>CM067847.1:698747432-708747432 GCA_034509565.1 Triticum monococcum
TGCTGATCTGGATCTCAGATCCGTTTTGACCTAGGGTTGACTTCTCCCTCTCCCCCTTGATCTTTTATGCTATCTTTGACTACTCATATCTCCGCATCCGTAGCTCCGATTTGGACATATGATATATCAAAATCTTCGTCTCGACGAGTACATCATTTCATTCCATTGCATCATTTGCAGTTGAGTTCATCTTGATGCCCAAATTGCTGTTAGAAGGAGGCATCGTGAGTTAAATTGCAGATACGTTAGCTCATCATTGACTTTTGTCATTTTTGCCATGATTATTGTGTGCATGATATGCCTGTGCCCCTTTGGGATGAATTGTTAAGCATTTTATCTTCTTTCCAGAGGTGCCACCCATGCATTTTTAGGATGTGTGTGGTGACTTGTGCAAGCTTGCAAAGAGGGGTACCTGAGTAGTCTGTTTTTAGGTACTTAGTGATTTTTCACAAAGTCTGGGATGTTTTAGTTCATGATGCCATATGTCTAGCTTGTTTCCTAGTGATCCGTGCCCCTTTTGAGTATGATCAGTAAGGGACATTTGTTAATCTTGTTGTGCTCTATCCATCAATGTCTTTAATTGTTATGTTGGAGCACCCTAGGTTGAGTCAATCGAGCTCAACTTTTGCATCGTTGTTAATTTGGGCAGATCGTGAACTCTTTTGCGATTTTGCCGGTGCTATTGTTAGTGATCCATGCATGCTATGCCATTGTTCTTGCCATGTCTAGCTAGCATTTTGTGCCTTATTCATGGATATATGCTTGCCTTGCCATGACTTGCACCGTAGTGAGTGCATCGAGCTCGTTCACATGCCTCCGTGAGTTATAATTTCAGCATGTCTCAGTTTTCACTAAGTCTGAAAACTGATTGTGTTTCATCTATGTTCGTGTGCTCGTTAGAGTATTTTGTGAACCCTTTTGGCCCCAGGTCACTTTGGGTGTTTTGTTAAGCTTGTTGAGTAGCTCCATGCCATGTTCTTGCTTGTCATGTTCAGGTTCTGTTTCATGTTGTTTTGCTGCTCCGAAGAGAGCATCGTGGTCTGAAATTTCAGACTAGTGTTAATTTCCCTAAGTCTGAAATCTGTTTTGCTTATTCGTTTTTGCCATGCTTGTTTGAACCCCTTAATGGATGAATTTGCCTATGGCTCAGTCCTATGATTTGTTAAGAATCTTGTGTACATCCCTGCCATGCATTTTGTTTTCATGTTTGGTGGCTGTAGCATGTTCATTTCGTTGCATTTAGGAGCCTTCTTGCTGTAAATCGCAGATCGGTTCGTTTCGTAAAACGCTTGCCATTTCCAAACCGTAGCTCCGATTCCTATGATCTTTATATCGTTTTCAGGTGATTTCTTCCCCTCTATCCAGTGGCACACTTGGTTTTCCAAGTTGAGGCCAGGTTCATGCATTTCCTGTCACGTCTTGCATTTTGCATCCCGCATCGCATCCCGCATAGCATACCATCCTTGCATCTTATTGGTTGTCCTTGCACGTGGTTGATTGTATCCTTGTTGCTTGTTTGTGTTGTTGGGTAGAGCCGGGAGACGAGTTCGCTAACGAGGAGCCCGTTGAGTTTGCTTTTGAGGATCCAGTCAACTCTGACAACTGTGCAGGCAAGATGATCATACCCTCGAAATCACTACTATCTTTGCTATGCTAGTTTGCTCGCCCTTTTGCTATGCCAATGCTACGATGCCTACCACTAGCTTGTCAGCCTCCCAATTTCCATGATTGAGCCTCTAACCCACCTTTGTCCTAGCAAACCGTTGATTGGCTATGTTACCGCTTTGCTCAGCCCTTCTTATAGCGTTGTTAGTTGCAGGTGAAGATTGGAGCCGTTCCTTATTGGAACATTTATTTACTTGTTGGGATATCATTATATTGCCATGTTATCTTAATACATCTATATACTTGGTAAAGGGTGGAAGGCTCGGCCTCTCGCCTAGTGTTTTGTTCCACTCTTGCCGCCCTAGTTTCCATCACATCGGTGTTATGTTCCCGGATTGTTGCGTCCCTTACGCGGTTGGGCTATAATGGGAACCCCTTGATAGTTCGCCTTGATTAAAGCTTTTCCAGCAATGCCTAACATTGGTTTTACCATTTTCCACCTACCCTCTTTTCCCTTGGGTTTCCGGAGCCCGAGGGTCATCTTTATTTTAGCCCCCACGGGCCAGTGCTCCTCTGAGTGTTGGTCCGAAATGAGCTGCCTGCGAGGCCACCTTGGGGAAACTTGAGGGTTGGTTTTACTCGTAGCTAGTCTCATCTGAGTGTGCCCTGAGAACGAGATATGTGCGGCTCCTATCGGGATTTGTCGTCACATTCGGGCGGTGTTGCTAGACTTGTTTTGACCTGTCGAATCATCTTGTTGTACCGAGATACCGAGTCTGATCGGTGTGTCTTGGGTGGAGGTCTATTCCTTCGTTGACCGTGAGAGCTTCTTATGGGCTAAGTTGGGACCCCCCTGCAGGGATTGATCTTTCGAAAGCCATGCCCGCGGTTATGGGCAGATGGGAATTTGTTAATGTCCGGTTGTAGATAAGTTGAACCTTAATTAATTAAAATGAGTCAACTGAGTGTGTTGCCGTGATGGCCTCTTCTCGGCGGAGTCCGGGAAGTGGACACGGTGTTGGAGTTATGTTTGCGCAGGTTGCTCCCTAGTTTCTCGCTCGTGCTTAGCCTCCTCTTCTCGCTCTCTTTTGCGAATAAGTTAGCCACCATATATGCTAGTCGCTTGCTGCAGCTCCACTTATACATTACCCCTTTCCTACCTATTAAGCTTAAATAGTCTTGATCGCGAGGGTGCGAGATTGCTGAGTCCCAGTGGCTCACAGATTACTATTACATCAGATGCGGGGACAGGTGATACAGCTCCAGATGGCGCGCTCGAGCTCACGTGGGAGTACGACGAGGACTCTCAGCGTTACTATGTGTCTTTTCCTGATGATCAGTAGTGGTGCCCAGTCGGGGTAGATTCAGGGCCTTGTCGCATGTTGGGGGTCTTTTCTATTTTGGCGCCGTAGTCGGGCTATGAGTGAATTGTATGATGGTTGTTATTTATGTAGTTTGATGTGACATGGCAAGTGTAAGCCAACTATGTTATTCCCCTTTATATTATTTATGTACATGGGATGTGTGATGATTTCCCGACTTGCGACATTGCTTTCAATGCGGCTATGCCTCTAAGTCGTGCCTCGACACGTGGGAGATATAGCCGCATCGAGGGCGTTACATCCGCCTATTCACGGTCGGTTTTACAGTGGTCTCGTTGTGTCTTAAAGAGTCCTTGGCTATGCCGACTCGGGGACACTTCGTATGTCATGTGCACTGCCTTGTACATGATGGTGATGTACGATCGAGCCCGTGTAGGCCCCACCATGAAAACTTCGGACGAAATCTCTATCATATGTTTGTTCCGGCTTATTCTGCAAGCCAATCCTTGTTTTGTTTTTGAGTTGTGGTATTCGAGTTGCTTCGAAGTCAAATGTGGATTCCATACCTTCCCCAAATGGTGTTCTCATACTCCGATGTGAATACCAATCCTTCATGATTTTCGAGATTGTTATGCCAATCTTGTTCTACCGGCGTGTTTCTCTTCAAGTGGATCCGATCACTTCAACATTCACAAGATCAATTATCAGTTCTTTTCAACGGTGTTTGTTTCATCCGTCTCCAAGTTGCCTTTGTTTTTCCAACCCTCCCTACCTTTGTTTCTTTAAGGACTCAGATGTCTTTATCAAGTATCTTTCATTCTTGTGAAGTCTCTCCATCCTTTTTCCGTCAATATTCTTATCCGGTGATTCTCATGAAGATTCTAATGGAGCTTCAAGCTCATCATTCTCGGTTTTCTTTCTTCTCCGGTGGGTTCAATTCAAGCGTTGGTTTTGACCATAGTCTTTTTGTTTTTGCCCAATGCCTTCTCATACCGGTGCACCTCTTAATCATCTACTCCTCGCTATTCATTTGTTACGAAGTGCTGAAGATATCTTGAAGATTCTTGTTTCCACTCTGCATTCGTTCAAGCTCTTTCAAGGATGTTCCCTCATTCAAGCCATTTAATTCAACCGGTGCATTCCCCCTTTTAAATTGTTATACGGTGTAACTTTTGAGTGGGCCCTAACCCACAGGTCTTTTCCCAGGATCTTACCTGACTCTTCTATCTTTCCCGGAGCTATCCTCAAATTCTTTTGAAGCTTGGCGCAACAATGAATTGTCATCAGTCAAATGTCTATCTCCAAGATCTTTCATTTCTTTTCATCGCTGGATTAACCTCTTCGTTTTGATTCTTCCTGAGTGTCTAAATTATTCATGGTGGTGTTTCTCTTTGTCATTTCTCAGATTTTGAAGACCGAAGAAGAGTTTTTCCTCCAAATCTATTCCGTTCTCTCAAGGATTCATGATTCTAGCTTGTTGCCATCCTCTCATAATTATTTTCGATTGTGAGAATTCTTTTTCACCCATCAGGAGATATTCAGGAGTCTTTTCAGTTTGATTATCCGGAGCTCATCTTTTCAGAAGACTTATTCATTCCCAGCTTTCAGTTATCGTTCTCCTAATTTTACCGGCGCATCATTCAAATATTATCTATTCAGTTCGTGATCCCTTCGTTCTCATGTATCTAAATCCTCTCAAGCATCTTCATTCATTTGCTAATTCTTCCCGGTGATTCATTATCTTTTAGTCGTTCCTTTTCAATTGTTACGGTGGTTCTGTCAAGAGTTCTCTTCCTTCTTCATCATATCAATTTATTAGTTATTTCAACCTTACCGGTGGTGCATAGAAGACCTTCCCAAGTTTGCGCAATATCTATCTTAATCCTTTCTACGAGAATGAGTAGTATGCCAAATCCATTATTTGTCATCAATTTAATTGGTGAAGGATGAGCATAATGTAATTCTTATTCTTGTTTCATCCAAGTGATTAATTCTTTATTCCGGAGGCCCTTCAAATTCTCGGTTTCATTTGTTTCATCTTCAATTTATCCCGGAGTTCCAGCCTCTTTCAATTATATTATCACGGAGATCTCTATATAAATCATTGCGAGGCTTCAATCTTATTCTTTTCATCATTCAACTATTTCGGATCATTCTTTTATTACCGGAGTTCTTCATGAAGGTTCTACATGATGGATTCATCAAGGATTTAATTCCTTCTCGAAGTTTTCATCGACATTCTTTTCTAAGGAGTTCAAGCTTTCTTCATCTTGCTATCTGGAGTGCATTTCTTTCTACCGTATCATTGGAGGTGGTTTTACATCATCCTTGATAATTTGAGTTCATGATTCACATGTTATTAAGAATGAGTTATTTTAAATCCATCAATCTCTTGTTTGGAATTATCTTGGGTTATATTTCACCTAAAGCCTTCTCTAAGGTTGTTGCTATTTATGGTCCTCATATAGGACCCGCGTTCTGCTTTATCCTCTCGGTGAATTAAGCTTCTCATCTCCTTGTTGTTATCAATCTAATATATCGTTTCTGTTAGTGGCATAATTTCACCTCATAGTTTTGAGATGTTTTCCATAAGCCCACTACAAACTTATTCTTTTCGTTGTTGGTTTTCCAACAACGCCGTTCTAGCCTTTGTTGTAAGCGTGCTCCCTCGAGTTCTGTTTCCCTTCGTTCATCCCATTCCATTCTTACTTTTGTTCCAGAGGCATTGTGATGTTGCTTTCTTCAACCATCATCTCGTTTCATCAAAGATTATGTTCTTTTCATGATTGCCCATTTAACCGGAGTGTCGTGCCCTCTTTTCAAGTTCTATCTCCTTATCAAGTTCTTATTCAATTATTTTCATTTCAACCGGAGTGCTGCCCGAATTTGGTTTTTCCTTGTTCCCCTTCTTTAACCGGACTGTTTTCAATATATATCTTGCCCTTCAACCTCAAGGTTTTTCGCAATGTTCTTTGTCCCTCCTTTCTAACGGAGTGCTTTCAACTTTGTTCTTCTCCGTTGTTTTATTTCTTTCAATTTGTTCAACCTTCTCAAGGTTCTTTGGTTTCACTCGTTTGTCAAAGAAGCAACTTAGTTTTACCTCTTCTCTTTCTCTTCTGTTTTTCCCTCCGGTGCCATTCTAGATCTCGGGACGAGATCCTCTCATAGTGGTGGAGTGTTGTAACGCCCCGAGACCGATGTGCCAGGTGTCCTCCAGTTATTCGCTGTTGTTGCCATGTCATGTGCTTGCATGTTGCATCTTATCATGTCATCATGTGCATTGCATCATCATGTTTTCAAAACTTGCATCCGTCCGGGTTCCCCAGCTCTTTCCGTTGTCCGTCCTGAGCCCAACCACACTTGCACACGCCCGCGGCATGTTCGAAATAGTATTTTATAAGTGGCCAGAAAATGTTCTCGGAATGAGATGAGATTTGACGTGTGGTCTTATTATAGTGTAGATAGACCTCCTGTCAAGTATCATCGCATTCGGAGATCGTTTGATGCCCCAACGGATAACTATAGTGACAATATAGTCGGTCAAACGTCGGACGTTTTCGGTCTTCGGAAACAGATGTCGGGCCCTCTCTCTCTCTTCTCCCCCTCACAGTCTCGCCACAGCCCACCTAGTCCATCCTCCTTCCCCTCTTCGATTCCGGAGTTGTCCGATGCGACCGCATGGTCCGAAACCCTCTCTGTGCAGTGCATCAAACCCCTCACGTGAGCGTCCGAAAGTTGTCCCGGACCCGACCCGAGCAGTTGCCACCGTTGTGTCCGGATCATCCCCAAACATCTACAAAACATCACTGTTTTCTTATTTGGACTCCCTACCTATTTTATTCTCGTTCGTAGGATTTCGATCCGATGATCCAAATACCTCTCCTTTAATCTTTTTGCTATATATATCAGGTCCAACCCTAAATCCTAGGGGTCTTGTCCCATCAAACCCACCGCGCCGCCACTCCACCTGTTTTTCCTCGGGATTCCTCCTGGTCCAACCCGCATCAAACCCCCGATCCAAAAACTATCCTCTCGATCTCTCCCCACCAACCGAGGCCTTCCCTCGATCCAACCCGCCTCCTTCCTCGGCCCCTGCCCGGCAATCCAGCCCCAGGAGGCAGCAGCGCCCGAACGCTCCTCTCCTCTCCGATGCGCCCCTCCACTCCGACGCCGGGAACGGAACCCCGCGCCCGGATCTCGCCAATGGCCGCCACGCCGGATCCCTGCGCCCTGGACCTCCCCGGCCCTGCATCCCAAGCCTGGCGCCGCAGTCCCCTTCTCCTCGTGCCCGTGCACGAGCGGACGAGCCCAAGCTCCCTCCTCTCGGTCGCTTGGCCCCGAGCATGCAAGACCAGCAGGACCGCGCCCTTCCTCCCGCCTCTCTCTTTTCTTCCCCTTGTTCTCTCTCTCAGTTCTCTGTCACTTTCGTCAGGTTTCTGCGACGCCTCGTCGCTGTTTTGCCCAGTCGCCGTACAAGTTCGCGTCCGGCCCCGATCTGGACCGGATCTCCTCTGCTCCGTCGTCGTGGCCACGGATCCGGTCGGTTCCCGTGCACCTTCGCCCCGCCAAGTTCCTCGTCGTCGGCCTCTGATTCTGCGCGTGGAAGAGGACGACCAGCGCCAAGTCCCACATCACCGTTGACCGCGTCCCTGTTCGCCTGGTGCCAAGCCCAGCTGCGCCAGGCTCCAGCCGGCCCATCGCTTCAGCCCGCCAGCGATCCAGCCAGCACCTGGGCCATCGCAGCCAGCGCCCTTGGCCCAGCTTCAGCGGCCGCGTGGGCCACCAGCAAGCAGGCCCAGCTCCCTTGGCCCATGGTGAGGCGCCCCCAGCAGCGCCTCGTCTGTTTTTTTTCTTCTACTCAGTTGGCCCAACTTGCACCAGATTCAGCCCATAGATGTTTTTTTTAGTTCTGCGAATTCACTAATTTTCCTTCACATGCATAATTACAGAATATGCCATCATTTTAAAAATGCTCACACCTAAATAACCATGCATCGGTTTTAAACGAACTTAACATGAAAATTGCTTAGATTTTCGTCTAGTTTCATAATCGGTCACTTTCATCTATGTTTGAAATGTTAAAAATGTTGTTTGCATTAATTTGCTCCTATGCCATGTTAAAATGATTTAATTCATAACTAAATAACCGTAGCTCCGATTTTAATAAACTTTATATGTAAATGGGGTAGAATTTTGCCTAGTTTAACATGGTGGCATCATTTTGCATGTTCAATAACTCTAAAATTGTGTTTAGGGCAGAACAGTACCAAACCTTAAATTATGCATATGAGGATTTTCCGGAATTGTTGTTCGTTGCTTCCGGCCTCATTTAACCTTGCCTAGATAGGTAGTTTTGTTGTGCTTCACCTCTTGCCATGTTAATCAACATTTAATATTGTTGGGTACATAAACGAGATCGAACTAAATAAGTCATGTGGTGTTTCGTCAATATGCAATGGAGTTGCATATTTGAGCTCCACTTAATTTGTAGGATTGTTTGTGAACTTTGCCATGCCATGGTTCATTAAACCGGACATGCATCATATTTGGTTGTGCATCATGCCATGTTCATGTCGTGGTTGTTTACTATGTTGTTTGCTCTTTTCCGATGTTTGCTTCTTCGGGTTGGTTCCGGTAACGTCATGTTGTGAGGACCCGTTCGTCTACGCCCATTTGTCTTCTTCATGCACTCGTTCTTCTTCCTTGCGGGATTTCAGGCAAGATGATCATACCCTCGAAATCACTACTATCTTTGCTATGCTAGTTTGCTCGCTCTTTTGCTATGCCAATGCTACAATGCCTACCTTTTGCTTGTCAGCCTCCCAATTGCCATGTCAAAGCCTCTAACCCACCTTGTCCTAGCAAACCGTTGATTGGCTATGTTACCGCTTTGCTCAGCCCCTCTTATAGCGTTGCTAGTTGCAGGTGAAGATTGGAGGTCGTTCCTTGTTGGACCATGTTTACTTGTTGGGATATCACAATATATCTTATTTAATTAATGCATCTATATACTTGGTAAAGGGTGGAAGGCTCGGCCTTATGCCTGGTGTTTTGTTCCACTCTTGCCGCCCTAGTTTCCGTCATATCGGTGTTATGTTCCCGGATTTTGCGTCCCTTATGCGGTTGGGCTATAATGGGAACCCTTTGACAGTTCGTCTTAAGTAAAGCTCTTCCAGCAATGCCCAACATTGGTTTTACCATTTGCCACCTAGCCTTTTCTTTTCCCTTGGGAGTCGCGCTCCTGAGGGTCATCATTATTTAACCCTCCCCCCCCCGGGCCAGTGCTCCTCTGAGTGTTGGTCCAAATCATCAGCCGCCGGTGGCTACCAGGGGCAACTCTGGGCTGGCCTACCGAAAGTTTAGACAATCCGGTGTGCCCTGAGAAAGAGTTATGTGCAGTGCAGCTCCTATCGGGATTTGTCGGCACATTCGGGCGGTGTTGCTCGTTTAGTTTTACCCTGTCGAAATGTCTTATTGTACCGGGATACCGAGTCTGGTCGGAACGTCTCGGGTGGAGGTCTATTCCTTCATTGACCGTGAGAGCTTGTCATGGGCTAAGTTGGGACACCCCTGCAGGGATTTGAACTTTCGAAAGCCGTGCCCGCGGTTAAGGGCAGATGGGAATTTGTTAACGTCCGGTTGTAGAAAACCTGAACTTGACCTTAATTAAAATGAATCAACCGCGTGTGTAACCGTGATGGTCTCTTTCCGGCAGAGTCCGGGAAGTGAACACGGTTGTTGGAGTTATGCTTGACGTAGGTTGCTATAGGATCACTTCTTGATCATACTTTTATCGATCGTGCTTTGCCTTCTCTTCTCGCTCTCATTTGCGTATGTTAGCCACCATATATGCTAGTCGCTTGCTGCAGCTCCACCTCATACTTTTACCTTACCCATAAGCTTAAATAGTCTTGATCGCGAGGGTGCGAGATTGCTGAGTCCCCATGGCTCACAGATACTTCCAAAACCAGCTTGCAGGTGCCGATGAGTCCGTGCAGATGACGCAACCCATCTCAGGAGGAGCTCGATGAAGATCTTGTCCTTTGTGTTGTTTTGTTCTAGTTGATCAGTAGTGGAGCCCAATTGGGGTCGATCGGGGACCTTTGTCGCATTTGGGGTTCTTCTTTTATTTTGGTTCCATAGTCGGACCATGAGTGTATTTGATTGATGTAATGCTTTATTCATGTAATTGTGTGAAGTGGCGATTGTAAGCCAACTATGTATCTCTTTCCTTATTATATTACATGGGTTGTGTGAAGATTACCTCACTTGTGACATATGCCTTCAATGCGATTATGCCTCTAAGTCGTGCCTCGACCCGTGGGAGATATAGTCGCATCGAGGGTGTTATAGAACTAGTCGGAATCACTGAAGTGATGCCTAACCAAAAACCTATGTCTTCTAGTGAAGACTATGAGAGCGAATCTTGTCCAGAGTCGGACAAGTCAGCTTTACTTGTAGCCCAAGTAAAGTTGTCGTGTGAGTTTGAAATCTGACCGTTGGAACACGTGTCAGTTCCTTAGTGACCCAGGGTCATTTCGGACAAATCAGGTCGGGTTGCCAAGTGGCTATAAATAGCTCACCCCCTACAACCATAAACGGTTGGCTGCTCAGATTGAGAATACGGCTTTTGTCGTTTGAGAGCAACCCACCTCGAAGCCTTTGAGAGAGAGAATTCCTTGCGAGGAAAAAGCCCTAACCACCCAGAGCCAAAGAGAATTAGGCATCACTTAAGTCTTCTTGTCTGTGTGATCTGAAGACTTATTACACTTGAGGATTGTGCATCCTCCAGCCGGTTAGGCGTCATGTTCTGAGCATCCAAGAGAGATTGTGGATTGCCGGTGAACGAAGTCTGTGAAGGTTTGGGAGTCTAGCTTGAAGACTTACTAGAGTAATTGGGCGAGGTCTGTGTGACCTTAGCTCAAGGGGAATACGGTGAGGACTGGGTGTCCTAAGCTGCGTGTTCAGGACTGGGTGTCCGGGACTGTGTGTCATAAGGTTTAAATACCTAGCCGCCCTAACCATACGTACAGTTGTCACAGCAACTGGAACTGGTCCAACAAATCATTGTCTTTAGAGAGTCACTGGTTTCATCCTTTCCTTCCCTTTACTTACTGATTGCTCCTTGTGAAGTCATTGTATGATTGCCTTATCTTTTGTCTTCACTGGGTGACTACTTGTTCTGATTGGCTTCATAATATCTTCCTACCTGATCCTTACTACCTAGCTGCTATCAGTCATTGTGCTTTCACTTCATTGAATACCTGACTATGGTTTGCCTAGTGTAGTCTACCTTCCGCTGCATGGTAATAGGCTTATTTCTATCGTTAGTCTTCAAAACTTCCATGTTTTGAAGACTTTCATAAAAATCGCCTATTCACCCCCCCCCCCCTCTAGTCGATATAACGCACTTTCAATTATGCTAAGCTAACGGATGGGTCTTGTCCATCACATCAATCTATAATGATGTGATCCCGTTCATCAAATGACAACACATGTCTATGGTCAGGAAACACAACTATCTTTGATTAACGTGCGAGTCAAGTAGAGGCATACTAGGGACACTCTGTTTTGTCTATGTATCCACACATGTACTAAGTTTCCGTTAGTACAATTCTAGCATTAATAATAAACAATTATCATGATATAAGGAAATATAAATAAAAACTTTATTATTGCCTCTAGGGCATATTTCCTTCAGTCTCCCACTTGCACTAGAGTTAATAATATAGATTACATAGTAATGATTCTAACACCAATGGAGTCTTGGTGCTGATCATGTTTTGCTCATGAGAGAGGCTTAGTCAACGGGTCTGCAACATTCAGATATGTATGTATCTTGCAAATCTCCATGTCTCCCTCCTTGACTTGATCGCGGATGGAATTGAAGCGTCTTTTGATGTGTTTGGTTCTCTTGTGAAATCTGGATTCCTTCGCCAAGGCAATTTCTACAGTATTGTCACAAAAGACTTTCATTGGACCCGATGCACTAGGTATTACTCCTAGATCAGATATGAACTCCTTCATCCAGACTCCTTCATTTGCTACTTCCGAAGCAGCTATGTACTTCGCTTCACACATAGATCCCGCCATGACGCTCTTCTTGGAACTGCACCAACTGACAACTCCACCATTCAATATAAATATGTATCCGGTTTGTGACTTAGAGTCATCTGGATCAGTGTCAAAGCTTGCATCGACGTAACCATTTACGACGAGCTCTTTGTCACCTCCATAAACGAGAAACATATCCTTAGTCATTTTCAGGTATTTTAGGATGTTCTTGACCGCTGTCCAGTGATCCACTCTTGGATTACTTTGGTACCTCCCTGGTAAACTAATAGGAAGGCACACATCTGGTCTGGTACACATCTTTTCATACATGATAGAACCCATGGCTGAGGCATAAGGAATGACTTTCATTCCCTCTCTATCTTCTGCAGTGGTCGGGCATTGAGTCTGACTCAACTTTAAACCTTGTAACACGGGCAAGAACCCTTTATTTGACTGGTCCATTTTGAACTTCTTCAAAACTTTATCAAGGTATGTGCTTTGTGAAAGTCCAATTAAGCGTCTTGATCTATCTCTATAGATCTTGATGCCCAATATATAAGCAGCTTCACCGAGGTCTTTCATTGAAAATTTCTTATTCAACTATCCTTTTATGCTATCCAAAAATTCTAAATCATTTCCAATCAACAATATGTCATCCACATATAATATTAGAAATGCTACAGAGTTGTGACTCACTTTCTTGTAAATACAGGCTTCTCCAAAAGTCTGTATAAAACCATATGCTTTGATCACACTATCAAAGCGTATATTCCAACTCTGAGAGGCTTGCACCAGTCCATAAATGGATCGCTAGAGCTTGCACACTTTGTTAGCACCTTTACGATCAACAAAACCTTTTGGTTGCATCATATACAACTCTTCTTTAAGATATCCATTAAGGAATGTGGTTTTGACATCCATTTGCCAAATTTCATAATCATAAAATGCGGTAATTGGTAACATGATTCGGACAGACTTAAGCATCGCTACGGGAGAGAAGGTCTCATCCTAGTCAACTCATTGAACTTGTCGAAAACCTTTCGCAACAAGTCGAGCTTTGTAGACAGTAACATTACTGTCAGCATCAGTCTTCTTCTTAAAGATCCTTTTATTTTCTATGTTTTGCCAGTCATCGGGCAAGTCAACCAAAGTCCACACTTTGTTCTCATACATGGATCCCATCTCAGATTTCATGGCCTCAAGCCATTTCACTGAATTTGGGCTCATCATCGCTTCCTCATAGTTCGTAGGTTCATCATGGTCAAGTAACATGACTTACAGAATAGGATTACCGTACCACTCTGGTGTGGATCATACTCTGGTTGACCTACGAGGTTCGGTAGTAACTTGATCTGAAGTTTGATGATCATCATCATTAGCTTCCTCACTGATTGGTGTAGGAATCACTGGACTGATTTCTATGATGAACTACTATCCAATTCGGGAGAAGGTACAATTACCTCATCAAGTTCCACTTTCCTCCCACTCATTTCTTTCGAGAGAAACTCCTTCTCTAGAAAGGATCCATTCTTAGCAATGAATATCTTGCCTTCAGATCTATGATAGAAGGTGTACCCAACAATCTCCTTTGGGTATCCTATGAAGACATATTTCTCCAATTTGGGTTCGAGCTTATCAGGTTGATGCTTTTTTACATAAGCATCGCCGCCCCAAACTTTAAGTAACGACAGCTTAGGTTTCTTGCCAAACCAAAGTTCATATGGTGTCATCTCAAAGGATTTTGATGGTGCCCTATTTAACGTGAATGCGGCTGTCTCTAAAGCATAACCCCAAAATGATAGTCGTAAACTGGTAAGAGACATCATAGCACTACAAAAAAAGACACATCTGTGACATTTTGGGCCGAACGAATTTTTTCTGTCATACTTATGACACTTATAATGATCATAATTGTGACAAAACCCGGTATCATCATAGATGTGGTGGGCTCCTACTTCTATGACAAAAAATCATGACAGAAAATGGGCTTTTCATCCTGGGCCGGCCGGAGACGCAGCTGCATGACATTCTTTGGGCCATCCATGACGGAAAAAACCATGGTAGAAGCGAGGGCGAGGAAAATATCAGGGTGTTCCCGGTTACGGTGGGTGGTTGGGGCCAAGCGATGATGTGCGTTTCTCTCGTACACGCACGCGCATGGGTGCGAGACGTTGGGCTCTAACTGAACCCGAGCGAGGCGTTCGCCTACTGAACCCGAGAAATTGCACTGCAGGTTACGCGTTACTGAACCCGAGCGATCGATCGATGGCTGTTAACTGAACACGATCGAGCGATTCCTTCGCTACTTCTGCTAACTGAAGCCAATCGATGCTGCCTCTGGATGAACAGTGAGCGTTGCTGGGGGGGTTGGATTAACAGTTCCCGATGGGGGTGGATGAACAGGACCCTGTGGTGTTGCCTCTGGACGAACAGGACCCCGATCGATCGAGCCGGTTGGGGCTGGATGAACAGGACCCCGTGGAGGCTGGATGAACAGGACCACCCCGTGGAGGGCTGGATGAACAGTAGCCCATGGAGGGGTGGTTGAACAGGAGCCCGTGGAGAGGGCAGGTTGAACAGTAGCCGGTGGAGTAGCGTGCGGTCGAGGCTGGATGAACAGGAGCCCGTGGATGAACAGTCACAGGTGGAGGCTGGAGGAGGTCGACGGTGGATGGACAGTAGCCCGTGGAGGCTGGAGGGGGTCGACGGTGGAGATGAACAGTATCCCGTGGAGTCCCGTTTTGCGGTACACCACACCCCTCCTGATGAACAGGACCACCGTTTCGACCATAGCACTCCAACACAAGTCTGTTTGCTCCGTTTTGCGGTACGCCACACCCCTCCCGATGAACATGACCGCCATTTCGACCGTAGGAGGTCCGTTTCCTCCGTTTTGCGGTACGCCAGACCCCTCCTGATGAACAGGATCCTGTTTCGACCATGGCTGGTCGAACACAAGGCCGTTTACTCTGTTCTGCGGTACGCCAGGCCTCGTTTCCATCCGTTGTTCCGTCCAAGCCCTCCCGATGAACATGACGACGCATTCCGTTCAGACCCAGCCGGTTGGCTCTGCATGAACACGACGACGACGCAGTTTCTCCGTTCCGACCCAGCCATGTACACGAGCTTTCGCCGTACATATGTGCGAGTAGGCGTTCCAGACCCCGCCCATATGTACGTACATGGCCGTATTTTCTTTCTTGCACACTGTCTGTTGTACGTATCTATACATGCCACATGTGTGACTCTACTACGACACGTGCGCGCTCTACATCGACCAATATGTACGTACACGTTTGCGACCAGAATGACAACATGCTACCTCTTGAGCATTGCGTTAGTTTTCCCTTGAAGAGGAAAGGGTGATGCAGCAAAGTATCGTAAGTATTTCCCTCAGTTTTTGAGAACCAAGGTATCAATCCAGTAGGAGGCTACACGCGAGTCCCTCACACCTGCACAAAACAAACAAATCCTCGCAAGCAACGCGATAAGGGGTTGTCAATCCCTACACGGTCACTTACAAGAGTTAGATCTGATAGATATGATAAGATAATATTTTTGGTATTTTTATGATAAAGATGCAAAGTAAAATAGAAGGCAATGAAAATAACTAAGTATTGGAAGATTAATATGATGAAGATAGACCCGGAGGCCATAGGTTTCACTAGTGGCTTCTCTCAAGAGCATAAGTATTTTACGGTTGGTGAACAAATTACTGTTGAGCAATTGACAGAATTGAGCATAGTTATGAGAATATCTACGTATGATCATGTATATAGGCATCACGTCCAAGACAAGTAGACCGACTCCATAGCCATTCCGAGATATATTGCCATGCAACTTCCCACCTTTCCGTTTACTATGACACGCTCCATCATTGTCATATTGCTTTGGATGATCATGTAGTTGACATTGTATTTGTGGCAAAGCCACCGTTCATAATTCTTTCATACGTGCAGAGGCTACCAATGGTGGAAGGGTGAGAGTGTGTATAATCCATGGACTCGACATTATTCATAAAGAACTCATATACTTATTGTAAAAATCTACAAGTTATCAAAGCAAAGTATTGCGCGCATGCTCCTAGGGGGATAGATTGGTAGGAAAAGACCATCGCTCGTCCCCGACCGCCACTCATAAGGAAGACAATCAATAAATAAATCATGCTCCGACTTCATCACATAACGGTTCACCATACGTGCATGCTACGGGAATCAAAAACTCTAACACAAGTATTTCTCAAATTCACAACTACTCAACTAGCATGACTCTAATATCACCATCTCCATATCTCAAAACAATTATCAAGTATCAAACTTCTCATAGTATTCAACACACTCATAAGAGAATTTTATTATTAATTTTGTATAACTAGCATATAGGATTATTTAAGCAAATTACCATGCTATTTAAGACTCTCAAAATAATCTAAGTGAAGCATGAGAGATCAATAGTTTCTATAAAACAAATCCACCTCCGTGCTCTAAAATATATAAGTGAAGTACTAGAGCAAAACTATATAACTCAAAAGATATAAGTGAAGCACATAGAGTACTCTAACAATTTCCGAATCATGTGTGTCTCTCTCAAAAGGTGTGTACAGCAAGGATGATTGTGGTAAACTAACAAATAAAGACTCAAATCATACAAGACGCTCCAAGCAAAACACATATCATGTGGTGAATAAAAATATAGCTCCAAGTAAAGTTACCGATAGAAGTAGAAGAAAGAGGGGTGCCATGGGCATCCCCAAGCTTTGGCTTTTAGGTGTCCATAGATTATCTTGGGGGTGCCATGGGCATCCCCAAGCTTAGGCTCTTGCCACTCCTTGTTCCATAATCCATCAAATCTTTACCCAAAACTTGAAAACTTCACAACACAAAACTTAAAGTAGAAAATCCCGTGAGCTCCGTTAGCGAAAGAAAATAAAAGACCACTGCAAGGTACTGTAATGAGCTCATTCTTTATTTTTATTGGTGTTAAACCTACTGTATTCCAACTTCTCTATGGTTTATAAACTATTTTACTAGCCATAGATTCATCAAAATAAGCAAACAACACACAAAAAACAGAATCTGTCAAAAACAGAACAGTATGTAGTAATCTATAGCTAGCGCAAGATCTGGAACCCCAAAAATTCTAAAATAAATTGATGGACGTGAGGAATTTATCTATTAATTATATGCAAAAATAATTTACTAAATATCACTTTCCAAATAAAAATGGCAGCAGTTCTCGTGAGCGCTAAAGTTTCTGTTTTTTACAGCAAGATTAACAAGACTTTCCCCAAGTCTTCCCAACGGTTCTACTTGGCACAAACACTAATTAAACACAAAAAATACAACCAAAACAGTGGCATGAGAAATTATTTATTACTAAACAGGAGCAAACAACAAGGTATAAAAATAAAATTGGGTTGCCTCCCAACAAGCGCTATCGTTTAACGCCCCTAGCTAGGCATATAAAGCAAGGATAGATCTAGGTATTGCCATCTTTGGTAGGCAATCCATAAGTGGCTCTCATAATAGATTCGTAAGGTAATTTAATTTTCTTTCTAGGAAAGTGTTCCATGCCTTTCCTTAATGGAAATTGGAATCTAATATTTCCTTCCTTCATATCAATAATTGCACCAATCGTTTTAAGGAAAGGTCAACCAAGAATAATAGGACATGAAGGATTGCAATCTATATCAAGAATGATAAAATATAAGGGCACATAATTCCTATTTGCAGCAATAAGAATATCATTAAATCTTCCCATATGTTTCTTAATAGTGGAATCCGCAAGGTGCAAGGAGAGCAATCATCAAAATCACGGAAACCTAACAAATCACACAAACTCTTTGGAATCGTGGAAACACTAGCACCCAAATCACACAAAGCATTGCATTCATGGTCTTTAATTTTAATTTTAATAGTTGGTTCCCACTCATCATAAATTTTTCTAGGGATAGAAACTTCCAACTCAAGTTTTTCTTCATAAGATTGCATCAAAGCATCAATGATATGTTTAGTAAACGCTTTATTTTGACTATAAGCATGAGGAGAATTTAGCATGGATTGCAACAAGGAAATACAGTCTATCAAAGATAAATTATCATAATTAAATCCCTTGAAATCCAAAATACTAGGTTATTAATCATCTAGAGTTTTGATCTCTTCAATCCCACTTTTATCAAATTTAGCATCAAGATCTAGAAACTCCGAATTTTTGGAACGTCTTCTAGGTAAAGGTGGATCATATTCAGTCCCAACATTATCAAGATTCATATTGCAAAACAAAGATTTAATAGGGGGCACATCAATAACTTGTAGATCTTCATCTTTATTATTATGGAAACTAGAAGAACACACTCTTATAAAGGAATCTTTCTTATCACGCTTCCTAGCGGTTCTTTCTTTGCACTCATAAATGGAAATTCTCATGGCTTTGAGAGACTCATTGATATCATGCTTAGGTGGAATAGATCTAAGTTTCAAAGAATCAACATCAAGAGAAATTCTATCAACGTTCCTAGCCAACTCATCAATCTTTAGCAATTTTTCTTCAATCAAGGCATTGAAATTCTTTTGTGAAGTAATAAATTATTTAATATTAGATTCAAAATCAGAGGGCATCTTATTAAAATTTCCATAAGAATTGTTGTAGGAATTACCATAATTATTAGAGGGATTGCTAGGATAAGGCCTAGGATTAAAGTTTCCTCTATACGCGTTGTTACCAAAATTGTTGCTACCAACAAAATTTACATCCATAGATTCATTATTATTCTCAATCAAAGTAGACAAAGGCATATCATTAGGATCATAAGAAACACTTTTATTAGCAAATAATTTCATAAGTTCATCCATCTTTCCACTCAAAACATTAATTTCTTCTATCTCATGCACTTTCTTATTAGTAGATCTTTCAGTGGGCCATTGAGAGTAATTAACCATAATATTATCTAGGAGTTTAGTAGCTTCTCCTAAAGTGATTTCTATAAAAGTGCCTCCCGCAGCCGAATCTAAAAGATTTCTAGAAGCAAAATTCAATCCTACATAATTTTTTTGTATAATCATCCACAAATTCAAACCATGAGTAGGGCAATTACGTATCATTAATTTCATCCTCTCCCAAGCTTGTGCAACATGTTCATGATCAAGTTGCTTAAAATTCATAATATCGTTTCTAAGAGAGATGATCTTAGCGAGAGGAAAATACTTAGAGATAAAAGCATCTTTGCAATTATTCCACGAATCAATACTATTTTTAGGCAAAGACGAAACCAAGCTTTAGCACGATCTCTAAGCGAAAAAGGAAATAGCTTCAATTTAACAATATCATTATCCACATCTTTTTTCTTTTGCATATCACACAAATCAACGAAGCTATTGAGATGGGTAACGGCATCTTCACTAGGAAGGCCGGAGAATGGATCTTTCATAACAAGATTTAGCAAGGCATCATTAATTTCACAAGATTCAGCGTCAGTAAGAGGAGCAATCGGAGTGCTAATAAAATCATTGTTGTTGGTATTGGTAAAGTCACACAATTTAGTGTTATCTTGAGCCATCGTGACAAGCAAGCAATCCAACACACAAGCAAACAAGAAACGGGCAAAAAGAGGCAAATAGAGAAAGAGAGGGAGGATAGAGAGAGAGGGCGAATAAAACGGCAAGGGTGAAGTGGGGGAGAGGAAAATGAGAGGCCAATGGCAAATAATGTAACGCGAGAGATAAGGGTTTGTGATGGGTACTTGGTATGTTTGACTTTTGCGTAGACTTCCCCGGCAACGGCGCCAGAAATCCTTCTAGCTACCTCTTGAGCATTGCGTTGGTTTCCCCTTGAAGAGGAAAGGGTGATGCAGCAAAGTAGCGTAAGTATTTCCCTCAGTTTTTGAGAAACAAGGTATCAATCCAGTAGGAGGCTACGCGTGAGTCCCGCGCACCTGCACAAAACAAATAAATCCTCGCAACCAACGCAATAAGGGGTTGTCAATCCCTACATGGTCACTTACGAGAGTGAGATCTGATAAATATGATAAGATAATATTTTTGGTATTTTTATGATAAAGAAGCGAAGTAAAATAAAAGGCAATGAAAATAACTAAGTATTGGAAGATTAATATGATGAAGATAGACCCGGGGGCCATAGGTTTCACTAGTGTCTTCTCTCAAGAGCATAAGTATTTTACGGTGGGTGAACAAATTACTGTTGAGCAATTGATAGACTTGAGCATAGTTATGAGAATATCTAGGTATGATCATGTATATAGGCATGACGTCCAAGACAAGTAGACCGACTCCTGCCTGCATCTACTACTATTACTCCACACATCGACCGCTCTCCAGCATGCATCTAGAGTATTAAGTTCATAAGAACAGAGTAACGCCTTAAGCAAGATGACATGATGTAGAGGGATAAACTCATGCAATATGATGAAAACCCCATCTTGTTATCCTCGATGGCAACAATACAATATGTGCCTTGCTGCCCCTATTGTCACTGGGAAAGGACACCGCAAGATTGAACCCAAGCTAAGCACTTCTCCCATTGCAAGAAAGATCAATCTAGTAGGCCAAACCAAACTGATAATTCAAAGCGATTTGCAAAGATAACCAATCATACATAAAAGAATTCATAGAAGATTCAAATATTGTTGATAGATAAACTTGATAATAAACCCAGAATGCATCGTTCTCAACAAACACACCGCAAAAAGAAAATTACATCGAATAGATCTCCACAAGAGAGGGGGAGAACTCTTTATTGAGATCTAAAAAGAGAGAAGAAGCCATCTAGCTAATAACTATGGACCCGTAGGTCTGAGGTAAACTACTCACAGTTCATCGGAGAGGCTATGGTGTTGATGTAAAAGCCCTCCGTGATCGGTGCCCCCTCCGGCGGAGCTCCGAAATAGGCCCCAAGATCGGATCTTGTGGATACAGAAAGTTACGACGGTGGAATTAGGGTTTTGGCTCCGTCTCTGATCGTTTGGGGGTACGTAGGTATATATAGGAGGAAGAAGTACGTCGGTGGACCAACAGGGGGCCCACGAGGGTGGAGGGCGCTCCTGGGGGTGGGGGGTAGGCGTGCCCCCAACGTCATGGCCTCCCTGTTGGTTGCTTGACGTAGGGTCCAAGTCTCATGGATCATGTTCGGTGAGAAAATCACGTTCCCAAATGTTTCATTCCGTTTGGACTCCGTTTGATATTCCTTTTCTTCGAAACCCTAAAATAGGCAAAAAAACATCAATTCTGGGTTGGGCCTCCCGTTAGTAGGTTAGTCCCAAAAATAATATAAAAGTGGATAATAAAGCCCAATAATGTCCAAAACAGTAGATAATATAGCATGGAGCAATAAAAAATTATAGATACATTGGAGACGTATCACAACGCTACGTAAGCTTCGACTAGGTGGGTCCCAACTGTCAGGCACTTCCTTGTGTGCGAAGATATAGCTGGTGGGTCCCAGCAGTCAGGGGGGTGAATCATTTTTTTTGCCCGGACGCACTTCCTTGCGTGCGAAGATGTAGCTGGTGGGTCCCAGCAGTCAGGGGGAAATGTTTTTTTGTGAAATATGGTGGCCCGTCCGGTGGGTCCCCGCTGTCAGGTGCAGGAATAATTATTTTGCGCGTAATAAGGAGGCACTTCCTTGCGGCTACCATGGACCCAGCTGTCAGCCTCTCCATGTACAGTACTCTTCCGATGGAAGTCGGTCGTTGACCACATTGACCACGCCACACGGAGAGCACCAAGGTGGTGGACGACGGCGAGGCCTAGGAAGGGGTCGGCGCGGAGCCAGGGAACACGCGGAAGTGGATGCCCACGCGGAGAGGAATACGAGGATTCACAGGTTCGGCTGCGGTGTGAGGCTGCCATCGCCATAGAATAATTGGGGGTGTGGATGAGTAAAGGGATGGCCTGGCCAGCGGTGGGAGTAGTAGGGGGCGGTGAGGCCTCCGCGGTATCACAACCGGCCATGGGAGGCAGAAGCACGCGGCACGACCGGTGCTGGTTTGGGCGGCTGGAGCAAGAAGACCAGAGGTTGAATAAGCACTACGGCCATTGGATGGACATCATACGGTCACTGCAGCTAGAATCGTTCATATATTGACTAAGTTCAGAAAGCCCTCCATCCCCGTCAACTTAGTAGGCCCACAAGTTAGCCTCCCACTATGGTGGGTCCCACCTGGCAGGGGGTATTCATTTTTTGTGCACAATAAGGAGGCACTTCCTTGCGTGCAAAGATATAGTTTGTGGGTTGGACCTGTCAGTGGAGGGAACGTTTTTTTCATGAAATACCGAGGCCCTTCCGGTGGGTCCCAGATGTCATGTGGAGGAATCATTATTTTGCGCATAAAAAATAGGCATTTCCTTGTGTGCGTCCGTGGACCCAGCTGTCAGCCTCTCCATGTACAGTCCACTTCTGATGGATGTCGTTTGTTGACCACGTTGATCACGCCACGCCGAGAGCACCAGGGCGGTGGACGAAGGCGAGGCCTATGAAGGGATCGACACGGAGCCGGGGAATACACGGTAGTGGCTGCCCACATGGTGGAGAGTACGAGGGTTGACTGGTTCGGCTGCCGTTGCCGGAAAATAACAGGAGGTGTGGGTGAGTAGAGGGATAGACAGGCCAAGGATGCGAGTATATGATGGGGCCGTGAGGCCTGCCCGGCAGCACAGCCGGCCACGGGAGGTGGGAGCAGGCGGTCCCGCCAGCGCTGGATTTGGCGGTTGGATCAAGAAGATAAGAGATTGAAGAAACACGACGGCCGTTGGATTGACATCCAATGGCTACGTCTATTAGAATCATTTGTTGACGTATATAATAACTAAGAAAATCTTGCATACGCGTCAACTTAATAGGCCCACAAGTCAGACCAGTCCCTCTTTTTTTTAATTATTTATATATAGCTCATTGCGACTTCTTATGCAATTTATTGCAGTCCGTTTTTTGGTTGGCCAGGGCCAATTTCGCATATTTCTGTGGATTCCAAACTATTTTTAATACTGAAATGTCGAGCCAGATTTAAAGTACTTTGAAGATATATTTAAATTAGGTTAATGCCCAGTGAAATAGGAATCTAAAAATGTGAAAAAATTCAGAAATTATAAACTAATTGCCAATTTGTCATTTGTTTTTATATTTACAACCCATTTCATATTACTTTCAAGATTTGCAGACGTATTGAAAGAGTTGCAGCCCATGAGGGCGTAGAAAAATAAGTAGGCCTGGATTGGGTATTCTTTAGAAAAAATAAACTGGGCTCATTTTCACAAAGAAAAAATAGCTGGGCTGGTCACATGGTGAACATAAAATATAAGCCTGGGCTAGACGGGCCACAACCCAGTTCAAACCCTGCTCCATCTCAACAATAACAAAAACAATATTATTCGAGCAGCTACGTCCCAGGTGTCAGCCGATCTTGTGTTGTTCTCTTGTCTATTGACTATATACGCTCACAATGTCGTGGGTCCCAGATGTCAGGAAAACACTAGGAGGAAGCTTTTATTTTTCCATACGCTGACATGCTGGGCTCCTACTGTTATCCTCTCCACATACTTCTGCCGATTCCTGTTGTTTGTTAACCATGTTGACAACGTGAGAGGGCGGCGCCACGGGGAGCGCACCAAAGTGCGCGGAGGACGACGGTGAGGCATCGGACGTCGGTGTTAATGATTTAGGAGACGGTGGGGCGGCGATGCGTGCGCTGAGGCGCAGCCAGCCGAGGGAGGCGGAAGCAGGCAGCCCCGCCTGCGCTCGTTTGGTTTTGGCGGCTCGAGGAAGACAGGACTAAAGAAACACGACGGACTATAAAAGCAACAGGAGTACTTAACAATCTTAACTGAAACCAGCAAGGGCACTTAACAACCATAGCTGACAGCAGTATGAGTACTTATACTGGTTCAACCATACAAAGCACGCCTCGAACAGTGCTACTTTGCCTACAGTTAACCAAGGGTGAGGCTGCCAAGCCCCAGGACAAGGCCCAGGCGCCACCCCGCGCATCCACAACCTTCTGAGAGCGGCTTCATCTCGCAATGTGGTCAATAAACAGGATATTCGCTTTAGAGCCATGGAAAAGCAGGAACATAATCTTCTGTCATATTCTCCAAGATGGACGGGCCTTCATTATTTGAGACCACCCATGACTAAGTATCTTTTCACCTCCAAGGGGAATGGAGTAGGTTGACATAAACATCATGTTGTGACCAAGCACAAGTCTGACCCGACCATGGTCAGGCATCTGTATATGAACAATAGAACTTGGCAGTTTCCGTTTCAAGAAGATCATAGCTATAAAATTGTGTATAAGCAATAGTTTATGAACAACATATATAACAGAAAACAGCTCATACCATAAGTTTCTCGACACAGTTGGACATGTTCAATGAGTGCAGCAGTGGCACACATATCCCACATGGCCTTCCACCATTGAAACGCCCCGTAAGGACCTCAAGACGATCAATAAAGTGTAGGAACATGTGGATGTCGTCCCAGTCAACTTCAGTGCCATCAGTAACAGTCGAGTTGTTACAGAATAACAAATGAGCAGCCTGCTTAACTCGAAAAAAACCTACACGTGCCACCAATTATAAGAAAATATTAGTTAGAAGTAGCATCTTCGTGAGAGATTCGTTGCTACTTCTAAAGTTAAATTGTGATTAGTTAGATAGAATAGGTGGATTAAGAAGTAATCGAGGCAACAAGCAAGAACCAGATACAAAACTAACATGGATGAACAATTGGAACGCCGTCGGGGTGGAAGATCACAGTGAAGATGAGACCAGGTTCTGCTATTTCCATCAACATTCGTGCGCCAACTTGCAGTCCGTAACACTTGACAAAGTTTATCCAAGTTCGGCCATAAAAAAGCAGCGTACTTCTTGGTTCATGAACCCAACTCGGAACTTATATCCATGGCTTCTCTTCACTCTGACCATTAAACCGGTGTATTCAGTAATGGCAAGGCCGAGCATCTTGAGTACATGTGTTCTGGCAGAGCAAATAATGCATTGCAGGAAAAATAATATGAGAACACAATGTATTCCCTATCCAAATCTAGAAATAACTTCCTCCTTCATGTCAGTGTTGACCACCGTACTGGTAGTACCTTTCATCCAAATATAGCAATCCAAATTTCCAAATTAGTCGACAACACGTTCAAAAAAACCCCACCCTCCCGGATAGAAAAGACGATTCTAGGAACATACTGTGCGTGTTTTAAAATCTCGTGTTAGGATGAGAAGGAACAAGTGTGGCGTCTCGCGAGGGAGCAGAAACCTGTAGGGTCCTCGCACTTTGGGCACTTCAAATGAAACACACTAGATTTAGTAGGAAGAAAAATGCATCAACGGCGGCGGCTGCCATCCTAGGATTACCCGCGACCAAGGGACTTGGATTTATCAGGTATGGATGAAGAATTCGTACCTGGTTCTCCATGAGAAAACCCTGTGCAATTTCCGAGAGGGGGTTTTCTCGGAACAAGCAGACGAGGGAGAAGGGGATTCAGGCCTAGTGAAATATTGTCGCTTCGTCCGTGGTGTGTCTACCCTGCAGTTGTGCACTCTAATTTGTGCATATGGCACGTGGATCCCGTTGCCGGATGCCCCACATATCAGCGAAAGGAAGTAGAAACACAGGAGTAACTAGTTACACATAAATATATTTTTGACAGAGAGATACTCCCTCCATAAAGAAAAATACAAATATTTTATATCACAACTTTATACATAAGAAAAATGAAGGGGAATATATATAACATATATAATTATAAAAATAGAGTTGTTTTTAACACAGTACAGATGAGTTGGTGATGATGGTGTGCCTGTCATCCTGCAATATAGGTCGTCCGATTTATATCTGACGGATAGGAAGGAAACTATGGGAATTTTGCAAAAAAGGTACCCACACACCTCTCCACATTTGCAAATAAGGCCTTCCCTCGTTCATCCTTTTCTCTCACAAGATAAAATACTCATTCAAATGCATCTTGATGTTACATGCAATGCACGGGCATTATGGGGGTTCA
This sequence comes from Triticum monococcum, assembly GCA_034509565.1. Lineage (NCBI taxonomy): Eukaryota > Viridiplantae > Streptophyta > Magnoliopsida > Poales > Poaceae > Triticum > Triticum monococcum. Next base: position 698,773,434 of record CM067847.1, read on the forward strand.
GCTAAGAATATAATACTCATACAGGTTCACGGTTCTGGACTTTGGGCCGCAGGCCCACCCTGTGTTGGAAATATGCCCTAGAGGCAATAATAAAATGATTATTATATTTCCTTGTTCATGATAATTGTCTATTATTCATGCTATAATTGTATTATCCGGAAATCGTAATACATGTGTGAATACATAGACCACAATGTGTCCCTAGTGAGCCTCTAGTTGACTAGCTCGTTGATCAACAGATAGTCATGGTTTCCTGGCTATGGACATGGGGATGTCATTGATAACGGGATCACATCATTAGGAGAATGATGTGATGGACAAGACACAAACCTAAGAATAGCACAAAGATCGTGTAGTTCGTTTGCTATAGCTTTTCTGGATGTCAAGTATCATTTCCTTAGACCATGAGATTGTGCAACTCCCAGATACTGTAGGAGTGCCTTGGGTGTGCCAAACGTCACAACGTAACTGGGTGACTATAAAGGTACATTACAGGTATCTCCGAAAGTGTCTGTTGGGTTAGCACAAATCGAGACTGGGATTTGTCACTCCATATGACGGAGAGGTATCTCTGGGCCCACTCGGTAATGCATCATCATAATGAGCTCAATGTGATCAAGTGGTTGATCACGGGATCATGCATTATGGTACGAGTAAAGTGACTTGCCGGTAACAAGACTGAACAAGGTATTGGGATACCGACGATCGAGTCTCGGGCAAGTAACGTACCGATTGACAAAGGGAATTGAGTACGGGATTGATTAGGTCCTCGACATCGTGGTTCATCCGATGAGATCATCGAGGAGCATGTGGGAGCCAACATGGGTATCCAGATCCCGCTGTTGGTTATTGACCAGAGAGTCGTCTCGGTCATGTCTGCTTGTCTCCCGAACCCGTAGGGTCTACACACTTAAGGTTCAGTGACGCTAGGGTTGTATAGATATGAGTATGCAATAATCCGAAAGTTGTTCGGAGTCTCGGATGAGATCCTGGACGTCACGAGGAGTTCCGGAATTGTCCGGAGGTGAAGAATTATATATAGGAAGTGTAGTTTCGGCCATCAGGAAAGTTTCGGGGTCACCGGTATTGTTAGACAACGGTGAACCTTCGAACTATGAAGAAGTGATGGCGGGCCTGGATTCCAACAAATGGCTGGAAGCCATAAAATCTGAGATAGGATCCATGTATGAAAACGAAGTATGGACTTTGACTGACTTGCCCGTTGATCGGCGAGCCATAGAAAATAAATGGATCTTTAAGAAGAAGACAGACGCGGATGGTAATGTGACCATCTATAAAGCTCGGCTTGTCGCTAAGGGTTATCGACAAGTTCAAGGGGTTGACTACAATGAGACTTTCTCACCCGTAGCGAAGCTGAAGTCCGTCCGAATCATGTTAGCAATTGCCGCATTCTATGATTATGAGATATGGCAAATGGACGTCAAAACGGCATTCCTTAATGGTTTCCTTAAGGAAGAATTGTATATGATGCAGCCGGAAGGTTTTGTCAATCCTAAGAATGCTGACAAGGTGTGCAAGCTCCAACGCTCGATTTATGGGCTGGTGCAAGCATCTCGGAGTTGGAACATTCGCTTTGATGAGATGATCAACGCGTTTGGGTTTATGCAGACTTATGGAGAAGCCTGCATTTACAAGAAAGTGAGTGGGAGCTCTGTAGCATTTCTCATATTGTATGTGGATGACATACTGTTGATGGGAAATGATATAGAATTCTTGGAAAGCATAAAGGCCTATTTTAACAAGTGTTTTTCAATGAAGGACCTTGGAGAAGTTGCTTATATATTAGGCATCAAGATCTATAGAGATAGATCGAGACGCCTCATTGGTCTTTCATAGAGTACGTACCTTGACAAGATTTTGAAGAAGTTCAAAATGGATCAGTCAAAGAAGGGGTTCTTGCCTGTATTGCAAGGTACAAGATTGAGCTTGGCTCAATGCCCGACCATGGCAGAAGATAGAGAAAAGATGAGTGTCGTCCCCTATGCCTCGGCCATAGGGTCTATCATGTATGCTATGCTATGTACCGGACCTGATGTAAACCTTGCCGTAAGTTTGGTAGGAAGGTACCAAAGTAATCCCGCCATGGAACACTGGACAGCGGTCAAAAATATCCTGAAGTACCTGAAAAGGACTAAGGAAATGTTTCTCGTTTATGGAGGTGACGAAGAGCTCGTCGTAAAGGGTTGCGTCAATGCTAGCTTCGACACAGATCTGGATGACTCTAAGTCACAAACCGGATACGTGTATATTTTGAATGGTGGGGCAATAAGCTGGTGCGGTTGCAAGCAAAGCGTTGTGGCAGGATCTACATGTGAAGCGGAGTACATGGCAGCCTCGGAGGTAGCACACGAAGCAGTTTGGGTGAAGGAGTTCATTACCGACCTAGGAGTCATACCCAATGCGTCGGGCCCGATGACTCTCTTCTATGACAACACTGGAGCTATTGCCCTTGCCAAGGAGCCCAGGTTTCACAGGAAGACCGGGCATATCAAGCGTCGCTTCAACTCCATTCGTGAAAATGTTCAAAATGGAGACATAGAGATTTGTAAAGTACATACGGACCTGAATGTAGCAGATCCGTTGACTAAACCTCTCCCTAGAGCAAAACATGATCAACACCAGAATTCCATGGGTGTTCGATTCATCACAATGTAACTAGATGATTGACTCTAGTGCAAGTGGGAGACTGTTGGAAATATGCCCTAGAGGCAATAATAAAATGATTATTATATTTCCTTGTTCATGATAATTGTCTATTATTCATGCTATAATTGTATTATCCAGAAATCGTAATACATGTGTGAATACATAGACCACAATGTGTCCCTAGTGAGCCTCTAGTTGACTAGCTCATTGATCAACAGATAGTCATGGTTTCCTGGCTATGGACATGGGGATGTCATTGATAACGGGATCACATCATTAGGAGAATGATGTGATGGACGAGACCCAAACCTAAGCATAGCACAAAGATCATGTAGTTCGTTTGCTGTAGCTTTTCTGGATGTCAAGTATCATTTCCTTAGACCATGAGATTGTGTAACTCTCGGATACCGTAGGAGTGCCTTGGGTGTGCCAAACGTCACAACGTAACTGGGTGACTATAAAGGTACATTACAGGTATCTCCGAAAGTGTCTGTTGGGTTGGCACGAATCGAGACTGGGATTTGTCACTCCGTATGACGGAGAGGTATCTCTGGGCCCACTCGGTAATGCATCATCATAATGAGCTCAATGTGATCAAGTGGTTGATCACGGGATCATGCATTACGGTACGAGTAAAGTGACTTGCCGGTAACGAGACTGAACAAGGTATTGGGATACCGACGATCAAGTCTCGGGCAAGTAACGTACCGATTGACAAAGGGAATTGAGTACGGGATTGATTAGGTCCTCGACATCGTGGTTCATCTGATGAGATCATCGAGGAGCATGTGGGAGCCAACATGGGTATCCAGATCCCGCTATTGGTTATTGACCAGAGAGTCGTCTCGGTCATGTCTGCTTGTCTCCCGAACCTGTAGGGTCTACACACTTAAGGTTCGGTGACGCTAGGGTTGTATAGATATGAGTATGCAGTAATTCGAAAGTTGTTCGGAGTCCCGGATGAGATCTTGGACGTCACGAGGAGTTCCGGAATTGTTCGGAGGTGAAGAATTATATATAGGAAGTGTAGTTTCGGCCATCAGGAAAGTTTCGGGGTCACCGGTATTGTACCGGGACCACCGGATGGGTCCCGGGGGTCCACCGGGTGGGGCCACCCATCCCGAAGGGCCCCATGGGCTGAAGTGGGGAGGGGAACCAGCCCATGGTGGGCTGGTGCGCCCCCCCCCCCTTGGGCCCCCATGCGCCTAGGGTTGGGAACCCTAGGGGAGGGGGCGCCTCCACTTGCATTGGGGGGTACTCCACCCCTTGGCCGCCGCCCCCCCTAGGAGATCCCATCTCCTAGGGCCGGCGCACCCCCCTAGGGGGCCTATATAAAGGGGGGAAGGAGGGCAGCCGGACCTCAAGCCTTGGCGCCTCCCTCTCCCCTGCTACACCTCTCCCTCTCGCAGAAGCTCGGCGAAGCCCTGCTGCGTTCACTGCTGCATCCACCACCACGCCGTCGTGCTGCTGTATCTTTATCAACCTCTCCTTCCCCCTTGCTGGATCAAGAAGGAGGAGACGTCATCCACTCCGTACGTGTGTTGAACGCGGAGGTGCCGTCCATTCGACACTTGGTCATCAGTGATTTGGATCATGGCGAGTACGACTCCATCATCCCCGTTCTCTTGAACGCTTCCGCTCGCGATCTACAAGGGTATGTAGATGCACTCTCCTCTCGTTGCTAGTTGACTCCATAGATTGATCTTGGTGAAGCGTAGGAAATTTTTTTGTTTTCTGCAACGTGCCCCAACACCCTGCATGTTTGGGGGCCCATGTGTTCTACCTCAGTGCTTTTCATATTGCAAACAATCAGTATGGCATTGGTTTTAGATGATGTCGCAAGGCGAATACACAAAATTGAATAAAGCACGGCATCTGTTGGAATGAAATCGAGCGACAGTTCCTAACCAACAACGAGAGTTGCAATTCTATCAACGATATACCATGTGATAAATAATAATGTCGTATTACTTATACACACAGGACACCTATTTCACCATGCCAGATTATTACATCAAAATCTCTCGGAGGATAGATCAGTTCGGCAGTTGTGTGCTGCTACTAAAGAATTTCAAAGTTGATTTGGACCAGCTCTCCTTGCCGAGAAAGTTCGATTTTGAGATCATCCCCTACCGCAAGATATGATTTAAATTTGAACCTTGACCATCCTTTAGCATGAATCCTCATGCGACCATCCTTTGTACTTACGGTATATTGAGCAGGTTCATTCACACCATGGCTGCGCATGGTAAGAGAAACTTGGCCGCTGTCGCCCGGATTGTTGAAATTCTCTGTTTGCAAACAAGAAGACATACCCAAACAGTTAGATCAACACAATGAATCATACGAAACAACATGGAAAGAAAAAATAACGAAGCACTTGGGCGGCCAATGCTTACCAAGAAGGTGGACATGTCGGTTTTTGTAAGGACTTTGGTATATGAAGTGCAAACTGCAGCCCAGTCTGTTGTCGGTGCAACTGCTCATTCGGTTGCCCAGCTATGAACATATGGAAGTAGTAGGAACTGAACTGAGGCTTGAACTCAACAATCCTAGGCAACTATGGTTTACTAACACGTCATCTTGAGAGATAGAAGAGAAGTCTAGTTCTTAACCCCCGTAGAAAAGAAGAGGTTGGCTCAGAGCAGAAGGGCATAAGGTAAAGGAGTAAAAAGAGCCTTACGTTCCCTTCCACAATCAATTCCCTTACATAACTAAAGCATTTGTAGATTCGACTTCGACCGATTTGGCTTGGTAATCCTACAGGCAGTCAGGCTCTGATACCAAAGCTGTCAGGACCCCGATTCCAAGTCACATCGATCTAGCCGGTAACACCTCATATCACTTTGCGGCCTAACGCACGGTATTCCCACGGTTGTCGTCTTATCATGGCCTGGGACCATTTGTGCCTTTTGGCTCACGTATATGATAGTGTCGCTAGCATCCATATGACAAAGAACCCGGGCCAACATGACTAGTCGTGAACCCAAAGTGGCACTAACTTACGGGGACAGGCATACATGAATCAACATCGAGCATGTCGGTCAGCAGCGTGCGAATCCGGGCTGTAGCACTGGGCTAACAGGACTCCGGTGAACCGGGTTGTAGCAGGCTAGGAAGGACTCCGGATGTCACCGCGTGACATTTCCCCGAAGGGACAGACACAGGAACAAAGTGAATCACATGTCGGCCAGTCAAGTGTTCTGGAGCAGTAGTGCTGGGCTAGCAGGACTCCGGTGAACCGGGCTGTAGCGGACTACTATGGCTCATGGAAGCATAAGACTACATTTCCCCATAAGAGAGGCTACCGAGGATAAACAACTAGGTTGTCGGATCCCACACATACCAAGCATTTCAATCATACACACAATATGCTCAATATGTGCAATACAACATGGCATCACAACAAGACTCTACGACTCAGAGTATTTATTCATTGGGACAATTACATTTGAGCCCCTAGTTGTGTCACACCCGTGTGTTTTGCCCCTAAATTCAAAAAACCCTCATTTCTGCCTGAGCTCGTTTGCTCTTCTTATGTTTTTGCCCTTTGACCGTTTGACCGTAACTTTGAAAACTTCATAACGAATTCATACTAACTCAGAAAAATGCATATAAGATATCAAAATGTCCGGAAAAACATCACCTATATGTGCATGTCATTTGCATTCATGACAAAAAGGGCATTCATGACAAAAGACATCATATGAGCTCAAACTGAGATAGGGACTTTTCAGTACTTTTGTCATGAATGCAAATGGCATGCACATACAGGTGATGTTTTTCCGATCATTTTGATATCTTATTTGCATTTTTCTGAGTTAGTATTAATTCATTATGAAGTTTTCAAAGTTGCAGTCAAACGGTCAAAGGGCAAAAACATAAGAGGAGTAAGCGAGCTTGGATAGAAATGAGGGTTTTTTGAATTTAGGGGCAAAACACACGGGTGTGACACAACTAGGGGCTCAAATGTAATTGTCCCTTATTCATTAGGCTCCGAGGAGCCAAGCATTACAAACACGGGTCTCATGACCCCAACATACAGAGCATACAAGCAACAAGCACATGCGGAAGCTTAACTTGTCTGAGTACAGACAACTACAAATGAAGAAGGCTCAGAAGCCTGACTATCTACAAGACGCTCCCAAGGGTACAAGATCATAGCTGAGGTAACATGCTAAACGTCGAAGTCCACCCGGAACTACTAGCGAGACTGACGTCTCTCTGCAAAACATAGAATAAGAAAATGTGAGTACAAATATACCCAGCAAGACATACATCAGAACTATCTACATATGCATCAGTATCAACAAAGGGGTGGTGGATTTCAACTGCATCAAGCCAGCTTTGACTCAGTGGCTAACCTGAACTACGACTGCAAGCAACTCTTTTGAGGTGGCGCACACGAGTCCACATATTCACCATACCAATACACCACTATGAATCCGCTCCCGTCTCCATGCGAGAACGCCATCCATAGCACTCACACTTATCATGTGCATTTTAGACTATCCACTTTCACTTGTCTATGAACTATGCAAGGGGTCCAAGTTTCCATATCCGAGGAATCCGGCTATTCGAATAGATAATGATAACTCTGCAGGGGTGTACTTCTTCACACACGCTCTCGCCACTTAGCACCATGTACACGTCGTGTATCTCGGCAACCTCCAAGCGGAAGCCTGGTGAGGGAGTCGGCCACGACCTGACTAATCACATAAGTCTCTCGTCCAGGTTTATCGCCTATTCGGGTTCCATCCACAAGGAGATCCAGCCGGGGTGTCGCTCACGGCCCCAAACGATGTGTACAGGGTTCCCAAGCCCACCATCCGGGTGCCACTTGGTACACCGGGCCACTGTGCCTAGTCTGTCCCAAGCCCACCTGTACCGGGTGCCGCTTGGTAGACTACTAACACTACCTACAAACACCAGAAACTAGTTGCAACTCCTAGACAGAGATCGAGTTGATTAATAAGTCGAGAGAGCTTGGAGCGCCCGGAGCCCAATGTGTGGTAGTAACTGTTCATGGATCACAAACACAGAACTCAGTTCCTGAGGACGGCTGTAATGAGACAACCCACCATGTAGTCCTACATGGCCTCTCACCGCTACCTTTACCAAATCGTGTTCACACACTTAGCTCACACACAGTAGGACATGTTCATCACCAGTCCAATTCATCCCCGATGAATCAGACCAGACTCAACTCTAAGCAGTAGCAGGCATGACAAACAAGCATGAATGAGTAGGCACATCAGGGCTCAAACAACTCCTACTCATGCTAGTGGGTTTCATCTATTTACTGTGGCAATGACAAGTCATGCAGAGGAAAGGGGTTCAGTTACCGCAGCATGTAACAGTTGAATCGCTGTTGTCCTAATGCGGTAAAAGAGAGCAGGAGCGAGATAGTGGGATTCTATCGAAATGAACAAGGGGGTTTTGCTTGCCTGGCACTTCTGAAGATAGTATAGCTCTTCATCGGTGTCATCGAATTCATCGCTGGATCAACGTCTACTGATGGGGACAAACACTGGCAACTGAGAAAGAACACAATCAACACATGACGATATGCAACAATATGATGCATGCTATGACATGGCAATATGAATGTGTTTTGGGCTAATGCAAGCTAGAACATATTGAAATGAGTCCATTTGAACCAAAGATTCAAATGCAAACCCATTTTATGAAGTCATATTAGTGCATTAACTTGTTTCACCTAAACAGTAAGGTTAAAGTGTTATAACATGCATGAAACTAGTATAGATGGAAAGATTGGATTTTTCTGATCATTTTTCATATATAAATTATTTCATTTGGAGTTACGGTTGAATTTCTATGATTTTTAGAATTTTAAACTGTTTTCTGGAATTTCCTGGATTATTTTAAATCCAGAAATTCCTTTACTACGTTAGCACTACGTCACCGTGATGTCAGCTAGTCAATGGGGCGGTCCAGGTCAAACTGACCAGTGGGCCCCGTGTGTCAGTAACTAAACTAAACTACTAGGTTGAGTTAACACTAATCTAGGTTAGTTAGCAAGGCCGAGCCCACAAGTCATTGACCCGGTGGTCAACTAAGTTAGTGTTAATCCGGTGGTTAGCCGGAGTTGCGTCGCCGGCGACGAGCCGAGATGGTGGACGAGCCCGGGATCACTCCTCCGACGACCAAAACAGCGGCGGGGACTACCTACGCGAAGCCTGGGTCCGTGCGCATGCAACAGAGCAAACAGGCGAGCTGGGGTGGCTGTAATCCTCACCGGCGTCGAGCTCAGCGGCTGCCAGACCTCGGACGTTGGCGGAAACGGCGCTACGGTGCACAAGAGAGCAAGGAAAACAGTTCTACGGTGTACTGGGAGCACGTTGAGCACGATGGGATGCACGTCCGCGAGCTGTAGCGGCTATGGCCACGGTGGCGCCATGGCCGGCGGGGCGAAGCTCTCGGGTGCGGTGGCTAGGCTAGCTACGGGAGGCAAACGAGCTTGGGGAGAGAGGGGAAAATGGCGAGGCTCACTCGGAGGTCGAAGCGCAGCTCAGTGGGCTCGGGGCCGACCTGGGAGCGGCGAATTTGTCAATGGCGTCCGACGGCCGTGCAGAAAAGACGAGCTCGGGGACGAGGCTTCAGGGCGTCCGGGGTCCTGCGGTTCGGCGAGGAGGTCGAGGGAGTCGCGACGAAGGTAATGGATAGCACGGGGTGGTGAGGGGAGCATGGTGGCTACGGTGGTGCTCGTCGGCGCACTCCAGCTCGTTCGGGCGGCCGCGAGCGAGAGAGGAGAGGAGAGGAGAATTGGATAGGCCAGGGAGGTCGGGGCGGCGCCGAGGAGAGGCAACGCGGCGTCGCGCTGGCAGGGGAGGCAAGCAGGCGAGCTGGTCGCGTGGCGCTCTGCCCGTGCGCGCGCGTCGGCCACACGCTTGGCCGACTGGCGCCGGGAGGACGACGGCGGTGGTGGGCTGGGCCAGCTCCTGGGCTGCACAGTGCTGGGCCTCTGGGCCGTGGGTAAGCGCCAGGTAATTCCTTTCTCTCTCCTTTCTATTTTTATTTGTTTTAGTTTTTCTAATTTCTGCTACTGTTTTGCAAATAAAATACTAACCAAAACACTTTGGTTAATTCTGTAAATTTTTGTGAGGAATATTTGAATTATTTTCAAACCACACAACAAATTTCAGAATACTTGGAGCAACCAATATTTAATGGTAAATTTTAAACTCCAACTCAAATATCATAATGATTTAATTCAATGACCAAAATGTCCTGGAAAAATATGCATCATCTCGGGTAGAGGCTTTCATCTTTTTCTATAAATCATGAACATTTTAAAAGGATATTTTGAGGTCATTGAAAATATTTGGTTGAACCTATTTGAATTGCATTTGTGCTAGGGTTTATCAATCCCCAATTCAAATTTCTTAAATTTAAATATGATGACATGAATGCTTTCATGCAACTAGTTACAAGCAAATCTAGGGCCGTGACACAAAAAACTTGAAACCTTCACAACACAAAACTTAAAGTCGAAAACTCGTGACCTCCATTAGCGAAGGAAAACAAAAGACCACTTCAAGGTACTGTAATGAACTCATTCTTTATTTATATTGGTGTTAAACCTACTGTATTCCAACTTCTCTATGGTTTATAAACTATTTTACTAGCCATAGATTCATAAAAATAAGCAAACAACACACGAAAAACAGAATCTGTCAAAAACAGAACAGTCTGTAGTAATCTGTAGCTAGCACAAGATCTGGAAACCCAAAAATTCTAAAATAAATTGCTGGACGTGAGGAATTTATCTATTAATCATCTGCAAAACTAATTAAATAAATAGCACTCTCCAAATAAAAATGACAGCAGTTCTCGTGAGCGCTAATGTTTCTGTTTTTTACAGCAAGTTCAACAAGACTTTCCCCAAGTCTTCCCAACGGTTCTACTTGGCACAAACACTAATTAAATACAAAAACACAACCAAAACAGAGGCTAAATAATTTATTTATTACTAAACAGGAGCAAAAAAGAAAGGAATAAAAATAAAATTGGGTTGCCTCCCAACAAGCGCTATTGTTTAACGCCCCTAGCTAGGCATAACAAGCAAGAATAGATCTAGGTATTGCCATCTTTGGTAGGCAATCCATAAGTGGCTCTCATGATAGATTCATATGGTAATTTTATTTTCTTTCTAGGGAAGTGTTCCATGCCCTTTTTAAATGTAAATTGGAATCTAATATTCCCTTCCTTCATATCAATAATTGCACCAACCGTTCTAAGGAAAGGTCTACCGAGAATAATAGGGAAAGAAGGATTGCAATCTATATCAAGAAAGATAAAATCTACAGGCACATAATTCATATTTGCAACAATAATAACATGATTAATTCTTCCCATAGGTTTCTTAATAGTGGAATCCGCAAGATGCAAGTTTAGAGAGCAATCATCAAAATTACGGAAATCTAGCAAATCACACAAAGTTTTGGAATAGTAAAGACACTAGCACCCAAATAACACAAAGCATAAAACTCATGATCTTTAATTTTAATTTTAATAGTAGGTTCCCACTCATCATAAAGTTTTCTAGGGTTAGAAACTTCCAATTAAAGTTTTTCTTCATAAGATTGCATCAAGGCATCAATGATATGTTTAGTAAATGCTTTATTTTGACTATAAGCGTGAGGAGAATTTAGCACGGATTGCAACAAGGAAATACAATCAATCAAAGAGTATTTTCATAGTTAAATTCCTTGAAATCCATAATAGTGGGTTTAGCAACATCTAGGGTTTTAATTTCTTCAATCCCACTTTTATCAAATTTAGCATCAAGATCAAAAGATTCAGAATTCTTGGAACGCCTTCTAGGTAAAGGTGGATCATATTCAGCCCCATCATTATCAAGATTCATATTGCAAAACAAAGATTTAATAGGGGACACATCAGTAACTTTTAGATCTTCATCATTATTTTTCATAGGAACTAGAAGAACACGCTTTTATAAGGGCATCTTTCTTAGCACGCATCCTAGCGGTTCTTTCTTTGCACTCGTCAATGGAAATTCTCATGACTTTGAGAGACTCATTGATGTCATGCTTAGGTGGAATAGATCTAAGTTTCAAAGAATCAACATCAAGAGCAATTCTATCAACGTTCCTAGCCAAATCATCAATCTTAAGCAATTTTTCTTCAATCATAGCATTAAAATTCTTTTGCGAAGTAAGAAATTCTTTAATATTATATTCAAAATCAGAGGGCATCTTATTATAATTTCCATAAGAATTTTTGTAGGAATTACCATAATTATTAGAGGGATTACAAGGATAAGGCCTAGGATTGAAATTTCCTCTATACGCATTGTTACCAAAATTGTTCCTACCAACAAAATTCACATCCATAGATTCATTATCATTCTCAATCAAAGTAGACAAGGGCACATCATTAGGATCAGAAGAAACACTCTTATTAGCAAATAATTTCATAAGTTCATCCATCTTTCCACTCAAAACATTAATTTCTTCTATCGCATGCACCTTTTTATTAGTAGATCTTTCAGTATGCCATTGAGAATAATTAACCATAATATTATCTAGGAGTTTAGTAGCTTCTCCTAAAGTGATTTCCATAAAAGTGCCTTCCGCGGCTGAATCTAAAAGATTTCTAGAAGCAAAATTCAATCCGGCATAAAAATTTCGTATAATCATCCACAAATTCAAACCATGAGTAGGGCAATTACGTATCATTAATTTCATTCTCTCCCAAGCTTGTGCAACATGTTCATGATCAAGTTGCTTAAAATTCATAATATCGTTTCTAAGAGAGATGATATTACGGGAGGAAAATACTTAGAGATAAAAGCATCTTTCCACTTGTTCCATGAATCAATACTATTTTTAGGCAAAGATGAAAAGCAAGCTTTAGCACGATCTCTAAGCGAAAAAGGAAATAGCTTCAATTTAACAATATCATTATCGACATATTTCTTCTTTTGCATGTCACACAAATCAACGAAGCTATTAAGATGGGTAGCGGCATCTTCACTAGGAATGCCGGAGAACGGATCCTTCATGACAAGATTCAGCAAAGCAGTATTAATTTCACAATATTCAGCATCGGTAAGAGGAGCAATCGGAGTTCTAAGGAAATCATTATTGTTGGTATTGGTGAAGTCACACAATTTAGTATTATCTTGAGCCATCGCGACAAACAAGCAATCCAACACACGAGCAAACAAAAAGCAAACGGGCAAAACAGGCAAATAGAGAAAGAAAGGGAGCATAGAGAGAGAGAGGGCGAATAAAACAGCAAGGGTGAATTGGGGGAGAGGAAAACGAGAGGCAAATAGAAAATAATGTAATGCGGTAGATAGGGATTGTGATGGGTACTTGGTGTGTTGACTTTTGCGCAGACTCCCCGGCAATGGCGCTAGAAATTCTTCTTGCTACCTCTTGAGCACTGTGTTGGATTTCCCCGAAGAGGAGAGGATGATGCAGCAAAGTAGCATAAGTATTTCCCTCAGTTTTTTAGAACCAAGGTATCAATCCAGTAGGAGGCTACGTGCAAGTCCCTCGTACCTACAAACAAACAATAGCTCAACGCAACCAACGCGCTTAGGGGTTGTCAATCCCTTCATGGTCACTTACGAAAGTGAGATCTGATAGAGATGATAAATAATATTTTTGGTATTTTTGGTATAGCGATGCAAAGTGAAAAGTAAAAGGCAAAGTAAAAGCAAAGCAATAATAAAGTGATGGAGATTGATATGATGAGAAAGAGACCCGGGGGCCATAGGTTTCACTAGTGGCTTCTCTCAAGAGCATAAGTATTCTATGGTGGGTGAACAAATTACTGTTGAGCAATTGACAGAATTGAGCATAGTTATGAGAATATCTAGGAATGATCATGTATATAGGCATCATGTCCGTGACAAGTAGATTGAAACGATTCTGCATCTACTACTATTACTCCACTCATCGACCGCTATCCAGCATGCATCTAGAGTATTAAGTTAAAAACAGAGTAACACCTTAAGCAAGATGACATGATGTAGAGGGATAGTTTCATGCAATATGATAAAAAAACATCTTGTTATCCTCGATGGCAACGATACAATACGTGCCTTGCTGCCCCTTCTATTACTAGGAAAGGACACCGCAAGATCGAACCCAAAGCTAAACACTTCTCCCATGGATAGAACAACCAATCTAGTAGGGCAAACCAAACTGATAATTCGAAGAGACTTGCAAAGATAACCAATCATACATAAAAGAATTCAGAGAAGATTCAAATATTATTCATAGATTGACTTGATCATAAACCCACAATTCATCGATCTCAACAAACACACCGCAAAAAGAAGATTACATCGAATAGATCTCCACGAGAGAGGGGGAGAACATTGTATTGAGATCCAAAAAGAGAGAAGAAGCCATCTAGCTACTAACTATGGACCCGTAGGTCTGAAGTAAACTACTCACACTTCATCGGAGAGGCTTGGATGATGATGTAGAAGCCCTCTGTGATTGATGCCCCCTCCGGCGGAGCTCCGGAACAGGCCCCAAGATGGGATCTCGTGGATACAGAAAGTTGCAGCGGTGGAATTAGGTTTTTGGCTCAGTCTCTGATCGTTTGGGGATACATGGATATATATGGGAGGAAGAAGTATGTCGGTGGAGCTTCGCGGGGCCCACGAGGCAGGGGGGCACGCCCTCCACCCTCGTGACCGCCTCGTGGCTTTCTTGACGGAGGGTCCAAGTCTCCTGGGTCTTATCTGATGAGAAAATCATGTTTCCGAAGGTTTCATTCCGTTTGGACTCCGTTTGATATTCCTTTTCTTCGAAACCCTAAAAAAAGGCAAAAACAACAATTCTGGGATGGGCCTCCGGTTAATAGGTTAGTCCCAAAAATAATATAAAAGTGGATAATAAAGCCCAATAATGTCCAAAACAGTAGATAATATGGCATGGAGCAATCAAAAGTTATACATACATTGGAGACGTATCAAGCACACACTGGTAGAGGCCAAACATCGTATCATCCTATGGAGAAAGGATTGCATCATCTATCGAAGGCCACCGACACCGCGGTAGCCGACTCCTCGTCAAAGTCCGCCACCGAGTCAGCAGACTGCCACTCCTCCAAGTCCACCAACGCATCAGGCCACTCCTCCTCCTCCAAGTCCGGCAAAGCGTCAGACCACTCCTCCTCCAAGTCTGACACAGCGTCAGACCACTCCTCCTCCAAGTCTGGCACAACTTCAGGCCACTCCTCCTCCAAGTCCGGCACAGCTTCAAGCCACTCCTCCTCGTCCAACTCAGCCACGTCAGCCGTCTCCGCCGCCGCCTCTATGCATAGCAGTACAAGTCGAGGTAGGACGGGAGGTACAGGTGGAGGCAAGCGATTTCAATATGGTCCAAGCAGCCTCGCGCCTCTTCCACAGAGGCCTTACGACAAGTCCGAGGAGGAAAACGCAGCCATATCGAAGGCCGAGGTGGAAGCCCATTTTGCACCGAAACCGTCACCGCCGCCAAGGGAGAAAGTGCCTGAGGAAAAGATTGACCACTTCATTCGTATGGCTAGACCACCAGCTCCCAAGCCTGTTGAAACAGACTATGAGCGCCACCTCAGGAAGTTAAATCGAGCACGTCTACAGAAAGAGGCGAGCTCGAGCTCGAGCAAATCAGCTAGCAAAAAATGCGGTAAAACTGTTCCCCAGCTGGGACAACAGGTTGCGCAATCAATCCCCCCACTTGTTGTGCCAACAACACATGAGAGTAGGCGTGCCCAATATTATTGTGGGCAAACCGTTTACGTTCCCGAGCTGGGCAATGTGGTAATAACCGAGGAGCATATAAGGCAGGCTGAAATCCTCAAGATCACTGTTTGACAACTCCTCGACATCGAGTCCATGTCTCTGCTTAGAGACGAGGAAATAAAACAGAAATATGTTCGGGGCCAACCTTTGGTCGAGCCAGACGAGGTCAACAAGCTCCCAACGAGAATGTATGAATTGCATCAATGGTACATGGACATTACCAAGGTTTCCAATCGAGAGTCCCTCATGGTGAATGTCAAGAAGGATCATTACTTCCATGAGAAAGCTGTGTCCATTGAGTATTCAGAACTATTTCAGTTATACAATCAAGACGCACTCGACAAATCTATCGCCAGTTGCTATTGTCTGTAAGTGATTTCTTTCTGTAATTTAAGTCTCAAGATAGCTGTAGTGATCATTTTGATCAATCATTACCTATAATTATCCTCACTATATTCTTTTCTGTGGTATTATGCAGGATGAAGATGTATGAAATGAAAAAAGGTGGACGCTATGGCATTGGGTTCATTGACCCAAATACCATTAATGAATACACATGGAAATTAGATGCATATTATGAAAAAAGTGTAGAGGAAAGCATGCTAGAGTTCTTCAAGCGCCTTAATACCAATGAAGATATACTACTTCCTTACAACTTTGAGTGAGTCACACTGTCTTGCACTACAAATTCTATTTTTGCCTACTAGCTAGCTACATGTTTTTGCTTACATATGCCCGCTTAATTAAGACATGCAAACGTGTGTGCATGTAGATTTCACTGAATCTTGTTAATCATTAAAGTTGATGAAGGAACAGTTGAAATACTGGACTCACTACTTAAAAAAGAAAGTGACTACACCATGTTATTTGGGCTAGTCAACAGGTAATTTCAATCATTATTAACTATATCTCGGCCTATTTAGTTCGTCATTTCCTGATATGAACTATTTAATAACCCATTTATTTATTTTCTTTGTCAGCGGGCAGGGCTTGAGCAAAGTTCATCAGCGTCACTCCAGGCCAGTGGAAACGCAAGCTGAAATGGTATCGATCCAAGGTAAGTAATTAAGTAGTACTAGCTAGCTAGCTGCCATCTCTTTAAATATCATGCTTGATTAATTATTATCTGAACAAATTCCATTCTCGTAAAGGCCCTGAAGCAGGCGCCGTGGAATAATCTGTGTGCATACTATGTTTGCGAGAACATTCGCATGATGGCGTCCGAAAGGAGCAGATCTCAAAGACAGGACTGGGTACGTTTGTCAGAACACTATTCACAATTTTTACACCATTATCGATATCTAGTCACACAACTAATACACATGCATATTGATCTCCTTCTTAATAGTTCAGATAGGTGCGGGAGCAGCTCCTGGCAGAGGAGCGCATAGAAGCAATTCAAGAGGAAATAGCGGGATTTTTGCTCGACCAGGTCATAGATCCCAAAGGAGAATACTATTACCCGCTACCGCCCCCATGAACCACTTCCAATTGTCATCGTACTCCGAATGCACCAATTAGGCTAATGCCACTGGCTCCGAAGGCACCAATTAGGAGAGAAAATGTATATAGCTAGCTAATTGTATATATATATATATATGTTACTATTCATCACCCAGGATGCAGAATAAGTTATTCTTCACCTGAGGTAATCTAACAATCGCTTCTTAAATAAATTACGTTTAAAATATAAATAGTTACATGTATATTGATTTAATATGTAAAATTTGGTATAAAAACAAAAATATAGGTTATAAGACCAGAAAAATCACATTTTATGTATGTTTTACATTATGTTTTTATATTCATAATTTTATGTAACATAAAATATTTTTTCGGTGAGTACATATTTTCTTATGTTCTCTTTTTATGTATGAAATAAGACAAAATTTACGAAACGTAAAAATACGGTGCATTGATGTCAAAATAGAGAGCGGGTGAAGAATAACTATTCTACACTCAGGGTGACGAATAGCGCAACCATATATACTGCATTGTAATACTGCATTGGAAAGCTATGCGCACTGTACCACAGAGACCAGCGAACTTCATGTTTGAAAAAACTGTACGTGTGGTTTTTCGGTACCTTTTTTGCTCTAGTTTTTTAACCGTTTATCGGAATTATGCGTGTAGTATACCGTTGAAAAACTATGGAGTAGATGCAATTTCGCCATGTTGAACACTTTTCAAAATTCATCATAGTTTAAGAGCAGTTTCGAAAATCGTGCGGCTCACAACGAATGGCAGCGAGCGTTTTTTTGCTTTTTTTCTAAACCGCTCGTCGGAATGAAATATATGATACACCGTTGGAAAGATATCGTCGGCGCGCATCTTTTTCATATTTATTTTTTTTCTAATTCACTACGGTTTAAGAACAGTTTTGAATTTACTAAATCGCGGAATTGTGTTTTTCGATTTTTTTTCAAATTTTCGGTACTGTTTTCACTCCAGTTTCTAACCGTTTGTCGAAACAAGGCGTGTAATATACCGTTGGAAAGCTACGAACGAGGCGCAACTTTCATATGTTGAAATGTTTTTGAGATTCCTTACGGTTTTTAGTTAAATTTGAAAATCGTGCGTCTGACTACGAAGGGCAGCGGCCGTTTTTTCGTGAAATTTTTATAAAACGTTGGTCGAAATGATCCAACTGATACACCGTTGGAAAGATATCGTCGAGGCGCTACTTTTTCATATAGAACACTCCCACTAATTCATTACGGTTTAGGAGCAGTTTTGAAATTACAAAAACGCGGAAACTCTGTTTTTCGCGACAACAAAATCGATGTGGGTACTTCATCCGACTGAAAACCGCACTGCATCGGACGAAAAATCGCACTGCATCAAACGAGTAAGAGAACTGCATGTTTTTCTTTTATTCAAACGTAATTTTTTTTCTAGGACGAGAAAGTAGAGTGCACTTCACATCTGGTGTAAATAAACCACAACACTATCAAGAAGTGAACCGCATTACTTTTTTTCGTTTCCTTAACAATTTTTTTGCACTTAGGGGATGAACAACATCACACGGTCAACCGCACTGCTTCAGAATGAAAACCGCACCGCATCAGACGGGCAAGCGAACTTCATTGTTTTTTTTGTTAGACGTACATTTTCTCAAGCGAGGAGTTGGAGTGTGCTTCACATCGGGCATAAGTGAACCACAACACTATCGAGAGCTGAGCCGCATGAGATTACAAAGTGAGCTTCATATTGGATATCGCAACACTACCGAGAGGTGCGCCGCATGGGATTACAAAGTGAGCTTCGCCTCGGGCATAAGTGGACTGCAAAACTATCAAGAGGTGAGCCACATGACATTACAAAGTGAGCTTCAAAAATTTACATACCAGACACTTTTTTGTTTACGAAGTGAACCACATAGGATTTTACTCTTAAACGCATCTAAGCATCATTTTTTACAACAAATTTGGCCTTGCAATTCTGTTACACATGCTGTACATACAATTCACATAAAAAATTAAGTGAGGATAGCACCACGAGGCCTTCGACGAGACTCTGAAACCAAAAATGCACTGCATTGCACTGCGGTACTGCACCGAACACACAAACTCTAAACTTGTTGGGTTGGATGGATGTGCTGCTGCAAAAATAATCAAAAACTGCACTCAAACTACATTATGTGGTGCGGACGTGATGTAGACTCGCCAGAGAGAGTTTGCTCGGCGGAGGTGAGCTGCACGGGGGCGGCAAGCGAGCTACACGAGGAGAGGCAACTGAGCTGCACAGAGGCTGGCGATGCGGTGAGTGGTCACTGCCTCCTTCTCCAGCACGCCGCCCACTCCCACCCAGCTCCTCACGGGATCCAGGTGAGGGTGCCACCACCACCCTCCTACAGCCTGCATCGATGGTGCACCACTGGACTACACTGCAAACGGCTCGCCAGCGAACTGCACTGCAAGTGCGCCTACCGTAGGGGCACCACCAGGGGGTGCGTTGACCAGCGCCTCCTCAATCTACTGGCAGAGGGAGAAGGAGCTCGCTGGCGAGGGAGAAGAAGCTCGGCCCGCAGCTATTGATGCACTCGATTCCAGTATGGATCGAGATAGGAGCGGTCGGCGAGGCTCCAGGGCGGCGCGGCCGTGGCACGAGAGCCATAGGAGGAGGGGAGGTAGGCCAGGAGAAGTTACTGGCGGCGGCAGCTCGATCTAGGAGCCATGGATCTAGTGTGTGGGAAGGAGGGATTTGCCTGGGGGTGGCTCGATCCGGTGCACGGGCGACCGGATCGGTTCCCTGGGCGTGGCGGCATGGACGCCCATAGTGGTAGCCGAACTGCATTGGGGCAGGACCGAGCTTCACTGGACGACGCCCATGGACCACTGCCGCGCGCTCAAGCAAGTTCGGGGTTGCTGCCGGCGGTGGCTAGGGGAAGAATCTCAAAGGGAGTTGGGGCGATACGCAGCTGTATGGGAGGGAGGAGGTGGAGGAACGAGGAGGGGTTCTCGCTGGCGACCCTCGAGCTCACCGGCCCCTCCATGGACGCCCCTGACGCTCCCCCATGATGGCTACAAGTGGATCTGGCGTCGGGCAGCCGTGGGAGGACGATGACAGGGCAGATCCGGCAGCTGGCCGACGCAGGGGTAGGTGGGCCGAGGAGGGAGGTGGTTGGAGAGGGTGCGTCGGCGTGGGGAGGGAGCGGGTGGCGCGACGCCGGGAGGGGAGTGGTGTCGCGGCGTGGTGGGTGAGGTGGTGCAGTGGCACCGGGGAGGAGTTGGTGCAGCGCCGGGATGGTTGGGGTAGGGGGTGGTGGGGGTGGGAGGAAGGAGGTGCGGGGAAGGTGGTGCTCGGGGTTGGGAGCGCCGGCGGGGCATGGCGCCCCGATGGAAGAAGGTGGAAGGGTGATCGGGGGTGTGACGCAGGGAAGAAGGTGGAGGGGGATCAGGGGAGTGACGCAAGGAAGGTGGACAGGGATTTGGGTGTGGTGAGGTGGGTTGAGGGACGAGGGATCGCTAGTGTTAGCAGAATAAGGTTTTTGTTATGAGAATAAGATCTTAAGGAGTGTTATGAGAATAGACCCACCCTATATATATATATATATTCTAATCCCAGGAGAGAGAGAGAGAGTAGCACTATTCTAATCCCAGGATTAGAATAACTATTCGGATCACGGAACGCCCTATATAGGAGGCGACCGGACGTTCCTGAGATCTAAAAAAACACCGAACCCCACCTCCCACATCTCCACCTCTCCACCTCTCGGCCCTCATCTCCGACCCACTTCCCCCACGACGCATCGCCTCCTCCCCCGTGGCCGGCGTGCCACCTCCCCTACTCCCAACGGCGACGCAGCCCCTCCCCTTCCCCCCGGGCCGGCTCGCCACCTCCCCTCCTCCCAACGGCGGTGCGCCACCTCCCCTCCTCCCAACGGCGGTGCGCCACCTCCCCTCCTCCCAACGGCGGCGCGGCCCCTCCCCTCCCCCCCCCCCCCCGGACCGGCTCGCCACCTCCCTTCCTCCCCAACGGAGGCGCGGCCCTGGATCCCACGAGCAGCCACCGCCTCCCTCCCCCTGAATCCACAGTAGTGGTGGCCTATCCCACCTAAATCCATCACGGCAGCGACCCCCTCCCCTGGATCCACCTCGGTGGTGGCCTACCTCCCCCTGAATCCACCATGGCGGCAGCCTCCTCCGCGGGCCGTCAACCTCGCACGCACCGCTGCCCAAATCCTCACTCGCTATTGTCCCGGCTACAGCGGCACCCTCCTTCCAATGGGCCCATCCACCTCCTCGGCCGTCGATGCGGATCTGATGCATGTGTCCTCCCAGGATCCAGCATCATCCGAGGTGCGCGTGAGGGCAGGTCGCGGCAGCGCCCTGGGAAGGTCGCAGGCAACCCCTTGGGCAGGTCGTGCGCCACACCAGGTCGAGTGCCTGACACTGGCGGTGAGGAAGCAGAGCAAGGGCGTCGGCAGCTACCTTGTCAGCACACGGTGGCACAAGAACTTCTGGCTCCTCGCTTGACCTGCCCATCCACCATGTCCACCACGATGGTGTTTTGTAATGTTTGCTGCTAAGTTTGTCTGTCCAGTTCCTGTGTGATCCTCATATTTTACTCCCGTATATTTGTCCCATTCTGTGCTTTTGAACCTGTCGATCGAGTATAAAAAATAAAAAAGATGTATGTGCGTGCATGCAGTGCGCATGCGGCCATGTCATGTGTCGCTACGGTGGATCATGCATGCTTCTGCCCCATCGTGTTGTGAAGTGTAAAGTCTGAAAGAGTCCTAGGATTTTACCCTCCTACAGCCTTGTTGTCTTTTCAGTGTGTGTAATTTGTAGTTCCAACTTATTTTTATCTTTACTACCGCGAGACTGTAATCTGTACCTGCTGTACCATCATCGTGTTGTGTTGCACAAAAAGACTAATGTTGTTGTTGAGTGCTTCTTGCTTGCTCTAGTATATTTGAGGGGTTTTTCACTGCAACGGTTTGCACTTTGCACCTATGTCCCAATGGCTTGCACCAAACAAAGTCACCACGGTGGCATATGAAAATTGGAAATCTAAAAGGAATGAGCACATCCAAAAATATACTTGAGCACCTATCTGAGTTCAAATTTAAAAAATTGGGCGGTTTGATGTTTTTCACATAACTAAGACTTGAACCGTTACTAATGAATAACACCAAGAAAATCCAAATTGAAAAAACCAAGAAGTTCAATTTTAAAAAATAGAATAGTACAATGTACATGAAAAACCAAGAAGATATATTTAAAAGAACAGAGCAGTTCAATATTTATTGCAAAAAACTCAAATTTTTCCCGTTACTAATGAATAAACCAAGAAGTTCGGTTTGAAATAAAGAAGAAGTTTGACATTTACTAAAAAAAACTCCAATTTTTCACATTTCTAGAAAAATACACAAAAAAGGTTCAAAATATTGAAAAAACTCAGATAATCTCACATAACCGAGAGAAGTTCAGGTTGATAACTGCCAGAAGTTCACGTACTACACAGTGTGCATTTTGTATGGAAAAAAGAATAAAAAAGTAAAGGCTAAAAAGTTTTTTTGCTAGAAGTTCAAGTGCTCAGCCCGAGAAACTTCAAAAAAATTTGTGAGAGGTTGAATAAAAATACGTGACAGAAGTTAAAGGTGAAAACAACGAGAAGTTCAACTACTGCAAGGGATGCATTTCAAATGAGAATAAAAGTATAGAAAATTAAAGGCTTAAAAGGTCATTTGAAAGAAGTTCAAGTGCTTTGTTTGGGGAAGTTAAAAAATTCTTATGAGAGAGGTTCATCTTGTATTTCCATGTTTGATTTTTGTTGTACAAAAATCGAATACAATTATTTAATCAAAATATAAAAAGGTGAAGTTCAAATTGAAATAACATAGAAGTTCAGAGTTTATTAAAACCTAGGATTTACCTGTTCAAAAAATAAAAAACACAACGCCATTTTTGCACTTTTAAAAACAACCTCATAAACGAAAAAATGGTTGCTAGAAGTTCAAGTGCTCGACGAGGAAAAGTTCAAAAAATTCTTGTGAGAGAGGTTCACCGTGTATTTAGATGTCCAAAATACATAAAAAAAATATGTTGTTTTTTGTGTTTTAAAATAACTCTCTCAAAGCAGAGAG
Source organism: Triticum monococcum (assembly GCA_034509565.1). Taxonomy (NCBI): domain Eukaryota; kingdom Viridiplantae; phylum Streptophyta; class Magnoliopsida; order Poales; family Poaceae; genus Triticum; species Triticum monococcum. Next base: position 698,796,488 of record CM067847.1, read on the forward strand.
AAGTTCAACGCGATAACAACCGAAAGTTCACGTACTACATGGTGTGTGTTTCATATAAGAAAAAATACAATAAAGTGAAACAGAGTGAAGTTCAAACAGACATGCCCCAGAAGTTCAACTACTTCATGCAGTGCAAAAAATAGCACGTCAAAAACAAAGTGAAGTTCAAACAGACATGCCCAGAAGTTCTACTACTTCACTCAGTGCATTTCCGTTCGCGATGAACGCAGAAATCATGATCTCCCCATTTTCTAATTTACCTTAAAACGGAAGGAATATTATTTGTGTAAATTCAAGTCCTCGGTCGGAGAAAGTTAAAAAAATATTGTGAGAGAGGTTTGTACAAAAAGAATATCATTTGTGTAACACTGACGAAATGGATGAGAAAATTATGAACGAAAATACGTCACAGAAGTTCAACGTGAAAACAGCAGGAAGTTCACCTACTACACTGAATGAATTTCAGATGAAAAACTTTCAAAATCGTCGCGAGTATGAAAAAATGATCAACACGGGAAAGTTGTGTGTTTACAGCAGCTTTCCATCGGTATATCACCCACTCAATTCCCGTGAGTGGGATGGAGAGCTACGAGCAGTTGATGAAGATCTACGAGCAAAAAAATCACGTGAAAAATAGAGTGAAGTTCAGGTACACGCGCCGAGAAGTTCTGGTTTTCCACGCGGTGCATTTTCGAATAATATGTTTCGCGATATAGGCAAAACGCACGATCCCGCTGTTTTCTAAATTACTTGAAAACGGCCGGGAATCAGAGAAAACCATCAACATTAAAAAGTTTCGCATTTTCCGTAGCTTTTCAGCGGTATATTATTTGCGCCATTCCGATAAAGTTTGTAGAAATTACGGCGAAAATACGTTTTTATCCATTTTCAAAACTGACATAAAACCGTAATGAATTAGGAGAAACAATATATACAAAAAAGTTTCGAATTTTTTCAAGCTTTCCAACGCCATATCATTTGCTGCATTTGGACATACGGTTAAAAACTTAGCTCAAAAATACAAACTCGGTGGAACTTGTACCGTTTTCTAAATTACTTTTAAACCGTTCAAAATTAGAAAAAACTTTTAACATGAAAGAGTAGCGCATTTTCATAAGCTTTCCAACGCCATATTATTTGCCTCAATTGGATTAGCCGTTTGGAAATGGCATCGAAAATACGAAGTCGGGTGTTCCGTTTATGAAACTCTATGATTTTCCAAATTACTCTTTAACCGTAGGGAATTAGAGAAAACTTTCAACATGCGGAAGGAGCGGTTCTGCAGCAGCTTTCCAACGCCATATTATTTGCCTCATTCCGATAAACGGTTTAAAAATGCAATCGAAAATACGATTCACGTTTTTTGTACGAAGAAAAAACGGTTTTCAAAACTGCTCTTAAACCGCTTACATTTTGCCAAAAACTTAACTTGGGTCATGATACTGGTGTCCATAGCTTTCTAACGGTATATATCAAGCCCTATTTGGACACCTTTTAGCTGAAGTTCAACCTAGTACACGTAGAAGGTCAGGCGCGTTACTCGGAAAGTTCATGTTGTGATCAGAATATTATTCTGATCCCGTGATCAGAATAGTGTTTATGTATATATAGGGCTGGACTATTCTGTTACTAGTAACAGAATATTACTCCGTTACTAGTAACAGAATATTATTCTGTTACCCTCGGTCCCTATAAGGGTGCGACGCGCAGATGACAGTACTGGACTATTCTGTTACTAGTAACAAAATATTATTCTGTTATCCTCGGTCCCTATAAGGGTGCGATGCGTAGATGACAGTAGAAACTCCCCGACCTGTCCCCAACCTAACCCGCCTCCTACCGCCGGAGGCAGCCGTCGTGGGCGAGCGAGCGACGGCGGCAAACGGAGCGAGGGAGCCCGCGGCGCCGTGACGGGTCGCTCCTCCGACCCACGTGTTGCGCCGACGGGCCCGCCGGCACCTCCCCGCGCGCCTTCCCTACGACCGGTGTCGGCCCCTCCTCGCGCACCTCCCCGTCGACGGGTGCCGGATCCTCCCCGCGCGCCTCCCCTCCGCCGAGCTCGTCGGCCCGTCCCCGCCTCCGGCGGCTGCGCCGCGCCGTCCCAGCCTTCCTCTGCCGCCGCCCACCGCCATCCCCGCCCCGAGCCCCTCCGCCGTGCGCCGCCACTCCGAGCCTCGCCGCCCTATGCTTGTCACCCCCCGCCTTGCGCAACATCCTACCGACCGGACCAACCGCCGGCCGAATCCAGCCTCGCCCCCGAGCTTCGTCTTCTTCCTCGCCGAGACACGCGAGAGCCACCCCAGTTCGGGCATAGTAAGTACCTCAGTACAAGTTAAAAACGATGGTCCGTTCAGAATAAAAGAAATGGCAGAAATTCAAATTGTAAAAGTTCAAGCAAAAAAAGAAACCCCATAAAAATCCTGCTTAGTAAATACCTCAGTACAAGTCGTAAAATGAGAGAAGTTCAGAACATCGTTGTCAAAAAAATGTTGAGTTAAAAAAAAGAAACAAAACAAAACATTTTCTTTTCGAATAAAAAATCATTCAGTTCGATGATACAAACCATGCAAGTACAGGGGCGACGATACAGTAAACCATTGAAAATTTACGAGCAAAAATATTACCCAAAAACAGAGCAAAGTCTAGTTAGTGAAAACATGCTTAGTAAAAACCCATGCAAACATCAGTACAGGTACTCTTTTTCGGAATAATTCAAAATTACTCTACAAAAAATAGCTCAGTACAAACAATACATATATCAGTACGAGTACTCTGTTTTCAGACGGGAAAACTGTAGGATCCGTCTAGCTATATCCAAAATTACTCTTAAACGATTGCGAATTTGAGAAAATGTTTAACATGACTAAGTTTCACATTTTCGGTAGCTTTTCAATGGTATATTATTTGCATCATTTCAATAAACTTTTTAACAAAATCACGTTCAAAACCAACTTTAACCGTATTTGAATTTCTATTTAAACCGTAAGGAATTAGAAAAAACTTTCTATACGCAAAAGTTGCACATTTTCCATTGCTTTCCAACGCCATATCGTTTGTGTCAATCCGACAAAACGTTTGCAAAAAACAGCGAAAATACTTTTCACCCAGAATTTCACAATTTTTTAAATTACTTTTAAATCATATAGAATTTGAAAAAAAAAAGTAGATATATGGAAGATGCGGATTTTTACAAGTTTTCCAACGCCATCTCATTTGCTCAATTCTGACAAACCGTTTGAAAATTAAGTCCAAAATACGATTCACGTTTTCGGTTTTGAAAAAAAACGGTTTTTTCAAAACTGCTCTTAAACCATAATTTTTTTGGCAAAAACAACTTATAAAATTGTAATGTAGATGTCAAGAGCTTTCCAACGATATATTACACGCCCCATTTCGACAAAAAATTTCCAAAAAATTGAAATAAAGAAGATGTTTTTTAACAGAAACAGAAAGTATCAGTTCAAGCGCTTGAATTCATCAGTTAATGTAAGTTAACAGAATAATATTCTGTTACGCGTAACAGAATAGCCCAGATGTATATATATATATATTCTATTTATATATATGCATAACGTGTACAATATGTATTATCGTAAAATACCAGCAAACGAAAAAGAATTAAATGGAAAACACAAAATTAAATGAAAAAGAAATCATAAACCCAAAACCCCCCAACCTTTTAATACCGGTTGGTGTCACCAACCGGTACTAAAGGGCTCCCTACCCCCGGAGCTGGCTCGTGCCACGTGGTTGCCCTTTAGCACCGGTTCGTGCTGAACCGGTACTAAAGGGGGGGGGGGCTTTAGTGCCCACACTTTAGTGCCGGTTACCGAACCGGCACTAAAGGGCCTTATGAACCGGTGCTATTGCCCGGTTCTGCACTAGTGTCCCCTTGTGATCAGCGTTAAGCTTGCCTGCCTGCTTGAAGACCCAATAGTTACGATTGGTATGACTAGCTGGCCTATCAGGGAGACCGTGAATCTGACAAGGTCGGTCCAATATCCTGTCAAGGGTGGATGGTCCATCCTGGTTTGCCTTTAGTGGCTTCTTCCGTTGACTGGGCTTCAGATTGTGAAATCCGGCATTCACCGCTATGTCGCGTATGTTGTTATGTTCGGTTCGTCGTGGCTTGCCATTGCCATCTCGGATTTCGGAAGTGCCCGGGCTGCTGGCGTCGTTGCTTTTATGAGCAAGCCAGTTGTCTTCTCCCGTGCAGAAGCGGTTCATTAGAGCGGTGAGGGCTGTCATGGATTTGGGTCCTTCCTGGCCGAGGTGACGCGCGAGCCATTCATCCCGGACACTATGTTTGAAGGCCGCGAGGGCTTCTGCGTCCGGACAGTCGACAATTTGGTTCTTTTTGACTAAGAACCTGGTCCAGAGCTCCCTAGCTGACTCGCCGAGCTCCTGGACAATGTGACTTAAGTCATCAACGCATAATGGCCGGACATATGTTCCCTGGAAGTTGTCTCGAAAGGTGTCTTCCAAATCTTCCCAGTTGCCAATAGAATTTTCTGGCAAACTGTTTAGCCAGTACCGAGCTGGCCCTTTAAGCTTGAGAGGTAGGTATTTAATGGCGTGGAGGTCGTCTCCGTGGGCCATGTGGATATGGAGGAGATAATCCTCGATCTATATCGCGGGGTCTGTTGTCCCATCGTATGATTCGATGTTAATGGGTATAAACCTGTCTGGAAATTCGTGTTCCATTACTTCGTCCGTGAAGCAGAGGGGGTGTGTGGCTCCTATATGTTGGGCCACACTATGAAGTACCTCCGGCGGGCTCCGTTTACAGTGCTTGGACCGGGCGTGGTCAGCTCTGTAGTGTCCGGATAGGCGACCATCATCGTCGGTCGAGGTATATCTTCGTGATCTGTACATCGATCTTGTGCGTCCTACTCTACCCTCCATGCCGGATGGGTTGGTATGGTGCTCTGCTTGGGCTGCTGCTTTGTCTGGACCGATCTGTGATCGCCCCGCTGCATTATTCGATGGTGGTATGGGCTCCATCGCCATGCCATCGTATTGAGGGAGCCACCTACTCTTGGGGTGGCTTTTGTCTGGGCTGCTAAGGCCGTATTCTTCGGCGGCCAAGACCTCGGTCCATCTATCATTGAGCAAGTCTTGGCTTGCTTGAAGCTGTAGATGCTTCTTTCTTAAGCTCCTTGTAGTGGCTATAAGTCGGCGTTTAAAGCGCTCCTGCTCGAGAGGTTCCTTTGGCGTGGTAAAATCCTCGTTGCCGAGGATCTCCTCCTCCTCAGAGAGGGGGAAATAGCTGCTGTCCTCCGAGTCCCCACATGTGGCCTGTTCGTCAGGGCTATCTTTCCCGTCTTCCTGTTCCTCCTGCTCGGATTCTACTTCAACAGGGTTTTTGTTGTCCGGAGTATCGTCTTCTCTAGTGCTGGCAGTGTCTTCTCTTGGGCGATGAGGCCCAGGGCGCCGATGTATGGGCTGTGTACCAGGCGGTTTATCCTCCACCGGATTCTCCTTGTCATTGTCGAGAGCGCCGTAAGGTGTGTCTATCATACACACGTCATACCAGGAAGTGCATGTCCCGTGTCTAGCGGGTAGTAAGTTCTGGCCTTGCCCCTCATCATCGTTCATACCATCAATGTCTCCGGCGCAGGGATCGTGTGTGTTGGTTACATCTTTAACAGTGGCTATGAAGTGGGTGGCGGGTGGGAAGAAAAATTCTCCGTTGTCCGCTACAAGTTCGAACCGAACATAGTTTGGAGACGGGTCGCTTGCAAGGGATAGGTTTTTTAGCGAAATTAGTTTGTCTCCCATGGGCGAGTGTTGGAAGACATCTGTGGCGCTAAACTTGAAGATTGATAACCGATCGAGTTTGGCGTATGCAGGCTCGCAGGGTTCGGAGCTTGAGATCGGAGGCGAGTCCGGGGTTCTGTTGATGCAGGTACCGTACGAAGTGGAATCCGCATGTGGCTCCAGCACCGCGGAATCGGTGGTCCCCGTGATGGGGTTGAGCTTCCCATCTTCGGACGACTTGAACTTCTCCGGATTTGAGGCCAGAGCTGCTACAGGAGCTATCTCCTAGATGCGGCCTGATGACAGGTTTAAGCCATGTTCATTGGGGCGATGGGGAGCGGTTGTCGCGGTCTCGAATCCGTCAAAGATCAAGTCTCCACGGATGTCCACAACGTAATTCAAGCTCCCGAATCTGACCTGATGGCCAGGGGCGTAGTTGTTGGTCTGATCCAGATGGCCAAGCGAGTTGGCCCGTAGTACAAAGCCGCCGAATACGAAGATCTGTCCGGGGAGGGAGGTTTCTCCCTGGACAATGCCATTACTGACAATCGAAGGGGCCATCGAGCCCTTTGCTGACGGCACAGTGGAACTCCCAATGAAAGCACCAATGTCGGTGTCAAAACCGGTAGATCTCGGGTAGCGGGTCCCGAACTATGCGTTTAGGATCGATGGTAACAGGAGATGGGGGACACAATGTTTACCCAAGTTTGGGCCCTCTCTATGGAGGTAAAACCCTACGTCCTGCTTGATTGATATTGATGAATATGAGTGTTACAAGAGTGGATCTACCACGAGATCGTAATGGCTAAACCCTAGAAGTATAGCCTATGTGGGTATGATAATGAGTATATGTGATGTCCTTTCCGGACTACCCCCTTCGGTTTATATAGACACCGGGGGTATCTAGGGTTTACATGGAGTCGGTTACATAAGAAAGAATCTTCGATCACTAAGCTTGCCTTCCATGCTAAGTAGAGCCCAATCCGGACACAATACAATCTCCGGCCTTCATGTCTTCATAGCCCATCAGTCCGGCCCAAAGGATAATAGGCCGGACGCCCGAGGACCCCTTAGTCCAGGACTCCCACACCCGCCTCCTGACAGATTGACCCATTTACACTTAAACAAAGGGACCTCAAAATCATGTCCGTAGTCAAGTTCCCATATGTCCACTATGTAACCATAATATGTGTCCTTTCCCCTATAGGTTGTTGCATCAAAGCTGACACAGCTGTTTTGGTTGGTGCTCTTTTGATCTTGGTCGATCGTGTAAAATGTATTCCCATTTATCTCGTATCCTTTGTAAGTCAATACAGTTGAAGATGGTCCCCTGGACAATGAGTACAACTCATCAAAAACAGTGTTGTCACCTTAGAGACGTGTTTCCAACCAACTGTTGAAAGTCCTGATGTGTTCAAATGTAATCCAATCATCACACTACTCCGGGTGTTTGGAGTGTAGACTTTTCTTGTGTTCATCGACATACGGGGTCACCAAGGTAGAGTTCTATAGAACTGTGTAGTGTGCTTGAGACCAAGAATGTCCGTCCCTACATATTATTGAGTCCCCTCCAAGTGTGCCTTTTTCCACTCAGTCTCCCCTCATACCGCGATTGAGGGAGACCAATCTTCTTACGGCCGGTAATGAAGTCAACACAAAACCCAATGACATCCTATGTTTGATGGCCCATGGAGATGCTTCCTTCTGGCCTAGTGCGGTTATGGACATATTTTTTTAGGACTCCCATGAACCTCTCAAAGAGGAAGATATTGTGTAGAAATACGGGGTCCAGAACGACAATATCGTCGACTAGGTGAACTAGGACATGTGTCATGATATTGAAGAAGGATGGTGGGAACACCAGCTCGAAACTGACAAGACATTGCGTCACATCACTCCTTAGCCTTGGTATGATTTCTGGATCAATCACCTTCTCAGAGATTGCATTGAGGAATGCACATAGCTTCACAATGGCTAATCGGACGTTTTCCGATAGAAGCCCCCTTAATGCAACCGGAAGTTGTTGCGTCATAATCACGTGGTAGTCATGACACTTTAGGTTCTGGAACTTTTTCTCTAGCATATTTATTATCCCTCTATATTCGACAAGAAGCCTGACGGGACCTTCATACTGAGCAGGCATTCAAAGAAGATTTCCTTCTCTTCTTTGGTAAGAGCGTAGCTGGCAGGACCTTCATACTGCTTTGGCGGCATGCCATCTTTTTCGTGCAAATGTTGCAGGTCCTCCCGTGCCTCCAGTGTATCTTTTGTCTTCCCATACACGCCCAAGAAGCCTAGCAGGTTCACGCAAAGGTTCTTCGTCACGTGCATCACGTCGATTGAAGAGCGGACCTCTAGGTCTTTCCAGTAGGGTAGGTCCCAAAATATAGATTCCTTCTTCCACATGGGTGCACGTCCCTCAGCGTCATTCAGAATAGATAGTCCGTCAGGACCCTTTCCAAAGATTACGTGTAAATCATTGACCATAGCAAGTACGTGATCACCGGTACGCATGGCGGGCTTCTTCCGGTGATCTGCCTCACCTTTGAAATGCTTGCCTTTCTTTTGACATGGTTTGTCGGAAGAAATCGATGATGGCCCAGGTACACATTCTTCTTGCATTTGTCCAGGTATATACTTTTGGTGTCAGCTAAACAGTGCGTGCATGCGTGGTATCCCTTTGTTTGTCTGTCCTGAAAGGTTACTGAGAGCGGGCCAATCGTTGATGATTACAAATAGCAACGCATGCAGGTTAAATTCCTCATGTTTGTGCTCATCCCACACACGTACACCGTTTCCATTCCACAGCTGTAAAAGTTCTTCAACTAATGGCCTTAGGTACACATCAATGTCGTTCCCGGGTTGCTTAGGGCCTTCGATGAGAACTGGCATCATAATGAACTTCCGCTTCATGCACATCCAAGGAGGAAGGTTATACATACATAGAGTCATGGGCCAGGTGCTGTGATTGCTGCTCTCCTCCCCGAATAATAGACATACTATCGTCCTCGGGAATATCAAGAATAACAAAGTCCGTTCAAATAGTAACGTTTGCAACCACAACAGGCACATCCTCACAAATACCGACAGGTATAGTAGTTGATTTATCAGTCGTTTGCAAAGATCTTGTAGGTGTCAACTTATTCAAATCAAGTCTACGATATAAAGAGAGAGGCATAACACTACCACCGGCTCCAAGATCACACAAAGCATTTTAACATAGTTTCTTTTAATGGAGCACGGTATAGTTGGTACTCCTGGATCTCCAAGTTTCTTTGGTATTCCACCCTTAAAAGTATAATTAGCAAGCATGGTGGAAATTTCAGCTTCCGGTATCTTTCTTTTATTAGTAACAATTTCCTTCATATATTTAGCATAAGGATTTATTTTAAGCATATCAGTCAAACGCATACGCAAAACGATAGGTCTAATCATTTCAGCAAAGCGCTCAAAATCATCATCATCCTTTTCCTTGGATGGTTTAGGAGGAAAAGGCATGGGTTTCTGAACCCATGGTTCTCTTTCTTTACCGTGCTTCTTAGCAACAAAGTCTCTCTTATCATAATATTTATTCTTTGATTGTGGGTTATCAAGATCAACAGCAGGTTCAATCTCTACATCATTATTATGACTAGGTTGAGCATCGACATGAACATCAACATTAACATTATTGTCGGGGTTATACCCCGCGGAATGAACCGGCCGGAGTCATAACCCGGCTGGGACTTGGTAAACCGGTGGATGGTAAAACCGGCAGATAGTTAAGGCAGACAGTTAAGACAGATGGCTAAGACAGGCGGTAAACCGGCAGGTATTAAGTCAGATGATAACCCAGCAGGTGTTAAGTCGGATGATAAACCGGCCGGAGTCATAACCCGGCACACCATCATAAACCGGCAGACAGTGATAACTGGTTGACAGTCATAACCCGACAGATAGTGATAACTGGTTGACAGTCATAACTCGGCAGACAGTGATAACATTGATAACTGGTTGACAGTCATAACCCGGCAGATAGTGATAACTGGTTGACAGTCATAACTCGGCAAATAGAGTCGCCTGGAGTTATCAAGCCCAAGACGTTATGAAGCCCAATATGTTAAAGAAGCCCATGAAGAGAAGTCGGAATAGTTTAACTCTTAATCCGAGTTGGACTCTACATGTAACCTGCCCCTTCAACATATATAAGGAGGGGCAGGGCACCCCAAGAGGGGAAAGGAAATAATCTTAAGGGTTAGGGATAACTGGGAGAGCCGGTTTACGGAGACTCCTTCGTGAGGATAATAAGACCTAGCCACAAACAGCACGTAGGGTTATTACCGGATGATGTTTTCCGGAGCCCGAAGCTGTCTAAATCCTTGTCTTGCGTTGCGTCTCTCGATTCTACTCAACCCCTCTCAAGTTACCACATAGATGCGTTGGCCTCACGACTAAGTCCTCACACTAGGACATCTGCCGTGACAAATCCACGACAGTTGGCGCCTACCATGGAGCCCGCGCACGGTGGTGTTGAGTTCTTGGAGGGATTTTTTCTGAAGGGTCCAGAAGTTCGCAAAAATTCTGGATGAACAAGATCGTCAGAGAAGATCAAAAGTTTACTAAATCTGAAGGATGTAAATCGCCAAACATGTACAAGATTAAAGTTTCAGTCGATCTATCAGATCAGATTATGGATCAAAATAACCCACAACGCGAAAGCAGTTTCCGCCATCAAGCCGCCCCGTTCACGGTCTCAAGTCTCTGCCTTCATGGCCTCTCTCCAGGTTACTTCCGTTGCTACGGCCATATCGAGTCGCCGTCGTCGCCGGATTGAGCCAGGTTGAGACAGCTGTATCACTGCAAGTCGCCGCCGTGGCTCAAGCTGCCACCCGCGCCTCGGTGCGAAGTCGCCAAATCACCATCACCCCCCGCCGCTATGGTTAAACCGGCCCCGCTTCTACTTCCATGGCCGACGCCATCGCAGGTTCGCCTTAAACTGGCCTCGCGTCGGTTCAACACCGAGTTGCAACACTGCCTACAAGAGGTCGAGACCGATAGGAGTTCTATACACGTACAAGTCACGGAGTTTGCTGTTCCAACATCTCGTATACTTTTCTACCCAATGCGCCCTCGAGTCACCGCAGTGGCATCTGCTTCAAACCGGCTAAGCCGGCCTCGCCTTGAGCCGGCCGTCCCGCTTTAAACCGCCACCACGGCTGAATCACCTCCGCTGCGGCAGTATTCCGCTGTCTGACGCGCGCGCCGCTCCGACCACAAGCTGGCCCCGAGTCACCGTCGATACAGGCTGCCATTCCAACCCGTCGCGGCAGCGGATGCACCTCGTCAACCCGCTGAAGTGCCCTTGATGTGGCCGGTTCATCTCCGCGCCCGAGACATGCTTCCGAGCCACCTACTGCTCGCCACAAACCGTCCTCAATCCGAGTAACCTCCGAGGTCTCAATCTGGCTCAGCTCCATGCTGGTTTCGCCCCGTCGCGGTCTGAATCGCCGTTTGCGTCGCGTTGTCCTGGGCCGGCCCCACCATTGCAGACTCGTTTCACTCCGCCGACCGCGCAAGCCACTACAGCCAAGCCGGCCTCGCCAATGCCTCGCCGGTTTACTTCCGACGCGAGTCGACATACAACCCGCCGCGTCTCCAATCAACTCCACAGCCTTAAATCGCCGCCTGGCCATCTGCTGTTAACCCGCCACAGTCGTATTTCCACCTCCGCTGCACGAACTGCATCCTCAAGCCGGCCACGGCCTCGACATCCACCTCTGCCGCCTCGCCAGGTCACGGCCGTGATTGTTGTCCGTGATCTTCGAGCCGGCTGTTTGCTGAACCGTCGACCTTCAATTCTGTCGAGCGATTTGAGCCGCCGCCGCGGACTCCACCACTGAATCACGGCGGTCCTGTGCTACTACCGCAGCCCGTTTCGACGTTTTCATCTTGAGTCGCCGCCGCCGAGCCGTGATTGTGGCCCTGCATTGCCGTGTCTGCCGCGGCGCGCTACGCCGGCTGCTTCCACCTACGCGGGTCTTCGCCTCTGTTTTTCTGCTCCAAGTCAGCCCCTGAGCAGTTTCACCTTTGAATCGCCGTAAGGCGAGTTCGCCTACACCAGCATCCGAGCCGGCCTTGCTCTATCCCAGCGCGGTCTTGTTTTTAGCGGCTGCGAGCCGGTTCACCTGCGATCCGCGGCTGTTCCTTGCAACCCGCGTCCTCTGTTCGCCCCTGTTTCACTGCTTCGGGCCGGCCTGCCCTCGCCGCGAGTTATTGCTGGTCAGAGCCGCCGCCGCCTACCGAGCGGCCTTGACACGGTTTCATCACACCACCTCCTCTGCAAGACGCCGTCGACCCGAGCTGCTGCAACCCGGCCGCCTCCGCACGCGCCATCGTGGAACCGCTTCAAGCGTATCAGTTTTGTTCATTTTGACTCGGAAGATTTTTCTGGGCCAAAACTCAACTACATCAGCCTTTTTAATGATGGCTTTGAAGCAAGGCGAGCGATTTTTTGACCCGTCTAAGATGTCGTTGTCTGAGCGACACTACCTGCATAAGAGGTTCTGAACAGAATTTGGTTCAGTTCAAGGTCTCCTGAAGAAGCCAGAATTTTTGTCTGTCATACCTGTCAGTGGATCAACCGCATTCTCGTTCGTAACTTAAGCTACTTGATTGCTAGCTTCAGAAGCTAGCTAGCCTTGCAAATACGTGGAGTTAATGGAGGATTTGATCGAGGGTGCAAAACCAACAGACGCTTCTTGTCAAAATACCGGTCTGCGGTGTTGCCGGACGGTACAATTCTGAAGCAGTGCAAAACAATTCGGAAAAGAACTTCCCCTCAAAGCGGCCGTAGCCGCGCTGAGCCGGCCCGAGCTGCCTCTGCCCTGCACCGTCTCTACCATCCATCACTGAGTCATCTGGCCTCGAGTGCTCCTGTTGCAGCTGTGTTTCAGAGCAGGAAAGACAGATGCGGGTAAGGTTGGATGCCCGAACTGGGTGTTTGAAAAAAAAGGACTACCAGAAGAAAAGGCAGTAGTCAGCTTGTACATGCGTGTACGGATGACAAAGCACATGCATGGGCAAACATGTAAACCGGTTGCCGTTCCAAATCATCGCTTCCAAGCCACTTTGACCCGGCCTCTGCTACTGTTGAGCTGCCACGGCCGCCCGGTGGCTTTTGCTATTGTGAGCCGACCACTGCTACTCTACTATTCACGTTCACCCGACAGAAATACCAGGTGCTATTTTTTCTATGAATCTTATTAGTATATATTACATTGTTTGAAAAACAATTACTCTGGTCTGTGATATTTTTATTTCACAGGCCCATTATTTATTACAAAGGTGTGGAAAATGGGCGTAAGCCAATATTGTTTTTGCACTAGTGCTTGTCCGTGCCATACTGCTGGACGGATACGTGAGCAAGTTGTCGCCCCCGCTACATCAACATACATGACTGACTCATCGTCCGCGCCCACAGCCGACTCGCTCGCCTTTACCGGGGTGATCATCACCTCCGCGGTGAATAATTTATGGCCTAACATATTAGGTGAAATTCATCCAAACATGTACAAGATTAAAGTTTCAGTCGATCTATCAGATCAGATTATAGACCGCTGTCTCAACCCGACTCAATCCGGCGACGACGGCGACTCGACATGGCCGTAGCAACGGAAGTAACCCGGAGAGAGGCCATGAAGGCAGAGACTTGAGACCGTGAACGGGGCGGCTTAATGGCGGAAACTGCTTCCGGGTTGTGGGTTATTTTGATCCATAATCTGATCTGATAGATCGAGTGAAACTTTAATTTTGTACATGTTTGGCGATTTACATCCTTCAAGCATATCAGTTTTGTTCATTTTGACTCGAAAGATTTTTCTAGGTAGGTGTTAAGTCAGATGATAAACCGGCCAGAGTCATAACCCAGCAGACCATCAAAACCCGGCAAGCCATCATAAACCGGCAGACAGTGATAACTGGTTGACAGTCATAACCCGACGGACAGTGATAACTGGTTGACAGCCATAACTCGGCAGACAGTGATAACAGTGATAACTGGTTGACAGTGATAATTGGTTGATAGTCATAACTCGGCAGATAGAGTCTCCTGGAGTTATCAAGCCCAAGATGTTATGAAGCCCAATATGTTAAATTAAAGAAGCCCATGAAGAGAAGTCAGAATAGTTTAAGTCTTAATCCGAGTTGGACTCTACATGTAACCCGCCCCTTCAACATATATAAGGAGGGGCAGGGCACCCTAAGAGGGGAGAGAAAATAATCTTAAGGGTTAGGGATAACTGGGAGAGCCGGTTTACGGTGACTCCTTCGTGAGGATAATAAGACCTAGCCACAAATAGCAGGTAGCACTACTAGGGAAAAGGCTAGCAGCAGCGCGGGTTTTAGGTGTATCAGTAGCGCGGTGACCGGCGCTACTAATAAGGCGCTACAGCTAACACGTAGCAGTAGCGCGTGCTCACCAGCGCTACTGCTACACAAGTGTAGCAGCAGCGCGCTTAATGGAAGCTCGCTACTGATAATCTCTATAGCGCGCTTCTCCTGTGCGCGCTACTGCTACTACCGCGCTGGTGCTAACTGTTCTCCACTCGCTACTCCTAATTTTAGTAGTTTTTTGTTTTTTCGGCATATTTGTTTTGTATTTGAACAGGCTTTATAGAGGAATCTTTAGCACATACAAATGTCATCATGATACACATACAAATGCCTGCGAGACCACAAATGTAATCATAGCATATACATACAAATAGTCTCATCATAATCATCATCCAACACAAAGTGGTATCTTGTCATCATCTCGAAAATAGCGATACATGCAAGTCTCGAATACTTGCAACTACAACGTCATCCATCTAAACAAAGGTATACGTGAGAAGAGCTATCACTATGAGTGAGAGCGATACTATGCAGTACATGAGGTGGCGGTTACGAGCCCTCTCTCGCGCTAGCGTGAACCTCAAGTAACTAGCTTCTCCTTCTTGTCTATTTTGAGGCCTTTATGGCTGGCGCCCGAGAACCCATTCACTTGCGCCTGACACTCATGCCACTCGTTGTACACCCCCAAAACCTTCCCTTTGTACACGACATAGCACTTCCATCTCGCCATCAAGAAACTAGGTACCTGTTAGAGATGCATGTTCATGAAGAGGATGTACAATCATATATATGCAACAAAATATACTAGAGCAACACCAAAAAAGAAAGGGTTAGCAACTAGATGCAACATACAGTACGCAAATTAATTAACTAGAGGTACGCAGGTCATCATACGCAAACTAACAAAGTAGCGTTACGCAAGTTCGGCAGGGACCGTGGACATCACAAAGTTTCATCACTATAAAAAGTATACAAGTTCAACCGACACAAATCATCATCGTCGGCATCATAAATCACTAGAAGTTCCATCCTTCCATATCATTGAGGATGGACCCTAGCTTCTTGAACGGCGTGAGCTCTAGACGTTGCATGTCTATGCGAGTTCGGACGTTAGGTCGCGATATAGGGCCGTGGTGGAACATCCCCTTCTCATCGACGACTTCTTTCGTGATGATCGTCGCAATGTCGCTTTGGATGCGAAATAAGTCATCTCTAAGCTTATAATCCGCTTCTCCATGAGATTCTAGCCACTTGTGGATATGATCATCATTTCTGCTTTTCATGTGAAGGTTTTGGTGATCCATGTTGAACTGAATCATGAGATGGACGATGTAGAATCCATCCTTCTTACTTGGTTTTGGGACATGGATGCAGGAGAAGTTAGTTTTATGCGCGAAACCCATCTTATTGTTCCTTTGTTTCCTGATCTGCATGTGGCCACCTCTAATGCTGAAGCCTTGGAGAGCATCATCTAGAATATTCATTATGTGGGTGTAGTCTTTTTTCTCGTAATCTCTGAAAGGGTCAAAATACAAGGCGTGGGAGACTTGCGGGTAAAGAACGATAAGGACGGCGCGCCCGTTGCTGCGGGGAAAAGACACCTCAAATTATTCCCCATATGAGAGAGAAGGAATGATTGAAATGTACAAAAGGGTTGTCCGGAACTGACTTACTTTGGATGATAAGGCACGAGGACAATTTCTCGGTCCTTATTCTGTACCATGAAGTTTTGGAGGTACTCCCTAGCAGTTTCACGCTCAAAGTCGCCGAGACTCAAGAAATACTCGTGCATGTAGTATGGATCCGCCACACAGATTTGTGAGACTTCTTCACTCTTCATGACGGAGCTCATATGTAGCGCAAAAAGGCGGACGATTGTAAAATCGAGCCGCCTTGTCAGAAACATCTCAAAGATATGGTCAAACCGCGGGAAGAACACCTCCGCGGGCCGCCTTGTCAGAAACATCTTCCCCGATCTCTTCCTCTCCTTTTTCTTGGGCACACCTTCCAGACCCTTCCTTAACCCCTGCCCCAGGGTTCCCGGGCTAAGCATTGTACGACCCCCGGATAGTTGAGCCTGTGTTGAGGCGACATCTTCAGGCGTGTCCTGTGAGGTATTCATGAAGAGAGACTTTTTGCAATCCTTCCAACGACCTTCCTGCCCGGGCATATCATCCATACCCTCATTAGCATGCTGATAGCCTGATTCGTCATATGGTTGACTCATCAGATCTATGTCACAGTCATACGCGTTTGTATTGAGGAAACCCATAGGGTCGACCTCCGTCTCATAATCCATTCTCTGTTCTACAGGACTGATTACATCAGCCAGTACTATGGCACCCCCTTCATCACGTCGTCCGCCGCTCTCACTCGGCACTACAGGAGCTGGTAATTGCGTAGGCGGGGTGGTGGTCTCCGCACATGCTTGTTGATGTGTGGTTATTGGTGTGCTCTCGGCCGGCTCCAGACGAATAAGATTCTTCGGCCATAGCAGCACCCAACCCTTGCAATTTCCAATCCGTGGCGGGGTCTCGTCGTCCTCTCCCACGGGATATACCGGAGGAGGCAAATGCTCGTGCCCCGATTTCACACTAGACAAATTAACCCTGAAGTGCCCAGCGGGGATCGGCTGGTTGTGGAAAGTGGGTTGCATGGGGTTCATTATCATCCCCTTTCCCCCGTCCACCTTCTGGCCTTTGATCAAGCATAGTATGGTGCACGGGGTTTCTTCGCCCTGCAAACACATATGTCCGTGGCGTAAAACATCCGAAAGGCAATGAAAATGGAATATTCTATATATATGTGTGTGTGTGTGTGTGTGTGTGTGTTGGTGCGACATGTAATTACCGTGACGGCGTCGAGCTCAGCCAAAGACGAAGGCCCACCTAGCGCGCCAGAGACTGAGGATGGGCTGCTATGAGCGGGAGCGGCCGCGAGAGGAGGCCCAGTTGCGTGAGCAAGTGATGGTGCGGTGTTGTTGTTGTTCATGGAGTTGCTCCCGACGAAACTGGGCATCAGGAAATCATGTACCGTCTTGTCTGGATTTTCCTTCGTCCAGTTGATGATAGCTGGAACCAAGTTAGTAGCAAAATCATTTCTGCAGGCAGTTACAGCTGCATTGACTGCCTGCTGTAGCAACTCATTTTTCTCCTCGGCTGTTTTTTCCGCGTTCTCAGCTGCTTTTTTCTCGACCGCAAGCTTCACCTTTGCGTCGATGTTCGCCTGACTAAACTTCTTTTTCTGCTTCTTGGCCTCCGGGCCCTCGTTGTAAAAAACCTTCCACGTGGCGCCGTCTCCAGCACCGTGCACACGACCATATTGCGGCCGCTGGCCCAAAGGGAGTCCCTTAAGTTCGTTCAAGGCCCGGTTGAGAGGGGTGTCCTACTTGGGCCTCGTCGGAGAAGTAGGGCTTTTGGCTGCAAGCTGGTGATGCTTCTCCAGTAGTCTAATCAATTCCCTCGTGATCTGGTCCGTGTAAAAAAACCTTTTTCTCCTTGTCCCACTTGTAGCGGGCCCTGATGAAGTCACGCTCCAAGGGGTTGGTGAACTTCGCGAAGGGGTCTGGGAGGCCCGCGGCTTCACGTTCCGCGTCCTCCTTATCCCATATGGGCCTTTTACCGAGGTAGCCACGGCTTCCAAGGCGATGCTTCCCCGTGTTCCTTTGCTGAAGGCTCTTGAATTTCGCAGCCTTATCCTTGGCTGCCTCGGTAGCACAAGTGTCCTTGAACTTTTCAAACTCCTCTTCCGTAAGTGTCGGATTTTCCTCCAGAATCTTGGACAGGGGTTCGTCAGCCTCAATAGCTCGTTTCACCCTCCCTTTCCAGGAGGCCAAATCATTGTTAAACATGCCCATGGCGTGATTGTTAATCTTTTTCATATTCAAATCATCCCACGATTGTTCTATGTTATCATCCCGGTTGGGGAACTTGAATCTCTTGTGCAACTTCGTTAGGAGCAACTGCGTCAAATGTTCTTTACTCCTTAAGTCATCGTCATTGATGCTCGCGCATTTCCGTAGGATGCATCCTAATTGGTTCCCATAGCACTTGCGAGGTTCTTCCGGCTCTACTGGCTCAAACTTCCTAGGTGCCATCTTTGTGATCACAAGTCGTCCAATCCCTAGTTTGTTAGGTTTTCGTATCATATGCTTCTTATGCTTCCTCTTTTCAGTAGCGGCATCGGTGCCGGTACCTTCTCCGCCGGTCTTGGCGCCGCCATCGGTGCCGGCGCCGTCGGTGTCGATGTCGGCGTCAGTACCATCATCGAGGCCGACCTACAAACCTTGCTTAGCAGTCAAATAGTCGAGGTACTCTTGTTCACCCTCCACTACTAGGAAAAGGGCTATAGATGATATGGCCACTAATGGCGCACCAGACATGTGGTGCGCCATTAGTATATACTAATGGCGCACCATGTGTAGGTGCGCCATTAGTGTCCAAATACTAATGGCGCACCACATCCACGGTGCGCCATTAGTAACAAAAAAAATTCACTTTTTTCCAAACTAGTAATGGCGCACCAGTGGACAGTGCGCCATTACTAGTTAAACTAGTAATGGCGCACCACATCCATGGTGCGCCACCAGTAAATTTTTTTCAATTTTTTTTCAAAACTAGTAATGGCTCACTGTCAACTGGTGCGCCATTACTAAGTTTTTTTCAAAAAAAAATCAGAATTTGTTTTATTTTTTTTCAAAACTAGTAATGGCGCACCGTGGGTGTGGTGCGCCATTACTAGTTTAACTAGTAATGGCGCACCACTCCCACGATGCGCCATTACTAACTTGGCCCAAAACTTCCATCAAATGCACCCCCCCCCCTTGGACCGCCTTTTCATTTAAAAAAATAAAAGAAATTGATGGAAATGTCAAAAAAATAAAAGAAAATAAGTTTCCCATGTGATATGTGGTCTAGTTGTTGGGAAAATTTACTAATATGAATTTCGACTTTGTTTGCAATATCTCTCTGGAATTTGTAAAATGGGCATAACTTTTGCATGCGAACTCGGATTACAAAGTTTTCTATATGAAAAAGCATCTACTCGAAAAGTTACATCCAAATTTTCAAAATCCCCAAAAACCTGACAGAAAAAAGTTACGAGGCTTTTAAGATCCGGAGGCAAAAAAATTCAAAAAAATTCAAACTTACTAGTGGCGCACCGTATGCTAGGTGCGCCACTAGTAACAGAAAAAATTGGTTTCAAAAAAAATTGAATTATTTTTCAAAATATGATACGTAATATGACCGGGATGTTTGAAATATTTTTTCAAAATTTCATCATACTCATGAACTAAGTCCTAGACATCAGCAAGGTTTAATAGGATTGATATGATAGATATATCAACAAGTGCCTGTGAAGTGAGGTGGTGCTGGGGTTGGATAGAACAACGAAGTTAAGCGTGCTCGGGCTGGAGTAGTGTGAGGATGGGTGACCTTCCGGGAAGTTTGACCACAGAGTGCGATTTGACCTGAGATTAAGCATATTGACCCGAGATTAAGCCATAGTGACCCGAGATTAAGAAAAATTGAAAAAAATTGCTACTAATGGCGCACTCCTACGTGGTGCGCCATTAGTATACCAGATACTAATGGCGCACCGGTGGTGCGCCATTAGTAAAAAAATCTAATGGCGTGGTGCTAGTGGCGCACCTGTAGTGCGCCATTAGTAGCGAAAATAGGTGCGCCTCTAGCAGCTCAGTTTCTTTGTTGTTCGACATGTTTTCTATGATTTATTTCTAAAATTATGAATAAATGACAAATGACATAAAAAAGAAATCTATGTGCCAGAACTCGATATGCCAACTATGTAGCACAAATCATGCCTTTATTCACGGCAAATTTCGGCATGACCTTTGCTAAAAAATCGACATATCGAGCGCCTGAAATTCACCGGAATGGAAATGAATCAACATTCCAGCGTAACATAGGCCACTTAGATCATTTACCAAAATTGAACCAAAACATCACATGTCCAAATGACATGTTCAAATTCCAAACATGACATGTCCAAAACATGACATATCCACATATCACATGTCCAGTTCAAATTTGCATATAAATTTAGCCTACCTAAATTTGCTTTAACAAGGGATGTTGATTTGGACAATTGCTAAATTCATAACTAAATAGATAACCTAATTAACCTACTGCCCTCACTAAAACCTAAGTAAATTAACCGAAGAACCCTAGCTAGCAGAGAGAGGGGGGTTTACAGAGGGTGCAGGGGCGAGGAGGCAGGACCGACGACGGCCGAGGTTGGGAGGGGAGGAAGCAGAGGAGGGAGGCCTGGGCCGACGGGTCGGGGGCGAGCGCGCCGGGTCGGGGCCTAGCGCCGGGGTCGGGGCGAGGGCCGGGTTGGGGCGAGCGCCGGCCGGGGTCAGGGGCGAGCGCCGGCCGGGGTCGGGGGCGAGCGCCGGGGCGCGGCGGTGCGACGGGGGAGAGAGTGGGGATTTGGGGCGAAAAGAGGCGGGATGAAGCAAGGAGAGTGATAATTTTGGGTTAAGTGGATGTAGCAGTAGCGCGTTTAGACAAAACGCGTTGCTACTACCTTCACTAGCTGTAGCGCGTTTAGACAAAACGCGATGCTACTACCTTCACTAGCTGTAGCGGTTTAGATAAAACGCGCTGCTACTACCTTCACTAGCTGTAGCGGTTTTATAAGGAAATCGCTACTGCTAGCTTGACTGTAGCTGTTTTATAAGGAAATTGCTACTGCCAGTTTTCCTTTTTCTTTTCCTTTATTTTCTCCCACTTTTATTTCCCGAGAGCAGTGAACGAAGGGAAGGCGATATATATTGCATCATTTGACGGTTAAATATGTATACAAAATAGGAACATATATATTACATCATTGGACCCATGCATAATAATGGCTAAGTGTGTATACAAAATAGGAACACACACACACACACACACACACACACACACACATATATATATATATATATTACATCATTTGACCGATAACATACAAAATAGGAACATATATTCCTCAGCGCTGACGTTTTTGTTTTTGAGTCAGCTTCTTTCCCTTCTTGTTCGTCGAAGAATAATTGAGCCCCTCATTGTGACTTTGCCTTTTCCATGGAGTACGATTTTTCTTAGGTGATGTAGTATTGATTCTTTTTTTGACGTATACTTCATCATCATCGTCATCTTCCCTCATTGGGTTGCCGTACTGATCATAGTCTTCCTCGTTGGCGACTCCATCCATTCCAATGACGTTCCTTTTGCCTCACCTCACGACAACATGACTGGGATTGCATGGGTCGGTTATGAAGAAGCATTGTGTCACATGCTTAGCGTGTACCCATGGCTCGTTTTTGGCGATAGCGTTCACGGTAGCGCTCTTGGCATCGGGTATAGTCATGGTAGTGAAAATCCAGTTTTCTCTTTCGACATTCTTAGCCCATCTGACACAGAACATCGTCGTGTTGTGCAGTCCAGAGTAGTCAAGCTCCCAGATCTCCTCGACCCTTCCATAAAATCGTTCAGTTGCGCCGTTGTCGCTGCCGGTCATGCATTCCGCGTCACCCCTGAGTTCTGATCATCACTGTCCATATCTTTGGCCTCCGTAGAGCGTGTATCCGTTGATAGGTTACGAGGTTGGGCGAGGGGCCATGTGCTAAGGCGTATCACTACAAGAAATATGTCAACTTGTGACCCTCAGTATTGGTCCCTGAAAGGTCACTGATTTTCATTTGCGACCTTTTTTGACCAAAAAAAGATGGTCAAAAGCTGGCGGTCGTAAACTGAAATTAACGACCTTCTCTGTGAGAAGGTCGTAGACGTTTACGACCAAAATATGCCTACTATTTTGTTTTGGTCACTAGCAGCCTCCTCAGGCCACGTAGGCATCTGACGTGGCAATCTGATGTGGCACAAGAATCAGCCCGGTCCAATTCGATTTTCTACATGGGCCTAGCCCAACAATTCGGCCTTTTTAATGTATTTTTTTCCTATTAATTTTTGCTTGCTACATGGGCCTAGCCCAACAATTCAGCCTTTTATTTTCCAGGATATAGCCTTTAAAAGTCGGGGTTTTTTTGCAATCCATTTGTGGCCTCAACCTTTTACTGTCCAATTCTAGCCCAATTCGCCCAATTCTTATTTGGGCCTCGGCCATTTTATAGTCCATTTACTTTTCGGGACTTCGCCTTTTTCATTAAGTTGGTCCAACTTGCCAACTTTCTATTTCTCATGTTTTCACAGTACAACGACAAATATGTCAAATGGAACAGAACTAAATTCTTGAAATGATATGCAAAATCAGCCTATTATAGTCTTTACATGGTATTCATAGAAATAGATGTGCTGACTACTACCGATTACAATATAACTAGCTACAGAGTACAACCAGAACAAGAGGCAGATTGATAAAAAAACATAATGCTTCATCATCTTCCTCTTCCAACTTCTGAAAATCAAATCACCTAGCATTGAAAGGATCACGCATTAGAAGCATATAGAACATCAAACTAATAAATGAATGACATTTAGTATGAAAATCACAATAGCACTAGTATACTTTAACTCATCTTACAACCATCAGTATAGTTTACTTATAAGAAAACATGCGGCCTTATACTTATGTGCGCCTAGATTACTAGACAAATTGCACACTATGCACTCATTTGACACTTGCTACAGTTTCAATGTAAACCAACAGTTAAACCTGAGAAGATGTGAAGCTGAAACCTAACCCATGACTGTAGCAAGGGTGCTCCCAGCACAACATCACAGTTCTGCATTTCGAACCTCTACTTACAACATTTAATGATGGCAAAAACATATGGACGCAGATATAGTTCCCAATGATATTTACATGACCAATGTATTTATTACTACTAAGGTGCATATAGGTCTAGTTGAGGATGGGGGCACATGAGAGTTTGAAACATTTCAAACTTAAGAAATGAGAACAGACAGCAAATCATCAGGTTTGCAAGCTAAAGCAGGACATAAAGCAACTTCTGTGAGGCACTGAAGTTCTAGAATACCAAGATATAGTACATTTACTTTATTTATTTATTTGCTACTGAAAAAACAACAGCAATGTGAGCAAGATTGATGAATATGGCATGAAACACCAGCAATGTGAAACTGGACATACAGGAAGAACACAAAACAGAGTAAAATTGTTTAACAAAGGGCAAATGGGCACCTTAGACACATCAGGGTCAGTATATTTCCTTGGAAATATCATCATAACCCTGCAAAGAACAATGTGCATCAGACAAGTAACCACTTTATGCTACATCATCATCAGGATTAAAACAACATATTGATACTCGGTGCTGGATGAGACTATACACAATAACATTACGACAGAATAGGCCGCCACACGACGTGGTGCACCATCTTACACATGAAGGACAAGAGACATAACAAGATAATGTTGATCAAATCGAAGGATAAATCATGTTCAAGAACAAAGGAGCTGCTTAGATAGCTCACATTTCATGTCCTGGAAATCATGTCGAGGTACACCGAACAACACCTATCAATGCTCAATAGCTGCACCTTGATACACAGATGAAAAAAAGAGGTCAATCACCTCCACAAACACGAGCACCTTGAGAAGGAATTGTGCCAGTTGCCGAAGACAGAAGGACTCTCTGCTTCATTCATTCTAGACTATTTGCAATTTCAGTTTGGTTTATAATTAGAAATGAATCTTGAACAAAAAGGAAAAGAAAATGTGTTTGTCATATTTGTTCTTCATACAAGAAACTGAACCAACAAGTTGTTTCAGTCAGAGTTGAACGAAAATATGTATTTAATCATGCCTAAAATACATCACATCCACATTGCACAACAAATTAACATAGGAAGCAGGGGAGTAGGTCGTTGTACCAATCCATCACCTTGATGGAGTTAGGGAAGAGAAGAAGTAGTGGAGGGAGGCCCATGGCGTCCCTCCCAAGCAGCAGCACAACAGATCACGCCTTCTTCTCCCATGGTGATGTCCTGGTTCGAATGGGAGACGAGAAGGGGGTCGGACAGAGAGCAGAAGAAGAAAAGATGAGGGGAGGAGAAAGGGATTCAGATATCAAAATGTCAAACCCGCATTCAGATATCAAAATGTCAGACTAGCAAAATGTCCAACTAGCATCCAGAGATCAAAATGTCAGAAGTTCACACACACCAACACCAAATCATACTTCTTCTGTCAACTATAAATCGACTTATTGGGGGTTTCTACGATTTTTTTACCAACTGTTTTTTGCTTCACAAAAAGCTAACAGTTGGTCCTAAATTTTATCTTCACAGGGATGTCAATCAACCACAACGAAACTGCATAAACTGTAGGTTTTTAAAATTATTTGCAGAATGTTTAGAGAAATAGACACGACAGTTTTACTCATAAACACTAGTAAAGCTTTGATAAACACACTAGTAACTACTGCCTCTGTACCAAAATACAAGAAGTTTTCGCAAGTATGGAGGGAGTAGTTTCCTGGAAATTTCCTTTTCTTGCCCTAACGGCTCAACGGAAATGTGACACTGACTAGTACAGTAATATAGACCAGAGTGACAGAGCTTCTACATTAAAGAGCATTGCACAGTCCATGCATGCAGTTGCTCAATGACAGTTAGACAGTGAATTCTCGAACCGGAATGAAGGGCCAAAATCTACACGGTGGGAAAATATATGCGAGGAGCCAATTAATTAATCCCTTACTTGGGTCGGTGGAGACGTTGAGGGCGGTGCCGCCGAAGTCGCAGATGGCACCCATGGCCCTCTTCTCCTGGAAGTAGCTGTTGGCCGCCCAGCAGCAGTGCGCGACGATGTTGTTGGGGTTGTAGCATGGCCACTGCTCGTGGATCGAGTTGTAGTTCGCCCCCGCCCCGCATGTGTAGTCGATCGTCTTCTGCAGCGCCGCCTGCGGCTGCTCCACCTGCACACACAGAAATCTGCTAATTCAAACGCGAGTATGAACAGGAAACCTACGGGAAACCTACAATGATGGAGATCCATCGAGCACGAACTACCACGGCCGTGCACACTAAGGAAAAAATAGCGAAGGAGAGATCTCCGCGGAGGCGCTCGATGGTTGGTTACCTGAAGCGCGCGCGGTAGGGAGGACGAAGGAGGCTTGGGGGCTAGTACACGCTGATCTGCCGAGCGAAGTGCACGGGGATGTGATGGAGGCGGCGGAGTGCAGGGACCGTGACGGCGCCGGAGAGTGTGCGGAAGAGGGGGAAGGGGGAGCGGTGAATCCCGCTGGGGGAGGGAATGGGTGCGGAGGTGATGTGAGAGACAAAGGAAGGGGATGGATCGGGGTGGGTGGGAGAGAGAGGCGGCGGGATGGGGAAGGAGGGGTCGGCGACGGGGGGCCGTCGTCGTCGATTTGGATCGGGGAGAGGGATTGGGGTGGGTGGCGGATCTGGAGCGAAAGAATGGAGGCGGGGGAGGGAGGAATGAGAGAAAGAATGGAGGCGGGGGGTGGGTGGAAAATGTCCATGAGGACAGACTTAGGGTTTCGGCTCGGGTGGGTTTGGGCCATTGGATCCGGAAGCATCCGACGGTGGTTGATGCGTGATCCGCGTGATTTGCCCATGGTCCAATCAGAACGCAGCAAACCATTTCATGACCTTATGACCATATAAATTGGTCGTGATCGATTCAAGATAAAAAATTTCATTCCATTTTTCAGTACTCAAAATGAGTTTTTTTGTGAAAGTCCTATCAAATATTTGTTCAAATGATCTCATATTGTGTATAATGGTGCATCTTGGAATTCCAAACAATGTTGCCTAAGGGAGTTTTCATTTTCTTTGCACACAAAATTCATTTTCCATTTTTCGAGTGTCCGAAAATAGGTTTTTTTGTGAAGGACCTATCATATATTTGTTGCAAAATTGTACCAAATCAATTTTCTAAAATACTAGGACATATTTAATGCACAATTGCCAAATGGTTGGGTGTAAAAAGTTTTGATCCACCTCTCGTGAAAAAGACAAATTTACGCCGACTCAGTTGGAAGCGGGTCAAATTTGAACTGTAGCGACCTCATATTTTGCTCTTTATTTTTTCCAAAAATCATTTCTAGGTACATAAGTATCTATTTAATCAGAGAAACACCAAAAAAATTCCAAGATTCAACCACTAGCTAGGAACGGTTATTCCCGTCATTTTGACCGCATTTTGAAACGGGCATAAAAAATTCAAAAAAATCAAAAAATTGGAAAACCTTCGCATTGTGTCATTATATGTGACCAAGTTACCAGAAAAAATTACAAACTTGTAATACGACAATTATTTTAAAAAAGTGTTCTCAGAAATGAGCTATCACGTGTGGAGATCAATGACTTTCAAGCCAAATGATCAATCTTATGGCCACATTCATGGCATAGTTTGTTCAAATGATCTCATATTGTGCACAAGGGTGCATATTGGAATGACAAACAATGTTGCCTAAGGAAGTTTTCTTTTTCTTTGGACGAAATAACCATTTTCCATTTTTCGAGTGCCCAAAAGGAGGTTTTTTTGTGAAGGACCTCCCAAATAATTGTTGCAAAATTGGACCAAATCATTTTTCTAAAATACTAGGCCATATTTAATGCACAATTGACCAAATGGTTGGGTGTAAAAAGTTTTTATCCACCTCTGGTGAAAAAGACAAATTCCCGTCAATTCAGTTGGAAGCGGGTCAAATTTGAACTGTATCTACCTCATAGTTTGCTCTTTATTTTTTTCCAAAAATCATTTCTAGGTACATAAGTATCTATTTAATCAGAGAAACACCAAAAAAAATCCAAGATTCAACCACTAGCTAGGAACAGTCATTCCCGTCGTTTTGACCACATTTTGAAACGAGCATAAAAAATTCAAAAAAATCAAAAATTGGGAAACCTTCGCATTGTGTCATTATATGTGGCCAAGTTCCCAGGAAAAATAATAAACTTGTAATACGGCAATTATTTTAAAAAAGTGTTCTCAGAAACGAGCTATCACATGTGGAGATCAATGGCTTTCAAGCCAAATGATCAATCTTATGGCTACATTCATGACATAGTTTGTTCAAATGATCTCATATTGTGCACAAGGGTGCATATTGGAATGGCAAACAATGTTGCCTAAGGAAGTTTTCTTTTTCTTTGGACGAAAGAACCATTTTCCATTTTTTGAGTGCCCAAAAGGAGGTTTTTTTGTGAAGGACCTCCCAAATAATTGTTGCAAAATTGGACCAAATCATTTTTCTAAAATACTAGGCCATATTTAATGCATAATTGACCAAATGGTTGGGTGTAAAAAGTTTTTATCCACCTCTGGTGAAAAAGACAAATTCCTGCCGATTCAGTTGGAAGCGGGTCAAATTTGAACTGTAGCTACCTCGTAGTTTGCTCTTTATTTTTTCCAAAAATCATTTCTAGGTACATAAGTATCTATTTAATCAGAGAAACACCAAAAAAAATCCAAGATTCAACCACTAGCTAGGAACGGTCATTCCCGCCGTTTTGACTACATTTTGAAATGGGCATAAAAAATTCAGAAAAAATCAAAAAATTGGGAAACCTTCGCATTGTGTCATTATATGTGGCCAAGTTCCCAGGAAAAATAATAAACTTGTAATACGACAATTATTTTAAAAAAGTGTTCTCAGAAACGAGCTATCACGTGTGGAGATCAATGGCTTTCAAGCCAAATGATCATTCTTATGGCCACATTCATGGCATAGTTTGTTCAAATGATCTCATATTGTGCACAAGGGTGCATATTGGAATGGCAAAAAATGTTGCCTAAGGGAGTTTTCATTTTCTTTGCATGGAAAATACATTTTCCATTTTCCGAGTGCCCGAAATGAGTTTTTTTGTGAAGGACGTACCATATATTTGTTGCAAAATTGGACCAAATCAATTTTCTAAAATACTAGGCCATATTTAATGCACAATTGACAAAATGGTTGGGTGTCAAAAGTTTTGATCCACCTCTGGTGAAAAAGACAAATTCCCGCTGATTCAGTAGGAAGCGGGTCAAATTTGAACTGCAGCTGCCTCATAGTTTACTATTTATTTTTTCCAAAAATCATTTATAGTTACATAAGTACCTATTTAATCAAAAATACATGGTTTGGTGGCGATACGTCGAGGTTTGGGCAGTGGCCGAGGCCCCCAACTCTAGAGCGCGTAAACTCGCATGCCCGCCGCGTGGTCACCGCGTGACCGTGGCGTTGCCATGTGTTCTGGGCAGCCTAGGCATGTCTAGTGGATTGGGCACTCCCCGGGTAGGTGCTAGGAAGAAAATTACAACATAAGATTCGCACGAGGAAACCGATCGATGCTCAAACATGAATTAGCAGCCAAGTGTTTGATTAGCGGTACTGGAAATGTACATGGCTAATGGGCGTGAGTTTTGGCTGAGGAGGAGCCTAGGTGGTACTTGCTTTGCAAACTACCACACTGGACATAAATACAAATGTTGAAGCTTGGCTCAAAATAATGAATGGATTGAGCTGGCATTTGATGGAGGGTGGTTATTTGGGCATAGGAAAGCACTATAGAAAATGGATACTATTTGGACATGCCAAAGTGGTACTTCCTTCACAAACTGTTCTTCTGAACAGAATAGGAAAATGAATATTTTTGAATTATTTTTGAACTAGGCAAGGAAGGTTTTTACATATTTGACGAAGATATGACCCAAAGAATTTATGAGATTTTTTTTGGGTATTTTGGGAATGACAGAAATATAGGTTGCTTCACAACCTAGGGCAAAAACTGCCACATGGACATGACACATAGGCAAAACTGATGAGGTGGCGCCTAGTCATAGCAACCCACCACAATTTACAAGGCTATGACCATCTATATTGGTCGTTAACAACTAGAAATAAGGCAGCGGACTAGCGTTGTTTGCTTTATGACCATTTCATGTAAGGAAATTACGACCTTTTCTGACCAAAATGGTCGCAATGGTTTAGGGTTTGGAGCCCCCCGAATAGCTTTTGACCAATTGGTCTGAAATGGTCATAGATCTATGACCATTTCTTCCAGGGTCACTGACAGAAGGTCACTAGTTGACATATTTCTTGTAGTGTATATGAGCAATCCGTCCTTAGAGCCCTCCTCTGGGGGATTAGCAGTAATATGCTCTTTGAACCAATGCAGGAAAGTGGAGTTTTGCTCTCTAGTAACTTCGGCGTCCATCCTGCATACCCCCCGGTCACGATACTTCTTTGTGATAATTTCTTTGTGTAGTGCCACGAAAGGATCTACCTCGTCTAGCTGTTGTAGCACTACCAAGTTTGCTCTGTCGAAGTCGCTGCGTCGATCTGAGTATGCCACATGCAGTTCCCTGCGACCGTTGCAGTGACCTTCTCCTTCGAGCCTCCCATCGTGCTTGTTAACGGGCAAACCAACACTAACGCCAGGCGGCTGGTCTGCGCCATATAGAAAATTCTCACAGAAAGAGATGCACTCTTGTGTCACATAGCCCTGGACGATGCTTCCATCTGGACGGGACATGTTATGAACGAATCCTTTGATGATCCCATTCATCCTCTCAAACGGCATCATGTTGTGTAGGAATGACGGCCCCAGGTCTATTATGTCATCCACAATATAGACACACAGATGCACCATCACGTCAAAGAACGCGGCCGGGAAGTACATCTCAAGCTCATTCAGTATCACAACGATCTCTTCCTGTAGCCTTCGGAGCTGCTTCACACTGATCGACTTTTGAGAGATGACATCGAAAAAGTTGCCGAGACCAATAAGCGTGTCACGGACGTGCTTGTCCATTATCCCTCTAAGGGCAACAGGTAGTATCTGTGTCATCATCACATGACAGTCATGGCACTTCATCCCGATGAACCTTTTCTTGTCCATGTCTAGATATCTGTTTATCTTGCCACAGTAACCGGAACTAACTTTGACTCCGGTAAGGCACTTGAAGAATTGATGGATCTCAGCCTGACTTAAGGTGAAGCAAGAAGGGGGCAATAATCCTCTTTCTTTATTTTCTTGCCCTTCTTCTCCCGTGCCTCTATCTCCGTCTCTGTCTTGTCTGACATTTTACGGGGCGGCATGTGCAGATCTTCCCTGATTTTCAAATCTTGCAAGTCTTTTCTTGCCTTCGGCCCATCCTTGGTCTTATTCGGCATGTTCATCAGTGTTGCGAGCAAGCTCTCAAGGACATTCTTACAGATATGCATTTGATCAAGGCAATGAGGTATTGAGGTGTATCGAGTTTGTGCCAGTACTCCAAGTCCCAGAACACAGACCTCGTCTTCCATACCTTCATCAGCGGCTCCGGCGCCTTTCTCATCGTCTTTCCCGGCGCAGGGCACTCCTTCCAGTTTTTCAACAGCTCATCGATTTCGGCACCGCTCCGCTTACATGGAGGTCCTCGATGCTCAGCGTGACCATTGAATAGATCTCCACAGTTTCTCCACGGGTCGTCCTGTTCGAGCCATCTTCGATGCCCCATGTACACGATTTTCCCAGACGCGCCATCTTTCCTTGACGTTAGCTGCTGAGACGTCGTATCATCCATGCACCACGTGCATCCGCAATATCCATGGCACACCTGGCCTGCCACATATCTGTAACCGAGATAGTCCTGCACTGTCGTGATCAGCGCGGCTCTCATGTTGAAATACTCGCCTTTGCTGGCGTCCCATGTCTTGGCCGGTGTTTTCCATAACGTGTCTAACTCCTCTTGAAGTAGCCCCAGATACAAATTAATATTATTTCCTGGTTGTTTCGGCCCTTGAATAAGCATGCTCATGTGAATGTACTTCGATTTCATGCACAACCAGGGGGAGGTTGTACATCCATACAAACACGGGCCATGTGCTATGGTTGGTGTTCTGGTTGCCAAACAGGTTCATGCCATCGGTACACGCGCCGAGCACGATGTTCCTTGCATCACATTCAAAATACCGATAGAAGCTGTTCAACGCTCTCCACTGGCTTCCATCCTTGACGTGTCTCAGCTTCGGATCATCTCCATCGTCGGGCTTCTTCCTCTCTGCGTGCCAGCACATTAGCTTTGCTTCCTTGGGATCTACAAAATACCTCTGGAGACGGGGAGTGATCGGTAAGTACCATACCACTTTCTGGGGACATTTCTTCCCGGCCTTCTTGTATCGAGAAGCATTGCACACGGGACAGCTTGTTTTTTCCGTGTGCTCCTTCCGATAAATTATGCAATCGTTGATGCATGCATGGTATCTAACGTGTGGCAGATCAAGAGGGCACACGGTCTTCTTGGCCTTATCAACACTACTAGGACATAGATTACCCGCGGGAAGAACATCCTTTAGGTACTTCAGATGCTCATCAAGGCTAGTGTCGGTCCATTTGTTTTTAGCCTTCGTCTTCAGGAGTTGGAGCGTGAAACTCAAGTGGGTCACCTCAGTATTGCAACCATCATACAATGGAGTGTTCGAGTCTACCACCAGTTGCTCCAGCTTAGCCTCCTCTCTAGAAGCAGCTCTCTCAGTACTCGTCTCCTTGCGAAGCAATGCTTGAACATGAGGGTCCCGCACGATTGAACTTAGTACCGACGAACTCTGCTGCGTGGAGTCCATGTCGTTCAATCCGCCGCCATGTCCGGCACCTTCTCCGCCGCCATGTCCGCCCCCTTCTCCGCCGCCATGTCCGGCCTCTTCCCCGCCGCCATTATCGATCATCTCTTTGTCTTGCCCCGTGTCATCATTGCCTGCCCCGTCGGCATCCTCAACATCGTCATCCTCATCTTCAATTATCCACCGAGTATAGCCATCCATGAAACCAGTCATGAGCAGGTGCGCTTTGACACGACCATCGTCATGGGGGTCGAGCCAACTATTCCTTTGCATTTTCGACATGGACATAAAACCTCTGTCCAGTTATTTTCTTTCATGTCCTGCACCGCCGACTGCAACCACCTGTCCACCATCGTTCCACTGACCATTGTCAACTCTGCACGGTAATATAATAAAGAAATTGATTATAAAAATGTGTGCATGCATCAAAGTCATACAAAAATTCGGCATGACCTTCCTTAAAAATAGGACATATGTAGATCTATAGTTTGCCCGGAATTCGCCGAAACGGAAATAAATTGACATTTCGGCAAAACATAGGCAACTCAAAAGCACAAATTGGCATCAACTCATGCCACACACACAATTTCCATAAACATATCACACACACATAAACATATTTCCATTTTGCAAAAGCATGAAATTTTAATCACCTATATCTCGAGATCGAGCACACGGTGGAGATGATGATGTAGGGAGATCAAAAGTGCACAAAGCTCTTCTTAACAAAGATAGATCTAGTTAGGGGGCAAATAGGTCACTTAACTAAATACTACATCTACCTAGCTACCTAATTTGGGAGGAGACAACTTCAACTAGTGGAGGGGGAGGAAAAAGAGAAAGGAGATGCATTAATGGAGGTGGTGTAGTTAGGTAGGAATAATGAAGAGAGAGAAAGGTAGGTAGAAGAGGGAGAGTAATGGGGGAGAAGTATTGAGGAAGAAGAAGAGTGAGAGTGGGAGAGGTAGGGGAAAGGGAGAGGAGGGGAGGGGAGGGGGAGGGTGGGTGGGGAAAAGGTGGTGGGTGCGGATTAGCAGTAGCGCGGGACGTAAAATGCGCTGCTGCTAAGAAACTAGCAGCAGTGCGCTTTCGGTACAAGCGTTACTGCTAACCGGGACCAAAAGTGTGCCAGATTTGAAAATTAGCAGCAGCGACCTCAGAAAAACCGCGCTACTACTATAGCTATAGCAGTAGCGCGGCTCACGGCACCGCGCTTCTGCTAAATGGAGTTGGGTGGGCACTGTCGGTCCATATCTGTAGCAGCACGGGTTACGCCGAGCGCGCTACTGCTAAGCACTTGTCAGTAGCGGGCTTTCCACACACGTGCTACTGCTAATTAGCAGCAGCGCTCCTTTTTGAGCCGCGCTGCTGCTAAGATTCTATGTATAGGGTTTTCCCTAGTAGTGTAGGGTTGTTACCGGATGATGTTACCCGGGATGCATATAAAGCAATGTCGGAGAACATTTTGCCGAGGACTCCTCGGAGTACCTTGGCTTTTGGTGGGTTTGGCTCAAGTCGCAGCCCCCGTTGATATTGTCGATGCTTAAAAAGTGTTCGGCAGTGTACTGCAGGATTTATGCTCGAACCCAACACTGAGGTGCAAGCAGGAAAAATGTCGAACCATGGGTTGAAAAAGATTTCCCAAGATGGATTATTACGCAGGGTACCTCGGTCAAGAGGATGTCCCGCCTCATAAAAGAACAACACACAAATAGATCAAAAGTGCCATAAGCTAAAACTTTATGCGGAAACTTTACATCCGAACTATGGCAAGTTTTTTTTGGTGCCAATCCAAAAATTGGTCTTAAAATTAGTTTGTGCTTCTGTCGTGCTTTAACATGACACATCCGATCTCAAGACTACGAGTGGGTCAGCCTTCGGCTTCAACCTCCTATCCCTAAGGTGGAGTGCTTCTCGGGCCAGTTTAGCGAACTAAATTTGAGCGGCTTTAGAGGGAAACCATGCTATCCTGCTATTGACCACATACTCGAGTCGAGGAAGGAGTGATAGAAAAAGACTTTGCAACGAACAAGAAGAAAACACAATTATTATAAAACGCCTCATATAAATTTTAAGAGCCCCCACTTAACATGGGCAAAGGGAGTTTCTTTTAACAAACAACTCACGAGAGCATGGTCGAACCAAACACAAATTAAAATTTTAAAAACTTTGAGCATGAAAGAGACTTAGCTGATTAACGTGTTCGGCGTTGATGATGCGGGTCGAGCTTGCAGCGGGTCCAGGTCCCAGCCCCCAAGCCAATCCCGAGGTGTCCGAGCGAAGAGCTCGGCTTGATGAAGTGGCGATGACGCACGGTCGATGTGACGAGCCGAGGCCCCTGGTCCAGCCGAGGTGACGAAAACCCTCATGACCGAGGTGCCGAAAAAAAGAAGTGTTCAACAATCAACGTTTGAAACAACTTTATTGTTTAACACAAGTATAATGTTTGGTCAAACCGAACAAGAATTAATAAATTAAAAGAAAAAACTGAGCATGGAGGCGACTTAGCTGGTTAGTGTACTCGGTATCCTTGACGAGGTCCGAGCTTGTGCCGGGACGAAGACGTAGTCCGCAGCCTAGCCAAGGTCCAAGCCCCCAAGCCCGAGGTGGCCGAGCGAGGAGCTCGCCTTGATGAGGTGGTGATGCCGCACAGTCAATGTGGCAAGGCGAAGCCCCCGATCCAGCTAACGTGACGAAGCTGGTCGGCTGGTGACGCCGAAGTCACCGGAGTATGTTGATGAAGAGATGGCGAAGCCCCCGGTCTAGCTGAGGTGACGGGACAGGTCGGTAGTGTGACGTTTGTAGCACCATGTTAGCCGAGGTGTCGAAGCAGGTCGGCATGGTGGACATCGACTTGGTTGGTCGGATTAGTATCTGGGATTTCTTCAGAGTCGTCCTCCGGTACGATGGTGCGAGGGGCGAGCCCGACCAGGGTTGACTCCTGGTGTTCGGACGCCGAAGTCGCGTCCAGACTTGAAGCTGGATTTGGGATAAGAGAGGTGAGTTCGGCCGGAATTGACTCACGATCTTCGGACACAGAGGTCGCATTCAGGCTTGACGAAGCAATAGTGCGGCGATGCCGATGTAGGCCGGATCTTGTGACGCGGTCGATGCCCAATTACTGAAGTGACCATGCAGCGATGTCTGGCGATGATGTTGGTGATGATTTAGCCTTCACGATCCCGAACTCTTGTTCGTCTTGCCGAGATGATGATCTGATAAGGTTGGGCTCGATCGATGAAGCGACGATCCGTCTGGCGCAGGTCGGCAGACATGGAGTAAGGGCTGGTTTGGCACCGGCACGATGATGAAGATTACCTCCGAAAATGAGCAAAATTTGTGGGCATGTATTCAGAAATAAAACACAATACTCTAGAAAGAGAATCTTCCAAAAAGGTTGTCCAATATCCCGTTCATGAAAAAAGATGAACTCAGGTCGGATTCGTATTCGCACAGAAAGCAGATCCGAAAAATGATGCACTAATCAGAAGGTTCACGGAGTTTGAATGGTCGGATCGAGCTGAAATTTTGAGAGGTGGTAGATATGGAAATTCCTCAAAAGATGAATGGTTGGATCTTCCAAATAACCTTCGAGCTAGGCTTTGGAGGCCACGCCCTAAACTCGTCCAGATTCCTGTCCAAACTCGACAGGCCTCCGGTATATCATAGACCGCCAGAGATTCCTCCATCGGAAGGTGACAAAATTTTACAGGGTCATTGTAGAATCAATTCTGCACAAGTCTCCAAAGGAATTGTTAAAGAGAAGCTCAAGGAGGTGGTGGTAGCGGATACAAGTTCGCTGTTCGGAAAAACAGCACGGTCGTCCGAGGGCAATGTTGACATTGAGCCCCCGAGCTCCATGGATGATTCCTCCATGATCATGATAGAGATCGGAGTTGGTGTTGATGAAGACCCTCGTCCGAACATGACGATTGGAGGCAGGGCATAGTCCTCGGTCAAGCCAAGGTGACAGTCGAGCCAGCGACGAAGACGCCGAGGTCTCAGTTGATCTGCAGGCGAGCCATTGATCTTTTGCTGATCACACAGTGGAACTCTCAATGAAAGCACCATTATCGTTGTCAAAACCGGCAGATCTCGGGGTAGGGGGTGCCGAGCTGTGGATTCTCGGATCAATGGTAACAGGAACGAAGAAGACAATGTTTTACTCAGGTTTGGGCCCTCTTGATGGAGGTAAAACCCTACGTACTGCTCTTGTTTATATTGAAGGAGTGTCAAGTATAGAGTTGATCTACCTCGAGATCTTATGTTGTGGTATAAAACCTAAGGGTATGATGAATAATGTCATAATGATCTATCGACTAGCCTAGCCTCGGCTTATATAATGTAGCGGAGGCCTAGGATAACAAGAGTCCTAGTCGAATACGTTGGTGGAGATGAGTCCCTGTCTTGATCACCAAGCCTTGTGGAATCTTCCTCTTGTGCGGCATGGGCTGCCTGAAGTGGCCCATGAGTTAACCGCCATGGGGGTCCTCGACCCGATCCAGCAGGTCGAGAGACGACGTGGTGAGTACCCCCTAGTCTAGGACACCGTCACCTGGCTCACGCAAGATCTCTGGGGACCCGTTCTTATTCGCCTCCATGACCCGCAGGTCCTCACGTGGGTCATGGGGTCCATTTCTTTCAATAGATGAGTCGTCAAGGGTCGCAACACATGATCTGGCGGCCCTCGCCAGCGGAGGAACTACCGATGACACCATGGAGCTCTTCCGCGAGCCCCTCAAGGTGGAGGTCAGACGGGCACTGGCCGTAGCCCGACCAAAATTGTGGGTCATCACGCATGTATGATCTGCAATATGCATCCCACTTCATAAGAGCAGGGCTGTGGCGGAATCCTTTTATCTCTAGAAACAAGAAAAATGGGTTAGCAACGACAAGGCGGGGGGCTCCAACGATGAAAAAAAATATAGCAAGTCATAGGAACTTACCCCAGGGCGGGGGTTAGCCTCACAGTATGGCTCCACGGTAACTTCCATGAGAATATCACCAAGAGGTAAGTCGGTTACTATTTCATTCTCTTAGTCCTCCCGATTGAGGAGGCAACTGGGATCACTTTGGCCTCTGTACTCGAACATGGGGAATTCCTTCCATCCATAGGGTTGGGCGTTTCTCTCCATCCAGGTCTTCATAATCTGGAGGCCCCAAAGCTCCTTGTCTTGAAACTGAAGAACTACCTCAATCAAGGTAGCAGTCTCCTGGGAGTTCTCCATCCCCGAGCCCCACTACGGCTTCTGCCAACATGGCGCATTGGTGAATTTTGGCATTCCGACCTAACGGTGATCAACCACCACGTCCGGAGTATAGAACCAGCCCCATTCCCACGCCATTATCTCTGGGCAGGTCTACAGCTTGAAATATCTAGAGTCCAGGTGTCGGAGCGCGTGTGCAGAACACACGCGTGACACCATAGACTGATGATGTCCTTTTGCTAGTTCGGGGTTGGGGCACGAAGTCACGGACATACACTACTGAAACATGCACAATGGACATGATGATTTACCCAAGTTCGGGCCGCATGGTGCGTAATACACTACTCCTTATTTTTTTTGTGTTTTAATGGGTGCACCATAGCTACTAGTCCTTTCCGTGAACCAAAAGCGTAGTGTGCTCCTACCGGTGTTCTAACAAGAGTCCAACCTTTTTCTACTTTCGCCCGGTCCTCCTTTTATAGGTCAAGGGGTACCACATCGACATACTTGCTAAGTAAATGCCATGAGCTGACATGGTAGGTGGGTGCAAATGTGTGGTAATGTGCCATCACCTTTTTCTCTCAGGGAACGAATCCCAGTCCCACCACCACTGCATGTGGTGATGCTCCATCTTGTAAGTGCCACGTACTATCGTAGGTGCCGCCCGTGGGGGTGATTAGGGTGGTGACTCACCCCTGGCAGTTGATGCACATCCACCGCTGATAGAGGCGAGGGTCCCGATCTTTCGATGAGATGATAACTATCGATTTGGTGGAGACGACTTTGACGATCCGACTACAAACGTGCACGACATTGCGCCTTAGCAACCGCTAAACCAATCTCCTGAGGTTACTGACGATGCTGGAAGCACGGTCAGCCTGACCATGAAGGTCTATTCCTGCAAGCAATCGAAGAACGAGCAAGAATATGATAAAGCAATCTGAATATCGCAAATATACCACTTGATATATTGATTCTACAATCATCGTTTGCTGAAATTTATCATGCAACTCCTTATTCGTCATGTTCTCCCAGTCAGTCTTGTCAGCTTGTGATCCTGCCATGGTTAGCAACAATAGAAACACACAAGAATATGATCCTACAGAATACTAACAAGAGGTGGTGGTGGTGTCACAAATCCGTCAAGCCAATCTCAAATTCTTACCAGTTCTTACCCAGCAGCAGGCGGTGATCGGCAACCGTCGTAGTCAAAACTCTCAAAGCTTGGATAGAGGGATTACCAGGGAGAGTCAAACGCACGACGTAGATGTATGTGGAGCTGGGAAGGCTTATAATATGGTAGCAAAAAGGGTCAGCAATAATCAATTCAGAGATGCAAAGTTGAATAAACGCTCAATGACGGTACTGTGCTGGTCCTAGGCTAGACCGTGCTAGAGACGCGAGCCTAGAACACTAACAAAATCACGGCGCTGCACGTAAACAATGGAGGAGCACACTCTGAATTTTTTTCTCCTTTTTCACTTTTTTTGCATTTTTTTTTGCTCCGCAACAAATTTTTTTCAAAAAAGTCTACAAATGGTCTAAAAACTGCCTAGCCAAAATTTTCCAGACTTAGTTTTTTTTTGAGTTTGGAACTATTTTTCTTCTGCGGGTAGCACAGAATCTCAGGAGTCCTACTCTCTCACGACTCGGAGTATGGCGTGATCTAGAACTCAAAAACAAAGCAACAAATACTGGACACAGACTAGGACTGGTGGCGGAGATGAATCTGGTGGAACTCGGACTGTGGTGGTATATCTGGACTCGGATTGGTGGTGGTATATGGCGATGGTATATCTGGACTCGAATTGGTGGTGGTATATGGCGATGATATATGTGGACTCGGATTGGTGGTTGTATATGGCAGCGGCGATGTATATGGTGGGGTGGTGGTATATGGTAATGATGATGACGATGGTGCGGCGGCGGCGTGACAACCTGTGAACAGAACCCGAAACTCTAAAGGACTAGACGCTAAGACCAGCAACTTAACACGACGATGCAACCGCAAATTCAACAAAGCAAATACAGAAAAGATTATGCAAAGGCTCAGATTGGTTCGGATAGGATGAACTAACCCTAATTTTTTTTGGCTTTTTCGTGGACTGTAGGTATGAAGAACAGACTTGATCTAATCTACGAAAAACTGTAAAATATCACCGAGCAACCTGAAAATCTGATACCACTTGATAGAGTTAAAGGTGTCCCGATGTTTTGATGAGATGGTGGCTCTCGTTTTCTGTGGGAGTCGACCTTGACGATCCGACTACGAACGTGTGAGACGTCGCGTCTTAGCAATCGCTAAACCAACTTCCGAGGGTTATTGACCACGCTGGAGCATGATCAACCTGACCACAAGGGTTTGTTTCCTGCGAGCAAACGAAGAACAAGCAAGAAACTGAGATTGCAATCTGGATATTGTGAATATAAGATGAAAGCTTTATCGATCAAGGTGGGGTTCTGTGACGTCTTGGTCTGGTCGTTGGACACAAACGAAGTACGCGAAGTTGCAGCTATGGCGAACTTTTAATCTAAACAAAACCCAAAGCCTAAATGATGCCCTAAGGGCTGTATATATGGAGGAGAGACGGGGAATTTCGTGGCCCTTGGTGGAGGGGTCCGAAACCAACCCTAACTCTTGTTTCCCCACACATACGGACTCTAAAAACAGCCTATACTTAAGTACTTCGAAAATACATGGGCCTGGCCCAATAATAAGGTGACGCAGCACCTAAAATAGCCTCTGGACGAAATTTATGAAGTGGCATCTTGTATATTTCGTCCCATGCTTCATGCACTCATTATGGTGGCTTCAGAGTCCTGGAATCATCACTTGTAACTCTGTTCTTGTTCCCCTTGCGCATGCCATCATCTCCATGCTTGAACTTGCTCCAAGGTTCATCTTTCTTGTCCAAGCTAGGCCCTTCATTTGTAAGCAAAACAAATGTATCCAATTTAGGCAGCATCATATTCTCATGAACATTAGAATCGTTACCAAGAAACGAAAGTACCTGATAATTCAATTGGCGTGCGCGAGCTCTAGTAATCGGTCCAGTGTGTATAGCAGCAGGGGTTGTGGGTGTAACAATGGTATTGATGTCCTCATCATCCTCCCCTTCTTGAAATTAAGTCGTCCTCGACGAAAGTTCATCGTCCTCACCCAAATAAGGCTTCAAATCTGCAATGTTAAAAGTGGGACTAACCCCAAAATCTGCAGGCAGCTCAAGTTTATATGCATTATCATTTATTTTCTCTAACACCTTAAAAGGACCATCAGCACGTGGCATTAGCTTTGATTTGCGCAAATTAGGAAATCTATCCTTATGCAAATGTAACCAAACAAGATCTCCAGGTGCAAACACAACATGTTTTCTACCCTTATCTCCAGCAAGTTTATATTTAGCATTCATACGCTCAATGCTTTCCTTAGTTAACTCATGCATTTTTAAAATAAATTCAGCATGTTCTTTAGCATCAAAATTAACCTTCTCCTAAGATGGAAGATGCAACAAATCAATAGGTGCACGAGGTAGGAAACCATACACAATTTCAAAAGGGCACATCTTAGTAGTAGAATGCAATGAATGATTATAAGCAAATTCAATATGAGGCAAGCATTCTTCCCACATTTTCTTGTTAGTCTTCAAAACAGCCCTAAGCATAGTAGACAATGTTCTATTGACTACTTCAGTTTGTCCATCAGTTTGGGGGTGACAAGTAGTACTAAAAAACAGCTTAGTCCCCAACTTAGCCCATAAACATCTCCAAAAGTGGCTAAGAAATTTAGTATCACGATCTGAAACAATAGTATTTGGCACACCATGTAAGCGAATAATTTCACGAAAGAACAAATCAGCAACATTAACAACATCATCGCTTTTATGACATGGTATAAAGTGTGCCATTTTCGAGAACCTATCCACGACAACAAATATGCTATCCCTCCCCTTATTTGTTCGAGGTAAACCTAAAATAAAGTCCATAGATATATCCTCCCAAGGAACACTAGGTACAGGCAAAGGCGTATATAAACCATGAGGATTGAGTCGTGACTTAGCTCTTTGACATGTAGTGCAGCGAGCAACAAAACGCTCAACATCTCGTCTCATCTTTGGCCAAAAGAAATGTGTAGCAAGTATATCCTCCGTCTTCTTGACGCCAAAGTGTCCCATTAATCCTCCTCCATGCGCCTCCTGTAACAACAAAAGACGAACGGAGCTAGCTGGAATGCATAGCTTCTTAGCACGAAACACAAATCCATCGTTAAGAACGAACTTGTTCCAAGTTCTCCCTTCCTTACAATTCTGTAATACATCTTTAAATTCAGCATCATGAACATATTGATCTTTGATGGTCTCCAAACCAAATATTTTAAAGTCAAGTTGTGAAAGCATAGTATAATGATGAGACAAGGCATCAGCAATAACATTTTCTTTACCCTTCTTGTGTTTAATGACATAAGGGAAAGTCTCAATGAATTCAACCCATTTAGCATGTCTATGGTTCAGTTTTGCTTGACTTTTAATGTGTTTCAAAGATTCATGATCAGAATGTATAACAAATTCCTTGGGCCATAAATAATGTTGCCATGTTTCTAAGGTCCGAACAAGAGCATATAATTCTTTATCATAAGTAGAATAGTTCAGACTAGGCCCACTCAATTTTTCAAAAAAGTATGCAACAGGTTTTCCATCTTGTAATAACACACCTCCCAATCCAATTCCATTAGCATCACATTCAAGCTCAAAAGTCTTATTAAAATTAGGAAGTTGGAGTAAAGGAGCATGTGTCAACTTATCTTTCAATAACGTGAAGGCTTCTTCCTGTGCGGTACCCCAAACAAAAGGCACACCCTTCTTTGTAAGCTCGTTGAGAGGTGCAGCAATGGTGCTAAAATCTCTCACAAAACGCCTATAGAAACCAGCGAGGCCAAGGAAACTCCTCACTTGTGTGACCACGCCGGAGCACGATCAACCTGACCACGAGGGTCTGTTTCCTGCGAGCAAACGAAGAACAAGCAAGAAACTAAGATTGAGTCTAAAAAGATCTGAATTTTGTTTTTTTTCTTCTCTCTTTTTTTTCCTCACACTTTTTTTCTTTCTCTCCTTTTTTTCTCTGACTTTTTTCTCTTTTTTTCTCTCGTTTTTTTCTCTCTTTTTTTTCTCCCTCTTTCCAAAACAAACTAGATAAGATGCAGATTGGATCAAGCGAAGATATGAACGATCTCAAATATATATGAAGTATTGATAATGGTGGGGATCCGAAAGCGGTCTTGGTCTGGTCGTTGGACACAAACAAAGTACACGAAGTTGCAATGGCCAACTTTTAACTAAACAAATCTCAAGGAAAAAGCTACTAGATGGGTCTACTTATATAGGAGCAAGGGGTGGCGGCCAAGGAGGTGGGAGGACGTCCCAAGGCAGCCTAAAACTAACCCTAGGTCGTACAAGGCTCATGGGCCCAAGTGGAGGTGATGCAACACCTTTGGGCTTGTAGTTTGACTCGGATTTTGCTGCAACGTCAGATTGTTTCATCCGTAACTCAACGTTCCGGTCGAATTTGAAGGTGAATCCAATTGGGTTGGAAAGAGCACAAAATCTAGTTTCCAACAACAAAAAATCACCCAATTCGGAGTCCGTATGAAAATTTTGTTGGCGTTTTGAGTCAGGTATGTCTGTGCAGTCCGAATCTGAATCCAGAACGTGAGAGACTTGGACTCTATCTTATCTTGGCCCAAAAGTGACGTGAGAGGACTTTTTGAACACAACCTAAACTTCTCATTTTCCCTTATCTTCATATGTGGATTGTACAAATGTCCCATACACCTGCAATTAGACAAAACACAAAAGTGTGTGAAGTATTTTTGTTCTGGATAACATAAATAGATTATTGAATAGTTTGCATTAGAAATCACCTGACAAATATGCATGTATGCAATATTTTTGGTCGTATCCAAGGTAGTCATGTCCTCATCATCCTCCCCTTTTTGAAAACAAAGCCGTCCTCGGCATTGCTTAATCTGAATGTGGCTAACAAAAGAGACAAGGTGTACATGTTGTATATGTATATGTCATCCATTTTAACTTCCCTTGATTTTTGCTCATATGTCACTTTTATACATGAGTAACTTTCATTGTTCATAAAATCTAAAGCCAAAAAATTATCACAAGAAGTAGAAGGCATGAAAATATTGCAACTCAGTTTGCACATATAAGTGAAGCTCTTATTCACTTCAAAAGATTGGCAATGTTCATCATTAAACCATCCTAATTTCGATGAATAAACCTTACTTGCATCAAATTTACATGCTACAACATGCTTAAATAAGCAAACATGCAATAAGTCATTAGACACAGAATCATCATCAAGATTAGAGGTCATATCAAAATGATTAAACATTGGTTCTTTTGCATCAACAGTTAATTCAATGGGTGCACTCAAAATTGTTGATATTTCAGTTGTTTGATCACATGACGCATTCATGACAGTAACAAGAGTCTCTAAAATAGGTGGTGTGCTCAAATCAACAGGTAACTCAACACATGATGCATTCAAGTTAACTAGGCATGCTCATTCTCATGTGAAGTTATATCATCAACACCTTTACTGTTACCTCGCAGAGATGTAGCTGATGTAGGTACGAACGTTGACAATGTACCATACTCTTGAGATGATATCGCGCTCACAATCCGAGGTGGGGCTGCTCTAGTAGGTGCAATAGTGGAGTAACCAACCGGCGGTGGTGAGCATGAACTAGAACAGTAGTTGTTGTAGTCACCCAATGCATCCTCCTGTATCTGTTTCTCAAAGGTACAAGCACGGACATACATACCAGTAATGCAACGAGGAATATACTGAAATCTTGCCTGGATATCATGGTTCAAACCACCAAAAAATCTATTCATTGTATCATCCTCAGATTCTTCTATGTCACAATGATGCATATAAGATTTGAACTCTTGGTAGTAAGCATGAACAGTGTTACTGCCTTGTTTTAATTGCTTCAATTTGCGACGCAATTCACGACGATAGTAAGGAGGAAAAAATTGTTGTCTCATTACAGCTTTCAAAACTTTCCAAGTTGTGGGTTGGTTATCAATGTTTTTCTTACAATGTACACTTCACCAAATAGAAGCAAAACCAGTAAATGCTCTAATGGTAGCTCGTACTCTCTCAAGTTCAGAAAAATCATGGTGACTAAAAACTTGTTCTACTTCAAGCTCCCAAGCTAGATAAATAGCAGGATTAAATCTACCCTCAAATGATGGTAAAGAGATAACCTCACCATATGCTTGTGTGTGTTGTCCCAACTCTCGTGATGGTGAAGATGCGTCCGTCGTCCAAGAACTTCTATCTCTGGAACCTGTCATGATTAGTAGAAACAAGAACCAAAATTTGAGAATAATGTTCCTATGAACTACTAGGATGTGGTTGTAAAGTGCTCACGGTAAAGCAAATATCAATATC
The DNA here is from genome assembly GCA_034509565.1 of Triticum monococcum. Classification (NCBI taxonomy): domain Eukaryota; kingdom Viridiplantae; phylum Streptophyta; class Magnoliopsida; order Poales; family Poaceae; genus Triticum; species Triticum monococcum. The sequence goes on from CM067847.1 coordinate 698,840,834, forward strand.
TTACAAGTTCTTACCATGCGGCAGGTGGTGACAGGCAACCAGCGGTGTCAAATAACTCCGAAGATTGTGTAAAGCGATTGCCAGGGGAACGTGCGTATACACGGTGTAGAAATATGTGGAGCTGGGTTGGCTATATATGGTAGCAAAATATTAGCAATAATCAATTCAGAGATGCAATATTGAATAAACGCTCAACGACGGTACTGTGCTGGTCCTAGGCTAGACCGAACTAGAGACGCGAGCCTAGAACACTAATGAGGTCACGTCGTAGCACAACTAGCATCAATGAAGGATACTAAGTAGCTCTGGACAGCAAGATATAAGTGAAGATCATAACGGCAGTAAAGATAATGATGTGAAACAACAGCCAAGCAGGATATATCAACAACTTTGTCTCCAACTTTCCTCTGAAAAAGTTTGTGCCGATTTTTTTTGATTTTTTTTTCAAGAATGGTATTGACTCAAGCTTTCAAACACAAAAGGAATTACTCAATTCTGAGTTGATATGAGGAGTCAAAAAATTCGAAAACTGGCCTGAAAAACTAGAATAAGCTGTGTTCATGAACTTCGGAGGGCAAAAAGACCTATTTAGAAGCCGATTTTGAGGTGCCAAATATTGAACTAGCTTCTTCAATTATTTAGATGCGGCTCATCGCTAGCTTTCGTTTGAGTACTCGCGGAGGCAAAACGGACTTCGTATGAGGAAGTTATGTCTGTTTTACTGAATAGTGCACAAAACAGATTTCAATCCGAATTCAACTACGAGATTGAGTCTAAAAAGATTCGAATTTTGTTTTTTTCTTCTCTCTTTTTTTTCCTCACACTTTTTTTCTTTCTCTCCTTTTTTTCTCTGACTTTTTTCTCTTTTTTCTCTCGTTTTTTTCTCTCTTTTTTTCTCCCTCTTTCCAAAACAAACTAGATAAGATGCAGATTGGATTAAGCGAAGATGTGAACTATCTCAACTATTATTATGACAATGAATGGTGGGTAGCACGTGGTGGAAATTGATGGATGGGTGGTGGACAGCGGAAGAGATAATGATGCAGCGGTGGCGTGACTAATGTGAACAGAACTCGAAACTCTAAACGAACTAGACACTAAGACCAGCAACTCGACACGACGATGCAACCGATAATTCAACTATGCAAGCAATGAAAAGAAAATTGCAAAGGCTCAGACTGGCTTGGACCAAGGATGAAAAGATCTAACTCTTTTTTGTGGCTTTTTCTTGGACAATAGGTAAGAAAATAAATCTAATCTAGGAAAACTGGAAATTCTCACCGAGCAACCTGAAAACTAATACCACTTGATAGAGGCGAGGGTCCCGATCTTTTGATGAGATGATAACTATCAATTTGGTGGAGACGACTTTGACGATCCGACTACAAACGTGCACGACGTTGTGCCTTAGCAACCGCTAAACCAATCTCCTGAGGTTACTGACGATGCTGGAAGTACGGTCAGCCTGACCACGAAGGTCTATTCCTGCAAGCAATCGAAGAACGAGCAAGAATATGATAAAGCAATCTGAATATCGCAAATATATATGAAGTATTGATAATGTGGGGATCCGGAAGCGGTTTTGGTCTGGTCGTTGGACACAAACGAAGTACACAAAGTTGCAATGGCTAACTTTTAACTAAACAAATCCCAAGGAAAAAGCTACTAATGGATCTACTTATATAGGAGCAAGGGGTGGCGGCCAAGGAGGTGGGAGGACGTCCCAAGGCAGCCTAAAACTAACCCTAGGTCGTACAAGGCTCATGGGCCCAAGTGGAGGTGATGCAACACCTTTGGGCTTGTAGTTTGACTCGGATTCTGCTGCAACGTCAGATTGTTTCGTCCGTAACTCAACGCTCCGGTCGAATTTGAAGGTGAACCCAATTGGGTTGGAAAGAGCACGAAATCTAGTTTCCAACAAAAAAATCACCCAATTCGGAGTCCGTATGAAAAATTTGTTGGCGTTTTGAGTCAGGTATGTCTGTGCAGTCCGAATCTGAATCCAGAACGTGAGAGACTTGGACTCTAGCTATCTTATCTTGGCCCAAAAGTGACGTGAGAGGACTTTTTGAACACAACCTAAACTTCTCATTTTCCCTTATCTTCATATGTGGATTGTACAAATGTCCCATACACCTGCAATTAGACAAAACACAAAAGTGTGTGAAGTATTTTTGTTCTGGATAACATAAATAGATTATTGAATAGTTTGCATTAGAAATCACCTGACAAATATGCATGTATGCAATATTTTTGGTCGTATCCAAGGTAGTCATGTCCTCATCAACCGCCTAACCTACAAGGCCGTAACATGGTGGACTAGTCCTGACGAGGTAGATCCAGCCCGCCACGCATGAGACGGGGGAGTTGCGGTTTCTTGAAGAGTAAGAAAACAAGGCTGTTGTCGGAGGTTACGTTCCCGGATCTTGGATCTTTGATGGCTTTGGCCAATGAGGGATCTACAAGTGGCCCATGTGTGGTTCAATTTGTGGACCAACCGTTCATTGTACCGATAGTAGCCCCTGGGCCTGGCAGATGAGTGTCCCTCGTGTTTATCAGGGTGAGTCTCTATGCAAACGCGTGGGCCATAAATGCCAATCATTTTTCCCCTCATGTCCGACCAATCAGAAGTGGGTGTTTTTTCAGCACAAACAAGGAGCCCACCCCTATGTCCTATGCGTTAGATGCCTGGCGAAGGGCTAGGCTCAACCCACTTGCATCACCCATTGGCTGATCAGTCACTTTGGTACTTGATGATCCTGACATGTGGCGTGAGAATCTTGCTGGGGGCAGAAATCAAACCGTTTGACTCCTGTCACCACTATTTTGAATATGTGACGTCCCTTGTGTTACCAATCCGTCTTTAATTTGCCTCGGGGGTTCATACTGGTGTGACCTATGTTGTTTTTGTGGAAGAACGGAAGGTATCGAACACTCACTGTTGTTCTGTCCTTTTGCTTATGAGGTATGGTCGCATGTGAAGCAATTTTTTGACATTAAGTTATGGCGGTCTAATTCTTCTTCGCCAAGGCAGTGGCTCTTTGATTTCATCTAACGTTCTTCTGACTTGACGGCTACAGTCACGGCTGTGTCTATTTGGCATATTTGGGAGGCGCGGAATTCTGCACGAAACAATGAAGATGAGCTGCATCCTCTTCGTACTGCCTTCAAAATTAAAGATTGTGTTGATCTGATCTTTCGGCATCTATACAAATCAGATCCTGAGCGTAGGCGTCAGAGCATTGCTTCAAGCACTGTTTGGTCTCCGCCGCCACCAGGTTATCTTTTATTCATGTCTGATGTTGCGATCTTCTCCGAATTAGGGAAGGTTGGTACATGAGTGGTCGCTCTAAATTCTGATGGTCAATGTGTTGTTGCCTGTCGAGAAACGACCAATGGAAGGCTTGTTCCTGAGTTGGCCGAGGCCTTGGCTCTTCGGCGAGCTGTTTATCTTGCACGAGAGGAAGGATGCGACTCGGTGATCTTTGCCTTCGATTGCCTTTCCCTGGTGCAGCGGGTCATTTCTCCAGTCCACGACCATTCACTTGTGGGCTCAGTGGTATCGGACATCCAACATGACGCATCGAGCATCTCTTATGTGTTGTTCAAGCATATTCGTCGGCATTCTAATGTTCTAGCTTATGATTTAGCTAAGTCTTGTGTGAACTATGATGGTCTATATGTTTTTCATTTTACTTCGGTTTGTATCCGGGAGACTCTATGTAACTATGTTGCTTGATTAATAAAGAGCCGATGTTTTCTCAAAAAAAAGGGTCCCGATAACTGCCACACGTGTGGTGTATCGGGTAGTTGTGCCAGACGCCTCGTGTGGCATGGACAGCAACCAGCCCACATACTTACGTGTGGGCAAAATAACTAATGCCCACACACATCTTTTTTTCCCTCCTGAACCCTCTCACACGCGTACGTGTGGGCGAAGTTGATAACGCCCACACGCCCGTATGTCAGGCCTCGTACCCTTCTGGTCCCGCACGCGACGCGTGACGCCCACCGCGCGCCCGCAGTTGCCATGGTCCAGACCCTCGTCCATGTTCGTTTATCTGCAGTTGCCATGTCGGTGAACTACGGTTGCCATGTCGGATAACTGCAGTTGCCATGGTTGCTCAACTACAGTTGCCATGTATGGTCTGATCTAATGTAGTTGCCATGATTTCATAACTTTAGGAGTTGCCACATACTAACACTAGGCAGTTGAGAGAGTTGCCATGTGCTCACAAGCATGCTAGGGCAGTTGCCATGTAAAAAGGAAGAGTTGTCATCTGCTTACGTGCACGTTAGAGCAGTTGCCATGTACGTGCACGTTGGGGCAGGTGCCATGTACCATGGAAAAACACATGGCAAGTCGGTAAAAGACAGTTGCCATCTGCTTACGTGCACACTAAGCAGTTGTCGTGTATCCTGCAAAAACACATGGCAACTCGGGTAAAAAAAAAGAGTTGTCACCTGCTTATAAAGCACACTAGGGGCAGTTGCCATGTACTCTGCAAAAACACATGGCAACTAGCAGCTTACGTGTGGGAGAGGAGACGGGCGTGTGGGCGAGATGGCAAATGCCCACACACCAGCCTTTGTGCGTGACTGAAAACTGGTGTGTGGGTGAACTGCTAAACGCCCATACACCGGCCCCTCCGTATGGTAAAACGGATGTGTGGGCGAACTATGTCACACACCACACACACGCCTTGTCCTACGTGGCACAGAAAATCAGCCAGATTGTGTCAAGATTTATGCATATAGTACTGGTCGGTGATGGATGCGTGTGGTCGAGATGGTCAACGCCCACACGTGTAGGCGTTAACATTTCTGGAAAAAAAAACTCCCCAGCAGCTGGCGTACATAACAAAATTTGAAACCTCCACTGCTGATTGTAACAACATAAAAAATTCAGTCACACATCATATCTTGGGGAATACATAGCATGTACGAGGCTCGAACGTAAATTAGCTAGAACCATGCCATGATAAGGATTGCCAACAAAAATTACGACTCCCTTTGGCTGTTGTGGATTAATCACCCAATTGAATTGGAACTGCGGAGAAAGGAGGAATCGTTGTCCACTGGGAAGAGTTGATCAGCGACAAGCATACCTCAATACTGGCAGGTCGGGGCATGAAAGCCATAGGTAAGTACTGGAGGACGAACCCCAAGTCGCCATTGGAGGGCTGACGTGAGTTTGGATCGCGTAGTTATTTCCTTCTTCTTGTCGCACATCCCGATCCTCCTTCCACCATGTTGGATCTCGAGAATTACTCCTCCTGGCAAACAGCATCGGCGAAGATTGGATTCAGATCGAGGAGGGAGCAATCAGAGAGGATGGCGAGGTGTTTGAGGGAGCGAGGTGGGGGCGTCCAAGTGGAGGAGGCGAGGGGCAGCCGGATGAGGAGACGATGAGGAGGTGGCGGTGCTTGTTGCAGGGGCGGGAGGCCGCGGCGCCATGGATGGTATCGAGGCAGAAGAAATCGTCTTGGCGTCATGCTGCCCAGCAGGTCGAGAGAACGACATAGTCGCGCCACCGTGCGGCTGACCGAGCTGGGAGCCTGGGATAACGGGGGTAGGGGAACAGCTCCCGCAGCGGCGCGGCTAGGTCATGGGTTACAGCAGCAACGAGGAAAGGAGGAGTGAGGACTACGGCAGCGGTGTAGAAGCGGGCGGCCTGTGCGGCGGCCGCAGAGTCACGCGAGGCGGCCGTAGGTTTCCCTGGGAGAACGGAAATGCGCCGTCTACTGGTTTTCTTGGTACGAGCTCGATCCGGGGAAGAGGGTCGACGAAAGAAGTTTGATAGAGATGGGACGTGGGGTGGGAGATGGACGAAATCTCAGCAGGACACGGTCCTTTGGCAGGAGAAGGAACCTTAGATTCTTTTTAGAAAGTAGAGAAGTAGAGATATAATAGAGAAGGGATTTACTATGAAGCACTGATACGACGACACGTGATATGGCAATTACTAGGAATAGCCATATGACAATATAGAAAATATATGTAAATAATTAATGTCATGTACCGAAGACCAGCTTGAAAATGAAGCGCCGCCATCCACTCGAAAGCCGCTCCTACGAGAAAACAATCCTAACCCAAACTACTAGCTAGAGTGGCGGCACCGGGATCGCCTTCCCGTCACCGGTCGCCGGAGCGGTAGACAGAGGGGAGGTGGATTCGCGAGCTTGTCGAGGAAGCTTGGAGAGGATGAGTACCCTAGTCAGTAGTCACTGCAATTGTGAAAAGAAGAGAAACCCTAACTCAGATGGGGTATAACTTCTTTATTCTTTGGTTAACAATAATGTCCGTCAAATCAGAGTTTGCTTTTCTTTCCCCTCTCACAAGGCGATTAGGGAAAGCATTTTCCCCTCGATTTCTACCGGTGAGCCCGGGTATCCACCTCCCCTCCTTTTGTGGCTCTAGTGGCCGGTGGTGAGGAGGGGATTTCTGATGCTTTGGCTCTGCCTACTAGATAGGCAGGGTTTTAGTCATCGCGGGGGGCGTTGTTCGAACGGATGGCCATGCTTATTCTTTGAGCATATCTTCCGGGCTCTAATCCTCCTCAAGTTCGTTTGTTTGGACGTATTATAAGGAGTTCCGGCGTAAATTCTTGTCAACTCCTTAGGTGGCGAGGTTAGGGTTTTCTCACCATGCGTCCGCAACGGCTATATTTGGTCTCAAGTTCTTTAGATCGATTCAAGAATTCAACGGCTACGACTGCGCTCCGGGGTGCTGGTCCTTAGGGACGTGTGCACGAAGACTTTCTGGGTATCATCGACAAGATCATGCTAACTCCGATATGGGAGCGGCGACAGCGACTCGTTGGGGGCTTGTTCTGACAGCTGCAATGGTCGTTCTGTGATCCGTGAACCTCGATGTAAAATTTATTATGTTTTGAGGTGCTTTGTACTTCCAGTTAATCTTTATAATAGATCTGACTTTTTTCAAAAAAAAAACTATAATGCCATTTTCCATTACCCCGTGGAAGTGAATGCACTCATACTTTTAGACAAGGTTACGTTTCCTTTTGTGTAACTCTCCTGAAAAGATATTCATGGGTCACAACATATTCACTTGAGTTCTAAGATTAGACATGACAACATTTTGTAGTACAAACATTCAAGCGGATTAAGAAGATCCAAATTGATTGTGCACCCGATAATTTACACAAAAATCTAACCTTTTACCAAGAGATAACAATGTTGGGCTGCTTCTCTTGAAGATATCCCTGGACTCCATCAGCTCAATTATACAAGAGTATAAGAATGAGCTACATAGACGATCAATAAGAAGATTCGCTGAATGAATCATAATTGAAGGTTCATTCCTCTATCTTCTACGCCATTGGTACTCCGAGATGAGAGTTCTTAGAACAAAACACAAGAGTAGAATGAGACAGAGAGAGGACCATGAAAAAGATGCATAATATGATTCGCTATTGAGTCACCTATTAGCGGTACTAAGGGCATCTTCAAGGGAGACCCGCAAAACACCGGTATATATTCGATCGGACACATTTGTTCACGTTTGCAATCTAATGTGGACATGTATCGGTCCGCGAAGCTGTTCAGACGTCTAAATTCCGGTATTTTGGAGACAAAATGGGAGAGTTTTGCCGGAGTCCGGACATGCACTTGACCAACCACATGAATGTCTCTCTCTTCTCTCTCTGCTCCCAACGGCACATGCATGGTCCCCCTTTTCTCTCTCTCCTCTCAATCAGACACTAAATCACAAATATCCCACCTACTTTTTCTTCTGGCAGCAGAATATTTTGTAATTAGCATTGGATGGCTCTCTCATGTATCATGTCCGCGGACCACGTCCAGACATAAAAATGGGCATATACCGAAGGAATTTGCTGGTCAGCACTGGAGATGCCCTAAGTAGATTGCATGTTTCCGAGAGTATCTCACCCTATCCAACCGACCAACACGCACATGTATATTGGTCAAAACATTTACAAACATATTGCAATGCTATAACCAAGGATATACGAGACACACTCCTTGAGATACAAAACCAAGGTTTCGAATCGCGACACAGATGTACAACGCATAAAATGCATGCTCCAAATTCTCCGTCGTGATCAGCTAACAACACCAAAGAGTTTTCAAGCACAATGGTCCATAGAAGGGGTAACCAGCTCTTTGTTTGTTTAGTCTAGTTACCCTCATGGTCATATGTAATGACGGTCCAAACGGAAGTGGGGCAAAATCCCGGCGTTCTGTTGCTGCACGTGTTAGGGTTTGCTTCGGTGCTCCTATTCCACGAGGTTACGTGTTGGATACAGAGCAAACGTGTGGGCCTTTCCCTCGGTGCGCTAGTTCGGCAGACCCATATTCTGCTTGCTACTTGCTCTTTGTTTTGTTTGTCTTTTTTGGTTACTAATTTTTCTGCGTTTCGTTAGGCTGGATCTTTTATTTTTAAATCATGATCAAATCAAAGACACAAAACACAGGAAAATGAATTAATTTTGAAAAAGAAAACAATAATATCTTCCTTAAAACTCGTGAACAAGAAATGAATTACTTGTCAATTCAAAAAAATGTTCACAAATTTTAGAAATGTTACCAATTATAAAATGTTCATGACTTCAAAATTTATTCATGAATTTGGAAAGAAAAAAAATCTGCAAATTCTAAAAATGTTAGTGAATATGGAAAAATCGTGAATTCAAAAAACAATCATGAATTTAATTTTTTTATATAAATTAGAAAAGAATGTTTAGCTAACTCAAAAAATATTCATAAATTCAAAATATGTCTACAGAATTCACAAAATGTTCATGATTGTTCTGTGAATTTTATAATTATTTGTGAATTAATTTTTTTCCGTAAATTTTTTTGTTCAAGATTCCAATTTTTCTTCATGAAATCCAACAATGTTCACGAATTCAAAATTTCTCATGGATTCAAAAAAAGGAAAAAAATGGAAAAAGGAAAAAATGCGAACGGAAAACAACTAGTATTATTATTATAGAAGAAAAAAAACAATTCTTCCCAAAACAGATGGGAGGAAACCGAACAATGGGCTGGCCCATGTTTTTTTGAAATAAAGGGATCTTTCCCCCGATTTCATTAACGAACTCATGCAGTTTGATACAACCAAAACACACCATACAACCCCTTCAACGCCCCGCTAAACATGCACCCTTCAAAAGCGTATACCGCCTCCGTCAAAAAGTTGACGCGTCGCATGCTACCTCTTGAGCACTGCGTTGGTTTTCCCTCGAAGAGGAAAGGGTGATGCAGCAAAGTAGCGTAAATATTTCTCTCGGTTTTTTTGAGAACCAAGGTATCAATCCAGTAGGAGACTACACGCAAGTTCCTCGTACCTACACAAACAAATAAGAACCTCACAACCAACGCGATAAAAGGGGTTGTTAATCCCTTCGCTGTCACTTACGAGAGTGAGATCTGATAAAGATAATAATAATAAGATAATTTTTTTGTATTTTTATGATATAGATTGGAAAATAAAGATTGCAAAATAAATGGGAATAGAAATAGCTTGTTGATGAGAGATTAATATAATGGAGAATAGACCTGGGGGCCATAGGTTTCACTAGTGGCTTCTCTCAAGATAGCATAAGTATTACGATGGGTGAACAAATTACTGTCGAGCAATTGATAAAAAAGTGCATAATTATGAGAATATCTAGGCATGATCATGTATATAGGCATCACGTCCACGACAAGTAGACCGAAACGATTCTGCATCTACTACTATTGCTCCACACATCGACCGCTATCCAGCATGCATCTAGAGTATTAAGTTCATAAGAGCAGAGTAACGCATTAGGCAAGATGACATGATGTAGAGGGATAAACTCAAGCAATATGATATAAAGCCCATCTATTTATCCTCGATGGCAACAATACAATATGTGACTTGCTGCCCTTGCTGTCACTGGGAAAGGACACCGCAAGATTGAACCCAAAGCTAAGCACTTCTCCCATTGCAAAAAAGATCAATCTAGTAGGCCAAACCAAACTGATAATTCGAAGAGACTTGCAAAGATAACCAATCATACATAAAAGATTTCAGAGAAGAATCAAATATTATTCATAGATAAACTTGATCATAAACCCACAATTCATCGGATCTCGACAAACACACCGCAAAAAGAGTTACATCAAATAGATCTCCAAAAAGATCGAGGAGAACATTGTATTGAGATCCAACGAGAGAGAATAAGCCATCTAGCTAATAACTAATGACCCGAAGGTCTGAAGTAAACTACTCACACATCATTGGAGAGGCTATGGTGTTGATGTAGATGAAGGAAATATGCCCTAGAGGCAATAATAAAGTTATTATTTATTTCCTTATATCATGATAAATGTTTATCATTTATGTTAGAATTGTATTAACCGAAAACATAATACATGTGTGAATACATAGACAAACAGAGTGTCACTAGTATGCCTCTACTTGACTAGCTCGTTGATCGAAGATGGTTATGTTTCCTAACCATAGACATGAGTTGTCATTTGATTAACGGGATCACATCATTAGGAGAATGATGTGATTGACTTGACCCATTCTATTAGCTTAGCACTTGATCGTTTAGTTTGTTGCTATTGCTTTCTTCATAACTTATACATGTTCCTATGACTATGAGATTATGCAACTCTCGTTTACCGGAGGAACACTTTGTGTGCTACCAAACGTCACAACGTAACTGGGTGATTATAAAGGTGCTCTACAGGTGTCTCCGAAGGTACTTGTTGGGTTGGCATATTTCAAGATTAGGATTTGTCACTTCGATTGTCGGAGAGGTATCTCTGGGCCCTCTCGGTAATGCACATCACTCAAGCCTTCCAAGCATTGCAACTAATAAGTTAGTTGCGGATGAAGGAAATATGCCCTAGAGGCAATAATAAAGTTATTATTTATTTCCTTATATCATGATAAATGTTTATTATTCATGCTAGAATTGTATTAACCGGAAACATAATACATGTGTGAATACATAGACCAACAGAGTGTCACTAGTATGCCTCTACTAGACTAGCTCGTTAATCAAAGATGGTTATGTTTCCTAACCATGAACAAAGAGTTGTTATTTGATTAACGAGGTCACATCATTAGTTGAATGATCTGATTGACATGGCCCATTCCATTAGCTTAGCACCCGATCGTTTAGTATGTTGCTATTGCTTTCTTCATGACTTATACATGTTCCTATAACTATGAGATTATGCAACTCCCGTTTACCGGAGGAACACTTTGGGTACTACCAAACGTCACAACGTAACTGGGTGATTATAAAGGAGTACTACAGGTGTCTCCAATGGTAGATGTTGGGTTGGCGTATTTCGAGATTAGGGTTTGTCACTCCGATTGTCGGAGAGGTATCTCTGGGCCCTCTCGGTAATACACATCACATAAGCCTTGCAAGCATAATAACTAAGATGTTAGTTATGAGATGATGTATTACGGAACGAGTAAAGAGACTTGCCAGTAACAAGATTGAACTAGGTATTGGATACCGACGATCGAATCTCGGGCAAGTAACATACCGATGACAAAGGGAACAACGTATGTTGTTATGCGGTCTGACCGATAAAGATCTTCGTAGAATATGTAGGAGCCAATATGGGCATCCAGGTCCCGCTATTGGTTATTGACCGGAGACGTGTCTCGGTCATGTCTACATTGTTCTCGAACCGTAGGGTCCGCACGCTTAACGTTACGATGACAATTATTATGAGTTTATGCATTTTGATGTACCGAAGGTTGTTCGGAGTCCCGGATGAGATCACGGACATGACGAGGAGTCTCGAAATGGTCGAGACGTAAAGATTGATATATTGGAAGTCTATGTTTGGACATCGGAAGTGTTCCGGGTGAAATCGGGATTTTACCGGATTACCGGGAGGGTTACCGGAACCCCCCGGGAGCCAAATGGGCCTACATGGGCCATTGTGGAAAGGTGAAAGGGGCTGCCAAGGAGGGCTGCACACCTCCCCCCCTCCCCTAGTCCTATTAGGACTAGGAGAGGTGGCCGGCCACCTCTCTCTCTTTCCCTCTCCCTTTTTCCCAAGGAGTCCTAGTTGGAATAGGATTGGAGGGGGGAGTCCTACTCCCGGTGGGAGTAGGACTCCTCCTGCGCCTCCCCCTCTTTGGCCGGCCAGCCCCCCTCCCTCCAACCTTTATATACGGGGGCAGGGGACACCCCAACACACACAAGTTGATCCTTGAGATCGTTCCTTAGCCGTGTGCGGTGCCCCCTGCCACCAAATTCCACCTCGATCGTACCGTTACAGTGCTTAGGCGAAGCCCTGCGTCGGTAGTACATCAAGATCGTCACCACGCCGTCGTGCTGACGGAACTCTTCCTCGACGCTTTGCTGGATCGGAGCCCGAGGAACGTCATCGAGCTGAACGTGTGCTAAGAACTCGGAGGTGCCGGAGTAACGGTGCTTGGATCGGTCGGATCGGGAAGAAGACGTACGACTACTTCCTCTATGTTGTGTCAACGCTTCCGTTGCGATCTACTAGGGTACGTAGATCAGACTCTCCCCCTCGTTGCTATGCATCACCATGATCTTGCGTGTGCGTAGGAAAATTTTGAAATTACTGCGTTCCCCAACAGTGGCATCCGAGCCTAGGTTTTTATGGTTTGATGTTATATGCACGAGTAGAACACAAGTGAGTTGTGGGCGATACAAGTCATACTGCCTACCAGCATGTCATACTTTGGTTCGGCGGTATTGTTGGACGAGACGATCCGGACCAACCTTACGCGTACTCTTACGCGAGACCGGTTCCCTCGACGTGCTTTGCACATAGATGGCTTGCGGAAGACTGTCTCTCCAACTTTAGTTGAACCAAGTGTGACTACGCCCGGTCCTTGAGAAGGTTAAAACGGAGTCTATTTGACGAACTATCGTTGTGGTTTTGATGCGTAGGTGAGATGAGTTCTTACTTAAGCCCGTAGCAGCCACGTAAAACTTGCAACAACAAAGTAGAGGACGTCTAACTTGTTTTTGCAGGGCATGTTGTGATGTGATATGGTCAAGGCATGATGCTGATTTTATTGTATGAGATGATCATGTTTTGTAACCGAGTTATCGGCAACTGGCAGGAGCCATATGGTTGTCGCTTTATTGTATGCAATGCAATCGCGATGTAATGCTTTACTTTATTACTAAGCGGTAGTGATAGTCGTGGAAGCATAAGATTGGCGAGACGACAACGATGCTACGTTGGAGATCAAGGTGTCGCGCCGGTGACGATGGTGATCATGACGGTGCTTCGGAGATGGAGATCACAAAGCACAAGATGATGATGGCCATATCATATCACTTATATTGATTGCATGTGATGTTTATCCTTTTATGCATCTTATCTTGCTTTGATTGACGGTAGCATTATAAGATGATCTCTCACTAAATTATCAAGAAGTGTTCTCCCTGAGTATGCACCGTTGCAAAAGTTCTTCGTGCTGAGACACCACGTGATGATCGGGTGTGATAGGCTCTACGTTCAAATACAACGGGTGCAAAACAGTTGCACACGCGGAATACTCAGGTTATACTTGACGAGCCAAGCATATACAGATATGGCCTCGGAACACGGAGACCGAAAGGTCGAGCGTGAATCATATAGTAGATATGATCAACATATTGATGTTCACCATTGAAAACTACTCCATCTCACGTGATGATCGGTTATGGTTTAGTTGATTTGGATCACGTGATCACTTAGAGGATTAGAGGGATGTCTATCTAAGTGGGAGTTCTTAAGTAAATTAAACTGAACTTAAAAAAATTATCATGAACTTAGTACCTGATAGTATCTTGCTTGTTTATGTTGATTGTAGATAGATGGCTCGTGCTGTTGTTCCGTTGAATTTTAATGCGTTCCTTGAGAAAGCAAAGTTGAAAGATGATGGTAGCAATTACACGGACTGGGTCCGTAACCTGAGGATTATCCTCATTGCTGCACAGAAGAATTACGTCCTGGAAGCACCGCTGAGTGCCAGGCCTGCTGCAAGAGCAACACCAGAAGTTATGAACGTCTGGCAGAGCAAAGCTGATGACTACTCAATAGTTCAGTGTGCCATGCTTTACGGCTTAGAACCGGGACTTCAACGACGTTTTGAACGTCATGGAGCATATGAGATGTTCCAGGAGTTGAACTTAATATTTCAAGCAAATGCCCGGATTGAGAGATATGAAGTCTCCAATAAGTTCTATAGCTGCAAGATGGAGGAGAACAGTTCTGTCAGTGAGCATATACTCAAAATGTCTGGGTATAATAATCACTTGATTCAATTGGGAGTTACACTTCCGGATGATTGCGTCATTGACAGAATTCTCCAATCACTGCCACCAAGCTACAAGAGCTTTGTGATGAACTATAATATGCAAGGGATGAACAAGACTATTCCCGAGCTCTTCGCTATGCTGAAAGCTGCGGAGGTAGAAATCAAGAAGGAGCATCAAGTGTTGATGGTTAACAAAACCACTAGTTTCAAGAAAAAGGGCAAAGGGAGGAAGAAGGGGAACTTCAAGAAGAACGGCAAGCAAGTTGCTGCTCAAGAGAAGAAACCCAAGTCTGGACCTAAGCCTGAAACTGAGTGCTTCTACTGCAAGCAAACTGGTCACTGGAAGCGGAACTGCCCCAAGTATTTGGCGGATAAGAAGGATGGCAAAGTGAGCAAAGGTATATGTGATATACATGTTATTGATGTGTACCTTACTAGAGCTCGCAGTAGCACCTGGGTATTTGATACTGGTTCTGTTGCTAATATTTGCAACTCGAAACAGGGACTACAGAATAAGCGGACGCTAGCAAAGGACGAGGTGACGATGCGCATGGGAAACGGTTCCAAAGTCGATGTGATCACGGTCGGCACGCTGCCTCTACATCTACCTTCGGGATTAATATTAGACCTAAATAATTGTTATTTGGTGCCAGCGTTGAGCATGAACATTATATCTGGATCTTGTTTAATGCGAGACGGTTATTCATTTAAATAAGAGAATAATGGTTGTTCTATTTATATGAATAATATCTTTTATGGTCATGCACCCTTGAAAAGTGGTCTATTCTTATTGAATCTCGATAGTAGTAATACACATATTCATAATGTTGAAGCCAAAAGATGCAGAGTTGATAATGATAGTGCAACTTATTTGTGGCACTGCCGTTTAGGTCATATCGGTGTAAAGCGCATGAAGAAACTCCATGCTGATGGGCTTTTGGAACCACTTGATTATGAATCACTTGGTACTTGCGAACCGTGCCTCATGGGCAAGATGACTAAAACACTGTTCTCCGGTACTATGGAGAGAGCAACAGATTTATTGGAAATCATACATACCGATGTATGTGGTCCGATGAATATTGAGGCTCGTGGCGGATATCGTTATTTTCTCACCTTCACAGATGATTTAAGCAGATAT
Source organism: Triticum monococcum (assembly GCA_034509565.1). NCBI lineage: Eukaryota > Viridiplantae > Streptophyta > Magnoliopsida > Poales > Poaceae > Triticum > Triticum monococcum. The sequence continues at coordinate 698,856,252 of CM067847.1, forward strand.
GGGTATATCTACTTAATGAAACATAAGTCTGAAACATTTGAAAAGTTCAAGGAATTTCAGAGTGAAGTTGAAAATCATCGTAACAAGAAAATAAAGTTTCTACGATCTGATCGTGGAGGAGAATATTTGAGTTACGAGTTTGGTGTACATTTGAAAAATTGCGGAATAGTTTCGCAACTCACGCCACCCGGAACACCACAACGTAATGGTGTGTCCGAACGTCGTAATCGTACTTTACTAGATATGGTGCGATCTATGATGTCTCTTACTGATTTACCGCTATCATTTTGGGGTTATGCTTTAGAGACGGCCGCATTCACGTTAAATAGGGCACCATCTAAATCCGTTGAGACGACGCCTTATGAACTGTGGTTTGGCAAGAAACCAAAGTTGTTGTTTCTTAAAGTTTGGGGCTGCGATGCTTATGTGAAAAAGCTTCAACCTGATAAGCTCGAACCCAAATCGGAGAAGTGTGTCTTCATAGGATATCCAAAGGAAACTATTGGATACACCTTCTATCACAGATCCGAAGGCAAGACTTTTGTTGCTAAATTCGGAAACTTTCTTGAGAAGGAGTTTCTCTCGAAAGAAGTGAGTGGGAGGAAAGTAGAACTTGACGAGGTAACTGTACCTACTCCGTTATTGGGAAATAGTACATCACAGAAAACTGTTTCTGTGAGACCTACACCAATAAGAGAGGAAGTTAATGATGATGATCATGAAACTTTAGATCAAGATACTACTGTACCTCGTAGATCAACCAGAGTAAGATCCGCACCAGAGTGGTACGGTAATCCTGTTCTGGAAGTCATGCTACTAGATCATGATGAACCTACGAACTATGAAGAAGCGATGGTGAGCCCAGATTCCGCAAAGTGGCTTGAAGCCATGAAATCTGAGATGGGATCCATGTATGAGAACAAAGTATGGACTTTGGTTGACTTGCCCGATGATCGGCAAGCAATTGAGAATAAATGGATCTTTAAGAAAAAGACTGACGCTGATGGTAATGTTACTGTCTACAAAGCTCGACTTGTCGCAAAAGGTTTTCGACAAGTTCAAGGAATTGACTACGATGAGACTTTCTCACCCGTAGCGATGCTTAAGTCTGTCAGAATCATGTTAGCAATTGCCGCATTTTATGATTATGAAATTTGGCAAATGGACGTAAAAACCGCATTCCTGAATGGATTTCTGGAAGAAGAGTTGTATATGATGCAACCAGAAGGTTTTGTCGATCCAAAGGGAGCTAACAAAGTGTGCAAACTCCAGCGATCCATTTATGGACTGGTGCAAGCATCTCGGAGTTGGAATAAACGCTTTGATAGTGTGATCAAAGCATTTGGGTTTATACAGACTTTTGGAGAAGCCTGTATTTACAAGAAAGTGAGTGGGAGCTCTGTAGCATTTCTGATATTATATGTGGATGACATATTACTAATTGGAAATGATATAGAATTTCTGGATAGCATAAAGGGATACTTGAATAAAAGTTTTTCGATGAAAGACCTCGGGGAAGCTGCTTACATATTAGGCATAAAGATCTATAGAGATAGATCAAAACGCTTAATTGGACTTTCACAAAGCACATACCTTGACAAGATTTTGAAGAAGTTCAAAATGGATCAAGCAAAGAAAGGGTTCTTGCCTGTGTTACAAGGTGTGAAGTTGAGTCAGACTCAATGCCCGACCACTGCAGAAGATAGAGAGAAAATGAAAGATGTTCCCTATGCTTCAGCCATAGGCTCTATCATGTATGCAATGCTGTGTACCAGACCTGATGTGTGCCTTGCTATAAGTTTAGCAGGGAGGTACCAAAGTAATCCAGGAGTGGATCACTGGACAGCGGTCAAGAACATCCTGAAATACCTGAAAAGGACTAAGGATATGTTTCTCGTATATGGAGGTGACAAAGAGCTCACCGTAAGAGGTTACGTTGATGCAAGCTTTGACACTGATCCGGACGATTCTAAATCGCAAACCGGATACGTATTTACTTTAAACGGTGGAGCTGTCAGTTGGTGCAGTTCTAAACAAAGCGTCGTAGCAGGATCTACATGTGAAGCGGAGTACATAGCTGCTTCGGAAGCAGCGAACGAAGGAGTCTGGATGAAGGAGTTCATATCCGATCTAGGTGTCATACCTAGTGCATTGGGTCCAATGAAAATCTTCTGTGACAATACTGGTGCAATTGCCTTGGCAAAGGAATCCAGATTTCACAAAAGAACCAAACACATCAAGAGACGCTTCAACTCCATCCGGGATTTAGTCCAGGTGGGAGACATAGAGATTTGCAAGATACATACGGATCTGAATGTTGCAGACCCGTTGACTAAGCCTCTTCCACGAGCAAAACATGATCAGCACCAAGGCTCCATGGGTGTTAGAATCATTACTGTGTAATCTAGATTATTGACTCTAGTGCAAGTGGGAGACTGAAGGAAATATGCCCTAGAGGCAATAATAAAGTTATTATTTATTTCCTTATATCATGATAAATGTTTATTATTCATGCTAGAATTGTATTAACCGGAAACATAATACATGTGTGAATACATAGACCAACAGAGTGTCACTAGTATGCCTCTACTAGACTAGCTCGTTAATCAAAGATGGTTATGTTTCCTAACCATGAACAAAGAGTTGTTATTTGATTAACGAGGTCACATCATTAGTTGAATGATCTGATTGACATGACCCATTCCATTAGCTTAGCACCCGATCGTTTAGTATGTTGCTATTGCTTTCTTCATGACTTATACATGTTCCTATAACTATGAGATTATGCAACTCCCGTTTACCGGAGGAACACTTTGGGTACTACCAAACGTCACAACGTAACTGGGTGATTATAAAGGAGTACTACAGGTGTCTCCAATGGTAGATATTGGGTTGGCGTATTTCGAGATTAGGGTTTGTCACTCCGATTGTCGGAGAGGTATCTCTGGGCCCTCTCGGTAATACACATCACATAAGCCTTGCAAGCATAATAACTAAGATGTTAGTTATGAGATGATGTATTACGGAACGAGTAAAGAGACTTGCCAGTAACAAGATTGAACTAGGTATTGGATACCGACGATCGAATCTCGGGCAAGTAACATACCGATGACAAAGGGAACAACGTATGTTGTTATGCGGTCTGACCGATAAAGATCTTCGTAGAATATGTAGGAGCCAATATGGGCATCCAGGTCCCGCTATTGGTTATTGACCGGAGACGTGTCTCGGTCATGTCTACATTGTTCTCGAACCATAGGGTCCGCACGCTTAACGTTACGATGACAGTTATTATGAGTTTATGCATTTTGATGTACCGAAGGTTGTTCGGAGTCCCGGATGAGATCACGGACATGACGAGGAGTCTCGAAATGGCCGAGACGTAAAGATTGATATATTGGAAGTCTATGTTTGGACATCGGAAGTGTTCCGGGTGAAATCGGGATTTTACCGGATTACCGGGAGGGTTACCGGAACCCCCCGGGAGCCAAATGGGCCTACATGGGCCATTGTGGAAAGGTGAAAGGGGCTGCCAAGGAGGGCTGCGCACCTCCCCCCCCTCCCCTAGTCCTATTAGGACTAGGAGAGGTGGCCGGCCACCTCTCTCTCTTTCCCTCTCCCTTTTTCCCAAGGAGTCCTAGTTGGAATAGGATTGGAGGGGGGAGTCCTACTCCCGGTGGGAGTAGGACTCCTCCTGCGCCTCCCCCTCTTTGGCCGGCCAGCCCCCCCCCCCCTCCAACCTTTATATACAGGGGCAGGGGACACCCCAACACACACAAGTTGATCCTTGAGATCGTTCCTTAGCCGTGTGCGGTGCCCCCTGCCACCAAATTCCACCTCGATCGTACCGTTACAGTGCTTAGGCGAAGCCCTGCGTCGGTAGTACATCAAGATCGTCACCACGCCGTCGTGCTGACGGAACTCTTCCTCGACGCTTTGCTGGATCGGAGCCCGAGGAACGTCATCGAGCTGAACGTGTGCTAAGAACTCGGAGGTGCCGGAGTAACGGTGCTTGGATCGGTCGGATCGGGAAGAAGACGTACGACTACTTCCTCTACGCTGTGTCAACGCTTCCGTTGCGATCTACTAGGGTACGTAGATCAGACTCCCCCCCTCGTTGCTATGCATCACCATGATCTTGCGTGTGCGTAGGAAAATTTTGAAATTACTGCGTTCCCCAACAGCGGAATGATGTATTACGGAACGAGTAAAGAGACTTGCCGGTAACGAGATTGAACTAGGTATTAAGATACCGACGATCGAATCTCGGGCAAGTAACATACCGATGACAAAGGGAACAACGTATGTTGTTATGTGGTCTGACCGATAAAGATCTTCGTAGAATATGTAGGAGCCAATATGAGCATCCAGGTTCCGCTATTGGTTATTGATCGGAGACGTGTCTCGGTCATGTCTACATAGTTCTCGAACCCGTAGGGTCCGCACGCTTAAAGTTCGGTGACAATCGTAATTAGGGTTTTTGTGTTTTGATGTACCGAAGATTGTTCGGAGTCCCGGATGTGATCACGGACATGACGAGGAGTCTCGAAATGGTCGAGACATAAAGATTGATATATTGAAAGCCTATATTTGGATATCAAAAACGTTTCGGGTGAAATCGGGATTTTACCGACGTACCCCGGGGGGGGGGGGTTATTGGGCCTACATGGGCCATAAGGGAGAAGAGGAGGGCCGGCCAGGGCAGGCCGCGCGCCCCCTCCCCCTAGTCCGAATAGGACAAGGAAGGGGGGCGGCGGCGCCCCCCTTTCCTCTTTCTCCCTTCCCCCATTCCCTCCAGGCGCACCTTCCCCTCTCCCTCCTTTATATACGGGGGCAAGGGGGACACCCCATGACACACAAGTTGATCTTCGTGATCGTTCCTTAGCCGTGTGCGGTGCCCCCTTCCACCATATTCCACCTCGGTCATATCGTAGCGGTGCTTAGGCGAAGCCCTGCGTCGGTAGAACATCATCACCGTCATCACGCCGTCGTGCTGACGAAACTCTCCCTTAATGTTTTGCTGGATCGGAGCTCGAGGGACGTCACCGAGTTGAACGTGTGCAGAACTCGGAGGTGCAGTACGTTCGGTACTTGGATCGGTCGGATCGGGAAGATGTATGACTACTTCCTCTACGTTGTGTCAACGCTTCCGTTGCCAGTCTATGAGGGTACGCAGACAACACTCTCCCCTCTCGTTGCTATGCATCACTATGATCTTGCGTGTGCGTAGGATTTTTTTTTTGAAATTATTACGTTCCCCAACAGTAGAAGCCCTCCGCGATTGATTCCCCCTCCGGCGGAGCTCCGGAAAAGGCTCTAAGATGGGATATCTTGGGTACAGAAGGTTGCGACGGTGGAAATAGGGTTTCGTGGCGCTCCTGAATGTTTTCGGGGTATATGGATGTATATATATAGGAGGAAGAAGTAGGTCGTGGAGCCACGAGGGGCACACGAGGGTGGAGGGCGCGCCCCCTGCCTCGTGGCCTCCTCGTTGATTTCTTGACGTCCACTCCAAGTCCTCTGGATCACGTTTGTTCCAAAAATAACTCTTCCAAAGGTTTCATTCCGTTTGATATTCCTTTTTTATGGAACACTGAAATAGGCAAAAACAGTAATTTGTACTGGGCCTTGGGTTAGTAGGTTAGTCCCAAAAATAATATAAAAGTGTATAAATAAGTCCATTAACATCCAAAACAAATAATATAATAGTATGAAATAATAAAAAATTATAAATACATTAAAGACATATCATCGCACACCCGAGCCGTCTCATTTTTCGTTCGTGATGTGGAAAAACACGGGGAAAAAGGAACACGCTGACACCCGAGCCGCCCCATTTTTCGTTCGTGATGTGGAAAAACACGGGAAAAAGGAACACGCTGGGATTCGAACCGTTGACTTCGTAGTGACGTGAAAGCTCGGCTATACACTGCGACAAATTAGTCTTTGTGCTAAAGCTGTAGCGCAACGCTAGAATAACTAAACTACAGCGGGGAAAAACTTAAGCATTCTCACAAACCCCCCTAAAACAAAAGTGGGATCGAACAGAGGACCTCGTACTACTGAACCAGGAACTAGCGACCTTTCTAGGAATCTGCGTTTAGAAACCTCGAACATTTCAGGAAAATGTTATCATTTTTGGGGATTCTCAAGAATTTTTCTTAAGAAGGAACAAAATTGAAAACAATATCATTTTCTGAAATTACGAACAATTTCTTAAAAAAAATCTGAAAACAGGAAGAAAGAATTTCGAAGTTATGAACAATTTTTTTCAAAGAATGAACAATTTTCAAACTGCCGGAACATTTTTGAAATTTGCTAACAAAATTTGTAAACATGACATTTTTGAATTTGTGAATAAATTTTGAAAGCTGGAACATTTTTTTAAAATTATTAAACATTTTTTAATTTGGGAAAAATAAAATAAAAATGCGAACATATTTTGAAATTCCCCAAACATTATTTGTATTTGGGAAAATTTTTCGAAACATGAACAATTTTTTCATTTGTGAACAAAATTTGGGAGTGGGAACATTTTTTAAAATTCCCCAACATTATTTAAATTTGCTAACAAATTTTCAAAAGATGAACATTTTTGAAATTTTCATGTGGGAACACTATTTGAAATCACCAAACATTTTCTGAATTTTAAACATTTCTGAATTTTGAAATTCTTTTTTGTTGAAATTTGGAACATTTGTTGTAAAAAGAAGCGAACTTTGAAAGTCTGAACATTTTTAGAATTTTTGAACAAAATTTCAAACCAAGAAACATTTAGAAAACATGATTCGAATGCCAACAGTTTTTACATTTCTGAAAATTTGTTTAAAATAGGAAATAAACTTGAAAAAATGAAAAATGAAAGAAAAGAAAAGAAGAAACAAAAAAAGAAAAAAACATAAAAAGGAGAGAAAAGAAAAAAAACGAAACAGGAAAAAAGAAAAAAAGAAAACCAAAAAGAAACAGCAAAAATAAACCGGGTTCGCAAAACCAGAAAGAACTGGATTGGACCTTCCTCCCAAAACCGCTTCTAAATGGGCCGGCTCGTCTCGGTTGATTCCTTCGATCTCATGTGTGTTTGCCCGACATTTCGACGCAGAATGCGTCAAATAGGAATTTCCCTGTGCCATTCGACACAGTGCACAGGCGAGGAGAATGGGCTGGCCCATGTATCAGCGGGCCTCTCGTCAGGGCGCGGCCTTGCGCTGTATTCCCCACGTTACCGGGGAATAGGATCCACCCTAAAATCTTTCCCGCCATTTGGCCTCCCGTGTTCCCGCCACTTCCTCCCCAGACCCCAAATCCATCCGTCCGTCCCGCCCCACTCCCTCCTCCATCCCAGCCGCCGAAACCCAAATCCCCACCCGACCCACAACCGCGCCTCCGCGCCGCCGCTCCCCGACGGCCCGTCCCACCGCAGAGCCAGCCCGCCCACAGCCGCGATGGAGGAGGAGATCCGCGCGGAGTTCGAGGGCAGCGGCTTCACCATCGGCGGCGACAGCGCCCAGATCCTCTCCACGCGTAAGCAGGCGCCCCTCGTTTCCCCGGTTTTCTTGTGCTCCGTTCCGTTTAGTCGGTGCCGGCTGGTTTGCTGATGCGCGTGGGGTTGGTTCCTGTGTGTTTCGCAGTGCTGACCTACTGCGTCAACTACAAGATGAGCCCTGCGGATCTCGTCTCCAACTGGGAGGTCTACTACCTCAACAGGTCAGTCCGCATATATAGGATAAAAAAATTGCAGTGTTGTAATTTCTTTCACATAGAGCCGTCTAAGTTTTGATGACAATCATCGATTCTGACCTTTATTGGTACCATATTTGAAACATGCCATACGAATTTGGCGGAAAATGTACTACTGAATATTTGTTCTGGATATAAGCCAGTAATTCTTCAGTAATGTGATTTATGAGCATTCGATTAATCCTAGAAGAAGTAGCGACGTTTCTGTGCGATGCCTGGTACGTCCAATTCATGTTTTGCTGGAATGGATATCAGTAACGCATGGAAGCACACAAAACCTCAAGAATAGTGGATAGACACGTGCAAAGGAGAAGATTCGCCTTTGCAAGTACGATCCATGTGTCTCTTGACTATGGAGCCCTTGCCATGGTGATGCCCGTAGGATGCTCCGCATCACTACCTCTATATGTTTATAGCTGTGGACATAATCTATCATCAAGCTTGTTTGTATTTCCTGCCGAGGCTTTAAAGCTTATCCATATTTAGGCAGTGAAAATGGCTAAAATCTTGTGGCTTATGTTCTATACTGCCTGATGCGCTAAAGAATTCTGCCCAGCGTTCATTACACCAAGTCCTGTATTTTAGATTTTCTGAACTCTATCTGACAATTCATATTTGCTACCAATTACAGCTCTGGTGGAGAAACTTCTATTTTGTTTTGTTCTTTATTACACGACACTGCCCAAGGAAACTGAACCAATTAATTTATGCAGGCAACTGGATGGGTTAAAGGTCGAAAGCTCATACCTGGATGGTTTTCTGTCACACCTTCAAAACGAAGTAAAGGAAAAGCTTATAAAAGAAGAAACAGACCTTCACATTTACTCCAGTAATGATGTTGACATGTTAGTTCCAAATCCAGGATTCTCTGATGTGCATTGGTTGTACTTCACTTTTAGCAAAAGTGTATACTTTTTTCTATTGTCAAGGAAAAACATAATGTAGAAGTAACTGTTGCAGGCTCTTGAGCAATACGCACACAGATGAAGAGGGCTTCCTGGGCACACCAAGCACGAAACAGGAAAAGCCACATGGAGAGTCATCTAACTCTGAGCTTACTCCTCTGACAACTGAAAGGCCATCATCCATCAGAGCGGCTAAAACAAATGGTGATCGTATTACCCCTTTTGCACAACGAGTAAATAAATTTACTCAGCATTATGTTCTGAATGCTGATAACGTGGCTAGCGAGCCAAGTAAAGATGATGTTGAAACCTCAGAAGATGAATTAATCAGAAGGATCCAACCAAGTCAAAAATGTACCTTGCAAGTTCAACGCTCAAAGCCTGAACCAGGTTGCAGGTTCATGTATGACAGGATGGAAGACCGAGTAAGGGCAATACTTATTTGTTTGTTTAATTGGTATCTATAGCTGCTTATTATATTATGTTTCCAGTTTAATTACCTGGAAGATCGTATTGGAAGGTCAGCAAGATTGTTTTCTGCAACTGGGCTCTGTGGACAACCTGCAGATGCTACCCTTGCTTCAGAGGTTTGCTGCATGCTATCTGAACTTTCCTGACTGAACTATCATTTTTTATCTTGAAAGCAGATGTAATTATTCTTGCATTTCAGGAGAACATGTTTGCAGTTGGCATGGTAATTTGCGACGGCGAAGGTCGTTTGAATGAAAAATCTATCTTGTTGCAGGGCAGGTAAGTGTGCTTCTTGGGCCTGTTCACGTGGACTTTTTCCGGTCACTATTTGGTTGTTTCTTTAGGCTAACTAAAGGATCAACTTTTTCTAGTGTTGAGCACTCCAGGGGACAGCGTGTACGCCTTGATTTGAAGGATATAAACCAGTTCTCTTTGTTTCCTGGCCAGGTATGCACAACTTGTTCTCATGCCATATGTATTATCTAGTGCACTACTAACATAAAGTTGAATAACAGGTTGTGGGTATTGAAGGCCACAATCCTAGTGGACACTGTTTTGTCGCATCAAAGTTGATTGATTCCATACCAATTTCTGTGGATGATCAACTGCCTTGTGCTAAGAAGCAAGCTGTTGACCATGAAGGGCATCAAAATTCGAACACACTATCAAGGGTGTTGTCATCGGTTAGTCCCTGATTATTGAAGAAACATTGGAGTGCAATACCTGTTTGATTATTTATGTTATTGTTACATGCTAGCCATAAACTGATGATTTATTTACTCTAGAAGGAAAGTATGATTCAGCACTACCATGACATTGTTCATTATATCATCAAAAAACATAGATTCATTTTATTTTCCTCTTTTCCTTGCCTTGGTATTGGAGTACCATCATGTTTCACTTCGCATTTTGTATTCCAAATGACTAGCAGAACGATAGGCTGGTAGAAGGCCCTTAGAACTAAGGAACTCAAATCTTTAATAGTATTTGTCCTCAGAACTAATCAACTCAAATCTTAGTTATTTACTATCAATACATTTTAACAAAAAAATGTATCCATGCATGAGAAATTTATTATCTACAATGTTGACACATTAATAGGCTGTTTGGTTCGCGTCCTGGCCTGGGGCTCACACCCAGGCAGCATCATCCAATCCTGGGCCTTACAAATCAGACACCTGAGATTACTGCCTAGCCATAGCAAGCTGGCAAGGACAGCAAGCAAACGTGCACTATATGCAGCAACATCTATTTCTTATACTGTCTTTGCCAGACTTAGCTACATTTTTTTTATGAAAAGGACCAGACTTAGCTACATGTTATAATAATAGTGCTCACTGATAGTATATATTTTTTCTTGCAAAGGATTGCGTCTTGATGCTTAGATAGATAAAGAAGGTTTGTACAGACCTGAAATGGGCCACATTACAACGCCATGCTCCTAAATGCTAGGATCCAGGAAGGATCTCCGTTAGTAGGGGTGACCAAAGCCGCGAAACTGTTGTCCCCCAGGTGGACATTGTACAGCTTCACTGTGCGGCCTGTCCACACAATTATAATTCCTCCCCGAGTGTCAGTAGCTGGCAAGCAGAAATAATTGCCGGGCTTCCATTACTGGAGAAGGGGCTTCAATTGCCATAGTCTCATGGAGGCAGACAATGGACACACCTGCCGTACTGACAAGGCTCTGAACACCTGTATGCTGAGGTTGACTATTTAACCCCTGTACATTCCACACCAACATCTTAGGTTCGTATAACACTAGAACAACAGAGACACCCGAGAGACGAGGGTGAGGTGGTCAGACCTTGGCGAGGCTACAACCTATGTGTTGTTGTGATCATCATGATAATGGAGTTTTATAGTAGTTTTCTCATGTTTGAATTTCTGATGTTTCTTCTTACAGGTCATTGCAGCAGGTCCCTTCACAACAACCGATAATCTTTTGTTCGAGCCATTGCAAGAATTGCTCTCATATGCATGCCGTAAGCAGCCCCAGTTGCTCATACTGGTGAGGCCTTCGAATCCTGATCAGGAAATATTGTGTGTATTTGTATGTTTCGTTGCTACACATATCAATTACTATTTTTTTCTGTAGATGGGACCCTTTATCGACTCTGATCATCCTGAAATAAAAAAAGGAACTTCTGACCAGAGCTTTCATGATATTTTCCATTTTGAGATTCTGAGGAAGGTAGGTAGTGACAAAAGATTCATGCCTGCAGGTTGAAAAATCCATTACTAAGTAATACTTTTTGTTTCATATCTTTGTCCAGCTTCAAGATTTTACCCAGTATTTGGGGCATAATGTTCGTGTAATTCTTGTCCCATCTGTGCGTGATGCTCACCATGACGCTGTTTTCCCCCAGGTGTGTAGCTTTCCTCATTTAGAGACACCAGCCTTTAATTTTCTATTTTGGCAATTATAAACACAATGCTATATTATGATGTATCAACAAATGTCTGTAGTCCTTATAAACATATTTACTACCATCTTAAACCAGAACTGCCATACATTTAGGGATTGTCTAAGCTAGGGCCTGTTAATATGTGTAACTGCACCGTGCTATTATCTATTTGTGCCTTCTTATGCCTATCGATCCACACATCTGTATTTGCTTATGATGCATCTCTTTTTTCTGTTTATTGCGAAGAATTCTAATGATATATCTGTGCTATTGCTGTCTGCAGCCTGCATTTGACTTGCATTTACCTGAAGATATCACACAACAGGTAATACATCACTCTTTATGATTGAACTTTTTGTTAAATAGCTAATAATTATATTCTTTTGTTCATTTTCATACATTATGCAGATTACATGTCTGTCAAATCCAAGTCTGTTCAGTTCTAATGAGGTACGCCTATCAATTGGACGGAAGAATTTATGTGATGGACACACATACAGTTTGATGTTACACAACACAATTATACAAGCTACAAGACACTTGCAATAATATTTGTTAGTTATATCTATATTTATGCCCCTTTTTTCTGCTATTATGCTATGAAGTACTCCCTCCATTCCTTTATGTAAGGTGTATTATTTTCGGCACCAAGGCACAGAATTATAGACATGTTAGGATGAAATTACCCTTGACAAATTTGTTGGTTAGTGGTAAGCAAATCAGTTAGTCCAGGAAAGTAAGAGATACATGCAATCGACAGAGAGATAATTTCCTTCTTTTCCTAGAAGGAGAGATACAGACAATCAGGAGAGAGATACTTTCCCTTTTTCTGTAGGGCTAACAAGGGAATTATGAGGAATTAGAAGAAATGCAACTTACATTCTGGAATTTTATCAGAAAACAAATACACCTTATATAAAGGAACGGGGGGAGAAATATTTTGAATTATGGCCATTTAGCTCATGGAAGTATTCTCTTTATGTTAGCCTTAAGATACTTTATTTTCTACCTTAGTGTTACATGTTCAGGAAGAGTGAATTCCCCATTGGGCCTACTTTGTGAACTCAGCTCAGATGATGTGGATTACTTTCATGCATGTTATAGAAAAATCAATTAGCCTTCTGTACAACTGTTTGTCTTTCCTGTTCCAGATACAATTTGGCTGTTGTACAGTAGACATCTTAAAACAGCTGAGTGGTGATGAAATTTCTCGCAAGCCACCTGGTGGAAAGGCCACAGATAGGATCGGGAGACTTGCAACACATATAGTGAAGCAGCAAAGGCAATTTTGTTTCTATTAAGTAAATTTGTGTTAGTCAGGACAGACGATGTATCTAGTTCTGAATTCTTACGCAACGTACCCATCTTACAGCTACTACCCTCTGTATCCTCCTGCTGCTGGTGTGCCCATGGACTTTTCACTTGCCAAGGAAGCATTGGAGATCCCATCAGCTCCTGATGTTCTTCTGCTTCCTTCTGATCTTGCTCCATCTGTGAAGGTAATTGTGTGATACACACTGTAATCTTGAAATTTCAAAATCGTTAGGTCATGAGGGAGTTTGATTTTTCATGTTGTACTTTGTGAAGCAGGTGCTTTCCGTGAACGAAGACACAGAGGAACATAAACGATTCATCTGTGTGAACCCTGGGAGGCTATCAAAAGGTATAGGTGGCGGCACGTTTGTAGAGCTTTACTACAACGAGGACACCGAGAAGACGAAAGCCTTCATTATGCGCATCTAAAAAAGGTACGACGTTGTAGTTTATCAGTTGGTGAAAATTAAATAAAGGCGCTTATCCTGGAAATGAAGGAAATCATCCACACCGCTTATGTAGCAAGCCTTCCTCCATGACTTCATTCTCACTTTGCAGGATTGTAACATTTTCCTATTCACCAAGTACTGGACTGGAAAGATGAGACTAGTATGAAGTACATCAGTTCTGTTATCGCTCCACTCTGCTCTGAATTAGATCCAGAGAGTCTGTAAGCTTGTAATTCTAGTTAGTTAATTCAGCTTAGTATTAGTGGAAAACGTCTCCAAAAGCTATTTGTAAGCTGTACGCACATTTTATATTCAGCACAGGGCCACAAGCTCAACAGTCTATTGGGGAATTTGTCAGCTTCAATTCTCCATTCACTATGGCCTCTGTTTCAATGCTTGTCTCGGAAACACTGTGAAGTCTTCTGATTATTGGGGAATATGTCAACTTGAGGATGGCTGCACCCTGGCGGATTGCAACATCCGAAGGAGCCCACCCTCACTTGGTGCTCGCAGTAGTCAGCAAGTGGCTGGCCATGGTGCTGCTCCTGTCTGGTGCCTTCAGACTTCGGTGCCCTCCATTGGTGTTGTTAGCGTGTGCTCGTTATGTTGTTTCTTTGTTTCTATGGTGTTATGCCTGCTCGTATCTGCAAATTTCTGCAGCGGTGCAGCACCTTCGGATAAGTGTGAAGATTGAATAAATGAGCCCTGAATTCGTGTGTAATTCTTGTTCTGTTGTTTCTTGCTTTTGGTGTGTGTTTTTTGGATTTGACATTTTGCATTTAAGTGCCTAATTTGTCTTAGAGTTTTCAGGCGAGGAAGGAGGAACTACCATGCAATTTGTCCCTATTGTGTTTCAAAAGCTGTACTGCGTCTTCGCGAGACATTCGCATTTTACTGAAATAGGCTTTCGCCCCGCTATATTAATATAGCAACTACCTGATACAACAAGAAGTGCAACGATAGGGCAAACAGCACAATCATGCCCAAAAGAAAAACAAGAAAGAAATGCCAGCAGCACCGAATCAATGAAAGTTGTAGTATCCTGCAACCGCTGTGCCCACCGTATACATCCTTCATGCTCCAAGGCCACTGAGTCGCAGCGTACCAAGCAACACCTTCAAGAAGGACTGCGATGACGACGACGTTGATGCCCGAACAAATCCTAGGATTTCTCCCGGTACACGGAGGGAAGCGGAGGAGAGGTACCCCCGGCGCCCTTCAAGAAGGTTGGTCGCGCCCGCAGTCGTCACTGCGTTGGTGCCGGGCAGACCTGAGAGGGATTTCACCCTACCCCTCATACCCACATCCCAGAAACAACTGGTGGCTCTACCATGCCAACCGCCCACCAACATGCGCCACCACAATCACGAGGGCACCACCGTCATCTGTCCACCGCAGACGCTGCGAGGCCAGCCGAACCAAACGAGGCCACCGACGAAATGGACCAGTAGTACCGCAGCCACGTGGGAGGGGACAACCTCCACTGGCACACGCAGTAGCAGACCGGATGCAGGAGCAGGAGCACGCCGGACCCCCTGCCCAACCGGGCCCAGATCGGGCGCACTAAGCTCCCACCGCCGCGCTACAGCCGACGTAGCACAGTAGTCGCCGTTCCCAACGTCCGTAGCTCGCTAGCCCAGCCGGAAGCGACTCGCCGGAGACCGGACCAACCCGCCCTGACCCAGTTTGCATTTTTGCGGCTTTGCAAGATGCCCATATTATGGGATCGACAAACTGAAACCAGGAACTGTTGATAGGCGGTTCCGATGGGCAAAGCTGATTTTTTTTCTTTCTTTTTGTGTCCAACAAGCTGAGATAACTCCTTTGATACACAAACACAAGTTCATTTAAGCCAATTTCACTAGTAGAAAATGGTCATTTGTCCCGGTTCTGGAACCGGGACTAAAGGGTCGTTACTAAAGCCTCCCCCTTTAGTCCCGGTTCTTACACGAACCGGGACTAAAGGCCGTCTACATGGCCGCTGTCTGGAGCTCCACCTTTAGTCCCGGTTGGTAACACCAACCGGTACTAAAGGTATTTTTACGAAAAAAGTTGATTTTTTTTTATTTTTTTAAAATTGATTTTCAAATTTAATCTATAATCACCCCTCATCACTGCTCTATTTAACATCTAATCTCTAATCACCCCTCATCATTCCAAATCATCTAACTTTCCGGCCGGTCACCCATCCTCTCACTACTCCAGCCTGAGCACGCTTAATTTCTGGGTTCTATTCCACCTCGTTTCCTAGTCTGCACTTGTTGTTTTCCTGACAATAGTAAGATGTCAATCCTATTAACCCTCAGGAGTTTAGCTTAAGCATGAAGTCACACGTTTCATTATTTGAGTTTGAAACTATTATTCTAAAAATAATAATTATTTAGTAATACTAATATTTCTTAAATAAGTAGTTTGGCCACAGTTTGACCAGATTTGACCAAAATTCAAAAAATGGAAATAATTATTTAGTAACACTAATATTCTTGAATAATTATGTAGTAACACTAATATTTATTGAATAAGTAGTTTGACCATAGGTTGACCATAGTTTGACCAAAATTCAAAAAAACTGTAATAATTATTTAGTAACACTAATATTCTTGAATAATTAGTAACACTAATACTTCTTGAATAAGTAGTTTGACCGAAGTTTGACCTGATTTAACCAAAATTCAAACAAAAAAAACTGAAATTTGAGCATAACTTTTTTTCCTTTTAGAATTTGAGGATTCTAAAATTGGCAAACAGGCCGTAAGCGGTCAAAATCGGATGCGGATTTTCGTGCTGAACATTTTGATATATTATACGTTTTTTTCGACATCATATGCGAAAGTTATAGCCGTTTTACTTTTTCATGACACTTTTTTGCAAAACATGTCCCAATTTAAGTTTTTTAATTTTCCTAAGTAGTAGATGTAGTAATATAACTACATCTCGAAGAATTTTATTTTTTGAAGTTTTTATCATTTTCTTTTGCTTTTTACAAAACTGAAAAGGCGATCCACAAGGGGTGGTGGTGGTTAGAATTTGAAAATGGGACATTTAGTCCCGGTTTGAGACACGAACCGGGACTAAAGGGTGTTTTGAGACACGAACCGGGACTAAAGGGTGCAACACCCTTTAGTCCCGGTTCGTGTCTCAAATCGGGACTAAAGGTCTAATCTTTAGTCCCGGTTCGTGTCTCAAACCGGGACTAAAGAGCATCGACCCTTTAGTCCCGGTTCGTGTTTCAAACCGGGACTAAAGGGCTCATTTGAACCGGGACTAATGCCTTTAGCTGCATGAACCGGGACCAATGCTCACATTAGTCCCGGTTCGTGACTGAACCAGGACTAATGGGCTTATCTGGCCTGAACGAAAGCCCTGTTTTCTACTAGTGTTTGTCAACCATGTTAGCGGCTGTGGGTGAAGATCTTGATGATCACTTGTGCAATGGCGGAGCTACGTTGGGCCGGGGGGGGGGGGGCTGCCCCCTAGCCTTTGATCAATTCATGAAGAAAAAAAAACTTAGGGAGCCTTCATTGGACTTTTTTTAGCATTTGCACCCCCCACCCAACATTGAAGATTTTTTGTTTCGCCCCAGTGATCTTCGGCTAGCTCCGCCACTGCGCTTGTGCATGTAAATGTAGCTACCTTGTTTCGGCAGGTGCATGTGGAGTGCCACCCTCTCCGCCTCAGCCAGTAGCTCACAAGCAGTAGCGCACGTGCTCACCGACAGTGCCGCCGTCTCCGCATTCCACTTGACCATCGCCTCCATCCAATGATGCATGTTCTCATTTGCACCTGCATTGCTTGTCGGCGACGGGGACCCTCCAGCCCACTGGCCGGCTGGTCATAGTCCACCACTGCCTTACCGTCCTCCATCCCTGCATTGTCGCCGTCGTCATGACACGACTAGGACACTACAAAAGAAAAGACACATCCGTGACATTTTGGGCCGAACGAATTTTTTTCTGTCATACATATGACACTTCTATGACGATAATTGTGACAAAACCCGGTATCATCATAGATGTGGTGGGCTCCTACTTCTATGACAAAAAATCATGACAGAAAATGGGCTTTTCGTCTTGGGCGGGCCGGAGATGCAGCTGCATGACATTCGTTGGGCCGTCCATGACGGAAAAAACCGTGGTAGAAGCAAGGGGGAGGAAAATTTTGGGGAGTTCCCGGTTACGGTGGGAGGTCGGGGGCCGAGCGATGCGCGTCTCTCTCGTACACGTACGCGCGTGTGTGCGAGGCGTTGGCTCTAACTGAATCCGAGCAAGGCGTTGGGCTCTAACTGAACCCGAGCGATTGCACTGCAGGCTACGCGTTACTGAACCCGAGCGATCGATCGATGGCTGTTAACTGAACCCGATCGAGCGATTCCTTCGCTACTGCTGCTAACTGAAGCCGATCGATTGGATGAACAGTGAGCGTTGCGGGGGTGGGTGGGGGGGGTGGATGAACAGTGAGCGGTGGCGTTGCCTCTGGATGAACAGGACCCCGTGGTGTGGTGGAGGGCTGGATGAACAGTAGACGGTGGAGGGGTGCCCGTGGAGGGGTGGTTTAACAGGACCCCGTGGTGTGGAGGGCTGAATGAACAGTAGACGGTGGAGGGGTGCCCGTGGAGGGGTGGTTGAACAGTAGCCGGTGGAGTAGCGCGCGGTGTAGGCTGGATGAATAGGAGCTCGTGGAGGCTGGAGGAGGTCGACGGTAGCCCGTGGAGGCTGGAGGAGGTCGACTGTGGAGATAAACAGTATCCCGTGGAGTCCTGTTTTGCGGTACGTCACACCCCTCCCGATGAACATAACCCCCGTTTCGACCGTAGCGCTCCAACACAAGTCCGTTTCGTCCATTTTGCGGTACGCCACACCCCTCTCGATCAACAGGACCCCCGTTTCGGCCGTAGTAGGTCCGTTTCATCCGTTTTGCGGTACGCCACACCCCTCCCGATCAACAGGACCCCTGTTTCGACCATAGGAGGTCCGTTTCCTCCGTTTTGCGGTACGCCAGATCCCTCCCGATCAACAGGACTCCGTTCCGAACGTAGGAGGTCCGTTTCCTCAGTTGTGCGGTACGCCAGGCCTCGTTTCCATCGCCTGTTCCATCCAAGCCCTCCTGATGAACACGACCACGCATTCCGTTCCGACCCAGCCGGTTGACTCCCACGTGTTCTGTTGCCTCCCGATGAACACGACGCATTCCGTTGCCTCCCCATGAACACGACGCATTCCGTTGCCTCCCCATGAACACGATGACGCTGTTTCTCCGTTCCGACCCAACCATGTACACGAGCCCTGACCGTATGTATGCGTGAGTAGGCGTTCGAGACCCCGCCCGTATGTACACATACGTGGCCGTATTTTCTTTCTTGCACCATGGCCGATGTACGTACGTGTACATGCTACATGCGCGCCTCTACTACGATACGTGCACGCCTCTACTACGACACGTGCGCGCCTCTACATCCACCAGTATATATGTACGTAGACGTTCGCGGCCAGAATGACAACGCTACGTACGCTTGGACCAGGTGGGTCCCGACTGTCAGGCACTTCCTTACCTGCGAAGATGTAGCTGGTGGGTCCCAGCAGTCAGGGGGGCGAACCGTTTTTTTGCCCGAACGCACTTCCTTGCGTGCGAAGATGTAGCTGGTGGGTCCCAGCAGTCAGGGGGAAACATTTTTTTCGCGAAATACAGTGGCCAGTCCGGTGGGTCCTAACTGTCAGGTGGAGGAATTATTATTTTCCACGTAATAAGGAGGCACTTCCTTGCTGTGGCCGTGGACCCAGCTGTCAGCCTCTCCACGTACAGTCCACGTCCGATGGAAGTCGTTCCTTGACCACATTGACCATGCCGCACCGAGAGCACCAGGGCGGTGGACGACGGTGAGGCCTAGTAAGGGGACGCCGAGGAGCCGGGGAAGACGCGACAGTGGAAGCCCGCGCGAAGAGGAGTACGAGGGTTCACTGGTTCGGCTGCGGTGTGAGGCTGCCGTCGCCGCAGGGCCTGGCCAGCGGTGGGAATAGTAGGGGGCGGTGAGGCCTTCGCGGCAGCACAGTCGCCCATGGGAGGCAGGAGCATGCGGCACGACCGGCGCTGCTTTGGGCGGCTGGAGCAAGAAGACCAGAGGTTGAAGAAGCACTACGGCCGTTGGATGGACATCGTACGGTCACTGGAGCTAGAATCGTTCATATTGACTAAATTGGACAAAGGCCCCCGTCCCAGTCAACTTAGTAGGCCCACAAGTCAGCCTGCCACCATGGTGGGTCCCAGCTAGCAGGGGGAGTATTTATTTTTTTGTGCGTAATAAGGAGGCACTTCCGGTGGGTCCGAGCTGACAGCGGGGGGAACGTTTTTTTTTTGAGAAATACGCTGGCCCGTCCGGTGGGTCCCAGCAGTCAGGGGGGAAACGTTTTTGTCGTGAAATAAGGTGGCCCGTCCGGTGGGTCCCTGCTGTCAGGTGGAGGAATAATTATTTTGCGCGTAATAAGGAGGCACTTCCTTGCGGCCGCCTGGACCCAGCTGTCAGCCTCTCCATGTACAGTACTTTTTCGATGGAAGTCGGTCGTTGACCATGTTGACCACGCCGCGCCGAGAGCACCAGGGCGATGGTCTGGACTACGACGAGGCCTAGGAAGGGGACGACGCGGAGCCGGGGAAGACGCAACAGTGGAAGCCCGCGCGGAGAGGAGTACGAGGGTTTACTGGTTCGGCTGTGGTGTGAGGCTGCCGTCGCCGCAGAATAACAAGGGGTGTGGGTGAGTAGAGGGATGGCCTGGCCAGCGGTGAGAGTAGTACGGGGCGGTGAGGCCTCCGCAGCATCACAGCCGGCCACGGGAGGCAGGAGCACGCGACACGACCGGCGCTGCTTTGGGCGGCTGGAGCAAGAAGACCAGAGGTTGAAGAAGTACTACGGCCGTTGGATGGACATCGTACGATCACTGCAGATAGAATCGTTTATATTGACTAAGTTGACAAAGCCCTTGGTACGCGTCAACTTAGTAGGCCCACAGCTCGGATTTGGCAGAGAACATATAGCCCATTTGCGATTTATAAGAATGTACAACCCATTTTTTAATTCTAATGGAATTTACTACAGCCCATTTACAATTTGTTAAAAGTACAACCCAACTTCTAGCTAGGACAACGATTAATAATTTCAAACAACCGCTCAAAACAGAATTAAAAAAAATTCCCACATTTTGATGGGATCCGAAATATTTTTATCCGAAATTTCTAGTCAGGTTAAATATAATTTCAAAATAAAATTGTATTACGTTAAAATCCAACAAAATATTACGTGCGCAACAAGTAATGAAATTAAAATTTTCAAATTCCAAAAATAATATATTTTTCAAACTAATTACGTGTTTGGTGCATAGTAACTGTCCAGTTATTATAATTACATATCATTTATTATTTCTTAATGTCCATTTTCTTGTTAAGTCTAATACATACTACCTCCGTCCAGGTATATAAGTCCGGTGAGCCAAGAAGCTGTGTACGTTATTTCAAGGCCGCTGGCTCTAGGCAGTTGCTTTTCCTTGATCCAGCCGCTGAATTAGCGCCTGACTGGCTGGTGACGAGCGTGGGTAGCGGCACGCAGAAACCGAAGAGGCAAGTGGGCTGCATGCTGTAAGTGTTGGCCGGTGCTGGATTTGTTGCATGCAAAGTGAACGAGGCAGCTAGCTGCATGCAAAGCTGCGCGTGATTTGATTGGCTGCTACTATTAAGTATTGTTGGTTATTAATGCTTTGCCTTGGTCCTTGTGTTTTGGCTAATGGGCCTAATAATTCCGGACAGAGGTAATACCTCCTAGGAAAGTTTGCAGCCCAGCGGGGCGGAGAATAACAAGTTGACCCGGATATTGTGTACAACTGCCGGCCCAGTTGCATTGCTGATGTTGAAAAAAAGGCTTGTGTATATAGTACAACCTAACATGGTTACTCAACCCACATTCAGCGACGCCGGAAAGGCCCAAACAAGTCTTCTGTACAACTTTTTGAAGTCACTGAGCTCAATTAATAACTTAAGAAAAAAGTTAGATTACAGTGGAACCTAATTAAAAGCTGTCACGAGCAAAAAAATAATTCAATGGGTCCCACTTGTGCGTGTGTGTGTGTGAGAGAGAGAGATAGAGAGACCCATCGGTCGATGCTCGTAAATACATCTTTCAGCCATATACATTGCTGATGCTCAGTAAAAACTTATATAGTTGACACAATCATATAGAACATCATAGCACACTGAACTTGCATACAAAAATTTTACGCAGGCGGCACAATCAGGATGGAAGCAGTGGATCGCTACGGGAAGGGCTATGTTGAAACCAACGAAGTCGTACATAATGGTTCATCGTCTTTATCAATGACGGGGAAATATCTTGAATGTTGTGCAAACAAAACAGACAGACAATACAATAAGTTCTGCTAGCACATTAAGTTGATGTACAACCCTTTCTAAAAAAAAGTTCAGGTACAAAATTAGAACAGGTCACAATCAAATGTACTGGCATATCAGTGCTTCACACCCATAGCTCGGATTTAACTAGTATCTGACAAGATTCAGTTGTTACCTCAAATTAGAGCACATCCAGGCAGCCAGCCCTGCCTCTTCTCCCAAAGAAGCAGTGGCCTCCGCCGCGCGATGGAGCAGGCCCTGTGCCATCCATCGTTCCGAGCAACACGGGGAAATTCTGACGTTGACTCCTGTAATGGACATCGTCGACGGACCCTAGCACCAGCGGCGGCGGCAGGACTTCGATTGATGGATTGACCACTTCTTCGACATGCACGAACACTCGATACAGGTACATCCCTAACGTGGTCCGCGGTGGCCTTGGTGGCGACGAATAGTACAACCGGTTCCTGCACCGGTATCTCAACACCAATCACCTTCGATATGGTGGATGGCTTCTTCATCCATGCCATAACCGTCAGAGCCCAGCTGTCTGGAGGAACAAACATACTTACGAGCTCACCTCCAAGGTCGTTGATAAGCTCGTTCATGGACTCGCTGTTCCAAGCACGTCGAGGCATGCCGTGGAAGGTAAGATTTGTTAAAAACTCAAGCTCAGAGGGCACCGAGCCCCATCCTGGGTGCCACCGATCAAAGCTCACCAACGCGCCATCGCAGAACAAACGCCGGGAAGATTCGAACACACGACTGCAGTCAAAAGTTGTCCGGAACCTGACGAAGAAATCAGCCGGTGGCGGACAGACTTCGACGAGCAAGTCACTTATTTGGATGTCGTGCGCAATGCCAAGAGCTTTGACAAGGTCGTCTGGCGAGACGGGAGGCCGGTCGCCGTTGATGGTTACCATCAGCACTTTGCCAGCAAACTGGTCGTCAAGAGCCGCCATGCCACTGTTGAGCGACAGCACACAGCGACCGAAGGCAGGACTAACCAAATTCTCGTGCATGCCCAATCAACGCCCTACCACGATGCATGTAGTGGTCGTTCTGGTGCATCAAGAATGACATGCAGATCGTTCCACACTTGAGAAGAGGAAAATGGAAAGGTAGAATGCGGCAGCAGAGGAAGAGAACGCTGGCTAACGAGGCTGGGAGGGGATCGAGCAGGAAGTTATTGCTCCACGCCTAAAGGTTTTGGGAAAACCTGATTTTCATAAGGTGACTTATACTCACCTAAACAGAGGGAGTATTCCTTAACCAGAGAATGTTGTGGCTCCCACTCATGCGCTTAAAAAAAACTACGACACAATTTTTTATCTGTTTGCATAGGTCCCACCTATCAGGAAGGATGGGCACGTACACGAACAGGTACGACTCATTAGTATAACCGCATAGCCTTTTCGTTTAGTCTACCTAGCCGTCTAATCAACTGCCTGCACACCACTTCTCCCATTTACTTCTCCATCGGGAACCGATTCTCCTCGGCTTCTTCACCTCCCCTTCGTCTTCATTTGCATCCAAACCCCACTGCGTTCACATTGTTTTAACCTCTTTAAATAATCATCTACTACTTCAGTTAGACTAGCCATCTAATCCTAATTCTCCAAACCATAGCCCTCCGTTCCAGCGGTTCCAAATGGCGGAAGAGATCGAGATGCAGGTTTTTAGCGTCCAACATGTCCTCGTCGAAGGCTCGATGCACATAGTTGCCACCGTCACCGTCCACCCAAGGGTTGTTCGGCAGTGGATCAACAATGTATCCAACTCCCTCGAAAAGGTAGAGACGAGAGCCATCGGTCTCGACGCAGAGTACACAGAGCGTGCCCCTGGGAAGATCCAGCGCGCCGCCGTCCTTCAGCTGTGCCATGAAGATGATGTTTTGGTCTACCACATCATACACTCGCCCTCCATACCACGTGAGCTTCACGATTTCTTGTCTCGGGAGGACGTATACTTCTGTGGGGCAGCCATG
The DNA here is from genome assembly GCA_034509565.1 of Triticum monococcum. Taxonomy (NCBI): domain Eukaryota; kingdom Viridiplantae; phylum Streptophyta; class Magnoliopsida; order Poales; family Poaceae; genus Triticum; species Triticum monococcum. The sequence goes on from CM067847.1 coordinate 698,879,911, forward strand.
GAAGGGGACAAACATAAGCTGGAGCCGTACAACCTTGATTTGAAAAGCATCGCTGACCTACAAACCAGAATCAAAATTCCTGTAGAAGATTGTGATAAACAGACACCATCCCTATTTGACGTAGCAAATTTTGTGCTCAGTACAAATCTTCAAAAGGGTGACGAGACGGTGGCATTAAGGTCGTCTGGATGGGAGAATTATCCCTTGACGTACGAGCGGATAAAATATGCTACCCTCAATGCCCGTGTGAGTTTCGAGATAGCTGCAAGGTCCAAAGAGCTTGTTGCGAAGCCGTCTCCCACAGAGAAGAAGAAGAAGAAGAAGAAGAAGAAGAAGAAGAAGAAGAAGAAGAAGAAGAAGAAGAAGAAGAAGAAGAAGAAGAAAAGGCTGCACCACCAGGAGGGCATTATGGATGGATGAACTATTTCCTCTCTTGTAAAAAAATTTATTCCCTCTCGGTTTATATTGATATAGATGGACTATTTCGATGGTGTGCATGTCTTTGGAACAGAGTAGTAGCGTGGGTCCGCTTGACTATAAGGAACTATTTATCTGCATATAGCTTTCTCTACTACTCCTTCCAGTGATCGGTATGCAGTGCATGTGTCCGTAGACATGACAGCTTGTCCATGGAAGTTCAACTACGACGACCATCACGTTTCATCTCACGATTCCCATGACGCCTCTCCAACCCACGACACCACGCCCCCCGACGTGCGCCTCACCCCTCTTGGCCGCACCGCCCCTCTGCCTTTGTGTGCATGACATGTGGGCCACCTAAAATGCGGCAAGCATCAAGTTTCTACCACAGCCACCCGCGATTCCCATGATGCCGCTCGAACCCATGAAACCACACGTCCCCCGACCTGCGGCTCACCCCTCTTGGTCCCACTGCCCCTCTGCCTACGGAAGCATTTCATGTGGACTAGTCACCTATCGGGTCCACATGTTATTGACTCAAAGGTAGGTACAGTAAGGCGCTGAAGCTCAGTCCCGACGGCCCTGAGAGGGAAATGTAACTCCTGCGCCAGGGCTTGTGGTGCTCCCGCAACACGAACTCGTGCCAAACTCGAGATTTGTTTCTTTACTATACATGCACGCAATTATTTAATGGACACTGTAATCTCAACATGTGATGGGGAGCTCTAAATTTGAATTTGAAACTTATAAAACGAAAAGATTCAAAACAAATAAACTGGGAGAGAGGGAGTATATCGTAGGATGTGTCCCATACAAAATAAGTCCCCTGGTTTGTCACCGCGAAGATGTGGTTAGAAAGGAGCACAACGTCTTCCTACTTGTACGGTAACAAATCGGTCGCAGACAGCATGGTCCGCCTTTGACCGCCATGTGCAAGGTTCGTGCTATCTTATTCAATCTCACCGTGGTTCCATTGTACCAATTAATGCGGTGGCCCGTTGCATGGTTGATCCCAATGTTGGACAAAGGTTCTATGGGAACGGTGTCACTGTTGTAAATGTTGTGCAAATTGATGTTGGTACCCTCCCATACATATGCAAGCCAATCTCCACTCGCATCGAGCCTAACCTGTGAAACAGTGGGCAGGGGGAGAATTAGGAATGGACACAGAAGTAGTCTTTAGAATGCATTTACTACGTGATCAAACTCATCTTACATGCTCATCGGAGGAAATCCTAGTGCCCCTCAATGTCAGCATCTCAAGGGGCGTCAACTTGCAACTACGGCCACGCCGCGCTGGAGAGACCCCCAAGGAAACATCCTCGTGCGCTCCACGGAACATCAAGATGCATTTGTATGAGTAGTTTATCTTGTGAGAGAAAAGGATGAACGAGGGAAGGCCTCTAGAGATAGAGATGGACACTACTACTACCAATGTGCTGGCCCGTGCGCTGCAATGGATCCAAAGTAGTAGAATAAATACTTGTTCACGTGCTTGAAATATAAACACTCTAGTTTTGATATACATGTGTCAGCAGACATGACAGCTTGTCCATGGAAGTTGAACCACGGCGACCATCACGTTTCTTGTTTCTACCACTGCCACACCCACATGCGATTCCCACGACGCTGCTCCAACCCACGGCACGACGTCCCCCGACGTGGACATGGATCCTCTAACGTGGCTGTCACTGCCTTGCCCTGCCTTTCCTTCGCTGACAGGTGGGACCCATGCTTATGGGTCTGATGTCTACTACACAACCTTCTTCTTGTAGACGTTGTTGGGCCTCCAAGTGCAGAGGTTTGTAGGACAGTAGCAAATTTCCCTCAAGTGGATGACCTAAGGTTTATCAATCCGTAGGAGGCGTAGGATGAAGATGGTCTCTCTCAAGCAACCCTGCAACCAAATAACAAAGAGTCTCTTGTGTCCCCAACACACCCAATACAATGGTAAATTGTATAGGTGCACTAGTTCGGCGAAGAGATGGTGATACAAGTGGTATATGGATGATAGATAATAGTTTTTGAAATCTGAAATTATAAAAACAGCAAGGTAGCAAGTGATAAAAGTGAGCGTAAACGGTATTGCAATGTGTTGAAACAAGGCCTAGGGTTCATACTTTCGCTAGTGTAAGTTCCCTCAACAATACTAACATAATTGGATCATAAAACTATCCCTCAACATGCAACAAAGAGTCACTCCAAAGTCACTAATAGAGGAGAACGAACGAAGAGATTATGGTAGGGTACGAAACCACCTCAAAGTTATTCTTTCCAATCAATCCGGTGGGCTATTCCTATAAGTGTCACAAACAACCCTAGAGATCGTACTAGAATAACACCTTAAGATACAAATCAACCAAAACCCTAATGTCACCTAGATACTCCAATGTCACCTCCAGTATCCGTGGGCATGATTATACGATATGCATCACACAATCTCAAATTCATCTATTCAACCAACACAAAGGACCTCAAAGAGTGCCCCAAAGTTCTACCGGAGAATCACGACGAAAACGTGTGCCAACCCCTATGCATAGGTTCCCAATGTCACGAAACCCGCAAGTTGGTCACCTTAACATACATCAAGTGGCACGTGGTATCCCATTGTCACCACAAATATCCACAGCAAGACATACATCAAGTGCTCTCAAGTATTTAAAGACTCAATCCGATAAGATTACTTCAAAGGGGAAACTCGATTCATTACAAGAGAGAAGAGGGGGGGAAGAAACATCATAGGATCCAAATATAATAGCAAAGCTCGCGATACATCAAGATCGTATCATCTCAAGAACACGAGAGAGAGAGAGAGATCAAACACATAGCTACTGGTACATACCCCCAGCCCCGAGGGAGAACTACTCCCTCCTCGTCATAGAGAGCACCGGGATGATGAAGATGGCCACCGGTGAGGGTTCCCCCCTCCAGCAAGGTGCTGGAACAGGGCCCCGATTGGTTTTTGGTGGCTACGGAGGCTTCTGGCGGCGGAACTCCCGATCTATCTTGCATTCTAGAAGTTTTAGGTCACGTAAGTATATATGGGTGCAGGAGGTACGTCAGGGGAGCCACGGGGGTCCCACGAGACAGGGGGGCGCGCCCTAGGGGGGGGGGGCGCCCCCCACCCTCGTGAGCACCTCGTTTCTTCCTTGACGTGGGGTCCAAGTCCATCAGGTGTGTTTCCTTCCAAAAATAACTTCTCCAGTTGATTTCGTTCCGTTTCGACTCCATCCGATATTCCTTTTCTTCAAAACACTGAAATAGGCATAAAACAGCAAATCTGGGCTGGGCCTCCAGTTAATAGGTTAGTCCCAAAAGTAATATAAAAGTGGATAATAAAGCCCAATATTGCCCAAAATAGTAGATAATATAGCATGGAGCAATAAAAAATTATAGATACGTTGGAGACGTATCAGGGTCCCACATGTCAGTGACAGAATGGTAGGATTGTTCGCGTCAGGGGATCCTCATCCCCCCGACGTGCCCCTCACCCCTCTCGGCCCCACCGCTCCTTTGCCTTTGTGTGCATGACATGCGGGCTAGCTGAATTGCGGCGACCATCAACTTTCTACCACAGACACACCCGATTGGACGCGGTTTGCCTGCTCCGCTGCTGTGCTCCAATCCGTACTCCCGCACCATCGAATTTTCATCCAGCGTCTGTGACACATTTCGTTCCGGGCATCAATCCTCAGCTGGAGTACTTATGTACTACAGGTAGTACCCGCCGGTGTGGCCATCTACGCCTCGTAGCGCCTCGATGCCCAGCTGTGGCACCCTCGCCACAGCCACGCCACCACCGGCCGGTTCATCTCGAACGAGTGAGTTGCGAACCACGCCACCACCATGAGAATGACATGTGGGCCAGCCATATTTAAGGTCCGCATGTCATTGACTCATAGGCCGGGCACTAAGCCACTGAAGTTCGGTCCCGTGGGCCCCGAGAGGGAAATGTAACTCCTGCGGCAGGCCTTGTGGTGCTCCCGCAGTACGAGCTCGTGCCAAAACTGGAATTTGTTTCTTACTACTACCAACTAGTACTAGTAAGGTACACGTGCATTGCACGCATGAGATTCTGGTGGTTTGTGCATTATGGTTCTACATGTGGAGCTTTCTGGATTCTAACCTATGGCAAAATCTTGTGGAATGTAAGGTTAGGCAAGTTTAATTAACTTAGGTGAGTGTTTGGTTCAAGCCACACCTTAGGCAAGCCACACTAAGGCCCCACATGACATACACACAAAAAATGTGGCAACATTCCCTTAGGCTTGCCAACTTGTGGCTCTCATTTTGAAGAACTAATAACTTTGCCTAAGCTTAGTTGTGGCAAAGTTAGTCATGAATTAAGTTCAACCATGGAGTCTTCTAGATTATACATGTGGCAGAATCTGGTGGATGATATCCAACGGCCAGTAGTGCTCGGATTTGCCATCTTTGTACCATTGGATTGGCTTCATCTGTCACAGCCCTGGCTTAGCCTTTGCTTGACCTTGCTTGATCATCATGGCATCATGTTTAATTCTTGAAACTTTGAAATGGGGGCTGATAAACCCTGGCAGCAAATGAAATTCAACTAGGGTCCAAATAAAATCATTTTCACTGAACCCAAAATGCCCTTCTAAAATGTTCATAATCTCTGCCTTGGTTTAGAACCTATGACAAAATGGTGCACACTTTTCTAGGACAACAGAGGGTCACTGAATTAAATCATATGCTACTTGCAATTGGGCATTTAAATGCTATATATTATCTAAAGTGCTAAATTAATTCTGAACTTAAGTGTGGGCTGTTAGGAATAATCCTAACAGAGCCCACAATTATTTTCAGGATTTTTTGAAACATTTTGGTATTTTTAATAAAGCTCAGAAGTTACAGAAAAAATAGAAAACATAATTTAATTAGAAGAGAGAGAGAGAGAAGTCCTTTGGGCCACTTACCTGACAGCCTACCTCTCGGCCCACTACTGTGCTAGGCCCAGCCCACCTGGCAGCCCAGCCACCTGGTCGGCCCACCAAGGGCAGGGGCGTCTTCTTCCTCCTGCCAGAAGGCAGAGGAGAAGACAGCCATGGCGCCGCGGCGTGCCACACCGGCAGCTGCCTGCCTGGCTGCCCCCTCGTCGCCCTGGACTCCCTCTGCGACGCCACGCTACCCCCCTTGACCCCCTCGCTCTCTCCCTGGACCCCTCCCCCTCCTCTACTCTCTCCCGCAGCACCACCGAACGGAGCCGTCGCCACCGTCGCTGTTTGTCGTGGCCACCGACTTCCCCACGCCAAGCCAGCTAGCCCACAAGCACCGCCTCGCTGCGGCGCACCTCTACGCCCAGTTCCACGAGCCCGGACGCCTTGAAGAGACGCCTTCGAGCTCGTCTCCTACCTCGGACCCGCCGGTCGCCGTCGCCCGATTCGTTGAACTCCGGTCGCCTCCGAGCTCGCTGACCACCTCTTCCTCTCCACCGTGAGCTCCTACGCCTCCCCTCTCGCTCTCCATGCTCGATTCCGCCGCGCAGTTGTCGCCTCTGTCGATCCCGCGAACCCGTCGCCGCCGACCGTGTCGCCACCGTGGCTAGAGCTCACGCACGTCGCGTCTGAGCATACCACCGTGCTCAGCGCGATGCCAAAAGCCCAAAATCCCCACCCACTGCTCCTGTCGTTCGCTGTAGTGTCGTTTCCGCCGACGCCCGATCTCCGACCGCCGCCCAAGTGCTCGCCGTCGTCAACTCCGACCACCTCGTGCCCTCCCCCTGCCACCCTTGGATTCGCACGAGCCCCAGCTCCTCATAGATGGGCTCGGCCATCGATTTGGTCGCCGGAGCCACCGTCCCCATCATCACCGCCGCGTTCCCAGGTCGCCGGCGTTGAGCTTCGGTGATGCTGCCGTGGCAGTCTCATTAACTGCTAATGACCACTCTAAACACCCCCTTGAGCCACTGCCATGTGGGCCCCTGAGCCTAATTAGGTTAGTCTATTTTTTTTGTTAGATTAGTGCTAATGCCGTGGACCACACGTGGCAGCTCTGACCATGGCCCAGTCAGCGTTGACCGGGCCCACCTGTCATCCACCTAAAGCAGTCCTGAGACTGACGTGTGGGTCCCAGCCGTCAGGTTTGACCTAGACTGGCACTGTTGACCTGCTGACATCGTGCAGTCGTCATGCTGATGCTATAAATCATTTTCTAGATTTAAGTTTATTCAGGAAATTCCAGAAAATGCCCGAAACTTCTAAAAATCATAGAAAATTATCTATAACTCCAAATAAGATAAATTATATATGAAAAATGATCAGAAAAATCCAATCTATCAATCTGTACTGGTTTCATGCATGTTAGAGCAACTTAAACTTGTTGTTTAGCTCAAAACATGTTAATGCACTTTATAAACCCATAACTTGAGTTTGTATTCGAACCTTTGATTCAAATGAGCTCAAACCACCCTCGTTGTAGATGCATTAGCCCAACCCACTCATTTTGCCATAGCATATTCATGCATCATATTGTTGCATTGCATTGATTGTGTTTTCTCTCTGTTGCCGGTAATTATCCCCTCTCAGTAGACGTTACCTCGACGATGTGATCGTTGACACTGATGAAGACCCAATGCTATCTTCAGAAGTGTCAGGCAAGCAAAACCCCCTTGTTCATTCCGATACAATCCCACTCTCTCGCTCCTGCTCTCTTTTACTGCATTAGGACAACAACGATTCATCTGTTACTTGTTGCGGTAGTTGAACCCCTTATCCTCTGCATGACCTGTCATTGCCACAGTAAATAGATGAAACCCACTAGCATGAGTAGGAGTTGTTTGAGCCCTGATGTGCCTACTCATTCATGCTTGTTTGTCATGCCTGCTATTGCTTAGAGTTGTGTTAGGTCTGATTCATCGGGGATGAATTGGAAATTTGTGAACATGTCCTACTGTGTGTGAGATAAGTGTGTGAACACGATTTGGTAAAGGTAGCGGTGAGAGGCCATGTAGGAGTACATGGTGGGTTGTCTCATTGAAACCATTCTTAGGAACTGAGTTCTGTGTCGGTGATCCATGAACAGCTACTACCACTCATTGGGATCCTTAATTGACCCTCTCGGCGGATGGAACCTGGATAGGCGATAAACCTGGACTAGAGACTTGAGTGTTTAGTTAGGCCGTGGCCGACACCCTCGTTGGGCTTCCGCTTGAAGGTTGTCGAGTACATGTCGTGTAAACGACGGTAAGTGGTGGGAGCGTGTGTGAGGAAGTACACCCCTGCAGGGTTATCATTATCTATTCGAATAGCCGGATTCCTCGGATATGGAAACTTGGACCCCTTGCATAGTTCATAGACAAGTGAAAGTGGATACTCTAAAACTCTCAAGATAAGCGTGAGTGCTATGGATGGCCTTCTCATAGGGAGACGGGAGCGGATCCATAGTGGTGTATTGAATGGTGAATATGTGGACTCGTGTGCGCCACCTCAAAAGAGTATCTTGCAGTCGTAGTTCAGGTTAGCCACTGAGTCAAAGCTGGCTTGCTGCAGTTAAACTCCACCACCCCCTTTATTGATACCGATGCATATGTAGATAGTTCTGAGGTACGTCTTGCTGGGTACATTTGTACTCACGTTTGCCTATTTTATGTTTTGCAGAGAGACGTCAGTCCCGCTAGTAGTTCTGTGTGGACTTCGACGTTTAGCTTGATACCTCAGCTACGATCTTGTGCCCTCGGCAGGATCTGGTAGATAGTCAGGCTTCTTAGCCTTTTCCATTTGTAGATGTCTGTACTCAGACATGTTAAGCTTCCGCATGTGCTTTGATTTGTATGCTATGATTGTTGGGTCATGAGACCCATGTTTGTAATATCTCACTCCTCGGAGCCTAATGAATAAATACTTGAGTTGTAGAGTTATGTTGTGATGCCATGTTGTATTTACACATATCGAGCATATTGTGTGTATGATTGAAATGCTTGGTATGTGTGGGATCCGACAATCTAGTTGTTTATCCTTGGCAGCCTCTCTTATGGGAAAAATGTAGTCTAGTGCTTCCATGAGCCATAGTAGTCCGCTACAGCCCGGTTCACCGGAGTCCTGTTAGCCCAGCACTACTGCTCAGGACACTTGACTGGCCGGCATGTGTCCTACTTCGTTCCTGTGTCTGTCCCTTCGGGGAAATGCCACGCGGTGACATCCGGAGTCCTGCCTAGCCTGCTACAGCCCGGGTTCCCGGAGTCCTGTTAGCCTAGTGCTACAGCCCGGATTCACACGCTGCTGACCGACATGCTCGATGTGATTCATGTATGCCTGTTCCCATAGGTGAGTGCCGCTTTGGGTTCACGACTAGCCATGTCGGCCCGGGTTCTCTGTCATATGGATGCTAGCGACACTATCATATACGTGAGCCAAAAGGCGCAAACGGTCCCGGGCCATGGTGAGGCGACACCCGTGGGAATACCGTGCGTGAGGCCGCAAAGTGATATGAGGTGTTACCGGCTAGATCGATGTGACTTGGAATCGGGGTCCTGACAGCGTTGGTATTAGAGCCTGACTGCTTGTAGGATTACCAAGCCAAACTGGTCGAAGTTGAGTCTAGAAATGCTTTAGTTATGTACGGGAATTGATTGTGGAAGGGAACGTAAGGCTCTTTTTGTTCCTTATGCCTTATGCCTTCTGATCTGAGTCACCCTCTTCTCTTCTACGGGGATTAAGAACTAGGCTTCTCTTCGATCTCTCAGGATCACGTGTTACTAATCCGTAGATTCGTAGGATTGTTGGTCTCAAGCCTCATTTCAGTTTCTACTACTCCAGTGTGTTGTTAAATGGCCTCACAACCTTGATATGATGTTGTTGAGTGGTTATGCCACCATTTTGCAGGATGTCTCAAATATTTTTGAGCATTTACAGCCGTTATGCTGTCCGAGTCATCCCAGGTCTCTACATAGTCTGTTGCATTTGCAAATCCATTCTTTCCGTTCCCAATGTCCCTTGGGGCCAGTTCAACCACACTAAGCGGTGAGTTGAGGTACTTTGTTGCCTCGACATATATGTTGGAGCTATTTTTTATGGCCCTAGGTGTTTTAGGGAGTCACCTAGTGATCTAGCCATGTTTTGTATCCCCAGTGTGTGATTCTGGCCATTATTCTCGAAAGCATCCCGTGATGCCATGTAGTAGTAGGTATTCTATTCACGGGTTCTTGAACCCGAGATTCACCCTAATTACCTCATGTTGATAGTGTTGCTAGTTCCTTTAGGATATTAGTAACCTTTGCGATAGTCCTCGAGGTTCGTGGTACATCCTTCTTCCAATTATCGTGAACCATTGTTGGCAGGAGTTCTTTTGAACCAAAAGGTCACGACAGAGTGCTCCTGATGAGTTCTCCATTCTATGTTGTGACTCTGCCAACCCTACCCTTCTGCATGGGTTATCCGGAAGAAATATGTTGAATTCGTTCGACATACTAATCTATGCAGCCACAACTCAGAAAGTTATATGTTCCTTTCAGTTGTCCCCCTTCCGTTATATTCCGACCTTCATCCATCAATTGATAGTCAAGAGTATGTGAGCATTCGTTTATCGGTGCGTATTATTCTTGTGGTCCGTCGAGCCGTTCTATTTCGGAATGACTAGGAGAAAAAAACTCCAGTACCTTATCCATTTCTAGGATTGGGTCAAAATAGTTGTAATCCGCAAATCAAATGCCAATCCAGCTTTTGATTCTGTTCTACCTTGGAGTATTACCATATTTATATCAAGAATGTCATGGAAATTGCACACCATCCTATGAACTCTTGATGCAGTGATACTTCGTGCCATCATTTTTCATTCCTCGGTCCCATGTTGTCGCAACCGGAATGCCGGCAAGTGAACCATGATGTGTAAAATCAACACTCCTAGCAACCGTGTTGCTTGGTAGTTAATGGACACTAATATCATTCCTAGCGTGTTGGTTATCGAAACACTATTCTAGGATTGATCGTGCTAGCTGGTCCTTATTTCTGCTGCACTCTTCGATCAATGAGTTAGGATTATTCAACCCCTTTCTTATTTGATCATATCATCTTGCCTCGAAAGCAAGATTGTTCTCGAGCATAGTAACATATCGGTGGTTTGTGATGTTCTGAATATCTTCTCGGAAGTATTACCAGATTGTCACCTGACCGCTATGTTGAGTTTGTGATCATGCTGGTTTTCCTCCAAACCACCCATTCTCCAAGAATCTGTGTTGGATACCCCTGAGCTAGTTGGTTAAGCTAAACAACAACTTGGAGAGTTGGAAGATAAAAGCTTGTCTGACTTAGTTCGTGTCAAGGGATATATTTTGTGTGTGTGTTGAAGAAAGATGATACCTTCATCGATTGGTCCTCATGATCAGTTGTTGGATCTATCGTCTTGTCCAAACTTTGTTTTGAGTGTGGGCTATCCTGAAATCAAACCAGAACCAACGATGTTCGTAATGTTGTCTTACTCGTGGTTGACTCCTCGAGCATACACCATTACATCTTTGGTCTGACCAATACTATCCCATTGTTCACATAATGGTGGAAGTCCAGTGATATGGAAATTCCGATGTGTTGCTGTTGAGCCCATCAGCGGCATTTTGTCTCCTCCATGATTTGTGTTGAACATCCAGCTAGTGTTGGAAACTTGTGTAAGCATTTTCTTCATGCCCTGTTCATGAAGTATATGTTTGGATGGAAGTAATGACTTCCTCTAAGTTCACGTGCAATCGATGCAAGTTGTCGCCGTGAATTTGAGAAAGCTTGTTTTTGCTTCCTCTGGAATCATCCCAAGTCAGTCATGCATGTGCGAAGTATTCTATGGTCTGATAGACTGATCATCTTCATCCCATATGTATTCCCTAGCACACCAAGCCACTGATTGAGTTGTTCAAGGAGAAGAAGCTCCTTCCTAAGAGCTAACCTGGGCTTATAGAAGGACTTTGATATCCTCGACGATGGTTCTCCACCTGAACTCGGTAGTGTTTTATTATAAGACTACTACATGGTCATGCTTGTCTGGGACAGCTTGTTCACATGTTTGTAGCAGAACCGGCTCATGTTTTGGAGCTCACTATCGTAGTTCATTCCCCTGAGAATCTCGCAACGTCATCTCGTCGATTTGTGTTGCAAACTTTCATTTTTCTTTCCAGACCCGATGAGTCTAGATTATCCTGACACCAACCAGATCTGAATCCCAGGCAGATATGATGGTTGGAACGTTTCTCAAGGACTGTAATATTGGTCTCTCTATAACCCGGTAAAGTGGATGTTGTGGCCAACACACCCAACCGGAAGACTTAGTATTGTAGTATCTTGATTGAGAAAGTTGGCCACCTCCCCATAAGGATTTCATAGGATTTACTCCAGTAGTTATTCCTTATGGATCCTTTGTATTCTGAAGTCCGACCACTACTTGATGACTATGTTAATGCTTTAAAGAATGACCGTGGTAACCAGTACATCAAGGAGAACATTAGAAGCAGAGTGCTAAATGTCTCTCGGTCGATCATCCAGATTTCATTCCCTTGGCCTCGCTAAGGTGAAATCTGAGAAAGGGTTGTCTTTCTATGCATCTGCATTGTCCATCACTATTCGTCGAGGTAGTAAGATGTGTTGCCAGGATCCTCGACTCGGATGTTGGTAGAATCTTGATGAATATGGAAATGCTCAAGTTCTAGAGAGCACGCGCAATAAAATTCATCCATTACGTTGTCTTCAACAAGGTAGTCCACATCATCCATTCTAGTCCAAGTTTGTCATTCCTTCAAACTCCTTCAAATGATCGATTGTGATTTGCCTTAGGCTGGTATAAAGAGTTTCAATGATCCTTGAATCAAAAGTAATTCTTTTTGCCACTTAAGGGAACAATCCAACAAGTCACTTCCCCCAAGGTGCCCCGTTGTGGAATTATGGCAGCTAACTCCTCGCTACGTCGTGATCGAACGTGGATTTGTTGCCTACCTACTGGACCTTCGTCATCTGTTACACCCCATCCCCCTGGATGTATGTTACGTGTCTCTGCTCAAGAGATGTTTCTATGTCTCATCTCGTGAGTTGATCGTGAGTTGCTCAAGCTTCGAGAAGATCGATTCTTTGAGAGTTTCTTTTCTTTCCGTTATCATGTTGGATGGAGTTCTCAGAGCAAGACATCGAGACAAAGATGGTGATCGTGTCAACGTTCCTATGAAGTGCAACCTGGATCGTGAAGACCGTGTTAGCCTTGTGTCCCCTCTATCTTCTTACCTCATGTCCTGAATCTCAGGACAAGATTTTTGTTTAGTGGGGGTGAGTTGTCACAGCCCTGGCTTAGCCTTTGCTTGACCTTGCTTGATCATCATGGCATCATGTTTAATTCTTGAAACTTTGAAATGGGGGCTGATAAACCCTGGCAGCAAATGAAATTCAACTAGGGTCCAAATAAAATCATTTTCACTGAACCCAAAATGCCCTTCTAAAATGTTCATCATCTCTGCCTTGGTTTAGAACCTATGACAAAATGGTGCACACTTTTCTAGGACAACAGAGGGTCACTGAATTAAATCATATGCTACTAGCAATTGGGCATTTAAATGCTATATATTATCTAAAGTGCTCAATTAATTCTGAACTTAAGTGTGGGCTGTTAGGAATAATCCTAACAGAGCCCACAATTATTTTCAGGATTTTTGGAAATGTTTTGGTATTTTTAATAAAGTTCAGAAGTTACAGAAAAATAGAAAACATAATTTAATTAGAAAAGAGAGAGAGAAGTCCTTTGGTCCACTTACCTGACAGCCTACCTGTCGGCCCACTACTGTGCTAGGCCCAGCCCACCTGGCAGCCCAGCCACCTGGCCGGCCCACCGAGGGCAGGGGCGTCTTCTTCCTCCTGCCAGAAGGCAGAGGAGAAGATAGCCACGGCGCCGCGGCGTGCCACGCCGGCAACTGCCTTCCTGGCTGCCCCCTCGTCGCCCTAGACTCCCTCTGTGACGCCACGCTACCCCCTCGACCCCCTCGCTCTCTCCCTGGACCCCCTTCCCCTCCTCTGCTCTCTCCCGCAGCACCACCGAATGGAGCCGTCGCCACCGTCGCCGTTCGTCGTGGCCACCGACCTCCCCACGCCAAGCCAGCTAGCCCACGAGCACCGCCTCGCTGCGGCGCACCTCTACGCCCAGTTCCACGAGCCCAGACGCCTTGAAGAGACGCCTTCGAGCTCATCTCCTACCTCGGACCCGCCGGTCGCTGTCGCCCAATTCGTTGAACACCGGTCGTCTCCGAGCTCGCTGACCACCTCTTCCTCTCCACTGTGAGCTCCTACGCCTTCCCTCTCGCTCCCCGTGCTCGATTTCGCCGCGCAGCTGTCGCCTTTGTCGATCCCGAGAACCCGTCGCCGCCGACCATGTCGCCGCCGACCATGTCGCCGCGGTGGCTAGAGCTCACGCACGTCGCATCTGAGCATACCACCGTGCTCAGCGCGATGCCAAAAGCCCAAAACCCGCACCCACTGCTCCTGTCTTTCGCTGTAGCTTTGTTTCCGCCGACGCCCGATCTCCGGCCGCCGCCCAAGTGCTCGCCGTCGTCAAGTCCGGCCACCTCGTGCCCTCCCCCTACCACCGTTGGATTCGCATGAGCCCCAGCTCCTCATAGATGGGCTCGGCCATCGATTTGGTCGCCGGAGCCGCCGTCCCGATCATCACCGCCGCATTCCCAGGTCGCCGGCGTTGAGCTCCGGCGATACTGCCGTGGCATTCTCATTAACTGCTAATGACCACTCTAAACACCCCCTTGAGCCACTGCCACGTGGGCCCCTGAGCCTAATTAGGTTAGTCTAATTTTTCTGTTAGATTAGTGCTAATGCCGTGGACCCCACGTGTCAGCTCTAACCATGGCCCAGTCAGCGTTGACCGGGCCCACCTGTCATCCACCCAAAGCAGCCCTGAGACTGATGTGTGGGTCCCAGCCGTCAGGTTTGACCTGGACTGGCACTGTTGACCTGCTGACATCGTGCAGTCATCATGTTGACGCTATAAATCATTTTCTGGATTTAAGTTTATTCAGGAAATTCCAGAAAATGCCCAAAACTTCTAAAAATCATAGAAAACTATCTATAACTCCAAATAAGATAAACTATATATGAAAAATGATCAGAAAAATCCAATCTATCAACCTGTACTAGTTTCATGCATGTTAGAGCAACTTAACTTGTTGTTTAGCTCAAAACATGTTAATGCACTTTATAAACCCATAACTTGAGTTTGTATTCGAATCTTTGATTCAAATGAGCTCAAACCACCCTGGTTGTAGATGCATTAGCCCAACCCACTCATTTTTCCATAGCATATTCATGCATCATATTGTTGCATTGCATTGATTGTGTTTTCTCTCTGTTGCCGGTAATTATCCCCTCTCAGTAGACGTTACCTCGACGATGTGATCATTGACACTGATGAAGACCCAATGCTATCTTCAGAAGTGTCAGGCAAGCAAAACCCCCTTGTTCATTCCGATACAATCCCACTCTCTCGCTTTTGCTCTCTTCTACTGCATTAGGACAACAACGATTCATCTGTTACTTGTTGCAGTAGTTGAACCCCTTATCCTCTGCATGACCAGTCATTGCCACAGTAAATAGATGAAACCCACTAGCACGAGTAGGAGTTGTTTGAGCCCTGATGTGCCTACTCATTCATGCTTATTTGTCATGCCTGCTATTGCTTATAGTTGTGTCAGGTCTGATTCATCGGGGATGAATTTGAAAGTTGTGAACATGTCCTACTGTGTGTGAGATAAGTGTGTGAACACGATTTGGTAAAGGTAGCGGTGAGAGGCCATGTAGGAGTACATGGTGGGTTGTCTCATTGAAACCATTCTTAGGAACTGAGTTCTGTGTCGGTGATCCATGAACAGCTACTACCACTCATTGGGATCCTTAGTTGACCCTCTCGGCTTCTTAATCACCCTAGTACTCTGTCCAGGAGTTGCAACTAGTTTCTGGTGTTTGTAGGTTATGTGTTGGCGGCCGTGCGTAGCGCTGACCCTAGGGGTGGGCTATGATGCGGTAGATACACCATGGCACGGTGTACCGGGCGCCCGTTTGGTGTCTCGGGAACCCTGTTGACATCGTTCGGGGCCGTATGTGGAAACCTCGGCCGGACTCCAGGCGGATGGAACCTGGATAGGCGATAAACCTGGACTAGAGACTTGAGTGTTTAGTTAGGCCGTGGCCGACACCCTCGTTGGGCTTCCGCTTGAAGGTTGTCGAGTACATGTCGTGTAAACGACGGTAAGTGGTGGGAGCGTGTGTGAGGAAGTACACCCCTGCAGGGTTATCATTATCTATTCGAATAGCCGGATTCCTCGGATATGGAAACTTGGACCCCTTGCATAGTTCATAGACAAGTGAAAGTGGATACTCTAAAACTCTCAAGATAAGCATGAGTGCTATGGATGGCCTTCTCATAGGGAGACGGGAGCGGATCCATAGTGGTGTATTGAATGGTGAATATGTGGACTCGTGTGCGCCACCTCAAAAGAGTTTCTTGCAGTCGTAGTTCAGGTTAGCCACTGAGTCAAAGCTGGCTTGCTGCAGTTAAACTCCACCACCCCCTTTATTGATACCGATGCATATGTAGATAGTTCTGATGTACGTCTTGCTGGGTACATTTGTACTCACGTTTGCCTATTTTATGTTTTGCAGAGAGACGTCAGTCCCGCTAGTAGTTCTGTGTGGACTTCGACGTTTAGCTTGATACCTCAGCTATGATCTTGTGCCCTCGGCAGGATCTGGTAGATAGTCAGGCTTCTTAGCCTTTTCCATTTGTAGATGTCTGTACTCAGACATGTTAAGCTTCCGCATGTGCTTTGATTTGTATGCTATGATTGTTGGGTCATGAGACCCATGTTTGTAATATCTCACTCCTCGGAGCCTAATGAATAAATACTTGAGTTGTAGAGTTATGTTGTGATGCCATGTTGTATTTACACATATCAAGCATATTGTGTGTATGATTGAAATGCTTGGTATGTGTGGGATCCGACAATCTAGTTGTTTATCCTTGGTAGCCTCTCTTATGGGAAAAATGTAGTCTAGTGCTTCCATGAGCCATAGTAGTCCGCTACAGCCCGGTTCACCGGAGTCCTGTTAGCCCAGCACTACTGCTCAGGACACTTGACTGGCCGGCATGTGTCTCACTTCGTTCCTGTGTCTGTCCCTTCGGGGAAATGCCACGCGGTGACATCCGGAGTCCTGCCTAGCCTGCTACAGCCCGGGTTCCCGGAGTCCTGTTAGCCTAGTGCTACAGCCCGGATTCACACGCTGCTGACCGACATGCTCGATGTGATTCATGTATGCCTGTTCCCATAGGTGAGTGCCGCTTTGGGTTCACGACTAGCCATGTCGGCCCGGGTTCTCTGTCATATGGATGCTAGCGACACTATCATATACGTGAGCCAAAAGGCGCAAACGGTCCCGGGCCATGGTGAGGCGACACCCGTGGGAATACCGTGCGTGAGGCCGCAAAGTGATATGAGGTGTTACCGGCTAGATCGATGTGACTTGGAATCGGGGTCCTGACAGCGTTGGTATTAGAGCCTGACTGCTTGTAGGATTACCAAGCCAAACTGGTCGAAGTTGAGTCTAGAAATGCTTTAGTTATGTACGGGAATTGATTGTGGAAGGGAACGTAAGGCTCTTTTTGTTCCTTATACCTTATGCCTTCTGATCTGAGTCACCCTCTTCTCTTCTACGGGGATTAAGAACTAGGCTTCTCTTCGATCTCTCAGGATCACGTGTTACTAATCCGTAGATTCGTAGGATTGTTGGTCTCAAGCCTCATTTCAGTTTCTACTACTCTAGTGTGTTGTTAAATGGCCTCACAACCTTGATATGATGTTGTTGAGTGGTTATGCCACCATTTTGCAGGATGTCTCAAATATTTTTGAGCATTTACAGCCGTTATGCTGTCCGAGTCATCCCAGGTCTCTACATAGTCTGTTGCATTTGCAAATCCATTCTTTCCGTTCCCAATGTCCCTTGGGGCCAGTTCAACCACACTAAGCGGTGAGTTGAGGTACTTTGTTGCCTCGACATATATGTTGGAGCTATTTTTTATGGCCCTAGGTGTTTTAGGGAGTCACCTAGTGATCTAGCCATGTTTTGTATCCCCAGTGTGTGATTCTGGCCATTATTCTCGAAAGCATCCCGTGATGCCATGTAGTAGTAGGTATTCTATTCATGGGTTCTTGAACCCGAGATTCACCCTAATTACCTCATGTTGATAGTGTTGCTAGTTCCTTTAGGATATTAGTAACCTTTGCGATAGTCCTCGAGGTTCGTGGTACATCCTTCTTCCAATTATCGTGAACCATTGTTGGCAGGAGTTCTTTTGAACCAAAAGGTCACGACAGAGTGCTCCTGATGAGTTCTCCATTCTATGTTGTGACTCTGCCAACCCTACCCTTCTGCATGGGTTATCCGGAAGAAATATGTTGAATTCGTTCGACATACTAATCTATGCAGCCACAACTCAGAAAGTTATATGTTCCTTTCAGTTGTCCCCCTTCCGTTATATTCCGACCTTCATCCATCAATTGATAGTCAAGAGTATGTGAGCATTCGTTTATCGGTGCGTATTATTCTTGTGGTCCGTCGAGCCGTTCTATTTCGGAATGACTAGGAGAAAAAAACTCCAGTACCTTATCCATTTCTAGGATTGGGTCAAAATAGTTGTAATCCGTAAATCAAATGCCAATCCAGCTTTTGATTCTGTTCTACCTTGGAGTATTACCATATTTATATCAAGAATGTCATGGAAATTGCACACCATCCTATGAACTCTTGATGCAGTGATACTTCGTGCCATCATTTTTCATTCCTCGGTCCCATGTTGTCGCAACCGGAATGCCGGCAAGTGAACCATGATGTGTAAAATCAACACTCCTAGCAACCGTGTTGCTTGGTAGTTAATGGACACTAATATCATTCCTAGCGTGTTGGTTATCGAAACACTATTCTAGGATTGATCGTGCTAGCTGGTCCTTATTTCTGCTGCACTCTTCGATCAATGAGTTAGGATTATTCAACCCCTTTCTTATTTGATCATATCATCTTGCCTCGAAAGCAAGATTGTTCTCGAGCATAGTAACATATCGGTGGTTTGTGATGTTCTGAATATCTTCTCGGAAGTATTACCAGATTGTCACCTGACCGCTATGTTGAGTTTGTGATCTTGCTGGTTTTCCTCCAAACCACCCATTCTCCAAGAATCTGTGTTGGATACCCCTGAGCTAGTTGGTTAAGCTAAACAACAACTTGGAGAGTTGGAAGATAAAAGCTTGTCTGACTTAGTTCGTGTCAAGGGATATATTTTGTGTGTGTGTTGAAGAAAGATGATACCTTCATCGATTGGTCCTCATGATCAGTTGTTGGATCTATCGTCTTGTCCAAACTTTGTTTTGAGTGTGGGCTATCCTGAAATCAAACCAGAACCAACGATGTTCGTAATGTTGTCTTACTCGTGGTTGACTCCTCGAGCATACACCATTACATCTTTGGTCTGACCAATACTATCACATTGTTCACATAATGGTGGAAGTCCAGTGATATGGAAATTCCGATGTGTTGCTGTTGAGCCCATCAGCGGCATTTTGTCTCCTCCATGATTTGTGTTGAACATCCAGCTAGTGTTGGAAACTTGTGTAAGCATTTTCTTCATGCCCTGTTCATGAAGTATATGTTTGGATGGAAGTAATGACTTCCTCTAAGTTCACGTGCAATCGATGCAAGTTGTCGCCGTGAATTTGAGAAAGCTTGTTTTTGCTTCCTCTGGAATCATCCCAAGTCAGTCATGCATGTGCGAAGTATTCTATGGTCTGATAGACTGATCATCTTCATCCCATATGTTTTCCCTAGCACACCAAGCCACTGATTGAATTGTTCAAGGAGAAGAAGCTCCTTCCTAAGAGCTAACCTGGGCTTATAGAAGGACTTTGATATCCTCGACGATGGTTCTCCACCTGAACTCGGTAGTGTTTTATTATAAGACTACTACATGGTCATGCTTGTCTGGGACAGCTTGTTCACATGTTTGTAGCAGAACCGGCTCATGTTTTGGAGCTCACTATCGTAGTTCATTCCCCTGAGAATCTCGCAACGTCATCTCGTCGATTTGTGTTGCAAACTTTCATTTTTCTTTCCAGACCCGATGAGTCTAGTTTATCCTGACACCAACCAGATCTGAATCCCAGGCAGATATGATGGTTGGAACGTTTCTCAAGGACTGTAATATTGGTCTCTCTATAACCCGGTAAAGTGGATGTTGTGGCCAACACACCCAACCGGAAGACTTAGTATTGTAGTATCTTGATTGAGAAAGTTGGCCACCTCCCCATAAGGATTTCGTAGGATTTACTCCAGTAGTTATTCCTTATGGATCCTTTGTATTCTGAAGTCCGACCACTACTTGATGACTATGTTAATGCTTTAAAGAATGACCGTGGTAACCAGTACATCAAGGAGAACATTAGAAGCAGAGTGCTAAATGTCTCTCGGTCGATCATCCAGATTTCATTCCCTTGGCCTCGCTAAGGTGAAATCTGAGAAAGGGTTGTCTTTCTATGCATCTGCATTGTCCATCACTATTCGTCGAGGTAGTAAGATGTGTTGCCAGGATCCTCGACTCGGATGTTGGTAGAATCTTGATGAATATGGAAATGCTCAAGTTCTAGAGAGCACGCGCAATAAAATTCATCCATTACGTTGTCTTCAACAAGGTAGTCCACATCATCCATTCTAGTCCAAGTTTGTCATTCCTTCAAACTCCTTCAAATGATCGATTGTGATTTGCCTTAGGCTGGTATAAAGAGTTTCAATGATCCTTGAATCAAAAGTAATTCTTTTTGCCACTTAAGGGAACAATCCAACAAGTCACTTCCCCCAAGGTGCCCCGTTGTGGAGTTATGGCAGCTAACTCCTTGCTACGTCGTGATCGAACGTGGATTTGTTGCCTACCTACTGGACCTTCGTCATCTGTTACACCCCATCCCCCTGGATGTATGTTACGTGTCTCTGCTCAAGAGATGTTTCTATGTCTCATCTCGTGAGTTGATCGTGAGTTGCTCAAGCTTCGAGAAGATCGATTCTTTGAGAGTTTCTTTTCTTTCCGTTATCATGTTGGATGGAGTTCTCAGAGCAAGACATCGAGAAAAAGATGGTGATCGTGTCAACGTTCCTATGAAGTGCAACCTGGATCGTGAAGACCGTGTTAGCCTTGTGTCCCCTCTATCTTCTTACCTCATGTCCTGAATCTCAGGATGAGATTTTTGTTTAGTGGGGGTGAGTTGTCACAGCCCTGGCTTAGCCTTTGCTTCACCTTGCTTGATCATCATGGCATCATGTTTAATTCTTGAAACTTTGAAATGGGGGCTGATAAACCCTGGCAGCAAATGAAATTCAACTAGGGTCCAAATAAAATCATTTTCACTGAACCCAAAATGCCCTTCTAAAATGTTCATCATCTCTGCCTTGGTTTAGAACCTATGACAAAATGGTGCACACTTTTCTAGGACAACAGAGGGTCACTGAATTAAATCATATGCTACTAGCAATTGGGCATTTAAATGCTATATATTATCTAAAGTGCTCAATTAATTCTGAACTTAAGTGTGGGCTGTTAGGAATAATCCTAACAGAGCCCACAATTATTTTCAGGATTTTTGGAAATGTTTTGGTATTTTTAATAAAGTTCAGAAGTTACAGAAAAATAGAAAACATAATTTAATTAGAAAAGAGAGAGAGAAGTCCTTTGGTCCACTTACCTGACAGCCTACCTGTCGGCCCACTACTGTGCTAGGCCCAGCCCACCTGGCAGCCCAGCCACCTGGCCGGCCCACCGAGGGCAGGGGCGTCTTCTTCCTCCTGCCAGAAGGCAGAGGAGAAGATAGCCACGGCGCCGCGGCGTGCCACGCCGGCAACTGCCTGCCTGGCTGCCCCCTCGTCGCCCTAGACTCCCTCTGTGACGCCACGCTACCCCCTCGACCCCCTCGCTCTCTCCCTGGACCCCCTTCCCCTCCTCTGCTCTCTCCCGCAGCACCACCGAATGGAGCCGTCGCCACCATCGCCGTTCGTCGTGGCCACCGACCTCCCCACGCCAAGCCAGCTAGCCCACGAGCACCGCCTCGCTGCGGCGCACCTCTACGCCCAGTTCCACGAGCCCAGACGCCTTGAAGAGACGCCTTCGAGCTCATCTCCTACCTCGGACCCGCCGGTCGCTGTCGCCCAATTCGTTGAACACCGGTCGCCTCCGAGCTCGCTGACCACCTCTTCCTCTCCACTGTGAGCTCCTACGCCTTCCCTCTCGCTCCCCGTGCTCGATTTCGCCGCGCAGCTGTCGCCTTTGTCGATCCCGAGAACCCGTCGCCGCCGACCATGTCGCCGCCGACCATGTCGCCGCGGTGGCTAGAGCTCACGCACGTCGCATCTGAGCATACCACCGTGCTCAGCGCGATGCCAAAAGCCCAAAACCCGCACCCACTGCTCCTGTCTTTCGCTGTAGCGTCGTTTCCGCCGACGCCCGATCTCCGGCCGCCGCCCAAGTGCTCGCCGTCGTCATGTCCGGCCACCTCGTGCCCTCCCCCTACCACCGTTGGATTCGCATGAGCCCCAGCTCCTCATAGATGGGCTCGGCCATCGATTTGGTCGCCGGAGCCGCCGTCCCGATCATCACCGCCGCATTCCCAGGTCGCCGGCGTTGAGCTCCGGCGATACTGCCGTGGCATTCTCATTAACTGCTAATGACCACTCTAAACACCCCCTTGAGCCACTGCCACGTGGGCCCCTGAGCCTAATTAGGTTAGTCTAATTTTTCTGTTAGATTAGTGCTAATGCCGTGGACCCCACGTGTCAGCTCTAACCATGGCCCAGTCAACGTTGACTGGGCCCACCTGTCATCCACCCAAAGCAGCCCTGAGACTGATGTGTGGGTCCCAGCCGTCAGGTTTGACCTGGACTGGCACTGTTGACCTGCTGACATCGTGCAGTCATCATGTTGACGCTATAAATCATTTTCTGGATTTAAGTTTATTCAGGAAATTCCAGAAAATGCCCAAAACTTCTAAAAATCATAGAAAACTATTTATAACTCCAAATAAGATAAACTATATATGAAAAATGATCAGAAAAATCCAATCTATCAACCTGTACTAGTTTCATGCATGTTAGAGCAACTTAACTTGTTGTTTAGCTCAAAACATGTTAATGCACTTTATAAACCCATAACTTGAGTTTGTATTCGAATCTTTGATTCAAATGAGCTCAAACCACCCTGGTTGTAGATGCATTAGCCCAACCCACTCATTTTTCCATAGCATATTCATGCATCATATTGTTGCATTGCATTGATTGTGTTTTCTCTCTGTTGCCGGTAATTATCCCCTCTCAGTAGACGTTACCTCGACGATGTGATCATTGACACTGATGAAGACCCAATGCTATCTTCAGAAGTGTCAGGCAAGCAAAACCCCCTTGTTCATTCCGATACAATCCCACTCTCTCGCTTTTGCTCTCTTCTACTGCATTAGGACAACAACGATTCATCTGTTACTTGTTGCAGTAGTTGAACCCCTTATCCTCTGCATGACCAGTCATTGCCACAGTAAATAGATGAAACCCACTAGCACGAGTAGGAGTTGTTTGAGCCCTGATGTGCCTACTCATTCATGCTTATTTGTCATGCCTGCTATTGCTTATAGTTGTGTCAGGTCTGATTCATCGGGGATGAATTTGAAAGTTGTGAACATGTCCTACTGTGTGTGAGCTAAGTGTGTGAACACGATTTGGTCAAGGTAGCGGTGAGAGGCCATGTAGGAGTACATGGTGGGTTGTCTCATTGAAACCATTCTTAGGAACTGAGTTCTGTGTCGGTGATCCATGAACAGCTACTACCACTCATTGGGATCCTTAGTTGACCCTCTCGGCTTCTTAATCACCCTAGTACTCTGTCCAGGAGTTGCAACTAGTTTCTGGTGTTTGTAGGTTATGTGTTGGCGGCCGTGCGTAGCGCTGACCCTAGGGGTGGGCTATGATGCGGTAGATACACCATGGCACGGTGTACCGGGCGCCCGTTTGGTGTCTCGGGAACCCTGTTGACATCGTTCGGGGCCGTATGTGGAAACCTCGGCCGGACTCCAGGCGGATGGAACCTGGATAGGCGATAAACCTGGACTAGAGACTTGAGTGTTTAGTTAGGCCGTGGCCGACACCCTCGTTGGGCTTCCGCTTGAAGGTTGTCGAGTACATGTCGTGTAAACGACGGTAAGTGGTGGGAGCGTGTGTGAGGAAGTACACCCCTGCAGGGTTATCATTATCTATTCGAATAGCCGGATTCCTCGGATATGGAAACTTGGACCCCTTGCATAGTTCATAGACAAGTGAAAGTGGATACTCTAAAACTCTCAAGATAAGCATGAGTGCTATGGATGGCCTTCTCATAGGGAGACGGGAGCGGATCCATAGTGGTGTATTGAATGGTGAATATGTGGACTCGTGTGCGCCACCTCAAAAGAGTTTCTTGCAGTCGTAGTTCAGGTTAGCCACTGAGTCAAAGCTGGCTTGCTGCAGTTAAACTCCACCACCCCCTTTATTGATACCGATGCATATGTAGATAGTTCTGATGTACGTCTTGCTGGGTACATTTGTACTCATGTTTGCCTATTTTATGTTTTGCAGAGAGACGTCAGTCCCGCTAGTAGTTCTGTGTGGACTTCGACGTTTAGCTTGATACCTCAGCTACGATCTTGTGCCCTCGGCAGGATCTGGTAGATAGTCAGGCTTCTTAGCCTTTTCCATTTGTAGATGTCTGTACTCAGACATGTTAAGCTTCCGCATGTGCTTTGATTTGTATGCTATGATTGTTGGGTCATGAGACCCATGTTTGTAATATCTCACTCCTCGGAGCCTAATGAATAAATACTTGAGTTGTAGAGTTATGTTGTGATGCCATGTTGTATTTACACATATCGAGCATATTGTGTGTATGATTGAAATGCTTGGTATGTGTGGGATCCGACAATCTAGTTGTTTATCCTTGGCAGCCTCTCTTATGGGAAAAATGTAGTCTAGTGCTTCCATGAGCCATAGTAGTCCGCTACAGCCCGGTTCACCGGAGTCCTGTTAGCCCAGCACTACTGCTCAGGACACTTGACTGGCCGGCATGTGTCTCACTTCGTTCCTGTGTCTGTCCCTTCGGGGAAATGCCACGCGGTGACATCCGGAGTCCTGCCTAGCCTGCTACAGCCCGGGTTCCCGGAGTCCTGTTAGCCTAGTGCTACAGCCCGGATTCACACGCTGCTGACCGACATGCTCGATGTGATTCATGTATGCCTGTTCCCATAGGTGAGTGCCGCTTTGGGTTCACGACTAGCCATGTCGGCCCGGGTTCTCTGTCATATGGATGCTAGCGACACTATCATATACGTGAGCCAAAAGGCGCAAACGGTCCCGGGCCATGGTGAGGCGACACCCGTGGGAATACCGTGCGTGAGGCCGCAAAGTGATATGAGGTGTTACCGGCTAGATCGATGTGACTTGGAATCGGGGTCCTGACAGCGTTGGTATTAGAGCCTGACTGCTTGTAGGATTACCAAGCCAAACTGGTCGAAGTTGAGTCTAGAAATGCTTTAGTTATGTACGGGAATTGATTGTGGAAGGGAACGTAAGGCTCTTTTTGTTCCTTATACCTTATGCCTTCTGATCTGAGTCACCCTCTTCTCTTCTACGGGGATTAAGAACTAGGCTTCTCTTCGATCTCTCAGGATCACGTGTTACTAATCCGTAGATTCGTAGGATTGTTGGTCTCAAGCCTCATTTCAGTTTCTACTACTCCAGTGTGTTGTTAAATGGCCTCACAACCTTGATATGATGTTGTTGAGTGGTTATGCCACCATTTTGCAGGATGTCTCAAATATTTTTGAGCATTTACAGCCGTTATGCTGTCCGAGTCATCCCAGGTCTCTACATAGTCTGTTGCATTTGCAAATCCATTCTTTCCGTTCCCAATGTCCCTTGGGGCCAGTTCAACCACACTAAGCGGTGAGTTGAGGTACTTTGTTGCCTCGACATATATGTTGGAGCTATTTTTTATGGCCCTAGGTGTTTTAGGGAGTCACCTAGTGATCTAGCCATGTTTTGTATCCCCAGTGTGTGATTCTGGCCATTATTCTCGAAAGCATCCCGTGATGCCATGTAGTAGTAGGTATTCTATTCATGGGTTCTTGAACCCGAGATTCACCCTAATTACCTCATGTTGATAGTGTTGCTAGTTCCTTTAGGATATTAGTAACCTTTGCGATAGTCCTCGAGGTTCGTGGTACATCCTTCTTCCAATTATCGTGAACCATTGTTGGCAGGAGTTCTTTTGAACCAAAAGGTCACGACAAAGTGCTCCTGATGAGTTCTCCATTCTATGTTGTGACTCTGCCAACCCTACCCTTCTGCATGGGTTATCCGGAAGAAATATGTTGAATTCGTTCGACATACTAATCTATGCAGCCACAACTCAGAAAGTTATATGTTCCTTTCAGTTGTCCCCCTTCCGTTATATTCCGACCTTCATCCATCAATTGATAGTCAAGAGTATGTGAGCATTCGTTTATCGGTGCGTATTATTCTTGTGGTCCGTCGAGCCGTTCTATTTCGGAATGACTAGGAGAAAAAAACTCCAGTACCTTATCCATTTCTAGGATTGGGTCAAAATAGTTGTAATCCGCAAATCAAATGCCAATCCAGCTTTTGATTCTGTTCTACCTTGGAGTATTACCATATTTATATCAAGAATGTCATGGAAATTGCACACCATCCTATGAACTCTTGATGCAGTGATACTTCGTGCCATCATTTTTCATTCCTCGGTCCCATGTTGTCGCAACCGGAATGCCGGCAAGTGAACCATGATGTGTAAAATCAACACTCCTAGCAACCGTGTTGCTTGGTAGTTAATGGACACTAATATCATTCCTAGCGCGTTGGTTATCGAAACACTATTCTAGGATTGATCGTGCTAGCTGGTCCTTATTTCTGCTGCACTCTTCGATCAATGAGTTAGGATTATTCAACCCCTTTCTTATTTGATCATATCATCTTGCCTCGAAAGCAAGATTGTTCTCGAGCATAGTAACATATCGGTGGTTTGTGATGTTCTGAATATCTTCTCGGAAGTATTACCAGATTGTCACCTGACCGCTATGTTGAGTTTGTGATCATGCTGGTTTTCCTCCAAACCACCCATTCTCCAAGAATCTGTGTTGGATACCCCTGAGCTAGTTGGTTAAGCTAAACAACAACTTGGAGAGTTGGAAGATAAAAGCTTGTCTGACTTAGTTCGTGTCAAGGGATATATTTTGTGTGTGTGTTGAAGAAAGATGATACCTTCATCGATTGGTCCTCATGATCAGTTGTTGGATCTATCGTCTTGTCCAAACTTTGTTTTGAGTGTGGGCTATCCTGAAATCAAACCAGAACCAACGATGTTCGTAATGTTGTCTTACTCGTGGTTGACTCCTCGAGCATACACCATTACATCTTTGGTCTGACCAATACTATCACATTGTTCACATAATGGTGGAAGTCCAGTGATATGGAAATTCCGATGTGTTGCTGTTGAGCCCATCAGCGGCATTTTGTCTCCTCCATGATTTGTGTTGAACATCCAGCTAGTGTTGGAAACTTGTGTAAGCATTTTCTTCATGCCCTGTTCATGAAGTATATGTTTGGATGGAAGTAATGACTTCCTCTAAGTTCACGTGCAATCGATGCAAGTTGTCGCCGTGAATTTGAGAAAGCTTGTTTTTGCTTCCTCTGGAATCATCCCAAGTCAGTCATGCATGTGCGAAGTATTCTATGGTCTGATAGACTGATCATCTTCATCCCATATGTATTCCCTAGCACACCAAGCCACTGATTGAATTGTTCAAGGAGAAGAAGCTCCTTCCTAAGAGCTAACCTGGGCTTATAGAAGGACTTTGATATCCTCGACGATGGTTCTCCACCTGAACTCGGTAGTGTTTTATTATAAGACTACTACATGGTCATGCTTGTCTGGGACAGCTTGTTCACATGTTTGTAGCAGAACCGGCTCATGTTTTGGAGCTCACTATCGTAGTTCATTCCCCTGAGAATCTCGCAACGTCATCTCGTCGATTTGTGTTGCAAACTTTCATTTTTCTTTCCAGACCCGATGAGTCTAGTTTATCCTGACACCAACCAGATCTGAATCCCAGGCAGATATGATGGTTGGAACGTTTCTCAAGGACTGTAATATTGGTCTCTCTATAACCCGGTAAAGTGGATGTTGTGGCCAACACACCCAACCGGAAGACTTAGTATTGTAGTATCTTGATTGAGAAAGTTGGCCACCTCCCCATAAGGATTTCGTAGGATTTACTCCAGTAGTTATTCCTTATGGATCCTTTGTATTCTGAAGTCCGACCACTACTTGATGACTATGTTAATGCTTTAAAGCATGACCGTGGTAACCAGTACATCAAGGAGAACATTAGAAGCAGAGTGCTAAATGTCTCTCGGTCGATCATCCAGATTTCATTCCCTTGGCCTCGCTAAGGTGAAATCTGAGAAAGGGTTGTCTTTCTATGCATCTGCATTGTCCATCACTATTCGTCGAGGTAGTAAGATGTGTTGCCAGGATCCTCGACTCGGATGTTGGTAGAATCTTGATGAATATGGAAATGCTCAAGTTCTAGAGAGCACGCGCAATAAAATTCATCCATTACGTTGTCTTCAACAAGGTAGTCCACATCATCCATTCTAGTCCAAGTTTGTCATTCCTTCAAACTCCTTCAAATGATCGATTGTGATTTGCCTTAGGCTGGTATAAAGAGTTTCAATGATCCTTGAATCAAAAGTAATTCTTTTTGCCACTTAAGGGAACAATCCAACAAGTCACTTCCCCCAAGGTGCCCCGTTGTGGAGTTATGGCAGCTAACTCCTCGCTACGTCGTGATCGAACGTGGATTTGTTGCCTACCTACTGGACCTTCGTCATCTGTTACACCCCATCCCCCTGGATGTATGTTACGTGTCTCTGCTCAAGAGATGTTTCTATGTCTCATCTCGTGAGTTGATCGTGAGTTGCTCAAGCTTCGAGAAGATCGATTCTTTGAGAGTTTCTTTTCTTTCCGTTATCATGTTGGATGGAGTTCTCAGAGCAAGACATCGAGACAAAGATGGTGATCGTGTCAACGTTCCTATGAAGTGCAACCTGGATCGTGAAGACCGTGTTAGCCTTGTGTCCCCTCTATCTTCTTACCTCATGTCCTGAATCTCAGGACGAGATTTTTGTTTAGTGGGGGTGAGTTGTCACAGCCCTGGCTTAGCCTTTGCTTGACCTTGCTTGATCATCATGGCATCATGTTTAATTCTTGAAACTTTGAAATGGGGGCTGATAAACCCTGGCAGCAAATGAAATTCAACTAGGGTCCAAATAAAATCATTTTCACTGAACCCAAAATGCCCTTCTAAAATGTTCATCATCTCTGCCTTGGTTTAGAACCTATGACAAAATGGTGCACACTTTTCTAGGACAACAGAGGGTCACTGAATTAAATCATATGCTACTAGCAATTGGGCATTTAAATGCTATATATTATCTAAAGTGCTCAATTAATTCTGAACTTAAGTGTGGGCTGTTAGGAATAATCCTAACAGAGCCCACAATTATTTTCAGGATTTTTGGAAATGTTTTGGTATTTTTAATAAAGTTCATAAGTTACAGAAAAATAGAAAACATAATTTAATTAGAAAAGAGAGAGAGAAGTCCTTTGGTCCACTTACCTGACAGCCTACCTGTCGGCCCACTACTGTGCTAGGCCCAGCCCACCTGGCAGCCCAGCCACCTGGCCGGCCCACCGAGGGCAGGGGCGTCTTCTTCCTCCTGCCAGAAGGCAGAGGAGAAGATAGCCACGGCGCCGCGGCGTGCCACGCCGGCAGCTGCCTGCCTGGCTGCCCCCTCGTCGCCCTAGACTCCCTCTGTGACGCCACGCTACCCCCTCGACCCCCTCGCTCTCTCCCTGGACCCCCTTCCCCTCCTCTGCTCTCTCCCGCAGCACCACCGAATGGAGCCGTCGCCACCGTCGCTGTTCGTCGTGGCCACCGACCTCCCCACGCCAAGTCAGCTAGCCCACGAGCACCGCCTCGCTGCGGCGCACCTCTACGCCCAGTTCCACGAGCCCAGACGCCTTGAAGAGACGCCTTCGAGCTCGTCTCCTACCTCGGACCCGCCGGTCGCTGTCGCCCAATTCGTTGAACACCGGTCGCCTCCGAGCTCGCTGACCACCTCTTCCTCTCCACTGTGAGCTCCTACGCCTCCCCTCTCGCTCCCCGTGCTCGATTTCGCCGCGCAGCTGTCGCCTTTGTTGATCCCGAGAACCCGTCGCCGCCGACCATGTCGCCGCCGACCATGTCGCCGCGGTGGCTAGAGCTCACGCACGTCGCATCTGAGCATACCACCGTGCTCCGCGCGATGCCAAAAGCCCAAAACCCGCACCCACTGCTCCTGTCGTTCGCTGTAGCGTCGTTTCCGCCGACGCCCGATCTCCGGCCGCCGCCGAAGTGCTCGCCGTCGTCAAGTCCGGCCGCCTCGTGCCCTCCCCCTACCACCGTTGGATTCGCATGAGCCCCAGCTCCTCATAGATGGGCTCGGCCATCGATTTGGTCGCCGGAGCCGCCGTCCCGATCATCACCGCCGCGTTCCCAGGTCGCCGACGTTGAGCTCCGACGATACTGCCGTGGCATTCTCATTAACTGCTAATGACCACTCTAAACACCCCCTTGAGCCACTGCCACGTGGGCCCCTGAGCCTAATTAGGTTAGTCTAATTTTTCTGTTAGATTAGTGCTAATGCCATGGACCCCACGTGTCAGCTCTAACCATGGCCCAGTCAGCGTTGACCGGGCCCACCTGTCATCCACCCAAAGCAGCCCTGAGACTGATGTGTGGGTCCCAGCCGTCAGGTTTGACCTGGACTGGCACTGTTGACCTGCTGACATCGTGCAGTCATCATGCTGACGCTATAAATCATTTTCTGGATTTAAGTTTATTCAGGAAATTCCAGAAAATGCCCAAAACTTCTAAAAATCATAGAAAACTATCTATAACTCCAAATAAGATAAACTATATATGAAAAATGATCAGAAAAATCCAATCTATCAACCTGTACTAGTTTCATGCATGTTAGAGCAACTTAACTTGTTGTTTAGCTCAAAACATGTTAATGCACTTTATAAACCCATAACTTGAGTTTGTATTCGAATCTTTGATTCAAATGAGCTCAAACCACCCTGGTTGTAGATGCATTAGCCCAACCCACTCATTTTTCCATAGCATATTCATGCATCATATTGTTGCATTGCATTGATTGTGTTTTCTCTCTGTTGCCGGTAATTATCCCCTCTCAGTAGACGTTACCTCGACGATGTGATCGTTGACACTGATGAAGACCCAATGCTATCTTTAGAAGTGTCAGGCAAGCAAAACCCCCTTGTTCATTCCGATACAATCCCACTCTCTCGCTTCTGCTCTCTTTTACTGCATTAGGACAACAACGATTCATCTGTTACTTGTTGCAGTAGTTGAACCCCTTATCCTCTGCATGACCAGTCATTGCCACAGTAAATAGATGAAACCCACTAGCACGAGTAGGAGTTGTTTGAGCCCTGATGTGCCTACTCATTCATGCTTGTTTGTCATGCCTGCTATTGCTTATAGTTGTGTCAGGTCTGATTCATCGGGGATGAATTTGAAAGTTGTGAACATGTCCTACTGTGTGTGAGCTAAGTGTGTGAACACGATTTGGTAAAGGTAGCGGTGAGAGGCCATGTAGGAGTACATGGTGGGTTGTCTCATTGAAACCATTCTTAGGAACTGAGTTCTGTGTCGGTGATCCATGAACAGCTACTACCACTCATTGGGATCCTTAATTGACCCTCTCGGCTTCTTAATCACCCTAGTACTCTGTCCAGGAGTTGCAACTAGTTTCTAGTGTTTGTAGGTTATGTGTTGGCGGCCGTGTGTAGCGCTGACCCTAGGGGTGGGCTATGATGCGGTAGATACACCATGGCACGGTGTACCGGGCGCCCGTTTGGTGTCTCGGGAACCCTGTTCACATCGTTCGGGGCCGTATGTGGAAACCTCGGCCAGACTCCCTGAGGATGGAACTTGGATAGGCGATAAACCTGGACTAGAGACTTGAGTGTTTAGGTAGGCCGTGGCCGACACCCTCGTTGGGCTTCCGCTTGAAGGTTGCCGAGTACATGTCGTGTAAACGACGGTAAGTGGTGGGAGCGTGTGTGAGGAAGTACACCCCTGCACGGTTATCATTATCTATTCGAATAGCCGGATTCCTAGGATATGGAAACTTGGACCCCTTGCATAATTCATAGACAAGTGAAAGTGGATACTCTAAAACTCGCAAGATAAGCGTGAGTGCTATGGATGGCCTTCTCATAGGGAGACGGGAGCGGATCCATAGTGGTGTATTGAATGGTGAATATGTGGACTCGTGTGCGCCACCTCAAAAGAGTTGCTTGAAGTCGTAGTTCAGGTTAGCCACTGAGTCAAAGTTGGCTTGCTGCAGTTAAACTCCACCACCCCCTTTATTGATACCGATGCATAGGTAGATAGTTTTGATGTAAGTTTTGGTAGGCACATTTGTACTCACGTTTGCCTATTTTATGTTTTGCCGAGAGATGTCAGTCTCTCTAGTAGTTCCGTGTGGACTTCGACGTTTAGCTTGATACCTAAGCTACGATCTTGTGCCCTCGGCAGTATCTGGTAGATAGTCAGGCTTGTTAGACTTTTCCATTTGTAGATGTCTGTACTCAGACATGTTAAGCTTCCGCATGTGCTTTGATTTGTATGCTATGATTGTTGGGTCATGAGACCCATGTTTGTAATATCTCGCTCCTCGGAGCCTAATGAATAAATACTTGAGTTGTAGAGTTATGTTGTGATGCCATGTTGTATTTACACATATCGAGCATATTGTGTGTATGATTGAAATGCTTGGTGTGTGTGGGATCCAACAATCTAGTTGTTTATCCTTGGCAACCTCTCTTATGGGAAAATGTAGTCTAGTGTTTCCATGAGCCATAGTAGTCCGCTACAGCCCGATTCACCGGAGTCCTGCTAGCCCAGCACTACTGCTCAGGACACTTGACTGGCCGGCATGTGTCTCACTTTGTTCCTGTGTCTGTCCCTTCGGGGAAATGTCATGCGGTGACATCCGGAGTCCTGCCTAGCCTGCTACAGACCGGGTTCCCGGAGTCCTGTCAGCCCAGTGCTACAGCCCGGATTCACACGCTGCTGACCGACACGCTTGATGTGATTCATGTATGCCTGTTCCCATAGGTCAGTGCCGCTTTGGGTTCACGACTAGCCATGTCGGCCCGGGTTCTCTGTCATATGAATGCTAGCGACACTATCATATACGTGAGCCAAAAGGCGCAAACGGTCCCGGGCCATGGTGAGGCGACACCCGTGGGAATACCGTGCGTGAGGCCGCAAAGTGATATGAGGTGTTACCGGCTAGATCGATGTGACTTGGAATCGGGGTCCTGACATCATCCAATGACCAACTTTCAAAGTTTTTCACACACTATATAGGGGGTATAGATATAGATGTGCCAGTCCGTTGCAATGGATCCAAAGTATATCTATTTAGTGGAGTGCACTCTAAAGACATTATCTATTTATTTTTCTCTAACCTTCCGTAGCCATGCAACCAAGCCACATAAGCTTCATGGGTGCCCCCCACATCGTATTATTCATACTACGTTGATTGAAAAAAAAGATAAATCATCCAAAACAAGATCTTCCCGTTTTTGTTCCTACGATGTTGTGCCGTGCACGTACCTACTAGTTGTATAGTGGTAGTACTAGTAATATAGTATTAGGAGTACAAACTTGGTACTAGTAGGAGTAGTACTAGTACGGAATGCTCCTACTCTATCAACGAGCCCTGTCCGACACCAAATTTCTTGGCTTCCGTGCTACAGCTAGATCTTCCCCTCGTTTCTGTTTTCCAACCCAGCGATGGGCAGGGTGTCGGTTTGCTCAACGGCGGTCCCACATGAAAGTGAAAATGCTAGGCAACACGCCTTCCCTAAGCTATGTGTCATGCCGGACGGGCCGTGTTGTACTCTCGATTCCCGGGCGTGTGGGGGTGCGACGCGAATGCGGTAGGCCTTTTCCTTTTACCAGCAATGTGCCCATGCATTGCAACGGATCCAAAGTAGTAGAATAGTAGTATTTGTTCACAAACTTGAAAGAAATCACTATTGTTTTGATATACTCCTAATATATTACTCCCTCCATACCTAAATATTTGTCTTTTTTGAGATTTCAAATGGACTATCACACACGGATTATATAGACATATTCTAGTGTTTCTAGCAAGATGCCCGCGCGTTGCACGAAGTTGATGGAAAAGGTAAGCACAACTTATAAATTGACGGATGGAGTACTAGTTACAGTGATGCATATAATTAAGCAAAGGGATCGCACATGTCGGTATTGACTGGAACGAGAATGCAACAGCACAATAAGAATTAAGGCCACGATGATGCGATCGCAGTGGTGGTTACAGAAGGCAAGAAGAAAGATGGATCCACGAACGTACAACCTCCTCCTCCTCAACTTAGTGCACCGGGCCACCGACCGGCGGCTAAGGAGCGGCGGCTTTTGTGGCGAGGTCGAGGTGCTTCTCAGCAAAGGCATCCAAGGCTTCCAACCGGTTGAGGAAGGCCAACGTCGTAGCGTCCTCACTGGCCTTGTAGATACCTATGTGCATGATTTCCTCGTACACATGGATGTGTAGGTCAACGAATTCTTGCAGGGCGAGGCACCTCGCGGCGAGCGCGACCTCCAGGTGGACATTCTTCGTGGCGTCGGCGGGCAGTCCCAGGGCCACCAGTGCTTGAAAGAGGTTCCGGCCATGTAGGCCGATTAGGGTGGCAAGCAATGAGGAGCCCGGGCACACGGGCTGGAGGAGTACAGTGATATCATTCGCGAGCTTCTTGAGGATGGTGAACTTGTTGCTGGTGGCAACGATCGTCTGGTCCAACTGAGAGTCGTAGTTGGCGTCGACGGCGGCCATCCACCAGCCGGTATCCAACACCGTCTGGAGACGATCGTCGGCGCCATGCCGCAGGCCGGCGTCGTGGACCATCTGGCGCAGCCGCTGGCCGCTCATGCGCATCGCCGTCATGGGTCTGGAGTGAGCTCTTTTGCACTTAGTGTAGGTGCTTACGCAAATGCTTAGGTGCGTACGATGTGGTAGATGCATTGGAATGGAGGGGCGCCTTTATATGAGGGCAATGAGGGCAAACTGCGTTGCATTCACATCGTGCAGCCTCTTTTCCCGGACCTCCTCCCATTACTTCCCTCATGCATTAATTGAAGGAGGATGCATTGGCCGTTCAACATATCGGGAACCGCTACTCCCTCCCTCGTCTGCATTAAAGCCATATTGGGAGCTGCGTCGCCCGCTGTCAAATCGAATACTCCCTCTCTATATGTACCACCTTTTTTTTAATTTCAAGTTTTGCTCCATGGCGCAATCCATCGATACTACTACTGTACAAAAGTGGAGTATATACATTTTTTAAAAGGTTAGAGGGCGGGGCAGTCTAGCTCGGTCGGTTTCACGAGAGGCGAGGGCCTTTGTGATTAGACGGCTCATTACTGCTGTCAAATCGAGTAGTACCGCGCCGCTCGCTGCATGCCCGACGCCTCCATTAAACCCCTCCATTAAACCCGCATGCAAACCGAGAATCCTACTCCGGCCACACGTCCGCATGAGCGGGCTGGAATTAAATGCAACACCGGCCGAGCTCCTCCCGTCCGCCCTCAGTTTAAACGAGGCCAGACGCCGGTCAAGCTCCTATCGACCGCCCTCTATTTACATGAGGCTAGACATACAATGGGCAAGAATCGCACCCCTCCGCCGCTCCCCCATCTCCTCCTTCACCATTTTCTCCACTCTTCCGATGGCTTCCGATGAGCCGTTCTCCAGCATATTACCCGGCTGGGTGGCCCGCCGAGCCCTCCGGATACGGGCGAGGCCACTCGGTGCTTCACCAACCTCGCTTGGCCCGACGGAGCCAGTTGCCGCCCCAAGCAGGCGCGTGGTTCAGCAACTAGCCGCTCTAGTTCAGCTCGATGAGGAGTGGCGAGTTGCTCCACGCCGGCACGGCGGCGAGCACGCCGGTACGGGCGCCGTCGCTGCCGCGTCGTACCGCGCCACCAGTGTCTGCAGTGGCCGCGCCTCTCGTGTCTGTGGGCGCACCTCCCGTGCCTGCGGTAGCGCCATGCAGGCAGAGACAGAAGCCGGGTGCGTGGAGAGTGACGAGTCGGTGGCCAGCTTTTCCGTGTCCGCCGTCATCATAGAGGAGAAGTAGAACACGGGAGGCCGCCGCCACTTGGGACCCATGAAGGCCATCGCCGAGGCGACGACCGCGGATTCAGGTGGTTTCTTTGCTGCTTCGTCTCTTCCGAGGACCTTCGTCGACCCCGCAAGTGTCTGACGGACATGAGGAAGACAAAGGGATCCATGGGCGGCCATTTAGAACTAAAATAAGTCTAGATACATCCATTCCTAGGACAAGTATTTTCGTACGGAGGGAGTATTAATTATACAAGAGAGCCGGATTGGCACCTCTTAGTTCATGTAAATGTAATGAAATCCATCATGTTTATATGAAGATCCGGCTTTTTATACGAAATCCTTCATGCTTATATGAAATCAGTCCGTGTTTGCACGAATTTCATCTGGTTGGTTAGAGTTGTAAAAATGTATGCCGCTGGTGTTTGATGTCGTCCTCCGCTTAAGGAAGCGGGAGGAAATTTGCCGGCTGCCGTTGGAGATGCTCTTTATGCTGAAAATAATAGAGTGACATCCAATCCATTTGAGTTAATTGCCTGTATGATTGTCCCTCTATAAAAAGTTAATTGCATGTACAGTGTACACGTGACTTGCAGGGTGGCTACAGCTTCGTACAGAAAGTTAAAAAGAAACAAGTCCATCCTTAATCTTGTATTCTAAGTACTCTGTGGGTTCCACTTTCAGTACAATAGCGAAAGAAGTATATATTAAATAAGTAGATTAATATATAATATAAAAATATAAAGTTAAAAGACAGAATTCGAACTCATGTCATCGCGTTGCGAGCATCCGGCGCTAACCAGCCCAGCACATTTTTTTTGTAAACCATGTTGGATATATCTCCATGTCTACTCTTATATATACTCCATTCGTTCCTAAATATTAGTCTTTTTCAGATTTCAAATGGACTACCACATACGGAGTGTAGATTCACTCATTTTGCTCCGTATGTCTTTTCAGGAAGGGGTCAGATTTGTCCTTGATTTATTTATGAGGTATCCAGATGGCACTGCACCGCCAAGAAAAGAGGGTAACATCAAAATTATGGACTACTTTTTTGCGTATGTTGGTAAGGTCCGGTCATAGTCACTTGTTGAAATCTCTAAAAAGACAAATACTCCCTCCGTCCGGAAATACTTGTCATCAAAATGGATAAAAGGAAATGTATCTAGACGTATTTTAGTTTTAGATACATCTCTTTTTATCCATTTTGATGACAAGTATTTTCGGACGAAGGGAGTAGAAAACAGAGTTGGTGATGATGGTGTGCGTGCTATCCTGCAATATAGGTCGTCGGATTTATATCTAACGGATAGGAAAGAAACTATGGTAATTTTGCAAAATTATACCCACACGTCTCTCCACGTTCGCAAATAAGGTCTTCCCTCGTTCAACCTTTTCTCTCACAAGATAAACTACTCATACAAATGCATCTTGATGTTCCTTGCAACGCACGGGCAGCTAGCTAATTTCTTTTAAAATAGTTGTTGCGATAATTGGGTTGAAGTGCTATATTTTATGTATGCCCCGAATGATTTCAGATTCACTAGTAGTAACAAATAAAAGGTTGCCTTGTTAATTAACAGAAAACAGGGTGAAAACTAGCACATGAGGCCGGTAAAAACAAGGCACACTGGGTTCAACGTCATCGTCACTACAGCTGTGCGCACGCGAGAAGTCTACATATCGAGGGGGCTACCGAGCGAGGCACCGAGACACAATGTTTGAGAGAGAAACCAATTGACAGATTATGATCAGATCGAGTTGTCACCCTTCTGCTATCATTGTTGGGGGGAGGGGGGGAGGGAGAGAAAGACATATCGAGAGTGTGCGCAGTAGGCACAGAGGCACAACTAGTGAGTGTGTGTGTGTGTGTGTGTGTGTGTGTGTGTGTGTTTGAAAGAGGAGTAGATAGATTATTATCAAGATCGATGTGCCACCCTACTCCTTCGGTGCCGGGTGGTGTGTGTGTGTATGTTTGAGAGAGAAGCCAGTCGATAGATTAGTATCAAGATCGAGGTGTCACCCTACTCCTTCGGTGTTGGCAAGTGTGGGTGTGGGGGGGGGGGCAGTGACACTCACATATCTCTACTCTTATAAAAAAACAGAGTTGGTGATGATGGTGTTCCTGCCATCCTGCAATATAGACCATCCGATTTATATCCGATGGACAGGAAGGAAACTATGACAATTTTGCAAAAAGATACCCACACCCCTCTCCGCATTTGCAAATAAGGCATTCCCTCGTTCATCCTTTTCTCCCACAAGATAAACTTCTTATACAAGTTCATCTTGATGTTCCGTGCAACGCATGGACATCTTGCTAGTAGGGAGAAGGAGTTTGTGTGACACATATCTAGCTATATTAAGGGATAGGTAGATAGCATATGTGTGAGAGACATTATTATACTTTGAGACATTGGTGGCTGTGGGTGGGCGGAATTAAAGGGGTGGGCGTGTTAGACATAGAGAGCGTGTGTGTTTCTGTGTGAGAGACT
Source organism: Triticum monococcum (assembly GCA_034509565.1). Taxonomy (NCBI): domain Eukaryota; kingdom Viridiplantae; phylum Streptophyta; class Magnoliopsida; order Poales; family Poaceae; genus Triticum; species Triticum monococcum. The sequence continues at coordinate 698,918,219 of CM067847.1, forward strand.
TGTAGGACGGGGTAGAAAGACGAATTTAACCCTGACGGAGGGAGAGAAATACACGAAGTGCGCGTGTGTCATTCCAATGCCCACAGGGAAATGAGATATGTATGCATGTGAGAGAGATTGCACAATTCATCCACGTATCACTATCTAGCGATCGTGGACGTGCATCGCTTGAACATAAAGTCAATATCTACTTCGTATCGTGGCCAAAGGTACAATATCGATTCAACGCTATAAAGATTGGACACTCACATATCACATTTTTTCTATTTAAATAAACCTTTTCAGTTGTGCATGCCAAAGTTACAGTGATGTTTCTTCAAACAATCAATGTAGCTATCATGTACATGCACCATTGTTACTCTTGCATTCAAATTCATTAGTCTTGGATGATTTAAGTTTCTATTTTGAAGTAATATATGTAATATTCATATATGAATTCAACGGGTACGCAATTTATGAAATGGAGGCTATGTAATCATATGAGGTAACACTTTTAAGTAGCTGACTACAATATCCATTTCTTTTTGTGCGTCTCTACACTAACACGTCAATGCATTATGTTTAAAGTAAATAACCAATGGCACTAAATTATCTATTTACACAAGAAATACATAGGCTGAGCGTTTGATCCCTTTTTTGTGAACGCGCCACTACACCCGTACGATTGGCCGCGCCCGTGTGAACGTCCAAGTTATCGGCGCATCATCCCGAGTTATTGTCTTTTTTTTCTGAGGTGGACTTCACACCAGTTATTAACTGCCGACGTGTGCCCCGTGTACACAGTCTAGCATGACTTTCCCGCTAGCATGGTCCAAAATTAGTTGAAACTGGATACGAACGATCCCGGGGGCGGCAAAATCTCCTACCTCCTTCTAAAATTTCCGCCACCTTAGTCTTTAGCATGCGAAATCCTCCTTTTGTCCTTGGTGCACGGAGACCAACAGTTACAATACCGCCCTCGTCTACATGATAGGTCGGGGCTGCTTTGGTAACTTCCGGTTCCCCCACTACACGGCACCCCCATTTCCTCTCCCCCTCCCGCAAAAACGACTAACTCCACAGCACCAGAGCATCTTACATCACACCGCTCGTACTTCATCGCCCTTTCTCCCCTCCCCTCTCGAAACCCTAGACTGCTCATCCACCGGCGTACCATAGCCCATTCACTGCCAGCGGCGTCCACCTCGCCGGATCTGCTTCTGTGGCTGCATCTACCCCTCCCACCTCCCCTAGAAACAAGTAGACTGCTCATCCACCACTATACCACAGCCCATTCAGTGATGGCCTTGTCCACGGCGCCGGATCTGCTTCGCCGGTACTCTCGTCAACCGCCACGCATCTGCAGCGGCTCATTCGTACTCCCCACCGGAGATGCTTCGTCCACACCCCCCGGAGCCGCCCCACCGACGCCCCCGTCGACGGCCTCTGATCCTCTTCGCCGACACCTTCCTCAACCCTACCGGAGCCGCTTCGCCGACACCTTCCTCAACCCTACCGGAGCCGCTTCGCCGACACCACCGTTAACCCTATCGGAGTAGCTTTGCCTATACCATTCTCAACCCTACCGGGGCCGCTTTGCCAACTCACAAGTCCACGGCCTCAGATCCGCTTCCTCGCACCCTCATCCAACCTACCGGAGCAGCTTCTGACGCCCCGTCCACGGCCTCAGATCCGCATTGTCGACACCACCCTTAACCCAACCACTGGAGCAGCTTCTGACGCCCCATCCATGGCCGCAGATCCGCATCGTCGACACCATCCTTAACCCAACCACCGGAGCAGCTTCTGACGCCCCATCCACGGCTGCAGATCCGCGTCGTTGGCACCATCCTTAACCCAACCACCGGAGCAACTTCACCTACGCCCTCGTCCACGGCCACAGATCCACTTCGCCCACACCTAGTCCACCCTACCGGAGCCGCTCCACAAACACCCTACTCGACGGTTCTAGATCTCCTTACCGGACCCCGACAGCCAGCGCAGCATCATCACCCTCGACGTTTCTAACCTGATTCCCACCGTCTGGAGAGATGCCAAACACCCGCCACGGCCTAGGTACTTGTCACCTTTAAACCCGTCCAGCATCACCTGCCCGATGTACTTCAAATATACTAACCGGTCGCTGTTACCTGTTATGCAGCTGGCAAAAACTACAAGGACGATGTTTCTTCTCGATTTAACAGCTTGGCCAACAAGATCCTGGACTGAGGCATTGCTATGATCTTGTAAGCGCGTCTCTCTCTCTTGTATTGTTCTGTGCCTGCCAGCGTGCTTTGCTAGGATTTTTGACCAGTAATCCCTTTGTGCAGACAATGATTTCTACTACTGGCTGCTAAATTAGATATGTAGATGTCATCCATGATACTACCTCGTACCTCCGTTTCTAAATATAAGTCTTTCTAGAGATTCCACTATAGGCTACATACGGAGCAAAATGAGTGAATCTGTCACAACCCTAGAATTCTGCTTTGTAATTAGTTGCATTAGTGAGTTGCATCCATGCATCATGTTTCAATTCAAGAAACTAGAATTGAGGGAATTCCGAAAGCCTCAAAATTCAATTAAAAGAAGGGCAAGAACCCTTAAATTTGCATTCAGTGAAACCAAAATGGCCTTCATTAATGTTTGATATTTTGGCAAGGGTTTGGGTCTAAGCCAAAAATAGTGAACATTTTCAAGGAATCATTTTGGCATTGAATTTAAATCACTATGGTATTTGAATTTGAATATATATTCATATTATAAAGAATATATTTTCAAATGCTTTGTTATATCTTATGTTCATTTGGAGAAGTTCTTTGAGTGACATAAAATATTCACACAAGTGTTTGGCATTGTTTGAATTTGCTTGAATTCAAAACAGTGGCAAAAGATTAAATAGAACAAATAAACATAAGGAAACAAATGAAACAGAAGCACTAACCTGGCGCCCACCAACCGGCCCAGCTCCTGTGCTGGTCCAGCACTATGCGGCCCAGCTCACTGGCCTCCCCCCTGTCATCTTCCTCGCGACAGAAGGATGCCGGGCGTGTGCCCCATGCGCGCGGCCACGCACCCCGGCCACCTCCTGCTTGCCGCTCCCCCTCGACGCCCTGGACGCCTCCCGTGACGCCACGCAGCTCCCTGGTTCAGTCCCTCGCACTTCCCCGTGCTCGTTCCCTCTTCTGACCCGCTCTCTCTCCCGCAACCGAGCGCCACCGTCGCCGCCACTCGCCGCTGCTGCGCCTGAGCCTCCCCCTCGCCCCTCTAACATGCCAAGAGCCCTGCCAAGTCTCCCTCTACCTCTCTGTTAAGCCACGAGACGCCGGGTGCCCTGCATCATCACCATCGACGTCATCTTCATCCTCGGGTCCGACGATCGCTGCCGTGGCTCCAACGCCGTCCAAGCCTTCCCCGAGCTCGCCGACCCCTCTGTTCGATCCACTGTGAGCTCCACCGCCTTTTCCCCTCCTCCTCGAGCTCGTTCCCTCCCTCTAGCCGCCTCTTCTGCCGGAGCTGAGAGCTCCCGCCCACTGGCCATGTCGCCGTTGTGGCTACAGACGCCGTAGTTTGCGCCTGGGCGCGTCATCATGCTCGGGTTGCTCCTAGGAGACGACCCCGACCACCAGCTGGTCCTGCCGTGCACCGGAACACTAAACCCGCGCGTGTCCGAACTCCGGCCGCCACGGATGACCTTGCCGCAGTCGTCTCCGGGCACCCCAGCTCCCGCCGTCTGCTCCATCAGCTGCGCGCGAGCAGCAGCTCTTCGTAGAGCCTCCCCGCGCCCAAAACCATCATCCGTGGGCAATTTCTAAAGCCCTCCACCGGCTCTGTCATCGCCGGCGATGAGCCGTGGACCAGGTCTGGCGGGTTTGACCCCGCTGACCAGGGTTTGACCTTCCCCCTTGTGTCACTGGCGCGTGGGCCACCCCCTGACACTTTTAGTTAGTATTAGTTTAACACTAATTCACCTAGGTTAGTTAGCTAGTTAGTCGCTGACTAGTGGGTCCCGGACCCACAAACAGTTTAGTTAGAACTAACTTAAGGCTAATTAACTTGGTTAATTAGTTGTGCCACTGAGGTGTGGACCCCACTGGTCAGGTTTGACCTGGACTGTGCCCCGTTGACATGCTGACATCAAGATGATGTCAGGCTGACGCAGTAATCCTTTTCAGGAATTTAAAAAATCTTAAATGATTTGTTTAATTCAGAAAATATCCGTAACTTTGAAAATTCATAGTAATTAAACCGTAACTCCAAATGAAATAACTTATATATGAAAAATTATCAGAAAAATTCAATCTATCCATGTGTACTAGTTTCATGGATGACAAACCGACCTAAACCTGCTATATAGATGAAAACACATAAAGGGCATTTAAAATGCTTAAGTTTGGAGTTGCATTTGAATCCTTGATTCAAATGAGCTCCATTGAACTTGTTGCTGTTTACATTAGCACAAACAACATCACATATACATGCCATGATCATGCATCATATTGTTGCATTTGCATTGATTGTGTTCTTCTCTATTGCCGGTTCTTGTCCCCTCTCGGTAAGCGTATCCCAACGATGAGTTCGATGACACCGATGAAGAGCTATAATATCTTCAGAAGTTCCAGGCAAGCAAAACCCCCTTGTTCATTCCTATACAATCCTACTCTCTCGCTCCTGCTCTCTTTTACTGCATTAGGACAACAACGTTTCAACTGTTACATGCTGCGGTAGCTGAACCGCTTTCCTCTGCATGACCTGTGATTGCCACAGTAAATAGATGAAACCCACTAGCATGAGTAGGAGTTGTTTGAGCTCAGATGTTCCTACTCATTCATGCTTGTTTGTCATGCCTGCTACTGCTTAGAGTTGAGTCATGTTCGATTCATCGGGGATGAATTGGAATGTGGTGAACATGTCCTACTGTTGAGAGCTAAGTGTGTGAACATGATTTGGTAAAGGTAGTGGTGAGAGGCCATGTAGGAGTACATGGTGGGTTGTCTCATTGCAGCCGTCCTCAGGAACTGGGCTCTGTGTTTGTGATCCATGAACAGTTACTACCACACATTGGGCTCCGGGCGCTCCAAGCTCTCTCGACTTATTAATCAACCTGATCTCTGTCCAGGAGTTGCAACTAGTTTCTGGTGTTTGTAGGTAGTGTTAGTAATCTACCAAGTGGCACCTGGTACAGGTGGGCTTGGGACAGACTAGGCACAGTGGCACGGTGTACCAAGTGGCACCCGGATGGTGGGCTTGGGAACCCTGCTCACATCGTTTGGGGCCGTGAGCGACACCCCGGCCGGATCTCCTTGCGGATGGAACCCGAATAGGCGATAAACCTAGACTAGAGACTTGTGTGGTTAGTCAGGTCGTGGCCGACTCCCTCGCCAGGCTTCCGCTTGAAGGTTGCCGAGGTACACGATGTGTACATGGTGGTAAGTGGCGAGAGCGTGTGTGAAGAAGTACACCCCTGCAATAGCCGGATTCCTCGGATATGGAAACTTGGACCCCTTGCATCGTTCATAGACAAGTGAAAGTGGATACTCTAAAATGCGCAAGATAAGCGTGAGTGCTATGGATGGCGTTCTCGTAGGGAGACGGGAGCGGATCCGTAGTTGTGTATTGATATGGTGAATATGTGGACTTGTGTGCGCCACCTCAAAGAGTTATTTGAAGTAGTAGTTCAGGTTAGCCACTGAGTCAAAGCCGGCTTGCTACAGTCAAACTCCACCACCCCCTTTGTTGATACTGATGCATATGTAGCTAGTTCTGATGTAAGTCTTACTGGGTACATTTGTACTCATGTTTGCCTATTTTATGTTTTGTAGAGAGACGTCAGTCTCGCTAGTAGTCCCGTGTGGACTTCGATGTTTAGCTTGATACCTCAGCTACGATCTTGTGCCCTCGGCAGGATCTGGTAGATAGTCAGGCTTCTTAGCCTTTTTCGTTTGTAGATGTCTGTACTCAGACATGTTAAGCTTCCGCATGTGCTTTGACTTGTATGCTCTGAATGTTGGGTCATGAGACCCATGTTTGTAATATTCGCTCCTCGGAGCCTAATGAATAAATACTTGAGTCATAGAGTTATGTTGTGATGCCATGTTGTATTTACACATATCGAGCATATTGTGTGTATGATTGAAATGCTTGGTATGTGTGGGATCCGACAACCTAGTTGTTCATCCTTGGTAGCCTCTCTTATGGGGAAATGTAGTCTTGTGCTTCCATGAGCTATAGTAGTCCGCTACAGCCCGGTTCACCGGAGTCCTGCTAGCCCAGCACTACTGCTCCGGAACACTTGACTGGCCGGCATGTGATTCACTTCGTTCCTGTGTCTGTCCCTTCGGGGAAATGTCACGCGGTGACATCCGGAGTCCTATCTAGCCTGCTATAGCCCGGTTCACCGGAGTCCTGTTAGCCCAGTGCTACAGCCCGGATTCGCACGCTGCTGACCAACATGCTCGATGTTGAATCATGTATGCCTGTCCCTGTAAGTTAGTGCCACTTTGGGTTCACGACTAGTCATGTCGACCCGTGTTCTCTGTCATATGGATGCTATCGACACTATCATATACGTGAGCCAAAAGGCACAAACGGTCCCGGGCCATGGTAAGGCGACACCCGTGGGAATACCGCGCGTGAGGTCGCAAAGTGATATGAGGTGTTACCGGCTAGATCGATGTGACTTGGAATCGGGGTCCTGACAGAATCTACACTCGAAAATGCATCTATATACATCTGTATGTGGTCCATACTGGAATCTCTATAAAGACATATATTTAGGAACAGGGGCAGTACATTACACAAAATCGTAGGTGGCATGTAGGAATTCTAGTGCACTACATTAGGCTCCCTTAGAGTGCATGCTAGTCCAGCATACAGAGTCATGGCTAGTTTATGGTACACACACAATCGTTAATTGGTGGTTTAAATATGCGCAAGGGATATGCAATGTAGTATCATGTGGAGATGTCTGAAATTAGCCGTGTCAACTTGCAGATAGGGTTACACAATGAAAAAGTACAAGATGTATGTGGCAATTTCATGGAACATCGCAAAAAAAAGGAGAGGCAGCGGTGAGCCTATACAGTGTGCTATGGTACGTCACTCCTCCATTGCAATCATCATGACATGTTATTTGTATGTCAGTTCTACTAGCCAAGTATCTTAGGGACAGTTATTACGAGTTATCCTAAGAAAATAAGCACCTGTGAATATAAGCTCCATGTAATAAGCCAACCAGGTCTTTTCATTGCGTTTTCAGCTTATCTTTGGTATGATCAGTGGAAAGTTTAGATTACATTATATTTTTTTCATTTTGCCGCCCATATGGAAATTAATTTGACTTGCAAACATCACAAATTGAACCCAGTACAGTAATTAATATGATAGGAAAACAGACCATCACTATTTGCTCAAAATGCAAATACAAAGATACCATCTACTTGGCACAATCTACTTTGGTCAATGTTTTCCATAGAGATACCATTGCCTAATTTAAACAAAGAACGCATGACCCACATTTAAATGAAGAACAATTTATTGCAATTCGATGGTCCAAGTGGCTGGTTATTATCGTATAGCAGCACCACCTGAAAGCATCATATAGCAGGAGCAGCAGCTCATAGCAACTCATCATACTGCAGCAGCAGTCTGCAATTCATCATATACCAGCAGCAGCTCATAGCAATTCATCATATAGCAGCAGCAGGAGCAGCTCATAGCAATTCATCATATAGCAGCAGCAGGAGAAGCTCATAGCAATTCATCATATAGCAGCAGCAGGAGCAGCTTGTAGCAACTCATCATATAGCAGCAGCAGCTCATAGCAATTCATCATATAGCAGTAGCAGCTCATAGCAACTCATCATACAGCAGTAGCAGCTCATAGCAATTCATCATATAGCAGCAGCAGGAGCAGCTCATAGCAATGCATCATATAGCAGCAGCAGAAGCAGCTCATAGCAATTCATCGTATAGTGGATCAGAATGAAAATTTGGCAAAAAATCAGAGGAGATCCTCACCTTGTTGGATGAGCTCATCCTTCAACAGCACCTCAAGGCCATGGCCTGGGAGGAGGGGAGGGGGCATAAGGTGCCTTCTGCCGCAGTGTGGCATCAGCCATAGTTGTGCAGCGCTCGCCGGAGTAGTGAGTTGGACGAACCACAGTGGAGCAGCTGATGGAGACCATGAGAATGAGGGGCGGCGCCAGAGGGAGGAGCAGCTAGGGAGATTTGCCCCTACCCGCCAGCCATGTAGCCTAGCTGGACATAGCATCGTCGAGGACCAGGCCAGATGGGACCAGTGGCGACGACTCGCTGGAGGAACCCTAGTGCTGCAGGTAGGGGATCGAGGTAGAGGGAAAGGGGAGAGGAGATGCAAGCGGGCAGGGCAATGAATGCTTGCGTGTTTGTTTTTACTTGAGGGTAAGGTGTGACACAGGCGTCAGCAGTTGCATTTTGAGTGTAATATAGGCAGACAACAGAGTCATTTCACTATTCCCCGTCCCTTCAATTTTTAGTGAGGTTCTACCCGAAACACCCCCCTCCAAAGCGAAATTAGTTAAGCCCAAGCCCATAACTCAAAAATGACTTCTTTACGTCTTTTATGGCTTATTTTGACAATATGCCCTGAAAAGGCGGAATCGAACTGGCCCTTAACATGCAATTCAATTGTGCGTGCAATGATGAATCACTCCTGCCTGCTATCTGTACATTTAGGCATCATCATACATGGCATAACCTAATACATGTGCATTCCATTGTAGAATCTGGAATATGCAATGTTTATGTTAGTTCATACGTTGCACATGATGTTTAAATGCCCCTTAAATCTGGTTAGTCAAGTGATGGTCTTTAAGCCTCCTTCTTTGCTTATTTTCTTGATATGTAATATTTGCTCACACATCTGTTCAATTGCTTGTTTTCATCAGCCAGCCATACTAGGACTGTTTGCTTTGATTACTTGCTATTCTTGACCTAACACTCTAACAGAGCTTGTCAACGATTTAAACACTAAGGGCTGCCGTAGTGGGGCCTTGTCTAACTCATAGGTGACATAAAGGTTTGGCTGTACACTACAGTAGGCTCTCCAAGAGTACCTGGAGATCGAGTTCGAAGGTATGCCTAGTTTTTACATAGTGCAGACATAGTAAATGCTCATTTCATTGTGTGCAAGTGCAAGAGATGTGGCATGTTTCATTATGTGGTGTTGTTTTGTTATAATCTCATCCTTTTGTGTTCACAGACTGGAAAGTATGCATATTTATCTTCCAAGGAGACGAGTAACTAGTTTGTGTCACCTTGCAGAGGGCGTGCAATGAAGTTAAGATTGAGGATTTCCAAGTACAAGATGTTAGGAAGGAGCCTTGCAAGAGAAGTAGGAGCTGCGCTGAGCCTCTTCAACCTGCTAAGGTAAGTCACTGTATGCAACTCAACAGTTCAATTCCTTGTTTGTTTCAGGCATAGTTAATTTTCTCTTTTAAATTGCTTTATTTGTCCTCAATTAATGAGATGCCCAAATAATCATGCCTGATGTTCGGTACTTGTATCACTATTAGTTGACATAATTAAAGGCCTTACCATTTAATTACTCTGCCGAAGTGTGCCTGAAGCTTTGAAGTCTATTAACCAACTATTATTGCATGAGGCTCACAATCTAGTTTATAGTACGCTAATTATTGCATAGTTTTGCCTGCTGTAGTATGTTTGTATGAAACCCTCTGCTGTTCATTATGCTCCCTAAGACTTTAATTTAGGCACAAAATGGCCAACTGCTTGCTTACTTATACGCAACATGCTGTCTAAATTTATAACTTGTCTGTGTTTTCGATTGGGCCCCAACATCATGCTCCTCTGGTGAGCTAAGAGGGATTTCTATATGCAGGCCGCACATACTATCTTTTTTATAATTTTTAAAATATCACCTGCTTATGCTTCATGATGTGTAACATTTTTTTGAAAGTGACGTGTAACATTATTGTTAGTCCTGTTTTGCCATGTAGGCTTTCCCTAATAATAAAGCACGGATTGAGTCTCCGGGTTCACCGTCGCGGGCTTTTTACAGAAAAGCCCCTGCTGTTTTGACTATTTGACCCACAATCCATCATTATAATCTTCCAGAAAATGGTTCGATGAAAAAAAGAAACCCGTACTCATCCTCGCCTCGACCCTGGCCTCTTCCCAAGCCAACCCAAATCCCTCAGCCGCCGCCCTCAACCAGCGCGTCGCTGTGGCCGACCTCAACTCGCCCTCCATCGCGGCCGCACCTCTGGCCGCTCGCCGCCCCCGCCGATGCCGATGCGCTTGAGCGCAACTTCTGCCCCGACGCGCAGCCAGAGCAAACCACAACCACCTGGAAGACCCCGCGGCGCCGCTAACACAAGAGTCCGAGGATGCAGGGGGTGGGGAGCAGGAGGATGCAGTGGGCACGGGGAGCAGTAGGTTGGGTCAGAGCTGGATGATGAGTGTGTGGGCCACTCGACGGTGCTCTTCTAGACATGCGTCGCAGGTCACGGACGACGAGGAGCTGAAGAAAGGTAGCGGCCTGGGAATCTACAGAGGAAGGAGATGCGTCGCAGACTCGCATGTCATGCACAAGGAGCTGGAGGAAAGTAGCGGCCCTTGGAATTTACAGTGCAAAGCTTATGTGCTAACCTTTGTAATCTTTGTTTTTTTAGAAAAGGAGGATGACCCCCGGCCTCTGCATCTGGACGATGCATATGGCCACTTTATTAATTATTGACATAAGACCGTATAGAGTCATACAACAATAAGTCTAAAGCCACCAAACTAAGCAAGAACTATCGCTATCCCTATCCAGTTGATGTAGGGGCGCTGAAAGTCTGGGCCTAATACCAAACAGACCATGCAGCCAAACCTCAACATCTAAAGACTTGAGGTCCCACCCAGGACGCCTGCCGGGTATGGGCACCCACCAGTCCGGCGTGCTTCTCAACCAGGACCCCTGCCGGGTATGAGGCCGCCGCAGCCACCTGCCACGAATTCATCTTCAGAGATGTACTGCTGCATCAACCTTGGCCGGTCCAACTGCCGCCGACGCCACCATGATGCCAGGCAGCGTCACCCTCCTGCACGAGTCCATCTCCGCTCATCAGGCGCCGAGTCTCCACTGCGCCACGCCGCCGAGATCCGCCGTCATCAATGGAGCAGATGAAACACCGCTCCTCCTCTTGTCCCCTCCAACCAGCACTCGCTCCAAAACGATGCCCCCATGAGGGAGAACGATACCGATAGCACCGTCATCGTCCAATCCGGTAGACCCAGATCTAGGGTTTCCCCCGGAACTTCCCGATCAGGTTGATGAGACCTGCAACGATGATGCCTCCAGAAGGAAACGACATCTGAGACGCCGCAATCGTCCACCAAGACCATAGTCTGGCGCGATTTTCATCAGAAGCCACGTCTTCCCGACCTCATGGCTGGATGGAATCTAGCGGAACCTCGCCAGAAGACGTATGTTGCCATTGGTACTCCGGCGGAGATCCGGCATCTCCTCACCGGTCACTCCACGCGCCGCCGGTGGCGAAAGGCCTCCCCGCGATGGATCCAAACGGGGCGTTGGATTCGCAGTAGCCGTCATCACCATCACGAGTAGGACAACCCACCTTGCCGGATGGGGCGCTGCCACCGCCGCCGTCCATGCAGGTCCGCTGCTCCGCCGGGGATGGTGCTCGGGCCCCCGCCGCACAGCCTGGATACTCCGTCCTAGCCGTCGCCGTTGGATCTCATGAGAAGGGCAGCCTTCGCCGCCTCAGATGGGATCCGCCGCCTCCCCCGCCCAGGACCTTTGGCACCGGCCCCGCCGCCACCACGGCCCATGCCGGCGGCAGCGGCGGCAGGAGGGGATGGAGGGGGAGGTGCTGGCATCGCTAGGGTTGGGGCCCCTGGCGTCGCCCGGGGGGAGGCGACGCGAGGGGTGCGAGGGGTGCCCTTTGTAATCTTTGTATCTTATGTGGTTTGTTGTTCTTCTGCTGCAGCTTGGAGGCGGCGCGGCTCCCGTTGAAGCTCAGCGGCCCTACGCTCCCGCTGCATCTTGGAGGTGCGGCGGCGCCCACTGCAGCGCGGAGGCTCCAGCTGAAGCTCGGAGGGGCGGCGGTTCCCGGTGGCCCCAACAGACACGGGTGGGATCCCAACTGAATCTCGATGCAGACGCTGACCAGCTATGAAGCTCCACACATCACCTATGTCGCCGATGTTTCCATCTACTGCCACCGTTCAGGTCCGTGTGTGTCCTCCGTAGGAATCACATACTTGAATTAGTTGGGAATTAGCCATGCCGCCGAGGACGTGTGTTGTTTGCTACGCCTAAAAACAGCGGTAGCAGCAGTATGTTGATTGTTGCGCCGTTACCGTCAGATGAATAGGAAATCAATAGTATTAGGCATGTGTAACATTCCCTATTAGCTAGAAAATACTTGTGGTACATGGCATATGTGAGGATGTCAATCTTGGTTGCAAACAAACATGGATAATTAGTAATTAGCCATTGTCCGTGGCTCCGCGCATGCCAATCCTTAGTCAGACAAAACTTGTGGTACATGCCATTGCAAATTTCAGGACAAAAAGAGGCGGATGCCACTCCGGGTATTGTGTTGTTCTTCAGAATGACAATGCGTGCACAGTTCTTGTGTACATTGTTTTTTTATTAGAGATTTACTGTACTACATTCATGATGACAACAAAATTGAAAAGTATCTAGATGTTGAAGAGTATTTTCTTATAGATGCTGTAAAATGTCTTTGTTCAATTTAACTCGGGCCATACACAAAGCTCCAGCTTCTATAGATATCAATTATCATCTGCATTCATCTGGTTTCTTTTATTAGGATGGATGGTTGTGGCCTGAACTACAAATCCTCATTTAGATTAAGATGTAGATGGTAAGAATGCCGAGAAAGCATAGGAATTTCAATAGGTCATGTGTTAGATGGCAATCTTATTTTCAGGTTTGGTCAGAACTCACCTGCTTCGCTACAAGCATGGCGTCCGATTTTCTGCCGTCGGCAAGTATCTAAGACGATTGGAGGTTCTTGCTGTGTAGTATTGTTGTTTCTCTGTTAATGGACATGTATACGACAAAAAATCCTGCAGGGTGCCTCAAACGCGGCTGTTGAGTAAATGCATGCATTTTCATGACATGTCCTCCCTACTCAAGCGGCTGGACATGTATTTTTTTAATCCTTTGTTTAGCTTTAAAGATTACTCTACTGAACTCACCATGCCTTTCACCATATAAGCATGGATGACTAGCATAGTTGGTTATCTGGAAGTTTATTTTTGCTTAAATGGAAGGTTGTGGCATTGATTATGATGATTTTTTTTTCTTGAATGGAAGTTTTTCTGTTTGAACTTTTGCTGAACTATCTTTGTGACAATGATCCTCTATACTTTGTTGTGTCAATGCAAACCTTGTGTACCTAACTGACTGCTCATTCTGTTCAAGTGTAATGTGCTAGGAGTGTCACAGTCATGACTTTGCTTCTTAGAATAATGTGATTGCTCATTCTGTTCAAGTGTAATGTACTTTTGAGTGCTTTTAATATTGTTTTGTTACTTGCAAGTTGATTTATTTGTAAATCGTTTTCAGGTTTTTAAGTACATATTTATTTTCTCCCATTGCAACGCACGGGCATATTTGCTAGTACAAAATAGTGTCTTGTTCGCTTCATTGCTGTAACTATATTTTTGCCCTAGTCATGTGTACTTACAGAAACATTTGAGGATGAAGTGACATCAACACAAAGATCCGTGAGCAGTGCGGCATGGCCGTTACCGAATGATTATGGATTGGAATTGGAATGTGCTGATGTTCTCGAGCATCAACTAGAGGTGGCAAGACAACGTGTACATGATTGTCAACATATAATCAACAAGTTGAGACTGGACATGCAGTTATTAGATACAGGAGTCAAAAAATGAAACAAGACACTGAGGTAACCTTGAAAGAATTGGAGATTTTGTAGACTGAAATTTGTGCTATCTGAATCCGGCCAATCCTATTTTTTGAAGAGATTATAGTTCAAATGGAGTTAAGTTGATGCGCGTCCATGATGTATGAGCTGTATTTGCCCAGTGTATGTAATTTGCTGTTTGTGCATGCTTTATTATCACGTGTGCCGAACCATAATGCCCAGTGGGTATAATCGGCTGTAATTTATTTATTGTATAGTGTATGCTTTTTAGAGGTGATAGTATTGAGTAGGATAATTCTTTGAATATGCTATATCGTTCAAACGGGGGCCAACTCGCCCGACCATGGCCCTTCATGGGCCGTCGGATCCATGGGCCTTCTACATCTCGTAGGATCCATGGGCCTTCTACGTCTCGTAGGGTCCATGGGCCGCCGACTCATTTATGGGTCTTGTACGGGCCTTTAATGGAAATCGTACGTTTTATGGGCTGACCATAACGGGCCGTTAATAGGCCGTATTTGGTGATGCTATGAAAATGGCCCAACAGACTAACGGTCCACAAACAGGCCGACTGTAACGAAGGGCTGAATTTGGCCCACAAGCAGAAAATGACAGTAACAGGCTGTAAGTAACTGAATGCTGCAAATGAGCCCAAGAATAAATGGGCCCTCAAAAGGCCGAAAGTTAACTTGGGCTGGAAACGGCCCAACGGAATAACGGGCCGTTAATGGGTATAAAGTGATACACTATTCATTACGGGCCAGTTTCACCACGGGCCGTTAATGGGTGTAAAGTAATACACTGTTCATTACGGGCGAGTTTCAGCACGGGCCGCTAATGGGCCAAGAGTTACAAAGGGCCTCATATGGGCCGAAAGACATCATGGGCTATACATGGGCCATAAGTGAAAACGGGCTGGAATCATATTGGATGGCCCAGATGACGCTACTGGGCCTAATTCGGATAGGGCGTAACGGGCCTTGGGTTAGCGGGCTGTAAATGGGCTATATGCGAATAGGCCATTAACAGGCTTTCCATGGGTCGACCCGCCAGCTTTTGTCCAAGTCAAACGGGCCGGCCTTTTCACAGGAATGGGCCACTGTTGGGCCGTGCCACGTGTCGACGTATCATAGGCGCCTTCTATCCAGTGAGAGGATGACATCTGTCCCAACGATGAGCCGAGACGTGTTTCCTCTAGCCAATGATGATTTTACACATGGAAAATCCCCATTGGTCGGGGCTGTTAACGGGTTATCGGATCCAAAACCCGACCCGATAGCTTAATGGTGTTCCGTTACGGTGGATGCCACGTGTCGGTCACCCTTGACGAAAGCACTTCTGTGACGCGCGATTTATCGTCATGGAAGTGGACACTTCCGTGATGATAATTTTGGTAATGTCATGGAACACTTCTATGACAGCACAAGTATGACTATCTTGATTCTATCATAAATTTGTCATGGATGTACATGCATGACAAAAAACGCGACCTACTGTGACAAACACGTATCATCACGGAAGTGTATTTTTTTTGTAGTGGGAGGAGGTGGGAGCTGTGGAGGATAGAGTAGCGCTCAGCTTCGCTGTCATCAACGCTGAGCTCCTGCTCACACAATGTGTCTTGTTGTGACTCCACTTTCACATGTAGAGTGCGAGTAAACTACAGTCAGACATCTCCCATTCTAGTTGCTACCATGCTCACGATACCTATCAGTCCTATCCAATGGCTGGACCGCCGAGACAACGAGCGAAAAATGAAGAAAAGGGAATAACAAACCCAGCACCACTAGTTCTTCTAACGCTGGGAATTGTTATCTCAAAAGATGTTGGGAACGGAAGGGAGGTTGTGTAAATATGTAAGCTATAGCTGAACTTGAAAATGTCATGTAATGAAGGTGAGAGATATTATGACACGGAGACCATGGATCACCTAGAATATTAGGTGCAGAGAGTTATTCTAGTTGCAGGTTACAAATATAAATACTTTGAAACTATAGCTTCACTTCTCATGAGAACTAGCTTCTTTCATCAAAGTGTACATTCATCTGGTAAGGAGAAGAGGATTTGATTTTTCTCTATGAATGCCTCCTGCGCATGCATACTAGTACAAAGTTGTGTGCAAGAGGGCGGCTAAGCTATCCTCATGGAAAAACAGGCTAACATGAAGGGAGTAAAGAAAAATAATGTATATTTCTTGGAACTTTTTATAAACCGATCAAGCAAACATAAATATAAATTTGTAAGAAAAAGTACATATATTTCTTGGAACTTTCTGTACTCCGAGAAAGCAGCCATAAATATCGATTTGTAAGAAACCCGGCTCTTTTGTGCAACCTATGCGGTTGTAATATTGGTCATCTGCTGTCGTTGAGATGTGGTGGTCGCCTGTGTCTCCTTCATGGGTTGCCATTGATGAGATGCGAGGACCACCTAAAATCTGCAACGAGATGGCCACCTGTCTCCATCCGGGGCTATCGTGTCGCTACCATCTATGTGGTGCCTCTCGCGTGCCTCGGTCACAGCATACCGTCGACAGGATTTAGTAGGGGCCTACTACTAGGGTTAATCTTGGTGAGTAGTATTAATTCATTTGTTCGACCAGGTAAGATGACAAGCCAACAAAGGGACCCCACATGCAGCTAAGGCGATTGGGTCAAAAATACCAATACGGGCTATACGTATATGGGTGATTTAAATATTTGTGTACCACTATTTTTGGGTAATTAATTGAAGGCCTTTTCAATAAGAAGCTCAGAACTTGGAATGATAAGCTTTTGTCATATGAAGGATGACTTACCCTCATCAATGTTGTCCTTACTAGTCTACTGATGTCCATGCTATCCTTTTTGAGATACCTGAAGGGGTGTTAAAAAGGCTAGACTTTTATAGGTCTAGGTTCTTCTGGAAATGCGAAGAGCAGAAGCAGAAGTACGCTAAATGAGAGATTTTATGTGGGCCTAAGGATCAGGGTGGGTTGGACATTGAAAATCGAGAAATAAAAAACAAGTGCTTATTCAGTAAATGGTTGTATAAGCTACTTAACAAGGAAGATGTTTGGCAAGAGTTGTTACATAACAAATACTTGAACTCCAAAACATTACCCCAAGTAGATGGTAAGCCTAACGATTCACCATTTTGGAGGGGTTTGATGATGGTCAAGTCATCCTTCTTTATGAGGTGATCCTTTAAGGTTGGTGATGGCCAATAGACACATTTTTGGGAAGATACCTGGTTGGGTGACACTCTATTAGCTCTACAATACTTGACTCTATATCACATTGTGTTTAGAAAGTAGGATTTAGTGGCTTCTGTTCTTGGGGCTAGCCCTTTGAACATCCAATTCTGCAGGGCTTTGTTGAGTGAGAAATGGACTAAGTGGATCCATTTGGTTTCTAGGTTGATACCAATTAATCTAACTTAGATGCTAGATTCATTCCAGTGAAGGTTAAGCACTAATGGTGTATTTACTATGAAGTCTATTTATGCGGATCTAATGCATTCTGAACCTATTTTTTGCAGAAAACATATTGGAAAATAAAGGTTCCTTTCTAGATCAAAGTTTTCATGTGGTTCTTGCAAAGGAAGTAGTTCTTACCAAAAATAATCTTGCTAAGTGTAAGTAGCATGATAGTAAAAAAATGTTGTTTTGTGATTAGGAGGAGAGACAATTCATCATTTGTTTCTATCATGTCCATTTACTACCTTGATCTAGTGCGCAATTCATGTTATTTACAATTTCTCACCACCAACAAGTATTCCAAATTTGTTTGGGACTGGTTGCATGGTATTCATCATAAGCTGATGGGCCAAATCTGTGTTGGAGTTTGTGCAATTCTATCAGCAATATGGAATTTGAAAGGATCGAGATGGACCTACAGGGGGCTGAATAGGTATAATTACAAATTTTAATTATTACTTAGCAATTTAGGGCAGTAATGCGGAATATGAAAGTGAGCCTAACAATTGCAAGTATGATGCTAAGAGCTAAGCAAGGTAAACAAGTAACACAACTATGTGAGTAAGCAAGCATAATATGATGTAAGTAAGGACTAAGAGACAAGTAACCACAAGTAGAGAGTTAGGGTTAGGAATAACCACAACTCCGAGAGACGAGGATGAATGCCGATGTTCACTTCCTTGAAGGGAAGCTACGTCACCGTTAGAGAGGTGGATGTTACCACGAAGGCACACCCACACCACCAAGGCTCACCCTATTCTCCCTTTGAGGCAACACCACGAAGGCGTTTCTCAACCACTAGTGGTAGACCTTGGGGTGATCTCCAAACCCTCACAAACTTTCCGGGGGTAATCACAACGATCGATTCCTCTCCGAATGACTCCTACTGCCTAGTAGTCTCCAACCTCCAAGAGTAACAAGAACGATGGGAAATACTCAAGAACTTGCTCAAATCACGAATTTCTTTGGTGAGAAGAAGGGGAAGGAGTGGACCTATCACTTGATTGTAGAAATCCTCTCAAATGTTCCCAAATCCCTTGGGGATCTAGGATTTGGTGTAGGGGATCAAGAGAAGGAGTGAAATGTATCCTTGGAAAGCTCAAAGTGAATGGTCAACCCTCACATGGGATAGGAGGGAGATATTTATAGTATGCGTCAATAAGTGGCCGTTGGAGCTCAAAACATCACTGCAGCGTTGGACGTCCGATGTGCAACGGACGACCGAAGGCTCAGCAGACACCGGACGTCTGATGTATAGGCTCGGTGGAGAAAGTACCGGACAACCAAAGAATATCGGACGACCGAGGGCTCGGCATGAAGGAAATATGCCCTAGAGGCAATAATAAAGTTATTATTTATTTCCTTATATCATGATAAATGTTTATTATTCATGCTAGAATTGTATTAACCAGAAACATGATACATGTGTGAATACATAGACAAACAGAGTGTCACTAGTATGCCTCTACTTGACTAGCTCTTTGATCAAAGATGGTTATGTTTCCTAGCCATAGACATGAGTTATAATTTGATTAACGGGATCACATCATTAGGAGAATGGTGTGATTGACTTGACGCATTCCGTTAGCTTAGCACTTGATCGTTTAATATGTTGCTATTGCTTTCTTCATGACTTATACATGTTCCCATGACTATGAGATTATGCAACTCCCGTTTACCAGAGGAACACTTTGTGTGTTACCAAACGTCACAACGTAAGTGGGTGACTATAAAGGTACTCTACAAGTGTCTCCGAAGGTACTTGTTGAGTTGGCGTATTTCGATTAGGATTTGTCACTTCGATTGTCCGAGAGGTATCTCTGGGCCCACTCAATAATGCACATCACTATAAGCCTTGCAAGCATTGTAACTATTGAGTTAGTTGCGGGATGATGTATTATGGAACGAGTAAAGAGACTTGCCAGTAACGAGATTGAACTAGGTATTGAGATACTGATGATCGAATCTCGGGCAAGTAAAATACCGATGACAAAGGGAACAACGTATGTTGTTATGCGGTTTGACCGATAAAGATCTTCATAGAATATGTGGGAGCCAATATGAGCATCCAGGTTCCGCTATTGGTTATTGACCGGAGATGTGTCTCGGTCATGTCTACATAGTTCTCGAACCGGTAGGGTCCGCACGCTTAAAGTTCGGCGACGATCGGTATTATGAGTTTTTGTGTTTTGATGTACCGAAGGTAGTTCAGAGTCCCGGATATGATCACAGACATGACGAGGAGTCTCGAAGTGGTCGAGACGTAAAGATCGATATATTGAACGACTATGTTCGGACACCGGAAAGGTTCCGGAAGGTTTCAGACATATACCGGAGTACCGGGGGGTTACCGGAACCCCCCGGGGGGCTTAATGGGCCTACATGGGCCTTAGTGGAAATAGAGGGCAGAGGGGAGTGTGGGGCGCGCCCCCTAAGGCCCAAACCGAATTGGTTTAGGGCAAGGGGGCCCGACCCCCTCTTTCCTTCTCCTCCTCTCCCTTTCCTTCCCCCTCTCCTACTCCTACTAGGAAAAGGAGGAGTCCTACTCCTAGTGCGAGTAGGACTCCCCCTCTTGGCGCGCCTCTCCCTGGCCGGCCTTCTCCTCCCCCTTGCTCCTTTATATACGGGGGCAGGGGGCACCCCATAGACACAACAATTGATCATAGATCTCTTAGCCATGTGCGGTGCCCCCCTCCACCATAATCCACCTCGATCATATCGTAGCAGTGCTTAGGCGAAGCCCTGCGTCGGTAGCATCATCATCACCGTCACCATGCCGTCGTGCTAACGAAACTCTCCTGTGAAGCTTTGCTGGATCGGAGCTCGCGGGACGTCATCAATTGAACGTGTGCACAACTCGGTGGTGCCGTGCGTTCGGTACATGGATCGGTCGGATCATGAAGACGTACGACTACGTCAACCGCGTTGTGCTAACGCTTCCGCATTCGGTCTATGAGGGTACATGGACATACTCTCCCCTCTCGTTGCTATGCATCACCATGATCCTGTGTGTGTGTAGGATTTTTTTGAAATTACTACGTTTCCCAACAGTGGCATCCGAGCCAGGTTATTGCGTAGATGTTATATGCACGAGTAGAACACAAGTGAGTTGTGGGAAATACAAGTCATACTGCTTACCAGCATGTCATACTTTGGTTTGGCGGTATTGTTGGATGAAGCGGCCCGGACCGACATTATGTGTATGCTTACGCGAGACTGGTTCTACCGACATGCTTTGCACATAGGTGGCTGGCGGGTTCCAGTTTCTCCAACTTTAGTTGAATCGAGTGGGGCTACGCCCAGTCCTTGCGAAGGTTAAAACAACACTAACTTGACGAACTATCATTGTGGTTTTGATGCGTAGGTAAGAACGGTTCTTGCTCAGCCCGTAGCAGCCACGTAAAACTTGCAACAACAAAGGAGAGGACCTCTAACTTTTTTTGCAGGGTATGTTGTGATGTGATATGGTCAAGACATGATGCTATATTGTATGAGATGATCCTGTTTTGTAACAGAGTTATCGGCAACTGGCAGGAGCCATATGGTTGCCGCTTTATTGTATGCAATGCAATCGCCCTGTAATTGCTTTACTTTATCACTGAGCGGTAGCGATAGTCGCAGAAGCAATAGTTGCTGAGACGACAACGATGCTACGATGGAGATCAAGGTGTCGCTCCGGTGACGATGGTGATCATGACGGTGCTTTGGAGATGGAGATCATAGGCACAAGATGACGATGGCCATATCATATCCCTTATATTGATTGCATGTGATGTTTATCCTTTATACATCTTATTCTGCTTTGTTTGACGGTAGCATTATAAGATGATCTCTCACTAAATTTCAAGGTAAAAGTGTTCTCCCTGAGTATGCACCGTTGCCAAAGTTCGTCGTGCCGAGACACCACGTGATCGGGTGTGATAAGCTCAACATTCATCTACGACGGGTGTAAGACAGTTTTACACACGCAGAATACTTGGGTTAAACTTGACGAGCCTAGCATATGCAGATATGGCCTCGGAACACTGAGACCGAAAGCTCGAGCGTGAATCATTGAAAACTACTCCATTTCACGTGATCATCGGTTATGGTTTAGTTGATATGGATCACGTGATCACTTAGATGATTAGAGGGATGTCTATCTAAGTGGGAGTTCTTAAGTAATATGATTAATTGAACTTAAATTTATCATGAACTTAGTACCTGATAGTATTTTGCTTGTCTATGTTATTGTAGATAGATGGCCCGTACATTTTCCGTTGAATTTTAATGCGTTCCTTGAGAAAGCAAAGTTCAAAGATGATGGTAGCAATTACACGGACTGGGTCCGTAACTTTAGGATTATCCTCATTGTTGTACCAACCGCGTCGGCAACTGCAGACATTGTGAATGCCTGGCAGTCGCGTGTTGATGACTACTCGATAGTTCAATGTGCCATGCTTTACGGCTTAGAATCGGGACTTCAACGATGTTTTGAACGTCATGGAGCATATGAGATGTTCTAGGAGTTGAAGTTAATATTTCAAGCAAATGCCCGGATTGAGAGATATGAAGTCTCCAATAAGTTCTACAGCTGCAAGATGGAGGAGAATAGTTCTGTCAATGAGCATATCCTCAGAATGTCTGGGTACTGCAATCACTGGATTCAACTGGGAGTTAATCTTTCGGATGATAGTGTTATTGACAGAATTCTCCAATCACTGCCACCAAGCTACAAGAGCTTCGTGATGAACTATAATATGCAAGGGATGGATAAGACAATTCCTGAGCTCTTCGCGATGCTAAAGGCCGCGGAGGTAGAAATCAAAAAGGAGCATCAAGTGTTGATGGTTAACAAAACCACCAGTTTCAAGAAAAAGGGTAAAGGGAAGAAGAAGGGGAACTTCAAGAAGAACGGCAAACAAGTTGCTGCTCGAGAAGAAACCCAAGTCTGGACCTAAGCCTCAGACTGAGTGCTTCTACTACAAACAGACTGGTCATTGGAAGCCGAACTTCCCCAAGTATTTGGCGGATAAGAAGGATGAAAAGGTGAACAAAGGTATATGTTATATACATGTTATTGATGTGTACCTTACCAGAGCTCGCAGCAGCACCTGGGTATTTGATACTGGTTCTGTTGCTAATATTTGCAACTCGAAACAGGGACTACGGAGTAAGCGAAGACTGGCTAAGGACGAGGTGATGATGCGCGTGGAAAATGGTTCCAAAGTCGATGTGATCGCCGTCGGCACGCTACCTCTACATCTACCTTCGGGATTAGTTTTAGACCTGAATAATTGTTATTTGGTGCCAGCGTTGAGCATGAACATTATATCTAGATCTTGTTTGATGCGAGACGGTTATTCATTTAAATATGAGAATAATGGTTGTTCTATTTATATGAGTAATATCTTTTGTGGTCATGCACCCTTGAAGAGTGGTCTATTTGTGTTAAAGCTCGATAGTAGTGACAGACATATTCATAATGTTGAAGCCAAAAGATGCAGAGTTAATAATGATAGTGAAACTTATTTGTGGCACTGCCGTTTGGGTCATATTGGTGTAAAGCACATGACTAAACTCCATACCGATGGACTTTTGGAATCACTTGATTATGAATCACTTGGTACTTGCGAACCATGCCTCATGGGCAAGATGACTAAAACGCCGTTCTCCGGAACAATGGAGTGAGCAACAGACTTATTGGAAATCATACATACTGATGTATGTGGTCCAACGAATATTGAGGCTCGCGGCGGGTATCGTTATTTTCTCACCTTCACAGATGATTTAAGCAGATATTGGTATATCAACTTAAGGAAACATAAGTCTGAAACATTTGAAAAGTTCAAAGAATTTCAGAGTGAAGTGGAAAATCATTGTAACAAGAAAATAAAGTTTCTATGATCTGATCGTGGAGGAGAATATTTGAGTTACGAGTTTGGTCTACATTTGAAACAATGCGGAATAGTTTCGCAACTCACGCCACGTGGAACACCACAGCGTAATGGTGTGTCCGAACATCGTAATCGTACTTTACTAGATATGGTGCGATCTATGATGTCTTTTACTGATTTACGGCTATCGTTTTGGGGTTATGCTTTAGAGACAGCTGCATTCACGTTAAATAGGGCACCATCTAAATCCGCTGAGACGACTCCTTATGAACTATGGTTTGGCAAGAAACCAAAGTTGTCGTTTCTTAAAGTTTGGGGCTGCGATGCTTATGTGAAAAAGCTTCAACCTGATAAGCTCGAACCCAAGTCAGAAAAATGTGTCTTCATAGGATACCCAAAAGAAACATTTGGGTACACCTTCTATCACAGACCCGAAGGCAAGTCTTTTGTTGCTAAGAATGGATCCTTTCTAGAGAAGGAGTTTCTCTCTAAAGAAGGTAACTATACCTGCTCCCTTATTGGAAAGTAGTTCATCACAGAAACCGGTTCCTGTGACACCTACACCAATTAGTGAGGAAGCTAATGATGATGATCATGAAACTTCAGATCAAGTTACTACTGAAACTCGTAGGTCAACCAGAGTAAGATCCGCACCAGAGTGGTATGGTAATCCTGTTTTGGAGGTCATGTTGCCAGACCATGACGAACCTACGAACTATGAGGAAGCGATGATGATCCCAGATTCCGCAAAATGGCTTGAGGCCATGAAATCTGAGATGGGATCCATGTATGAGAACAAAGTGTGGACTTTGGTTGACTTGCCGATGATCGGCAAACCATCGAAATTAAATGGATCTTCAAGAAGAAGACAAACGCTGATGGTAATGTTACTGTCTACAAAGCTCAACTTGTTGCGAAAGGTTTTCGACAAGTTCAAGGAGTTGACTACGCTGAGACCTTCTCACCCATAGCGATGCCTAAGTCCGTCCGAATCATGTTAGCTATTGCCGCATTTTATGATTATGAAATTTGGCAAATGGATGTAAAGGCTGCATTCCTGAATGGATTTCTGGAAGAAGAGTTGTATATGATGCAACCTGAAGGTTTTATCGATCCAAAAGGTGCTAACAAAGTGTGCAAGCTCCGGCGATCCATTTATGGACTGGTGCAAGCCTCTCGGAGTTGGAATAAACGTTTTGATAGTGTGATCAAAGCATATGGTTTTATACAGACTTTTGGAGAAGCCTGTATTTACAAGAAAGTGAGTGGGAGCTCTGTAGCATTTCTAATATTATATGTGGATGACATATTATTGACTGGAAATGATATAGAATTTCTGGATAGCATAAATGGATACTTGAATAAGATTTTTTGAATGAAAGACCTCGGTGAAGCTGCTTACACATTGGGCATCAAGATCTATAGGGATCGATCAAGACGCTTAATCGGACTTTCACAAAGTACATACCTTGACAAAGTTTTGAAGAAGTTCAAAATGGATCAGGCAAAGAATGGGTTCTTGCATGTGTTACACGGTGTGAAGTTGAGTAAGACTCAAAGCCCGACCACTGCAGAAGGTAGAGAGAAAATGAAAGATGTTCCCTATGCTTCAGCCATAGGCTCTATCATGTATGCAATGCTATGTACCAGACCTGATGTATGCCTTGCTATTAGTTTAGCAGGGAGGTACCAAAGTAATCTAGGAGTGGATCACTGGACAACGGTCAAGAACATCCTGAAGTACCTGAAAAGGACTATGGATATGTTTCTCGTTTATGGAGGTGACAAAGAGCTCATCGTAAATGGTTACGTTGATTCAAGATTTGACACTGATCTAGACGATTCTAAATCGCAAATCAGCTACGCGTTTATATTGAATGGTGCAGCTTTCAGTTGGAGCATTTCTAAACAAAGCGTCGTGGCAGGATCTACATGTGAAGAAGAGTACATTGCTGCTACGGAAGCAGCAAATGAAGGTGTCTGGATGAAGGAGTTCATATCCGATCTAGGTGTCATACTTAGTGCATCGGGTCCAATGAAATTTTTTTTGTGACAATACTGGTGCAGTTGCCTTGGCAAAGGAATCCAGATTTCACAAGAGAACTAAGCACATCAAGAGATGCTTCAACTCCATTCGGGATCAAGTCCAGGTGGGAGACATAGAGATTTGCAAGATACATATGGATCTGAATGTTGCAGACCTGTTGACTAAGCCTCTTCCATGAGCAAAACATGATCAGCACCAAGGCTCCATGGGTGTTAGAATCATTACAGTGTAATCTAGATTATTGACTATAGTGCAAGTGGGAGACTGAAGGAATTATGCCCTAGAGGAAATAATAAAGTTATTATGTATTTCCTTATATCATGATAAATGTTTATTATTCATGCTAGAATTGTATTAACCGGAAACATGATACATGTCTGAATACATAGACAAACAGAGTGCCACTAGTATGCCTCTACTTGACTAGCTCTTTGATCAAAGAT
The DNA here is from genome assembly GCA_034509565.1 of Triticum monococcum. Lineage (NCBI taxonomy): Eukaryota > Viridiplantae > Streptophyta > Magnoliopsida > Poales > Poaceae > Triticum > Triticum monococcum. Next base: position 698,943,949 of record CM067847.1, read on the forward strand.
GGTTATGTTTCCTAGCCATAGACATGAGTTATCATTTTATTAATGGGATCACATCATTAGGAGAATGATGTGATTGACTTGACCCATTTCGTTAGCTTCGCACTTGATCGTTTAGTATGTTGCTATTGCTTTATTCATGACTTATACATGTTCCCATGACTATGAGATTATGCAACTCCCATTTACCAGAGGAACACTTTGTGTGTAACAAATGTCACAACATAACTGGGTGACTATAAAGGTACTCTACCGGTGTCTCCGAAGGTACTTGTTGAGTTGGAGTATTTCGAGATTAGGATTTGTCACTCTGATTGTCGGAGAGGTATCTCTAGGCCCACTCAGTAATGCACATCACTATAAGCCTTGCAAGCATTGTAACTAATGAGTTAGTTGCGGGATGATGTTTTATGGAACGAGTAAAGAGACTTGCCGGTAATGAGATTGAACTAGGTATTGAGATACCGACGATCGAATCTCGGGCAAGTAACATACCGATGACAAAGGGAACAACATATGTTGTTATGCGGTTTGACCGATAAAGATCTTCGTAGAATATGTGGGAGCCAATATGAGCATCCAGGTTCCGCTATTGGTTATTGACCGGAGACGTGTCTCAGTCATGTTTACATAGTTCTCGAACCCGTAGGGTCCGCACGCTTAAAGTTCAATGACGATCGGTATTATGAGTTTTTATGTTTTGATGTACCGAAGGTAGTTCAGAGTCCCGGATATGATCATGGACATGAAGAGGAGTCTCGAAGTGGTCGAGACGTAAAGATCGATATATTGGACGACTATGTTCGGACACCGGAAAGGTTCCGGAAGGTTTCGTACATATACTAGAGTATCGGGGGTTACCGGAACCCCCCGGGGGGCTTAGTGGGCCTACATGGGCCTTAGTGGAAATAGAGGGCAGCAAGGGGAGTGTGGGGCACGCCCCCCCAAGGCCCAAACCGAATTGGTTTAGGGCAAGGGGGCCCGGCCCCCTCTTTCCTTCTCCTCCTCTCCCTTTCCTCCCCCCTCTCCTACTCCTACTAGGAAAAGGAGGAGTCCTACTCCTAGTGGGAGTAGGACTCCACCTGTTGGCGCGCCTCTCCCTGGCCGGCCGCCTCCTCCCCCTTGCTTCTTTATATATGGGGGCAGGGGGGCACCCCATAGACACAACAATTGATCATTGATCTCTTAGCCGTGTGCGGTGCCCCCCTCCACCATAATCAACCTCGATCATATCGTAGTGGTGCTTAGGCGAAGCCCTGTGTCGGTAGCATCATCATCATCGTCACCATGCTGTCATGCTAACGAAACACTCCTGTGAAGCTTTGCTGGATCGGAGCTCACGGGACGTCATTGAGTTGAGCGTGTGTAGAACTCAGAGGTGCCGTGCGTTCGGTACTTGGATCGGCCGGATCATGAAGACGTATGACTACATCAACCGCGCTGTGCTAACGCTTCTGCATTCGGTCTACGAGGGTACGTGGACACACTCTCCCCTCTCGTTGCTATGCATGACCATGATCCTGTGTGTGCGTAGGAATTTTTTTGAAATTACTATGTTGCCCAACACGGAAGTCAATGGACGTCCGACAGGGACCGGACGTCCGATGTTTTGCTATTGTATAGAATGTACCGGATGACCCGAGGGTTCCGGACATCTGATGTTTTGGCTCTGATGAAAGATTGCCGAACATTCGGTGAATACCGGACGTCCGATGTTTTGGCTATGTATAGGAGGGGCCGGATGTCCGGTGAATACCGGTCGTCCGACAAAGATGAAGAGCAGATAATGAGTTTGTAGTAGTTTTTGAGCAAAGAATCTCACAAGACCCCATGTTCCCCTCTTAATAGTGCGGGATCCCTATACTCAAGAATAAATTCAAATATTTGTTCCTTCGTTCTTGATGAAGTAAAATATTTCTGAAATCATAATCCGCACACACACACAATTGATTGCGAGGGGACTAAAACCTGAGATATACTTGACAAACTTTGTCTATCCCCTACGAGTATATTGTCATCAACATCAAAATAATATCAAGGGCATGATTGCAGTTTCAGTCTCCCCCCTTTTTGGTAGTTTATGACAATATACACATAGTACAAAAGAAATAAGGTTGCTCTATGCTTTTAAGTGAAATTTACTTAAGAGCTCCCCCTCTCAAACATAATTATAGCAAACATTATATGGAGAGCTCCCACTCACAGAGACAACCATCTAGAATATATGAGCACAATATGAAGAAAACTCGATTAAAACCATCATCATAAAAGCATATCACCATAATATCATAATATCTCATCATTCATAGGACATAGTGGTTCAACATTACAACATAAGACATAGATATAAAGTCATACACCCACTCAAAGCTTAATGGTTCAACCTAAGAACAACATAGATAGCTCGTACTAGTTCTTCCCCTTGGCAACAACTACCCAAAAGGGACAGAGATAACCCACAGATGGTCAAAGTTCATCATTGTCATCATCCATAGGAGCTCCACTACCACCAGCATCGTCGAGGGAATCAGCCCACTCAGGCCCCGAAGGAAAACCAAAGTCTAAAGGATGAGCAGGCATGTGAGTGGCCCTGCGAGAACCGCGGGGGCGGGATGAAAACGTCACTTGCACACCACGCTCCTCCTCCTCCATCTCTTTTTCATAGTCAGAGCCCTCGGCAAAGGAGGACTCCTCGATCACAACACGTTTCCCATCTCGCTTGCGTTGCCGCAACTCCTCCTGAGAGTCATCAGAACCACCACGACGAGACGCTGAAACCAAGGAGAGAGGATAATGGACAGATCATAGTGAGCCCTTGGCATCCATGGAGACGAAGATGATGAAAAATGAGAATGATAGGACATAAAATTACCACGAGCAGTGGTACCCCCGGCATCCTTGCGAGCGGTGTGCTTGAATTTCACCATCGTGGGACGAACCTCTCCTGAGGGAATATTCAAGAGAGAAAGGGGATCACTATCGTGTGTACGAATGAGTGATGGATACGAGAAAGAGAGTCGAGGAAACAGGCAGGAGGAGGTACCAGATCAGGACGAGGTGAGGAAGACGAGGCCGGGGGCACAACGAAGCGGCAGCCCCCGCCGACGGCGTGGGCGAAATCGCCCTCCTGGCGGTGCGGTGGCGGGCGCAGTTGAGGGGAGGGGAGAAACTGGATAGAGTAACCGCACAGACCCAATTCCGAAGGTATTTATGTGGGCCACAAACTACGTCGGACGACCGACCATGGTCGGACGTCCAGGCACTGGAGGACGTACCAGGCGACGGACAGCCGGAGAACCTCAGACGTCCGAGACCTGGGTGTGGTTTTGGCCTATACACAATTTCTGCACAGCAACCAGACAACCGAGTGACGTCAGATGACCGAATGCTGTGAGTCTTCAGACATCCGATAACCGTCGGACGACCGATGGCAATTTTTTTGGCAGATAGCACAAGCAAACCTAGAGGAACCAAAATACAAGAATGGGTATAACAAAATACTATGGGCAAACAGACATGTAAGATACCACATGGTGAGCAACTAGACACCCAAGTAAGGACCCCTAAACATGATTGGACAACCTCTCCTTTGAGAAGAGTCGGTGGCCAATAGGCCACCATGTGTGAGTATAGGTGTCATGAAGCCGCGAAGATAATGTCCTTGGGCTCACTAACACTACTCCATCATTTAAAGTACCGTAGTTCAAAGAACATGGTAACTTTGAGAGTGTTTGTTCTTTTTATGCATTATACAGGGTGAGAGTACTCATGAGTTGAGTGTCTCCCCCTAAAAATATGCCTACATCTAAACAAGACATGAAGTAAATGCATGGATGAGTACTAGATTTCACATAATATTGTCAAGCTCCAAGATACACAGTTCACGCCTAAGTTGACAAAACCTTGCTTCATCCAAAGGCTTGGTGGAAATATCTGCAAGCTGCATATCTGTGCCAACATGAGGAATATCAATGTCACCCTTTTCCACATGATCTCTCAAGAAATGATATCTAATATCAATGTGCTTGGTGCGGGTACGATCTTTGAGATTCTCAGCAATATTGATGGCACTTTCATGATCACATAGAAGGGGCACATTTCTATAGGTGATACCGCAATCCTTCAAAGTTTACCTCATCCATAGTAATTGAGTTGCACAACTAGCAGTTGCTATGTATTCGGCTTCGGCGGTGGAGAGAGCAACACAATTTTGTTTCTTCGAGGACCAACTTACCAAGGAGCGTCCAAGAAATTGACATGCACTAGAGGTGTGGACTTACGATCCACTTTGTCTCTAGCACAATCCGCATCCGTGTACCCAATGAGATCAAACTTGGCATCCTTGGGGTACCATAGACCCAACTTTGGGGTGTGAACAAGGTATCTAAGAATATGCTTAACCGCCTTATGATGACTTTCCCTAGGGTAAGCTTGAAATCTAGCACACATGCATACACTGAACATGATGTCTGGTCTAGATGAAGGAAATATGCCCTAGAGGCAATAATAAAGTTGTTATTTATATTTCCTTATGTCATGATAAATGTTATTTATTCATTCTAGAATTGTATTAACCGGAAACTTAGTACATGTGTGAATACATAGACAAACAGAATGTCCCTAGTATGCCTCTACTTGACTAGCTCGTTAATCAAAGATTGTTAAGTTTCCTAGCCATGGACATGTGTTGTCATTTGATGAACGGGATCACATCATTAGAGAATGATGTGATGGACAAGAACCATCCGTTAGCTTAGCATAATGATCGTTCAATTTTATTGCTACTGCTTTCTTCATGACTTATACATGTTCCTCTGACTATGAGATTATGCAACTCCTGAATACTGGAAGAACACCTTGTGTGCTATCAAACATCACAATGTAACTGGGTGATTATAAAGATGCTTTACAGGTGTCTTTGATGGTGTTTGTTGAGTTGGCATAGATCGAGATTAGGATTTGTCACTCCGTCTATCGGAGAGGTATTCTGGGCCCTCTCGGTAATGTACATCACTATGAGCCTTGCAAGCAATGTGACTAATGAGTTAGTTGCGGGATGGTGCATTACAAAACGAGTAAAGAGACTTGCCGATAACGAGATTGAACTAGGTATGATGATACCGACGATCGAATCTCGGGCAAGTAACATACCAATGACAAAGGGAACAACGTATGTTGTTATGCAGTTTGACCGATAAAGATCTTCATAGAATATGTAGGAACCAATATGAGCATCCAGGTTCCGCTATTGGTTATTGACTGGAGATGAGTCTTGGTCATGTCTACATAGTTCTCGAACCCATAGGGTCCGCATGCTTAACGTTCTGTGACGATTTGTATTATGAGTTATGTGATTTGATGACCGAAGTTTGTTCGGAGTCCCTGATGAGATCGGGGTGAAGGAAATATGCCCTAGAGGCAATAATAAAGTTATTATTTATTTCCTTATTTCATGATAAATGTTTATTATTCATGTTAGAATTGTATTAACCGGAAACATAATACATGTGTGAATACATAGACAAACATAGTGTCACTAGTATGCCTCTACTTGACTAGCTCATTGATCAAAGATGAATAAGTTTCCTAACCCTAGACATGAGTTGTTATTTGATCAATGGGATCACATCATTAAGAGAATGATGTGATCACTAGTAGAAAAAGGGTCAAACGTGAAGCACATTAGTGCCGGTTTGTATTTGAGCCGGCACTAATGGTACCATTAGTGCCGGTTCGAACGAATTTGCATTAATGCCGGTTCGTGTTGAACCTTTAGTACCGGTTCGTGGCACGAACCGGTACTAAAGGGGTGGTGGCAGGCTGGCGTCAGGCCGGGGCCCCACGATCACCTTTAGTACCGGTTCGTGCCGGTACTAAAGGGGTCTAACCTATAGTACCGGTTCATGGCATGAACCGGTACTAAAGGTCCCATTTTCAAACTCTACCCCCCCGGTGGATCGCCTTTTCAGTTTTAAAAAAAATAAAAGAAAATAATGGAAATGTCAAAAAAATAAAAGAAAATAAGTTTCTCATGTGATATGTGGTCTAGTTGTTGGGAAAATTTGAAAATGTGAATTTTGACTTTATTTGCAAAATCTCTCTGAAATTTGTAAAAATGGGCATAACTTTTGCATACTAACTCGGATGAAAAAGTTTTTTATATGAAAAATCATCTACTCGAAAAGTTACATCCAAATTTAACCGGAAACCCCGTTAAACATTTTTAAAATCCTCAAAAACCTAATAGAAAAAAAGTTACGGGGCTTTTAAGATCTAGAGTGGAAAAAATTGAAAAATATTCAAACAGTGGGCAAACTGTGGTCAAACAATGGTCAAACTAATTATTCTAGAATATTAGTGTTACTAAATAATTATTTTAGTTATTTCAATTTTGGTTAAATCTGGTCAAACTGTGGTCAAACTATGGTCAAACTGTGGTCAAACAATGGTCAAACTAATTATTCAAGAAATATTAGTGTTACTAAATAATTATTGTTTTTTAAAACAATAGTTTCAAACTCAAACAGTGAAATGTGTCACTTCATGCTCAAGCAAAATTCCTGAAGGTTAATAGGATTGACATCCTACTATTGTCAGGAAAACAACAAGTGCAGACTTGGAGCGAGGGAGAATAGAACCCGGAAGTTAAGCGTGCTTGGGCTGGAGTATTGAGAGGGATGGGTGACCGGTCGGGAAGTTAGATGATTTGGAATGAGTGATCCACACTTGAGCAGTTAAGAGAGGTGATTAGAGACTAAATCATCAAATAATTCAGAAAAATTAAAAATAAAAAAAAAACAATTTTTTTTCCAAAATTTTCAAAAACAAAATTAAAAAAACCTTTAGTACCGGTTGGTAACACCAACCGGTACTAAAGGTCCCCCGTACCAGGGCGCGAGCTCACGCCACGTGGTGGCACTTTAGCGCCGGTTCGTGCTGAACCGGTACTAAAGGGGGGGGCCTTTAGTGCCGAAATAATAGTGCCGGTTCCATAACCGGCACTAAAGGCCCTTACGAACTGGTGCTATTGCCCGGTTTTCTACTCGTGGATTGACTTGACCCATTCCGTTAGCTTAGCACTTGATCGTTTGTTTATTGCTATTGCTTTCTTCATGACTTATACATGTTCTTATGACTATGAGATTTTGCAACTCCCGAGTACAGGAGGAACACTTTGTGTTCTACCAAACGTCACAACGTAACTGGGTGATTATAAAGGTGCTCTACAAGTGTCTCCGATGGTACTTGTTGAGTTGGCATAGATGAAGATTAGGATTTGTCACTCCGATTGTCGGAGAGGTATCTCTGGGCCCTCTCCGTAATACACATCACTATAAGCCTTGCAAGCATGATAACTAATGAGTTAGTTACGGGATGATGTATTACGGAACGAGTAAAGAGACTTGCCGGTAACGAGATTGAACTAGGTATTGGATACCGACGATCGAATCTCGGGCAAGTAACATACCGATGACAAAGAGAACAACGTATAGTGTTGTGCGGTTTGACCGATAAAGATCTTCGTAGAATATGTAGGAACCAATATGAGCATCCAGGTTCCGCTATTGGTTATTGACCGGACACGTGTCTCGATCATGTCTACATAGTTCTCGAACTCGTAGGGTCCGCAGGCTTAAAGTCCTATGACGATCGGTTTTATGAGTTTATATGTTTTGATGTACCGAAGGTAGTTCGGAGCCCCGGATGTGATCACGGACATGACGAGGAGTCCTGAAATGGTCGAGACATAAAGATTGATGTATTGGAAGCCTACATTTGGACATCGGCATAGTTCCGAGTGAAATCGGGATTTTACCGGAGTACTGGAGGGGTTACCGGAACCCCCCGGGGACTAATGGGCCTTGTTGGGCCATAAGGGAAAGAGAGAGGGGCCGGCCTAGGGCAGGCAGCGTACCCCCTTCCCCTTGTCGGAATTGGACTAGGAGAAGGGGGGGGGCGCCCATCTTTCCTTCTCTTTCTCTCCCTGCCTTTCCCCCTCCTAGTAGGAGTAGGAAAGGGAGGAATCCTACTCCTACTAGGAGGAGGATTCCTCCTCCTAGGAGCGCCAACAAGGGCCGGCCGGCCTCCCCCTTGCTCCTTTATATACAGGGGCAGGGGGCACCTCTAGACACACAAGTTGATCACAAAGATCTCTCCCATCCGTGTGCGGTGCCCCCCTCCACCATATTCCACCTCGGTCATACTGTAGCAGTGTTTAGGTGAAGCCCTGCTGCGGTAGCTTCATCAACATCATCACCACGCCGTCGTGCCGACGAAACTCTTCCCCGAGCTCTACTGGATCGTGAGTTCGTGGGACGTCACCGAGCTGAATGTGTGCTGAACGCGGAGGTGCCATACGTTCGGTACTGAGGATCGGTGATCGTGAAGATGTATGACTACATCATCCGCGTTGTCATAATGCTTCCGCTTAACGGTCTACGAGGGTAACACTCTCCCCTCTCGTTGTTATGCATCACCATGATCCTGCGTGTGGGTAGGAATTTTTTTTACTACGTTCCCCAAAAGTGGTATCAGAGCCTGGTTTCATGGGTAGATGTTATATGCACGAGTACAACACAAGTGAGTTGTGGGCGATACAAGTCATACTGCATACCAGCATGTCATACTTTGGTTCGGCGATATTGTTGGATGAAGCGGCCGAGACCGACATTACGCGTACGCTTACGCGAGACTGGTTCTACCGACGTGGTTTGCACATAGGTGGCTGGCGGGTGTCAGTTTCTCCAACTTTAGTTGAACCGAGTGTGGCTACGCCCGGTCCTTGAGAAGGTTAAAACAACACCATCTTGATGAACTATCGTTGTGGTTTTGATGCATAGGTAAGAACGGTTCTTGCTCAGCCCGTAGCAGCCACGTAAAACTTGCAACAAAAAAGTAGAGGACGTCTAACTTGTTTTTGCAGGGCATGTTGTGATGTGATATGGTCAAGACATGATGCTATATTTATGTATGAGATGATCATGTTTTGTAACCGAGTTATCGGCAACTGGCAGGAGCCATATGGTTGTCGCTTTATTGTATGCAATGCAATCGCCTTGTAATTGATTTACTTTATCACTAAGTGGTAGCGATAGTCGTAGAAGCAATATTTGGCAAGACGACAATGATGCTACGATGGAGATCAAGGTGTCGTGCCGGTGACAATGGTGATCATGACGGTGCTTCGGAGATGGAGATCACAAGCACAAGATGATGATGGCCATATCATATCACTTATATTGATTGCATGTGATGTTTATCCATTATGCATCTTATTCTGCTTTGTTTTATGGTAGCATTGTAAGATGATCTCTCACTAAATTTCAAGATAAAAGTGTTCTCCCTAAGTATGCACCGTTGCCAAAGTTCGTCGTGCCGAGACACCACGTGATGATCGGGTGTGATAAGCTCTACGTCCATCTACAATGAGTGCAAGCCAGTTTTGCACATGCAGAATACTCTGGTTAAACTTGACGAGCCTAGCATATGTAGATATGACCTCGGAACACTGAGACCGAAAGGTTGAGTGTGAATCATATAGTAGATATGATCAACATAGTGATGTTCACCATTGAAAACTACTCCATTTCACATGATGATCGGTTATGGTTCAGTTGATATGGATCACGTGATCACTTAGATGATTAGAGGGATGTCTATCTAAGTGGAAGTTTTTAAGTAATATGATTAATTGAACTTAACTTTATCATGTACTTAGTACCTGATAGTATTTTGCTTATCTATGTTGTTGTAGATAGATGGCCCGTGCTGTTGTTCTGTTGAATTTTAATGCGTTCCTTGAGAAAGCAAAGTTGAAAGATGATGGCAGCAATTACACGGACTGGGTCCGTAACTTCAGGATTATCCTCATTGCTGCACAGAAGAATTACGTCCTGGAAGCATCGCTGGGTGCCAGGCCTGCTGTAGATGCTGCTGACAATGTTAAGAACATTTGGCAGATTAAAGCTGATGACTACTCGATAGTTCAGTGTGCCATGCTTTATGGTTTAGAACCGAGGCTTCAACGGCGTTTTGAACATCATGGAGCATATGAGATGTTCCGGGAGTTGAAGTTAATATTTCAAGCAAATGCCCGGATTGAGAGATATGAAGTCTCCAATAAGTTCTATAGCTGCAAGATGGAGGAGAATAGTTCAGTCAGTGAGCATATACTCAAAATGTCTAGGTATCATAATCACTTGACTCAACTAGGAGTTAATCTTCTTGTTGATAGTGTCATTGACAGAGTTCTTCAATCACTGCCACGAGGATACAAAAGCTTCGTGATGAACTATAATATGCAAGGGATGAATAAGACTATTCCCGAGCTCTTCGCGATGCTAAAGGTTGCGGAGGTAGAAATCAAGAAGGAGCATCAAGTGTTGATGGTCAATAAGACCACCAGTTTCAAGAAAAAGGGCAAAGGGAAGAAGAAGGGGAACTTCAAGAAGAACGGCAAACAAGTTGCTGCTCAGGAGAAGAAACCCAAGTCTAGACCTAAGCCTGAGACTGAGTGCTTCTACTGCAAACAGACTGGTCGCTGGAAGCGGAACTACCCCAAGTATTTGGCGGATAAGAAGGATGGCAAGGTGAAAAAAGGTATATGTGATATACATGTTATTGATATGTACCTTACCAGAGCTGGCAGTAGCACCTAGGTATTTGATACTAGTTCGATTGCTAATATTTGCAACTCGAAACAGGGAGTACGGATTAAGCGAGGACTGGCTAAGGATGATCTGACGATGTGCGTGGGAAATGGTTCCAAAGTCGATGTCATCACCGTCGGCACGCTACCTCTACATCTACCTTCAAGATTACTTTTATACCTAAATAATTGTTATTTAGTGCCAGCGTTAAGCATGAACATTATATTTGGATCTTGTTTGATGCGAGACGGTCATTCATTTAAATATGAGAATAATGGTTGTTCTATTTATATGCGTAATATCTTTTATGGTCATGCACCCTTGAAGAGATGTCTATTCTTGTAGAATCTTGATAGTAGTGATACACATATTCATAATGTTGAAGCCAAAAGATGCAGACTTGATAATGATAGTGCAACTTATTTGTGCCACTGCCGTTTGGGTCATATTGGTATAAAGCCCATGAAGAAACTTCATACTAATCGACTTTTGGAATCACTTGATTATGAATCACATGATACTTGTGAACCATGCCTTATGGGCAAGATGACTAAAACGCCGTTCTCTAGAACTATGAGCGAGCAACATATTTGTTGGAAATCATACATACTGATGTATGTGGTCCAATGAATATTGAGGCTCGCAGCAGGTATCGTCATTTTCTCACCTTCAGAGATGATTTGAGCAGATATGGGTATATCTACTTAATGAAACATTTGAAAAGTTCAAAGAATTTCATAGTGAAGTGGAAAATCATCATAACAAGAAAATAAAGTTTCTGCGATCTGATCATGGAGGAGAATATTTGAGTTACGAGTTTGGCCTACATTTGAAACAATGTGGAATAGTTTCACAACTCACACCACCCGGAACACCACAGCGTATTGGTGTGTCCGAACGTCGTAATCATACTTTACTAGATATGGTGCGATCTATGATGTCTCTTACTGATTTACCGCTATCGTTTTTGGGTTATGCTTTAGAGACGGCTGCATTCACGTTAAATAGGGCACCATCAAAATCCGTTGAGACAACACCTTATGAACTATGGTTTGGCAAGAAACCAAAGTTGTCGTCTCTAAAGTTTGGGGCTGCAATGCTTATGTGAAAAAGCTTCAACCTGATAAGCTCGAACCCAAATCGGAGAAATGTGTCTTCATAGGATACCCGAAGGAAACTATTGGGTACACCTTCTATCACAGATCTGAAGGCAAGATATTCATTGCTAAGAATGGATCCTTTCTAGAGAAGGAGTTTCTCTCGAAAGAAGTGAGTGGGAGGAAAGTAGAAGTTGATGAGGTAACTGTACCTGCTCCCTTATTGGAAAGTAGTTCATCACAGAAACCGATTCCTATGACATCTACACCAATTAGTGAGGAAGCTAATGATGATGATCATCGAACTTCGGATCAAGTTACTACCGAACGTCATAGGTCAACCAGAGCAAGATCCGCACCAGAGTGGTATGGTAATCCAGTTGTGGAGGTCATGTTCCTTGACCATGACGAACCTACGAACTATGAGGAAGCGATGATGAGCCCAGATTCCGCAAAATGGCTTGAGGCCATGAAGTCTGAGATGGGATCCATGTATGAGAACAAAGTGTGGACATTGGTTGACTTGCCCGATGATCGACAAGCCATCGAGAACAAATGGATCTTTAAGAAGAAGACAGTCGCTAATGGTAATGTTACAGTCTACAAAGCTCGACTTGTTTCAAAAGGTTTTCGACAAGTTCAAGGAGTTGACTATGATGAGACCTTCTCACCCGTAGCGATGCTTAAGTCCGTCCGAATCATGTTAGCAATTGCCGCATTTTATGATTATGAAGTTTGGCAAATGGATGTAAAGACTACATTCCTGAATGGATTTCTTGAAGAAGAGTTGTATATGATGCAACCAGAAGGTTTTATCAATCCAAAGGAAGCTAACAAAGTGTGCAAGCTCCAGCGATCCATTTATGGACTGGTGCAAGCATCTCGGAGTTGGAATAAACGTTTTGATAGTGTGATCAAAGCATATGGTTTTATACAAACTTTTGGAGAAGCCTGTATTTACAAGAAAATGAGTGGGAGCTCTTTGGCATTTCTAATATTATATGTGGATGACATATTGTTGATTGGAAATGATATAGAATTTCTGGACAACATAAAAGGATACTTGAATAAACGTTTTTCAATGAAAGTCCTCGGTGATGCTGCTTATATATTGGGCATCAAGATCTATAGAGATAGATCAAGATGCTTAATCGAACTTTCACAAAGCACATACCTTGATAAAGTTTTGAAGAAGTTCAAAATGGATCAAGTTAAGAAAGGGTTCTTGTCTGTGTTACAAGGTGTGAAGTTGAGTAAGACTCAATGCCCGACCACTGCAGAAGATAGAGAGAAACTGAAAAGTGTTCCCTATGCTTCAGCCATAGGCCCTATCATGTATGCAATGCTGTGTACCAGACCTGATGTGTGCCTTGCTATTAGCCGAGCAGGGAGGTACCAAAGTAATCCAGGAGTGGATCACTGCACGGCGGTTAAGAACATCCTGAAGTACCTGAAAAGGACCAAGGATATGTTTCTCGCTTATGGAGGTGACAAAGAGCTCATCGTAAATGGTTACGTTGATGCAAGCTTTGACACTGATCATGATGATTCTAAATCGCAAACCGGATACGTTTTTATATTAAACGGTGGAGCTGTCAGTTGGAGCAGTTCTAAACAGAGTGTCGTGGTGGGATCTACGTGTGAAGCGGAGTACATTGCTACTTCGGAAGCAGTGAATGAAGGAGTCTGGATGAAGGTGTTCATACCCGATCTAGGTGTCACACCTAACGCATCGGGTCCAATGAAAATCTTTTGTGACAATAGTGGTACAATTTCCTTGGCAAACGAATCCAGATTTCACAAAAGAACCAAGCACATCAAGAGACGCTTCAACTCCATCCGGGATCAAGTCCAGGTGGGAGACATAGAGATTTGCAAGATACACACGGATCTGAATGTTGCAGACCCGTTGACTAAGCCTCTTCCACGAGCAAAACATGATCAGCACCAAGGCTCCATGGGTGTTAAAATCATTACTGTGTAATCTAGATTATTGACTCTAGTGCAAGTGGGAGACTGAAGGAAATATGCCCTAGAGGCAATAATAAAGTTATTATTTATTTCCTTATTTCATGATAAAAAATGTTTATTATTCATGCTAGAATTGTATTAATCGGAAACATAATACATGTGTGAATACATAGACAAACATAGTGTCACTAGTATGCCTCTACTTGACTAGCTCATTGATCAAAGATGGTTAAGTTTCCTAACCATAGACATGAGTTGTTATTTGATCAATGGGATCACATCATTAGGAGAATGATATGATTGACTTGACTCATTCCGTTAGCTTAGCACTTGATTGTTTGTTTATTGCTATTGGTTTCTTCATGACTTATACAAGTTCTTATGACTATGAGATTATGCAACTCCCGAGTACTGGAGGAACACTTTGTGTGCTACCAAACGTCACAACGTAACTGGGTGGTTATAAAGGTGCTCTACAGGTGTCTCTGATGGTACTTGTTGAGTTGGCATAGATCAAGATTAGGATTTGTCACTCCGATTGTCGTAGAGGTATCTCTGGGCCCTCTCGGTAATACACATCACTATAAGCCTTGCAAGCATGATAACTAATGAGTTAGTTACGGGATGATGTATTATGGAACAAGTAAAGAGACTTGCCGGTAATGAGATTGAACTAGGTATTGGATACCGACGATCGAATCTCGGGCAAGTAACATACCGATGACAAAGAGAACAACATATAGTGTTGTGCGGTTTGACCGATAAAGATCTTCGTAGAATATGTAGGAACCAATCTGAGCATCCAGGCTCCGCTATTGGTTATTGACCGGAGACGTGTCTCGGTCATGTCTACATAGTTCTCGAACCCGTAGGGTCCGCACGCTTAAAGTTCCGTGATGATCGGTTTTATGAGTTTATATATTTTGATGTACCGAAGGTAGTTCGGAGTCCCGGATGTGATCACGGACATGACGAGGAGTCTCGAAATGGCCGAGACAAAAAGATTGATATATTGGAAGCCTACATTTGGACATCGGAATAGTTCCGGGTGAAATCGGGATTTTACCGGAGTACCGGAGGGGTTACCGGAACCCCTGGGGACTAATGGGTCTTGTTGGGCCATAAGGGAAAGAGAGAGGGGCCGGCCTAGGGCAGGCAGCGCGCCCCCTTCCCCCTGTCTTCAGTGAGTACAATTTTTGTTGGCATGGGTGTCTTACATGGGCTAGCATCGGACATGCCAAACTTCTCTAAAATATCCTTGAGGTACTTTGCTTGAAACAAGAAAATTCCTTCTTGAAATTGTTGAATTTGGAATCCGAGAAAGAACTTAAAATCCACATTGAGTGACATTTCAAAATTCTTGCTCATGGAGGCCACAAACTTCTTGCACAAATAAATGTTAGGAGAACAAAAAATGATATCATCTACTCCCTCCGTTCAGAAAAGCTTGTCCCAAGCTTGTTCCTCAAATGGATGTATCTAGCACTAACTTGGTGCTAGATACATCCATTTGAAGGACAAACTTTTTCGGATGGAGGGAGTACATACATTTGGCATAAGATCAAATCACCCTTGTCCCTCTTAGTAAAAAGAGTGGGATCGACCACCCCTCTCACAAAACCATCATCGAGTAAAAACTTCTTAAGATGATCATACCAAGCACGAGGTCAATGAACCCAGGTGGATGTGATACATATATACTTACTCTTGTAGAGGACCTTTAAGGAAAGCACTCTTCACATCCATTTGATGTAATGTAAAACCTTTGAAAGCAGCATAAGCAAGTAAGATGCGAATAGATTCAAGACGGGCAACAGGGGCAAAGGTCTCACCAAACTCCAAACCTTCAACTTGTGAGTACCCTTGTGCCACTAACCTTGCCTTGTTACGGATGATTACACCATTCCCATCTTGCTTGTTCTTGAAAATCCATTTTGTTCCAATGACATTGTGCTCCGTAGTTGGCCTCTCGACTAATGACCATACTTGGTTGCATTCAAAATTGTTCAACTCTTCTTGCATAGCAACGAGCCAATCGTTGTTCATCAATGCATCTTGTACCTTGAGAGGCTCAACACTAGACACAAACGATAAGTGAGCACAAAAGTTTGTCAAATGTTTATGAGTGACTCTACCTTCCGATATGCCGGTGAGAATTTTTTCAACATCAACACGACCGGCCACTCGAGGCATGATGGAGGTTAGGGTTTCACGAGGTTCAACTTCATGTCCATCATCGACGTCCTCAACATATGAATCATTAATGTGTGGTGGAAGATCTTCTTCATATTGCATTTCTTGAGGTTCATCATCAATGATTGCACTTTCTTGTTCTTGCCCTTGATGATGGCCTTGTTCTTGAAAATTATCATGAAGAGGGACTTGCTCATCTTCTTGTACTTGAATTAAGGGCATTGGTTGAGAAATAGGAGCTTGTGATGGTATTGGTGTTGTATTAGTTTGATGTTATGTGACGATTCCATCTTCATCATCATCATCATAAGGTTCTTGTTCCAGTGGAAGAAGTGCACCAACACCCATGGTCAGAATATCTTGAGAAGAATCTTCTTCACCTACATCACTTAGATCAACTTGCTCCCCATGGGAGCCATTAAATTCATCAAACACCACGTCACAAGTTTCTACAACACATCCATTGGATTTGTTGTAGACTCTTTAGGCGTGAGAGTTTGATCCATAGCCAACAAACATGCCCATAATTGTTTTGGATTGAAATTTTCCTAACCGTTCCCTTTTGTTGTGGATGAAACATTTGCACCAAAATACTCGAAAGTGAAGGAAATATGCCCTAGAGTCAATAATAAAGTTATTATTTATTTCCTTATTTCATGATAAATGTTTATTATTCATTCTAGAATTGTATTAACCGGAAACATAATACATGTGTGAATACATAGACAAACAGAGCGTCACTAGTATCCCTCTACTTGACTAGCTCATTGATCAAAGATGGTTAAGTTTCCTAACCATAGACATGAGTTGTCATTTGATTAATGGGATCACATCATTAGGAGAACGATGTGATTGACTTGACCCATTCCGTTAGCTTAGCATTTGATCGTTTAGTTTGTTGCTATTGCTTTCTTCATGACTTATACATGTTCCTATGACTATGAGATTATGCAACTCCCATTTACTGGAGGAACACTTTGTGTGCCACCAAACGTCACAACGTAACTGGGTGATTATAAAGGTGCTCTACAGGTGTCTCCAAAGGTACTTGTTGGGTTGGCGTATTTCGAGATTAGGATTTGTCACTCCGATTGTCGGAGAGGTATCTCTGGGCCCACTCGGTAATGCACATCACTATAAGCCTTGCAAGCATTGCAACTAATGAGTTAGTTGTGGGATGATGTATTACGAAACGAGTAAAGTGACTTGCCGGTAACGAGATTGAACTAGGTATTGAGATACCGACGATCGAATCTCGGGCAAGTAACATACCGATGACAAAGGGAACAATGTATGTTGTTATGCGGTCTGGCCGATAAAGATCTTCGTAGAATATGTTGTAGCCAATATGGGCATCCAGGTCCCGCTATTGGTTATTGACCAGAGAGGTGTCTCGGTCATGTCTACATAGTTCTCGAACCCGTTGGGTCCGCACGCTTAACGTTCGTTGATGATATAGTACTATATGAGTTATGTATGTTGATGACCGAATGTTGTTCGGAGTCCGGGATGAGATCACGGACATGACGAGGAACTCCGGAATGGTCCGGAGATAAAGGTTGATATATGAGATAATAGTGTTTGGTCACCGGAAGGGTTCCGAAATTCACCGGAAGAGGTTCCAGATGTTTCCTGAAATGTTTGGGTACGAGAACACTTTATTTGGGCCAAAGGGGAAAGCCCACGAGGTTTTTGGAAAGCGCAAAAGGAAGTTTTGCGGATTCCAGGGGCCAGACACCAGGGTCCCTGGCGTCTGGGTCCAGAAACCGGGAACCCTGGCGTCTGGCCCTGGAGTCCGAGAAGGACTCTTGCCTTTCGGGTGAAACCGACTTGGTGGAGGCTTTTACTCCAAGTTTCGACCCCAAGGCTCAACATATAAATAGAGGGGTAGGGCTAGCACCCAAGACACATCAAGAAACACCAAGCCGTGTGCCGCCAACCCCGTCCCCTCTAGTTTATCCTCCGTCATAGTTTTCGTAGTGCTTAGGCGAAGCCCTGCCGAGATTGTTCTTCACGAACACCGTCACCACGCCGTCGTGCTACCGGAACTCAGCTACTACTTCACCACTCTTGTTGGATCGAGAAGGCGAGGACGTCACCGAGCCGAACGTGTGCAGAACTCGGAGGTGCCGTGCTTTCGGTACTTGGATCGGTCGGACGTGAAGACGTACGACTACGTCAACCGCATTGATATAACGCTTCCGCGAACGGTCTACGAGGGTACGTAGACAACACTCTCCCCTCTCGTTGCTATGCATCTCCATGATCCTGCGTGTGCGTAGGAAATTTTGAAATTACTACGTTACCCAACAGTGGCATCCGAGCCAGGTTTTATGCATAGATGTCATATGCACGAGTAGAACACAAGTGAGTTGTGGGTGATATAAGTCATACTGCTTACCAGCATGTCATACTTTGGTTCGGCGGTATTGTTGGATGAAGCGGCCCGGACCGACATTACGCGTACGCTTACGCGAGACTGGTTTTACCGACGTGCTTTGCACACAGGTGGCTGGCGGGTGTTAGTTTCTCCAACTTTAGTTGTACCAAGTGTGGCTACGCCCGGTCCTTGCGAAGGTTAAAACATCACCAACTTGACAAACTATCGTTGTGGTATTGATGCGTAGGTAAGAACGGTTCTTGCTAAGCCCATAGCAGCCACATACAATTTGCAACATCAAAGTAGAGGACGTCTAACTTGTTTTTGCAGGGCATGTTGTGATGTGATATTGTCAAGACATGATGCTAAATTTTATTGTATGATATGATCATGTTTTGTAACCAAGTTATCGGCAACTGGCAGGAGCCATATGGTTGTCGCTTTATTGTATGCAATGCAATCGCCCTGTAATGCTTTACTTTATCACAAAGCGGCAGCGATAGTCGTGGAAGCATAAGATTGGCGAGACGACAATGATGCTACGATGGAGATCAAAGTGTCGCGCCGGTGACGATGGTGATCATGAAGGTGCTTCGGAGATGGAGATCACAAGCACAAGATGATGATGGCCATATCATATCACTTATATTGATTGCATGCGATGTTTATCTTTTATGCATCTTATCTTGCTTTGATTAACGGTAGCATTATAAGATGATCCCTCACTAAATTATCAAAGTATAAGTGTTCTCCCTGAGTATGCGCCATTGCGAAAGTTCTTCGTGCTGAGACACCACGTGATGATCGGGTGTGATAGGCTCTACGTTCAAATACAACGGGTGCAAAACAGTTGCACATGCAGAATACTCAGGTTAAACTTGACGAGCCTAGCATATAACAGATATGGCCCCGGAACACGGAGACCAAAAGGTCGAGCGTGAATCATATAGTAGATATGATCAACATAGTGATGTTCACCATTGATACTACTCCATCTCACGTGATGATCGGACATGGTTTAGTTGATATGGATCACGTGATCACTTAGAGGATTAGAGGGATGTCTATCTAAGTGGGAGTTCTTAAATAATATGATTAAATTGAACTTAAATTTATCATGAACTTAGTATCTGATAGTATCTTGCTTGTCTATGTTGATTGTAGATAGATGGCCCGTGCTGTTGTTCTGTTGAATTTTAATGCGTTCCTTGAGAAAGCAAAGTTGAAAGATGATGGTAGCAATTACACGAACTGGGTCCGTAACTTGAGGATTATCCTCATTGCTGCACAGAAGAATTACGTCCTGGAAGCACCGCTAAGTGCCAAGCCTACTGCAGGAGCAACACCAGATGTTATGAACGTCTGGCAGAGCAAAGCTGATGACTACTTGATAGTTCAGTGTGCCATGCTTTACGGCTTAGAACCGGGTATTCAACGACATTTTGAACGTCATGGAGCATATGAGATGTTCCAGGAGTTGAAGTTAATATTTCAAGCAAATGCCCGGATTGAGAGATATGAAGTCTCCAATAAGTTCTATAGCTGCAAGATGGAGGAGAATAGTTCTGTCAGTGAACATATACTCAAAATGTCTGGGTATCATAATCACTTGACTCAACTAGGAGTTAATCTTCCTGTTGATAGTGTCATTGACAGAGTTCTTCAATCACTGCCACCAAGCTACAAAAGCTTCGTGATGAACTATAATATGCAAGGGATGAATAAGACTATTCCCGAGCTCTTCGCGATGCTAAAAGCCGCGGAGGTAGAAATCAAGAAGGAGCATCAAGTGTTGATGGTCAATAAGACCACCAGTTTCATGAAAAAGGGCAAAGGGAAGAAGAAGGGGAACTTCAAGAAGAACAGCAAACAAGTTGCTGCTCAGGAGAAGAAACCCAAGTCTGGACCTAAGCCTGAGACTGAGTGCTTCTACTGCAAGCAGACTGGTCACTTGAAGCGGAACTACCCCAAGTATTTGGCGGATAAGAAGGATGGCAAAGTGAACAAAGGTATATGTGATATACATGTTATTGATGTGTACCTTACTAATGCTCGTAGTAGCACCTGGGTGTTTGATACTGGTTCTGTTGCTAACATTTGCAACTCGAAACAGGGGCTACGGATTAAGCGAAGATTGGCTAAGGACGAGGTGACGATGCGCGTGGGAAATGGTTCCAAAGTCGATGTGATCGCGGTCGGCATGCTACCTCTACATCTACCTTCGGGATTAGTATTAGACCTAAATAATTGTTATTTCGTGCCAGCGTTAAGCATGAACATCATATCTGGATCTTGTTTGATGCAAGACGGTTATTCATTTAAATCAGAGAATAATGATTGTTCTATTTATATGAGTAATATCTTTTATGGTCATGCACCCTTGAAGAGTGGTCTATTTTTGCTAAATCTCGATAGTGGTGATACACATATTCATAATATTGAAGCCAAAAGATGCAGAGTTGATAATGATAGTGCAACTTATTTATGGCACTGCCGTTTAGGTCATATCGGAGTAAAGCGCATGAAGAAACTCCATACTGATGGACTTTTGGAACCACTTGATTATGAATCACTTGGTACTTGCGAACTGTGCCTCATGGGCAAGATGACTAAAATGCCGTTCTCCAGAACTATGGAGAGAGCAACAGATTTGTTGGAGATCATACATACAGATGTATGTGGTCCACTGAATGTTGAAGCTCGTGGCGGATATCATTATTTTCTCACCTTCACAGATGATTTAAGCAGATATGGGTATATCTACTTAATGAAACATAAGTCTGAAACATTTGAAAAGTTCAAAGAATTTTAGAGTGAAGTTGAAAATCATCATAACAAGAAAATAAAGTATCTATGATCTGATCATGGAGGAGAATATTTGAGTTATGAGTTTGGTCTTCATTTGAAACAATGCAGAATAGTTTCGCAACTCACGCCACCCGGAACACCACAGCGAAATGGTGTGTCCGAACGTCGTAATCATACTTTACTAGACATGGTGCGATCTATGATGTCTCTTACTGATTTACCACTATCATTTTGGGGATATGCTTTAGATGGCCGCATTCACCTTAAATAGGGCACCATCGAAATCCGTTGAGACGACGCCTTATGAACTATGGTTTGGTAAGAAACCAAAGTTGTCGTTTCTGAAAGTTTGGGGCTACGATGCTTATGTGAAAAAGCTTCAACCTGATAAGCTCGAACCCAAATCGGAGAAATGTGTGTTCATAGGATACCCAAAGGAGACTGTTGGGTACACCTTCTTTCATAGATCCGAAGGCAAGACTTTTGTTGCTAAATTCAGAGTTTTTCTAAAGAAGGAGTTTCTCTCGAAAGAAGTAAGAGGGAGGAAAGTAGAACTTGATGAGGTAATTGTACCTGCTCCCTTTTTGGAAAGTGGTTCATCACAGAAAATGGTTTCTGCGACACCTACACCAATTAGTGAAGAAGTTAATGATGATGATCATGAAACTTTAGATCAAGTTGTTACTGAACCTCGTAGGTCAACCAGAGTAAGATCCGCGCCAGAGTGGTATGGTAATCCTATTCTGGAAGTTATGTTACTAGACCATGACGAACCTACGAACTATGAAGAAGCGATGGTGAGCCCAGGTTCCGCAAAATGGCTTGAGGCCATGAAATCTGAGATGGGATCCATGTATGAGAACAAAGTGTGGACTTTGGTTGACTTGCCCGTTGATCGGCAAGCAATTGAGAATAAATGGATCTTCAAGAAGAAGACTGACTCTGATGGTAATGTTACTGTCTATAAAGCATGACTTGTTGCAAAAGGTTTTCGACAAGTTCAAGGGATTGACTACGATGAGACATTCTCACCTGTAGCGATGCTTAAGTCTGTCCGAATCATGTTAGCAATTGCGGCATTTTATGATTATGAAATTTGGCAAATGGATGTCAAAACTACATTCCTGAATGGATTTATGGAAGAAGAGTTATATATGATGCAACCAGAAGGTTTTGTCGATCCAAAGGGAGCTAACAAAGTGTGCAAGCTCCAGCGATCCATTTATGGACTGGTGCAAGCCTCTCGGAGTTGGAATAAACGCTTTGATAATGTGATCAAAGCATTTGGTTTTATACAGACATTTGGAGAAGCCTGTATTTACAAGAAAGTGAGTGGGAGCTCTGTAGAATTTCTGATATTATATGTGGATGACATATTATTGATTGGAAATGATATAGAATTTCTGGATAGCATAAAGGGATACATGAATAAAAGTTTTTCTATGAAAGACCTCGGTGAAGCTGCTTACATATTGGGCATCAAGATCTATAGAGATAGATCAAGACGCTTAATTGGACTTTCACAAAACACATACCTTGACAAAGGTTTGAAAAAGTTCAAAATGCATCAAGCAAAGAAAGGGTTCTTGCCTGTGTTACAAGGTATGAAGTTGAGTAAGACTCAATGCCCGACCACTTCAGAAGATAGAGAAAAGATGAAAGATGTTCCCTATGCTTCAGCCATAGGCTCTATCATGTATGCAATGCTGTGTACCAGACCTGATGTGTGCCTTTCTATAAGTCTAGCAGGGAGGTACCAAAGTAATCCAGGAGTGGATTACTGGACAACGGTCAAGAACATCCTGAAATACCTGAAAAGGACTAAGGATATGTTTCTTGTTTATGGAGGTGACAAAGAGCTCATCGTAAATGGTTACATTGACGCAAGGTTTAACACTGATCCGGACGATTCTAAATTGCAAACCGGATACGTGTTTATATTAAACGATGGAGCTGTCAGTTGGTGCAGTTCTAAACAAAGCGTCGTGGCGGGATCTACGTGTGAAGCGGAGTACATAGCTGCTTTAGAAGCAGCAAATGAAAGAGTCTGGATGAAGGAGTTCATATCCGATCTAGGTGTCATACGTAGTGCATCTGGTCCAATGAAAATCTTTTGTGACAATACTGGTGCAATTGCCTTGGCGAAGGAATCCAGATTTCACAAGAGAACCAAGCACATCAAGAGACGCTTCAATTCCATCCGGGATTTAGTCCTCGTGGGAGACATAGAAATTTGCAAGATACATACGGATCTGAATGTTGCAGACCCGTTGACTAAGCCTCTTCCACGAGCAAAACATGATCAGCACCAAGGCTCCATGGGTGTTAGAATCATTACTGTGTAATCTAGATTATTGACTCTAGTGCAAGTGGGAGACTGAAGGAAATAAGCCCTAGAGGCAATAATAAAGTTATTATTTATTTCCTTATTTCATCATAAATGTTTATTATTCATGCTAGAATTGTATTAACCGGAAACATAATACATGTGTGAATACATAGACAAACAGAGTGTCACTAGTATGCCTCTACTTGGCTCGTTGATCAAAGATGGTTAAGTTTCCAAACCATAGCCATGAGTTGTCATTTGATTAACAGGATCACATCATTAGGAGAATGATGTGATTGACTTGACCCATTCCGTTAGCTTAGCATTTGATCGTTTAGTTTGTTGCTATTGCTTTCTTCATGACTTATACATGTTCCTATGACTATGAGATTATGCAACTCCCGTTTACCGGAGAAACACTTTGTGTGCCACCAAACGTCACAACGTAACTGGGTGATTATAAAGGTGATCTACATGTGTCTCCAAAGGTACTTGTTGGGTTGGCGTATTTCGAGATTAGGATTTGTCACTCCGATTGTCTGAGAGGTATCTCTGGGTCCACTCGGTAATGCACATCACTATAAGCCTTGCAAGCGTTGCAACTAATGAGTTAGTTGCGGGATGATGTATTACGGAACGAGTGAAGAGACTTACCGGTAACGAGATTGAACTAGGTATTGAGATACCGACGATCGAATCTCGGGCAAGTAACATACCGATGACAAAGGGAACAACATATGTTGTTATGTGGTCTGACCGATAAAGATCTTCATAGAATATGTAGGAGCCAATATGGGCATCTAGGTCCTACTATTGGTTATTGACCAAAGAGGTGTCTCGGTCATGTCTACATAGTTCTCGAACCCATAGGGTCTGCACGCTTAACGTTCGTTGACGATATAGTACTATATGAGTTATGTATGTTGATGACCGAATGTTGTTCGGAGTCCGGGATGAGATCACGGACATGACGAGGAACTCCGGAATGGTGCGGAGATAAAGGTTGATATATGAGATAATAGTGTTTGGTCACCGGAAGGGTTGCAGAATTCACCGGAAGAGGTTTCGGATGTTTCCCGAAATGTTTGGGTACAAGAACACTTTATTTGGGCCAAAGGGGAAAGCCCACAAGGTTTTTGGAAAGCGCAAAAGGAAGTTTTGCGGAGTCCAGGGGCTAGACGCCAGGGTCCCTGGTGTCTGGGTCCAGACGCCGGGAACCCTGGCGTCTGGCCCTGGAGTTCGAGAAGGACTCTTGCCTTTCAGGTGAAACCGACTTTGTGGAGGCTTTTACTCCAAGTTTCGACCCCAAGGCTCAACATATAAATAGAGGGGTAGGGCTAGCACCCAAGACACATCAAGAAACACCAAGCCGTGTGCTGGCAACCCCGTCCCCTCTAGTTTATCCTCCATCATAGTTTTCGTAGTGCTTAGGCGAAGCCCTGCGGAGATTGTTCTTCACCAACACCGTCACCACGCCGTCATGCTGCCGGAACTCATCTACTACTTCGCCCCTCTTGGTGGATCGAGAAGGCAAGGACGTCACCGAGCCGAACGTGTGCAGAACTCGGAGGTACCGTGCTTTCGGTACTTGGATCGGTCGGACGTGAAGACGTATGACTACATCAACCGCGTTGATAAAACGCTTCCACGAACGGTCTACAAGGGTACGTAGACAACACTCTCCCTTCTCATTTCTATGCATCTCCATGATCCTGCGTGTGCGTAGGAAATTTTTGAAATTACTACGTTACCCAATAGAAAGTACTTGACATTTGGCTTATTCCCAGTTAGTAGCTCATATTGTGCGGAGGAAGAGCTAGTTTGGTGCATGGCATGCAGTTTTGACAGCCTCGGCCCAAAAACTATGTGGCGACGTGTATTCATCCGACATGGACCTTGCCATCTCCACAAGTGTACGGTTCTTCCTTTCGGCTACACCATTTTGCTGAGGGGTGTATGGAGCTGAATATTGATGCTCAATCCCTTCATCACTAAGAAATTCTTCCAAGGTGTAGTTCTTGAACTTAGAGCAATTATCACTTCTTATTGCCAAGATTTCTTTGTCAAACTTGCGTTGTGCTTGCTCCGCAAAATCGATGAAGGTGATCTTCGTCTCGTCTTTGGACTTGAGGAAAAACACCCATGTATATCTTGAGTAATCATCAACAATAACAAGTAGATACTTTTTCCCACCAAGACTATCCCATGAAGGAGGCCCCAAAAGATCCACATGAAGGAGCTCCAAAGGCCTTGAAGTAGACACGATATTCTTGGGTGGGTGCTTCGATTGATGTTGCTTCCCGGCTATGCATGCACTACACATAGGATCTTTCTCAAAAGAGACATTGGTTAGTCCAAGGATGTGATTACCCTTTATGAGATCTTGAAGATTTCTCATGCCGACATGGGTTAGCCGGCGATGCCATAGCCACCCCTTGTCAGCCTTGGCCATTAGACAAGTTGCATGGAATGTGCTCTCTTTCGAGAAATCAACCGTGTAAAGGTTGCCATCCAACTCTCCAACAAAGGCCACTTCGAGAGTATCTCTCTTAAAGACTTCCACATCCGTTAGTCCAAAGAGTGTATCATAACCAACAGAAGCCAATTGGCGAACATAAAGCAAATGATATTTAAGGGATTGAACAAGCATGACATTTGCAAGAGACATGTCATTTGTTATAGCCACCTTGCCCAACATGAGTACCTGTCCTTTTGATCCTCCGCCAAACATAATGATCATAAATGGTTGAATAGCTTCCATGAAATCGTAGAGCAATTTGCTGTCTTGGGTCATATGATTGGTACATCTTCACCCATTTTACTCCACCAGAGAAAGAAACCTACACACAATTATGACTTGGTTAGAGGCTCCCATTTTGCAATGGGACCTCTCAAGTTATTCATAAGGGTCTTAGGGACCCAAATAGCATAGAATCGGAATGCATTTCGAGGGCCAACAAAATTTGCATAAACTTCTCCATCCTTAGTCTTACGAAGTACAAAGGATGGAGGCACAAACTCTTTTGGCTTGTTGAGAGTGGGCATGCCCCTTGTGGCCTTCCCGCTAACAACCTTACCTTTCTCCTTGTGCCCTTCTCGTACAAATGTTTCTTTTAGAGGGGTGGTGCGCTTTTGAGAAGACGTCTTCTTCTTGCTTGTGCTTGGGTCAAATCCGAGCCCCTCTTTGGCAACCACCTCATTGGGTTGGCTCAATACATCATTAAGGTTCTTTTGTCCTTGAGCACATGTCATGAGACCTTTCTCGATTTGACCCTTGAGAAAGCGATTCTCCTTAAGAATAGATGCTAGATCACTACTAGATCAGTTAGTAGTACAAGCATCAACATTGATAATAGGAGAAGAGTAAGCCTTGGCTAGAGTTTCAAGATAAGTAAGCTTGAGTGTCTCAAAACTCTTTGTAAGAAGGGTGAGCTCTTCTTCCTTAGTCTTGAGGGACACGGATAGGAGCTCACAAGCCTTAGAGAGAGAAGCATGAGACTTCACAAGCTCACTTTTATCATTCATGAACTCTTCGCAAGAGTCTTTAGCCTTTTTCAAGGAGGCAAGATTTGTAGCATGAACATCAATGTTTGCACAAATTTTCAAGCATAGTTCATCATTTCATGCTTTCTCATATTGGACTTTCCGCTCAAGGATTTCATATTTTTCCTTTCCTCGGTTATGAGGGTTTCGAGTTCCTTAATGGTGACGGTGTGCTTAACCACCATCTCCATAAGCATACGAAACATAGTGAGCTTCTTTCCTTTGAGGCAGCACATGACCTTATTTAATTTAGCAAACATGGGGTCATCTATATCATTATCATCATAATTATCCTCCCATCAAGGTACTCATCACTAGGAGTAGGAGGAGTGAAGAGAGGAGGATTTGATTTTGGGGTTACCTTAACCTTGTCAGGAGAGTTTTGGTCCTCTCCATCTTCTACCACAGCCTTTGCCATTAGGCACTTGTGAGCGTTTCCCTTGTAGTCTTTTAGATAGTTGTAGGTGACCACACCACCACTCTTGTTGACTAGCCTCAAAGTGTTTTGAGAATCTTGAGGAACTCCAGCAACACCACTAACATCATCCGGATCGTATTCTTCATGAGCAACCATTGCTTTCCCATCTCTCTTCTTGAGCTTTGAGTTCAAAGGGTCTGGCAACTTCTTATTCGGAAAAGTCTTGGGAAACCTTGGTTTATCTTCTGTCTTCTCATAGGGGTAATCGTTGGAGAAGTGGTTGGCTTCTTCACAGTTGTAACATTTTCTCACTTTCTTATTCTGAAATGTTCCTTTGAATTTTCCTGCGCTAAACTTCTTGACAAAGAGGGCAATGTCTTCATATGAAGGGCTCTCATCGGAGTCAATCTCATCACCGTCTTCATCCTCATCATCATCTTCTTCTTCACTTTGCTATTCTTCATATACATGCTTGGCCTTCAATGCAAGATTGATTTTTGACGTTGAGGTACCATGCATGGCAAGATGTTTTGTAGTATTTGCCTTTGACTCTTCAAATAGTAGGAAAGTGGATATGATGTCATCTGGAGTCATTTCCTTGAATCCATGGTGTTGTCTTATGTC
Organism: Triticum monococcum; assembly: GCA_034509565.1. NCBI lineage: Eukaryota > Viridiplantae > Streptophyta > Magnoliopsida > Poales > Poaceae > Triticum > Triticum monococcum. Next base: position 698,971,958 of record CM067847.1, read on the forward strand.
CCACACCATTTGGTGATGATACGGAGCAAGAGCATGAAGCAACTTATCCACGAGAAATCGCTTAGTCAAGTTGAATCCATCTTGTGTCTTGTCACACTCACATGACTCAATGTCAGCGGTGAGAGTCATGAGACGCTCAAGGAGTTGCTTGGGAGATTCACCTTTCTCCATAATTTTTTTGCAATTAACCCTTGGCAATTTCATATTGAGCAAGCCGGAGAGTGGAGGTATCGGTCTTGGTCCTCACAATGCTACCCCATAATTCCTTCGCACTTGTGATATGTATGTATGGTCTCCTTTGCTTGCCATTCATACCTCTCCTTATGCACATGGTTGCTGTGTCGTTGAGATTCTTGTCATATACCTCTCTTGGAGTAAGATTCTTCGGGTCAACAACTTGGTAGCCATACTCCAAGATCTCCAACATCTCATCATTTCCATATCGAAGATGATCCTACATAGCAACTCTCCACAAAGCAAAATCGGTAGTGTCATCAAGTAAAGGAGGTTTGCCTTGAGGGTTAAACTTTGGTTTCTCTATTTGAGGTATTGCATAAAGCCAAGGAACACTGGAGTGTTCATTACTAGGAGGTTGTTGGCCAAGTGAAGGAGTAGGCACAGCTGGCCTCGAGGCCGCACCACCAGAAAGTGGTGTAAGCATCGTGGTTATTGTGGCTAGTCTCATTAGGACCAAGGACTCAAGAGAAGCATCGTGCTCCTTCTATTGCTTAGCAAGAACCCGTTCCAGATCCTCAGAAGTGAAGGACTTGACTTCCGTGGAAGCCGCACCCGTATTCTTTGGATCCGCAACAAGGGGAGTCCCATCGGGGTTCAACTCGCTCCAGGGCGGTTAAGCCACAAGAATAGAGCAAGAGGCTCTGATACCAACTGAAAGGATCGAGATGGACCTAGAGGGGGGTGAATAGGTACAATTACAAATTTTAATTATTACTTAGCAATTTTAGGCAATAATTCAGAATATGAAAGTGAGCCTAACAATTGCACGTATGATGCTAAGAGCTAAGCAAGGTAAACAAGTAACACAACTATGTGAGTAAGCAAGCACAATATGATGTAAGTAAGCACTAAGAGACAAGTAACCACAAGTAGAGAGTTAGGGTTAGGAATAACCACAACTCCGAGAGACGAGGATGGAAGCCGATGTTCACTTCCTTGGAGGGAAGCTACGCCACCGTTAGAGAGGTGGATGTTACCACGAAGGCACACCAATGCCACGAAGGCTGACCCTGTTCTCCCTTTGAGACAACACCACGAAGGCGTTTCTCAACCACTAGTGGTAGACCTTGGGGTGATCTCCAAACCCTCACAAACTTTCCGGGGGTAATCACAATGATTGATTCCTCACCAAATGCCTCCTACCGCCTAGGAGTCTCCAACCTCCAAGAGTAACAAGAACGATGGGAAATGCTCAAGAACTTGCTCAAATCACGAATTCCTGTGGTGAGAAGAAGGGGAAGGAGTGGATCTATCACTTGATTGGAGAACTCCTCTCAAATGTTCCCAAATCCCTTGGGGATCTAGGATTTTGTGTAGGGGATCAAGAGAGGGAGTGAAATGTGTTCTTGGAAAGCTCAAAGTGAATGGTCAACCCTCACATGGGATAGGAAGGAAATATTTATAGTATGCCTCAATAAGTGGTCGTTGGAGCTCAAAACAACACTGCAGCGTCGGACGTCTGATGTGCAACAGACGATCGAAGGCTCAGTAGACACCAAATGTCTGACAGGGACCGGGCGTCTGATGTATTGGCACGGTATAGAAGGTACCAGACGACCGAAGGATCCCAGACGTCCAATGTTTAGGCTCGGTGGTTTAAGTACCGGACGACCGAAGAATATCGGACGGCCGAGGGCTCGGCAGTCAACGGACGTCTGATGTTTTTCCACTGTATAGAGTGTATCGGATGACCGGAGGGTTCCGGACATCCATGTTTTGGCTCTGATGAAAGATTGCCAGACGTCCGGTGAATACCGGACGTCCGATGTTTTGGCTCTGTATAGGAGGGGCCGGACGTCCGGTGAATACCGGTCGTCCAACACAGATGAAGAGCAGATAATGAGTTTGAAGTAGTTTTTGAGCAAGATTCTCACAAGACCCCATGTTCCCATCTTTATAGTGCGGGATCCCTATACTCAAGAATAAATTCAACTATAGTCTTGTTCCTTCGTTCTTGATGAAGTAAAATATTTACGAAATCATAATCCACACACACAATTGATTCAGAGGGGACTAAAACCTGAGATATACTTGACAAACTTGGTTAGTCCCTGACGGTGTCCTGGACTAGGGGGTACTCACCACGTCATCTCCCGATCTATTAGATTGGGCCGAGGACCCCCATGGCTGTATACTCATGGGCCAGTTTGGACGGCTGCCGCATACAAGGAAGATTACACAAGACTTGGCGATCAAGACAAGGACTTCTCCCCACCGACGTATTCGGCTAGGACTCTTGTTATCCTAGGCCTCCGGTGCATTATATAAACCGAGGCCAGGCTAGTCGACAGATATACAATATATACAACAATGATACCATAGGCTAGCTTCTAGGGTTTAGCCTCCTTGATCTCGTGGTAGATCTACTCTTGTACTATCCATATCATCAATATTAATCAAGCAGGATGTAGTGTTTTACCTCCATCGAGAGGGCCCGAACCTGGGTAAAACATCGTGTCCCTTGTCTCCTGTTACCATCCGCTTAGACGCACAGTTCTGTACCCCCTAACCGGTTTTGATACCGACATTGGTGCTTTTATTGAGAGTTATGTTGTGTGATCGACAAAAGGATCGATGGCTCGCCTGCAGATCAACTACGACTTCGGCATCTTCGTCATCAGCTCGACTGGTCACCTTGGTTCGACCAAGAATCACGCCCCGTGTTCGGATCACCATGTCCAGACGAGGGCCTTCATCAAACATCAACTCCGATCTCTATCAAGATCACGGAGGAATCATCTATGGAGCTCGGGGGCTCAATGTCAACATTGCCCTCAAGTGACCGTGCTGTTTTTCTTGACAGCGAACTCGTATCTGCCACCACCACCTCCTCGAGTATCTCTTTGACGATCGCTTTGGTGGAATTATGTGGAATTAAGTCTACAACAACCCTGGAAAATTTCGTCGAGTTCCGATGGAGAAATCTCTGGCAATCCACGATATACCGGAGCCCTGTCAAATCTGGACGGGAATTTGGATGAGTTTAGGGCGTGGCGTCCAGCTTCTAGCTCGGACGTCCTTTGGAAGATCCAACCGTTGATCGGCTGCGGAATTCCTATATCTACCACCTCTCAAAATTTCGTCTCGATCCGACCGTCCAAACTCCGGGAACCTTCCGATTAGTGCATCACTTTTCGGATTTGTTTTCTGCACGAAAACGAATCCGACCCGAGTTCATCTTTTTTATGAACAGGATTTCGGACATCCCTTTTGAAGGAAGTTTTGTATGGGGTATTGTGTTTTGTTCCCGAACACATCCCACTAACTGTAAGATCTTTTGAACATGATCTTCAACATCATGCGGTGTCAATCCAGTCCGGTAATATTACTCCACGGCTGCCGACCTGCGCAACTTCTTCGGATCATCATCTCGGCAAGCCGAACAAGGGCCCGGCATCGCGAAGGATAAATCATCACCAACATCACCGCCCCACGGATTACACGGAGTGGGCATACCAGCATCGCCACACGGTCGCTTCATCAAGCCGGCATCGACCATGTCACGACCTGCATCGACAGGGCCGCACTATTGCTTCTTCAAGCTGGTGTCCATCACGCCGACCTACTTCGACTCATCGGCTAACATCGAGGCTTCGACATCTTGGCTGGACCGGGGGCTTCGCCATCTCTTCATCAACCTACTCCGGACACTTCGGCGTCACTAGCCGACCAGCTCCTGTAAGTGCATCTAGTGCCACCCCTAGTTGGTTTTGGAGTATTGACGACAAACCTAGTTGAGGGACTAATGTGTTTGTGAGAATTGCAGGATAACACAGGTAGAAGTCCCTCATTGATTCGGTTTAGTTACCAGAGATGACCCCCAAAAATGTACGAAGACATTGAAGACAATGGTGGTTCATGAAGACAATCGTGTCGAAGACAATGACATATGAAGACTCCCCATGAAGCTTTTGGAACTCGAAGACTTAGATCCTTCGTAGCTTTACTTTATTCATGTTGTGTCATAGGAACCACCGTACTGTTAAGTGGGGTCCAAGAAATCCAGTCAGGGTGACTGAAGTGATGCCTAATTCAAATCCTATGTCTTCGAGTGAAGACAATGAGAGAAAATCTTGTTTAGAGTCAGACAAGTCAGCTTTACTTGTAGCCCAAGTAAAGTTGCCGTGAGAGTTCAAAATTCGACCGTTAGTACACGTGTTAGTTCCTTAGTGACCCAGGGTCATTTCGGACAAATCAGGTCAGGGTTGCCAAGTGGCTATAAATAGCCCACCCCCAGAACCATAAATTGTTGGCTGCTCAGATTTCAGTGCACGGCTTTTGTCGTTTGAGAGCAACCCACCTCGAAGCCTTTGAGACAAAATCCTTAGTGAGGAGAAAAGCCCTAACCACCCAGAGCCAGAGTAATTGGGCATCACTTAAGTCTTCTTGTCTGAGTGATCTGAAGACTTATTACACTTGAGGACTGTGCATCCTCCAGACGGTTAGGCGTCGCGTTCTGAGCATCCAAGAGGAATTGTGGATTGCCGGTGAACGAAGTCTGTGAAGGTTTGGGAGTCTACCTTGAAGACTTACCAGAGTGATTGGGCGGGGTCTGTGTGACCTTAGCTCAAGGAGAAAACGGTGAGGATTGGGTGTCCTGAGCTGCGTGTTCAGGACTGGGTGTCCGGGACTGTGTGTCCTTTGGTTTAAATACCTAGCCGCTCCAACCAGACGTACAGTTGTCACAACAACTGGAACTGGTCCAACATATCATTGTCTTCAATGTGTCACTGGTTTCATCTTCACCTCCCTTTACTTACCAGTACACATTGTGAAGCTATTGCATGCCTGCTTAATCTTCATAAGTTCTTCCAACCTGATCCTCATTACACCGAAGCTATTTGTCTCTGTGCTTTTACTGTACTGTATATTTGACTATGGCTTGCGTTGTGTAATCTATCTTCCGCTGCATAGTGATAGGCTTCAAGTCTGTTTGTCTTCATAACTTCCATGTTTTGAAGACTTTCTTAAAAATCGCCTATTCACCCCCCCCTCTAGTCGATATAACGCACTTTCAATTGGTATCAGAGCAAGGTGCTCCCTTGTTCTGTGTGATTCGGTTTAACCATCTGGAGTTTTAGCTATGTCGACTGCAGGGATAATTAAAGTCTCCGCTGCATGCCCCGTCTTCGATGGAACTGAATATCCCTACTGGAAGAATAAGATGCGCATGCATCTTGAAGCCATTGACGTCGACCGATGGTATGTCGTCGAAAACGGCATTCCCAAGGCTGGAGAAGGTGTCACTGCTGCTGATGTCAAGAAGTTCACTCAACTGGACTCCACTGCCAAGAATATTATCTGTGGTCATCTGACCAAAGGACAGTACGGCCGTGTGAGTGCCTTGAAGACATCCAAGCTGGTCTGGGACTGGCTCTCCAAGGTCAATGAAGGTATCTCAACCCAGAGAGATCAGAGAATCAGTGTTCTTCGAAATCTCTTCAACCGCTTCAAGCGAAATGACAACGAGAATGTCCAGCACACATTTGACCGGCTCACTGACATCACAAATGAGCTTCAAGCCCTTGGCGCCACTGAGATCACCAAACATGAAATCGTCAAGACGCTGCTAAGATCACTTGACAGTTCATTTGACATTCTAGCCCTGATGATTCAAGAACGTCCAGACTTCAAGACACTTGATCCGTCTGACATACTTGAGAGGCTCAACACACATGAGTTTCAGCTTTCTGAGAAAAGAGATATCTACGGTCCAAACTATGGGCGAACTCGTGCCTTGAAGGCAAAAGCTGTGTCATCATCTGAAGAGGAATCTGACAGCAGTTCTGATGATCCTGAAGACATTGGAAGGGAACTTGCAATGCTAGTAAAGAAGTTCCAGAAATTCACCAAGAAGAAAGGCTTCAGAAAGTCTTCAAGATCAAGCTCAAGGAATGATGAAGCTTCTGCGCATGACTACAAGAGGAAAACTTGTCACAAATGCAAGAAAACTGGACACTTCATCTCTGAATGCCCACAGTGGAACAATGAGAACAGAAAGAAGAAGAAGAGCAAGGAATATGACTCTGACGATAAGAAGACGAAGAAATACTCAAAGTCTTCGTCCAAGTCTTTCTCAAAGTCTTCATCACACAAGAAGAGTTCATCTGGCAAGGCTCGTGCGTTTGTTGGCAAGGAAATGGATTCAAAGGAGGAGTCCGCTTCTGAGGAGGCAGAGGTGGAGTCTGAGGAGGAGTCTGATTCAGGCATTGCAAGTTTGGCTACAGCCTATGTCGCCAAGTCCATCTTCAACACTGAAGACAATGACTCTATCACCATCACCGATGCAAATGACAAGGACGACTCTACTCCCACCTACTGCTTCATGGCACGTGGTGCCAAGGTAAACACACGCACCACTCACTATCAAACATCTAGTGACGATGACTCTGGTTGTGATTCAAAACCCAGTTACAAAACACTTGCTAAAATTACAACTAAACAACAAAAGGCCATGGAACATATTCAAAAACTGTTAGACAGAAGCGATGATCTGTTGGGTGCTGAAATGACTCGTTCTGAATCCTTAATTGAAGACATAAAAAATCTTCACGTTAAGTATCAGGAACTCGAAGATCGTCTTGAGACTCTCTCAACTACTCATGAAAAGCTTTCCTATGATTATCTTCAGAAGAAGCAAGATCTTGAGAAGTTGAGAGCGGATCATGAAGATCTTCAAAAGGAAAACGAGTCACTTCGAGCCGAACAGATCAGTTCTGCTCAGGAAGGATTTGAACCACCATGCCTTAAATGCATTGAGCGTGATAATGCTATTTCTGTCGCTGAATGTTCCACTGCTACTGCTGTTGCAATATCTTCAACTGTTGAAGTGGTAACTAACCCCTCTGCCGAGGATACCACTGCTATTGCTGATGAAAATGCTAGGTTGAAGACATTTCTTGAAACAGGAATGTACAAAAGTCTCAAAGGACATCAGACACTATGTGATGTCCTCAAGAAGCAGATTCTGAACCGAAACCCTAGCAAAGAGGGTGTTGGGTTCGTGAGGAAAATTAATGCAGATGGCTCTTACTGGAAACCTGAGCAGTACCCCAAAACCACATGGGTTGCTGCAAAGGACTCCTCATTAGATCCATCCAATCTATCTGGCTTCACTTGTGCTAATCCAATTATCATTGATGAATCCTTTGATGCAAACTATAAACTGTTTAGGAATCAGAATGGTGAAGTATTTGCCAGGTACATTGGTACTAACTGCAGGAATGGACCGCCTATGAAGAAGATCTGGGTTCCAAAAACGTGTCTTGAGAATCTTCCTGTGAATGTCCTCATGACACCTCACATGAAGAAGACAAACATCAGACCAAAGGCTTCATATGGTCCAAAGGGTTCATACAGGCAGAGGGCTCATCTGAGTTGCACTAACACAAATGCTTTGCAGGGAAACCATGCTCAGGCTCATGTGAGCGGTTCTTCAAACCGTCATTCTCATATGACCAAAAATTATTCTGCCTATTCTTATGAGTATTATTGCCCACCTGCTAGACTGTTTGCTAGGGCTCCAAAGCCAAAATTCTCAGATGCTGCACTTAGACTTATTGCTTCTAAGCCACCCTTGAAGATGTGGGTGGTTAAGAAAGCTTAACTCTCTTTTGCAGGGAAAGGTCTCCAGCTCAAAACCAAAATCTTCTGATGCTATTGCTGGAGACCTTAAAAAACTCGTGGGGCGCTCGATCAAATGCCCGAATGGCATCACTATGTATTTCATATCTGAATCGCATGCTACTCTCCCTGCTTGTCCTAACCTGGATCTCAGTTTTCATAATCCACTGGTTCGTCAAATGTTTTTGCTTCACAACACTCTTGGTGAAGCCTATCCCCCTAACTGCACTGTAGGGTATGACACCAGAAACTTCGGAGTCTTCAGTATGGATTATTGACAGCGGGTGTACAAATCACATGACTGGCAAGAAAAGTCTCTTTATGGACTCAACCTTACGTCCATCTGACAAGAGCCACATCACATTCGCTGACACTGGTAAAAGTAAAGTACTGGGTCTAGGTAGAGTTGCAATCTCAAGGGATCAACACATGGATAAAGTCATGTTTGTTGAATCCCTTGGCTTCAACTTAATGTCTGTCTCAATGCTTTGCGATTTAAACATGATTGTAATCTTTGGAAAATATCGCTGTCTGGTACTAATGGAATCTGACAAGTCTCTAGTGTTTGAAGGGTATCGAAAAGATGATTTGTACGTGGTAGATTTCTCAGCAGGACCACAGCTTGCAGTTTGTCTTCTCGCAAAGGCTTCAGAATGCTGGCTTTGGCATCGAAGACTTGGGCATGCTGGTATGAGGAACCTCCACACCCTTGCTAAGAAGAAGCATGTCATAGGCATCGAGGGCGTCAAGTTCAAGAAAGATCACTTATGCGGTGCCTGTGAAGCTGGGAAGATGACAAGGGCAAAACATCCTTCGAAGACAATCATGACCACTACTCAACCCTTCGAACTGCTTCACATGGATCTTTTCGGCCCTACCCACTACTCAACTTTCTCCACTACTGCTTGCCTCTATGGCTTCGTCATTGTTGATGATTACTCTAGATATACTTGGGTGCACATAATTCTTTACAAGACTAAAGTGCAGGATGTCTTCAGACGCTTCACAAATCGGGCAATGAACAATTATGGCGCCAAGATAAAGCACATCAGAAGTGACAATGGCACAGAATTCAAGAACACCGGCCTTGACACATATCTTGATACATTGGGCATCACTCATGAATTCTCAGCTCCATACACGCCACAACAGAATGGCATCGTCGAACGCAAGAATAGAACACTTATTGAGATGGCCAGAACAATGTTAGATGAGTACAAGACACCAAGAAAATTCTGGACTGAAGCCATTGACACTGCATGCCATACTATCAACCGTGTGTATCTTCACAAGCTGCTGAACAAGACATCTTATGAACTTCTGACTGGCAAGAAGCCAAATGTAAGTTACTTCAGAGTATTTGGATCGAGATGCTGGATCAAGGGCCCTCACCACACAGCAAAATTTGCTCCAAAAGCACATGAGGGCTTCATGCTTGGATATGGAAAGGATTCGCACTCCTACAGAGTCTTCAATCTCTTTCACTACAAAGTGGTTGAAACAGTGGATGTGCAGTTTGATGAGACCAATGAGTCACAAAGAGAGCAACTACCAGATGTACTAGATGAAGTTCCAGCCAGTGAATCAATCAAGCTAATGGGAACTGGAGAAATTGTACCCTCTGAAGCTCGTCCTGAAGAAGAACTTATCATCTCAGCACCTGATCCACATGAAGACAATGCTCAGCCAGAAGACATTCCTCCCCATGACAACGTAGATCAGCAAGAGCAAAGTCTTCGACCCCTACATCCTCGTGTTGCCAATGAAGTGCAAATTGACAGAATAATTGATAGCATCAATGCACCTGGTCCACTGACTCGTTCAAAGGCAACTCAATTGGCAAACTTTTGCGGACACTTCGCATTTGTTTCAATCACAGAACCCAAGAAAACTGATGAAGCCTTTATGGAACCTGAATGGATTCAAGCTATGCAAGAAGAGCTTCAACAATTTGAGCTGAACAATGTATGGGAGTTAGTTAAGCGTCCTGATCCACGGAAGCATAACATAATAGGCACCAAATGGATATACCGCAACAAGCAAGATGAGCATGGCCAAGTCGTCAGAAACAAGGCTCGTCTCCTTGCTCAAGGATATACTCAAGTGGAAGGCATCGACTTTGACGAAACATTTGCTCCTGTGGCCAGACTTGAAGCCATCCGTATACTGCTGGCCTATGCAAATCATCACAACATAATCCTGTATCAAATGGATGTAAAAAGTGCCTTCCTCAATGGCAAAATTGAAGAGGAAGTGTATGTTGCGCAACCACCTGGGTTTGAAGATCCAAAACATCCTGACATGGTGTACAAGCTCAAAAAGGCACTATATGGCCTCAAACAAGCCCCTCGGGCCTGGTATGATACACTCAAATACTTCCTGAAGAGCAAAGGCTTCATACCTGGTTCCCTGGATCCCACTCTCTTCACAAAGACATATGATGGTGAACTGTTTGTGTGCCAAATATACGTGGACGACATTATCTTCAGTTGCACATATCAGAAGTACAGTGAGGAGTTCGGATATATGATGCAAGAGCAATATCAGATGTCTATGATGGGGGAGCTGAAATTCTTCCTCGGTCTTCAGATAAGGCAACAACGCAATGGCATCTTCATATCTCAAGAGAAATATCTCAAAGACTGCCTGAAGAAGTTCGGTATGCAAGATTGCAAAGGCTTCACAACACCAATGCCAGCCAAACATCATCTGGGTCCTGACGACAATGGTAAAGAGTTTGATCAAAAGGTATACCGCTCCATGATTGGTTCTCTGCTTTATTTATGTGCATCTAGGCCAGATATTATGCTTAGTGTTTGCATGTGTGCTTGGTTTCAAGCGGCACCAAAGGAGTCACATCACTTAGCAGTGAAGCGAATTCTTCGATATTTGGCTCACACACCAACTCTAGGGTTATGGTATCCAAAGGGCTCAGAATTTGATCTGGTTGGATTTTCGGACGCTGATTACGCTGGTGACAAGGTTGATCGGAAATCCACATCAGGCACATGTCATTTCCTAGGCCGATCTCTTGTCTGTTGGTCTTCAAAGAAGCAGAACTGTGTATCTCTCTCCACTGCTGAATCTGAATACATTGCTGCTGGATCCTGCTGCGCTCAGCTTCTATGGATGAAGCAAACCCTCAAGGATTACGGCATTCATCTGAAGCAAGTGCCACTTTACTGCGACAACGAAAGCGCCATCAAGATCGCCAACAACCCAGTTCAGCACTCGAAGACAAAGCACATTGAAATTCGTCATCATTTTCTCAGAGATCATGTTACAAAGGAAGACATTGATATCATACACGTCAACACTGAAGAGCAATTGGCAGATATCTTCACCAAACCCTTGGATGAGAAGAGATTTTGCAAGTTACGGTGTGAGCTAAATATCTTGGAATCCTCAAATGTCCTGTGATCAGGCACACATCCTAACACTTATGCATGATGATGACTTAGATGTGCAACACACAAAGTAACGTATATCTTCAATCAATGAAGACATACATTCTAAGTGTGAATACATTAATGTGGAATTTGACCTCGGAGCGCCACGATAATTGTGCGCCGTGTCTAGGTTCAATACTTCCTATACGGTGGGTAGCGCCACCACCAAAATTTTTCTGCGTGAAGTGTTTTACTCATGTCGTTACATTTGCTACGTCTTCACATTTGGTTTGGCTTGAATCTCAACATGTCTTCATGATTATCTTCACTATGTTGATTATATATGCACTGGTGTTCTGTCCTCTACAGCATTCACTTATAGCTATGTCTTCTTGGCTGAATCTTTTGAACTAAGTGAATGTGATCGGACCCTAACCTCTCCATGCTTCCTACCTCAAACTCTATCTCTCCAAGTCATATGCACTCTATTGAAACTGTCGAATGTCTTCACTGCATCCTTGTCAGAAGAAGACACAGAGACAAACTTTAAAACGGCTTTTAATGTCTATCCATCAACTAGAATTCCGGAGAAGTAGGAACCTCTCCCGACAAACCAGGCGTGCGTGGGGTGAAACTGCCCCCACAATTCCGCATGCTGGCCACGTACTGATCAGATGCGAATCGCCAGGGGCACCTGAGTAATAGCGCAGTGCCGCCCATATCCCTATAAGTACTCGTTTTACTGCGGTCATTATCTCTTCTTCCTCCCTCGCACAAACCCTAGCACCACCGCTAACTCGCAACGACGCCGGCGACGAAGTGCTTCACTACTGCGACCTCTCCGACGCCGTTCTCACGCCGACCGCGGCCACCAGTCTCTCCGTCGTCGTCCTAAGCATCTTCCGTCGCCAAGTTCGGGCACGGAGGATCAAACTGCTCGGCCTCACCTCTCTTCTCGTCTAGCAGTTCCAAGTCTGGTAAATAACAAGCTTTTTATAGCCTCTTTTGATCCTATTGATCCATCACTTTCTGCCAAAAGAGGTTTCTATTCCTTCAAGTTTCATTCCTCTTGTCTGAATCTCATAACTTGCCTAGCATATTCACTTGTTCTTCATGAAGTAGTTAGATTCCTCACTTGTACTGATCTATGGGTTCATACAAATCTGGAACCAACTTCTTTTCTATAAAGTGAATGTCTTCGCATGATGAGGTCAATGTCTTCTACACTGATTTATCTTCAAAATCTTCTGAGAATGCATATGACCTCTTCCCCTTCCCTCGCACCTTAATGCTGTCACAGGTACATGTCCGTGGGAGAATCTTTTGGTTCTCATAGTCTGCATTCATTTGCAGAATTCCTACAGCGTCACATCAATTCACCCGAAGCAAGTTCCTGTTGGTCAAGCAAAAGGAAGCCTTTGAAGCCTTTGAAACCTTTGAAGCCTTTGAAACTTTTGAAGCCTTCCAAGTTAAGCTTCATGGCATCCGAGAAACCATCAAGGAAGGGAGGCAGACAGAGACGGGGTGACACATCAAAGGATCTGCCTGCAGATTTGGCAGAAACGTACCAAACAGATCCTGAAGAAACCTATGCTCAGCGCAAGACACGAATCCAATGGATTCGCAGGTACTGGGCAGAGCAGTGGTTCCTATACCGCTTCGTCACCAAAGAATATGCAGAGAAGTGCGCCATCAAGCGGCCATGGGGAGATGCCTTGTACAAGAATCTCGTACCCCGAACCAGAGACGAAGCCATTGCTCAAGGTTTCTTTCCATGCATGGTCAGGGGACAACAGCCAGCTGATGCACATCCATCGTCCCTTCTCTGGTGTCGCGATGACACTCTGTTCAAGCGCAATTTCCAATTTGCCCAGAACTCTGCGAAGCAAAACAAGAAGGAGTTTGGATTGGACTTCAACCCTGGTCCCTCCAGACCAAGGGCAGATGGCACACGCGACGCTAATCCCAATGTCATCGGGCCATTCGCCAATCTCGACGGCCTCATCACTCACATTATAGTCCAAGGGACTGCCGTGAACAACCCTCCAGCAGACACTGAGTCTGATGATGCTCCTGCTGCCCCAGAGCCAAAGCAGATGAAGAAAAAGTCAAAAGCTTCCAAGCCAGTCGCCTCCCCCAAGATCTCCAAAGCGAAGCCATTGGCCACTGCACCTCCTGAAGCCAGTGTGCAGTCTGAAGGCTTATCAAGAGTCTCCAAGCCTCAAGATGCAAAGAAACCACAGCCACACACCAGCAAAGAGCTAACTGTCGCTGCCGTTCTTCGCTGCGAAGCCATTGATCTGTCCAGTGACGAAGATCTTGGTGATGACGCTCTTGAGCAGCTCATCAAGAGCAAGGAGGAGGCTGAAATCTTCAACAATCTGCCTCTGTTCGATGCAAAAATCATCCACAGCTTCATAGATGAGTGGTTTGACACGCCCAACATCAGCTTTGATGATCTGCAGCTGCCCATTGGCCTCAGCGTGGCCTTCCAAGGAGCTATCGCTTCAAAACTCGCTATTGCCCAGCGCATCGTGGAACTGAAGCAAAAGATAGATTTTGAGAAGGCTCAGTTTAAGCAGAACATGGCCACGCTCACCGTCCAAGAGATCAAAGACTTCAAGGTCATGCTGCATGAGCTGAAGGAAAACTTCATGCAGAAACGTGCAGAGGCTCAGGGTTCACGCGAGCGCATGAAGCATTTGGCTGATCTCTGCGTACAGGCCTACAACGAGGCCGAGAAGCGAAAGGCACTTGGGCGTCCCGGCATCGACCCCAGGATGGCCGCCAAGAAAAAGAAGACGCCCACCCTGGCTGAAGAAGAGGCCCCACGCCAAGAAGCTATTCCAACTGTCTTCCCCACCGCCAAGCCTAGCTCGAAGCCAAAGCGCTCACCCGCTTCAGAGCTTAAGAAGACAAGGATAGCCGAAGCCAAAGCAAGGAAGAGGAAACACTCTGAAGCCTCTCCTTCAGACCCCACCACCAAGAAGCGCAAGTCCAAGAAGTCTCGGGCTGCTCCCACAGAGCCCTTGATAGTTGAACCCCTTTCCGTTCGCCGTCCTGATGAAGATCGTCAGCTGACCGTCCATGAGCCTGCTCTCACCGAGGGTCAGCGTGATGAAGACATTCCAGCAGCCGACCCCACCGCTGCTGAAGACATTGGTCTCGAAGACAATGTACAAGATGATGCAGTCCTTCCTCAGCTCGAATCGAGTGAATTGCTCAGCATTGGTCGTCCCTTGACGCCAATCACACAAGATGCATCGTGGGCAGATCGCCCACAGGAGGAAGAGGATGAGCCCCAGACCACTGCAACTCCACCAGCATCGCCTGCATTCCGTAGGCTTCGCAGAGGACCAAGGGCTCAAGCTGCTGACGACATTCCGGCTGCATCAGCCGAAGGCAATGAGAAAGCACCACAGGAACCCCAAGCTCCAACTCCACCACCCCAACAAGAGGCCGTTCTCCAAGAGAACGTGCCTGAGTCTGTTCCTCTCACTGCACGTATTGAGGATGAAAACATTGAGGCTGCCACACACAATGCTGAAGACAATGTGGAGCCCTCTCCGACAATAGCTTCAGAACATACTGAAACTGCTGACCCTGAACCTTCTGCACCAGAGTCTGCTGCCGGCCCGCAATTCAACTATCACATTGCGCATAGGCCTCAGGTTCAGAAGCCAATTCCATGAATGCCAAGGTTCCCAGGTCCTGCATCAGCTCCTGGTTCCTTCAACATCAACAGCTTCAGGGCAGACAACACGTTCTTCAACAGCTCCGCGAACCCTTATTCAAGGGCACAGATTGCATCAGATAGGTTCTGGAGCCATCAACAGCGCAGCTACTATTCATGCATTCTATACAACCAAGGCCGCATCTTTCCCCACCAGCGCCTTGAGGTTGAAGCTGTTGCTGGTCTGCCTGGTTTGGAAGAAGCCATTGATTGCTTCAAGCAAGTGGGTCTACTGCCGTTCATCACTGACGAAGAGCACTGGAACGAAGAGTTTATGCTTCAATTCTATGCCACTCTGCATATAAAAGGCTACAACCGAGATCCGAAGACATGGGTCCTGGAGTGGATGACAGGAGATGTCCATCATGAAGCCAAAGCTTTCGACATCATTGAGCTTACTGGCCTTCCCACTCCTGGCGAATTCTTTGAAGAAGGATGCCAACTCCATGCTGAAGCAACTGAGAGCATATTTCAGCGTCCAGAACCAAATATGAGTCAGATGCTCTCCATGATGAAGCCATTGGCACATGATGCACCTTATCCAACTGAGTTCTTCGTTGAAGACTTAGAGTACCTGCCCAGAACCATATATCATATCATAAGGCGGACTCTCTGGCCCATTAAGGGACACTCTCGGTATGCCAAGCTTGAAGATGCCATGAAGACTCTCATCTTCTGTATTATGCATGGCAAATGCTTCAACGCACAGGATCTCTTC
The DNA here is from genome assembly GCA_034509565.1 of Triticum monococcum. Lineage (NCBI taxonomy): Eukaryota > Viridiplantae > Streptophyta > Magnoliopsida > Poales > Poaceae > Triticum > Triticum monococcum. The sequence continues at coordinate 698,987,658 of CM067847.1, forward strand.
ATCCGTTAACTTGCAGCGTCAGCCACAGAATTGTTTGGCTTGAAGATCTATGCTCCCTGGGTGATGAGGCTGATTAAGCTTCACTCTGCAATCTCCTATCAGCCCTCAGCCCGCAACCACAGGATCTTCTTACCAGATGTGGACACCTCAGCTGAAGCCATTTATCCTAAGCCTGCCAAACAGCCACTAAGTCTTCAGAATGCAGAACACCAGAGCTTCACCCAAAATGTTGAAGGTGTTGAAGCCATTTCCAGAGTCTATCCAATGGCTGGCACCACACATGCCCCTGCATCCACTGAAGCCACTGACAGCGAAGCTGCACAGAGACCCAAGAAACGTGCCCGTACGCTCACTGATCGTGAACTTCTTGTGGCTCTCCACCAAAAACAAGATAGGCATCATGACTGGCTCAAACGGCAGATGAAAAGCATCATGAAAGACGTCAATCGCATCCGAAATCTGGCAACCAAGAATGCATTCGTCGCACACGAAACCTATCGCCGCACTTGGAAAGGCCTCACCATGATGTGCCCAGAAGCTGATCTTCACGAGGATGGCTTCAAAGAGCATTTCAAGTTTGATACCACACCTCCCAGAAGAGCTGTGATGCGAAGCACACCATCTCTTGAAGATTCGGATTTTTCTTCTTCTGCTGCCACAGTATCTGCCAAGATCATTGAAGAAGAAGACGATGCTACATCACCAAAAATGTCTTCACCGCGCGTCGTCACTGCCCCAAGCTCGCCTGCACCACCAAACGTCTCCACCGACCCTGCTGCGCCCGGGAACGCATAGAGAACTCTATGTCTTCAAACCTTTTTGGTCATCACTGACAAAAGGGGGAGAAGCATATGATGTTTATAGTCTTCAAGCGGGTCAATAATATGGGTGGGTGCTTTATTTTGCATTTTGCTTCGTGTTTACAACTCTCGTTTTGCTACTTTTGGTTCTTTGAGTTGTAACACTTAAACTTGATGGTCGTCTGCTACTATGTTTGCCACTGTGTTCTTGCGAAGATAAATTCCGCATGTACGACGATAATATCCGCACTCTTATCATTTCGCAGACGTCCATTTTTCATTATGCATATCATTATCTTCATATATCTTTACGTGCATGATGAATTGTCATCATAAGTTGAAGCGGATTCCCACAAATACAACCTGCTATGTGCATTTGCATTCCAGAAGCAAATCACTTAACCTGCACATCTTCAGGGGGAGCCCTTGCTGCTTATGAAGACAATTCCTTTACAATTTCACAAATTATATTCCCCGTTGAAAACTTCAACTAGTTTGTCATCAATCACCAAAAAGGGGGAGATTGTAAGTGCATCTAGTGCCACCCCTAGTTGGTTTTGGAGTATTGACGACAAACCTAGTTGAGGGACTAATGTGTTTGTGAGAATTGCAGGATAACACAGGTAGAAGTCCCTCATTGATTCGGTTTAGTTACCAGAGATGACCCCCAAAAATGTACGAAGACATTGAAGACAATGGTGGTTCATGAAGACAATCGTGTCGAAGACAATGACATATGAAGACTCCCCATGAAGCTTTTGGAACTCGAAGACTTAGATCCTTCGTAGCTTTACTTTATTCATGTTGTGTCATAGGAACCACCGTACTGTTAAGTGGGGTCCAAGAAATCCAGTCAGGGTGACTGAAGTGATGCCTAATTCAAATCCTATGTCTTCGAGTGAAGACAATGAGAGAAAATCTTGTTTAGAGTCACACAAGTCAGCTTTACTTGCAGCCCAAGTAAAGTTGCCATGAGAGTTCAAAATCCGACCGTTAGTACACGTGTCAGTTCCTTAGTGACCCAGGGTCATTTCGGACAAATCGGGTCAGGGTTGCCAAGTGGCTATAAATAGCCCACCCCCACAACCATAAACTGTTGGCTGCTCAGATTTCAGTGCACGGCTTTTGTCGTTTGAGAGCAACCCACCTCGAAGCCTTTGAGAGAAAATCCTTAGTGAGGAGAAAAGCCCTAACCACCCAGAGCCAGAGTAATTGGGCATCACTTAAGTATTCTTGTCTGAGTGATCTGAAGACTTATTACACTTGAGGACTGTGCATCCTCCAGACGGTTAGGCGTCGCGTTCTGAGCATCCAAGAGGAATTGTGGATTGCCGGTGAACGAAGTCTGTGAAGGTTTGGGAGTCTACCTTGAAGACTTACCAGAGTGATTGGGCGGGGTCTGTGTGACCTTAGCTCAAGGAGAAAACGGTGAGGACTGGGTGTCCTGAGCTGCGTGTTCAGGACTGGGTGTCCGGGACTGTGTGTTCTTTGGTTTAAATACCTAGCCGCTCCAACCAGACGTACAGTTGTCACAGCAACTGGAACTGGTCCAACATATCATTGTCTTCAACGTGTCACTGGTTTCATCTTCACCTCCCTTTACTTACCAGTACACATTGTGAAGCTATTGCATACCTGCTTAATCTTCATAAGTTCTTCCAACCTGATCCTCATTACACCGAAGCTATTTGTCTCTGTGCTTTTACTGTACTGTATATTTGACTATGGCTTGCGTTGTGTAATCTATCTTCCGCTGCATAGTGATAGGCTTCAAGTCTGTTTGTCTTCATAACTTCCACGTTTTGAAGACTTTCTTAAAAATCGCCTATTCACCCCCCCTCTAGTCGATATAATGCACTTTCAGCTCCGTCACGTTAGCTGGGCCGAGGGCTTTGACTCGGCGAGTCAACCTTTACCAGCAGTGCCATGCCGTCGTTTTATCGCCCATCAGGCAATGGGTGTGCGGAGCGAGTCCCAATCTTGGGAATCACCTTCCTTCGGATTGCTACAACAAATAAATCAGGTGCTATTAATCCCAGTATTTTTTGCTTGTTTGGGTTCATTTTTCCCAAGGAATTATTACTCTGGTTTGTCCATAATATGTACACACGTCTATCAAATGGTGACCGCATTAAACGACGGTCGCGTGGTGGTTCGATCAGTTTCCGTACATAGTCCGGCGAACGCCGCATCCGGAGCTCGGACCGACTTGTGAATTCAGGCTTTGCCACGCCTTTACTACATCACGCCGACGCCCTGCATCGACATTGACTTCGGCGCCAGGCCATATTTCTTTTATTACTCACTTTTCATAAATTATTTATTATGCAACGATTTTTTTAATTATCATTATTACTATTATCTCCGGTTTGCACTATTTTTTGTGCACAGGAAAATGATCCAGGGACTTCGGCGTCACTCTGCCGGTCTGCATTTATCGTGCTATGTCACCACTTCGGCGTGTCAAGCTCTCCGCTCCGCCACCTCGGGACCGGCTTGAGGGATGGAACCTTGCCCCGCATCAAGCTCGGACCGCGTCATCAATACCGAACACATTAACCAGCTAAGTCGCTTTCATGCTCAAAGCTTTAATTTCTAACTTGCGTTCGGTTCGACCAAGCATTATACTTTTTTGGAAAAAAGTTGCTTCTAAAATTTTTTCTTGTCCAAACTTTGTTTGTGACGCATAAATTCAAATACCCCGTTTACTTGGGGGCTTCCTTTATGAAGTTTTTCCTGTTGCATATGATTTTACTTGTACGGCTTCGTTCCTTGTTCCTGTATTACGCCACAATATGCACCATATTGACTTAAGCGATTTGCAAGCTGGGTTGCCTCGCTCCTGTGTTTACCCCTACGTTCCCGATTGTTCGACTATGGAGTAAAGGGATCACCTCTGTGATTGTCACGATCGGGTCACCTGAGCTGGACCTCAGACTTGGTGAAGCCAAAAGCTAGCGCTCTTATAGTTATTCAATGATGGTCGGCACACAACGGAACTCATGAGTACAAAAAATCTATTGCACAAGTCTCATAATAACAATGAGCACCGAAGAAAGGTATCGGTGGGGGTACTATTTTATTCGAAGATGCTTCTTACTCTTCGCAGTAATATAGCATAAGTTCCCTGAGCGCGCTTTGTCTGTTACAACCTTATGGCCTGATTGCCTGGTTATTGGAAACACCGTCGATATTCTCGACCGATGGAGTACATAACACTTTTCGGTCCTTAACCGAAGAGGGAGAAGCCGACAGTCGGTTAAGACGCGTTTAAAGTTCGGTTGAACATAGATATGATATAAGTACTTCGGTACATGCAATCATTCTTCTACCCAAGTCACTTGGGGGCTCTTAAGTTTATTTGAGCCGTTTTATAATAAGTGTTCTTCTTCTTCTCAGTCGTTGCAAAGTTCTATTATTATTATTATTATTATTATTATTATTATTATTATTATTATTATTATTATTATTATTATTATTATTTATCACTCCTTTTTTCGACGCGAGTGTGCGGTCACTAGCCGGGGAGCCTAATTTCTCTCTCAAAGACGCTAGAGTTCAGTTTGCTAAACTGGCCTAATGAGAAGTACTCCACCCTCAGGATAGGAGGTTGAAGCCGTAGGCTGACCCGCTCGAAGTCTTGAGATAGGATGTGTCATGTTAAAGGACGGCAGAAGCACTTCTTTTTTCTAAGACCAATTTTCGGATTGGCACCGAACACTTGATCTTGTTCGGACGTCATGTTTTTACTGACGTTTCTTGGTTTTCCAAGCTTTTTGGCACTTTTAAACTATTTGTGCTTTTCCAACATTAGTCTCGCAGTGCAACGCCGGACACCTTTAGGGATTCAGCAAAAACATTCTCAGATATTGCTATATATGCATCGGTTTCGAATTGTGTCTTCGGTCAATAGCTGGGTTGCCCGGCTCCTGCACTTGCTTCCTACGTTCCGTTTTGTTTGGCTAGGCGTGCAAAGGGAGAACCACTGCGATTGTGCTTCCAGCTCACATGGTTAAGCACCTTAGTGGAGAAAGCCGAAAACTGACTGTCACAATAAAGCGTAAACTGGTCAGCGATCCGATGACTATGACGGGCCATTCATAACATTGGCCGAAGTGTTTACGGTTTGCCATCAACTGTCACCAAACACTACCGGGGGCTATTAACTGGCCTCCCAAACTAAATCCTCGATATTTTGCTCTTACATTCGATCTGAGGTTTCATGATCATGCTTAGCATGACAACCCAAAGAAAGGAACCGATAGCGGGACCATTTTCTTTGGAATACATTTCTTCTGTTAAACAGTAATATAACATATCTCTCTGTGTACCTTTGTTTATAAAACCGTGTGGCCAGATTGACTTGTTTGTCGTAAATCTTTGCCCTCATAAAGGCTTTATAAAGTAGGACAAACACTCCTCGGCTACTGGCCAAGGAGGTGGAAGCCGATGGTCGGTCAACAAAGTTTTGTACAATGCAGATCCGAGCATTAATGATGTAAAGTACTTGGATACATAGAGTCATTACACATAATTTGTGATTTTACTATGGATATTGATCCTTAATTCGGCCACCCGTGCCCGCATTAAGGCTCGGGGGCTACTGGGCTTCGGGCTTATTATTTACAAATATTAAAGGGGCACATCGATCCCCTGATCTGGTGTTGCCACCCGACCAGTGTCTCGGGGGCTACTGCATTGCTTGTCCAATGCAGAAAATTTTATGTGCAATATAGTTTCCGAGGAGATTTTGATCCTCAGGTTGGTCGGCCGCACCCAACCTGAGTCTTGAGGACTGAGCACGCCGCTTTTGTGTCCCGAAGTATTCTGCCGAGCTAGGACTTGATCCTCAGGCCGATTTTGCAAATCAACCTGAGTCTTAGCGACTACTGGGATCAGCGGCCTTATGTCATCCTTCATGTGCATCTCGGGTTTTAGACCGATACACACCTTGAGGGCTACTGGCTATATATCTCGGCAGAGAATAAATTGCACCAATAAAAAATATTGACAAAAAATCGGCCCATCGTCGGGGTGGTGCACCACCTCGGAAGCAGTCCGGCATAAAGCTCGGGCGCTAGTGGCTGGCTCCATAGAGGGCATTTCTGGTATTAAGCTCAGCTAAACTCCTTCAACTTTTTTGAACCAAGGTGATATGACACCTCGGATATAGTCCGGCATTGGAGCCTGGACACAGTTCGGCATTGGAGCTCGGATATATTCCAGCGTTGGAGCTCGGATATACAGTCCGGCGTTGGAGCTGGGAAGGGGTCCGGCGTTGGTGCTCAGCTGCAAAAGATACCTCGAATGCAGTCCGGCGTTGGAGCTCGGACGCAAGAGGACCCTACCTCCCGGGAACAACTTCAAACCCGAGGTGTGGCATAAAAATAAACAAGGCGTTGATAAATGCCGGAAACTTAAAGGGGCTCCTCGAATACCCGACGTGTAAACTCGTCGAATGCATTTCGGCGATCCTCAAGATCGAAGATAAAGAAGATTTGTTGAACCAGTTTTCAAGACCGGCAACTGAAGATGAAGAACAGTTCGGAAGAATCGAGGAGCGTCCCTAACTTGAAGACCGGTTCAGGAGGCTACTGACGGTGTCCTGGACTAGGGGGTACTCACCACGTCGTCTCCCGATCTATTAGATTGGGCCGAGGACCCCCGTGGCCGTATACTCATGGGCCAGTTCGGACGGCTGCCGCATACAAGGAAGATTCCACAAGACTTGGCGATCAAGACAAGGACTTCTCCCCACCGGCATATTCGGCTAGGACTCTTGTTATCCTAGGCCTCCGATGCATTATATAAACCGAGGCCAGGCTAGTCGATAGATATACAATATATACAACAATCATACTATAGGCTAGCTTCTAGGGTTTAGCCTCCTTGATCTCGTGGTAGATCTACTCTTGTACTACCCATATCATCAATATTAATCAAGCATGACGTAGGGTTTTACCTCCATCGAGAGGGCCCGAACCTGGGTAAAACATCGTGTCCCTTGTCTTCTGTTACCATCCGCCTAGACGCACAGTTCGGGACCGCCTACCCGAGATCCGCCGGTTTTGACACCGACAGTCCCCTACGAGTATATTGTCATCAACATCAAAATACTATTAAGGGCATGATTGCACTTTCATAATTGCCGGAATGAATGCGTTTTTAATCAATCATGAACTCCTAATTTCGTGCATGTTATCTACTGGGCTACAACTTCAATCCACATGTGGCCATCATTGCAACATGTGGATGCGCGGGCGGTTATGAGCTCTGGGTGCAACTGGCTGGAAACGGTTGTGTAGGGCTTATTCAACTAGTTTGGTAGACGAGTCACTTGCAGATGATGTGGATGAACTATTTAATCTCGAGTATGACCAGTTGTGGTCATGTTTTCTTTTTATTTGCCTTATTTTCTAGCACTTGATGACTTGAACTTGTTTCACATTTAATAAAATGGTTGTCTGCATCTTGCGATGGAGAGGCTGGGTACTCCCCGTTTCAGAAAAATGTTTGTTGGGTAATTATAAATTTGACCCTTACATGTTTATTCTAATTTTCTTCTTGTCAAATAGAAGTACCTGTTTTCTACTTTTCTTACTATTATTAGGTTCTTCCAATTTGAAAATATGGTAGTAAATTTATGTCTAGCGGAGGGAGTAGAAGCTAAGAGAGATAAGTTGCGGCACTTCCGCATTTTCTTCAAAAACATACTATAGGCAGTACACATCTCGGTATCTTGAGAATCATCCATTTGACTAACCTATGATGCATATGTTTAAACTTTGATATAGTGTTCTCTATCAAAGCGAAATTAACTAATATCCATGTTTCCACTTTGTTGATATGTGCGCAACATGTCAACAAGGGTACCTCACTACCTCCCGCTTGGCTGCAAATTCGACATGGGCTCTATCCCTAACAATGGTCATAATGTCCTATATGTCTTTCTCTATACTCCTCTCTACTTACTCATGGCCTGCCAGAGTCCTACCCGTCTTCATTCTCTTAAATTTTCTACTACTTTTTTCATGCTTCATTTGCCATCTTAGCTTTGCTTGTAAGTTGATTACAAGGCTTCCTTGCCCCCTTATCTCCCCACCACTTAATATTTTGCTTTCGCAAGCTCACTGGCCTAACCAATCATGCTCGATGCCTCAATGGGACTGGGAGGTATTGGGACATGAAAACAAAGACACATCATAGTGTGCTGATATCCTTCAATTAGCTTTACTATTTTTTTCTTGAATTTCTCATAAGAAACTGGTTAGATGGAAGAAGCTGCCAATTTGGCTAGAACTGAGAAAGAAAATCCGGCCAAAACTTGCATACTTTTTTTTTCAAAAAAGACTTTGCTTCTGACACTAAAACAACTACATTAAAATGTAGGTGCACATAATATTTTTGCTCATTAATGTGTATCCTTCGGTGTGACCATTTGACCGGTAAGAAAACATTCCAGTTAGAACAGCTTTTATTAGTGTGTAGAGCATATACAACCGGACCCCTCATATCCTCCCCAAACGTCTGGGCGGACAACCCAATCATTACCCGGACAGGAGAGAGAAACAAAAAAGCTACCCAACCAGACCTCTTATGTTGTCCTCATATGGCGGGTTGTCCGCAAATCCCCATATCCAGTCATATATGTGAGGATATGGGGATGTCCACTAGTGTCTGGTCTGTCCTCCATGTAGGATGTGGCTCACTTCGGACCACATTTTCTCTCTCTTTTCACTCGATCAATCAGATGCATGTGACCGGACAATTCATGGACAACGTAGGGGACATGGTTACAAGCATACACAAATGGGGGCTTGGATGGATATATGTATGGACACATGGCGGATGCGTCCACAGATGTTTGATGAGCCAAATTTGCTCATTATGATTGTAGGTGTCCTTATGTCGTGCAACAATACACATTCGAAGACTTGTCGTGTGAGCACATATGAAGGTGCACACTCAGGCCCGTCAATGAGGATGCGTGAGCTATGCAGTTGCGCTGGGTTCCCCAATATTGAGGGATCAGACCCCAAGCGACAACAAGCATGGTGTCAAACGGGTTGAGTCGAACTCGTATAAAGCGAGCCTGGCTGCGTCCAGTGAAGGGAACTTGGTTCCTATGTAATCCGGAGAAGGTGAAGAGGAGGGCATCGAATTAGTTGGATGTAGCCTAAACTTTTCCACTCTGTTGCTCTTCTTCTTGCCCAAAACTCATCTTTGTTTGTACCTCAGATTGTACAGAATCCCTTCCCCAAATTCGCGTGGTGTGATACCACGGAATATTCACGATAACTACAAACTGAAATCAAGAAAATATCAGACCCGTTGTTAATGATTTGGGTAGCATTGTTATGCCGCATAGGAAATTCTTTGCCGAAATATCAATTTTGGGGGCTGAAGAATAAAATTCAATCTAAGGACAAATTGTGAGCATAGCTCAACAATGCGTGGGATGTTGAGCCCAGTAGCAAAGGCCGGCGCCACAACACGTCAATGACAGTCAATACGCACCTAACCAATTAAGGATTAAGAACAGTTGGCCTCGCCAACATCGACCTTGTCGTGCCATGTCCAATGAACGGTGCATGTCACCCGCAGCCGCACACAGACCACCATGACGCCTGCATGATCATGGCAGCCTGTCCACATCTTAGCCGTGAGCTCCGCCCACGAGCCCCTCGTGTTGAGTATATATGTTATGTGTATATTGTGTATTGGATCCGTCTCCTAGTCTTTTATATAGTTGAGGTCCATGGCTCACCTTTGTACATCATATATACGTGCCTATGCATGAAGAGCAATACATCATACAATTCACACATTCTGCCTGATATCAGTTTTTTTAGGTTTTCTTCCTTCCGTCACTGCCGCCGCCGCGCGTCTCCTCTGCGCGGCCGCCGCCGCCACTCGCATGCCCTCCGCGCCGGCCGCCCTCTGATCCAGCCTCGATCGATCCATCCGGCTGGCCTGATCGATCCCGTTGCCCGATCGATTCCGCTACATGCGTCTCGGGCCATCCGTTAATCCAGATTTTGCTGCAACCGCAAGACGCCGAGACCGACAGATTTTGTGCTACTGATTCATGATCAATTCCTAGGCGGACACACACGTCCGCTGCACCGCCGTCGTAAAATCGCTGGCCATAAAAGACAGCAACGTGTACTACGTGTACACGTGCGTCAGCTTCTGAACCAGCCGCCGCTTGGCTGCTAGGTGTTCATCGCGGCCACGTACATACAAGCTCCAGTCTAAAGGAGGAGCAGTCTGTCCAGCCGCTAATCGAGTTGTCGCTGCTACGTACTACTTCACTGCTTCACGTCAAATCAATAGCGATCAGTGCTAGTAATATTCACATCACGTGGAGGCCAAGGCTGATTGCTAGTTCAATTATTTTTAGACTTTTTCATCTCTAATTGCTAGCCATCCGCTGCTGCGTCACCGAAGACTCGTGCTGCTGCCGCCCAACCGCGCCAATTGCCGTCGTCGGACCAGCAATGGTGTTACCAGGCTCGTCCGTCGTGGCCTTTGCTGTCCCGCTGCCGGGGCCCTACGGCGCGGCCCTGCTGCCATACGGGGCGGCCGCCACTAGGGCTGGACACGAGCCGAGCCGAGCCGAGTTCGGTCCGAGCCTGGATTTGGCTCGCCATGAACGAGCCATGCTCGGCTCGGCTCACTGGTTGAACGAGCCCGCATCTGGAGGCTCGGCTCGTCTTGCCTATGGCTTGGTCCAGCCCGAGCAGCTCGTTTTGCCTCTGGAGGCTGGGTGCGTGGGCGTACGGGCGCATCAGGCGAGGCTGGCTTGACGGCGTTGAGGGGAGCACGATGGAGATGTGCCGGCGTGGCGAGGTCGGGCCTCCGGTGCGTCGAACGCAGGTGGCTAGCCTCCGTAGGAGTTGATCTTGCTTCCTCTCGTACGTGTGCATCCAGCCAACTCCAGGATTCAATCAACGTGCTTCAAGTTTTGTACTTGTGTCTAAGAATCAATCAACAGGCTGGTGATGTGTGCGTGCGCTGCAGCCGCTGGATGCGTTTGTGCGTGCCGACGCCGGCGGCAGGATGCGTTGTGGTGGCATGCAGGAAATAGCTTGGCGAGAAGCGTGGGGCGGCGGCGGCGGCGAACCCTAGCGGGAGGAGACAGTGGAGACGACGCGACTTGCTGGGTTGGGCTGGTTGCGCTCCTCTGCTGGGCTGCGTGATTGCGTCGCGTCCTGGGCTTCGGCTTCGGACGAGCCACCGAGCTGGACCGAGCCAAAACAGGCTCGGCTCGGTCGGCCAACGGGCCCAGTTCACGTGGCTCGGCTCGGCCTATTTAGCTCTCGGGCTGAGCTGGAGCGAGCTCCGAGCCTAGCCCATTAGCCCGTTCGGACGTCCAGCCCTAGCCGCCACCTACAACGCGCCCATTTCCACGTACGGGAATCCTACGTTCGGGACGTACGGGAGTCCGCCTGCATCCACGTATGGGTCTCCGCCTGCGTACAAGTCTGTTGGGTCTTGGTGGGGGTCGTCAACGGGCTAGCACTCGCCTACTGTGCAGCAGCTAGACGGCGCCCAACATCTGTCAGCGGGCTCGCAGTTTTTTCTGGGAGGCCATCCGGCCTACCCAGCACCGCAGTTGTAGCCGGGTCTGTATGGAGCGTACCCACCGCCGCCGTTGAGCGGCGGCCACGGGTTCCCCATGGCGTCTCCGCCCCCCTCGCCGGACTTGCCACCGGCGCCCTGGGACCCGGTGCTCCTCACCGGGCTGTATACCGCTCCTACGTCGAACAACTACACTGGAGATGGTGATTGGTACATGGACACCGGTGCTACGGCTCACATGTTTGCTCATCCTGGTAACCTTGCCTCCTTCACTCCTGTCTCCATCGACCGCCGCACCATTGTCGGCGACAGTTCCACACTTCCTATCACACATGTTGAGTACACTTTTTTTTCTTCTACTTCTACTCCATTATCTCTGTCTAACATACTTGTGTCACCTCATCTTATTAAGAATCTCATTTCCGTTTATTGTTTCACTCGTGAAAATCCTGTTACGTTGAATTTGACGAGCTTGGTTTTTGTGTCAAAAACGCCCGCACCAGGATGATACTTCACCGATGTGACAGCCTTGACGAGCTCTATCCGGTGCACTCACCTTCATCCACCACCACCGCACCGGTTGCTCTCTCCGCTGGCGCCGATCTCTGGCACGCTCGCTTGGGTCATCCCAACCCCGTCACACTTCGTCATATTCTTAGGAATTTTAGTTTTAGTTGCAATAAGACCGAGGATCACATTTGTCATGCCTGTCGAGTTGGCAAACATGTTCGCCTGCCGTTTACTCCTTTCACCACCATTGCTTCTTTTCCTTTTCTGTTGATTCATAACGATGTGTAGACTTCTCCGGTTCCCAGTAACTCGGTCTATTTATATTATCTGGTCATTCTTGATGATTATTCTCATTATGTGTGGACTTTTCCTTTGCGCAGAAAGTCGGATGCACTCTCTACCTTGACGGCCTTTTACTCCTATGTCCGCACGCAGTTTGGGCGTCCCATCCTTGCGCTTCAGACGGACAATGGAAGAGAGTTCGACAACCTTGCTTTCCGCACCTTTTTGTCGCATCACGGCACAGTTTTCCGCCTCACATGCCCATACACTTCACAGCAGAACACTCGAGCCGAACGCGTCCTTCGCACTCTGAATGACTATGTTCGCATGCTCCTGTTTCATGCCAATGTGCCGCCTCGTTTCTGGCCGGACGCACTCTCCACTGCATCACTTCTTCTTAACATTAGACCCTGCGCCCATGGTGGAACTACGCACCTCACCATCTTCTCTTTGGTACGCCTCCGTCTTATGATGACTTGCATATTTTTGGGTGCCTTTGCTATCCCAGCACTGCCGACACTGCTTCTCACAAGTTTGCACCTCGATCTGTCGCTTGCATCTTCATCGGCTATCCCTCCAACTCCAAGGGATATCGGTGCTACGATCCCGTCTCCCACCGTGTGTACACTTCCCGGCACGTTTACTTTGATGAGCATGTGTTTCCGTTTCACCAGGTACCCCCGGTTGTTCCTCCCGCCACTGGTGACGCAGGTTCTCGACGCCTCTTCGAGGGCGCTCGCGCGCCTCTCTTGGCCCGCCCTGGCTTTGAGGCGCGCCCCCGCATGCGGCGCCTCCTACAGCCGCGGCGTTGGCACCCCCGACACCCCCGACGTTGGCGCCCGCGGCCCCCGCGGCCTCCGTGCCCCCCCGGCGCCCTCGGCGTCCCCGGCGTCACTGGTGCCCTCGACCCCCTCGGTGTCCCCGGCGTCACCGGTGCCCCCGGCCCCCTCGGCCTACCCGGCGTCACCGGCGCCCCCGGCCCCCTCGGCGCCTGTGGCCGGTCCGGTCACCCGCGCCCGTACGGGTGTTTTTCGCCCGAGCTCGCGCTACGCCTCGGATGACTACGTCCATGCGGCATCCACCTCTGACCGGTCGCCATTGCCGTCCTCCGTTCGAGCCGCTCTTCGTGACCCGCTCTGGATGGTTGTGATGCAAGAGGAGTTTGATGCTCTGTTGCGCAACCGGACGTGACAGCTTGTTCCCCGTCCCCGACACGCCAACGTGATTACCAGGAAGTGCGTCTTTAAACACAAGCTTCGTCCTGATGGTACCCTTGATCGCTACAAAGCGCGTTGGGTCGTTCGTGGCTTCCGACAGCGTGCTGGCATCGACTTCACTGACACCTTCGCTCCGGTCGTCAAGCCCGGCACGATACGCACGGTTCTCCACCTTGCGGTCTCCTGTGCTTGGCCGGTGCACCAGATGGACGTCTCCAATGCCTTCCTCCATGGTCACCTCGAGGAGCAGGTCTTCTGCCAGCAGCCCATCGGGTTTGTTGACCCGACACTTCCCGACCACGTGTGCCGCTTTCGCGGTCCTTGTACGGACTCAAGCAGGCTCCGCGCGCTTGGTACCAGCGCATCGCGGTGTTTCTCCGCCAGCTTGGGTTCCGCTCTACCCGCTTGGACGCCTCGCTCTTCTTCTATCATCAGGGCTCTAACACGGCCTACTTGCTGCTCTATGTCGACGACATCATCCTAACGGCATGTACGGCTGGTCTCCTCAGTCAGCTCACGGCTCGTCTTCGCGCTGAGTTCACCATCAAGGACTTGGGTCCTTTGCACTACTTGCTCGGTCTCGAGGTGGTGCGCCGTCCGGATGGCTTCTTCCTTCATTAGCGGAAGTACGCTCACGAGCTCTGCGAGCACGCCGGCAAGCTTAACTGCAAGCCCGCCGCTACGCCTATTGATACAAAGTGCAAGATTTCTGCCACAGATGGTTCTCCTGCTTTGGATGCTGCTTTCTATTGGTCTATCGTTGGTGCTCTCCAGTACCTCACTCTGACTCGACCGGAGATCCAGTATGCGGTGCAGCAGGTGTGTCTTCATAAGCATGCTCCTCGAGACGTTCACTGGGCTACTGTCAATGGGTTCTCCGCTATATCTGTGGCACTATGGATCTTGGCGTCACGCTTCACACCTCCGCTGACACTGCCCTCACTGCCTATTCCGATGCAGACTGGGTGGGCTGCCCTGACACTTGCCGCTCCACCTCGGGCTATTGTGTCTATCTTGGACCTTCACTCATCTCGTGGTCGTCCAAGCGGCAGCCTACGGTCTCTCGTTCCAATGCTGAGGCTGAGTATCGTGCGGTGGCCATTGTCGTCTGTCACAGCCCCAGAATACCTGAGTGTAATAGTTGCATTAGTGAGAATGCATCATGTTAAATTCAAGAAATTGAAATGAGGAATATTCAAAGCCTCAGAAATTATTTTAAAAGAAGGGCAAGAACCCTTTAAATTGCATTCAGTGATTCCAACTTGACCTAGACATAGTTTTGAGAATTTTGGCAAGGGTTATATACCTAACCAACATTTTGGAACATTTTCAGGAATAATTTGGTCTCTGAATTTAAAACAATATTCTATTTGAATTTGAAAATATATTCAAATATATATGGGATATATTTTCAAATGCTCTGATGATTTATGTGCCTCTGGAAAAGCCCATGAAGCAACATAAAAATACTCAGAGGATGTTTTGGCATTGTTGAATTTTGTTTGAATTCAAAACAGTGGCAAAAGATTAAATAAAAGAAAAACAGAAGGAAAATAAAATAGAACAGAGAGTTACCTGTAGCTCACCTATGTGGCCTGTTACTGAAGCACCCGGCCCAACTCCTGTCCTGGCCCAGCCCACTAGGGACAAGGAGGTCTTCTTCCTCCTCCTGCCAGAAGGATGCAATGCGTGGCCGCCGCACGCACGCATGCGCCTGGCCAGCTCCACCCTGCTTGCGTCATCCCTGACTCGTCCAAGGCCGCCACGACACCCATGGAACCCCCTAGGCCTCCTCCTCGAGCTCATCCCCTCCCCTGGCTCTCTCTCTCACCAACCGAGCGTCATCGCCGCTGTCGCTCGTCGTTGTCGTAGCCACAGCCACCGCCTCGCCTCCATGACGAGCCCAAGAGCTTCGACAAGTCTCCCTCATCCTCTCCGTCAAGCCAAGAGACGTCGGGCGCCCTGTGTCGTCGCCATCGAAGTCGTCTTCATCCTCGGGTGCCGACGATCGCCACCGTGGCTCCGACGCCGTCCAAGCCTTCCTCGAGCTTGCGGACCCCTCCGTTAGATCCGCTATGAGCTTCTACATCGAACCCCTCTCTCCCCTCGCTCGATTGCTTCCTCCTACGCCGTTGCCCTCCCGGGCGAGACCTTGGCTCCGCCGGCCATGTCGTCGTCGTGGCCACCATCACCTAGGGCCACGACCGAGCACACCACCGTGCTCAGTGCAATGCCAGAAGCCCAAAACCCACACCCACTGCTCCTGCCGTGCACCGCATCCCCGTGTTCGTCGTGGCCGAATTTAGGCCGCCGCCTCTATGCTCGTCGTCGTTGTTTCAAGAGACCCAGAGGCCTCCCGATCGCTCTGCTAGATGCGGTCGAGCCTGGGCTACCTTCTGGTGGTCTCCGCGCGTCTAGCCGCCGCCCGTAGCGCAAGTCCGGCGAGTTGCCGCCGCGGTTTTGGTCGCCGTCGGCCGAACTCCGGCGACTGCTGACGTGGCCATCATTAGCACTACTCTCTGCCAGCTAACCACCCCACAACCACTGACAGTGGGCCCCGCGTCGAGTCAAAGCACGAGTCAACACGGGATTAGCACCTCTGTCACTGATCCGTGGGCCCGACAGGTCAGGTTTGACCTGGACTGGTTCAGTTGACCTGCTGACGTCATTGTTGACCTTGCTAATGTCATAAAGCTTTTCTGGCGTTTTCAATAACCAGGAAATTCCAAAAAATAGTTAAAACTTCAAAAAAATCATAGAAAATAATCTATAACTCCAATGGAAAAAATTTATATATGAAAAATGATCAGAAAAATTGAAAGAATCTGTTTATGCCATGTTAATGCATGTCTGAGCAAGTTAACTCCACTTATTAAGATAAAACATGATTAAGGTAAATTTGAAAAATAGGTTTCAGGTTGGAATTTGATCTAGTTTGAATTCCACTTCAATTAAAATGACTTGTTGTTGCATTAGCTCAATTCAGTACCTTAATATGTCATATCATTCATTTGCTTGTGCATTGTATTAATTCAATGTTGTTTATGTTCCTTTGTCGGTAATTGTCCTCTCTCAGTAGACGTGTTTCGACCATGAGTTCAATGACACCGATGAAGAGTTATACTATCTTCAGAAGTGCCAGGCAAGCAAACCCCCTTGTTCATTCCGATACAATCCAATTCTCACGCTCCTGCTCTCTTATACTGCATTAGGACAACAACGATTCAACTGTTACATGCTGTGGTAGTTGAACCCCTTTCCTCTGCATGACCTGTCATTGCCACAGTAAACAGATGAAACCCACCAGCATGAGTAGGAGTTGTTTGAGCCCTGATGTGCCTACTCATCCATGTTTGTTTGTCATGCCTGCTGCTGCTTAGAGTTGAGTCAAGTCTGATTCATCGGGGATGAATTGGAGGTGTGTGAACATGTCCTACTATTGAGAGCTAAGTGTGTTGAACACGATTTGGTAAAGGGATCGATGAGAGGCCATGTAGGAGTACATGGTGGGTTGTTTCATTGGAACCGTCCTTAAGCACCGAGATCTGTATGTGTGATTTAAGAACCAGCTACTAGCATGCATTGGGATCCTTAATTGACCCTCTCGGCTTCTTAACCACCCTAGTCCTCTGTCCAGGAGTTGCAACTAGTTTCTGGTGTTTATAGGATATGTGTTGGCAGCCATGCGTAGCGCTGACCCTAGGGGTGGGCTATGATGCGGTAGATACACCGTGGCACGGTGTACCGAGTCACCCGTTTGGTGTCTCGGGAACCCTGTTCACATTGTTCGGGGCCGTATGTGGAAACCTCAGCCAGACTCCCTGCGGATGGAACCTGGATAGGCGATAAACCTGGACTAGAGACTTGAGTGTTTAGGTAGGCCGTGGCCGACACCCTCGTTGGGCTTCCGCTTGAAGGTTGCCGAGTACATGTTGTGTAAACGGCGGTAAGTGGTGAGAGCATGTGTGAAGAAGTACACCCCTGTAGGGTTAACATCATCTATTCGAATAGCCGCGTCTGCGGTAAAGGACTACTTGGTTGCCTATACAGTTCATAAACAAGTGAAAGTGGATACTCTAAAATGCGCAAGATAAGCGTGAGTGCTATGGATGGCGTTCTCGTAGGGAGACGGGAGTGGATCCATAGTGGTGTATTGATATGGTGAATATGTGGACTCATGTGCGCCACCTCAAAAGAGTTACTTGAAGTCGTAGTTTAAGATAGCCACCGAGTCAAAGCTAGCTTGCTGCAGTTAAAATCCACCACCCCTTTGTTGATACCGATGCATATGTAGTTAGTTCTGATGTAAGTCTTGCTGGGTACATTTGTACTCATGTTTGCCTATTTTATGTTTTGCAGAGAGACATCAGTCTTGCTAGTAGTCCTGTGTGGACTTCGACGTTTAGCTGGATACCTCAGCTACGATCTTGTGCCCTCGGCGGGATCTTGTAGATAGTCAGGCTTCTCAGCCTTCTTCATTTGTAGTTGTCTGTACTCAGACAAGTTAAGCTTCCGCATGTTCTTGTTGCTTGTATGCTCTGTATGTTGGGGTCATGAGACCCATGTTTGTAATGCTTGGCTCCTCGGAGCCTAATGAATAAATACTTGAGTCGTAGAGTTATGTTGTGATGCCATGCTGTATTTACACATATCGAGCATATTGTGTGTATGATTGAAATGCTTGGTATGTGTGGGATCCGACAACCTAGTTGTTTATCCTTGGTAGCCTCTCCTATGGGGAAATGTATTCTTGTGCTTCCATGAGCCATAGTAGTCCGCTACAACCCGGTTCACCGGAGTCCTGATAGCCCAGCACTACTGCTCCGGAACACTTGACTGGCCGGCATGTGATTCACTTCGTTCCTATGTCTGTCCCTTCGGGGAAATGTCACGCGGTGACATCCGGAGTCCTGCCTAGCCTGCTACAGCCCGGTTCACCGAACTCCTGTTAGCCCAGTGCTACAGCCCGGATTCGCACGCTGCTGACCGACATGCTCGATGTTGATTCATGTATGCCCGCCCCCGTAAGTTTGTGCTGCTTTGGGTTCACGACTAGCCATGTCGGCCCGGGTTCTCTGTCATATGGATGCTAGCGACACTATCATATACGTGAGCCAAAAGGCACAAACGGTCCTGGGCCGTGGTAAGGCGACACCCGTGGGAATACCGTGCGTGAGGCCGCAAAGTGATATGAGGTGTTACAGGCTAGATCAGTGTGACATGGAATCGGGGTCCTGATAGCGTTAGTATCAGAGCCTAACTGCCTGTAGGATTACCAAGCCCAACTGGTCGAAGTCGAGTATATAAATGCTTTAGTTATATAAGGGAATTGATTGTGGAAGGGAACGTAAGGCTCTTTTTACTCCTTTACCTTATGCCCTTCCGATCTGAGTCACCCTCATCTTTTCTATAGGGATAAGAAACTAGGACTTCTCTTCTTTCTATCAGGATGACGAGTTACTAATCCATAGACTTATAGGATTGTTGGATTCAAGTCTCAGTTCAGTTTCTGCTACTTCCATATGTTCATAGCTGGCCTCAGAACCTTGATATTGTGATGTTAAGTGGTTATTCCACCAATTTGCAGGATGTCTCAAATCAATTTGAGTATTTACAGCCATTATGCTATCCGAGTCATCCCAGATCTCTAAATAGTCTGATGCATTTGCAAATCCCTTCTTCCCGTTTCCGATGTCCTTTTGGGCCAGATTAAGCAGACTAAACGGTCTGTTGAGGTACTCTACTGCCTCGACATATAAAATGGAGCTAGTATTATGACCCTAGGTGTCGTAGAGAACCACCTGGTACTCCATCCATGTTTTGTGTTCTAGTGTGATGACTCTGGCCATCATTCTCGAAAGCATCCCGTGATGCTACTTAGTAGTAGGTATTCTACTCCTGGGTTTTTGAGCAGAAAATTCACCCTACTTACCTCATGTTGATAGTGTTGCTAGTTCCTTTATGATATTAGTAACCTTTGCGATAGTCCTCGAGGTCCATGGTATTTCCTTCTTCCAAATTACATGAACCATCCATGGCAGAAATTCGTTTGAATCAAAAGGTCACAACTAGACTGCTCTTGATGAGTTCTCCACTATATTTGTGACTCTGCCAGTTCTACCCTTCTGCATTGGTTATTCGGAAGAAATATGTTGAGCTTTGTTCGACATACTAATCTATGCATCTACAACTCAGAAAGTTATATGTTCCTTTGAGTTGTCCCTCTTCAGTTGTATTCCGACCATCATCTATCAGTTGATAGGCAACGGTAGTTGTGCATTCGTGTTATCGAAGCCTATTATTCTTGTGGTCCGTCAAGGCATTCAATTCCGGAATGACTAGGAGAAACAAACTCCAGTACCTCATCCATTTCTTGGACTGGTCAAAGTAGTTGTATTCCGCATATCGAAATGACAATCCAGGGTTTGTTCTGTTCTACCTCGGAGTATTACCCCCTTTATGTCAAGATTGCCATCATTTTTCATTCCTCGGTTCCGTGTTGTCGCAACCGAAATGCCGACAAGGGAACCATGATGTGTGAAATCAATACTCCTAGCAACCGTGTTGCTTGGTAGTTAATGGACATTAATAACATTCTTAGCGTGTTGGTTATCGAATCACTATTCTAGGATTGTTCGTGCTACCTTGTCCTTATTTCTGGTGCACTCCTCGATCTTTGAGTTAGGATTGAATCCCTTGCTCTTCTGATCATGTTGTCTTGCCTTGAAAAGCAAGATTGATCTCGAGCTTAGAGACATATCGGTGGTTCGTGATGTTCCGAATATCTTCTCGGAAGTATTACCAGGTTGTCACCTGACCGCTATGTTGAGTTCGTGATCAAGTTGGTTTCTTGCAAACCACCCTTTTCTCCAAGAATCTGTGTTAGATACCTCTGAACTAATTAGTTAAGCTAAACAACAGCTTGGAGAGTTGGAAGATAAAAGCTTAATCCACTTTGTTCACCCCAAAGGGATATCTTGTGTGTATATATATGTTGAAGAGAGATGATATCTTCATTGATTGATCCTCGTGATCAGTTGTCAGTGCTATTGAGGGAGTCTTGGATTAAGGGGTGTCCGGATGGCTGGACTATACCTTCAGCCGGACTCCAGGACTATGAAGATACAAGATTGAAGACTTCGTCCCGTGTCCGGAAGGGACTTTCCTTGGCGTGGAAGGCAAGCTTGGCGATACAGACATTCAGATCTCCTGCCATTGTAACCGACTCTATGTAACCCTAACCCTATCCGGTGTCTATATAAACCAGCGGGTTTTAGTCCATAGGACAACATACACATCAACAATCAAACCATAGGCTAGCTTCTAGGGTTTAGCCTCTCTGATCTCGTGGTAGATCTACTCTTGTACTACCCATATCATCAATATTAATCAAGAAGGACGTAGGGTTTTACCTCCATCGAGAGGGCCCGAACCTGGGTAAAACTTCGTGTCCCTTGCCTCCTATTACCATCCGGCCTAGACGTACTGTTCGGGACCCCCTACCCGAGATCCGCCAGTTTTGACACCGACATTGGTGCTTTCATTGAGAGTTCCTCTGTGTCGTCGCCGTCAGGCTCGATGGCTCTGACGATCTTCAACAGCGATGCAGTCCAGGATGAGACCTTCCTCCCCGGATAGATCTTCATCTTCGGCGGCTTCGCACTGCGGGCCAATTCACTTGGCCATCTGGAGCAGATCGAAAGCTACGCCCCTGGCCGTCTGGTCAGATTCGGAAGTTTAAACTACACTGCTGACATCCGCGGGGACTTGATCTTCGACGGATTCGAGCCACTGCCGAGCGCGCCGCACTGTCCCGACGAGCACGATCTAGCTCTGCCACCGAACAGTGCCCTAGAGGCCACACCCGCATCGGCTCCGATCCTTGATTCGGAGCCAACCGCGCTGATCGAGGATGGGCGGTTGGACGCCGCCTCGGGGTCTGCGATCCCAACGGCGACTGAGCCGAACACCAGCCCCGTACTGCGAGACTCGTGACTCCAAGGAGCTGGACTCCTCTCCGGACTCCGTACACTCCACGCCCCTACCAATCGAATCCGATTGGGCGCCGATCATGGAGTTCACCGCCGCGGACATCTTTCAGCACTCGCCTTTTGGCGATATTCTGAAGTCTAAAGTCTCTCTCTCTTTATTAGGAGAGCCCTGGCCGGACTGCGGCCAGCAGGGTTGGGATTCGGACGATGAAGAAATTCAAAGCCCACCCACCACCCACTTTGTAGCCACTGTCGACGACTTAACCGACATGCTCGACTTCGACTCCGAAGACATCGACGATATGGACGCCGATGAAGGAGATGATGAAGAACCAGCGCCTATTAGGCCCTGGAAAGCCACCTCGTCATATGACATATACATGGTGGATACCCCAAAAGAGGGAGATGGCGACGGAACAGCGGAGGATGACCCCTCCAAGAAACAGCCTAAGCGCCGGCGTCAGCGGCGCCGCTCAAAATCCCGCCAAAACAAACACGGCGACTCCAGCACGGGACATAATAATACTTCGGAAAGCGCCGAAGAAAACCCCCTCCAGCAAGATTTAGCACAGGAGGATGGAGAAACCAGCCCTCATGAGAGAGCGGCAGACAGAGAGGTCGAGGACGATAATTATATGCCTCCCTCCGAAGACGAGGCAAGCCTCGACGACGACGAATTCGTCGTGCCAGAGGATCCCGTCGAGCAAAAGCATTTTCAACGCAGGCTTATGGCCACAGCAAGAAGCCTCAAGAAAAAACAACAACAGCTTAGGGCTGATCAAGATTTGCTAGTCGATAGATGGACCGAAGTCCTTGCGACCAAAGAGCATAAACTCGAACGCCCCTCCAAGAGCTACCCAAAGCACAGGTTGCTACCCCAATTAGAGGAGGAAGCACTTGATGCGGCCGACCTGCCACCTCGTGGCCACGACAGAGAGGCCTCTCGGCCCTCCACTCAAGCCGCACCCCGTACCAAGGCACGGGAATATGCGTCGGACTTACGAGATATGTTGGAGGACAAGGCTAGACAAACAAGATCGATCTACGGATCGCGTGGGCGCCCCACGGCTCGAGACGGCATCCGTCACGCCGGCCACAAATTTGGCAGGGCTGAACATAGTAGACAAGGCTCACTGGAGCTATGTCATGATATAGCCCAATACAGAGGCGCCGCACACCCACTCTGCTTCACAGACGAAATAATGGATCATCAAATCCCCGAGGGTTTCAAACCTGTAAACATCGAATCATATGATGGCACAAAAGATCCTGCGGTATGGATTGAGGATTATCTCCTCCATATCCACATGGCCCGCGGCGATGATTTCCATGCCATCAAATACCTCCCACTCAAGCTTAAAGGACCAGCTCGGCATTGGCTTAACAGCTTGCCAATAGGATCAATCAGTTGTTGGGAGGACCTGGAAGCCGCATTCCTCGACAATTTCCAGGGCACATATGTGCGATCCCCAGACGCCGATGACCTAAGTCACATAATTCAGCAGCCAGATGAATCAGCCAGGCAATTCTGGACACGGTTCCTAACAAAGAAAAATCAAATAGTCGATTGTCCGGACGCTGAGGCCCTAGCATCCTTCAAGCACAATATCCGTGACGGGTGGCTGGCCCGGCACCTTGGACAGGAAAAGCCGAAATCTAGGGCAGCACTCACGACACTCATGACCAACTTTTGCGCGGGAGAAGACAGCTGGCTTGTTGGTAGCAACAATATAACCAAGAACCCTGGTAGTTCGAACACCAGGGACATCAGTGGCAGGTCGCGTCGCAACAAGCAGAAGCGCCGCATTAACGGCGACAATGCTGAGGATACGGCAGTTAATGCCGGATTTAGAGGCTCTAAATCTGGTCAGCGGAAGAAGCCATTCAAAAGGAATCCTAGTGGCCCGTCCAGTTTGGACCAAATACTCGTCCGCTTATGCCAGATACATGGCACCCCCGAAAAGCCGGCCAATCACACCAACAGGGATTGTTGGGTGTTCAAGCAGGCAGGCAAGTTAAACGCCGAAAACGAAGACAAGGGGCTGCATAGCGATGATGACGAGGAGCCCCGGCCGCCGAACAACAGTGGACAGAAGGGTTTTCCCACACAAGTGGGGACGGTGAACATGATATACGCAACCCACATCCCCAAGAGGGAGCAGAAGCGCGTGTTAAGGGACGTATACGCGATAGAGCCAGTCGCCCCAAAGTTCAACCCATGGTCCTCCTGCCTGATCACCTTTGATCGAAAGGGACCACCCCACTAGCACCCGTCATGGCGGATTCGCCGCATTGGTTCTAGACCCAATTATTGACGGATTTCATCTCACTAGAGTCCTTATGGACGGCGGCAGCAGCCTGAACCTGCTTTACCAGGATACAATGCGGAAAATGGGCATCGATCCCTCGAGGATTAAGCCCACCAAAACGACCTTTAAAGGCATAATACCAGGTGCAGAGGCCAAGTGTACAGGCTCAGTCACACTTGAAGTGGTCTTCGGATCTCTGGATAATTTCCGAAGCAAAGAGTTAATCTTTGACATAGTCCCGTTTTGCAGTGGCTATCACGCACTGCTCGGGCGAACCACATTCGCCAAGTTCAATGCGGTACCGTATTACGCATACCTTAAGCTCAAGATGCCAGGCCCTCGGACCGCCTGGCACAATCCGAGCAGGCGTAGCAATGTGTCGCCAACCCCAACCCTCACAAAAAGGCGACGCCAGTACTTCGCGTACATAACTACGCTCTATAGATACCATGGGCACAGGGGGAGGGGCACCATCACGGCACGCCCGAAACACGACTTAAACCGCACCAGGGGCTGCCGATTTTTTAATTTTCTCTTACTTTCAGGACTCCACTCTTCGAAAGGCCTGTTCGGCAGTTCAATTGCCGCATAAACGATGCAAGAACCAGGGAAGCAGACAAGCCACGCCGCTTTATGGAACTCCCAGGTGGTCTCTATCACGAGCAGTATACCTGTTTCGCATATTATTCCGCAGCTTGCCCCTGGAGCGGACATGCTAAATAGTCCAACCTTTTGCTTATCGCATTAATTGTATCGTTCTACTTTGATCGCAGCGCTCTTTAATAAACAATGCATAGCTTTTGTCTATTTTTGCATTACTCTTTTTTTATATTTATGTATGTTCCTTAAAATGACATGTTGCACCCGTACACTTTGGTACGGCCAAAATACGCCAGGGGCTTCAGTACCCCTCAACATGGTGTGAGAAGTCTGAACACTTTAACAAGTGCGGCACCCCGAACTTATAGCATTATATGCATCGGCTCCGAATCATGTCTTGGGTCAATAGTTGGGTTTGCCCGGCTCCTATGTTTTGGTGCCTTACGTTTCGCTATATTGGCTAAGGTAGCACTAGGAGAACCACTGCGATTGTGCCCCGGTTGAGCTGGGTCGAGCACCTCAGTGGAGAAAGCTAAAACTGACCGTCATGATGAGGCGAGAGCTGGTCGCTGTTCGAGAGGTCTTTTCGAGTCCTTAAAGACTTATGCCGCTTAGGGCGAGGAGCCGGCTCTGTCCGGCCAAGGCATGGATAGCGCCCCAAACTCGGTCTTCCGAATACCAGGGGCTTCGCCGAAATTTAAAATTATAGAATTCTATGGCTAAGTGAGAGTGTTCACGCATTATAGTCCGATTGCCTTGTTCGTTGGGCTGAGCGCCTCCCTTGAAGGACCCAAACATGGGAAAAAGAGCCCTCAAGTTTATCCCCGAACACCCCAGCACTAGCGGCACGGGGGCAGAAGCCGACGACTGGCCATCTCTCACAATTGATAAACAGCCGCACAGAAGGTAATATTTTAAATACAAATAGCATTGCTTACGCGCATATGAACAAGTTTTCAGTGCACAGGACAAAACGAGCGAGTTTTACTCAAAGATTACATCCATAGAACATTCATCCGCCACAAGGCGGGCACCCTTCAGAACATCCTTATAATAATTTTTGGGCTTGCGATGCTCCTTCCCCGGCGGTGGCCCGTCCTTCACAAGCTTCTCAACATCCAGCTTGCCTCAGTGCACCTTCGCACGGGCAAGGGCACTACGGGCACCTTCAATGCAGACGGAGCGCTTGATGACTTCGAGCCTTGGACAAGCCTCCACCAGCCGCCGCACCAGCCCGAAATAGCTCCCAGGCTGATCCTCTCCAGGCCACAGCCGAACTATGAGGCCCTTCATGGCCTGTTCGGCTGCCTTGTGGAGCTCGACCAGTTGCTTCAACTGGTCGCTCAGGGGCACGGGGTGTCCGGCCTCAGCGTACTGAGACCAGAACACCTTCTCCGTCGAGCTGCCCTCCTCGGCTCGATAGAATGCGGTAGCATTAGATATACTCCGGGGAAGGTCTGCGAACGCGCCTGGAAAACTCCGGATTCGGGTAAGTAACATGTAACTCACGCTTATGTGTTTACTTTGCATAAAGAATGCCTGACCCGCCGCTATCTTCTTCACCTCATCCAACTCCTGGAGGGTCTTCTGGGATTCGGCCTTGGCAGACTTGGCACTTTCAGTAGCCGCCGCGAGCTCGGACGCTCGCGTCCTTGAGTCACGCTCCAAACTCTCATGTTTTTCCATGAGAGCCTGGAGCTCTTGCCGCACCTTGCCAACCTCGGCCTCATACTTTTCTCGCTCAGTGAGCTCTACGGCCGATCTCTTCTCAGCCTCGAGCAGCGCTTGCTTCAGGGTCTCCACCTCAGACGTGGCCCCTACAATAGCCACGATAATCCTGTCATTTTTTGCAATTGCACCTTTATATATATATATATATATATATATATATATATAATTTAAACAAGGTATTTCTTACCTTCATTGTCCTCGAGCTGCTTCTTGGCACGTCCGAGCTCTTGCTCGGACCGCTCGAGGTCCTGCTTTAGCATGTCCACTTCCGCAGTCAGTGCGACGGATGCCAGCAGGGAAGCCTGCACACGAATATTGGCTTCTTTTTTAGACTCATGCGAATTTTATTTGATCCTCTATTCGACTTTTCTTCTCGAAACGCCAAACAGAGCATCAGAGGCTACTGTCTATGCGGTAATGTTATTTACACATTCTTTACTTACCTCAAAGCCTGTTAAAGGCTTGTACAAGCTTCAGTCAGTCCACTCTTGGCGGACTGAACCTTCTGGACCACCGCACTCATAATAGTGCGGTGCCCCTCGTCGATGGAGGCGCCTTGGAGCGCCTCCACCAGATTGTCCAGCGCCTCCGGTTGGACGGAGGTCACCGGCACGGTGGGCTTGCTCCTCTTGGAAGGAGGTCCCCCGCCGGACTCTGGAACCTTTGAAGGTTCCGGAGCGGTGTCCGGCCTAGGGCCGGACTTGGAGCCCCGGGGGGTTTCATCCCCTTTACTCCTGGAGTCCGGGAGGTCGCCTTGCGGCGCCTCCAGGACCACCTCCTCCCAGATTGGAACCTGTTGGGACAACACTTCGGTGTCGTCCGTAGGGCGGGGGGAGGAAGCCGTCGGCAGTGAGTTCACGTCCGACGAGTCCAGTGAACCGCTCGACGACGCGTCGAGCCGGTCTTTGGGTGGGCTGCATAAACATATTTGACATAAGGGGAAGCTGTACAATAGACTAATACTGTGAATCACTCTGGTATCCGGATACTTACAATTTCGCTAGGGGCTTGGCCCTGGGCGGCCACTCCACTCCCTCAGTAGCCTCCGCACTCCGCCAGGTTGCTGCGCACCACCTTTGGCTTGACGTTGAAAGTCTTGAGCCATAGGCCGAAATGGGGGCGGATGCGGAGGAAAGCCTCGCACACGACGATAAACGCCGAGATGTTGAGGACAAAATTCGGGGCCAGATCGTGGAAATCCAGGCCGTAGTAGAACATGAGCCCCCGGACAAATGGATGGAGAGGGAAACCTAGTCCGCGGAGGAAATGGGGAAGGAACACCACCCTCTCATGGGGCCTAGGGGTGGGGATGAGCTGCCCCTCTTTGGGAAGCCGGTGCGCAATGTCGTTAGACAGGTATCCGGCCTTCCTTAGTTTTTTGATCTGTCCCTCCGTGATGGAGGAGACCATCGACTTGCCTCCCGCTCTGGACATGGCTGGAGAAGGTTGAGGTGGGGAGTGCGGACTTGGGCGCTAGAGCTCGAGTGCGCAAGAATGGATAGGCGAAGGAGGAAGAAGGCGTAGGTAAAAAGGTGGATCCTTATCCCCTTATATGGGTGGACGCAACTACATGTCCCCACTAGCCTGGTAAAACTCGCTTATCTCCCAAGCGCCATAATCAAAGGCGCGGTTGGGTTACCCACGCCCGTATTGATGAGAATCCCGGAATAAGGGGACACGATCTCTGCTTTAACAAGACGTGCCAAGGAAACCGCCTCGCATAACGCACTGAGATGGGACAGTAAAACAGTTCGAATAAAAGCTTGGCCATGGTGTGATGTCGCACTACGGAATACATCAGCAGATTAGATTTGTGTACATATTATTCTCTCTATGGCAATATGTGGAAACTTATTTTTCAGAGCCGGACACTATCTTTGTCTTCAAAATCTTCTGTGATGTACTGGGAGGAGGAACCCGCCTTGCAATGCCGAAGACAATTTGCGCGCCGGACTCGTCGTCATTGAAGCCTGGTTCAGGGGATACTGAGGGAGTCCTGGATTAAGGGGTGTCCGGATGGTCGGACTATACCTTCAGCCGGACTCCAGGACTATGAAGATACAAGATTGAAGACCTCGTCCCGTGTCCGGAAGGGACTTTCCTTGGCGTGGAAGGCAAGCTTGGCGATACAGATATTCAGATCTCCTGCCGTTGTAACCGACTCTATGTAACCCTAAGCCTATCCGGTGTCTATATAAACCGGAGGGTTTTAGTCCGTAGGACAACATACACATCAACAATCATACCATAGGCTAGCTTCTAGGGTTTAGCCTCTCTGATCTCGTGGTAGATCTACTCTTGTACTACCCATATCATCAATATTAATCAAGCAGGACGTAGGGTTTTACCTCCATCGAGAGGGCCCGAACCTGGGTAAAACTTCGTGTCCCTTGCCTCCTGTTACCATCCGGCCTAGACGCACAGTTTGGGACCCCCTACCCGAGATCCGCCGGTTTTGACACCGACAGCTATTATCTTATCCAATCTTTGATTTGAGTGTGGGATATCCTCAAATCAAATCAGAACCAATGATATTCGTAATGTTGTCTTACTCGTGGTCGATCCCTCGAGCATACACCATTACATCTTTTGGTCTGACCAATACCATCACATTGTTCACATAATGGAGAAGTCCAGTGATATGGAAATTCCGATGAGTTGTTGTTGAGCCCATCCGCGGCATTTTCTCTTCTCCATGATTCATGTTGAACATCAAGCTACTATTGGAAACTTTTGTAAGCATTATCTTCGTGTTCCATTCATGAAGCCTATGTTTGGATGAAAGAAGTGACTTCCTCTAATTCATGTGCATTTGATGCAAGTTGCCGTCGTGAATTCGAGAAAGTCAATGTTGCTTCCTCTAGAATCATCCCAAGTCATTCATGCATATGTGCGAAGTATTCTGTGGTTTGGAGACTTGCAACCTTCATTCCATATGTATTCCCTAGCACCCAAAGCCACTAATTGATTTGTTCAAGGAAAAGGGAGTTTGCTATGTTAATTCTAGATCATGCACAAGACTCCGATATCTTCGATGATGGTTCCCCACCTGGACTCGGTAGTGTTTTATTATAAGACTACTACATGGTCATGCTTGTCTGGGACAGCGTGTTCACATGTTGTAGCAGAACCAGCTCATGTTTTGGAGCTTGCTATCATAGTTCATCTCCCGAGAACCTCGCAATTTCATCCTGTCGATTCGTGTTGCAAACTTTCATTTTCCTTTCTAGACTCGATGAGTCTGGAATATCCTGACACCAAATAGATCTGAATCTTAGGCAGATGTGATGGTTGGAACGTGTCCCAAGCACTATAATATTGGTGTCTCTGTAACCCGGTAAAGTGGATGCCATGGCCAACACAACCAGCCGAAAGACCTATTATTGTAGTATCTTGATTGAGGAAGTTGGCCACCTCCCCATAAGGATCTCGTAGAATTTATTCCAGTAGTTGTTCCTCATGGATTTTTGTGTTTCCGAAGTCTGACCTTTTACTTGATGTTCTAGATACCAAACCATATCAATAAATGGGTTACGCTAGCACATAAAGGAGAACATTAGAAGCGGAGTGCTAAATGTCTCTCAGTCGATCATCCAGGTTTTGATCCCTTGCCCTCGCTAAGGTGAAATCTGAGAAAGTGTTTTCTTTCTTTGCATCTGCATCCTCCACCATTACTCATGATGGTAGTATGTTGTGTTGCCAGGATCCTTGACACAGATATTGGTAAAACTTGTTGAATATGGGAATGCTCAACTTCTTGAGAGCACGCGCAATCACTAGGATTTATCGTCGGCATTAATGGGATCCGCTCTCAGTTTCCTCGGTTATGCTATAACCTTTCCAATAGTGGAATCTCTCTCTACTGTTGGGTTTCTCCCCAGTTACTAGAATCATTCCCAGCATTTGCATTTTGTTCCCAGCTTGCACCGCCATTGTGTCATCCTACTATGGACTACCCTTCTCAGTAATTACTGATTAGGATCATCTTCAAAGTGGTCCTACCATGGGTCTCGTCCATTTCCGATGATAAGCAAAAAGCATCCATTGCGTTGTCTTCAACAAGGTAGTCCACATCATCCATCCTAGTCTGAGTATGTCAATTCTTCGAACTCTCCGAAACAATCAATTATGATTTTCCCTAGGCTGGTATGAGAAGTTACAATGATCTAGATATCAAAAGTAATTCTTTTTGCCACTTGAGGGAATAATTCTACGACTCACCTCCCCCAAGGTGTCCCGTAATGGAATCATGGCAATTATTTCATCGCTATCTTGAAACAATCCACCATCCTACCTCAGAGTGAAATTGTTATCTACCTAGTGAACCTTCGTCATCTGTTACACTCCATCCCTCTGGATGTATGTTTCATCTCTCAGCCCGAGAGTTGTTTCAATGTCTCATTCTGTGAGTTGATCATCGGTTGTTCGATCCTCGAGAAGATCGATCCTTCTAGAGTTTTTCCTTTTCCTCTCGTTGTCATGTTGGTTGGAGTTCTTAGAGCAAGACGTCGAGACAAAGATGGTGACGAATCAACATTCTTACAAAGTGCAACCTGGATCGTGAAGATTGTGTTAGCTTTGTGTCCCCTCTGTCTTCTTACCTCATGTCTTGAATCTCGGGACGAGATTCTTTTTTAGTGGGGGTGAGTTGTCACAGCCCTAGAATACCTGAGTGTAATAGTTGCATCAGTGAGCATGCATCATGTTAAATTCAAGAAATTGAAATGAGGAATATTCAAAGCCTCAGAAATTATTTTAAAAGAAGGGCAAGAACCCTTTAAATTGCATTCAGTGATTCCAACATGCCCTAGAAATAGTTTTGAGAATTTTGGCAAGGGTTATATAAGTAACCAAAATTTTGGAACATTTTCAGGAATAATTTGGTCTCTGAATTTAAAACAATATTCTATTTGAATTTGAAAATATATTCAAATATATATGGGATATATTTTCAAATGCTCTATGATGATTTATGTGCCTCTGGAGAAGACCATGAAGCAACATAAAAATACTCACAGGATGTTTTGGCATTGTTGAATTTTGTTTGAATTCAAAACAGTGGAAAAAGATTAAATAAAAGAAAAACAGAAGGAAAATGAAATAGAACAGAAATTTACCTGTAGCTCACCTATGTGGCCTGTTACTGAAGCACCCGGCCCAACTCCTGTCCTGGCCAAGCCCACTAGGGACAAGGAGGTCTTCTTCCTCCTCTTGCCAGAAGGATGCAACGCATGGCCGCCGCGCGCGTGCACGCGGCTGGCCAGCTCCATCCTGCCTGTGTCATCCCGGACTCGTCCAAGGCCGCCACGACACCCCTGGAACCCCTTAGGCCTCCTCCTCGAGCTCATCCCATCCCCTGGCTCTCTCTCTCTCTCACCAACCGAGCACCGTCGTCGCCGCTGCTCATCGTTGCCGTAGCCACAGCCACCACCTTGCCTCCATGACGAGTCCAAGAGCTTCGACAAGTCTCCCCTCATCCTCTCCGTCAAGCCAATAGACGTCGGGCGCCCTGTGTCGTCGCCATCGACGTCATCCTCATCCTCGGGTGTCGACGATCGCCGCCGTGACTCCGACGCCGTCCAAGCCTTCCCTGAGCTTGCGGACCCCTCCGTTAGAGCCGCTGTGAGCTTCGGCATCGGACCCATCTCTCCCCTCGCTTGATTGCTTCCTCCTACGCCGTTGCCCTCGCGGCTGAGAGCTTGGCTCCACCGGACAT
This sequence comes from Triticum monococcum, assembly GCA_034509565.1. NCBI lineage: Eukaryota > Viridiplantae > Streptophyta > Magnoliopsida > Poales > Poaceae > Triticum > Triticum monococcum. Next base: position 699,019,398 of record CM067847.1, read on the forward strand.
GTCGTTGTCGTGGCCCCCATCACCTAGGGCCATGACCGAGCACACCACCGTGCTCAGCGCAATGCCAGAAGCCCAAAACCCACACCCACTGCTCCTGCCGTGCACCGCATCCCCGTGTTCGTCGTGGCCGAACTCCGGCCGCTGCCTCTGTGCTCGTCGTCATCGTTTCAAGCGACCCCGAGGCCTCCCGATCGCTCTGCTAGACGCGGTCGAGCGCAGGCTACCTTCTGGTGGTCTCCGCGCGTCCAGCTGCCGCTTGTAGCGCAAGTCCGGCGAGTTGCCGCCGCGGTTTTGGTCGCCGTCGGCCGAACTCCGGCGACTGCCGACGTGGCCATCATTAGCACTAATCTCTGCCAGCTAACCACACCACAACCACTGACAGTGGGCCCCGCATCGAGTCAAAGCACGAGTCAACGCGGGATTAGCGCCTCTGTCACTGATCAGTGGGCCCGACAAGTCAGGTTTGACCCGGACCGGGTCAGTTGACCTGCTGATGTCACTGTTGACCTTGCTGACACCATAAAGCTTTTCTGGCACAACCAGCAAATTCCAGAAAATAGTTAAAACTTCAAAAAAATCATAGAAAATAATCTATAACTCCAATGGAAAAAATTTATATATGAAAAATGATCAGAAAAATAGAAAGAATCTGTTTCTGCCATGTTAATGCATGTCTGAGCAAGTTAACTCCACTTATTGAGATAAACATGATTAAGGTAAATTTGAAAAATAGGTTTGGAGTTGGAATTTGATCTAGTTTGAATTCCACTTCAATTAAAATGACTTGTTGTTGCATTAGCTCAATTCAGTACCTTAATATGTTATATCATTCATTTGCTTGTGCATTGCATTAATTGAATGTTGCTTATGTTCCTTTGCCGGTAATTGTCCCCACTCAGTAGACGTGTTTCGACGATGAGTTCGATGACACCGATGAAGAGTTATACTATCTTCAGAAGTGCCAGGTAAGAAAACCCCCTTGTTCATTTGATACAATCCCATTCTCATGCTCCTGCTCTCTTTTACTGCATTAGGACAACAATGATTCAACTGTTACATGCTGCGGTAGTTGAACCCCTTTCCACTGCATGACCTGTCATTGCCACAGTAAATAGATGAAACCCACTAGCATGAGTAGGAGTTGTTTGAGCCCTGATGTGCCTACTCATCCATGTTTGTTTGTCATGCCTGCTACTGCTTAGAGTTGAGTCAGGTCTGATTCATCGGGGATGAATTGGAGGTGTGTGAACATGTCGTACTGTTGAGAGCTAAGTGTGTTGAACACGATTTGAGAAAGGGATCGATGAGAGGTCATGTAGGAATACATGGTGGGTTGTTTCATTGGAACCGTCTTTAAGAACCGAGATCTGTATGTGTGATTTAAGAACCAGCTACTACCATGCATTGGGATCCTTAATTGACCCTCTAGGCTTCTTAACCACCCTAGTCCTCTGTCCAGGAGTTGCAACTAGTTTCTGGTGTTTATAGGATATGTGTTGGCGGTCGTGCATAGCGCTGACCCTAGGGGTGGGCTATGATGCGCTAGATACACCGTGGCACGGTGTACCGAGTCGCCCGTTTGGTGTCTCGGGAACCCTGTACACATCGTTCGGGGTCGTATATGGAAACCTAGGCCGGAGTCCCTGCGGATGGAACCTGGATAGGCGATAAACCTGGACTAGAGACTTGAGTGTTTAGGTAGGTCGTGGCCGACACCCTCGTTGGGCTTCCGCTTGAAGGTTGCCGAGTACATGTCGTGTAAACGGCGGTAAGTGGTGAGAGCGTGTATGAAGAAGTACACCCCTGCAGGGTTAACATCATCTATTCGAATAGCCGCGTCCACGGTAAAGGACTACTTGGTTGCCTATATAGTTCATAGACAAGTGAAAGTGGATATTCTAAAATGCGCAAGATAAGCGTGAGTGCTATGGATGGCGTTCTTGTAGGGAGACAGGAGCGGATCCATAGTGGTGTATTGATATGGTGAATATGTGGACTCGTGTGCGCCACCTCAAAAGAGTTACTTGTAGTCGTAGTTTAAGATAGCCACCGAGTCAAAGCTGGCTTGCTGCAGTTAAACTCAACCACCCCCTTTGTTGATACCGATGCATATGGAGTTAGTTTTGATGTAAGTCTTGCTGGGTACATTTGTACTCACGTTTGCCTATTTTATGTTTTGCAGAGAGACGTCAGTCTCGCTACTAGTTCCGTGTGGACTTCGACGTTTTGCTTGATACCTCAGCTACGATCTTGTGCCCTCGGCCGGATCTTGTAGATAGTCAGGCTTCTCAGCCTTCTTCATTTGTAGTTTTCTGTACTCAGACAAGTTAAGCTTCCACATGTGCTTGTTGCTTGTATGCTTTGTATGTTGGGGTCACGAGACCCATGTTTGTAATGCTTGGCTGCTCGGAGCCTAATGAATAAATACTTGAGTCGTAGAGTGGTACGTCCATTTTGCATCATGCTTTTATATCGATATTTATTGCATTATGGGCTGTTATTTCACTTTATGTCACAATACTTATGGCTATTCTCTCTTATTTTACAAGGTTTACATAAGGAGGGAGAATGTCGGCAGCTGGAATTCTAGGCTGGAAAAGGAGCAAATATTAGAGACCTATTCTGCGCAACTCCAAAAGTCCTGAAACTCCACGGAACGTCTTAAAATAAATAAAGAAATATCCTCACCAAAGATGAAGGCCAGGGGGCCCACACCCTGCTCACGAGGGTGGGGGCGCCCGCCCCTACCTCGTGGGCCCCCTGGTGGCTCTCCGACGCCCATCTTCTCTTATATGAAGTCTTTCGATGAGAAAAAAATAAGAAGGAACTTTTCGCGACGAGACTCCACCGCCACGAGGCGGAACCTTGGCGGAACCAATCTAGAGCTCCGGCAGAGCTGTTCTGCCGGGGATACTTCCCTCCGGGAGGGGGAAATCATCACCATCGTCATCACCAACGCTCCTCTCATCGGGAGAGGGCAATCTCCATCAACATCTTCACCAGCACCATCTCATCTCCAAACCCTAGTTCATCTCTTGTATCCAATTCTTCTCTCAAAGTCCGGGATTGGTGCTAGTAGGTTGCTAGTAGTGTTGATTACTCCTTGTAGTTGATGCTAGTTGGTTTAATTGGTGGAAGATCATATGTTCAGATCCTATATGCATATTATTACCCCTCTAATTATGAACATGAATATGCTTTGTGAGTAATTACGTTTGTACCTGAGGACAAGGGAGAAGTCTTGCTATTAGTAGTCAAGTGAATTTGGTATTCGTTTGATATTTTGATAAGATGTATGTTGTCTAGCCTCTAGTGGTGTTATGTGAACGTCGACTACATAACACTTCACCATTATTTGTGCCTAGAGAAAGGCATTGGGAAGTAATAAGTAGATGATGGGTTGCTAGAGTGACAGAAGCTTAAACCCTAGTTTATGTGTTGCTTCGTAAGGGGCTGATTTGGATCCACATGTTTCATGCTATGGTAAGGTTTACCTTAATACTTTTGTTGTAGTTGCGGATGCTTGCAATAGAGGTTAATCATAAGTGGGATGCTTGTTCAAGTAAGAACAACATCGAAGCACCGGTCCACCTACATATAAAATTATCAAAGTATCGAACGCGAATCATATGAACGTGATGAAAACTAGCTTGATGATATTCCCATGTGTCCTCGGGAGCGCTTTTCCTATTATAAGAGTTTGTTCCGGCTTGTACTTTGCTACAAAAGGATTGGGCCACCTTGCTGCACTTTATTTACTTTTGTTACTTGTTGCTCGTTACAATTTATCTTATCACAAAACTATCTGTTACCACTTATTTTAGTACTTGCAGAGAATACCTTGCTGAACACCGCTTATCATTTCCTTCTGCTCCTTGTTGGGTTCGACACTCTTACTTATCGAAAGAACTACAACAGATCCCCTATACTTGTGGGTCTTCATATAGTTATGTTGTGATGCCATGTTGTATTTACACATATTGAGCATATTGTGTGTATGATTGAAATGCTTGGTATGTGTGGGATCCGACAACCTAGTTGTTTATCTTTGGTAGCCTCTCTTATGGGGAAATGTAGTCTTGTGCTTCCATGAGCCATAGTAGTCCGCTACAACCCGGTTCATCGGAGTCCTACTAGCCCAGCACTACTACTCCGGAACACTTGACTGGCCGGCATGTGATTCAGTTCGTTCCTGTGTCTGTCCCTTTGGGGAAATGTCACGCGGTGACATCCGGAGTCCTGCCTAGCCTGCTACAGCCCAGTTCACTGGAGTCCTGTTAGCCCAGTGCTACAGCCCAGATTCGCACGCTGCTGACCGACATGCTTGATGTTGATTCATGTATGCCCGTCCCCGTAAGTTTGTGCCACTTTGGGTTCACGACTAGCCATGTCGGCCCGGGTTCTCTGTCATATGGATGCTAGCGACAATATCATATACGTGAGCCAAAAGGCATAAATGGTCCCGGGCCATGGTAAGGCGACACCCGTGGGAATACCGTGCGTGAGGCCGCAAAGTGATATGAGGTGTTACAGGCTAGATCAGTGTGACTTGGAATCGGGGTCCTGACAGCGTTAGTATCAGAGCCTGACTGCCTGTAGGATTACCAAGCCTAACTGGTCGAAGTCGAGCATATAAATGCTTTAGTTATATAAGGGAATTGATTGTGGAAGGGAACGTAAGGCTCTTTTTACTCCTTTACCTTATGCCCTTCTGATCTGAGTCACCCTCATCTTTTCTACGGGGATAAGAAACTAGGATTTCTCTTCTTTCTATCAGGATGACGAGTTACTAATCCATAGACTTATAGGATTGTTGGATTCAAGTCTCAGTTCAGTTTCTGCTACTTCCATATGTTCATAGCTGGCCTCAGAACCTTGATATTGTGATGTTAAGTGGTTTGGCCACCGATTTGCATGATGTCTCAAATCTTTTTGAGTATTTACAGCCATTATGATGTCCGAGTCATCCCAGGTCTCTGAATAGTCTGATGCATTTGCAAATCCCTTCTTCCCGTTTCCGATGTCCTTTTGGGCCAGATTAAGCACACTAAACGGTCTGTTGAGGTACTCTACTGCCTCGACATATAAGATGGAGCTAGTATTATGACCCTAGGTATCGTAGAGAACCACCTGGTACTCCATCCATGTTTTGTGTTCTAGTGTGATGACTCTGGCCATCATTCTCGAAAGCATCCCGTGATGCTACTTAGTAGTAGGTATTCTACTCCTAGGTTTTTGAGCCCAAAATTAACCCTACTTACCTCATGTTGATAGTGTTGCTAGCTCCTTTAGGATATTAGTAACCTTTTCGATAGTCCTCGAGGTCCGTGGTATTTCCTTCTTCCAAATACCATGAACCATCCATGGCAGAAATTCGTTTGAATCAAAAGGTCACAACTAGACTGCTCTTGATGAGTTCTCCACTATATTTGTGACTCTGCTAGTTCTACCTTTCTGCATTGGTTATTCGGAAGAAATATGTTGAGCTTTGTTCGACATACTAATATATGCATCTACAACTCAGAAAGATATATGTTCCTTTGAGTTGTCCCTCTTCAGTTGTATTCCGACCATCATCTATCAGTTGATAAGCAACGGTAGTTGTGCATTCGTGTTATCGATGCCTATTATTATTGTGGTCCGTCAAGCCATTCTATTCCGGAATGACTAGGAGAAACAAACTCCAGTACCTCATCCATGTCTTGGACTGGTCAAAGTAGTTGTATTCCGCAGATCGAAATGCCAATCCAGCTTTTGTTCTGTTCTACCTCGGAGTATTGTTGGGGAACGTAGTAATTTCAAAATTTTCCTACGCACACACAAGATCATGGTGATGCATAGCAACGAGGGGGAGAGTGTTGTCTACGTACCAACGCAGACCGACTGCGGAAGCGATCACACAACGTAGAGGAAGTAGTCGTACGTCTTCTTTCCGATCCGACCGATCCAAGCACCATTACTCCGGCACCTCTGAGTTCTTAGCACACGTTCAGTTCGATGACGATCCTCGGGCTCCAATCCAGCAAAGCGTCGAGGAAGAGTTCCGTCAGCATGACGGCGTGGTGACGATCTTGATGTACTACCGACGCAGGGCTTCGCCCAAGCACTGTAACGGTATGATCGAGGTGGAATTTGGTGGCAGGGGGCACCGCACACGGCTAAGGAACGATCTCAAGGATCAACTTGTGTGTCTTGGGGTGTCCCCTGCCCCCGTATATAAAGGATGAAAGGGGGGAGGCTGGCCGGCCAAAGGAGGGAGGTGCAGGAGGAGTCCTACTCCTACCGGGAGTAGGACTTCCCCCCCCCCCCCCCCCCCCAATCCTATTCCAACTAGGACTCCTTGGAAAAAAGGGAGAGGGAAAGAGAGAGAGGTGGCCGGCCACCTCTCCTAGTCCTAATAGGACTAGGGGAGGGGGGGAGGCGCGCAGCCCTCCTTGGCAGCCCCTTTCACCTTTCCACAATGGCCCATGTAGGCCCATTTGGCTCCCGGGGGGTTCCGGTAACCCTCCCGGTAATCCGGTAAAATCCCGATTTCACCCGGAACACTTCCGATGCCCAAACATAGGCTTCCAATATATCAATCTTTACGTCTCGACCATTTCGAGACTCCTCGTCATGTCTGTGATCTCATCCGGGACTCCGAACAACCTTCGGTACATCAAAATGCATAAACTCATAATAACTGTCATCGTAACGTTAAGCGTGCGGACCCTACGGTTCGAGAACATTGTAGACATGACCGAGACACATCTCCGGTCAATAACCAATAGCGGGACCTGGATGCCCATATTGGCTCCTACATATTCTACGAAGATCTTTATCGGTCAGACCGCATAACAACATACGTTGTTCCCTTTGTCATCGGTATGTTACTTGCCCGAGATTCGATCGTCGGTATCCGATACCTAGTTCAATCTCGTTACCGGCAAGTCTCTTTACTCGTTCCGTAATACATCATCCCGCAACTAACTCATTAGTTGCACTGCTTGCAAGGCTTAAGTGATGTGTATTACCGAGAGGGCCCAGAGATACCTCTCCGACAATCGGAGTGACAAATCCTAATCTCGAAATACGCCAACCCAACATCTACCTTTGGAGCCACCTGTAGTACTCCTTTATAATCACCCAGTTACGTTGTGACGTTTGGTAGTACCCAAAGTGTTCCTCCGGCAAACGGGAGTTGCATAATCTCATAGTTATAGGAACATGTATAAGTCATGAAGAAAAGCAATAGCAACATACTAAACGATCGGGTGCTATGCTAATGGAATGGGTCATGTCAATCAGATCATTCAACTAATGATATGACCTCGTTAATCAAATAACAACTCTTTGTTCATGGTTAGGAAACATAACCATCTTTGATTAACGAGCTAGTCAAAGTAGAGGCATACTAGTGACACTCTGTTGGTCTATGTATTCACACATGTATCATGTTTCCGGTTAATACAATTCTAGCATGAATAATAAACATTTATCATGATATAAGGAAATAAATAATAACTTTATTATTGCCTCTAGGGCATATTTCCTTCAGTCTCCCACTTGCACTAGAGTCAATAATCTAGATTACACAGTAATGATTCTAACACCCATGGAGCCTTGGTGCTGATCATGTTTTGCTCGTGGAAGAGGCTTAGTCAACGGTTCTGCAACATTCAGATCCGTATGTATCTTGCAAATCTCTATGTCTCCCACCTGGACTAGATCTCGGATGGAATTGAAGCGTCTCTTGATGTGTTTGGTCCTTTTGTGAAATCTGGATTCCTTTGCCAAAGCAATTGCACCAGTATTGTCACAAAAGATTTTCATTGGACCCGATGCACTAGGTATGACACCTAGATTGGATATGAACTCCTTCATCCAGACTCCTTCGTTCGCTGCTTTCGAAGCAGCTATGTATTCTGCTTCACATGTAGAACCCGCTACGACGCTTTGTTTAGAACTGCACCAACTGACAGCTCCACCGTTTAAAGTAAACACGTATCCGGTTTGCGATTTAGAATCGTCCGGATCAGTGTCAAAGCTTGCATCAACGTAACCTCTTACGGTGAGCTCTTTGTCACCTCCATATACGATAAACATATCCTTAGTCCTTTTCAGGTATTTCAGGATGTTCTTGACCGCCGTCCAGTGATCCACTCCTGGATTACTTTGGTACCTCCCTGCTATACTTATAGCAAGGCACACATCAGGTCTGGTACACAGCATTGCATACATGATAGAGCCTATGGCTGAAGCATATGGAACATCTTTCATTTTCTCTCTATCTTCCGCAGTGGTCGGGCATTGAGTCTGACTCAACTTCACACCTTGTAACACAGGCAAGAACCCTTTTCTTTGCTTGATCCATTTTGAACTTCTTCAAAATCTTGTCAAGGTATGTGCTTTGTGAAAGTCCAATTAAGCGTCTTGATCTATCTCTATAGATCTTTATGCCTAATATGTAAGCAGCTTCACCGAGGTCTTTCATTGAAAAACTTTTATTCAAGTATCCCTTTATGCTATCCAGAAATTCTATATCATTTCCAATCAGTAATATGTCATCCACATATAATATCAGAAATGCTACAGAGCTCCCACTCACTTTCTTGTAAATACAGGCTTCTCCAAAAGTCTGTATAAAACCAAATGCTTTGATCACACTATCAAAGCATTTATTCCAACTCCGAGATGCTTGCACCAGTCCATAAATGGATCGCTGGAGTTTGCACACTTTGTTAGCTCCCTTTGGATTGACAAAACCTTCCGGTTGCATCATATACAACTCTTCTTCCAGAAATCCATTCAGGAATGCAGTTTTTACATCCATTTGCCAAATTTCATAATCATAAAATGCGGCAATTGCTAACATGATTCTGACAGACTTAAGCATCGCTACGGGTGAGAAAGTCTCATCGTAGTCAACTCCTTGAACTTGTCGAAAACCTTTTGCGACAAGTCGAGCTTTGTAGACAGTAACATTACCATCAACGTCAGTCTTTTTCTTAAAGATCCATTTATTCTCAATTGCTTGCCGATCATCGGGCAAGTCAACCAAAGTCCATACTTTGTTCTCATACATGGATCCCATCTCAGATTTCATGGCTTCAAGCCACTTTGCGGAATCTGGGCTCACCATCGCTTCTTCATAGTTCGTAGGTTCGTCATGATCTAGTAGCATGACTTCCAGAACAGGATTACCGTACCACTCTGGTGCGGATCTTACTCTGGTTGATCTACGAGGTCCAGTAGCATCTTGATCTAAAGTTTCATGATCATCATCATTAACTTCCTCTCTTATTGGCGTAGGTCTCACAGAAACAGTTTTCTGTGATGTACTATTTCCCAATAACGGAGTAGGTACAGTTACCTCGTCAAGTTCTACTTTCCTCCCACTCACTTCTTTCGAGAGAAACTCCTTCTCAAGAAAGTTTCCGAATTTAGCAACAAAAGTCTTGCCTTCGGATCTGTGATAGAAGGTGTATCCAATAGTTTCCTTTGGATATCCTATGAAGACACATTTCTCCGATTTGGGTTCGAGCTTATCAGGTTGAAACTTTTTCACATAAGCATCGCAGCCCCAAACTTTAAGAAATGACAACTTTGGTTTCTTGCCAAACCACAGTTCATAAGGCGTCGTCTCAACGGATTTTGATGGTGCCCTATTTAACGTGAATGCGGCCGTCTCTAAAGCATAACCCCAAAACGATAGCGGTAAATCAGTAAGAGACATCATAGATCGCACCATACCTAGTAAAGTACGATTACGACGTTCGGACACACCATTACGTTGTGGTGTTCCGGGTGGCGTAAGTTGCGAAACTATTCCACAATTTTTCAAATGTACACCAAACTCGTAACTCAAATATTCTCCTCCATGATCAGATCGTAGAAACCTTATTTTCTTTTTACGATGATTTTCAACTTCACTCTGAAATTCTTTGAACTTTTCAAACGTTTCAGATTTGTGTTTCATTAAGTAGATATACCCATATCTGCTTAAATCATCTGTGAAAGTGAGAAAATAACGATATCCGCCACGAGCCTCAATATTCATCGGACCACATACATTGGTATGTATGATTTCCAACAAATCTGTTGCTCTCTCCATAGTACCGGAGAACGGTGTTTTGGTCATCTTGCCCATGAGGCACGGTTCGCAAGTACCAAGTGATTCATAATCAAGTGGTTCCAAAAGCCCATCAGTATGGAGTTTCTTCATGCGCTTTACACCGATATGACCTAAACGGCAGTGCCACAAATAAGTTGCACTATCATTATCAACTCTACATCTTTTGGCTTCAACATTATGAATATATGTATCACTACTATCGAGATTCATCAAAAATAGACCACTTTTCAAAGGTGCATGACCATAAAAGATATTACTCATATAAATAGAACAACCATTATTCTCTGATTTAAATGAATAACCGTCTCGCATTAAACAAGATCCAGATATAATGTTCATGCTCAACGCTGGCACCAAATAACAATTATTTAGGTCTAATATTAATCCCGAAGGTAGATGTAGAGGTAGCGTGCCGAGCGCGATCACATCGACTTTGGAACCGTTTCCCACGCGCATTGTCACCTCGTCCTTTGCTAGTGTCCGCTTATTCTGTAGTCCCTTTGTTCACCTTGCCATCCTTCTTATCCGCCAAATACTTGGGGCAGTTCCGCTTCCAGTGACCAGTCTGCTTGCAGTAGAAGCACTCAGTTTCAGGCTTAGGTCCAGACTTGGGTTTCTTCTCTTGAGCAGCAACTTGCTTGCCGTTCTTCTTGAAGCTCCCCTTCTTCTTCCCTTTGCCCTTTTTCTTGAAACCAGTGGTTTTGTTAACCATCAACACTTGATGCTCCTTCTTGATTTCTACCTCCGCAGCTTTCAGCATTGCGAAGAGCTCGGGAATAGTCTTGTTCATCCCTTGCATATTATAGTTCATCACAAAGCTCTTGTAGCTTGGTGGCAGTGATTGGAGAATTCTGTCAATGACGCAATCATCCGGAAGTGTAACTCCCAATTGAATCAAGTGATTATTATACCCAGACATTTTGAGTATATGCTCACTGACAGAACTGTTCTCCTCCATCTTGCAGCTATAGAACTTATTGGAGACTTCATATCTCTCAATCCGGGCATTTGCTTGAAATATTAACTTCAACTCCTGGAACATCTCATATGCTCCATGACGTTCAAAACGTCGTTGAAGTCCCGGTTCTAAGCCGTAAAGCATGGCACACTGAACTATTGAGTAGTCATCAGCTTTGCTCTGCCAGACGTTCATAACTTCTGGTGTTGCTCTAGCAGCAGGCCTGACACTCAGCGGTTCTTCCAGGACGTAATTCTTCTGTGCAGCAATGAGGATAATCCTCAAGTTACGGACCCAGTCCGTGTAATTGCTACCATCATCTTTCAACTTAGCTTTCTCAAGGAACGCATTAAAATTCAACGGAACAACAGCACGAGCCATCTATCTACAATCGAAATAAACAAGCAAGATACTATCAGGTACTAAGTTCATGATAATTTTAAGTTCAGTTAATCAAATTTACTTAAGAACTCCCACTTAGATAGACATCCCTCTAATCCTCTAAGTGATCACGTGATCCAAATCAACTAAACCATAACCGATCATCATGTGAGATGGAGTAGTTTTCAATGGTGAACATCATTATGTTGATCATATCTACTATATGATTCACGCTCGACCTTTCGGTCTCCGTGTTCTGAGGCCATATCTGTATATGCTTGGCTCGTCAAGTATAACCTGAGTATTCCGCGTGTGCAACTGTTTTGCACCCGTTGTATTTGAACGTAGAGCCTATCACACCCGATCATCACGTGGTGTCTCAGCACGAAGAACTTTTGCAACGGTGCATACTCAGGGAGAACACTTCTTGATAATTTAGTGAGAGATCATCTTATAATGCTACCGTCAATCAAAGCAAGATAAGATACATAAAAAGATAAACATCACATGCAATCAATATAAGTGATATGATATGGCCATCATCATCTTGTGCTTTGTGATCTCCATCTCTGAAGCACCGTCATGATCACCATCGTCACCGGCGACACCTTGATCTCCATCGTAGCATCGTTGTCGTCTCGCCAATCTTATGCTTCTACGACTATCACTACCGTTTAGTAATAAAGTAAAGCATTACATCGCGATTGCATTGCATACAATAAAGCGACAACCATATGGCTCCTGCCAGTTGCCGATAACTCGGTTACAAAACATGATCATCTCATACAATAAAATCAGCATCATGCCTTGACCATATCACATCACAACATGCCCTGCAAAAACAAGTTAGACGTCCTCTACTTTGTTGTTGCAAGTTTTACATGGCTGCTACGGGCTTAAGTAAGAACTCATCTCACCTACGCATCAAAACCACAACGATAGTTCGTCAAATAGACTCCGTTTTAACCTTCTCAAGGACCGGGCGTAGCCACACTTGGTTCAACTAAAGTTGGAGAGACAGTCTTCCGCAAGCCATCTATGTGCAAAGCAAGTCGAGGGAACCGGTCTCGCGTAAGAGTACGCGTAAGGTTGGTCCGAATCGTCTCGTCCAACAATACCGCCGAACCAAAGTATGACATGCTGGTAGGCAGTATGACTTGTATCGCCCACAACTCACTTGTGTTCTACTCGTGCATATAACATCAAACCATAAAAAACCTAGGCTCGGATGCCACTGTTGGGGAACGTAGTAATTTCAAAATTTTCCTACGCACACACAAGATCATGGTGATGCATAGCAACGAGGGGGAGAGTGTTGTCTACGTACCAACGCAGACCGACTGCGGAAGCGATCACACAACATAGAGGAAGTAGTCGTATGTCTTCTTTCCGATCCGACCGATCCAAGCACGGTTACTCCGGCACCTCCGAGTTCTTAGCACACGTTCAGTTCGATGACGATCCTCGGGCTCCGATCCAGCAAAGCGTCGAGGAAGAGTTCCGTCAGCACGACAGCGTGGTGACGATCTTGATGTACTACCGACGCAGGGCTTCGCCTAAGCACTGTAACGGTATGATCGAGGTGGAATTTGGTGGCAGGGGGCACCGCACACGGCTAAGGAACGATCTCAAGGATCAACTTGTGTGTCTTGGGGTGTCCCCTGCCCCCGTATATAAAGGATGAAAGGGGGGAGGCTGGCCGGCCAAAGGAGGGAGGCGCAGGAGGAGTCCTACTCCTACCGGGAGTAGGACTCCCCCCCCCCAATCCTATTCCAACTAGGACTCCTTGGAAAAAAGGGAGAGGGAAAGAGAGAGAGGTGGCCGGCCACCTCTCCTAGTCCTAATAGGACTAGGGGAGGGGGGGAGGCGCGCAGCCCTCCTTGGCAGCCCCTTTCACCTTTCCACAATGGCCCATGTAGGCCCATTTGGCTCCCGGGGGGTTCCGGTAACCCTCCCGGTAATCCGGTAAAATCCCGATTTCACCCGGAACACTTCCGATGTCCAAACATAGGCTTCCAATATATCAATCTTTACGTCTCAACCATTTCGAGACTCCTCGTCATGTCCGTGATTTCATCCGGGACTCCGAACAACCTTCGGTACATCAAAATGCATAAACTCATAATAACTGTCATCGTAACGTTAAGCGTGCGGACCCTACGGTTCGAGAACATTGTAGACATGACCGAGACACATCTCCGGTCAATAACCAATAGCGGGACCTGGATGCCCATATTGGCTCCTACATATTCTACGAAGATCTTTATCGGTCAGACCGCATAACAACATACGTTGTTCCCTTTGTCATCGGTATGTTACTTGCCCGAGATTCGATCGTCGGTATCCGATACCTAGTTCAATCTCGTTACCGGCAAGTCTCTTTACTCGTTCCGTAATACATCATCCCGCAACTAACTCATTAGTTGCACTGCTTGCAAGGCTTAAGTGATGTGTATTACCGAGAGGGCCCAGAGATACCTCTCCGACAATTGGAGTGACAAATCCTAATCTCGAAATACGCCAACCCAACATCTACCTTTGGAGCCACCTGTAGTACTCCTTTATAATCACCCAGTTACGTTGTGACGTTTGGTAGTACCCAAAGTGTTCCTCCGGCAAACGGGAGTTGCATAATCTCATAGTTATAGGAACATGTATAAGTCATGAAGAAAAGCAATAGCAACATACTAAACGATCGGGTGCTAAGCTAATGGAATGGGTCATGTCAATCAGATCATTCAACTAATGATGTGACCTCGTTAATCAAATAACAACTCTTTGTTCATGGTTAGGAAACATAACCATCTTTGATTAACGAGCTAGTCAAATTAGAGGCATACTAGTGACACTCTGTTGGTCTATGTATTCACACATGTATTATGTTTCCGGTTAATACAATTCTAGCATGAATAATAAACATTTATCATGATATAAGGAAATAAATAATAACTTTATTATTGCCTCTAGGGCATATTTCCTTCAAGTATTACCCCCTTTATGCCAGGATTGCCATGAGAATTGCGATATCTCTCATGAATTCTTGATGCAGTGATACTTCTTGCCATCATTTTTCATTCCTCGGTTCCGTGTTGTCGCAACCGGAATGCCGACAAGTGAACCATGATGTGTGAAATCAATACTCCTAGCAACCGTGTTGCTTGGTAGTTAATGGACATTAATATCACTAGTCATTAACCCGTGCATCTGCACGTGCGAGCACTTCTATGATATTAAATATGACAAAGTAGGTACCAATTAGAAATGTTGGACAGTAATATGAACATTTTATTATTTGATTGTTAGGATTATGTTGGTAGACAACATGGTTACAAATATAAATGGTGTTGCCTCTATCATGTATTCGTGATATATAAGTTTTAAAAGGTATATGATCAAGAGCCCCAATTATAACATATATATATATATATATATATATATATATATATATATATATATATTCCTTTTCTCTATCTAAAGAACTTACGTCTTCATTTTTTGCCACAGAATTACGGTAGAATTTGATCTTAAAACCATTGGCTTCGCGGATTAGATTTCACATGTGTACAACTTTTAAAACGAAGTTGTCCCTCAAGAACATTCGATTGCACCTAGTTTAGTTTGAGTATTTAAGAATATATTTGTATGGATAACAGTGTTCATTGTTTTCTACCAACATATGTGATACTGTAACCAATAATATATATATTATGAGTGTCTTATTTTCAGAGCTAGTATAAATAAAAGTAAATCATATGTATGATAGATTGAATTGCGAAAAAAGGAAAATAGAACAACTTCATAGTTCATCTAGCTCCTTCTATGTGAGTGGATCATACCTGCTAAATCAACATATCATGGGATAACATCATGTACATGAGTATGCATTCAAGATTGCTCGATAGGATCTTATGTGCTAAATCACCATCGTGGGGTAAGATCATGTACTTACATATACATGATGGATTCGTGAACTTGAAAAGTGAGATTCAAAGCATGAGGCAGAACACAGTTAATTTACAACATGGATTGTCGTAGTTGGAAAAGTGAGATTAAAAGGCTGGAGAGGAACACGATTGGGAGACAGCCAACGATCACTTATTTGTATGTATATTTTGTTCGTTTTCATGGAAGAAGGCACCTGGTTTTTTTTATCTTGGATGTGGATGTATTTTTTCTTACATGTCGACGTGAGTGATAAGGACTTTTTTTAATCATAAGGACTCACGTTTTAATACATGTGGGCTCAATCCCATCTTGTACGTGTTCTTTAAAATATTTTTTTTCTTTTTTAAGAAAGAAGCCACACGTTTTTTGGTCTTGGGCGTGGGTATTTTTTTAGGGGAATGGACGTGGGCATTTTTTGTGTGGGAATTGGACGTGGGTCTTAAAGGACTCTTTTTTTTACGTGTGGGTTAGCTCCTTTTTTTGTTTTTCTTCATGGAAGAAGACACGTGTTGTTTTAAATTTGGACGTGGATTCTCCTTTTAATACATGTGGGGTTAGTCCCAACTAACTAAGTGCTGTTGTTTAATAAAGTCATAATTTTCAAAAGAGAAGGCACGTGATTTTGTGTCCTGGACGTGGGTATGTTTTTTGGAATCTGGACGTGTCAATGACTCTTTTTATTATAGGTGGTGATGCAGTCTTTTAAGGACTCCTTTTTCTCGTCTAGATTTATTTCCTTCCTTTGCATGTTTTTTATGGATGGAAGCCTTTTTTTGTTGGAGTTTTTATGGATGGAGACATTCTTTTTTTTACGTTTGTATAAAACTAATTTTGACGTGTCAGATGCCTTTTTTGTGGGACAGAGACCATCTATGTTACGCAAGTTTTCCTTTTATCCTGAACGCAAATTCTAAAATCCAACGTTGTAACTCCTTTTTCTCGTCTAGATTTATTTCCTTCCTTTGCATGTTTTTTATGGATGGAAGCCTTTTTTGTTGGAGTTTTTATGGATGGAGGCATTCTTTTTTTTATGTTTGTATAAAACTAATGTTGACATGTCAGATGCCTTTTTTGTGGGACAGAGACCATCTATGTTACGCAAGTTTTCCTTTTATCCTGAACGTAAATTCTAAAATCTAACGGTGTAATTAAATTTGATGATGGGGATTAATGAGAGGACTTGAATGGTGCCTCCAATTAGTAAATATAAGATTCTTAGCGTGTTGGTTATCGAATCACTATTCTAGGATTGATCGTGCTACCTTGTCCTTATTTCTGGTGCACTCCTCGATCTTTGAGTTAGGATTGAATCCCTTGCTCTTCTGATTCATGTCGTCTTGCCTTGAAAATCAAGATTGATCTCGAGCTTAGAGACATACCGGTCGTTCGTGATGTTCCGAATATGTTCTCGGAAGTATTACCAGGTTGTCACCTGACCGCTATGTTGAGTTTGTGATCAAGTTGGTTTCTTGCAAACCACCCTTTTCTCCAAGAACCTATGATAGATACCTCTGAACTAATTAGTTAAGCTAAACAACAACTTCGAGAGTTGGAAGATAAAAGCTTAATCCACTTAGTTCACCCCAAAGGGATATCTTGTGTGTGTGTATATGTTGAAGAGAGGTGATATCTTCATTGATTGATCCTCGTGATTAGTTGTCGGTGCTATTATCTTATCCAGTCTTTGATTTGAGTGTGGGCTATCCTCAAATCAAATCAAAACCAACGATATTTGTAATGTTGTCTTACTCGTGGTTGATCCCTCGAGCATACACCATTACATCTTTTGGTCTGACCAATACCATCACATTGTTCACATAATGGAGAAGTCCAGTGATATGGAAATTCCGATGAGTTGTTGTTGAGCCCATCCGCGGCATTTTGTCTCCTCCATGATTCATGTTGAACATCAAGCTAGTATTGGAAACTTTTGTAAGCATTATCTTCGTGTTCCGTTCATGAAACCTATGTTTGGATGAAAGAAGTGACTTCCTCTAATTCATGTGCATTTGATGCAAGTTGCCGTCATGAATTCGAGAAAGTCAATGTTGCTTCCTCTGGAATCATCCCAAGTCAGTAATGCATATGTGTGAAGTATTCTGTGGTTTGGAGACTTGCAACCTTCATTCCATATGTATTCCCTAGCACCCAAAGCCATTGATTGATTTGTTCAAGGAAAAGGAGTTTGCTGTGTTAATTCTAGATCATGCACAAGACTCCGATATCTTCAATGATGGTTCCCCACCTGGACTCGGTAGTGTTTTATTATAAGACTACTACATGGTCATGCTTGTCTGGGACAGCGTGTTCACATGTTGTAATAGAACAAGCTCATGTTTTGGAGCTTGCTATCATAGTTCATCTCCCGAGAATCTCGCAATTTCATCTTGTCGATTCATGTTGCAAACTTTCATTTTCCTTTCTAGACTCGATGAGTCTGGAATATCCTGACACCAACCAGATCTGAATCTTAGGCAGATATGATGGTTGGAACATGTCCCAAGAACTATAATATTGGTCTCTCTGTAACCTAGTAAAGTGGATGCCGTGGCCAACACACCCAGCCGGAAGACCTATTATTGTAGTATCTTGATTGAGGAAGTTGGCCACCTCCCCACAAGGATCTCGTAGAATTTATTCCAGTAGTTGTTCCTTATGGATTTTTGTGTTTCTGAAGTCCGACCTTTTACTTGATGTTCTAGATACCAAACCATATCAATAAATGGGTCACGCTAGCACATCAAGGAGAACATTAGAAGCGGAGTGCTAAATGTCTCTCGGTCGATAATCCAGATTTTGATCCCTTGGCCTCGCTAAGGTGAAATCTGAGAAAGTGTTTTCTTTCTTTGCATCTGCATCCTCCACCATTATTCATCATGGTAGTATGTTGTGTTGCCAGGATCCTTGACACGGATATTGGTAAAACTTGTTGAATATGGGAATGCTCAAGTTCTTGAGAGCACGCGCAATCACAAGGATTTATCGTCGGCATTAATTGGGATCCGCTCTCAGTTTCCTCGGTTATGCTATGACCTTCCCAATAGTGGAATCTCTCTCTACTGTTGGGTTTCTCCCCAGTTACTAGAATCATTCCCAACATTTGCATTTTGTTCCCAGCTTGCACCGCCATTGTGTCATCCTACTATGGACTACCCTTCTCAGTAACTACCGATTAGGATCATATTCAAAGTGGTCCTACCATGGGTCCCATCCATTTCCGATGATAAGCAAAAAGCATCCATTGCGTTGTCTTCAACAAGGTAGTCCACATCATCCATCCTAGTCTGAGTATGTCAATTCTTCGAACTGTCCAAAATGATCAATTATGATTTTCCCTAGGCTAGTATGAGAAGTTTCAATGATCTAGATATCAAAAGTAATTCTTTTTTCCACTTAAGGGAATAATTCTATGAGTCACCTCCCCCGAGGTGTCCCGTAATGGAATCATGGCAATTATTTCATCGCTATGTTGAAACCATCCACCATCCTACCTCAGCGTAAAATTGTTGTCTACCTAGTGAACCTTCTTCATATGTTACACTCCATCCCTCTAGATGTATGTTTCATGTCTCAGCCCGAGAGTTGTTTCAATGTCTCATTATGTGAGTTGATCATCGGTTGTTCCATCCTCGAGAAGATCGATCCTTCTAGAGTTTTTCCTTTTCCTCTCGTTGTCATGTTGGTTGGAGTTCTCAGAGCAAGACGTCGAGACAAAGATGGTGACAAATCAACGTTCTTACAAAGTGCAACCTAGATCATGAAGATTGTGTTAGCTTTGTGTCCCCTCTGTCTTCTTACCTCACGTCTTGAATCTCGGGACGATATTCTTGTTTAGTGGGGGTGAGTTGTCACAGCCCAGAATACCTGAGTGTAATAGTTGCATCAGTGAGCATGCATCATGTTAAATTCAAGAAATTGAAATGAGGAATATTCAAAGCCTCTGAAATTATTTTAAAAGAAGGGCAATAACCCTTTAAATTGCATTCAGTGATTCCAACTTGCCCTAGAAATAGTTTTGAGAATTTTGGCAAGGGTTATATACCTAACCAAAATTTTGGAACATTTTCAGGAATAATTTGGTCTCTGAATTTAAAACAATATTCTATTTGAATTTGAAAATATATTCAAATATATATGGGATATATTTTCAAATGCTCTGTGATGATTTATGTGCCTCTGGAAAAGTCCATGAAGCAACATAAAAATACTCAAAGGATGTTTTGGCATTGTTGAATTTTGTTTGAATTCAAGACAGTGGCAAAAGATTAAATAAAAGAAAAACAAAAGGAAAATAAAATAGAACAGAAAGTTACCTATAGCTCACCTCTGTGGCCTGTTACTGAAGCACCCGGCCCAACTCCTGTCCTGGCCCAGCCCACAAGGGACAAGGAGGTCTTCTTCCTCCTCCTGCCAGAAGGATGCAACGCATGGCCCCCGCGCGCGCACGCGCCTGGCCAGCTCCACCCTGCCCGCGTCATCTCTGACTCGTCCAAGGCCGCCACGACACCCCTGGAACCCCCTAGGCCTCCTCCTCGAACTCATCCCCTCCCCTGGCTATCTCTCTCACCAACCGAGCGTCGTCGTCGCCGTTGCTCGTCGTTGCCGTAGCCACAGCCACCGCCTTGCCTCCATGACGAGTCCAAGAGCTTCAACAAGTCTCCCTCATCCTCTTTGTCAAGCCAAGAGACGCCGGGCGCCCTATGTCGTCGCCATCGACGTTGTCTTCGTCCTCGGGTGCCGACAATCGCCACCGTGGCTCCGACGCCGTCCAAGCCTTCCCCGAGCTTGCGGAACCCTCCGTTAGATCCACTGTGAGCTTCTGCATCAAACCCCTCTCTCCCCTCGCTCGATTGCTTCCTCCTACACCGTTGCCCTCGCGGCCGGGAGCTTGGCTCCGCTGGCCATGTCATTGTCGTGGCCACCATCACCTAGGGCCACGACCGAGCACACCACCGTGCTCAGCGCAATGCCAAAAGCCCAAAACCCACACCCACTGCTCTTGCCGTGCACCGCATCCCCGTGTTCGTCGTGGCCGAACTCCGGCCGTCGCCTCTGTGCTCGTCGTCATCGTTTCAAGCGACCTCGAGACCTCCCAACCGCTCTGCTAGACGCGGTAAGTGCGGGCTACCTTTTGGTGGTCTCCGCGCGTCCAGCTGCCGCTCGTAGCGCAAGTCCGACGAGTTGCCGCCGCGGTTTTGGTCGCCGTCGGCCGAACTCCGGCGACTGACGACGTGGCCATCATTAGCACTAATCTCTGCCACCTAACCACCCCACAGCCACTGACAGTGGGCCCTGCGTCGAGTCAAAGCATGAGTCAACTCGGGATTAGCGCCTCTGTCACTGATCAGTGGGCCCGACAGGTCAGGTTTGACCTGGACCGGGTCAGTTGACCTGTTGCCATCACTGTTGACCTTTCTGACGCCATAAAGCTTTTTTGGCGTTTTCAATAACCAGGGAATTCCAGAAAATAGTTAAAACTTCAAAAAAATCATAGAAAATAATCTATAACTCCAATGGAAGTAATTTATATATGAAAAATGATCAGAAAAATCCAAAGAATCTGTTTATGCCATGTTAATGCATGTCTGAGCAAGTTAACTCCACTGATTAAGATAAAACATGATTAACATAAATTTGAAAAATAGGTTTGGAGTTGGAATTTGATCTAGTTTGAATTCCACTTCAATTAAAATGACTTGGTGTTGCATTGGCTCAATTCAGTACCTTAATATGTCATATAAATCATTTGCTTGTGCATTGCATTAATTGAATGTTGTTTATGTTCCTTTGCCGGTAATTGTCCCCTCTCAGTAGACGTGTTTCGACGATGAGTTCGATGACACCGATGAAGAGTTATACTATCTTCAGAAGTGCCAGGTAAGAAAACCCCCTTGTTCATTTGATACAATCCCATTCTCATGCTCCTGCTCTCTTTTACTGCATTAGGACAACAATGATTCAACTGTTACATGCTGCGGTAGTTGAACCCCTTTCCACTGCATAACCTGTCATTGCCACAGTAAATAGATGAAACCCACTAGCATGAGTAGGAGTTGTTTGAGCCCTGATGTGCCTACTCATCCATGTTTGTTTTTCATGCCTGCTGCTGCTTAGAGTTGAGTCAGGTCTGATTCATCGGGGATGAATTGGAGGTGTGTGAACATGTCGTACTGTTGAGAGCTAAGTGTGTTGAACACGATTTGAGAAAGGGATCGATGAGAGGTCATGTAGGAGTACATGGTGGGTTGTTTCATTGGAACCGTCTTTAAGAACCGAGATCTGTACGTGTGATTTAAGAACCAGCTACTACCATGCATTGGGATCCTTAATTGACCCTCTAGGCTTCTTAACCACCCTAGTCCTCTGTCCAGGAGTTGCAACTAGTTTCTGGTGTTTATAGGATATGTGTTGGCGGTCGTGCATAGCGCTGACCCTAGGGGTGGGCTATGATGCGCTAGATACACCGTGGCACGGTGTACCGAGTCGCCCGTTTGGTGTCTCGGGAACCCTGTACACATCGTTCGGGGTCGTATATGGAAACCTAGGCCGGAGTCCCTGCGGATGGAACCTGGATAGGCGATAAACCTGGACTAGAGACTTGAGTGTTTAGGTAGGCCGTGGACGACACCCTCGTTGGGCTTCCGCTTGAAGGTTGCCGAGTATATGTCGTGTAAACGGAGGTAAGTGGTGACAGCGTGTGTGAAGAAGTACACCCCTGCAGGGTTAACATCATCTATTCGAATAGCCGCGTCCGTGGTAAACGACTACTTGGTTGCCTATACAGTTCATAGACAAGTGAAAGTGGATATTCTAAAATGCGCAAGATAAGCGTGAGTGCTATGGATGGCGTTCTCGTAGGGAGACAGGAGCGGATCCATAGTGGTGTATTGATATGGTGAATATGTGGACTCGTGTGCGCCACCTCAAAAGAGTTATTTGCAGTCGTAGTTTAAGATAGCCACCGAGTCAAAGCTGGCTTGCTGTAGTTAAACTCCACCACCCCCTTTGTTGATACCGATGCATATGTAGTTAGTTCTGATGTAAGTTTTGCTGGGTACATTTGTACTCATGTTTGCCTATTTTATGTTTTGCAAAGAGACATTAGTCTCGCTACTAGTTTCGTGTGGACTTCGTGAAGGAAATATGCCCTAGAGGCAATAATAAAGTTATTATTTATTTCCTTATATCATGATAAATGTTTATTATTCATGCTAGAATTGTATTAACCGGAAACATAATACATGTGTGAATACATAGACCAACAAAGTGTCACTAGTATGCCTCTACTTGACTAGCTCGTTAATCAAAGATGGTTATGTTTCCTAACCATGAACAAAGAGTTGTTATTTGATTAACGAGGTCACATCATTAGTAGAATGATCTGATTGACATGACCCATTCCATTAGCATAGCACCCGATCGTTTAGTATGTTGCTATTGCTTTCTTCATGACTTATACATGTTCCTATAACTATGAGATTATGCAACTCCCGTTTACCGGAGGAACACTTTGGGTACTACCAAACGTCACAACGTAACTGGGTGATTATAAAGGAGTACTACAGGTGTCTCCAATGGTAGATGTTGGGTTGGCGTATTTCGAGATTAGGGTTTGTCACTCCGATTGTCGGAGAGGTATCTCTGGGCCCTCTCGGTAATGCACATCACATAAGCCTTGCAAGCACTGCAACTAATATGTTAGTTGTGAGATGATGTATTACGGAACGAGTAAAGCGACTTGCCGGTAACGAGATTGAACTAGGTATTGGATACCGACGATCGAATCTCGGGCAAGTAACATACCGATGACAAAGGGAACAACGTATGTTGTTATGCGGTCTGACCGATAAAGATCTTCGTAGAATATGTAGGAGCCAATATGGGCATCCAGGTCCCGCTATTGGTTATTGACCGGAGACGTGTCTCGGTCATGTCTACATTGTTCTCGAACCGTAGGGTCCGCACGCTTAACGTTACGATGACAGTTATTATGAGTTTATGCATTTTGATGTACCGAAGGTTGTTTGGAGTCCCGGATGAGATCACGGACATGACGAGGAGTCTCGAAATGGTCGAGACGTAAAGATTGATATATTGGAAGCCTATGTTTGGACATAGGAAGTGTTCCGGGTGAAATCGGGATTTTACCGGAATACCGGGAGGGTTACCGGAACCCCCCGGGAGACTAATGGGCCTATTGGGCCTTAGTGGAAAAAGAGAAAAGGGACAAGCCCAAGCTGGCCGGCGCCCCCCCTTTCCCCAAGTCCTAGTAGGACTAGGAGAAGGGGCCGGCCCCCCTCTTTCTCCTTTCTCCCCGAGAGTCCTAATTGGATTAGGATTGGAGGGAGGAGTCCTACTCCCGGTGGGAGTAGGACTCCCCTGCGCCTCCTCTCCCTGGCCGGCCGGCTCCCCCTCCTCCAACCTTTATATACGGGGGCAGGGTGCACCCCAAGACACACAAGTTGATCCTTGAGATCGTTCCTTAGCCGTGTGCGGTGCTCCCTGCCACCAAATTCCACCTCGATCGTACCGTTACAGTGCTTAGGCGAAGCCCTGCGTCGGTAGTACATCAAGATCGGCATCACGCCGTCGTGCTGACGGAACTCTTCCTCGACGCTTTGCTGGATCGGAGCCCGAGGAACGTCATCGAGCTGAACGTGTGCTAAGAACTCGGAGGTGCCGGAGTAACGGTGCTTGGATCGGTCGGATCGGGAAGAAGACATACGACTACTTCCTCTATGTTGTGTGATCGCTTCCACAGTCAGTCTGTGTTGGTACGTAGACAACACTCTCCCCTCTCGTTGCTGTGCATCACCATGATCTTGCGTGTGCGTAGGAAATTTTTCGAAATTACTGCGTTCCCCAACAGTGGCATCCGAGCCTAGGTTTTATGGTTTGATGTTATTTGCACGAGTAGAACACAAGTGAGTTGTGGGCTATACAAGTCATACTGCCTACCAGCATGTCATACTTTGGTTCGGCGGTATTGTTGGGTGAGACGATCCGGACCAACCTTACGCGTACTCTTACGCGAGACCGGTTCCCTCGACGTGCTTTGCACATAGATGGCTTGCGGAAGACTGTCTCTCCAACTTTAGTTGAACCAAGTGTGACTACGCCCGGTCCTTGAGAAGGTTAAAACGGAGTCTATTTGACAAACTATCGTTGTGGTTTTGATGCGTAGGTGAGATGAGTTCTTACTTGAGCCCGTAGCAGCCACGTAAAACTTGCAACAACAAAGTAGAGGAAGTCTAACTTGTTTTTGCAGGGTATGTTGTGATGTGATATGGTCAAGGCATGATGCTGATTTTATTGTATGAGATGATCATGTTTTGTAACCGAGTTATCGGCAACTGGCAGGAGCCATATGGTTGTCGCTTTATTGTATGCAATGCAATCGCGATGTAATGCTTTACTTGATTAGTAAACGGTAGTGATAGTCGTGGAAGCATAAGATTGGCGAGACGACAACGATGCTACAATGGAGATCAAGGTGTCGCGCCGGTGACGATGGTGATCATGACGGTGCTTCGGAGATGGAGATCACAAGCACAAGATGATGATGGCCATATCATATCACTTATATTGATTGCATGTGATGTTTATCCTTTTATGCATCTTATCTTGCTTTGATTGACGGTAGCATTATAAGATGATCTCTCACTAAATTATCAAGAAGTGTTCTCCCCGAGTATGCACCGTTGCCAAAGTTCGTCGTGCCCAGACACCACGTGATGATCGGGTGTGATAAGCTCTACGTCCAAATACAACGGGTCCAAAACAGTTGCACACGCAGAATACTCGGGTTATACTTGACGAGCCAAGCATATACAGATATGGCCTCGGAACACGGAGACCGAAAGGTCGAGCGTGAATCATATAGTAGATATGATCAACATAACGATGTTCACCATTGAAAACTACTCCATCTCACGTGATGATCGGTTATGGTTTAGTTGATTTGGATCACGTAATCACTTAGAGGATTAGAGGGATGTCTATCTAAGTGGGAGTTCCTAAGTAATTTGATTAACTGAACTTAAACTTATCATGAACTTAGTACCTGATAGTATCTTGCTTGTTTATGTTGATTGTAGATAGATGGCTCGTGCTATTGTTCCGTTGAATTTTAATGCGTTCCTTGAGAAAGCAAAGTTGAAAGATGATGGTAGCAATTACACGGACTGGGTCCGTAACCTAAGGATTATCCTCATTGCTGCACAGAAGAATTACGTCCCGGAAGCACCGCTGGGTGACAGGCCTGCTGCTGGAGCAACGCCAGATGTTATGAACGTCTGGCAGAGCAAAGCTGATGACTACTCGATAGTTCAGTGTGCCATGCTTTACGGCTTAGAATCGGGACTTCAACGACGTTTTGAACGTCATGGAGCATATGAGATGTTCCAGGAGTTGAAGTTAATATTTCAAGCAAATGCCCGAATTGAGAGATATGAAGTCTCCAATAAGTTCTATAGCTGTAAGATGGAGGAGAACAGTTCTGTCAGTGAGCATATACTCAAGATGTCTGGGTACAATAATCACTTGATTCAGATGGGATTTAATCTTCCAGATGACTGCGTCATTGACAGAATTCTCCAATCACTGCCACCAAGCTACAAGAGCTTCGTGATGAACTATAATATGCAAGGGATGAACAAGACTATTCCCGAGCTCTTCGCAATGCTGAAAGCTGCGGAGGTAGAAATCAAGAAGGAGCATCAAGTGTTGATGGTTAGCAAAACCACTAGTTTCAAGAAAAAGGGCAAAGGGAAGAAGAAGGGAAACTTCAAGCAGAACAGCAAGCAAGTTGCTGCTCAGGAGAAGAAACCCAAGTCTGGACCTAAGCCTGAAACTGAGTGCTTCTACTGCAAGCAGACTGGTCACTGGAAGCGGAACTGCCCCAAGTATTTGGCGGATAAGAAGGATGGCAAAGTGAGCAAAGGTATATGTGATATACATGTTATTGATGTGTACCTTACTAGAGCTCGCAGTAGCACCTGGGTATTTGATACCGGTTCTGTTGCTAATATTTGCAACTCGAAACAGGGACTACGGAATAAGCGGACACTAGCAAAGGACGAGGTGACGATGCGCGTGGGAAACGGTTCCAAAGTCGATGAGATCGCGGTCGGCACGCTACCTCTACATCTACCTTCGGGATTAATATTAGACCTAAATAATTGTTATTTGGTGCCAGCGTTGAGCATGAACATTATATCTGGATCTTGTTTAATGCGAGACGGTTATTCATTTAAATCAGAGAATAATGGTTGTTCTATTTATATGAATAATATCTTTTATGGTCATGCACCTTTGAAGAGTGGTCTATTCTTGTTGAATCTCGAAGATAGTGATACACATATTCATAATGTAGAAGCCAAAAGATGCAAAGTTAATAATGATAGTGCAACTTATTTGTGGCACTGCCGTTTAGGTCATATCGGTGTAAAGCGCATGAAGAAACTCCATACTGATGGGCTTTTGGAACCACTTGATTATGAATCACTTGGTACTTGCGAACCGTGCCTCATAGGCAAGATGACTAAAACACCGTTCTCCGGTACTATGGAGAGAGCAACAGATTTATTGGAAATCATACATACCGATGTATGTGGTCCGATGAATATTGAGGCTCGTGGCGGATATCGTTATTTTCTCACCTTCACAGATGATTTAAGCAGATATGGGTATATCTACTTAATGAAACATAAGTCTGAAACATTTGAAAAGTTCAAAGAATTTCAGAGTGAAGTTGAAAATCATCGTAACAAGAAAATAAAGTTTCTACGATCTGATCGTGGAGGAGAATATTTGAGTTACGAGTTTGGTGTACATTTGAAAAATTGTGGAATAGTTTCGCAACTCACGCCACCCGGAACACCACAGTGTAATGGTGTGTCCGAACGTCGTAATCGTACTTTACAAGATATGGTGCGATCTATGATGTCTCTTACTGATTTACCGCTATCGTTTTGGGGTTATGCTTTAGAGACGGCCGCATTCACGTTAAACAGGGCACCATCAAAATCCGTTGAGACGACACCTTATGAACTATGGTTTGGCAAGAAACCAAAGTTGTCGTTTCTTAAAGTTTGGGGCTGCGATGCTTATGTGAAAAAACTTCAACCTGATGAGCTCGAACCCAAATCGGAGAAATGTGTCTTCATAGGATATCCAAAGGAAACTATTGGATACACCTTCTATCACAGATCCGAAGGCAAGACTTTTGTTGCTAAATTCGGAAACTTTCTAGAGAAGGAGTTTCTCTCGAAAGAAGTGAGTGGGAGGAAAGTAGAACTTGACGAGGTAACTGTACCTGCTCCCTTATTGGAAAATAGTACATCACAGAAAACTGTTTCTGCGACACCTATGCCAATCAGTGAGGAAGCTAATAATGATGATCATGAAGCTTCAGAACAAGATACTACTGAACCACGTAGATCAACCAGAGTGAGATCCGCACCAGAGTGGTACGGTAATCCAGTTCTGGAAGTCATGATGCTAGATCATGATGAACCTACGAACTATGAAGAAGCGATGGTGAGCCCAGATTCCGCAAAGTGGCTTGAGGCCATGAAATCTGAGATGGGATCCATGTATGAAAACAAAGTATGGACTTTGGTTGACTTGCCCGATGATCGGCAAGCAATTGAGAATAAATGGATCTTCAAGAAAAATACTGACGCTGACGGTAATATTACTGTCTATAAAGCTCGACTTGTCGCGAAAGGTTTTCGGCAAGTTCAAAGAGTTGACTACGATGAGACCTTCTCACCCGTAGCGATGCTTAAGTCCGTCAGAATTATGTTAGCAATTGCCGCATTTTATGATTATGAAATATGGCAGATGGATGTCAAAACTGCATTCCTGAATGGATTTCTGGAAGAAGAGTTGTATATGATACAACCAGAAGGTTTTGTCGATCCAAAGGGAGCTAACAAAGTATGCAAACTCCAGCGATCCATTTATGGACTGGTACAAGCATCTCAGAGTTGGAATAAACGCTTTAATAGTGTGATCAAAGCATTTGGCTTTATACAGACTTTTGGAGAAGCCTGTATTTACAAGAAAGTGAGTGGGAGCTCTGTAGCATTTCTAATATTATATGTGGATGACATATTGCTGATTGGAAATGATATAGAATTTCTGGATAGCATAAAGGGATACTTGAATAAAAGTTTTTCGATGAAAGACCTCGGGGAAGCTGCTTACATATTAGGCATAAAGATCTATAGAGATAGATCAAAACGCTTAATTGGACTTTCACAAAGCACATACCTTGACAAGATTTTGAAAAGGTTCAAAATGGATCAAGCAAAGAAAGGGTTCTTGCCTGTGTTGCAAGGTATGAAGTTGAGTAAGACTCAATGCCCGACCACTGCAGAAGATAGAGAGAAAATGAAAGATGTTCCCTATGCTTCAGCCATAGGCTCTATCATGTATGCAATGCTGTGTACCAGACCTGATGTGTGCCTTGCTATAAGTTTAGCAGGGAGGTACCAAAGTAATCCAGGAATGGATCACTGGACAGCGGTCAAGAACATCCTGAAATACCTGAAAAGGACTAAGGATATGTTTCTCGTATATGGAGGTGACAAAGAGCTCACCGTAAGAGGTTACGTTGATGCAAGCTTTGACACTGATCCGGACGATTCTAAATCGCAAACCGGATACGTGTTTACTTTAAACGGTGGAGCTGTCAGTTGGTGCAGTTCTAAACAAAGCGTCGTAGCAGGATCTATATGTGAAGCGGAGTACATAGCTGCTTCGAAAGCAGCGAACGAAGGAGTCTGGATGAAGGAGTTCATATCCGATCTAGGTGTCATACCTAGTGCATCGGGTCCAATGAAAATCTTCTGTGACAATACTGGTGCAATTGCCTTGGCAAAGGAATCCAGATTTCACAAAAGAACCATACACATCAAGAGACGCTTCAACTCCATCCGGGATTTAGTCCAGGTGGGAGACATAGAGATTTGCAAGATACATACGGATCTGAATGTTGCAGACCCGTTGACTAAGCCTCTTCCACGAGCAAAACATGATCAGCACCAAGGCTCCATGGGTGTTAGAATCATTACAGTGTAATCTAGATTATTGACTCTAGTGCAAGTGGGAGACTAAAGGAAATATGCCCTACAGGCAATAATAAA
The DNA here is from genome assembly GCA_034509565.1 of Triticum monococcum. Classification (NCBI taxonomy): domain Eukaryota; kingdom Viridiplantae; phylum Streptophyta; class Magnoliopsida; order Poales; family Poaceae; genus Triticum; species Triticum monococcum. The sequence continues at coordinate 699,048,949 of CM067847.1, forward strand.
GTTATTATTTATTTCCTTATATCATGATAAATGTTTATTATTCATGCTAGAATTGTATTAACCGGAAACATAATACATGTGTGAATACATAGACCAACAAAGTGTCACTAGTATGCCTCTACTTGACTAGCTCGTTAATCAAAGATGGTTATGTTTCCTAACCATGAACAAAGAGTTGTTATTTGATTAACGAGGTCACATCATTAGTAGAATGATCTGATTGACATGACCCATTCCATTAGCATAGCACCCGATCATTTAGTATGTTGCTATTGCTTTCTTCATGACTTATACATGTTCCTATAACTATGAGATTATGCAACTCCCGTTTACCGGAGGAACACTTTGGGTACTACCAAACGTCACAACGTAACTGGGTGATTATAAAGGAGTACTACAGGTGTCTCCAATGGTAGATGTTGGGTTGGCGTATTTCGAGATTAGGGTTTGTCACTCCGATTGTCGGAGAGGTATCTCTGGGCCCTCTCGGTAATGCACATCACATAAGCCTTGCAAGCACTGCAACTAATATGTTAGTTGTGAGATGATGTATTATGGAACGAGTAAAGAGACTTGCCGGTAACGAGATTGAACTAGGTATTTGATACCGACGATCGAATCTCGGGCAAGTAACATACCGATGACAAAGGGAACAACGTATGTTGTTATGCGGTCTGACCGATAAAGATCTTCGTAGAATATGTAGGAGCCAATATGGGCATCCAGGTCCCGCTATTGGTTATTGACCGGAGACGTGTCTCGGTCATGTCTACATTGTTCTCGAACCATAGGGTCCGCACGCTTAACGTTACGATGACAGTTATTATGAGTTTATGCATTTTGATGTACCGAAGGTTGTTCGGAGTCCCGGATGAGATTACGGACATGACGAGGAGTCTCGAAATGGTCGAGACGTAAAGATTGATATATTGGAAGCCTATGTTTGGACATAGGAAGTGTTCCGGGTGAAATCGGGATTTTACCGGAATACCGGGAGGGTTACCGGAACCCCCCGGGAGACTAATGGGCCTATTGGGCCTTAGTGGAAAAAGAGAAAAGGGACAAGCCCAAGCTGGCCGGCGCCCCCCCTTTCCCCAAGTCCTAGTAGGACTAGGAGAAGGGGCCGGCCCCCCTCTTTCTCCTTTCTCCCCGAGAGTCCTAATTGGATTAGGATTGGAGGGAGGAGTCCTACTCCCGGTGGGAGTAGGACTCCCCTGCGCCTCCTCTCCCTGGCCGGCCGGCTCCCCCTCCTCCAACCTTTATATACGGGGGCAGGGGCACCCCAAGACACACAAGTTGATCCTTGAGATCGTTCCTTAGCCGTGTGCGGTGCCCCCTGCCACCAAATTCCACCTCGATCGTACCGTTACAGTGCTTAGGCGAAGCCCTGCGTCGGTAGTACATCAAGATCGTCATCACGCCGTTGTGCTGACGGAACTCTTCCTCGACTCTTTGCTGGATCGGAGCCCGAGGAACATCATCGAGCTGAACGTGTGCTAAGAACTCGGAGGTGCCGGAGTAATGGTGCTTGGATCGGTCGGATCGGGAAGAAGACGTACGACTACTTCCTCTACGTTGTGTGATCGCTTCCGCAGTCGGTCTGCGTTGGTACGTAGACAACACTCTCCCCTCTCGTTGCTGTGCATCACCATGATCTTGCGTGTGCGTAGGAAAATTTTCGAAATTACTGCGTACCCCAACACTTCGACGTTTAGGTTGATACCTCAGCTATGATCTTGTGCCCTCGGCAGGATCTTGTAGATAGTCAGGCTTCTCAGCCTTCTTCATTTGTAGTTGTCTATACTCAGACAAGTTAAGCTTCCGCATGTGCTTGTTGATTGTATGCTCTGTATGTTGGGGTCATGAGACCCATGTTTGTAATGCTTGGCTCCTCGGAGCCTAATGAATAAATACTTGAGTCATAGAGTAATGTTGTGATCCCATGTTGTATTTACACATATCGAGCATATTGTGTGTATGATTGAAATGCTTGGTATGTGTGGGATCCGACAACCTAGTTGTTTATCCTTGGTAGCCTCTCTTATGGGGAAATGTAGTCTTGTGCTTCCATGAGCCATAGTAGTCCGCTACAGCCCGGTTCACCGTAGTCCTGCTAGCCCAGCACTACTGCTCCGGAACACTTAACTGGCCGGCATGTCATTCACTTCGTTCCTGTGTCTGTCCCTTCGGGGAAATGTCACGCGGTGACATTCGGAGTCCTGCCTAGCCTGCTACAGCCCGGTTCACCGGAGTCCTGTTAGCCCAGTGATACAGCCCGGATTCGCACGCTGCTGACCGACATGCTCGATGTTGATTCATGTATGCCTGTCCCCGTAAGTTTGTGCCGCTTTGGGTTCACGATTAGCCATGTCGGTCCGGGTTCTCTGCCATATGGATGCTAGCTACACTATCATATACATGAGCCAAAAGGCGCAAATGGTCCCGGGCCATGGTAAGGCGACACTCATGGGAATACTGTGCGTGAGGCCGCAAAGTCATATGAGGTGTTAGAGGCTAGATCAGTGTGACTTGGAATCAGGGTCCTTACACCATCGCCGAGTGTTCCTGGCTTCGCCAGCTGCTTCAGGAGCTCTCTTGCCCTGTTGACCGTGCCATAGTGGTCTACTGCGACAACTTCTCGGCGGTCTACCTCTCCGCTAACCCGGTGCATCATCGACGGACAAAGCATATTGAGTTGGATATTCATTTTGTTCGGGAACAGGTGGCTCTTGGACATATTCGCATTTTGCACGTCCCTACTTCCCAACAATTTGCCGATATCATGACCAAGGGCTTGCCTACGGCGTTATTTGAGGAGTTCTGGTCCAGTCTTTCCGTTAGCCGCGGTGCCGCTTCGACTACAGGGGGTGTTGAGTATATGTGTTATGTGCATATTGTGTATTGGGCCCGCCTCCTAGTCCCTTGTATTGCTGAGGTCCGTGGCCCACCTTTGTACATCATATATACGTGCCTATGCACGAAGAGCAATACATCGTGCAATTCACATATTCTACACCTCGGCTACCATCACCAAGGCCGTCGCCCTAGAATCCAAGACCCCGACACCACCCCCACCCCAGATGTGATGCGGCGATCAAATAGACGAGTGGAAAGGACCCTCCTTTCCCACGCATGGCGGCCCCCAGCACCGAGACCCACCTGGGCAGGCTAGATCTAGCCGCCAGTGCCCCGCACTGCCGTTCCCGGGCAAGGACAAGCTCCGCGGTGGCACACCACTAACTAACGGGATGCAAGGATGGTTCTGCGGCCCTCTTGGTTGGGGAACTCTCCCTCAAACGGCGAAGACATCACAAGCACGACGAGGAGAGGACACGGAGGCCAAAACAGTGTGCCTGCAGACGAGCCAACCACCGTTGCAGCCGGAGCCGCCGGGCTACTGTGTAGCACCACATAGCCGGAAAGCCACCGCACACCGGACTTCACCGTGCCACTGCCACCCACAGCTAGAGTAGCAACCACAGCTACTGCCCGAACCAACGCCACGTGCTGGCCACCACAAAAACAGACTGTTGGGGAACGTTGCAGAAAACAAAAAAAATTCTATGGTTGCACCAAGATCCATCTATGAGTTCATCTAGCAACGAGTGATTGGATGCATCTACGTACCTTGTAGATCGCGAGCGGAAGCGTTCAAAGAACCGGGATGAGGGAGTCGTACTCGACGTGATCCAAATCACCGGAGATCCTAGCGCCAAACGGACGACACCTCCGCGTTCAACACACGAACGGTCAGTGTAATGTCTCCTCCTTCTTGATCCAGCAAGGGGGAAGGAGAGGTTGAGGAAGATGGCTCTAGCAGCAGCACGACGGTGTGGTGGTGATGGAGCTGCAGTACTCCGGCAGGGCTTCGCCAACCTCTATGGAGGAGGAGGAGGTGTTGGAGAGGGAGATGGAGGCGCCAGGGCATAGGTGTGATGGCCCTTCCTCCCCCCCCCCCACTATATATAGGGAGCCTAGGGGGGCGCCGGCCCTAGGAGATGCAATCTCCTAGGGGGGGGGGCAAGGGGTGCGGGGCTTGCCCCCCAAGCAAGGGGCGCCCCCCTTAGGGTCTCCCCCACCCCAGGCGCATGGGCCTTAGGGGAAGTGGCGCCCCAGCCCACTATGGGCTGGGTCCCTTCCCACTTCAGCCCATGGGGCCCTCCGGGATAGGTGGCCCCACCCGGTAGACCCCCGGGACCCTTCAGGTGGTCCCGGTACAATACCGGTGACCCCGAAACTTGTCCCGATAGCCGAAATAGCACTTCCTATATCTAATTCTTTACCTCCGGACCATTCCGAAACTCCTCGTGACGTCCGGGATCTCATCCGGGACTCCGAACAACATTCGGGTTACTGCATATACATATCCCTACAACCCTAGCGTCACCGAACCTTAAGTGTGTAGACCCTACGGGTTCGGGAGACATGTAGACATGACCGAGATCGCTCTCCGGTCAATAACCAACAGCAGGATCTGGATACCCATGTTGGCTCCCACATGCTCCTCGATGAGCTCATCGGATGAACCACGATGTCGAGGATTCAAGCAACCCCGTATACAATTCCCTTTGTCAATCGGTATGTTACTTGCCCGAGATTCGATCGTCGGTATCCCAATACCTCGTTCAATCTCGTTACCGACAAGCCACTTTACTCGTACCGTAATGCATGATCCCGTGACCAGACACTTGGTCACTTTGAGCTCATAATGATGATGCATTATCGAGTGGGACCAGTGATACCTCTCCGTCATACGGAGTGACAAATCCCAGTCTTGATCCGTGTCAACCCAACAGACACTTTCGGAGATACCCGTAGTATACCTTTATAGTCACCTAGTTACGTTGTGACGTTTGGTATACCCAAAGTACTCCTACGGTATCCGGGAGTTACACGATCTCATGGTCTAAGGAAAGGATACTTGACATTGGAAAAACTCTAGCAAACGAACTATACGATCTTGTGCTATGTTTAGGATTGGGCCTTGTCCGTCACATCATTCTCCTAATGATGTGATCTCGTTATCAATGACATCTAATGTCCATAGTCAGGAAACCATGACTATCTGTTGATCAACGAGCTAGTCAACTAGAGGCTTACTAGGGACATGTTGGTGTCTATTATTCACACATGTAGTACGATTTCCGGATAACACAATTATAGCATGAATAAAGACAATGATCATGAACAAGGAAATATAATAATAATGCTTTTATTATTGCCTCTAGGGCATATTTCCAATAGTCTCCCACTTGTACTAGAGTCAATAATCTAGTTACATTGTGATGAATCGAACACCCATGGAATTCTGGTGTTGATCATGTTTTGCTCTAGGGAGAGGTTTAGTCAACGGATCTGCTACATTCAGGTTCGTATGTACTTTACAAATATCTATGTCTCCATCTTGAACATTTTCACGAATGGAGTTGAAGCGACGCTTGATGTGCCTGGTCTTCTTGTGAAACCTGGGCTCCTTGGCAAGTGCAATAGCTCCAGTGTTGTCACAGAAGAGTTTGATTGGCCCCGACGCATTGGGTATGACTCCTAGGTCGGTGATGAACTCCTTCACCCATATTGCTTCATGTGCTGCCTCCGAGGCTGCCATGTACTCCGCTTCACATGTAGATCCCGCCACGACGCTCTGCTTGCAACTGCACCAGCTTACTGCCCCACCATTCAAAATATACACGTATCCGGTTTGTGACTTAGAGTCATCCAGATCTGTGTAAACCTGTACGACGAGCTCTTCGTCACCTCCATAAATGAGAAACATTTCCTTAGTCCTTTTCAGGTACTTCAGGATATTCTTGACCGTTGTCCAGTGTTCCTTGCCGGGATTACTTTGGTACCTACCTACCAAACTTACGGCAAGGTTTACATCAGGACTAGTACACAGCATGGCATACATAATAGAACCTATGGCTGAGGCATAGGGGATGACACTCATCTCTTCTATATCTTCTGCCATGGTCGGACATTGAGCTGAGCTCAATTTCACACCTTGCAACACAGGCAAGAACCCCTTCTTAGACTGATCCATATTGAACTTTTTCAATATCTTATCAAGGTATGTGCTTTGTGAAAGACCTATGAGGCGTCTAGATCTATCTCTATAGATCTTGATGCCTAATATATATGCAGCTTCTCCAAGGTCCTTCATTGAAAAACTCTTATTCAAGTAGGCCTTAATGTTGTCCAAGAGTTCTATATCATTTCCCATCAAAAGTATGTCATCTACATATAATATGAGAAATGCTACAGAGCTCCCACTCACTTTCTTGTAAACGCAGGCTTCTCCATAAGTCTGTGTAAACCCAAACGCTTTGATCATCTCATCAAAGCGAATGTTCCAACTCCGAGATGCTTGCACCAGCCCATAAATCGAGCGTTGGAGCTTGCACACCTTGTCAGCATTCTTAGGATCGACAAAACCTTCCGGTTGCATCATATACAATTCTTCCTTAAGGAAACCATTAAGGAATGCTGTTTTGACGTCCATTTGCCATATCTCATAATCATAGAATGCGGCAATTGCTAACATGATTCGGACGGACTTTAGCTTCGCTACCGGTGAGAAAGTCTCATCGTAGTCAACCCCTTGAACTTGTCGATAACCCTTAGCGACAAGCCGAGCTTTATAGATGGTCACATTACCATCCGCGTCTGTCTTCTTCTTAAAGATCCATTTATTTTCTATGGCTCGCCGCTCAACGGGCAAGTCAGTCAAAGTCCATACTTCGTTTTCATACATGGATCCTATCTCGGATTTCATGGCTTCCAGCCATTTGTCGGAATCCGGGCCCGCCATCGCTTCTTCATAGTTCGAAGATTCACCATTGTCTAACAACATGATTTCCAAGACAGGGTTGCCGTACCACTCTGGTGCGGAACGTGTCCTTGTGGACCTACGAATTTCAGTAGGAGCTTGATCAGAAGTATTTTGATCATCATCATTAACTTCCTCTCTAGTCGGTGCAGGCACCTCAGGAACATTTTCTTGAGTTGCACCTTTTTCCGGTTCAAGAGGTAATACTTCATCAAGTTCTACTTTCCTCCCACTTACTTCTTTCGAGAGAAACTCCTTCTCTAGAAAGGATCCATTCTTGGCAACAAAGATCTTGCCTTCGGATCTGAGGTAGAAGGTATACCCAATAGTTTCTTTAGGGTATCCTATGAAGACGCATTTTTCCGACTTGGGTTCGAGCTTTTCAGGTTGAAGTTTCTTGACATAAGCATCGCATCCCCAAACTTTTAGAAACGACAGCTTAGGTTTCTTCCCAAACCATAATTCATACGGTGTCGTCTCAACGGATTTCGACGGAGCCCTATTTAAAGTGAATGCGGCAGTCTCTAAAGCATAGCCCCAAAAATATAGCGGTAAATCGGTAAGAGACATCATAGATCGGACCATATCTAATAGAGTGCGATTACGACGTTCGGACACACCATTACGCTGAGGTGTTCCAGGCGGCATGAGTTGTGAAACTATTTCACATTTTCTTAAGTGTGTGCCAAATTCGTGACTCAAGTATTCTCCTCCATGATCTGATCGTAGGAACTTGATTTTTCTGTCACATTGATTTTCAACCTCACTCTGAAATTCCTTGAAATTTTCAAAGGTCTCAGACTTGTGTTTCATCAAATAGATATACCCATATCTACTCAAGTCATCAGTGAGGATGAGAACATAAGATAGCCACCGCAAGCCTCAACACTCATTGGACCGCACACATCAGTATGTATGATTTCCAATAAGTTGGTTGCTCGCTCCATTGTTCCTGAGAACGGAGTCTTGGTCATTTTACCCATGAGGCATGGTTCGCACATGTCAAATGATTCGTAATCAAGAGACTCTAAAAGTCCATCTGCATGGAGCTTCTTCGTGCGTTTGATACCTATGTGACCAAGGCGGCAGTGCCACAAGTATGTGGGACTAGCATTATCAACCTTACATCTTTTGGTACTCACACTATGAATATGTGTAGCATTACGCTCGAGATTCATTAAGAATAAACTAGTCACCATCGGAGCATGACCATAAAACATATCTCTCATATAAATAGAACAACCATTATTCTCGGATTTAAATGAGTAGCCATCTCATATCAAACGAGATCCTGATACAATTTTCATGCTCAAACTTGGCACTAAATAACAATTATTGAGGTTCAAAACTAATCCCGTAGGTAAATGAAGAGGCAGCGTGCCGACGGCGATCACATCGACCTTGGAACCATTCCCGACGCGCATCGTCACCTCGTCCTTCGCCAGTCTCCGCTTATTCCGCAGCTCCTGCTTTGAGTTACAAATGTGACAACTGCACCGGTATCAAATACCCAAGAGCTACTACGAGTACTGGTAAGGTACACATCAATTACATGTATATCACATATACCTTTTGTGATGCCGGCCTTCTTGTCCGCTAAGTATTTGGGGCAGTTCCGCTTCCAGTGACCACTTCCCTTGCAATAAAAACACTCTAGTGTCGGGCTTGGGTCCATTCTTTGGCTTCTTCCTGGCAGCTTGCTTGCCGGGCGCGGCAACTCCCTTGCCGTCCTTCTTGAAGGTTTTCTTACCCTTGCCTTTCTTGAACTTAGTGGTTTTATTCACCATCGACACTTGATGTTCCTTTCTGACTTCTACCTCTGCTGATTTCAGCATCGCAAATACTTCAGGAATGGTCTTTTCCATCCCCTGCATATTGAAGTTCATCACAAAGCTCTTGTAGCTTGGTGGAAGCGACTGAAGGATTCTGTCAATGACCGCGTCATCCGGGAGATTAACTCCCAGCTGAGTCAAGCGGTTATGCAACACAGACATAGTGAGTATATGCTCACTGACAGAACTGTTTTCCTCCATCTTACAGCTGAAGAACTTGTCAGAGACTTGATATCTCTCGACCCGGGCATGAGCTTGGAAAACCATTTTCAGCTCTTCGAACATCTCATATGCTCCGTGTCTCTCAAAACGTTTTTGGAGCCCCGGCTCTAAGCTGTAAAGCATGCCACACTGAACGAGGGAGTAGTCATCGGTACGTGCCTGCCAAGCGTTCATAACGTCTTGTTCTGCAGGGAGAACAGGTGCGTCACCTAGTGGTGCTTGTAGGACATAATCTTTCTTGGCAGCTATGAGGATGATCCTCAGGTTCCGGACCCAGTCCGTGTAGTTGCTGCCATCGTCTTTCAGCTTGGTTTGCTCTAGGAACGCATTGAAGTTGAGGACTACGTTGGCCATTTGATCTACAAGACATATTGTAAATATTTTAGACTAAGTTCATGATAATTAAGTTCATCTAATCAAATTATTCAATGAACTCCCACTCATATAGACATCCCTCCAGTCATCTAAGTATAACATGATCCGAGTTAACTAGGCCGTGTCCGATCATCATGTGAGACGGACTAGTCAACATCGGTGAACATCTTCATGTTGATCGTATCTACTATACGACTCATGCTCGACCTTTCGGTCTTCTGTGTCCCGAGGCCATGTCTGTACATGCTAGGCTCGTCAAGTCAACCTAAGTGTTTTGCATGTGTAAATCTGTCTTACACCCGTTGTATGTGAACGTTAGAATCTATCACACCCGATCGTCACGTGGTGCTTCGAAACAACGAACTGTCGCAACGGTGCACAGTTAGGGGGAACACTTTCTTGAAATTATTATGAGGGATCATCTTATTTACTACCGTCGTTCTAAGTAAACAAGATGAAAAAACATGATAAACATCACATGCAATCAAATAATAATAGTGACATGATATGGCCAATATCACATAGCTCCTTTGATCTCCATCTTGGGGCTCCAAGATCATCTTGTCACCGGCATGACACCATGATCTCCATCATCATGATCTCCATCATCGTGTCTCCATGAAGTTGCTCGCCAACTATTACTTCTACTACTATGGCTAACGCGTTTAGCAATAAAGTAAAGTAATTTACATGGCGTTTCTCAATGGCACGCAGGTCATACGAAAAATAAAGACAACTCCTATGGCTCCTGCCGGTTGTCATACTCATCGACATGCAAGTCGTGATTCCTATTACAATAGCATGAACATGTCATACATCACATATATATCATTCATCATTCATCACAACTTTGGCCATATCACATCACAAAACACTTGCTGCAAAAACAAGTTAGACGACCTCTAATTGTTGTTGCAAGTTTTACGTGGCTGCAATAGGGTTCTAGCAAGAACGTTTTCTTACCTACGTGAAAGCCACAACGTGATTTGTCAACTTCAATTTACCCTTCATAAGGACCCTTTTCATCGAATCCGCTCCAACTAAAGTGGGAGAGACAGACACCCGCCAGCCACCTTATGCAACTAGTGCATGTTAGTCGGTGGAACCGGTCTCACGTAAGCGTACGTGTAAGGTTGGTCCGGGCCGCTTCATCCCACAATACCGCTGAAGCAAGATAAGACTAGTAGCGGCAAGAAAGTTGACAACATCTATGCCCACAACAAATTGTGTTCTACTCGTGCAAAGAGAACTGCGCATAGACCTAGCTCATGATGCCACTGTTGGGGAACGTTGCAGAAAACAAAAAAAAATTCTACGGTTTCACCAAGATCCATCTATGAGTTCATCTAGCAACGAGTGATTGGATGCATCTACGTACCTTGTAGATCGCGAGCGGAAGCGTTCAAAGAACGGGGATGAGGGAGACGTACTCGACGTGATCCAAATCACCGAAGATCCTAGCGCCGAACGGACGGCACCTCCGCGCTCAACACACGTACGGTCAGCGTAACGTCTCCTCCTTCTTGATCCAGCAAGGGGGAAGGAGAGGTTAAGGAAGATGGCTCCAGCAGCAGCACGACGGCATGGTGGTGATGGAGCTGCAGTACTCCGGCAGGGCTTCGCCAAGCTCTATGAAGGAGGAGGAGGTGTTGGAGAGGGAGAGGGAGGCGCCAGGGCATAGGTGTGATGGCCCTTCCTCCCCCCCACTATATATAGGGAGCCTACGGGGGGCGCCGGCCAAGGGGTGGGGGGCTTGCCCCCCAAGCAAGGGGGCGCCCCCCCTTAGGTTTTCCCCCACCCCAGGCGCATGGGCCTTAGGGGAAGTGGCGCCCCAGCCCACTATGGGCTGGGTCCCTTCCCACTTCAGCCCATGGGGCCCTTCGGGATAGGTGGCCCCACCCGGTAGACCCCCGGGACCCTTCCGGTGGTCCCGGTACAATACCGGTGACCCCGAAACTTGTCCCGATAGCCGAAATAGCACTTCCTATATATAATTCTTTACCTCCGGACCATTCCGAAACTCCTCGTGACGTCCGGGATCTCATCCGGGACTTCGAACAACATTCAGGTTACTGCATATACATATCCCTACAACCCTAGCGTCACCGAACCTTAAGTGTGTAGACCCTACGGGTTCGGGAGACATGTAGACATGACCGAGATCGCTCTCCGGTCAATAACCAACAGCGGGGTCTGGATACCCATGTTGGCTCCCACATGCTCCTCGATGATCTCATCGGATGAACCACGATGTCGAGGATTCAAGCAACCCCGTATACAATTCCCTTTGTCAATCGGTATATTACTTGCCCGAGATTCGATCGTCGGTATCCCAATACCCCATTCAATCTCGTTACCGACAAGTCACTTTACTCGTACCATAATGCATGATCCCGTGACCAGACACTTGGTCACTTTGAGCTCATAATGATGATGCATTACCGAGTGGGCCCAGTGATACCTCTCCGTCATACGGAGTGACAAATCCCAGTCTTGATCCGTGTCAACCCAACAGACACTTTCGGAGATACCCGTAGTATACCTTTATAGTCACCCAGTTACGTTGTGACGTTTGGTATACCCAAAGTACTCCTACGGTATCCGGGAGTTACACGATCTCATGGTCTAAGGAAAGGATACTTGACATTGGAAAAACTCTAGCAAACGAACTATACGATCTTGTGCTATGTTTAGGATTGGGTCTTGTCCATCACATTATTCTCCTAATGATGTGATCTCGTTATCAATGACATCTAATGTCCATAGTCAGGAAACCATGACTATCTGTTGATCAACGAGCTAGTCAACTAGAGGCTTACTAGGGACATGTTGGTGTCTATTATTCACACATGTAGTACGATTTCCGGATAACACAATTATAGCATGAATAAAGACAATTATCATGAACAAGGAAATATAATAATAATGCTTTTATTATTGCCTCTAGGGCATATTTCCAACACAGAGACCACCGGGGCGCCAACCACCACCATAGCACTTGCGCCTCCAGGCCCTGGCCAGATCCACCCGGAACCCCTCCACCCTACATCGGAGCAGCACGAACACCAGCTGCATCACCACCACCTTAGTAAGGCCGCCGGCCACCCCTGCCACATCCTACCGCCACTACTAGCCAGATCCGGGAAGAGGCTGCCAGATCCGCCGCCAGCACGTATGCCCTGGGACTCCGGATCCCCACGAGCCATCGCTGGAGGGCGGGCGGGAGGGGGGAGGCAGCGCCGACGGGCCACTAGGATGCCGGGAGGAGGGAGGGGCCAAGATTAGTTGCCAGCCCGACGCCTAATGCCACTGAGCAGGTGGGCGCCCTATGACGCCCGCCACACGCGCGCTTGAGGCAGTCGCCCAGTCGCCACCTACACCACATGGCCTTCGCCCAGCGACGCCACCGGCAGCGGCGGAAGGGTTCAGTTTTGAGGTGTGCCTTGGAAGAAGAAAACCTTTCAGAGTAAGGGCCTGTTTGGTTTCAAATAAGTCATTAACTTATAAGTCGAAAAGTGAAAAAAGTGACTTATTTTGCCAAACAGACCCAACTTATAAGTCACGCCAACTTATAAGTCATAAGTTGCTCCACCCTAACTTAAAACTTATAAATCACCCCCTTTTGCGTGGGTCCCACCACCTTTACATTAAAAAAACAAGGTGGAAAGGTGTGGTCAGATGACTTATAAGTTAGGTGACAACCAAACAAACATGACTTATAAGTCATTGATTTTAAGTCACCTGACTTATAAGTCAGGTGACTTATTGAAACCAAACAGACCATAAACTATCATGCAACTTGTCCTCATTTGCAAGACATTTGCATGTTTGCGGCCTTGCATCATGCCGATTGTTGCATGCCCATATTATGCCAACAAACTCAAACTAGGAATTGTTGACAACCAGGCAAATATGCCCATATTACTGTGGCAAGGATTCTTTTTTCATTTTGGTTCTTTCAGCATCCTCATGGTGATACTCAAACACCAGTTCATTTTACCCTTTTAATTACTCTTTTTTGACAAAGAAAACATATGCCGCAAGCTAACCAGTATTATATTAGTGGCCGCCAGTGAAGATCTGGATGACTACTTGTGCACGGAAATGTAGGTAGTGCGTAGGTGGGGTGCCACGCTCTTGGTCTCGCCCCACAACTCCATTGCGTGTATGTGTCTAATGCCCTCACCTCTAGCATTGTTGTCCTGGTGTCCGGCTCGACCGTCGCCGCCGTCCTATGATGGAGGTCCTTGTTGCATGGCCCCATGTTGCTCGTTGGTGTTGACACTTGACATACGCACGTGACAGGGACCCACCAGCCCTCGAGTCGGCTGGTCGTAGTCATTCCGGTCCTTACCGCACTTCATCTCTACCCTATCACTGTATTCATGACACGATGAGGAGGAGGCGGGAGTCATGGAGAATGTAGTAGTGCTCAGCCTAGTGGTCGTTGTTGATCGTTTCCAGTCGTCCAAGGCTACTCACTGCGAATCAGGAACTGAAGACTGTGAGTGAACCACAATCAGACGTATGTCATTATTGTCTACCTCTTTGACTCTCTCCCGATACCTATCACCCCTACTCAATGGTTAGGCTGCCGAGATAGCGAGCGGAAAAGTGCTTGTTCTTCCAACGCTGGGAAAGTGACATCTCAAAAGCACGCCGTAAGGGAAGTGGGGGTGTGTAAATATGTAGGCAGTAGTCGAACTCGTAAATTTCTGTAGTGAAGGTGGGAGATTGCATGACATGGATAGGATAGAGTACGTACGATGTTAGGTGCCGAGAGTTATTCTTTGCAGGTTTAAAATATGAATAGTTTAAAACTACAACTTTACTTCTCTTAAGAACTAGCTTCCTTTTTCATTGAAGCGTACATGCATGCATGTTTTAAGGAGAAGAGGATTTGATTTTGCTCTGTGTATGCCTCTTGTAACATGCATACTACAAAGTTATGTGTAAGAGCCAAGTTATCAGTAAATTTAAAATAAATGGTAAACAAATTAAAAAAAACTGATTTTGTGTGCGGATATTCATGTTAGTCTAACAAGGGTGCTTGACAATTTTCATGCGAAACGGGATAGCAGTGCTTCGTCGGAGTAAAAACAAAATTAATTGAGTGTAACATTTGACGTTTGATTTATTTTTTTCGCACATGTCATAATGCTTTAGCTTTTCCACCGAAAAATTGCAGGTAGTATTTGGCTGTGACAATGAACACATCTAAACCTTTTCATTTTTTTAGCATTTGCAAACAACATTTTTGACGGGCAGGAGCAAATGCTCTCAAGAGTTGAATTGGATTTCTGAAGCAATCATTACTTGTGAAAAAACAGTCTAGAACGAAGGGAGTATAAAATGTAGCTCTTGGAACTTTCAATATTTTGATCAAGCAATCATAATAATCCATTTTATAAGAAATCCGCCTCTTTCGTTCATCCCTATAGGTCGTCGTCAGTCATTTGCTGCCATTGGGATGTGGTGGCCACCTAAGGGTGTCTCCGTAATGGGCTGCCACCGACGAGATGCGGCGAACACCTATGGCCTGCCATGGGGCGGTAATTCTGTGATGCACACTGTGATCTTGAAATTTCAAAATCGTTAGGTCATGAGGGATCTTGGTTTTCATATTGTACTTATTAGCTAATTCTATTCCTCATGAAACGTTATCAAGCACACTTTGTGAAGCAGGTTCTTTCCGTGAACGAAGACACGGAGGAACATAAACGGTTCGTCTATGTGAATCCTGGGAGGCTAGCAAAAGGTATCGGTGGAGGCACGTTTGTAGAGCTTTACTTCAACAAGGACACCGAGAAGACGAAAGCCTTGGAGCCCTTTCCCCTTCCTCCCGCGACGCTCCAGCGGGCGTCTGGGGGGCCTAACCTTAGCGCCGCCGCCGGTCGTTCCCTCCCCCACTCCCTCCTCGCTCACCGTCGCCGGAGGGCGCGAGCGGGCGAAGCCCGCCCGTCGCAGGCGGCGGCGGGGCTCTCTCGTCTCCATGCTCGAGGGGTACGGCAGCTTGACGGCGCTCCGGCGTGGACCGGCGATGGGACGTGGCGGCGATGCGACGGGCAGCGTGGAGGTTGTGCGTGCTGGAGGCCGGTGGTGGCGGCGGCTGCATCGTGGCGGCGCGCCCAGATCCGCCTCCGGTGCCGCGGGTTGCGGGCGACCTGGGTCGCGGTCGGCCTCCCCTGCCATGGCTCGTGGGCGGGGGGGGGGGGGGGGGGGGAGGGGGCGCGACAGCTGGTGGATGCATGCGCCGCTGCCCGGTCGGGCCCTTGTGGCCGGTCGGCGTCGTACGACATGGGAGATCCCTCCGGTGGTCATCTATGGACGTGGCGGCAAGAGCTCTGCTCCGGCCACGGGCCGCTACCATTGTCTGGTGCGGGCCCGAACTTATGGCAGGGTGGGGCGAAACCGGTGGTTTTGGGGCGGGGAGCTGGTTGGAAGGACGGGAGCTTTGTTGCCGAGCTGCCCGTCGTTGGCCCAAGGTGGTTGCCGGTCGTGGCCGTGGGCCATTCCTCCCCCTCCCCCCTTTCCCATCCTCATGTTCTCAGTTCCGGCGTTGCTCGAGGCGGGGGTGGTTGGCCAGCGGTCTCGATGGCGGTTGGGGTGTGGATTTGCTCAAAGTCTCGGCCTTTGGTGATCATCAGGGCGGTCTGGAGGCAGAGCGGTGGCTCTGGCGGCGGGAAGCATGTTGGTCGTGGGCTGACCGCGCGGCTCGGGTGCAGGCGGGCAGCCACGGTCGCTTGGGCGGTATGGCTGTGGGTGGTTGGCGGAGCGGGGTTGCGACGGAGGGGTAGGAGCACCGGGGCTCACCACTTGACCAGTCCTAGTACTGGCCGACGGAGGTGGCGTCCGCGGACGTCATTCCCCTACCTGCAGGCTCCGTCGTGGTGCTCCCACTTCTTGTGTGTCACACCGGGTGAAAACTTGATCTTCTGGATCAGACAATGACGGCTGTTTACGGTCGTATCTTTCTTGAGGGCATCGTCTTGGAGTCCCCGCTTTGGCCGTGTCCGTCTCATCGCTCCTCGGTTGATTGTTCATCTTCATGGTGGTCATCGGCTTATCATTAGGGTGCTTAGTCGTCGTTGGGGTGATGTGTTCGGTGCTCGGCACCTTTGTATTTCGCCTTGGGAATGTGTGTTGAGTGTGGTGGTGGAGTGCGTTTGTATCTTTTTACTCGAATGTGTTGGTAATGGTGCTTTATCTATAAAGCGGGGGGAAACCCTTTTTCGTGAATATGAAAGCCTTCATTATGCGCATCTAAGAAAGGTACTGGGTAGTAAGTTATCAGTTAATGAAAATTAAACAAAGGCACTTATCCCGGAAATGAAGGAAATCATCCACATTGATTATGTAGCAAGCCTTTCTCCGTGACCAGTTTCAGCAAGGAAAATCAACTCATTTCTGGCACTTTGCACAATTTGTATCATTTTCCTATTGACCAAGTACCGGACTGGAAAGATGAGACTAGTGTGAAGTACATCCGTTCTGTTCTTATTGCCCCACTCTGCTGTGAATTGGATCCAGAGAGTACGTAAGCCTGTAATTCTAATTAGTTAATTCAGCTTAGTATTGGTTGAAAATATCTCCAAAACTTATTTGTAACCTGTACGTACATTTTATATTCAGCACAAACTCAACAGTCTGTATTTGTCAGCTTCAATTCTCCATTCATTATACTATAGCCTCTATTTCAACCCTTGTCATGGAAACACCGCAAAGTCCTCTGATTTGAATTGTCGAACTGTGGGGGTAAAAGGGGGTTGCTACACAAACAAGATAGCCCGCCGTCCATCTGGGGACGGTTCTCACCGAGTAAACAAACACGACAGAGGATATCGGTCGTCCCTGCATGCTTCCCTAAACAGGGAGAGCAAAGGTGGCAGGTTTCTAAACACAGTTCATATACTTCCAAATTTGCCAATACAAGACGAATGCATTTGCAGTGTGTGAACCAAGATGATTATGAGTTAATTAACAAAGATTCATTCAGCTTCTTCACTCAAGAGCTAGTTTCACAACTTCTTGCATCGTGATACCTCCCATTCCTAGAGAAATAACCAATAAGATATCAAACAGGATAATTTGCATCTTGCTTGATACATTCCACTTTATTACATGGAGAAGAATAGGAACACCCCCTAATGCTCAGTTGATTCCTCTTCTCGGATGATGGAAACCGAGGCATATATATGATGGACTAGGTGGAGAAATCGAGTAGAGTGATAGGTGTAGTGTAGGTCGACCTCATTTGATTTGAAGCACAAAATGATGGGCCACCATAAAGAAGATGGTTAGTACTCTACCATAGAAGGAGTAAACAGAGAAGCATCAGGACTTCATAAATACTCATCTCTTATCATTCTTTTCTAATTGCCAAATCTTTGCGCAAAATGATGGGCCGCCGTTGAGAAATCATCCACATCCCTTATGTGGCAAGCCTTTCTCTGTGACCAGTTTAAGCAAGGAAAATCAACTCATGTCTGACGTACTTTATTGTCACTTTTTGCAGAATTTGTAGCATTTTCCTATTGACCATGTACGGCACTGGAAACATGAGACTAGTTTGAAGTATGACCGTTCTGTTCTTATTGCCCCACTCTGTTGTGCATTGGATCCAGAGAATCCATAAGCCTGTAATTCTAGTTAGTTAATTCAGCTTAGAATTGGTGGAAAACATCTCAAAACTTATATGTAACATGTACATACATTTTATATTCAGCACAAACTCAACAGTTTATATTTGGGAATTTGTCAGCTTTAATCTCCATTCATTATCCTATACCCTCTGTTTCAACCCTTGTCTTGGAAACGCCCGTGAAGTCCTCTGATATGAAGTCTCGAACTGAAACCAATTGGATTTTGACCTGTGCCGACAAGAATCGTCCATGACTTTCATTCTACATCTTGGAATATGCATGGCTCAAATTCCTAATACAAAGAATATGTTTTTTGTAAGCACATGTCGAGACAGTCTATTTTGCTACAATTCTAGCCAGGTCAGAAAGCGATGGCTTATAATCACCTTTGAACCAAGCCAACCAAAAAATGATAAATTCATAGTACTCCCTCCTGATGGAATCAATGAGTGCACACCACGAAGCTTGATTATACAAGGCAAACCACAGGGGTCCTTTGATGACACGGACGAAGGGCAAGACTCAAGAACATATGGATAACTAGATCCAAACCACACAGTCAACATGGTTTCATACAAACCCCAAAAGAAAGAAGAACAAGGTGAGAGGGTTCCTCCCCAATTTTTAAGACAAGCATGTCTTCAGTTACGCATGAAGAATCTTCTCAACAAGAGGAGGTCTCCGAGTCTTCACCTTGTAAGTGGCATTGCTCTCCATGAAGAGCCATCTCCAAAATGGAGGAATCCCACAAGGAGAGGGTTGATGAGCTAAGCTCCATCAATAGTTCTAGGGTTAATTATCCTTTTGCCCTCAGTGGTGTCCATGTACTCAATTTTGCGCTCAGATGCGAATTGTGCTCAGTTTTTCCCCTAGTCCGTGCGCACCGACTCGTTCCTTGAACTCTGCCGTCTCCGTCAGGTCAACCTTTTGACTCGGCCTTTACAGGTGGGACCAGGCGGCAGAGACGGCCAATTTTATTCAGACCGTTGCACGCATGGCTTGTGGGACCCAGCAGAGAGTCGTTGAGCAGAGAGCCGTTGCGGGTGTGCTATATAAGCGGGCGACAGCGGCGGTGACCACGGCGACAGAGAGCACGATGGTGACCACGGCGAGAGAGAGAGAGCACGGATGTGGGAAGCTAGCTGTGCAGGGCGCGGCGGTGGGAAGCTAGCTGTGGAGGGCGCGGCAGCATTGAGATCGGCTCCGAGCTCCATGTCTTCCTCAAGCTCGCGCGCCCCTCGCGGATGTAGAGCCGGGCGCGTGTGGACATGCCTGTCTTCGTCTGTCCGCGGTGCCGGGCGGGCGTTGATCGGAGGGTTTCTCACACACCGAGGAACCAGAATCGTCTGTTCTACGTGTGCAGCGAGAATGAGGTAAGAATCGGGGCAATTGCACCATTTTCATTGTCGGGATCTTTGAGCAATGGTTGATCTGTTTGGTGTTCATGTAGGTGACATGCTTCTTTCTTTGGGTCGATGCTCTGGCCAAGACTCTGATGAATGAACTGTAAGAAGAGCATGAAGAATGGTTGCGCATGCTGCCACGAACGGCAATGGCCATAGAACGAGCTCCGGAAGAAGAGATGGAGGGCGAAGCACGCACTGACAGAGAGCTAGGTGTTGTGCTTAGGATGTTGAAGAAGGTTAGGAAGCTTGAAGATCAAGCACTACCAATACCCAGTTGCAAATACTTTTGGGCATTTGTAGGTATGGTAATCGCACTGGTTGTAATGTTGAAAATTTATGGAAAGACATGAATTATGGAGGAATTTGTAATCTTGAAATTGTATGAGAAATCCACCTATTTTAAATGTTTGTCAAAGTTGTTTAAATGTTGAAAAAAGAGAAGAAGTGACCAAAATTTAAATATGTTGAAAAAAAGGAGAATAAATGAGGAATTCAGAAACTTTTGATCAATGAAATGCAGCTCTCTGCTCTGCCTTTCTATCAAAAAAAAAGGTTTCTCTTAGGCCAAATTCAGAGCGTAGAGCCAAGTGCAGGCTAGACTAATGGGCCAACTGCATCCAATTAGGCCCATTCGGGGGTTCTCTTGCGTGTTTTTCTATTTTCTGTTCTGATTTAATTTAGGCAGTAAATCATAATGCTGAAAAATTTTGTGGAAGCTAATTGAATTATTCTAGAGCCAAACAATTAAGATTAGAATTTTTTTGGAGCTGTTAAATATTTAATAGCAATTTAATTAATCCAATTCAAGTACACCGTGATTTAAATCAAAGACCAAAATGTCATGGAAAATGTGCCTTAGCTCTGGTAGAGGTTTACACCTGATGCCAAAATAAATGAACATTTTTTAAGGGCATTACATTGAGAGAAAAGTGTGTCAAAAAAAATGAAGGGTGGAAAATGCACAAAAAATTGATGCAGCTGGGGACTTGAACCCATGACCGCGTGGGTTTGTGGTGTTTAGGGCCGCGCTGGTAACCGCTAGGGTAGATGGCAAAACTTTGACATGGGTAGGGAAGGAAGGTATACATAGTGAGACCGTGAAATTTGCCAAAAAAAATAGTGAGACCGTGAATATTTGCACACGCGTGAGAGTGGTTTCCCTTTGTTTTGCACTGAAATTTTGGAGGGTTGGAAGGTTGAAAACATATGCTTGCACTGCCACATTATTTTGATTAGAGTGGCACTTGGTTTAGGATTTAAAGGGAATAAATTTGCATGTTAGTTCATGACTTTTTTTGAATGAAACAGAGGGCTTCTCATCCCCTCCGATTTTCATTAATGAAAACCACAAGTTCTCGAACTTCATGACTTGGTTTAGGGAAGAAATGATATACTTGGGTACGGACATTTTTTAACACACATAATAAACCCTAATAACTTAGATAAGATGCAACACGCCGTACCCTTACAACAATAAGTTCACGGACACATGACACGACACGACATAGAAAAGAAACAAAATAAAAATGAAACATGACGAGCCTGACTCCGGGCTTGAACATCTTCATCTTGACCTCCTTCTTCCACCTTGGCCGCGCGCCCCTTCAACACCGTCTTCATCTTCTGGCTTGTGGGTTGGATCGGATCTGGCTTGTGGGTGGGAGAGGAAGAGAGGCACCCCATTTATATGCCTGTGGGTGGGAGAGGAAGAGAGAAAGGATCAGAACGGTGCATGTGTGAATCCGGACACGTGTGTGTATCCGTTATGTTTTGCACTCTTTAATTTTTGCACGAAAACGATGTATGGGGTGCATGCGTGCATCTGAATCACTGCATAGCTCTTTGACCGGGTGGTGCATCTGACTCGCTGCCCTGAACCAATGCCCTGAACCACATAGCTCGTGTCGCTAGCCTAGCTCGCCTAGCGCACCTCGCTCGCCTCGCTCGCATGCATGCACGTATGCCTCCCGCGCATGCAAACCCACGTCGCCGCCTCCCATGCATGCAAGGCCTGGAAAGGCTGAGACATTCTATTTACTGCGGTCTCAGGCCTAGACAACGAGACGGCCCAACGGTCCATCCAGCGTGTCCGGTATTTGTTTAAAAAACAATCTCCTAGCCAATCAGATTGCATCTCGCGGATCGCCCCCCTCCTCCTCGCAGATTCCTTCTAGAAGGGTTAGATCGACGGCCCTTGATCGCCGCTAGGGTTAGATGGACGGTCCTTGTTCAGCGCTAGGGTTAGCGGGGTTTGGGAGGGGTTTGGAGCACTCAAAGCTATGTTTGACCAGATTTCAAATGAGCATAATAAATTAAATAAAAATCAGAAAAATAAAAAACCTGTGCACATAGTCTTCTTATGTCATATACTAACGATTTAAGTTGATAAACAAGGTTTACATACATTTAAACAATAAGTTCATGTGTATTGTGTGATATCTCAAGTATCTCAAACTCTTTTGCATGAAGTGAAGAGAAGTGTTTTGGGAAAATTAACATGAAAATTTCAAAAAAAACTCACCACAACTTCATTTTGGAGTGACTAAGAAGGATCCAGGCTTAGTTTTTCATTTTGATGTTTTACACTTGTTTAAATCTTGGTTAAAGTTAAGTTTGACCAAAATTCAAATGAGCAAAACAAATTAAAAAAAGTCAAAAAATAGAATACCAGCGCACATAGTCTGTATATATCTATACTCCTATATAGTGTATGAATATCACCCCATATGAACGGTAGGATCTTTCTTATCTGACGGCCCGCATTAATTGTCTTTGGGTGAAGAACAACGTGGCTGCAACTTAGACCGTTGGATAGACTAATCAAACGATCCACAATGCGGGGATTCGCGGCAGCCCCGCCACTGTGCTGCAGCATGCCCCCTCTCTGAACATATGCATGTACGTATGGGTGATTCTTCTCTGTCCTGAAAGTTCTGGCATGCTCACGTGTAGTATAGCAACTACTACTATAGTAAGCAAACAAGAGAGATAGAGATTAAAATATTCCGGCATGCTCACGTTAGTAGTAGTATATTAGCGAGATGCAGCGGTACAGCATCCGGGAAGGTGCGTATTTCTCTTTTTGTCAAATTAGAGAACTGCAAGTATAACAAAAACATGAATGTGATAAATGTTGGGACTTAATAGATCCATTTTACAAATGTTATGACATGGTTTTCACTTTGTTTTATTAAAAAAAAGTTATGTATATGTGAACCGATCTAATATATGTAGTCGTTGTTCAAATAATCATCTACTAATAACGATAAATAAGAGACTTAATACTCTCTACACTGCCCAGTCTATAAACCAATGATGCATCAGTACATTTTTATTTATGTTTTTATTGTTAATAATTAATTAATAAGTAATGAGTTGCATGAGTCTCCATGTCTATGCATGTTTAGGATCTTACTTGAAGCAAATCACTTAATGAGTACCAAATAAAAATATTCGTATGTCCAACAGTTGTCTTCAAGATATAACATTTCACAACACGTACATAGCACGTGCCATTTATTAGTAGAATATATGTGTAGAAAAGTTATTTGGCTGATTTAGACAAGGTCGAAAAAAACTTTGCTTAGAAATGAGGCCGTTTACCCTACTTTTGGACCCCTCTTTTTAGCACATTTTTCATTAAAATTTCAAAAACCTCACCACAACTTCATTTTGGATTGACTAAGAAGGATCCATACTTAGTTTTTCATTTTGATGTTTCAGACTTGTTTAAACTTGGTCAAAGTTAGGTTTGACCAGAATTCAAATGAGCAAAACAAAATTCAAAAAAAAATCAACAAAAGGAAAAACCATGTGCTCATTCAAACATCATCCAACAGATTTAAACATCATGTCAAACATAGTACTAACATAGGTCCAACATCATCCAATAGAAATACAACATTATTCATAATGTTTCATAATTATTCATAGGGTAACCCTTATTCATAAATAGCGTTGGGGCTTCTGTCTGTTCCTTGAGCTTCTTGCCATCACTTTGCTCCTCGTGCACCTTGTGCTCATTGCTTCTTCTCTTCTCCTCTTGGTTGTCGGTACCTTGCGCGTCTTCTTCAAACCTATCATAGAGCTGTGCAAAATATAAAGGATAATGAGATCATGTCAAGTGATAAATGTACAGTAGTATTTGACCCTTGCAAGATTTACATACCTAGCAGAACTCACAACAACAGAAGGTTGGTCACCATTTGGAGCCTCACTTGGATCATCATTTGGAGCCTCACTTGGATCACCATGATCACCATTTGGAGCCTCACTTGGATCACCATGATCACTATTTGGAGCCTTATTTGGATCATCATTTGGAGCCTCACTTGAATCATTATTTGGAGGGTATTTTGGAGCATCGTCAAAATCATGCGGCTGTTCACCGTCATCATTTGGAATCTTGTCAAAATCCTCATCTGATGCAACCGGCAGTTGACCATCATTTTCATCATATGTTGAGGCAACCGGCTGCTGACCAACATTTTCATCAAAGCCTTCATCGAAACTCTCTCCGAACACTGGATCTACTGTGTTATCACAATACTTACCGAAATGACCAGACCCACCACACCTTGTGCACTTACGCTTCCTCACTCCAAGTCCAGCTCCTTCGCTGCGAGGTCTGATTCGACTCTTCCTTGGTCTACCTGCTGCTCTCTTCAGAACTGGAGCGCAAAGCTTGAATCTAGGGTCCACCATGTCCCATTGTTGTTTTCCCTCCATAGCAGGCAAGGCATAAGCATATGTGGCTTTAAACCTTGCAACAAAGTAGTAATCATGCACATACTGCTGTATGTTCCCTGCTGGACCTGGGAGAGAAGTGATGAAAAACAAGGCATGAATGCAAGGCAACCCAGTTATCTGCCATTGCCTACAACTGCAAGTTCTAGCTTCTAAATCCACTAGATATCTCCATTCCCTCTTCTCTTTATCCAAATATGATATCTCTGCTGTGGTACCCGAGCAAAGGGTCATGTTCATTTCCAAGCCTATTGTTTTCTGCTTTCAGTTCATTCATCACGGCAGGGATGATAATGTGGCCCATGAATTTTGCCTCAGCTATTCCTGCACGATAATGAAATTTCTGCATGTATTCTATCCTGATCCCGTCAAGCAAATCCACCACATAATGACCCTTTAGTTTCCGGATCGTTGAGTTGAAAGACTCTGCTAGATTATTGTGCACATAGTCAACTTTTCTCAGTTCACTGAATTGGCTTCTGGCCCATAACTTGGAGTGGTGTGTTTCCAAGTATTCTTTCTCTTTGGAATTCATGTATAACTGCCTCAAGTGGTAGTTGTGCTTCTTCACACTGCAAGTCAAAGATGCTGGCCATAAATTGTCGGTATACACCTTTCTTTTGAATTTCTTCATGAAATTTGTAGCAAGGTGACGCATGCATTCCCTATGCTCTACTCCAGGGAACACATTGTCCACGGCCACTTCTAAACCTTTGCAGACATCTGTATGAATGACCAACCCATTGGGATGTGCAATAGCCCGGCGCAGATTATGCAAAAACCAAGTCCAGCTCTCCTCAGACTCTGTCTCCAGCACACCGTAGGCAACTGGACATACAAAACTGTGTGCATCAACTGGACAAGCTGCTACTAACTGTCCTTTAAACCTCCCTACGAGAAAAGTGGCATCAATAGCCAAATAAGGCCTGCATCCTGCCAAAAAACCCTGGTGACATGCCTCAAAGCAGACAAAAACCCTCATAAAGCATTCCTTGGTCTTTTTCACTCCCCTGAATGTGTACTCCACGGTGTGGTGATCAATATCTACAATACTACCTAGGCTTGTCCTCTCCACTTCACCTTTCAATGAATACAACAATTGAAAACTTTCCTGCAAGTTACCATAAATAGAATTCATAGCATGTTGTTTACCATTGAACAACCTCATGTATGGTAAATCTATCTTGAACTTATCTTTGATGTTCTTCTGCAATTCCTTTGGACCCACTTGCTAGTTTTCTTTCACCCACTTCGTTACTTTTTCTGCCACCCATCTTGACTTGGCTCTACTAATTGTATCCTTCCTAAGGGTTGATTCCTGGCATGTGTGCTTAAAAGGGTTCACTTTGACCTGAACATTAGTGCTATTTCGCATTTTACATGCGAGCAGCCTCCATGGACAACTCTCAGTCGGACAGTGCACTATGTAACGTACTTGATTGCTCTTGTCAACTTTGAAAGTATGTTCTATCTTGATGCAGTATGTCACAAGTGCATTTCTACACACATTCATGGATGCAAAACTGTACCTTCTTCCATATGAGGGTTCAAAGGGTCCCATTCAACAGCTGCAAGGTCTTCGTCCTCACCCACCGCGTCATCATCCACACTGACTGCATTGTGAGGCTCATCTTGGTTTTCAGCCCGAGGTGCCCGTCGTAAATTCTGAATAACATCAGAATATAGCTTCTCTTCATCAACCCCAGAATTGTAGTCATCAGGCTCCACTTCAAGGGGGGCCCTACTGCTGTTGCCCACACTTGTCGAGCCACCACGTCGCCGTGCACCAACTGAACTGTTCTGGCTAGAGATGCCATTACGACGACTTGGTTCTCCCCAAGATGTTGCGCCCGTCATCCTAGGTCCAAATGCCTGCTCAAGCACATCAACTTGCAGCCTCACATGAAAATTATCTTTCTCTTTATGCGTAACAAACATGGTAGGTAGCTCTTCATCATTACTAACTGTCACCCATTTCTTTTCCCCATCATAGTATTTGTATACCACTTCATCAAGCAAACCCCAAGGATATTGGCTACAAATTACCTCCCCAAGTTGTCTGAAACCCCAATTACTAGCCATTGGCAACCGATAATCGAAACCTCCTTGGTATTTCTTCTTATCCTTTGCATCGAACATGTACCGGTCCCTTCTAATGTCCACCAAGAAAGCAAAGCGCAACTCCATCCTAACCGGCGAAAAACAGAGACGCAATCAGCACACTAATTGGGCAAAGCTACTCGAATCGAGTGTTCAAATGCACAACTAAGCTCAATCTAAATAGGAGGCGAGACTTACCCCTCGGGAACCCAGTCGTGGACGCGGCGGATCTCCAGCCCGATGCCTGCCTCGCCAAATACTCCGGGGTCGCCGCTGCTCACCATTTCGCCCTAGGGTTCTCCCTCCTAGTTCAAACAGCTCCAGCAACCCCCCACCTTTGAGCGCTCCGGCCGGGCGCACGGAAGGAGGCCGCGCCGCGGGTCGAGAAGGTGGCGGGCGCCCCACCCGTGGCGTCGCAGGAAGGTGGCGGGCGTCGCAGGTAGCCGTGGAGCATAGGCGCAGGACGGTAGAGGCGGAGCAGGCCGTGCAGCTGGTGGCGGGGCATGTGCTGGCCGCGGCGCAGAGGCAGGCTTGCCACATAGTGATGTGGATAATTACCTTCACTTCTACCATATTTTCCTTGCTGAAACTGGTCACAGAGGCAGGCTTGCCACATAGTGATGTGGATAATTACCTTCACTTCTAGGATATAGGCGCAAAGATTTGGCAAATACTCCCTCCGTTCCTAAATATAAGTCTTTTTAAAGATTTTAATATAGACTACATACAGAGTAAAATGAGTGCATCTATACTCTAAAATGCGTCTATATACATCCGGAATTGGCTTTTGAAAGCAGTAACAAAGAAATCCAAACAACATAACACATATATGTGGAGGTCAAATGATTTTATTATAGAGTAATTTTAATCTCACTTTGCTAATTGCTAATATTGACAGATGTGGTGCTAGATCATAAGTTTATCTTACTTGTTGAATATTATACATGTCGTATCCCTTCGAAATTACCTCCAAACTGCATGCATATCCTACCCTGGTGACATTCTGCCTCTAGCAATTAACACTTAGTTTTGCTATTGCTTGTTGTCTTGTTCTGGACACAAAAGAACGGAACCCAATAAGTTGAATAATATGGAGTTAGCTTCTGTAACTAATGCTGTAATAATGAAAATAATTAATTTGACAGGGCCTATTAACGTCCATATGACAATTAATGCAGCCGAATTAAATTTTGGGTCTGTCAAAACATTAATCGAATAATAGACACCGAGCTTATGAGCAAATATCCTCCGACAAAAATCATACTGCTAGTAGTCATCTACCTTTATCGTTTGGAAGAACTGGGTCAAGTAACACATGTATACCTCGATCTACATAATCAAACATACAGTCATTAATATAACAACCTGCTTCGGAAACAACCAAATATATGTGTGGACATGGAGTAACATGATCATAGGTTAAGGCAGCTTTTCAGACATTATAATACTGATAAAAGATACCCCTCACAAAGCAATGTAGAAGGTACAGATATTACACTAATTGTACAGTCAAAAAGCTCTTCTTAGTTCTTACATAGTAAATGAACATATAGTATTATTACTCTATCAGAAGAGTAGGATGGTAGAAATAAATACACCAAGAAGAATATAATAATTAAAAGACCAAGTAATGTGATAACGCAACGAAATTTATACCTTTGATCCGACATAAAAAATTCAGCAATAAGAAAAATACGCTTTTAGCATCACACACACACAGTGAGAGAGAGAATTTTGCTATTGTTCTGTTCAAGGTTTGTACGTACAGAGAACCATGATTTTATATTCGTAATATTCTAGCATACAGACTAAGATAATAATTCAAATGATTATTGTAGTAACATCAATTTAAAATCATTTACACAAAATGAAACAATTTTAATAGAATATTTCTGAGTTGCCATGGGTAACATCTTCCCTAAATCAGTGTAGCATCCTCTCTATAGGCCTTTTATACCATCAAAAATTTCGAAAAGCACCCACAGGTCAACATCAGTTCTAGAGAGAGAGAAAAACTAAACTTAGCCGCTCCAATGTACATCAGAGAAAATATTAAAGTTTACATAGACAATTGCGAACAACTACAACGTTAACTAAGCCTTCAATCATCAGACCTATGCCATTTGTATTCTGATGACGTACATAGATCTCTAGCAGAATTGCATATTCACTTACTGAGTAAACCTATATGGTAACATGATGAGGTACAGCAAAATCAGTACTATGTAGAGAAAGCACGAAATATTAACAAAATAGGTCAAAAGTTGCTCAGCAAACAAAAAAATGTACATTAATCGGCACCTGATAACATTATGGCTGGACCAAAGCTCTGTATACCAAATTCGAAAATGAACAATGCGAGTAATGAGCCAGCTCCAAAAATGGAATTCAATCTTTTCCATGTTTGTAGATTACGCCATTGCGGGAAGCAGATGATCAATTGATAGTGGCAACTATGTGATTGACAGTCTCTCACAATAAAGTGGTGTTAGAGACGAGTAGCAGGTTCAATGATACATTAGTTTTCTTCCCAAATATGGCATCGATGAAACAAACTTCAGCAGTTCTTGCTACAGCAGGGCAGAGGTGACTTCTCTATGTTAGACTGGCTGGGTCAAAATATTATGAAACATGACAACATTAGTGAGTCACAATCAGTCTTGCTTTCAGGAGAAACCATGAAGGAGCACATGTAAGATACTAAGAATACAATGCAGAAACAATCAAATCATATAACCTGTGTGCCATTGGCGGTTGATGAAAGCTTCACGATGTTGTCGTCAGCAACATCACGCATCACAGGCTTCTGCACATCCTCTCATCCTTCCTGTAAATTCTTAGCATGATGTACCTAGTGCAGTTGATGTGTCATTCATTTGCCATCCTGTGCTGAAAGATATGTGTGCCGCTCCATAAAAGATATGTGTTTCGTGGGTGTAAAACAGATGAATTTTTTTTAGAGGACAATAGAATGCATACTTGTGCTGTTGCATGCAGCACGTTATTATGTACCCAGAAATTGGCCACGCATCACAATCTAAATCCACCACAGCAACTTTTATCTCTTGCTGGTTCTGGAACTAGTATTTGGAGAACTGGTTTTCTCCTTTTGAGATAAATTATTGGGCAACTTCCAATTCCTTTGTCATGTAAGCATCACGAACTACATAGAGTTAGGACGAATTGGTTAGAAAGTAAGAAATTGAATCATTAAGGTTTGACAGCCTTGATCATTATTAGTAAAGACTTATTTTTACCTGTTACTTGGAGGTAAAAAATTCATAATCTTAAGAGGGTGCATACCTGGATCTGCAGCAAAAAGGGCACGAACTGTATCTGGAGCAAAAGGGGCATGGATCATGGATTGGATCTGCAGCAATAGGGCATGAACCTCGGGTCTCCTCTTCGGGCAGGGAGCCATGGACATGGCTAGCATAGATGCGTGCAGAGGAAGACATCCCTGAGGATTCCATTGGATGCCTCCATTAGAACAAACAAAGGGCGATATGATTTTCACGTGGAAGAGGCAAGATCATCCGTAACTACTCGATAGAGGGGCTCCTGACGCCGGCAGCGATGACCAGCGAGGAAGGCCTATCTACGGTGAGAACATGGAGATCCCGAGCAGGTGCCTGAAATATCTGTGTAAGAGAAGGAGATCTCGAGCAGTAGCAAGGCAGATGAAGAGGATTTAGAGGAGGAGGAGACGTGGGTGACATGGAGAAGACATGTGTGGGAGAGGGGGCTTAATTAAGACCCGAGAATCAAGTTTTTTTCCATGTCAAGATGCTTTGATTAGTAGCCTACGTTATAGACCAATGTGGACGATCAGATTGATATAAATACAACAAATCGATTGGGAGGTGTTTTTTTCTGGCCGTGTTTAGTTAGAGAGTTATGCATAGATCTACACCGTAATAATTTGGCCCCACACCAGATAAACGGCTCCTAATTATTGATTAACGTGGTAATTTTTAGGAAGTCTGTAATTAGTATAGAAAAAGGTATAGATAGATAGATATAGATAGATTGATAGATAGATAGATAGATAGATAGACTTGGCCTTGCCGACCTTGACCTTGCCGCCGTGTCCATTGAACGTTGCATTGCATGGAAGAGCTGCTGCCTGCGGCTGGGTTTAATGGATCCGCACCTCCACGACAGCGATTGAGGACCGCGACGTCGCAACTAACTAAAATCTCTCAAAAAGGTAATGTGCCGGTGGTCACACACTAGACTAGCGATGGACGCATCCGCTGTCCTGTCCTGTTTTGCTCGGATGTGCATTCCTCAATGTCATGTGTATGACCGATACACCTACCACCTGTGGATGCTTACCACATCCACATAAACATACAGTGATTGACACATACATATACATGACATACTGAATAAACGCATGTTATTATGTCCCACGGACACGCATATATAACCGATAAAGGCTAGAGATACTAGTACAGTAGTGTGTACTAGAGTTTTAGTTCAGCAGCATCATGTCCCAACAGTTGCAATATGCACAAGCGTGTGTGGATATACGCCTTTTTTTTAATCAAAAGGGGTTTCCCACCACCCCATTTTTATTAAAACGGAGCAACACAAGTCATCGAGACTGTTACAAGCAACCTGGTCTGCTAGAAGTAACAGACCAGAAAACAAAACGATATACATCCCCTAGAAGTTTAAATGCAGACCAGACCGAATCAAAGATACCAAAAGGAAACCTAACGTCATTTTTTGAAGCCATGCAAGGCTAGACATAAGTCACCATCTAAGTCGCGGCAGGAGCAGGACAAAGGGGGAGATCTCTGCATTTTTTCTCCATCATCACTCTAAGTGAGCCTTCAGTGTCCCACCTCGGTTCTTCTTCGCGCACGCTCTCAGGCCCAGGCCCAGGCAATCCTGAGCAGCTCTCCTCTTCGCTGATCCAGAAGTTGGAGGCATCTTCTCAGCAGGACCGATTGATCGCCTCCACAGAGAATCTTCCATTGATGCAGCAATGTGCTGATCCTTGCCAATATTGCACGGGTGCTTGTCCATGGTATCCCCTGAAAACACATATCGTTACGCATAGTCCAAATGCTCCAAATAGTAGCAACACAGGCAATATTGACAACAGATTTCTTATTATTCACATTCCAAAAGAAGACAATTCAGCCATGTTATTAGGGATACAGAACTTAAAAGAGTCAGCCACATCACTCCAAACCTGTCTGGCAACGACACATTCAAAGAACAGATGGCAAACTGATTCCTCCTCATCACAGAATAAGCATTTTAAGTTATCCACCACCCTTCTTTTGTTCAAATTATCCCCGGTGAGAATTTTATTATTAAAAGCTAGCCACAAAATGACTAGATACCTGTGAGGTACAACAATCTTCCAAAAGTTTTTCCAGATAGGAGTAGAAACCCCACCCCAGTTAATCATGGAATAAAAGAATTTAACCGAGTAAGTCCCTGATGTTTCTAATAGCCAAATAGGTTGGTCCTCCTCGTTAGACAGGGTTTTGGTAGAGATGACTCGGATCAGGTCACGCCATCTCTCCATGAATTCAGTCCCCACACATCTACTGAAAGTAAGTTTTAGATTGAAGCCATCCCACACCTCTGAAACTGAACACTGTTGCTGCTGGCAGATTTCATAAACCTCCCAAAATTGTGTTTTCAGGCAAGAATCCCCCACCCAGGTGTCATCCCAGAAGCTAATTTTGTCACCATTGCCTAAGTTCCATTTAAAAAAAAGGTCTTATCCCTTCAAATGCCCAAGTAACACCCTTCCAAAAAGGTGACCCCACTCTCTGTTTGGACCACAACAAATTAGGTTTGTTGGTTCGATACTTATGATCTACCAATCTAACCCAATTTTTATCACTATCCATGAAATATCTTTTAGCCCAAGAAGCCAATACAGCCATGTTAAATTCTCTTAAATTGGGCACCCCCAAACCACCAAAATCTTTTCTTCCCAGTGATGTTGTAGTTGGACGGATGAGGTCTCTTCAGCAATCACTTCAGCACTTGAATTTGCACACCCCTTTTGAAACGTACTGTTGGTCACAAGCATGCTCACGCATTGAATCCAATGACTAATTTGTACGCCATCCGTCCAAAAACAAAGGTATAAAATCAGAGTGATTCTTTGGATTAACCGCAGAGGTTAAAAGACCAGAGAATGTTCACATAATTAACTCATCATAGCTACTAATGCATCCAGCATCCATGCTTAGCACATTTTTGATTGTGCTTACTGAAAGTGAGAGGTATAACAGACAACCTACTTCTGGAAGGGATGTAAAATATGAAGGTCACGGCAGGCCTGAAGTTATGGCTGCCCTTGCATTTCCTTCATCTCAGCCAGCTTGCCTTTGCAACTTGCAAGCGTCATATGCTACTAGACTGGAAAGGGCATGGGCTGATGAAGTACTAGTAAGTACTCCCTTAAAGTTAGTACAAAGTTGAGTCACTTATTTTAGGATCCATGAAGTAATATGAAAAGGAGTGATATCTTGCAAGGCTCTCCCAGAGTGAGCTTAGAAGGGGGTTGATGAGCATGGAAAAAAATAAGCTACCAGCTGAGAGCATGTGCTGTAATGTGGCATTACGCTACAGAATGAACCTCTTCACAAAATGAAAATTGTAGTGCCCAACACAAATTTTCCAAATTATGAGTTTAAACAAAACTGCGGTCCTCACTTTGAGTTAACTTTACTTCCTCAAGAGAGAACTATATCAAAGTTTAAGCATATGCATCATAGGCAGTCAAATGGACATATTTTTGTGGTACACCATGTGTATGTCCTCAAGATACTGAGATGTATACTCTCTGTAGTAGGGAACGGTGGGGAAGATCTCGATGACTGCTTGTGCACGAAAACGTAGCTACCGTGCTGTGGAAAGCGCAGGATGCCATCCCCACTTCACAGTCATCACCGTCCTCTGATGCTGGTTCTGGTTCGCTCACAGGTGGCGTCGTGCGCATGAAGACGCAGACCCTCTAACCCGCTGGCCGTATATGGCTACTACATTGTGATCCTCCATCTCCCGCTTATAGCTTTCATCATGGTAAGACAAGGAGGAGGCGGGAGTATTGGAGAATGGAGTAGTGCTTGGTGCCGCGGTCGCTCGTTGAGCTCGCAGTCGTCCAATGTGACTCATTGCAAATCCATCGAGATGTGTACAGTGAGTAAACCACGATCAGCAAGCTGCCGTCCTTGTTGCTACCTCTCTCCCGAGTCCCGATACCTATCACTCCCATCCAATGGACAGCCAAAGAAACACAAAAGAGAAAAAGAACGAACCTACCATCATCGTTAATTCTTCCAATGCTAGGAAATTGACATTGCAAAAAAGACGTTGGGACATGAAGGGAGGCTGTGTAAACATGTAAGCGGTAGCTGCCTGTACTTAAATCCTTTTTGTAATGAAGGTGACAGATCTGATGACATGGAGAGCATGGGTCACGTTCACGTACAATATTAGGTCGGGAGAGTTATTCCAATTGTTGGTTCAAAATATGAGTGGTTACCTTTAATTGGCCCGAATCCTTTTCTATAATTAATGAGCATTTTCTAAAACATATGAACACCTCTTTCAATTACATTATTTTTTGGAAAATATGTGAACACTTTTTTATTCACATGAACATTTTGTAAATTACATGTTCTTCGGATTTTGATATCTTGCAATTAAGTGACTAATAATTTGTCTTAGCGGCATTCAGGTCATTCCAACGTTTCTTGTCAGGCGAGGAACTATCATGTGCAACCTGTCCTTGTTTGCAAGACGTTTGCATTTTTGTGGCTTTGCAAGATGCGGATTGTTGCATGCCCATACTATGCCAACAAACTGAAACCAGAAATTGTTGACAACCAGGGCAAATATGCCCATATTATTGTTGCAAGGATTTTTCCTTTTCTTTTTTGTTGTTTCAGCAAACAAGCAGAGATAACTCAGATGATACTCAAACACAAGTTCATTTTACCCTGGTAATTACTCTTTTTTGACAAAGAAAACATAGGACACGTCACTGGCGCCGCAAGATTAGCGGCCGCAAGATTAGCGGCCGCCAGCGAAGATCTGGATGACTACTTGTGCACAGAAATGTAGCTAGAGTGTAGGTGCGGTGCCACGCTCTCGGTCTCGCCCACAACTCCACTGCGTGTCTGTGTCCAATGCCCTCACCTCTAGCGTTGTTGTCCTGGTGTCCGGCTCGACCGTCGCCGCCGTGTCCTCGTTGCATGCCCCCGCGTTGGTAGTAAGGGCATTTTCCAGTCGCGCCTTTAGAAAGGTCTCTCCAGGCGTTTTTTCGTGGCGACGTCAAAAAAACGGTCCAGTCGCGCTCCAGGAGCCTGATTTTCGCCGGCTTGGGCCGAAAACAGCGCCGGCGGACCCAGGCCGAACCCGGCGCGCTGGGGGCGCCCGGGGGCGCCGGGGCGAACTATTTTGGCGCGAAACAGCCGCGGGCCCGCCGTGTCAGCGACTCTACCCTCTTCTCGCCCCTTCGTCGTCCTCATCGCCTCGTTTCCCGCGGCGAATCAATGCCAAAGCTGCCGCATTGCCGCGCCGGTCAGCCTGCGCCATTGGTGCTCACGGGCGGCGCAGTGAAGGCCGGATGACGCGCGTCCCTCACCCTTCCTCGCCCGCCACGCGTGCTCACGGCGGCTCGCACACGAGGCGGCGCCTCGGGCTATATAAGACGCGCCCCAGCGCACTCGGCGACTCGTGCTCTCTCGCCGCCGTCGTTCCTCCCTCTCCTCTCTCGTCGTCGTCGTTCCTCTCTCTCCTCTCTCTCGCCGTCTCCAGAACCCATGGCCGAGCGCTTCCCAGGCGACGGCGCGGCGGCGAACGGCTTCGGCCGCCACCATCTCCACGAGAACGAGGCTCGCTTCCTTTTCGAGGCCGAGTACCCGGTCCCGCCGGACATGCGGGTGCCCGGGGCTTGGAGGATCAGCGCCGGCGGCGTGCCGGTGCCACCACCACCCACCGGGGCGGCGCGGCGTGCGGAGATCGCACGCATCCGCGCGTCCCTGCCGCGGGCGGCGAGGGAGGGGCCACGGTACATCCCCGACAGCCCGCTCTGGGAACCCTACTTTCGCCGCCGTCACGCCGAGCAGCTCGAGGCCACCAACGACGTCGTGCCCTCAGGCAGGCTCAACTCCAATGGCCGGCGCCGGTGGTGGGGCGTGCCCGGGCGCACGTTGGAGGCCGTCCTCGAGTACATCGAGGGCGGCAACACGCCGCGCCTCGAGTACCCCGCTCCCCCGTCCTTCTCACGCCGCCGGGGAAGCTTCTGGACCCCGAGGCGCATGGAGACCAGGGGGTCCTCCTCCTCGTCCAGCGGCTCGCCCTGCCTCCGCCCCTTCAAGCTGGAGCCCCAGGACACGCCGGTCAGCGCGCGCACCCGTAGCTCCGGCGTCCGCATCGGCGCCAACGCCTCCCCACCCACCGGCCGCTTCATCCTCGTCGAGCCCAAGCCGGAGCCCGACCTCCCGCCGGAGTACGAGGAGATAGCCCGGCGCGGCATCTTCAACGAGGACGCCCTGCGGTGGGCGCGGGACGACTACCTCCGCGACGAGATGGTCCGGCAGCGCCGGGCCCTGGAGGAGATCGCCGCCCGCAAACGTGGGCGCGAGGACGAGCACGGCGTCGTGGTCCTCGACAGCGACGACGACGACGACGCCGCCCCCGGACCGTCCAACCCGCCGCGCCAACCGGAGGAGGGATGCAGCAGGGACGGCGGAGGCGCAGGCGGGGGCGGCGACGACGACAACTACACGCGGTTCTACAGCCTCCTCGGCATGTAAACCGCGTGGGCGGGCGGCGAGGCGGGCGGCGAGGGAGACGGCGGGGTAGCCCGCGCATATTTTTTTTGTAAAATATGTTTAAGTTTGAACGAACTCGCCGATGTTTGCGTTAAATTTCAGTCGTGTTTGCGCCGTATTTGAATTTTTTTTAAACACGTGGGCGCCGCGACCGGGGGGCATCACGCCCCCAGTGCGCGGTTTTGCGCCGGCACGCCCCCAGGGGGCGATTTTTTGCCCCTCCTGGGGGGCCAACGGCTGGAGATGCCCTAAGAGCAACTCTAATGGAGCAACTCATTTGGTCCGGGGCCGTCCGTTTGGGTTGGCGTGGACAAAAAAGCCGGCCCAACGCGTCGACCCAAACGGATGCGCGTTCGCTTTCGTCCGCCTGCCGGTCCATTTTCGGTCCATTTTTTAGTTTGATTTATGTCGGCGCAGACACAAGACGAACGCACGCTCGCCCTCTTTTGTCACCGGGCCCGCTGGTTGATGGAGTAGTGGATTCACACCCTCGCCCGCCTGCTACGTCGTCGACGCCGCCGGCCATTTTTTCAGTACATAGATAGTTTTAGCGTACACAGATAAAAGAAAAAGACCACTAGTTGTCGCGTTTTAACTCTGACTCGGTAATGTCCTCCTCCAACGTCTGAAGGTAGGCGTCAGCAAGCTGCTCGTCTTCAAAGTTCCAACCCAATGTTTCTCGTAGCTTCAATTTCAATTGAGTTGTCTGCTTCCGCGAACGCTTTTCCTCCCGATAGGCGGCTCGCTCCCTCCTCGCGTCCCTCTCCGATCTCAATTGCTTGTAGAACTGACGCTCATCGACGATGTCCTGCGGGAAGCCTCCACGTCACACCACCAAGGTTTCCACGTCCTTCTCTGCGATGGCGAGGCGACGCAACCGCCTCCAGTGGACACGACGATCCTCGTCGGTGAAAAGCCGCGGGAGAGGCGCCAGATCCTGCGCCCACTGGCTCGGCATGTTAGGAAAATTCATATCCCGACGAAGCCTCAGGAGGCGCCACGCCACCGCGTCGTGCGCGCGGGCCGCCTCCTCTGCGGTGTCGAAGGTGCCGAGGACGAGACGTTTCTCGCGAAACCAGATCTCGGCGGAGAAGGCGCCGGAGCGGCGCTCGCGGACTCCATGAAAATCCGAAGCGCCCAGATGGTGGACCGACATGGTGGCGCAGAGACAGCGAGAGTGGGCGGCGGATAGAGTGTGGAGGGAGCGTTTTCTTTATAGCGAGCGCTGGCCGCGGCGCGCGCGCGAACCTTGCCCGCGCGCTGGAGCGCCAAAACCAGCGCGCGCTAAGCCGCTTTCCCCGCGCGTGCGAACCTTTTCTACGCGCTGGAGCGCCAAAACCAGGGCGACGGCATGATCTTAAACGCGCGCGGTTATGAAATGGGTCGGCCTGTTGAACGCACTGCCGACCCAAAACTAAAAAAAGATAAACGACGGACGGGCGGCCGACCCAAACGAACAAAAAACGGATAAAAACACCGTCCGTTTGGATCGGCCCGTTGGAGTTGCTGTAAGGGCTCACATGCGAAAGTGACAGGGACGGGGGACCCTCCAGCCCTCTGGTCGGTTGGTCGTAGTCCATCCGTTCCTCACCGTCCTTCATCTCTACCCTATCGCTGTATTCATTGCACGATGAGGAGGCGGGAGTCATGGAGAATGTAGTACTGCTCGGCCTTGTGGTAGCTGTCGGTCGTTTCCAGTCGTCCAAGATTATTCATAGCGAATCAAGACTTGTACACTGTAAGCGAACCACAATCAGACGCATGCCGTTATTGTCTACCTCTAGGACTCTCTCCCGATGCCTATCACTCCTACCCAATGGCTAGGCCTAGGCTGATGAGATAGCGAGCGAAAAGTGCTAGTTCTGAAAGTGACATCTCAAAGATATGCTCGAAGGGAAGTGAGGGTGTGTAAATATGTAGGCAGTAGTCGAACTCGAAAATTTATGTAATGAAGGTGAGAGATTGCATGAGATGGATAGCATAGATTGTGTCCGATATTAGGTGCCGAGAGATATTCTTTGCAGATTTAAAATATGAATAGTTCAAAATTACAACTTCACTTCTCTTAAGAACTACTAGCTTCCTTTTTTTTACCCAAGCGTACATGCATGCATGTTTTAAGGAGAAGAGGCTTTGATTTTGCTCTTTGTATGCCTCTTGTAACATGCACGTACTATAAAGTTGCGTGTAAGAGCCAAGTTATGAGTAAATTGAAAATAATAGTAACCAAATTTTAAAAATTCTGATTTTGTGTGGACGTTCATGTTAGTCTAACAAGCGTGCATGATAATTTTCATGTGAAATGGGATACCAATGCTTTGTTAGGGAAAAAGCAAAATTAAGTGTAACATTAGACGTCTGATTTGTTTTTTTCCCACAGGTCATAACACTTAAGCTTTTCTACCAAAAATTTGCAGGTAGTATTTGGGGTGTGACTATGAACACATCCAATATTTTTCATTTTTTTTAACATTTGCAAACAACATTTTTGACGGGTAGGAGGAAATGCTCTAAAGAGCTGAATTGGATTTCTGATGTTATACTAGTGAAAAAACAGGCTAGAACGAAGGGAGTATAAAAATGTAGTTCTTGGAACTTTCAGTACTCTGATCAAGCAATCATAATAATCCATTTATAAGAAATCCGCCGCTTTCATTCATCCCTATGGGTCGTTGTCATAGTCATTCACTACTATTGGGATGTCATGGCCGCCTAAGGGTGTCTTCGTAATGGGCTGCCACCGACAAGATGCGGCGACCACCTACATCCTGCGACGAGGTGGTAATTGTGTGATGCACACTGTGATCTTGAAATTTCAAAATCGTTAGTTCACGAGGGATCTTGATTTTTCATATTGTACTTATTAGCTAATTCTATTTATTTCCTCATGAAATGATATCAGGCACATTTTGTGAAGCAGGTTCTTTCCGTGAACGAAGACACAGAGGAATAGAAACGGTTCAGCTGTGCGAACCATGGGAAGGCTAGCAAAAGGTATTGTTGGAGGCACGTTTGTAGAGCTTTGCTACAATGGGGACACCACACTGAGAAGACGAAAGCCTTCATTATTAGTATCTAGAAAAGATATGAGGTTGTAATTTACCAATTAATGAAAATTAAACAAAGGCACTTATCCCAGAAATTAAGGAAATCATCGACATTGCTTAGGGCATCTCCAATGGATAGTTGTAAGATAGTTGTTGGTAGACTTTGCCATATAGAATTTTTGATGATGTATCATGCAATAAATGAGGAAAGAGAGGAAGGTTGTATGTATATGAACCAACACCAATTGCACAAACTCCAATGTAAAATGAGAAAGCACCTTATTTATTATCTCACATCATATTGGGTATACTAGATACAACCCATTAAAGATGTTGTATGTTAAGGTGTTGGTTGATGATATGGCATATTTTACCAACGAGCTAACATACAAACTGTTGGAGATGCTCTTAGGTGGCAAGCCTTCCTCTGTGGCCAGTTTCAGCAAGGAAAATCATCTCATTTCTGACATACTTTATTGTCACTTTTTGCAGAATTTCTAGCATTTTTCCTATTGACCAAGTACCGGACTGGAAAGATGAGACTAGTGTGAAGTACATCCGTTATGTTCTTATTACCCCACTCT
This sequence comes from Triticum monococcum, assembly GCA_034509565.1. Lineage (NCBI taxonomy): Eukaryota > Viridiplantae > Streptophyta > Magnoliopsida > Poales > Poaceae > Triticum > Triticum monococcum. The sequence continues at coordinate 699,088,550 of CM067847.1, forward strand.
GCTGTGAATTGGGTCCAGGGAGTCCGTAAGCCAGTAATTCTAGTTAGTTGATTCAGCTTAGTATCGGTGGAAAATATCTCCAAAACTTATTTGTAACCAGTACGCGCATTTTATATTCATCACAAACTCAACAGTCTATATTTGGGAATTTGTCAGCTTCAATTCTCCATTCATTATACTATAGCCTCTGTTTCAACCCTTGTCCTGGAAACACCGCGAAGTCTTCTGATTTGAATTCTTGAACTGAAAACAATTGGATTTTGACATGTGCTGACTACAATCGTACATGGCTTCCATTCTACGTCTTGTCAATGTGCATGTCTCAAACTGCCAATACAAGGAATACAATTATGTAAGCACGTCATGAGACGGTCTATTTCGGTACAACTCTAGACAGGCCAGAAATCGTTGGATCATCATCACCTCCTAGCCAAGCTAACAACAGAATGACAAATCCATAGTACTCGCCCCGATCGAATCAACAATCATACACCATGAAACTTGGCAAACCGCAAGGGTTGTTCAATGACATGTACAAAGGGGAAAACTCAAGAACCCATGGATAACTAGATCCAAACAACACGGTCAACGTGGTTTCTTAAATACTCCAAAAGAAAAGAAGAACAAGGTGAGAGGGTTCTTCCCCAAGTTTTAAGACAAGCAAGTCTTCAGTTCCACGTGGATAATCTTCTCCACATGAGGAGGTCTCGAGTCTTCACTTTGTACGTGGCCTTGCTCTCCATGAAGAGCCATCTCCACAACCACAATGGAGGAATCCCACAAGGAGAGAGTAGATGAATTAAGCCCTACCCAAGATAGCTACCCTGGAGAGGAGGTGGGGGAAGAATATGTATAGGTCCACCCATGAAGGGGTAGGTTGGAAGGGAAAGATACATGGGTTGGGGCCGACACAGTTTGGTGGCTCCAGGAGACTACTGGGCATCTCTGGGCAAACTTCTGGATTTCTAGAGAGCTGACCCAGAGTTTTCATCGCAAGCTTCAGAGTACAGTTGGGTCAAAACTTTGTCTTCCTCGTGATTTTCCTCCAGGGAGACATGTTCGTGCTTTGTGCCATCGTCCTAATGGTTTCTTCCCTGCTTCCCTCTTTGATGTAATAGGCGTCTTGTGTGTTTTTTGAAATGTCATGGGGGCGGCGGGACGGGGGTGATTCCCCACTTGAATATATTCCACAAAAGGGGCAGATGAGATGTTCTACAACATAGATAAGGAGAAATGGAGGGAGGGGTTACAAGGGGTTGCTACACAAACAAGATATCCCACTGTCCACCTTGTGACGGTGCCCACCAAGTAAACAAACACGATAGAGGATATCGATCGTCCCTGCATGCTTCCCTAAACAGGGAGAGCGTAGGTGGCACGGTTCATATGCTTCCAAATGTGCCAACAACATAACATGATGAATGCATTTGCAGTGTGTGAAGCAAGAGGATTATGAGTTGATTTTCATCGATTCTTTCAGCTTCTTCACCAAAGAGCTAGTTTCACAACTTCTTGCATCGTGATACCTCGCATGCCTAGGGAAATAACCAATAAGATATCAAATAGGATAATTTTCTTGATAAATTCCACTTTATTACATGGAAAAGAATAGGAACACCCCCTCATGCTTAGTTGATTCCTCTTCTCTGATGATGGAAACCGAGGCATATATACGATGGACTAGGTAGAGAAATCGAGTAGAGTGATAGGTGTACTTTTGATGTCATTTTGTCGCCATAAAGAAGATCGTTAGTACTCTACCATAGGAGTAAATAGAGAAACATCAAGACTTCATAATACCAATCTCTTATCATTCTTTTCTAATTGCCAAATCTTCGTGCATATATCATGGAAGTGAGAGAAATCTTCAACATTCCTTATGTGGCAAGCCTTTCTCTGTGACCAGTTTTAGCAAGGAAAATCAACTCATTTCTGACGTACTATATTTTCACTTTTGCAGAATTTGTAGCATTTTCCCATTGACCAAGTACTTGACTGAAAAGATGAGACTAGTGTGAAGTACACCAGTTCTGTTCTTATTGCCCCACTGTGATGTGAAATGGATCCAGGGAGTCTGTAAGCCTGTAATTCTAGCTAGTTAATTCACCATAGTATTGGTGGAAAATATCTCTGAAACCTATTTATAGCATGATCTTGCATGCATTAGAGAAAGTATAATAAGGTGACATAAGCAGGCTATAAGGACTAAAATATTATAGCCAGCTACAGCACGAGCCCCAAGAAAGTTTATGAGTTTGTAAGATGAACCAACTATTTATAAAATAGTACACATGTAAATGTACTATTGTACATGTCCGCTATTAGGTTGGTTGTAGATGACATGACAGCTCCTTATAGCCGATAGCTGGCTCCGTTATTAATTATGCTCTTAGTAGCCAGCACTCCCACCACCACTTTCCTCTATGATCAAGAAACTCAGAAACTCTATTCCAGTTCCCTCCAGCAGGAATTGTGAATAGGACTCCATCATCTTTCCTTCAGCAATCCATACTCTCTCTTCGAACGTATGGCTCTTAACTTTTCCTCCGTTTTCTCTTCCTATGTTTTATGGCTAGGGTCTTCCTCGATTCCAGTCCTATGGTTTAGGTTCCTATGTCCCGAATAGGGCCTCACTGCCCTGGCAAAGATGAGGACAGACAGACCCGATCCCCTCCATGGCGCCATCAGGGAGCAGATGGAATGTCGGGAGGGCGTCAAAATCAGCTGCTAGGCGATGTGCCACAAGTACAGCCAAATGGGACTCCAGCTGTTTTGTTTCTTATTTCCTGATCCAGTTCCAGCTCTGTACGCTAGATAGGTAGACTTTCAGTCCACATCATGTACATAATGTACAGATAGACAACCATCAATGCAGAAGGGCAACAAAATATTCCGAGAAAAAGGCAGAACATCCCACACTTATTGTTACTTGTATTTGATATCTATCTAAAGGCCGGGTTGAGCCACTTATATGGATCATTCGCGCGGGACGTGATCCTTCTAATTAATGAACATCGGCCTAACAGATCTAGGGTTTATAAACCAATGTGCAAACTACTAAATCAATTTATACATGTTTTAATAAATGTGGCAGATCTAAGGCATTAATTAAGTAACTGTACACAATCTCCCTAATGAACTATTCCTAACATTGAATGGAACCAAGAATATCAAAACGCCAGCCAAGAACTCAAGTAGGCCTAAGGCTGGGATTCTTGGGGTATATGCATTTACCTGGACAGTCTGTTCGTAGACCTGGAACCTGCATGAAGGATGCAGAAAATGATACCTAGGTTTCGTAGTAAGATGTTGCTTCAATAATATACTCCTTCCGTCCCATAATATAAGAGCGTTTTTGACACTAGTGTAGTGTCAAAAACGCTCATATATTATGGGATGGTGGGTGTAAATACTACTATGAGCCTCAGACATTATTCAAGAAGCATACTTAATCTAGTTAACACACACACTGATAAGTTGATTCTTAATGCCTAATATGCCCAGGGGTTGCCGGCACAAATTCTTGTATGGGTGACAAAGCTTTGTTACGAATATACCCTTCACAAGAACAGGGAAACTTAAACTCGCATTGACAAAAAGAGGTGATCTGTTTTTAGCTTGTAAACATCTCCTCAGCTTTACGTTGAAGTGATTCAGAAAAGTTAAATTCACATGGAAACAATTCTAAGCCATTATGGAAATTATCTGACCCGGCTTGGTTGCTGATCCCAAAGCATCATAGCAGAAAGTAGGGGCATCTCACAAATCCACCAGACATGAAGTAACCAAAGTTTAAATTAGCAGGCTATGCCATTTATGCCATTTAGCGGCGGCTTGGCCAGAAGCTAGGAAATGCCATAGAGGAGCTATAGCGAAGCTACATTTAGCATTTTTTGCATAAAACCACCACATTGAAGCCTAGGGTTGTAGAAAAGACTCTTCTACGTTTTTGTGCTAGAAAACACTAATTTCGCGCCTAATCATTTGCAGAAAACACCTAACCGTCTGTTCGGACAATTTAACCTCTATTATGACAGGTGGGGCCCTTTTTCGTCTACGTGGCGTCACGGTCGCGAGCACACGCCGTCTAACGGTGCTATAGTGGCAACGGCGTGGCGGCCACTACTGCTCCGCCGTGTGGGTAAAAACTGGATCGATCCAGCTCTCTGCTCACACTCTCGCCTCTGCCTCGCCCTCTCCTTACTCTGTTCTTCCTCCCCGGTGCCGCCACACCACCGACCGCCGTTCTGCTGCTCCCTGATGCCATGGTGTCGTGGAGCGACGAGACCAATGAGGATTCAGTCCTGAACATCTCCTCCTCATGCGATGGCATCATCAAGGTCAGTTGGTTAGATAGATAGAGCTAGGGCTAGGGTTAGTGAATTGGGGATTTTGTCATTGAGCTCGATCTGAACCTAGCCTTCTCTTTGCTTGCTCCCGTAGCTTCCAGCTACGATGCACGATCCAAATTTCAATGGCGGTGACGCAGATGTGAATGTCTTGTGTGAACACGGTGAGCCGGCTGAGCGCTTTGTAGCATTTGAAGGGATGCACACAGGCAGGAGGTTTCTTGGATGTGCTAAGAAGGTATGATTCACATCCTGTGTAAAGGAAGTTGTTTGCTTAATGCTTTGTTTATCAAGCTGTTAAGATTTTTTTTAGCTTGGTCTTTGTTTAGCTTGTTCTGACATGCCTTGTCATTAGTGGATTATACACATTGTTTATTGTGGTCAGTGCTTACTCCTTTGTTTATCAAGTTGTTAATTTGCCTTCAAGTTGTTTATTGTGGTCAGTGCTCTGCCTTCAAGTTGATAAGCTTGGTTTAAGTGCTTTGTCTTTGTTTAATTTGCTTTAGCCACTGTGTTGGAGTGTGTTCTCCTTAGTGGATGGTAGTCATTGTTTATTATGGTTAGTGCTTAATGACTTGTTTACCAGTGTGCATTGTTAATTATTCTGTTGTATGGTAAGGAACCTGTCAGTTCTTAGTGACTAGTTTATTTGTCTTTTTAGCAGTGCACATATTAGATACCTGAACCTGTTGGTTTGATGGTCTTAGACAATTATTTATTCTTTTATTGTTTATAATACAGGAAGGCATAAACTGTGGAGTAGTTCAATTGATTGATTTTGAATGGCCAGACTCAATGGGGAAGGCATTGGCCAAGCTATGGGATATGTATGAGGAGATTAAGTCAGGTAGGACCAATGACAATCTAGAGAGTTCCTTTGCAATTCACAACCTGAAAGAAGAGAAGAAGGAACTACAGGAGAACTATGACAGTTTGTATGCTGATGTGAATGCTCTTTTGGATGCCCAACAGCAGAGGGGTGTGGAATTAACCAATCAAAAGGAGCAGAAGCAATATCTTGAAGTGAAGATTGCTGAGCTAGAAACTGTAGTTTGCAACTTGAAGGCAGAGCTTTCAAAGAAAGAGGAGGAGAAGAAGAAACTACACGAGAACTATGACAGTTTGTATGCTGATGTGAATTCTCTCTTGGATGCCCAGCAGCAGAGGGGTGTGGAGTTAAACAATCAGAAGGAGCAGAAGGAATATGTTGATGTGAAGATTGTTGAGCTTGAGACTGTAGTGGGGAACTTGAAGGCAGAGCTGTATGTGATTAGGAACTATGAAACTCTGAAGGACCTGACATGTGCTCAAGCCAATGTGATTAGGAACTTGAATTTCAATCATTTGAAGGAGAAGGAGAGGCTGACAGAAGAGAGGCTTAAACTGAAGTATGACATTTCTGAGCTTCAAATGTCTGAGGAAAAGATATAGTTGAAGCTTCAGGGTGTGAAGGCCATCTTAGATGAGTAGGGTGCCTTCTAGTATGATAATCATATATCCGTTTGTAGATGATAATCTTGTATCCAGTACTTTAGTATGAATTTGTGACCCAAGTACTTTAGTGATGAATTTGTGATCTATGGTGTTGGATCCAGCAGTGTTGTAATCTAGATGATAATCATCTATTAAGTACTTTAGTATCTATTTCTGAACCTTTATGTATGTATTTTGTGAGATCAGGTGTTGGATCCAACCTTGATGAACCTTTATGAATGTGAGTGCACTTTGATTGTTATGTGGTGTTTGTGCTTAGTAGAAGCACATGTGCTCAAGCCAAGGTGGTGCATGTGCTCAATTAGTAAATTATGTCATCTAGATTCATGGATTAACCTTTAGGGTCATTTCATCGATATATGGACAAGGTAACCATAGTGACACCTTGAGCCTCATCTTGTCGACATATCGATGAAATGACCCTAGGGTTTACCTTGAGCCTCATCTTGTCGATATATCGATGATTTGACCCTAGGGTTTACCTTGAGCCTCATCTTGTGGACATATTAATGATTTGACCCTAGGGTTTACTTGAGCCTCATCTTGTCGACATATCGATGATTTGACCCTAGGGTTTACCTTGAGCCTCATCTTGTCGATATATCGATGATTTGACCCTAGGGTTTACCTTGAGCCTCATCTTGTCGACATATCGATGATTTGACCCTAGGGTTTACCCGAGCCTCATCTTGTCGATGTATCGATGATTTGACCCTAGGGTTTACCTTGAGCCTCATCTTGTCGACATATTGATGATTTGACCCTAGGGTTTACCTTGAGCCTCATCTTGTCGACATATCGATGATTTGACCCTAGGGTTTACCTTGGGCCTCATCTTGTCGACATATCGATGATTTGACCCTAGGGTTTACCTTGAGCCTCATCTTGTAGATATATCGATGATTTGACCCTAGGGCTTACCTTGAGCCTCATCTTCTCGACATATCGATGATTTGACCCTAGGGTTTACCCGAGCCTCATCTTGAAGCCTAGGGTTGCAGAAAAGACTCTTCTACGTTTTTGTGCCAGAAAACACTAATTTCGCGCCTAATCATTTGCAGAAAACACCTAACCATCTGTTCGGGAAGTTTAACCTCTATTATGACAGGTGGGGCCCTGTTTCTAGTAATAGAGGTTAAACTGCCCGAACAGACGGTTAGGTGTTTTCTGCAAATGATTAGGCGCGAAATCAGTGTTTTCTGGCACAAAAACATAGAAGAGTCTTTTCTGCAACCCTAGGCTTCAATGTGGTGGCTTTCTGAAAAAGGGTGGAAAACATACAATTTAGCATCATGTTATGGAATAGAGATTGCTGACATGGGCTGAATAGCTAACATGGGACTACTACACTGTCCCCAGTATGTAAAACTGAGATTTTTTTTTACAAAACATGAGTGCATAACAAAACTGAAGCAGAGGACAAGGAATAGCCCAGGCACAGAGTAGGGGGGAGAGGTGCCACGATAAAGAATGGGAAATTGTACAAGTTGTAATTATGGTAATCTATTGTTAATTCCCGGTGCCTCCTATGTTTATATATCTATCAAATCAAAAAGTATGATGTGTACAAATTCAACAAATCATTTCACAAAATGGCACTAGATAATTCTAAGCAAGAGAAGCAAAATGTCACAAGATTTTTCATCTTTTGCTTAGTGAAACTTTGCTCTTATAGAAGTCTTGAGTGGTAGGCATTACTATGAAGTTGCGGTCCACCGGTTGATAAGTTCTAAGAATCCATTCATTATGAATTTGATCCTTGGGTAGGAAGTAGGTACTAGAGCTCTATTAATGAAGAACTATATTTTTCTTAGTCCTTTGTTTTTGAAAGGGAATAAATTGTATTGAATTCCCGATCTCTGCATTAAGATGATGCATTCAGGCAGTCCATAATTTATATCACACGTTCATACAAGAAAATAAAGCCCAATGGTTAATGTTTGGAGATAAAACGAGCCAAGTAAAACATAATAGCAGTCTGATACAGTTGCATCCCAAAATAATTCGACAGATTATCATGCAACCACAAAAGAAAGGACAAATAATATCATGAGTTCATGACACGTTAGTTCCTTCGACGATGGAACTGGAGTAGTCACACCGGTAAGTCGAAGTTTTGAATGCGGATCAAGACACTGACCGACCTTGTCCTCTGCAGCGTCAGGTACATGTTCGTCGCCTCCAGCCGCGTCTCGGCATTGACTTGCCGTGCTGCAGCAAGCCATTGGAGAAAGCTAGCGACCGGAGGCACGGCCGCTCCGAGATGGATGAAAAAAGTGGGTAGTCGAAAAGAAATACGGAAACGGTTACGGAGTTGGGCCACATCTTGCTTTGAGCCAACTTAGTTGGCATGCTGCGCGTGATTTAAGCCCAAGTAAGGCTCTCTTTTGACTTAGGCGCTATTCATAAGCCAAAAGCCAAAGCAAAAAGCCCCTATTTAGGAGCTTTTGTGGCTTTTTGTCAAAGTGAAAAAGCTGCAAAAGTACAAGCAAAAGCACAAACAAACTGTGCCTTAGTTGGAGCTGGGCCGCGTCTCACTTTGAGCCCACTTAGTTGTGCTCTTACAATGTATATGTATGATCCCTCTCTACCACAATGTAGTGCATATTAGGTTTCTTAAAAAGTCAAGCATATCTATGTTTAACCAAGTTTACAAAATAAACCATCGACATCTAAAATATTAAATTATTAAATTATAAAAAAATCATGACGAATCCATTGATGCTAATTTTGTAATTCTATAAGCTTAGTCAAACACAGAAAACCTAATGTGCATTGCATTTTGGAACAGAGGGATCATACTCGTAAGAAAACTAAAACCACCTTGATTCATGCCTTCTCCCCTAGCTAATTCACCTTGTGTAACCATCTGGGTATTATGACGATTCGGAAGACATAATCTTTTCAATTCGGAATCCTTTCCGGATTGGTTTAGTTTTCTTCATTCGAGTAGAGTTATAGGATGTAGCAAGTTTGGATTTTCATGGGGTGCTGATGGTCAATGTGTGTCTGTATGATTTTCATTATTGTCAGTTAGCGGAATGTGCTACCGATTTCTTTCCTAGTCATCCTTGGTACAAGTTAATAATGCCAAAGCCAAATAATTATCCTCGGTACAAATTATTGTCAGTCTAATATTATCCATTGTACAACGCACTCTGGTTTCTCTGGTGATTCTATGGAAGATTATGCAGTAGAGGTATTGTGTAGTGTGATCCAGTAGAAATCAACTGAACAGGCGAATTCAGTTCTTCCTCTGATTTTAAGCAAGCAAGCAAATCATCGTGCCAAGTAATCTGCTTGTGCCTAATGGTTTATTAATGTACTGTAACTGAAGTCACAAAGCTCGAAGAGGCTCTTGAGGTGTGGCCCCCCCCCCCCCCCCCCGCCCCCCCCCCGCTCCCGCGACGCGTCCCGGGGGCTCCAGATCCGCTGCTGGCGCTAGCCTCCCCCATCGTCCTCTCCTCCTCCTCGCTGTTGGCAGAGGGTGTCTGCCGGGTGAAGCTGGCAGCGGCAGGGCCGCTCTCCTTCCTCCCCTGCTCGGGATCTCGATGGCGCAGGCCGCCACTCGTGGTGGTGCTGGGTCCGGCGGGGCCCCAGGCGGCGGGGACGCATGGATCCGGTGGCGGCTGCGCTGGGAGGCGGCGCGCCAGGCGTCGGGCCCGGTGCGGCTGGTTTGAATCCTAGGGTTCACGAAGGCTGCGGGTGGCGGCTGCCACTGATGGAGAGGGCGCCTCCCCTTCCTCGACGGGGGGGGGGGGTGGCATTGGCGCTGCGGTGCGTTGTCTTGGCCATGCCGGGCGTGGTTCCGATCTGGAGTTGGCGGCTGCATAGGCGGATGTTCCCCTCTGCCTGCCAGTCTTGGGCTTCCCCCGGGAATCTTGCTTGGATGATTGGCGATGCAGTGGAGGTTCGGGCTAGGGGTCGGGGGAAACCCTTGACCAGCGGTGCTGGTCACGATGTTGGCGACGCTCTCGGTGCCGTTTCTCCCTCTGGTGGGTGACATCAAGACCTCCTTCCCACCCTCCGCCCCTGGTCCCGGGCGAAAGCCTAAAATCTCTTGATTGGGTGGCGACGGCGCTTCGGCGGTGGTTACTTCTTGAAGGCGCCACCTTGGGAGTCTAGGGGGTCAGGGGCTTGGCGCGGTGGTGCTTTGCCTATTCTTCGGTGGTGTTCCTGCTCGGCAGTGGTGTAGGCTTCTTGGTCTTGGCCAAAGACGGTGGCGACTTATGGGTTCCTATGAGAGGTGAGGTGGCCAGGGCTGCCGTCCTCTCCCTGGCCTCTTGTTGGCCCGTCCATCCGAGCTCAGGGGTGAGTGATTCTGCCTCCTGACAGGGACGGCGTCCTTCGATCCAGGACAAGGGCAGGGGTGCCCTCTTCGGAGGCAGCGACGGAAGGTGGGACAACATGGGGCCTTGGGAGTTGATGGAGCATCGCTCTCCTCCGGTGATGATCTGCTCCCTTGTCGCATTCGCGTTGTTGGCATGATCTGAGGCCGCCGTTCACTGTTCCGTAGTGTATGTATCTTGTCGATTTCCGTTTTTCTTTTCTTTTCTTTTCCTTCCTTATTGTTGGCTTTAATGTGTGGTGGTGCTTTATATATAAAGCGGGGCGAAAGCCTTTTTCGATAATAAGTTATGTAACTGCCTCTTCACCAATTTTCTCAAGTAGCTGAATAGTGTATTGCTATGCTGTAGTGATACATACATATACAACAGTAATAGGAACGGCTCCACCCAGAGCAAGTAGCTACACTCTACATTATTCAGTTGTGAAGAAGTGTAGCTACTTGATCTAGGTGGATGTTCAACCTTAACAGGTCTTCACTGAAAATATTGATATATCAAAACTGTGTTTGGGACAGAGTAAAACATAATGGCCATTCGAGATCTGGTGGGGGATTGTTGAAATATTGGGATGTGCTTTAGGCCCATCCAACAATTTCAGAAAAATCTCCAAGGGCCCATGTAGGTGTCATGACAAGGGAAATGGTGGAAGTTTACTACCACCCCGGATTTGGAGAAGGAGTTGGACCTCCTTATAAAGGATTCTTTTCGACATGCTATTGGAGCTTGAGAAGAGAAGTGGACCCCGCGCTCCTCTTCCGCTGTCCACCTCGCCACGCCTCGCGTCGCGCCCATGCGTCATGTTCCGTGAATGAGCCAAGCCGAGGTCAAACCCTAATTTTTGTCTGTTAGGAACGAAGAAATCCTTAATAGATGAGCCACAGCCTAAGACGTAAGATCATGGGCTGTTACCTACTTCTCTGCTCCAATTTGCAGAAAACCCCTTTTTCTTGAAACCAACCACATCTCTCCCTCACCTTATCAAACAGACCGGGGAATATATTTTGAGTGAGACATAATATATTTTTAGTGATATATGTATATCAGAACTAGAATGTTTTCATGTTTGTGAAGAAGTATTATTCTACTTTAGATCTATTGCAACGCACGAGCACATTGCTAGTATGATCAAATATCAGTATGTGCTTAGTACTATTTATGTCATGCTAATGATTTATTCTTGGATTAATTTAATTAAAAAATTCTTATATACACAACATTCAAAAAACCTAATTTATGTAGGCAACTTTTGATTGAAGGTTTTGCTGCTACACTGAAACCGACCCCGTTTACGGCACATATGCAATGCATCATTAATGAGCTTGACCTTCTTAAGTTTGATCTACCAGGCAAATTTGTCGCAGGTTGCATAATCGCTAAACTCCCTGCTTGCTTCCTGGAGGAACTTTACTACTACTCTGAAACATCAGAGATGAGAATTCTCAGTAGAGGAAGTCATCACTAGTAGAAAAAGGGTCAAACGTGAAGCACATTATTGCCGGTTTGTATTTGAGCCGACACTAATGTATACATTAGTGCCGGTTCCAACGGCTAGCCGGGCCGCTTTCATTAGTACCGGTTCGTGGCGAACCTTTAGCACCGGTTCGTGCCACGAACCGGTACTAATGACAGTGGTGGCAGGATGTTGTCAGAATGGGGCCCCTCCAGCCCCTTTACTACCGGTTCTTGGCACAAACCGGTACTAAAGGTCGTCCTACATAAACCCTTCGTCCACCCGAGCTCGCTCTGTTCTTCCCCTTTCCCCTCTCCTCTCTGTTCTTCCCCTCTTCCTCTCGAGCTCATCACACATTATGCCCCAAATTTGTCAAGATTTGAAGGCCCCCATCCATTCAAATGATCACAAAGGTTAGCAACTTTGTCCTTTCATCTCTCATTGCTAGATTAGCTCTTGCAATGCTTTATATAGTGATTAATTTGTGAGTTTAGTAATTTGGGAGGATATATATATGTGCTAGTATTTGATTTATATGCAATTTGAGGTCAAAAATAACACTTAGTTTGCATATGTAGGTGTGGTTTACTTAGTGCCTTCTAAATCTCCATCGTAGCCACCGTCGATCACCCGCACCGTCTCGTCGCCGGCACCACCTTGTGGTGAGCCTCTTGTTCATGAAATTTTATATAAAAATTGATGTTTGTGTGATTTGGATATATAGTTACTCGTATAATTATCTTACCCGTCCGTTGTTTGTTATACATATAGCGCCATGGTTTTGATATCCGTCCCTGTCGGCCCTAGTCCTTGTTATGATTCGGATGTGGTATGTATATTCTCTTTTAAAACTAGTTGCATTTCGTGTTTATGACAAATTATGCCCATCAAGTTGACATAGAAATTTTTTCTAGGAGGTATGTGAACCGGAAATTCCAACCGACCCTATTGCCGAGAGGTTAAATTTAGTTGAAAGAGAAAACAAGTACTTGAAAGAAAAGTTGAAAAGAATTGAAGGGGAGAAGATGGAATTGGAGTTGCATGTTGCCGATGTCGTCGATGACCACAAGATCAAGATGGAGAAAATGTGCTTGAAGATTAGAAAGATTAGAAAATATGCCATCGACAGTGAGGCTTGGTATCATTATGCTATTGGATCCATTGTTACCTTAGTTGCGATCTTGATCGTATTTGTTGTTGCATTTAAATGCTTTAGCTAGAGAGTTATTTGTTTGTTGCATTTAAGTGTTGTATGAACTTTATGTATGAACTTGTATTAATTTGGTCTATTCGGTGTTGTGTAATGAAGATGAGCCGGCAATGGATGTACGATGACCGATGCTCTCCCCAGTTCGTTGAGGGCGTGCATACTTTTCTGCTTGCGGCTGAGGCAAACAAGCGGGCGGATGGTTTTATGCCTTGTCCATGTGCTCGCTGTAAGAATGGTCACAATTACTCTACGTCAAGAACCATTCACGTCCACCTGTTTAAGTCCGGTTTCATGCCCCATTATAATGTTTGGACCAAGCACGGAGAAAGAGGGGTTATGATGGAAGACAATGAAGAAGAAGAGGACGACGACAGCTATCCTGGCCATGGGTTCCCTGAATACGATGATACAACAATGGGGGAAGAAGTTGAGCCGGTAATGCGGGAAGAAGCTGAGCCGGCAATGCGGGAAGAAGCTGAAGAAGAGGCATCAGATGAGCCCGTTGATGATCTAGGTCGGGCCATTGCTGATGCAAAGAGAAACTGCGCAAGTGATTTGGAGAAGAAGTTGCAGTGCATGTTAGAGGATCACAAAAAATTGTTTACCCGAATTGCGTAGGTGATAAGAAAAACCTGGGCACCACACTGGAATTGCTGCAATGGAAGGCAGAGAATGGTGTATCTGATAAGGGATTTGGAAAGTTGCTGGTAATGATAAAGGATATGCTTCCAAAGGACAACGAATTGCCCGAGAGTACGTACGAAGCAAAGAAGGTTGTCTGCCCTCTAGGGTTAGAGGTGCAGAAGATACATGCATGCCCTAATGATTGCATCCTCTACCGCGGTGAGTACGAGGATTTGAACACTTGCCCGGTATGTGGTGCATTGCGCTATAAGATCAGCCGCGATGACCCTGGTGATGTCGAGGGCCGGCACCCCAGGAAGAAGATTCCTGCCAAGGTGATGTCGTATGCTCTTATAATACCACAGTTGGAACGTTTGTTCCAAAACAAAGAGCATGCCAAGGCGATGCGATGGCATAGAGAAGACCGTAAGAAATACGGAAAGTTGAGAGTACCCGCTGACGGGTCGCAGTGGAGAAAAATCAAAAGAAAGTACGGGAAGGAGTTTGCAGATGACGCAAGGAGCGTATGGTTTGGTCTAAGCACAGATGGCATTAATCCTTTTGGGGAGCAGAGCAGCAACCACAGCACCTGGCCTGTGACTCTATGTTTGTATAACCTTCCTCCTTGGTTGTGCATGAAGCGGAAGTTCATTATGATGCCAGTGCTCATCCAAGGCCCTAAGCAACCCGGCAACGACATTGATGTGTACCTAAGGCCATTAGTTGAAGAACTCTTACAACTGTGGAATGGAACAGGTGTACATGTGTGGGATGAGCACATGGGGGAAGAATTTGACCTAAAGGTGTTGCTGTTCGTTACCATGAATGATTGGCCTGCTCTCAGTAACCTTTCAGGACAGACAAACAAGGGATACCGCGCATGCACGCACTGTTTGGACGATACCGACAGTATATATTTGGCTAATTGTAAGAAGAATGTGTACCTGGGACATCTTTGATTTCTTCCGAGCAGGCATCCCGTAAGAAAGAAAGGCGAGCATTTCAAAGGTGAGGCAGATCACCGGACGAAGCCTGGCCACCGTACTGGTGCTGATGTACATGATATGGCCAAGGATTTGAAGGTGGTCTTTGGAAAGGGTCTTGGTGGACAACCTGTTCCGAATGACGCTGACGGACGCGCACCCATGTGGAAGAAGAAATCTACATTTTGGGACCTGCCCTATTGGAAACACCTAGAGGTCCGCTCCGCAATCGATGTGATGCACGTGACGAAGAATCTTTGTGTGGCCCTGCTTGGATTCTTGGGCGTGTATGGGAAGACAAAAGATACACCTGAGGCACGAGAGGACCAGCAACGTATGCACGGAAAAGACGGCATACATCAGGGTCATGCAAGCTACGCTCTTACCAAAGAAGAGAAGAAAATCTTCTTTGAATGCCTGCTTAGTATTAAGGTACCATCTAGCTTCTCATCGAATATAAAGGGAATAATAAACATGGCAGAGAAAAAGTTCCAGAACCTAAAGTCTCATGACTGCCACGTGATTATGACGCAACTGCTTCCGGTTGCATTGAGGGGGCTTCTACCGGAAAATGTTCGATTAGCCATTGTGAAGCTATGTGCATTTCTCAATGCAATCTCTCAGAAGGTAATCGATCCAGAAATCATACCAAGGTTACAGAATGATTTGGTGCAATGTCTTGTCAGTTTCGAGTTGGTGTTCCCATCATCCTTCTTCAATATCATGACACACGTCCTAGTTCACCTATGCGAAGAGATTAACGTTTTGGGTCCTATATTTCTACACAATATGTTCCCCTTTGAGAGGTTCATGGGAGTCTTAAAGAAATATGTTCATAACCGTGCTAGGCCAGAAGGAAGCATCTCCAAGGGCCGTCAAAATGAGGAGGTCATTGAGTTTTGTATTGACTTTATTCCTGACCTTAAGCCGATTGGTGTTCCTGAATCGCGGCATAAGGGCAGACTGGATGGAAAAGGCACGCTAGGAGGGTAACAAATAATATATATGGACGGACATTCTCTCACTGAAGCACACTACCACTAGTGCAGAACTAGGCAATAGCACCGGCTCGTAAGGCCCTTTAGTGTCGGTTAGGTAACCGGCACTAAAGCCCCCCCTAGTACCAGTTCAGCACGAACCGGTGCTAAAGGGCAACCACATGGCACGAGCCAGCTCCGGGGGGCGGGAGCCCTTTAGTACCGGTTGGTAACACCAACTGGTACTAAAATATTGGGGGGGGGGGGGTTTGGTTTTATGATTTTTTTTCATTTAATTTTGTGTTTTTCATTTTAATTCTTTTTCGTTTGCTGGTATTTTACGGTACTACACATTGTACATGTTATGCATATATATATATATATATATATATATATATATAGAATTTCTAGTAGAACCAATCATATATATATCATCAATCATGTCTCACAAACCACCATATTAATTCACACATACACACATGTATAGCTATGTACAATTTCTCCTACATATGCATGTTGCCTTCGGAGCCAGTGGCATTAGCCTGATTGGTGCCTTCGGAGCACGATGACAATTGGAAGTGGTTCATGTCTTTTTCGATGGGGGCGGTAGCGGGTAATAGTATTCTCCCTTTGGATTTATGACCTGGTCGAGCAAAAATCCCGCTATTTCCTCTTGAAGTGCTTCTACGCGCTCCGTTGGTAGGAGCTTGTCCGGCACCTCTTTGAACTGTTAAGAAGGAGATCAATATGCATGTGTATTAGTTGTGTGACTAGATACCGATAATGGTGTTTGTGAATATTGTTCTGACAAATGTACCCATTCCTGTCTTTGAGATTTGCTCCTTTCGGACGCCATCATGCGAATGTTCTCGCAAACGCAGTATGCACACAGATCAGTCCCCGACGCCTGCTTCAGGGCCTTTATTACGAGAATGGAATTTAATTTGATCAGATAATAATTAATCAAGCATGATAATTAAAGAGATGGCAACTAGCTAGCTAGCTAGTACTACTTAATTACTTACCTTGGCTCGAAACCATTTCAGCTTTGGTTTCCATTCGCCTTCCGTGACGTTGATGAACCTTGCCCAAGCCCTGCCCGCCGACAAAGAAAATGAATAAAGGGGTTATTAAATAGTTCATATCATGAAATGACGAACTAAATAGGCCGAGATATATAGTTAATAATGATTGAAATTACCTGTTGACTGTCCCAAACAAGATGTTATAGTCACTATTTGCTCTACTTGCGAGCCATTAGATTCATCAAACTTCACATCTACCGTCTCTTCAACCTTTCTAGTGAAGTTGTTGTAGACACGGTAAGTGTGAGAGTTTGAGCCATAACCAAGTAGGAAACCTTCATGAGATTTAGGAGCAAACTTTGAACGACGATGCTTATCAAGAATGTAGCACTTTGAGCCGAATACTCGAAAGTATCCAACTTGGGGTTTGTTACCGGTGAGGAGCTCGTATGCCGTCTTGCCGAGTAGCTTGTGAAGATACAAGCGATTTGTTGCATGACAAGCTGTCTCAACCGCTTCTGCCCAAAAATGCTTTGGCGTCTTGTATTCATCAAGCATTGTTCTTGCCATTTCGATGAGCGCCCGGTTCTTCCTCTCAACAACTCCATTTTGTTGAGGTGTGTACGTAGCTGAGAACTCATGTGAAATCCCTTCTTCGTCAAGAAAGGTGTCCACATTTACGTTCTTAAACTCCGTTCCGTTGTCACTTCGGACCTTCTTGATCTTCACGTCAAACTGGTTTTGGGCCTTCCTAGCGAAGTTTTTGAAGATCTTCTGGACCTGCGACTTGTCATTAAGAAAGAACACCCACGTAAATCTTGAAAAATCATCAACTATAACTAGACCAAAAGAGTTTCCACCGAGACTCTTGTAGGCGTTGGGACCAAAAAGTTCCATATGAAGTAGCTCGAGTGGCCTCCTTGTGGTCATGATGTTCTTCATGGGATGTCTTCCTCCAACCTGTTTACCTGCTTGACAAGCACTGCAAAGTCTATCATTATCAAATATGACATCGTTAACTCCAAGGATATGATTTCCTTTAATAAGCTTGTCAAGATTTCTCATGCCAACGTGACCTAGTCGTCTATGCCACAACCAACCTTTTGAGGATTTAGCAATAAAGCAAGTTTTAGGTTGTGCCTTTTTAGAGAAGTCGACAATGTAAAGGTCACCTTTACGCCTACCGGTAAAGACCATTTTATGGTTGTCTCGACGAAACACTTGGCAATCTACCTCAGTAAATAGGACATTTAAACCGAAATCAGCAAGTCTAGATACTGAAAGTAAATTGTAGCCGAGAGATTCAACGAGCATGACATTTTGAATGGAACTATCATGTGAGATGGCCACCTTACCAAGGCCAACTACTTTACCCTTTGAATTATCACCAAAGGTGACAAATTTTCGAGGGCCGTCGTTTTCAGCAAGCTCACGGAACATCTCCTCATCTCCGGTCATATGATCAGTACATCCACTATCAAGTACCCACTCCTTTCCTCCTGATTCATATCCCCGAAGATTTGCCGTAAGACCAAAGTGTCTCATTGCATCATCAAGATTGAAGTCACTATCATCATCATCATAGTATTCATGTTCACCATGATCTTGTGACTCATCATTTCCTAGAGAGGGTAATTCATTAGATAAATGATCATTAAAATGGTCACTTTTATGAATTCTTATAGCTTCGAATATAATATCACTAATGATTCCAACATCCCCCTTAGCTCGCTTGAGATTGTCAAGCTCAAGTAGACAATCACCAAGGTTAGGATCACTAGAGTTCATCTTACTTGAGGCAATAGATTTATGGAGAATTTTATCCAGATTTTTTAAGGAATGGTCGGGAAATCGTTCCTCAAGAAATTTCCATATAGTATAAGCACAATCAAGAGTAGGCAAACTAGCAATCAAGTTTTTGGGCAATCCTCTAATGATGAGCTCAATAGTTCTAAGATTGCGAATCATGTCAATATCTTCATCTAGGGTAGGATGCAAGGGATCAATGTGAGGTGCACAAGGGCTAGCAATATACTTGTTCAAATGATATTGGTTGAAGATTACAAGCATCTCATTTTTTCACTCATGAAAATATTCTCCATCAAGGATAGGCACTCTATGTCTAAGACTCCCTAAAGTAGACACATTCATCTTCCTCCAATGGTGATTAAACCAAGGCAATTGAGACCAAAGCTTTGATACCACTTGTAGGACCTTGAAGTAGATGTGTCTAGAGGGGGGTGATTAGACACTTCATGCCAAAGTTGCAATTTTTAAGCTTTTTCGGTTTGAGTGGAGTTTAAGCATAATTTCAGCACTCACAATACATATCAAGCAAGTATGCAACGTGTATATAGGCAGCGGAAAGTAAAGCATGCAACTTGCAAGAATGTAAAGGGAAGGGTTTGGAGAATTCAAATGCAATCGGAGACACGGATGTTTTTCCCGTGGTTCGGATAGGTGGTGCTATCCTACATCCACGTTGATGGAGACTTCAACCCACGAAGGGTAACGGTTGCGCGAGTCCACGGAGGGCTCCACCCACGAAGGGTCCATGAAGAAGCAACCTTGTCTATCCCACCATGGCCATTGCCCACGAAGGACTTGCCTCACTAGCGGTAGATCTTCACGAAGTAGGCGATCTCCTTGCCCTTACAAACTCCTTGGTTCAACTCCACAATCTTGTCGGAGGCTCCCAAGTGACACCTAGCCAATCTAGGAGACACCACTCTCCAAGAAGTAACAAATGGTGTGTTGATGATGAACTCCTTGCTCTTGTGCCTCAAATGATAGTCTCCCCAACACTCAACTCTCTCTCATATGATTTGGATCTGGTGGAAAGAAGATTTGAGTGGAAAGCAACTTGGGAAAGGCTAGAGATCAAGATTCATATGGTAGGAATGGAATGTCTTGGCCTCAACACATGAGTAGGTAGTTCTCTCTCAGAAATAGGATGCTGGAAGTGTAGCTTTAGTCTGATGGCTCTCTCCACAAGTGAAGAGGAGGTGGAGGGGTATTTATAGCCTCCACACAAAATCCAACCGTTACACACAATTTACCAATCTCGGTGAGACCGAATCAGAAAACTCGGTCGGACCGAAGTGGTAAACCTAGTGACCGTTATGAATTTCGGTGGGACCGATTGGAACAACTCGGTGGGACCAATGTGCTAGGGTTAGGGAAAATCCAAAACTCGGTTTGACCAATTACTCAAACTCGGTGGGACCGATTTGGGTGATAAGCAGAACAGAGAGTTGGGCAAGCAAACTCGGTGAGACCGATTGCATATCTCGGTGGGACCGAGAGTAATGCAGTAGGTAACAAAGAGTTTGCAAGCCCATCTCGGTGAGACCGAGATCCCATCGGTGAGATCAAACTGATTAGGGTTTGGCAGTGGCTATGACATGTGAAACTCGGTGGCGCCGGGTTGAAAGAATCGGTATGACTGAGTTTGAGCTAGGGTTTAGGTCATTTGTGGATATGGGAAAGTAGCTGAGGATTTTGGAGCATATCATTAAGCACTTGAGCAAGAGGCTCATTAAACAACACCTCATCCCTCCTTGATAGTATTGGCTTTTCCTATGGACTCAATGTGATCTTGGATCACTAAAATGTAAAATGAAGAGTCTAGAACTTCAAGCTTTAGCCAATCCTTTGTTCTTAGTGTCTTGGAGACCTTCCCACACCCTTTAGTCCATGCCACTCCATTGTTGAACTTATCTGAAACATACTAGGTGAAAACATTAGTCCAACAAGAGATATATTGTCATCAATTATCAAAACCACCTAGGGAGCACTTGTGCTTTCAGACTCACTCGAAGTTGTAAGGAAGTAGTATATCTTCATTGTATTTGAGGCGCTTCAAGAACTCTAGCATGATGTCCTCTACCTCTTTTTCATAATATGCATCTAATTTCCATGTGTATTCATTAATGGTGTTTGGGTCAATGAACCCAATGCCATAGCATCCACCTTTTCTCATTTCATACATCTTCATCCTGCATAATACCATAGAAAAGAATATAGTGAGGATAATTACACGTAATGACTGATCAAAAGGATCACTACAGCTAGCTTGAGACTTAAATTACAGAAATAAATCACTTACAGACAATAGCAACTGATGATAGATTTGTCGAGTGCGTCTTGATTGTATAACTGAAACAGTTTAGAATACTCAACGGCCACAGCTTTCTCATGGTAGTAATCATCCTTCTTGACATACACCATGAGGGACTCCCGACCGGATCTCTTGCTAATGTCCATGTACCATTGATGCAATTCATACATTCTCGTTGGGAGCTTCTTGACATCTTCTGGCTCGACAGAAGGTTGGCCCCGGACAAATTTCCGTTTTATTTCCCCCTCTCTAATCAGAGGCATGTCCTCGATCTCGAGGAGTTGTCCAACAGTGATCTTGAGTTCTTCAGCCTGCATTATATGCTCCTGGGTTACTACCACATCGCCCACCTCGAGAACGTAAACTGTTTGGCCACAATAATATTGGGCGCGCGTACTGTCACGTGTTGTTGGCGGCACAACAAGCGGGGGGATCGATTGCGCCGCTTGTTTTCCCAGCTGGGCAACGGTTTTCCCGCATTTTTTGACAGCTGCTTGTTGTTTGCTCGAGCTCGAGCTCGCCTCCTTCTGTAGACGTTGTCGATGTAACTTCCTGATGTGGCGCTCATAGTCTGTGTCAACAGGCTTAGGAGCTGGTGGTTTAGCCATACGAATGAAGTGGTCAACTACTTACACAGGTACTTTCTCCCTTGGCGGCGGTGGCGGTTTCGGTCCAAAATGGGCGTCGACTTCTGCCCGCACTATGGCATTGGTTTGCTCCTCGGTCCTGTCGTAAGCCCTCACAGGAAGAGGAGTACTGAGGTTTGGACCATATTTATATCGCTTGCCTCCGCCTGTACTTCCTGTACTATCACCTCGACTCGTACCGCTACGCACCATAGCTACGGGGTGTCTCTTCTGTGATTGCTGAGGCGGCGGAGACGGCTGACGGGGCTGAGTTGGACGAGGAGGAGTGGCCTGAAGCTGTGCTGGACTTGGAGGAAGTGGCCTGAGGTTGTGCCGGACTTGGAGGAGGAGTGGACGTCTGACGCTGTGTCGGACTTGGAGGAGGAGTGGCCTGACACTTTGCCGGACTTGGAGGAGGAGGAGTGGCCTCACGCGTTGGTGGACTTGCAGGAGTGGGAGTCTGCTGACTCGGTGGCGGACTTCGACGAGGAGTCGGGTGACGCGGTGTCGGTGGCCTTCGAAAGATGATGCAATCCTTTCTCCATAGGATGATACGATGTTTGGCATCTCCGAGTGTGTGCTCCTCGTCACCTCCAGGAATGTCAAGCTCTAGCCCCAAATATTGGTCCACCACCTCATCAACCACGACACGAGCATAGCTTGCTGGAATCGGGTTGCAATGGAAGGTTGCATCGGGGGAATTTGTATAAGCAACACCGTCCGCCACCTTCAAGGATATGTTCTTAATTTTGAAGTGTAGCTCGCAGTTAGTGTTCTCCACGATATCATCCACGGGGTATCTATCCAGCAGTGCGTCGCCCGGGGCGGAACCCACGCTGCTTCTCGGCATAGATGGGGCGGTGGTATCCAATGCTGGATCATCCGCTAGCTGCTGCAGCTGCTGAGACCCCCTTTGCTGGCTAAGTGAGTCGATCTGCTCCTGCTGCCGCTGGAATTTAGCTGCCAATTCCGCTTGACTTGCTTCTAGGCCTTGAAGGCGTTCATTGTCCCGCTTCCTTTGCTCCTCCTCCATCTTCCTCTTCTTCTCCTCCGCAATCTTCTTTCTCGCACGGGTTCTGTAGTCGGCGTTCCAGTCCAAAAACCCCTCATACCATGGAATAGCGCCCTTGCCTCGTGTTCTTCCCGGGTGTTCAGGATTTCCCAGGGCACGCGTACGCTCGTCGTTCTCTCTGTTGGGCTGGAACACCCCGATCGAGCCTCTTCTATTGCAACAAGTAGCGCATCGTCGGCTCCGTTCAGACATGCCTTCATCGAAACATTGCCTGTCTTCGGGTCCAACTCCCCCCCATGCGCATAGAACCAAGTCCTGCACCTGGGGGGCCACCTCTTAGTAACCGGAGTGACACTTGCATCCTCCATCTCTTTCTCAGACTTATCCCACTTAGGCATTGCCACCGCGTAGCCACCTGGCCCCAGCTTATGGAACTTATCCTTTTTTCGGCATTCTTCTTGTTTATTCTCGACCGTTCCTTAGCTAATTCTGAATCCTTGAATTTCACGAAATCGTCCCAATGAGCACTTTGATTCTCTAGTATCCCCTCGAATACTGGAGTCTTCCTTCCTCCCTTGACGTACTTCTCCCACGTCGTTCTCTTGTGGTTCTTGAATGCAACCGCCATCTTCCTAAAAGCAGCGTCCTTGACTTTCCGCACATCTGCTTCTGTGAAATGATCTGGTAGGGTGAAATGTTCCATGAGAGTATCCCAAAGCAGTTTTTTTTATTCTCGTCGACAAAAGTAACATTTGGACGTGGCTTTGCTGGCTTTCTCCATTCTTGAAGGGAGATCGGGAGTTGGTCCTTCACAAGAACTCCGCACTGACGAACGAACTTGTCCGCAATCTTCTTAGGCGCTAATGGTTCGCCATTAGGTCTGATTGCCTCGATATTGTACTTTACGCCCTCCTTCAACTTTTTGTTCGGGCCTCGTTTCGTCCTTTTGCCTGAAGATTTGCTCGATCCGGATGGCTGAAAGAAGAAAGATCGATTCGTTAATATATCTTCAACTCATTTAAAACATGCGATGATCACCAGATTCCTGCTTATATAAATATATATACCTTACCGGTGTTTGTTGTTTCAGGATCAACATGTTCTTCATCGTAGTTCATGACTTCATCTTCTCAGTCGTCGCGATCGAATATCATATCACCCTCTCCAGTGTTGTTTAGAAATTCGGAGCCGTCAAAATCTTCTTCATTCTGATCATCATCTGGCCCGCGTATGATATCGAACATGGTCTGTTCTCTCTCTCTCTGTCGGTATTGTCCACCATAGCTTTTATTTAACTATGCCAAAAGAAATGTAAAACAATTTAGTATAATCTCGAATAATAGATATAATCTCGAATACATCATCTCGAATAATAGATATAATCTCGAATACATCGTCTCGAATAATAGATTTAATCTCGAATACGTCGTCTCGAATAATAGATATAATCTCGTCGAATACATCGTCTCAAATAATATATATAATCTCGAATAAATCATCTCGAATATTATATATCGAATACATCACTAGCTAGCTAGCTATCTAATAAAGATCGAATACTAGAGAGTAATCTAGGCGGTGGACAACCAAAGTGAAGGAACCATCACTGGATCATAGCTCGGGTGATCTCCCCAAAGAACCTGCCAGGTATTGGAGAACCTGACGTCCATAGCAGCCATGTAGCGATGGACGTGCTCGTCCTCCTCCCTGACACGGTGACGTACCACCTCCGGCGGGGTCGGCTCCCTCCGCAAAAAAATGTTACTTTACTTTTGCGGCATATAGTATTTTGTTGTCGACGATGACCGGCCCGCATCCTCGCCGTCGACACGTCCGCGACGACGTCCTGCTTCAGAGGACCCATGTCCGGGACTGGGCTCCACCGGGCTGGCACTGGGAGGTGCTACCTTCAGGGGCGCGACGCTTGGTGAGGAACCCGGCCCCGGGCCCCGTCATCGACCCTCATCTTCTTTGGTGGCATTCGCGTGGGCCACTTTTGGTGTGGAGGGAGCCGGCCCCGCCGAAGGTGGTACGTCGCCGTGTCAGGGAGGAGGACGAGCACGTCCATCGCTACATGGTTGTTATGGACGTCAGGTTCTCCAATACCTGGCAGGTTCTTTGGGGAGATCACCCGAGCTATGATCCAGTGATGGTTCCTTCACTTTGGTTGTCCACCGCCTAGATTACTCTCTAGTATTCGATCATTATTAGCTAGCTAGCTAGCTAGTGATGTATTCGATATATAATATTCGAGATGATTTATTCGAGATTATATATATTATTTGAGACGATGTATTCGACGAGATTATATCTATTATTCGAGACGACGTATTCGAGATTAAATCTATTATTCGAGACGATGTATTCGAGATTATATCTATTATTCGAGATGATCTTTCGAGATTATATATATTATTCGAGATTATACTAAATTGTTTTATATTTCTTTTGGCATAGTTAAATAAAAGCTATGGCGGACAATACCGACAGAGAGAGAGAACAGACCATGTTCGATATCATACGTGGGCCAGATGATGATCAGAATGAAGAAGATTTTGACGGCTCCGAATTTCTAAACAACACCGGAGAGGGTGATATGATATTCGATCGCGACGACCGAGAAGATGAAGTCATGAACTACGACGAAGAACATGTTGATCCTGAAACAACAGACACCGGCGAGGTATATATATTTATATAAGCAGGAATCTAGTGATCATCGCATGTTTTAAATGAGTTGAAGATATATTAACGAATCGATCTTTCTTCTTTCAGCCATCCGGATCGAGCAAATCTTCAGGCAAAAGGACGAAACGAGGCCCGAACAAAAAGTTGAAGGAGGGCATAAAGTACAATATCGAGGCATTCAAACCTAATGGCGAACCATTAGCGCCTAAGAAGATTGCGGACAAGTTCGTTCGTCAGTGCGGAGTTCTTGTGAAGGACCTACTCCCGATCTCCCTTCAAGAATGGAGAAAGCCAGCAAAGCCACGTCCAAATGTTACTTTTGTCGACGAGAATAAAAAAAACTGCTTTGGGATACTCTCATGGAACATTTCATCCTACCAGATCATTTCACAGAAGCAGATGTGCGGAAAGTCAAGGACGCTGCTTTTAGGAAGATGGCGGTTGCATTCAAGAACCACAAGAGAATGACGTGGGAGAAGTACGTCAAGGGAGGAAGGAAGACTCCAGTATTCGAGGGGATACTAGAGAATCAAAGTGCTCATTGGGACGATTTCGTGAAATTCAAGGGTTCAGAATTAGCTAAGGAACGGTCGAGAATAAACAAGAAGAATGCCGAAAAAAAGGATAAGTTCCATAAGCTGGGGCCAGGTGGTTATGCAGTGGCAATGCCTAAGTGGGATAAGTCTGAGAAAGAGATGGAGGATGCAAGTGTCACTCCGGTTACTAAGAGGTGGCCCCCCAGGTGCAGGACTTGGTTCTATGCGCATGGGGGGGGGAGTTGGACCCGAAGACAGGCAATGTTTCGACGAAAGCATGTCTGAACGGAGCCGACGATGCGCTACTTGTTGCAATAGAAGAGGCTCGATCGGGGGTGTTCCAGCCCAACAGAGAGAACGACGAGCTTACGCGTGCCCTGGGAAATCCTGAACACCCGGGAAGAACACGAGGCAAGGGCGCTATTCCGTGGTATGAGGGGTTTTCGGACTGGAACGCCGACTACAGAACCCGTGCGAGAAAGAAGATTGCGGAGGAGAAGAAGAGGAAGATGGAGGAGGAGTAGAGGAAGCGGGACTATGAACGCCTTCAAGGCCTAGAAGCAAGTCAAGCGGAATTGGCAGCTAAATTCCAGCGGCAGCAGGAGCAGATCGACTCACTTAGCCAGCAAAGGGGGTCTCAGCAGCTGCAGCAGCTAGCGGATGATCCAGCATTGGATACCACCGCCCCATCCATGCCGAGAAGCAGCGTGGGTTCCGCCACGGGCGACGCACTGCTGGATAGATACCCCGTGGATGATATCGCGGAGAACACTAACTGCGAGCTACACTTCAAAATTAAGAACATATCCTTGAAGGTGGAGGGCGGTGTTGCTTATACAAATTCCCCCGATGCAACCTTCCATTGCAACCCGATTCCAGCAGGCTATGCTCGTGTCGTGGTTGATGAGGTGGTGGACCAATATTCGGGGCTAGAGCTTGACATTCCTGGAGGTGACGAGGAGCACACACTCGGAGATGCCAAACATCGTATCATCCTATGGAGAAAGGATTGCATCATCTTTCGAAGGCCACCGACACCGCATCATCCGACTCCTCGTCGAAGTCCGCCACTGAGTCAGCAGACTCCCGCTGCTCCAAGTCCACCAACGCGTGAGGCCACTCCTCCTCCTCCAAGTCCGGCAAAGTGTCAGGCCACTCCTCCTCCAAGTCCGACACGGCGTCAGACGTCCACTCCTCCTCCAAGTCCGGCACAACCTCAGGCCACTCCTCCTCCAAGTCCGACACAGCTTCAGGCCACTCCTCCTCGTCCAACTCAGCCCCGTCAGCCGTCTCTGCCGCCTCAGCAATCGCAGAAGAGACACCCCGCAGCTATGGTGCGTAGCGGTACGAGTCGAGGTGATAGTAGAGGAAGTACAGGCGGAGGCAAGCGATATAAATATGGTCCAAACCTCAGTACTCCTCTTCCTGTGAGGGCTTACGACAGGACCGAGGAGCAAACCAATGCCATAGTGCGGGCAGAAGTCGACGCCCATTTTGGACCGAAACCGCCACCGCCACCAAGGGAGAAAGTGCCTGTGGAAGTAGTTGACCACTTCATTCGTATGGCTCAACCACCAGCTCCTAAGCCTGTTGACACAGACTATGAGCACCACATCAGGAAGTTACATCGACAACGTCTACAGAAGGAGGCGAGCTCGAGCTCGAGCAAACAACAAGTAGCTGTCAAAAAATGCGGGAAAACCGTTGCCCAGCTGGGAAAACAGGCGGCGCAATCGATCCCCCCGCTTGTTGTGCCGCCAACAACATGTGACAGTACGCGCGCCCAATATTATTGTGGCCAAACAGTTTACGTTTCCAAGGTGGGCGATGTGGTAATAACCCAGGAGCATATAATGCAGGCTGAAGAACTCAAGATCACTGTTGGACAACTCCTCGAGATCGAGGACATGCCTCTGATTACAGAGGAGGAAATAAAACGGAAATTTGTCAGGGGCCAACCTTTGGTCAAGCCAGAAGATGTCAACAAGCTCCCAATGAGAATGTATGAATTGCATCAATGGTACATGGACATTATCAAGAGATCCAATCGAGAGTCCCACATGGTGTATGTCAAGAAGGATGATTACTACCATGAGAAAGCTGTGGCCGTTGAGTATTCTGAACTGTTTCAGTTATACAATCAAGCCGCACTCGACAAATCTATCGTCAGTTGCTATTGTCTGTAAGTGATTTCTTTCTGTAATTTAAGTCTCAAGCTAGCTGTACGTAGTGATCCTTTTTTTCAATCATTACGTGTAATTATCCTCACTATATTCTTTTCTGTGGTATTATGCAGGATGAAGATGTATGAAATGAGAAAAGGTGGACGCTATGGCATTGGGTTCATTGACCCAAACACCGTTAATGAATACACATGGAAAATAAATAAGCATCATGAAAAAGAGGTAGAGGACAGCATGTTCGAGTTTTTAAAGCGCCTCAAATACAATGAAGATATACTACTTCCTTACAACTTCCAGTGAGTCACACTTTCTTGTACTACAAATTCTCTGTTTTTGCCTACTAGCTAGTTACATGTTTTTGCTTACATATGTCCGCTTAATTAAGACATGCAAACGTGTGTGCATGCAGATATCACTGGATCTTGTGTATCATTAAAGTTGACGCCGGAACAGTTGAAATACTAGACTCGCTACTCAAAGCAAATAGTGACTATAACATCTTGTTTGGGATAGTCAACAGGTAATTTCAATCATTATTAACTATATATCTCAGCCTATTTAGTTCGTCATTTCATGATATGAACTATTTAATAACCCCTTTATTCATTTTCTTTGTCGGCGGGCAGGGCTTGGGCAAGGTTCATCAGCGTCACGGAAGGTGAATGGAAACCAAAGCTGAAATGGTTTCGAGCCAAGGTAAGTAATTAAGTAGTACTAGCTAGCTAGCTAGCTGTCATCTCTTTAATTATCATGCTTGATTAATTATTATTTGATCAGATTAAATTCCATTCTCGTAATAAAGGCCCTGAAGCAGGCGCAGGGGACTGATCTGTGTGCATTTTGCGTTTGCGAGAACATTCGCATGATGGCGTCCGAAAGGAGCAGATCTCAAAGACAGGAATGGGTACGCTTGTCAAAACACTATTCACAATTTTTACACCATTATCGATATCTAGTCACACAACTAATACACATGCATATTGATCTCCTTCTTAACAGTTCAAAGAGGTGCGGGACAAGCTCCTAAAAACGGAGCGCGTAGAAGCACTTCAAGAGGAAATAGCGGGATTTTTGCTCGACCAGGTCATAAATCCGAAGGGAGAATACTATTACCCGCTACCGCCCCCATCGACCCAAGTCATGAACCACTTCCAATTGTCATCGTGCTCCGAAGGCACCAATCAGACTAATGCCACTGGCTCCGAAGGCAACATGCATATGTAGGAGAAATTGTATATAGCTATACATGTGTGTATGTGTGAATTAATATGGTGGTTTGTGAGACATGATTGATGATATATATATGATTGGTTCTACTAGAAATTCTATTTATATATATATATATATATATATATATGCATATATATATATATATATGCATAACGTGTACAATGTGTAGTACCGTAAAATACCAGCAAACGAAAAAGAATTAAAATGGAAAACACAAAATTAAATGAAAAAGAAATTATAAAACCAAAAACCCCCCAAACATTTTAGTACCGCTTGGTGTTACCAACCGGTACTAAAGGGCTCCTGGCCCCCGGAGCGGGCTCGTACCACGTGGTTGCCCTTTAGCACCGGTTCGTGCTGAACCGGTACTAAAGGGGGGGGGGGCTTTAGTGCCGAAACTTTAGTGCCAGTTCCTAAACCGGCACTAAAGGGCCTTACGAACCGGTGCTATTGCCCGGTTCTGCACTAGTGCATTGGTCATGTGAGTGTTGAGCATAACTCGAGAGCAAAGGACTCGCACTAAATAGGGAACGAGGGAACCTCTGTCGCCAATGTGGTACAAAGGAACTTCCACAAGCCAAAGGGAAAGAACAGTGTCCAATAGAATACCGAATTTAAGAAGGAGGGTAACCAACACTTGTTGCGCATCTCACATTGTGTGGGCATGATATTCAATTGCTTGGCATCTCACATCAAGACCATGTTATACATATAGTTGCTAGGGTCGTGGAAAGCTGCGGTGACAACATATTATGACTTAGATTTGGTGGTGCTTCCTGAGTACCCGGCCTCAAGCTCTGTGGTGAAAACCCTAGGTTTGGCACTAGTTGGTTATACCTGAAAATGGCGGCGTTTTTTCGTCGTTACCTTGTCTTTAGGGTGAAAACACAAGATTTGACCTGATGGTTGGATTCGGTGACGGCGGCACTTGAGTGTCGTTCCCATTCTAAAGACGTTGCTACTAGAGAACATTTCTTGTCGTACTTGTCATGTCAAGTAATGGTTGGTACACATGGTCGTTGTTATAATTCATTGATTGCTATTCTGATCGCTTTGAAAAAAAAACTTCCCTCCGTGAAGGTATATCTTCAGTTTTCTATGACTTTGTTTTTCCTCGACATGATACTTTGTGTGTGAGTTGGTCTTAGCTGTGTGTATTCTAATTATGCAAAGATTGGATGCGAGTTCATTGTGTTTATATCCGTTGATGCTTTATTTTAAGTTATTGAACTTCACTCTTTTGTCGAAAATTGCATCGATGTGTTGTAGTCTTCGTTAAGCCACTGATCACCCACTTCGGCGTAACTATATATTTCACCAGGAATTTTTTTTTTGTGGAACACATTCAGAAAACGCCAAACATCAATAAAAATCGATTCCTCCCTCAAAAAAGAGATCTCAAATCGGTTCCGTCTGAACTAACTACGAGCATTCTCTTTTTTTCCAGTAGAAAAAGTAAGACCTTTCACAAGAGATGGTCTCAATTATCAACTGCTGGAGTAGTACAAAATTGGCTGATCGCCAACCTTGTCTGCAGGCGTTTGACGCCGTCACTCGGCTCATTTCAGTGAACCACACAAGGCATCAGTGATCACTAGTTCATACGAAAAAGGGGTTCCCCGATCACTAGTTCATTACCATACTAAAACCGGAAATCACATGTAACGCGCAGATTCAATCAGTATATATTAGGAAGAACATTATCATGTTCGCACCCATCAATGCGTCCAAGACATTTTGTCCGCCCACCTGCTCTTAGGATACGTCTGTCCGCGGGATACTGCTAAAATGTGCACCGATCTAAAACTGATCATTCCTGAGTTGTGCTTCAGTTACGCGTCTACTTCATGCGTTCACTTGTGACATTCAGACACTGCATGCTTTTCTAGTGGTGCCAAAGCTGGTAACCCGGGATGCCATGCCCTTGCCAAGAAGAGCAGGTTGAATGGACGTCTCGCAGGAGGACAAGACATATTCGGCCACAGCCCAGGCTGAGAATATATATTAACTAAGTAGAATAAATAATGCCAGACCATCCTTCCTTCATACTATTACGTAGTAGCTTGTTATGACTGAACGTCCTGCCACTGAGGACGTTTGCTGTCCTGGTTAATTATATGAACTTGAGCATGTGCTTGCCGTTTTATATATGATCAATCAATGATAAAGAGCTTGCACCTCTGCATGTCTTGGCTTCTTAGTCATGTGTTTATCTGCTGTGTCAGTTCACGTAATTTGCTGAAGTCCGGCCGTATTTTATCCCATCCAAGCACGTCCATAGAATTGCTGGAGATACGTTTTTCTTTCTTTCTTTTTCGAAACGGAGCTGGAGATACGTACGTTTGGACAAAGAAGAGATCCAAATAAGCTAACGCGCGAGGAAGAAAAAAACAGCAACGTTACACCATCGATGGCTATGGCGACATGGCAGCAGTAGCAGTCGTCCTCTGACGTGTTTTCTTTTTAATTTCTTGTTTTGGGACTAGTTCTTCAATGCTAGCTGTGACGGTCTTGCAGTGAACGATAAACCATCTATACTACTCCTATATTTTGGATATACGTAGCAGAGGAAGTATGCTTTATTCATTCATCTAGCAATGGAACAGTATTTTCTTACGAATTCTACAACGTATAAATCCGATACAAGAATCTGCGAGGTTCTAAATTGGTCTATCCACAAGAAGAGGGCACATCTTTCGCCCACTTCACAATTTTCTTCCCCAAGCCCGTACAATTGAAGGACCGTGAACCTATCCCGAATCCTTCCTTGATACAGTTTCAGCGCATCAGAGTCCAACCATGTCTTCTTCTACTTATGCATCTTCTTCTTCCTGCCTTGTGGCCACACCACAATATCTACAACTACACTTGCTAAATGCCAAAGTGTCCTTCTGCTCCCAAGCTCAAATGAGCTCGGTGAACAATAAAATAAAAATAAAAATATGATATTTTTTGTGACAAAAGTTTCAACCGCTTGTAAAAATTCGTCATGAAATCACATTCATGTAAGGTGTGGCAAAACAAACAAAACCAGTGCTCCAACATGCTTTTGAAAGTAGCATTTTCAGGGTAACCATTTTGTTTTTTTGCCACGCTTTTTAGAAATGTGATTACATGACGGATTTTTCTAAGCACTTAAAACTTTTGTCAATGTTTCTCACCAAAAAAATTCTGATTTTTTTTGTTTTACTGTTCACCCAAGCTCAATGAGCTCGGGCTGAGAAACTCCGTGTCTGCTAAACACTGCTATACTTCGCTCCCTCGGTCCTTCCCTCGTTGGTTTTGAACCTCTGCAGCTCGTAGCGGCACGACACAATGGCGCGCGTCCGTGATGGTCAGGAACATGCTCTCCTCCCCTATGGTGTCCCTGGTGTAGCCTGACACCACCAGCTTCTCCATCACCTGCAGCCTAGGATTCGTCGGACCTATCTGAAGATCACCAAGAGCACTGGATCAAAATTCTGGAACTACTCCCTCTGGTCACTTTTTTTTTCGAGAACACTCCTCTGGTCACTTCATAAGACCTTAAAGACATTTAAGACAATGTATAAAACAGTCCATTTTAAGTTGTTTGAAATGACTTACAAAAATGAACGGGGGAAGTAAACTTCACCGTTGGTACTTAGCAGTAACTTGTAGTGTTGGGTTTTTTGTTTAATTACCCTGATACCCTTCCGGTCCACCAGGCCCTTGTGAACTTCTCCTAGCATCCTGATCCCGGTGTTGTCGATTGAAGTCACGCTTGACATGTTTAGTTATGTCAAGTTAATGATCGACGTCTGAAGAAAATATTAGATGAAATGAGAGGGTTAAATGTTTATTACCACCAAGATCAAGAACCAGGCATTGCAAGTCTTGCCCGTCTCAAAATCCTACAAGGCACTGCGGTAGTTAACACCTCGTTACTTTGATTTTTTTTTGAATAATTGACAGGAGCTCTGTCATTTAAAAAATAGAATAACACAACTACCTAGCAGCCTCTACAGCAATTTGCATCATCCGATTAGCTCACTCAACGATTTGGATCCTCCCATCGTCCCGCCTTGTCACCACGGTCTTTTCTACCGCTCCCACCTCGAGCCCAAACGTGTTAGTGGGTTGCTGCTCCGAGGATCGATCTAGGAGTCCTCTCGTTTACCGATACAGTCTAATGTTGTGATCCGCGTGGTAGGGGAGCGCATGAGACGAGCACCTACAGCCTCTCAGCATTCACCTGATCACCTTGCTACTAGGAAAAACCCTATAGACAGCCACCTAATAGCAGCACCGGGTAAAGGGTCCGCGCTATTGGTAAGTAGTAGTAGTGTGGGGTGAAATATCGCGCTGCAAGTGAACTTTAGCAGTAGCGCTGGCATAATGACCCTGCGCTACTGCTAAGTGGTCCCCGCCGTGGCCCCCGGGACAGTCCACGGCAGCAACGTTGAGTCTAAAACATGCGCTACAGCTAGTAAGATAGTAGCAACGCGGGGACACAGGCTCGGCACTATTGCTATGGATACACTGGGATAGCTGGTGGGCCCCACTTAGTAGCAGCGCTGGCTACATGCCCCGTGCTACTACTAAGCCCAGCATCCTCTTTACCGTCTCCCTGCCCATTCCTCACTCCCCTCTCCTCACTCTCGCTCTCTCGCCGTCATTCCTCCACCCGCTGTCGCCCCCTCCTCCCTCCTTCCTCCGCTTCCTCCACTCCTCTCGCCAGCACTCCCTCCCACATCGCCGCCGCCGTCTCCCTCTCATCCATGTCGCGCTCCCTCCCTCCCACGTCGCCGCCGCCAGCAGCTTCTTTTTTATCAAATGTTGGCTTGTAGTATAGATTTTTTTTTTCAAATGTTGGCTTGTAGTATAGATTTTTTTTTAAATGTTGGCTTTTAGTATTGATTTTTTTTCAAATGTTGGCATGTAGTAGTATTAATATGTGACCATAACATGTGAATTCATTGCTAAACATGACCATAGAAGAAAGAACTACCAAAATATGCGAGTTTGGATAGAGTACCAACTTTCTTTGCTAAATATGACCATAGAAGAAAGAACTACCAAAACATTGCTAAACATGACCATGACCATGGAAGAATGAATTCACATAGCAAGTGCCCTACCCTAGGAGTATAGTTCTAGTATGGATAGGAATGCCTATACTGGGAAAACGATAACAGAAAGAAAACATTGTCACGGCATTGAAAAATGATGATCTATGAAAACGTTGCACCTGTATGAAAAATCATGGTCCATTAATTTGTTTTGTGTGCATTCTGTTACAATAATGTTGATCGATGCTTCGGGTTGACTTTCAGTCTGTTGGGACTCCATGTGCGATAATTTGATGTTCTTGGAGGAAGGATCCCGACTGTTGCCCCCAAGCACATCGTACCATCTCTCATCTCCCTCCACCCTCATTCTCACCATGGAGTGCAACTAGTTAGTCGGCGTCTCCGTGCCCTCCGTGTTCTCCTCCCTAAGCGCGGCTAGGTCATTCGCATGTAGGCTTCTTCCAGTGGCTCTAGGAAGACATTGGACGGGCTGTCGTTTGAGCTCTTGTGCGTCGCCCTCCCCGATGTCGGCTGTGACAGCCGAGCAGTGTTGTAACTGCGACGGTGACCTGCTACAACTATAGAGGGCGTGCTGGTGATGGCGACCTCCCATGCCTCAACCCGGTGACAAGCGGAGCTACAAACTAGAGCCGATGCCTGGTTGTGTCGATAAAGCTGCAACCGGTGTTATTGAAAGCTACACATGGCGCCAGGGGAAAGCTACAACCAGTGACACGGGGAGATGCAACTAATGTGATGGAATGATAGATATATGCTCCAACGGTTGCAATCGACATTGACAAAAGTTGCAACCGCCGACGAGGAAAATTGCGACCGGTGGCGGATGAAGCTACATTGAGCTAGATTTTATTGGGTTGCAACTGACGCACTACAAATCTAGATCGATGCGTGAGATGCTGCGACCTCAGTGACCACATGCTAGAACCGACAAGCTTATTTGCTGGACCCAGCGGAGACAGAGTTGCAGTGAGGCTACTACTGTCGATGCACGGAGATGCAACGGTGTTTTCTACGAGTGACTGTGAACGGTGCGCCGATTGCGACTGTTATTTGTTTCCCCTGCAGCAGTGCACGGTCATGTCTTGACTGGCCCCGGTGGATGCCGGGAGGCCACTGGACGGCGAATCGGTGGTGCCGCGCATGTGTGTCGGTGAAAAGCTATGACTGGTGTGGCGTGATGCGACGACGGGTGAGGCGAGAAGCTGCGATGGTGGTGCTAGGGTTGTGACCATGGCTACGGCAAACTACGAGTGGTGGTGAGCGTGGTTGTCGTGGAGGACACCAGGTGGGGGATGGCAACAAAACAGCGACCACACCGTGCGTGGGGCGAACGGTCTTGTGCGCGTGTGAATCGTGAATCTGTTGGGGAAAGAAAAAAAATGGCTGAAGGCTTGATCTGACGGCTGGGTGGCAACGAATCGTACATGTGGGCTGAGACCGGCCAGGGGTTTGGCGTCGGTTAGTCTTACATTATATCGCAATGTCCTACTTTGTACCCCCTCCGTCCGGAAATACTTGTCATCAAAATGGACAAAAAGGGATGTATCTAGAACTAAAATACATCTAGATACATCCTCTTTTATTCATTTTGATGACAAGTATTTCCGGACGAAGGGAGTACTCCTCAATACTTACTCAAAGACGTGCCCCTTCCTTCTTTACTCTCTTATTAAACTTTCAACTACTCTTTTTTCATGTTTTCCTCACGTTTATTTATAAGTTGTCCATCTAGCTTCATTGTCGTGCCGGATCTCTCACCACTTATCATCTGTTTTTCTAGCTCCTTAACCTAACCATTTGTGCGAGCGGTAGAAATTGGAGGTATTGGGACATGCAGATGAAGACTCATGACCCGACATTAATACCCTTGCAGTAGCGGAAACTCTCAGAAGCAAACAAGGACAGACGCACGCATGCATGCAGTTGCCGAATTGCTTTAAGTACTTGGAACATGTTTGCTTCAAATCATCTGATTACTGTAGGCCGGGGTTCATCCATACATGGTTTTAGCATCTTTTGTCATACCGTTATGTGCCATCCACCCTACCTCCACGCCTTTTTCATTTCATCTTTTAATTCAAACTACTATATCTTTTTAACCTAAAGCTCAAAGTAGGTTTTGTTTGCATATTTGTGTTCGTCACGACGAGAACTTTTAAATTTCAAGTTTAAAATATTGAAACTTGATAGTCCTAACATTAAGCTCTACTAAATTTTACCAAGTCTCATATGCCTTTAGGACTTTAGGGTTCTCAGCGTAAGGCTTAGGGTTTACAATTTACGCTTTAGGGTTTAAGTTTAAGTTTTTGAAATTTGATAAACTTATCATCGTTCCTATAAAGTTTTAGTAGTTAAAAGGGACCTCCTATATGACGCGTTCTGCGTTATACAGCAGCTCGACGCACAGGGGAGACGCGCTACTGGGCCGGGCCAATCTGATTCCTGTCGCGCGACATAAAAAGGGCGTAAAAACAATAGAGACTGACGGTTTGTCTCAAAAAAAAAAGACTAATGGGATTTGATCCCAGGACCTAATGCATCAGACAGTGAGCCCTTCGAGACTACAACAGACAACAACAGCTGGCTATAAGAGGTGCAAAATATAATAAGACCACATAGAAAGCGTTGAGATTTGGAAAAAAATTCTTAAAAATTGCGAGCAGTTTTGAAATGCCATGATTTCATTATATTCCTTTTTTTAGAAGTGAAGATTTTTTGATATACCACACTAAAAATTAAACACGAACAAATCCTAAAAATCCTGAACAGTTTTCTAAAACGCGAACAATTTTTAAAAGTTTAACCATTTCTGAAAAAACAAACAAATTACGAAAAAAAAGTGAACCTTTCTTCAAATTTCCGAATATTTCTGGAGATCACGAACAGATTTTAAGTACCGAAAAAATGGAAAACATGAACATTTTTTAAGTTCAGAACAAAAAATTTAAAACAGAACATTTTTATTACAAACAAAATTTGTATTTTATGAGTTTTTGGAAATGCAAAGAAAATTTGAAACATGGGAACATTTATTGAAATTGCAAACAAAACGATGAAACCGCGAACATTATTAAAAAAATGAACATTTTTCTGAATTGGTGAGCAAATCTTCAAAACAAAAATATTTTTTGAAATTCTGAACATATTTTGAAAACCACGAACATTATTTGAAACTCCCGAACATTTTTTGAATAAGTGAACTAAGTTTGAAAAACAGGAACATTTTATGAAATTTGGAACAAAATTTTGAAACCACGAACATTATTTTGAATTTGTGAACAAATTTTGAAAAACGGGAACATTTTTTGAATTTTTGTACAAAATTTAAAAAAGGAACATTTTTTAATTCGGAACAATTTTTTTGAAACCACGAACATTTTTCGAATTTATGAGGAAATTTTGAAAATCAGGGACATTTTTTGAAATTCTGAATAATATTTGAAATTTCCAAAAAAATTGAAAAAAATAAACTTGAAATAAAAAAGGGAAACAAAAAATGAAAAAAAAGGAAAAATAAAAAAAGAACAAGAAGAGAAATAGAAAAAATAAAAACGAAAAGTAAAAAGCCGGTTCAGGAACCTTCTAGAAGATTCCAAAAACCGAAAAAAACCGTCTGGGAAACTCTAGAAGGTTCCCAAAACTAGAAACGCTGCAAACACGTTAAATGGATCGGCCCATGACATCGCTCGATCGCCAGGTCTGTGCGAAACGGCGACACTTTGACGCAATGAGCTTCGGAAATTCCGTGATTTGCCTCGTGATCTGCCAAGTCGTTGGATTCTAGACAAGGGCCCAACCTTTTTGATTGTTGAAAACTTACCGAAGTATGGGCTTGCTCAGCGACTAGTTTATTGGGCGTTAAAAAGCATCTCAGCCCATTGACGATAAAAGTGCCACACGGTTTTTGCTTTGCCCATAGGCCTGATTAATTATTTTTAGAAAAAAATGCCAACAAAGAAAAAGAGGACCGTAATTGCTATGATCTGAATTATGAAAAACTGCCATGGTCAAAAAAGGGGAAAAATGCCACGCCATTAAAATTGAAAATGCCACCCTCTAAATAATAAGAAAATGCCATGTTATTGACTATTAAAATGACATGTCCTTAATAATAAAA
The DNA here is from genome assembly GCA_034509565.1 of Triticum monococcum. NCBI lineage: Eukaryota > Viridiplantae > Streptophyta > Magnoliopsida > Poales > Poaceae > Triticum > Triticum monococcum. The sequence continues at coordinate 699,126,574 of CM067847.1, forward strand.
ACTGGCATGTTAATGACAATGATAAATAAAAATGTCAGACTCTTAATAATAAAACTTCCATCCTCTTAACAATAAAAATAACATGTTATTGACTATTAAAACTGCCATGCTACTAGTAATAAAATTGCCATGTTATTGATAATAAAATGCCATGCTCCTAGTAATGAAATTGACATCCTCTTAATAATAAAAAATCTATGTTTCGATTATTAAACTACCCTCCTCTAAAAAATAAAAATGTCATGTTATTTGACTATTAAAATGCCATGCTCATAATAAATAAAAACTGCCATGTTGTTGATAACAAAATGCCATGCTCCTAAAAAAATAAAACTATGATAAAAAGGCCTATGAATTGCCCAACTATGTATAAACAAAATGCACATGGCAAGCTTAGAAAAAAAATCATCTAGTAGGATTTTTTTCAAAAATGGGATTTTCGGATATTTTTAAATGAAAAAACGAATTTAAAAAAGTTCACTCAAATAAAAAACTAATTTTGAGAACAAGTGTGCACGTAAGCCAACTTCAGCCCAATGGTGAGCGTGAGTGATCACGAGTTTGAGCACCTGCAGCCTCGCATTTCTCACGATTTTTTGATTTTTTTTTAAAGGGAGTGTTCGCCAGAGATCCGTTCACAGCGAACTCTTCCCCATAGTTAACGCGGCATTGGCCTTGTGCCAAGATTCATGCGACAGCAGGGAACTCATTCGTCAGGGTTGGCCTCCTGGCGAATGTTTGCCAAAAAAATTTTCCCTTTATTACTTGTGATTTTTGGATATTTTTTTAAAATGGCTCATTCACCAAGGATCTGTTCACAGCGAACTCTTCCCGATAGTTGACAAGGCATTGGCATTGCGCCAAGATTCGTGCGACGGCAAGGAAGGTGTTTGCCAAGGTTGGCCTCCTTGTGAATGTTCGCCAAATAACAATTCCTTTATTTTTTCAGGAATACGGAAAAGGTTGCGTATCATTGCATTGATAGAATGAATAGAATGAGTACAAATAGAGATACAACACATGACACGAACACATACAGGCGTGAATATGATGTCTGGAGCAGAGACACAAGGGATGCTCAGCCCGAACAGGGGTTACATCACAGCTGAACCTATCAAACCCGAACCAAGAATGGCAATGCCAAACCAGCAAGAATTCCAACATCACCTAAGCCAAAACCGGGGACACCGCGAGCGAACAAGATAGCGCCTTCAAGAAGGAAGTCGACGCCGAGACGCCATCGCCATCCGGTCCGGAGGAACCAGACCTAGGGTTTCCCCTGAGCTCGAAGAGGGGCGCAACTGAGGGCCTTGCTAGCGCCTCCAAGAAGGAAAACGACATCCGCAGACGCCGTCGCTACCAGCATCGGCAAGCCGAGCAAGGATTTCACCTTGGCCTGAGGCTGAACAATCCCATGGCCGCCGTATCTGGAGTCGGAGATGAGGAAGCCCACGCTGGTCGGAGCCACCATGTCGGAAGGGGGTTGGCGGGGCTACACCTGTTGTCGGATGGTGGCACCGCTTCCCGCCCCACAAGCATTGGATCTGGCGAAAACGGGGGCTTTGAGTCGTACAGAGTAGGGAGGGCAGTGAAGCAAGCCACAAGCGGATGGGGCGACGGCGATCAACAACGCCAGCAAGCAGGGATTGGAGGGACACAGATCCATGCTACCGTGGCCATAGCCGCCGGCAAGCGGGGATTGGAGGGACACAGCTGCCTGATCGTCGAGGCCAGAGTTGCCCGGCAAGGGACACCATCAGCCATGGACACCAGAGAGACGCGGGTCCAAGGTCGTCGGGGCCATAGCAGCGCCAGCAAGTACCCGCCTTGTGGAGCCCCGGGACTGCCACCAGCACCGTAGCCTTGTCGCCACCATGTGAACCTTCACCGCGGCTCGAGGGAAGGAAGGGCCACCGGAGACAAGGGGGTCCGCCAATGCACTAAATGGAGGCTACGAACACCCCCACGACCGGCCACAGGTCTGCCCAAATCACACCCAAGTAGCACCAAGAGGACTGGGCCACGCTGAGGGAAGGGGAGACCGCAGGGGAGGGAAGGCACACAAGGCCATGGCCTAGCACGCCGCACCTGTCGCCGGACCAGCAAGAACGTAGCAGCTGGGAGGGTGCGCCCGCGACGCACGCGAGGAATGATACATCTCCAACATATCTATAATTTTTGATTGCTCCATTCTATATTATCTACTGTTTTGGACATTATTGGGTTTTATTAACCACTTTTATATTAATTTTGGGACTAACCTATTGACCCAGAGCCCAGTGCCAGTTCATGTTTTTTCCCTTGTTTCAGTGTTTCACAGAAAAGGAAAATCAAACGGAGTCCAATTGACCTGAAACTTCACGGAACTTATTTTTGGAAGGAAAGCAACACGGGAGACTCGGAGTCCATGTAAGGGAAGCAACGAGGAACCCACGAGGCAGGGGGTGCACCCACCCCCCTGGGCGCGCCCTCCACCCTCGTGGGCTCCTCGTGGCCCTGATGTCTACTACACAACATTCTTCTTGTAGACGTTGTTAGGCCTTCAAGTGCAGAGGTTTGTAGGACAGTAGCAAATTTCCCTCAAGTGGATGACCTAAGGTTTATCAATCCGTAGGAGGCGTAGGATGAAGATGGTCTCTCTCAAGCAACCCTGCAACCAAATAACAAAGAGTCTCTTGTGTCCCCAACACACCCAATACAATGGTAAATTGTATAGGTGCACTAGTTCGGCGAAGAGATGGTGAAACAAGTGGTATATGGATGGTAGATAATAGTATTTATAATCTGAAATTATAAAAACAGCAAGGTAACGAATGAGAAAAGTGAGCATAAACGGTATTGCAATGATAGGAAACAAGGCCTAGGGTTCATACTTTCACTAGTGTAAGTCCTCTCAACAATACTAACATAATTGGATCATAAAACTATCCCTCAACATGCAACAAAGAGTCACTCCAAAGTCACTAATAGTGGAGAACGAATGAAGAGATTATGGTAGGGTACGAAACCACCTCAAAGTTATTCTTTCCAATCAATCCGTTGGGCTATTCCTATAAGTGTCACAAACAGCCCTAGAGTTCGTACTAGAATAACACCTTAAGACACAAATCAACCAAAACCCTAATGTCACCTAGATACTCCAATTTCACCTCAAGTATCCGTGGGTATGATTATACGATATGCATCACACAATCTCAGATTCATCTATTCAACCAACACAAAGGACCTCAAAGAGTGCCCCAAAGTTCTACCGGAGAATCACGATGAAAACGTGTGCAAACCCCTATGCATAGGTTCATGGGCGGAACCCGCAAGTTGATCACCAAAACATACATCAAGTGAATCACGTGATATCCCATTGTCACCACAGATATCCACGGCAAGACATACATCAAGTGTTCTCAAATCTTTAAAGACTCAATCCGATAAGATAACTCCAAAGGGAAAACTCAATTCATTACAAGAGAGTAGAGGGGGAGGAGAAACATAAGATCCAACTATAATAGCAAAGCTCGCGATACATCAAGATCGTGCCAAATCAAGAACACGAGAGAGAGAGAGAGAGAGATCAAACACATAGCTACTGGTACATACCCTCAGCCCCGAGGGAGAACTACTCCCTCCTCGTCATGGAGAGCACCGGAATGATGAAGATGGCCACCGGAGAGGGATTGTGTAACGCCCTCGATGCGGCTATAGCTCCCACGTGTCGAGGCACGACTTAGAGACATAACCGCATTGAAAGCAATGTCGCAAGTTAGGCAATCATCACAACATCCCATGTAATATATAGAATAAAAGGGGAGATACATAGTTGGCTTACACTCGCCACGTCACATCAAAGTACATAAATAACATACATCATCCAAACACTCATGGCCCGACTACGGCGCCAAAATAAAAGACAACCCAACAAGCGACATGGTCCCGATCACCCCAACTGGGCACCACTACTGATCATCAGGAAAAGAAACATAGTAACGCTGAGAGTCCTCGTCGTACTCCCACTTGAGCTCAAGTGCGCCATCTGGAGCTGTATCATCTGTCCCTGCATCTGGTGTAATAGTAATCTGTGAGCCACAGGGACTCAGCAGTCTCGCACCCTCGCGATCAAGACTATTTAAGCTTAAAGGAAGGGGTAAGGCAAATATATGTGGAGCTGCAGCAAGCGACTAGCATATATGGTGGCTAACTTATTCGCAAAAGAGAGCGAGAAGAGTAGGCAAAGCGCGAGGGAGAAACTAGAGAGCAACCTGCGCAAACATAACTCCAACACCGTGTCCACTTCCCGGATTCCTGTCGAGAAGAGGCCATCACGGTAACACACACGGTTGATTCATTTTAATTAATTAAGGTTCAAGTTATCTACAACCGGACATTAACAAATTCCCATCTTCCCATAACCGCGGGCACGGCTTTCGAAAGTTCAAACCCTGCAGGGGAGTCCCAACTTAGCCCATCACAAGCTCTCACGGTCAATGAAGGAATAGACCTCCACCCGAGACATTCCGATCAGACTCGGTATCCCGGTACAACAAGACATTTCGACAGGTTAAAACAAGACCAGCAACACCACCTGTTGTGCCGACAAATCCCGATAGGAGCTGCACATATCTCGTTCTCAGGGCACACCGGATAAGCTAAGCGTACGGGAGCCAACGTAACCCAAGTTGCCAAGGGACGGCCCCGCATGGTGCTCTAGGGTGGACCAACACTCAGAGGAGCACTGGCCCGGGGGGTTTAAAATAAGATGACCCTCGGGCTCTGGAAACCCAAGGGAAAAAGAGGCTAGGTGGCAAATGGTAAAACCAATGTTGGGCATTGCTGGAAAAGCTTTAATCAAGGCGAACTATCAAGGGGTTCCCATTATCACCCAACCGCGTAAGGAACGCAAAATCCGGGAACATAACACCGATATGACGGAAACTAGGGCAGCAAGAGTGGAACAAAACACTAGGCGAGAGGCCGAGCCTTCCACCCTTTACCAAGTGTATAGATGCATTAAGATAACATGGCAATATAATGATATCCCAACAAGTAAATAAATGTTCCAACAAGGAACGGTCTCCAATCTTCACCTGCAACTAGCAACGCTATAAGAGGGGCCGAGAAAAGCGGTAACATAGCCAATCAACAGTTTGCTAGGACAATGGTAGCTTAGAGGCTGAACATGGCAATTTGGGAGGCTGACAAGCAAGTGGTAGGCATCGTCGCAGTGGCATAGCAAAAGAGCGAGCAAACTAGCATAGCAAAGATAGTAGTGATTTCAAGGGTATGATCATCTTGCCTGCAAAGTTGTCAGAGTTGACTGGATCCTCGAAAGCAAACTCAACGGGCTCCTCCTTAGCGAAATCGTCTCCCGGCTCTACCCAAACAAGACAAACAAGCAACAAGGATACAATCAACCACGTGCAAACTTAGACAATAAGATGCAATGATGAGATGCTATGTGGGATGCGATGCGGGATGCAAAATGCAAGATATGGCAGGAAATGCATGAACCTGGCCTCAACTTGGAAAACCAAGTGTGCCAATGGAAAGGTGGGATGAAATCGCTTGAAAACGATATAAAGAACGCCGTAATCGGAGTTACGGTTTGGAAATGGCAAGCGATTCAAATATGACTCCGGTCTGCGATTTACAGCAAGTAGGCATCTAAATGCAATGAGATGAACATGCTACAACACTCAAACATGGCATCAAAATACATGGCAGGGAAGCATTCAAGATGCTTAACAAAATACTAGCACTGAGCCACGGCCAATTCATCCATTAAGAGGTTCAAACAAGCATGGCAAAAACGCAAATGCAAAACAGATTTCAGACTTAGTGAAATTAACACTTGTCTGAAATTTCAGATCATGAAGCCCTCTTCGGAGCAACAAAACAACATGCTACAGAACCTGAACATGACAAAGAAAGACATGGCATGAAGCTACTCAACAAGCTTAACAAAAGTCCCTTAGTGACCTTGAGCCAAAAGGGATCACAAAATATGCTAACAAGCACACGAACATAGTTAAAACATAATCAGTTTTCAGACTTAGTGAAAACTGGGACGTGCTGAAACATAACTCACGAAGGCATGTAAACGAGCTCGATGCACTCACTATGGTGCAAGTCATGGCAAGGCAAGCATACATCCATTAAGAAGGCACAAAATGCAAGCTAGACATGGCAAGAACAATGGCATAGCACGCATGGGTCAACTACAATAACATCGGCAAAATCGCAAACAAGTTGACGATCTGCCCAGATTCACAACGAAGCAAAAGTAGAGCTCGATTGACTCAAGCTAGGGTGCTCCATATATGCAAACAAAGACATGGATGGATAGAGCACTGCAATATTAACAAAACTCCTTTACTGATCATCCTCAAAAGAGGCACGGATCACTAGGAAACAGCATGAACATATGGCATCATGAACTAAACAATCCCAGACTTAGTGAAATCTACTAAGTCACTGAAAACAGATTTACCGGGTGCCTCGCTTTGCAAGCTTGCACTAAGCACCACACACATCACAAAAATACATGGGTTGCACCTCTGGAAAGATGACACCCTTAACAAAACATATGAAGAGCACCATGGCATATCATGCACACAATAATCATGGAAAAAATGACAAAAGTCTAAGATGAACTAGCAGATCTGACAATTAACTCACGAAGCCCTCTTCTAACAGCATTTCGGGCATCAAGATGAACTCAAATGGAAATGATGCAATGGAATGAAATGATGTACTCATCGGGACGAACATTTTGATATGCTATATGTCCAAAACGGAGCTACTGATGCGGAGATATGGCAGGTCAAAGTTTGCTCAAAAAATTAGGGTTCGGAGGGAAAGTCAACTGAGATTCCAGATCCAGATCTGGCACGGAAAACGAGGTTCGCCGGAAACACTGTTCCTGTTCGCCGGAGATGACGGAGATGACGGCGGCGAGGTCTCCCGGGCTCGGACCTCGCCGGATCCGGCCGGCGGTGGTCGGAGAGGCTGCGGGGACGGCGCGACCGGCCGCGGCGTGGGGCGGCGATGCGGTGGCGGAGGAAGGCGGCAGAGTCCTGCGGCGGGGCGGCGAGCTCCGGTCGGCGGCGGGGAGGCCCGCGGCGGCGCCGGGCTGGAGGGGCGCCGGGCGGAGGGAGGATGAAGTCCCGGGCGGCGGCGGTGGTGGCCCGGGCCTCGGGGGCCGGAGATGGGCCTCCCGGGCCGCGCGGCGGTGGTGGCGGCGAGCGCCACATGGCAGGCGGTGGTAGGCTGAGGCGGCGGCGACGGTTTTGTCCGGCGCCGGGCGGACGTGTTCGGCGCGCGAGGGGATTTTTTTAGGGTTTCGTGGGAGGAGAAGATCCGAAAACGGGGGGGGGGGGGGTCTATATATAGGCATAAGTGGAGCTAGGAGAGTCCAAATGAGGTGTGATTTTCGGCCACGCGATCGTGATCGAACGCTCTAGATGATGGAGCAGAGTTTGGTGGGTTTTGGGCCAAATTGGAGCGGTGTTGGGCTGCAACAAACACGAGGCCTTTTCGGTCCCTCGGTTAACCGTTGGAGTATCAAACGAAGTCCAAATGATACGAAACTTGACAGGCGGTCTACCGGTAGTAAACCAAGGCCGCATGACAAGTCTCGGTCCCATCTGGAAATGTTTAATCCCCACACACGAAAGAAAGCTAGAAATGACCACCGAAGGAGAACGAAGCGCCGGAATGCAAAACGGACAACGGGGAAAATGCTCGAATGCATGAGATGAACACGTATGGAAATGCAATGCACATGATGACATGATATGAGATGCATGACAACGATAATAACACACGGAGACAAAAACCCGAACCCAAGAAAATAAATTAACTTAAAGCCGAAAACGGCAAGAGTTGGATTACAAATTGGGAAAGTCATATCCGGGGTGTTACAACACTCCACCACTATGAAAAGATCTCGTCCCAAGATCTAGGACTGAAAGAACGCCGGGTACTCAGAACAGAGGTGATCCTCGCGTTCCCAGGTAGCTTCACGGTCGGAATGGTGTGACCACTTTACTTTGAGAAATTTGATTGACTTGTTGTGAGTCCTGCGTTCAGTCTCTTCAAGGATTGCAACTAGGTGCTCACGATAGGAGAGATCTTCTTGGAGCTCAATGTCCTCGAAGTTGACGGTGCGGTCAGGCGTCTTGAAGCACTTTCGGAGCTAAGAGACATGGAACACATCATGAACATTTGCAAAGTTTGACGGAAGCTCGAGTTGATAGGCGAGGTCGCCTCTCTTGCTGACAATCTTGAAAAGTCCCACGTATCTAGGGGCAAGCTTCCCTTTGATACTGAAGCGACGAGTCCCTTTCATAGGAGAGACGCGGAGGTAAACATGATCTCCGATCTCGAAAGCCAAATCACGGTGCTTACTATCATAGTAGCTCTTCTGGCGGGATTGGGCTGCTTTGAGGTTATCACGAATGACTTTGCACATTTCTTCTGCCTCTGTGATTAAGTCATTACCCAGCAGCTAACGTTCACCGGTTTCAGACCAGTTGAGAAGGGTACGGCACTTCCTACCATACAGAATTTCAAATGGGGCCTTTCCCGAACTTGCTTGAAAACTGTTGTTATAGGAGAATTCAGCATAAGGAAGACAATCCTCCCACTTCATGCTGAAGGAGATCACACAAGCCCTGAGCATATCTTCAAGAATGTGGTTGACACGCTCGACTTGACCGCTTGTTTGAGGATGGAAAGCTGTGCTGAAGCGGATGTTGGTGCCCATGGCCTTCTGAAAAGAATCCCAAAACTTGGAGGTAAAGATGCTGCCACGGTCTGAAGATATCACTTGAGGAATACCGTGCAGAGAGACAATTCGAGAGGTATAGAGTTCCGCCAATTGAGCTGCAGTGATCGACTCTTTGATAGGCAGAAAGTGAGCCACTTTGGTGAGCTTGTCGATGACAACGAATATAGCATCATTGCCACGCTTGGACTTTGGAAACCTAGTCACGAAGTCCATTTCAATGTTGTCAAACTTCCATTCTGGAATGGCAAGAGGTTGGAGGAGACCAGCTGGCCTTTGGTGTTCTACCTTCACTCTTCTGCAGACATCACATTCGTTCACGAATTGAGCGATCTCGCGCTTCATTCAAGTCCACCAATAAGCTTGCTTGAGGTCCTGATACATCTTCGTACTCCCAGGGTGGATGGAGAGGAGGGAATTGTGAGCCTCGTTCACGATCACTTTACGAAGTTCACCTTTGGGCACAACAATACGATCCTCGAAGAAGAGAGTGTCCTTGTCATCAAGGCGGTAGCACTTTTACTTGGACTGACTCTTAGCAATCCCAATTTTCACCTTTTTCACCATAGCATCAAGAAGCTGGGCTTGGCGAATCTGGTCTTCCAAGGTAGGAGAGACTTGAAGGTTGGCGAGGAAACCTTGAGGAACAATTTGCAGATTAAGTTTGCGGAAAGCTTCACAAAGCTCGGGTTGATAAGGCTTGAGAATCAGACTGTTGCAATACGCTTTCCTGCTCAAAGCGTCCGCAATCACATTGGCCTTGCCTGGAGTATACTCGATACTCGGATTATACTCTTGAATCATTTTGACCCATCGAGTTTGCCTGAGGTTGAGATTAGGCTGAGTGAAGATGTACTTGAGACTCTTGTGATCAGTGAAAATGTCCACTTTTCTTCCCAATAGAAGATGTCTCCAAGTCAAAAGAGCATGCACAACTGCCGCCAACTCGAGATCATGAGTGGGGTAGTTCTTCTCATTAGGCTTCAACTGGCAAGATGTATAAGCAACAACTTTCTTCTCTTGCATCAATACTACACCGAGACCTTGGAGAGAGGCATCACAAAAGACCTCGTACGGCTTGGATTCATTAGGCGGAGTCAGAACTGGAGCAGTGATGAATTTCTCTTTCAAAGTGTTGAAAGCAATATCACACTCCGGAGACCAAACGTACTTGACGTGCTTCTGGAGAAGATTTGAGAGAGGCTTCGCGATCTTAGAAAAGTTTTCAACGAATCTTCGGCAGTAGCTTGCGAGACCGAGGAAGCTACGGAGTTGCTTCACGTTCTGAGGAGGTTCCCAATTAACAATTGCAGACACCTTCTCAGGATTCACGGCAATGCCCTTGGCAGAGATGATATGACCAAGATAAAGAACCTCATCGAGCCAAAATTCACACTTGGAGAACTTGGCGTAGAACTGATGTTCCCTCAGCTTATCAAGCACCGAACGCAAGTGTTTGGCATGATCTTCCTTGTTCTTCGAGAAAACCAGAATGTCGTCGAGATAGACCAAAACGAAGTCATTGGTGCAGGCGTTGAAGATGAAGTTCATCATGCGAGAGAACGTCGGAGGAGTGTTGACGAGGCCAAAAGACATGATAGTGTATTCATATGACCCATAGCTTGTCCTGAAAGCCGTCTTGGGAATATCTTGCTCACGGATTCGAATCTGATGATAACCCATACAGAGATCAAGCTTGGAGAATACTTGGGCACCCTTGAGTTGTTCGAACAGCTCATTGATGTTGGGAAGTGGGTATTTGTTCTTGATGGTCTTCTTGTTCAATGGACGGTAATCAACACAAAGTCGGTCTGTTCCATCCTTCTTCTTCACAAAAAGAACACCACAACCCCACGGAGAAGAACTAGGCCGGATGAGACCCATTCTTTCTTGCTCATCGAGTTGTTTCTTCAGCTCCTTCAACTCTTCAGGTCTGAGCTTGTAAGGACGTTTGCACACAGGTTCCGTACCAGGCTCAAGATCAATAACGAATTCAACTGGCCGGTGCGGAGGCATTCCTGGGAGCTCTTCTGGGAAGACGTCTTGATATTCGCAAACAACTGGAATCTGCGAGATAGCATCCAATTCGCCCTTCTCATTGAGAGAAAACAGACGGATGGTATTATCCCGAGCGGCAAAGACAATTACATCCTCAAACGAATGAGTCAATTGAATCTGCCTGGCAGCACAATCAAGCTGAGCTTTGTGTTTAGAGAGCCAATCCATCCCGAGAATAAGATCGATATCCGAGTTACCAAGAACCATTGGAGAAGCCAGAAACTTGAAATCACCCATCATGATAGAAATATCCGGGACTATTGAAGTAGCCCTCATAGACTTAGCCGGAGAAACCACTCCCATAGGTTTACCCAACATTTGCGAAACGAAGTCATGCTTGGAAACAAGTGATCTTGACATGAAATAATGCGATGCACCAGTGTCAAAAAGAACTCTTGCGGGAATAGAGTTAACTGGAAAGTTACCCATGATCACATCTGGCGAGTCCTCCGCCTGAGCTGCATTCAGCAAGTTGACCTTGGCGGACTTGGGGTTATGCTTGACCACAGCTGTACTTGCCGATCTGGCAGGAGGAGGAGGAGGAAGACGCCTCTGGTTGAAACACTTGTTGGCATAGTGACCCTTCTGTTGGCACTTGTTGCACGTGACCTCTGAAAGCGGACGGTGGTACGGAGCACTCGATCTTGGAGCTTGCGACGAAGACTTGTTCTGAAAGCCAGGGTTGGGTGGGTGGGAAGAACCACTGCCACCTTCGCTCTTCTGCTAATACGGCTGACGGGATGGAGGAGGAGGAAGCCAAAACTTCTACTGCTTGGCCACTTGACTAGAGGAAGAAGGCGTAGTGTCTCTGGCTCGCTTCTTGGAAGCATCACACCTCAACTGAGCAGCCTCTTGCTTCAGTGCCATGTTGTAGAACTCATCGTATCTCAACGGCTCAAAGAGGACAAGAGCGAGCTGAATTTCTTCTCTGAGGCCACCCCTGAACTGGTATATCATGCTTTTCTCATCAGGTACGTCCTGCTTGGCAAAGCGGGCGAGCTTCTGGAACAACTTGTTGTAGTCATAGACAGAAAAAGAGCCTTGCTTCAGGTTGCGGAATTCCTTACGTTTGCTTTCAGTCACACTCTGAGGGATGTGATGAGCTCGGAAATCTCGACGGAAATCATCCCAAGTGATTAGACGTCCACCTCTGGAATCCTTGTACTGCTGGAACCATTCTGCAGCTTGATCTTTGAGTTGGAAGGAAGCGAACTTGACGAAATCTTCAGGCCTGACGTTGCTGCATTCAAAATGCTTACACAGATCCACCAGCCAATCGTCAGCATCGGTTGCCTCAACACAATTGCTGAACGTCTTTGGCCCATTAGCAAGGAACTAGTTCGGTGTAGCAAAATGATTTTGATTGTTGCCTTGATTCCCTTGACTGCCTTGATTGCGCTCTTGGAGGATTTGCATGATCAACTGTGTGTTTGCATTGGTTGCGGCCATCACAGCTTGCCATGCCTCCGGAGGAGGTGGAGGTGGTGGCGGATCTTGATTCTGGTTCTGACTGGTGCTCTTAGCGGGAGCCATCCTGAAGAGGCTGACCACCGTTAGCACATAGACAGACAAATATTGAAGCTGTCCAACGGAATGAAAATTGCAACATAAAGTCTTCACATCCGAACAAAATGAACGAATGCACTTCTCTTGAAGTGGTCACATGTCCCTAAATTGCGGAGCCATGTAGAATTAGGTAGAATAAGTAAATCAACAAGGTACGGATCGAGAACGAATAATCGGTAAGAAAACCCAATCTCAAACCAATATCCGTGGAAGAAGGACTAGAGCTACAAGAATTCCCACCTATGAAACTCCCGAACCTTTCCGGTTATGCAATCAGGTGTTGGGGATACAGGGGAATCATAATATCTCACCCAAACTAGAAAATCCTACATCCAGCTGTATCCATCCTTCAACACATAACCAAGAAACCCTCGGAAACCATCTACCTCAACCTTCGAAAAGCATCCGTTATACAAGTTATGGCGATACTCCCGAGCTCCCGCCCCAGTACTAGGTGGCGTCGAGGTTATCTCACCAACGAACTGCATAAAAGAGATTTTCGATGTCGGCGTACTAAACTCAGGTATTCCAGAACTGCAACGATAAAATTATGATGACAACACCTCAGAGCTCAACTCCCCGGGACACTTCCACTAAACCCCTGACAGGAGGCACCAAGACAATGTTCTCATCATAAAACCATCGGAACGATTCCAAGATACCCGCGTGATCCTAATTTTTTTAGTGAAATTTGAGAACAGAAGAGTCAAAACTCTACGTCAGTATGCCTTACCAGAGCGATAAGGAGAATGGGAAGTAAAAAAGAATTCCTAAACTCTCCGATATATAATTCCTAATTGACTCAAAACATTTTTCTAGACACAACTCGGCCGCTAAAAACGATCAATCAATGGGGGCTCCTAAGGTCGGGGAAGGCTCTGATTACCAACTTGTAACGCCCTCGACGCGGCTATAGCTCCCACGTGTCGAGGCACGACTTAGAGACATAACCGCATTGAAAGCAATTTCGCAAGTTAGGCAATCATCACAACATCCCATGTAATATATAGAATAAAAGGGGAGATACATAGTTGGATTACACTCGCCACGTCACATCAAAGTACATAAATAACATACATCATCCAAACACTCATGGCCCGACTACGGCACCAAAATAAAAGACAACCCAACAAGCGACATGGTCCCGATCACCCCAACTGGGCACCACTACTGATCATCAGGAAAAGAAACATAGTAACGCTGAGAGTCCTCGTCGTACTCCCACTTGAGCTCAAGTGCGCCATCTGGAGCTATATCATCTGTCCCTGCATCTGGTGTAATAGTAATCTGTGAGCCACAGGGACTCAGCAATCTCGCACCCTCGCGATCAAGACTATTTAAGCTTAAAGGAAGGGGTAAGGCAAATATATGTGGAGCTGCAGCAAGAGACTAGCATATATGGTGGCTAACTTATTCGCAAAAGAGAGCGAGAAGAGGAGGCAAAGCGCGAGCAAGAAACTAGAGAGCAACCTGCGCAAACATAACTCCAACACCGTGTCCACTTCCCGGATTCCTGCCGAGAAGAGGCCATCACGGTAACACACACGGTTGATTCATTTTAATTAATTAAGGTTCAAGTTATCTACAACCGGACATTAACAAATTCCCATCTGCCCACAACTGCGGGCACGGCTTTCGAAAGTTCAAACCCTGCAGGGGAGTCCCAACTTAGCCCATCACAAGCTCTCACGGTCAACGAAGGAATAGACCTCCACCCGAGACATTCCAATCAGACTCGGTATCCCGGTACAACAAGACATTTCGACAAGTTAAAACAAGACCAGCAACACCACCCGCTGTGCCGACAAATCCCGATAGGAGCTGCATATATCTCGTTCTCAGGGCACACCAGATAAGCTAAGCGTACGGGAGCCAACGTAACCCAAGTTGCCAAGGGACGGCCCCGCACGGTGCTCTAGGGTGGACCAACACTCAGAGGAGCACTGGCCCGGGGGGGTTTAAAATAAGATGACCCTCGGGCTCCGGAAACCCAAGGGAAAAAGAGGCTAGGTGGCAAATGGTAAAACCAATGTTGGGCATTGCTGGAAAAGCTTTAATCAAGGCGAACTATCAAGGGGTTCCCATTATCACCCAACCGCGTAAGGAACGCAAAATCCGGGAACATAACACCGATATGACGGAAACTAGGGCAGCAAGAGTGGAACAAAACACTAGGCGAGAGGCCGAGCCTTCCACCCTTTACCAAGTGTATAGATGCATTAAGATAACATGGCAATATAATGATATCCCAACAAGTAAATAAATGTTCCAACAAGGAACGGTCTCCAATCTTCACCTGCAACTAGCAATGCTATAAGAGGGGCTGAGCAAAGCGGTAACATAGCCAATCAACGGTTTGCTAGGACAATGGTGGGTTAGAGGCTGAACATGGCAATTTGGGAGGCTGACAAGCAAGTGCTAGGCATCGTAGCAGTGGCATAGCAAAAGAGCGAGCAAACTAGCATAGCAAAGATAGTAGTGATTTCGAGGGTATGATCATCTTGCCTGCAAAGTTGTCAGAGTTGACTGGATCCTCGAAAGCAAACTCAACGGGCTCCTCGTTAGTGAACTCGTCTCCCGACTCTACCCAAACAAAACAAACAAGCAACAAGGATACAATCAACCACGTGCAAACTCAGACAATAAGATGCAATGATGAGATGCTATGCGGGTTGCAAAATACAAGATATGGCAGGAAATGCATGAACCTGGACTCAACTTGGAAAACCAAGTGTGCCACTAGAAATATGGGATGAAATCGCTTGAAAACGATATAAAGAACGCCGGAATCGGAGTTACAGTTTGGAAATGGCAAGCGATCCAAATATGACTCCGGTCTGCGATTTACAGCAAGTAGGCATCTAAATGCAATAAAATGAACATGCTATAGCACTCAAACATGGCATTAAAATACATGGCAGGGAAGCATTTAAGATGCTTAACAAAATACTAGCACTGAGCCACGGCCAATTCGTCCATTAAGAGGTTCAAACAAGCATGGCAAAAACGCAAATGCAAAACAGATTTCAGACTTAGTGAAATTAACACTTGTCTGAAATTTCAGATCATGAAGCCCTCTTCGGAGCAACAAAACAATATGCTACAGAACCTGAACATGACAAAGAAAGACATGGCATGGAGCTACTCAACAAGCTTAACAAAAGTCCCTTAGTGACCTTGAGCCAAAAGGGATCACAAAATATACTAACAAGCACACGAACATAGTTAAAACATAATCAGTTTTCAGACTTAGTGAAAACTGGGACGTGCTGAAACATAACTCACGAAGGCATGTAAATGAGCTCGATGCACTCACTACGGTGCAAGTCATGGCAAGGAAAGCATACATCCATTAAGAAGGCACAAAATTCAAGCTATACATGGCAAGAACAATGGCATAGCATGCACGGGTCAACTACAATAACATCGGCAAAATCGCAAACAAGTTGACGATCTGCCCAGATTCACAACGAAGCAAAAGTAGAGCTCGATTGACTCAAGCTAGGTTGCTCCATATATGCAAACAAAGACATGGATGGATAGAGCACTGCAATATTAACAAAACTCCTTTACTGATCATCCTGAAAAGAGGCACGGATCACTAGGAAACAGCATGAACATATGGCATCATGAACTAAACAATCCCAGACTTAATGAAATCTACTAAGTCACTGAAAACAGATTTACCGGGTGCCTCACTTTGCAAGCTTGCACTAAGCACCACACACATCACAAAAATACATGGGTTGCACCTCTGGAAAGATGACAAAACCCTTAACAAAACATATGAAGAGCACCATGGCATATCATGCACACAATAATCATGGAAAAAATGACAAAAGTCTAAGATGAACTAGCAGATCCGACAATTAACTCACGAAGCCCTCTTCTAATAGCATTTTGGGCATCAAGATGAACTCAAATGAAAATGACGCAATGGAATGAAATGATGTACTCATCGATACGAACATTTTGATATGCTATATGTCCAAAACAGAGCTACGGATGCGGAGATATGGCAGGTCAAAGTTTGCTCAAAAAATTAGGGTCGGAGGGAAAGTCAACCGAGATTCCAGATCCAGATCTGGCGTGGAAAACGAGGTTCACCGGAAACATTGTGCCTGTTCGCCGGAGATGACGGAGACGACGGCGGCGAGGTCTCCCGGGCCCGGACCTCGCTGGATCCGGCCGGCGGTGGTCGGAGAGGCTGCGGGGACGGCGCGGCCGGCCGCGGCGTGGGGCGGCGATGCGGTGGCGGAGGAAGGCGGCGGAGTCCCGCAGCGGGGCGGCAACCTCCGGTCTGTTGCGGGGTGGCCCGCGGCGACGCCGGGCTGGAGGGGCGCCGGGCGGAGGGAGGATGAAGTCCCGGGCGGCGGCGGTGGTGGCCCGGGCCTCGGGGACCGGAGATGGGCCTCCCGGGCCGCGCGGCGGTGGTGGCGGCGAGCGCCATGTGGCGGGTGGTGGTAGGCTGAGGCGGCGGCGGCAGTTTTGTCCGGCGCCGGGCGGACGTGTCCGGCGCGCGAGGGGATTTTTTTAGGGTTTCGTGGGAGGAGAAGATCCGAAAATGGGGGGTCTATATATAGGCA
The DNA here is from genome assembly GCA_034509565.1 of Triticum monococcum. Lineage (NCBI taxonomy): Eukaryota > Viridiplantae > Streptophyta > Magnoliopsida > Poales > Poaceae > Triticum > Triticum monococcum. The sequence goes on from CM067847.1 coordinate 699,143,563, forward strand.
TAAGTGGAGCTAGGAGAGTCCAAATGAGGTGCGGTTTTCGGCCACGCGATCGCGATCGAACGCTCCAGATGATGGAGCAGAGTTTGGTGGGTTTTGGGCCAAATTGGAGGGGTGTTGGGCTGCAACACACACGAGGCCTTTTCGGTCCCTCGGTTAACCGTTGGAGTATCAAACGAAGTCCAAATGATACGAAACTTGACATGCGGTCTACCGGTAGTAAACCAAGGCCGCATGACAAGTCTCGCTCCCATCCGGAAATGTTTAATCCCCACACACAAGAGAAAGCTAGAAATGACCACCGGAGGAGAACGAAGCGCCGGAATGTAAAACGGACAACGGGGAAAATGCTCGAATGGATGAGATGAACATGTATGCAAATGCAATGCACATGATGACATGATATGAGATGCATGACAACGATAACAACACACGGAGACAAAAACCCGAACCCGAGAAAATAAATTAACTTAAAGCCGAAAACGGCAAGAGTTGGATTACAAATTGGGAAAGTCATATCCGGGGTGTTACAGATTGCCCCCTCCGGTAGGGTGCCGGAACGGGTCTAGATTGGTTTTCGGTGGCTATGGAGGCTTCTGGCGACGGAACTCCCAATCTATTGTTCTGTTCTGGAAGTTTTAGGGTACGTAGGTATATATGGGTGCAGGGGATATGTCGAAGGAGCTACGGGGGCCTCATGATGCAGGGGGCGTGCCCTAGGGGGGGCGCCCCCACCCTCGTGAGCACCTCACGTATCTCCTGACGTGGAGTCCAAGTCTATTTGGTGGCTTTCGTTCCAAAAATAACTTCTCCAGTTGATTTCGTTCCGTTTCGACTCCGTTTGATATTCCTTTTCTTCGAAACACTGAAATAGGCATAAAACAACAAATCTGGGCTAGGCCTCCGGTTAATAGGTTAGTCCCAAAAGTAATATAAAAGTGGAAAATAAAGCCCAATATTGCCCAAAACAGTAGATAATATAGTATGGAGCAATACAAAATTATAGATACGTTGGAGACGTATCAAGCATCCCCAAGCTTAATTCCTGCTCGTCCTCGAGTAGGTAAATGATAAAAAGATAATTTTTGATGTGGAATGCTAGTTGGCATAATTTCAATGTAATTCTTCTTACTTGTGATAAGAATATTCAGATTCGAAAGATTCAAGACAAAAGTTCATATTGACATAAAAATAATAATACTTCAAGCATACTAACTAAGCAATCATGTCTTCTCAAAATAACATGGCTAAAGAAAGCTATCCCTACAAAATCATATAGTCTGGCTATGCTCCATCTTCACCACACAAAGTATTTAAATTATGCACAACCCCGATGACAAGCCAAGCAATTGTTTCATACTTTTGATGTTCTCAAACTTTTTCAATCTTCACGCAATACATGAGCGTGAGCCATGGACATAGCACTATAGGTGGAATAGAATGGTGGTTGTGGAGAAGACAAAAAGGAGAAGATAGTCTCACGTCAACTAGGCATATCAACGGGCTATGGAGATACCCATCAATAGATATCAATGTGAGTGAGTAGGGATTGCCATGCAACAGATGCACTAGAGCTATAAGTGTATGAAAGCTCAAAAAGAAACTAAGAGGGTGTGCATCCAACTTGCTTGCTCACGAAGACCTAGGGCATTTTGAGGAAGCCTATCATTAGAATATACAAGCCAAGTTCTATAATGAAAGATTCCCACTAGTATATGAAAGTGACAACATAGGAGACTCTCTATCATGAAGATCAAGGTGCTACTTTGAAGCACAAGTGTGGTAAAAGTATAGTAGCATTGTCCCTTCTCTCTTTTTCTCTCATTTTTTTATTTGGTCTTTCTTTTTTATGGACTTTCTCTTTTGTTTTTTTTGGGCCTTATCTTTTTTATGGCATTTCTCCTCTTTTTTTACTTTTTGTCCGGAGTCTCATCCCGACTTATGGGGGAATCATAGTCTCCATCATCCTTTCCTCACTGGGACAATGCTCTAATAATGATGATCATCACACTTTTATTTACTTACAACTCAAGAATTACAACTCGATACTTAGAACAAGATATGACTCTATATGAATGCCTCCGGCGGTGTACCGGGATATGCAATGACTCATGAGTGACATGTATGGAAGAATTATGAATGGTGGCTTTGCCACAAATACGATGTCAACTACATGATCATGCAAAGTAATATGACAATGATGGAGCGTGTCATAATAAACGGAATGGAGGGTTGCATGGCAATATATCTTGGAATGGCTATGGAAATGCTATAATAGGTAGGTATGGTCGCTGTTTTGAGGAAGGTATATGGTGGGTTTATGATACCGGTGAAAGGTGCGTGGTTTTAGAGAGGCTAGCAATGGTGGAAGGGTGAGAGCGCGTATAATCCATGGACTCAACATTAGTCATAAAGAACTCACATACTTATTGCAAAAATCTATTAGTTATCGAAATAAAGTACTACGCGCATGCTCCTAGGGGGATAGATTGGTAGGAAAAGACCATCGCTCGTCCCCGACCGCCACTCATAAGGAAGGCAATCAATAAATAAATCATGCTCCGACTTCATCACATAACGGTTCACCATACGTGCATGCTATGGGAATCACAAACTTCAACACAAGTATTTCTCAAATTCATAACCACTCAACTAGCATGACTCTAATATCACCATCTCGATATCTCAAAACAATCATCAAGCATCAAACTTCTCTTAGTATTCAACACACTCATAAGAGAATTTTATTATTCTTGAATACCTAGCATATTAGGATTTTAAGCAAATTACCATGCTATTAAGACTCTCAAAATAATATAAGTGAAGCATGAGAGTTCATCTATTTCTATAATACCACCACCGTGCTCTAAAAAGATATAAGTGAAGCACTAGAGCAAACGACAAACTACTCCGAAAGATATAAGTGAAGATCAATGAGTAGTCGAATAATTATGCAACTATGTGAAGACTCTCTAACATTTAATAATTTCAGATCTTGGTATTCTATTCAAACAGAAAGCAAATCTAAATAAAATGACATCTAATAATAGCAAACATCATGTGAAGAAGCAAAAACTTAGGATCAACCGAAACTAACCGATAGTTGTTGAAGAAGAAAGATGAGATGCCAACCGGGGCATCCCCAAGCTTAGACGCTTGAGACTTCTTGCAATATTATCTTGGGGTGCCTTGGGCATCCCCAAGATTGAGCTTTTGTGTCTCCTTAATTCCTCTCATATCACGGTCTCCCTAAATCTCAAAAGCTTCATCCACACAAAACTCAACAAGGACTCATGAGATAAGTTAGTATAAACCATTGCAAAAACCTTATGATACTCTACTGTAGTAAATCACTAAAATTATTATTCAACATTGCATACTAAATGCCCCTGCATATTTAATAGTCCTATCCTCAAATAGAATCATTAAAGAAGCGACCATATGCAAACAATGCAAACATAACAGCAATCTTCCTAAACAGGATAGTCTGTAAAGAATGTTGCAACATCCATACTTCCCTACCTCCAAAAATTATGAAAGAAAATTCCCACTGTAGTAAATTTATCAGATCTTAATATGCAAAAGGTTTCGACATTTTATCACATTCTGAGTTTTCTAGGGAATTATTGCAACAGCGGTAAACTTTCTGTTTTCAAACAGCAACATGTATACTTGTAAAATAGGCATAGTAAAGACTATCAATGCCACTTTTATTGAAATAAAAGATGCAAAACATTGTTCTAAATAACAGCAAGCAAATCCTAACAAAATAAATTGACGCTCCAAGCAAAACACATATCATGTGGCGAATAAAAATATAGCTCCAAGTAAAGTTACCGATGAACGAAGACGAAGGAGGGGATGCCTTCCGGGGCATCCCCAAGCTTAGGCTCTTGGTTGTCCTTGAATATTATCTTGGGGTTCCTTGGGAATCCTCAAGCTTAGGCTCTTGCCACTCCTTATTCCATAGTCCATCGAATCCTTACCCAAAACTTGAAAACTTCACAACACAAAACTTAACAGAAAACTCGTAAGCTCTGTTAGTATAAGAAAGCAAAACACCACTTCAAGGTACTGTAATGAACTCATTATTTATTTAAATTGGTGTTAAACCTACTGTATTCCAACTTCTCCATGGTTTATAAACTATTTTAATAGCCATAGATTCATCAAAATAAGCAAACAACACACGAAAAACAGAATCTGTCAAAAACAGAACAGTCTGTAGTAATCTGGATCAAACGTATACTTCTGTAACTTATAAAATTCTCAACTAAATTGCTGGACCTGAGGAATTCATCTATTAATCATATGAAAAAATAATTAACTAAATATCACTTTCCAAATAAAGATGGCAGTAATTCTCGTGAGCGCTAAAGTTTCTGTTTTTTACAGCATGATCAACAAGACTTTCCCCAAGTCTTCCCAAAGGTTCTACTTGGCACAAACACTAATTAAAAGCATAAAACCACATCTAAACAGAGGCTAGATGAATTATTTATTACTAAACAGGAACAAAAAGCAAGGAAATAAAATAAAATTGGGTTGCCTCCCAACAAGCGCTATCGTTTAACGCCCCTAGCTAGGCATGATGATTTCAACGATGCTCACATAAAAGATAAGAATTGAAACATAAAGAGAGCATCATGAAGAATATGACTAGCACATTTAAGTCTAACATACTTCCTATGCATAGGGATTTTGTGAGCAAACAACTTGTGGGAACAAGAATCAACTTGCATAGGAAGGTAAAACAAGGATAACTTCAAAATTTTAAGCACATAGAGAGGAAACTTGATATTATTGCAATTCCTACAACCATATGTTCCTCCCTCATAATAATTTTCAGTAGCATCATGAATGAATTCAACAATATAACTAGCACCTAAAGCATTCTTTTCATGATCTACCAGCATAGAAAATTTACTACTCTCCAGACAAGCAAAACTCTTCTCATGAATAGTAGTGGGAGCAAACTCAACAAAATAACTATCATGTGAGGCATAATCCAATTGAAAACTAAAATCATGATGACAAGTTTCATGGATATAATTACTCTTTATAGCATTACTATAGTGGGCAAACTAAAATCAAGCTCTTTTGTTGAGTAATGATATCCATGAAACTTGTCATCATGATTTTAGTTTTCAATTGGATTATGCCTCACATTATAATTATTTTGTTGAGTTTTCTCCCACCATTATTCATGAGAAGAATTTTGCTTGTGTGGAGAGTAGTAAATTTTCTATGCTTGTAGATCATGAAAAGAATGCTTTAGGTGCTGGTTATATTGTTGAATTCATTCATGATGCTACTGAAAATTATTATGAGGGAGGAATATATGCTTGTAGGAATTGCAATAATATCAAGTTTCCTCTCTATGTGCTTAAAGTTTTGAAGTTATGCTTGTTTTGCCTTCCTATGCTAGTTGATTATTGTTCCCATAAGTTGTTTGCTCACAAAACCCCTATGAATAGAAAGAGGGTTAAACTTAAATGTGCTAGTCATATTATTCATGATGCTCTCTTTATGTTACAATTCTTATCTTTTATGTGAGCATCATTGAAATCATCATGCCTATCTAGGGGCGTTAAACGATAGCACTTGTTGAGAGGCAACCCAACTTTATTTTTGTTCCTTGCCTTTTTGTTCCTGTTTAATAATAAATAATTCATCTAGCCTCTGTTTATATGTGGTTTTATGCTTTTAATTAGTGTTTGTGCCAAGTAGAACCTTTGGGAAGACTTGGGGAAAGTCTTGTTGATCATGCTGTAAAAAAACAGAAACTTTAGCGCTTACGAGAATTGCTGCCAGTTTTTATTGGAGAGCGATATTGAGTTAATTATTTTTTAATATGATTAATAGACAAATTACTCAGGTCCACCAATTTATTTGAGAATTTTATGAGTTACAGAAGTATACGTTTGATCCATATTACTACAGACTGTTCTGTTTTTGACAGATTCTGTTTTTCATATGTTGTCTAATTATTTTAATGAATCTATGGCTAGTAAAAGAGTTTATAAACCATAGAGAAGTTAGAATACAGTAGGTTTAACACCAATATAAATAAAGAATGATTTCATTACAGTAACTTGAAGTGGTCTTTTTTTTCTTTCGCTAACGGAGCTCACGAGTTTTCTACTTTAAGTTTTGTGTTGTGAAGTTTTCAAATTTTGCGTAAAGATTCGATGGATTATGGAATAAGGAGTGGCAAGAGCCTAAGCTTGGGGATGCCCAAGGCACCCCAAGGTAATATTTAAGGACAACCAAAAGCCTAAGCTTGGGGATGCCCCTGATGGCATCCCCTCTTTCGTCTTCGTTCATCGGTAACTTTACTTGGAGCTATATTTTTATTCGCCACATGATATGTGTTTTTCTTGGGGCGTCATTTTATTTTGTTTTGTTTTGCTTGCTGTTTGAATAAAATACCAAGATCTGAAATTATTAAATGTTAGAGATTCTTCACATTGTTGCATAATTATTCAACTACTCATTGATTTTCACTTATATCTTACGGAGTAGTTTGTCATTTGCTCTAGTGCTTCACTTATATCTTTTTAGAGCATGGTGGTGGTTTTATTTTGAAGAAATAGATGTATTCTCATGCTTCACTTATAATATTTTAAGATTCTTAAATAGCATGGTAATTTCTTAAATAATCCTAATATGCTAGGCATCCAAGAATAGTAAAAACTTTCATATAAGTGTATTGAATACTAAGAGAAGTTTGATGCTTGATGATTGTTTTGAGATATGGAGGTAATAATATCAAAGTCATGCTAGTTGAGTAGTTGTGAAATTGAGAAATTCTTGTGTTGAAGTTTGCAAGTCCCGTAGCATGCACGTATGGTAAACGTTACGTAACAAATTTGAAACATGAGGTGTTATTTTATTGTCCTCCTTATGAGTGGCGGTCGGGGAGGAGCGATGGTCTTTTCCTACCAATCTATCCCCCTAGGAGCATGCACGTAGTGCAGAGGTTTTTGATGACTTGTAGATTTTTGCAATAAGTATGCGAGTTCTTTATGACTAATGTTGAGTCCATGGATTATACGCACTCTCACCCTTCCATCCTTGCTAGCCTCTTCGGTACCGTGCATTGACCTGTCTCACATTGAGAGTTGGCGCAAACTTCACCGTTGCATCCAAACCCCGTTATATGATACACTCTTTCACACATAAACCTCCTTATATCTTCCTCCAAACAGCCACCAGACCTACCTATTATGGCATTTCCATAGCCATTCCGAGATATATTGCCATGTAACTTTCCACCGTTCCGTTTATCATGACACATTCATCATTGTCATATTGCTTTGCATGATCATGTAGTTGACACCATATTTGTGGCAAATCCACCGTTCATAATTTTTCATACATGTCACTCTTGATTCATCGCAATCCCGGTACACCGCTGGAGGCATTCATATAGAGTCATACTTTGTTCTAGTATCGAGTTGTAACCATTGAGTTGTAAATAAATAGAAGTGTGATGATCATCATTTTCTAGAGCATTGTCCCAAGTGAGGAATTAAAAAAGAGAAAGTCCATAAAAAAGAGAAGGCCCAAAAAAAGAGAAAGGCCATAAAAAAGAGAGAAGGCCCAAAAAAATGATGAGAGAAAAAGAGAGAAGGGACGATGCTACTATCCTTTGCCACACTTGTGCTTCAAAGTAGCACCATAATCTTCATGATAGAGAGTCTCTTATTTTGTCACTTTCATATACTAGTGGGAATTTTTCATTATAGAACTTGGCTTGTATATTCCAACAATGGGCCTCCTCAAGTACCCTAGGTCTTCGTGAGCAAGCAAGTTGGATGCACACCCACTTAGTTTCTTTTGTTGAGCTTTCATACATTTATAGCTCTAGTGCATTCGTTGCATGGCAAACCCTACTCATTGCATTAACACCAATTGGTGGGCATCTCCATAGCCCATTGATTAGCCTCGTTGATGTGAGACTTTCTCCTTTTTTGTCTTCTCCACATAACCCCCATCATCATATTTTATTCCACCCATAGTGCTATGTCCATGGCTCGCGCTCATATATTGCGTGAAAGTTTATAGGTTTGAGATTACTAAAGTATGAAACAATTGCTTGGCTTGTCATCGGGGTTGTGCATGATGAGAGCATTCTTGTGTGACGAAAATGGAGCATGACTAAACTATATGATTTTGTAGGGATGAACTTTCTTTGGCCATGTTATTTTGAGAAGACATAATTGCTTAGTTAGTATGCTTGAAGTATTATTATTTTTATGTCAATATGAACTTTTATATTGAATCTTTCGGATCTGAATATTCATGCCACAATTAAGAAGAATTACATTGAAATTATGCCAAGTAGCACTCCACATAAAAAATTCTGTTTTTATCATTTACCTACTCGAGGACGAGTAGGAATTAAGCTTGGGGATGCTGATACTTCTCCAACTATCTATAATTTTTGATTGCTCCATGCTATATTATCTACTGTTTTGGACATTATTGGGCTTTATTATACACTTTTATATTAATTTTGGGACTAACCTATTGATCCAGAGCCCAGTGCTAGTTCCTGTTTTTTCCCTTGTTTTAGTGTTTCGCAGAAAAGAAAAATCAAAAGGTGTCCAATTGACCTGAAACTTCACGGAACTTATTTTTGGAAGGAAAGCAACACACGCGACTTGGAGTCCATGTAAGGGAAGCAACAAGGAAGCCACGAGGCAGGGCGGCGCGCCCACCCCCCTGGGCACGCCCTCCACCCTCATGGGCCCCTCGTGGCCCCTCTGACGTACTTCTTCTGCCCATATATCTCCATATACCCTAAAACGATCGGGGAAGACAATAGATCGGGAGTTCCGCCGCCAGAAGCCTCCGTAGCCACCGAAACCAATCTAGACCCGTTCCGGCACCCTGCCGGAGGGGGCAATCCCTCTCCAGTGGCCATGTTCATTATCCCGGTGCTCTCCATGACGAGGAGGGAGTAGTTCTCCCTCGGGGCTGAGGGTATGTACAAGTAGCTATGTGTTTGATCTCTCTCTCTCTCTCTCTCTCTCTCGTGTTCTTGAGGTGATACGATCTTAATGTATCGCGAGCTTTGCTATTATATTTGAATCCTATAATGTTTCTTCCCCCCTCTACTCTCTTGTAATGGATTGAGTTTTCCCTTTGAAGTTATCTTATTGGATTGAGTCTTTAAAGATTTGAGAACACTTGATGTATGTCTTGCCGTGCGTATCTGTGGTGACAATGGGATATCACGTGATTCACTTGATGTATGTTTTGGTGATCAACTTGCGGGTTCCACCCATGAACCTATGCATAGGGGTTGGCACACATTTTCGTCGTGATTCTCTGGTAGAAACTTTGGGGCACTCTTTGAGGTTCTATGTGCTGATTGAATAGATGAATCTGAGATTGTGTGATGCATATCATATAATCATACCCACAGATACTTGAGGTGACATTGGAGTATCTAGGTGACATTAGGATTTTGGTTGATTTGTGTCTTAAGGTGTTATTCTAGTACGAACTCTAGGGCTGTTTGTGACACTTATAGGAAGAGCCAAACGGATTGATTGGAAAGAATAACTTTGAGGTGGTTTTGTACCCTACCATAATCTCTTCATTTGTTCTCCGCTATTAGTGACTTTGGAGTGACTCTTTGTTGCATGTTGAGGGAGAGTTATGTGATCCAATTATGTTATTGTTGTTGAGAGGACTTGCACTAGTGAAAGTATGAACCCTAGGCCTTGTTTCAACGCATTCCAATACCGCTTGTGCTCACTTTTATCATTAGTTACCTTGATGTTTTTATATTTTCAGATTACAAAAACCTTTATCTTGTTGGGGATCGTAGCAGAAATTTAAAATTTTCTACGCATGACCAAGATCAATCTATGGAGTAATCTAGCAACGAGGGGAAGGGGAGTGCATCTACATACCCTTGTAGATCACTAAGCGGAAGCGTTCAAGAGAACGGGGTTGATGGAGTCGTACTCGTCGTGATCCAAATCACCGATGATCCTAGCGCCGAACGGATGGCACCTCCGCGTTCAACACACGTATGGAGCGGAGACGTCTCCTCCTTCTTGATCCAGCAAGGGGAAGGAGAAGTTGATGGAGATCCAGCAGCACGACGGCGTGGTGGTGGAAGTAGCGGGATCCCAGCATGGCTTCGCCAAGCGCAAGCGGGGAGGAAGAAGTGTCACGGGATTGAGGGAGGCGCCAGGGCTTAGGGTACTGCTGCCCTCCCTCCCCTCCACTATATATAGGGGCCCTGGGGGGCACCGGCCCCTAGAGATCCCATCTAATGGGAGGGGCGGCGGCCTAGGGGGTGGCTTGGCCCCCAAGCCAGGTGGAGGCGCCCCCACCCCTTTAGGGTTTTCAACCCAAGGGGGGCGCACCAGCCCACCAGGGGCTGGTTCCCACATTACTTCAGCCCATGGGGCCCTCCGGGACAGGTGGCCCCACCCGGTGGACCCCGGGACCCTTCCGGTGGTCCCGGTACAATACCGGTGACCCCGAAACTCTCCCGGTGGCCGAAACTGGGCTTCATATATATATATATATATATATATATATATATAGGGTCGCGCTATTCGTCACCCTGGGTGAGGAATAGTTATTCTTCACCCCCCCCCCCTCTATTTTATCATCAATGAACCGTAATTTTACGTTCCGTAAGTTTTTGTCTTATTTCCGATGCAAAAACAGACTGTAAGAAAATATATAATCGTCGTAAAAAATATTTTATGTTATGTAAAATTACAAACGTAAAAATATAGTGTGAAATACACATAAATTGCAGATTTTCTTGTATTATGACCTATATTTTAATTTTTCTTATGCCAATTTTTACGTAGTGAATCAATTAAAATGTAACTATTTGAATTTCAAACGTAATTTAATTCGAAAATGATCATAAGATTACCTCGAGTGAAGAATAACTTATTCTGCACCCTGGATGATGAATAGTATCACTATATATATATATATATATGGATATATATATATATATATATATATATATATACGGACCATTCCGGAACTCCTCGTGATGTCCGGGATCTCATCCGGGACTCCGAACAACTTTCGGTTAACCGCATACTAATATCTCTACAACTCTAGCGTCACCGAACCTTAAGTGTGTAGACCCTATGGGTTCGGGAGACACGTAGACATGGCAGAGACAACTCTCCGGCCAATAACCAATAGCGGGATCTGGATACCCATGTTGGCTCCCACATGCTCCATGATGATCTCATCGGATGAACCACGATGTCGAGGATTCAATCAATCTTGTATACAATTCCTTTGTCCACCGGTATAGTACTTGCCTGAGATTCGATCGTCGGTATCCCGATACCTTGTTCAATCTCGTTACCGGCAAGTCTCTTTACTCGTTCCGTAACACATCATCCCATGATCAACTCCTTGGTCACATTGTGCACATTATGATGATGTCCTACCGAGTGGGCCCAGAGATACCTCTCCATTACACGGAGTGACAAATCCCAGTCTCGATTCGTGCCAACCCAACAGACACTTTCGGAGATACCCGTAGTGCACCTTTATAGCCACCCAGTTACGTTGTGATGTTTGGTACATCCAAAGCATTCCTACGGTATCCGGGAGTTGCACAATCTCATGGTCTAAGGAAATGATACTTGACATTAGAAAAGCTTTACCAGACGAACTATACGATCTTGTGCTAGGCTTAGGATTGGGTCTTGTCCATCACATCATTCTCCTAATGATGTGATCCCGTTATCAATGACATCCAATGTCCATGGCCAGGAAACCATGACCATCTATTGATCAACGAGATAGTCAACTAGAGGCTTACTAGGGACATGTTGTGGTCTATGTATTCACACATGTATTACGGTTTCCGGTTAATACAATTATAGCATGAAAAATAGACAATTATCATGAACAAGGAAATACAATAATAACCATTTCATTATGGCCTCTAGGGCATATTTCCAACAGTCTCCCACTTGCACTAGAGTCAATAATCTAGTTCACATCACTATGTGATTGCAATGAATCCAACACCCATGGGGTTTGTTTATATCTTGCTTGTGAGAGAGGCTTATTAGTCAATGAGTCTGAACCTTTCAGATCCATGTTACAAATCTCTATGTCATCTTGTAGATGCAGCTACCACGCGCCACTTGGAGCTATTCCAAATAACTGTTCTACTATACGAATCTGGTTTACTACTCAGAGTCATCCAGATTAGTGTAAAAGTTTGCATCGATGTAACCCTTTACGACGAACTCTTTTACCACCTCCATAATCGAGAAAATTCCTTAGTCCACTAATTACTAAGGATAAGTTCGGTCACTGTCATGTGATCCATTCCTGGATCACTCCTGTACCCCTTGACTAACTCATTGGAAGGCACACTTCAGGTGCGGTACATAGCATAGCATACTGTAGAGCCTATGTCTAAAGCATAGGGGACGACCTTCGTCCTTTCTCTCTCTTCTGCCGTGGTCAGGTCTTGAGTCTTACTCAATACTCACACCTTGTAACACAGCCAAGAACTCCTTCTTTGTTGATCTATTTTGAACTCCTTCAAAATCTTGTCACAGTATGTATTCATTTGAAAGTACTATTAAGCGTTTTTTATCTATCCTTATAGATCTTGATGCTCAATGTTCAAGTAGCTTAATCCAGGTTTTCCATTGAAAAACACTTTTCAAATAACCCTACATGCTTTCCAGAAATTCTACATCATTTCTGATCAACAATATGTTAACAACATATACTCATCAAAAATTCTATAGTGCTCCCACTCACTTCTTTGGAAATACAAGTTTCTCATAAACTTTGTATAAACTCAAAATCTTTGATCATCTCATCAAAGCGTACATTCCAACTCCGAGATGCTTACTCCAGTCCTTAGAAGGATTGCTGGAGCTTTGCATACTTGTCAGCATCTTCCAGGATTGACAAAACCTTCTGGTTGTATCACATACAACCTTTCCTCAAGAAAAATGTCGAGGAAACAATGTTTTTTACATCCTATCTGCAAGATTTCATAAATAATGCAGTAACTGCTAACATAATTCCAACAGACTCTTAGCATCGCTACGAGTGAGAAAGTCTCATCGTAGTCAACTCCTTGAACTTGTCAGGAAACATCTTAACTACAAGTCGAGCTTTCTTAATGGTGACACTTACCATCATTGTGTGTCTTCCTTTTAAAATCCATCTGCACCCAACAGCCTTACGACCATCAAGTGGTTCTTTCAAAGTCTATACTTTCTTTTATACATGGATCCCCTCTCGGATTTTATGGCCTCGAGCCATTCTTCGGAATCTGGGCCCACTATCACTTCTCCATAGCTCGTAGGTTCATTGTTGTCTAGCAACATGACTTCCAAGACAGGATTACGTACCACTCTAAGTAGTACGCATCCTTGTCATCCTACGAGGTTTGGTAGTGACTTGATCCGAAGTTTCATGATCACTATCATAAGCTTCCACTTCAATTGGTGTAGGTGCCACATGAAAAACTTCCTGTGCCCTGCTACAAACTAGTTGAAGTGACAGTTCAATAACCTCATCAAGTCTCCACCATCCTCCCAATCAATTCTTTCGAGAGAAAGTACCTATTTCTAGAAACAATCACTTTTGCTTCCGGATCTGAAATAGGAAGTATACCCAACTGTTTTGGGTATTCTATGAAGATGCATTTATCCGCTTTGGGTTCGAGCTTATCAGCCTGAAACTTTTTCACATAAGCGTCGCAGCCCCAAACTTTTAAGAAACGACAGCTTAGGTTTTTCTAAACCATAGTTCATACGGTGTCGTATCAACGGAATTGTGTGGTGCCCTATTTAAAGTGAATGCGGTTGTCTCTAATGCCTAACCCATAAACGATAGTGGTAATTCGATAAGAGACATCATGGTATGCACCATATCCAATAGGGTGCAGTTATGATGTTCGGACACACCATTACACTATGGTGTTCCAGGCGGTATTAGTTGTGAAACAATTTCCACAATGTCTTAATTGTGTACCAAACTCGTAACTCAGATATTCATCTCTATGATCATATCATAGAAATTTTATCCTCTTGTTACGACGATCTTCAACTTCACTCTGAAATTACTTAAACCCTTCAATAATTCAGACTTGTGTTTCATCAAGTAAATATACTCAGCATCTACCCAAATCATCTGTGAAGTAAGAACATAACGATATCCACTGCGTGCCTCAACACTCATTGGACTGCACACATCAAAATGTATTACTTCCAACAAGTTGCTTTCTTGTTCCATCTTACTGAAAACGAGGTCTTTCAGTCATCTTGTCCATGTGGTATGATTTGCATGTATCAAGTGATTCAAAAGCAAGTGAGTCCAAAGATCCATCTGTATGGAGTTTCTTCATGCATATCTACCAATAGACATGGTTCGCATGTCTCAATCTTTTCAAAACGAGTGAGTCCAAAGATCCATCAACATGGAGCTTCTTCATGCATTTTATACCAACATGACCCAAATGGCAGTCCCACAAGTATGTGGTACTATCATTACTATCTTTTGGCATGAACATGTGTATCACTACGATCGAGATTCAATAAACCATTCATTTTAGGTGCAAGACCATTGAAGGTATTAGTCAAATAAATAGAGTAACCATTATTCTCCTTAAATGAATAACCGTGTGGCGATAAACATAATCCAATCATGTCTATGCTCAACGCAAGCACCAAATAACAATTATTTCGGTTTAACACCAATCCCGATGGTAGAGGGAGCGTGCGATGTTTGATCACATCAACCTTGGAAACACTTCCAACACATATCGTCATCTCACCTTTAGCTAGTCTCCGCAGCCTTTTATTTCGAGTTACTAACGCTTAGCAACCGAACCGGTATTTATTACCCTGGTGCCACTAGGAGTACTAGTAAAGTACACAATAATATGATGTATATCCAAAATACTTCTGTCGACCTTGCCAGCCTTCTCATCTACCAAGTATCTAGGGTAGTTCTGCTTCAGTGACCGTTCCCCTCATTATAGAAGCACTTAGTCTCGGGTTTGGTTCAACCTTGGGTTTCTTCACTAGAGCAGCAACTGATTTTCCGTCTCATGAAGTATCCCTTCTTTAAACTAGTGGTTTAACCATCAACAATTGATGCTCCTACTTGATTTATACTTTCGTGGTGTCAAACATCGCGAGTTGCTCAAGGATCATCATGTCTATCCCTGATATGTTATAGTTCATCACGAAGCTCCAATAGCTTGGTGGCAGTGACTATGGAGAACCATCACTATCTCATCTGGAAGATTAACTCCGATTGCAGTACTCAGACAATCTGAGCACATTCTCAACGATTGAGTTTTTCTCCCTTAGTTTGCAGGCTTAAGAAACTTGTCAGAGGTCTCATACCTCTTGACGTGGGCACTAGTCTGAAATTCCAATTTCAGTCTTTGGAACATCTCATATGTTCTGCGACGTTTCAAAAACGTCTTTGGTGCCACAATTCTAAACCGTTAGTATTACGTACTGAACTATCACGTAGTCATCAAAACGTGTATGTCAGATGTTTCCTAACATCTACAAACGATGCTCGAGGTTCAACACATTGAGCGGTGCATTAAGGATATAACCCTTCTGTGTAGCAATGAGGACAATCCTCAGTTCACGGACCCAGTCCGCATAATTGCTACTGTCAACTCTCAACTAAATTTTCTCTAGCAACATATCTAAAATAGTAGAACCAAAGCGTGAGCTACGACATAATTTGCAAAGACCTTTTGACTATGTTCATGATAATTAAGTTCATCTAATCAAATTATTCAATGAACTCCCACTTAGATAGACATCTCTCTAGTCATCTAAGTGATACATGATCCGAGTCAACTAGGTCGTGTCCGATCATCACGTGAGACGGACTAGTTTGACCTTTCGGTCTTCCGTGTTCCGAGGCCATGTCTGTACATGCTAGGCTCGTCAAGTTAACCTAAGTGTATTGCGTGTGTAAATCTGGCTTACACCCGTTGTATGCGAACGTTAGAACCTATCACACCCGATCATCACGTGGTGCTTCGGAACAACGGACCTTAGCAACGGTGCACAGTTAGGGGGAACACTTTCTTGAAATTATTGCGAGGGATCATCTTATTTATGCTACCTTCGTTCTAAGGAAATAAGATGTAAACATGACAAACATCACATGCAAATCATAAAGTGACATGATATGGCCAATATCATCTTGCGCCTTTGATCTCCATCTTCGAGGCGCGACATGAACACCATCGTCACCGGCATGAAACTATGATCTCCATCATCGTGTCTTCATGAAGTTGCCTCGCCAACTATTACTTCTACTACTATGGCTAACGGTTATCAATAAAGTAAAGTAATTACATGGCATTTTCATTGACACGCATGTCATAAATAAATTAAGACAACTCCTATGGCTCCTGCCGGTTGTCATACTCATCGACATGCAAGTCGTGATTCCTATTACAAGAACATGATCAATCGCATACATCACATATATCATTCATCACATCCTTTTGGCCATATCACATCACATAGCATACCCTGCAAAAACAAGTTAGACGTCCTCTAATTGTTGTTGCATGTTTTACGTGGCTGCTATGGGTTTCTAGCAAGAACGTTTCTTACCTACGCAAAACCACAACGGTGATATGCCAATTGCTATTTACCCTTCATAAGGACCCTTTTCGTCGAATCCAATCTGACTAAAGTGGGAGAGACAGACACCCGCCAGCCACCTTATGCATCAAGTGCATGTCAGTCGGTGGAACCAGTCTCACGTAAGCGTACATGTAAGGTCGGTCCGAGCCGCTTCATCCCACAATGCCGTCGAATCAAGATAAGACTAGTAACGGTAAGCAAATTGAACAAATCATCGCCCACAACTACTTTGTGTTCTACTCGTGCATAGAATCTACGCATAGACCTAGCTCATGATGCCACCATTGGGGATCGTAGCAGAAATTTAAAATTTTCTACGCATCACCAAGATCAATCTATGGAGTAATCTAGCAACGAGGGGAAGGGGAGTGCATCTACATACCCTTGTAGATCGCTAAGCGGAAGCGTTCAAGAGAACGGGGTTGATGGAGTCGTACTCGTCGTGATCCAAATCACCGATGATCCTAGCGTTGAACGGACGACAACTCCGCGTTCAACACACGTATGGAGCGGAGACGTCTCCTCCTTCTTGATCCAGCAAGGGGAAGGAGAAGTTGATGGAGATCCAGCAGCACGACGGCGTGGTAGTGGAAGTAGCGGGATCCCGGCAGGGCTTCGCCAAGCGCAAGTGGGGAGGAAGAGGTGTCACGGGAGGGAGGGAGGCGCCAGGGCTTAGGGTACTGCTGCCCTCCCTCCCCTCCACTATATATAGGGGCCCTGGGGGGCGCCGACCCCTAGAGATCCCATCTAATGGGAGGGGCGGCGGCCTGGGGGTGGCTTGGCCCCCAAGCCAGGTGGAGGCGCCCCCACCCCTTTAGGGTTTCCAACCCTAGGCGCAAGGGAGGCCCAAGGGGGGCACACCAGCCCACCAGGGGCTGGTTCCCACGTCACTTCATCCCATGGGACCCTCCGGGACAGGTGGCCCCACCCGGTGGTCCCGGTACAATATCGGTGACCCCGGAACTCTCCCGGTGGCCGAAACTGGACTTCCTATATATATATATATATATCTTTACCTCTGGACCATTCCGGAACTTCGCGTGACGTCCAGGATCTCATCTGGGACTCTGAAAAACTTTCGGTTAACCGCATACTAATATCTCTACAACTCTAGCGTCACCGAACCTTAAGTGTGTAGACCCTACGGGTTCGGGAGACACGTAGACATGACAGAGACAACTCTCCGGCCAATAACCAACAGCGGGATCTGGATACCCATGTTGGCTCCCACATGCTCCACGATGATCTCATCGGATGAACCACGATGTCGAGGATTCAATCAATCCCGTATACAATTCCCTTTGTCCACCGGTATAGTACTTGCCCGAGATTCGATCGTCGGTATCGCGATACCTTGTTCAATCTCATTACCGGCAAGTATCTTTACTCATTCCATAACACATCATCCCGTGATCAACTCCTTGGTCACATTGTGCACATTATGATGATGTCCTACCGAGTGGGCCCAGAGATACCTCTCCATTACACGGAGTGACAAATCCCAGTCTCGATTCGTGCCAACCCAACAGACACTTTCGGAGATACCCGTAGTGCACCTTTATAGCCACCCAGTTACGTTGTGACGTTTGGTACACCCAAAGCATTCCTACGGTATCCGGGAGTTGCACAATCTCATGGTCTAAGGAAATGATACTTGACATTAGAAAAGCTTTAGCAGACGAACTATACGATCTTGTGCTAGGCTTAGGATTGGGTCTTGTCCATCACATCATTCTCCTAATGATGTGATCCTGTTATCAATGACATCCAATGTCCATGGTCAGGAAACCATGACCATCTATTGATCAACGAGCTAGTCAACTAGAGGCTTACTAGGGACATGTTGTGGTCTATATATTCACGCATGTATTAAAGTTTCCGGTTAATACAATTATAGCATGAACAATAAACAATTATCATGAACAAGGAAATACAATAATAACCATTTTATTATTGCCTCTAGGGCATATTTCCAACATATCTACCATCCATATACCACTTGTACCACCATCTCTTCGCCGAACTAGTGCACCTATACAATTTACCATTGTATTGGGTGTGTTGGGGACACAAGAGACTCTTTGTTATTTGGTTGTAGGGTTGCTTGAGAGAGACCATCTTCATCCTACGCCTCCTATGGATTGATAAACCTTAGGTCATCCACTTGAGGGAAATTTGCTACTGTCCTACAAACCTCTGTACTTCGAGGCCCAACAATGTCTATAAGAAGAAGGTTGTGTAGTAGACATCAAGGAACTCGGGGGCGCGGGGGGGAGGGGCGGTGTTGGGGAAGCGCGGCACGGCCTAGCTGGTCGGCCCTCCGGCGACGGCACGACAGAAGCGGGCGGAGGAGCGGGCACCTCCTGGCGGTGGCAGCAAATGGATCTCGAGAGAGGGGTGGGGAAGCATAGGCAAGTTGGGGAGACGGATCCGCCCTGCCGCCACCATCCCGGGGCGCGGCGCGGCTTTGCCAGCCAGCCCTCCGGTGGCGGCGCAGCGGTGGTGGACGGGGGGTGGCTACCGGGCGGCGGCGGATGGGGTTTCCACCGTGCTGTCAGAGGAGGCGACGCGGGGGGGGGGGGGTCGATCAAGTCGTATATTTCCTTTATTTTTAAGCATAAGAAGGGGTATAAATAGGCGAGTATGTACAGCAAAACTGCACACTTCCACGTTTTACAGAAACCGCCATTAGAGCTGATTTAACTAAACTGAATGAGTAAGGATGGCAATGGGTCGTGTTCGGCTTGGGTTGAAAATACCGAATCCATATCCTAATCCATGAAGACATTATGTGTCCATCCACAAAAAACCATGGGCAAAAAATTATGCCTATGTCCAAACCCGATGAATACCCATTGGGTATGGATATCCATCGGGTTCTCTCAACACGTATGCATATGACATACCACAACATTCACATAAGCTCTCAAATTCTCTTAAAATTACATGGCACAAGTGCACAACAGTAAGTAAGCTCTTAGATTCTCACAAAATGCCATAATATATGTGCAGATCACCAAATAAGCTCTCAGATTCTCACAAAATGATATAACATCAAATAAACATAAGTACACAATTCTCATCGTCACATAATGACATAGCAATAACATAACATGTTTCTCAATCTCAGGTTCCCACAAAATGGCATATCACAACATCGAGTAAGCACTGGTACAACCATGCAACATCTTCCATTCTTCACCTCAATATTTTACGCATCATTGCCTAGGCTTCTATTATGATGGACTACTAGTCCTTGACGTGAACAGATCAAAAGCACAACTATTAAAATCATGGAAATTAAGTAAACATTGCAAGTCTGGACATGTAGAAGTCTTATTTATTGGGTGGAATATGTTACCATAGTTTTTCTTCATCATCAAGAACACTTCGATATGCTGCAAAGAGAGTGGAGTTGCTATCCCCTAATGCAAGGATTTAGAGATAAAGGAACAACCATCGACAATTTAATTGTAGTGTAATATAAATTAGATAAATGATTGAAATTTGAGAGGGTTAATTACCTATCATGTCGGAACAGAAAAACTTACCCAGATCGCCGGTTGTTTAGTGTGTTCATCAGCTTGTTGGCACTATCATGATCCTTTTCTTGGTATGCACCCGTCTCCCTGCACTCCCATGATGCCATTCTCCCGCTCCAGTGTGCAGCAGCACTCTCGGTACGTCGTGCCGCTCCGCATCAGTCTCTGCATCGCAGCTCAGAGACTTGCGCCGGCCCGCCACTGTACCTGTGCACGCGAGGAGAATCCAAGATGGAGGGGTCGAGGGGATTTAGAGTTGGTCTGCCACTGGACAGTGGCGTTGGATGCTAAAGTGTTGCATGTCTGCACTCTATGTAGAGGTAAAGGTTGGCGGTGTCGGTGGCTGCATGTAGGGCTGCGGGAGGAGTAAGTCGAAGGGACGGAGATGAAGCTTAATGACGATTCCTTTAACGAGGAGATAGAAGAATGAGAAGAGGAAGTGGAGTAAAGGAGATAGAGGTAGTGGCGTAAGTTATGGTGGGGAATGGGAGGTACTGTGCAATTTATTTTTCATTTTTTACAAACAAAAAATTCATTGGAAGATGGGATAATGGGGATCATCGATCTTTGCCCCACATGTCATACTATAGGGTTGGGTTCGGGTATATCCACAGATACACAATTATGCCCATGCCTTGCCCGTAATTAATCGGGTCAGGTTCGGGTGCCGCCTATGGGTGTAAAAACGTACCCAAACGCTATCCATTCGGTTTAGGTACCCGTGGGTATCCATGTCCATGGATAAAATTGGCATCCTTATGAATGAGTTTCTTGTATGAGCAAAAAATACTAACCATTCAAATGTATGACCAATCAGATGACGCATATAACTGCTACATGCTATGTGGGAGTGGAAAAACACTTCTTATAGATATTTTAAGCATCCAACAGTTGGTGTAAAACCTGAATTGCTACAATCAAATAACATATATGAAAAACAAAATAATGAAAATAAAATTGATAGAAAACGCTCCACACATCAAAATATTGATATGTACGAACTGCTAGGATAGAAAATAAAGTATGGAATGCCTTGGAGAGGAGACTATTTACACGTCAAAGAAGTGAGCTATCATATTGGAAATTAGGGTGCATGACTAAACATCCCACCAAGAATGAAAATGAGGTAGGCTATATGACTAAACATCCTACCAGGAGTCAGTATGGCCTTGCGGGGCAGTGTGGTACGACGGGGCCCCTCTAATCCGCTGGCCATATTGAATTGCGACGTTGTCATCCTCCATCTCCGCCTTATTGTCGTCATCATGGTAAGGCGAGGAGGAGACTGGAGCCATGGAGAATGGAGTAGTGTTTGGCGTCGCGGTTGCTTGTCAAGCTCCCAGTCATCCAATCTGACACATTGCGACTCCATCAAGATGTGTAGAGTATGAGAAAACCATGATCAGACAGCCACCCTCCATGTTGCTACCTTTCTTCCGATACCTATCACGCCCATACAATGGCTAGGTTTTTGAGACAGCGAGGGAAAAAGCGAAAGAGAGAAACTAGAAACCTACCATCATCGCTAATCCTTCCAATGCTAGGAAATTGACATTGCAAAAAGATGTTAGAATATGAAGGGACACTATGTAAATATGTATAGGTGGTAGTTGTATTTGAATTTGTTGTAATGAAGGTGAGATATTTGATGACATAGAGAGCAGGCATGGGCCACGTACAATATTAGGTGGGGAGAGTTATTCCAATTGTAGGTTCAAAATATGAGTAGTTTTAAACGATACAACTTAATTTATATTCAAGGGGTCTGAATCCCTTTATATAATTAATGACCATTTTCTAAACATGTGAACACCTTTTTTGGTTACATAGTTATTTTTCAAAATATGTGAACACTTTTATTAATCACATAAACATTTTATAAAAACACGTGAACTCATTTTTAGAACAAATATTTGTAGAAGTACATGCACTTTTATATTTGTGAACACTTCTAATTATTTCTATTATCAAACTGATAATTTATAAGTGTGTATGATAAATGTATATTTTTTAGACATGTGAATAATAACAAGAATAAATTGTACCTAATCTTCTAATGGGCCATATTAATTGCAGCACATTCAGTGCTGCCCATGCGGCTCCTGCTCGCTACATCACGATATATGCAAAGAAAATGAGAGCTTCTATTTGGCGCCTTAAACGCTGAATTGCCTCTATAGAGAGCAAAATAATGTAAGCCATGTGTTAGCAAACTTTGATAGAACGGAGGATCATACAGTGGTCTGGCTCCACTCTGGACCGGCTAACATCCCTAGCTTGTGTAGGGATGACCTCTCCTGATCTTGAGTAATACAATCCTCTTAGGCCTGCAAAAAAAAAAATTGCCTCTATTGTGCACACATGAGCCGGCACATTAGCACTTCCGCCTCGTCCGACAGCCTTGTTCGCTGCTGGTTTCAAGGAAAAAACAGCGGCTACTGGTTTGAGAAAAAAACTGATCAAGTTTTTACAGTTAGCAAAAACCGCAGATTCACAAACTATTCTTGTATTTTTTTAAAAAAATTAATGCATTTAAAAAATGTTCAGATATTTGAAAGAAAACATGTTTTTAAACAATTTTCATGAACATGAATTTTTAAATAAAAGAAAAGGATGTTCATGAATTTGGAAAAATAAAAATCATAAATAAAGGAATGGTAAAATGTAAAAAATTAAAAAAAAACAATCAGGGATTAAGGGGGTGTTTGTTTCCAGGGACTTATTGGTTTAGGAACTTAAAAAAGTCCCTATAAGTCCCACCTAAACCAAACACAAGGGACTTATTGGGACTTATTGTGGTGATTTGGGACTTATCAAATAAGACTCTCAGGGAGGAGCTTATTGGGACTGATCCTGGGCCAGACCTACCCCGCGTCGCTCCAGGCTCGTTCCCCGCACGCCGCCTGCCTCTCGGTCCAATCGCCGCCGCCGCCGCCCGGCCTCTTGCCCCGTCGCCGCCCCGCCTCTTGCCCCGCCGTCGCCGCCCCGTCGCCGCCGCCTCTCGCCCCGTCGCTGCCCCGCCTCGGTTCGCCGCCCCGTCGCCGCTCCGCCTCGGTTCTGTCTGCCTCAGTTCGTTGCAGCGGTGCCTCCAATTGCTGGACAGGCCCTCTCCTGAGCCTCGTTGCAGCGGTGCAACATGGACTTATAAGTCCCTGTAAACAAACAGATAGGGACTCGGAACTTATAAGTCCCTGTAAACAAACGGGTAGGGACATATGACTTATAAGTTGGGACTTAAAAAAGTCTTAGGACTTATGAAACAAACAGAGCCTAAAAAAGCTTGGGAAAAAACAAAGAGGAAAGAAAATAGAAAAATGGAACGGAAGCTTCTAAAAATGTTCCAAATCTGGGATGGTGTGAGAAGCTTATATAGGCTGGCCCATACAAAACTTATCGAGTTGTGGGCGCCCTATACCGATAATGCATTAGGCGCAGTCTCCCCAAAAAATGTGTTTGTTTCTTCCACACCCCTCCCCACTCCCCCGCATGCTTAGGTTTGAAGATTTGAATCACTAATATAATAAGATTTGCTTATGAGATTGCCTACATGAAAATACTCTCATCAGCTTTGTCATTCACTGTTTCATACTTACTCTTTATTATTTCATTTTACTTGATACGGCTTCAAAAGAGGTGCACAGTATTTAAAAAAGAATACCCACACATACACGCGACCCTGCACACACAGAGTGCTTGTAAAATCACACACTTGTAGAACGAGTTCTCTCTTAGATCATCTGTACCTGCCTTCACAAGGGTTGACATAGTCTTCTTGTAACTTGTCTTGTCGAGGTGACAACTTTTTCTAATCGCTCTTGAGCAGTTGCATAGACATGCTTGCAAGTTGCAAGTCGTTCAATTCTAAATAACTATCTCTCTACCCACACAAAAAAAACTATCTCTCAAACATAAGAAATATCAAACCTACTGCTTATATTTTCGCTAGCATTGCTAAGGCGCGAAGGAGATTCGTAGCTGGAATCTCAATTTAGGGACCGAAGAATAAAACCCGATCTAGTAAGTACAAATTGTGAACGCAGCTCAAACGCACGCAAAGTCTCTTTTACCGGTTCAGGGATGTACCGGCAAACGATCCGCCGTTCGCTGGGTTTGCGATTCGTGCGTCGTCGTGGCCCACCTTTTGTATAGCACTGTATTTCTATAACCCATCTCTAGTATATCACTGTAATATGTCAGAAGGATGACCCTTGTACTAGTATGTTAGCTTTGTCAGCTCAGCATGCATGCAACCTTTTTCCTCTCTCCCTGCTCCCAAACAAATCCACCTTTTTATTTTTGCTTACAATTTTAGATGGTCATCATATTTCACATTAAAATTTCATTATAGAATTTTTTTGTAGATTCAAATTCCTTGCAACATGATCTTCAGAACAAGATCAATCTTGAATATTTTTAAATTAGATTTCAAAATAACATGTTTCATAGTCTTCAAAAAATATCTCGTTTCATAGATTTCACGTAATTCAAAAATAAATTTCGCTAAGTTCATAGATATCAATTATTTCAAAGAATTGAAACATATATTTTGTAACGAGTGAAATCACTTTTTACAAAACAAGTGAAATATAGTATTTCAATTGAATGAGTGTAATATTTTTCTGAAACTAGTGAAATGAGTGAAATCTATCTTTTGTAACAAGTGAAATCACTTTTTTGAAACAAGTGAAATACATTATTTCAATTGAATGAGTGTAATATGTTTTCTGAAACTAGTGAAATGAGTGAAATCTATCTTTTGTAACGAGCGAAAGCACTTTCTTGAAAAAAGTGAAATTTAGTATTTCAATTAAATGAGTGTAATATGTTTTCTGAACTAGTTAAATCTTTCTTTTATAACGAGTGAAATCACTT
The DNA here is from genome assembly GCA_034509565.1 of Triticum monococcum. Taxonomy (NCBI): domain Eukaryota; kingdom Viridiplantae; phylum Streptophyta; class Magnoliopsida; order Poales; family Poaceae; genus Triticum; species Triticum monococcum. Next base: position 699,168,653 of record CM067847.1, read on the forward strand.
TTTTAGAACAAGTGAAATATAGTATTTGAATTGAATGAGTGTAATATGTTTTCTGAAACTAGTGAAATGAGTGAAATCTATCTTTTGTAACGAGTGGAATCACTTTTTTAAAACAAGTGAAATATAGTATTTCAACTGAATGAGTGTAATATAGTTTGAGATGAGTGAAATAATCAAATACAATAATATTGAAATATGATACATAAAATTCAAACTAGTCAAAATGTATCCAAGATTGGTCTTGTTTGAAAGGTCTTATCGTCCTGGACTCGAATATATAAAAAAAATTCAAAAATGAACATTTGGTTCAAAACATATCAAGTATTGAAAAATATGAGGATGAAAATTAATCCATGTGAGTGGAAAGAGAGGCTGCATGCATGCGTCATTCATCTTCACTCTAACTCTCTTTCTCCTCTGTGAAAAGGCTGAAAAGACATGTAGTATTAGTTTTGTCTGTTGTATTAACTGGATATAGTAGAGGAATCAATTTACAAATTTATACGGAGTCAAATAACACGCATCTTGAGAAAATTGATGGATGGTGGATTCTCCACCGGTACATCCCGCCACCGGTAAAAAAAACTTATTCGCTCAAACGCATGAGACGTCGAACCCAGTAGCAAAGGCCGGCGCCAGAACACACGTCAACAGCAGTCAATAAATAAACACCTAAAAAGTCAATGAGTAAGAACAATTGTCCTCACCCACCTTCACCTTTCCCCCTCGTGTCCAATGAACGCCGCACGGAACCGCTGTTGCCTGCTGCAGGTTTACTGGATCTGCATCACTGCCAAAGCGGTGGAGGACGGGGAACTCACAACCAACTGAAGCCTCTCAAAAACGTAATGTGTCGTCAGTGACACACTAGACTGATGATCGAGGCAGCTGCTACCTTATTTTGCTCCTGATGTGTGCATTTGTCGATGTCATGTGCATGACTGATGCACTTACCACATATGCAAACTGAATGGGCCGGATATGGCATACCAAAGAAATACAGCTTATTATTCACACGCGTATATCTTTTCTATTTATAAAGTGTGCAGTTAGTGTTGAGTTCACATTGCTTTTTCTGAAAAGAAGGTTAAACCCCCCCCCCCCCCCCCCCCCCCGCTTCTGCATCAGTCGATGCATATAGTCATCTTTATTAATTATTTAACAAATGTCTGACAAGAACATACATCAAGCCATCCGAAGCCATCACTCACTCCTACAAACTCGATAATGTTGAGTGCTCTCACTCCCCATATCTAAAATCGATGTCGTCGTCAATCCAACCATATAATGTATCAGAACCTATAGCCGGTGCAGCAAACCTAAAGCGTACACCACATGCATACGTTTTAGAGGCCGCCATCATCGAACCGCTGACCCATCTCCAGGAAAGAGATCCGCATCATCCTTGCCAGTATGGCCGTCCGTCGACGTCACCATGGTGCCCAACGGCACCACCTCCCTATGCGCAAATTGCTAAGCACGTCGCGGTCGCTGCCGGTAAACCGCAGGACCATGCCGCCAGGTACCACCAGCCAACACAGCTTGAAATCTCTAAAAGATCCGTCGTGCGTAGTACCTGCGGACAGGCATGACATAGCGTAGCACTTCTCGCCCAGGCATGACTTGACATCTCCACTGAAGCTCCGTGCAAGAGAAAGACGCTCCACCTCTTGCCTCTGTCTTCCAGCGCTGCTCCACAGATGATGCTCCTGAGAGAGAAATGACACTACAACACCGCCATCATCCGATCTGGAAGACCAGATCCTCCTAAGGATTCCCCCGGAGCAGCATGAGTGGGTCGACAGTAGTTACACGACAATGCCTTCATTAAAGTAACGACACAGAACGCCGCTATCGCCCACCGTCGGCTCGGTTTTAATCGGCAACTATGTCTCCACTACTCGTAGTCGGGACTAGATGACGGATCTCGACATCCGATCACCCAGCCTCAGGCCGACCACCTCCGACGGAGGAGATGACCACCAGATCTGCCTCCGGTCGACCACTGACCGGAGGCCACATCTGCATGGAACCGACACTCCACCAAGTCCTACACGGCGTCCTTCCATGCCGCCCCTACCAAGACGGACTGGACGACCCAGCCGCCTCCTAAGGCCGTGCCCAGAGCCTGCCGTTGCTGCCCTGGATCTTATCTCGGTTGGCCGTCGCGTCGCGCCGTGATCTGATCTCAGCTGCACCACCACTCGGATCGAGATCCCGCACCACCCCACACGCAAGCAGGGGAGGATGACCTCCACCACCTCCATCCTCCCCGGGCTTAGCCCAGCGGCGTCCTTCGGCGGTGACAGAGAGAAGGGAGGGAGGAGAGGAAGGCTCCGGGGCTAGGGTTGGGAGGACCTCCCGTGTCGCCCCGAGCGGGTGCGACGCGGGGGCTCTGTTGAGTTCACATGTGGGACCATACAAAAAGGCAAATGTACTTCTACCCACATATGGGACTAGACATACATAAACAAAGATTATGTTTTACAAGGTGTGAGACATCCCAATTAAACAAAAACATTGCTACCCTAATGTGAGAATAACACTATTGTAAAAAAGAATTATAAATGCAACCATGCGATTTCAACTCAAAATCATGGTCTTGATTTTAGTTTCTCTACCCAATCAATTCTTTCTGTTCTATGTCATAGTAGATGAGGGCAAACAAATTGCAATCTCAACACGGAGATATATAGATGATATCCTACTACCTAACTCACCATCCTGTGCCTTCGACATACCCATACAATTCATAAAATAAACACTTACTAATGCACATTCTAATATGTTCCAAAGTCAAAATGTTATCTCACTATAAATCCTACAAAGGACCACTATGATAGCTCGAGACTCTTCGGTGACTGCAATATGATCTTTCATTATATTTTCACTCTCATTTCAGTCACGAACCATGCAGTGGCTGCAAGATACTCAATCTTTTGACGATCTCCTAAGCCGATGATAACTCATTAGCTTTTACGGCTTCGTAGTAACGCACGGTCATTGTATTAGTAACCAATAAAGGCTTGAGATACTACTACATGATGCATGTACTAGAGTTTCAGCTCAGTCCCAGCATCATGGCCCAACAGTTCTGATGCAAAACCTTATCTTTCCAGTGATGTTGTATTTGGATGGATGAGGTCTCCTCACTTTAGCTGGTGTTGTGTTTTTTTTAAAAGGAGGTTAAAACCCCTGGCCTCTGCATCAATAATCGATGCATGTGGCCATCTTTATTTATTATTCCACCAAGGTCTAACAAGAACATACATCGAGCCACCCGAAGCCACCACTCACATTTACAAAACTCGATAATGTGTAGTGCTCTCACTCCCTATATCTAAACCGGTGATGTCACCGGTTCATTCACATAACGTATCAAAATGAATGGCCGGTGCAGCAGACCTAAAGCGTACACCACATGCACACGTTTTAGACGCCGCCATCATATGCGGACCGCTGACCCATCTTCACAAGAGAGATCCGCATCATCCTTGCCGGTCCGTGGACGCCGCCACGGCGCCCAAGGGCGCCACCACCTCGCGCTCGTCCATCCAAATGCAAAGATTTTAGAAGATCTAGCGTGCGTAGCACCTGCCGATCAGGCATGACACAGCGTAGCACCTGTCGGCCAGGCATGACTTGACATCTTCATCGAAGGTGTTGTGGTTACATCAGTCATTAGCTAAAACTATGCTGGACTAATGTGGATAATGGGCATGCACGGTGCTTCATCATGGCCCTCATGAACCAGTACCAAATACTAATTGCACTGATGTGGTGACATGCATGGTTGTATCAGTCATTAGCTAAACTAAATTGTTGTTTAAGGGAAGAATGATAGACAACATCTAGCCTAGGCTAGGCCCTAGGGTGGTACTCAACTGGATCAAAGGAAAGATGTATGAGAGCTAATCCTAACTTGGTGGATGTTTCATCAGATAAAAAGCAGCAGTAGCTCATTTGTAGGCATTGCGTGCATTCCATGGCAATGTCACACTGTCATAACCATTTTTCCCTGGTCACAGGTCAGTCCAAAGGCCCCTCTTCCCCTTCAAGCTCTCTCATGAAAATCACAGGAGGAAAGATTCATGGGGCCCACTCAATCAGCCCGTGAAAAAGAGTAATATGCATTGTGGGCATCACGTTTGGTGAGAAAGTTCTGACAAAGGTTGATCTTATATTTAGATAAATGCAATTCTGGCATGTAATGACAAGGGAAGCTAGCAGGGTAGGCTGTCGGTGAGCGTGACGATGGTGAGCCAAGAACCACTGGCCAAGGACGGGACGAGACGATGTGGTGAGCAATGACATCGCTTAAGTACCCTGGTTTTCAATGAGTTCGGTCGATGCGGAAGCCTTACTGTCCCTGATTGCAAACAGAAAACTAAAAGAGGAGCAAGCTTCATGCTCGAGCTGTTCTGCGTTTACTGTGAGTTGCTAGCAGTCCTTTCTTCTATGCAGGATTGCAGATTACATGTAACATCTGTGCTGTACAAACTGATATTGATAGGGTACCAATCCTATTGAAATGCATCGATCAAGGGGCAAAACACACTGTTTTGACCCTTTTGCCAAAGTTTAGCATGATTTGACGGCCTTCGAAAATTTAGCACGATCTAACCCTATTCGCAATTAAAAAGTTAATTAGTCTTGTCCCTCCACTAGTAGAAAACGGGTCTTTAGTGCCGGTTTCAGAGGGCCTTTAGTCCCGGTTCGGGAACCGGGACAAAAGGATCGGGTCCAAAGCCCTGTTTTCTACTAGTGCTCTACTGAAATTTAAACCTAATAATTTATTCTGCAAGTAAAACCTAAAAAAGCTTGACTTTAGGCAAACAAATTGTGCCTTGTAAACCCTACCGAAGGGAGTAACTTGTACGTTGCAATTTGTTTTGTACATCTATTAGTCATATTTTGCACAACTCATAAAAGTCATTTTTTCAAAAAAAAAGTTGTAAAATGTAAATTGTTACCCATTATTAGTCTAGTCAAAAATTTCATAATTATTTAAACAACATTGCTAATTTCTGGTACTTTAATAATTTCTTATTTCGTAGCCAACACAAAGTTCTACGAATTTATAAAATTTGGGAAGAAATACTACATTCTTTTGTCCAATGTGTGAACAAATTATTAGGGTGTAGTTAATATTTATTAGACTTGTATGAACAAGTTTGTAAAGACGGCCAAGGAATAAGATTTTCACTTTCAGCTGAGACAATACTGTTCATTTTACTTTTTGACACCATACAAGATGGTGAATACTTTTAAAATCTGTATTAGCAAATTGTAAAACCAACAGAAGATTGTGAGACATAAGCCGACCTGTTGAAAACTTTTTGCAAAGTCACAACCAATGGGTTGGTTCATATGTATAGGTGCCGGATAACATTCTATGTGGCAGTTTAGAGAGATTTCAGTTCTATGTGGCAGTTCAGTACTCAACCCTATGGCCGAAAATAGGGCGTTCTACGGGCCCGCTCCGGTGTTTTTTCTCCGGGATGGTCGTTGGTGTCTTCTGGTCTACATCAATGAATTCTTGACCACTACTTCTCCAAGGTTCTTGGTTTAAACAAGTTTGTTGCACTAAGACAGATAGGAGTGATACCGGACCGGAATCGGATGAGTATTTCTCATACCGTTATATGGCAGGACACATTCAGATTTGAATACAGTAATAGGCAGATTTGAATACAGTAATAGGCAGATCTGAATACTGGATTATGGCGGATTGGACATGACATAGTAAGTTAGTAACAGAGCAAACTCGGATCGCAAACGGTCATATACCACATGCATATAAGAGGAATATATAAATGATTTAACCTAAAATTTTATGAAAAAATTAGCAAGTGTTAATACTTATACACTTTAAGCACACATAAAGCCAAATAAATAAATAACAAGTATATATATACCATCTCATAAGCAAACATCACATCCACGTATTGCTAGGTAATACTTACACTTTACCCATAATTAGTATACAGATTTAAAAGCTCGGATTGCCCTATTACAAATAACAGATTATTCTTCGGCACCTTATATTGGTAATAGAAAATATCATTTATCTTATCCGGGGGAGACTTGTATGAGATCTTACATTTCGGTGAGATCAACCAGACAAAATCATATTTAGACATTTAAAAAAATCTGAAATTATTTGACAACATTCATGTGGGGTATGTCTACAACTCCGAAAAAAAAACAGCTCAAAACTCGTTGTACATTTAGAGGTTCAAAAAAGACAAATTCAAATATGAATAGTGGCAGCTTTGGATGAATAGTACTTTGACACTATTCACATCTGATTTTGTCTTTTTTGTTTCTATAAATGTAAGTTGAATTAGGAGCTTAAACGTTTTGAGATTGCAAATCAAACGTTGACGTGTGTCAACAAATTTTGTTGAGAATGAACATATTTCTTTTTTCAAAAAGATCGATCTCATTGATCTCACATTACATAATGTGAGATCTCACACAAGTCTCTCCCTATCTTATCATATCAGCCACAGATTCGAATCAGATTGTGCCGCCAAAAATCTGTTGTTGCATCCTATAAAACAGATTCGGAAACAGTTTCGGTCAGAGATGGAGACCGAGTGGTGGCAAAGCTTTCCTCACGGCACGTCGTCGATGGATGTAGGAGGAAGCAGACTTCCTCACATTCAAAGATTTGAAAGTATTTTAAAAAAAACTAGGTACGCCTATTCGGTCGTAGGCGTACCTAGTAGGATAATTAATACGTATCACCTGGCGATGACAAATAGCACTTCCATTTGCTTGCAATCGTACCTGCTGGCATATTGTTTATATGGCTGGTCATAGTGGGGAGTAACTCATACTAATGTCATGCATATTACGCTAGTCTAAGTTATTATTTTCATAATGCAAAGTAACATATTAGTAGTATTATAGATGGCTTCATTTATTAGATTGTAGACTCATCTTGTCTTGAACAACGCTATGTTACAATAACATATTATATTACCATTTCTCATCAATTACTTGTCACATAAGTAAGTTACTTCCACTATGACTAGCCTATCACCTCGCATACCAGTAGTCTTACTATTTTCTCGCGGGGAGTACATCTAGCTGACTAATGATTGAACTGATTAACTGACCATTTAAAAAGCAATCCATCCGTCGGTCCAAAACCCGCGGCTGACAAGTGAGAGCAGAGCATTGCACGGCATCGCTCGCGCGCCACTCGAGAGCATCGTGCTAGCTAGTGAGGGAAGAAGCTAGTGGTGGTGGCAATGGCGGGGGCACCTTTGGTGTTGGTGATGCTCGTGGCGGCGGTTGGTCTGGCCGCGGCGGAGCGGGGCGGCGACAAGCTGCGGCAGGGGTACTACGAGCAGAGCTGCCCGCGGGCGGAGCAGATCGTGAAGGACTACGTTGAGCGGCAGATACCCCTGCAGCCCTCCGTCGCCGCCACTCTCATCCGCACCCACTTCCACGACTGCTTTGTCAGGGTACGTACGCACGCTCTTTCGTCAGGTGCACCGTCCACGGCGCGTGTTTGTGATGAGTCCTGAACGATCGGAGTGGCACCGGTGCAGGGGTGCGACGCGTCGGTGCTGCTGAACGCGACGACCGGCGGTGGGGAGGCGGAGAAGGACGCGGCCCCCAACCTGACGCTGCGCGGCTTCGACTTCCTGGACCACGTCAAGGCTCTGGTCGAGCAGGAGTGCCCCGGCGTCGTCTCTTGCGCCGACGTCCTCGCGCTCGCATCACGCGACGCCGTCGGAGTCATCGTAAGTGCCCTGCTTTCCTGTTCTCCCACACACACACAGCATACACGTCCGGACACACGCGCCTCGGCGACTGATCGACGATGAGGGAAAAAATGCAGGGCGGGCCGTTCTGGCGTGTGCCCACGGGGCGGCGCGACGGCAGGGTGTCGATCAAGCAGGAGGCGCTGGACCAGCTCCCAGCGCCCACCATGAACTTCACCGACCTCCTCGCCTCCTTCCGCGCCAAGGGCCTCGGCGTCGCCGACCTCGTCTGGCTCTCAGGTAACCGTTACAACTAATTATAAAAAGATTAATTACTACTCCCTCTATTTCAATGGGATGTATATTGGCACGTTTTTTGTGTTTCTTCGCTCAATTCAGCTCGCATATAGTTCATATTGAATTATTCAAGACATCTTTTATTTCTGAACGGAGGAAATTATTCAGAACGTCTTTTATTTCTGAACGGAGGGAGCACTAAGTATCAGTAGCCGAGTTCATGGCATATCGATTACATTTAGCTACATGTCAGTCAGCTGAATTTCGAATTCGGGATAGTCGATTTTGAATGAAGGAATAAGGACCTCACCGGAGAGAAGGAAGGGGCTTGCCGTCATCACCCCATTATCAATCTGAGATCATCTCCAGCCGTTGCGTCCCCAAGACACGCCGAAAACCGCCGCTTGGGGGCGAGCCGGTGCTATTTTAGGCTTGGGTGCTAGTGCGTTCCCAGCCCCCCCCCCCCCCAGGTCGCCTCCAGGCGCCGATATCGGCCCAGTATCGGCGCTTTCAGCCCATTTTCGGCGCTAAATTGGCCCAATTTCCAGTGCAAAACGGCCCACGCTCGACGTGTTTCGGCGCTCATTCAAATAAAATCATCAATGAAATCATCACAAATAATAAAAAACACTCATATTTTATTGCACGTCCAGCTAGGCGTTGCCCTTGAGCCTTCATAGATGCTCCACTAGATCCTGCTGTAGCTGATGATGCACATGTGGGTCTCGGATCTCCTGGCGCATGTTGAGGAAGGCCTTCCATGTTGCAGGGAGCTGGTGATCCACTTGGGCAAGAGGACCCTGCCTGTAATATGGTTCAGTGTCAAACATTGGCTCTTCCTGCTCGCTCTCAATGATCATGTTGTGCAAAATGACACAACAAGTCATGATCTCCCACATTTGATCTTTCGACCAAGTCTTAGCGGGTACCGGACAACAGCAAATCGAGATTGAAGCATGCCAAATGCTCGCTCGACATCCTTCCTGCAAGCCTCTTGAACCTTCGAAAAGTGGAAGTTCTTGCCTCCTGGCACAGGGCTTGAAATAGTCTTCACAAATGTTGACCATCTCGGATAGATGCCATCTACTAGGTAGTACCCCTTGTTGTATTAGTGCCCATTGATCTCGAAGTTCACCGGAGGAGAATGGCCCTCAACGAGCTTGGCAAAAACAGGAGAGCACTGCAGCACGTTGATGTCATTGTGAGTTCCTGGCATACCAAAGAAAGCGTGCCAAATCCAGAGGTCCTATGTGGCCACTGCCTCAAGTATCACACTGCAAGTTCCTTTGGCACCTTTGTACATCCCTTGCCAAGCAAACGGGCAGTTCTTCCATGTCCAATGCATGCAGTCGATGCTTCCAAGCATACCAGGAAATCCTCTTGCTTCATTCTATGCCAGGATCCGAGCAGTGTCTTCAACATTGGGTGATCGCAAGTACCTCGGTCCAAAGACTGCCACCACAGCCCTGCAGAACTTGTAGGTGCGCTCAATGATCATGGACTCGGCCATGCGCCCATAGTCGTCGAGTGAATCACCTGGAGCCCTGTATGCAAGCATTCTCATAGTTGTCGTGCACTTCTGGATTGAGGTGAATCCAAGTGTGCCGGTGCAATCCTTCTTGCACCTGAAGTAGTTGTCGTACTCCCTGAGTTCATTGACTATCCTGAGGAAAAGCTTTCGGCCCATCCGATAACGGCGCCGGAAAACTTTGTCGCCGTGCAGTGGAGCATCGGCGAAGTAGTCGGAGTAGAGCATGCAATAGCCTTCGAGCCGATGACGGTTCTTTGCTTTCCGTCGCCCCGGCGCCGAGCCGCCTCGCCTCGGCTTTGCATCGCCGGCAAGCAAGCCGGCCAGGGCGGCGAGGACCATGAGGTGTTCATCGTCCTGGGCGGCGGCGTCGGCTTCCTCCTCGAGCAACGCCGCGAGCACCTCCTCGTCGTCGGAGTCCATCGCGGCCGGGGCAGGCAAAGCACCGAACACGTAGCGGGAGTCGTGCGCAGACTCGTCGGTGGGCGCCGGAGCGGCGAGGGAAACTCAGGGAAAGTGGGGGGAGAGGGCGTCGGGGGGATCTTTCTTTGTTTCACGGCGAGGAATGGCGAGATAGCGGCGGCGGCGGAGAGGTGGCTGGCGACGCCGGGATCGGTAAGGTGTCGGGGAAGGAGAGGGGGAAACGGGGCGAATCAGTGTGACTTTTCGCCTGACAGTGGGACCCGGGCGATTTTCCCTTCCGCCGGCGCCCCCAGTGTGCCGGGTTCGGCCTGGGCGCGCCGGGTTAGAAAACGGGCCGATCCGGCGGATATCGGCGTCTTGGGGGCGCGACTGGGCCGTTTTTTCGGCGCCGGCGCTAAAAAGAGCGGCCTGGGGGGCGTCTTGGGAGCGCGGCTGGAGATGCTCTTAGGGTTTAGGGTGAGGGCGGTGGTTGACGGCGGTGGTGGGGGCGGTGGTGGGGCTTCGCCGGAGAAAAAACTCGACACGGGGGAGCCTAGACGGATGGTTGGGGCGGCGGAAGACGGCGGTGGGGGTGGTTGAAGGGAGGGCGGGGTGGCGAGGCAGTCGCGGGAGCGCCGCCGGCCGTGGGAGGCGGGGTTTGGTGGTTAGGGTTGGGTTGGATCAACGGGTGAAAGAGAGAGGAAGAAGAGAAACAATGTTTGTATGAGGTTGAAGACTATTAGCGTCCGTTGGATCTTAATCGAATGGTTGATATAGGAAAAGGCGAATCGACTAAGCGTTTTCTTCTTTTCAGGCGATTGACCCGTAGCCGGTCCCTATAGATTCTTGGCGCCGACACATGCACGGTGATGGTGATGTGGAGCTTACTAGTGACGCATAAGCACTCCATCACAGATGGGTTGGACATACACACGATTGACCTGTACCTGGTCCCTATCGATTATTGGCACCGACACATGCACGTTGATAGTGATGTGGAGCTTACTAGTGAGTAGTGACGCACAAGCACTCCATCACAGATGGGTTGGACATACAGTTGAGTGAGTAGTGAGAAACTGAAAGTCTCTCCGCTTGCCAGCTCATTTGAGCTCACAATGAATAGTAAAATTCAGAAATATTGAAAACAAATTCAAAAGGTTCTAAGTTATTTTGGCAAACTTCGACGAATATTTTAAGTGTCTTCAAAGTTTCATCATAAAATGACAATCGTGGAAATCGTGGCAAAAACTAAATCAGCACTCTAAAATGCTTTCGAAAATAGCACTTTTGGAGCATCATTTCTTTTTTGCCATGACTTCCACGAATATCATTCAATAATGAAATTTTGTGACCACTGAAAACATTTGTCAATGTTTGCCACAAAACAAATTCATACTTTTTTTGTTTTTATTACTACCTCCATTCCATAAAGTAGTGTGCATAGATTTTTTTTTAAGTCAAACTTTACAAATTTTTGACCAAATTTATAGAGAAAACTATTTATATCTATAATACCAAATATTTAAAATATGAAACTAAATTTTATGACGAATCTAATGATATATGTTTGGCATTTTAGATGCCAATATTTTTCTCCATAAACTTGGTCAAAAAATTTGAAATTTAACTTTTCAAAAAATCTATATGCATTACATTATGAAATGAAGGGAATGATATTTTTGGATTTTACTATTGACCCGATCGAGATTGCAGTCCGAGCTCAGAATTACCACACACTACGTTCGGAACCGAAAATCCTTTGCTAGATTCGTGCTTTTTTAATCAATACACCTGGTAGCTAGCTAGCCGGTAGCTACCAGAGGGAGTGCGAGGTTATGGTGCACGGGCAACATGGTGCCTTTTTTTGAAAAATAAAATAAAACCATATTTACAAGTTTAGACATAATTAGGAAAAAAAACTGTGGAAACATGTATGTGTTCACTACACATCCATGAATTTCTTTTCTGGGAAAAATGTTATTTGCAAGCTGTACTTCAAAAAATTCTGGCACAAAAACAAAAAAAGGCCCAATTTCATATTTTTCTTTTCTTTGTATGCCACATTTGAAAGTAAAATGTGATGAAATTTTGCACATACATGTGTGTGTGTGTGTGTGTGTGTGTGTGTGTGTGTGTTTCAAAAAAAAATTACGTTGTAGAATTACTTTATTGGAAACGGGCACCATGGTAGCCGTGCATCGTTTGCAATATTCTCTACCAGAGTATCCTACTTATTAGTAGCCAGTTCCCACATAACATAGTCACATGACAGGACGACCATTGATGGTCTTGTTGCGGTGAAAATTGATAAATATGGCCTTTTTCTTAAACTTTGGCACAAAATGAACCTAATTCAAAAAATGGCCCACTCTTGCATGACGCCCAAGGCCAGGGCATCATTGCTAGATAGCATGGCGCCTGAGCCCCATTTTGTGAATTTTTTTTGGGATTAGGTTCATTTTTTTGCTAAAGTTTTTAAAAAAGGCCAGATGTGTCCATTTTCACATTGTTGCTTGCTGAAACGGATGTGTCCAAGATAAAAAAGAAAACACAAGTGAACCACAAGCCTGGCCGACTATGTGCAGTTCTACAAAAGCACCAACAGTACTACCTGCGTTCTATAGTTAGAACGTACTGCCTCTAGATTTTTTAAATCAAACATTGCAAATTTTTATTTAATTTGGTGAGCATATTATTTACATCTAGAATACCGAATTCATACCTTTAGATACAACCATGACCTCGTATTTTCATATTTTATATATGTGGTATTATAGATATTGGTAATTTCATCTCTATACTTGATCAAACTTTGTAAAATTTGGCTTTTGGAAAAAGCTATAAGCACTAGATTGTAGAATGGAGGAAATATATGTTAGTGGTTTAAAATTTTGGTCGATGTTGATTAGATGTGAAACTAGCAGACAGACTAATAACAATACACATTGTAGCTCAGCTAGCTCCATGGATTTTATATTTGTTGCACTGCACGGTCATGGATGTTGACATGCTAAGTCGCTAACTACTGGAGTACATATACTTAGCTTGGAACTTTGGGACATGATCGTAATAAAATGTGAAATGTGTTGGCGATATGTTGATGAACGGCATGTAAACAATAGCGGTATAGAGTGTACAAGTACGCATTTTTTTAGAAAAGAAGGATGACCCCCGGCCTCTGCATCTGGAAGATGCATACGGCCACTTTATTGATTATTCTCGAGGACCTTACAAAGTATTACAACAATGTATCTGAATCCATCATCTTGGCAACATATGCCACTACTCCTATTCAAAATGATGAAGGGGTGCTAGTTGGGCCACTACCCGAACCACTCACCTAAGCCTAACATCAAAAGCCGGAAGCCGAAACTCATTCGGAAGCCCCAGCCGAGCCACATACCGGGTCTGGGGCACAATCTGGTCAGACGCACTCGTGTGTCGTCGCCACCATCTTCCACATGTCCGTCTTCAGATCATATTGAGGCTTCTACCTTGTCTGGCCACTCTACCATCGACGTCACCATGACGCCGGACAGTAACCTCCTCCTGCGCGAGTCCATCTCCGTGCATCGGACGCCGAGCCTCCACAGCGCCATGCCGCCGATATCCGTCGCTATCAATGTGTGAGATGAAGCACCGCTCCACCATCCCCCCAGCCAACACTTACTCCAAAACGATGCCCCAGGAGGAAAGCGATAAAACGCCATCATCGTCCGATCCGGAAGACCTAGATCTAGGGTTTCCCCCGGAGCATCCCGAGCCTGATGACGCAGACTGCAACGACGATGCCTCGACAAGGGAACGACATCTAAGACGCCGCCATCGTCCGCCATGACCGTAGTCGGCGCGATTTTCATCGGCAGTTGCTCCACCAGACGTGCGCCGCCGACGTCGCTGGTCCCTTCAACCGGAGAAAACTCCAAAACAATGCCCTAAAGAGGGACTACGACGCAAAAGCGCCGCCATCGTTCGATCCCAAGGAGATCTAGGGTTTCCCCCGGATTGCCCGCGCTGTCAAGGACCAGACAAGGGTAGAATCCCGCGGATCTGCCCAGCTGCCGACGAGTCGCACCCACCACCGTGCCGACGGCAGACCAGCGATTAAGGCCCACACATGGGCATAGATCTGGCCGCACCGCCGCGAACCGATCCGGTCACGCCGCCGCCATCCCTGGCGGCCGCGACGCACCAGATCGCGAGACCTCCTGCCGCGGGGAAGCGAGGTCGCCGATGCGCCGCCACCACCCGTCGTGGCGTCCGGCCCGCTCGCCACGCTCCGGCCCGGGGGCGCTGTCCCGCGCCAGCCCCACGCGAGAGGGCCTGAGTCCCCGCCGCCGCCGGCGACGGCAAGGCTTCGCCTGGCCGTGCCCTTGGGCGGCGGCGAGGGAGGAGGAGGAGTGGGGGAGGTCCGGCCGATGGGATCTGGGGCCTCCCGGTCGCCCACGCGGGGGGCGGCTCGGGAGAGGCCTGCAACTAAATGCCTGAAATAAATCCAATAAATACGCATGAACCCACAAAGATATCTTGAACTCAACTCTGTCACTGTCTGTTAAGTTTTTAATTACAAACTTAGCTTATTGATTCACATGTATTTATATATAGTGAACACTAATGGGAAACATGTGATGATTTAGAGACCTGTACGCTACTGTCTGTCTGCTAAGAGCATCTACAGACGGTCCCTTCATATCCTCCTCAAATGTTTGGCGATAACAAATAAGTTGCGTGCCTTCTTTAAACGACACACACCTAATGTAGTTTAGCTAGCTTTAGTACATTCCCAGACATCCTCAAGATTTCCTTCGAAAGTTCACAGTCCTACATATGCCATAGCATTGTCCTATTACTGAACTTTGCAGTTTGCACTTGTTATGTTGTGTTCACCACCTGACCTGAGCATCATGTACCGATACCACTCAGGGGCGCACACGATCGGCATCTCGCACTGCAACTCCTTCAGCGAGCGGCTATACAACTTCACCGGCCGCAGTGGGCCAGGCGACGCAGACCCATCGTTGGACGCCGAGTATGCGGCCAACCTCCGTCGAACCAATTGCACCACTCCCACGGATAACACCACCATCGTGGAGATGGACCCTGGGAGCTTCCTCACCTTTGACCTCAGCTACTACCACGGCTTGCTCAAGTACCAGGGACTCTTCCAGTCCGATGCCGCGCTCATCACCGACGACGCGGCGAGGGCTGACGTCGAGAGCGTGGCCAAGGGCCCGCTGGAGGTGTTCTTCCAGGTGTTCGCACGGTCCATGATGAGGATGGGCATGATAGAAGTCAAGACCGGCAGTGATGGAGAGATCAGGCGGCATTGTGCCGTTGTCAACAACTAGTGGCATGTCATGCGTCCTTGGTGGCACATGGACCCGCTATTGTGTTTGTATGTTTAGTTACATTTTCTTTTACATTTTTGTGTATGGGTTCTGTTTATTGTATCTCTTTTATAAGGTGTTTTTTAGTTCTAGTCAGACGTAGCATCTGGCCGCCGGCTCAAGTTCGTCGCCTAGCTCATCACGAAGAATCACCCACCTTCGTCATTTTTGTTTCCTGGCCTCGCTTGGCATGTAAGGTTTATGGGTGTGAACAACCCAAATACCAGGCCAAAACTGGCGGAGGAGGAAAGTAATGACAATCTAAGCACACGATTAAGAGAGAAAAATAAGCTCTATAAAAACGAGACCTGAGCATGAGCCGCTCCCGTGACGCTAGCTGCGACACCGCCGCCGCCGCCGCTTAGCTCCGCCTCCCGAGCTCCACCTGTTGTCCATGGCCTGGTGTTGGGGTTGGAGACGAGGTGTCTCTCTCGCATACCCAGGGATGTCCTGGGCTCCTCCCTCGGCTCATGCTGCCACCCCCTCTTTCTCAGCCCTTTGGATTTCACGCTGCAGGTAGTGGACGATGTCTCGCATGCGTCAACGGAGTCGGTGTGGGT
Source organism: Triticum monococcum (assembly GCA_034509565.1). Taxonomy (NCBI): domain Eukaryota; kingdom Viridiplantae; phylum Streptophyta; class Magnoliopsida; order Poales; family Poaceae; genus Triticum; species Triticum monococcum. Next base: position 699,184,548 of record CM067847.1, read on the forward strand.
GGAGATTGGGGACCGGGGTCGCCCGAGGCTGGAGAAGCTGCCTGCCCCACCCCGCAAGGAGTCCGACCGCTCCCTCGCATTCAAGCAGAGAGCTTACGGACTGTGCTTCTGGTGCTTGGCGGACGACCACTTCATCGCCGGCTGCCGCGGCCCTGTCACCTGCCTGGCCTGCGGCCTCCACGGCCATCTCGAGTGTCGATGTGCGGACCACCTTCCTGCCACTCAAGGTCGTCCCCGGCGCTCCCGGTCGCCACCAGCTGCTCCTCGCCTCTCCAGCCGCCCACCCCCAGCTTCTCCAAACGGTTGCAGTGCTCTCGATCGGGCCTCCGTTGTTGCCCTTCAAGTAGCAATCGAGCAGGAGGCTCCTCATCGCATTCACGGTCATCGCATTCGCTGGTTTGGAGATGTTGCAACCTCTCTTAGCTGAGCAGGCAGAGGCTATGAGAGCTGGGTTCCAAGCCTTCACTGCCTCTCGTTTGGAGGAGATGATCCAGGTCCAACTTCACTCCCCCCTTCACGACATGGTGACCGCTTCCTAGGTTTGAAAGGCCTAGGTCGAGGGCTTCTAGGAGCGTATGGAAGAGGTCGCTGGCAGCTTAGCTTCTTTGTCGGCCATGTTTCGATCTCCTGAGTGTCCTGTTCGAAGGGTTGTTGAGAGTGATCCTGGTTGTAAGGATTGCTTGGAGCTCGTTGTAGCTGGTTGCCCAGCTGAGCCCCGGTGTGAGTGTGAGGAACTAGTGCCTCTCACTGCTGGTGGTAAGGATATCATTGAGGCCGTTTTGGCCGGTTGCTCATCTGAGTTAGTGGCTACAGCGGCACAGTCTGTGGATGTGCCTCCTGCTCTGGATCCTGTTCTATCCAGGATGGTAGTTCTTAATGAGGGAGAACAAGCTAAGGTTGATGAGATTGTGGCTTCGAACAATGGCATGGAGGTGGAGGTGCCTCCCTTGGCCTCCTCTCCGGATATGCAAGCTTCAGGTGATGCGAGCATCATGATGTCTTCTGAGCCCAAGGAGCCGCTTGGTGGCATTGGCGTGCCTCAAGGCCCGGCATCTTCTATCTTGCTGGATGAGTTTCTGAGCAGTTTCAGTTGCACTGTGCTACATTCCTTGCTCCAAGCGTCAATTCTTGTGCAGGGTGAAGGGTGCTCTACTTCCTGTTCCAAGAGGTGCAGTGGACGCTCGGATAAGAAGAACCAAAATTGCAACATCCCTGCTGCGAAGCACGCTGAATATAAGTTGGCAGAGGCTTATGAGGATTTGCCGAACGCCACAACATCTAAGAAAGCCACCAAGGAGGATGCGGAAGAGAAGATACAATCTTACCTGCGGATGTACGAGAAGTCGCTCACACCGATGGCGATGCAGGCTATTCGGGCGTTGGTAGAGGTTAATGTTTGATCGCTCTTCTCACGAGGTTAGGCGCGAGTGTTCATCTGGTTGTGGGCATGTCCTTGAGGTTGAATTGGTTGGGTATGAGGTGCTAACGATCGTCTTGGGCCTAGGTACCTTTGTATCTGGCTCAGACGATGTTCCTTGATTGATAGGGGTGTGTGTGTGGTCTTCGCCGGTTTTCCGTAATTAACCGTGCCTTGTTTGGTTTTTTGGCTCTGGTTTTCCTCATTATAACTAGACCAACTCTCTTCTTCTTAACTGCAATGCGGGAGCTCCCCGCCATCTGATGAGGTATCGTCAAAAAAAAATTTACACTGGCATTGGATGGAAAAACGACAATCCAAGCCCCTAATGATGTTGAAGTGACCGGATTTTCAACACGTATATATCAGCTGGACAACCTCACACACAAGGTGCCACTAGCAGCAAACTAAAAACGACGCCAACTCCATGAACACTACTTGACCAGCTAACGTAAACACCATCAGAGAGAAATAGAGTTAAGCCTACAGGCATCATGGCTCTAACCACTTATTACTGACAGGAAACTCTAAACTATCAGGAATTCATACTCCCTCTGTTCCAAAATAACTGAAGTTTTACTATTGCCAACCTTTTTAAGTTTGACTAAGTCTATATAAAATTATATTAACACCTACAAAACCGAAATTACTTCATTATATTCATTGCAACATATGTTTTCATGTTATATATATTTGATATCACAGATTTTTGCAGATTTTTCTAAAGACTTGGTATCATATGAAAATCTTAAAACTTCACTTATTTTGGAACGGTGGGAGTACATTGTTTTTCTTCTCCTCAACATTTTTCCAACTTGTATCTCCTTTCAATCTCCATCAGCTACTCTTACCCCAACATCATTTACCTGAAGGATCGCAGGTCTCCAGCCGAGAAGTGGCCCACCTAGTCTTGACAGATATTCGCTTGCACAAATCTAGTTGCTTTCCCATTTGCGAGTAGTCTGCATGCCGCTGTCGTTGGGAGACTACCTGGTCTCCCGATTCATATAGGAAATAGTCTGGTATAAATCATTTTTAACACCCTCTCTTCTTCTAATTATTGAAAGGCAGCGCGCCTACCATTTTCTCGGAAAAAAACATATTATAGGGTTACACAAGTATATAAAGGAGCTAGCCTACAAATCTAACCTACCTTAACACGACTCGGATGATTGTTCCAGTCCAAGCTGTACATGGACTCTCCATCGTGGTTAATTCCAACAAACAAGCAGCAAAACTCTTCAGAGGTGAATGCTACTAATATTATATCACAACTGATAGCTATCATTCGTAGGGCAGCAAAATGTCCCGAGAGAACGGCAGAACAGCCCATATTATCACATATATTTGATATTCATCTATTGTGGACTTTGTGAACTTGCTATATGTTGAAAACTGTACCGAAATTTTTGCAATATCCATCTGTATTCGTGTCTTTGTTTCTGCCGTAGTTTGGTCTAGTGTTGTCTACAAAGTTATGTCGTTGTGCAACAACTTCGGATGAAGTGTGATGAATGAATAAGTGAGATCTGAATTCGTGTCTAATTCGTGTCAGAATCATCGTAATGATGATGTTTTATTCGACCTTGTGGTTGCTTGTATGATCCGTAGTTGCGTGTCAATTCTACTCAGAAATTCTTTTTAGGTTTGATGATATTATTGTTGATTCGTCTAACATAGATCTGCTAAATTTTGACTTTCTAAGACTCCACATGAAGCCACAGATTGCGATGGTTTATCTGCTAACTCCTTGGCGATTCTTAGTTATGATTCATCTTTGTTGTAGTGCGGCCATTTAGTTCATGTATTGTTTGATGCTTTATGGATGTCTATGTAATGTGCCTTACTATCAGTTCTGTCTACATTGCATTTACTGATGCCAATCTTTGTGCAAATCCTCACCGGCAAGACCATCAGCTGCGAGGTTGAATCCTTGGAGACAACTGACAAGTTGAAGGAAAGGATCCAGGACGAAGGAGGGCCCCCCAGCGCCTCATCTTTGCCGGCAAACAGCTTATAGACAGCCACATCTTCGCCTATCTTCTCCACAGAGTGGTCAGCAAGTGTCTGGCCCTGGGGCAGTTTCTGCCTCTGGCTCACAAGTCTAGTGCATTCGGTGTCGTCCAATAGTGTTGTCAGCGTGTGCTCGTGTTGTCGTGTATGAGTTTATACCATACCTTGGTCCAATGTTATGTGAATTTGTGTTACTATCACATATGCCCGTGCGTTGCAATGAAGTGACAAAATTCAACATTTAAATGAAAATAATATTGGTATAAAATATTGAAATTGTTCAACCAGTGCCGTTTATTTATTTTCTTTGTTACAGTCCCATTTATTTATGCCAACTAGGAGAATTTTGTTTATATTTTGTTTCGCAGACCACAATCCCTTTTCTTTATGCCACCAGGATATTTTGTTTCGCAGTCCACAATCTCTTGTTTACGCCAACCACGATTTTTTTTCCGTTTCCCAGACCACAATCCTATTTTTTATGCCAATGGAATTTTTTGTTTCGCAATCCAGAATTCCTTTTATTTAGTACGTGCACTGGGTGATTTATTTCTTTCCTACCCACAATTCACCCTCCGTTAGCTGATTCTTAGGCTGCTTGTTCATTCTCATATCACGGGCATATATAAATTGGTGGCATTTGGTGTAAAGAAGCAAGGTCGGACTATTTAATCTGTTAACATACTTGTCTTATAAGCATGAGCCGAATCTGCGCAACTTGGCCCAAAAACATCAGCGTGCGACAAGGTCCAATAACAGCACCGAGTCATTATTTTAGACAAACAAACTTTTCAATAAATGTTCAGTTGATGCCATGGGTTCTTGAAAAAGCGTATGACTGACTAAGAATATCACCTTCCTTATTAGTAGGTATAGATGTCTAAATGTGCCTACAAACTTCTACCGTGGTGTAGAAGTAGCCTTAGATAAGTGTGTTGAACAAATACGTGAGCCCTGAATTCTTGTGAAATTCTTGTTCTGTTGTCCTCAATACTACTGTGGTTCTTTTGGATTTTTAAACCTTGCAATTGTGTGCCTAATTTGTCCTGAGAGGTTCTCATGACACACGAGGAACTCCAATGCTTGGTGACCTGAATTTGTCCTCGTTATCTTTCTCGCTTCTGTTTACAGCATGCGCAGTTTGTGTCAGAATCATCACGATGATGTTTGGTTATTGTGCTGTTGTACTGTTGTGAGTTCTTGGAGAGCGCCACTTCGGTACAACCCCCTCACTAAATATATAAATGACAATATAGACCTTTGATAAATAGTACCCACTTTCATATATATAGTGGGTCGCCCACTAGAATGTATAAGCCATACGTTACACCCTCTTGCGTCCTGCGCTCGTGCCAACCTTCAAAAAATGGTGAGGAAAGTGGGATTCAAACCCCAAGCCTCATTGTTTCATTTCAACCGTGGTAACCAACCGAGGATGCTCACCTGCTGCATTTTCTTACCACTTCTTCTTGTTGTTATTGTGCTACAAAGTGCACGCCTTCCATGGCCGGTTTTTCTTCTATTTTTTTTTCCTTTTTCTCTTTCTCTTTCTTTTTCATTTTCTTTTTCCTTCTATAAATTTGCATTTTTTAAATTGTCATATTATCATAAATTCTGAAATTTTCAGATTCATGAACATTGTTTCAAATCCATGAACATTTTTATCAAATCCGTGAATATTCACTTAAATTCGCAAAAAACTTCAAATCCCTGATTTTTTTTTCAAATGCATGAAAGTTTTTATAATCAACAAGCTCTTTCGAATTTTATGAAATTTTTACAATTTCGTCAACAAATTTTGAAAACATGGACAATTTTTCAATGTTTTGAACAAATTTGGAAAAGCGAACATTTCTTGGATTTGTGAACAATTCTTGAAAACTGGAACAACTTTTGGAAATCTAAATAAAAATGACAACGCAGACATTTTTTGAATTGTTAACATTTTTTATTTTTTAACATTAATTAATAAGTATGAACAAAAACTGAGACCTGGAAAAAACTTGGAAAGCTAAACATTTTTTGAATTTTCTGAACATTGATTAGTAATTCTGAAAACAATCAAAATTCCGAATTTTATTTTTTGAAAATAAGAAGAAAAAAAATTATATTAACAAAAATTGGAAAACATTTCAGTATTCCAAAAAAATGTAATTCTGAAAGTTTTGAGTTTATGAAAAATGGAAACAACAAACAGGAAAAACGGAAAAGTCAAAGAAAAACTAAGAAGGAAAGAAAAAGAAACATAAAAAATTGGAGAGAAGATAAAAAATAAAAAATGGAAAGAAAAAGAAAAAGAAAAAAGTCATTTCAGGAACCTCCTAGAAGGTTCCCGAAACCGAAAACACCGGCTGGAAGCTGAGATTCCCAAAACTGGGTATGTTTTTGGCAAACTTTTTCGAAAACATTAATTTTTTTTCAAATATTTGACTGTTTTTTTTCAAAATCGATGAATTCTTTTTTCAAATCCACCAGCGCTTGGGCCTGCCCAACAGGTGCCTGGCGGGAGCGAAGCCTTTGCCTAGTTGGGCCAAGGCCTAAGAGTTCTTTTATTTCCTTTTTTTTGTATTTCTTCTCTTTTTTGTCAATTGATTTTGTCCTTTATGAACTTTATTGTTCTTTTTGAAATCTGTTAAAAAATTAAAATAATGTTTGGAATAAATTATGATTTAAAATTATCTTTTTGGAAAATTTTATTAAATGATTTAAAAAACTTTAATTGTGATTTTATCCCGATGTGTTTATTAGATATGTTAAAGACTTAAAATATCAGTTTTAATACCTGTTTATATTATGATTTTAAATACTTTTTTCTTCAAACCTGGCATGGATCCCTACTATGGGCATGTCCACCTGCTGGCAAAAGATGGGAGTCATTTCAACAATGTCGAAAAAAACACCATCTTCAATGTAGGGTGTCTGAGTTGGCCAGAAGGCTCCGTTTGAGAGCATGTTGTTTCTCGACATCTGTCTAATGACTTCATTTTTTTATTGGCTTGTATGATCAATTCAATGCACCATGCCAAGTTGTTCTTTTCTACAATTTTTGCATTTTTTGAGTTTTCTCGTTTAAAAAAGGGCGATAATTAAATGGCCAGACATGTCGCAACTTGCATACGGTGCCTAAAATCATCAAACCTGTCATGGATGCCAACTATGGACATGCCCACCTTTTTGCGAAACTTGAGGTCATTTCAAGAATATCCAAAAATATACCATGTTCAAAGGACGGTGTCCAGGTAGGCCAACATGTTTGTTCTATGAGCACGTTATTTCTCAATATCCTTGGAATGGCCCCAATTTTTTCCCATGGCATGGTATGACCAATTCAAGGCACACCATCCCTAGTTGTTTTGGTTTTCAATAAATTTTGCATTTTTTCGGAGTTCTCTTGGCGAAAAAGATCGATAGATGGTTGGACGTGTCGCAACTTGTATACAGTGTCAGAAATCATTCAAATCTGACATGGATTCCTACCATGGGCATTTCCACGTTCTTGCAAAAGTTGGGGTCATTTGAAGGATGTCCAAAAGTACGCCATGTGTCAACAGGGTGTGTTTGGGTAGTTCGAGAAATTGAAAAAGATTCACAAATTTGAATAAAAAAACAGGAATGTGATTTTATTAAAATTTTGAAAAGTTCATGCATTTGAAATAGCAGAAAAAAATGAAAATGAAAATGAAAAAGAAAAAAGTAAAGGGAAAAAAAGGAAAGCAAAAAAGTCCTAAATAAAACAGAACAACCCAGTTTAAAAAACACACAAAAAACCCATCCTGAAAGTTCACAAAGATATATTTGCCACATAAGAGCCGTAAAACAAAGCAAGTGGGCACAACAAGTAATCTATCCCAGTTGATTACTAGAAGTAGAAGTAAACCTTGTGGGTTGGGGTTTGAATCCCCCACGTCGCACATTTTTGGAAGATTAAAAAGAAAGAGAAAAAAGTCGAGGGCGCCAAATAGGGTTTGGGTATGCCACACGTACCCGGGCCGTCTACGGCCGGTACTACACCGTGTATCGACGCCCTCGGTGCGGGCGATGTAGTTTTCAAAAAGACCATCATATCCTTTATTATGAAGGGGTAAGGAGAGATTCCCTTCGTTGATGTGTTCTGGGGATTATACCGAAGCAAAAGTGTTCTAACATTCTATTATCACTAGTAGAAAAAGGGGCTATGGTCCAGGCCGCCTCAGCCCATTAGTCCCGGTTCAGTCTTGAACCGGGACCAATGTGGTCATTGGTCCCGATTCGTGAGCCCAAGGGGCCGGCCGGGCCACGTGGGCCATTGGTCCCGGTTTGTATGGACCTTTTGGTCCCGGTTGGTGGGATGAACCGGGACCAAAGGGCCTCGCTCCTGGCCCACCACCATTGGTCCCGGTTGGTGGCTTGAACCGGGACCAAAGGCTCCCCTTTAGTCCCGGTTCATGTCATCAACCGGGACCAATGAGGTGCCTATATATACCCTCGTCCGGGAGCAGAGCACTCCAGTGCTCTGTTTTTCTCAAGCCGGCGAGGGGAGGGGTTTGTGGTGCTCTAGCTCACCTCCTATGCATATGAGGTGTTCGATGGAATGCCCGAGCCACACTACTTAAGCTTTCTCCTCTCGAAGCTCGACCTCCAAGCTCCATTTTCCTCGAGATTTGTCTAGATTTAGCGGTCCGTCACGCCCCGTCCCCGTCTTCACCGCCGTTGATCACCCGCGCCGATCTGATCACCGACACCACCGTGGTGAGCCTCTTGTTCTTATCTTCTTTCTGAAAGGAAAAATATTCTTACTTGTATGTTTAGATAGATACTTGTATCATTTTCTTACATTTATTATTGCATCTTATATAGTGCGATGGTTTTGGTATCCGCCCCCGTCGGCCCTCGTCCTGTCTATGATTCGGATGTGGTATTTATATTATCTTTATAACTATTGATTCATTTATTGTTTATGAAAATTATGCCGACCAACGTGACATAGATTTTATTTATCTGGGATGTATGTGAATCGGAAATGCCAATCGACCCTATTGTCGAGAGGTTAAATTTAGTTGAAGAAGAAAACAATTTGTTGAAGGAAAAAATAAAAAAATTGAGGAGGAGAAGATGATATTGGAGTTGCATGTTGCGGATGTCGTCGATGATCACAAGATCAAGATGGATGCAATGCGCTTGAAGATTAGAAAGATTAGAAAATATGCCATTCATACCGAGGCTTGGTATCATTATGCCGTTGGATCAATTGTTACCTTGGTTGCGATTATGATCGCATTTGTTTTCGCATTGAAATGTTTTACATAGTTTCAATGTATGGTTTAATTAATTAGATGCTCTGGAGAGCTATATGTTGTTAGATGAGAACTATGTATGTACTTTGGTTTTAATGTGATGATGAACTTCTATTAATTTGGACACTTAATTATATATAATGCACGCAGATGAACCGGCAATGGATGTACGGTGACAGACACACCCGCGAGTACATTAATGGCGTGCATGAGTTTCTCGATGCGGCTGAGGCAAACAAGCAGAATGGTTTTATGTGTTGTCCATGCACTGAATGTGGGAATACGAGGTCTTACTCTAACCGGAAAATCCTTCACTCCCACCTGCTTTACAAGGGTTTCATGCCACACTATAATGTTTGGATGAGGCACGGAGAAATAGGGGTTATGATGGAAGACAACGAAGAAGAAGAGTACGATGACAACTATGTGCCCCCTGAATACGGTGATGCTGCAACGGGGGGAGCTGGTGAAGATCAAGAGGAACCAGACGATGTGCCCAATGATGCTGCCACGGGTGAAGCTGCTGAAGATCAAGAGGAACCAGACGATGTGCCCGATGATGATGATCTCCGCCGGGTCATTGTCGATGCAAGGACGCAATGCATTAGTCAAAAGGAGAAGCTGAAGTTCGATCGCATGTTAGAGGATCACAAAAAAGGGTTATACCCCAATTGCGAAGATGGCAACACAAAGCTCGGTACCGTACTGGAATTGCTGCAGTGGAAGGCAGAGAATGCTGTGGCTGACAAAGGATTTGAGAAGCTACTGAAAATATTGAAGAAGAAGCTTCCAAAGGATAACGAATTGCCCGACAGTACATACGCAGCAAAGAAGGTCGTATGCCCTCTAGGATTGGAGGTGGAGAAGATACATGCATGCCCTAATGACTGCATCCTCTACCGCGGTGCATACAAGGATCTGAACGCATGCCCGGTATGCGGTGCGCTGCGGTATAAGATCAGACGAGATGACCCCGGTGATGTTGACGGCGAGCCCCTCAGGAAGAGGGTCCCTGCAAAGGTGATGTGGTATGCTCCTATAATACCACGGTTGAAACGTCTGTTCAGAAACGAAGAGCATGCCAAGTTGATGCGATGGCACAGTGAGAACCGAAAGAAAGATGGGAAGTTGAGAGCACCCGTTGACGGGTCGCAGTGGAGAAAAATCGAGAGAAAGTACTGGGATGAGTTTGCAAAGGACCCAAGGAATGTATGGTTTGCTTTAAGCGCGGATGGCATTAATCCTTTCGGGGAGCAGAGCAGTAATCACAGCACCTGGCCCGTGACTCTATGTATGTATAACCTTCCTCCTTGGATGTGCATGAAGCGGAAGTTCATTATGATGCCAGTTCTCATCCAAGGCCCTAAGCAACCCGGCAACGAAATTGATGTGTACCTAAGGCCATTAGTTGAAGAACTTTTACAGCTGTGGAATGGAAACGGTGTACGTACGTGGGATGAGCACAGACAGGAGGAATTTAACCTTAAGGCGTTGCTGTTCGTGACCATCAATGATTGGCCCGCTCTCAGTAACCTTTCAGGACAGACAAACAAAGGATACCACGCATGCACGCACTGTTTAGATGACATTGAAAGTATATACCTGGACAAATGCAGGAAGAATGTGTACCTGGGCCATTGTCGATTTCTTCCGACCAACCATCAATGTCGAAAGAAAGGCAAGCATTTCAAAGGCGAGGCAGATCACCGGAAGAAGCCCGCCATGCGCACCGGTGATCACGTGCTTGCTATGGTCAATGATTTACCCTACGTCATCTTTGGAAAGGGTCCCGGTGGACTAGCTGTTCCGAATGACGCTGAGGGACACGCACCCATGTGGAAGAAGAAATCTATATTTTGGGACCTACCCTACTGGAAAGACCTAGAGGTCCGCTCCTCAATCGACGTGATGCACGTGACGAAGAACCTTTGCGTGAACCTGCTAGGCTTCTTGGGCGTGTATGGGAAGAAAAAGATACGCCGGAGGCACGGGAGGACCTGCAACGTTTGCACGAAAAAGACGACATGCCTCCGAAGCAGTATAAAGGTCCTGCCAGCTACGCTCTTACGAAAGAAGAGAAAGAAATCTTCTTTGAATGCCTGCTTAGTATGAAGGTCACGAATGGCTTCTCATTGAATATAAAGGGAATAATAAATATGCCAGAGAAAAAGTTTCAGAACCTAAAGTCTCATGACTGCCACGTGATTATGACGCAACTTCTTCCGGTTGCATTGAGGGGGCTTTTACCGGAAAACGTCCGATTAGCCATTGTGAAGCTATGTGCATTCCTCAATGCAATCTCTCAGAAGGTGATCGATCCAGAAATGGTACCAAGGCTAAGGAGTGATGTGGCGCAATGTCTTGTCAGTTTCGAGCTGGTGTTCCCACCATCCTTCTTCAATATCATGACGCACGTCCTAGTTCATCTAGTCGACGAGATTGTCATCCTGGGGCCCGTATTTCTACACAATATGTTCCCCTTTGAGAGGTTCATGGGAGTCCTAAAGAAATATGTCCGTAACCGCGCTAGGCCAGAAGGAAGCATCTCCATGGGCCATCAAACAGAGGATGTTATCGGGTTTTGTGTTGACTTCATTCCTGGCCTTAACAAGATAGGTCTCCCTAAATCGCGGTATGAGGGGAGACTGACTGGAAAAGGCACTCTTGGAAGAGACTCAATAATATGCAGGGACGGATATTCTTGGTCTCAAGCACGCTACACAGTTCTACAGAACTCTACCTTGGTGACCCCGTATGTCGATGAACACAAGAACAGTCTGCGCTCCAAACACCCGGAGCAATGCGACGACTGGATTACATGTGAACACATCAGGACTTTCAGCAGTTGGTTGGAAACACGTCTCAGAGGTGACAACACTGTTTGTGATGAGTTGTACTTGTTGTCCAGGGGACCATCTTTGACTGTATTGACTTACAAAGGATACGAGATAAATGGGAATACATTTTACACGATCGCCCAAGATCAAAAGAGCACCAACCAAAACAGCGGTGTCCGCTTTGATGCAGCAACCGAGAGCGGAAAGGACACATATTATGGTTACATAGTGGACATATGGGAACTTGACTACGGACCTGATTTTAAGGTCCCTTTGTTTAAGTGCAAATGGGTCATTCTGTTTGGCGGCGGCGTACAGGTAGACCCACAGTACGGAATGACAACAGTGGATCTGAAAAATCTTGGGTACACTGACGAACCGTTCGTCCTAGCCAATGATGTGGCACAGGTTATCTATGTGAAGGACATGTCTACCAAACCGAGAAAAAGAAAAGATAAGGAAGCGAATACATCATACGATGAGCCAAAGCGCCACATAGTTTTTTCAGGAAAAAGGGACATCCTGGGAGTGGACGGCAAGACAGACATGTCTGAAGATTATGAAAAGTTTCATGAAATTCCTCCCTTCAATGTCAAGGCTGACCCAAGCATCCTGATAAACAATGAAGATTATCCATGGTTACGGCGCAATAAGCAAATGACACAAGCGAAGAAAAAGTGAAGACTTTCTCCCGCAACTATTATGATGATACCATGCCAACTTTGTAACAGATGATCTTTCGTCCGAAACTCTGATACTTCGAAAGAGATTGTTCGTTTTGTACACGAAGTGCATCCAGTTTTTTCCGTAACCATCTCAACTTTGTTGCACATGCTATGTGGGTGAAATGATGATACCATGCCAACTTTCAACCTTTTCGGAGTTCATTTGAAATGCTTTTCAATTTCAGGGTCTTATAGCTCAAAAAAATCAATAAATCCATGAAAAATAAAAAATGAAGTCAGAAAGGGTTGAAAATTGATGATGTGTCTTTGAATGGTGCATTTTGAACACAGAAAAAATATGGAGTTCAAATAAGTTCAAGAAAATGAAATCCCTTTGTAACAGATGATCTTTCGTCCGAAACCCTGATACTTCGAAAGAGATTGTCCGTTTTGTACACGAAGTGCATCCAGTTTTTGCCGTAACCATCTCAACTTTGTTGCACATGCTATGTGGGTGAAATGATAATACCATGCCAACTTTCAACCTTTTCGGAGTCCATTTGAAATGCTTTTCAATTTCAGGGTCTTATAGCTTAAAAAAATCAATAAATGCATGAAAAATAACAAATGAAGTCAGAAAGGGTTGAAAATTGATGATGTGTCTTTGAATGGTGCATTTTGAACACAGAAAAAAAATATGGAGTTCAAATAAGTTCAAGAAAATGAAATCCCTTTGTAACAGATGATCTTTCGTTCGAAACCCTGATACTTCGAAAGAGATTGTCCGTTTTGTACACGAAGTGCATCCAGTTTTTGCCGTAACCATCTCAACTTTGTTGCACATGCTATGTGGGTGAAATGATAATACCATGCCAACTTTCAACCTTTTCGGAGTCCATTTGAAATGCTTTTCAATTTCAGGGTCTTATAGCTCAAAAAAAATCAATAAATGCATGAAAAATAACAAATGAAGTCAGAAAGGGTTGAAAATTGATTATGTGTCTTTGAATGGTGCATTTTGAACACAGAAAAAATATGGAGTTCAAATAAGTTCAAGAAAATGAAATCCCTTTGTAATAGATGATCTTTCGTCCGAAACCCTGATACTTCGAAAGAGATTGTCCGTTTTGTACACGAAGTGCATCCAGTTTTTGCCGTAACCATCTCAACTTTGTTGCACATGCTATGTGGGTGAAATGATGATACCATGCCAACTTTCAACCTTTTCGGAGTTCATTTGAAATGCTTTTCAATTTCAGGGTCTTATAGCTCAAAAAAATCAATAAATGCATGAAAAATAACAAATGAAGTCAGAAAGGGTTGAAAATTGATGATGTGTCTTTGAATGGTGCATTTTGAACACAGAAAAAATATGAAGTTCAAATAAGTTCAAGAAAATGAAATCCCTTTGTAACAGATGATCTAACTTCATAGTAAAGTTATTCATAAACTAGCGATTCACATACATTTTAAAACTATAAGTATTTAGTACAAATAAAAAAATAAAAAGCAAAAAATAAAACAAAAGAAGAAAACAAAAAAAAATTAAATTATAAGTAAAATAAAACTATAAGTATCACTGAAAAACTGTAAGTAATTAAACTAAAATAAAACTATAATATTCTTCAAATTTTTAAAAATTCAAATTTAAACTATTTAAAATTTAAAACTAATGGCACTAACAGAAAGTTTATAATTTTTGTGACCTAAAAGCAAAAAGAAATCACTAAAAAACTGTAAGTATTTAGTTTTAAGTAGAAATAAAAAATAAATAGAAAAAAAATTCTAATTTTATAGTAAAGTTATTCATAAACTAGTGATTCACACAAATTTTTAAAAATTCAAATTTAAACTATTTAAAATTTAAAACTAATGGCACTAATAGAAAGTTTATAATTTTTGTGACCTAAAAGCAAAAAATAAAAAACCAAAAAAATGTAGAAAAAAAAGAAAAAAAATGCCACCTACTGGGCCTCCACGGCCTGAATACGACTAGAAACCCTGCATGGGCCAGGATTCAGGCCCGCAGCAGGCACAGTAGGCCCACAGGCATTGCAATGACAGGTTAGGCCCGAAAGCCTGCAGTTGAGAGGAGCTCAGGAGGGTGGGCGCAGCAGTGCTTATAAACCACTCCAGAGCCCTCTCAACTAGCGATGTGTGACTAAACTTTTGGACACGGGGCGCAGGGGGGCATTGGTCCCGGTTGGTGGCACCAACCGGGACTAAAGGGGGCATTGGTCACGGTTCGTGGCACCAACCGTGACTAATGCCCCCCTTTAGTCCCGGTTGGTGCCACCAACCGGGACCAAAGGCCGCCGCTTCCCGCCCTTTGGGCTGCTGAAAATTGGCCTTTGGTCCCGGTTGGTGGCAAGAACCGGGACCATAGGTAGGCATTCGTCCCGGTTCGTGGCATGAACCGAGACTAAAGGTGTGGCTATATAAGCCCACACTTGCAAAATTTTCGCCAACTTCTCCCACTCCCCTTCGCCGACGCCGTCAGGCTCCTCCTCCTCGTCGTCACCGTCGACCCCTCGCCGTCGCCGTCGCCCCGCGCCCCTGCCCCCGCGTGCCGGCGCCCTCGCCGCCCCCGCCGTCCTCGTCGTGCCCCCGCGCGCCCTGCTCGCCGTCGCCGCCCCGTGCTCGCCGTCCCTGCCCCGTGCTTGCCGTCGCCGTCGCCCCGCGCCCCTGCCCCCGCGCGCCGGCGCCCTCGCCGCCCCCGCCGTCCTCGTCGCGCCCCCGCGCGCCCTGCTCGCCGTCGCCGTCCCTGCCCCCGCCGTCCTCGTCGCGCCCCCGCGCGCCCTGCGCCCCGTCGCCGTCGCCCTCCCGCGCGCCACCCCGCCGTCGCCGTCGCCGTCGCCCGCCCGCCCCCATCGTCGCCGTCGCGGTCCTTCTCTGGTCCGGCCGCGGCGCCCTTTTTTTCTGTTATATGCTTTTTCATATATATGTATATATATGCTTGTTAGGATTTGTATATATGTATATATATGCTTGTTTTTTCATAGATATTTTTCTGTTCATAGATATTTTTTCATAGCTATATTAGGATTTGTTTTCTGTTCATAGATATTTTTTCATATATATGCTTGCTTTTTATATATATGTGTATATATGTTCTCTATGTATATATCTATGTTCATGTATATATGCAAAAAATAGTTCTTTAGAAAAATTAGGATTTTTTTGGTGATATTAATTATTGTAAATATGAAATTGTTTTTTATATTCATATGAACAAATGAATTAGAAGAGGGAGAAGAAGAGGGGGTCGAGAGGGGGTCTAGGGTCGCCGAGGGGTCGAGGGTCGTCGAACATGAGAGGAGGAAGAGCATAAAAAAAAAGAGGAAGAAGAAGAAAAAAAGAGGAGAAGAAAGAATAGAGGAGACTCCTCTATTCTTTCTTCTCCTCTTTTTTTTTCTTCTTCTTCCTCTTTTTTTATCGGGAACGAGGGTCGTCGAGGGTCGCCGAGCGGTAGAGGAAGAAGAGGATAAAATAGAAGAGGAAGAAAAAAAAAGAGGGGTCGACGGTCGCCTAGGGGTCGAGGGTCGAGAGGGGGTCTAGCTAGGGTCGCCGAGAGGGGAGAGGAAGACGAGGAGAAATAAATAAGAAGAAGAAAAAAGAAGAAAAAAAAGAGGAGAATATATTCTATTTTTCTCTTTTCTCCTCTATTCCTTTCTTCTTCTCCTCTTTTTTTTCTTCTTTTTTTTCTTCGACACGTGGGGAGGGGGGGGGTCGAGAACGCCGGACATTCATGAGAGAGGCGAGGAAAGAATAGAGGAGACTTCTCCTCTATTCTTTCTTCTCTTCTTTTTTCTTCTTCTTCTTCCTCTTTATTTTATCGGGAACGAGGGTCTTCGAGAGGGCCGCCGAGTGGTAGAGGAGAAACCCTAAATAGAAAGTATCGTCGGTGTGAGATACATGTACCTTCGGTGTCGGACATTACATCCACATCCCACAAGTGGCGCGGGCTTCGACGCCCACGTCACTTGCGGGACGTGGATGTAGTGTCCGACACCGAAGGCCACATGTATCTCACACCCACGATACTTGCTAGCTATTTAGGGTTTCCTTTGACACTAGGCAACCTCCCGACCCCTCGGCGATCCTCTCGAACATGAGAGGAAGAAGAGGGTCGTCTAGGGTTCGAGGGTTCGAGGGTTCTTCTCCTCTATTCTTTCTTCTCTTTTTTTTTCTTCTTCTTCTTCCTCTTTATTTTATCGGGAACGAGGGTCGTCGAGAGGGCCGCCGAGTGGTAGAGGAGAAACCCTAAATAGAAAGTATCGTCGGTGTGAGATACATGTACCGTCGGTGTCGGACACTAAATCCACATCCCACAAGTGGCGCGGGTTTCGACGCCCACGTCACTTGTGGGACGTGGATGTAGTGTCCGACACCGAAGGCCACATGTATCTCACACCCACGATACTTGCTAGCTATTTAGGGTTTCCTCTACCGAAAAGAAGAGGAGAAATAAATAAGAAGAAGAAAACAGAAGAAAAAGAAGAGGAGAAGAAGAAAGGAATTTTCTCTTCTTCTCCACTATTCCTTTCTTCTTCTCCTCTTTTGTTTCTTCTTTTTTTTCTTCGATCTTCTCCTCTAGCTATTCCTTTCTTCTTCTCCTCTATTGGTCGAGGGTCGGGAACTAGGGTAGAGGGTCGAGGGTCGTTAAGGGGTCAAGGGTCGAGGGTTTCAGGGTCGTTGAGGGTTTGAGGGGTCAAGAATCGCCGAGGGGTCGAGAGAGGTTTCCTAGTGTCAAAGTATTAAAGAAATCCATGCCTTCATCATTAGCCGGAAGTAACCAGGGCATGTTGGTACGAAGTTCTGCAAAGTTGTTCTAGAATGGAGTCCCGGATAGAATAATCCGCCTTTTGGTACAAATTCAGCAAAGGCCTTCCAAATAGCGATATTCGGAAGGCTCTTGCTGAACTTTGTACCAAAAAGCGAATTATCCTATCTGGGACTCCGTTCCAGAACAACTTTGAAGAGCTTCCTACCATCATGCACATGTTACTTTCGCCTAATGATGAAGACATGGTTTTGTTGAATCCTTTGACACTAGGCAACCTCCCGACCCCAAGGCGATCCTCTCGAACATGAGAGGAAGAAGAGGATAAAAAAAGAAGAGGAAGAAGAAGAAAAAAGAGGAGAAGAAAGAATAGAGGAGTTCTTCTCCTCTATTCTTTCTTCTCCTCTTTTTCTTCTTCTTCTTCTTCCTCTTTTTTTATCGGGAACGAGGGTCATCGAGGGACATATATAGATGTAGTGTCGTCGTTGTCGATATATACCCCCTCCCGATAGCTTACTATGATTAGGTAGCTAGTTCTACGTTTGGCACTAATATATCCATCTGTCATGTTTGAATAATAATTACCATGTTGTAAATATTTGTAGAAACTATGGACACCGCCCTAGACGAAGCAAGAAAAGAAGCGTTGTTGAGGGAGATAATCGCAGAAGGAAGTGATGCTGTCTTGTACTATCTCAACGATATCTTCGATGGTCCGGAAGGAGAGGGTGAACAAGCTGGCTACGGTGACCTAATGCCGGTGCAAGAAGAAGAACATGAGGACGGCGCCGGTGACCCAATGCCGGTGCAAGAAGGAGAAAGTGATGACGGCTCCGGTGACCGAACCGAGTCCGGCCAGGTATATATATTAGTTAAGCCTATGCTGACTAGCTGATTGATGCATTCATTGTTTTGGTATGTACACATATTAATTAAGTCTTTGTTCTTTTTTCTAGCCCTCCGGATCGAGCACAACTTCGGTAAAGAGACGAGGCCCGAAGAAAAAGTTGAGCTCGGATGAAAAGCTTGAGATCACAGCAATCGCGCCCGACGGCCAACCTATTGAACCCCTCCGGACAAAGAGGGCATTTGTTGCTCAGTGCGGGGTTCTGGTTAGGGACAAGATCCCGATAAGCATCCAGCAATGGTTTAAGCCGACTAAAGAAGACCCTGAGGTGTCTTATGTCATTGATATGCAGAAAAATGATCTTTGGACTGAGCTGAAGTCAAATTTCACCCTACCGCCAGAGGATAATCCAGAGAACCCAATTAAAGAGAAATTAATCAAGTCTTTTGCTCTGAAGAGGATGGCAGATCTATTCAGGAGGTGGAAGAAAGAGCTCAATAGGTTTGTCGATAAAAAAGAGACACCAGAATTCAAGGGCAGATATGAGAAGATCAGAGATCACTGGCCCGCATTTGTGGCCTACAAGACATCGGAAAAGAGTAAGAAGATGTCGGCGACAAACAAGCAGAATGCCGCGAAGAAGAAGCTTCACCATCGCACGGGGTCAGGTGGCTACCTCGTAGCCCGGCCTAAGTGGTCCAAGGTTGAGAATGATCTGGTTCATAAAGGGATCAGACCAGAGACATATAACTGGCCAGACCGTTGCCGGACTTGGTTCTTCGGGGCTAGCGGAACCTTGGACCCTGAAACAGGGGGATGCATTTGGACGAACGAACAAATGGACATACCAGTCAGTAGGCTTAAGCACTATATCGACGCAGTGCAGGAAGGGACGTTCTTTCCAGACAGAGAGCACGACGAGCTCACAATGGCCCTCGGGAATCCTGAGCACCCTGGACGGACACGAGGCACGCCAGGCTCCGTTCCATGGAATGTTGGGTTTCCGGACGCAGGCGGTTACAAATCCCATGAGAGGAGGAAAAAAGTGCAGCAGACCGAACTGCAGGCGCTGCACGCAAGGGTACAAGCGATAGAGGAACGAGAAGCAAATCGTAGCAAACGTACTGCCGAAGCCTCCCCCGAAGCTACCCCGCCATCTCAGCGCAGAAGCAGCGTGGCTTCCACCGAGCAGCTTCAGCTGCAGCATGCCTTGACGGCTCCTGCCAGCTATCCTGTGGATGCTATAACGGAGTCTCAAAATTGCCACCTTATGACGCAATGGATGAATTTGAAGGTCAAGGCGGCTGTTGGCTCTGTTTATCCTACTGAACCCGGCGCAACTTTTCACTGCATGCCGATTCCAGAAGGATATGCTAGGGTGATGGTGGATGAGATAACGGAGGGATTTGAGGACCTCCAGCTTGACCACCCTACCGGTGAAGGGGAGACTCGGCTGGGGTCTGCTCTGAAGACTCCATGCCTATGGCGAAAGGACATCATCAACCTTCCGAACTGGACGCCTCCGCCTCCTCCTCCTCCTCCTCCGGCGAGTCAGGGCACTCCGCCTCCTCCACCGCCTCCTCCTCCAGCGAGTGACGATCAGGGCCCTCGGCCGGCTCCTTCTCCGGCGCGTGGCGGCACTCCGCCTCCGTCTCCGCCTGCGCCGACGCGCCCGAGCAGCCAACCTCCTCCTTCTCCGCCTCGTCAGCAAGGGCAGAAGAGACCTGCCACCGCTCCAGCTGCTCCGGCGGGTCGTAGTCCTTCTCCTCCGCCTCTTAAGCAAGTAAAGACGACAACCGCTTCGTCTGCTCGGTCGGCGTCTAGCAGTACAACCAGAGGCGGGAGGACATACAGATTCGGTCCTTCTCTGAAGACTCCAGAGAAGTTACCATACGAGAGGACCCAGGAGGAGAACGCCGAGATCGCGCGAGAAGAAGTGAGGAAATTCTTTGAAGGGGTGAAAGCAAAGAAACATCCACCTCCGGAGGAGAAGGTAGATAGGGTGAAAGTGAAGCGCACTCTGGCTGCCTTGACAAAACCACCAAAGTCTGATCCGCCGAAAGGAAACTATGACTGCATTATCGGAAAGGAATTTGCCGAAGCGGAGCGGTCGAGAACTACTGCCAGTGATGAAAGGCTGAAAAAACGACGAGCTGGGAAACAAATTGCCCAGCTCGGCAAACAAGCGAAGCAATCATGCCCCCCGCTCAAGGTGCCTAGCCACAACGTCGCTAATGATCCGAGGATGGTGCCCGGTTATAATAATCTTGCAGATTACCTGCCCGACGAAGTACATTATGAACCCATGGACATGCGGATGCAAAGATACGATTACGGGAAGCCTCTCGTCAAAGATGAAAGATCTCTATCAACGATGATGCGAAGATTGCATGATTGGTACTTGAAAATCTGCAGAGACTCTGGGGGGAGGAGTACTTTGTATGTGAGAGTTAAAAATGAGCATGACCTCGTTGGAATTGATCTATTGCCTGTTCCATTTGAGGAGTTCTATCAGTTTTTCAATCAATTGGCCCTCGATAAAACAACGATCGCCTGCTACTGTCTGTAAGTAGTACTACTTCTGTCATTAAGTTTCTCTATATAGCTTAGCTCTTTCATTGCATGTATTTATAATCATCCTCACTATATTATGCAGATTGAAGATCGTCGAATTGAAGAAAAGACAAGTCGGTGATATTGGGTTCATTAACACATATCTCATAGATGCAACTGAGGTTAAACTTCATGCCGCAGCTACCGAGGCCAACATGCTAAAATCGTTCGTAATAAATCAAAAGAAAGATATAATACTCTTTTCTTACAACTTCAAGTGAGTGTTACTGTCTTGTGCGTATTCGGTTTCCCTTATATATTAGTCAAGGTTATAGTAATGTAATTCATGAGTTATGCATGCGTGTGCAGTTTCCACTATATTCTCCTAGAGATTAAGCTTGAGCAGGGACTAGTAACCGTCTTAGACTCAAGATGAAAAGATCCCCAGGACTATGCAGACATGACTGAAATCCTCAAGAAGTAAGTTAAATCGATCATTATCCACCATATCAGCAACTTTGTTCATTTCCTGATATCAAGTAATTGTTTTCTTTGTCCGGCAGGGTTTGGAGAAAATTCACCAAAAAAGTTCCGGGACTGCCGAAGGAGCTGGAATTTAGACACCCGAAAGTAAGTACTATAGTAGCATGTTCCACGCATCTCCTAGTGATTCAAGCGCTAGTTTCATCAATACCATTTAGCATTCTTGCTTATCAGTTTGATTGACCTCTATTTCTTGTAAAGTGGTTGTGGCAGGAACAAGGGAATGATTTCTGTGGATACTACATCTGCGAGTCCATCCGCCACACGACGTGTGAGCGGGGCGGGTACTCTAACGAACAATATGAAGTACGTAAATAACAATATTCACAATTTTATTTTATTACCATCATTTGTGTTGAGTTTCATTCATTCATATATATATATATATATATGTATTGACCCCCTTCTTCAAATTAGATGTTTCGGAAGCGGGATGAACTCCTAGCACCAGCTCGCATGCGAGCAATTCAAGAGGAATTGGCGGCATTCTTTCTTGACCACGTGATCCCTGAAGAGGGAGAATTCTATGTTAAACCTGAGTCCGTATGATTATATTTGTAAGAGATAATTACTGTATATATGTAGCCGGTACTGTCAGATAGATATACGAGAACTTGTTGTCCGACCAATCTCTCGGAGAAGGAGAGGTGGTCGATATCACTTCTCTCTGTATGCATATATGTTCATGACGATCTTCTGTTTCCTTCGTTTGCTTTACTAGCTAGCCAGCGTGTCTAGTCCTCTCTATACGTATGTATAGTACGTAGCGTCGACCAAGCACGGACATAAGAGAGGACACTTCTCTATATTAATTATAGCTAGCTAACACAATATACGAAACACCTAAATTAACCCCCCAAAAACCCCAACCCCCCCCCCCCTTTTCAAAAAAAAAAACAAAAACCCTAGCCACAGAAATGCTGACGCGTGGATGCCTATTGGTCCCGGTTGGTGCCACCAACCGGGACCAAAGGGTCTCCTGACTGGGCTCTGCACACTGCCCACGTGGATGGGCTTTAGTCCCGGTTCTGAATTGGACCGGGACTAAAGGTGGGAGGTATTAGTACCGACACTTTAGTCCCGGTTCAGGAACCGGGACTAAAGGCCGTTACGAACCGGGACTATAGGCCCTTTTTTTACCAGTGTATACTTCTTCCGATCCATATTAATTCTTGTTGATTTAGTACAAAGTTGTACTCAAATTCAAAAGTGCCAATTTCCCAGGTGCTTGCATTTTTTGTGGCTCTTCAAACTGAATTGTTGCCAAGCAGTTCCATTGGTGAAGTTGTCTTTGTTTGTTGCAAACAATATGAGATCAAACAAACCATAGGCTACACATACGCGGGTTCCTTTTACCCTGTTAATTTCTCTTTCTTAACAAACAAAGCATAGGCTACATGTGCAGACCTACCCTCTGTTCTGTGCTCTTTGATCTACAGCGCGGCTGCATCCAATGTGGCCACCTCTACTGTCGCCATCTTCGTGCCCCGATCGATCGTCGTCACCATCCTATGATATAGCTTCTCTTCCATCCCCGCTTTGCTGCTGAGGCTGGGCATGTGAACGGCCATAGGGACCCTCCATCCCGCTGGCTGGCTGATTGTAGTCCGAGGTAGCCTTGTCGTCCTCCGTCTCTGCCTTATTGTCATCGGCGTGGCACAACGAAGAGGAGACTGGAGCCGTGGAGGATGCAGTAGTGCTCGTCGTCACGCTCATCATCTTCGAGCACCCTGGGAGACTGGAGAAAGGAGCCGAAGGTGACTCGTTGCAACACCAACAAGACTTGTAAAGTCTGAGTAAGCGACGACCAGACCTCTTTGCATTATTGTTGCTACCTCTCTCCTGATGCCTATCACTCCCATCCAATGGCTAGAATGTCGAGAAAGAGAGCGAAAAAGTGAAAGAGAATAATAACAAACCTTACTAGTTCTTCCTACGCTGAGAAACTAACATGCCACAAACACAATGGGAAGGGAAGCGAGGCTGTTGAAATATGTAGGTGGTAATTGCACTTGAAAATTTCTGTAATGAAGGCGAGAGATTAGATGGCATGGACATCATGGATCATGTGCAATATTAGGTATGGAGAGTTATTCCAGTTCTAGATTCAAAATATAACTTGTCTTAAACTACAGTTTCACTTACACATGCACCTCTTCACATCTACTTCCTCTGTTCCGAATTACTTGTTGCAGTTATGGATGTATATAGATGTATTTTAGTTCTAGATACATCCATTTCTGCGACGAGTAATTTAGAACGGAGGGAGTAACACACAGGGCACTCAGCTTAGGGTTTTCACTGCCTCCCACCGCGCAGTCGCCGGACTACCTCATCTTCTGTGGCCTTAAGACCATGGAGGTGTGGTGGATCCTGGTCTTTTCCGGCGGGAGGGCTCCATTTTTAGGTGTTTCTTTGTGTTTTGAAAGGATTAGTATCCTGTTCGGGAAGACGAGGCGATGGCTCCCTGCAGATGAAATAAGGTTCTCCCTGCGTAGCCCCCCATCCGGATGATGCTTCTAGCATCACCGGAGGGCGTGTGGAGGTTTGTCTCCGGAGGATCTCGTAGAATTCGATCGTCCTTTGTCTTTGGTGGATTCGCTTGGATCCAATCTTCGTTCATCTATGTTCGTGTGTGTACAAGTTAATTTTTTTCGATTATGCTTCTCTTCATCGACGGCGGTTGTTGTTCTGGTGCGCTGGTTCTTTGCGGCCTTAGCACGACGACTTTCACGAATGTCTACTATAATATGGTTGCTTGGCTTTGGTGATGGAGTGGCGATGATGGCGGCGCCCCTTTGCGTCGCTCCAGTGCTTGTAGTTGTCGCTAGGTGGTCTACAGACCTGGATGTAAATTATACTTCTAATGTTTGTTTTACTACCTTGATAGTTGACAAATACATCGGAAGTTTTTCCAGCAAAAACAACTACAGTTTCGCTTATCTTTAATAGGCGTGAATTTATTTTTATAATTAATGAACCTTTTTAAAAGCATGTGAATACTTTTTCCAATTGCATAATCAATTATTAAAATGTGTGAACAATTTTTAATCGCATGAACATTTTGTAAATTACACAAACATTTTAAGTGAACACAGTTTTAAAATACATGCTTTTAGAAGTACATGATTTATTGATATTATATAAATGAGTAGGATAAATGAATTTTTTAATATTTAGGAACAATAACAAAAAAAATGTACCTACTTTCTAATGGGCTATACTAGTTGCCTCCCATTCACCTATCTCCAGCTCTCAAGAAGGGAAATTTTGTTTTGTTGATGCCAGCTTCAACACCCCTCTCATGACCTTAAGGCTTAAATATTTGGATCACTATTATAATGAGATTTGTGTATAAGATAGGCAACATGAAAATACGTTTTTCATGTCCGCTTTGTCATTTACCGGTTCACATGTATTCTTTATTGTTCATTTTACTTGACAAAACGTCCACACTGACATGGAGTATCTGCTCCCAAGCTCAATTGCTCCCCGATGAACAATAAAATAAAAAAATAGTTAAGGAATTCAAACAATTCTGAATTTTTTATGGTAAATTTTGACAAATGTTTTGTACGCTTGCAAATTTTCAGCACGAAATGACATTCATGGAAGTTGTGGCAAAAAAATTTGATGCTCCAAAAATGCTAGTTTTGAAAACATTTTGCAGTGTTTTTTTCTTGCCATGACTTCCACGAATGTCATTTCATGCTGAAATTTATTAAGCATAGAAAACATTTGTCATTTTTTTGAAATTGTTTATTTTTTCGATTTTGCTGTTCATCAGGGTGAATTTGAGCTCAGGATTACACACACGCAGAGTGAAATCACAAACTCGTAGAATGAGTTCTCTCTTAGATCATCAGCGCATTCCACAACCCAAATTAAGCCATCACTCCTAGTCTTCTTCATAAGGATGTGACACATGGTGCTCACGTTCGTGTAAACTTTGACATTTCTCTTGTTTCAAATCTCTCAATGGACAAGCATCACCATTCACCAAGGTTACAATAGTCTTCTTGTGAATTGCCTTGTCAAGGTGACAATGTTCTCTAATTGCACTTGAGCAGTTGCATTTACTTCAAAATAACTATTTCACGAATAACATACATAAAATATCAAACATGTTGTTGATGTTTTGGCTAGCATTACTATGCCGCAAGGGAAATTCATATAGGGACCGAAGAATGATATTCAATCTAAGTACAATTTGTGAACATAGCTCAACAACATGCTGGACGTTGAACCCAGGAGCAAAGGTTGGCGCCACAACACGTCAATCAGCACCTACCAATTAAGGATTAAGAACACTTATCCTCCCCGACCTTGATCTTTCTATTGAATTCATGATTTAGTCAACTCATTCAAAAGTCCGAACTGAAGGAGGGAGGTGGACAATATATTTCAACGCTCCCCCTTACATCTAGACTATTTTAGTCCTTAGACGTGGGATCGATGTAGGCCGCAGAATCGTTCTATTTAATACTGCGTTAGCATGGTCTTGAATTCAAGACCTATTGGCTCTGATACCATATTAAATTCATGGTCCAGCCAACTCATTCAAAAGTCTGAACTGATGGAGGGACGTGGGCAATATCTTTCAACACTTTCCGCATTGTTCCCAATGAACGTTGCATTGCATGGAACAGTTGCTGCTTGCTGCGAATTTACTGGATCTGCACCTCCGCGAAAATGATGGAGGATGGCGACGTTACAACCACCTGAAATCTCTCAAAAAATGTTATTTGTCGTCAGTCACAGACTTAATTGATGGTAGACCCAACTGCTGTTTTGCTTTACTCAGAGCCTCAGATGTCATGTGCATAACCGATACACTCACCTCACCACATACAAAAACTAAGTGGGAAATAGATTATAGATATAACATAGAACAAGCACATGTCAGTATTGACACGTCTATGTAACTGATAAAGACTGGATATACTACTACACTAGTGTTCAGCAGCACCATCATGGATTCATGGCCGAACAGTCGTGATGCACAAGCGCGTGTGGATGTACGCCTTTCTTTCCAGTGATGTTGTAGTTGGATGGATGAGGTCTCTTCGGCACTTTAATTTGCATACCCATTTTAAATTGCGTTCTTTGTCACAAGCATGCTCATGCATCCAACGACTAATTTGTCTCGTACCCATCCAAAACGAAAGGTATAAATCACAAGGAATCTTTGGATTAACTGAAGAGGTTAAAGGACCAAAGAATCTTCCCATGATTAAGTGGTCACAGCTACTAATGCATCTATGCTTAGCACATTTTTTATTATGCTTACTGAAAGTGAGGGGTGGAACTTGTTGGGAAAGTAGCAGAAATTCAAAAATTTTCCTACGTGTCACCAAGATCTATCTATGGAGAAACCAGCAACGAGGGGAAGGAGAGTGCATCTACATACCCTTGTAGATCGCTAAGCGGAAGCGTTCAAGAAAACGGGGTTGAAGGAGTCGTACTTATCGTGATCCAAATCACCGGAGATCCTAGTGCCGAATGGACGGCACCTCCGCGTTCAACACACGTACAGCCCGGTGACGTCTCCCATGCCTTGATCCAGCAAGGGGAGAGGGAGAGGTTGAGGAAGACTCCATCCAGCAGCAGCACGACAGCGTGGTGGTGGTGGAGGAGCGTGGTACTCCAGCAGGGCTTCGCCAAGCACCGCAAGAGACGAGGAGGGAGATGTGTCACGGGAGGGAGAGGGAGGCGCCAGGGCTTTGGTGCGGTTGCCCTCCCTTCCCCCCACTATATATAGGGCCAAGGGAGAGGGGGGGGGGCGCAGCCTTGGCCCTTCCTCCAAGGAAGGGTGCGGCCAGGGAGGAGTCCATCCTCCCCAAGGCACCTAGGAGGTGCCTTCCCCTTTTAGGACTCTTCCTTTCCCTTATCTCTTGGCGCATGGGCCTCTTGGGGCTGGTGCCCTTGGCCCATATAGGTCAAGGCGCACACCCCTACAGCTCATGAGGCCCCCGGGGCTGGTGGCCCCACTTGGTGGACCCCCGGGACCCTCCCGGTGGTCCCGGTACGTTACCGATAAACCCCGAAACTTTTCCGGTGACCAAAACAGGACTTCCCATATATCAATCTTTACCTCCGGACCATTCCGGAACTCCTCATGACGTCCGGGATCTCATCCGGGACTCCGAACAACATTCGGTAACCACATACAAACTTCCTTTATAACCCTAGCGTCATCGAACCTTAAGTGTGTAGACCCTACGGGTTCGGGAGACATGCAGACATGACCGAGACGTTCTCCGATCAATAACCAACAGCGGGATCTGGATACCCATGTTGGCTCCCACATGTTCCACGATGATCTCATCGGATGAACCATGATGTCAAGGACTTAATCAATCCCGTATGCAATTCCCTTTGTCTATCGGTACGATACTTGCCCGAGATTCGATCGTCGGTATCCCGATACCTTGTTCAATCTCGTTATCGGCAAGTCTCTTTACTCGTTCCGTAACACATCATCCCGTGATCAACTCCTTGATCACATTGTGCACATTATGATGATGTCCTACCGAGTGGGCCCAGAGATACCTCTCCGTCACACGGAGTGACAAATCCCAGTCTCGATTCGTGCCAACCCAACAGACACTTTCGGAGATACCTATAGTGTACCTTTATAGCCACCCAGTTACGTTGTGACGTTTGGCACACCCAAAGTATTCCTACGGTATCCGGGAGTTGCACAATCTCATGGTCTAAGGAAATGATACTTGACATTAGAAAAGCTTTAGCGAACGAACTACACGATCTTTGTGCTAGGCTTAGGATTGGGTCTTGTCCATCACATCATTCTCCTAATGATGTGATCCCGTTATCAATGACATCCAATGTCCATGGTCAGGAAGCCGTAACCATCTATTGATCAACGAGCTAGTCAACTAGAGGCTTACTAGGGACATGGTGTTGTCTATGTATCCACACATGTATCTGAGTTTCCTATCAATACAATTCTAGCATGGATAATAAATGATTATCATAAACAAGGAAATATAATAATAATCAATTTATTATTGCCTCTAGGGCATATTTCCAACAGTCTCCCACTTGCACTAGAGTCAATAATCCAGTTCACATCGATATGTGATTAACACTCAAGGTCACATCCCCATGTGACTAACACCCAAAGAGTTCTGGGTTTGATTATGTTATGCTTGTGAGAGAGGTTTCAGTCAACGGGTCTGCAACATTCAGATCCGTATGTACTTCGAAAATCTCTATGTCATCTCCTAGATGCAGCTACCACGTTCTATTTGGAGCTATTCCAAATAACTGTTCTACTATATGAATCCAGTCTACTACTCAGAATAATCTGGATTAATGTCAAAGTTTGCATCGGCGTAACCCTTTACGACGAACTCTTTTACCACCTCCATAATCGAGAAACATGTCCTTATTTTCTCCAAGGACAATTTTGACCGCTGTCTGGTGATCCACTCCTTGATCACCTTTGTACCCTCTTGCCAGACATGTGGCAAGGCACACATCAGGTGCGGTACACAGCATAGCATACTATGGAGCCTATGTCTAAGCATAGGGGACGACCTTCGCCCTTTCTCTCCATTCTGCCGTGGTCGAGCTTTAAGTCTTAACTTCATACCTTACAATTCAGGCAAGAACTCCTTCTTTGACTGATCCATCTTGAACACCTTCAAGATCATGTCAAGGTATGTGCTCATTTGAAAATACCATTAAGCGTTTCGATCTATCCTTATAGATCTTGATGCTCAATGTTCAAGTAGCTTAATCCAGGCTTTCCATTGAAAAACACTTTTCAAATAACTCTGCATGCTTTCCAGAAATTCTACATCATTTCCGATCAACAATATGTTAACAACATATACTCATCAGAAATTCTATAGTGCTCCCACTCACTTCTTTGGAAATACAAGTTTCTCATCAACTTTGTATACACCCAAAATCTTTGATCATCTCATCAAAGCATACATTCCAACTCCGAGATGCTTACTCCAGTCCTTAGAAGGATTGCTGGAGCTTTGCATACTTATTAGCCTTTTTCCAGAATTGACAAAACCTTCCGGTTGTATCACATACAACCTTTCCTCAAAAATCATCGAGGAAACAATGTTTTTGACATCCTATCTGCAAGATTTCATAACTAATGCAGTAATTGCTAATATAATTTCAATAGACTCTTAGCATCGCTACGAGTGAGAAAGTCTCATCATAGTCAACTCCTTGAACTTGTCGGAAAACATCTTTACGACAAGTCGAAATTTCTTAATGGTGATACTTACTATCATTGTCCGTCTTCCTTTTAAAATCCATATGTACCTAACAGCCTTACGACCATCAAGTAGTTCTTCCAAAGTCTACACTTTGTTTTCATATATGGATCCTCTCTCGGATCATATGGCTTCGAGCCATTTTGGAATCCAGGCCCACCATCGCTTCTCCATAGCTCGTAGGTTCATTGTTGTCTAGCAACATGACTTCCAAGACAGGATTACGTACCACTCTAAGTAGTACGCATCCTTGTCATCCTACGAGGTTTGGTAGTGACTTGATCTGAAGTTTCATGATCACTATCATAAGCTTCCACTTCAATTGGTGTAGGTGCCACAGGAACAACTTCCTGTGCCCTGCCACACACTAGTTGAAGAGACGGTTCAATAACCTCATCAAGTCTCCACCATCCTCCCACTCAATTCTTTCGAGAGAAACTTTTTCTCGAGAAAGGACCCGATTCTAGAAACAATCCCTTATTGCTTTCGGATCTGAGACAGGAGGTATACCCAACTGTTTTGGGTGTCCTATGAAGATGCATTTATCTGCTTTGGGTTCGAGCTTATCAGCTTGAAACTTTTTCACATAAGCGTCGCAGCCCCAAACTTTTAACAAATGGCAGCTTAGGTTTCTCTAAACCATAGTTCATACGGTGTCATCTCATCGGAATTACATGGTTCCCTATTTAAAGTGAATGTGGTTGTCTCTAATGCCTAACCCATAAACTATCGTGGTAATTCGATAAGAGACATCATGGTATGCATCATACCCAATAGGGTGCAGTTATGATGTACGGACACACCATCACACTATGGTGTTCTAGGCTGTATTAGTTGTGAAACAATTTCCACAATGTCTTAATTCTATGCCAAACTCGTAATTCAGATATTCATCTCTATGATCATATCATAGATATTTTATCCTCTTGTCACGACGATCTTTCAACTTCATCCTGAAATTACTTGAACCTTTCAATAATTTAGACTCGTGATTCATGAAGCAAATATACTCAACATCTACTCAAATCATCTGTGAAGTAAGAACATAACGATATCCACTACATGCCTCAGCACTCATTGGACTGCACACATCAAAATGTATTACTTCCAACAAGTTGCTTTCTAGTTCCATTTTACTGAAAATGAGGCTTTCAGTCATCTTGCCCATGTGGTATGATTTGCATGTCTCAAGTGATTCAAAATCAAATGAGTCCAAACGGTCCATTTGCATGGAGTTTCATATACACCAATAGACATGGTTCGCATGTCTCAATCCTTTCAAAAATGAGTGAGTCCAAAGATCCATCAACATGGAGCTTCTTCATGCGTTTTATACTGATATGACTTACATGGCAGTGCCACAAGTAGGTGGTACTTATCATTACTATCTTTTGGCACGAACATGTGTATCACTACGATCGAGATTCAATAAACCATTCATTTTAGGTGCAAGATCATTGAAGGTATTATTCAAATAAACAGAGTAACCATTATTCTCCTTAAATGAATAACCGTATGGCGATAGACATAATCCAGTCATGTCTATGCTCAACGCAAACACCAATCTCGATGGTAGAGGGAGCGTGCGATGCTTGATTACATCAAGCTTGGAAAAACTTCCAACACATATCGCCAGCTCACCTTTAGCTAGTCTCCGTTTATTCCGTAGCTTTTATTTCGAGTTACTAACACTTAGCAACCGAACCGGTATCTAATACCCTGGTGCTACTAGGAGTACTAGTAAAGTACACATCAACACAATGTATATCCAATATACTTCTATTGACCTTGCCAGCCTTCTAATCTACCAAGTATCTAGGGTAATTCTGCTCCAGTGGCTGTTCCCCTTATTACAGAAGCACTTAGTCTCGGGTTTGGGTTCAACCTTGGGTTTCTTCACTAGAGCAGCAGCTGAATTGCCATTTCATGAAGTATCCCTTCTTGCCCTTTCCCCTCTTGAAACTAGTGGTTTCACTAACCATCAACAATTGATGCTCCTTCTTGATTTCTACTTTCGCGGTGTCAAACATCGTGAATATTTCAAGGATCATTATATATGTCCCTGATATGTTATAGTTCATCACGAAGCTCTAGCAGCTTGGTGGTAATGACTTCGGAGAAACATCAATGTCTCAACTGGAAGATCAACTCCCACTTGATTCAAATGATTGTTGCACTCAGACAATCTGAGCACAAGCTCAACAATTGAGCCTTTCTCCCTTAGTTTGCAGGTTAAGAAAATCATCGGAGGTCTTATACCTCTTGACGTGGGCACGAGCCTGAAATCCCAATTTCAGCCCTCGAAACATCTCATATGTTCCGCGACGTTTCGAAATCGTCTATGGTGCCTCAACTCTAAACCGTTTAACTGAACTATCAGATGTTCAGCACACTGAGCGGTGCATAAGGACACAAGCCTTCTATGAAGCAATGAGGACAATCCTCAGTTTACGGACCTAGTCCGCATAATTGCTACTATCTTTCAACTAATTTTTCTCTAGGAACATATCTAAACAGTAGAACTAAAGCACGAGCTACGACATAATTTGCGAAGATCTTTTGACTATGTTCAGGATAATTAAGTTCATCTTATGAACTCCCACTCAGATAGACATCCCTCTAGTCATCTAAGTGATTACATGATCCAAGTCAACTAGGCCGTGTCCGATCATCACGTGAGACGGACTAGTCAACATCGGTGAACATCTTCATGTTGATCGTATCTTCTATACGACTCATGCTCGACCTTTCGGTCTCTTGTGTTCCGAGGCCATGTATGTACATGCTAGGCTCATCAAGTCAACCTAAGTGTTTCGCGTGTGTAAATCTGGCTTACACCCGTTGTATGTGAACGTAAGAATCTATCACACCCGATCATCACGTGGTGCTTCGAAACGACGAACTTTTGCAACGGTGCACAGTTAGGGGAAACACTTTCTTGAAATTTTAATGAGGGATCATCTTATTTACTACCGTTGTTCTAAGCAAATAAGATGCAAAAACATGATAAACATCACATGCAATCAAATAGTGACATGATATGGCCATCATCACTTTGCTCCTTTTGATCTCCATCTTCGGGGCTCCATGATCATCATCGTCACCGGCATGACACCATGATCTCCATCATCATGATCTCCATCATCGTGTCTTCATGAAGTTGTCCCGCCAACTATTACTTCTACTACTACAGCTAACGATTAGCAATAAAGTAAAGTAATTACATGGCGTTGTTCAATGACACGCAGGTCATACAATAAATAAAGACAACTCCTATGGCTCCTGCCGGTTGTCATACTCATCGACATGCAAGTCGTGATTCCTATTACAAGAACATGATCAATCTCATACATCACATATCATTCATCACATTCTTCTTGGCCATATCACATCACATAGCATACCCTGCAAAAACAAGTTAGACGTCCTCTAATTGTTGTTTGCATGTTTTACGTGGCTGCTATGGGTTTCTAGCAAGAACGTTTCTTACCTACGCAAAGACCACAATGTGATATGCCAATTGCTATTTACCCTTCATAAGGACCCTTTTCATCGAATCCGATCCGACTAAAGTGGGAGAGACAGACACCCGCCAGCCACCTTATGCAACTAGTGCATGTTAGTCGGTGGAGCCGGTCTCACATAAGCGTACGTGTAAGGTTGGTCCGGGCCGCTTCATCCCACAATGCCGCCGAATCAAGATTGGACTAGTAACGGTAAGCATATTGAACAAAATCAACGCCCACAACTACTTTGTGTTCTACTCGTGCATAGAAACTACGCATAGACCTAGCTCATGATGCCACTGTTGGGGAACGTAGCAGAAATTCAAAAATTTGCCTACGTGTCACCAAGATCTATCTATGGAGAAACCAACAACGAGGGGAAGGAGAGTGCATCTACATACCCTTATAGATCGCTAAGCGGAAGCGTTCAAGAGAACGGGGTTGAAGGAGTCGTACTCGTCGTGATCCAAATCACCGGAGATCCTAGTGCCGAATGGACGGCACCTCCGCGTTCAACACATGTACAGCCCGGTGACGTCTCCCATGCCTTGATCCAGCAAGGGGAGAGGGAGAGGTTGAGGAAGACTCCATCCAGCAGCAGCACGACGGCGTGGTGGTGGTGGAGGAGCATGGTACTCCAGTAGGGCTTCGCCAAGCATCGCAAGAGACGAGGAGGGAGATGTGTCACGGGAGGGAGAGGGAGGCGCCAGGGCTTTGGTGCGGCTGCCCTCCCTCCCCCCCACTATATATAGGGCCAAGGGAGAGGGCGGGGGGTGCAGCCTTGGCCCTTCCTCCAAGGAAGGGTGCGGCCAGGGAGGAGTCCGTCCTCCCCAAGGCACCTAGGAGGTGCCTTCCCCTTTTAGGACTCTTCCTTTCCCTTATCTCTTGGCGCATGGGCCTCTTGGGGCTGGTGCCCTTGGCCCATATAGGCCAAGGCGCACACACCTACAGCCCATGAGGCCCCCGGAGCTGGTGGCCCCACTTGGTGGATCCCCGGGACCCTCCCGGTGGTCCCGGTACGTTACCGATAAACCCCGAAACTTTTCCGGTGACCAAAACGGGACTTCCCATATATAAATCTTTACCTCCGGACCATTCCGGAACTCCTCGTGACGTCCGGGATCTCCTCCGGGACTCCGAACAACATTTGGTAACCACATACAAACTTCCTTTATAACCCTAGCGTCATCGAACCTTAAGTGTGTAGACCCTACGGGTTCGGGAGACATGCAGACATGACCGAGACGTTCTCCGGTCAATAACCAACAGCGGGATCTGGATACCCATGTTGGCTCCCACATGTTCCACGATGATCTCATCGGATGAACCACGATGTCAAGGACTTAATCAATCCCGTATGCAATTCCCTTTGTCTATCGGTATGATACTTGCCCGAGATTCGATCATCGGTATCCCGATACCTTGTTCAATCTCGTTACCGGCAAGTCTCTTTACTCGTTCCGTAACACATCATCCCGTGATCAACTCCTTGATCACATTGTGCACATTATGATGATGTCCTACCGAGTGGGCCCAGAGATACCTCTCCGTCACACGGAGTGACAAATCCCAGTCTCGATTCGTGCCAACCCAACAGACACTTTCGGAGATACCTGTAGTGTACCTTTATAGCCACCCAGTTACGTTGTGACGTTTGGCACACCCAAAGTATTCCTACGGTATCCGGGAGTTGCACAATCTCATGGTCTAAGGAAATGATACTTGACATTAGAAAAGCTTTAGCGAACGAACTGCACGATCTTTGTGCTAGGCTTAGGATTGGGTCTTGTCCATCACATCATTCTCCTAATGATGTGATCCCGTTATCAACGACATCCAATGTCCATGGTCAGGAAACCGTAACCATCTATTGATCAACGAGCTAGTCAACTAGAGGCTTACTAGGGACATGGTGTTGTCTATGTATCCACACATGTATCTGAGTTTCCTATCAATACAATTCTAGCATGGATAATAAACGATTATCATGAACAAGGAAATATAATAATAATCAATTTATTATTGCCTCTAGGGCATATTTCCAACAGAACTAACAACCTACTTCTGAAAGGGATGTAGAGATGTAGGTCATCTTCAAAGATATGCCCGTTAAAGGGGCATTTTACTTTCAGTCCTACTGACCTTTGCAGTTACGGCCACTCTGAAGTTATGACCGACCCTGCATTTCCTTTCTCTCAGCTTGCCTTTGCAACTTGCCAATGAAAGCTACCCGGTTACCAACATATATACATCATATGCTACTAGACATGATAAGGGCATGGACATGGGTTTGTTAAGTACTACTCCCTTCGTTCGGAATTACTTGTCACAGAAATGGATGTATCTAGACGTATTTTAGTTCTAGATACATCCATTTCCGAGACAAATAATTCCAAACGGAGGGAGTAGTACGTATGAAACCTATTGACATCTTGCCAAGCCTCTCCAGAAAAATGAGCTTAGAAGGGAGATGACGAGCATGGAAAAATAGGCTAGCAGTTGAGAGCATGTGCTGCAATGTGGCATTAGGATAAGAAATGAACCTCTTCAGTAACTGACAATTGTCCGGCCCAACACAAATTTATTGCAGCCCTCACTTTCAGTTACCTTTATTTTGATGGAGATACATATATAAAAGTTTAAGCATATGTATCAAGTATCATAGGCAGTCAAATGGATGTATTTTCATGGTCAACATCATGCGTATGATCCTCAGTAGTAGAGGCCGCTGGGGACGATCCCGATGACTGCTTGAGCTAGGAAAAGTAGCTACTGCGCTTTGGCAAGCAAAAGAGCTCGTTGATGGTGCCCCCACTTGACCGTCATCACGGTTCTCTTGTGCAGGTTCTCATTCTCCCCTCACACTGCTCACAGGTGTTGGCGTGCGCATGATGACAGGGAGCGTCTGAGTCACCAGCCGTACCACAACGCTCACTTGGCATCCTCTCTCTCTGCATTTTTGCGGTCAGCATGGTAAGTAGAGCAGGAGGCGGGAGTTGTGTAGGATGTAGAACTGCTCGGTGCCGCGGTCGTTTGTCGAGCTCCCTGTCGTTGAGTGTGCCTCACTACGATTCCATCGAGATGTGTAGAATGCGAGTAAATCACGATCACGCGTCTGCCGTTCTTGTTGTTACTACCTCTGTCCCGATACCTATCACTCCCATCTGATGATTAGGTTGCCGATACAATGAGGAAAAAGTGAAAGAAAAGAACAACAAATCTACCATCATCGCTTCTTTCAATGCTAGGAAATTGACATTGCGAAAAAGACGTTGGGGCGGCAAGGGGGGCTATGTAAATATGTAGGGTGTAGTTGTACTTAATTTCTGTAATGAAGGTGTCTGTAATGAAGGTGGGCGATTTGATGATACGAAGAACATGGATCACGTACAATATTAGGTGGGGAGAGTTATGCCAATTTGTAGATAAAAAAGAGTATTTTTGAATGACAACTTCATTATCTTTAATAGGTGTCAATCCTTTTTTATAGTTAATTAACATTTTCTAAAACATGTGAACACCTTTTTTACTTACATAAATATTTTACAAAATATGATTAATTTTTTAATCATCTGATCATTTTCTTATAACACATGAACTTATTTTAGAATACATGTTTTTAGAAGCAAGTGCATTTTTGTATATGTGTAATTACTTTTAATTGCTTTATAATTAAATTTATAATATATAATTATGTAAGATAAATATTTTTTAAAAAATATTGAATAATAAAAAGAATAAGTTGTACCTGATTTCCTAATGGGCAACATTAATTGCAGCACATTCAGCATCGACAATATCTGGTTCCTGCTCGCTACATCGCGATGTATATGGCTTCATAGCAGGGACCTAGAAGCTCCTATTCGATGCCTCAAGCCCGAATTGCCTCTAGACTGCACATATGGGCTGGCCCATTAGAGCTTCCGCCTTGCTCGCTCGCTCGCCCGACCGCCACGCAAAGGAAAAACCAGCATCTACTGGTTTGAAGAAAAAACCTATGTGGTTTTTGTAGGTTAATAAATTTACATATTCAAGAAATATTTTTGTATTAAAAAATCATGCATTTGAAAAATACAATAAATATGAAAAGAGTTCACATATTTTAAAGAAAATATTGTTTGAATAATGTTTACGAATTTGATTTTTTTAAAGAAAATCAAAAAACATGAAATTTGGAAAAATAAAAACCATAGATAAATCAATAGATGTAAAAAGATCAAAACCCGGGAAAAACAGAGAAGGAAGAAAAAGAGAAAAACTGGAATGAAAGCTTTCGCTTCCCAAAGCTTTCGAAATCCGGGGCGGTGTGAGAAGCTTACATGGGTTGTGGTGCCACGTGTCAACACTGCATTATTAGGCCCAATTTCCAAAGACTGTTTGTTTGTTTGATGTCAGCTTCAACTCCCCCTTCCCACTGCCCCGTGTGCTTAAGGTTTGAAGATTTGGATCACTAGTATAATAAGATTTAGTTTGAAGATTTGGATCAATAATATAAAAATAGTGGCTTATAACATAGCCTAAATGAAGTACTCTCATCACGTTTGGTCATTCACGGCTTCACAAATACACTTTATAATTTCATTTTGCTTGATACAACTTCATGAGGGGTGTAGGTATTTACACACACACACACACACACACACACACACACAGAGAGAGAGACAAAGCCACTCAAATTAAAGCTTCACTCTTAGACTTATTCGTAAGGATGGGCGCTTGTTTCAAATGTGTCATCAACCAAGCACCGCCAAGATTGCAATAGTCTTCATATGACTTTCCTTGTCAAGGTGACAACTTTCTCTAATGCGATTCAACAGTTGCTTATATATGCTTGCAACGTTCAACTCTAAATAAATATTTCTCAAACTTAAAAATATCAAACCTATTGTTAATATTTTGGCTAGCATTACTACGCCATGAAGGAAATCCAATTGCTCATATGACTTGCCTTGTCAAGGTAGCAACTTTCTCTAATCGCGATTGATCAGTTGCATAGACATGCTCGTAACTCATTCAATTATAAATAAATATTTCTCAAACTAAAAAAATAGCAAACCCGTTGTTAATATTTTGGCTACCATTGCTACGCCACGAAGGAAATCCATAGCTGGAATACCGGTTTAGGGAGAGAATAAAATTCAATATAAATACAAATTGTGAACATAGCTCAACAATGTGTGGGACGACGCTGATCCTAGTAGCAAATGCCAGTGCCACAACACGTCGTCCTAACAAATTAAGTATCACAAAAACTTGTCCTCTCCGACCTTGACCTTTCCCCGTCTCGCCCAATGAACATCACATGGAACCACTTTTGCCTGTTCCAAGTTTATTGGATCTGTACTTCTGTGAAAGCGATGGAGAATGGCGACGTCGCTACCAGTGAAATCTCTCAAAAAATGTTATCTATCATCAGTCACACACTACACTAAGCTAATGATGGATGCAGCTGTTGTCTCGTTTTGCTGGATGTTCATTTGTCGATGTCATGTGTATAACCGATACACTTACCACATACAAAAACTAAGTGGACAATTCATATGATGTACTCCCTATGCCCCATACACTAGGCTAGTAATGAACAAACACATGTTACTATTCACATGCCTATGTGACCGATAAAGGCTGGAGATACTACTACAGTAGTGTGTCTTAGAGTTTCAGTTCAGCAGCAGCATCATGACCAAACAGTTGTGGTGCACAAGCGCACGTGTGGACGTACACCTTTCCTTCCAGTGATGTTGTAGTTGGATGGACGTGGTCTCTTCAGCTGAGCTATGTAGAAGGGAGATGAGGAGCATGGAAAAACATGCTACCAACTGAGATATGTAGAGTGTTAGTAAACCACCATCACTGAGCTGCCGACTTAGTTGCTACATCTCTCCCGATACCTATCACTCCCATCCAATGGCTAGGTTGCTGAGACATCGAGGGAAAGGCGAAAGAGAAAAACAACAAAACTATCATCATCGCTAATTCTTACAATGCTAGGAAATTGACATTGCAAAAAAGACATTGGGACATGAAAGGAGGCAGTGTAAATATGTAGGTGGTGGTTGTACTTGATTTTTTTGGTATTGAAGATGAGAGATTTGATGACATGGAGAGCATGGGTCACGTCCAATGTTACGTGGAAGAGTTGTTCCAATTGGAGGTTCAAAATATGAGTACTTTTAAACTATACAGCTTTAGTTGTCTTTAATAGGCTTGAATCCTTTTTAAAATTAATGCCAAATTTCAAAACACTTGAACCAAATTTTCAATTACATAAATAGTTTTTTAAATATGTGAGCATGTTTTTAATTATGTCAAAAAAATTCAATTACATGATCCTTTTCTTAAAATACGTGAACTCATTTTAAAATACACATGCTTGTAAATGTACGTGCATTTTTTTTATCTGTGAATACTTTTAATTCTTTATTATAAATTTATAAAAATATAAATGTGTAATATATACGTTCAATTTCTGAATAATAACAATAATAAGTTGTACCTAATTTTATAATTAGCCACACTAATTGCAACCCATTCAGCTCCGACTATGCCTTGCTCACTACATCGCAATGTATATGGGTTCATAGCAGGGAACAAGAAAATGGGAGCTACTATTCGGCGCCTTAGCCGTGGAATACCTCAACAGCGCACACCTGGCCCGCCCATTAGCGCGGCACCTTGCTCCCTGGCTCGCTGCCGACCGCCTCCCTTGCTACTGGTTCAAGGAAAAACCAGTGGCTAACGGTTTCAACAAAAATCAATCTGGTTTTTATTGGTTAATTTTTTTGCACATTCAAGAATGTTTATGGAATTAAAATAAATTTATGCACTTGAAAAGAAATCACACATTTGAAAGAAAACATAATTTTAGAACAATGTTCACAAATTTGATTTTTTTTTCTTTCAATTTTTTTCATGAATTCTGAAAAAAAACTAAACAATAAATAAATGAATAGAAAATAAAAAATGGATAAAAAGGAACAAAAGCCAAGTAACAAACCTGGAAAAATACATAAAAGGAGGAAAAGGGTAAAACCAGAACGGGAGCTTCTGAAAGCTTTCCAAATCCGGGATAGTATGAGAAGGATACATGGGCTGCCCTAAAAGTTCTCTCTTAGATCATGTAGCCCTGCCTCCATGCAAATTAACGCATCACTCTTAGTCTTACTCAAAAGGACGGGAAACATGCATGATGCTCACATTCATGAAAACTTTTGCATTTTGCTTGTTTCAAATTTCTCAATAGACAAGCACTACTGAGGTTGCAATAGTCTTCGTATGACTTGCCTTATGGAGGTTACAACTTTCTCTAATCACACATGAGCAGTTGCATAGATGTGCTTGCAACTCGTTCAGTTTTAAATAACTATTTCTCAAGCATAAAAACATATCAAACCTGTTGTTAATATTTTGGCTAAGATTGCTACACCTGAAGGAAATCCATAGTTGGAATATCAATTTAGGGACTCAAGAATTAAATTCATCTCTAAGTACAATTTGTTAACATAGCTCAACAATGTGTGGGACGACGTTGAGACCCGTAGCAAATACCAGTGCCACAACACGTCAACCTAACCAATTACATTAAGAACACTTGTCGTCGCCGACATTGACCCGACGCCCTTTCGCATTATCATCTACCACCCTTTCTTTCCTCCCGTCCCTTTTGAAGGAAATATGCCCTAGAGGCAATAATAAAGTTGTTATTTATATTTTCTTATATCATGATAAATTTTTATTATTCATGCTATAATTGTATTAACCGGAAACTTAGTACATGTGTGAATATATAGACAAACAGAGTGTCACTAGTATGCCTCTACTTGACTAGCTCTTTGATAAAAGATGGTTAAGTTTCCTAACCATGGACAAAGAGTTGTCATTTGATAAACGAGATCACATCATTAGAGAATGATGTGATTGACTTAACCCATCGGTTAGCTTAGCACGATGATCGTTTAGTTTACTGCTATTGCTTTCTCCATAATTTATACATGTTCCTATGACTATGAGATTATCTAATTCCTGAATACCGGAGGAACACTTAGTCTGCTATCAAACGTCACAACGTAACTGAGTGACTATAAAGATGCTCTACAGATGTCTTCGATGGTGTTTGTTGAGTTGGCATAGATCAAGATTACGATTTGTCACTCCGTGTATCGGAGAGGTATCTCTGGGCCCTCTCGGTAATGCACATCACTATAAACCTTGCAAGCAATGTAACTAATGAGTTAGTTACGGGATGTTACATTACAGAACGAGTAAAGACACTTGCCGGTAACGAGATTGAACTAGGTATTGGGATACTGGCGATCAAATCTCGGGCAAGTAACATACCGATGACAAAGGGAACGACGTATGTTGTTATGTGGTTTGACCAATAAAGATCTTCGTAGAATATATAGGAGCCAATATGAACATCCAGGTTCCGCTATTGGTTATTGACCGGAGACGTGTCTCGGTCATGTCTACATAGTTCTCGAACCCGTAGGGTCCGCACGCTTAACGTTCGGTGACGATCGGTATTATGAGTTTATGTGTTTTGATGTACCGAAGGTTGTTCGGAGTCCCGGATATGATCACGGACATGACGAGGAGTCTCGAAATGGTCGAGACATATAGATTGATATATTGGACGGCTATATTCGGACACCGAAAGTGTTCTAGGTGATTTCGGAGAAAACCGGAGTGCCGGAGGGTTACCTGACCACCACCACCCCCCCCCCCCCCGGCGGGGAACTAGTGGGCCTAGATGGGCCTTAGTGGAGAAAGAGGGGCTGCCAGGGCAGGCCGTGTGCCCCCTCCACCTTGAGTCCGAATTGGACTAGGAGGGGGGGGGGGGGTGGCGCTCTCCCTTTTTCCTTCCCCTCTCCTACTCCTTCCTTCCCCCTCCTAGTAGGACTAGGAAAGGAGGAATCCTACTCCTACTAGGAGTAGGATTCCTCCCCTCCTTGGCGTGCATGCATAAAGTGCATAAAGTGCATAAAGTACATGCATTGGTCAATTTTCTCTTAATACTTGCATGCAATGATTTAATGTACCTTGAAATTTGAACATATGATGGGGAACAATCAAATTGAGCCTTATAAAATGAAAAAACTAAAATTTTAATATAAACCATATAAACCGGAAAGGAGGGAGTAGTTGGTTCTAATTATGCCATGCTTGACACCATCGGCGGAGCTACGTTAGGGCCCCGTGGCCCCCCGAGCCCAAACGATAGTTTTTTCATTAATACTAGTAGTAGTATCTGCAGACTATAGCTCGGCATAGAGTTCGGCACATGTTCACGCACAAGGCACCATGCACCAACAAACACGAGCTGATCTTCACGCACCAGCTGACCAGCTCGGCTGCTTCTCTAACAAACACGCAACTTCTCTAACAAACGGCTGCTTCTCGGCTACAAGGCACCATGCACCAACACATGTTCACGCACCAGCAGACTATAGCGCCGCTGTGGTGTTCTCCTCAAACAAACAAAAAAAAGACCATGGTGTGCTTCGTCTCAACAATCGGACGGCGCCGCGATGCATAGCCACGAACCCTCTACGCCGTCCGGCAGTTGCTCAGGAGAAGGTGAGAAGGTGAGGAGGAGCTGCGTGTTTGGGCTGCTGGCGACGACTCTGGCGTACTGGCTGCCGGTGGTCGCAGATAGCCGATGTTGTCGATTGCTTGAACTATGCCCGGCCGGCCACTCTGTTGTCGCCGGCTGCCACACCCGCACAATTTGTATGAAATCTCTAAAGCTGTAAGCATTGCCTGTACATCAACCATACTGTGCGGTAGGAGTCAAACTGGTTTTTCTTTCGTTATTTCGTTGTGTGATTTGATCTAATTGGGAATTGTTTGCTGATGGCACTATTCTTTTTTCTCTCAGCAGCAGTTGATCAGTGGTGGATTGAATTGGACTATGCACATAACAAATTTGTTCTCTCAGTAGCAGTTGCTTACTACAGAATATTTTTTTGTGTATTTTCGGCCCACCTAAACATTTTTGCCTAGCTCCGCCACTGCTTGACACCCCAGGTCGCAGGTGCCACATGGTTGCACCAATCATTAGCTAAAACTATGCTGCACTAATGTGGATGATGGGCATGCACCCCTCATCATGGTCCATGCATATATGGTACTAATTGCACTATTGTGGTGGTTGCATCAGTCATTAGCGAATAAAAAACATGATGTTCCAAGGAAGAAATTAAAGATAGTGGAGAATTTCTGGACTAGAGTGGCCCTGAGCTGGATCAAAGGAGAGGTGTACGAGAGCTAATTGTAACGTCTAGGATGTTCATTAGGTCGAAAGGAAATGAAGAAAAAGTAGTAGCTCATTCCTAGGTATTGCGTGCAATCCATGGCAATGCCACACTGTCCCGTAACCATTTTTCCTTGGTCACAAGTTATTCCGAAGGCTCTTCTTCTCCCCCCTGAACTGAATGAAGATCTGCGGTAGGCTTTCCCTTGAAGCCTTCATGGGATTCAGTTCCCTGTATCTTTTCCCTGTGTCAGTCACAGCTCACAAGGAAGATTCATCGGGCTAACTAAATCAGCCCCCGAAAAAAAGAGTAAGTAATGGGAGCATCACGTTTGGTGAGACAGCTCTCTCAATGGCTCATCTTATATTTATTCACATGCATACCGGCAATGGAACGCATCAAAAGACCCGCCAAACTAGCTACCGCCCTTATTAGATAAATAAAATTCTGACTTGTAATGACAAAGGGAAGCTAGCAGGCTAGGCTGTCGGTGAGGGTGGCGACGGGAGCCAAGAACCAATGGTGTGGTGACTGGTGAGCAATTACATGGCCTAACTACCCTAGTTTTTCCATGAGCTCAGTTGACGCGGACGCCTCACTGTCGTTAATTGCAAACAGAAAATTAAGAGGAAGATTGGAGGAAACTTCATGTACGATCTGCAGAAACGGCCGGCATGGCCTTCACGTAGGGTTGCATGGCCGGATGCCAACCATTTGTGCAGATTACATGAAAATTGTGTGCAGTAGAAAATGAACATGATGGGAGTGCTTCGGTACAACACCCCCCCTCCCTAAAACGTATAGTGGGTAGTATGGTAATTCCACATTAGGTATAGGAATACCCACCGTACGTCGCGCGCGACGTCGTACGCCCGCCCGCGTATGCCGCACCCGTCGCTGTACGCCCGGCCGCCCGCGTACCCGCACCCGTCGCCGTACGCCCTCACGTCTCGACGTTGGCGTCGACAGTTGTTGGAGGAAAAAAAAGACACGGTAGCCGCCGACGCCCGCCGTCGAAACCCTGAACCCTAACGCATCCACGCCGTCTCCACGTTGGCCCCCATCTGGACGAAGTCGCCGTCGCCCGAGT
The DNA here is from genome assembly GCA_034509565.1 of Triticum monococcum. NCBI lineage: Eukaryota > Viridiplantae > Streptophyta > Magnoliopsida > Poales > Poaceae > Triticum > Triticum monococcum. The sequence goes on from CM067847.1 coordinate 699,228,595, forward strand.
CGCGGCCCAAACAGGCCGCCGCGCGTGCCCCGGCGCCTTTACCGCTGCCGGCGCGCGTGCCCGCCGCCGCATTCCATTCCCGTCGCCCAGATGGCCGCCCACCCGCGATCTACGTCGCCGCCTCCCTCCGCGCACTACGCCTACTACGACCAGCCATCGTCCTCACGCCGTCGACACCTGCCTCCGCCGGCCAGCAACATCACGTCGTCATCACGTTCGTCATCGGAGGAAATGGATCCGGCTGAAATCCTCGCCGCCGTGCAAGAGGTTGGTTTGAGACATTGTTGTGCTTGATAAGATAGTTGTTTTAGGGATGATGTTACACGGCGTTTGATTCATCGTACAATTTTTTTAACTATATATAGTTAGAGGAGGAGGGAGATTATGATGGCGATGATTACGGCGAGGACAACGAAACCTCGTCACGGAATATGGATGAACCTCGTGAGGAGAACTACATGAGTTTGGATGAATCTTATAGTGGCAATGTAAGTGTGATCAATGTTGATAAAACAATAAATATGAGGGGGTAAATATGATAGACCGCACGGAATTTTTTTTTGCATGATGCAGCGACATGGCGATGATGATGATGATATGGATATAGATGATTCATTTGCTGAAAGTGCACTCCGAGTATGTTATTAATAAAATCAGAGAAGAAATGACATAATAATCATATGAGCGCTTATATGTTTTTTTTGCAATGCGCGCAGATGGACGAGGACGGGGACTTTGTGAGGAATATTGTGGACGATGAAAGTGACAAATCGCACGTTGATGCATCTCATGCTGACAGCTCCAGCAAAGTAAGTTTTGAAACTTACATCACTACAGTACATTTTAAAATTATAACTGACTGACATAAATGGTTTAATGCATTAATTTACAGGGAGATGTAGATGGTACAAGCGGGAATGATGAGCATGTTGGTGATGATCTGTTTAATTTTGACATCGGATTTGATGAATATCAGCAAGAATCATTGGACATGCATTGGAAGGTCATGAGGAAGACGTTCAAGTCACTAGGAGATGCTTACAATTTCTATAATCAGTATGCGTACGAGCGTGGTTTCAGCATAAAAAAGGACTCACTGAAATATTCGAAAGGTCCTGAGGCAACTAAGCGCTTGAGAAAGTATGTGTGTGCGAGAGCTGGGAAACGACAGGCAAAACGTTGTACAATGGAAGGCAGGACCCGCAGGCTGAGAGGGGAGACTCGTTGCTTCTGTGATGCGCATATAACTTTGAAACTTGATAAAGAGCGTGACGTTTGGTATGTCAGCAGTTTCAATGATAATCACAGTCACGTTCTAGCTAGACCGGATGAAGTCACGTTTCTTCGGTCTCACAATCAGATAAAAGAATATCAGAAGGCTGAGATCTTAACCATGGCAGGTGCTGGAATCAGGAAACATATGATTTATGATCAACTCGTCAGTAGGTCCGGGTCATATGCAAAGGCTGGTTTTGGGAGGAAGAAGCTTTATAACATGTGTTATAGAGAAAAAATGAAGTTGCTTGCATAAGGTGATGCAGACACTGCCATTGGGATCATGATGACCAGAAAAGAGAGAGATCCAGATTTCTTCTTTGAGCACATCGTCGATGATGAAGGAAGGCTGAAAGACATATTCTGGTGTGATTCTCAATCACGTCGAGACTATGTTGACTACGGTGATGTGACAGTCTTCGACAGCACATACAGGATGAATAGGTATGGCATGCCATTTATACCTTTTGTCGGTCTGAACAACCACCGTTGCACCACGGTATTCGGTTGTGCTCTTGTGTCTGACGAGACGGAAGATACATATGTCTGGCTGCTTCAGACGTTTTTGAGGGCTCACTGTCAGAAGAGGCCCAGGTCAGTAATTACTGATGGAGATGCAGCTATGATTAAGGCCATAAGAAAGGTACTTTCGGAGGTTTGGCATCGTCTTTGCTCGTGGCATATTGAGAAGAACATGCAGAAACACCTTCATCATAAGTCTCTAAAGGAGTTCAGGTCTCTACTTTATTATGCCACTTCAAAAAAGGTATTTGAGGAGAGATGGGCAGCGTTTACCGCCAAATGGCAGTCGGAGAAAACAAAGACATGGTTACGTAGGATGTACAAGAAGAAAAGGCTTTGGGCTGCATCATATCTGTCAGGTGGGTTTTTCTTAGGTATGCGAAGTAACCACCGAAGTGAGAGTCTGAATTCATGCCTTCACTTGCATCTAGACTCCGGTATGACTATCGTTGATACGATTGTGCACTATGAGAACTGCATAGTTCGTCTCCGTGAGAATGAGGCGCATGACGATTACACAAACTCATAGACAGTTCCAGTACCAGTATTGGATGAGTGTAAAGATATTGAGAAATCAGTTGCCTGTGAGTTCACTGCGGCAAACTTTTATATCTTGCAGGAAGATATGAAGAAGGCACGGGAGCTAGAGGTCCTTGAGAGACTGAGAGGAGCAGACACTCACAGATTCATACTGACCTGGAAGGAAAATAGAGATATCAGATTCACTATGGACTACACCCCAGGTAACTTAGAAGAAACTATGAAGTGCAGTTGCAGAAGCATGTATCGCAAAGGACTTCCTTGCAAACATATTCTTCATGTTCTGATTCAGCGACGCTTACGTGAGATACCTAAGTGTTTAGTACTGCGGAGGTTGAGCCAAGTTGCAAGGGGTGGACTTCCCGTGAAGCGCACTAGCGATCTGTTTGCATGGGGATGGGCAGGTGCAGGGGACAGAGCTAGGTACAGCGAGTTGACTATCTTATCTGCTGAAGCAACTCATAAAGCATGCCATAAACCATTTTTATTCGACAAGTTGAAGGCGTCTCTGAGGGACATAATAGATAATGATTACACTGAGAAGGATGAGCCTGGTGCGGAGGTACAGTTTGTGAACGACGATGCATTCGAGCCTAATCAAGATCATGGTCTTGTTCGTGATCCCGCAAAAGTTAAAACCAAAGGCGCACCAAAACAGAATGTTAAAGGCCGCGGTAAGGATGGTCCTGATGTCACTAAAAATGGGCGACCAAAAGCTTTTGATGAGAAAAGCAAACGTCAATGTGGACAATGCGGTGTTGCGGGTCATTATAAGTCCACGTGCCCTCAAAATCCTAAGTATGATTTTATTATGTTATTGTATATGTTATTGTTCAAACCGAATTTATTTGTTCATTGTGAATTAACACATATCTTATTGTTATGTAGGAACTTTGCTTAACTTGTGGAGTATGGAAGATTGGTTCACCCTTTGATTGAAAGACAGTTTTATTATGGATGTCTATGGAAGATCGTTCCACCCTTTCATTGAAGACAGTTTTTTAATGTTCTATACATTTGTTCTTGAATAATTGTTATAATATGTTATATGAACTTATTTTACTTCGTTGATGTCAGACTATTTGGTTTTGATGACAGACTATGTAATGCAAGAAGGAGTTTTACTTTGTTTATTTTGATGTCTTAATTTTTACTGTTAATTTTGTGCAAGTCGCTGTTGTTTATTTTGACGTGCTCATTTTTGCATAGTACTGCCGTCGCTATTTACTGTATATTTTCTGCATTGCACGGTCGTCGTCGCTTAGAACGCCGTCATTTAAAAAAAACACCCGACAAGTGCGCCGGCGGCACTGTCCCATAGGGCAGAGTCGGACGGCGCCAGCAGTACGAGGCAACGAAAGGAGTTCGATAGCCTATGTGCCGCCGGGTATATAAGCCGGTCGTCGCGCGCTCCGTCGGCCGAGGTGGGACTAAACATTCCAAGTCGCCCCGCGTGCTACTTGGGCCGTCGTCGCGCCACGGGCGAAAACAATGGTATTGGGCCGGCCCACACGGTCACGCGCGTCGCTGCAGGCACGGCGGCTGCGATAGCTAAGTTTTAGTCCCACCTCGCCCGACGGAGCGTGCGACGATCAGCTTATATACCCGGCGGCGCACTTGCAGTCGAGCGTCCTTGATTAGTTATGCTACCTGTCGTTCGACGCTGCCCTGTTGGACAGTGCCGTCTGTCCTGTCTGACGTTAGACTGGCCGGCGCACTTGTCGGCAATTTTTTTGTAGAAAAGGAAATTAAGAACGTCGGTGTTATAATAAGCGACGGCGACAGTGCTTTAAAGTGCATAATAAATACATGTACCTTTTTTTTAACGTTCAGCAGTACAGGAAAACAATTTGATGACTGCACAACTATAAAGATGAAGATTTCAAATGTAAAGACAACGGCATGAAGACAACATAATAATCCAAATGTCATTCTCAACTTAAATATTCAAAATAGTAGTGTCTTCTTCATCACAAGACATGATAGTCGAAATAAATGTAAACATTATTTGAGCCTACAAAATTTTCTTGTATAAAATTTTTGCCACATTTATTTCTTCTTTGCAAGCCGACTAACTTTATCCTTCAGATCGTTGAGCGTATTTCTCTCCAAAAAAATAAGCTGCGCAATCATTAAGTCCCTCGATTTATCAATTGACCCCTGTTAGAACTTCATATTAGTACAATTCAAATAGTATTACATAATGAATTTAATTGAATATAAGCGTTTGAAATAAAACCAGACCTGAGAAAAATGGCTTGTCCATTTTTCACCGTTCCAATATTGAAAGCATCGAAGAACAAATATTCCACATGAATTGCTGGTCCATACAAACAACGGTTCATAAGTCCGCATTTGAGGTAAGATATTAAAACAATATGAAAGTATTTACTCACCCGTCTCTTTGTTGTGGGATGTTATACGTTTTGATAGGCCAGGTAGACACATCCGAAAAATTCACAGCACCACTCGCATTCGCATCACGTATGTCATATCCAAGTTGATTTTTCTGTTCATATACATGATAGCACGAAAAGAATTTAACATAGTTCAGTTACTAAATGATAATTTCAATATGCTAATGTAAATTTATGCCGTACCAACTCCTCAACTTTTTCTGTAATTTCACTGTCAAGTTCGGGTCCCATCAAAGAATCAAGAACCTGGAACTCTTCCTTCGGGCGATGCATGACAACCGAAACCCAGTGGGTATTTCCCTTATTAAGAGGAATATAAAGCTGCATCACAACGAAAATATGATGCAATCAACATATACTATCTTATTATTTATATCCCATATATGCATACTTTAAGGCAGTTGAACTTACCTTATCTTTTTTAAAATACTCATCGGTGCATCTATTCAAGGGTCCATTCTTCTTCGCCACAACTTCGTTGTCATTTTTTCCTCCCTGGGTGTCCGGTCTAAATTCAAGTAACCAATTGACCAGCCAGGTCGGCATTATATGACGATCCTCACCAACAACTCCCAACAGATACGCCGAATAAGCATTGATAACCTGAAAATAATTTAAATGATGTATAACAATTCTAATTTGCATTGAATGCTAATGGAAAACAGAACAATAACTTACATCACCGGTTAGCCATTCATGGTCAAGAATCTTACAAGCCCTCTCTGCACTCAGACCTTCGTGCATGCCATCATTGAATATTTCCTTCTTTCTATGTTTTGCTGACCGCTGATAAGCACGAACAAACTTAACACTAGCTTTAATCACATCGTATTCTTCTTCAAAGACTTCTTTCTCGAATAGTTCTGCAATACATGACGGTAATATGTTAATAATTCAATGATAAGTAGTAATTACAGCTCGAAAATAATATGATAAAACTCACTTGCTTTTGCTAAACGCTTTGCACGCTTTGTAGGTATAACGGGAATATAAGGAGACTTTATAAGGTTTGATCGTCTGCGCTTCCGTTTCCCTACACCCTTGTCCTGTACCTCATCTTCTCCAATACAATCTATCGACCCACGTGATGCGATTTCATCTGTTCCTAAAGATGTAACGGATTTCTCATCAGATACCTCAGGAACTTCGATAGGATCTTCTTCATCACCCTTGAAACTATCGAAATATTCAGGTGTGCAATAATAAGGTGTCTTCTCTTCAGAATCATTAATATCATCTTCATCATCCTCTTGCACATTCTTTTTTCCCGGTGTTTTGAAATTGTTCACGTCAGGATTATATACAAATTCCTTATGAGGTTTTCCACCATAGTTTCTATTTTCACCATAGTCATTCTCTTCTTCTTTTTCACTATCACCGGCTTGGTAAAATACAGCGCCTTTGTTCAATTTCTCTATGACCCTCTGTGATTAAAAATTAGTTGTAATTAGTTATGTGACACATCGAAAACCATTGTGAACGACAAAATCAGAAAACTTGTACCTGTGCGCATAGCTCCGGCATACGAAGCATATCCTTATGAATGTGCTTCAGCTCAGTCAAAATCCGATCCATAATAGGGTTCTGGGTAGCTGAAGCCTCAGATGTACTCACGCCTGTTCTCCTTCCAGTAATGTTAGACTTTCTCGTACTGGATTTCTTGTTCTTTTCAGCCTGTTCCATTCTTATTTTGTTTAAGCGGTACTCTTCAGTAATGGTGTCATCAATCTACAACATAAAAAATCATACAATCATATTTAATTAATAATTAATTGCAGACTTTAAATGGAAAAATAAATATTTAACGTATTACCATTCCAACACCACGACCATTTTGAAAGTCGTACTTGTCTCTTTTCTCCGCTGCCGCTTTTGTCCAATTCCTCATCAATGGGCTCAACAACGCTAAAGGATCATACTTTGGACCGGTGCTTGGCTGCACCTTCTCTCAATATAGATACTGCAAAACAAACAAACAACCATTTAGCATGTGTTACACTATTATTACATAATACAACTATTCAATTTAAAAAATAAATCATACCTGCAGAAGTGCTAGGTTGCCACGTGGCCATTCCCTAACACGACCGGGCTGCAAGACCGTACCAATCTCCGACAAACAAAACCGCAAAGTGAATGCGTTCCAGTTGAACTTTTTTATCTGCCTGACATCTTGCACTAGTGCATAATAATTCTTCGGAATGTACTCATCACACACTGGTGCAATTATAGTCCCTAACAGGACGAGAAACGCCATCCGAACAAATTCATCGTCCGCGTTTTTATTTCTCACAATCTTCTCAATAAGATCATCAATCAATATTTTACCATTCTTCTTGTTAACAAAACTAGCTGGAATATTTTTTATTGCTTTGCCTTGGTCCATACTCAAAAAACTAGAAACATCAACTCCTTCATTCTTCAAACTAAATATAGCAAACACATCATCAGGCCTCAGTGAAATCAACCCTTTTTTTTCAGCTGCCTCTTGCACCATGAATTTTTTACTACTAGGATTGTAACCTTGAATCATAAGCGCAAGCAAATTATCACGCATCTTGACCGAAGGTATTCGTAACATGCCCTCCATCTCCATTTCGTAAAACGTAAATCGCTGACTTGATGTTAACTTATTAACAAGAGTAACCCATTTTTCTACAGAACATGCAATCACACCATCGATGTCCATACTGCATATAAAAATATCTATGTGACATTGCACGCAGCTAATGTGTTATATAATGTTGAAAATTTTAAAATATACACCTGCCCGACGGCGACTACAGCGGGCGACGGCGATCACAGCGGCTGACGGCGGCGTCTGACGGCGTGTTCAGAACCGACGCTGACGGCGAGTGGTGACGTCGGCCGCTGACGACCGGCGCTGACGGAGGGTGGTGACGTCGACTATTGCTGGGTGACGACAGGCGTTGACGATCGGCGCTGACGGCGGGTGGTGACGTCGACTAGTGCGGGCTGATGGCGGCGCGACGCTGTCGGGCGGGGAACGACAGTGTGGACGGCGGCGGGCAACGGGGATCAGATCGGGCGCGTCGTCGACACGTACGATGCAAAAAGGGCATGCGCGACGTGCGCGGTTGTCGGGAATATTCCCTCGGATAGCGACGGCTCGTGCAGATATTGGGCAGATATTTTGCCGCGTCGGGCCCGCGGCGATTATTAAGTGGGCGACGGCCAGTCTACAATATTGAATATGTATTTATTTATTTATTTGTATAATTTTGTTATTTAGTGTATTTTTTATAAACTTTGCACAAAAAACAAACATGTTTTGTGCCCAATTTTTTTTCACGGGCCACAGTGACCATGCAGGGCACACACGCAAAAATTTACCGCGTTTCGAGCCCGTATGGATTTTCTATGATTTTCCGGGCCGAAAACCCCTAAAATACTGTCCGGACGTGACGCAACTTGCGTTCGTTGTCGGATTTCGTTCATTTTGGCCGTGGGGTGCCCGGGTGGGGCCCCACACGCGCTGTCAAAAGTTGGATGCATTCCGTGAAACCGCTCAGGTACTTGTTGTGGAAGGGGGTGGTTTCGGTATGGCCGGAGGGGACCCTCGGTCGCACGTCTCCGCTTCGCATCTGCCAAACGTGCCCAATTTTTTTTTCACGGGCCACAATGACCATGCAGGGCACGCACGCAAAAATTTGCCGTGTTTCGAGTCCGTATGGATTTTCTACGATTTTCCGGGCCGAAAACCCCTAAAATACCGCCCGGAAGTGACGCAACTTGCGTTCGTTGTCGGATTTTGTTCATTTTGGCCGTGGGGTGCCCGGGTGGGGCCCCACACGCGCTGCCAAAAGTTGGGTACATTCTGTGAAACCGCTCAGGTACTTGCTGTGGAAGGGGGTGGTTTCGGTATGGCCGGAGGGGACCCTCGGTCGCACGTCTCCGCTTCGCATCCGGCAAACGTGCCCAATTTTTTTTCACGGGCCACAGTGACCTTGCAGGGCACGCACGGAAAAATTTGCCGCATTTCGAGTCCGTATGGATTTTCTACGATTTTCCGGGCCGAAAACCCCTAAAATACTGCCCGGACGTGACGCAACTTGCGTTCATTGTCGGATTTCGTTCATTTTGGCCGTGGGGTGCCCGGGTGGGGCCCCACACGCGCTGCCAAAAGTTGGGTGCATTCCGTGAAACCGCTCAGGTACTTGCTGTGGAAGGGGGTGGTTTCAGTATGGCCGGAGGGGACCCTCGGTCGCACGTCTCCGCTTCGCATCCGCCAAATGTGCCCAATTTTTTTTCACGGGCCACAGTGACCATGCAGGGCACGCACGCAAAAATTTGCCGCGTTTCGAGTCCGTATGGATTTTCTACGATTTTCCAGGCCGAAAACCCCTAAAATACTGCCCGGACGTGACGCAACTTGCGTTCGTTGTCGGATTCCGTTCATTTTGGTCGTGGGGTGCCTGGGTGGGGCCCCACACGCGCTGCAAATAGTTGGGCGCATTCCGGCAAACCGCACTGGCACTTGCTGTGCAACCTGGTGTTGGGGAACGTAGTAATTTCAAAAAAATCCTACGCACACGCAAGATCATGGTGATGCATAGCAACGAGAGGGGAGAGTGTTGTCTACGTACCCTCGTAGACCGAAGCGGAAGCGTTGACGCAATGTAGAGAAAGTAGTCGTACGTCTTCCCGATCCAACCGATCCAAGCACCGTTACTCCGGCACCTCCGAGTTCTTGGCACACGTACAGCTCGATGACGCTCCCCGGGCTCCGATCCAGCAAAGCTTCGGGGATGAGTTCCGTCAGCACGACGGCGTGGTGACGATCTTGATGTTGTACCATCGCAGGGCTTCGCCAAAGCACTGCTACAATATGACCGAGGTGGAATATGGTGGAGGGGGGCACCGCACACGGCTAAGGAACGATCACGATGAACAACTTGTGTGTCTATGGGGTGCCCCCTGCCCCCGTATATAAAGGAGCAAGGGGGAGGCCGGCCGGCCCTTGTGGGCGCGCCAAGGAGGAGTAGGATTCCTACTCCTAGTTGGATTAGGTTTCCACCTTTCCTAGTCCAACTAGGAGAAGGGGGGAAAGGGGGGAAGAGGGGAAGGAAGGGAGAGAGGGGCCGCGCCCCAAACCCCTTGTCCAATTCGGATTGGGCTTGGGAGGGGCGCACGCCACCTCCTGCTCCTTTCCACTAAGGCCCATTAAGGCCCATTGCTTCTTCCTCGTATTCCCGTAACTCCCCGGTACCTCCGAAAATACCCGAATCACTCGGAACATTTCCGATGTCCGAATATAGTCGTCCAATATATCGATCTTTACGTCTCGACCATTTCGAGACTCCTCGTCATGTCCCTGATCTCATCCGGGACTCTGAACTCCTTCGGTACATCAAAACTCATAAACTCATAATATAACTGTCATCGAAACCTTAAGCGTGCGGACCCTACGGGTTCGAGAACAATGTAGACATGACCGAGACACGGCTCCGGTCAATAACCAATAGCGGAACCTAGATGCTCATATTGGCTCCTACATATTCTACGAAGATCTTTATCGGTCAGACCGCATAACAACATACGTTGTTCCCTTTGTCATCGGTATGTTACTTGCCCGAGATTCGATCGTCGATATCTCAATACCTAGTTCAATCTCGTTACCGGCAAGTCTCTTTACTCGTTCCGTAATACTTCATCTCGCAACTAACTCATTAGTTGCAATGCTTGCAAGGCTTATGTGATGTGCATTACCGAGAGGGCCCAGAGATACCTCTCCGACAATCGGAGTGACAAATCCTAATCTCGAAATACGCCAACCCAACATGTACCTTTGGAGACACCTGTAGAGCACCTTTATAATCACCCAGTTACGTTGTGACGTTTGGTAGCACACAAAGTGTTCCTCCGGCAAACGGGAGTTGCATAATCTCATAGTCATAGGAACATGTATAAGTCATGAAGAAAGCAATAGCAACATACTAAACGATCGGGTGCTAAGCTAATGGAATGAGTCATGTAAATCAGATCATTCACCTAATGATGTGATCCCGTTAATCAAATAACAACTCTTTGTCCATGGTTAGGAAACATAACCATCTTTGATTAACGAGCTAGTCAAGTAGAGGCATACTAGTGACACTTTGTTTGTCTATGTATTCACACATGTATTATGTTTCCGATTAATACAATTCTAGCATGAATAATAAACATTTATCATGAAATAAGGAAATAAATAATAACTTTATTATTGCCTCTAGGGCATATTTCCTTCAGTCTCCCACTTGCACTAGAGTCAATAATCTAGTTCACATCGCCATGTGATTTAACAGCAATAGTTCACATCACCATGTGATTAACACCCATAGTTCACATCGTCATGTGACCAACACTCAAAGGGTTTACTAGAGTCAGTAATCTAGTTCACATATCTATGTGACTAACACCCAAAGAGTACTAAGGTGTGATTATGTTTTGCTTGTGAGATAATTTTAGTCAACGGGTCTGTCACATTCAGATCCGTAAGTATTTTGCAAGTTCTATGTCTACAATGCTCTACACGGAGCTACTCTAGCTAATTTCTCCCACTTTCAATATGTATCTAGATTGAGACTTAGAGTCATCTAGATTAGTGTCAAAACTTGCATCGACGTAACCTTTTACGACGAACCTTTTGTCACCTCCATAATCGAGAAACATATCCTTATTCCACTAAGTATAATTTTGACCGCTGTCCAGTGATCTACTCCTAGATCACTATTGTACTCCCTTGCCAAAATCAGTGTAGGGTATACAATAGATCTGGTACACAGCATGGCATACTTTATAGAACCTATGGCCAAGGCATAGGGAATGACTTCCATTCTCTTTCTATCTTCTGTCGTGGTCGTGTTTTGAGTCTTACTCAATTTCACACCTTGTAACACAGGCAAGAACTCTTTCTTTGACTGTTCCATTTTGAACTACTTCAAAATCTTGTCAAGGTATGTACTCATTGAAAAAACTTATCAAGCGTTTTGATCTATCTATATAGATCTTGATGCTCAATATGTAAGTAGCTTCACCGAGGTCTTTCTTTAAAAAACTCCTTTCAACTACTCCTTTATGCTTTGCAGAATAATTCTACATTATTTCCGATCAACAATATGTCATTCACATATACTTATCAGAAATGCTATAGTGGTCCCACTCACTTTCTTGTAAATACAGGCTTCACCGCAAGTCTGTATAAAACTATATGCTTTCATCAACTCATCAAAGCGTATATTCCAACTCCGAGATGCTTGCACCAGTACACAGATGGATCGCTGGAGCTTGCATATTTTGTTAGCACCTTTAGGATTGACAAAACCTACTGGTTGCATCATATACATCTCTTCTTTAAGAAATCCATTAAGGAATGTAGTTTTGTTTATCCATTTGCCAGATTTCATAAAATGCGGCAATTGCTAACATGATTCGGATAGACTCAAGCATAGATACGAGTGAGAAACTCTCATCGTAGTCAACACCTTGAACTTGTCGAAAACCTTTTGCGACAATTCTAGCTTTGTAGATAGTAACACTACTATCAGCGTCCGTCTTCCTCTTAAAGATCCATTTATTTTCTATGGCTTGTCGATCATCGAGCAAGTCAACCAAAGTCCATACTTTGTTTTCATACATGAATCCCATCTCAGATTTCATGGCCTCAAGCCATTTTGCGGAATCTGGGCTCATCATCGCTTCCTCATAGTTCGCAAGTTCGTCATGGTCTAGTAACATGACTTCCAGAACAAGATTATTGTATCACTCTGGTGCGGATCTCACTCTGGTTTACCTACGAGATTCGGTAGTAACATGATCTGAAGTTTTATGATCATCATCATTAGCTTCCTCACTAATTGGTGTAGTAGTCACAGGAATAGATTTCTGTGATGAACTACTTTCCAATAAGGGAGAAGGTACAATTACCTTATCAAGTTCTACTTTCCTCCCACTCACCTTTTTCGAGAGAAACTCCTTCTCTAGAAAGGATACATTATAAGCAACGAATGTCTTGCCTTAGGATCTGTGATAGAAGGTGTACCCAACAGTCTCCTTTTGGGTATCCTATGAAGACATATTTCTCCGATTTGGTTTTGAGCTTATCAGGATGAAACTTTTTCACATAAGCATCACAACCCCAAACTTTAAGAAACGACAACTTTGGTTTCTTGCTAAACCACAGTTCAGATTGTGTCGTCTCAACGGATTTAGATGGTGCCCCTTTTTTTAACGTGAATGCAGCTGTCTTTAATGCATAACCTCAAAAACGATAGTGGTAAATCGATAAGAAACATCATAGATTTGCACTATATCTAATAAAGTACGGCTATGACGTTCGAACACACCATTATGCTGTGGTGTTCCGGGTGGCACGAATTTGTGAAACTATTCCACATTGTTTTAATTGAAGACCAAACTCGTAACTCAAATATTTGTCTCCGCGATCAGATCGTAGAAGCCTTATTTTCTTGTTACGATGATTCTCCACTTCACTCTGAAATTCTTTGAACTTTTCAAATGTTTCAGACTTATGTTTCATCAAGTAGACATGCTCATATCTGCTCCAATCATCTGTGAAGATCAGAAAATAATGATACCTATCGCAAGCCTCAATATTCATCGGACCACATACATCAGTATGTATGATTTCCAACAAATCTGTTGCTCGCTCCATTGTTCCGAAGAACAGAGTCTTAGTCATCTTGCCCATGAGGCATGGTTCGCAAGCATCAACTGATTCATAATCAAGTGATTCCAAAAGCCCATCAGCATGGAGTTTCTTCATGCGCTTTAGACCAATATGACCTAAACGGCAGTGCTACAAATAAGTTGCACTATCATTATTAACTTTGCATCTTTTGGTTTCAATATTATGATTATGTGTATCATTATGATCGAGATCCAATGAACTATTTTCATTGGGTGTGTAACCATATAAGGTTTTATTCATGTAAACAGAACAACAATTTATTCTCTTACTTAAATGAATAACCATATTACAGTAAACATGATCAAATCATATTCATGCTCAACGTAAACACCAAATAACACTTATTTAGGTTCAACACTAATCCCGAATTTATAGGGAGTGTGTGATGATGATCATATCAATCTTGGAACCACTTCCAACACAGATCGTCACTTCACCCTTAACTAGTCTCTGTTTATTCTGCAACTCCCGTTTCGAGTTATTAACCTTAGCAACTGAACTAGTATCAAATACTGAGGGGTTGCTATAAACATTAGTAAAGTACACATCAATAACATGTATATCAAATATACTTATGTTCACCTTGCCATCCTTCTTATCTGCCAATCACTTGGGGTAGTTCCGCTTCCAGTGACCAGTCCCTTTGCAGTAGAAGTACTCAGTCTCCGTCTTAGGTCCAGACTTGGGCTTCTTCACTTGAGCAGCAACTTGCTTGCTGTTCTTTTTGAAGTTCCCCTTCTTCCCTCTGCCCTTTTCTTAAAACTAGTGGTCTTGTCTACCATCAACACTTGATGTTTTTCTTGATTTCTACCTTCATCGATTTCATCATCATGAAAAGCTCGGGAGTCGTTTTCGTCATCCCTTGCATACTATAGTTCATCATGAAGTTCTACTAACTTGGTCATGGTGACTAGAGAATTCTGTCAATCACTATCTTATCTGGAAGATTAACTCCCACTTGATTCGAGCGATTGTAGTACCCAGACAATCTGAGCACATGTTCACTAGTTGAGCGATTCTCCTCCATCTTTTAGCTATAGAACTTGTTGGAGACTTCATATCTCTCAACTCGGGTATTTGCTTGAAATATTAACTTCAACTCCTGGAACATCTCATATGGTCCATGACGTTCAAAACGTCTTTGAAGTCCCGATTCTAAGCCATTAAGCATGGTGCACTAAACTATCAAGTAGTCATCATATTGAGCTAGCCAAACGTTCATAACGTTTGCATCTGCTCCTGCAATAGGTCTGTCACCTAGCGGTGCATCAAGGACATAATTTTTTTGTGCAGCAATGAGGATAAACCTCATATCACGGATCCAATCCGCATCATTGCTACTAACATCTTTCAACATAGTTTTTCTCTAGGGACATATCAAAATAAACACAGGGAAGCAACAACGCGAGCTATTGATCTACAACATGATTTGCAAAATACTACCAGGACTAAGTTCATGATAAATTCAAGTTCAATTAATCATATTACTTAAGAACTCCCACTTAGATAGACATCCCTCTAATCCTCTAAGTGATCACGTGATCCAAATCAACTAAACCATAACCGATCATCACGTGAAATGGATTAGTTTTCAATGGTGAACATCATTATGTTGATCATATCTACTATATGATTCACGCTCGACCTTTCGGTCTCTGTGTTCCGAGGCCATATCTGTATATGCTTGGCTCGTCAAGTATAACCTGAGTATTCCGCGTGTGCAACTGTTTTGCACCCGTTGTATTTGAACGTAGAGCCTATCACATCCGATCATCATGTGGTGTCTCAGCACGAAGAACCTTCGCAACGGTGCATACTCAGGGAGAACACTTCTTGATAATTTAGTAAGAGATCATCTTATAATGCTAACGTCAATCAAAGCAAGATAAGATGCATAAAAGATAAACATCACATGCAATCAATATAAGTGATATGATATGGCCATCATCATCTTGTGCTTGTGATCTCCATCTCCGAAGCGCCGTCATGATCACCATCATCACCGGCGCGACACCTTGATCTCCATCGTAGCATCGTTGTCGTCTCACCACTTTTATGCTTCCATGACTATCGCTACCGTTTAGTGATAAAGTAAAGCATTACAGCGCGATTGCATTGCATACAATAAAGCGACAACGATATGGCACCTGCCAGTTGCCGATAACTCGGTTACAAAACATGATCATCTCATACAATAAAATTTAGCATCATGTCTTGACCATATCACATCACAACATGCCCTACAAAAACAAGTTAGACGTCCTCTACTTTGTTTGTTGCAAGTTTTACGTGGCTGCTACGGGCTTAAGCAAGAACCAATCTTACCTACGCATCAAAACCACAATGATAGTTTGTCAAGTTGATGCCATTTTAACCTTCGCAAGGACCGGGCGTAGCCACACTCGGTTCAACTAAAGTTGGAGAAACTATCACCCGCAAGCCACCTATGTGCAAAGCACGTCGGGAGAACCGGTCTTGCGTAAGCGTACGCGTAATGTCGGTCCGGGCCGCTTCGTCCAACAATACCGCCGAACCAAAGTATGACATGCTGGTAGGCAGTATGACTTATATCGCCCACAACTCACTTGTGTTCTACTCGTGCACATAACATCAAACCATAAAACCTAGGCTCTGATGCCACTGTTGGGGAACGTAGTAATTTCAAAAAATTCCTACGCACACGCAAGATCATGGTGATGCATAGCAACGAGAGGGGAGAGTGTTGTCTACGTACCCTCGTAGACCGAAGCGGAAGCGTTGACGCAACATAGAGGAAGTAGTCGTACGTCTTCCCGATCCGACCGATCCAAGCACCGTTACTCCGGCACCTTCGAGTTCTTGGCACACGTACAGCTCGATGACGCTCCCCGGGCTCCGATCCAGCAAAGCTTCGGGGATGAGTTCCATCAGCACGACGGCGTGGTGACGATCTTGATGTTCTACCGTCGCAGGGCTTCGCCTAAGCGCTGCTACAATATAACCGAGGTGGAATATGGTGGAGGGGGGCACCGCACACGGCTAAGGAACGATCACGATGTTCAACTTGTGTGTCTATGGGGTGCCCCCTGCCCCCGTATATAAAGGAGCAAGGGGGAGGCCGGCCGGCCCTTGTGGGCGCGCCAAGGAGGAGTAGGATTCCTACTCCTAGTTGGAGTAGGTTTCCACCTTTCCTAGTCCAACCAGGAGAAGGGGGGAAAGGGAGGAAGAGGGGAAGGAAGGGAGAGAGGGGCCGCGCCCCAAACCCCTTGTCCAATTCGGACTGGGCTTGGGAGGGGCGCGCACCACCTCCTGCTCCTTTCCACTAAGGCCCATTAAGGCCCATTGCTTCTTCCGCGTATTCCCGTAACTCCCCGGTACCTCCGAAAATACCCGAATCACTCCGAACCTTTCCGATGTCCGAATATAGTCGTCCAATATATCGATCTTTACGTCTTGACCATTTCGAGACTCCTCGTCATGTCCCCGATCTCATCCGGGACTCCGAACTCCTTCGGTACATCAAAAATCATAAACTCATAATATAACTGTCATCGAAACCTTAAGCGTGTGGACCCTACGGGTTCGAGAACAATGTAGACATGACCGAGACACGTCTCCGGTCAATAACCAATAGCGGAACCTGGATGCTCATATTGGCTCCTACATATTCTATGAAGATCTTTATCGGTCAGACCGCATAACAACATACGTTGTTCCGTTTGTCATCGGTATGTTACTTGCCCGAGATTCGATCGTCGGTATCTCAATACCTAGTTCAATCTCGTTACCGGCAAGTCTCTTTACTCGTTCCGTAATACATCATCTCGCAACTAACTCATTAGTTGCAATGCTTGCAAGGCTTATGTGATGTGCATTACCGAGAGGGCCCAGAGATACCTCTCCGACAATCGGAGTGACAAATCCTAATCTCGAAATACGCCAACCCAACATGTACCTTTGGAGACACCTGTAGAGCACCTTTATAATCACCCAGTTACGTTGTGACGTTTGGTAGCACACAAAGTGTTCCCCCGGCAAACGGGAGTTGCATAATCTCATAGTCATAGGAACATGTATAAGTCATGAAGAAAGCAATAGCAACATACTAAACGATCGGGTGCTAAGCTAATGGAATGGGTCATGTCAATCAGATCATTCATCTAATGATGTGATCCCGTTAATCAAGTAAAAACTCTTTGTCCATGGTTAGGAAACATAACCATCTTTTATTAATGAGCTAGTCAAGTAGAGGCATACTAGTGACACTCTGTTTGTCTATGTATTCACACATGTATTATGTTTCCGGTTAATAAAATTCTAGCATGAATAATAAACATTTATCATGAAATAAGGAAATAAATAATAACTTTATTATTGCCTCTAGGGCATATTTCCTTCAGTCTCCCACTTGCACTAGAGTCAATAATCTAGTTCACATCGCCATGTGATTTAACAGCAATAGTTCACATCACCATGTGATTAACACCCATAGTTCACATCGTCATGTGACCAACACTCAAAGGGTTTACTAGAGTCAGTAATCTAGTTCACATATCTATGTGCTTAATACCCAAAGAGTACTAAGGTGTGATCATGTTTTGCTTGTGAGATAATTTTAGTCAACGGGTCTGTCACATTCAGATCTGTAAGTATTTTGCAAGTTCTATGTCTACAATGCTCTACACGGAGCTACTCTAGCTAATTGCTTCCACTTTCAATATGTATCTAGATTGAGACTAAGAGTCATCTAGATTAGTGTCAAAACTTGCATCGGCGTAACCTTTTACGACGAACCTTTTGTCACCTCCATAATCGAGAAACATATCCTTATTCCACTAAGGATAATTTTGACCGCTGTCCAGTGATCTACTCCTAGATCACTATTGTACTCCCTTGCCAAAATCAGTGTAGGGTATACAATAGATCTAGTACACAGCATGGCATGCTTTATAGAACCTATGGCCAAGGCATAGGGAATGACTTTCATTCTCTTTCTATCTTCTGTCGTGGTCGTGTTTTGAGTCTTACTCAATTTCACACCTTGTAACACAGGCAAGAACTCTTTCTTTGACTGTTCCATTTTGAACTACTTCAAAATCTTGTCAAGTTATGTACTCATTGAAAAAATTTATCAAGCGTTTTGATCTATCTCTATAGATCTTGATGCTCAATATGTAAGTAGCTTCACCGAGGTCTTTCCTTGAAAAACTCCTTTCAAATACTCCTTTATGCTTTGCAGAATAATTCTACATTATTTCCGATCAACAATATGTCATTCACATATACTTATCAGAAATGCTGTAGTGGTCCCACTCACTTTCTTGTAAATACAGGCTTCACCACAAGTCTATATAAAACTATATGCTTTGATCAACTCATCAAAGCGTATATTCCAACTCCGAGATGCTTACACCAATACACAGATGGATCGCTGGAGCTTGCATATTTTGTTAGGACCTTTAGGATTGACAAAACCTACTGGTTGCATCATATACAACTCTTCTTTAAGAAATCCATTAAGGAATGTAGTTTTGTTTATCCATTTGCCAGATTTCATAAAATGCGGCAATTGCTAACATGATTCGGATAGACTCAAGCATAGATACGAGTGAGAAACTCTCATCGTAGTCAACACCTTGAACTTGTCGAAAACCTTTTGCGACAATTCTAGCTTTGTAGATAGTAACACTACTATCAGCGTCCGTCTTCCTCTTAAAGATCCATTTATTTTCTATGGCTTGCCGATCATCGAGCAAGTCAACCAAAGTCCATACTTTGTTTTCATACATGAATCCCATCTCAGATTTCATGGCCTCAAGCCATTTTGCGGAATCTGGGCTCATCATCGCTTCCTCATAGTTCGCAAGGTCGTCATGGTCTAGTAACATGACTTCCAGAACAAGATTATTGTACCACTCTGGTGCAGATCTCACTCTGGTTTACCTACAAGATTCGGTAGTAACTTGATCTGAAGTTTTATGATCATCATCATTAGCTTCCTCACTAATTGGTGTAGTAGTCACAGGAACAAATTTCTATGATGAACTACTTTCCAATAAGGGAGAAGGTACAATTACCTTATGAAGTTCTACTTTCCTCCCACTCACCTTTTTCGAGAGAAACTCCTTCTCTAGAAAGGGTCCATTATAAGCAACGAATGTCTTGCCTTAGGATCTGTGATAGATGGTGTACCCAACAGTCTCCTTTTGGGTATCCTATGAAGACATATTTCTCCGATTTGGTTTTGAGCTTATCAGGATGAAACTTTTTCACATAAGCATCACAACCCCAAACTTCAAGAAATGACAACTTTGGTTTCTTGCTAAACCACAGTTCAGATTGTGTCGTCTCAACGGATTTAGATGGTGCCCCTTTTTTTAATGTGAATGCAGCTGTCTTTAATGCATAACCTCAATAACGATAGTGGTAAATCGGTAAGAAACATCATAGATTTGCACTATATCTAATAAAGTACGGCTATGACATTCGGACACACCATTATGCTGTGGTGTTCCGGGTGGCATGAATTTGTGAAACTATTCCACATTGTTCTAATTGAAGACCAAACTCGTAACTCAAATATTTGTCTCCGCGATCAGATCGTAGAAGCCTTATTTTCTTGTTACGATGATTCTCCACTTCACTCTGAAATTCTTTGAACTTTTCAAATGTTTCAGACTTATGTTTCATCAAGTAGATATGCTCATATCTGCTCAAATCATCTGTGAAGATCAGAAAATAATGATACCTATCGCGAGCCTCAATATTCATCGGACTACATACATCAGTATGTATGATTTCCAACAAATCTGTTGCTCGCTCCATTGTTCCGAAGAACAGAGTCTTAGTCATCTTGCCCATGAGGCATGGTTCGCAAGCATCAACTGATTCATAATCAAGTGATTCCAAAAGCCCATCAGCATGGAGTTTCTTCATGCGCTTTACACCAATATGACCTAAACGGCAGTGCTACAAATAAGTTGCACTATCATTATTAACTTTGCATCTTTTGGTTTCAATATTATGATTATGTGTATCACTATGATCGAGATCCAACAAACTATTTTCATTGGGTGTGTAACCATATAAGGTTTTATTCATGTAAACAAAACAACAATTTATTCTCTTACTTAAATGAATAACCGTATTACAGTAAACATGATCAAATCATATTCATGCTCAACGTAAACACCAAATAACACTTATTTAGGTTCAACACTAATCCCGAATTTATAGGGAGTGTGCGATGATGATCATATCAATCTTGGAACCACTTCCAACACACATCGTCACTTCACCCTTAACTAGTCTCTATTTATTCTGCAACTCCCGTTTCGAGTTATTAACCTTAGCAACTGAACTAGTATCAAATACTGAGGGGTTGCTATAAACATTAGTAAAGTACACATCAATAACATGTATATCAAATATACTTATGTTCACCTTGCCATCCTTCTTATCTGCCAATCACTTGGGGTAGTTCCGCTTCCAGTGACCAGTCCCTTTGAAGTAGAAGTACTCAGTCTCCGGCTTAGGTCCAGACTTGGGCTTCTTCACTTGAGCAGCAACTTGCTTGCTGTTCTTTTTGAAGTTCCCCTTCTTCCCTCTGCCCTTTTCTTGAAACTAGTGGTCTTGTCTACCATCAACACTTGATGTTTTTCTTGATTTCTACCTTCATCGATTTCATCATCATGAAAAGCTCGGGAGTCGTTTTTATCATCCCTTGCATACTATAGTTCATCACGAAGTTCTACTAACTTGGTCATGGTGACTAGAGAATTCTGTCAATCACTATCTTATCTGGAAGATTAACTCCCACTTGATTCGAGCGATTGTAGTACCCAGACAATCTGAGCACATGTTCACTAGTTGAGCGATTCTCCTCCATCTTTTAGCTATAGAACTTGTTGGAGACTTCATATCTCTCAACTCGGGTATTTGCTAGAAATATTAACTTCAACTCCTGGAACATCTCATATGGTCCATGACGTTCAAAACGTCTTTGAAGTCCCGATTCTAAGCCGTTAAGCATGGTGCACTAAACTATCAAGTAGTCATCATATTGAGCTAGCCAAACATTCATAACATTTGCATCTACTCCTGCAATAGGTCTGTCACCTAGCGGTGCATCAAGGACATAATTTTTCTGTGCAGCAATGAGGATAAACCTCATATCACGGATCCAATCCGCATCATTGCTACTAACATCTTTCAACATAGTTTTTCTCTAGGGACATATCAAAATAAACACAGGGAAGCAACAACGCGAGCTATTGATCTACAACATGATTTGCAAAATACTACCAGGACTAAGTTCATGATAAATTCAAGTTCAATTAATCATATTACTTAAGAACTCCCACTTAGATAGACATCCCTCTAATCCTCTAAGTGATCATGTGATCCAAATCAACTAAACCATAACCGATCATCACGTGAAATGGATTAGTTTTCAATGGTGAACATCATTATGTTGATCATATCTACTATATGATTCACGCTCGACCTTTCGGTCTCTGTGTTCCGAGGCCATATCTGTATATGCTTGGCTCGTCAAGTATAACGTGAGTATTCCGCGTGTGCAACTGTTTTGCACCCGTTGTATTTGAACATAGAGCCTATCACACCCGATCATCATGTGGTGTCTCAGCACGAAGAACTTTCGCAATGGTGCATACTCAGGGAGAACACTTCTTGATAATTTAGTAAGAGATCATCTTATAATGCTACCGTCAATCAAAGCAAGATAAGATGCATAAAAGATAAACATCACATGCAATCAATATAAGTGATATGATATGGCCATCATCATCTTGTGCTTGTGATCTCCATCTCCGAAGCACCGTCATGATCACCATCATCACCGGTGCGACACCTTGATCTCCATCGTAGCATTGTTCTCGTCTCGCCACTTTTATGCTTCCACGACTATCGCTACCGTTTAGTGATAAAGTAAAGCATTACAGCGCGATTGCATTGCATACAATAAAGCGACAACTATATGGCTCCTGCCAGTTGCCGATAACTCGGTTACAAAACATGATCATCTCATACAATAAAATTTAGCATCATGTCTTGACCATATCACATCACAACATGCCCTGCAAAAACAAGTTAGACGTCCTCTACTTTGTTTGTTGCAAGTTTTACGTGGCTGCTACGGGCTTAAGCAAGAACCAATCTTACCTACGCATCAAAACCACAACGATAGTTTGTCAAGTTGATGTTGTTTTAACCTTCGCAAGGACCGGGGGTAGCCACACTCGGTTCAACTAAAGTTGGAGAAACTATCACCCGCAAGCCACCTATGTGCAAAGCACGTCGGGAGAACCGGTCTCGCGTAAGCGTCCGCGTAATGTCGGTCCGGGCCGCTTCGTCCAACAATACCGCCGAACCAAAGTATGACATGCTGGTAGACAGTATGACTTATATCGCCCACAACTCACTTGTGTTCTACTCATGCACATAACATCAAACCATAAAACCTAGGCTCTGATGCCACTGTTGGGAAACGTAGTAATTTCAAAAAAATTCCTACGCACACGCAAGATCATGGTGATGCATAGCAACGAGAGGGAAGAGTGTTGTCTACGTACCCTCATAGACCAAAGCGGAAGCGTTGACGCAACATAGAGGAAGTATTCATACGTCTTCCCGATCCGACCGATCCAAGCACCGTTACTCCGGTACCTCCGAGTTCTTGGCACACGTACAACTCGATGACGCTCCCCGGGCTCCGATCCAGCAAAGCTTCGGGGATGAGTTCCGTCAGCACGACGGCGTGGTGACGATCTTGATGTTCTACCGTCGCAGGGCCTCGCCTAAGCGCTGCTACAATATGACCGAGGTGGAATATGGTGGAGGGGGGCACCGCACATGGCTAAGGAACGATCACGATGATGAACTTGTGTGTCTATGGGGTGCCCCCTGCCCCCGTATATAAAGGAGCAAGGGGGAGGCCGGCCGGCCCTTGTGGGCGCGCTAAGGAGGAGTAGGACTCCTACTCCTAGTTGGAGTAGGTTTCCACCTTTCCTAGTCCAACTAGGAGAAGGGGGAAAAGGGGGGAAGAGGGGAAGGAAGGGAGAGAGGGGCCGCGCCCCAAACCCCTTGTCCAATTCGGACTGAGCTTGGGAGGGGCGCGCGCCACCTCCTGCTCCTTTCCACTAAGGCCCATTAAGGCCCATTGCTTCTTCCTCGTATTCCCGTAACTCCTCGGTACCTCCGAAAATACCCGAATCACTCGGAACCTTTCCGATGTCCGAATATAGTCGTCCAATATATCGATCTTTACGTATCGACCATTTCGAGACTCCTCGTCATGTCCCCGATCTCATCCGGGACTCCGAACTCCTTCGGTACATCAAAACTCACAAACTCATAATATAACTGTCCTCGAAACCTTAAGCGTGCGGACCCTACGGGTTCGAGAACAATGTAGACATGACCGAGACACGTCTCCGGTCAATAACCAATAGTGGAATCTGGATGCTCATATTGGCTCCTACATATTCTACGAAGATCTTTATCGGTCAGACCGCATAACAACATACGTTGTTCCGTTTGTCATCGGTATGTTACTTGCCCGAGATTCGATCGTCGGTATCTCAATACCTAGTTCAATCTCATTACCGGCAAGTCTCTTTACTCGTTCTGTAATACATCATCTCGCAACTAACTCATTAGTTGCAATGCTTGCAAGGCTTATGTGATGTGCATTACCGAGAGGGCCCAGAGATACCTCTCCGACAATCGGAGTGACAAATCCTAATCTCGAAATACGCCAACCCAACATGTACCTTTGGAGACACCTGTAGAGCACCTTTGTAATCACCTAGTTACGTTGTGACGTTTGGTAGCACACAAAGTGTTACTCCGGTAAACGGGAGTTGCATAATCTCATAGTCATAGGAACATGTATAAGTCATGAAGAAAGCAATAGCAACATGCTAAACGATCGGGTGCTAAGCTAATGGAATGGGTCATGTCAATCAGATCATTCACCTAATGATGTGATCCTGTTAATCAAATAACAACTCTTTGTCCATGGTTAGGAAACATAACCATCTTTGATTAACGAGCTAGTCAAGTAGAGGCATACTAGTGACACTCTGTTTGTCTATGTATTCACACATGTATTATGTTTCCGGTTAATACAATTCTAGCATGAATAATAAACATTTATCATGAAATAAGAAAATAAATAATAACTTTATTATTGCCTCTAGGGCATATTTCCTTCACCTGGTGGTTTCGGTGCGAAAATGTTTGTACCGAACACTTTTCTTTCGGTAACTTACAAACATGCCCAAATTTTTTATCGCCTTCTATCTACATGAGAATCATGCGTGCCAATTTTATGTGATTTTGGTTCTGTTTGCATTTTCTGCGGCTTTAATTCAAAATTATTTCAAACTAATTTTCTTAAAAAAATTACAAATTCCTTCTTCGAATTTCATTTTATACCTTTTCCTTTCTTCCTCTCTTCATCTTTTTTCAATTATACCGGTAAACTATTTAATTTTAATTTCTTTCGGGCTACTTTTATTTTATAAAATGATTCACTTTTTGTCCATAATATTTCATACTAATTTTCATTCCAACATAACAATAAACGATAGTTCATTCAACATAACGACGGTTCATTTTACATTAAAACATAAAAACTTCATTAAAAAGGACTTAACTAAACTTAATTAAAATAACGACTTAATCCTAATCTACTCGTCGTCGGAGTCGGCGAGGTCCACGATCTCCCCCGCACCGACGTCACCGTCTTCGTCGTCGCCGCCGTCGCTGCTCTTGCCGCCGTCGTCCCAGTAGTCGCCGTCGCCCTCCTCCGGAGCCACCTGCGGCTGCACCGCTTCGATGGCCACCGCCGCATCCAGTGCGGCCTGCAGCTCGGCGGCCTCTGCTGCCGCCGCCATAGCCGCCGCCGCGTCGAGTGCGGCCTGCAGCTCGGCGGCCTCTCTCGCCTCCGCGGCCGCCGCTTCTGCCTGCGACGCCCGCAGTGCGATGAGATAGTCGGGGCAGTCGTCGGGGTCGCCGTCCTCGCGCAGTGCAAACTACTCCGGCGGGATCTCGACGACGGGAGGGGAGGCGGGCCGGGCGATGGCGGGAACTGGACGGCGGGACGAGCTTGGAGACGGCGCGACCGCTGGAGGGGGACGGCGGGGCCGACGCAGGGCGGAAGACGAGTTCGGAGACGGCGCGACCGCCGAAGGGGGCCGGCGCGGGGCGGACGGCGAGCCGCGCACGGCAGACGACGTGCCGCCCGTCCGCAACTCCCGACGAGCCTGCGCGACGACGGCCCAGTAGTTCTTGCCCTCCCAAAATCTTGCGCGGCCGGCGATGTTCCACCGGCTGCCCACGTGCTGGCGGAGCTCATCCGGGTTCGCCCCGGGCCCCCTCGTCGGGTACCCGTCGGCGGTGATGTGGAACACATGAGGCAGACAGCAGCCCGGCGGCACCATCAATCCGAGACGGATGAGCTCGTCTGTCTCCGGCGTGCCCAGGCTCGTCGGCCACGATCTGCCGCCGCCGCTGCCGCCGTCGGACGCCATGGAGGCCGCCAGGAAAGGGAGCTCGTCGGTGGGTTGGCTGAGCGGGTCGAGGCGCGTCGAGTGGACTGGAGGGAGGCAGACGGGGCGACGAGCGGCGTTTTAAAGGCAGGCGTCGGTGGGTGGGGGAGGCCGTCCGGTAGGTGACCCATGCCCTGCTTAACGCCGGCATTAATGGCGCATCGGGTCGGCGGCCGCGTCGGGAACTGCCCTTGACCGACGCTTATACGGCACGCAACCGCCCGTCATGTCGTCTCGTCCCTACACGTCGCATCGTCTTTTTTTTCGTCCAGCCGACGCCACGTCGCCACGAGTACGTCGCTCGACAGGTCGCATCGTTTTTTTTCTTTGGTCGTTGTTGTACGTACGCGGACGGACGCGTGTACGGGTAGTCGGCGTAGAGCCCCGTCGCGCGGGTACAGCCCCGTCACGCGGGTACAGCCCCGTCGCGCGGGCGGCGGCTTTTTATGTGCTGGGACGATCCTGCCCTTTTTAATGAAGGGGTACGGTGCGATCTCAGCCGTTAAAGTGTTTAGGGGGTTGTACCGAAGAAGAAATGCGAATTGAAATGCATGGAGCAAAGGACAGAGGAAGGAAAATTGCAGGCATGGGATGCATGTTAAATTTCCAGGGCTTCTTGGCGGCGATTTAATATGTTTCCTTGTTTAGACGCATGCAAAGGGAGGTACATGAAGTTGCACATGTATAATTGAATTTTTCTTTGATAAACAGGAAATTTAAGATTACGATGCTCCAGAATGAAGACGAGGGAGTGTCCACAACACCCGGATTTAGTCAAATCCAATTGGAGAGATTTTGTAGGTTCATTAATCAAGCCTTGGCAGAAGAACTTGACAAGTTTCCAACAATTGAAGATCTAGATCACGAAACTGCATTTCAATTATTTGCGAAAGGATATCAATTGCTAGAATCCTCGATAAAAGAAAGAGATGTTGTGTATGAATCACTCGATGAAAAACTGGTGCCAAAATTTGCATGTACAGTTCAATACTCGTTTGCAGCCACATACATTGCACGCATGGTGTGACAGTGGCGACGGAGCCATTGGCAGTGACTGGGTGGAGCTGGGGCGACGCTTTTTTTCTAGAAACCTCCTAAATTGTTGATTGAAGCATGTCGTGCAGAAACCTCCATTGTCATCCTCCATCTCCACCTCATCGCTGTCATCATGGAAAGACAAGGAAGAAGTAGAAGCCGTGTAGGATGGAGTAGTGCTTGGCCTCGCGGTCACTTGTTGAGCTCCCTGGACTCCCAGTGGCCAGGTAGCTCATTTTGACTCCATCAAGATGTGTAGAGTGTGAGTAAACCACGATCAGACTACTACTTTTCTTGTTGCTACCTGTCTCCCGGCACCTATCACTCCCATCCAATGACTAGGTAGCCGAGACATCAATGGAAAATTGAAAGAGAAGAACAACAAACCTACAATCCCCGCTAATTCCTTTCAGTGATTGGAAATTGACATTTAAAGAAGACATTGGGACAACAAGTCGGGAAGCTATATAATGCAGGCGGTAGCTGTACTTGAAAATTTATGTGATGAAGGTGAGAGATTTGATGACATGGACAACATCGATCATGTACGATATTAGGTGGGTAGAGTTATTCCAATTGTATGTTCAAAAGATGAGTAGTTCTAAACTGCAACTTCAGTTATCATTAATAGGAGGCGCCGCCCCTAGCGGGCGTCTCGGGGGTTGATTCCCCTCCCGCCGGCGTAACCTCCCTCTCTCTCCATCTCTCCTCGCCGCCGCACGAGGCTGGCGCCGGGCCATGCCTGGGGCGCGGTCTGGGACTGCGGCGGCGGGGCCGGCTCCGCTCCGATCTGCATCGGAGGGTCTCGGATCCGGGCGGCTGCCCCTGGCGAGGCTCCCTGTCTCCTGCGGCGGGCAGTGGGGTTGGCGTGGTGCCGACGGTCTGGTCGGGTGGCCGACGGATCTCCGGTGGCCTGGGGCCTCGCGTGGCTGCTGGCGGCGCCAGATCTGGCTGCTGGCCTTCTTCCCTGCTCGGTGCGCTTCTCCTGCGAGGGTCCCTGGGTGTGCTGTATGGCCTGCCTATGGGATGCCGGCGATTCCGGTGGTCGGGATCCAGATCGGGGGAAACCCGGGTCGGCTCCGGCCGGCCGCGACGACGACGACGCCCGCGGGCGCCAGTTTCTTCATGGAGACGTCTGTCAAGGTCTACCCTTCCACTCCCCACCACCTAGCTTCTCGGGTGAAAACCTAACTCCGGTGGGCGGCGGCGGCGTCTTTGGCGCCGCGACCTTCTTGAAGGCGCCACCTTGAGGGCTGGGTGGTGGCGGGCGCTGTTTGGGGTCGGTGACAGCGGCCGACGGCGTGCCCTTCTTTGCCCAAGCCTCCGCTTTTCCTCCGACGCGTTCTGGTTCTCCTGGGGGCGTTGTTTTGGAGTAAGTGTTGGCTGGGAGGATGGTGGAGCGGTGCTCCATTTCACACATTGATGGCGGCGGATGTTGGCGGCATGGCGCTGTGGAGGCTCGACGTCCGATGCACGGAGATGGACTCGCGCAGGAAGAGGTTGCTGTTTGGCGTCATGGTGGCATCAATGGCGGAGTGGCCAGACAAGGTAGAAGCCTCAATTTGATCTGAAGACGGACCTGTGGAAGATGGCGGTTACGACACACGAGTGCGTCTGACCGGATTATGCCCCAGACCCGGTATGTGGCTCGGCTGGGGCTTCCGAATGTGTTTCGGCTTCCGGCTTTTGATGTTAGGCTTACGTGAGTGGTCTGGATAGTGGCCCGGCTACCACCCCTTCATCATATTGGATAGGAGTAGTGGTATATGTTGTCAAGATGATGGATTCAGGCACATTGGTGTAATACTTTGTAAGGTCCTCGAGAATAATCAATAAAGTGGCCGTATGCATCTTCCAGATGCAGAGGCCGGGGGCCATTCTCCTTTTCTAAAAAAAAGTTATCATTAATAGATGGCGTGGAAAGCACATGGCTACTTCGGGTCGCCTCGTTCTGGTCAAGTCTGTGCTCACGGCGATTGCCATCTACCATCTCACACCACTTGATTTGCTGGTTGAAGTGAAGAAGAAAATTGACAGTATCCGGCGGCTGTATCTTTTGTCTGGTCGGAACAAGATCTCAGGAGGCAAGTGCAAGGTAAATTGAGAGACGGTGTGCAAGCCTAAAAGATATGGCGGCCTGGGTATTGTCGACCTCGAGAAGTTTGCTTTGGCGCTCCGCCTTTGCTGGCTTTGGTATGAATGGGCGGATCCCCTGAGGACATGGCTTGGCCTAGGATTCCCATGTACCACCGAGGATCGTGACTTGTGTGCTGCTGTCACAAGAGTGAAGTGATTGTTGGGGACGGAAACATGACCAAATTTGCGGAATCTCCGTGGCTGCAGGGGCTCATACCGATGGACATTACGCCTAAGATTTTTGAGCTCTCGCGCAAGATGTCTTGTTCGGTGAGAATGGCGTTGCTAGACAACAATTAGATTACCCAAACTAATACCCAACATGGTATCTCTCTCATACACATCCAGGAGGTGGTTATGCTTTGGGAAAGGCTCACTGACATCACCCTCACGAATGGGGTTCACGATTCAATTACCATTACCATTAGCCATAAAACTTGTCAGCCCTTAGAGCCATAGCACACAACAAAAAATCAGAGTGGCATCACAATGACAAACTATAGTTAACTATAGTTTAACGGCTTGCATTTGCAGGCGTTATAATATAATTCAATATAACTAGTACATCAGTGATGAGGTTAAACACCCATGTTATATACAAAAATTGATGATGCACACAACCTTGGCTGCAAACAAACAATGGCTAAATTCTCTACCATACTTAAGAAATACTCCTGTGCGATGTTTGCTTGGTGGAACAAACAACGCACGCCATCAGAACACACGCACACACCTAAGGTAGGATATAAAGGCGCTGAGTGCAGCAACACCACCCCTAGTACTACAAGAGGAATCGGGGGCCTCAACCGTGAACACTCCTCCGCGAAGAGAAGAAGCTACATACGATGAACCATGGGCTCCAAGGCGGTGCCTACAGGAAGGTTACGACACCGAAGCGCCGCCACCGCCCGATCCAAGGGTCAGGGTTTCCCCTGGAGCAACACGACGAGAAGTGAGAGCCGCGACGACGCCTTCAAGAAGGGAACGAACTTTGCCGCCGCCGGTCCGTCCGAAGATAAAACAGGTTTTCACCCTGGCCAATATTCACCGCCACCGAACGTCACACCCTGACTACCACGCCCACATGGCCATGGCCGCCAGACAGCACCAAGCCACGGGCTTTGCCCATGAGCACCGCGACACCACCACCAGGGCCGCCACCCCGGCATCCAGGACCTCGATGCCACCTCACTCGCTACCCACCGCTACCCCAACCAAAGAGATGAGTGAAAAGGAACCGTCTTTCGCACCCCTGAGCATTCTCCAGTGTCGAGACCCAATAGGCCAGCCAAAACTGGCCACCATCGACCCGTCCTGCCGCCGGGCGCGAGACGAGTCAGGTCCTGCTGCCGGACGCGAGACGAGTCAGGTCCTGCTACCGGGCGCGAGACGAGCTCGGTCTGGCTGTCGGGCGCGAGACGAGTCCAGTCCTGCTGCCGGGCGTGAGACGAGTGATGGGCCGCAGTTGGGAGAGAGCCAACCCTCCAAGCCAGCGCCACCACCCTGCCCACGTCGCCCGCCAGATCTGGCCGCCGCTGCATCAGCCGCCGCTAGCGCAATGACGGGCACGCCCTGCCCCAGCGCAGCCCACCGCGCTGCCAGCAGGGCCCCAAGCTTCCGCCATGCGCCGACCCGCCACCGCTTCGCCGTGTCCCGCGCACCGCAGCGCCCAGGCACACCATCGCCGGCCCGCGCCAGCCCCTGACGAGCAAGGAGGTGAGAGGTCCCCGCCGCCACCGGTCAGGCTTCGCCCGGCCGCGCCCTCTAGCGGCGGCGGGAGGGGGAGGGAGGGGGAGGAGAGAGGGAGGGAGAGGCGGGTGGCGGCTAGGGTTTCTCCCCTGCCGCCCGCGGGAGCGCGAGAGGAGGACGGACAAAGGGAGTCTGGAGACCCTGCAATCTCAAATTATTATCACACGAGTGCCCAGTCGCAACGAAGTATATAGGCTCACACGTCGGTCCCACATGGTATTACTACTGTTTCGAACATGTACAGGTGTACACACCGGTTGAGGTTGTGTACTGTCCATCGAAATACACATAGTGCACTATGTTGACCAGGTGGATACTGCACGAATTTCGGACCACGATCTGTGATGTGTGCATAGCCGGTAGAAACTGGTACAACTACCTGGAAAAACGACTCTCCCAAAGAAAATAGCATAAAACTACTAGTTTACAGGCTAGGGTTCCAAAAAACTACCACTTTTTAATTTTTCTTAGAAAGCTACCAGTCGCGCGGTTCGCTGTTTCAAAAAACCCTAAACGCCCGTGACTAGCGATTGAACCGTTTTTCTGACCGCCCGGACCCACATGTCAGGCCACCTGGCCACGCGCACTCACGGCGCGGCCGTTGACGGCCGTTAGCCCGTGCGGTCCGGTCGGAACGAAAGGAGCTGGTCGGGCCGCACTCTCTCTCAGTCTCCCCCTCCTCTCCCCTCCCCCCGCAGTGACCTAGGTTGGGGATGGCAGTGGCGCAGCCAAATGCCGTCGGCGGCGAGCTATTGAGCCAAGGCGTCACCGGCCAGGAGGGCGGTGGACATCCAGAGGTGACCCCAGGGTGAGGCAGCTCGAGCTTCCTGGCGCAGCGGTTGCAGCAACCATCACCGCCCGTGGCTGAGGTTGATCCGGCGTGCTCAGATCCGGTAGTCCGCGCGGCTAGGGCAGTGGCGAAGTCCATCCACGCGGATCCAAAAGGCGGCCACAGTTGGGCTTCATCCTTTGGTGGAGTGAGGTAAGAAATTTCTGGCACTTCATACCTTTAGTTCAAATTACAAATTTTTGGGTCCTTTAGTTCAATTTAGAACTAGGGTTAGTAATTGTTTGTTCTTGGCATGGTACATTGTTTTATTGGTTAAGTCAGTTCATAAGAAAGTGCATTTGGTTAGTTCATTTGGTCAGTGCATTCACTGTAATTAGAAGAAACTTCAGTAATGTTCAGTACATTTGGTCATTGTTTAAAGTTTTAGTGAGTTTAAAATTAATTGTTTGTCAATTTAATCCTACAGCTTAGATGATGAGGTTTGGGACATGAGGCTACATTTTCAAGGAACAGATAACATGGAGAGAAAGTATTCAGTTTCTTCAGACATTAGTTATCTGGCCATATTAGCATTGGCTGAGTTGGAGGGTTATGGAATGGATGCTTGTCTGACTTATGTAAAGGAAGAGGGAAAGGGCTTGGAGGGGGTGGAGGTCCTAGATAGTGAGGAGGCATTAGAGGACATGCTTGACTGGCTTGTTGATAAGAAGATCCTGAACATCACTGTCAGAAAGCCTACTGATCCAAGCCCAACAGATGTTAACATGGATCACATCATGCTTGAGGAGCAGATCCCCATTGATCATGTTGGCGAACCTGTTGTTTATAGTGTTTCCCAACAAGGGGTCCTGTATCCACTCCCTAATGCAACTTTGGCAGCAGCAATCCCTGAGGAGCCCTATCTTAACACACAACAGAGTTGTAATTTCAACAAGGGGAAAAATGTTGTGGAAGAAGAAGATGTAGAAGTAGAACATGATGAAGATGAAGATGAAGATGAGATGGACAAATCCTCTTCAGATTTTGAGTTTTTTAGGGGTGATTACAAAGGGCAGAATATATCATACAAGGCTTGGTGTAGGGGTGAAGATGAGGCAGGCAGAGGGACAAGCCATAAGACTAGGGGAGAGGAAGAACCTGCAGATCACTATTGTGGAGCAAACTCAGAACCTTCTGAGTTTTGGGAGGAAGACCAAATCCTTTCTGAACATGAAGAACCCTCAGTTGTACCAGAGAAAGGAGCAAAGAAGCTTAATCCTGTCAGAAATCCAGGCCCAACTAGCAAGTCACACAGTGAGCCTGAACACATCAAGTTTGAAGATTGGGTGCCTGAACCTGATGAATACTGCTTTCCAGGTGATTTTGGTCTTAGTGATGAAGAATAAGTTCCAAGGTTGCCTCCTGGTAGGAAGAGAAGGGTGAAGAAGAGGAAGGAGAGGAGGTGGTATGATCCATCAGTCCCTGATGCACATGAGCAGTTTGCATTGCATTTGTGCTTCCTACATGTTGTGGAGTTTAGAGAAGCACTAAGAAATTTCCATGTCAGGACACTTAGGAATTTAGAGTATCACAAAAATGAACCAACTAGGGTTATTGCTTGGTGCTCTGATAGAAAGCAAGGTTGTCAGTTTTATATAGTGGCCTCTAGAATAGCAAATGAGTCTACTTTCAGCATCAAGAAGATGAATTTGGATCACACTTGTGGAGCAAGTGGAGAGAGCACCAAAGTTACAGTAAACTGGGTTGCCAAGGTTTGTGAGGATACCAATAGATCAAACCCTGGAGCTGGTGTTGAGACAATTATGTCATACACAAAGAAAACATTTGGTGTTCATGTGCCTAAAAGCTTGGCATATAGGGCAAGGAGGCAAGCAGTTGAAGTTGTGCAAGGAGATCACAGACTCCAATATCACAGACTAAGGGACTGTCTACAGTGTGTGTTAGATACTAATCCAGGCAGTAGATGCATAGTGACAACCAAAGAGGACCTAGAAAATCCAGCTCCTACCCCTAGGTTCCACTACATGTTCTACTGCCTTTTTGCTGTTGGGGAACGTAGTAATTTCAAAAAAATTCCTACGCACACGCAAGATCATGGTGATGCATAGCAACGAGGGGAGAGTGCGATCTACGTACCCTTGTAGACCGACAGCGGAAGCGTTATGACAACACGGTTGATGTAGTCGTACGTCTTCACGACCCGACCGATCAAGCACCGAAACTACGGCACCTCCGAGTTCTAGCACACGTTCAGCTCGATGACGATCCCCGGACTCCGATCCAGCAAACTATCGAGGAAGAGTTCCGTCAGCACGACGGCGTGGTGACGATCTTGATGTTCAACTGTCGCAGGGCTTCGCCTAAGCACCACTACAATATTATCGAGGATTATGGTGGAAGGGGGCACCGCGCACGGCTAAGAAAACGATCACGTGGATCAACTTGTGTGTCTAGGGGTGCCCCCTGCCCCTGTATATAAAGGAGCAAGGGGAGGAGGCCGGCCGGCCCTATAGGCGCGCCAAGGATGAGTCCTCCTCCTAGTAGGAGTAGGACAACTACTAGGAGGGGGAAGGAAGTGGAGAGGGAGAAGGAAAGGGGGGCGCCGCCCCCCTCTCCTAGTCCAATTCGGACCAGGGGGGAGGAGGCACGCGGCCCACCCTGGCTGCCCTTCTCTCTTTCCACTAAGGCCCATATGGCCCATTACTTCTCCCGGGGGGGGGGGGGTTCCGGTAACCCTCCGGTACTCCGTTTTTCTCCGAAATCACCCAGAACACTTCCGGTGTCCGTATATAGTCATCCAATATATCAATCTTTATGTCTCGACCATTTTGAGACTACTCGTTATGTCCGTGATCACATCCGGGATTCCAAACTAACTTCGGTACATCAAAACTCATAAACTCATAATATAATTATCACCGAAACCTTAAGCGTGCGAACCCTACGGGTTCGAGAACAATGTAGACATGACCAAGACATGTCTCCGGTCAATAACCAATAGCGGAACCTGGATGCTCATATTGGCTCCTACATATTCTACGAAGATCTTTATCGGTCAGACCGCATAACAACATACGTTGTTCCCTTTGTCATCGGTATGTTACTTGCCCGAGATTCGATCGTCGGTATCTCAATACCTAGTTCAATCTCGTTACCGGCAAGTCACTTTACTCGTTCCGTAATACATCATCTCGCAACTAACTCATTAGTTGTAATGCTTGCAAGGCTTATGTGATGTGCATTACCGAGAGGGCCCAGAGATACCTCTCCTACAATCGGAGTGACAAATCCTAATCTCAAAATACGCCAACCCAACATTTACCTTTGGAGACACCTGTAGAGCTCCTTTATAATCACCCAGTTATGTTGTGACATTTAGTAGCACATAAGGTGTTCCTCCGGCAAACGGGAGTTGCATAATCTCATAGTCATAGGAACATGTATAAGTCATGAAGAAAGCAATAGCAACATACTAAACGATCGGGTGCTAAGCTAATGGAATGGGTCATGTCAATCACATCATTCTTCTAATAATGTGATCCCGTTGATCAAATGACAACACATGTCTATGGTTAGGAAACATAACCAAATTTGATTAACGAGCTAGTCAAGTAGAGGCATACTAGTGACGTTTAGTTTGTCTATGTATTCACACAAGTATTATGTTTCCTGATAATACAATTCTAGCATGAATAATAAACATTTATCATGATATAAGGAAATAAAATAATAACATTATTATTGCCTCTAGGGCATATTTCCTTCAGTCTTCCACTTGCACTAGAGTCAATAATCTAGATTACATAGTAATGATTCTAACACCCATGGAGCTTTGGTGCTGATCATGTTTTGCTCGTGGAAGAGGCTTAGTCAACGGGTCTACAACGTTCAGATCCGTATGTATCTTGCAAATCTCTATGTCTCCCACATGGACTAGATCCCGGATGGAATTGAAGCGTCTCTTGATGTGCTTGGTTCTCTTGTGAAATCTGGATTCCTTTGCCAAGGCAATTGCACCAGTATTGTCACAAAAGATTTTCATTGGACCCGATGCACTAGGTATGACACCTAGATCGGATATGAACTCCTTCATCTAGACTCCTTCATTTGCTGCTTCCTAAGCAGCTATGTACTCCGCATAACATGTAGATCCCGCCACAACGCTTTGTTTAGAACTGCACCAACTGACAGCTCCACCGTTTAATGTAAACACGTATCCGGTTTGCGATTTAGAATCGTCCGGATCAGTGTCAAAGCTTGCATCAACGTAACCATTTACGATGAGCTCTTTGTCACCTCCATATATGAGAAACATATCCTTAGTCCTTTTCAGGTATTTCAGGATGTTCTTGACCGCTGTCCAGTGATCCACTCCTGGATTACTTTGGTACCTCCCTGCTAGATTTATAGCAAGACACACATCAGGTCTGGTACACAGCATTGCATACATGATAGAGCCTATGGCTGAAGCATAGGGAACATCTTTCATTTTCTCTCTATCTTATGCATTGGTCGGGCATTGAGTCTTACTCAATTTCACACCTTGTAACACAGGCAAGAATCCTTTCTTTGCTTGATCCATTTTGAACTTCTTCAAAATTTTGTCAAGGTATGTGCTTTGTGAAAGTCCAATTAAGCGTCTTGATCTATCTCTATAGATCTTAATGCCCAATATGTAAGCAGCTTCACCGAGGTCTTTCATTGAAAAACTCTTATTCAAGTATCCTTTTATGCTATTCAGAAATTCTATATCATTTCCGATTAGTAATATGTCATCTACATATAATATCAGAAATGCTACAGAGCTCCCACTCACTTTCTTGTAAATACAGGCTTCTCCAAAAGTCTATACAAAACCAAATGCTTTGATCACACTATCAAAGTGTTTATTCCAACTCCGAGAAGCTTGCACCAGTCCATAAATGGATCGCTGGATCATATACTTTGTTATGTCCCTTTGGATCGACAAAACCTTCCGGTTGCATCATATACAACTCTTCTTCCAGAAATCCATTCAGGAATGCAGTTTTGACATCCATTTGCCAAATTTCATAATTATAAAATGCGGCAATTGCTAACATGATTCAGACAGACTTAAGCATCGCTACGGGTGAGAAGGTCTCATCGTAGTCAATCCCTTGAACTTGTCGAAAACCTTTTGCGACAAGTCGAGCTTTGTAGACAGTAATATTACCATCAGCGTCAGTCTTCTTCTTGAAGATCCATTTATTCTCAATTGCTTGCTAATCATCGGGCAAGTCAACCAAAGTCCATACTTTGTTCTCATACATGGATCCCATCTCAGATTTCATGGCTTCAAGCCATTTTGCGGAATCTGGGCTCACCATCGCTTCTTCATAGTTCGTAGGTTCATCATGATCTAGTAGCATGACTTCCAGAACAGGATTACCGTACCACTCTGGTGCGGATCTTACTCTGGTTGATCTACGAGGTTCAGTAGTATCTTGTTCTGAAGTTTCATGATCATCATCATTAGCTTCCTCACTAATTGGTGTAGGTGTCACAGAAACTGGTTTCTGTGATGTACTACTTTCCAATAAGGGAGCAGGTACAATTACCTCGTCAAGTTCTACTTTCCTCCCACTCACTTCTTTCGAGAGAAACTCCTTCTCTAGAAAGTTTCCGAATTTAGCAACAAAAGTCTTGCCTTCGGATTTGTGATAGAAGGTGTATCCAATAGTTTCCTTTGGATATCCTATGAAGACACATTTCTCCGATTTGGGTTCGAGCTTATCAGGTTGAAGCTTTTTCACATAAGCAATGCAGCCCCAAACTTTCAGAAACGACAACTTGGGTTTCTTGCCAAACCACAGTTCATAAGGCGTCGTCTCAACGGATTTTGATGGTGCCCTATTTAACGTGAATGCGGCCGTCTCTAGAGCATATCCCCAAAACGATAGCGGTAAATCAGTAAGAAACATCATAGATCGCACCATATCTAGTAAAGTACGATTACAATGTTTGGACACACCATTACGCTGTGGTGTTTTGGGTGGCGTGAGTTGCGAAACTATTCCGCAGTTTTTCAAATGTACACCAAACTCGTAACTCAAATATTCTCCTCCATGATCAGATCGTAGGAATTTTATTTTCTTTTTACGATGATTTTCAACTTCACTCTGAAATTCTTTGAACTTTTCAAACGTTTCAGACTTATGTTTCATTAAGTAGATATAACCATATCTGCTTAAGTCATCTGTGAAGGTGAGAAAATAACGATATCGGCCACGAGCCTCAACATTCATCGGACCACATACATCTGTATGTATGATTTCCAACAAATCTGTTGCTCTCTCCATTGTACCGGAGAACGGTGTTTTTGTCATCTTACCCATAAGGCACGGTTCGCAAGTACCAAGTGATTCATAATCAAGTGGTTCCAAAAGTCCATTAGTATGGAGTTTCTTCATGCGCTTTACACCGATATGACCCAAACGGCAGTGCCACAAATAAGTTGCACTCTCATTATCAACTATGCATCTTTTGGCTTCAACATTATGAATATGTGTGTCACTACTATCGAGATTTAATAAGAATAGACCACTCTTTAAGGGTGCATGACCATAAAAGATATTACTCATATAAATAGAACAACCATTATTCTCTGATATAAATGAATAACCGTCTCGCATCAAACAAGATCCAGATATAATGTTCATGCTTAACGCTGGCACCAAATAACAATTATTTAGGTCTTATACTAATCCCGAAGGTAGATGTGGAGGTAGCATGACGACTGCGATCACATCGACTTTGGAACCATTTCCCACGCGCATCGTCACCTCGTCCTTAGCCAATCTTCGCTTAATCAGTAGTCCCTGTTTTGAGTTGCAAATGTTAGCAACAGAACTAGTATCAAATACCCAGGTGCTACTGCGAGCATTAGTAAGGTACACATCAATAACATGTATATCACATATACCTTTGTTCACCTTACCATCCTTCTTATCCGCCAACTACTTGGGGCAGTTCCGCTTCCAGTGACCAGTCTGCTTGCAGTAGAAGCACTCAGTTTTAGGCTTAGGCCCAGGTTTGGGTTTCTTCTCTTGAGTAGCAACTTGCTTGCTGTTTTTTGGAAGTTCCCCTTCTTCTTTCCTTTGCCCTTTTTCTTGAAACTAGTGGTCTTGTTGGCCATCAACACTTGATGCTCCTTCTTGATTTCTACCTCCGCAGCTTTCATCATTGCGAAGAGCTCGGGAATAGTCTTATTCATCCCTTGCATATTATAGTTCATCACGAAGCTCTTGTAGCTTGGTGGCAGTGATTGGAGAATTCTGTCTATGACGCAATCATCTGGAAGATTAACTCCCAATGAATCAAGTGATTATTATACCCAGACATTTTGAGTATATGCTCACTGACAAAACTGTTCTCCTCCATCTTGCAGCTATAGAACTTATTGAAGACTTCATATCTCTCAATCCGGGTATTTGCTTGAAATATTAACTTCAACTCCTGGAACATCTCATATGCTCCATGACGTTCAA
This sequence comes from Triticum monococcum, assembly GCA_034509565.1. Classification (NCBI taxonomy): domain Eukaryota; kingdom Viridiplantae; phylum Streptophyta; class Magnoliopsida; order Poales; family Poaceae; genus Triticum; species Triticum monococcum. The sequence goes on from CM067847.1 coordinate 699,267,837, forward strand.
AACGTCGTTGAAGTCCCGATTCTAAGCCGTAAAGCATGGCACACTGAACTATCGAGTAGTCATCAGCTTTGCTCTGCCAGACGTTCATAACATCTGGTGTTGCTCCAGTAGCAGGCCTGGCACCCAGCGGTGCTTCCAGGACGTAATTCTTCTCTGCAGCAATGAGGATAATCCTCAAGTTACGGACCCAGTCCGTGTAATTGCTACCATCATCTTTCAACTTTGCTTTCTCAAGGAACGCATTAAAATTCAATGGAACAACACCATGGGCCATCTATTTACAATCAAACATAAACAAGCAGGATACTATCAGGTACTAAGTTCATGATAAATTTAGGTTCAATTAATCATATTACTAAAGAACTCCCACTTAGATAGACATCCCTCTAATCCTCTAAGTGATTACGTGATCCAAATCAACTAAACTATGTCCGATCATCACGTGAGATGGAGTAGTTCCATTGGTGAACATCATTATGTTGATCATATCTACTATATGATTCACGCTCGACCTTTCGGTCTCCGTGTTCTGAGGCCATATCTGTATATGCTTGGCTCGTCAAGTATAACCTGAGTATCCTGCGTGTGCAACTGTTTTGCACCCGTTGTATTTGAACGTAGAGCCTATCACACCTGATCATCACGTGGTGTCTCAGCACAAAGAACTTTCGCAACGGTGCATACCCAGGGAGAACACTTCTTGATAATTAGTGAGAGATCATCTTCAAATGCTACCGTCAATCAAAGCAAGATAAGATGCATAAAAGATAAACATCACATGCAATCAATAAAAGTGATATGATATGGCCATCATCATCTTGTGCTTGTGATCTCCATCTTCGAAGCACCGTCGTGATCACCATCGTCACTGGCGCGACACCTTGATCATCATCGTAGCATCGTTGTCGTCTCGCCAATCTTATGCTTCCACGACTATCGCTACCGCTTAGTGATAAAGTAAAGCATTACAACGCAGTTGCATTGCATACAATAAAGCGAGAACCATATGGCTCCTGCCAGTTGCCGATAGCTCGGTTAGAAAACATGATCATCTCATACAATAAAATTTAGCATCATGTCTTGACCATATCACATCACAACATGCCCTGCAAAAACAAGTTAGACGTCCTCTACTTTGTTGTTGCAAGTTTTACGTGGCTCCTACGGGCTTAAGCAAGAACCAATCTTACCTACGCATCAAAACCACAACTATAGTTTGTCAAGTTGGTGCTGTTTTAACCTTCGCAAGGACCGGGCGTAGCCACACTCGGTTCGACTAAAGTTGGAGAAACTGTCACCCGCTAGCCACCTTTGTGCAAAGCACGTCGGGAGAACCGGTCTCGCGTAAGCGTACGCGTAATGTCGGTCCGGCCCGCTTCGTCCAACAATACCGCCAAACCAAAGTATGACATGCTGGTAAGCAGTATGACTTATATCGCCCACAACTCACTTGTGTTCTACTCGTGCATATAACATCAACATATAAAACCTAGGCTCGGATGCCACTGTTGGGGAACATAGTAATTTCAAAAAAATTCCTACGCACACGCAAGATCATGGTGATGCATAGCAATGAGGGGAGAGTGCGATCTATGTACCCTTGTAGACCGACAGCGGAAGCGTTATGACAACGCGGTTGATGTAGTCGTACATCTTCACGGCCCGACCAATCAAGCACCGAAACTATGGCACCTCCGAGTTCTAGCACACGTTCAGCTCAATGACGATCCCCGGACTCCGATCCAGCAAAGTGTCGGGGAAGAGTTCCGTCAGCATGACGGCGTGGTGAAGATCTTGATGTTCAACTGTCGCAGGGCTTCGCCTAAGCACCACTACAATATTATCGAGGATTATGGTGGAACTGGGCACCGCACACGGCAAAGAAAACGATCACATGGATCAACTTGTGTGTCTAGGGGTGCCCCCTTCCCCCGTATATAAAGGAGCAAGGGTAGGAGGCCGGCCGGCCCTATAGGGCGGCAAGGAGTCCTCCTCCTAGTAGGAGTAGGACTCCTACTAGGAGGGGGAAGGAAGTGGAGAGGGAGAAGGAAAGGGGGGTGCCCCCCCTCTCCCAGTCCAATTCGGACCAGGGGGAGGAGGCGCGCGGCCCACCCCGGCTGCCCTTCTCTCTTTCCACTAAGGCCCATATGGCCCATTACTTCTCCCGGGGGGGTTCCGGTAACCCTCCGGTACTCCGGTTTTCTCCGAAATCACCCGGAACACTTCCGGTGTCCAAATATAGTCATCCAATATATCAATCTTTATGTCTTGACCATTTCAAGACTCCTCGTTATGTCCGTGATCACATCCGGGACTCCGAACTAACTTCAGTACATCAAAACTCATAAACTCATAATATAACTGTCATCGAAACCTAGAGCGTGCGGACCCTACGGTTTCGAGAACAATGTACACATGACCGAGACATGTCTCTGGTCAATAACCAATAGCGGAACCTGGATGCTCATATTGGCTCCTACGTATTCTACAAAGATCTTTATCGGTCAGACCGCATAACAACATACGTTGTTCCCTTTGTCATCGGTATGTTACTTGCCCGAGATTCGATCGTCGGTATCTCAATACCTAGTTCAATCTCGTTACCGGCAAGTCTCTTTACTCATTCCATAATACATCATCTCCCAACTAACTCATTAGTTGTAATGCTTGCAAGGCTTATGTGATGTGCATTACCGAGAGGGCCCAGAGATACCTCTCCGACAATCGGAGTGACAAATCCTAATCTCGAAATGCGCCAACCCAACATTTACCTTTGGATACACCTATAGAGCTCCTTTATAATCACCCAGTTACGTTGTGACGTTTGGTAGCACACAAGGTGTTCCTCCGGCAAACGGGAGTTGCATAATCTCATAGTCATAGGAACATGTATAAGTCATGAAGAAAGCAATAGCAACATACTAAACGATCGGGTGCTAAGCTAATGGAATGGGTCATGTCAATCACATCATTCTTCTAATAATGTGATCCCGTTGATCAAATGACAACACATGTCTATGTTTAGGAAACATAACCATCTTTGATTAACGAGCTAGTCATGTAGAGGCATACTAGTGACGTTTAGTTTGTCTATGTATTCACACAAGTATTATGTTTCCTGATAATACAATTCTAGCATGAATAATAAACATTTATCATGATATAAGGAAATAAAATAATAACATTATTATTGCCTCTAGGGCATATTTCCTTCATTTGCATGTAAAGAGGGCTTTCTCAATGGATGCAGGCCATTTATAGGTACCTGATCCTTACACATATATCTAAGATGGTTGCATTCATGTTATTTACAACTAATGTGATCATATTTTCAGGTTTAGATGGTTGCTTCATGATGCTCAGCACTGGACAACAAATATTGGCAGCTACTGGAAGGGATGGGAACAACAACATCTTCCCCATTGCATTTGGTGTTGTTGACAAGGAAGACACAGACAGCTGGACATGGTTTCTCACATAGCTGAGAACTGTTATTGGAAGTGGGAACAAGTTTGGCAAGTACACAATTATGTCTGACAGGCAAAAGGTATGTTGAATGCAATCAATGATGTATTCCCTGACTATCATACTTATCCATCATTCTAAGCCATCATTAATTCATAATTAATAGGGATTGTTGAATGCAATCAATGATGTATTCCCTTACTCCCCACAGAGGTTCTGTCTTAGACATATATATGCCAACTTTCAATCTACTGGTTTTAGAGGGGAGGAACTCAAGAAACACTTAGATTAGGCTGCCTATTCCTTCACTAAGAGTGGTCATGAAAAAGGGATGGAAAATTTGAAGAAAGAAAGTTTTGAAGCTTGGCAGTGGTTGTCACAGATACTAGACCATACACGGGCAAGATATAAAATGGATACTGTTTGCAAAACCGACCTGGTTGTTAACAACCTCAGTGAAGTCTTCAACAGAATGATATTGAATGTTAGGAACAAGCCAATCAGGACTATGCTGGAGGGCATAAGAACAAAGTTGATGATCAAGTTTCAGAAAACCAGAGAGAAAACAGAGTCACGTAGATGGGAGATTACACCAACCTACTCAGAAATTTTAGAAGAAGGCAAGAAGTGGGCTAAGTATTGTGATGCATACATGGCAGGTCCAGGCATCTGGCAGGTGACTAGTAGCTCTGAGAACACATATTGTGCTAACTTGAACAACCATACATGTGACTGTAGGAGGTGGGACATGACTGCTGTGCCTTGCAGTCATTCCATTGCTGCAATGCAGAAAGTGAAGCTACATCCTGAAGACTTTGTCAATGACTTCTTCAAAAAGCCCATGTACTGTGAAACATACAAGCATATAATTTTCCCAGTTCCAGGACCAGACCACTGGCCTCATACACCTAGATATGACATATCTCCACCAGTGTTCAAAGAAAAGAAGGGCAAAAAGCAAACTGCCAGGAGGAAAGGTGTATTTGAGGTGCCAGCAAAAAAGGATACCTCAAGAATTGGTACTGTCACATGTAGCAACTGCAAGAAGCAAGGGCATAGGTTCAGCAACTGTGGTGACCCTTTGAAGCCTAAGTTTCAGATGAGGATGAACAAGCACCAGGTCATTTGAGGCCATGTCTCATTTCATTGTCTCTTTTCATTGTTCATTTTCTTACAATGTTTCTTAATTGTGTAGGAAAATAGAGCAAATTACTCTCAAGCTGGTTCTTCTATGGCTACAAATGCTCAAAGAGTACCTGCTGCTACTACACCTGAAGCAAGACCAGCTACAGCAAGAGCTACACCTTCTGCACCTTCACCAGCTCCAGTTGCTAATTCTAGGCCTAGGGCAAGAAAAAGGGCTGCTTCAACTATTCTAGCAGCTACAACACAAGCACAACCAGCTAAGAGGAGCAGGACTAACAGTTCTTCTCCTGCTAAGAACACCAGATCATCTACATCTTCTCCAGCAAAGAACACCAGATCTTCAAGTGCCTAGAGAAGAACTTTCATTGCACCAAGGCAATCAAATTCAACTGTTGTCCAGGAGGGGTCAAAGAGGATCAGGAAGCCAAGTGGGAGGCTGAAAGACTATTTTTATGCAAGTGGTAACTAGCTCTTGGATTTGGGTAACTTGAGTTCATTTGGCATGGTTCTGTTTGTTGAACTACCATGGTTTGTAACTTGAACTCTTGGATGGATATGGGTCTACTATGGTCTGTAATAACTACTATGGTTTGTAACTTTATTTTGTTTCAGAGATATTCAGTCAGTTGAACTACCATGGTTTGTAATAACTACTATGCAGTCTGTTCATTCAGACAAAGATTCCTTTGTTGAATTAGCCAGTACATTTCAGTGAGTGTATCTTCTATCAGTGAATTCAGTCAGTACATTTCATTGAGAGTAGCATAAATTCATTGAGAGTAGAATAAATTCATTGAGAGTAGCATAAATACATAGATACATTGGTTCAGAGTAGCATCAAACACCACTTATTACATAGAATAGATCTTACATAGTACACCAACATAGAAAGATAGATAGATAGGTATATAGATGGATGAGATGAGATTGACATATCAGTCATATCGCTCGAAGAAACGGACCCACTTGGCCCTAGTTGCTGGATGAGGAGCCATGACTGCCCTCATCCTTGCCCACCTAATGATCTCCATGAATGACCTTCCCCTGCCACCAGTGAAAACCAGCTCCAGTTCTTCGTCATTGCACTTCTCCAGTACCTTGTCGGAGAGTCGGCGATTGAACTCCTCTTGCCGGCGCCTCCTCCTCCTCTGTGCCGCCTCTAGTGCCCTCTGCCCGTGCCTCCTCCTCCTCTGTGCTGCTACTGCTGTCCTAACATCCATAGCCTCCCCTCCTCCTCTGTGACATCTCCCATGTCAGGATCCATCTGTAGGGTTTCTTTTGGGTGGCGGCTGGTGGAGTGACTGGGAAAGGGTGGGGGTGGGGAGGGGTTTATATTGATAGATGGATGGGGTTGGGTTTAGTAGGCCTAGGGTTGCATTTGGTCAGAGAATAGTGGGCCACTAAGCCCAATTACCCACAGAAATAATATATGTAGGCTAACAAATAACATCTAAAAGATAGAAGATCAAGTTGAACACTTAATAGCATACAAGATCCATTTCCACAACTTAGTAGCATAAGAGATCCATTTTCCACTACATAATAGCATAGGAGATCCATTACAACACTTAATAGCATAGGTGATCCATTACAACTTAACAACATAGTAAATAAGGTTCTTACACTAGGTTAAACTTCACATTCCCCCAAAATGTACACCCATAATCACTTGCAGTCATGCCAGGCCACATCCTTATATAAAGGCCTTTGGATGTACTTACTTCACCAACATATCAAAGCCACTTCAAGACTCAAGGATGGCCTTGATTTGCTCTAACTTATCCTTGCTGCCATACCCTTCTTTCAGCAGCTCAGGAACAACAAGCTCAACCTTTGCCTTCTCCTTCTTAAGAACATCTCTGTCAACTTGAACATACTTCATAGCCTTCCTAGTGTTCTTGATGATATCAGCTTGGCTCTGCAAAATGCACCTCTACTCTTTTGCAAGTTTGAGCTTATCCATCTGCACCTCCAACATAGCTTTCTCCTCTAGCTCCTCCTTCTTCTTCTCAAGTTCTTCCTCCTCCACTTGTTTCTGGTACACCTTCTTGTCCACCCTACCATCCCGCCAATCAAACATCTTGGATACATTATCAACAAGCTTGGTGTACTCAATGCAAAGCTTGTCATTTTCAGTCCTAAGCTTGGCCAACTCCCTTTCATGTTCACTCTTAAGCCTGGCCAACTCCTTCTCAAACTTCTCCTTGTCCTGTACCCTTCCAAAGTTCTGCTCATGGAACATCTCCCATAGCTTGCACAAACATCTCTGAAGAACAATTGGCCAAGGCCCATCAACCCACTCTACAACACCACAATTCACACCATTTTCCTGCATTTATAAATGTGATAAGTTATTACAAATGGACTAGGAGCTTATTTCAGTTCCATGATTAACTTGTATATACTTCATAATTTCTAACAATGAATAACATAAATGAGATATGATAAGTTATTATAATGCCATGATTAAGTTTCCAAAGTAACAAAAATACATAGCAGAAAAATGTTTATTGGCATCATATCAAACAAAGTGCTGCATCATATCAATCATCAGTGATCATACATAGCAGAAAAGTTTATTGCCATCTAACCTGGACTGGGCAGCCATAGAAATGCCTTCCTGTTAAAGGCCCTTCAAAAGCAACACGCTTAATAGGCCTCATTTGATGCAGAATGCACTTGGGATGAGCAAGCTCAAGTTGGCCACAGAAAAGGGGCTCCACAGTGGTGTCTGGTTCCTCCTGCAACCAAAATAACCAGCAAACACTAGTTTCAATCTGCACTCAACACCAGAATATACTTGCACGCTTCATTAAACATGAACACTAAAAAAATCCCCAACTCAGCATGAACCCTAACACTGTACTGAGATGAACCCTAGCTTACATCAATCCTACAATCAAACCCCAGCCTCACTATTAAACAAGAATCCTACAACACCAACACTACACTTAGCAAGATCCATGGCGGTAGCCTAGGCCTACTAGCACCTAACCCTAACCCTAGGTGGCAAAGAACTTACCATAAGTCCCATGTCCATGCTGACGACCTCGAAGTCCTCCTCCGAGCTGGTTTCCTCGTCATTCCAGGAAGGCATGGTGGCAAGGAGGTCAACCGCGAGGCACCTCAAAGACGGCGAGTGGCGGCGAGCTCGTACAGGAGCAGGGGAGTGAGAGCAGGGGAGTGAGCGAGCACGGAGAGAGTGAGTGAGCAGGAGCGCCCGACCGACCGAGGGGGTTTATTTACCCCAGTTCCGACCGGGCCGCACGGGCTAACGGCCGTCAACGGCCGCGCCTTGAGCGCGCGTGGTCAGGTGGACTGGCATGTGGGTCCGGGCGGTCAGAAAAACGGTTCAATCGCTAGTCACGGGCGTTTTGGATTTTTTGAAACATCGAACCGTGCGACCGGTAGCTTTTTAAGAAAAATTAAAAAGTGATAGTTTTTTGGAACCCTAGCCTGTAAACTAGTAGTTTTATGCTATTTACTCACTCTTCCATGTGCCGGGCATTTGCAGTCCTTCCCACCACACTCACTTGGACGTCGGAGAAGAGCTTCAGAGTCTGACGTATATCAGTGATTAGGGGCAAACAAGCTGATCGGTTTGTCGCGGTTGGCTGGAGGTTTTTTCCCAGGTTTGCATAGTCCGTTTCCAGGGTCAAAGGTCCCCTATAAAGCTTGGCAAGCTCTGAAAGGCCAACCAGCGCTGCATAGCATGGCCAACTGAAACAAAGACATGTCCGTTACAGTCCCTAGGGACAGCGCCAATCCAACAGTCTCCTGACTCAACAATGAAGCCTGCATCTGAATTTAATTTGACTCTCCCTGCAACTGGCGCCGTCCACCCTTTGGTCGCAGGCACATCCGTGTTCACAAACTCTGCAGTGAACAGGGACTCACGCACCTTCTTTCTCTGCATATCATTGGGATCAGCAGTCAGTGACAGTTCCTCCTCATATCTTGTTAGGAAAATCGCAGCTCCCAAGACTGTCTCCCTTCCATTCCCATGCACAATATTGTTCCTTAGGTGCCAGCTTTGCCAGATTAGCAGGAGAATCCGGTTCCTGATTTCCTCGGTTTGTGAATCCAGCAACTGTTGTAGCCAATCATCCCCTGTACACTTGAATTCTTCTTCTCTCGGTATATTTCATGTCTGAGAGCCTTACTCCTAGTACAAGAGATCACATCATGAAACTCGTTTTCTTCATCCATACCGCAAATCTCGCACGTATTATCCTTAGAAATTGTGCATCTGAAGGCATTATGTTTTGTCGCTAGGGGTCTAGTGGCAACATGCCACCCACGGATCTTTTTTTTTTGCCGAGTAATTTGGATTTCCAAATAAGATCCCAAGTTGATCTATCCCCTGCCTCTCTATTGGACGGGGATGCTTCCAAGATAGATTGTCTCTTAATTGCGTCAGGTAGCTTGTAGGCACTCCTTGCGGAGAAAACTCTGTTTCTTTCGTAGTGCCACTTGGGATTTGGTTATATGGATGTTTGCTTTAACCGGGGCGAAAACCTATTTCGAGGGGAACTCCAATGCTGGGATTTCGAAGTCTTGCTTTTGGTTGCTAATTTGTCCTTTTTTTTTGCGAGAATGCTAATTTGTCCTGTGTGGTTTCTCAGAATCATTGCGACGATGGTTGGCAATTGTGTTATTATACTGCTTGTAAATTCTTGGATACTTCCAACTTGATGTTGTTCTACTTAAATTCGGAAGCGCCAATTTCCATGATATTTGCAGTTTTGCCGCTCTGCAAACCAAAGCCCAGAATTCTTGACAAGTAATTCCATTTGCAAAGTAGTTTTTCAAAGCACAACCTGAGGTAACTCAGACGATACACAAACACATGTTCCTTTTGACCTGTTATTAATTACTCTTTTGTAACAAACAAAAGATAGGCTACAGGTGCGGCGCCACCCTCGATTTTTCAGTATGCAGCTCCGGTGCAGTTAAGTTTAAAGCTATGAGCTCTAGTGTCTGCCAGCTTGACGCCCCACTCGACCGTCCCCACCATCCTATGACACAGATTCTTGTGCACCCCTGCATTCCACCTTGGCATTGGTAAGTGCACGTCAAAGGGGACCCTTTGTCCTGTTGGTCGGCAGATCGCAGTCCGATGTTACCTTGACGTCCTCCATCTCCGCCTTATCGCCTTTGTCATGGCGCGATGAGAAGGAAGCGGGAGCTGTGGAGGATGGACTAGTTCTCAGCATCATGGTGGCCATCGTCGAGTGATACTAGGGAAATCGGAATGCCCCCCGAAAGGGGAGGGGCATCGCCGAATCTAACTTTCTTGTTTAGGTAGTGTATGAATAGGCCTGACTAAATCCTTGTGAAACCTGCTCGATTTAGATCGGGAAAATCGTACAGATTTTATGAAACCATGTGCGATGGCCCCGCGCACCCAAGGTGGCTCGTTGAAACTTTACCGAGACGTGTAAAGTGCGAGTAAACCACAATCAAAAGCATCCCATTCTAGTTGCTACCTCTCTCCCGATACCTATCACTCATATCCAATGGCTAGACCGTTGAGATAGAGAGTGAAGAAATGAAAGAGAAGAACAACAAACCTACGATCATCGCTAATTGTTCCCACACTTAGAAATTGGCATCTCAAAGAGACGATAAGAGAAGGGAGGCTATGTAAATATTTAAGCGGTAGTTGTACTTGAACTTTTTTAGTAATGAAGGTGAGAGATTTGATGACATGCATGGATCACATGGATCACCTACAACAGTAGGTGCGGAGAGTTATGCCATTTGCAGGTTCAACATATGAGTAGTTGTAAACTAACACTTCACTTATCTTTAATATGAGTAGTTGTAAACTAGTACTTCACTTATCTTATTTATAATTAATGAAAGATTATATATGTGAACAAAAAATTCTATTAAATAAATATTTTTTAAATATGTGAACAATCGTTAATCGCGTGAACATTTTCTAAATTACATGATCATTTTCCTAAAATACATGAACACATTTTCAAAATACATGTCTGTAGACATACGTGCATTTCTTATATGTGTGAATGTTTTTCATTTTTATTATTTAATTATTTATATGTGAATAAGTAGATAAATATTATTTTTGCGATTTTGAATAATAGCAAGAAACATTATACCTATTTTTCTAACGGGCCACACTAATTTAAGCGCATTAAGCTGACTCTCTACCTCCTGCTCGATAAATCGCAATGTATAGAGATTCATAATAGGGAACAAGAAAATGGGGGCTCTTATTTGGGCTGATCTTAAGCGCATCTTCCCCTTTATATAAACAAAAATTGTTGGGCTACATGGTAAAAAAAACAATTGTTGGGCTCGGCCCATCTTCCCCCTTGTAATAAACAAAAAAATGAAAATGTGGCCGGTGGTATTTGAACCAGCGATCTCCGGGTCGTTCATCCAGAGCACTGACCACCCCACCGGCCTCACCTCATGTGGTACAATATCTTTTTGTTAGCTATTTTGTCCATAATTGTTTTTTTCTTTCTCATTTTACTTTTTCGTTCTGTTTTTTTTATTTTCATTTTTTCTTTTGCTAAATTGAATGATTTTTTTGAAAAGCCTTGATGAACCATTTTTGAAAATCAATGGACATTTTTTTTCAATATTGATGAACTTGTTTTCAAATCAGTGAACTTCTTTTAAACTCGGTGAACATGTGATGAACTTTTATAATGGAAGAACTTATTTTGAAATGCGATGAATTTTTTTCAAAATTGTCGAACTTTTTAAAATTCAATGATTTGTTTTTTGAAAATCAATGAACTTTTTTCTGGTTTGGGAACTTTTCTTCCAAAATGACGATTTCTTTTTCAATCCATGAACATTTTGAAATTCACGATTTTTTCTCCAAATAATTCCATAAAATTAAGTGATACAATAGATGGATGGTTCTGTGCAATAAAATAGGATGACGACATTGTTATTACGATGTGGCCATTGTTACTAATCACTAACAGCAAGTAGCTCGTCTTGCAAGTGGGTCTCGTACGTGAACTGGATGCGCGTGCATTTGAAACCTGCTGAGAGCTGTATTTTTTCCTGTTTTTTTGCAGGTTTTGCGTCGCTGCTCTGCGTGTTTCCTGGGCCGGCCCACTCGCGTCATCTTCGAGCACCAGAAGCACGAATGGGCGCCTGCAACACCGTATAGGAGCTATGCCCTCTTATTTGGCAGCTTAAGCGCCAAATCACCTCTATACTGCAAGCTTGAGTTGGTCCATTAGGGCTTCTGTGTTGTTCGGTCGCCGGAGCGCCTCACTCGCCACCTTGCTCGCTCCTGGTTCAAGGAAAATCTAGCCGTTATTGGTTTTAGGTGGGAAAATTGATCTGATTTTTAAAAGTTAAAAATAATCGCACATACAAAAAATGTTGCAGCTGAAAAAAATCATGAATTTTTAAAAATTCTTAATGGATTAGAGACATTCATATATTTAAAAATATTAGGAAATATATAAAATGTCCATGCATTCGGAAAAATGTTCATAAATTATTAAAATGTTCTCAAAATAAAATTTTCATGAATTTTGGCAAAAGAAATTATTAAACTAATAGAAAAACTACTCCCTCCGTCGCAAAATAAGTTACTCGACTTTGTACTAAGTGACTTGACTTTGTACTAACTTTATACTAAAGTTAGTACAACTTTATACTAAAGTTAAGTGACTCAACTTTGTACTAACTTTATACTAAAGTTAAGTGACTCAACTTTGTACTAAATTTATACTAAAGTTAGTACAACTTTATCCTAAAGTTAAGTGATTCAACTTTGTACTAACTTTATACTAAAATCGAGTTACTTATTTTGGGACGGAGAGAGAGTAGTAAATAACCTGACAAAAAGTACCAAATACTTGATAGACAGCTTCTCAAAACCTTGAATGGGTGAGAAGCCTGGATGGGCTGGCCCATATAGAAACCTACATGAAAATGCTTTAGCGGGTAAAGAGGTACCGGTAAAATCCATTGCGCAAGCTGTTCCTGTGTTTTCTATGTCCTGTTTAAATTGCCAAGAGATTTGTGTGAACATTTGAACATGTTAATTTGTAAATTTTGGTGGGGAATTAAAGACGGGCGCCAAAATGTCATGGGACACTATGACACAACCAAAATACATGGATGACTTTTCAAAAGAGTAAAATGCATCACATGTCTTAAAACTATCGGAGGTGTGTCAGTTTAGTCCTATAACTTCGAAACTGCAGTTTTTGGTCCTAAAACTATCCAAGATCTGTCAGTTTAGTCCTATTACTTTAAAATTGTTGTTTTGGTTTCTAAAACTATTGGAAATGTGTTAGTTTAATCCTATAATTACGAAATTGTAGTTTTGGGTCCCAAAACATTGTAAGTTTGTTTATCCCATGTGCTAAGCTTGCATGGCTAGCATCTATGGTGCATTTTGTTTCTAATGAGGCCTTTATATTTGTTTACTTCACCAAAACTGGTCCATACTCTTCCACGTTGCAGTGTCTGCTGCAACCTGCATGCGCACCACCTGTGTGGCCATGAGCTGCACGATAGTCTCACTAAGAGGTTTGGCGTGGCCGTAGAGGAGACCCCGTGCTAGTCGGCATGGATCACGACCTCCCTCTCCCTCAAAACGGCCGCCGGCACGAGTGCAGGAAAGGCTTGGTATGGCGTGCCAAAAAGGGGCTTGCTGACGTCAACACCCGACACCACCAATATGGCGCCATTGTTAAAAAATAGTGCTAGCGTTGGACCCTAAGTCAACAGTATTTTGGAGGGTAATGTCATGCCACGTGGCCAACACCACCAGTAATATTCATCAGTAGTGACATTCCATGTTGTCACGACACCAGTAATTTGATTTTCAAATTTCAAATAAAAGTTGTACAACAGCGATCCCAACCAAAATGACAGTGTAATCCAGAACAATAATTAAATCAACTTTACATAGAGCCACTAAAAAATTTTCAGTTCAACAATGCACTTATTGATATAGTTCAACAAAGTAACATATGAATGTACAAGTTTAAATAAATAGAGATGATAATAACATGAGATCTTCCAAGCATGACAACTAGCTAACTAGACTTTTTGGTAGGCGGAGTCAGGGTCATAGTCCTGAGTAAGTGAACCATCATCGCTTCCATCAGGCCTGTAGTAGACTATGATCTCATCACGATCGTAGTCGAGGTAGAACATGGCTCTCTTCCCAGCTTCCATCCTGTAAGCAGTTGTGAGGCTCTCCAATCAGGGCAACCGAAAAAGGCGTGTTTGCCTCATAGTTGACCAGATAATTGAATTGTTGGGCCATGAGCATCTTCAAGAGGGTGCACTAGAATGTGATGGTGGCATCAACTCGTACTCGGAACTTCTCTAATAAGTCTCGCCTTGCCCCGCAAGGGATGACCTAGGAAAAATTTAAAGAAATAACTAGCTAATTATACAATTTTGGGCCCAACCGTATGCATCATATGAAACTCAATCAAAACACGTTCAACTAAAACATACCTCCTAGTGAGGAAGTCATTCCAAAGATCTATGAAAAACTTCTTATTCCTTTGGAATCTCACTGAACCATAGGTCTCACATGGGCATCCATATATTGCTTTCATCAAGTTGACAAAAATAAGCATACATAACAGATGCATTGATATAATGAAACATAAACAGTTACTATAAACTAGCGCTACCTGATATGTCTCCAATGTATCTATAATTTTTTATATTTCCATGCTATTATAGTATCAATCTTGGATGTTTTATATGTAATTATATATGTTTTTTGGGACTAACCTATTAACTTAGTGCATGTGTCAGTTGTTGTTTTTGCTTGTTTTTGTCTTTTTAGAAAATCAATATCAAATGGAGTCTAAACAGATAAAAAAACTTTGGATTAATTTTTTCTGGACTAGAAGGGACCCTAGAAGGTTCGGGAGAAGAGCTGAAGAGTCACGAGGGAGCGACAAACTCGGGAGGCGCGCCCTAGGGGTAGGGTGCGCCCCCCGATAGTGGGCCCCTCATGACACCTCTTGACCTAATTCCACCTGTATAAATTTTCAAATATTCTCCATACATTAGAGAGCCACCCAAACACTTTGTTTGTCGCTGCAATTCTATGTTCTTCCACGGCCTCATTTGGAGGCCTTTTCCAGTACTCCGCCAGAGAGAGAATCGATCACAGAGGGCTTCTACATCAACCTTGCTGCCCTTCCGATGATGTGGGAGTAGTTTACCACAGACCTACAGGTTCATAGCTAGTAGCTAGATGGCTTCTTCTCTCTCTTTGATCTTCAATACAATGTTCTCCTCAATGTTTTGGGAGATCTATTCGATGTAATCTTCTTTCACGGTGTGTTTGTTGGGATCCAATGAATTATTGGTTAATGATCAGATTATTCATGAGAAATATTTGAGTCTTTTCTGAGTTATTTTTTGCATGATTATTATAGCTTTGTATTTCTCTTCAATCTATCTTTTTGGTTTGGTCAACTACATTGATTTATCTTTCAATGGGAGAGGTGCTTTGTAACGGGTTTAATCTTGCAGTGCACTATATCCCAGTGACATAAGGGGACAAGACATGTATTTGTATTGTTGCCATTAAGGGGGAAATGACGGGGTTTAATCATATTGTCTGAGTTTACTTTGTCTACATCATGTCATCTTGCTTAAGGCGTTACTCCGTTCTTTATGAATTGAATACTCTAGATGCATGCTGGATAGCGGTCGATGGGTGAAGTAATAGTATTCGATCTAAGCAGGAGTCGGTCTACTTGTCTTGGACGTGATGCCTATATACATGATCATTGCCTTAAATATCATCATAACTATACACTTTTCTATCAATTGCCCAACAGTAATTTGTTTACCCATCATATGTTTTTTGTTCGAGAGAGAAGCCTCTAGTGAAAACGATGGCCCCCGGGTCAACTTTTATCATATTTAAAATCCAAAAATACCTTGCTACAATTTATTTACCATTATTTTAGTTTTTTTTATCTGTCTATCTATCTATCACTATCAGATTTGATCCTTGCACATAACCGCCAAGGGGATTGATAACCCCCTTGATGGCGTTGGGTGCAAGTATTTGCTCTTTTGTATGTAGGTGCTGTTAACGAGGTTTCGTGTGGTTCTCCTACTGGATTGATATCCTTGGTTCTTAACTAAAGAAAATACTTATCTCTACTGTACTACATCATCCTCTCCTCTTCAAGGAAATCCCAACGCAGCTCACAAGTAGAAAGAAGAATTTTTGGCACCGCTGCTGGGGAGACACCACAAAAACCTATCAAGTACCTTCACATAACATATCATCTACTTTACTCTTACTTTCATTTGCCATTTGCCTCTCGTTTTCATCTCCCCCACTTCTAAAGCAGTTTTACAAAAATAACACAAAAAAATTGTTTACCTTTTTGCTTGTTTTCTTGTTTGCTTGAAGTTGCTACCATGTTGTAGTTTGATAAAGTTATCATTGAAAGCGCTAGTGAGGATAGAACTAGTGAATCCCTTGAGGATAAGCTTAAATTGACGGAAATATGCCCTAGAGGCAATAATAATGTTATTATTTATTTCCTTATTTCATGATAAATGTTTATTATTTATGCTAGAATTGTATTAATCGGAAACATAATACATGTGTGAATACATAGACAAACAGAGTGTCACTAGTATGCCTCTACTTGACTAGCTCGTTAATCAAAGATGGTTATGTTTCCTAACCATAGACAAAGAGTTGTTATTTGATTAACGGGATCACATCATTAGGAGAATGATGTGATTGACTTGACCCATTCCGTTATCTTAGCACTCGATCATTTAGTATGTTGCTATTGCTTTCTTCATGACTTATACATGTTCCTATGACTATGAGATTATGCAACTCCCGTTTACCGGAGGAACACTTTATGTGCTACCAAACGTCACAACGTAACTGGGTGATTATAAAGGAGCTCTACAGGTGTCTCCAAAGGTACATGTTGGATTGGCGTATTTCGAGGTTATGATTTGTTACTCCGATTGTCGGAGAGGTATCTCTGGGCCCTCTCGGTAATGCACATCACATAAGCCTTGCAAGCATTGCAACTAATGAGTTAGTTACGAGATGATGTATTACGGAACGAGTAAAGAGACTTGCCGGTAACGAGATTGAACTAGGTATTGAGATACCGACGATCGAATCTCGGGCAAGTAACATACCGATGACAAAGGGAACAACGTATGTTGTTATGCGGTCTGACCGATAAAGATCTTCGTAGAATATGTAGGAGCCAATATGAGCATCCATGTTCCTCTATTGGTTATTGACCGGAGACGTGTCTCGGTCATGTCTACATTGTTCTCGAACCCGTAGGGTTCGCACGCTTAAGGTTTCGATGACAGTTATATTATGAGTTTATGAGTTTTGATGTACCGAAGGAGTTTAGAGTCCCGGATGAGATCGGGGACATGACGAGGAGTCTCGAAATGGTCGAGACGTAAAGATCGATATATTGGACGACTATATTCGGACATCGGAAAGGTTCCGAGTGGTTCGGGTATTTTTTGGAGTACCGGAGAGTTACGGGAATACGGGGAAAGAAGTATATGGGCCTTATTGGGCTTTAGGGGAGAGGGAGAGGCAGGCTGCGCGCCCCCCCATTGGCTAGTCCAAGGGGCGGCGCCCCCTCCTTCCTTCTCTTCCCTCTTCCCCTTCCTTGTCTCCTACTCCTACTACATGGAAGGACTCCTAGTTGGACTAGGAAAGGGGAATCCTACTCCCGGTGGGAGTAGGACTCCCCTAGGGCGCGCCATAGAGAGGGCTGGCCCTCCCCTCCTCCACTCCTTTATATACGGGGGCAGGGGGCACCCCATAGACACACAAGTTGATCCACGTGATCGTTTTCTTAGCCGTGTGCGGTGCCCCCTTCCACCATACTCCTCGATAATATTGTAGCGGTGCTTAGGCGAAGCCCTGCGACGGTAGAACATCAAGATCGTCACCACGCTATCGTGCTGACGGAACTCTTCCTCGACACTTTGCTAGATCGGAGTCCGGGGATCGTCATCGAGCTGAACGTGTGCTAAAACTCGGAGGTGCCGTAGTTTCGGTGCTTGATCGGTCGGGCCGTGAAGACGTACGACTACATCAACCGCGTTGTCATAACGCTTCCGCTGTCGGTCTACAAGGGTACGTAGACTACACTCTCCCCTCTTGTTGCTATGCATCATCATGATCTTGCGTGTGCGTAGGAATTTTTTTGGAATCACTTGATTATGAATCACTTGGTTCTTGCGAACCATGTCTTATGGGCAAGATGACTAAAAACACCGTTCTCCGGTACTATGGATAGAGCAACAGATTTGTTGGAAATCATACATACAAATCTATGTGGTCCGATGAGTGTTGAAGCTCGCGGCGGGTATCGTTATTTTCTGACCTTCACAGATGATTTAAGTAGATATGGGTATATCTACTTGATGAAACATAAGTCTGAAACATTTGAACAGTTCAAAGAATTTCAGAGTCAAATGGAAAATCATCGTGACAAGAAGATAAGGTTTCCATGATCTGATCGCGGAGATGAATATTTGAGTTACGAGTTTGGTCTTCAATTAAAACAATGTGGAATAGTTTCACAAATTCATGCCACCTAGAACACCACAGCATAATGGTGTGTCCAAACGTCATAACTGTACTTTATTGGATATAGTGCAATCTATGATGTTTCTTACCGATTTACCACTAAAAGTTTTGGGGTTATGCATTAGAGACAGCTGCATTCACGTTAAAAAAAGGGCACCATCTAAATCCGTTGAGACGACACCGTATGAACTGTGGTTTGGCAAGAAACCAAAGTTGTCGTTTCTTAAAGTTTGGGGTTGCGATGCTTATATGAAAAAGTTTCATCCTGATAAGCTCAAACCCAAATCGGAGAAGTGCGTCTTCATAGGATACCCAAAAGAAAATGTTGGGTACACCTTCTATCACAGATCCGAAGGCAAGTTATCCGTTGCTGAGAATGTATCCTTTCCAGAGAAGGAGTTTCTCTCGAAAGAAGTGAGTGGGAGGAAAGTAGAACTTAATGAGGTAACTGTACCTGCTCCCTTATTGGAATGTAGTTCATCACAGAAATCTGTTCCTGTGACTACTACACCAATTAGTGAGGAAGCTAATGATGATGATCATGTAACTTCAGATCAAGTTACTACCGAACCTCTTGGTAAACCAGAGTGAGATCCGCACTAGAGTGGTACGGTAATCCTGTTCTGGAGGTCATATTACTTGACCATGACGAACCTACGAACTATGAGGAAGCGATGATGAGCCCAGATTCCGCGAAATGGTTTGAGGCCATGAAATCTGAGATATGATCCATGTATGAGAACAAAGTATGGAATTTGGTTGACTTGCCCGATGTTTGGCAAGCCATTGAGATTAAATGGATCTTCAAGAGGAAGACGGACGCTGATAGTAGTGTTACTATCTACAAAGCTAGAATTGTCGCAAAAGGTTTTCGACAATTTCAAGGTGTTGACTACGATGAGAGTTTCTGACTCGTATCTATGCTTAAGTCTGTCCGAATCATGTTAGCAATTGCCGCATTTTATGAAATCTGGCAAATGGATAAACAAAACTGCATTCCTTAATGGATTTATTAAAGAAGAGTTGTATATGATGCAACCATAAGGTTTTGTCAATCCTGAAGCTCCAGCGATCCATCTATGGACTGGTGCAAGCATCTCAGAGTTGGAATATACGCTTTGATGAGTTGATCAAAGCATATAGTTTTATACAGACTTGCGGTGAAGCCTGTATTTACAAGAAAGTGAGTGGGAGTACTACAACATTCCTGATAAGCATATGTGAATGACATATTGTTGATCGGAAATAATGTAGAATTATTCTGCAAAGCATAAAGGAGTGTCTGAAAGGATTTTTCAAAGAAAACCTCGGTGAAGCTGCTTACATATTGAGCATCAAGATCTATAGAGATAGATCAAGACGCTTGATAAGTTTTTTCAATGAGTACATACCTTGACAAGATTTTGAAGTAGTTCAAAATGGAACAGTCAAAGAAAGAGTTCTTGCCTGTGTTACAAGGTCTGAAATTGAGTAAGACTCAAAACCCGACCACGGCAGAAGATAGAAAGAAAGTCATTCCCTATGCGTCAGCCATAGGTTCTATAAAGTATGCCATGCTGTGTACCAGATTGTAACATCCCAAATTTTCAATTTGGAATGTTATACACTAGATCCTCATGCATATCATATTTTCTTGCATTTTGTCGATCCTAGAAATTTCACGCAACTCAAGGACCCTCGGAGAGAGTTGGAGATTTCGTCATTTGCATATTTGAGTTTTTCTCAAATTTCGAAAAGAGGATCATTGGATTTTGTCGGAGTTTCATTTGCCTTTTATTTGGATAGGGAAAAATGCGCGTTTTCAAAAATTGCATTTTAGGCCCGGAGAAAAGTTCATTTTGTTCGACTCATTTTTAGGAGTCGAGGAAAATTTGCTTTAGAAGTTTTGGAGTTCGTTTAGATCTCTTTTCTTTTGTTTTTCTGCGTGCGTAACCGTTTAAAAAAAATTCAGCACCTTGGGCCAAGGCCCAGCCAGCAGGCCGGCCGGCCAGGCCAAGCGCCGCGCCTAGCGCGCCAGCAGGCAGGGAGCCGCCGCCGCCGCCCTCGAGTCCTAGTTGGACTCCGTTTGCCTTTTTTTAGGACTCCTTCTCCTACTCTTTTTCTTGCCCCCTCCCCCAAGTTTCCTCTCCTCTCCCCTCTTTATATACCCCCACACCCCCCCTCTAAACATCACATCAAACCCCAAGCCCCAAACCGAACCCCGCGCCGCGCCCTGCATCACCGCCGCCGCCGCCTTGCCCTAGCGCCGCCGCCGCCCTTGCTCGCCGACGCCGGAGCCCCTTGCCGGAGGTAGCCCCGCGCCGCATCTCTTCTTTTCCTCGGATCGGTTATCTTCTAAATCGTTCCGGTTCTTCTCTAAACCGTTCCGGTTTTCTAGATCGGTTTTTCGTTCGATTTTCTTTTCCGAAACCCTAGATCGGTTCCGTTCTCTTTTCCAATTTAGTTGCCTTGAGACCGTTCGCCGGACCATTCGTCCTAACGAACGTGATCACCGGATTATTCTCGGCTAACGAACGTCCGTTCGTTTAACCGTTCTTCTGTTTCTTTTCGTCAGATTTATTCCGCGATCGTGATCTCAGATCCGATCTTCGTTCTAGTCTATTTTCTCGCTCGTTTATCGGAACCAAGTGATTCAAGCGCCTGGAGTTTCGTTTCGAAACCGCCGTTCCAACTAATCAACTTAAACTAAGTTTTTGCTACTGTAAAATTTGACCTAGTTTCAACTTGCTAGAACCGAGTTGTTTTCCGCCGTTTGTTTTTGGTTTCTTTGTTCGGTTCTTTCTTTCTTTGCAACCGGAGTTCTTAAGTTGAACTATCTGGTTCGATATTTTGTTCGAGTTTTACCTGTGCATTAGATGAGTAATTATTGTATGCTTGTTGTTTGTCTGCGATAGATTACCCGGATTGCGCCGCTTGTTACTTCGAATCTCTAGGACTCGCGGATCATCAGCAAGGCAAGTAACACTTTGATCATACCTTTTCTACAACCCAGTTTTATTGCATTAGATCAATCCTCACACATTTCATGATTATGATCTAATTAAATTGTGGGATGGGAAGTAGATGAGGTAGTACCTATTACCTGTTTATTATGAAACCTTTGGGAGTTACTTCTACGTTTGCTTATTACGCCATGCTATGCTAGTAGACGTGGACTGGGTGAGTGATATCCATGACAGATGTGAGATTGATAATTTTAATGGTTTATCTAAGGTGGCAACTTAAACACACATCTGGGTGGATTGAGGCACCTGATGTCTATCAGGACTTGCCTGTTTTCTTTTGGACCGCCACCCAGGCTCAAAGGGATCATAAGATCTTTCATGCTAAATACTTACGTGTGCAGCCACAAGCCATTATGGGCTCTGGCATAGTTGACTAAGTCGTGCGAACTCTTACAGGGTAGACTAGCAGATGTAGGGGAAAGTAGGTGTACCAGTCTATCCATCGTAAGGTGCTAGCGCTTCTAAAAGACTGTGTCTCGGTCATCCGTTTCTCAAACACCAGTAGTGCGAGAAATCCAACGGAGGCGATCGAGTCTTGTGGGGAAAAGTGCGCAAACCTCTGCAGAGTGTAATAAACTAATCATGATTAGCCGTGTCCCCGGTTATGGACATCTTGAGTATCTAGTACTTGAATATCATGTGAATCTCAACATGTTACTTCTAATTAATATTGTTGGGTTATTAATGATTACCTTTAATTGGGATTGAGGATGCTGTCAACCATTCTCAATGTTTAACAACCACCATGATAGTTAAGTAAATTTATTCCTTTGTAGTAGGCAAAAACTGGCTTTACGCAAAACAGTAACCATAGAGCTTTCCACCAGCCAAATATGCATATAGTATAGCTGTTTCATTCCATTACTCTCTATGTGTTACCTTGCCAGCATATTCTATGTGCTGACCCGTTTCGGGCTGCAACGTTAATGTTGCCGATTTTTCAGACGACGATTAAGGTGCTTTGAGGTCGTGGTTCTATACTCAGTGATGCCGTTGGAGTTGATGGACCCATTTATCTTCCAAGTCTACCGCTGTTATCATTATTAGATGGCCTTAAGCCATATTTATTGTAATAAGTTCTCTTCGGAGACATCGATGTAATAAGTGTGTGATTGCCACTCTGCTATAAATCCTTCGATGTACTGTGTGGTGTCAGCATTACTGATCCAGGGATGACACCGGAGCACAGTAGACTTGATCCATTCGGGTCGGGTCGCTACAGAGATGGTATCAGAGCACACGCTGATTGTAGGACACGACCACTAAGTTAAAGCCATAGATCACTATTCTCTCCTCATTTTCTAACTCATCATCTTTTCTACTCTTTAGGATGAAGGACGCGAAGATTAAGTACGCTCAACCGGATGAAGGCACACCTTTTGGATTTCACTTGAAGGAAGTCACCAAGTACCTAAACATTGGATTACCAAGTTTCACGGGAACCTTCAACGCCACTCTGCCTGAAGAGGAGCGCTGGAAGATTCAAGCTCACGTTCCGGGAAGGACATTCGCGCCAATCATGAAGCCCATAGATAGTGTTTTCAATGCACCAACTTGGAGTCTAGGAAGGAGCATGGCAGCCCATATCACCATAGGACGCATTGGAGAAGTTTATCAAGAAGACCTCAAGGACACTATCTACCAGATTTGCGGACGCCGAGATGAACAATGGGAGTTAGTCAGCACCAAGAAGGATAGATCCATTGCAGCTTTTATCCAGGAGTTAAACCAGCACATTCGACGCCATGAGAACCAGATGTGCAATGATATGATAGAATTGAAGAATGCGAAGGCAAGGATCATCGAGCTAGAAGGAGAACTGAAGGCTACACGCAAGGACTACATGGACGAGATCGTAGCTCTAGCAAGACACAACTGCGATCTTAAACAAGAGATTAAAGAACTCAAGATGGAGTTAGCATCCAGGAAGGAAGACATGTACGTCGCATGTCCAGACAACTACATCATCATCGACGACACCGATTCGGATCCAAGTGAACCCGACTTTGAAGACGAAGCTGGAGCGGACATCATGGAGTCTTCCACCGGTTCAAATTTCTAGATGACCACCAGATATTAGTAGTATTTTCCCCCATGTAAACACTATAGTTCGAGCACTTTTGCGATAGCTAGATCGATTGTAAGCCCTTGTTTGATTGAATGAAGTGATTTTGTGTGAATTTGCTCATGTGCATTGGGGTAGTGTTTTCTCTTTAGACCTCATTCTATTCTTATATCTCTTCTTTTCTAAACCCTCAGATGCCTCCGAGACGTGACACTGGATTTCCACCGGAGCTCACTCAGTTGATCCAGCAGCAGAATCAGTTGATGCAGATGTTAGTTCAGAATCAGCAGAACAACAACAACAACAACCCACCACCACCACCACTAACTGTTGACCACCTAGCCCGTTTCCTTAGGCTAAATCCGCCGGTGTTTTCTAGTAGCATTGAGCCGATAGTAGCAGACGATTGGCTCCGCAAGATAGGAAGGGAGTTGACCACTGCAGGATGCACGGATGGTGAGAAAGTGAAGTTTGCCGCACATCAGTTAGAAGGACCCGGCAGCATGGTGGGAGAATTTCACAGCCACCTTCCCAGTTGACACTGTCACATGGGATCAGTTTCAGCAAGCTTTCCGCATTGCACATGTTTCAGCAGGAGCTATGGCCATGAAGAAGCGTGAGTTTCGCAACTTGCGCCAAGGAGGAAGGACAGTTGGCCAGTATGTTGACGATTTCAGCAAGTTAGCACGTTATGCCCCAGATGACGTTGCTACGGATGCAACTAAGTAGGAGAAGTTTCTGGAAGGATTGAATGATGAGTTAAGCATGCAGTTGATGGTAGCAAGTTTCAAAAACTACCAGGAGTTGGTAGATCGTGCCATCATGATTGAAGGGAAGCAACAGCAGATTGAGAACCGCAAGAGGAAGTATGGACAGGGGAAGTATAACTCTGGATCCCAGTAGAAGCCCCCTTTTACCCCTAAATCGGGATTTCAGTTCCAGCATACCCATGGAGGAAGTAGTTCGCACAACCACAATGGCCACAAGAATGGTAATGGGAATGGAGGAAGCAACGGCCAGAACCGGACCACCCCATCAACCCCATCCAAGAGAGACCTGAGTCAAGTCACCTGTTTCAAGTGTTCCAAGACCGGACATTATGCCAATGAATGTCCTGAAGGCCAGAATGGAAATGGCAATGGAAGCTCAGGGAAGAAGCCGAACCCTTTTAATAGGGGACAGGTGAACCACGTTAGCGTGGAGGAGGTTGAAGATCAGCCTGATGCAGTAATCGGTAAGTTTTTGGTTAATTCATTTACCACACTCGTTCTTTTCGATACTGGTGCATCACATTCATACATATCAAGGGGATTTGTGGAAAAATATAGCCTGCCCACTAGGATTCTTAAAACACCTATGCTAGTAAGTTCGCTAGGAGCAGAATACATGGCCGGTCAAGGATGCTTTCAAGTGCCATTAAGTATAGGAAGGCATGTTTTCCCAACGGATTTGATTATTCTGGAGTCCCAGGGACTGGATGTAATTCTCGGTATGGATTGGTTGTCGAAGTATGGAGGAAACATCGATTGTGCTAGTAAGACAATTTTTCTTACAACGCCGGAAGGAAGAAGGATCAAGTATGTATCCCGGCATGTGCCAAATAGGACACAAGTAAATTGCCTGACGGGAGTCGTGCAGGAGGAAGTACCAGTGGTAAAGGATTTTCCTGATGTATTTCCTGAAGAATTGCCAGGCATGCCACCGGATAGAGACATTGAGTTTTTGATTGAGTTGTTGCCAGGTACAGGCCCAATATCAAAGATACCATATCGGATGCCAGCAAAGGATTTGGTAGAAATTAAGAATCAGATTAAGGAGTTATTGGAGAAAGGTTACATACGCCCAAGTTCTTCGCCTTGGGGATCACCCGTACTTCTAGTGGAGAAGAAGGATGGATCATTACGGATGGTTGTTGATTACCGTGGATTGAATGAAGTAACCATCAAGAACAAGTACCCACTGCCAATGATAAATGATCTGTTTGATCGTTTGCAAGGAGATAAAGTGTTTTCCAAGATCGATTTGTGATCAGGATACCACCAGTTGAAGATTCGAGAGCAGGACATACCTAAGACAACATTCACCACAAGATATGGACTGTATGAGTATACCGTTATGTCATTTGGATTGACTAATGCGCCTGCCTATTTTATGAACCTGATGAACAAAGTGTTTATGGAGTTTTTGGATAAGTTCGTCGTAGTGTTCATTGATGATATCCTGGTTTATTCAAAGAATGAAGAAGAGCATAAGGAACATTTGCGTTTGGTTTTGGAGAAACTAAGGGAACATCAGTTATATGCCAAATTCAGCAAATGTGAGTTTTGGTTGAAGGAAGTAGGATTCCTCGGACACGTTATATCCGGAGAAGGGATAGCAGTTGACCCCGCCAAGGTTGAGACCGTAACCGAATGGGAAGCACCAACGACAGTTGGAGAGATCCGGAGTTTTCTTGGACTCGCAGGATACTACCGGAGATTCATTGAGAATTTTTCAAAGATTGCAAAGCCTATGACGGAGTTGTTGAAGAAGGATACCAAGTTCAATTGGACTGAGGAGTGTGAGGCTAGTTTCCAGGAGTTGAAGAAATGATTGGTTACCTCACCAGTGTTGATTTTGCCAGATCAGACCAAGGATTATGAGGTGTATTGCGACGCTTCATGTCGAGGACTTGGAGCAGTGCTTATGCAGGAAGGAAGAGTTGTTTCATATGCTTCACGACAACTGAAGCCTCATGAGTTGAATTACGCCACACATGATTTTGAGTTAGCAGCCGTAGTGCATGCATTGAAGACATGGAGACATTTCCTCATTGGAAATCATTGTGAGGTGTACACGGATCACAAGAGTTTGAAGTACATTTTCACTCAGAAGGAGTTGAATCTCAGACAAAGGAGATGGTTGGAGCTCATCAAGGATTATGATATGAGATTACATTACCATCCCGGAAAAGCTAATGTAGTAGCAGACGCATTGAGCCACAAGAGCCACGTCAATACGTTAATAACGGAGGAAATACCCAAGGAGTTAGCAGAAAACCTTCGTGAACTAAGTTTAGAGATAGTTCCGAAAGGCTATGCAGCAGCATTGGAGATTCAGTCAACATTGATGGATAAAATCAGAGAGGCTCAGAAATCTGACAAGGAAATTGCTTCTATAAAGGAGAAGCTAAGCAAAGGAAAAGCAAAGGGATTTCGTGAGGATGAGCACGATACCCTATGGTTTGAGGACCGTGTTTATGTGCCCAATGACCCGGAGATCAGGAAGTTGATTCTGCAAGAGGGACATGATTCACCGTATTCGATTCAGCCAGGAAATACCAAGATGTATTTGGATTTGAAGGAGACATTCTGGTGGACCGGAATGAAGAAGGATATTGCAGCATATGTAGCAGTTTGTCACATATGTCATAGAGTAAAGGCAGAGCATTAGAAGCCAGCCGGATTGTTGCAACCATTGCCGATACCCGAATGGAAGTGGGATAAGATAGGCATGGATTTTATCACCGGACTACCCAGGACGAAAGCAGGATATGACTCGATATGGGTAGTAGTTGATCGTTTGACGAAGGTAGCACATTTCATTCCAGTTAAGACCACTTACACCAGTGCTAAGTTGGCAAAGATATACATGACTAGGATCATTTGTTTGCATGGAGTTCCGAGGAGTATTATATCAGACAGAGGAACCCAATTTACCTCAAAGTTTTGGAATCAGTTGCATGAAACTCTGGGAACTAGGCTAGAGTTCAGCACCGCTTTTCATCCGTAGACAGATGGACAGACTGAGAGAGTCAATCAGATTTTGGAAGATATGTTGAGAGCTTGTGCACTAGATTATGGATCTAGTTGGGACGATAATTTGCCATATGCGGAGTTTTCTTATAACAACAGTTACCAAACCAGTCTGAAGATGGCACCTTTCGAAGCTTTGTACGGAAGGAGGTGCAGGACACCGTTGTCACGGGACGAAGTTGGAGACCGTCAATTCTTTGGACCAGATTTGATTAAGGAGTCTGAACGGAAAGTTAAGTTGATTCGCGATAGGCTCAAGGTAGCCCAGTCCAGGCAGAAGAGCTACGCAGATTCTAAACGCAAGGAGACAGTTTACGAAACCGGAGACAGAGTGTATCTCCGAGTATCCCCACTACGAGGAGTTAAGCGTTTTGGAGTTAAGGGAAAATTAGCAGCACGTTTTGTTGGACCGTATAAGATCTTGCAACGTATGGGAGAAGTCGCGTATAAGTTGGAATTACCCGAGGGACTGTCAGGAGTTCATGACGTATTCCATGTTTCTCAGCTGAAGAAATGTCACGCCGAAATGGCAGAGCTACCGTTAAGAGATACAGTGCCGCTAGAAGCAATTTAGTTGAAGGACGACCTAACGTATGAAGAGAAACCAATCAAGATTCTCGATTATGCCAGCAGAGTTACCCGCAGCAAGGTTATCAAGTTTTGCAAAGTTCAGTGGAACCACCACTCAGAGGATGAAGCCACCTGGGAGAGAGAAGAAGATTTGCTCAAGGACCACCCTCACCTATTTTCTAGCCAACCCGAATCTCGAGGGCGAGATTCATCTTAAGGGGGGTAGGTTTGTAACATCCCAAATTTTCAATTTGGAATGTTATACACTAGATCCTCATGCATATCATATTTTCTTGCAATTTGTCGATCCTAGAAATTTCACGCAACTCAAGGACCCTCGGAGAGAGTTGGAGATTTCGTCATTTTCATATTTGAGTTTTTCTCAAATTTCGAAAAGAGGATTATTGGATTTTGTCGGAGTTTCATTTGCCTTTTATTTGGATAGGGAAAAATGCGCGTTTTAAAAAATTGCATTTTAGGCCCGGAGAAAAGTTCATTTTGTTCGACTCATTTTTAGGAGTCGAGGAAAATTTGCTTTAGAAGTTTTGGAGTTCATTTAGATCTCTTTTCTTTTGTTTTTCTGCGCACGTAACCGTTTAAAAAAAATTCAGCGCCTTGGGCCAAGGCCCAGCCAGCGGGCCGGCCGGCCAGGCCAAGCGCCGCGCCGCGCCTAGCGCGCCAGCAGGCAGGGAGCCGCCGCCGCCCTGGAGTCCTAGTTGGACTCCGTTTGCCTTTTTTTAGGACTCCTTCTCCTACTCTTTTTCTTGCCCCCTCCCCCAAGTTTCCTCTCCTCTCCCCTCTTTATATACCCCCACACCCCCCTCTAAACATCACATCAAACCCCAAGCCCCAAGCCACACCACGCGCCGCGCCCTGCGTCACCGCCGCCGCCGCCTTGCCCTAGCGCCGCCGCCGCCCTTGCTCGCCGATGCCGGAGCCCCTCGCCGGAGGTAGCCCCACGCCGCATCTCTTCTTTTCCTCAGATCGGTTTTCTTCTAAATCGTTCCGGTTCTTCTCTAAACCGTTCCGGTTTTCTAGATCGGTTTTTTGTTCGGTTTTCTTTTTCGAAACCCTAGATCGGTTCCGTTCTCTTTTCCGATTTAGTTGCCTCGAGACCGTTCTCCGGACAGTTCGTCCTAACAAACGTGATCACCGGATTATTCTCGGCTAACGAACGTCCGTTCGTTTAACCGTTCTTCTGTTTCTTTTCGTCGGATTTATTCCGCGATCGTGATCTCAGATTCGATCTTCGTTCTAGTCTATTTTCTCGCTCGTTTATCGGAATCAGGTGATTCAAGCGCCTGGTGTTTCGTTTCAAAACCGCCATTCCGACTAATCAACTTAAACTAAGTTTTTGCTACTGTAAAATTTGACCTAGTTTCAACTTGCTAGAACTGAGTTGTTTTCCGCCGTTTGTTTTCGGTTTCTTTGTTCGGTTCTTTCTTTCTTTGCAA
The DNA here is from genome assembly GCA_034509565.1 of Triticum monococcum. Classification (NCBI taxonomy): domain Eukaryota; kingdom Viridiplantae; phylum Streptophyta; class Magnoliopsida; order Poales; family Poaceae; genus Triticum; species Triticum monococcum. Next base: position 699,296,939 of record CM067847.1, read on the forward strand.
CCGGAGTTCTTAAGTTGAACTATCTGGTTTGATATTTTGTTCAAGTTTTACCTGTGCATTAGATGAGTACTTATTATATGCTTGTTGTTTGTCTGCGATAGATTACCCGGATTGCGCCGCCTGTTACTTCGAATCTCTAGGACTCGCGGATCATCAGCAAGGCAAGTAACACTTTGATCATACCTTTTCTACAACCCAGTTTTATTGCATTAGATCAATCCTCTCTCACATTGCATGATTAGGATCTAATTAAATTGTGGGATGGGAAGTAGATGAGGTAGTACCTATTACCTGTTTATTATGAAACCTTTGGGAGTTACTTCTACGTTTGCTTATTACGCCATGCTATGCTAGTAGACGCGGATTGGGTGAGTGATATCCATGACAGATGTGAGATTGATAATTTTAATGGTTTATCTAAGGTGGCAACTTAAACACACATCTGGGTGGATTGAGGCACCTGATGTCTATCAGGACTTGCCTGTTTTCTTTTGGACCGCCACCCAGGCTCAAAGGGATCATAAGATCTTTCATGCTAAATACTTACATGTGCAGCCACAAGCCATTATGGGCTCTGGCATAGTTGACTAAGTCGTGCGAACTCTTACAGGGTAGACTAGCAGATGTAGGGGAAAGTAGGTGTACCGGTCTATCCATCGTAAGGTGCTAGTGCTTCTGAAAGACTGTGTCTCGGTCATCCGTTTCTCAAACACCAGTAGTGCGAGAAATCCAACGGAGGCGATCGAGTCTTGTGGGGAAAAGTGCGCAAACCTCTGCAGAGTGTAATAAACTAATCATGATTAGCCGTGTCCCCGGTTATGGACATCTTGAGTATCTAGTACTTGAATATCATGTGAATCTCAACATGTTACTTCTAATTAATATTGTTGGGTTATTAATGATTACCTTTAATTGGGATTGAGGATGCTGTCAACCATTCTCAATGTTTAACAACCACCATGATAGTTAAGTAAATTTATTCCTTTGTAGTAGGCAAAAACTGGCTTTACGCAAAACAGTAACCATAGAGCTTTCCACCAGCCAAATATGCATATAGTATAGCTGTTTCATTCCATTACTCTCTATGTGTTACCTTGCCAGCATATTCCATGTGCTGACCCGTTTCGGGCTGCAACGTTAATGTTGCAGACTTTTCAGACGACGATTAAGGTGCTTTTAGGTCGTGGTTCTATACTCAGTGATGCCGTTGTAGTTGATTGACCCATTTATCTTCCAAGTCTTCCACTGTTATCATTATTAGATGGCCTTAAGCCATATTTATTGTAATAAGTTCTCTTCGGAGACATCGATGTAATAAGTGTGTGATTGCCACTCTGCTATAAATCCTTCGATGTACTGTGTGGTGTCAGCATTACTGATCCAGGGATGACACCGGAGCACAGTAGACTTGATCCATTCGGGTCAGGTCGCTACACAGATCTATTGTATACCCTACACTGATGTTGGCAAGGAAGTACAATAGTGATCTAGGAGTAGATCACTGGACAACAGTCAAAATTATCCTTAGTGGAATAAGGATATGTTTCTCGATTATGGAGGTGACAAAAGGTTCGTCGTAAAAGGTTATGTCGATGCAAAATTTGACACTGATCCAAATGATTCTAAGTCTCAATCTGGATGCATATTGAAAGTGGGAGCAATTAGCTAGAGTAGCTCCGTGCAGAGCATTGTTGACATATAAAAATTTGCAAAATACATACGGATCTGAATATGGCAGACCCCTTGACTAAACTTCTCTCACAGGCAAAACATGATCACACCTTAGTACTCTTTGGGTGTTAATCACATAGCGATGTGAACTAGATTATTGACTCTAGTAAACCCTTTGAGTGTTGGTCACAGAATGATGTGAACTATTGGTGTTAAATCACATGGCAATGTGAACTAGATTATTGACTCTAGTGCAAGTGGGAGACAGAAGGAAATATGCCCTAGCGGCAATAATAAAGTTATTATTTATTTCCTTATTTCATGATAAATGTTTATTATTTATGCTAGAATTGTATTAACCGGAAACATAATACATGTGTGAATACATAGACAAATAGAGTGTCACTAGTATGCCTCTACTTGACTAGCTCGTTAATCAAAGATGGTTATGTTTCCTAACCATAGACAAAGAGTTGTTATTTGATTAACGGGGTCACATCATTAGGAGAATGATGTGATTGACTTGACCCATTCCGTTAGCTTAGCACTCGATCATTTAGTATGTTGCTATTGCTTTCTTCATGACTTATACATATTCCTATGACTATGAGATTATGCAACTCCCGTTTACCGGAGGAACACTTTGTGTGCTACCAAACATCACAACGTAACTGGGTGATTATAAAGGAGCTCTACAAGTGTCTCCAAAGGTACATGTTGGGTTGGCGTATTTCGAGATTAGGATCTGTCACTCCGATTGTCGGAGAGGTATCTCTGGGCCCTCTCGGTAATGCACATCACGTAAGCCTTGCAAGCATTGCAACTAATGAGTTAGTTGCGAGATGATGTATTACGGAATGAGTAAATAGACTTGCCGGTAACGAGATTGAACTAGGTATTGAGATACCGACGATCGATTCTCGGGAAACTAACATACCGATGACAAAGGAAACAACGTATGTTGTTATGCGGTCTGACCGATAAAGATCTTCGTAGAATATGTAGGAGCCAATATGAGCACCCAGTTTCTGCTATTGGTTATTGACCGGAGACGTGTCTCGGTCATGTCTACATTGTTCTCGAACCCGTAGGGTCTGCACTCTTAAGGTTTCGATGACAGTTATATTATGAGTTTATGAGTTTTGATGTATCGAAGGAGTTTGGAGTCCCGGATGAGATCGGGGACATCACGAGGAGTCTCGAAATGGTCGAGACGTAAAGATCGATATATTGGACGACTATATTCGGACATCAGAAAGGTTCCGAGTGGTTCGGGTATTTTTCGGAGTACCGGAGAGTTACGGGAATACGGGGGAAGAAGTATATGGGCCTTATTGGGCTTTAGGGGAGAGGGAGAGGCAGGCTGCGCGCCCCCCATCGACTAGTCCGAATTGGACTAGGGGGAGGGGCGGCGCCCCCTCCTTCCTTCTCTTCCCTCTTCCCCTTCCTTGTCTCCTACTCCTACTACATGGAAGGACTCCTAGTTGGACTAGGAAAGGGGGAATGCTACTCCCGGTGGGAGTAGGACTCCCCTAGGGCGTGCCATAGAGAGGGCCGGCCCTCCCCTCCTCCACTTCTTTATATACGGGGGCAGGGGGCACCCCATAGACACACAAGTTGATCCACATGATCGTTTTCTTAGCTTTGTGCGGTGCCCCCTTCCACCATACTCCTCGATAATATTGTAGCGGTGCTTAGGCGAAGCCCTACGATGGTAGAACATCAAGATCGTCACCACGCTGTCGTGCTGACGGAACTCTTCCCCGACACTTTGCTGGATCGGAGTCCGTGGATCGTCATCGAGCTGAACGTGTGCTAAAACTCGGAGGTGCCATAGTTTCGGTGCTTGATCGGTCGGGCCGTGAAGACGTACGACTACATCAACCGCGTTGTCATAACACTTCCGCTGTCGGTCTACAAGGGTACGTAGACTACACTCTCCCCTCTCGTTGCTATGCATCATCATGATCTTGCGTGTGCATTGGAATTTTTTTGAAATTACTACGTTCCCCAACATAAATCTATTGATCTTAATCATGATCCTCCGGAAACTAGCAATCCCACGAATCTCAAAACGAAAATTTACCATGTAGGAAGCGGAAATATTATTGGGAAGAACATTATTCAAGAATTCCTTGATTGCATGGGGGTTATAAAAATAATAAGAGGGTCCATTCTTGACAAAACAAAGTGCTATGGTGATGCTATTGCCATGCTAGTGGTTAAGTTAGAAAGATAATTCGTGCACATGCATCCATCCCTACAAAAGATATTTTATGAACTTGCCAATACTCATGATCCTAAAATTAAAAAGATTCTACAATCATCCTTATGCGTGAATTTGACCATATAATTTGAGAAGCTAGAGGAATCTTTGCTTATTATAGAGTAAATTTTGAGCATCCTCTAATAGAAGAAATTCTCCATGATAAATATACTATATGTAGTTTGGAATCTGAAGACTATTTTGCTTATAGTGAGAATCTTAGGAGAGGAGTTCCTTATGATGAAATTATTAAAACTTTGTACCGCCATACTTGCGATAAACTGGAGTGGATCACTAAGGGAATTTATGAAGGATTTAGTAATGATTGGTTTGAGGAAATGGCTAGGGAACCTATTGATGATGAAATACATGTTTTATATGAAGATGTTTTTGGTGATGATTGGGAATTTGAGGTAATGGATATTAAAATTACCAAACAAAGTCCTTTCAATAGTTTAAGTTCTCCTACTAGGAAAGAAGATCATGAGAGCACTAGTGCAGAACCGGGCATTATCACCGGTTCGTAAGGCCCTTTAGTGCCGGTTCTGTAACCGACACTAAAGGGTGGGGACTAGAGGTCCCCACTTTAGTACCGGTTCAACACGAACTGCCACTAAAGGGCCACCACGTGGCACGAGCCAGCGCCGGGGGCGGGGAGACCTTTAGTACCGGTTGGTAACACCAACCCGTACTACAAGGTTTGGGTTTTTTTGTTTTATTATTTATTTTTCCTTTAATTTTGTGTTTTCTGTTTAATTTAGAGATTGTTTTTACATTATAATGAGTTATTAAATCACTAGGTGAAAGAACCGCGGATTAGTTTCAACTGGATGATCCTAGCTAAGTGATCAAGTAAAAACTCATCATCATCATCGTCATCATCATCATATTAATATAAAAACTCTTGCATCATATCATCACCAACAACACTAGCTAATAATCATCACAGTCATTACCGCTATTTAATCAGCATAGTCATTACCACTAGACCACCAACACTAGCTTAAAGAAGAAACATTCACTTCACTACAAAAAAATACACTTCCGTGATGATACGTGTTTGTCACAGTAGGTCACGTTTTTTGTCATGCATGTACATCCATGACGATTTTATGCCAGAATCAAGATAGTCATACCTGTGCTGTCGTAGAAGTGTTCCATGACATTACCAAAATTATCATCACGGAAGTGTCCACTTCCATGACAATAAATCGCGCGTCACAGAAGTGCTTTCGTCAAGGGTGGCCGACACGTGGCATCCACCGTAACGGAACGCCGTTAAGCTATCGGGTCCGGTTTTGGATCCGATAACCCGTTAACAGCCCAGACCAATGCAGATTTTCCACGTGTAAAATCATCATTGGACGCAGGAAACACGTGTTGCCTGACCGTTGGGACAGATGTCATCCACTCATTGGACAGGAGGCGCCTATGATAGATCGACACGTGGCACGGCCCAACAGTGGCCCATTCCGGTGCAAAAGGCCGGCCCAGTAAAAATTAGCAGGCCGGCCCATATAAGGCCTACTTGTGTCAGGTCCATTTAAGCCCACGGCCCATACAAGATGTGCCAATTCGGCCCGTCAACGGCCCGTTAAAGATTTGACAGCATTGCAGCCCATCGTCAGTTCGAGCCCGTTAATAGCCCGCTATATATTTGGGTTCAATATCGGCCCAATGAGTTTTCGGCCTGTTAACGGCCCATTTAATGGATGGGCCAATTTTCAGGATGTACATCTTTCGGCCTTTTAGCGACCCATTTAAATGTTGGGCTAATTTCCGGCCCGGTGTGTCTTTCAGCCTGTTGACGGCCCATAAATCTAATGGGCCATTTGTAGTCGGACCTGAGTTTCGGCCTTTTAGCGGCCCATTTAAATGTTGGGCCAATTTCTGGCCTGGTGTCACTTTCAGCCTGTTGACGACCCATAAATCAGTTGGGCCATTTGTAGTCGGACATGAGTTTTGGCCTTTTAGCGACCCATTTAAGTGTTGGGCCAACTCCCGACCCTGTGTGCCTTTCGGCCTGTTAACGGACCATAAATGAGTTGGGCTATTTGTAGTCGAACCTTAGTTTTGGCCTTTTAACGGCCCATGCCCTTCATGGTCCAATACCAGCCCGGTTTCTCTTTCGGCCTGCTAAAGGCCGACAACACAGTTGGGCCATTTACAATACGACCTGACTTTCGGCCTCTTTGCGGCCCATGCTCTTCATGGTCCAGTACAAGCCCGATGTCTCTTTCGGCCTGCTAAAGGCCTACAGTATAGTTGGGCCATATGTAGCCCAAACTTAGTAACGACATGTTAACGACCCGTGAAATAAATTGGGGCCACCTGTTGCCCGCTTCGATGTCGGCCTGTTAACGACCCGGGAGGTAAGAGGGCCAACCATGGACTTTTGGCCTAGTAACGGCCCATGAACTTAATGGGCCCACTAAAGTTCGTTCATGTCTTTAGGCCAAATTAGATAATTTGAGCCCATTACGACGAGCAATTATGCACAGGACCAAAACCGATCAAGCAAATGTCCGACATACAGGGAATAACGTTGCACATCCAACATATATTACAGGAAATTACATCCACTGGGCAATCAAAGGTTGACGCCAGTGCAAATAAATGAGCAGAACCTAACCATCTACAACGTCACAATCTGCAACCTCAGCACAGATGATGCCCATAAGCATGTGAGCAAGTTCTTGCTGCTTTGCTACACTGTCTCTGAAAACATTGATCAGTTGTTGTGTCGCACGACTCTGCACCTCTGATTCATCCACCATTCCACCATTGCTTCAGCCATTAATTGGTTCAGAAACATACATTTATTCCGTTGCATTCGAGACAGAGGATACTGAACAGATTCAGATGGCGATTTTGGCAGGCTTGTATTATTGATAGTGAACAGATTCAGATGCATCATAACATAAATTAGGACGGGAACCAAACAAATTAATCATGAGTTATTGCCATATTACCTGGCCTAGATTTACTGGAAAGAAACAATGGGGCTGCCTTGCTGTTTTCAGAGTTTGTCTTCTTATGTTCAGCAGCCTGCACAAAATTAACACACTAGCATTGCTATCATTGGCCAAGTCAGATAATAGGAAAGAAACATTGACACAACGAACGTTTGGGCAACTAGCCTACACCAAATTAACAGAATATGGCATAGCTATCATCAGCCAGGTAAGGCAATACGAAAGCAATATTGACACAATGAATGAATGGGCAACCAGAGAAGCACTACAATTCAGTAATGTGCGTGATATGAGATAGTACATTCATGCAGCTCAGTATGCAAAACTACCAGGCAGTTTTCCTTACAAAAATGAACATTGGCACCTTTAACATTTTGCTACAACTAATTTTAGATCAGATAAAGGTTAGATTCACGCTGATTAACAAAATACATGCTGATGTAAAAATATAGTGATATATAACAGGTACTTACATCAGCATTGGAGCACATAGAATTCCCGCAAGATATTTTCCTCGAATATGATCCCAATGGAGGAAGTCTTGTATCGTTTAACCTTATTTTCTAAAAGAGATATGGGTAAGAAACATGTAGAAAATATGATCAGAATGCTATAAAATTTCATGATGCGAGGATACGCACACGCTTCTTAGAATGGAGTTGACATTCTTTTGCTGGACTGGAGCAGACTAGTTCTTTTGCCACTGGAATCTGCTTATTATTAGTGGGAGTTGGGTTTCTCTGTGCTGGAGCAGTATCTACGAAAAATGGAGTTGATTTATTATCTCCTGTCGTTTGGATCTTTTGCAAAGACCTGGTTTGTAACCCTTCAGATTCTAACATAGTCGTCTTCCCCTTGCATGCCTTATATAGAAGAATGGTGATTCAGTTATAAAACATGCTATAGCAGAGATGGAATAGGTACTGAAGAATAGAAAGGCATGACATATTGACATGTATTCCCTCCATATGGAAATAAATGGATGGGTCTAGGCGTATTTCAGTTCTAGATACATTCAGTTTTATCCATTTCTGCGACATTTAATCCGGACGGAGGGAGTATGATGTAAGAGCTAGGGATACGACAGGACAACACAGTAAAAAAACACAAAAAACCCACTGCAGAACCAATGTATTCAAACCCACTGATATGAGATAGTACACTCATGCAGCTCTGGATGCAAAACTACCACGCAATTTTCCTTGCAAAAGTCAACATTGTGGCCTTTAATCATACATTTTGCTACAACTAAATTTAGATCAGATAAATGTTGGATTCACGCCGATTAACAAAATACATGCTGATGTAAAAATATAGTGATATACAACAGGTACTTACATCTACATTGGAGCACAGAGAATTCATGCAAGAATCTTTCCTCAGAAATGATACCATTGCAGAAATTCTTCTATCTGTTAAGATTATTTTCTAAAAGAGAGATGGGTAAGAAACATGTAGAAAATATGATCAGCATGCTATAAAGTTTCATGATGCAAGGATATGCACACGCTTCTTAGAATTGAGTTGACATATTTTTGCTGGGCTGGAGCGGACTAGTTCTTTGGCCACTGGAATCTGCTTATTATCAGTAGGAGTTGGGTTTCTCTGTGCTGGAGCAGTATCTATAAAAACTGGAGTTGGTTTATTATCTCCTGGCGTTTGGATCTTTTGCAAAGGCCTTGTTTGTAACCCTTCAGATTCTAACATAGTCGTCTTCCCCTTGCATGCCTTGTATAGAAGAATGGTGCTTTAATTATAAAACATGTGACAGCAGAGAGATGGAATAGGTACTGAAGAATAGAAAGGCATGACATATTGACATGTATTCCCTCCATCTGGAAAAAGTGGATGGGTCTAGGCGTATTACAGTTCTAGATACATCCTTTTTTATCCATTTCGGCAACATGTAATCCGGACGGAGGGAGTATGGTGTAAGAGCTAGGGATACGATAGGACAACACAGCAAAAAACACTAGTTGAATGTAAAACTGTATGCTAGCGGAATACGTACAGAAATAACTAAGGCAACATACATGTGTATGATTGGGAAAATAAGATGGCATTGCAACAGAGCACTAGAACATCACTTCAATGTAAAAAAAACATGGTATGGTAGACAGACAAAGTACATACTGATGAATAACAATGCATAAGATATTCAGAAGCATGATGTCCAAATTAAGCAGATGGCATTGCGATAGAGTAGAATGATAGTACTTGAATTTGAAAACATGTTATCATGAATGGAATAGGTACTGAAAAACAGGAAGGCATGACATATTTACATGCATGATCAGCATGCTAAGCACATGGCATTGCAACAGAGTAGATACACTCCAGGACATTATATGCATGTTGTACCCATATCACAGGCCAAGTTAGAGCAAGGACCTTGTGGGGTGAAGAGGATTCATCATCTTTCTGCAAGTCTTCTGAAGAACTGCCTTTACATGTTCCATCATATTGGGTATCATTGACATCAAGTTTATTGGCCTTTGCATTGCTCCGTGAGGTTCTTGTGGATATAGCAGTGTGTGCAATTATATCTGACATGCGTGGAAGACAACTAGTAGTTAGATTTATGTAATGAGTGCCTGTAGGAGACGACATAAATAGTAGGACTGGGGTTAACTAGCAGCAACAGGTCTCATAAACTAAAGGGAGAACACAGATGAAAGCTACAGAATATGTATCATTTGTACTCAAGATTAACTAGATGGCACACAAAAGTATTAAAGAACAAGATAGGTAATACTAGAAGTGGTATAGTACTATAATCACCAGCCTGTGGGATAGCATTGGCTGATGGATGATAACTATGGAACAACGTTACCTAAAGAACAAGTATCTTAGCTGAATTATGGAACAATGTTAACTCTTGAACAAGACCCGTAAGAGATCAGCATGAATATACAGTGAAATGCGATGATCTATTTTCCATGCTTAGATGAATAAGAAAGCCATAAATGTTGCACACAAGTAAGATGAGGGTACAACCTACCTGGCTGCCATCTATAGGAGTGAGCATCATGTGCTGACTTGTCGATGGCCCTGAAGTTGTTGTGGCTAACCATGTTGGGCACGCGCATTCGATGCAGGGAACTGTTGAGTGGGGACTATAGCTCCCTTCTGGTGTATGCTTTCCTTGTTGGAGCAGCTGCGGTGAGTCGGAAGACGGTGTGTCTAAAGATGCAGATAACACATAATGTTAAGAACGACATATCTCTTTGATCTGAAGAAATACACTAAGAGATCAACAGCAAGGTACGAGAGTGGTCACACGTCTGTTGACTGAAGACTAAACTGGGGTCACACGATTTTATTTTATTTTGGTACTGTCCGATCTACGCCGGATGGCTGGCCGTCTTGTGCCTCTCGGCTGATACTGTTCGGAATCTTCTCCGAAGAGCCAGCGACAAACGGCAGAGCAGCCTGCCTCCGCTGTCCGTGGCCCTGGCCAAAACCCTGCTCCCCGCCCCACCGCACTTCCGTGGTTGCGCCGCCCCCGGGCCAATCCACAAAGACTCCCCGTCATCCAGATCCGGTGGCGGGAGTACCTTCAACCCACGCAACTCTAAAAGATAGCCATCTAAGCGCTACTTCCGTGGCGAACTTGCGGCCCCGCACCCTTATGTTAGACCCCAGCCAACCGGTAGCCTAGGAGCTCCGCCGCCTCAAGGGGTGCTGCTTCCCATTGGGAATCGATTGGCCCAGAATAAAAATTTAGACAACTGACGCCTAAATAAAGTGATTTGAGATGAGTGTGCGACCTATCTGGCGGCATGGTGAAGTATGCAGGTCCAGCTGTCGAGTCGGTGAGGCTGGCGCGGTTGCGGTGGCGACCGGCGGCAGGGAAAGAGCGATGTCGCGACGGTCGACGGCTACACGGAAGCAGTGCCATGACTCTGGACGGATCCCAAGTTGGAGCCGCTCCGGTGCCATGAACAACGGCGGGGGTGAATCGGCTCCGGTACGGTTCACGCGGCCGTCGTCGAGGCAGCACTAGCAGCACGGAGTAAGAGGCACACGGCCCAGTGCACGATGACAAATGGACAGTGTCTCCGGCATTAGGGAGGAGGGCGGCTGTGAAATTGGTGTGGTGGGGGTGCCATGGAGGTGGGGCTGAGGTTTTGCGGCTCGGGAGAAGGGAGCTTCCTGGGGAGAAGGTGATTTGGCGCCCACGAGGTATGAATGGGGGGGATTGGGAGGGGAGTGGAACCATGTCTTACGGACGCATTTGTCTGAAATGTGAGGGGGAGTTACAGTTCTACCCTTGCCTATAGGCTTCTCGGCTTGGGTCTGTGTACTGAGGGTCGGGGATAGTAGAGTAACTTTTCTTCTCCCCAAATAGTGGGCGGGAGCGATTTCGGGCGAGGAGGGCGTGTTTTGAACTATAGTGGGCGCGAGCAATTTCGGGCGAGGAGAGCGTGTTTTGAAATAGTGGGCGCGAGCTATTTCGGGCGAGGAGAGCGTATTTTGCCGACCATGGTTTATGAATTATTCGGCACATGTCATTTCGGCCGAGGAGAAGGCACGCTTGGGTGAAGTTACGAACCTACCCTTGATGTACAACGGGCCAATTGATACGTGTCCCACATAGGACGGTAATTTCGCGTCTCCCATTTATTTGCTCGGGCGAATTCCACCGAGCAGAGAGGATGTTTTACGGTTCATTGAAATTTTGGGAGAACGAGCATCCGCGTCTACCTTACCAAGTCGATTCGGATCAAATTTTGAAATATTAGCTTGCCACTTCTTTTTTAGTTGGAGAGATGATGCTCGGGAGTAATGTGTTTTTACATGCTCGTTGCTAGCGATTTACTATATGACAAATAGTTGACCCACTCAAAAATGCGAATCAAACCCAAAATGAAATATCTCGATTCAATGAAATAGCTCGTTCAGTAGGTCAAAATAGCGAACTAAATCCAAAATTGAACACCTCAATCGAGTAGCATGTTGTACAGTATTATAGTACTCCATGAACATGTTGAAAGTCAAATTAATGAACTTGTTTGATATACACATATATCCGTTCATGTGTGGATTGCAGACAACATGTTCTCCAATTTAAATATTTGAAAGCAAGTTTATATCGAAACATGGTTTATATCAGTCTTTGATGCATAAAACGCGACCTCCCCCTCTCCCGGACTCCTGTTCTCTATCTCTCTCTCTCTCTCTCCAACAATCTTCAATTCTGTCGCACGCATCCGACACAAAAACCTTGTTGGTCCCTCTCCCTTTCTCTCAATCTCTCTCTCTTTGTTTGTGTGTGTGTGTGGGGGGGGGGGGGTCTTTCTAGTTCGCATGCATATATACACCATCTATAGGTCTCTCTTGCACACTATGTATTATACTCTAGCTAGTCCAAGCTAGATACCTTGGGTGCACTCATCGAACGCACACAAATTCCTTGGCTCTTTGCCCGTAACTCTCTCACGCACCACTATGTCGTCTCGGACCTCTTCCCCCCCTCTCTCAAACTCTCCATCCACCTGGGTCACACATACACGTGCATATCTCACTCGCACTTGATAGGCCCATCTAAAACTCTATCTCTCCCCCTCGTTCTCTCTCCATCTCACACGCGCACACACACAATCTCATGCCCAGCTATCCAAGTATGATGGTCTCTCACTCAATTGTAGGCACAAGCAGTCCCCCCTATATGTATATGACTAGCTAATCTTAGTCTCCATCACAAACATGTGCATGGTCTATCTCGATTTCTCTTGGGGCATCTTTCTATCGCGCACGCACTCCCTCGATCTCCCACACATATAGTCCCCTCACGATCTCAACGGGATCTCTCTATCACAAACACACCCTCTCTCCCTCCCCATGCGTCCATGCCATCCATGTGTCCCTCTCGACCTTTGTTCCTTGTTGGCCAGACCTCTATTGGACATGCGCTACAGGGGTGTCTCTCTCCATTGCAAACAATCACACACTAGCTATCTTCGTGTATCTCCTCGCCTCGCTTTTCCATCTTAGAGATGCATGCGTGATATGTTCGCATAAGAAACGAAAACACACACACTCTCTCGAATTTATCGTTTGTTGTCACTTTCTCTTTCACACACATACTCTTCTTGCACACTTACTCATTCTCCTTCACACGCACTTGATCTGTCTCGACTGAGGCACTCTCCTCGGTCCATAGCATATACATTTATTGAAAAGTCAAACATCACAAAGTTTGACCATGTACGTGGAGAAAAAGAATTACATCTAGTACGGCAAACATATACCATTATATTCACCATGAGATGTAGTTTTGTATGATGTATCTTTGGTATTGTAGATATAAATAACATTTGCGTAAACCTGATCAAATTTCCAAAGTTTGACTTCTAAAAAATTTACATGCACTGCATTATCGAGCGGATGGAATATCTCTTTCCCCCTCTCAGCTATCTGACGCACCACTCAGCCTTATCGGGGCTCCTCAATCTCTCTCAAACTTTATTAGTCAGTTTGGTTCCTGACCTGACCCTCATGCCTTGATGGCCGGTACTTCCTGGTGTGGACGTGAGATGTAAAATATTTCTACCTGGCCAGGCTTGTGTGGTGCTGAAGTGTTTGGTTCATGCCTGCGCCAGGCAAAGCATCAACGTCCCATCAATCAATCCATGCATCAATTATTTAATGCTAATATCCATCCATGTTGCTGTTAGCCTCATGGCCGCACGACCAGGCACGGCCAGGCGTTCGACATTAGTTGCCTGGGCCAGGCTACTTGCAGTGTCTGGAGTTCAGCCAGGCTAATTAAAGTGCAAGGAACCCAGGCCAGGCGGGCTTCCTTTTTCACAGGGTAGCAACCAAACAAGCGTGCATGAAATCCAGCCACAACCCCAGGGCAGGCAAAATATGCTCAGGACGCAAGCCAAACTGGCCTTATATCTCCCTGGTTCACACATACACATTTCTCGCTTGCGCTATACATATAGACACATCCAACACTCTCCGCCCTTGTTCTCTCTCCATGTGACACACACACCCCTAAGTACCATAATCCCTCACTCCAGCATAGGCGCAAGCACTCCCCCCTCCTAAGTATGATTATCTCTTACTAGCCATCAGGAACACACGTATTGTCTCCTTCCATTCATATGTCTATCTCGATATCTTTCGGGGCATCTTCTATCGCGCACACACCTTGTCACTCGATCTCCCACCCATGTAGTCCCATCACGATCTCCAGGGGATCTCTCTATGACAAACATACACTCTCTCCTCCCCATGTCTGCATTTTCTCCGTACGTCTCTCTTGACCTCTCTCTATTGTTTGTCAGACCCCTCTTGGCCACGTGCTAGGGGTCTTGCTCTCTCGGTTCCAAACAACCACACACTATCTCCTCACCTTGCCTCCGTTGTCGAAGATGCATGTGTGATATGTTTGCATAAGACACGCACGCTTTTTCTCTACTTTTATAGTGTGTTGTCCATGTCTCTTTCACACACGCACACACACTTTTGCACTCACTCTATCTCTCTCTCTCTCTCTCTCTCTCTCTCTCTCTAGTTAGGGACTCTGTCACGTCCATAAGAATATGGATGTTTTGAAAAGTCAAACCTTAGAAAAGTTTGACCAGGTATATGTGGAGAAAAACATTTACATCTGGAACGATCATTAGATTCATCACAACATGTACTTACTTCATACTATCATTTATCTTTGGTATTGTAGATATAAGTAATTTCTCTATAAACTTGGTCAAAGTTTCAAAAGTTTGACTTAAAAAAATGTTGGAACTACATTATCAAACGGAGGGAGTAGCTCTTTCTCTCTCTCTGCTATCTCTCACGGGCCTCCCCTCTCACTCGAACTCTCTATACCGATGGACTATATGCTCACTGTGTCAGCGTATAGCTCCATATATTGTTTAGTTGACCGGTCAACCAATCCACATGCTGCCTTGTCTGCTCGTGTTCTGTATCTTCGTGTGCTGGCCCTTGTGGCAGTGGGTGAAAATAACTAAACTAGAGGCCCATCTGACACGCGGTGAAGTAAAAAAAGTTGAAACCACTCGGGGTAGCACCCCGCATGCTAGTAAATTGAGGGCGCATTGAGGACAAACTTCTTGCGCCCGAAGGACGCACTTGCGCACAATTCACCACTGTGCGGCGGCATGCATAGAAGGACGCACTCGCGCACACCCAGCACACAACACACACCAGCACATGTGTACACCGGCGTCGCTGCCGGTTGGGATGGACAGCGAGGCAGCCAACAAGCAGAGGCGGCTCGAGCCAAAACCGCATCCGGCGAGCCTGGACTTCATCAGCAGCCTCCCTGACGACATGCTGCTCGTCATCATCGGCCTCCTCCCCACCAAATCTGCCGTGCGGACCGCCCTGCTCTCCCAGCAGTGGCGGCCCCTCTGGCGCTGCGTCCCCCTCAACTTCACCGTCGACAGCTGCCTCTGCGACGGGGATTGCAAACGCATGGCCGCAGTCTCCAAGATCCTTTCGTCGCACCCTGGGCCAGCCAGATGCCTTGACATCCGCATGTTCAGTACCAACTACAAGGTGCAACCCAAGTTCGACGAGTGGTTCTTATCCCCCGCCCTAGATCAGCTCGAGGAGCTCAACTTTGAAGCTGGACGATGTTGGTCTCTGCTGTCATCCGCGCTCCACCTCACGCCAACGCTGCGCCGCGCCAGCTTCTGCTCCTGCTATCTTCCCCAGAATAATGTCGCGCCCGCCCTTCTTCTCCCTCAACTCAAGCAGCTCGACCTCTTCGACGTTGTCATCTCGAAGAAGGCTATGGAGCACCTGCTCCGCAGCTGTACTGCGCTCGAGTACCTTCGTCTTGAGCAGATCCACGGGTTCATTAGGCTCCACATCGCCTCGACGAATCTCCAATGGATTTATGTGTCTTGCTGCCACGCAACAAGACATCAATTGGGAAGAGATCACTCCAGCTGTTCCATGTTATGGTCATTGAGAATGCGCTTTTCCTTGAGAGATTGCTTGTATCGGATCTAGAAGGTCCAACAAAAATCAGGGTTATTAACACGCCGAAACTGACAGCGTTGGTGTACTCATCTGCCAAATTCTCCGAACTCTTTATTGGATCCGTAATCGTTCAGGTACAGCACTCATATTCTTCTCCGTCTTCTTGAAATTCACATTTTTAAATTTATTCTTGATGTATTTACGACCATCTTCCAGAAAATGATTCCCACAAGCTTGACCCAGTCCATGCGCACAGTGAAGATCTTAGCACTAAAATCTATCGGCCTCAATCTGGATCAAGTTGTTGGATTCCTTACATGCTTTCCGTGCACGGAGAAGCTACTCATCGAGGTGAAACTTCTTTCCTATAAGTAAACGATAATCACAACGTAGCTCAATTTTTTTCGTAATTTTCCCAAATTACGATGACAAGTGTAGTGTTCAAAACTGCATCTACGCACTGCATCGAAAGAAATGTTTTTAGTATTTTTTTCTCACGTGATCACCTGCATCGTTTTTATGCTGTACTACTATAGTAGCCTAGGCTAGCCATAGTGGAAAGTAACTTAGACTACTCGAGTAACTCCATGGTTACCCTAAGAGCAAGTACTACCTCCGTCCTGGTTTACTCTTCCAATTTTGTAGTATCAAAATTTGACCATAGATTTAACTGACAAAATGTTAATGCATGTCACTAAGAACTATATCGTTGGATTCGTATTTGAACATAATTTCAAATGGTGTAATTTTTAGTGACATGCATTGGCATTTTCTTAGGTAAATCTATGGTCAAAATTTTATACTAAATACGAGGTAGTATTCCCTCCGTCCCAAAATTCTTGTCTTACATTTGTTTACATACGGATGTATCTAACACTAAAATGTAACTAGATACATCTGTATTTAGACAAATTTAAGACAAGAATTTTGGGACGGAGGGAGTACAAAAGTGGGCTATGTAGGCCAAAACATGTGCCAAATTCACTTGTGATGCATTTGGCATCGATGCCCCTCCATTGCTCACCTGGTGCCCCAATCTGGATCACCTACTTTGCTCTGGTGCCAAATTAACTCACGCAATGAAAAAACACTGCGTGGGAGAGAGAGAGAGGACTGAGGCAATAAATAAACACTTGTTTGGGAGAGTGAGAGGCTGGTGCAGTTGGTTTGATTGATTTTTTTATACATGTGGGTCTGTGTGCACAGCGGTGCCAACTCGCTCACATCGCGGGAGCGGTGCCAAAATCTTTTGATTTGACATCGATGCGTATTATGTGGCATACTTCTGTGAAATATGGCATCGGCCACATAGTGGAAGGCAACAAATGCCCAAGCTCTTCACATGCTCCTAGTTAAATGAGAGGAAACATGAAGAGAGAGAGAGAGAGAGAGAGAGAGAGAGTGAAAAAATATCACTAGCCAGCCAACCCTATCGTATGAGCGAATGATATTGGTACCTCTTGATGACACGACAATCTTATGCAGCCAGCTGCTCTAATATGTTCTCTTCTTTTGCAGATAAAAAAAGACCCAAAAGTGAAAAATGTGCTGCACTATAACAATCTCATCGAATGCCTTGATCTCCATCTTACAGAAATTGATTTGATCGACTACCGAGGCAACACATCTGAGATTAAATTGGCCAGGTTCTTTGTTCTGGAGGAAAGTGTGCTCAAGGTAATGAGGTTTGGCGTTCTCTGGCGCAACAATGAATGGCGTGCTGATCACCGCAAGCGTCTAAGCCTAAATGACAAAGTCTCCGGAGAAGCTGAATTTGTTTTTGAAACATCAAGTGGCTAGAGACTCGAAAACTTACTTGCCCATTAGTGACTTGTCAGGGCGGTGGATTTTAGTTTGTACTATAATGCTGCATCCACCTAAAGTAACAAAAGTTCTTACATAAACTTCCTAGTAATTCCCTCTTCGTAGGTGCATCATTACTCCTAACATTTGTAATATCAGTTTGACACTTGTAATATTGCCGTGTCCTATTCCCGCGTTTTCAAAATCCTGCGAATCAAACAGGTCCTGAGTTGGTGATGATGTTGTGCCTCCCATCTTTCACCAATAGCCGTCGGATCTAGATCTGACGCATACAAACCAAGCTTCTCCATTTTTCCAAAAAGATGCCCGCACTTGTTCCCTATTTACAAACAACTCCTTGTCTCTGACAATCAGCCTTATCTCCTCCCCACCACATCTAGAAGGCCGTGGAAAAATCTGGCGCGATGGCCGCTGCCGGAGCCGTCCACCCCCAATCTTGGTGTTCCGTGCAATCCACGGGCATCTACGCACGGGAAATTATGTCAAACAGGGCTAGTTGTAAGCAGGCTAGCTCTACAGCCATGATGATAGTGACTGCAGACTGTGAGGCTGACTATGGTATGCCGAACACGGCGCCTATACTCAGGTGTCATCTCCGGCGCAGGGTATTGTCACCTCACTATGAGGGGCAACACGTAATAATTTGACCAACGGGTAGTACAGTGCTAGTACTCCTACTACTACATTGGTAGTACTACTAGTAGTACTAGTAGCACCACCATCTGGATTTAGGAGTACTACCACGTCCATCTGGATTTTAGTATTTGACTAGCAATATCTAGTAATGCACGTCACAAAAAATGTACTACTCCCTCTGTAAATAAATACATGGTGTTTTATTCCTATCGGCGAGAGAACTTATTTTTTTTGCTAACTAGAGTACTAAACACTGCGTGTCATGTTTGGTAGTCTCAAGTCATTGAAAGCATGCACGTCCCGCATCTCTCATTGGTTGATATCTCACGAAATAAGAAACAAGGAGGGAGTTAATGCACCATGCCTAAGTATTTTGGGATTATTTGGTTTTCGTAAGGTGACGTACACAACATTTTTGTTTACATGCATTAACATTTTATTAGTTAAATCAAAGGTCAAAACTTGGCGCAAAATGCAAAGGGGACCAATAAACCTGTTGAGGGAGTCCTGGATTAGGGGGTATCCGGACAACCGGACTATATCCTTTGGCCGGACTGTTGGACTATGAAGATACAAGATTGAAGACTTCGTCCCATGTCCGGATGGGACTCTCCTTGGCGTGGAAGGCAAGCTTGGCAATACGGATATGTAGATTTCCTTCCTTGTAACCGACTCTGTGTAACCCTAGCCCCCTCCGGTGTTTATAT
This sequence comes from Triticum monococcum, assembly GCA_034509565.1. Classification (NCBI taxonomy): domain Eukaryota; kingdom Viridiplantae; phylum Streptophyta; class Magnoliopsida; order Poales; family Poaceae; genus Triticum; species Triticum monococcum. Next base: position 699,315,982 of record CM067847.1, read on the forward strand.
AAACCGGAGGGTTTAGTCCATAGGACCAACAACAACAATCATACCATAGGCTAGCTTCTAGGGTTTAGCCTCTCTGATCTTGTGGTAGATCAACTCTTGTAATACTCATATCATTAAGATCAATCAAGCAGGAGTAGGGTTTTACCTCCATCGAGAGGGCCTGAGCCTGGGTAAAAACATCGTGTCCCCTGTCTCTTGTTACCATCCGCCTAGACGCACAGTTCGGGACCCCCTACCCGAGATCCGCCAGTTTTGACACCGACATTGGTGCTTTCATTGAGAGTTCCTCTGTGTCATCATCGTTAGGCTTGATGGCTCCTGCGATCATCGATAGCAATGCAGTCCAGGGTGAGACTTTTCTCCCCGGACAGATCTTTGTATTCGGTGGCTTCGCACTGCGGGACAACTCGCTTGGCCATTTGGAGCAGATCGAGAGTTACGCCCCTGGCCACCAGGTCAGGTTTGGAAGTTTAAACTACACAGCCGACATTCGCGGAGACTTGATCTTCGACGGTTTCGAGCCCTTGCCGAGTGTGCCGCACAGTCATGAGCATGATTTAGCTCTGCCGTCAGACAGTGTCCAGGAGATCGCACCTGCAACCGCTCCGACCCTCAATTCGAAGCCAATCGCGCCATCCATGGACGGGTGTCTAAACCCCGCCACGGAGGTCGCAGTCTCAGCCGCGATCGAGCCGAATACCAACCTCACCCTTCACGAGAGCTGTGACTCCAAACTGCCGGACTCTTCTCTGGCCACGGACTCCGAACTGCCTGCGCCCGATCAAATCCAACTGGGCGCCGATCATGGAGTGCACCTCCGCGGATAACTTTCAGCACTCGCCCTTCGGCGACATATTGAACTCATTAAGGTCCCTCTCCTTGTCAGGAGAAACCTAGCCGAACTATGTCTGGCAGGATTGGGATGCGGATGACGAAGAAATTCGCCGCCCACCCACCACCCACTTAGTAGCCACTGTCGATGATTTGACCGACATGCTCGACTTCGACTCCGAAGACATCGACGGTATGGACGATGATGCAGGAGACGAACAGGAACCACTGCCCACAGGGCACTGGATAGCCACCTCATCATATGATATATATACGGTGGACACACCCAAAGAAGGCAATGGCGATGGGACATCGGAGGAAGACCCCTCCAAGAAGCAACCCAAGCGCCGACGTCAGCGGCGCCGCTCTAAGTCTCGCCAAAGAAAAAGCGGTGATACTGGCACAGGAGATAATAGCACTTCGGATAGTGCCAAAGATGATGAAAATCCCCTCCAGCAAGATTTATAGCAGGAGGATTGAGGGAGTCCTGGATTAGGGGGTGTCCGGATAGCCGGACTATACCTTCGGCCGGACTCCTGGACTATGAAGATACAAGATTGAAGACTTCGTCCCATGTCTGGAAGGGACTTTCCTTGGCGTGGAAGGCAAGCTTGGCGATACGGATATGTAGATCTCCTACCATTGTAACCGACTCTGTGTAACCCTAGCCCTCTCTGGTGTCTATATAAACCGGAGGGTTTTAGTCCGTAGGACGAACAACAATCATACCATAGGTTAGCTTCTAGGGTTTAGCCTCCTTGATGTCGTGGTAGATCTACTCTTGTACTACCCATATCATCAATATTAATCAAGTAGGAGTAGGGTTTTACCTCCATCGAGAGGGCTCGAAGCTGGGTAAAAACATCGTGTCCGTTGTCTCCTGTTACCATCCGCCTAGACGCACAGTTCGGGACCCCCTATCTGAGATCCACCGGTTTTGACACCGACATTCGTGCTTTCATTGAGAGTTCCTATGTGTCGTCACTTTTAGGCCCGATGGCTCCTCCGATCACCAACAGCGATGCGGTCCAGGTTGAGATCTTTCTCCCCGGACAGATCTTCGTATTCGGCGGCTTTGCACTGCGGGCCAATTCGCTTGGCCATCTGGAGCAGATTGAAAGCTACGCCCCTGGCCATCAGGTCAGATTTGGAAGTTTAAACTATGCGGCGGACGACCGCGGAGACTTGATCTTCGACGGATCTGAGCCACAGCCGAGCGCGTCGCACTGTCACGATGGGCATGATCTAGCTCTACCGCCGAATAGTGCCCTTTAGGCCGCACCTGCGTCCTCTCCGACCCTTAGCCCAGAGCCGACCACACTAATCGAGGATGGGTGGTTGGACACCGCCTCGGGGGCTGCAATCTCTACGGCGATCAAGCCGAACACCAGCCTTGTCCTCTGCGAGGCCCGTGACTCCAAGGTGTCGAACTCCTCTCCGGACTCCGAGCCGTCCGCGCCCTTACCGATCGAATCCGATTGGGTGCCGATCATGGAGTTCACCGCCACAGACATCTTTCAACACTCGCCCTTCGGCGACATTCTGAATTCACTCAGGTCTCTCTCTTTGTCATGAGAGTCCTGGCCGGACTATGACCGACAGGATTGGGATGGGGACGACGAAGAAATTCGATGCCCACCCACCACCCACTTCGTAGCCACTGTCGAAAATTTAAACGACGTGCTTGACTTCGACTCCGAAGACATCGACGGTATGGACGACGATGTAGGAGAAGAACATGAACCAACGCCTATAAGGCACTGGACAGCCACCTCATCTCATGATGTATACATGGTGGACACACCCAAAGGAAGCGAGAACGAGGAACACGGGGATGCAACGAGGGATTGTTCACTCGAAAAGCAATCAAAGCGGCGACGTAAGCGCCGCTCCAAGCCCCGCCTCGACAGAGACAGCAGCCATATAGACCCAGCCATAGAGCAGGACGAGCGGGCGGACGACGAACATGCCTTCGAGCAACCGTCCGAACAGGGCAACTTGGATAAGCAAACCGAACAACCCGTCCCCAGCGAAAACAACAGTCCGGACGACCTTACGCCGGATAAGCTCATGGAGCAAAAGAACCTCCAAAAAGGGCTCGTCGCCACTGCACGTAGCCTAAAAAAGCAGAAGCGGAAGCTCAAAACTGCGGAAGATGCACTCAGAATCAGATGGAGCAAAGTACTCAACACCACAGACAAAAACGGCGGCAGTCACCGCACCAAAAGCTATCCAAAGCGAAAGCTACTGCCGGAATTTGACGAGGAGGCCTTAGAGCCCCCACGGTCAAAAAATAAGGAAGCCACCCGGTCGGATAGATGACCCCATGGCCAACCTAGAACAGCAAGCGGCGCCGCACACAAGCCGGCACGCGATCCACCCAAGGATCCGCACCAAAAAGATGGCCCAGCCAGATCTATCTATGGGCCAAGAAAGCAAGCTCTAGTAAGCAAGGCAACACAACAAATATCCGAACATCACGGCACACTCAAATACAGGGGTGCCGCACACTCCCTATGTTTCACCGATGAGGTTCTGGACCATAAATTTCCAGCGGGGTTCAAGCCCATAAACATAAAGGCGTACGACAGAACAACAGACCCTGGAGTCTGGATTGAGGATTATATCCTCCACATACACATGGCCAGAGGAGATGACCTCCACACCATAAAATACTTACCCCTCAAGCTTAAAGGGCCAGCCCGGCATTGGCTCAAAAGCCTTCCTGAAAACACCATCGGAAGTTGGGAAGAGCTCGAGGATGCTTTCCGGGCAAATTTTCAAGGGACTTATGTCCGCCCTCCGGATGCAGATGATCTAAGTCATATAACTCAACAGCCCGGAGAGTCAGCCCAGAAATTCTGGAACAGATTTCTTACTAAAAAGAATTAGAGAGTCGACTATCCGGACGTCGAAGCCCTAGCAGATTTTAAGCATAACGTTCGAGACGAATGGCTCGCCAGACACCTCGGTGAAGAAAAGCCAAGAACAATGGCCGCATTAACAAGCCTCATGACCCGCTTTTGCGCAGGAGAGGACAGCTGGTTGGCAAGATGCAGCACCAGTGACCCAAGTACATCCGATGTTAGGGATGGAAACGAAAAACCCCGACGCAGCAAAGACCAGCGCTGGAATAAGGGAAACAGCCCAAAGAGCACGGCGGTCAATGCCGGATTCAAAAGCTCGCGGCAGAATCAGAGAAAGCCGCCCCTCAAGGATAATAGGGATGAGCTATCCAACTTAAACAAAATCTTGGACAAGATATGTCAAATACACAGTACTCACAGGAAGCCTGCGAACCATACCCACAGATATTGTTGGGTTTTCAAGCAATCTGGCAAACTCAACGCCGACACAAGGGGCTCGACACACCAAGTAAGGACGATGACGAACCCCACAAGCAGAGCACCAGGAAACAAAATGATTTCCCACAAGAAGTCAAAACAGTAAACTTACTTCACGTGACGAACAGAATGGCGCCAACAGAGATACGCGCCATACGGCCTATCCCAAAGGAGTCTCACCAATGGTTGTTAAAACCGATCACCTTCGACCATCAGGATTACTCCAGAAGTATCCGGAATGCAGGTTGGACTGCCTTGGTATTAGATCCAATAATCAGCGGACTCCACTTTACAAATGTCCTGATGGACGACGACAATGGTCTAAACCTGTTATACCAGGACACAATCCGCAACATGGGGATAGACCCAACAAAAATTCTCCATAGCAAAACCTCCTTTCAAGGAGTAACGCCAGGCCCGGATGCCCATTGCATGGGTTCCCTCCGGCTAGAAGTTATGTTCGGCTCCCCCGATAACTTATGTCGTGAATAGCTAACTTTCCACATCTCCCCATTCTCAAGTAGCTATCAAGCACTGCTGGGCCGCGAAGCTTTCGCCTGCTTTAATGCAATACCACATTATGCATCTCTTACGCTTAAGATGCCCGGTCCACGAGGCATCATCTCATTAAAGGGAAACATTGAGTGTTCCTCCCGCGCGGAAGACAGTGCGGCTGCCTTGACAGCCCCACAATAAAGCGTCTTCACCAGCCAAAGCACCTAAACAGGTCGTCAAGACCGCGGACACGGCTAGACGAGTCCGGCATAAACACACAATGGATAAAGGCTTAATAGCCGTATACCCCTGTACTAGGGGCTCCGCGCATATAAAACAAGAGACAATAAAGCTCAATTTTACCCATTTCGATTTATAGTTTGTTTATTTAGTATAACTTATGTTCGGCACGATCTTTCTTCAACTAAGTTCCTCTCTTTTACAGATGAACACCGTGCTACGCCCGTCCAGGATACGACACAATGGAGACACAGGCACAGACGTGCAGCAGGGACCCGTTCCAAGGATTCTTTTCAGATTAAGACCCTGCGTAAACCTTTTTTACTGTCTCTTGTTGATACACATCCCCTGGTTTATTGGTATAACCACGGAGGAGGCTAGCGTTTTGGCATGTGGCCACGTCAGAGTTTTTGCGCGTACCTGGAAACTAGGGGCTTATTACTAAGGGCGTTATCCCGCCCGCCCTCATAAAGACCGAATACCTTAGGGAGTGTTCGGCGTCGCGAGTTTGGCCTTATATGCATCAGCTCCGAATCATTTCTTTGGTCAAATGCTGGGTTTGCCCAGCTCCTGTGTTTTGCTGCCTTACGTTCCGCTCTATCGGCTAAGGCGGCACCAGGAGAACTACTGCGATTGTGCCCCGGTTCGGCCAGGCGAGCACCTCAGTAGAGAAAGCCGAAAACTGACTGTCATGATATAGCGTGAGACTGGTCAACCACTCAATGACTTACCGGGATCTTTAGGATTCCTCCGCATTAACGAAGGACCATTTCCCGGCCAGGCACATACGCGGCCCGAGTTCGGGCGAGCGCAGGCCTCACCAGGGGCTATATAAGTAGCCTCACTGTCAAACTCCTATGGCTAAGTGAAAGTGATAAAGCATCATAGTCCGATTGCCTAGTTCGCTACGCTATCACCTCCTTTGTAGGACCAAGACGTTGGATCAAGTGTGAAAATGCGCCTTCTGCGCCCCGCATTATGTGCATGGGGGCTGAAGCTGACGACTGCCATCTTTCAGATTATATATACATATATGTTAAACGGCCGCATAGGAGGTATTATAATACTTGCAGGCACAAGTATAAAAAGCTTCTACAATTTATCAAAATATTGTTTTACAATAATATATGCTATTCGAATATAGTATCCTTCGAGCACTGCGTCTCTATTAAACGAGCGCCTTGCAGAACTTCCTGAAAATAGTGCTCGGCAGGTACTCGGCTTCCATCCGAGTCTTGGGATGCAACAGCGGTGGCCTCCATTTCAGCCCAGTATGTCTTGACACGGGCAAGAGCTATCCGTGCACCCTCTATGCATGCTGACCTCTTCATCGCATTGATATGCGGCACCGCACCAAGGAACTACCGCACCAAGTTGAAATAACTCTTCGGCTCTGGCCTCTCCGGCCACAGATGACTCATGACATACTTCATGGCGAGTCCGGACAACCTATTTAGCTCGGCCCATTCGGCCAAACGATCGGCTAACGACAATGGACGCTTTGGATTGTGGAACTGCGACCAGAAGAGCTTTTCCACTTCGCGATTTTCTTGATCTCGGAAGTGTTCGGCCGCATCTGCGGCACTTGCTGCCAAATCCAGATAGGTGTCCACAGTACTCCACATCCGGTCTAACGGAGCATGTTTAGGATCACAGAACTTCCTCTGCAGCATAAAGGGCTTTCCAGCCGCGATCTCTCCGGCCTGACGTAGCTCCTCCTTCATAGCTCTCATCGCAGAGCGAGCATCCTTGGCATCGGCAACGGCCTTCTCCAGGTCCGTCTGTTCCGCCCGGTCTTCTTTTTCAAGAAGCTTGCAACGTTCAGCTGTGCTTTTCAGCTTCACGGCCATTTCCTTCTTGCTTCGGCAGTGAGCAGCCTGTTCGGCTTTTAGCTCTTCAATTGCCTTTCCGGCAGCCGCATCACTTTTCCTGGCTTGCTCCTTGGCTCGGGCAAGTTCCGCCCGAAGATTCTCCATGGCAGCGGCACCATCTGCATCAAGCAGACACATTGTAAGATACTGGCATAAAGCTCCTCTTACCAGGTGCCGCCAGACGAATTACATACCTTGTGCCTCGTCAAGCCGCTTTTTGACAAGCGCGATGTCGGCATCTGCCACGTCAAGTTGCCGCTTTAGCTCGGTAAATTCATCAGTCCGGCTAGCCTCCGGATACTTCGGCACCTACGTATGAAGGCGGCATATTAGACCTCGGATTATGATCCTCTGCATGCCGTCACTTTTGACAACACACAGAGTCTCAGGGGCTACTATCTACACAGGGCACATCTTATTTATGCGCAACTGTACAAAAAGGGTACATTATTTCGCGTACCTCAAAACCTGTCAGTAAACTCCTGAAGGCCTCGGGCAATCCGCTCTCCGCGGATGAAATCCTCTCAATCACCGTACCCATCAATGCACGGTGCTCCTCTGAGATAGATGCTCGCCCTAGCAGATCCTTCAGCTCCTCCGACCGCACACCAGACGGTGCTGGACTTGTCCGATGGCCCTTTTCGAAGGCCGGACGCGGAGGGCTTTGGGGGGCCATATGACTAGCTTCCGGCCCTGCCGGATTCGGAGAAACCCTCCGCGATGATATCTCAGGGTCGCCCGCCTCGTAAGGCGGTACGGCAGGGGGAGGCATTCCGCTCTCCATCATCTCCGGAAGAAGATCCCCCGAAGATGAGCTCTGCTGAGAAGGGCTAAGGTCCGAGCTACAAGGTAAATTTTCGATTACTTTCCTCAGATATAAAGCAAGGATTTCTCTCATTCCTTAAAAAGAAAACTCCTCTCTACTTACGGCTCGGTGGAGGGCTGATCCCCTTGAGGGCATAATTTGGCCGAAGTATCCCCCAGCACAGGACCCTCTAGCGAAGATTTCTTCCCCCGCTTTGAGGCCATGGTCTACGGGTCTTCAGAGGCGGTCCTCTTCTTCCCTTGAGAAGAGGAATTGTCGATTCCTCCCTTCCAAACAGCCTCCTTCGAGGAGGCCGTAGCTTTCTTGTCCCCTCCCTCGCTTTCCTCCGAAGGTAGAACCTCCAACATCCTGACTAGCACGGGATCCGGCGTGGTCTCGGGGAGGGGGGCCAGACACCTGATTAGCTTTGCTTTCGCTATCCACTCCTGTTTAAAGGACTGCTCTTTTAAGGGCAATTTTCTCTTCTCTACTACTATTAAAAGAGCAAACTTAAGTTCCCCTAAAACCACCCCACAAAATGTACACAGATTAACCAGGATCCTTCGATCTGATCCAAGTAACAAAATCTGAGAGTCAATCTTACTTTGTGGTCTGCCTCCCCCATCCAACGGCTCACGGTAAATGTTCTGCCATGGTCTGCCAATCGAAGCGCGATGGGTCGGTCCGTGATATCCCTCCCCACGATCCCTCCTCCTCCCAGCCGCCCCCTCGCCAGTCATGTGTGGATTGCAGACAACATGTTCTCCAATTTAAATATTTGAAAGCAAGTTTATATCGAAACATGGTTTATATCAGTCTTTGATGCATAAAACGCGACCTCCCCCTCTCCCGGACTCCTGTTTTCTCTCTCTCTCTCTCTCTCTCTCTCTCTCCGACAATCTTCAATTCTGTCACATGCATCCGACACAAAAACCTTGTTGGTCCCTCTCCCTTTCTCTCAATCTCTCTCTTTGTTTGTGTGTGTGTGTGGGGGGGGGGGTCTTTCTAGTTCGCATGCATATATACACCATCTATAGGTCTCTCTCGCACACTATGTATGATACTCTAGCTAGTCCAAGCTAGATACCTTGGGTGCACTCATCGTACGCACACAAATTCCTTGGCTCTTTGCCCGTAACTCTCTCACGCACCACTATGTCGTCTCGGAGCTCTTCCCCCCCTCTCTCAAACTCTCCATCCACCTGGGTCACACATACACATGCATATCTCACTCGCACTTGATAGGCCCATCTAAAACTCTATCTGTCCCCCTCGTTCTCTCTCCATCTCACACGCGCACACACACAATCTCATGCCCAGCTAGCCAAGTATGATGGTCTCTCACTCAATTGTAGGCACACGCAGTCCCCCCTATATGTATATGACTAGCTAATCTTAGTCTCCATCACAAACATGTGCATGGTCTATCTCGATTTCTCTTGGGGCATCTTTCTATCGCGCACGCACTCCCTCGATCTCCCACACATATAGTCCCCTCACGATCTCAACGGGATCTCTCTATCACAAACACACCCTCTCTCCCTCCCCATGCGTCCATGCCATCCATGTGTCCCTCTCGACCTTTGTTCCTTTTTGGCCAAACCTCTATTGGACATGCGCTACAGGGGTGTCTCTCTCCATTGCAAACAATCACACACTAGCTATCTTCGTGTATCTCCTGGCCTCGCTTTTCCATCTCAGAGATGCATGCGTGATATGTTCGCATAAGAAACGAAAACACACACTCTCTCTCGAATTTATCGTTTGTTGTCACTTTCTCTTTCACACACATACTCTTCTTGCACACTTACTCATTCTCCTTCACACGCACTTGATCTGTCTCGACTGAGGCACTCTCCTCGGTCCATAGCATATACATTTATTGAAAAGTCAAACATCACAAAGTTTGACCATGTACGTGGAGAAAAAGAATTACATCTAGTACGGCAAACATATACCATTATATTCACCATGAGATGTAGTTTTGTATGATGTATCTTTGGTATTGTAGATATAAATAACATTTGCGTAAACCTGATCAAACTTCCAAAGTTTGACTTCTAAAAAATTTACATGCACTGCATTATCGAGCGGATGGAATATTTCTTTCCCCCTCTCAGCTATCTGACGCACCACTCAGCCTTATCGGGGCTCCTCAATCTCTCTCAAACTTTATTGGTCAGTTTGGTTCATGACCTGACCCTCATGCCTTGATGGCCGGTACTTCCTGGTGTGGACGTGAGATGTAAAATATTTCTGCCTGGCCAGGCTTGTGTGGTGCTGAAGTGTTTGGTTCATGCCTGGGCCAGGCAAAGCATCAACGTCCCATCAATCAATCCATGCATCAATTATTTAATGCTAATATCCATCCATGTTGCTGTTAGCCTCGTGGCCACACGACCAGGCACGGCCAGGCGTTAGACATCAGTCGCCTGGGCCAGGCTACTTGCAGTGTCTGGAGTTCAGCCAGGCTAATTAAAGTGCAAGGGAACGCAGGCCAGGCGGGCTTCCTTTTTCACAGGGTAGCAACCAAACAAGCGTGCATGAAATCCAGCCACAACCCCAGGCCAGGCAAAATATGCTCAGGACGCAAGCCAAACTGGCCTTATATCTCCCTGGTTCACACATACACATTTCTCGCTCGCGCTATACATATAGACCCATCCAACACTCTCCGCCCTTGTTCTCTCTCCATGTGACACACACCCCCTAAGTACTATAATCCCTCACTCCATCATAGGCGCAAGCACTCCCCCCCTCCTAAGTATGATTATCTCTTACTAGCCATCAGGAACACACGTATTGTCTCCTTCCATCCATACGTCTATCTCGATATCTTTCGGGGCATCTTCTATCGCGCACACACCTTGTCACTCGATCTCCCACCCATGTAGTCCCATCACGATCTCCAGGGGATCTCTCTATGACAAACATACACTCTCTCCTCCCCATGTCTGCATTTTCTCCGTACTTCTCTCTTGACCTCTCTCTATTGTTTGTCAGACCCCTCTTGGCCACGTGCTAGGGGTCTTGCTCTCTCGGTTCCAAACAACCACACACTATCTCCTCACCTTGCCTTCGTTGTCGAAGATGCATGTGTGATATGTTTGCATAAGACACGCACGCTTTTTCTCTACTTTTATCGTGTGTTGTCCATGTCTCTTTCACACACGCACACACACTTTTTTCACTCACTCTCTCTCTCTCTCTCTCTCTCTCTCTCTCTAGTTAGGGACTCTGTCACGTCCATAAGAATATGGATGTTTTGAAAAGTCAAACCTCAGAAAAGTTTGACCAGGTATATCTGGAGAAAAACATTTACATCTGGAACGATCATTAGATTCATCACAACATGTACTTACTTCATACTATCATTTATCTTTGGTATTGTAGATATAAGTAATTTCTCTATAAACTTGGTCAAAGTTTCAAAAGTTTGACTTAAAAAAAATGTTGCATTATCAAACGGAGGGAGTAGCTCTTTCTCTCTCTCTCTGCTATCTCTCACGGGCCTCCCATCTCACTTGAACTCTCTATACCGACGGATTATACGCTCACTGTGTCAGCGTATAGCTCCGTATATTGTTTAGTTGACCGGTCAACCAATCCACATGCTGCCTTGTCAGCTCGTGTTCTGTATCTTCGTGTGCTGGCCCATGTGGCAGTGGGTGAAAATTACTAAACTAGAGGCCCATCTGACACGCGGTGAAGTAAACAAAGTTGAAACCACTCGGGGTAGCACCCCGCATGCTAGTAAATTGAGGGCGCATTAAGGACAAACTTCTTGCGCACGAAGGACGCACTCGCGCACAATTCACCACTACGCGGTGGCATGCATAGAAGGACGCACTCGCGCACACCCAGCACACAACACACACCAGCACATGTGTACACCGGCGTCGCTGCCGGTTGGGATGGACGGCGAGGCAGCCAACAAGCGGAGGCGGCTCGAGCCAAAACTGCATCCGGTGAGCCTGGACTTCATCAGCAGCCTCCCCGATGACATGCTGCTCGTCATCATCGGCCTCCTCCCCACCAAATCTGCCGTGCGGACCGCCCTGCTCTCCCGGCGGTGGCGGCCCCTCTGGCGCTGCGTCCCCCTCAACTTCACCGTCGACAACTACCTCTGCGACGGGGATTGCAAACGCATGGCCGCAGTCTCCAAGATCCTTTCGTCGCACCCTGGGCCAGCCAGATGCCTTGACATCCGCATGTTTAGTACCAACTACAAGGTGCAACCCAAGTTCGATGAGTGGTTCTTATCCCCCGCCCTAGATCAGCTCAAGGAGCTCAACTTTGAAGCTGGACGATGTTGGTCTCTGCCGCCATCCGCGCTCCGCCTCACGCCAACGCTGCGCCACGCCAGCTTCTGCTCCTGCTATCTTCCCCAGATTAATGTCGCGCCCGCCCTTCTTCTCCCTTAACTCAAGCAGCTCGACCTCTTCGACGTTGTCATCTCGAAGAAGGCTATCGAGCACCTGCTCCGCAGCTGTACTGCGCTCGAGTACCTTCGTCTTGAGCAGATCCACGGGTTCATTAGGCTCCACATCGCGTCGACGAATCTCCAATGGGTTTATGTGTCTTGCTGGCCTCGCAACAAGACATCAATTGGGAAGAGATCACTCTAGCTGTTCCATGTTATGCTCATTGAGAATGCGCCTTTCCTTGAGAGATTGCTTGTATCAGATCTAGAAGGTCCAACAAAAATCAGGGTTATTGACACGCCGAAATTGACAGCGTTGGTGTGCTCATCTGCCAAATTCTCCGAACTCTTTATTGGATCTGTAATCGTTCAGGTACAACACTCATCTTCTTCTCCGTCTTCTTGAAATTCACATTTTTAAATTTATTCTTGATGTATTTACGACCGTCTTCCAGAAAATGATTCCCACAAGCTTGACCCAGTCCATGCGCACAGTGAAGATCTTAGCACTAAAATCTATCAGCCTCAATCTGGATCAAGTTGTTGGATTCCTTACATGCTTTCCGTGCACGGAGAAGCTACTCATCGAGGTGAAACTTCTTTCCTATAAGTAAACGATAATCACCACGTAGCTCAATTTTTTTCGTAATTTTCCCAAATTACGATGACAAGTGTAGTGTTCAAAACTGCATCTACGCACTGTCGAAAGAAATGTTTTTAGTATTTTTTTCTCACGTGATCACCTGCATCGTTTTTATGCTGTACTACTATAGTAGCCTAGGCTAGTCATAGTCGAAAGTAACTTAGACTACTCCAGTAACTCCATGGTTACCCTAAGAGCAAGTACTACCTCCGTCCTCGTTTACTCTTCCAATTTTGTAGTATCAAAATTTGACCATAGATTTAACTGACAAAATGTTAATGCATGTCACTAAGAACTATATCGTTGGATTCGTATTTGAACATAATTTCAAATGGTGTAATTTTTAGTGACATGCATTGGCATTTTCTTAGGTAAATCTATGGTCAAAATTTTATACTAAATACGAGGTAGTATTCCCTCCGTCCCAAAATTCTTGTCTTACATTTGTTTACATACGGATGTATCTAAAACTAAAATGTAACTAGATACATCTGTATTTAGACAAATTTAAGACAAGAATTTTGGGACGGAGGGAGTACAAAAGTGGGCTATGTAGGCCAAAACATGTGCCAAATTCACTTGTGATGCATTTGGCATCGATGCCCCTCCATTGCTCACCTGGTGCCCCAATCTGGATCACCTACTTTGCTCCGGTGCCAAATTAACTCAGGCAATGAAAAAACACTACATGGGAGAGAGAGAGAGGACTGAGGCAATAAAAAAACACTTGTTTGGGAGAGTGAGAGGCTGGTGCAGTTGGTTTGATTGATTTGTTTATACATGTGGGTCTGTGTGCACAGCGGTGCCAACTCGCTCACATCGCGAGAGCGGTGCCAAAATCTTTTGATTTGACATCGATGCGTATTATGTGGCATACGTTTGTGAAATATGGCATCGGCCACATAGTGGAAGGCAACAAATGCCCAAGCTCTTCACGTGCTCCTAGTTAAATGAGAGGAAACATGAAGAGAGAGAGAGAGTGAAAAAATATCACTAGCCAGCCAACCCTATCGTATGAGCGAATGATATTGGTACCTCTTGATGACACGACAATCTTATGCAGCTAGCTGCTCTAATATGTTCTCTTCTTTTGCAGATAAAAAAAGACCCAAAAGTGAAAAATGTGCTGCACTATAACAATCTCATCGAATGCCTTGATCTCCATCTTACAGAAATTGATTTGATCGACTACCGAGGCAGCACATCTGAGATTAAATTGGCCAGGTTCTTTGTTCTGGAGGCAAGTGTGCTCAAGGTAATGAGGTTTGGCATTCTCTAGCGCAACAATAAATGGCGTGCTGATCACCGCAAGCGTCTAAGCCTAAATGACAAAGTCTCCGCAAAAGCTGAATTTGTTTTTGAAACATCAAGTGGCTAGAGACTCGAAAACTTATTTGCCCATTAGTGACTTGTCAGGGCGGTGGATTTTAGTTTGTACTATAATGCTGCATCCACCTAAAGTAACAAAAGTTCTTGCATAAACTTGCTAGTAATTCCCTCTTCGTAGGTGCATCATTACTCCTAACATTTGTAATATCAGTTTGAAACTTGTAATATTGTCGTGTCCTATTCCCGCGTTTTCAAAATCCTGCGAATCAAACAGGTCCTGAGTTGGTGATGATGCTGTGCCTCCCATCTTTCACCAATAGCCATCGGATCTAGATCTGACGCATACAAACCAAGCTTCTCCATTTTTGCAAAAAGATGCCTGCACTTGTTCCCTATTTACAAACAACTCCTTGTCTCTCACAATCAGCCTTATCTCCTCCCCACCACATCTAGAAGGCCGTGGAAAAATCTGGCGCGATGGCCGCTGCCGGAGCCGTCCACCCCCAATCTTGGTGTTCCGTGCAATGCACGGGCATCTACGCACGGGAAATTATGTCAAACAGGGCTAGTTGTAAGCAGGCTAGCTCTACAGCCATGATGATAGTGACTGCAGACTGTGAGGCTGACTATGGTATGCCGAACACGGCGCCTATACTCAGGTGTCATCTCCGGCGCAGGGTATTGTCACTTCACTATGAGGGGAAGCACGTAATAATTTGACCAACGGGTAGGACAGTGCTAGTACTCCTACTACTACATTGGTAGTACTACTAGTAGTACTAGTAGCACCACCATCTGGATTTAGGAGTACTACCACGTCCATCTGGATTACTAGCAATATCTAGTAATGCACGTCACAAAAATGTACTACTCCCTCTGTAAATAAATACATGGTGTTTTATTCCTACCGGCGAGAGAACTTAATTTTTTTTGCTAACTAGAGTACTAATAGGATTACATGCAATGAACTAAACACTGCGTGCCAAGTTTGGTAGTCTCAAGTCATTGAAAGCATGCACGTCCCACATCTCTCATTGGTGATATCTCACGAAATAAGAAACAAGGAGGGAGTTAATGCACCGTGCCTAAGTATTTTGGGATTATTTGGTTTTCGTAAGGTGACGTACACAACATTTTTTTACATGCATTAACATTTTATTAGTTAAATCAAAGGTCAAAACTTGGCGCAAAATGCAAAGGGGACCAATAAACCAGTTGAGGGAGTCCTGGATTAGGGGGTATCCGGACAGCCGGACTATATCCTTTGGCCGGACTGTTGGACTATGAAGATACAAGATTGAAGACTTCGTCCCGTGTCCGGATGGGACTCTCCTTGGCGTGGAAGGCAAGCTTGGCAATACGGATATGTAGATTTCCTTCCTTGTAATCGACTCTGTGTAACCCTAGCCCCCTCCGGTCTCTATATAAACCAGAGGGTTTAGTCCGTAGGACCAACAACAACAATCATACCATAGACTAGCTTCTAGGGTTTAGCCTCTCTGATCTTGTGGTAGATCAACTCTTGTAATACTCATATCATCAAGATCAATCAAGCAGGAGTAGGGTTTGACCTCCATCGAGAGGGCCTGAGCCTGGGTAAAAACATCGTGTCCCCTGTCTCTTGTTACCATCCGCCTAGACGCAGAGTTCGGGACCCCCTACCCGAGATCCGCCAGTTTTGACACCGACATTGGTGCTTTCATTGAGAGTTCCTCTGTGTCGTCATCGTTAGGCTTGATGGCTCCTTCGATCATCGATAGCAATGCAGTCCAGGGTGAGACTTTTCTCCCCGGACAGATCTTTGTATACGGCGGCTTCGCACTCCGGGACAACTCGCTTGGCCATCTGGAGCAGATCGAGAGTTACGCCCCTGGCCACCAGGTCAGGTTTGGAAGTTT
Source organism: Triticum monococcum (assembly GCA_034509565.1). Taxonomy (NCBI): domain Eukaryota; kingdom Viridiplantae; phylum Streptophyta; class Magnoliopsida; order Poales; family Poaceae; genus Triticum; species Triticum monococcum. The sequence goes on from CM067847.1 coordinate 699,331,861, forward strand.
AAACTACACGGCCGACATTCGCGGAGACTTGATCTTCGACGGTTTTGAGCCCTTGCCGAGTGTGCCGCACAGTCATGAGCATGATTTAGCTCTGTTGTCGGACAGTGTCCAGGAGATCGCACCTGCAACCGCTCCGACCCTCAATTTGAAGCCAATCGCGCCATCCATGGACGGGTGTCTAGACCCCGCCACGGAGGTCGCAGTCTCAGCCGCGATCGAGCCGAATACCAACCTCACCCTTCACGAGAGCCGTGACTCCAAACTGCCGGACTCTTCTCCGGCCACGAACTCCGAACTGCCTGCGCCCGATCGAATCCGACTGGGCGCCGATCATGGAGTTCACCTCCGCGGATATCTTTCAGCACTCGCCCTTCGGCGACATATTGAACTCATTAAGGTCCCTCTCCTTGTGAAGAGAAACCTAGCCGAACTATGTCTGGCAGGATTGGGATGCGGATGACGAATAAATTCGCCGCCCACCCACCACCCACTTAGTAGCCACTGTCGATGATTTGACCGACATGCTCGACTTCGACTCCGAAGACATCGACGGTATGGATGATGATGCAGGAGACGAACAGGAACCACTGCCCACAGGGCACTAGACAGCCACCTCATCATATGATATATATACGGTGGACACACCCAAAGAAGGCAATGGCGATGGGACATCGGAGGAAGACCCCTCCAAGAAGCAACCCAAGCGCCGACGTCAGCGGCGCCGCTCTAAGTCTCGCCAAAGAAAAAGCGGTGATACCGGCACAGGAGATAATAGCACTTCGGACAGTGCCAAAGATGATGACAATCCCCTCCAGCAAGATTTAGAGCAGGAGGATTGAGGGAGTCCTGGATTAGGGGGTGTCCGGACAGCCGGACTATACGTACGGCCGGACTCCTGGACTATGAAGATACAAGATTGAAGACTTCGTCCCGTGTCTGGAAGGGACTTTCCTTGGCGTGGAAGGCAAGCTTGGCGATACGGATATGTAGTTCTCCTACCATTGTAACCGACTCTGTGTAACCCTAGCCCTCTCTGGTGTCTATATAAACCGGAGGGTTTTAGTCCGTAGGACGAACAACAATCATACCATAGGTTAGCTTCTAGGGTTTAGCCTCCTTGATCTCGTGGTAGATCTACTCTTGTACTACCCATATCATCAATATTAATCAAGAAGGAGTAGGGTTTTACCTCCATCGAGAGGGCCCGAACCTGGGTAAAAACATCGTGTCCGTTGTCTCCTGTTACCATCCGCCTAGACGCACAGTTCGGGACCCCCTACCCGAGATCCACCGGTTTTGACACCGACATTGGTGCTTTCATTGAGAGTTCCTGTGTGTCGTCACTTTTAGGCCCGATGGCTCCTCCGATCACCAACAGCGATGCGGTCTAGGGTGAGATCTTTCTCCCCGGACAGATCTTCGTATTCGGCGGCTTTGCACTGCGGGCCAATTCGCTTGGCCATCTAGAGCAGATTGAAAGCTACGCCCCTGGCCATCAGGTCAGATTTGGAAGTTTAAACTATGCGGCGGACGACCGCGGAGACTTGATCTTCGATGGATCTGAGCCACAGCCGAGCGCGCCGCACTATCATGATGGGCATGATCTAGCTCTGCCGCCGAACAGTGCCCTGTAGGCCGCACCTGCGTCCGCTCCGACACTTAGCCCAGAGCCGACCACACCAATCGAGGATGGGTGGTTAGACACCGCCTTGGGGGCTGCAATCTCTACGGTGATCAAGCCAAACACCAGCCTTGTCCTCTGCGAGGCCCGTGACTCCAAGGTGTCGAACTCCTCTCCGGACTCCGAGCCGTCCGCGCCCTTACCGATCGAATCCGATTGGGCGCCGATCATGGAGTTCACCGCCACAGACATCTTTCAGCACTCGCCCTTCGGCGACATTCTGAATTCACTCAGGTCTCTCTCTTTGTCATGAGAGTCCTGGCCGGACTATGACCGACAGGATTGGGATGGGGACGACGAAGAAATTCGATGCCCACCCACCACCCACTTTGTAGCCACTGTCGATAATTTAAACAACGTGCTCGACTTCGACTCCGAAGACATCGACGGTATGGACGACGATGTAGGAGAAGAACATGAACCAACGCCTATAAGGCACTGGACAGCCACCTCATCTCATGATGTATACATGGTGGACGAGGAACACAGGGATGCAACGAGGGATCGTTCACTCGAAAAGCAATCAAAGCGGCGACGTAAGTGCCGCTCCAAGCCCCGCCTCGACAGAGACAGCAGCCATACAGACCCAGCCATAGAGCAGGACGAGCCGGCGGATGACGAACATGCCTTCGAGCAACCGTCCGAACAGGGCAACTTGGATAAGCAAACCGAACAACCCGTCCCCGGCGAAAACAATAGTCCGGACGACCTTACCCCGGATAAGCTCATGGAGCAAAAGAACCTCCACAAAAGGCTCGTCGCCACTGCGAGTAGCCTGAAAAAGCAGAAGCGAAAGCTCAAACCTGCGGAAGATGCACTCAGAATCAGACGGAGCAAAGTACTCAACACCACAGACAAAAACGGCGGCAGTCACCGCACCAAAAGCTATCCAAAGCGAAAGCTACTGCCGGAATTTGACGAGGAGGCCTTAGAGCCCCCATGATCAAAAAATAAGGAAGCCACCCGGTCGGATAGACGACCCCATGGCCAACCTAGAATAGCAAGCGGCGCCGCACACAAGCCGGCACGCGATCCACCCAAGGATCCGCACCAAAAAGATGGCCCAGCCAGATCTATCTATGGGCCAAGAAAGCAAGCTCTAGTAAGCAAGGCAACACAACAAATATCCGAACATCACGGCACACTCAAATACAGGGGTGCCGCACACTCCCTATGTTTCACCGATGAGGTTCTGGACCATGAATTTCCAGCGGGGTTCAAGCCCATAAACATAAAGGCGTACGATGGAACAACAGACCCTGGAGCCTGGATTGAGGATTATATCCTCCACATACACATGGCCAGAGGAGATGACCTCCACACCATAAAATACTTACCCCTCAAGGTTAAAGGGCCTGCCTGGCATTGGCTCAAAAGCCTTCCTGAAAACACCATCGGAAGTTGGGAAGAGCTCGAGGATGCTTTCCGGGCAAATTTTCAAGGGACTTATGTCCGCCCTCCGGATGCAGATGATCTAAGTCATATAACTCAACAGCCCGGAGAGTCAGCCCAGAAATTCTGGAACAGATTTCTTACTAAAAAGAATTAGATAGTCGACTGTCCGGACGCTGAAGCCCTAGCAGCTTTTAAGCATAACGTTCGAGACGAATGGCTCGCCAGTCACCTCGGTGAAGAAAAGCCAAGAACAATGGCCGCATTAACAAGCCTCATGACCCGCTTTTGCGCAGGAGAGGACAGCTGGTTGGCAAGATGCAGCACCAGTGACCCAAGTACATTCGATGTTAGGGATGGAAACAGAAAACCTCGACGCAGCAAGGACCAGTGCCAGAATAAGGGAAACAACCCAAAGAGCACGGCGGTCAACGCCGGATTCAAAAGCTCGCGGCAGAATCAGAGAAAGCCGCCCCTCAAGGATAACAAGGACGAGCTATCCAACTTAAACAAAATCTTGGACAAGATATGTCAAATACACAGTACTCCCAGGAAGCTTGCGAACCATACCCACAGAGATTGTTGGGTTTTCAAGCAATCTGGCAAACTCAACGCCGACACAAGGGGCTCGACACACCAAGTAAGGACGATGACGAACCCCACAAGCAGAGCACCAGGAAACAAAATGATTTCCCACAAGAAGTCAAAATAGTAAACTTACTTCACGTGACGAACAGAATGGCACCAATAGAGATACGCGCCATACGGCCTATCCCAAAGGAGTCTCGCCAATGGTTGTTAAAACCGATCACCTTCGACCATCAGGATTACTCCAGAAGTATCCGGAATGCAGGTTGGACTGCCTTGGTATTAGATCCAATAATCAGCGGACTCCACTTTACAAATGTCCTGATGGACGACGGCAGTGGTCTAAACCTGTTATACCAGGACACAATCCGCAACATGGGGATAGACCCAACAAAAATTCGCCATAGCAAAACCTCCTTTCAAGGAGTAACGCCAGGCCCGGATGCCCATTGCATGGGTTCCCTCCGGCTAGAAGTTATGTTCGGCTCCCCCGATAACTTCCACCGTGAATAGCTAACTTTCCACATCTCCCCATTCTCAAGTAGCTATCAAGCACTGCTGGGACGCGAAGCTTTCGTCTGCTTTAACGCAATACCACATTATGCATCTCTTACGCTTAAGATGCCCGGTCCACGAGGCATCATCTCATTAAAGGGAAACATTGAGTGTTCCTCCCGCGCGGAAGACAGTGCGGCTGCCTTGACAGCCCCACAATAAAGCGTCTTCACTAGCCAAAGCACCTAAAAGGTCGTCAAGACCGCGGACACGGCTAGACGAGTCCGGTATAAACACACAATGGATAAAGGCTTAATAGCCGTATACCCCTGTACTAGGGGCTCCGCGCATATAAAACAAGAGACAATAAAGCTCAATTTTACCCATTTCGATTTATACTTTGTTTATTTAGTATAACTTATGTTTGGCATGATCTTTCTTCAACTAAGTTCCTCTCTTTTACAGATGAACACCGTGCTACACCCATCCAGGATACGACACAACGGAGACACAGGCACAGACGTGCAGCAGGGACCCGTTCCAAGGATTCTTTTCAGATTAAGACCCTGCGTAAACCTTTTTTACTGTTTCTTGTTGATACACATCCCCTGGTTTCTTGGTATAACCAAGGAGGAGGCTGGCGTTTTGGCATGTGGCCACGTCAGAGTTTTTGCGCGTACCTGGACACTAGAGGCTTATTACTAAGGGCGTTATCCCGCCCGCCCTCATAAAGACCGAATACCTTAGGTAGTGTTCGGCGTCGCGAGTTTGGCCTTATATGCATCAGCTCCGAATCATTTCTTTGGTCAAGTGTTGGGTTTGCCCGGCTTCTGTGTTTTGCTGCCTTACGTTCCGCTCTATCGGCTAAGGCGGCACCAGGAGAACTACTGCGATTGTGCGCTGGTTCGGCCAGGCGAGCACCTCAGTAGAGAAAGCCGAAAACTGACTGTCATGATATAGCGTGAGACTGGTCAACCACTCAATGACTTACCGGAATCTTTAGGATTCCTCCGCATTAACGAAGGGCCGTTTCCTGACCAGGCACATACGCGCCCCGAGTTCGGGCGAGCGCAGGCGCCACCAGGGGCTATATAAGTAGCCTCACTGTCAAACTCCTATGGCTAAGTGAAAGTGATAAAGCATCATAGTCCGATTGCCTAGTTCGCTACGCTATCACCTCCTTTGTAGGACCAAGACGTTGGATCAAGTGTGAAAATGCGCCTTCTGCGAACACCCCCGCATTATGTGCGTGGGGGCTGAAGCCGACGACTGCCATCTTTCAGATTATATATACATATATGTTAAACGGCCGCACATGAGGTATTATAATACTTGCAGGCACAAGTATAAAAAGCTTCTACAATTTATCAAAATATTGTCTTACAATAATATATGCTATTCGAATATAGTATCCTTCGAGCACTGCGTCTCTATTAAACGAGCACCTTACAGAACTTCCTAAAAATAGTGCTCGGCAGGTACTCGGCTTCCATCCGAGTCTTGGGATGCAACAGCGGTGGCCTCCATTTCAGCCCAGTATGTCTTGACACGGGCAAGAGCCATCCGTGCACCCTCTATGCACGCTGACCTCTTCATCGCATTGATATGCGGCACCGCACCAAGGAACTACTGCACGAAGTTGAAATAACTCTTCGGCTCTGGCCTCTCCGGCCACAGATGACTCATGACAACCTATTTAGCTCGGCCCATTCGGCCAAACGATCGGCTAATGACAATGGACGCTCTGGATTGCGGAACTGCGACCAGAAGAGCTTTTCCACTTCGCGATTTTCTTGATCTCGGAAGTGTTCGGCCGCATCTGCGGCACTCGCTGCCAAATCCAGATAGGTGTCCGCAGTACTCCACATCCGGTCTAACGCAGCATGTTTAGGATCACAGAACTTCCTCCGCGGCATAAAGGGCTTTCCAGCCGCGATCTCTCCGGCCTGACGTAGCTCCTCCTTCATAGCTCTCATCGCAGAGCGAGCATCCTTGGCATCGGCAACGGCCTTCTCCAGGTCCGTCTGTGCCGCCCGGTCTTCTTTTTCAAGAAGCTTGCAACGGTCAGTAGTGCTTTTTAGCTTCACGGCCATTTCCTTCTTGCTTCGGCAGTGAGCAGCCTGTTCGGCTTTTAGCTCTTCAATTGCCTTTCCGGTAGCCGCATCACTTTTCCTGGCTTGCTCCTTGACTCGGGCAAGTTCCGCCCGAAGATTCTCCATGGCAGCGGCACCATCTGCATCAAGCACACACATTGTAAGATACTGGCATAAAGCTCCTCTTACCAGGTGCCGCCAGACGAATTACATACCTTGTGCCTCGTCAAGCCGCTTGTTGACAAGCGTGATGTCGGCATCTGCCACGTCAAGTTGCCGCTTTAGCTCGGTAAATTCATCAGTCCGGCTAGCCTCCGGATACTTCGCCACCTACGTATGAAGGCGGCATATTAGACCTGGGATTATGATCCTCTGCGCGCCGTCACTTTTGACAACGCACAGAGTCTCAGGGGCTACTATCTACATAGGGCGCATCTTATTTATGCGCAACTGTACAAAAAGGGTACATTATTTCGCGTACCTCAAAACCTGTCAGTAAACTCCTGACGGCCTCGTGCAATCCGCTCTCCGCGGATGAAATCCTCTCAATCACCGTACCCATCAATGCACGGTGCTCCTCTGAGATAGATGCTCGCCCTAGCAGATCCTTCAGCTCCTCCGACCGCACACCAGACGGTGCCGGACTTGTCCGATGGCCCTTTTCGAAGGCCAGACATGGAGGGCTTTGGGGGGCCATATGACTACCTTCCGGCCCTGCCGGATTCGGAGAATCCCTCCGCGACGATATCTCAGGGTTGCCCGCCTCGTAAGGCGGTACGGCAGGGGGAGGCGTTTCGCTCTCCATCATCTCTGGAAGAAGATCCCCCGAAGATGAGCTCTGCTGAGAGGGGCTAAGGTCCGAGCTACAAGGTAAATTTTTGATTACTTTCCTCAGATATAAAGCAAGGATTTCTCTCATTCCTTCAAAAGAAAACTCCTCTCTACTTACGGCTCGGTGGAGGGCTGATCCCCTTGAGGGCATAATTCGGCCAAAATATCCCCCAGCACAGGACCCTCTAGCGAAGATTTCTTCCCCCACTTTGAGGCCATGGTTTACGGGTCTTTAGAGGCGGTCCTCTTCTTCCCCTGAGGAGAGGAATTTTCGATTCCTCCCTTCCAAACAGCCTCCTTCGAGGAGGCCGTAGCTTTCTTGTCCCCTCCCTCGCTTTCCTCTGAAGGCAGAACCTCCAACATCCTGACTAGCACGGGATCCGGCGTGGTCTCGGGGAGGGGGGCCAGACACTTGATTAGCTTTGCTTTCGCTATCCACTCATGTTTAAAGGACTGCTCTTTTAAGGGCAATTTTCTCTTCTCTACTACTATTAAAAGAGCAAACTTAAGTTCCCCTAAAACCACCCCACAAAATGTACACAGATTAACCAGGATCCTTCGATCTGATCCAAGTAACAAAATTTGAGAGTCAATATTACTTTGTGGTCTGCCTCCCCCATCCAACGGCTCACGGTAAATGTTCTGCCACGATCTGCCAATCGAAGCGCGATGGGTCGGTCCGTGATATCCCTCCCCACGATCCCTCCTCCTCCCAGCCGCCCCCCTCGCCAGCACCCTCCTCTTCTGGCCTCCGCCCACGCCTCCCCACGCACGCAGCCGCCGACGCTCCATGTCTCCGCCACGCCCCTGCCGCCGGCGCGCCATGTCTCCACCGCAGGAACCGCCTCATCTAATAAGAAGATTGAACGCCCTCGCCGCCGGCGCTCAATGTCTCTGCCGTAGAAGCCGCCTCATCTGACAATGAGATTGGACGCCCCCGCCGCCACTTTAGAAATCGGTGAATCGCCGCTGCTGTTACTCCACATGCGAGGATCATCAGTACAATCTTCAGCTACCACACATCGGGGGCGCAGGAATCAGCACAAGATGATGTTGTCGCCATTCTTCCGCACAGCCGACGTCGCGGAAGCTGCCCTTGCTGTTCCTATGCATGCCCGCCAGCGTTCTTCCGCACAGCCAAGGACGGAAGCGACTACCGCTGCTCCGCCTTCCATAACCGTTGTAGCGCGGTGAGTGAACGCCCTAGGGAAGGGTGGTGGCAGAGGCCGCACATGGTGCGTGGATGCCCACCACATGTTCGACGAGTTCCTCTGATTGACCTCTCTATCTCTGGCGCTCTGTGTTTCAGTTTCCATGCTCCCGTGCTTCATACCTTTCTTCTGATAATCCCTACCAACTTGTCGCTGAATTTTCAGAAGCATGAATGTGATTCAGTGCACAACTTTCCTGTTTGGAAAAGGCATGTGTTCCTGTCCCTGTCCGAAGAAAAATCTGGTCTTAGAGTATACTTTGTACTTCATCTCTCAGCAATGAGATGCTTAGGTCGATCCATTTGCATCGGCTGATGCTGTTCAAGATAAGGCAACTGTCGTTCTGTCGGCATATTCCGTCTGTCCAGGACGTTCTCAAGCACCACTAGACATTTTGCAGGGCGCTGTACGATTAGGCTTGGACCGGATCAGAGAAATTCTTTTCTATTTTTCATACAAGTCCTTCTAGCATTTGAATTTCAAAAGGTAGCTCAGAGACTCACAGTACGATCTGATCACATACTATGCATTTATGTTATAGAATTTCCAAATAATATATTCTTCATAGTGCTAACAGTGTTACTAACGTTCTGTCAAAGTGTCAAGCATATCTGATGCTGCAATTAACTCATTTCAGTCTATTAATGTCATATTAGCTTCCTCTTTGACATAACAATTTGCTACTGAGAATACATGAGGATTTCAGCCTTTTCATCTATATCTATACTACTATTATCTATACTACTATTAAAAGACCAAACATGAATTCCCCTACAGACACACCATAAAATGTACACAGGATTACTAGAGACGTTAGATTAATCCAACTAAATCACATCTAACAGACCATATTACATCAAGAGTCTGCCATGCAAATGAACGATTCAGATTAAATGTTCTGCCAGCAGACGCGTCCCACTCCGTCCTCAATTAGCGGGGATAAGGGATTTCTATCCCGTAATCTTCTCTCTGACACGTTGTCTCTCCTGCCTCTTGCCCCACGGACGTGAACGCATATCGCCGCCACCGCCCACCGCTCCTCCTGCTAGCTGTTCCCCATGGGCGCGAGCGCGGATCGACGCCGCTGTCTGCTCCTCTTCTGCTACTACACGGACGCGAAAACAGGACTCAGACGCCGCCGTCCGCTCCTCCTCTACTGTCCCAAGGACGCGAGCACAGGCCCGCCGTCCGCCACTTGCTGCTCTCCACTGCCGCCTCATGGATGTGAACGAGGGTCTCCGGCACCACCGTCCGCTCCACCTCTGCTGCCCCACGAACGTGAGCACGGGGCACCGTGGCCGCTGCCTGCCTGCTGCTCTCCTCTGCTGACCCACGGATACGAGCGCAGGCTGCCGCCGTCGCCACGTTGAGGTCCTCGCCACCAAGCCAGCGAACTTTGATCAGGTACGAACTTTGATAAGATTTTCTTTACCTTAACATCAAGCCGCCGGCTGGGTGTAGAAAGCTAGCTCACGGGAAACACCAACTCTCCCCACATATTCAATTATTAGGAGTACCATAATTAGAAGATTCTACAATTGCGACAACAAAATTAATAATGGCCAAAATGATGGACATTAGTCAAAGTTCATGGGCAGATTCCTCATGGCAGATTTGGGTCAAAATTCAGAAATACAAATTTGCATGAAACTGAATGCATGGCACTGAACATATCTCTAATTTGTTCAGTTATATATAAGTAATCACATAACTGAGGACTGACATCCAGCTTGGGTAAACGAAAGAATTAGCAACAAAATTTTGGATATGCCTATCTTTTGTAGCATCGAAATCAGATAGTCAACAAGTTCTGGATCAACAAGACCCTGAGCACGTCTTTTCCCCTAACAGAAAAAAGTGACATCCCATTTGATAATAGGAAAAGGTAGACAACATCCAGGAAAAGGTAGACTCGGCTCCTCCACTCATGCTTCTATGAATTTCTACTTGCTAAATCTAGCAGATGCTTCTCTGAATTTCTACAACCTAAGTTCAGTACATGCTTCTCTGAATGTTGGCCTGCCAATTGCTATTGTATTGCAGTCTTGAGAGTACTGTATGCAATCCATTTGTGCCAATGAATTACCACATTTTTATGTTAGTTTTAGGCCATTTGAATGAAGGACTATACAAAATCTCTATGACAATTGTCAATCTACAACAATTCATTTTGTGCAAATGAAATTCAGTACATGCCTCTCTAAATATCTGCAATACAATTAAGCAAAATTTCTTCTTATATGTTGGCCTGCCAATTGGTATTGGGTAGGGTACCATGCATGCATGTTTTTCAAAGCAATGGAATAAGTTTGAGCTGACTCTGGCAACTAAGGGTCATGTTTATTGGCACTACAACTGCCTCTGAAACGACAGCAAGTAATCTATCTAAAAAATTGGTTTTACTACAACAATGTGGAATATATAGCAAAGCATCAACCAGCAGAATATACTACTCTAAATGCTTAATATTGCTTTTCTATAGTAGGCTTTCTTGGTTTGTAGTGGCCAGCCTAAAATATCACTGTCCATGTGAACTTTACTCTGTTTCTAAGTCAAGTTTTGAACAACTTAGTGGATAGTTCAGAGGTTATATTCTTGATAGTTGACATCTGAAACAAAAGAAAATAATTCTAGAATGATATTTGATTTTGTAGACATCCAACTAGAAAGCCACTTTACAGCGATTGCCGCTAAAATAAGCAGAACCCAGCCGTGTGCATTTTTGTTACCTATGATTTAATAAAGTAAGCAAAACCCAGCCTTGCCAGAAGTAACCTATGATTTAAAATAAGTGGAAGCCCGCCTTTTCTGGCCTTGACTGTGCGCTTTCGTGGTTGTGATTACTTGAAAGGGGTAATCCATGTGTCTGTAACATTGTTGTCATTGTTGTCTAAATCATAGTGCTCTTAATATTGATTTTGTTAGATTTCAGCACATTATACAATTTTGTCTGCCGTTCTATGATTAACGTTAAATGCTATTCATGCAGCTTCTGCGTCCACAAAGCCCATGTTCAGAAAAGGCGAAAACTAATCCTTGAGCAAGCTTACTCCTGCAAATGTTGACCATCAAACAATCCTCTTCATGCCCTGTTGAAAATAATTTCTCCACCCAACGGCATCTGTTGAGGTATCTCTAAAGCCAATGCATTTAACTTTGTGTGTAATAGCATTGGAAGCACCCAAGTTTGGGTCCTCCGAATATCATTGTGTTACAGACACAACTCAATTTAAAACAACATTTTTTACTACTTCTGTATAATGTAAATTCTAGAACCTTTAGCCAGTAATTCTGGATTGGTTGATACAATGAGCCGCCAAACCTTTCTTCTGATTATTTTGTTTAACATGTTCAATTCTTTGTATGTCTTAAATTAATAGACCTCAAATTTTAACTGGGGTTGCCAGTTCACTAGAAGCACGACAAATTATCTTCTAAAAAGTAGTAATACTGTTAAATGGTATATGGTCCTCATGAAGTATTAATAACCTAAATTTAGACCTCTCTCTCATTATATCGTTCTGAAGTAATGACCTAAATTTATAATAGCCGTAAGGTATGAGTTCTCCAGAAGTTTTTCATTGTTACACTGGAATCAACTTAATCGAACGTCAGTGCCAACTTAATCTACAGATTGGCTGTACGTGTGGAATTAGATTTATTGTGAAACTTGTACTGCCTGAATGTGTCAGCAGGAACTAATTTAGATAATAGGTGCATCTGAACAATAATTCTGTGATATTTCAAATATCAGACCGACAAGATGAGATATGAAAAAGAACATCAACCCGTTGACCTTTTAAAATGAGACTTTGAAGCATCCTGTGGTAGACCTTTGGTTCCTCTGTCATCATCTAGACCTTTGAGTCTTGTATCATATGGAACCCCCTGTTGGTGTCCAGTGGAGAAGGGACAAACATTGAGTACATCCCAATTGACAAACATTGAGTAATGTATGAAAAATGCTTCAGTTAAAATGCAATTCACTCAGTATTTTGTAATAAGTACTCTTGAGTTTTGTTTCATCCAAATCAGATACAGAATTCCATCATAACAAACAAACCCTAGCTTTCTTTTCTTCATATAAACTTAGTACTTCAGATAAATTGTTCTGCTATATGGAAGTGAGACCTAAGCCCAAGACTTACCAGCCTGAGCAGGTTGGGTGGCAGCTTGGCAGCCGGAGCAGGCTTCTATACCTCGGGGTTCTAGGCCGCCGCGGCCAGGAGCTGCGTCGGGCAGGCTGGCGTCGTCGCTGAGGTTGGACACCGGCGGCAGCGTCGATACAGGGGAGACCGGAAGCGTTGGTGGCAGCGCGAGGTCGTATCGGAGGTGGAGGCTGCGGGGCGAGCCGTGGTGGGGAGAGGATGCCGAGGGCGAGCCGTGGTGAGGAGAGGAGGCGGCAGGGAGAAGCGACATGTGCGAGGCTGTGAGGTGGGCAGAGTGGCTGCTGTGCGGTGAGAGGACTGGATTTTTTCTGATAACTAATGCTTCTTTATTTCTTTTTTCTTGAGAAACGCATCTTTATTATTTCTAAGTTTTTTTAGGGATTATTATTTCTAAGTGTGGCTACTGTGCGTGCCGGCGAGAGACGTGTCAAACAGGCCCAACAAGCGAATGCCCGTACGAGCCTAGGTAGGTCTGGAAGCGGCTCACTCCTCTCAAGAAATACAGGAGCTGATCTAGAAGACGAGTGAATCCCCTTCGGACAAAACGGTTGCGTCCTTGCATCCAGCAGTCTGCCAAAAAAATTATACATATTGCACATGATTATATATAATTTTTGTTTGAAATATATGTCTCATTTTCACGAAATAGACTCAAAAAAGGAATTATGTTCATTGTGTTCATTGCTATGAAAATGACGACCTCGGTAAGCAAGGACGCAAACATAACGGGTTGGAGGTGCATATAAGTAAGAGAAATATTTTTTCTATGCATGTTAATAATTACTTTATCGAAATACAATTCAAGTGAAGTGGTTTTTAATTGTTTTTCTAATGTTAGTGGTTATCTTTTATATAGACGTAAAATTTGACATATATTATGTCAACTATGATTTTTGTACTCATTGGATTTGTATATTTTCCAATAATTATTTTAATTTTATATCATGTCAACTCAATTGATCAATGTTTGAGACGTGCATTGCACGTGCACGCTTACTAGTATGATAAATATGCGGATTGCGAGTCCGGGCACAGGGCTACTTACTTGAGTATCCAGGCGATTGCAGCTCAGACCTGCGTCCTCGGTCAAGTCCGGACACATTGCTTGTGATCCGAAAAACAATTTGTACATCTCCACGGGCGTCACGCCCATAAAATGTTGGAGAGCTCGTGGTCCCTCCGGTTTGAACTCCTACAGGCGAAGGGGGCGACGTTTGCAGGGCATAGCTCGGCGAATCAGCATTACCTGTGTCACCACGACCATACTGATATCTCTTTCTAGGAGATCTCGAATGCAGCCCTGCAACAAGGGCACGTCCTTGGACGGCCCCAGTCTAGTCTTTTATTAACCCATGACGCTAGCTGTGGTGGGGGACCCGAGCGAAAGGCAGGTGGCGCCACCCACTTGGTACCCCTGGGAGCGGTAATATAAAACCACTCTCGTTGCCATAAGCTGGACTCCTCTTGAAAAGAGCCCTCGGGCCATGGGGCATCAGCATTCCTGCTTATAACAGCGCCTTCGCACTCTGCGTGCCGTCCCTCGATCATCTTCGGCTCTACTTTGAAGGTCTTGAGCCATAGTACGGAGTGAGGAGTAATACGGAGGAAGGCTTCGCACACGATGATGAATGAGGAAATATGGAGGATGGACTCCGGAGCTAAGTCGTGAAATTCCAGCCCATAATAAAACATGAGCCCCCTCACGAAGGGATCCGTCTGGAAGCCTGGCCCCCGACAGAAGTGAGGCACAAACACCACGCTCTCGCCAGGATTGGGAGTGGGGATGGCCTGCCCTTGCGCAGGCAGCCTATGTGAAATTTCGCCGGTCAAGAACCGGGCCTCTCTCAACTTCAGCACGTCCTCCTCCGTGACGGAGGAGGGCATCCATCGACCTCGAAGGTCGGAACCGGATATTGTCGGAGGTCTGAAGTGCCTGAAATCTGGAGCTTTGGGTGTTGGAACTCGAGGCGAAGGGCGAACTCGTTTGAGATTGAAAGAAAGGAGTAAGGCCTTGGTTTCTTTATAAGAGGTTGAATACCAAGGGCCCTCCTCGTGACCATTTGGGACTCGCCTTTGATCGAGAAAACATACCAACGAGCACGACTGGGTTATCCACATCCGTATTGATGAGAATCCCGTGAATAAAGGGGACACGATCTCTGCTTTGAAAGGACGTGCCAAGGAAACTGCCTCGCAAAACGCGCTGAGGTGGGACAGTAAAAACGATTCGCACAAGGACTTGGTCGATGTCACGCTACGGAATACGTCAGCAGATTAGATTTGTGTAAATGTTATTACTCTCTCTCTACGGTGGTACGTGGAACTTATTTTGCAGAGCCGGACACTATCCATGTGTTCAAAAAATCTTCTATGAAGTACTTGGAGGAGGAACCCGCCTTGCAATGCCGAAGACAATCTGCGCGCCGGACTCGTCGTCATTGAAGCCTGGTTCAGGGGCTACTGAGGGAGTCCTGGATTAGGGGGTGTCCGAATAGCCGGACTATACCTTCGGCCGGACTCCTGGACTATGAAGATACAAGATTGAAGACTTCGTCCCGTGTCCGAAAGGGACTTTCCTTGGCGTGGAAGGCAAGCTTGGGGATACGGATATGTAGATCTCCTACCATTGTAACCGACTCTGTGTAACCCTAGCCCTCTCCGGTGTCTATATAAACCGGAGGGTTTTAGTCCGTAGGACGAACAACAATCATACCATAGGCTAGCTTCTAGGGTTTAGCCTCCTTGATCTCGTGGTAGATCTACTCTTGTACTACTCATATCATCAGTATTAATCAAGCAGGAGTAGGGTTTTACCTCCATCGAGAGGGCCCGAACCTGGGTAAAAACATCGTGTCCCTTGTCTCCTGTTACCATCCGCCTGGACGCACAGTTCGGGACCCCCTACCCGAGATCCGCCGGTTTGGACACCGACAAGGATGGAGAAGCTAGCCCTCCTGAGAGAGCGGCAGATGGAGAGGCCGAGGATGATAATTACTTGCCTCCCTCCGAAGACGAGGCAAGCCTCGACGACGATGAATTTGTCGTGCCTGAGGATCCCCTCGAGCAAGAGCGCTTCAAGCGCCGGCTTATAGCCACCGCAAATAGCTTTAAGAAAAAGCAACAGCGGCTTCGAGCTGATCAAGATTTGCTAGCTGACAAATGGACTGAAGTCCTGGCGGCCGAGGAGCATGAACTCGAACGCCCCTCCAAGCGTTACCCAAAGCGTAGGTGGCTACCCCGATTAGAGGAGGAAGCATTAAAGCCTACATCTCTAGCGTATGATGCGGCTGATCGGCCACCTCGTGGCCGCGACAGAGAGGCATTTCAGCCAAAAGCTCAGCCCGCACCCTAACGCCACTCAAATAAAAATGTCAAGGCACGGGGAAATACGCTAGACCTGTGAGACGTGTTGGAGGACAAAGAAAAGCATGCAAGATCGATCTACAGATCGCGAGGGCGCCCCACTATGCGAGACGATAACCGTCACACCGGATACAGTAAAAGTAAATCCGGCGGGGCCGAACACAGCAGACAAGACTCATTCGAGCTGTGTCGTGATATAGCCCAGTACAGAGGCACCGCACACCCCCTATGCTTCACAGATGAAGTAATGGATCATCAAATCCCAGAGGGTTTCAAACCCATAAATATCGAATCATACGATGGTACAACAGATCCTGCGGTATGGATCGAGGACTACCTCCTGCACATCCACATGGCCCGCGGTGATGATCTACACGCCATCAAATACCTCCCACTCAAACTCAAAGGACCAGCTCGGCATTGGCTCATCAACCTGCCAACAGAATCCATTGGCTGTTGGGAAGATCTGGAAGCCGCATTCCTCGATAACTTCCAGGGCACTTATGTGCGACCACCAGATGCTGATGACTTGAGCCACATAATTCAACAGCCAGAGGAATCGGCCAGGCAATTCTGGACATAGTTCCTAACTAAGAAAAATCAAATCGTCGACTATCCGGATGCAGAGGCCCTAGCAGCTTTTAAGTATAACATCCGCGACGAGTGGCTCGCCCGGCACCTTGGCCAGGAAAAGCCGAAATCTATGGCAACACTCACGACACTCATGACCCACTTTTGCGCGGGAGAGGATAGCTGGCTGGCTTGTAGCAATAACACATCAAATAACCCTGGTACTTCGGATACCAAGGATAGCAATGGCAGGTCACATTGCAACAAACACAAGCGCCGCATGAACAGCGACAATGCCGAAGATACGGCAGCCAATGCTGGATTCAGAGGCTCGAAACCCGGTCAGCGGAAAAAGCCATTCAAAAGAAGTACTCCGGGCCCGTCCAGTTTGGTCCCTATACTCGGTCGCTCGTGCCAAATACATGGCACCCCCGACAAGCCAGCCAACCACACCAACAGGGATTGTTGGGTGTTCAAGCAGGCCGGTAAGTTAAATGCCGAAAACAAGGAGAAGGGCTACATAGCGATGACGAGGAGGAGCCCCGGCTGCCGAACACCAGAGGACAGAAGAGGTTCCCCCCACAAGTGCGGACGGTGAACATGATATACGCAACCCACATCCCCAAGAGGGAGCGGAAGCGTGCGCTAAGGGACGTATATGCGTTGGAGCCAGTCGCCCCAAAGTTCCACCCATGGTCCTCCTGTCCGATCACCTTCAATCGCAGGGACCACCCCACTAGTATCTGTCACGACGGATTTGCCGCACTGGTCCTAGACCCAATCATCGATGGATTTCACCTCACTCGAGTCCTCATGGACGGTGGCAGCAGCCTGAACCTGCTTTATCAGGACACAATGTGCAAAATGGGTATAGACCCCTCAAGGATCAAACCCACAAAAACGACCTTTAAAGGTGTCATACCAGGTGTAGAGGCCCATTGCACAGACTCAGTCACACTATAAGTGGTCTTTGGATCCCCGGATAATTTCCGAAGTGAGGAGTTAATCTTCGATATAGTCCTGTTCCGCAGTGGCTATCATGCACTGCTCGGGCGAACCGCATTCGCAAGATTCAATGCGGTACCGCATTATGCATACCTCAAGCTCAAGATGCCAGGACCTCGAGGGGTCATCGCAGTCAATGGAAACAGAGATCGCTCTCTCCGCACGGAGGAGCACACTGTGGCCCTCGCAGCAGAAGCACAAAGCAGCCTCTCAAGGCAATCCACCAGTTCGGCGGTTAAACAACCGGACACCGTCAAGCACGCCCGGAGTAATCTGCAACAAGACCGCCTAGCACGTTCCGAGCTCGCATAGCAATGCGCCCCCACCCAGTCCCAGCCATATGGTGAAATCCGTGCCACGCGTACATAATTACGCATTGAAAATACCATGGGCATAGGTGGGGGAGGGGGGCACGACTACGGCACGCCCCAAAACGCGGCTCAACCGCACTAGGGGCTTCCCGTTTTGTTATTTTTTTGTCTCTTTCAGGATTCTACTCTCTGGAAACCCCGTCCGGTAGTACAATCGTCGGACACATGATACAACAACCAAGAAGGCAGAAAGCTACGTCGCACCATGGAACTCCCAGGTGGTCTCTGATAACGAGCGAAATACCTGCTTTAAATACCATTCCGCAGCTTGCCCTTGGAGGGGACATGTCAAATAGTCCTGTCTTTTGCTTATCGCATTACTTGTATCATTCTGCTTCGATGCACCTTTTTGAAAAAACAATGCATAGCACTAGTCTATTACTGCATTCTCTATTCTTTCTTTATATATATAATATATATATATTTATATATATATATATATATATATAAACACTATTCTGACCACGGGATCAGAATAATATTCTGATCACAACCTGACCTGCCTCGCTAGTAGTACGTTGAACTTCCATGTGAACTAGGTTGAACTTCCGCCAACATTGCCCAAATGGGGCTTGCGATATACCGTTGGAAAGCTATGGACACCAATATCATGACCCAACTTAAATTTTTGGCAAAAATATAAGCGGTTTAAGAGCAGTTTTGAAAACCGTTTTTTCTTCACACAAAAAATGTGAATCGTATTTTCAATCGCATTTCTAAACCATTTATCGGAACGAGGCATATAATATGGCGTTGGAAAGCTGCTACAAAACCGCTCCTTCCACATGTTGAAAGTTTTCTCTAATTCTGTATGGTTAAAGAGTAATTAGGAAAAACGTAAAATTTCGTAAACCGAATAGCTGAGTTCGTATTTTCGATGTCATTTGTAAATGGCTAGTCCAATTGAGGCATATGATATGGCGTTGGAAAGCTTATGAAAATGCGGTACTTTTTCATGTTAAAAGTTTGTCTAATTTTGAACGGTTTAAAAGTAATTTAGAAAACGATACAAGTTCCACCAAGTTCGTATTTTCGAGCTAATTTTTTAACCGTGCGTCCGAATGCAGCAAATGTTATGACGTTGCAAAGCTTGAACAAATGCAAAACTTTTTTGTATGTATTGTTTCTCCCAATTCCTTACGATTTTAAGTCTGTTTTGAAAATTGATAAAAACCTATTTTCCCCGTAATTTCTACAAACTTTAAGGGAAAGGCGCAAATAATATACCATTGAAAAGCTACGAAAAATGCGAAATATTTTTATGTTGATGATTTTCTCTGATTCCTAGCCGTTTTCAAGTAATTGTGAAAATGGCGAGATCATTCGTTCAGCCTTTATCGCGAAACTGATTCTTCGAAAATGCACCGCGTGAAGAACCTGAACTTCTCGGCACGTGTACATGAATTTCACTCTGTTTTTTCACGTGCTTTTCTTACTCGTAGCTCTTCATCCACTGCTCGTAGCTCTCCATCCACTCACTGGAATTGAGCATGTGATATACCAATGGAAAGCTATTGTAAACACGCAACTTTCCCGTGTTGATTATTTTTTTCATACTCGCGACGATTTTAAAAGTTTTGCATCTCAAATTCATTCACTCTAGTAGTTGAACTTCGTTCTGTTTTCAGGTTGAACTTCTGTGACGTATTTTCCTTTGTAATTTTCTCATCCATTTCGTTAGTGTTACACAAATGATACTCTTTCTGTACAAACCTCTCTCACAATATATTTTTTGACTTTCTTCGATCGAGGACTTGAACTTACACAAATGATATTCCTGTCGTTTTGAAGTAAATTAGAGAAATGACAAGATCATGATTTCTGCCTTCATTGCGAATGGAAACGCACTACGTGAAGTAGTTGAATTTCACGGGCATGCTTGTTTAAACCTCACTCTATTTTTGACGTGCTGTTTTTTGCACTGTGTGAAGTAGTTGAACTTCTCGGGCATGTCTGTTTGAACTTCACTCTATTTTACTTTATTGTATTTTTCTTATACGAAACACACACCATGCAGTATGTGAACTTCTGGTTATTATCACTTTGAACTTCTCTCTGGTTTGAGAGAATTATTTTAAAACCCAAAAAACAACATTTTTTATACATATTTTGGACATCTAAATACACGGTGAACCTCTCTCACAAGAATTTTTTGAACTTTTCCTCAACGAGCACTTGAACTTCTAGCAACCATTTTTTTTCGTTTATGAGTTGTTTTTAAAAGTACAAAAAATGGCGTCGTGTTCTTTATATTTTTGAACAGGTAAATCCTAGGTTTTAATAAACCCTGAACTTCTCTGTTATTTCAATATGAACTTCACCTTTTTTATATTTTGAGTAAAGTATTGTATTCGATTTTTATATGGAAAAAATCGAACATGGAAATACAAGGTGAACCTCTCGCGCAAGAATTTTTGAACTTCCCCAGACAGAGCACTTGAACTTCTTTCAACAAACCTTGTAATCTTTTATTTTTCTATACTTTTATTCTCACCTGAAATGCATTCCTTACAGTACTTGAACTTCTCGTTGTTTTCACTATGAACTTCTGTTGCACTTTCATGTATATGTCGAATTACATGCAGTTGAAGGTCAGACGTCATTTTTACCATTTTAAAATATGTAATTGGAGGTCGGACGTCCCGCAATATAAATTATGAACCGTGCACGGAGGTGGACGTGAACTTCTTGCAACAAGTATAGGTTTTTTCATATACTTTGAACTTCTTTGTTATTTTAATTCCATTTTCTTAGTCATATTCTTAGAAAGGAAATATGTTTTTAAATAAGCATCAAAGATTTTTTTTGTAAATTGCACTTCATAGTTTTATTTTTCTTTAGAGAAGGTAATAATTTGAGTTTCCTGTATACATCGAACTACTGCTCTATTTTAATTTGAACTTTGTCATTTTTATTCTTTACTAGCAAGGAAAGTTTGAGTTTCTTTATAAATATCGAACTTCTCTATTTTGTAATTTGGACTTCTTGATTTATTTCTTTCAGTGATGGCAAAATCCTAGTTTTGTAATAAATATTGAACAGGTCCTTTATTTAAATTTGAACTTCTAGAGTTTTTTAAATGGTGATAATCCCGTTTTTACGTTTTTTGAACTGCTATATGTTTAAAATTTGAACTTCTTATTTATTTTATTAGAAACAGTGAAATATCAATTTCAAAGTGCTCTCTTATTTTTGTACTATTGTGTAATTTTTTTCTGAACTTCTTATGTTCTTCCCATCAACAGATTCAGATTTTCCATTTTTTATACATCGAACTATTGCGTTACTTTATTTTTTCATTCTCAAATAACGAGGAAACCCATAGTTTCTATAATCATCGAACCACTTTTTGGAAAATAGTATGCTTGTTGGCAATATCAATGAACACGTATAGAGCAGAGAAGCGCAATTTATTTCACGAAACATTTTTGAGGAGTTTGTAAAGAGTAAACTACATTCCGTTTTTTTATTAATTTTTGTTTTTGTTTGAGAACAAAGAGAACATTCTTTTTACTGTTAATGTTTTGAAGTGAATTTTATAAACTTAAATTTAGTTTATGCTCTTTTTAAATTTGTTTGTCACTTCAAGTTCTAAAAAATCGCAAATCTCCCATGTTTTTGTTTTGCGTGTTTAATTATTTGAACTTGCTGAGATACGCATAACACACTTAACCTTCTTGAACACAATGTTTTTACCTTCACAAATAGAAATTTAGAGCAAATTTTTTGCACAATAGTACGAGACAAACAGAGCAACACCCCACACACTGATGCTCATAAGTTGTTTTCCCCTTCTTTTAGTATACACATTGAACGGCACACGTATACTAGGATGAACTTCTCTCTTTTATGTCCCATAGGAACACGTGTACGCAAGAGAAAATTTATGGACCAGGGAGAACCCATTTTTGATAGCGACGGAGTGTGTTGCATCCACCGTTCGAACGTCGGAAGAATCGGCAAGGGGATCCCGTCCAGGATCTTCCGACCTTAGTTGGAGATTGTCTTCCACTACGGCGGCATTGGAGGAGGATGACGCCGAGGCCGAGCCTCATGCGTGAACATCAAACTCTTTTTTTATCACGTCTTTGTTTCTTTTTTCAGAAATAGGGAAATACTATTTTTTTAACAATTTGAACTTTTTGAAACTTTCTGGATGGAACTCACGTAAGCCAAATACAGAAGCAATCAAACAAGAGAAGGGCATAGTTTCAATTGTTTCCTTAGCGTGTTGCCATACGGACATTTTCATATTAAAAAAGATATATTGTACCTCTCATTCCTCAGCACACTTTGAACAAAAAAAGGTAGAAGAACACATTTTTTGGACGGTTAGTGCTCCCTGAGTTAGGGGGAATAACTACAGAGTATCAAAACTGAATGTTTTATGTTGGTACTTCAGGCGAACGAAACCACCTGCTCCTTTGAATTGCTTGGTCAGCAGGATAACACAACGGACATCGACGGGCATCTGTGCTCATCTTTTTTGTAGTTTTTGGTGAAGTTCGACTTGGTCTGCAGGATAAGCACGAATGGGATCACTGATAGCTGAGCCGGAAGGAAACTGTTCCTTCCTTTTTATAGAATTTGACACGGGACAATTAGGAAGAAGACACCAAGAACTCTGCTGTCTGCTGTAGTTGACCTGCTAGTAGCGTACGAATTGAACTTCAGTTAAACTACTTTTTTCTGCTGCCGACGATGATGATGCGGCCGCTGGTGATGAACTTCTTGAGTAGTGTACCATCGTTTTGCCAATCTATCAAGCCGCAGTTCTTGTCGCTTGTGCCGTAGTGAAGGATGAGTAGAGGGGAATGAGGGGCATGTCTCGCGGCTCTGTTTTTTTGCAGGTGCCGCCATGAGAGACCAGCGGCGTGCGTGGTGGCCTCGGAATCCCGCAGGCCGGCGGTGCGGGTGGTTGGGCGGGACCTTGGAGGACGGCAGCAAGTTGCGGCGGGATCCCGGAGCCCTGTGCCGTGCGTGGTTGTGGCTGAATGCCGGAGTCCAGCGACGTGCGTGGCTGCGGCGGGCGACGGTGGCTCAGCCTTCGGGTTCAGCTACGTGGGCGTGGTCGACGACATGCTCCACGAGGGCGCCGACCCGGCCTCCCGCCTCATCGACTGCGCGCAGGGGCTCACCACCGGGGCCTCTCTCTCGGAGGTAGCCAGATCCATGGTTGAAGCAGGGGAGGGCCCTGACGGCGGCGCTGTAGGTGGCCGAGGCCAGCCGGCGGCGCGGGAGGTGGTCGGGGCAAACCGGCGGCGCGGGAGGTGGCCAGGGCCCGACGGCGGCGCGGGGTAGGGAGGGAGGCAGCGGTGGCGCGATGCAGTTCGGGAGAGGTGCCAGATGGGATCGAGGGAGGTTAGGGGAGGGGTCGTGGCGAGGGGGTGGGGTGTGTTTCTTTTTTACCGATCGGGGATCTCAGGAACAGCTAATCGCGTCTATATAGGGCTTCCGTGATCCGAATAGTTACTCTAATCCCAGGATTAGAATAGTGCCACCCTATATATATATATATATATATATATATATATTCAGTTATGACATTCAGCACCCATACACTCTGGTACGGCCAATACGCCAGAAGCTTAAGCGTACCCCATAATACGGCGTGAGAAGTCCGAACACTTGCGATAGTGCGGCACCCCGAACTAATAGCATTATATGCATCAGCTCTGAATCATGTCCTGGGTCAATAGTTGGGTTTGCCCGGCTCCCATGTTTTGGTACCTTACGTTCCGCTATATCGGCTAAGGTAGCACTGGGATAACTACTATGATTGTGCCCCGGTTCATCTGGGCCAGCACCTCAGTAGAGAAAGCTAAAACTGACTGTCATGATAAGGCGAGAGCTGGTCGCTATTCGAGAGGTCTCGAGTCCCTAAAGACTTATGCCGCTTAGGGCGAGGAGTCGGCTTTGTCCGGCTTAGGCGTGTATAGCGCCCCGAATTCGGCCTTCCGAACACTAGGGGCTTCGCCAAAATTTAAAATTGTAGACTTCTATGGCTAAGTGAGAGTGATAAAGCATCAGAGTCCGATTGCCTTGTTCATTGCGCTGAGAACCTCCCTCGAAGGACCCAAGAATGGGGAAAAGAGTGCTCAGATTTATCCTCAACACCCCAGCACTCGCGGCATGGGGGCAGAAGCCGACGACTCGCCATCTCTCAGATTTGATAAACAGCCGCACAGAAGGTAATATTTTAAATTCAAATAAGCGTTGCATATGAACAAGTTTTCATAATACAGGATCACACGAGCAAGTTCACTCAAAAATTACATCTTTGGAACACTCATTCGCCATAAGGCGGGCACCCTTCAGGATGCCCTCATAATACATTTCAGGGTGGCGATGCTCCTTGCCCTGCGGTGGTCCCTCCTTCACCAGATTCTCAGCGTCCATCTTGCCCCAGTGTACTTTAACATGGGCAAGCGCCTGGCGGGCGCCCTCGATGCAGACAGACCGCTTGATGACTTCTAACCGAGGGCAGGCATCCACAAGCCACCTCACCAGCCCGAAGTAGCTCCCTGGCATGGCATCTCCAGGCCATAGCCGGACTATAAGACCCTTCATGGCCTGTTCGGCCGCCTTATGGAGCTCGACCAATTGCTTTAGCTGGTCGCTTAAGGGAAACGGGTGTTCGGCGTCAGTATACTGAGACCAGAACACCTTCTCCGTCGAGCTCCCCTCCTCGGCTCGGTAGTACTTTGCGGCATCTGACACGCTGCGAGGCAAATCTGCGAATGCTCCTAGAGAGCTCCGGACTCGGGTAAGTAACAAGTAATTTACTTTCACATGCTTGCTTTGCATAATGAATGCCTTACCCGCCGCTATCTTCTTCATCGCCTCAATTTCCTTGAGGGCCTTTTGGGCTTCAGCCTTGGCATGCTTTGTGCTCTCGAGGGCCGCAGGAAGCTCAGACTCTCGAGTCTTCGAGTCAAGCTCCAAAGTCTCGTGCTTCTTCACGAGAGCCTGGAGCTCTTGCTGCACCTCACCAACCCATGCCTCTTGTTTCTCCCGCTCGGTGCGCTCTGTGGCCGCTTTGTTTTCGGCCTCGGACAGCGCTTGCTTCAGGGCCGCCACTTAGGTCGCGGTCCCTGGCACATTCATGATGATCCTATTATTTTGCAACCATATCTTTTTTTTCATATATACATAGACAAGGTATTACTTACCTTTGTTCTCCTCGAGCTGCCTCTTGGCAAGGCCGAGCTCTTTCTCGGACCGCTCAAGGTTCTGCTTCAGTGTGGCGACCTCCGCAGTCAGTGCGGCAGAGGTCAGCAGCGAAGCCTGCATACACATATAGACATACTTGTATTAGACTCCTATAGATATTATTCGATCCTCTATTCGGCTTTTCTTCGTGAACACCAGACAGAGCATCAGGGGCTATTGTCTATGCGGTAATATTTTCCTATATTTTAAATATTTACCTCAAAGCATGTTAGAAGGCTGGCACAGGCTTCAGTGGCGGACTGAACCTTCTTGATCACCGCACTCATAATAGTGTGGTGCTCCTCGTCGATGGAAGCGCCGCTAAGCACTTCCAGCAAATTGTTCGGTGCTTCCGGATGGACGGAGGTCACCGGCACGGGCGGCTTGCCCCTCTTGGCAGGGGGCCGCCTGCCGGAGTCTGGAACCCCTGAAGGTTCCGGCGCGGTGTTCGGCTGAGGGCCGAACTTGGAGCCCTTGGGAGCCTTGCTCCCTTTGCGTCTGGAGGCCGGAAGGTCGCCTTGAGGCGCCTCCAGGACTACCTCCCCTCGGCTCGGAACCCCTTGAGACAATACCTCGACATTGTCCGTAGGGCGAGGAGAGGAGGCGGTTGGAAGTGAATAGCTATTCACATCCGACGAATCCAAGGAACCGCTTGACGAGGTCACGTCGATGCGGGCTCGAGACGGACTGTATAATCATATTCGGCGTTAGGAGAAGCAATGCGACAAAAGTATACTACGAGTCGCTCTGGTATCCGAATAATTATGACTTTGCTAGGGGCTTGGCCCTGAGTGGCCACTCGTCTTCGCTGTCGGCGGCGGTGGTGGAACAGTCCGGAGGGAGAGTCCTTCCCTTCTTGGACCCTGCGGCCCGCCCGGTTGGGGCGGCCTTCCTTTTCTTTTCTCCCTCGGCTAGAGGGGAGAACCTTCTTTTTCCTACTCCTCGTTTCCACGGGAGGAGTGCGTCTCGGAGTTATCGGACGATGAGTCTGATACCTCCTGGCACCGGGAACTCTTTCGGGTTCCCGTGGCCTCCTTCTTGATCTTCTTCTCTGGCACCTCATAAGGAGCCGGAGTCAGCATCTCCGTCAGGAGAGCATCTGTAGGATGTTCGGGCAGAGGGGCTAGGCAGTCAATATGCCCCGATGTCTCCACCCGGTCCTGTCAAAGGCATGGGAGCTCAGATCCCGCACGTAGTTGAACTATGGAGAATGAATACCCTATAAGTGATAAAAAAAGCTTACCGCGCCGGCTTGGCGCTGTGCGTTGAGTCCACGATCCTCGGTGAGAGGAGGGAGAACCTCGACACTCTTAAACAACACCTTCCAAGCATCCTCTTGCATCGTGTCGAAGAGCTCGCTCAAAGTCTGGTGCTGGGCTGGGTCGAACTCCCACAAATAGAATGCCCGTTGTTGACACGGGAGGATCCGGCAGATGAGCATGACCTGGACTATGTTGACAAGCTTGAGCTTCCTGTTTATCATGTTTTGGATACAGGTCTGGAGTCCAGTCAGCTCTACCGGACTATCCCAGGGCAGGCCCTTCTCTTTCTAGGAAATGAGCCGCGTGGGGATTCCAGATCAGAACTCGGGGGCCGCCACAAATTTGGTGTCACGCGGCTCGGTGATGTACAACCACCACGATTGCCACCCCTTTATGGTCTCCACGTAGGAGCCCTCGAGCCATGTGACGTTGGGCATTTTGACCACCATGGCGCCTCCGCACTCCGCCTGCTGGCCGCCCACCACCTTCGGTTTGACACTGAAGGTCTTCAGCCATAAGCCGAAGTGGGGCTTGATGCGGACGAAGGCCTCACACACGACGATAAACGCCGAGATGTTGAGGATGAAGTTCGGGGCCAGATCATGAAAATCCAGGCCGTAGTAGAACATGAGCCCCGGACGAATGGGTGGAGGGGAAATCCCAGTCCGCGGAGGAAGTGGGTAAGGAATACTACCCTCTCATGGGGCCTGGGGGTGGGGATGAGTTGCCCCTCATATGGGAGCCGGTGTGCGATATCCTCGGACAGGTATCCGGCTCCCCTTAGCTTCTTGATGTGTCCTTGCATGACGGAGGAGACCATCCACTTGCCTCCCGCTCCAGACATGATTGGAGAAGGTTGAGGAGGAACATGTGGACTTGGGCGCTGGAGCTCGAGTGCGCAAGAATGGATGAGCAAGGAGGAAGAAGGCGTGGGTAGAAAAAGGTGAATCCTTATCCCTTTATAAGGGCGGACGAAACTATGTGTCCCCACTAGCCTGGTAAAACTCGCTTATCCCCCAAGCGCCGTAATTGATGGTGCGGTTGGGTTACCCTCCCCACTAGCCTGGTGAAACTCGCTTATCCCCCAAGCGCCGTAATTGATGGCGCGGTTGGGTTACCCACGTCCGTATTGATGGGAATCCCACAATAAGGGGATACGATCTCTACTTCGACAAGACGTGCCAAGGAAACCGCCTCGCGAAACACGCTAAGGTTGGCTGTAAGAAACGATTTGAATGGTGACCTGGCTGTGGTGTGATGACACACTGTGAAATACGTCAGCAGATTAGATTTGTGGAAATATTATTCTCTCTACGGTGGTATGTGGAACTTGTTTTGCAGAGCCGGGCACGATCCTCTTGTTCAAAATCTTCTATGAAGTATTCGTAGGAGGAACCCACCTTGCAATGCCGAAGACAATGTGCGCGCCGGACTCATCGTCATTG
The DNA here is from genome assembly GCA_034509565.1 of Triticum monococcum. Taxonomy (NCBI): domain Eukaryota; kingdom Viridiplantae; phylum Streptophyta; class Magnoliopsida; order Poales; family Poaceae; genus Triticum; species Triticum monococcum. The sequence goes on from CM067847.1 coordinate 699,359,549, forward strand.
AAGCCTGGTTCAGGGGCTACTGAGGGAGTCCTGGATTAGGGGGTATCCGGACAGTCAGACTATGTCCTTTGGCCGGACTGTTGGACTATGAAGATACAAGATTGAAGACTTCGTCCCATGTCCGGATGGGACTCTCCTTGGCGTGGAAGGCAAGCTTGACAATATAGATATGTAGATTTCCTTCCTTGTAACCGACTCTGTGTAACCCTAGCACCCTCCGGTGTCTATATAAACCGGAGGGTTTAGTCCATAGGACCAACAACAACAATCATACCATAGGCTAGCTTCTAGGGTTTAGCCTCTCTGATCTCGTGGTAGATCAACTCTTGTAATACTCATATCATCAAGATCAATCAAGCAGGAGTAGGGTTTTACCTCCATCGAGAGGGCCCGAACCTGGGCAAAAACATCGTGTCCGCTGTCTCTTGTTACCATCTGCCTAGACGCACAGTTCGGGACCCCCTACCCGAGATCCACCGGTTTTGACACCGACACCAGTAAACATCAAACTTCTCTCATTTGGCCCCAACTAGAGGCCCGGTGAGATGACTATACTGCACCTGCACGGAGGGGGACGCAGCTTCATTGACTTACGACAACTGCCTTGGGTGAATGACACGTGGGCCCAGGGGGTGGATAGCCCACCTATCATACAGCCAAAGGCAGGTGCAGTAGGGGGCCGAGGAGTAGTACAAAATCCTACACACCTACGCACGCTAACCAAGGGCAAGAATGATTACTCGAATCGCAAGATCAGTTGACTAGAAGCTAAGCTAGACCCATGGAGGCGATGAGCGCGAGCATCAGCCGGCTGTGCCAGATGGTCCACGACGCCGGCCTGCGGCCCGGCACAGAGGAACGTCTCCAGGTAGTATTGCTTAAGGCCGCCAGGGCGAGGGGCCGCTTGGACGACAGCTTTGTCTCCTTGTTCAACGAGCTCCTCATCGGTTTCCTCGACAAGTTCACCGTCGTCAAGAAGCTTGCGGACGACTTTGACGTAAGCCTCCAGCCGACGCGCCCAGGCTCTGCGATGCCCGCCACCCTCAACGACCACTATGGTGACAACCTCTTCGACGCACTGGTGGCCCTGCGACTGCCCGTCATCGCGCCGGAGAATGTCCACCTCGAGGTCGCGCTTGCCACGTAGAGCTTGGCCCAGCAAGACACCATCGACATAATCACCCACGTCTATGCGCAAATTGTCCACAAGGACTACTACATGCAAGAGGAGGACGATAGGATGCTGGCCTTCTTGGACCGCAGGGCAACCTTGGACGGCACTGTTCTGAAGCACGTTGAGCTCGCCGCCAACGCCACTGCTCTTCACACATCGGTTGGTGACCCAGCGCACTAGGGCATGAGGATGTCGTTGATGGATCCGTATGTATTTTTATCTTTTCATCAAATCCATGTAGTAGTATATGATACTACAGTAATTTTCGTACGTACTCCATGCATGAACGGCACCAGAACCAAACTTCTCATTTACTCTAGGCAAAATCGTTATTTTCTATCTATCGGTCGCGCCATGGAGCAGAACCAAATTTTACAAGTTACGAGTTCAAAAGGAAAAGCCTGCCGTGTTCGCGTCGCACCCCCACACGGTTGGTCTGACACGCCGCTCAAGCGGGAATGCGTGGGGTGTTGCATTTTCACTTACAAGTGGACCGCAGTTGAGCAAACCGACTATCAGCAAACCCCCACCCCGCCCACTACGCGATGGCTGAGAAAACAGGAGGGAGAAGAGATGGCTGTAGCACGGACTCCAAGAAAATTGGTGTCGGATGGGACTCGTGTGGGTGGCGTGTGCCGTACTGCTAGACGTGAATGCTAGTTATGGCCCATGCCACCCCACTATATCGAGCCTATATCGAGATACGTAGAACAAATTTCCCGCAGTCCATGCTCAGCCCTCCTCTATCTCTCTTCTCAGCCAGCCAACGGAAGCGCGGAGCCCATCGTCTGTTTGCTCACATGCGGCCCCACATGTCAGTGAAAATGCAAGAGGACCCACTGAACCTGCACATCTTTCACCTCGATGTGCTGGTGATGAAAAACAAATCCAATAAAGATCTTTGGTGGCACATCTCATCAATACGGATCTTTGGTGGCACTAGTCAAGAGTTACTCAAGACTAGTAAGATTCTATTTACAGTTTAACCCAAGGTGCACATCTCGTGGCTTCAACTACCACTCTATTTTCTTTCATGACACGACCTGGATGCTGGATGTCCCACGTGTCGGCAAAAGGAGGAAGAACCCGACCAAATCTTCGATTGTGCCCTCGGATTAGACTAGTTGTCCAAAGTTGGATGTAACTATATACTAAAACATGTCTAGATACATATATATTTTGAAAAATTGAAGGCATGTATTGTGCAACGGAGGGAGTAGAATGGATGCAAGTTTTTGTATTGGGAAGAAGAGTACATCCATATATTGATGGAGCGCAATTTAGTAGATGTTCTATCACTTTTAGCTAGCACAGAGGCTAGAGATGAGATTAGTGCACTTGTTGATACTCCTACTAGAATAGAGGCTAGACATGAGACTAGATGCGAGGAAGAAATGTCTACTTCTTTACACTCGAAGAAGAAAGAAGCACGCAAGAGTGAGCCTCCGCAGATCAACAATGAATGCATCGAGAAGGCACTAATCTAACTTACAGGAGTAGTAAAATGTATTCTTGTGGTTCTTGTTTTCTTTGGTCTTGCTTTTCTATTCAAAATTATCATTGGAGTCCGTGCAAAATGGAGGTCCGTTTGGGGTCGTGCGTTGGAGTTGGCCTTACAAGTGGGACTGCAGTTAAGGAAACCGACTATCGGCAAACCCCCACCTCGCCCGCCGCGCGATGGCTGAAGTTAGAGAAACGACGAGGTTGAAGAGATTGCTCTAGCACGGACTCCAAGAAATAATATGGTGTTAGATGGATGTCGTGGTGGTGGCGTCTGTCGTACTCCTGGACGTGAATGCTTGTTCTGGCCCATGCCACCCTACTACTCCTACTACTTACTCCTACTATATAGTACTAGTATTGAGGATTCGAGGTGCTGGTTACGTACAGCGAACACATTAACATATGGCTACAGTAAAAACACCCGCCCGACGCGCGAAGCATGTGAAGCACGTACAATTGTTGATTGGCCTCATCCGATAACCTGTTGCAATGCACGTACAATTATGTATTCGGAAAATATTTTTTTGCCTCGTCGCACCACTCACTCAGAGAAGCGTCTCAAAAGCCATTCATAAATTTAGTAAGTTTATCACAGGCATATCATTTTATTACATACAACAGGTCATCAACCCACATCGACAACGAGGATACATTATAAATACTAAAGTTTTCACCACACAACAAATAACAAGCAATGAAATGAACTTCAACTCAGCCATTCCTCGGCATTGGAAACACTTGCTTTGAACCTCAAGTGATTCTCTGGGGCGGGCCATCCATTGTCGATCTGGAGACCAACGCAAGACTGATCATCCAGGCTAAAGCAGCCTACTATATCAGTACCAGGGTAGGGAACCACCCAAATGTCCGAGGTATAGACACAGTTGCTTCTCATAAATGGTACTAGTAACGTTGTGTCAACAGCAGTTGGATCACCTTTCACCATCATCAGATAGTTTTGTCCAAGGAAGAGCGAGTTTTCTCCAAGACTATCAATTCTGTACCAGGGAGAAGAAGTTGGCTCTAGCACACTAGTATCCATCCCGAATACCATGCAACGGGTGTTGGAATAGGTCCGGAGAGTGCGACCATGGGAGACTACACCTGCTTCCTTAGCAGTAACATCATCAGTGGGTTGTATAGACAGAAGAAGAGGTGATCCATCATAATTAGTTGCCAGGCACCATAGAGTATATGGGCGCTGCTCGTCCTCATGCTCGTGATCATCACCATCGTCATCTCCCCCTTGGTTATAAAATTTTTCAAGTATAGGTGGTGGGATGTTCACAGGACCTTGGAAACACAAGAAGAAGGTTAATTAGTAAAGGGAAACTTGCTAACCCGCATGCATGTGGATGAAAAAATTATAATTACGGTGGAAGACAAACGTACCGAAACTACGAGGATCCCATGCAAAAACAGTGCCACGGGTGGCAGCAAACACAAGGCCCTCGTATTGAATTGCATCACAGTACTCATCCGTGTACAGAAACTGATTTTTGAGCAATATCCATCGAGTCAAACCACCAAGGATGGCAACAAGCTTGTCAAAGATAGCAGCAACTTCATAGTTGTTGTAATTCCAAGAGCCGTTCGGAACTCGACAAATTGCTATCTTCCATAGAAGACAGTCACCATGATCATATTTGAACGTGCGTACAATACCGGTGTGCTCAACCTCTAGGTAGTCTATTGAGATTTTTGGAAGTGGAACCCGGTCACGGGTGTACACATTCACAAGTTCCCACTCGCAGTTGGACCCAATGTAAACAACCCAATCTCCATTTGCGCCTGCCCAAGCCTTGCCCTCAAGCGATGGCATCTAAACATCATACATATCATTATCAAGTGGCATCAACTTGCACAGGGCGAGGCCTACGTCGTGTCGGCGCCAGTCATCAGGGTCACGACGAAGAAGATAGGGGAGATCAAACCGCTCCTTGACTCTTGGGTTCCTTGTAATGATGTTATTAGTTGAGTTGAGAATGGCCTTGAACGAACCTGCCATGCTAGCCGAGGTGATGACTCCGCACCGATCAATGAGTTCCTCCACCACGTCATCTTTCAGATTGGGGCAAGAATAACGGGGTCGTTTCCGGCCTGTTCCCTCCATGGAGAAGACGATTGAACAATGGCAGAAGAAAGGGTGAAGGGCTGAAGGAAAATGGAGGAGGGAGAGGAAGAGCGTGCGATAGCAGTTCCAAATCGAGAGGGAAATGCAAAGAGTCGGTGGATGGTTGTGAGTCTGCCATGGTTCACGAAGAGGCGCCCCGACCTACATGTCCATTCAGAAATACTCCTACTACTCGCCGTCGTCTTACTGATATGTTGGAATGGGACCACATGTCTACGAAACATGGTGTGTAATTTCTCGTGCAAAATGCGATCTGGCCACGTTGGCCTGAGGTGCCGCATTAGTTATCGACCTTTATTTTTTAATGGCGTGCCGATTAGTTTTGAAGCACGACTAACTGGTACTGTATGCAAAGAAAATATAAACTACTCTACCACTACTCCACCTCCAGTACTAGTAGTATAAAAAAGATATATAGGCTGGAGCTTCGGCGCTTTCTTGCTAAGGGCTGCCAACTTGCTTCTCACACTACCACCCTCTCTCCAGATCTAAAAAGGACGACTCCTCTCTCCCTCCTCACCGGTGGTCACAGATCCGCCGGGGAAGAAAAGGACGTGCAGCGTTGACGCACTTGTCGTCGGCGAGCGAGGTCATGCACTGACGACAATACCGTCCTCTCAGACCTAGAGCCCACGCGGGATGGCCTCCGTCCCCAAGCTTTCTGCCGTAGTGTGTGCAGAGGACGACAACCACAAGCGAAGCCACTTCCCGCCGACCCTCAGGTATGCTACCTCTTTTCGAACCATAACCTTGTTCTATTGCCCCATCTGCCATGTCGTTGCATGTGGATCTTTTTCCACTCCACCATCTTCCCAATTTGCTATCCTCTGCTCTGCTGGCCATGCAGACGAAAACCATAATTTGCACTATTAAAGGAAACCCTACTTCATCCAGACTAATCCATGTCTGGGTTGAATAAGGAAAGGAAGGGAGACTGTACTGTCCAAGAGAGTAGGGATCGAACCCGCATCTAGGTTGAAAAGGGGAAAATCAGTAGCTAAGGAATGAGTCTCGTGTGTCTTGGTTGAAGAAGGGTAGAAAGGCATGACAACGCAATAGAGAATGACCAGGTTGATCGGTTTGTTGTCCTTGCATAGGAAAAAAGGTGGCTAAAGAGAACAAAAATGGGACGTAATCCACATATATGATGCGTGGATATTTGTTGCTCTGGGCAACCATACCTCCCTCACCACTCTGCGTCCGTGGAGGTACATCATACTGGTGCACCCACTGTCCGAATGGGCCTCCCATGCTCTTATTGCCACTTTTTTTTGCTGTTAGTATAACGCCAGCAGTCAAGTCAAGCAATGCTACTTCTAAAGTGATGCCACATTTAACTAACGTCGCTCTCAGTCTAATGCCACCGATAAATTTAAGCAATGCCATTTAATGTCACTGGATTATTTCAGGGTTAGCTATTGATTGTGGATGTATTAAAGATTTTTTAAGCTAAGGCATTCTAATGCTGTTGCACAACCAGTATACCAACGATGAAACTTGTTACTACCTTCAGATTTTTGCACTGTTAATGCTTATATATTACATACCTCACTTTCATGAGATAAGTTAATTTTTTTGTACAGTGTCACCAAAATGCCAAGGCGCTGATGTCATTTACTTTGGTTAAACTGCACAGACAATTATGAAGACAAGAGGAAAGGTCAAGAGTGGGCACCTCCTCCTCTGGCTATTATCTTGATTCGTTCGACCAAGTTTTTATGTTTGATCGATTATCAAGATTGGGATAGCAATTTTTAAGGTCCTCCTAAGTTCGAAATGATATTTACCTTGGAGATACATGGTTTCAATTTTTGTATACTGTCATTAGTTAATAAAGCTAGTTACCTTCAAACTTTTGTATGTGGTTTAATGCTCATGCACAACTAGTATACCAATGTTGAAACTTGTTACCTTTACATTTTGTATTGTTAATTCTTATAGAAACCTTCCAGTGCTAGAGTTTATTGAAATCTGTTCAGTAAAACCATTGTACTGTACCCTGTAAGAAACTAACTACTCTACTGTTGCACTAGCCACTTGATTAGTGTATATTTGTAGTATTTGAATGGTGTTGCATTAGCATATGGACATAAATAAAGTGTGGCAAGCTTTCCCAGATATGTGCTCAAGAAAACTACTACCTGTTTTTCTAAATACTAGACGTTTTGGTACTTTAAATTGAACCGCTAAAACGACTTATATTAAGGAACAAAGGGTGTAGAGTTCACTCAAATTATCCCGGTAAAGCTAGTCACACCATTGTTAAAATTAATGTTCATTATGTTATCGGAGGAGGTCTGTATGTTTGTCTCTAATGCATGTCGACTACATACCTGACATCATGATGTAATGTTAAGTCATTTCCTTTTGTACAGTGTCACTGAATTGTCAAGGCGGTGATGGCATTTTATTTTCGTAGAACTGCACAAAATGTGCTTAAAAGAAGAGGAAAGGTCAGGAATGGATCGGTTTTTCAGAAAAAAACTATGTATGCCTTCCTGACATCGGCCGTTGTTGCTTTATTTATTCCTTCAAACAGGTGGTTAGAAACAGTCTTGCTACATTTTTCCATTAATAAATTGGAATGCTTATATTTGTGAGTCTATGCTTCAACTAGTGCCACTTTTAGAGTAATCACACTTTCAATATCTATGCAAATAGGGATGCTCGATTTTAGTGGAACTGCACAAAAAGTCCAACTGGTTCAACATTAGGAGCATGTTTTTTTTCCAAACCTTTATATCCAATTGGTGGCACTATGAGCTTTTCATTACGAAGGTACATGGTTTGCTACTATCTTGCTACTCTTTTGTACTGTCATTAGATAGTAATACTAGTGGTTTGCATGTGAATTTATTGGCAGGGTGGACCTACATTGGAGGTGCAGGACAGGATTCAATGATTGGATGCTCAATTTCGGTTGTATCGATTTCACCTCTTACATCACTGCTACATGGATATCCTTGGTCTGATGAAGAATAGGCGCTATATTTCTGCTCTAAACCAGCAAATCAATTCAATATGAAATTATCCAGGGAAAAACATAACTGTATCAGATTGTCCAGTGCAGAACATGACAGATGCTAAGCGGAAGAGACATGTTTAAACTGAAAATACAAGGTGTGTATATGTTTACTAGTTGCTTGATATTTGTGCAGACAGAGATGTCTGCCCGCAGTTATTTGGCAAACAAACAAAGTGTCCGCAATTTTGGTTGAACTACACAAGAGAATAGTATAGTCACTGCATGCAGTGCCATTTGAAAATAGACACAGAAAGATTAGATAGTCACTTCATGGACTGCAGAAAAGTAATAGTGTACTATTTATTGGCCAACACTAAGTGCTTCATTGCTTTGGTCTGATTATACAATGGGCATCATTTTGCCTAAGCTAAAGTTTGTATTCTGAAAATAGTCTCGCGGTGTGATCGAGAGAAGACCAAATCATATTGTAGTGGATGTTCCTCCATCATGTGTGGTTCATTCTCATGGTTCCAGCTATTGGTGAAACCACTTACGTTTGCAAGAGGAATTGTAGACTTCACAAACAAATTTGTCTTTCAGTCTGTACTGAATGTTGGCCAAGAGAAGCATCCATGTTAGTAGGAAGAACAAGTGTTTTTTCTAGATCTTTGCTTTTGGAGCTACATATTTGTATATGATCTGTGAATCATTGAGATGCATTAACATGTTGATCTTATGTATGGGAATCGTACTAGTTAGTTTTAGTTGCGACACAAGATCCGAAGTGGCTGATCTTTGCTTTTGGAGCTACATATTTGTATATGATCTGTGAATCAGTGAGATGCATTAACAGTTACTTATTTCTGTTCACTCAGTGTTTACAAGTTACTGATCGATCACTAGCTAGCCTACAAATGCGCTCCTGGCAGTTTTATTTGCGACGCAAGATGCAAAGTGGCAGTTTTTACTATCGATCCTACACTACCTCTGAAGAAACTGACAAGCTACACTATTGATCCTACATGGATAAATAGCTGATCACGCACGTACTACCTCCTTTCCGGTTTGCAGGGCTCAATTCAAGAAACGACTTACTCGATCCTACACGAATAAATAGCGGATCACGCACGTACTAGTACCTCCTTTCTGATTTGCAGGGCTTAATTCAAACCTCTCACCAACAAAGGTACTCCCTCCTCTGGGTTTATTAGTCCCGTGAGCAAAGCAGCAAGACCAAGGCATGGCAATAATTAACGGCATGCAAAAGTTTAAGCCTAATTAATTTCAGCGATTTTAGTGGCTGCATGCGTGCCCTCGGCTGCGACTCGTTGCATGCTGCTTCGCGTACTGCCTGCGAGTGATTCTGAGTGCCTGCATGCAACCGGCCTTAATTAAGGCAGCTAACTGATGCGAAAAAGATACGCTTTAATTGTTGCGGGCTTTTTAAATCCGTGGAATCATTATTGACAAGGAGGGAGATGATTCGAGTGCACTCGTTTGACCGCCATGCCGGCGTGCGACCCAGACGGGACGGGACGACACAGTCATAGTTTCAGTTTCTCTAGTTTTCCACGGCAAGCTAGCGTGCTAAGCCATTAATGCATTGAATTCCAATGACAGCCGCACTACCTTCCACCTATAAGTACTGTTTCCCGGCCTTCTCCGGTGCCACCGTGACCCAACTCGCCATGTCCTCATAAGCCCCCATTGGCCCAACGTCGCTCGCCACATCCGCCATGCCCCCGCCCGTCCGTGGTAGGCAACGCCGGAGGCGGTCACAGCCGGAACTAGTGTTCGGGTTTTCACCGGAAGACAGACGGAGGGAGGAGGCAGTCTATTTGACTTTAGATGGCAATGCGGAGATCGAGGAGTTGTTGGAGCGCGACCGCATGGCGGAGGAGCAGGAGTTGTTGGAGAGCGACCGCCTGGCGGAGGAGCAGCGTATCGCCGATTTGCGCCGCCAGCGGGACATGGAGCAGTAGTGCAACGACGCTCTGATTCGCGAGCAGAGCGCCCGCAACTAGGCCGACTACATGGAGGTCGGCGCCCGGCAAATAGCCCTGGAGGCTGTCGGGCACCCACGCATTCGCGACACTGATTTTTACTACCAGCTCGTCAAGTGGGTTTCCCGCTTGTAAGCCAAAGCTTCGGTGGACCACGTCGGCATGGAAAGGGCCAACGCGCGCGAGCAACGCGCCCTATTGCACCTCTTGCAAGTCTGAGGCGAGGCGCACGACGCCGGTGCCGGCGTTTAGCGTGTACCACAGATGGCGGCCGACATCGTCTAGGTAGCTAAGAGTAAGTTAGTACTTGTACGCTACTAGAGTATTAGTGGGAGTAGATAGTTAACTTGGCTATGATGGTTGTCAATGTGGAAGTTCAATACTCTATATGTGGATCAGACCTGTTACTTTGCTCTGAATGTTGAACTTTCCATTTGAACGTATGGAATGGGTTGTTATTTTTTAAATGGGTTGTATTTGTCCTCCACGGGTTTAGAGGCTGACTTGTGGGCCTAGCAAGTTGACGCGTACACAATCAGGAGATGATTGTACGTGGAGAGGATGACAGCAGGGACCCGCCAAGGTCATGGCAGTACGCAAGCAAGTGCCTCCTTATTTCAAGCCAATAAAAAAATGGCTCCTCCTAGTGGATTTCTGACATCTGGGTCCCATGCCATTGTCAACGTAGTCAATAAACGAGAGAATTGCACAACGAGCGGCTGACACCAGGGACCCAGCAGCTCGCCTAGTTATTTTTTGTTTTGGGTTAATTTGATAAATGACACTCCAAATCTGGTGTATCCGAAAAATGCCACTGCAATTTCTAAACTTTGAAAAATGCCATTTCATGCCATTTCTAGTGGCATTTTTCGATGTCTGGAGTGTCGGCTTTCAAAGTTTGCAAACTGCAGTGGCGTTTTTCAAAGTTTGCAAAAATTGTGGTGGCATTTTTCGAAGTTTGGAAGTTGCAGTGGCATTTTTATGAATCACCATAATTGGAGTGGCATTTATCTAATTTGTTTTTGAGACGGAAGCAGGGTGTCAACTAGGCTGTGCTGGACACTTTGGCCTCTCTAGACAGCCTTTTCTTTTATGTTTACCACAGACCAGCCCAGTAGTTTTTTTTCTTTCTGAAAATGGCTAGCCCAGTTTTTTTGTGATTTGTCAAGTAAGTCGCTTTATCAGGTCTGTTGGGCTGCAAATTTTTCAAGACAAGGAGAGCTTCATTCGGCTGACCGAGAAAATGGCCTATCAGTAATGAGAAATGGGCTGTACATTTTTAAAACACATCAAACCGGCAATTAGTTACAAATATCTTTTTTTCATTTCGTGATTTTAAATTGCATTGATTTTTATGCGTGGACAATTTATTGGATTTTATATTGTATACATTTGTTTTTAAAATCAGTCTGAATGTGACACGAAATTTCAGGATTAAAAACAGTTCAGACCACACCGATATATGCAAAATTTCGTATAATTTTTTAACCATGGCCACAATATGGGCTGTAATGCTAACAAAAATAATATGGGCTCCAAAAAAACCGGTAAGAATTAGCATATGGGCTGTAAATTATTTTAAATAATGGCAGATGGGCTGTATGTTGTTTTCCATAGATTTGAGGCTTTCCACAGATGACCTATATACTGTTGGATCTCCATCCAACGGCCGTCGTGCTTCTTCAATCTCTGCTCTTCCTGCTCTAGCCGCTCAAACAAGCGCCGGCGGGACTGCCTGCTCCCTCCTCCCCGCGGCCGATTGTGCTGCCGCGCAGGCCTCGCCGCCCCACCGTACTCCCATCGCTGGCCTAGCCATACCTCTACTCACCCACACCTGCTGTTATTCTCCGGCGATGGCAGACGAACCAGTAAACCCTCGTGTTGTTCCCTTCCTAGGCCTCGCCGTCGTCCACCGCCCTGGTGCTCTCGGCGTGGCGTGGTCAACATGGTCAATGACCGACATGCATCTGAAGTGGACTGTACGTGGAGAGGCAGACAGCTGGGTCCACGACTGCACGCAAGGAAATGCCTCCTTATTACGCGCAAAATAATGATTCCTCCACCTAACATCTGGGACCCATCGAAAGGGCCTCTGTATTTCACGGAAAAAACGTTACCGCCGCTGATAGCTCAGACCCACCAGCTATACCTTCGCACGCAAGGAAGTGCCTCCTTATTACGCACAAAAAAATGAATACTCCCCCTGCTAGCTGGGACCCAGTATAGTGGGCCTACTAAGTTGACGGGGATGAAGGGCTTTGTCAACTTAGTCAATATGCACGATTCTAGCTCGACTAACCGTACGATGTCCATCCAACGGCCGTAGTGCTTCTTCAACCTCTGGTCTTCTTGCTCCTGCCGCCCAAAGCAGCGCCGGTCGTGCCGCCTGCTCCTGCCTCCCGTGGTCGGCTGTGCTGCTGCGGAGGCCTCACCGCCCCCATACTACTCCCACCACTGGCCAGGCCATCCCTACACTCCACTCACCCACACCCCCTGTTATTCTGCGGTGACGGCAGCGCAGCCGAACCAGTGAACCCTTGTACTCTTCTCCGCGTGGGCATCCACTACCGCATGTTCCCCGGCTCTGCATCGTCCCCTTCCTAGGCCTCGCCGTCGTCCACCGCCGTGGTGCTCTCAGCGCGGCGTGGTCAGTGTGGTCAACGACCGAATTCTATCGGAAGAATACTGTACATGGAGAGGCTGACAGATGGGTCCATGGCAGCCGCAAGGAAGTGCCTCCTTATTACGCGGAAAATAATTATTCCTCTACCTGACAGTAGGGACCCACCGGACGCCCACCAGTATTTCACGAAAAAACGTTTGCCCCTGACTGCTGGGACCCACCCGACGGGCCACCATATTTCGCGAAAAAATGTTCCCCCTGCTGTCAGCTCGGACCCACCGGAAGTGCCTCCTTATTACGCAAAAAAATGAATACCCCCTGCTAGCTGGGACCCACCTTGGTGGGAGGCTGACTTGTGGGCCTACTAAGCTGACGGGGACGGACGGCTTTGTTAACTTAGTCAATATAAACGATTCTAGCTTTAGTGACCCTACGATGTCCATCCAACGACCGTAGGGCTTCTTCAACCTTTGGTCTTCTTGCTCCAGCCGCCCAAAGCAGCGCCGGTCGTGCCGCATGCTCCTGCCTCCCGTGGCCGGATGTGCTGCCGCAGATGCTTCACCGCCCCCTACTATTCCCACCGCTGGCCAGGCCCTGCGGCGACGGCAACCTCACAACGCAGCCGAACCAGTGAACCCTCGTACTCCTCTCCGCGCGGGCTTCCACTGCCGCATCTTCCCCGGCTCCGCGTCGTCCCCTTCCTAGGCCTCACCGTCGTCCACCGCCCTGGTGCCCTCGGCGCAGTGTGTTCAACGTTGTCAAGGAATGACTTCCATCGGACATGGACTATACGTGGAGAGGCTGACAGCTGGGTCCACGGCCGCAGCAAGGAAGTGCCTCCTTATTACGTGGAAAATAATGATTCCTCCACCTGACAGCTGGGACCCACCGAATGGGCCACTGTATTTCACGAAAAAACGTTTCCCCCTGACTGCTGGGACCCACCACCTACATCTTCGCACGCAAGGAAGTGCGTCCGGGCAAGAAAAAAATGATTTGCCCCCCTGACTGCTGGGACCCGCCACCTACATCTTCAAACGTAAGGAAGTGCGTCCGGGCAAAAAAACGATTCACCCCCCTAACTGCTGGGACCCACCAGCTACATCTTCGCACGCAAAGAAGTGCCTGGTAGTCAGGACCTACCTGGTCGAATCGTACGTAGAGTTGTCATTCTGGTCGCGAACGTGTACGTACATATATACTGGTGGATGTAGAGGCACGCACGTGTCGTAGTAGAGGCGCAGAGATAGCATGTACATGTACGTACAGCGGCCAGGGTGCAAGAAAGAAAATACGGCCACGTATTTGTACATACGGGCGGGGTCTCGAACGCCTACTCGCGCATACGTACGGCGAGGGCTCGTGTACATGGCTGGGTTGGACGGAGAAACAGCGTCATCGTCGTGTTCATGGGGAGGCAACGGAATGCGTCGTGTTCATGGGGAGGCAACCGAATGCGTCATGTTCATGGGGAGGCAACGGAATGCGATGTGTTCATCGGGAGGCAAGGGAACGCGTGGGAGCCAACCGACTGGGTCGGAACGAAATGCGTGGTCGTGTTCATCGGGAGGGCTTGGATTGAACATGCAATGGAAACAAGGCCTGGCGTACCACAAAATGGAGGAAACGGCCTTGTGTTCGACCGACCACGTTCGAAACGGGATCCTGTTCATCGGGAGGGGTCTGGCGTACCGCAAAACGGAGGAAACGGACCTCCTACGGTCGAAACGGGGGTCCTGTTGATCGGGAGGGGTGTGGCGTAGTGCAAAACAGAGGAAACGGACCTCCTACGGTCGAAACGGGGGTCCTGTTGATCGAGAGGGGTGTGGCGTACCGCAAAACGGACGAAGCGGACCTCCTACGGACGAAACGGGGGTCCTATTGATCGGGAGGGGTGTGGCGTACCGCAAAACGGATGAAACGGACCTCCTACGGTCGAAACGGAGGTCCTGTTCATCGGGAGGGGTGTGGCATACTGCAAAACGGGACTCCATGGGATACTGTTCATCTCCACCGCCGACCTGCTCCAGCCTCCACGGGCTACCGTCGACCTCCTATAGCCTCCACAGGCTCCTGTTCATCCAGCCTCCACCGTGCGCTACTCCACCGGCTACTGTTCAACCACCCCTCCACGGGCACCCCTCCACCGTCTACTATTCATCGAGCCCTCCACACCATGGGGTTCTGTTCAACCACGCCTCCACGGGCACCCCTCCACCGTCTACTTTTCATCCAGCCCTCCACCACACCACGGGGTCCTGTTCATCCAGAGGCAATGCCACCGCTCACTGCTCATCCAAAACCCCCGCAACGCTCACTGTTCATCCCAGAGGCAGCATCGATCGGCTTCAGTTAGCAGCAGTAGCAAAGTAATCGCTCGATCGGTTCAGTTAACAGCCATCGATCGATCACTCGGGTTCAGTAACGCGTAGCCTGCAGTGCAATCGCTCGGGTTCAGTTAGAGCCAACGCCTCGCACACACGCGCGTACATGTATGAGAGAAACGCGCATCGCTCGGCCCCTGACCTCCCACCGTAACCGGGAACTCCCCGAAATTTTCCTCGCCCTTGCTTGTACCACGGTTTTTTCCGTCATGGACAGCCCAAAGAATGTCATGCAATTGCGTCTCCGGCCCGCCCAGGACGAAAAGCCCATTTTCTGTCATGATTTTTTTCATAGAAGTTGGAGCCCACCACATACGTCATCATACCGGGTTTTGTCACAATTATCATCATAGAAGTGTCATATGTATGATAGAAATTTTTTTCATTCGGCCCAAAATGTCATGGATGTGTCTTTTTTGTAGTGCTTGAACCAGAAGCAAAGATATCATTGAGTTCAACATGGTTAAGAGATTATAAGCGTTCATAAGACCACAAAAGCCAATCACTTTGAGATAGATTAAGTTCAGGACGAAGAACACGTACATGAGGGGACAAGCTAGTACTAAGAGCAGGAACTAGCTAATCGCTCATGCTGCTCTTTCTCGGGTAAAATAGCATAGAACATGTGTAGGTCTCTTGATTCATCATATTGGAGCATGCAGATGAACCTGTCTCCTAATCATGGGCTGCGCTTCTGCTTGATGCCCCCTAGTACTTCTCTACGAGCGTTCATAATTTTGCTCCACTCTTTCACTATTAAGCATTCCTCGGTTTTAGAAATCCTGAATGCACTCATGTGTGATGTAGGATGTCTTGGTCGTAAGCTAACCATTGGCATGCGACCTTTAGTGTCAATCCAGAGGCACAACTATCATCGGGAGTCCCTGTTGAAGAACATCGTATAGTAGCATACTTAGCAATGAAGTTTAGCTTGAAAAATAATGTATGCAAAAGATGCACTGAGGACAACACTACAAAAAAAGACACATCCATGACATTTTGGGCTGAACGAATTTTTTTTGTCATACATATGACACTTCTATGACAATAATTGTGACAAAATCCGGTATCATCATAGATGTGGTGGGCTCCTACTTTATGACAAAAATTCATGACAGAAAATGGGCTTTTCGTCCTGGGCGGGCCGGAGACGCAGCTACATGACATTCTTTGGGCCGTCCATGACGGAAAAAACCATGGTAGAAGCAAGGGGGAGGAAAATTTCGGGGAGTTCCCGGCTACGGTGGGAGGTCGGGGGCCGAGCGATGCGCGTTTCTCTCATACGCGTACGGGCGTGTGTGCGAGGCGTTGGCTCTAACTGAACCCGAGCAAGGCGTTGGCTCTAACTGAACCTGAGCGATTGCAGTGCAGGCTATGCGTTACTGAACCCGAGCGATCGATCGATGGCTGTTAACTGAACCCGATCGAGCGATTCCTTCGCTACTGCTGCTAACTGAAGCCGATCGATGCTGCCTCTGGATGAACAGTGAGCGTTGAGGGGGGGGGGGGGTGGATGAACAGTTCCCGATGGGGGTGGATGAACAGGACCCCGTGGTGTTGCCTCTGGATGAACAGGACCCCAATCGATCGAGCCGGTTGGGGCTAGATGAACAGGACCCCGTGGAGGGCTGGATGAACAGGACCACCCCGTGGAGGGCAGGCTGAATAGTAGACGGTGGAGGGGTGCCCATGGAGGGGTGGTTGAATAGGACCCCGTGGTGTGGAGGGCTGGATGAACAGTAGACGGTGGAGGGGTGGTTGAACAGTAGCCGGTGGAGTAGCGCGTGGTGGAGGCTGGATGAACAGGAGCCCGTGGAGGCTGGAGGAGGTCGACGGTGGATGAACAGTAGCTCGTGGAGGCTGGAGGGGGTCGACGGTGGAGATGAACAGTATCCCGTGGAGTCCCGTTTTGTGGTACGCCACACCCCTCCCGATGAACATGACCCCCGTTTCGACCGTAGCGCTCCAACACAAGTCCGTTTCCTCCGTTTTGCGGTACACCACACCCCTCCCGATCAACAGGACCCCCGTTTCGACCGTAGGAGGTCCGTTTCCTCTGTTTTGCGGTACGCCAGACCCCTCCCAATGAACAGGATCCCATTCCGAACGTGGCCGGTCGAACACAAGGCCGTTTCCTCCATTCTGTGGTACGCCAGGCCTCGTTTCCATCGCCTGTTCCGTCCAAGCCCTCCCGATGAACACGACGCATTCCGTTGCCTCCCCATGAACATGACGCATTCTGTTGCCTCCCCATGAACACAACGACGATGCTGTTTCTCCGTTCTGACCCAGCCATGTACACGAGCCCTGGCCATACGTATGCGCGAGTAGGCGTTCGAGACCCCGCCCGTATGTACACATACGTGGCCGTATTTTCTTTCTTGCACCCTGGCCGTTGTACGTACGTGTACATGTTACGTGCGCGCCTCTACTACGACACGTGCGTGCCTCTACATCGACCAGTATGTACGTACACGTTCACGACCAGAATGACAAAGCTACGTACTATTCGACTAGGTGGGTCCCGACTGTCAGGCACTTCCTTGCTTGCGAAGATGTAGCTGGTCGGTCCCAGCAGTCAGGGGCGAATCATTTTGTTTGCCCAGACGCACTTCCTTGCATGCGAAGATGTAGCTGGTGGGTCCCAGCAGTCAGGGGGAAACGTTTTTTTCGCGAAATACAGTGGCCCGTCCGGTGGGTCCCAACTATCAGGTGGAGGAAACATTATTTTCCGCGTAATAAGGAGGCACTTCCTTGCTGCGGCCGTGGACCCAGTTGTCAGCCTCTCCACGTACAGTCCACGTCCGATGGAAGTCGTTCCTTGACCATGTTGACCACGCTGCGCCGAGAACACCAGGGCGGTGGACGACGGCGAGGCCTAGGAAGGGGACGACACGGAGGCAGGGAAGACTCGGTAGTTGTTTCCCACCCGGAGGGGAGTACGACTGTACGAGGGTTTACTGGTTCGTCTGCCGTCGCCGGAGAATAACAGCAGGTGTGGGTGCGTAGAGGGATGGCTAGGCCAGCGATGGGAGTACGGTCGGGCGGTGAGGCCTGCGCGGCAGCACAGCCGGCCGCGAGGAGCAGGCAGTCCCGCCGGCGCTTGTTTGAGCGCCTGGTGCAGGAAGAGCAGAGATTGAAGAAGCACGACGGCCGTTGGATGGACATCCAAGAGTCAGTGCTTGTGCGTCAACCTTTTTTTAGGAAAGCCTCAAATCTATGGAAAACAGCATACAGCCCATCTGCCATTATTTCTAATAATTTACAGCCCATTTGCTAATTCTTAAGGTTTTTTTGGAGCCCATATTCTTTTTGTTAGCATTGCAACCCATATTGTGGCAACAGTTAAAAAATTATACGAACTTTTGCATATTTTGATGCGGTCCGAACTGTTTTTAATCCCAAAATGTTGACTCACATTCAAACTGATTTTAAAAATAAATGTATATCAATATAAAATCCAACAAATTCTCCACGCATAAAATTTAATGTAATATAAAATCTTGAAATGAAAAAAAAAGAAATTTGAAACTAATTGCCAGTTTGATGTGTTTTAAAAATGTACAACCCATTTCTCATTACTGATGGGCTATTTTCTCGGCCAGCCGAATGAAAGCTCTCCTCGTCTTGAAAGATTTGCAGCCCAACAGGCCTGACAAAGCGACTTACTTGGCATATCACAAAAAACTGGGCTGTGGCCGTGGACCCAGCTATCAGCCTCTCGACATACAGTACTCTTCCGATGGAAGTCGTTCCTTGACCACGTTGACCACGCCGCGCGGAGAGCACCACGGCGGTGGACGATGGTGAGGCCTAGGAAGGGGACAACGCGGCAGTGGAAGCCCGCGCGAAGAGGACTACGAGGGTTCACTGGTTCGGCTACGGTGTGAGGCTGCCGTCGTCGCAGGGCCTGGCCAGCGGTGGGAATAGTAGGGGGCGGTGAGGCCTCTGTGGCAGCACACCCGGCCACGGGAGGCAGGAGCATGCGGCATGACCAGCGCTGCTTTGGGCGGCTGGAGCAAGAAGACCAGAGGTTGAAGAAGCACTACGGCCGTTGGATGGACATCGTACGGTCATTGGAGCTAGAATCGTTCATATTGACTAAGTTGACAAAGCCCTTCGTCCTCGTCAACTTAGTAGGCCCAGAAGTCAGCCTCCCAGCAAGGTGGGTCCCAGTTAGCCAGGGGAGTATTCATTTTTTTGTGTAATAAGGAGGCACTTCTGGTGGGTCCGAGCTGACAGTGGGAGGAACGTTTTTTTCACGAAATACGGTGGCCCGTCCGGTGGGTCCTAGCAGTCAGGGGGAAACGATTTTTTCGCAAAATACTGGTGGCCCGTACGGTGGGTCCCTGCTGTCAGGTGGAGGAATAATTATTTTCCGCGTAATAAGGAGGCACTTCCTTGCGGCTGCCATGGACCCAGCTGTCAGCCTCTGCACGTACAATACTCTTCTGATGGAAGTCGTTCATTGACCACGTTGACCACGTCGCCCCGAGAGCACCAGGGCGGTGGACGACGGCGAGGACTAGGAAGGGGACTACTCGGAGCCGGGGAAGACACAGCAGTGGATGCCCACGCGAAGAGGAGTACGAGGGTTCACTGGTTCGGCTGCGGTGTGAGGCTGCTATCGTCGCAGAATAACAGGGGGTATGGGTGAGTAGAGGGATGGCCTGGCCAGCAGTGGGAGTAGTAGGGGCCGGTGAGGCTTCCGCGGCATCACAGCCGGCCACGGGAGGCAGGAGCACGCGGCACGACCGACGCTGGTTTGGGTGGCTGGAGCAAGAAGACCAGAGGTTGAAGAAGCACTAAGGCCGTTGGATGAACATCGTACGGTAACAGGAGCTAGAATCGTTCATATTGACTAACTTGACAAAGCCCTCCATCCCCGTCAACTTGGTAGGCCCACAAGTCAGCCTCCCACTATGCTGGGTTCCAGCTGGCAGGGGGAATATTCATTTTTTTGTGCGTAATAAGGAGGCACTTCCTTGTGTGCGAAGATAGCTGGTGGGTCCGACATGTCAGCGGGGGGCACTTTATTTCGCGAAATACAAAGGCCCTTCCGGTGGGTCCTAGATGTCAGGTGGAGGAATCATTATTTTGCACGTAATAAGGAGGCATTTCCTTGTGTGCGGCCGTGGACCCAGCTGTCAGCCTCTCCATGCACAGTCTACTTCTGATGGTTTCGTTCGTTGACCACGTTGACAACGCCGCGCTGAGCGCATCCAAGAAGGTGGGCGACGGCGAGGCCCCGGACAACAACGAGCCGGAGATGGGAAGATGTGGGAGTAGAGTCGTAGACGGAGAGGTGTACAAGGGTTAACTGGTTCTAGTGCAGTGTGGTTCGGTAGTCGGTGGAGAAGAACAGGAGGTGTGGAGGGGGGGAGGGATGGCCTGGCCAACGGTGGAGTAGCGCTTCATAGCGAAGCGTGCTAGGCAGAGCTGCTAGCAGCAGGAGGCGGGAGGTGGTCCCGGCGGCGCTGGAGGAAGAAGACGAGAGATTGAAGATGGATGCCGGTCGTTGGATGTAAATCCAACGGCTAACATGTTAGAATCATTTGTTGACCAAATTGACAACGACTTGCATTGGCTTCGACCTATTGGCCCACATTTCAGCCTCCAAAAATGTGGCACGTATTCAACCCATTTTTTTCAGAATTTACAGTCTTTTTTTGCGTGGTAGAATTTACAGTCAATTTGATCTTTTTTTGAATTACAGCCATTAGCTGGGCTGGGTGAACAAATAATGTAGCGTCCATGTGGCCCGTTTATTTTATTTCCTAAAAAATTACAGGCCATTTGCACTTTCTCAAAATACACGATCTTGCTGGGCTGATTCTAATTATAATGTTGGGTTGGGCCAGCAATGTTATCAAAAAATAAAAAGGGGCTGAGCATTTTGTTATAAATATATTTAAATAATAAGTGATATTATTACATTCGTCCTTAAATCTTACCAAGCTTTTGTACACAATCACTAGGATTTTCGTGCCAAAACAATCTAGGATTTTATTTGTTAAGAAATTATTTTTATAAGTTAATAAGATGTGGGATATTGTTTTCTAACATATGTAAGTATCTGTTAAATATATGATGACAATAAAAATAATATATAATAACATATGAAATATTTTTTTTAGAAAAACAGGGAGCATCACCCCGGTTCCATTGCTGAGAACGAAACTGCAACATATTCTGATACAGCAGCTCAAAGAGCAGTTCGAAAGCAAACATAGAAAAGCTACAAACTAGGGGGTGGATGAACAAGTTCTCTGAATAACACAAATCACCCGAGCGGTGCCAAAGGCAGAGCGGATAGAGCACTCAAATGACACAAGGAGGGTCCAGCGAAGCCTTCATGGTCTTCAGCCGAGGGGCCATGTCAGCCTGCGGCGACCAGTAAGCAAGCGGAGACACCGGGCTGGAAGGCGTAGCATGGTGGATGTCCCTCTTTTTCGGCGCCAGGTTCCCATCATCTTCATCAGAGATCTTGAGACGAGCCCACGGGTCTAGCCCAGAGCAGGTCGAGCCTGGTTCAGCCACAAGTGATCGCCAACGGTTTCTGGAGGGATCTTGTTAGGGTTTCCACGAAGCTCATCAACTTGTCCTTGTCCGATCCGGAGGAGAGAATCGCCTAGTTCCTCACCATGTTCCTGATCAACCTCAAGACTTGCGGAATGGAAATCCAGGAGGTGTTACTGAAAATCATAGCATTTCTACATTTCCAGAGGCACCAAAGGACAGCTGAGCTAATAGTGTTTAAAACTGAGCACTTTTTGGTAGCAATCCAGAATCTGGCGACGGATTCGAAGGATGAGCCAATCTGACTAGAGAAATATTCTTCAATATAGGCCCAGAGATGTATAGCAACTATACATTCAAAAAATAGGTGAGAACAAGACTCTTATTCCAAGTAGTAAACACAATCAAGGGGTTTGAGGATGTGTCTCTTCCTAAGGTTATCCCTAGTCATCAATTTGTTTTTGGAGAGAAGCCAGAGAAATACATGAATTTTAGGGGGAACTCTCAATTTCCAGACAGCAGGGATAAACACGGTTTCAACCCCTCTAAAGTTGATAACATGATAGAGGGAGCTGGAGAAATACTTCCCCTTATTGTCCAGCTACCAAATCAGGGCATCCGGCTCGGCAGTAAAGGTAATGCTTTTGTTAAAGAGAGTTTTAGGCATTGACCGTCCCAAACTTCATTGACACTTTTGTTAAACTCATTGCGGACAGAGGAAATAGGCCAAAATTGGACTGCTAGGGGGGATGTGCCAAACCAACTATCTTCCCAGAACCTGGTTCTGCTCCCATCCCCTATGTTCCATCTATAGCCAAATTTCATAGCATGCATAATAGATTTTAATCCTTTCCAGAATCTAGAGGTCTTAGGGTTGGAGGAAGGCACAAAAATATTAGGTTTATTTCCTAGGTATTTATGGGCAATCAGAAGCTTCCAGGGTTTCAGGTCTTCCTCACAGAATCTTTTAATCCGAGAGCCTAGAAGACAGATGTTAATTTCTTAGAGGTTAGGTATGCCTAGGCCTCCAAAATCTTTTTTCATGGAGAATAGGGCCCAATTAGCGAGGTGTAGCTTCCTATTTCCCTCAAAATCATTCCACAAGCAATGAGACATCTGAGAATTGATGAGGTTCACTACCCATTTAGGGAACTTGAAGAAGGAGAGGAGATACACTGGAATGCTAGCCAAACAAGTTTGTATGAGGATCAATCTACCTCTGTAAGAGAGAAGTTTGCCCCTCCACCCAGCAATCCTTTTAATGATTTTATCTAGAAGGGGTTGGATATCCTCTATCCTCAATTTATCATAGTGGAGAGGGATACCTAGTTACTTAATGGGGAAGTTACCTTTATTACAAACTAGAATAGAGAGGAAGTCAGCTAACTCCTGATCATCCATGTTGATAGGAATGAGTTCACTTTAAGAGTAGTTGATTCTCATGCCTGAGACTTGTTCAACCCAGGTTAGAACAATTTTCAGATTGCTAGCATGTGTGGAGTCATTTTCTAAGAAAAGGATGGTATCATCTGCATATTGAAGGCAGATGATGCCACCAGGGCAGACCTCAGGACAGAGCCCTGCAATCAGACTATGATCAGCAGCTTTGCTTGGCATTTTAGTAAGAACGTCTACTACTAAATTAAACAAAAGCGGGGAGATGGGGTCACCTTGCCTAAGGCCTTTACTAGCAAGGAAAAAATCACTTTCACAGTTATTTAACTTGACCACAACAGACCCCCCATGAGTAAGTTGCTGGATCCAACTCTCCTCTATGAAAGGCTTGGAAAAGATCTAAGATATCATTTTTCACCAAGTCCCAAAAATGCTGGTAAAACAAGAAGGGAATAACATCAGGACCAGGAGCCCCATCAGGATAAGAGCTAAAAATGGCTTCCTTCACCTCTGTCTCTGAAAAAGGGGCTTCTAGCAGCTCATTTTCAGCAGGAGAGACTTTTTTAGAAGCAGCGAAAAAATTGTTTTGTAGAGAGAACCCAGAAGGGTTTTCTTTCTTAAACAAGTCTTTGTAGAAGTCACTAGCCACTTTCAACATCTCATCTACCTCGGTAACAGGGCCATTAGGGTCATCAAGGGAGTGAATGAGGGTTTTCCTCCTCCTCTGGTTAGCTACTACATGGAAGTAAGCAGTATTTCTATCACCCTCCTTAATGTTCCTATCTCTAGACCTTTGTTTGGCTTTGATTTCTTCTTGAAGCCAAATTTTCTCGAGCTCTCCATGAACAAAGTTTAATCTATTAGTCTCAGCCTCAGAGAGGTCAGTGGTTTCTGCCTTAATATCTAGAGAATCAAACTCAAGAAGGAGAAGCCTTTTGTATATTCTACGATTAGCTTCCTCATTGGAGTTCCACCCTTTGGTAGTTCTTCTAAATCTCCTGATTTTGATCTGCCAATTTTCTAGGGGACAGCTGCTCCCAGTAGGCTCATTCCAAATTTTCCTGACTAGCTTAGTAAAATCTTCTCTAAGCAACCACCACTTTTCAAATTTAAAACTATTGCTCTTTGGAGTTTGGTTAAGACCAGAGTCCCAGAGCGAAGGAGTGTGGTCACTACCACATCTGGGCAGAGCTCTACAACTAGAAAGGGGAAAGAAACTAACTAATTCTGTGTCACAGAAAATTCTGTCAATGGTGGACATAATCCTGGAGCAACACTTCCAACATATCTAGCAGAACTGTGGGTTTTCCTTCTGACAGGGCAATTCTCAACTTTATGGGTAACCATTTTGCAGATAAAACAACTCTTGGGCTTGACACATTTATCCAAATGATGCCCTGGTTCCGCACAATTGTAGCAGATCACCTTACACTAGTAGAAAAATGGGCTATGGTCCAGGCCGCCTCAGCCCATTAGTCCCGGTTCAGTCATGAACCGGGACCAATGTGGGCATTGGTCCCGGTTCGTGAGCCCAGGGGGCCGGCCGGGCCACGTGAGCCATTGGTCCCGGTTTGTATGGACCTTTTGGTCCCGGTTGGTGGGATGAACCGGGACCAAAGGGCCTCCCTCCTGGCCCACCACCATTGGTCCCAGTTTTTGGCATGAACCGGGACCAACGGCTCCCCTTTAGTCCCGGTTCATGCCACAAACCGGGACCAATGAATTGCCTATATATACCCCCTCGCGCAAGAGTAGAGCACAGTGCTCTGTTTTTTCTGGCCGAGGGGGAGAGGCCTTTGTGGTGCTCTAGCTCACCTCCTATGCACATGAGGTGTTTGATGGAATTCCCGAGCCACACTACTTAAGCTTTCTCCTCTCGAAGCTCGACCTCCAAGCTCCATTTTCCTCGAGATTTGTCTAGATTTAGCGGTCCGTCACGCCCCGTCCCCGTCTTCACCGCCGTCGATCACCCGCGCCGGTCTCATCACCGACACCACCGTGGTGAGCCTCTTGTTCTTATCTTCTTTCTGAAAGGAAAAATATTCTTACTTGTATGTTTAGATAGATACTTGTATCATTTTCTTACATTTATTATTGCATCTTATATAGTGCGATGGTTTTGGTATCCGCCCCCGTCGGCCCTCGTCCTGTCTATGATTCGGATGTGGTATGTATATTATCTTTATAACTATTTGTTCATTTATTGTTTATGAAAATTATGCCGACCAACGTGACATAGATTTTATTTATCTAGGATGTATGTGAATCGGAAATGCCAATCGACCCTATTGTCGAGAGGTTAAATTTAGTTGAAGAAGAAAACAATTTGTTGAAGGAAAAAATAAAAAAAATTGAGGAGGAGAAGATGATATTGGAGTTGCATGTTGCGGATGTCGTCGATGATCACAAGATCAAGATGGATGCAATGCGCTTGAAGATTAGAAAGATTAGAAAATATGCCATTCATACCGAGGCTTGGTATCATTATGCCGTTGGATCAATTGTTACCTTGGTTGCGATTATGATCGCATTTGTTTTCGCATTGAAATGTTTTACATAGTTTCAATGTATGGTTTAATTAATTAGATGCTCTGGAGAGCTATATGTTGTTAGATGAGAACTATGTATGTACTTTGGTTTTAATGTGATGATGAACTTCTATTAATTTGGGCACTTAATTATATATAATGCACGCAGATGAACCGGCAATGGATGTACGGTGACAGACACACCCGCGAGTACATTAAGGGCGTGCATGAGTTTCTCGATGCGGCTGAGGCAAACAAGCAGAATGGTTTTATGTGTTGTCCATGCATTGAATGTGGGAATACGAGGTCTTACTCTAACTGGAAAATCCTTCACTCCCACCTGCTTTACAAGGGTTTCATGCCACACTATAATGTTTGGACGAGGCACGGAGAAATAGGGATTATGATGGAAGACGGCGAAGAAGAAGAGTACGATGACAACTATGTGCCCCCTGAATACGGTGATGCTATAAAGGGGGGAGCTGGTGAAGATCAAGAGGAACCAGACGATGTGCCCAATGATGCTGCCACGGGTGAAGCTGCTGAAGATCAAGAGGAACCAGACGATGTGCCCGATGATGATGATCTCCGCCGGGTCATTGTCGATGGCGCAATGCATTAGTCAAAAGGAGAAGCTGAAGTTCGATCGCATGTTAGAGGATCACAAAAAAGGGTTATACCCCAATTGCGAAGATGGCAACACAAATCTCGGTACCGTACTGGAATTGCTGCAGTGGAAGGCAGAGAATGCTGTGGCTGACAAAGGATTTGAGAAGCTACTGAAAATATTGAAGAAGAAGCTTCCAAAGGATAACGAATTGCCCGACAGTACATACGCAGCAAAGAAGGTCGTATGCCCTCTAGGATTGGAGGTGGAGAAGATACATGCATGCCCTAATGACTGCATCCTCTACCGCGGTGCATACAAGGATCTTAACGCATGCCCGGTATGCGGTGCGTTGCGGTATAAGATCAGACGAGATGACCCCGGTGATGTTGATGGCGAGCCCCTCAGGAAGAGGGTCCCTGCAAAGGTGATGTGGTATGCTCCTATAATACCACGGTTCAAACGTCTGTTCAGAAACGAAGAGCATGCCAAGTTGATGCGATGGCACAGTGAGAACCGAAAGAAAGATGGGAAGTTGAGAGCACCCGCTGACGGGTCGCAGTGGAGAAAAATCGAGAGAAAGTACTGGGATGAGTTTGCAAAGGACCCAAGGAATGTATGGTTTGCTTTAAGCGCGGATGGCATTAATCCTTTCGGGGAGCAGAGCAGTAATCACAGCACCTGGCCCGTGACTCTATGTATGTATAACCTTCCTCCTTGGATGTGCATGAAGCGGAAGTTCATTATGATGCCAGTTCTCATCCAAGGCCCTAAGCAACCCGGCAACGAAATTGATGTGTACCTAAGGCCATTAGTTGAAGAACTTTTACAGCTGTGGAATGGAGACGGTGTACGTACGTGGGATGAGCACAGACAGGAGGAATTTAACCTTAAGGCGTTGCTGTTCGTGACCATCAACGATTGGCCCGCTCTCAGTAACCTTTCAGGACAGACAAACAAAGGATACCACGCATGCACGCACTGTTTAGATGACACTGAAAGTATATACCTGGACAAATGCAGGAAGAATGTGTACCTGGGCCATCGTCGATTTCTTCCGACCAACCATCAATGTCGAAAGAAAGGCAAGCATTTCAAAGGCGAGGCAGATCACCGGAAGAAGCCCGCCATGCGCACCAGTGATCACGTGCTTGCTATGGTCAATGATTTACCCTACGTCATCTTTGGAAAGGGTCCCGGTGGACTAGCTGTTCCGAATGACGCTGAGGGACACGCACCCATGTGGAAGAAGAAATCTATATTTTGGGACCTACCCTACTGGAAAGACCTAGAGGTCCGCTCCTTAATCGACGTGATGCACGTGACGAAGAACCTTTGCGTGAACCTGCTAGGCTTCTTGGGCGTGTATGGGAAGACAAAAGATACGCCGGAGGCACGGGAGGACCTACAACGTTTGCACGAAAAAGACGACATGCCTCCGAAGCAGTATAAAGGTCCTGCCAGCTACGCTCTTACCAAAGAACAGAAAGAAATCTTCTTTGAATGCCTGCTTAGTATGAAGGTCACGACTGGCTTCTCATCGAATATAAAGGGAATAATAAATATGCCAGAGAAATAGTTTCAGAACCTAAAGTCTCATGACTGCCACGTGATTATGACGCAACTGCTTCCGGTTGCATTGAGGGGGCTTTTACCGGAAAACGTCCGATTAGCCATTGTGAAGCTATGTGCATTCCTCAATGCAATCTCTCAGAAGGTGATCGATCCAGAAATGGTACCAAGACTAAGGAGTGATGTGGCACAATGTCTTGTCAGTTTCGAGCTGGTGTTCCCACCATCCTTCTTCAATATCATGACGCACGTCCTAGTTCATCTAGTCAACGAGATTGTCATCCTGGGGCCCGTATTTCTACACAATATGTTCCCCTTTGAGAGGTTCATGGGAGTCCTAAAGAAATATGTCCGTAACCGCGCTAGGCCAGAAGGAAGCATCTCCATGGGCCATCAAACAAAGGATGTTATCGGGTTTTGTGTTGACTTCATTCCTGGCCTTAACAAGATAGGTCTCCCTAAATCGCGGTATGAGGGGAGACTGACTGGAAAAGGCACTCTTGGAAGAGACTCAATAATATGCAGGGACGGATATTCTTGGTCTCAAGCACACTACACAGTTCTACAGAACTCTACCTTGGTGACCCCGTATGTCGATGAACACAAGAACAGTCTGCGCTCCAAACACCCGGAGCAATGCGACGACTGGATTACATGTGAACACATCAGGACTTTCAGCAGTTGGTTGGAAACACGTCTCAGAGGTGACAACACTGTTTGTGATGAGTTGTACTTGTTGTCTAGGGGACCATCTTTGACTGTATTGACTTACAAAGGATACGAGATAAATGGGAATACATTTTACACGATCGCCCAAGATCAAAAGAGCACCAACCAAAATAGCGGTGTCCGCTTTGATGCAGCAACCGAGAGCGGAAAGGACACATATTATGGTTACATAGTGGACATATGGGAACTTGACTACGAACCTGATTTTAAGGTCCCTTTGTTTAAGTGCAAATGGGTCATTCTGTTTGGCGGCGGCGTACAGGTAGACCCACAGTACAGAATGACAACAGTGGATCTGAAAAATCTTGGGTACACTGACGAACCGTTCGTCCTAGCCAGTGATGTGGCACATGTTATCTATGTGAAGGACATGTCTACCAAACCGAGAAAAAGAAAAGATAAGGAAGCGAATACATCATACGATGAGCCAAAGCGCCACATAGTTCTTTCAGGGAAAAGGGACATCCTGGGAGTGGACGGCAAGACAGACATGTCTGAAGATTATGAAAAGTTTCCTGAAATTCCTCCCTTCAATGTCAAGGCTGACCCAAGCATCCTGATAAACAATGAAGATTATCCATGGTTACGGCGCAATAAGCAAATGACACAAGCGAAGAAAAAGTGAAGACTTTCTCCCGCAACTATTATGATGATACCATGCCAACTTTGTAACAGATGATCTTTCATCCGAAACTCAGATACTTCGAAAGAGATTGTTCGTTTTGTACACGAAGTGCATCCAGTTTTTTCCGTAACCATCTCAACTTTGTTGCACATGCTATGTGGGTGAAATGATGATACCATGCCAACTTTCAACCTTTTCGGAGTTCATTTGAAATGCTTTTCAATTTCAGGGTCTTATAGCTCAAAAAAAATCAATATATCCATGAAAAATAACAAATGAAGTCAGAAAGGGTTGAAAATTGATGATGTGTCTTTGAATGGTGCATTTTGAACACAGAAAAATATGGAGTTCAAATAAGTTCAAGAAAATGAAATCCCTTTGTAACAGATGATCTTTCGTCCGAAACCCTGATACTTCGAAAGAGATTGTCCATTTTGTACACGAAATGCATCCAGTTTTTGCCGTAACCATCTCAACTTTGTTGCACATGCTATGTGGGTGAAATGATAATACCATGCCAACTTTCAACCTTTTCGGAGTTCATTTGAAATGCTTTTCAATTTCAGGGTCTTATAGCTCAAAAAATCAATAAATGCATGAAAAATAACAAATGAAGTCAGAAAGGGTTGAAAATTGATGATGTGTCTTTGAATGGTGCATTTCGAACACAGAAAAAATATGGAGTTCAAATAAGTTCAAGAAAATGAAATCCCTTTGTAACAGATGATCTTTCGTCCGAAACCCTGATACTTCGAAAGAGATTGTCCGTTTTGTACACGAAGTGCATCCAGTTTTTGCCGTAACCATCTCAACTTTGTTGCACATGCTATGTGGGTGAAATGATGATACCATGCCAACTTTCAACCTTTTCGGAGTTCATTTGAAATGCTTTTCAATTTCAGGGTCTTATAGCTCAAAAAAATCAATAAATGCATGAAAAATAACAAATGAAGTCAGAAAGGGTTTAAAATTGATGATGTGTCTTTGAATGGTGCATTTTGAACACAGAAAAAACATGGAGTTCAAATAAGTTCAAGAAAATGAAATCCCTTTGTAACAGATGATCTAACTTCATAGTAAAGTTATTCATAAACTAGCGATTCACATACATTTTAAAACTATAAGTATTTAGTACAAATAAAAAAATAAAAAGCAAAAAATAAAACAAAAGAAGAAAACAAAAAAAATTAAATTATAAGTAAAATAAAACTATGAGTATCACTAAAAAACTGTAAGTAATTAAACTAAAATAAAACTATAATATTCTTCAAATTTTAAAAATTCAAATTTAATCTATTTAAAATTTAAAACTAATGGCACTAACAGAAAGTTTATAATTTTTGTGACCTAAAAGCAAAAACAAATCACTAAAAAACTGTAAGTATTACTTTTAAGTAGAAATAAAAAATAAATAGAAAAAAAATTCTAATTTTATAGTAAAGTTATTCATAAACTAGTGATTCACACAAATTTTTAAAAATTCAAATTTAAACTATTTAAAATTTAAAACTAATGGCACTAATAGAAAGTTTATAATTTTTGTGACCTAAAAGCAAAAAATAAAAAACCAAAAAAATGTAGAAATAAAAAAGAAAAAAAATGCCACCTACTGGGCCTCCACGGCCTGAATACGACTAGAAACCCTACATGGGCCAGGATTCAGGCCCGCAGCAGGCCCAG
This sequence comes from Triticum monococcum, assembly GCA_034509565.1. Lineage (NCBI taxonomy): Eukaryota > Viridiplantae > Streptophyta > Magnoliopsida > Poales > Poaceae > Triticum > Triticum monococcum. Next base: position 699,389,990 of record CM067847.1, read on the forward strand.
TAGGCCCACAGGCATTGCAATGACAGGTTAGGCCCGAAAGCCTGCAGTTGAGAGGAGCTCAGGAGGGTGGGCGCAGCAGCGCTTATAAACCACTCCAGAGCCCTCTCAACTAGCGATGTGGGACTAAACTTTTGGACGCGGGGCGCACAAGGGCATTGGTCCCGGTTGGTGGCACCAACCGGGACTAAAGGGGGCATTGGTCACGGTTCGTGGCACCAACCGTGACCATTGCCCCCCTTTATTCCCGGTTCTTGCCACCAACCGGGACCAAAGGCCGCCGCTTCCCGCCCTTTGGGCTGCTGAAAATTGGCCTTTGGTCCCGGTTGGTGGCAAGAACCGGGACCATAGGTAGGCATTCGTCCCGGTTCGTGGCACGAACCGAGACCAAAGGTGTGGCTATATAAGCCCACACTTGCAAAATTTTCGCCAACTTCTCCCACTCCCCTTCGCCGACGCCGTCAGGTTCCTCCTCCTCGTCGTCACCGTCGACCCCTCGCCGTCGCCATCGCCCCGCGCCCCTGCCCCCGCGCGCTGGCACCCTCGCCGCCCCCGCCGTCCTCGTCGCGCCCCCGCGCGCCCTGCTCGCCGTCGCCGCCCCGTGCTCGCCGTCCCTGCCTCGTGCTCGCCGTGGCCGTCGCCCCGCGCCCCTGCCCCCGCGCGCCGGCGCCCTCGCCGACCCCGCCGTCCTCGTCGCGCCCCCGCGCGCCCTGCTCGCCATCGCCGTCCCTGCCCTCGCCGTCCTCGTCGCGCCCCCGCGCGCCCTGCGCCCCGTCGCCGTCGCCCTCCCGCGCGCCGCCCCGCCGTCGCCCGCCCGCCCCCATCGTCGCCGTCGCGGTCCTCCTCTGGTCCGGCCGCGGCGCCCTTTTTTCTGTTATATGCTTTTCTTTCTGCTATATGCTTTTTTTTCATGTATATATATGCAAAAAATATATATGTATATATATATGCTTGTTTTTTCATAGATATTTTTCTGTTCATAGATATTTTTTCATAGCTATATTAGGATTTGTTTTCTGTTCATAGATATTTTTTCATATATATGCTTGCTTTTCATATATATGTGTATATATGTTCTCTATGTATATATCTATGTTCATGTATATATGCAAAAAATAGTTCTTTAGAAAAAATTAGGATTTTTTTGGTGATACTAATTATTGTAAATATGAAATTGTTTTTATATTCATATGAACAAATGAATTAGAAGAGGGAGAAGAAGAGGGGGTCGAGAGGGGGTCTAGGGTCGCCGAGGGGTCGAGGGTCGTCGAACATGAGAGGAGGAAGAGGATAAAAAAAAGAGGAAGAAGAAGAAAAAAAAGAGGAGAAGAAAGAATAGAGGAGACTTCTCCTCTATTCTTTCTTCTCCTCTTTTTTTTCTTCTTCTTCCTCTTTTTTTATCGGGAACGAGGGTCGTCGAGGGTCGCCGAGCGGTAGAGGAAGAAGAGGATAAAATAGAAGAGGAAGAAAAAAAAGAGGGGTCGACGGTCGCCTAGGGGTCGAGGGTCGAGAGGGGGTCTAGGGTCACCGAGAGGGGAGAGGAAGACGAGGAGAAATAAATAAGAAGAAGAAAAAAGAAGAAAAAAAAGAGGAGAAGAAGAAAGGAATAGAGGAGAAAAGAGAAATATAGAATATATTCTATTTTTCTCTTTTCTCCTCTATTCCTTTCTTCTTCTCCTCTTTTTTTTTCTTTTTTTTTTCTTCGACATGTGGGGAGGGGGGGGGGGTCGAGAACGCCGGACATTCATGAGAGAGGCGAGGAAAGAATAGAGGAGACTTCTCCTCTATTCTTTCTTCTCTTCTTTTTTCTTCTTCTTCTTCCTCTTTATTTTATCGGGAACGAAGGTCGTCGAGAGGGCCGCCGAGTGGTAGAGGAGAAACCCTAAATAGAAAGTATCGTCGGTGTGAGATACATGTACCGTCGGTGTCTGACACTAAATCCACATCCCACAAGTGGCGCGGGTTTCGATGCCCATGTCACTTGTGGGACGTGGATGTAGTGTCCGACACCGAAGGCCACATGTATCTCACACCCACGATACTTGCTAGCTATTTAGGGTTTCCTCTACCGAAAAGAAGAGGAGAAATAAATAAGAAGAAGAAAACAGAAGAAAAAGAAGAGGAGAAGAAGAAAGGAATAGTGGAGAAGAAGAGAAAATAGAATATATTCTATTTTCTCTTCTTCTCCACTATTCCTTTCTTCTTCTCCTCTTTTGTTTCTTCTTTTTTTTCTTCGATCTTCTCCTCTAGCTATTCCTTTCTTCTTCTCCTCTATTGGTCGAGGGTCGGGAACTAGGGTAGAGGGTCGAGGGTCGTTAAGGGGTCAAGGGTCGCGGGTTTCAGGGTCGTTGAGGGTTCGAGGGGTCAAGAATCGCCGAGGGGTCGAGAGAGGTTTCCTAGTGTCAAAGTATTGAAGAAATCCATGCCTTCATCATTAGCCGGAAGTAACCAGGGCATGTTGGTACGAAGTTCTGCAAAGTTGTTCTGGAATGGAGTCCCGGATAGAATAATCCGCCTTTTGGTACGAATTCAGCAAAGGCCTTCCAAATAGCGATATTCGGAAGGCTCTTGCTGAACTTTGTACCAAAAAGTGAATTATCCTATCTGGGACTCCGTTCCAGAACAACTTTGAAGAGCTTCCTACCATCATGCACATGTTACTTTCGCCTAATGATGAAGACATGGTTTTGTTGAATCCTTTGACACTAGGCAACCTCCCGACCCCAAGGCGATCCTCTCGAACATGAGAGGAAGAAGAGGATAAAAAAAGAAGAGGAAGAAGAAGAAAAAAGAGGAGAAGAAAGAATAGAGGAGTTCTTCTCCTCTATTCTTTCTTCTCCTCTTTTTTTCTTCTTCTTCCTCTTTTTTTATCGGGAACGAGGGTCATCGAGGGACATATATATATGTAGTGTCGTCGTTGTCGATATATACCCCCTCCCGATAGCTTACTATGATTAGGTAGCTAGTTCTACGTTTGGCACTAATATATCCATCTGTCATGTTTGAATAATAATTGCCATGTTGTAAATATTTGTAGAAACTATGGACACCGCCCTAGACGAAGCAAGAAAAGAAGCGCTGTTGAGGGAGATAATCGCAGAAGGAAGTGATGCCGTCTCGTACTATCTCAACGATATCATCGATGGTCCGGAAGGAGAGGGTGAACAAGCTGGCTACGGTGACCTAATGCCGGTGCAAGAAGAAGAACATGAGGACGGCGCCGGTGACCCAATGCCGGTGCAAGAAGGAGAAAGTGATGACGGCTCCGGTGACCGAACCGAGTCCGGGCAGGTATATATATTAGTTAAGCCTATGCTAACTAGCTGATTGATGCATTCATTGTTTTGGTATGTACACATATTAATTAAGTCTCTGTTCTTTTTTCTAGCCCTCCGGATCGAGCACAACTTCGGTAAAGAGATGAGGCCCGAAGAAAAAGTTGAGCTCGGATGAAAAGCTTGAGATCACAGCAATCGCGCCCGACGGCCAACCTATTGAACCCCTCCGGACAAAGAGGGCATTTGTTGCTCAGTGCGGGGTTCTGGTTAGGGACAAGATCCCGATAAGCATCCAGCAATGGTTTAAGCCGGCTACAGAAGACCCTGAGGTGTCTTATGTCAATGATATGTAGAAAAATGATCTTTGGACTGAGCTGAAGTCAAATTTCACCCTACCGCCAGAGGATAATCCAGAGAACCCAATTAAAGAGAAATTAATCAAGTCTTTTGCTCTAAAGAGGATGGCAGATCTATTCAGGAGGTGGAAGAAAGAGCTCAATAGGTTTGTCGATAAAAAAGAGACACCAGAATTCAAGGGCAGATATGAGAAGATCAGAGATCACTGGCCCGCATTTGTGGCCTACAAGACATCAGAAAAGAGTAAGAAGATGTCGGCGACAAACAAGCAGAATGCCGCGAAGAAGAAGCTTCACCATCGCACGGGGTCAGGTGGCTACCTCGTAGCCCGGCCTAAGTGGTCCAAGGTTGAGAATGATCTGGTTCATAAAGGGATCAGACCAGAGACAAATAACTGGCCAGACCGTTGCCGGACTTGGTTCTTCGGGGCTGGCGGAACCTTGGACCCTGAAACAGGGGGATGCATTTGGACGAACGAACAAATGGACATACCAGTCAGTAAGCTTAAGCACTATATCGACGCAGCGCAGGAAGGGACGTTCTTTCCAGACAGAGAGCACGACGAGCTCACAATGGCCCTCGGGAATCCTGAGCACCCTGGACGGACACGAGGCACGCCAGGCTCCGTTCCGTGGAAGGTTGGGTTTCCGGACGCAGGCGGTTACAAATCCCGTGAGAGGAGGAAAAAAGTGTAGCAGACCGAACTGCAGGCGCTGCACGCAAGGGTAAAAGCGATAGAGGAACGAGAAGCAAATCGCAGCAAACGTACTGCCGAAGCCTCCCCCGAAGCTACCCCGCCATCTCAGCGCAGAAGCAGCGTGGCTTCCACCGAGCAGCTTCAGCTGTAGCATGCCTTGACGGCTCCTGCCAGCTATCCTGTGGATGCTATAACGGAGTCTCAAAATTGCCACGTTATGACGCAATGGATGAATTTGAAGGTCAAGGCGGCTGTTGGCTCTGTTTATCCTACTGAACCCGGTGCAACTTTTCACTGCATGCCGATTCCAGAAGGATATCCTAGGGTGATGGTGGATGAGATAACGGAGGTATTTGAGGACCTCCAGCTTGACCACCCTACCGGTGAAGGGGAGACTCGGCTGGGGTTTGCTCTGAAGACTCCATGCCTATGGCGGAAGGACCTCATCAACCTTCCGAACTGGACGCCTCCGCCTCCTCCTCCGGCGAGTCAGGGCACTCCGCCTCCTCCACCGCCTCCTCCTCCGGCGAGTGACGATCAGGGCCCTCGGCCGGCTCATTCTCCGGCGCGTGGCGGCACTCCGCCTCCGTCTCCGCCTGCGCCGACGCGCCCGAGCAGCCAACCTCCTCCTTCTCCGCCTCGTCAGCAAGGGCAGAAGAGACCTGCCGCCGCTCCAGCTGCTCCGGCGGGTCGTAGTCCTTCTCCTCCGCCTCTTAAGCAAGTAAAGAAGACAACCGCTTCGTCTTCTCGGTCGGCGTCTAGCAGTACAACTAGAGGCGGGAGGACATACAGATTCGGTCCTTCTCTGAAGACTCCAAAGAAGTTATCATACGAGAGGACCCAGGAGGAGAACGCCGAGATCGCGCGAGAAGAAGTGAGGAAATTCTTTGAAGGGGTGAAAGCAAAGAAACATCCACCTCCGGAGGAGAAGGTAGATGGGGTGAAAGTGAAGCGCACTCTGGCTGCCCTGACAAAACCACCAAAGTCTGATCCGCCGAAAGGAAACTATGACCGTGTTATTGGAAAGGAATTTGCCGAAGCGGAGCGGTCGGGAACTACTGTCAGTGATGAAAGGCTGAAAAAACGACGAGCTGGGAAACAAATTGCCCAGCTCGGCAAACAAGCGAAGCAATCATGCCCCCCGCTCAAGGTGCCTAGCCACAACGTCGCTAATGATCCGAGGATGGTGCCCGGTTATAATAATCTTGCAGATTACCTGCCCGACGAAGTACATTATGAACCCATGGACATGCGGATGCAAAGATACGAGTACGGGAAGCCTCTCGTCAAAGATGAAAGATCTCTATCAATGATGATGCGAAGATTGCATGATTGGTACTTGAAAATCTGCAGAGACTCTGGGGGGAGGAGTACTTTGTATGTGAGAGTTAAAAAGGAGCATGACCTCGTTGGAATTGATCTGTTGCCTGTTCCATTTGAGGAGTTCTATCAGTTTTTCAATCAATTGGCCCTCGATAAAACAACGATCGCCTGCTACTGTCTGTAAGTAGTACTACTTCTGTCATTAAGTTTCTCTATATAGCTTAGCTCTTTCATTGCATGTATTTATAATCATCCTCACTATATTATGCAGATTGAAGATCGTCGAATTGAAGAAAAGACAAGTCGGTGATATTGGGTTCATTAACACATACCTCATAGATGCAACTGAGGTTAAACTTCATGCCACAGCTACCGAGGCCAACATGCTACAATCGTTCGTAATAAATCAAAACAAAGATATAATACTCTTTCCTTACAACTTCAAGTGAGTGTTACTGTCTTGTGCGTATTCGGTTTCCCTTATATATTAGTCAAGGTTATAGTAATGTAATTCATGAGTTATGCATGCGTGTGCAGTTTCCACTATATTCTCCTAGAGATTAAGCTTGAGCAGGGACTAGTAACCGTCTTAGACTCAAGACGAAAAGATCCCCAGGACTATGCAGACATGACTGAAATCCTCAAGAAGTAAGTTAAATCAATCATTATCCACCATATCAGCAACTTTGTTCATTTCCTGATATCAAGTAATTGTTTTCTTTGTCCGGCAGGGTTTGGAGAAAATTCACCAAAAAAGTTCCGGGACTGCCGAAGGAGCTGGAATTTAGACACCCGAAAGTAAGTACTATAGTAGCATGTTCCGCGCATCTCCTAGTGATTCAAGCGCTAGTTTCATCAATACCATTTAGCATTCTTGCTTATCAGTTTGATTGACCTCTATTTCTTGTAAAGTGGTTGTGGCAGGAACAAGGGAATGATTTCTGTGGATACTACATCTGCGAGTCCATCCGCCACACGACGTGTGAGCGGGGCGGGTACTCTAACGAACAATATGTAGTATGTGAATAACAATATTCACAATTTTATTTTATTACCATCATTTGTGTTGAGTTTCATTCATTCATATATATATATGTATTGACCCCCTTCTTCAAATTAGATGTTTCGGAAGCGGGATGAACTCCTAGCACCAGCTCGCATGCGAGCAATTCAAGAGGAATTGGCGGCATTCTTTCTTGACCACGTGATCCCTGAAGATGGAGAATTCTATGTTAAACCTGAGTCCGTATGATTATATTTGTAAGAGATAATTACTGTATATATGTAGCCCGTACTGTCAGATAGATATACGAGAACTTGTTGTTCGACCAATCTCTCGGAGAAGGAGAGGTGGTCGATATCACTTCTCTCTGTATGCATATATGTTCATGACGATCTTCTGTTTCCTTCGTTTGCTTTACTAGCTAGCCAGCGTGTCTAGTCCTCTCTATACGTATGTATAGTACGTAGCGTCGACCAAGCACGGACATAAGAGAGGACACTTCTCTATATTAATTATAGCTAGCTAACACAATATATGAAACACCTAAATTAACCCCCCAAAACCCCCAACCCCCCCCCCCCTTTCAAGAAAAAAACAAAAACCCTAGCCACAGAAATGCTGACGCATGGATGCCTATTGGTCCCGGTTGGTGCCACCAACCGGGACCAAAGGGTCTCCTGACTGGGCTCTGCACACTGCCCACGTGGATGGGCTTTAGTCCCGGTTCTGGATTGAACCGGGACTAAAGGTGGGAGGTATTAGTACCGACACTTTAGTCCCGGTTCAGGAACCGGGACTAAAGGCCCTTACGAACCGGGACTATAGGCCCTTTTTCTACTAGTGTTAGAGTATGCCATAAGGCCTGTAGCAGGGGCAGGAGCAGTTTTCTGGATGTCCTATCTCTTGTTTTGTTGATTCTTGCCTTGAGATTTCCCACTGATCTGAGAGTCAGAACCACCAGCAGATTGATCTTGGGAAATTACAGGAGCCTGCCCAGATTATTCCCCCATTTGGGGCGGTAGTGGGCCATACCACTGCCCAACCGGCGCTCCCCCCCATTGTGATAGGGGATATTCATCGGAGCTCCTGGTTCCTGCTCATCCTCCAGCCAGATGTTGTCTCTCAGGAAGCAGAAATAACCACGAGACAGCTCAATTGAAGCAGATTGCAAGCCTAATTTCAATCTTCTGTAGGTTTGGGGGAGAGGTAAGGTAGGGATGCACCTGCTCCGGCTCTGGTGGCGTGCTGGTGGGCAGGAGTCCTGTCAAGCATTCCCATCTCGTAGTACAGAGTGGATCTCCTGAATTCACTTCTCCTTTCGCCCATCGAACGAACGCAATCGGTGGCTCACTTGGGTGGGGCATCCTGTGCTTAACCGAGAAATCTCCTTCGAAGTAGATCCGCATGGCTAGATTCAGTAGCTCCCAATCCACATGATCCTTGCACAATCGAGCATACCTGCGCGAGTGAGAGAACGGATTCGGTCCCTCCTTGGCTTCCTCCCTCGTAGCTTCCTCCTCTGCTTCCCTCCATTCGCGTGTGCACTGGTTCCAGGAGAGAGCATCGTCGCGGATCCGCATTGCCCCCTCCCTCCATCTTCTCCCTCGAGTCTCGCGCAGCACCGCCTGCGCGACGGAGTCGAGCGACTGGAGCATCCACGGGAAGGCTTTGTAGACATGTGGGAGATGCATCTTGTACATCTGCCTATCTTCCAGCCATTCCCCCGTGGATATGGCTGGCGACTCCATGGGGCACGCGAGCGGACTTTCTGAGGGGGGGGGGGGCAGGCGCGCCCGGAGTGAGGAGGCGGGGGCGGGTGGCGGCGAGATCTATTTGCCAATTACTCCCTCTTTTTCGGTTTATAGGGCTCAATTCAAAAATCTCACCAACCAAGGTAGATGATGAATGGTGGGATACTTTTTGTAGTTTGCAAAAGCACCTAATTAATGCACTTGTTTTCCTCAAAAAATTATGTTTATCAATGCATAAATTGCAATGCATGCATGCATAAAGTACATGTGTTGGTAAATTTTCTCTAAATACTTGCATGAAATGATTTAATGCACCTTGGAATCTGAACATGTGATGGAAAACAACCAAATTGAGCCTTATAAAATGGAAAAACTAAAATTTTGAGATAAGCCCTATAAACCGAAAAGGAGGGAGTATGTGAACTAAACAGTCAACATATAAAATAATTTAAATACATATAATATAGTTAGAATGGAAACATAAGTTGGACCTGGCGTTCCTATTCTTATATAGAAAAATAGAACATACCTCTACGTTTTCTTCAAAAAAATACATAAATTGGGCTGCCAAAAATAAAACCTCGGATGGGAGGTCCATAGGCCGGTCGATACATGACGGCCCTAAGAAAATACAAACAGGCCTATGGACCTCCAAAACCATGCCAACACTTGCCAAAACTTCGTCCCTCGTTTTCTCTATGTTTCGCACACTCGACATTGTGTGGGCATTTTGACTATGCATCATATAAAGATGTGTTATGCATGAATGTTGATCAGCATGATGTTAACTGGCCGGTAGTTCCATTTTCGACCATGAATAAAACTTCCAACATGATGTTAACCCTGTTTGAAAAGGCCGTGTTAATATAAATGCTCTGCCTCTGAAAGTTGCAGTTTCTTATCTGAAACTGAACTTGCAGTTTCTTATCTGAAACTGAAACTTGCAGTTTCTTCTCTGAGAATCACATTGTCTGCACTTTTATACTCCTATGAAACTACATTTTTAAGTGCTAAAATAGATCTCTAGAATTCATAAAATACTTTATATGCTCAATACTGCAAATCTGAAATTCAAAAGGCATTCATATCTGAAAGTACTCTCAAAATACACAACACAAAACACAATTCACAACGTACAAATACTAACAACCCTAAGCTCCTCCTGACAATTTACAACCTGCCCGACTATTGGGCTGGGGGGCCAGCCCCCTCCTATTCCTCGGCGGCAGACAACCGCCCCGTGAGATGATGTGAATGGCGAGGGAGACGATGGCGGGGAAGCGTCGTCGGGCCAACTGCTTTTCTCCTCTTGGAGTTGGGTTCGGTCGACGAAGACTCCACCGGCTCGCTCTGGCAGGACACCCTCACAAACAGCACCCTGTAGATGCTCGATCCTTTAATCTCTAGTGGATGCTCCATCTGGGATCGATACTCCCACCACCGCTCCCTCACGATCGGATTCGGTGAACCTGTTTGCTCCCTGGCCCAGAGGAGCACCTCTATGTACTCCGGCGCGACTCCCTCCGGAAGTATCGCCGCCTTTTCGCTCTGTTGCAGATATTTGGCCATGGATGTCGCCGTCGCCGCTAGTTGGTCCTTGTTGTCAAACCAAGACTGTATCTCCAACATCCTAGCTAGCTTCACAGGGTCGCCGTCTGCAATCCTCACGTATCGGTTGTACTCCTCCGTCGATGTACTTCTCCATAGCACCTTCAGTCGCCGGCGGTGGCTTTTGAATGGAAGAGGAGAGGAGCAGTGCTGGTTTTGGATTAGAACAGGAGAGGAGCGACGCTAGTTTTGGACTGGAACAGGAGAGGAGGGGCGGTGGTTTTGAAATGGAAGAGGAGAGGAGCGGTGCTGCATTTAGATTGGAACAGGAGAGGAGCGGCGGTGGTTTAAGAGGAGAAGAGCGGAAGAGCGGCGCTGGTCTTGGAAGTACTTTTTTGTTGTTTTGCGTATTTTGGGTCAAAGTTTGACCATGTACTGTATTTGACAAGCAAAATGTGAATGCATGTCACCAAAAATTGTATCGTTTGGTTCGTATCTAAATGTAATTTCAAATTATACTCCCTCCAATTTTGTATACAAGGCCACAAACTCATATTACATGTACCAAGGTAAAAATCAATGCTATGTTTAAGTCAATGTTGCAAGCTAGCTTGTCACCTTGAATTAATGTGGTTTTTCTCTCCGAAGCACAACAAGCCAACCCTCTTACTCCTCATTGGTTGATTAATATTGGGAATGCAAGCTAACCTTCTCACTCCCGCATGCACACAAGGGATATTAATGTTCTCGGGTGCTAGTACGAGGCAAACGCCATCAATTTTGCCTCGATTAATGTAAGTGGCCTTGTATAGTTGCAAATTGAAATTTTGATAGTGCCTTGTACACAACGTATAACATATATTTTATGTGCAAAAATCATGGTCAATTATGACCCGGAATAAAGGAGACTAGTTAATGTGGGGTCGCTTTCTTAATTGAAGGGTAAATTGATTTTGATTTTGATCCAATCAGAGCGCGTCGGCCCTCTCGTCCAATCCTAAATCGCTGTCGCACGCTCCTCTCCCTCTTTTCCATTGCAAAACCACCTCCTCTCCTCTCCATCATCTCCATTCCAAAACCACCATCTCGCCTCTCCCTCTTCTCTATTGCAAGACCACCGTCTCTCCTCCGTTTTCTAGACGCATTGCTCCATGGCGCGGGCGCAATCCATGGATACAAAATTAGTATACTGTATACTATTTAAAAGTCGAGGGCGGGGCTTTTCCTGCGCGGTAGGCGGCGGGGCAGTTCCGCCTAGTCAGTTCGACAAAGACGCGAGAAGACAAGGGAGTAGGCTGCTGCAAACGTAGGGCTGTGTGATTTGACAGCGAGTTACTGTTGGACAGGTGGGGCCCCATGATTTGACTTGCCATTATCATTTTAACTGCGGCGCTACGACTGACGCGAGTCTCCCAGATTCCTGACCACCTCCATACAGGTGCCTCTCCCAATACTCCACCATGTAGTAGAGGCTGGCTCTTGCATGAGAGCCCACTTCTCCACTTTTTCCTTGCCTCTCTTTCCTGCACATATGCAAAAATGCCATGTAAAGCACACTATTGTACTTACTTTTACTTGCTCCTACAGGCTACAGGTGCTTAAGCTTGCCACATAGGCATAAAGTTTGATGTGGCAAGTTAATCAAGAAGAGAGAGACTAGTTTGGTGACCCAAGGAAGAAACGGTGCTAAGCGCGTGTACCTAGGTGAAAAGACAATTTTGAGTCTATAGCTAATTAAATGAAGCAAACTTAGCAACACCATTTCATTGGAAGAGGTCACTCCTTGGCAAATGCAATAAATACACGCGCTTACTAGCACCATTTCTTCCTTGAGTACGAAGAAAGAGATAGAGAGGAGTAAAAGAATACACTTATAGCCAACCTTGTTGTAGTATGAGTGACTAAGTGATGACTATGTATGACATGCCAACATCAGATAGCCTAACTCACCGTGTTAAATCTCCAAGGGTGCGATCGCGCGAGCGACGCGATGGTCGTGGTAGGCATGGTCATGATACGGGCTGCTGGCAGCCCTTGGATCTGAGATCAAACGGTCGCATGCTAAGTTGCTGAAAATTTACAGAATAACCCTCCAGGATAGGATATTCACCCATAGGTCTAGAATCACGCCATGCAACCATTCGATCTCAGATCCAAGGGCTCTCGGAAGCCCGTATCATGGGAGAATGGAAAGCCACTACCCTGCCGTTCGCACGCTAGCAGTTCGCTCCTACTCGTCCCTGCACGTCCTTCAATACTACGGCGGTTCGCTCCTAGTCGTCCCGTCCATTCACATTACGGCAGTTCCACTAATCCTAACCCTCCTCCCAAATCCATGGCGTCCCAAATCTCCATGATCGGCGGTGAGTACAAGGTTAGAACCATCACCGGCAATGAGTTCGACATCATCTACACCCTTTCTTCTGCGACGGTGAAAGGATGCCTTTCTCGCTTCAGACGCATGTTCGAAAACTCAGATGATGAGTGGGTCGCTGGGTTAGATGTTGAGTACACCACAGTCCTGGGACGAGAGAAGGATCTAAAGGACGAAGAGAGGAAGAAGCCTGTCGTGATCCAAGTTTGCGTGCATGACTTATGCTTGGTCTACCACATATGCCATGCCGACGTTGAGTGCCAGGATTTTAAGGACTTCCTCGGGAGCAACCTAGTCAAATTCGTTACTGTAGACTTTGGTAACTACAAAGAAGTCATGCGTCGGGTAGGCCTCGTTGTAGGCAACACCTTCAACCTCCAGAAGAATCGGCTGGCGTCCTCTCTTCAGCCTTCAATGCTGACCCTGGCAGGAGCCATGGTTCATCCTTCGTACGGTAAACTGGAGAAACCTCCATACACGTTTCATCGTCATGCATGGCAGCGGAATGTACTAGATATAGACCACATCTAGTACGCTGCAATGGATGGCTACCTTTGCTTCAATATCTACAAGGGTTGGATGAAGAGCAACAGCCAAGTGTGCGGTTCAAGCAAAGAAGTATCGGCCCAGAGGAAGAGGGACAAGGACGAAGTCGAGGACGTGGACGAGGACTCTGAGTAAGGTGGCAGTGTCGTTGCTCATGGTGGTTCTAATGCAGTGTCCACCGGAATAGTTGCAAAGTTTAATTTCAGGTGTGCTTAATTTAATTTGAGGGGTGTGTTGTGCTGAGCCCCCAACAGAACTATGTTATGTTTCTTCTCATTACTTTAACTCTTCAGTACGTACATACTAGTATTTCTTACATTTCATCTTTTAGTTGGTATAGTACTACCACTCATTTCTTCACATTATATACGTACAATATATATGGCCAACATCATATAGCCAGCAGTTTAGTTGTCAAAGAATTTCAGGGTGCTTAGTTTTGTCAAAGAATTCCAGGATGCTTAGAGGGTGCTTGGATCCAAGGGACTTATTTTAGTCTGACTAAAAACAGTCTCTTTAAGAGGCTAAAGTTCCAAGCACCCCTGACTAAAGAGGGACTAAAACTAGTCTTGAGACTAAAATTTTTTAGTCAGGGGTGCCCCTACTAAAATGTGGATTAGTCCTCTCTCTACTCATTTAACTCCTCTCTTTTAACACAGGCGAGTTCTGGATTGGAGGGTTTGGAGGATAATAAATGCTCATTAACTTGATTTTAGCCTTTTTAGTATTTGAATCCAAGCATGGGTGAGGCTAGCATGGACTAAAACATATCCAAGCACCCTCTTAGTTTTATTTGAGGGGTGGGTTGTGATGGACACCATTATTGTGACTAGCCTTTTTAATAGTACTATATGCATAATTTGGTGACGAGCGCTCTCTATATGTAACACCTTTTTATAATTTTAAGTTTTGCTCCATGGCGCAATCCATCGATACTATTGCTGTACAAAAGTATACATTTTTTAAAAGGCTAGAGGGCGGGACAGTCTAGCTTGGTCGGTTTCACGAGAGGCGAGGGCCTTTGTGATTTGACGGCTCATTACTGATGGAAGGCGGGGCCTTGTGATTTGACTGCACGTATAAATGTGTCGACGACCTGATCGAGGAGGCGCAAAGAACCGTGCGGTATACTCAAGTTTTCCACTGGAGTAGTACTGCGACGGAGGAGCACGAAACACAGCGGCCCAGTGCCATATGGCGATAAAAATGATCTAATTTGCTAGTCATCTCATTGTTAGCATTGTTCTATTCATTCCCTCAAAAAAAATTGTTCTATTCATGCCTCGCAGAGAACGTGACACGTGCGGCGAAACACCCGAAGAAAAAGATGAAACACAGGAGCAAAAGAAGAAGGAAGATTATCACCCGAAATGATCTAATTCGCCGCAGAGTCGTAACTGCTTCTTCATCGCCTCCACGACCTCCATCTCCTTGCGCGTCTCCTCTGCCATCTTCATCATTGTGTCCATGACGTAGCATTTCTCGACGCGAGCCTTCATCATCTGTTCCACGGCCATATTACGTACCTTGACAGTAGCCGGGTGCTCGATGCGGAGCTTCGCCAAGTCTTCCTTTTGTTCCATGGCGAGGGCCTGCAACATCTTCATCAAGGAACTACTATTCTCATGCAGCCTCTTCCAGCCGGCGTTCTTCTCCTTCAACAGGTCGATCTTGTGGCAGAGCTTCGCATTGTCCTCCCGAAGTCGCAGGATTTCGCCGGTCGCCTTCTTCTCCGAGGAAATGCTCTTATTCAGCAGCATCACCAAGCCGGTGGTCAACTCCCCCTCCTGATTGAGCTCAGCAGGCATGTCGTCGAGGCTCTCCTTCAGCAATTCCATCAAGCCTTCGATGAACTCCTTTTGCTTATTGAGCTGATCGGGCATGCCGTCGAGGGATAACGACTCTAGCTCAGCCAGCTCGGCATGTTCGCCTCTGCGGCTAGGGCGCTCCTGGGAGCCATCGCCTGCCCGTGAGAGATCTTTCGAGGTCTCTGCGTGGCGGCGAGCCCTCTCTTTTTTTCCCGCAGCCTTAGTTGCCGCTCCCTTGTTAGGAGTAGTTCTCGACCTAGAGCTCCGCTCACCGACCATGGCAACGACGGATGAAGAAGAAGCACTTATGAGGAGGAAAGGTAGAGTGATTTTCGGTTAGGTAGTTCCCCTTTTTATAACCTAAGTACTAGCACTAGTACTAATACCTGCATAGTGGGAACACGTTCAGGTTTGGTACGTACTACTAGTAGGTGTGAGCAGGCTTTCGAATGTGATGGGAACAAGGTATAGATTAATTGATGGTTTTGGTTTCGAGGCCCGAAACGGCTCCCGATGAGTTTAGCGGAACATAAATTTCAAGTACTACACTGCTCAAATGCGTAAATATTATGTTACTGTCAAAAATTGGCACAAAATACGAAGGAGACCAATGGAAGTACTACTAGCAACCCACGATTTAACTACTCGCATGCGCGCAGTGGAGTAATAATATCTTTCTTCCGCCCTCACGTCCACTCAATTTGCATGCGCTGTATTAATTGACCATCAATGAAGTGAACGACTTTACATGCGTCAAATTATCAGATGGGGTGGATCTTGGTACAAATTGTGTCCGCCCGTGTACCTGCGTGTGCGTGCGAGGAATGAGTGCGTGCATGCCGTGCGTGCACATCTTCGCTTCGTGCATGTACCGCCAGTATGGCTCACGGAGGACGAGTACATTCTTCTGGAACCAGCAGCACGTCACTGTGATCAATCCACGCAAGGAGGTCGCGACAACGCCTACACATGTGCCACGTGGCTTCATGAAGTGTAAGAGAGACACTGTGTAGCGTGCCATTGGTATTCTAATTTACGTGTTTTGCACAAACTCGAAGTACTAGTAAGGTACATGTGCATTGCACGCATGAGATTTTGCAACCAAATTATGAATAAATACCACACTATAGCATGTAAGCTCTGAGTCATATATGCCTGATGTAGCCCTTCGTTTAATTCTTATAGTTCATCTCATTCAAAATCAATTAGTTCTTATAAAAAAAGCTAAGAACGCGGGAATAGGAAAAACATGGGATTATAGTGGAATGTCGTCTTGAATCCTACAAGATTGTATGAGTGTTTGATTGTGCATAGAAAAAATGCATAATTCTTTCAAAGAGGTTTGAGTGGATGGGATGTTTCCTATGAAATCTAGTGCAAATGAATCATATGGAAAAATTCCTATGGTTTACAATCCTACGAATCAAACAACCAAGATAGGAAAAATTCCTAATGATTAAAATCCTCCAAAATTCCTTTGAGAATCCTTTGAATCAAAGAAGCCCTTAATATATTTTATGATTCATGGAATTGTGCATAAATTAAAAACAAATAATGGCAATTCAAATAGAAAAAAAGTTTGGGCAGTTATGATATGGAAGATTCTAGAACAAAAGAGAATCACTGTTGTTTTGAGGTTTGTGCATTATGCTTAAGTTCAACAATGGAGTCTGCTAGATTGTACATGTGGCAAAATCCGGTGGGGGGGGGGGGGGGCTAGAAGATGGTGCGAGGGGCCGAGTGGAGGGAGACTATGAAGGAATGCACAAGTGGAGATCAATATTAAGAGAGAGGGGGCGAACACGTGCGCTGATGCGCGCAGTGGCGGAGCCATGAAAAATAAATGAGCTAGGGGGCCAAGCATTGCTAATCCTTTACGAGGAGGGTCAATTCATGAACTTAAAGCATTTTTAGCAGCAATTGTCTAATGATCACATTCATATTAGCCTTGATATATAATGATGTTAGGGGGGGAGGGCGTGAGACCCTTACTACCCCATGTCTTCGCCATTGTGCACTTGTCTGAGGGATGAAGTGGAAGACATGGATGATGAGAGGGGGACGTTGGATACATAATTAATGTGGGTGTATTAGCTATATATGTTAATCCTATATAAAGAGGTATAGATTGATCAATGTGGATGTGGGAAAGAGGGTGAGACCTCACTGGATATATCGATTGATCGATTTGTGTGGAAAACTATGAAAGACCTAGCTATATGCACACATACATAGAGGAACATCGATCGTTGCGCATGCACGCGTGAGAGATAAAGAATGCCCGATATGATGGAGAGGGGGATGTGTGTTGGTGTGTGCCTTCATGGGAGACCGACCTGAAGAAAAAGATTGCATGTGTGCGATGGATAATGCCGACTGGTAGTGCGTGTGCATGCATGCACGAGAGAAAGTTAGTGGTACAATTATAAAGAGAAGACTACTGTGTGGGTGTAAAAGAATAGCTGAATAGGTGAGGTCACAATCAATGTAAAGTTGAATTCAAATATTTGAATAAGAGATCCTGATGTTTGAAACCCATGCATGCATGAATATAACGGAGATCTGCGCGGTGTGGTTTGGAAACGAGCATGTTGTAATGTATACACATTGAACAAGGTCAGACTGATTTGAATTTGAGATACCGATGGCAGACATCATTTGGCCACGTCGCATCCGTGCATGGACACACTATTCTAATTGGAGATGATGGGTGGCTTTTGCATCACATATCTATATCTATACCCCTATATATAATATATTTTATATTTTTTTATATTGTGTGCAGGTAACTTTAACTTTGAAAGATGGTCGTTGGATGAGGCGAATCCGATGGTCCAAAGATGGCAAATTTGAGCACTACTGGCCGTTGGATATCATCTAGATTCCACCAGATTTCGCCACATGTATAATCTAGAAGACTCCATGGTTGAACTTAATCATAATGCACAAACATCAAAACACAAGCACTTCTTATTTGTTCTAGAATCTTTTGTATCAGAATTGCCCAAATGTTTTCCTACATGATTTGCCATTATTTGTTTTTACTTTATGTCTTACGACGCACAATTCCATGAATCTTAAAATAGATTAGATTTCTTATAAAAACTAGATGATTTTGAATGAAATGAACTATAAGAATTAAATGAACATCTACATCATGCATATATGACTCAAATCTTGCATGCTATAATGTGGTATTTATTCATAATTTGGTTGCCAAATCTCATGCGTGCAATGCACGTGCACCTTACTCTAGTCTAAATGGTGTTTGTGTGTGTGTGTTGTGCGTGTTGAGGTGCAAATTGTCTTTCTTTTTGGGTACACGTTAAGCTTGTTCTTCCGAAATTTCAAGCCGCGCCTTGTTATGTCGAAAATTCAAGCTAGTGTCTCTGTCTATCGTGCTGCGAAACTCCCGCCTCTTCAACCCGCGTCTTGTTAGCCTGAAATATTTAAGATATATCTTCGTCTCGTTGTGCTCCGATAACTCCCTCCATCTCAACCCACGCCTTGCTATTCCGAAATTCCAACATGCGCGAAAACTCCCACCTCCTGTGAAATCCCGACACATGAAATGCCGTGGTACCCCTGAACCAAAAGAGCCGCCTCAAATCGGTGGGGGTACTTTCTTAACTTACTCCACATTTCAGACAAGTGCGTCTCTAAGCCATGGTTCCCCACTGCCATCACATCCGCCCACCCATTCGTACACGGAGGCCGCAAAAACCCGAGACGAAACCCCACACCCTGCTCTGTCCGCCACCCAGCCGGAGCCTCTTCCCCGACGACGTCGTCCACAGAAACACCTCGACGTCCCTCATCCACCGTACCGAATGAGGATCCGTCGTCGATCTCATCGTCCCGCCGGTTCAGCCACCCCGTCCTCCACCTCCAAGGAGCTGCCCCGACGTTCCCCTCGTCTTTC
The DNA here is from genome assembly GCA_034509565.1 of Triticum monococcum. Taxonomy (NCBI): domain Eukaryota; kingdom Viridiplantae; phylum Streptophyta; class Magnoliopsida; order Poales; family Poaceae; genus Triticum; species Triticum monococcum. The sequence continues at coordinate 699,408,594 of CM067847.1, forward strand.
GTGCCACCTCCATTCCCACACCGCCGTCTTCACCTGCACCACCGGAAGAGCATCATCATCACCGTTTCCTCGGATGAAGCTGCGGCCTAATCGGTGCCACCAAAGAGGTTGTACACTAATCGCCGCATTTTCTTCTTGATTCGATCTCACGGTGCTGCCGGCGCTCGGTCTCGAGCCGACACGGCGCGGCTCCATCCACGGCGGCGTCACCGGCCACTTCCTCCACGGCGTCGCTCCCTCGGCGGCGACGTCCACATCAGTAGGACCTACTGCTGCTTTAGCTCTCGCTCGCGTTGCTGCTCTGCTCTTGCTCTCGGTCCCCTGCCTGGTCTGCTCTTGCTATTGCTCTTGCTCGCGCTGCTGCTCTCGCTCTTGCTCTTGCTTGCGATGCTGCTCCGATTTAGCTACACTTCAGTCGACTGAATCGACTTTTGGGTCAGTCGATTTTCAGGGGGTGGGGGGCTCGCTGGGGTGAAGGAAGAACCAGCCGCAACGGGGAGGGGGGCTCGCCGAAGAGGTACCCCACTACCTATCTTAGGGTTCAGGATGGGGGTGGTGGTCGCCGGCGGTGGCGGGGCGTTGGTGGGGCGGTGGCGTGGCGATCGCCGGAGAAAAAGCTCGGCATGGGGGGGGCCTAGAGGGATGGCCGGGGCGGCGGCGGACCGGCGGTGGGGAGTGTTTTCGGGGCAGGAGGGGCAGCGCACCGCCGGCCGCGGGCGGCGGGGAGCTGCTGTTTGGTCGGCTCAGGGGGGTGGAGGTTGAAGATGAACCGCAGGCCCTTGATTTCGTATCCAACGGCTGCAAAATCGACTAACCAGAGATGAAAAAGTCAGTCGACCGACCTATAGCCTCACCTTGCTAGTGCGGTCAGTTTCGACAGCAAAATTCAGTTTCGACAGCAAAATTCAGTTTAAACAGTTAAGTTCAGTTTCGACAGTTAAGTTCAGTTTCGGCAGTTATATTCAGATTGGACAGTTAAGTTCAGAGATGAGCGGCTGATATATTTTACATCTAGCACTTTGTGGTTATGTATTTTACGTCATGTATTGGAGATGCTATTAGAATTCCACTCAGGTTAACGTTGTTCGTTGTCTCTCTTGTCCTGCTTCAGCCTCGGCATCGTACAACTCACCGGAGCTGCTCCAATGACGAAACCCTCCATCACAGCGGAGCAGTACCTCGGGCTCCATCTCCAGATGCCTAAGATCTTCTTCCCCTCCTCCGACAGCCAAGTCAGCCGGAGCATCCTCACCGGCCAACCCAATCATGCTGAGATCAACATGGCTTCGCCAAAGAGGTTGTACACTTGTTGCATCTCTTTTTTACTCTACATGTTATATATATTGTCCACTGAGCACTCATAGTAACGGGAAATACAATTATTTTATCCTACTATATGACAAGCAATGAGGTACCAGGCAACTTAGCTATCCATGATGGACTCTCTTGAACGCCATCATTATTTATCTCTGCGCGTTTCAGTTATGCATTTGTCGATGGGCCTGGGAGTTGAGCTAGTATGGCAGTGGCCTGGGTCCAAAGTAATAGAAGTAGCACAAAAACATTTTTAGTGTAGGATTTTCCTTGCTCAAGCCTGCCTACTAGAATCGCCAGTGCTTGAAAGGAAAAGTGAATGAAAAACATCGGAATTGGAAAGTTTCCTATGGTACTACTTTTCATGAATTTGGTGCAAAGGAATGGAGAAAAGGAAAACTGTAGGATTTGTTCCTTTAGTGTCTCCTTGAAAGAAAAACTGTAGGAATTCTAATTTCCACTTCTCCTCCTTTTCATATTCCTATTCATCAAGCACAAGACTAAGAGATAGTAGCATAATAGCATTATAACCGTACATTTTCTTGTGGTTTGACTTAATCTCACCATGCTTTTTTGCATCCTGTGATCTTCTAATTGTTGTGAATCAAACACCCAGATTGGCAGAAATCCTGTGTTTTTAAATTCTCTGTTTTGCACGTGCATTCCTATCCTATTCCTGTCTATTTCCTATTCCTGCATTGTTAGAATCCTCAAATTCAAACAAGCCCTTACTCAATTACTTCTGTTACAGATATGTGTCAAAGAAAACCTTGTGTGGTTTGTCCTGCTCCTGCGGCGCTATGTTCCACCCGAGCTTAGCTGCTCCAACGACGGAAGGGTTCACCACAGCAGGGATCCACTCTCCAGACTGTCTTTTGCCGCCTCAGATCTTCTTCCCCGCCGCCGGTACCCACGGCAACTGCATTACCATCATCAACTGAGCAGATGACCTTGAGGACTACACAGGTCCGCAAGAGAGGTCGCACTCTTCTGTGTCTGCTTACGTTATGCATCGCTTAATATGATGGCATGCTACATTATCATCGTGTTCACCTATTAGACTCTGAGTCAGGTCCAAACTAATGCTGAAACTTGAGTTTTTAAATGGTTGTGGGGTAAATATTGGGGCAGCAATCAGTACTATCTGGTTAATCTCCGGTGTCTACTATGAGTTTCATGTTGGGTGCAAACAAACATTAAAGGAGCCATTATCTGTATTTTTTAACTAAAGCTATTATCTGCCTGCTATCATTGGTTTTGGGTCTATCCACAGTTTGCTACCATCACTCTGGATTTGTGCATGCACTCCTTACATCATCTCACTATGTATTATTCCTATGCATGCCAGTTATTGTACACAATGGAACTGATCATGTAGAGCAGAAGAGACGAGCCTTGCGTGGGAATAAAATTTCATGCAGACGTCGTTCCATGGTGGGCGCAAAGGCAGCCCCCCTCCACCCATTTCGGATCGTAATCAAGAGGAAGATAACTATTATGAGGGGGATTCAGAAGGAGAAGACCACTCCTATTTACCCCATGAGGTCTTCGCTCTAACTTGGCATGCTGATGTTGGTAATATCATGCATATGGTGCCTTGCATTGCTTACTGTATACATTAAAGATGTCATCTGCTTAGTTTAGACATGCTTTGTGTCAATGCCATCTGTTTAGTTTCTTTATCGTATATGTGAATCATGCAATGCCATCTTGTCTAGCCAGGCATCATATATGTGAATTTTGCAATGCCACCCTGGTTAGCCAGTCATCTTATATGTCAATTATATCATGCCATCATTTTTTATTACGTGTTAAATTTTTCAACAATTTTTGTACATTCAATTACTCTTCCTGTGCATCAGCCATTTGGCACGGTCATGGAAAAATCTGGAGTGGAAACAAGGTCTTAAGAGCAGACAATGCTATCTGACGAAGCGCATGTCTTGCTGGTTATCGATAGCTCCTCAGAGGAGGATTCAGAGACAGATGACCAGTCATATTTCCCCCGAGGTGCATGCCCTAACTTGGCAGGGTTATGTTGCTCATATTGTGCGTATGGTATCTTGCATTGCTATGTCATTTGCTTAGTTTAGACATGCTTTGTGTGAATGCCACCTGTTTAGTGTCTAATTACCATATATGTGAATTATGCAATGCCATCTTGTTGCAAGACATTATATATGTGAATTATGCAATGTTACCTTGTTGCGAGGCATTATGTGTGTGAATTATGCAATGCCGTGCTGTTTAGGCAAGCGTCATATATGTGAATTATATCATGCCGTCCTTTTTTGTATTTCTCATTGCTTTTGTCGACAATGTTTGTATATTCAACTGCTCTTCCTGTGCATCAACCATTTGAAATGGGGATGGAGAAATCTGGAGTGAAAACAAGGTCTTCAGAGCAGACAATGCTACCTGCTGAAGCAGATATCTTGCTGGTTACAGATAGCTCTTCAGAGGAGGATTCAGAGGCAGATGACCAGTCCTATTATCCCCCTGAGGTGTATGTTCAAACTTGGCAGGGTTATATTACTCATATAATGCATATGTTGTATTGCAATACTTAGTTTTTACATCATATACAAAATATTGAATGCCATCTCCTTAGTTGACACATCATATATGTGATTGCCCTCTGCTCACTTCCTTAGTATATAAATCATATATTTGAATTATGTCATGCTATGATGTTTACATAGACAGCATGTATCTGAATTATGGCATGCCAACCCATTTTCTAAAGACATAATATAGTTATATCATCTCATCTTGTTTACATAGTCATCATATTTAAATTATGTCATTCTATCCGTGAATTATATCATGCCATCATGTTTCCATCGACGGCATGTTTGCGATTTATGGCATGCCAACCACTTTAATAGATACATTGTATAGTTATATCATGTCATCCTGTTTACATAGTCATCATATTTTGAAGTATGTCATTCTATCCTGTTTAGTTAGCCATCATACATGTGAAATTGTGTCATGCTATCCTGTTTAATTAGCCATCATATATGTGAAATTATGTCATGCTATTCTGTTTGCTTAGACAACATAAATGTGAATTATTTCATGCCCTGTTTTCTTCCCTACTATCCATTGCACCTGTCGATCTTACAATGTCTGTACATTCAATTACTTTTCTTGTTTATCAGCAATTTCAATTGGAGGGAGTGATGGCAGTATCTGTGGGAGTAAAAACACGGTCTTCAGAAAAGATCGTGCTACCTGTTGATGCAGATAGAACCACGGTTCTACTTGCCCAAGAACCAGCCCCACCACACATAACCCACACTCATGCAGATTGTACCCCTACCCAGTTGGACAGAGAACCAGCTGCACCCCTTCTAACCCCAACCCCAGCAGATAGACACCCAGTTCCTGTTGACACAGCACCGTCTCCACCATAGAGCACCCAAACACGAGCAGTTAGTAAGGCAACCAGAGTGCCCAAATCACGAGGACCACCACTCCGAACCCAAAGTCAATGCTTAAAGAAGAAGAAGAATTGTTCTCAGGTCAGGTTCCGTAGCTATGGTTCATACTACTTTGCTCTTGCATCACTGTATTTACTGATACCAACTAATTTCAAATTTGAAGGATGCAATTGAAACTCCAATGGCGCAACAGGTATTTTTTAAACCTATTTCTTCAACGTGTTTGGCTGTTTGCTGTTGTAACTTGCTCTATGTTGATTTTGGTTTCAATTGAATAAACAGTTATGTTCTCATGCCATGCACATTACCACACTTATATTCTGTCTATGCTTCTTTGTCTTAAATAGATATGATTCGAACTGTATCTATCTTGATTTGGCAGCATAAACCAGAATGATATAGACCATACATAGATATATGTTTGTTTCATGCTGTTATCATGTCCACCTTACTATTGAACTGGTTTACCAAAATGAGTTTCATATACTACATTTTCGAACGCGGATAAAATATTGGAGAAGAGTACCCTCTTATGCAATGGTAAAGGAAGTAATGCAGATAAGGTTCAAGATAGTGAGACATCCCTGTTGGTCTCCAAGAAAGCTGATAAAAACTATCTTGAAGACACTGAGACAACCCCAAAGTCCTGTCTTGATGTAGTGTTCGAGTTACTTGCTACCACTGCTGGCACCAGCTCTTCGAACTCACTACCTGAATCAGTTCGGCTTCTTGAGTCTCAACTTCAAGTTGAAATACATCGATCAGATGTTATGCGACAGGAAGCCGAAGGACTGAGGAAGTCCCTGCAGAATTCAGATGCATACTTTCTGGTGCAACAGCAAGCGCTGGAGGACTTAAGCGCCAAACAAGAGAAAGTTAATAAGCTTGCTAAGCATCTTGCCAGCATTATGGGTACCAAGGATATTGTTTCTTGAGCTCTTCTGAAGTGGTTTCCGTTCTGGACTTGTTTTGCTGCGGTGTTTCTATGCTGTTGTGTTCCCTATATTTGCACTGGTGGCGAACTTTGATGCCTAGTGGATGTAATATGTGTAATAGCCATGATAGCCTAGTGTAAGGTGCTTGATTATTTATTTCCTTGTTGTCTTGTTTATTTATTTGGTTGTAGTCAGTGCAGTTCTTTTTCTGTGGTTTGCTAGTGGCTGCAATAACCTATTTTTTAAAACTAGGCCACAATAACCATGGGCTAATATTTACTGTAGTGACACTGGGCCTCCTACGGGCCGTAGAAACAGTGGGCCTTCTACGGGCCATATAAACAGTGGGCCTTCTACAGGCCGTAGAAGCAGTGGGCCTTCTACGGGCCGTAGAAACAATGGGCCTTCTACGGGCCGTATCATCAATGGGCCTTCTACGGGCCGTATCGTCAATGGTCCTTATACGGGCCGTATGATCGATTGGCCAAACATGGGCCAAACAGACCGCATTCTGGCCGTAAACGGGCTAGAGTTGGAATCGTCCGTTCATGGGCCGACCATAACGGGCCATCGTTAATAGGCCGTATTTGATGACGCTATGAAAACGGCCCAACATATTAACAGACCACAAACGGGCCGACTGTAACCACGGGCTGAATTTGGCCCACAAGCAGAAAATGACAGTAACGGGCCATAAGTAAACGAATGTTGGAAATGAGCCCAAGAATAAATGGGCTCTGAGAAGGCCGAAAGATAACATGGGCTGGAAACGGCCCAACGGAATAACGGACCGTTAATGGGTATAAAGTGATACACTGTTCATCACGGGCCAGTTTCACCACGGGCCGTTAATGGGTGTAAAGTGATACACTGTTCATTACGGGCAGTTTCACCACGGGCCGTTAATAGGCCAAGAGTTAGATAGGGCCTCATATGGGCCGAAAGACGTCATGGGCCATACATGGGCCAGAAGTGAAAACGGGATGGAATCATATTGGATGGCCCAGATGACGCTACTAGGCCTAATTCAGATAGGGCATAACGGGCCTTGGGTAGCGGGCTGTAAATTGGCTATATTCGAATAGACTGTTAGCAGCCTTTCCATGGGCGGGCCTGCCAGCTTTTGACCAAGTCAAACGGGCCGTCCTTTACACAGGAATGGGCCTCTGTTGGGCTGTGCCACGTGTCAACGTATCATAGGCGCCTATCTAACCCACTGACGAGCTGACACGTGTTTCATCCGGCCAATAAGAATTTTACACGTGGAAATTTCCCATTGGTCGGGGCTGTTAACGGATTATTGGATCCAAAACCCGACCCGGTAGCTTAACGACGTTCCGTTATGGTGGATGCCATGTGTCGGTCACCCCTGACGAAAGCACTTCTGTGACGCGCGATTTATTGTCATGGAAGTGGACACTTCCGTGATGATAATTTTGGTAATGTCATGAAACACTTCTACGACAGCACAGGTATGACTATCTTGATTCTGTCATAAATTTGTCATGGATGTAAATGCATGACAAAAAAAAGCGACCTACTGTGACAAACACGTATCATCATGGAAGTGTATTTTTGTAGTGCAAATAGTAAAAATCTTACCATCATTCCTAAATAGATGTGACCGTAGTTCAATACGAACACTATTGGTCGCACGTTTTGAGTACTAAGATTTTCAAATTCAGGAAAGTAATTTCTCTTGACAGCATCAAGATCCTAAGGCCATGAAACGTAATAACTTATCTCCTCACAGTTTAGTTCAGCCCCGGGACAATGGACGGTCCTGTCTACCAAGCGTCGGACATGTTTGCTTCAATGGAAATAAGCTGTCAATAGAAATTAGTTGTCAACTATTTTTGAATAAACAATATCGAAGACATAAATATGGTTGAGAAACTCACATAATCGTAGAGCTGGAGGCGTCTACACATCGGCCCAGATATCTCTATTACCTTCAATATCATCTTCCGGGCGAATATCAAAGGTGATAACCATATCAGGCTCAAATGCATAAGCCTTGCATAGTGCTTGCCAAGTTTTGCATTCAAAATAGGTGTAGGTGTCTGCATTGTATAATTTTATGTCGAAAGTATAACAATGCTCAGTCTTCAAGTAACTCTCTTTACCTCCATAGTTTTCATAGGACTGAAACCTATCTTATCCAAGACAAAAATTCATGTATGACAGGCGATACGCTAGTAGAATAGTAAAAAAATTAAAATTATAAGTTGAAGCAAATGAAGCATAAGTCATGCTTAATTACGAAAAAAGACTTGTCGTTGTGACTTACTGTATCCACTTCGAAGGTCTCATCCAGCTTAATGCTGAAGCGCCTATCATCAACTAGGAAATTTCTGTCGCACAGGCCGTGCTCGTCTTTGCAGTATTCGCACATACCGAAATCCTTTTTGTCGTCAGACATTTCCTATGTTCATAGTTGAAACATTAATTGATAAACACTTACTAGTTCTATTAATTTAACTAATTCAACTAAGCACTTACTAAAAATAAACTAATTCTATTAATTTTCTTACTAAAAATAAAGTAGCTTCTATATAGTAAAATTTGAATTAGATCATCAAATCTCATATACCTAAATTTTCTTACTAAAAGTATACTAGTTTTATTAATTCAACTAGTTCAACTAAGCACTTACTATAAATAAAAATAATTAATTTTCTTACTAATTCAACTAAGCACTTATTAATTTTCTTACTAATTCAACTAAGCACTTAGTAATTCATCTAACATTAATATATCTAATTCACCTATAACTAAAAGTATAAAAAAATAACTAATCTAATTAACATTAATTAATATCTAGCTAATTCATCTAAATTTGACATTAATATCTAACATTTCTATCTAATTCATCTAACATTCGACATTAATATCTAACATTTATATATATACAATTCATCTAACAATTCACATTAATCTAACATTTATATGACCTAAAAGTATAAAAAACTAAAAAGCAGAAAACAGAAAATAATTAAGAAAAATATGTCTGTGTGTGTGTACTGTGTGTGTGCGTGTGCGTAAATTACTTTGTGTGTGAGGGCCGCCATGGCGCGGCAGTGGGTGGTCTTACAGCGGCGCGACGGTCGGCGATGCGAGGCAACGGGGTCGGCGACGGCTGGGGCGGCGACGGGGATGGGCCGGAGCGGCGCGCGATCGACGACGGGGTCGAGCGCGCGCAGCAACGGGGTGCCGACGGGGACGGGCGCGGCGATGGGGACGGCGACTGATGTCTACTACACAACCTTCTTCTTGTAGACGTTGTTGGGCCTCCAAGCGCAGAGGTTTGTAAGACAGAAGCAAATTTCCCTCAAGTGGATGACCTAAGGTTTATCAATCTGTGGGAGGCGTGGGATGAATATGGTCTCTCTCAAGCTACCCTGCAACCAAATAGCAAAGAGTCTCTTGTGTCCCCGACACATCCAATACAATGGTAAATTGTATAGGTGCACTAGTTCGACGAAGAGAAGGTGATACAAGTGCAATATGGATAGTAGATATGGATTTTTGTAATCTGAAAATATAAAAACAGCAAGGTAACAAGTAATAAAAGTGATCGTAAACTGTATTGCAATGCTAGGAAACAAGGCCTAGGGTTCATACTTTCACTAGTGCAAGTTCTCTCAACAATAATAACATAATTGGATCATATAACTATCCCTCAACATGCAACAAAGAGTCACTCCAAAGTCACTAATAGCGGAGAACAAACGAAGAGATTATGGTACGGTACGAAACCACCTCAAAGTTATTCTTTCCAATCAACCCATTGGGCAATTCCTATAAGTGTCACAAACAGCCCTAGAGTTTGTACTAGAATAACACCTTAAGACACAAATCAACAAAAACCCTAGTGTCACCTAGATACTCCAATGTCACCTCAAGTATCCGTGGGTATGATTATATGATATGCATCACACAATCTCATATTCATCTATTCAACCAACACAAAGAACCTCAAAGAGTGCCCCAAAGTTTCTACCGGAAAATCACGACGGAAACATGTGCCAACCCCTATGCATAAGTTCATGGGCGGAACCCACAAGTTGATCACCAAAACATACATCAAGTGGATCACGTGATATCCCATTGTCACCACAGATACGCATGGCAAGACATACATCAAGTGTTCTCAAATCTTTAAAGACTCAATCCGATAAGATAACTTCAAAGGGGAAAGTCAATCCATTACAAGAGAGTAGAGGGGGAGAAGAAACATAAGATCCAACTATAATAGCAAAGCTCGCGATACATCAAGATCATGCCAAATCAAGAACACGAGAGAGAGAGAGAGAGAGAGAGAGAGATCAAACACATAGCTACTGGTACATACCCTCCTCGAGGGTGAACTACTCCCTCCTCGTCATGGAGAGCACCGGGATGATGAAGATGGCCACCGGTGAGGGATCCCGCCCCTCCGGCAGGGCGCCGGAACAGGGTCCCGATTGGTTTTTGGTGGCTACAGAGGCTTGCGGCAGCGGAACTCCCGATATTTTCTCTATTCTGGAAGTTTTAGGGTACGTAGGTATATATAGGTGAAGGAAGTATGTCGGTGGAGCTTCGGGGGCCCCACGAGGCAGGGGGGCGCGCCCTAGGGGGGTGGGCGCGCCCCCCACCCTCGTGACCACCTCCCTTTGCTCCTGACGTGGGGTCCAAGATTTTCCGGTAGCTTTCCTTCCAAAACTAACTTCTCCAGTTGATTTCGTTCCGTTTCGACTCTGTTTGATATTCCTTTTTCCTCGAAACACTGAAATAGGCATAAAACAACAAATCTGGGCTGGGCCTCCGGTTAATAGGTTAGTCCCAAAAATAATATAAAAGTGGATAATAAAGCCCAATGTTGCCCAAAATAGTAGATAATATAGCATGGAGCAATAAAAAATTATAGATACGTTGGAGACTTATCAAGCATCCCCAAGCTTAATTCCTACTCGTCCTCGAGTAGGTAAATGATAAAAAAGATAATTTTTGATGCGGAGTGCTACTGGGCATAATTTCAATGCAAATCTTCTTAATTGTGGTATGAATATTGAGATTCGAAAGATTCAAGACAAATGTTCAATATTGACATAAAAATAATAATACTTCAAGCATACTAACAAAGCAATCATGTCTTCTCAAAATAACATGGCCAAAGAAAGTTATCCCTACAAAATCATATAGTCTGGCTATGCTCTATCTTCACCACACAAAATATTTAAATCATGCACAACCCCTATGACAAGCCAAGCAATTGTTTCATACTTTTGATGTTCTCAAACTTTTTCAATCTTCACGCAATACATGAGCGTGAGCCATGGACATAGCACTATATGCGGAATAGAATGGTGGTTGTGGAGAAGACAAAACGGGAGAAGATAGTCTCACATCAACTAGGCGTATCAACGGGCTATGGAGATGCCCATCAATAGATATCAATGTGAGTGAGTAGGGATTGCCATGCAATGGATGCACTAGAGCTATAAGTATATGAAAAGCTCATCAAAAGAAACTAAGTGGGTATGCGTCCAACTCGCTTGCTCACGAAGACCTAGGGCATTTTGAGGAAGCCCATCATTGGAATATACAAGCCAAGTTCTATAATGAAAATTCCCACTAGTATATGGAAGTGACAAAATGAGAGACTCTCTTATCATGAAGATCATGGTACTACTTTGAAGCACAAGTGTCGTAAAAGGATAGTAGCATTGTCCCTTCTCTCTTTTTCTCTCATTTTTTTATTTGGTCTTTCTTTTTTTATGTCCTTTCTCTTTTGTTTTTTCGGGCCTTATATTTTTTTATGGCATTTCTCCTCTTTTTTTTACTTTTTGTCCGGAGTCTCATCCCGACTTAGGGGGGAATCATAGTCTCCATCATCCTTTCCTCACTTGGGACAATGCTCTAAAAATGATGATCATCACACTCTTTATTTTTCTGATAACTCAACAATTACAACTCAATACTTAGAACAAAATATGGCTCTATATGAATGCCTTCGGTGGTGTACCGGGATGTGCAATGACTCATGAGCGACATGTATGAAAGAATTATGAAAGGTGGCTTTGCCACAAATACGATGTCAACTACATGATCATGCAAAGAAATATGACAATGATGGAGCGTGTCATAATAAATGGAACGGTGGAAAGTTGCATGGCAATATATGTCGGAATGGCTATGGAAATGCCATGATAGGTAGGTATGGTGGCTGTTTTGAGGAAGGTATATGGTGGGTGTATGATACCGGCGAAAAGATCGCGGTATTAGAGAGGCTAGCAATGGTGGAAGGGTGAGAAAAGTGCATATAATCCATGGACTCAACATTAGTCATAAAGAACTCATATACTTATTGCAAAAATCTAGAAGTTATCAAAGCAAAGTATTAGGTGCATGCTCCTAGGGGGCTAGATTGGTAGGAAAAGACCATCGTTCATCCCCGACCGCCACTCATAACGAAGACAATCAATAAATAAATCATGCTCCGACTTCATCACATAACGGTTCACCATACGTGCATGCTACGAGAATCACAAACTTTAACACAAGTATTTCTCAAATTCACAACTACTCAACTAGCATGACTCTAATATCACAACCTCCATATCTCAAAACAATTATCAAGCATCAAACTTTTCTTAGTATTCAACACACCCTGCAACCAAATAGCAAACGGCGAGGCGTAGGATGAAGATGGTCTCTCTCAAGCAACCCTGCAACCAAATAGCAAAGAGTCTCTTGTGTCCCCAACACACCAAATACAATGGTAAATTGTATAGGTGCACTAGTTCGGCGAAGAGAAGGTGATACAAGTGCAATATGGATAGTAGATATGGATTTTTGTAATCTGAAAATATAAAAACTGCAAGGTAACAAGTAATAAAAGTGAGCGTAAACGGTATTGCAATGCTAGGAAACAAGGCCTAGGGTTCATACTTTCACTAGTGCAAGTTCTCTCAACAATAATAACATAATTGGATCATATAACTATCCCTCAACATGCAACAAAGAGTCACTCCAAAGTCACTAATAGCGGAGAACAAACGAAGAGATTATGGTAGGGTACGAAACCACCTCAAAGTTATTCTTTCCAATCAATCCGTTGGGCTATTCCTATAAGTGTCACAAACAGCCCTAGAGTTCGTACTAGAATAACACCTTAAGACACAAATCAACAAAAACCCTAATGTCACCTAGATACTCCAATGTCACCTCAAGTATCCGTGGGTATGATTATACGATATGCATCACACAATCTCAGATTCATCTATTCAACCAACACAAAGAACCTTAAAGAGTGCCCCAAAGTTTCTACCGAAAAATCACGACGAAAACGTGTGCCAACCCCTATGCATAAGTTCATGGGTGGAACACACAAGTTGATCACCAAAACATACATCAAGTGGATCACGTGATATCCCATTATCACCACAGATACGCATGGTAAGACATACATCAAATGTTCTCAAATCTTTAAAGACTCAATCCGATAAGATAACTTCAAAGGGGAAACTCAATCCATTACAAGAGAGTAGAGGGGGAGAAGAAACATAAGCTCCAACTATAATAGCAAAGCTCGCGATACATCAAGATCGTGCCAAATCAAGAACACGAGAGAGAGAGAGAGAGAGAGAGAGAGAGATCAAACACATAGCTACTGGTACATACCCTCAGCCCCGAGGGTGAACTACTCCCTCCTCATCATGGAGAGCGTCCGGATGATGAAGGTGGCCACCGGTGAGGGATCCCCCCCTCCGGCAGGGTGCCGGAACAGGGTCCCGATTGGTTTTTGGTGGCTATAGAGGCTTGCGGTGGCGGAACTCCCGATCTATTCTCTGTTCTGGAAGTTTTAGGGTACGTAGGTATATATGGGTGAAGGAAGTACGTCGGTGGAGCTTCGGGGGCCCCATGATGCAGGGGGCGCGCCCTAGGGGGGTGGGCTTGCCCCCACCCTCGTGACGACCTCCCTTTGCTCCTGACGTGGGGTCCAAGCTTTTCCAGTAGCTTTCCTTCCAAAAATAACTTCTCCAGTTGATTTCATTCCATTTCGACTCCGTTTGGTATTCCTTTTCCTCGAAACACTGAAATAGGCATAAAACAGCAAATCTGGCTGGGCCTCCGGTTAATAGGTTAGTCCCAAAAATAATATAAAAGTGGATAATAAAGCCCAATATTACCCAAAACAGTAGATAATATAGCATGGAGCAATCAAAAATTATAGATACGTTGGAGACGTATCAGCGACGGCGACGGGCGCGCGCGACTGGGGCGGCGATAGGGACGGACGCGATGACGGGGATGGGCGCGATGACTGGGCAGAAGCAGATGAAGAAGAGAAGAAACTGAAATTTTGGTAAGTGCTATATATATATAGGGCCTTTAGTACCTGTTGGAGCCATCAATGGGTACTAAAGGTCAAATTTGGTCAGGCCAAACGGCAAGAAGCGACCCCCTTTAGTACCGGGTCGTGGCTGCAACCGGTACTAAATACCCCCCCCCCCTTTAGTACCGGTTGGAGCCATGAACCGGTACTAAAGGGGGTGCGCTGCCACCCCGCGGTGCACAAAGTTTAGTCCCACCTCGCCGAGCGAAGGGCAGCCTCACTGGTTTATAAACCCAGCCGCGACTGCTCCATCGATCTCCTCTCTATAGCAGACTTCTGGGCCTACCTGTGATGCGCTGTCCTGTTGGGCCTACTGGGCTTTACGGGCCTGCTTCCTGGCCCAACTATAGGTTGGGTTTCTAGTCGTAAGCACGCCGCTGTGGCCCAGTAGGCGGGCTTTTTTCAATTTAGTTTTTTTTCTTTTCTGCTTTATTTATTTTCTTTTATTTATTTCTGAGTTGTTTTTTGATGTATTTAGAATTTCTTTGTGAATATTTTTGCTTTAGGTACAAAAAATTACAAACTTTCTGTTAGTGCCAGTAGTTTTCAAATTTGAATAGTTTAAATTTCAATTATTCGAAAATTGTGTGAATCACTAGTTTGGGAATAACTTTACTTTAAAAATAGATTTTTCAGTGATTCTTTTGCACATGCTATGTGGGTGAAATCATGATAGCATGCCAACTTTCAGCCTTTTCAGAGTTCATTTATAGTGCTTTCCAATTTCAGGGTCATTTAGCTCAAAAAATCAGTAAATACAAGAAAAATAGCAAATGAAGGCAGAAAGGATTGAAAGCTGATGACGTGGCCTTGAATGGTGCATACCGAACGCACAAAAAAATTTGGAGTTGTAATAAGTTTGAAAAATGAAATGCCTTTGTAATAGATGAGTTTTCGTCCGAAACCCTCATAGTTCAAAAGAGATTGTCCAGTTTGTACACGAAGTGCATCCAGTTTTTGCCGTCACCCTCTCAACTTTTTTGCACATGCTATGTGGGTGAAATGATGATACCATGCCAATTTTCAACATTTTCAGTGTTCATTTTTAGTGCTTTTTAATTTCAGGGTCATTTAGCTCAATACAAATCAGTGAATGCATGAAAAATAGAAAATAAAGGCATAAATGGTTGAAAGTTAATGATGTGGCTTTGAATGGTGTATACTGAATGCACAAAAAGTCTCGAGTTGTAATAAGTTAAAAAAATGAAGTGCCTTTGTAACATATGAGTTTTCGTCTGAAACTCTGATACTTCGAATAGAGATTGTCCATTTTGTATACGAAGTGCATCCAGTTTTTTGTCGTAACCCTCTCTACTTTTCGCACATGCTATATGGGTGAAAAGATGATACCATGCAAATGATGTCAGAAAGGGTTGAAAGTTGATGACGTGGCTTTGAATAGTGCATAATGAACGCACAAAAAGTCTGGAGTTCTAATAAGTTTTAAAAAATAAATTGCCTTTGTAACAGATGAGTTTTCGTCCAAAACCCTGATACTTCGAAAGAGATTGTCCAGTTTGTACACGAAGTGCGTCCAGTTTTTGCTGTAACCCTCTCTACTTTTTTGCACATGTCTAGCTTCAGGCTTAGTTTTTGCCCGAAATGAAGGAGAGGCGCAATGCTCACCTGCACGTTGCTTAGCTTCATGTGTTGAGAAAGGACACATAGCTCCGTGCAGTTTACACCATTTCCTCAAGGCCTGAAGTTGTAATAAGTTTGGCGAGAGGAGAGAGTGAGGGGCGGCCGATGTGGGAGGACCGGCGCTGGGGGACTGAGGGGGGTGACCGAGTGAGTGTGAGTGTGAGTGGAGAGAGGAGAGAGTGAGGGGCGGCCGGTTGGGGGAAGATAGAATAGCTTAGCAGTAGCGCGCTACAGTGAAACACGCTACTGCTAAACGACCTAGCAGTAGCGCCTTTCAGCCAAAATGCGCTACTGCTATGTGTAAACATGTAAAAATATACATCAAAAATACATTGATCATCAATGATCTTTTTGTGTACAATCTGAATTGTCAATATGAGTCCTCACTGGTTTAAAAACCGGTGAAGACTCATATTGCGGCCACAAATTCTACACATAGAGTTCAATGAAGACCAAGTGGTTGTGATAGTTTGAGAAGTAACATATTTAAGGTGGTAAAAACCCTGTTAGCGGAGCGAGGTGGGACTAAAAAACCGTTGCAAAAAGAATCAACTAAAAACCTCTAGTACCGTTTTGTGGCATGAACCGGTACTAAAGGGCTGGTGGGGCCCCAGCCTGATAACAACCTGCCACAACCTCTTTATATCGGTTTGTGGCATTAACCGGTACTAAAGGTTCTCCACGAACCAGTACTAATGAGCGCCACCCGCCTAGCCGTTGGAACCGGCACTAATGGTCACATTAGTGCCGGTTCAGTTACAAACCGGGACTAATGTGCTTCACATTAGGCCCTTTTTCTACTAGTGGAGTAGAGACTTATTGAGAAATGTTTTGGAAGATTTTATTAAAAAAGACTTTGTAATGAAGGATGACAACACTTGAAACTATGCATTACACCTAGCTAGGGGCGTAAAACAATAATGCTTGTTGGGTGGACTTGAAACTGAGAGAACTACAAAAAACTACAATAAAAGTTGTGAGTTGATGGTGGACTCGCAATTGGGACAACAAAACTATGGGCCCGGTTGCAAGTAAATCATGGAATTGCAACTGGAACAACAATGAAATTACGAGCCCAATTGTGAGTCAAGGATGAACTTGCAACTAGGATGAAACAAACTATTGGTCCTAGTTGCAAGTCAAGGATGTACTTGTGACATGAACAACTACACAAAAATACGATATCAATTGCGACTCCAGGGTGGATTGCAACTGGGACAATAACAAACTAAGACCCCAGTTGCGAGTCAAGCGTGGACTTGCAACTGTGATGAAAAACAAAGCACATGCCCATTTACAAGTTGAGGTAGACTTGCAACTACGATAGCTAGGAGCCCATTTGCGAGACGAGGCTAGACTTGCAACTAGAACAATTATGTAACCAAGCCCATTTGTGAGTAAAGGGTCAGCTTCCAACCGGAATGAAACGAATTATGGGCCCGGTTGCGAGTCAAGGATGGACTTGCAACTAGAAAAGAATGGACCTAGTTGCGAGACAATGGTTGGCTTCCAATTAGGACAAAAAATGTTACCCCTAGTTGCAAGTCGATTCTAGACTTGCAACCGGGACGAAAAAAAATTGGCCTAGTTGCAAGTTAAGGGTCGACTTGAAACTAGTGAAAAAAGAGAGTCGGCCTAGCTGCGATACAAAAAAACATCAAGCCCTAGTTGCAAGTTGTAGTTTGCAAGTTAATAGTGGACTTCAACTGAGGAAAAAAAATGATCTAGTCGCAAATTGACGGTGGAGTTAGAACTAGCGCAAAAAATGCAACACAAAAAAGTGCCGCTCTAATCGAAGACAAAGGGAAAATGAAAAGAGAAAGAATGGGGAATGAGGAGGAATGTAGCGGCCCCTGAATGGAGATGATAGAAAGGCAGCGAACAGAGCACCATCTCTCTTCCGCTTCTACAAAATAGACTAATAACAAATGACTAAAAAGACCATAAAAATGGTCAAGAAAAAAATAGAGGCAAAAAAAGTGCCTAAGAAACATGCCGATCAAATGGACATCACGATGACACAAGAAGCGCCACCGCAGGATGAGCGCGGCAAAAACAAATTGGGATAAAAAATTAATCAAAATATTACAGCAAATATATCGGACATAACTTAGATGCGACATTGTTAACATGTTCAATTATTTGAAAAAACATTCATGAATGTTTTAAAAAACAAATTCAAAAAACTTTTCACAGATGTAGAAATTGTGAATTTTAATTTGTGTGCGCACACTTCAAAAGTGTTCACATACTAAAAATATCATGAATTGGAAAAATGAAAAGGATAATAAGTTGAATTAAAAAATCATGAAATTTAAAATTAAATATATGAAAAAACATGATATTTTAGTTGGTTGAGTGATATTTCATACATCTTCTACATTTCTCCATAGTTAATTGACTACAAAAAAAATAGACAGAACCAAATTGCTCATCTAGATGACAAATCTGCAGCAGAACAAAAAATGCACACAAAACCTGAGTGAACGTACAAACGGCCTAGCACAAGGGACAATGGGACAAATAATGAACTTCTGCACAAAAAAGATTAGGTCGTGCAAACCGTGCTAAAAACACGAATCTTTTGCTCATGAGGGGTGGACGTACAATTGGTAGCAAATTTGCAAAAGAAAACCTTTTCATTTTTAACCTTGACCTTGTAACATACAGCGTGTTATTTTAATACGCAAAGCTTACGTATCATTGCATTGATAGAAGAATTGAGAATGATTACAGAAGGTGGTACAACACATGACACGAACACAAGGGCGTGACCATGGTGCCCGAAACAGACAGAAGAAAGATGCACGACCCAAACAAAGAAGAACACGGCTAAACTCTCCGACCAGAGAAGCAAATCAAACTACAACTGGACGACCAAACTCCGAAGCCCGCACCGAGGACACCGCGAGCAACCAAGACGACGCCTTCAAGAAGGAGAACGCCGAGACGCCGTCGTCGTCCGATCTGAAAACCCAGACCTAAAGTTTCCCCCGATGCTCGAAGAGGGGCACAGAACATACAGCGGGTTATTAGAAAAACTAAAAACTAAATAACAATGAACCCCACCGGCTGACCACCATGGCAACCCGTCCGTGCACTACCTCTCTCTCTCTCCAGCTAACACAAGTGTCTTTTTTGTTTTACTAGTCAATGTACACGTACAATGCACGTTAATTTAAAAGTATATTAAGTGCATGCGTATATTAAGTAGGATATTACTTACATGTTATTATGTGATTAGCATTATTTTGGCATGAAATTAACTACATGCTAACCGTGTTGAGCGTTCGACATTGAAACAGTCTAGGTCATTGGATTGACATGCTTTGCTGACCGAAATTAATTGGATTTGCCCATTTGAATCTTTTTATATTGATAGAGATATAGATAAGTTTTTTTTAGACAACTTCACGAGACTTTTATTTCAACCCGTCACAACGTTTACATGGACGAACGGAATCCCCTCGGGCTGGCCCAACCAAACATGGCGGCCAGGTCCCAAAGATAAAGCATGTCTCGCTAGGTTGTGAGCCTCAACATTTGAGCTCCTAAATTCATGAACAAATAAATAGGAACTAAAAGTAGATTGTTGTAGCTTGATCTCCTTGATGATCGCCCCATAAGTAGCTCCACTTTCACTCTGAATTTCTTCTATCACTCCCTTGCAGTCAGATGCTAGTTGTATCTGCTGAATATATAAATCTGCCGCCAAGTCCAGACCCTCCCGGATGGCCATCGCCTACAAAGTAGCTGGATCACCATTGTTGTGCACTACGGCAGACGCTCCAAGGAAAAGGCCAGTTTCGTCGCGGAAAATAGCTCCCACAGCTCCAACATGTCCCTGACGATGCACTGAAGCATCTACATTAATCTTCGCGTAGTTATCCGGAGGTGCAAACCAGCCTGATGGCCGTACCCGCGTGCTGCTTGTGCTTCTGCTCTCTGGCCTCAACAGTTTTGTTCCATCTAAATAGGAGTTGATGAAGCTATGGATGGAATACGGACTTTTATGAATATCTTCGTAGATAGCTTTCTGTCGGGCTCCCCAGATGGCCCAAAGGGTGACTCCCAATCTGATAAATGCATCATCAGATAGTGCCTCTTGTGCTTCAAAAAGCCACTTCTTTGCACACTCCGTCGTGTTTGAACTAAGATAATCCAAGATCACTTCCGATGATAGAGCCCAGGTGCTCCGTGACGAGGGGCAGTCAAACAGTGCATGTCTCCACGAGTCACGAACTCCACATAGGTTACACGAGGATGATGTAGCCATGTGTCGTCGGTGCAGAAGATCCATTGATGGCATGGAATGCCGAGCCAGCCGCCATAGGAACACTTTCACTTTGGACGGGACCTGGAGCTTCCACAATGCTTTCCATTCTTTTCCTTCTGCCTGAGTACTTGAAGACCCCCCGTCGCTCCTCGAGCCAGCCCTCTCTGTTAAACTTAGTCCGTACCAGCATCCGATATGCCGAACTAACTGTGAAGTTTCCCCTCGGCTCCTCACCCCATGCCCAAAAATCATCAACTCTTCTTGTGCACAACGGGATTTTGAGTATAGCTTCTGCATCGAAAGGAGTGAAGACCGAGCGTATTAACTGACCTCTCCATGAAGCAGTTGATGGTTCAATAAGCTCAGAAACTGTCTGGGGCGGAAAGGGTACAAGTGAGGTGATCGGCCGTTTGTAGCTCTCTCGAGGAAGCCAATTATGCCTCCAGATATTGGTAGTCTCACCGTGGCCAATCCTACGGACAATTCCCTGAGCCAAAATATATCTGCCATCGACCAGTGCTCTCCAAATCTGTGACGGGTGTGACCATAACTTTGCATCTAGCAAAGAGCAGTTTGGATAATATATAGCCTTCAAGATTCGAGCACTCAAAGACTCTGGTTCAATCATAACTCTCCAGGCCTGTCTGGCTAAAAGTGCCAAATTAAAAAGCTCTAGATCACGGAAGCCCATACCTCCCATGTACTTTGGTCGTATCATTACATCCCATGAAACCCAAGCGGCCTTCCGTTTTCCTCTCTTAGAGCCCCACCAGAACTGTCTGATAATTGATGACACACTTTCACATAGGCCCCTTGGTAGACGGAAGCAAGACATGGAGTACACCGGGATTGCTTGAGCAACTGATTTTATGAGCACCTCTTTCCCGGCTGCTGACAGAAGCTTTTCCATCCACCCTTTCACCTTCTCCCACACCCTATAACGTAGATATTTGAAAGTGCCATTTTTAGAGTGTCCCACATCTGTTGGTAATCCCAGATATTGATCACTAAGAGATTCATTATGCACATTCAGATAGGTTTTAATGCCTTCTCTTTGGCTCTAAGGACACCCCCTACTAAAGAATATGGATGACTTGCCATTATTAACCATTTGTCCCGATGCCCTGCAATATATTTCCAACAGGTTTGACACACGCTCTGCACCCTCCACACTTGCCTTGAATAGCAACAGGCTGTCGTCTGCAAATAACAGGTGATTCACGGCCGGAGCCGTAGGAGCCACCTTAATACCTGACAGAGATGACTGAGAACTGGATTTCAGGAGGCACGAAAGGCCCTCTGCTGCAATCAAGAAAAGGTAAGGGGAGATGGGATCTCCCTGCCGAATTCCCCTTGTCGATATAAAACTCTCAAGTTTTTTCTCCATTAAACATCACTGAGAAAGAAACTAAAGAAACCATGGCCATGACTGTGTTTATCCAACTCTGTGCAAAACCAAGCTTACACATGATAGCTTTTAAGTAATCCCATTCAAGCCTATCATATGCCTTCATCATATCCAGCTTTAACCCATAGAAGCTGTTACTCTTTGATCTGTTCCTCTTCATAAAATGTAGACATTCATATGCACATATGATATTATCTGTTATCAACCTACCAGGCACAAACGCAGACTGTTCCTCAGAGATTATTTCTGGCAGCACGCATTTCAATCTATTGGCAACAACTTTGGAAGCTATCTTATATAGAACATTGCACAAACTGATCGGTCTAAATTGAGCTAGAAGGGTAGGATTTGTCACCTTAGGTATGAGCACAAGGATGGTGTTATTAATGCATTCCGGGTTCTCGTCCCCTCTAACTATTCTCAGCACAATATTAGTGACTTCCTCTCCATAGACGTCCCAGTGTTTTTGGTAAAATTGCACTGGAAAGCCATCCGGCCCCGGCGCCTGAATTGGGGACATTTGAAACAAAGCTATCTTCACCTCCTCCCTTGTATAAGGAGCACATAACTCGGCATTCATGGCTGGGGTGACTTTGGATGGGACATGTGCCAACACCTCCTCAATACCTTCCACCCCCTCTAAGGTGTATAGCTCTTTATAAAAGTTGTTAGCCATTGCCCTCAATTCATTCAGGTCATCAGTTAGTACTCCCAAAGAGTTCTCCAAAGCCTTGATCATATTCTTCTTTCTCCTCAAGCTTGCTCGCATATGGAAAAACTTTGTGTTCTTGTCCCCCAATGAGAGCCACTCAATACGTGCCCGCTGTCTCCACATTATTTCCTCGCGATGATATAGCTCAACCAACCTCTCGTTGATCTTGATCTCCACATGAGACGGTGCTAACCTCAACGGGTCTCCCCGCAGCTCATCTAATTTTCTTTTCAACTCCTTGATCTCAAGTCGGACACTCCCAAAAGTGTTTTTATTCCACTTGCCCAGCCCCCTTGAGACGCGCACTAGCTTATCTTGTAGCTGTTGAGCAGTACCACATGTGCCCGAATCCGTCCATTCAGCTGCAACAGTTTCCTTGAAAGCTTCATGTTTCTCCCACATGTTCTCGTACCTGAAAGTCTGTCTCATCTCCCTGTTCTGCTCTCGGCCTAGCTGCAACAAGATAGGTCCATGATCTGAGGTAGCCGCCGTGTGGTGTTCCAAACTTGCCAGAGGAAATCGCGCCATCCAGTCAGTGCTTACCAACGCTCGGTCAAGTCTGCATCTAGTGTAAGAGCCCCCAGTCACCCTCTTTTGAAGGTCCAGAAACATCCCTTGTACCCAATATCCAGTAACATGCAAACATCTATAGCATCTCTGAAAGCTTGGATCTGTGCGTTGCTACGTTGACCAATACCTTCATGCTCGTTTGGACGTAGAACTTCATTGAAATCACCTATATAAAGCCAGGGGAGTGCACTCAAAGTGCTAATATTCTTTAAAACTTTCCAGGTCTGGTGTCGTAGGTGAGTTTGTGCCTCCCCATAAACACAAGTCATCCTCCATAAATCCTGCCCTTCCTCCTTGACAGAAACATCAAGATGATAACGCGAATAACCCAGAATATCAATCTTTATTTCATTGTTCCAAAAAAGACCTATTCCACCACTTCTACCATGACTATCTATTGCATAAGAACAATCATAACCCAAACAACTTGCTAACTTTTCTACCCTAGCTCCTTCTATTTGTGTTTCAACAATGCACAAAAGGGTAGGGGCAAACTTCCTCGCGAGTTCGCGAAGCTCTTGGATTGTCGCGGCATTGCCCACTCCGCGATAATTCCAGCACAAAGTACTCATTGGGCTCGGCGGTGCTCCTCGAAGGAGCCCGCCAGATTCTTCACCATGGTACTCGGGTTAACTCTTCCCTCATCTTCAGTTCTGGTCCTCTTCGGTTCCCTCTGAGGGGGTGGACTGACAACATTCGCGCCCGCTGGCACAATAGCCAGCTCTGTAGGTGCATTCGAACCCAAAATCACAGGTGCGTTAGCCCTCAATTCAGCTTCTGATCTCTTCCTGCTGTACTCCCCCTGAGTCATGTGGATATCTTCATCATGATCTGTTCCATAGACTGTATCACCCAAATCCTCCTTGCAAGCATTCCTGTTTCCTCCCTGTCGTCCTCCTCTTCTTCCCCCTCGGCGCCCTCTGGCACTACCAGGTCCCCGGCCTACTCGCATTGTCCATGAGGCGCGTAGGTCTTTAAAAACTAGTGCACATTGGGGGTGAACTCCGTCCCCATGCTCTTTGAAAAGATGGCCTAGATGGCCACAGACCGCGCACCAATCTGGCAGCCTCTCATATTTGACCCTGTATATTTGCCTCTTGCCATCCCGGACCAGTGACACCGCGTTCTTTAGTGGCTTATAGAAATTGATTCGTACCCACACACGGTAAAAATTCCCCGTGAAATCATGAGAAGAAGTTTCAATAAATAAAACCTCCCCCACTTTTGCCGCTAGCGAAGGCACTAGGTGTGCATACAGAATTGGGACGTCATGGATCTGGATCCATATATCCAGAGTGTCAAGCTTCACCTTGGAGGGCTGGGTCACACCATCATAGGGAGCTATAATCACTGCGTTGCCCCGAAAATTCCAAGGACCCTCCTGCATCACCCTCTCCCAGTCGCCAAGGCACTGGAATTGCATTGTGTATAGGTTCGGCTCAAGTGGCTTGAAATTCACCTTTTGATCTAGATCCCACGCAGATCTCATATTCCTGAAGAACCACACCTGACTATAGGGTTTACCAATGTGAACCCTTGCCACAGCCGTCCACCTTGTCGCGTGTATAGGAACAGCCTCCTCATCTACCACAACGTCGTCCATGTCATCTTCCTAGAGACCCAGCTCCGCGATCAACCTTTCAATATCCGTAGCGGATGAGGAAGTGCCAGCATCCGCTAGCCCGCCTACAGCTTCCGCTTCCATCTTCAGAGAATCCTTGCCCGATCGATCTCATCGGGTATTGCACAAAGCCGAAACCCTAACCCTAACCCTAGCCGCCCGTGTGACAGGAGAGACAGACCAGGGTGGGCACGGGCAGCCTTGGTTGAAACCCTCCCCCGGGGCGTTGGGAAGGAACAAACTTGATCTCAACAGCGACGAGAATCGCCGTCGAGAGCACCAGAAACCCTAACAAGAGGGAACACGGGATTGCCACAAACCCTAACGAGATATAGATAAGTGAAACTAACATAACAGTTCAAGCAACTAAAAGAAAAGGCCCGATAAAAGAACAAGTCAAAAGCCCAAGAGATGAAAGAAAAGCCCGTAGAAAAAAGGCCTGAGAAAATGTGCGTACAAAACTAAAAAATGTGACGCGAACCAGCACGCGAGGGAGAAGATCACGTTGCGTGAGTTTTAAAGACAAACAAAGATCCTTCCTAAAAAACAAAGATCCAACGCTTCTAGACTTAGAGGTAGTATATCACATGTATATGTGGAATAGCAATTCTGAATGCATATGGGCATCCAGAAAGATTGCATCTTGTTGGCCTCCACAGTACGACAACTTAGTTCTCCTCCCCCATCCCCCAAGCGACCTAATGTTCTATGGAGAGAGAGCTTGCAGGAATTACACGGAGGATCGAGGCACCCAGGCCAAACACCAGATCCGGACGAAGATGGTGGATTCGATCAGAAGGAGAAAGGGGGAAATGGGAACAGTCTGCTGTTGGGGAACGTAGTATTTCAAAAATTTGCGTACGATCACGCAAGATCTATCTAGGAGAAGCATAGCAACGAGGTTGCTAGACCTAAAGCGGAAGCGTTTAGTAACGCGGTTGATGTAGTCGAACATCTTCGCGATCCAACCGATCCAAGCACCGAACGTACGGCACCTCCGCATTCAGCACATGTTCAGCTCGGTGACATTCCTGGAACTCTTGATCCAGTTGATGCCGAGGGAGAGTTCCGTTAGCACGACGACGTGGTGACGATGATGATGAAGTTATCAGTGCAGGGCTTCGCCTAAGCACTACGACGATATGACCGTGGTGTGTAACTATGGAGGGGGGCACCGCACATGGCTAAGAGATTATCTGTTGTGCCTTTAGGGTGTCCCCTTGTAACGCCCCATATGTAACCTTCCCAATTTGTACTCCAACTCTTGCCGTTTCCGGCATTAAGTTATATTTAATTCTCGGGTTCGGGTCTTTGTCTCCGTGTGTTGTTTTTGTTTTCGTGCATCTCATATCATGTCATCACGTGCATCGCATTTGCATACATGTTCATCTCATGCATTCGAGCATTTTCCCCGTTGTTCGTTTTGCATTCCGGCGCTTCGTTCTCCTCTGGTGGCCATTTCTAGCTTTCTTTCGTGTGTGGGGATTAAACATTTCCGGATTGGACCGAGACTTTCCATGCGGCCTTGGTTTACTACTGGTAGACCGCCTGTCAAGTTTCGGGTCATTTGGACTTCGTTTGATACTCCAACGGTTAACCGAGGGACCGAGAAGGCCTCGTGTGTGTTGCAGCCCAACACCCCTCCAATTTGGCCCAAAACCCACCAAACTCTGCTCCATCGTCTTGGTCGTTCGATCACGATCGTGTGGGCGAAAACCGCACCTCATTTGGACTCTCCTAGCTCCCTCTATGCTTATATATATACACCCCCCCCCTCAAAAATCCCGGGTCTCTTCTCCCCCTAACCCTAGTCCCGCTCCTCTCCGCGCGGTCGGACACGTCCGCCCGCGCCGGACATCACCGCCGCCGCGAATCGCGCGCCGCCACGTGGCCGAGCCGCCCCACATCGCCGCCTCGGTCCCGCCGGCCCGCTCGGCCCGGCCGGGGCCCCCGAAGCCCATCGGCTCCACCCCGCCGCCTGGGCGCCCGCGCCGCCCGACAGCCTTCGCCGCCACTCCGCCGCCACCGCGCCCCGCCGGCCGGAGCAGAGCGCCGCCGCTGACGCGCCTCGTCGCCCGCACCTCCTCTGACGTCGCCGCGCCTCCCCGCCGCCTCTCCGACTCGCCGGTGACCGGATCCGGCGAGATCCGTCCCGGGAGGGCCTCGGGCCCCTCCTCCTTCGAGCTCCGGCACCTTCTCCGGCCGTCTACAGTGCTCCCTCCGGCGAACCTCGATCGGCGTGCAGATCTGGATCTGGGACGAACGGTTGACTTTTTGCCTGAAACCCTAGTTCATGTGCTCCTGTTCATCGCATCATAACTTTGCACCCGTGGCTCTGTTTTGGGCATATGATATATCAAAATCTTCGTCTCGACGAGCACATCATTTCATTCCATTGCATCATTTGCATTTGAGGTCATCTTGGTTCCCAAAATGCTGTTGGAAGGAGGCATCATGAGTTAAATTGCAGATCCGTTAGTCCTACATTGACTTTTGTCGTTTTTGCCATTATTATTGTGTGCATGATATGCCTGTGCCCCTTTGGGATGAATTGTTAAGAATGTTGTCTTCTTCCCAGAGGTGCCTCCCATGCATTTTTAGGATGTGTGTGTTGTCTTGTGCAAGCTTGCAAAGAGGGGTACCTGAGTTTGCTGATTTCAGGGACTTAGTGAAAATCACTAAGTCTGGGATGTTTTAGTTCACGATGCTATATGTCCGGCTTGTTTCCTAGTGATCCGTGCCTCTTTTGAGGATGATCAGTAAGAGTGATTTGTTATGCTTGTTGTGCTTAATCCATCCATGTCTTTACTTGTTATGTTGGAGCAGCCTAGGTTGATTCAATCAAGCTCAACTTTTGCATAGTTGTTGTTTTGGGCAGATCGTGAACTTATTTGCGATTTTGCCGGAGCTATTGCTAGTGATCCATGCATGCTATGCCATTGTTATTGCCATGTATAGCTAGAATTTTGTGCCTTATTAATGGATATATGCTTGCCTTGCCATGACTTGCACCGTAGTGAGAGCATCGAGCTCGTTTACATGCCTCCGTGAGTTATTATTTCAGCATGTCCCAGTTTTCACCAAGTCTGAAAACTGATTGTGTTTCATCGATGTTCGTGTGCTCGGTAGAGTATTTTGTGAACCCTTTTAGCCTCAGGTCATTTTGGGTGTTTTGTTAAGCTTGTTGAGTAGCTCCATGCCATGCTCTTACTTGCCATGTTAAGGTTATGCTTCATGTTGTTTTGCTGCTCCAAAGAGAGCATTGTGGTCTGAAATTTCAGACTAGCGTTAATTTCGCTAAGTCTGAAATCTGTTTTGCTTATTCAGTTTTGCCATGCTTGTTTGAAGCCCTTAATGGATGAATTTGCCTATGCCTCAGTCCTGGTGATTTGTTAAGCTTCTTGAGTTCATCACTTCCATGCAATTTGTTTTCATGTTTGGTGGATGTAGCATGTTCATTTTGTTGCATTTAGGAGCCTACTTGCTGTAAATCGCAGATCGGTTCGTTTAGTAAAACGCTTGCCATTTCCAAACCGTAGCTCCGATTGCCATGATCTTTATATCGTTTTCAGGGGATTTCTTCCCCTCTATCCAGTGGCACACTTGGTTTTCCAAGTTGAGTCCAGGTTCATACATTTCCTGTCACGTCTAGCATTTTGCATCCCGCATCGCATCCCGCATAGCATATCATCTTTGCATATTATTGGTTGCCCTTGCACGTGGTTGATTGTATCCTTGTTGCTTGTTTGTGCTGTTGGGTAGAGCCGGGAGACGAGTTCGCTAACGAGGAGCCCGTTGAGTTTGCTTTTGAGGATCCAGTCAACTCTGACAACTGTGCAGGCAAGATGATCACACCCTCGAAATCACTACTATCTTTGTTATGCTAGTTTGCTCGCTCTTTTGCTTTGCCAATGCTACGATGCCTACCACTTGCTTGTCAGCCTCCCAATTGCCATGATTGAGCCTCTAACCCACCTTTGTCCTAGCAAACCATTGATTGGCTATGTTACCGCTTTGCTCAGCCCTTCTTATAGCGTTGTTAGCTGCAGGTGAAGATTGGAGCCGTTCCTTATTGGAACCTTTATTTACTTGTTGGGATATCATTATATTGCTATGTTATCTTTACTCATCTATATACTTGGTAAAGGGTGGAAGGCTCGGCCTCTCGACTAGTGTTTTGTTCCACTCTTGCCGCCCTAGTTTCCGTCATATCGGTGTTATGTTCCCGGATTGTTGCGTCCCTTACGCGGTTGGGCTATAATGGGAACCCCTTGATAGTTCGCCTTGATTAAAGCTTTTCCAGCAATGCCCAACATTGGTTTTACCATTTGCCACCTACCCCCCTTTTTCCCTTGGGTTTCCGGAGCCCGAGGGTCATCTTTATTTTAGCCCCCCCACGGGCTAGTGCTCCTCTGAGTGTTGGTCCGAACTAGAGCCCCTTGCAGCACCACCTCAGGGGAACCCGAGGGCTGGTTTTAGTTGTACGGATTGCTTATCTGAGTGTGCCCTGAGAAAGAGATATGTGCAGCTCCTATCGGGATTTGTCGGCACATTCGGGCGGTGTTGCTGGACTAGTTTTGACCTGTCGAATCATCTTGTTGTACCGGGATACCGAGTCTGATCGGTGTGTTCTGGGTGGAGGTCTATTCCTTTGTTGACCGTGAGAGCTTGTTATGGGCTAAGTTGGGACCCCCCTGCAGGGATTGATCTTTCGAAAGCCATGCCCGTGGTTATGGGCAGATGGGAATTTGTTAATGTCCGGTTGTAGATAACTTGAACCTTAATTAATTAAAATGAATCAACTGAGTGTGTTGCCATGATGGCCTCTTCTCGGCGGAGTCCGGGAAGTGGACACGGTGTTGGAGTTATGTTTGCGTAGGCTGCTCTCTAATTTTCCGCCCGTGCTTTTCCTCCTCTTCTCGCTCTCCTTTGCGAATAAGTTAGCCACCATATATGCTAGTCGCTTGCTGCAGCTCCACTTACTCACTACCCCCCTTTCCTACCTATTAAGCTTAAATAGTCTTGGTCGCGAGGGTGCGAGATTGCTGAGTCCTTGTGGCTCACAGATTACTATTACACCAGATGTAGGGACAGATGATACCTCTCCGGATGGCGCGCTCGACCTGAAGTGGGAGTACGACGAGGACTCTCAGCGTTACTATCTATCTTTTCCTGATGATCAGTAGGGATGCCTATTCGGGGTTAGATCCAGGACCTAGTCGCTTGTTGGGGGTCTTTTCCATTTTGGAGCCGTAGTCGGGCCATGAGTGATTGTATGATGGATGCTATTATGTACTTTGATGTGACGTGGCGAGTGTAAGCCAACTATGCTATTATTCCCCTTTATATTATATATGTACATGGGTTGTGTGATGATTCCCGACTTGCGACATTGCTTTCAATGCGCCTATGTCTCTAAGTCGTGCCTCGACACGTGGGAGACATAGTCGCATCAAGGGCGTTACACCCTGCCCACGTATATAAAGGAGGGAGGAGGAGGAGGAGGCCGGCCGTAGAGTCGGTGCACCAAGTGTGGGGAGGCCTACTAGGACTCCCAAGTCCTAGTAGGATTCCCCTTTTCCTTTCAGGAGTAGGAGAGCAGAAAGAGGAAAAGAGAGAGGGAGTAGGAAAAGGCAAGGGGGGGCGCCGCCCCCTTTCCCCTAGTCCAATTCGGACCCATGGGTGGGGCGCCTCCTTCCCTTTGGCCTGCCTCCTCTATTCCCGTATGGCCCAATAAGGCCCAATACTTCTCCCGGCGAATTCCCGTAACTCTCCGGTACTCCGAAAAATACCCGAATCACTCATAACCTTTCCGATGTCCAAATATAGCCTTCCAATATATCGATCTTTACCTCTCGACCATTTCGAGACTCCTCGTCATATCCCCGATCTCATCCGGGACTCCGAACAAACTTCGGTCATCAAATCACATAACTCATAATGCAAATCGTCATCGAACGTTAAGCGTGCGGACCCTACGGGTTCGAGAACTATGTAGACATGACCGAGACACATCTCCGGTCAATAACCAATAGCGGAACCTGAATGCTCATATTGGCTCCTACATATTCTACGAAGATCTTTATAGGTCAAACCGCATAACAACATACATTGTTCCCTTTGTCATTGGTATGTTACTTGCCCGAAATTCGGTCGTCGGTATCATCATACCTAGTTCAATCTCGTTACCGGCAAGTCTCTTTACTCGTTCCGTAATGCATCATCCCGAAAGTAACCCATTAGTCACATTGCTTGCAAGGCTTATAGTGATGTGCATTACCGAGAGGGCCCAGAGATACCTCTCCGATACTCGGAGTGACAAATCCTAATCTCGATCTAAGCCAACCCAACAAACACCTTTGGACACACCTGTAGAGCATCTTGATAATCACCCAGTTATGTTGTGACATTTGATATCACACAAGGTGTTCCTCCGGTATTCGGGAGTTGCATAATCTCATAGCCATAGGGACATGTATAAGTCATGAAGAAAACAATAGCAACATACTAACGATCAAGTACTAAGCTAACGGAATGGGTCAAGTCAATCACATCATTCTCTGATGATGTGATCCCGTTAATCAAATGACAACTCATGTCTATGGCTAGGAAACTTAACCATCTTTGAATCAACGAGCTAGTCTAGTAGAGGCATACTAGTGACACTCTGTTTGTCTATGTATTCACACATGTACTAAGTTTCCGGTTGATACAATTCTAGCATGAATAATAGAAATTTATCATGATATAAGGAAATATAAATAACAACTTTATTATTGTCTCTAGGGCATATTTCCTTCTTCTGCAGACGGCGGAAATGCAGTTGAACCGCAAGAGTGGGTCCGGGAACATGCCCGGCGAAGCACATGTGTTGGATTAGGGGAGAATGACTTGCGATGGATGTGTCGATAGCTTGTCTCCATCCGAACTCCCCCCTGGCGTGCAACGAGATGCGGAAGGCCACGAAGACAGCAATCTCCCCACACAACCGACACGCGGAACACAGGTCTCGCCTCCAACTTCATCCTCCCAATGACCAGCGGGGTCCACCACGCTATCGAAGCCTTTAGCGCCCTCAGCTCTCTATTTCTCCGGAGCTTAGAGTTTGTAGCAATTTTTATACATTAAAGACAAGAGACCTTTTTAGGTTTGTGCAATTTTCGCGCTGAGTGTGTTGAATGCTAAGAAAAGTTTGATGCTTGATGATTGTTTTGAGATATGGAGGTAATACTATCAAAGTTGTGCTAGTTGAGTAGTTGTGAATTTGAGAAATGCTTGTGTTGAAGTTTGCAAGTCCCGTAGCATGCACGTATGGTCAGGGACGAGCAATGGTCTTTTCCTACCAATCTATCCCCCTAGGAGCATGCGCGTAGTGCTTTGGTTTTTCATGACTTGTAGACTTTTGCAATAAGTATGTGAGTTCTTTATGACTAATGTTGAGTCCATGGATTATACGCACTCTCATCCTTCCATCATTGCTAGCCTCTTCGGTACCGTGCATTGCCCTTTCTCACCTTGAGAGTTGGTGCAAAGTTTGCCGATGCATCCAAACCCCGTGATATGATGCGCTCTTTCACACATAAACCTCTTTATATCTTCCTCAAAACAGCCACCATACCTACCTATTATGGCATTTCCATAGCCATTCCGAGATATATTGCCATGCAACTTTCCACCATTCCGTTCATCATGACACATTCATCATTGTCATATTGCTTAGCATGATCATGTAGTTGACATAGTATTTGTGGCAAAGCCACCGTTCATAATTCTTTCATACATGTCACTCTTGGTTCATTGCATATCCCGATACACCGCCGGAGGCATTCATATAGAGTCATACTTTGTTCTTGTATCGAGTTGTAATCCTTGAGTTGTAAATAAATAGAAGTGTGATGATCATCATTTTCTAGAGCATTGTCCCAAGTGAGGAATAAAAAAATTAAAAAAAGAAAGGCCATAGAAAAATGAGAGAAAAAGAGAGAAGGGACAATGCTACTATCCTTTGCCACACTTGTGCTTCAAAGTAGCACCGTAATCTTCATGATAGAGAGTCTCTTGTTTTGTCACTTTCATATACTAGTGGGAATTTTTTTATTATAGAACTTGGCTTGTATATTCCAACAATGGGCCTCCTCAAGTGCCCTAGGTCTTCATGAGCAAGCAAGTTGGATGCACACCCACTTAGTTTCTTTTGTTGAGATTTCATACATTTATAGCTCCAGTGCATCTGTTGCATGGCAATCCCTACTCCTTGCATTAACATCAATCGATGGGCACCTCCATAGCCCATTGATTAGCCTCATTGATGTGGGACTTTCTCCTTTTTTATCTTCTCCACATAACCCCCATCATCATATTCTATTCCACCCATAATGCTATGTCCATGGCTCGCGCTCATATATTCCGTGAAAGTTTATAAGTTTTAGATTACTAAAGTATGAAACAATAGCTTGGCTTGTCATCGGGGTCGTGCATGATGAGAGCATTCTTGTGTGACGTAAATGGAGTATGACTAAACTATATGATTTTGTAGGGATGAACTTTCTTTGGCCATGTTATTTTGAGAGGACATAATTGCTTAGTTAGTATGCTTGAAGTATTATTATTTTTATGTCAATATGAACT
Source organism: Triticum monococcum (assembly GCA_034509565.1). NCBI lineage: Eukaryota > Viridiplantae > Streptophyta > Magnoliopsida > Poales > Poaceae > Triticum > Triticum monococcum. The sequence continues at coordinate 699,441,525 of CM067847.1, forward strand.
TTTATCTTGAATCTTTCGGATCTGAATATTCATACCACAATTAAGAAAAATTAAATTGAAATTATGCCAAGTAGCACTCCGCATCAAAAATTCTGTTTTTATCATTTACCTACTCGAGGAGGAGCAGGAATTAAGCTTGGGGATGCCTGATACGTCTCCAATGCATCTATAATTTTTGATTGCTCCATGCTATATTATCTATTGTTTTGGAAAATATTGGGCTTTATTTTCCACTTTTATATTATTTTTGGGACTAACCTATTAACCGGAGGCCCAGCCCAGAATTGCTGTTTTTTGCCTATTTCAGAGTTTTGCAGAAAAGGAATATCAAACGAAGTCCAAACGGAATGAAACCTTCGGGAACGTGATTTTCTCACCAAACATGATCCAGGAGACTTGGACCCTAAGCCAAGGAAGCTTCGAGGAGGGCACGAGGTAGGGGGCGCCCCCCCCCCCAGGGCATGCCCTCCACCCTCGTGGGCCCCATGTTGATCCACTAACGTACTTCTTCCTCCTATATATACCTACGTACCCCCAAACGACTAGATACGGAGACAAAAACCTAATTCCACTGCCGCAACCTTCTGGTACCCACGAGATCCCATCTTGGGGCCTATTCCGGAGCTCCGCCGGAGGGGGCATCCATCACGGAGGGCTTCTACATCATCACCATAGCCTCTTCGATGAAGTGTGAGTAGTTTACCTCAGACCTTCAGGTCCATAGTTAGTAGCTAGATGGCTTCTTCTCTCTTTTTGGATCTCAATACAATGTTCTCCCCCTCTCTCGTGGAGATCTATTCGATGTAATCTTCTTTTTGCGGTGTGTTTGTTGAGACCGATGAATTGTGGGTTTATGATCAAGATTATCTATGAACAATATTTGAATCTTCTCCGAATTCTTTTATGTATGATTGGTTATCTTTGCAAGTCTCTTCGAATTATCAGTTTGGTTTGGCCTACTAGATTGGTTTTTCTTGCAATGGGAGAAGTGCTTAGCTTTGGGTTCAATCTTGCGGTGTCCTTTCCTAATGACAGTAGGGGCAGCAAGGCACGTATTGTATTGTTGCCATCGAGGATAACAAGATGGGTTTTTTTTTATCATATTGCATGAATTTATCCCTCTACATCATGTCATCTTGCTTAAGGCATTACTCTATTTTCTTGAACTTAATACTCTAGATGCATGCTGAATAGCGGTCGATGAGTGGAGTAATAGTAGTAGATGCAGGCAGGAGTCGGTCTACTTGTCTCGGACGTGATGCCTATATACATGATCATACCTTGATACTCTCGTAACTATGCTCAATTATGTCAATTGCTCAATAGTAATTCGTTCACCCACCGTAAAATACTTATGCTCTTGAGAGAAGCCACTAGTGAAACCTATGGCCCCCGGGTCTATCTTCATCATATTAATCTTCCATCACTTTATTATTGCCTGTGCTTTTTTACTTTGCTTTTTATTTTACTTTGCATTTTATCACAAAAATACCAAAAATATTATCTATCATATCTATCAGATCCCACTCTCGTAAGTGAGCGTGAAGGGATTGACAACCCCTTATCACGTTGGTTGCGAGGAGTTATTTGTTTTGTGCAGGTACGAGGGACTCGCGCGTAGCCTCCTACTGGATTGATACCTTGGTTCTCAAAAAATGAGGGAAATACTTACGCTACTTTGCTGCATCATCCTTTCCTCTTTAAGGAAATCCAACGCAGTGCTCAAGAGGTAGCAGATGACCTTTGAAAAGCTCAGTAAAATAAATCGGAACTTATATGTGATTTCTAATTGATTGACACGTGTTTCTTTTTACCTTCAGTTTGTTCACAATTTTATATGGTGGTTTGCTGTCGGTTTTTGTTTTTCAACAGTCTGGTTGGTTCCTCGGTTATGTGTATGTTTAGTGCTTTTGGGTGTTGTGTTTCTCTTTTGTCCACGCGTCTTCCTTTGTTTCAATCTTGCACGTGCTCCGGTTGTTGCCACAGTTTCTACGCGTGTCCCGTATTCTCTAGAAGTTTCCAATGAAGTCTAAGCCGCTCCACCTTAGCACTGCTTCTTCCCCACCGCTACCCTACTTCTTCCGCCATTGCACCAGCAACCCTGCACCCCACATGTTGGGCATCCTGAAGTTGTTGTCATCGGCATCATCTATGAGGCCGTCCACCGGTGTAGACGGTCGACATTTCCTCAGCGCTCAACGTTGATAACTCGGATGCACCGACCCACGTCCTCCATCTGTGTCCTCTTTTGCACGTCCTCCGCACACTGTCTTTCGTGTTCTCCACCAAGTTGAAGCCCTGGGCCGCTGCCACCGTCCTCCTCTCCCCAAGCCGTACTAGGCTCTACTCCATGTGGAACAGAGTCATGTACGTGGAGGGTTACTCTGTGTCCATCCACACCATTGACACATCCAACCTCGCATCACACGCCATCTTCGACGTCCACACCATAGCCATGGAGAGTCTTCGCCTCCTACACGCCTCTTTGCGAGCACGACTCCCTCGACGTACTATCCTCCCGCTCCTTGTTGGTGTAGGATTGGTGTCATGCCTCCGGCCATGCGCATCCGTCGGGTCAGCATAGTTCGACACGCATGTTCCGATGCAGGCGATGATATATACATTGGGTTGGGTGAGCTTCGCGCTAGGGCTTGTGATGGCGTCATTGCTCGCCGCCCACGCGCCAACTCGGCCTCTCCCTACCAGGTGCTACCTCCCTCAAACCTCCCTAGATCCACATCAATCTACACCGAGTACCACTGGTGAGGGGTGGGAGCAGACATGGTCAACGACACCAAGTTGTGGATGTGCGCTAGCCTTTTCTCCTTCTTACTACTTTATTTATGACGATTTACGTGGTAGGGTTACGTGGATCTATGGGGTGTTGCTTTGTTTTACCGGTGTTGAGGCCATCCTGAAGCATCCACAGCTTCCAACTCCTCTCTACAAAAACAACCCTCTAGAAAATGCTCTCTCATATCCTATCTTTCTCAACTCTCGGGCATTCAAAAAAGAAGGAAAAATCGCATCCCGGAGGCTACGGCGATGAGGGAAGAGCAACGGCAGCGTGCCCGGAGTGGTAGTGTAGTAGCAACACCATGGTCTCTCCAATCTCCACCCTGTTCTATCCCATGATTTCTAGCAGATCCGTCGCGGACTGTAGAATTGTATTGAATAATTGTTGATGAAATATTGTGCCAGTACAAGAGATATATATAAGAGCCAAGCCGCACCTAACCTAGCCCTATTATAGACCGAGTAGGAGTCCTAATCCTATTACAAGTTGTATTCTAACATCCCCCCGCAGTGTCAACGGTAGGCTCGACGATGTTGAGACTGAAAGGCATGTCTTGAAATGGAGTAGTCGCCAGGCCTTTGGTAAAGATATCAGCGAACTGAGCAGAAGTAGGCACGTGGAGAACGCGAACTTGACCAAGAGACACCTTCTCTCGAACAAAATGAATGTCGATCTCAATATGCTTGGTGCGACGGTGTTGAACCGGACTCCCTCACATGTACACAACTGAAATATTATCACAGTAAACAATGATAGCTTGCTCAATAGGACGGTGCAGCTCCGACAGCAACTGGCGCAACCAAACCGTTTCAGCGACCGCGTGATCCACAACGCGGTACTCAGCTTCAGCAGACGAGCGGGAGACTGTAACCTGCCTTTTTGAAGACCAGGAAACCAAATTGTTACCAAGAAAAACACAAAATACGGATGTGGACCTACGAGTATCTGGACAAACAGCCCAGTCTGCATCAGAGTAAGCTATCAAGGAGGTGGGAGAGGATTTCTTGATATGAAGACCTAAGTCTAGTGTGCCTTTGAGATATCAAAGAATACGTTTGACATGATTGTAGTGTGGAATACGAGGATCATGCATGTATAAACAAGCTTGTTGCACAGCAAAAGAAATTTCAGGACGAGCGAGAGTAAGATACTGAAGTGCACCGGTAAGACTACGATAAAGAGAAGGATCAGATAAACGATCACCGACGGCAGAGAGTTTGAAACCTGTATCAATAGGGGTATGAGAAGTTTGACAATCAAGCATACCAACATGAGAAAGAAGATCCAGAGTGTACTGACGTTGAGGCAAGAAAAGACCAGAGGAGTCACAGATAACAACAATACCTAAGAAGTGGTGAAGAAGACCTAAATCTGTCATAGAGAATTCGTGCCGAAGAAGAGAGATAATATGATCTAAAAATTGTTGTGAGGAAGTTGTGAGTAATATCATCAACATATAAAAGAAGGTAAGCAGTGTTGTTGTTGTGATGAAAGGTGAAGAGTGAAGTGTCAGAACAGGAAGGGGTAAAACCAATGGTTTGAGCATAAGTAGAAAAACATTGGAACTAGGCACGTGGTGCTTGTTTAAGACCATAAAGAGATTTTTGAAGAAGACAAACATGATTAGGATAGGAGGAATGTTCGAAACCAAGAGGTTGTTGACAATAGAATGTTTCTTGAAGAGAGCCATGAAGGAAAGCATTTTTGACATCTAGTTGATGAATTGGCCAGGAAGAAGAGACGGCAATGCTAAGGACAGGGAGAATAGTGCTGGGCTTGACAACTGGAGAGAAAGTCTGATCATAATCGATGCCGTGTTGCTGAGAGTAAGCACGACATACCGATCGAGCCTTATAACATGCAAGACTCCCATCAGAACTAAATTTATGGCGAAAAACCCATTTACCCGAAACGATATTTGTATTGGAGGGACGAGGAACTAACTGCCACATGTTATTCTGCAGAACGGCATCATATTCGTCTTTCATAGCTGCGGCCCAATTAGGATCTAGGAGAGCTGATTTGTAAGATGTGGGTAGAGAGGGAGGACATAAAGATGCATGAAGATTGAGTCGATCTTTTGCAGGTAAACGAAACCCGGACTTGGCACGTGTGCGCATGGTATGATCGTTTGTAGGAGCTGGAACGGGAATAACATGAGCAGGAGGGGTGGGGGAAGATGTGGTGGACGCGTCCGGCGCAGCGAAGGAAGCGGGCGCAGGGGATGGTGGTGAAGACTACGGCTGCAGGAGGTCTGCCGCGTTAGAGTGTAGTGTGGTTTCCTCTGACGGGACAGAGGTGATGACAGAAGTGGTGGCGGCAGAATCTGCTACTACGGCTGGTTTCACTGGATTGGTCGGCGGGTGAAAGAAGGGAAGATGATTGCGACGAGAGGGACTAGTGGACGGCGCGGGTGAGTTGGAATCTAATTGTTGACGCTCGGAAAAGGGGAAAATGTTTTCAGCAAATGTTACATGACGAGATACATGAACACGACCACTAACAAGATCTAGACAACGATAACCATTGTGCTCGTCAGAACCTAGATGGACACACGGGATAGAGCGCGGGGAAAGTTTGTTAGGAGAAGTGGAGTAGGAGTTTGGAAAATAAAGATAACCGAATACGCGAATGTCGGAGTAATTTGGATGAGAGAGAAATAAAGAGAAGTAAGGAGTAGTTTGTGGGTTAACTTTAGACGGGCGAATATTGAGTAAATATGTGGCCGTGTGGAGTGCCTCTGCCTAGAACATCAACGGGATAGAAGATTGAATAAGCAGAGTGCGAATGATGTCATTAAGAGTACGAAGAGAACGCTCGGCTTTGCCGTTTTGAGGGGAGGTATAAGGACAGGAGAAACGTAAGAGAATTCCATATTGTAGAAAGAAATCTCGATTTTTAAAGTTGTCAAATTCACGACGATTGTCACATTGTATGAATCTTATATGAAGGAAAAAGTGGACTGAGTCATAGCGCTGAAAGTTAAGGAATATATTATGAACGTCAGATTTGTTTCGTAGAGGAAAATTCCAAACATAATGAGTAAAATCATCAAGAATCACAAGATAATACTTAAAACCAGATACACTTTCTATTGGTGATGTCCAGAGATCACAATGAAGTAATTCAAAAGGAAAGGTACTAGAGGATTGAGAGGAACTAAAGGGAAGATGAACATGTTTGCCCAATTGACATGACTGACACATAGAAGAATTATGAGAATCTCTATTACAAGGTATTGAAAATTCACTAAGTGTGGATAACACATTTTTATTGGGATGGCCGAGACGTTGGTGCCACAGATCAACAGAGGCCACCATAGATGTTGGAGGAGCAGCGACCGGAGCACCATGGAGAGAATATAAATCACCGGAACTATTGAATCGAGTGATCTCAGCCTTGGTCAGGTAGTCCTTCATAGACAAACCAAAGGGGTCAAACTCAACAGAAACATGATTATCAGTGGTGATTTGGCGAGCAGAAATCAGATTTTTAATAAGAGCATGAGCTACAAGAACATCACGAGGAAGCAAAGGCTTGGTTGGGGATTGGATTTGAGCCTGACCGACACAGTAAATAGAAATAGAGGATCCATCACCGAGAGTAATGGAGGGAAAAGGCGAAGGTGTGAAAGAAGAAAGCAAATTACTTGATGCAGACATATGACGAGAAGCACCAGAATCGAAAATCCAATCCGTACCTGAGTTCCCATGTGCAGCAAAGTTGTTCATGGCTTGTAGAAAAGCAGCATGGTCCCAGCTCAGAGTCGAAGTAGAGGCCAGTGTAGTCATGGGAGCTTGAGGGTGTGGTGGCGTCGGCAGTAGGGCCGACATCGGCGTAAAGGGAGAGGCACCATCATTGTACTACTGCATGTAGGGGGGCGATGGAGCGCCATAGGATGCATAAGGACTGGTGTTGTAGATCGGTGGCGCGTAGGCGGGAGCAGCGTGGTACGCGGCCGTCGGCTGTTGGGGCACGAGGACGGGCGCGCCGGTGTGAGGGCGAGCACCGGGCTACCAGCCACCGGTATAGGCAGGCGGGGCACCATATGGCGTAGGGGCGGACCAGGGCATAGACCACGCCTGGACTAGCCTTGTCCATGGATCAGGAGATGGGCGCCATCCGGGCGGCGGTGGTGGTGCAGTTGATGAAAGTCGGGGGCGGTGGTGGTGCAGTTCGTGGAGCCAGGGACGGAGCAAGAGCGGGCGCCGTGCGGAACTGCGGCGGCCTAGGGTTTTGCCCCAGTAGTTGGGACTTGGACGCCAGCCGGATGGTTGAGAAGGTGCTGTTGGTGGTGGCGGCGTCGACGTAGGCGGACGAGGAGAAGCAGTGAAGACCTGAGGACGGGAGTCCTTCGTAGTTAGGGCATGATCGGCCCATTCGAGCATCGAGCGAACCTCGGCGAAGGAGGGACGCGGATGCATCATAGGGATGACGGAGGCCTGCTTTTCGAACCGCTCGCCGAGGCCAACGAGGAGGACGTTGGTGAGCTGGCGATCGTCGATCGGATCACCAAGTTCGCGGAGTTCATCCGCCATCGCCTTGAGGCGTTGGCAGTAAACGCCGACTGGTGAATCGCCTTGCACCGTATTCCGAAGCTCGGTATGGAGATTGTTGGCGCGAGCGTCAACGTTGTCCTGAAAGGGCTGACGAAGGGCCGCCCATAGATCGGCGGCGGAGGCACCGTCACAGTGGACGAGGTTGAAGATCTCTGTGGAGACTCGCATGTAGATCCATTGAATAATGGCAAGATCATCCTTGACCCGTTGCGGATCATGAAGTTGAGGAAGAGAGTCATCGGCAACGTGAGAGCGGAGATTGCATCGCCCAAGGTGGACGTCGAAGAGGTGACGTTAATGATAGTAGTTGTGAGCAGCAAGGTCTAGGGTTATGGGGATGTAGGGCCTAATATCGGAGATGGTGTCGGTGAAGGAGATGGAAGAAGGTATTGGTGGGGTTAAAGCTAGAGTAGAGGTAGAGGCGGAGGAGGCCGTGGCCGCGGCGACCTTGGCGGCGACGATGGCGGCGCGCCGCTCGAAGTAGCCGGGCGGCGGTGGCGGTGACAAGGTTGGCGGGTTAGCTATACCCTAAGATCGAAAGTCTGATACCATGTAAAATTGTATTGAATAATTGTTAATGAAATATTATGCCAGTATAAGAGGTATATATAAGGGTCAAGCCGCATAAGTAGAAGTCCTAATCCTATTACAAGTTGTATTGTAACACGGACGACCATCACTAGGGAGCGGCGGCCGGCATGGGGATTAGCTAATGGAGGAGATCATCGAGATGGGTGGAGGGACAACGTCCGCTGCTCGATAATGACCCAGGAGAAGCCTCAGTTGACACTAGAAAACATCCCCAACTACCCCCGGCACCCTCCTAAGTCCCAATCGGCGGCGCCCTTCTCTGTCCTGATTTCCTCCTGTCGGCGTCCCCAATCTGGCGGTCTAGCGTGGGAGGCAAGCCCCCATCACAGTAGCAGCAACATCGTGACCACCTAGTTGGTCAAAATTAGAACACAATACAATAATCTAGACATCCTAGAATATCAGACAAAAATGGCAACAAGGACATGCATGTTGCATGCAAAAAAAAAGTTGACGGACTTGCATGAATCCACTAAATAAACAAGAAGTATCACTCCACTAGCTCCCTTTATAATCCGCCATCTCTTTTTTCTCATGCAAACACAAGCAACATAAGCATACACACGGGCTTTCCGACTGGCGCGGTGTGCCGTCGTGCCTCCATCCGCTAGTCATGTACAACCTTACTGACTTGCAAACAAGCAAGATACCAACTTACAATAACATAACACGCAAATCAGGCATGCTGCAGCCAATCTCGACAAAGAAAAGACCATCGAAACAAGGAAACGAAAAAGAGACTGAACCTAGATAACAACTGTGCTAACTTTTGATGTTGTTACCATGTTTTCTTGACCTCTTTGAACACAGATATAAATTGTGACCCCATAGATAGAAGTCCTCACAACTACCAATAAGGATTTATACAGAAGTAAAACAATCAACAAAATTCTGCAGTGGTGAACGCTACTAATATTATATCACAACTGACAACTATCAACTCGATAGGGCAGCAAAATTTCCCGAGAAAAAAGTAGAACGTCCCATATTATCACTTCTATTTTTTTTGGAAACGGATTATCACTTTTATTTGATATCCATTTATTGTGTATCGTTATCTGAACTTGCTGTAGGTTGGAACCTGGACCGAAATTTTCAGAATATTCATCTATTATCGTGTCTTTCTTTCTACCGTACTTCGGTCCAGTGTTTTCTCTGGCTGTCTACATACTTCTGCCGTTCTGCAGCAGCTTCAGTCTTCAGATGAACTGAGATGAATGAATAAGTGAGCCCTGAATTCGTGTCAGGATCATTGCGATGATGCCGTTTTATTAGGCCTTGTAGTTGCTTGTAGGATCCGTAATTGCGTGTCAATTCTACTCAGAATTTCTTGTTAGGTTTAAATGATGTTAGGTTTGACGATATTATTGTTTATTCATCCAAGACTTCAAAATCTTGTTGCGTATGCCTTTCTAAGACGCCCCATGAGGCTAAAGATTGCGATGGTTGATCTTATAACTCATTCCCGGGGATTCTTAGTTACAATTTCATCTCAGTTGTACTGCAGGCATCTGGTTCATGTATTGTTTGGTGCCCTCAATTTGTCCCCATTATCAGCATGTGTGGTTTGTGTTAGAATCATCACGATGATGTTTGGTAATTGTGTTGTCCTAGTAGTGCGTGTGAGTTATTGGATACTTGTTTCTGTTCTGCTTAAATCCCGAAGTGCCAACTTCCCAGATGTTTGCAGTTTTGGGGCTCTTCAAACTGAAACAGAGAATTGTTGCCAAGCAGTTCCCCTGGCGAAGCTGTTTTTCTCTTCGGCAAACAAGCTAGATCAAACAAACCATAGGCATACACGGGTTCTTTTTACCCTATTAATTACTCTTTCTTAACAAGCAAACCATAGGCTAATGGTGCGCGCTACCCTCTGTTCTGTGCTCTGCTGCTCCAGTGTGGCTGCGTCCAATGCGGTTATCTCTAGTGCCGCCGCCTTCGTGCCCCGATCGACCGTCGCCACCATCCTATGATGCAGGTTCTGCCCCACCTTGCTCCTGAATCTAGAAGCGTGCACGGCGATAGGGACCTTCCATCCCCCTCGTCAGCAGATCAGTCCGAAGTTGCCTTGTCTTTCTCCATCTCTGCCCGTAAGGCGTGGAACGATAAAGAGGATACGGGAGCTGTGGAGGATGCAGTAGTGCTTGATGTCGGTCATGATCATCAAGCTTCCCCTCACCAAAGGTGACTCGTTGCAACTCCAGCGAGACGTGTAAGATCCGAGTAAACCAATCGCTGGTCTAGCACTCTTGTTCCTACCTCTCTCCTGATGCCTATAATTAATGAGCCTTTTTAAAAGCATGTGAACACCTTTTCAATTACATAAAAATTATTAAAATATGTGAACACTTTTTAATCCCATGAACATTTGAAGTGAACACATTTTTAAAATACATTTTTATCAAAGTACATGATTTTTTTATATGCTGTATCAAAAAAGACTTTCACCCCGCTTTATATTATAAAGCAACTGCCCAAGCCAAACATCCAACAAAGGTTCACACACACAGACACAAAGGTCTAGCACAAATGGTAGCCAAAAGGGTTAATGCTGAGGGCACAGCTTAACAAGCACTGAAAAATAAAAAAGCACGCACGCGCGGGTTGCAACGGAGCAACTAGTCGGGCTTCGGGGGCGGCGGTGGGAGCGGGGGCGCCAAGCGGAAGGCCAGCGATCGAAGGTCGGCAAAGAGAGTGTTGATGACGTCCCGATCCTGAGGGCGGCTAAGCGGCCGCCAAACCTGCAAGTATCCACACATGTTAAAGATTGCGTCAGTAGCACGTCGAAGAGGCACCTTCTAGATGACAAGCTTATTGCGAACGGTCCAAAGCGTTCAGGCAAGGACCCCAACGCAAAGCCATGTAATATGGCGGTAGCGAGGGAGAGAGGCGTGGATCTTCGCAAGTAGGTCAGGGAAGTTGGAGTTGCACCACTGGCCCCCAACCGTCTCGCGGAAACTGGACCAAAAAACTGGGCCATGGAGCACGAGAAGAAGATGTGGTTAGCATCCTCCACCGTGATGCACAGGGGACGCATCCCATCTCCAGGTCCATTACGCTTGAGGACCTCCACGCCGGACGGGAGGCGGCCGCGGATCCATTGCCATAGGAAGATCCTTATTTTCAGGGGCAAGCGGATGTCCCAAATCAAACTAAATCGGGGGCCGTCGAGGGGGCGATGGCCGCGTAGAGGGATTTGGTGAAGAAGCAGCCGGATGGTTCCAGACGCCAAGAAATGGCGTCTGGGGTGTCGGCGACGTTCATCGGGAGGAGGGCGATGTCGTGGAGGAGGGCATCCCAAGCGGCCGCTTCAGGCGGGCCAAAGGGGCGGCGAAAAGCGAGGCGCCCTGAGTCAATAAGGGTCGTCTCGACAGAGACCCGAGGGTCAATAGCAATTGTGAAGAGCTCCGGAAATCGCGTGGCCAGGGGGATGTCTCCAATCCATTGATCAAACCAGAACAGGGTCAAGGACCCTGTACCAACCGAGATGGATGTGCCAATGCGAAGCACAGGTAGCAGCTGGATGACGGCCTGCCAAAACTGGGAGCCGCCAAAGCGCTGACAGAATGCGAGTGGCTCTCCTCGAAGATACTTGTTCTGGATGATGGTGAGCCAAAGGCCTCCGTCGCCATTAGCAATGCGCCAGAGCCAACGGGTCAGGAGGGCAATGTTCATGCACCGGGAGGACAAAACCCCAAGACCGCCCTGGTCCTTAGGTTTGCAGATATCTGGCCAGCTCACCATATGGTACTCCGGCTTATTACCCTCGCCAGCCCAGAAGAATCTGGACTGGTACTTGACGATTTCCTGATGAAGCGTCTCATGGAGGCTATAGAAGCTCATGAGGAACCATAGAAGGCTGGCAAGTGAGGAGTTGATGAGGATCACGCGAGCAGCCTTCGACAACCAGCGCCCTTTCCAGGGCTCAACACGATGTTGCATACGGGTCACCGTGGGGCGAAGATCCGCCACGGTGTTGCGCGAGGTAAGATAAATGAATACTTTTTAGATTTTGACGGTGAGGCCATGGGGCGAAGATCCGCCACCCAAACAAGATGGGCGCAACACCTTCCCATGCTCACCGAAGACGACACCTCCATGAAGATGACGATGCCGCGAGCATCTTTGCCGCCCAATTCGGAGGGATTTGGGTTTTCACCCCGGTCCACGAGCAAAGGAGGGAGGCATAGGCGGAATGGAGGACATTGACGGCGCCTATATGTAGGGGACGGTGATCGCAGGCGTCGCCGTCGTCGTGGCCGGAAGATCCGGCCTTGGATTTCTCCGGGCTCCACCCTTCCTCATCCCTTTCCTCAGACGCGGCATCGACGACAAAGGGCGGCCGGAGACCAGATCGCCAGGCTTCGGTTGGGACGGCATCAGATTCGGGACGGGTGCCCCCGAGGCTACCACGCCCTGCAGGCACCACCCGCCACCATCTTGCCGCCCGTGCGGCCAAGGGGGGAGGCCAGCACCTGCAACAGCCGCCAGCCAAGGGCCACTTCATGAGGCCACCGCCTCGGTTCCAAGTCCCCCGTGCGCGGCAGGGCGGACAGATCCTCGTCGCCATCTTCCCCGACGGCCGCGCGGCGTTCCAGCGACCCCCTCCGGTGGCGGCGAGGGAGAGGAGAGAGGAAGGGGCGGCCGGCGGCGCACTAGTTTAGCGCCGCCCGAGTCGCCCCTGCAGGAGCGACGCGGGGGCTTGGGTCCCTCTCTTAGATTATCTGCACATGCCACCACCCAAATTAATGCATCACTCTTAGTCTTGTTCATGAGGATGGAATACATGGTGCTCATATTCGTGAAAACTTCGGCATTTCACTTGTTCCAAATCTCTCAATGGACAATCATCACCAAGACTGCAAATCTTCTTATGAATTGCCTTGTCAAAGACAATGTTCTCTAATCACACCGCTGACGTGCTTGCAACTCGTTTAATTCAAAATAACTATTTCTCAACATACGGAAATTATCAAACATGTTGTTAATGTTTTGGCTGGCATTACTATGCTGCAAAAAAAAAATCATAGCTGGAATCTTGATTTAGGGACGTTGAACCCAGGAACAAAGGCTGGCGCCACAACACGTCGATAAGCACCCAGGAGCAATTTATATCTGTGTACGTACAATTTGTGAACATAGCACAACAACAAGTGGGACGTTGAACCCAGGAGCAAAGGCTGGCGCCACAACACGTCAATTTATGACTGATAAAGGCTGGAGATAATACTACACTTATGTGTACTAGAATTTCAGTTCAGCAGCAGCATCATGGCCGAACAGTCCTGATGCACAAGCGCGTGTGGCTGTACGCATGTCTTTCCAGTGATGTTGTAGTCTGATCCCTGAGTTCTCCCTTCGGCAAGGGCAAGCTATCGTCTCGCTTAAAGCGAGAGCTCTCGCGCCTGTGCATGCATGCACACACTCATCGGTCAAGCCACACACCTGCTATCCGATTATCACTCAGCACCGGCTACACACGCACAAGATTCAGCCTTGCACGGCCTGTCCGCAGCGGCCATATGACTCGGCCAAAATGGCACGCAGGTAGCTAGCGTAACAACCGGACCACTAAGACTTGTGTACTTGACGGCTAGAGAACCTTTGAATCCGAGTCCTAGTGTTTGTACCTTTGATGTAATCCCTAAACATCTGATTGATGTTGTTCAATCCTATTTGAACTCCCTCATTACTGAATAAAATCCCTAGAGAGCGAATTCTCAAAAAAATAAGAAAACTACAACGCGGTTGCTTCCAATGCAGTCACATCTACTGTCGCCATCTTCGTGCCCCGATCGACCATCGTCACCATCCTATGATATAAGTTCTCGCTCATCCCTGCTTTGCAGCAGAGGCAGGATATGTGCACGGCCATAGGGACCCTCCATCCCGCTGGCTGGCTCATCGTAGTCCAGTGTTGCCTTGCCGTCCTCAGTCTCTGACTTATTGTCATTGTCCTGGTTCGATGAAGAGGAGACGGGATCCATGGAAGATGCAGTAGTGCTCGGCGTCGCGTTCATCATCTTCCAGCTCCCCCTCACCTAAGCTGACTTGTTGCAACACCAGCAAGGCGTGTAAAGTCCGAGTAAACCACGATCATAGCTCTAGCATTTTTGTTGCTACCGCTCTCCTGATGCCTATCACTCCCATCGAATGGCTACGCTGTCGAGGTAGAGAGCGAAAAATTGAAAGAGAATAACAAGAAACCTAGCAGCATTGCTAATTCTTCCATCGCTGAGAAACTGACACGTCACAAAGACGATGAGAAGGGAAGCGAGGCCGTCGAAATATATAGGAGGTAGTTGTACTTGAAAATTTCTGTAATGAAGATGAGAGATTTGATGAAATGAAGAGCATGGATCATGTGCAATATTAGGTATGGAGAGTTATTCTAGTTGTAGGTTCCAAATATAAGTTGTTTTAAACTATAGTTTCACTTACGCACGCACGCCCTTCACTCCTAACGCACATGGCACCCAGCCTAGGATTTCTACTGCCTATGGATCCTGGTCCATGGTGAGAGGATTCCGTTTATAGGTGTTTCTTTGAGTTTTGGTAGATTTTGTGTCCTGCCCAAAACAAGGCGGCGATGGCTTCCTAAAGATGGAATAAGGTTCTCCCTGCTTAGCCTCCATTCGGATGATACTTCTAGCATAATTGGAGGGCGTTGGAGGTTTGTCTCCGCTGAATATCATGGGATTCGCTTTCCCTCTATCTTCGGTGGATCTGCTTGGATCTGATCTTCATTCGAGTATGTTCGTGTGTCTACAGAGTCGATTTTTACGACCTATGTATCTCTTCATCGACGATAGTTGCTATTCTGGTGCACTGGTTTTCTGGGGCCTTAGCACGATGACTTCCTAATTGTCTACTATAACAAGGTTTGCCCAGCTCCGGTGATGGATGAGCGATGATGGTGGCGCGCCTTCGGCTCGCTCCAGTGCTTGTAGTCGTTGCTGGGTGTTCTACAGAATTGGATGTATTTTTACTTCTGGTGTTTGATGTACTACCTTGGTAGTTGATGAATAAATCGGAAGTTCTTTCCGCAAAAAATTTAAGTTTCAATTATCTTTAATAGGCATGAATATATATTTTTTATAATTAATGAAATTTAAAAAAATCATATGAATACTTTTTTCAAGTACATAAACAATTGTTAAAATATGTGAACAATTTTTAATCGCATGAAAATTTCGTAAATTACATGAACATTTTAAGTGAACACAGTTTTAAAATTCATGTTTTAAAACAGTGAAGATCATTGACTAAGCCGAAGGACCGGGATGCTCTTAATCTTCTCATACCTAAAGTTCAGGCCTCGGCGTCATCTCTATCCGGGAGGATCATGATGTCTACGTTTTGGAGCCCCGTCGACTAGTTGCCAGCTACGTCGTTTATATTTTCTCCGGCCTGCGTCCCGTGTGTTGGCAGGGTGTCATGTATCTCTCATACTTTCGGGTCCTTTCGGTCGTTGTTTACCATCGTTTGGGTGTACCTGATGGGGAACGTATCCAGTGCACCAACATTTATGGTGCTACCGATGCACCGAATACCGTACAACATTTTTAAAAATCTGAAAAAAATTAAGCACATTGACATAACATCAATGTATGTCATCATAAAATTTCGTATCCAAATTTGAAATACTTTTTAAGAATAAAAATCACAAAATTGACATCAGTGTGATAATGGGCCAAATCTAAAGCCCAACCTATATTATGTACTATCAGTGTTGAATTTGCCATTTTTGTTTTAGGAGCTTTGTTTCAAATTTTGACTTAAAATTTTGTGAGAATCTACATTAATATTGTGTCAATGTGCTACAATTTTTTTTAGAATTTTTCAAACATTTAAAATGTGTGACTTGAGTTCGGTGCACCGGTAGCACCACAAGCACCGGTGCACCAGATATTCTCCCGTACCTGGTGTTGCTTTGGTTGGCTGGTGGTGTTGATCTATGACTCTGCCTAGTGGCTTTATGTATAAAGTCAGGCGTATGCCTTTTCTTTAAAATACATGTTTTTAGAAGTACATGCTATTTTGATATGTTGTATAAATCAGTAGGATAAATAATTATTTTTAGTTTTCGGAATAATAACAAAAATAAATTGTACTTGTTTTCTAATGGGCTACACTAGTTGCCCCCCAATCACCTCCGGCTATGCCTACGTCCAGCTCTCTATAGGCGACGCGCGTATAGGGCGTTCATAGTAGGGAATAGAAATTTTTGTTTGTTTGATGCCAGCTTCAACACCCCTCTCACGTGCTTAAGGCTTAAATATTTGGATCACTATTATAATGAGATTTGTTTTAAGATAGGCTACATGAAATAATTTCTCCATGTCTGCTTTCTCATTCGCCAGTTCACATGTACTCTTTACTCTTTCATTTTACTTGACAAAACTTCAAGAGAGGAGCACATGTTCACAAAAAGAACACCCAAAACGCACACACACTACACACACAGGGAGAGGGAGAGAGAGATCAAACTCATGAGCAGTTTTAACAAGCTCCCTCTTACCCCCCCCCCCCCCCCCCCCCCCCCCCGCTTTTTACATGGGAGGTAAGAGTATATAATAAATCTGAGCCGTTGATTTCTCTTCTTACCTCACATGTAAAAAAAGGGGTAAGAGGGAGCATGTTAAAATTTGCCCAAACTCATAGAATGAGTTCTCTCTTAGATCATCAATACATTCCACCACCCAAATTAAGGCATCACTCCTAGTTTTGTTCATAAGGACGGGACACATGGTGCTCACATTCGTGAAAAACTTTGACATTTCGCTTGTTTCAAATCTCTTAAACAAGCATCACCATTCACCAAGGTTGCAATAGTCTACTTATGAATTGCCTTGTCAAGGTGACAATGTTCTCTAATTGCACTTGAGCAGTTGCATAGACGTGCTTGCAACTCGTTTAATTCAAACTATTTCTCAAATAACATACAGAAAGTATCAAACATGTTGTTAATGTTTTGGCTAGCATTACTATGCCACAAAGGAAATTCATAGCTGGAATTTTGATTTGGGGACCGAAGAAAAATATACAGTCTAAGTATAATTTGTGAACATTGCTCGACAAGATGTGGGACGTTGAACCCAGGAGCAAAGGCTGGCGCCACAACACGTCAATAAGCACCAACTAATTAAGGATTAAGAACACTTTCGTTCGCGGCCTTGACCTTTCCCCGTCGTGCATTGCATGGAACAGCTGCTGCCTGCTGCGAATTTACTGGATCTGCACCTCCGTGAAAGAGATGGAGGATGGCGACGTGGCAACCACCTGAAATCTCACAAAAAAATGTTATCTGTCGTCAATCACAGACTAAACTGATGGTAGACCCAACTGCTGTCTTGTTTTGCTCAGAGCCTCACACGTCATGTGCACATACAAAAACTGAGTGAGAAATATGTACATATGACGTAGAACAAGCACATGTCACTATTGACACGTCCATGTAACCGATAAAGGCTTGCTATTTTTTTCTTTGAAACTAAAGGCTGGGGATACTATACTACAGTAGCGTATATTAGAGTTTCAGCTCAGCAGCAGCATGGTGGCCGAACAGTCGTGATGCACAAGCGCGTGTGGCCGTACCCTTAACTAATACAGATCGTCTATTTTTGTTAATCCGATGGTCAGTATGATGTCGTACTCCATCTATTGTTCCACGGAGTACCAAGGTGAAAAGTAGCGGAGTACCTTGATAAAAAAAGGTAGAATAGTAATCGCAATAATAATTTTTTTATTTCTGGATATTTTAGTATTTTCTCTAGTTTGTACGAATGACGAGCAACCCTCGTTTATGTCCGCGAACACCGCCGCCGCCATTATCTATATCTCTGCCGCCGCCGCCGCCGCCGCCATTATCAGTAAGTCTGCCGCCGCCGCCATGCTCGTCCCTCCACAATCACCTCCGTCTACCTCGCTCGCTCCCACGATCTACTCCGTCTTTCTCCATTTCTTTATGTCTCGTCCTCCGCGAACGACACCCCTAGGACCCACGATCTGATCCATCATCTTCAGAGCAGGTACAAATTCCCATCGAGTGAAGAGAAATTTGGATCCGGCTGGGATCGGTGGCGCCTCCGAGACTCTCGGTTGGGATGCATAATCGAGAGGTTTGTTTGGAAACTAAACGATCAGGGCCCATGAGATCCGAAATTATTGGCCTCTATTTGGATGAGATGACACAGAAAAGGTCCAACATAACTTTCTGAAAAGAACTAAGTTACCCCTTCGTCATGGAGGGGCAGATTCGTTTGGTACTCCGGTCTATGCTATGGGAGTACCAGGGTACCGTAAAGTGCTATGCTTGAATTGTATTCCTTGTCACAAGCATGCTCATGCATCCAACGACTAATTTGTCTGGTACCCATCCAAAAAGAAAGGTATAAAATCACAGGGAATCTTTGGATTAACCGAAGAGGTTAGAAGACCAGTGAATCTTCCCATAAGTAACTGGTCACAGCTACTAATGCATCTATGCTTAGCACATTTCTGATTATGCGTACAGAAAGTGAGAGGTGTAAGGCCAACTCCATCGCGCGACCCTATCCTGTCCGCCCTCGTCCGTTTGGGGTAAAAGGGACAAACGAGATGGCCCAGCGCACGGCCTCAAACGGACAAATGTCCGGATTTCGTCCGCTTTCGACCCATCCCTGGCCCAAACTTGCGCTCGGTTTGGGTTGAAACGGACGCGCGTGGACGGCCTCGACGCACACCCTTGTCCCCCCCCCCCTGGCCCGCCTGTCAGGGACACTAGCAGTCCCTCCGCTCCCAACGCTTCACCCTCTCTCCCCGCCCCGCCCCGCCGCCGGCGCCCAATTCCACCGTGAGATGCGTGATTGGCACACTCATGTGAATCTTCAAAATGACTTGGTTGAGCGCGTGTGGGATCACATTGGCAACCAATAGATGTATTTGTCCATTTTATGTTCAGTCAAGACAATTTCGATTTGGTTGTAAAACTATCTTATTAAAGACAATTTCAATTGGGTTGTAAAATTATTTTTATTTTCAGACAAATATTTGGGTTGGAAACTAGTTTTGATGCAAATTTGGGCATTTTTGGCCCTGACGGACAGGATGGGGCAAAAGGATGCGGCCGCGCGCTGGGCGCACTGCCACCGCATCCCAGGACAGGCCCGGACACGACCCCAAATCCCTACCCAAACGGACAGAATCCGGACAAAACGGACGTCCGTTTAGGGTCGCGCGGTGGAGTTGGCCTAACTAACAACCTACTTCTGAAAGGGGTGTAGAGATGTAGGTCATCTCCAAGGATATGCCCATTAAAGGGGGATTTTTACTTTCAGTCCGACTGACCTTTGCAGTTACGGCCACTCTGACGTTATCATCGACCCTTCATTTCCTTTCTCTTAGCCAGCTTCCCTTTGCAACTTGCAAGTGAATGATACCTAGTTAC
Source organism: Triticum monococcum (assembly GCA_034509565.1). Taxonomy (NCBI): domain Eukaryota; kingdom Viridiplantae; phylum Streptophyta; class Magnoliopsida; order Poales; family Poaceae; genus Triticum; species Triticum monococcum. Next base: position 699,460,897 of record CM067847.1, read on the forward strand.
CAACATATATACATCATATGCTACTAGACATGAGAAGGGCATGGGCATGGACTGGTTAAGTACTTTTTTTTGAGGGGGGATTCCCCGGCCTCTGCATCAGAAAGATGCATACGGCCATCTTATTAACCAAATAAAGTAGCGCCAACATGGTTCCAAAGGTCTCCAAAAGCAATAAAAAAGCACAGAAAGCTCACACAGAGCCAATACGGGCTAGAAACACCAACTAGCCAAGAAAAGACGCCACAACTGGCTGGCTAAAACTAGATAGAGAAACTAATTGCCTATCCTATTACATGACCGCCATCCAAACCGGTTGAAGATATCCCGAGCTACCATCTCCCAGCGGAAAGACCCAGTAATCAAATGCTCTCTGGCCTCCGTCTAGGTGAGTAGCGACCACGAACGGATCAGAGCCGTAGTTCGGAATATGACCTACAAAAAATGTATACATGATATTCTGTTAAAACTAAATCATTTCTGCAAGTCCAGATAGTCCACAGCAAAGCACAAACTCCAACCCGAATATGTCTCGCTAAGTCAGGCTCAATCCCATTAAGCCATGTCCCAAATAACGCATTAACAGAATTCGGTGGATTGATATTAAAAGCAATGTGGACCGTCTGCCAAAGTACCTTGGCCAGCGGGCAATCAAAAAAGAGGTGTTTGATAGTCTCATCCCGATCGCAGAAACTACACCTAGTAGGTCCTGTCCAATTACGCTTTATCAAGTTATCCTTAGTTAAAATAACTTGTTTATGGACAAACCACATAAACACTTTTATTTTCAAAGGAACTTTGACATCCCAAACATGCTTGGACGTAGGAATGGAGTTCGAATTAATAACATCAATATACATTCATTTAACCGTGAATACTCCACACTTAGTCAATTTCCAGCGTAATTCATCGGGTTGTTGTGAAAGCTGGACCTCCATCAGTCTCCTAACTAGACGGAGTCATTCTTCCCAATGATTGCCCGCTAGCGTTCGGCGGAACTGAATATTAAGGGGGGTAGATTGAAAGACCGATGCGACGAACACCTCACGTTGTTGAACAATGCGGTACAAAGACGGATATTGGATGGCCAAGGGTGTCTCGCTGAGCCAAGTATCCTCCCAGAAACGTGTACTCGTGCCGTTTCCAATAACAAACTTCGTCCTATTAAACAAGGACTGTTTGACTTTCATCAGGCCTTTTCAGAAAGGTGAATCGGTCGGCCTGACTGTAACCTGGGACAAAGTTTTTGTCTGGAGGTACTTGCTGCGAAGGATTTGAGCCCACATAGCATCATTCTCCGATAAGAGCTTCCACAGCCACTTGCTAAGAAGGCATTTATTCTTAACTTCTAGATTCTCAATACCTAGACCCCCTTGGTCTTTCGGTCTACAGATGATATCCCATTTGACAAGCCAATATTTTGTAGACTCCGCCGGCGACCTCGTCGTTCGGGCGCGAGCTCGCGGTGCACACCGTGGCTACGTCGTCTGTCTCCTCTCCTGCGGTTAAGTACTAGTACGTGTAAAACCTATTGACATCTTGCCAAGCCTCTCCAGAAAAGTGAGCTTAGAGGGGAGATGATGAGCATGGAAAAACAGGCTAGCAGCTGAGAGCATGTGCTGCAATGTGGCATTAGGATAAAAAATGAACCTCTTCAGTAACTGACAATTGTCCGGCCCAACACAAATTTATTGCACTCATCACTTTTAGTTACATTTATTTTGATGGAGATAAATATATGAAAGTTTAAGCATATGTACCATAGGAAGTCAAATGGATGTATTTAGCCCCCCCCCCCAACCTTCCATGAATAATCACAATAAAGTTGTATTTTAGAACGTGCGTGGCCTTAACAGCAAAGCTAAACGCACGTCTGTCCGCACTGTAATCGCCTCTACCTCCATCCTGGTGGTTTGTCTACAAGAGACCAAGCTCGCTACAGTCACTGCCGCCATCGTCATCGAGATGCCCGGTGGAAACTTCGCTGACTTCTAGTTCCTTCCCACGGCGGCATTCTCCTCGCTTGGCGGAGTAATGTGATTGCACTCGCTAACCCAATCATTGGGACGTACCATGTTTCTGCGACAGTCTCTTCCCACTTCGGAGATAACACATGGGCCCTATTTGGATCATGGGGTTAGAGCTAGTTTGGGTTAGTTGGAGGCTCAAATAACCCAAAAGTATCCAAACAGGGAGGGTTAGAGTGGGTTAGTTTCATCTAACCCAACTATCCGGATGGAGTGGTGCTTATTTGGATTAGAGTAGGTTAGAAAATAACTCTAACTCTAACTGTGTTAGAGTATCCAAACAAGGCCATGGTGACTAACTGGTGTCTACGGACCCCAAAGCGTTCCTGACAAGCTCACGTTTCTCACTGAGCTACGTGACCTACGAGACTATTTCTGGACCATGGGTCATTGGAGGCAACTTTAATATGGTCACGTCTATTGCTGACAAAAACAATGGCCACGTCAACCACCGGACCATGAACCAGTTCCGGCGCTTCATCGCCGACTCGGCCTTGCGCGACATCTACCTCCACGGCAGACGCTTCACTCAGTCTAAGGACCAGGACTCCCCCACTCTAGTCCGCAACTACTGGGTTCTCGCCACACCATCTTGGGAGACTCATAACCCTCATCACATCCTTCATTGCCTCGCCTCCGCAGCATCGGACCACTGCCCTCTCGTCCTTGATTGCTCGCCGCACGATCGCGGCAAACCGCGTGATACGTCTTCAACGTATCTATAATTTTTGATTGTTCATGCTATTATATTATCTGTTTTGGATGTTTAATGAGCTTTATTATGAGCTTTTATATTATTTTTGGGACTAACCTACTAACCGGAGGCCCAGTGCAAATTGCAGTTTTTTTTGCCTATTTCAGTGTTTCACAGAAAAGGAATTTCAAACGGAGTCCAAACGGAATGAAACCTTCGTGAGGATCATTTTTGGAACAAACGCAATTCAGGAGACTTGGAGTGGACGTTAAGGAAGCAACTAGGCGGCCACGAGATAGGGAGGCGCGCCCAGGGGTAGGCGCGCCCCCACCCTCATGGGCCCCTCATGGCTCCACCGACCTATTTCTTTCGCCTATATATACTCATATACCCTGAAAACATCCAGGAGCACCACGAAACAATTTTTCCACCACCGCAACCTTCTGTACCTGTGAAATCCCATCTTGGGGCCTTTTCCGGCGCTCCGCCGAAGGGGGAATCGATCACGGAGGGTTTCTAGATCAACACCATAGCCTCTCCGATGATGTGTGCGTAGTTTACCACAGACCTTCGGGTCCATAGTTATTAGCTAGATGACTTCTTCTCTCTCTTTGGATCTCAATACAATGTTCTCCTCGATTCTCTTGGAGATCTATTCGATGTAATACTTTTTGCGGTGTGTTTGTCAAGATCCGATGAATTGTGGATTTATGATCAAGATTATCTATAAACAGTATTTGGTTCTTCTCTGAATTCTTATATGTATAATCTGATATCTTTGCAAGTCTCCTCGAATTATCAGTTTGGTCAAGATCCGATGAATTGTGGATTTATGATCAAGATTATCTATAAACAATATTTGGTTCTTCTCTGAATTCTTATATGTATAATCTGATATCTTTGCAAGTCTCTTCGAATTATCAGTTTGGTTTGGCCTACTAGATTGATCTTTCTTGCAATGGGAGAAGTTCTTAGCTTTGGGTTCAATTTTGCGGTGTCCTTTCCCAGTGACAGCAGGGGCAGCAAGGCATGTATTGTATTGTTGCTATCGAGGATAAAAAGATGGGGTTTATATCATATTGCTTAAGTTTATTCATCTACATCATGTCATCTTGCCTAATGCGTTACTCTGTTCTGATGAACTTAATACTCTAGATGCATGCTGGATAACGGTTGATGTGTGGAGTAATAGTAGTAGATGCAGAATCGTTTCGGTCTACTTGTCGCGGACGTGATGCCTATATACATGATCATGCCTAGATATTCTCATAACTATGCACTTTTCTATCAATTGCTCGACGGTAATTCATTCACCCACCGTAGAATTTGCTATCTTGAGAGAAGCCACTAGTGAAACCTATGGCCCCGGGGTCTATTTTCCATCATATAAGTTTCCGATCTATTTTATTTTGCAGTCTTTACTTTCCAATCTATACCATAAAAATACCAAAAGTATTTATCTTATAATCTCTTTATCAGATCTCACTTTTGTAAGTGGCCATGAAGGGATTGACAACCCCTTTATCGCGTTGGTTGCAAAATTCTTATTTGTTTGTGCTGGTACGAGGGATTTCGTGTAGTCTCCTACTGGATTGATACCTTGGTTCTCAAAAACTGAGGGAAATACTTACGCTACTTTGCTGCATCACCCTTTCCTCTTCAATAGAAAACCAACGCATGCTCAAGAGGTAGCACCGCGCTTCCACTTCGAGTGGTTCTGGACCAAACTCAAGGGGTTCAATCAGACCGTCTCCGCCGCCTGGCACTCTGATGACCCTGACCCCGACCCCGACCCCTTCAGGCGAATCTATAGCAGGCTCAAAGCCACGACACGTGCGCTGCGGAACTGGAGCTCGCGCAAGACAGGCAGTATCTCCATGCAACTTCTCGTCTCCCGCAAGCTGATTTACCGCCTCGACGTTGCTCAAGACACGCGCCCGTTCTCGGCCTGTGAAACATGGCTACGGTGAAAGCTCAAACGCAAATACCTGGGCCCAGCTTCACTCGACCGATGCATTATGCGTGAATGCGCTCGATTCTCTTGGCTCAAGAAAGGAGATACTAACACGGCATTTCTCAAGTCTCATGCTACCCATCGAAATCAGAAGAACTGCATCCTTGGGCTGCACCATGAAGGCTCCCTCATCAGCGACGGACGAGCATGGCCCACGCAGCCTTCTCCCACGTCGCCGCCACTATTAGTACCCAGGCCCCACGCGAGCACACGCTCAACTTGCGCGCCCTCGACCATCGTCGCTTCGACCTTCCGCCTTTCACCGAGGAGGAAATATGGCACGCCATCAAGATGATGCCCACCGGAAAGGCACCGGGCCCAGAAGGATTCACGGCCGAGTTCTTACGCTCATGTTGGGCCATTGTCAAGGAGGATATATGTGCCGAATTCGACAAGCTCTACACTATGAATGGCATGGGGTTCCGCAAGCTCAACGAGGAACTCATTACTCTAGTGCCCAAGAAACCGGACGCATCGACAATACCGACCGATTAGCTTAATCCACCTCATCTCAAAGCTCTTCTCCAAGGTCCTCTCCCTCTGGCTCGCAACTTCGTGATATGGTATCTACCAACCAAAGTGCATTCATTGCCGGGCGGAGCATGCACGACAACTTCCTCCTTGTCCAGCAAATGACGAGGCTTCTCCACAACCTCAAGGCGCCGCGCATCCTCCTAAAGCTAGACATTGCCAACACCTTCGACAATGTGGCATGGCCATTCCTCCTCGAGACTCTTCGCCACCTTGGCTTCGGTCGGCGATGGTGTGAATGGATGTCCATCCTCCTTTCCACCGCTTCCACACGTGTCCTCATCAACGGCAGCCCGGGACCGCCGATCGGCCACTCCCAAGGTCTACGCCAAGGCGACCCGGTCTCTCCCATGCTATTCACCTTGGCGATTGACAAGCTCAACTTGCTCCTCGAGTTCACCACTCAGCAGGGTATCTTACAGCGGCTCACCTCTCTCCATGCCGCTTCGAGCATCTCCATGTTTGCGGATGATGTGGTCATCTTTTGCCACCCCGACGCTCACGAGCTTAACACCGTCAAGCTGCTTCTTGAGGCCTTTGGAAGCGCTTCCGGTCTTCGAACAAACTTCCTCAAGTGCTCGGCATCACCCATTAGATGCTCCAATGACCAGCTCGCCACCATTGGAGCCTCCTTTCCTGCCCGATCGTGAACTTCCCGAACAAGTACCTTAGACTACCCCTCTCAACCCGCAGGGTGCCGGCCTCTGCACTGCTACCACTCGTCGACAAGCTCTCTAAGAAGCTGGCCACATGGAAGGCCTCTTTGCTGTCACGAGGCCAGCGGCTTGTGATGAAGCTATGTACCTAGGGTAGGGGCACGGACCTGTCCTAAGAGCCCTACCCAAGGACATCCCTGGAAGAAGTCACCTTTTAATCGACTTGAAGGTATCCCACTCGACGGATTCAAGACACTCGACCAGGAAGCTACCACTCGACCACGAAGCCAACCACTCGACTGACAGGAGATCTAAAGTCACTCCGCAAGCAAACGGTCGGCCATTAAGTAGTCTTTATGGTCATCATAGCACTTTATTAGGGACGTTACCAGTAACGCCCAGTCTTAATGTATTTTAACCCTGCATTACTGAGGGCCGGAGGGGTCTGGCGAACTCTATATAAGCCACCCCCTCCTCAGTAGTAGGGGTTCGCACCCCGGGAATTCATACACACATAATCCAATCGACCGCCTCCAGGCACCGAGACGTAGGGCTGTTACTTCCTCCGCGAACGGCCTGAACTCGTACATCCTGGTGTGTTTACAACTTCTCCATAGCTGAGATCTAGCCTCTCCATACATACCCCCCTACATCACTGTCAGAGTTAGAACCACGACAGTTGGCGCCCACCGTGGGGCAGGAGTCTTAGCGCCTAGTTGGAGAAGTTGCGATTTTTCTGATCCCTTTGATCATCTTTTCGTGCGGAGATTTGGTGGAGGGCCGCGAGATCCGTCTCGGCGCGCTCACGTTCATCGCCGACGACTCCGCTTGGCTTTAGGAGGCTCCACTCGACATCGACGCGCTCCCCGTCCGCGGTGCGACGCACTTCCGCACATGTGTTCGTGGCGTCCTCCTCGGCAGCCGTCGACCCAGTATCGGTCGGCTCCTGTGTCATCTTCCCGCCCTGTCTCCCCCCGGCGCAAGCGCTCCGGTCGGTCGAGACTTCAGAGGTAGGAGAGGCATGCCGTGGCTCGCCGGTCGGCAGCCCCACAAGTCGCGGCAATCGAGCCCGACGAATCCCTTTACGGCCTGTTCGACCTGTCGACTGGCTCCGCGGAGACTGCATCCGAGTGCGACAGCAGCGACCCAGCGGCTGAGGTTCTGGCAGTCGATGGAACACACAGTCCTCCCGGTTTCCCTCGCGCCGATGGAGGCGTGGGTGGGGGCGATCCGTGGCATCCCCACGATGAGTATCTTCCCAAACCTCTCATGTCATTGCAGCGAGAGGAGCTTCGCCGCCGGAACGTGGATGCACTCCACACTCCTATCGTCGGAGAAACCCCCGAGGGCCGGGCCTTGGAGGACGCGCGCTTGGCTAACTTGGCCGAGCGCACTCGACTGGAGAATCTCCAGCGAATACTCGACGAGCCAGCGCGTCAGCGAGCTCCCGAGTCCAGTCGACGTCAGCTCTTCCCGCCTACGCAGGTATATCAACCCCCAGTTCAGAATTTGGCAGCCGCGGCCCGTATAGTAGAATCGATTCAGCCTTCCCAGTCGGAGGCTGGCAGGGGCTTGTTGCAAATCAGAGCGTTGCTCCAGGCAGCGGGAAACCAGAATTCCGCTGTTTCTCAGTCGCGGAATAGGATCCATAGTCGATCAGTTGTGACGGATACAGTCCAGTCGGCTCACAACCCAAGATCTCCCCAGAGGCGTGAGGAACGCGGAGACCGGCACGATCAGTATAGAAGAAATGAGCAGTATGATCACCGATTCGATCGTGATGATCGGTGTCGAGTACCAACCCCTCCCCCGAGGAGTGGGTCATATGCGCCTCGGCAGCGGGATGACAGACGCCCTCATAGTGTTGGGCAGAGGGTTCCAGTCGACCCCAGAGACCCAGGCTTTGATGCGAGATCCATCCTCGTTCAGGGTCTGGTTGACTGGAACCGAGCTCACCGAGAAGCCCACGACAGACATGCGCCTGCCAGCAGCAGAGTACATGTTTTAGGGCCAGAGTGTTTCAGTCGAGCCATCAGAGCCGCAGTGATTCCTCCCAACTTCAGGTTGGCGACTGGAGTCAGCAAGTTCACCGGTGAGTCTAAGCCTGACACTTGGCTCGAAGATTACCGAGTGGTTGTCCAGATTGGCGGTGGAAATGATGAGGTAGCTATGAAGCATTTGCCTCTCATGTTGGAGGGCTCAGCCAGAGCATGGCTGAATCAGTTAGCGCCCAGCAGCATCTACACTTGGGAGGACCTCTCCCGAGTGTTTGTCACAACCTTTGAAGGAACATGCAAGCGACCTGCAGGCCTTACAGAATTGCGGTCTTGCGTGCAGAAACCGAATGAAACTCTGAGGGATTACATCCAGAGGTGGATCACATTGCATCACACAGTTGAGAATGTACCAGATCATCAAGCAGTTTGCGCCTTTAAAGAAGGCGTTAAGTACAGAGAACTAAATCTGAAGTTCGGTCGAACTGGAGAGATGTCTCTGAATCGGATGATGGAGATTGCCACCAAATACGCTAATGGTGAAGACGAAGATCACCTCCGGAGTGGCAAGCACAAGGCAGTCGCCCAAGAAGCCGGAGGAAATTCCAGTCGGAAACAGAAGCGGAAGGCCGAACCAGCCGCCCCTGGGGAGGCCCTAGCCATAACTCAGGGAAAATTCAAGGGAAAACCCAAGGGGCCCTGGAACCCCAAGAAAGTTAAGGATCAAGATGGAAATGATGTTTTGGATTTTCCATGTCACATCCACATCAAGAAAGATGAAGAGGGTAATCTTATTTACCCAAAGCATACCACTCGACAGTGCCGGCTCCTGATCCAGCAGTTTCAGGGCAAGCAGTCCAAAGACAAGGAAAAAGAGTCAGACAGAGTTGAGGACAAAGAAGATATTGACGATGGATACCCCCAAGTCAATTCCACCCTGATGATTTTTGCTGATGTCGAAAGCAAAAGTCGACTGAAAGTCATTAACCATGAGGTGAATATGGTTGCTCCGGCAACACCCAGTTACCTGAAATGGTCTCAGACTGCCATCACATTCGACCAGTCTGATCACCCTACGCACATTGCCACCCCTGGGAGGCAAGCTTTGGTGGTCGACCCAGTTGTCGAAGGCACTCGACTGACCAAAGTCCTGATGGATGGTGGCAGTGGCCTGAACATATTGTATGCTGAAACATTGAAAGGGATGGGCATTCTGATGTCCAGGCTCAGTACCAGTAACATGAGCTTCCACGGAGTCATTCCTGGGAAGAAAGCCGAATCACTCGGCCAGATTGCTCTTGATGTGGTTTTCGGTGATTCAAAGAATTACCGCAAGGAAAAGTTGACATTCAAGGTTGTGGACTTCCAAAGTGCTTATCAAGCCATTTTGGGCAGGCCAGCTTACGCACGCTTCATGGATCGACCATGTTATGTGTATCTCAAATTGAAGATGCCTGGTGCCAAAGGTGTGATCACTGTTACAGGCAATCGGAAGAAGGCAGAAGAGTGTTTTCAGAAAGGCTCAAAGATTGCTGACGCTCCGATGGCAGTGGTTGAGCTGCAAGAGCATCAGAAGACTGCAGATCCGAGTGAGTTGCTACGAGCTAAGAAGCCCGCTTCGGAATGAGCTTTTTAGTCGTCCGGTGAAATGAAGGCAGTACACATTCACCCTACCGATCCAAATGCTGCTCCGACTCACATCTCAACGATGCTCGACTCCAAATAGGAAGAAGCGCTCATCCAGTTCCTCCGTGAGAACTGGGACATCTTCGCATGGAAGCCTTCTGACATGCCTGGAGTTCCCAGGGGGCTGGCTGAGCACCGTCTACGAGTCGACCCAAAATTTAAGCCTGTGAAAGAACATCTTCGACGGTCCGCCGTCTAGAAGAAGAAAGCTATTGGCGAGGAGGTGGCTCGGCTCTTAGCATCGGAGTTCATCCGAGAGATTTATCACTCCGAGTGGCTCGCCAATGTTGTCATGGTCCCCAAGAAGGACAAGTAACTTTGCATGTGCATTGATTTTAAACATATCAATCGAGCCTGCCCGAAAGATCATTTTCCTCTCCCTCGCATCGACCAAATAGTTGACTCGACCGCGGGATGCGAGCGATTGTCTTTTCTAGACGCCTATTCCGGGTACCATCAGATTCGTCTGTTTGGGCCCGACGAGATCAAAACATCTTTCATCACTCCATTTGGATGCTTCTGTTATGTCACCATGCCATTCGGCCTCAAGAATGCCGGAGCCACGTTCATGAGGATGATTCAGAAGTGTTTACTCACCCAAATCAGTCGGAATGCGGAGGCATACATGGATGATATTGTGGTTAAGTCACGGAAAGGTTCCGACCTGCGGACTGACCTTGCTGAAACCTTTGCCAACCTCAGGAGGTATGATATCAAGCTCAATCCATCAAAGTGCACATTCTGAGTTCCAGGTGGAAAGTTACTCGGTTTTCTCATGTAACGCCCCAAGACCGGAGCTTCAGATGTCTTCCAGGGTTTCCAAGTTTCGTCGTGTGATTTGTTTGGTTCATCGTTTTTCATCTTTGCATCATGTGCATTTGCATCATGTCATCATGCCATCATCTCATAAATCTTTGCACCTCAACTCACTAAATAAATTGCATAGATCTTCGGTCCATTTAAATCGAGGGAACTCACATGGTGATTTCTCTTTATAACCTATCCTCCCGATAGTAGGGAGCTATATTCAATTTTTCTTTAATTTGATATTCACCATAACACACGTGCAAAATAATCCTCATACCTTTTTCCTTCTCAACTCTTGGTCTCTAACATTGTCATATATCTTTTCTTCATTTTTTTCGGAGCTCCACCTAAATTCTCAACATTTTTGGACGTTCCCAAGCCTCACTTCTTATTCAAATCATTTGAATTTAAATCAAATGAGTTTGAATTTAAATCTTTCAATCTTGGCCTTTTCTATTTTCTCGGAACAAGCACATTTTTGTTAGTCCAGGAAATTTATCCGCGTGTCCAACTTCTTCCCCTAACCCTCTTTATTTTCTTTCTTTCCTCTGTTTTTTTTTCTTTCTTTCTTTCTTTAGAGTGAGTGAGAGAAGAGAGCTCAGCAGCCAGGCCGGCCTGCTTCCCGCGCTGGCCCATTTGGCCCAAGGCCTCCCGCAGCCCACTACCCTAACCCTAGCGCTACCGTAGCCCGATCCTTCGCTCCCTCTCCCCTTGTTCGATCTCTCCCATTTTTCCCCTCGCCGCGCCGCCAGGAGAGCTGCGGCTCGATCCATCTCTCCCTCTCGTTCTGTGCCCCGCTGCCTCCCGCACGAGAGGTGAAGGCGTGGCCTCGATCCCCTCCTCTCGAACCCGCTCGCAGGCCCCTCTGCTCGATCCCTTCTCTCTCCCTCGTTTCCTCCCAACCACGCCCCCGCCAACCTCCACCAGGAGCCCGCGAGCCCGAGCGCCTCCTGCCGCGAGCTCCACCAGGATCACGCCGCTGCCCCGCCTCCAAGTCTACCCCGCGCATGCGCCTAAGCCCCGCCTCCATCTCGACCTCGCCATGGCCTCCGCGCCGCCGTCCTCCATGGCCGCTGCCGGCTGAGGTCGAAGCTCCGCTACTGCACCTCGTTGCCGGAGTGTCTCCCCTCTGCCTCCCCTGCAGCTGCTCTCCGGCAGCTCGGCCGACCTCCTCTTCTCTGCCCTGCGCATCCTCGCCGTCCAACCACGCCGCCGGACTGCTACCTTGCCTCCCCGACCTGAACTAGCTCAGCGCCGGCCATCTTCGGCGCCTCACCGGCCGGATCTGACTCCGGTGGCCCGTCCCCGTCGGGATGACCTCCACCACAGGCCAACCACCAAGCCGGCTATGCCTCTGTTGTCTCCTGGCATGGCCATGACCAAGACCCGAGACCTGAGAACCGTGGCCTCCGCTGTTAATTTCCGTGGACGCCAAGTACCTCTTCCGGTGATCCGAACATCTACGAGCCGTGTACCACTACAGCCGGTGTGTTTTTCGCCAAGTCCGACTACGACACCAATGGCTACACAATGACTCCGGAGAACATGGAAACGCCAAGTTCCTCCCTGTACGTGAACGACTACCATCGCCGAGACCGCAAGTGCCACAACAACCCCGAAGGGATTCGGACCCGTCAAGTACCTCTCCGAAAAACGAGCATGTACCACTATGTTCGGAGACATCGGATCCGTCAAGTCCAACAACGAATGGGTACGACTATCGGCGACCCCGAACGTCTACGTAACATGAACCTCTACCGTCGACCCTAGAGCATGCGAGATCGACTACTTCCACTACCGTCGTCGCGAGACCGCCTACTTCCCTCTACGAATGAGTACCGTCTCCTTTGCACGCTACAAAGGTATAACCGCCGGAACGATGCCCGTGAACGAATGCATGTTGTATGAGATGCACCCTTGTTCGATAACGTCGCCCCTCTTTTGCCTTGCCACCGACATGTGGGAACTCGGTATCCGAGAGCACCCCACCTTCTATCGCATGTCACGCTCCCGTCGCACTTTCTTTTGCTTGTTGGGACACCCCTGCAGGGATTTGAACTTTCGAAAGCCGTGCCCGCGGTTATGGGCAGATGGGAATTTGTTAACGTCCGGTTGTAGAAAACCTGAAGTTGACCTTAATTAAAATGAATCAACTGCGTGTGTAACCGTGATGGTCTCTTTCCGGCGGAGTCCGGGAAGTGAACACGGTTGTTGGAGTTATTCTTGACGTAGGTAGTCCAGGATCACTTCTTGATCATACTTTTATCGACCGTGCTGTGCCTTCTCTTCTCGCTCTCATTTGCGTATGTTAGCCACCATATATGCTAGTCGCTTGCTGCAGCTCCACCTCATACCTTTTACCTTACCCATAAGCTTAAATAGTCTTGATCGCGAGGGTGCGAGATTGCTGAGTCCCCGTGGCTCACAGATACTTTCAAAACCCAGTTTGCAGGTGCCGATGAGTCCGTGCAGATGACGCAACCCAGCTCAGGAGGAGCTCGTTGAAGACCTTATTCATTTGTGTTGTTTCGTTCTAGTTGATCAGTAGTGGAGCCCAGTTGGGGTCGATCGGGGACCTTTGTCGCATTTGGGGTTCTTCTTTTATTTTGGTTCCGTAGTCGGACCACGAGTACATTTGATTGATGTAATGTTTATTCATGTAATTGTGTGAAGTGGCGATTGTAAGCCAACTATGTAACTTTTTCCCCTATTGTATTACATGGGTTGTGTGAAGATTACCTCACTTGCGACATTGCCTTCAATGCGATTATGCCTCTAAGTCGTGCCTTGACACGTGGGAGATATAGTCGCATCGAGGGTGTTACAAGTTGGTAATCAGAGCCTTCCCCGACCTTAGGAGCCCCATTGCTTGATCATTTTTAGCAGCCGAGTTGTGTCTAGAAAAATGTTTTTAGTCCTTAGGAATTATATATCGGAGAGCTTAGGAATTCTTTTTACTTCCCAGTCTCCTCATCGCTCTGGTAAGGCATCCTGACGTAGAGTTTTTACTCTTCTCTTCTCAAATTTCACAAAAAAAAATTTAGGATCACGCGAGTATCTTGGATTTGTTCCGATGGTTTTGTGATGAGAACATTGTCTTGGTGCCTCCTGTCAGGGGTTTAGTGGAAGTGTCCCGGGGAGTTGAGCTCTGAGGTGTTGTCATCATAATTTTATCGTTGCAATTCTGGAATACTTGAGATATGTTCGCCCACATCGAAAATCTCCTTTATGCAGTTCGTTGGTGAGATAACCTCGACGCCACCCAGTACTGGGGCGGGAGTTCGGGAGTATCGCCATAACTTGTATAACGGATGCTTTTCGAAGGTTGAGGTAGATGGTTTCCGAAGATTTCTTGGTTATGTGTTGAAGGATGGATACAGCTGGATGTAGGATTTGCTAGTTTGGGTGAGATATTATGCTTCCCCTGTATCCCCAACACCTGATTGCATAACCGGAAAGTTTCGGGAGTTTCATAGGTGGGAATTCAAGTAGCTCTTAGGATATCCTTCCGACAGATGTATGATATGAAATTGGGGTTCGACGTCTAGTGGTTCGCCTATTCACGGTCGATTTTACAGTGGTCTTGTTGTGTCTTAAAGAGTCCTTGGCTATGCTGACTCGGGGACGCTTCGTATGTCATGTGCACTGCCTTGTACATGATGGTGCTGTACGATCGAGCCCGTGTAGGCCCCACCACGAAAACTTCGGACGAAATCTCTATCATATGTTTGTTCTGGCTTATTCTGCAAGCCAACCATTTGTTTTTGTTTTGAGTTGTGGTATTCGAGTTGCTTCAAAGTCAAGTGTTGATTCCATACCTTCCCCAAATGATGTTCTCATACTCCGATGTGAATACTGATCCTTCTCGATCATTGAGTTTGTCATGTCAATCCTTTTCAACTGGCGTGTTTTCTCTTCAAGTGGATCCGATAATTTCAACAACCACAAGATCAAGTATCAGTTCTTCTCAACGGTGTTTGTTTCATCCGTTCCAAGTTGTCTTTGTTTTTCCCACCCTCCCTCCCTTTGTTTTTCTCCAAGGATTCAGATCTCTTAATCGAGTACCCTTCTTATTGATGTGAAGTCTATCCATTCTTTTCTATCAATATTCTAATCCGGTGATTCTCATGAATATTCTAACGGAGCTGCAAGTTTGTCACTCTTCACTCGTTTTCTTCTCCGCTGGATTTAATTCAAGCTTTGGTATTGAGCATACTCCTTTTCATTTTTCCCAATGCTTTTCTTATGCCGGTGCACCTCTTAATCATCCATCTCTCGCCATTCAATTGTTCCGGATTGCTCAAGATATCTCGAAGATTCGGGTTTTTCCACTCTACATTCGTTCAAGCTCTTTCGAGAATGTTCCCTCATTCAAGTCATTTAATTCAACCGGTGCAACCTCTCTCCTTTAATCATTTCAACGGTGTTTCTTTTGAGTGGGCCCTAACCCACAGGTCTTTTCCCAGGATCTTACCTGACTCTTCTTATTTTCCCGGAGATATTATCAAATTCTTTTCCAAGTTTGACGTAAGAATGGATTATCATCAGTCAAATGCTTTTTTCTCCAAGATCTTTCAAATTCTTTTCATCGTTGGTTCAACTTTTCCATTCTTCTTTATTCCGGAGTATCTTAACAATTTGGTGGTGTTTCTCGTCGTCATCCTCGGATTTTGAAGACCGCAGAAGAGTTTCTCTTTAATCTTGCTCCATTCTCTTCAAGATTCGTGATTCTAGCTTGTTGCATTCCTCTCATAATTGCTTTCGATTGTGAGAATTCTTTTCACCCAGCCGGAGCAATTCAGGAGTCTTTTCAGTTTGATTCTCCGAAGGCCATCATTTCGGGATTTTCATTCTCAGCTTTCAGTTTTCATTCTCCAATTTTACCGGTGCATCAACTATTCTCTAATCAGCTCATGATCTCTTCGTTCTCTTGTATCTAAATTCTCTCAAGCATCTTCTTTCTTTTGCTAATTCTAACCGGTGATTTATCCCTTTACTTCGTTTATTTTAATTCTTACGGTGGTTCATTCAAGATTTCTCTTCCTTCATTTATCATGTCAATTCATTCGTTATTTCAATTCTACCGGTGGATCGTTGAAGACCTTCCCAAGTTTACGCTATATCTATCTTAATCTTTTCTACGAGAATAAGTAATATGCCAAATCCGTTGATTGTCATCAATTTAAATTGGTGAAGGATAAGCATAATGTAATTCTTATTCTTGTTTCATCCAAGTGATTAATTTCGTATTTCGGAGGTTCATAAAAAAAATTCTCGGTTTCAATTGTTTCATCTTCTCTTTTGCCCGGAGTTCCATCCTCTTTCAATTATATGACCACGGAGATTCATCTAAATCATTACAAGGTTTCACCTTGTGTTTTCTACTTCCCTTTTCTTTCGTCATTATTTTGTTTACCGGAGTTCTTCATGGAGGTTCTACATGATGGTTCATCAAAGAGTTAATTCCTTCTACAAGTGTTCATCAAGATTCTTTTCAAAGGAATTCAAGTTTTTCTCCATCTTGCAATCCGGAGTGCAATTCTTTCTATTGTATCACTGGAGGTGGTATTATGTCATTCTTGATAATTCGAGTTCATGTTTCATGATGCACATGTTATTAAGAATGAGGTATTTTAAATCCATCAATCTCGTCATTGGAATTATCTTGGGATATATTTCACCTAAAGCTTTCCCTAAGGTTTGTTGCTATTAATGGTGATAATATAGGATCCAAGTTCTTCTTTTATCCTCCCGGTAATATAGCCTTCTCGTCTCCTTGTTCTTGTCAATCCAATTCTTTTTCCGTGAGTGGCAGGTTTTTCATCTCTTAATTTGAGAGGTATTCCATAAGACCATATCAAGCTTATTATTTTCGTTGTGGGTTTTCCAACAACTCCGTTCTAGCTTCTGTTGTAACCGTGCTCTCTCAAGATATTGTTTTCCTTCATTCACTCCATTCCATTCTTACTTTGTTCCGGAGGCTTTGTGATGTTCATCTTTTCAACCCATCATCTCGTTTTGTCAAAGATCATGTTCCTTCCATGCCTATACTTTTATCTGAGGGTTGTGTCCTCTTTTCAAGTATCCTTCTCATCTTGTCAACTTCAATTCCTTCCATTTACAGACGGAGTGCTGTCCAAATTATATCACTCTTATTCCTTCCCTATCTTGCTTAACCGGAGTATTGTGCCCCTTTGTTCAAGTTCTTTTCGCCTTATCAAGTCTTGCATCCCTTTCTCAACCAGAGTGTCGTGTTTGCATTTGAGCTCCCTCATCTTATCAAATTTTGACTCCCTTCTCAACCGGAGTGCGGTCTGAGATCTTTCTTACCCCTTGTTCCATCCATTCAATAGTTATGGAGGCAGTGTGTTTTCATTTCATCAAGTATCTTCTCATCTTATCAAGACCTTATTCAATTCTTTTCTTTCCAACCGGAGTGCTGCCGAATTTGTTCTTCTTTGTTCCTCCTTTCTATCGGTGTGTTTTCAACTTTGTTCATCTCCGTTGTTTTCTTCTTTTCAATTTGTTCAACTTTTCAAGGTTCTTTGGTTTCACTCGTTTGTCAAAGAAGCAACTTAGTCTTACCTCTTCTCTTTCTCTTCCGTTTTCCCTCCGGTGCCATTCTAGATCTCGGGACGAGATCCTCTCGTAGTGGTGGAGTGTTGTAACACCCCTAGACCGGAGCTTCAGATGTCTTCCAGGGTTTCCGGGTTTCGTCGTGTGATTTGTTTGGTTCATCGTTTTTCATCTTTGCATCATGTGCATTTGCATCATGTCATCATGCCATCATCTCATAAATCTTTGCACCTCAACTCACTAAATAAATTGCATGGATCTTCGGTCCATTTAAATCGAGGGAACTCACATGGTGATTTCTCTTTATAACCTATCCTCCCGATAGTAGGGAGCTATATTCAATTTTTCTTTAATTTGATATTCACCATAACACACGTGCAAAATAATCCTCATACCTTTTTCCTTCTCAACTCTTGGTCTCTAACTTTGTCATATATCGTTTCTTCATTTTTTTCGGAGCTCCACCAAAATTCTCAACATTTTTGGACCTTCCCAACCCTCACTTCTTATTCAAATCATTTGAATTTAAATCAAATGAGTTTGAATTTAAATCTTTCAATCTTGGACTTCTCTATTTTCTCGGAACAAGCACATTTTTGTTAGTCCAGGAAATTTATCCGCGTGTCCAACTGCTTCCCCTAACCCTCTTTATTTTCTTTCTTTCCTCTATTTTTTTCTTTCTTTCTTTCTTTAGAGTGAGTGAGAGAAGAGAGCTCAGCAGCCAGGCCGGCCTGCTTCCCGCGCTGGCCCATTTGGCCCAAGGCCTCCCGCAGCCCACTACCCTAACCCTAGCGCTACCGTAGCCCGATCCTTCGCTCCCTCTCCCCTTGTTCGATCTCTCCCATTTTTCCCCTCGCCGCGCCGCCAGGAGAGCTGCGGCTCGATCCATCTCTCCCTCTCGTTCTGTGCTCCGCTGCCTCCCGCACGAGAGGTGAAGGCGTGGCCTCGATCCCCTCCTCTCGAACCCGCTCGCAGGCCCCTCTGCTCGATACCTTCTCTCTCCGTCGTTTCCTCCCAACCACGCCGCCGCCAACCTCCACCAGGAGCCCGCGAGCCCGAGCGCCTCCTGCCGCGAGCTCCACCAGGATCACGCCGCTGCCCCGCCTCCAAGTCTACCCCGCGCATGCGCCTAAGCCCCGCCTCCATCTCGACCTCGCCATGGCCTCCGCGCCGCCTTCCTCCATGGCCGCTGTCGGCTGAGCTCGAAGCTCCGCTACTGCACCTCGTTGCCGGAGTGTCTCCCCTCTGCCTCCCCTGCAGCTGCTCTCCGGCAGCTCGGCCGACCTCCTCTTCTCCGCCCTGCGCATCCTCGACGTCCAACCACGCCGCCGTACAGCTACCATGCCTCCCCGACCTAAACTAGCTCAGCCCCGGCCATCTTCGGCGCCTCACCGGCCGGATCTGACTCCGGTGGCCCGTCCCCGTCGGGATGACCTCCACCACAGGCCAACCACCAAGCCGGCTATGCCTCTGTTGTCTCCTGGCATGGCCATGCCCAAGACCCGAGACCTGAGAACCGTGGCCTCCGCTGTTAATTTCCGTGGACGCCAAGTACCTCTTCCGGGAATCCGAACATCTACGAGCCGTGTACCACTACAGCCAGTGTGTTTTTCGCCAAGTCCGACTACGACACCAACGGCTACACAATGACTCCGAAGAACATGGAAACGCCAAGTTCCTCCCCGAACGTGAACGACTACCATCGCCGAGACCGCAAGTACCACGACAACCCCGAAGGGATTCGGACCCGTCAAGTACCTCTCCGAAAAACGAGCATGTACCACTACGTTCGGAGACATCGGATCCGTCAAGTCCAACAACGAATGGGTACAACTATCGTCGACCCCGAACGTCTACGTAACGTGAACCTCTACCGTCAACCCTAGAGCATGCGAGATCGACTACTTCCACTACCGTCATCGCGAGACCGCCTACTTCCCTCTACGAATGAGTACCGTCTCCTTTGCACGCTACAAAGGTATAACCGCCAGAACGATGCCCGTGAATGAATGCATGTTGTATGAGATGCACCCTTGTTCGATAACGTCGCCCCTCTTTTGCCTTGCCACCGACATGTGGGAACTCGGTATCCGAGAGCACCCCACCTTCTATCGCATGTCACGCTCCTGTCACACTTTCTTTTGCACCGGGATCTCAATCGAGTTTCCGGAACCGGAACGTTGCCGTGGCATCCTTTCTTTCCGCCACGATGACATATGCTTCCTAATGCACTTGTCAACATTTTCATAAAATTGCGTTAAACTTGCATATGTCATCCGCATCATGATAACAACAATTAAAATGTTTAATATGTTGTTTGCATTAATTTGCTCCTATGCCATGCTAAATGCTTTAATTCATATCTAATTAACCGTAACTCGGATTTTATTAATTTATATATGTAAATGGGGTAGAAAAATGCCTAGTTTAACATGGTGACCTTTATTTGCATGTTAAACAACTCTAAAATTGTGTTTAGGGCAGATCAGCACCAAACCTAATTTATGCTCATGAGGAGTTTCCGGAATTGTTGTTCGTTGTTTCCGGCCTCATTTAAACTTGACTAGTTGGGTAGTTTTCATTTGCTTCACCCTCTTGCCATGTTTAACAACATTTAATATTGTTGGGTACATAAACGAGAGAGAACTAAATAATTGACGTGGTGTTTCGTCAATATGCAACTCGTTGCATATTGACCTCCACTTAATTTGTAGGGTTGCTTGTGCATTTTGCCATGCCATGCCTCTTTAAACCGGACATGCATCATTCTTGTTTGCGCATCATGCCATGCCTATGTGGTGGTTGTTTACTATGTTGTGTGCTTCTTTTCCGGTGATTGCTTCTTCGGGTTGGTTCCGGTAACGTCGAGTTTGTGAGGACCCGTTCGTCTACGTCCGTTGTCTTCCTCATGGACTCGTTCTTCTTCCTTGCGGGATTTCAGGCAAGATGATCATACCCTTGAAATCACTACTATCTTTGCTATGCTAGTTTGCTCGCTCTTTTGCTATGCCATTGCTACGATGCCTACCACTTGCTTGTCAGCCTCCCAAATTGCCATGTTCAGCCCCTAACCCACCTTGTCCTAGCAAACCGTTGTTTGGCTATGTTACCGCTTTGCTCAGCCCCTCTTATAGCGTTGTTAGTTGCAGGTGAAGATTGAAGTTTGTTCTTTGTTGGAACATGGAGATGTTGTTCCTTGTTGGAACATGTTTACTTGTTGGGATATCACATATATCTTATTTAATTAATGCATCTATATACTTGGTAAAGGGTGGAAGGCTCGGCCTTATGCCTGGTGTTTTGTTCCACTCTTGCCGCCCTAGTTTCCGTCATATCGGTGTTATGTTCCCGGATATTGCGTCCCTTACGTGGTTGGGCTATAATGGGAACCCCTTGACAGTTCGCCTTAAGTAAAGCTCTTCCAGCAATGCCCAACATTGGTTTTACCATTTGCCACCTAGCCTTTTTCTTTCCCTTGAGTCGGCCGGCTCAAGGGTCATCATTATTTTACCCCCCCGGGCCAGTGCTCCTCTGAGTGTTGGTCCAATTGAGCGATGTCCGAGGCTACCAGGGGCAACTCTGGGCTGGCTTACCCGACGTCTTGCTCATCCGGTGTGCCCTGAGAAAGAGATATGTGCAGCTCCTATCGGGATTTGTCGGCACATCTGGGTGGTGTTGCTGGCTTAGTTTTACCCTGGCGAAATGTCTTGTTGTACTGGGATACCGAGTCTGATCGGAACGCCTCGGGTGGAGGTCTATTCCTTCATTGACCGTGAGAGCTTGTGATGGGCTAAGTTGGGACACCCCTGCAGGGATTTGAACTTTCGAAAGTCGTGCCCGCGGTTATGGGCAGATGGGAATTTGTTAACGTCCGGTTGTAGAAAACCTGAAGTTGACCTTAATTAAAATGAATCAACTGCGTGTGTAACCGTGATGGTCTCTTTCCGGCGGAGTCCGGGAAGTGAACACGGTTGTTGGAGTTATTCTTGACGTAGGTAGTCCAGGATCACTTCTTGATCATACTTTTATCGACCGTGCTGTGCCTTCTCTTCTCGCTCTCATTTGCGTATGTTAGCCACCATATATGCTAGTCGCTTGCTGCAGCTCCACCTCATACCTTTTACCTTACCCATAAGCTTAAATAGTCTTGATCGCGAGGGTGCGAGATTGCTGAGTCCCCGTGGCTCACAGATACTTTCAAAACCCAGTTTGCAGGTGCCGATGAGTCCGTGCAGATGACGCAACCCAGCTCAGGAGGAGCTCGTTGAAGACCTTATTCATTTGTGTTGTTTCGTTCTAGTTGATCAGTAGTGGAGCCCAGTTGGGGTCGATCGGGGACCTTTGTCGCATTTGGGGTTCTTCTTTTATTTTGGTTCCGTAGTCGGACCACGAGTACATTTGATTGATGTAATGTTTATTCATGTAATTGTGTGAAGTGGCGATTGTAAGCCAACTATGTAACTTTTTCCCCTATTGTATTACATGGGTTGTGTGAAGATTACCTCACTTGCGACATTGCCTTCAATGCGATTATGCCTCTAAGTCGTGCCTTGACACGTGGGAGATATAGTCGCATCGAGGGTGTTACAAGTTGGTAATCAGAGCCTTCCCCGACCTTAGGAGCCCCATTGCTTGATCATTTTTAGCAGCCGAGTTGTGTCTAGAAAAATGTTTTTAGTCCTTAGGAATTATATATCGGAGAGCTTAGGAATTCTTTTTACTTCCCAGTCTCCTCATCGCTCTGGTAAGGCATCCTGACGTAGAGTTTTTACTCTTCTCTTCTCAAATTTCACAAAAAAAAATTTAGGATCACGCGAGTATCTTGGATTTGTTCCGATGGTTTTGTGATGAGAACATTGTCTTGGTGCCTCCTGTCAGGGGTTTAGTGGAAGTGTCCCGGGGAGTTGAGCTCTGAGGTGTTGTCATCATAATTTTATCGTTGCAATTCTGGAATACTTGAGATATGTTCGCCCACATCGAAAATCTCCTTTATGCAGTTCGTTGGTGAGATAACCTCGACGCCACCCAGTACTGGGGCGGGAGTTCGGGAGTATCGCCATAACTTGTATAACGGATGCTTTTCGAAGGTTGAGGTAGATGGTTTCCGAAGATTTCTTGGTTATGTGTTGAAGGATGGATACAGCTGGATGTAGGATTTGCTAGTTTGGGTGAGATATTATGCTTCCCCTGTATCCCCAACACCTGATTGCATAACCGGAAAGTTTCGGGAGTTTCATAGGTGGGAATTCAAGTAGCTCTTAGGATATCCTTCCGACAGATGTATGATATGAAATTGGGGTTCGACGTCTAGTGGTTCGCCTATTCACGGTCGATTTTACAGTGGTCTTGTTGTGTCTTAAAGAGTCCTTGGCTATGCTGACTCGGGGACGCTTCGTATGTCATGTGCACTGCCTTGTACATGATGGTGCTGTACGATCGAGCCCGTGTAGGCCCCACCACGAAAACTTCGGACGAAATCTCTATCATATGTTTGTTCTGGCTTATTCTGCAAGCCAACCATTTGTTTTTGTTTTGAGTTGTGGTATTCGAGTTGCTTCAAAGTCAAGTGTTGATTCCATACCTTCCCCAAATGATGTTCTCATACTCCGATGTGAATACTGATCCTTCTCGATCATTGAGTTTGTCATGTCAATCCTTTTCAACTGGCGTGTTTTCTCTTCAAGTGGATCCGATAATTTCAACAACCACAAGATCAAGTATCAGTTCTTCTCAACGGTGTTTGTTTCATCCGTTCCAAGTTGTCTTTGTTTTTCCCACCCTCCCTCCCTTTGTTTTTCTCCAAGGATTCAGATCTCTTAATCGAGTACCCTTCTTATTGATGTGAAGTCTATCCATTCTTTTCTATCAATATTCTAATCCGGTGATTCTCATGAATATTCTAACGGAGCTGCAAGTTTGTCACTCTTCACTCGTTTTCTTCTCCGCTGGATTTAATTCAAGCTTTGGTATTGAGCATACTCCTTTTCATTTTTCCCAATGCTTTTCTTATGCCGGTGCACCTCTTAATCATCCATCTCTCGCCATTCAATTGTTCCGGATTGCTCAAGATATCTCGAAGATTCGGGTTTTTCCACTCTACATTCGTTCAAGCTCTTTCGAGAATGTTCCCTCATTCAAGTCATTTAATTCAACTGGTGCAACCTCTCTCCTTTAATCATTTCAACGGTGTTTCTTTTGAGTGGGCCCTAACCCACAGGTCTTTTCCCAGGATCTTACCTGACTCTTCTTATTTTCCCGGAGATATTATCAAATTCTTTTCCAAGTTTGACGTAAGAATGGATTATCATCAGTCAAATGCTTTTTTCTCCAAGATCTTTCAAATTCTTTTCATCGTTGGTTCAACTTTTCCATTCTTCTTTATTCCGGAGTATCTTAACAATTTGGTGGTGTTTCTCGTTGTCATCCTCGGATTTTGAAGACCGCAGAAGAGTTTCTCTTTAATCTTGCTCCATTCTCTTCAAGATTCGTGATTCTAGCTTGTTGCATTCCTCTCATAATTGCTTTCGATTGTGAGAATTCTTTTCACCCAGCCGGAGCAATTCAGGAGTCTTTTCAGTTTGATTCTCCGAAGGCCATCATTTCGGGATTTTCATTCTCAGCTTTCAGTTTTCATTCTCCAATTTTACCGGTGCATCAACTATTCTCTAATCAGCTCATGATCTCTTCGTTCTCTTGTATCTAAATTCTCTCAAGCATCTTCTTTCTTTTGCTAATTCTAACCGGTGATTTATCCCTTTACTTCGTTTATTTTAATTCTTACGGTGGTTCATTCAAGATTTCTCTTCCTTCATTTATCATGTCAATTCATTCGTTATTTCAATTCTACCGGTGGATCGTTGAAGACCTTCCCAAGTTTACGCTATATCTATCTTAATCTTTTCTACGAGAATAAGTAATATGCCAAATCCGTTGATTGTCATCAATTTAAATTGGTGAAGGATAAGCATAATGTAATTCTTATTCTTGTTTCATCCAAGTGATTAATTTCGTATTTCGGAGGTTCATAAAAAAAATTCTCGGTTTCAATTGTTTCATCTTCTCTTTTGCCCGGAGTTCCATCCTCTTTCAATTATATGACCACGGAGATTCATCTAAATCATTACAAGGTTTCACCTTGTGTTTTCTACTTCCCTTTTCTTTCGTCATTATTTTGTTTACCGGAGTTCTTCATGGAGGTTCTACATGATGGTTCATCAAAGAGTTAATTCCTTCTACAAGTGTTCATCAAGATTCTTTTCAAAGGAATTCAAGTTTTTCTCCATCTTGCAATCCGGAGTGCAATTCTTTCTATTGTATCACTGGAGGTGGTATTATGTCATTCTTGATAATTCGAGTTCATGTTTCATGATGCACATGTTATTAAGAATGAGGTATTTTAAATCCATCAATCTCGTCATTGGAATTATCTTGGGATATATTTCACCTAAAGCTTTCCCTAAGGTTTGTTGCTATTAATGGTGATAATATAGGATCCAAGTTCTTCTTTTATCCTCCCGGTAATATAGCCTTCTCGTCTCCTTGTTCTTGTCAATCCAATTCTTTTTCCGTGAGTGGCAGGTTTTTCATCTCTTAATTTGAGAGGTATTCCATAAGACCATATCAAGCTTATTATTTTCGTTGTGGGTTTTCCAACAACTCCGTTCTAGCTTCTGTTGTAACCGTGCTCTCTCAAGATATTGTTTTCCTTCATTCACTCCATTCCATTCTTACTTTGTTCCGGAGGCTTTGTGATGTTCATCTTTTCAACCCATCATCTCGTTTTGTCAAAGATCATGTTCCTTCCATGCCTATACTTTTATCTGAGGGTTGTGTCCTCTTTTCAAGTATCCTTCTCATCTTGTCAACTTCAATTCCTTCCATTTACAGACGGAGTGCTGTCCAAATTATATCACTCTTATTCCTTCCCTATCTTGCTTAACCGGAGTATTGTGCCCCTTTGTTCAAGTTCTTTTCGCCTTATCAAGTCTTGCATCCCTTTCTCAACCAGAGTGTCGTGTTTGCATTTGAGCTCCCTCATCTTATCAAATTTTGACTCCCTTCTCAACCGGAGTGCGGTCTGAGATCTTTCTTACCCCTTGTTCCATCCATTCAATAGTTATGGAGGCAGTGTGTTTTCATTTCATCAAGTATCTTCTCATCTTATCAAGACCTTATTCAATTCTTTTCTTTCCAACCGGAGTGCTGCCGAATTTGTTCTTCTTTGTTCCTCCTTTCTATCGGTGTGTTTTCAACTTTGTTCATCTCCGTTGTTTTCTTCTTTTCAATTTGTTCAACTTTTCAAGGTTCTTTGGTTTCACTCGTTTGTCAAAGAAGCAACTTAGTCTTACCTCTTCTCTTTCTCTTCCGTTTTCCCTCCGGTGCCATTCTAGATCTCGGGACGAGATCCTCTCGTAGTGGTGGAGTGTTGTAACACCCCTAGACCGGAGCTTCAGATGTCTTCCAGGGTTTCCGGGTTTCGTCGTGTGATTTGTTTGGTTCATCGTTTTTCATCTTTGCATCATGTGCATTTGCATCATGTCATCATGCCATCATCTCATAAATCTTTGCACCTCAACTCACTAAATAAATTGCATGGATCTTCGGTCCATTTAAATCGAGGGAACTCACATGGTGATTTCTCTTTATAACCTATCCTCCCGATAGTAGGGAGCTATATTCAATTTTTCTTTAATTTGATATTCACCATAACACACGTGCAAAATAATCCTCATACCTTTTTCCTTCTCAACTCTTGGTCTCTAACTTTGTCATATATCGTTTCTTCATTTTTTTCGGAGCTCCACCAAAATTCTCAACATTTTTGGACCTTCCCAACCCTCACTTCTTATTCAAATCATTTGAATTTAAATCAAATGAGTTTGAATTTAAATCTTTCAATCTTGGACTTCTCTATTTTCTCGGAACAAGCACATTTTTGTTAGTCCAGGAAATTTATCCGCGTGTCCAACTGCTTCCCCTAACCCTCTTTATTTTCTTTCTTTCCTCTATTTTTTTCTTTCTTTCTTTCTTTAGAGTGAGTGAGAGAAGAGAGCTCAGCAGCCAGGCCGGCCTGCTTCCCGCGCTGGCCCATTTGGCCCAAGGCCTCCCGCAGCCCACTACCCTAACCCTAGCGCTACCGTAGCCCGATCCTTCGCTCCCTCTCCCCTTGTTCGATCTCTCCCATTTTTCCCCTCGCCGCGCCGCCAGGAGAGCTGCGGCTCGATCCATCTCTCCCTCTCGTTCTGTGCTCCGCTGCCTCCCGCACGAGAGGTGAAGGCGTGGCCTCGATCCCCTCCTCTCGAACCCACTCGCAGGCCCCTCTGCTCGATACCTTCTCTCTCCGTCGTTTCCTCCCAACCACGCCGCCGCCAACCTCCACCAGGAGCCCGCGAGCCCGAGCGCCTCCTGCCGCGAGCTCCACCAGGATCACGCCGCTGCCCCGCCTCCAAGTCTACCCCGCGCATGCGCCTAAGCCCCGCCTCCATCTCGACCTCGCCATGGCCTCCGCGCCGCCTTCCTCCATGGCCGCTGTCGGCTGAGCTCGAAGCTCCGCTACTGCACCTCGTTGCCGGAGTGTCTCCCCTCTGCCTCCCCTGCAGCTGCTCTCCGGCAGCTCGGCCGACCTCCTCTTCTCCGCCCTGCGCATCCTCGACGTCCAACCACGCCGCCGTACAGCTACCATGCCTCCCCGACCTAAACTAGCTCAGCCCCGGCCATCTTCGGCGCCTCACCGGCCGGATCTGACTCCGGTGGCCCGTCCCCGTCGGGATGACCTCCACCACAGGCCAACCACCAAGCCGGCTATGCCTCTGTTGTCTCCTGGCATGGCCATGCCCAAGACCCGAGACCTGAGAACCGTGGCCTCCGCTGTTAATTTCCGTGGACGCCAAGTACCTCTTCCGGGAATCCGAACATCTACGAGCCGTGTACCACTACAGCCAGTGTGTTTTTCGCCAAGTCCGACTACGACACCAACGGCTACACAATGACTCCGAAGAACATGGAAACGCCAAGTTCCTCCCCGAACGTGAACGACTACCATCGCCGAGACCGCAAGTACCACGACAACCCCGAAGGGATTCGGACCCGTCAAGTACCTCTCCGAAAAACGAGCATGTACCACTACGTTCGGAGACATCGGACCCGTCAAGTCCAACAACGAATGGGTACAACTATCGTCGACCCCGAACGTCTACGTAACGTGAACCTCTACCGTCAACCCTAGAGCATGCGAGATCGACTACTTCCACTACCGTCATCGCGAGACCGCCTACTTCCCTCTACGAATGAGTACCGTCTCCTTTGCACGCTACAAAGGTATAACCGCCAGAACGATGCCCGTGAATGAATGCATGTTGTATGAGATGCACCCTTGTTCGATAACGTCGCCCCTCTTTTGCCTTGCCACCGACATGTGGGAACTCGGTATCCGAGAGCACCCCACCTTCTATCGCATGTCACGCTCCTGTCACACTTTCTTTTGCACCGGGATCTCAATCGAGTTTCCGGAACCGGAACGTTGCCGTGGCATCCTTTCTTTCCGCCACGATGACATATGCTTCCTAATGCACTTGTCAACATTTTCATAAAATTGCGTTAAACTTGCATATGTCATCCGCATCATGATAACAACAATTAAAATGTTTAATATGTTGTTTGCATTAATTTGCTCCTATGCCATGCTAAATGCTTTAATTCATATCTAATTAACCGTAACTCGGATTTTATTAATTTATATATGTAAATGGGGTAGAAAAATGCCTAGTTTAACATGGTGACCTTTATTTGCATGTTAAACAACTCTAAAATTGTGTTTAGGGCAGATCAGCACCAAACCTAATTTATGCTCATGAGGAGTTTCCGGAATTGTTGTTCGTTGTTTCCGGCCTCATTTAAACTTGACTAGTTGGGTAGTTTTCATTTGCTTCACCCTCTTGCCATGTTTAACAACATTTAATATTGTTGGGTACATAAATGAGAGAGAACTAAATAATTGACGTGGTGTTTCGTCAATATGCAACTCGTTGCATATTGAGCTCCACTTAATTTGTAAGATTGCTTGTGCATTTTGCCATGCCATGCCTCTTTAAACCGGACATGCATCATTCTTGTTTGCGCATCATGCCATGCCTATGTGGTGGTTGTTTACTATGTTGTGTGCTTCTTTTCCGGTGATTGCTTCTTCGGGTTGGTTCCGGTAACGTCGAGTTTGTGAGGACCCGTTCGTCTACGTCCGTTGTCTTCCTCATGGACTCGTTCTTCTTCCTTGCGGGATTTCAGGCAAGATGATCATACCCTTGAAATCACTACTATCTTTGCTATGCTAGTTTGCTCGCTCTTTTGCTATGCCATTGCTACGATGCCTACCACTTGCTTGTCAGCCTCCCAAATTGCCATGTTCAGCCCCTAACCCACCTTGTCCTAGCAAACCGTTGTTTGGCTATGTTACCGCTTTGCTCAGCCCCCCTTATAGCGTTGTTAGTTGCAGGTGAAGATTGAAGTTTGTTCTTTGTTGGAACATGGAGACGTTGTTCCTTGTTGGAACATGTTTACTTGTTGGGATATCACATATATCTTATTTAATTAATGCATCTATATACTTGGTAAAGGGTGGAAGGCTCGGCCTTATGCCTGGTGTTTTGTTCCACTCTTGCCGCCCTAGTTTCCGTCATATCGGTGTTATGTTCCTGGATATTGCGTCCCTTACGCGGTTGGGCTATAATGGGAACCCCTTGACAGTTCGCCTTAAGTAAAGCTCTTCCAGCAATGCCCAACATTGGTTTTACCATTTGCCACCTAGCCTTTTTCTTTCCCTTGAGTCGGCCGGCTCAAGGGTCATCATTATTTTACCCCCCCCCCCCCCGGGCCAGTGCTCCTCTGAGTGTTGGTCCAACTGAGTGATGTCCGAGGCTACCAGGGGCAACTCTGGGCTGGCTTACCCGACGTCTTGCTCATCCGGTGTGCCTTGAGAAAGAGATATGTGCAGCTCCTATCGGGATTTGTCGGCACATCTGGGTGGTGTTGCTGGCTTAGTTTTACCCTGGCGAAATGTCTTGTTGTACTGGGATACCGAGTCTGATTGGAACGTCTCGGGTGGAGGTCTATTCCTTCGTTGACCGTGAGAGCTTGTGATGGGCTAAGTTGGGACACCCCTGCAGGGATTTGAACTTTCGAAAGCCGTGCCCGCGGTTATGGGCATATGGGAATTTGTTAACGTCCGGTTGTAGAAAACCTGAAGTTGACATTAATTAAAATGAATCAACTGCGTGTGTAACCGTGATGGTCTCTTTCTGGCGGAGTCCGGGAAGTGAACACGGTTGTTGGAGTTATGCTTGACGTAGGTAGTCCAGGATCACTTCTTGATCATACTTTTATCGACCGTGCTTTGCCCTCTCTTCTCGCTCTCATTTGCGTATATTAGCCACCATATATGCTAGTCGCTTGCTGCAGCTCCACCTCATACCTTTTACCTTACCCATCAGCTTAAATAGTCTTGATCGCGAGGGTGCGAGATTGCTGAGGCCCCATGGCTCACAGATACTTTCAAAACCCAGTTTGCAGGTGCCGATGAGTCCGTGCAGATGACGCAACCCAGCTCAGGAGGAGCTCGTTGAAGACCTTGTTCATTTGTGTTGTTTCGTTCTAGTTGATCAGTAGTGGAGCCCAGTTGGGGTCGATCGGGGACCTTTGTCGCATTTGGGGTTCTTCTTTTATTTTGGTTCCGTAGTCGGACCATGAGTGCATTTGATTGATGTAATGTTTATTCATGTAATTGTGTGAAGTGGCAATTGTAAGCCAACTATGTAACTTTTTCCCCTATTGTATTACATGGGTTGTGTGAAGATTACTTCACTTGCGATATTGCCTTCAATGCGATTATGCCTCTAAGTCGTGCCTTGACACGTGGGAGATATAGTCGCATCGAGGGTGTTACATCTCGTTTCCGAACGGGGAATCGACGCCAATCCTGAAAAAGTCAGTGCCATACTCCGGATGAAGAGTTCTGTGCGTGTGCACAATGTCCAGAAGCTTACAGGTTGCTTGGCCGCTCTAAGTCGATTCATTTCTCCTCTCGGTGAAAAGGCGTTGCCTCTTTACTGACTGATGAAGAAGTCTGACAAGTTTGAGTGGACTCCAGAAGCTGATGCAGCATTTGCAGAGCTCAAAGCTCTGCTCTCCACCCAGCCGGTGCTTGCTGCCCCAATCAGTAAAGAGCCTCTGCTGCTTTACATTGTGGCCACGGGACAAGTTGTCAGTACAGTACTTACGGTCGAGCGGGAAGAACAAGGAAAGGCCTTCAGAGTTCAGCGCCCAGTATATTATGTGTCTGATGTTTTGACCCCTTCAAAACAAAGATATCCTCATTACCAGAAGCTTGTATATGGGATTTATATGACCACGAAGAAGGTTGCTCATTACTTCTCTGATCACTCCATTGCAGTCCTTAGCGACGCCCCACTGTCAGAGATTCTGCACAATAGAGATGCAATTGGTCGAGTGGCAAAGTGGGCGATTGAACTCCTTCCCCTGGATATCAAGTTTGAAGCAAAGAAGGCTATCAAATCCCAAGCAATCACAGATTTCGTCGCCGAGTGGATTGAACAGCAACTTCCGACTCAAATTCACTCGGAGCACTGGACCATGTTCTTCGATGGATCTAAGATGCTAAATGGTTCCGGTGCTGGGGTGGTATTAGTCTCCCCCCGAGGAGATAAGCTCAGATAAGTTCTCTAGATTCACTTTGATTCCTCCAATAATGAAGCAGAATATGAAGCACTTTTATATGGGTTGCGCATGGCCATTTCACTCGGCGTCCGTCACCTCATGGTCTATGGCAACTCAGATTTGGTGGTTAATCAGGTGATGAAGGAGTGGGACGTCAGAAGTCCGGCAATGACTGGTTATTGCAATGCAGTAAGAAAGTTAGAAAAGAAATTCGAGGGGTTAGAGCTTCATCACATCCCCCGATTGAAAAATCAAGCGGCTGGCGATTTGGCAAAGATAGGCTCCAAGAGAGAAGCCATTCCCAGGAACGTGTTCCTGGAGCACATCCACTCACTGTCAGTCCAAGAAGATCCTTTTACAGAAGAAGCCCCGCAGCCGAAAAGTGCCACAGATCTGACTGAAGTCGAAGTTCCTGCTGTGGTCGACCTAATCATGGAAGTCTTGGCAATCACTCCTGACTGGACGATACCGTACATCGCGTATATCTTGAGGAAAGAACTCTTGGAGGACGAGGAAGAGGCTCGACAGATCGTCCGTCGATCCAAGGCCTGCACAGTCATAAACGCACAGTTGTATAGAGAAAGTGCGTCTGGAATCGGTCAGGAGTGCATAACACCAGAAGAAGGTCAGATAATCCTTGATGATATCCACTCGGGGACCTGTGGTCACCATGAGTCTTCTTGGACCATTGTGGCTAAAGCATACCGAGCGGGATTTTACTGGCCAAGAGCAAATGAAATGGCGAAGGAGATAGTCGACAAGTGTGGAGGGTGCCAGTTCTACTCCAAGATGTCACACAAGCCTGCATCAGCCCTGAAGACCATTCCACTCGTCTGGCCCTTTGTGGTTTGGGGACTGGACATGGTTGGTCCACTGAGAACAGGCAGGAGCGGTTTCACACATGTGCTTGTGGCAGTCGACAAGTTTACCAAATGGATTGAAGCTAAACCTATCAAGAATCATGATGCTTGCACTGCTATCAGTTTCGTCAGGGGGTTAACATTCAGATATGGAGTCCCGCATAGCATCATCACTGACAATGGGTCAAACTTTGATTCGGACAAGTTCAGAGCTTTTTGCGCCTCTGAGGGCACACGAGTCGACTACGCATCGGTCGCCCATCCCCAGTCGAACGGACAAGCTGAAAGGACAAATGGTATGATTCTCAAAGGACTAAAGCCCCGGCTGATGCGTGATCTCAAGCACGCAGCGGGCGCATGGGTCGACGAGCTTCCATCGGTTCTGTGGGGATTGAGGACCACCCCAAATCGGTCGACTGGAAGAACTCCATTCTTTCTGGTTTACGGAGCCGAAGCAGTCCTGCCGAGTGATCTACTTCACAATGCGCCACGAGTCGAGCTTTACACCAAAGATGAAGCAGAACAAGCCCGGCAAGACGCAGTCGACCTTTTAGAAGAAGAGAGGGAAATGGCCATGATCAGGTCGACCATTTATCAACAAGACTTGCGTCGATTCCACGCCAGGAATGTGAAGAGTCGAGCCTTCCAAGAAGGAGATTTGGTCCTCCGAGTGGATCAACAGAAACCACACAAGCTTGCTCCTACTTGGGAAGACCCCTTCATCATCACCAGAGTCCTGTCGGTGTACTAAAGTAGGGGTACCTTAGTATCCCGAACTTGTGCACGGGCAGTTGCAGCGTCCCGCGGCAAGGCTTGCCAGGCGACCGCCAAGATCCTCCTTGGTTCCTTTGGAACCATTCAAGAACAAAGTATCCAAACCAAGGGAACAAGGCCCCGGCATGAGGGGCTTGCCGGGAAGGAGACAGGACCCCGGCAAGAGGAGCTTGCCGGGGAGGCCAACCAAGGCATCTCAAGGAACTTGCCGCAGCGCACCATGTGTCCCGGCAAGACCCAGTGAGCGGCAAGCTCCTGGACACGACAAGATAATAACCGCGGCAAGGCGCTTGCCGCGGCAAGCTTCCATCCTGTACCTGCGCTCCAGCACATTCACCAACGTGTCGCTTTGGGACCCTTCCAGGCGAACGTGGCGGAAGGCTGTGCAGCTAGAGGTACACGGTGGC
Source organism: Triticum monococcum (assembly GCA_034509565.1). NCBI lineage: Eukaryota > Viridiplantae > Streptophyta > Magnoliopsida > Poales > Poaceae > Triticum > Triticum monococcum. Next base: position 699,493,645 of record CM067847.1, read on the forward strand.
GAGCGGCGCTGACAAGATAGCCATCGTGGCAAGCAGTGGCGCCCCTGGCGGTCCCTCTCTGCACCGTCTAGGTGACACAGACGGGCATTTAATGCCTTTGTCCCCTGCCGCTTAGGTTAGGTATGATAACACTGTAGTAGGAGGTGGTGCCAACCACCACGTCTTTTCCATTTTTACCCTCGTCTATGTTGCCACCTGTCGGCGACCCCTTTGACATATAAAAGGAGGCCCATGCGCAACGTAGAGGGGGTCGGATGATCATTCTCACACTCGGTCTGGCTAGCTGCTGGTGTGTACTGTAGCAATCAGCGCTCCCGAGCAAGAACTCAATACAACCACAAAGCAGGAGTAGGGTTTTACGCATCCGTGCGGCCCGAACCTGGGTAAACTGATCGCGTCGCTCGTGCGCTTCGCCCCGATCTGCTCTTCGTGCACTCTCCGCCCCCCTACCGAACCGAAAGGGGCCTCGGTCCGCCGTGGTCCCATGCATAGGTGTCCGTGGGATCAGCACCCCCGACATCTTTGGCGCGCCAGGTAGGGGGCGTCGAGGCTGTGTGAATCTGATCCGGCGTTCGCACGAGCTGAATCTTCATCATCTTCATCAACATGCCGCCGAAGAAGAAGGCTTCAGAGGCAGCTGCTCCGTCCGCGCCGAGCCCACCACCGCAAGAGAGAGCGGCTGGTGGAGTAGACGCCGGCGGTAGAGTGGGCGCCGACGAGGAGGCTCATGGTGCTGCCAGATCCAAGGACAAGACTGCGCTGCACATCGGCGGCGCAGTCGGCTCCCACAACGATCGAGCGCACTCCAAGACCTCGGCGTCCGTACACGCACCGCGCCCATCTCAGGAGGCGTGGGACCAGCAGCGTCATGGTACTCACGGTACCATACGCTTGCTGGGCCAAGATCAAGCTGGCGGATCCCGGAGTGCTCAAGACCGGCATGCACGCCAGCATGCTGGCGCGAGCGTGGCACGGTCGCCTGGACGAGATACTGCTCCTTCTAACGTAGTTAGAAGTTCGAGCATATCTCGTTCGTCGCGCCGTTCGCCACCGCTGCCCGCCACTCCGGCAGAAGCTTTAGCACGAGCTCAACTGCTCCTAGATTACCCTCCAGCGCCAGAGAAGATCGATGACTGGAGGGCCACTATCCAGAGCCTCATCGGCTTCGCCAACGGCGACGACCCGCGGCAGCCGAGTGCATCGCAACCGCGGCAAGTCAGTCAGGCGCGAGCCGGTGGCGACAAGACCGGGGAGGGTGCAACCACTATGCACTCTCCGCCTCGGAGGCCAAGATCGCCGACTCGCCGGATCCACCTCGACAGCGACTCCACTGCGTCATCAGATCCGCGAGCTCGTCGCGATCAGCACCAAGTTCTTCATGAGAGGCAGCAAGAAGACGCTCGAACACGCATCGAGCGACAAACAGAAGCGCGGCGTCAATCAGACCTGCGCGCTGGGCCCTCTGTTGACATGCATGCGCCCGGAGAACCAGGCGACTTGCCGTACGCGGTAGGTTGCCCTGCATTTACCCGTGAGCTGCGGCAAGTCCAGTGGCCCAGCCAGAAGCATTTCAAGCCAGACGTACCGGAGAAGTACGACGGCAAGTCGCACCCGTCAGAGTTCCTCAGCATCTACACCATTGCGGTGCAGGCTGCCGGGGGGCGAGACGACAAGGTCCTTGCCAACTACTTCCCGCTGGTGCTCAAGCCCGAAGTCAGGTCTTGGCTCATGCACTTGCCGGACAACTCCATATCCTCTTGGGCAGACCTTTGCCATTAGTTTGTCGGCGCCTTTACAGGCGGCCACAAGCCACATGGCCAGGAAAGTGATCTTCACCTGCTTGCCCAGAAGGAAGGAGAGCCCTTGCGCAAGTATATTCGGAGGTTCAGCCATGTGCAGCGCAACATCCCAGACATCCACCCTGCCGCGGTTATCAGCGCGTTCCATCAGAACGTGCGTAATCGCAGGATGCGGGAGGAGATGGCGATGAGCAGGATCAGAGACGTGAGTGAGCTATATGCCCTGGCCGACAAGTGCGCACGCGCTGAGGAAGGGAGGAAACTCCCCGAAGAGACTGCAGGAGCAGGAGGATCTGACTGTGAGGATGCCGCCCCAGCAAAGAAAAACCGGCGGCGCAACAGGAAGAAGAAGGGTAAAGAGGTGCTAATCGTTGAGCAGTCCGGCAACGACGGTGGCGCCAAGCAAGCCAAAGTTGGTGGCTCCGACAAGGAGGTTGCCGCGTGCACCAACTGCCAGGCTGTGGCAGCTGCCGACAAGCAGGACGGCACCGACAAGCAGTATTGCAAGATCCGCCGCACCAAGGGCCATGACCTCCAGAGTTGCAAGAAGGTCGAGCAGCTCGTCCAGCAGCAAAAAGCTGAGTATGAGCGGCGCGACAAGGAGAGGGCCCAAGGAGGCGGTGGAGAAGCCGGCAAGAAGCGCGCCGGCCGGGGAGGACGCCGCGGCAAGGCCAAGCAGCGGTAAGGAGACAGACCTCCCCGCGTTCGCGACAAGGATGAAGACGATGACGACGATGAAGACATGGATGATGTCGAGAACAGTGAGCAGGAGTTTCAAAAAGCTACAGAAGTCTTATGTGTTGACGGCGGTGCTTCTCTGCATACTTCCCACCGCCAACTCAAACAGTGGCTGCGGGAAGTTAATGCCCGCAGAGCCACCTGTCAAATCGCGCAAGCTTCTGAAATGGTCCAGCACGCCTATCATCTTTGACATTGAGGACCACCCTGATCGCACAACTGCGGTCGGGTGCTTGCCGTTGCTGGTTTCGCCAACAATCCACAACCTCAAAGTCACTAAGATGCTAGTTGACGGTGGGGCCGGCTTAAATCTGATCTCCTCCGCTGTGCTCCAGAAACTCCAGATCCCTGACAGCGAGCTCGAAGAGACCGGCACGTTCCAAGGAATTAACCCGGGAAGGAGCAAGCCGAAAGGGAAGGTCACATTGCCGGTGACATTTGGCAGCGAGCTGAACTTCAAAACGGAGAGGGTCACTTTTGACGTTGCCGATTTTCCATTACCTTACAATGGGATACTTGACCGTCCAGCACTCGCCAAGTTCATGGCAGCCTCTCACTATGCATACAACATGCTCAAGATGCCAGGCCCGATAAGTGTCATCTCTGTCCCTGGCGACAAGAAGGATCCCTTATCTGCGCTGACAAGATCTACCAGGAAGCAGCAGCTGCGACAGATCGCAAGACACTTGCCGCTGAAGCTCCCGGGGGAAGAAGAAGACCAAGTCCGGCAAGAGCTCTGATGCACACTACGGCAAGCGCACCTCCTCGGAGTGCTGCGCTGCCGTCGAGGACGCACCATCGAGCTCCACCAGCAAGTTTAAGAAGGCAATGGCAGCTCCACCACATACCAAGAGGGTGTCCGCCAAGGAGGACGGCACTGGTGGTACCTTCACCATCAGCGCCACGCTTGACCCTAAATAGGAAAGCGCGCTCGTTACTTTCCTGCGGGCGAATGTCGACGTGTTTGCATGGCAACCGTCTGATATCCCCGGTGTTCCCAGGAAAGTAATTGAGCACCATCTTGCCGTTTGTCCTCATGCGCGGCCCGTCAAGCAGAAGGTCAGGAAACAAGTAGTAGAGAGCCAAGAATTAATAGCACAAGAAATCAAGAAATTGGAAGCGGCAGGCCTTGTCAGAGGAGTGCTCCATCCCACGTGGTTGGCCAATCCTGTTGTAGTGCGCAAAGCAAATGGAAAATGGAGGCTTTATATTGACTTTACTGATGTTAATAAAGCTTGTCCCAAAGACCCATTTCCCTTGCCGCGCATTGACCAGATTGTTGACTCCACAGCCGGATGTGATTTGCTTTCATTTCTTGACGCATATTCAGGATACCATCAGATCTTCATGGCAGAAGAAGATGAGGAGAAAACCACATTCATTACTCCATGTGGCACGTACTGTTTCATACGGATGCCTTTCGGATTAAAGAATGCTGGTTCAACATTTGCAAGAGTAGTCCATGTCGCTTTGAAGCCACAAATACACAGAAATGTGGAAGCCTACATGGATGACATAGTGGTCAAGAGCAAAGACAGGGCAACTCTAATTCAAGATTTAGAAGAAACCTTTGCAAATCTGCGCAAGATCAACCTCAAGCTCAACCCCGAGAAGTGTGTGTTTGGAGTCCCTTCCGGCAAACTTCTCGGGTTCTTTGTGTCACAGCGGGGAATTGAAGCCAATCCCGACAAGATCAAGGCCATCGAGCAGATCGAAGCACCAAAGCGCGTCAAAGATGTACGAAGACTTGCCGGTTGCATGGCTGCTCTCAGCAGGTTTATCTCTCGGTCCGCTGAGTGCGCCCTGCCGTTTTTCAAAATTTTGAAAAAGGCAGGTCCAATGAAATGGACTCCGGAAGCGGAGGCTGCGCTGCAGGACTTGAAGAGATACCTGTCCTCCACTCCAACACTTGTCGCACCTAAGCCGCAAGAGAAGTTGCTGCTGTATATAGCGACAACCAATCAAGTGGTTAGTGCTGCGTTAGTGGCGGAGAGGGAGGCAGATGACGAGCCAGCGACCGCGGCAAGCGCATCCAGCGACAAGCAGGGGGCTTCCCCGACAAGCTCTGGTCCCGACAAGGATAGATCTGCACAGGCATGCGAAGGGGTGCAAAAGAGAATGGTGCAGCGCCCAGTCTACTTTGTCAGTTCCCTCCTGCAGGGGGCTAGGTCAAGGTACTCTGGTGTGCAGAAGTTGCTTTTCGGCCTTCTTATGGCCTCAAGAAAGCTGCGCCATTGCTTCCAGGCACATGAGATCACAGTTGTCACTCGCTTCCCGCTAAAGAGCATACTGCAGAATCCAGAAGCGACAGGCAGGATTGTCGAGTGGGCATTGGAACTATCAAGCTTTGGCCTCAAGTTTGAGAGCACTTCAACTATCCAAAGCAGAGCATTGGCAGAATTCATAGCAGAGTGGATGCCAACACCAGACGAAGAAATTCCGGAGACGAGCATCCCCGCCAAGGTAACAATCAAGGAGTGGCTCATGTACTTTGACGGTGCCTTCTCGCTGCAAGGCGCCGGTGCTGGTGTGCTGCTTGTCACACCCACCGGAGAGCACCTCAAGTACATAGTCCAGATGCACTTTCCCAAGGAGCAAGCAACAAACAATACTGCAGAGTATGAAGGCTTGCTTGCCGGTCTCAGGATCGCGGCGGAACTTGGGATTAAGAAGCTCATTGTCAGGGGTGACTCGCAGCTTGTCATCCACCAAGTGAACAAGAATTATCAGAGTCCATTAATGGAAGCTTACGTTGACGAAGTGAGAAAGCTAGAAGAGCACCTTGACGGCCTGCAGATGGAGCATATTCCGAGAGCTCAGAATGACATTGCTGATGGCCTGTCAAAGTGCGCCGCACTTAAGTTACCTGTGGAACCAGGAATCTTTGTGCTCAAGTTGACTCAACCATCCGTAGCACCGCCAACTGGACAAAGCAAAAAGAGGAAGTTGGTTTCTGGCGACTATTTTCCGGCAGAGCTTCCCGAAGCCACCGCCAAAAAGGTCCCCAAGATCAACACCAATAGTGCTGGGGAGCAGTCTGCTCCGGCAAGCCCCAGGGTTTGTTCCGTTGAAGCAGACGCTCCAGACAAGTTTTGCTCCGGCAAGCTTGCCGGGGAACGTCAAGCTCCGGCAGAGCCGCGGGTTCTTGCCGTAGAAGTGGATGTTCCCGCAGCAACAGATATGCCTTTAGTCCTTGTTGTCGAGCCACAAGCTCCAGCATGGGCGCAGCAAATTGTCCATTTTCTTCAGACAGGAGAACTTCCCGAAGAACAAGAAGAAGTAGAAAGAGTAGCCCGGCAGTCTAGTATGTACCAGTTTGTCGATAACACACTGTGCAGAAGAAGACTCAACGGTGTGAAATTGAAGTGCATTCCCCGGGAAGATGGACAAAAGCTGTTGGCAGAAATACATGGAGGCATATGTGGTCACCACATTGGCGCAAGAGCACTTGTCGGCAAAGCATTCCGGCAAGGTTTCTTCTGGCCTACAGCCCTCTAGGATGCAACTGCACAAGTAACCAAGTGTGAAGCGTGTCAGTTCCATTCCAAGCAAATAGACCAGCCAGCTCAAGCTCTCCAAACGATCCCTTTATCCTGGCCATTTTCGGTCTGGGGGCTCGACATCCTCGGCCCCTTCCCCTGAGCTGTCGGGGGCTTTGAGTACTTGTACGTTGCAATCGACAAGTTCACAAAGTGGCCGGAAGTGGAGCCAGTGAGGAAGGTGACAGCACAGTCAGCAGTCAAGTTCTTCAGGTCGATTGTTTGCCGTTTCGGGATCCCTAACAGGATAATCACCGACAACGGTACGCAATTTACGAGCCGCACCTTCATGCAGTACGTCCAAGACCTTGGCGCCAAGGTCTGCTTCGCTTCTGTTGCTCACCCGAGAAGCAACGCTCAAGCGGAGAGGCCAAATGCTGAAGTGCTGCGCGGGCTCAAGACCAGAACTTTCGACAGGCTGCGCAAGTGCGGAAGAAACTGGATCGAGGAGCTGCCGGTAGTTCTTTGGTCGATCAGGACGACGCCAAATCGAGCCACTGGCCAGACACCCTTCGCTCTAGTTTATGGAGCGGAGGCAGTTCTCCCCACGGAACTCGTATACGGGTCACCTCGAGTGCTCGCTTACGATGAGCTTGAGCAAGAGCAGCTGCGGCAAGATGACGCGCTGCTCCTTGAGGAAGACCGTCTTCACGCTGCTGTGCGAGCTGCTCGCTACCAGCAAGCTTTGCGCCGCTACCATAGCTGCAAAGTTAATGCCAGGAGTCTCGAGGAAGGCGACCTTGTTCTTTGGCGCGTTCAGTCCGCCAAGAATTCAAACAAGTTGACGCCAAAGTAGGAAGGCCCTTAATGGGTGAAACGAGTCACTAGGCCTGGCGCTGTCCGCCTGGAGACCGAAGATGGCATCCCAGTGAGCAACTCCTGGAACATTGAACATCTTCGCAAGTTTTACCCGTAGGGCGCGATTGCCGGAACCCGTTCCGGCAACCACCTTTTGTACAAGTCTTGCCGCTGTTGCATGTAATCCTTTGTACAAAGCCGGGCGCAGATCCCGTGCATAAATATTATATGCTCAACACACCTTGTCGATTTTCATGCTTTTTATTATTTGCATGTGTTATCTGACACTTTGTGCAGCACTTACACCCGGTGAGCAACAACGAGCCCTAAGGTTCCATGGATTTTTCTCCTTCTTCTTTTTTCTCTCAAGGAAAGGAAGGTTCTTTCGCACACAAGTTTGCCAGGGGGGAGGAGAAGATACGGTATGGACCAGGCGTCGTTCAAGGAGGTTTCACCTTGCCGGGAAGCAAACAACAGAAAAGATAAGTTTGCCAAAGTTTGAGCAATCAGATTCTTGAATTCATAGAGTTATCTTCCTTGAACGACCGTCCTTTGTATGGAAAACCTGTGCACGGAGGAACCAACTCGTAGCTAGTTGCGCCCTTACTGTTGTTTCGAGTCCTCTCAACAACTTAAGTGAGCTGCAATTGGCTCCGCGACAAGGTTTCTTGTCGGCCGCGGCACCGCCTGCAGGCTGCTGACGCTCCGCACTCAGCACTCGCGGCAAAGGTGCTCGCGTCGGCAAGTTCCCTAAAAGCGTAGGGTAAAAACATACAAGGGAAGGAATCAAGTAAAGGAAATAACATTGCAATCATAGCACAAGATAGAATATATTACAAAATAACTTGTCGCAGCTCTAACAGACTGTTTTTCATAACATGATTGATGGCGACAAGGAAAGAAGAAGATGGATGGCCTAGTCTATGCGGTCACCTTCGACCCTCCTAATTCCGCTCACCCTGTCCACAATAGGTGCGACAAGGGCCTTGAGCTCCTCCAAATCAGGATCTGGCGGCAAGCTTCGGAGGACGTTGGTGAGGCGGAGGCCTGGGTTGCAGAGGGCCACCTTCATCAGCACCTTCTGGAGAGCCCCCGCGCAAATCTTGCGCGACTCGTCGGCAAGCTGCTTTGGGATCTGCTCCCGGAGTCGCTGAAGCGCCGTCGTCACGCCCTTGAAGAACAGAGTCAGCTTAGCGCTGGGTTGGAGGTTCTCGTCGGAGGAGTACCCGAGATCCACCATCCCCAATTGCGCCAGCTCCTTGTCGACGTCCGCGGCGACGTTCACTAGACCCTCCATCCAGTGCTCCACGTTCTCCGACAAGGTCTTCTGGGCGGCGGCAGCATTCGCCGGCAGCACCTTGCCGGCCTTGACTTCCTCCTTCAAGGCCGTCTCCTGCTCCTTGGCGTTGTCCAGAGATTGCGTCAGAGCCGCCAGCTTCACTTCGAGATTAGCGTTGGATTTCTTGGCGGCGTCGAGCTCCTTGTCCTTCTCGGCAAGATGGGCCTGCAACTCCGAATAACTGTTGGCGTCCCTCTGCCGCTCGAGCTTGAGCGCGGCGAGCTCGTCGCCGTTCGCCTTAAGGCTCGCCTCCAGCTGCGCCACCTTCAGCTCCAGCTCGTTCTTGGCGGCCTCGGCGGCTGCGGCGGCGTCTTCAGCTTGTTTAAGGGCTCCGCCAACTGCCCGCTCGCGCGCGGCAAGTTCCTCCTCGTGGCTGTCGAGGTTGACCTTCCGCTGTGCCAAGTCACCCTCCTGCGAAGACAACTTCTCCGCGGCAAGTCTTGGGCGCTCTTCGACGTCGGCCTTCTCGAGGAGGAAGGCTTGCTATGCTTCGGCAAGTTGCGCCCGCCCCTTTGCCAGGGAACGGAGAGCTTCCTGGTTGGCGTCCCGGAGCTCTTCCGCGCGCTTCTCGATATCAGCCGGCCTTCACGACGAGCGCTTCGCGGGACTCCAGTTTGGCCTGCCGGGCGCGGTAGAGCGCCACTAGCTTCCGCAGCAGGCGCTCCTCTTCGGGTTCACCGCTGCTGCTGCTTGGCGCGTCGACCAGCTTCAGCCCGGCGGAGGCAAGCACTTCTCCGTCAAGCATTTCTCCCTCGACCGGCGCCCTGGAGCTCGACGCCTAGGGGAGGTTGATGAAGATGTCGTCACCGGCCTTCAGATAGACGCCAGGCTGGGGCTCTTCGGAGACTGGCACGGCGGCAGCTGCGGAGGAGTCGGTGGTCGGAGCAGCGCCTGGCGCTCCTGTGGCCTCCGGGCCGTCAGTACGACCGCCAGACTCCCCGCCCGCTTTCGCGGCGGCAGCCCTGGCGGCTTCCTCGCCGGCGCCGGCTGCTTCCTCAGCGGCAACAGTGTCGTTGGCAGCGACTTCCATCTCCATCGGCTCTGCAGCAGATGGATCTGATAGCCGGAAGAGGGGAGAAGATTCAAGCAAAATTCGAGCAAAATCCAAGAGAAAGATCAAGAAGATGAAGAAGCCAAGGGGAGTTTGAAGCAAGGAAGTTACCTGTGCCAGGGTCTGCAGCTGTGGTCTCCGTCGCCGGGGGATCACTGACGCAGTCCCTTGCCAGAGATCCCTCCCTTGCTGGGGGCTCCTCCCTTGCCGGAGCCTCCTCCATTGCCGGGGGCTCCTCCCAAGCCGGAGTCCCCTCCCTCGCCGGAGAGCTCTCCCTTGCCGGAGACCTCTCCCTCGCCGGAGGACTTTCCCTTGGCGTTTCGGGGGCGGCCTCCGGGCTCTCCTGGTGAGGCTGCTCTGCTACTGCACAAGTCAATAAACAAACATCAGCAAAGCAAGAATCTTCGTGCGCGCCCGACAGTGGAAAACGAACAAGACACTTACGCTGGGGGCTGCTCTGAAGATCAGCAGTCGGGTCCGACAAGTTTGTCTTAGGCATGTCCCCTGTTGACGCAGTGGGTTCGTCCTCGATGACGATCACCGACGCCTTGGCTCTCTTTGCCGCTCTCTGCGCCAGAGTCCTAAAAAGGAACAGATACAGGGAAAGGCAAGTGAGAAACAAGACAAGACAAAAACAGCAAAAATCAAAGAATTGCAAGTACAATAAGAGAAACGTACTCTTCTTATTCCTCCTCGTCAGAGCTGAACGCGTAGAAGTCGAAGTCCGGTCCGCCTCCGGTGCACGAAGGTGCAGGAGTAGGCTCCCTTGGCCGCTTGGCGGGAGCGAAGGCAGCAGTCCGAGAAGACCCCGCTCCAGTTGTTGTGGCAGCGTGGGGCGCTCCCGCGGCAATAGTGCTTGCCGCGGTGGAGCGTGTCGCGCGGCGCGGCGATTGTCGACGCGCCTGTCACCTCGCTGCATCCCCGACCTTGCGGAGACGCCTTCTTGGTGGAGACGGAAGCGCTGCTGGCGGCGTGCTGTCTGAGGACGAGGTGGAAGAGGAGCCGATCTCCAACGACCCGCTTGCATCCTTGGCAGGCTCGCTCGGATCAGCGTCGTGCCCGGCAGCCTTTCTCGGTTCGGCATCGCGCCCGGCAACTTCCTTCTTGCCGGCAAGCTCCTTCTTGCCGGCAAGATCTTCTCGGTCGGCGCGGTTTGCCGCTTCTGCTGCCGCTGCCTCCTCCAAAGTAAAGCCAAATTCGCCCGCCGCAGCGGCTGCCGCCGCCTCCTCCAACCTCGTGGCGATGCGCTTCAACTCCGCCTCGGTGGTGTCGCGGGTGAGGCCATCCTTCTCGTCGGCGCGGATTGGCACTTCCACCAAGTCGTCGAAGAACTGCTGCACGACCTTGTCTTCTGGCTCTTGCCAGGTTGGCACAATTCCATGCGAATCGCATAGTGGCATCATCGCCCTGATGCGGTCGAGCGCCAAATTGTTGCACAGCGGGACGATGCCTTGCAGCAACCTGAAGACTTCTGGGTGGTCAGGATCATATTTGAAGAGCTCCTGCAGCATTGCGTTGAGCTCCAAGACGGTGAAATTATAGTTGAGCCCCAGGCGCAGCCTCATGATGTCTGCCGCGTTCTTGAACTCCCAAGCAGGCCTTCTCCGCTCTTGCAGGGGGGCGATGCGGCGGCGAAGGAAGTTTGTGCCAACGGCGCCTACGGTGAGTCCAGCAAGCCTGAGGCGCTGGATCCTGGTGACGGCAATCCTTAGCCTGCTGTCCTCCGGGGCCACGTCACTCCAGTCGCTGCCGCGTACTGCTGCTACTTGGCGCCGGGCAGTGAACGGCTGTGGGCTCTCCTCGACAATCCAACACCAATCTGCCCTCCACTCCTCCCACTTGCCGTGGAACTCGCCCTCTAAATAGGAATCCTTCTTGCCGGTCCTAGAGACCCAGGCGATTCCGCCGGACAAGGGCTCTCCTCTCTTTACCCGGGGAATGAAGAAATGGCGGAAAAGGGCTACGCTAGGGTGGACTCCGACAAAGTTCTCGCAGAGGTGTGCGAAAACGGCCATGGTGAGGACAGCGTTGGGAGTGAAGTCAAGGAGGTAGAGATTGTAGGTATTCATGATGTCACAAAAGAACTCGGAAAAGGGCGGGCAGAGCCCGCAGTAGAAGAAGACAGCAAAAAAGGGGTATCCTTGCGGAGCAGTTTTCTGAGCAGCAGCTGGGAGTACCTTGGTGCCCGGGTGAGCTCGCGTCTCCATCGACCAAAACAGGTAATAGTACTCCCTCAGCTCCTTCGCGGCGAGCTTTGGGGGGGGGGGGGAATGGCTTGCTCCTTCCGCGGCGCCGCAAGCCGCTGCGCCTCGGACGACTTCACGGCTTTCCCCTTGTCGCCTTTCGGAGCCATGGCGGAAGCGGTGGAGGAGATCGACGGTGTTGGTGGTGCTGGTGGCAACGCGGGGGGCAGGGCGCTGCGCTCTGTGTGCTTTGGGAAGACGGAGGCGGGGCGGAGTTTTTCAAGATTGGAGCGGAATGGGGGCGAGTGGGCGCACTACCCCTGCTTCCCCTTGCTTATAAAGGGGGAGTGGGCAGACGTTCCGCCTTTCCAAATAAAACAACTACCCACGATTTCTCCCACGATGCCGCGTTCGACGCGTGCCGTGCGGGGAGGGCGCGGTGGATGCGGAGTGAGCTATGGCGTAACCTAGGCCGCGCGTGCCCGTGCCCTGTTTTGTGCCTGGCCCAACAGCGCTCGGCACCGTGTATGGCCCGGGCCCGGGGGCTCCTGTCGGTGTACTAAAGTAGGGGTACCTTAGTATCCCGAACTTTTGCACGGGCAGTTGTAGCGTCCCACGGCAAGGCTTGCCAGGCGACCGCCAAGATCCTCCTTGGTTCCTTTGGAACCATTCAAGAACAAAGTATCCAAACCAAGGGAACAAGGCCCCGGCAAGAGGAGCTTGCCGGGAAGGAGACAAGACCCCGAGAAGAGGAGCTTGCCGGGGAGGCCAGCCAAGGCATCTCAAGGAACTTGCCGCAGCGCACCATGTGTCCCGGCAAGACCCAGTGAGCGACAAGCTCCTGGACACGACAAGATAATAACCGCGGCAAGGCGCTTGCCGCGGCAAGCTTCCATCCTGTACCTGCGCTCCAGCACATTCACCAACGTGTCGCTCTGGGACCCTTCCAGGCGAACATGGCGGAAGGCTGTGCAGCCAGAGGTACACGATGGCGAGCGGCGCTGACAAGATAGCCATCGTGGCAAGCAGTGGCGCCCCTGGCGGTCCCTCTCTGCACCGTCCAGGTGACACAGACGGGCATTTAATGCCTTTGTCCCCTGCCGCTTAGGTTAGGTATGATAACCCTGTAGTAGGCGGTGGTGCCAACCACCACGTCTTTTCCATTTTTACCCTCGTCTATGTTGCCACCTGTCGGCGACCCCTTTGACATATAAAAGGAGGCCCATGCGCAACGTAGAGGGGGTCGGATGATCATTCTCACACTCGGTCTGGCTAGCTGCTGGTGTGTACTGTAGCAATCAGCGCTCCCGAGCAAGAACTCAATACAACCACAAATCAGGAGTAGGGTTTTACGCATCCGTGCGGCCCGAACGTGGGTAAACTGATCGCGTCGCTCGTGCGCTTCGCCCCGATCTGCTCTTCGTGCACTCTCCGCCCCCCTGCCGAACCGAAAGGGGCCTCGGTCTGCCGTGGTCCCATAGGTGTCCGTGGGATCAGCACCCCCGACATCCACAATGGAGCGTATCACCTCTACAATGTTGATCGCCAGATCGACGAGCCGCGAGCTTGGAATGCGGAACTGCTCCGCCCCTTTTACACTTCTCTCTCGGATAAGATGTAATAAGAAAAAACTTCTACAGTTCATTTTTATCAAAGACAAGAGTGTTCCAATAATTGCTATCACTTTTGTTTACGTACGAAATCCCCCAGTGGGTGACTTAGCTGCGAATCTGTTTCGCCTAAGTTTGTAAAAAAAATCCTACCGAGTGGAGAGCAAACCCCCCACTCGGGGGCTTAGCTGCAGCCCAGTGCTCGCCTAAGTGTTTAAAAATCCTACCGAGTGGAGAGCAAACCTCCCACTCGGGGCCTTAGCTGCAGCCCAGTGCTCGCCTAAGTATTTAAAAATCCTACCGAGTGGAGAGCAAACCTCTCGCTCGGGGGCTTAGCTGCAGCCCAGTGCTCGCCTAAGTGTTTAAAAATCCTACCGAGTGGAGAGCAAACCTCCCACTCGGGGGCTTAGCTACAGCCCAGTGCTCGCCTAAGTGCTTAAAAATCCTACTGAGTGGAGAGCAAACCTCCCACTCGGGGACTTAGCTGCAGCCCGGTGCTCGCCTAAGTTTGAAAAATCCTACCGAGTGGCGAGCCAGACTCCCACTCAGGGGCTTAGCTGCAGCCCAGTGCTCGCCTAAGAGTTCTAAAAATCCTACCGAGTGGAGAGCAAACCACCCACTCGGGGGCTTAGCTGCAGTCCAAGTACTCGCCTAAGTTTGAAAAATCTTACCGAGTGGAGAGGAAACCTCCCACTCGGGGGCTTAGCTGCAGCCCAGCGCTCGCCTAAGTACAGAACACAACCCAACCCGCAAGGACGACGAGGCGCAAATCGACTGCTACCTTCTCCTTCGGAGCTGCACCACAAATACAAGGTTATTTCGAATGAAGATCTAGTTCCACTCGATGGATCGACCACGAAGATATTCAATGATAAATCAAGTTCAGATAAGACCCAAAGGTCCCAGGCCTCAGATCAAAGTACTCGAGCCCTCGGCTAGACAGAGTTTAACGGTTACAAAATCCACTTGGCATTCTGAGGCAAATTTAAAGTGAAGCATAAAAGTTTTTCATTCCTCAGGCGGAGGACTGGAAGGGGCGACGAACTCGTCCAAGTCGATCCCGTCTGCAATACGAGTAGCAGCAGCAATGAAAGTCTCCATGAAGTCTTCAAAGTTGTGCTTCCTGGTATTGGCAACTTGGATGGCGGCCAGCTTTTCTTCTCGCGCCTCCTTGCAATGGACGTGGACCAGAGACAGAGTGACATCAGCACCACATCTGGAAGAAGATTTCTTCCATTCCGCCACTCGACCCGGGACTTCATCCAGTCGAACCATCAGGGACTCGAGGTCGTTCTGAAGCGTCATTCCAAGCTAGAGTGATGTGTCGATCCGCGACATCGCAGCCTTCAGCCGCGCAAGATAGTCAACAACGCTGGTAACACGAGACTCCAGTCGGAGCACGTTCATAGCAGCCTTGTCCTTCACGAGAGAATTGGCGGGATCCAAGCCTGGCTCCACTCGAGTGGTTTCCTCTTCGAAGCTCTGGCAGAATTCTGCAAACACGATTCAAGAATAAGACAATGGCCTTACGCGGGCTTGGTACCTGGAAGACAGCCGGGTCGGAGTAATTACCTTCGAGCATGACGAACAGCTTCTTGGCGAGTCCACCGAGATAAGCCTCCAAATCGTTTACCTTCCCCACCAGCTCACTCGTCTGGTCGTGCAGAACCATCTTGTCATTCTTCAGTCGGCTGACCTCTTGATTAGCTGTCTCGAGAGCAGTTTTCAGTCTGGAGTTCTCCTGTTCAAGAGTTCCGACCAAAGCCAGTTTCTCTTCTGCAAGCTTCGTTTTGCTCAAGGCCTCCTTCTGTGCTTCGGCAAGATCTTGATCCTTCTTCTTCAGAGCTTCCTCCAGTTTATCTACAGAACGTCGAGTGAACTCAACATCAAGAACGGGCAAGAAAGGAAAGTCACTCGTCAAGAATGAGAAACCTCACCAGCCATACCTTTTGCTTCGTCTCGCGCCTTCTGCAGGTTCTGTTGAGCGAGCTTCAAGTCAAGGTTGAGCTGGATCTGTTTGTTCTCCAACTCAGTGTAGAGAGCCACAAGTTCACAGGATTTCTGCAAAGTCAGTCGACAGAGGTCCAAGATAAGTTGCTTCAGAGTAACCAAGAGACAATGATGGCGTTTCTAAGACTACAGCTGAATGAAAAACATTCAACAGTAGTCTCGGGGACTACACCCAGTGGGTGCACTCAGCGTGCCCCCACTGGTTTAAAAAAAATCGACTGCCCAAAGTCGACCAGATACAGTTTCATTCGACATGGCCCGACCAGACCGAGTGAAGAAGAACTACAACAACACAATATAAAGACTACAGTCGACTGCCAGCAGTCCACCGTAGTCTCGGGGACTACACCCAGTGGGTGCACTAAGCGTGCCCCCACTCGTCCAAGACTTAACAGACACACCCAGTGGGTGTACAGATTTAAAGATCTTCAGAAAAAAGATCCTTCAGACAGTATACCCTAACAGAACAAGCAGTGAATCGACTGACCTGGACGTTACTCTGAAGAGCTGAACTCGCGTCATAAGCTGCTTGGCTGGCTTCTCGAACCACCTTGACCTGCTCCATCATGATCCCTGCCTGGCGTATAGCTTCCTTAGCTGCACACACTTGGTCCTCAGGGACGTGGTGTGTGGCGAAGAGCAAAGGCGGATTGGCGGTCGACGACGAAGGCCGCACACTCGTCAGAGGATTGGCGAAAGTCACAGAAGCCCGAGTGATATCACCACCGTCTCGAGCTACGGCCTCAGGCGCTGGAGTGGATTGTGGGGTCTCGCCAGCCGACGCTTTCCGGTTCCGCCTCACCCTTAGTGGCTCTTCGTCTTTGTCGTCAGGAAGGTTAATAACATGAGGAGCTACGAGAAAAATTCAATCGACCAGAGTTATAAGAAATCGTCAGTCGACTCAAGGCAGAACATCAGTAATCATACCAGGGTTGGAAGTAGCGGCATCTTCCATCTCTTGATCATCATCCTTGGCGGAGATCTCAGAAGTAGCAGCACTACAAATTTTGAAAGACAGTCAGTCGGCTCAATGGATCAACCAAGGATCCGTCCACGGTCGACAAAGGAGAACAAGTTCTATCATTACCCAGAAATGGTGGGGACAGTCATCCTCATCTTGGGCAGAGCCTTGGGTGGCTTGGACGGTGCCGCGCGGGGTGCTTGGGAGCTTTTTCAGTCGGCGCAGGAAAAAAGGTCTGAGGGCGCTTCGACGACTGCCCAACGGGAGCAGTCGCCTTACCATGTTCCCGCGCAGGGTCGTGTGTAAGCTTGGATCGCCTTTCCGAGCGGGGAGGTTCAGCTTCATCCTCCTCCCCCTCTTCGCTGGAGTCGACGTTGTCGTCTCCCTCTCCTTCGCCGTCAGATTCCCACTCCCCTTGTTCGTCTCCGCTTTCTCCTCCGCTCGCCTCCCCTTCCTCGGCCTGCCCCTGTGCTTCGTTGGGTGTCGAGTACATCTCTGTAGTTGCCTGGAGAATAGCAAACAAGTCGAAAGCCAGTCGACCGATTCAAAGAGAGCAAATGAAGAAAGCAAGATCTCAGTCGGGAACACAAGGTCAGACCAGGGCCACGTTGTATGTACTGTCAAGCGGGGGAACCCTCCTGGCTCCTCGGGGGTTGTCTTTGTTCCCTGTGATGCTCGACAGCCACCCTTCCAGCATCTCGTCAGTGACCTCCTCTGGATGAACCCGATTGGTGTCGTCGAGACCCGAGTACAGCCACATAGGGTGGTCACGAGCCTGAAGCGGTTGGATGCGCCTCCGAAGGAAGACCTTCAGAAAGTCCATGCCGGTCACGCCCTCTCAGACAAGCTGGACCACTCGACCGACCAGCACCTTGACTTGCGCCTTTTCCTCCAGCAGCACTTTCAGAGAGGCAGGCTTTTGAGCTCGGTCCAGAGAGAAAGTGGGAAGACCAGTTGACTGCCCTGGGGTCACCTGGTCTTGGCAATAAAACCAGGTCGATTGCCAACCACGGACCGACTCGGGAAAAGTGATAGATGGAAAAGAACTTTTACCCCTCATCTGGATCGCCAGGCCCCCGCACAGCTGGATCACTTGTGTCCGTTCGTCACTCGACTTGGCTTTCTTTACCGATTGGGAACGGCAAGTGAAGATGTGTTTAAAGAGTCCCCAATGAGGGCGGCAACCCAAGAAGCTTTCACACAAGGAAACGAAAGCCGCAAGATACACGATGCAATTGGGAGTGAAATGGTGGAGCTGCGCTCCGAAGAAGTTCAAAAAGCTCCGGAAAAAAGGATGAGGAGGTAGAGAAAATCCACGATCGATATGGGTGGCGAGGAGGACGCACTCACCGTCACGAGGTTGGGGTTCGACTTCTCTCTCCGGGAGACGCGCAGCTTCATGGGGAATGACTCCCCCCTCGACCATGTCGTCAAGATCTTCCTGCCGAATCACCGAGGGCATCCAGTCGCCCTGGATCCAATCCCTGGGCAGAGCATTCCTCGAGGAAGATCCGCCCCGAGCGGACTTCTTCCCCTTCCCCTACACCGCCGCCTTCTTCGCGCGCTCCAAAGCCGACGTCTTGTCCCTCACCATCGTCGCCGGCGAGGCTCGAACAGACCTACGGTGCTAGGGTGAGAGCGGAGGTGGCAGAGGACCTTGCGGGAGGAGGAGGAAAGGCGAGAGCACACTATTGGAGACCCCCGAGCCGGCAACTTATAAGGAGCCGCTTCCGAGTGGCTAACTGGTAGGCCCAGGTGATCCCGTCAAATCCCGCAACAGGCACGCGCACGGCACGTGGCGAAAAAGGTGGCACGGAGATCGAGGAGCTTCCATCCTATCCCATCCGATTACTTCGGCCGCCCCCGTCCCGCTCGCTTCCCGAAATTCAAAACCCGCAAAATCCGCGGGCTGCAGAACAACTCATCAAACCAAAGAGCCCGCTTGTGCCGGCACTCGGTATTCCACAAGTAAGGAAATTCACTCGACGAGAGACCAAGAATGGATCAAGGTGACCGAAAGAAGTTGACAACGTCATCCGTGACGATTGATCCAGTACAAGACATTCGTATAACGCTAAGAACCAGTCGGAAGGACCCCCAACTCCTTCCCCACTCAAACCTCGATCCATTCGGGGGCTAATGATGAAGCTATGTACCTAGGGTAGGGGCACGGACCTGTCCTAAGAGCCCTACCCAAGGACATCCCTGGAAGAAGTCACCTTTTAATCGACTTGAAGGTATCCCATTCGACGGATTCAAGACACTCGACCAGGAAGCTACCACTCGACCATGAAGCCAACCACTCGACTAACAGGAGATCTAAAGTCACTCCGCAAGCAAACGGTCGGCCATTAAGTAGTCTTTATGGTCATCATAGCACTTTATTAGGGAAGTTACCAGTAACGCCCAGTCTTAATGTATTTTAACCCTGCATTACTGAGGGCCGGAGGGGTCTGGCAAACTCTATATAAGCCACCCCCTCCTCAGTAGCAGGGGTTCGCACCCCGGGAATTCATACACACATAATCCAATCGACCGCCTCCGGGCACCGAGACGTAGGGCTATTACTTCCTCCGCGAAGGGCCTGAACTCGTACATCCTGGTGTGTTTACAACTTCTCCATAGCTGAGATCTAGCCTCTCCATACATACCCCCCTACATCACTGTCAGAGTTAGAACCACGATAGCTTGCTCTTGCCCGCCACGTGCTCTCGGCCATGCCGGTCCACATCCTGCTAGCATTGGCAATCAACCCGTCCATCTTAAAGAAGATCAACCGGCTCATCCGCGACTTCCTCTGGCATGGCAACAAGGATGCACATACTAGCTCTTGCATCGTGTCCTGGAAAAAGGTTTGCCGTCCCCTGGCACTAGGCGGACTGGCGATCCACGATCTGCACCGCACTGGCATCGCCCTTCGCACACGTTGGCTTTGGCTAGCTACATCATACTGACCCCTTGCGTTCATGGAATCATCTCCACCTACCATCCGATCCCGAGGCTTCTCCACCTGCCATCCAATCCCGAGGCTTCCCAGCAATTTCGCGCCTTGACAACTTGGTCCCTCAACGATGGCAACACCTGCGAGTTCTGGCAAGATCATTGGCTGCATGGCAAATCCATTCCCGAGATTGCTCCCACTCTATCCTCTTTCATCCCGAGGCGGCAAAGGGGACGTCGACTCGTGCGTGAATCTCTCACCGCCCGCGGCTGGATCGCTGACATTCACGGAAACTTAAACCCTATGACAGTCATTGAATACATCCAATTGTGGAGAATGCTCCAAGGAATCGAGCTCTTTGAGGAGCCGGACAAGCTGTCCTGGCGATGGACTGTCGATGGCAGCTACTCGGCACGCTCTGCCTACCATACACTGCTCCTTGGGGCTACCAACGCGCCATATTGGCAGCTCATCTGGAAAACATGGGCCCCCTCCAACGTGAAGATCTTCCTCTGTCTCGCCTCACTCAACCGTTGTTGGACTGCCGACTGTCGCGCACGGCACAACCTACCGCATGACCCCATCTGTAAACTATGCGCACAGGAGGACAAAACTCTTCACCACCTCCTCGTTGGATGCGTTTTCTCACGCACCATTAGGCATGACATCTTGGCTTGGTGCCACATGCCCGCAATGCCGCCCTGATGGCAACACCGACTTCTTCGAATGGTGGACGATGTCCAAAGCTAATGTGTCGGCGAGCCTCCGCAAGGGTCTTAACTCCCTAACCATCCTCACTTCATGGGCCATATGGAAGCACCGCAATGCCATCCTCTTCGACAATGCTACACCCTCCTTAGGCAACCTTCTTGATGACATCAAGCAAGAGGTGAAACTATGGGCAAGAGCCGGCACCAAAGGGCTCGACGGGATCATTCTTGTAACATAAACCGTAAACTTGGAGGCTGAGCATCCTCCTACCTCTCTCTGCTCAACAATGCGCCCGGACACCACCGTCTACTGTGTATGATGCCCGAGACGCTAACCTTGTACTCTATCCCACCCTATCAATGGAATGATACGCAATCTCACGTATTCGAGAAAAAGACCTCGATGACTACTTGAGCAAGGAAAAGTAGCTACTGCCCTTTGGCAAGCGAAAGAGCTCGTTGATGGCGTACCCATTTGACCGTCATGACGGCCCTCTTATGCAGGTTCTCATTCTCTCCTTGCACCGCTCACATGTGGTGGTGTGCGCATGACGGCAGGGAGCCTCTAAGCCACTAGTTGTACCACAGCGCTCAGTTGGCATCCTCTGTCTCTTAATTTTTGCGGTCAGCATGGTAAGTCGAGCAGGAGGCGGGAGTTGTGTATGATGTAGAACTGCTAGGCGTCGCGGTCGCTTGTCGAGCTCCCGGTCGTTGAGTGTGACTCACTGCTACTCCATCGAGATGTGTAGAATGGGAGTAAACCATGGTCACACCCCTACCGTTCTTGTTGTTGCTACCTCTGTCCCGGTACCTATCACTCCCATCTGATGACTAGGTTGCCGATACAATGAAGAAAAAGTGAAGGAAAAGAACAACAAATCTACCATCATCGCTTCTTTCAATGCTAGGAAATTGACATTGCGAAAAAGACATTGGGGCGGCAAAGAGGGCTATGTAAATATGTAGAGGGTAGCTGTACTTAATTTCTGTAATGAAGGTGGGAGATTTGATGATACGGAGAGCATGGATCACGTACAATATTAGGTGGGGACAGTTATGCCAATTGTAGAATAAAAAGAGTATTTTTGAACGACAACTTCGCTATCTTTAATAGGCATGAATCCTTTTTTATAATTAATTAACATTTTCTAAAACATGTGAACACCTTTTTCACTTACATAAATATTTTACAAAATATATGATTAATTTTTTAATCATCTGATCATTTTCTTATAACACGTGAACTTATTTTAGAATACATGTTTTTAGAAGCAAGTGCATTTTTTTATATGTGTAATTACTTTTAGTTGCTTTATAATTGAATTGATATTATATAATTGTGTAAGATAAATATTTAAAAAAATATTGAATAATAACAAGAATACATTGTACCTAATTTCCTAATGGGCAACATTAATTGCAGCGCATTCAGCCTCGACAATATATGGCTCCTGCTCGCTACATCGCGATGTATATGGCTTCATAGCAGGGACCTAGAAAATGAGAGCTCCTATTCGAGCGCCGAATTGCCTCTATACTGCACATATGGGATTGCCCATTAGCGCTTCCGCCCGACCGCCACGCAAAGGAAAAACCAGCATCTACTGATTTGAAGAAAAAACTTATCTGGCTTCTGTAGGTTAATAAATTCACATATTCAAGAAATATGTTTGTATTAAAAAATCATGGATTTGAAAAAGAAAATATGATTTGAACAATGTTTACGAGTTTGAATTTTTTAAAAGAAAATACAGAAATGAATTTTGGAAAAATAAAAACCATAAATAAATAAATGGATGTAAAAAGATCACAACCCTGGAAGAACAGAGAAGGAAGAAAAATAGAAAAACGAGAATGAAATCCGGGGCGGTGTGAGAAGCTTACATGGGCTGTGGTGCCATGTGTTAACACTGCATTATTAGGCACAATTTCCCAAGAATGTGTTTTTTTATGGCTGCTTCGACACCCCCCCTCCCCCCCTTCTTCCCACTCCCCTGCATGTTTAAGGTTTGAAGATTTGGATCACTAGTATAATAGGATTTAGGCCCTGTTCAGGAATCACCCGCTCCCAGAATCTACGGAGCGGGGAAACTGCGACTCCTCCATTTTATACTGTAGCTTCGCCAACTCCGCTCCCAGAGATGTGGAGCGGAGTGGTATCGAACAGGGCCTTAGTTTGAAGATTTGGATCAATAATATAAAAATAGTGGCTTATAACATAGCCTAAATGAAATACTCTCATCACGCTTGGTCATTCACGGCTTCACAAATACACTTTATAATTTCATTTTGCTTGATACAACTTCAAGAGGGGTGTAGGTATTCACACACACACACACACACACACACACACACACACACACACACACACACACACACACACACACACACACACACAGCCACTCAAATTAATGCTTCACTCTTAGACTTATATTCATAAGGATGCGCGCTTGTTTCAAATGTGTCATCAACCAAGCACCGCCAAGATTGCAATAGTCTTCATATGACTTTCCTTGTCAAGGTGACAACTTTCTCTAATGGCGATTGAGCAGTTGCCTATACATGCTTGCAACTCGTTCAACTCTAAATAAATATTTCTCAAACTTAAAAATATCAAACCTATTGTTAATATTTTGCCTACCATATTACTACGCCATGAAGGAAATCCAATTCTTCATATGACTTGCCTTGTCAAGGTGGCAACTTTCTCTAATCGCGATTGGTCAGTTGCATAGACATGCTCGCAACTCATTCGATTATAAATAAATATTTCTCAAACTGAAAAAATATCAAACCCATTGTTAATATTTTGGCTAGCATTGCTACGCCATGAAGGAAATCCATAGCTGGACTACCGGTTTAGGGACAGAATAAAATTGAATATAAATACAATTTGTGAACATAGCTCAACAATGCGTGGGACAACGCTGATCCAAGTAGCAAATGCCAGTTCCACAACACGTCGTCCTAACAAATTAAGGATCACGGACACTTGTCCTCTCCGACCTTGACCTTTCCCGTCACGCCCAATGAACATCACGTGGAAGCACTGCTGCCTGCTCCAAGTTTATTGGATCTGTACTTCTGCGAAAGGGACGGAGAATGGCGACGTCACTACCAGTGAAATCTCTCAAAAAATGTTATCTGTCGCCAGTCACACACTACACTAGGCTAATAATGGATGCCGCTGTAATCTCATTTTGCTCGGATGTACATTTGTTGATGTCATGTGTATAACCGATACACTTACCACATACAAAAACTAAGTGGACAATTCATATGATGTACTCCCTATGTCCCATACACTAGGCTAGTAATGAACAAACACATATTACTATTTACTATTCACATGCCTATGTGACCGATAAAGGCTGGAGATACTACTACAGTAGTGTGTATTGGAGTTTCAGTTCAGCGGCAGCATTATGACCAAAGAGTTGTGATGCACAAGCGCACGTGTGGACGTACACCTTTCCTTCCAGTGATGTTGTAGTTGGATGGATGTGGTCTCTTCAGCAACCACTTCAGCACTTTAATTTGGACACCCCACTTGAAATGTATTCTTGGTCACAAGCATATGCATCCAACAACTAATTTACCCATCCGAAAAGAAAGGTGTAAAATTATAGGGAATCATTGGATTAACTGCGGAGGTTTTTTTTTACCAGAGAAACTTCCCATGATTAACTGGCCACATCTACTAATGCATCCATGGTTAGCACATTTCTGAACTTGCTTACTGAAAGTGAGAGATGTAACTGTGAAAGGGATGTAAAAGATGAAGCTATGACCATAAAAAGGGCATGTTACTTTCAGACCTACTGATCTCTGCAGTTAGGGACACACTGAAGTTATGATCGTCCCTGCATTTCCTTTATCTCAGCCGCCTTTGAAAATTGCAAGTGAATGGTACTCACAGGCGCCATATGCCCACTATTCTGGAAATCGACATGGTCTGGTGAAGTACAAAGCATGGAACAGAGTGACATCTTTGCCTCAAACATAGTGAAGGAGAGTCTCAAATATATTTGTACTTCCAAATGGAAGGTTAGTCACTCACATCATGGCATTTAACTAGCGTGCATTTAAATATTGTTTGCCCCAATTAAGAACGGACATCATGCGCATTTCTAAGTATCATAGGACCATTTACTCATTGCAAAGTGCACACGTTATTGGTCCATGTCATGGTATCCCTGGTATAATCACAAGATATGAACGAAATTATAATTAGTAGTGCACATTTCATCTTATTTTTATGCACATCATTAATTGTACTGCTGTCTGCGAACCTGTTGTTAATATTTTCAAAATTGTAGGGCCCAACACAAATTTTCAAAATAATGAGTTGTAAACAAAATTGTGTTCCTCACTTACCTTTATTTGGATGGAGAGAACTTTATGAAAGTTTAAGCATATGGGTCATAGGCAGTTAGATGGATTTATTTTCATGGACAACGTCATGTGTATGATCCTCAAGATACCGAGATGTATACTCCCCGTAGAAGAGGCCGTTGGGAAAGATCTCGATGACTGCTTGAGCACGGAAAAGTAGCTACTGCGCTTTGGCAATCACAAGAGCTCGTTGATGGCGTCCCCACTTGACCGTCATCATGGTCCTCTGGTGCAGGTTCTTATTGCCTCTTGTGCGCATGACAAACGGGGGGACGCTAAGTCACAGGCCGTACCGCACCATTGTCGTCCTCCATCTCTGCCTTATTGCGGTCATCATGGTAAATTGAGGAGAAGGTGGGTGACTTGTAGGATGGAGTAGTGCTCAGCGTCGCGGTCACTTGTCGAGCTCCCGCCGGTTGTTGAAGGTGACTCATTCCGACTCCATTGAGATGTGTAGAATGTGAGTAAACCACAATCACACTTCTACCCTTCTTGTTGCTACCTCTGTCCCGATACCTATCACTCCCATGTGATGACTAGGTTGCTGATACAATGAGGGGGAAATTGAAAGAATTGAAAGAAATGCTAGGTAATTGACATTGCAAAAAACACGTTGGGGCGGCAAGGGAGGCTATGTAATATGTAAGGGGTAGCTGTACTTAAAATTTTTAGTAATGACGGTGAGTGATTTGATGACATGCAGAGCATGGATCATCTACAATATTAGGTGGGGAGAGTACAATGTAGGTAACAAAAGTGGTTTTGAACTACTATGTCAGTTATCTTTAATAGGCATGCATGATTCCTTTTTATAACTAATGATCGTTTTCTAAAACATGTGAAAACCTTTTTCACTTACATAAATATATATTTGTTAGAGATGTGAATACTTTTTTAATCACATGATCATTTTCTTAAAACACGTGAACTCACCTTAGAAGAAATGTTTGTAGAAGCAAGTGTGTTTCTTTATATGTGTAATTAATTGAAATTCTATATTATTAAGTTTATAATATATAAATGTACAACATAAATGCATATTTTAAAATTTGTGAATATCCTCCCTTGCCGCCCCACCGATACTGCATTATTAGGCACAATTTCCCAAGAATATGTGTTTGTTTGATGTCAGCTTCGACACCCCCTTCCCACTCACCCTTGTGCTTAAGGTTTGAAGATTTGGATCACTAATATATTAAGCTTTGCTTATAGGATGGCCTACATGAAATACTCTTGCCATATCTGCTTTGCCATTCATGACTTGACACATACTCTTTATAATGTCATTTCATTTGATACATCTTCAAGAGATGTGCACGGATTTACAAAATAAATACAACACACACGTGTGTGTGCGAACACACACACACACACAGTGTGTAAATCACACATTCGTAGAACAAGTTCTATCTTAGATCATATGCATCCGCCTCGACTCAAACTAACACATCACTCTTAAGTCTTGTTCAATTATAAATCAGACATTCTTGCAACTTGTTCAATTATAAATAACTATTTCTGAAACTAAAAAAATATCAAACCTGTTCTTAATATTTTGGCTAGCATTGCTACTCCATGAAGGAAATCTATAGATGGAATATCGATTTAGGGACTGAAGAATAAAATTCAATCTAAGTACAGTTTGTTAACTTATCTCAATAACATGTGGGACAACATTGATCCCAGTAGCAAATGCCAGTGCCACAACACGTCAACCTAACAAATTAAGGATTAAGAACACATGTCCTTGCTGACACTGAACTTTCCCTATCATGCCCAATGAACGCCGCATGGAACCGCTGTTGCCTGCTGTAGGTTTATTAGATCTGTACCTCCGCGAAAGCGATGGACGACAATGACATCGCGACTGTTATCGGGTTTTGCTCGGATGTACATTCATCGATGTCATGTGTATAACCGATACATACCACATACAAATCTGAGTGGACAACGCATATGATGTACTGAACAAACACATATTACTATTGACATGCCTATGTAACTGATAAAGGCTGGAGATACTACTACAATAGTGTGTATTAGAGTTTCAGTTTAGCAGCAGCATCATAGCAACAGTTCTGATGCACAAGCGCACGTATGGACGTACGCCTTCCCTTTCCGGTGATATTGCAGTTGGATGGATGAGGTCTCTCTACCAGTCTCTTCAGCACTTTAATTTGGACAATCCTCTTGAAATGTATTATTGGTCACAACCATGCTGATGCTTCCAACGACTAATTTGTCCCGTATCCATCCAAAACGAAGGTAGAAAATAACAGGGAATTTTGGATTAATTACGGAAATTTGTTTACCAGAGAATATTATCATGATTAACTGGCCACATCTACTAATGCATAATGCTTAGCACATTTCTTTATTGTGCTTACTGAAAGTGAGTGGTGTAAGTGTGTAACTGACAACCTACTTCTGAAA
The DNA here is from genome assembly GCA_034509565.1 of Triticum monococcum. NCBI lineage: Eukaryota > Viridiplantae > Streptophyta > Magnoliopsida > Poales > Poaceae > Triticum > Triticum monococcum. The sequence goes on from CM067847.1 coordinate 699,520,152, forward strand.
GGGATGTAAAAGATGAAGTTATGACCATAAAGAGGGCATGTTACTTTCAGTCCTACTGATCGTTGGGCCACTCTGAAGTTATGACCGTCCCTGCATTTCCTTTTTCTCAGCCAGCTTGCCTTTGAAAATTGCAAGTGAGTGATACTCACAGGCTCCATATGCTCAGTATTCAGGGACGGGACATGGGCTGGTGAAGTGAGCTTAGAATAGACATGTTGAGCATGAAAAAGAGGTAAATACACCGGGGGTGCATGAAGTTGCACAACATGTGTAGTTTGGTGTCACAAGTTGAAAAATACAGAAAACCGGTGGTGAAACTTGTCTGAACGTGCATATGCGGTTCAATTCTCGGATGTAGACGTATATGACGCTCGTGTGGCGTGCCAACGTGGCATCGGGCCACTGTTAGTGACTAGGATGACGCTCGCGTGGCCTGACACCGTGGCACTGGGCCCATTATCAGTGACTAGGATGAGCTGGGGTGATGTTTTTTTTTGCAGGAACAGCCCTAAATAAATAGCAAATCTTGTAGAAAGCCCCCTATGGCCGCTGGGCCCCACCCGTCAGGGAACAGTATGAATGGAAAATTCATCTGAATAAGTTTGGCACTATTAAAAGATAGAGTTCAAATATTCGTGTTCATATATTTGGAGCGTTTCATGAATAAGGGTCCACATATTTAATAAAAACTTAACATAAAATTTGTAGTGCATTTAATAAAATAAAATATTATTTTAAAAGTATTCAAATAATTAAAGTGGCATTTATGAATTATAAAAAGTCACATATTTTAAAATAATATTTAAGAGTTTTTATTTGAGGACCTGCAATCTAGTATTTACTAGGGTCGTCTCTAATTTTCCATAAATCTTATTATTTATTATTTTCTAAGAATAAATAAATATTTTTGCAAACACACAAACTTTATAAAAAACATGTAATTTTTTAAAAACAACATAAAAATTATATCCTATGTGAATTAAAAACATGAACATTTCAAAAATTATATGAACATTTTGTCAAATTTTTGAGCTGTACTTATATTTTATTATTATATGTTCATTGTTTTTAATTATTCAAAAAATATTATAATATAAAAACCATTTTCATTATAATTTTTCTTCAAGTAACACATGAACACATTTTAGTGTTACATGAACATTCTTTGAAATAAGTTATGTTATTTGTATTTAAATTATTTATAATACATGAATATCACATCTTTGTTATTTTACTGTGATTATAATTTACGCAGTTTCACAAAATTCTAAAAAAGCAAAAAACTAACATATGAAAATTGGCCGCAGTGACTGCAAACCATGTAAGCCCCCTGTGTGTTGATATTTAGCTGATTAGAGTAAATTATCATAAATGAATTTGTCTGAACAAAAAAAATTATCATAAATGTATGTCTAAAAGGAGTTATGTAGATAGTGAACAGAGTTTTATTGGTTGAGTGGATAGAAAAGCCAGGTTTGGAGCAGTTGGTCTCGTGTTTGAACCGCATATACGGCAGCAGATGAGGATTGAACCGTATATGCACGCCGAGACAAGTTCCGACACCAATTTTCCGTACTTTTAACTTGTGGCACTAAACTGCATATCCTGTGCAACTTGATGTACCGCCAGTGCATTTACCTCCATGAAAAACACGCCATCCACTGAGAGGATTTATTTTTCCCAATGACCTTTACATCTTAACATTCTTTTACCATGTGAGTTTACCAGTCATTCAGCATATCATTATGAGCTGGGGCATTTTTCTAAGCTCAGTTACTTTTTTTTTTGAACACTGCCTCATATTAATTAATCAACAGAAACCATTACAATCGTTTGATACAAAATTCACCACACAGGGCGGAACATCATTAACAAGAATACCATACGATCTATTATCTAAGCTCAGTTAGTTAACTTGTCTTGTTCATGGGATCATCTCGTGGACAAAATATTTGATTCTAGAAAGGTGTGCTGTATGAAGAAAAAAAAAGTTGAACTTCTAATGGACTTCTCTGATTGTTCTATTGGTATGCACCCAGCATAGAGTACAAACTGGTAAAAGAGTAACAGTATAGTCGTCCTGGCATATACTGAATGCATTAATCGAAGTATGGTGTAGGAGAGTCTCAAATGTTTTTTTGTACTTCCAAATGGCGGGTTGGTCTTCTCATCATGGCATTTAACTGGCGTGCATTTAGATATTGTTTGCCCCTATTATGGACGGACAGCCTGCACGTTTCTAAACATCACAGGACCATTTACTCATTGCAAAGTACACACATTATTGGTCCATGGCATGGTATTGGTATCCCTGATATAATCACAAGATATAAGGGAATTATAATTTAGTGCACATTTCTTCTTATTTTTATACACATAATTTATTGCACTGTTGTCTGCCAACCTGTATCGATAATTCGAGATTGATGACGACGAAGACCGATTGGAGCAAAGGTACACTAGTCCGCCCTAATTATGCCCTCCTTGACACCCCAGCTGGCGCCATGGTTGCACCCGTCATTAGCTAAAACTATGCTGCACTAATGTGGATGATGGGCATGCACCGCTCCATCATGGTCCATGCATATATGGTACTAATTGCACTAATGTGGTTGTTGCATCAGTCATTAGCTAATAAAAAATATGTTATTCCAAGGAAGCAATTGAACATAGAGAATTTGTAGACTAGGGTGGCCCTGAGCTGGATCAAAAGGAAATGTGTACGAGAGCTAATTGTAACGTCTAGGATGTTCATTAGGTCGAAAAGAAATGAAGAAAAAGTAGTAGCTCATTCCTAGGTATTGCGTGCAATCCATGGCAATGCATACCACACTGTCATAGCCATTCTTCTCGCTCCCTAAACTGAAAGAAGCTTTCATGGGATTCAGTTCCCGGTTTTTTCCCTGTGTCAGTCACAGCTCACAGGGAAGATTCACGTTTGGTGAGAAAGGTCTGTCAAAGCAACGCCCCTTGTAGTTATCCACATGCATACCGGCAACAGAACGCGTCAAAATAGCCGCGGTAAGCTAACTAATCCCAATAGATAAATGCAATTATGTCCTGTAATGACAAGGGAAGCTAGCCGCAGGCTCTAGGGTGTCGGTGAGGGCGACGACGGTGAGCCAAGAGCCAATGGCCAAGGACAGGACGATGTGGTGAGCAATGACATGGCCTACTAACCTAGTTTTCCATGAGCTCAGTTGACGCGGACGGCTCACCGTCGTTAATTGCAAACAGAAAATTAAGAGGGGGAAGCTCCATGCACGAGCTGCAGGGACGGCCGGCATCGCTATCGCCTAGAGCTTCATAGCCGGGTGTCAATCATTTGTGCAGATTACATGCAAAATTTGAGCAGTACAAACTGCACGTGGTATGGTAGGGTACCATTATCAATCCAATTGAAATGCATTGAGCAAAGGACAGAGGAAGAGCCACCGCCGCCTGGATCTGATCGAACGAAGAGCCACCGCCGCCTCATGCCTTGAAGGGGGAGCCGATGGGTGGATCGCTCAGATCGCAAGATCCAAGAGCCTCTTTGGCAGGGGCGTCGGGCGAAAAGGCGACGGAGGTGGGATCGCGCGATGACTACGGCTCCCCGGCTGAGATCAGGCGGGGCCAGGGGAAATTCACGCAATGGCGTGTTCATTTCTGCGCCGAGACGGATCCTGGGATTTGGATTGAAGGCCGCGTCCGTTTTACTCCTCATTCGCGATGGCTGGTTCTCTTTGATTTGGAGAATGACATCCTTGCCGGCGACTTCTGGCCGGACGGCGACTCGATGGAGGTAGGGCGTCGTTTCAAGATTGATGGATTTGACGTGCTGGTTGATGAATGTGTGCAGGTGGATCTTCGTCCAAAGAGACCGGAGCTGATTGACCTGACGGAAACGAGGCTTCATGGAAAACCGGGAGGGATGGATGGCGACAAGGCGGGATACCCCGCGGGACGCGGTGCGGCGATCACCGGACCTCGATCCTTGGGGGCGGTGGCTCGTCAACGGGTTGGTGGCCGGTTCTGGGCGCTGGCCGGATCTGAAGACGACGAGGCGGACGAGGATGGGGATGATCCGGCGTCCTCTCCGCCAACGCCGACGCCATCTGAGCTATTCTGTGAGTTCTTCCATTCAGGCTATGATGAGGATGAGGTTGCCTCAACGGTGGACAGGATCTTGCCGGTGGACGATCCGGCGAGGGTTGGGCTACACGCGGACGAGAGAAAGGAGATGGTGCGTCGCGTCGTACATCGAAGAACGGCAGCGACGGCTGTCCGGCCATGGAAAGGACCCCTTCCGAAGGTTAGTCTTCCAAACCTCACCGTTTTTGACTTGATTCGGCCGGATTCGTGGATTAAAGTTAAGAGGAAGAAGAGATCGAGTCATTCTGGTGCTGGATCCCGGCGATCGGCGACGGCCACGGCGCAGTTGCCGGCGGGGCGGCCGGTCGGGATCGCTGGCATGCGGGAGGCGCGTTTGAACGCGCTCTTGGGCCGCGATTTCGGTTTGCCTGGGGGTGGGCCGGTTCTGAGTGAACCGGGCCCGATCGTTGCTGGGCCTGTGTTTGTCGGGTATGAGGCCTGGTGTGACCAAGCACGTACGTCGTGACCCTCATGCATCGACGCTTCTCCTGTGTGGAGTCAATCGGAAAGACCTAGGGTTTGCGGTGCTGGGCGTCGGCCGAGCTTCTCTGATCGTGGTGCGGGGCGTGCCAGGCGCATCCCCCCTCTCCGCGGCATGGCCGGTCAAGGAGTGCCCCCTGCCAAGCCTGCCGCTCCGGGCGCCGTGGGTCGTGGATGAAGGAAAAATGGCCTAGAGGCAATAATAAAGTTATTATTTATTTCCTTATATCATGATAAATGTTTATTATTCATGCTAGAATTGTATTAACCGGAAACATAATACATGTATGAATACATAGACAAACTTAGTGTCACTAGTATGCCTCTACTTGACTAGCTCGTTAATCAAAGATGGTTATGTTTCCTAACCATGAACAAGGTGTTGTTATTTGATTAACGAGGTCACATCATTAGTTGAATGATCTGATTGACATGACCCATTTCATTAGCTTAGCACCCGATCGTTTAGTATATTGCTATTGCTTTCTTCATGACTTATACATGTTCCTATGACTATGAGATTATGCAACTCCCATTTACCGGAGGAACACTTTGTGTGCTACCAAACGTCACAACGTAACTAGGTGATTATAAAGGAGCTCTACATGTGTCTCCAAAGGTAGATGTTGGGTTGGCGTATTTCGAGATTAGGATTTGTCACTCCGATTGTCGGAGAGGTATCTCTGGGCCCTCTCGGTAATGCACATCACATAAGCCTTGCAAGCATTGCGACTAATGAGTTAGTTGCAAGATGATGTATTACGGAACGAGTAAAGAGACTTGCCGGTAACGAGATTGAACTAGGTATTGGATACCGACGATCGAATCTCGGGCAAGTAACATACCGATGACAAAGGGAACAACGTATGTTGTTATGCGGTCTGACCGATAAAGATCTTCGTAGAATATGTAGGAGCCAATATGGGCATCCGGGTCCTGCTATTGGTTATTGACCGGAGATGTGTCTCAGTAATGTCTACATTGTTCTCGAACCGTAGGGTCCGCACGCTTAACGTTACGATGACAGTTATTATGAGTTTATGCATTTTGATGTACCGAAGTTAGTTCGGAGTCCCGGATGTGATCACGGACAGGACGAGGAGTCTCGAAATGGTCGAGACATAAAGATTGATATATTGGAAGCCTATATTTGGATATCGAAAGTGTTCCGGGTGAAATCGGGATTTTACCGGAGTACCAGGAGGTTACCGGAACCCCCCGGGAGCCATATGGGCCTTAATGGGCTTTAGTGGAAAGGAGAAAGGGGCAGCCCAAGGTGGCCGCGCGCCTCCCCCCTCCCCTAGTCCTATTAGGACTAGGAGAGGTGGCCGGCCCCCCTCTCTCTCTTCCCCCCCTCGGGGAATCCTAGTCCAACTAGGATTGGGGGGGGGGGGGAGTCCTACTCCCGGTAGGAGTAGGACTCCTCCTGCGCCCTCCTCCTGGCCGGCGGCCCCTCCCCCTTGGCTCCTTTATATACAGAGGCAGGGGGCACCTCTAGACACACAAGTTGATCATTGAGATCGTTCCTTAGCCGTGTGCGGTGCCCCCTGCCACCATATTCCACCTCGATCATATCGTTGTAGTGCTTAGGCGAAGCCCTGCGTCGGTAGAACATCAAGATCGTCACCACGCCGTTGTGCTGACGGAACTCTTCCCCGACGCTTTGCTGGATTGGAGCCCGGGGATCGTCATCGAGCTGTACGTGTGCTAAGAACTCAGAGGTGCCGGAGTAACGGTGCTTGGATCGGTCGGATCGGGAAGACGTACGACTACTTCCTCTATGTTGTGTCAACGCTTCCGCAGTCGGTCTGCGTGGGTACGTAGACAACACTCTCCCCTCTCGTTGCTGTGCATCACCATGATCTTGCGTGTGCGTAGGAATTTTTTTGAAATTACTACGTTCCCCAACAGTGGAGGGCCAACGTTGCCTGCCGGAGGTGGCTGCGGCGGTGGTGGTATGCCTGCGGGGACGGGTCGCGGCCGCGCGGGTGTGCCGCTCGGGGCTGGCCGGGGCGGTGCACCACCGCTTTCGGGTGCTGGAACCGGCCGGGCGGCGCCGGACGTAGGCGGCCCAAGACCGCCTCTAGCTGGTGGCGCGCTTGGGTCTGGCTTTGCTGGCCGAGGGTTTAGTGCTGCCGGTGCACGGCCAACCACGCCGGTGTTGCCGCAGCCTGCTGCGGGTCGGGGTGGACCTCGGCCGCCGGTGCCGAACCATGTGGCTGTCGCGGGCCGCGGTGTCCCGACCCCAAGGCCGCCTCCTCCGGCCTCTAATGGCCAGCGATCGTTGGTGATTCAGGCCGGGGCTAGACCGTCGCACTTCGTGGCAAGGCAGGCGCACAACTCGACAGTGCCGGTGTTGAAGCAGGCACAGGCGCCGCAGGTTTCAGCTAGTGGAGATGTTCAATCGGCGCCTCGTGGACAGTGGGGTGATGATGGGTATAATGCGTATAGAGATGGACAACACCGGGGATCCTCGTCTACGGGTGGTGGACGGGGGTATGCCGGGCAGAGCGATGGCTCGGCCGAGAGGCCCTTCCTGGGGCCAACGGACGGTTTCGTCGAAGGGGCGTCTGGACCGGCTCATCGTAACCACGGTGGTTTCTGTGGTAATCGTGGTGGCCGAGGTGGCCGCGGTGGCCGCTATCGTCCACGACAGCATCCTGTTATTGTGGACCAGACACCTATTGGCGAGGATACTGCGGAACCTGAGTTGTCTTGCCAGGCTATGGAGGTGGTAACGGCACTGGCTGACGTGGTGGTCCCTGCTAATGGTGATATTGGGTCTATGTCGGTAGAAGACAGAGCGGCCAAGCATGCGCGCAAGATAGAAAGGATGTTATGTACCGTTGTGGTGATAAGGGCCATTTCATTGCTGAGTGTGTGGCTGTTTTATGCGATACGTGTGGCAAGCTAGCCCATGAGTCGGGGGTTTGTCCGCTTTTGAGGGAGCAGGTACCGAATCTTATGATGTATGGAGTGTACTGTGCTGAGCTCACGTTCTTTGAGTGTCCGACCGAGAGGGAGGTTACTGACGAGGTTCAGAGTGTGACAACTGGGATTGTTAAAGTAACTAAAGGAGAAGTCTCTGAGACCCAGATTGTGCAGCGGCTCCAGGAGCTGGCCCCAGGGGATTTCCACTGGGAGCTTGTCAGTCTAGAGGCGAACTTGTTCAGGGTTGAGTTCCCGATAGTGGAGGATTTACAGAGGCTCTTGAGTTTCGGGATGTGCAGAGTGCTTAGGTACTGAGGGCATTCTTGAGTTCCACAAGTGGAAGTTGATTGAACCTCAGGGTACACCTCTTACCCAGGCTTGGTTACGGTTTTCGGGAGCTCCTTCCAAACCTATGCAGGATGCTAGGGTAGTTGCGAGTTTGGGCATCATGGTGGGAAAGCCTGACCGTGTGGATACGACCTTTACTAGAGCTCGTGGGGTTGCTCGCTTACTGGTCAGCATTTTGGACATTGAGTTTGTGCCTGATGTGGTCAAGTGGGCTTATCGAGGCCAGGTTTACAACCTTCAGATTGAGTTTGAGGATGACAACTTGTTTGCTGAGGCACCTGCTGCCACTGATGTTGATATGCACGAGGATGATGAGAGTGCAGGAGCTAAGGAGACTCCGGCCGCTGATCCTGGATGAGAGATGTCCAAGGGATCGGGGTCTGTTGCTCAAACGACCGGAGATGGGACGGCGCCTTCTGCTTCAGTGCCGTCGACCACTCTGAGGTTTGGATCTATTGAGCCTGCTACTGCACCTCCCAGGCTTTGGAGCGAGCGAGTGGAGTCTTTTGATGATTTTGAGCACTCCCTACCCGCTTTGGACTTCGAGGGCCCGGGCGTCGAGGATTCTAGAGAGGAGGAGATTTCAGAGATAGAGATTTTGCCGGATTGTGTTGAGACGGCGGAGCTACAAGTGGTGGTTCCGAGCTGTGCAGGGGGGTCGAGGCAGGTGGTCTCGGCGCCCCCTTCTCCTCTCGCTCAGGTCGGTGAGACCGTGAGGGAGGAGATACCTTCGGAAGGGGGGTCAGGGCAGGTGGCTTCGGCCCCCTCTTCACCGGTCGCTGGGCCGATTCTGCAGGTGGCCGGACCGGCCTATGGAGGGGGCTTGGGGCGGGTGGCCTCGGGACCCTCTTCACCTTCCGCGCCCAGGGGGACCGCCCCACCGTTGGCGCCGGTGATCACTCCTGACCGAAGGTCTGGGTGGATGGGGAGCGGGGGCAAGTGGCCTTTGGTTCCCCATCAGCTGACTCGGCACCCTCTCCCAGCCGTGGGGAGCAGCTGCTTGTTCGGGGGGTGACAGGCGGTCAATCCCCGGGCAACTTCACTCGGGAGGAGGTTATACAGTTCGGCGGGATTCCGGACCAGGCGTCTGAGGGCCGACGGTTGAGCTGCCGTCTTCAGGGCCGTCCGGAGATGGACGACATGTAGCAATGGTGCGCCGTGAGGGCGGCCAAGCTTCGTGACGTCCAGGTCACTACTGGTATGTCGGTCAATACTTCTAATTCCATATTGCATTTTTCGAATGATGAGATTGTTGATAATGCGAACCAACTAGGGATTTCACTAGGTAGTAATGAGGGTGAAATTTCTAACTCCATCAATGATTTGCTAGATCTAGAAGCCAAGAGGGCTTTAGATATGATTCGAAACTTAGCTGCCGTCAAACCCATGAATGATTCCGAGATTGATGCCTTGGGAGTTCGGGTGCTCGATGATTTTTGTGCCGATCTCGCACCTCCCCTCCCGGAGCCGGAGGAGGAGGATGAGAGTGTAGAGATGGATGTTGTTGGTCCCCCTGAAACGGGGAGTGAGGACCGGGTGGATGCGAGGACCAGCCCTAAGCGCAAATGGAAGCGCAAGATCTACCCAACGTCTGCTGTGCGTAGGAGTGCTAGGATCCGCACCGCTAAAAAATTCCACGACGAGATATGAGAGGAATCTTTTGGAATAGCAGAGGTCTTAAGGACTTGGCTAAAAGAATATTTCTTGCAGATGCATCCGTCGAGCATCGATTGGATTTTATTGCGTTGTCGGAAACTGGTAGAGCAAATTTCTCACCACACTTTCTTAACACTCTATCGGGGGGGATTGAGTTTGACTGGCATTGTCTACCGCCGCGAGGGAGATCGGGAGGGGTCTTACTTGGTGTTCGATGCGATTCTCTCGAAGTTCGAAGTGTGGTCATGGGAGATTTTGCTGTAAAATTCAGGGTGCGATCCAAGGTCGACGGTTTTGACTGGGCTCTGGTGGCGGTGTATGGCGCCGCGCAGGCAGAATTCAAACCGGATTTCCTGGCCGACCTGGTTAGAGTTTGTGGTTCTGAGCAGCTCCCCATTCTCGTTGGGGGTGATTTTAACATTATTAGGAGGCGTGACGAGAAGGACAATGATAATTTTGACGGGAGATGGTCGTTTATGTTCAACACTATCATTGAAAGCTTGGATGTGAGAGAGATTGAGCTTTCAAGTAGGAAGTTTACTTGGGCCAACGCCATGCCAAATCCAATGTTTGAAAAGTTGGATAGGGTACTCGCAAGTGTCGAATGGGAACAGAAGTTTCCCTTCGTAACTGTTCAGGCTCTCTCTCTCGCGGGATTTCTGATCACACGCCTCTTTTTCTTGACTCTGGTGGGGCTACCTACTCGGGCAACAAGAATTTGTTCTCATTCGAGCTTGCGTGGTTTGAAAGAGAAGGCTTCCTGGATCTTGTAGCCAGAGAGTGGGCTAAGGATGCAGGCGGTAGGAATGCGCTTGAGCGCTGGCAGAATAAGATTAGGTATCTGAGAAGTTTCCTACGTGGATGGGCTAAACATCTCAGTGGGATATATAGGGTTGAAAAGGAACGGCTCCTTGCCCTCATTCAGTCCTTAGATGTAAAAGCAGAAGCCACGGTGTTGCCAGCCATCGAGCTTCATACTAAGCTTGACGTTGAGAAGAGGTTGAAAGAACTGCTTCGGGAAGAAGAGTTAAAGTGGGCTCTGCGGGCCAAGGTACGAAGAGTGGTCGAGGGGGACGCGAACACTCAATTCTTCCATATGATTGCAAATGGAAAACACAGGAAGAAGAGAATCTTCCAGCTAGAACAAGATGAGGGTACGATTATCGGGCAGGATAATTTGAAGCTTTACATTACCGAGTACTACAAATGATTGTTCGGACCACCAGAGGAGAACTGTGTGTCTCTGGATGAGTCTAGAATCGAAGATGTACCTCAACTCACTGCGGTGGAGAACGATATATTAACCGCCCCTTTTTCGGAAAAGGAGGTTTTCGAGGCCGTTTCCCAGATGAAAAATAATAAGGCACCCGGTCCGGATGGTTTCCCGGCTGAGTTTTATAAGAAATGCTGGCATATTATTAAAGGGGACCTGTTGCCGATGTTCCATGATTTGTTCTCGGGACATTTGCAGCTTTTCCAGCTTAATTTTGGAACAATAACCCTGCTTCCTAAGAAAACAGAGGCCGTGAGAATCGAGCAATTTCGGCCTATCTGTCTTTTGAATGTCAGTTTCAAAATTTTTACCAAGGTTGGGACGAATAGGCTAACACAGATTGCGCATGCCGTGGTGCAGCCTACTCAAACGGCTTTCATGCCGGACAGGAACATCCTGGAAGGGGTGGTGGTCCTTCATGAAACGCTCCATGACATCCACACGAAAAAACTTGATGGGGTTATTTTCAAAGTGGATTTCGAGAAGGCATATGATGAAGTCAAATGGCTGTTCCTTCAACAGGCCTTACGCATGAAGGGCTTTGATGAAGCTTGGCGACGCCAGGTGGAAGCATTCACGCAAAAAGGGAGTGTTGGAATTAAAGTGAATGATGATATAGGTCATTATTTCCAAATGCATAAGGGATTGAGACAAGGCGATCCTATGTCTCCAATATTATTCAATATTGTGGTGGACATGTTGGGGATCCTGATAGGAAGGGCAAAAGAGGCCGGTCAGGTGGGTGGCTTGGTGCCTCATCTGGTTGATGGTGGTGTGTCCATCCTGCAGTACGCTAATGATACTATCATCTTTATGGAACACGATTTGGCCAAAGCGAGAAACATGAAGTTAGTGTTATGCTTATTTGAACAATTGACGGGGCTTAAGATTAATTTGCATAAAAGCGAGCTGTTCTGCTTTGGTAGAGCCAAAGATGAACAAGAGGCATATAGACAATTGTTTGGTTGTGAAGTTGGGGCTCTACCTTTTACGTATCTAGGTATTCCCATTCACCATCGTAAGCTAACAAACAGCGAGTGGAAGTGCATAGAGGATCGGTTTGAGAAGAAACTGAGTTGCTGGAAGGGAAAACTCATGTCTTATGGAGGCCGGTTGATCCTTATTAACTCGGTGCTCACGAGTTTACCTATGTTCCTCTTATCCTTCTTTGAGGTCCCAGTTGGGGTTAGGAAACGATTGGACTTTTATCGATCCTGATTCTTTTGGCAGAGTGATGAACTTAAGAGAAAATACCGACTGGCCAAATGGGATATTATCTGTCGACCAAAGGACCAGAGGGGCTTGGTATTGAAAATCTAGAAGTCAAGAATAGATGCCTGCTCAGTAAGTGGCTGTATAAGTTGGCACTTGAGACGGAGGCAACATGGGCGCAGATTTTACGTAGTAAATATTTGCAGTCCAAGACCTTGTCCCAGGTCACTATGAGACCAACTGATTCGCCGTTCTGGAAGGGGCTCATGAGAATCAAAGCTACCTTCTTTAACAGAACTAGGTGTATTGTCGGTAATGGTAATGACACTCGATTTTTGGGAGGATACGTGGCTTGGCGATGCGCCTTTGGCGACCCAGTATCCGTCCCTTTATCGTATTGTTCAGCGCCGTGAGGCTCTTGTTGCCACGGTTCTGCAGTCCATTCCGCTCAACATTCAGTTTAGGAGGGTGCTTGTGGGTGACCGATGGGAAGCATGGCTTCACTTGGTTCGGAGATTGATGGGGGTTCAGTTAAATCCTCAGTCCGATCAGTTGTGATGGAAGCTTACTAGATCTGGGGAGTTCACAGTTAAATCGATGTATATTGATATCATTAACTCAAGTGTGATTCCCAGTTCCAAAGAGGTTTGGAAAGTTAAGGTCCCCTTAAAGATTAAAGTGTTTATGTGGTTTGTACATAAACAAGTAATTTTAACAAAGGACAATCTAGTTAAGCGTAACTGGACAGGTTCTACTAGGTGTAGTTTCTGTGATCGGGAGGAGACCATCAAGCACCTCTTCTTTGACTGCCCGTTGGCACGAGGCTTGTGGCGCTCTGTGCAAATTGCCTTTAACATTACTCCCCCGACTTCGGTCAACACGTTATTCGGGACGTGGCTTGCTGGGATAGACTCCGAAACAGCTAGACACATTCGTGTAGGAGTTTGTGCGTTGTTATGGGCAATTTGGAACTGCAGAAATGATTTGGCTTTTAATAGAACAACAACTATTCATTTTTTGCAGGTTTTATTCCGGGCTACTGCGCTGATTCGTATGTGGTCCTTACTCACTCCGATGGAGGCCAGGGAGCGTTTGGTTACTGGATCTGTCCGGTGGGAGATAGTAGCGCGGGATATCTTCAACCGTTTGGATGGCGGTCATGTAATAGGATAGACGATTAGTTTACCTATCTGTTAATTTGCCAGTCGGTTGTGGCTTGTTAGGCTTTCTGTTTTGGCATTGAGGCTCTGTGTGAGCTTGCCGCTCCTTTTGTCTGCGGACTTTAAGACCTTGTTCAACCTTATTTACTCTTTTTAATAAATGTGGCCGTATGCATCATTCTGATGTAGAGACCGGGGAATTCCTTTTTCGTAAAAAAATGGGATGCATGTTAAATTTTCTGGCTTTCTTGGCGGCGATTTAATACGGGTGCATGCACATGCTGGAAGGATGGGAAGCTGAATCTATTGTACAGGAAGCCACACGAAAGAGGGGGAGGTAAATACACTAGCATAAAAGTTGAACAGGGGGATATCAGCTGATGCCACCTCTTCGATCCCCATGATACCGAAAGTTGAACAACATGTGTAGTTTGGTGTTGAAAGTTGTAAAATACGGAAAATTGGTGCCCAGCGTGCATGTATGGTTCAATTCTCGTCTATATGTTGCACGTGTGAGCTTTAAGAATATATCTCCATCGTTGGAGGAGCAAATCTCACTCTTGGGCTATCTAGTCCCTTGTCAAACTTTCCGATAAACCAATAAGTTGTCGTTATGATCATTGTGTTGCAGATAATATTTGAGAAATCCCAAAATACATTGTACAGTAAGAAGCAACTACAATACTCTCATGATCTAAGAAACTAAATCACACATTAACAATCCATGTTATAACAATTGAGTTCTGACAATTATATCTCAAAGTATAACAAACACGTTTGGATCGATTCAATGAACGTTCTTCTAACGTCATATTTTTAAAATTGTTTTAGGATTATCGTTACGCTTAACGATCTTCTAAGATTCTAAAACCGTGATCATCAACAACACTTGAGCTAGTCTTAGAGGCGAGACTCGGATCAGGTTTTATCATTTATTATTCCACACGTACATATAAGTTTTCCATTAATCAAATATTCCAAGATCATAACAATTATACCATAGAATATATACTCTTAATTATAAACATGAAAAATATAATAATATAATATTATTGCCTCTAGGACATATTTTCAACAAAAAACAAAGATCACCTCAAAACACGATGTGTCGACAACAAAAAAAATGCTTAATAAATCTGAGGTGAAAAGGGGGTATATATAAGCCATCAAGCACTGGAGGCCAGCGATGTTCCTTTACGTTGGAAAGAAGCAAGATTAACTTAGATATCCATCTTCGTTTACATTTATGTGTGTGCAGCATGTCAACAACACTACGTCGCCTCCCACTTGACTACAAATTTGACATGCATGCATTCTTTCCTAACATTATTCGTAATGTCCTATATGTCCTCCTATGTACTTCTCATTACTTACTCATGGTGTATTATGTCTGTTGCGGAGTGCCATTCTTCTCCACTCTCTTAAAATTCCGACTACCCTTATTCACATTTTCATTGTTGTCTCCCCTATATTTATAAGTTGTTTGTCTAGCTACATTGCCGCTCCTTATCTCTCCATTACTTTATGCTTTTTCTTTTGATAGCTCACTAGCCTAACCATTCGTGTGATCTATAGAAAGGTGAGGTATTGGGACATGCTGATGGAGGCGGAAGAACCCGAGTTGATACTTGTGACATCCCTCTTAATAGGAACGGTAGACTACTCATATCAACAAGGTGCATGTGCTTTTTTGGAGCCCATCCACAAGAACCTCAAAGCTACGTGATTAGCTCAGAGCAATTTAAGGATGAGTGACCGACTGAAAAGTTGTTCCTAGATGTGCACGAGTGAGGACAAAGTGCGCAGGAAAGCCTAGTGTTGATTTATGGGGCCAGTCTAGATCGCAGACGCAACAACCTTGAACCGGTGAGTGAATCGGTAGGTTTGACCGGGGAGTTACAGTACCCTTTAATTATGTATGGTTCTCCTCGGATGTATCTGCGAGAAAAGATGGTTAGGCTTATCTATGGTTATTCTTGCTCTTATCAACGAGAAAAGGTGGTTAGGCTTTCTCTGCTAGTGGCTATTGAGTTTATTCATAGGAAGCAAAGGCTGGGAACCTATGATCCTTTGAGTAACTGATAGTGTGGTTGGAGTGATTAATATGGAGATTGAAAGGAGATGCAGGAGGGGGGAAATGTTGGAGAAGAAAAAAGATGCGTAAGCTCTAGATAGTTTAGAGCTTCCTGTTAAAAATAAATGGTCAGAGCCGCAATGGATGCAAGCTTAACATTTTAATCGGCTAATTAATTTCTTTGTAATGGTGTTTAGATTTGTTGGTCGAGTGATGTTCATGGAGTTGGTTGTCTAGCTGATACAGGTTAAAAATTCATTTGTGGCAAAAATATATATTTCCCATGTCGTAAGGTGACTAGGGAAAGCCTTTCTCCCCTTGATCTTTCCCGGCAAGCATGGGGATTCATCTCCCTTCCGCCTGCCGCTCCAGCGACTGGTGGCAGAGAGGGGATCTTGGTGCCTCGAATCTGGTTAGTAGATAGGTAGGGTTTTAGTCCTTGCAAAGGTGGCGCTCGGATAGATGATGGTATTTCTTCTTCGAGTCAGTTTTCCGGACTCCAACCCACCTCAAGTTCGCTCGTCGGGATGGATTAGATGGAGCTCCGGCATAGATTCCGTTTTGATGGCGGCAATAATCGTTCGATGGTTCATATACCTTGACGTAATTTTTATTATGTTTGAGATAATTTGTAGTTCCGATTAATCTTTATCATAGATCCGATCCTGTTTGCATTAAAAAGATACAGGTTGAAAATCCAGTGACATCAACATCATTTCAGAAGATGCTCTCGTGGAATGTATGGGGACTGAACGCCCCGACATCAACATCACTGGCCTCTATATCATTGTCACGTGCTCTTTCATGCTTTACTAACACGTGTTCCTTGTTTATTTGTTTGCTTTCATAAAAAGAGAAAGAAGACATATATCACCTGGACCAGAACTAGAAAACCACCTTACAAAGAAAGAAAATAAACAAAACCATACACAAAAAGGTAAAAAGGAAATGTTACTAAACATACAAAAACAATCGTCCACATGCCACCAACGCACGACACTAGCTGTTGACAACGGCGCAATGCCGTCTGATCTCCCCCTCGCCACCGGTCTTGACTTCTATCATACCCATCCTCACCATGGAGCGTGCGAACACCTGGAAGAACACCTCCGGTGGACCCTTGGCCACGCTCTCGACATCAGCCCTCGCCGCCGCGTCGGTGATGAGCGCGGCGTCGGACTGGAAGAGTCCCCGGCGCTTGAGGAGGCCACGGTAGTAGCTAGTGTCAAAGGTGAGGAAGCTCCCAGGGTCCATCTCCACGATGGTGGTGTTGTCCGTGGGCGTGGTGCATTTGGTCCGGCGGAGGTTGGCAGCATACTCCGCATCAAGAGATGGGTCCGCGTCCCCGGGTCCTCCACGACCGGTGAAGTTGTATAGCCGCTCGGTGAAGGAGTTGCAGTGTGAGATGCCGATGGTGTGTGCCCCTGAGTGGTATTGGCACATGATGGATCAGGTGAGGTGGTGAACACAATATATAGTATGTGCAGAATTCCGCAAGCTCAAGTAATACAATGCATTCAGTAAGTTTCATTAATGCTGAACTATTTGAAAAAAATATGTATTAGATTGTGTCGTTTAAACAACACATGGAACTTAATTTTTTGTATGAGGTGTCAATCTAAACAGGCTGGAATTAGTGGACCAATGTGGTTAGCGGACAGACATCTGTAGCAAGTAGGTATACATCAGAACAGGTTGCCCATTAATGTTTATGACATATAAAAACATGTGAATCAATGACCTAAGTTGGTAATTAAAAACTCAACAAACTGTGACAGAGTTGAGCCGAAGATGTCCTCGTCGGTTCATGTGTACTTAAAATTCAAGAAATCATTGTCGATGTCCTCACCGTCATTGTTCACATGTTTGATTAACAAATCATTTAACATTTTATCACGGTCATGTCCGAAAATTCCACGCTAAATATTATGTAGTAGTTAGCAACCTAGCGTGCCAACATCTATGACCGTGCGGTGCAACAACCTTTCTAGTCTCTAGAACAAATACTACAATGCATACTAGCCCTATTATTGCTATTGGGAAATGATATCAACATCGACCAAAGTTTTAAACGGCTAACAAATACGGTTGGTGCTTTTGTGGAACTGCACATATAGTGTCGGCAAGATTTGTGGTTCCTTTATCTTCTTATCTTGGAGCCATCCGTTTCAGCTAGCAACACCACCAGTCCACCACCAATGGTCCTCTCATGTGACCATGTTGTGTGAGTGGGTAGTACAAAGTAGTAGGGGCCTCTGGTAGCTAGCTAGCGGCTAGATAGAGAGCCGCCGCATGGACAGAAAAAGCACGAATCTATCAAGTTCCTCTCACTACTCACTCGACTATCCTACCCATCTTTGTTTGAGTGCTTGTGCGTCACTAGACTTCGCTATCACCATCACCGTGCATGTGTCGGTGCCAATGATCGATATGCCATCAGCTCGGGCACTGATGCTTAGTGTTCTAACTAATCTTGTGATAATTGGTGGTGATGGTTACCTGAGAGCCAGACGAGGTCGGCGAGGTCGAGGCCCTTGGCGCGGAAGGAGGTGAGGAGGTCGGTGAAGTTCATGGTGGGCGCCGGGATCTGGTCCAGCGCCTCCTGCTTGATCGACACCCTGCCGTCGCGCCGCCCCGTCGGCACGCGCCAGAACGGCCCGCCCTGCATTTTTTTTTTCACTCATCATCGGTCAGCTGCCGAGGCGAGCGTGTCGGTAGCGTGGGTGGACAGGGAAGCAGAGCACTCACGATGACGCCGACGGCGTCGCGGGAGGCGAGCGCGAGGATGTCGGCGCAGGAGACGACGCCGGGGCACTCCTGCTCGAGCAGCGCCTTGACGCGGTCCAGGAAGGCGAAGCCGCGCAGCGTCAGGTTGGGCGTCGCGTCCTTCTCGGCCTCCCCGCCGCCGCTCGTCGCGTTCAGCAGCACCGACGCGTCGCACCCCTGCACCACCAGCGCCATGCCGATCGATCAGGACTCGGAACAAACACCCACCGGCATTACCGTCGACGTCGCCGTCGCCGTGCACGGAAAAGGAAGAGCATAACGTACCCTGACGAAGCAGTCGTGGAAGTGGGTGCGGATGAGGGTGGCGGCGACGGAGGGCGCGTGGGGGATATGGCGCTCCACGTAGTGCTTCACGATCTGCTCCGCCCGCGGGCAGCTCTGCTCGTAGTACCCCTGCCGCAGCTTCCCGCCCTCCGCCATCGCCGCCGCGACGCCAACCGTCACCACGAGCATCACCAACACCAACTGCGCCGCCGCCATTGCCACCACCACTAGCTAGAGCCTAGAGCGCGCTCGAGTGGCGGGCGGTGGTGTGCAAAGGCACGAGGATGCTCTGCTCTGCCTTGTCAGCCGCGGGTTGTGGACCGGCCCATCGATCGCCTTTTATACGCACGGCCACGGGGACGCTCCCGCCCGGCCACAGCTAGCGGCGGTCCGTTAGTGGGGTTGGTGCTGGGCGGTACGTAAGCGGGCGAGTAGGTAAGGCCGGCGGGCCGACGTAGCAAGAGACACGGCGAGACGACGGAGGCGCCCTGACAAGAAAAGAATTCGATATCGACCGGCCGCCCCTGCCAATGGCGTCGTCACGGTTGCTACCGCACAGCCTGGGGAGCGGGCATTTGCTTCCAGAACGGAAATGTTCAGTTAAACAGTTCGATTATTAGTCAGCTGCTAGCTGTATACCCCTCAGGAAAATAGTCAGCGGTACTACTGGTATGCTTGACAGCGTGAAAGTAGGAGTTACGTACGGGTGCCATTTGTCAAGGCCAGGCGATACATAGGTACTCCCTCCGTCTAGGTTGTGCATCGCGACCAGGGCCAAGGAAAAACGAAAGAACTTAATGTTTTCCTTACTAATTAATAGCATTACATGTAATAAACTAACCACCATATGTCCTGTTTGGTATTCTCAAGTCATTTATAGAATGCACGGCCCACATCTTTTATTGGTTGATATGTCATGAAACAAAAAACGAGATGAGAGTTAATGTACTGCACCTAAGTGTTTTGAGATTATTTAGGGGCTGTTTGGTTTGAGACTAAGTTTGCCTAAGATTGCCACACCTAAAGTTAGGCAAATTTGACCAACTTGGGTTTAAGCCATACCTTAGGCAAGCCACACTAGGGTCTCACATCACATACACTCAAAACGTGTGGCAAGATTTCCTTAGACTTGCCAACTTGTGGCTCTCATTTTGAAGAACTAAGCTTAGGCAAGTATGGCAACATTGTATGACAAAATGTGGCATGGTTAGGCCTAGAACCCAACAGCCCCTTAGTTTTCGTAAGGTGACTTATACATCTAGACGGAGGGAGTATATATTTTGATTAGCCTACATACGGCTACTATCGTATTGGTATGTTGCTCCATTTGGGTTATTTTACTGAAATCCTCTAAATTGTCTTCAAGAATGTTTTTTTTAAGTTGTTTGGATTGCTTACCACATGTTTTATGTGGTGTCTTTAAGAATGTTATTCGAACCAGTATGGACCAACCCTTTTTTTTACCTGGCGAAAATCATATTTC
The DNA here is from genome assembly GCA_034509565.1 of Triticum monococcum. Taxonomy (NCBI): domain Eukaryota; kingdom Viridiplantae; phylum Streptophyta; class Magnoliopsida; order Poales; family Poaceae; genus Triticum; species Triticum monococcum. Next base: position 699,539,954 of record CM067847.1, read on the forward strand.
TTAAGGTTAAAAGATCGTCTGCATGTGTCTCTGAAATCCCATTTGTCAGTCTTTTTTTTTGCAAAGAATCTCATTTGTCAGTTGATGAAGCAAAATATTTTCATACAGATTTAAAAATTATTCACATCTGTTAATAAGGCGTAAAAAAGTCAAATATTATTGTCTCGGCAGACTGAGAAAATCTTATTCATCGATCTATTTCACAATTTTTTTACTAAAATATTCACTATACTGCAATAGTTTGTTCATACACTGGACAAAAGAATATATAGTATTTCTTCCTAGAAATGCTAAATTTGTATTATGTTGCACGGATCTTGAAATAGAGTCGACGGTTCTTTCTTGACTGAGAAATAGGAATTCCTTAAGCCACTGAAAATTAGCAAAGTTATTTAAATAATTATGAATTTGTTTATCTAGGTTAACAGTGGGTAGAACTGTAGAAACTTATCTTTTGTAATTCTTTTTTTTTGCGGCAGTATCTTTTGCAGTTATTTCATTAAAGAATATGACCTTTTGAGGTTTAACTTTGAGCAGAGGCAGTCGACTAACTTGCTAATTGCGAGATTAGTATGGTAATGTTGTCAAATTCAGAAGCTTGAAACTTACTTCCTCTATAAAGAAATATAAAAGCGTTTAGATCATATTTCTTTACGTAGTGAGTACTAGTCATTGTGACTGTAAGGTCAATAGTTACCAAAGCCATACTCTTTTTTCAACATGAACTACTTATCAAAGGGTGTGCATGTCTAGTGGGCTGGCCTCATCAGCCATCACAAGGCTGCCAAAGCTTGTTTGCACTTTCTAGCCCCTCTTTCCTTTGCCTGCGTCTAGAATAGACTCAGCTCCCATCCATCCGTACGCACATATGCAATGCACCCACATTAAACCGCCGCCGAGAATCGCCGGCCAGAAACTAAACATGCATCACATGCCCTGCACTTTCCCTCCATCCGTCCTCTGCCCCATGCATTTCAATTCGATTATTGGTACCCTACCATATGTAAACATGACATTATATAATGTACAGTTTGTACTTCACAAATGTTGCATGTAACCTGCACAAATGTTGCTCGCAGCTGCACAGATGCTGAAGGCGATGCCGGCCTTTCCGTTCCTGCTCACGCATGAAGCTTCCTCCTCTTTTCAGTTTTCCGTTTACAATCATCGACAGTAAGACGTCCGCATCAACCGAGCTCATCGAAAACCAACCAGTGTCCTTAGGCCATGCCATTGCTCACCGCATCGCTCCGGCCCGTCCTTGGCCGTCGGTCTTGGCTCCCATCGTCGTCGACCTCACCGACAGCCAGCGTGCTAGCCTCCCTTGTCATTACAGGCCACAATTGCATTTATCTAAGGGGTTGGTTAGAGCTTGGCGCAGCTATTTTGATGCGTTCTGTTGCCGGTCTGCACGTGGATAAATATAAGACGAAGTTTTGACAGAACTTTCTCACCAGACGTGATGCCCACATTACTCACTTACTTTATTCACGGGCTGATTGAGTGAGCCCCATGAATCTTCCCTGTGACCCCGACTTACACGGCGAAAAGAGACGGTGAACTCAATCCCATGAAGGCTAGCTTCAATGGGAAGACTACCGCGGTTCAGGGGGAAGAAGGCTTTTGGAATAACTTGTGACCAGGGGAAAATGGTTATGGCAGTGTGGCATGCACTGCCATGGACTGCACGCAATACCTAGGGATGAGCTACTGCTTTTCCTTCACTTCTTTTCTGCGCAATGAGCAACCTAGTTACAGCTAGCTCGCCTTTTCTAGACACATTCTATATCTTAATTTCTTCCTTCCAAGAACATCTTGTTTAGCTAATGACTGATGCAATGCAACCACCACATTAGTGCAATTAGTATTTAGTACTAGCCCATATGCGTGGACCATGATGGAGTGATGTGTGCATGCCCATCATCCACATCAGTGCACCATAGTTTTAGCTAATGACTGATGCAGCCATGGCACCAGCCGGGGGTGCCAAGGACGGCATAATTAGGACCGACCAGTGTTTCGCTCAACGAGGTCCTCGTCGTTATCAAATTAATCTCGATACGGGTTGGCAGACAATAGTACAACTAATGATGTGTATAACAACAGGATGAAATGTTCAAGAGAAAACAAGATGAAATGCACAACAATTATAGAAAAAGATCTTTTGTATATTAGGGATACCACGCCGTGGACCAATAATGCGTGTACTTTGCAATGAGTAAATTGTCTTGTGATGTTTACAAACGTGCATGCGGTCCGTCCCTAATACGGGCAAACAATATCCAAATGCACGCCAGTTCACTGCCATGATGAGCAACCCTGTATTTGGACGACAGATATATTTGAGACTCTTCTACACCACACTTTAATTACTAATACATTGAGTTATATGCTTTGCTGGCACAATTATATCGCTGCTTGTCTAGCAATATCTTCTGTAAAGGAGCTAACTTCTTACTCTCTCATTGGGTACATATCCAGAGTCCAATCAGAGAGGTCCAGTGGAAGTTCAAAATTTTCTCTTCCCAGCACTGTAGCACACCTTTCTAGAATTATATTTAGCTGAAGATGATCGCATGAACATGACAAGTTACCTAACTGAGGTTAGAAAGATGCCCCAGCTCGTAGTGATATGTTGAATGCCTGGTAGGCCGGACATGGTCAAAGTCAAACGCGTTAAGATGTAAAGGTAACCGGAAGAAAATAAGAATTGAAATTGTGTTTAGAACTCATTATCAGCTTCCTGGAGAGGTAAATTTTAGAGCCTAAGATCACACTGCATCACATCCTCTCAGCTTGTAGCCTGTTTTTCACGATCATGGTCTCTATTCTAAGCTCACTTTGGTAGAAGCTTGCAAGATGTCACTCTGCTTCATACTTGCTAGTACTTCACCAGCCCATGTCCCTTTCATGTCTTCTAGTAGCATACGGTGCCCGTGGGTAACATTCACTTGCAAGTTGAAAAGGCAAAGCTGGTTCAGATGAAGGAATTGCAGGGACAGTCATTACTTCCGAGTGGCTAACTGCAAAGATCAGTAGGACTGAAAGTAACATGCCCTTTTTATGGGCATATCCTTGGAAATGACCATCGCTACATCCCTTTCAGAAGTAGGTTGTTAGTTACACCTCTCACTTTTAGTATGCATAATCAGAAATGTGCTTAGCGTAGATGCATTAGTATCAGTGACCAGTTAAACATGGGAAGATTATCTGGTCTTTTAACCACTGCAGTACTTTATACCTTTCTTTTTGGATGGATATAGGACAAATTAGTCGTTGGATGCATGAGCATGCTTGTGACCAAGAATACAACTCAAGAGGGGTATGCAAATTAAAGTGCCGAGTGTTCGCAAAAAATAAATAAAAGCGCCCGAGTGATTGCTCAAGAGGCCTCATCCATCCAAACTGCAACATCACTGGAAAGAAAATGACACACAGGCGCTTGTGAATCACAAACTGTTCGGCCATGATGCTGCTGCTCAGCTGAAACTCTAGTACACACAACCATGGTAGCATGGCTTTAGTCTTACTGTTGTATTACTTTGTAAAATTTTGTGTGCATAATTAATAAAGAGGCTGCATGCATCGTCCAGACGCAGAGGCCCGATGGTCTTCCTCCTTTAAAAAAAAATTCTGCAGCCTTTACCGGTTACATAGGCGTGTCAATAGTAATATGTGGTCGTTCAGTATGTCATACATACGTATGTGTCAGTCAATATATGTGTATGTCATAAGCATCCACTTGTGGTTAGTGTATCAAATCTCTCAACTTCATTATAAACATTTTCAAGTACAGATACCGCTTACATATTTGTACAGTCGAGTGGGGTTAGAGCAGGGTGAGCGCGTTGGATGCAGCCGTACTGGAGCTGCATGCAGTGCAAAGAACAGAGGGTGGTGCTGCACCTGTCGCCTCTGTTTTTTCTCCATAGGATCCATCATGGATCGGGTTTCACTATCACAAAGATTTTTTTTAAAATAGAGGAGGACCCTCGGCCTCTGCATCTGAACGATACATTCAGTCACTTTATTAATTGTTCACATAAGACATTACAAAGTAATACAACAACAAGATTAAAGCCACCGTTTAGGCAACGTCCGTCGCTATTCCTATCCAAATGATGAAGGGATGCTGATAGTCTGGGCCTAATACCAAACAGACCTTGCAGTCAAACCTAACATCTAAGACCAGAGGTCCCATCGAGGACGCATGCCGGGTATGAGGCACCAATCGGTCCAACGCACTTCTCAACCAGGACGCCTGCCGGGTATGAGGCCGCCGCAGCCACCTACCACAAATCCATCTTTAGAGCTGTACTGTTGCATCTACCTTGCACGGTCTAGCTGTCATTGACGCCACCACGACGCCAAACAGCTTCCTCCTCCTGCGCGAGTCCATCTCCGCGCATCGGACGTCGAGTCTCCACTGCACCATGCCGCCGAGACCCACCGTCGATGATACTGTTGATGCCACACCACTCCACCTACATGCCATCTCGCGTCGACTCCGAACTACCAGCAACTCCACCACCCTGAGCAGTCCTCGGCCGACGTCTTCAGGAAGGAACACGACACCAAAGTGCCATCGTCGCCCAAACAGAAGAACGGTGGCTTTCGCCTATGCTCATGGCATATGTGGGGGCGTAGGATCCACACCGAAGCCTCCAGGAAGGGAATTGGTGCCGAGGACGTCGACTTTGGTGCCGCCATGCCGGCCTGGAGTTTCCTCCGGATCCATGCCCACCCGCCAGATCCGTTTAGCCAGCACCGGGTAAGTATTGGAACTAGCACGAACCGGAGCAGAATGAGTCGGAGATGAGGCTACCGGGATTCGCAGCCGGCCACCGCCTGCCATATTCCCACCGCCGTGCACGTCAGAGCCAACTCCGAACGATGTCGGCCTCACGCACACACCTCTGGCCACCCCCAACCACGCCGGTGAGTGGGGGCAACCTCGGCGCGCGCCCACCGGCGCTCAGGGCCGCCAGGTCGGCGCCCAGGCCCACACCATCTGGAGGGGAACCGATCTGGGGCGAGGGCCCTAGATCCGCCGTCGCCAGCCGCCATGACCGGCCCCACGCTGCCCCCGCAGCCGTGGAGGCACAACCGCTGCCGGAATCCGACTGGGCCGCCACCCATTCACGCCCACTCGGCCTCCATGCCGGGCGACCAGGTTCGCCATCACGTTTCGGCCAGAAGATCCCCTCGCAAGGAGAGAAGGAAGGTCCGCTGTCCGCCGTCCGCTAGGCGAGCTTCGCTCGCCGGCCTCCTCCGGCGGCGGTGGAGAATCAAGGGGTGGGGGGGGGGGGAGGGGGGCTTAGAGGCGACGGTGGCTAGGGCGCCCGAGCCCCCTTGGAGGCGACACGAGCGCTAGGCTGTATGGAATGTAGCCCACTATCCTTTGTGCAAACAACCAAAAGGCTAACGGAGAAAAGGATTTTATAGGACATCAAAACCAGGGTCATCTTTACATTCCTTTCCAAGTGTATTGGTTATCACTTATTAGTTAGAGCATCTCTAATAGGCGCGCAACCGCGCGGCGTGCTAAATACGTTTACAACGTCGGAAATAGCAACTTTTCGTGCGTCGTAGAGCACTAGCTCTTGCTGCCGCTGCAAAAAATTGCACGCGCACGCTGCTCTAGCAAAAGCGCTAAAATACAGCGCGTGATACACGTACGTATGCAAAAACGATAGCATAGGTAGATTAAAAATAAAACAGTACATAGATAAAACAATACATAATAAAAACGATACATAGCTAGTATTTTTCGCATCGAATACATAGCTAGTTCAACATAGATAGTGCATCTACTCCGACTACGACTACTACTCATCGTCGTCGTCGTCCTCCTCCTCCGACTCCATCTCGGTAATGTCCTCCTCCGACGTGCAAATGAAGGTGTCAAGATACCGATCGTTGTCGGAGTCCTTGGTCGACGCTGCTCCTAGCTCAATGTTGAATTGAGCGGCCGCCTTCCGCGTAAGGTTGTCCTCACGATAGGCGGCTCGCTCCGCCCTCCTCTCCTCCCTCTCCATCCTCCTTTGCATGTAGAACTCACGCTCGTTGATGATGTCCCGTGGGAAGCGTTGGCGCCACTGTGCTATGGCTTCCTCGTCCATCTCAGCGATGCGGAGATGGTGCTGGCGCCTCCGGTTTTCGCGACGATCCTCGTCGGTGATAAGCCGCGGGGGAGGCGGGAGCTCCTGCGCCCGCTCCCGCGTCGCCACCTCAGGGAAGTTCATTTCCCTATGAGGCCGCCGGAGGCGCCAAGCCACCGCGTCGTACGCGCGAGCGGCCTCATGGGTAGTGTCGAAAGTGCCGAGGCCGAGGTGCATCTCACCGAACCGGATCTCAGCGGAGAAGGGGCGGGAAGGGGTCGCACGGACGCCGTGGTAGCCCGAAGTTCCTCGGCGGCGGCGGAGGCGAGAAAGAGCAGCGAGAGAGCGGGGAGAGGGCGTGTCGCGAGGCGGACAGTGGCGAGATAACGGGGAGATGGCGCGTGGGAGGGCTCGTGGCGGGTGCTATCCTTTCCCGCGCGCGATGGAGCGCGTGAAACCGCCCCACGCGCGCCAAAACCCACTATTCCCGTGCACGCATGTTTTTACAGCCACTGTTGGAGATGCTCTAATAAATAAATTTGCTAACAATGCATGCATTAGTTAGCTATGAAAAAATTTGTTGTGACTGGTGAATTGTGGCAAGATTTTCTCATATTTTAACCTCTGCCTATGACGTTATACCTTTATTTTGTGTTGGATACAAGAAAAATTACTGAATGGATGCATGAGCATGCTTAGGACTAAGAATCCAGTTCTAGGGGGAGTATCACAGAGCTATATGTTTTTTAGGAACCCTGACCCTCCCTCTCCTAGCCCCCGCGTCGTCGTCCCCCCTCCCCCCCACCGTAGGCGACTTGGGTGGTGGTGCGACCTTTCCCCTCCTCTCCTCCCCGCCCTTCCTTGCCCTCGCTGCCAGCCGAAGCCGCTGGGGCAAAGCACCTCACGGTGGCTGGCGGCGGGGCCCTCTCTTTGATGCCTAGGGATGGCCAGTGCGGGGTGGCTTGTTCTAGCGGCGGCGTCGGGCATGTGTGGGGCTTGGCAGAGTGGCGGCGGCGTGCTAGCGGCGACATAGTGGGTGACGATGCTGGCTGCGTGCCCGTGGTGGCGGTGGTGGTTCAGATCTAGCCACAGGCTGCAGCGGGCAGGTTCTAGCGGACCTCTTCTCTACGGGTTCCGACTTGGCTTCCCTCTCCTCTCGGTCGGGGCTGGAGGTGGCTGGGGCTGGTGGAGGGGGTTGCGTGGCGGCGTGATCTGACACGATTTTTTTGGCTGTCGGCGTGGTTTGGGGCAGCGGCCGGGCGTGATTGTTGCTCCTGCCATGGGCGGCGGCGCGGGGAGGTCCGACATGGGTGGTGGCCTCCTGGTGGTGCGGCGGCTACACGGTGGCCCGGCGGCTGTGCTGCGGCGACGACCTTCTTCTCCAGTGTCGGCTCGTCTGCGGTCGGGCCATCTTGACCTTCACTTCATCTCCTCGTCGTCCGGGCACTACTTGCATCGAAGGGCTGGCCCGCTCCCAGCTGCGATCGATCGCTCATCTCGCGCCCGGTGCCATAGGATCGAGCTCGTCTCACGCCCGGTAGCAGGACCAAGCTCATCTCACGCCTGGCGGCAGGACCGAGCTCGCCTCGCACCCGACAGCAGGACCAAGATTGTCTCGTGCCCGGAGGCAGGACCAAGCTCGCCTCGTGCCCGGTGCTGCGGGACGGGGCGATGGTGGCCAGTTTTGGCCGATCTATTGGGTCTGGGCATTGGGGGCTGCCCAGGGGTGTGAAAGGCCGGGCTTTTCCGCTCATCTCTTTGGTTGGGGTATCGACGGGTCTTGGGTGAGGTGGTGTCTTGGTCTTGGATGCCGGGGCGGCGACCCTGGTGGTGGTAACACGGTGCTCATGGGCAGAGCTCGTGGCTTGGTGTTGCCTGGTAGCCATGGCCGTGTGGGTGGCGTGGTGGCTGGGATGTGGCGTTCGGTGACGACGAGTGTTGGCTGGGGTGAAAATCTGTTCTATCCTAGGACGGACTGGCGGCGGCGAAACTCGTTCCCTTCTTGAAGGCATCGTTGTGGCTCTCATTGTCCGTTATGTTGCACCAGGGGAAACTCTGACCCTCGGGTCTGGCGATAGTGGCGCTTGGTGTCGTATCCTTCCTGAAGGCGCCGTCTTAGAGTCAACGGTTCGTCGTATGTGGCTTCATCTCTTTGTAGATAGGGGTGGTATTGTTGCGCTCTGCGTGTGTATATCCTTCCTGGATGTGTGCGTGTGTTATGATGATGTGCCTTTGTTCCAAGAGTTGCTGATCGTTGCTTTATATATAAAACAGGACAAAAGCCTTTTTCAATAATACAATTCTAGAGGAAGGATATGCAAATTAAAGGTGCTCAAGTGATTGGTGAAGAGACCTCATCCATCCAATTACAACATCACTGGAGAGAAAAAGAAACCTTCATTCCTAGAACAAAAGAGACCTACACGCGCTTGTGCCTGGCGACTGTTGGGCCATTATGCTTCTGCTGAACTAAAACTCTACTTAGTACATGAAACTGTAGTAACCTTTCTGTAAAGAAATAAAAGATCTAAACGATCTTATAATTTTTTTACAAAGGGAGTATTATCTAGCTGCCGCTGCTGAACTGAAACTCTATTACACAAAATGGAACTCAACAGTAGTAGTATCTCCAATAAAAACCTTTATCAGTTATATATGGGTGTTACTAGTAACATGTGTGAGTGAGTATATTTATGTGGTAAGCGTCCATGGGGCCGTATGCATCGTCCAGATGCAGAGGTCGGGGGTGCATCCTCCTTTTTAAAAAAAAATACAGAAGCGTCCATCCACATATGTGAGTAAGTATATTTATATAGATGAATGTACATTTTTTTCGAAAAGGAGGGATCCCGGCCTCTACATCAGAAGGATGCATACGACCATACTTATTAATAAGCAAATAGGTTCAGCATAAGTCGTCATGTCTCAAACAAAAGAACGATAAATGCTCATGAAGAGCAAGAAGAGTAAAAGTAAAGCCACAACAGGCTGGTATAAGAAAAATAGGGAAACTAATTGCCTATCCTATTACATGACCGTCATCCAAATCGGTTGAAAATAGTCCGTGCTACCAACTCTCATCGGATAGGTCCAGTAACCAAACGCTCCCTGGCCTCGTAGGAGTGAGTAGCGACCACATACGGATCAACGCAGTAGCTCGGAAGATAATCCGCAAGAAAATGAATGTTTGTTGTTCTGTTAAAGACCAAATCATTTCTGCAGTTCCAGACTGCCCATAATAAAGCACATATTCCTACACGAATGTGTCTCGCTGTTTCGGAATTTATCCCATCAAGCCACGTCCCAAACAACGTGCTGATAGTATTCGGAGGAGTAATATTAAAGGCTACGTGAACCGTCTGCCATAAGATTTTTGCGAAAGGGCAGTCAAGAAAGAGGTGTTTGATGGATTCATCCTGATCACAAAAACTACATCTTGTAGATCCTGTCCAGTGTGTTTTGCGAAGTTGTCCTTAGTTAAAATGACTTGTTTATGTACAAACCACAAAAACACTTTAACTTTGAAAGGTACTTTGACTTTCCAAACATGTTTTGAACTAGGGATAGATCTAGAATTGATAATATCCAGATACATGGATTTAACCATAAACTTTCCATTCCTTGTTAGCTTCCAGCACAACTAATCGGGCCGTTGAGAAAGCTGAACATCCATCGTTCTTCTCACGAGATGGAGGCTTCCCAGCGGTTTCTGGCTAGCGTCCTCCTGAAGTGAATATTGAGAGGAGTGGACTGAAATACTGTTGCAACGTAAGCATCTCTTCGTTGAACAATGCTATACAGTGAAGGATATTGAAGCGTGAGGGGTGTTTCCCCTAGCCATGTATCCTCCCAGAATCTCGTAGTGGTACCGTTTCCAACAATAAACTTCGTCCTATGGAAACAGACTGATTTAACTCTCATCAGTCCTTTCTAAAAAGGCGAGTCTGTCGGTCTCACTGTGACATGAGACAAAGTTTTAGAGTACAAGTACTTATTACGTAGAATCTGTGCCCATGTGGCCTCCATCTCAACAGATAGCTTATACAACCACTCGCTAAGAAGACATCCGTTCTTCACCTCAAGATTTTCAATACCTAGACCCCCTTGGTCTTTCGGTCTACAAATAATATCCCATTTAGTAAGTCTGTATTTTCGCTTTAGTTCATCACTCTACTAGAAGAACTGTGATCGATAAAAATCAAGCCTTTTCTGAACTCCAACTGGTACCTCAAAAAAGGACAAGAGAAACATAGGCATACTCGTGAGAACCGAATTAATGAGAATTAATTGGCCTCCGTATGACATTAGCTTGCCCTTCTAGCAGCTTAGTTTCTTCTCAAATCTATCCTCAATGCACTTTCATTCTCTGTTTGCCAGCTTACGATGGTGAATTGGTATACCCAAATATGTGAAAGGTAAAGCCCCCAATTCGCACCCGAAAAATTGTTTGTAGGCATCTTGTTCCTCCTTGACTCTTCCAAAACAGAACAATTCACTTTTATGGAAGTTAATCTTTAACCCGGTCAGTTGTTCGAATAAGCATAGTACCAGCTTCATGTTTCGAGCTTTTGCCAAGTCATGCTCCATGAATATGATAGCATCATCGACTTACTGTAGGATAGACACACCTCCATCAACTAGATGAGGAACCAGGCCACCTACCTGACCAACATCCTTAGCCCTTCCTATTAGAATCATCAACATGTTGACCACTATGTTGAACAGAATAGGGGACATCGGATCTCCTTGTCTCATGCCCTTATGTGTTTGGAAATAGTCTATGTCATCATTCACTTTAATTCCAACACTCCCTTTTTGCCTGAAGGATTCTACATGGTGTCTCCAGGCCTGATCGAAACCTTTCATACGCAAGGCCTGTTGAAGGAATGGCCATTTGACTTTATCGTACGCTTTTTCGAAATCCACTTTGAAAACAACCCCGTCTAGTTTTTTCGTGTGAATTTCATGAAGCGTTTCATGAAGGATCACAATCCCTTGTAGGATGTTTCAGTCCGGCATGAAAGCAGTTTGGGACGGCTGTACCATAGAGTGCGCAATATGCGTAAGTCTATTAGTCCCAACCTTGGTGAACATTTTTAAACTTACATTAAGAAGACAGATCGGCCTGAACTGCTCAATTCTCACGGCCTCTGTTTTCTTAGGAAGCAAAGTTATCGTTCCAAAATTCAAATGAAACAACTAAAGCTACCCAGAAAATAAATCGTGAAACATCGGTATCAAATCCCCTTTAATAATATGGCAGCACTTTTTATAAAACTACGCCGGAAAACCATCCAGCCCTCGAGCTTTATTATTCTTCATTTGTAAAATAGCATCAAACACCTCTTTCTCCGAAAATGGGGCGGTCAAAATAGCATTCTCATCCGCAGCAAGTTGAGGAACATCCTCAACCCTCGACTCATCCAAGGATACAAAATTATCCTTTGGAGGCCCACACAGCTGCTTGTAGTAATTGGTAAAAGTATAATTTTAGGTTTTCCTGTCCTAAAATCGTCCCCTCGTCTTGCTCAAGCTGAAAAATTCTTTTCTTTCGGTGCTTGCCATTTGCGATCTTGTGAAAGAATTGCGTGTTATCGTCCCCTTGGACATTTTTGCGAACATTAACTCGCAATGTGATAACGTAAAAGTATAGGGGATCGCAACAGTTTTCGATGGTAGAATATTCAACCCAAATTTATTGATTCGACACAAGGGGAGCCAAAGAATATTCTCAAGTATTAGCAGCCGAGTGGTCAATAAAACCACACCTGGAAACTTAATATCTCTAGCAAAGTGTTTAGTAGCAAAGTAATATGATAGTAGTGGCAACGGTGGTAAAAGGTAACGGTAGCAAAGGTAATTTTTTTTGGTGTTTTATAGTGATGATAACAATAGAAACAGAAAAGTAAATAAGCGAAGAACAATATATGGAAAGCTCGTAGGCATTGGATCGGTGATGGAGAATTATGCCGGATGTGGTTCATCATGTAACAGTCATAACATAGGGTGACACAGAACTAGCTCCAATTTATCAATGTCATGTAGGCATGTATTCCAAATATAGTCATACGTGCTTATGGAAAAGAACTTGCATGACATTTTTTGTCCTACCCTCCCGTGGCAGCGGGGTCCTAGCGGAAACTAAGGGATATTTAGGCCTCCTTTTAATAGAGTACCGGACCAAAGCATTAACACATGGTGAATACATGAACTCCTCAAACTATGGTCATCACCGGGAGTGGTCCCGATTATTGTCACTTCGGGGTTGCCGGATCATAACACATAGTAGGTGACTATAGAATTGCAAGATAGGATCAAGAACTCACATATATTCATGAAAACACAATAGGTTCAGATCTGAAATCATGGCACTCGGGCCCTAGTGACAAGCATTAAGCATAGCAAAGTCATAGCAACATCAATCTCAGAACATAGTGGATACTAGGGATCAAACCCTAACAAAACTAACTCGATTACATGATAAATCTCATCCAACCCATCACCGTCCAGCAAGCCTATGATAGAATTACTCATGCACGGCGGTGAGCATAATGAATTTGGTGATGGAGGATGGTTGATGATGACGACGACGATGGATTCCCCTCTCCGGAGCCCCGAACCGACTCCAGATCAGCCCTCCCGACAGAGTTTAGGGCTTGGTGGCGACTCCGTATCGTAAAACGCGATGAATCTTTCTCCTTGATTTTTTTCTCCCCGAACACGAATATATGAAGTTGGAGTTGAGGTCGGTGGAGCTCCAGGGGGCCCATGAGGCAGGGGGCGCGCCCCCACCCTCGTGGCTAGGGTGTGGCCCTTGGCCTTGATTCTTTGCCAGTATTTTTTTATTATGTCCAAAAATAATCTCCGTGGAGTTTCAGGTCATTCTGAGAACTTTCATTTCTGCACTTAGATAACACCATGGCAATTCTGCTGAAAACAATGTCAGTCCGGGTTAGTTCCATTCAAATCATGCAAGTTAGAGTCCAAAACAAGGGAAAAGTGTTTGGAAAAGTAGATACGACGGAGACGTACCAACTCCCCCAAGCTTAAACATTTGCTTGTCCTCAAGCAATTCAGTTGACAAACTGAAAGTGATAAAGAAAAACTTTTACAAACTCTGTTTGCTCTTGTTGTTGTAAATATGTAAAGCCAACATTCAAGTTTTCAGCAAAGATTATGAACTAACCACATTCACAATAACACATAGGTCTCATGTTTACTCATATCAATGGCATAATCAACTAGCCAACAATAATAATAAATCTCAGATGACAACACTTTCTCAAAACAATCATGATATGATATAACAAGATGGTATCTTGCTAGCCCTTTCTGAGACCGCAAAACATAAATGCAGAGCACCTTTAAAGATCAAGGACTGACTAGACATTGTAATTCATGGTGAAAGAGATCCAGTCAAGTCATACTCAATGTAAACTAATCAGTAATGAATGCAAATGACCGAGGTGCTCTCCAGCTGGTGCTTTTTAATAAGAGGGTGATGACCCAACATAAAAGTAAATAGATAGGCCCTTCGCAGAGGGAAGCAGGGATTTGTAGAGGTGCCAGAGCTCGATTTTAAAGCAGAGATAAATAATATTTTGAGCGGCATACTTTCATTGTCAACATAACAACCAAGAGATGGTGATATCTTCCATGCTACACACATTATAGGCGGTTCCCAAACAGAATGGTAAAGTTTATACTCCCCCTCCACCAACAAGCATCAATCCATGGTTTGCTCGAAACAACGAATGCCTCCAACTAACAACATTCCCGGGGGAGTTTTGTTTGGAATTATTTTGATTTGATTTGCATAAAGCATGTGACCGGGCATCCCGGTGACCAGCCATTTTCTCGTGAGTGAGGAGCAAAGTCCACTCCTCTTGAGAATAACCCGCCTAACATGGAAGATATGGACAACCCTAGTTGATACATGAGATATTCGAGCATACAAAACAGAATGTTTATTTGAAGGCTTAGAGTTTGGCACATACAATTTACTTGGAACGACAGGTAGATACCATATATAGGTAGGTATGGTGGACTCATATGGAATAACTTTGGGGTTTATGGAATTAGATGCACAAGCAGTATTCCCACTTAGTACAGGTGAAGGCTAGCAAAAGAATAGGAAGCGACCAACTAGAGAGCGACGACAGTCATGAACATGCATTAAAATTAATATACACTGAGTGCAAGCATGAGTAGGATATAATCCACCATGAACATAAATATCGTGAAGGCTATGTTGATTTTGTTTCAACTACATGCATGAACATGTGCCAAGTCAAGTCACTTAAATCATTCGAAGGAGGATACCACCCCATCATACCACATCACAACCATCTTAATAGCATGTTGGCACGCAAGGTAAACCATTATAAGCTCCTAGCTAATTAAGCATGACATAAGCAACTATAATCTCTAATTGTCATTGCAAACATGTTTATTCATAATAGGCTGAATCAGGAACGATGAACTAATCATATTTACAAAAACAATAGAGGTCGAGTTCATACCAGCTTCCCCCATCTCAATCAGTCCATCATATATCATCATAATTGCTTTTCACTTGCACGACCGAATGATGTGAATAATAATAACAGTGCACGTGCATTGGACTAAGCTGGAATGTGCAAGCATTCAATTCAAGAGAGAAGACAAGGTAATATGGGCTCTTTGTTAAATCAATAATAACGCATATAAGAGCCACTCAACATTTTCAATATGGTCTTCTCCTCTTGACCCCCAAAGAACAAGAAAAGAAATAAAACTATTTACACGGGAAAACTCCCAACAAGCAAAAGAAGAAAAGGAAATCTTTTTGAGTTTTCTTTCTAGTTATTACTACTACAACAAGAAAAAAAATAGCTAAAAGCTACTACTAATTTTTCTGTTTTTCTTAAGGTTTATCAAACACACAAGAAGAACGCATAAAAAAGAAATAAACTAGCATGGATATTACAATGAAAAATTATGAGCACCGACATCTAGCAATGACTATGTGAACATGAATGTAATGTCGGTGAGAAATACGTACTCCCCCAAGCTTAGGCTTTTGGCCTAAGTGGGTTTATTGCCACGGATGGCCTGGCGGATATCCAAAGTTGCAGTTGGGGGTCGTACTGTGATGGATACTTAGATTTCCACTAGCTGGCAATCACCTCCGGATCCCACTGGTAATCAGACTGTCGTGGAGGATCAAATTGTGGTTCCGGCATTGGCTCTGCAGCTGATGTAGGGTTCTGGTAGGCGTGAATGGCCTCCAACGGAACAAGGTACTTGCCTGCAAATAAATCAAACAAGGAAGGAGCAGGCATGGTAATAGTCTCAGGGTGATGTTTATCAAAGAATAATTTGTATTTAAGCTCATTTTCCCTATTCTTAACAATAAAATCATGCGCTACCATACTCTTATAATCTAAATAAACAGTAGGCAGCAATTTTTCTTCCTTTTCATAGTGCCTAATAGGTATGTTATAGTATGCAGTAAGGCGTGAAGCATAAACACCTTCAAAGATGGGGCCCTTTGTACGGTTCAGACTTAACCGTTTGGCAATAATACCGCCCATACTAACAGAGTCGTCACAAAATAAATCATGGAACAAAATAATAATATCAGGAACACTAAGGTTTCCACAGTTTCCGTGACCAATTAAGCAACGACTAGCAAATATTGCAAAGTAGTGTAAAACAGGAAAATGTATGCTAGTGATTCTTGCATCGAAACTTTCCTAGTTTCCCCTACAGTAATAGTGTCAATAAACCCGTCCACATCTCTACGATGTGGTTCCTCTAAGCTACCCTCGAAAGGTATTTTGCAAACCCTGCAAAATTCATATAGTGACATCTTCGTAACCACATCATATAAATGGAACTCTACTGAAGGAGGTGATTCCCTAGGATAATAGTAGATGTTTTGCACAAAAGTATTGGTGAGTAAGAGATACTGTTCGCGTTGATCGCGGAGGAAATCGATAAGGCGTGCATTCTTAGCCAATTCATAAAAATCATCATAAATCCCGGCTGCTCTCAAGAAATCATTGGAAGGCCATTCACACGGCCGAACCTCCGCGGTGCGAGGCAGATTATATTTGGGCCTCTCTGCTTCTTCATTTTGCTTTTCCTTCGAGCTTCCGCTCAATGAGCCCCTCAAAAATCTCTTCATTATTTTCTGAAAAATTCTGAAATTTTTAGTAACTTCAAATAAAAGTGAACCAAGCTCAACAAAATTGATAGCAACTACTCCTACAAGTGCCTAGGACCTATATCATGCATTAGAACTACTTGGAACCATATAAACTTGACATGCAAGCTCAAGAACATGGTCACCTAGGAAGCACAAATTTGCAATGAATAAAGTACTAGAACAAAAACTAATTGGACCAATGGAGGAGTCACATACCAAGGAACAATCCCCCAAAGCAGTTTTGTGAGAGGTGCTTTGAGCAAGGAGATCGAAAATCGCAGCAAAATGAGCTAGAACTCGTGCTTGAGGTGGATGGTGGTTTTTTGGGAGGAAGAGGAAGTGTGTGGGTGCAGGAATAAGTGGAGGGGAGCCACCGTGGGCCTACGAGGCAGGGGGCGCACCCAGGTGCTTGCTCCCCCTGTTGTGTTCCCAGTGCCGGATATTCTCAAATATTCCAGAAAAAATCATATTAAATTGGCAGGGCATTTGGAGAACTTTTATTTTCGGGGTATTTTTATATTTCACGGATAATTCAGAAAAGTGACAGAAAATACAATTTTTATTTTATTTCAACTAAATAACAGAAAGTAAAAGGAGGGTACAGAAGCTTGTGCTTTCTAACTTCATCCATCTCATGCTCATCAAAAGGAATCCACTAACAAGGTTCGTTTGTCGTGTGCCTTTCTGGTTTTGTGTGTTGCGTGGTCTTGTGGTGTTGTGTTGGCTCGGAGTAGTTTGTGCAAAGATCAAGTTTTTTTTTCAAGCTCGAAATGTGCATCTTCTTGAGCCCACGGTACTACCGCGTCTGGGCGCAGTACTACCGCTTGGGAGGCATGGTACTACCGCGCCACAGCACGGTACTACCGCACCATGTGGAACTACCGTGTCTGGGCACGGTACTACCGCGCCGTCAAGGGCGCGTGGGGGTTATGACTTGGGCAGGGGAGTTACCACTCCCCATACCCATTCATTGTCTCTCTCTCCACGTCTCTCCCTCTCAAGAACGGCGCCGGAGGCCCTCGCTGGATCTCCGTCTCCGGCCACTCTCCTCGGATTCCGACCGGTGGGATCGTTCCCCACCAATTCCTCTTGCCATGGACCAAGGTTTTTCCCCAAATCCCTCTTTTTCTTGGCTGTTCTATTGCTTCTAGGTTTTTGGGGAGAAACTTGTTGTTCTTGAGATTTTAGGCCAAATCTATGCTAGAGTAGGAAGTAGGAGAGTCGTGATGCGTAGGAAACATACTTGATATGCTATCTTGTGGTAGCTTTGTCCTACCATTGTACCGCCGTGGTTTCGCGGGCTTTTTCAGTTTTGAACAAGTTCAGATCTGATGCGGTGCGGTACTACCGTGCCCGATGTGCGGTACTACCGCTCTCGCGGTACTACCGCCCGTCAGGCACGGTACTACCGCACCGAGCGGTACTACCGCTCCGCGGACGCGGTACTACCGCGCCGGCCGCGATGCCAAGGGCGTACTACCGCTCCTACACCTGGTACTACCATGCTCCTGCACGGTACTACCGCGTCTACGAGCCGTACTACTCTCTTAGCTCCGCAGCTCTTGGCAGTACTACCGTAGGGATCAAATCTCTCTCTAGGCATGTATCATGTGTGCTTTCTACTTGTTTCACTTGACTTTGTTGTGATCTTTGCATTAATCTCTCTTGGCTGTTGTGGGTGTTTTTGCGTTCTGTGTCTCAGGTGGTGGCTCTCGCCGTTCCTATCCCAGTCGAGACACTGGCTCCAATTGTCTGCGCAACCCCCAAGATGAAGCCCCAGAGGGCTCCAATGCCCCCAAGCGCAATGTTAAGTCCGTTGCAAGCAAGCAAAAGGAACCGGCTAAGGCCATGGACGAGATCTCCGCCATTGAGTATATCGAGCGCCGGAGGATCAATCCCTATGTGAATCCTCGGGCTACCCTCAAAGGCACCGAGATGTTCTGGACCAAGCAACAGGTTCTCATCTATCTGGATGTGATCAAGAACAAGCAGAACACCTACGTGGATGTCAAGTGGATAGATATGCATCACATGCGGAAAGACAAGTTTCGTGACTATTTTGGAGAGGCTCTGGACTTGGTGGAGCAGATTGCTATTGAGCCGGTGATCTCCTTTCACCTTGACTATGACCCTGAGCTTATCTGTCAGTTCTTTGCCTCAGTGTACTTTCATCCCGGGGAGGACCGAGGATGACTTGGATGACCAATGGCCGTCAGCTGTCAGCTACATGGAAGGAGTTCATGGATCTGCTACACATTCCCGATGATGGGCTTCACACCCCCGTTGGCGTCCGCCCCCATGCCAACTCTAAGTCTGCCAACAAGAACCTGCTTCAGCCCTTCCTTGTTGACAAGGTACTCCCCAATGGAAAGTCTACTTGGGTGTTGAACTCTTTTCTGGATATCATGCATCGCATCTTCCGCAACACTCTGTTCCCACGCATTGGCGACAAGGACAAGGTTCATGCATATCTAGTGGACATGTTGCTCTTGTGTGCAGAGGCACGTACTTCTCAGACTCAGCCACTTGATGTCTCTCACATCATGTGGTGTGAGCTTCGGTTTGCGGTGTTCACTCGCAAGGTTCCTATCTATGGACTGTACCTGTTTCTGTTGCTCTCTACCACTTGGGAGAAGACGTATCCAGGTGATGAGTTCCTTGCTCCAGACTGGATCCGCCATGAGTCCATCTACCTCCGCGTCAAGCCCAACTGGGCCAACACCACTACTCGTGCTGAGGCATCTTCTGCTAGGAGGGCTGCTGGTCAGGGGGAGGCTGCTGAGGACCGTGCTGCTAGGTCCACCACTTCTTCCTCTGAGCCATCATGGGCCAAGAAGCTGAAGGACAAGATGAAGACTCTCTTCTGCATGCAGGCGAAGGGAAAGTACAGGGCTCACGTGGCTGACAAGGAGAGTCGCCGCCGTGACAAGAAGGTGATGAGGCTCTTTGGAGAGGATGTGTCTGGCGGGTCTGAGGACGTCATCACTCCTGAGGCTTCCTGGATGTCTAAGCAGGGCTACAAGTGGACCAATTCAGAGGATGACATGGAGGAGACTATCCCCGCCGCTGAGTCTGATGAGGAGCACGTGGAGCAGTTGGACGACTTCTCTGCTTGAGCCACCACTTGTGTTGTAGGTGTCCTCTCCGCCTTTTTGGCATCTCGATGCCAAAGGGGGAGAGAGTGTAGGGATTTGCGTTGTGTTTGGTGTGCTTGTTTGCTTTGTTTGCTTTGTCGTTTGGACCTCGTTTGCTTTAGTTCGGTTTGTGCTTTCGAGACCTTTCCTCCATATGGTGTAAGACATATGCACTCTATCTATCTTAGTTAAGCACTCTATTTATCTTAGTTATCTTATGATTGTACTATCTTGTCTAGTGATAAATTTGCCTTGTCTCTATAATATAGGGGGAGCTCGGTTCCTAGCATTCGTGCTCATCTAGGTGGCACACATTTAGAGGGAGCCCGTCTATATTATAGAGAGGAAGGGTTTGCTTTTACTCAATAGTATTTTTCCTTGTGCAAATCCTGTTTTGTCATCAATCCACCAAAAAGGGGGAGATTGTAAGGTCATATTTATCCCTAAGTGTTTTGGTGATTGATGACAACGCATTTGCGGACTAATCGTGTGCCATGAGCTTTCCAGACTCTTCTCTGCTAGGCACAAGACGATTGGGTGCCCCTCGAAGACTGACGAAGACGGCGTCTTTTCTACGTTTCCTTTTGGTGGATTTGAGTCGTAGGAAAGCCGTACTATTAAGAGGGGGTCCGCGTTGTAAAGGTTTGGGTGGAATCATCACGTACACGTCTCCTTTTATCCCCTCCTTTCTTCCTTGGAGCTTCCTCCGTTTTCCTGCCAAAGTTGATTGGATGCTTGTGTGGTTGCGGTAGTACCGCTCCAGGATCAACGGTAGTACCATGGGCATCCACGGTAGTACCGCGCAGGCGCGTGGTAGTACCGCTCCCTTGGAGCCTTACTACCGTTGCCCACCAGGCTAGTGCCGCCCGTTTGCGGTAGTAGCAGCAGATGTAATTTTTTACATCCGCACCTACCGCGGTAGTACCGCTTTCGCCGTGCGGTAGTACCGCGCTAGGCGGTCAGGCAGTAGTACCGCCCCTCGGCAGTACTACTGTGTGGAGTTTTTGCTACTTCCGTTCTTTTGCGGAAGTATGCACGGAAGTTCCCCTTCCCCCTGTCTGGACTTTTTGCCTTACGGTAGTACCGCACTGGGGGGCGTGGTAGTACCGCGTGTGCGGAAGTACCGCCCCCAGCTTGCGTCTGTTTCCCTGGCTGGGGTCGCGGCAGTACCGTGCAGTGGTACGGTAGTACCGCACTACCGTGCGGTAGTACCGCTTGATGGCAAGCAGTACTACCGCACGGCCTTGCGGTAGTACCGCTGGCCAGGCGCGGTAGTACCGCTAGCCGCGGGCTGGTTGGTGGGTAATGGTTGGATCTTTTTCTCTCACAATATAAAGGGTCTCCTTCTTCCCCGTTGACCTACCTCTTCCACCATTAAAGCTCCATTATTGCTCCAAGCTCCATTTTCGCCCGATCTCACTCCCTAGACAACCAAACTTGTTGATTTGCTCAGGAGTGGTTGAGAAGGTCCCGATCTACACTTCCACCGAGAGATATTTGATTCCCCCTACTAATCCCTTGCGGATCTTGTTACTCTTGGGTGTTTGAGCATCCTAGACGGTTGAGGTCACTGCGAAGCCATAGTCCATTGTGGTGAAGCTTCGTGGTGTCGTTTTGGGAGTCTCCAATTGAGTTGTGGAGATTGCCCCAACCTTGTTTGTAAAGGTTCGGTCGCCGCCTCCAAGGGCACCAATAGTGGAATCATGGCATCTCGCATTGTGTGAGGGCGTGAGGAGATTACGGTGGCCCTAGTGGCTTCTTGGGGAGCATTGTGCCTCCACACCGCTCCAACGGAGACGTACTTCGTCTCAAAGGGAAGGAATTTCGGCAACACATCCTCGTCTCCACCGTCTCCACTTTTGGTTATCTCGTTCCTTTACTTGTGTAGCTTAGTTGTTTCATATATCTTGCTTGCTTGTGTTCCTATTCGTGTTGCATCATATAGGTTGCTCAACTAGTTGCATATCTAGACAACCTATTTTGATGCAAAGTTTAAATTGCTAAAGAAAAGCTAAAAATTGTTAGTTGCCTATTCACCCCCCTCTAGTCAACCATACCGATCCTTTCAATTGGTATTAGAGCCTCGTCTCTTTATTAAGGACTTTACCGTCCGAAGAGTACGGTTGATACCGTAGACAGAGCGGAGGAAACTCCGGTGTGAATCCTATCTCGTCTACGGGCGATGGGGGAACTTCGGTCTCTCGTGAGGAGTTCAATGTAGCCTTGGAGACATTGAAAACCTCCATGACGATCGAAGTTGAAAGCATGTTTACTAAATTTCTTGAGGGGCTTAAACTATCAACCGCACCATCGAAAGTGGGGGATCCCGCCAACAAGGTGTCGGATGCTATCCCCAACAAGGGGGAAGCTAGTAGTGAAAAGGCTCCTTCTTTTAGTGGCAAGAATGGCACTGGCATCTTTGCCCATGTGGAACCACCACTTGTTTATGGTGGACCGGTTCCTTCCACTCATTTGAATCATGCCGGTCCTCCCCCTAAGATTGTGAAAAATGAGGATTTTGATTCTTGGGTTTACCGCTTTAAACGTCATTTAAATCATGTGAACACTAACCTTTGGAGAATCATTGAAGAAGGTTTCTATCCACATGATCCAAGCAACTTCACTCCTCGAGAAGCCGCTGTAGCGCCCCAGATATAACTTTTCCAATTTGTACTCCAACTCTTGCCGTTTCCGGTGTTAAGTTATATTTATTCTTGGGTTCGGGTCTTTGTCTCCGTGTGTTGCTTCGTTTTCATGCATCTCATATCATGTCATCACGTGCATTGCATTTGCATACATGTTCATCTCATGCATTCGAGCATTTTCCCCGTTGTCCGTTTTGCATTCCGGCGCTTCGTTCTCCTCCGGTGGCCATTTCTAGCTTTCTTTCGTGTGTGGGGATTAAACATTTCCGGATTGGACCGAGACTTGCCACGCGGCCTTGGTTTACTACCGGAAGACCGCCTGTCAAGTTTCGTACCATTTGGACTTCGTTTGATACTCCAACGGTTAACCGAGGGACCGAAAAGGCCTTGTGTGTGTTGCAGCCCAACACCCCCCCAATTTGGGCCAAAACCCACCAAACTCTGCTCCATGTCCTAGAGCGTTCGATCACGATCGCGTGGCCGAAAACCGCACCTCATTCGGACACTCCTAGCTCCCTCTACCTCTATATATAGCTCCCTCCCGAAAAATTCGGATCTCTCCCCCGAAACCCTAGCCCTCTTCCTCCTTCGCGCCGGCCGGACACGTCC
Source organism: Triticum monococcum (assembly GCA_034509565.1). NCBI lineage: Eukaryota > Viridiplantae > Streptophyta > Magnoliopsida > Poales > Poaceae > Triticum > Triticum monococcum. The sequence continues at coordinate 699,562,635 of CM067847.1, forward strand.
GTCCCCGGCCGGACACGTCCGCCGCGCCCCTCGCTTACTAGCTTCTTGCCACGTGTCCCCGGGGGGACCGCATCGCCGCCGCCACCGACGCGGGCCCGCAGGCCCAGCGCCGGCCCCCGAGGCCCACGCCGCCGCCCGACTCCCTGCACGGTATTCCTCAAGTGATATCTTCAGACCGTGGCAGCATCTTTACCTCCAAGTTTTGGGATTCTTTTCAGAAGGCCATGGGCACCAACATCCGCTTCAGCACTGCTTTCCATCCTCAAACAAGCGGTCAAGTCAAGCGTGTCAACCAAATTCTTGAAGATATGCTCAGGGCTTGTGTTATCTCCTTCGGCATGAAGTGGGAGGATTGTCTTCCTTATGCTGAATTCTCGTACAACAACAGTTTTCAAGCAAGTTCGGGCAAGGCCCCATTTGAAATTCTGTATGGTAGGAAAAGCCGTACCCCTCTCAACTGGTCTGAAACCGGTGAACGTCAGCTGCTGGGTAATGACTTAATCACAGAGGCAGAAGAAATGTGCAAGGTCATTCGTGATAACCTCAAAGCAGCCCAATCCCGCCAGAAGAGCTACTATGATAGTAAGCACCGTGATTTGGCTTTCGAGATCGGAGATCATGTTTACCTCCGCGTCTCTCCTATGAAAGGGACTCGTCGCTTTGGTATCAAAGGGAAGCTTGCCCCTAGATACGTCGGACCTTTCAAGATTGTCAGCAAGAGAGGCGACCTCGCCTATCAACTCGAGCTTCCGTCAAACTTTGCAAATGTTCATGATGTGTTCCATGTCTCCCAACTCCGAAAGTGCTTCAAGACGCCTGAACGCACTGTCAACTTCGAGGACATTGAGCTCCAAGAAGACCTCTCCTATCGTGAGCACCCAGTTGCAATCCTTGAAGAGACTGAACGCAGGACTCGCAACAAGTCAATCAAATTTCTCAAAGTCAAGTGGTCACACCATTCCGACCATGAAGCTACCTGGGAACGCGAGGATCACCTCCGTTCTGAGTACCCGGAGTTCTTTCAGTCCTAGATCTCGGGACGAGATCTTTTCGTAGTGGTGGAGTGTTGTAGCGCCCCAGATATAACTTTCCCAATTTGTACTCCAACTCTTTCCGTACCGGCGTTAAGTTATATTTATTCTCGGGTTCGGGTCTTTGTCTCCGTGTGTTGCTCCGTTTTCATGCATCTCATATCATGTCATCACGAGCATTGCATTTGCATACATGTTCATCTCATGCATTCGAGCATTTTCCCCGTTGTCCGTTTTGCATTCCGGCGCTTCGTTCTCCTCCGGTGGCCATTTCTAGCTTTCTTTCGTGTGTGGGGATTAAACATTTCCGGATTGGACCGATACTTGCCACCTAGCCTCGGATCCGGTCGCCGTCGCCGGAGCCCGACGCCGGCCGACCCCGGCCGCCGCCGCCGCCGTCCTCGCCGGATCTGGCGCCCCCAAGCTCCTCCGGCCGCCGTCCCCGCCATTTCCGGCAGGTCCCCGGCAACCTCGGCTTCCGTGCCCCGGCGGTGAATAGTACCCGCGAGATCCCGATCTGGATCTGGAATTGGACGGTTGACTTTTCATTCTCGAAACCCTATTTTCCGAGCAAACTTTGACCTGCCATATCTTTGCATCCGTAACTCCGTTTTGGACATATGATATATCAAAATGTTCGTCTCGACATGTACATCATCTCATTCCATTGCATCATTTGCATTTGAGTTCATCTTGATGCCCAAAATGCTATTAGAAGGAGGCTTCGTGAGTTAAATTGCAGATCCGTTAGTTCATCATAGACTTTTGTCATTTTTGCCATGATTATTGTGTGCATGATATGCCTGTGACTCTTTGGGATGAATTGTTAATCATTTTGTATTCTTTCCATAGGTGCCACCCATGCATTTTTAGGATGTGTGTGGTGACTTATGCAAGCTTGCAAAGAGAGGCACCTAAGAATTCTGTTTTCAGGGACTTAGTGAATTTCACTAAGTCTGGGATATTTTAGTTCATGATGCCATATGTTCAGCTTGTTTCCTAGTGATCCGCGCCTCTTTTGAGGATGATCAGTAAGGGAGTTTTGATATTCATGTTATGCTCTATCCATCCATGTCTTTGTTTGCATACGTGGAGTGCTCTAGCTTGAGTCAATCGAGCTCTACTTTTGCTTTGTGGTAAATCTGGGCAGATCGTCGACTTGTTTGCGATTTTGCCGATGCTATTGTTAGTGATCCGTACATGCTATGCCATTGTTCTTGCCATGTATAGCTAGCATTTTGTGCCTTATTCATGGATATATGATTGCCTTGCCATGACTTGCACCGTAGTGAGTGCATCGAGCTCGTTTACATGCCTTTGTGAGTTAAATTTCAGCATGTCTCAGTTTTCACTAAGTCTGAAAACTGATTGTGCGTGAGCTATGTTCGTGTGCTCGTTAGAGTATTTTGTGAACCCTTTTGGCCCCAGGCCACTTTGGGTTTTTTGTTAAGCTTGTTGAGTAGCTCCATGCCATGTTCTTACTTGTCATAATCAGGTTGTGTACCATGTTGTTTTGCTGCTCCGAAGAGAGCATCGTGGTCTGAAATTTTAGACTAGTGTTAATTTCACTAAGTCTGAAATCTGTTTTGCATCTTCGTTTTTGCCATGCTTGTTTGAACCTCATAATGGATGAATTTGGCCGTGGCTCGGTGCTAGTGTTTTGATAAGCATCTTGTGTACATGCCTACCATGTCTTTTGTTGTCATGTTTGGTGGCTGTAGGATGTTCATTTCGTTGCATTTAGGTGCCTACTTGCTGTAAATCACAGACCGGTTCATTTCTTAAAACGCTTGCCATTTCCAAACCGTAGCTCCGATTCCTATGATCTTTATATCGTTTTCAGGTGTTTTCATCCCCTCTATCCAGTGGCACACTTGGTTTTCCAAGTGAGGCCAGGTTCATGCATTTCCTGTCACGTCCTGCATTTTGCATCCCACATCGCATCCCGCATAGCATATCTTCTTTGCATCTTATTGATTGAGTTGGCACGTGGTTGATTGTATCCTTGTTGCTTGTTTGTGTTGTTGGGTAGAGCCGGGAGACGAGTTCGCTAACGAGGAGCCCGTTGAGTTTGCTTTTGAGGATCCAGTCAACTCTGACAACTGTGCAGGCAAGATGATCATACCCTCGAAATCACTACTATCTTTGCTATGCTAGTTGCTCGCTCTTTTGCTATGCCAATGCTACTATGCCTAACACTTGCTTGTCAGCCTCCCAATTGTCATGTTGAGCCTCTAACCCACCATTGTCCTAGCAAACCGTTGATTGGCTATGTTACCGCCTTGCTCAGCCCCTCTTATAGCGTTGTTAGTTGCAGGTGAAGGTTGGAGCCGTTCCTTGTTGGAACATTTATTTACTTGTTGGGATATCATTATATTGCTATGTTATCTTAATGCATCTATATACTTGGTAAAGGGTGGAAGGCTCAGCCTCTCGCCTAGTGTTTTGTTCCACTCTTGCCGCCCTAGTTTCCATCATATCGGTGTTATGTTCCCGGATTGTTGCGTCCCTTACGCGGTTGGGCTATAATGGGAACCCCTTGATAGTTCGCCTTGATTAAAGCTTTTCCAGCAATGTCCAATATTGGTTTTACCATTTTCCACCTAGCCTCTTTTTCCCTTGGGTTTCCGGAGCCGGAGGGTCATCTTATTTTAACCCCCCCCCCCCGGGCCAGTGCTCCTCTGAGTGTTGGTCCGACCGAGTAGACCGCGGGGCCACCTCGGGGCAACTTGAGGGTTGGTTTTACTCGTAGGATGTCTCATCTGAGTGTTCCCTGAGAACGAGATATGTGCAGCTCCTACCGAGATTTGTCGGCACATTCGAGCGGTGTTGCTGGACTTGTTTTAACCTGTCGAATCATCTTGTTGTACCGAGATACCGAGTCTGATCGGTGTGTCTTGGGTGGAGGTCTATTCCTTCGTTGACCGTGAGAGCTTGTTATTGGCTAAGTTGGGACCCCCCTGCAGGGATTGATCTTTCGAAAGCCGTGCCCGCGGTTATGGGAAGATGGGAATTTGTTAATGTCCGGTTGTAGATAACATGAACCTTAATTAATTAAAATGAATCAACTAAGTGTGTTGCCGTGATGGCCTCTTCTCGGCGGAGTCCGGGAAGTGGACACGGTGTTGGAGTTATGTTTGCGCAGGTTGCTCTCTAGTTTCTCGCTCGTGCTTTGCCTCCTCTTCTCGCTCTCTTTTGCGAATAAGTTAGCCACCATATATGCTAGTCGCTTGCTGCAGCTCCACTTACATTACCCTTTTCCCTACCTATTAAGCTTAAATAGTCTTGATCGCGAGGGTGCGAGATTGCTGAGTCCCTGTGGCTCACAGATTACTATTACACCAGATGTAGGGACAGATGATACAGCTCCAGATGGCGCGCTTGAGCTCAAGTGGGAGTACGACGAGGATTCTCAGCGTTACTATGTGTCTTTTCCTGATGATCAGTAGTGGTGCCCAGTTGGGGTGATCGGGACCTATGTCGCTTGTTGGGTTATCTTTTATTTTGGCGCCGTAGTCGGGCCATGCGTGTTTGGATGATGTATGTTATTTATGTACTTTGATGTGACGTGGCGAGTGTAAGCCAACTATGTACCTCCCCTTTATATTGTTTATGTACATGGGATATGTGATGATTTCCTAACTTGCGACATTGCTTTCAATGCGGTTATGCCTCTAAGTCGTGCCTCGACACGTGGGAGATATAGCCGCATCGAGGGCGTTACAAGTTGGTATCAGAGCCTTCCCCAACCTTTGGAGCCCCCATTGCTTGATCGTTTTTAGCAGCCGATTTGTGTCTAGAAAAATGTTTTGAGTCATTTAGGAATTATATATCGGAGAGCTTAGGAATTCTTTTTTACTTCCCAGTCTCCTCATCGCTCTGGTAAGGCATCCTGACGTAGAGTTTTGACCCTTCTCTTCTCAAATTTCACTAAAAAATTTTTTAGGATCACGCGAGTATCTTGGATTTGTTCCGACGGCTTATGATGAGAATACTGTCTTGGTGCCTCCTGTCAGGGGTTTAGTGGAAGTGTCCCGGGGAGTTGAGCTCTGAGGTGTTGTCATCATAATTTTATCGTTGCAATTCTGGAATACTTGAGATATGTTCGCGACATCGAAAATCTCCTTTATGCAGTTCGTTGGTGAGATAACCTCGACGCCACCCAGTACTGGGGCGGGAGTTCGGGAGTATCGCCATAACTTGTATAATGGATGCTTTTCGAAGGTTGAGGTAGATGGTTTCCGAAGGTTTCTTGGTTATGTGTTGAAGGATGGATACATCTGGATGTAGGTATTGCTAGTTTGGGTGAGATATTATGCTTCCCCTGTATCCCCAACACCTGATTGCATAACCGGAAAGTTTCGGGAGTTTCATAGGTGGGAATTCAAGTAGCTCTTAGGGTATCCTTCCGACAGATGTATGATATGAAATTGGGGTTCGACGTCTAGTGGTTCGCCTATTCACGGTTGATTTTACAGTGGTCTCGTTGTGTCTTAAAGAGTCCTTGGCTATGCTGACTCGGGGACGCTTCGTATGTCATGTGCACTGCCTTGTACATGATGGTGCTGTACGATCGAGCCCGTGTAGGTCCCACCACGAAAACTTCGGACGAAATCTCTATCATATGTTTGTTCCGGCTTATTTCGCAAGCCAATCCTTGGTTTTATTTTGAGTTGTGGTATTCGAGTTGCTTCGAAGTCATATGTTGATTCCATCCCTTGTTGATTTACCTCTTCTACCTAATTCTACGTGGCTTCACAATTTAGGAATATGTGACCACTTTAAGAGAAGTGCATTCGTTCATTTTGTTCGGATGTGAAGACTTTATGTTGCAATTTTCATTCCGTTGGATTCAGCTTCAATATTTGTCTATTTGTGTGCTGATGGTGGTCAACCTCTTCAGGATGGCTCCTCCAACGCGCACGACTCCAAACCCTGATCCGCCACCACCTCCACCTCCTCCGGAGGCTTGGCAAGCTGTGATGGCCGCAACCAATGCAAATACATAGTTGATCATGCAAATCCTCCAAGAGCGGAATCAAGGCAGTCAAGGGAATCAAGGCAACAATCAGAACCATTTTGCTACTCTGAACCAGTTCCTCGCTAATGGTCCAAAGACGTTCAGCAATTGTGTTGAGGTTACTGATGAAGTCATGTACCTACGGTAGGGGCACGGACCTGTCCTAAAGAGCCCTACCATAGGACATCCCTAGAAGAAGTCACCTTTCAATCAACTTGAAGATATCCCACTCGACGGGTTGAAGACACTCGACCAAGAAGCTGTCACTCGACCAAGAAGCCAACCACTCGACTGCCAGAAGACCTCAAGTCACTCCGCAGGCGAACGGTCGGCTATTAAGTAGTCTTTATGATTATTATGACACTTTATTAGGGACGTTATCAGTAATGCCCCACCTTAAATGTACCTTAAACCCTGCATTACTGAGGGCAGGAGAGGGCTGGCGAACTCTATATAAGCCATCCCCCTCCTCAGTATCAGGGGTTGGCACCCCTGTCAATTTACACACGCATAATACAGTCGACCGCCTCCGGGCACCGAGACGTAGGGCTGTTACTTCCTCCGAGAAGGGCCTGAACTCGTAAACCTTGCGTGCTTACAACTTCCCAATAGCTAAGGTCTAGCCTCCTCATACACACCCCCTACCTCACTGTCAGACTTAGAACCATGACAGTTGGCGCCCACCTTGGGGCATTAGTCTTAGCGCCTAATTGGAGAAGTTGCGATTTTTCCGATCCACTTGATCATGTTTTCCTGCGGAGCTTTGGCAGAGGGTCGCGAGATCCGTCTCGGCGCACTCACTTTTGTCGCTGACGACTCCGCCTGGCTCCAGGAGGCGCCGCTCGACATTGACGCGCTCCCCGTCCGCGGTGCGACGCACTTACATGCGTGCGTCCGTGGCGTCCTCCTGCGGCAGCCGTCGACCCCATATCGGGCGACTCCCGTGTCATCTCCCCGTCCTGTCTCCCGTCAGCGCAAGTGCTCGGGTTGGTCGAGACTCCAGCGGTGGATGAAGCACGCCGCGGCCTGCCAGTCGGCGGCCCCACAAGTCGCGGCAATCGAGCCCGACGAATCCCTCTGCGGCCTGTTCGATCTGTCGACTGGTTCCGCGGAGACCGCATCCGAGTGTGATAGCAGCGACCCTTTGGCGGAGGTTCTGGCGGTCGAGGGGACACGCAGTCCTCCTGGATTCCATCACGCTGATAGTGGTGTGGATAGGGTCGATCCGTCGCATCCTCACGACGAATACCTCCCCGAACCTCTTACGTCATTACAGCGGGAGGAGCTCCGTCGCCGGAACATGGACGCGCTCTGCACTCCTATTGTGGGAGAGACCCCCGAGGCCCGGGCCTTGGAGGACGCGCGCTTGGCTAATCTAGCCGAGCGCACTCGACTGGAGAATCTACAGCGAGCTCTCGACGAGCGAGCGCGTCAGCGGGCTCCTGAGTCCAGTCGACGCCAGCAAGCTCCCAAATCCAGTCGACGTCAGCTCTTCCCACCACCGCAGGTATACCGAACTCCGGTTCAGAACCTGGCTGCCGCGGCCCGCATAGCAGAGTCAATCCAGCCCTCTCAATCAGAGGCTGGCAGAGGATTGTTGCAGATCAGAGCATTGCTCCGAGCGGCGGGAAATCAAAATTCCGCCATCTCTCAGTCGCGGGACAGGGTCCACAGTCGATCCGTCGCAACGAAAACCGTCCAGTCGGCTCACAGCCCGAGATCGCCCCCGAGGCGTGAGGGACGTGGAGACCGGCATGATCAGTACAGGAGGAATGAACAATATGATCACCGACCCGATCGTCATGATAGACGTCGAGTGCCGTCCCCTCCCCCGAGGAGTGGATCGTATGCACCTCGACATCGAGATGACAGGCGCCCCCATAACGTTGGGCAGAGGATCCCAGTCGACCCCAGAGACCCAGGCTTTGACGCGAGATCCATCCTCGTTCAAGGTCTGGTGGACAGGAACAGGGCTCATCGAGAGGGCCACAACAGAGATACGCCCACCGACAGCAGAGCACACGCCTCGGGGCCTGAATGTTTCAGTCGAGCCATCAGGGCCGCGGTGATCCCTCCCAACTTCAGGCTGGCGACTGGAGTCAGCAAGTTCACCGGTGAATCCAAGCCTGACACGTGGCTCGAGGATTACCGAGTGGCTGTGCAGATTGGCGGCGGCAATGATGAGGTGGCCATGAAGCATTTACCCCTCATGTTGGAAGGCTCAGCTAGGGCGTGGCTGAATCAGTTGGCGCCCAGCAACATTTACACTTGGGAGGATCTCTCCCGAGTGTTTATCACAATCTTCGAAGGGATGTGCAAGCGCCCTGCAGGCCTTACGGAGCTGCTGTCTTGCGTGCAGAAGCCAAATGAAACTCTGAGAGAATACATCCAGAGGTGGATCACGCTGCACCACTCGGCCGAGAACGTACCGGACCATCAAGCAGTTTGCGCTTTCAAGGAAGGCGTCAAATACAGGGAGTTGAATCTGAAGTTTGGTCGAACCGGAGAGATGTCCCTCAATCGGATGATGGAGATTGCCACCAAGTATGCTAATGGAGAAGACGAGGACCGACTCCGAAGTGGCAAACTCAAATCAGTCGCCCAAGAAATCGGAGGAAACTCCAGTCGGAAGCAGAAGCGGAAGGCTGAGCCAGCCGCCCCTGGGGAGGCCCTGGCTGTGGCCCAGGGAAATTTCAAGGGAAAACCCAAGGGCACATGGAAGCCCAAGAAGGTTAAAGATCAGGATGGGAATGATGTTTTGGACCTGCCATGTCACATCCACACCAAGAAAGATGAAGAAGGAAATTTTATTTTCCTGAAGCATACCACTCGACAGTGTCGGCTTCTGATTCAGTAGTTCCAGGGCAAGCAGCCCAATGATAAGGAAAAAGAACCAGACAGAGTTGAGGACAAGGAGGATAGTGACAATGGATACCCCCAAGTCAATTCCACCTTGATGATTTTTGCTGATGTCGAAAGTAAAAGTCGATTGAAAGTCATTAACCGTGAGGTGAACATGGTTGCCCCGGCGACGCCCAGTTACCTGAAGTGGTCTCAGACTGCCATCACATTCGACCAGTCCGATCACCCGACGCACATTGCCACCCCTGGGAGGCAAGCTTGGTGGTCGACCCAGTTGTCGAAGGCACTCGACTGACCAAAGTCCTGATGGACGGCGGCAGTGGCCTGAACATACTGTACGCTGAAACTTTGAAAGGAATGGGCATTCCGATGTCCAGACTTAGCACCAGTAACATGAGCTTCCACGGAGTCATTCCTTGGAAGAAAGCCGAGTCACTCGGCCAGATTGCTCTTGATGTGGTTTTTGGTGATTCAAAGAATTACCGCAAGGAAAAGTTGACATTTGAAGTTGTGGACTTCCAGAGTGCTTATCACGCCATTTTGGGCAGGCCAGCTTACGCACGCTTCATGGCTCGACCATGTTACGTGTATCTTAAATTAACGATGCCTGGCCCCAAAGGTGTGATCACTGTTACGGGCAACCGGAAGAAAGCAGAAGAATGTTTTCAGAAGGGATCAAAGATCGCCGACGCTCAGATGGTAGTGGTCGAGCTGAAAGAGTACGAAAAGGCTGCCGACCCAAGTGAATTGCTGCGAGCTAAGAAGCCTGCCTCCGAGTCAGCTTTTCAGTCGGCTGGCGAAACAAAGACAGTCCACATTCACCCGACCGATCCCGACGCTGCTCCGACTCACATCTCGATGACGCTTTACTCCAAATAGGAAGAAGCGCTCATCCAGCTCCTCCGTGAGAACTGGGACATCTTTGCATGGAAACCCTCTGACATGCCTGGAGTTCCCAGGGGGCTGGCTGAGCACCGTCTGCGAGTCGACCCAAAGTTCAAACCCGTGAAGGAACATCTTCGACGGTCCGCCGTCCAGAAAAAACAAGCCATTGGCGAGGAAGTGGCTCGGCTCTTAGCAGCTGAGTTCATCCGAGAGATTTACCACTCCGAGTGGCTCGCCAATGTCGTCATGGTCCCCAAGAAGGACAAGTCACTCCGTATGTGCATTGATTTCAAACATATCAATCGGGCCTGCCCGAAAGATCATTTTCCTCTCCCTCGCATCGACCAGATTGTCGACTCAACTGCGGGATGCGAGAGATTGTCTTTTCTAGATGCCTACTCCGGGTACCATCAGATCCGTCTGAATGGGCCCGACGAAATCAAAACAGCTTTCATCACTCCATTCGGATGCTTCTGTTACGTCACCATGCCATTCGGCCTCAAGAACGTCGGAGCCACATTCATGAGAATGATCCAGAAGTGTTTACTCACTCAAATCAGTCGGAATGTGGAGGCGTACATGGAGGATATCGTGGTCAAGTCCCGGAAAGGTTCCGACCTGCGGGCTGACCTTGCTGAAACCTTTGCCAACCTCAGGAGGTACGATATCAAGCTCAATCCGTCAAAGTGCACTTTCGGAGTTCCAGGTGGAAAGCTACTCGGTTTTCTCGTTTCCGAACGGGGAATCGACGCCAATCCTGAAAAAATTGGCACCATACTCCGGATGAAGCGTCCTGTACGTGTGCACGATGTCCAAAAGCTTACAGGCTGCTTGGCCGCCTTAAGTCGATTCATTTCTCGACTCGGTGAAAAAGCGTTGCCTCTTTACCGACTGATGAAGAAGTCTGACAAGTTCGAGTGGACTCCAGAAGCTGATGCAGCTTTTGCAGAGCTCAAAGCTCTGCTCTCCACCCAGCCGGTGCTAGCTGCCCCAATCAGCAAAGAGCCTCTGTTGCTTTACATTGCAGCCACGGGACAAGTTGTCAGTACAGTACTTACGGTCGAGCGGGAAGAGGAAGGGAAGGCCTTCAAAGTTCAACGCCCTATATATTATGTGTCTGAAGTTTTGACCCCTTCAAAACAAAGATACCCCCACTACCATAAGCTTGTATATGGGATTTATATGACCACGAAGAAAGTTGCACATTATTTCTCTGACCACTCCATTATAGTCGTTAGCGAGGCACCATTATCAGAGATCATGCATAACAGAGACGCAACTGGTCGAGTGGCCAAGTGGGCGATTGAACTCCTTCCTTTAGATATCAAGTTTGAAGCAAAGAAAGCCATCAAGTCCCAAGCAATCGCGGATTTCATCGCCGAGTGGATTGAACAGCAACTTCCGACTCAAGTTCACTCGAAACACTGGACTATGTTTTTCGATGGATCCAAGATGCTGAATGGTTCGGGCGCGGGGGTAGTTTTGGTCTCCCCCCGAGGAGATAAGCTCAGATATGTTCTCCAGATTCACTTCGATTCCTCCAATAACGAAGCAGAGTATGAAGCACTTTTGTATGGGTTGCGCATGGCCATTTCACTCGGCGTCCGTTGCCTCATGGTCTATGGCGACTTAGATCTGGTGGTTAATCAAGTGATGAAGGAGTGGGACGTCAGGAGTCCGGCAATGACTGGATATTGCAATGCAGTGCGAAAGCTAGGGAAGAAGTTCGAGGGGTTAGAGCTCCACCACATCCCCCGACTGAAAAATCAGGCAGCTGACGACTTGGCAAAGATAGGCTCCAAGAGAGAAGCCATTCCAAGCAACGTGTTCTTGGAACACATTCACTCACCGTCAGTCCAAGAGGATCCTTTCATAGAAGAAGCCCCGCAGCCAAAAAGTGCCACAGATCCGACTGAAGTTGAAGTGCCTGCAGTGGTCGACCTAGTCATGGAAGTCTTGGCAATCACCCCTGACTGGACGATACCGTACATCGCATACATCCTAAGGAAAGAACTTCCGGAGGACGAGGAGGAGGCTCGACAGATCGTCCGCCGATCTAAGGCCTTCACAGTCATAAGGGGACAGCTGTACAGAGAGAGTGCGACCGGAGTCGGCCAGAAATGCATAACGCCAGAAGAGGGTCAAATAATCCTTAATGATATCCACTCGGGGACCTGCGTGTTGGAAATATGCCCTAGAGGCAATAATAAATTGATTATTATTATATTTCCTTGTTCATGATAATCGTTTATTATCCATGCTAGAATTGTATTGATAGGAAACTCAGATACATGTGTGGATACATAGACAACACCATGTCCCTAGTAAGCCTCTAGTTGACTAGCTCGTTGATCAATAGATGGTTACGGTTTCCTAACCATGGACATTGGATGTCGTTGATAACGGGATCACATCATTAGGAGAATGATGTGATGGACAAGACCCAATCCTAAGCATAACACTAGATCGTGTAGTTCGTATGCTAAAGCTTTGCTAATGTCAAGTATCATTTCCTTAGACCATGAGATTGTGCAACTCTCGGATACCGTAGGAGTGCTTTGGGTGTGCCAAACGTCACAATGTAACTGGGTGGCTATAAAGGTGCATTACAGGTATCTCCGAAAGTGTCTGTTGGGTTGGCACGAATCGAGACTGGGATTTGTCACTCCGTGTGACGGAGAGGTATCTCTGGGCCCACTCGGTAGGACATCATCATAATGTGCACAATGTGATCAAGGAGTTGATCACGGGATGATGTGTTACGGAACGAGTAAAGAGACTTGCCGGTAACGAGATTGAACAAGGTATCGGGATACCTACGATCGAATCTCGGGCAAGTATCGTACCGATAGACAAAGGGAATTGTATACGGGATTGATTAAGTCCTTGACATCGTGGTTCATCCGATGAGATCATCGTGGAACATGTGGGAGCCAACATGGGTATCCAGATCCCGCTGTTGGTTATTGACCGGAGAACGTCTCGGTCATGTCTGCATGTCTCCCGAACCCGTAGGGTCTACACACTTAAGGTTCGATGACGCTAGGGTTATAAAGGAAGTTAGTATGTGGTTACCGAATGTTGTTCGGAGTCCCGGATGAGATCCTGGACGTCACGAGGAGTTCCGGAATGGTCCGGAGGTAAAGATTTATATATGGGAAGTCCTGTTTTGGTCACCGGAAAGGTTTCGGGGTTTATCGGTAATGTACCGGGACCACCGGGAGGGTCCCGGGGGTCCACCAAGTGGGGCCACCTGCCCCAGAAGGCTGCGTGGGCCAAGTGTGGGAGGGGACCAGCCCCTAGGAGGGCTGGTGCGCCCCCCACAAGGGGCCCAAGGTGCAAGGAAGAGTGGGAGGGGGCAAACCCTAGTCCAGTTGGGCCTTAAGGCCCACCTAGCGGGCTCCTTCCCCTCTCTCCCCGCTTGGCCGCCCCTTTGGTCCCCATCTAGGGCTGCCCCCCCCCCCCTAGGGGTGGGAACCCTAGAGGGGGCGCAGCCCTCCCCTTCCCCTATATATATGAGGCCATAGGGCTGCCCACAACACGCGATTAGATCTCTCTTGGTGCAGCCCTGCGTCTCTCTCTCCCTCCTCTTCTGTGGTGCTTGGCGAAGCCCTGCAGGATAGCCACGCTCCTCCACCACCACCACGCCGTTGTGCTGCTGTTGGATGAAGTCTTCCTCAACCTCTCCCTCTCTCCTTGCTGGATCAAGGCGTGGGAGACGTCACCGGGCTGTACGTGTGTTGAACGCGGAGGTGCCGTGCGATCGGCACTTGGTCATCGGTGATTTGAATCACGACGAGTACGACTCCATCAACCCCGTTCACTTGAACGCTTCCGCTTAGCGATCTACAAGGGTATGTAGATGCACTCTCCTTTCCCCTCGTTGCTAGTTTCTCCATAGATAGATCTTGGTGGCACGTAGGAAAATTTTGAATTTCTGCTACGTTCCCCAACAGTGGTATCAGAGCTAGGTCTATTGCGTAGATTCTATGCACGAGTAGAACACAAAGTAGTTGTGGGCGTTGATTTTGTTCAATATGCTTGCCGTTACTAGTCTTATCTTGATTCGGCGGCATCGTGGGATGAAGCGGGCCGGACCGACCTTACACGTACTCTTACGTGAGACTGGTTCCACCGACTGACATGCACTAGTTGCATAAGGTGGCTAGCGGGTGTCTGTCTCTCCCACTTTAGTCGGATCGAATTTGATGAAAAGGGTCCTTATGAAGGGTAAATAGCAATTGGCATATCACGTTGTGGTCTTTGCGTAGGTAAGAACCGTTCTTGCTAGAAACCCATAGCAGCCACGTAAAACATGCAAACAACAATTAGAGGACGTCTAACTTGTTTTTGCAGGGTATGCCATGTGATGTGATATGGCCAAAGGATGTGATGAATGATATATGTGATGTATGAGATTGATCATGTTCTTGTAATAGGAATCACGACTTGCATGTCGATGAATATGACAACCGGCAGGAGCCATAGGAGTTGACTTTATTTATTTATGACCTGCGTGTCAACTTAAACGTCATGTAATTACTTTACTTTATTGCTAACCGCTAGCCATAGTAGTAGAAGTAATAGTTGGCGAGGCAACTTCATGAAGACACGATGATGGAGATCATGATGATGGAGATCATGGTGTCATGCCGGTGACGATGATGATCATGGAGCCCCGAAGATGGAGATCAAAAGGAGCAAAGTGATATTGGCCATATCATGTCACTATTTGATTGCATGTGATGTTTATCATGTTTATACATCTTATTTGCTTAGAACGACGGTAGTAAATAAGATGATCCCTTACAACAATTTCAAGAAGTGTTCTCCCCTAACTGTGCACCGTTGCGACAGTTCGTGTTTCGAAGCACCACGTGATGATCGGGTGTTAGATTCTAACGTTCACATACAACGGGTGTAAGACAGATTTACACACGCAAAACACTTAGGGTTAACTTGACGAGCCTAGCATGTACAGACATGGCCTCGGAACACAGAAGACCGAAAGGTCGAGCATGAGTCGTATAGAAGATACGATCAACATGAAGATGTTCACCGACGTTGACTAGTCCGTCTCACGTGATGATCGGACACGGGCTAGTTGACTCGGATCATGTAATCACTTAGATGACTAGAGGGATGTCCATCTGAGTGGGAGTTCATAAGATGAACTTAATTATCCTGAACATAGTCAAAAGGATTTTACAAATTATGTCGTAGCTCGCGCTTTAGTTCTACTGTTTAGATATGTTCCTAGAGAAAAATTAGTTGAAAGTTGATAGTAGCAATTATGCGGACTAGGTCCGTAAACTGAGGATTGTCCTCATTGCTTCATAAAAGGCTTATGTCCTCAATGCACCGTTCAGTGTGCTGAACCTCGAACGTGGTCTGTGGATGTTGCGAACATCTGACATACACGTTTTGATGACTACATGATAGTTCGGTAATGTTAAATGGTTTAGAGTTGAGGCACCAAAGACGTGTTTTGAAACGTCGCGAAACATATGAGATGTTTTGAGGGCTGAAATTGGGATTTCAGGCTCGTGCCCACGTCAAGAGGTATAAGACCTCCGATGATTTTCTTCTAGCCTACATACTAAGGGAGAAAAGCTCAATTGTTGAGCTTGTGCTCAGATTGTCTGAATACAACAATCATTTGAATCAAGTGGGAGTTGATCTTCCAGATGAGATAGTGATGTTTCTCCGAAGTCATTACCACCAAGCTGCTAGAGCTTCGTGATGAACTATGATATATCAGGGACATAAATGATGATCCTTGAGATATTCGCGATGTTTGACACCACGAAAGTAGAAATCAAGAAGGAGCATCAATTGTTGATGGTTAGTGAAACCACTAGTTTCAAGAAGGGCAAGGGCAAGAAGGGATACTTCATGAAACAGCAATTCAGTTGCTGCTCTAGTGAAGAAACCCAAGGTTAAACCCAAACCCGAGACTAAGTGCTTCTGTAATAAGAGGAACAGCCACTGGAGCAGAATTACCCTAGATACTTGGTAGATAAGAAGGCTGGCAAGGTCGATAGAAGTATATTGGATATACATTATGTTAATGTGTACTTTACTAGTACTCCTAGTAGCACCAGGGTATTAGATACCGGTTCGGTTGCTAAGTGTTAGTAACTCGAAATAAAAGCTGCGGAATGAACGGAGACTAGCTAAAGGTGAGATAACGATATGTGTTGGAAGTATTTCCAAGGTTGATCAAATATCGTACGCTCCCTCTACCATCGAGATTGGTGTTTGCGTTGAGCATAGACATGATTGGATTATGTCTATCGCAATACGGTTATTCATTTAAGGAGAATAATGGTTACTCTGTTTATTTGAATAATACCTTCAATGGTCTTACACCTAAAATGAATAGTTTATTGAATCTCGATCATAGTGATACACATGTTCATGCCAAAAGATAGTAATGATAGTACCACCTACTTGTGGCACTGCCACGTAAGTCATATCGGTATAAAACGCATGAGGAAGCTCCATGTTGATGGATCTTTGGGCTCACTCATTTTTGAAAGGTTTGAGACACGCGAACCATGTCTATTGGTGTATATGCATGAAGAAACTCCATGCAAATGGACCGTTTGGACTCACTTGATTTTGAATCAGTTGAGACGTGCAAATCATACCACATGGGCAAGATGACTGAAAGCCTCGTTTTCAGTAAAACGGAACTAGAAAGCAACTTGTTGGAAGTAATACATTTTGATGTGTGCAGTCCAATAGGTGCTGAGGCATGTAGTGGATATCGTTATGTTCTTACTTCACAGATGATTTGAGTAGATGTTGAGTATATTTACTTGATGAATTACGAGTCTAAATTATTGAAAGGTTCAAGTAATTTCAGTGTGAAGTTGAAAGATCGTCGTGACAAGACGATAAAAGATCTATGATATGATTATAGAGATGAATATCTGAATTACGAGTTTGGCACAGAATTAAGACATTGTGGAAATTGTTTCACAACTAATACAGCCTGGAACACCATAGTGTGATGGTATGTCCGAACATCATAACTGCACCCTATTGGATATGATGCATACCATGATGTTTCTTATCGAATTACCATGATAGTTTATGGGTTAGGCATTAGAGACAACCGCATTCACTTTAAATAGGGAACCACGTAATTCCGATGAGATGACACCGTATAAACTATGGTTTAGAGAAACCTAAGCTGTCATTTCTTAAAAGTTTGGGGCTGCGACGCTTATGTGAAAAAGTTTCAGGCTGATAAGCTCGAACCAAAAGCGGATAAATGCATCTTCATAGGACACCCAAAACAGTTGGGTATACCTCCTGTCTCAGATCCGAAAGCAATAAGGGATTGTTTCTAGAATCGGGTCCTTTCTCGAGGAAAAGTTTCTCTCGAAAGAATTGAGTGGGAGGATGGTGGAAACTTGATGAGGTTATTGAACCGTCTCTTCAACTAGTGTGTGGCAGGGCACAGGAAATTGTTCCTGTGGCACCTACACCAATTGAAGTGGAAGCTTATGATATTGATCACGAGACTTCGGATCAAGTCACTCCCAAACCTCGTAGGATGACAAGGATACGTGATCCTGTCTTGGAAGTCATGTTGCGAGACAACAATGAACCTACGAGCTATGGAGAAGCGATGGTGGGCCCGGATTCCGATAAATGGCTCGAGGCCATATAATCCGAGAGAGGATCCATATATGAAAACAATGTGTAGACTTTGGAAGAACTACTTGATGGTCGTAAGGCTGTTGAGTACAGATGGATTTTAAAAGAAAGACGGACAATGATGGTAAATGTCACCATTAAGAAAGCTCGACTTGTCGTTAAGATGTTTTCCGACAAGTTCAAGGAGTTGACTACGATGAGATTTTCTCACTCGTAGCGATGCTAAGAGTCTGTTGGAATTATATTAGCGATTACTGCATTATTTATGAAATCTTGCAGATAGGATGTCAAAACATTGTTTCCTCGATGATTTTCTTGAGGAAAGGTTGTATGTGATACAACCGGAAGGTTTTGTCAATCCTGAAAGATGCTAATAAGTATGCAAAGCTCCAGCAATCCTTCTAAGGACTGGAGTAGGCATCTCGGAGTTGGAATGTATGCTTTGATAAGATGATCAAAGTTTTGGGTGTATACAAAGTTTATGAGAAACTTGTAATTCCAAAGAAGTGAGTGGGAGCACTATAGAATTTCTGATGAATATATGTTGTTGACATATTGTTGATCAGAAATGACGTAGAATTTCTGGAAAGCATATAGGGTTATTTGGAAAGTGTTTTTCAATGGAAAGCCTGGATTAAGCTACTTGAACATTGAAGCATCAAGATCTATAAGGATAGATCAAAACGCTTAATGGAACTTTCAAATGAGCACATGCCTTGACGTGATCTTGAAGGTGTTCAAGATGGATCAGTCAAAGAAGGAGTTCTTGCCTGAGTTGTAAGGTATGAAGTTAAGACTTAAAGCTCGACCACGGCAGAATAGAGAGAAAGGAACGAAGGTCGTCCCCTATGCTTAAGACATAGGCTCTACAGTATGCTATGCTGTGTACCGCACCTGAAGTGTGCCTTGCCATGAGTCAGTCAAGGGGTACTAGAGTGATCCAAGAATGGATCACAGGACAGCGGTCAAAGTTATCCTTAGTAACTATTGGACTAAGGAATTTTCTCGATTATGGAGGTGGTAAAAGAGTTCGTCGTAAAGGGTTACGTCGATGCAAGCTTAACACCTATCCGGATAGCTCTGAGTAGAGATACCGGATACGTATAATGGAGCAACAATTTAGAATAGCTCCAAGTAGAACAGTTATTTGGAATAGCTCCAAATAGAACGTGGTAGCTACATCTAGGAGATGACATAGTGATTTGTAAAGCACACACGGATCTGAAAGGTTTAGACCCGTTGACTAAAACCTCTCTCACAAGCAACATGATCAAACACAGAACTCATTGAGTGCTAATCACATAGTGATGTGAACTAGACTCTTGGGTGTTAGTCACATGAGGATGTGACCTTGAGTGTTAATCACATATCGATGTGAACTGGATTATTGACTCTAGTGCAAGTGGGAGACTGTTGGAAATATGCCCTAGAGGCAATAATAAATTGATTATTATTATATTTCCTTGTTCATGATAATCGTTTATTATCCATGCTAGAATTGTATTGATAGGAAACTCAGATACATGTGTGGATACATAGACAACACCATGTCCCTAGTAAGCCTCTAGTTGACTAGCTCGTTGATCAATAGATGGTTACGGTTTCCTAACCATGGACATTGGATGTCGTTGATAACGGGATCACATCATTAGGAGAATGATGTGATGGACAAGACCCAATCCTAAGCATAGCACTAGATCGTGTAGTTCGTATGCTAAAGCTTTGCTAATGTCAAGTATCATTTCCTTAGACCATGAGATTGTGCAACTCCCGGATACCGTAGGAGTGCTTTGGGTGTGCCAAACGTCACAACGTAACTGGGTGGCTATAAAGGTGCATTACAGGTATCTCCGAAAGTGTCTGTTGGGTTGGCACGAATCGAGACTGGGATTTGTCACTCCGTGTGACGGAGAGGTATCTCTGGGCCCACTCGGTAGGACATCATCATAATGTGCACAATGTGATCAAGGAGTTGATCACGGGATGATGTGTTACGGAACGAGTAAAGAGACTTGCCGGTAACGAGATTGAACAAGGTATCGGGATACCTACGATCGAATCTCGGGCAAGTATCGTACCGATAGACAAAGGGAATTGTATACGGGATTCATTAAGTCCTTGACATCGTGGTTCATCCGATGAGATCATCGTGGAACATGTGGGAGCCAACATGGGTATCCAGATCCCGCTGTTGGTTATTGACCGGAGAACGTCTCGGTCATGTCTGCCTGTCTCCCGAACCCGTAGGGTCTACACACTTAAGGTTCGATGACGCTAGGGTTATAAAGGAAGTTAGTATGTGGTTACCGAATGTTGTTCGGAGTCCCGGATGAGATCCCGGACATCACGAGGAGTTCCGGAATGGTCCGGAGGTAAAGATTTATATATGGGAAGTCCTGTTTTGGTCACCGGAAAGGTTTCGGGGTTTATCGGTAATGTACCGGGACCACCGGGAGGGTCCCGGGGGTCCACCAAGTGGGGCCACCTGCCCCAGAAGGCTGCGTGGGCCAAGTGTGGGAGGGGACCAGCCCCTAGGAGGGCTGGTGCGCCCCCCACAAGGGGCCCAAGGCGCAAGGAAGAGTGGGAGGGGGCAAACCCTAGTCCAGTTGGGCCTTAAGGCCCACCTAGTGGGCTCCTTCCCCTCTCTCCCCTCTTGGCCGCCCCTTTGGTCCCCATCTAGGGCTGCCGCCCCCCCTAGGGGTGGGAACCCTAGAGGGGGCGCAGCCCTCCCCTTCCCCTATATATATGAGGCCATAGGGCTGCCCACAACACGCGATTAGATCTCTCTTGGTGCAGCCCTGCGTCTCTCTCTCCCTCCTCTTCTGTGGTGCTTGGCGAAGCCCTGCAGGATAGCCACGCTCCTCCACCACCACCACGCCGTTGTGCTGCTGTTGGATGAAGTCTTCCTCAACCTCTCCCTCTCTCCTTGCTGGATCAAGGCGTGGGAGACGTCACCGGGCTGTACGTGTGTTGAACGCGGAGGTGCCGTGCGATCGGCACTTGGTCATCGGTGATTTGAATCACGACGAGTACGACTCCATCAACCCCGTTCACTTGAACGCTTCCGCTTAGCGATCTACAAGGGTATGTAGATGCACTCTCCTTTCCCCTCGTTGCTAGTTTCTCCATAGATAGATCTTGGTGGCACGTAGGAAAATTTTGAATTTCTGCTACGTTCCCCAACACTGCGGTCACCATGCGTCCTCTCGGACTATTGTGGCTAAAGCATACCGAGCTGGATTTTACTGGCCAAGGGCAAATGAGATGGTAAAAGAGATAGTCGACAAGTGCGAAGGGTGCCAGTTCTACTCCAACATGTCGCACAAGCCTGCATCAGCCCTGAAAACCATTCCGCTCGTCTGGCCCTTTGCCGTTTGGGGATTGGACATGGTTGGCCCCCTAAGAACGGGCAGGAGTGGATTCACTCATGTACTTGTGGCAGTCGACAAATTTACCAAATGGATCGAAGCTAAGCCCATAAAGAGCCTCGATGCTGGCACCGCTATCAGTTTCATCAGAGGGTTAACATTTAGATATGGAGTCCCACATAGCATCATCACTGATAACGGGTCAAACTTTGATTCGGACGAGTTCAGAGCATTTTGCGCTTCTCAAGGCACACGAGTCGACTACGCTTCAGTCGCTCATCCCCAGTCGAATGGACAGGCTGAGAGAGCAAATGGTCTGATTCTCAAAGGACTAAAACCTCGGCTGATGCGCGATCTCAAGCACGCGGCAGGCGCTTGGGTCGACGAGCTTCCGTCAGTTCTATGGGGATTAAGGACCACCCCTAATCGGTCGACTGGAAGGACTCCATTCTTTCTGGTTTATGGAGCCGAAGCTGTCCTGCCAAGTGATCTTCTTCATAATGCACCCTGAGTCGAACTTTACACCGAAGATGAAGCAGAGCAGGGCCGGCAAGACGCAGTCGACCTCTTGGAAGAAGAAAGGGAGATGGCCATGATCAGATCGACCATTTATCAACAAGACTTGCGCCGTTTTCACGTCTGAAATGTGAAAAGTCGAGCCTTCCAAGGAGATCTGGTCCTCCGAGTGGATCAACAGAAGCCACACAAACTTGCTCCTACTTGGGAAGGCCCCTTCATAGTCACCAGAGTCCTCCACAATGGAGCATACCACCTCTACAACGTCGATCGCCAGATCGACGAGCCACGAGCTTGGAACGCGGAACTGCTCCGCCCCTTTTACACCTGAGTTCCCCTTGTAATGAGAAGAATAATTTCTACAGTTCATTTTTATCAAAGACAAGAGTGTTCCAATAATAGCTGTCACTTTGTTTGCATACAAAACCCCCAGTCGGTGACTTGGCTGCGAATCCGTTTCGCCTAAATTTAAAAAAAAAAGAAAAATCCTACCGAGTGGAGAGCAATCCTCCCTCTCGGAGGCTTAGCTGCAGTCCAGTACTCGCCTAAGTTCTCCCACTCGGAAACTTAGCTGCAGTCAAGCACTCGCCTAAGTTTGAAAAAATCCTACCGAGTGGAGAGCAATCCTCCCACTCGGGGGGTTAGCTGCAGTCCAGTACTCGCCTAAGTTCCCCCACTCAGAAACTTAGCTGCAGTCAAGCACTCGCCTAAGTTTGAAAAAATCCTACCGAGTGGAGAGCAATCCTCCCACTCGGGGGCTTAGCTGCAGTCCAGTACTCGCCTAAGTTCTCCCACTCGGAAACTTAGCTGGAGTCAAGCACTCGCCTAGGTTTGAAAAAATCCTACCGAGTGGAGAGCAATCCTCCCACTCGGGGGCTTAGCTGCAGTCCAGTACTTGCCTCAGTTCTCCCACTCGGAAACTTAGCTGCAGTCAAGCACTAGCCTAAGTTTGAAAAAAATCCTACCGAGTGGAGATCAATCCTCCCACTCGGGGGCTTAGCTGAAGTCCGGTACTCGCCTAAGTTCTCCCACTCGGAAACTTAGCTGCAGTCAAGCACTCGCCTAAGTTTGAAAAAATCCTACCGAGTGGAGAGCAATCCGCCCACTCGGGGGCTTAGCTGCAGTCCGGTACTCGCCTAAGTTCTCCCACTCGGAAACTTAGCTGCAGTCAAGCACTCGCCTAAGTTTGAAAAAATCCTACCGAGTGGAGAGCAATCCTCCCACTCGGGGGCTTAGCTGCAGTCCGGTACTCGCCTAAGTTCTCCCACTCGGAAACTTAGCTGCAGTCAAGCACTCGCCTAAGTTTGAAAAAATCCTACTGAGTGGAGAGCAATCCTCCCACTCGGGGGCTTAGCTGCAGTCCGGTACTCGCCTAAGTTCTCCCAATCGGAAACTTAGCTGCAGTCAAGCACTCGCCTAAGTTTGAAGAAAAACCCTACCGAGTGGAGAGCCAACCTCACACTCGGGGACTTAGCTGCAGTCCAGCACTTGTCTGAATACAAGACCAAAGTCCCACACGACAGTTCAAAACCACGAAGACATTCAGCAAGAAATTAAGTTCGGATAAAGCTTAAAAGGCCTCAGGCCCCGAATCAAAGTACTCGAGCCCTCAGCTCGGTAGAGTTTAAACGATTACAAGTCCACTCGGCATTCCGAGGCAAATTTAAGGAAAGGCACAAAAGTTTTCTCATTCCTCAGGAGGAGGACTAGCAGGGGCGACGAACTCATCCAGGTCGATTCCGTCCGCAATACGAGTGGCAGCAGCAATGAAGGTCTCCATGAAGTCTTGAAAGCTGTGCCTCTTGGTATTGGCGACTTGGATGGCGGCCAACTTTTCTTCTCGCGCCTCCTTGCAATGGACGCGGACTAAAGATAGAGCCACATCAGCGCCGCACCGGGCAGAAGACTTCTTCCACTCCTGCACTCGATCAGGGATTTTGTCAAGTCGAGCCATAAGAGACTCGAGATCGTTCTGGAGCGTAGACTCTGGCCAAAGTGTCGAGTCGATCCGCGACATGGCAACCTTCAGCCGAGCCAAGTAATCCACGGCGCCGTCGATTCGAGATTCCAGTCGGAGCAGGTTCATGGCAGTATCATCTTTCACCGGAGACTTGATTGGGTCCAAACCCGTTTCAATCCGCCCGGTCTCCTCTTCGAAGTTCTGACAAAATTCTGCATACAAGACCCAAAGATAAGCCAACAATCGCAAACTGAGTCGACACAAAAGAAAACCAGTCGGAATTGAATGCACACCTTCGAGCTTTATATACAGCGTCTTGGCGAGACTCCTCAGGTAGCTCTCCAGGTCGTCCCTCCTACGAGCGACGCCTTCCATCTGCTCGCCCAGAGTGAGGTGCTTCTTCTTCCAATGCAAGCACTCCGTATTGGCTTCATTCAGAGCGGCCGTCAGCTTGGTGTTCTCATCTTCTATCTGGCTGACCGAAGCCAGCTTCTGTTCAGCCAGTGCGGTCTTGTCATCAGCCTCCTCGTGGGCAGCAGCCAAGTCCTGATCCTTCTTCGCCAGGGCCTCGCTCAGTTCTCCTGCAAAAGAAACGATGATTGGTTCAGAAACAGCAAAAAGATACCCAAGCCTAAAACGAAACAAGTCGACAAGGTCATCTTACCAGCAACGCCATCTCTGACCTTCTGCAGCTCCGTTCTGGCCAGTTCCAGATCGAGAGACAGTTCAATCCGCTGCTTCTCCAACTCAGCATAGCGAGACACAAGTTCACAAGATTTCCGCAAAAGGGAAATTCAGTCGACAGACATACAAGATAAGTTGCTTCTGAGTAACTAAGGGAAAAAGGTGACGTTTCTAAGACTACAGCCGAATCGAAAACATTCGACAGTAGTCTCGGGGACTACACCTAGTGGGTGCACTCAGCGTGCCCCCACTAAAAAAAAGTCGAGTGTCCGCAGTCGACCAGACACAGATCCATTCGACATGACTCGACCAGATCAAGAAAGGAATACAGGTTCAAAAACGCAATATACAGACTACAGTCGACTGCCAGCAGTCCACCGTAGTCTTGGGGACTACACCCAGTGGGTGCACTCAGCGTGCCCCCACTAGTCCAAGAAAGAGAAAACACACCCAGTGGGTGTACAGATACAAAGACTCTTCAAATAATCAAGTATCAAGTCGACTGACCTGGACATTGCTCTGAAGCGCCGAACTTGCGTCGTAAGCTGCCTGACTGGCCTCCCGAGCCTTCTTCACCTATTCCATCATGACCCCTGCCTGGCGTATAGCTTCCTTCGTAGCGGCCACTTCGTCTTCAGGGACAGGGTACGCGACAAAAATCGAAGTCGGATTGGCAGTCGACGCCGAGGGCTGCGCACTCGACAGGGGATTGGCAAAGGTCACAGAAGCCCGAGGGGCATCGCCACCATCCTGAGCCACGGTCTCAGGCGCCAGAGCAGGCTGGGGAGTCCTGTCAGCCGATCTCGGAGGTAGCAGCGTCCCCCATCTCTTGGTCGTCGTCTCTGGCAGAGATCTCGGAGGTAGCAGCACTGCAAATTTCGAAGAATCAGCCAGTTAAGCGTAACGAGTCAACCGAGGATCCGTCCTCCATCGACGAAGGAAGACAAGCTTTGTTACCCGGAAATAACAGGGACATTTATCTTCATTTTGCGCAGAGTCTTGGGCGGCTTGGATAGCGTCGTGCGTGGTTGCTTGGGGACCTTCCCAGTCGGTGTTGGAGAAGAAGTCCGAGGGCGTTTCGACGATGGCCCGACGGAGGCAGTCGCCTGGCCACGTCCCTGCGCCGGGTCGTGTGCGAGCTTGGATCGCCTTTCCGGGCGGGGAGGTTCGGTCTCCTCCTCCTCCTCTTCATTGGAGAAGACGTCATCGCCTCCCTCTCCTTCACCATCTGACTCCCACTCGCCCTGGTCATCCCCGCTCTCGCCTCCGCTCCCTTCTCCTTCCTTAGTCGACCCCTGTGCCCCATTGGGCGTCGAATACATCTCAGTGGTCGCCTGAAAGACAGCAGACAAAACGAAAAGTCAGTCAACCTGCTCGAAAGAAGACCAATGCAGAAAACGAAGATTTCAGTCGGAAACATAAAAACGCACCTGGTCGACCTCATACGAGCTGTCGAGTGGAATGACCCTCCTAGCTCCTCGGGGGTTTTCCTTGTTCCCCGTGATGCTTGACAGCCACCCCTCCAACATCTCGTCGGCGACCTCCTCCGGGTGGATCCGAGTGGTGTCCTCGAGGCCCGAGTACAGCCACATCGGGTGGTCCCGGGCCTGGAGCGGTTGGATCCGCCTCTTGAGGAAGACTTCCAGCAGATCCATCCCCGTCACGCCCTCACGGACAAGTTCAACCACTCGACCCACCAGTATCTTGACCTGGGCCTTTTCTTCGGGCGTCACCTTCAGAGAAGCAGGCTTTTCGGCTCGGTCGAGGGTGAAAGGTGGGAGCCCAGTCGACTGCCCTGGGGTCACCTGATCCTGGCAGTAGAACCAAGTCGCCTGCCAGCCTCGAATTGACTCCGGGAAGGTAATGGAGGGGAAGCAGCTTTTCCCCCTCGTCTGGATCGCCAAACCCCCACACAGCTGGATCACTTGTGTCCTCTCGTCACTCGACTTGGCCTTCTTAACCGACTGAGAGCGACAGGTGAAGATGTGCTTGAAAAGCCCCCAGTGTGGACGGCACCCCAGGAACGCCTCACACATAGAAATAAAGGCGGCGAGATAGACTATGGAGTTCGGAGTAAAGTGGTGGAGCTGCGCTCCGAAGAAGTTCAAGAAGTTGCGGAAGAAAGAATGGGGCGGCAGAGAAAACCCTCGGTCAATATGAGTGGCCAGGAGCACGCACTCACCGTCGCGAGGTTGGGGTTCGATTTCTCCCCCCGGGAGACGCGCAGCCTTGTGGGGAATGGCTCCCCCCTCGACCAGGTCATCAAGATCCTCCTGACGGAGCACCGAGGGCATCCAGTCGCCCTGGATCCACCCTTTGGGCAGGGCCGTCCGAGAGGAAGATCCGCCGCGCGCAGACTTCTTCCCCTTCCCCGCCATCGCCGCCTTCTTCGTGCGCTCCAGAGCGGTCGTCTTGCCCTTCACCATCGTCGCCGGCGAGATCTCGAGCTGGTTTGCGGTGGCTGGGCAAGAGCGAAGGAAGCGGGGGAGGCGACGGAGAAAGAGAGAAAGAAGGGGAAGAGATGAGCACGCGCATGGTTGGAGGACTCCGAGCCAGCTACTTATAAGGGGCCGCTTCCGAGTGGCTGACAGGTAGGCCCGAGCTATCCAGTCAAATCCCGTGGCAGGCGCGCACGCAGTACGTGGCGAAAAAGGCGGCGCGGAGATCGAGGAGCCTTCGCACTGTCGCTCCCGATTACTGCGGCCGCCCCCGTTCCGCGCGCTTCCCAAAAAATCCGAATCCCGCGATCTCCGCTGGCTGCAGAACAACTTGACAAAAACAGAAATCCCGCGCGCATCGGCACTCGATGCCTCACAGGTAAAGAAATCCATTCGACGAAAGGCCTGGAACGGATCAAGGCGACTGAAGGAGGTTAATGACGTCATCCGTGACAGTCGACCCAGAATGAAGCACACATAATAACCCGAAGAATCAATCGGAAAGGTCCCTAACCCCTTTTCTCACTCTAGCCTCGATCCATTCGGGGGCTAATGATGAAGTCATGTACCTACGGTAGGGGCACGGACCCGTCCTAAAGAGCCCTACCATAGGACATCCCTAGAAGAAGTCACCTTTCAATCAACTTGAAGATATCCCACTCGACGGGTTGAAGACACTCGACCAAGAAGCTGTCACTCGACCAAGAAGCCAACCACTCGACTGCCATAAGACCTCAAGTCACTCCGCAGGCGAACGGTCGGCTATTAAGTAGTCTTTATGATTATTATGACACTTTATTAGGTACGTTATCAGTAACGCCCCACCTTAAATGTACCTTAAACCCTACATTAATGAGGGCAGGAGAGGGCTGGCGAACTCTATATAAGCCATCCCCCTCCTCAGTATCAGGGGTTGGCACCCCTGTCAATTTACACACGCATAATACAGTCGACCGCCTCCGGGCACCGAGACGTAGGGCTGTTACTTCCTCCGAGAAGGGCCTGAACTTGTAACCCTTGCGTGCTTACAACTTCCCAATAGCTAAGGTCTAGCCTCCTCATACACACCCCCCTACCTCACTGTCAGACTTAGAACCACGACAGTTACCGATGCTGACGATGGGCTAGTGGATCTGGGCAAGCATTTTGAATGCAGCAACGTCAGGCCTGAAGATTTCGTCAAGTTCGCTTCTTTCCAGCTCAAAGATCAGGCTGCAGAGTGGTTCCAGCGGTACAAGGATTCTAGAGGTGGATGTTTGATCAGTTGGGATGATTTCCGTCGAGATTTCTGAGCTCATCACATCCCCAGAGTGTGACTGAAAGCAAACGTGAGGAATTCTGCAATCTGAAGCAAGGCTCTTTGTCTGTCTATGACTACAACAAGTTGTTCCAGAAGCTCGCCCGTTTTGCCAAGCAGGATGTTCCTGATGAGAAGAGCATGATATATCAGTTCAGGGGTTGTCTCCGTGAAGAAATTCAGCTCGCTCTTGTCCTCTTTGAGCCGTTGAGGTACGATGAGTTCTACAACATGGCACTGAAGCAAGAGGCTGCTCAGTTGAGGTGTGATGCTTCCAGGAAGCGAGTCAGAAACACTATGCCTTCTTCCTCTACTCAAGTGGCCAAGCAGCAGAAGTATTGGCTTCCTCCTCCTCCGTTCCGTCAGCCGTATCAGCAGAAGAGCAAAGGTGGCAGTGGTTCTTCCCACCCACCCAACCCATGCTTTCAGAACAAGACTTCGTCTCAAGCTCCAAGATCAAGTGCTCCGTACCACCGTCCGCTTTCAGAGGTCACGTGCAACAAGTGCCAACAGAAGGGTCACTACGCCAACAGGTGTTTCAACCAGAGGCGTCTTCCTCCTCCTCCTCCCGTGAGATCGGCAAGTACAGCTGTGGTCAAGCATAACCCCAAGTCAGCCAAGGTCAACTTGATGAACGCAGCTCAGGCAGAGGATTCGTCAGATGTCATCATGGGTAACCTTCCTGTTAACGATGTTCCCGCAAAAGTACTTTTTGATACTGGTGCATCGCATTCTTTCTTGTCATGCCCGTTTGCATCGAAGCACAATGTTGATACTGAGATTATGCCCAAAGCCATGCAAGTTGTTTCTCCAGGCAAGCTTTTGACTTCAAGTTTGGTTGCTCCCGATATCTCTATCACGTTGGGCGATTACAAGTTTCTCTCTTCTCCGATGGTTCTTGGTAATTCGGATATCGATCTTATTCTTGGGATGGACTGGCTCTCTAAACACAAGGCTCACCTCGATTGTGCAGCCAGGCAGATTCAACTGACTCATTCATCTGAGGATGTCATTGTCTTTGCCGCTCGTGATGATACAATCTGGTTGTTTTCTCCCCATGAGAAGGGTGAATTGGATGCTATTTCACAGATCCCAGTTGTTTGTGAGTATCAAGACGTCTTCCCAGAAGAGCTCCCAGGAATGCCTCTGCACCGGCCCGTTGAATTTGTTATTGAACTTGAGCCTGGTACGGAACCTGTGTGCAAACGTCCCTACAAGCTCGGCCCTGAAGAGTTGAAGGAGTTGAAGAAACAACTCGATGTTCAAGAAAGAATGGGTATCATTCGGCCTAGTACTTCTCCGTGGGGTTGTGGTGTTCTTTTTGTGAAGAAGAAGGATGGAACGGACCGACTTTGTGTTGATTATCGTCCATTGAACAAGAAGACCATCAAGAACAAATACCCACTTCCCAACATCAATGAGCTGTTCGAACAACTCAAGGGTGCCCAAGTATTCTCCAAGCTTGATCTCCGTATGGGTTATCATCAGATTCGCATTCGTGAGCAAGATATTCCCAAGACGGCGTTCAGGACAAGCTATGGTCATAGGAATACACTGTCATGTCTTTTGGCCTCGCCAACGCTCCTCCGACGTTCTCTCGCATGATGAACTTCATCTTCAACCCCTACACCAATGACTTCGTTTTGGTCTATCTCGATGACATTCTGGTTTTCTCCAAGAACAAGGAAGATCATGCCAAGCACTTGCGTTTGGTTCTTGACAAGCTCAGGGAACATCAGTTCTATGCCAAGTTTTCCAAGTGTGAATTTTGGCTCGATGAGGTTCTTTATCTTGGTCATATCATCTCTGCCAAGGGCATTTCCGTGAATCCTGAGAAGGTGTCTGCAATTGTTAATTGGGAACCTCCTCAGAACGTGAAGCAACTCCGTAGCTTCCTCGGTCTTGCAAGCTACTGCCGAAGATTCGTTGAAAACTTTTCTAAGATCGCGAAGCCTCTCTCAAATCTTCTCCAGAAGCACGTCAAGTACGTTTGGTCTCCGGAGTGTGATATTGCTTTCAACACTTTGAAAAAGAAGTTGATCACTGCTCCAGTTCTGACTCCGCCTGATGAAACCAAGCCGTACGAGGTCTTTTGTGATGCCTCTCTCCAAGGTCTCGGTGCTGTACTGATGCAAGAGAAGAAAGTTGTTGCTTATACCTCTCGCCAGTTGAATCCTAATGAGAAGAACTACCCCACTCATGATCTCGAGTTGGCGGCAGTTGTGCATGCTTTGTTGACTTGGAGACATCTTCTATTGGGAAGGAAAGTGGATATTTTCACTGATCACAAGAGTACAATCCGAGTATCAAGTATACTGCAGGCAAGGCCAATGTGATTGCTGACGCTTTGAGCAGGAAAGCATATTGCAATAGTCTGATTCTGAAGCCTTATCAACCCGAGCTTTGTGAAGCTTTCCGCAAACTTAATCTGCAAATTGTTCCTCAAGATTTCCTCGCCAACCTTCAAGTCTCTCCCACCTTGGAAGACCAGATTCGCCAAGCCCAGCTTCTTGATGCTATGATGAAAAAGGTGAAGATTGGTATCGCAAAGAGTCAATCCAAGTACAAGTGCTACCGCCTTGATGACAAGGACACTCTCTTCTTCGAGGATCGAATTGTTGTGCCCAAAGGTGAACTTCGTAAAGTGATTATTAACGAGGCTCACAACTCTCTCCTCTCCATCCACCCTGGGAGCACGAAGATGTATCAGGATCTCAAGCAAACTTATTGGTGGACTCAAAATGAAGCGCGAGATCGCTCAATTCGTGAATGAATGTGATGTCTGCAGAAGAGTGAAGGCAGAACACCAAAGGCCAGCAGGTCTCCTCCAACCTCTTGCCATTCCAGAATGGAAGTTTGACCACATTGAAATGGACTTCGTGATTGGGTTTCCAAAGTCCAAGCGTGGCAATGATGCTATATTCGTTGTCATCGACAAGCTCACCAAAGTGGCTCACTTTCTGCCTATCAAAGAGTCAATCACTGCAGCTCAATTGGCGGAACTCTATACCTCTCGAATTGTCTCTCTGCAAGGTATTCCTCAAGTGATATCTTCAGACTGTGGCAGCATCTTTACCTCCAAGTTTTGGGATTCTTTTCATAAGGCCATGGGCACCAACATCCGCTTCAGCACTGCTTTCCATCCTCAAACAAGCGGTCAAGTCGAGCGTGTCAACCAGATTCTTGAAGATATGCTCAGGGCTTGTGTTATCTCCTTCGGCATGAAGTGGGAGGATTGTCTTCCTTATGCTGAATTCTCGTACAACAACAGTTTTCAAGCAAGTTCGGGCAAGGCCCCATTTGAAATTCTGTATGGCAGGAAATGCCGTACCTCTCTCAACTGGTCTGAAACCGGTGAACGTCAGCTGCTGGGTAATGACTTAATCACAGAGGCAGAAGAAATGTGCAAGGTCATTCGTGATAACCTCAAAGCAGCCCAATCCCGCCAGAAGATCTACTATGATAGTAAGCACCGTGATTTGGCTTTC
The DNA here is from genome assembly GCA_034509565.1 of Triticum monococcum. Taxonomy (NCBI): domain Eukaryota; kingdom Viridiplantae; phylum Streptophyta; class Magnoliopsida; order Poales; family Poaceae; genus Triticum; species Triticum monococcum. The sequence continues at coordinate 699,593,855 of CM067847.1, forward strand.
GAGATCGGAGATCATGTTTACCTCCACATCTCTCCTATGAAAGGGACTCGTCGTTTCGGTATCAAAGGGAAGCTTGCCCCTAGATACGTCGGACCTTTCAAGATTGTCAGCAAGAGAGGCGACCTCGCCTATCAACTCGAGCTTCCGTCAAACTTTGCAAATGTTCATGATGTGTTCCATGTCTCCCAACTCCGAAAGTGCTTCAAGACGCCTGAACGCACCGTCAACTTCGAGGACATTGAGCTCCAAGAAGATCTCTCCTATCGTGAGCACCCAGTTGCAATCCTTGAAGAGACTGAACGCAGGACTCGCAATAAGTCAATCAAATTTCTCAAAGTCAAGTGGTCACACCATTCCGACCGTGAAGCTACCTGGGAACGCGAGGATCACCTCCGTTCTAAGTACCCGGAGTTCTTTCAGTCCTAGATCTCGGGACGAGATCTTTTCGTAGTGGTGGAGTGTTGTAGCGCCCCAGATATAACTTTCCCAATTTGTACTCCAACTCTTGCCGTTTCCGGCGTTAAGTTATATTTATTCTCGGGTTCGGGTCTTTGTCTCCGTGTGTTGCTCCGTTTTCATGCATCTCATATCATGTCATCACGTGCATTGCATTTGCATACATGTTCATCTCATGCATTCGAGCATTTTCCCCGTTGTCTGTTTTGCATTCCGGCGCTTCGTTCTCCTCCGGTGGCCATTTCTAGCTTTCTTTCGTGTGTGGGGATTAAACATTTCCGGATTGGACCGAGACTTGCCATGCGGCCTTGGTTTACTACCGGTAGACCGCCTGTCAAGTTTCATACCATTTGGACTTCGTTTGATACTCCAACGGTTAACCGAGGGACCGAAAAGGCCTCATGTGTGATGCAGCCCAACACCCCTCCAATTTGGGCCAAAACCCACCAAACTCTGCTCCATGTCCTAGAGCGTTCGATCACGATCGCATGGCCACAAACCGCACCTCATTTGGACACTCCTAGCTCCCTCTACCTCTATATATAGCTCCCTCCCGAAAAATTCGGATCTCTCCCCCGAAACCCTAGCCCTCTTCCTCCTCCGCGCCGGCCGGACACGTCCGTCCCCAGCCGGACACGTCCGTCGCGCCCCTCGCCCACTCGCTGCTCGCCACGTGTCCCCGGGGGGACCGCATCGCCGCCGCCACTGACGCGGGCCCGCAGGCCCAGCGTCGGCCCCCGAGGCCCACGCCGACGCCCGACTCCCTACGCGCCCCGCGCCGCCGCCCGTCTTCCCCGGCGCCGGAGCTCGCCGCCTCCGCGGTCGCCCTCGCCGGAGCCCGCACCAGCGCCCCGCGCCACCTCGCCTCGGATCCGGTCGCCATCGCCGGAGCCCGACGCCGGCCGACCCCGGCCGCCGCCGCCGCCGTCCTCGCCGGATCTGGCGCCCCCAAGCTCCTCCGGCCGCCGTCCCCGCCATTTCCGGCAAGTCCCCGGCGACCTCGGCTTCCGTGCCCCGACGGTGAATAGTACCCGCGAGATCCCAATCTGGATCTCGAATTGGACAGTTGACTTTTCAATCTTGAAACCCTATTTTCCGAGCAATCTTTGACCTGCCATATCTTTGCATCCGTAACTCCGTTTTGGACATATGATATATCAAAATGTTCGTCTCGACATGTGCATCATTTCATTCCATTGCATCATTTGCATTTGAGTTCATCTTGATGCCCAAAATGCTGTTAGAAGGAGGCTTCGTGAGTTAAATTGCAGATCTGTTAGTTCATCATAGACTTTTGTCATTTTTGCCATGATTATTGTGTGCATGATATGCCTGTGACTCTTTGGGATGAATTGTTAAGCATTTTGTCTTCTTTCCATAGGTGCCACCCGTGCATTTTTAGGATGTGTGTGGTGACTTTTGCAAGCTTGCAAAGAGAGGCACCTGAGAATTCTGTTTTCAGGGACTTAGTGAATTTCACTAAGTCTGGGATATTTTAGTTCATGATGCCATATGTTCAGCTTGTTTCCTAGTGATCGGCACCTCTTTTGAGGATGATCAGTAAGGGAGTTTTGATATTCATGTTATGCTCTATCCATCCATGTCTTTGTTTGCATACGTGGAGTGCTCTAGCTTGAGTCAATCGAGCTCTACTTTTGCTTCGTGGTAAATCTGGGCAGATCGTCAACTTGTTTGTGATTTTGACGATGCTATTGTTAGTGATCCGTGCATGCTATGCCATTGTTCTTGCCATGTATAGCTAGAATTTTGTGCCATATTCATGGATATATGCTTGCCTTGCCATGACTTGCACCGTAGTGAGTGCATCGAGCTCGTTTACATGCCTTCGTGAGTTAAATTTCAGCATGTCTCAGTTTTCACTAAGTCTGAAAACTGATTGTGCGTGAGCTATGTTCGTGTGCTCGTTAGAGTATTTTGTGAACCCTTTTGGCCCCAGGTCACTTTGGGTGTTTTGTTAAGCTTGTTGAGTAGCTCCATGCCATGTTCTTACTTGTCATAATCAGGTTGTGTACCATGTTGTTTTGCTGCTCCGAAGAGAGCATCGTGGTCTGAAATTTCATACTAGTGTTAATTTCACTAAGTCTGAAATCTGTTTTGCATCTTCGTTTTTGCCATGCTTGTTTGAACCTCATAATGGATGAATTTGGCCATGGCTCAGTGCTAGTGTTTTGATAAGCATCTTGTCTACATGCCTGCCATGTCTTTTGTTGTCATGTTTGGTGGCTGTAGGATGTTCATTTCGTTGCATTTAGGTGCCTACTTGCTGTAAATCGCAGACCGGTTCATTTCTTAAAACGCTTGCCATTTCCAAACCGTAGCTCCGATTCCTATGATCTTTATATCGTTTTCAGGTGTTTTCATCCCCTCTATCCAGTGGTACACTTGGTTTTCCAAGTTGAGGCCAGGTTCATGCATTTCCTGTCACGTCCTGCATTTTGCATCCCGCATCGCATCCCGCATAGCATATCATCTTTGCATCTTATTGCTTGAGTTGGCACGTGGTTGATTGTATCCTTGTTGCTTGTTTGTGTTGTTGGGTAGAGCCGGGAGACGAGTTCGCTAACGAGGATCCCGTTGAGTTTGCTTTTGAGGATCCAGTCAACTCTGACAACTGTGCAGGCAAGATGATCATACCCTCGAAATCACTACTATCTTTGCTATGCTAGTTGCTCGCTCTTTTGCTATGCCAATGCCACGATGCCTACCACTTGCTTGTCAGCCTCCCAATTGCCATGTTGAGCCTCTAACCCACCATTGTCCTAGCAAACCATTGATTGGCTATGTTACCGCTTTTCTCAGCCCCTCTTATAGCGTTGTTAGTTGCAGGAGAAGATTGGAGCCGTTCCTTGTTGGAACATTTATTTACTTGTTGGGATATCATTATATTGCTATGTTATCTTAATGCATCTATATACTTGGTAAAGGGTGGAAGGCTCGGCCTCTCGCCTAGTGTTTTGTTCCACTCTTGCTGCCCTAGTTTCCGTCATATCGGTGTTATGTTCCCGGATTGTTGCGTCCCTTACGCGGTTGGGCTATAATGGGAACCCCTTGATAGTTCGCCTTGATTAAAGCTTTTCTAGCAATGCCCAACATTGTTTTTACCATTTGCCACCTAGCCTCTTTTTCCCTTGGGTTTCCGGAGCCCGAGGGTCATCTTATTTTAACCCCCCCCGGCCAGTGCTCCTCTGAGTGTTGGTCCGACCGAGTAGACTGCGGGGCAACCTCGGGGCAACTTGAGGGTTGGTTTTACTCGTAGGATGTCTCATCTGAGTGTTCCCTGAGAACGAGATATGTGCAGCTCCTATCGGGATTTGTCGGCACATTCGAGCGGTGTTGCTGGACTTGTTTTAACCTGTCGAATCATCTTGTTGTACCGAGATACCGAGTCTGATCGGTGTGTCTTGGGTGGAGGTCTATTCCTTCGTTGACCGTGAGAGCTTGTTATGGGCTAAGTTGGTACCCCCCTGCAGGGATTGATCTTTCGAAAGCCATGCCCGCGGTTATCGGCAGATGGGAATTTGTTAATGTCGGGTTGTAGATAACTTGAACCTTAATTAATTAAAATGAATCAACTGAGTGTGTTGCCGTGATGGCCTCTTCTCGGCGGAGTCCGGGAAGTGGACACGGTGTTGGAGTTATGTTTGCGCAGGTTTCTCTCTAGTTTCTCGCTCGTGCTTTGCCTCCTCTTCTCGCTCTCTTTTGCGAATAAGTTAGCCACCATATATGCTAGTCGCTTGCTGTAGCTCCACTTACATTACCCTTTTCCCTACCTATTAAGCTTAAATAGTCTTGATCGCGAGGGTGCGAGATTGCTGAGTCCCTGTGGCTCACAGATTACTATTACACCAGATGCAGGGACAGATGATACAGCTCCAGATGGCGTGCTTGAGCTCAAGTGGGAGTACGACGAGGATTCTCAGCATTACTATGTGTCTTTTCCTGATGATCAGTAGTGGTGCCCAGTTGGGGTGATCGGGACCTATGTCGCTTGTTGGGTTATCTTTTATTTTGGCGCCGTAGTCGGGCCATGAGTGTTTGGATGATGTAAGTTATTTATGTACTTTGATGTGACGTGGCGAGTGTAAGCCAACTATGTACCTCCCCTTTATATTGTTTATGTACATGGGATGTGTGATGATTTCCTAACTTGCGACATTGCTTTCAATGCGGTTATGCCTCTAAGTCGTGCCTCGACACGTGGGAGATATAGCCGCATCGAGGGCGTTACAGCCGCGGACAATCAATTCAATGAGAATGCTCTCTTCATCATTCAAGATGCAATTCCACCCGAAGACCTACCTCATCTTCGTCCCTTCGCCTTGGCCAAAGATGCATGGCATTGTGTCGTGTCTCTCTACCGGGGAAGCGCAAGCATTCAACGCTCCAACTATGAAGTGGTACAAGATGAGGCCGATGAGTTTGCAATGAAGGAAGATGAAGAACCTCGTGAGCTTTATCGGAGAGTCACCAAACTCGCGATCTCACTACGAGATCACGAGAGCAAGGACAGGGATGAAAATTGGATCAAGCGCAAATTCCTTAAGGCAATGATGCCCTACCACAAGGCCATGTCCTCCGTCATTCGCCAAAGACCGGACTTCCACACTTTGACCTCAAGCGAAGTGTTGGATGAGTTTGTGGCCATGAACATTTTGGACAAGACCGCCGACAATGCGGTGCTCCGTTCTCAACGGGCAAAGAAGCCTAACCTTGCATTGAAGGCCATGCTCACTGTGGAAGAAGAAGAAGAGGAAGAAGAGGAGAGCAACCCCGAAGATACGAAGTATGCATATCATGAACATATGGCACTTGCTTCAAGGCAATTTTGGAGCAAGAAAAACTCGAGGCCCAACTTTAGCAAAAACAACTCGAGTGGCACAAGGGGCAAGCAACGTGTAAGGACTTGCTACAATTGCGGCAACGTAAGTCATTTCGTTGCGGAATGCCCGTATGAGAAGAGGGAAGACAATGGTGGCAAACTCATCCGAAAGGACAAGGCCAAGTCGTTCCCCAACAAGAACAACTTCACCAAGAAGACTCCTCCCAAGGCCTTGGTTGTGCAAGAAGAGTACAATGAGGATGATGACGATGATGAAGATGATGAGTCGGTTGCCATGGCCTCCGTTGCCATTGCAACAACGTCACGAGTGTCTCTCTTCGACTCACCCAACGAGAGCATCACCGCCAAGTGCCTCATGGCTAAAGCCACCAACAAGGTAACCTCCAACATCAAAACTACCATCATTAATCATCGTTCCCCAACGGATAGCATTAATGAAGTTGAGGGAGCTAATGTGGAGGCTAACGAGTTTGAGGCCTTTATGGGCAAACTCAAGGGAAAATCCAAGAAGCACTTTGTTGCTCTCATGGAACAACTTGGTGAGGCCAATGACATGATCGAGGCTCACGAAGACACCATCTCGAAGATGGAACGGCATAGTCGTGACTATGCCGATGAGATTTTGGATCTTTCCAATGCTCTTGAGGAAGAGCATGGTCTTCGTTTGGCTCTTGAGGAGTCACACAACGTTGATCATGCTAAGTTATAGAAAGATTATGATCATGCCCTCGTTGTTTCTCGTGTGCTAAATTCCGAGAAGGCCAAACTCGGGGTTGATCTTGCTAGACTCAAAGAGGAGTTTGATATACTTGACAAGGCCCACAAGGCCTTGAAGGGTATTCACGCTAGTCTCAAGGAGTCTCATGATCAACTCCAAGTGAAGCTAACTAAGGAGAAAGCAACTTTTCCTCATATGGTTTTAATTGATAATGCAAATGCTACTAACCCGTGTTGTGAGCATATACATCTTGTTGCGGAAAATTCTAAGTTGAATGAGCAACTTGAGAGAGTTCTTGCGACTTGCATACAAGGCAAGAAGAACCTCAACAATCTCTTGATCAACCAAAAGGGAGGTGTGGCGAAGGAAGGGGTTGGGTACGTCCCCGACTCCAAGAACAAGAAGAAGAATGACAAGACCAAACGACCTCCTCCCCTCATGCAAACCTTTGTGAGGGCGGGAGAGAGTGTCCCCGAGGATAAGAAGAAGAACAAAGTCAAGAAGGGCAATGTCACCTCTCCCAACAAAGCCGGCGATTTCAATCCTTCTTATGTGTTGTGCCATGCTAGTGATGGGCATGTTTATGCCAAATTTGTTGGTTCTCTTCATGAGTACATTGAATGGTCTATTTGGGTTCCTAAGACCCTTGTTACTAACATCAAAGGACCCATTACAAAATGGGTACCTAAAACCAAGCATTAATCTCTTGTAGGTGTTTGCTTCCTGTGGTGGATCATGGTTGCTCGATAGCGGAGCTACAAATCATATGACCAGAAGCAAGGACTTGGTGGTGGACGTGCACAAGGTTCCATCTATGCCCACCAATGTCGAGTGGGGTGACGCCTCATCTTCTAAGGTATTGGGACTTGGCAAGGTTGTCATCTCTCATGATCTCACGATCGAGAAGGTCATGCTTGTTGAGTCCCTTGCATACAATTTAGTTTCCGTTCGTCAACTTGCAATCATGGGCTTTGCCACTTTCTTTGATATCGATACCGTGGCCCTCTTGTGGAGCAAGACTCTTAAACTAGCCTTTGTTGGGCATGTCGAGAACGGTCTATATGTGATTAACTTTTCAGAGCGACCCACTAAGACTGCGACATGCCTAATGGCTAAAGTTGATCTGGGATGGCTTTGGCATCGCCGTTTAGCCCATGTCAATATGAGATCTTTGCAAAGTCTCCTAAAGGGGGACCATGTCCGTGGACTAACGAATGTTAGTTTTGCTAAAGATCGTGCTTGCAGTGCATGTATCGAAGGAAAGCTACATGAGAAGGCTCACCCTCCCACGACTATCATTTATTCAAAGAGGCCTTTGGAGCTCCTTCACATGGATCTCTTTGGGCCTCCATCCTTCGATAGTCTTGGAGGTAGGAAGTATTGCTTGGTGATTGTGGATGACTACTCAAGGTACACGTGGGTGTATTTCTTCAAGAGGAAGAGCGAGACCCAACAAACCGTCATTGACTTTGCAAATGAAGCACAACGTCAACACAATGCAAAGATCTTGACAATAAGAAGTGACAACGGCATCGAGTTCAAGAACTACACCTTGGATGAATTTCTTAGTGATGAGGGAATCAAGCATCAATATTCCGCACCATACACCCCTCAACAAAACGGTGTTGCGGAGAGGAAGAACCGGACGTTGATGGATGCGGCAAGGACCATGATGGCGGAGTTCAAGTCTCCGTACAACTTTTGGGCCGAAGCCATCAACACCGCGTGTCATGCATCCAATTGGCTCTACCTCCGCAAGGGCCTGAACAAGACTCCATATGAGATACTCACCGGTAACAAGCCCAACCTCAAGTACTTCCGGGTATTCGGGTGTAAGTGTTTCATTCTCAAGAAAGGTGTTCGGTTGTCTAAATTTGAGGCTAGAGCTTATGAGGGCATATTTATTGGTTATGCTACAAACTCTCATGCTTACCGTGTCCTCAATAAATCCACGAGACTTATTGAGGAGACGTGTAACGTGGAGTTTGATGAGAATAACGGCTCCCAAGTGGAGCAAAGTGGCACTTGTGATGTAGGTGATGAAATTCCTCCTCAAGCCATAAGAAGAATGGGTGTTGGTTTCATCCTACCCATTGAGGAACCCCTTGTGGCCGAAGGAGAAGGACAATGCTCCACTCAAGTGGAGCCATCACCAACCCAAGGCCCACACGCTTCCGAAGAACAAAGTGAAGGCCCTCATCCTCAAGAACATGACCAAGGGCAAGATCACGCTCAAGACGGTGTTGACCCATCAAGTGATGCCCAAGGTCAAGTTCTCTCCTCCGAGCAAGTTCAAGAATAAGAACAAGCCCAAGACGACGCTCAAGATGATCAAGTGACCACTTCTCGTCTCACCATCGAGGAGGAATTAGAGCGTTGTGCCGCCAAGGTTGCTTCCAAGCTCTCCACCAAGGATCATCTCATGACGAATGTGCTTGGAAGCTTAAGAAAGGGGGTAAGCACTCGTAGACAATTAGCAAATTATTGTGAGCATTAGGCGTTTGTCTCTTGTGTGGAACCCCACAAGGTCTATGAGGCGCTAGAAGATCCGGATTGGCTCAATGCCATGCATGAAGAACTCAACAACTTCGAGCGCAACAAAGTGTGGAGATTGGTGCCAAGGCCAACGGGGAACCACAATGTCATTGGAACCAAGTGGATATTCAAGAACAAGCAAGATGCCCATGGGATTATCATTCGCCACAAGGCTCGTTTGGTAGCACAAGGCTACTCCCAAGTCGAGGGTATCGACTACGGTGAAACCTTTGCTCCCATTGCTCGTCTTGAATCCATTCGCATGTTGATTGCATATGCTTCTCATCATAACTTTAAGTTACATCAAATGGATGTGAAGAGTGCTTTTCTTAATGGTCCCATTAATGAATTGGTGTACGTCAAGCAACCCCCCGGGTTCGAGGATCCCTACTTTCCCGATCATGTGTATCAACTCGATAAGGCACTCTATGGCCTTAAACAAGCCCCACGTGCGTGGTATGACCACCTTACCGAGTTGTTACAAGACCGTGGGTTTGAAGTTGGGATAATCGACCCCACTCTTTTTACTAAGAAGGTCAAAGGGGAGTTGTTTGTGTTCCAATTACATGTTGATGATATTATCTTTGGTTCTCCTAACAAAGCTTTCAATGAGTAATTTGCCGCTCTCATGACCTCAAAGTTCGAGATGTCCTCCATGGGAGAGTTGAAGTTCTTTCTAGGGTTTGAAGTGAAGCAAAGAAGATAAGGAACGTTCATCAATCAATCCAAATACACTCAAGACATGCTCAAGAGATTCAAGCTAAGTGATGTCAAGCCGGCTTCCACTCCAATGCCAACCAAGTGCCAACTTGACTTAGATCCCAATGGTAAAGTGGTGGATCAAAAGGTATATCGTTCCATGATTGGATCCTTGCTTTACCTTTGTGCATCTAGACCGGACATCATGTTGAGTGTGGGAATTTGTGCACGGTTTCAAGCCGCACCTAAGGAAAGTCACTATGTGGCAGTCAAACGAATCTTTCGATATTTGGCTCATACCCCAAACTTTGGCTTATGGTACCCAAGAGGATCAAACTTCAAGCTTGTAGGGTACTCGGATTCCGATTGGGCGGGAGACAAAGTGGATAGGAAGTCCACTTCCGGAGGGTGCCAATTCCTTGGTTGCTCTTTGGTAAGTTGGTCTTCTAAAAAGGAAAGTTGTGTGTCTCTCTCGTCCACCGAAGCGGAGTATGTTGCGGCTGGTAGTTGTTGTGCACAACTCTTATGGATGAGGCAAACTTTAAAGGATTATGGTGTCACTTGTGACAAAGTGCCTCTTTGGTGTGACAATGAAAGTGCCATCAATATCTCTCTCAACCCGGTGCAACACTTCAAGACGAAGCATATTGAGATCCGGTATCACTTCATCCGGGATCACATTAGGCGAGGAGAGATCGAGCTCAACTACGTCAACTCTCATGATAACCTTGCAGATATCTTCACGAAGCCCTTGGATGAAGCAAGATTTCGCGAGTTAAGGCATTAGCTAAATATCATCGATTCGAGCAATGTTGCTTGAACCCTTGCACACCCCACCATACTCAACGTGTTGTCCTATTTAGATGTAGGCATGGACATAGGGGGAGTGATGTTCTCTCAATGAACTCTCCCTCCCCCCATTATGCATAAATCAATCAAGTCTTTCACATTAGCCATTTTTTGTGGTACTTGTGCTTCAAAGACGAGTTTTGGTCATGGACCCAAGGATAATTCTTCGCGGTGCCATACCAATTGACTCAAACATAGGTGGCTACGGCCACCGCCCTATCTTTTGGAGAGGTGGTGTCTCATGGTTGGTTCGTTTGTCGTGTGCCTTTCTGGTTTTGTGTGTTGCGTGGTCTTGTGGTGTTGTGTTGGCTCGGAGTAGTTTGTGCAAAGATCAAGTTTTTTTTCGAGCTCGAAACGTGCATCTTCTTGAGCCCATGGTACTACCGCGTCTGGGCGCGGTACTACCGCTTGGGAGGCACGGTACTACCGCGCCACAGCACGGTACTACTGCACCATGCGGTACTACCGTGTCTGGGCACGGTACTACCGCGCCGTCAAGGGCGCGTGGGGGTTATGACTCGGGCAGGGGAGTTACCACTCCCCATACCCATTCATTGTCTCTCTCTCCACGTCTCTCCCTCTCAAGAACGGCGCCGGAGGCCGTCGCCGGATCTCTATCTCCGGCCACTCTCCTCGGATTCCGACCGGTGGGATCGTTCCCCACAACTTTCTCTTGCCATGGACCAAGGTTTTTCCCCAAATCCCTCTTTTTCTTGGCTGTTCTCTTGCTTCTAGGTTTTTGGGGAGAAACTTGTTGTTCTTGAGATTTTAGGCCAAATCTATGCAAGAGTAGGAAGTAGGAGAGTCGTGATGTGTAGGAAACATACTTGATATGCTGTCTTGTGGTAGCTTTGTCCTACCGTAGTACCGCTGTGGTTTCACAGGCTTTCTCAGTTTTGAACAAGTTCTGATCTGATGCGGTGCGGTACTACCATGCCCGATGTGCGGTACTACCTCTCTCGCGGTACTACCGCCTGTCAGGCGCGGTACTACCGCACCGAGCGGTACTGCCGCTCCGCGGACGCGGTACTACCGCGCCGGCCGCGGTGCTAAGGGCGTACTACCGCTCCTACACCCGGTACTACCGTGCTCCTGAACGGTACTACCGCGTCTACGAGCCGTACTACGCTCTTAGCTCCGCAGCTCTTGGCAGTATTACCATAAGGATCAAATCTCTCTCTAGCCATGTATCATGTGTGCTTTCTACTTGTTTCACTTGACTTTGTTGTGATCTTTGCATTAATCTCTCTTGGCTGTTGTGGGTGTTTTTGCGTTCTGTGTCTCAGGTGGTGGCTCTCGCCGTTCCAATCCCAGTCGAGACACTGGCTCCCAGCGTCTGCGCAACCCCCAAGATGAAGCCCAGAGGGCTCCAATGCCCCCAAGCGCAATGTCAAGTCCGTTGCAAGCAAGCAAAAGGAACCGGCTAAGGCCATGGACGAGATCTCCTTCACTGAGTATATCGAACGCCGGAGGATCAATCCCTGTGTGAATCCTCGGGCTATCCTCAAAGGCACCGAGATGTTCTGGACCAAGCAACAGGTTCTCATCTATCTGGATGTGATCAAGAACAAGAAGAACACCTACGAGGATGTCAAGTGGATAGATATGCATCACATGCGGAAAGACAAGTTTCGTGACTATTTTGGAGAGGCTCTGGACTTGGTGGAGCAGTTTGCTATTGAGCCGGTGATCTCCTTTCACCTTGACTATGACCCTGAGCTTATCTATCAGTTCTTTGCCTCAGTGTACTTTCATCCCGGGGGGACCGGAGGATGACTTGGATGACCAATGGCCGTCACCTGTCTGCTACATGGAAGGAGTTCATGGATCTGCTGCACATTCCTGATGATGGGCTTCACACCCCGTTGGCGTCCGCCCCATGCCAACTCTGAGTCTGCCAACAAGAACCTGCTTCAGCCCTTCCTTGTTGACAAGGTACTCCCCAATGGAAAGTCTACTTGGGTGTTGAACTCTTTTCTGGATATCATGCATCGCATCTTCCGCAACACTCTGTTCTCACACATTGGCGACAAGGCCAAGGTTCATGCATATCTAGTGGACATGTTGCTCTTGGGTGCAGAGGCACGTACTTCTCAGACTCAGCCACTTGATGTCTCTCACATCATGTGGTGTGAGCTTCGGTTTGCGGTGTTCACTCGCAAGGTTCCTATCAATGGACCGTACCTGTTTCTGCTGCTCTCTACCACTTGGGATAAGACGTATCCAGGTGATGAGTTCCTTGCTCCAGACTGGATCCGCCATGAGTCCATCTGCCTCCGCGTCAAGCCCAACTGGGCCAACATCACTACTCGTGCTGAGGCATCTTCTGCTAGGAGGGCTGCTAGTCAGGGGGAGGCTGCTGAGGACCGTGCTGAGGACCGTGTTGAGGACCGTGCTGCCAGGTCCACCACTTCTTCCTCGGAGCCATCATGGGCCAAGAAGCTGAAGGACAAGATGAAGACTCTCTTCTACATGCAGGAGAAGGGACAGTACAGGGCTCACGTGGCTGAGAAGGAGAATCACCGCCGTGACAAGAAGGTGATGAGGCTCTTTGGAGAGGATGTGTCTGGCGGTTCTGTGGATGTCATCACTCCTGAGGCTGCCTGGATGTCTAAGCAGGGCTACAAGTGAACCAGTTCAGAGGATGACATGGAGGAGACTATCCCCGCCGCTGAGTCTGACGAGGAGCACGTGGAGCAGTGGGACGACTTCTCTGCTTGAGCCACCACTTGTGTTGTAGGTGTCCTCTCTGCCTTTTTGGCGTCTCGATGCCAAAGGGGGAGAGAGTGTAGGGATTTGCGTCGTGTTTGGTGTGCTTGTTTTCTTTGTTTGCTTTGTCGTTTGGACCTCGTTTGCTTTAGTTCGGTTTGTGCTTCCGAGACCTTTCCTCCATATGGTGTAAGACATATGCACTCGATCTATCTTAGTTAAGCACTCTATTTATCTTAGTTATCTTATGATTGTACTATCTTGTCTAGTGATAAATTTGCCTTGTCTCTATAATATAGGGGGAGCTCGGTTCCTAGCATTCGTGCTCATCTAGGTGGCACACATTTAGAGGGAGCCCGTCTATATTATAGAGAGGAAGGGTTTGCTTTTACTCAATAGTATTTTTCCTTGTGCAAATCCTGTTTTGTCATCAATCCACCAAAAAGGGGGAGATTGTAAGGTCATATTTATCCCTAAGTGTTTTGGTGATTGATGACAACGCATTTGCGGACTAATCGTGTGCCATGAGCTTTCCAGACTCTTCTCTGCTAGGCACAAGACGATTGGTTGCCCCTGGAAGACTGACCAAGACGGCGTCTTTTCTACGTTTCCTTTTGGTGGATTTGAGTCGTAGGAAAGCCATACTATTAATAGGGGGTCCGCGTTGGAAAGGTTTGGGTGGAATCATCACGTACACGTCTCCTTTTATCCCCTCCTTTCTTCCTTGGAGCTTCCTCTGTTTTCCTGCCACAGTTGACTGGCTTCTTGTGTGGTTGCGGTAGTACCGCTCCAGGATCAACGGTAGTACCATGGGCATCCACGGTAGTACCACGCAGGCACGCGGTAGTACCGCTGGTCCTCACGGTACTACCGCTCCCCTAGAGCCGTACTACCGCTGCCCACTAGGCTAGTGCCGCCCGTTTGCGGTAGTAGGAGCGGATGTAATTTTTTACATCCGCACCTACTGCGGTAGTACCGCTTTCACCGTGCGGTAGTACCGCGCTAGGCGGTCAGGCAGTAGTATCGCCCCTCAGCAGTACTACTGTGTCAAGTTTTTGCTACTTCCGTTCTTTTGTGGAAGTATGCACGGAAGTTCCCCTTCCCCCTGTCTGGACTTTTTGCCTTACGGTAGTACCGCACTAGGGGCGCGGTAGTACCGCGCGTGCGGAAGTACCGCCCCCAGCTTGCGTCTATTTCCCTGGCTGGGGTCGTGGCAGTACCGTGCAGTGGTACGGTAGTACCACACTGCCGTGCGGTAGTACCGCTTGGTGGCAAGCAGTACTACCGCACGACCTTGCGGTAGTACCGCTGGCCAGGCGCGGTAGTACCGCTAGTCGTGGGCTGGTTGGTGGGTAACGGTTGGATCTTTTCCTCTCACTATATAAAGGGTCTCCTTCTTCCCCGTTGACCTACCTCTTCCACCATTAAAGCTCCATTATTGCTCCAAGCTCCATTTTCGCCCGATCTCACTCCCTAGCCAACCAAACTTGTTGATTTGCTCGGGAGTGGTTGAGAAGGTCCCGATCTACACTTCCACCGAGAGATATTTGATTCCCCTACTATTCCCTTGTGGATCTTGTTACTCTTGGGTGTTTGAGCATCCTAGACGGTTAAGGTCACCGCGAAGCCATAGTCCATTGTGGTGAAGCTTCGTGGTGTCGTTGGGAGCCTCCAATTGAGTTGTGGAGATTGCCCCAACCTCGTTTGTAAAGGTTCGGTCGCCGCCTCCAAGGGCACCAATAGTGGAATCACGGCATCTCGCATTGTGTGAGGGCGTGAGGAGATTATGGTGGCCCTAGTGGCCTCTTGGGGAGCATTGTGCTTCCACACCGCTCCAACGGAGACGTACTTCCTCTCAAAGGGAAGGAACTTCGGCAACACATCCTCGTCTCCACCGTCTCCACTTTTGGTTATCTCGTGCCTTTACTTGTGTAGCTTAGTTGTTTCATATATCTTGCTTGCTTGTGTTCCTATTCGTGTTGCATCATATAGGTTGCTCATCTAGTTGCATATCTAGACAACCTATTTTGATGCAAAGTTTAAATTGCTAAAGAAAAGCTAAAAATTGTTAGTTGCCTATTCACCCCCCCCCCCTCTAGTCAACCATATCGATCCTTTCATACGTGCTTATGGAAAAGAACTTGCATGACATCTTTTGTCCTACCCTCCCGTGGCAGTGGGGTCCTAGCGGAAACTAAGGGATATTAAGGCCTCCTTTTAATAGAGTACCGGACCAAAGCATTAACACATGGTGAATACATGAACTCCTCAAACTATGGTCATCACCGTGAGTGGTCCCGATTATTGTCACTTCGGGGTTGCCGGATCATAACACATAGTAGGTGACTATAGACTTGCAAGATAGGATCAAGAACTCACATATATTCATGAAAACATAATAGGTTCAGATCTGAAATCATGGCACTCGGGCCCTAGTGACAAGCATTAAGCATAGCAAAGTCATAGCAACATCAATCTCAGAACATAGTGGATACTAGGGATCAAACCCTAGCAAAACTAACTCGATTACATGATAAATCTCATCCAACCCATCACTGTCCAGCAAGCCTACGATGGAATTACTCACGCACGGCGGTGAGCATCATGAAAATTGGTGATGGAGGATGGTTGATGATGACGACGGCGACGGATTCCCCTCTTCGGAGCCCCGAACAGACTCCAGATCAGCCATCCCGAGAGTGTTTAGGGCTTGGCAGCGGCTCCGTATCATAAAACGCGATGAATCTTTCTCCTTGATTTTTTTTCTCCCCGAACACGAATATATGGAGTTGGAGTTGAGGTCGGTGGAGCTCCAGGGGGCCCATGAGGCAGGGGGCGCGCCTAGGGGGAAGGCGCGCCCCGACCCTCATGGCTAGGGTGTGGGCCCCCTGGCCTTGATTCTTTGCCAATATTTTTTTATTATTTCCAAAAATAATCTTTGTGGAGTTTCAGGTCATTCCGAGAACTTTTGTTTCTGCACATAAATAACACCATGGCAATTCTGCTGAAAACAGTGTTAGTCCGGGTTAGTTCCATTCAAATCATGCAAGTTAGAGTCCAAAAGAAGGGCAAAAGTGTTTGGAAAAGTATATACGACGGAGACGTATCACAATGCCCACTTCAATATCTCCTCTCACGGGAGTTCTTTCAATCTCATTTCCGCGTCCATTTTAGTTTCCAGCTCCCTGGTCTCAAGAATTGTGGACTCGGCCCTTAATTCTAGGGACTGAATAAGTGTAAGGAGCCTTTACTTTTCAACCTTATAAATCCCACTCGGATGCTTAGCCCATCCACATAAGAAGCTTCTTAAATGCCTTATCTTATTCTGCCATCTTTCAACCGACGTCCTCCCTCTAGCATCTTTAGCCCATTCCCTAGCTATCAGATCCAAAAAACCTTCTCTTTCAAACCACGCCAATTCGAAAGAAAAGGTGTTTTTATTCCCCACATGCGTTGCCTCACCAGAGTCAACTAGCAAAGGGGTGTGGTCGGAGATCGCGCGTGATAACGCTTGGACTGTTACCAGGGGAAATTTCCGCTCCCATTCGACGCTCGCGAGGACACAATCCAGCTTCTCGAACATCGGGTTTGGCAATGTATTAGCCCAAGTAAATTTTCTACCTGAAAGCTCTATCTCTCTTAGATCTGAGCTTTCAATAATGGGATTAAACATAAACAACCATCTGCCATCAAAGGTATCATTGTTCTTTTCCTCTCTCCTTCTAATAATGTTAAAGTCGCCCCCAACTAAAATTGGAAGCTGCTCACTACCAGAAATACGGAAAAGATCAGCCAAAAACTCTGGTTTGAGTTCTGGCTGTGCGGCGCCTACCGCCACCAGTGCCCAATTAAACCCATCGGCCTTCGATCTAACCCAGAACTTAACAACAAAATCTCCCATAACCACACTTCGGACCTCCAACGATTCACATTTAAACCCAAGTAAGATCCCACCAGATCTTCCTCTCGGAGGTAGGCAATGCCAATCAAAGTACTTAGAAACTGGGGGGTAAAATTGTCCCTTCCAGTTTCAGAGAGGGCGATAAAATCCAACTTATATTCGATAGAAGCATCCGCTAGAAACCTTCTTTTAGCAAAGTCTGTCACACCTCTGCTATTCCAAAAGATTCCTCTCATATTTCGTCATGAAATTTTTTAGTCGTACGGTTCCCAACACTTCGACGCACAACCGAAGCTAGATAAATCTTTCGCTTCCACTTGCGTTTAGGCTTGTTTTGATCCTCCACCCGGTCCTCACAACTGGGCTCCATGGACCCAACTGCCCGACAATCGATATGGGTAGAATCCCTTAGAGAAATAGACCCACCATCCCCCTCTGTCTCAGGAAGGGATGGGGCAAGATCCACACAGAAACTATCGAGAACCCTGACTCCCAATGCATCTATGTCGGAATCGTTCATAGGTTTGACCGCTGCTAGGTTTCGAATTAGTTCTAAAGCACGTTCCGCTTCAAGGTCCAGGAGATCATTAACGAATTTAGAGATTTCACTACCGTTACTACCTGGTGAAACTCCTAACTGATTTGCATTATTAATAATCTCATCATTGGAAAAATGCAAAATGGAATTGGAAGTGTTGACCGATATACCAGTAGTGACCTCAATGTCACAAAGCTTGGCCGCCCGCATGCCACACCTCTACTGCATGTCATCAACATCCGGCTGGTCCTGGAGGCGGCAGCTCATCCGTCGCCCCTCGGTTACAGGATCCGGAATCCCTCCATATAGGTAATGATCTCATCCCGAGTGGGCCCGTTGGGGGTAAGGCCTCCAGCCCCACCCCCAACATGGCCGAGCCGGGCTGAAGCAACCAGAGAAGCGCCATGAGCCATAGCAGGCACCGTCGAGGCTCTCGACGCACTCAGCATAGTCATCCGACAACCAGCGCCTGGGGATGCAGCGTGGCGTGCCCCATCCAAAGGCATGCAAGGGGAGGTCGGTGCAGGGGCCACCTGCCCACGCTCCCCGCTCGACCCGCCCCCCTGGCTGGATGGAGACGCGGCCATCACCACGGCCGGTGTCGCCTGGACATGCAACTTAGCGGGCGTCGGCTGGCTCTGGGAGCTTGTGGACACCACGGGAGCGGCCACCCTGACCGCCATAGGAGAAGTAAGGGCCGAGGCCTACTGCCCAGGCCCCCCTCCTAAACCAGAGCCATCACAGGTCCCCGACATGGTCAATATCACACCCGGCATCATCGGGCTCTTCACCCACGGCGACACAGCAGAAGGAGTGGGGGAACGGAGGGCTGCCTGCCCATGATCGTCCCCACCCTCGACCGAAGTCATCTCAGTGACAGTCGCCTCCAAACAACCATCCACAGAACCATCTGCAGCTTCCAAGTCCAGGGGAGGAGCGTGGGTTCTAACACATCATCACACTCCACCCGATCCCTCCAAAGTCTGGGAGGACCATAAGCACGCTCAAACGATCCAAATCTCAGAGTGTTCATAGGCACAATAGTTGATGGTACAACCCCATTCCCGGGCGTCTGGGAAGCGGAGCCCGGAATGTTGGACAACTCTCACCCACGATCCTCCTCCCGCGCCTCCTTGTTACCCGAACCATCATACTTATCAAGCATATCAACATCAGGCCGTGCCAAAGCCTCAGCGAACAGATCGGTGTCCTTAAACCCAATCTCAAGGTTGTATATCAGGCCCTTATGTGTCCACTTAAACACGTCTGGCACAAACTCAATGTCCAGAATACTCACCAGCAGTCTCGCTACCCCGTTAGCTCGGGTAAAGGCCATATCCACCCTCTCAGTTTTTCCTACAAGTGTCCCCAAGCTAGCAACGACTTAAGCATCATTCAACTACTTCGATGGAGCCCCCGAGAATCGTAACCAAACCTGAGATCTCCATCGTGGTCATGCTCTGAGGCGCCTCTGGGATCTCCATCGCACTAGGAGACTCAAAGAACATCAACCCGACACAGGAAACTCCATAGATGGTAACACTCGGCATCAGTGCACTCAATATCGGGCACTCCCCCATAGCATGCGCTGGTTTGAGGCAAGTGTCACATAACTCAGTAACGCACTCGGCAATAAAATGACCCTTGTCTCCACAATGATAGCAACGCATCTTCTCCTTTTTGCGAGCCAACTAGGAAGCTCTATCACTCTCTGGCTTGTCAGTTATACCGACAGTGCCCGTCGCCATGGGCTGAATCGGAGGCACCTCAGCATGAGCCAGAGACGTCACCGCGTCCATTACCTGAATGAACAACTCCGGCTTGTGCCCGGAAACAGCCACCTCCGAGGAGGCCATTGGCTCAACAACATCGGGCGGTGGAGGCTGACGGTAACGGTTCCTGCCACTGCGACCACCACGAAAACCTCAGTACCCACCTTTCTGCCGGTAATCTAGGCCAGATGCCCCCTCAACAAAGCCACCCGGATGGCCGTAAAAAGGCCGGTCTGTCGTTCTATCACTCTGCCATGCATATCCACGCCCGCCGCCCGCCACCGACGAACCCCGATGCTGGCCATCACCGTACGCATCATAACCATCATCATGCCATTGTCCATGCGACAGTCCACGACCACCGCGGTTTGCCGGGAAGCGCAGATGTCCCGCAGCACCAATACCCACATGTGCCGGCGGTCCAGTTCGAGACGCGGGGAGGCAGCCCCGCACTCGAAGTCGGCGGCACGTGCATCGTTTGCACCAACCCCACCCGTTTCTGCGGCTACTGCGCAACGATGTGAGGCGGCGGCGCTGCCCGAGGCTGCTGCACGCTCGCGTGTGGCTGCTGCCGAGGCTCCGCCATGACGGCCCCGAGCGCCGATAGTGTAGGACCCTGCGCTCCCATGCCGCGACCTGTAGAGGCTGATGCGGGCGCCACAATGATACGTCTCCGTCGTATCTATAATTTTTTATTGTTCCATGCCATATATTCTACAACTTTCATATACTTTTGGCAACTTTTTATACTATTTTTGGGACTAACATATTGATCCAGTGCCCAGTGCCAGTTCCTGTTTGTTGCATGTTTTTTTGTTTCGCAGTAAATCCATATCAAACGGAGTCCAAATAGGATAAAAACTGATGGAGATTTTTCGGGAATATATGTGATTTTTGGGAAGAAAAATCAATGCGAGACAATGCCCGAGGGGGGGGGGCACGAGGCAGGGGGCGCGCCCCAGGGGGTCAGGCGTGTCCTAGGCCCTCGTGGCCACCTCGTAACGCGGTTGGTGCCCTTCTTTCGCCGCAAGAAAGCGAATATCCGGATAGAGATCCTGTTAAAATTTCAGCCCAATCGGAGTTATGGATCTCCAGGAATATAAGAAACGGTGAAAGGGCAGAATCTAAGAGCGTAGAAACAGAGAGAGGCAGAGAGACAGATCCAATCTCGGAGGGGCTCTCGCCCCTCCCACGCCATGGAGACCATGGACCAGAGGGGAAACCCTTCTCCCATCTAGGGAGAAGGTCAAGGAAGAAGAAGAAAGAGGGGGCTCTCTCCCCCTCGCTTCCGGCGGCGCCGGAACGCCGCCGGGGGCTATCATCATCACCGCAATCTACACCAACACCTCCGCCATCTTCACCAACATCTCCATCACCTTCCCCCCTCTATCTACAGAGGTCCACTCTCTCGCAACCGTTGTACCCTCTACTTGAACATGGTGCTTTATGCTTCATATTATTATCCAATGATGCGTTGCCATCCTATGATGGCTGAGTAGATTTTCGTTGTCCTATCGGTGATTGGTGAATTACTATGATTGATTTAATTTGCTTGTGGTTATGTTGCTTCCCTTTGGTGCCCATCATATGAGCGCGCGCGTGGATCTTAGTTGTATGTTGATAGGACTATGTATTGGAGGGCAAGAGTGATAGAAACTTCAACCTAGCATAGAAATTCATGCATACGGGATTGAAGGGGGACCAATATATCTTAATGCTATGGTTGGGTTTTACCTTAATGAAAGTTAGTAGTGGCAGATGCTTGCTAATAGTTCCAATCATAAATGCATAGAATTCCAAGTCAGGGATGACATGCTAGCAGTGGCCTCTCCCACATAAAACTTGCTATCGGTCTAGTAAAGTAGTCAATTGCTTAGGGACAATTTCACACCTCCTACCACCACTTTTCCACACTTGCTATATTTACTTTATTGTGTCTTTATCTAAACATCCCCTACTTTTTATTTACGTGCTCTTTATTATCTTGCAAACCTATCCGAAAACACCTACAAAGTACTTCTAGTTTCATACTTGTTCTAGGTAAAGCGAACGTTAAGCGTGCGTAGATTTGTATCGGTGGTCGATAGAACTTGAGGGAATATTTCTTCTACCTTTAGCTCCTCGTTGGGTTCGACACTCTTACTTATCGAAAGAGGCTACAATTGATCCCCTATATTTGTGGGTTATCAAGACCTTTTTCTAGCGCCGTTGCCGGGGAGCCTAAGCGTGGGGTGATTATTCTCGTGTGTGCTTGTTTGCTTTATCACTAAGTAAATTTTATTTGCTATTTTAAGTTGTTCTCTATCTTTAGTTATGGATATGGAACACGAAATACCAAAAAATTAGGTGTACCTACTACTCATGGAGATGGGGAACCTCCTAAAACCCTCGATGTTGGTTATGTGAAAAATATTATGTACTACTTTGATAATCCTGAGAAAACCCCATTCAATTATGTAATGGGAGACATGTTGGATCAACATGAATACTTTAGGTATTATCGCTTGACTCAAAAAGGGAAACTATTATGGGATCAAATTCATATGTTGCATTGGTATGCTCGGGAACTTTGCTTGAGATATGATTATACTGGTTGCTCTAGGATGAAGGCTCCACACCTCCCCTTTCCATGAAAATTTAATGATGATAAAACCTTGGATTCTTATTCTAATGGTATATATGATTACTATGATGTGGAACAAGTAGAAGAATTTGTTGCTTTTATCGGTGCTTATGAACTTGAATCTTTGTTTAAACAGTGTGAAAATTTTGATGATTCAGTTTATAGACCTGCAAATTTAGCTATCCTTAAATATTTCCATGAGAATTATGAATACAATGCCGATATTGATGCGTTTATTGAGAAAGTCTCCGCTGTCCAAGAAGAGACTAATATTTTGCAGGAGTCTATGGAAGAAGAAATTAATGACATTGTGAGCTCATTGGATGAAAAAGATGAGGAGGAGAGCAAAGAACAAAAGGAGGAAGAGTGGATTGATCACCCGTGCCCACCTTCTAATGAGAGTAACTCTTCAACCATTACATTGTTTAATTTCCCTTCGTGCTTACCAAAGGATGATTGCTATGATGACTGTTATGACCCCGTTGGTTCTCTTGAAATATCCCTTTTTGATGATGTTTGCTATGCTTGTGGCCAAGATGCCAATATGAATTATGCTTATGGAGATGAACTTGCTATAGTTCCTTATGTTAAACATGAAATTGTTGCTATTGCACCCATGCATGATAGTCCTATTATCTTTTTGAATTCTCCCAACTACACTATCGGAGAAGTTTACCCTTATTAAGGATTATATTGATGGGTTGCGTTTTACTACTACACATGATGATTTTGATAGATATAATATGCATGTGCTTGCTGCTCCTACTTGCAATTATTATGAGAGAGGAACTACATCTCCGCCTCTTTATGTTTCCAACACGAAAATATTGCAAGAAACTGTTTATACTATGCGTTGGCCTTTACTATGTGTGCATGAATTGTTCTTTTATGACATGCCTATGCATAGGAAGAGAATTAGACTTCGTTGTTGCATGATATATGTTAACTTTTGCTCACTACTAAATGCCAAATCATTGTTAATTAAAATTGGCTTTGATATACCTTGGGATCCAGGTGGATCCATTACTTGAGCACTATATGCCTAGCTTAATGGCTTTAAAGAAAGCGCTGCCAGGGAGACAACCCAGAAGTTTTAGAGAGTCATTTATTTCTGTTGTGTGCTTTATAAAGTTTAAAAACAAAAAAATAAGGAGGGGAACCGGAAAAAAAATTCAAAAAGGAAAGTGAAAGTGAGAGAGACAAGCATGGTTGAAGTGGGGGAGCTCCTTGAACTTTGTTCATGCTCACAGAAACTTTGTAAATCTTGATTATAGAAACTTTTCAAAAAAAATAATTATCCCCTTGTACAATTCCATTGTATTATAAAAATAATGTGCCAAGTTTTGCCTTCAGGTTGTTTTAGATGCTTGTTGGTTTGTACGGTGCAGGACAGAAACTTTGGCTGTAGCACGCGATTTTACATTTTTTTGCTAGAACGTCAAATGGTTCTGAAACTTTTTGCACTGTCTTTCTATACAAATTTTTTATTTTTCCTAGTTTTGGTAGAATTTTTGGAGTACCAAAGGTATGGTGAATGTTCAGATAATTACAGACTGTTTTGTTTTAGACAGATTCTGTTTTTGATGCATAGTTTGCTTGTTTTGATGAAAGTATCGATTTATATCAGTGGATTAATCCATGGAAAAGTGTTATTACAGTAGATACAATGCAAAAACAAAATATGAATTGGTTTGCAACAGTACTTAGAGTAGTGATTTGCTTTATTATACTAACGGATCTTACCGAGCTTTTTGTTGAGTTTTGTGTGGATGAAGTGTTCGAAGATCGAGGAGGTCTCGATGTGAGAAGAAGGAAGAGAAGCAAGAGATCAAGCTTGGGGATGCCCGAGGCACCTCAAGTAAATATTAAAGGATACTCAAGCGTCTAAGCTTGGGGATGCCCCGGAAGGCATCCCATCTTTCTTCAACAAGTATCGGTATGTTTTCGGATTCATTTCGTTCATGCGATATGTGCAATCTTGGAGCGTATTTTGCATTTAGTTTTCACTTTTCTTTTATGCACCATGCTGGTATGAGATAGTCCTTGGTTGATTTATAGAATGATCATTGCACTTCACTTATATCTTTTGAGTATGGCTTTATAGAATGCTTCATGTGCTTCGCTTATATAATTTGAAGTTTGGATTGCCTGTTTCTCTTCACATAGAAAACCGCCATTTGTAGAATGTTGTTTTGCTTCACTTATATTTGTTAGAGCGTGGGCATATCTTTTGTAGAAAGAATTAAACTCTCTTGCTTCACTTATATCTATTTAGAGAGATGACAGGAATTGGTCATTCACATGGTTAGTCATAAAATCTTACATAAAACTTGTAGATACTGAATATGATATGTTTGATTCCTTGCAATAGTTTTGCGATATAAAGATGGTGATATTAGAGTCATGCTAGTGGGTAGTTGTGGATTGTAGAAATACTTGTGTTGAAGTTTGTGATTCCCGTAGCATGCACGTATGGTGAACCGTTATGTGATGATGTCGGAGCATGTTTTATTTATTGATTGTCTTCCTTATGAGTGGCGGTCGGGGACGAGCGATGGTCTTTTCCTACCAATCTATCCCCCTAGGAGCATGCGCGTAGTACTTTCTTTCGATGACTAATAGATTTTTACAATAAGTATGTGAGTTCTTTATGACTAATGTTGAGTCCATGGATTATACGCACTCTCACCCTTCCATCATTGCTAGCCTCTTCGGTACCGTGCAGTACACTTTCTCACCTCGAGAGTTGGTGCAAACTTCGCCGGTGCATCCAAACCCCGTGATACGATACACTCTATCACACATAAGCCTCCTTATATCTTTCTCAAAACAGCCACCATACCTACCTATCATGGCATTTCCATAGCCATTCTGAGATATATTGCCATGCAACTTCCATCATCATCATATACATGACTTGAGCATTCATTGTCATATTGCTTTGCATGATCGTAAGATAGCTAGCATGATGTTTTCATGGCTTGTCCGTTTTTTGATGTCATTGCTACGCTAGATCATTGCACATCCCGGTACACCGCCGGAGGCATTCATATAGAGTCATATTTTGTTCTAGTATCGAGTTGTAAGTAAATAAAAGTGTGATGATCATGATTATTAGAGCATTGTCCCATGTGAGGCAAGGATGATGGAAGCTATGATTCCCTCACAAGTTGGGATGAGTCTCCGGACTTTACAAAAAAATAAAAGAGGCCAAAGAAGCCCACCAAAAAAAGAGAAAAAAAATAAAAAATGAGAGAAAAGAGAGAAGGGACAATGTTACTATCCTTTTACCACACTTGTACTGCTTCAGAATATCACCATGTTCTTCATATAGAGAGTCTCTTGAGTTATCACTTTCATATACTAGTGGGAATTTTCATTATAGAACTTGGCTTGTATATTCCGATGATGGGTTTCCTCAAATGCCCGAGGTCTTCATGAGCAAGCAAGTTGGATGCACACCCACTTAGTTTCCAGTTTGAGCTTTGATACACTTCTAGCTCTTAGTGCATCTGTTGCATGGCAATCCCTACTCCCCACATTGACATCAGTTGATGGGCATCTCCATAGCCCGTTGATTAGCCGCGTCGATGTGAGACTTTCTCCCTTTTTGTCTTCTCCACACAACCTCCACCATCATATTCTATTCCACCTATAGTGCTATATCCATGGCTCACGCTCATATATTGCACGAAAGTTGAAAAGGTTTGAGAACATCAAAAGTATGAAACAATTGCTTGGCTTGTCATCGGGGTTGTGCATGATTTGAATATTTTGTGTGGTGAAGATGGAGCATAGCCAGACTATATGATTTTGTAGGGATAACTTTCTTTGGCCATGTTATTTTGAAAATACATGATTGCTTTATTTATTAGTATGCTTGAAGTATTATTATCTTAATGTCAAATGATAGACTATTGCTTTGAATCACTCGTGTCTTAATATTCATGCCATGATTAGATTACATGATCAAGATTATGCTAGGTAGCATTCCACATCAAAAATTATCTTTTTTTCATTTACCTACTCGAGGACGAGCAGGAATTAAGCTTGGAGATGCTGATACGTCTCCATTGTATCTATAATTTTTTATTCTTCCATGCCAATATTCTACAACTTTCATATACTATTGGCAACTTTTTATACTATTTTTGGGACTAACATATTGATCCAGTGCCCAGTGCCAGTTCCTGTTTGTTGCATATATTTTTGTTTCACAGTAAATCCATATCAAATGGAGTCCAAACGGGAAAAAAACTGATGGATATTTTTTTGAAATGTATGTGATTTTTGGGAAGAAAAATCAACGTGAGACGATGCCCGAGGGGGCCACGAGGCAGGGGGCGCGCCCCAGGGGGTCAGGCGCGCCCTTGGCCCTCGTGGCCACCCCGTAAGGCGGTTGATTCCCTTCTTTGGCTGCAAGAAAGCTAATATCCGGATAGAGATCGTGTTAAATTTTTAGCCCAATCGGAGTTACGGATCTCCGGGAATATAAGAAACGGTGAAAGGGCATAATCTGAGAGCGCAGAAACAGAGAGAGACAGATCCAATCTCGGAGGGGCTCTCGCCCCTCCCACGCCATGGAGACCATGGACCAGAGGGGAAACCCTTCTCCCATCTAGGGAGAAGGTCAAGGAAGAAGAAAAAGAAGGAGGGGGGCTCTCTCCCCCTAGCTTCCGGTGGCGCCGGAATGCCGCTGGGGGCCAGCATCATCACTGCAATCTACACCAACACCTTCGCCATCTTCACCAACATCTCCATCACCTTCCCCCCTCTATCTACAGCGGTCCACTCTCCCGCAACCCACTGTACCCTCTACTTGAACATGGTGTTTTATGCTTCATATTAATATCCAATGATGTGTTGCCATCCTATGATGTCTGAGTAGATTTTCGTTGTCCTATCGGTGATTGGTGAATTACTATGATTGATTTAATTTGCTTGTGGTTATGTTGCTGTCCTTTGGTGCCCATCATATGAGCGCGCGCGTGGATCACACCATGGGGTTAGTTGTATGTTGATAGGACTATGTATTGGAGGGCAAGAGTGACAGAAACTTCAACCTAGCATAGAAATTCATGCATACAGGATTGAAGGGGGACTAATATATTTTAATGCTATAGTTGGGTTTTACCTTAATCAACGTTAGTAGTTGCAGATGCTTGCTAAAATTTCCAATCATAAGTGCATAAAATTCCAAGTCAGGGATGACATGCTAGCAGTGGCATCTCCCAAATAAAACTTGCTATCGGTCTAGTAAAGTAGTCAATTGCTTAGGGACAATTTA
This sequence comes from Triticum monococcum, assembly GCA_034509565.1. Taxonomy (NCBI): domain Eukaryota; kingdom Viridiplantae; phylum Streptophyta; class Magnoliopsida; order Poales; family Poaceae; genus Triticum; species Triticum monococcum. The sequence goes on from CM067847.1 coordinate 699,620,803, forward strand.
ACAACTCCTACCACCACTTTTCTACACTCGCTATATTTACTTTATTCTGTCTTTATCTAAACATCCCCTACTTTTTATTTACGCACTCTTTATTATCTTGCAAACCTATCCGAAAACACCTACAAAGTACTTCTAGTTTCATACTTGTTCTAGGTAAAGCGAACGTTAAGCGTGCGTAGAGTTGTATCGGTGGTCGATAGAACTTGAGGAAATATTTTTTCTACCTTTAGCTCCTCGTTGGGTTCGACACTCTTACTTATCGAAAGAGGCTACAATTGATCCCCAATACTTGTGGGTTATCACACAACGACCGGCCCAGGCGCCAGCAGCCGAAGCCCACGTGAACCACCGCAGTGATCCGCAGTGGTCGGCGCAGGCACCAGAGGCCTCGGTCCCGGCGGACCACTACCTCCACGCCCAGCCATGGCCGCTAGGGGGCGGATCCGAGCGGCGCGACCCGGTCCACACGCAGGGAAGCCCGACACCGCGCAATGACCGGAAACCCTAGCGGACGGCGGCGAAGAACAACGAGTACGACGATCGAGCAGCAACATGCATGGGTCGACGTACACATTAGAGATGGAGTCCGGTTTAGCCTGGGCCTCATACCCAGCTAACCCGGCCCACTCGGTTTCAGCGCGTTTTGGACCGAATGCCCATCAGCACTCCGGCCAACAGACGCCGTATCCACATCCAGCCCATCTTGGCCGAGCAAAAATTTCAAACGCTGGATGCGCACTTCGCGGATCTCAGCCGATCGGTCGGCCGCCGGCGCCGACGCCACCACCGCCGCAGGCCGCCTCTTCTTCTTTCTCTGAACCAGTTTCCAAGCTCCCGCCTCGAAATAATCTGACAATGTAAGTTTCGGGAGACTCACCTTAGGTAAACACTACTAGGAAAAAGCCTAGTAGTAGCGCGGGTTAAAAGCTAGTAGTAGCATGGGTGCCTGCGCTACAACTACGGCGCTACAGCTAACTAGTAGTAGTAGCGCGGTGCATCCTGCGCTACTAGTACGTGTGTTAGTAGTAGCGCGGGTTCGACACGCGCTACTACTAACTATCTGTAGCGCGTGACTGTGACCCGCGCTACTACTATTAATTTCAAAAACCAAAAAAAATCTCGACCCCGTGCGTGCTGTCAATGGTGTCAATGGTTCGATCCAGCGACGACAAGGGTCGCGGAGGTGCGGACGGGCAACGGAGACCAGATCCAGCGACGGCTATTGTAGAGGGACCGGATCCAGTGCAGAGGAGAGCAGGACGACGGTGTGAGGGTCCTCTTCACGGCCAAGGCAGAGAGCTCCTCGTTGGCCATGTCGACGAACTACGCAGGCATGGACATTGGAGGTGAGTAAAATCGGAGGGACATGGAGAGGGAAAAAGAGAAACAAGGAAGAAAGGAATAGGATGGAGGGCGCACCTGGGCTCATCGCCTGTGGTGAGGTGGTTCGACGTGGTGGCATGGAGATGCGGGGAAGACCGGCGAGCTCCGGGACGCCGGCGGCACCAAGCGGCCTCCCTCTTTTGGCGCCATGGAGGAGGAGGCACGCGACGCGAGGAGGTGAACTCGTTGGGTGCCATGGAGGAGGAGGTGTGCAGCACCATGGGAGAGCCTATGAAGAGAGGGGGGAGAGTGAGGGAGAGAGGAGGGATTCGATCGAGGATATGGGGACTTCACCTACCCCGTACTCCCTCCGTCCCAAAATTCTTGTCTTAGATTTGTCTAGATACGGATGTATCAAGTCACATTTTAGTATTAGATACATCCGTATCTAGAAAAATGTAAGACAAGAAATTTGGGACAAAGGGAGTACTTAGTAGTAGCGAGGGGTATAAAACCACGCTACTACTATCAACTTAGTAGTAGCGCGGGTCTATACCCCTCGCTACTACTATGGCATTGTCCCGAGGGGCACGGTAGAGACCGCTTAGTAGTAGTGAGGGTTAAAAACCTGCGCTACTACTATCAATTTAGTAGTAGCGAGGAATAAAAACCCCCGCTACTAGTAAGTAGCAGTAACGAGGGTTGTAAACCCTCGCTGCTAGTAAGCGTTTGCTTATAAACTTTTTCCTAGTAGTGAAAGGACTGCACCAAGGACGAATCGCTGTTGCCGCTGTACGCCGATGGATGACTCACCGGATGATCTCGACCTTATCCTCCTCCCGTAGACCCAACCTCGCCGGATCGGCTGGAGGGATTGCCAAGTCCACAAGCAATGCCACCTCGTCTTCGGGGTACCCAACCCTGAACGCCTCGCAGATCACGTTCGACGGCGTTGGTGATCCCGCCGGCAGTTCCTCGCCGTCCGAGTCACCGTCGTTGTCTTCCACGTCCCCGGCGCCGTCCAACAGCGCCCAGAACCGGCCCCCAACCCGCCGTTCCCCGTCGGCGGAGGTCGCCCTCGGAGGCGCCTCGCGAGTTGCCCTGCGGTTCTCCATGCCCCTAAAGCAACAAGTAGCCTCCTAGATCTTAAATTTGGAGGAATACTAGATGTATTGCATGCGATTAATTACATACGAGCAAAAGAAGACAGCAGCAGCGTCCATTATTAGTCAGGCTGTAACTGATGACATATTTTTTTGAGAGAGATTTCAGTTGGTTGTGAGGTCGCAGTCCTTCATAGTTTTCGCGGAGTTGCAGATCCAATAAGCCCGTAGCAGGCAGCAGTTGTTCCATGGAATGCAACATTCATTGGACACGCCATGGAAAGGTCAAGGTTGGCGAGGACAAGTGTTCTTAATCCCCAATTGGTTAGGTGCTTATTGACTGTCGTCGACGAGTTGGGGCGCCAGCCTTTGCTGCTGGGCGTTGTTGAGCTATGTTCACAATTTGTACTTCGATGGAATTTTATTCTCCAGTACCTAAATGGAGATTCCAGCTTTGAATTTCCTTCGCGGATTACCAATGCTAGCCAAAGTACTTCTAAACACGTGTATTTAAAATGTGTTTACATATTTTAAGAAAATGTTTATGTAATTTACAATATTTTCATCTGATTAAAAAGGTGTTCTCCTGTTTATAAAAATTATTTATGTAACTGAATAAAGTGTTCACATGTTTTAGGAAATGTTTGTCGATTATAATAAATGAAGCACGCCTACACTAGTAGAAAACCGGGCAATAGCACCGGTTCGTAAGGGCCTTTAGTGCCGGTTATGGAACCGGCACTATTATTTCGGCACTAAAGCCCCCCCCTCCCCCCCCCCTTTAGTACCGGTTCAGCACGAACCGGCGCTAAAGTGCCACCACGTGGCACGAGCCAGCTCCGGGGGCCGGGAGCCCTTTAGTACCGGTTGGTAAAACCAACCGGTACTAAATGGTTTGGGGGTTTTTTGCTTTTATGATTTTTTTTCATTTAATTTTGTGTTTTCCATTTTAATTCTTTTTCGTTTGCTGATATTTTACGGTACTACACACTGTACATGTTATGCATATATATATATATATATATATATATATATAGAATTTCTAGTAGAACCAATCATATATATATCATCAATCATGTCTCACAAACCACCATATTAATTCACACATACACACATGTATAGCTATATACACAATTTCTCCTACATATGCATATGTTGCCTTCGGAGCCAGTGGCATTAGCCTGATTGGTGCCTTCGGAGCACGAGACAATTGGAAGTGGTTCATGACTTGGTCGATGGGGGCGGTAGCGGGTAATAGTATTCTCCCTTCAGATTTATGACCTGGTCGAGCAAAAATACCGCTATTTCCTCTTGAAGTGCTTGTACGCGCTCCGTTGGTAGGAGCTTGTCCCGCACCTCATTGAACTGTTAAGAAGGAAATTTTGCGAAGTGCTGTATATATAGAAGCCACCTTTAGTACCGGTTGAAGCCACCAACCGGTACTAAAGGCCTGTTTTGGCCAGGCCTAGCAGCGGGAAGGGCAGGCCTTTAGTACCGGGTGGTGGTTCCAACCGGTACTAAAGACCCCCCCCCCTTTAGTACCGGTTGGTGCCATGAACCGGCACTAAAGGGGGTGCGCTGGCGCAGGTGCGTTGTGCAAGTTTAGTCCCACATCGCTAGCCGAGGGGCGACCGCACTGGTTTATAAACCCCCGTGCGGTAGCTCTCTCGAGCTCCACTCCAAAGCAGGCCTACTGGGCCTACATGTTCTATGCTGCCCTGTGGGGCCTATTGGGCTTGCGGGCCTGCATCCTGGCCCAATAACAAGTTGGGTTTCTAGTCGTATGCAGGCCGCTGTGGCCCAGTAGGTGGGCTTTTTTTCATTTAGTTTTTTCTTTTCTGATTTATTTATTTTGTTTTATTTATTTTTAGTTGTTTTTTGCTGTATTTAGAGTTTCTTTGTGAATATTTTTGATAGTTTTTAGAAACTTTCAGTTAGTGCCGGTAGTTTTTAAATTTGAATAGTTTATATTTTGAATTATTTGAAATTTGTGTGAATCACTAGTTTGTGAATAACTTAACTTTAAAAATACATTTTCCAGTGATTCTTTTTTGTTATGTTTAATATTAGTGTGTTTTATCATTATATTCAATTTGGTAATGCTTAAGTTATTTAAAAAATGCAATGACTTTGTAACGGCTGAGTTTACGTCCGAAACCCTGATACTTCGAAACAGATTGACCATTTTGTACACGAAGTGCATTAAGTGTTTGCGGTAACCCTCTCTACTTTTTTACACATGCTATGTGGGTGAAATTATGATGCCATGCCAACTTTCATCCTTTTCTGAGTTCATTTGAAATGCTTTTCAACTTCAGGGTCATTTAGCTGAAAAAAACAGTAAATGCATGAAAGAATTTGCTTGCATCCCAGATCACATCCCAGATCTTTGGGTGTGAAACTTTTTCTTCGCGTCTGTCCCTTTGCGTCGTAGCCATGGAAAATCTTCATCATTTAACGGGATGCTCGGGTCAATATTCACTGTGAATGGAGCAATTTCATCAAACTTTTCATAATCTTCTGACTTGTCTGTCTTGTCATCCACTCCCACGATGTTTCTCTTCCCAGAAAGAATTATGTGCCGCTTTGGCTCATCGTACGATGCATTCGCTTCCTTATCTTTTCTTTTTCTTGGCTTGGTAGACATGTCCTTCACATAGAAAACCTGTGCCATATCATTGGCTAGGACGAATGGTTCGTCTGCATACGCAAGATTGTTGAGGTCCACTGTTGTCATTCCGTACTGCGGGTCTTCCGTTACCCCGCCTCGTGTCATATTGACCCATTTGCACCGAAACAAAGGGACCTTCAAACCACGTCGATAGTCAAGTTCCCATATGTCCTGTATATAACCATAATATGTTTTCTTTCCCGTCTTGGTTTCTGCATCAAAGCGGACACCACTATTTTGGTTGGTGCTCTTCTTATCTTGGGCGATCGTGTAAAATGTATTACCATTTATCTCGTACCCTTTGAAAGTCATTATATTCGAAGATGGTAACTGGGACAGCAAGTACAGGTCATCCTCAATAGAGGTGTCATGCATGGTACGTGCTTGCAACCAGCTGGCAAAACTCCTGGTTTGTTCACGTGTAATCCAGTCATCAGACCGCTCCGGGTGTTTGGAGCGTAGCAAATTCTTGTGTTCATCCATATACGGAGCCACCAAGGTGGAATTCTGTAGAACTGTGTAGTGTCCTTCAGTGAGAGAATGTCCGTCCATACATATTATTTGTTCCCCTCCTAGCGTGCCTTTTCCATCCAGTCTGCCCTTATGCCGCGATTCAGGAACACCAATCGGCTTAAGGTCAGGAATAAAGTCAATACAAAACTCAATGACCTCCTCATTTTGACGGCCCTTGGAGATGCTTCCTTCTGGCCTAGCACGGTTATGACAATATTTCTTTAAGACTCCCATGAACCTCTCAAAGGGGAACATATGTGTAGAAATACAGGACCCAAAACGTTAATCTCTTCGCATAGGTGAACTAGGACGTGCGTCATGATGTTGAAGAAGGATGGTGGGAACACCAACTCGAAACTGACAAGACATTGCACCAAATCATTCTGTAACCTTGGTATGATTTCTGGATCGATTACCTTCTGAGAGATTGCATTGAGAAATGCACATAGCTTCACAATGGCTAATCGAACGTTCTCCGGTAGAAGCCCCCTCAATGCAACCGGAAGCAGTTGCGTCATAATCACGTGGCAGTCATGGGACTTTAGGTTCTGGAACTTTTTCTCTGCCATGTTTATTATTCCCTTTATATTCGACGAGAAGCCAGACGCTACCTTAATACTGAGCAGGCATTCAAAGAAGATTTCCTTCTCTTCTTTGGTAAGAGCGTAGCTTGCATGACCCTGATGTATGCCGTCTTTTCCGTGCATACGTTGCTGGTCCTCCCTTGCCTCAGGTGTATCTTTTGTCTTCCCATACACGCCCAAGAAGCCAAGCAGGGTCACACAAAGATTCTTTGTCACGTGCATCACATCGATTGCGGAGTGGACCTCGAGGTCTTTCCAATAGGGCAGGTCCCAAAATATAGATTTCTTCTTCCACATGGGTGAGCGTTCGTCAGCATCATTCAGAATAGGTTGTCCACCAGGACCCTTTCCAAAGATCACCTTCAAATCCTTGACCATATCATGTACATCAGCACCAGTACAGTGGCGAGGCTTCGTCCGGTGATCCGCCTCACCTTTGAAATGCTTGCATTTCTTTCTTACGGGATGCCTGCTCGGAAGAAATCGACGATGTCCCAGGTACACATTCTTCTTACAATTAGCCAAATATATACTGTCGGTATCGTCCAAACAGTGCGTGCATGCGTGGTATCCCTTGTTTGTCTGTCCTGAAAGGTTACTGAGAGCAGGCCAATCATTGATGGTCACGAACAGCAATGCCTTTAGGTCAAATTCTTCCCCCATGTGCTCATCCCACGCACGTACACCTGTTCCATTCCACAGTTGTAAGAGTTCTTCAACTAATGGCCTTAGGTACACATCAATGTCGTTGCCGGGTTGTTTAGGGCCTTGGATGAGCATTGGCATCATAATGAACTTCCACTTCATGCACAACCAAGGTGGAAGGTTATATAAACATAGAGTCACAGGCCAGGTGCTATGGTTGCTGCTCTGCTCCCCAAAAGGATTAATGCCATCTGCGCTTAGACCAAACCATACGCTCCTTGTGTCATCTGCAAACTCCTTCCCGTACTTTCTTTCGATTTTTCTCCACTGCGACCCGTCAGCGGGTACTCTCAACTTTCCGTCTTTCTTACGGTCTTCTCTGTGCCATCGCATCGCCTTGGCATGCTCTTTGTTTTGGAACAAACGTTTCAACCGTGGTATTATAGGAGCATACCACATCACCTTGGCAGGAATCTTCTTCCTGGGGCGCCGGCCCTCGACATCACCAGGGTTATCGCGGCAGATCTTATAGCCCAATGCACCACATACCGGGCAAGCGTTCAAATCCTCGTACTCACCGTGGTAGAGGATGCAATCATTAGGGCATGCATGTATCTTCTGCACCTCTAACCCTAGAGGGCAGACAGCCTTCTTTGCTTCGTATGTACTCTTGGGCAATTCGTTGTCCTTTGGAAGCATATTCTTTATCATTACCAGCAACTTTCCAAATCCCTTGTCAGATACATCATTCTCTGCCTTCCATTGCAGCAAATCCAGTGTGGTGCCCAGCTTTTTCTTGTCACCTACGCAATTCGGGTACAACAATTTTTTGTGATCCTCTAACATGCGCTGCAACTTCTTCTTCTCCAAATCACTTGCGCAGTTTCTCTTTGCATCGGCAATGGTCCGACCTAGATCATCAACGGGCTCATCTGATGCCTCTTCTTCAGCTTCTTCCCGCATTGCCGGCTCAGCTTCTTCCCGCATTACCGGCTCAGCTTCTTCCCCCATTGTTGTATCATCGTATTCAGGGAACCCATGGCCAGGATAGCTGTCGTCGTCCTCTTCTTCTTCATTGTCTTCCATCATAACCCCTCTTTCTTCGTGCTTGGTCCAAACATTATAATGGGGCATGAAACCGGACTTAAACAGGTGGACGTGAATGGTTCTTGACGTAGAGTAATTGTGACCATTCTTACAGCGAGCACATGGACAAGGCATAAAACCATCCGCCCGCTTGTTTGCCTCAGCCGCAAGCAGAAAAGTATGCACGCCATTAATGAACTCGGGAGAGCATCGGTCATCGTACATCCATTGCCGGCTCATCTTCATTACACAACACCGAATAAACCAAATTAATACAAGTTCATACAATTAATACAAGTTCATACATAAAGTTCATACAACACTTAAATCCAACAAACAAATAACTCTCTAGCTAAAGCATTTAAATGCAACAACAAATATGATCAAGATCGCAACTAAGGTAACAATGGATCTAACAGCATAATGATACCAAGCCTCACTATCGATGGCATATTTTCTAATCTTTCTAATCTTCAAGCGCATTTTCTCCATCTTGATCTTGTGATCATCGACGACATTGGCAACATGCAACTCCAATTCCATCTTCTCCCCCTTAATTCTTTTCAATTTTTCTTTCAAGTACTCGTTTTCTCTTTCAACTAAATTTAACCTCTCGGCAATAGGGTCGGTTGGAATTTCCGGTTCACATACCTCCTAGAAAAAATTTCTATGTCAACTTGATGGGCATAATTTGTCATAAACACGAAATGCAACTAGTTTTAAAAGAGAATATACATACCACATCCGAATCATAACAAGGACTAGGGCCGACGGGGACGGATATCAAAACCATGGCACTATATGTATAACAAACAACGTACGGGTAAGATAATTATACGAGTAACTATATATTCAAATCACACAAACATCAATTTTTATATAAAATTTCATGAACAAGAGGCTCACCACAAGGTGGTGCCGGCAACGGGACGGTGCGGGCGATCGACGGTGGCTACGATGGAGATTTAGAAGGCACTAAGTAAACCACACCTACATATGCAAACTAAGTGTTATTTTTGACCTCAAATTGCATATAAATCAAATACTAGCACATATATATATCCTCCCAAATTAATCACTATATAAACCAATGCAAGAGCTAATCTAGCAATGAGAGATGAAAGGACAAAGTTGCTAACCTTTGTGATCATTTGAATGGATGAGGGCCTTCAAATCTTGACAAATTTTGGGCAAATTTTGTGATGAACTCGAGAGGAAGAAGGGAAGAACAGAGGAGGGGGAGAGGGGAAAGGGGGAAGAACAGAGTGCTGGTGGACGAAGGGTTTATATATGACGACCTTTAGTACCGGTTTGTGCCAAGAACCGGTACTAAAGGGGCTGGAGGGGCCCCATTCTAATGTTGACAGAATGGGGCCCCTCCAGCCCCTTTAGTACCAGTTCTTGGCACGAACCGGTGCTAAAGGTTCGCCACGAACCGATACTAATGATGGAGGCCCGGCTAGCCATTGGAATTGGCACTAATGTATACATTAGTGCCGGCTCAAATACAAACCGGCACTAATGTGCTTCACGTTTGACCCTTTTTCTACTAGTGCTACTAAGGATATTTAAAGTTGTAGTTTAAAACTACTCATATTCTGAACTACAATTGGAATAATTCGCCCCACCTAACATTGTACGTGATCCATTCTCTCCATGCCGTCAAATCTCTAAACTTCATTACAAACATTTTCAAGTACAGCTACACCTAGATATTTATAGTCCCCCCCCCCCCCCCCCCTCCCCTGTGTCTTTTTTTGCATGTTAATTTCCCAGCGTTGAAAGAGTTAGTGATAATGGTAGGTTTGTTGTTCATCTCTCTCACGTTTCCGCTCGCTATCTCGACGGTCTACCATTGGATGGGAGTAATAGGCATCGGGAGAGAGGTAGCAACGACAATGCCAGCATTGCCATGAGGTTGGTCATGGTTTATTGATCGATGGAGTTGTAACGAGTTCCATTGGATGTGTATAACAACAGGATGAAATGTTCATAAGAAAACAACATGAAGTGCACACCAATTATATTAGAGATACCACGTCGTCGACCAATAATGCATGTACTTTCATATTCGAGAAATAATGCATGTACTTTGCAATGAGTAAATGGTCTTGTGATGTTTAGAAACGTGCATGCGTTCCGTCCTTAATACGGGCAAACAATATCCAAATGCACGCCAGTTCAATGCCATGATGAGCAACCCTCTATTTGGAAATACAAAGATATTTGAGACTCTTTTATACCAGACTTTAATTAACACATTCAGTTATAGGCTTTGCTGGCACAATTATATTGCTGCTCTGCTAGCAATATCTTCCGTAAAGGGGCTAACTTCTTACTCTCTCATTGGGTACATATCTAGAGTCCAATCAGAGAGGTCTAGTGAAAGTTCGAAATTTTCTCTTCCTAGCATGAATTACTCTCTCATTTAGCCTGAATTACATTTCTAGAATTACATTTAGCTGAAGATGACCGCATGAACATGACAAGTCACCTAAGTTAGGTTAGAAAAATGCCCCAGCTCGTAGTGATATGTTGAATGCCTGGTAGGCTGACATGGTCAAACGCGTTAAGATGTAAAGGTAACGGGAAGAATATAAGAATTGAAATTGTGTTCAGAACTCATTATCTTTAAAATTTGTGTTGGACACTAGAATTATCAGCTTGTGGGAGAGGTCAATTTCTTGGCCTAACATCACGCTGCATCACATCCTCTCAGCTTGTAGCCTGTTTCTCATGATCATTGTCTCTTTTTTCATGTTCATCGTCTCTATTCTAAGCTCGCTTTGGTAGAAGCTTTGCAAGATGTCACTCTGTTTCATACTTGCTAGTACTTCACCAGCCCATATCCCTTTCATGTAGCATAGGATGCCCGTGGGTATCATTCACTTGCAAGTTGAAAAGGCAAGATGGTTCAGATGAAGGAAATGCAGGGACAGTCATTACTTCCGCAACTGCAAAGATCGGTAGGACTGAAAGTAACAAGCCCTTTTTATGGGCATATCAGTGGAAATGACCATCTGTACATCCCTTTCAGAAGTAGGTTGTTAGTTACACCTCTCACTTTTAGTAAGCATAATCAGAAATGTGCTAAGCATAGATGCATTAGTATCAGTGACCAGTTAAAACATGGTAAGATTCTCTGGTTTTTTCACCTCTGCAGTTTATACCTTTCTTTTTTTATGGATATAGGACAAATTCGTTGTTGGATGCATGAGCATGCTTGTGACCAAGAATACAATTCAAGAGGGGTATGCAAATTAAAGTGCCCAAGTGATTGCTCAAGAGGCCTCATCCATCCAAACTGCAATATCACTGGAAAGAAAAGGGGTACGTCCACACTCCACACACGCGCTTGTGCATCACAACTATTCGACCATGATGCTGTTGCTCAGCTGAAACTCTAGTACACACAACCATAGTAGTATCTCCAGCCTTTACCGGTTACATAGGCGTGCCAATAGTAATATGTGTTCGTTCAGCATGTCATACATCCATATGTGTCAGTCAATATATGTGTATTCATAAGCATCCACTGGTCGTAAGTGTATCAGTTATACACATGACGTAGATGAATGTACATACCAGCAAAAGAAGACAGCAGCAGCGTCCATCATTAGTCAGGCTGTGACTGATAACATATTTTTTGAGAGAGATTTCAGTTGGTTGTGAGGTCGCAGTCCTTCATAGTTTTCGCGGAGTTGCAGATCCAATAAACCCGTAGCAGGCAGCAGTGGTTCCATGGAATGCAACATTCATTGGACACGCCATGGAAAGGTCAAGGTTGGCGAGGACAAGTGTTCTTAATCCCCAATTGGTTAGGTGCTTATTGACTGTCCTCGACGGGTTGGGGGACCGGCCTTTGCTACTGGGCTCAACGTCCCACGCGTTATTGAGCTATGTTCACAATTTCCACTTAGATGGAATTTTATTGTTCAGTCCCTAAATAGAGACTCCAGCTATGATTTCCTTCGCGGAGTAGCAATGCTAGCCAAAACACTAACAACAGCTATGAATTTTATTTCTATGTTATTTGAGAAAATTATTTTGAACTAAACTAGTTGCCATCACGTCTATGCAACTGCTCAAGCGCGATACCTGACGACGCATATCATAAGAACACTCTTGCAACCCTGGTGATCCTTGCCTATTGAGAGATTTGAAACAAGCAAAATGCCAGATTGTTCATGGATGTGAGTGAGCACAATGTTTCCCGTCCTTACGAAGAAGACTGTGTGAGCCTTAATTTGGGTGACGGCAACTGCAGATAATCTAAGAGAGAAGTTGTTCTACGAGTGTGTGATTTTACACACTGTTTTTTTTTGGTGTGTTTTTAATAAATTTGTGCACCTTTCTTTAAGATTTTTCAAGTAAAATGAAATAATAAGAAGTATGTGTGAAGTGGCAAATGACAACGCAGATATAATGAAAATATTTTCATGTAGGCTATCACATAATAATAGTGAAGAGTATTTTAAAACCGTAACCACATTGGGAAGGCGGGGGGGGGGGGGGGTGGAAGCTAGCATCAAACATCACATTTTCTTGTTTTTTTTTAGCAAAATCACATTTCTTGTTAAGTCAAGCATCTGGAGCTGAATGGGCCGCAATTAGGGTGGCCCATTGGAAAATAGGTAAAATTATTTTTGTCATTTTTTTTGGGGGTGAAAATTATTTTTGTCATTATTCAGAAATATCAACATGTACCTTTAACTTGCTCATTTAAAAATAACCAATTTAATAATAGGACAATTCAAAATATGCACGCATAATAAAAGATGCTTGTGCTTCTAAACACACTCATTTAAAAATATGTTCACATATTTTAAGAAAATGTTTATGTAATTTACAAAATTTTCATGTGATTACAACGGAAATACGTAATTGGAAAAGGTGTTCACATGTTTTAAGAAATAAAGCACACCTACTAAGGAATAATTCGCCCCACCTAACATTGTACGTGATCCGTTCTCTCCATGCCGTCAAATCTCTTAACTTCACTACAAACATTTTTCAAGTACAGCTACGCCTACATATATATACCGTCCCCCGCCCCCTCCCCCGTGTCTTTTTTGCATGGTAATTTCCCAGCGCTGAAAGAACTAGTGATAATGGTAGGTTTGTTGTTCTTTTTTCTCACGTTTCTGCTCGCTATCTCGGCGGTCTATCCATTGGATGGGACATGGAAGTGATAGGTATCGGGAGAGAGGTAGCAACCACAATGCCATGCGTTGGATCGTGGTTTGTTTATCGATGGAGTTGCAACGGACGCCACTGGGTTGATGGGAGCTTGACGATGACGAATGCGACGCCGAGAGCTACTCCATTCTTCAGGGCTCCTTCCTGCTCGTAGTGCCATGACCATGGTGATAAGGCGGAGATGGACGGCGGCAAGGCAATAACAGACTACAGTCAGCCGCCCAGCGAGATAGAGGCTCCTTGTCGCCGTGCACACGCCAATCCTGACGAGCAACGCCGGGGCAAAATCGAACCTGCATCATAGGATGGTAGCCACGGTCGAGTGGGGCGCAGAGACTACGGTGCTCGAGGTGAGCGCGTTGGATGCAGCCGTACTGGATATGCGTACAGTGCAAGGAACACAGGGTGGCGCTGCACCAGTAGCCTCAGTTGTTTCTTCGTTGGATCCATCATCGATCGGGTTACACTCTCACAATGATATGGGAACAAGCATAAACAAAAGATAGTATCTTTATCTGTGCCCCTTTTCGAAAAATCTGTGCAAACAGTGAAAAGGGGAAGTCTAAACTAAACTACAGCTGCCGCAAAAGGCTAACATCAGAAAAGGATTTTATAGGACATCAAAATGAGGGTCATTTCCAAGGATGAGGGTCATCTTTACATCCCTTTCGAAGTAGGGGTTGTCGGTTACATCTCTCACTTTCAGCCATCACAATGAAAAATGTGCTAACCATGGATGCATTTTGCTGTGGGCAGTTAATTATGGGAAGGCACTCTCATCTTTTAACCTCAGCGATTAGTCCAAAGATTCCCTGTGACATTATACCTTTCTTTTGGGTTTGATACGAGAGAAATTAGTCATTGGACGCATGAGCATCCTTGGGACTAAGAATACAGTTCTACAGGGGAAGGGATATGCAAATTAAAGGTGCTGAAGGGTGTGTTTGGTAGCTTGCACGAAGGGTGCACGAGCCTGAAAGTTCCCTATTCGACCCACTTTTCGCTGTTTGGTAGAGTGCACGAGCTCATTTGGGCTATGCTCATCTGATGCAAAAAAAGGCTCTCAGCCATGCCCATCTCATGCACCCCAGACAGGGTGCATGGAGGCAGCCATGCTCGCCCCGACCTTCGTTTGATGCAAAATTTCAAAAAATGTTCAGAATTTCAAAATATGTTTAAATTTTCAAAAAAGTAGGAATTTCAAATCTTGTTTTAATTTTTTAAAAAATTGAGAATTTCAAAATTTATTTAAATTTTCAAAAAATATTTAAAATTTCAAAAACTATTAATAATATCAAAATATATTTAAATTTTCAAAAAATATTTAAATTATCGAAAAATATTTATAATATCAAATTTTGTTTAAATTTTCAAAAAAAATTCAAAATTTCAAAAAAATCAAAAAAAATTAGAATTTCAAAATACGTTTAAATTTTCAAAAATGTTCAGAATTTCATTTTTTAATGTTCAAAATATGTTTAAATTTAAAAAAAAATCAGAATTTCAATATTTGTTTAAATTTTCAAAAAATGTTCAAAATTTGTTTAAATTTTGTTCACCATTTAAAAAAATTATTCGGCATTCAAAATTATTCAGCATGTCTAAACACATGCAGGCTGCCAAACAAAGTCTCAGCTCAGCATGTCTCAGTGCATACACCGCTGCCAAACAACAGCAAATGCATGGACTCAGCATGTATACACTCAGCATGTATTAAAGGAGAACAGTTAGGCTAGGTCCATACATGCTACCAAACACACCCGAAGTGATTGGTAAAGAGACCTCATCCATCCAATTACAGCATCACTGGAAAGAAAAGGGCAGCTCCGGTTCAGGAACAAAAGAGAACACGTACGTCTATGGCAGTCAGCGCGATCCTTTTTTGTATGTCGGCAAGTGTGTTGGGATGACCACGGCCGTGATGGCGTGGTTGAACACCTGTCCCTTTTTTTGTGCTAGCGTGTGCGCCAGTCACGGGCAAGTGCGCCAGCTGAACTGTGTGGTATTTTTTTTTTCTTAAGCTGGTATTGTATGCCGGCTGGCATGAACTTCGGGTGACGACATAGATGACTGGTGGTAAGTGTGTCAGTTATACACATGACGTGGATGAGTGTACATCCGAGCAAAACAAGACAGCAGCTGTGTCCATCATTAGTCAGGCTGTGTGACTGATGACATATTTTTTTGAGAGAGATTTCAGTTGGTTGTGACGTCGCCGTCCTTCATAGCTTTCTTGGAGGTGCAGATTCGATAAGCCCGCACCAAGCAGCAGCTGTTCCATGGATTGCAACATTCATTAGACACGTCATGGAAAGGTTAAAGTTGGCGAGGACAAGTGTTCTTAATCCCCAACTGGTTAGGTGCTTATTGACTGTCGTTGACGTGTTGCGGCGCCGGCCTTTGCTGCTGGGCGTTGTTGAGCTATGTTCACAATTTGTACTTTGATGGAATTTTATTCTTGAGTCCCTAAATTGAGATTCCAGCTATGAATTTCCTTCACGGATTAGCAATGCTAGCCAAAGCATTAGCAACAACTATGAATTTTATTTCTATGTCATTTGAGAAATGGTTATTTTGAACTAAACTAGTTGCCATCACGTCTATGCAACTGCTCAGGCGTGATACCTAACAACGCAAATAGTAAGAACACTCTTGCATCCCTGGTGATCCTTGCCTATTGAGAGATTTGAAACAAGCAAAATGCTAGAGTTTTTGGAACGAAGGCTCAACTGTAAGCAATAATCTTGATCACGGCCGGTTGGTCTTGGCCTAGCCGTCCGCGGGAGCCGGCAACAAACAGCTGCATGCACGCACGCACGGTATGGGTTGTGCGTGGGCGTGCATGTAGTTAGCTTGTTAGTGGCTGGGTCATGTGGTAGTGGCCCGTGTGGTGCGTATTGTTAGTGGGCGTTGGGTGTGTGTGCACCGGAGTATAAGCGATAATACTACACGCACGGGAAGAATTGACGGGCTTTCACGGACCACGCTGCATGCTTCACTCTAATTGCCCCCCCTGATTTTAATTTGTGGACCCGCCTCACTTAACCAAATCCCAGCCAATCAATTTCTAACTACCCCGTAATCCTCCTGTAAAGCCCCGTGTGTCTAACCGGAGTATAAGACCCCCTCCTGTACTGTTTGTAGTCGCGCCGGTGTTGTAGCGATGTAGACAGTGTAAAGAGCAAAAAGATTTGGGCGTTCGTGTGCCGGCCGAAAAATCTATCGTGTCCATCTTCTTCTTCCTCTGTTTCTGAGTGAGAGGAGAGGTAACTAGAGGATTGCGGTTCCAACATCAAGAAGAGCTCGGCTTTAAATTAACAAAGCCATCAACCGGCCAGGATTACAAACTCAAAACCAACACAAGAAAACATAAAAACGACAAGATACAAAGGCGCTGAAAAGCAGCTCACAAGCCTCACACACACCAAGCTAAAATAATCCTACACGGAGACACGCAGCTCAGAGATGTGTAGGTCCTCAATCACGAACAGGACACCAGGGAAGGATAATGTCAGCACAGTAGCAGCACTTCCGACGGCGAGGAAGGGCCTGCCGTCGCCAAATCACCAGCGGCCCCGACATGCCATGTCCTCCCGGCTCCACTGCCAAAGAAGGCCCCTGCCTCCTCGCCTGGCTCGAAGGCGCCGAACCGTTCACAGTGTAGAAGTTCACCCTAAAACCTGGGAGGAAGGACACCGGCAAGCTGCAACTAGAAAGGAACCGAGCTCACCTGACTAGCCACGGGGTGCTCACCTGGAGCAGAGCATCACCAAAACCCACGTACTTGACACGGAAGAGAAAGAGATGCCCGAACGGACGGAGAAGAGCAGTAGCAAGTGTCCCAGGAAGGCATTGAGAACCTGAGGCCTTGACTGAAAATGGAGCTTTAGCTCTCACGGAACACTGAGATGAGCCATCGGAGGGGAACCCGCGCCCCTCTCGTGCTGGAAGGCAAGGCACACCTCCTCTGCCATGAGAGCTCCTGAATGCAAGGAGCCACAGAGAATCTCGCCGCAGACATAGGGCACCAGCTACCACCGCCGCTGCACACCCACCACATCGCTGAGAAGCCCAAAGCCCACCTACCTCCCAAAAACGGCGCCTTCAGGAAGGACGCGACTCCAAGGGCGCCGCCGTCGCCCAACAGAGTTGTGGTTTTCACCTGGGAGGCTAGAGGGAAAGGGGGACGGCGGATCTGACCTGAATGGCGCCTCCAAGGAGGGGAACGGCGCCCTTGAGCGTTGCCGCCGCCAAAATCGGCGAGCCGGCTTGAGATTTCTCCCGGTCTTCGAATCCCCGCCTCCCTTACGCCAACGACGCTAGATCTGGCGGCTCGCAAGTAAGCAAGGCGGATCCGGCCGGGGCCGAGCTCGTCGAACAGGGGAGGTAGGGACGGCCAGATCTGGCGCTGCCGACAGCCACAACGGCCGCAGCACCAAGGCACTCGTCCTCTGGTTCACCCGCCGTCCACAAGGCCAGGATCGCCGGCCCACGCCCGCGCCACTATCTGTCGCAGGGCCGGTGACGCCTCGCCAACCAGGGCCGCCGCCCCGGAGAACGCCCCCCACCCCCCCCCCCAAGAAGAGGCAGGGCAGCCAGGGCCCCGCCGCCACCTTCCTTGGCGGCGCCCTGGGCTTGCCCGGCGGCGGCCTCAGGCGGCGGCGAGGAAGAAAGGGAGGGGGAAGGGGGGAGGCGGCGGAGCTAGGGTTTGGACCCCCTAGTCGCCCTAGCAGGGGCGACGCGAGGGGTGGGGGCGAAAAAATGCTAGAGTTTTCATCAATGAGAGTGTGCAGCATGTTTCCCATCCTTACCAAGAAGACTGTGTGATGCCTTAATTTGGGTGGCGGCAGCTGCAGATGGCCTAAGAGAGAAGTCGTTCTACGACTAAGTGATTTTACACATTGTGTTTTTTTGGGTGTTCTTTTAGTAAATTTGTGCACCTCTCTTGAAGATTTTTCATGTAAAATGAAATAATAAGAAGTACGTGTGAAATGGCAAATGACAATACAGATACAATGAAAGTATTTCCTGTAGGTAGGGGTGGACTAACGAGCAGCTCGGCTCGTTAAGCTCGTTAAGATTAAGGCTCGGCTTGTTAAGCTCGTTAAGATTAACGAGTAGAAAACCCTACTCGGCTTGACTCGTTTGAAGCTCATTAAGCTCGTGAGCGTTCGTTAACAGATTATAATGTGTTATGATAAACATGATGAATGTGTAATAGTTTGTTGCCTCATATGTCGATTAGATTGAATAGATGGGCTAAGGTGCTACAAAAGTTTGTCACGTAAGATGAAAAAAAGTGTTGTGTTGTTACTAATGAGTTTAACGAACTACTCATGAAACTCGTTAGCTCGCTCGTTAAGCTCGTTAAGCTTAACAAGCTGAAATCAATGATTGGCTCTGTTCATTAAGAAGCAAGCTATGAGCTTAACGAGCCGAACTATCGAACGCTCATTAAGCTTGCGAGTTACGAGCTTTTGGTCCAGCCCTATCTGTAGGCTATCACATAATAATAGTGACGAAATTTTGAGGGGGGGGGGGGACTGGAAGTTGGCATCAAACAAACACATGTTCATGTCTCTTGCAAATATAACTATCCTATCTCTTTCGACAATCTCTCTATATCCTTGTCACATAAGGGCATCTCCAGTCGCGCCCCCAGGGAGGCCTCCCCAGGCGTTTTTTTGTGCCGACGCCGAAAAATCGGCCCAGTCGTGCCCCCAGGAGCCCGATTTTCGCCGGCTTGGGCCGAAAACAGCGCCGGCGGATCCAGGCCGAACCCGGCGCGCTGGGGGGCGCCCGGGGCGCCGGGGCGAACTATTTTGGCGCGAAACAGCCGCGGGCCCGCCGCGTCAGCGACTCTACCCTATTCTCGCCCCTTCGTCGTCCTCATCGCCTCGTTTCCCACGGCGAATCAATGCCAAAGCTGCCGCGCTGCCGCGCCGGTCAGCCTGCGCCATTGATGCCTCACGGGCGGCGCCGTGAAGGCCAGATGACATGCGTCACTCGCCCTCCCTCGCCCGCCACGCGTACTCACGGCGGCTCCCGCATGGGCGGCGCCTCGGCCTATATAAGACGCGCCCCAGCGCACTCGGCAAACTCGACTCTCTCGCCGTCGTCGTTCCTCCCTCTCCTCTCTCTCGCCGTCTCCAGCACCCATGGCCGAGCGCTTCCCAGGCGACGGCGCGGCGGCGAACGGCTTCGGCCGCCGCCATCTTCACGAGAGCGAGGCTCGCCTCCTTTTCGAGGCCGAGTACCCGGTCCCGGCGGACATGCGGGTACCCCGGGCGTGGAGGATCAGCGCCGGCGGTGTGCCGGTGCCCCCGATATCCACCGGCGCGGCGCGGCGTCCGGAGATCGCATGCATCTGCTCGTCCCTGCCGCGTGCGGCGAGGGTGGGGCCACGGTACGTCCCTGACAGCCCGCTCTGGGAGCCCTACTTCCACCGCCGTCACGCCGAGCAGCTCGAGGCCACCAACGGCGTCGAACCCTCCGGCAGGCTCAACGCCGTCTGCCGGCGTCGGTGGTGGGGCGTGCCCGGGCGCACGTTGGAGGTCGTCCTCGAGTACATCGAGGGCGGCAACACCCCGCGCCTCGAGTACCCCGCTCCCCCGTCCTTCACACGCCGCCGGGGAAGCTCTTGGACCCCGAGGCGCATGGAGACCGGGGGTCCTCCTCCTCGTCCGGCGGCTCCCCCTGCCTCCACCTCCGCCCCGTCAAGACGGAGCCCCAGGGCACGCCTGTCAGCGCGCACACCCGCAGCTTCGTGTCCGCATCGGCGACAACGCCTCCCCTACCGGCCGCTTCGTCCTCGTCGAGCCCAAGCCGGAGCCCGGCCTCCCCGCGGAGTACGAGGAGATAGCCCGGCGTGGCTTCTCCAACGAGGACGCCCTGCGGTGGGCGCGGGACGACTACCTCCGCGACGAGATGGTCCGGCAGCGCCGGGCCCTGGAGGAGATCGCCGCCCGCAAGCGTGGGCGCGAGGACGAGCACGGCGTCATGGTCCTCGACAGCGACGACGACGACGACGCCCCCGGACCGTCCAACCCGCCGCGCCAACCGGGGGAGGGATGCAGTAGGGACGGCGGAGGCGTCGGCGGGGGCGACGATGGCGGTGACTACACGCGGTTCTACCGCCTCCTCTGCATGTAGAACCGCGTGGGCGGGCGGCGAGGCGGGCGGCGAGGGAGACGGAGGGGGGTAGCCCGCGGTAGTTTTTCCCTTTTTTTGTAAATTATGTTTAAATTTGAACGAACTCACCGATGTTTGCGTTAAATTTGAGTCGTGTTTGCGCCGTATTTGACTTTTTTTTAAAACGTGGGCGCCGCGACTTGGGGGCATCACGCCCCCAGTGCACGGTTTAGCGCCGGTGCGCCCCCAGGGGGCGATTTTTTGCCCCTCATGGGGGCCAACGGCTGGAGATGCCCTAAGGTAAGTATTGTATAATAGTTTGGTTTTCCGTGATTTTTTCTATTCCTCTGTATAAATAGCCTAATATGGGTTCACAATCAATAACATCCTCACCATCGAGAGTAACGATCAGTCGAAGAGCACCATGCATTGATGGGTGTTGAGGGCCCATATTGACTATCATGAGATCTTTTTTTTAAGCGGAAGTCAGGCACCAGGAGCTGAATAGGCCACAATTAGGGAGGCCCGTTAGAAAATAGGTATTTTATTATTATTCAGAAATATCAATAATGTACCTTTATCTTACTCATTCATATATAATAAATTTTATTAAAAACTAAAATATTCACACATATTTAAAAAATGCTTGTACATCTAAACACATGTATTGTATTTGAAAATCCGTACATGTATTTTAAGAAAAAAGTTTATGTAATTTACAAAAAACATTTGATTAAAAAGGCGTTCACATACTTACAAAAATTATTTAGGTAATTGAGTAAAATGTTCACATGTTTTAGGAAATGTTCATTGATTATAAGAAATGAAGCATGCATACTAAGGATATTTAAAGTTCTTGTTTCAAAGTACTCATATGTTGAACTACAATTTGAATAATGCGCCCCACCTAACGTTGTACGTGATCCATTCTCTCCATGCCGTCAAATCTCCCAACTTCATCACAGAAGTTTTCAGGTACAGCTACACCTACATATTTATAGTCCCCCCCTCCCCCCTCCCTCGTGTGTTTTTTGCATGTCAATTTCCCAGCGTTGAAAGAATTAGTGATAATAGTAGGTTTGTTGTTCTTTTTTCTCACGTTTCTGCTTGCTATCTCGGCAGTCTATCCATTGGATGGGACATGGGAGTGATAGGTATCGGGAGAGAAGTAGCAACCGCAATGCCATGCGTTGGATCGTAGTTTGTTGATCGATGGAGTTACAACGAGTTCTGTTGGGTTGCTTGGAGCTTGATGATGACGAACAAGACGCCAAGAACTACTCCATTTTTCACGGCTCCCGCCTCCTCGTAGTGTCATGACGACGGTGATAAAGCGGAGATGGAGGGCGGTGAGGCAATAATAAAACTACAATCAGCTGGCCAGCGAGAGACAGGCTCCTTGTCGCCGTGCACATGCCAAGCCTGTCGAGCAACGCCGGGGCGAAGTTGAACCTGCATCGCAGGATGGTGGCGATGCTTGAGTGGGGCGCAGAGATGGTGGCGCTGGATGTGAGCGCGTTGGATGCATCGGTACTGGAGCTGCATGCAGAGCAAAGAACAGAGGGTGGTGCCGCACCTGTAGACTCGTTTTTTTATTCAATCCATCATGGATCGGGTTGCAATATCACAAAGATAACGGAACAAGTATAAAAGATAGCATCATTTATGCAAGGGAACCCTTTATGCAAACAACCAAAAATGGAAGTCTATACTAAACTACAGCTATTGGAAAGAGCAAAAGGCTAACAGCCTCTCTAACAGACCCCGTAAAAGGGTCGAACCTGTATAATTCCGACGAGTATACAGATTTGACATGTTTTTCTTACCAGAACAGACTCCGTATCCCACGCCGGGTCTGTAAAAAGTTTACCATGACCCAAAAAAAGACCTTCTTCATAGCTAATGAAAGGGCATTTCCCTACTTTATGTTTTGGATGATGATGACAACCCTTTGTTGGTCTAATCATGTGCTATACGTTTCAGGTTCTCGATGCTTAGGCTTACATCGGATTGCTATTTCCTCTCGTAGGGAAAGATCGAAGACGTGTCCTGTACGCTTTTATTCTCTTTGGTCGTAGGGAACCCGTACTATCAAGAGGGAATCCTCATTAGAAAGCACTGGGGGAATCTTTTCACGTACACGTTCATCACCCCTCCTTTGTCTTCCTCGGGTGTGAGAGAGAGAGAGTTTTTCCTTGTCTCTTCCCCTATCCTTCCTGCTCATTGTTTCTGCCCAGCGGTTGTACCGTTCTCTGGAGCGGTTGTACCGCTGGGTCTTGTCGCTCACCAGCTTTGCTCGAGCGGTTGTACCGCTGCCTCCGGGCGGTGGTACCGCCACCATGCTCTGCAAATGCTGGGGCGGTGGTTCCGTCCATGCACCGCTCAAGTACCGCTCGCGCTTCTGTTTTGATGCGGTTCTTGGGCGGTAGTGGCCCGGTTGGTCCGGTCGTTCCACGATGACCGGTACCACCGGTGGTACGAGCGGTTCTTCCGCTCAGAACTTAGCCGCCCAAGAGATAAAGGCCATGCAGTTGTTCCAGCCAGGCACCGCCCAAGTACCGGTCAAGCTCCTGTTTTCATGCGGTGGTTGTGCGGTTGCCAGGCGGTTAGTCTGGTTATTTTTTTGAGCCGGTATTACCGCCCGCCTGTCCGGTTGTACCGCTTGGTAGGGTTCTGCAGATACACCGTGAGTCCCGGTTGTACCAGGACGAGGACCGGTTGTACTGCTGCAGTGCAAAAAACGCTGTAACGGTTGGAATTCAGGGTTACTATATAAGTGAGTTTCTCCCACCTACCACTCTCACCTTTGACCTCTCTCACTCCACCATTAATGCACTTCAAGTTCTCTTGCTCGATCTCTCTCTCTAGCCACTCAAACTTGTTGATTTGCTAGGGATTGAAGGAGGAGACCTAGATCTACACTTCCACCAAAGGATATTTGCTTCCCCCATACTTTCTTGTGTGGATTTTGTTACTCTTGGGTGTTTGAGCACCCTAGACGGTTGAGGTCACCTCGGAGCCATATTCCATTGTGGTGAAGCTTCGTGGTTTCGTTGGGAGCCTCTAATTAAGTTGTGGAGAGAGCCCCAACCTTGTTTGTAAAGGTTCGGTCGCCGCCTTCAAGGGCACCAATAGTGGAATCACGGCATCTTGCATTGTGTGAGGGCGTGAGGAGAATACGGTGGCCCTAGTGGATTCTTGGGGAGCATTGTGCCTCCACACCGCTCCAACGGAGACGTACTTACTCTCAAAGGGAAGGAACTTCGGCAACACATCCTCGTCTCCACCGTCTCCACTTTTGGTTATCTCGTGCCTTTACTTGAGCAAGCTTATTTGTTTCATATCACTTGCTTGCTTGTGTTCCTATCCTTGTTGCATCATATAGGTTGCTCACCTAGTTGCATATCTAGACAACCTACTTTGATGCAAAGTTTAAATTGTTAAAGAAAAGCTAAAAATTGTTAGTTGCCTATTCACCCCCCTCTAGTCAATCATATCGATCCTTTCAATTGGTATCAGAGCCTCGTCTCTTTATGAAGGACTTTACCGTCCAAATAGTATGGTTGATACCGTAGACGGTGTGGAGAAACACTCCGGTGTGAATCCGATCTCGTCTATGGGTGATGGGGGAACCTCGGTCTCTCGTGAGGAGTTCAATATGGCCTTAGAGACATTGAAGACCTCCATGACGACCGAGGTTGAAAGCATGTTTACTAAATTTCTTGAGGGGCTTAAACTTTTCACCGCACCGTTGAAAGTGGGTGATCCCACCGACAAGGTGACGGATGTTATCCCCGACAAGGGGGAAGCTAGTAGTAAAAAGGCTCCTTCTTCTAGTGGTAAAAATGGCACCGGCATCTTTGCTCATGTGGAACCACCACTTTTTTATGGTGGACCGGTTCCTTCTACTCATTTGAATCATGCCGGTCCCCCCCTAAGATTGTGAAAAATGAGGACTTTGAATCTTTGGTTTACCGCTTTAAACATCATTTAAATCATGTGAACACTAACCTTTGGAGAATCATTGAAGAAGGTTTCTGTCCGCATGATCCAAGCAACTTCACTCCTTGAGAAGCCGCGGATAATCAATTCAATGAGAATGCTCTCTTCATCATTCAAGATGCAATTCCACCCGAAGACCTACCTCATCTTTGTCCCTTCGCCTTGGCCAAAGATGCATGGCAATGTGTTGTGTCTCTCTACCGGGGAAGCGCAAGCATCCAACGCTCCAATTATGAAGTGGTGCAAGATGAGGCCGATGAGTTTGCAATGAAAGAAGATGAAGAACCTCGTGAGCTTTATCGGAGAGTAACCAAACTCGCGGTCTCACTATGAGATCACGGGAGCAAGGACACGGAGGATAATTGGATCAAGCGCAAATTCCTCAAGGCAATGATGCCCTATCACAAGGCCATATCCTCCGTCATTCATCAAAGACCGGACTTCCACACTTTGACCTCAAACGAAGTGTTGAATGAGTTTGTGGCCATGAACATTTTGGATAAGACCGCCGACAATGCGGTGCTTCATTCTCAAAGGGCAAAGAAGCCTAACCTTGCATTGAAGGCCAAGCTCACCGTTGAAGAGGAAGAAGAGGAGAGCAACCCCGAAGATACGAAATATGCATATCATGAACACATGGCACTTGCTTCAAGGAAATTTTGGAGCAAGAAAAACTCGAGGCCAAACTTTAGCAAAAACAACTCAAGTGGCACGAAGAGAAGGCAACGTGTAAGGACTTGCTACAATTGTGGGAACGTGAGTCATTTTGTTGCGGAGTGTCCATATGAGAAGAGGGAAGACAATGGTAGCAAGCTCATCCGAAAGGACAAGGCAAAGTCGTTCCCCAACAAGAACAACTTCATCAAGAAGACTCCTCCCAAGGCATTGGTGGTACAAGAAGAGTACAATGAGGATGATGACGATGATGAAAGTGATGAGTCGGTTGCCATGGCCTCCGTTGCCATTGCGATGACTCCACGGGTGTCTCTCTTCGACTCACCCAATGAGAGTATCACCGCCAAGTGCCTCATGGCTAAAGCCACCAACAAGGTAACCTCCAACATCAAAACTACCATCATTAATCATCCTTCTCCGACGGATAGCATTAATGAACTTGAGGAAGCTAATGTGGAGGCTAATGAGTTTGAGGCCTTTGTGGGAAAACTCAAGGGAAAATCCAAGAAGCACTTTGTTGCTCTCTTGGAACAACTTGGTGAAGCCAATGACATGATCGAGGCTCACGAAGACACCATCACTAAGATGGAAGGGCATAGTCGTGACTATGCCGATAAGATTTCGGATCTTTCCAATGCTCTTGAGGAAGAGCGTGGTCTTCGTTTGGCTCTTGAGGAGTCACACAACGCTGATCATGCTAAGTTAAAGAAAGACTATGATCATGTCCTCATTGTTTCTCATGTGCTAAACTCCGAGAAGGTCGAACTTGAGGTTGATCTTGCTAGACTTAAAGAGGAGTTTGATCTACTTGACAAGGCTCACAAGGTCTTGAAGGGTACTCATGCTAGCCTCAAGGAGTCCCATGATCAACTTCAAGTAAAGCTAATCAAGGAAAAAGCCACTTTCCCTCATATGATGTTAATTGATAATGCAAATGCTACTAACCTGTGTTGTGAGCATGTGCATCTCGTTGAGGAGAACGCTAAGCTAAAGGGGCAACTTGAGATAGGTCTTGCGACTTGCATACAAGGCAAGAAGAACCTCAACGATCTCTTGATCAACCAAAAGGGGGTTGTGGCCAAGGAAGGGGTTGGGTACGTGCCCGACTCCAAGAACAAGAAGAAGAATGATAAGACCAAACGACCTCCTCCTCTCATGCAAACCTTTGTGAAGGAGGGAGAGAGTGCCTCCGAGGAGAAGAAGAAGAACAATGCAAAGGGTGGCAATGCCACCCCTCCCAACAAAGCCGGCGATTTTAATCCTTCTTATGTGTTATGCCGTGCGAGTGATGGGCATGTTTATGCCAAATTTGTTGGTTCTCTTCATGAATACATTGAATGGTATATTTGGGTTCCAAAGACCCTTGTCACTAACATCAAAGGACCCATTACAAAATGGGTACCTAAAACCAAGCATTGATCATATGCAGGTGTTTGCTTCCGGTGGGGGATCATGGTTGCTCGATAGCGGAGCTACAAATCATATGACCGGAAGCAAGGACTTGGTGGTGGACGTGCACAAGGTTTCATCTATGCCCACCAATGTCGAGTGGGGTGACGCCTCATCTTCTAAGGTATTGGGACTTGGCAAGGTGGTCATCTCTCATGATCTCACGATCGAGAAGGTCATGCTTGTTGAGTCCCTTGCATACAATTTACTTTTCGTTCGTCAACTTGCAATCATGGGCTTTGCCACTTTCTTTGATATCGATATCTTGACCCTCTTGTGGAGCAAGACTCTTAAAGTAGCCTTTGTTGGGCATGTCAAGAACGATCTATATGTGATTAACTTTTTGGAGCGACCCACTAAGACCGCGACGTGCCTAATGGCTAAAGTTGATGTGGGATGGCTTTGGCATCGCCATTTAGCCCATGTGAATATGAGATCTTTGCAAAATCTCCTCAAGGGGGACCATGTCCGTGGACTAACGAATGTTAGTTTTGCTAAAGATCGTGCTTGCAGTGCTTGTATCGAAGGAAAGCTACATGAGAAGGCTCACCCTCCCATGACTATCATTTATTCAAAGAGGCCTTTGGAGCTCCTTCACATGGATCTCTTTGGGCCTCCATCCTTCGATTGTCTTGGAGGTAGGAAGTATTGCTTGGTGATTGTGGATGACTACTCAAGGTACACGTGGGTGTATTTCTTCAAGAGGAAGAGCGAGACCCAACAAACTGTCATTGACTTTGTAAATGAAGCACAACGTCAACACAATGCAAAGATCTTGACAATAAGAAGTGACAATGGCACCGAGTTTAAGAACTACACCTTGGATGAGTTTCTTAGTGATGAGGGAATCAAGCATCAATATTCCGCACCCTACACCCCTCAACAAAACAGTGTTGCGGAGAGGAAGAACCGGACGTTGATGGATGCGGCAAGGACCATGATGGCGGAGTTCAAGTCTCTGTACAACTTTTGGGCCGAAGCCATCAACACCGCATGTCATGCATCCAATCAGCTCTACCTCCGCAAGGGCTTGAACAAGACTCCATATGAGATACTCACCGCTAACAAGCCCAACCTCAAGTACTTCCAGGTATTTGGGTGTAAGTGTTTCATTCTCAAGAAAGGTGTTCGGTTGTCTAAATTTGAGGCTAGAGCTTATGAGGGCATATTTGTTGGTTATGCTACAAACTCTCATGCTTACCGTGTCCTCAATAAATCCACGGGACTTATTGAGGAGACGTGTAACGTGGAGTTTGATGAGAATAACGGCTCCCAATTGGAGCAAAGTGGCACTTGTGATGTAGGTGATGAAATTCCTCCCCAAGCCATAATAAGAATGGGTGTTGGCTTTATCCTACCCATTGAGGAACCCCTTGTGGCCGAAGGAGAAGGACAAAGCTCCACTCAAGTGGAGCCATCACCAACCCAAGGCCCACACGCTTCCGAAGAACAACATGAAGGCCCTCATCCTCAAGAACATGACCAAGGGCAAGTTCACGCTCAAGACGGTGTTGACCCATCAAGTGATGCCCAAGGTCAAGTTCTCTCCTCCGAGAAAGTCCAAGAATAAGAACAAGCCCAAGACGACGCTCAAGATGATCAAGTGACCACTTCTCGTCTCACCCTCGAGGAGGAATTAGAGCGTTGTGCCGCCAAGGTTGCTTCCAAGCTCTCCACAAAGGATCATCTCATGACGAATGTGCTTGGAAGCTTAAGAAAGGGGGTAAGCACTCATAGACAATTAGCAAATTATTGTGAGTATCACACGTTTGTCTCTTGTGTGGAACCCCACAAGGTCTATGAGGCGCTAGAATATCCGGATTGGCTCAATGCCATGCATGAAGAACTCAACAACTTCGAGGGCAACAAAGTGTGGAGATTGGTGCCAAGACCGACCGGGAATCATAATGTCATAGGAACCAAGTGGATATTTAAGAACAAGCAAGATGCCCATGGGATTATCATTCGCAACAAGGCTCGTTTGGTAGCACAAGGCTACTCCCAAGTCGAGGGTATCGACTACAGTGAAACCTTTGCTCCCGTTGCTCGTCTTGAATCCATTCGCATGTTGATTGCATATGCTTCGCATCATAACTTTAAGTTACAACAAATGGATGTGAAGAGTGCTTTTCTTAATGGTCCTATTAATGGATTGGTTTACGTCAAGCAACCCCCCGGGTTCGAGGATACCTACCTTCCCGATCATGTGTATCGACTCGATAAGGCATTCTATGGCCTTAAACAAGCCCCACGTCCGTGGTATGACCACCTTACCGAGTTGTTACAAGACCGTGGTTTTGAAGTTGGGCTAATCGACCCCACTCTTTTTACTAAGAAGGTCAAAGGGGAGTTGTTTGTGTGCCAATTATATGTTGATGATATTATCTTTGGTTCACCTAACAAAGCTTTCAATGAGGAATTTGCCGCTCTCATGACCTCAAAGTTCGAGATGTCCTCCATGGGAGAGTTGAAGTCCTTTCTAGGGTTCGAAGTGAATCAAAGAAGAGAAGGAACCTTCATCAATCAATCCAAATACACTCAAGACATGCTCAAGAGATTCAAACTAAGTGACGTCAAGCCGGCTTCCACTCCAATGCCCACCAAGTGCCAACTTGACTTAGATCCCAATGGTAAAGTGGTGGATCAAAAGGTATATCGCTCCATGATTGGATCCTTGCTTTACCTTTGTGCATCTAGACCGGATATCATGTTGAGTGTGGGAATTTGTGCACGGTTTCAAGCCGCACCTAGGGAAAGTCACTATGTGGCGGTCAAACGAATCTTTCGATATTTGGGTCATACCCCAAACTTTGGTTTATGGTATCCAAGAGGATCAAACTTCAAGATTGTAGGGTACTCAGATTCCGATTGGGCGGGAGACAAAGTGGATAGGAAGTCCACTTCCGGAGGGTGCCAATTCCTTGGTTGCTCTTTGGTAAGTTGGTCTTCCAAAAAGCAAAGTTGTGTGTCTCTCTCGTCCACCGAGGCGGAGTATGTTGCAGCCGGGAGTTGTTGTTCACAACTCTTATGGATGAGGCAAACTTTAAAGGACTACGGTGTCATTTGTGACAAAGTGCCTCTTTGGTGTGATAATGAAAGTGTCATCAAGATCTCTCTCAACCCGGTGCAACACTTCAAGACGTAGCATATTGAGATCCAGTATCACTTCATCCGAGATCACATTAGGCGAGGAGAGATCGAGCTCAACTATGTTAACACTCATGATAACCTTGCAGATATCTTCACGAAGCCCTTGGAGGAAGCAAGATTTCATGAGTTAAGGCATGAGCTAAATATCATTGATTCGAGCAATGTTGCTTGAACCCTTGCATGACCCACCATACTCAACATGTTGTCTTGTTTAGATGTAGGCATGGACATAGGGGGAGTGATGTTCTCTCAATGAACTCTCCCTCCCCCCATTATGCATAAATTGATCAAGTCTTTCACATTAGCCATGGTTGATGGTACGTGTGCTTCAAAGACGAGTTTTGGTCATGGACCCACGGATAATTCTTCACGGTGCCATACCAATTGACTCAAACATAGGTGGCCTCGGCCACCGTCCTCTCTTGGGGAGGTTGGATTTAGCCTTTAGTTCTCGTGTTGTTTTCTCTCGTTCTTTCTTTGCTCTTTGCGTTGGGTTCTCCTAGGGTGTTGCTTCTCTCCTGTTTCGTGCTCTTTCTTCCCCCCTTCGGATTGCACTCATTTGATCTTGGCTTGGGCATAGGTGGTCGGGCGGTACAACCGGGATCATGGGCGGTTCCACCACTGGTACCTGGTTGTGCCGTCCCAGTGGGACTCCATTCGGTGTTTGGGCGGTTCCACCGCTCAAACCCATGGTAACCTACGTCCGGTACTACCGGTGGACTCTGGGCGGTATTACCGCTGCCTTCCAAGCACCGGAAGTACTGTCTCCAACCACCGGTCTGTACCAGACGAGCGGTACAACCGCTCCCCGGAGCGGTTCTACCGGGGCGTGTCTACGGGCCTATATCTACTCAACGGGGCTGAAGGGTTTTCTTTTTCCCTTCGCCCTCGTTCCTCTTCTTTGTGCCCTAGCCGCCGGCCCTCTTTGCCCCTGCCCCGGAGTGCGTATCGCACTTCGGATCCTTGGGCTCTTCGTGGATTCTCTCCGTGGAAGCCTCCCGATCTCTTCCCATGGATGGTGGTAATGCCTCGTGTTCTTTGCTCCTAGATCTTTCTAGGGTTCTTCCTTTGTCTAGGGCATTACTTAACTTTCCGCGATTAGTGTTTGATCTATGGAGTAGAAGAGATCTTTGTTTGCCTCCTGTCTTGTTTGCAGCACTTAGAATTCGGAATATTACTTGTGTGATTAGTATGCCTCGGTTAGACCTATCTCCCCTGGTAGTGCCACTGTCAGCGGTTCTACCGCCCCTACGGGCGGTATAACCGCTGGAGCGGTACTACCGGCGGAGGAACCGGTACAACGGGAGTATATCAACCACCCAACACTGTTCTATCTTCTCTGTTGCCGCAACATGTTCCTTTTCTGCTGGTGTGTGCAATCCTCTCATCTTTGCTGGGTTTTGTGTGCTTTTTCGTGTGTGTGTTCAGGGGGCTCTAGTTCTCGCTCTACTCCTCGCAAGACCAAGAAGAGGGCACGAAGGACCTTGCGCCTGGTTGTGTCTGATGATGAAGAAGAAGTTGTGATTCCCACCAAGCCCACTCGTCGTGAAAAGTCAGTGGCTGCTAAGCAACATGTGGTTATGCCGTTGCATTGTTGGAAAGCCAAGGATTGGGAAGCCTTCTGATCAAAGGATCCGTATGAGGTTCCCATTGCTCCCCGTTGGACCACCGTTCAGTTCCGGAATGAGATGCAAGTGCGGATTGTTCATGAACTCTTTGAGCACAACAAGAACAGATATGCCAAGCAGTGGATAATTGATCTTGACCATTGGAGGAACAACATGGAGTATTTTGGTGAGGCGTTGGCTCTCTGCGGGGAGTTTGATCTTGTCAAGCTCATGTCAGTCAACTGTGACTTTGATGTTCAACTCATCCATCAGTTCTATGCCACGGTTCATTTTGGGGAAGATGATGCGCACACTCTCACCTTCATGTGTCGTGATGAATTTTTCACGTTCCCTGGAGGGCATTCTGCAATGCTATTGGGTACGAGGATACCGGTCTCGAAGGAAGGGGTGGCATTCGTCCTCATGACTTTCCTGAGTCCATGCTTAAGGAGAAGCTTGCCCCTCTGTACATTCGGGGCCGTGGGATTATTGGAGAATCCAAGGATTTGGAGAAGGTCTATGACATCATGCACTGAGTGTTCCGCAATGTGCTCTTGCCCAAGGTGGGCAATCAAGATGAGATTCATGGTTATCTGGTTGATTTGATGGTTGCTATGAAGACCATGGTGGGGATAGGGGCAACGTTTGATGTGTCAAATTGGATGTGGCATGAGATGTACAACATGGTCATCTACCGTAAAGTCGTAATCTATGCTCCGTTTGTCATGTGCTTTCTGAACTCTGTGTGGGCTGTTCGTCGTCCTGGAGAGCTCCTCACTTCTCCAGACAACCTCACTGTTCATGAGGTCAAGCTCCTTAAGAAGAAGAAGCATGACGAGCCTCGCTTCCCTGCAAATGCTCCTGAGGATGTCTATGCTACTTCCGACGATGAGGACTTTGAGCTGGAGCCAGGGGCCAAGCCTTCATGGGAGGCCAAACTCACTGCCAAGGTGAAGAAGACCTTTTGTCTCCAGGCTGACATCCAGAAGAGGATGTATGAGGCACATGTCAATGAGAAGCTTGCACGACGTCGCCAAATTGCAATGATGAAGCACCTCAACATGCCGGTTTAGAGTGGCTCTGAGAAGAGCATCACCCCGGAGGAGCGTTGGATATCTACCCCTAGCACCTAGAATGATGATGAAGCCCCTCCCCAGCCATCCTTCTCGTTTGCAGCAGCTGACAATGCCATGGAAGAATCTGATCACGACGACGACGACGACTCTGATGATGAGGATCCAGATGCGACCGAGGAGTCAGAGGAGGACGCCTGAGCTTTGGGACGCTAGCTTCGCTCTTTTCCTTTTTGGTGTCTTGATGCCAAAGGGGGAGAGGGTTCTATAGGTCTCGGGGATGGGTTTTTCTTTTTCTCGTTTTCTCGTGTTGGTCTTTGTTCGTGGACTTGTTTCGTTCCTTGCTGTTTGTGAGACTAGTTACTCCTGTTACCTTTTCGTTCATCGGTCATTATCGTTATTATTGCACTCTAAGCATTATATTGTCAGAGTGGTGAGTCTACAAAATCTAGGGGGAGTCTAGTTTTGAAAGTGTGCCCATGCTTTCTAATAGCTAGTTCCTATTTGGGCACATATTCAGGGGGTGTTCCGTCTAGATTTCATTGACTTATCTCTTGCAAATCGTGTTGTTGTCATCATCCACCAAAAAGAGGGAGATTGAAAGGGCATTTCCCTACTTTATGTTTTGGATGATGATGACAACCCTTTGTTGGTCTAATCGTGTGCTATATGTTTCAGGTTCTCGATGCTTAGGCTTACATCGGATTGCTATTGCCTCTCGTAGGAAAAGATCGAAGACGTGTCCTCTACGCTTTTATTCTCTTTGGTCATAGGGAACCCATACTATCAAGAGGGAATCCTCGTTAGAAAGCACTGGGGGAATCTTTTCACGTACACGTTCATCACCCCTCCTTTGTCTTCCTCAGGTGTGAGAGAGAGAGAAAGCTTTTCCTTGTCTCTTCCCCTATCCTTCCTGCTCACTGTTTCTGCCCAGCGGTTGTACCGTTCTCTGGAGCGGTTGTACCGCTGGGTCTTGTCGCTCACCAGCTTTGCTCGAGCGGTTGTACCGCTGCCTCCGGGCGGTGGTACCGCCACCATGCTCTGCAAATGCTGGGGCGGTGGTTCCGTCCATGCACCGCTCAAGTACCGCTCGCGCTTCTGTTTTGATGCGGTTCTTGGGCGGTAGTGGCCCGGTTGGTCCGGTCGTTCCACGATGACCGGTACCACCGGTGGTCCGAGCGGTTCTTCCGCTCAGAACCTAGCCGCCCAAGAGATCAAGGCCATGCGGTTGTTCCGGCCAG
Source organism: Triticum monococcum (assembly GCA_034509565.1). Classification (NCBI taxonomy): domain Eukaryota; kingdom Viridiplantae; phylum Streptophyta; class Magnoliopsida; order Poales; family Poaceae; genus Triticum; species Triticum monococcum. The sequence goes on from CM067847.1 coordinate 699,654,255, forward strand.
GCACCGCCCAAGTACCGGTCAAGCTCCTATTTTGATGCGGTGGTTGTGCTGTGGCCAGGCGGTTAGTCCGGTTATTTTTCTGAGCCGGTACTACCGCCCGCCTGTTCGGTTGTACCGCTTGGTAGGGTTCTGTAGATACACCGTGAGTCCCGGTTGTACCGGGACGAGGACCGGTTGTACCGTTGTAGTGCAAAAAACGTTGTAACGGTTGGAATTGAGGGTTACTATATAAGTGAGCTTCTCCCACCTACCACTCTCACCTTTGACATCTCTCACTCCACCATTAATGCACTTCAAGCTCTCTTGCCCGATCTCTCTCTCTAGCCACTCAAACTTGTTGATTTGCTAGGGATTGAAGGAGGAGACCTATATCTACACTTCGAGCCGGCTGCCGCTGGCGTTCCAACGCTGCGAGCTCGCGGTCCGCCACCACAAGGAGCTCATCCGCGGGCGCCTCGAGATCGCGGCTCACTCCGGTCAAGAGAGAGCCGGAGGAGCTCGGGCCGCTCGCCGCCAAGCTCGAGGCCGACGCAGACCCGCCGCGTCGAGGCATCATCGGCCCTGGCGACTACCTCCCACCGGGGCAGGAGAACCACCTCAAGCGTGCCATCATGGAGCGCTTGGCGAGGGAGGAGGAGGAGGAGGAGGCAGATGCGCGCCACCGCCGCGAGCTCGAGATCGAGAATATCTTCCTCGAGCAGGGCGTCATGGTGTCGCAGGCGCACGTGTCCAAGGAGGCGGACCTGCGCGTCATGAAGGCCGAGCAGGCCAAGGTCTGGATCGACCTCGACTCCAACGAGGACTGAGCTCCTCCGGCTCGTCCGCCAGGTCGTCACCGCCGCCGCACCCATCAATTTTGGTAGCCTAGGCTCGTGTACGCTGCATGGCCTGCAGATCCCACCTCATATGTAGTACTATGATGTAGTATGATGAACAACTATCTATAATGTAGTATGATGATCAACTATGTATGATGAATTTCGTTGCAAGTTTCTCCTGTGAATGTTTTTTTTTTCAAATTTTACTGTTTCATATATGGGGTCTGATCTGCAGCGCACAAATTCGCCCCGCAAATTTGATCTGCAGCGAACTGTGAACGCATTTTTCGGGTCTGACTTTGACGAGATCTGCTAGAGATGCTCTAACAACAGAAAAGGAGTTTAGGGCATCCAACTCTAACCCCTAAAATGGACACATTATTTATCCACGCACCGGTGGGGAGCAGTCCGTGTATATTGATGCAGGAACCAGCCATCCAACCATGTCCCCTGTAAATGCCCTTTTATGCATGTGCATGTCACGTGCATGTTACGGTTGAGGAGAGAGAGGATATCCGGATGTCCGATGTGGCAGCTTTTGATTGTCTAGACTAATGTGCGGACTCGCCCAAAACTCCCCACTCCCACCCCCACCTGAACACACACCAAATTTGCTTCTAGTTTGGAAGAGTCTAGACGACCGGACATTTGGGGGGTGGCATTGGATGGCAAAAAATGTCAAGATTCCGCAAAGAACATTTATGAAAGATTTAATGGTCCTTGTTGGAGATGTCCTAATAGGACATCACAATGAGGGTCATTTCCAAGGATGAGGGTCATCTTTACATCCCTTTCGAAGTAGGGGTTGACAGTTACATCTCTCACTTTCAGCCATCACAACAAAAAATGTGCTAACCATGGATGCATTAGTTAGCTGTGGGCAGTTAATTATGGGAAGACACTCTCATCTTTTAACGTCTGCGATTAGTCCAAAGATTTCTCATCTTTTAACCTTGGCAATTAGTTAGCTGTGATAGGTTAATTATGGGACTATTCTCTCATCTTTTAACCATTCCTTTTGGTTTGATACAAGACAAATTAGTCGTTGGATGCACGAGCATGCTTGGACTAAGAATACAGTTCTAGAGGGGAACGGGTAGGCAAATTAAAGGTGCTACAACTACAACATCACTGGAAAAGAAAAGGCACTTTCAGTTCAGGGACAAAAGAGAACACGTACGTCTCTGGACGCGCGCTTGTGCCTGACGACTGTTGGGCATGATGCTTCTGCTGAACTGAAACTCTGGTTAGTAGGGACAACTGTATACTACTTCTTTCGTTCCTAAATATTTATCTTTTTAAAGATTTCAAATGGACTACCACATACAGATGTATATAGATATATTTTAAGTATAGATTCACTCATTTTGCTCCGTATATAGTGACTTTTTGATATCTTTAGAAAAACAAATATTTAGGAACGGAGGGAGTAGTATCTAAGCTGCTGCTGGTGAACTAAAACCCTAGTACACAAAACTGAACTGAACTGTAGTATAGTATCTCCAACCTTCATCACTTTTATACGGGTGTTAACAGATTGTTTGTTTTTTCAGTAATCAGTAGTCCCTCGGACCACGTATATAGGGCCTAATACATTTTCTGTGGTTACCTTTCCCCACGGGTTAACCCAGTAATATATGACATGTACGTTACATAAAGTATACCATCGAGTTAGCATGTGAAAGAAGTTTCTAATGACATGATTTTTATATCATGCATCTCATATACTAATTTTTTTATCATTGGTCAAAGGCTACCTCAAAAATTTGTATGTGACAGTGATTATATATATGTGGTAAGCATCTACCGGTGGTAAGTGTATCGGTTATAGACATGATACTAGTAGATAAATGGTTAGCTGCAACTTTAATTGATGGCGCATCATTTTCAATTAACGGCATCACTATTTTTTTCTAAACAACGATGACGTTGGCATATTTGGTACTCCCTTGTTTTAAAATTCTTGTTTTAGATTTGTCTAGATACGGATGTATCTAATACTAAAACGTGACTTAATACATCCGATCCGTATTTAGACAAATTTAAGACAAGAATTTTAAAACAGAGGGAGTAGGCGGCGTTACATTTTTCTAACACGCCACAAGTTGGTGAGCCCAGCTGTACTGACCAGCCACAAGTTAGTGCTGGTGTTGGATCCCTGTGAACGCCATAGGAAATAAGGGTAGTGGTAGCATGCATTATTTCGACACACCATCGCTAACTTTTGCCTATATAAGAGTGTTGGCAGCTTCCTTTGTTCCTCACACAATTTCAGTTCTTTATCAACAATAATCTTCTCCCTAGCTTGCTCCTCTTGGTATTTGTTCTACCCGCGTTGTAGCTATGTGGCCGGTTTGACCCACCGAAGCTTATAGAATCGGCATGAGACCCACGTGTGCTAGCCCACATCGACTGAGAGTGTCGAAAGTTCAAGGCTCCGCCGCCTTGGCGGAGTTTCCCTATGCCCCTACACCACCGGCGCCGAAGTGGTCGGGAATCCGACGAGGGCGCGCGTGCTGCCATGCGCTTGCCGACGCTCTCATGGTAAGCACACTTCACACACAACAAAGAATCCAGAACGAGCGTTCATCATCTGCGCTGGTCATGGAAAGAACGTTTCAGCACATTTCCAACCTGTTCTGATATATGTTGACCTGCGCACTACTGCCGTCTATCTGCTAACCATATTGGTCCTTTAGTTCCTACATTTTCAGATCGAACCCTGTAAAATATGTGTTTCATGTGTTCTTTAAACAACACAGTCTAATGCATGCTTTTATTAGTAAAGCTTACTGAATGGCAATGCATTGTGGTACTGAACTTGCTGAATTCTGCACCTTATTGAATTCATGCTCTAGCTAACTCATCCAAAAGTTCAAAGTGATGGACAGAGACGTGCAATATATTTCAACACCCCCCTCACGTCTAAACTTATTTAGTCCTTAGACGTGGGATCAAAGTAGGCCGCGGAATCTTTTTATTTTAATACTGTGTTGGTAGAGTCTTGAATTCAAGACCTCTTGGCTCTGATGCCATATTGAATTCATACTCCAGCCAACTCATCCAAAAGTCCGAACTGATGAAGAGAGGCGGGCAATATATTTCAACACATCTGTTACACTGCGTTCACCACTTGACCTGATCATCATGTATCTGCGCCGCTCATGGGCGCACACAACGGCTGTACAACTTCACCGGTCGCGGCCGTCCCAGCGACGCGGACCCGTCGCTGCACGCAGAGTACGCGGCCAATCTCCACCGTACAAAGTGCTCCACGCCCACGGACAACACCACCATCATAGAGATGGACCCCGGGAGCTTCCTCACTATTAGAAGGGATAGAGAGGGATTGGTAGAGTCGATGTTATACTCTTGAACCTCGTGGGCATATATATTGGAGTACAATGATCAGTTTCGAGTAAAAGATAAGGCAGAAACAAATCCTAGTCTATCATATACTTCCTAATACAACGGTAGCGATGCAGACGGTGAGACAGGAGAAGAATCCGAAGGTAAGCCGACGGACATCCCCACAATCGTAACAGTGTTGTGGCTGGAGTGAAAACCGACAAGGTTGCTCAAGCAAGGCGGTAGCCCTTTTTGCCGATGTTGAGGTAGTTGAGAGCGTAGGGTGGTGTAGTTGTGGTTGAGGTAGCCGTGCGAGGGACGCCGTGGTCGATGTCAAGTCGGGGTGGCCGGTGTCGAGGCAGTCGCCGTGGACCGGGAAGAAGAGTGGCAGCGGCGGGGTGAGGAGGCGGCGGCGGCTGCTTGGTTAGAAGTACAGCGATGGTGCTCGTAGTAGGCGAGAACCCGACAACGTGACGAAGACCGGCGCGTATGGTAGCGTTCCCGCATCGAGGGAGGCGGCGCAACGCATACCATAGGAAGTCGACGTGCCGGGACGGTGTAGTGGACCACGAACCGTGGTGCTACGGCCTGAAGGGGTGATTGATATGTCTCCAACGTATCTATAACTTTTGATTGCTCCATGCTATATTATCTACTGTTTTGGACATTATTGGGTTTTATTATCCACTTTTATATTATTTTTGGGACTAACCTATTAACTGGAGGCCCAGCCCAGAATTGATGTTTTTTTGCCTGTTTTAGGGTTTCAAAGAAAAGGAATATCAAACGGAGTCCAAACAGAATGAAACCTTCGGGAACGTGATTTTCTAAACGAACAAGACCCAGGAGACTTGGACCCTATGTCAGGACACAAAAGAGGAGCCCACGAGGTAGGGGGGGCGCCTACCCCCCCCCCCCCCGGCGCCCTCCACCCTCGTGGGCCCCCTGTTGCTCCACCGACGTACTTCTTCCTACTATATATACATATGTACCCCCAAACGATCAGATACGGAGCCAAAACCCTAATTCCACCGCCGCAACTTTCTGTATCCACGAGATCCCATCTTGGGACCTGTTCTGGAGCTCCGCCAGAGGGGACATCGATCACGGAGGGCTTCTACATCAACACCATAGCCTCTCCGATGAAGTGTGAGTAGTTTACCTCTGACCTACGGGTCCATAGTTAGTAGCTAAATGGCTTCTTCTCTCTTTTTGGATCTCAATACAATGTTCTCCCCCTCTCTTGTGGAGATCTATTCGATGTAATCTTCTTTTTGCGGTGTGTTTGTTGAGAACGATGAATTGTGGGTTTATGATCAAGTCTATCTATGAACAATATTTGAATCTTCTCTGAATTCTTTTATGTATGATTGGTTATCTTTGCAAGTCTCTTCGAATTATCAGTTTGGTTTGGCCTACTAGATTGATCTTTCTTGCAATGGGAGAAGTGATTAGCTTTGGGTTCAATCTTGCGCACTAGTAGAAAACAGGGCTTTCGTCCAGGCCGGGTCAGCCCATTAGTCCCGGTTCAGTCCAGAACCGGGACCAATGGGGGCATTGGACCCGGTTCGTGAGACCAGGGGGCCGACCGGGCCACGTGGGCCATTGGTCCCGGTTCATCTGGACCTTTTGGTCCCGGTTGGTGGGACGAACCGGGAGCAATGGGCCTCGCTCCTGGCCCACCACCATTGGTCCCGGTTGGTGGCTTGAACCGGGACCAAAGGCTCCCCTTTAATCCTGGTTCATGCCACCAACTGGGACCAATGAGGTGCCTATATATAACCCCTCGCGTAAGAGCAGAGCACACTGCTTTGTTTTTTCTGGCCGAGGGGGAGAGGGTTTGGTGGTGTTCGAGCTCACCTCCTATGCACACAAGGTGTTCGATGGAATGCCCGAGCCACACTACTTAAGCTTTCTCCTCTCCAAGCTCGACCTCCAAGCTCCATTTTCCTCAATATTTGTGTAGGTTTAGCGGTCCGTCACGCCCCGTCCCCGTCTTCACCGCCGTCGATCACCCGCGCCGAGCTCATCCCTGGCACCACCATGGTGAGACTCTTGTTCTTATCTTCTTTTTGAAAGGAAAAATATTCTTACTTGTATGTTTACATAGATACTTGTATTATTTTCTTACTTTTATTATTGCATCTTATATAGTGCGATGGTTTTGGTATCCGCCCCCGTCGGCCCTCGTCCTGCCTTTGATTCGGTCGTGGTATATATATTATCTTTATAACTATTGGTTCATTTATTGTTTATGAAAATTATGCCGACCAACGTGACATAGATTTTATTTATGGTGGATATATGTGAATCGGAAATGCCAACCGACCATATTGTCGAGAGGTTAAATTTAGTTGAAGAAGAAAACAATTTGTTGAAGGAAAAAATAAAAAAATTGAGGAGGAGAAGATGATATTGGAGTTGCATGTTGCAGATGTCGTCGATGATCACAAGATCAAGATGGATGCAATGCGCTTGAAGATTAGAAAGATTAGAAAATATGCCATTCATACCGAGGCTTGGTATCATTATGCCGTTGGATCAATTGTTACCTTGGTTGCGATTATGATCGCATTTGTTTTCGCATTGAAATGTTTTACATAGTTTCAATGTATGGTTTAATTAATTAGATGCTCTGGAGAGCCATATGTTGTTAGATGAGAACTATGTATGCACTTTGGTTTTAATATGATGATGAACTTCTATTAATTTGGACACTTAATTATATATAATGCACGCAGATGAACCGGCAATGGATGTACGGTGACAGACACACCTCCGAGTACATTAAGGGCGTGCATGAGTTTCTCGATGCGGCTGAGGCAAACAAGCAGAATGGTTTTATGTGTTGTCCATGCACTGAATGTGGGAATACAAGGTCTTACTCTAACCGGAAAATCCTTCACTCCCACCTGCTTTACAAGGGTTTCATGCCACACTATAATGTTTGGACGAGGCATGGAGAAATAGGGGTTATAATGGAAGACGGCGAAGAAGAAGAGTACGATGACACCTATGTGCCCCCTGAATACGGTGATGCTGCAACGGGGGGAGCTGGTGAAGATGAAGAGGAACCAGACGATGTGCCCAATGATGCTGCAACGGGTGAAGCTGCTGAAGATCAAGAGGAACCAGACGATGTGCCCAATGATGATGATCTCCGCCGGGTCATTGTCGATGCAAGGACGCAATGCGGAAGTCAAAAGGAGAAGCTGAAGTTCGATCGCATGTTAGAGGATCACAAAAAAGGGTTGTACCCCAATTGCAAAGATGGCAACACAAAGCTCGGTACCATACTGGAATTGCTGCAGTGGAAGGCAGAGAATGTTGTGGCTGACAAAGGATTTGAGAAGCTACTGAAAATATTGAAGAAGAAGCTTCCAAAGGATAATGAATTGCCCGACAGTACATACGCAGCAAAGAAGGTCGTATGCCCTCTAGGATTGGAGGTGGAGAAGATACATGCATGCCCTAATGACTGCATCCTCTACCACGGTGCATACAAGGATCTGAACGCATGCCCGGTATGCGGTGCATTGCGGTATAAGATCAGACGAGATGACCCTGGTGATGTTGACGGCGAGCCCCCCAGGGAGAGGGTTCCTGCTAAGGTGATGTGATATGCTCCTATAATACCATGGTTGAAACGTCTGTTCAGAAACGAAGAGCATGCCAAGTTGATGCGTTGGCACAGTGAGGACCGGAAGAAAGACGGGAAGTTGAGAGCACCCACTGACGGGTCGCAGTGGAGAAAAATCGAGAGAAAGTACTGGGATGAGTTTGCAAAGGACCCAAGGATTGTATGGTTTGCTTTAAGCGCAGATGGCATTAATCCTTTCGGGGAGCAGAGCAGCAATCACTGCACCTGGCCCGTGACTCTATGTATGTATAACCTTCCTCCTTGGATGTGCATGAAGCGGAAGTTCATTATGATGCCAGTTCTCATCCAAGGCCCTAAGCAACCTGGCAACGACATTGATGTGTACCTAAGGCCATTAGTTGAAGAACTTTTACAGCTGTGGAATGGAAACGGTGTACGTACATGGGATGAGCACAGACAGGAGGAATTTAACCTAAAGGCGTTGCTGTTCGTGACCATCAATGATTGGCCCGCTCTCAGTAACCTTTCAGGACAGACAAACAAAGGATACCACGCTTGCACGCACTGTTTAGATGACACTGAAAGTATATACCTGGACAAATGCAGGAAGAATGTGTACCTGGGCCATCGTCGATTTCTTCCGACCAACCATCAATGTCGAAAGAAAGGCAAGCATTTCAAAGGCGAGGCAGATCACCGGAAGAAGCCCGCCATGCGTACCGGTGATCACGTACTTGCTATGGTTAATGATTTACACGTAATCTTTGGAAAGGGTCCAGGCGGACTAGCTGTTCCGAATGACGCTGAGGGACACGCACCCATGTGGAAGAAGAAATCTATATTTTGGGACCTACCCTACTAGAAAGACCTAGAGGTCCGCTCTTCAATCGACGTGATGCACGTGACGAAGAATCTTTGCGTGAACCTGCCAGGCTTCTTGGGCGTGTATGGGAAGAAAAAAGATACGCCTGAGGCACGGGAGGACCTGCAACATTTGCACGAAAAAGACAGCATGCCTCCGAAGCAGTATAAAGGTCCTGCCAGCTACGCTCTTACGAAAGAAGAGAAAGAAATCTTCTTTGAATGCCTGCTCAGTATGAAGGTCACGACTGGCTTCTCGTCGAATATAAAGGGAATAATAAATATGCCAGAGAAAAAGTTTCAGAACCTGAAGTCTCATGACTGCCACGTGATTATGACGCAACTGCTTCCGGTTGCATTGAGGGGGCTTCTACCGGAAAACATCCGATTAGCCATTGTGAAGCTATGTGCGTTCCTCAATGCAATCTCTCAGAAGGTGATCGATCCAGAAATCGTACCAAGGCTAAGGAGTGATGTGGCGCAATGTCTTGTCAATTTCGAGCTGGTGTTCCCACCATCCTTCTTCAATATCATGACACACGTCCTATTTCATCTAGTCGACGAGATTTTCATCCTGGGGCCCGTATTTCTACACAATATGTTCCCCTTTGAGAGGTTCATGGGAGTCCTAAAGAAATATGTTCGTAACCGCTCTAGGACAGAAGGAAGCATCTCCATGGGCCATCAAACAGAGCATGTTATCGGGTTTTGTGTTGACTTCATTCCTGGCCTTAAGAAGATAGGTCTCCCTAAATCGCGGTATGAGGGGAGACTGACTAGAAAAGGCACTCTTGTAAGTGACTCAATAATATGTAGGGACGGATATTCTTGGTCTCAAGCACACTACACAGTTATACAGAACTCTACCTTGGTGACCCCGTATGTCGATGAACACAAGAACAGTCTGCACTCCAAACACCCGGAGCAGTGCGACAACTGGATTACATGTGAACACATCAGGACTTTCAACAGTTGGTTGGAAACACGCCTTAGAGGTGACAACACCGTTTGTGATGAGCTGTACTTGTTGTACAGGGGACCATCTTTGACTGTATTGACTTACAAAGGATACGAGCTAAATGGGAATACATTTTAGACGATCGCCCAAGATCAAAAGAGCACCAACCAAAACAGCGGTGTACGCTTTGATGCAGCAACCGAGAGATGAAAGGACACATATTATGGTTACTTAGTGGACATATGGGAACTTGACTACGGACATGATTTTAAGGTCCCTTTGTTTAAGTGCAAATGGGTCAATCTGTCAGGCGGCGGGGTACAGGTAGACCCACCGTACGGAATGACAACAGTGGATCTGAAAAATCTTGGTTACACTGACGAACCGTTCGTCCTAGCCAATGATGTGGCATAGGTTATCTATGTGAAGGACATGTCTACCAAACCGAGAAAAAGACAAGATAAGGAAGCGAATACATCATACGATGAGCCAAAGCGCCACATAGTTCTTTCAGGAAAAAGGGATATCCTGGGAGTGGAGGGAAAGACAGACAATTCTGAAGATTATGAAAAGTTTCATGAAATTCCTCCCTTCAATGTCAAGGCTGACCTAAGCATCCTGATAAACGATGAAGATTATTCATGGTTATGGCGCAATAAGCAAATGACACAAGTGAAGACTTTCTCCCGCAACTATTATGATGATACCATGCCAACTTTGTAACACACGAGTATGCTATGCCAACTTTTTCAGAGTTCATTTGAAAACTATGAATTTAGGTCGAATTTTCTCTATAGGTGCATCTATGTTCATTTTTTTAGTAAAGTTAATCACAAACTTGTGATTCACACAAATTTTAAAGAATTCAAATTTTAACTATTCAATTTTGAAAACTAATGGCACTAACAGAAAGTCTATAATTTTTCTAAAACTAATGGCACTAACAGAAAGTTTATAATTTTGCTGACCTAAGTGCAAATGGGTCAATCTGTCAGGCTGCGGGGTACAGGTAGACCCACAGTACGGAATGACAATAGTGGATCTGAAAAATCTTGGGTACACTGATGAACCGTTCGTCCTAGCCAATGATGTGGCACAGGTTATCTATGTGAAGGACATATCTACCAAACCGACAAAAAGAAAAGATAAGGAAGCGAATACATCATACAATGAGCCAAAGCGCCACATAGTTCTTTCAGGAAAAAGGGATATCCTAGGAGTGGAGGGCAAGACAGACATGTCTGAAGATTATGAAAAGTTTCACGAAATTCCTCCCTTCAATGTCAAGGCTGACCCAAGCATCCTGATAAACGATGAAGATTATTCATGGTTACGGCGCAATAAGCAAATGACACAAGTGAAGACTTTCTCCCACAACTATTATGATGATACCATGCCAACTTTGTAACACACGAGTATGCTATGCCAACTTTTTCAGAGTTCATTTGAAAACTATGAATTTAGGTCGAATTTTCTCTATAGGTGCATCTATGTTCATTTTTTAGTAAAGTTAATCACAAACTTGTGATTCACACAAATTTCAAAGAATTCAAGTTTTAACTATTCAAATTTGAAAACTAATGGCACTAACAGAAAGTTTATAATTTTTCTAAAACTAATGGCACTAACAAAAACTTTATAATTTTGCTGACCTAAAAGCAAAAAGAATTAAAAAATAAAGCAAAAAACAAAATAAAATAAATAATACAGAAAACAAAACAAAAAAAACTGAAAAAAATAATAAAAATAGCAATAATAAGTATTTTGTTGTAAGTAGAAACAAAATAAAATAAATAAAGCAACAAAGAAAAGAAAAAAACTAAAAAAAAAATTCAAATTTGAAAACTAATGGCAATAATAGAAAGTTTGTAATTTTTCTAAAACTAAAAGCAAAAAGAATTAAAAAATTAATCAAAAAACAAAAGAAAGTAAATAATGCAGAAAGTTTATAATTTTTGTGACCTAAAAGAAAAAACAAATCACTAAAAAACTATAAGTATTTTGTTCTAAGTAGAAATGAAAAAGTAAATATCAAAAAATAAAAAAATGCCTATAATATTTGTTATGACTAACTAAAATTACCAAATTGAGTATAATGATAAAACACTGTAATATTAAATAGCAGGAAAAAGAATGAGTCAAAAATCAATTTTTATAGTAAAGTTATTCATAAACTAGTGATTCACACAAATTTTAAAAAATTCAAATTTAAACTATTCAAATTTTTCAAACTAATGCCACTTATAATTTTTGTGACCTAAAATAAAAAAATCACTAAAAAACTATAAGTATTTAGTTCTAAGTAGAAATGAAAAAACAAATTGTAAAAAAATGCCACCTACTGGGCCACCACGGCCTGAATTCGAATAGAAGCCCATCCATGGGCCAGGATTCAGGCCCGCAGAAGGCCCAGCAGGCCCACAGGCATAGCGGTGTGAGATTAGGCCCAAAGGCCTGCAGTTCTGAGGAGTTTAATGGAGAGGGCGGGACAGCGCTTATAAACAGGTGCGACCACTCCTCAGCTAGCGAGGTGGGACTAAACATCCCACTGCACCGCGGCTTTGGCAGGCGCAGGCCTTTGGTACCGGTTGATGGCACCAACTGGGACTAAAGAGGGCATTGGTCACGGTTCGTGGCACAAACCGTGACCAATGCCCCCCTTTAGTCCCGGTTGGTGCCACCAACCGGGACCAAAGGCCGTCGCTTCCCGCCCTTTGGGCTGCTGAAAAGAGGCATTTGGTCTCGGTTGGTGGCACCAACCGGGACTAAAGGTGGCATTGCTCCCGGTTGGTGCCACAAATCAGGACCAATGCTCTTGGTATATAACCAGGACTTGTGAAAATTTTAGTTTCTCATCGACCATTTGCCCGCGACGACGCCGCCAGGCTGCCCTGACGCCGTCCGCCGCCCCTGCAGTCGCCCCCGACCGCGTCGTCGCCGTCGCCCGTGCCTCGCCGTCGGCCGTGCCCTCGCCTGACGCCGCTCGGCGCTCGCCGCCCTGCCCCGACACGCGTCGCCTGCCCCGGCCCGCCCATCGTCGTCGCCCTGCCCCGCCCGTCGCCGTCGCCCTGCCCCTCCATTGGTCCGGCCCCCTGTTTTTTTCATATATTATATGCTTATGTATATTGTGTATATTGCTTCTTTGTGTATATTATGTATATATGTCAGTATATATATTGTGTATATTGCTTGTTTTCAGATTTTTTTTCATATATATGTTTGTATTTTGTATTTTGCTTTTTTATAAAAAAATGTATATATGTTTGTATGTTCTCTGTGTATATATGTTCATTTATGCAAAAGTTAGATTTAAATATTTAGAAAAGGATTATCTATATATGTTCTCTGATTTAGTACATTTTAGGTTAGTTTCATTTCTAGAAAAGTTTTATATATTTAGGAGAGGAAAAAGGAAAATAAGAAGAGGAAAAAGGAGAAGAAGAGGAGAGGAAGAAAAGAAAGAGGAGAAGAAGAAAGGAATAGAGGAGAAGCTATTTTTTCTTCTTCTCCTCTATTCCTTTCTTCTTCTCTTCTTTTTTTTCTTCGATCTTCTCCTCTATTCCTTTCTTCTTCTCCTCTTTTTATTTTTCTTCGTATTATTATGTTTTATCGGATCTGTCGTCGTCGATATACCCCTCCCGATAACTTCAACACGAGGGGGGGTCGATATACCCCCTCCCAATAACTTCAACACGAGGGGGGTCGATATACCCCCTCCCGATAACTTCAACACAAGGGGGGGTCGATATATATAGCACCTCCCGATAACTTCAACAGGAGGGGGGGTCGATATACCCTAAATAGCAAGTATCGTTGGTGTGAGATACATGTGGCCGTCGGTGTCGGACAGTACATCCACGTCCCACAAGTGACGCAGGCGTCGACCCGCGTCACTTGTGGGACGTGGATGTAGTGTCCGACACTAACGGGCACATGTATTCTTTCTTCTTCTCTCTTTTTTCTTCTACTTCCTCTTTTTTATCGGGAACGAGGGTCGTCGAGGGTCAGGGTCGCCGAGCGGTAGAGGAAACACTAAATAGCAAGTATCGTCAATGTGAGATACATGTGGCCGTCGGTGTCGGACACTACATCCACGTCCCACAAGTGACGCGGGCTTCGACGCCCACTATACTTGCTATTTAGGGTTTCCTCTGCCGCTCGGCGACCCTCGACGACCCTCATTTCCGATAAAAAAAGAGGAAGAAGAAGAAAAAAAAGAGGAGAAGAAAGAATAGAGGAGTAAGTCCTCTATTCTTTCTTCTCCTCTTTTTTTTCTTCTTCCTCTTCTTTTTTTATCCTTGAAGCGTTGTCGAGGCCACCCCAAACCCTAGAGAAGCAGCGTCGAGGCCACCCCAAACCCTAGAGAAGCAGCGTCGAGGCCACTAATTAATATTAGTTCTACATTTTCCACTAATATATCCACCTGTCATGTTTGAATAATAATTGCCATGTTATAAATATTTGTAGAAACTATGGACACCGCCCGAGACGAAGTACAAGAAGAGTTGTTGGGGGACATAATCACACGAGGAAGTGATGTCGTCTTCTCGTTGTTTCTCAACGACACCGATGGTCTGGAAGCAGCTGGCTATGATTATGATGGATCCGGTGACCTAATGCCGGTGCAAGAAGGAGACCGTGAGGACGGCTCCGGTGACCCAATGCTGGTGCAAGAAGGAGACCGTGATGACGTCTCCGGTGACCGAACCGTGTCCGGCCAGGTATATATATTAGTTAAGCTTCTACTGACTAGCTAATTGATGCATTCATTGTTTTGGTATGTACACATATTAATTAAGTCTTTGTTCATTTTTCTAGCCCTCCGGATCGAGCACAACTTCGGTAAAGAGACGAGGCCCGAAGAAAAAGTTGAGCTCGGATGAAAAGTTTGAGATCATAGCAATCGCGCCCGACGGCCAACCGATTGAACCCCTCCTGACAAAGAGCGCATTTGTTGCTCAGTGCGGAGTTTTGGTTAGGGACAAGATCCCAATCAGCATCCAGCAATGGATAAAGCCGGCTACAGAAGACCCTGAGGTGTCTTATGTCAATGATATGCACAAAAATGGTCTTTGGACTGAGCTGAAGTCAAATTTCACCCTACCGCAAGAGGATGATCCGGAGAAGCCAGTTAAAGAGCAATTAATCAAGTCTTTTGCTCTTAAGAGGATGGCAGAACTATTCAGGAGGTGGAAGAAAGAGCTGAATAAGTTTGTCGAAAATAAAGAGACACCCGAATTCAAGGGCAGATATGAGAAGATCAGAGATCACTGGCCCGCATTTATGGCCCACAAGACATCGGAAAAGAGTAAGAAGATGTCGGTGACAAACAAGCAAAATGCTACGAAGAAGAAGCATCACCATCGCACGGGGTCAGGTGGCTACCTTGTAGCCCGGCCTAAGTGGGCCAAGACTGAGAATGATCTGGTTGATAAAGGGATCGAACGAGAGGCAATTAACTGGCCAGACCATTGCCAGACTTGGTTCTTCGGGGCTGGCGGAACCTTGGACCCTGTATCAGGGAAGTGCATTTGGATGAACGATCAAATGGACATACCAGTCAAGAAGCTTCAGCAGTATATCGAAGCAGCGCAGCAAGGGACGTTCGTTCCAGACAGAGAGAACGACGAGCTCACAATGGCCCTCAGGAATCCTGAGCACCCTGGACGTACACGAGGCACGCCAGGCTCCATTCCGTGGAAGGTTGGGTTTCCGGACGCAGGCGGTTACAAATGCAAGGAGAGGAGGAAAAAAGTGCAGCAGACCCAAATGCAGGCGCTGCAAGCAAGGGTACAAGCGATAGAGGAACGAGAAGCAAATCGTAGCAAATGAACTGCCGAAGGTTCCCCCGAAGCTACCCCGCCATCTCAGCGGAGAAGCAGCGTGGCTTCCACCGAGCTACTTTAGCCGGAGCATGTCTTGACGGCTCCTGCCAGCTATCCCGTGGATGCTAACATGGAGTCTCAAAATTGCCACCTTATGACGCAATGGATTAATATGAAGGTTAAGGCGGCTGTTGCCTCTGTTTTTCCTACTGAACCCGGTGCAACTTTTCACTGCCAGCCGATTCTAGAAGGATATGCTAGGGTGATGGTGGATGAAATAACGGAGGGATTTGAGGACCTCCAGCTTGACCACCCTACCGGTGAAGGGGAGACTCGGCTGGCTTGTACTCTGAAGACTCCATGCCTATGGCGGAAGGAGCTCATCAACCTTCCGAACTGGACGCCTCCGCCTCCTCCTCCTCCTCCGGCTCCTCAGGGCACTCCGCCTCCTCCACCGCCTCCTCCTCCGGCAAGTGAGGATCATGGCACTCGGCCGGCTCCTTCTCCGGCGCGTGGAGGCACTCCGCCTCCTTCTCCGCCTGCGCCGGCGCGCCCGAGCAGCCAGCCTCCTCCTTCTCCGCCTCGTCAGCAAGGGCGGAAGAGACCTTTCGCCGCTCCGG
This sequence comes from Triticum monococcum, assembly GCA_034509565.1. Classification (NCBI taxonomy): domain Eukaryota; kingdom Viridiplantae; phylum Streptophyta; class Magnoliopsida; order Poales; family Poaceae; genus Triticum; species Triticum monococcum. Next base: position 699,670,286 of record CM067847.1, read on the forward strand.
CTGCTCCAGCGCGTCGTAGTCCTTCTCCTCCGCCTCGTAAGCAAGTAAAGAAGACAACCGCTCTGTCTACTCTGCTGGCTTCTAGCAGTACAGCCAAAGGCGGGAGGACATACAGATTCGGTCCTTCTCTGAAGACTCCAGAGAAGTTACCATATGAGAGGACCCCGGAGGAGAACGCCGAGATCACACGATAAGAAGCGAGGAACTTCTTTGAAGGGGTGAAAGCAAAGAAACATCCACCTCCGTAGGATAAGGTAGATCCGGTGAAAGCGAAGCGCACTCTGGCTGCCCTGACAAAACCACCCAAGTGTCCGCCGAAAGGAAACTATGAGCGCATTATTGGAAAGGAATTTGCCGAAGCGGAGCGGTCGGGAAGTACTGTCAGTGATCAAAGGCTGAAAGAATGACGAGATGGGAAACAAATTGCCCAGCTCGGCGAACAAGCGAAGCAATCGTGCCCCCCGCTCAAGGTGCCTAGCGACATCGTCGCTAATGATCCGAGGATGGTGCCCGGTTATAGCAATCTTGGCGATTACCTGCCCGATGATGTACATTATGATTTCATGGAGGTGTAGATACAAAGATATGAGTACGGGAAGCCTCTCGTCAAAGATGAAAGATCTCTATCAACGATGATGCGAAGATTGCATGATTGGTACTTGAAAATCTGCAGAGAGTCTGGGGGGAGGAGTACTTTGTATGTGAGAGTTAAAAAGGAGCATGACCTCGTTGGAATTGAACTGTTGCCTGTTCCATTTGAGTAGTTCTTTTAGTTTTTCAATCAATTGGCCCTCGATAAAGCAACGGTCACCTGCTACTGTCTGTAAGTAGTACTACTTCTGTCCTTAAGTCTCTCTATATAGCTCAGCTCTTTCATTGCATGTATTTATAATTATCCTCACTATATTATGCAGATTGAAGATCGCCGAATTGAAAAAAAGACAAGTCGGTGATATTGGGTTCATTAACACATATCTCATAGATGCAATTGAGGTTAAATTTCATGCCGCAGATACCGAGGCCAACTTGTTACGGTCGTTCATAATAAATGAAAACAAAGATATAATACTCTTTCCTTACAACTTCAAGTGAGTGTTACTATCTTGTGCGTATTCCGCTTCCCTTATATATTAGTCAAGGTTATAGTAATGTAATTGATGAGTTATGCATGCGTGTGCAGTTTCCACTATATTCTCCTAGAGATTAAGCTTGAGCAGGGACTAGTAACCATCTTAGACTCAAGACGAAAAGATCCCCAGGACTATGCGGACATGACTCAAATGCTCGAGAAGTAAGTTAAATCGATCATTATCCACCATATCAGCAACTTTGTTCATTTCCTGATATATCAAGTAATTGTTTTCTTTGTCTGGCAGGGTTTGGAAAAAAATCACCAAAAAAGCTCCAGGAAGCCCAAAGAAGCTGCAATTTAGACACCCGAAAGTAAGTACTATAGTAGCATGTTCCACGCATCTCCTATTGATTCAAGCGCTAGTTTCATCAATACCATTTGGCATTCTTGCTTATCAGTTTGATTGACCTCTATTTCTTGTAAAGTGGTTCTGGCAGGAACAAGGGAATGATTTCTGTGGATACTACATTTGCGAGTCCATCTGCCACACGACCTGTGAGCGGGGCTACTCTGACGAACAATATGAAGTACGTAAATAACAACATTCACAATTTTATTTTATTACCATCATTTGTGTTGAGTTTCATTCATTCATATATATATATATATATGTATTGACCGCCTTCTTCAAATTAGATGTTTCGGAAGCAGGATGAACTCCTAGCACCAGCTCGCATGCGAGCAATTCAAGAGGAATTGGCGGCATTCTTTCTTGACCACGTGATCGCTGAAAACGGAGAATACTATGTGGACCATGAGTCCGTATGTTAGGAGATTATATTTGTAAGAGATAATTATTGTATATATGTAGCCGGTAGTGTCGGATAGATATACGAGAACTTGTTGTTCGACCAATCTCTCGGAGAAGGAGAGGTGGTCGATATCACTTCTCTCTGTATGCATATATGTTCATGACGATCTTCTATTTCCTTCGTTTGCTTACTAGCTAGCTAGCGTGTCTAGTCCTCTCTATACGTATGTATAGTACGTAGCGTCGACCAAGCACGGACATAAGAGAGGACACTTCTCTCTATTAAATATAGCTAGCTAACACAATATATGAAACACCTAAATTAACCCCCCAAAACCCCCAAAGCCCCCCCCCACTTCAAAAAAAAACAAAAACCCCAGCCACAGAAATGCTAACGCGAGGATGCCTATTGGTCCCGGTTGGTGCCACCAACCGGGACCAAAGGCTCTCCTGCCTGGGCTCCACGCACAGGCCACGTCGAGGCCCATCTGTCCCAGTTCTGGATTGAACCGGGACTACAGGGATAGGGCATTAGTACCGACCCTTTAGTCCCGGTTCAGGAACCGGGACAAAAGGCCCTTACGAACCGGGACAATAGGCCCTATTTCTACTAGTGGCGGTGTCCTTTCCCAGTGACAGTAGGGGCAGCAAGGCACATATTGTATTGTTGCCATCGAGGATAACAAGATAGGGTTTTCATCATATTGCATGAGTTTATCCCTCTACATCATGTCATCTTGCTTAAGGCGTTACTCCGTTTTCATTAACTTAATACTCTAGATGCATGCTGGATAGCGGTCGATGAGTGGAGTAATAGTAGTAGATGCAGGCAGGAGTCGGTCTACTTGTCTCGGATGTGATGCCTATATAGATGATCATACCTAGATATTCTCATAACTATGCTCAATTCTGTCAATTGCTCAACAGTAATTCGTTCACCCACCGTAGAATACTTATGCTCTCAAGAGAAGCCACTAGTGAAACCTATGGCCCCCGGGTCTATCTTTATCATATTAATCTACCAATACTTAGTTATTTCCTTTTTCTTTTACTTTTCTTTTATTTTACTTTGCATCTTTATCATAAAAATACTAAAAATATTATCTTATCATATCTATCAGATCTCACTCTCGTAAGTGGCCGTGTAGGGATTGACAACCCCTTAACGCGTTGGTTGCGATGATTTATTTGTTTTGTGCAGGTACGAGGGACTCGCGCATAGCCTCCTACTGGATTGATACCTTGGTTCTCAAAAACTAAGGGAAATACTTACGCTACTTTGCTGCATCATCCCTTCCTCTTCGGGGAAAACCAACGCGGTGCTCAAGAGGTAGCAAGAAGGATTTCTGGCGCCGTTGCCAGGGAGGTCTACACAAAAGTCAATATACCAAGTACCAATCACATACCCTTATCTCCCGCATTACATTATTTGCCATTTGCCTTTCGTCTTCCTATCCCCCACTTCACCCTTGCCGTTTTATTCGCCCCCTCTCTCTATCCTCCTTCTCTTTCCCGTTTGCTTATTTTTGCCCGCTTGCTTTTTGTTTGCTTGTGTGTTAGTTCGTTTGCTTGTCATGATGGCTCAAGATAACACTAAATTTTGTGACTTCACCAATATCAACAACAATGATTTTATTAGCACTCCGATTGCTCCTCTTACCGATGCTGAATCTTGTGAAATTAATACTGCTTTGCTGAATCTTGTCATGAAAGATCCGTTTTCCGGCCTTCCTAGTGAAGATGCCGCTACCCATCTAAATAGCTTCGTTGATTTGTGTGATATGCAAAAGAAGAAAGATGTGGATAATGATATTGTTAAATTGAAGCTATTTCCTTTTTCGCTTAGAGATCGTGCTAAAGCTTGGTTTTTGTCTTTGCCTAAAAATAGTATTGATTCATGGAATAAGTGCAAACATGCTTTTATCTCTAAGTATTTTACTCCCGCTACGATCATCTCTCTTAGAAACGATATTATGAATTTTAAGCAACTTGATCATGAACATGTTGCACAAGCTTGGGAGAGAATGAAATTAATGATACGTAATTTCCCTACTCATGGTTTGAATTTGTGGATGATTATACAAAAAAATTTATGCCGGATTGAATTTTGCTTCTAGAAATCTTTTAGATTCGGCCGCGAGAGGCACTTTTATGGAAATCACTTTAGGATAAGCTACTAAACTCCAAGATAATATTATGGTTAATTATTCTCAATGGCATACTGAAAGATCTACTAATAAAAAGGTGCATGCAATAGAAGAAATTAATGTTTTGAGTGGAAAGATGGATGAACTTATGAAATTACTTGCTAGTAAGAGTGTTTCTTCTAATCCTAATGATATGCCCTTGTCTACTTTGATTGAGAATAATAATGAATCTATGGATGTGAATTTTGTTGGTAGGAACAATTTTGGTAACAACGCATATAGGGAAATTTCAATCCTAGGCCTTATCCTAGTAATCCCTCTAATAATTATGGTAATTCCTACAACAACTATTATGGAAATTATAATAAGATGCCCTCTAATTTCGAATCTAATATTAAAGAATTTATTACTTCGCAAAAGAATTTCAATGCTATGATTGAAGAAAAATTGCTTAAGATTGATGATTTGGCTACGAACGTTGATAGAATTGCTCTTGATGTTGATTCTTTGAAACTTAGATCTATTCTACCTAAGCATGATATCAATGAGTCTCTCAAAGCCATGAGAATTTCCATTCATGTATGCAAAGAAAGAACCACTAGGATGCGTGCTAAGAAAGATGCCTTTATAAGAGCGTGTTTTTCTAGTTGCTATGAAAATAAAGATGAAGATCTAAAAGTTATTGATGTGTCCCCTATTAAATCTTTGTTTTGCAATATGAATCTTGATAATGATGGGACTGAATATGATCCACCTTTACCTAGAAGGCGTTCCAAGAATTCTGAGTTTTTAGATCTTGATTCTAAAATTGATAAAAGTGGGATTGAAGAAATTAAAACCCTAGATGTTGCTAAACCCACTATTTTGGATTTCAAGGTATTTAATTATGAAATTTTCTCTTTGATTGATTGTATTTCCTTGTTTCAATCCGTGCTAAATTCTCCTCACGCTTATAGTCAAAATAAAGCGTTCACTAAACATATCGTTGATGCCTTGAAGCAATCTTATGAAGAAAAACTTGAATTGTAAGTTTCTATCCCTAGAAAACTTTATGATGAGTGGGAACCAACTATTAAAATTAAAATTAAAGATCATGAATGCTATGCTTTATGTGATTTGGGTGATAGTGTTTCCACGATTCCAAAGACTTTGTGTGATTTGTTAGGTTTCCGTGATTTTGATGATTGCTCCCTAAACTTGCACCTTGCGGATTCCACTATTAAGAAACCTATGGGAAGAATTAATGATGTTCTTATTGTTGAAAATAGGAATTATGTGCCCGTAGATTTTATTTTTCTTGACATAGATTGCAATCCTTCATGTCCTATTATTCTTGGTAGACCTTTCCTTAGAACGATTGGTGCAATTATTGATATGAAGGAAGGAAATATTAGATTCCAATTTCCGTTAAGGAAAGGCATGGAACACTTTCCTAGAAAGAAAATTAAATTAGCTTATGAATCTATTATGAGAGCCACTTATGGATTGCCTACCAAAGATGGCAATACCTAGATCTATCCTTGCTTGTTATGCCTAGCTAGGGGCGTTAAACGATAGCGCTTGTTGCGAGGCAACCCAATTTTATTTTTATTCCTTGCTTTTCTTTCTCCTGTTTAGTAATAAATAATTTATCTAGCCTCTGTTTTTTTTGTGTTTTTTTGTGTTTAATTAGTGTTTGTGCCAAGTAGAACTGTTGGGAAGACTTGGGGAAAGTCTTGTTAAACTTGCTGTAAAAAACAGAAACTTTAGCGGTCACAAGAACTGCTGTCATTTTTATTTGCAAAGTGATATTTAGTTAATTATTTTTGAAGATGATTAATAGATAAATTACTCACGTCCAGAAATTTATTTTAGAATTTTTGGGGTTCCAGATCTTGCGCTAGCTACAGATTACTACAGACTATTCTGTTTTTGACAGATTCTGTTTTTCGTGTGTTGTTTGCTTATTTTGGTGAATCTGTGGCTAGTAAAATAGTTTATAAACCATAGAGAAGTTGGAATACAGTATGTTTAAAACCAATATAAATAAATAATGAGTTCATTACAGTACCTTGAAGTGGTCTTTTGTTTTCTTTCGCTAACGGAGCTCACAAGATTTTCTACTTTGAGTTTTGTGTTGTGAAGTTTTCAAGTTTTGGGTAAAGATTTGATGGGTTATGGAACAAGGAGTGGAAAGAGCCTAAGCTTGGGGATGCCCGTGGCACCCCCAAGATAATTTAAGGACACCTAAAAGCCAAAGCTTGGGGATGCCCCGGAAGGCATCCCCTCTTTCGTCTACTTCTATCGGTAACTTTACTTGGAGCTATATTTTTATTCACCACATGATATGTGTTTTGCTTGGAATGTCTTGTATTATTTGAGTCTTTGCTTTTTAGTTTACCACAATCATCCTTGATGTACACACCTTTTGAGAAAGCCATACATGACTTGGAATTTGTTAGAATACTCTATGTGCTTCGCTTATATCTTTTGAGTTATATAGTTTTGCTCTAGTACTTCAATTATATCTTTTAGAGCACGGTGGTGGATTTGTTTTATAGAAACTATTGATCTCTCATGATTCACTTAGATTATTTTGAGAGACTTAAATAGCATGGTAATTTTCTTAAAATCCTAATATGCTAGGTATTCAAGATTAGTAAAATTTTCTTATGAGTGTTTTGAATACTAAGAGAAGTTTGATGCTTGATGATTGTTTTGAGATATGGAGGTATAATATCAAAATCGTGCTAGTTGAGCAGTTGTGAAATTGAGAAATACTTGTGTTGAAGTTTACAAGTCCCGTAGCATGCACATATGGTAAACGTTATGTAACAAATTTGATACATGAGGTGTTATTTGATTGCCTTCCTTATGAGTGGCGGTCGGGGACGAACAATGGTCTTTTCCTACCAATCTATCCCCCTAGGAGCATGCGCGTAGTACCGAGGTTTTTGATGACTTGTATATTTTTGCAATAAGTATGTGAGTTCTTTATGACTAATGTTGAGTCCATGGATTTTATGCACTCTCACCCTTCCATCCTTGCTAGCCTCTTCGGTACCGTGCATTGCCCTTTCTCACATTGAGAGTTGGCGCAAACTTCGCCGGTGCATCCAAACCCTGTGATATGATACACTCTTTCACACATAAACCTCCTTATATCTTCCTCAAAACACCCACCATACCTACCTATTATGACATTTCCATAGCCATTCCGAGATATATTGCCATGCAACTTTCCACCATTCCGTTCATCATGACACATTCATCATTGTCATATTGCTTAGCATGATCATGTAGTTGACATAGTATTTGTGGAAAAGCCACCGTTCATAATTCTTTCATACATGTCACTCTTGGTCCATTGCATATCCCGGTACATCGCCGGAGGCATTCATATAGAGTCATATTTTGTTCTAGTATCGAGTTGTAATCATTGAGTTGTAAATAAATAGAAGTGTGATGATCATCATTTCCTAGAGCATTGTCCCAAGTGAGGAATTATAAAAAAAGAGAAAGGCCATATAAAAAAAGAGAGAAAGTCCAAATAAAAATAAAAATATGAGAGAAAAAGAGAGAAGGGATAATGTTACTATCCTTTGCCACACTTGTGCTTCAAAGTGGCACCTTAATCTTCATGATAGAGAGTCTCTTGTTTTGTCACTTTCATATACTTGTGGGAATTTTTCATTATAGAACTTGGCTTGTATATTCCAACAATGGGCCTCCTCAAGTGCCCTAGGTCTTCGTGAGCAAGCAAGTTGGATGCACACCTACTTAGTTTCTTTTGTTGAGCGTTCATACATTTATAGCTCTAGTGCATCCGTTGCATGGCAATCCCTACTCCTTGCATTAACATCAATCGATGGGAATCTCCATAGCCCATTGATTTGTTGGAAATATGCCCTAGAGGCAATAATAAATTTATTATTATTATATTTCCTTGTTCATGATAATCGTTTATTATCCATGCTAGAATTATATTGATAGGAAACTCAGATACATGTGTGGATACATAGACAACACCATGTCCCTAGTAAGCCTCTAGTTGACTAGCTCGTTGATCAATAGATGGTTACGGTTTCCGGACCATGGACATTGGATGTCGTTGATAACGGGATCACATCATTAGGAGAATGATGTGATGGACAAGACCCAATCCTAAGCCTAGCACAAGATCATGTAGTTCGTATGCTAAAGCTTTTCTAATGTCAAGTATCATTTCCTTAGAGCATGAGATTGTGCAACTCCCGGATACTGTAGGAGTGCTTTGGGTGTGCCAAATGTCACAACATAACTGGGTGGCTATAAAGGTACACTACAGGTATCTCCGAAAGTGTCTGTTGGGTTGGCATGAACCGAGACTGGGATTTGTCACTCCGTGTAAACGGAGAGGTATCTCTGGGCCCACTCGGTAGGACATCATCATAATGTGCACAATGTGATCAAGGAGTTGATCACAGGATGATGTGTTACGGAACGAGTAAAGAGACTTGTCGGTAACAAGATTGAACAAGGTATCGGGATACCGACGATCGAATCTCGGGCAAGTATCGTACCGCTAGACAAAGGGAATTGTATACGGGATTGATTAAGTCCTTGACATCGTGGTTCATCCGATGAGATCATCGTGGAACATGTGGGAGCCAACATGGGTATCCAGATCCCGCTGTTGGTTATTGACCGGAGAACGTCTCGGTCATGTCTACATGTCTCCCGAACCCGTAGGGTCTACACACTTAAGGTTCGATGACGCTAGGGTTATAAGGAATAGATATACATGGTTTTCCGAATATTGTTCGGAGTCCCGGATGAGATCTCGGACGTCACGAGGAGTTCCGGAATGGTCCGGAGGTAAAGATTTATATATGGGAAGTCATCATACGGTCACCTGAATAATTCGGGGGGATGCCGGTATTGTATCGGGACCACCGAAGGGGTTCCGGGGGTCCACCGGGAGGGTCCACCTACCCCGGAGGGCCCTATGGGCTGTATGTGGAGAGGGACCAGCCCCTTAGTGGGCTGGGCGCCTCCCCCCTTAAGGCCCATGCACCTAGGGTTTTAGGGGAACCCTAAAGGGGGGCGCCCCCCTTGCCTTGGGGGGCAAGGCAACCCCCCTTGGCCGCCGCCCCCTCCTCAGATGGGATCTGAGGGGGCCGGGCCACCTCTCCCTTGCGCAGCCCTCCCCCTCTCCCAAGTCCTTCTCCTCTCCCGTGGTGCTTGGCGAAGCCCTGCAGGATTGCCACGCTCCTCCACCACTACCACGCCGTCGTGCTGCTGCTGGACGGAGTCTTCCTCAACCTCTCCCTCTCTCCTTGCTGGATCAAGGCATGGGAGACGTCACCGGGCTGTACGTGTGATGAACGCGGAGGTGCCGTCCGTTCGGCACTAGGATCTCCGGTGATTTGGATCACAACGAGTATGACTCCTTCAACCCCGTTCTCTTGAACGCTTCCGCTTAGCGATCTACAAGGGTATGTAGATGCACTCTCCTTCCCTTCGTTGCTGGTTTCTCCATAGATAGATCTTGGTGATACGTAGGAAAATTTTGAATTTCTGCTACGTTCCCCAACAGTGGCATCATGAGCTAGGTCTATTGCGTAGATTCTATGCACGAGTAGAACACAAAGTAGTTGTGGGCGTTGATTTTGTTCAATATGCTTACCGTTACTAGTCCAATCTTGATTCGGCGGCATTGTGGGATGAAGCGGCCCGGACCGACCTTACACGTACTCTTACGTGAGACTGGTTCCACCGACTGACATGCACTAGTTGCCTAAGGTGGCTGGCGGGTGTCTGTCTCTCCCACTTTAGTCGGATCGGATTCGATAAAAAGGGTCCTTATGAAGGGTAAATAGCAATTGGCATATCACGTTGTGGTTTTTACGTAGGTAAGAAACGTTCTTGCTAGAAACCCATAGCAGCCACGTAAAACATGCAAACAACAATTAGAGGACGTCTAACTTGTTTTTGCAGGGTATGCTATGTGATGTGATATGGCCAAGAAGAATGTGATGAATGATATGTGATGTATGAGATTGATCATGTTCTTGTAATAGGAATCACGACTTGCATGTCGATGAGTATGACAACCGGCAGGAGCCATAGGAGTTGTCTTTATTTATTGTATGACCTGCGTGTCATTGAACAACGCCATGTAATTACTTTACTTTATTGCTAACCGGTAACCATAGTAGTAGAAGTAATAGTTGGCGAGCAACTTCATGGAGACACAATGATGGAGATCATGGTGTCATGCCGGTGACGATGATGATCATGGAGCCCCGAAGATGGAGATCAAAAGGAGCAATATGATATTGGCCATATCATGTCACTTTTTGATTGCATGTGATGTTTATCATGTTTTTGCATCTTGTTTACTTAGAACGACGGTAGTAAATAAGATGATCCCTCATTAAAATTTCAAGAAAGTGTTCCCCCTAACTGTGCACCATTGCGATAGTTCGTTGTTTCGAAGCACCACGTGATGATCGGGTGATAGATTCCAACGTTCACATACAACGGGTGTAAGACAGATTTACACATGCAAACACTTAGGTTGACTTGACGAGCCTAGCATGTACAGACATGGCCTCGGAACACAGAAGACCGAAAGGTCGAGCATGAGTCGTATGGTAGATACGATCAACATGAAGATGTTCACCGATGTTGACTAGTCCGTCTCACGTGATGATCGGACACGGCCTAGTTGACTCGGATCATGTAATCACTTAGATGACTGGAGGGATGTCTATCTGAGTGGGAGTTCATAAGATGAATTTGTTGGAGAACGTTGCAGAAAACAAAAAATTTCCTACGGTTTCACCAAGATCCATCTATGAGTTCATCTAGCAACGAGTGATCGGATGCATCTACATACCTTTGTAGATCGCGAGCAGAAGCGTTCAAAGAACGGGGATGAGGGAGTCGTACTCGACGTGATCCAAATCACCGGAGATCCTAGTGCCGAACGGACGGCACCTCCGCGTTCAACACACGTATGGTCAGCGTGACGTCTCCTTCTTCTTGATCCAGCAAGGGGAAAGGAGAGGTTGAGGAAGATGGCTCCAGCAGCAGCACGACGGCGTGGTGGTGATGGAGCTGCAGTACTCCGGCAGGGCTTCACCAAGCTCTATGGAGGAGGAGGAGGAGGTGTTGGAGAGGGAGAGGGAGGCACCAAAGGCAAAGGTCAGAGGTCCTCCATCCCCCCACTATATATAGGGGAGCCTAGGGGGCGCCAGCCCTAGGAGATGCAATCTCCTAGGGGGGCGGCGGCCAAGGGGTGGGGGGCTTGCCCCCCAAGCAAGGGGGCGCCCCCCCCCCCTTAGGGTTTCCCCCACCCTAGGCGCATGGGCCCTAGGGGAAGTGGCGCCCCAGCCCACTTTGGGCTGGATCCCTTCCCACTTCAGCCCATGGGGCCCTCCGGGATAGGTGGCCCCACCCGGTGGACCCCCGGGACCCTTCCGGTGGTCCCGGTACAATATCGGTGACCCCGAAACTTATCCCGATGGCCGAAATAGCACTTCCTATATATAATTCTTTACCTCCGGACAATTCCGGAACTCCTCGTGACGTCCGGGATCTCGTCCGGGACTCCGAACAACATTCGGGTTACTGCATATACATATCCCTACAACCCTAGCGTCACCGAACCTTAAGTGTGTAGACCCTACGGGTTCGGGAGACATGTAGACATGACCGAGATTGCTCTCTGGTCAATAACCAACAGCGGGATCTGGATACCCATGTTGGCTCCCACATGCTCCTCGATGATCTCATCGGATGAACCACGATGTCGAGGATTCAAGCAACCCCGTATACAATTCCCTTTGTCAATCGGTATGTTACTTGCCCGAGATTTGATCGTCAGTATCCCAATATCTTGTTCAATCTCGTTACCGGCAAGTCACTTTACTCGTACCGTAATGCATGATCCCGTGACCACACACTTGGTCACTTTGAGCTCATAATGATGATGCATTACCGAGTGGGCCCAGTGATACCTCTCCGTCATACGGAGTGACAAATCCCAGTCTTGATTCGTGTCAACCCAACAGACACTCTCGGAGATACCCGTAGTATACCTTTATAGTCACCCAGTTACGTTGTGACGTTTGGTAGACCCAAAGCACTCCTACGGTATCCGGGAGTTACACGATCTCATGGTCTAAGGAAAGGATACTTGACATTGGAAAAACTCTAGCAAACGAACTATACGATCTTGTGCTATGTTTAGGATTGGGTCTTGTCCATCACATCATTCTCCTAATGATGTGATCTCGTTATCAATGACATCCAATGTCCATAGTCAGGAAATCATGACTATCTGTTGATCAACGAGCTAGTCAACTAGAGGCTTACTAGGGACATGTTGGTGTCTATTATTCACACATGTATTACGATTTCCGGATAACACAATTATAGCATGAATAAAGACAATTATCATGAACAAGGAAATATAATAATAATGCTTTTATTATTGCCTCTAGGGCATATTTCCAACAGTCTCCCACTTGCACTAGAATCAATAATCTAGTTACATTGTGATGAACCGAACACCCATGGAATTCTGGTGTTGATCATGTTTTGCTCTAGGGAGAGGTTTAGTCAACGGATCTGCTACATTCAGGTCCGTATGTACTTTACAAATATCTATGTCTCCATCTTGAACATTTTCACGAATGGAGTTGAAGCGACGCTTGATGTGCCTGGTCTTCTTGTGAAACCTGGGCTCCTTGGTAAGTGCAATAGCTCCAGTGTTGTCACAGAAGAGTTTGATTGGCCCCGACGCATTAGGTATGACTCCTAGGTCGGTGATGAACTCCTTCACCCAAATTGCTTCATGCGCTGCCCCCGAGGCTGCCATGTATTCCGCTTCACATGTAGATCCCGCCATGACGCTCTGCTTGCAACTGCACCAGCTTACTGCTCAACCATTCAAAATATACACGTATCCAATTTGTGACTTTGAGTCATCCAGATCTGTGTCGAAGCTAGCGTCGACGTAACCCTTTACAATGAGCTCTTCGTCACCTCCATAAACGAGAAACATTTCCTTAGTCCTTTTCAGGTACTTCAGGATATTCTTGACCACTGTCCAGTATTCCTTGCCGGGATTACTTTGGTACCTACCTACCAAACTCACGGCAAGGTTTACATCAGGTCTGGTACACAGCATGGCATACATAATAGAACCTATGGCTGAGGCATAGGGCATGACGCTCATCTCTTCTATATCTTCTGCCGTGGTTGGACATTGAGCTGAGCTCAATTTCACACCTTGCAACACAGGCAAGAACCCCTTCTTAGACTGATCCATATTGAACTTCTTCAATATCTTATCAAGGTATGTGCTTTGTGAAAGACCTATGAGGCGTCTTGATCTATCTCTATAGATCTTGATGCCTAATATATATGCAGCTTCTCCAAGGTCCTACATTGAAAAATTCTTATTCAAGTAGGCCTTAATGCTGTCCAAGAGTTCTATATCATTTCCCATCAAAAGTATGTCATCTACATATAATATGAGAAATGCTACAGAGCTCCCACTCACTTTCTTGTAAACGTAGGCTTCTCCATAAGTCTGCGTAAACCCAAACGCTTTGATCATCTCATCAAAGCGAATGTTCCAATTCCGAGATGCTTGCACCAGCCCATAAATCGAGCGTTGGAGCTTGCACACCTTGTCAGCATTCTTAGGATCGACAAAACCTTCCGGCTACATCATATACAATTCTTCCTTAAGGAAACCATCAAGGAATGCCGTTTTGACGTCCATTTGCCATATCTCATAATCATAGAATGCGGCAATTGCTAACATGATTCGGACGGACTTTAGCTTCGCTACCGGTGAGAAAGTCTCATCGTAGTCAACCCCTTGAACTTGTCGATAGCCTTTAGCGACAAGCCGAGCTTTAAAGATGGTCACATTACCATCCGCGTCTGTCTTCTTCTTAAAGATCCATTTATTTTCTATGGCTCGCCGCTCAACAGGCAAGTCAGTCAAAGTCCATACTTCGTTTTCATACATGGATCCTATCTCAGATTTCATGGCTTCTAGCCATTTGTCGGAATCCGGGCCCGCCATTGCTTCTTCATAGTTCGAAGGTTCACCGTTGTCTAACAACATGATTTCCAAGACAGGGTTGCCGTACCACTCTGGTGCGGAACGTGTCCTTGTGGACCTACAAAGTTCAGGAGCAACTTGATCTGAAGTTTCATGATCATTATCATTAACTTCCTCTCTAGTCGGTGCAGGCACCTCTGGAGCATTTCCTTGAGTTGTGCCATTTTCCGGTTCAAGAGGTAATACTTCATCAAGTTCTACTTTCCTCCCACTTACTTCTTTCGAGAGAAACTCTTTCTCTAGAAAGGATCCATTCTTGGCAACAAAGATCTTGCCTTCGGATCTGAGGTAGAAGGTATACCCAATAGTTTCTTTAGGGTATCCTATGAAGACGCATTTTTCCGACTTGGGTTCGAGCTTTTCAGGTTGAAGTTTCTTGACATAAGCATCGCATCCCCAAACTTTTAGAAACGACAGCTTAGGTTTCTTCCCAAACCAGAATTCATACGGTGTCGTCTCAACGGATTTCGACGGAGCCCTATGTAAAGTGAATGCGGCAGTCTCTAAAGCATAGCCCCAAAAAGGTAGCAGTAAATCGGTAAGAGACATCATAGATCGCACCATATCTAATAGAGTGTGATTACGACGTTTGGACACACCATTACGCTGAGGTGTTCCAGGCGGCGTGAGTTGTGAAACTATTCCACATTTTCTTAAGTGTGTGCCAAATCCGTGACTCAAGTATTCTGCTCCACGATCTGATCGCAAAAAGTTGATTTTTCTGTCACGTTGATTCTCAACCTCACTCTAAAAATCCTTGAACTTTTCAAAGGTTTCATACTTGTGTTTCATTAAGTAGACATACCCATATCTACTCAAGTCATCAGTGAGGGTGAGAACATAACGATAGCCACCGCGAGCCTCAACGCTCATTGGACCGCACACATCAGTATGTATGATTTCCAATAAGTTGGTTGCTCGCTCCATTGTTCCTGAGAACGGAGTCTTGGTCATTTTACCCATGAGGCATGGTTCGCACATGTCAAATGATTCATAATCAAGAGACTCTAAAAGTCCATCTGCATCGAGCTTCTTCATGCGTTTGACACCTATGTGACCAAGGCGGCAGTGCCACAAGTATGTGGGACTATCATTATCAACCTTACATCTTTTGGTATTCACACTATGAACATGTGTAGCATTACGCTCGAGATTCATTAAGAATAAACCATTCGCCATCGGAGCATGACCACAAAACATATCTCTCATATAAATGGAACAACCATTATTCTCGGATTTAAATGAGTAGCCATCTCGAATTAAACGAGATCCCGATACAATGTTCATGCTCAAAGCTGGCACTAAATAACAATTATTGAGGTTTAAAACTAATCCCGTAGGTAAATGTAGAGGTAGCGTGCCGACGGCGATCACATCGACCTTGGAACCATTCCCGACGCGCATCGTCACCTCGTCCTTCGCCAGTCTCCGCTTATTCCGCAGCTCCTGCTTTGAGTTACAAATGTGAGCAATTGCACCGGTATCAAATACCCAGGAGCTACTACGAGTACTGGTAAGGTACACATCAATTACATGTATATCACATATACCTTTTGTTTTGCCGGCCTTCTTGTCCGCTAAGTATTTGGGGCAGTTCCGCTTCCAGTGACCACTTCCCTTGCAATAAAAGCACTCAGTCTCGGGCTTGGGTCCATTTTTTGGCTTCTTCCCGGTAGCTTGCTTACCGGGCGCGGCAACTCCCTTGCCGTCCTTCTTGAAATTCTTCTTGCCCTTGCCTTTCTTGAACTTAGTGGTTTTATTCACCATCAACACTTGATGTTCCTTTTTGACTTCTACCTCTGCTGATTTCAGCATTGCAAATAATTCAGGAATGGTCTTTTCCATCCCCTGCATATTGAAGTTCATCACAAAGCTCTTGTAGCTTGGTGGAAGCGACTGAAGGATTCTGTTAATGACTGCGTCATCCGGGAGATTAACTCCCAGCTGAGTCAAGCGGTTATGTAACCCAGACATTGTGAGTATGTGCTCACTGACAGAACTATTTTCCTCCATCTTACAGCTGAAAAACTTGTCGAAGACTTCATATCTCTCGACCCGGGCATGAGCTTGGAAAACCATTTTCATCTCTTCAAACATCTCATATGCTCTGTGTCGCTCAAAACGCTTTTGGAGCCCCGGTTCTAAGCTGTAAAGCATGCCGCACTGAACGAGGGAGTAATCATCAGCACGTGTCTGCCAAGCGTTCATAACGTCATGGTTCTGTGGGACGGGTGCGTCACCTAGCGGTGCTTGTAGGACATAATCTTTCTTGGCAGCTATGAGGATGATCCTCAGGTTCCGGGCCCAGTCCATATAGTTGCTGCCATCGTCTTTCAGCTTGGTTTTCTCTAGGAACGCCTTGAAGTTGAGGACAATGTTGGCCATTTGATCTACAAGACATATTGTAAAGATTTTAGACTAAGTTCATGATAATTAAGTTCATCTAATCAAATTATTCAATGAACTCCCACTCAGATAGACATCCCTCCAGTCATCTAAGTATAACATGATCCAAGTTAACTAGGCCGTGTCCGATCATCACGTGAGACGAACTAGTCAACGTCGGTGAACATCTTCATGTTGATCGTATCTTCTATACGACTCATGCTCGACCTTTCGGTCTTGTGTGTTCCGAGGCCATGTCTGTACATGCTAGGCTCGTCAAGTCAACCTAAGTGTTTGCATGTGTAAATCTGTCTTACACCCGTTGTATGTGAACGTTGGAATCTATCATACCCGATCATCACGTGGTGCTTCGAAACAACGAACTGTCGCAACGGTGCACAGTTAGGGGGAACACTTTCTTGAAATTATTATGAGGGATCATCTTATTTACTACCGTCGTTCTAAGTAAACAAGATGTACAAAACATGATAAACATCACATGCAATCAAGTAATAATAGTGACATGATATGGCCAATATCACATAGCTCCTTTGATCTCCATCTTGGGGCTCCATGATCATCTTGTCACCGGCATGACACCATGATCTCCATCATCATGATCTCCATCACCGTGTCTCCATGAAGTTGCTCGCCAACTATTACTTTTACTACTATGGCTAACACGCTTAGCAATAAAGTAAAGTAATTTAGATGGCGTTTCTCAATGACACGCAGGTCATACAAAAAGTAAAGACAACTCCTATGGCACCTGCCGGTTGTCATACTCATCGACATGCAAGTCGTGATTCCTATTACAAGAACATGATCTCATACATCACATATATATCATTCATCATTCATCACAACTTTGGCTATATCACATCACAGAATACTTGCTGCAAAAACAAGTTAGACGTCCTCTAATTATTGTTGCAAGTTTTACGTGGCTGCAATAGGGTTCTAGCAAGAACGTTTTCTTACCTACGTGAAAGCCACAACGTGATTTGTCAACTTCTATTTACACTTCATAAGGACCCTTTTCATCGAATCCGCTCCAACTAAAGTGGGAGAGACAGACACCCGCCAGCCACCTTATGCAACTTGTGCATGTTAGTCGGTGGAACCGGTCTCACGTAAGCGTACGTGTAAGGTTGGTCCGGGCCGCTTCATCCCACAATACCGCTGAAGCAAGATAAGACTAGTAGCGGCAAGAAAGTTGAAAACATCTACGCCCACAACAAATTGTGTTCTACTCGTGCAAAGAGAACTACGCATAGACCTAGCTCATGATGCCACTATTGGAGAATGTTGCAAAAAACAAAAAATTTCATACGGTTTCACCAAGATCCATCTATGAGTTCATCTAGCAACGAGTGATCAGATGCATATACATACCTTTGTAGATCGCGAGCGGAAGCGTTCAAAGAACGGGGATGAGGGAGTCGAACTCGACGTGATCCAAATCACTGGAGATCCTAGCGCCGAACGGACGGCAGCTCCGCGTTCAACACACGTACGGTCAGCGTGACGTCTCCTTCTTCTTGATCCAGCAAGGGGAAAGGAGAGGTTGAGGAAGATGGCTCCAGCAGCAGCACGACGGCGTGGTGGTGATGGAGCTGCAGTACTCTGGCAGGGCTTCGCCGAGCTCTATGGAGGAGGAGGAGGTGTTGGAGAGGGAGAGGGAAGCACCAAAGGCAAAGGTGAGAGGTCCTCCATCCCCCCCCCACTATATATAGGGGAGCCTAGGTGACGTCGGCCCTAGGAGATGCAATCTCCTAGGGGGGCGGCGGCCAAGGGGTGGGGGGCTTGCCCCCCAAGCAAGGGGGTGCCCCCCTTTAGGGTTTCCCCCACCCTAGGAGCATGGGCCCTAGGGGAAGTGGCGCCCCAGCCCACTTTGGGCAGGATCCCTTCCCACTTCAGCCCATGGGGCCCTCCAGGATAGGTGGCCCCACCCGGTGGACCCCCGGGACCCTTCCGGTGGTCCCGGTACAATACCGGTGACCCCGAAACTTGTCCCGATGGCCGAAATAGCACTTCCTATATATAATTCTTTACCTCCGGACCATTCTGGAACTTCTCATGACGTCCGGGATCTCATCCGGGACTCCGAACAACATTCGGGTTACTGCATATACATATCCCTACAACCCTAGCGTCACCGAACCTTAAGTGTGTAGACCCTACGGGTTCGGGAGACATGTAGACATGACCGAGATTGCTCTCCGGTCAATAACCAACAGCGGGATCTGGATAACCATGTTGGCTCCCACATGCTCCTCGATGATCTCATCGGATGAACCACGATGTCGAGGATTCAAGCAACCCCGTATACAATTCCCTTTGTCAATCGGTATGTTACTTGCCCGAGATTCGATCGTCGGTATCCCAATACCTTGTTCAATCTCGTTACCGGCAAGTCACTTTACTCGTACCGTAATGCATGATCCCATGACCAGACACTTGGTCACTTTGAGCTCATAATGATGATGCATTACCGAGTGGGACCAGTGATACCTCTCAGTCATACGGAGTGACAAATCCTAGTCTTGATCCATGTCAACCCAACAGACACTTTCGGAGATACCCGTGGTATACCTTTATAGTCACCTAGTTACGTTGTGACGTTTGGTACACCCAAAGCACTCCTACGGTATCCGGGAGTTACACGATGTCATGGTCTAAGGAAAGGATACTTGACATTGGAAAAACTCTAGCAAACGAACTATACGATCTTGTGCTATGTTTAGGATTGGGTCTTGTCCATCACATCATTCTCCTAATGATGTGATCTCGTTATCAATGACATCCAATGTCCATAGTCAGGAAACCATGACTATCTGTTGATCAACGAGCTAGTCAACTAGAGGCTTACTAGGGACATGTTGGTGTCTATTATTCACACATGTATTACGATTTCCGGATAACACAATTATAGCATGAATAAAGACAATTACCATGAACAAGGAAATATAATAATAATGCTTTTATTATTGCCTCTAGGGCATATTTCCAACAGAATTTAATTATCCTGAACATAGTCAAAAGGTCTTCCCAAATTACGTCGTAGCTCGCACTTCAGTTCTACTGTTTAGATATGTTCCTAGAGAAAAATTAGTTGAAAGATGATAGTAGCAATTATGCGGACTAGGTCCGTAAACTGAGGATTGTCCTCATTGCTTCATAGAAGGCTTATGTCCTTAATGCACCGCTCAGTGTGCTGAACCTCGAACGTCGTCTGTGGATGTTGCGAACATCTGACATACACGTTTTGATAACTACGTGATAGTTCAGTTAAACGGTTTAGAGTTGAGGCACCGAAGATGTTTTGAAACGTCGTGAAACATATGAGATGTTTCGAGGGCTGAAATTAGGATTTCAGGCTCGTGCCCACGTCAAGAGGTATAAGACCTCCGACGATTTTCTTAGCCTGCAAACTAAGGGAGAAAAGCTCAATTGTTGAGCTTGTGCTCAGATTGTTTGAGTACAACAATCGCTTGAATCAAGTGGGAGTTGATCTTCTAGATGAAATAGTGATAGTTCTCCTAAGTCATTACCACCAAGCTGCTAGAGCTTTGTGATGAACTATAATATATCAGGGACATATATGATGATCCTTGAGATATTCGCGATGTTTGACACCACAAAAGTAGAAATCAAGAAGGAGCATCAATTGTTGATGGTTGGTGAAACCACTAGTTTCAAGAAGGGCAAGGGCAAAAAAGGGATACTTCATGAAACGGCAAATCAGCTGCTGCTCTAGTGAAGAAACCCAAGGTTGAACCCAAACCCGAGCTCTGTAATAAGGGGAACAGCCACTGGAGCAGAATTACCCTAGATACTTGGTAGATGAGAAGGCTGGCAAGGTCGATAGAAGTGTATTGGATATACATTGTGTTAATGTGTACTTTACTAGTACTCCTAGTAGCACCAGGGTATTAGATACCGGTTCAGTTGCTAAGTGTTAGTAACTCGAAACAAAAGGCTACGGAATAAATAGAGACTAGCTAAAGGTGAGATGAAGATATGTGTTGGAAGTATTTCCAAGGTTGATCAAATATCGTACGCTCCCTCTACCATCGAGATTGGTATTAAAACCTAAATAATTGTTATTTGGTGTTTGCGTTGAGCATAGACATGATTGGATTACGTCTATCGCAATACGTTTATTCATTTAAGGAGAATAATGGTTACTCTGTTTATTTGAATAATACCTTCAATGGTCTTACACCTAAAATGAATGGTTTATTGAATCTCGATCGTAGTGATACACATGTTCGTGCCAAAAGATATAAGATAGTAATGATAGTACCACCTACTTGTGGTAGTGCCACTTAAGTCATATCAGTATAAAACGCATGAAGAAGCTCCATGTTGATGGATCTTTGGACTCACTCATTTTTGAAAGGATTGAGACATGCGAACCATGTTTGTTGGTAGATATGTATGAAGAAACTCTATACAGATGGATCGTTTGGACTCACTTGATTTTGAATCACTTGAGACATGCAAATCATACCACATGGGCAAGATGACTGAAAGCCTCGTTTTCAGTAAAATGGAACTAGAAAGCAACTTATTGGAAGTAATACATTTTGATGTATGCAGTCCAATGAGTGCTGAGGCGTGTAGTGGATATCGTTATGTTCTTACTTCACAGATGATTTGAGTAGATGTTGAGTGTATTTAGTTGATGAATCATGAGTCTGAATTATTGAAAGGTTCAAGTAATTTCAGGGTGAAGTTGAAAGATCGTCGTGACAAGAGGATAAAATATCTATGATATGATCATAGAGATGAATATCTGAATTACGAGTTTGGCACAGAATTAAGACATTGTGGAAATTGTTTCACAACTAATACAGCCTGGAACACCATAATGTGATGGTGTGTTCGAACATCATAACTGCACCCTATTGGATATGATGCATACCATGATGTCTCTTATCAAATTACCATGATAGTTTATGGGTTAGGCATTAGAGACAACCACATTCACTTTAAATAGGGCACCACGTAATTCCGATGAGATGACACCGTATGAACTATGGTTTAGAGAAACCTAAGCTGTCATTCCTTAAAAGTTTGGGGCTGCGACGCTTATGTGAAAAAGTTTCAGGCTGATAAGCTCGAACCCAAAGCGGATAAATGCATCTTCATAGGACACCCAAAACAATTGGGTATACCTCCTGTCTCGGATCCGAAAGCAATAAGGGATTGTTTCTAGAATCGGGTCCTTTCTCGAGGAAAAGTTTCTCTCGAAAGAATTGAGTGGGAGGATGGTGGAGACTTGATGAGGTTATTGAACCGTCTCTTCAACTAGCGTGTGGTAGGGCACAGGGAGTTGTTCCTGTGGCACCTACACCAATTGAAGTGGAAGCTTATGATAGTGATCATGAAACTTCAGATCAAGTCACTACCAAACCTCGTGGGATGACAAGGATGCGTACTACTTCAGAGTGGTACGTAATCCTGTCTTGGAAGTCATGTTGCTAGACAACAATGAACCTATGAGCTATGGAGAAGCGATGGTGGGCCTGGATTCCAAAATTGCTCGAGGCCATATAATCCGAGAGAGGATCCATATATGAAAACAAAGTGTAGACTTTGGAAGAACTACTTGGTGGTCATAAGGCTGTTAGGTACATCTGGATTTTAAAAGGAAGACGTACAATGATGGCAAGTATCACCATTAAGAAAGCTCAGACTTGTCGTTAAGATGTTTTCCGACAAGTTCAGAGGAGTTGACTACGGTGAGATTTTCTCACTCGTAGGGATGCTAAGAGTCTGTTGGAATTATATTAGCAGTCATTGCATTATTTGTGAAATCTTGCAGATAGGATGTCAAAACATTGTTTCCTTGACGATTTTCTTGAGGAAAGGTTGTATGTGATACAACCGGAAGGTTTTGTCAATCCTGAAAGATGCTAATAACTATGCAAAGCTCCAGCAATCCTTCTAAGGACTGGAGTAAGCATCTCGGAGTTGGAATGTATGCTTTGATGAGATGATCAAAGAATTTGGGTGTATACAAAGTTTATGAGAAACTTGTATTTCCAAAGAAGTGAGTGGGAGCACTATAGAATTTCTGATGAGTATATGTTGATTAGAAATGACGTAGAATTTCTGGAAAGCATATAGGGTTATTTGGAAAGTGTTTTTTCAATGGAAAGCCTGGATTAAGCTACTTGAACATTGAGCATCAAGATCTATAAGGATAGATCAAAACACTTAATGGTACTTTCAAATGAGCACATACCTTGACATGATCTTGAAGGTGTTCAAGATGGATCAGTCAAAGAAGGAGTTCTTGCCTGAGTTGTAAGGTATGAAGTTAAGACTTAAAGCTCGACCACGCAGAAGAAAGAGGAAGGACGAAGGTCGTCCCCTATGCTTTTGTCATAGGCTCTATACGGTATGCCATGCTGAGTACCGCACCTGATGTGTGCCTTGCCACATATTTGGCAAGAGGGTACAAAGGTAATCTAGGAGTAGATCACCAGGTAGCGGTCTAAATTATCCTTAGAGGAATAAGGATATGTTTCTCGGTTATGGAGGTGATAAAGAGTTCGACATAAAGAGTTACGTCGATGCAAGCTTGACACCTATCCAGATAGCTCTGAGTAGAGATACCGGATACGTATAATGGAGCAACAATTTAGAATAGCTCGAAGTAGAACAATTATTTGAAATGGCTCCAAATGTAGCATAGTAGTTGCATCTACAAGATGACATAGAAATTTGCGAAGTACAGACGGATCTGAATGTTGCAGACCCGTTGACTACAACCTCTCTCACAAGCATAACATGATCAAACCTAGAACTCTTTGGGTGTTAGTCACATGGGGATGTCACCTTGAGTGTTAATCACATATCGATGTGAACTGGATTATTGACTCTAGTGCAAGTGGGAGACTGTTGGAAATATGCCCTAGAGGCAATAATAAATTGATTATTATTATATTTCCTTATTCATGATAATCGTTTATTATCCATGCTAGAATTGTATTGATAGGAAACTCAGATACATGTGTCGATACATAGACAACACCATGTCCCTAGTAAGGCTCTAGTTGACTAGCTCGTTGATCAATAGATGGTTACGGTTTCCTGACCATGGACAATGGATGTCGTTGATAATGGGATCACATCATTAGGAGAATGATGTGATGGACAAGACCCAATCCTAAGCCTAGCACAAGATCATGTAGTTCGTATGCTAAAGCTTTTCTAATGTCAAGTATCATTTCCTTAGACCATGAGATTGTGCAACTCCCGGATACCGTAGGAGTGCTTTGGGTGTGCCAAACGTCACAACGTAACTGGGTGGCTATAAAGGTACACTACAGGTATCTCCGAAAGTGTCTGTTGGGTTGGCATGAATCGAGACTGGGATTTGTCACTCCGTGTAAACGGAGAGGTATCTCTGGGCCCACTCGGTAGGACATCATCATAATGTGCACAATGTGATCAAGGAGTTGATCACAGGATGATGTGTTACGGAACGAGTAAAGAGACTTGCCGGTAACAAGATTGAACAAGGTATCGGGATACCGACGATCGAATCTCGGGCAAGTATCGTACCAGTAGACAAAGGGAATTGTATACGGGATTGATTAAGTCCTTGACATCGTGGTTCATCCGATGAGATCGTCGTGGAACATGTGGGAGCCAACATGGGTATCCAGATCCCGCTGTTGGTTATTAACCGGAGAACGTCTTGGTCATGTCTGCATGTCTCCCGAACCCGTAGGGTCTACACACTTAACGTTCGATGACGCTAGGGTTATAAGGAATAGATATACGTGGTTACCGAATGTTGTTCGGAGTCCCGGATGAGATCCCGGACGTCACGAGGAGTTCCGGAATGGTCCGAAGGTAAAGATTTATATATGGGAAGTCATCATACGGTCACCGGAATAATTCGGGGGGATGCCGGTATTGTACCGGGACCACCGAAGGGGTTCCGGGGGTCCACCGGGAGGGTCCACCTGCCCCGGAGGGCCCTATGGGCTGTATGTGGAGAGGGACCAGCCCCTTAGTGGGCTGGGTGCCTCCCCCCTTAAGGCCCATGCGCCTGGGCTTTTGGGGGAACCCTAAAGGGGGGCGCCCCCCTTGCCTTGGGGGGCAAGGCAACCCCCCTTGGCCGCCGCCCCCTCCTCAGATGGGATCTGAGGGGGCTAGCCCCCCTCTCCCTTGCCCCTATATATATGTGGGGGTGGGAGGACAGTCGAACCAAGGTTCTGGAGCAGCCCTCCCCCTCTCCCAAGTCCTTCTCCTCTCCCGTGGTGCTTGGCGAAGCCCTGCAAGATTGCCACGCTCCTCCTCCACCACCACGCCGTCGTGCTGCTGCTGGACGGAGTCTTCCTCAACCTCTCCCTCTCTCCTTGCTGGATCAAGGCATGGGAGACGTCACCGGGCTGTACGTGTGTTGAACGCGGAGGTGTCGTCCGTTCGGCACTAGGATCTCCGGTGATTTGGATCACAACGAGTACGACTCCTTCAACCCCGTTCTCTTGAACGCTTCCGCTTAGCGATCTACAAGGGTACGTAGATGCTCTCTCCTTCCCTTCGTTGTTGGTTTCTCCATAGATAGATCTTGGTGATACGTAGGAAAATTTTGAATTTCTGGTACGTTCCCCAACATGATTAGCCTCGTTGATGTGAGACTTTCTCCTTTTTTGTCCTCTCCACATACCCCCCCCATTATACTCTATTCCACCCATAGTGCTATGTCCATGGCTCGCGCTCATATATTGCGTGAAAGTTTATAGGTTTGAGATTACTAAGGTATGAAACAATTGCTTGGCTTGTCATCAGGGTTGTGCATGATGAGAGGATTCTTGTGTGACTAAGATGGAGCATGACTAAACTATATGATTTTATAGGGATGAACTTTCTTTGGCCATGTTATTTTGAGAAGACATAATTGCTTAGTTAGTATGCTTGAAGTATTATTATTTTTATGTCAATATGAACTTTTCTCTTGAATCTTCTGGATCTGAATATTCATACCACAATTAAGAAGAATTACATCAAAATTATGCCAAGTAGCACTCCGCATCAAAAATTCTGTTTTTATCATTTACCTACTCGAGGACGAGCAGGAATTAAACTTGGGGATGCTTGATATGTCTCCAACATATCTATAATTTTTGATTGCTCCATGCTATATTATCTACTGTTTTGGACATTATTGGGCTTTATTATCCACTTTTATATTATTTTTGGGACTAACCTATTAACCGGAGTCCCAGCCCAGAATTGTTGTTTTTTTGCCTGTTTTAGGGTTTCGAAGAAAAGGAATATCAAACAGAGTACAAACGGAATGAAACCTTCGGGAACGTGATTTTCTCAACGAACAAGACCCAGGAGACTTGGACCCTATGTCAAGACACAAAAGAGGAGGCCACGAGGTAGGGGGCGCGCCTACCGCCCCACCCACCCCCCCCCAGGCGTGCCCTCCACCCTCGTGGGCCCCCTGTTGCTCCACCGACGTACTCCTTCCTCCTATATATACCTACGTACCCCCAAACGATCAGATACGGAGCCAAAACCCTAATTCCACCGCCGCAACTTTCTGTATCCACGAGATCCCATCTTGGGGCCTGTTTCGGAGCTCCGCCGGAGGGGGCATCGATCCCATCTTGATGTAGTCGAACTTCTTCTAGCTCCGACCAATCAAGCACCAAACGTACGACACCTCCGAGTTCTGCACACGTTTAACGCGATGACGTCCCCAGCCTTCTTGATCCAGCAAGGTGTCGAGGAAGTAGATGAGTTCCGTCAGCACGACGGCGTGGTGATGGTGATGGTGAAGTGTTTCTCGCAGGGCTTCGCCTAAGCACCGCAAAACTATGAATGGGGGTGTAAACTGTGGAGGGGGGCGCCGCACACGGCTAAAGATTGTTGTCGTGTGTTCTAGGCGCCCCCTCCCCACATATATATAGGTGGGAGGGAAGGAGAGGCAGCCATGGGGCGCCCCAAGTAGGCCGAATCCTACTTGGGGTTCCTCCCCAATTCGTCCCCCTTACCATATTTCATCGGAGAGAAAAGGGAAGGGGAAGAGAGAAAGGAAAGGGGGGGCCGAACCCCCTTTATTCCTTCTCCAATTCGGCCTCCTGCCTAAGGGATGCTTGATATGTCTCCAACGTATCTATAATTTTTGATTGCTCCATGCTATATTATCTTCTGTTTTGGACATTATTGGGCTTTATTATTCACTTTTATATTATTTTTGGGACTAACCTATTAACCGGAGGCCCAGCCTGGAATTGTTGTTTTTTTGCCTATTTCAGAGTTTCGCAAAAAAAGAATATCAAACGGAGTCCAAACGGAATGAAACCTTCGGGAACGTGATTTTTGGAACGAACAAGATCCAGGAGACTTGGACCCTACATCGAGCAACCAACACGGAAGCCACGAGGTAGGGGGGCACGCCCTCCACCCTCGTGGGCCCCCTGTTGCTCCACTGATGTACTCCTTCCTAATATATATACATACGTACCCCCAAACGATCAGATACGGAGCCAAAACCCTAATTCCACCGCCGCAACTTTCTGTATCCACGAGATCCCATCTTGGGACCTGTTCCGGATCTCCGCCGGAGGGGGCATCGATCACGGAGGGCTTCTACATCAACACCATAGCCTCTCCGATGAAGTGTGAGTAGTTTACCTCAGACCTGCGGGTCCATAGTTAGTACCTAGATGGCTTCTTCTCTCTTTTTGGATCTCAATACAATGTTCTCCCCCTCTCTTGTGGATATCTATTCGATGTAATCTTCTTTTTGCGGTGTGTTTGTTGAGACCGATGAATTGTGGGTTTATGGTCAAGTCTATCTGTGAACAATATTTGAATCTTCTATGAATTCTTTTATGTATGATTGGTTATCTTTGCAAGTCTCTTCGAATTATCAGTTTGGTTTGGCCTACTAGATTGATCTTGCAATGGGAGAAGTGCTTAGCTTTGGGTTCAATCTTGCGGTGTCCTTTCCCAATGACAGTAGGGGCAGCAAGGCACGTATTGTATTGTTGCCATCGAGGATAACAAGATGGGTTTTTCATCATATTGCATGAGTTTATCCCTCTACATCATGTCATCTTGCTTAAGGCGTTAGTCTGTTTTCATTAACTTAATACTCTAGATGCATGCTGGATAGCGGTCGATGAGTGGAGTAATAGTAGTAGATGCAGGCAGGAGTCGGTCTACTTGTCTCGGACGTGATGCCTATATACATGATCATACCTAGATATTCTCATAACTATGCTCAATTCTGTCAATTGCTCAACAGTAATTCGTTCACCCACCGTAGAATACTTATGCTCTCGAGAGAAGCCACTAGTGAAACCTATGGCCCCCGGGTCTATCTTTATCATATTAATCTACCAATACTTAGTTATTTCCTTTTGCTTTTACTTTGCTTTTATTTTTCTTTGCATCTTTATCATAAAAATACCAAAAATATTATCTTATCATATCTATCAGATCTCACTCTCATAAGTGGTCGTGTAGGGATTGACAACCCCTTAACGCGTTGGTTGCGAGGATTTATTTGTTTTGTGCAGGTACGAGGGACTCGCGCGTAGCCTCCTATTGGATTGATACCTTGGTTCTCAAAAACTGAGGGAAATACTTACGCTACTTTGTTGCATCATCCCTTCGTCTTCGGGGAAACCAACGCAGTGCTCAAGAGGTAGCAGTGATGCGGCGGTAGTAAGCGGGTTGGGGCGACGGCAGGAAGACGGTGGGCCGCGGCGCTACGGCCCGAATGAAGGCAGCGGAGCGCGGGTCGCCGCAACCGCGGGAACGACCTCGAGCAGCGCCAACAAGCCCTGTGTGGATCAAAGGGCAGCACAAGCCACCAACATGCACGTAAGCCGATGCACATGCTTGAGCAGAAAACTACCAGGAAACCATTTTATTAATTATTCACACAGCATTGTAAAGTAATACATAAGTAAGCCTGAAGTCACCATCTTGGCAACACCTATCGCTACTCATATGTACTTGATGAAGGGGTGTCGAATGTCCGAGCCGAATACCAAACAGACATCGCACCAAAACCTAACATGTAAAGCCGGATGCCCCAGCCAAGCCACAATGCCGGCACTGGGTCACACACCAGCCCGGCGCACTCTTAGAGCCCTCTACCGCCGTCTTCCACCTATCCATCTCGAGAGCAGGTACTGACGCACAGACCTTGCCAGGCCTGCCGTCGATGCCAGCACGGAGCCAGACAACACCACCATCATGCACGTATCCATCTACACGTGCCCGTCGCTGAAACTCAACAGTGCCATGCTGCATGGATCCGCCGTCGGCCTTGTGGTAGATGTAACACCGCTCCTCCTCTTGTATCCTCCAGCCAGCACTTGCTCCAAAATGATGCCCCTAGGAGGAAGAATGATACCCAAGGCGCCGTCATCGTCCAATCCGATAGAATCAGATTTAGGGTTTCCCCGAAACATCCTGGTAGAGTTGACATGACCTGCAACAATGATGCCTCGAGAAGAAAACGATGTCAGAGATGCCGCCATCATCCGCCAAGACCGCAGTCAGGCGTGGTTTTCACCAGAAGCTGCATCGCACTGATCTTGTGGCTGGCTAGAACCGCATGGAGTTTCGCCATGAAGATGTATGTCTCCGCCGGTACTCCTGCGGAGATCCTCCATCCCCTCACTGGAGCCCTCATCACATCGCTCACAGTCCACGTGAAGAATCAATGATGGATCTGGGTGGGATCCAGATTCGTGGCCGCCACCATGCCCACAACCGCCAGCAGCACAAAACATAGGATTGTCGGTAGTCATAGCACGGCTAGGGAGCTGCCTTGGCCGCGGTGCGGAGCCCCCAGCCCGATGTGCCCCAGCCGCCTCAAGTGATTCCCATCGCCTCCTCCTACCTCAGTGCCTTGGCACAGGGCGCTGCCGCCACAATGGCCAATGCGCAGGCAGGATCTTTCGCATTGGGGAGGGGGCAGGCGGCGCTGAGTTCTGATCCCCCTGGCGCCGCCCTGGGGTGGCGGCATTGAGGGGGTCGGAAGGGGTCCTCCCTTGGTGACACATGGATGGTTGAGTTTGTATGTTTAGTAACATTTCCTTTTTCATTTTTGCGTATGATTTTTTTATTTTCTTTCTTTTAAAGGTGTTTTAATAGTTCTAGGCCAGGTGTATAATGAAGGAAATATGCCCTGGAGGCAATAATAAAGTTGTTATTTATATTTCCTTATATCATGATAAATGTTTATTATTCATGCTAGAATTGTATTAACCGGAAACTTGATACATGTGTGGATACATAGACAAAACATAGCGTCCCTAGTATGCCTATACAACACTAGCTCGTTAATCAAAGATGGTTAAGTTTCCTAACCATAGACATGTGTTGTCATTTGTTGAACAGGATCACACCATTAGGAGAATGATGTGATGGACAAGACCCATCCGTTAGCTTAGCATAATGATCGTTAAGTTTTATTGCTATTGCTTTCTTCATGACTTATACATATTCCTTTGACTATGAGATTATGCAACTCCCGGATACCGGAGGAATGCGTTGTGTGCTATCAAACGTCACAAGTAACTGGGTATCTCCGAAGGTGTTTGTTGGGTTGGCATAGATCAAGGTTAGGATTTGTCACTTCGAGTATCGGAGAGGTATCTCTGGGCCCTCTCGGTAATGCACATCATAATAAGCCTTGCAAGCAATGCGACTAATGAGTTAGTTGCAGGATGATGCATTACATAATGAGTAAAGAGACTTGCTGATAACGAGATTGAACTAGGTATGAAGATACCGACGATCGAATCTCGGGCAAGTAACACACTGATGACAAAGGGAATGATGTATGTTGTCATTATGGTTTGACCGATAAAGATCTTCGTAGAATATGTAGGAACCAATATGAGCATCTAGGTTCCGCTATTGGTTATTGACCGGAGTGGTGTCTCGGTCATGTCTACATAGTTCTCGAACCCGTAGGGTCCGCACGCTTTAGCGTTCGATGATGATTTGTATTATATGAGTTGTGTGATTTGGTGAACGAATGTTGTTCGGAGTCCCAGATGAGATCACAGACATGACAAGGAGTCTCGAAATGGTCGAGAGATAAAGATTGATATATTGGATGATAGTATTCGGACACTGGAAGTGTTTCGGCATGTGTCGGGTACATATCAGAGTACCGGGGGGTTACCGGAACCCCCTGGGGGAAGATATGGGCCATATGGGCCATAGGAGGGAGGCACACCAGCCCACAAAGGGGTGCCCCCCCACAAGGGAGGATTCTGAATTGGACTAGGGGAGGAGGCAGCGCCCCCCTTTCTTTCTCCCTCTCTCTCTCCTCCCCCTTTTCCCCCTCCGATAAAAGGGCGCACCTAGGGCCGTCCTCCTCCCCTCTCCCTCCTTTATATATGGGGGTGGGGGTGCCTCTAACACACATCAATTGTTCCAAGCCGTGTGTGGCTCCCCCCTTCACAGTTTACGCATCCGGTCATATTCACGTAGTGCTTAGGCAAAGCCCTGCGCGGATCACTTCACCATCACCGTCACCACGCCGTCATGCTAACGGAACTGTCCCTCGACACTTTGGTGGATCAAGAGTTCGAGGGACGTCATCAAGCTGAACGTGTGTAGAACTCGGAGGTGCCGTGCATTCGGTGCTTGATCTAGCTATGAGTGGAGTTTTTAATAATAGTATTGTTTTCATTTGATTGATTTAGGGTTTTGGTAATCGTCTTCTTCGTTGGAGATGGCATCGTCTACAATAAATAATCTTCATCCTTTCGTTCAAAGACGAGATCTTTTTCTCGGCGTCAATAGTGGTGCTGGAATATTAAATTTGTCTAGGTATGGTCCTTCAGATCTTGCTTCGCCAGATCGGTTTTGGAATTTTTTTTCTCATGGTCGCCGCAAGGAGAATTGTGCTCGCAATATCTGTCCTGGCTGCTACATCCGCGACAATGGTGATTCGTACTACGACTTCGATTTTTTGTCCCTGGAATACTAGTGTTGGTACTCTTTTTGATGTTGGTTGATTACTTTAATAACGGCGTGCGTGCATCGCAGCCTAGGCATTGCGTCTCAAATTAAAAAAATGGGAGAACCCTCGTTGGTATTTACAGGTCTGTGGTTTGATACTTTTGTTATGTTCCTACGACTGCCTTTAGAAAAGTACAAGATTGTGTCATGGAAGAAGGAAGAGTTTGAAGATCTCAAAGATTTGATCATTTCTTTTAGACTTTATTTTGTAATCATTGTAGTTAGCTCATGTATCTCTACCATGTGCAATTTGCTACTATAAATATATCTTGGTATTGATTGTAAAAAAAATGTCCCGATTGGAAGCCCTATAATTTTGTTTACAATGGTTTATAATTATTCGACGCTCTAAAATACAACTAATTATTTTTTTCGCATATGTAATGCCCCCTTTTTCCTGTTCTTAATAAACAAATCCATGTGGCATTATATACACACGAACCAGGAAGACACAGTCCTTGGTGGCACATGGACCATTGTGTTTGTATGTCTAGTTACATTATCTTTTCCATTTTTGTGTATGGTATTTGTTTATTTTCTCTCTTTTAAGGTGGTTATTTAGTTTTGATCCAGTTGATATATGTCTTCTTTCTCGTTTATGAATTTAATAAAAAATAAAGAAGGACCACATGTTTATAAAGCAGGAAACAGTATGTGGCAATGATTGAGAAACTAATGATGGTGAAGTGATTGGATTATAACAAGGAAACTCTAAACTATTAGAAGCTCTTACATAATGTTTCTTCTCCTCAACATTTTATCTTCCTTCATCTCGTCTCATACTCCATCAGTAACTACAACCACAACATTAGTCACTCAAAAGATCATAGATCCCTAACATTCTTCCTACCAGAAAACTCAACGGAAGAAGACTAACCAGGTCCTTCTCGGATAAAAGAAAAACATAGCTAAATAAAGGGTATAAACTTGTGACCATGTGTCTTCATGTGTTCATGTGGATGTCCTAATACCTCCCATTTCTACTGATCACATGAATGGCTAGGCCAGTGGTCTAGCAAAAGAAAAAACATGAAGTGGTGGAGAGATACAGGGAGGCAATGAAGCTAGACAAACAACTTATAAATAAAGCTGAGGCAACAAATAAAGTGTGAAGGGTAGCTACATTTTTAAGAGAGTGAAGAAGGGTCAGACTCTGCGGCAGATGCCACAAAACATGCTGAAAACATGAGTAAGTAGAAAGGGAGTACACATGACATATATGACATGATGATCGATGTTACGAAGAATGTGTGTCGAATTTGCAGTCAAGTGGAAAGTGAAGTATTCTTGTTGACATGTTGCACATACATCCACAATGTAAACAAACATAGATATTGGAGTTAATCTGCCTTTGATAGATAACACTACATAAAAGTTTAAACATGTTTTTTAAAGGGGGGTAATCCCCGGCCTCTACATCAAATGATGCAGATAGCCATTATTAAAGCGGTCGAAGTAACAATGTGCCAAGAATATCTATGATGGCAAAAAAAAAACTAATATAGGAGAAAAGGCCACAACCGACAAAAATATGACACCGTCCCTACACACATATCCTAGTATTGGATCGCCATCCAAACCAGTTGTAGTTAGCCTGTGGTACCCTCTTTCATTAGTCGCATGCATAGGCCATAAGCTCCCTCGCTTCCGCATGGTGTAGTAATGACCACGTACGGGTCCATGTAGATGCTCGGTATGTAACCTGCAAAAAAATTGAATTGTTCTGTTAAACACACAATCATTCCAACAAATTCAAGTAGCCCAAAGTAATGCACAAACTTCCACATGGATCAGTGCCGCCAAATTGGGATCCACCCCGCTTAGCCAGTTACCAAAGAAGTTTGATACACTATTAGGTGAAGGAACTTTAAAGGTGTGATGCCCGGATAATTAAGCTACAGTAATTCTCTCCTAATGATGCCACATCACTTCGATTATTAGCGCTAATCTCGTGTTAGTTCAAAAATGATTCAAATTCAAATTCAAATCAAACAAACAATAAAAGTTTTCAAATAATAAAACTAAAATGTTCGGAGTGTGCCAATTAATGCATAGGTATTTATGGTGAAGGAACCACGCTTCTACAGGATGTCTAAATACTTGAAAATGAATTAAAACAGAAGAGAAAATAAACAAAAGGGAAAAGAATAAAAATAGAAAACAAAACTACAAAATAAAAATAAAAGGAGAAGAGGCCCCCTAGCCAACTGGGCCAGACGGCCCAGCTGGCCGACCCGCTGGCCCACTCGGCCGCCCTAGTTGCCTTGGCCTATATGGCCTCCCCCCACTAACCCTAGCAACCACCCAGACCACCCCCACTTCTTCTCCCCTCCCCCCCCTCGCTCCTCCCCCTGCCCTCCCGATCTTGATCGGGGGCAAACAGCCCCGTCGCACTGGATCGCCGCCCCGGACCGCCGTCACTGCTCGCCGGGTAAGCCGCTTCCCATCCCCATCCTCCTCCCCAACGGCCTCCACCTCGTCGTGCCAGACTGCCTCGACCCCGTCGCCCGTTTGTCTCCAACCTCCTCCTGGCGCGCCCGCGAACGAAGGCCGCCGCCAGCAGGCGCGACCTCTGCCCTCGCGCCGCCGCTGGCCGGCGCCGGCCTTCCCTGTCCCCCCTGGCCAAGCTGTGGCCATGCCTCGGCGAGCGCGCTCGCGCCCGCAGGCCTTCTCCTGCCCCGCCGGTTATCGCCGTCGACCCATCGCCCCGGTGCCTCCCCGGCCGTGTCGAGCTCTCCGTCGACCTCCTCCCTGTGAGCCTCGTCCGTTCCCCGCCATTCCCTTCAAATCCCTTGCCATAGCCGCTCCGGAGCTCCCTCCGTTCGTGCACGCCCCTGCCCATGTGTGTGCTGGCCTCGTCCGCCACTACCGCACCCAGCCGCCCGCTCGCGCCCCGTCTCCCCCGTTGTCGACGTTCCCCACCCATCGACCTTGTTCGCTGCTCCCGCGTCGCCCGCTGCTACCTCCGCCAGCCACTGCCGCGCGCGAGCGCTCGCGCCTCCCCTGCGGCCTCGTTCCGCTGCACCCTCTGCGGGCGAGCGCCCGTTCAGGTGCGCCTGCGCCCGCGGACCCGGCGCCCACCGCATACCCACTACCCAGTGCCCTTTTGGCCCTAGGGCCAATGACATGTGGGGCCCACGGCCCAGAACATTTGTTAAAAAATATTAATTAATTTAAAATATTATTATTTAAATAAATAATTAACTAATTAAATTAATTAATTAGTTAACTTAATTAATTCTATTAACTAACTATTAAACCTAATTAACCTACTAATTAATCTAACTAAACAGTTAGTTAGTTAGTTAGTTAGTTAGACAATGACAGTGGGACCCATGCATCAGTTGGACCAAGTCTACTGACTGTTGACTGCTGACATTACCCTGATGTCATGCTGACATCATAATGGCATTTTCTAATTAAATTAATTCTGATAATTCTAAAATGACTTAAATCTTTTAAAAATAATATAAAATAAATCGTAACTCGGATGGAAAAACTTTGTTCATTATAGTTACTCAGAACGACGAGACGAATCCGGATACACAGCCCGTTCATCCGCCGCACATCCCTAGCATAGCAAACACGCAACTTTCCCCCTCCGGTTCATCTGTCCGAAAACGCGAAACACCGGGGATATGTTCCCGGATGTTCCCCCCCCCCCTTCACCGGTATCACCTCGTACCGCGTCAGGTCACCCCTAGCACAACGTAATGCCGCATCTTGCTTTTTGTTACATTGATTGCTCTGTTATTTATTGTGTTCCCCCTCCGTTACTTCTTTCCGGTAGACCCCGAGACTGCCGGAGACCCCCAATACGACTATGGAGTTGACGACCCCTCTCTCTTGCTGCTTTCCGTTAATCCTATCCTGATGCATAGCCTGTCATTGTTGCTACAACTGTTGATACCTTACCTACAATCCTAAATGCTTAGTATAGGATGCTAGTTTATCATCAGTGGCCATACATTCTTGTCCGTCTGCCATGCTATACTATCGGGCCGTGATCACTCGGGAGTTGATCACGGGTATATACCTGTACTTTATACATGATACATGTGATGACTAAAGTCGGGTTGGCTCGGGGAGTACTCGTGAGTGATTCACGGATTGGGGGCTGAAAGGACCTTTGTCCCGACGGCCCTCTGGGTGGATCGTTGTGGCGGAGCGACAGGGCAGGTTGAGACCACCTAGGAGAGAGGTGAGCATGGTCCTGGTCGGCGTTCGCGGTGTCTTCAAGATAACACGTTTAACGAGATCTTGGTATTTGATCTGAGTCTGGCTACTGGCCTATACGCACCAACCATCTATGCGGGGACAGTTATGGGCACTCGACGTCGTGGTATCAGCCGAAGCCTTCGTGACGTCAGCGACTGACCGGAGCGCGCCGGGTTGGACCGCGTAATGCAACTTCCTTTGTAATGGAGGTTGCTAGGTCTGCTCACCAGCCGCGTTCGCAACGTGCAGGTGTGCAAAGGGCGATGGGCCCAGACCCCTACACCATAGGATTTAGACCGGCGTGCTGACCTCTCTGTTAGGCCTAGGTAGGGCTGCGATGTGTTGATCTTCCGAGGCCGGGCATGACCCAGGAAAGTGTGTCTGGCCAAATGGGATCGAGCGTGTTGGGTTATGTGGTGCACCCCTGCAGGGAAGTTAATCTATTCGAATAGCCGTGATCTTCAGTAACAGAACGACTTGGAGTTGTACCTTGGCCATATGACAACTAGAAATGGATACTTAATAAAACACACCCTTCCAAGTGCTAGATACAACCGGTGGTCGCTCTCTCACAGGTCGACGAGGGGAGGATCGTCGGTTAGGATTATGCTACACGATGCTACTTGGAGGACTGCAGTCTACTCTCTTCTACATGCTGCAAGATGGAGGCTGCCAGAAGCGTAGTCTTCGACAGGATTAGTTATCCCCCTCTTATTCTGGCATTCTGCAGTTCAGTCCACATATATTAGCCCCTTTTCCATTTGATACACATGCATATGTAGTATAGCTCCTTGCTTGCGAGTACTTTGGATGAGTATTCACGGTTGCTTTCTCCCCTTTTTCCCCCTTTCCTTTCTTTCTGGTTGTCGCAACCAGATGCTGGAGTCCAGGAGCCAGACGCCACCGTCGATGACGACTCCTACTATACTGGAGGTGCCTACTACAACATGTAGGCCGCTGACGACGTCCAGGAGTAGTTTAGGAGGATCCCAAGCAGGAGGCATGCGCCTCTTTCGATCGGTATCCCAGTTTGTGCTAGCCTTCTTAAGGCAAACTTGTTTAACTTATGTCTGTACTCAGATATTGTTGCTTCCGCTGACTAGTCTATGATCGAGCTCTTGTATTTGAGCCCTCGAGGCCCCTGGCTTGTAATATGATGCTTGTATGACTTATTTTATTTGTAGAGTTGTGTTGTGATATCTTCCCGTGAGTCCCTGATCTTGATCGTACACGTTTGCGTGTATGATTAGTGTACAATCGAATCGGGGGCGTCACAAAAGGACACATGTATTATTCGCCACAGAATCTTAGCAAGTGGGCATTGAAAGAATAAGTGTTGAATCGTTTACTTATGGTAAAAAAACAACAAAGTTTACTTCCTTCCCACCTACATTTTGCCAAATTGTTCTTGGTAAGAATGACCCCCTTGGCCATTGGTTCTTGGCTCGCCGTCGTCGAACTCATCGATAGCCTACCATGCTAGCCTCCCTTGTCATTACAAGAAAAATTGAATTTATCTAAGGGGTTGCTTAGTTAGCTTCGCGTGGCTATTTTGACGGATTATGTTGCCGGTATGTGGATGAATATAAGATGAACCCTTCAGAGAACTTTCTCACCACATGTGATGCCACATTACTCACTTTCTTTTTCACTGGCTAATTGAGATGAGCCCCTTGAATCTTTCCTATGACCCTGACTGAAAAATCGATTTGAGATGGTGAACTCAATCCCATGAAAGCGTCAACGCGAAGACTATCGCAGATTTCTTTCGGTTCAATGTGAGAAGTTAGAGCCTTTGGAATAACTTGTGGCCAGTGCAAATGGTTATGACAGTGTGGCATGCATTGCCATGGGTTGCCCGCCATACTTAGGGATGAGCTACTGATTTTTTCCCACTTATTTTCTGCCCAATGAAGAACCTATAAGTTACAGGTAAGCTCTCATACACATTTTCTAGACATTGTATATCTTAATTCGTTCCTTCCAAGAACATCTTGTTTAGCTAATGGCAGATGCATGCAACCACCACATTAGTGCAATTAGTAGTATTTAGAACGACTAGCCCATATGCATGGACCATGATGCAGCAATGTGCACACCCATCATCCACATCAGTGCACCATAGTTTTTAGCTAATGACTGATAGAACCATGGCATGTGCAGCTGGGGTGTTTGGATGAAAGACGTCTTCGTTGTCGCACTCAATTTTTATACGGGTTGGCAGACAACAGTACAACTAATGATGTGTATAACAACAAGATGAAATGTTTATAAGAAAAAAATTGAAATGTGCAATGATTATATAAGAAAAGATACTTTTTATACTAGGGATATCATGTTGTGGACCAATAATGTGTCTACTTTGCAATGAGTAAACGGTCATGTGATGTTTAGAAACGTGCATGATGTCCATCTGTACTATGGGCAAACAATATATAAATGCATGCTAGTTCAATGCCATCATGAGCAACCCTCCATTTGGAAGTACAAAGATATTTGAGACTCTCTTATAGCACACTTCAATTAATACATTCAGTATATGCTGCACAGTTATATTATTGCTCTGCTAGCAGCATAGTATCTTCTCTAGAGGAGCTAACTTCCTGTTGTCTCTCATTGGTACATATCCAAGGGTTCAATTTCTCTTCCTAGAACAACTTTCTAGATTCAAATTTTTTGTCTTAGGTATGATTGCATGATAATGGCAAGTTACCTAACTGTTGTTAGGAAAATGCTCTAGCTCGTAGTGATATGTTGAATGCCTGGTAGGCTGACATGGTCAAACATGTTAAGATGTAAAGGTAACAGGAAGAAAATAAGAGTTCAAATTGTGTTTAGAACTCATTATCTTGACCATTTGTGTTGGACACTACAATTGTCAGCTTGTGGGAGAGGTCCATTCTGAGGCTAACATCACAGTGCATCACATCCTCTTGGCTGGTAGCCTGTTTTTCATGCTTATCGTCTCTAATTATAAGCTCTTTGGTAGAGACTTTGCAATGTCATCTCAGCAATATAGCCTGTTTGATACTCCCTTTGTAAACTAAGGGCATTTCTAACCAATCCCCTAAAAATAGCAGAGTGTCCGGCGGAGTAAAAGCTTAGTGGACTAAATATACGTCAATAAAATTTCGCTGGACCTAGCATATCCCCTATATATAACGGAGTAAAAAATTCTTCATTTCCATTTCATTTTTGGCCACCAAAACACATTTCTTTCCTTCTTTATTTCATTCAATGACATTGGAGTACATAATTCAACAATTCTTCGCACGAGAGCAAGACCAAAGAAAACAAGAACCACAATTAGACATTTTAAATGACATCCAATTTTCATAACTGCTCCTACTAGTTGGATTAATATCTTCTCTATGTCTTCATTGTTTTCATTGTTGATATGCGGATTCTTGAGCTTGCACACTTCTTTCTTCTTCAACTCTAAAGAAGTAGACGTTGCACGAACATCTCTAGTATCATCTCTAGCCTCTATTCTAGCAACGAGTACAGAAACATCTATCAATTTTCATGCTATAGATAGATCGATGTATTCTTCTTCCCATACCAAAACTTGCATCCATCCTACATATAGAGATCAGGAAACAATGAGCTACCGAAATTGCACCGAATTTGGTGAACAACCGAATTAAAACTAGCACATTCCCCATCATTTGTGCACTTGAAGAACACCCATCCGGGATGTTGCAACATGGTAGAAACTAGGCGCACCACCTGCAGCATGTAGTCGTTACACTGTATGACCGACAATGGCGAGCCGGCGGGCAACTGAGCCAGCGCCGAGCCCGGGCGATAGCCGGGCACGTATTTGCCAGAGAAACACCGACAAGAGAGATTTGAATGGCTAGAGATGGAGCCGGTACATGCATGCAACGCAGAGGCATTGCCGGGGCTGTGCGATATGCTTCCTGGCCAATCCATGGCAAGGCGTAGTCACCGGTGGCCAGAAACCCCAAATCCGGTGGCGGCGGCGGCAGCAGCTGCAGATCCACTGGTTCTTCACCGGCAATGGGACGAGGAGGCACAAATCCAAGTGTTAGAGGACAGCGGCAGAGCCTGCGGAGTGTCCACGGCGGCGGGCGGGTGCCGGCGAGGGTGGGAGGGGCGACGCTAGCGCAAATGCGGCGCGGGAGGGGAGGGGCGGTGGAGGAGAGGCGTAGCTTTTACTCACACGCCGAGCGGTGGAGTAAATATAGGGAGAAATTAAGGGTCGAAGTAAAAATTAGACTCACTTACTGCGGGTTGAGGATCGGCTAGTCATATGTCTCCAACGTATCTATAATTTTTGATTGCTCCATGCTATATTATCTACTGTTTTGGGCAATATTGGGCTTTATTTTCCACTTTAATATTATTTTTGGGACTAACCTATTAACCGGAGGCCCAGCCCAGATTTGCTGTTTTATGCCTATTTCAGTGTTTCGAAGAAAAGGAATATCAAACGGAGTCGAAACGGAACGAAATCAACTGGAGAAGTTATTTTCGGAACGAAAGCCACCGGATAGACTTGGACTCCACGTCAGGAGATACGGGAGGTGCTTAAGAGGGTGGGGGCTCCCCCCCCCTAGGGCGCCCCCTGCCTCGTGGGCCCCCCATAGCTCCTCCGACGTACCCCCTGCACCCATATAACTCCACGTACCCTAAAACTTCCGGAACAGAGATTAGATCGGGAGTTCCGCCGCTAGAAGCCTCCGTAGCCACCAAAAACCAATCTAGACCCGTTCTGGCACCCTGCCGGAGGGGGCAATCCTTCTCCGGTGGCCATCTTCATCACCCCGGCGCTCTCCATGACGAGGAGGGAGTAGTTCTCCCTCGAGGCTGAGGGTATGTACCAGTAGCTATGTGTTTGATCTCTCACTCTCTAGTGTTCTTGAGATGATACGATCTTGATGTATCGCGAGCTTTGCTATTATATTTGGATCCTATGATGTTTCTTCCCCCCTCTTCTCTCTTGTAATGAATCGAGTTTCCCCTTTGAAGTAATCTTATCGGATTGAGTCTTTAAAGATTTGAGAACACTTGATGTATGTCTTGTCGTGCGTATCTGTGGTGACAATGGGATATCACGTGATTCACTTGATGTATGTTTTGGTGATCAACTTGCGGGTTCCGCCCATGAACCTATGCATAGGGGTTGGCACACGTTTTCATCGTGATTCTCCGATAGAAACTTTGGGGCACTCTTTGAGCTCCTTCGTGTTGGTTGAATAGATGAATCTGAGATTGTGTGATGCATATCGTATAATAATACCCATGGATACGTGAGGTGACATTGGAGTGTCTAGGTGACATTAGGGTTTTGATTGATTTGTGTCTTAAGGTGTTATTCTAGTACGAACTCTAGGGCTGTTTGTGACACTTATAGGAATAGCCCAACGGATTGATTGGAAAGAATAAATTTGAGGTGGTTTCGTACCCTACCATAATCTCTTCGTTCGTTCTCCGCTATTAGTGACTTTGGAGTGACTCTTTGTTGCATGTTGAGGGATAGTTATGTGATCCAATTATGCTATTATTGTTGAGAGGACTTGCACCAGCGAAAGTATGAACCCTAGGCCTTGTTTCCTAGCATTGCAGTAGCGTTTACACTCACTTTTATCACTCTTTACCTTGCTGTTTTTATAATTTCAGATTACAAATACCTTTATCTACTATCCATATACCACTTGTTTCACCATCTCTTCGCCGAACTAGTGCACCTATACAATTTACCATTATATTGGGTGTGTTGGGGACACAAGGGACTCTTTGTTATTTGGTTGCAGGGTTGCTTGAGAGAGACCATCTTCATCCTATGGCTCCTACGGATTGATAAACCTTAGGTCATCCACTTGAGCGAAATTTGCTACTATCCTACAAACCTCTGCACTTGGAGGCCCAAAAATGTCTACAAGAAGAAGGTTGTGTAGTAGACATCAAGCTCTTTTCTGGCGCCGTTGCCGGGGAGGTTAGCGCTTGAAGGTATATCTTTAGATCTTGCAATCGAGTCTTTTAGTTTCTTTTTTTATCACTAGTTTAGTTTATAAAAGAAAATTACAAAAAAATGGAATTAAGTTTGTCTCATACGCTTCACCTTTTTAATATCTTTCGTGAGTACGATGGAAAGGATAATTGTGCTCAAGTGCTAGAAGAAGAAATCTGTAAAATGTTTGGCACTAAATATTTGAATGATGAGCATGATTGCAATGTCGTTAGTATGAATTCCTTGAATATCCATGATGCTAATGATATGCAAAGCCACAAGCTTGGGGAAGCTATGTTTGATGAAGATGATATTTTTTGTCCCCCAAGTTTTGATGAGAAAAATTATTATGTTGAAAGCATGCCTCCTATCTATGATAATTATTGTGATGACACGTATTCCTTAAAGAATAATGATAACCATGAAACTTGTCATCTTGATCTTAATTTTCAATCACATGATAGTTATTTTGTTGAGTTTGCTCCCACTATTATTCATGAAAAGAATCTTGCCTGTGTGGAGAGTAGTAAATTTTCTATGCTTGTAGATCATGAAAAGAATGCTTTAGGTGCTGGTTATATTGTTGAATTCATTCATGATGCTACTGAAAATTATTATGAGGGAGGAATATATGCTTGTAGGAATTGCAATAATATCAAGTTTCCTCTCTATGTGCTTAAAATTTTGAAGCTATGCTTGTTTTGTCATCCTATGCTAGTTGATTATTGTTCCCATAAGTTGACTTAAATGTGCTATTCATATTCTTCATGATGTTTTCTTTATGTTACAAGTCTTATCCTTCATGTGAGCATCATTGAAATCATCATGCCTAGCTAGGGGCATTAAACGATAGCGCTTGTTGGGAGGCAACCCAACTTTATTTTTGTTCCTTTCTTTTTGCTCCTGTTTAGTAATAAATAAATCATCTAGCCTTTGTTTAGATGTGGTTTTATGCTTTTAATTAGTGTTTGTGCCAAGTAGAACCTTTGAGAAGACTTGGGAGAGTCTTGTTGATCATGCTGTCAAAAACAGAAATGTTAGCGCTCACGAGAATTGCTGCCATTTTTATTTGGAGAGTGCTATTTAGTTAATTATTTTTGAAGATGATTAATATATAAATTACTCAGGTCCAGAAATTTATTTTAGAATTTTATGAGTTCCATAAGTATACGTTTGATCCAGATTACTACAGACTATTCTGTTTTTGACAGATTCTGTTTTCATTGTGTTGTTTGCTTATTTTGATGAATCTATGGCTAGTAAAATAGTTTATAAACCATAGAGAAGTTGGAATACAGTAGATATAACACCAATATAAATAAATAATGAGTTCATTATAGTACCTTGAAGTGGTGTTTTGTTTTCTTATACTAATGGAGCTTACGAGTTTTCTGTTAAGTTTTGTGTTGTGAAGTTTTCAAGTTTTGGGTAAGGATTCGATGGACTATGGAATAAGGAGTGGCAAGAGCCTAAGCTTGGGGATTCCCAAGGCACCCCAAGGTAATATTCAAGGACAACCAAGAGCCTAAGCTTGGGGATGCCCCGGAAGGTATCCCCTCTTTCGTCTTCGTTCATCGGTAACTTTACTTGTAGCTATATTTTTATTTACCACATGATATGTGTTTTGCTTGGAGCGTCAATTTATTTTCTCAAAATTTGCTTGATTTTATTTAGAACAATGTTTTGCATCTTTTATTTCAATAAAAGTGGCATTGATAGCCTTTACTATGCCTATGTTACAAGTATACATGTTGCTGTTTGAAAACAGAAAGTTTACCGATGTTGCAATAATTCCCTAGAAAAGTCAGAATGTGATAAAATGTTGAAACCTTTTGCATATTAATCTCTGATAACTTTTCTACAGTGGGAATTTTCTTTCATAATTTTTGGAGCTAGGGAAGTATGGATGTTGCTGCATTCTTTACAGACTATCCTGTTTAGGCAGATTGCTGTTATGTTTGCATTATTTGCATATGTTTCTTCTTTAATGATTCTATTTTAGGATAGGACTATTAAATATGCAGAGGCATTTAGTATGAAATGTTGAATAATAATTTTAGTGATTTGCTACAGTAGAGTATGATAAGGTTTTTGCAATGGTTTATACTACCTTATCTCAGGAGTCCTTGTTGAGTTTTGTGTGGATGAAGCTTCTGAGATTTAGGGAGACTGTGATATGGGAGGAATTAAGGAGACACAAAAGCTCAAGCTTGGGGATGCCCAAGGCATCCCAAGATAATATTTCAAGAAGTATCAAGCATTTAAGCTTGGGGGTGCCACGGTTGGCATCCCACCTTTCTTCTTCAACAATTATCGGTTAGTATCGGTCGATCCTAAGTTTTTGCTTCTTCACATGATGTTTGCTATTCTTAGATGTCATTTTATTTTGCTTTGCTTGCTGTTTGAATAGAGTACCAAGATATGAAATTATTAAATGTTAGAGAGTCTTCACATAGTTGCATAATTATCCGACTACTCATTGATCTTCACTTATATCTTTCGGAGTAG
This sequence comes from Triticum monococcum, assembly GCA_034509565.1. Lineage (NCBI taxonomy): Eukaryota > Viridiplantae > Streptophyta > Magnoliopsida > Poales > Poaceae > Triticum > Triticum monococcum. Next base: position 699,714,551 of record CM067847.1, read on the forward strand.
TTTGTCATTTGCTCTAGTGCTTCACTTATATCTTTCAGAGCATGGTTGTAGTTTTATTTTGAAGAGATAGATGAACTATCATGCTTCACTTAGATTATTTTGAGAGTCTTAAATAGCATGGTAATTTGCTTAAAATCCTAATATGCTAGGTACACAAGATTAATAATAAAATTCTCTTATGAGTGTGTTGAATACTAAGAGAAGTTTGATACTTGATAATTGTTTTGAGATATGGAGATGGTGATATTAGAGTCATGCTAGTTGAGTAGTTGTGAATTTGAGAGATACTTGTGTTGAAGTTTGTGATTCCCGTAGCATGCACGTATGGTGAACCGTTATGTGATGAAGTCGGAGCATGATTTATTTATTGATTGCCTTCCTTATGAGTGGCGGTCGGGAACGAGCGATGGTATTTTCCTACCAATCTATCCCCCTAGGAGCATGCACATAGTACTTTGTTTCGATAACTAATAGATTTTTGCAATAAGTACGTGAGTTCTTTATGACTAATGTTGAGTCCATGGATTATACGCACTCTCACCCTTCCACCATTGCTAGCCTCTCTAGTACTGTGCAACTTTTGCCGGTACCATAAACCCACCATATACCTTCCTCAAAACAACCACCATACCTACCTATTATGGCATTTCCATAGCCATTCCGAGATATATTGCCATGCAACGTTCCACCGTTCCGGTTATTATGACACACTCCATCATTTTCATATTGCTTAGCATGATCATGTAGTTGACATTGTCTTTGTGGCAAAGCCACCGTTCATAATTCTTTCATACTTGTCAATCTTGATTCATTGCATATCCCGGTACACCGCCGGAGGCATTCATATAGATTCATCTTTGTTCTAGTATCAAGTTGTATCATCGAGTTGTAAATAAATAGAAGTGTGATGATCATTCAATAGAGCATTGTCCCAAAAAAAGGCCAAATAAAAAAAGGTCAAATAAAAAAATAAAAGGGACAATGCTACTATCCTTTTACCACACTTGTGCTTCAAAGTAGCACAATGATCTTCATGATAGAGAGTCTCCTATGTTGTCACTTTCATATACTAGTGGGAATCTTTCATTATAGAACTTGGATTGTATATTCCAATGATGGGCTTCCTCAAAATGCCCTAGGTCTTCGTGAGCAAGCGAGTTGGATGCACACCCACTAGTTTCTTTTCTTGAGCTTTCATATACTTATAGCTCTAGTGCATTTGTTGCATGGAAATCCCTACTCACTCACATTGATATCTATTGATGGGCATCTCCATAGCCCGTTGATACACCTAGTCGATGTGAGACTATCTTCTCCCTTTTTTTTCTTCTCCACAACCACCATTCTATTCCACCAATAGTGCTATGTCCATGGCTCACGCTCATGTATTGCGTGAAGATTGAAAAAGTTTGAGAACATTAAAAGTATGAAACAATTGCTTGGCTTGTCATCGGGGTTGTGCATGATTTAAATATTTTGTGTGGTGAAGATAGAGCATAGCCAGACTATATGATTTTGTAGGGATAACTCTCTTTGGCCATGTTATTTTGAGAAGACATGAATGCTTAGTCAGTATGCTGGAAGTATTATTGTTTTTATGTCAATATTAAACTTTTGTCTTGAATCTTGTGGATCTGAATATTCATATCACAAGTAAGAAGAATTACATTGAAATTATGCCAACTAGCATTCCACATCAAAAATTATCTTTTTATCATTTACCTACTCGAGGACGAGCAGGAATTAAGCTTGGGGATGCTTGATACATCTCCAACATATCTATAATTTTTGATTGCTCCATGCTATATTATCTACTGTTTTGGGCAATATTGGGCTTTATTATCCACTTTTATATTATTTTTGGGACTAACCTATTAACCGGAGGCCCAGCCCAGATTTGCTGTTTTATGCCTATTTCGGTGTTTCGAAGAAAAGGAATATCAAACGAAGTCGAAACGGAACGAAATCAACTAGAGAAGTTATTTTTGGAACGAAAGCCATCGGATAGACTTGGACTCCACGTCAGGAGATACGGGAGGTGCTCATGAGGGTGGGGGCACCCCCCCCTAGGGCGCGCCCCCTGCCTCCTGGGGCCCCCATAGCTCCTCCGACGTACCCCCTGCACCCATATAACTCCACGCACCCTAAAACTTCCAGAACAGAGATTAGATCGGGAGTTCCACCGCCAGAAGCCTCCGTAGCCACAAAAAACCAATCTAGACCCGTTCCGACACCCTGCCGGAGGGGGCAATCCTTCTCCGGTGGCCATCTTCATCATCCCGGCGCTCTCCATGACGAGGAGGGAGTAGTTCTCCCTCGGGGCTGAGGGTATGTACCAGTAGCTATGTGTTTGATCTCTCTCTCTCTCTCGTCTTCTTGAGATGATACGATCTTGATGTATCACGAGCTTTGCTATTATATTTGGATCCTATGATGTTTCTTCCCCCCTCTTCTCTCTTGTAATGAATCGAGTTTCCCCTTTGAAGTAATCTTATCGGATTGAGTCTTTAAAGATTGGAGAACACTTGATGTATGTCTTGCCATGCGTATCTGTGGTGACAATGGGATATCACGTGATTCACTTGATGTATGTTTTGGTGATCAACTTGCGGGTTCCGCCCATGAACCTATGCATAGGGGTTGGCACACGTTTTCGTCGTGATTCTCCGGTAGAAACTTTGGGGCACTCTTTGAGGTCCTTTGTGTTGGTTGAATAGATGAATCTGAGATTGTGTGGTGCATATCATATAATCATACCCACGGATACTTGAGGTGACATTGGAGTACTAATTGACATTAGGGTTTTGATTGATTTGTGTCTTAAGGTGTTATTCTAGTACGAACTCTAGGGCTGTTTGTGACACTTATAGGAATAGCCCAACGGATTGATTGGAAAGAATAACTTTGAGGTGGTTTCGTACCCTACCATAATCTCTTCGTTCGTTCTCCGCTATTAGTGACTTTGGAGTGACTCTTTGTTGCATGTTGAGGGATAGTTATGTGATCCAATTATGCTATTATTGTTGAGAGGACTTAGACTAGCGAAAGTATGAACCCTAGGCCTTGTTTCCTAGCATTGCAATACCGTTTACGCTCACTTTTATCACTTGTTACCTTGCTATTTTTATAATTTCAGATTACAAATACCTTTATCTACTATCCATATACCACTTGTTTCACCATCTCTTCGCCGAACTAGTGCACCTATACAATTTACCATTGTATTGTGTGTGTTGGGGACACAAGAGACTCTTTGTTATTTGGTTGCAGGGTTGCTTGAGAGAGACCATCTTCATCCTATGCCTCCTACGGATTAATAAACCTTAGGTCATCCACTTGAGGGAAATTTGATACTGTCCTACAAACCTCTGCACTTGGAGGCCCAACAACATCTACAAGAAGAAGGTTGTGTAGTAGACATCAGCTAGGTGCTGGTGAAAGGAGTAAAACCATATTTTTACTCGTCTAACCGGTTATAAGAGATCTATTAGAAATGCCCTAATATAAAATCGTTTAAATGACCACTTAGTAATCTAGATAATCTTATATTTGTTTACAAAGGGAGTACTTACTAGTACTTCACCAGCCCATGTCACTTTCGTGTCTAGTAGCATATGATGGCCATAGGTATCATTCACTTTTTCCGAAAAGGAGGATTTGAAGGAAATATGCCCTAGAGGCAATAATAAAGTTATTATTTATTTCCTTATATCATGATAAATGTTTATTATTGATGCTAGAATTGTAATAACCGGAAACATAATACATGTGTGAATACATAGACAAACAGAGTGTCACTCGTATGCCTCTACTTGACTAGCTCATTGATCAAAGATGGTTATGTTTCCTAACCATAGACATGAGTTGTCATTTGATTAACGGGATCACATCATTAGGAAAATGATGTGATTGACTTGACCCATTCCGTTAGCTTAGCACTTGATCGTTTAGTTTGTTGATATTGCTTTCTTCATGACTTATACATGTTCCTATGACTATGAGATTATGCAACTCCCGTTTACTGGAGGAACACTTTGTGTGCTACCAAAAATCACAACGTAACTGGGTGATTATAAAGGTGCTCTACAGGTGTCTCCGAAGGTACTTGTTGGGTTGGCGTATTTCGAGATTAGAATTTGTCACTCTGATTATCGGAGAGGTATCTCTGGGCCCTCGCGGTAATGCACATCACCTAAGCCTTGCAAGCATTGCAACTGATGAGTTAGTTGCGAGATGATGTATTACGGAATGAGTAAAGAGACTTGATGGTAACGAGATTGAACTAGGTATTGAGATGCCGACGATCGAATCTCGGGCAAGTAACATACCGATGACAAAGGGAACAACGTATGTTGTTATGCGGCCTGACCGATAAAGATCTTCGTAAAATATATAGGATCCAATATGAGAATCCAGGTTCCGCTATTGGTTATTGACCGGAGACGTGTCTCGGTCATGTCTACATAGTTCTCTAACCCGTAGGATCCGCACGCTTAACGCTACGATGACAATTATATTATGAGTTTATATGTTTTGATGTACCGAAGGAGTTCGGAGTCCCAGATGAGATCGGGGACATGACGAGGAGTCTCGAAATGGTCGGGACGTAAAGATCGATATATTGGACGACTACATTCGGACTTCGGAAAGGTTCCGAGTGATTCGGGTATTTTTCCGAGTACCAGATAGTTACGGGAATTCGTCGGGGAGTATATGGGCCTTATTGGGCCATACGGGAATAGGGGAGATAAGCCAAAAGGAAGGAGGCCTGTGCCCCCCCCCTCTGATCCGAATTGGACAAGGGGTGCAGCCCCCTTTTCCTTCTCCCTCTCCTCCTCTTTCCTTCACTCCTACTCCAACAAGGAAAAGGAGGAGTCCTACTCCCGGTGGGAGTAGGACTCCCCCCTTGGCGCGCCCTCCTCCTAGGCCGTCCGCCTCCCCCCTTGCTCCTTTATATACAGGGGCAGGGGGGCACCTCTAGACACAAGTTGATCAAGTTGATCGTCTCTTAGCCGTGTGCGGTGCCCCCCTCCACCATAGTCCACCTCGATAATACTGTAGCGGTGCTTAGGCGTAGCCCTGCATCGGTAGAACATCAACATCGTCACCATGCCGTCGTGCTGACGAAACTCTCCCTCAACACTCGGCTGGATCGGAGTTAGAGGGACGTTATCGGGCTGAACGTGTGCTGAACTCGGAGGTGCCGTGCGTTCGATACTTGATCGGTCAGATCGTAAAGACGTACGTCTACATCAACCGCATTGTGCTAACGCTTTCGCTTTTGGTCTACGAGGGTACGTGGACAACAGTCTCCCCTCTCGTTGCTATGCATCACCATGATCTTGCATGTGCGTAGGAAATTTTTTGAAATTACTATGTTCCCCAACAGGGGCATCCGAGCCAGGTTTTATGCGTTGATGTTATATGAACGAGTAGAACACAAGTGAGTTGTGGGCGATATAAGTCATACTGCTTACCAGCATGTCATACTTTGGTTCAGCGGTATTGTTGGATGAAGCGGCCCGGACCAACATTACGCATACGCTTACGCGAGACTGGTTCTACCGACGTGCTTTGCACACAGGTGGCTGGCGGGTGTCAGTTTCTCCAACTTTAGTTGAACCAAGTGTGGCTACGCCCGGTCCTTGCAAAGGTTAAAATAGCACCAACTTGACAAACTATCGTTGTGGTTTTGATGCGTAGGTAAGAACGGTTCTTGCTAAGCCCATAGCAGCCACGTAAAACTTGCAACAACAAAGTAGAGGACGTCTAACTTGTTTTGCAGGGCATGTTGTGATGTGATATGGTCAAGACATGATGCTAAATTTTATTGTATGAGATGATCATGTTTTGTAACCGAGTTATCGGCAACTGGCAGGAGCCATATGGTTGTCGCTTTATTGTATGCAATGCAATCACCCTGTAATGCTTTACTTTATCACTAAGCGGTAGCGATAGTTGTAGAAGCATAAGATTGGCGAGATAACAACGATGCTACGATGGAGATCAAGGTGTCGCGCCAGTGACAATGGTGATCATGATGGTGCTTCGGAGATGGAGATCACAAGCACAAGATGATGATGGCCATATCATATCACTTATATTGATTGCATGTGATGTTTATCTTTTATGCATCTTATCTTGCTTTGATTGACGGTAGCATCATAAGATGATCTCTCACTAAATTTCAAGATAAAAGTGTTCTCCCTGAGTATGCACCGTTGCCAAAGTTCGTCGTGCCCAGACACCACGTGATGATCGGGTGTGATAAGCTCTACGTCCATCTACAACGGGTGCAAGCCAGTTTTGCACACGCAGAATACTCAGGTTAAACTTGACGAGCCTAGCATATGCAGATATGGCCTCGGAACACAGAGACCAAAAGGTCGAGCGTGAATCATATAGTAGATATGATCAACATAGTGATGTTCACCATTGAAAACTACTCCATTTCACGTGATGATCGGTTATAGTTTAGTTGATTTGGATCACGTGATCACTTAGAAGATTAGAGGGATGTCTTTCTAAGTGGGAGTTCTTAAGTAATATGATTAACTGAACTTAAATTTATCATGAACTTAGTCCTGGTAGTATTAGCATATCTATGTTGTAGATCAATAGCTCGCGTTTAGCTCCCCTGTTTTATTTTTGATATGTTCCTAGAGAAAACTAAGTTGAAAGATGTTAGTAGCAAGGATGCGGATTGGGTCCGTGATCTAAGGATTTTCCTCATTGCTGCACAGAAGAATTATGTCCTTGATGCCCCGCTAGGTGACAGACCAATTGCAGGAGCAGATGCAGACGTTATGAACGTTTGGCTAGCTCAATATGATGACTAGTTGATAGTTTAGTGCACCATGCTTAAACGGCTTAGAATCAGGACTTCAAAGACGTTTTGAACGTCATGGACCATATGAGATGTTCCAGGATTTGAAGTTAATATTTCAAGCAAATACCCGAGTTGAGAGATATGAAGTCTCCAACAAGTTCTATAGCTAAAAGATGGAGGAGAATAGCTCAAGCAGTGAGCATGTGCTCAGATTGTCTGAGTACTACAATTGCTTGAATCAAGTGGGAGTTAATCTTCCAGATAAGAGAGTAATTGACAAAGTTCTCTAGTCACTATCACCGAGTTACTAGAACTTAGTGATGAACTATAATATGCAAGAGATGACAAAAGTAATTCCCAAGCTCTTCGTGATGCTGAAATCGACGAAGGTAGAAATCAAGAAAAACATCAAGTGTTGATGGTTGACAAAGACCACTAGTTTCAAGAAAAGGGAAAATGGAAGAAAGGGGAACTTCAAGAAGAACGGCAAGCAAGTTGCTGCTCAAGTGAAAAAAACACAGGTCTGGACCTAAGGCTGAAACTGAGTGCTTCTACTACAAAGGTACTGGTCATTGGAAGCGGAACTACCCCAAGTAATTGGCGGAAAAGAAGGATGGCAAAGTGAACATAGGTATATTTGATATACATGTTATTGATTTGTACTTTACTAATGTTTATAGCAACCCCTTAGTATTTGATACTAGTTCAGTTGCTAAGAATAGTAACTCGAAACAGGAGTTGCAGAATGAACAGAGACTAGTTAAGGGTGAAGTAACGATGTGTATTGGAAATGGTTCCAAGATTGATATGATCATCATCGCACACTCCCTATACTTTCGGTATTAGTGTTACACCTAAAATAAATGTTATTTAGTGTTTGCGTTGAGCATGAATATGATTGGATCATGTTTATTGCAATACGGTTATTCATGTAAGTTAGAGAATAATTGTTGTTCTGTTTACATGAATAAAACCTTCTATGGTCATACACCCAATGAAAATGGTTTGTTGGATCTCGATCGTGGTGATACACATTTTTATAATATTGAAGCCAAAAGATGCAAAGTTAATAATGACAGTGCAACTTATTTGTGGCACTACCGGGTAGGTCATATTGGTGTAAAGCGCATGAAGAAAATCCATGTTGATGGGCTTTTGAAATCACTTGATTATGAATCAGTTGATGCTTGCGAACCATGCCTCATGGGCAAGATGACTAAGACTCCGTTCTCCGGAACAATGCAGCAAGCAACAGATTTGTTGGAAATCATGCATACTGATGTATGTGGTCCGATGAATATTGAAGCTCGCGGCAGGTATCATTATTTTCTGATCTTCAGAGATGATTTGAGCAGACATGAGTATATCTACTTGATGAAACACAAGTCTGAAACATTTGAAAAGTTCAAAGAATTTCAGAGTGAAGTGGAGAATCATCGTAACAAAATAAAAGTTTCTACGATATGATCGTAGAAGTAAAATATTTGAGTTACGAGTTTGGCCTTCACTTAAAACAATGTGAAATAGTTTCACTACTCACGCCACCTGGAACACCATAGTGTAATGGTGTGTCCGAACATTGTAACCGTGCTTTATTAGATATGGTGCGATCTATGACGTCTCTTACTGATTTACCGCTATCGTTTTTGGGTTATGCATTAGAGACAACTACATTCACGTTAAATAGGGCACCATATAAATCCGTTGAGACGACATCGTATGAACTATGGTTTGACAAGAAACCTAAGCTGTCGTTTCCTAAAGTTTGAGGTTGCAATGCTTATGTGAAAAAGTTTCAACCTGATAAGCTCAAACCCAAATCGGAGAAGTGCGTCTTCATAGGATATCCAAAAGAAAATGTTGGGTACACCTTCTATCACAGATCCGAAGGCAAGATATTCGTTGCTGAGAATGGATCCTTTCTAGAGAAGGAGTTTCTCTCAAAAGAAGTGAGTGGGAGGAAAGTAGAACTTGATGAGATAACTGTACCTGCTCCCTTATTGGAAAGTAGTTCATCACAGAAATCTGTTCCTGTGACTACTACACCAATTAGTGAGGAAGCTAATGATGATGATCATGTAACTTCAGATCAAGTTACTACCGAACCTCATAGGTAAACCAGAGTGATATCCGCACCAGAGTGGTACGGTAATCCTGTTCTAGAGGTCATGTTACTTGACCATGACGAGCCTACGAACTATGAGGAAGCGATGATGAGCCTAGATTCCGCGAAATGGCTTGAGGCCATGAAATCTGAGATGAGATCCATGTATGAGAACAAAGTATGGACTTTGATTGACTTGCCCATTGATCGGCAAGCCATTGATATTAAATGGATCTTCAAGAGGAAGACGGGCGCTGATAGTAGTGTCACTATCTACAAAACTAGAATTGTCGCAAAAAGGTTTTCGACAAGTTCAAGGTGTTGACTACGATGAGAGTTTCTCACTTGTATCTATGCTTAAGTCTGTCCGAATCATGTTAGCAATTGCCGCATTTATCAAATCTGGCAAGTGGATAAACAAAACTGCATTCCTTAATGGATTTATTAAAGAAGAGTTGTATATGATGCAACCAGAAGGTTTTGTCAATCCTAAAGGTACTAACAAAATATGCAAGCTCCAGCGATCCATCTATGGACTGGTGCAAGCATCTTGGAGTTGGAATATACGCTTTGATAAGTTGAGCAAAGCATATAATTTTATACAGACTTGCGGTGAAGCCTGTATTTACAAGAAAGTGAGTGGGAGCATTACAACATTTCTGATAAGTATATGTGAATGACATATTGTTGATCGGAGATAATGTAGAATTATTCTACAAAGCATAAAAGAATATTTGAAAGGAGTTTTTCAAAGAAAGACCTCGGTGAAGCTGCTTACATATTGAGCATCAAGATCTATAGAGATAGATCAAGACGCTTGATAAGTTTTTCAATGAGTACATACCTTGACAAGATTTTGAAGTAGTTCAAAATGGAACAGTCAAAAGGAGTTCTTGCCTGTGTTACAAGGTGTGAAGTTGAGTAAGACTCAAAACCCGGCCACGGCAGAAGATGGAGAGAGAATGAAAGCCATTCCCTATGCCTCAGCCATAGGTTCTATAAAGTATGCCATGCTGTGTACCAAACCTATTGTATACCCTGCCCTATGACTCAATTATGGAGGTGACAAAAGGTTCGTCGTAAAGGGTTACGTCGATGCAAGTTTTGACACTGATCCCGATGACTCTAAGTCTCAATCTGGATACATATTGAAAGTGGGAGCAATTAGCTAGAGTAGCTCCGTGCAGAGCATTGTTGACATAGAAATTTGCAAAATACGTACGGATCTGAATGTGGCAGACCCGCTGACTAAACTTCTCTCACAAGCAAAACATGATCACACCTTAGTACTCTTTGGTTGTTAATCACATAGCGATGTGAACTAGATTATTGACTCTAGTAAACCCTTTGGGTGTTGGTCACATGTCGATGTGAACTATGGGTGTTAATCACATGGTGATGTGAACTATTGGTATTAAATCACATGGCGATGTGAACTAGATTATTGACTCTAGTGCAAGTGGGAGACTGAAGGAAATATGCCCTAGAGGCAATAATAAAGTTATTATTTATTTCCTTATATCATGATAAATGTTTATTATTCATGCTAGAATTTTATTAACCGGAAACATAATACATGTGTGAATAAATAGACAAACAGAGTGTCACTAGTATGCCTCTACTTGACTAGCTTGTTGATCAAAGAAGGTTATGTTTCCTAACCATAGACATGAGTTGTCATTTGATTAACGGGGTCACATCATTAGGAGAATGATGTGATTGACTTGACCCGTTCCGTTAGCTTAGCACTTGACCGTTTAGTTTGTTGCTATTGCTTTCTTCATGACTTATACATGTTCCTATGACTATGAGATTATGCAACTCCCGTTTACTGGAGGAACACTTTGTGTGCTACCAAATGTCACAATGTAACTAAGTGATTATAAAGTTGCTCTACAGGTGTCTCTGAAGTTACTTGTTGGGTTGGCGTATTTCGAGATTAGGATTTGTCACTCCGATTGTCAGAGAGGTATCTCTGGGCCCTCTCGGTAATGCACATCACCTAAGCCTTGCAAGCATTGCAACTGATGAGTTAGTTGCGAGATGATGTATTACGGAACGAGTAAAGAGACTTGCCAGTAACGAGATTGAACTAGGTATTGAGATGCCGACGATCGAATCTCGGGCAAGTAACATACCGATGACAAAGGGAACAACATATGTTGTTATGCGGTCTGACCGATAAAGATCTTCGTAGAATATGTAGGAGCCAATATGAGCATCCATGTTCCGCTATTGGTTATTGACTGGAGACGTGTCTCGGTCATGTCTACATAGTTCTCGAACTCGTAGGGTCCGCACGCTTAACACTACGATGACAATTATATTATGAGTTTATTTGTTTTGATGTACCGAAGGAGTTCGGAGTCCCGGATGAGATCGGGGACATGACGAGGAGTCTCGAGATGGTCGAGACGTAAAGATCGATATATTGGATGACTATATTTGGACCTCGTAAAGGTTCCGAGTGATTCGGGTATTTTTCGAAGTACCGGAGAGTTACGGGAATTCATCGGGGAGTATATGGGCCTTATTGGGCCATATGGGAATAGAGGAGATAGGCCAAAAGGAAGGAGGCCTGCGCCCCCCCCCCCCCTCTGGTCCGAATTGGACAAGGGGTGCAGCCCCCTTTTCCTTCCCCCTCTCCTCCTCTTTCCTTCACTCCTACTCCAACAAGGAAAAGGAGGAGTCCTACTCCCGGTGGGAGTAGGACTCCCCCTTGGCGCGCGCTCCTCCTAGGCCGGCCGCCTCCCCCCTTGCTCCTTTATATATAGGGGCAGGGGGCACCTCTAGACACAAGTTGATCAAGCTGATCATCTCTTAGCCATGTGTGGTGCCCTCCTCCACCATAGTCCACCTCGATAATACTGTAGTGGTGCTTAGGCGAAGCCCTGCGTCGGTAGAACATCAACATCGTCACCACGCCGTCGTGCTGACGAAACTCTCCCTCAACACTTGGCTGGATCGGAGTTAGAGGGACGTCATCAGGCTGAACGTGTGCTGAACTCGGAGGTGCCGTGCATTCGGTACTTGATCAGTCGGATCATGAAGACGTACGACTACATCAACCGCGTTGTGCTAACGCTTCCGCTTTCGGTCTACGAGGGTACGTGGACAACACTCTCCCCTCTCATTGCTATGCATCACCATGATCTTGCATGTGCGTAGGAATTTTTTTGAAATTACTACGTTCCCCAACAGGATTACCCCCGGCCTGTGCATTAAAATGATACATACACCATCTTTATTAATTATTCATCAGAGCTGATGAAATGAATACAATGATCAACCCAAAGCCACTTTCGAGGCGAACAAAATCGCTACACCTACACGTATAAAGATATGCCCTGACGCAACGGACACTATCTAATCCAGTGGACTCGAGCGGCCGCCCGCATAGCAAGCTGATAGTACTAACTGGTCTAGGCGTCCCACAACGCAGCACCACATGCACACATTTAGGATCCGCCGCCACCGTCTTTCATCGTCCTATCTTTAAGAGGGATCATTGCATAGATCTTGCCAGTCTCAACTGCCGTCAACGTCACCACGACGCTAGACAACGGCATCAAACCACGTCCAATGATGAGACTCCACTGCTTCATGCAGCCGAGACCCACCATCTTCAATGCGCTCGATGAAACACCACTCTACCTATTGGCCCCCAGTTAACCTCTGCTCCAAAATGATGCCCTCGGGAGGTAGAACGGCACCAAAGTCTCCGTCATCATCCGATCAGGGAGATCCAGATCTAGGGTTTCCCTCGGAACAGCTGCCACCTGAAGAAAGAGGGGCGCACCATCTGCAACTGCCGATTCACCCAAGCGGTGGCCACCGCCACATAGCTCTCACAGCGACGCCTTCTAGAAGGACATGACGCCAAAAGCATCGTCGCCGCCCTAGGGGTTTCACCATAGAGACTGTGAGGTGGGAAAATGTAGGGTGGACTAGAACGACGTCTCCAAGAAGAAAAATGGCACCCTCGGGTGTCGCAGCCGTCCCAACCGACAGGAGCCGACATGGGAATTATCCCAATCCGGATCCCCACCTCCCGCTTCCGTCCATCCCGGTAACCGGCTAGCAGTACTACCGTGTTCAGCAAAATGGAGTGCACGCAACATGGGTTGGACGAAGGAGCAGCTCGGCGCCGTTGGCCGTCGGGACAGCAAGCCACAGAACCAACACGCCGGTGAATCGTCGGCCGCCCAGTCCGATCCCCGGCAGCCCACCCGCCCCGTGGCGCCACCGAACAGGAAAGCCTCACTAAAGGAACTTTGCTACCCCGACGGCCAAACCTATGCCTACGGCTACCATCGGCCTAGTTTGAGATATGCCGACAGCCCAGTCCTGGCCATCGGCCTACCCTGGCCGTCGGGTTACATGGAGCTATGCCGACGGCAGCCGTCGCCGTAGATTCAGACATGCCAACAGCAGCCGCCGGCATAAACCAGCCGTCGGCATACCTGTGGGCCCGGTGACCCCGCCCGTGACTGGCGGCTAACGCCGTCAACCCTATGCCGACGGTCGGGACGGGCGGCCATCGGCATATCTCGCATGCCACGTCACCGATCGGCGGCATAGGTATGCCGATGGCAGCCGTCGGCATAGGTGCCACATCACCGATCCACGGCACGGCGCCTCCCAAAACCCTGCCGTTTCTATGCCGACGGCAATACCGTCGGAATAGCTATATATTTTTTACATGCGTTTTTTTCATATGTTTTTATGCTTTTTTACATATGTTTTTATGCTTTTTTATATGTTTTTATGTATTATATGAATATATATGTAGTTTTTATTTTTTTTGCATAGATTATGAATATATATATATAGTTTGTATTTTTTCCGAGCACATTAATACTGTGTCGTCATGTTCTTTTGAATATAGGTCCTTATATTTTATTAAAATCAAAAACAGCTATGCGACAGAAGTTTAGTGGCGGTTGCAAACGCCCGGCACCCATCTCCGGAGTGTGACCCCCTGATGTCCGCGGTGTGCCCCCCTCACGGACGGCACCGCCGCCAGCATCTGGAGGGCGGAAAGAGCCGCATCGGGTCTATACGGAGGGGACGTTGCTCCCAAGTGTTCCTATGGGATGACCTACCACAATCGGGTGGTGTTGTGGCATGTTCGAAGAGGCGGCACGCATCTCCGGGGCGTGGCCCCCTAACGGACGGTGCCGCCGCCGGCACCTGGAGGGGGAAAACAGACGCATTGGGTCTACACAGAGGGGATGTAGTTGTCGGTTTGGCCCGGATGTTACTCCCAGGTGTCCCTCTGAGCTGACCTGACACAACCGGGTGGAGAGGTCCACTGTTCAAAGCCCGTCCGTGAAAAGTCAAAGGGCTAGATCTCGTGGTCAACCACTCCAGGGTTAGGCGGGACGGTGGCCCTGAGGGGGTAGCAATGCCACTGGAGCGTCGCACCGGCCCCTCATACATGCGGGGTGGTGTGGTGGCATGTCCGAAGAGGCGGCACGCGTTTCCGGGGTTTGGCCCCCCTCACGGACGGCGCCACCGCCGACACCTGGAGGGGGGAAACGGATGCGTCGGGTCTACACGGAGGGGATCTTGCTGTGGGTCTGGCCCAGATGTTGCTCCAAAGTGTTCCTATGGGCTGACCTAACACAACCGGGTGGAGAGGTCCACTGGTCAAATCCCGTCCGTGCAAAGTCAACGGGCTAGATCTCGTGGTACGCTATAGGGTTAGGCGGGACGGGGCCCTGGGGGGGAGGGGTAGCAATGCCACCGGAGCGTTGCACCGGGCCCTCATACATGCGGGTGGTGTGGTGGCATGTCCGAAGAGGCGGCACGCGTCTCCGGGGTGTGGCCCCCCTCATGGACGGCGATGGCACGGTAGTAGACGTTCTGCGGTAACGATGCAGCGTGAATATTATTAAATACTCGGAGTGCGATAAAATCATGAGTTTTTTACACGACGTGGGCACATGTGTTATAGGACCGATGGTAATTTTTCATAATTTTTCGTGATGGAGAAGTATCTGAACACTTCCCTCTACATGGATTGCTCTTCGCGCGTCTACGACTGTGGCCAGCGGCCTCCGGGGGCTAGCATGCCGTCAAATCTTGCGTAGGCGGCCTCTCACAAGTCTGGAAGTATTGTGGCGGTTGCAAACGCCCGACACGCATCTCTGGGGTGTGGCCCCCCTAACAGACGGCGCTGCCGCCGGCACCTGGAGGGGGAAAACGGACGCATCGGGTCTACACGGAGGGGTCTACACGGCCTCGGCGGACGAAGCTGCTCGAGTTCGGCGCCTCCCCTCCCCATTGTGTGGTTCCCGGAGAGGAGAGGGCCGAGTGGTTAAAAAACATAAAAAAATCCATATGAAATAATAATACATTAAAAAACATAAAAAGGAAAATTATAACTATAAAACATTAAAAAATCTATATGAAATAAAAAACATAAAGAAGGAAAAATATAAACTATTAAAACACAGCCCACACATAACTGTATTAACTTCTTAATTTTTTTGAAAATGTAAACAAGGTCTAAAGAATATGAAATTTGGCGTGGTACAGCTTTATGAGTCCTAAAATGCATGGAAATGTTTCGAGAACATTTACTGTATTTAAACATGTTTATTTGGTCAACATTAGTAGGCTAAACAAACACAAAAAATTTCATGTGTTCCTATTGGCTGGAACCAGTGTCCCCTGGATCGATGACGTGGCGGGGCAGCCCACCACCACCAGCATCGCACACACCAGCTATCAACCCAGCCCACGTGCATGTACAGTCCAACCACTCCTCGATCTCTTTTTCTCCTCACAGAAGCGCAGCAGCAGCGCACGTACAGCGCCCTCGACGGACTACCCCGCCGCTGCCCCCCGCCGGACTCCCTCGTCGCTGCCACGCCGGACTCCCGCGCCACCGCCCCTCGCAAGATCCTCCTACGACGCCCCTCGCTGGACCCTGCCATGCATCTCACCTCCTCCTTCTCTTTCTAGCATCTTCCTCTATCTCCCTCTCTCCGTTCAGCACCGCCGGAGTAGCAGCGGCACCGCCGGAGAAGCAGCAGTGCTGGAGTTGCCGCGGCCTGTAGTCTCCTCCTGCAGCCACCTCCTAGTGGGGGCAGTAGTCAAGGCCCGCCGCACCACCAGCTGCGCCATCGAGCCCGTGCAGGCCGTCTGCCTCTCTCTCCCAAGATCTCGACGACCACGGTGGCGACCTCGATGACGACACCGCGCGGACGACCTCCACGATGACCACGGGGGCGACTTGGGGTCTGGACGGATGCAAGGGACCTCTGCACATCCGCGGCTGCTCACTACAAGAAATATGTCAACTTATGACCTTCTGTCAGTGACCCTCGAAGAATTGGTCATAAATTTATGACCACTTTAGACCAATTGGTCAAAAGCTGTTCAGGGGGCTCCAAACCCTAAACCATTGCGACCATTTTGGTCATAAAGGTCGTAATTTCCTTACACAAAATGGTCACAAAGCCAACAGTGCTAGTCCGCTGCCTTATTTCTAGTTGTTAATGACCAATATAGATGGTCATAGCCTTGTAGATTGTGGTGGGTTGTGATGACTAGGCGCCATCTCATCAGTTTTGCCTATGTGTCATGTCCATGTGGCAGTTTTTGCCCTAGGTTGTGAAGCAACCTATATTTCTATCATTCCCAAAATTCCCAAAAAAATCTCATAAATTCTTTGGGGCATATCTTCATCAAATATGTAAAAATCCTTCCTTGCCTAGTTCAAAACTAATTCAACAATATTCATTTTCCTATTCTGTTCACAACAACACTTTATGAAGGAAGTGCTATTTATATATTCTTGATTGCCCTCGGAATTTTTGGGCACTCTTTCTTATCCAAATAATTACCGCATGACAAACTTCAGCTCCATTTGCCTAGCAAATCTTCTTCGGCAAATTTCCAAAGTTTTTGTCCACCTAGAAGCATTGTGAAGGAAGTACCTTTTTTATATCTCTAAATGACATGAAATTTATACAGTTCCTTCATATGTCCAAATTATCACCCTCCTCCAAATTGCAGCTGAGTCAAATCATCTATGTGAGCCCAGGTTCAATTTATATTTTATGGCCAAATTGGCACGTTGCAAAGCAAGTGTTATATAGACCCCTCCTATTACCCTCAAACTTTTCGGGCACTCTTCCATACCCAAATCATTGCCACATGATAATATTCAGCTCAATGTTCCTAGTAAATCTTTCTCGGGAAATTTCCAAAGTTTCTACCTCGAGAGAAGCTTTGTGAAGTAAGTACTAGCTAGGCTTACCCAAATGATCTGAACATTTACCAGCACATGACCATACCTAAGTAACTTACCTACACCAATTTTGAGCTCATTTCATTCATCCAATCTCTCTCACTAGTTTTCCCAAGTTTCTGTCCATAGAAGAGCATTGTGAAGGAAGTACTACTTTGGCATGTCCAAATGGTATCAATTTTCTACAATGCTTTCCTATGCCCAAATAACCGTCCTTCACAAAATATCAGCTCACTCCATTCATTATTTTGAGCCCAGCTTCAACATTCATATTTTTGTCCAGCGTGGTACTTTGCAAAGCAAGTACCACCTAGGATCCTCCTTTTGAGCTCAAAATTTGTGAAGACATTCTCCTTAGTATATGATCATCCTCAGCCAAAACTCACGCCCATTGGCCATGTGCATTTCCCATACCACTAATCAAACACTTGGCTGCTAATTCATGTTTGAGCATCGATCGGTCTCCTCGTGAGAATCTTATGTTGTAATTTTCTTCCTAGCACCAACCTGGGGAGTTCCCAACCCACTAGACATGCCTAGGCCGCCCAGAACACATGGCAACATTACGGTCACGCGGTGACCACGCGACGGGCATGCGAGTTGACGCGCTCTAGAGTTGGGGCCCTCGGCCACCGTCCAAACCTCGACGTATCACCACCAAACCATGTATTTATGATTAAATAGGTCCTTATGTAACTAGAAATGATTTTTGGAAAAAATAAATAGCAAACTATGAGGCAGCTGCAGTTCAAATTTGACCCGCTTCCAACTGAATCGGCGGAAATTTGTCTTTTTCACGAGAGGTGGATCAAAACATTTTACACCCAAAATTTTTGTCAATTGTGCATTAAATATGGCCTAGTATTTTATAAAACTGATTTGGTCCAATTTTGCAACAATTATTTGGTAGTTCCTTCACAAAAAACCCTCCTTTCGGGCACTCGAAAAATGGAAAATGGTTTTTTCGTCCAACAAAAATGAAAACTTACTTAGGAAACATTGTTTTCCATTCCAATATGCACCCTTATGCACAATATGAGATCATTTGAACAAACTATGCCATGAATGTTGCCATAAGATTGATCATTTGGCTTGAAAGCCATTAATCTCCACACATGATAGCTCGTTTCTGAGAACACTTTTTTAAAATAATTTCCGTATTACAAGTTTGTTATTTTTCCTAGGAACTTGGCCACATATGATGACACAATGCGACGGTTTCCCAATTTTTTGATTTTTTTTGAATTTTTTATGCCCGTTTCAAAATGCGGTCAAAACGGCGGGAATGACCGTTCCTAGCTAGTGGTTGAATCTTGGAATTTTGTTGGTGTTTCTCTGATTAAATAGGTCCTTATGTAACTAGAAATGATTTTTGGAAAAAATAAATAGCAAACTATGAGGCAGCTGCAGTTCAAATTTGACCCGCTTCCAGCTGAATCGGCGGAAATTTGTCTTTTTCACGAGAGGTGGATCAAAATATTTTACACCCAACCATTTTGTCAATTGTGCATTAAATATGGCCTAGTATTTTATAAAAATGATTTGGTCCAATTTTGCAACAATTATTTGGTAGTTCCTTCACAAAAAAACCTCCTTTCGGGCACTCGAAAAATGGAAAATGGTTTTTTCATCCAACGAAAATGAAAACTTCCTTAGACAACATTGTTTGCCATTCCAATATGCACTCTTGCGCACAATATGATATCATTTGAACAAACTATGCCATGAATGTGGCCATAAGATTGATCATTTGGCTTGAAAGCCATTGATCTCCACACATGATAGCTCGTTTCTGAGAACACTTTTTTATAATAATTGCCGTATTACAAGTTTGTTATTTTTCCTAGGAACTTGGCCACATATGATGACACAATGCGAAGGTTTCCCAATTTTTTGATTTTTTTTGAATTTTTTATGCCCGTTTCAAAATGCGGTCAAAACGGCAGGAATGACCGTTCCTAGCTAGTGGTTGAATCTTGGAATTTTGTTGGTGTTTCTCTGATTAAATAGATCCTTATGTAACTAGAAATAATTTTTGGAAAAAATAAATAGCAAACTATGAGGCAGCTGCAGTTCAAATTTGACCCGCTTCCAGCTGAATCGGCGAAAATTTGTCTTTTTCACGAGAGGTGGATCAAAATATTTTACACCCAACCATTTTGTCAATTGTGCATTAAATATGGCCTAGTATTTTATATAGATGATTTGGTACAATTTCGCAACAATTATTTGGTAGTTCCTTCAGAAAAAAAACCTCCTTTCGAGCACTCGAAAAATGGAAAATGGTTTTTTCGTCCAACGAAAATGAAAACTTCCTTAGACAACATTGTTTGCCATTCCAATATGCACGCTTGTGCACAATATGAGATCATTTGAACAAACTATGCCATGAATGTGGCCATAAGATTGATCATTTGGCTTGAAAGCCATTGATCTCCACACATGATAGCTCGTTTCTGAGAACACCTTTTTAAAATAATTGTCGTATTACAAGTTTGTTATTTTTCCTGGGAACTTGGCCACATATAATGACACAATGCGAAGGTTTCCCAATTTTTTGATTTTTTTTAAATTTTTTATGCATGTTTCAAAATGCGGTCAAAACGGCGGGAATGACCATTCCTAGCTAGTGGTTGAATGTTGGAAATTTTTTGATGTTTCTCTGATTAAATAGATACTTATGTACCTAGAAATGATTTTTGGAAAAAATAAAAAGCAAACTATGAGGCAGCCGCAGTTCAAATTTGACCCGCTTCCAACTGAATCGGCGGAAATTTGTCTTTTTCACGAGAGGTGGATCAAAACTTCTGACACCCAACCATTTGGTCAATTGTGCATTAAATATGGCCTAGTATTTTATAAAAATGATGTGGTCCAATTTTGCAAAAAATACATGGTAGGTCCTTCACAAAAAAACTTATTTTGGGCACTCAAAAAATGGAAAATTGATTTTTCGTGCAAAGAAAATAAAAACTATTTTTGTCAATATTGTTTGCCAATCCAAAATGCAAACTTTGTGCAAAATATGGTATCATTTGAAAAATATTTGGTTGATCCTTTAAAAAATACTCATTTTAAGCACTCAAAAAATGAAAAAGGAAGTTTTCATGAAATTTCTTATCTTTAATCTAATTGATTTTGACCAATTTAGATGGTCATAAAATCTTCAAATTGCTTGCTGCGTTTTGATTGGTCTAGGAGCCTATCACGCGGATCATGCATTAGAACCGTCGGATACTGCCAGATCCAACGGCCAACACTCCTCACCCTCTCCCCCACCCACACCCACCCGAAAGCAGTTCCCCTCACATACACCACATGTCGTTGAGGGCACTGACATGTGGGCCTAATTCCTAATGGGCCCACATGTCAGTGGCCGAATGCCTCCTTCCTCTCGCCCTCTCCCCCACACACCACTCACCCACCGCACACCACTCCCCACTCTCCCCTCTCCCCCACACACCACTCCTCCCCCCACGACCCGCAGCCCAAACCCTAACCCCTCCCGTCGGACTGTCGCCGCCACCTACGGTGCCAGATCTGACCTCAAGCCGCTCCTCACCGCCTCGCTCCTCACCTTCCCCGCCGACCACCCGCTCCGCGACCACCTCGTCGCCACCGCCGCCTCCTCTCTTGCCTCCGCGATCTCCGTGTCGCTCTCCGACCACCGACAAGATCGAGCCATACCTCTCCCTCTCTCCCATGGCGCCAGATCCGCGCTGTCGTCGAGCTGGATTCGCGCCTCGTCGAGCTGGATCCGCGCCTCCTCCAGCCTCCACGGCCACAGCGGGCCTTCCAGATCCGCGCGTCATCGAGCTGGATCCGTGCCTCGTCGCGCGGCCTCGTCTGCCTCCGCGGCTGCGTCGCGGGCTTCTACTATGTCGCCAACCCGCTCACCTTCCGCCGCGGTCGCCGTCCGTCTGACCTCCCCACGGCCTCGCCGGGAGGCCCGGCCCTCCCAGTCACACCATGGCCGACTTCCTCAAGGTAGCCCCTTCTCCCACTCGGCCAAATGGGTTATTTGATGTTTTTGAGGTAGTAACATAGTTTTGAGATGCAAGTGATGTTCATTCTGTTCATCTAGGTATGTGTAGTTGATTCATATTTCTCCTGTCCTTGTGCAGGGGAAGTTTTCATCCCTACAGCAGAGTAGAAGGGCTTCACTTCATCATACCAGCCAGGAAAGGTGCGTGGTGGTTGCAAGCCATGGAGGGGAGGCGGTCCTGTTCAACATCGGTCACACAAACCACCACAGTGAGCTACTGCTGCTCCTCTCCCTCCTCTGCTATCCATGCTCTGTTTCATGCCATCGTACAATGGATGATTGAGGGTCAGTTAGTATTCTTAAAAAATGCCTTAGCTATCAATGGACAAAGTATACTGGATTGAAGTTTGGCTAAATGAACCGAGGATTACAAATTACAGTCCTGCTCATTTATGTCTTTCATCATGTAACTTTGGACAATACATGATAAATAAGGAGTTATTAACTGCAACCTTGTTGTGCATTGAGATGTCATCAGGAATTTTGATTAGGAAGAGCTACCAAGCTTAGAAGGAATATTTTTGAATTTGAAGAAAATCAATGTATATGTTCTTTTCAATTGGTTGGTTACTTTCTATCATGCTTTGCTTATGTTATCATAAATGGTGATGTGTGTTCAGGTAGGCGGAGCAGAAAGTTTTAAAAGAGCACAAATCATGTGGCTTGCTGCTTGACTAATTGAACACCTGCTGCTTCTAGTGTGACACCGTGGCTGGGCTATCCAGTGGGTCGTGCCTGCTTACCTGGCAGCAGTGGCGGCGGCTACAAGTTTTCTCCATTGTTGCAGCTCATCTCCAACTCCTACAACCTGGATCATCTCTGTCACCAGCACCTACATCCTGTGTCTGAAGTCTGAACCTCTCTTCTGTACTCCATGTTTACTGAATTTCACTGAATTTACTGAATGTGCATGTGAATCTCAAAAGTATCCGTAGTGTGTGTGTGTGTGTGTTCGAGTGTAGGAGTGCAAATGGACACCCTTTAGGGTATTCTGTGACCCTCTTTAGTTCAACTAAATGAACTGGTTTGAAGCTCTAGTATGCTTAGAGTGACTGGTTTCATTAGTCTCTTAATCGACAAGTTAACTGGACTATTTTGTTGTATTTCCATCATACACCTTTGATTTATTTAGTGACTGCAGACTGTGATTATACAGTAGAAGTAGTTAGTATCTCTGTAGACTGCATATTATACAGTAGAAGTAGTTAGCCAATTTCTAGGGGCTGTCTGTTCACATGTTAGTATCTCTGTAGACTGTACATGCTTCAAATGGGGATGGCTTTTATGCTCCCTTGAATGCATTTTGATCTTAGTAGTACTTACCACACAGTAACAAAATAAGCAGCAGCATGAGCTTTTAGGTTCAGGGTTTCTCTTGACACATACTAGCAAGCATTTTTTTACTGATACTATGAGTGTACCGTCTGAGTTACTGCTATCCATTCCCCCATGCATGAATATCTGGCGAGTGAGAGTGACGAGAGAATTACTGATATCTATTTGCCCCATGTATAAACATCTATCTATCCAGGCGAGAAGGGCGCTGCGGGCATTGAAAGGCCTGGTCAGACTCAAGTCTCTGGTCCAAGGCCACTCCGTCAAGCGCCAGGCCACCAGCACGCTTCGCTGCATGTAGACTCTGTCCTGGGTCCAGTCCAAGATACGGACGAGGAGGATCAAGATGGCCGAGGAGAACTAGGCCCTTTAGCGCCAGCTCTTGTTGAACCAGGAACTAGAGACTCTCATGGTATGCAGCAAACATCATTAATCAATAATACTCTTTTACAGTACAACATTTTAAACCTCCATACGTGGTTAGTATTCTTAGGGGTAATTCCAGTACCCTATGTAGAACTGGATCTTAAATTGTTTGTTGAACCAGAAATACAATTAATCAATAAAACTCTTTATTATAGTATAAAACATTTTGAACCTCCATACAGTTTACTGAATTCCTAGTGGTAGTTCCAGAATCTGATCTGAAACTGATCTAAAACATTTTGAACTGGATCTCAAACTGTTAGTTTACTGAATTCGTAGTGGTAGTTCCAGAATCTGATCTGAAATTGTTAGTGTTGTTGACCAGAACTATGTGTTTACAATAAAACTTTTTTGAACCTCATAATATATTTATATAATATGTCTGTTCATAATATATTGGCTCTAGTGTTTTAATTCTTCTCTTCTGATTCATGTAACAGGGCGACGGCCGAAGGCATGATGATAGTTCTATTGCTGTTCTAGTGTAGCGAAGGTGGCCTAGTCGACTATGGTCGCCTAGTGAGTCGTGCATAGGATTTCATCTGACTGTAACATTGATGTAAACTGCTCCTATTGTGGAGCTTGTTATCTGATTGTAAACTTGATGCTGATCACATTTGTATGTGTGTTATATGATGTAGCACTTTGATGGTTGATAATATTTGAAGTATTTCATGTGTTTTCTGTGTGCCAATTTAAATACCAGGTATTTATTTGCGTGAAATAAAAAAATGAAGAATATTTCCTTGATGGCTAGGACCCAGTACTAGAACCTGACAATGGGGACCCACCTGACTAGTGAACCCAATTTATAAAGAAGAAAAAAATGAAACTGTTGAGACAAAAAGGCCATGGGCCAAAAATAAAAAGGCTGCAATGTTGGGCTTGGCCCATGAAGCTGATCAAAAATTGATAGAAAAAAATACAAAAAGGCCGAATTGTTGGGCTAGGCCCATGTAGAACACCGAATTGGACCGGGCTGAATCTTATCCACGTCAGCTTGCCACGCTGGATCCTACGTGGCTTGGGGAGGTTGCTAGTGACCAAAACAGAACAATAGGCTTATTTTGGTCATAAACGTTTGCGACTATTCCAGAAGAAAGGTCGCTATAGTCAGTTTACGACGGCCAGCTTTTGACCTTATGTTTTTGGTCACAAAAAGGTCATAAATGGAAATTTGTGACCATTCAGTGACCAATAGTGGTGGTCACAAGTTGACATATTTCTTGTAGTGGCTGCTCCGGCCATGTCCGCAGTCGTCCTCTATTGCTCCGACCATGTTGTACGCCGGACGCCGGACACTCTGCTCGCCGGTCGCCGGTCGGACGATGTTTTTTTTAATTAACTAAAAGCATATGAAGGAGGCGCCACGTGGCACAGCTATGCCTATGCCGACGGCTTTGCCGTAGGCATAGCCCTGCCGCTAGGAGAAGCCAGGGGACGACACGTGGCGCATGGCCTAGCCGTCGGCATACCTGCGCCACGTGTCGTCCCCTGAATCACCAGCGCTGTTGACGGCGCCGTCCGTTGCCGTCAGACGGAAAACAACGCCGACGGCTAAACTATGACGACAGCTATCCCATGGCCGTCGGCATACGCACCTATGCCGACGGCTATACTACGCCGACGGTCTGACACATCTACGCTGACATGATCTACGCCAACGGGGCTATGCCGATGGCAGCCGTAGGCATAGATCTATGCCGACGGCAGCCGTAGGCATAGATCTATGCCGACAGTAAAGGACCTATACCGACGGCCCTGAGCCGTAGGCATAGCCCGCGAGTCCGGTAGTGCAGGGCCTAGCAGCCGGAGAAGGGCCCGCCGTCGCCTTCCTCGGAGCCATCCAGACTTTGCCGGAGTGCGCCTCAGGCGACGGCGAGGGAAGGAAGGTGCCGCGGTGGAGGAAGGAGGTATCATTCACTTGCAAGTTGGAAAAGCAAGTTGGTCAGATGAAGAAAATGCACGGACAGTCATTAGTTCCGACTTCCGAGTGTGGCAATAACTGCCAAGATCAATAGGACTGAAAGCAACATGCCCTTTTTATGGGCATATCACTGGAAATGACCATCTGCGCACCCCCTTTCAGAAGTAAATTGTTAGTTACACCTCTCACTTTTAGTAAGCAGAATCAGAAATATGCTAAGCATAGATGCATTAGTATTTGTGACTAGTTAATCACAGGAAGATTCTCTGGTCTTTTAACCTCTGCAGTTTACACCATTCTTTTTCAATGGATATAGGACAAATTAGTCGTTGGATGCATTAGCATGCTTGGGACCAAGAATACAATTCAAGAGGGGTATGCAAATTAAAGTGCCCAAGTGATTTCTCAAGAGGCCTCATCCATCCAAACTGCAACATCACTGGAAAGAGAAGGCGTACGTCCACACACGCGCTTGTGCATCACAACTGTTCGGCCATGATGCTGCTGCTCGATCAGCTGAAGCTCTAGTACACACAACCGTAGTAGTATCTCCAGCATTTACCAGTTACATAGGTGTGTTAATAGTAATATGTGTTTGTTCAGTATGTCATACATACGTATGTGACAGTCAATATATGTGTATGTCATGAGCATCCACTCGTGGTAAGTGTATCAAATCTCTTGACTTCATTACACACATTTGTTCAGTATGTCTTTTTTGCATGTTAATTTCCCAGCGTTAAAAGGATTAGTGATAATGGTAAGTTTGTTGGTCTTTTTTCTCACGTTTCCGCTCGCTATCTCGGCGGTCTAGCCATTGGACGGGAGTGATAGGTATCGGGAGAGAGGTAGCAACCAGAATTCCATGCACTTGATCGTGGTTTTTTGATCGATGGAGTTGCAACGAGTTCTTTTGTGTTGCTGGGAGCTTGATGATGACGAACCCGACAGCAAGAACTATTCCATTTTTCATGGCTCCCGCCTCCTCGTAGTGCCATGACGACGGTGATAAAGCAGAGATGGACGGCGGCAAGGCAATAACGGACTACAATGAGCTGGCCAGCGAGATACAGGCTCCTTGTTGCCGTGCAACGCTGACGCGAAGTCGAACCTGCATCATAGAGTGGTAGCCACGGTCGAGTGGGGCTAGAGACGGCGGTGCTCAAGGTGAGAGCGTTGGATGCAGCCGTACTGGAGCTGCATGCAGTGCAAAGAACAGAGGGTGGTGCAGCACCTGTAGCCTCTGTATTTTTTTTCATTGGATCCATCATGGATCGGGTTCCACTATCACAAAGATAATGGAGCAAAAATAAAAGACAGCACCCTTTGTGCAAACAACCAAAAGGCTAACAGAGAAAAGGATTCTATAGGACATCAAACTAGGTCATCTTTACATTTCTTTTCCAAGTGTATTGGTTATCACTAATCAGTTACATCTCTCACTTTTAGCTAGCACAGTGAAAAAATGTGCTAACCATGGATTCATTAGTTAGCTGTGACCGGTCAATTGTGGAAAGATTTTCTCATCTTTTTACCTCTGCAATTAGTCCAAAGATTCCCTGTGGCGTTATACCTTTCTGTTGGGTTGGATACGAGACAAATTAGTCGTTGGATGCATGAGCATGGGACTAAGGCCAACTCCACCGTGCGATCTCAAACGGACGTCTGTTTTGTTCCGATTTTGTCTGTTTAGGTAGAGATTTAGGGTCGTGTCCGGACGTGTCCTAGGATGCGGTGACTGTGCGCCCAGCGCGCGGCTGCATCCATTTGCCCCATCCTATCCGCGTCTATTTAAAAAACCAAAAATAACGTTTCAAATGATAAGCCCTAGTTCAGGCCAGCGGCCCCGGTTCTTCACGCCGGCAATAGAGCCAGGCATCAGCCAGCGGGCGGCAACACAGCCAGCCTTCAAAATGAATAGTTGTCCTTATCGGCAACACAGCCAGTGGCCGGCAACACAGCTGGCCACCAAAATAAATGTTTTCTCGACGACACACTGCCAGCGGCCCAGCGGCCGGGCGGCACCCATGCCAGCCTCCAAAAAAGAACGGCCACGCCGATCGGACGACCTAATTCAGGCCTTCGGCGTCGAGCATCTCCTTCTGCCTGGCCTCGAACCAGGCCCTCGTCTTCTCGCTCATCTTCGACAAGTCCACGCTCATGATTGCAAGGGCCACCTCCTTCGCTTTGGTGGCAGCATTGGTGGCCTCGATGTCGAGCTGCCTCTGCCTGGCCTTGACGTTGTCGGCCTCGATGTCGAGCTGCCTTTGCTGGGCCGCCTCCTCCATGTCGAGCTTCCTTTGCCGGGCCGCCTCCTCCATGTCGATCTTCCTCCTCTTGGCCGCCACCTCCATCTCAAGCTTCTTTCTTTTGTTGTACTCTTGTTGGATGAACAACCATCTCTTTTGAATCGAGCCGATGCCACGGTTGCTTGTAAATTGGTAGGGCTCAAACATCTTTCTTTCATGAAATGTTTTGTGGACTCTCGTCCAAAAAACAATACCCTTTTGTTGCGCGCCGATCCTCCGATCTTGGCTAATCTCCATCCAAGCTTGGAAAATCAACTTGTCCTCATCTTGTGTATATGAACCCGTGCGAATGCGCTTCCTCTTCTTTTGTGCTTCCGCTCTTTGGGTGAGCTCGTCGATGAACAATGGCTCGCCACTAATATCAACGTCATTGCCTTCTTCTTCATCACCATCACCTTCGACATAGATGTCATCGTCTTCATGCCACGAGTCACCATGGTCGTAGTCAGCACGGTCGTCGGCCTCTTCATCGGGCATGTACTGGGCGCGGCCATCCTGGCTTTGGGTCTCCTCGGGGTCATAGGCATGGCCATGCCCACCCTCGAAGATCACGTCCTTCATGTACTGGTTGTAGAAGGGGTCGTCGACCGTTGGCGTTGGTGTTGGCATTTTGTCAAACAAGACGCGGGGGGGGGGGGGGGCGGCATGGTGCCCGTGCTTGCTTTCTTTGCATCTCGACGGACGCCCAGCCGCCGCTGCTGGACCCAGGCGTGACATTGAGGTCGATGACGGCCGCGGGACGCAGTGTGGACGGCGCGAACAAGCCCACGTCCGGCGACCCCGAGAAACGGGTCTGGCCGTCGTGCCTTGGCGGAGGAAAGCCGAGCGACATGGGCGCGGTCCGCGACGTCGGCGACTGGCAGTGCGGAGGCCGGGCGACCGACGAGCCCGTGCTCGTGGGGCCGACGGCCGCTGCAGGGAACTCGGCCGGACGACCCATGCCAAGCATGAGGAGGGCGTGCGCTTTGTTCACGAGGTCCTCCTTCTCATCGACCGCGGCCTTGCGCCGCGCGGCCTCCATCGCATCGCGCTGGGCGGCGAACTTGGCTGTGGCGGCATTGACCTTGACGACCGCTTTCCGCTCCCTCCTCTTTGCCGATTCCGCGCCCAACTTGACGATCTCCTCCGGCGTGCACTCCGACCGCAGCTTCCTTGGCGCCTTGCCACCTTCTTCTTCACCTTTGTGGGCGGGTCGACGGCCAGGCCGCCGGAATTCGGCGGGGCGTCGGCCATGGATGGGGAAGAGAGGGGGTGGGCGGAGGGACGTGGGAGGGTTTGTGGAAATGGCATCAAATGGGGCGTGGGGGTGGGGGGTTGATTTCTTCCACCGACATGCGGGCCAAGGGAGGACAAACGCGCGCGTCCCGCCCGTCCGCGCGCTGTACGTTTCACCCCAAAACCGGCGCAAACTTGGGCCGCGGATGGGTCGAAAGCGGATACAAAGCGGACAAAAGTCCGCTTGCGCCCACGCGCTGGGCCGTTTGGTTTGTCCGTTTTACCCCAAACGGATAGGGGCGGACATGATAGGGTCACGCGGTGGAGTTGGCCTAAGAATAGAGTTATAGAGGGGAAGGGATATGCAAATTAAAGGTGCTGAAGTGATTGCTGAAGAAACCTCATCCATCCCACTACAACATCACTGGAAAGAAAAAGGCACTTTCGAACAAAAGAGAACACGTACGTCTTTGCAAGCGCCCTTGTGCCTGACGACTGTCGAGCCATGCTGCTGCTGCTGAACTGAAACTCTAGTTAGTACAGGCAACTGTATTTAGCTGCTGCAGCTGAACTGAAACTCTACTACACAAAACTGAACTGAACTGTAGTTGTGTATCCAACCTTTATCAGTTATATATATACGGGTGTTAACAGTAGCATGTGTTTGATCAGTAATCAGTACGTCATATGTATGTGTCAGTGAGTATATGTATGTGGTAATCATCCACTGGTGATAAGTGTATCGGTTATACACATGACGTGGACGAATGTACTCCCCAGAAAGAGATTTTTCTATGGTAAAAGGTCTCCCGAAAAAAACAAGACAGCAGCCGCTGTCTGCCAATCGAAAGATTTACTATTTGACGACAACAGCTGTGGCCATTGCTATTCGCTAGTTTAGTGTGTTTCTGACGACGCATAACTTTTTTGAGAGATTTCAGTCCATTGCGACGTCCCTGTCTTTCATCGCTTTCGGGGAGGTGCAGATCCAATAAACCCGCTGAAGGAAGAAGCTGCCCCATGAAATGTTCAGTGCACACGATGGAGAAAGGAAAAGGTCGGCGAGGACAAGTGTTCTTAAATCCTTAGTTGGTTTGGTGCTTATTGGCGCTCGTCGACGTGTTGCGCCGTAGGCCTTTGCTACCGGGCTCAACGTTTCTGTGCATTGTTAAGCTATCTCCGCAAATTGTACCTAGATTTTATTCTTCGGTCCCTGAATCAAGATTCTAGATATGGATTTCGGTCACGAGTAGCAATGGTAGCCAAAACATTAATTGCAGCTTTGATATTTTTCTTGTTTGAGAAATAGTTTTATTTTGAATTGAGCGAGTTGCGAGCATGTGTATGCAACTGCACAAGTGTGTTTAGAGACCGCAATCAGTTCTACAGGGGAAGGGTATGCAAATTAAAGGTGCTAAAGTGATTGCTGAAGAGATGTCTCAGTGAGTATATTTATGTGGTAAGAATCCACTGGTGGTAAGTGTATCCATTAGTAGAAAACCGGACTTTGGTCATACCTCAATGTACACATTAGTCCCGGTTGCATTACGAATCGGGACTAATGTGAGCATTAGTATTGGTTCAAATGGAACCTTTAGTTTCGGTTTAAGACATGAACCGGGACAAAAGAGTGTGATGCCCTTTAGTTCCGGTTCGTATCTCAAACCGGGACTAAAGATTAGACCTTTAGTCCCGATTTGAGACACAAACCGGGACTAAAGGGTGCGATGCCCTTTAGTCCCGATTCATGTCTCAAACCGGGACTAAACGGGTTCATGTCTCAAACTCTACCCTTCCTCCCCCCGTGTATCGCCATTTTTGTTTTGAAAAAAACAAAAAAAATGATAAAAACTTCAAATAATAAAATCGTTTGAGATGTAGTTATATTACTACATATACTAGTTAGGAAAATTAAAAAACTTAAATTTGGACATGTTTTGCAAAAAAAGTGTTATGAAAAAGTAAAACGGCAATAACTTGTGCATCCAATGTCGGAAAAAATGTATAATATATCAAAATGTTCAGCACGAAAATCCGCATCCGATTTTGACGGCCATAGGACGTTTTGCAAATTTTTAGAATCCTCAAATTCTAAAAAAAAAAAGAAGTTATGCTCAAATTTTAGATTTTTGAATTTTGATAAAATCTGGTTAAACTGTGGTCAAACTACTTATTTAAGAAGTATTAATGTTACTAAATAATTATTCACAAATATTAGTGTTATTAAATAATTATTTGAGTTTTTTTTTTGAATTTTGGTCAAATTTGGTCAAACTGCTTATTCAAGAAATATTAGTGTTACTAAATAATTATTGATTTTTAGAATAATAGTTTCAAATTCAAACAGTGAAACGTGTGACTTCATGCTCAAGTTAAACTCCTAAGGGTTAATAGGATTGACATCTTACTATTGTCAGGAAAACGACAAATGCAGACTTAGAAACTAGGGGGAATAGAACTCGAAAATTAAGCGTGCTCAAGGCGAAGGAGCAGGATGGGTGACCAATCGGGAAGTTAGACGATTTGAAATAATAAGGAGTGATTAGAGAATATAGATTATAGATTAAATTGAGCAGTGATGAAAGATGATTAGAAATTAAATTGTAAAATAATTTAGAAATTTAAAATTAAAAAAATATTTTTTTCCTTTAGTCCCGCACCAACGGGGACTAAAGGTGGAGCTCTAAACAGCGGCCACATGAAGGGCATTTGGTCCCGATTCTGTTAGAAACCGGGACTGGGGGGGGGGGGGGGGGTCTTTAGGCCCAATCCTTTAATCCTGGTATCAGAACTGAAAAAGACCCGTTTTCTACTACTAATCGGTCATAAACATGGCGTCGACGAATGAACGTCCAAGCAAAACAAGACAGCAGCAGCAGCAGATTGCTAGTTTTGTGTGTGACTGATGACGCATAACATTTTTGAGAGATTTTAGTCGGTTGCGACGTCCCTGTCCGCCTTTCAGGGAGGTGCCGATGCAGTAAACCGGCAGCAGTAAAGCAGCTGTTCCGTGCAACGTTCGTTGGACACGATGGTGAAAGGTCAAGGTCGGGCGATGACAAGTGTCATTAAATCCTTGTTGTGACGCAGGCCTTTGCTACTGGGCTCAACGTTCGGCGCATTGTTAAGCCATGTCCACAAATTAAACTTAGATTTTACTCTTCGGACCCTAACTCATGATTCCAGCTATGAATTTTGGTCACGGAGTAGCAATGCTAGCAAAAATTAGTAGCAGGTTTGATATCTTTCATGTTTGAGAAATAGTTTTATTTCGAGAAATGTGTTATTTTCAGAATATACTCATGTAATTATAAAAGAAATCTGTATTTTTCAAAAATCATGCGAGTTAAAAAGTGTTCATGCATATTGAAAACTATTCTTTGAAATGGAAAAAGTGCTCAATATTTACGAAAAATGGCCATTAGTTATAATAGAGACACCTTTTAAAATATTCATATAGTTCTTTTGTTTTAAAAATTATAAATTTTAAAATGTAGTGTTTTTTCTCAAAAATAAATTTATATAATTATTTAAATGAATTCAACATAGAAAACCAAAGAAAAGAGGTAAGCAAACTGAAAAACAAAGACTAGTGTATAATTAGTTATACAGTGGGGGGGGGGGGGGGGGGGGAGCCCGTGACGGAGTTGCCCCTAGATGAGCGCTACACACTCAATGCTGAGCTCCCCTGCTCCCCAGGGACTATTTCTCGCTTATAGCAAATCGGCATGTACATTCGGCTCAAGGTTATTTTTGCCTTGCATTGTAATAGGACACCCAATTTTTCTAGTCGCTTTACTGGTTTAGTGTCGGTTTTGGGCTGCTTTTCTCTTGCTCTTATTTTCCCATTTTCTTTTGTTTTTTCTTTCGGTTTTCTTTGTCTCTTCACCTGATTCTTTTTTGTCAGTTTTTCAAAAAAAAAATCTGTTTTTTCACACTTATGCATCGAGGTTTTCACTGTTTTCTATTGTTTCGCACTTAGTTTCTTCTGATTTTCTTCGGTTTCTATGTTTCTGTTCCTTTTTATATATTTTCTTTAAATTCCTTAGTTTTCACTTGTTTCTTTCTTTTTTTTCTCTTTTTATGTATTTTCCTTTTCTTTTTCTGGTTTTACTTCGGGTTTTCAACGCTTTGCTTTTTTTAGTACATCTGATACATGTATCGTAATATTTTATGGAACATCACATTGATCTATAATTTTTTTGATCCGGTAAAAATGAAATTAATACTATATAATGCATATGTATTGTAGACACCATCCGAAGCAATGGTTTATAAACTTCAAAATAATATAATAATCTAATTTTTAATCCATTTGTGAGAAAGTATGAAAAGATCCAGGAGAGTTGAATTTTGGACATCGACAATAAGAATTTATGAATTGTACAAACGAATTCATATTAGCCAACAAATTGGCTATCATCTTTTCAATATAAATTATTGCAATATTCAAATTCAAGGAAGTGAAAGAGACATTCTAGGTTGAGGTTCCCATAGGATTGACCCTCAGTGAGGCCTCCTATTCCAAGGAGTTGATTCGGCAAGTTCCTTGTGCTACCTGGGATTATACAATTTATTCTTCATGCCACTTATGCCTGATCTTGAGACTGCGTATTGCACCTCTGATGGCACCTCAATCTTTGTCTTATGTGCTTCATGCTCCTATTTCTTCTTTCCCTTTTGTTTCTTTCTCAGGTTTCTTGGGGATTTTTTAACACAAGTCTACATTTTTTGTATACATCGAGCCCGTGACGGAGTTGCCCCTAGATGAGCGCTACACACTCAATGCCGAGCTCCCCTGCTCCCCAGGGACTATTTCTCGCTTATAGCAAATCGGCATGTACATTCGGCTCAAGGTTATTTTTGCCTTGCATTGTAATGGGACACCCAATTTTTCTAGTCGCTTTACTGGTTTAGTGTCGGTTTTGGGCTGCTTTTCTCTTGCTCTTATTTTCCCATTTTCTTTTGTTTTTTCTTTTGGTTTTCTTTGTCTCTTCACCTGTTTCTTTTTTGTCAGTTTTTCAAAAAAAAAATCTGTTTTATCACACTTATGCGTCGAGGTTTTCACTGTTTTCTATTGTTTCGCACTTAGTTTCTTCTGATTTTCTTCGGTTTCTATGTTTCTGTTCCTTTTTATATATTTTCTTTAAATTCCTTAGTTTTCACTTGTTTCTTTCTTTTTTTTTCTCTTTTTATGTATTTTCCTTTTCTTTTTCTGGTTTTACTTCGGGTTTTCAACGCTTTGCTTTTTTTAGTACATCTGATACATGTATCGTAATATTTTATGGAACATCACATTGATCTATAATTTTTTTGATCCGGTAAAAATGAAATTAATACTATATAATGCATATGTATTGTAGACACCATCCGAAGCAATGGTTTATAAACTTCAAAATAATATAATAATCTAATTTTTAATCCATTTGTGAGAAAGTATGAAAAGATCCAGGAGAGTTGAATTTTGGACATCAACAATAAGAATTTGTGAATTGTACAAACGAATTCATATTAGCCAACAAATTGGCTATCATCTTTTCAATATAAATTATTGCAATATTCAAATTCAAGGAAGTGAAAGAGACATTCTAGGTTGAGGTTCCCATAGGATTGACCCTCAGTGAGGCCTCCTATTCCAAGGAGTTGATTCGGCAAGTTCCTTGTGCTACCTGGGATTATACAATTTATTCTTCATGCCACTTATGCCTGATCTTGAGACTGCGTATTGCACCTCTGATGGCACCTCAATCTTTGTCTGATGTGCTTCATGCTCCTATTTCTTCTTTCCCTTTTGTTTCTTTCTCAGGTTTCTTGGAGATTTTTTAACACAAGTCTACATTTTTTGTATACATCCAGCCCGTGACGGAGTTGCCCCTAGATGAGCGCTACACACTCAATGCCGAGCTCCCCTGCTCCCCAGGGACTATTTCTCGCTTATAGCAAATCGGCATGTACATTCGGCTCAAGGTTATTTTTGCCTTGCATTGTAATGGGACACCCAATTTTTCTAGTCGCTTTACTGGTTTAGTGTCGGTTTTGGGCTGCTTTTCTCTTGCTCTTATTTTCCCATTTTCTTTTGTTTTTTCTTTCGGTTTTCTTTGTCTCTTCACCAGTTTCTTTTTTGTCAGTTTTTCAAAAAAAAATCTGTTTTTTCACACTTATGCATCGAGGTTTTCACTGTTTTCTATTGTTTCGCACTTAGTTTCTTCTGATTTTCTTCGGTTTCTATGTTTCTGTTCCTTTTTATATATTTTCTTTAAATTCCTTAGTTTTCACTTGTTTCTTTCTTTTTTTTCTCTTTTTATGTATTTTCCTTTTCTTTTTCTGGTTTTACTTCCGGTTTTCAACGCTTTGCTTTTTTTAGTACATCTGATACATGTATCGTAATATTTTATGGAACATCACATTGATCTATAATTTTTTTGATCCGGTAAAAATGAAATTAATACTATATAATGCATATGTATTGTAGACACCATCCGAAGCAATGGTTTATAAACTTCAAAATAATATAATAATCTAATTTTTAATCCATTTGTGAGAAAGTATGAAAAGATCCAGGAGAGTTGAATTTTGGACATCAACAATAAGAATTTATGAATTGTACAAACGAATTCATATTAGCCAACAAATTGGCTATCATCTTTTCAATATAAATTATTGCAATATTCAAATTCAAGGAAGTGAAAGAGACATTCTAGGTTGAGGTTCCCATAGGATTGACCCTCAGTGAGGCCTCCTATTCCAAGGAGTTGATTCGGCAAGTTCCTTGTGCTACCTGGGATTATACAATTTATTCTTCATGCCACTTATGCCTGATCTTGAGACTGCGTATTGCACCTCTGATGGCACCTCAATCTTTGTCTGATGTGCTTCATGCTCCTATTTCTTCTTTCCCTTTTGTTTCTTTCTCAGGTTTGTTGGGGATTTTTTAACACAAGTCTACATTTTTTGTATACATCGAGCCCGTGACGGAGTTGCCCCTAGATGAGCGCTACACACTCAATGCCGAGCTCCCCTGCACCCCAGGGACTATTTCTCGCTTATAGCAAATCGGCATGTACATTCGGCTCAAGGTTATTTTTGCCTTGCATTGTAATGGGACACCCAATTTTTCTAGTCGCTTTACTGGTTTAGTGTCGGTTTTGGGCTGCTTTTCTCTTGCTCTTATTTTCCCATTTTCTTTTGTTTTTTCTTTTGGTTTTCTTTGTCTCTTCACCTGTTGCTTTTTTGTCAGTTTTTCAAAAAAAAATCTGTTTTTTCACACTTATGCGTCGAGGTTTTCACTGTTTTCTATTGTTTCGCACTTAGTTTCTTCTGATTTTCTTCGGTTTCTATGTTTCTGTTCCTTTTTATATATTTTCTTTAAATTCCTTAGTTTTCACTTGTTTCTTTCTTTTTTTTCTCTTTTTATGTATTTTCCTTTTCTTTTTCTGGTTTTACTTCGGGTTTTCAACGCTTTGCTTTTTTTAGTACATCTGATACATGTATCGTAATATTTTATGGAACATCACATTGATCTATAATTTTTTTGATCCGGTAAAAATGAAATTAATACTATATAATGCATATGTATTGTAGACACCATCCGAAGCAATGGTTTATAAACTTCAAAATAATATAATAATCTAATTTTTAATCCATTTGTGAGAAAGTATGAAAAGATCCAGGAGAGTTGAATTTTGGACATCAACAATAAGAATTTATGAATTGTACAAACGAATTCATATTAGCCAACAAATTGGCTATCATCTTTTCAATATAAATTATTGCAATATTAAAATTCAAGGAAGTGAAAGAGACATTCTAGGTTGAGGTTCCCATAGGATTGACCCTCAGTGAGGCCTCCTATTCCAAGGAGTTGATTCGGCAAGTTCCTTGTGCTACCTGGGATTATACAATTTATTCTTCATGCCACTTATGCCTGATCTTGAGACTGCGTATTGCACCTCTGATGGCACCTCAATCTTTGTCTGATGTGCTTCATGCTCCTATTTCTTCTTTCCCTTTTGTTTCTTTCTCAGGTTTCTTGGGGATTTTTTAACACAAGTCTACATTTTTTGTATACATCCAGCCCGTGACGGAGTTGCCCCTAGATGAGCGCTACACACTCAATGCCGAGCTCCCCTCCTCCCCAGGGACTATTTCTCGCTTATAGCAAATCGGCATGTACATTCGGCTCAAGGTTATTTTTGCCTTGCATTGTAATGGGACACCCAATTTTTCTAGTCGCTTTACTGGTTTAGTGTCGGTTTTGGGCTGCTTTTCTCTTGCTCTTATTTTCCCATTTTCTTTTGTTTTTTCTTTCGGTTTTCTTTGTCTCTTCACCTGTTTCTTTTTTGTCAGTTTTTCAAAAAAAATCTGTTTTTTCACACTTATGCATCGAGGTTTTCACTGTTTTCTATTGTTTCGCACTTAGTTTCTTCTAATTTTCTTTGGTTTCTATGTTTCTGTTCCTTTATATATATTTTCTTTAAATTCCTTAGTTTTCACTTGTTTCTCTCTTTTTTTCTCTTTTTATGTATTTTCCTTTTCTTTTTCTGGTTTTACTTCGGGTTTTCAACGCTTTGCTTTTTTTAGTACATCTGATACATGTATCGTAATATTTTATGGAACATCACATTGATCTATAATTTTTTTGATCCGGTAAAAATGAAATTAATACTATATAATGCATATGTATTGTAGACACCATCCGAAGCAATGGTTTATAAACTTCAAAATAATATAATAATCTAATTTTTAATCCATTTGTGAGAAAGTATGAAAAGATCCAGGAGAGTTGAATTTTGGACATCAACAATAAGAATTTGTGAATTGTACAAACGAATTCATATTAGCCAACAAATTGGCTATCATCTTTTCAATATAAATTATTGCAATATTCAAATTCAAGGAAGTGAAAGAGACATTCTAGGTTGAGGTTCCCATAGGATTGACCCTCAGTGAGGCCTCCTATTCCAAGGAGTTGATTCGGCAAGTTCCTTGTGCTACCTGGGATTATACAATTTATTCTTCATGCCACTTATGCCTGATCTTGAGACTGCGTATTGCACCTCTGATGGCACCTCAATCTTTGTCTGATGTGCTTCATGCTCCTATTTCTTCTTTCCCTTTTGTTTCTTTCTCAGGTTTCTTGGAGATTTTTTAACACAAGTCTACATTTTTTGTATACATCCAGCCCGTGACGGAGTTGCCCCTAGATGAGCGCTACACACTCAATGCCGAGCTCCCCTGCTCCCCAGGGACTATTTCTCGCTTATAGCAAATCGGCATGTACATTCGGCTCAAGGTTATTTTTGCCTTGCATTGTAATGGGACACCCAATTTTTCTAGTCGCTTTACTGGTTTAGTGTCGGTTTTGGGCTGCTTTTCTCTTGCTCTTATTTTCCCATTTTCTTTTGTTTTTTCTTTCGGTTTTCTTTGTCTCTTCACCAGTTTCTTTTTTGTCAGTTTTTCAAAAAAAAATCTGTTTTTTCACACTTATGCATCGAGGTTTTCACTGTTTTCTATTGTTTCGCACTTAGTTTCTTCTGATTTTCTTCGGTTTCTATGTTTCTGTTCCTTTTTATATATTTTCTTTAAATTCCTTAGTTTTCACTTGTTTCTTTCTTTTTTCTCTTTTTATGTATTTTCCTTTTCTTTTTCTGGTTTTACTTCGGGTTTTCAACGCTTTGCTTTTTTTAGTACATCTGATACATGTATCGTAATATTTTATGGAACATCACATTGATCTATAATTTTTTTGATCTGGTAAAAATGAAATTAATACTATATAATGCATATGTATTGTAGACACCATCCGAAG
The DNA here is from genome assembly GCA_034509565.1 of Triticum monococcum. NCBI lineage: Eukaryota > Viridiplantae > Streptophyta > Magnoliopsida > Poales > Poaceae > Triticum > Triticum monococcum. Next base: position 699,752,812 of record CM067847.1, read on the forward strand.
CAATGGTTTATAAACTTCAAAATAATATAATAATCTAATTTTTAATCCATTTGTGAGAAAGTATGAAAAGATCCAGGAGAGTTGAATTTTGGACATCAACAATAAGAATTTATGAATTGTACAAACGAATTCATATTAGCCAACAAATTGGCTATCATCTTTTCAATATAAATTATTGCAATATTCAAATTCAAGGAAGTGAAAGAGACATTCTAGGTTGAGGTTCCCATAGGATTGACCCTCAGTGAGGCCTCCTATTCCAAGGAGTTGATTCGGCAAGTTCCTTGTGCTACCTGGGATTATACAATTTATTCTTCATGCCACTTATGCCTGATCTTGAGACTACGTATTGCACCTCTGATGGCACCTCAATCTTTGTCTGATGTGCTTCATGCTCCTATTTCTTCTTTCCCTTTTGTTTCTTTCTCAGGTTTCTTGGGGATTTTTTAACACAAGTCTACATTTTTTGTATACATCCAGCCCGTGACGGAGTTGCCCCTAGATGAGCGCTACACACTCAATGCCGAGCTCCCCTCCTCCCCAGGGACTATTTCTCGCTTATAGCAAATCGGCATGTGCATTCGGCTCAAGGTTATTTTTGCCTTGCATTGTAATGGGACACCCAATTTTTCTAGTCGCTTTACTGGTTTAGTGTCGGTTTTGGGCTGCTTTTCTCTTGCTCTTATTTTCCCATTTTCTTTTGTTTTTTCTTTCGGTTTTCTTTGTCTCTTCACCTGTTTCTTTTTTGTCAGTTTTTCAAAAAAAATCTGTTTTTTCACACTTATGCATCGAGGTTTTCACTGTTTTCTATTGTTTCGCACTTAGTTTCTTCTAATTTTCTTTGGTTTCTATGTTTCAGTTCCTTTATATATATTTTCTTTAAATTCCTTAGTTTTCACTTGTTTCTCTCTTTTTTTCTCTTTTTATGTATTTTCCTTTTCTTTTTCTGGTTTTACTTCGGGTTTTCAACGCTTTGCTTTTTTTAGTACATCTGATACATGTATCGTAATATTTTATGGAACATCACATTGATCTATAATTTTTTTGATCCGGTAAAAATGAAATTAATACTATATAATGCATATGTATTGTAGACACCATCCGAAGCAATGGTTTATAAACTTCAAAATAATATAATAATCTAATTTTTAATCCATTTGTGAGAAAGTATGAAAAGATCCAGGAGAGTTGAATTTTGGACATCAACAATAAGAATTTGTGAATTGTACAAACGAATTCATATTAGCCAACAAATTGGCTATCATCTTTTCAATATAAATTATTGCAATATTCAAATTCAAGGAAGTGAAAGAGACATTCTAGGTTGAGGTTCCCATAGGATTGACCCTCAGTGAGGCCTCCTATTCCAAGGAGTTGATTCGGCAAGTTCCTTGTGCTACCTGGGATTATACAATTTATTCTTCATGCCACTTATGCCTGATCTTGAGACTGCGTATTGCACCTCTGATGGCACCTCAATCTTTGTCTGATGTGCTTCATGCTCCTATTTCTTCTTTCCCTTTTGTTTCTTTCTCAGGTTTCTTGGAGATTTTTTAACACAAGTCTACATTTTTTGTATACATCCAGCCCGTGACGGAGTTGCCCCTAGATGAGCGCTACACACTCAATGCCGAGCTCCCCTGCTCCCCAGGGACTATTTCTCGCTTATAGCAAATCGGCATGTACATTCGGCTCAAGGTTATTTTTGCCTTGCATTGTAATGGGACACCCAATTTTTCTAGTCGCTTTACTGGTTTAGTGTCGGTTTTGGGCTGCTTTTCTCTTGCTCTTATTTTCCCATTTTCTTTTGTTTTTTCTTTCGGTTTTCTTTGTCTCTTCACCAGTTTCTTTTTTGTCAGTTTTTCAAAAAAAAATCTGTTTTTTCACACTTATGCATCGAGGTTTTCACTGTTTTCTATTGTTTCGCACTTAGTTTCTTCTGATTTTCTTCGGTTTCTATGTTTCTGTTCCTTTTTATATATTTTCTTTAAATTCCTTAGTTTTCACTTGTTTCTTTCTTTTTTCTCTTTTTATGTATTTTCCTTTTCTTTTTCTGGTTTTACTTCGGGTTTTCAACGCTTTGCTTTTTTTAGTACATCTGATACATGTATCGTAATATTTTATGGAACATCACATTGATCTATAATTTTTTTGATCCGGTAAAAATGAAATTAATACTATATAATGCATATGTATTGTAGACACCATCCGAAGCAATGGTTTATAAACTTCAAAATAATATAATAATCTAATTTTTAATCCATTTGTGAGAAAGTATGAAAAGATCCAGGAGAGTTGAATTTTGGACATCAACAATAAGAATTTATGAATTGTACAAACGAATTCATATTAGCCAACAAATTGGCTATCATCTTTTCAATATAAATTATTGCAATATTCAAATTCAAGGAAGTGAAAGAGACATTCTAGGTTGAGGTTCCCATAGGATTGACCCTCAGTGAGGCCTCCTATTCCAAGGAGTTGATTCGGCAAGTTCCTTGTGCTACCTGGGATTATACAATTTATTCTTCATGCCACTTATGCCTGATCTTGAGACTACGTATTGCACCTCTGATGGCACCTCAATCTTTGTCTGATGTGCTTCATGCTCCTATTTCTTCTTTCCCTTTTGTTTCTTTCTCAGGTTTCTTGGGGATTTTTTAACACAAGTCTACATTTTTTGTATACATCCAGCCCGTGACGGAGTTGCCCCTAGATGAGCGCTACACACTCAATGCCGAGCTCCCCTCCTCCCCAGGGACTATTTCTCGCTTATAGCAAATCGGCATGTGCATTCGGCTCAAGGTTATTTTTGCCTTGCATTGTAATGGGACACCCAATTTTTCTAGTCGCTTTACTGGTTTAGTGTCGGTTTTGGGCTGCTTTTCTCTTGCTCTTATTTTCCCATTTTCTTTTGTTTTTTCTTTCGGTTTTCTTTGTCTCTTCACCTGTTTCTTTTTTGTCAGTTTTTCAAAAAAAATCTGTTTTTTCACACTTATGCATCGAGGTTTTCACTGTTTTCTATTGTTTCGCACTTAGTTTCTTCTAATTTTCTTTGGTTTCTATGTTTCAGTTCCTTTATATATATTTTCTTTAAATTCCTTAGTTTTCACTTGTTTCTCTCTTTTTTTCTCTTTTTATGTATTTTCCTTTTCTTTTTCTGGTTTTACTTCGGGTTTTCAACGCTTTGCTTTTTTTAGTACATCTGATACATGTATCGTAATATTTTATGGAACATCACATTGATCTATAATTTTTTTGATCCGGTAAAAATGAAATTAATACTATATAATGCATATGTATTGTAGACACCATCCGAAGCAATGGTTTATAAACTTCAAAATAATATAATAATCTAATTTTTAATCCATTTGTGAGAAAGTATGAAAAGATCCAGGAGAGTTGAATTTTGGACATCAACAATAAGAATTTATGAATTGTACAAACGAATTCATATTAGCCAACAAATTGGCTATTATCTTTTCAATATAAATTATTGCAATATTCAAATTCAAGGAAGTGAAAGAGACATTCTAGGTTGAGGTTCCCATAGGATTGACCCTCAGTGAGGCCTCCTATTCCAAGGAGTTGATTCGGCAAGTTCCTTGTGCTACCTGGGATTATACAATTTATTCTTCATGCCACTTATGCCTGATCTTGAGACTGCGTATTGCACCTCTGATGGCACCTCAATCTTTGTCTGATGTGCTTCATGCTCCTATTTCTTCTTTCCCTTTTGTTTCTTTCTCAGGTTTCTTGGGGATTTTTTAACACAAGTCTACATTTTTTGTATACATCGAGCCCGTGACGGAGTTGCCCCTAGATGAGCGCTACACACTCAATGCCGAGCTCCCCTGCTCCCCAGGGACTATTTCTCGCTTATAGCAAATCGGCATGTACATTCGGCTCAAGGTTATTTTTGCCTTGCATTGTAATGGGACACCCAATTTTTCTAGTCGCTTTACTGGTTTAGTGTCGGTTTTGGGCTGCTTTTCTCTTGCTCTTATTTTCCCATTTTCTTTTGTTTTTTCTTTTGGTTTTCTTTGTCTCTTCACCTGTTTCTTTTTTGTCAGTTTTCAAAAAAAAATCTGTTTTTTCACACTTATGCGTCGAGGTTTTCACTGTTTTCTATTGTTTCGCACTTAGTTTCTTCTGATTTTCTTCGGTTTCCATGTTTCTGTTCCTTTTTATATATTTTCTTTAAATTCCTTAGTTTTCACTTGTTTCTTTCTTTTTTTTCTCTTTTTATGTATTTTCCTTTTCTTTTTCTGGTTTTACTTCGGGTTTTCACCGCTTTGCTTTTTTTAGTACATCTGATACATGTATCGTAATATTTTATGGAACATCACATTGATCTATAATTTTTTTGATCCGGTAAAAATGAAATTAATACTATATAATGCATATGTATTGTAGACACCATCCGAAGCAATGGTTTATAAACTTCAAAATAATATAATAATCTAATTTTTAATCCATTTGTGAGAAAGTATGAAAAGATCCAGGAGAGTTGAATTTTGGACATCAACAATAAGAATTTGTGAATTGTACAAACGAATTCATATTAGCCAACAAATTGGCTATCATCTTTTCAATATAAATTATTGCAATATTCAAATTCAAGGAAGTGAAAGAGACATTCTAGGTTGAGGTTCCCATAGGATTGACCCTCAGTAAGGCCTCCTATTCCAAGGAGTTGATTCGGCAAGTTCCTTGTGCTACCTGGGATTATACAATTTATTCTTCATGCCACTTATGCCTGATCTTGAGACTGCGTATTGCACCTCTGATGGCACCTCAATCTTTGTCTGATGTGCTTCATGCTCCTATTTCTTCTTTCCCTTTTGTTTCTTTCTCAGGTTTCTTGGGGATTTTTTAACACAAGTCTACATTTTTTGTATACATCGAGCCCGTGACGGAGTTGCCCCTAGATGAGCGCTACACACTCAATGCCGAGCTCCCCTGCTCCCCAGGGACTATTTCTCGCTTATAGCAAATCGGCATGTACATTCGGCTCAAGGTTATTTTTGCCTTGCATTGTAATGGGACACCCAATTTTTCTAGTCGCTTTACTGGTTTAGTGTCAGTTTTGGGCTGCTTTTCTCTTGCTTTTATTTTCCCATTTTCTTTTGTTTTTTCTTTCGGTTTTCTTTGTCTCTTCACCTGTTTCTTTTTTGTCAGTTTTTCAAAAAAAAATAATCTATTTTTCCACACTTATGCGTCGAGATTTTCACTGTTTTCTATTGTTTCGCACTTAGTTTCTTCTGATTTTCTTCGGTTTCTATGTTTCTGTTCCTTTTTATATATTTTCTTTAAATTCCTTAGTTTTCACTTGTTTCTTTCTCTTTTTTCTCTTTTTATGTATTTTCCTTTTCTTTTTCTGGTTTTACTTCGGGTTTTCAACGCTTTGCTTTTTTTAGTACATCTGATACATGTATCGTAATATTTTATGGAACATCACATTGATCTATAATTTTTTTGATCCGGTAAAAATGAAATTAATACTATATAATGCATATGTATTGTAGACACCATCCGAAGCAATGGTTTATAAACTTCAAAATAATATAATAATCTAATTTTTAATCCATTTGTGAGAAAGTATGAAAAGATCCAGGAGAGTTGAATTTTGGACATCAACAATAAGAATTTGTGAATTGTACAAACGAATTCATATTAGCCAACAAATTGGCTATCATCTTTTCAATATAAATTATTGCAATATTAAAATTCAAGGAAGTGAAAGAGACATTCTAGGTTGAGGTTCCCATAGGATTGACCCTCAGTGAGGCCTCCTATTCCAAGGAGTTGATTCGGCAAGTTCCTTGTGCTACCTGGGATTATACAATTTATTCTTCATGCCACTTATGCCTGATCTTGAGACTGCGTATTGCACCTCTGATGGCACCTCAATCTTTGTCTGATGTGCTTCATGCTCCTATTTCTTCTTTCCCTTTTGTTTCTTTCTCAGGTTTCTTGGGGATTTTTTAACACAAGTCTACATTTTTTGTATACATCCAGCCCGTGACGGAGTTGCCCCTAGATGAGCGCTACACACTCAATGCCGAGCTCCCCTGCTCCCCAGGGACTATTTCTCGCTTATAGCAAATCGGCATGTACATTCGGCTCAAGGTTATTTTTGCCTTGCATTGTAATGGGACACCCAATTTTTCTAGTCGCTTTACTGGTTTAGTGTCGGTTTTGGGCTGCTTTTCTCTTGCTCTTATTTTCCCATTTTCTTTTGTTTTTTCTTTCGGTTTTCTTTGTCTCTTCACCTGTTTCTTTTTTGTCAGTATTTCAAAAAAAAAATCTGTTTTTTTCACACTTATGCATCGAGGTTTTCACTGTTTTCTATTGTTTCGCACTTAGTTTCTTCTGATTTTCTTCGGTTTCTATGTTTCTGTTCCTTTTTATATATTTTCTTTAAATTCCTTAGTTTTCACTTGTTTCTTTCTTTTTTTCTCTTTTTATGTATTTTCCTTTTCTTTTTCTGGTTTTACTTCGGGTTTTCAACGCTTTGCTTTTTTTAGTACATCTGATACATGTATCGTAATATTTTATGGAACATCACATTGATCTATAATTTTTTTGATCCGGTAAAAATGAAATTAATACTATATAATGCATATGTATTGTAGACACCATCCGAAGCAATGGTTTATAAACTTCAAAATAATATAATAATCTAATTTTTAATCCATTTGTGAGAAAGTATGAAAAGATCCAGGAGAGTTGAATTTTGGACATCAACAATAAGAATTTATGAATTGTACAAACGAATTCATATTAGCCAACAAATTGGCTATCATCTTTTCAATATAAATTATTGCAATATTCAAATTCAAGGAAGTGAAAGAGACATTCTAGGTTGAGGTTCCCATAGGATTGACCCTCAGTGAGGCCTCCTATTCCAAGGAGTTGATTCGGCAAGTTCCTTGTGCTACCTGGGATTATACAATTTATTCTTCATGCCACTTATGCCTGATCTTGAGACTGCGTATTGCACCTCTGATGGCACCTCAATCTTTGTCTGATGTGCTTCATGCTCCTATTTCTTCTTTCCCTTTTGTTTCTTTCTCAGGTTTCTTGGGGATTTTTTAACACAAGTCTACATTTTTTGTATACATCGAGCCCGTGACGGAGTTGCCCCTAGATGAGCGCTACACACTCAATGCCGAGCTCCCCTGCTCCCCAGGGACTATTTCTCGCTTATAGCAAATCGGCATGTACATTCGGCTCAAGGTTATTTTTGCCTTGCATTGTAATGGGACACCCAATTTTTCTAGTCGCTTTACTGGTTTAGTGTCGGTTTTGGGCTGCTTTTCTCTTGCTCTTATTTTCCCATTTTCTTTTGTTTTTTCTTTCGGTTTTCTTTGTCTCTTCACCTGTTTCTTTTTTGTCAGTTTTTCAAAAAAAATCTGTTTTTTCACACTTATGCGTCGAGGTTTTCACTGTTTTCTATTGTTTCGCACTTAGTGTCTTCTGATTTTCTTCGGTTTCTATGTTTCTGTTCCTTTTTATATATTTTCTTTAAATTCCTTAGTTTTCACTTGTTTCTTTCTTTTTTTCTCTTTTTATGTATTTTCCTTTTCTTTTTCTGGTTTTACTTCGGGTTTTCAACGCTTTGCTTTTTTTAGTACATCTGATACATGTATCGTAATATTTTATGGAACATCACATTGATCTATAATTTTTTTGATCCGGTAAAAATGAAATTAATACTATATAATGCATATGTATTGTAGACACCATCCGAAGCAATGGTTTATAAACTTCAAAATAATATAATAATCTAATTTTTAATCCATTTGTGAGAAAGTATGAAAAGATTCAGGAGAGTTGAATTTTGGACATCAACAATAAGAATTTATGAATTGTACAAACGAATTCATATTAGCCAACAAATTGGCTATCATCTTTTCAATATAAATTATTGCAATATTCAAATTCAAGGAAGTGAAAGAGACATTCTAGGTTGAGGTTCCCATAGGATTGACCCTCAGTGAGGCCTCCTATTCCAAGGAGTTGATTCGGCAAGTTCCTTGTGCTACCTGGGATTATACAATTTATTCTTCATGCCACTTATGCCTGATCTTGAGACTGCGTATTGCACCTCTGATGGCACCTCAATCTTTGTCTGATGTGCTTCATGCTCCTATTTCTTCTTTCCCTTTTGTTTCTTTCTCAGGTTTCTTGCGGTTTTTTAACACAAGTCTACATTTTTTGTATACATCAGGTACATTTTTTCATACATGATTAAAGTTTTTCAAATTTATATTTTGATGCCTATTTTCTTGTTCATACACATTATTCATCTTAGGTATACATCTAAAACAAATTTTTAAATATTAATTTAACATATTTCAAAAAGATGATTAACATTTTTTGTATATGTCAATAAAAAAATATACATGTTTAACATTTTTAAGTACATGATTTAAAAAATTGATGTCTACTTTTTACATGCAAGTTGTACGTTTGGCATTCACCTTATAGATTTTTTGTATGCATCAGGAATATTTTTTGAACATTTAAATTTTTTGGAAATACAACATTAGCATTTTTATATTTAAGTTTTGATGTCTACCTTTTTCATACACATTTAACATTTTTTGTATATATTTGAAACATTTTTCAGATGTGTGATTAATATTTTTCAAAATTTTATGAAAATATGATTTCTGTAATACATATTTGAATATTTTTTAATGTAAATAAAAGTGAGAAAAAACAATGAGAACAACAAAAAAAGAAACGTGGAAAAAGAAAGAAAGAAACAAACGCTTAAGGCCCCGCTCGCTGGGCCGACCCATTGGCACGGGTGCGGCAGGCAAGCGCTCGTACTGGCTCTCTATAAGCAAGGCATAGTCCTGCCCCTGCACCTGCAGCCTGCTCACCGTGGGGAAACGTGAACACTCCACTTACAACTTTGTTCTTTTTGGCATGACCCATCTTGGGGTGGATTGAATTTTCTTTTCTGTTGGCATTTCTATTTCTTTTAGTTATCTTTTGCTTTTCCGGTATCCTTTCATAATTTGTTATTTTCTTTCATTTTTGTTTTCTCTATGCATTTTTGTTTTATTTCTTCGTATTTTGTGCAAAAAAACTCCTTGTACAATCATTCTATAAACCAATGTCTTCAATGCCCTAGCACCTCTGCACGCTTGGCCTGGTTCAGTTCGGCAGTCTTCGCTAGCAACTCCTGACAGGCGACGTGGTGGAGCACATTTCAATGGTTGCAAGATCGGATCTAGAGTGCTCCACCTTTGTTGACGACAATTTGTTTGGTGGTGAGGAGGGGGCACTTGGGTAATGATCTGCCATTTTTAAGTGGAGAGATAGTATTATAGACTTCTGAATCAAGATTCAGTGTATTGCTTCAAAAGGTGATCTTAGTCCACGCTCATTCTCCGGGTACGGAATTTGTAGTGTCGCCATGGAGAAAAGAGGAGTTTGTTGAAGTGGCACGACTTTGGGCTAAATCCTTGGTGGGGCAATGTGCTAAGGGTGGTGAAACTTTGGGTTGGTTTTTGATGTGTTTATGGCCCAAAGACTGAGTGGTACTCAGATATTCCTTCATAGGATGGGAGGTTGGCCCTCGAGAAGCTAGGTGGTCATTTCTTTTCTTAGAATTTATTTTACTTTTTAGTTTTTTTGCGTGCTAATTTTTTAAAATGCACAAGGTATGTGACTGTGTGCATTTTTATGTTTTATCATCATGTCGTTGTAGAGGCTGAGTTTACTAATTTTTCTCAGCTTAATGCATTAATAAAATTGTCATACTGAATCAGCTTATTAAATTGTCATACTATTTAATAAATGTGTTTTTCCAGCTTATTAAATTTCCATACTATGTAATAAATGTGTTTTTTTTCAGTATACCACTTTAATAAAAAATCTACTACCTTAAGGGTGCAAGGTCACATGGTTATTCTTTTTGTGTTAATGCCTTTAAGATGATTCAACATCAAAATGAGAAGCACCCAAAGGTTTTGTTCAAAATCTCATTTGGCACTAGAGAAGAATGATAAGAGATGAGTATTTAAGACATGTTAACGCTTCTCTATTTACTTTTGCTGTCATAGTTTGCCAACATCTCCTTTATTATAGCATCCTGACCGGTCTCTTGCTAGACCGTCCTATATATGCCTCACTATCCATCATAATCGAGACGACGAATCAATTGAGGTTTAGGGTTTGCCGGTTCCACTTCTCCAACATATTGAGCAAATTGCCCTGTTTGATATCTGGCCACTTCATCAATTACCTAGGCATGAGAGGTATCAGGATGCAAAAAGGTGCAGGACTAGGCATTTAGCGAAGTTGAAATATGAGATGATGATATTCAGTTATGACTGTTTGATATTCTCCTGGATTACACGGAATATGACGTTTGTGGGTATTCACACGCAAAATGCAAATGCAGACTGGCTCAGGTAAAGAAAAAGCAGAGACATTCAGAGCATCTCCAACAGTCATGCCAAAAGACGCGCGCGTGGTAAATTGGTTTTTTAGCGCGCGGGGGACGTTTTTGCGCGCTCCAGCGGTGGCGGGAAACTAGCGCACGCGGGAAAAGGCAGCAGCTCGCGCGCTACATTTGGCGTGCCGCGTTCGGCGCGCCTATAAATTGCAGCGCCCGCGTGCCGCTCTCTCCATCTCTCTGCCGCTCTCTCCATCTCTCCATCGCCCTCTGCCGCCGACACGCCACCACCGCGTCACCATGCCGCCTCACCGCCGGGGAGGTACGAGCTACCATGACGTCCGCATGCGTCCGTCCGGCACCTACTCCATCGAGATTCGGTCGGGTGGCGGCATGCGGCTTCGTCTCGAAACCTTCGACACCGCCCAGGAGGGCGCCCGCGCGTATGACGCTGCGGCGTGCCGCCTCCTGCGGTCCCGTCAGGACATGAACTTCGCCGACGTGGCGGCGCGGGAGCGGGCATAGGAGTTGGCGCCTTTCCCGTGGCTTCTCACCGACGAGGATCATCGCAAGCACCGGAGGCGGGAGCATCGTCTCAGGCTGACCGAGATAGACGAGCAAGCCATGGCGCTGTGAAGCCATCGCTTCCCGAAAGACACCAACGAAGAACAGTTCTTCGCCCAGAGGAGGGCGAAGAGGGCGAAGATGAGGGAGGAGCGAGCCGACTATCGCGAGGACAAGCGAACGTGGAAGGCGGTCGCTAAATACAACGAAGCGCTAGGAGATGCGTCCTCCTGGAACTCCGGCGACGAGCGGTTCCTTACGCCTATGCTCCGACGTCGGAGGAGGATATTTCTGAGACAGAGCCCGAGTCGGACGAGTAGTAGTAGTAGGAGAACTATCTACGAAACCAATTATGTATTAAATCGTAGTAGGAAAAAACTAATGAAATATAGCACGTCTGCTGGAGCAGCGTGGGCGCGCTTTAATTTGCTCTGACTTTTAGCACGCGGCGCGTTGCGCGGCTGTTGAAGATGCTCTCACAACTTCAGAGTAAATGTACCTGCAAAGATCAGTATGACTGAAGCTAATATACCATGTTTTTGGGTAAATCCTCCAAAATGGCCTTCATATTTACGTCCCCTTCAGAGCTAGGTTGTTAGTTACACCTTTGACTTTCAGTTAGCATAATCAGAAATGTGCTAAGCATGGATGCATTACTAGTTATGACCAGTTCATTGGAATAGTAACATGTGTGAATGTGTACGTGTGGTGTTTGTTTATTCATTGTGTCATATGTATATGTCAGTGAGTATATGCATGTGACAGGCATCCACTGACAGTAACTAAAGGACGAATCCAACAGAATCCGATTCCAGAAATCCGCTGCCAAAATCTAAACCAAAAACGAAAGCAGCCCAAGACGTGCTTTCCAAAATCTGATTCCGCTGTGGGCCAAAATCTGAAAAAGCTGTATCAGCTGGTTTGCTAAATGACCTACATCTTTTTCACATCAGATTTTTCATAGATGTTTTTCCACAGCAAATTCTTCACAGCTGCTTTTAGAAATTTACAGCCGAACCAAACAGGATCTAAGTGTATCGATTTATAAACTTGAGGCTGATGAACGCACACCCGAGCAAAATAACACAGCAGCCGGGTCCATTTGATAATTTACATGACAGTTGTCTCCATCATTAGTTTAGTGTCTGATTGAAGAAACAACATATTTTGAGAGATTTCTTCAGTCTGGTGCAACGTCGCGGTCCTCCACCTCTTTCATGCACGGAGCAGGGCCATGGTGGCGGTGTAGATCCCGCCTCAGCTAGCTGTTCCATGCCAATGTAACATTCGTTGGTGTTATTCATCCTTTACCAATTCACTGCTTATTGACCGTCGTTGATGTGTTCTGGCGCCGACCTTTGCTACAGGTTACGATCGACGTCCCACACATTGTTGAGCCATGTCCATGAGTTGCCCTTAGATTTACTTTTATATTCCAGTACTTCCAGCTATGAATCTTATCCTTCCCTACCTAGCAATGCTAGCCAAAAAACAACAGCAGAATATTCTTATGATGTTTGAGAAGTACTCCCTCCGCTCCGAAATGTAAGATGTTTTTTTGAATTGTTATAGTGTAAAAAACGTCTTATATGTTAGGATGGAGTGGGTATTTATTTTGAGTCCATCAGTCCGATGTACGCCTATGCAATTGCTCATGTGCAAATTAGACAGCGTGTCACCTCGACATGCCAAGTAATAAGAAGACTATTGCAACATTGATGATTCTTGTCTCTCCCAAGTAATTTGAAACGAGCGAAATGCCGAGTTTCATGAATGTGGGCAACATGTCTCTTGTCCTTCTGGACAAGACTAGGAATGATGCTCCAATTTGGATGGCAGACGAATGACACCACAGATATGATGAAAGTATTTCCACGTGGTCTATTTTATAAATAAATCAAAAGATTATAACTTTGATCGTGGGGTGATCAACTATAGGCATCAACCAAGCATTACCCAAAAATGTTTTCGCCTCGCTTTATATATAAAGCAAAGATCATCAACAATCTGATACAAACTCACGCCATCACAATACACGCACACACCCAAGGCAGGATACATAGGATCTGAGCGCAGCAACACCTCCCCATAGCACGAAAGCTACCAGGGTCCTCAACCGTAAAACACCACCACAAAGAGATGAAATCCGCGTACAACGAACTATGAACTCCAAGGCGCATTCAGGAAGGTTACGACACCGTAGCACCACTACCACCTGATCCGGGGATCAAGGTTTCCCCAGGAGCAACACAACGGCCACTGAAAGCCACAATGAGGCCTTCAAGAAGGGGACGAAACATCGCCGCCGCCGGTCTGCCCGAATACAAAACATGTTTTCACCCAGGCCACTGCTACCATACGTCACACCCTGGGCACCATGCCCCCGACACGACCATGGCCACCAGGCAGCACCTGAGCCACGAGCTTCGCCCACAAGCACCGTGCTGCCCACCATAGCCGCTGCCATAGCATCCAATACTACACCACCACCCTCACCAAGGTCCACCCACACTGACGCCAGGAAAAAATAAAACCTTTGAGAAAGTACCGGGCCCAACTGACTGAAGCAGGGCAGGGGAGGCGCAGGGGAAGGCCACCGGTGGCTGTCGGCCATGCTGCAACCATCATGCCATTTCTCAAACCGGGGTCGGGTCACCGTCACCATCCCCGGTGACAACAGGACTCGGAGTTACCCCTGCCAATCCCTCGGAGTGCCCCTGCCACCATGACCGACAAAGGACAAGGAGCATTGAGCCACCGTGCACCACCGGTCGGGCACGCCTCTGACCGTAGAACTGAGTGCCCCAAGGATCAAGAGGGGGAAGTCGAACCACCGCCTCTGCGCCTCCACCTCAACCAGTCAAGATGGCCCCGATCAAGATAGCCGCCCTCCGCCCGCGCTGCCACGAGGTCAGATCTGGCTACACCGCTGCCGAGTTGTGGCCATCGCCCCTGACCCCAAGCCCGCACCCCAACCACACATCCATCCACCACCACCACCACTGCGCCTCCACACCCCCACCAGCCGCGACCATGGAAGGGGCGGACGCCCGCAGCTCGTGCCGCCCATGGCATGCGCCGCTGGTGCCCAACCGCAGATCTGGATTGGGAGCCACCGACCCAGGTGCGCCCGCGGCCGCTACCAGCCCTCCATGCATGCGACCCGCGCTGGGCTATGCCACCTAGCCCGCCCATGTGCTGCAGCGCCATGGTCCAATGCTGAGCCGCGGCCCTGGTTCACTGGCCAGCTCAAGCCCTAACACGCGAAGGAAAGAGAGAGTGCCCCACCGCCGCCAGCACCAGCCGACTTTGCCCAGCAGTGCGACTCGGTGGCGATGAGGGGAGGAGTGGTAGGCGGGGGAGCGTTGCGTCGGCGTCTAGGGTTCCCCCTTGGTTGATCGTGGGAGCGACACGAGGGGAGGAGGAGAGGACCAAAAAAAATAACAACCAAGCATGTGTTGTTCTCTACTTGCTGTTGGGAAAAAGAACACTCAACTTACAACTTTATATTATTTGGCCTCACAATTTTGGGCTAGATTGCCTTTTCTTTATTTCTCTTTTATAAGTTTCATTTGTTTTGTTTTTCCTTAACCTTTTGGAAATTATTATTTCTTTCATTTCTAGTTTCTACTATCCATTTTTAGTTTACGTAGTTTATTAGTTTTCATGTACAAACCATTCTATAAATCAACATCACATTCGCCCTAACTTCTCCGCAAAATTGCCGTTGTTTCGTTCGGTGACCATCGCTATGAACATCTGGTGGCCGTTGTGGTAAACCGCATCAGATTCGCCCTAACTTCTCCGCAAAATTGCCGTTGTTTCGTTCGGTGACCATCGCTGTGAACATCTGATGGCCGATGTGGTAAACCGCATTGGATGTCTGCATCTCATATCGGATCTAGAATGTTTTCCACATGTGGGATCTTGATGCAGTTTCTCTCCATCCCATGCGCCTCGATGGTCGGATGAGGCCACAATGTCGTATCCATGCTCTTTGTGGATGTCTTCGAAATGTATCGATGTTTTACTATGTCCTAACAATGGATCCGGTGGAGTGTGAAACAATTTGGGTGAAAAGCCTTATTTGATGTGAGAATTTGCGTCATGCTTCGCCTGTTTTTAGGCCGGGAGATTGTATTAGGCACTTTTGGGCCAGCAAGATTATGCCCTTTACTTTGCAAGATGGTCTCAGTCGGCACTCCTTCTTTCTCATTTTGTTATGGAATTTGTTGTGTCACCATGGAGCAAAGATGCGCTAGGTGGGCATTACTCTTCTTTGATTTTGATTTTTAGGCATTGCATTTGTCGGTATGTTGACTTGTTCATTCTTGATGGTTTGTCATCATGCTCTTGTAGAGGCTAGAGTTTACATTTTTTTTTGTCTTAGCTATGCAATAATAAAAACTATCAAGAACTTACACATAAATCTCTCTTCTCCTCCAACAATTTATCTTCTTCTCCTTTCAATCTCCATCGGTCACTCCATCCACAAAATCAGTTTATCAAAGGATCATAGTTCCCCAATTTTTTGTTCCTATGAAAAACCACTATCAAAAGAAGCCTAACCAACTTCTTCTCATGGATATGAGCAAGAAGAACCATAGCTAATTAAATGGTATGAACCATGTTTCTACATACCCAATACCTCCCATTTCTATCAACGATACTAATGGTTAGGTTGACGAGCTAGAATTATAAAACATAACATGGTGGAGATATAAGGAGAGCCAATGAAGCTAGACAAACAACTTATAAATAATGGTGAGACATAAATAAAACGTGAAAATGGTAGCTAGAATTGTAAGAGGATAAGGGTGGGACTCTGCGACGGACGCCACACACAATTAGCATGTAGTGAGGACTACAGAGGAGGAGAGGACATTACAATCAATGTTATGAAGGAATGCATGTTAAATTTGCAGTCATGTGGTACGTGAGGTAATGTTGTTGACATGTTGCACATAAATCAATAATGTAAAGGAATATGGATATGAGAGTTAATCTTGCTCTGACAGACAACTCTACATGTTTATGGCTATTATCCTCGAGATACTCTCTATAGAAAGACCTTGAAGCAAATGGAGAAGTTACACAACTTATCTCACTTAACTCCGAAGCTTCTGGAATCAATATATAGATTTGATACTTTATTTTTTTCAAATGATAAGAATCTTGGAGGTAAGGAAAACATATGCCTAATACTTATATTTGATAACAAGAAAACTAAAATGAACATGTATTCTTCAATATTAGAGTTACACAACTAACTGTAGCAGACAAATGCTTCCAACCGCTCCTATACTTACAACCTCTTGATTATATTTTTGACCGGTCACCCTAATAAGCATCCTTTGTTGGGTTGTCACCTTACCTCTCATCGAATGAAAGGATTAATACTCACATCAAGTGGTCCTCGCCGTTGATCTCGATATAGTTTGGTAGATATTATTCCTGGCAGAAAATTAATGGTGTATATAGAAATAAGATGAAATTTGCACTAATTATAACATTCTAATCTTATGCTTATAATGTTTGGGATATCATGGCGTGAACCAAAAGTGTGTACACACTTTGCAGTGAGTAAATTGCATGTTGTTCAACCTTGATTCGCGCAAAGAATATCCCATGCATGCCAGTTAAATGCCATGATGAGAATGACCAGCCCTCTAAATTTCCAAGATATTTGAGAGTCGATGTGTTGCCCGCCAGCCTTTGCCACAGGGCTCAACGTCCCACGCGTTGCTGACCTATGTTCATTATTTTTCTTCGATAGAATTTTATTCTTCGGTCCCTAAGTTGAGATTCCAGCTATGAATTTCATTCACGGATTACCAATGCTAGCCAAAGCATTAACAACAGGTATGAATTTTATTTCTATGCCATTTGATAAATAGTTATTTTGAACTCAACTAGTTGCCATCACATCTATGCAACTGCTCAAGCGCAATACCCAACAACACAAATCATAAGAACACTCTTGCATCCCTGGTGATGATTATATATTGGGAGATTTGAAACAAGCAAAATACTAGAGTTTTCATAAATGTGAGTGAGCACCATGTTTCTCGTCCTTATTAAGAAGACTGTGTGATGCCTTAATTTGGGTAGCGGCAGCTGCAGATGATCTAAGAGAGAAGTCATTCTATGACTGTGTGATTTTAAACACTTTTTTTGGACGTTCTTTTAATAAATATGTGCATCTCACTTGAAGTTTTTTCAAGTAAATTGACATAATAAGAAGTACTCCCTCCGTTCCTAAATATTTGTCTTTTTAGAGGCTTGCACCAGTCCATAAATGGATCGCTGGAGCTTGTACACTTTGTTAGCTCCCTTTGAATCGACAAAACCTTCCGGTTGCATCATATACAACTCTTCTTCCAGAAATCCATTCAGGAATGCAGTTTCGACATCCATTTGCCAAATTTCATAATCATAAAACGCGGTAATTGCTAACATGATTCGGACAGACTTAAGCATCGCTACGGGTGAGAAGGTCTCATCGTAGGCAACCCCTTGAACTTGTCGAAAACCTTTTGCGACAAGTCGAGCTTTGTAGACAGTAATATTACCGTCAGCGTCAGTCTTCTTCTTGAAGATCCATTTATTCTCAATTGCTTGCCGATCATCGGGCAAGTCAACCAAAGTCCATACTTTGTTCTCATACATGGATCCCATCTCAGATTTCATGGCTTCAAGCCACTTTGCGGAATCTGGGCTCACCATCGCTTCTTCATAGTTCGTAGGTTCATCATGATCTAGTAGTATGATTTCCAGAACTGGATTACCGTACCACTCTAGTGCGGATCTCACTCTGGTTGATCTACGAGGTTTAGTAGTATCTTGTCCTGAAGTTTCATGATCATCATCATTAGCTTCCTCACTAATTGGTATAGATGTCGCAGAAATAGTTTTCTGTGATGTACTATTTTCCAATAAGGGAGCAGGTACAGTTACCTCGTCAAGTTCTACTTTCCTTCCACTCACTTCTTTCGAGAGAAACTCCTTCTCTAGAAAGGACCCATTCTTAGCAACAAATATCTTGCCTTCGGATCTGTGATAGAAGGTGTACCCAACAGTCTCCTTTGGGTATCCTATGAAGACATATTTCTCCGATTTGGGTTCGAGCTTATCAGGTTGAAGCTTTTTCACATAAGCATCGCAGCCCCAAACTTTAAGAAATGACAACTTTGGTTTCTTGCCAAACCATAGTTCATAAGGCGTCGTCTCAACGGATTTTGATGGTGCCCTATTTAACGTGAATGCGGCCGTCTCTAAAGCATAACCCCAAAACGATAGCGGTAAATCAGTAAGAGACATCATAGATCGTACCATATCTAGTAAAGTACGATTACGACATTCGGACCCACCATTACGTTGTGGTGTTCCGGGTGGCGTGAGTTGCGAAACTATTCCACAATTTTTTAAATGTACACCAAACTCGTAACTCAAATATTCTCCTCCACGATCAGATTGTAGAAACTTTATTTTCTTGTTACGATGATTTTCAACTTCACTCTGAAATTCTTTGAACTTTTCAAATGTTTCAGACTTATGTTTCATTAAGTAGATATACCCATATCTGCTTAAGTCATCTGTGAAGGTGAGAAAATAACGATATCCGCCACGAGCTTCAATATTCATCGGACCACATACATCGGTATGTATGATTTCCATTAAATCTGTTGCTCTTTCCATAGTACCGGAGAACGGTGTTTTAGTCATCTTGCCCATGAGGCACGGTTCGCAAGTACCAAGTGATTCATAATCAAGTGGTTCCAAAAGTCCATCAGTATGGAGTTTCTTCATGCGCTTTATACCGATATGACCTAAACGGCAGTGCCACAAATAAGTTGCACTGTCATTATCAACTCTGCATCTTTTGGTTTCAACATTATGAATATGTGTGTTACTACTATCAAGATTCATCAAAAATAGACCACTTCTCAAAGGTGCATGACCATAAAAGATATTACTCATATAAATAGAACAACCATTATTCTCTGATTTAAATGAATAACCGTCTCGCATCAAACAAGATCCAGATATAATGTTCATGCTCAACGCTGGCACCAAATAACAATTATTTAGGTCTAATATTAATCCCGAAGGTAGATGTAGAGGTAGCGTGCCGACCGCGATCACATCGACTTTGGAACCGTTTCCCACGCGCATCGTCACCTCGTCCTTTGCCAGTGTTCGCTTAATCCGTAGTCCCTGTTTCGAGTTGCAAATATTAGCAACAGAACTAGTATCAAATACCCAGGTGCTACTGCGAACTCTAGTAAGGTACACATCAATAACATGTATATCATATATACCTTTGTTCACTTTGCCATCCTTCTTATCCGGCAAATACTTGGGGCAGTTCCGCTTCCAGTGACCAGTCTGCTTGCAGTAGAAGCACTCAGTTTCAGGCTTAGGTCCAGACTTGGGTTTCTTCTCTTGAGCAGCAACTTTCTTGCCGTTCTTCTTGAAGTTCCCCTTCTTCTTCCATTTGCCCTTTTTCTTGAAACTAGTGGTCTTGCTGACCATCAACACTTGATGCTCCTTTTTGATTTCTACCTCCACAGCTTTCAGCATTGCGAAGAGCTCGGGAATAGTCTTGTTCATCCCTTGCATATTATAGTTCATCACGAAGATCTTGTAGCTTGGTGGCAGTGATTGGAGAATTCTGTCAATGACGCAATCATCTGGAAGATTAACTCCCATCTGAATCAAGTGATTATTATACTCAGACATTTTGAGTATATGCTCACTGACAGAACTGTTCTCCTCCATCTTGCAGCTATAGAATTTATTGGAGACTTCATATCTCTCAATCTAGGCATTTGCTTGAAATATTAACTTCAACTCCTGGAACATCTCATATGCTCCATGACGTTCAAGACGTCGTTGAAGTCCCGATTCTAAGCCGTAAAGCATGGCACACTGAACTATCGAGTAGTCATCAGCTTTGCTCTGCCAGACGTTCATAACATCTGGTTTTGCTCCAGCAGCAGGCCTGGCACCCAGCGGTGCTTCCAGGACATAATTCTTCTGAGCAGCAATGAGGATAATCCTCAAGTTACGGACCCAGTCCGTGTATTTGCTACCATCATCTTTCAACTTTTCTTTCTCAAGGAACGCATTAAAATTCAACGGAACAACAGCACGAGCCATCTATCTACAATCAACATAAACAAGCAAGATACTACCAGGTACTAAGTTCATAATAAGTTTAAGTTCAATTAATCAAATTACTTAAGAACTCCCACTTAGATAGACATCCCTCTAATCCTCTAAGTGATCACATGATCCAAATCAACTAAACCATAACCGATCATCACGTGAGATGGAGTAGTTTTCAATGGTGAACATCGCTATGTTGATCATATCTACTATATGATTCATGCTCGACCTTTCGGTCTCCGTGTTCTGAGGCCATATCTACATATGCTAGGCTCGTCAAGTTTAACCTGAGTATTCTGCGTGTGCAAAAACTGGCTTGCACCCGTTGTAGATGGACGTAGAGCTTATCACACCCGATCATCACGTGGTGTCTGGGCACGACGAACTTTGGCAACGGTGCATACTCAGGGAGAACACTTCTTGATAATTTAGTGAGAGATCATCTTATAATGCTACCATCAATCAAAGCAAGATACGATGCATAAAAAGATAAACATCACATGCAATCAATATAAGTGATATGATATGGCCATCATCATCTTGTGCTTGTGATCTCCATCTCCGAAGCACCGTCATGATCACCATCGTCACCGGTGCGACACCTTGATCTCCATCGTAGTATCGTTGTCGTCTCGCCAATCTTATGCTTCCACGACTATCGCTACCGCTTAGTAATAAAGTAAATCATTACATCGCGATTGCATTGCATACAATAAAGCGACAACCATATGGCTCCTGCCAGTTGCCGATAACTCGGTTACAAAACATGATCATCTCATACAACAAAATTTAGCATCATGTCTTGGCCATATCACATCACAACATGCCCTGCAAAAACAAGTTAGACGTCCTCTACTTTGTTGTTGCAAGTTTTACGTGGCTACTACGGGCTTAAGTAAGAACCAATCTCACCTACGCATCAAAACCACAACGATAGTTTGTCAAATAGACTCCGTTTTAACCTTCGTAAGGACCGGGCGTAGCCACACTCGGTTCAACCAAAGTTGGAGAAACTGACACCCGCCAGCCACCTGTGTGCAAAGCACGGCGGTAGAACCAGTCTCGCGTAAGCGTACGCGTAATGTCGGTCCGAGCCGTTTCATCCAACAATACCGCCAAACCAAAGTATGACATGCTGGTAGGAAGTATGACTTATATCGCCCACAACTCACTTGTGTTCTACTCATGCAAATAACATCAAACCATAAAACCTGGCTCGGATGCCACTGTTGGGGAACGTAGTAATTTCAAAAAATGTCCTACGCACACGCAAGATCATGGTGATGCATAGCAACGAGGGGAGAGCATGATCTACGTACCCTTGTAGATCGCAACGGAAGCGTTGACACAACGTAGAGGAAGTAGTCGTACGTCTTCTTCCCGGTCCGACCGATCCAAGCACCGTTACTCCGGCACCTCCGAGTTCTTAGCACACGTACAGCTCGATGACGATCCCCGTGCTCCGATCCAGCAAAGCTTCGGGGAGGAGTTCTGTCAGCACGACGGCGTGGTGACGATCTTGATGTTCTACCGACGCAGGGCTTCACCTAAGCACTACAATGATATGATCGAGGTGGAATATGGTGGCAGGGGGCACCGCACACGGCTAAGGAACGATCTCAAAGATCAACTTGTGTGTCCTAGGGTGCCCCCTTGCCCCCGTATATAAAGGAGCAAGGGGGAGGCCGGCCGGCCCTATGGGGCGCGCCAAGGGGAGGGGGAGTCCTCCTCCTAGTGGGAGTAGGACTCCCCTTTCCTAATCCAATTAGGAAACCCTAAGGGAGAAGGAAAGAGGGGGAGAGGGAGAGGGAAAGAGGGGCCGCGCCCACCTCCCTAGTCCAAT
The DNA here is from genome assembly GCA_034509565.1 of Triticum monococcum. Classification (NCBI taxonomy): domain Eukaryota; kingdom Viridiplantae; phylum Streptophyta; class Magnoliopsida; order Poales; family Poaceae; genus Triticum; species Triticum monococcum. The sequence continues at coordinate 699,774,810 of CM067847.1, forward strand.
TCGGACTCCCCATGTGGGGGGGGGCGCCACCTCCTAGGCCGCAGCCCTCTCTCTCCCCTAAGGCCCAATAAGGCCCATTACTTCCCCGAAGGGTTCCGGCAACCCTTCCGGTACTGCGGTTTTCTCCGAAATCACCCGGAACACTTCCGATGTCCGAATATAGCTGTCCAATATATTAATCTTTATGTCTCGACCATTTCGAGACTCCTCGTCATGTCCGTGATCACATCCGGGACTCCGAACTAACTTCGGTACATCAAAATGCATAAACTCATAATAACTGTCATCGTAACGTTAAGCGTGCGGACCCTACGGTTCGAGAACAATGTAGACATGACCGAGACATGTCTCCGGTCAATAACCAATAGCGGGACCTGGATGCCCATATTGGCTCCTACATATTCTACGAAGATCTTTATCGGTCAGACCGCATAACAACATACGTTGTTCCCTTTGTCATCTGTATGTTACTTGCCCGAGATTCGATCGTCGGTATCCAATACCTAGTTCAATCTTGTTACCGGCAAGTCTCTTTACTCGTTCTGTAATACATCATCCTGCCACTAACCCATTAGTTGCAATGCTTGCAAGGCTTATGTGATGTGCATTACCGAGAGGGCCCAGAGATACCTCTCCGACAATCGGAGTGACAAATCCTAATCTCGAAATACGCCAACCCAACATCTACCTTGGGAGACACCTGTAGAGCTCCTTTATAATGACCCAGTTACGTTGTGACGTTTGGTAGCACACAAAGTGTTCCTCTGGTAAACGGGAGTTGCATAATCTCATAGTCATAGGAACATGTATAAGTCATGAAGAAAGCAATAGCAACATACTAAACGATCGGGTGCTAAGCTAATGGAATGGGTCAGGTCAATCAGATCATTCAACTAATGATGTGACCTCATTAATCAAATAACAACACTTTGTTTATGGTTAGGAAACATAACCATCTTTGATTAACGAGCTAGTCAAGTAGAGGCATACTAGTGACACTAAGTTTGTCTATGTATTCACACATGTATTATGTTTCCGGTTAATACAATTCTAGCATGAATAATAAACATTTATCATGATATAAGGAAATAAATAATAACTTTATTATTGCCTCTAGGGCATATTTCCTTCAACAAGGGCCTATTTGGCACCTTCTAGTGTCCTAATACCTCCCGTGCCTAGAGTAGTGAAGCAAAAAAAGAGACTGGATAGAGCAATTAGCTCTATCCGCTCTGCTGTTGCATGAAGAGGAAGAGGCACGGGCAGCTCCCAAACTTCTCTTGATAGACGATTTTTGTTGCGGTGGGATGTGAGGTATATATAGGATGGATGGACGGAGAGACCGGGGGTGCTTGGGTTAATTACACCTCAATACATTTTGATTTTTTAAGAAAAATAATGGGCTACGATAAAGCACAGGGATAGTGTGAGATGAGAGCGGGAGTATACAGCGAAGCATATACTTCACTAATACACATTTCTTACCATTTATCTAAGGTTTCTAAGAATATTTTGTGTGCATATATGTTTTCCTGCAATTAGGTATTGAACCAAATCTTTTGGTGCTTCTCAATATCGTATCAGCTTGAAGATAGTACACATAAAAGATGTCCTCTTGTACCATTAAGGTGGTACAACAAGTATTAAAGTGGTGGGGTGTTTTACAATAATGGGCAATCTTATTATGTATCATGTTGATGCCAATATGTAAAGTCAACCTTTACAACAACACAATGACAAAACATTGATAATGTACAAAAAAAAACAACCAACAAACACAAGCTAAAAGAAAACAAAAGCCAAGAGGATAAATCAACACAACCATGCTCTTAAAATAAGGCACGACTCCTCTTTGCTTCATGGCCATATTACACAATGTACAACATACATGAATAATTAATCGCCCGACACCATCTTGGTATGCAGAGACAAAGCGGAGGTACAAAATCTCGATGACCCAAGAGTTTCTAACACAAACAGTAAGATCCCGATTTTCGCTAGCTTGATATTGTTCTTAGTTTAGTGGTATTCATTTTCATTGGAGTTATTTGCAAGATATTTCAATCTTGAGGTGGTAGGGACACTTAAACATGGCATGTTTTTCCCCATCCCAAGATAATATCCCCGTCCATGATTGATGCCCTTGGTCCCACTTAGTTTCATGTTATCAGGGGAATATCATGTGATACCACCCTTTACATGCTCCCAATTTAAAAAAAAATGACATGTAAATGTTTCGATTTTTATGCGAATGTTCGGAAGAAATGTGTCTATAACCCAGAAATTCGGAGAACACACTAAAAAACAAAAAAGACAAATCTAGATGTGCTGTCATTTTTGACAAAACTCTTGTTTTGTCTTCTCTTACATCGACTTTTACTTACATGGCTTGCAAGTTATTTACTATGGAGCAGAGCTTCAGTGGTTTCCTAATTTTTCTGTAACACATAGTTGCTTGCTATTGCTGGAAGAGCTCTTTTACACTGATTGGGGAGTTACATCTTGTAATTTGATGTAACTCCTCCCTTAATTATTCTCCACCGTTGATTATAACTTGTTAACTAAAAAGGTTAAATTTAATCAACAAGGGTATCATGGTCATGCATGATTGTTTTTTTAGTAACTCTGTCAATTCGCTGGTCAATCTCCCGCATCTGGGTAGACGGTTGCACAGGAGCGACGACCTTGGCGACCAGGCCGGCGCGACATCCATTAGGCGAAGCCCCGGCTGGGCTTGGCCGTGGTGGAAGCTACCCCACGCCACCCACCCCCCGCGCCGCCGTGAGGTCCTGGCGGAGAAAACGCTGGCGCGGGGTCCTGGAGGCTCCAGCTGCGGTCGGTCGTAGTGTTCCATCGCCCTGAGCAGCGCCTCCTGCTGCCGATAAGCCGACCAGCAACGCCGGCGACCAGTCCATAGGCACGTAGCCGCCACTCCTGCCTTCCTCCTCCCGGTTCCCTCCCTCAACCCCCGGCTGAATCTGAATCTATTTGCTCTATTAGCTCTGCTCTTTCTGAATCTCTTTGATCTGAATTACTACCACAGTGTTGGGGCAGGTATTCCAAATTCTGAATCTCTTTCTGTGGAGAACTGACAATATATGTTCGTCCAATATGTGTAGGTGTAGTTACAGTGGAATGGGTCTGATCTCTTTGCACTTTCTGAATTTGTTTGCTATGTTCTGAAATCACTTATATAAAAATCAACAAGTTTCTGAATTAATGTTCAAAAAACCATCTAGTTTCTGAAAATCAACAAGTCATGAGATGTTGTACAGCAGCTTTGTACAGCAGCTTTTTCTTTCTTCATATGAACAAAAACTATAATCATAAAAGGCATGAGATGTTGGACATTTTTTAACTTATTTTGAACCTCTTATCTTGAGGGGAATATGTGAGCATGGAAATTACTTTACATCCAGTACATGATTGAGACCAGTTGATCATTTATATGTCATATGCAGGAAGTCATGGCCGATGTAAGTGCAGAGTGTATGGCTGAGTACGACGGCATTGTCAGCAGGATGTTTGATAGCGAGGAAGAGGGTTTTGAGTTCTATAACAGGTATGCTCTTGAGAAAGGCTTTAGTGTGAGGAAAGGATATGTTGAGTGGGATGAAGCGAACGAGAAGATTATGAGAAAACTTGTCTGTAGTCGTGAAGGTTGCCGTGAAGAGAAACACATGAAGAGGAAGAGAGAAGATAGGAAGAGGAAGCCACGGAATATCACTCGTGTGGGGTGTAAAGCGAAATTTGTCATTGCAAGAGTCGCGAAAATAGGGCGGTGGTTTGTGAAAGATTTCATCGATGAACACAACCATCCTCTGGCCCCACGAGACCTTTCTTGCTTTCTGCGTTCCCACAGAAGAATCAACGATGAGAAGAAAGCGGACATTATAGAGATGGAAAGTGTTGGAATCAAGAAACACAAAATCAAGGATGTGTTGTGCATGCAGTACGGTGGATATGACCATGTTGGATGCACAACGAGGGACATCTATAACTTCTGCCATCGCTACAAGCAGGAAACAGTCACTGCCGATGATGCTCAGACGGTGATCCGTCACATGATGGCGCGGCAAGAGAGAGACCCAGATTATTTCTTCAAATACTTGGTTGATAAAGCTGGGCATATGAAGGGATTGTTCTGGCCCGATACTCAATCCCGCCTTGATTACGAGGCTTTCAGTGATGTTGTTGTTTTTGATAGCACATATAGGACCAATAAGTACGATCTTCCGTTTGTGCCGTTTGTCGGGTTGAATCACCACGACAGCACTGTTATCTTTGGATGCGGGATCGTTTCTCATGAAACTAACGAGGCGTACGAGTGGATATTGCGGACATTTTCTGAAGCCATGCCGCAGAAGCATCCGATATCTGTAATCACCGACGGGGACCTTGCAATGCAGAGAACGATCAGGATGGTGTGGCCTGACTCATATACCACATGCTATGTGTATGGCACATTCAACAGAACATTGTACGCCATCTGCATGATGACGAGGTTAGGGAAGAATTCAGATCTTTCAGATATGACTCGTCTTCTATTGAAGAGCATGAGAGAAAATGGATATAAGTTCTGACGAAGGAATGAAGTGACAAGTGAGGAGTCGTGGCTACATTAGATGTATCAGATGAGGAAGCTGTGGTGTGCTCCATACCTGGTGGGGCGTTGTTTCTTAGGATTGAGTAGCAATCAGAGTAGTGAGAGCCTCAACTCGGTGCTACATACTCATCTTGAGGGTAAGATGACATTGTTTGATATGCTAGAGCACTATGAGTGTTGCCTTTCGGGACGACGCTTGAACGAGGCGATCCTAGACATCGTGGCCTTACAGTCCGTTCCATTTACAGATGCGGATGCTTCAAGTCTTGAAAAACATGTTGCCCGGGTTTTCACTCCTTGTATGTTTGAGTTGGTCAGATGGAGCATAAATGCCGTCAGCAAATGTGTTATCAGCGAGATACTAGACGCATGGGAGTTGACTACATATGTTGTCGCTAAGATCGATAGAACAGAGAAGAAGTTTCAAGTGCGTTGTAAGGTGAAGGAAGGTTCTTTGTACAGGATCAGTTGCTCTTGTCGTAAGCTGGAATGCTTGGGAACACCATGCTCTCACATATTCTACATCTTGGGAATACGTCAAGTGGAACTGCTGCCTAGGTGTTGTGTTCTCATGAGATGGACGATGAGTGCGAAGTCAGCATTCGCTCCGACCAGAAAGAGCGAGATGTATGACTATTCAGAAAGCCTTGTGAGGTACCGTGAGTTGCGGAATTTGAGTCACGCGGCATGTTTCCGGGTATGTCAATCCAGTGATGAGTATCAGTGTCTGAAGACGGTTCTGAATGCACAAGATGGCAGCAAGGAATCAAGCCGTGGTCAGGAGGAATGCATCAGGTTTGGTCCGGTGCTGCCACAGACGACGGAAATTGATTGTGCAGATTTGGAACAGGTTCTAGACCCAGTGCAAGGCCGAGGTGCACCGAAGAAAAGGTTGCAGGCAAAGATGAAGAAGCAAAGACCAAAGAGGAAATGTGGCTACTGTGGGGTGGAAGGTCATGATCGGCGTATATGCATTAAATTGGAAGGGGTGTCAAATATGTCTATTTTTTATTTTGCGTCTGCTTTACTCATTAATATAGTGCACTAATTATATTTGTTGTTGAGTAGGAAGTGATGGGTTGATGGCAGCAAACTGTTACGTACAACTCTCTATACAAGGGATTTCGTGGTAGGAAACTGTTGCGCTTGTGGTCCTGTTATGAAGTTTTAATTACTGCAAGTATGACTGTGCTTGAATAACATCAATGTTAGTTGTCAATTCATGTATCATATTTGTCTTTTAATAGTATTATTAGGTTGGCTTCCATATATTTCTAATATAAAAACAATTGTTGGTTGGCCAAGCAAAGAATGAAACTGTCTGCATGTTACTTATTAATAACTTGAAACGAACCACCGTTTTGAGATGTACAGTATATGTTCACAGAGTTATAAAAATTCTGCAGTATATGATGACACTTCTTTCTGAAAATGGGATTGCAATATGTAGTTGAGATCCGGTGTTGTAATTGTGACATCACACTTTCTGTCGATGCTATGCAATTTCTTAAACTTTTGTAAATATTTCTCCATATTCTTCAGGTGACCCGAAGTGGCAGACAGCTACATGCTGGTCTGCTGAGAAGATCAAACGCACTAAGAAGATCAAGCAGGTAGATAAAAAAGTATATGGTTCTAGATTCTCAAGCAAGGCAGAGAAGACTAATGGTAGCAATGCAGGGTGTGCTTGTCTGTACAAAAAACATCATAGATTTAATGGCAGCTGATCATGTAGTAAAAACATCATACGTTGAAGACATGTGGGAGGTTGAATATGATGTTCGATGAGTTATTGGCTTTCATGAGTATGTAGTCATTTCTCCGGTTGTTGTAATTGAACACATGCATGTGTGTGTCTGTTTGTGTGCCGCTATTATCCCACTCCTCTAGGTTCTCTGCTTTAGTTTGTTGTGGCCACCTATTAGCCCCCTCCTATAGATTCAGAGTTCTTTTACAACAAATCAGAGAAGGTTAGGTAATATTTATGATAGGTGGAGAGGTGATCATAGAGCAGCCAAAATATAATGTCCTGAATGTCAAACAGAACAAAGCAGTCCCAAAACTGATGCGAGCCGGCTTGACTTTTTTCCAACTTGTTTTCTTTTTTCTTCTTTTTGTTTGCTCATTTTTTTGTTCTCTTTTTTTGGGCTTTTTTTGTTCTCTTTTTATGTTTTTTTTGTTTTTTTATCAAGCCGGTTACTAGAAGACTATGTATCCACACAAAATTAGAGCTGACAGAGAAAAGGGGCAGTCATGGCTCAGCTTGATGTTTGGGTTCTGGCGTTAAGTGCTGAGGCGCATGCAAGATGGCAGACACATGAGTTGTATGTATGGGTGTGTGGTTTAGCGACGCTTGAGTGACAGACAGAGCGCACCTGCATGTCTCGGGTCGCAAGAAGCGCGATGCGGTAGGCTGATCTGCGCGTGTGGTGATGATCACCACAACTTTTTTTTTTGCTTTGCAGATTGAGAACTAGGGTTGCTTTACAAATTGCACCAAAATTTTAAGCAAATACTCTTTGCCTGTCTCATGAAATGTGTAGTGACATTCTTAGTAAAACTGATCGTTTAATTGAAGTTATGAACATAAAACTGGTTTGGACTAGTGCAACACATGCAATACAAAAAGAGTAAAAGCCACAATTAAGTGTGCGGGAATCAAAGGAACCTCTCATCTAAAAATTGAGCAACAACTCAAAGTTGAAAGCCCATTATTGTAAACATAGTCTCACAATTGTCACTACAATGAAGTGATTGTTGGTTTGAAAATAATGTAAAAACTACTTGGGACAATAGTGCAGCTCTAAAGCTTGAAATTGTAGAAAAACCAAAAGCCTACTGAAGAGGCTCGTCACTGCTGCCGAAATCCAATGCCTTCTTCGGATTGTTATCTGCAAGTTTCTTCCTTTTGGGCCATGACCCATATTCGCCCAAGTCCCTCTCGCGGATATCCATGTACCCACATGCATATATGTCTTCTTCGGACATGTCCTGCCCAAATGCATGCAAAAGGTATTTATGCAAATGATGTGGCCATTTTTTGTATAATAAATAGGAACTTGGCAATATAACCAACCTGTTCAGACATGTCATCATCGCTATTATCTAAGAATGCACAATTCTTCACAATGTACAAATGACATTTCTTTATCCCTTCTAAAGCGTGCAACATTTCATCGACGTCATGCTGGCCTGACATCTGTACCATTCCTTCAGATGGTACGCACCCAGGCTTGATGTAGTACAAATCTGCTTCCCCTTTGTACCCATGGTAATGCAAATTTTTCACCATTATCTGCCAGTCCACCTTGCCAGGTTCAACTGCTGTCGTCATACCAGGTTTCTTGTTGTGGTATGCTTGAGGAACATGAGAAAGTTCTTCGTCCACATGAACAATAAATTGCATTACAACTACCTACATACGGCTCGTTGACATCAGTTTTTGCACAATATTAAAGTGTTCATACGTAGGATGTGCATACCATTTGTAAAACATACTTACTTGGCGACGTGGTGGTGAGACAGATTGTTCTGGTGGTGGGATGTCGGAGCTGCCAACGCCACCACTAGTAGAAAAAGGGGCTATGGTCCAGGCCGCCTCAGCCCATTAGTCCCGGTTCAGTCTTGAACCGGGACCAATGTGGGCATTGGTCCCGGTTCGTGAGCCCAGGGGGCCGGCCGGGCCACGTGGGCCATTGGTCCCGGTTCGTCTGGACCTTTTGGTCCCGGTTGGTGGGACGAACCGGGACCAAAGGGCCTCCCTCCTGGCCCACCACCATTGGTCCCGGTTGGTGGCTTGAACCGGGACCAAAGGCTCCCCTTTAGTCCCGGTTCATGCCACGAACCGGGACCAATGAATTGCCTATATACACCCCCTCGCGCAAGAGCAGAGCACAGTGCTCTGTTTTTTCTGGCCGAGGGGGAGAGGCCTTTGTGGTGCTCTAGCTCACCTCCTATGCACATGAGGTGTTCGATGGAATGCCCGAGCCACACTACTTAAGCTTTCTCCTCTCGAAGCTCGACCTCCAAGCTCCATTTTCCTCGAGATTTGTCTAGATTTAGCGGTCCGTCATGCCCCGTCCCCGTCTTCACCGCCGTCGATCACCCGCGCCGATCTCATCACCGACACCACCGTGGTGAGCCTCTTATTCTTATCTTCTTTCTGAAAGGAAAAATATTCTTACTTGTATGTTTAGATAGATACTTGTGTCATTTTCTTACATTTATTATTGCATCTTATATAGTGCGATGGTTTTGGTATCCGCCCCCGTCGGCCCTCGTCCTGTCTATGATTCGGATTTGGTATGTATATTATCTTTATAACTATTGGTTCATTTATTGTTTATGAAAATTATGCCGACCAACGTGACATAGATTTTATTTATCTAGGATGTATGTGAATCGGAAATGCCAACCGACCTTGTCGAGAGGTTAAATTTAGTTGAAGAAGAAAACAATTTGTTGAAGGAAAAAATAAAAAAAATTGAGGAGGAGAAGATGATATTGGAGTTGCATGTTGCGGATGTCGTCGATGATCACAAGATCAAGATGGATGCAATGCGCTTGAAGATTAGAAAGATTAGAAAATATGCCATTCATACCGAGGCTTGGTATCATTATGCCGTTGGATCAATTGTTACCTTGGTTGCGATTATGATCGCATTTGTTTTCGCATTGAAATGTTTTACATAGTTTCAATGTATGGTTTAATTAATTAGATGCTCTGGAGAGCTATATGTTGTGAGATGAGAACTATGTATGCACTTTGGTTTTAATGTGATGATGAACTTCTATTAATTTGGACACTTAATTATATATAATGCACGCAGATGAACCGGCAATGGATGTACGGTGACAGACACACCCGCGAGTACATTAAGGGCGTGCATGAGTTTCTCGATGCGGCTGGGGCAAACAAGAAGAATGGTTTTATGTGTTGTCCATGCACTGAATGTGGGAATACGAGGTCTTACTCTAACCGGAAAATCCTTCACTCCCACCTGCTTTACAAGGGTTTCATGCCACACTATAATGTTTGGACGAGGCACGGAGAAATAGGGGTTATGATGGAAGACGGCGAAGAAGAAGAGTACGATGACAACTATGTGCCCCCTGAATACGGTGATGCTGCAACGGGGGGAGCTGGTGAAGATCAAGAGGAACCAGACGATGATGTGCCCAATGATGCTGCCACGGGTGAAGCTGCTGAAGATCAAGAGGAACCAGACGATGTGCCCGATGATGATGATCTCCGCCGGGTCATTGTCGATGCAAGGACGCAATGCATTAGTCAAAAGGAGAAGCTGAAGTTCGATCGCATGTTAGAGGATCACAAAAAAGGGTTATACCCCAATTGCGAAGATGGCAACACAAAGCTCGGTACCATACGGGAATTGCTGCAGTGGAAGGCAGAGAATGCTGTGGCTGACAAAGGATTTGAGAAGCTACTGAAAATATTGAAGAAGAAGCTTCCAAAGGATAACGAATTGCCCGACAGTACATACGCAGCAAAGAAGGTCGTATGCCCTCTAGGATTGGAGGTGGAGAAGATACATGCATGCCCTAATGACTGCATCCTCTACCGTGGTGCATACAAGGATCTGAACGCATGCCCGGTATGCGGTGCGTTGCGGTATAAGATCAGACGAGATGACCCCGGTGATGTTGACGGCGAGCCCCTCAGGAAGAGGGTTCCTGCAAAGGTGATGTGGTATGCTCCTATAATACCACGGTTGAAACGTCTGTTCAGAAACGAAGAGCATGCCAAGTTGATGCGATGGCACAGTGAGAACTGAAAGAAAGATGGGAAGTTGAGAGCACCCGCTGACGGGTCGCAGTGGAGAAAAATCGAGAGAAAGTACTGGGATGAGTTTGCAAAGGACCCAAGGAATGTATGGTTTGCTTTAAGCACGGATGGCATTAATCCTTTCGGGGAGCAGAGCAGTAATCACAGCACCTGGCCCGTGACTCTATGTATGTATAACCTTCCTCCTTGGATGTGCATGAAGCGGAAGTTCATTATGATGCCAGTTCTCATCCAAGGCCCAAAGCAACCCGGCAACGAAATTGATGTGTACCTAAGGCCATTAGTTGAAGAACTTTTACAGCCGTGGAATGGAAACGGTGTACGTACGTGGGATGAGCACAGACAGGAGGAATTTAACCTTAAGGCGTTGCTGTTCGTGACCATCAACGATTGGCCCGCTCTCAGTAACCTTTTAGGACAGACAAACAAAGGATACCACGCATGCACGCACTGTTTAGATGACACTGAAAGTATATACCTGGACAAATGCAGGAAGAATGTGTACCTGGGCCATCGTCGATTTCTTCCGACCAACCATCAATGTCGAAAATAAGGCAAGCATTTCAAAGGCGAGGCAGATCACCGGAAGAAGCCCGCCATGCGCACCGGTGATCACGTGCTTGCTATGGTCAATGATTTACCCTACGTCATCTTTGGAAAGGGTCCCGGTGGACTAGCTGTTCCGAATGACGCTGAGGGACACGCACCCATGTGGAAGAAGAAATCTATATTTTGGGACCTACCCTACTGGAAAGACCTAGAGGTCTGCTCCTCAATCGACGTGATGCACGTGACGAAGAACCTTTGCGTGAACCTGCTAGGCTTCTTGGGCATGTATGGGAAGACAAAAGATACGCCGGAGGCACGGGAGGACCTGCAACGTTTGCACGAAAAAGACGACATGCCTCCGAAGCAGTATAAAGATCCTGCCAGCTACGCTCTTACGAAAGAAGAGAAAGAAATCTTCTTTGAATGCCTGCTTAGTATGAAGGTCACGACTGGCTTCTCGTCGAATATAAAGGGAATAATAAATATGCCAGAGAAAAAGTTTCAGAACCTAAAGTCTCATGACTGCCACGTGATTATGACGCAACTGCTTCCGGTTGCATTGAGGGGGCTTTTACCGGAAAATGTCCGATTTGCCATTGTGAAGCTATGTGCATTCCTCAATGCAATCTCTCAGAAGGTGATCGATCCAGAAATCGTACCAAGGCTAAGGAGTGATGTGGCGCAATGTCTTGTCAGTTTCGAGCTGGTGTTCCCACCATCCTTCTTCAATATCATGACGCACGTCCTAGTTCATCTAGTCAACGAGATTGTCATCCCGGGGCCCGTATTTCTACACAATATGTTCCCCTTTTGAGAGGTTCATGGGAGTCCTAAAGAAATATGTCCGTAACCGCGCTAGGCCAGAAGGAAGCATCTCCATGGGCCATCAAACAGAGGATGTTATCGGGTTTTGTGTTGACTTCATTCCTGGCCTTAACAAGATAGGTCTCCCTAAATCGCGGTATGAGGGGAGACTGACTGGAAAAGGCACTCTTGGAAGAGACTCAATAATATGCAGGGACGGATATTCTTGGTCTCAAGCACACTACACAGTTCTACAGAACTCTACCTTGGTGACCCCGTATGTCGATGAACATAAGAACAGTCTGCGCTCCAAACACCCGGAGCAATGCGACGACTGGATTACATGTGAACACATCAGGACTTTCAGCAGTTGGTTGGAAACACGTCTCAGAGGTGACAACACTGTTTGTGATGAGTTGTACTTGTTGTCCAGGGGACCATCTTTGACTGTATTGACTTACAAAGGATACGAGATAAATGGGAATACATTTTACACGATCGCCCAAGATCAAAAGAGCACCAACCAAAACAGCGGTGTCCGCTTTGATGCAGCAACCGAGAGCGGAAATGACACATATTATGGTTACATAGTGGACATATGGGAACTTGACTACGGACCTGATTTTAAGGTCCCTTTGTTTAAGGGCAAATGGGTCATTCTGTTTGGCGGCGGCGTACAGGTAGACCCACAGTACGGAATGACAACAGTGGATCTGAAAAATCTTGGGTACACTGACGAACCGTTCGTCCTAGCCAATGATGTGGCACAGGTTATCTATGTGAAGGACAGGTCTACCAAACCGAGAAAAAGAAAAGATAAGGAAGCGAATACATCATACGATGAGCCAAAGCGCCACATAGTTCTTTCAGGAAATAGGGACATCCTGGGAGTGGACGGCAAGACAGACATGTCTGAAGATTATGAAAAGTTTCATGAAATTCCTCCCTTCAATGTCAAGGCTGACCCAAGCATCCTGATAAACAATGAAGATTATCCATGGTTACGGCGCAATAAGCAAATGACACAAGCGAAGAAAAAGTGAAGACTCCCGCAATAAGAAAATGCTATGTGGGTGAAATTATGATACCATGCATCCCAACTTTCAACTTTTTCAGAGTTCATTTGAAATGCTTTCATGTCTTATGGTTTGAAACTTTGATACTTCGAAAGTGATTGTCCATTTTGTACACGAAGTGCATCAAGTTTTTGTCGTAACCCTCTCTACTTTTTGGAACATGCTATGTGGGTGAAATAATGATACCATGCCAACTTTCAACCTTTTCAGAGTCATTTAGCTCAAAGAATGAATTAATAGCAAACAGAATGAACTACAAAACTTTTATGAAAATAAAAACAATCAATTAAAATATTATGTTATGATCAACTAAAATATAACTATAATATTCTTCAATAGCAAAAAGAATATAATTTGTGTGACCTAAAATCAAACTATAAGTATTTACTTGTAAGTATAAATAAAAAATAAATAGCAAAGAAGAAAAAAAATTCTAATTTTATAGTAAAGTTATTCATAAACTAGTGATTCACACAAATTTTTAAAAATTCAAATTTAAACTATTTAAAATTTAAAACTAATGGCACTAACAGAAAGTTTATAATTTTTGTGACCTAAAAGCAAAAAGAAATCACTAAAAAAACTATAAGTATTTAGTTGTAAGTATAAATAAAAAATAAATAGAAAACAAATTCTATTTTTATAGTAAAGTTATTCATAAACTAGTGATTCACACAAAATTTTAAAAATTCAAATTTAAACTATTCCAAATTTAAAACTAATGGCACTAACAGAAAGTTTATAATTTTTTTGACCTAAAAGAAAAAAGAAATCACTAAAAAACTATAAGTATTTAGTTGTAAGTATAAATAAAAAATAAATAGAAAACAAATTGTATTTTTATAGTAAAGTTATTCATAAACTAGTGATTCACACAAATTTTTAAAAATTCAAATTTAAACTATTCAAAATTTAAAACTAATGGCACTAACAGAAAGTTTATAATTTTTGTGACCAAAAAGCAAAAAGAAATCACTAAAAAACTATAAGTATTTAGTTTTAAGTAGAAATAAAAAATAAAAAACCAAAAACATGTAGAAATAAAAAAGAAAAAACCAAAAAAATGCCACCTACTGGGCCTCCACGGCCTGAATACGACTAGAAACCCTACATGGGCCAGGATTCAGGCCCGCAGAGGCCCAATAGGCCCACAAGCAGTAGCACATTTAGGCCCGAAAGCCTACATTAGAGAGGAGCTCGAAATGGGTGGCACAGCAGCGCTTATAAGCAAGTGCCGGCGCCCTTCAGCTAGCGATGTGGGACTAAACTTTTGGGCACGGGCAGCACAAGGGCATTGGTCCCGGTTGGTGGCACCAACCGGGACTAAAGGTGGCATTGGCCACGGTTCGTGGCACCAACCGTGACCATTGCCCCCCTTTAGTCCCGGTTGGTGCCACCAACCGGGACCAAAGGCCGCCGCTTCCCGCCCTTTGGGCTGCTGAAAATTGGCCTTTGGTCCCGGTTCGTGGCACCAACCGGGACCAAAGGGGGGCATTGGTCTCGGGTCGTGCCACGAACCGGGACCATTGCTACGCCTATATATACAACACTTGCAAAATTTTCGCCAACTGCTCCATTCCCCATCGCCGACGCCGCCAGGCTGCTCGTCCTCCTCGTCGCCGTCGTCGCGCCCTGCCCCGTCGTCGCCCCGCGCCCCTACCCCGTGTTCACCGTCGCCGTCGCCCCGCGCCCCTGCCCCATGCTCGCTGTCGCCGTCGCCCCTGCCCTCGCCGCCCCCGCCGTCCTCGTCCCGCCCCCGCGCGCCTTGCTCGCCGTCGCCGCCCCGTGCTCGCCGTCCCTGCCCCGTGCTCGCCGTCGCCGGCGCCCGCGCTGTGAGCCGCCGCCCTCGTCCCGCCCCCACGCGCCTTCTTCTCCCTCTTCTCTGTTCATACATTTTTTCTAATGTATATGTCTATTTTTTCTGTTCATATATATATATGTGTATATGTGTATGTGAACAATTAGGATTTTTTCTATTTTTTTTCTGTTTTTTAGAAAAATTAGGATTTTTTTCTGTTCATACATGTCTATTTTTTCTCTTCATATATGTGTATATGTGTATGTGAACAATTAGGATTTTTTCTATTTTTTCTGTTTTTTAGAAAAACTAGGATTTTTTCTGTTCATAAAATGTATATGTGTATGTGAACAATGTATATGTCTATTTTTTCTGTTCATATATGTGTATGTGGCTATAATGTATATGTGTAAGAAAGGAGAAGAAGAGGGGAGAAGAGGGTCATCGATAACTTTAGTGAATTTTAGGTTATTTTCATTTTAGGTCATTTTAGGCGGGGAAGAAGGGAAAGAAGAGGGAGAAGAAGAGGGGGTCAAGAGGGGGTCTAGGGTCGCCGAGGGGTCGAGGGTCGTCGAACATGAGAGGAGGAAGAGGATAAAAAAAGAAGAGGAATAAGAAAAGAAAAAAGAGGAGAAGAAAGAATAGAGGAGAAGATCTCCTCTATTCTTTCTTCTCCTCTTTTTTTTCTTCTTCTTCCCCTTTTTTTTATCGGGAACGAGGGTCGTCGAGGGTCGCCGAGCGGTAGAGGAAGAAGAGGATAAAAAAGAAGAGGAAGAAAAAAAAAGAGAAGGATCGACGGTCGCCTAGGGGTCGAGGGTCGAGGGTCGAGGAACCCTAAATAGAAAGTATCGTCGGTGTGAGATACATGTACCGTCGGTGTCGGACACTACATCCACATCCCACAAGTGGTGCGGGTTGCGCCACTTGTGGGATGTGGATGTAGTGTCCGACACCGAAGGCCACATGTATCTCACACCCACGATACTTGCTAGCTATTTAGGGTTTCCTCTACCGAAAAGAAGAGGAGAAATAAATAAGAAGAAGAAAACTGAAGAAAAAGAAGAGGAGAAGAAGAAAGGAATAGTGGAGAAGAAGAGAAAATAGAATATTCTATTTTCTCTTCTTCTCCACTATTCCTTTCTTCTTCTCCTCTTTTGTTTCTTCTTTTTTTTCTTCGATCTTCTCCTCTAGCTATTCCTTTCTTCTTCTCCTCTATTGGTCGAGGGTCGGGAACTAGGGTAGAGGGTCGAGGGTCGTTAGGGGGTCAAGGGTCGAGGGTTTCAGGGTCGTTGAGGGTTCGAGGGGTCAAGAATCGCCGAGGGGTCGAGAGAGGTTTCCTAGTGTCAAAGTATTGAAGAAATCCATGCCTTCATCATTAGCCGGAAGTAACCAGGGCATGTTGGTACGAAGTTCTGCAAAGTTGTTCTGGAATGGAGTTCCGGATAGAATAATCCGCCTTTTGGTACGAATTTAGCAAAGGCCTTCCAAATAGCGATATTCGGAAGGCTCTTGCTGAACTTTGTACCAAAAAGCGAATTATCCTATCTGGGACTCCGTTCCAGAACAACTTTGAAGAGCTTCCTACCATCATGCAAATGTTACTTTCGCCTAATGATGAAGACATGGTTTTGTTGAATCCTTTGACACTAGGCAACCTCCCGACCCCAAGGCGATCCTCTCGAACATGAGAGGAAGAAGAGGATAAAAAAAGAAGAGGAAGAAGAAGAAGAAAGAGGAGAAGAAAGAATAGAGGAGTTCTTATCCTCTATTCTTTCTTCTCCTCTTTTTTTCTTCTTCTTCCTCTTTTTTTATCGGGAACGAGGGTCGTCGAGGGACATATATAGATGTAGTGTCGTCGTTGTCGATATATACCCCCTCCCGATAGCTTACTATGATTAGGTAGCTAGTTCTACGTTTGGCACTAATATATCCATCTGTCATGTTTGAATAATAATTGCCATGTTGTAAATATTTGTAGAAACTATGGACACCGCCCTAGACGAAGCAACAAAAGAAGCGTTGTTGAGGGAGATAATCGCACAAGGAAGTGATGCCGTCTCGTACTATCTCAACGATATCGATGGTCTGGAAGGAGAGGGTGAACAAGCTGGCTACGGTGACCTAATGCCGGTGCAAGAAGAAGAACATGAGGACGGCGCCGGTGACCCAATGCCGGTGCAAGAAGGAGACCGTGATGACGGCTCCGGTGACCGAACCGAGTCCGGCCAGGTATATATACTAGTTAAGCCTATGCTGACTAGCTGATTGATGCATTCATTGTTTTGGTATGTACACATATTAATTAAGTCTTTGTTCTTTTTTCTAGCCCTCCGGATCGAGCACAACTTCGGTAAAGAGACGAGGCCCGAAGAAAAAGTTGAGCTCGGATGAAAAGCTTGAGATCACAGCAATCGCGCCCGATGGCCAACCTATTGAACCCCTCCAGACAAAGAGTGCATTTGTTGCTCAGTGCGGGGTTCTGGTTAGGGACAAGATCCTGATAAGTATCCAGCAATGGTTTAAGCCGGCTACAGAAGACCCTGAGGTGTCTTATGTCAATGATATGCAGAAAAATGATCTTTGGACTGAGCTGAAGTCAAATTTCACCCTACCGCCAGAGGATAATCCAGAGAACCCAATTAAAGAGAAATTAATCAAGTCTTTTGCTCTGAAGAGGATAGCAGATCTATTCAGGAGGTGGAAGAAAGAGCTGAATAGGTTTGTCGATAAAAAAGAGACACCAGAATTCAAGGGCAAATATGAGAAGATCAGAGATCACTGGCCCGCATTTGTGGCCTACAAGACATCGGAAAAGATTAAGAAGATGTCGGCGACAAACAAGCAAAATGCCGCGAAGAAGAAGCTTCACCATCGCACGGGGTCAGGTGGCTACCTCGTAGCCCGGCCTAAGTGGTCCAAGGTTGAGAATGATCTGGTTCATAAAGGGATCGAACCAGAGACAAATAACTCGCCAGACCGTTGCCGGACTTGGTTCTTCGGGGCTGGCGGAACCTTGGACCCTGAAAAAGGGAAATGCATTTGGACGAACGAACAAATGGACATACCAGTCAGTAAGCTTAAGCACTATATCGACGCAGCGCAGGAAGGGACGTTCTTTCCAAACAGAGAGCACGACGAGCTCACAATGGCCCTCGGAAATCCTGAGCACCCTGGACGGACACGAGGCACGCCAGGCTCCATTCCGTGGAAGGTTGGGTTTCCGGACGCAGGCGGTTACAAATCCCATGAGAGGAGGAAAAAAGTGCAGCAGGCCGAACTGCAGGCACTGCACGCAAGGGTACAAGCGATAGAGGAACGAGAAGCAAATTGCAGCAAACGTACTGCCGAAGCCTCCCCCAAAGCTACCCCGCCATCTCAGCGCAGAAGCAGCGTGGCTTCCACCGAGCTGCTTCAGCTGCAGCTTGCCTTGACGGCTCCTGCCAGCTATCCTGTGGATGCTATAACGGAGTCTCAAAATTGCCACCTTATGACGCAATGGATGAATTTGAAGGTCAAGGCGGCTATTGGCTTTGTTTATCCTACTGAACCCGGCGCAACTTTTCACTGCCGGCCGATTCCAGAAGGATATGCTAGGGTGATGGTGGATGAGATAACGGAGGGATTTGAGGACCTCCAGCTTGACCACCCTACCGGTGAAGGGGAGACTCGGCTGGGGTCTGCTCTGAAGACTCCATGCCTATGGCAGAAGGACCTCATCAACCTTCCGAACTGGACGCCTCCGCCTCCTCCTCCTCCTCCGGCGAGTCAGGGCACTCCGCCTCCTCCACCGCCTCCTCCTCCGGCGAGTGACGATCAGGGCCCTCGGCCGGCTCCTTCTCTGGCGCGTGGCGGCACTCCGCCTCCGTCTCCGCCTGCGCCGACGCGCCCGAGCAGCCAACCTCCTCCTTCTTCGCCTCGTCAGCAAGGGCAGAAGAGACCTGCCGCCGCTCCAGCTGCTCCGCCGGGTCGTAGTCCTTCTCCTCCGCCTCTTAAGCAAGTAAAGAAGACAACCGCTTCGTCTGCTCGGTCGGCGTCTAGCAGTACAACCAGAGGCGGGAGGACATACAGATTCGGTCCTTCTCTGAAGACTCCAGAGAAGTTACCATACGAGAGGACCCAGGAGGAGAACGCCGAGATCGCGCGAGAAGAAGTGAGGAAATTCTTTGAAGGGGTGAAAGCAAAGAAACATCCACCTCCGGAGGAGAAGGTAGATCGGGTGAAAGTGAAGCGCACTCTGGCTGCCCTGACAAAACCACCAAAGTCTGATCCGCCGAAAGGAAACTATGACCGCATTGCTGGAAAGGAATTTGCCGAAGCGGAGCGGTCGGGAAGTACTGTCAGTGATGAAAGGCTGAAAAAACGACGAGCTGGGAAACAAATTGCCCAGCTCGGCAAACAAGCGAAGCAATCATGCCCCCCGCTCAAGGTGCCCAGCCACAACATCGCTAATGATCCGAGGATGGTGCCCGGTTATAATAATCTTGCAGATTACCTGCCCGACCAAGTACATTATGAACCCATGGACATGCAGATGCAAAGATACGAGTACGGGAAGCCTCTCGTCAAAGATGAAAGATCTCTATCAACGATGATGCGAAGATTGCATGATTGGTACTTGAAAATCTGCAGAGACTCTGGGGGGAGGAGTACTTTCTATGTGAGAGTTAAAAAGGAGCATGACCTTGTTGGAATTGATCTATTGCCTGTTCCATTTGAGGAGTTCTATCAGTTTTTCAATCAATTGGCCCTCGATAAAACAACGGTCGCCTGCTACTGTCTGTAAGTAGTACTACTTCTGTCATTAAGTTTCTCTATATAGCTTAGCTCTTTCATTGCATGTATTTATAATCATCCTCACTATATTATGCAGATTGAAGATTGTCGAATTGAAGAAAAGACAAGTCGGTGATATTGGGTTCATTAACACATATCTCATAGATGCAACTTAGGTTAAATTTCATGTCGCGGAAACCGAGGCCAGCATGCTACAATCATTGATAATAAATCAAAACAAAGATATAATACTCTTTCCTTACAAGTTCAAGTGAGTGTTACTGTCTTGTGCGTATTCGGTTTCCCTTATATATTAGTCAAGGTTATAGTAATGTAATTGATGAGTTATGCATGCGTGTGCAGTTACCACTATATTCTCCTACATATTAAGCTTGAGCAGGGACTAGTAATCGTCTTAGACTCAAGACGAAAAGATCCCAAGGACTATGCAGACATGACTCAAATACTCGAGAAGTAAGTTAAATCGATCATTATCCACCATATTAGCAACTTTGTTCATTTCCTGATATATCAAGTAATTGTTTTCTTTGTCCGACAGGGTTTGGAGAAAATTCACCAGAAAAGCTCCGGGACTGCCGAAGGAGCTGCAATTTAGACACCCGAAAGTAAGTAGTAGCTATAGTAGCATTTTAAGCGCATCTACTAGTCATTCAAGCGCTAGTTTCATCAATACCATTTGGCATTCTTGCTTATCAGTTTGATTAACCTCTATTTCTTGTAAAGTGGTTGTGGCAGGAACAAGGGAATGATTTCTGTGGATACTATGTTTGCGAGTCCATCCGCCACACGACCTGTGAGCGGGGCTACACTGAGGAACAATATGAAGTACGTAAATAACAACATTCACAATTTTATTTTATTACCATCATTTGTGTTGAGTTTCATTCATTCATATATATATGTATTGACCCCCTTCTTTAAATTAGATGTTTCGGAAGCGGGATGAACTCCTAGCACCAGCTCGCATGCGAGGAATTCAAGAGGAATTGGCGGCATTCTTTCTTGACTACGTGATCCCTGAAGACGGAGAATTCTATGTTAAACCTGAGTCCGTATGATTATATTTGTAAGAGATAATTACTGTATATATGTAGCCGGTAGTGTCAGATAGATATATGAGAACTTGTTGTTCGACCAATCTCTCGGAGTAGGAGAGGTGGTCGATATCACTTCTTTCGGTATGCATATATGTTCATGACGATTTTCTTTTTCATTCGTTTGCTTACTAGCTAGCGAGCGTGTCTAGTCCTCTCTATACGTATGTATAGTACGTAGCGTCGACCAAGCACAAACATAAGAGAGGACACTTCTCTATATTAATTATAGCTAGCTAACACAATATATGAAACACCTAAATTAACCCCCCCCCCAAACCCCCAACCCTCCCCCCTTTCAAAAAAAACTAAAACCCCAGCCACAGAAATGCTGACGCGTGGATTCCTATTGGTCCCGGTTGGTGCCACCAACCGGGACCAAAGGGTCTCCTGCCTGGGCTCTGCGCACTGCCCACGTGGAGGGGCTTTAGTCCCGGTTCTGGATTGAACCGGGACTAAAGGGGGGAGGTATTAGTACCGACACTTTAGTCCCGGTTCAGGAACCGGGACTAAAGGCCCTTACGAACCGAGACTGTAGGCCCTTTTTCTACCAGTGCACCCTCCTGACCGAGGCGATCGGAGCCGCCAGCCACACCCAGCCACCCATGGGATCGGAGCCAGCGGCCACCACCCACCTGGCCTGTGCGATACGACAGTACTGCTTCCTCTTCATCCACCTATTCACATCACGGTTAGAACGCCTGGTATTTTTACACCCCTTAGACAGCAGTGAGGTCAATATAATAAAAAACTATGTATATAAATATCAATTGGAAGAATACATACCACGTGTTGTTCACATTAACAACAATAGAGAAAATTTATTAAGTAATCATTAATCACAGATCAATCTGTGTGGTAAATGTACACCTCTGGAGAGGTAGTAACAAAGAAGAAATTAAATTAAATAGCTTATCATAGTAATTTTGTGCTCTATAAGAAACAGGTGAAACAATTATAGTATGGTACAACCCCATAGCTTATGTTTATTCTCTGACTTGACCCAGTCTCTGTTTGTGCATATTTTCCAGGAATGGCCAGTTCTCCTACAAGTTGTGCCGACACACAATTACCAGACTTAACCAATCCGGTATATTTTTTCCCAGTTAGGTTAAAATCTTTGAAAACACATAGTTCTTTTACCTTTACACTTATTTCAGGCTTTTTTGGACGAACTCAGTGTGAAACATGCAAATATGAGATTAATGTGCTCACCGATAAGGTTCGCGGAAATGATTGATGGAACAGATGACGAGTACCTAAAGGCCATCTGCACTCAAACTGGTCTTGGAGGGCTAACAAAGATGAAGTCAGTGTCTCTCTGACGTATTATGTTGGTGCTGCTAGCGAAGAGCTACATCCATGACATGCAGAGTATTCAAATTGATGGTAAGGACATTTCTATAACTCCAACGGATGTCTATCAATTAATGGACCTTCCAATAGAGGGGAAAAATATATATATGGAAATGGGAAAAAAAGATGCAAACCTGTTAAGGGCTTATCAAACAGATGGAAGACTTTAAGCTGAGTGACCTCGAGGACAAATTAAAGCCTCCAAAACTCCAGATAATCATTTCATCTGGCGGTTTGTTTTGTATGCTATTGGCATTATTTTAGCACCCACGGTACAAGATTATGTCGACTCCAAATATTTCGTCCTTGTTGAAGACGTCGCAAGAATTCCCAATTTTAACTAGGGATGCTTCACACTGAACCATTTGATAACATCCATCAATACTTTTAATTATAAGGATCAAGTCAATCTACAAGGAAATCTAGCTTTGCTCCAAGTAAGTGCTACAACAGTAGTTGTCATTCAACTATTATTCATATGATGCATATATCTCTATCATTGATGAACTAATATTTCCTATAGTTTTGGTATTGGGAACATGTTCATGCTGGATCGATTTTGTATTCTTGTATACCCCGTCCGCTGATGGCACGGTGGGATGAAGCCACAAGTAAAATAAGACACGAGGCTTATGATAAAGGAGGCCTATATAATGGATTGGTACCTTTCTAGACTTGACTTCTATATTTACCATATTTATTTCTTAGTACTGATTCTTTATATCTTTTCAATGGTTGTCATGAACATCGGCGGTCTGGAGCCAACTAACATTACAAATGACCAGCATACCAACAAAGATACACATGCGGATGAAGATGCTATCTATCGACCACAACCACGAGGTCAAACTATGAGTAGCTAACAAGTAAGTTGCTCCAAGACACATCCTTTTCAATAACACAACAAAGGTCACACCTAACCATACTTATTTTTCTTCTAACAAAACAAGTTGACATTTCTTTTATGCAGATGGACATGATACTTCAAACCCAGAACGATCTATTTGCAGAACAGGAGAAAAAGTTGGTCAAACAAGTAGTAGAAGTATAGCACAAATTGTTGGGGAACGTAGTAATTTCAAAATTTTCCTACGCACACGCAAGATCATGGTAATGCATAGCAACGAGGGGGAGAGTCTGATCTACGTACCCTTGTAGATCACAACGGAAGCGTTGACACAACGCAGAGGAAGTAGTCGTACGTCTTCTTCCTAATCCGACCGATCCAAGCACCGTTACTCCGGCACCTCCGAGTTCTTAGCACACGTTCAGCTCGATGACGATCCCCGGGCTCCGATCCAGCAAAGCTTCAGGGAGGAGTTCCGTCAGCACGACGGCGTGGTGACGATCTTGATGTTCTACCGACGCAGGGCTTCGCCTAAGCACTACAACGATATGATCGATGTGGAATATGGTGGCAGGGGGCACCGCACACGGCTAAGGAATGATCTCAATGATCAACTTGTGTGTCTATGGGGTGCCCCCTGCCCCTGTATATAAAGGATGGAGGAGGAGGAGGAGGCCGGCCAAGGCTAGGCGCGCCAGGTGTGGAGTCCTACTAGGACTCCAAGTCCTAGTAGGAGTCCACCAAGAGGGGAGGAAGGGAGAAGGACGTGGAGGAGTAGGAAAGGTGGTCGGCCCCCTTTTCCCTAGTCCAATTCGGACTAGAGGGGAGGGGGGGGGGCGCAGCAGCCTTTTTCCTCTTCCCACTAAAGCCCATCAAGGCCCATTACTTCTCCCGTAACTACCCGGTACTCCGAAAAATACCCGAATCAATCGGAACCTTTCCGATGTCCGAATATAGTCGTCCAATATATAGATCTTTACGTCTCGACCATTTCGAGACTCCCCGTCATGTCCCCGATCTCATCCGGGACTGCGAACTCCTTCGGTACATCAAAACTCATAAACTCATAATATAACTGTCATCGAAACCTTAAGCGTGCAGACCCTACGGTTCGAGAACAATGTAGACATGACCGAGACACGTCTCCGGTCAATAACCAATAGCGAGACCTGGATGCCCATATTGGCTCCTACATATTCTACGAAGATCTTTTATCGGTCAGACCGCATAACAACATACATTGTTCCCTTTGTCATCGGTATGTTACTTGCCCGAGAGTCGATCGTCGGTATCCAATACCTAGTTCAATCTTGTTACCGGCAAGTCTCTTTACTCGTTCCGTAATACATCATCCCACAACTAACATATTAGTTGCAGTGCTTGCAAGGCTTATGTGATGTGCATTACCGAGAGGGCCCAAAGATACCTCTCCGACAATCGGAGTGACAAATCCTAATCTCGAAATACGCCAACCCAACATCTACCTTTGGAGACACCTGTAGTACTCCTTTATAATCACCCAGTTACGTTGTGACGTTTGGTAGTACCCAAAGTGTTCCTCCGGCAAACGGGAGTTGCATAATCTCATAGTCACAGGAACATGTATAAGTTATGAAGAAAGCAATAGCAACATACTAAACGATCGGGTGCTAAGCTAATGGAACGGGTCATGTCAATCAGATCATTCAACTAATGATGTGATCCCGTTAATCAAATAACAACTCTTTGTCCATGGTTAGGAAACATAACCATCTTTGATTAACGAGCTAGTCAAGTAGAGGCATACTAGTGACACTCTGTTTGTCTATGTATTCACACATGTATTATGTTTCCGGTTAATACAATTCTAGCATGAATAATAAACATTTATCATGCTATAAGGAAATAAATAATAACTTTATTATTGCCTCTAGGGCATATTTCCTTCAGTCTCCCACTTGCACTAGAGTCAATAATCTAGATCACATCACCATGTGATTAACATCGATAGTTCACATCATCATGTGATTAACACCCATAGTTCACATCGCCATGTGACCAACACCCAAAGGGTTTACTAGATTCAGTAATCTAGTTCACATCGCTATGTGATTAACACCCAAAGAGTACTAAGGTGTGATCATGTTTTGCTTGTGAGAAAATCTTAGTCAACGGGTCTGCCACATTCAGATCCACATGTATTTTGCAAATTTCTATGTCAACAATGCTCTGCATGGAGCTACTCTAGCTAATTGCTACCACTTTCAATATGTATCTAGACCGAGACTTAGAGTTATCTAGATTAGTGTCAAAACTTGCATCGGCGTAACCCTTTACGACGAACCTTTTTTTATCACGTCCATAATCGAGAAACATATCCTTATTTCACTAAGGATAATTCTGACCGCTGTCCAGTGATCTACTCCTAGATCACTATTGTACTCCCTTGCCAAATCAGTGCAGGGTATACAATAGATCTGGTATACAGCATGACATACTTTATAGAACCTATGGCCAAGGCATAGGGAATGACTTTCATTCTCTTTCTATCTTCTGCCGTGGTCGGGCTTTGAGTCTTACTGAACTTCACACCTTATAATACAGGCAAGAACTCTTTCTTTGACTGCTCCATTTTGAACTACTTCAAAATCTTGTCAAGGTATGTACTCATTGAAAAAACTTATCAAGCGTCTTGATCTATCTCTATAGATCTTGGAGCTCAATATGTAAGCAGCTTCACCGAAATCTTTCTTTGAAAAAATCCTTTCAAACACTCCTTTATGCTTTACAGAATAATTCTACATTATTTTCGATCAACAATATGTCATTCACATATACTTATCAGAAATGCTGTAGTGCTCCCACTCACTTTCTTGTAAATACAGGCTTCACCGCAAGTCTGTATAAAACTATATGCTTTGATCAGCTCATCAAAGCGTATATTCCAACTCCGAGATGCTTGCACCAGTCCACAGATAGATCGCTGGAGCTTGCACATTTTGTTAGCACCTTTCAGATTGACAAAACCTTCTGGTTGCATCATATACAACTCTTTCTTTAATAAATCCATTAAGGGATGCAGTTTTGTTTATCCATTTGCCAGATTTCATAAAATGCGGCAATTACTAACATGATTCGGACAGACTCAAGCATAGATACGAGTGAGAAACTTTCATCGTAGTCAACACCTTGAACTTGTCGAAAACCTTTTGCGACAATTCTAGCTCTGTAGATAGTAACACTACTATCAGCGTCCGTCTTCCTCTTGAAGATCCATTTATTCTCAATTGCTTGCCGATCATCGGGCAGGTCAACCAAAGTCCAAACTTTGTTCTCATACATGGATCATATCTCAGATTTCATGGCCTCAAACCATTTCGCGGAATCTGGGCTCATCATCGCTTCCTCATAGTTCGTAGGTTCGTCATGGTCAAGTAACATGACCTCCAGAACAGGATTACCGTGCCACTCTGGTGCGGATCTCACTCTTGTTTACCTACGAGATTCGGTAGTAACTTGATCTGAAGTTACATGATCATCATCATTAGCTTCCTCACTAATTGGTGTAGGTGTCACAGAAACCGGTTTCTGTGATGTACTACTTTCCAATAAGGGAGGAGGTACAGTTACCTCATCAAGTTCTACTTTCCTCCCACTCACTTCTTTCGAGAGAAACTCCTTCTCCAGAAAGTTTCCAAATTTAGCAACAAAAGTCTTGCCTTCGGATCTGTGATAGAAGGTGTACCCAACTGTCTCCTTTGGGTATCCTATGAAGACATATTTCTCCGATTTGAGTTTGAGCTTATCGAGATGAAACTTTTTCACATAAGCATCACAACTCCAAACTTTAAGAAATGACAGCTTAGGTTTCTTGCCAAACCATAGTTCACACGGTGTCGTCTCAACGGATTTAGATGGTGCCCTATTTAACATGAATGCAGCTGTCTCTAATGCATAACCCCAAAACGATAGTGGTAGATCAGTAAGAGACATCATAGATCGCACTATATCTAATAAAGTACGGTTATGACGTTCAGACACACCATTATACTGTGGTGTTCCAGGTGGCGTGAGTAGTGAAACTATTTCACATTGTTTTAACTGAAGACCAAACTCGTAACTCAAATACTCTTTTCCACCATCAGATCGTAGAAACTTTATTTTCTTGTTACGATGATTTTCCACTTCACTCTGAAATTATATGAACTTTTCAAATGTATCAGAGTTCTATTTCATTAAGTAGATATACCCATATCTTCTCAAATCATCTGTGAAGGTCAGAAAATAATGATACCCGTTGCAAGCCTTAAATATTCATCGGACCACATACATCAGTATGTATGATTTCCAACAAATCTGTTGCTTGCTCCATTGTTCCGGAGAACGGCGTTTTAGTCATCTTGCCCAAAAGGCATGGTTCGCAAGCATCAAGTGATTCATAATCAAGTGATTCCGAAAGCCCATCAGCATGGAGTTTCTTCATGCGCTTTATATCAATATGACCTAAACGGTAGTGCCACAAATAAGTTGCACTTATCATTATTAACTTTGCATCTTTTGGTTTCAATATTATGAATATGTGTATCACTACGATCGAGATCCAACGAACTTGTTTCATTGGGTGTATGACCATCGAAGGTTTTATTCATGTAAACAGAACAACAATTATTCTCTGACTTTAATGAATAACCATATTGCAATAAACATGATCAAATCATATTCATGCTCAATGCAAAAATAAAATAACACTTATTTTAGTTCAACACTAATCCCGAAAGTATAGGGGAGTGTGTGATGATGATCATATCAATCTTGGAACTACTTCCAACACGCATCGTCACTTCACCCTTAACTAGTCTCTGTTTATTCTGCAACTCCTGTTTCGAGTTACTACTCTTAGCAACTGAACCAATATCAAATACTGAGGGGTTGCTATAAACACTAGTATAGCACACATCAATAACATGTATATCAAATATACTTTTGTTCACTTTGCCATCCTTCTTATCCGCCAAATACTTGGGGCAGTTCCGCTTCCAGTGACCAGTCCCTTTGCATTAGAAGCACTTAGTCTCAGGCTTAGGACCAGACTTGGGCTTCTTCACTTGAGCAGCAACTTGCTTGCCGTTCTTCTTGAAGTTCCCCTTCTTCCCTTTTGCCCATTTCTTCAAACTAGTGGTCTTGTCAACCATCAACACTTGATGTTTTTCTTGATTTCTACCTTCATCGATTTCAGCATCACGAAGAGCTTGGGAATCGTTTCCGTTATCCCTTGCATATCATAGTTCATCACGAAGTTCTACTAACTTGGTGATGGTGACTAGAGAATTCTGTCAATCACTATCTTATCTGGAAGATTAACTCCCACTTGATTCAAGCGATTGTAGTACCTAGACAATCTGAGCACATGCTCACTAGTTGAGCGATTCTCCTCCATCTTTTAGCTATAGAACTTGTTGGAGACTTCATATCTCTCAACTCGGGTATTTGCTTGAAATATTAACTTCAACTCCTGGAACATCTCATATGGTCCATGACGTTCAAAACGTCTTTGAAGTCCCGATTCTAAGCCATTAAGCATGGTGCACTAAACCATCAAGTAGTCATCATATTGAGCTAGCCAAACGTTCATAATGTCTGCATCTGCTCCTGCAATAGGTCTGTCACCTAGCGGTGCATCAAGGACATAATTTTTCTGTGCGGCAATGAGGATAAACCTTAGATCATGGATCCAATCCGTATCATTGCTACTAACATCTTTCAACACAATTTTCTCTAGGAACATATCAAAATAAACATATGAAAGCAACAACGCGAGCTATTGATCTTCAACATAGATATGCTAATACTACCAGGACTAAGTTCATGATAAATTAAAGTTCAATTAATCATATTACTTAAGAACTCCCACTTAGATAGACATCCCTCTAATCCTCTAAGTGATCACGTGATCCAAATCAACTAAACCATAACCGATCATCACGTGAGATGGAGTAGTTTTCAATGGTGAACATCGTTATGTTGATCATATCTACTATATGATTCACGCTCGACCTTTCGGTCTCCGTGTTCCGAGGCCATATCTGCATATGCTAGGCTCGTCAAGTTTAACCTGAGTATTCTGCGTGTGCAAAACTGGCTTGCACCCGTTGTAGATGGACGTAGAGCTTATCACACCCGATCATCATGTGGTGTCTGGGCACGACGAACTTTGGCAACGGTGCATACTCAGGGAGAACACTTCTTGATAATTTAGTGAGAGATCATCTTATAATGCTACCGTCAATCAAAGTAAGATAAGATGCATAAAAAGATAAACATCATATGCAATCAAAATATGTGACATGATATGGCCATCATCATCTTGTGCCTTTGATCTCCATCTTCAAAGCATTGTCATGATTTCCATCGTCACCGGCATGACATCATGATCTCCATCATCTTGATCTATATCAATATGTCGTCACATGGTCGTCTCGCCAACTATTGCTCTTGCAACTATTGCTATCGCATAGCGATAAAGTAAAGCAATTATTGGGCGCTTGCATCTTATGCAATAGACAGACAACCATAAGGCTTTTGCCAGTTGCCGATAACTTCAACAAAACATGATCATCTTATACAACAACTTATAACTCATCACGTTTTGACCATATCATATCACAACATGCCCTACAAAAACAAGTTAGACGTCCTCTACTTTGTTGTTGCAAATTTTACGTGGCTGCTACGGGCTTAGCAAGAACCAATCTTACCTACGCATCAAAACCACAACGATAGTTTGTCAAATAGACTCCGTTTTAACCTTCGCAAGGACCGGGCGTAGCCACACTCGGTTCAACTAAAGTTGGAGAAACAGTCACCCGCAAGTCACCTATGTGCAAAGCACGTCGGGGAAACCGGTCTCGCGTAAGCGTACGCGTAATGTCGGTCCGGGCCGCTTCATCCAACAATACCGCCGAACCAAAGTATGACATGCTGGTAGGCAGTATGACTTATATCGCCCACAACTCACTTGTGTTCTACTCGTGCATATAACATCAAACCATAAAACCTAGGCTCTTATACCACTGTTGGGGAACGTAGTAATTTCAAATTTTTCCTACGCACACGCAAGATCATGGTGATGCATAGCAACGAGGGGGAGAGTCTGATCTACGTACCCTTGTAGATCGCAACGGAAGCGTTGACACAACGTAGAGGAAGTAGTCATACGTCTTCTTCCCGATCTGACCGATCCAAGCACCGTTACTCCGGCACCTCCGAGTTCTTAGCACACGTTCAGCTTGATAACGATCCCCGGGCTCCGATCCAGCAAAGCTTCGGGGAGGAGTTCCGTCAGCACGACGGCGTGGTGACGATCTTGATGTTCTACCGACGCAGGGCTTCGCCTAAGCACTACAACGATATGATCGAGGTGGAATATGGTGGCAGGCGGCACCGCACACGGCTAAGGAACGATCTCAATGATCAACTTATGTGTCTATGGGGTGTCCCCTGCCCCTGTATATAAAGGGTGGAGGGGGAGGAGGAGGCCAGCCAAGGCTAGGCGCGCTAGGTGTGGAGTCCTACTAGGACTCCAAGTCCTAGTAGGAGTCCACCAAGAGGGGAGGAAGGGAGAAGGAAGTGGAGGAGTAGGAAAGGTGGCCGGCCCCCTTTTCCCTAGTCCAATTCGGACTAGAGGGGAGGGGGGGCGCAGCAGCCTTTTTCCTCTTCCCACTAAAGCCCATCAAGGCCCATTACTTCTCCCGTAACTACCCGGTACTCCGAAAAATACCCGAATCACTCGGAACCTTTCTGATGTCCGAATATAGTCGTCTGATATATCGATCTTTACGTCTCGACCATTTCGAGATTCCTTGTCATGTCCCGGATCTCATCCGGGACTCCGAACTCCTTCGGTATATCAAAACTCATAAACTCATAATATAACTGTCATCGAAACCTTAAGCGTGCGGACCCTACGGTTCGAGAACAATGTAGACATGACCGAGACACGTCTCCGGTCAATAACCAATAGCGGGACCTGGATGCCCATATTGGCTCCTACATATTCTACGAAGATCTTTTATCGGTCAGACCGCATAACAACATACGTTGTTCCCTTTGTCATCGGTATGTTACTTGCCCGAGATTCGATCGTCGGTATCCAATACCTAGTTCAATCTTGTTACCGGCAAGTCTCTTTACTCGTTCCGTAATACATCATCCCACAACTAACATATTAGTGGCAGTGCTTGCAAGGCTTATGTGATTTGCATTACCGAGAGGGCCCAGAGATACCTCTCCGACAATCGGAGTGACAAATCCTAATCTCGAAATACGCCAACCCAACATCTACCTTTGGAGACACCTGTAGTACTCCTTTATAATCACCCAGTTACGTTGTGACGTTTGGTAGTACCCAAAGTGTTCCTCCGGCAAACGGGAGTTGCATAATCTCATAGTCATAGGAACATGTATAAGTTATGAAGAAAGCAATAGCAACATAGTAAACGATCGGGTGCTAAGCTAATGGAACGGGTGATGTCAATCAGATCATTCAACTAATGATGTGATCCCGTTAATCAAATAACAACTCTTTGTCCATGGTTAGGAAACATAACCATCTTTGATTAACGAGCTAGTCAAGTAGAAGCATACTAGTGACACTCTGTTTGTCTATGTATTCACACATGTATTATGTTTCCGGTTAATACAATTCTAGCATGAATGATAAACATTTATCATGATATAAGGAAATAAATAATAACTTTATTATTGCCTCTAGGGCATATTTCCTTCACAAATTAGATAAAAGAATAATCACCATGACCGAGGACGTGATAAACACAAGGGGTAAAATTGCCACTCAACCTAGGTTGTCCAAGCTGGAGGACGAAGTTGGAGACCTCAAAAGGGAAGTTGGAGACCTCAAAAGGGAACTCCAGGTAAGTGATACTACAACATCAATTCTACCCATAACTTCCTATATTTTCATTCTATGCATTTCATGTTACAGGAATTAAGATCCCTAGTTGAAACAAACAAAAAATCAACGACGAACAATGCATACGTACAGGTGATAACTATGGCCCATAACCTTGCTAACATGAGTTAAGTTTTGTTCATCGACCAACTCCTAATTTTAGGAACAAGAGCAACCAAGCAATGGCAAGTTTTCATCAACTCCTGGGTTTGACGCATGGAAAGCATGGACTTCTGCTGATACACCTAGTGCAAAACTTGTGGTGCAAAACGAGGAGTTGGACCAAGACATCCCACCACGGAAGCCTATATTCAACAATGATTACATATTGACAGATGAAGACTATGAGGCTGCACTTTTCATCCGAGGGAGTCACGACCTTGTTGAGATAGTTCACATCAAAAACATTGTGCTAACAGTTCATCAACTCAAGCCAAATGTTAGCAAACTATTCTTTGTCGATGACGTAAGGCCCGTATACTGCAATCTACATCAAGTATTCTAAATTATTCCATATTACATGACAAATTTTGCAGGTTATTAATGCATATGCACGCATTAGCAATGTTGCAACTAATGCTACATCATTCATTTCCATTGTAAAAAGCAGAAGATTGCTAGGCGAATTTGGGGGTATTCCAATGGGATGCAAAAGCCCACATGTTGCTAATGTAGCAACAAAATTTGTAGGACGCAAAATGGTATGCATGTTTCCTGACTTGTTTAATTGTATATCTTGATTTTCCCTAAATTGAGTCTGCTTTAATTTTCTGCCAGGTACGTGTCCCAATGAATGTGCACAACATGCACTGGTTATTACTTGTGTTTAATTTAGACAAAGAAGAGATCCAGGTCCTAAACTCCATCCAAGCATACCGTGACATTGCCAAGGAAACTGCACTGGTAAGCTTGCTCTCTTGCTTCCTCTTACCTCATGTGACACTTTTTGAAAAGCACTGACGCAATCCCTTGAATTACTCCTCATACACCAGGTGGAGTCTATTCAGGCGTGTATCAACGAAGCGGTCCAGGATGGCTTGGTAACATCGCCTAAACCCATCAATATTACCCAGTGGAAAACCACTTGCTATACTAACATACCACAACAGACGGATGGGTGCGTATAGGCAGCTACATGATTCCTCATCTACATTACAATACTTAACTTCAACTTTACATCACAGTTATTCCTGTGGGACGTACACACTCAAATACATGTTGACATGGGACGAAGACAAAATTACTAAGGATTTCACACAGGTGTGCCGAACACTAAATTACATTTGCAATCATGCACTACCTATGCTTCACCGCTATCCTAACCTATGCGTCGCTATATAATTCAGGCAGAAATACATATTTTCAGCTGGAAAATGTGTTCAAGCCTGCTACGTTCAGATTGCAACAAGCTTCGAAAAAAATCATACAAGAATCCTATAGAGGTAAGTTCTACACAACTAGCATTTCATGTCACGTAGTTCCTACCTTTCATGATTGCATGTAACGCACCACTATTTCCAGCATTCCAGAGGAACGAAAAGGTGCAGACGACGACGTCACGATTGTCAGCAACCCTGATGTTACAAACAAACCAGACACATCCAGTGCCCCAAAGCGTAAGCGTGGACGCCCGAGGAAGAATGTCCCTCCTAGTAATCTAGTGAAACAACAATTTGACACAGAGACTATCGCTAAACAAGTGGAGTAAAAAAGATGCAAGTGCAAACCATCAAACACGGTGTCCAGCCCATTCGTACAGCCATGAATGGGCTACACGGAGTGGCACTTCAAGGGCAGATCCAAATGATTGATCTTCATAGCATGTTCTTTGAATTAAAGACTATACTTATGTTCTAATGTTTTTGCATATTATTTGTATGCTTATGTCCATCCAAATGCTTGAATTTTCATTGGTTCTTTTTAGAAAAAACCGAGCTAATGAGCTACAAGTTCCACTTCTATCATTTGCGCCATCTGATCCATACCTTTCTGCATCGGAGTAACCTTACATCTAAAACACTACCATAAGTGACTACTTACAAACGCATGCTCCCCATTCTAACAGCGCCATACACTACGTAAGTATATAGTTCTGGTTTAAGTGGATGATGATTATGGCTGAGGCAGGGTAATTAAGGAAGAAAAATCATAACATATAGAACACATGAGCAATGATGTAAATATCATGGTTACACTACTATTTCTCACATCACGAGTTGAGTGGGACATTATTACCTTGCCAGCAAAAAGAACATAATCAATAATGCAGCTAGCTTGATGGATTACTTTAGTCCACTCCACAAGAAAAATTTCAGACTGCAGCACCAGCAGTCAATGCACACACAGAACCGTATTGTCAAATGCCAGCCTCTCTTGTAGAAAATAAGAAGGAATAGCATCAGGAACACCATGTACCATTTTTATACTGATATAGACATGTCGACAAAACTAATGCGATACATGGACATGCACACACATTGCAGCTTGTGTTTTGCATCAAAACTAATGCGATACATGGAGCTAACGAATTTACAACTAATAAATCTAGGCCTAAGTCTGTTGGGTAACAATACTGAAACAGATGTCCCAACTAGCTTTACTCTAACAGAGTTCTGCTTACTAACTAGACAGCTAGGATGACAATGAGAACCAAGCAACCAGCATAAGATCATCGAAGAACAAACAGATGCTAAACTTGCTCATTGGCAAAATAGGTTGTGCACGTGAACATGATAGAGAGGACTAAAATAGGGGACATACTTCTTCTGTTCCATATTTGTCGACAATGATTATGGCTGAGGCATGATAATGCACATGTAGCAACGCGTGCAAAGCGGGCAAGAAATTCATATGAAGTAGGCATTCTTCCAAATTGAGCCAATTCTGGTTTTCGAAGATATAATTTACATAACTACTGTCCATTTTCTACAGTGCCATACATTGCCTAAATATTCAGAACTATGATTAAGGCGCGGGTCATTTATGTCTTGAGCACCCGAGTCACCTTCTCCTCGTCCCACATGAACCCCTGGATGTTCTGCACCCACTCGAAGCAACTCACCATCACTCCGCCCGAGTTGGCCATGATGTCCGGTAGGATCAGCACACCCTTCTTTGCCAGAATCTGCACCATGAACTTGAACATTTCTCTGCTGTCAGTCAATGTGTGAATGTGTCAACAAATGCAGCGTAGTTTTGTGGCAAAATGTTGGTGTTCTTGCCTCGTCGGCCTCGGGGTCTGTTGGGTGGTTAACAGCCTCGATGTTGTACTTTGCTTTGATGGCATCAACATTGTCCCTAGTAGAACAATAAAATCGAACGGACTTTTTATTAACAAAAATGTATTCGGATACACAAAAAAATAACAGCCAGGTGGATACTTTAACTGAGCTTCTGAGCAGTAATCTGATAAAGATTGGATGAAGTGAGATTGGACGAGGAAATAGAAGATTACTTGTTTATGACTCCTCCCAGAGCTGCCGGGATGAGCACGTCGCACTCTTCCGTGAGCAGCAAGGTCGAGTCAACGGCGTCGCCTCCGTCAAAGCCCTTGATCCCGTGGTTCTCTGCCGAGTGCTTCATCAACTTGGCTATGTCAATTCCATTGGAGTTCTTGACAGCCCCTATGATATCTCTGATGGAGACCACCTTGCCACCAGCTTCAGTGATCAATTGGGCAGCCCAAGAGCCAATATTACCAAATACCTGAAAAAGGCAAGAAGATAATAATTGCTCATCTGTGCAAAATGTAGATGAAGAAACATAGTTCTGGCCTTGGTCCACAATGTATGGCGCCATTGTACACAACGATTATTACTAGCATTGTGTAGGCATGCTTGTATATATTTGGCAGAATATATTACTTGTGGGTGCTCATTGTGTGCTCCTTTGCCCTTTAATTTCAGCGCGTGAGGTGGGAGATTAGAAAGATACTGACATATCAAGCACAGAACTTTGCAATTGCCACTGATGGTGTCTCCATTGTAAGCCTAAGCTTTGACAAGATGCTTGTCTCTAAATTATAAATGGGAAACATCTTAGCTTTGCATGAAAATTAAAGAGATTGGCAAAATTTTCTCTGGCATTTTAAATGCGCAAAAGACCAAAGAAAAAGCAAATAATCTTAGTGAGTTCAGATAAAACAGAGAATTACCTTAAGAAGAGTTCAATTGCAATATCTTGATATTACACTAAAATTAAAAGCTGGATGGTCAGTCTAGTGGCAGAACAACAACCATCTTTTGGCAAATAAAATGTTTGCTTACAAATTTTAAGTTTTCGGAAGCAGCCATGGATTTCACCTGGAAAAGAACATCGAAGAGAAAAAACAACGTCCTACAACTGCTCCATCAGACATGAATGGGCAGAATAAAGGGATATGTTGTATGTTCTTCCCTACGGCTAAACAATTGCTGAAAACTGTCACTTTCCTAAACCAGAAGGGTTGCAGTAGCAAATTTCTACTTAGTAGTGAGCAAGTGTAGATGATTTTGGTCCTTCTGTCTTCTAT
This sequence comes from Triticum monococcum, assembly GCA_034509565.1. Taxonomy (NCBI): domain Eukaryota; kingdom Viridiplantae; phylum Streptophyta; class Magnoliopsida; order Poales; family Poaceae; genus Triticum; species Triticum monococcum. Next base: position 699,810,997 of record CM067847.1, read on the forward strand.
CAATCCTTATCCAAGATGGTAAATTATGGCACAAACGATGTATAACTTATTAATATGATTCCTCGCTTTGTACGTGATGAACAATAACACTGCAAATATCATTCTACAAGAATTTTGATTCCTCTCCAGGGTAACTGCATAGCTCCCCATGTGCATCAATCGACAAAGCACAACTCTATCGCGTATCTACGCTGCTAGGCCATCGCACATCCAACCACTTCCTCGCTTGGAACCACCGAATTGAACTGCCCAATCAAATCAATACATGCCGGGATCAACATAGGGGATGAAGGGGGGAGCAAGAGACCATACGTACCATGTCGGGCAGGATGACCTGTAGTCCGGCGGGGCCGGTGTCAACCTGGGCGACCTCGACCAGCAGCGGCGACTGCAGCGTTGGTAAGGTCGACGACTAGATGCAGGAGTTGGGGACGACCTCGTCCGGGCATGGCTGCTCCCCCTCCTTGGCGGCATGGACGGACAAGACCTCTTCTGGGTGAGGCCGAGGTCAGTGACGGGAGTCCGGCGACGCTGCTGAAGATGCCGCCGCCACAACCACCCGCCTCCTCCGCTGAAGATGCCGCCACCGCTGCTGAACATGGACGTCGATCTGGTCGATGACTCAGTGAGGAGCGGGAAGGAGAAGGCGCAGGAGAAGCAGCTGAGCCGGCGGCGCAGCGACCGGCAGATGAGGAGGCGTGGAGAGGGGGGAAGAAGCGTGCGGCAGCGCAGCGACACTGCAGAGGAGAAGGCGCGGAGAGGGGATCGACAGAGGGGGAAGAAGCGTGCGTGGCTACGTTTCTTTTTCCTTTTCTCCCAGCGCTGCACACTAAATTGGACGAATCTCCCCTTTTGAAAAATGATTTGCCCCACCATAATCTTGTAATGGTCCCACAATTATTTGTAATTTCATGTAATTTTACTGTCGTAACTCCTCGTAACTCCTATTTCTCCACCGTTTGATCATAGTAAATGGACGGCCCCTAAATTCGCCAATCAGTATAACAGTTGTATTGCTGGAAACGTGCCTCCCATTGAAAGAATATTCCTATGGTTGTGGTCCAACCACCTCCTAACTATCCTCCTATGGGTTGTGGTACAACCACCCTCCTATCCACCCAACCCATGGTTGATTATCTAATATTACTACTAGACAATTTATCTACCAGATACAATTTGTGTCGAGCACAGATTGTGAAGGGGTCCGTTTGTGAGAACATTTCAACTAGTAGCACAATTTTCATGCTCGTCATCCCTTTTCTAAACTCACTTGGGTAAAGGCATGGATACTGATATATCCCCTTTATCAGAATGCAGCTTCTCAACTTCCATTCAATAATTCCTGGCTTGGGTTTTCTGACCTCGATTTGATCATGTGGATTATAACCACTTCCATCGATGTAGATTCTAGTGGAACGCTACCATCTTGACATGCCAAGTTATAAGTAGGATAATGCAACTTTGGTGATGCTTCTCACTTCAGAGATTTGGAATGGGCGAAATGCCAGAGGGTCACACTATGGCTCCCATTTTGGGTTGCTTCTCGGTGGAAAATATATGCGTTATTTTCGGAGGTTCACACTACGACCGTGGATGTGTAGCTATGAACCCACCTCTTCGTTGGAGGCATTCCATTTGGAGAGGGTGCGGGTTGTCACGTCCTAACTTCTTTCATGTGAAGAGACTGTATTTGGGATTTGCAGGATGTCCAGATTCAACAACTTGCTTTGCAATATGGTCTCGGTCAACATTCATTCTTTCTGCCGATTATGGAATTGTATTATCATCATGAAGCAAAGATGCGCTAGTGAGTACATCGGTTGAAGATGATGACTGTGGGGATTGCACTTGTGTTTTGTTTTATTTGTTAGATGTTGTGTTTGTTAGCATGTTGACTGTGTGCATTCTCGGTACTTTGTCATCATGTTGTTGTGAAGGCCAATTTTACTTATTGTGTCATAGTTTAATGCATTAATAAAATTTCACATTATCGAACGAAAATGGCCTACTAGTTTGATGGTGGAAGAGGCCATGGTTATTGTTTTTATATGCAATATCTTTAAGCTCATGCCGTATCAGATTGAGAAGCACCCAACTGCATGGTTCAAGATAGAAACGAACATATATACATAAACATTTGGTAACTTGAGAAGAATGATAGAAATGTATATTTATGAAGGGTGGATGATTCTCTATTTACTCCTTCCCTCGTGGGGTGCCAACCTCCCATTCTCTATTTACCCATCATTTTGTGTTTTTTTCCAAAATCAATTTGAGACGGAACTACCCCTAGAATCCGGCTCAATCTCTCTTCCAGTCTATCCTATATATGCCTCATTTCCCATCCTAAGAGAGATGAGGAATCATTTTAGGTTTCGGGTTGCTAGTTCAAGCAATTGCCTATCCCTTCTCTTGTTAGTTCCTTAGCCTAGGCAAGAGAGGTATCGGGATGTGAGAAGGTGTGTAACAAGCCCTCGTGCCAAGTGAGACATAAAATTCTCGCTAATTCATAATGCAGTTCAGATTTGTCAACTTTGCAGAGTAAAGTCCTCGCTACAATAGCTTGACTTTGCATCTAGAATATGCTAGATTAAAAACGAACAACCCATATCAATTTTATTGTATCTGAAGTCAAGAAGTGCATAAATGTACTTTTTTGGCATGCTTGACTATATTGTAGATATGTTTTGTATTCTCTGTTTCTAAATATAACACATTTTAGAGATTTCAATATGGATGCAGCGTTTTGGCCCTGCACCCGAAGTGAACAGTAAATTCATTTAAAATAGTAAAGAAAAAATCGATATCTTTTTTTTTGATGCTTGACACTGATTTGCATGAAGTCCATGCCAAATTTCATGGAGTTTGGACATTTCAGTAGCTCTCAGCAAAAAAGATAATTTTTGCGGCTGTAAAAAATTTTACTGTTCACTTACCGTTTTGACCGTTTCTGTGTTTTTTTCATAAGCGCCTCAAATATCTGAATAAGCTGAAATTTGGCACGAACGTCACACATTGAAATATCTTCCACCTAAAATAATTTCAGAATTTTTTTGGTTTTTTTTGAATTTACTGTTCACCGGATGTAAATGAACCTGGGCACCGAATTGAATGTCTGATTCAGTATGGACTACATGTAGATGTATATAGACATATTTTAAAGTGTAGATTTACTCATTTTGCTTCGTAGGTAGACCATATTGAAATCTTTAAAAAGGCTTATATTTAGAAACCGAGGGAGTAGCATCTAATCTGAACCGCTGGCCTTAAATCTGATGGTTCCGAAAGAGGAAAGTCAGCAATATAGAAGCTTTGCCGACAATCCGGTGAGTTCATAATAACATGATGCTCAAATAGTCACGTTTTCTTTACTCTTGTAATGCCATCTTATAAGTTATTTTGCACAAGAAAAGAGGTTCAGGAGTGTTGTGAATTGGAAAACTGGCTATTTCTCCCTTGCATCATCTAACAATTTTTTCGACCCATTCTGCAACGAATAAATCCGTTTGTGTCGATGCTAGACTTGGCTAGTACAGTATCTACTGTATTTTCTTTGCAAGCAAACCTTGCGCAGATCGCACTGGCCGGCCTGCCTCGTGTGCGTCGCTGTCTCGCTCATCACCGCCGGACCGCGCCGCATGCCGACTTGCCGACCCCATTAGGTGGACCGTCTGGGCCTCGCTCGCGGCATAGGAACCGACGAGGGCAGGGGAGACCGGGGAACCAGCTCGTTCAGGCTGCTCTTTCAGCCACGGCCGCTAGGGCCACGGGACACGTAACAGTAGATAGGCCAATTCCATCGCGCGACCCTATCCTATCCAACTCTATTCATTTGGGATAAAACGAATAAAGGAGATGGCTCAGCGCGCGACGGTCCGGACTTATCTCGTCCGTTTTGTGTTCAGGCCCACCCATTTCAAGCGCAAACTTGCGCTGGGTTTGGGTCACGGCGGACACCAAATGGACGCACGCCTTATCCGCGTCGGAGCCGCGTGGCAGGCGGCCACCTACCTCCCACCCACCCACATCAATGCACACGAGCGGGCGGCCCCACCTGTCATCCACATGTCGAACGGTCGCCGTCCTTCTTTAAGTGAGAAGCGTGGACAAGTCGTTGTCCACACTATCCCACGCCATCCCGCGGCCTTCTCGAAACCCGACAGCCCCAGTCCCAAATCCTAGCCAACACCTCGCCGGCCGGCCACCCGCAGCCATGGGCCGCAAAGGCAAGCACGACCGCGATGCTGGTTCCTCGTCGGGACGCCGCCGCGGCTCGCCATCGCCACCACGCCGGGCCCCCGTGCCGCCCGCCTTCTTCATCGCGCCCACGTCCGCCGGCGAGCGCGACCGGCATTACGTCCGCTCGTCAGTGTGCCGCCGTTATTGGGAGACGAGGACGCCGCTCCCCTGGAGCGACGTCCATCTCCCCAATAACTGGCATCTCTCCGCCGACCGGGTCACGATCCCGCCGGTCCAACGAGCGGCCGTGCGCACGACAAGGAGATTGAGCGCCACCGCCGCCTCCTCCCCGACAACCTCTTATACGACCCCAGGTACGCCCCGACTCCGGGCTCTGGGACACCTGGTTTCATCACGAGCACGACACCAGGCGCGTGTCGTTCTTCGCCGGCACCTCGACGGGGCCGCGGCGGCCACGACAGGAGCGCGCAGCGCCTGCTCCCCAAGAGCGCGGGCGTAGGCAGGTGCGCGGCGTCACGCCCACGCCGTCGCCTTCCCCGTCTCCGTCGCCACCTCCCCCTCCTCGCATGACAGCGGAGGAGGAGGCCCGTCTCCTGCAGCGTGTCATGGAGGACTCCATGAACACGCATGACGAGCGGCAGTGGGACGCCCTGGAGGAAACCATGGCCCTCTCTGCCGCCGGGGACGTCGCCTTCCCGGAGCTGCAGATGGCCCTCTCTGCAGCTGCTGGGCCAAGGCTGGGGCTGGTCCTGCATTGCTCCGGAGATGGCCGCCGGCGTGGGCATGAACTAGTGCCCCACTCCGCCGCGGTCACCGGAGCGGGAGGCGTCGCCCCGGGAGGAGGTGGTGCAGGCACCTCCGACCGTCCAGCCCGCCCCCGTCTACCACGCACCGCCGGCCCACCTGTGGACGCCGCCGGCCTACGTCGACCTCGTCAGCGACGACGACGACACCGGCGGCCAGTGAAGACGGCGACGGCCACGACACCGACGGGCGTGGCAGGAGCGCGCGGGAGGCGTTTTTTTAATTTTGTTTTTATATGTTAATTATGAAACTGAGCCTTTTAAGTGGCCGTGGAAACTGGGTCGTTTTGTGGCCGACCCCTATATATGTTTTATATTTTTTTTAAATGCGTTTATTTACTTTTTTAGTTATTTCATTCTATTTTTTTATTCACGTCCATCCCGAACAAAATTTGGGATGCGGACGTGGTGGTGGACGCACACACGACCCATCTGACAAAGCCGGACACGGGCGAATCCATCGGCATCCTAAAGGGACAAAATCCGGCTAATCTAAATATCTGTTTGGGTCGCGCGGTGGAGTTGGCCTTATCCACTTCTCTGTTTCGCAAATAAATGGAGCGCACCGATCATCGGCCGTATCGTATAGGTAGCCTCCACGCAGACGCAGTTCAATCCAAAGGTAGCGCCATGGAAGGAAGCTGCAGCTAAGGCCGACCTCGGAGTTGTCTGCACATACGCGTCGTCGTGGTCATCGTCCCGGTTCGGTTGTCCAGATTCCAGAAGTACACGTTCGCGTGCATGTGCTTGGTTTGGTTCCATCGATGAGACCAGAGGTGAGGTCCATAATGTGAACTTGCGCCGCACGCGCGCGATTCCCCATTGCGATTTCACGCCAGATGATGACTGATCGGTGAATGAAAAGCATGGACGGTCGGTCGGTTTCATGTAAAGAAATCGACGACGGCACGTGCGTTGTCACGGAGTGTGCGTGGACTCTATTTCTCTCTCTACATCAGTATCTCAACATTTGTTTTCTTATTATCAGTCGTTTTATAATCTGCCTTTAATTAACTTGTATGCTTTACAACCAACTAGAAAAATTGCCGTGCATTACAACAGAAGACATAAATCACCGCACGCCCGAAACGACTTATTCGTGTGATCACCTCTCCTTGCCACCTTTGCCAGTAGTGATCATATTGTGCACAACGAACGTCATCAACCTCACGGTGTCACACTCTAGCACACCATTTTTGGCAAGATCCCCCTCTATCGAATTGTAATTTTGCTGAATCATAATGATGGTGTGCGCCATCCTTGTCTCATCTACACTTGCTGGATGCACTATCCATGCACACATGCCCTCTATTTTCCTATCATGTAGTCGGCAATAATACACAACATACCAACTCTATCCTCCATTGAACTCAAAAGCTTAGCAAAATAAATGGAAGTGCTAAATTACGTTAGCCAAATAATGTCCAGACCCTCGATTATAAACAACATATCGAGTTAACATTTAATTTGATGGGAGTATGGCTAGGGAATGGCGTGAAAGTTTTCATTTAGTTAAGATTGATTTAACTAGATTGAGTTAATGCAGGACGTGGTTTTGGAAAAGTATCAATTTGGTTTAGATTATTCCAAGTTAAGATATTTATGTTGATTTTGTTTTGTGCGACATAAGTTGGGGTTAAAAAGCCAACAGGAAACCAAAGAAGGGAGAGGAACGTTTGAGGGAAATACCGGGTGAGAGGTGGAGGCGATGGGACGAGCGCCCCTTTAATAGTCGAGATCCTTTTCTTTTTTTCTCTTTTATTCTATTTTCATTGTTTTTTCAAAAAAAAGTGGTACAAAAAATTATAAACAACATATTCTAAAATATTCATCATATATAGTAAAGTATTTGAAAAAGGAAAAAGAAAAAGAAAAAACAAAGAAAACCTAAAGAAAAAACATTCGGAATTGTTAATTGGCCCTGGCCCATCGACACATCCCTGAGATTCCTCGATAAAGCATTGCAATGAGCAACAAATCAGGAAAATTGTGTATGTGTTCCCTTGTCATTGTGGGGAATAATGAACTTCACTTACAACTTTGTTATTTTCAATCTCACCCATTTTCGGGTGGAATGCCTTTTATTTTGTGCTTCATGATTTACTTAAATTTAGTAATTATGTTTTTCTTTTATTGTCTTTTTGTAAAAAAAAATATCACCATTTTATATTTATTTACATCTTAGTTGAAAACAATTCTTATACAAATCATTCATAAAAAAATGTCTGCAGCGCTCCAGCATCTCTTCATGATCAGCCTGGTCTATTCGGTGACCCCAGCAACCTATGTCTGATGGGTGATGTCGTGCCAAAATTTGATGGTTCCATGATTTAATCTAGGGTGCTCCATCTTTGTAGATGACAGTTTGTTTGGGGGAGTGATACGTCTCAAACATATATATAATTTTGTATATGTTCATGCTACTTTTATACCAATATTGCATCAATTTGGAGCGATTATATTGACTTATTAGACTAAACTATTAATCTAGTCTCAATTTAAGTTGTTGTTTTTGGATTTGGTAGAAAAATACCATTTCATGGATCAAAAACTGAAATAAAATGCAGGACAAAGTTTCACATCAAGATGGGCCAAAGGTGACTGGAGGGCACCACTATGAGCCCCACATGATAGGAGCTAGTGATCAGTGCCTGGGAGTGAGGTGGGGCCGCGTGTAGGCCCTTGGGCACCTCAAGACGCCCCTACCTTTATATTCTCTCGAAAACCCCATAACCTTTTATCGAGGAATTTTCCTGCCACGACCACCATGCGCTCCGAGGCAATCAAATCTGGAGAACTTTCTTGGTACTTTGTCGAATGAGGAAATCGTCATCAGAGTTATCTTCATCAGCCTCGCTACCACAATGTACATGTGTAAGTAGTAGTCCTTGGACTATGGGTCCAAAACAGTAGTTAGAAGGCATCCTCTCTCTCTTGCTTCTCAATACAAAGATCAAATGAGCTACCCCACATGATTGTTATCAATCTGATGTGATTTCTCGGTGTCTTTGTTGTAGTGTGATGAATTTTCCCTTTGCAATCAGATTTATATATGGATTTCTTTTGGATTTTTTGAGAACTTTGTTGTATGATTTATAGGCATATATAATCTCTAAGAGGTAGTTGTGTATGTTAGTTGGGTTTAACCTTAAAAGTAATTAATCTAGGTGACAGAAAGGGAAATAAGCTTATATTGTGTTATTGCTACTGACTATAAAAGGATAGTTTCCTAGTTTCCTCGGTGATGAACCGGAGGTAAGGAGAATATATATTATCTACATTATGTCACATTGCTTAAAGCAATGCTCTAGTTTTACGTAATAAGTAGAGATGCATGATGGATAGTGATCCTGGGTGGAGTATTACCTATAGATGTTGTTGGATAATGGTATTTAGATACAATGATCTAATTCCTATATGCAATATGATATGTATGATCAATTATAAACACCAAAATTTATTCAAACACAATTGTAACTTGTTGACCACACATATTGCTTTTTATTTGAAGAGATGCTACTAATGAAGTTATTGATGCCGGAGATTTATTCCTCGTTATCACAATCTTGATCACATTATTTTATGTTCTTTTATAGTCTGAATGTTTTTTACCTGTTTCTATGCAATCCAATTCCGAACACCCAATACAATAATTCTTGTAACTAGCAAAGCTCGAGGGTTTGGCAACCTCAGTAGCCTAAGTTGGAAACCAAGGAAAAATTTCTTAGTTCTGTGTATGTGTTGATTATTGACTCGTTGCAAGGACTCCATAGACTAATACATTGATTCTCAACTAAAAAAACTTTATCCGTGCTACCAACCCTTGCTTTTCAGGGCCCCACAATTTCCAAAAGGATCAAATTAAAGGAAGCCGGAAATGAGGAGGAGTGCATTTGTGTCATCCTCTGTAAGTGCATCTAGTGCCACCCCTAGTTGGTTTTGGACTATTGACGACAAACCTAGTTGAGGGACTAATGTGTCTGAAAGAATTGCAGGATAACACAGGTAGAAGTCCCTCATTGATTCGGTTTTTCCTACCAGAGATGACCCCTAAAAATATATGAAGACATTGAAGTCAATGGTGGTATATGAAAATATTCACATTGAAGACTATGACAAGAGAAGACACCACATGAAGCCTATGGAGCTCGAAGACTTAGATCTGTCGTAGTTCTTTTTCATTTGTGTTGAGTCATAGGAACCACTGTACTGTTAAGTGGGGTCCAAGAGAACCAGTCAGAATGACTGAAGTGATGCCTAATTAAAAACCTATGTCTGCAAGTGAAGACTATGAGAGCTAATCTTGTCCAGAGTCGGACAAGTCAGCTTTGCTTGTAGCCCAAGTAAAGTTGCCGTGTGGGTTTGAAACCTGACCGTTGGAACACGTGTCAGTTCCTTAGTGACCCAGGGTCATTTCGGACAAATCAGGTCGGGTTGCCTAGTGGCTATAAATAGCCCACCCCCTACAACCATAAACGGTTGGCTGCTCAGATTTAGTGCACAGCTTTTGTCGTTTGAGAGCAACCCACCTCGAAGCCTTTGAGAGAGAGAATACCTAGTGAGGATAAAGCCCTAACCACCCAGAGCCAGAGATAATTGGGCATCACTTAAGTCTTCGTGTCTGAGTGATCTGAAGACTTATTACACTTGAGGACTGTGCATCCTCCAGCCGGTTAGGCGTCGCGTTCTGAGCATCCAAGAGACATTGTGAATTGCCGGTGAACGAAGTCTGTGAAGGTTTGGGAGTCTACCTTGAAGACTTACCAGAGTGATTGGGCGAGGTCTGTGTGACCTTAGCTCAAGGAGAATACGGTGAGGACTGGGTGTACTGAGCTGCGTGTTCAGGACTGGGTGTCCGGGACTGTGTGTCCTAAGGTTTAAATACCTAGCCGCTCCAACCAGACGTACAGTTGTCATAGCAACTGGAACTGGTCCAACAAATCATTGTCTTCAACGAGTCACTGGTTTCACCTTCACTTCCCTTTACTTACTGTTACTCATTGTGAAGTCATTGCATGTTTGCTCTATCTTTTGTCTTCACAACGTGAATGTATGTTCTGTTTGGCTTCATAATATCTTCCTACCCGATCCTTATTACACTGCGGCTATTTCTCATTGTGCTTTCACTCTATTGAATACTTGACCATGGCTTGCCTAGTGTAGTCTACCTTCCGCTGCATAGTAATAGGCATATCTCTACTGTTTGTCTTCATAACTTCCACGTTTTGAAGACTTCCATAAAAATCGCCTATTCACCCCCCTCTAGTCGATATAACGCACTTTCAATTGGTATCAGAGCAGGGTGCTCCCTTGTTCTGTGTGATTCGGTTTAACCACCTGGAGTTTTAGCTATGTCGACTGCAGGGATAATTAAAGTTCCCGCTGCGTGCCCCGTCTTCGATGGAACTGAATATCCCTACTGGAAGAATAAGATGCGCATGCATCTTGAAGCCATTGACGTCGACCTATGGCATGTCGTCGAGAACGGTGTTCCCAAGGTTGGAGAAGGTGTCACTGCTGCTGATGTCAAGAAATTCGTTCAACTGGACTCTACTACCAAGAATATCATATGTGGTCATCTGACCAAAGGACAGTATGGCCGTGTGAGTGCTTTGAAGACATCCAAGCTGGTTTGGGACTGGCTCTCCAAGGTCAATGAAGGCATCTCAACCCAGAGAGATTAGAGAATCAGTGTCCTTCGCAACCTCTTCAACCGCTTCAAGCGAAATGACAATGAGAATGTCCAGCACACATTTGACCGACTCACTGACATCACAAATGAGCTTCAAGCCCTCGGCGCTACTGAGATCACCAAACATGAAGTCATCAAGACGCTGCTGAGATCACTTGATAGTTCGTTTGACATCCTAGCCCTGATGATTCAAGAACGTCCTGATTTCAAGACACTCGATCCGTCTGACATACTTGAGAGGCTCAACACACATGAGTTTCAGCTTTCTGAGAAAAGAGATATCTACGGTCCAAACTATGGACGAACTCGTGCCTTGAAGGCAAAAGTTGTTTCCTCATCTGAAGAAGAATCTGACAGCAGTTCTGATGATCCTGAAGACATTGGAAGGGAACTTGCAATGCTTGTGAAGAAGTTCCAAAAATTCACCAAGAAGAAAGGCTTCAGAAATTCTTCACGATCAAGCTCAAGGAATGATTAAGCTTCTGCTCATGACTACAAGAAGAAAACATGCCACAAGTGCAAGAAAACTGGACACTTCATCTCTGAGTGTCCACAGTGGGACAATGAAAACAGAAAGAAGAAGAAGAGCAAGGAATATGACTCTAACGACAAGAAGAAGAAGAAATACTCAAAGTCTTCTTCCAAGTCTTCCTCAAAGTCTTCATCACACAAGAAGAGCTCATCTGGCAAGGCACGTGCGTTTGTTGGCAAGGAAATGGATTCAGAGGAGGAGTCCGCTTCTGAGGAGGCAGAGGTGGAGTCTGAGGAGGAGTCTGATTCTAGCATTGCAAGTCTGGCTACAGCATACGTTGCCAAGTCCATCTTCAACACTGAAGACAATGACTTCATCACCGACACTGATGCAAATGACAAGGACTACTCCGCTCCTACCTACTTCTTCATGGCACGCGGTGCCAAGGTAAACACACGCACTACTCACTATCAAACATCTAGTGACGATGACTCTGATTGTGATTCAAAACCCACCTACAAAACACTTGCTAAAATTGCAACTGAACAACAGAAAGCCATGGAACATATTCAAAAACTGTTAGACAGAAGCGATGATATGTTGGGTGCTGAAATGACTCGATCTGAATCCTTAATTGAAGACATAAAAAATCTTCACGTTAAGTATCAGGAACTTGAAAGTCGTCATGATACTCTCTCAACAACTCATGAAAAGCTTTCCTATGATTATCTTCAAAGGAAGCAAGATCTTGAGAAATTGAGAGCGGCTCATGAAGATATTCAAAAGGAAAACGAGTCACTTCGCGCCAAACAGATCAGTTCCGCTCATGAAGGATTTGAACCACCATGTCTTAAATGCATTGAGCGTGATAATGCTACTTCTATTGCTGAATGTTCCACTGCTACTGCTGTTGCAATATCTTCAACTGTTGATGTGGTAACTAATCCCTCTGCTGAGGATACCACCGGTATTGCTGATGAGAATGCTAGCTTGAAGACATTGCTTGAAACAGGGATGTACAAAAGTCTTAAAGGGCATCCGACATTATGTGATGTTCTCAAGAAGCAGATTCTGAACCGAAACCCTAGGAAAGAGGGTGTTGGGTTCGTAAGGAAAATGAATGCAGATGGCTCTTACTGGAAACATGAGCAGTACCCCAAAACCATGTGGGTTGCTGCAAAGGAACCTTCAGCAGATCCATCCAATCTATCTGGCTTCACTTGTGCTAACCCCATTATCATTGATGAATCCTTTGATGCAAACTATGTACTGTTTAAGAATCAGAATGGTGAAGTGTTTGCCAGGTACACTGGTACTAACTGCAGGAATGGACAGCCTATGAAGAAGAGCTGGGTTCCGAAAAGGTGTCTGGAAAATCTTCCTGTGAATGTCTTCATGACACCTCACATGAAGAAGACAAACCTTAGACCAAAGGCTTCATACGGTCCAAAGGCTTCATACATACAGAGGACTCACCTGAGTCGCACTAACGCAAATGTTCTGCAGGGAAACCATACTCAGGCATATGAATATGAGAGCGGTTCATCAAACCGCCATGTTCATATGACCAAGAACTATTCTGCCTATTCTTATGAGTACTATTGTCCGCCTGCTAGACTGTTTGCTAGGGCTCCAAAGCCAAAATTCTCAGATGTTGCACTTAGACTTATTGCTTCTAAGCCACCCTTGAAGATGTGGGTGGCTAAGAAAGCTTAACTCTCTTTTGCAGGAAAAGGTCTCCAGCAGAAAACCAAAATCTTCTGACACTATTGCTGGGGACCTTAAACATCTTGTAGGGCGCAAGATCAAATGCCCGAATGGCATTACTATCTACTTCGTTCCTGAATTCTCGTGCTACTCTCCCTATTAGTCCTAATCTGGATCTAAGTTTTCATAACCCACTGGTTCGCCAAATGTTTTTGCTTCACAATTCTCTCCGTGAAGCCTATCCCCCTAACTGCACTGTAGGGTACGACACCAGCGTCTTCAGAATGGATTATTGACAGTGGGTGTACAAATCACATGACTGGCAAAAGAAGCCTTCTTATGGACTCAACCTTACGTCCATCCGACAAGAGCCACATCACATTTGCTGACACTGGTAAAAGTAAGGTATTGGGTATAGGTAGAGTTGCAATCTCAAGGGATCAACACATGGATAAAGTCATGCTTGTTGAATCCCTTGGCTTCAACTTAATGTCTGTCTCAATGCTTTGCGATTTGAACATGATTGTAATATTTGGAAAATATTGTTGCCTGGTACTAATGGAATCTGACAAGTCTCTAGTGTTTGAAGGGTATCGGAAAGATGATTTGTATATGGTAGATTTCTCAGCAGGGCCACAACTTGCAGTATGTCTTCTGGCGAAAGCTTCAGAATGCTGGCTTTGGCATCGGAGGCTTGGGCATGCTGGCATGAGGAACCTCCACACCCTTGCGAAGAAGAAGCATGTCGTAGGCATCGAGGGCATCAAGTTCGAGAAAGATCACTTATGCGGTGCCTGTGAAGCAGGGAAGATGACGAGGGCCAAACATCCCTCGAAGACAATCATGACCACTACTCGACCCTTCGAACTGCTTCACATGGATCTTTTTGGTCCCACTCACTACTCAACTTTTACCACTACTGCTTGCCTCTATGGCTTTGTCATTGTTGATGATTACTCTAGATATACTTGGGTGCACATAATCCTTTACAAGACTGAAGTGCAGGATGTCTTCAGACGCTTCGCCAATCGAGCTATGAACAATTATGGCGCCAAGATAAAGCACATCAGAAGTGACAATGGCACTGAATTCAAGAACACTGGACTTGATACATATCTTGATACCTTGGGCATCACACATGAATTCTCAGCCCCGTACACGCCACAGCAGAATGGCGTCGTCGAACGCAAGAATAGAATACTCATTGAGATGGCCAGAACAATGCTAGACGAATACAAGTCTCCAAGAAAATTCTGGCCTGAAGCCATTGACACTGCATGCCATACAATTAATCGTGTTTATCTTCACAAGCTTCTGAACAAGACATCTTATGAACTCCTAACTGGCAGGAAGCCAAATGTCAGTTACTTCAGAGTATTTGGCGCAAGGTGCTGGATCAAGGACCCACACCACACCTCAAAGTTTGCACCAAAAGCACATGAGGGTTTTATGCTTGGATATGGAAAGGATTCTCACTCCTACAGAGTCTTCAATCTCTTTCATTACAAAGTGGTTGAAATAGTGGATGTGTGGTTCAATGAGACCAATGGGTCGCAAAGAGAGCAACTGCCAAATGTGCTAGATGAAGTTCCATCCAGTGAATCAATCAAGCTAATGGGAACTCGTGAGATTATACCTTCTGAAGCTCATCCTGAAGAAGAACTTATCATCTCAGCACCTGATCCACATGAAGACAATGCTCAGCGTGAAGACATTCCTCCCAACAACAACAAAGATCAGCAAGAGCAAAGTCTTCGCCCTGTACATCCTCGTGTTGCCAATGAAGTGCAGATTGAGAGAATAATTGACAGCATCAATGCACCTGGTCCACTCACTCGTTCAAGGGCAACTCAGCTGGCAAATTTCTGTGGGCACTTCGCATTCGTCTCAATTACAGAACCCAAGAAAGTTGAAGAAGCCTTCATGGTACCTGAATGGATTCAAGCTATGCAAGAAGAGCTTCAACAATTTGAGCTGAATAATGTATGGGAACTGGTTAAGCGTCCTGATCCACGCAAGCACAATGTAATAGGCACCAAATGGATATACCGCAACAAGCAAGATGAGCATGGTCAAGTTGTCAGAAACAAAGTTCGTCTCGTTGCTCAAGGATATACTCAAGTGGAAGGCATTGACTTCGATGAAACATTTGCTCCTGTGGCTAGACTTGAAGCCATACGTATACTGCTGACCTATGCAAATCATCATAGCATACTCTGTATCAAATGGATGTGAAGAGTGCCTTTCTCAATGG
The DNA here is from genome assembly GCA_034509565.1 of Triticum monococcum. Lineage (NCBI taxonomy): Eukaryota > Viridiplantae > Streptophyta > Magnoliopsida > Poales > Poaceae > Triticum > Triticum monococcum. The sequence goes on from CM067847.1 coordinate 699,826,125, forward strand.
CAAGATTGAAGAAGAAGTATATGTTGCACAACCGCCTGGCTTTGAAGATCCAAAACATCCTGACATGGTATACAAGCTCAAAAAGGCACTGTATGGCCTCAAACAAGCCCCTCGGGCCTGGTATGACACACTCAAATATTTCCTGAAGAGCAAAGGTTTCATACCTGGTTCCCTAGACCCCACTCTCTTCACGAAGACATATGATGGTGAACTGTTTGTGTGCCAAATATATGTGGATGACATTATCTTCGGCTGCACCAATCAGAAGTACAATGAAGAGTTTGAATACATGATGCAAGAGCAATATCAGATGTCCATGATGGGGGAGCTGAAGTTCTTCCTCGGTCTTCAAATACGACAACAACGCAACAACATCTTCATATCTCAAGAGAAGTATCTCAAAGAGTGCCTGAAGAAGTTTGGTATGCAAGACTGCAAAGGCTTCACAATACCAGTGCCAGCCAAACATCATCTGGGTCCCGACGACAATGGTAAAGAGTTCGATCAAAAGGTATACCGCTCCATGATTGGTTCTTTGCTTTATTTATGTGCATCTAGGCTAGATATTATGCTTAGTGTTTGCATGTGTGCTCGATTTCAAGTGGCACCAAAGGAGTCGCATCACTTAGCTGTGAAGCGAATTCTTTGATATTTGGCTCACACCCCAACTCTAGGATTATGGTATCCAAAGGGCTCAGAGTTTGATCTGGTTGGATTCTCGGATGCTGATTATGCTGGTGACAAGGTTGATCGGAAGTCTACATCAGGCACTTGTCACTTTCTGGGACGATCACTTGTATGTTGGTCTTCAAAGAAGCAGAACTGTTTATCCCTCTCCACTGCTGAATCTGAATACATTGCTGCTGGATTTTGCTGCGCTCAGCTTTTGTGGATGAAGCAAACTCTCAAGGACTATGGAATTCATCTGAAGCAAGTGCCACTTTACTGCGACAACGAGAGCGCCATCAAGATTGCCAACAACCCAGTTCAGCACTCGAAGACAAAGCACATAGAAATTCGTCATCACTTTCTCAGAGATCATGTTGTGAAGGAAGATATTGATATCATACACGTCAACACTGAAGAGCAATTGGCAGATATCTTCACCAAGCCCTTGGATGAGAAGAGATTTTGCAAGTTACGGTGTGAGCTAAATATCCTGGAATCCTCAAATGTCCTGTGATCAGGCACACATCCTAACACTTATGCATATTGATGACTTAGATGTGCAACACACGAAGTGACGTATATCTTCAATCAATGAAGACGTACATTCTAAGTGTGAATACATTAATGTGGAATTTGACTTCGGAGCGCCATGATAATTGTGCGCCGTGTCTGGGTCTAATACTTCCTATACGGTGGGTAACGCCACACCAAACGTTCTATTTTGAAGTGTTTCACTCATGGCGTTACCTTGCAATGTCTTCACATTCGGTTTGGCTTCAATCTCAACATGTATTTATGATTATCTTCACTATGTTGATTATATAGATATTTTTATACACTAGTGTCCTGTCCTCTACAACATTCACTTATAGCTATGTCTTCTTGTTTGAATCTTTTGAACTAAGTGAATGTGATCGGACCCTAACCTCTCTATGCTTTCTATCTCAAATTCTACCTCTCCAAGTCATATGCATTCTATTGAAACGGTCGAATCTCTTCTCTGCGCCCTTGTTAGCAGACGACACAAAGACAACCTTTAAGTCCGTTTTCAATGCTCATTCATCCACATGAAAATCCGGAGAAGTAGGAATGACCACCCGACAATCCAGGTGTGCGTGGGACGTGGAACCAACCCCAAAATTCCGCATGATGGCCACGTGTTACTCAGATGTGAATCGCCAGGGGCACCTTTCTAATAGCACAGTACCGCCCCTGTACCTATAAATACACACTCACATCGGTCATTATCCCTTCTTCCAACCTCGCATGAACCCTAGCGCCACCGCTAGCCCTCGACGACGCCGGTGACGAAGCGCTTCGCTGACGCAACCTCTCTGACGCCGTCTTTACGCCGATCGCGGACATCATCCTCTCCGCTGTCGCCGTAGGTGTCCTCCGTCGCCAAGTTAGGGCATGGAAGATTGAACTGCTCGGCCTCATCTCCCACTTCGTCTAGCAGTTCTTAGTGTGGTAAATAAAACTCCCTTTTTACAACACTGTTGATCCTATGGATTTATCACTTTCTACCACAAGCAGTTTCTGTTCACACAAGTTAGATCTCCCTCATACTGCATCTCATAACATGCCTAGTATATTCACTTTGTTGGGGAACGCAGTAATTTCGAAAATTTTCCTACGCACACGCAAGATCATGGTGATGCACAGCAACGAGAGGGGAGAGTGTTGTCTACGTACCAACGCAGACCGACTGCGGAAGCGATCACACAACATAGAGGAAGTAGTCGTACGTCTTCTTCCCGATCCGACCGATCCAAGCACCGTTACTCCGGCACCTCCGAGTTCTTAGCACACGTTCAGCTCGATGACGATCCTCGGGCTCCGATCCAGCAAAGCGTCGAGGAAGAGTTCCGTCAGCACGACGGCGTGGTGACGATCTTGATGTACTACCGACGCAGGGCTTCGCCTAAGCACTGTAACGGTATGATCGAGGTGGAATTTGGTGGCAGGGGGCACCGCACACGGCTAAGGAACGATCTCAAGGATCAACTTGTGTGTCTTGGGGTGTCCCCTGCCCCCGTATATAAAGGTTGGAGGAAGGGGGGCCGGCCGGCCAGGGAGAGGGAGGCGCAGGGGAGTCCTACTCCCACCGGGAGTAGGACTCCCCCCTCCAATCCTATTCCAATTAGGACTCTCGGGGGGAAAGGAGAAAGAGGGGGGGCCGGCCCCTTCTCCTAGTCCTACTAGGACTTGGGGAAAGGGGGGGCGCCGGCCAGCTATGGGCTTCCCCTTTTCTCTTTTTCCACTAAGGCCCAATAGGCCCATTAGTCTCCCGGGGGGTTCCGGTAACCCTCCCGGTATTCCGGTAAAATCCCGATTTCACCCAGAACACTTCCTATGTCCAAACATAGGCTTCCAATATATCAATCTTTACGTCTCGACCATTTCGAGACTCCTCGTCATGTCCGTGATCTCATCCGGGACTCCGAACAACCTTCGGTACATCAAAATGCATAAACTCATAATAACTGTCATCGTAACGTTAAGCGTGCGGACCCTACGGTTCGAGAACAATGTAGACATGACCGAGACACGTCTCCGGTCAATAACCAATAGCGGGACCTGGATGCCCATATTGGCTCCTACATATTCTACGAAGATCTTTATCGGTCAGACCGCATAACAACATACGTTGTTCCCTTTGTCATCGGTATGTTACTTGCCCGAGATTCGATCGTCGGTATCCAATACCTAGTTCAATCTCGTTACTGGCAAGTCTCTTTACTCGTTCCGTAATACATCATCTCACAACTAACATATTAGTTGCAGTGCTTGCAAGGCTTATGTGATGTGCATTACCGAGAGGGCCCAGAGATACCTCTCCGACAATCGGAGTGACAAACCCTAATCTCGAAATACGCCAACCCAACATATACCATTGGAGACACCTGTAGTACTCCTTTATAATCACCCAGTTACGTTGTGACGTTTGGTAGTACCCAAAGTGTTCCTCCGGTAAACGGGAGTTGCATAATCTCATAGTTATAGGAACATGTATAAGTCATGAAGAAAGCAATAGCAACATACTAAACGATCGGGTGCTAAGCTAATGGAATGGGTCATGTCAATCAGATCATTCAACTAATGATGTGACCTCGTTAATCAAATAACAACTCTTTGTTCATGGTTAGGAAACATAACCATCTTTGATTAACGAGCTAGTCAAGTAGAGGCATACTAGTGACACTCTGTTGGTCTATGTATTCACACATGTATTATGTTTCCGGTTAATACAATTCTAGCATGAATAATAAACATTTATCATGATATAAGGAAATAAATAATAACTTTATTATTGCCTCTAGGGCATATTTCCTTCACACTTGTGCTTCACAAAGTAGTTAGATTCCTCACTTGTACTGATCTGTGGATTCGTACAAATCTGGAACCAACTCCTTATCTATGAGTGAATGTCTTCGCACGATGAGGTCAATGTCTTCTAAACTGATTTATCTTCAAAATCTTCTGAGAATGCATATGACCTCTTCCCCTTCCCTCGCACCTTAATGCTGTCACAGGTACATGTCCGTGGGAGAATCCTTTGGTTCTCATAGTCTTCATTCATTTGCAGAATTCTTACAGCATCACATAAATTCTCCTGAAGCCAGTTCCTATTGGTCCAGTAAGAGAAAGCCTTTGAAGCCTTTGAATGTCTTGAAGCCTTTCAAGTTAAAGTTTATGGCTTCAGAGAAAGCAGCAAGGAAGGGGGGCAGACAGCGTCGTGGTGGCACATCCAGAGATCTGCCAGATGAACTCGCAGAAATGTACAAGACAGATCCTGAAGAGGATTACAGTCAGCGCAAGACCCGAATCCAATGGATTCGATGATATTGGGCCGAACAATGGTTCAAATACCGCTTCATAACCCAAGAGTATGCTAAGAAAAGCGTCATCAAAAGACCGTGGGGAGACATCCTATACAAGAATCTTCTACCCAGGTCCAGAGATGAAGCCATTGCCCAAGGCTTCTATCCATGCATGGTCCGTGGGCCACAGCCTGATGATGCACATCCGTCGTCACTACTCTGGTGTCGTGACGACAATCTGTTCAAGCGCAACTTCCAGTTTGCCCAAAACTCAGCGAAGCAGAACAAGAAGAAATTTGGGTTAGACTTCAACCCTGGTCCCTCAGCACCAAGGGCAGATGGCACACGAGAAGCAGAACCCAATGTCATTGGTCCTTTCGCCAACCTTAAAGGCCTCATCACCCGCATCTTAGTTCAAGGGACTGCAGTGAATGAGCCTCCAGCTGACACTGAATCAGAAGAAGCTCCTGCAGTGCTGAAACCAAAGAAGTTGAAGAAGCCTCAAGCTTCACAGCCTGCCCCTTCACCGAAAATCTTAAGGGCGAAGCCACTGGCAACTGCACCTCCTGAAGACAGTGTGCAGTCCGAAGACTTATCCCGCATCTCCAAGCCCCTAAAGAGCAAGATGCCTCAGCCACACATCGGCCAAGAGCTTACAGCTGCTGCCATTCTGTGCAATGATGACATTGATCTATCAAGTGATGAAGATCTCGCAGATGACGCTCTTGAGCAACTCATCAAGAGTAAAGAAGAGGCAGAAATCTTTAATGATCTGCCACTCCTTGATGTCACAATCATTCACAACTTCATTGATGAATGGTTTGACACGCCAAACATCAGCTTTGATGATCTGCAGCTACCCATTGGCCTCAGTGTCGCCTTCCATGGCGCCATTGCTTCAGAACTAGCCATCGCCCAGCGCATCGTTGAACTGAAGCAGAAGATTGACTATGAAAAGGCTCAGTTCAAGAAGCATATGGCCAAGCTCAGCGTGCAAGATGTGAAGAATTTCAAGATCATGCTGCACGAGCTCAAGGAAGCCTTTCTGAAGAAACGTGCAGAAGCTCAGGGTTCGCGTGAGCGCATGAAGACTCTGGCTGACAGATGTGTGCAAGCCTACAATGAGGCTGAGAAGCGCAAGGCACTTGGGCGTCCTGGCATCGACCCCAGGATGGCCGCAAAGAAGAAGAAGAAGCCTGTTACAGCTGAACCCGATGCACCAAGGCAGGAACCAGTTCCGATTGTCTTCCCTCCAAGAATGACTGGCTCGAAGCCAAAAAGCCGGTCAACAGCTTCAGAGCTCAAGAAGACGAGGACTGCTGAGGCTGAAGCGAGGAAAAGGAAATATCCTGAAGCCTCTCCTACTGCCCCCTCCAAGAAAATGAGAAATACCAAGAAAGATAGGGCCACTCCCACAGAGCCCTTGGTTGTTGAACCCATTTCCATGGTTCACCCCGACGTCAATCCACAAGAACGCCAACTGACCATCCATGTGCCTGCTTTCAGAGAGGCTCGTGGAGCTGAAGACATTCCAGCAGCTGATCCCATCACTGCTGAAGACATTGGTCAACATGACAATGTAGAAGATGATGCAGTCCTTCCTCAGCAAGACAACAGCGAACTCATCAGCATTGGTCGTCCATTGATGCCAATTGCCCAGGATGCCTCATGGGCGGATCGCCCACAAGAGGAAGAAGACAATGAGGCCCAGCCCACTCAAACCCCATAGGCGTCGCCCGCGTTGCGCAGGCTTCGCAAAGGTCCAAGGCCTCAAGTCTCTGCTGAAGACATTCCGGCTGCATCAGCCAAAGAAGAAGCAGTACCACAAGCCCCCTCGTCTCACCAAGAAGCAGTTCTTACAGAGAACGTGCTTGTGTCCGACCCTCCAGCTCGTCAAGTGGAGGATGAAAATCGTGTGGCTGCCACAACTAACAATGAAGCTAATGTGGAGCCCTCCCCACCAAAAGCATCAGAAGACAACGAAGCCACTGATCCTGACACTTCTGTTCCTGAGTCTGCTGCCAGTCCCCAGCTCGACTATCATGTTGAGCACAGGCCTCAGGTACAGAAGCCAATCCCAAGACTGCCAAGGTTCCCAGGTCCTGCATCAACACCTGGCTCCTTTAACATCAATGGCTTCAGGGCAGACAATACATTCTTCAATAGCTCCAAGAACCCCTACTTAAGGGAAAGGATTTCATCAGATCGGTTCTGGAGCTATCCTCAGCGAAGTTATTACTCATGCATACTCTACAACCAAGGCCGCATCTTCCCACACAAGCGCCTTGACGTTGAAGTTATAGCTGGTCTGCCCTGCCTCGAAGAAGCTTTGGATTGCTTCAAGCAAGTTGGACTGCTGCCATTCATAACTGACCAAGAGCATTGGAATGAAGAGCTGCTGCTCCAATTCTATGCCACACTCCACATCCGTGGGTACAACAGAGATCCGAAGACTTGGGTCCTGGAGTGGATGACCGGCAATGTTCATCATGAAGCCAATGCATTTGACATCATTGAGCTCACTGGCTTGCCCACTCCTGGCGATCTCTTCGAGCAAGGCTGTCAGCTGCATACTGAAGCTATTGAGAGCATCTTTCAGAGGCCTGAACCTGATATGAGTCAGATGCTCAGCATGATGAAGCCATTGCCCCAAGATTCTGCTTATCCCACAGCGTTCTTCGTTGAAGACCTTGAGTATCTGCCAAGAACCATCTATCACATCATCAGGCGGACTCTCTGGCCCATTAAAGGACACTCTCCAAATGCCAAGATTGAGGGTGCAATGAAGACTTTGATATTCTATATCCTTCATGGCAAATGCTTCAATGCACAGAACTTCTTCATACGCCAACTTGCTGCATCAGGCTCTGATCTGTTTGGTTTGAAGTTCTACGCCCCTTGGATAATGCGGCTGATCAAACTTCACTCTGCTATCTCGTATCAGCCCGCAACCATCTTATCTTCTTGTCTGATGTGGATACCTCTGCTGAAGCCATCTATCCTGAGCTTGCCAAGCAACCTCTAAGTCTTCAGAATGCAGAACACCAGAGCTTCACTCAAAACATTAAAGGAGTTGAAGCAGTCTCTCGGGTGTATCCATTGGTTGGCACTACACGTGCACCACGCCCTGCTTCCATTGAAGCCACTGACAGCACAACTGCTCCAAGACCCAAGAAGCGCACTCGTGTTCTCAACGACCGAGAGCTTCTTGTGGCTCTACATCAGAAACAGGATAAGCATCATGACTGGCTGAAGCGTAAGATGAAAAGCCTCTTGGTGGATGTTAATCGCATTCGCAATCTTGCCACCAAGAATTCTTTCGTTGCCCATGAAACCTGTCGCCGCACATGGAAAGGACTCACGATGATGTGTTCTGAAGCTGATCTTCAAGAGGATGGCTTCACTGAGCGATTCAAGTTTGACTCCACACCTCCTAGAAGGGCTGTGCTGCGAGGAACACCATCCCTTGATCACTCTGAATTTTCTTCCTCTGCTGCCACAGTGACTACCAGAGTTATCGAGGATGAAGATGATGCTACTTCACCGCCACCTCCTTCAGCACACATCGATACTGCTCCAAGTTCGTCTGCACCGCCAAACACCACCGAAGACCCTGCTACTTCACCTACTCCTCATGGGAACGAGTAGATGCTCTATGTCTTCAAACCTTTTTGGTCCTCACTGACAAAAGGGGGAGAAGCATATGAGGTCCATATGAGGTTGATAGTCTTCAAGCGGGTCCATATGGGCGGGTGCTTTATATTTTGCTTCGTGCTTACAACTCTCGTTTTGCTACATTTGGTTCTTTGAGTTGTAACACTTAAACTTGATGGTCGTCTGCTACTTATTTGCTAACTTGTTTTGCGATGATAAATTCCGCATGTGCGACGATAAATTCCGCACTTAGATCATTCTGCAGACGTCCATTTTTCATTATGCATGTCATTAACTTCATATACTTTCACATGCATAGTGGAATGTCATCATAAGGTGAAGTGGATCTCCACAAGTTCAACCTGCCATGTGCATTTGCATTCCAAAAGCAAATTACTTATATGCACATCTTCAGGGGGAGCCCTTGCAACTTATGAAGGCAATTCCTTATCCTTTAAAATTTCACAGATTATATTCCCCGTTGAAAACTTCAACTAGTTTGTCATCAATCACCAAAAAGGGGGAGATTGTAAGTGCATCTAGTGCCACCCCTAGTTGGTTTTGGAGTATTGACGACAAACCTAGTTGAGGGACTAATGTGTCTGAGAGAATTGCAGGATAACACAGGTAGAAGTCCCTCATTGATTCGGTTTTTCCTACCAGAGATGACCCCTAAAAATGTATGAAGACATTGAAGTCAATGGTGGTATATGAAAATATTCACATTGAAGACTATGACAAGAGAAGACACCACATGAAGCCTATGGAGCTCGAAGACTTAGATCTGTCGTAGTTCTTTTTCATTTGTGTTGAGTCATAGGAACCACCGTACTGTTAAGTGGGGTACAAGAGAACCAGTCAGAATGACTGAAGTGATGCCTAATTAAAAACCTATGTCTTCGAGTGAAGACTATGAGAGCTAATCTTGTCCAGAGTCAGACAAGTCAGCTTTGCTTGTAGCCCAAGTAAAGTTGCCGTGTGGGTTTGAAATCTGACCGTTGGAACACGTGTCAGTTCCTTAGTGACCCAGGGTCATTTCGGACAAATCAGGTCGGGTTGCCTAGTGGCTATAAATAGCCCACCCCCTACAACCATAAACGGTTGGCTGCTCAGATTCAGTGCACGGCTTTTGTCGTTTGAGAGCAACCCACCTCGAAGCCTTTGAGAGAGAGAATACCTAGCGAGGATAAAGCCCTAACCACCCAGAGCCAGAGATAATTGGGCATCACTTAAGTCTTCGTGTCTGAGTGATCTGAAGACTTATTACACTTGAGGACTGTGCATCCTCCAGCCGGTTAGGCGTCGCGTTCTAAGCATCCAAGAGACATTGTGGATTGCCGGTGAACGAAGTCTGTGAAGGTTTGGGAGTCTACCTTGAAGACTTACCAGAGTGATTGGGCGAGGTCTGTGTGACCTTAGCTCAAGGAGAATACGATGAGGACTGGGTGTCCTGAGCTGCGTGTTCAGGACTGCGTGTCCGGGACTGGGTGTCCTAAGGTTTAAATACCTAGCCACTCCAACCAGACGTACAGTTGTCACAACAACTGGAACTGGTCCAACAAATCATTGTCTTCAACGAGTCACTGGTTTCATCTTCATTTCCCTTTACTTACTGTTACTCGTTGTGAAGTCATTGCATGTTTTCTCTATCTTTTGTCTTCACAACGTGAATGTATGTTCTGTTTGGCTTCATAATATCTTCCTACCTGATCCTTATTACACTGCGGCTATTTGTCATTGTGCTTTCACTCTATTGAATACTTGACCATGGCTTGCCTAGTGTAGTCTACCTTCCGCTGCATAGTAATAGGCATATCTCTACTGTTTGTCTTCATAACTTCCACGTTTTGAAGACTTTCATAAAAATCGCCTATTCACCCCCCCCTCTAGTCGATATAACGCACTTTCATCCTCCAACTTTTTGGGGTCAAGATATTGCATGACTTATGGGTCATCGAGATTTAGTGAATTTCTTCGCAAGATGTCCATCGTCCTTATTCCCCATGGAATTTGTAGTTTCATCATGGAGAAAAGAGGTACTAGCTCTTGTGGTAGAGCTTGGGCCAAATAATTGGTTGGGCAATGGGCTGGGGGGGGGGGGGGGGGGGATTGTGAGATTTAGGTTGTTTTTTACTGGATTTATGGTCTAATTATTGAGGGATACTCAAAATTGCTTCATGATCTTGAGGAGAGAGAGGAGGGGTCATATTCGTTTTACATTCTAGCTTTTGATGGATTCTCGTCATGTTTTTGTAAAGGCTCGGCATTGTGCTGTTGTTTACAGTTCAACACATATTAGTGTTAGTAGGTCCTATTCTACACTATGTGTGATCTATTGTCGCTAAAACATGCACCTACCATTCGATCGCTACAATAGGCCGTCCAATATGCACAAGGATCACTCATCACTCAAAGAAAATTGCCACTCCGAAAGAGAAGACCGTTTAAATACTATTGTAAAAAATGTGAACTAATCTTAATTAAATAATTATGAATTTAAAAAATATTCATGATTAAAAAATGATCAGGAATTTTCTTTAAACTTCATGAATGTATGGAAATATTCATGAATTGTCTTAATAAATATTCATGAATTTTAAAATATTAAAATTAAAATCCAAAATATGAAATATATACAAACAAAAAGGGAAAAGCAGAATAAACCATCGAAAATTGGTGAGAAGAAACATAATAGGAAAACTTGCAAAATGAGTATCCGTAGGAACCTCTTGCCGCTTAGTGCAAAAGTTCTTGACATTGGCCGACCCATGTCTTGGGGCGGGAGCCTCATAGCGACTATCGCCAACATAAGCAATGAATAAGATGTTTTTGTCTTCCCGGTTCACCATGGGGAATAATAAACGTACTACTTACAGTTTTGTTACTTTTGGCATGGCCTAATTTGGGGTGGGTTGTCTTTTATTTTATGTTCCATTTTTATTTATAGCTATTTTTTATTATTTTTGTTTATTTTATTCCTTTATTAGTTTTCTCTATGCATTTATTTTTTTTCTTTGTATTTTCATGCAAAAAAAAGTCCATGTATAAAATCATTCTACAAGACAACATCTGCAATTCCCTAGCACCTCTGCGTAAAAACAATGTGGTTTCGTTCGGCAACCATCGCTACCAAAGTTTGGGTGATGTGGTGGACCAAATTTGGATGGTTGCAAGACCAGACCTATAGTGCTTCGTCTTTCTTGATGGCAATTTTTTGGGATGAGTGGGGGAGATCTGTATCATGCTCCGTGTTTTCTTTCAGGTGGAGAGATTTTATAAGGGACTTCTAGGTCATCAAGATTTAGTGGATTGCTTTGTAGGATGGTCTTAGTCGATGCTCCTTCTTCCCTGGTTATGAAATTTTTGCTGGATTTATGGCTCAATTACTAGGTGTGCTAGCTAGATTAGTTCATGGGTTGGGAAGGGGAATGCGCGTTGGCTCGGGAAAAGCTCCGCCTATGGGCTAGGTAGGCATTGCACTTTTTGGAGCTTGTTTCCTTTCTAGCATTTGGACTGGTTGGCATGTGCACCATGTGCATTTTGATGGTTTGTTATCATGTTGTTGTACAGGCTGAGTTTACTTATTTAGTCTCCACTTATTGCATCAATAAAATGGCCATATTGAAGAAACGTATCATCACTTAAGTAAAAATCTATTACCTTAATGGTGCAAGAGTACATGGTGATTATTCTGGTGTTAATGTCTTTAAGTTGATACAATATCAAATTGAGAAGCACCCAAAGGTTTGGTTCAAGAGAAAAATGATAAGTGATGAGTATTTATGGACCGTTAATGCTTTCTATTTACTTTTGTTGGCGTAGACATGTCCTTCTATCATAGCCCATCATTTTGTGCCCTTTGAAAAATAAAGGAGGCATAACTACCAGAGGCATCCAGCCCTGATCTCTTTATGGAGATCATCCTATATATGCCTCACTTCACATCATAATAGAAAGGATGAGTCAATTGAGGTTCAAGGGTTGGCGGTTCCTCTTTTTCTCAAACACATCGAGAAAATTTCCCTATTTGATCTCTTGTTAGTTCAATACCTATGCAGGAGAGGTATCAGGATGCAAGAACGTGCGACACGTAGCCTTTTGCCAAGATGCAATGTGAGATTCTGAAATAACTTGTGATGATTGTTAGCTATGACAGTGTGAAATTCCCACAGATTACAAGCAATATGATGTGTGTACGCATTCACTTGCAGATTGCGGAAGTATCCCGGCTCAGGCTAATATAACGCAGAGACAGTCACAACTTGAGAGTTACCGAAGTATCTTTGTAGTACTGAAAACAATACACCCATTTTTGGGGCAAATCATTGTCGGAGGTAGGTTGTCAATTACACCTATCATTTTCAGGTAGTAACACATTTTATAATAGTGTGTATGATAGATGGTACTAATACAAGCCCCAAAATCAGAAATATGCTAGGCAGAGATGCTTCCAGCAGATGTAACCAGTTAATCATTCAAGGATTGTCTGGTGTTTAACCCATGCAATTAATCAAAAGATTATCTGCATCCTTATACCTTTATTTTGGGTTGGATATAAGACAAATTAGGGCATCTTCAGTATATGATGCAAATTTGGAGATATAAAACTAGGTGTTGTATAATTTAAATCACTGAAAAGTGTTTTTTTACATCTCCAAAAAAGAGCCAATCCAACAAATGGTGTATATTTGTGATGTAAAACTCCAACTCCAATAGCTGGTGCTAATGTGAAGATGTAAAAACTAGAAACTTCAACTACTACTTCATTTGAAACATAATTCAAATATAGTTCTAATTAAAACCATAAATCAAATGACTACTACAACTAATTCAAACTACTACATCCATCAAACTAGTCGTCCTTCTCTGAGGGCATCCAACACTCCTTGCATCCTCATCCGAGGGCCCCCAAAAATCCTCATCGTCCTCCGAGGACTCAACGGGGATCATCGTCGAGGGTCTAGCCTCGTCCTCCTTCTTCACCTTCTTCTTCTTCTGCTCGGCCTCACGCTTCCATAAGTACTCGCACTTGGCCTAAACATACTCTGGATGCTCCCGCGTGAACTTCACCATTGCCGCCTTGTCGCTATCGCCAGCAGCAATGACAATGGCCGACCTCTTATTTGTCTTCTTCTTCGTCATCTCCTCCATCTGAACACACTCCGACATGAGGAACTGAGCATCTGCCCGGGTCTCAATATCCGGGAAGTTGAGCACCGTCCTCGGCCTCCCGCAATGCATAGGTGGCCTTGGCGGCAGTGTTGTATGTGCCGAGCCAGAACCGGCGGCCCGCGTCGAAGAACTCGGCACCTAAGTTGCCGGATGGCTTCGCCCGCACTCCGAAGAACCCGTTCTTGCCCTTGGAGACCTTCTTCGGCGGCATGCCGACATCGGGGCGGCGAAAATGGCAACGAGTACGAATCGGGTGGCGGCGGAGGATAAACCACCGACTCACAGCGTCATGTGGCGGGCGGCGGGCGGGTGGGGGATGGGCGGGGGCTAGGCAGTGGTCGATGAGCAAAATCGTGGGCGCAACCGTCGGCGAAGGCGAATCGGGCGGCGGTGGAGGAGTGGCGGAAACAACCCGATTCGCGCCCTGTGGTGGCGGGCGAAGGAGGGGTGCGGCCAGGCGGGGGCTCTGACTCCTCATATAGGCCTGCCTGTTGGCCTCTTCGAGCGCCGCAAGGATGGCGTCCTCCTCCTCCTAGTCCTCCTCCTTTACCACCACCGACGGTGGTGAAGCGTGCTCAGCCGACGCGCCCAAGCTCTACAGGTGTCAGACCTCGTTCTCGTTGGCGAACCAGGCGTCCCAGTTGGGCGAGTCCTCCGCGTAGTTTATGTGGTGGCGGAGCTCATCCGGGAGTTCACTTCGGCGGCGGCGGATCTCCGCCAGCCGCACGCAGTCAGACTGCAGCACTGCAGGCACCGGCATCTTGTTGGTGTTGAGGTGCCATATGTGTGACATATTAATGTCCAGCCACGGCATCGGGATGCGGTTCTCCCAAAATAGCGGCAGCCGTGGATGGGCAGGTACAACTTTTGGCGTGCCGACCACGACGCAATGTTAAAGTTGGCTGGCGCCCGGATGACGAGCTGGCCTCGTGGCCGTGATTGTCGTTGCGCTTGCTGAGGAATATACCTGGCCATGGGCAGCCCGGCCCGGTCGGCCCGACCCGACCCAGCCCGAAAAAGCCCGACCCGGCCCGGCCCGACCCTGTCCATGGGCCGGGCTCGGGCCTAGGTTTTGAGCCCGAAGCCTGGGCTGGGTCGGGCCCGGGCCCATCGATTTCGCCATTTAAGGAAGAGGCCCGACCCGTGGCCCGAGGCCCGACGGGCTTTTAGTGTGATGGGCTGGGCTCGGGCCCGATTTTAGGCCCGACGTCCGGACTGGGCCGGGCTTGGGCCTGGGTTTTTTACGTCGGGCTTTGGTTGGCCCGGCCCGAAGCCCGGCCCGGCCTGAGGAATGGCCAGGTATACTGAGGAAGCACATGCCAGCTGCTAGGGCTCTCGTGTAGGTGGGCGTAGTGGACAGGGGGAAGAAGTGGACCAGACTGCCCTCCGCTCCCCCCCACACACACATAGGCATTGGACCAGACACACAGGTGCTATTGAATAGGTTGGTGGGTGGTATCTGAAGGACCAACGTGCAAGCCCGGGGTGAACACCGTCTTCTTATGTCCGCGTGGACACAATCTGGCCCAAATTTGCGTTGAAAATGCGTCTACATGAACAGATGACCAAACATAATTTTAGAATTGAACGACGGGTTGGACCGCGTTTTTTTCCTGCGTGGAAAAAAATGAGCGGGGGAGAATGAAACCGGTCACCACATTGAATTCAGCAGGCCAAGCCACACGATCCGCCCAAATAAATGCACATACCAAGCAGCAGCCCAACAACGTGAAATCCCAAGCAGCAGCCCAACAACGTGACACCAAGTGGCCAATCATGTTTGGTGTCTTATAGCATCTACAGCCGGCCAACAGAAACCCTTCTCAAACATTCGGGCGGGTCGCATGGTCACCGACCCATCATGAAATTTGAACCTAGTCGGGCACCTTAAACGGGCCTCAAACACCTGAGCTGACGGGCACACCTCATATCCAGCCCAAATATGGGGCGGATATGGACACGCCCGGCCGCGTCCACCACGTCGGACCCGGCCCACGCTGGCCCATCCAACCCCACATATATTCATCCCCATCCGCTCATCGAAACCCTAGCCACTTCACACCCCACTCCCCTCGACTCCCTCCGCCACCCAAGTTCACCTCCGGCGATTTCCGGCCAGCTCCGACATGGAAGGCAACAGGATCCGAGCCCTTCACCTCCAGATCAATCGACCACAAGCTCATCCCACGCGGCCCTGAGAAGGATCTGGCCGTCCGGCTTGCACTCCGCTGCTCCCTGAAGGAGGCACGTGCCCAACACTGCTCGTACTCCGTCTTCCGTCGGGAATCCATTGCGTCCGCCAAACGGTGCATGGATCCGACGCTAGGTGTGCCATTGCTACCTCGCCGGAGGCGGTGCTGTCCGGCTGGCGTCCGAACGCAGTGGCTGACACGCATCCCTCCGTTCGTGCGCCGAGCATCAGGATGCACCATGGGCCTACTCCGAGGAGAATATGGCACGGCATACCCGCCATGTGAGGCAGTGGGCACGTGAGGTGACGGTCGATGTTGGCGAGGTGGAGTCACATTCGTCCGCGTACCGTATGGTGCAGTAGTCCAGGTGGCGCAACCGCATCGTGCTGGACATCACGGGCTCGTGCCAGGACGGATACGTCATCGATCTGACATCCACCGGCATCGTTCGAGTTACAGGCTCCGACGAGGAAGACTAGGCCATGGGAGACGACCGCGCCTTGAGACTATACCTTGATGGCGACCGGGCCAACGCTATGGGGAGCGCAGCCGACCGCCGGACATGGCCACGACAGAACCGGGCAAGCTCCGGTTAGATTAGGTTTCACATTGCATGTAATAATATGGATTTGAGGTGTCCGATTGTAGAATCAAATATTTAAGACGTGACCGGTCAATGTCCACGGATGCGTCCGCGTGCGTTTGAGAGGCCGGATTTGCCCATCGCGGTTGTAGATGCTCTTATGCATTTTTTTAGAGACAAACTGCCGATGCTCTTATGCATGTTATAGGCTATTTGGTACGTAGCACGCAACCCCCTCTCTTCTCTCAATCTAAATGGGCCAACCCATCCTAACGCAGCAAAGGAATCTTCCCTCCTTCATTTTTCATTTTGGAAAGCTTTCAAATGCTTCCCAATCATTTATTTCAATTTGGGTTTTTCTAGAATCAGTTTTGTTGTTTTTTTATTTTTTATTTTTATCTCCATTCCTTTTCCTTTTTATTTACTTCTATTTTTTTAAAAGCATGAACTTTTCTTAAATTCGATGAATTTTTCCTAAAAAAATCAATGACTTCTTTCAAAATTGATGAACGTTTTTTCAACATTGATGAACTTGTTTTCTAATTCATGAACTTTCTAAATAATTCTGAACTTTTTTCTAAATTACAATTTTTTTAAAAAACTGATCAATTGTTTTAAAAAACCGATCCTTTTCCAAGTTTTCAACTCTTTTAAAAAATATATGAAATTATTTGATGAACTTTTTACAAATTTAGTGAACTTTTTTACAAATTGAATGAAATTATTTAAATTTGTAAAGCTTTTTGTCAAATTCGTGAAAAAAATCAAGTGGATGAACTTTTTCCAATTACGTGAACTTTTTCAAATCGATGAACTTCTTAAAAGAACCGTGTACTTTTTATGAAAATCTATGAACTTTTTAAAAGTCAACTATCAAATGTCCAATGGTCAACTGATCAACCGTCCAACTCAGACATATTTTTTAGACAAGCCAAGTTAGTCAGATGCATGGATGCCAGCAATTTGCGAGTGACGGAGCGAGATGCGAAGTGAGCGCTATTTCGCCTTTTGCTTGACCGGTCGCTACAATTTGCCTTGAGCGCCAGGAGAGAGCTAGCCGGTGCTGAGAGGGCCAAATAGGGGGAAACCCTGTTCGCCGCTCTCTGCGGCGAATTGTCGGGATTTCGCATAGCGGCAAGTATGAGAGCGACGAGACTTGGGTCAGCCCACTTATAGCTTTACAAAGTCCGGCCAACGGTTTTGGGGACCTTCTAGAAGGTTCCCTGAAAAAGGTTTTTTCATGTGTTGTTTCCTTTCGGGTTTTCTCGGTTTTCATTCGTTTTTTATTTTTATTTTTTCCTTCTTCAGCTTCAACTTGTCTTTTCTTTTTATTTTACTTTCTTCTTTTAAATTTTTCACTTTTTTATTTTTTCAAAATATGTTCAGAAAGTTCAAGAAAATCACATTTTCCAAAATTTGTTCCAAATTTCACAAAACGTTCCTATTTTTCGTTTTTTTCAGAAATAGAAAAAATGTTCAAAATTCAAAAAAATAGAACTTCAGAAGTTGTTCACTTATTTCCAAAACAAATTCAAAAATTGATTTTTTTTATAATTTTAGAAATTGTTCAACAGCTGAGAAAAAAATTCATTTTCAAATTTTGTTCACAATTTCAAAAAATGCTCAGGAATTTCAAAAATTGTTCCTATTTTTAAATTTTGTTCACGAATTCCAAAAGTGCTCATATTTTTAAATTTTGTTCACAAATTATGAAAATGTTTTGGAATTTCAGTAATTGTTCATTTTTGAAGCTTGTTCATGTTTTCAAAATTTGTTCACAAATTCTCAATATATTGGGGTATTAAAAAATGTGTTTGCCTTTTATTAAAATATGTTCATAATTGCATAAGATGCTCGTGTTTTCAAATTCTGTTCACAATTTTTCATAAAAAAGTTCATACTTAAAAAATGTACAGGGTTTCTACAATTTGTTCGCAGTTTCGGAAAATGTTCCCATGTTTCAAATTTTGCTCACATTTCCCAAAAAGCGAGCCAATACGTATTTTGTTTGCATCTTTGAAAAAATGGTTCATGATTTAACGTTTTGTTCTGAATTTTAAAAAAGTTCTTGTTTCCAATTTTTGTTCCAAATTTGAAAACGGTTCATAATCTCGGAAAATATTCGATAATTTCAATAAATGTTCCCATTTTTCCTTTATGTTTTTAATAAAAATCGGAATTACAAAAAGGTTTCATTTTTCAAAGAGTTTGGAATATCAAAAAAATTGTGGCATTTCAAATCTCAAAGACTGCTATGTCTTCTTATTGCGTTTTGCGCCTCTATTACCAGTGGTTGACATGTGGTGTATTGGTTATGTTTTTCTTTCCGCGCGATAGTTAACAAGTGGCGTGTAGGTGGGCCGACCCAGGTGGAGGACTCCCCGCGTGAAACCCCGCCATTTCTGCGGCAGATAGGAGGTCCCCCAAATAGGAGCACTCCCGCCAAGCGGTGTGCCGCACCAACGCAGCAGGCTTCCGAGAAGCGAAAACCAGATCGCCGCTGAATGAGGACCGATTAATGAATAAGCGCAAGTCAGTTTCCAGAGCAGCAACCCAGAATTGTTTGCCTCGCATGACGCATGTTGAAACAAAAAATGTAAATGTTTCTGGTGTTCCACCACTTCATCTAAGATTTTGTTTAAAAAAAAATTATGAGTGGAGCTCCTTGCTAAGTCAAACATGCTGTATTCCTTTGAATTGATCTTAATAGAAAATATATTTTACCAAACTTTTGTCTCCATTACATGACACTTCCAAGAGCTGGAGTCCTAACTATTCATTTTCTAGACACAATACTTTGGGCAATGGATTAGACTTCTTAAGCCATTCTCTATCCGTTATCTATGTCTTTGAAAATAAATTATTGATCAATGCAGTGGAAACAAATAACAAGAAGTACTTTCCTCACATCTAAATGTCACTATGATACTATGTTTTTTAGTCAACTAATCTTCCTAAGCCAGTTCCTGCATCGAGTACATTTATGTTCACTAATTTTCAGTTGTCATGCCTTCCTGAGGGTGGAAGTGTTCCTAGGCAGCTACGTCCATACCCCTCGAAGAAATTCTTTTTTCCATTCAGGTAAGATGCCTACTCATGTACAACTTTCTCATGTTCTTCCACCACGCCATGGTGAATTCCTCAAGTTTTCTATTTCTTTATCACGGCTATTTCATTGAATTTAGTTCATATATTTTGGATGTCCTAGCTTATATGTATCCTTTTAGTACTCTTAAGGCAAGATCAGCATCACGGCCACACAAAAATCAGTGAAAAACTGTGAGCACATAGGTAGCATTATTTTGTAACATTTTATAATTTCAGTGAGTTAGATCATCAATGGAGTACATATATGAACTTGCTGAGGAGATGATTTGAAACATTGGTAGACATATTTAGCAAAATTATAAATATAATTCCGATATGTCAGCTTTACTTTGGTGATGAATGAGAATTACTCATGCATTATTTTTGAGTACCAAATATGCATCATGTCATCACTCGAAGGCCATCTCTTTTTTTGATAATACATCATGTTGCACCATAGTTCTGTAGAAGGTAGCATAATTTTTTTACAAGAAACTAAAAAATCACGACAGTCAGTAATATGGGGTAACGCACCCAGCCCTACACCTGCTCCTAGATACAAACTATTCACCCCCCACAAAGTACTCCAAGTTCAACACTTTTGTGCATTTTCATAGCATAAATTTATCTGGAATTAAGTCCAGCGGAGTATTCCCTGGTCGTTATTGGCCGAGGTTTCCAAAGACCCAGGACGACGAGGTAGTCGAAGCCCTCTAGCTCTTCCAATAAATGTACTCCTCAAATTGATCCACCAAGCCTCAAGGTAATCAGTTTAAGATTCCAGTGATGTTAATTGGAGTCTCCTAAAACATCTAATCCATGTTTGGTGCACTGAAATGCATTGCAGCATGATAGGGTCAACTGTGTCCTCTTCTTGCAGACAAGTGTAGCATGCAACCATGGAGTTATAGATTCCATGCTACTCTTCGATCTGATGTCTAGAGCCTAAGCTGGATGGCCATCTTACTCTTAACATCATCACATAGCTATATGAACTTGATCACTATAGGTTTTGAAGGCCATCTTATTTTGATCCCTCGAATGATGAATTTACTTGGGTAGCAAACTAAGCAGTCGAGTTTGCCCTTTTCACTTTCAGTTGATTGATGTTCAAATTTTTCTACATCTTAAGTTTCCTGTAATATGATGGGTGTGGAAAATCATGTATTTCCCATGAACTATCCTCATTAAAAGCATAGATATTGGAGGACCAAGTTTGAAGCAACTTTAAGCCCATGCGATCTAAGAACTAATCTGTTTCTTCCCTAATTAATGTTACATTACTTCTCTCCTGATTAATTAAAAATAATGTGCAATTGTGACCATGGATCAGTTCATGCAAACTTATATTACAGTAACTAATATAGTTTCATGGATTTTTGAAAAATCAAGGAGTTAATCACACGTTTCAAGAAATCACAACACCTCAAACAAATGTATATGGATTACCTTGTATTCCTAACAACAATAAGCCAAAATAGGCGGTTGTGCCATCATGGTCCTGGTTATTTGAAACAATAAGGAAATAATTAACCACAAGCTATAAGAAAGCACAATATTTGAAACAAACGTATACAAATTACTATATTTATAGAAAATATAAGCCAAAATAAACGGGCATAGCAATACGCAACATCAATGATGTAATGTTCTAAGACAGAGGGTTCTCGGTGTGTTCATTGCATGCTTGTGACGTCCATTTGGCCGGTGATGCGCTTAAGTACCACCCCTGTAAATCGAAAAGTAGCCGCCATCGTAACGAATGTTGTGGTTATCGGTTGTGTGGTAAGTGTATCGATTATACATTTGACATCTGTCAGTTAATGTAAAAACCTTGTAGGCAGCATGTATGTCCATCAGACCTTCACAAAGTGTATGACGACTAACATATTTCTAAGAGATTTTGGCGATGTTCCTTGAACAGGATGGAGAGTGTGAAGGAAATATGCCCTAGAGGCAATAATATTGTTATTATTTTATTTCCTTATATCATGATAAATGTTTATTATTCATGCTAGAATTGTATTATCCGGAAACATAATACTTATGTGAATACATAGACAAACCAAACGTCACTAGTATGCCTCTACTTGACTAGCTCGTTAATCGAAGATGGTTATGTTTCCTAAACCATAGACATGTGTTGTCATTTGATTAATGGGATCACATCATTAGGAGAATGATGTGATTGACATGACCCATTCCATTAGCTTAGCACCTGATCGTTTAATATGTTGCTATTGCTTTCTTCATGACTTATACATGTTCATATAACTATGAGATTATGCAACTCCCGTTTGCCGGAGGAACACTTTGTGTGCTACCAAACGTCACAACGTAACTGGGTGATTATAAAGGGGCTCTACAGGTGTCTCCAAAGGTACATATTGGGTTGGCGTATTTCGAGATTAGGATTTGTCACTCCGATTGTCGGAGAGGTATCCCTGGGCCCTCTCGGTAATGCACATCACATAAGCCTTGCAAGCAGTACAACTAATGAGTTAGTTTCAAGATGATGTATTACGAAACGAGTAAAGAGACTTGCCGGTAACGAGATTGAACTAGGTATTGAGATACCGACGATCGAATCTCAGGCAATTAACATACCGATGACAAAGGGAACAACGTATGTTGTTATGCGGTCTGACCGATAAAGATCTTCGTAGAATATGTGGGAGCCAATATGAGCATCCAGGTTCCGCCGTTGTTTATTGACCGGAGACGTGTCTTGGTCATGTCTACATTGTTCTCGAACCCGTAGGGTCCGCACGCTTAAGGTTTTGATGACAGTTATATTTTGAGTTTACGCATTTTGATGTACCGAAGTTTGTTCGGAGTCCCGGATGTGATCACGGACATGACAAGGAGTCTCGAAATGGTCGAGACATAAAGATTGATATATTGGAAGCCTATATTTGGATATCGGAAGTGTTTCGAGTGAAATCGGGATTTTACCGGAGTACCGGGAGGTTACCGGAACCCCCGGGGAGGTAGATGGGCCTTAATGGGCTTTAGTGGAAGAGAGGAGAGGTGGCCAGGGGCCGCGCACCCCTCCCCCCTTAGTCCGAATAGGACAAGGAGAGGGGGCGGCGCCCCCCCCTTCCTTCTCTCTCTCCTCTTTCCCCCTTCCCGAATCCTATTCCAACTAGGAAAGGGGGGAATCCTACTCCCGGTGGGAGTAGGACTCCTCCTGGCGCGCCCTCCTCCTGGCCGGCCACACCTTCCCCTTGAACCTTTATATACGGAGGCAGGGGGCACCCCTAGACACACAAGTTGATCCACGTGATCATATTTTTAGCCATGTGCGGTGCCCCCTTCCACGATAATATTGTAGCGGTGCTTAGGCGAAGCCCTGCGACGGTAGTACATCAAGATCGTCACCACGCCGTCGTGCTGACGAAACTCTTCCCCGACACTTTGCTGGATCGGAGTCCGGGGATCGTCATCGAGCTGAACGTGTGCTAGAACTCGGAGGTGCCGTAGTTTCGGTGCTTGATCGGTCGGGCCGTGAAGACGTACAACTACATCAACCGCGTTGTGCTAACGCTTCCGATGTCGGTCTACAAGGGTATGTAGATCACACTCTCCCCTCTCGTTGCTATGCATCATCATGATCTTGCGTGTGCGTAGTAAATTTTTTGAAATTACTACGTTCCCCAACAGTGGCATCCGAGCCTAGGTTTTATGTGTTGATGTTATATGCATGAGTAGAACACATGTGAGTTGTGGGCGATATAAGTCATACTGCTTACCAGCATGTCATACTTTGGTTCGGCGGTATTGTTGGACGAAGCGGCCCGGACCGACATTACGCGTACGCTTACGCGAGACCGGTTCTTCCGACGTGCTTTGCACATAGGTGGCTTGCGGGTGACAGTTTCTCCAACTTTAGTTGAACCGAGTGTGGCAACGCCCGGTCCTTGCGAAGGTTAAAACAACACCAACTTGACAAACTATCGTTGTGGTTTTGATGCGTAGGTAAGATTGGTTCTTGCTTAAGCCCGTAGTAGCCACGTAAAACTTGCAACAACAAAGTAGAGGACGTCTAACTTGTTTTTGCAGGGCATGCTGTGATGTGATATGGTCAAGACATGATGCTAAATTTTATTGTATGAGATGATCATGTTTTGTAACCGAGTTATCGGCAACTGGCAGGAGCCATATGGTTGTCGCGTTATTGTATGCAATGCAATCACGCTGTAATGCTTTACTTTATCACTAAGCGGTAGCGATAGTCGTGGAAGCATAATATTGGCGAAACGACAATGATGCTACGATGGAGATCAAGGTGTCGCGCCGGTGACGATGGTGATCACGACGGTGCTTCGAAGATGGAGATCACAAGCACAAGATGATGATGGCCATATCATATCACTTATATTTGATTACATATGATGTTTATCTTTTATGCATCTTATCTTGCTTTGATTGACGGTAGCATTATAAGATGATCTCTCACTAATTATCAAGAAGTGTTCTCCCTGAGTATGCACCGTTGCGAAAGTTCTTCGTGCTGAGACACCACGTGATGATCGGGTGTGATAGGCTCTACGTTCAAATACAACGGGTGCAAAATAGTTGCACACACAGAATACTCAGGTTATACTTGACGAGCCAAGCATATACAGATATGGCCTCGGAACACGGAGACCGAAAGGTCGAGCGTGAATCATATAGTAGATATGATCAACATAGTGATGTTCACCATTGAAACTACTCCATCTCACGTGATGATCGGACATGGTTTAGTTGAATTGGATCACGTGATCACTTAGAAGATTAGAGGAATGTCTTTCTAAGTGGGAGTTCTTAAGTAATATGATTAATTGAACTTTAAATTTATCATGAACTTAGTCCTGGTAGTATTTTGCAAATTATGTTGTAGATCAATAGCTTGCGTTGTTGCTTGCCTGTGTTTATTTTGATATGTTCCTAGAGAAAATTGTGTTGAAAGATGTTAGTAGCAATGATGCGGATTGGATCCGTGATCTCAGGTTTATTCTCATTGCTGCACAGAACAATTATGTCCTTGATGCACCGCTAGGTGACAGACCTATTGCAGGAGCAGATGCAGACGTTATGAACATTTGGCTAGCTCAATATGATGACTACTTGATAGTTTAGTGCACCATGCTTAATGGCTTAGAATCGGGACTTCAAAGACGTTTTGAACGTCATGGACCATATGAGATGTTCCAGGAGTTGAAGTTAATATTTCAAGCAAAATACCCGAGTTGAGAGATATGAAGTCTCCAACAAGTTCTATAGCTAAAAGATGGAGGAGAATCGCTCAACTAGTGAGCATGTGCTCAGATTGTCTAGGTACTACAATCGCTTGAATCAAGTGGGAGTTAATCTTCCAGATAAGATAGTGATTGACAGAATTCTCTAGTCACCATCACTGAGTTAGTAGAACTTTGTGATGAACTATAATATGCAAGGGATAACGGAAACAACTCCCAAGCTCTTCGTGATACTGAAATCAACGAAGGTATAAATCAAGAAAAACATCAAGTGGTTATGGTTGACAAGACCACTAGTTTCAAGAAAAGGGCAAAGGGAAGAAGGGGAACTTCAAGAAGAACAGCAAGCAAGTTGCTTCTCAAGTGAAGAAGCCCAAGTCTGATCCTAAGCCTGAGACTAAGTGCTTCTACTGCAAAGGGACTGGTCATTGGAAGTGGAACTGCCCCAAGTATTTGGCGAATAAGAAGGATGGCAAGGTAAACAAAGGTATATTGGATATACGTGTTATTGATGTGTACTTTCCTAGTGTTTATAGCAACCCCTCGGAATTTGATACTGGTTCAGTTGGTAAGAGTAGTAACTCAAAACGGGAGTTGCAGAATAAACAGAAACTAGTAAAGGGAGAGGTGACGATGTGTGTTGGAAGTAGTTCCAAGATTGATATGATCATCATCGCACACTCCCTATACTTTCGGGATTAGTGTTGAAACTAAATAAGTGTTATTTGGTGTTTGCATTGAGCATGAATATGATTTGATCATGTTTATTGCAATACGTTTATTCATTAAAGTCAGAGAATAATTGTTGTTCTGTTTACATGAATAAAACCTTCGATGGTCATACACCCAATGAAAATAGTTCGTTGGATCTCGATCGTAGTGTTACACATATTCATAATATTGAAGCCAAAAGATGCAAAGTTAATAATGATAGTGCAACTTATTTGTGGCACTGTTGTTTAGGTCATATCGGTGTAAAGCGCATGAAGAAACTCCATACTGATGGACTTTTGGAACCACTTGATTATGAATCACCTGGTACTTGCAAACCATGCCTCATGGGCAAGATGACTAAGACTCCGTTCTCCGGAACAATGGAGCGAGTAACAAACTTGATTGGAAATAATACATACTAATGCATGCAGTCCAATGAGTGTTGAGGCTCGCGGCGGGTATCGTTATTTTCTGAACTTCACAGATGATTTGAGCAGATATGAGTATATCTACTTGATGAAACATAAAGTCTGAAACATTTGAAAAGTTCAAATAATTTCAGGGTGAAGTGGAAAATCATCGTGACAAGAAAATAAGATTTCTACGATCTGATCGCGGAGACAAATATTTGAGTTACGAGTTTAGTCTTCAATTAAAACATTGTGGAATAGTTTCACAAAGTCATGCCACCTGGAACACCACAGCATAATGGTGTGTCCGATCGTCATAACCGTACTTTATTGGATATAGTGCAATCTATGATGTCTCTTACCGAACTACCACTATGGTTTTGGGGTTATGCATTAGAGACAACTGCATTCACGTTAAAAAGGGCACCATCTAAATCCGTTGAGACGACACAATCTGAATTATGGCTTGGCAAGAAACCAAAGTTGCCGTTTCTTAAAGTTTTGGGTTGTGATGCTTATGTGAAAAAGTTTTCATCCTGATAAGATCAAACCCAAATCGGAGAAATATGTCTTCATAGGATACCCAAAGGAGACTATTGGGTACACCTTCTATCACAGATCCAAAGGCAAGACATTCGTTGCTAAGAATGGATCCTTTCTAGAGAATGAGTTTCTCTCGAAAGAAGTGAGTGGGAGGAAAGTAGAAAATTTAATAAGGTATTTGTACCTTCTCCCTTATTGGAAAGTAGTTCATCACAGAAATCTGTTCTTGTGACTACTACACCAATTAGTGAGGACGCTAATGATGATGATCATGTAACTTCAGATCAAGTTACTACCGAATCTTGTAGGTAAACCAGAGTGAGATCCGCACCAGAGTGGTACGGTAATCCTGTTCTGGAAGTCATGCTACTAGACCATGACGAACTTGCGAACTATGAGGAAGCGATGATGAGCCCAGATTCCGCGAAATGGTTTGAGACCATGAAATCTGAGATATGATCCATGTATGAAAACAAAGTATGGACTTTGATGGATTTGCCCGATGATCGGCAAGCCATAGAAAATAAATGGATCTTCAAGAGGAAGACGGACGCTGATAGTAGTGTTACTATCTACAAAGCTAAACTTGTCGAAAAAGGTTTTTGACAAAGTTCAAGATGTTGACTACGATGAAATTTTTTCACTCGTAGCGATGCTTAAGTCTGTCCAAATCATGTTAGCAATTGCCACAATTTTATGAAATCTGGCAAATGGATAAACAAAACTACATTCCTTAATAGATTTAAAGAAGAGTTGTATATGATGCAACTAGAAGGTTTTGTCAATCCTAAAAATGCTAACAAAATATGTAAGCTCCAGCGATCCATCTATGGACTGGTGCAAGCATCTCGGAGTTGGAATATATCCTTTGATAAGTTGATCAAAGCATATAGTTTTATACAGACTTGCGGTGAAGCCTGTATTTACAAGAAAGTGAGTGGGAGCACTACAGCATTTCTGATAAGTATATGTGTATGACATATTGTTGATCGAAAATAATGTAGAATTATTCTGCAAAACATAAAGGAGTGTTTGAAAGGATTTTGTCAAAGAAAACCTCGGTGAAGCTGCTTACATATTGAGCATCAAGATCTATAGAGATAGATCAAGACGCTTGAGTACATACCTTGACAAGATTTTGAAGTAGTTCAAAATGGAACAGTCAAAGAAAGAATTCTTGCCTGTGTGTAACATCCCAAATTTTCAATTTGGAATGTTATACATTAAATCATCATGCATATCCTATTTTATTTTGTTTTTGGTTTTGACCCTAAAAAATCCTAAGCAAGTCAAGGACCCATGGAGAGAGTCGGGGATTTCATTATTTGCATATTTGAGTTTTCTCAAATTTTGTAAACAGGATCATTTGATTTTATTTATTTTAGCATCAATTATTTCTATTACAAAGATATGAGAGAGGGAATAAAATGACTTTCCCAAAATATAGAAATATTGAGGATTTAATAAAAAAATCAAATAAGTTTTATTTCGGAGTTTTTCGGTATTTTTAATTGAATTTAGGAAAAATATGCGTTTTTCAAAGTTGTATTTTGGGCCCAAATAAATGTTCACTTTATCGGGCTTGATTTTAGAAACCCGGAAACATTTATTTCATGATTTTTAGAGTCAGTTTAGTATTTTTTTTATTTTTTTCCGAGCGTAACTATTTAAAAAAACGAATCCGACTATGGGCCGTACCCGAGCGGGACTCCGCCCGGGGGCGCCTTTAAATAGCGAGGCACCCGGCGCCCCAGCCCATAACTGCGCCCGCGCGCGAAACCCTAGCCCGCCGCCGCCGCCGCCGGACCCGCCGCCGATTCGCCGGAGTTGCACGCCGCCCGAGGTTCGCCGTCGCCTCGTCTTCCATGCCGATTTTTTTTTTAAAAAATATTTTTTTTGTCGGTTTTATTTTCGATTTTTTATTATTATTATTTTAATATTATTTTATTATTTTAATTATTTTCGGATTAGGTTAATTAACGATTAATCTGTTCGTCATTTTTATTTTTCGTCGGATTTTCCACGGTTATTTTCTGATCTCGATTTCTGATCCGATTTTCGTTTTAGTATAACTTGTCGCTATTTATCGGAATCAGGCGATTCAAGCGCCTGGAGTTTCGTCTCGAAACCCTCTTTCCGAATAATCAACTTAAACAAGTTTTTGCTACTGTAAAATTTGACTTAGATCCACATTACTAGAACAAAGTTGATTTTTTTCGCCGTTTGATTTCTTTTGCTTCGTTCGATTTGATTCTTTTTGCAAACCAGGGTTCTTAAGTTGAACTTTCTGGTTAGATCTTCTATTTGAGTTTTACCTGTGCATTAGTTGAGTACTTATTGTATGCTTGTTTGTTTGTCTGCGATAGAATACCCGGAGTGCGCCGCCTGTTACTTCAAATCGTTAGGTTTCGCGGATCATCAGCAAGGCAAGTAACACTTTGATCATACCTTTTCTACAACCCATTTTTATTGCATTAGATCCATCCTCACACATTGCATGATTAGGATCTAATTAAATTGTGGGATGGGAAGTAGATGAGGTAGTACCTATTACCTGTTTTTTATCAAACCTTTGGGAGTTATTTCTACGTTTGCCTATTATGCCATGCTATGCTAGTAGACGTGGATTGGGTGAGTGATATCCATGACAGATGTGAGATTGTTAATTAATGGTTTATCTAAGGTGGCAGCCTAAACACATATCTGGGTGGATTGAGGCACCTGGGTATTCCAGGACTTACCTGTTTTTCCTTTGGACCGCCACCCAGGCTCAAAGAGATCATGAGATTATTCATACTAGAAACTTCTGTGTGCAGCCACAAGCCATTATGGGCTCTGGCATAGTTGATTAAGTCGTGCGAACTCTTACAGGGTAGACTAGCAGATGTAGGGGAAAGTAGGTGTACCGGTCTATCCATCGTAAGGTGCTAGCGCTTCTGAAAGACTGTGTCTCGGTCATCCCTTTCTCAAACACCATGTAGTGCGAGAAATCCAATGGAGGCGATCGAGTCTTGTGGGGAAAAGTGCGCAAAACCTCTGTAGAGTGTAATAAACTAATCATGGTTAGCCGTGTCCCTAGTTATGGACATCTTGAGTATCTAGTACCTGGATTATCATGTGAATCTCAACATGTTACTCTAAAGTTAATTTTGTTGGGTTTGTTAAATGATGATGCTTAATTGGGATTGAGAATGCTGCCAACCATTCTCAATGTTTAACAACCTCCATGATAGTAATTAAATTTATTCCTTTGAAGTAGGGAAAAATTGGCTTTACGCAAAAACTGTAACCATAGAGCTTTCCACCAGCCAAATATGCATATAGTATAGTTGTTTCATTACATTACTCTCTATGTGTTACCTTGCCAGCATATTCCATGTGCTGACCCGTTCTCGGGCTGCAACGTTAATGTTGCAGACTTTTCAGATGATGATTAAGGAGTTTTAGCTCGTGGTTCTATACTCAGTGATGCCGTTGGAGTTGATGGACTCACTTATCTTCCAAGCCTTCCACTGTTATCGTTATTAGATGGCCTTAAGCCATATTTATTGTAATAAGTTTCTTTTGAGACACTCGATGTAATAAGTGTGTGATTGCTACTCTGCTATAAATCCTCCGAGTACTGTGTGGTGTCAGCATTACTAATCCAGGGATGACACCGGAGCACAGAGATCAGACTGTTTGAGGTCTGGTCGCTACAGAGATGGTATCAGAGCACACGCTGACTGTAGGACACGACCACTAAGCTAAAGACCTAGATCACTACTCACTCTCTTCTCTTCTGACTTCTCATCTTTTCTACTCTTTAGGATGGCGGATGCAAGGAGCAAGTTCACACAACCAGATGAAGATACACCCTTTGGACGCCACTTGAAGGAAGTCACTAGATACCTGACCATAGGAGTACCAAGCTTCACGGGAACCTACAACGCCACTTACCTGAAGAAGAGCGCTAGATGATTCAATTTCAAGTTCCAGGAAGGACGTTCATGCCAGTCACTGAGCCCATAGAGTTTTCTTTTGATGCACCAACTTGGAGTCTAGGAAAGAGTATGGCAGCTCACATTGCCATGGGACGTATTGGAGAAGTCTACCGCAAGGATCTCAAGGACACTATCTACCAGATTTGCGGACGCCGATATGAACACTGGGAGATGATCAGCACCAGGAAAGATAGATCAATTGCAGCTTTATCTAGGAGTTACACCAGCACATTCGACGACAGGAGAATCAGATGTGCGCCGACATGATAGATCTGAAGAAGGCTAAGACTAGAATCAAGGAACTGGAGGAAGAACTCAAGGCTACACGTGAAGATTATGAAGAAGAAATTGAAGTATTGGTGGAGAAGAATGACGACCTGATCAAGAAGATTGGAATATTTATGGGAGGCCCTACACCAGTAGATGAAGACGAAGAACCCAAGGAGATTAGCCCGGAAGACTACATCATCATCGACGGCACCGACTCGGAAGCAGATAGTAGCGATGATAACTATGTTGATGAAGCTGGAGCCGATATCATGGAGTCTACAACCGTAGAATATTTCTAGTAGACCACCTCACCAGTAGTAGTAGTCCACCATGTAAATTTAGTAGTCCGAGCACTTTTGCGATAGCTAGATCGATTGTATGCCTTTGTTTGATTGAATGAAGTGAATTGTTTGCTTTTGCCTCATGTGCATATGGGTAGTGTTTTCTCTTTAGACCCCCTCTATTCTTATATATCATCTTTTCTAAACCCTCAGATGCCTCCGAGACGTGACCCCGGATTTGCCTTTCTGCCGGAGCTCACCCAGTTGATCCAGCAGCAGAACACCTTGATGCAGTTGCTAGTTCAGAATCAGAATCAGGGGAACAACAACAAACCACCACCACCACCACCCCCTGTTGACCACTTAGCCCGTTTTCTTAGGCTGAATCCGCCGGTGTTTTCCAGTAGCACCGAGCCAATAGTAGCAGATGATTGGCTCCGCAAGACAGCTAGGGAGTTGACCACAGCAGGATGCACAAATGCGGAGAAGGTGAAGTTTGCCGCACATCAGTTAGAAGGACCCGCAGCATCATGGTGGGAGAATTTCACAGCCACCTTCCCCATCGACACTGTCACATGGGACCAGTTTCAGCAGGCTTTTCGTACTGCCCATGTTTCAGCAGGAGCGATGGCCATGAAGAAGCGTGAGTTTCGTAACTTGCGCCAAGGAGGATGGACAGTTGGCCAGTATGTGGAGGAGTTTAGTAAGCTAGCACGTTATGCCCCAGATGACGTTGCTACGGATGCAGCCAAGCAGGAGAAATTCCTGGAAGGACTGAATGATGAGTTGAGTATGCAGTTGATGGTAGCCACCTTCAACAACTACCAGTTGTTGGTAGATCGTGCTCTTATAATTGAAGGGAAGCAGCAGCAAATTGAGAACCGCAAGAGGAAGTATGGACAAGGAAAGTATAATTCAGGAGCTCAGCAGAAGCCACGTTTTACCCCTAGACCGGGAGGACATTTTCAGCATACCCATGGAGTAGGTAGCTCGCACAATCACAATGGCACCAAGAATTGTAATGGGAATGGAGGAAGCAATGGACAGAACCGCAACACCCCATCAACCCTAGCCAAGAGAGATCTGAGTCAAGTCACCTGTTTCAAGTGTTCCAAGACCGGACATTATGCCAATGAATGTCCTGAAGGCTAAAACGGCAATGGAAGCTCTGGAAAGAAGCTGAACCCTTTCAACAGGGGACAGGTGAACCACGTTAATGTGGAGGAGGTTGAAGCTCAGCCCGATGCAGTAATAGGTAAGTTTTTGGTTAAGTCATTTACTGCACTCGTTCTTTTTGATACTGGTGCATCGCATTCATACATATCAAGGGGATTTGTGGAAAAGTATAGCCTTCCCACTAGGGTTCTTAAAACACCTATGCTAGTAAGCTCGCCAGGAGCAGAGTACATGGCCGGACAAGGATGTTTTCAAATGCCATTAAGTATAGGAAGGCATGTTTTCCTAACGGATTTAATTATTCTGGAATCCCAAGGTTTGGATGTAATTCTCGGTATGGATTGGCTGTCGATGTATGAAGGAAACATCGATTGCGCCTATAAGACAATTTTGCTCACAACGCCAGAAGGAAGAAGGATCAAGTATGTATCCCGACATGCGCCAAACAGGACACAAGTAAATTCCTTATCAGGAGTTGTGCAAGAGGAAGTACTAGTGGTAAAGGATTTTCCTGACGTATTTCCAGAAGAGTTGCCAGGCATGCCACCGGATAGAGACATTGAGTTTTTGATTGAGCTTTTGCCAGGCACTGGGCCAATATCGAAGAGACCATACAGGATGCCCGCAAAGGATTTGGTGGAAATTAAGAAGCAGATTAAGGAGTTACTAGATAAAGGTTACATTCGCCCAAGTTCTTCGCCTTGGGGATCACCAGTACTTCTAGTGGAGAAGAAGGATGGATCGTTAAGAATGGTTGTTGATTATCGAGGATTGAACGAAGTAACAATCAAAAACAAGTACCCGCTACCAATGATCAATGATCTGTTTGATCGATTGCAAGGGGCTAAAGTATTTTCCAAGATCGATTTGCGATCAGGGTACCATCAGTTGAAGATTCGAGAGCAGGACATACCTAAGACAGCATTCACCACAAGATATGGACTGTATGAGTATACCGTTATGTCATTTGGACTGACTAACGCACCTGCCTACTTTATGAACATGATGAACAAAGTGTTTATGGAGTTTTTAGATAAGTTCGTTGTGGTTTTCATCGATGATATTTTCGTATTCTCAAAGAATGAAGAGGAGCATAAAGAACATTTGCGATTGGTACTGGAGAAGCTCAGAGAACATTAGTTATATGCCAAGTTCAGCAAATGTGAGTTTTGGTTGAAGAAAGTTGGATTCCTCGGACATGTTATATCCGGAGAAGGAATAGCAGTTGACCCCACCAAGGTTATCACTGTGACCAATTGGGAAGCACCAACAACAGTTGGAGGGATCCGGAGTTTTCTGGGACTCACAGGATACTACCGGAGATTCATTGAGAACTTCTCAAAGATTGCGAAGCCTATGACGGAGTTGCTGAAGAAGGATACTAAGTTCAAATCGACAGAGGAGTGTGAGGCTAGTTTCCAGGAATTGAAGAAATGTTTGGTTACCTCACCAGTGTTGATTTTGCCAGATCAAACCAAGGATTATGAGGTGTATTGCGACGCTTCACGTCGAGGACTTGGAGCAGTGCTTATGCAGGAGGGAAGAGTTGTTTCGTATGCTTCACGACAACTGAAGCCTCACGAATTGAATTATGCCACGCATGATTTGGAGTTAGCAGCCGTAGTGCATGCATTGAAGACGTGGAGACATTTCCTCATTGGAAATCATTGTGAGGTGTACACGGATCACAAGAGTTTGAAGTACATTTTCACGCAGAAGGAGTTGAACCTCAGACAAAGGAGATGGTTGGAGCTCATCAAGGATTATGATACGAGATTGCATTACCATCCCGGAAAAGCTAATGTAGTAGCTGACGCATTGAGCCGTAAGAGTCATGTCAATACACTAATGACGGGAGAAATACCCAAGGAGTTAGCAGAAAACCTTCATGAACTAGGTTTGGAGATAGTTCCGAGAGGCTGTGTGGCAGCATTGGAGATTCAGTCAACATTGATGGATAAAATCAGAGAGGCTCAGAAATCTGACAAGGAGATTGCTTCAATAAAAGAGAAAATGATCCAAGGAAAAGCTAAGGGATTTCGTGAGGATGAGCACGACACCCTATGGTTTGAAGACCATGTTTATGTACCCAATGACCCGGAGATCAGAAAGTTGATTCTGCAAGAGGCACATGATTCACCGTATTCGATTCACCCAGGAAATACCAAGACGTATTTGGATTTGAAGGATATTTTCTGGTGGACCGGAATGAAGAAGGATATTGCAGAGTATGTAGCAGTTTGTGACATATGTCAGAGAGTAAAGGCAGAGCATCAGAAGCCAGCAGGATTGTTGCAACCATTGCTGATACCCGAATGGAAGTGGGATAAGCTAGGCATGGATTTTATCACGGGATTACCAAGGACTCGTTCAGGCTATGACTCGATTTGGGTTGTAGTTGATCGATTGACGAAGGTAGCTCATTTCATCCCAGTAAAGACCACTTACACCAGTGCTAAGTTGGCAAAGATATATATATGACAAGAATCGTATGTCTGCATGGAGTTCTGAGGAGCATCGTATCAGATAGAGGAACCCAGTTTACCTCTAAGTTCTGGAAGCAGTTGCATGAGACTTTGGGTACTAGGCTAGAATTTAGTACAGCTTTTCATTCGCAGACAGATGGACAGACCGAGAGAGTCAATCAGATTTTGGAGGATATGCTGAGAGCTTGTGCGCTAGATTATGGATCTAGTTGGGACGATAATTTGCCATATGCAGAGTTCTCTTACAATAATAGCTATCAGACCAGTTTGAAGATGGCCCCTTTCGAAGCTTTGTACGGAAGGAGGTGCAGGACACCGTTGTCATGGAACGAAGTTGGAGACCGCCAGTTGTCTGGACCAGATCTGATTAAAGAGTCTGAATAGAAGGTGAAGTTGATTCACGATAGGCTCAAGGTAGCCCAGTCCAGGCAGAAGAGCTACGCAGATTCTAAACACAAGGAGACAGTTTATGAAGTCGGAGACAGAGCTTATCTTCGAGTATCCCCACTTCGAGGGATTAAGCGCTTTGGAGTTAAGGGGAAGTTAGCGCCACGATTTGTAGGGCCATATCGAGTTTTGGAGCGTATGGGAGAAGTGGCCTACAAGTTGGAATTGCCAGAAGGATTGAGAGGAGTTCATGATGTGTTCCACGTTTCTCAGTTGAAGAAGTGTCACGCGGAGATGGCTGACATACCTTTGAGAGACACAGTGCCATTGGAAGCAATTCAGTTGGATAACAATTTGACCTATGAGGAGAAACCAATCAAGATTCTCGAGTTTGCTAGCCGAGTCACTCGCAACAAGGTTATCAAGTTTTGCAAAGTTCAGTGGAGCCACCACACGGAGGATGAAGCCACCTAGGAGCGAGAGGAAGATTTGCTCAAGGACCACCCTCACCTATTTTCTAGCCAACCCGAATCTCGAGGGCGAGATTCATCTTAAGGGGGGTAGGTTTGTAACATCCCAAATTTTCAATTTGGAATGTTATACATTAGATCATCATGCATATCATATTTTATTTTGCTTTTGGTTTTGATCCTAGAAAATCCTAAGCAACTCAAGGACCCACGGAGAGAGTTGGGGATTTCGTTATTTACATATTTGAGTTTTCTCAAATTTTGTAAACAGGATCATTTGATTTTATTTATTTTATCGTTAATTATTTCTATTACAAAGATATGAGAGAGGGAATAAAATGACTTTCCCAAAATATAGAAATATTGAGGATTTAATAAAAAAATCAAATAAGTTTTATTTCGGAGTTTTTCGGTATTTTTAATTGAATTTAGGAAAAATACGCGTTTTTCAAATTTGTATTTTGGGCCCAAATAAATGTTCACTTTATCGGGCTTGATTTTAGAAACCCGGGAAAATTTATTTCATGATTTTTGGAGTCAGTTTAGTAATTTTTTTATTTTTTTCCGAGCGTAATTATTTAAAAAAAACGAAACCGACTATGGGCTGTTCCCGAGCGGGACTCCGCCTGGGGGCGCCTTTAAATAGCGAGGCACCTGGCGCCCTAGCCCATAACCGCGCCCGCGCCCGAAACCCTAGCCCTCCGCCGGTGCCGCCAGACCCGCCGCCGACTCGCCGGAGTTGCACGCCGCCCGAGGTTCGCCGCCGCCTCGACTTCCGTGCCGATTTTTTTTTTAAAAAATATATTTTTCTTTTCGGTTTTATTTTCGATTTATTATTATTATTATTATTATTACTATTTTATTATTTTAATTATTTTCGGGTTAGGTTAATTAACGATTAATCTGTTCGTCGTTTTTCTTTTTCGTCAAATTTTCCGCGGTTATTTTCTGATCGCGATTTCTGATCCGATTTTCGTTTTAGTATAACTTTTCGCTGTTTATCGGAATCATGCGATTCAAGCGCCTAGAATTTCGTCTCGAAACCCTCTTTCCGAATAATCAACTTAAACAAGTTTTTGGTAATGTAAAATTTGACTTAGATCCAGATTACTAGAACGATGTTGATTTTTTTTCGCCGTTTGATTTCTTTTGCTTCGTTCGATTTGATTCTTTTTGCAAACCAGGGTTCTTAAGTTGAACTTTTTGGTTAGATCTTCTATTTGAGTTTTACCTGTGCATTAGTTGAGTACTTATTGTATGCTTGTTTGTCTGCGATAGAATACCCAGAGTGCGCCGCCTGTTACTTCGAATCATTAGGTTTCGCGGATCATCAGCAAGGCAAGTAACACTTTGATCATACCTTTTTTAGAACCCAGTTTTATTGCATTAGATCCATCCTCACACATTGTATGATTAGGATCTAATTAAATTGTGGGATGGGAAGTAGATGAGGTAGTACCTATTACCTGTTTATTATCAAACCTTTGGGAGTTATTTCTACGTTTGCTTATTATGCCATGCTATGCTAGTAGACGTGGATTGGGTGAGTGATATCCATGACAGATGTGAGATTGTTAATTAATGGTTTATCTAAGGTGGCAACCTAAACACACATCTGGGTGGATTGAGGCACCTGGGTATTCCAGGACTTGCCTGTTTTTCTTTTGGACCGCCACCCAGGCTCAAAGGGATCATGAGATTATTCATACTAGAAACTTCCGTGTGCAGCCACAAGCCATTATGGGCTCTGGCATAGTTGATTAAGTCGTGCGAACTCTTACAGGGTAGACTAGCAGATGTAGGGGAAAGTAGGTGTACCGGTCTATCCATCATAAGGTGCTAGCGCTTCTGAAAGACTGTGTCTCGGTCATCCGTTTCTCAAACACCATGTAGTGCGAGAAATCCAACGGAGGCGATCGAGTCTTATGGGGAAAAGTGCACAAACCTCTGCAGAGTGTAATAAACTAATCATGGTTAGCCGTGTCCCCGGTTATGGACATCTTGAGTATCTAGTACCTGGATTATCATGTGAATCTCAACATGTTACTCTAAAGTTAATTTTGTTGGGTTTGTTAAATGATGATGCTTAATTGGGATTGAGAATGCTGTGAACCATTCTCAATGTTTAACAACCACCATGATAGTAATTAAATTTATTCCTTTGAAGTAGGGAAAAATTGGCTTTACGCAAAAACTGTAACCATAGAGCTTTCCACCAGCCAAATATGCATATAGTATAGTTGTTTCATCCCATTACTCTCTATGTGCTACCTTGCCAGCATATTCCATGTGCTGACCCATTCTCGGGCTGCAACGTTAATGTTGCAAACTTTTCAGACGACGATTAAGGAGTTTTAGGTCGTGGTTCTATACTCAGTGATGCCGTTGGAGTTGATGGACTCACTTATCTTCCAAGCCTTCCGCTGTTATCGTTATTAGATGGCCTTAAGCCATATTTATTGTAATAAGTTCTCTCTTGAGACACTCGATGTAATAAATGTGTGATTGCTACTCTGCTATAAATCCTCCGAGTACTGTGTGGTGTCAGCATTACTGATCCAGGGATGACACCGGAGCACAGAGATCAGACTGTTTGAGGTCTGGTCGCTACACTGTGTTACAAGGTGTGAAATTCAGTAAGACTCAAAGCCCGACCACGGCAGAAAATAGAATGAGAATGAAAGTCATTCCCTATGCCTTGGCCATAGGTTCTATAAAGTATGCCATGCTGTGTACCTGACCTGTTGTATACCCTACACTAATTTTGGCAAGGGAGTACAATAGTGATCTAGGAGTAGATCACTGGACAGCGGTCAAAATTATCCTTAGTGGAATAAGGATATGTTTCTCGATTATGGAGGTGACAAAAGGTTCGTCGTAAAAGGGTTACGTCGATACAAGTTTTGGCACTAATCCGGATGACTCTTAGTCTTCATCTGGATACATATTGAAAGTGGGAGCAATTAGCTAAAGTAGCTCCGTGCAGAGCATTGTAGACATAGAAAATTGCAAAATACTTACGGATCTGAATATGGCAGACCCGTTGACTAAACTTCTCTCACGGGCAAAACATGATCACACCTTAGTACTCTTTGGGTGTTAATCACATAGCAATGTGAACTAGATTACTGACTCTAGTAAACCCTTTGGGTGTTGGTCACATATCGATGTGAACCATGGGTGTTAACCACATAAAGATGTGAACTATTGATGTTAGATACTCATGTGTGTGTAATCTAGATTATTGACTCTAGTGCAAGTGGGAGACTGAAGGAAATATGCCCTAGAGGCAATAATATTGTTATTATTTTATTTCCTTATATCATGATAAATGTTTATTATTCATGCTAGAATTGTATTATCCGGAAACATAATACTTGTGTGAATACATAGACAAACCAAACGTCACTAGTATGCCTCTACTTGACTAGCTCGTTAATCGAAGATGGTTATGTTTCCTAAACCACAGACATGTGTTGTCATTTGATTAATGGGATCACATCATTAGGAGAATGATGTGATTGACATGACCCATTCCATTAGCTTAGCACCTGATCGTTTAGTATGTTGCTATTGCTTTCTTCATGACTTATACATGTTCCTATGACTATGAGATTATGCAACTCCCGTTTGCCGGAGGAACACTTTGTGTGCTACCAAACGTCACACGTAACTGGGTGATTATAAAGGGGCTCTACAGGTGTCTCCAAAGGTACATGTTGGGTTGGCGTATTTCGAGATTAGGATTTGTCACTCCGATTGTCGGAGAGGTATCTCTGGGCCCTCTCGGTAATGCACATCACATAAGCCTTGCAAGCAGTACAACTAATGAGTTAGTTGCAAGATGATGTATTACGAAATGAGTAAAGAGACTTGCCGGTAACGAGATTGAACTAGGTATTGAGATACCGACGATCGAATCTCAGGCAAGTAACATACCGATGACAAAGGGAACAACGTATGTTGTTATGCGGTCTGACCGATAAAGATCTTCGTAGAATATGTGGGAGCCAATATGAGCATCCAGGTTCCGCAATTGGTTATTGACCGGAGACGTGTCTCGGTCATGTCTACATTGTTCTCGAACCCGTAGGGTCCGCACGCTTAAGGTTTTGATGACAGTTATATTTTGAGTTTATGCATTTTGATGTACCGAAGTTTGTTCGGAGCCCCGGATTTGATCACGGACATGACGAGGAGTCTCGAAATGGTCGATACATAAAGATTGATATATTGGAAGCCTATATTTGGATATCGCAAGTGTTCCGAGTGAAATCGGGATTTTACCGGAGTAGTGGGAGGTTACCGGAACCCCCCGGGAGGTAGATGGGCCT
This sequence comes from Triticum monococcum, assembly GCA_034509565.1. Classification (NCBI taxonomy): domain Eukaryota; kingdom Viridiplantae; phylum Streptophyta; class Magnoliopsida; order Poales; family Poaceae; genus Triticum; species Triticum monococcum. The sequence goes on from CM067847.1 coordinate 699,865,603, forward strand.
TAATGGGCTTTAGTGGAAGAGAGGAGAGGTGGCCAGGGCTGGGCCGCGCGCCCCTCCCCCCTTAGTCCGAATAGGACAAGGAGAGGGGGGCGGCGCCCCCCCTTCCTTCTCTCTCTCTTCTTTCCCCCTTCCCGAATCCTATTCCAACTAGGAAAGGGGGGGAATCTTACCCCGGTGGGAGCAGGACTCCTCCTGGCGCGCCCTCCTCCTGGCCGGCCGCACCTCCCTCTTGAACCTTTATATACGGAGGCAGGGGGCACCCCTAGACACACAAGTTGATCCACGTGATCATATTCTTAGCCGTGTGCGGTGCCCCCTTCCACGATAATCCTCGATAATATTGTAGCGGTGCTTAGGCGAAGCCCTGCGATGGTAGTACATCAAGATCGTCACCATGCCGTCGTGCTGACGAAACTCTTCCCCGACACTTTGCTGGATCGGAGTCCGGGGATCGTCATCGAGCTGAACGTGTGCTAGAACTCGGAGGTGCCGTAGTTTTGGTGCTTGATCGGTCGGGCCGTGAAGACGTACGACTACATCAACCGCGTTGTGCTAACGCTTCCGATGTCGGTCTACAAGGGTACGTAGATCACAGTCTCCCCTCTCATTGCTATGCATCATCATGATCTTGCGTGTGCGTAGGAATTTTTTTGAAATTACTACGTTCCCCAACAGAGTGCTTGTGGATGAACATGCTGATACGATGGGAATAAAGCAATGTAAAGTGTGTGTCCTCGATACCAAGCAAACAATCACAAATTTCCATATGTAAGAAAAATATAACATAACAATGCAGATTAATGAGTACTTAGACTCAACATCTTCTAAGCATACAACAATTACAATGGGTTCAAGAATGTTCATTTCATCATATATGATGTAAATATATTAGTTCAAAGACTAAGATGAGACAATGCTGAATCAAATTGATGGTTCTTTGAAGCTCCAATTTTTCTACACATACTGATAGATAGCCACATAACTTACAATGTATGATTCGTGTGGAGAGGATTTGTAGCATGCGGATGCGGGGGCACACAACCATATTTATATTTTGTATTTGATTTTCAAGATTTCATATCTTTTAAATCATAAGTTCAAATTAAGTTTCGTTTTCATATTCATGTTTTTGGTGATGAGGGATTTCAAACGTGATCCATTTTGAACATCTTTTGACGATAGTTTAAATTTTCACTAAGTTTCAACTTCTGAAACTTCGAACGAGCGGTCAACAAAATCGTAAGTTTTAAGTTTCAATTCTGAAACTTGATACGAGCAACCTACAAAATAGACTGCTAATAAAGTTGCAGATCTCATGCAAGATCGTAAAACTTAAAACTTGTTGGGCCCGCGTGCAAGATCCAATAAATTTGCGGATCATGAAGCAATTGGGCAACTTGTGCGGCTGCGTAGGTGCGTGATCTCACACCTGCAAATTTCCGTCAGTCATGTCATGGGAAGCTTGTGCCCTTGCAAATTTCCGTCAGTCAAGCAAGAGTTCACTCAAAAACAAAGTACCCACCGTGTTGGATCTCCAAAAACGACACAAACACCACATGTGTGCCTTATGGTGCCAACCATCCCCAAGCGTTGAACTAATGATTATAGAGACAACCGAAGAAAAAAAAACAAGGAGAAATAATAGCCTTCATCTTCATGATATGCTAACAAATGAATTTATCATTTGCAGGAGATACATATGTAGTTTACCTTGATGAAAAAGTGGGTCGCTGTGTGAAGACAAGCGATTTAGTAGTCAAAGAGAGTCAAATTCCACAGAATTGATCAAGAGCACCGACAATATAACAGGCCTAGAGTAGATAAATGTGATTAGTTGAGCATCATACTATTATGGGTTAATTGCTACTCTCTTGGCATACTCGCGGAAGGGCATGTTTTGCACCTGCTAGTGTACCGATATCTTCCGTACCTATGGTAGTGATTAGTGAAGTAAAAAAGAAAACGAATAGAGTAAGTTGGCCTACTCGCTCCATCAAGTTGCATGGAGATGAAGAAGAAAAAACAACTCCCAAACCTCTATTGATTCGTGTTCTCTTATGGTGGGAAGTGAGGCATATATAAGATGGACCGGGTAGAGAGACCGAGCCGGGTGCTAGGTTAATTCCATCGCAATTCATCCAGAAAAAATATAAAATAACGGGCTATAGTAAAGCGGAGGGTTAGTGCCCGATGAAAGTGGGAGTACACAATGAAGCGTCATACTTCACAATACCCATTCCTTATCATTTATCTATGGTTTCTAACAATAGTTTTGTGCGTATATGGTCTACGGTAATTAGGTATTGAACAAGATCCTTGGGTGCTTCTCAATATCGTATCAGCTGGAAGATAGTACACATAAAACATGTCCTCTTACAACATTAAGGTAGTAGAAAAAATTCTAAAGTGACAGTGTGTTTTGTGATAATGGGCAACCTAATTAATGTATCAAGTTGATGCAAACATTTAAAGTCAGCTTCTATAACAACACAATGACAAAGCATTGAGGATGTAGAAAACAAACTACTAACAAACGCAAGATAGCAAGAAAATAAAACCAATAAGTATAATCAACACAACCATCCTCTTCAAATAAGGAACCACTCCTCTCTGCTTCATGGTGATACTACACGATGTACGACCTACATGAAGAAGGAATCGGCCGACACAATCTTGGTAAACAGAGGAAAGCGACACAAACCCACGATGACCCAGAAGTCTCTAATACAAGTTGTAACAACCCGATTTTTTATAGCCTGATTTTGTGCTTAGTTTGGTGGTTTTTTTTGCACTTCTTTACAAGATATTTGGATCCTGAGGTGGTAGGTATAATAAAAAATGTCATGTTTGCTTCCCGCTCGAAGGTAATATCCTCATCCTATACTGATGCCCTTGGTCCAACTTGGCTTAATGTTATCGAGAGAATATCCAGTATACCACCATTTGCATGCTAACTATTTTGAAAATATCACATTTAAATTTTTCAATAGTTTTGATTTTTGTTTGAATGTTTGTTGGGGAACGTAGCAGAATTTTAAAATTTTCTACGCATCACCAAGATCAATCTATGGATTCATGTAGCAACGAGGGAGAGGGGAGTGCATCTACATACCCTTGTAGATCGCGAGCGGAAGCATTGAAGAGAACGGGGTTGATGGAGTCGTACTCGTCGTGATCCAAATCACCGATCACCAAGCGCCGAACGGACGACACCTCCACGTTCAACACACGTATGGTTGGGGAAGACGTCTCCATCTTGATCCAGCAAGGGGAAGGAGAGGTTGATGGAGATCCAGCAGCACGACGGCGTGCTGGTGGAAGCAGCGGTGATCTCGGCAGGGCTTCGCCAAGCTCCAACGAGAGAGAGAGAGAGAGGTGTTACGAGGGGAGAGGGAGGCGCCAGGGACTTGGGTACGGCTGCCCTCCCTCCCCCCCACTATATATAGCCCCCTAGGGGGGCGCCGGCCCAAGGAGATGTGATCTCCAAGGGGCGGCCGCGGCCAAGGGGGACTTGCCCCCCAAGCCAAGTGGGGCGCCCCCCACCCCTAGGGTTTCCAACCCTAGGCGCAGGGGGGGGGCCCATGGGGGGCGCACCAGCCCACCAGGGGCTGATTCCCCTCCCACTTCAGCCCATGGGGCCCTCCGGGATAGGTGGCCCCACCCGGTGGACCCCCAGGACCCTTCCGGTGGTCCCGGTACAATACCGATTACCCCCGAAAATTTCCCGATGGCCGAAAGTGGACTTCCTATATATAAATCTTCACTTCCGGACCATTCCGGAACTCCTCGTGACGTCCGAGATCTCATCCGGGACTTCGAACAACTTTCGTTTTACCGCATACTAATATCTCTACAACCTTAGCGTCACCGAACCTTAAGTGTGTAGACCCTACGGGTTCGGGAGACACGCAGACATGACCGAGACGACTCTCCGGTCAATAACCAACACCGGGATCTGGATACCCATGTTCGCTCCCACATGTTCCATGATGATCTCATCGGATGAACAACGATGTCGAGGATTCAATTAATCCCGTATTCAATTCCCTTTGTCAATTGGTACGTTACTTGCCCGAGATTCGATCGTCGGTATCCCAATACCTCGTTCAATCTCGTTACCGGCAAGTCACTTTAATCATACCGTAATGCATGATCCCGTGACCAAACACTTGGTCACATTGAGCTCATTATGATGATGCATTACCGAGTGGGCCCAGAGATACCTCTCCGTCATACGAAGTGACAAATCCCAGTCTCGATCCGTGTCAACCCAACAGATACTTTCGGGGATACCTGTAGTATACCTTTATAGTCACCCAGTTACGTTGTTACGTTTGGTACACTCAAAGCACCCCTATGGCATCCGGGAGTTACACGATCTGATGGTCTAAGGAAATGATACTTGACATTGGAAAAGCTCTAGCGAACGAACTACACGATCTTGTGCTATGCTTAGGATTGGGTCTTTTCCATCACATCATTCTCCTAATGATGTGATCCCGTTATCAATGACATCCAATGTCCATAGTCAGGAAACCATGACTATCTATTGATCAACGAGCTAGTTAACTAGAGGCTCACTAGGGACATGTTGTGGTCTATGTATTCACACATGTATTACGATTTCCGGATAACACAATTATGGCATGAATAATAGACAATTATCATGAACAAGGAAATATAATAATGATCAATTTATTATTGCCTCTAGGGCATATTTCCAACAGTCTCCCACACTAGAGTCCATAATCTAGTTACATTGTGATGAATCGAACACCCATAGAGTTCTGGTGTTGATCATGTTTTTCTTGCGGAAGAGGTTTAGTTAACGGATCTGTGACATTCAGATCCGTATGTACTTTGCAAATATCTATGTCTCCATCTTGAACATTTTCACGAATGGAGTTGAAGCGACGCTTGATGTGCCTGGTCTTCTTGTGAAACCTGGGCTCCTTGGCAAGGGCAATAGCTCCAGTGTTGTCACAGAAGAGAGTGATCGGCCCCGACGCATTGGGTATGACTCCTAGGTCGGTGATGAACTCCTTCATCCAGATTGCTTCATGCGCTGCCTCTGAGGCTGCCATGTACTCCGCTTCACATGTAGATCCTGCCACGACGCTTTGCTTGCAACTGCACCAGCTTACTGCCCCACCATTCAAAATATACACATATCCGATTTGTGACTTAGAGTCATCCAGATCTGTGTCGAAGCTAGCGTCGACGTAACCCTTAGCTCCTCGTCACCAACATATACGAGAAACATATCCTTAGTCCTTTTCAGGAACTTCAGGATGTTCTTGACCACTGTCCAGTGTTCCATGCCGGGATTACTTTGGTACCTTCCTACCAAACTTACAGCAAGGTTTACATCAGGTCTGGTACACAGCATGGCATACATGATAGACCCTATGGCTGAGGCATAGGGGACGACACTCATCTTTTCTCTATCTTCTGCCGTGGTCGGACATTGAGCTGAGCTCAATTTCACACCTTGCAACACAGGTAAGAACCCCTTCTTGGACTGATCCATATTGAACTTCTTCAATATCTTATCAAGGTATCTGCTTTGTGAAAGACCTATGAGGCGTCTCGATCTATCTCTATAGATCTTGATGCCTAATATGTAAGCAGCTTCTCCAAGGTCCTTCACCGAAAAACACTTATTCAAGTAGGCCTTAATACTGTCCAAAAGTTCTATATCATTTCCCATCAAAATTATGTCATCCACATATAATATGAGAAATGCTACAGAGCTCCCACTCACTTTCTTGTAAAGCAAGCTTCTCCATAAGTCTGCATAAACCCAAACGCTTTGATCATTTCATTAAAGCGAATGTTCCAACTCCGAGATGCTTGCACCAGCCCATAGATGGAGCGCTGGAGCTTGCATACCTTGTTAGCATTCTTAGGATCGACAAAACCTTCCGGCTGGATCATATACAGTTCTTCCTTAAGAAAGCCGTTTTGACGTCCATTTTCCATATCTCATAATCATAGTATGCGGCAATTGCTAACATGATTCGGACAGACTTCAGCTTCGCTACGGGTGAGAAGGTCTCATCGCAGTCAACCCCTTGAACTTGTCGATAACCCTTAGTGACAAGTCGAGCCTTATAGATGGTAACATTACCATCCGCGTCCGTCTTCTTCTTAAAGATCCATTTATTCTCTATCGCTCGCCGATCATCGGGCAAGTCTTTCAAAGCCCATACTTTGTTTTCATACATGGATCCTATCTCGGATTGCATGGCTTCAAGCCATTTGTTGGAATCTGGGCCTGCCATTGCTTCTTCATAGTTCGAAGGTTCACCGTTGTCTAACAACATGATTTCCAGGACAGGGTTGCCATACCATTCTGGTGTGGAACGTGTCCATGTGGACCTTCGAAGTTCAGTAGCAACTTGATCCGAAGTACCTTGATCATTATCATTAACTTCCTCTCTAGTCGGTGCAGGCACCACAGGAACATCTTCCTGAGCTGCGCTACTTTCCGGTTCAAGAGGGAGTACTTCATTGAGTTCTACTTTCCTCCCACTTACTTCTCTCGAGAGAAACTCTTTCTCCAGAAAGGACCCGTTCTTGGCAACAAAGATCTTGCCTTCAGATCTGAGGTAGAAGGTATACCCAATGGTTTCCTTAGGGTATCTTATGGAGACGCATTTTTCCGACTTGGGTTCGAGCTTTTCAGGTTGAAGTTTCTTGACATAAGCATCGCATCCCCAAACTTTTAGAAACGACAGCTTAGGTTTCTTCCCAAACCATAATTCATACGGTGTCGTCTCAACGGATTTAGACGGTGCCCTATTTAAAGTGAATGTAGCTGTCTCTAGATCGTATCCCCAAAATGATAGCAGATCAGTGAGTGACATCATAGATCGCACCATATCCAATAGAGTGCGATTACGACGTTCGAACACACTGTTACGCTGAGGTGTTCCAGGCGGCGTTAGTTGTGAAACGATTCCACATTTCCTTAAGTGCGTACCAAATTCGTGACTTAAATATTCTCCCCCATGATCTGATCGTAAGAATTTTATCTTTCGGTCACGTTCATTCCCTACCACATTCTGAAATTCCTTAAACTTTTCAAAGGTCTCAGACTTGTGTTTCATCAAATAGACATACCCATATCTACTTAAGTCATCAGTGAGAGTGAGAACATAACGATAGCCGCCGCGAGCCTCAACGCTCATTGGACCGCACACATCAGTATGTATAATTTCCAATAAGTTGGTTGCTCGCTCCATTGTTCCGGAGAACAGAGTCTTGGTCATTTTATCCATGAGGCATGGTTCACATGTGTCAAATGATTCGAAATCAAGAGACTCCAAAAGTCCATCTGTATGGAGCTTCTTCATGCGTTTGACACCAATGTGACCAAGGCGGCAGTGCCACAGATATGTGGGACTATCCTTATCAATCTTACATCTTTTTGTATTCACGCTATGAATATGTGTAACATCACATTCGAGATTCATTAAGAATAAACCATTGACCAGCGGAGCATGACCATAAAACATATCTCTTATATAAATAGAACAACCATTATTCTCGGATTTAACTGAGTAGCCATCTCGTATTAAACGAGATCCAGATACAATGTTCATGCTCAAAGCTGGAACTAAATAACAATTATTGAGGTTTAAAACTAATCCTGTAGATAAATGTAGAGGTAGCGTGCCGACGGCGATCACATCGACCTTGGAACCATTCCCGACGCGCGTCGTCACCTCGTCCTTCGCCAGTCTCCGCTTATTCCGCAACTCCTGTTTTGAGCTACAAATGCGAGCAACCGCACCGGTATCAAATACCCAGGTGCTACTACGAGTACTGGTAAGGTACACATCAATTACATGTATATCACGTATACCTTTAGTGTTGCCGGCCTTCTTGTCCGCTAAGTATTTGGGGCAGTTCCGCTTCCAGTTTCCCTTTCCCTTGCAATAAAAGCACTCGGTCTCGGGTTTGGGTCCATTCTTTGAATTCTTCCCGACAACTAGTTTACCGGGCGCGGCAACTCCCTTGCCGTCCTTCTTGAAGTTCTTCTCACCCTTGCCTTTCTTGAAACTAGTGGTTTTATTGACCATCAACACTTGATGTTCCTTTTTGATTTCCACCTCCGCTAATTTCAGCATTGAAAATACTTCAGGAATAGTTTTCACCATCCCCTGCATATTGTAGTTCATCACAATGCTCTTGTAGCTAGGTGGGAGCAACTGAAGGATTCTGTCAATGACCGCCTCGTCCGGGAGGTTAATGTCCAGCTGGGACAAGCGAGGTAAAAACTAGCCAATCTCATCGTAACATGCTAAATGCCTAGTAGGTTGAAAATTTGTGTTGGATGGTTAGAGGTACAGGTTGATATTTTTCATGTATCAAAATGCAGCTTCTCGACTTCCATTTAGTAAAATCCTGGCATGGGTTATATGATCTCGGTCTAATCATGTGGACAACTGCCACCTCCATCTATGCAAATTCTGGCGGAACGCTATCATCTTGACATGCCAAGTCATAAGAAGGGCATTGCAACTTTGGTGATGCTTCTCACTTTAAAGATTTGGAATGAGCGAAATGCCAGAAGGTCACACTATGGCTCCCATTTTTCTTCTTCTCCAGAGTGGAAAATACATGTGTTGTCTTTAGAGGTTCACATATGGCCACAGATGTGTTGTTATGGACCCACCTCTTCGTTAGCGGCATTCCAATTGGTGAGGGTGGGGGTGTCACGACCTACCTTCTTTTAGGTTCAGAGAATCTATTAGGGATGTTTGGGTTGTTGAGATTCAGCAACTAGCTTTGCCATATTATCATTGATTGAAGATCATGACTTTTGTTTTGTTTTGTTTATTAGACGTTGCATTTGTTATCATGTTGACAGTGTGCATACTTGTCATCATGTAGCCACGAATGTCAAGTTTACCTATTGTCTCATAGCTTAATGCATTAATAAAATTTCACATTATCGAATAATATGTCGTCACTTTAAAACTGGTCTACTAGCTTTGTGGCACAAGAGGCCATGGTTATTATTTTTATATGTAACATCTTCAAGCTTGATGAGTGATAATTTTACACTCATTTCACCTTTTTTAAACCAAGATATTTCATTTAAAAATAGATATTCGTTTGATATTGCTACTAATGACTAATGAAGGCAAAGGATTCCACAAATCCTTTCTTTGATGTGTTCGACAGGAAATGGCTAAAAAGGGAAGAAATCACATGTGGAAATGGAATGGAAGGAGAACAGAGGAAGAAGGAATCAACAGGAGGCGTCTGCGTGAAGAAATCACGAAAGACGGCGTTCCATATGGGCGCACGCGCCGGTATGAGCACCCGTTTGGCATGGATTTCGGCAAATCATTCACCTGAAGAACTTTTATTAAAGGGATCCCGTCGAGATGTCAATAGAGCGACGAGCACAGAAGCGAGAACCTCTTCATCATCATCTTCATCCACAAACCGTAGCTGCCGCCATATCCACCACCACCATAGTGCTCTGTCATCTAGTACATACTCATAATCATGCATCGCACAAGGCATCCATTGTGAGACATATTGCAGTTAATCAATCTCGAGATGTGTTCTTCAATGTTTTCTTCCTACAATTTGATCTCCATGTGTGAGTAGTTCGTTAAGGTATGGTTGAGGCATGAGCCTTGCAACCCGAGGTATTTGTTGAGGGGGTCAATGGAAGACTTTGACATAACATCCCGTATTTGTGAAATAAAATTGTTCCGTGAAGATGTCTCATGTCTTGTCCATGATCTTCATCCCGCAGGTACCCATTATAATGTAGATCAAGCACTGGTGAAGCTAGGAGCAAGGAGACCGTGAAGTGTTATATTGAACATAGGTGACAGTAAGGTTTAGTAGGGTAACATGGATCATATCCTTTGGGAAGGTGTAGTCATTAAATGCCCAAAGCTCTTGTCTAATTTCATTATCTTAATTATTGAGACAACCTCATGCGACGGATAGGCCCGCGGTAGAACAACTGATTCTTGATGCTGGACTCGTTCCAGTCAAGATGTTATTTGGACACATCCCCCACTTCGGTACATAGCAAGCACATCTCGATTGGTGACTTCTAGCGCACAAATTAATATCATATTTGATCCCAATGCAAATACAAGGTTGTAAGAATAAGACTTCATACATGTACCTATTTTTATTATAAGTGTTTGAATCACTATTTGCTTGCTGATCCGTGCAAAAGCTGGATTTGGCACTTTGACAAAAATATGCTCGAGAACCAACGCTTCGAAGGAATCTTCCTCTCGTGGGTTCGATAACCCAGGATCACCTTTAGGAAAATAGATGTGGGACACTTCTTTGGTTCCAATACCGGATCAATAAAAGGGGGTATCAAAGCTCATGTGATATCATCTAGAGAAGCACCCAAAGGCATGTTGAAGACCCAACTCCACAACAACATATATACATTAAACATTTGGTAATTTAAGAAGAATGATAAGAGATGTGCATTTATGAAGTGTGTATGCTTCTCAATGTACTCCTTCCCTTGTTGGGTGTCAACCTCTCATTCTCCATATTCCCATCATTTTGTGGTCTTTTAAATCAAATTGAGGCAGAACTACCCCTAGAGTCCCGCTCAATCTCTCTTTTAGTCCATCCTATATATGCCTCACTTCCCATCCTAAGAGAGATGAGGTGTCAATTTTGGTATAGGGTTGCTAGTTCGAGAAATCGCCTATTTCTTCTCTTTAGTTCCTTACCCTAGGCAAGAGATGTATCGGGACGTGAAAAGGTTTATAACTAGCCCTTACGTGAATAAACATATTCAATTCTCGTTAAGTGATAATGCAGTTCTGATTCGACTTTGCAGAGCAAAGTCATGACTACAGTACCCAGACATTGCCTCTACAATCCGTGAGAGAACTGGATCAATTTTACTATACACGACACAAAGTTATAGCATAATATTTTGTCCAATAGCTTTGGTACCGTACATATGTCCCATAGTATTTAATCAAAACCACTGGCATTAAATCTGATGGTTCACAAAGAGCAAAGTCGGCTAATCCGTACCATTCATAATAACATGATGCTTAAAGACTCAAACTCTTCCGTTGCCATCTTATATGTTCTTTTAATTTGCTCCGCACAACACGTCACAAGGGGTTCAGAAGTGTTGTAGAATTAGGCCGTAGCCAGGCCCCAAGCAATGGGGACCTTGGCCTGGTCGTGGCGGCTAAATACTTCATTGACTATAGCATCAATATAATTTTTTTTATGAGAACCTCACGTTTTTCTTCCGTAACCTTAGACGGCTAAGGCAAACTCTTCCCTCCAGATTTCACCAGCGAGCACGTGGATTCGTCTTTCCTCTTTTTTTCTCCCACAATGGGTAGGGTATGGGCAGGTACAACCTCTTTCTACCCAAACCCATATCCATAGGAACTTTTTATACCCACCCACTTCAATACCCATGGGTATAAACTGACACCCATGCCCATACCCATCGGGTATCCTATACCCAATGGGTATCCGTTGGGTATAATATATAGCATTCAAATTCTTAAGAGGTAGAGAAATGAGTTCAAAATTCAAGTGATCATGGTAGAGTAGTATAGCACGTATGTGGCCTCCTCCAGTGGATGGCCTCTTGGAGGCATCACGGGAGTATGAGCAGCGGTTGGTGGAAGGCCGACATAGTGGAAGGCGGTGGTGGGAATTGGGGATATGGATCGAGTGTTCGACAAGAGTCTGTTAGCTAGGAGTCGATATTTCATCTTTTGAGGAGTCACATAGGACGTATGAAGAGTGGCGAGCAGGTGATTATGAGCCTATGAGCTATGACTTGTTTAAGGAATACGATATTTAGGGTTAGACCATATGAGTTGGATGTTAACCCCACATGTTAAAGGAGTTATTTTTCATTTATTAATTTTTTCTGGGTATACATTGGGTCACCCATGGGCACAATTTCTTACCCATGCCCTACCCATATATTTTGCGGGTATGGATACACATTACTCGTGGGTAGAAAATCTCTTCAAGTCTTGCCCATACCCATTGTTTTCGGGTAGGGTACCCGCGGGTACCCATACCCATGGGCAAAACTGCCATCCCTAGTGATGGGGAGGGAAATCCCGGTGTCTCGCTCCATTTAGTAGTGTAGGTTAGAATTTTTTTTAGTCCTCGCAAGTGCGGCACTCGGGTGGATGGCGACCCTTCTTATTCGAGTTTATCTTCTGTGCTCGATCCTTCTTGAATTCGTTCGTCTAGATGTAGTTGATGGAGCTCCCGTAGATTTTTGTCATCTCCTTGAAGCGGTGAGGTTATAGGATTTCTCTTTATGTGACGAGATTTGGTGTCAGGTACTTCATATCTACGCAAAGGTTCAACGACGACGACCGCGGCTCCAATGCAGCGGTCCTTAGGGGCACGTGCACGGATACTTCCCGACTGTCATCAACAAGGCCAATCTAGCTCTGGTAAAGAAGCGGCGATAGAGATGCGTCGGCAGCTTGTTCTGATGGCAGTACCGGTCGTTTGGTGATCTCAGAGTCTCAATCTAAACATATATGGCCACTTTATTAATTATTCTCACAAGACCTTACAAAGCCATACAACAGCAAGACTAAAGCCACCGTCTAAGCAACAACTATCGCTACACCTATCCAATTGATGAAGAGGCGCAGATAGTCTCGGCCTAATACCAAACAGACATCGCAGCCAAACCTAAACATCTAAGACCTGAGGTCCCAACCAGGACGCCTGCCGGTATGGGGCACCTACCAGTCCGGCGCACTCCTCAACGAGGACGCATGCCGGGTATGAGGCCGTCGCAGCCGCCTGCCACCAATCCATCTTCATAGCTCTATGGTTGCATGTACCGTGCCAGGTCATTCTGCCATGGACGCCACCACGACGCCCGACAGCGTCGTCCTCCTGTGCGAGTCCACCCTCCCACAGCAAACTCCGAATCTGCACTGCGCCACGCCGTCAAGATTCGTCACCATCATTGTTTAGGATGAATCACCGCTCCACCAAAGAATCCGACCTCTGGTCCCTCGATCATGTGTGTACCTCCAAGAATAATGCCCCCAAAGGAGGAACGACACCAGAGCGACGCCGTCATCCGATCATCCGATCTAGGCTTTCCCCCGGAGGTAGCAGAGAGTGGCTTTGAACTTCTCCACGACGATGGCTTCAAGAAGGGAACGATGCAGATAGTGCCGGCACCGCCGGCCTTAGCAGACGCCGAAGGCAAGTTTTCACCCAGATCAGTTCGAAGGGATCCAACTCTCGTGCACGGGCCGCCATCACCACCAGCACCACCAGGCAGAACCCTGGAGCACCGGCAGGTCAGCGAGCAGCCAACACCACTGCATCCAGATCACCGGGCCGCCGCCATCCCCCGCGCCGTCCAGGTCAGAGACGGAGCCGCCGACCGCGCATAGGGACCACCGCCTAAACCCTAAACTTGCTAAGGAGATGAACGCCTGAACTCATCTGAGCGTCCGGTTGCTAATGCTTGAAGGCCAATCCATGGAAGGATACAAACTGCAGCTAAGAGCGAACTCGCAGTTGTCGGCACATACACGGCGGCGGCGTCGTCGTCCCGGTTCGGTTATCCAGAGTACACATTCGGTGCATGTGCTTGTGTTTGTTTCCATCGATGAGACCTGAGGGGAGGTCCATACGTTACGTGGTAACATCAACTTGTGCCGCACGCGCGCGATTCCCCACGCCAGAGAATGGCTGCTTGATCGGTGAATCAAAAGCATGGACGGTCGGTCGCTTTCTGTAATGAAATCTATGAACGGCTTGTCGGTTGTCACTGAGTGTACGTGGAGTCGTGGACTCTGTTTCCCCTTTTCCATCAGTATCTTATAAACATTTATTTTGTCAAGTCCTTTTCTAATCCGCTTTAATTTTTTTCGAAAAGGGGAGCTCCCTGGCCTCTGCATCAGAACGATGCATACGACCACCTTAATAAATATCAAATAAATTCAACAAGGTCTTGCAATCTCGAACAAAATAAATAAGAGCTCACAAAGAGCCAATAAAAACGGCCACAAAATCCACAACCGGCTGGCTCAAAAAAAGATAGGAAAACTAATTGCCTATCCTATTGCATGACCATCATCCAAACCGGTTGAATATATCTCGTGCTAACATCTCCCACCGGATAGATCCAGTAACCAAACGCTCCATGGCCTCCGTCGGAGTAAGTAGCGACCACATACGGATCAAAGCAGTGGACCGGAAGATAATCTGCAAACAATGAATATTTGATGTTCTGTTAAAGACGAAATCATTTCTGCAATTCCACACAGCCCACAATAAAGCACATACTCCTATGCGAATGTGGCTCGCTGTTTCGAGCTATATCCCGTTAAGCCACGTTCCAAATAACAAGCTGATAGAGCTCGGAGGGGTAATGTTAAAAGCTATGTGCACCGTCCGCCATAGAACCTTAGCTAACGGGCAATCTAGAAAGAGGTGTTTGATAGTTTCATCCCGATCACAAAAGCTACACCTAGTAGGTCCTGTCTAATTGCGCTTTACTAGATTGTCTTTAGTTAAGATGACTTGTTTATGTACAAACCACATAAACACTTTAATTTTCAACGGAACCTTGACTTTCCAGACATATTTGGAACTAGGAATGGAGCTGGAGTTGATGACATCAAGATACATTGATTTAATTGTAAACTCCCCAGTCCTAGTAAGATTCCAGCGCAACTTCTCGGGCTGTTGAGATAACTGAACCTCCATCAGTCTACTCACTAAATGGAGCCACGCTTCCCAATGATTGCCTACTAGCGTCCTTCTAAACTGAATATTAAGGGGGATGGACTGGAGCACTGTTGCAACGTAAGCCTCACGTCGTTGAACAATACTATAGAGAGACGGGTATTGAAGCGCTAGGGGTGTCTCTCCTAGCCAAGTATCCTCCCAAAAATGCGTGCTAGCGCCATTTCTGACAATAAACTTTGTCCTATGGAAAAATGCTGCTTTAACTCTCATGATCCCTTTTCAAAAAGGCGAGTCCAGCGGCCTCACTGTCACCTGGGACAATGTTTTAGATTGGAGATACTTACTACGGAGGATCTGCGCCCATGTGGCCTCAGTCTCAATAGATAACTTACACATCCACTTGCTAAGAAGACATCTGTTCTTGACTTCAAGATTTTCAATCCCAAGACCCCCTTGGTCCTTTGGACGACAAATGATATCCCATTTGGCTAGTCTACATTTTCTTTTTAGCTCATCACTCTGTCAGAAGAAACGAGACCGATAGAAGTCCAGCCTTTTCCTTACTCCAACTGGCACCTCAAAAAAAGATAAGAGAAACATAGGCATACTCGTGAGAACCAAATTAATAAGAATTAATCAGCCTCCGTATGACAAGAGCTTGCCCTTCCAGCAACTCAGTTTCTTTTCAAATCGATCCTTGATACACTTCCATTCTCTGTTTGTCAGCTTACGATGATGAATTGGTATACCTAAATATGTAAAAGGTAAAGCCCCCAATTCGCACCCAAACAATTGCTTATAAGCCTCTTGTTCGTCTTTGGCTCTTCCAAAACAGAACAATTCGTTTTTATGAAAGTCAATCTTTAACCCGGTCAATTGCTCAAATAAGCATAACACCAGCTTCATATTTCTCGCCTTCGCCAAGCCATGCTCCATAAAGATGATCGTATCATTGGCGTACTGAAGGATGGAAACACCTCCATCCACTAGGTGAGGCACTAAACCACCCACCTGGCCAGCCTCCTTAACTCTTCCTATTAAAATTGCCAACATATCAAGTACAATGTTGAACCAGAATAGGAGACATGGGGTCCCCCTGTCTCAGGCCCTTATGTGTCTAGAAATAATGACCTATGTCGTCATTCACTTTAATTCCAACACTCCCTTTTTGCGTGAAAGATTCTACTTGGCGTCGCCAGGCTTCATCGAAACCTTTCATGCGTAAGGCCTGTTGAAGGAACGACCATTTGACTTTATCGCACGCCTTCTCAAAATCCACCTTGAAAACCACTCCATCAAGTTTTTTCGTGTGGATTTCGTCGAGAGTTTCATGAAGGACGACAACCCCTTCTAGGATGTTTCTGTCCGGCATGAAAGCAGTTTGGGAGTGCTGCACCACAGAATGCACAATCTGCGTGAGCCTATTCATCCCAACCTTGGTGAAAATTTTGAAACTAACATTAAGAAGACAAATCGGCCTGAACTGCTCAATCCTCACAACCTCTGTTTTCTTAGGAAGCAGGGTTATCGTTCCAAAATTCAGGTGAAATAATTGAAGCTGCCCAGAGAATAAATCATGGAACATCGGTAACAAATCCCCCTTAATAATATGCCAACACTTTTTATAGAACTCGGTCGGAAATCCATCCGGCCCAGGAGCCTTATTATTTTTCATTTGAGAAATAGCTTCGAACACCTCCTTCTCCGAAAATGGAGCGGTGGAAATATCATTCTCCTCAGCACCGAGTTGAGGAACATCCTCAATTATGGACTCATCCAGAGATACACTATTATCCTCCGGAGGCCCAAACAACTGCTTGTAATATTCGGTAATGTAAAGTTTTAGGTTCTCTTGACCTAATATCGTCCCTTCGTCCTGTTCAAGCTGAAAGATTCTCTTCTTTCTATGCTTGCCATTAGCGATCATATGAAAGAACTGAGTGTTTGCGTCCCCCTGGACGACTTTGCGAACCTTAGCCCGCAGCGCCCACTTCAATTCCTCCTCACGGAGAAGCTCTTTCAATCTCATCTCTGCCTCAAGTTTTGCATGAATTTCCATGGCTTGAAGAATTGTGGACTCGGCTCTTAGATCCAGGGATTGAATAAGTGTAAGGAGCCTTTCCTTCTCGACCTTATAAACCCCACTAAGATGTTTAGCCCACCTACGCAAGAAACTTCTCAAGTGCCTTATCTTATTCTGCCAACTCTCAACCGTAGTACGACCTCCTGTATCCTCAGCCCATTCCCTGGCTACCAGATCCAAGAAACATTCTCGTTCAAACCAAGCCATTTTGAATGAAAACGAATTTTTGTTTCCCACGTCAGTTGCCTCACCAAAATCCACCAGTAAAGGCGTATGATCCGAAATTCCGCGTGACAGCGCCTGGACTGTTACCAAGGGAAATTTTTGTTCCCAGTCAACGCTCGCTAGGACTCTATCAAGCTTTTCAAACGTCGGGTTTGGCAAGTTGTTGGCCCAGGTGAATTTTTTACCCGAAATCTCTATCTCTCTCAGATCCAAGCTTTCAATAATGGTATTAAACATAAACGTCCACCTTCCATCGAAATTATCATTGTTCTTTTCCTCTTTTCTTCTAATAATGTTAAAGTCTCCCCCAACCAAGCTTGGAAGCTGCTCAGAACCGCAAATTCGAACTAGATCAGCCAAGAATTCCGGTTTCAATTCAGGCTGTGCGGCCCCATATACCGCCACGAACGCCCAATTGAACCCATCGGCCTTCGACCTAACCCGAAACATAACTGTGAAATCCCCCATCACAACACTTCGCACTTCCAGCGATTCGCATCTGACTCCAAGAAAGATCCCTCCCGATCTTCCTCTCGGAGGTAGGCAGTGCCAATCAAAATCAACACCTCATCATAAGGTATTGAGAAACTGGGGTGAAAAGTTATCTCAACCAGTTTCCGAAAGCGCAATAAAATCTAGCTTATACTCGATTGATGCTTCTGCAAGAAACCTTCTTTTAGCCAAGTCTTTCAGACCTCCGCTATTTCAAAATATGCCTCTCATATTTCGTCATGAAGTTTTTTGGAGGTACGGATCCTAGCACTCATGCGCACCGCCGAAGACGGATAAATCTTCCGCTTCCACTTACATTTCGGTTTGTGTTGATCCTCCGCCCGATCCTCACAACCGGCCTCCGTGGATCTAAGTACTTGATACGTCTCCAACGTATCTATAATTTTTGATTGCTCCATGCTATATTATCTACTGTTTTAGACATTATTGGGCTTTATTATCCACTTTTATATTATTTTTGGGACTAACCTATTAACCGGAGGCCCAGCCCAGAATTGATGTTTTTTGCCTGTTTTAGGGTTTCGAAGAAAAGGAATATCAAACGGAGTCCAAACAGAATGAAACCTTCGGAAACGTGATTTTCTCATCAGATAAGATCCAGGAGACTTGGACCCTCCGTCAAGAAAGCCACGAGGTGGTCACGAGGGTAGGGGGCGCCCCCCCTAGGGCGCGCCCCCTGCCTCGTGGGCTCCTCGAAGCTCCGCCGACGTACTTTTTCCTCCTATATATATCCACGTACCCCCAAACGATCGGGGACCGAGCCAAAAACCTAATTCCACCGCCGCAACTTTCTGTATCCACGAGATCCCATCTTGGGGCCTGTTTCGGAGCTCCGCCGGAGGGGGCATCGATCACGGAGGGCTTCTACATCATCATCCAAGCCCCTCCGACGAAGTGTGAGTAGTTTACTTCAGACCTACGGGTCCATAGCTAGTAGCTAGATGGCTTCTTCGATCTTTTCGAATCTCAATACAATGTTCCCCCCCTCTCTCGTGGAGATCTATTCGATGTAATCTTCTTTTTGCAGTGTGTTTGTTGAGATCGATGAATTGTGGGTTTATGATCAAGTCTATCTATGAATTATATTTGAATCTTCTCTGAATTCTTTTATGTATGATTGGTTATCTTTGCAAGTCTCATCGAATTTTCAGTTTGGTTTGGCCTACTAGATTGGTTGTTCTTGCCATGGGAGAAGTGCTTAGCTTTGGGTTCGATCTTGCGGTGTCCTTTCCCAGTGACAGAAGGGGCAGCAAGGCACGTATTGTATCGTTTCCATCGAGGATAACAAGATGGGGTTTTTTATCATATTGCATGAAACTATCCCTCTACTTCATGTCATCTTGCTTAAGGCGTTACTCTGTTTTTAACTTAATACTCTAGATGCATGCTGGATAGCGATCGATGAGTGGAGTAATAGTAGTAGATGCAGAATCGTTCCGGTCTACTTGTCTCGGACGTGATGCCTATATACATGATCATACCTAGATATTCTCATAACTATGCTCAATTCTGTCAATTGCTCAATAGTAATTTGTTCACCCACCGTAGAATACTTATGCTCTTGAGAGAAGCCACCAGTGAAACCTCTGGGCCCCGGGTCTCTTTCTCATCATATCAATCTCCATCACTTTATTATTGCTTTGCTTTTACTTTGCTTTTAATTTATTTACTTTGCATCTCTATACCAAAAATACCAAAAAATATATTATTTATCATCTCTATCAGATCTCACTTTCATAAGTGATCATGAAAGGATTGACAACCCCTAAAGTGTGTTGGTTGCCTTGAGCTATTGTTTTTGTGTAGGTACAAGGGACTCGAGCATAGCCTCCTACTGGATTGATACCTTGGTTCTAAAAAGCGGAGGGAAATACTTACGCTACTTTGCTTCATCATCCTTTCCTCTTCGGGGAAATCCAACGCAGTGCTCAAGAGGTAGCAAGAAGAATTTCTAGCACCGTTGCCGGGGAGTCTGCGCAAAACTCAACATACCAAGTACCCATCACAATCCCTATCTCCCGCATTACATTATTTGCCATTTTCCTCTCGTTTTCCTTACTCCCACTTCACCCTTGTCATTTTATTCGCCCTCTCTCTTGCTCCCTCTCTCTCTCTATTTGCCTCTTTTGCCGTTTGCTTTTTGTTTGCTCGTGTGTTGGATTGCTTGTTTGTCGCGATGGCTCAAGATAATACTAAATTGTGTGACTTCACCAATACCAATAATAATGATTTTCTTAGCACTCCGATTGCTCCTCTTATGAATGCTGAATCTTGTGAAATTAATACTGCTTTGTTGAATCTTGTCATGAATGATCCGTTCTCCGGCCTTCCTAGTGAAGATGCCGCTACACATCTTAATAGCTTCGCTGATTTGTGTGAGATGCAAAAGAAAAAAAGATGTCGATAATGATATTGTTAAGTTGAAGCTATTTCCTTTTTCGCTTAGAGATCGTGCTAAATCCTGGTTTTCGTCTTTGCCTAAAAATAGTATTGATTCATGGAACAAGTAAAAAGATGCTTTTATCTCTAAGTATTTTCCTCCTGCTAAGATCATCTCTCTTAGAAACGATATTATGAATTTTAAACAACTTGATCATGAACATGTTGCACAAGCTTGGGAGAGAATGAAATTAATGATACGTAATTGCCCTACTCATGGTTTGAATTTGTGGATGATTATACGAAATTTTTATGCCGGATTGAATTTTGCTTCTAGAAATCTTTTAGATTCGGCCGCGGGAGGCACTTTTATAGAAATCACTTTAGGAGAAGCTACTAAACTCCTAGATAATATTATGGTTAATTATTGTCAATGGCATACTGAAAGATCTACTAAAAAGGTGCATGTGATAGAAGAAATTAATGTTTTGAGTGGAAAGATGGATGAAGTTATGAAATTATTTGCTAATATGAGTGTTTCTTCTGATCCTAATGATGTGCCCTTGTCTACTTGGATTGAGAATAATAATGAATCTATGGATATGAATTTTATTGGTAGGAACAATTTTGGTAACAACGCGTATAGAGGAAATTTCAATCCTAGGCCTTATCCTAGTAATCCCTCTAATAATTATGGTAATTCCTACAAAAGTTCTTATGGAAATTATAATAAGATGCCCTCTGATTTTGAATCTAATATTAAAGAATTTATTTCTTCGCAAAAGAAATTTAATGCTATGATTGAAGAAAAAATGCTTAAGATTGATGATTTGGCTAGGAACGTTGATAGAATTACTCTTGATGTTGATTCTTCGAAACTTAGATCTATTCCACCCAAGCATGATATCGATGAGTCTCTCAAATCCATGAGAATTTCCATTGACGAGTGCAAAGAAAGAACCGCTAGGATGCGTGCTAAGAAAGATGCCTTTATAAAAGCGTGTTCTTCTAGTTCCTATGAAAATAATGATGAAGATCTAAAAGTTATTGATGTGTCCCCTATTAAATATTTGTTTTGCAATATGAATCTTGATAATGATGGGACTGAATATGATCCACCTTTACCTACAAGGCGTTCTAAGAATTCGGAATTTGTTGATCTTGATGCTAAATTTGATAAAAATGGGATTGAAGAAATTAAAACCCTAGATGTTGCTAAACCCACTATTATGGATTTCAAGGAATTTAACTATGAAAACTGCTCTTTGATTGATTGTATTTCCTTGTTGTAATCCGTGCTAAAATCTCTTCATGCTTATAGTCAAAATAAAGCGTTTACTAAACATATCGTTGATGCCTTCATGCATTCTTATGAAGAAAAACTTGAATTGGAAGTTTCTATCCCTAGAAAACATTATGATGAGTGGGAAACAACTATTAAAATTAAAATTAAAAAATATGAGTTTTATGCTTTGTGTGATTTGGGTGCTAGTGTCTCTACTATTCCCAAAACTTTGTGTGATTTACTAGATTTCCCTGATTTTGATGATTGCTCTCTAAACATGCATATTGCGGATTCCACTATTGAGAAACCTATGGGAAGAATTAATGATGTTCTTATTATTGCTAATAGGAATTATGTGCCCATAGATTTTATCATTCTTGATATAGATGGCAATCCTTCTTGCCCTATTATTCTCGGTAGACCTTTCCTTAGAACGGTTGGTGCAATTATTGATATGAAGGAAGGGAATATTAGATTTCAATTTCCATTAAAAAAGGGCATGGATCACTTCCCTAGAAAGAAAATATAATTACCATATGAATCTATCATGAGAGCCACTTATGGATTGCCTACCCAAGATGGCAATACCTAGATCTATTCTTGCTTGTTATGCCTAGCTAGGGGCGTTAAACGATAGCGCTTGTTGGGAGGCAACCCAATTTTATTTTTATTTCTTGATTTTTGCTCCTGTTTAGTAATAAATAAATTATCTATACTCTGTTTTGGTTGTGTTTTTTGTGTTTAATTAGTGTTTGTGCCAAGTAGAACCGTTGGGAAGACTTGGGGAAAGTATTGTTGAACTTGCTGTAAAAAATAGAAACTTTAGCGCTCACGAGAACTGCTGTAATTTTTATTTGGAAAGTTCTATTTAGTTAATTCTTTTTGCAGATGATTAATAGATAAATTCCTCACGTCCAGAAATTCATTTTAGAATTTTTGGGGTTACAGATATTGCGCTAGCTACAGATTACTACAGACTGTTATGTTTTTGACAGATTCTGTTTTTCGTGTGTTGTTTGCTTATTTTGATGAATCTATGGCTAGTAAAATAGTTTATAGTCCATAGAGAAGTTGGAATACAGTAGGTTTAACACCCATATAAATAAAGAATGAGTTCATTACAGTACCTTGAAGTGGTCTTTTATTTTCTTTCGCTAACGGAGCTCACGAGTTTTCTACTTTAAGTTTTGTGTTGTGAAGTTTTCAAGTTTTGGGTAAAGATTTGATGGATTATGGAACAAGGAGTGGAAAGAGCCTAAGCTTGGGGATGCCCATGGCACCCCCAAGATAATCTAAGGACACCTAAATGCCAAATCTTGGGGATGCCCCGGAAGGCATCCCCTCTTTCGTCTACTTCTATCGGTAACTTTACTTGGAGCTATATTTTTATTCACCACATGATATGTGTTTTGCTTAGAGCGTCTCTTATGATTTGATTCTTTGCTTATTAGTTTACCACAATCATCCTTGCTGTACACAACTTTTAAGAGAGCCATACATGATTTGGAATTTGATAGAATACTCTATGTACTTCACTTATATCTTTTGAGTTATATAATTTTAATCCATGTGCTTCACTTATATCTTTTGAGCTTTATAGTTTTGCTCTAGTGCTTCACTTATATCTTTTAGAGAACGGTGGTGGATTTGTTTTATAGAAACTATTGATCTCTCATGCTTCACTTAGATTATTTTGAGAGTCTTAATAGCATGGTAATTTGCTTAAAATCCTAATATGCTTGGTATGCAAGATTAATAATAAAACTTTCGTATGAGTGTGTTGAATACTAAGAAGAAATTGATGCTTGATAATTGTTTTGAGATATGAGGATGGTGATATTAGAGTCATGCTAGTTGAGTAGTTGTGAATTTGAGAAATGCTTGTGTTAAAGTTTGTGATTCCCGTAGCATGCACGTATGGTGAACCGTTATGTGATGAAGTCGGAGCATGATATATTTATTGATTGTCTTCCTTATGAGTGGCGGTC
This sequence comes from Triticum monococcum, assembly GCA_034509565.1. Taxonomy (NCBI): domain Eukaryota; kingdom Viridiplantae; phylum Streptophyta; class Magnoliopsida; order Poales; family Poaceae; genus Triticum; species Triticum monococcum. The sequence goes on from CM067847.1 coordinate 699,888,809, forward strand.
GGGGACGAGCGATGGTCTTTTCCTACCAATCTATCCACCTAGGAGCATGCGCGTAATACTTTGCTTTGATAACTTCTAAATTTTTGCAATAAGTATATGAGTTCTTTATGACTAATGTTGAGTCCATGGATTATACACACTTTCCTTCCTTCCACAATTGCTAGCCTCTCTAATACTGCGCACTTGTCACTGGTATCATACACCCACCAAATACCTTCCTCAAAAAAGCCACCATACCTACCTATCATGGCATTTCCATAGCCATTCCGAGATATATTGCCATGCAACTTTCCACCGTTCCGTTCATTATGACACGCTCCATCATTGTCATATTGCTAGCATGATCATGTAGTTGACATTGTATTTGTGGCAAAGCCACCGTTCATAATTATTTCATACATGTCACTCTTGATTCATTGCATATCCCGGTACACCGCTAGAGGCATTCATATAGAGTCATATTTTGTTCTAAGAATCGAGTTGTAATTCATGAGTTGTAAGTAAATAAAAGTGTGATGATCATCATTTAGAGCATTGTCCCAGTGAGGAAAGGATGATGGAGACTATGATTCCCCCACTAGTCGGGATGAGACTCCGGATGAAAAAAATATATAAAAAAATAGGCCATAAAAAAGAGAAAGGCCCAAATATAAAAATATGAGAGAAAAAGAGAGAAGGGACAACGTTACTATCCTTTTACCACGCTTGTGCTTCAAAGTAGCACCATGATCTTCATTATAGAGAGTCTCTCATTATGTCACTTTCATATACTAGTGGGAATTTTTCATTATGGAACTTGGCTTGTATATTCCAATGATGGGCTTCCTCAAAATGCCCTAGGTCTTCGTGGCTCTCATGATCTTCATGTATTGCGTGAAGATCGAAAAAGTTTTGAAAATGTCAAAAGTATGAAACAATTGCTTGGCTTGTCATCGGGGTTGTGCATGATTTAAATACTTTGTGTGGTGAAGATAGAGCATAGCCAGACTATAGGATTTTGTAGGGATAGCTTTCTTTGGCCATGATATTTTGAGAAGACATAATTGCTTTGTTAGTATGCTTGAAGTATTATTATTTTATATAAATATGAACTTTTTGTCTTGAATCTTTTGAATCTGAATATTCATACCACAATTAAGAAGATTTACATTGAAATTATGCCAAGTAGCACTCTACATCAAAAATTCTATTTTTATCATTTACCTACTCGAGGACGAGCAGGAATTAAGCTTTGGGATGCTTGATACATCTCCAACGTATCTATAATTTTTTATTGCTCCATGCTATATTATCTACTGTTTTAGACATTATTGGGCTTTATTATCCACTTTTATATTATTTTTGGGACTAACCTATTAACCAGAGGCGCAGCCCAGACTTGTTGTTTTTTTGCATGTTTTAGGGTTTCGAAGAAAAGGAATATCAAATGGAGTCCAAATGGAATGAAACCTTCGGAAACGTGGTTTTCTCATCAGATAAGATCCAGAAGACTTGGACCCTCCATCAAGAAAGCCACGAGGTGGTCACCAGGGTAGGGGCGCCCCCCCCCTAGGGCGCGCCCCCTGCCTCGTGGGCCCCTCGAAGCTCCATCGACGTACTTCTTCCTCCTATATATATCCACGTACCCCCAAACGACCGGGGACGGAGCCAAAAACCTAATTCCACCGCCGCAACTTTCTGTATCCATGAGATCCCATCTTGGGGCCTGTTCCGGAGCTCCGCCGGAGGGGGCATCGATCACGGAGGGCTTCTACATCATCATCCATGCCCCTCCGATGAAGTGTGAGTAGTTTACTTCAGACCTACGGGTCCATAGCTAGTAGCTAGATGGCTTCTTCTCTCTTTTTGGATCTCAATACAATGTTCTCCCCCTCTCTCGTGGAGATCTATTCGATGTAATCTTCTTTTTGCGGTGTGTTTGTTGAGACCGATGAATTGTGGGTTTATGATCAAGTCTATCTATGAATAATATTTGAATCTTCTCTGGATTCTTTCATGTATGATTGGTTATCTTTGCAAGTCTCTTTGAATTTTCAGTTTGGTTTGGCCTACTAGATTGGTTGATCTTGCCATGGGAGAAGTGCTTAGCTTTGGGTTCGATCTTGATTAGTTGTGAATTTGAGAAATGCTTGTGTTAAAGTTTGGGATTCCCGTAGCATGCACGTATGGTGAACCGTTATGTGATGAAGTCGGAGCATGATATATTTATTGATTGTCTTCCTTATGAGTGGCGGTCGGGGACGAGCGATGGTCTTTTCCTACCAATCTATCCCCCTAGGAGCATGCGCGTAATACTTTGCTTTGATAACTTCTAAATTTTTGCAATAAGTATATGAGTTCTTTATGACTAATGTTGAGTCCATGGATTATACACACTTTCTTTCCTTCCACAATTGCTAGCCTCTCTAATACTGCGCACTTTTCGCTGGTATCATACACCCACCAAATACCTTCCTCAAAAAAGCCACCATACCTACCTATCATGGCATTTCCATAGCCATTCCGAGATATATTGCCATGCAACTTTCCACCGTTCCGTTCATTATGACACGCTCCATCATTGTCATATTGCTAGCATGATCATGTAGTTGACATTGTATTTGTGGCAAAGCCACCATTCATAATTATTTCATACATGTCACTCTTGATTCATTGCATATCCCGGTACACCGCTAGAGGCATTCATATAGAGTCATACTTTGTTCTAAGAATCGAGTTGTAATTCATGAGTTGTAAGTAAATAAAAGTGTGATGATCATCATTTAGAGCATTGTCCCAGTGAGGAAAGGATGATGGAGACTATGATTCCCCCACAAGTCGGGATGAGACTCCGGATGAAAAAAATATATAAAAAAATAGGCCATAAAAATGAGAAAGGCCCAAATAAAAAAATATGAGAGAAAAAGAGAGAAGGGACAATGTTACTATCCTTTTACCACGCTTGTGCTTCAAAGTAGCACCATGATCTTCATTATAGAGAGTCTCTCATTATGTCACTTTCATATACTAGTGGGAATTTTTCAGTATAGAACTTGGCTTGTATATTCCAATGATGGGCTTCCTCAAAATGCCCTAGGTCTTCGTGGCTCTCATCATCTTCATGTATTGCGTGAAGATCGAAAAAGTTTTGAAAATGTCAAAAGTATGAAACAATTGCTTGGCTTGTCATCGGGGTTGTGCATGATTTAAATACTTTGTGTGGTGAAGATAGAGCATAGCCAGACTATAGGATTTTGTAGGGATAGCTTTCTTTGGCCATGATATTTTGAGAATACATAATTGCTTTGTTAGTATGCTTGAAGTATTATTATTTTATATAAATATGAACTTTTTGTCTTGAATCTTTTGAATCTGAATATTCATACCACAATTAAGAAGATTTACATTGAAATTATGCCAAGTAGCACTCTGCATCAAAAATTCTGCTTTTATCATTTACCTACTCGAGGACGAGCAGGAATTAAGCTTTGGGATGCTTGATACATCTCCAACGTATCTATAATTTTTTATTGCTCCATGCTATATTATCTACTGTTTTAGACATTATTGGGCTTTATTATCCACTTTTATATTATTTTTGGGACTAACCTATTAACCAGAGGCCCAGCCCAGACTTGTTGTTTTTTGCATGTTTTAGGGTTTCGATGAAAAGGAATATCAAATGGAGTCCAAATGGAATGAAACCTTCGGAAACGTGGTTTTCTCATCAGATAAGATCCAGAAGACTTGGACCCTCCATCAAGAAAGCCACGAGGTGGTCACGAGGGTAGGGGCGCCCCCCCCCTAGGGCGCGCCCCCTGCCTCGTGGGCCCCTCAAAGCTCCATCGACGTACTTCTTCCTCCTATATATATCCACGTACCCCCAAACGACCGGGGTCGGAGCCAAAAACCTAATTCCACCGCCGCAACTTTCTGTATCCATGAGATCCCATCTTGGGGCCTGTTCCGGAGCTCCACCGGAGGGGGCATCGATCACGGAGGGCTTCTACATCATCATCCATGCCCCTCCGATGAAGTGTGAGTAGTTTACTTCAGACCTACGGGTCCATAGCTAGTAGCTAGATGGCTTCTTCTCTCTTTTTGGATCTCAATACAATGTTCTCCCCCTCTCTCGTGGAGATCTATTCGATGTAATCTTCTTTTTGCGGTGTGTTTGTTGAGACCGATGAATTGTGGGTTTATGATCAAGTCTATCTATGAATAATATTTGAATCTTCTCTGAATTCTTTCATGTATGATTGGTTATCTTTGCAAGTCTCTTTGAATTTTTAGTTTGGTTTGGCCTACTAGATTGGTTGATCTTGCCATGGGAGAAGTGCTTAGCTTTGGGTTCGATCTTGAGTAGTTGTGAATTTGAGAAATGCTTGTGTTAAAGTTTGTGATTCCCGTAGCATGCACGTATGGTGAACCGTTATGTGATGAAGTCGGAGCATGATATATTTATTGATTGTCTTCCTTATGAGTGGCGGTCGGGGACGAGCGATGGTCTTTTCCTACCAATCTATCCCCCTAGGAGCATGCGCGTAATACTTTGCTTTGATAACTTCTAAATTTTTGCAATAAGTATATGAGTTCTTTATGACTAATGTTGAGTCCATGGATTATACACACTTTCCTTCCTTCCACAATTGCTAGCCTCTCTAATACTACGCACTTTTCACTGGTATCATACACCCACCAAATACCTTCCTCAAGAAAGCCACCATACCTACCTATCATGGCATTTCCATAGCCATTCTGAGATATATTGCCATGCAACTTTCCACCGTTCCGTTCATTATAACACGCTCCATCATTGTCATATTGCTAGCATGATCATGTAGTTGACATCGTATTGGTGGCAAAGCCACCGTTCATAATTATTTCATACATGTCACTCTTGATTCATTGCATATCCCGGTACACCGCTAGAGGCATTCATATAGAGTCATATTTTGTTCTAAGAATCGAGTTGTAATTCATGAGTTGTAAGTAAATAAAAGTGTGATGATCATCATTTAGAGCATTGTCCCAGTGAGGAAAGGATGATGGAGACTATGATTCCCCCACAAGTCGGGATGAGACTCCGGATGAAAAAAATATATAAAAAAATAGGCCATAAAAAAGAGAAAGGCCCAAATAAAAAAATATGAGAGAAAAAGAGAGAAGGGACAATGTTACTATCCTTTTACCACACTTGTGCTTCAAAGTAGCACCATGATCTTCATTATAGAGAGTCTCTCATTATGTCACTTTCATATACTAGTGGGAATTTTTCATTATAGAACTTGGCTTGTATATTCCAATGATGGGCTTCCTCAAAATGCCCTAGGTCTTCGTGGCTCTCATGATCTTCATGTATTGCGTGAAGATCGAAAAAGTTTTGAAAATGTCAAAAGTGTGAAACAATTGCTTGGCTTGTCATCAGGGTTGTGCATGATTTAAATACTTTGTGTGGTGAAGATAGAGCATAGCCAGACTATAGGATTTTGTAGGGATAGCTTTCTTTGGCCATGATATTTTGAGAAGACATAATTGCTTTGTTAGTATGCTTGAAGTATTATTATTTTATATAAATATGAACTTTTTGTCTTGAATCTTTTGAATCTGAATATTCATACCACAATTAAGAAGATTTACATTGAAATTATGCCAAGTAGCACTCTGCATCAAAAATTCTGCTTTTATCATTTACCTACTCGAGGACGAGCAGGAATTAAGCTTTAGGATGCTTGATACATCTCCAACGTATCTATAATTTTTTATTGCTCCATGCTATATTATCTACTGTTTTAGACATTATTGGGCTTTATTATCCACTTTTATATTATTTTTGGGACTAACCTATTAACCAGAGGCCCAGCCCAGACTTGTTGTTTTTTGCATGTTTTAGGGTTTCGAAGAAAAGGAATATCAAATGGAGTCCAAATGGAATGAAACCTTTGGAAACGTGGTTTTCTCATCAGATAAGATCCAGGAGACTTGGACCCTGCGTCAAGAAAGCCACGAGGTGGTCACGAGGGTAGGGGGCGCCCCCTAGGGCGCGCCCCCTGCCTCGTGGGCCCCTCGAAGCTCCATCGACATACTTCTTCCTCCTATATATATCCACGTACCCCCAAACGATCGGGGACGGAGCCAAAAACCTAATTCCACCATCGCAACTTTCTGTATCCATGAGATCCCATCTTGGGGCCTGTTCCGGAGCTCCGCCGGAGGGGGCATCGATCACGGAGGGCTTCTACATCATCATCCATGCCCCTCCGATGAAGTGTGAGTAGTTTACTTCAGACCTACGGGTCCATAGCTAGTAGCTAGATGGCTTCTTCTCTCTTTTTGGATCTCAATACAATGTTCTCCCCCTCTCTCATGGAGATCTATTCGATGTAATCTTCTTTTTGCGGTGTGTTTGTTGAGACCGATGAATTGTGGGTTTATGATCAAGTCTATCTATGAATAATATTTGAATCTTCTCTGAATTCTTTCATGTATGATTGGTTATCTTTGCAAGTCTCTTTGAATTTTTAGTTTGGTTTGGCCTACTAGATTGGTTGATCTTGCCATGGGAGAAATGCTTAGCTTTGGGTTCGATCTTGAGTAGTTGTGAATTTGAGAAATGCTTGTGTTAAAGTTTGTGATTCCCGTAGCATGCACGTATGGTGAACCGTTATGTGATGAAGTCGGAGCATGATATATTTATTGATTGTCTTCCTTATGAGTGGCGGTCGGGGACGAGCGATGGTCTTTTCCTACCAATCTATCCCCCTAGGAGCATGCGCGTAATACTTTGCTTTGATAACTTCTAAATTTTTGCAGTAAGTATATGAGTTCTTTATTACTAGTGTTGAGTCCATGGATTATACACACTTTCCTTCCTTCCACAATTGCTAGCCTCTCTAATACTACGCACTTTTCACTGGTATCATACACCCACCAAATACGTTCCTCAAAAAAGCCACCATACCTACCTATCATGGCATTTCCATAGCCATTCTGAGATATATTGCCATGCAACTTTCCACCGTTCCGTTCATTATGACACGCTCCATCATTGTCATATTGCTAGCGTGATCATGTAGTTGACATCGTATTTGTGGCAAAGCCACCGTTCATAATTATTTCATACATGTCACTCTTGATTCATTGCATATCCCGGTACACCGCTAGAGGCATTCATATAGAGTCATATTTTGTTCTAAGAATCGAGTTGTAATTCATGAGTTGTAAGTAAATAAAAGTGTGATGATCATCATTTAGAGCATTGTCCCAGTGAGGAAAGGATGATGGAGACTATGATTCCCCCACAAGTCGGGATGAGACTCCGGATGAAAAAAATATATAAAAAAATAGGCCATAAAAAAAGAGAAAGGCCCAAATAAAAAAATATGAGAGAAAAAGAGAGAAGGGACAATGTTACTATCCTTTTACCACACTTGTGCTTCAAAGTAGCACCATGATCTTCATTATAGAGAGTCTCTCATTATGTCACTTTCATATACTAGTGGGAATTTTTCATTATAGAACTTGGCTTGTATATTCCAATGATGGGCTTCCTCAAAATGCCCTAGGTCTTCGTGGCTCTCATGATCTTCATGTATTGCGTGAAGATCGAAAAAGTTTTGAAAATGTCAAAAGTATGAAACAATTGCTTGGCTTGTCATCGGGGTTGTGCATGATTTAAATACTTTGTGTGGTGAAGATAGAGCATAGCCAGACTATAGGATTTTGTAGGGATAGCTTTCTTCGGCCATGATATTTTGGGAAGACATAATTGCTTTGTTAGTATGCTTGAAGTATTATTATTTTATATAAATATGAACTTTTTGTCTTGAATCTTTTGAATCTGAATATTCATACCACAATTAAGAAGATTTACATTGAAATTATGCCAAGTAGCACTCTGCATCAAAAATTCTGTTTTGATCATTTACCTACTCGAGGACGAGCAGGAATTAAGCTTTGGGATGCTTGATACATCTCCAACGTATCTATAATTTTTTATTGCTCCATGCTATATTATCTACTGTTTTAGACATTATTGGGCTTTATTATCCACTTTTATATTATTTTTGGGACTAACCTATTAACCAGAGGCCCAGCCCAGACTTGTTGTTTTTTGCATGTTTTAGGGTTTCGAAGAAAAGGAATATCAAATTGAGTCCAAACGGAATGAAACCTTCGGAAACGTGGTTTTCTCATCAGATAAGATCCAGGAGACTTGGACCCTCCGTCAAGAAAGCCACGAGGTGGTCACGAGGGTAGGGGGCGCCCCCCCCTAGGGCGCGCCCCCTGCCTCGTGGGCCCCTCGAAGCTCCATCGACGTACTTCTTCCTCCTATATATATCCACGTACCCCCAAACAATCGGGGACGGAGCCAAAAACCTAATTCCACCGCCGCAACTTTCTATATCCATGAGATCCCATCTTGGGGCCTGTTCCGGAGCTTCGCCGGAGGGGGCATCGATCACGGAGGGCTTCTACATCATCATCCATGCCCCTCCGATGAAGTGTGAGTAGTTTACTTCAGACCTACGGGTCCATAGCTAGTAGCTAGATGGCTTCTTCTCTCTTTTTGGATCTCAATACAATGTTCTCCCCCTCTCTCGTGGAGATCTATTCGATGTAATCTTCTTTTTGCGGTGTGTTTGTTGAGACCGATGAATTGTGGGTTTATGATCAAGTCTATCTATGAATAATATTTGAATCTTCTCTGAATTCTTTCATGTATGATTGGTTATCTTTGCAAGTCTCTTTGAATTTTGAGTTTGGTTTGGCCTACTAGATTGGTTGATCTTGCCATGGGAGAAGTGCTTAGCTTTGGGTTCGATCTTGCGGTGTCCTTTCCCAGTGACAGAAGGGTCAGCAAGGCACATATTGTATCATAAGTATTTCCCTTAGTTTTGGAGAACCAAGGTATCAATCCAGTAGGAGGCCACGCTCAAGTCCCTCTTACCTGCACAAAACGATACTACTCGCAACCAACGCGATTAGGGGTTGTCAATCCCTTCACGGTCACTTACGAGAGTGAGATCTGATAGATATAATATTTTTGGTATTTTTGGTATAGAGATGCAAAGTGAAAAGTAAAAGGCAAAGTAAAAAAGCAAAGCAAGATTAAAGTGATGGAGATTGATATGATGAGAATAGACCCCGGGGCCATTAGTTTCACTAGTGGCTTCTCTCAAGAGCATAAGTATTCTACGGTGGGTGAACAAATTACTGTTGAGCAATTGACAGAATTGAGCATAGTTATGAGAATATTTAGGCATGATCATGTATATAGGCATCACGTCCGTGACAAGTAGACCGAAACGATTCTAATCTACTACTATTACTCCACTCATCGACCGCTATCCAGCATGCATCTAGAGTATTAAGTTAAAAACAGAGTAACGCTTTAAGCAAGATGACATGATGTAGAGAGATAAAATCATGCAATTTGAAATAAACCCCATCTTGTTATCCTCGATGGCACCGATGCAATACGTGCCTTACTGCCCCTTCTGTCACTCGGAAAGGACACCGCAAGATCGAACCCAAAGCTAAGCACAAACCAAACGGATAATTCGAAGAGACTTGCAAAGATAACCAATCATACATGAAATAATTCAGAGAAGATTCAAATATTATTCATAGATAGACTTGATCATAAACCCATAATTCATCGGTCTCAACAAACACACCGCAAAAATGAAGAAGATTACGTCGAATAGATCTCCACAAGAGAGGGGAGAACTTTGTATTGAGATCCAAAAAGAGAGAAGAAGCCATCTAGCTAATAACTATGGACCCGAAGGTCTGAGGTAAACTACTCACACTTCATCGGAGAGGCTATGGAGATGTAGAAGCCCTCCGTGATGACGGCCCTCTCCGGCGGAGCTCCGGAACAGGCCCCAAGATGGGATCTCGTGGATACAGAAAGTTGCGGCGGTGGAATTAGGTTTTTGGCTCCCCCTCTGTTCGTTTGGGGGTATGTAGGTATATATAGGGGGAAGATGTACGTCGGTGGAGCTTCGATGGGCTCACGAGGGTGGGGGGTGCGCCTGGGGGTATAGGGCGCGCCCCCTACCTCGTGCCCACCTTGAAGCTTCCTTGGCGTACGGTCCAAGTCTCCTTGGTCATATTCGGGAAGAAAATCATGTTCCAGAAAGGTTTATTCCGTTTGGACTCCCTTTGATATTCCGTTTTTTCGAAACACTGAAATAGGCAAAAAAAACAGCAATTCTGGGTTGGGCCTCCGATTGATAGGTCTGTCCCAAAAATAATATAAAAGTGGAAAATAAAGCCCAATATAGTCCAAAACAGTAGATAATATAGCATGGAGCAATCAAAAATTATACATACGTTGGAGACGTATTAGGCATCCCCAAGCTTAATTCCTGCTCATCCTCGAGTAGGTAAATGATAAAAAGAGAATTTTTGATGCGGAGTGCTACTTGGCATAATTTCAATGCAAATCTTCTTAATTGTGGTATGAATATTCAGATTAGGAAGATTCAAGACAAAAATTCATATTGACATAGAGAATAATAATAATTCAAGCAAACCAACAAAGCAATTATGTTTTCTTAAATTAACATGGCCAAAGAAGTTCGTCCCTACAAAATCATATAGTTTAGTCATGCTCCATTTTCGTCACACAAGAATGCTGTCATCATGCACAACCACGATGACAAGCCAAGCAATTGTTTCATACCTTAATAATTTCAAACTCATAAACTTTCACGCAATACATGAGCGTGAGCCATGGATATAGCACTATGGGTGGAATAGAATATAATGATGGGGGTTATGTGGAGAAGACAAAAAGGAGAAAGTCTCACATCAACGAGGCTAATCAATGGGCTATGGAGATGCCCATCGATTGATGTTAATGCAAGGAGTAGGGATTGCCATGCAACAGATGCACTAGAGCTATAAATGTATGAAAGCTCAACAAAAGAAACTAAGTGGGTGTGCATCCAACTTGCTTGCTCACGAAGACCTAGGGCACTTGAGGAGGCCCATTGTTGGAATATACAAGCCAAGTTCTATAATGAAAATTCCCACTACTATATGAAAGTGATAACTCAAGAGACTCTCTATATGAAGAACATGGTGCTACTTTGAAGCACATGTGTGGAAAAACGGATAGTAGCATTGCCCCTTTTTATTTATTTTCTTTTTTTGGCCATTTTTTCTTTGGCCTTTCTCTTTTTTTGGGACAATGCTTTATTGAATGATGATCATCACACTTCTATTTATTTACAACTCAATGATTACAACTCGATACTAGAACAAAGTATGACTCTATATGGATGCCTCCGGCGGTGTACCGGGATATGCAAAGAATTAAGAGTGACAAGTATGAAAAAATTATGAACGGTGGCTTTGCCACAAATACTATGTCAACTACATGATCATGCTAAGCAATATGACAATGATGAATGTGTCATGATAAACTGGATGGTGGAAAGTTGCATGGCAATATATCTCAGAATGGCTATGGAAATGCCATAATAGGTAGGTATGGTGGCTTTTTTGAGGAAGATATAAGGAGGTTTATGTGTGAAAGAGCGTATCATATCACGGGGTTTGGATGCACCGGCGAAGTTTGCGCCAACTCTCAACGTGAGAAAGGGCAATGCACGGTACTGAAGAGGCTAGCAATGATGGAAGGGTGAGAGTGCGTATAATCCATGGACTCAACATTAGTCATAAAGAACTCATATACTTATTGCAAAAATCTACAAGCCATCAAAAACCAAAGTATTACGCGCATGCTCCTACCGCCACTCATCCCCGACCGCCACTCATAAGGAGGACAATCAAATAACACCTCATGTTTCAAATTTGTTGCATAACATTTACCATACGTGCATTCTACGGGACTTGCAAACTTTAAATCAAGCACTTCTCAAATTCACAATTACTCTATTAGCATGACTTTGATATTACTGCCTCCGTATCTCAAAACAATTATCAAGCATCCAACTTTTCTTAGTATTCAACACACTCAAAAGAAAGTTTCACAAATCTTGAGTACCAAGCATGTTATTATTAAGCAAATTACCATGCTATTAAGACTCTCAAAATAATTTAAGTGAAGCATGAAAGATCAATAGTTTCTTTAAAACAAATCCACCACCGTGCTCTAAAAGATCTAAGTGAAGCACATAGAGCAAAATTATAGCGCTCAAAAGATATAAGTGAAGCACATAGAGCAAACCTTCTTAGCTCAAAAAGATATAAGTGAAGGACATAGAGTATTCTATCAAATTCTAATTCATGTATGGCTCTCTCAAAATGTGTGTACAGCAAGGATGATTGTGGCACACTAGAAACCAAAGACACAAATAATACAAGACGCTCCAAGAAAAACACATATCATGTTGGTGAATAAAAATATAGCTCCAAGTAAATTACCGATGGAAGTGGACGAAAGAGGGGATGCCTTCCGGGGCATCCCCAAGCTTTGACTTTTTGGTGTCCTTGGATTATCTTGGGGGTGCCATGGTCATCCCCAAGCTTAGGCTCTTGCCACTCCTTGTTCCATAATCCATCAAAAGAATTCACCCAAAACTTGAAAACTTCACAACACAAAACTCAATAGAAATCTCGTGAGCTCCGTTAGAGAAAGAAAAGAAAAGACCACTTCAAGGTACTGTAATGAACTAATTATTTATTTATATTGGTGTTAAACCTACTGTATTCCAACTTCTCTATGGATTATAAACTATTTTACTAACCATAGATTCATCAAAATAAGCAAACAACACACGAAAAACAGAATCTGTCAAAAACAGAACAGTCTGTAGTAATCTATAACTAACGCAAACTTATGGAACCCCAAAAATTCGAAAATAAATTGCTGGACATGAGGAATTTATCTATTAATCTTCTGCAAGAATTATTAACTAAATATCACTTTCCAAATAAAAATCTCGTGAGCGCTAAACTTTCTGTTTTTTACAGCAAGTTCAACAAGACTTTCCCCAAGTCTTCCCAACGGTTCTACTTGGCACAAACACTAATTAAACACAAAAAACACAACCAAAACAGAGGCTAAATAATTTATTTATTACTAAACAGGAGTAAAACACAAAAAACTAAAAATAAAATTGGGTTGCCTCCCAACAAGCGCTATCGTTTAACGCCCCTAGCTAGGCATAAAAGCGAGGATAGATCTAGGTATTGCCATTTTTGGTAGGCAATCCATAAGTGGCTCTCATGATAGTTTCATATGCCAATTTTATTTTCTTTCTAGTAAAGTGTTCCATGCCCTTTCTTAATGGAAATTGAAATCTAATATTCCCTTCCTTCATATCAATAATTGCACCAACCGTTCTAAGGAAAGGTCTACCAAGAATAATAGGGCAAGAAGGATTGCAATCTATATCAAGAACAATGAAATCTACGGGCACATAATTCCTATTTGCAACAATAAGAACATCATTAATTCTTCCCATAGGTTTCTTAATAGTGGAATCCGCAAGATGCAAGTTTAGAGAGCAATCATCCAAAGCGCGGAAATCTAGCAAATCACACAAAGTTTTGGAGATAGTGGAAACACTAGCACACAAATCACACAAAGCATAAAACTCATGATCTTAAATTTTAATTTTAATAGCTGGTTCCCACTCATCATAGAGTTTTCTAGGGATAGAAACTTTCAACTCAAGTTTTTCTTCATAATATTGCATCAAGGCATCAACAATATGTTCGGTAAAGGCTTTCTTTTGACTATAAGCATGTGGAGAATTTAGGACGGATTACAACAAGGGAATACAATCAATTAAAGAGCAACTTTCATAATTAAATTCCTTGAAATCCAATATAGTGGGTTTAGCAACATCTAGATTTTTATTTCTTTCAATCCCACTTTCGTCAATTACATCATAAAGATCTAAATACTCCGAATTTTTAGAACGCCTTCTAGGTAAAGGAAGATCATATTCAGTTTCATCAAGATTATTGCAAAACAACGATTTGATAGGAGACACATCAATAACTTTTAGATCTTCATCTTGATTTTCATAGGAATTGGAAGAACACGCTTTAATAAAGGCATCTTTGGAAGCACGCATCCTAGCAGTTCTTTCCTTGCACTCATCAATGGAAATTATCATGGCTTTGAGAGACTCATTGATATCATGCTGAGGAGGAATAGATCTAAGCTTTAAAGAATCAACCTCAAGAGAAATTATATCAACGTTCCTAGCCAAATAATCAACTTTAAGCAATTTCTCTTCAAGCAAAGCATTAAAATTCTTTTGTGAATTCATAAACTCTTTAACACTAGTCTCAAATTCAGAGGGCATCTTATTATAATTTTGTCGGGTGGTAGGATCGACATATGCCAACGGGTGGCTTATCATTGCGGGGGCCAATAGAACGTCACCGGTGCCTGGAAACGGGATGAGGCGTAGACATGCACGCCGGCGAATCTTACCCAGCTTCAGGGCTCTCCGGGGAGATAACACCCCTACTGCTGCTCTACGGGGTCTCCGCATGGTTACTAAGTTCACAGGTGGCTACAATGCTCCTTGAGCTGTTGGGGGTGGAGGGAGGAAGAAGGGCTTAGCTCAGCCTGGTTCTTCTCCTTGAAAGTGTCTATGTCCAGAAAGAGAGTCCAACCCTTTGCATGGGTGCACCGAGGGGTTTATATAGGCCTACCCCCGGGGGTACAATGGTAATCCAACTGGGCGCGGGGCCCAGCTGTCGGTGACTATGCTCGCCGGCTTCTCCGCCGGCTGGTGGGTCCCGCCGACTGCCGGCTCCTGGGTCGACAGGCCGGCCCCACCGGCCAGGGTCTTGTCGGCGGCCGGTTACTGTTGCTCCGTGTTTGTTGGCGCAGGCTTGGTCGGGATAAGGGTGGCTACAGTAACGCCGCCCTGGCGGGCGATTACTGTAGCCCCGCCGCACCTTGTCTCCTCAATGGGCGTCTCCTTCGAGGAAGGCGGCAGGCCGGCTACGTGAAGCGGGCCCTCTGTCTCGCCGGCTTGAGAGGGGGTGTGGCCGCCTTCGGCATCTCTCTGCCCGAAGGGGCCCACCGCCTCGGGGGCCACGCTGGCGGCCCGTCGTGGACGGCGTCAGAGCCGCCATGGCTATAGTGCCGCGCCGGGCGGGCCGCAGCGGCCCGCATGACGCGCTGCACCAGGCGTGCTCCGGGGTTTGGGGGTGGCAGGCTCCACTGTAGCCACGCCCCGCTTCATCATCGCAGAGTGGACGCGTACATCGCGGGTACGGCATTGACTGCATTATCGGAGCCGGCCCGGCGGTAGCCGGCCGTGCCATAGCCAGCCCTGCCATAGCCGGCCCTGCCGCAACCTGCCCTCCACAGTTTTCTCCATGGGGATAAAAAAGGGCGGGCCGCCCCTCAAGCCGGCTAGGATGGCAGTCGGCTAGGGGGTGGTGGCCCAGGTCTTGAGTCTCCTTATGAGCCGGATGGGCTCATAATTTTTTCTGAGGGGCCAGGGGAAGCCGGCTGGGCTACCCATGGCTATTTACCCCGACAGTAGTCCCCGAAGGCGGGCGAGCTTCATGGCGGACGGAAGGACGGGAAGCTTGGCCGGCTTCATACCGTGAGGGGCCGACTACGTCGTTGCAGCCGACTTTGGAGCGCTTTTACTTTATTAGGGCGACCGTGGTTGACCCGCGGACCGGCCGCGGGCCCCATGACGAGCCACGTGGCGGGGAAGTCCTGCCGTCGCACGCGCACGACGGGACGCCGCCGCGGGCCCGGGCCCGCCACTCCCTGGCCTCGGCCCAGGCGCAGATCTTCTGTGGCCCGAGGGGGCTGCTCGCCTCCCCGCGGCCGTTACCTCGCGTCATCAAGGCGCGTAATTAACGCGGGCGTGGGGGAGATGGGCACGATCGATCCCCACGATCCCCCACGCCGCGCCTCCTCGTCTCTGGCGCACGCGCCTACAAGTAGGGGGGAGGGGGAGAGGCACGGGCCTGTTCGCTCCCCTGCTCCCTGTCCCTCCTGCTCTTCTTCTTCTTGCTCTTCTTCTTCTTCTTCGCGCCCGACGCAGCTTCGCGCCGTAGCCCTCCCATGCCGCCATGTCGCTGGCTTTGTCGAGCTTGTGGGACGGGTCCAACATCCACGACGAGCACATCGAGTTCCTCCGCCAGACCCGGCGTCTGCCCGCCGCCAACCTCGTGCAGGTGCGCCTGGCGCCCGCGAAGGAGGTCTCGCCGGCGCCGGAGGAAGGCGAGCGCGTCGTCTTCCGCATGCACTTCCTCCGGGGCTTCGGCTTCCCGGCGAGCAGCTTCATGCGGTCCTTTCTCGAGTTCTACAACCTCCAACCGCACCACGTCACGCCCAACGCAGTGCTGCAACTCTCGGCCTTCGTCACGCTCTGCGAAGGGTACTTGGGGGTGCTGCCGACGCTGGAGCTCTAGGCGGAACTGTTCCAGAACAAGCTCGGCACCGTCTCCGCCGGCATGCCGGCTCCCAGCGGCGCCTTCATCGCAATGAAGAGGGCCAGCGACGACAACCCCTTCCCCCACATTCCTCTGATCCAGTCTGTCAAGCTATGGCAGAAATCTTACTTCTACGTCAAGAACGTCGCCCAGCACGGCGACTACGTCAACCTGCCGGCTTACGTAGCCGGCCCGCCGGCTGGGAGGCGGCGGACCTGGGGCTACCGGTCGAAATCTCTGTCTCCAGCGGGGAACGCTTCCATCTCCCGGCTTCGGGTGATGATCCAGTCGGAAGGTCTGCTCGCGTCCGACTTGGTAACCGCCTTCGTCGAGCGCCGGATCTTGCCTCTTCAAAGCCGGCCGCACATGATGTGCCAAATGAGTGGCCGGTTCAATCCTTGCCGGCTGAGCACATGGGAGATGCCCCATGCCGAGGTGGCTCTGATGGCGAACTACGTCGCCAACTTGAAGCTCACCGACGAGTGGCAATTCGGCAAGGCGCCGTACTCCCGCGCCCAGCCTCCGCCTGCGGTAAGTTTTTCTTCTCGTCGTCTGCCGGCTTGGGTTAGCCGGCCTCTGACCAGGCGGCTATTTTTTCTTTTTTCTCTTCATCAGAATCCTCTCCTCCCGCTGCCAGCCGGGGCAGCCGGAGTCGACCGAGAGTACGCCCCGGACCGCACGGTGGACGACCCCGACGACCCGGATCTCTCCGCCGTCGCCATGGAGGACGCCGCCACGGGGGATGCCGCCGAGCTCGGCGGCACCGGGCTTTCGGCCAGTTTCGACGACTGGCCGGACGATTTTGAAGCCGAAGAACTCCCGCGCGGCCAGCCGGCAACCGACCGCCGCGGCGCGAGTTCGTTCGCCGCGCCGACTGCCGGTGGCGGGAAGGGGAAGCGCCGGGCCGCGCTCCCGCTCTTCGGAAGCCGGCCGAAGAAGCCGAAGGCCTCCGCCGCGGCCACAAAGCGCGAGGAGGCGGCCGCGAAGGCGGTCCGCTTCCGGAAGGCGGTGAAGAAACCCCCGTCAGTTTCCGCGTAAGTCTAGTAGCCGCCTGCATGCTTGTTATTCTGAAGTCTTCTTTTCTTGAATGCTTTTCTGATTTCCTGAGCAGGGCGCCGCTCTCCCTCGAGCGAGGCCCGGCCGGCTCCGTGGTCGGGCCGAGTGCCGGATCCTCAGGGTCCCGCCGAGTGGACCCCCGCGCCGAACTTAACGCAGCCACGGAGCGCAACGCTCGCGAGGCGCGCCGAGAGAGGGAGGCGGCGGAGCAGGAGGCCGCCCAGACGGCGCCAGGGCGAGCGAGCGCGGCGGCCGGGACTCCGTCGGAGCGGGCGGCCGTGGAGACGGAGGTGGAAGGCGCGCGCAGCCAGACTCCGCTGCTCGCCATCCCCCTCCAGACCTTGGATCCGGACATCCCTCTGCCCACAGCGGAGGAGATTATCCCCGAGCAGCCGCTGGTGCAGAGGGACGAAATCCTCGGGGCTTCTGTTGAGAGGACGTCGCCGGCAGTGCCAGCCGGAGCAGGCGAAGGCGGCCAATCGTCGGCGGTGCCGGAGGAGCCGGCCCGGGCCACGCCCGAGGCCGGAGCCGGCCTTGAGGTCGAGCTGGCGGTGGGCCGGCCCGCTGGAGGGAGCACGGCCCCGCCGGACACGCGCCGAGCCACGGGAGCCGAGCGGACGGCGAACGCCTTGGAGGCGGCCAGCTCCGCCACGTCCGGGTGGACTCCCAGCGGAGGGAGCGGCGAGCTGAACATCGCGGCCCAAGAGGTTCGGAGCCGGCTGTAGGCACAGGCCGGCCTCCTGAGGCAATTCACTCAGGAGTTTCTGTCAACGCGGTCTGCAATCCGGGTAAGTCTTCACTCCTTGACCGCTCTGGTCTTTTGAATTTTTTCCGTGGGGGCGCGCTAGCGCACCCACTGGGTGTAGTCCCCGAGATCCGGGCCGACTGCAGCACAGTCGGGTCGGATCTTACTAGACGACTATGTTAACTGTTTTTTCTGATCTTCGGGATTATCACAATTCTCGCGCGGCCGCCTTCAACTCCCAGGCTCGGGAGCTAAGCCGGAGGACCGAAGACCTCGCGAGCAGCCGGCGTAAGTGTTTTGTCATTATTAATTTCTCGTGGGGGCGCGACAGCGCACCCACTGGGTGTAGTCCCCGAGATCCGGGCCGACTGCAGTGCAGTCGGGTCGGATCTTACTTGACGACTTTTCCTTTGCTGATTTTTCTCTTTATTTCTTGCTCGTGCAGAGGCCAACGCCGACCTGCGGAGGGAACTCGGCATGGTGCAGGCCGCTCTTCGTGCCAAGGACGCCGAGTACGCTGACTTGGCTCAAGAGCGCGACCGCCTGGCGACGAAACTGGCCGACCAAGAGGAGAGCCACAAGGCGGCCCTGCAAAAGGCGCAGGACGGCGAGGCTATCCTGAGGGCGGAGTTCGGGGCCAGGGAGGCGAGCTGGGCCGAGACGCGCCGGGCGCTGGAAGAAGGCTTCGGCCGGGTCGAGGATCTCATTGACGGTAGGCTGTCTTTCTTGCTCTTCTTCCATTTGCCGGCCGCCTATGGTTTTGTTTTGACTTGTGTTTGCTGTCTTGCGCGGAGTACTTCCCCGGCCAGTCCGTCCTTGCCGCCCAAGCCATCGAAGCCTACCGCGAGGAGCGCCGTCAGGCCGGGGTTGTGATTCCGCCGGATGCGAACCGGACGTTGTCGGAGCAGCTTATCGCCGTCCAGTCGTGGCTGCAGCCGGCCCACCGGTTGCTCCGCCGGCTCCAACGCGCCGGGGCGACGATGCTGGCCGTGCTCTGGCCCGGCCAGACAATTCCCCGGACCCCAAGCCGGACGGCCGACTGGCTCGAAGTCGCAGTCGGCCGCTTCGAGGCCTGGAAGGCGTCCGCGGCCCGTCTTGGAGCCGGGCGCGCGCTGGAGTTCGTCCGCGCGTGGTACCCAGGGCTAAGCCTGGACCAGCTGCGGACGTGGCGGTCGGAAGCCGACGCCGAGCTGGAGGAGGTGCGGCTGGCGATCGCGCAGCGCGCCTCGACGATCGCCGAGTGTACGGACACCAGCATCTTCGCGCCGGAGCTCAACGACGATGGCGCTGCCCAGCCGGAGGAATGGTTCGGGCTGAACCCGGCGGACGGCGAGGACTCGGCGGAAGAGATCACCTCCAGCGACGAGGGCGAGGACGACGAGGAGGAGGACAGTGAAGACGCCGAGCCGACTGGTGGGGCGTCCGACCGTCCCCCAGCCGATCGTGCCTCTAGCAACGAGCCACGCAGGAGCGCGCCCTCTGCCGGAGACGACGATCAAGCTGAGGTTGGCCAGCCGGCAGCTCCTCCAGCCGGCACGACTACTTCTGTCGCCTAATCCAGCTCGTCTGCGGCCCCGCCGGCTTGATCTGCCGTTCTTTTTGTCCCTGTCTTTCTTTTTGGACAAATTTAAGTTTCTGCAATTCCACCCACTGGGGGTGTATCGAACAATGCTGGATGTCGACCTCTCTGGAGGCTTTTTGTGTAATATATTAATATATGCATGTGTTGGCGTTCATCCGAGTGTACTTTTTGTCCTTAGGCTCTTTCCTTTGCCGCCTTCCCTCTTTGGGAAGGCAAGTACTTGAGTTTTCTTGGATTTGAAGTAGACTTAATGTAAGCTGGCCGGCCGGCTACTCTGGTAGTCGGTCAGCGTGAGGCAGTCAGCCGGCTTTTGTTATATATGCGAGCCTCTTTGGTCCCTAGCCGTTTTTCATGTGGGTACCCTTTCCGGCTAATGGCTCTTGCCAGCCGGGCAGTCGGTTCTTCGAGCTGCGGTTTTGACAAGAGCCAAGCCTGGGTGTCGGCACATTACTTGTCTGACTGCGGGTAGGGCTCCTAATATAACTCTAGTCGGCCAGTCCCCGGGCCGACTCGTCGGACCCGGTACCGGACAAAATAAACAAAAAGGTAATATCATACGCATGATAACTTTCATTCATAAAACAACGGGTGGCAGTCCCCGAGTCTTTCTCGGGGAGCCTACTGTATCATACTAAATACAAAAGTGGGCATGACACATACTGCGCTTTAACTGTAAAACTTCCGAAGGAGATTTGCGTTCCACGGTCGCTCCGACTCCTTGCCGGAGTCGTCTCTCTTGCGTGCCTTCGGCTTCTGCGCGTCGATGAGGTAGTAGGCGTCGTTGCCCAAGGCTCTGCTGATGATGAAGGGGCCTTCCCAGGGGCCTTCCCAGGGGCCTTCCCAGGGGGCTGTTCGCTGGATCAGCCGGAGCACAAGGTCGCCCTCCTTGAAGGATCTTGGGCGGACCCTCCGGCTATGGTAGCGGCGCAGTCCCTGCTGGTAGATGGCGGACCGGCTGAGGGCTAACAGCCGGGCCTCTTCCAGCAGGTCGACGCCGTCTTCTCGTGCTTCTTTGGCTTCCGCTTCCGTGTACATGGTTACCCGAGGCGAGTCGAACTCGATGTCTGTTGGGATGACCGCCTCGGCACCATATACAAGGAAGAAGGGAGTGAAGCCGGTTGATCTGTTGGGAGTAGTGCCCAGACTCCATAGGACAGCCGGCAGCTCATCGAGCCAGCAGCCGGCTGAACGCTCCAGGGGTACGACCAGTCGAGGCTTGATGCCGGACAGAATGAGGCCATTTGCTCGCTCCACTTGGCCGTTTGACTGCGGGTGGGCGACTGACGCAAGGTCCAGCCGGATACCTTGCGCAGCGCAGAACCGTGCCAGGGCACCTTTGGCAAAGTTCGTGCCGTTGTCGGTGATGATGCTGTGCGGTACGCCGTACCGGGTTGTTATATCTGCAATGAAGGTCACTGCAGTCGGCCCATTCAGCTTCTTGATTGGCTTCGCCTCGATCCACTTGGTGAATTTGTCAACGGCGACGAGTAAATGTGTCATGCCGCCGCGCGCCGTCTTGAATGGGCCCACCATATCCAATCCCCAGACGGCAAAGTGCCAGGTGATGGGAATGGTCTTGAGTGCTGAAGCCGGCATGTGTTGCTGCGAGCTGAAAAGCTGGCAGCCTTTGCAGTGTTTGACTAGCTCTTTGGCGTCGTCCAAAGCAGTTGGCCAGAAGAAACCGTGGCGGAAGGCTTTGGCGACCAGTGATCTTGATGCGGCGTGGTCGCCGCATTCTCCTTGGTGTATATCCCTGAGGATCGTGATGCCTTTCTCCTGCTCGACGCATCGCTGCAAGACTCCGGTGGCGCTGCGCTTGACAAGCTCTCTGTTGACGATTGTGTATGCTCCAGCCCGGTGCTGAACTTGTCTTGCTTCGTTTTTGTCAGCCGGCAGGTCATGGTTCACCAGAAAGTTGCGGATGGCTTGGGCCCATGATGGGGCGGCGATCTCCTCAGCCACCAATGTGGCCAGAGCCACCAGGGTGGGCGGGTTGGGCAGTGTAGCGCTGGAGTCGGCCGCCGCTTCCTGTGCTGAAGAAGTCCCCGAGCCGGCTACTGCAGCCCCCGGGCCGGCTGCTGCAGTCCCCGGGCCGGGTGCGGCAGTCCCCGAGCCGAATATTGAAGTCCCCGGGCCGGCTGCTTGATTCTTCGAGCCGGACCCGGCCCCCTCGGGGTTAGGCGGCACGAAAATGGAGTCGGATTCCGGAGACGGCTTGATTGAAGGCTTGAGGAGGCGCTGCAGGGCGACGACGGCTGGTATTGCTTGCCGCGTGGAGCCTATTCGGGCCAGGGCATCTGCTGGCTCGTTGTCGGCTCGCGGCACGTGAAGGAACTCACACCCGTCGAAGTATCCACTGATTTGCTGTACTAGGAAACGGTAGCTCGCCATGTTCGCGTCCTTGGCATCCCAGTCGCCAGAAGACTGCTGCACCACCAAATCCGAGTTGCCATAGCACAGGATCCGGCGAATACCAAGCTCCTTGGCAAGCCGGAGCCCGTGTATGAGCGCCTCGTACTCGGCTACGTTGTTGGAGGCGGCGAAGTGGATCTGCAGCGTGTATCTGAGCTTGTCGCCCTTTGGAGAAGTAAGGACGACGCCGGCTCCCAAGCCGGTGCGCATCTTTGATCCGTCAAAGTGCATGTGCCAATGGGTGGAGTCGGGCGCCGGTGGTAAGTACTGGGTCTCGGCCCAGTCGACGAGGAAGTCGGCCAGCGCTTGCGTCTTGATGGCGGTGCGGGGTTAGTAGAAGATGGTGTAGGGGGCCAGCTCGATGGCCCATTTGGCCACCCGGCCGGATGCATCCCGACTGCCTATGATGTCGGCAAGCGGGGCAGTGCATACGACCGTGATGGGATGCTCTTGAAAGTACGGCTTCAGCTTCTTGGCGGCGAAGTACACGCCATAGCACATCTTCTGATAGTGCGGGTAATTTTGTTTCGAGGTGGACAGCACCTCGCTCAGGTAATAAACCGGCCTCTGGACCGGCTGGGCTCGGCCTTCTTCGGGGCGTTCGACCACAATGACGGTGCTGACCACCCGGCTAGTGGCGGCAATATATAGGAGCATGGGCTCCTTCTCAGTCGGTGCCGCCAAGACAGGCGGCGTGGACAGCATTTTCTTCAGCTCGTGGAAAGCTTGGTGGGCCTGGTCATTCCACTCAAAGTGAGTGCTCTTCTTCATGAGGCGGTAGAGGGGGAGAGCTTTTTCTCCAAGCCGGCTGATGAAGCGGTTAAGAGAGGCCAGACACCCAGTGAACTTCTGAATCTCTCTGAGCTTGGTTGGGACCGCCATCCTCTCGATGGCCTTGATCTTCACAGGGTTGCACTCTATGCCGCGTTGAGAGACTAGAAAGCCTAGGAGCTGGCTGGCTGGCACTCCGAACACGCATTTCTCCGGGTTGAGCTTGATCCGGAACCGCCGCAGGTTCTCGAATGTCTCCTTCAAGTCTTCCAGCAGAGTGCCATGCTTCTCCGTCTTCACCACAACATCATCCACGTAAACGTGGGCGTTCTTGCCGAGCTGCGTGAGGAGGCACTTCTGCATGCAACGCTGAAAAGTGGCGCCGGCATTCCTCAAGCCGAACATCATAGTCAGGTAGCAGAAGGCTCCAAACGGCGTGATGAAGGCGGTCTTCAGTTGGTCATCCGGGTTCAGTTTGATCTGGTGGTATCCAGAGTAGGCATCCAAAAAGCTCAACAGCTCGCATCCGGCTGTGGAGTCTATCACTTGATCAATCTGGGGCAGAGCGAAGGGATCTTTTGGGCAGGCTTTGTTGAGGCTCGTGTAATCTATACACATGCGCCACTTGTTATTCTTTTTCAGCACGAGAACCGGGTTCGCGAGCCATTCGGGGAAGAAAACTTCCATGATGAAGCCGGCTGCAAGGAGCCGGGCTATCTCCTCCCCTACGATCCTTCTCTTCTCTTCTGACAGCCGGCGGAGGGGCTGCTTGACTAGTTTAGCATCCTCCCGCACGTTTAATTTGTGCTCGGCGAAATCCTTCGGAACACCCGGCATGTCCTTGGGGGACCATGCAAAGATATCCCGATTCTCACGGAGGAAATCGGCGAGCTCGCCTTCCTATTTGCTATCCAGGCTCGCCCCAATGACGGCAAACCTCTCGGGGTGCTCGGGGTCGAGCTGTATCTTCTTGGTCTCCTTGGCCAGCTGGAAAGATCCTTGGGCATCATACTCCTTGGAGTCGGCGGGTTGGTTTAGCTGCTTGCTGGCCAGGGCCACGACCCGGTCCAGCGTCTTCCTCTCGGCTGCGATCACGAGGGATTCGGCCAGCCGGCTGCTGGCCGCGGCGCAGTCGGCGGACTTCTTGTAGTCGCCGGCGATGGTGATGACACCCTTGGAGCTCGGTATCTTCATCTTGAGGTAAGCGTAGTGGGGGACCGCCATGAACTTGGCCAAGGTGGGTCGGCCAAGCAAGGCATGATAAGGGCTCTCCAGGTCCACCACCTCGAACCAGATTGCTTCCCGGCGGAAATGATCCTTGCCCCCAAAGAGTACATCGATCTTGAGTTTGCCGATGGGGGCACAGGACAATCCGGGTACGATGCTGTGGAACACCGTTCGAGTCGGCGCAAGTCGCTTGGCCTTGACGCCCAGCTTCTCCATGGTGTCGCGGTACAGGTTGTTGATGCTGCTTCCGCCGTCGATCAGCACGCGGGAGAAGCGTGTGGCACGCGTATCCGTTGCGAGGGTGGCCTCCAGGACCAACGCGTAGGAGCCGGGGGATGGCATCACCTCTGGGTGGTCGGCCCGGCTCCAACTGATAGGTTTCTCCGACCAGTGCATGTGGCCGGCTGGGCTGGTGGCGGCCATGTTGACCTCCTGTTGCTCTCGGCGCTTGCTGCGCCGGTCTTCGGGCTGGCTCGTGAAGACGACATAAGACGCTTGCTCGTCGGGGAACTCGTCCTGCATGGCGTCGACTGCGGGCCGGGCGGCTTTGGGCGGCGGAGCCGGCGGCGGCGGGCCGGCAGGCGCAGTCGGCATGAGCCCTTCGCCCTTCGAGATTCGGGCGAGCCAGTTGCATTTGCGGGTCGTGTGGTTGGACGGCTTCACGCCGCTGTGGAACTTGCACGGGGCATCAAGGGTTTGCTCGTAGGAGAAGGCCGGCTGCCAAGCCGGCCGACCGCCCTTGGGCTTCTTGGGTGTGGGCCGCCCTTCAGGTGGCGTGTCTTCGATCGTGGCCACCTGCCGACTGGCGGGAGGCGGCGCAGGGCCCTTGCGTTTTTGATCGTTCTGGTGTTGGCGTCGGCCGCCGTCTCTAGCTGGCGCTTTGGGCGCCGGATTGAGCACCTTTCCGGATGCGTCCACCCGGAGCTCGGTCTTCATCGAGGAGTCGGCGGTGGCGTACTTGTCGGCGATGTTGAAGAGCTCATCGAGGGTAGTCGGCTCATCGCAGAGAAGCTTGTGCTTGAGGAGGGTGCCCTCTCGGCACCCGGCTGTGAAGTATTCGATGGCTTGCACCTCGTGCACCCCCTCACAGGAGTTGCGGAGCTCGGCCCAACGCGTCAGGTAGTCGCGAGTGGACTCGGCCGGGCCCTGTACACACAGGGAGAGCTGTCTGGGCTTGGGAGCCCGCTTGTAGGTGCTGGTGAAGTTGCGAACGAAGGCTTCAGTGAAATCCACCCAGCTGTTGATGCTGAGGGGCTTAAGGCTGTTAAGCCAAGTCCGCGCCGTGCCTTGCAGCATGAGGGGCACGTACTTTACGGCAACGCGCCGGTTGCCATTGGCGATGCTGACGGCTGTGGAGTAGTCGGTCAGCCAGTCTTCCGGCTTCACCGAGCCGTTATACTTGGGCGTGTCTCTTGGGAGCGAGAACCCTTTGGGGAAGGGCTCGTCGCGGATGCGGGGGCCGAAGCAAGGCGGGCCGACATCGTCTTCTTCTTCTAGCGCCAGGGATCAGGCCAGGCGGTCGATCCGGTGGCGGGCGTCGTTTTCGCCGATTCCCTCCCGGCGACCAAGCTGGCCGCTGAGAGTCGGGTGAGCCACTGGGGGCGGGGTAGGATATCTTTCTCCGCGAGCTCGAGGTGGAGGCGGGGTGCCCTGCCATTCCATGGCTCGGGGGCGGCCGTTCGCGTCTCGCTCGATGGAGACTTGGGTCTGGCTTCGGCTGGAAGCCGGCTCTTTCTCGCGCCGCTCGCGGGTGTAGCTGGTAGTCGGCGACCGGGAGGTCGCGCCGTGCTCGCGGCGCGGGGGAGGGCTCCCCGCGCAGGCGTCGGCCTCGTGCCGTCGTGCGGCCGCATCGATTAGTTGTTGGATGCGCCGCATCATATGGGGGAGATCTTCGGCTTCCAAGCCGTCTAGCTCGTCTACGGCCGCCTGGGCGGCGCGCAGGTTCTCGAGCGGGGTGGCGTAGACCGGGCGATCCACCCCGAGCGTGTCGGCGATGACGGCGCCGCGTTGCCTGACAGCGCCGGCCCGGCTAGGGCCAGCCGGAGCCGGCGTGCCGAAGGCGGCGCGGTCAGCTTCACGCTGGTAGGCCTCGGTGAGGCGTCTTACGGAGGCCAGCCGCCGGCCCTCCGCGAGGAGGGCGAGGCGGCGTGCCTCCATAACTTCGTCACTGGCGTCGGCCGGAAGGGGGACGGACAAGTCTTGGGCTGCCGCGCGCGGGGAGTCGCGGGTGCCCTCGTCAGTCGAGCCGTCGAGGCCGATAACCATCACCTCGGGGGCGTCAGAATCGCGATCGCCAGCCGGAGGGAGCGGGTCATTGTAGACCGTGACGTTGGTGGGGAAGGTGTCGTAGGATGCCGCGTCGGAGTCGACGGGCATCGGGTCGGTGGAGCCAACCGACTCCAAGTCCGCAGCGGGCTCGCTGCAGACGTGGAGCTGGCCGAGGAGGTTGGCGAGGTGATCTGTGCCCGCATCGGAAGCGAGCTCGTCGGAGATGCGGGCCTTGTCGAAGAGGCTGGCGAGGCCGCTAGCCGCGCAGGCGTCAGCGACGCCATGCAGCGCGTCGCGGCAAGCGCCATCGGGCGAGCCAGGCTGGCTGCGCCCGCGAGGAAGGAAAAGGGTTCCCGTCCAGAACAGGTCTCCGGACGACGGCGCCAAATGTCAGGTGGTAGGATCGACATATGCCTACGGGTGGCTTATCATTGCGGGGGCCAATAGAACGTCGCCGGTGCCTGGAAACGGGATGAGGCATAGACATGCACGCCGGCGAATCTTACCCAGCTTCAGGGCTCTCCGGGGAGATAACACCCCTACTGCTGCTCTGCGGGGTCTCCGCATGGTTACTAAGTTCACAGGTGGCTACAATGCTCCTTGAGCTGTTGGGGGTGGAGGGAGGAAGAAGGGCTTAGCTCAGCCTGGTTCTTCTCCTTGAAAGTGTCTATGTCTAGAAAGAGAGTCCAACCCTTTGCATGGGTGCACCGGGGGGTTTATATAGGCCTACCCCTCGGGGGTACAATGGTAATCCAACTGGGCGCGGGGCCCAGCTTCCGGTGACTATGCTCGCCGGCTTCTCCGCCGGCTTCTGGGGCCCGCCGGCAGGTGGGTCCCGCCGACTGCCGGCTCCTGGGTCGACAGGCCGGCCCCACCGGCCAGGGTCTTGTCGGCGGCCGGTTAGTGTTGCTCCGTGTTTATTGGCGCAGGCTTGGTCGAGATAAGCGTGGCTACAGTAACGCCGCCCTGGCGGGCGATTACTGTAGCCCCGCCGCACCTTGTCTCCTCAATGGGCGTCTCCTTCGAGGAAGGCGGCAGACCGGCTACGCGAAGCCGGCCCTCTGTCTCGCCGGCTTGAGAGGGGGTGTGGCCGCCTTCGGCATCTCTCTGCCCGAAGGGGCCCACCGCCTCGGGGGCCACGCTGGCGGCCCGTCGTGGACGGCGTCAGAGCCGCCGTGGCTACAGTGCCGCGCCGGGCGGGCCGCAGCGGCCCACACGACGCGCTGCACCAGGCGTGCTCCGGGGTTTGGGGGTGGCAGGCTCCACTGTAGCCACGCCCCGCTTCATCATCGCAGAGTGGACGCGTACATCGCGGGTACGGCGTTGACTGCTTTATCGGAGCCGGCCCGGCGGTAGCCGGCCGTGCCATAGCCGGCCCTGCCATAGCCGGCCCTGCCGCAGCCGACCATGCCGTAGCCGGCCCTCCACAGTTTTCTCCATGGGGATAAAAAATGGCGGGCCGCCCCCGAAGCCGGCTAGGATGGCAGCCGGCTAGGGGGAGGCGGCCCAGGTATTGAGTCTCCTTATGAGCCGGATGGGCTCATAATTTTTTCTGAGGGGCCAGGGGAAGCCGGCTGGGCCACCCATGGCTATTTACCCCGACAAATTTCCATAAGAGTTGATGTACGAATTCCCATAATTATTAGAAGGATTACTAGGATATGGCCTAGGATTAAGATTCCCTCTATAAGCGTTGTTACCAAAAGTATTCCTACCAACAAAATTCACATCCATAGATTCATTGTTATTCTCAATCAAAGTAGACAAAGGCGTATCATTAGGATCAGAAGAAACACTCTTAGTAGCAAATAATTTCATAAGTTCATCCATCTTTCCACTCAAAACATTGATTTCTTCTATCGCATGCACTTTTTTATTAGAAGATCTTTCAGTATGCCATTGGGAATGCTTAACCATAATATTATCTAGGAGTTTAGTAGCATCTCCTAAAGTGATTTCCATAAAAGTGCCTCCCGCGGCCGAAACTAAAAGATTTCTAGAAGCAAAATTCAATCCGGCATAAAATTTTTGTATAATCATCCACAAATTCAAACCATGAGTAGGGCAATTACGTATCATTAATTTTATTCTCTCCCAAGCTTGTGTAACATGTTCATGATCAAGTTGCTTAAAGTTCATAATATTGTTTCCAAGAGAGATGATCTTAGCGGGAGGGAAATACTTAGAGATAAAAGCATCTTTGCACTTGTTCCAAGAATCAATACTATTTTTAGGCAAAGATGAAAACTAAGCTTTAGCACGATCTCTAAGCGAAAAAGGAAATAGCTTCAATTTAACGACATCATTATCGACATGTTTTTTCTTTTGCATATCACATAAATCAACGAAGCTATTCAGATTAGTAGCGACATCTTCACTAGGAAGGCCGGCGGATTGATCTTTCATAACAAGATTCAACAAAGCAGTATTGATTTCACAAGATTCAGTATTGGCAAGAGGAGCAATCGGAGTGCTAAGGAAATCATTATTATTGGTATTGGTGAAGTCACACAATTTGGTAGTATCTTGAGCCATCACGACAAACAAGCAATCCAACACACGGGCAAACAAAAAGGCAAGCGAGAAAAAGGCAAACGGAAAAGAGAGGCGGAGAAGGAGAAGGAGATTGGGAAAGAGAGGGCGAATAAAACGGCAAGGGTGAAGTGGGGGAGAAGAAAACAAGAGGCAAATGGCAACTAATGTAATGCGGGAGATAGGGATTGTGATGGGTACTTGGTATGTTGACTTTTTGCGTAGACTCCCCGGCAACGGCACCAGAAATTCTTCTTGCTACCTCTTGAGCTTGCGTTGGATTTCCCCGAAGAGGAAAGGATGATGCAGAAGAGTAGCGTAAGTATTTCCGTCACTTTTTGAGAACCAAGGTATCAATCCAGTAGGAGTCCACGCTCAAGTCCCTCGTACCTGCACAAAACGATAGCTACTCGCAACCAACGCGATTAGGGGTTGTCAATCCCTTCACGGTCACTTGCGAGAGTGAGATCTGATAGATATAATATTTTTGGTATTTTTGGCATAGAGATGCAAAGTGAAAAGTAAAAGGCAAAGTAAAAAAGCAAAGAAAGATTAAAGTGATGGAGATTGATATGATGAGAATAGACCCGGGGGCCATAGGTTTCACTAGTGGCTTCTCTCAAGAGCATAAGTATTCCACGGTGGGTGAACAAATTACTATTGAGCAATTGACAGAATTGAGCATAGTTATGAGATTATCTAGGCATGATCATGTATATAGGCATCACATCCGTGACAAGTAGACCGAAACGATTGTGCATCTACTACTATTACTCCACTCATCGACCCCTATCCATTATGCATCTAGAGTATTAAGTTAAAAACAGAGTAATGCTTTAAGCAAGATGACATGATGTAGAGAGATAAATTCATGCAATATGAAATAAACCCCATCTAGTTATCCTCGATGGCAACGATGCAATACGTGCCTTACTGCCCCTTCTGTCTCTGGGAAAGGACACCACAAGATCGAACCAAAAGCTAAGCACTTCTCCCATGGCAAGAACTAAAAATCTAGTTGGCCAAACCAAACGGATAATTCGAAGAGACTTGCAAAGATAACCAATCATACATAAAAGAATTCAGATAAGATTCAAATATTATTCATAGATAGACTTGATCATAAACCCACAATTCATCGGTCACAACAAACACACCGCAAAAAGGAAGAAGATTACATCGAATAGATCTCCACAAGAGAGGGGGAGAACTTTGTATTGAGATCCAAAAAGAGAGAAGAAGCCATCTAGCTAATAACTATGGACCCGAAGGTCTGAGGTAAACTACTCACACTTCATCGGAGAGGCTATGGTGATGTAGAAGCCCTCCGTGATGACGGCCCTCTCCGGCGGAGCTCCGGAACAGGCCCCAAGATGGGATCTCGTGGATACAGAAAGTTGCGGCGGTGGAATTAGGTTTTTGGCTCCCCTCTGTTCGTTTGGGGGTACGTAGGTATATATACGAGGAAGAAGTACGTCGGTGGAGCTTCGGTGGGCCCGCGAGGGTGGGGGGGGGCGCGCCTGGGGGTATAGGGCGCGCCTCCCTACCTCGTGCCCACCTCGAAGCTTCCTTGGCGTAGGGTCCAAGTCTCCTGGGTCATATTCGGGAAGAAAATCACGTTCTAGAAAGGTTTATTCCGTTTGGACTCCGTTTGATATTCCGTTTCTTCAAAACACTAAAATAGGAAAAAAAACAGCAATTCTGGGCTGGGCCTCCGGTTAATAGGTTAGTCCCAAAAATAATATAAAAGTGGAAAATAAAGCCCAATATAGTCCAAAACAGTAGATAATATAGCATGGAGCAATCAAAAATTATACATACGTTGGAGACGTATCAGCCATCGAGGATAACAAGATGGGGTTTTTATCATATTGCATGAAACTATCCCTCTACTTCATGTCATCATACTATATATGCATGCTGGATAGCGGTCGATGAGTGGAGTAATAGTAGTAGATGCAGAATCGTTTTGGTCTACTTGTCTCAGACGTGATGCCTATATACATGATCATACCTAGATATTCTCACAACTACGCTCAATTCTGTCAATTGCTCAACAGTAATTTATTCACCCACCGTAGAATACTTATGCTCTTGAGAGAAGCCACTGGTGAAACATATGGCCCCGGGGTCTCTTTCTCATCATATCAATCTCCATCACTTTATTATTGCTTTGCTTTTACTTTATTTACTTTGCATCTCTATACCAAAAATACCAAAAAATATTATTTATCATCTCTATCAGATCTCACTTTCGTAAGTGACCGTGAAGGGATTGACAACCCCTAAAGCGCGTTGGTTGCGCTGAGCTATTGTTTTTGTGTAGGCACGACGGACTCGAGCGTAGCCTCCTACTGGATTGATACCTTGGTTCTCAAAAACTGAGGGAAATACTTATGCTACTTTGCTGCATCATCCCTTCCTCTTCGGGGAAATCCAACGCAGTGCTCAAGAGGTAGCAGTACTTCACCCTTGAACGTGTTATCCTCGTCATCTGACTCAGGAGCGGAAGGTGCAAGGTCCGCACAGAAATTGTCCAGCACCCTAACTCCCAACGTGTTTATATCGGAGTCATTCATGGGTTGGACCGCTACTAAGTTACGAATCATTTCTAATGCATGTTCCGCTTCCAAATCCAGGATATCATTTACCGAGTTTGAAAGTTCACAGTCATTACTACCTTGGGACACTCCTAACTGGTTTGCATTATTAATAATCTCATTATTAGAAAAATGCAAAATGGAATTAGAAGTGTTGACCGACATACCAGTAGTGACCTCAATGTCACGAAGCTTGGCCGCCCTCATAGCGCACCGCTGCTGCATATTGTCAACCTCCGGAATGTCCTGTAGGCGGCAGCTCACCCGCCGCCCCATAGAAACCGGATCCGCAATACCTCCAAACGCGATGACCTCCTCCCGAGAGGCTCCGTGCGAAATACAATCGTCATCCTGAACCTGAACACACTGTGGGGCAGCACCCCTCGAAGAAGCAGCAGGCACCGAGAGCAACGTAGGAGGGCTCTGCTGCCCTGCCGGCGTCGGCCTCGAGCCCATGCCCTGGGACGGAGGTGCGCAGGGGGAGAGAAGTACTTGGGCCGCCTGCCCGTACTCCCCGCCCGCCCCGTCCCCCTGGCTATGGGTCGCGGACGTCACCGGTGATGTGGCCAACGAAGCCGCTGGAGGAGAGGAGGGGGCCGAGACCACCTGCCCAGACCCCCCTCCCCACGGCTCAACCACCGGCGCCTTCTTTGTCGCCCGGGCTGATGCACTGGTCAGAGCTGGAGAAAGAGGGGCCTCCTGCCGACCCTCGTCCTCCCCTCCGTGTACCGTGGTAATCACCAAGTCAACCCCCTCTGAGCCCCTGAGCACAGGACCATCAGCAATATCAAAATCCAACGAAGGAAGCACACGCTCCATCACATCATCGGACTCCGTCCGGTCACTCCATAATCTGGGAGGCGCAGAAGCTAGCTCAAAAGACCCAAATCTCAACGTGTTCATTGGCACTGAGGGGGATGGTGCCTTCCCATCCCCGGGCGTCTGAGAGGCGGAGCCCGAACTGCCGGACAACTCACGTGCAACATCGTTAACTGGCACCTCCTTTGCACCAGGATTATCATCACCCTCATGCATGTCTACATCCGTCCCAGCAATGGCCTCAGCAAAAAGATCAGCATCCTCCAACTCAATCTCGAGGTTAAAGATTTCACCTCTATATGTCCACTTAACCACATCAGGCACAAACTCAATATCCAGAACACTGACCAATAAACGTGCCACCCCGTGTGCTCTGGTAAAAGCCATATCCACTCTCTTAGTTTTCCCAACCAAAATACCCAGTCTAGCGACAACCCGAGCATCCTGCATCGGGTTAGAAGGAGCCCCAGAGAAACGTAACCAGACCTGAGTAAGAGGCTTGCCCTGTGGCTCAACCTTCTTCCACTCATGGAACTCAAGGATACAATCTGTGCCTGGTACTCTGCATAGCCCAAAACTCAGAAGAGTTTGCAAATCCTCAACAGAAGGGAAGTCAACCTTATACATGTTCCCCTCGATACTGACAAGTTCCCATTGGAAGTCACCTGGAACTAGCTCCATAAGCCTCTGCACAATCTGAGTCTCGGAAACATCACATTGGTAACTTTGACAACTCCAGTGGTCATACTTTGGGTCTCCTCCGGGATCTCCCTCGCACTAGGAGACTCAAAAACATCAACTCAGCACAGCACACTCCATCATAGTGATAGTGGGCATCTGATCACGCAAGATCGGGCACTCCCCCGTATCATGTACCGGCTTGTTGCAGGTGTCACAAAGTTCAGTCACACAATCCGCAATGAAGTGGCCCTTCTCACCACAACGATAGCAAAGCATCTTTTCCTTCTTGCGCGCCCACTTGGACGCTCTCTCTTTTTCTGCCATCTCTGCAATCTCAACTGAACTCGTCACATTGATCTCGGCCGTAGCCAACGCAGTGACTACCTCCATGGCCTAACCGGATAGCTCTGCCGTCTGACCGGAATCGGCCACCTCCGCTTAGTCCGTATGCTCAACAACAACATGCGGAGGAGGATGACGTTGCCGGTACCTGCCACCTCGGCCACCAAGACCACGATGACCACGGTACCCGCCTCGTTGCCGGTATTTGGGGCCCAATGCCCCCTCAACAAAGCCACCCGGAGGGCCGAAAAAAGGTCTCTCAGCAGTGCCATCGCTCTGCAAAGCATAACCCCGCCCGCCACCCATGGACGACGAACCTCGGTGCTAGACTTCACCATACGCATTATGTCCATCATCACCCCATTGATACCGGGGCGGTTCGTTAGCAGCTCTGTTACTGGCAGCCCGAGGTAAGGTCGTCCCTCCAGCTCCAGACTAAGGAGGCGGCATCTGCGTCTGCCCCGGTTGAGGCCGCTACTGCATCAGCCTCGTAACCTGGTGTGGCGGCGGTGCAGCCCGCGGCTGATGCGCGAGCACCTGACCAGGCACCACGGGCAGCCTAGGATGCGGATGCCGTGGCCCAGGCGCAACGCCACCCTGTCCCGCGGCCACACTCGGGCCCTGAAGCGGCGGCCGAAGACCAAGGGCAGACCCGCCCCGACCCGTGGCGGCAGCAGCCGCCGGAGCCAACATCGGCGGTCTCTGGCCATTCACACCTCCACCTCGACCCACGACGGGGAGATTTGCACCAGGCAGCACCGACGGTCGCGGCGCAGCCGGCGCCGCAGCCCCACGTCCGACCCCAGGTGCAGGCAACGTGGCACCAGCAGGCACACCGGGGGCCGCCGTCGGCTGCTTCTTCCCAGGCGGCACACCCGCACCTCGGCCTGCCATAGCCCCAAGGGGAGGGATACATACCGCTCGCCCCGAACCACACGATGGGAACCCCGGTTTCGCCCAGCGCCGAGGAACCCTAGCGCTACGTGATGGCGAACGAGAAAAAGAGAGAAAGATCGAAGACGAGCGCGTGTCGGCACCGCTCAGTTGGGTTGGCACCGGTTTAGCCTGGGCCTAATACCCAGCTAACCCCGGCCCAACCGAACTCGGCCCATGCACACTTAGAAACGGCCCATCTGGGCCTAGTAGTGAATTCAAACACAGTGCTCGGGCTGCGGCGATCCCGACGACCGGACTTCCGGGCGTGACCGGCGCGCACGCCGCCGGCGCCGATCTAGCCCCCGTCCGGCGGGCATTCTTCTTACTCTTTACTACAATCCACGATTCCGGTGGAATTAAATCTAAAACGGTAAGGTTAGGAAGACTAACCTTCGGAATTGGACCTTTCCAAGGCCTGACCGCCATCGCCGCCGTTTTCTGATGAACCACCCGGCACACCATCTCCTTCTTCTCTCCCGCGTGCAGCCCTATCCTGGCCGGATCATCAATGGGAAAAACGTTGTCGATAGTCGTCACCACTTCATCTTCGTTGTATCCGGCGTGGAAGAAGTCACATATTTGGTCAGAGGCCGTCGGTGACGGCGGAGATGGATCCTCGTCCGCATCGTCCTCGTCAGCGTCTGCAAGCGCCCAAAACCGGCCACCACATGCCGTCGATCGCCGGAGGAAGAAGGCGGCGCACCCGCTGGTCGCCCTCCCAGTCACCCCTCCAGTCGCCTCTCGTGTCCCGATCTTCGGCTTAGGTATTGGAGTATCTGGTTCTGATATTAGATCGACCACCTCGATCTGATCCTCCCCTCTTAAGTTCTCCTGCACGCATTCAACAACAACAATCTCGAAATCATCGATATTCAAACGCGTACCTGTGTGGATCCGTTCGTCGACGTCCAAGTACCGGCCAGCGAGAATATCGTGATCGCGATCTCAAACCGTCATCCATCTTGACGTCGAATGTGTATAGAGAAATCCGTCTCTCCATCATCCAACCATCCGGCAAACTTTGAAGCGGATCTGCCATCGGGCTGGAGCCAAATGTTGGACCTCCTGATCCAGAGCCGTCTCGGATTCGGATCCGGCAGCCACCACTTGGCCCGATCGCCAGGACCCCGGCCCCGGCACCTGCGCCGGCAGCGGTGCCGGTGAGGCCCCCAGCGCCGACGGCGGCGGCGGTTCTGGTGTAGGCGGCAGGGTCGCCCCTCCCACCCCCTCTCCCTCATGTGCGGCGGTCATCCCTCCTCACGTGTCACCTCTGCAACCTTTAAAAATGGGGAGAATTTCACTTCCCCGGCCTCTGCACCAACTAGGGATGCATACGGCCATTTGTTTTGCTTCCCCCTCTATCTATCAGTATCTTAACGTTTGTTTCGTTATAAGTCGTTTTATAATCCACCTTAATTAACTTTTAGGCTGTACAACCCATATGTAGGAGAAGAAACTAAAGTTAACACCTTAATTAACTTTCTTAAACACTACCCATAGAACAATGGTTCTACGATAATTTTCATTAATTAAAGTAAAAATATATACTTTGCCTAGTTGCTCCTCCGCAACCGGACATAGACCTCTGATCGGTTGGCCAAGAGAGGCCTTCCCCACCAGGCCACATGCTCTCTATGTTGCCTGGAACAAGAGACGCTCGAGAATCTCCTTTTGCTCTGTGTCTACGAGCGTGAGGTTTGGGCTATCATCATCCAATGGATCGGCTTGCTCAATCATGCTCCAAGCAGCAATAGTGAGCTTCTGTCCTGGTGGCTTGGAATACAACCCTCCATCCCGCCGAAGCTACGGAAGGAACTCAACTCCATCATCCTCTATACGTTGAGCTGCATCCGGCTTGAACCAAGTCGCCGTGTCTTCAAAAGCAAAGCCGAACCGCCTCACTTTGTTGGCGACACTATTCGTAACACTTGCTATGAGTGGCGGAAGGTGGGAAACGTCGACATAGGTTGAGCCCATGTGGCATCGTAGGTCTGGCAGCCGTCTTGTGGCGCTGACTCACAACTCTTGTAAATTGTGACTGCTTTCTTTCTAAATATATTGGCACGCAGGTCTCCTGGGTGTTCTTGAAAAAAACACCAGTAATTAAAACTTATATTGGTACTCCCTCCAATCCAAATTAATTATCGTTCAAATGGATGTACATATTTAGCAATGAAATACGTTGAGATACATCTATTTGAGCGACAAATATATGAACCAGAGAGAGTGACATTTTCCTTTTTTCGCAACGGTTTCTTCCTAAACCCTAGGACTGGAGGGAGTAATATATGCCGATTGTACTTATTGTGTTTTGTTTTATTTATTAGATGTTGTCTTTGTTAACATGTTGATTGTGTGCATTCTCGATACTTTGTCATCATGTCGTGTGAAGTCCAAGTTTACTTATTGTGTCACAGCTTACTGCATTAATAAAATTCCACATTATCAAATAATATATCGTCACCTTAAAAAATGTATATCACCTTTATGCCGCAAGAGGACGTGTGGTTATTATTTATATATATTATGGAATTTATTATCATCATGAAGCAAAGATGTGCTAGGGAGTACATCGTTGAAGATGACGATAATGGCGATTGCACGTGTGTTTTGCTTTATTTATTAGATGTTGTGTTTGTTAGGATGCTGACCGTGTGCATTCTCAATACTTTGATCATATTGTTTTGAAGGCCAAATTTACTTATTCTGTCATAACTTAATGCATTAATAAAATTTCGCATTATCAAACAATATATCTTCACTTTGAAAATGGTGTACTGGCTTTTTGGCGGAAGAGGCCATGGTTATTATTCTATATATGTAACATCTTTAAGCTCATGTGATATCAGATTAAGAAACACCCGAAGGCATGGGTCAAGACCGAACTCCACGAGAACATAGATACACAAACGTTTGGTAACTTGAGAAGAATGATAAGAGATGTGTATTTATGAAGTGTGGAGGCTTCTCTATTTACTCCTTCCTACCTCTCCTTCTAAATTTATGCATCATTTTTGTGCTTTTCTAAAATCAAATGGAGGCAGAACTACCCCTAGTGTCCGGCTCAATCTCTCTGCCAGTCTACCCCATATATGCTTCACTTCCTCTCGTAAGAGAGATGAGGAATCAATTTAAGTTTAGGGTCGCTAGGTCGAGCAAATTGCCTATTCATTTTCTTGTTAGTTCCTTATCTTAGGCAAGAGAGGTATCGGGATGTGAGAAGGCGTATCACTAGCCCTTGGATGAAGAAAGGCAAGAGGTTTTTGTAAAACCATAATGTAGTTCAGATTCGTTAAATTTGCGGAGCAAAGGCATAGCTGCAGTAGCCTGACTTTGTCCACAGAGTCAGCAGATTAAAAACGAACAATCAAGATCAATTTTACTTATACACGAAGTACTTGTCCTGTAACACACTGCTGCTGACAAGTACTGTAACATCTAGTCTGAACCGTTGGCCTTAAATCTGATGATTCACATGGGGCAAACTCAGCAACACCGTTATCATTGCTGACGTGGCTTCTCAAAGTCAGCTCATCCGAAGCACTCATAATGACCTGATGCTCAGATACTCCGTTTGCTTACTCTTGTGATTTGTGATGCTATCTTATAATGTTCCGCATAGCACATGAAAAGAGGTTCACGAGTGTTGTGGGATTAGTCCGTTGCATCATCTAACAATTTTGCGAACATCAATCCATCCACAGAGAAGACGTTCAGGAGTAGCAACGAATACCTTTGTTTCCATGTTAGTACCTTGTGCAGATTGCAAGGGCCGGCCCTACGTCGTGTCGGTCGCTGTCTCGCTCATCACGGTGGGATCGCGCCGCGTGCCGAGTTGCCGAGTTGCCGACCCCATCGCACTGCTCGGGGAACCAGCTCGTGGGCGCCAGCTGCTCGAACTCGACAACCTCCTTGTTCAACCTGGGCAGGCCAGTCGTACCTCTGCTGGCCGCAAGCCTCCTTCAGCCACAGCCGATGGGGCCACGGGACACGGTTCTTGATCGTTTCAATCATCCACTTCTCTGTTTCGCAAGTGGACCATCAGCGCTATCTTGTAGCCTCCACGTAGATGCATTTGAAGAGTTTTTTTAAAGAAGGTAAAAGCTTTGCCTCATCCATTAAATAAAAGAGAATAGAGTTAGGTACAGATAACCCGAGTACACGGCATACGGATTACTCGCGCAATAAAAAAAACCCTAGTTTTTTAGCACCGACAGTGATCCAAAGATTTGCTGAAATCTGAGATGGGCTCTAGGCCCATATTGCAATTTCTGAAAAATCTCTAAGGGCCCATGTGGGTTATATGGCACTAGGTGTAGTGGGAAGTTTAGTCCCACCCCGGAAGTGGAAGGAGAGTTGAGTGGTTTATAAGGGTTTCTCTTCTACATGCTATTGGAGCTTGAGAAGAGAAGAGGCCCTCGCGCACTCCTCCTCCGCCGCCCGCCTCGCCACGCCACGCCTCATCACGATGCGTCGCGCCGCCGGTTGCGGGATTGAGCCGAGTTCACACCTACGCGCTTATTTTTGCCAGTCATTAACGGAGAGTTTTCTGACAGCTGGGCTACGATGTGAGACGTCGGATCGTGGGCTGTCACGGTTGTCTCCTAACCCTAGCCGCCACGAACAGATCACATCTGCTCACGCGCACGCCCACCGTCGTTCCTTCGCTGCTGCTGCCGCCGGTGACTCCATCCCGTCCGCCGCGTACACGGTCGACAGGAGAGCAGGTCTCCGAAACCACGCCCTTCTGGTTCCTGTACGGGGTGAGGGGCGAATAGGTTTTTGGGCAGCGATTACGCGATTGCTCGCTTCCGATCGTCTACTTCCTCTACGTCCGCGTCGCCTTCATCATCACCATGTCCACCGACGCCGAACGTGCCGCCGAGAAAGCCGAAGCCGACAAGAAGGCCGCCGAGGACGCCGCTGCTGCCACCAAAGCCGCGGCCTCTGCGTGGCCTACTGGAGGGTATAACTCGTTTATCCCGCTCCTGATTATTTTCATATTAGCAGTACTAACAGTATGTGTAGATCTGTCTACTATTTGCTTAGTACGTGCATGTTTAGATCAGAGTCAGTACATCATCAACTTAGTCAATGACATGCTAGTGATTTACTCATGGATTAATTTAATCGAGAAATTGCCTATTTATTCAACAATCCAAAAACCTATTATGTATAGGAATTTCTCGGCAAGTGGCTTTGCCGCTGCACTGAAACCGGATAAGTTTACCGGTACATACTTCAAGCGTTGGCAGACTAAGACCACGTTATGGCTCACGGCTATGAACGTGTTCTGGGTCACCGATGTCTCCACGGGAACGATTGCTCCTGAACAGGAGAAGGCGTTCAAGGAGGCTACCGTTGTGTTTCTCGGAGCGGTTCTTAGCGTGATCGGAGATAAACTGGTCGACGCATATTTACATGTGCATGTCGCCAAGGACTTGTGGGAGGCGCTCGAATCTAAATTCGGGGCCGCCGATGCAGGGAGCGAGATGTATATTATAGAGCAGTTCCACGATTACAAGATGGTTGAAAACCGTCCTGTATTGGAGCAGGCTCATGAGATAATATGCATTGTTAAGGAACTTGAGCTTCTCAAGTGCGAGTTACCGGGCAAATTTGTCGCGGGCTGCATA
The DNA here is from genome assembly GCA_034509565.1 of Triticum monococcum. Classification (NCBI taxonomy): domain Eukaryota; kingdom Viridiplantae; phylum Streptophyta; class Magnoliopsida; order Poales; family Poaceae; genus Triticum; species Triticum monococcum. The sequence goes on from CM067847.1 coordinate 699,928,799, forward strand.
ATCGCTAAGCTCCCTAATTCCTGGAGGAACTTTGCCACCACTCTGAAACATCAGAGGCGTGAATTCTCTGTGGAGGATGTCATTGGCCATCTGAGTGTTGAGCAGAATTCGAGGGCAAAAGACTCGCACGGAAAAGGGGCCGAAGGGACTTCTGTTGCCAACATTGTGAACCAGAAGAACTTCAACTCCCACAAGTCCAAGGGAAAGAACGGTGTCCAACACAATACCGACTTTAAGAAGAAGGGTAAGAAGACCCTCAAGAAGAACAAGAAGGACGAGGGCTGCTTTACTTGTGGTTCGGTTGAACATTGGGCCAACAAGTGCCCAAACAAGTATAAGAAGTCAGGACAGGACTCCAAGTCCGTCAACATGATTGTGGTCAACAATGAGAATGGTGCATCTGGGTACGGTAATTTATTTACTGTTTTTCAGTGTTTCAACCCAACGATTGGTGGGTGGACACAGGTGCAGGTGTTCATGTGTGTGCTGACATTTCATTGTTCACTTCTTACCAGGTCACGGGTCTGTATTGATGGGGAATGGCGCGAGTGCTTCTGTTCATGGTGTTGGCACGGTCGATCTGAAGTTTACTTCGGGAAGGATCGTGCAGCTGAAGAACGTGCAGCATGTCCCCGCCATCAAGAAGAACCTCGTTAGTGGCTCCCTTCTATGTAGAGAAGGGTTTAAGTTGGTTTTCGAGTCTAATAAATTAATTGTTACAAAATATGGACTCTTTGTTGGAAAAGGTTATGAGAGCGGAGGGATGTTCCGCCTTTCCCTCGCGGATTTTTGTAATAAAGTCGTGAACCATATTCATTCGAATGTTAATGAATCTGAAGTTTGGCATTCACGTCTTTGTCACATTAGTTTTGGTGTTATGACGCGGCTAGCCAAGTTGGATTTAATCCCGAGTTTCACTTTAGCCAAAGGTTCTAAGTGCCTTTCATGTGTGCAAGCTAAGCAACCTCGCAAGCCTCATAAGGCCGCGGAGGAGAGACACCTGGCACCATTAGAACTCATACATTCTGATCTTTGCGAGATGAATGGTGTGTTGACTAAAGGTGGAAAGAGATACTTCATGACATTGATAGATGATTCCACTAGATATTGCTATGTGTATCTGTTAAATACTAAAGATGAGGCTCTATACTACTTTAAAATCTATAAGGCAGAAGTTGAAAATCAACTTGAAAAGAAAATTAAACGAGTTCGGTCAGATCGTGGTGGAGAGTACTCCTCGAGTGAGTTTGATTCCTTCTGTGCGGAACATGGCATTATTCATGAGAGGACGCCTCCCTATTCACCCCAGTTAAACGGGGTTGCCGAGCGGAAAAACCGTACTCTAACTGATTTGGTTAACGCCATGTTAGATACATCGGGTTTATCCAAGGCATGGTGGGGGGAGGCTATATTGACGGCATGTCATGTCCTGAATAAAGTTCCGACAAAGGATAATGAGATCACTCCCTATGAGAAATGGGCAAAGAGAAGGATGACACTCTCGTACTTGCGCACTTGGGGCTGTTTGGCGAAAGTCAACGTGCCGATCCCCAAAAAGCGTAAGCTTGGACCCAAGACTGTGGACTGCGTTAATTTGGGCTACGCTAAGAACATCGTTGGCTATAGATTTCTAGTAGTGAAATCTGAGGTACCTGACCAGAAGGTCGGTACAATTATGGAGTCTAAGGATGCTACATTTTTTGAGGATATTTTTCCTATGAGAGACATGCAAAGCACTTCTAGACAGGAATCTGAGGAGACTCCTGAACCTGCCATCCCTATGGAATATTATGAACAAACACATGATGAAAATCCTGAGGAGGATGACGAGGAAACCCTTGGTAGGGGCAAGAGACAAAGGACTGCAAAGACCTTTGGTGATGATTTCTTCGTGTACCTCGTGGATGATACTCCCACTTCTATTTCAGAAGCGTATGCCTCTCCAGAAGCTGACTACTGGAAGGATGCGGTCCGTAGCGAGATGGATTCCATCATGGCTAACGGGACATGGGAGATCACTGACCGTCCGTATGGTTGCAAACCACTGGGATGTAAGTGGGTGTTCAAAAAGAAGCTTAGGCCCCATGGTACGATTGAAAAGTACAAGGCTAGGCTTGTGGCCAAGGGCTATGACCAGCAAGAAGAGGAAGATTTCTTTGATACTTATTCACCTGTAGCTAGACTGACCACCATTCGAGTATTACTCTCGTTGGCGGCCTCACATGGTCTTCTCGTCCATCAGATGGATGTTAAGACGGCTTTTCTAAATGGAGAGCTAAAGGAGGAAATCTACACGCAATAGCCTGATGGCTTTGTGATAGATGGTCAGGAAAGAAAGGTGTGTAGGTTGATAAAATCTTTATATGGCCTGAAACAAGCACCTAAGCAATGGCATGATAAGTTTAATACAACTCTGACATCTGTTGGTTTCGTTGTTAATGAGGCTGTCAAATGTGTATACTATCGCCATGGTGGGGGCGAAGAAGTTATACTGTGCTTGTATGTTGATGACATACTGATATTCGGAACAAACCTCAAAGTCATTGAGGATGTCAAATCGTTTCTATCTCAGAACTTTGAGATGAAAGACCTTGGTGTGGCTGATGTTATCTTGAACATCAAGCTACTGCACTAGTAGAAAACCGGGCAATAGCACTGGTTCGTAAGGCCCTTTAGTGCCGGTTTAGGAACCGGCACTATTATTTCGGCACTAAAGGCCCCCCCCCTTTAGTACCGGTTCAGCATGAACCGGTGCTAAAGGGGTACCACGTGGCACGAGCCAGCTCCGGGGGCCGGGAGCCCTTTAGTACTGGTTGGTAAAACCAACTGGTACTAAATGGTTTGGGGGGGTTTTGGTTTTATGATTTTTTTTCATTTAATTTTGTGTTTTCCATTTTAATTCTTTTTCGTTTGCTGATATTTTACGGTACTACACATTGTACATGTTATGCATATATATATATATATATATATATATATATATATATATATAGAATTTCTAGTAGAACCAATCATATATATATCATCAATCATGTCTCACAAACCACCATATTAATTCACACATACACACATGTATAGCTATATACAATTTCTCCTACATATGCATATGTTGCCTTCGGAGCCAGTGGCATTAGCCTGATTGGTGCCTTCGGAGCACGATGAAAATTGGAAGTGGTTCATGACTTGGTCGATGGGGGCGGTAGCGGGTGATAGTATTCTCCCTTCGGATTTATGACCTGGTCGAGCAAAAATCCCGCTATTTCCTCTTGAAGTGCTTGTACGCGCTCCGTTGGTAGGAGCTTGTCCCGCACCTCATTGAACTGTTAAGAAGGAGATCAATATGCATGTGTATTAGTTGTGTGACTAGATATCGATAATGGTGTAAAAATTGTGAATAGTGTTCTGACAAGCGTACCCATTCCTGTCTTTGAGATCTGCTCCTTTCGGACGCCATCATGCGAATGTTCTCGCAAACACAGTATGCACACAGATCAGTCCCCTGCGCCTGCTTCAGGGCCTTTATTACGAGAATGGAATTTAATTTGATCAGATAATAATTAATCAAGCATGATAATTAAAGAGATGGCAGCTAGCTAGCTAGCTAGTACTACTTAATTACTTACCTTGGATCGAAACCATTTCAGCTGTGGTTTCCATTCGCCTTCCCTGACGCTGATGAACCTTGCCCAAGCCCTGCCCGCCGACAAAGGAAATGAATAAAGGGGTTATTAAATAGTTCATATCATGAAATGACGAACTAAATAGGCCGAGATATGTAGTTATAAATAATGATTGAAATTACCTGTTGACTATCCCATACAAGATGTTGTAGTCACCTTTTGCTGTGAGTAGCGAGTCCAGTATTTCAACTGTTCCGGCGTCAACTTTAATGATACACAAGATCCAGTGAAATCTACATGCACATACGTTTGCATGTCTTAATTAAGCGGGCATATGTAAGCAAAAACATGTAGCTAGCTAGTAGGCAAAAACGGAGAATTTGTAGTACAAGAAAGTGTGACTCACTCGAAGTTGTAAGGAAGTAGTATATCTTCATTGTATTTGAGGCGCTTCAAGAACTCTAGCATGCTGTCCTCTACCTCTTTTTCATAATATGCATCTAATTTCCATGTGTATTCATTAACGGTGTTTGGGTCAATGAACCCAATGCCACAGCGTCCACCTTTTCTCATTTCATACATCTTCATCCTGCATAATACCACAGAAAAGAAAATAGTGAGGATAATTACACATAATGATTGATCAAAAGGATCACTACAGCTAGCTTGAGACTTAAATTACAGAAAGAAATCACTTACAGACAATAGCAACTGACGATAGATTTGTCGAGTTCGTCTTGATTGTATAACTGAAACAGTTCAGAATACTCAACGGCCACAGCTTTCTCATGGTAGTAATCATCCTTCTTGACATACACCATGAGGGACTCTCGATCGGATCTCTTGCTAATGTCCATGTACCATTGATGCAATTCATACATTCTCGTTGGGAGCTTCTTGACATCTTCTGGCTCGACCAAAGGTTGGCCCCGGACAAATTTCCGTTTTATTTCCCCCTCTCTAATCGGAGGCATGTCCTCGATCTCGAGGAGTTGTCCAACAGTGATCTGGAGTTCTTCAGCCTGTATTATATGCTCCTGAGTTATTACCACATCGCCCACCTCGGGAACGTAAACTATTTGGCCACAATAATATTGGGCGCGCGTACTGTCACGTGTTGTTGGCGGCACAACAAGCGGGGGGATCGATTGCGGCGCCTGTTTTCCCAGCTGGGCAACGGTTTTCCCGCATTTTTTGACAGCTGCTTGTTGTTTGCTCGAGCTCGAGCTCGCCTCCTTCTGTAGACGTTGTCGATGTAACTTCCTGATGTGGCGCTCATAGTCTGAGTCAACAGGCTTAGGATCTGGTGGTTGAGCCATACGAATAAAGTGGTCAACTACTTCCACAGGCACTTTCTCCCTTGGCGGCGGTGGCGGTTTCGGTCCAAAATGGGCGTCGACTTCTGCCCGCACTATGGCATTGGTTTGCTCCTCGGTCCTATCGTAAGCCCTCACAGGAAGAGGAGTACTGAGGTTTGGACCATATTTATATCGCTTGCCTCCGCCTGTACTTCCTGTACTATGACCTCGACTCGTACCGCTACGCACCATAGCTGCGGGGTGTCTCTTCTGTGATTGCTGAGGCGGCGGAGACGGCTGACGGGGCTGAGTTGGACGAGGAGGAGTGGCCTGAAGCTGTGCCGGACTTGGAGGAGGAGTGGACGTCTGACGCTGTGTCGGACTTGGAGGAGGAGTGGCCTGACACTTTGCCGGACTTGGAGGAGGAGGAATGGCCTCACGCGTTGGTGGACTTGGAGGAGCGGGAGTCTACTGACTCGGTGGCGGACTTCGACGAGGAGTCGGGTGACGCGGTGTCGGTGGCCTTCGAAAAATGATGCAATCCTTTCTCCATAGGATGATACGATGTTTGGCATCTCCGAGTGTGTGCTCCTCGTCACCTCCAGGAATGTCAAGCTCTAGCCCCGAATATTGGTCCGCCACCTCATCAACCAAGACACGAGCATAGCCCGTTGGAATCGGGTTGCAATGGAAGGTTGCCTCGGGGGAATTTGAAAAAGCAACGGCGTCCGCCACCTTCATGGATATGTTCTTCATTTTGAAGTGTAGCTCGCAGTTAGTGTTCTCTGTGATGTCATCCACGGGGTATCTATCCAGCACTACCGCGTCACCCGGGGCGGAACCCACGCTGCTTCTCGGCATGGATGGGGCGGTGGTATCCAAGGTTGGATCATCCGCTAGCTGCTGCAGCTGCTGAGACCCCCTTTGCTGGCTAAGTGAGTCGATCTGCTCCTGCTGCCGCTGGAATTTAGCTGCCAATTCCGCTTGACTTGCTTCTAGGCCTTGAAGGCGTTCATAGTCCCGCTTCCTCTGTTCCTCCTCCATCTTCCTCTTCTTGTCCTCCGCAATCTTCTTTCTCGCACGGGTTCTGTAGTTCGCGTTCCAGTCCGAAAACCCCTCATACCACGGAATAGCGCCCTTGCCTCGTGTTCTTCCTGGGTGTTCAGGATTTCCCAGGGCACGCGTAAGCTCGTCGTTCTCTCTGTTGGGCTGGAACACCCCCGATCGAGCCTCTTCTATTGCAACAAGTAGCGCATCGTCGGCTCCGTTCAGACATGCCTTCATCTAAACATTGCCTGTCTTCGGGTCCAACTCCTCCCCATGCGCATAGAACCAAGTCCTGCACCTGGGGGGCCAGTTCTTAGTAACCGGAGTGACACTTGCATCCTCCATCTCTTTCTCAGACTTATCCCACTTAGGCATTGCCACCGCGTAGCCACCTGGCCCCACCTTATGGAACTTATCCTTTTTTCCGGCATTGGCCTTATTTATTCTCGACCGTTCCTTAGCTAATTCTGAATCCTTGAATTTCATGAAATCGTCCCAATGAGCACTTTAATTCTCTAGTATCCCCTCGAATACTGGAGTCTTCCTTCCTTCCTTGACGTACTTCTCCCACGTAATTCTCTTGTGGTTCTTGAATGCAACCGCCATCTTCCTAAAAGCAGCGTCCTTGACTTTCCGCGCATCTGCTTCTGTGATATTATCTGGTAGGGTGAAATGTTCCATGAGAGTATCCCAAAGCAGTTTTTTTTATTCTCGTCGACAAAAGTAACATCTGGACGTGGCTTTGCTGGCTTTCTCCATTCTTGATGGGAGATCGGGAGTAGGTCCTTCACAAGAACTCCGCACTGACGAACGAACTTGTCCGCAATCTTCTTAGGCGCTAATGGTTCGCCATTAGGTTTGAATGCCTCGATATTGTACTTTACGCCCTCCTTCAACTTTTTGTTCGGACCTCGTTTTGTCCTTTTGCCTGAAGATTTGCCCGATCCGGATGGCTGAAAGAAGAAAGATCGATTCGTTAATATATCTTCAACTCATTTAAAACATGCGATGATCACCAGATTCCTGCTTATATAAATATATATACCTCGCCGGTGTTTGTTGTTTCAGGATCAACATGTTCTTCATCATAGTTCATGACTTCATCTTCTCGGTCGTCGCGATCGAATATCATATCACCCTCTCCGGTGTTGTTTAGAAATTCGGAGCCGTCAAAATCTTCTTCATTCTGATCATCATCTGGCCCGCGTATGATATCGAACATGGTCTGTTCTCTCTCTCTCTGTCGGTATTGTCCGCCATAGCTTTTATTTAACTATGCCAAAAGAAATATAAAACAATTTAGTATAATCTCGAATAATAGATATAATCTCGAATACATCGTCTCGAATAATAGATATAATCTCGAATACATCGTCTTGAATAATAGAGTTAATCTCAAATACGTCATCTCGAATAATAGATATAATCATCTCGAATATTATATATCGAATACATCACTAGCTAGCTAGCTAGCTAATAAAGATCGAATACTACAGAGTAATCTAGGCCACTCGCGGTTCCTGAGGTGCGGGCGGTGGACACCCAAAGAGAAGGAACCATCACTGGATCATAGCTCGGGTGATCTCCCCAAAGAACCTGCCAGGTATTGGAGAACCTGACGTCCATAGCAGCCATGTAGCGATGGACGTGCTCGTCCTCCTCCCTGACACGGCGACGTACCACCTCCGGCAGGGCCAGCTCCCTCCGCACCGAAAGTGGCCCACGCGAATGCCACCAAAGAAGATGAGGGTCGATGACGGGACCGGGGGCCGGGTTCCTCACCAAGCGTCGCACCCCTGAAGGTAGCACCTCCCAGTGCCAGCCCGGCGGAGCCCAGTCCAGAACATGGGTCCTCTGAAGCAGGACGTCGTCGTGGACGTGTCGACGGCGAGGATGCGGGCCGGGCATCGTCGACAACAAAATACTATATGCCGCAAAAGTAAAGTAACATTTTTTAAATGATGGATTGTGATGATTTCATATATGCAAATTCTAAATTTTATAACTAAAAATATGAGAAACTAAAAAAACATCGATCATCGTCTAACAATTTGAAATTAATCTAATTCATCTAGCTAGCTAAAACTAACATTTCCAAAATTTCTAACATTTTTATATAACTAACATTTCTATAACATTTGACATTATATATATTATAACTAACATTTCTACATACTATTTGACATTAATCTAATCTAATTAATTAATTCATCTAAAACTTTTTATAAAAAACAGAAAAACAAAAAAAACTAAAAGCTAAAAACAGAAAAATTGTGTGTGTGTGCGTGTCTAGTGTGTGTGTGTAGTGTGTGTGTGTGTGTGTGTGTGTGTGTGCATGTAGTGTGTGTGTGTGTGGGTGCGCGTGTGTGGGTGCGCTACGGTCGGCGCCGGCGCCGGCGCCGGTGTGCGCTACGATCGATTGGAGGGAGGAGAGGGGCCGGGAAGGGGCTCACAGCGACGGCGAGGCGAGGTCGAGGCGACGGCGACGGCGACGGCGAAGCGAGGGGATCGGCGACCGAGACGGCGACGGGGACGAGGGCGGCGACGGCGACGAGGGCGGCGACGGGGACGAGGGCGCGATGGGGACGGCGTAGGACGGGTGCAGCGTCGATCGGGAAGAAACAGAGTGAGAGAATGAAATTTTTTGAAGTGTTGTATATATAGACGGGTGGCTCCAACCGGTACTAAAGGTCTGTTTTGGCTAGCCCAAGCGGCGGGAAGCGACCCCCTTTAGTACCGGTTGGTGGCTCCAACCGGTACTAAAGGCCCCCCTTTAGTACCGGTTGATGCCACGAACCGGTACTAAAGGGGGGTGCGCTGCCAGGCGAGGGGCGCAGAAGTTTAGTTCCACCTCGCTAGCCGAAGGGCGCTTACACCTGCTTATAAGCCCCGCCGCCGCTGCTGTCTCGAGCTCCTCTCTAAAGCAGACCTTCTGGGCCTACCTCTGCTACTCTGCCCTGTGGGGCCTATTGGGTTTGCGGGCCTGCATCCTGGCCCAATAACAGGTTGGGTTTCTAGTCGTATGCAGGCCGCTGTGGCCCGGTAGGTGGGCTTTTTTCATTTAGTTTTTTCTTTTCTGCTTTATTTATTTTGTTTTATTTATTTTTAGTTGTTTTTTGCTGTATTTAGAGTTTCTTTGTGAATATTTTTGATAGTTTTTAGAAACTTTCAGTTAGTGCCGGTAGTTTTTAAATTTGAATAGTTTAAATTTTGAATTATTTGAAATTTGTGTGAATCACTAGTTTGTGAATAACTTAACTTTAAAAATACATTTTCCAGTGATTCTTTTTTCTTATGTTTAATATTAGTGTGTTTTATCATTATATTCAATTTGGTAATGCTTAAGTTATTTAAAAAATGAAATGACTTTGTAACGGATGAGTTCTCGTCCGAAACCCTGATACTTCGAAACAGATTGTCCATTTTGTACACGAAGTGCATTCAGTTTTTGCGGTAACCCTCTCTACTTTTTTGCACATGCTATGTGGGTGAAATTATGATGCCATGCCAACTTTCATCCTTTTCTGAGTTCATTTAAAATGCTTTTCAACTTCAGGGTCATTTAGCTAAAAAAATCAGTAAATGCATGAAAGAATTTGCTTGCATCCCAGATCACATCCCAGATCTTTGGGTGTGAAACTTTTTCTTCGCGTGTTTCCCTTTGCGTCGTAGCCATGGAAAATCTTCATCATTTAACGGGATGTTTGGGTCAATATTCACTGTGAATGGAGCAATTTCATCAAACTTTTCATAATCTTCTGACTTGTCTGTCTTGTCATCCACTCCCACGATGTTTCTCTTCCCAGAAAGAACTATGTGCCGCTTTGGCTCATCGTACGATGCATTCGCTTCCTTATCTTTTCTTTTTCTTGGCTTGGTAGACATGTCCTTCACATAGAAAACATGTGCCACATCATTTGCTAGGACGAATGGTTCGTCTGCATACGCAAGATTGTTGAGGTCCGTACTGCGGGTCTTCCGTTACCCCGCCTCGTGTCATATTGACCCATTTGCACCGAAACAAAGGGACCTTCAAACCACGTCGATAGTCAAGTTCCCATATGTCCTGTATATAACCATAATATGTTTCCTTTCCTGTCTTGGTTTCTGCATCAAAGCGGGCAGCACTGTTTTGGTTGGTGCTCTTCTTATCTTGGGCGATCGTGTAAAATGTATTACCATTTATCTCGTACCCTTTGAAAGTCATTATATTCGAAGATGGTAACTGGGACAGCAAGTACAGGTCATCTTCAATAGAGGTGTCATGCATGGTACGTGCTTGCAACCAGCTGGCGAAACTCCTGGTTTGTTCACGTGTAATCCAGTCATCAGAATGCTCCGGGTGTTTGGAGCGTAGCAAATTCTTGTGTTCATCCATATACGGAGCCACCAAGGCGGAATTCTGTAGAAGTGTGTAGTGTGCTTCAGTGAGAGAATGTACGTCCATACATATTATTTGTTCCCCTCCTAGCGTGCCTTTTCCATCCAGTCTGCCCTTATGCCGCGATTCAGGAACACCAATCGGCTTAAGGTCAGGAATAAAGTCAATACAAAACTCAATGACCTCCTCAATTTGACGGCCCTTGGAGATGCTTCCTTCTGGCCTAGCACGGTTATGAACATATTTCTTTAAGACTCCCATGAACCTCTCAAAGGGGAACATATTGTGTAGAAATACAGGACACAAAACGTTAATCTCTTCGCATAGGTGAACTAGGACGTGCGTCATGATGTTGAAGAAGGATGGTGGGAACACCAACTCGAAACTGACAAGACATTGCACCAAATCATTCTGTAACCTTGGTATGATTTCTGGATCGATTACCTTCTGAGAGATTGCGTTGAGAAATGCACATAGCTTCACAATGGCTAATCGAACATTTTCCGGTAGAAGCCCCCTCAATGCAACCGGAAGCAGTTGCGTCATAATCACGTGGCAGTCATGAGACTTTAGGTTCTGGAACTTTTTCTCTGCCATGTTTATTATTCCCTTTATATTCGACGAGAAGCCAGACGGTACCTTAATACTGAGCAGGCATTCAAAGAAGATTTCCTTCTCTTCTTTGGTAAGAGCGTAGCTTGCATGACCCTGATGTATGCCGTCTTTTCCGTGCATACGTTGCTGGTCCTCCCGTGCCTCAGGTGTATCTTTTGTCTTCCCATACACGCCCAAGAAGCCAAGCAGGGTCACACAAAGATTCTTCGTCATGTGCATCACATCGATTGTGGAGCGGACCTCGAGGTCTTTCCAATAGGGCAGGTCCCAAAATATAGATTTCTTCTTCCACATGGGTGAGCGTCCGTCAGCGTCATTCGGAACAGGTTGTCCACCAGGACCCTTTCCAAAGACCACCTTCAAATCCTTGACCATATCATGTACATCAGCACCAGTATGGTGGCGAGGCTTCGTCCGGTGATCCGCCTCACCTTTGAAATGCTTGCCTTTCTTTCTTACGGGATGCCTGCTCGGAAGAAATCGACGATGTCCCAGGTACACATTCTTATTAGCCAAATATATACTGTCGGTATCGTCCAAACAGTGCGTGCATGCGCGGTATCCCTTGTTTGTCTGTCCTGAAAGGTTACTGAGAGCAGACCAATCATTGATGGTCACGAACAGCAATGCCTTTAGGTCAAATTCTTCCCCCATGTGCTCATCCCATGCACGTACACCTGTTCCATTCCACAGTTGTAAGAGTTCTTCAACTAATGGCCTTAGGTACACATCAATGTCGTTGCCAGGTTGCTTAGGGCCTTGAATTTGAGAAATGCTTGTGTAAAAGTTTGTGATTCCCGTAGCATGCACGTATGGTGAACCGTTATGTGATGAAGTCGAAGCATGATATATTTATTGATTGTCTTCCTTATGAGTGGCGGTCGGGGACGAGCGATGGTCTTTTCCTACCAATCTATCCCCCTAGGAGCATGCGCGTAATACTTTGCTTTGATAACTTCTAAATTTTTGCAATAAGTATATGAGTTCTTTATGACTAATGTTGAGTCCATGGATTATACACACTTTCCTTCCTTCCACAATTGCTAGCCTCTCTAATACTGCGCACTTTTCGCTGGTATCATACACCCACCAAATACCTTCCTCAAAAAAGCCACCATACCTACCTATCATGGCATTTCCATAGCCATTCTGAGATATATTGCCATGCAACTTTCCACCGTTCCGTTCATTATGACACGCTCCATCATTGTCATATTGCTAGCATGATCATGTAGTTGACATCGTATTTGTGGCAAAGCCACCGTTCATAATTATTTCATACATGTCACTCTTGATTCATTGCATATCCCGGTACACCGCTAGAGGCATTCATATAGAGTCATATTTTGTTCTAAGAATCGAGTTGTAATTCATGAGTTGTAAGTAAATAAAAGTGTGATGATCATCATTTAGAGCATTGTCCCAGTGAGGAAAGAATGATGGAGACTATGATTCCCCCACAAGTCGGGATGAGACTCCGGATGAAAAAATATATAAAAAAATAGGCCATAAAAAAGAGAAAGGCCCAAATAAAAAAATATGAGAGAAAAAGAGAGAAGGGACAATGTTACTATCCTTTTACCACACTTGTGCTTCAAAGTAGCACCATGATCTTCATTATAGAGAGTCTCTCATTATGTCACTTTCATATACTAGTGGGAATTTTTCATTATAGAACTTGGCTTGTATATTCCAATGATGGGCTTCCTCAAAATGCCCTAGGTCTTCGTGGCTCTCATGATCTTCATGTATTGCGTGAAGATCGAAAAAGTTTTGAAAATGTCAAAAGTATGAAACAATTGCTTGGCTTGTCATCGGGGTTGTGCATGATTTAAATACTTTGTGTGGTGAAGATAGAGCATAGCCAGACTATAGGATTTTGTAGGGATAGCTTTCTTTGGCCATGATATTTTGAGAAGACATAATTGCTTTGTTAGTATGCTTGAAGTATTATTATTTTATATAAATATGAACTTTTTGTCTTGAATCTTTTGAATCTGAATATTCATACCACAATTAAGAAGATTTACATTGAAATTATGCCAAGTAGCACTCTGCATCAAAAATTCTACTTTTATCATTTACCTACTCGAGGACGAGCAGAAATTAAGCTTTGGGATGCTTGATACATCTCCAACGTATCTATAATTTTTTGATTGCTCCATGCTATATTATCTACTGTTTTAGACATTATTGGGCTTTATTATCCACTTTTATATTATTTTTGGGACTAACCTATTAACCAGAGGCCCAGCCCAGACTTGTTGTTTTTTGCATGTTTTAGGGTTTCGAAGAAAAGGAATATCAAATGGAGTCCAAATGGAATGAAACCTTCGGAAACGTGGTTTTCTCATCAGATAAGATCCAGGAGGTTGGACCCTCCGTCAAGAAAGCCACGAGGTGGTCACGAGGGTAGGGGGCGCCCCCCCCTAGGGCGCGCCCCCTGCCTCGTGGGCCCCTCGAAGCTCCATCTACGTACTTCTTCCTCCTATATATATCCACGTACCCCCAAACGATCGGGGACGGAGCCAAAAACCTAATTCCACCGCCGCAACTTTCTGTATCCATGAGATCCCATCTTGGGGCCTGTTCCGGAGCTCCGCCGGAGGGGGCATCGATCACGGAGGGCTTCTACATCATCATCCATGCCCCTCCGATGAAGTGTGAGTAATTTACTTCAGACCTACGGGTCCATAGCTAGTAGCTAGATGGCTTCTTCTCTCTTTTTGGATCTCAATACAATGTTCTCCCCCTCTCTCATGGAGTTCTATTCGATGTAATCTTCTTTTTGCGGTGTGTTTGTTGAGACCGATGAATTGTGGGTTTATGATCAAGTCTATCTATGAATAATATTTGAATCTTCTCTGAATTCTTTCATGTATGATTGGTTATCTTTGCAAGTCTCTTTGAATTTTCAGTTTGGTTTGGCCTACTAGATTGGTTGATCTTGCCATGGGAGAAGTGCTTAGCTTTGGGTTCGATCTTGAGTAGTTGTGAATTTGAGAAATGCTTGTGTAAAAGTTTGTGATTCCCGTAGCATGCACGTATGGTGAACCGTTATGTGATGAAGTCGAAGCATGATATATTTATTGATTGTCTTCCTTATGAGTGGCGGTCGGGGACGAGCGATGGTCTTTTCCTACCAATCTATCCCCCTAGGAGCATGCGCGTAATACTTTGCTTTGATAACTTCTAAATTTTTGCAATAAGTATATGAGTTCTTTATGACTAATGTTGGGTCCATGGATTATACACACTTTCCTTCCTTCCACAATTGCTAGCCTCTCTAATACTGCGCACTTTTCGCTGGTATCATACACCCACCAAATACCTTCCTCAAAAAAGCCACCATACCTACCTATCATGGCATTTCCATAGCCATTCTGAGATATATTGCCATGCAACTTTCCACCGTTCCGTTCATTATGACACGCTCCATCATTGTCATATTGCTAGCATGATCATGTAGTTGACATCATATTTGTGGCAAAGCCACCGTTCATAATTATTTCATACATGTCACTCTTGATTCATTGCATATCCCGGTACACCGCTAGAGGCATTCATATAGAGTCATATTTTGTTCTAAGAATCGAGTTGTAATTCATGAGTTGTAAGTAAATAAAAGTGTGATGATCATCATTTAGAGCATTGTCCCAGTGAGGAAAGGATGATGGAGACTATGATTCCCCCACAAGTCGGGATGAGACTCCGGATGAAAAAAAATATAAAAAAATAGGCCATAAAAAAAGAGAAAGGCCCAAATAAAAAATATGAGAGAAAAAGAGAGAAGGGACAATGTTACTATCCTTTTACCACACTTGTGCTTCAAAGTAGCACCATGATCTTCATTATAGAGAGTCTCTCATTATGTCACTTTCATATACTAGTGGGAATTTTTCATTATAGAACTTGGCTTGTATATTCCAATGATGGGCTTCCTCAAAATGCCCTAGGTCTTCATGGCTCTCATGATCTTCATGTATTGCGTGAAGATCGAAAAAGTTTTGAAAATGTCAAAAGTATGAAACAATTGCTTGGCTTGTCATCGGGGTTGTGCATGATTTAAATACTTTGTGTGGTGAAGATAGAGCATAGCCAGACTATAGGATTTTGTAGGGATAGCTTTCTTTGGCCATGATATTTTGAGAAGACATAATTGCTTTGTTAGTATGCTTGAAGTATTATTATTTTATATAAATATGAACTTTTTGTCTTGAATCTTTTGAATCTGAATATTCATACCACAATTAAGAAGATTTACATTGAAATTATGCCAAGTAGCACTCTGCATCAAAAATTCTGCTTTTATCATTTAGCTACTCGAGGACGAGCAGGAATTAAGCTTTGGGATGCTTGATACATCTCCAACGTATCTATAATTTTTTTATTGCTCCATGCTATATTATCTACTGTTTTAGACATTTTTGGGCTTTATTATCCACTTTTATATTATTTTTGGGACTAACCTATTAACCAGAGGCCCAGCCCAGACTTGTTGTTTTTTGCATGTTTTAGGGTTTCGAAGAAAAGGAATATCAAATGGAGTCCAAATGGAATGAAACCTTCGGAAACGTGGTTTTCTCATCAGATAAGATCCAGGAGACTTGGACCCTGCATCAAGAAAGCCACGAGGTGGTCACGAGGGTAGGGGGCGCCCCCCCTAGGGCGCGCCCCCTGCCTCATGGGCCCCTCGAAGCTCCATCGACGTACTTCTTCCTCCTATATATATCCACGTACCCCCAAACGATCGGGGACGGAGCCAAAAACCTAATTCCACCGCCGCAACTTTCTGTATCCATGAGATCCCATCTTGGGGCCTGTTCCGGAGCTCCGCCGGAGGGGGCATCGATCACGGAGGGCTTCTACATCATCATCCATGCCCCTCCGATGAAGTGTGAGTAGTTTACTTCAGACCTACGGGTCCATAGCTAGTAGCTAGATGGCTTCTTCTCTCTTTTTGGATCTCAATACAATGTTCTCCCCCTCTCTCGTGGAGATCTATTCGATGTAATCTTCTTTTTGCGGTGTGTTTGTTGAGACCGATGAATTGTGGGTTTATGATCAAGTCTATCTATGAATAATATTTGAATCTTCTCTGAATTCTTTCATGTATGATTGGTTATCTTTGCAAGTCTCTTTGAATTTTCAGTTTGGTTTGGCCTACTAGATTGGTTGATCTTGCCATGGGAGAAGTGCTTAGCTTTGGGTTCGATCTTGAGTAGTTGTGAATTTGAGAAATGCTTGTGTTAAAGTTTGTGATTCCCGTAGCATGCACGTATGGTGAACCGTTATGTGATGAAGTCGAAGCATGATATATTTATTGATTGTCTTCCTTATGAGTGGCGGTCGGGGACGAGCGATGGTCTTTTCCTACCAATCTATCCCCCTAGGAGCATG
This sequence comes from Triticum monococcum, assembly GCA_034509565.1. Classification (NCBI taxonomy): domain Eukaryota; kingdom Viridiplantae; phylum Streptophyta; class Magnoliopsida; order Poales; family Poaceae; genus Triticum; species Triticum monococcum. The sequence continues at coordinate 699,945,160 of CM067847.1, forward strand.
CGCGTAATACTTTGCTTTGATAACTTCTAAATTTTTGCAATAAGTATATGAGTTCTTTATGACTAATGTTGAGTCCATGGATTATACACACTTTCCTTCCTTCCACAATTGCTAGCCTCTCTAATACTGCGCACTTTTCGCTGGTATCATACACCCACCAAATACATTCCTCAAAAAAGCCACCATACCTACCTATCATGGCATTTCCATAGCCATTCTGAGATATATTGCCATGCAACTTTCCACCGTTCCGTTCATTATGACACGCTCCATCATTGTCATATTGCTAGCATGATCATGTAGTTGACATCGTATTTGTGGCAAAGCCACCGTTCATAATTATTTCATACATGTCACTCTTGATTCATTGCATATCCCGGTACACCGCTAGAGGCATTCATATAGAGTCATATTTTGTTCTAAGAATCGAGTTGTAATTCATGAGTTGTAAGTAAATAAAAGTGTGATGATCATCATTTAGAGCATTGTCCCAGTGAGGAAAGGATGATGGAGACTATGATTCCCCCACAAGTCGGGATGAGACTCCGGATGAAAAAAATATAAAAAAATAGGCCATAAAAAAAGAGAAAGGCCCAAATAAAAAATATGAGAGAAAAAGAGAGAAGGGACAATGTTACTATCCTTTTACCACACTTGTGCTTCAAAGTAGCACCATGATCTTCATTATAGAGAGTCTCTCATTATGTCACTTTCATATACTAGTGGGAATTTTTCATTATAGAACTTGGCTTGTATATTCCAATGATGGGCTTCCTCAAAATGCCCTAGGTCTTCATGGCTCTCATGATCTTCATGTATTGCGTGAAGATCGAAAAAGTTTTGAAAATGTCAAAAGTATGAAACAATTGCTTGGCTTGTCATCGGGGTTGTGCATGATTTAAATACTTTGTGTGGTGAAGATAGAGCATAGCCAGACTATAGGATTTTGTAGGGATAGCTTTCTTTGGCCATGATATTTTGAGAAGACATAATTGCTTTGTTAGTATGCTTGAAGTATTATTATTTTATATAAATATGAACTTTTTGTCTTGAATCTTTTGAATCTGAATATTCATACCACAATTAAGAAGATTTACATTGAAATTATGCCAAGTAGCACTCTGCATCAAAAATTCTGCTTTTATCATTTAGCTACTCGAGGACGAGCAGGAATTAAGCTTTGGGATGCTTGATACATCTCCAACGTATCTATAATTTTTTTATTGCTCCATGCTATATTATCTACTGTTTTAGACATTTTTGGGCTTTATTATCCACTTTTATATTATTTTTGGGACTAACCTATTAACCAGAGGCCCAGCACAGACTTGTTGTTTTTTTGCATGTTTTAGGGTTTCGAAGAAAAGGAATATCAAATGGAGTCCAAATGGAATGAAACCTTCGGAAACGTGGTTTTCTCATCAGATAAGATCCAGGAGACTTGGACCCTGCATCAAGAAAGCCACGAGGTGGTCACGAGGGTAGGGGGCGCCCCCCCTAGGGCGCGCCCCCTGCCTCGTGGGCCCCTCGAAGCTCCATCGACGTACTTCTTCCTCCTATATATATCCGCGTACCCCCAAACGATCGGGGACGGAGCCAAAAATCTAATTCCACCGCCGCAACTTTCTGTATCCATGAGATCCCATCTTGGGGCCTGTTCCGGAGCTCCGCCGGAGGGGGCATCGATCACGGAGGGCTTCTACATCATCATCCATGCCCCTCCGATGAAGTGTGAGTAGTTTACTTCAGACCTACGGGTCCATAGCTAGTAGCTAGATGGCTTCTTCTCTCTTTTTGGATCTCAATACAATGTTCTCCCCCTCTCTCGTGGAGATCTATTCGATGTAATCTTCTTTTTGCGGTGTGTTTGTTGAGACCGATGAATTGTGGGTTTATGATCAAGTCTATCTATGAAGAATATTTGAATCTTCTGTGAATTCTTTCATGTATGATTGGTTATCTTTGCAAGTCTCTTTGAATTTTCAGTTTGGTTTGGCCTACTAGATTGGTTGATCTTGCCATGGGAGAAGTGCTTAGCTTTGGGTTCGATCTTGAGTAGTTGTGAATTTGAGAAATGCTTGTGTTAAAGTTTGTGATTCCCGTAGCATGCACGTATGGTGAACCGTTATGTGATGAAGTCGAAGCATGATATATTTATTTATTGTCTTCCTTATGAGTGGCGGTCGGGGACGAGCGATGGTCTTTTCCTACCAATCTATCCCCCTAGGAGCATGCGCGTAATACTTTGCTTTGATAACTTCTAAATTTTTGCAATAAGTATATGAGTTCTTTATGACTAATGTTGAGTCCATGGATTATACACACTTTCCTTCCTTCCACAATTGCTAGCCTCTCTAATACTGCGCACTTTTCGCTGGTATCATACACCCACCAAATACCTTCCTCAAAAAAGCCACCATACCTACCTATCATGGCATTTCCATAGCCATTCTGAGATATATTGCCATGCAACTTTCCACCGTTCCGTTCATTATGACACGCTCCATCATTGTCATATTGCTAGCATGATCATGTAGTTGACATCGTATTTGTGGCAAAGCCACCGTTCATAATTATTTCATACATGTCACTCTTGATTCATTGCATATCGCAGTACACCGCTAGAGGCATTCATATTGAGTCATATTTTGTTCTAAGAATCGAGTTGTAATTCATGAGTTGTAAGTAAATAAAAGTGTGATGATCATCATTTAGAGCATTGTCCCAGTGAGGAAAGGATGATGGAGACTATGATTCCCCCACAAGTCGGGATGAGACTCCGGATGAAAAAAAATATAAAAAAATAGGCCATAAAAAAAGAGAAAGGCCCAAATAAAAAAATATGAGAGAAAAAGAGAGAAGGGACAATGTTACTATCCTTTTACCACACTTGTGCTTCAAAGTAGCACCATGATCTTCATTATAGAGAGTCTCTCATTATGTCACTTTCATATACTAGTGGGAATTTTTCATTATAGAACTTGGCTTGTATATTCCAATGATGGGCTTCCTCAAAATGCCCTAGGTCTTCGTGGCTCTCATGATCTTCATGTATTGCGTGAAGATCGAAAAAGTTTTGAAAATGTCAAAAGTATGAAACAATTGCTTGGCTTGTCATCGGGGTTGTGCATGATTTAAATACTTTGTGTGGTGAAGATAGAGCATAGCCAGACTATAGGATTTTGTAGGGATAGCTTTCTTTGGCCATGATATTTTGAGAAGACATAATTGCTTTGTTAGTATGCTTGAAGTATTATTATTTCATATAAATATGAACTTTTTGTCTTGAATCTTTTGAATCTGAATATTCATACCACAATTAAGAAGATTTACATTGAAATTATGCCAAGTAGCACTCTGCATCAAAAATTCTGCTTTTATCATTTAGCTACTCGAGGACGAGCAGGAATTAAGCTTTGGGATGCTTGATACATCTCCAACGTATCTATAATTTTTTTATTGCTCCATGCTATATTATCTACTGTTTTAGACATTATTGGACTTTATTATCCACTTTTATATTATTTTTGGGACTAACCTATTAACCAGAGGCCCAGCCCAGACTTGTTGTTTTTTGCATGTTGTAGGGTTTCGAAGAAAAGGAATATCAAATGGAGTCCAAATGGAATGAAACCTTCGGAAACGTGGTTTTCTCATCAGATAAGATCCAGGAGACTTGGACCCTGCATCAAGAAAGCCACGAGGTGGTCACGAGGGTAGGGGGCGCCCCCCCTAGGGCGCACCCCCTGCCTCGTGGGCCCCTCGAAGCTCCATCGACGTACTTCTTCCTCCTATATATATCCACGTACCCCCAAACGATCGGGGACGGAGCCAAAAACCTAATTCCGCCGCCGCAACTTTCTGTATCCATGAGATCCCATCTTGGGGCCTGTTCCGGAGCTCCGCCGGAGGGGGCATCGATCACGGAGGGCTTCTACATCATCATCCATGCCCCTCCGATGAAGTGTGAGTAGTTTACTTCAGACCTACGGGTCCATAGCTAGTAGCTAGATGGCTTCTTCTCTCTTTTTGGATCTCAATACAATGTTCTCCCCCTCTCTCGTGGAGATCTATTCGATGTAATCTTCTTTTTGCGGTGTGTTTGTTGAGACCGATGAATTGTGGGTTTATGATCAAGTCTATCTATGAATAATATTTGAATCTTCTCTGAATTCTTTCATGTATGATTGGTTATCTTTGCAAGTCTCTTTGAATTTTCAGTTTGGTTTGGCCTACTAGATTGGTTGATCTTGCCATGGGAGAAGTGCTTAGCTTTGGGTTCGATCTTGAGTAGTTGTGAATTTGAGAAATGCTTGTGTTAAAGTTTGTGATTCCCGTAGCATGCACGTATGGTGAACCGTTATGTGATGAAGTCGAAGCATGATATATTTATTGATTGTCTTCCTTATGAGTGGCGGTCGGGGACGAGCGATGGTCTTTTCCTACCAATCTATCCCCCTAGGAGCATGCGCGTAATACTTTGCTTTGATAACTTCTAAATTTTTGCAATAAGTATATGAGTTCTTTATGACTAATGTTGAGTCCATGGATTATACACACTTTCCTTCCTTCCACAATTGCTAGCCTCTCTAATACTGCGCACTTTTCGCTGGTATCATACACCCACCAAATACCTTCCTCAAAAAAGCCACCATACCTACCTATCATGGCATTTCCATAGCCATTCTGAGATATATTGCCATGCAACTTTCCACCGTTCCGTTCATTATGACACGCTCCATCATTGTCATATTGCTAGCATGATCATGTAGTTGACATCGTATTTGTGGCAAAGCCACCGTTCATAATTATTTCATACATGTCACTCTTGATTCATTGCATATCCCGGTACACCGCTAGAGGCATTCATATAGAGTCATATTTTGTTCTAAGAATCGAGTTGTAATTCATGAGTTGTAAGTAAATAAAAGTGTGATGATCATCATTTAGAGCATTGTCCCAGTGAGGAAAGAATGATGGAGACTATGATTCCCCCACAAGTCGGGATGAGACTCCGGATGAAAAAATATATAAAAAAATAGGCCATAAAAAAGAGAAAGGCCCAAATAAAAAAATATGAGAGAAAAAGAGAGAAGGGACAATGTTACTATCCTTTTACCACACTTGTGCTTCAAAGTAGCACCATGATCTTCATTATAGAGAGTCTCTCATTATGTCACTTTCATATACTAGTGGGAATTTTTCATTATAGAACTTGGCTTGTATATTCCAATGATGGGCTTCCTCAAAATGCCCTAGGTCTTCGTGGCTCTCATGATCTTCATGTATTGCGTGAAGATCGAAAAAGTTTTGAAAATGTCAAAAGTATGAAACAATTGCTTGGCTTGTCATCGGGGTTGTGCATGATTTAAATACTTTGTGTGGTGAAGATAGAGCATAGCCAGACTATAGGATTTTGTAGGGATAGCTTTCTTTGGCCATGATATTTTGAGAAGACATAATTGCTTTGTTAGTATGCTTGAAGTATTATTATTTTATATAAATATGAACTTTTTGTCTTGAATCTTTTGAATCTGAATATTCATACCACAATTAAGAAGATTTACATTGAAATTATGCCAAGTAGCACTCTGCATCAAAAATTCTACTTTTATCATTTACCTACTCGAGGACGAGCAGAAATTAAGCTTTGGGATGCTTGATACATCTCCAACGTATCTATAATTTTTTGATTGCTCCATGCTATATTATCTACTGTTTTAGACATTATTGGGCTTTATTATCCACTTTTATATTATTTTTGGGACTAACCTATTAACCAGAGGCCCAGCCCAGACTTGTTGTTTTTTGCATGTTTTAGGGTTTCGAAGAAAAGGAATATCAAATGGAGTCCAAATGGAATGAAACCTTCGGAAACGTGGTTTTCTCATCAGATAAGATCCAGGAGGTTGGACCCTCCGTCAAGAAAGCCACGAGGTGGTCACGAGGGTAGGGGGCGCCCCCCCCTAGGGCGCGCCCCCTGCCTCGTGGGCCCCTCGAAGCTCCATCTACGTACTTCTTCCTCCTATATATATCCACGTACCCCCAAACGATCGGGGACGGAGCCAAAAACCTAATTCCACCGCCGCAACTTTCTGTATCCATGAGATCCCATCTTGGGGCCTGTTCCGGAGCTCCGCCGGAGGGGGCATCGATCACGGAGGGCTTCTACATCATCATCCATGCCCCTCCGATGAAGTGTGAGTAATTTACTTCAGACCTACGGGTCCATAGCTAGTAGCTAGATGGCTTCTTCTCTCTTTTTGGATCTCAATACAATGTTCTCCCCCTCTCTCATGGAGTTCTATTCGATGTAATCTTCTTTTTGCGGTGTGTTTGTTGAGACCGATGAATTGTGGGTTTATGATCAAGTCTATCTATGAATAATATTTGAATCTTCTCTGAATTCTTTCATGTATGATTGGTTATCTTTGCAAGTCTCTTTGAATTTTCAGTTTGGTTTGGCCTACTAGATTGGTTGATCTTGCCATGGGAGAAGTGCTTAGCTTTGGGTTCGATCTTGAGTAGTTGTGAATTTGAGAAATGCTTGTGTAAAAGTTTGTGATTCCCGTAGCATGCACGTATGGTGAACCGTTATGTGATGAAGTCGAAGCATGATATATTTATTGATTGTCTTCCTTATGAGTGGCGGTCGGGGACGAGCGATGGTCTTTTCCTACCAATCTATCCCCCTAGGAGCATGCGCGTAATACTTTGCTTTGATAACTTCTAAATTTTTGCAATAAGTATATGAGTTCTTTATGACTAATGTTGGGTCCATGGATTATACACACTTTCCTTCCTTCCACAATTGCTAGCCTCTCTAATACTGCGCACTTTTCGCTGGTATCATACACCCACCAAATACCTTCCTCAAAAAAGCCACCATACCTACCTATCATGGCATTTCCATAGCCATTCTGAGATATATTGCCATGCAACTTTCCACCGTTCCGTTCATTATGACACGCTCCATCATTGTCATATTGCTAGCATGATCATGTAGTTGACATCATATTTGTGGCAAAGCCACCGTTCATAATTATTTCATACATGTCACTCTTGATTCATTGCATATCCCGGTACACCGCTAGAGGCATTCATATAGAGTCATATTTTGTTCTAAGAATCGAGTTGTAATTCATGAGTTGTAAGTAAATAAAAGTGTGATGATCATCATTTAGAGCATTGTCCCAGTGAGGAAAGGATGATGGAGACTATGATTCCCCCACAAGTCGGGATGAGACTCCGGATGAAAAAAAATATAAAAAATAGGCCATAAAAAAAGAGAAAGGCCCAAATAAAAAAATATGAGAGAAAAAGAGAGAAGGGACAATGTTACTATCCTTTTACCACACTTGTGCTTCAAAGTAGCACCATGATCTTCATTATAGAGAGTCTCTCATTATGTCACTTTCATATACTAGTGGGAATTTTTCATTATAGAACTTGGCTTGTATATTCCAATGATGGGCTTCCTCAAAATGCCCTAGGTCTTCATGGCTCTCATGATCTTCATGTATTGCGTGAAGATCGAAAAAGTTTTGAAAATGTCAAAAGCATGAAACAATTGCTTGGCTTGTCATCGGGGTTGTGCATGATTTAAATACTTTGTGTGGTGAAGATAGAGCATAGCCAGACTATAGGATTTTGTAGGGATAGCTTTCTTTGGCCATGATATTTTGAGAAGACATAATTGCTTTGTTAGTATGCTTGAAGTATTATTATTTTATATAAATATGAACTTTTTGTCTTGAATCTTTTGAATCTGAATATTCATACCACAATTAAGAAGATTTACATTGAAATTATGCCAAGTAGCACTCTGCATCAAAAATTCTGCTTTTATCATTTAGCTACTCGAGGACGAGCAGGAATTAAGCTTTGGGATGCTTGATACATCTCCAACGTATCTATAATTTTTTTATTGCTCCATGCTATATTATCTACTGTTTTAGACATTTTTGGGCTTTATTATCCACTTTTATATTATTTTTGGGACTAACCTATTAACCAGAGGCCCAGCCCAGACTTGTTGTTTTTTGCATGTTTTAGGGTTTCGAAGAAAAGGAATATCAAATGGAGTCCAAATGGAATGAAACCTTCGGAAACGTGGTTTTCTCATCAGATAAGATCCAGGAGACTTGGACCCTGCATCAAGAAAGCCACGAGGTGGTCACGAGGGTAGGGGGCGCCCCCCCTAGGGCGCGCCCCCTGCCTCATGGGCCCCTCGAAGCTCCATCGACGTACTTCTTCCTCCTATATATATCCACGTACCCCCAAACGATCGGGGACGGAGCCAAAAACCTAATTCCACCGCCGCAACTTTCTGTATCCATGAGATCCCATCTTGGGGCCTGTTCCGGAGCTCCGCCGGAGGGGGCATCGATCACGGAGGGCTTCTACATCATCATCCATGCCCCTCCGATGAAGTGTGAGTAGTTTACTTCAGACCTACGGGTCCATAGCTAGTAGCTAGATGGCTTCTTCTCTCTTTTTGGATCTCAATACAATGTTCTCCCCCTCTCTCGTGGAGATCTATTCGATGTAATCTTCTTTTTGCGGTGTGTTTGTTGAGACCGATGAATTGTGGGTTTATGATCAAGTCTATCTATGAATAATATTTGAATCTTCTCTGAATTCTTTCATGTATGATTGGTTATCTTTGCAAGTCTCTTTGAATTTTCAGTTTGGTTTGGCCTACTAGATTGGTTGATCTTGCCATGGGAGAAGTGCTTAGCTTTGGGTTCGATCTTGAGTAGTTGTGAATTTGAGAAATGCTTGTGTTAAAGTTTGTGATTCCCGTAGCATGCACGTATGGTGAACCGTTATGTGATGAAGTCGAAGCATGATATATTTATTGATTGTCTTCCTTATGAGTGGCGGTCGGGGACGAGCGATGGTCTTTTCCTACCAATCTATCCCCCTAGGAGCATGCGCGTAATACTTTGCTTTGATAACTTCTAAATTTTTGCAATAAGTATATGAGTTCTTTATGACTAATGTTGAGTCCATGGATTATACACACTTTCCTTCCTTCCACAATTGCTAGCCTCTCTAATACTGCGCACTTTTCGCTGGTATCATACACCCACCAAATACATTCCTCAAAAAAGCCACCATACCTACCTATCATGGCATTTCCATAGCCATTCTGAGATATATTGCCATGCAACTTTCCACCGTTCCGTTCATTATGACACGCTCCATCATTGTCATATTGCTAGCATGATCATGTAGTTGACATCGTATTTGTGGCAAAGCCACCGTTCATAATTATTTCATACATGTCACTCTTGATTCATTGCATATCCCGGTACACCGCTAGAGGCATTCATATAGAGTCATATTTTGTTCTAAGAATCGAGTTGTAATTCATGAGTTGTAAGTAAATAAAAGTGTGATGATCATCATTTAGAGCATTGTCCCAGTGAGGAAAGGATGATGGAGACTATGATTCCCCCACAAGTCGGGATGAGACTCCGGATGAAAAAATATATAAAAAAATAGGCCATAAAAAAGAGAAAGGCCCAAATAAAAAAATATGAGAGAAAAAGAGAGAAGGGACAATGTTACTATCCTTTTACCACACTTGTGCTTCAAAGTAGCACCATGATCTTCATTATAGAGAGTCTCTCATTATGTCACTTTCATATACTAGTGGGAATTTTTCATTATAGAACTTGGCTTGTATATTCCAATGATGGGCTTCCTCAAAATGCCCTAGGTCTTCGTGGCTCTCATGATCTTCATGTATTGCGTGAAGATCGAAAAAGTTTTGAAAATGTCAAAAGTATGAAACAATTGCTTGGCTTGTCATCGGGGTTGTGCATGATTTAAATACTTTGTGTGGTGAAGATAGAGCATAGCCAGACTATAGGATTTTGTAGGGATAGCTTTCTTTGGCCATGATATTTTGAGAAGACATAATTGCTTTGTTAGTATGCTTGAAGTATTATTATTTTATATAAATATGAACTTTTTGTCTTGAATCTTTTGAATCTGAATATTCATACCACAATTAAGAAGATTTACATTGAAATTATGCCAAGTAGCACTCTGCATCAAAAATTCTACTTTTATCATTTACCTACTCGAGGACGAGCAGAAATTAAGCTTTGGGATGCTTGATACATCTCCAACGTATCTATAATTTTTTGATTGCTCCATGCTATATTATCTACTGTTTTAGACATTATTGGGCTTTATTATCCACTTTTATATTATTTTTGGGACTAACCTATTAACCAGAGGCCCAGCCCAGACTTGTTGTTTTTTGCATGTTTTAGGGTTTCGAAGAAAAGGAATATCAAATGGAGTCCAAATGGAATGAAACCTTCGGAAACGTGGTTTTCTCATCAGATAAGATCCAGGAGGTTGGACCCTCCGTCAAGAAAGCCACGAGGTGGTCACGAGGGTAGGGGGCGCCCCCCCCTAGGGCGCGCCCCCTGCCTCGTGGGCCCCTCGAAGCTCCATCTACGTACTTCTTCCTCCTATATATATCCACGTACCCCCAAACGATCGGGGACGGAGCCAAAAACCTAATTCCACCGCCGCAACTTTCTGTATCCATGAGATCCCATCTTGGGGCCTGTTCCGGAGCTCCGCCGGAGGGGGCATCGATCACGGAGGGCTTCTACATCATCATCCATGCCCCTCCGATGAAGTGTGAGTAATTTACTTCAGACCTACGGGTCCATAGCTAGTAGCTAGATGGCTTCTTCTCTCTTTTTGGATCTCAATACAATGTTCTCCCCCTCTCTCATGGAGTTCTATTCGATGTAATCTTCTTTTTGCGGTGTGTTTGTTGAGACCGATGAATTGTGGGTTTATGATCAAGTCTATCTATGAATAATATTTGAATCTTCTCTGAATTCTTTCATGTATGATTGGTTATCTTTGCAAGTCTCTTTGAATTTTCAGTTTGGTTTGGCCTACTAGATTGGTTGATCTTGCCATGGGAGAAGTGCTTAGCTTTGGGTTCGATCTTGAGTAGTTGTGAATTTGAGAAATGCTTGTGTAAAAGTTTGTGATTCCCGTAGCATGCACGTATGGTGAACCGTTATGTGATGAAGTCGAAGCATGATATATTTATTGATTGTCTTCCTTATGAGTGGCGGTCGGGGACGAGCGATGGTCTTTTCCTACCAATCTATCCCCCTAGGAGCATGCGCGTAATACTTTGCTTTGATAACTTCTAAATTTTTGCAATAAGTATATGAGTTCTTTATGACTAATGTTGGGTCCATGGATTATACACACTTTCCTTCCTTCCACAATTGCTAGCCTCTCTAATACTGCGCACTTTTCGCTGGTATCATACACCCACCAAATACCTTCCTCAAAAAAGCCACCATACCTACCTATCATGGCATTTCCATAGCCATTCTGAGATATATTGCCATGCAACTTTCCACCGTTCCGTTCATTATGACACGCTCCATCATTGTCATATTGCTAGCATGATCATGTAGTTGACATCATATTTGTGGCAAAGCCACCGTTCATAATTATTTCATACATGTCACTCTTGATTCATTGCATATCCCGGTACACCGCTAGAGGCATTCATATAGAGTCATATTTTGTTCTAAGAATCGAGTTGTAATTCATGAGTTGTAAGTAAATAAAAGTGTGATGATCATCATTTAGAGCATTGTCCCAGTGAGGAAAGGATGATGGAGACTATGATTCCCCCACAAGTCGGGATGAGACTCCGGATGAAAAAAAATATAAAAAATAGGCCATAAAAAAAGAGAAAGGCCCAAATAAAAAAATATGAGAGAAAAAGAGAGAAGGGACAATGTTACTATCCTTTTACCACACTTGTGCTTCAAAGTAGCACCATGATCTTCATTATAGAGAGTCTCTCATTATGTCACTTTCATATACTAGTGGGAATTTTTCATTATAGAACTTGGCTTGTATATTCCAATGATGGGCTTCCTCAAAATGCCCTAGGTCTTCATGGCTCTCATGATCTTCATGTATTGCGTGAAGATCGAAAAAGTTTTGAAAATGTCAAAAGCATGAAACAATTGCTTGGCTTGTCATCGGGGTTGTGCATGATTTAAATACTTTGTGTGGTGAAGATAGAGCATAGCCAGACTATAGGATTTTGTAGGGATAGCTTTCTTTGGCCATGATATTTTGAGAAGACATAATTGCTTTGTTAGTATGCTTGAAGTATTATTATTTTATATAAATATGAACTTTTTGTCTTGAATCTTTTGAATCTGAATATTCATACCACAATTAAGAAGATTTACATTGAAATTATGCCAAGTAGCACTCTGCATCAAAAATTCTGCTTTTATCATTTAGCTACTCGAGGACGAGCAGGAATTAAGCTTTGGGATGCTTGATACATCTCCAACGTATCTATAATTTTTTTATTGCTCCATGCTATATTATCTACTGTTTTAGACATTTTTGGGCTTTATTATCCACTTTTATATTATTTTTGGGACTAACCTATTAACCAGAGGCCCAGCCCAGACTTGTTGTTTTTTGCATGTTTTAGGGTTTCGAAGAAAAGGAATATCAAATGGAGTCCAAATGGAATGAAACCTTCGGAAACGTGGTTTTCTCCTCAGATAAGATCCAGGAGACTTGGACCCTGCATCAAGAAAGCCACGAGGTGGTCACGAGGGTAGGGGACGTCCCCCCCTAGGGCGCGCCCCCTGCCTCGTGGGCCCCTCGAAGCTCCATCGACGTACTTCTTCCTCCTATATATATCCACGTACCCCCAAACGATCGGGGACGGAGCCAAAAACCTAATTCCACCGCCGCAACTTTCTGTATCCATGAGATCCCATCTAGGGGCCTGTTCCGGAGCTTCGCCGGAGGGGGCATCGATCACGGAGGGCTTCTACATCATCATCCATGCCCCTCCGATGAAGTGTGAGTAGTTTACTTCAGACCTACGGGTCCATTGCTAGTAGCTAGATGGCTTCTTCTCTCTTTTTGGATGTCAATACAATGTTCTCCCCCTCTCTCTTGGAAATCTATTCGATGTAATCTTCTTTTTGCGGTGTGTTTGTTGAGACGGATGAATTGTGGGTTTATGATCAAGTCTATCTATGAATAATATTTGAATCTTCTCTGAATTCTTTCATGTATGATTGGTTATCTTTGCAAGTCTCTTTGAATTTTCAGTTTGGTTTGGCCTACTAGATTGGTTGATCTTGCCATGGGAGAAGTGCTTAGCTTTGGGTTCGATCTTGCGGTGTCCTTTCCCAGTGACAGAAGGGGCAGCAAGGCACATATTGTATCATAAGTATTTCCCTCAGTTTTGGAGAACCAAGGTATCAATCCAGTAGGAGGCCACGCTCAAGTCCCTCTTACCTGCACAAAACGATACTACTCGCAACCAACGCGATTAGGGGTTGTCAATCCCTTCACGGTCACTTACGAGAGTGAGATCTGATAGATATAATAGTTTTGGTATTTTTGGTATAGACATGCAAAGTGAAAAGTAAAAGGCAAAGTAAAAAAGCAAAGCAAGATTAAAGTGATGGAGATTGATATGATGAGAATAGACCCCGGGGCCATTAGTTTCACTAGTGGCTTCTCTCAAGAGCATAAGTATTCTACGGTGGGTGAACAAATTACTGTTGAGCAATTGACAGAATTGAGCATAGTTATGAGAATATTTAGGCATGATCATGTATATAGGCATCACGTCCGTGACAAGTAGACCGAAACGATTCTGCATCTACTACTATTACTCCACTAATCGACCGCTATCCAGCATGCATCTAGAGTATTAAGTTAAAAATAGAGTAACGCTTTAAGCAAGATGACATGATGTAGAGAGATAAAATCATGCAATGTGAAATAAACCCCATCCTGTTATCCTCGATGGCACCGATGCAATACGTGCCTTACTGCCCCTTCTGTCACTCGGAAAGGACACCGCAAGATCGAACCCAAAGCTAAGCACTTCTCCCATGGCAGGAACTACCAATCTAGTTGGCCAAACCAAACGGATAATTCGAGGAGACTTGCAAAGATAACCAATCATACATGAAATAATTCAGAGAAGATTCAAATATTATTCATAGATAGACTTGATCACAAACCCACAATTCATCGGTCTCAACAAACACACCGCAAAAATGAAGAAGATTACGTCGAATAGATCTCCACAAGAGAGGGGAGAACTTTTTATTAAGATCCAAAAAGAGAGAAGAAGCCATCTAGCTAATAACTATGGACCCTTAGGTCTGAGGTAAACTACTCACACTTCATCGGAGAGGCTATGGTGATGTAGAAGCCCTCCGTGATGACGGCCCTCTCCGGCGGAGCTCCAGAACAGGCCCCAAGATGGGATCTCGTGGATACAGAAAGTTGCGGCGGTGGAATTAGGTTTTTGGCTCCCCCTCTGTTCGTTTGGGGGTATGTAGGTATATATCGGGGGAAGAAGTACGTCGGTGGAGCTTCGATGGGCTCACGAGGGTGGGGGGTGCGCCTGGGGGTATAGGGCGCGCCCCCTACCTCGTGCCCACCTTGAAGCTTCCTTGGCGTACGGTCCAAGTCTCCTTGGTCATATTCGGGAAGAAAATCACGTTCTAGAAAGGTTTATTCCGTTTGGACTCCCTTTGATATTCCGTTTCTTCGAAACACTGAAATAGGCAAAAAAAACAGCAATTCTGGGTTGGGCCTCCGATTGATAGGTCTGTCCCAAAAATAATATAAAAGTGGAAAATAAAGCCCAATATAGTCCAAAATAGTAGATAATATAGCATGGAGCAATCAAAAATTATACATACGTTGGAGACGTATCAGGCATCCCCAAGCTTAATTCCTGCTCATCCTCGAGTAGGTAAATGATAAAAAGAGAATTTTTGATGCGGAGTGCTACTTGGCATAATTTCAATGCAAATCTTCTTAATTGTGGTATGAATATTCAGATTAGGAAGATTCAAGACAAAAATTCATATTGACATAGAGAATAATAATAATTCAAGCAAACCAACAAAGCAATTATGTTTTCTTAAAGTAACATGGCCAAAGAAGTTCGTCCCTACAAAATCATATAGTTTAGTCATGCTCCATTTTCGTCACACAAGAATGCTCTCATCATGCACAACCCCGATGACAAGCCAAGCAATTGTTTCATACCTTAATAATTTCAAACTCATAAACTTTCACGCAATACATGAGCGTGAGCCATGGATATAGCACTATGGGTGGAATAGAATATAATGATGGGGGTTATGTGGAGAAGACAAAAAGGAGAAAGTCTCACATCAACGAGGCTAATCAATGGGCTATGGAGATGCCCATCGATTGATGTTAATGCAAGGAGTAGGGATTGCCATGCAACAGATGCACTAGAGCTATAAATGTATGAAAGCTCAACAAAAGAAACTAAGTGGGTGTGCATCCAACTTGCTTGCTCACGAAGACCTAGGGCACTTGAGGAGGCCCGTTGTTGGAATATACAAGCCAAGTTCTATAATGAAAATTCCCACTACTATATGAAAGTGATAACTCAAGAGACTCTCTATATGAAGAACATGGTGCTACTTTGAAGCACATGTGTGGAAAAACGGATAGTAGCATTGCCCCTTTTTATTTATTTTCTTTTTTTGGCCTTTTTTTCTTTGGCCTTTCTCTTTTTTTGGGACAATGTTCTATTGAATGATGATCATCACACTTCTATTTATTTACAACTCAATGATTACAACTCGATACTAGAACAAAGTATGACTCTATATGGATGCCTCCGGCGTTGTACCGGGATATGCAAAGAATTAAGAGTGACAAGTTTGAAAAAATTATGAACGGTGGCTTTGCCACAAATACTATGTCAACTACATGATCATGTTAAGCAATATGACAATGATGAATGTGTCATGATAAACTGGATGGTGGAAAGTTGCATGGCAATATATCTCGGAATGGCTATGGAAATGCCATAATAGGTAGGTATGGTGGATTTTTTGAGGAAGATATAAGGAGGTTTATGTGTGAAAGAGCGTATCATATCACGGGGTTTGGATGCACCGGCGAAGTTTGCGCCAACTCTCAACGTGAGAAAGGGCAATGCACGGTACCAAAGAGGCTAGCAATGATGGAAGGGTTAGAGTGCGTATAATCCATGGACTCAACATTAGTCATAAGAACTCATATACTTATTGCAAAAATCTACAAGCCATCAAAAACCAAAGTATTACGCGCATGCTCCTAGGGGGATAGATTGGTAGGAAAAGACCATCGCTCGTCCCCGACCGCCACTCATAAGGAGGACAATCAAATAACACCTCATGTTTCAAATTTGTTGCATAACATTTACCATACGTGCATTCTACGGGACTTGCAAACTTTAAATCAAGCACTTCTCAAATTCACAATTACTCTATTAGCATGACTTTGATATTACTGCCTCCATATCTCAAAACAATTACTAAGAATCCAACTTTTCTTAGTATTCAACACACTCAAAAGAAAGTTTCACAAATCTTGAGTACCAAGCATGTTATTATTAAGCAAATTACCATTCTATTAAGACTCTCAAAATAATTTAAGTGAAGCATGAAAGATCAATAGTTTCTTTAAAACAAATCCACCACCGTGCTCTAAAAGATCTAAGTGAAGCACATAGAGCAAAATTATAGCGCTCAAAAGATATAAGTGAAGCACATAGAGCAAACCTTCTTAGCTCAAAAAGATATAAGTGAAGGACATAGAGTATTCTATCAAATTCTAATTCATGTATGGCTCTCTCAAAATGTGTGTACAGCAAGGATGATTGTGGCACACTAGAAACCAAAGACACAAATAATACAAGACGCTCCAAGAAAAACACATATCATGTTGGTGAATAAAAATATAGCTCCAAGTAAATTACCGATGGAAGTGGACGAAAGAGGGGATGCCTTCCGGGGCATCCCCAAGCTTTGACTTTTTGGTGTCCTTGGATTATCTTGGGGGTGCCATGGTCATCCCCAAGCTTAGGCTCTTGCCACTCCTTGTTCCATAATCCATCAAAAGAATTCACCCAAAACTTGAAAACTTCACAACACAAAACTCAATAGAAATCTCGTGAGCTCCGTTAGAGAAAGAAAACAAAAGACCACTTCAAGGTACTGTAATGAACTAATTCTTTATTTATATTGGTGTTAAACCTACTTTATTCCAACTTCTCTATGGATTATAAACTATTTTAGTAACCATAGATTCATCAAAATAAGCAAACAACACACGAAAAACAGAATCTGTCAAAAACAGAACAGTCTGTAGTAATCTGTAACTAACGCAAACTTATGGAACCCCAAAAATTCTAAAATAAATTGCTGGACATGAGGAATTTATCTATTAATCTTCTTCAAAAATGATTAACTAAATATCACTTCCCAAATAAAAATTACAGCAGTTCTCGTGAGCGCTAAACTTTCTGTTTTTTACAGAAAGTTCAACAAGACTTTCCCCAAGTCTTCCCAACGGTTCTACTTGGCACAAACACTAATTAAACACAAAAAACACAACCAAAACAGAGGCTAAATAATTTATTTATTACTAACCAGGAGTAAAACACAAAAAACTAAAAATAAAATTGGGTTGCCTCCCAACAAGCGCTATTGTTTAACGCCCCTAGCTAGGCATAAAAGCGAGGATAGATCTAGGTATTGCCATTTTTGGTAGGCAATCCATAAGTGGCTCTCATGATAGTTTCATATGCCAATTTTATTTTCTTTCTAGTAAAGTGTTCCATGCCCTTTTTTAATGGAAATTGAAATCTAATATTCCCTTCCTTCATATCAATAATCGCACCAACCGTTCTAAGGAAAGGTCTACCAAGAATAATAGGGCAAGAAGGATTGCAATCTATATCAAGAACAATGAAATCTACGGGCACATAATTCCTATTTGCAACAATAAGAACATCATTAATTCTTCCCATAGGTTTCTTAATAGTGGAATCCGCAAGATGCAAGTTTAGAGAGCAATCATCGAAAGCGCGGAAATCTAGCAAATCACACAAAGTTTTGGAGATAGTGGAAACACTAGCACCCAAATCACACAAAGCATAAAACTCATGATCTTAAATTTTAATTTTAATAGTTAGTTCCCACTCATCATAGAGTTTTCTAGGGATAGAAACTTTCAACTCAAGTTTTTCTTCATAATATTGCATCAAGGCATCAACAATATGTTCGGTAAAGGCTTTCTTTTGACTATAAGCATGTGGAGAATTTAGGACGGATTACAACAAGGAAATACAATCAATTAAAGAGCAACTTTCATAATTAAATTCCTTGAAATCCAATATAGTGGGTTTAGCAACATCTAGATTTTTATTTCTTTCAATCCCACTTTCATCAATTACATCATAAAGATCTAAATACTCCGAATTTTTAGAACGCCTTCTAGGTAAAGGAAGATCATATTCAGTTTCATCAAGATTATTGCAAAACAAAGATTTGATAGGAGACACATCAATAACTTTTAGATCTTCATCTTGATTTTCATAGGAATTGGAAGAACACGCTTTAATAAAGGCATCTTTGGAAGCACGCATCCTAGCAGTTCTTTCCTTGCACTCATCAATGGAAATTCTCATGGATTTGAGAGACTCATTGATATCATGCTGAGGAGGAATAGATCTAAGCTTTAAAGAATCAACCTCAAGAGAAATTATATCAACGTTCCTAGCCAAATCATCAACTTTAAGCAATTTCTCTTCAAGCAAAGCATTAAAATTCTTTTGTGAATTCATAAACTCTTTAACACTAGTCTCAAATTCAGAGGGCATGTTATTATAATTTCCATAAGAGTTGATGTAGGAATTCCCATAATTATTAGAAGGATTACTAGGATATGGCCTAGGATTAAAATTCCCTCTATAAGCGTTGTTACCAAAAGTATTCCTACCAACAAAATTCACATCCATAGATTCATTGTTATTCTCAATCAAAGTAGACAAAGGCGTATAATTAGGATCAGAAGAAACACTCTTAGTAGCAAATAATTTCATAAGTTCATCCATCTTTCCACTCAAAACATTGATTTCTTCTATCGCATGCACTTTTTTATTAGAAGATCTTTCAGTATGCCATTGAGAATACTTAACCATAATATTATCTAGGAGTTTAGTAGCATCTCCTAAAGTGATTTCCATAAAAGTGCCTCCCGCGGCCGAATCTAAAAGATTTCTAGAAGCAAAATTCAATCCGGCATAAAATTTTTGTATAATCATCCACAAATTCAAACCATGAGTAGGGCAATTACGTATCATTAATTTCATTCTCTCCCAAGCTTGTGTAACATGTTCATAATCAAGTTGCTTAAAGTTCATAATATTGTTTCCAAGAGAGATGATCTTAGCGGGAGGGAAATACTTAGAGATAAAAGCATCTTTGCACTTGTTCCAAGAATCAATACTATTTTTAGGCAAAGACGAAAACTAAGCTTTAGCACGATCTCTAAGCGAAAAAGGAAATAGCTTCAATTTAACGACATCATTATCGACATCTTTTTTCTTTTGCATATCACATAAATCCACGAAGCTATTCAGATTAGTAGCGACATCTTCACTAGGAAGGCCGGCGGATTGATCTTTCATAACAAGATTCAACAAAGCAGTATTGATTTCACAAGATTCAGTATTGGCAAGAGGAGCAATCGGAGTGCTAAGGAAATCATTATTATTGGTATTGGTGAAGTCACACAATTTGGTAGTATCTTGAGCCATCGTGACAAACAAGCAATCCAACACACGGGCAAACAAAAAGGCAAGCGAGAAAAAGGCAAACGGAAAAGAGAGGCGGAGAAGGAGAAGGAGATTGGGAAAGAGAGGGCGAATAAAACGGCAAGGGTGAAGTGGGGGAGAAGAAAACGAGAGGCAAATGGCAACTAATGTAATGCGGGAGATAGGGATTGTGATGGGTACTTGGTATGTTGACTTTTTGCGTAGACTCCCCGGCAACGGCGCCAGAAATTCTTCTTGCTACCTCTTGAGCTTGCGTTGGATTTCCCCGAAGAGGAAAGGATGATGCAGCAGAGTAGCGTAAGTATTTCCCTCACTTTTTGAGAACCAAGGTATCAATCTAGTAGGAGTCCACGCTCAAGTCCCTCGTACCTGCACAAAACGATAGCTACTCGCAACCAACGCGATTAGGGGTTGTCAATCCCTTCACGGTCACTTGCGAGAGTGAGATCTGATAGATATAATATTTTTGGTATTTTTGGCATAGAGATGCAAAGTGAAAAGTAAAAGGCAAAGTAAAAAAGCAAAGCAAGATTAAAGTGATGGAGATTGATATGATGAGAATAGACCCGGGGGCCATAGGTTTCACTAGTGGCTTCTCTCAAGAGCATAAGTATTCAACGGTGGGTGAACAAATTACTGTTGAGCAATTGACAGAATTGAGCATAGTTATGAGATTATCTAGGCATGATCATGTATATAGGCATCACGTCCGTGACAAGTAGACCGAAACGATTGTGCATCTACTACTATTACTCCACTCATCGACCCCTATCCAGCATGCATCTAGAGTATTAAGTTAAAAATAGAGTAATGCTTTAAGCAAGATGACATGATGTAGAGAGATAAATTCATGCAATATGAAATAAACCCCATCTAGTTATCCTCGATGGCAACGATGCAATACATGCCTTACTGCCCCTTCTATCACTGGGAAAGGACACCACAAGATCGAACCAAAAGCTAAGCACTTCTCCCATGGCAAGAACGAAAAATCTAGTTGGCCAAACCAAACGGATAATTCGAAGAGACTTGCAAAGATAACCAATCATACATAAAAGAATTCAGAGAAGATTCAAATATTATTCATAGATAGACTTGATCATAAACCCACAATTCATCGGTCTCAACAAACACACCGCAAAAAGGAAGAAGATTACATCGAATAGATCTCCACAAGAGAGGGGGAGAACTTTGTATTGAGATCCAAAAAGAGAGAAGAAGCCATCTAGCTAATAACTATGGACCCGAAGGTCTGAGGTAAACTACTCACACTTCATCGGAGAGGCTATGGTGATGTAGAAGCCCTCCGGGATGACGGCCCTCTCCGGCGGAGCTCCGGAACAGGCCCCAAGATGGGATCTCGTGGATACAAAAGTTGCGGCGGTGGAATTAGGTTTTTGGCTCCCCTCTGTTCGTTTGGGGGTACGTAGGTATATATACGAGGAAGAAGTACGTTGGTGGAGCTTCGGTGGGCCCGCGAGGGTGGGGGGCGCGCCTGGGGGTATAGGGCGCGCCCCCCTACCTGATGCCCACCTCGAAGCTTCCTTAGCGTAGGGTCCAAGTCTCCTGGGTCATATTCGGGAAGAAAATCATGTTCCGGAAAGGTTTATTCCGTTTGGACTCCGTTTGATATTCCGTTTCTTCAAAACACTAAAATAGGCAAAAAAAACAACAATTCTGGGCTGGGCCTCCGGTTAATAGGTTATTCCCAAAAATAATATAAAAGTGGAAAATAAAGCCCAATATAGTCCAAAACAGTAGATAATATAGCATGGAGCAATCAAAAATTATACATACGTTGGAGACGTATCAGCCATCGAGGATAACAAGACGGGGTTTTTATCATATTGCATGAAACTATCCCTCTACTTCATGTCATCATACTATATATGCATGCTGGATAGCGGTCGATGAGTGGAGTAATAGTAGTAGATGCAGAATCGTTTTGGTCTACTTGTCTCAAACGTGATGCCTATATACATGATCATACCTAGATATTCTCATAACTACGCTCAATTCTATCAATTGCTCAACAGTAATTTGTTCACCCACCGTAGAATACTTATGCTCTTGAGAGAAGCCACTGGTGAAACATATGGCCCCGGGGTCTCTTTCTCATCATATCAATCTCCATCACTTTATTATTGCTTTGCTTTTACTTTATTTACTTTGCATCTCTATACCAAAAATACCAAAAAAAATATTTATCATCTCTATCAGATCTCACTTTCGTAAGTGACCGTGAAGGGATTGACAACCCCTAAAGCGCGTTGGTTGCGCTGAGCTATTGTTTTTGTGTAGGTACGACGGACTCGAGTGTAGCCTCCTACTGGATTGATACCTTGGTTCTCAAAAACTGAGGGAAATACTTACGCTACTTTGCTGCATCATCCCTTCCTGTTCGGGGAAATCCAACGCAGTGCTCAAGAGGTAGCAGTACTTCACCCTCGAACGTGTTATCCTCGTCATCTGACTCAGGAGCGGAAGGTGCAAGGTCCGCACAGAAATTGTCCAGCACCCTAACTCCCAACGTGTTTATATCGGAGTCATTCATGGGTTGGACCGCTACTAAGTTACGAATCATTTCTAATGCATGTTCCGCTTCCAAATCCAGAATATCATTTACCGAGTTTGAAAGTTCACAGTCATTACTACCTAGGGACACTCCTAACTGGTTTGCATTATTAATAATCTCATTATTAGAAAAATGCAAAATGGAATTAGAAGTGTTGACCGACATACCAGTAGTGACCTCAATGTCACGAAGCTTGGCCGCCCTCATAGCGCACCGTTGCTGCATATTGTCAACCTCCGGAATGTCCTATAGGCGGCAGCTCACCCGCCGCCCCATAGAAACTGGATCCGCAATACCTCCAAATGCGATGACCTCCTCCCGAGAGGCTCCGTGCGAAATACAATCGTCATCCTGAACCTGAACGCACTGTGGGGCAGCACCCCTCGAAGAAGCAGCAGGCACCGAGAGCAACGTAGGAGGGCTCTGCTGCCCTGCCGGCGTCGGCCTCGAGCCCATGCCCTAGGACGGAGGTGCGCAGGGGGAGAGAAGTACTTGGGCCGCTTGCCCGTACTCCCCGCCCGCCCCGTCCCCCTGGCTATGGGTCGCGGACGTCACCGGTGATGTGGCCAACGAAGCCGCTGGAGGAGAGGAGGGGGCTGAGGCCACCTGCCCAGACCCCCCTCCCCACGGCTCAACCACCAGCGCCTTCTCCGTCGCCCGGGCTGATGCACTGGTCAGAGCTGGAGAAAGAGGGGCCTCCTGCCGACCCTCGTCCTCCCCTCCGTGTACCGTGGTAATCACCAAGACAACCCCCTCTGAGCCCCTGAGCACAGGACCATCAGCAATATCAAAATCCAACGAAGGAAGCACACGCTCCATCACGTCATCGGACTCCATCCGGTCACTCCATAATCTGGGAGGCGCAGAAGCTGGCTCAAAAGACCCAAATCTCAACGTGTTCATTGGCACCGAGGGGGATGGTGCCTTCCCATCCCCGGGCGTCTGAGAGGCGGAGCCCGAACCGCTGGATAACTCACGTGCAACATCGTTAACTGGCACCTCCTTTGCACCAGGATTATCATCACCCTCATGCATGTCTACATCCGTCCCAGCAATGGCCTCAGCAAAAAGATCAGCATCCTCCAACTCAATCTCGAGGTTAAAGATTTCACCTCTATATGTCCACTTAACCACATTAGGCACAAACTCAATATCCAGAACACTGACCAATAAACGTGCCACCCCGTGTGCTCTGGTAAAAGCCATATCCACTCTCTTAGTTTTCCCAACCAAAATACCCAGTCTAGCGACAACCCGAGCATCCTGCATCGGGTTAGAAGGAGCCCTAGAGAAACGTAACCAGACCTGAGTAAGAGGCTTGCCCTGTGGCACAACCTTCTTCCACTCATGGAACTCAAGGATACAATCTGTGCCCGGTACTCTGCATAGCCCAAAACTCAGAAGAGTTTGCAAATCCTCAACAGAAGGGAAGTCAACCTTATACATGTTCCCCTCGATACTGACAAGTTCCCATTGGGAGTCACCTGGAACTAGCTCCATAAGCCTCTGCACAATCTGAGTCTCGGAAACATCACATTGGTAACTTTGACAACTCCAGTGGTCATACTTTGGGTCTCCTCCGGGATCTCCCTCGCACTAGGAGACTCAAAAACATCAACTCAGCGCAGCACACTCCATCATAGTGATAGTGGGCATCTGATCACGCAAGATCAGGCACTCCCCCGTATCATGTACCGGCTTGCTGCAGGTGTCACAAAGTTCAGTCACACAATCCGCAATGAAGTGGCCCTTCTCACCACAACGATAGCAAAGCATCTTTTCCTTCTTGCGCGCCCACTTGGACACTCTCTCTTTTTCTGCCATCTCTGCAATCTCAACTGAACTCGTCACATTGATCTCGGCCGTAGCCAATGCAGTGACTACCTCCATGGCCTAACCGGATAGCTCTGCCGTCTGACCAGAATCGGCCACCTCCGCTTAGTCCGTATGCTCAACAACAACATGCGGAGGAGGATGACGTTGCCGGTACCTGCCACCTCGGCCACCACGACCACGATGACCACGGTACCCGCCTCGCTGCCGGTATTCGGTGCCCAATGCCCCCTCAACAAAGCCACCCGGAGGGCCGAAAAAAGGTCTCTCGGCAGTGCCATCGCTCTGCAAAGCATAACCCCGCCCGCCACCCATGGACGACGAACCTCGGTGCTAGACTTCACCATACGCATTGTGTCCATCATCACCCCATTGATCCCGGGGCGGTTCGTTAGCAGCTCTGTTACTGGCAGCCCGAGGTAAGGTCGTCCCTCCAGCTCCAGACTGAGGAGGCGGCATCTGCGTCTGCCCCGGTTGAGGCCGCTACTGCATCAGCCTCGTAACCTGGTGTGGCGGCGGTGCAGCCCGCGGCTGATGCGCGAGCACCTGACCAGGCACCACGGGCAGCCTAGGATGCGGCTGCCGTGGCCCAGGCGCAACGCCACCCCGTCCCGCGGCCACACTCGGGCCCTGAAGCGGCGGCCGAAGACCAAGGGCAGACCCGCCCCGACCCGTGGGGGCAGCAGCCGCCGGAGCCAACATCGGCGGTCTCTGGCCATTCACACCTCCACCTCGACCCACGACGGGGAGATTTGCACCAGGCAGCACCAACGGTCGCGGCGCAGCCGGCGCCGCAGCCCCACGTCCGACCCCAGGTGCCGGAAACGTGGCACCGGCAGGCACACCGGGGGCCACCGCCGGCTGCTTCTTCCCAGGCGGCACACCCGCACCTCGGCCTGCCATAGCCCCAAGGGGAGGGATACATACCGCTCGCCCCGAACCACACGATGGGAACCCCGGTTTCGCCCAGCGCCGAGGAACCCTAGCGCTACGTGATGGCGAACGAGAAAAAGAGAGAAAGATCGAAGACGAGCGCGTGTCGGCACCGCTCAGTTGGGTTGGCACCGGTTTAGCCTGGGCCTAATACCCAGCTAACCCCGGCCCAACCGAACTCAGCCCATGCACACTTAGAAACGGCCCATCTGGGCCTAGTAGTGAATTCAAACACAGTGCTCGGGCTGCGGCGATCCCGACGACCGGACTTCCGGGCGTGACCGGCGCGCACGCCGCCGGCGCCGATCTAGCCCCCGTCCGGCGGGCATTCTTCTTACTCTTTACTACAATCCACGATTCCAGCGGAATTAAATCTAAAACGGTAAGGTTAGGAAGACTAACCTTCGGAAGAGGACCTTTCCAAGGCCTGACCGCCATCGTTGCCGTTCTCTGATGAACCACCCGGCGCACCATCTCCTTCTTCTCTCCCGCGTGCAGCCCTATCCTGGCCGGATCATCAATGGGCAAAACGTTGTCGATAGTCATCACCACTTCATCTTCGTTTTATCCGGCGTGGAAGAAGTCACATATTTGGTCAGAGGCCGTCGGTGATGGCGGAGATGGATCCTCGTCCGCATCGTCCTCATCAGCGTCTGCAAGCGCCCAAAACCGGCCACCACATGCCGTCGATCGCCGGAGGAAGAAGGCGGCGCACCCCTGGTCGCCCTCCCAGTCACCCCTCCAGTCGCCTCTCGTGTCCCGATCTTCGGCTTAGGTATTGGAGCATCTGGTTCTGATATTAGATCGACCACCTCGATCTGATCCTCCCCTCTTAAGTTCTCCTACATGCATTCAACAACAACAATCTCGAAATCATCGATATTCAAACGCGTACCTGTGTGGATACGTTCGTCGACGTCCAAGTACCGGCCAGCGAGAATATCGTGATCGCGATCTCAAACCGTCATCCATCTTGACGTCGAATGTGTATAGAGAAATCCGTCTCTCCATCATCCAACCATCCGGCAAACTTTGAAGCGGATCCGCCATCGGGCTGGAGCCAAATGTTGGACCTCCTGATCCAGAGCCGTCTCGGATTCGGATCCGGCAGCCACCACTTGGCCCGATCGCCAGGACCCCGGCCCCGGCACCTGCGCCGGCAGCGGTGCCGGTGAGGCCCCCAGCGCCGACGGCGGCGGCGGTTCTGGTGCAGGTGGCAGGGTCGCCCCTCCCACCCCCTCTCCCTCATGTGCGGCGGTCATCCCTCCTCACGTGTCACCTCTGCAACCTTTAAAAATGGGGAGAATTTCACTTCCCCGGCCTCTGCACCAACTAGGGATGCATACGGCCATTTGTTTTGCTTCCCCCTCTATCTATCAGTATCTTAACGTTTGTTTCGTTATAAGTCGTTTTATAATCCACCTTAATTAACTTTTAGGCTGTACAACCCATATGTAGGAGAAGAAACTAAAGTTAACACCTTAATTAACTTTCTTAAACACTACCCATAGAACAATGGTTCTACGATAATTTTCATTAATTAAAGTAAAAATATATACTTTGCCTAGTTGCTCCTCCGCAACCGGACATAGACCTCTGATCGGTTGGCCAAGAGAGGCCTTCCCCACCAGGCCACATGCTCTCTATGTTGCCTGGAACAAGAGACGCTCGAGAATCTCCTTTTGCGCTGTGTCTACGAGCGTGAGGTTTGGGCTATCATCATCCAATGGATCGGCTTGCTCAATCATGCTCCAAGCAGCAATAGTGAGCTTCTGTCCTGGTGGCTTGGAATACAACCCTCCATCCCGCCGAAGCTACGGAAGGAACTCAACTCCATCATCCTCTATACGTTGAGCTGCATCCGGCTTGAACCAAGTCGCCGTGTCTTCAAAAGCAAAGCCGAACCGCCTCACTTTGTTGGCGACACTATTCGTAACACTTGCTATGAGTGGCGGAAGGTGGGAAACGTCGACATAGGTTGAGCCCATGTGGCATCGTAGGTCTGGCAGCCGTCTTGTGGCGCTGACTCACAACTCTTGTAAATTGTGACTGCTTTCTTTCTAAATATATTGGCACGCAGGTCTCCTGGGTGTTCTTGAAAAAAACACCAGTAATTAAAACTTATATTGGTACTCCCTCCAATCCAAATTAATTATCGTTCAAATGGATGTACATATTTAGCAATGAAATACGTTGAGATACATCTATTTGAGCGACAAATATATGAACCAGAGAGAGTGACATTTTCCTTTTTTCGCAACGGTTTCTTCCTAAACCCTAGGACTGGAGGGAGTAATATATGCCGATTGTACTTATTGTGTTTTGTTTTATTTATTAGATGTTGTCTTTGTTAACATGTTGATTGTGTGCATTCTCTATACTTTGTCATCATGTCGTGTGAAGTCCAAGTTTACTTATTGTGTCACAGCTTACTGCATTAATAAAATTCCACATTATCAAATAATATATCGTCACCTTAAAAAATGTATATCACCTTTATGCCGCAAGAGGACGTGTGGTTATTATTTATATATATTATGGAATTTATTATCGTCATGAAGCAAAGATGTGCTAGGGAGTACATCGTTGAAGATGACGATAATGGCGATTGCACACGTGTTTTGCTTTATTTATTAGATGTTGTGTTTGTTAGGATGCTGACCGTGTGCATTCTCAATACTTTGATCATATTGTTTTGAAGGCCAAATTTACTTATTCTGTCATAACTTAATGCATTAATAAAATTTCGCATTATCAAACAATATATCTTCACTTTGAAAATGGTGTACTGGCTTTTTGGCGGAAGAGGCCATGGTTATTATTCTATATATGTAACATCTTTAAGCTCATGTGATATCAGATTAAGAAACACCCGAAGGCATGGGTCAAGACCGAACTCCACGAGAACATAGATACACAAATGTTTGGTAACTTGAGAAGAATGATAAGAGATGTGTATTTATGAAGTGTGGAGGCTTCTCTATTTACTCCTTCCTACCTCTCCTTCTAAATTTACGCATCATTTTTGTGCTTTTCTAAAATCAAATGGAGGCAGAACTACCCCTAGTGTCCGGCTCAATCTCTCTGCCAGTCTACCCCATATATGCTTCACTTCCTCTCGTAAGAGAGATGAGGAATCAATTTAAGTTTAGGGTCGCTAGGTCGAGCAAATTGCCTATTCATTTTCTTGTTAGTTCCTTATCTTAGGCAAGAGAGGTATCGGGATGTGAGAAGGCGTATCACTAGCCCTTGGACGAAGAAAGGCAAGAGGTTTTTGTAAAACCATAATGTAGTTCAGATTCGTTAAATTTGCGGAGCAAAGGCATAGCTGCAGTAGCCTGACTTTGTCCACAGAGTCAGCAGATTAAAAACGAACAAGCAAGATCAATTTTACTTATACACGAAGTACTTGTCCTGTAACACACTGCTGCTGACAAGTACTGTAACATCTAGTCTGAACCGTTGGCCTTAAATCTGATGATTCACATGGGGCAAACTCAGCAACACCGTTATCATTGCTGACGTGGCTTCTTATAGTCAGCTCATCCGAAGCACTCATAATGACCTGATGCTCAGATACTCCGTTTGCTTACTCTTGTGATTTGTGATGCTATCTTATAATGTTCCGCATAGCACATGAAAAGAGGTTCACGAGTGTTGTGGGATTAGTCCGTTGCATCATCTAACAATTTTGCGAACATCAATCCATCCACAGAGAAGACGTTCAGGAGTAGCAACGAATACCTTTGTTTCCATGTTAGTACCTTGTGCAGATTGCAAGGGCCGGCCCTACGTCGTGTCGGTCGCTGTCTCGCTCATCACGGTGGGATCGCGCCGCGTGCCGAGTTGCCGAGTTGCCGACCCCATCGCACTGCTCGGGGAACCAGCTCGTGGGCGCCAGCTGCTCGAACTCGACAACCTCCTTGTTCAACCTGGGCAGGCCAGTCGTACCTCTGCTGGCCGCAAGCCTCCTTCAGCCACAGCCGATGGGGCCACGGGACACGGTTCTTGATCGTTTCAATCATCCACTTCTCTGTTTCGCAAGTGGACCATCAGCGCTATCTTGTAGCCTCCACGTAGATGCATTTGAAGAGTTTTTTTAAAGAAGGTAAAAGCTTTGCCTCATCCATTAAATAAAAGAGAATAGAGTTAGGTACAGATAACCCGAGTACACGGCATACGGATTACTCGCGCAATAAAAAAACCCTAGTTTTTTAGCACCGACAGTGATCCAAAGATTTGCTGAAATCTGAGATGGGCTCTAGGCCCATATTGCAATTTCTGAAAAATCTCTAAGGGCCCATGTGGGTTATATGGCACTAGGTGTAGTGGGAAGTTTAGTCCCACCCCGAAAGTGGAAGGAGAGTTGAGTGGTTTATAAGGGTTTCTCTTCTACATGCTATTGGAGCTTGAGAAGAGAAGAGGCCCTCGCGCACTCCTCCTCCGCCGCCCGCCTCGCCACGCCACGCCTCATCACGACGCGTCGCGCCGCCGGTTGCGGGATTGAGCCGAGTTCACACATACGCGCTTATTTTTGCCAGTCATTAACGGAGAGTTTTCTGACAGCTGGGCCACGATGTGAGACGTCGGATCGTGGGCTGTCACGGTTGTCTCCTAACCCTAGCCGCCACGAACAGATCACATCTGCTCACGCGCACGCCCACCGTCGTTCCTTCGCTGCTGCTGCCGCCGGTGACTCCATCCCGTCCGCCGCGTACACGGTCGACGGGAGAGCAGGTCTCCGAAACCACGCCCTTCTGGTTCCTGTACGGGGTGAGGGGCGAATAGGTTTTTGGGCAGCGATTACGCGATTGCTCGCTTCCGATCGTCTACTTCCTCTACGTCCGCGTCGCCTTCATCATCACCATGTCCACCGACGCCGAACGTGCCGCCGAGAAAGCCGAAGCCGACAAGAAGGCCGCCGAGGACGCCGCTGCTGCCACCAAAGCCGCGGCCTCTGCGTGGCCTACTGGAGGGTATAACTCGTTTATCCCGCTCCTGATTATTTTCATATTAGCAGTACTAACAGTATGTGTAGATCTGTCTACTGTTTGCTTAGTACGTGCATGTTTAGATCAGAGTCAGTACATCATCAACTTAGTCAATGACATGCTAGTGATTTACTCATGGATTAATTTAATCGAGAAATTGCCTATTTATTCAACAATCCAAAAACCTATTATGTATAGGAATTTCTCGGCAAGTGGCTTTGCCGCTGC
Organism: Triticum monococcum; assembly: GCA_034509565.1. Taxonomy (NCBI): domain Eukaryota; kingdom Viridiplantae; phylum Streptophyta; class Magnoliopsida; order Poales; family Poaceae; genus Triticum; species Triticum monococcum. The sequence goes on from CM067847.1 coordinate 699,975,440, forward strand.
ACTGAAACCGGATAAGTTTACCGGTACATACTTCAAGCGTTGGCAGACTAAGACCACGTTATGGCTCACGGCTATGAACGTGTTCTGGGTCACCGGTGTCTCCACGGGAACGATTGCTCCTGAACAGGAGAAGGCGTTCAAGGAGGCTACCGTTGTGTTTCTCGGAGCGGTTCTTAGCGTGATCGGAGATAAACTGGTCGACGCATATTTACATGTGCATGTCGCCAAGGACTTGTGGGAGGCGCTCGAATCTAAATTCGAGGCCGCCGATGCAGGGAGAGAGATGTATATTATAGAGCAGTTCCACGATTACAAGATGGTTGAAAACCGTCCTGTATTGGAGCAGGCTCATGAGATAATATGCATTGTTAAGGAACTTGAGCTTCTCAAGTGCGAGTTACCGGGCAAATTTGTCGCGGGCTGCATAATCGCTAAGATCCCTAATTCCTGAAGGAACTTTGCCACCACTCTGAAACATCAGAGGCGTGAATTCTCTGTGGAGGATGTCATTGGCCATCTGAGTGTTGAGCAGAATTCGAGGGCAAAAGACTCGCACGGAAAAGGGGCCGAAGGGACTTCTGTTGCCAACATTGTGAACCAGAAGAACTTCAACTCCCACAAGTCCAAGGGAAAGAACGGTGTCCAACACAATACCGACTTTAAGAAGAAGGGTAAGAAGACCCTCAAGAAGAACAAGAAGGACGAGGGCTGCTTTACTTGTGGTTCGGTTGAACATTGGGCCAACAAGTGCCCAAACAAGTATAAGAAGTCAGGACAGGACTCCAAGTCTGTCAACATGATTGTGGGCAACAATGAGAATGGTGCATCTGGGTACGGTAATTTATTTACTGTTTTTCAGTGTTTCAACCCAACGATTGGTGGGTGGACACAGGTGCAGGTGTTCATGTGTGTGCTGACATTTCATTGTTCACTTCTTACCAGGTCACGGGTCCGTATTGATGGGGATGGCGCGAGTGCTTCTGTTCATGGTGTTGGTACGGTCGATCTGAAGTTTACTTCGGGAAGGATCGTGCAGCTGAAGAACGTGCAGCATGTCCCCGCCATCAAGAAGAACCTCGTTAGTGGCTCCCTTCTATGTAGAGAAGGGTTTAAGTTGGTTTTCGAGTCTAATAAATTAGTTGTTACAAAATATGGACTCTTTGTAGGAAAAGGTTATGAGAGCGGAGGGATGTTCCGCCTTTCCCTCGCAGATTTTTGTAATAAAGTCGTGAACCATATTCATTCGAATGTTAATGAATCTGAAGTTTGGCATTCACGTCTTTGTCACATTAGTTTTGGTGTTATGACGCGGCTAGCCAAGTTGGATTTAATCCCGAGTTTCACTTTAGCCAAAGGTTCTAAGTGCCTTTCATGTGTGCAAGCTAAGCAACCTCGCAAGCCTCATAAGGCCGCGGAGGAGAGACACCTGGCACCATTAGTACTCATACATTCTGATCTTTGCGAGATGAATGGTGTGTTGACTAAAGGTGGAAAGAGATACTTCATGACATTGATAGATGATTCCACTAGATATTGCTATGTGTATCTGTTAAATACTAAAGATGAGGCTCTATACTACTTTAAAATCTATAAGGCAGAAGTTGAAAATCAACTTGAAAAGAAAATTAAACGAGTTCGGTCAGATCGTGGTGGAGAGTACTTCTCGAGTGAGCTTGATTCCTTTTGTGCGGAACATGGCATTATTCATGAGAGGACGCCTCCCTATTCACCCCAGTTAAACGGGGTTGCCGAGCGGAAAAACCGTACTCTAACTGATTTGGTTAACGCCATGTTAGATACATCGGGTTTATCCAAGGCATGGTGGGGGGAGGCTATATTGACGGCATGTCATGTCCTGAATAAAGTTCCGACAAAGGATAATGAGATCACTCCCTATGAGAAATGGGCAAAGAGAAGGACGACACTCTCGTACTTGCGCACTTGGGGCTGTTTGGCGAAAGTCAACGTGCCGATCCCCAAAAAGCGTAAGCTTGGACCCAAGACTGTGGACTGCGTTAATTTGGGCTACGCTAAGAACATCGTTGGCTATAAATTTCTAGTAGTGAAATCTGAGGTACCTGACCAGAAGGTCGGTATAATTATGGAGTCTAAGGATGCTACATTTTTTGAGGATATTTTTCCTATGAGAGACATGCAAAGCACTTCTAGACAGGAATCTGAGGAGACTCCTGAACCTGCCATCCCTATGGAATATTATGAACAAACACATGATGAAAATCCTGAGGAGGATGACGAGGAAACCCTTGGTAGGGGCAAGAGACAAAGGACTGCAAAGACCTTTGGTGATGATTTCTTCGTGTACCTCGTGGATGATACTCCCACTTCTATTTCAGAAGCGTATGCCTCTCCAGAAGCTGACTACTGGAAGGATGCGGTCCGTAGCGAGATGGATTCCATCATGGCTAACGGGACATGGGAGATCACTGACCGTCCGTATGGTTGCAAACCACTGGGATGTAAGTGGGTGTTCAAAAAGAAGCTTAGGCCCCATGATACGATTGAAAAGTACAAGGCTAGGCTTGTGGCCAAGGGCTATGACCAGCAAGAAGAGGAAGATTTCTTTGATACTTATTCACCTGTAGCTAGACTGACCACCATTCGAGTATTACTCTCGTTGGCGGCCTCACATGGTCTTCTCGTCCATCAGATGGATTTTAAGACGGCTTTTCTAAATGGAGAGCTAAAGGAGGAAATCTACACGCAACAGCCTGATGGCTTTGTGATAGATGGTCAGGAAAGAAAGGTGTGTAGGTTGATAAAATCTTTATATGGCCTGAAACAAGCACCTAAGCAATGGCATGATAAGTTTAATACAACTCTGACATCTGTTGGTTTCGTTGTTAATGAGGCTGTCAAATGTGTATACTATCGCCATGGTGGGGGCGAAGGAGTTATACTGTGCTTGTATGTTGATGACATACTGATATTCGGAACAAACCTCAAAGTCATTGAGGATGTCAAATCGTTTCTATCTCAGAACTTTGAGATGAAAGACCTTGGTGTGGCTGATGTTATCTTGAACATCAAGCTACTGCACTAGTAGAAAACCGGGCAATAGCACTGGTTCGTAAGGCCCTTTAGTGCCGGTTTAGGAACCGGCACTATTATTTCGGCACTAAAGCCCCCCCCCCTTTAGTACCGGTTCAGCACGAACCGGTGCTAAAGGGGTACCACGTGGCACGAGCCAGCTCCGGGGGCCGGGAGCCCTTTAGTACTGGTTGGTAAAACCAACTGGTACTAAATGGTTTGGGGGGGTTTTGGTTTTATGATTTTTTTTCATTTAATTTTGTGTTTTCCATTTTAATTCTTTTTCGTTTGCTGATATTTTACGGTACTACACATTGTACATGTTATGCATATATATATATATATATATATATATATATATATATATATATATATATATATAGAATTTCTAGTAGAACCAATCATATATATATCATCAATCATGTCTCACAAACCACCATATTAATTCACACATACACACATGTATAGCTATATACAATTTCTCCTACATATGCATATGTTGCCTTCGGAGCCAGTGGCATTAGCCTGATTGGTGCCTTCGGAGCACGATGACAATTGGAAGTGGTTCATGACTTGGTCGATGGGGGCGGTAGCGGGTAATAGTATTCTCCCTTCGGATTTATGACCTGGTCGAGCAAAAATCCCGCTATTTCCTCTTGAAGTGCTTGTACGCGCTCCGTTGGTAGGAGCTTGTCCCGCACCTCATTGAACTGTTAAGAAGGAGATCAATATGCATGTGTATTAGTTGTGTGACTAGATATCGATAATGGTGTAAAAATTGTGAATAGTGTTCTAACAAGCGTACCCATTCCTGTCTTTGAGATCTGCTCCTTTCGGACGCCATCATGCGAATGTTCTCGCAAACACAGTATGCACACAGATCAGTCCCCTGTGCCTGCTTCAGGGCCTTTATTACGAGAATGGAATTTAATTTGATCAGATAATAATTAATCAAGCATGATAATTAAAGAGATGGCAGCTAGCTAGCTAGCTAGTACTACTTAATTACTTACCTTGGATCGAAACCATTTCAGCTGTGGTTTCCATTCGCCTTCCCTGACGCTGATGAACCTTTCCCAAGCCCTGCCCGCCGACAAAGAAAATGAATAAAGGGGTTATTAAATAGTTCATATCATGAAATGACGAACTAAATAGGCCGAGATATGTAGTTATAAATAATGATTGAAATTACCTGTTGACTATCCCATACAAGATGTTGTAGTCACCTTTTGCTGTGAGTAGCGAGTCCAGTATTTCAACTGTTCCGGCGTCAACTTTAATGATACACAAGATCCAGTGAAATCTACATGCACACACGTTTGCATGTCTTAATTAAGCGGGCATATGTAAGCAAAAACATGTAGCTAGCTAGTAGGCAAAAACAGAGAATTTGTAGTACAAGAAAGTGTGACTCACTCGAAGTTGTAAAGAAGTAGTATATCTTCATTGTATTTGAGGCGCTTCAAGAACTCTAGCATGCTGTCCTCTACCTCTTTTTCATAATATGCATCTAATTTCCATGTGTATTCATTAACGGTGTTTGGGTCAATGAACCCAATGCCACAGCGTCCACCTTTTCTCATTTCATACATCTTCATCCTACATAATACCACAGAAAAGAAAATAGTGAGGATAATTACACATAATGATTGATCAAAAGGATCACTACAGCTAGCTTGAGACTTAAATTACAGAAAGAAATCACTTACAGACAATAGCAACTGACGATAGATTTGTCGAGTGCGTCTTGATTGTATAACTGAAACAGTTCAGAATACTCAACGGCCACAGCTTTCTCATGGTAGTAATCATCCTTCTTGACATACACCATGAGGGACTCTCGATCGGATCTCTTGCTAATGTCCATGTACCATTGATGCAATTCATACATTCTCGTTGGGAGCTTCTTGACATCTTCTGGCTCGACCAAAGGTTGGCCCCGGACAAATTTCCATTTTATTTCCCCCTCTCTAATCGGAGGCATGTCCTCGATCTCGAGGAGTTGTCCAACAGTGATCTGGAGTTCTTCAGCCTACATTATATGCTCCTGGGTTATTACCACATCGCCCACCTCGGGAACGTAAACTGTTTGGCCACAATAATATTGGGCGCGCATACTGTCAGGTGTTGTTGGCGGCACAACAAGCGGGGGGATCGATTGCGGCGCCTGTTTTCCCAGCTGGGCAACGGTTTTCCCGCATTTTTTGACAGCTGCTTGTTGTTTGCTCGAGCTCGAGCTCGCCTCCTTCTGTAGACGTTGTCGATGTAACTTCCTGATGTGGCGCTCATAGTCTGAGTCAACAGGCTTAGGATCTGGTGGTTGAGCCATACGAATAAAGTGGTCAACTACTTCCACAGGCACTTTCTCCCTTGGCGGCGGTGGCGGTTTCGGTCCAAAATGGGCGTCGACTTCTGCCCGCACTATGGCATTGGTTTGCTCCTCGGTCCTATCGTAAGCCCTCACAGGAAGAGGAGTACTGAGGTTTGGACCATATTTATATCGCTTGCCTCCGCCTGTACTTCCTGTACTATGACCTCGACTCGTACCGCTACGCACCATAGCTGCGGGGTGTCTCTTCTGCGATTGCTGAGGCGGCGGAGACGGCTGACGGGGCTGAGTTGGACGAGGAGGAGTGGCCTGAAGCTGTGCCGGACTTGGAGGAGGAGTGGACGTCTGACGCTGTGTCGGACTTGGAGGAGGAGTGGCCTGACACTTTGCCGGACTTGGAGGAGGAGGAATGGCCTCACACGTTGGTGGACTTGGAGGAGCGGGAGTCTACTGACTCGGTGGCGGACTTCGACGAGGAGTCGGGTGACGCGGTGTCGGTGGCCTTCGAAAAATGATGCAATCCTTTCTCCATAGGATGATACGATGTTTGGCATCTCCGAGCGTGTGCTCCTCGTCACCTCCAGGAATGTCAAGCTCTAGCCCCGAATATTGGTCCGCCACCTCATCAACCAAGACACGAGCATAGCCCGTTGGAATCGGGTTGCAATGGAAGGTTGCCTCGGGGGAATTTGAAAAAGCAACGGCGTCCGCCACCTTCATGGATATGTTCTTCATTTTGAAGTGTAGCTCGCAGTTAGTGTTCTCTGTGATGTCATCCACGGGGTATCTATCCAGCACTACTGCGTCACCCGGGGCGGAACCCACGCTGCTTCTCGGCATGGATGGGGCGGTGGTATCCAAGGTTGGATCATCCGCTAGCTGCTACAGCTGCTGAGACCCCCTTTGCTGGCTAAGTGAGTCGATCTGCTCCTGCTGCCGCTGGAATTTAGCTGCCAATTCCGCTTGACTTGCTTCTAGGCCTTGAAGGCGTTCATAGTCCCGCTTCCTCTGTTCCTCCTCCATCTTCCTCTTCTTGTCCTCCGCAATCTTCTTTCTCGCACGGGTTCTGTAGTTCGCGTTCCAGTCCGAAAACCCCTCATACCACGGAGTAGCGCCCTTGCCTCGTGTTCTTCCTGGGTGTTCAGGATTTCCCAGGGCACGCGTAAGCTCGTCGTTCTCTCTGTTGGGCTGGAACACCCCCGATCGAGCCTCTTTTATTGCAACAAGTAGCGCATCGTCGGCTCCGTTCAGACATGCCTTCGTCTAAACATTGCCTGTCTTCGGGTCCAACTCCTCCCCATGCGCATAGAACCAAGTCCTGCACCTGGGGGGCCAGTTCTTAGTAACCGGAGTGACACTTGCATCCTCCATCTCTTTCTCAGACTTATCCCACTTAGGCATTGCCACCGCGTAGCCACCTGGCCCCAGCTTATGGAACTTATCCTTTTTTCCGGCATTGGCCTTATTTATTCTCGACCGTTCCTTAGCTAATTCTGAATCCTTGAATTTCACGAAATCGTCCCAATGAGCACTTTGATTCTCTAGTATCCCCTCGAATACTGGAGTCTTCCTTCCTTCCTTGACGTACTTCTCCCACGTAATTCTCTTGTGGTTCTTGAATGCAACCGCCATCTTCCTAAAAGCAGCGTCCTTGACTTTCCGCACATCTGCTTCTGTGATATTAGCTGGTAGGGTGAAATGTTCCATGAGAGTATCCCAAAGCAGTTTTTTTTATTCTCGTCGACAAAAGTAACATCTGGACGTGGCTTTGCTGGCTTTCTCCATTCTTGATGGGAGATCGGGAGTAGGTCCTTCACAAGAACTCCGCACTGACGAACGAACTTGTCCGCAATCTTCTTAGGCGCTAATGGTTCGCCATTAGGTTTGAATGCCTCGATATTGTACTTTACGCCCTCCTTCAACTTTTTGTTCGGACCTCGTTTTGTCCTTTTGCCTAAAGATTTGCCCGATCCGGATGGCTGAAAGAAGAAAGATCGATTCGTTAATATATCTTCAACTCATTTAAAACATGCGATGATCACCAGATTCCTGCTTATATAAATATATATACCTCGCCGGTGTTTGTTGTTTCAGGATCAACATGTTCTTCATCATAGTTCATGACTTCATCTTCTCGGTCGTCGCGATCGAATATCATATCACCCTCTCCGGTGTTGTTTAGAAATTCGGATCCGTCAAAATCTTCTTCATTCTGATCATCATCTGGCCCGCGTATGATATCGAACATGGTCTGTTCTCTCTCTCTCTGTCGGTATTGTCCACCATAGCTTTTATTTAACTATGCCAAAAGAAATATAAAACAATTTAGTATAATCTCGAATAATAGATATAATCTCGAATACATCGTCTCGAATAATAGATATAATCTCGAATACATCGTCTCGAATAATAGATTTAATCTCAAATACGTCGTCTCGAATAATAGATATAATCATCTCGAATATTATATATCGAATACATCACTAGCTAGCTAGCTAGCTAATAAAGATCGAATACTACAGAGTAATCTAGGCCACTCGCGATTCCTGAGGTGCGGGCGGTGGACACCCAAAGAGAAGGAACCATCACTGGATCATAGCTCGGGTGATCTCCCCAAAGAACCTGCCAGGTATTGGAGAACCTGACGTCCATAGCAGCCATGTAGCGATGGACGTGCTCGTCCTCCTCCCTGACACGGCGACGTACCACCTCCGGCAGGGCCGGCGCCCTCCGCACCGAAAGTGGCCCACGCGAATGCCACCAAAGAAGATGAGGGTCGACGACGGGACCGGGGGCCGGGTTCCTCACCAAGCATCGCGCCCCTGAAGGTAGCACCTCCCAGTGCCAGCCCGGCGGAGCCCAGTCCAGAATATGGGTCCTCTGAAGCAGGACGTCGTCGCGGACGTGTCGACGGCGAGGATGCGGGCCGGGCATCGTCGACAACAAAATACTATATGCCGCAAAAGTAAAGTAACATTTTTTAAATGATGGATTGTGATGATTTCATATATGCAAATTCTAAATTTTATAACTAAAAATATGAGAAACTAAAAAAACATCGATCATCGTCTAACAATTTGAAATTAATCTAATTCATCTAGCTAGCTAAAACTAACATTTCCAAAATTTCTAACATTTCTATATAACTAACATTTCTATAACATTTGACATTATATATATTATAACTAACATGTCTACATACTATTTGACATTAATCTAATCTAATTAATTAATTCATCTAAAACTTTTTATAAAAAACAGAAAAACAAAAAAACTAAAAGCTAAAAACAGAAAAATTGTGTGTGTGTGCGTGTCTAGTGTGTGTGTGTGTAGTGTGTGTGTGTGTGTGTGTGTGTGTGTGCATGTAGTGTGTGTGTGTGTGCGTGCGCGTGTGTGGGTGCGCTACGGTCGGCGCCGGCGCCGGCGCCGGTGTGCGCTACGATCGATTGGAGGGAGGAGAGGGGCCGGGGGAGGGGCTCACAGCGACGGCGAGGCGAGGTCGAGGCGACGGCGACGGCGACGGCGAAGCGAGGGGATCGGCGACCGAGACGGCGACGGGGCGGCGACGGGGACGAGGGCGGCGACGGGGACGAGGGCGCGACGGGGACGGCGTAGGACGGGTGCAGCGTCGATCGGGAAGAAACAGAGTGAGAGAATGAAATTTTTCGAAGTGTTGTATATATAGAAGGCACCTTTAGTACCGGTTGGAGCCACCAACCGGTACTAAAGGTCTGTTTTGGCTAGCCCAAGCGACGGGAAGCGACCCCCTTTAGTACCGGTTGGTGGCTCCAACCGGTACTAAAGGCCCCCCCCCTTTAGTACCGGTTGATGCCATGAACCGGTACTAAAGGGGGGTGCGCTGCCAGGCGAGGGGCGCAGAAGTTTAGTTCCACCTCGCTAGCCGAAGGGCGCTTACACCTGCTTATAAGCCCCGCCGCCGCTGCTGTCTCGAGCTCCTCTCTAAAGCAGACCTTCTGGGCCTACCTCTGCTACTCTGCCCTGTGGGGCCTATTGGGTTTGCGGGCCTGCATCCTGGCCCAATAACAGGTTGGGTTTCTAGTCGTATGCAGGCCGCTGTGGCCCGGTAGGTGGGCTTTTTTCATTTAGTTTTTTCTTTTCTGCTTTATTTATTTTGTTTTATTTATTTTTAGTTGTTTTTTGCTGTATTTAGAGTTTCTTTGTGAATATTTTTGATAGTTTTTAGAAACTTTCAATTAGTGCCGGTAGTTTTTAAATTTGAATAGTTTAAATTTTGAATTATTTGAAATTTGTGTGAATCACTAGTTTGTGAATAACTTAACTTTAAAAATACATTTTCCAGTGATTCTTTTTTCTTATGTTTAATATTAGTGTGTTTTATCATTATATTCAATTTGGTAATGCTTAAGTTATTTAAAAAATGAAATGACTTTGTAACGGATGAGTTTTCGTCCGAAACCCTGATACTTCGAAACAGATTGTCCATTTTGTACACGAAGTACATTCAGTTTTTGCGGTAACCCTCTCTACTTTTTTGCACATGCTATGTGGGTGAAATTATGATGCCATGCCAACTTTCATCCTTTTCTGAGTTCATTTGAAATGCTTTTCAACTTCAAGGTCATTTAGCTAAAAAAATCAGTAAATGCATGAAAGAATTTGCTTGCATCCCAGATCACATCCCAGATCTTTGGGTGTGAAACTTTTTCTTCGCGTGTTTCCCTTTGCGTCGTAGCCATGGAAAATCTTCATCATTTAACGGGATGCTTGGGTCAATATTCACTGTGAATGGAGCAATTTCATCAAACTTTTCATAATCTTCTGACTTGTCTGTCTTGTCATCCACTCCCACGATGTTTCTCTTCCCAGAAAGAACTATGTGCCGCTTTGGCTCATCGTACGATGCATTCGCTTCCTTATCTTTTCTTTTTCTTGGCTTGGTAGACATGTCCTTCACATAGAAAACCTGTGCCACATCATTTGCTAGGACGAATGGTTCGTCTGCATACGCAAGATTGTTGAGGTCCACTGTTGTTATTCCGTACTGCGGGTCTTCCGTTACCCCGCCTCGTGTCATATTGACCCATTTGCACCGAAACAAAGGGACCTTCAAACCACGTCGATAGTCAAGTTCCCATATGTCCTGTATATAACCATAATATGTTTCCTTTCCTGTCTTGGTTTCTGCATCAAAGCGGGCAGCACTGTTTTGGTTGGTGCTCTTCTTATCTTGGGCGATCGTGTAAAATGTATTACCATTTATCTCGTACCCTTTGAAAGTCATTATATTCGAAGATGGTAACTGGGACAGCAAGTACAGGTCATCTTCAATAGAGGTGTCATGCATGGTACGTGCTTGCAACCAGCTGGCGAAACTCCTGGTTTGTTCACGTGTAATCCAGTCATCAGAACGCTCCGGGTGTTTGGAGCGTAGCAAATTCTTGTGTTCATCCATATACGGAGCCACCAAGCGGAATTCTGTAGAAGTGTGTAGTGTGCTTCAGTGAGAGAATGTCCGTCCATACATATTATTTGTTCCCCTCCTAGCGTGCCTTTTCCATCCAGTCTGCCCTTATGCCGCGATTCAGGAACACCAATCGGCTTAAGGTCAGGAATAAAGTCAATACAAAACTCAATGACCTCCTCATTTTGACGGCCCTTGGAGATGCTTCCTTCTGGCCTAGCACGGTTATGAACATATTTCTTTAAGACTCCCATGAACCTCTCAAAGGGGAACATATTGTGTAGAAATATAGGACACAAAACGTTAATCTCTTCGCATAGGTGAACTAGGACGTGTGTCATGATGTTGAAGAAGGATGGTGGGAACACCAACTCGAAACTGACAAGACATTGCACCAAATCATTCTGTAACCTTGGTATGATTTCTGGATCGATTACCTTCTGAGAGATTGCATTGAGAAATGCACATAGCTTCACAATGGCTAATCGAACATTTTCCGGTAGAAGCCCCCTCAATGCAACCGGAAGCAGTTGCGTCATAATCACGTGGCAGTCATGAGACTTTAGGTTCTGGAACTTTTTCTCTGCCATGTTTATTATTCCCTTTATATTCGACGAGAAGCCAGACGGTACCTTAATACTAAGCAGGCATTCAAAGAAGATTTCCTTCTCTTCTTTGGTAAGAGCGTAGCTTGAATGACCCTGATGTATGCCGTCTTTTCCGTGCATACGTTGCTGGTCCTCCCGTGCCTCAGGTGTATCTTTTGTCTTCCCATACACGCCCAAGAAGCCAAGCAGGGTCACACAAAGATTCTTCGTCACGTGCATCACATCGATTGTGGAGCGGACCTCGAGGTCTTTCCAATAGGGCAGGTCCCAAAATATAGATTTCTTCTTCCACATGGGTGAGCGTCCGTCAGCGTCATTCAGAACAGGTTGTCCACCAGGACCCTTTCCAAAGACCACCTTCAAATCCTTGACCATATCATGTACATCAGCACCAGTATGGTGGTGAGGCTTCGTCCGGTGATCCGCCTCACCTTTGAAATGCTTGCCTTTCTTTCTTACGGGATGCCTGCTCGGAAGAAATCGACGATGTCCCAGGTACACATTCTTATTAGCCAAATATATACTCTCGGTATCATCCAAACAGTGCGTGCATGCGCGGTATCCCTTGTTTGTCTGTCCTGAAAGGTTACTGAGAGCAGACCAATCATTGATGGTCACGAACAGCAATGCCTTTAGGTCAAATTCTTCCCCCATGTGCTCATCCCACGCACGTACACCTGTTCCATTCCACAGTTGTAAGAGTTCTTCAACTAATGGCCTTAGGTACACATCAATGTCGTTGCCGGGTTGCTTAGGGCCTTGAATTTGAGAAATGCTTGTGTTAAAGTTTGTGATTCCCGTAGCATGCACGTATGGTGAACCGTTATGTGATGAAGTCGGAGCATGATATATTTATTGATTGTCTTCCTTATGAGTGGCGGTCGGGGACGAGCGATGGTCTTTTCCTACCAATCTATCCCCCTAGGAGCATGCGCGTAATACTTTGCTTTGATAACTTCTAAATTTTTGCAATAAGTATATGAGTTCTTTATGACTAATGTTGAGTCCATGGATTATACACACTTTCCTTCCTTCCACAATTGCTAGCCTCTCTAATACTGCGCACTTTTCGCTGTTATCATACACCCACCAAATACCTTCCACAAAAAAGCCACCATACCTACCTATCATGGCATTTCCATAGCCATTCTGAGATATATTGCCATGCAACTTTCCACTGTTCCGTTCATTATGACACGCTCCATCATTGTCATATTGCTAGCATGATCATGTAGTTGACATTGTATTTGTGGCAAAGCCACCGTTCATAATTATTTCATACATGTCACTCTTGATTCATTGCATATCCCGGTACACCGCTAGACACATTCATATAGAGTCATATTTTGTTCTAAGAATCGAGTTGTAATTCATGAGTTGTAAGTAAATAAAAGTGTGATGATCATCATTTAGAGCATTGTCCCAGTGAGGAAAGGATGATGGAGACTATGATTCCCCCACAAGTCGGGATGAGACTCCGGATGAAAAAAAATATAAAAAAATAGGCCATAAAAAAAGAGAAAGGCCCAAATAAAAAAATATGAGAGAAAAAGAGAGAAGGGACAATGTTACTATCCTTTTACCACACTTGTGCTTCAAAGTAGCACCATGATCTTCATTATAGAGAGTCTCTCATTATGTCACTTTCATATACTAGTGGGAATTTTTCATTATAGAACTTGGCTTGTATATTCCAATGATGGGCTTCCTCAAAATGCCCTAGGTCTTCGTGGCTCTCATGATCTTCATGTATTGCGTGAAGATCGAAAAAGTTTTGAAAATGTCAAAAGTATGAAACAATTGCTTGGCTTGTCATCGGGGTTGTGCATGATTTAAATACTTTGTGTGGTGAAGATAGAGCATAGCCAGACTATAGGATTTTGTAGGGATAGCTTTCTTTGGCCATGATATTTTGAGAAGACATAATTGCTTTGTTAGTATGCTTGAAGTATTATTATTTTATATAAATATGAACTTTTTGTCTTGAATCTTTTGAATCTGAATATTCATACCACAATTAAGAAGATTTACATTGAAATTATGCCAAGTAGCACTCTGCATCAAAAATTCTGCTTTTATCATTTAGCTACTCGAGGACGAGCAGGAATTAAGCTTTGGGATGCTTGATACATCTCCAACGTATCTATAATTTTTTTATTGCTCCATGCTATATTATCTACTGTTTTAGACATTATTGGGCTTTATTATCCACTTTTATATTATTTTTGGGACTAACCTATTAACCAGAGGCCCAGCCCAGACTTGTTGTTTTTTGCATGTTTTAGGGTTTCGAAGAAAAGGAATATCAAATGGAGTCCAAATGGAATGAAACCTTCGGAAACGTGGTTTTCTCATCAGATAAGATCCAGGAGACTTGGACCCTGCATCAAGAAAGCCACGAGGTGGTCACGAGGGTAGGGGGCGCCCCCCCTAGGGCGCCCCCCCTGCCTCGTGGGCTCCTCGAAGCTCCATCGACGTACTTCTTCCTCCTATATATATCCACGTACCCCCAAACGATCGGGGACGGAGCCAAAAACCTAATTCCACCGCCGCAACTTTATGTATCCATGAGATCCCATCTTGGGGCCTGTTCCGGAGCTCCGCCGGAGGGGGCATCGATCACGGAGGGCTTCTACATCATCATCCATGCCCCTCCGATGAAGTGTGAGTAGTTTACTTCAGACCTACGGGTCCATAGCTAGTAGCTAGATGGCTTCTTCTCTCTTTTTGGATCTCAATACAATGTTCTCCCCCTCTCTCGTGGAGATCTATTCGATGTAATCTTCTTTTTGCGGTGTGTTTGTTGAGACCGATGAATTGTGGGTTTATGATCAAGTCTATCTATGAATAATATTTGAATCTTCTCTGAATTCTTTCATGTATGATTGGTTATCTTTGCAAGTCTCTTTGAATTTTCAGTTTGGTTTGGCCTACTAGATTGGTTGATCTTGCCATGGGATAAGTGCTTAGCTTTGGGTTCGATCTTGAGTAGTTGTGAATTTGAGAAATGCTTGTGTTAAAGTTTGTGATTCCCGTAGCATGCACGTATGGTGAACCGTTATGTGATGAAGTCGGAGCATGATATATTTATTGATTGTCTTCCTTATGAGTGGCGGTCGGGGACGAGCGATGGTCTTTTCCTACCAATCTATCCCCCTAGGAGCATGCGCGTAATACTTTGCTTTGATAACTTCTAAATTTTTGCAATAAGTATATGAGTTCTTTATGACTAATGTTGAGTCCATGGATTATACACACTTTCCTTCCTTCCACAATTGCTAGCCTCTCTAATACTGCGCACTTTTCGTTGGTATCATACACCCACCAAATACCTTCCTCAAAAAAGCCACCATACCTACCTATCATGGCATTTCCATAGCCATTCTGAGATATATTGCCATGCAACTTTCCACCGTTCCGTTCATTATGACACGCTCCATCATTGTCATATTGCTAGCATGATCATGTAGTTGACATCGTATTTGTGGCAAAGCCACCGTTCATAATTATTTCATACATGTCACTCTTGATTCATTGCATATCCCGGTACACCGCTAGAGGCATTCATATAGAGTCATATTTTGTTCTAAGAATCGAGTTGTAATTCATGAGTTGTAAGTAAATAAAAGTGTGATGATCATCATTTAGAGCATTGTCCCAGTGAGGAAAGGATGATGGAGACTATGATTCCCCCACAAGTTGGGATGAGACTCTGGATGAAAAAAATATATAAAAAATAGGCCATAAAAAAAGAAAAAGGCCCAAATAAAAAAATATGAGAGAAAAAGAGAGAAGGGACAATGTTACTATCCTTTTACCACACTTGTGCTTCAAAGTAGCACCATGATCTTCATTATAGAGAGTCTCTCATTATGTCACTTTCATATACTAGTGGGAATTTTTCATTATAGAACTTGGCTTGTATATTCCAATGATGGGCTTCCTCAAAATGCCCTAGGTCTTCGTGGCTCTCATGATCTTCATGTATTGCGTGAAGATCGAAAAAGTTTTGAAAATGTCAAAAGTATGAAACAATTGCTTGGCTTTTCATCGGGGTTGTGCATGATTTAAATACTTTGTGTGGTGAAGATAGAGCATAGCCAGACTATAGGATTTTGTAGGGATAGCTTTCTTTGGCCATGATATTTTGAGAAGACATAATTGCTTTGTTAGTATGCTTGAAGTATTATTATTTTATATAAATATGAACTTTTTGTCTTGAATCTTTTGAATCTGAATATTCATACCACAATTAAGAAGATTTACATTGAAATTATGCCAAGTAGCACTCTGCATCAAAAATTCTGTTTTTATCATTTACCTATTCGAGGACGAGCAGGAATTAAGCTTTGGGATGCTTGATACATCTCCAACGTATCTATAATTTTTGATTGCTCCATGCTATATTATCTACTGTTTTAGACATTATTGGGCTTTATTATCCACTTTTATATTATTTTTGGGACTAACCTATTAACCAGAGGCCCAGCCCAGAATTGCTGTTTTTTGCATGTTTTAGGGTTTCGAAGAAAAGGAATATCAAATGGAGTCCAAACGGAATGAAACCTTCGGAAACGTGGTTTTCTCATCAGATAAGATCCAGGAGACTTGGACCCTCCGTCAAGAAAGCCACGAGGTGGTCACGAGGGTAGGGGGCGCCCCCCCCTAGGGCGCGCCCCCTGCCTCGTAGGCCCCTCGAAGCTCCATCAACGTACTTCTTCCTCCTATATATATCCACGTACCCCCAAACGATCGGGGACGGAGCCAAAAACCTAATTCCACCGCCGCAACTTTCTGTATCCATGAGATCCCATCTTGGGGCCTGTTCCGGAGCTTCGCCGGAGGGGGCATCGATCACGGAGGGCTTCTACATCATCATCCATGCCCCTCCGATGAAGTGTGAGTAGTTTACTTCAGACCTACGGGTCCATTGCTAGTAGCTAGATGGCTTCTTCTCTCTTTTTGGATCTCGATACAATGTTCTCCCCCTCTCTCGTGGAAATCTATTCGATGTAATCTTCTTTTTGCGGTGTGTTTGTTGAGACCGATGAATTGTGGGTTTATGATCAAGTCTATCTATGAATAATATTTGAATCTTCTCTGAATTCTTTCATGTATGATTGGTTATCTTTGCAAGTCTCTTTGAATTTTCAGTTTGGTTTGGCCTACTAGATTGGTTGATCTTGCCATGGGAGAAGTGCTTAGCTTTGGGTTCGATCTTGAGTAGTTGTGAATTTGAGAAATGCTTGTGTTAAAGTTTGTGATTCCCGTAGCATGCACGTATGGTGAACCGTTATGTGATGAAGTCGGAGCATGATATATTTATTGATTGTCTTCCTTATGAGTGGCGGTCGGGGACGAGCGATGGTCTTTTCCTACCAATCTATCCCCCTAGGAGCATGCGCGTAATACTTTGCTTTGATAACTTCTAAATTTTTGCAATAAGTATATGAGTTCTTTATGACTAATGTTGAGTCCATGGATTATACACACTTTCCTTCCTTCCACAATTGCTAGCCTCTCTAATACTGCGCACTTTTCGTTGGTATCATACACCCACCAAATACCTTCCTCAAAAAAGCCACCATACCTACCTATCATGGCATTTCCATAGCCATTCTGAGATATATTGCCATGCAACTTTCCACCGTTCCGTTCATTATGACACGCTCCATCATTGTCATATTGCTAGCATGATCATGTAGTTGACATCGTATTTGTGGCAAAGCCACCGTTCATAATTATTTCATACATGTCACTCTTGATTCATTGCATATCCCGGTACACCGCTAGAGGCATTCATATAGAGTCATATTTTGTTCTAAGAATCGAGTTGTAATTCATGAGTTGTAAGTAAATAAAAGTGTGATGATCATCATTTAGAGCATTGTCCTAGTGAGGAAAGGATGATGGAGACTATGATTCCCCCACAAGTCGGGATGAGACTCTGGATGAAAAAAATATATAAAAATAGGCCATAAAAAAAAGAAAAAGGCCCAATAAAAAATATGAGAGAAAAAGAGAGAAGGGACAATGTTACTATCCTTTTACCACACTTGTGCTTCAAAGTAGCACCATGATCTTCATTATAGAGAGTCTCTCATTATGTCACTTTCATATACTAGTGGGAATTTTTCATTATAGAACTTGGCTTGTATATTCCAATGATGGGCTTCCTCAAAATGCCCTAGGTCTTCGTGGCTCTCATGATCTTCATGTATTGCGTGAAGATCCAAAAAGTTTTGAAAATGTCAAAAGTATGAAACAATTGCTTGGCTTTTCATCGGGGTTGTGCATGATTTAAATACTTTGTGTGGTGAAGATAGAGCATAGCCAGACTATGGGATTTTGTAGGGATAGCTTTCTTTGGCCATGATATTTTGAGAAGACATAATTGCTTTGTTAGTATGCTTGAAGTATTATTATTTTATATAAATATGAACTTTTTGTCTTGAATCTTTTGAATCTGAATATTCATACCACAATTAAGAAGATTTACATTGAAATTATGCCAAGTAGCACTCTGCATCAAAAATTCTGTTTTTATCATTTACCTATTCGAGGACGAGCAGGAATTAAGCTTTGGGATGCTTGATACATCTCCAACGTATCTATAATTTTTGATTGCTCCATGCTATATTATCTACTGTTTTAGACATTATTGGGCTTTATTATCCACTTTTATATTATTTTTGGGACTAACCTATTAACCAGAGGCCCAGCCCAGAATTGCTGTTTTTGCATGTTTTAGGGTTTCGAAGAAAAGGAATATCAAATGGAGTCCAAACGGAATGAAACCTTCGGAAACGTGGTTTTCTCATCAGATAAGATCCAGGAGACTTGGACCCTCCGTCAAGAAAGCCACGAGGTGGTCACGAGGGTAGGGGGCGCCCCCCCCCCCCTAGGGCGCGCCCCCTGCCTCGTAGGCCCCTCGAAGCTCCATCAACGTACTTCTTCCTCCTATATATATCCACGTACCCCCAAACGATCGGGGACGGAGCCAAAAACCTAATTCCACCGCCGCAACTTTCTGTATCCATGAGATCCCATCTTGGGGCCTGTTCCGGAGCTTCGCCGGAGGGGGCATCGATCACGGAGGGCTTCTACATCATCATCCATGCCCCTCCGATGAAGTGTGAGTAGTTTACTTCAGACCTACGGGTCCATTGCTAGTAGCTAGATGGCTTCTTCTCTCTTTTTGGATCTCAATACAATGTTCTCCCCCTCTCTCGTGGAAATCTATTCGATGTAATCTTCTTTTTGCGGTGTGTTTGTTGAGACCGATGAATTGTGGGTTTATGATCAAGTCTATCTATGAATAATATTTGAATCTTCTCTGAATTCTTTCATGTATGATTGGTTATCTTTGCAAGTCTCTTTGAATTTTCAGTTTGGTTTGGCCTACTAGATTGGTTGATCTTGCCATGGGAGAAGTGCTTAGCTTTGGGTTCGATCTTGCGGTGTCCTTTCCCAGTGACAGAAGGGGCAGCAAGGCACATATTGTATCATAAGTATTTCCCTCAGTTTTGGAGAACCAAGGTATCAATCCAGTAGGAGGCCACGCTCAAGTCCCTCTTACCTGCACAAAACGATACTACTCGCAACCAATGCGATTAGGGGTTGTCAATCCCTTCACGGTCACTTACGAGAGTGAGATCTGATAGATATAATATTTTTGGTATTTTTGGTATAGACATGCAAAGTGAAAAGTAAAAGGCAAAGTAAAAAAGCAAAGCAAGATTAAAGTGATGGAGATTGATATGATGAGAATAGACCCCGGGGCCATTAGTTTCACTAGTGGCTTCTCTCAAGAGCATAAGTATTCTACGGTGGGTGAACAAATTACTGTTGAGCAATTGACAGAATTGAGCATAGTTATGAGAATATTTAGGCATGATCATGTATATAGGCATCACGTCCGTGACAAGTAGACCGAAACGATTCTGCATCTACTACTATTACTCCACTAATCGACCGCTATCCAGCATGCATCTAGAGTATTAAGTTAAAAACAGAGTAACGCTTTAAGCAAGATGACATGATGTAGAGAGATAAAATCATGCAATGTGAAATAAACCCCATCTTGTTATCCTCGATGGCACCGATGCAATACGTGCCTTACTGCCCCTTCTGTCACTCGGAAAGGACACCGCAAGATCGAACCCAAAGCTAAGCACTTCTCCCATGGCAGGAACTACCAATCTAGTTGGCCAAACCAAACGGATAATTCGAGGAGACTTGCAAAGATAACCAATCATACATGAAATAATTCAGAGAAGATTCAAATATTATTCATTGATAGACTTGATCATAAACCCACAATTCATCGGTCTCAACAAACACACCGCAAAAATGAAGAAGATTACGTCGAATAGATCTCCACAAGAGAGGGGAGAACTTTTTATTGAGATCCAAAAAGAGAGAAGAAGCCATCTAGCTAATAACTATGGACCCGAAGGTCTGAGGTAAACTACTCACACTTCATCGGAGAGGCTATGGTGATGTAGAAGCCCTCCGTGATGACGGCCCTCTCTGGCGGAGCTCCGGAACAGGCCCCAAGATGGGATCTCGTGGATACAGAAAGTTGCGGCGGTGGAATTAGGTTTTTGGCTCCCCCTCTGTTCGTTTGGGGGTATGTAGGTATATATAGGGGGAAGAAGTACGTCGGTGGAGCTTCGATGGGCTCACGAGGGTGGGGGGTGCGCCTGGGGGTATAGGGCGCGCCCCCTACCTCGTGCCCACCTTGAAGCTTCCTTGGCGTACGGTCCAAGTCTCCTTGGTCATATTCGGGAAGAAAATCACGTTCTAGAAAGGTTTATTCCGTTTGGACTCCCTTTGATATTCCGTTTCTTCGAAACACTGAAATAGGCAAAAAAAACAGCAATTCTGGGTTGGGCCTCCGATTGATAGGTCTGTCCCAAAAATAATATAAAAGTGGAAAATAAAGCCCAATATAGTCCAAAATAGTAGATAATATAGCATGGAGCAATCAAAAATTATACATACGTTGGAGACGTATCAGGCATCCCCAAGCTTAATTCCTGCTCATCCTCGAGTAGGTAAATGATAAAAAGAGAATTTTTGATGCGGAGTGCTACTTGGCATAATTTCAATGCAAATCTTCTTAATTGTGGTACGAATATTCAGATTAGGAAGATTCAAGACAAAAATTCATATTGACATAGAGAATAATAATAATTCAAGCAAACCAACAAAGCAATTATGTTTTCTTAAAGTAACATGGCCAAAGAAGTTCGTCCCTACAAAATCATATAGTTTAGTCATGCTCCATTTTCGTCACACAAGAATGCTCTCATCATGCACAACCCCGATGACAAGCCAAGCAATTGTTTCATACCTTAATAATTTCAAACTCATAAACTTTCACGCAATACATGAGCGTGAGCCATGGATATAGCACTATGGGTGGAATAGAATATAATGATGGGGGTTATGTGGAGAAGACAAAAAGGAGAAAGTCTCACATCAACGAGGCTAATCAATGGGCTATGGAGATGCCCATCGATTGATGTTAATGCAAGGAGTAGGGATTGCCATGCAACAGATGCACTAGAGCTATAAATGTATGAAAGCTCAACAAAAGAAACTAAGTGGGTGTGCATCCAACTTGCTTGCTCACGAAGACCTAGGGCACTTGACGAGGCCCGTTGTTGGAATATGCAAGCCAAGTTCTATAATGAAAATTCCCACTACTATATGAAAGTGATAACTCAAGAGACTCTCTATATGAAGAACATGGTGCTACTTTGAAGCACATGTGTGGAAAAACGGATAGTAGCATTGCCCCTTTTTATTTATTTTCTTTTTTGGCCTTTTTTTCTTTGGCCTTTCTCTTTTTTTGGGACAATGTTCTATTGAATGATGATCATCACACTTCTATTTATTTACAACTCAATGATTACAACTCGATACTAGAACAAAGTATGACTCTATATGGATGCCTCCGGCGGTGTACCGGGATATGCAAAGAATTAAGAGTGACAAGTTTGAAAAAATTATGAACGGTGGCTTTGCCACAAATACTATGTCAACTACATGATCATGCTAAGCAATATGACAATGATGAATGTGTCATGATAAACTGGATGGTGGAAAGTTGCATGGCAATATATCTCGGAATGGCTATGGAAATGCCATAATAGGTAGGTATGGTGGATTTTTTGAGGAAGATATAAGGAGGTTTATGTGTGAAAGAGCGTATCATATCACGGGGTTTGGATGCACCGGCGAAGTTTGCGCCAACTCTCAACGTGAGAAAGGGCAATGCACGGTACCGAAGAGGCTAGCAATGATGGAAGGGTGAGAGTGCGTATAATCCATGGACTCAACATTAGTCATAAGAACTCATATACTTATTGCAAAAATCTACAAGCCATCAAAAACCAAAGTATTACGCTCATGCTCCTAGGGGGATAGATTGGTAGGAAAAGACCATCGCTCGTCCCCGACCGCCACTCATAAGGAGGACAATCAAATAACACCTCATGTTTCAAATTTGTTGCATAACGTTTACCATACGTGCATTCTACGGGACTTGCAAACTTTAAATCAAGCACTTCTCAAATTCACAATTACTCTATTAGCATGACTTTGATATTACTGCCTCCATATCTCAAAACAATTACTAAGAATCCAACTTTTCTTAGTATTCAACACACTCAAAAGAAAGTTTCACAAATCTTGAGTACCAAGCATGTTATTATTAAGCAAATTACCATGCTATTAAGACTCTCAAAATAATTTAAGTGAAGCATGAAAGATCAATAGTTTCTTTAAAACAAATCCACCACCGTGCTCTAAAAGATCTAAGTGAAGCACATAGAGCAAAATTATAGCGCTCAAAAGATATAAGTGAAGCACATAGAGCAAACCTTCTTAGCTCAAAAAGATATAAGTGAAGGACATAGAGTATTCTATCAAATTCTAATTCATGTATGGCTCTCTCAAAATGTGTGTACAGCAAGGATGATTGTGGCACACTAGAAACCAAAGACACAAATAATACAAGACGCTCCAAGAAAAACACATATCATGTTGGTGAATAAAAATATAGCTCCAAGTAAATTACCGATGGAAGTGGACGAAAGAGGGGATGCCTTCCGGGGCATCCCCAAGCTTTGACTTTTTGGTGTCCTTGGATTATCTTGGGGGTGCCATGGTCATCCCCAAGCTTAGGCTCTTGCCACTCCTTGTTCCATAATCAATCAAAAGAATTCACCCAAAACTTGAAAACTTCACAACACAAAACTCAATAGAAATCTCGTGAGCTCCGTTAGAGAAAGAAAACAAAAGACCACTTCAAGGTACTGTAATGAACTAATTCTTTATTTATATTGGTGTTAAACCTACTGTATTCCAACTTCTCTATGGATTATAAACTATTTTAGTAACCATAGATTCATCAAAATAAGCAAACAACACACGAAAAACAGAATCTGTCAAAAACAGAACAGTCTGTAGTAATCTGTAACTAACGCAAACTTATGGAACCCCAAAAATTCTAAAATAAATTGCTGGACATGAGGAATTTATCTATTAATCTTCTGCAAAAATGATTAACTAAATATCACTTTCCAAATAAAAATTACAGCAGTTCTCGTGAGCGCTAAACTTTCTGTTTTTTACAGAAAGTTCAACAAGACTTTCCCCAAGTCTTCCCAACGGTTCTACTTGGCACAAACACTAATTAAACACAAAAAACACAACCAAAACAGAGGCTAAATAATTTATTTATTACTAACCAGGAGTAAAACACAAAAAACTAAAAATAAAATTGGGTTGCCTCCCAACAAGCGCTATCGTTTAACGCCCCTAGCTAGGCATAAAAGCGAGGATAGATCTAGGTATTGCCATTTTTGGTAGGCAATCCATAAGTGGATCTCATGATAGTTTCATATGCCAATTTTATTTTCTTTCTAGTAAA
Source organism: Triticum monococcum (assembly GCA_034509565.1). Lineage (NCBI taxonomy): Eukaryota > Viridiplantae > Streptophyta > Magnoliopsida > Poales > Poaceae > Triticum > Triticum monococcum. The sequence continues at coordinate 699,998,812 of CM067847.1, forward strand.
GTGTTCCATGCCCTTTTTTAATGGAAATTGAAATCTAGTATTCCCTTCCTTCATATCAATAATCGCACCAACCGTTCTAAGGAAAGGTCTACCAAGAATAATAGGGCAAGAAGGATTGCAATCTATATCAAGAACAATGAAATCTACGGGCACATAATTCCTATTTGCAACAATAAGAACATCATTAATTCTTCCCATAGGTTTCTTAATAGTGGAATCCGCAAGATGCAAGTTTAGAGAGCAATCATCGAAAGTGCGGAAATCTAGCAAATCACACAAAGTTTTGGAGATAGTGGAAACACTAGCACCCAAATCACACAAAGCATAAAACTCATGATCTTAAATTTTAATTTTAATAGTTAGTTCCCACTCATCATAGAGTTTTCTAGGGATAGAAACTTTCAACTCAAGTTTTTCTTCATAATATTGCATCAAGGCATCAACAATATGTTCGGTAAAGTCTTTCTTTTGACTATAAGCATGTGGAGAATTTAGGACGGATTACAACAAGGAAATACAATCAATTAAAGAGCAACTTTCATAATTAAATTCCTTGAAATCCAATATAGTGGGTTTAGCAACATCTAGATTTTTATTTCTTTCAATCCCACTTTCATCAATTACATCATAAAGATCTAAATACTCCGAATTTTTAGAATGCCTTCTAGGTAAAGGAAGATCATATTCAGTTTCATCAAGATTATTGCAAAACAAAGATTTGATAGGAGACACATCAATAACTTCTAGATCTTCATCTTGATTTCCATAGGAATTGGAAGAACACGCTTTAATAAAGGCATCTTTGGAAGCACGCATCCTAGCAGTTCTTTCCTTGCACTCATCAATGGAAATTCTCATGGCTTTGAGAGACTCATTGATATCATGCTAAGGAGGAATAGATCTAAGCTTTAAAGAATCAACCTCAAGAGAAATTATATCAACGTTCCTAGCCAAATCATCAACTTTAAGCAATTTCTCTTCAAGCAAAGCATTAAAATTCTTTTGTGAATTCATAAACTCTTTAACACTAGTCTTAAATTCAGAGGGCATGTTATTATAATTTCCATAAGAGTTGATGTAGGAATTCCCATAATTATTAGAAGGATTACTAGGATATGGCCTAGGATTAAAATTCCCTCTATAAGCGTTGTTACCAAAAGTATTCCTACCAACAAAATTCACATCCATAGATTCATTGTTATTCTCAATCAAAGTAGACAAAGGCGTATCATTAGGATCAGAAGAAACACTCTTAGTAGCAAATAATTTCATAAGTTCATCCATCTTTCCACTCAAAACATTGATTTCTTCTATCGCATGCACTTTTTTATTAGAAGATCTTTCAGTATGCCATTGAGAATACTTAACCATAATATTATCTAGGAGTTTAGTAGCATCTCCTAAAGTGATTTCCATAAAAGTGGCTCCCGCGGCCGAATCTAAAAGATTTCTAGAAGCAAAATTCAATCCGGCATAAAATTTTTGTATAATCATCCACAAATTCAAACCATGAGTAGGGCAATTACGTATCATTAATTTCATTCTCTCCCAAGCTTGTGTAACATGTTCATAATCAAGTTGCTTAAAGTTCATAATATTGTTTCCAAGAGAGATGATCTTAGCGGGAGGGAAATACTTAGAGATAAAAGCATCTTTGCACTTGTTCCAAGAATCAATACTATTTTTAGGCAAAGACGAAAACTAAGCTTTAGCACGATCTCTAAGCGAAAAAGGAAATAGCTTCAATTTAACGACATCATTATCGACATCTTTTTTCTTTTGCATATCACATAAATCAACGAAGCTATTCAGATTAGTAGCGACATCTTCACTAGGAAGGCCGGCGGATTGATCTTTCATAACAAGATTCAACAAAGCAGTATTGATTTCACAAGATTCAGTATTGGCAAGAGGAGCAATCGGAGTGCTAAGGAAATCATTATTATTGGTATTGGTGAAGTCACACAATTTGGTAGTATCTTGAGCCATCGCGACAAACAAGCAATCCAACACACGGGCAAACAAAAAGGCAAGCGAGAAAAAGGCAAACGGAAAAGAGAGGCGGAGAAGGAGATGGAGATTGGGAAAGAGAGGGCGAATAAAACGGCAAGGGTGAAGTGGGGGAGAATAAAACGAGAGGCAAATGGCAACTAATGTAATGCGGGAGATAGGGATTGTGATGGGTACTTGGTATGTTGACTTTTTGCGTAGACTCCCCGGCAACGGCGCCAGAAATTCTTCTTGCTACCTCTTGAGCTTGCGTTGGATTTCCCCGAAGAGGAAAGGATGATGCAGCAGAGTAGCGTAAGTATTTCCCTCACTTTTTGAGAACCAAGGTATCAATCCAGTAGGAGTCCACGCTCAAGTCCCTCGTACCTGCACAAAACGATAGCTACTCGCAACCAACGCGATTAGGGGTTGTTAATCCCTTCACGGTCACTTGCGAGAGTGAGATCTGATAGATATAATATTTTTGGTATTTTTGGCATAGAGATGCAAAGTGAAAAGTAAAAGGCAAAGTAAAAAAGCAAAGCAAGATTAAAGTGATGGAGATTGATATGATGAGAATAGACCCGGGGGCCATAGGTTTCACTAGTGGCTTCTCTCAAGAGCATAAGTATTCCACGGTGGGTGAACAAATTACTGTTGAGCAATTGACAGAATTGAGCATAGTTATGAGATTATCTAGGCATGATCATGTATATAGGCATCACGTCCGTGACAAGTAGACCGAAACGATTGTGCATCTACTACTATTACTCCACTCATCGACCCCTATCCAGCATGCATCTAGAGTATTAAGTTAAAAATAGAGTAATGCTTTAAGCAAGATGACATGATGTAGAGAGATAAATTCATGCAATATGAAATAAACCCCATCTAGTTATCCTCGATGGCAACGATGCAATACGTGCCTTACTGCCCCTTCTATCACTGGGAAAGGACACCACAAGATCGAACCAAAAGCTAAGCACTTCTCCCATGGCAAGAACGAAAAATCTAGTTGGCCAAACCAAACGGATAATTCGAAGAGACTTGCAAAGATAACCAATCATACATAAAAGAATTCAGAGAAGATTCAAATATTATTCATAGATAGACTTGATCATAAACCCACAATTCATCGGTCTCAACAAACACACCGCAAAAAGGAAGAAGATTACATCGAATAGATCTCCACAAGAGAGGGGGAGAACTTTGTATTGAGATCCAAAAAGAGAGAAGAAGCCATCTAGCTAATAACTATGGACCCGAAGGTCTGAGGTAAACTACTCACACTTCATCGGAGAGGCTATGGTGATGTAGAAGCCCTCCGTGATGACGGCCCTCTCCGGCGGAGCTCCGGAACAGGCCCCAAGATGGGATCTCGTGGATACAAAAGTTGCGGCGGTGGAATTAGGTTTTTGGCTCCCCTCTGTTCGTTTGGGGGTACGTAGGTATATATACGAGGAAGAAGTACGTTGGTGGAGCTTCGGTGGGCCCGCGAGGGTGGGGGGCGCGCCTGGGGGTATAGGGCGCGCCCCCCTACCTCATGCCCACCTCGAAGCTTCCTTAGCGTAGGGTCCAAGTCTCCTGGGTCATATTCGGGAAGAAAATCACGTTCCGGAAAGGTTTATTCCGTTTGGACTCCGTCTGATATTCCGTTTCTTCAAAACACTAAAATAGGCAAAAAAAACAGCAATTCTGGGCTGGGCCTCCGGTTAATAGGTTATTCCCAAAAAAATATAAAAGTGGAAAATAAAGCCCAATATAGTCCAAAACAGTAGATAATATAGCATGGAGCAATCAAAAATTATACATACGTTGGAGACGTATCAGCCATCGAGGATAACAAGATGGGGTTTTTATCATATTGCATGAAACTATCCCTCTACTTCATGTCATCATACTATATATGCATGCTGGATAGCGGTCGATGAGTGGAGTAATAGTAGTAGATGCAGAATCGTTTTGGTCTACTTGTCTCAGACGTGATGCCTATATACATGATCATACCTAGATATTCTCATAACTACGCTCAATTCTATCAATTGCTCAACAGTAATTTGTTCACCCACCGTAGAATACTTATGCTCTTGAGAGAAGCCACTGGTGAAACATATGGCCCCGGGGTCTCTTTCTCATCATATCAATCTCCATCACTTTATTATTGCTTTGCTTTTACTTTATTTACTTTGCATCTGTATACCAAAAATACCAAAAAAAAATATTTATCATCTCTATCAGATCTCACTTTCGTAAGTGACCGTGAAGGGATTGACAACCCCTAAAGCGCGTTGGTTGCGCTGAGCTATTGTTTTTGTGTAGGTACGACGGACTCGAGTGTAGCCTCCTACTGGATTGATACCTTGGTTCTCAAAAACTGAGGGAAATACTTACGCTACTTTGCTGCATCATCCCTTCCTGTTCGGGGAAATCCAACGCAGTGCTCAAGAGGTAGCAGTACTTCACCCTCGAACGTGTTATCCTCGTCATCTGACTCAGGAGCGGAAGGTGCAAGGTCCGCACAGAAATTGTCCAGCACCCTAACTCCCAATGTGTTTATATCGGAGTCATTCATGGGTTGGACCGCTACTAAGTTATGAATCATTTCTAATGCATGTTCCGCTTCCAAATCCAGAATATCATTTACCGAGTTTGAAAGTTCACAGTCATTACTACCTAGGGACACTCCTAACTGGTTTGCATTATTAATAATCTCATTATTAGAAAAATGCAAAATGGAATTAGAAGTGTTGACCGACATACCAGTAGTGACCTCAATGTCACGAAGCTTGGCCGCCCTCATAGCGCACCGCTGCTGCATATTGTCAACCTCCGGAATGTCCTATAGGCGGCAGCTCACCCGCCGCCCCATAGAAACTGGATCCGCAATACCTCCAAATGCGATGACCTCCTCCCGAGAGGCTCCATGCGAAATACAATCGTCATCCTGAACCTGAACGCACTGTGGGGCAGCACCCCTCGAAGAAGCAGCAGGCACCGAGAGCAACGTAGGAGGGCTCTGCTGCCCTGCCGGCGTCGGCCTCGAGCCCATGCCCTAGGACGGAGGTGCGTAGGGGGAGAGAAGTACTTGGGCCGCCTGCCCGTACTCCCCGCCCACCCCGTCCCCCTGGCTATGGGTCGCGGACGTCACCGGTGATGTGGCCAACGAAGCCGGTGGAGGAGAGGAGGGGGCTGAGGCCACCTGCCCAGACCCCCCTCCCCACGGCTCAACCACCGGTGCCTTCTCCATCGCCCGGGCTGATGCACTGGTCAGAGCTGGAGAAAGAGGGGCCTCCTGCCGACCCTCGTCCTCCCCTCCGTGTACCGTGGTAATCACCAAGACAACCCCCTCTGAGCCCCTGAGCACAGGACCATCAGCAATATCAAAATCCAACGAAGGAAGCACACGCTCCATCACGTCATCGGACTCCATCCGGTCACTCCATAATCTGGGAGGCGCAGAAGCTGGCTCAAAAGACCCAAATCTCAACATGTTCATTGGCACCGAGGGGGATGGTGCCTTCCCATCCCCGGGCGTCTGAGAGGCGGAGCCCGAACCGCTGGACAACTCACGTGCAACATCGTTAACTGGCACCTCCTTTGCACCAGGATTATCATCACCCTCATGCATGTCTACATCCGTCCCAGCAATGGCCTCAGCAAAAAGATCAGCATCCTCCAACTCAATCTCGAGGTTAAAGATTTCACCTCTATATGTCCACTTAACCACATCAGGCACAAACTCAATATCCAGAACACTGACCAATAAACGTGCCACCCCGTGTGCTCTGGTAAAAGCCATATCCACTCTCTTAGTTTTCCCAACCAAAATACCCAGTCTAGCGACAACCCGAGCATCCTGCATCGGGTTAGAAGGAGCCCTAGAGAAACGTAACCAGACCTGAGTAAGAGGCTTGCCCTGTGGCACAACCTTCTTCCACTCATGGAACTCAAGGATACAATATGTGCCCGGTACTCTGCATAGCCCAAAACTCAGAAGAGTTTGCAAATCCTCAACAGAAGGGAAGTCAACCTTATACATGTTCCCCTCGATACTGACAAGTTCCCATTGGGAGTCACCTGGAACTAGCTCCATAAGCCTCTGCACAATCTGAGTCTCGGAAACATCACATTGGTAACTTTGACAACTCCAGTGGTCATACTTTGGGTCTCCTCCGGGATCTCCCTCGCACTAGGAGACTCAAAAACATCAACTCAGCGCAGCACACTCCATCATAGTGATAGTGGGCATCTGATCACACAAGATCAGGCACTCCCCCGTATCATGTACCGGCTTGCTGCAGGTGTCACAAAGTTCAGTCACACAATCCGCAATGAAGTGGCCCTTCTCACCACAACGATAGCAAAGCATCTTTTCCTTCTTGCGCGCCCACTTGGACGCTCTCTCTTTTTCTGCCATCTCTGCAATCTCAACTGAACTCGTCACATTGATCTCGGCCGTAGCCAACGCAGTGACTACCTCCATGGCCTAACCGGATAGCTCTGCCGTCTGACCGGAATCGGCCACCTCCGCTTAGTCCGTATGCTCAACAACAACATGCGGAGGAGGATGACGTTGCCGGTACCTGCCACCTCGGCCACCACGACCACGATGACCACGGTACCCGCCTCGCTGCCGGTATTCGGGGCCAAATGCCCCCTCAACAAAGCCACCCGGAGGGCCGAAAAAAGGTCTCTCGGCAGTGCCATCGCTCTGCAAAGCATAACCCCGCCCGCCACCCATGGACGACGAACCTCGGTGCTAGACTTCACCATACGCATTGTGTCCATCATCACCCCATTGATCCCGGGGCGGTTCGTTAGCAGCTCTGTTACTGGCAGCCCGAGGTAAGGTCATCCCTCCAGCTCCAGACTGAGGAGGCGGCATCTGCGTCTGCCCCGATTGAGGCCGCTACTGCATCAGCCTCGTAACCTGGTGTGGCGGCGGTGCAGCCCGCGGCTGATGCGCGAGCACCTGACCAGGCACCACGGGCAGCCTAGGATGCGGCTGCCGTGGCCCAGGCGCAACGCCACCCCGTCCCGCGGCCACACTCGGGCCCTGAAGCGGCGGCCGAAGACCAAAGGCAGACCCGCCCCGACCCGTGGCGGCAGCAGCCGCCGGAGCCAACATCGGCGGTCTCTGGCCATTCACACCTCCACCTCGACCCACGACGGGGAGATTTGCACCAGGCAGCACCGACGGTCGCGGCGCAGCCGGCGCCGCAGCCCCACGTCCGACCCCAGGTGCCGGAAACGTGGCACCGGCAGGCACACCGGGGGCCACCGCCGGCTGCTTCTTCCCAGGCGGCACACCCGCACCTCGGCCTGCCATAGCCCCAAGGGGAGGGATACATACCGCTCGCCCCGAACCACACGATGGGAACCCCGGTTTCGCCCAGCGCCGAGGAACCCTAGCGCTACGTGATGGCGAACGAGAAAAAGAGAGAAAGATCGAAGACGAGCGCGTGTTGGCACCGCTCAGTTGGGTTGGCACCGGTTTAGCCTGGGCCTAATACCCAGCTAACCCCGGCCCAACCGAACTCAGCCCATGCACACTTAGAAACGGCCCATCTGGGCCTAGTAGTGAATTCAAACACAGTGCTCGGGCTGCGGCGATCCCGACGACCGGACTTCCGGGCGTGACCGGCGTGCACGCCGCCGGCGCCGATCTAGCCCCCGTCCGGCGGGCATTCTTCTTACTCTTTACTACAATCCACGATTCCAGCGGAATTAAATCTAAAACGGTAAGGTTAGGAAGACTAACCTTCGGAAGAGGACCTTTCCAAGGCCTGACCGCCATCGCTGCCGTTCTCTGATGAACCACCTGGCGCACCATCTCCTTCTTCTCTCCCGCGTGCAGCCCTATCCTGGCCGGATCATCAATGGGCAAAACGTTGTCGATAGTCGTCACCACTTCATCTTCGTTTTATCCGGCGTGGAAGAAGTCACATATTTGGTCAGAGGCCGTCGGTGACAGCGGAGATGGATCCTCGTCCGCATCGTCCTCATCAGCGTCTGCAAGCGCCCAAAACCGGCCACCACATGCCGTCGATCGCCGGAGGAAGAAGGCGGCGCACCCCTGGTCGCCCTCCCAGTCACCCCTCCAGTCGCCTCTCGTGTCCCGATCTTCGGCTTAGGTATTGGAGCATCTGGTTCTGATATTAGATCGACCACCTCGATCTGATCCTCCCCTCTTAAGTTCTCCTGCATGCATTCAACAACAACAATCTCGAAATCATCGATATTCAAACGCGTACCTGTGTGGATCCGTTCGTCGACGTCCAAGTACCGGCCAGCGAGAATATCGTGATCGCGATCTCAAACCGTCATCCATCTTGACGTCGAATGTGTATAGAGAAATCCGTCTCTCCATCATCCAACCATCCGGCAAACTTTGAAGCGGATCTGCCATCGGGCTGGAGCCAAATGTTGGACCTCCTGATCCAGAGCCGTCTCGGATTCGGATCCGGCAGCCACCACTTGGCCCGATCGCCAGGACCCCGGCCCCGGCACCTGCGCCGGCAGCGGTGCCGGTGAGGCCCCCAGCGCCGACGGCGGCGGCGGTTCTGGTGTAGGCGGCAGGGTCGCCCCTCCCACCCCCTCTCCCTCATGTGCGGCGGTCATCCCTCCTCACGTGTCACCTCTGCAACCTTTAAAAATGGGGAGAATTTCACTTCCCCGGCCTCTGCACCAACTAGGGATGCATACGGCCATTTGTTTTGCTTCCCCCTCTATCTATCAGTATCTTAACGTTTGTTTCGTTATAAGTCGTTTTATAATCCACCTTAATTAACTTTTAGGCTGTACAACCCATATGTAGGAGAAGAAACTAAAGTTAACACCTTAATTAACTTTCTTAAACACTACCCATAGAACAATGGTTCTACGATAATTTTCATTAATTAAAGTAAAAATATATACTTTGCCTAGTTGCTCCTCCGCAACCGGACATAGACCTCTGATCGGTTGGCCAAGAGAGGCCTTCCCCACCAGGCCACATGCTCTCTATGTTGCCTGGAACAAGAGACGCTCGAGAATCTCCTTTTGCTCTGTGTCTACGAGCGTGAGGTTTGGGCTATCATCATCCAATGGATCGGCTTGCTCAATCATGCTCCAAGCAGCAATAGTGAGCTTCTGTCCTGGTGGCTTGGAATACAACCCTCCATCCCGCCGAAGCTACGGAAGGAACTCAACTCCATCATCCTCTATACGTTGAGCTGCATCCGGCTTGAACCAAGTCGCCGTGTCTTCAAAAGCAAAGCCGAACCGCCTCACTTTGTTGGCGACACTATTCGTAACACTTGCTATGAGTGGCGGAAGGTGGGAAACGTCGACATAGGTTGAGCCCATGTGGCATCGTAGGTCTGGCAGCCGTCTTGTGGCGCTGACTCACAACTCTTGTAAATTGTGACTGCTTTCTTTCTAAATATATTGGCACGCAGGTCTCCTGGGTGTTCTTGAAAAAAACACCAGTAATTAAAACTTATATTGGTACTCCCTCCAATCCAAATTAATTATCGTTCAAATGGATGTACATATTTAGCAATGAAATACGTTGAGATACATCTATTTGAGCGACAAATATATGAACCAGAGAGAGTGACATTTTCCTTTTTTCGCAACGGTTTCTTCCTAAACCCTAGGACTGGAGGGAGTAATATATGCCGATTGTACTTATTGTGTTTTGTTTTATTTATTAGATGTTGTCTTTGTTAACATGTTGATTGTGTGCATTCTCGATACTTTGTCATCATGTCGTGTGAAGTCCAAGTTTACTTATTGTGTCACAGCTTACTGCATTAATAAAATTCCACATTATCAAATAATATATCGTCACCTTAAAAAATGTATATCACCTTTATGCCGCAAGAGGACGTGTGGTTATTATTTATATATATTATGGAATTTATTATCGTCATGAAGCAAAGATGTGCTAGGGAGTACATCGTTGAAGATGACGATAATGGCGATTGCACACGTATTTTGCTTTATTTATTAGATGTTGTGTTTGTTAGGATGCTGACCGTGTGCATTCTCAATACTTTGATCATATTGTTTTGAAGGCCAAATTTACTTATTCTGTCATAACTTAATGCATTAATAAAATTTCGCATTATCAAACAATATATCTTCACTTTGAAAATGGTGTACTGGCTTTTTGGCGGAAGAGGCCATGGTTATTATTCTATATATGTAACATCTTTAAGCTCATGTGATATCAGATTAAGAAACACCCGAAGGCATGGGTCAAGACCGAACTCCACGAGAACATAGATACACAAACGTTTGGTAACTTGAGAAGAATGATAAGAGATGTGTATTTATGAAGTGTTGAGGCTTCTCTATTTACTCCTTCCTACCTCTCCTTCTAAATTTATGCATCATTTTTGTGCTTTTCTAAAATCAAATGGAGGCAGAACTACCCCTAGTGTCCGGCTCAATCTCTCTGCCAGTCTACCCCATATATGCTTCACTTCCTCTCGTAAGAGAGATGAGGAATCAATTTAAGTTTAGGGTCGCTAGGTCGAGCAAATTGCCTATTCATTTTCTTGTTAGTTCCTTATCTTAGGCAAGAGAGGTATCGGGATGTGAGAAGGCGTATCACTAGCCCTTGGACGAAGAAAGGCAAGAGGTTTTTGTAAAACCATAATGTAGTTCAGATTCGTTAAATTTGCGGAGCAAAGGCATAGCTGCAGTAGCCTGACTTTGTCCACAGAGTCAGCAGATTAAAAACGAACAAGCAAGATCAATTTTACTTATACACGAAGTACTTGTCCTGTAACACACTGCTGCTGACAAGTACTGTAACATCTAGTCTGAACCGTTGGCCTTAAATCTGATGATTCACATGGGGCAAACTCAGCAACACCGTTATCATTGCTGACGTGGCTTCTTATAGTCAGCTCATCCGAAGCACTCATAATGACCTGATGCTCAGATACTCCGTTTGCTTACTCTTGTGATTTGTGATGCTATCTTATAATGTTCCGCATAGCACATGAAAAGAGGTTCACGAGTGTTGTGGGATTAGTCCGTTGCATCATCTAACAATTTTGCGAACATCAATCCATCCACAGAGAAGACGTTCAGGAGTAGCAACGAATACCTTTGTTTCCATGTTAGTACCTTGTGCAGATTGCAAGGGCCGGCCCTACGTCGTGTCGGTCGCTGTCTCGCTCATCACGGTGGGATCGCGCCGCGTGCCGAGTTGCCGAGTTGCCGACCCCATCGCACTGCTCGGGGAACCAGCTCGTGGGCGCCAGCTGCTCGAACTCGACAACCTCCTTGTTCAACCTGGGCAGGCCAGTCGTACCTCTGCTGGCCGCAAGCCTCCTTCAGCCACAGCCGATGGGGCCACGGGACACGGTTCTTGATCGTTTCAATCATCCACTTCTCTGTTTCGCAAGTGGACCATCAGCGCTATCTTGTAGCCTCCACGTAGATGCATTTGAAGAGTTTTTTTAAAGAAGGTAAAAGCTTTGCCTCATCCATTAAATAAAAGAGAATAGAGTTAGGTACAGATAACCCGAGTACACGGCATACGGATTACTCGCGCAATAAAAAAACCCTAGTTTTTTAGCACCGACAGTGATCCAAAGATTTGCTGAAATCTGAGATGGGCTCTAGGCCCATATTGCAATTTCTGAAAAATCTCTAAGGGCCCATGTGGGTTATATGGCACTAGGTGTAGTGGGAAGTTTAGTCCCACCCCGAAAGTGGAAGGAGAGTTGAGTGGTTTATAAGGGTTTCTCTTCTACATGCTATTGGAGCTTGAGAAGAGAAGAGGCCCTCGCGCACTCCTCCTCCGCCGCCCGCCTCGCCACGCCACGCCTCATCACGACGCGTCGCGCCGCCGGTTGCGGGATTGAGCCGAGTTCACACCTACGCGCTTATTTTTGCCAGTCATTAACGGAGAGTTTTCTGACAGCTGGGCCACGATGTGAGACGTCGGATCGTGGGCTGTCACGGTTGTCTCCTAACCCTAGCCGCCACGAACAGATCACATCTGCTCACGCGCACGCCCACCGTCGTTCCTTCGCTGCTGCTGCCGCCGGTGACTCCATCCCGTCCGCCGCGTACACGGTCGACGGGAGAGCAGGTCTCCGAAACCACGCCCTTCTGGTTCCTGTACGGGGTGAGGGGCGAATAGGTTTTTGGGCAGCGATTACGCGATTGCTCGCTTCCGATCGTCTACTTCCTCTACGTCCGCGTCGCCTTCATCATCACCATGTCCACCGACGCCGAACGTGCCGCCGAGAAAGCCGAAGCCGACAAGAAGGCCGCCGAGGACGCCGCTGCTGCCACCAAAGCCGCGGCCTCTGCGTGGCCTACTGGAGGGTATAACTCGTTTATCCCGCTCCTGATTATTTTCATATTAGCAGTACTAACAGTATGTGTAGATCTGTCTACTGTTTGCTTAGTACGTGCATGTTTAGATCAGAGTCAGTACATCATCAACTTAGTCAATGACATGCTAGTGATTTACTCATGGATTAATTTAATCGAGAAATTGCCTATTTATTCAACAATCCAAAAACCTATTATGTATAGGAATTTCTCGGCAAGTGGCTTTGCCGCTGCACTGAAACCGGATAAGTTTACCGGTACATACTTCAAGCGTTGGCAGACTAAGACCACGTTATGGCTCACGGCTATGAACGTGTTCTGGGTCACCGGTGTCTCCACGGGAACGATTGCTCCTGAACAGGAGAAGGCGTTCAAGGAGGCTACCGTTGTGTTTCTCGGAGCGGTTCTTAGCGTGATCGGAGATAAACTGGTCGACGCATATTTACATGTGCATGTCGCCAAGGACTTGTGGGAGGCGCTCGAATCTAAATTCGAGGCCGCCGATGCAGGGAGAGAGATGTATATTATAGAGCAGTTCCACGATTACAAGATGGTTGAAAACCGTCCTGTATTGGAGCAGGCTCATGAGATAATATGCATTGTTAAGGAACTTGAGCTTCTCAAGTGCGAGTTACCGGGCAAATTTGTCGCGGGCTGCATAATCGCTAAGCTCCCTAATTCCTGAAGGAACTTTGCCACCACTCTGAAACATCAGAGGCGTGAATTCTCTGTGGAGGATGTCATTGGCCATCTGAGTGTTGAGCAGAATTCGAGGGCAAAAGACTCGCACGGAAAAGGGGCCGAAGGGACTTCTGTTGCCAACATTGTGAACCAGAAGAACTTCAACTCCCACAAGTCCAAGGGAAAGAACGGTGTCCAACACAATACCGACTTTAAGAAGAAGGGTAAGAAGACCCTCAAGAAGAACAAGAAGGACGAGGGCTGCTTTACTTGTGGTTCGGTTGAACATTGGGCCAACAAGTGCCCAAACAAGTATAAGAAGTCAGGACAGGACTCCAAGTCTGTCAACATGATTGTGGGCAACAATGAGAATGGTGCATCTGGGTACGGTAATTTATTTACTGTTTTTCAGTGTTTCAACCCAACGATTGGTGGGTGGACACAGGTGCAGGTGTTCATGTGTGTGCTGACATTTCATTGTTCACTTCTTACCAGGTCACGGGTCCGTATTGATGGGGATGGCGCGAGTGCTTCTGTTCATGGTGTTGGTACGGTCGATCTGAAGTTTACTTCGGGAAGGATCGTGCAGCTGAAGAACGTGCAGCATGTCCCCGCCATCAAGAAGAACCTCGTTAGTGGCTCCCTTCTATGTAGAGAAGGGTTTAAGTTGGTTTTCGAGTCTAATAAATTAGTTGTTACAAAATATGGACTCTTTGTAGGAAAAGGTTATGAGAGCGGAGGGATGTTCCGCCTTTCCCTCGCAGATTTTTGTAATAAAGTCGTGAACCATATTCATTCGAATGTTAATGAATCTGAAGTTTGGCATTCACGTCTTTGTCACATTAGTTTTGGTGTTATGACGCGGCTAGCCAAGTTGGATTTAATCCCGAGTTTCACTTTAGCCAAAGGTTCTAAGTGCCTTTCATGTGTGCAAGCTAAGCAACCTCGCAAGCCTCATAAGGCCGCGGAGGAGAGACACCTGGCACCATTAGTACTCATACATTCTGATCTTTGCGAGATGAATGGTGTGTTGACTAAAGGTGGAAAGAGATACTTCATGACATTGATAGATGATTCCACTAGATATTGCTATGTGTATCTGTTAAATACTAAAGATGAGGCTCTATACTACTTTAAAATCTATAAGGCAGAAGTTGAAAATCAACTTGAAAAGAAAATTAAACGAGTTCGGTCAGATCGTGGTGGAGAGTACTTCTCGAGTGAGCTTGATTCCTTTTGTGCGGAACATGGCATTATTCATGAGAGGACGCCTCCCTATTCACCCCAGTTAAACGGGGTTGCCGAGCGGAAAAACCGTACTCTAACTGATTTGGTTAACGCCATGTTAGATACATCGGGTTTATCCAAGGCATGGTGGGGGGAGGCTATATTGACGGCATGTCATGTCCTGAATAAAGTTCCGACAAAGGATAATGAGATCACTCCCTATGAGAAATGGGCAAAGAGAAGGACGACACTCTCGTACTTGCGCACTTGGGGCTGTTTGGCGAAAGTCAACGTGCCGATCCCCAAAAAGCGTAAGCTTGGACCCAAGACTGTGGACTGCGTTAATTTGGGCTACGCTAAGAACATCGTTGGCTATAAATTTCTAGTAGTGAAATCTGAGGTACCTGACCAGAAGGTCGGTATAATTATGGAGTCTAAGGATGCTACATTTTTTGAGGATATTTTTCCTATGAGAGACATGCAAAGCACTTCTAGACAGGAATCTGAGGAGACTCCTGAACCTGCCATCCCTATGGAATATTATGAACAAACACATGATGAAAATCCTGAGGAGGATGACGAGGAAACCCTTGGTAGGGGCAAGAGACAAAGGACTGCAAAGACCTTTGGTGATGATTTCTTCGTGTACCTCGTGGATGATACTCCCACTTCTATTTCAGAAGCGTATGCCTCTCCAGAAGCTGACTACTGGAAGGATGCGGTCCGTAGCGAGATGGATTCCATCATGGCTAACGGGACATGGGAGATCACTGACCGTCCGTATGGTTGCAAACCACTGGGATGTAAGTGGGTGTTCAAAAAGAAGCTTAGGCCCCATGATACGATTGAAAAGTACAAGGCTAGGCTTGTGGCCAAGGGCTATGACCAGCAAGAAGAGGAAGATTTCTTTGATACTTATTCACCTGTAGCTAGACTGACCACCATTCGAGTATTACTCTCGTTGGCGGCCTCACATGGTCTTCTCGTCCATCAGATGGATTTTAAGACGGCTTTTCTAAATGGAGAGCTAAAGGAGGAAATCTACACGCAACAGCCTGATGGCTTTGTGATAGATGGTCAGGAAAGAAAGGTGTGTAGGTTGATAAAATCTTTATATGGCCTGAAACAAGCACCTAAGCAATGGCATGATAAGTTTAATACAACTCTGACATCTGTTGGTTTCGTTGTTAATGAGGCTGTCAAATGTGTATACTATCGCCATGGTGGGGGCGAAGGAGTTATACTGTGCTTGTATGTTGATGACATACTGATATTCGGAACAAACCTCAAAGTCATTGAGGATGTCAAATCGTTTCTATCTCAGAACTTTGAGATGAAAGACCTTGGTGTGGCTGATGTTATCTTGAACATCAAGCTACTGCACTAGTAGAAAACCGGGCAATAGCACTGGTTCGTAAGGCCCTTTAGTGCCGGTTTAGGAACCGGCACTATTATTTCGGCACTAAAGCCCCCCCCCCCTTTAGTACCGGTTCAGCACGAACCGGTGCTAAAGGGGTACCACGTGGCACGAGCCAGCTCCGGGGGCCGGGAGCCCTTTAGTACTGGTTGGTAAAACCAACTGGTACTAAATGGTTTGGGGGGGTTTTGGTTTTATGATTTTTTTTCATTTAATTTTGTGTTTTCCATTTTAATTCTTTTTCGTTTGCTGATATTTTACGGTACTACACATTGTACATGTTATGCATATATATATATATATATATATATAGAATTTCTAGTAGAACCAATCATATATATATCATCAATCATGTCTCACAAACCACCATATTAATTCACACATACACACATGTATAGCTATATACAATTTCTCCTACATATGCATATGTTGCCTTCGGAGCCAGTGGCATTAGCCTGATTGGTGCCTTCGGAGCACGATGACAATTGGAAGTGGTTCATGACTTGGTCGATGGGGGCGGTAGCGGGTAATAGTATTCTCCCTTCGGATTTATGACCTGGTCGAGCAAAAATCCCGCTATTTCCTCTTGAAGTGCTTGTACGCGCTCCGTTGGTAGGAGCTTGTCCCGCACCTCATTGAACTGTTAAGAAGGAGATCAATATGCATGTGTATTAGTTGTGTGACTAGATATCGATAATGGTGTAAAAATTGTGAATAGTGTTCTAACAAGCGTACCCATTCCTGTCTTTGAGATCTGCTCCTTTCGGACGCCATCATGCGAATGTTCTCGCAAACACAGTATGCACACAGATCAGTCCCCTGTGCCTGCTTCAGGGCCTTTATTACGAGAATGGAATTTAATTTGATCAGATAATAATTAATCAAGCATGATAATTAAAGAGATGGCAGCTAGCTAGCTAGCTAGTACTACTTAATTACTTACCTTGGATCGAAACCATTTCAGCTGTGGTTTCCATTCGCCTTCCCTGACGCTGATGAACCTTTCCCAAGCCCTGCCCGCCGACAAAGAAAATGAATAAAGGGGTTATTAAATAGTTCATATCATGAAATGACGAACTAAATAGGCCGAGATATGTAGTTATAAATAATGATTGAAATTACCTGTTGACTATCCCATACAAGATGTTGTAGTCACCTTTTGCTGTGAGTAGCGAGTCCAGTATTTCAACTGTTCCGGCGTCAACTTTAATGATACACAAGATCCAGTGAAATCTACATGCACACACGTTTGCATGTCTTAATTAAGCGGGCATATGTAAGCAAAAACATGTAGCTAGCTAGTAGGCAAAAACAGAGAATTTGTAGTACAAGAAAGTGTGACTCACTCGAAGTTGTAAAGAAGTAGTATATCTTCATTGTATTTGAGGCGCTTCAAGAACTCTAGCATGCTGTCCTCTACCTCTTTTTCATAATATGCATCTAATTTCCATGTGTATTCATTAACGGTGTTTGGGTCAATGAACCCAATGCCACAGCGTCCACCTTTTCTCATTTCATACATCTTCATCCTACATAATACCACAGAAAAGAAAATAGTGAGGATAATTACACATAATGATTGATCAAAAGGATCACTACAGCTAGCTTGAGACTTAAATTACAGAAAGAAATCACTTACAGACAATAGCAACTGACGATAGATTTGTCGAGTGCGTCTTGATTGTATAACTGAAACAGTTCAGAATACTCAACGGCCACAGCTTTCTCATGGTAGTAATCATCCTTCTTGACATACACCATGAGGGACTCTCGATCGGATCTCTTGCTAATGTCCATGTACCATTGATGCAATTCATACATTCTCGTTGGGAGCTTCTTGACATCTTCTGGCTCGACCAAAGGTTGGCCCCGGACAAATTTCCATTTTATTTCCCCCTCTCTAATCGGAGGCATGTCCTCGATCTCGAGGAGTTGTCCAACAGTGATCTGGAGTTCTTCAGCCTACATTATATGCTCCTGGGTTATTACCACATCGCCCACCTCGGGAACGTAAACTGTTTGGCCACAATAATATTGGGCGCGCATACTGTCAGGTGTTGTTGGCGGCACAACAAGCGGGGGGATCGATTGCGGCGCCTGTTTTCCCAGCTGGGCAACGGTTTTCCCGCATTTTTTGACAGCTGCTTGTTGTTTGCTCGAGCTCGAGCTCGCCTCCTTCTGTAGACGTTGTCGATGTAACTTCCTGATGTGGCGCTCATAGTCTGAGTCAACAGGCTTAGGATCTGGTGGTTGAGCCATACGAATAAAGTGGTCAACTACTTCCACAGGCACTTTCTCCCTTGGCGGCGGTGGCGGTTTCGGTCCAAAATGGGCGTCGACTTCTGCCCGCACTATGGCATTGGTTTGCTCCTCGGTCCTATCGTAAGCCCTCACAGGAAGAGGAGTACTGAGGTTTGGACCATATTTATATCGCTTGCCTCCGCCTGTACTTCCTGTACTATGACCTCGACTCGTACCGCTACGCACCATAGCTGCGGGGTGTCTCTTCTGCGATTGCTGAGGCGGCGGAGACGGCTGACGGGGCTGAGTTGGACGAGGAGGAGTGGCCTGAAGCTGTGCCGGACTTGGAGGAGGAGTGGACGTCTGACGCTGTGTCGGACTTGGAGGAGGAGTGGCCTGACACTTTGCCGGACTTGGAGGAGGAGGAATGGCCTCACACGTTGGTGGACTTGGAGGAGCGGGAGTCTACTGACTCGGTGGCGGACTTCGACGAGGAGTCGGGTGACGCGGTGTCGGTGGCCTTCGAAAAATGATGCAATCCTTTCTCCATAGGATGATACGATGTTTGGCATCTCCGAGCGTGTGCTCCTCGTCACCTCCAGGAATGTCAAGCTCTAGCCCCGAATATTGGTCCGCCACCTCATCAACCAAGACACGAGCATAGCCCGTTGGAATCGGGTTGCAATGGAAGGTTGCCTCGGGGGAATTTGAAAAAGCAACGGCGTCCGCCACCTTCATGGATATGTTCTTCATTTTGAAGTGTAGCTCGCAGTTAGTGTTCTCTGTGATGTCATCCACGGGGTATCTATCCAGCACTACTGCGTCACCCGGGGCGGAACCCACGCTGCTTCTCGGCATGGATGGGGCGGTGGTATCCAAGGTTGGATCATCCGCTAGCTGCTACAGCTGCTGAGACCCCCTTTGCTGGCTAAGTGAGTCGATCTGCTCCTGCTGCCGCTGGAATTTAGCTGCCAATTCCGCTTGACTTGCTTCTAGGCCTTGAAGGCGTTCATAGTCCCGCTTCCTCTGTTCCTCCTCCATCTTCCTCTTCTTGTCCTCCGCAATCTTCTTTCTCGCACGGGTTCTGTAGTTCGCGTTCCAGTCCGAAAACCCCTCATACCACGGAGTAGCGCCCTTGCCTCGTGTTCTTCCTGGGTGTTCAGGATTTCCCAGGGCACGCGTAAGCTCGTCGTTCTCTCTGTTGGGCTGGAACACCCCCGATCGAGCCTCTTTTATTGCAACAAGTAGCGCATCGTCGGCTCCGTTCAGACATGCCTTCGTCTAAACATTGCCTGTCTTCGGGTCCAACTCCTCCCCATGCGCATAGAACCAAGTCCTGCACCTGGGGGGCCAGTTCTTAGTAACCGGAGTGACACTTGCATCCTCCATCTCTTTCTCAGACTTATCCCACTTAGGCATTGCCACCGCGTAGCCACCTGGCCCCAGCTTATGGAACTTATCCTTTTTTCCGGCATTGGCCTTATTTATTCTCGACCGTTCCTTAGCTAATTCTGAATCCTTGAATTTCACGAAATCGTCCCAATGAGCACTTTGATTCTCTAGTATCCCCTCGAATACTGGAGTCTTCCTTCCTTCCTTGACGTACTTCTCCCACGTAATTCTCTTGTGGTTCTTGAATGCAACCGCCATCTTCCTAAAAGCAGCGTCCTTGACTTTCCGCACATCTGCTTCTGTGATATTAGCTGGTAGGGTGAAATGTTCCATGAGAGTATCCCAAAGCAGTTTTTTTTATTCTCGTCGACAAAAGTAACATCTGGACGTGGCTTTGCTGGCTTTCTCCATTCTTGATGGGAGATCGGGAGTAGGTCCTTCACAAGAACTCCGCACTGACGAACGAACTTGTCCGCAATCTTCTTAGGCGCTAATGGTTCGCCATTAGGTTTGAATGCCTCGATATTGTACTTTACGCCCTCCTTCAACTTTTTGTTCGGACCTCGTTTTGTCCTTTTGCCTAAAGATTTGCCCGATCCGGATGGCTGAAAGAAGAAAGATCGATTCGTTAATATATCTTCAACTCATTTAAAACATGCGATGATCACCAGATTCCTGCTTATATAAATATATATACCTCGCCGGTGTTTGTTGTTTCAGGATCAACATGTTCTTCATCATAGTTCATGACTTCATCTTCTCGGTCGTCGCGATCGAATATCATATCACCCTCTCCGGTGTTGTTTAGAAATTCGGATCCGTCAAAATCTTCTTCATTCTGATCATCATCTGGCCCGCGTATGATATCGAACATGGTCTGTTCTCTCTCTCTCTGTCGGTATTGTCCACCATAGCTTTTATTTAACTATGCCAAAAGAAATATAAAACAATTTAGTATAATCTCGAATAATAGATATAATCTCGAATACATCGTCTCGAATAATAGATATAATCTCGAATACATCGTCTCGAATAATAGATTTAATCTCAAATACGTCGTCTCGAATAATAGATATAATCATCTCGAATATTATATATCGAATACATCACTAGCTAGCTAGCTAGCTAATAAAGATCGAATACTACAGAGTAATCTAGGCCACTCGCGATTCCTGAGGTGCGGGCGGTGGACACCCAAAGAGAAGGAACCATCACTGGATCATAGCTCGGGTGATCTCCCCAAAGAACCTGCCAGGTATTGGAGAACCTGACGTCCATAGCAGCCATGTAGCGATGGACGTGCTCGTCCTCCTCCCTGACACGGCGACGTACCACCTCCGGCAGGGCCGGCGCCCTCCGCACCGAAAGTGGCCCACGCGAATGCCACCAAAGAAGATGAGGGTCGACGACGGGACCGGGGGCCGGGTTCCTCACCAAGCATCGCGCCCCTGAAGGTAGCACCTCCCAGTGCCAGCCCGGCGGAGCCCAGTCCAGAACATGGGTCCTCTGAAGCAGGACGTCGTCGCGGACGTGTCGACGGCGAGGATGCGGGCCGGGCATCGTCGACAACAAAATACTATATGCCGCAAAAGTAAAGTAACATTTTTTAAATGATGGATTGTGATGATTTCATATATGCAAATTCTAAATTTTATAACTAAAAATATGAGAAACTAAAAAAACATCGATCATCGTCTAACAATTTGAAATTAATCTAATTCATCTAGCTAGCTAAAACTAACATTTCCAAAATTTCTAACATTTCTATATAACTAACATTTCTATAACATTTGACATTATATATATTATAACTAACATGTCTACATACTATTTGACATTAATCTAATCTAATTAATTAATTCATCTAAAACTTTTTATAAAAAACAGAAAAACAAAAAAACTAAAAGCTAAAAACAGAAAAATTGTGTGTGTGTGCGTGTCTAGTGTGTGTGTGTGTAGTGTGTGTGTGTGTGTGTGTGTGCATGTAGTGTGTGTGTGTGTGCGTGCGCGTGTGTGGGTGCGCTACGGTCGGCGCCGGCGCCGGCGCCGGTGTGCGCTACGATCGATTGGAGGGAGGAGAGGGGCCGGGGGAGGGGCTCACAGCGACGGCGAGGCGAGGTCGAGGCGACGGCGACGGCGACGGCGAAGCGAGGGGATCGGCGACCGAGACGGCGACGGGGCGGCGACGGGGACGAGGGCGGCGACGGGGACGAGGGCGCGACGGGGACGGCGTAGGACGGGTGCAGCGTCGATCGGGAAGAAACAGAGTGAGAGAATGAAATTTTTCGAAGTGTTGTATATATAGAAGGCACCTTTAGTACCGGTTGGAGCCACCAACCGGTACTAAAGGTCTGTTTTGGCTAGCCCAAGCGACGGGAAGCGACCCCCTTTAGTACCGGTTGGTGGCTCCAACCGGTACTAAAGGCCCCCCCCTTTAGTACCGGTTGATGCCATGAACCGGTACTAAAGGGGGGTGCGCTGCCAGGCGAGGGGCGCAGAAGTTTAGTTCCACCTCGCTAGCCGAAGGGCGCTTACACCTGCTTATAAGCCCCGCCGCCGCTGCTGTCTCGAGCTCCTCTCTAAAGCAGACCTTCTGGGCCTACCTCTGCTACTCTGCCCTGTGGGGCCTATTGGGTTTGCGGGCCTGCATCCTGGCCCAATAACAGGTTGGGTTTCTAGTCGTATGCAGGCCGCTGTGGCCCGGTAGGTGGGCTTTTTTCATTTAGTTTTTTCTTTTCTGCTTTATTTATTTTGTTTTATTTATTTTTAGTTGTTTTTTGCTGTATTTAGAGTTTCTTTGTGAATATTTTTGATAGTTTTTAGAAACTTTCAATTAGTGCCGGTAGTTTTTAAATTTGAATAGTTTAAATTTTGAATTATTTGAAATTTGTGTGAATCACTAGTTTGTGAATAACTTAACTTTAAAAATACATTTTCCAGTGATTCTTTTTTCTTATGTTTAATATTAGTGTGTTTTATCATTATATTCAATTTGGTAATGCTTAAGTTATTTAAAAAATGAAATGACTTTGTAACGGATGAGTTTTCGTCCGAAACCCTGATACTTCGAAACAGATTGTCCATTTTGTACACGAAGTACATTCAGTTTTTGCGGTAACCCTCTCTACTTTTTTGCACATGCTATGTGGGTGAAATTATGATGCCATGCCAACTTTCATCCTTTTCTGAGTTCATTTGAAATGCTTTTCAACTTCAGGGTCATTTAGCTAAAAAAATCAGTAAATGCATGAAAGAATTTGCTTGCATCCCAGATCACATCCCAGATCTTTGGGTGTGAAACTTTTTCTTCGCGTGTTTCCCTTTGCGTCGTAGCCATGGAAAATCTTCATCATTTAACGGGATGCTTGGGTCAATATTCACTGTGAATGGAGCAATTTCATCAAACTTTTCATAATCTTCTGACTTGTCTGTCTTGTCATCCACTCCCACGATGTTTCTCTTCCCAGAAAGAACTATGTGCCGCTTTGGCTCATCGTACGATGCATTCGCTTCCTTATCTTTTCTTTTTCTTGGCTTGGTAGACATGTCCTTCACATAGAAAACCTGTGCCACATCATTTGCTAGGACGAATGGTTCGTCTGCATACGCAAGATTGTTGAGGTCCACTGTTGTTATTCCGTACTGCGGGTCTTCCGTTACCCCGCCTCGTGTCATATTGACCCATTTGCACCGAAACAAAGGGACCTTCAAACCACGTCGATAGTCAAGTTCCCATATGTCCTGTATATAACCATAATATGTTTCCTTTCCTGTCTTGGTTTCTGCATCAAAGCGGGCAGCACTGTTTTGGTTGGTGCTCTTCTTATCTTGGGCGATCGTGTAAAATGTATTACCATTTATCTCGTACCCTTTGAAAGTCATTATATTCGAAGATGGTAACTGGGACAGCAAGTACAGGTCATCTTCAATAGAGGTGTCATGCATGGTACGTGCTTGCAACCAGCTGGCGAAACTCCTGGTTTGTTCACGTGTAATCCAGTCATCAGAACGCTCCGGGTGTTTGGAGCGTAGCAAATTCTTGTGTTCATCCATATACGGAGCCACCAAGCGGAATTCTGTAGAAGTGTGTAGTGTGCTTCAGTGAGAGAATGTCCGTCCATACATATTATTTGTTCCCCTCCTAGCGTGCCTTTTCCATCCAGTCTGCCCTTATGCCGCGATTCAGGAACACCAATCGGCTTAAGGTCAGGAATAAAGTCAATACAAAACTCAATGACCTCCTCATTTTGACGGCCCTTGGAGATGCTTCCTTCTGGCCTAGCACGGTTATGAACATATTTCTTTAAGACTCCCATGAACCTCTCAAAGGGGAACATATTGTGTAGAAATATAGGACACAAAACGTTAATCTCTTCGCATAGGTGAACTAGGACGTGTGTCATGATGTTGAAGAAGGATGGTGGGAACACCAACTCGAAACTGACAAGACATTGCACCAAATCATTCTGTAACCTTGGTATGATTTCTGGATCGATTACCTTCTGAGAGATTGCATTGAGAAATGCACATAGCTTCACAATGGCTAATCGAACATTTTCCGGTAGAAGCCCCCTCAATGCAACCGGAAGCAGTTGCGTCATAATCACGTGGCAGTCATGAGACTTTAGGTTCTGGAACTTTTTCTCTGCCATGTTTATTATTCCCTTTATATTCGACGAGAAGCCAGACGGTACCTTAATACTAAGCAGGCATTCAAAGAAGATTTCCTTCTCTTCTTTGGTAAGAGCGTAGCTTGAATGACCCTGATGTATGCCGTCTTTTCCGTGCATACGTTGCTGGTCCTCCCGTGCCTCAGGTGTATCTTTTGTCTTCCCATACACGCCCAAGAAGCCAAGCAGGGTCACACAAAGATTCTTCGTCACGTGCATCACATCGATTGTGGAGCGGACCTCGAGGTCTTTCCAATAGGGCAGGTCCCAAAATATAGATTTCTTCTTCCACATGGGTGAGCGTCCGTCAGCGTCATTCAGAACAGGTTGTCCACCAGGACCCTTTCCAAAGACCACCTTCAAATCCTTGACCATATCATGTACATCAGCACCAGTATGGTGGTGAGGCTTCGTCCGGTGATCCGCCTCACCTTTGAAATGCTTGCCTTTCTTTCTTACGGGATGCCTGCTCGGAAGAAATCGACGATGTCCCAGGTACACATTCTTATTAGCCAAATATATACTCTCGGTATCATCCAAACAGTGCGTGCATGCGCGGTATCCCTTGTTTGTCTGTCCTGAAAGGTTACTGAGAGCAGACCAATCATTGATGGTCACGAACAGCAATGCCTTTAGGTCAAATTCTTCCCCCATGTGCTCATCCCACGCACGTACACCTGTTCCATTCCACAGTTGTAAGAGTTCTTCAACTAATGGCCTTAGGTACACATCAATGTCGTTGCCGGGTTGCTTAGGGCCTTGAATTTGAGAAATGCTTGTGTTAAAGTTTGTGATTCCCGTAGCATGCACGTATGGTGAACCGTTATGTGATGAAGTCGGAGCATGATATATTTATTGATTGTCTTCCTTATGAGTGGCGGTCGGGGACGAGCGATGGTCTTTTCCTACCAATCTATCCCCCTAGGAGCATGCGCGTAATACTTTGCTTTGATAACTTCTAAATTTTTGCAATAAGTATATGAGTTCTTTATGACTAATGTTGAGTCCATGGATTATACACACTTTCCTTCCTTCCACAATTGCTAGCCTCTCTAATACTGCGCACTTTTCGCTGTTATCATACACCCACCAAATACCTTCCACAAAAAAGCCACCATACCTACCTATCATGGCATTTCCATAGCCATTCTGAGATATATTGCCATGCAACTTTCCACTGTTCCGTTCATTATGACACGCTCCATCATTGTCATATTGCTAGCATGATCATGTAGTTGACATTGTATTTGTGGCAAAGCCACCGTTCATAATTATTTCATACATGTCACTCTTGATTCATTGCATATCCCGGTACACCGCTAGACACATTCATATAGAGTCATATTTTGTTCTAAGAATCGAGTTGTAATTCATGAGTTGTAAGTAAATAAAAGTGTGATGATCATCATTTAGAGCATTGTCCCAGTGAGGAAAGGATGATGGAGACTATGATTCCCCCACAAGTCGGGATGAGACTCCGGATGAAAAAAAATATAAAAAAATAGGCCATAAAAAAAGAGAAAGGCCCAAATAAAAAAATATGAGAGAAAAAGAGAGAAGGGACAATGTTACTATCCTTTTACCACACTTG
This sequence comes from Triticum monococcum, assembly GCA_034509565.1. Lineage (NCBI taxonomy): Eukaryota > Viridiplantae > Streptophyta > Magnoliopsida > Poales > Poaceae > Triticum > Triticum monococcum. Next base: position 700,024,364 of record CM067847.1, read on the forward strand.
TGCTTCAAAGTAGCACCATGATCTTCATTATAGAGAGTCTCTCATTATGTCACTTTCATATACTAGTGGGAATTTTTCATTATAGAACTTGGCTTGTATATTCCAATGATGGGCTTCCTCAAAATGCCCTAGGTCTTCGTGGCTCTCATGATCTTCATGTATTGCGTGAAGATCGAAAAAGTTTTGAAAATGTCAAAAGTATGAAACAATTGCTTGGCTTGTCATCGGGGTTGTGCATGATTTAAATACTTTGTGTGGTGAAGATAGAGCATAGCCAGACTATAGGATTTTGTAGGGATAGCTTTCTTTGGCCATGATATTTTGAGAAGACATAATTGCTTTGTTAGTATGCTTGAAGTATTATTATTTTATATAAATATGAACTTTTTGTCTTGAATCTTTTGAATCTGAATATTCATACCACAATTAAGAAGATTTACATTGAAATTATGCCAAGTAGCACTCTGCATCAAAAATTCTGCTTTTATCATTTAGCTACTCGAGGACGAGCAGGAATTAAGCTTTGGGATGCTTGATACATCTCCAACGTATCTATAATTTTTTTATTGCTCCATGCTATATTATCTACTGTTTTAGACATTATTGGGCTTTATTATCCACTTTTATATTATTTTTGGGACTAACCTATTAACCAGAGGCCCAGCCCAGACTTGTTGTTTTTTGCATGTTTTAGGGTTTCGAAGAAAAGGAATATCAAATGGAGTCCAAATGGAATGAAACCTTCGGAAACGTGGTTTTCTCATCAGATAAGATCCAGGAGACTTGGACCCTGCATCAAGAAAGCCACGAGGTGGTCACGAGGGTAGGGGGCGCCCCCCCTAGGGCGCCCCCCCTGCCTCGTGGGCTCCTCGAAGCTCCATCGACGTACTTCTTCCTCCTATATATATCCACGTACCCCCAAACGATCGGGGACGGAGCCAAAAACCTAATTCCACCGCCGCAACTTTATGTATCCATGAGATCCCATCTTGGGGCCTGTTCCGGAGCTCCGCCGGAGGGGGCATCGATCACGGAGGGCTTCTACATCATCATCCATGCCCCTCCGATGAAGTGTGAGTAGTTTACTTCAGACCTACGGGTCCATAGCTAGTAGCTAGATGGCTTCTTCTCTCTTTTTGGATCTCAATACAATGTTCTCCCCCTCTCTCGTGGAGATCTATTCGATGTAATCTTCTTTTTGCGGTGTGTTTGTTGAGACCGATGAATTGTGGGTTTATGATCAAGTCTATCTATGAATAATATTTGAATCTTCTCTGAATTCTTTCATGTATGATTGGTTATCTTTGCAAGTCTCTTTGAATTTTCAGTTTGGTTTGGCCTACTAGATTGGTTGATCTTGCCATGGGATAAGTGCTTAGCTTTGGGTTCGATCTTGAGTAGTTGTGAATTTGAGAAATGCTTGTGTTAAAGTTTGTGATTCCCGTAGCATGCACGTATGGTGAACCGTTATGTGATGAAGTCGGAGCATGATATATTTATTGATTGTCTTCCTTATGAGTGGCGGTCGGGGACGAGCGATGGTCTTTTCCTACCAATCTATCCCCCTAGGAGCATGCGCGTAATACTTTGCTTTGATAACTTCTAAATTTTTGCAATAAGTATATGAGTTCTTTATGACTAATGTTGAGTCCATGGATTATACACACTTTCCTTCCTTCCACAATTGCTAGCCTCTCTAATACTGCGCACTTTTCGTTGGTATCATACACCCACCAAATACCTTCCTCAAAAAAGCCACCATACCTACCTATCATGGCATTTCCATAGCCATTCTGAGATATATTGCCATGCAACTTTCCACCGTTCCGTTCATTATGACACGCTCCATCATTGTCATATTGCTAGCATGATCATGTAGTTGACATCGTATTTGTGGCAAAGCCACCGTTCATAATTATTTCATACATGTCACTCTTGATTCATTGCATATCCCGGTACACCGCTAGAGGCATTCATATAGAGTCATATTTTGTTCTAAGAATCGAGTTGTAATTCATGAGTTGTAAGTAAATAAAAGTGTGATGATCATCATTTAGAGCATTGTCCCAGTGAGGAAAGGATGATGGAGACTATGATTCCCCCACAAGTTGGGATGAGACTCTGGATGAAAAAAATATATAAAAAATAGGCCATAAAAAAAGAAAAAGGCCCAAATAAAAAAATATGAGAGAAAAAGAGAGAAGGGACAATGTTACTATCCTTTTACCACACTTGTGCTTCAAAGTAGCACCATGATCTTCATTATAGAGAGTCTCTCATTATGTCACTTTCATATACTAGTGGGAATTTTTCATTATAGAACTTGGCTTGTATATTCCAATGATGGGCTTCCTCAAAATGCCCTAGGTCTTCGTGGCTCTCATGATCTTCATGTATTGCGTGAAGATCGAAAAAGTTTTGAAAATGTCAAAAGTATGAAACAATTGCTTGGCTTTTCATCGGGGTTGTGCATGATTTAAATACTTTGTGTGGTGAAGATAGAGCATAGCCAGACTATAGGATTTTGTAGGGATAGCTTTCTTTGGCCATGATATTTTGAGAAGACATAATTGCTTTGTTAGTATGCTTGAAGTATTATTATTTTATATAAATATGAACTTTTTGTCTTGAATCTTTTGAATCTGAATATTCATACCACAATTAAGAAGATTTACATTGAAATTATGCCAAGTAGCACTCTGCATCAAAAATTCTGTTTTTATCATTTACCTATTCGAGGACGAGCAGGAATTAAGCTTTGGGATGCTTGATACATCTCCAACGTATCTATAATTTTTGATTGCTCCATGCTATATTATCTACTGTTTTAGACATTATTGGGCTTTATTATCCACTTTTATATTATTTTTGGGACTAACCTATTAACCAGAGGCCCAGCCCAGAATTGCTGTTTTTTGCATGTTTTAGGGTTTCGAAGAAAAGGAATATCAAATGGAGTCCAAACGGAATGAAACCTTCGGAAACGTGGTTTTCTCATCAGATAAGATCCAGGAGACTTGGACCCTCCGTCAAGAAAGCCACGAGGTGGTCACGAGGGTAGGGGGCGCCCCCCCCTAGGGCGCGCCCCCTGCCTCGTAGGCCCCTCGAAGCTCCATCAACGTACTTCTTCCTCCTATATATATCCACGTACCCCCAAACGATCGGGGACGGAGCCAAAAACCTAATTCCACCGCCGCAACTTTCTGTATCCATGAGATCCCATCTTGGGGCCTGTTCCGGAGCTTCGCCGGAGGGGGCATCGATCACGGAGGGCTTCTACATCATCATCCATGCCCCTCCGATGAAGTGTGAGTAGTTTACTTCAGACCTACGGGTCCATTGCTAGTAGCTAGATGGCTTCTTCTCTCTTTTTGGATCTCGATACAATGTTCTCCCCCTCTCTCGTGGAAATCTATTCGATGTAATCTTCTTTTTGCGGTGTGTTTGTTGAGACCGATGAATTGTGGGTTTATGATCAAGTCTATCTATGAATAATATTTGAATCTTCTCTGAATTCTTTCATGTATGATTGGTTATCTTTGCAAGTCTCTTTGAATTTTCAGTTTGGTTTGGCCTACTAGATTGGTTGATCTTGCCATGGGAGAAGTGCTTAGCTTTGGGTTCGATCTTGAGTAGTTGTGAATTTGAGAAATGCTTGTGTTAAAGTTTGTGATTCCCGTAGCATGCACGTATGGTGAACCGTTATGTGATGAAGTCGGAGCATGATATATTTATTGATTGTCTTCCTTATGAGTGGCGGTCGGGGACGAGCGATGGTCTTTTCCTACCAATCTATCCCCCTAGGAGCATGCGCGTAATACTTTGCTTTGATAACTTCTAAATTTTTGCAATAAGTATATGAGTTCTTTATGACTAATGTTGAGTCCATGGATTATACACACTTTCCTTCCTTCCACAATTGCTAGCCTCTCTAATACTGCGCACTTTTCGTTGGTATCATACACCCACCAAATACCTTCCTCAAAAAAGCCACCATACCTACCTATCATGGCATTTCCATAGCCATTCTGAGATATATTGCCATGCAACTTTCCACCGTTCCGTTCATTATGACACGCTCCATCATTGTCATATTGCTAGCATGATCATGTAGTTGACATCGTATTTGTGGCAAAGCCACCGTTCATAATTATTTCATACATGTCACTCTTGATTCATTGCATATCCCGGTACACCGCTAGAGGCATTCATATAGAGTCATATTTTGTTCTAAGAATCGAGTTGTAATTCATGAGTTGTAAGTAAATAAAAGTGTGATGATCATCATTTAGAGCATTGTCCTAGTGAGGAAAGGATGATGGAGACTATGATTCCCCCACAAGTCGGGATGAGACTCTGGATGAAAAAAATATATAAAAATAGGCCATAAAAAAAAGAAAAAGGCCCAATAAAAAATATGAGAGAAAAAGAGAGAAGGGACAATGTTACTATCCTTTTACCACACTTGTGCTTCAAAGTAGCACCATGATCTTCATTATAGAGAGTCTCTCATTATGTCACTTTCATATACTAGTGGGAATTTTTCATTATAGAACTTGGCTTGTATATTCCAATGATGGGCTTCCTCAAAATGCCCTAGGTCTTCGTGGCTCTCATGATCTTCATGTATTGCGTGAAGATCCAAAAAGTTTTGAAAATGTCAAAAGTATGAAACAATTGCTTGGCTTTTCATCGGGGTTGTGCATGATTTAAATACTTTGTGTGGTGAAGATAGAGCATAGCCAGACTATGGGATTTTGTAGGGATAGCTTTCTTTGGCCATGATATTTTGAGAAGACATAATTGCTTTGTTAGTATGCTTGAAGTATTATTATTTTATATAAATATGAACTTTTTGTCTTGAATCTTTTGAATCTGAATATTCATACCACAATTAAGAAGATTTACATTGAAATTATGCCAAGTAGCACTCTGCATCAAAAATTCTGTTTTTATCATTTACCTATTCGAGGACGAGCAGGAATTAAGCTTTGGGATGCTTGATACATCTCCAACGTATCTATAATTTTTGATTGCTCCATGCTATATTATCTACTGTTTTAGACATTATTGGGCTTTATTATCCACTTTTATATTATTTTTGGGACTAACCTATTAACCAGAGGCCCAGCCCAGAATTGCTGTTTTTTGCATGTTTTAGGGTTTCGAAGAAAAGGAATATCAAATGGAGTCCAAACGGAATGAAACCTTCGGAAACGTGGTTTTCTCATCAGATAAGATCCAGGAGACTTGGACCCTCCGTCAAGAAAGCCACGAGGTGGTCACGAGGGTAGGGGGCGCCCCCCCCCCCCCCCTAGGGCGCGCCCCCTGCCTCGTAGGCCCCTCGAAGCTCCATCAACGTACTTCTTCCTCCTATATATATCCACGTACCCCCAAACGATCGGGGACGGAGCCAAAAACCTAATTCCACCGCCGCAACTTTCTGTATCCATGAGATCCCATCTTGGGGCCTGTTCCGGAGCTTCGCCGGAGGGGGCATCGATCACGGAGGGCTTCTACATCATCATCCATGCCCCTCCGATGAAGTGTGAGTAGTTTACTTCAGACCTACGGGTCCATTGCTAGTAGCTAGATGGCTTCTTCTCTCTTTTTGGATCTCAATACAATGTTCTCCCCCTCTCTCGTGGAAATCTATTCGATGTAATCTTCTTTTTGCGGTGTGTTTGTTGAGACCGATGAATTGTGGGTTTATGATCAAGTCTATCTATGAATAATATTTGAATCTTCTCTGAATTCTTTCATGTATGATTGGTTATCTTTGCAAGTCTCTTTGAATTTTCAGTTTGGTTTGGCCTACTAGATTGGTTGATCTTGCCATGGGAGAAGTGCTTAGCTTTGGGTTCGATCTTGCGGTGTCCTTTCCCAGTGACAGAAGGGGCAGCAAGGCACATATTGTATCATAAGTATTTCCCTCAGTTTTGGAGAACCAAGGTATCAATCCAGTAGGAGGCCACGCTCAAGTCCCTCTTACCTGCACAAAACGATACTACTCGCAACCAATGCGATTAGGGGTTGTCAATCCCTTCACGGTCACTTACGAGAGTGAGATCTGATAGATATAATATTTTTGGTATTTTTGGTATAGACATGCAAAGTGAAAAGTAAAAGGCAAAGTAAAAAAGCAAAGCAAGATTAAAGTGATGGAGATTGATATGATGAGAATAGACCCCGGGGCCATTAGTTTCACTAGTGGCTTCTCTCAAGAGCATAAGTATTCTACGGTGGGTGAACAAATTACTGTTGAGCAATTGACAGAATTGAGCATAGTTATGAGAATATTTAGGCATGATCATGTATATAGGCATCACGTCCGTGACAAGTAGACCGAAACGATTCTGCATCTACTACTATTACTCCACTAATCGACCGCTATCCAGCATGCATCTAGAGTATTAAGTTAAAAACAGAGTAACGCTTTAAGCAAGATGACATGATGTAGAGAGATAAAATCATGCAATGTGAAATAAACCCCATCTTGTTATCCTCGATGGCACCGATGCAATACGTGCCTTACTGCCCCTTCTGTCACTCGGAAAGGACACCGCAAGATCGAACCCAAAGCTAAGCACTTCTCCCATGGCAGGAACTACCAATCTAGTTGGCCAAACCAAACGGATAATTCGAGGAGACTTGCAAAGATAACCAATCATACATGAAATAATTCAGAGAAGATTCAAATATTATTCATTGATAGACTTGATCATAAACCCACAATTCATCGGTCTCAACAAACACACCGCAAAAATGAAGAAGATTACGTCGAATAGATCTCCACAAGAGAGGGGAGAACTTTTTATTGAGATCCAAAAAGAGAGAAGAAGCCATCTAGCTAATAACTATGGACCCGAAGGTCTGAGGTAAACTACTCACACTTCATCGGAGAGGCTATGGTGATGTAGAAGCCCTCCGTGATGACGGCCCTCTCTGGCGGAGCTCCGGAACAGGCCCCAAGATGGGATCTCGTGGATACAGAAAGTTGCGGCGGTGGAATTAGGTTTTTGGCTCCCCCTCTGTTCGTTTGGGGGTATGTAGGTATATATAGGGGGAAGAAGTACGTCGGTGGAGCTTCGATGGGCTCACGAGGGTGGGGGGTGCGCCTGGGGGTATAGGGCGCGCCCCCTACCTCGTGCCCACCTTGAAGCTTCCTTGGCGTACGGTCCAAGTCTCCTTGGTCATATTCGGGAAGAAAATCACGTTCTAGAAAGGTTTATTCCGTTTGGACTCCCTTTGATATTCCGTTTCTTCGAAACACTGAAATAGGCAAAAAAACAGCAATTCTGGGTTGGGCCTCCGATTGATAGGTCTGTCCCAAAAATAATATAAAAGTGGAAAATAAAGCCCAATATAGTCCAAAATAGTAGATAATATAGCATGGAGCAATCAAAAATTATACATACGTTGGAGACGTATCAGGCATCCCCAAGCTTAATTCCTGCTCATCCTCGAGTAGGTAAATGATAAAAAGAGAATTTTTGATGCGGAGTGCTACTTGGCATAATTTCAATGCAAATCTTCTTAATTGTGGTACGAATATTCAGATTAGGAAGATTCAAGACAAAAATTCATATTGACATAGAGAATAATAATAATTCAAGCAAACCAACAAAGCAATTATGTTTTCTTAAAGTAACATGGCCAAAGAAGTTCGTCCCTACAAAATCATATAGTTTAGTCATGCTCCATTTTCGTCACACAAGAATGCTCTCATCATGCACAACCCCGATGACAAGCCAAGCAATTGTTTCATACCTTAATAATTTCAAACTCATAAACTTTCACGCAATACATGAGCGTGAGCCATGGATATAGCACTATGGGTGGAATAGAATATAATGATGGGGGTTATGTGGAGAAGACAAAAAGGAGAAAGTCTCACATCAACGAGGCTAATCAATGGGCTATGGAGATGCCCATCGATTGATGTTAATGCAAGGAGTAGGGATTGCCATGCAACAGATGCACTAGAGCTATAAATGTATGAAAGCTCAACAAAAGAAACTAAGTGGGTGTGCATCCAACTTGCTTGCTCACGAAGACCTAGGGCACTTGACGAGGCCCGTTGTTGGAATATGCAAGCCAAGTTCTATAATGAAAATTCCCACTACTATATGAAAGTGATAACTCAAGAGACTCTCTATATGAAGAACATGGTGCTACTTTGAAGCACATGTGTGGAAAAACGGATAGTAGCATTGCCCCTTTTTATTTATTTTCTTTTTTGGCCTTTTTTTCTTTGGCCTTTCTCTTTTTTTGGGACAATGTTCTATTGAATGATGATCATCACACTTCTATTTATTTACAACTCAATGATTACAACTCGATACTAGAACAAAGTATGACTCTATATGGATGCCTCCGGCGGTGTACCGGGATATGCAAAGAATTAAGAGTGACAAGTTTGAAAAAATTATGAACGGTGGCTTTGCCACAAATACTATGTCAACTACATGATCATGCTAAGCAATATGACAATGATGAATGTGTCATGATAAACTGGATGGTGGAAAGTTGCATGGCAATATATCTCGGAATGGCTATGGAAATGCCATAATAGGTAGGTATGGTGGATTTTTTGAGGAAGATATAAGGAGGTTTATGTGTGAAAGAGCGTATCATATCACGGGGTTTGGATGCACCGGCGAAGTTTGCGCCAACTCTCAACGTGAGAAAGGGCAATGCACGGTACCGAAGAGGCTAGCAATGATGGAAGGGTGAGAGTGCGTATAATCCATGGACTCAACATTAGTCATAAGAACTCATATACTTATTGCAAAAATCTACAAGCCATCAAAAACCAAAGTATTACGCTCATGCTCCTAGGGGGATAGATTGGTAGGAAAAGACCATCGCTCGTCCCCGACCGCCACTCATAAGGAGGACAATCAAATAACACCTCATGTTTCAAATTTGTTGCATAACGTTTACCATACGTGCATTCTACGGGACTTGCAAACTTTAAATCAAGCACTTCTCAAATTCACAATTACTCTATTAGCATGACTTTGATATTACTGCCTCCATATCTCAAAACAATTACTAAGAATCCAACTTTTCTTAGTATTCAACACACTCAAAAGAAAGTTTCACAAATCTTGAGTACCAAGCATGTTATTATTAAGCAAATTACCATGCTATTAAGACTCTCAAAATAATTTAAGTGAAGCATGAAAGATCAATAGTTTCTTTAAAACAAATCCACCACCGTGCTCTAAAAGATCTAAGTGAAGCACATAGAGCAAAATTATAGCGCTCAAAAGATATAAGTGAAGCACATAGAGCAAACCTTCTTAGCTCAAAAAGATATAAGTGAAGGACATAGAGTATTCTATCAAATTCTAATTCATGTATGGCTCTCTCAAAATGTGTGTACAGCAAGGATGATTGTGGCACACTAGAAACCAAAGACACAAATAATACAAGACGCTCCAAGAAAAACACATATCATGTTGGTGAATAAAAATATAGCTCCAAGTAAATTACCGATGGAAGTGGACGAAAGAGGGGATGCCTTCCGGGGCATCCCCAAGCTTTGACTTTTTGGTGTCCTTGGATTATCTTGGGGGTGCCATGGTCATCCCCAAGCTTAGGCTCTTGCCACTCCTTGTTCCATAATCAATCAAAAGAATTCACCCAAAACTTGAAAACTTCACAACACAAAACTCAATAGAAATCTCGTGAGCTCCGTTAGAGAAAGAAAACAAAAGACCACTTCAAGGTACTGTAATGAACTAATTCTTTATTTATATTGGTGTTAAACCTACTGTATTCCAACTTCTCTATGGATTATAAACTATTTTAGTAACCATAGATTCATCAAAATAAGCAAACAACACACGAAAAACAGAATCTGTCAAAAACAGAACAGTCTGTAGTAATCTGTAACTAACGCAAACTTATGGAACCCCAAAAATTCTAAAATAAATTGCTGGACATGAGGAATTTATCTATTAATCTTCTGCAAAAATGATTAACTAAATATCACTTTCCAAATAAAAATTACAGCAGTTCTCGTGAGCGCTAAACTTTCTGTTTTTTACAGAAAGTTCAACAAGACTTTCCCCAAGTCTTCCCAACGGTTCTACTTGGCACAAACACTAATTAAACACAAAAAACACAACCAAAACAGAGGCTAAATAATTTATTTATTACTAACCAGGAGTAAAACACAAAAAACTAAAAATAAAATTGGGTTGCCTCCCAACAAGCGCTATCGTTTAACGCCCCTAGCTAGGCATAAAAGCGAGGATAGATCTAGGTATTGCCATTTTTGGTAGGCAATCCATAAGTGGATCTCATGATAGTTTCATATGCCAATTTTATTTTCTTTCTAGTAAAGTGTTCCATGCCCTTTTTTAATGGAAATTGAAATCTAGTATTCCCTTCCTTCATATCAATAATCGCACCAACCGTTCTAAGGAAAGGTCTACCAAGAATAATAGGGCAAGAAGGATTGCAATCTATATCAAGAACAATGAAATCTACGGGCACATAATTCCTATTTGCAACAATAAGAACATCATTAATTCTTCCCATAGGTTTCTTAATAGTGGAATCCGCAAGATGCAAGTTTAGAGAGCAATCATCGAAAGTGCGGAAATCTAGCAAATCACACAAAGTTTTGGAGATAGTGGAAACACTAGCACCCAAATCACACAAAGCATAAAACTCATGATCTTAAATTTTAATTTTAATAGTTAGTTCCCACTCATCATAGAGTTTTCTAGGGATAGAAACTTTCAACTCAAGTTTTTCTTCATAATATTGCATCAAGGCATCAACAATATGTTCGGTAAAGTCTTTCTTTTGACTATAAGCATGTGGAGAATTTAGGACGGATTACAACAAGGAAATACAATCAATTAAAGAGCAACTTTCATAATTAAATTCCTTGAAATCCAATATAGTGGGTTTAGCAACATCTAGATTTTTATTTCTTTCAATCCCACTTTCATCAATTACATCATAAAGATCTAAATACTCCGAATTTTTAGAATGCCTTCTAGGTAAAGGAAGATCATATTCAGTTTCATCAAGATTATTGCAAAACAAAGATTTGATAGGAGACACATCAATAACTTCTAGATCTTCATCTTGATTTCCATAGGAATTGGAAGAACACGCTTTAATAAAGGCATCTTTGGAAGCACGCATCCTAGCAGTTCTTTCCTTGCACTCATCAATGGAAATTCTCATGGCTTTGAGAGACTCATTGATATCATGCTAAGGAGGAATAGATCTAAGCTTTAAAGAATCAACCTCAAGAGAAATTATATCAACGTTCCTAGCCAAATCATCAACTTTAAGCAATTTCTCTTCAAGCAAAGCATTAAAATTCTTTTGTGAATTCATAAACTCTTTAACACTAGTCTTAAATTCAGAGGGCATGTTATTATAATTTCCATAAGAGTTGATGTAGGAATTCCCATAATTATTAGAAGGATTACTAGGATATGGCCTAGGATTAAAATTCCCTCTATAAGCGTTGTTACCAAAAGTATTCCTACCAACAAAATTCACATCCATAGATTCATTGTTATTCTCAATCAAAGTAGACAAAGGCGTATCATTAGGATCAGAAGAAACACTCTTAGTAGCAAATAATTTCATAAGTTCATCCATCTTTCCACTCAAAACATTGATTTCTTCTATCGCATGCACTTTTTTATTAGAAGATCTTTCAGTATGCCATTGAGAATACTTAACCATAATATTATCTAGGAGTTTAGTAGCATCTCCTAAAGTGATTTCCATAAAAGTGGCTCCCGCGGCCGAATCTAAAAGATTTCTAGAAGCAAAATTCAATCCGGCATAAAATTTTTGTATAATCATCCACAAATTCAAACCATGAGTAGGGCAATTACGTATCATTAATTTCATTCTCTCCCAAGCTTGTGTAACATGTTCATAATCAAGTTGCTTAAAGTTCATAATATTGTTTCCAAGAGAGATGATCTTAGCGGGAGGGAAATACTTAGAGATAAAAGCATCTTTGCACTTGTTCCAAGAATCAATACTATTTTTAGGCAAAGACGAAAACTAAGCTTTAGCACGATCTCTAAGCGAAAAAGGAAATAGCTTCAATTTAACGACATCATTATCGACATCTTTTTTCTTTTGCATATCACATAAATCAACGAAGCTATTCAGATTAGTAGCGACATCTTCACTAGGAAGGCCGGCGGATTGATCTTTCATAACAAGATTCAACAAAGCAGTATTGATTTCACAAGATTCAGTATTGGCAAGAGGAGCAATCGGAGTGCTAAGGAAATCATTATTATTGGTATTGGTGAAGTCACACAATTTGGTAGTATCTTGAGCCATCGCGACAAACAAGCAATCCAACACACGGGCAAACAAAAAGGCAAGCGAGAAAAAGGCAAACGGAAAAGAGAGGCGGAGAAGGAGATGGAGATTGGGAAAGAGAGGGCGAATAAAACGGCAAGGGTGAAGTGGGGGAGAATAAAACGAGAGGCAAATGGCAACTAATGTAATGCGGGAGATACGGATTGTGATGGGTACTTGGTATGTTGACTTTTTGCGTAGACTCCCCGGCAACGGCGCCAGAAATTCTTCTTGCTACCTCTTGAGCTTGCGTTGGATTTCCCCGAAGAGGAAAGGATGATGCAGCAGAGTAGCGTAAGTATTTCCCTCACTTTTTGAGAACCAAGGTATCAATCCAGTAGGAGTCCACGCTCAAGTCCCTCGTACCTGCACAAAACGATAGCTACTCGCAACCAACGCGATTAGGGGTTGTTAATCCCTTCACGGTCACTTGCGAGAGTGAGATCTGATAGATATAATATTTTTGGTATTTTTGGCATAGAGATGCAAAGTGAAAAGTAAAAGGCAAAGTAAAAAAGCAAAGCAAGATTAAAGTGATGGAGATTGATATGATGAGAATAGACCCGGGGGCCATAGGTTTCACTAGTGGCTTCTCTCAAGAGCATAAGTATTCCACGGTGGGTGAACAAATTACTGTTGAGCAATTGACAGAATTGAGCATAGTTATGAGATTATCTAGGCATGATCATGTATATAGGCATCACGTCCGTGACAAGTAGACCGAAACGATTGTGCATCTACTACTATTACTCCACTCATCGACCCCTATCCAGCATGCATCTAGAGTATTAAGTTAAAAATAGAGTAATGCTTTAAGCAAGATGACATGATGTAGAGAGATAAATTCATGCAATATGAAATAAACCCCATCTAGTTATCCTCGATGGCAACGATGCAATACGTGCCTTACTGCCCCTTCTATCACTGGGAAAGGACACCACAAGATCGAACCAAAAGCTAAGCACTTCTCCCATGGCAAGAACGAAAAATCTAGTTGGCCAAACCAAACGGATAATTCGAAGAGACTTGCAAAGATAACCAATCATACATAAAAGAATTCAGAGAAGATTCAAATATTATTCATAGATAGACTTGATCATAAACCCACAATTCATCGGTCTCAACAAACACACCGCAAAAAGGAAGAAGATTACATCGAATAGATCTCCACAAGAGAGGGGGAGAACTTTGTATTGAGATCCAAAAAGAGAGAAGAAGCCATCTAGCTAATAACTATGGACCCGAAGGTCTGAGGTAAACTACTCACACTTCATCGGAGAGGCTATGGTGATGTAGAAGCCCTCCGTGATGACGGCCCTCTCCGGCGGAGCTCCGGAACAGGCCCCAAGATGGGATCTCGTGGATACAAAAGTTGCGGCGGTGGAATTAGGTTTTTGGCTCCCCTCTGTTCGTTTGGGGGTACGTAGGTATATATACGAGGAAGAAGTACGTTGGTGGAGCTTCGGTGGGCCCGCGAGGGTGGGGGGCGCGCCTGGGGGTATAGGGCGCGCCCCCCTACCTCATGCCCACCTCGAAGCTTCCTTAGCGTAGGGTCCAAGTCTCCTGGGTCATATTCGGGAAGAAAATCACGTTCCGGAAAGGTTTATTCCGTTTGGACTCCGTCTGATATTCCGTTTCTTCAAAACACTAAAATAGGCAAAAAAAACAGCAATTCTGGGCTGGGCCTCCGGTTAATAGGTTATTCCCAAAAAAATATAAAAGTGGAAAATAAAGCCCAATATAGTCCAAAACAGTAGATAATATAGCATGGAGCAATCAAAAATTATACATACGTTGGAGACGTATCAGCCATCGAGGATAACAAGATGGGGTTTTTATCATATTGCATGAAACTATCCCTCTACTTCATGTCATCATACTATATATGCATGCTGGATAGCGGTCGATGAGTGGAGTAATAGTAGTAGATGCAGAATCGTTTTGGTCTACTTGTCTCAGACGTGATGCCTATATACATGATCATACCTAGATATTCTCATAACTACGCTCAATTCTATCAATTGCTCAACAGTAATTTGTTCACCCACCGTAGAATACTTATGCTCTTGAGAGAAGCCACTGGTGAAACATATGGCCCCGGGGTCTCTTTCTCATCATATCAATCTCCATCACTTTATTATTGCTTTGCTTTTACTTTATTTACTTTGCATCTGTATACCAAAAATACCAAAAAAAAATATTTATCATCTCTATCAGATCTCACTTTCGTAAGTGACCGTGAAGGGATTGACAACCCCTAAAGCGCGTTGGTTGCGCTGAGCTATTGTTTTTGTGTAGGTACGACGGACTCGAGTGTAGCCTCCTACTGGATTGATACCTTGGTTCTCAAAAACTGAGGGAAATACTTACGCTACTTTGCTGCATCATCCCTTCCTGTTCGGGGAAATCCAACGCAGTGCTCAAGAGGTAGCAGTACTTCACCCTCGAACGTGTTATCCTCGTCATCTGACTCAGGAGCGGAAGGTGCAAGGTCCGCACAGAAATTGTCCAGCACCCTAACTCCCAATGTGTTTATATCGGAGTCATTCATGGGTTGGACCGCTACTAAGTTATGAATCATTTCTAATGCATGTTCCGCTTCCAAATCCAGAATATCATTTACCGAGTTTGAAAGTTCACAGTCATTACTACCTAGGGACACTCCTAACTGGTTTGCATTATTAATAATCTCATTATTAGAAAAATGCAAAATGGAATTAGAAGTGTTGACCGACATACCAGTAGTGACCTCAATGTCACGAAGCTTGGCCGCCCTCATAGCGCACCGCTGCTGCATATTGTCAACCTCCGGAATGTCCTATAGGCGGCAGCTCACCCGCCGCCCCATAGAAACTGGATCCGCAATACCTCCAAATGCGATGACCTCCTCCCGAGAGGCTCCATGCGAAATACAATCGTCATCCTGAACCTGAACGCACTGTGGGGCAGCACCCCTCGAAGAAGCAGCAGGCACCGAGAGCAACGTAGGAGGGCTCTGCTGCCCTGCCGGCGTCGGCCTCGAGCCCATGCCCTAGGACGGAGGTGCGTAGGGGGAGAGAAGTACTTGGGCCGCCTGCCCGTACTCCCCGCCCACCCCGTCCCCCTGGCTATGGGTCGCGGACGTCACCGGTGATGTGGCCAACGAAGCCGGTGGAGGAGAGGAGGGGGCTGAGGCCACCTGCCCAGACCCCCCTCCCCACGGCTCAACCACCGGTGCCTTCTCCATCGCCCGGGCTGATGCACTGGTCAGAGCTGGAGAAAGAGGGGCCTCCTGCCGACCCTCGTCCTCCCCTCCGTGTACCGTGGTAATCACCAAGACAACCCCCTCTGAGCCCCTGAGCACAGGACCATCAGCAATATCAAAATCCAACGAAGGAAGCACACGCTCCATCACGTCATCGGACTCCATCCGGTCACTCCATAATCTGGGAGGCGCAGAAGCTGGCTCAAAAGACCCAAATCTCAACATGTTCATTGGCACCGAGGGGGATGGTGCCTTCCCATCCCCGGGCGTCTGAGAGGCGGAGCCCGAACCGCTGGACAACTCACGTGCAACATCGTTAACTGGCACCTCCTTTGCACCAGGATTATCATCACCCTCATGCATGTCTACATCCGTCCCAGCAATGGCCTCAGCAAAAAGATCAGCATCCTCCAACTCAATCTCGAGGTTAAAGATTTCACCTCTATATGTCCACTTAACCACATCAGGCACAAACTCAATATCCAGAACACTGACCAATAAACGTGCCACCCCGTGTGCTCTGGTAAAAGCCATATCCACTCTCTTAGTTTTCCCAACCAAAATACCCAGTCTAGCGACAACCCGAGCATCCTGCATCGGGTTAGAAGGAGCCCTAGAGAAACGTAACCAGACCTGAGTAAGAGGCTTGCCCTGTGGCACAACCTTCTTCCACTCATGGAACTCAAGGATACAATATGTGCCCGGTACTCTGCATAGCCCAAAACTCAGAAGAGTTTGCAAATCCTCAACAGAAGGGAAGTCAACCTTATACATGTTCCCCTCGATACTGACAAGTTCCCATTGGGAGTCACCTGGAACTAGCTCCATAAGCCTCTGCACAATCTGAGTCTCGGAAACATCACATTGGTAACTTTGACAACTCCAGTGGTCATACTTTGGGTCTCCTCCGGGATCTCCCTCGCACTAGGAGACTCAAAAACATCAACTCAGCGCAGCACACTCCATCATAGTGATAGTGGGCATCTGATCACACAAGATCAGGCACTCCCCCGTATCATGTACCGGCTTGCTGCAGGTGTCACAAAGTTCAGTCACACAATCCGCAATGAAGTGGCCCTTCTCACCACAACGATAGCAAAGCATCTTTTCCTTCTTGCGCGCCCACTTGGACGCTCTCTCTTTTTCTGCCATCTCTGCAATCTCAACTGAACTCGTCACATTGATCTCGGCCGTAGCCAACGCAGTGACTACCTCCATGGCCTAACCGGATAGCTCTGCCGTCTGACCGGAATCGGCCACCTCCGCTTAGTCCGTATGCTCAACAACAACATGCGGAGGAGGATGACGTTGCCGGTACCTGCCACCTCGGCCACCACGACCACGATGACCACGGTACCCGCCTCGCTGCCGGTATTCGGGGCCAAATGCCCCCTCAACAAAGCCACCCGGAGGGCCGAAAAAAGGTCTCTCGGCAGTGCCATCGCTCTGCAAAGCATAACCCCGCCCGCCACCCATGGACGACGAACCTCGGTGCTAGACTTCACCATACGCATTGTGTCCATCATCACCCCATTGATCCCGGGGCGGTTCGTTAGCAGCTCTGTTACTGGCAGCCCGAGGTAAGGTCATCCCTCCAGCTCCAGACTGAGGAGGCGGCATCTGCGTCTGCCCCGATTGAGGCCGCTACTGCATCAGCCTCGTAACCTGGTGTGGCGGCGGTGCAGCCCGCGGCTGATGCGCGAGCACCTGACCAGGCACCACGGGCAGCCTAGGATGCGGCTGCCGTGGCCCAGGCGCAACGCCACCCCGTCCCGCGGCCACACTCGGGCCCTGAAGCGGCGGCCGAAGACCAAAGGCAGACCCGCCCCGACCCGTGGCGGCAGCAGCCGCCGGAGCCAACATCGGCGGTCTCTGGCCATTCACACCTCCACCTCGACCCACGACGGGGAGATTTGCACCAGGCAGCACCGACGGTCGCGGCGCAGCCGGCGCCGCAGCCCCACGTCCGACCCCAGGTGCCGGAAACGTGGCACCGGCAGGCACACCGGGGGCCACCGCCGGCTGCTTCTTCCCAGGCGGCACACCCGCACCTCGGCCTGCCATAGCCCCAAGGGGAGGGATACATACCGCTCGCCCCGAACCACACGATGGGAACCCCGGTTTCGCCCAGCGCCGAGGAACCCTAGCGCTACGTGATGGCGAACGAGAAAAAGAGAGAAAGATCGAAGACGAGCGCGTGTTGGCACCGCTCAGTTGGGTTGGCACCGGTTTAGCCTGGGCCTAATACCCAGCTAACCCCGGCCCAACCGAACTCAGCCCATGCACACTTAGAAACGGCCCATCTGGGCCTAGTAGTGAATTCAAACACAGTGCTCGGGCTGCGGCGATCCCGACGACCGGACTTCCGGGCGTGACCGGCGTGCACGCCGCCGGCGCCGATCTAGCCCCCGTCCGGCGGGCATTCTTCTTACTCTTTACTACAATCCACGATTCCAGCGGAATTAAATCTAAAACGGTAAGGTTAGGAAGACTAACCTTCGGAAGAGGACCTTTCCAAGGCCTGACCGCCATCGCTGCCGTTCTCTGATGAACCACCTGGCGCACCATCTCCTTCTTCTCTCCCGCGTGCAGCCCTATCCTGGCCGGATCATCAATGGGCAAAACGTTGTCGATAGTCGTCACCACTTCATCTTCGTTTTATCCGGCGTGGAAGAAGTCACATATTTGGTCAGAGGCCGTCGGTGACAGCGGAGATGGATCCTCGTCCGCATCGTCCTCATCAGCGTCTGCAAGCGCCCAAAACCGGCCACCACATGCCGTCGATCGCCGGAGGAAGAAGGCGGCGCACCCCTGGTCGCCCTCCCAGTCACCCCTCCAGTCGCCTCTCGTGTCCCGATCTTCGGCTTAGGTATTGGAGCATCTGGTTCTGATATTAGATCGACCACCTCGATCTGATCCTCCCCTCTTAAGTTCTCCTGCATGCATTCAACAACAACAATCTCGAAATCATCGATATTCAAACGCGTACCTGTGTGGATCCGTTCGTCGACGTCCAAGTACCGGCCAGCGAGAATATCGTGATCGCGATCTCAAACCGTCATCCATCTTGACGTCGAATGTGTATAGAGAAATCCGTCTCTCCATCATCCAACCATCCGGCAAACTTTGAAGCGGATCTGCCATCGGGCTGGAGCCAAATGTTGGACCTCCTGATCCAGAGCCGTCTCGGATTCGGATCCGGCAGCCACCACTTGGCCCGATCGCCAGGACCCCGGCCCCGGCACCTGCGCCGGCAGCGGTGCCGGTGAGGCCCCCAGCGCCGACGGCGGCGGCGGTTCTGGTGTAGGCGGCAGGGTCGCCCCTCCCACCCCCTCTCCCTCATGTGCGGCGGTCATCCCTCCTCACGTGTCACCTCTGCAACCTTTAAAAATGGGGAGAATTTCACTTCCCCGGCCTCTGCACCAACTAGGGATGCATACGGCCATTTGTTTTGCTTCCCCCTCTATCTATCAGTATCTTAACGTTTGTTTCGTTATAAGTCGTTTTATAATCCACCTTAATTAACTTTTAGGCTGTACAACCCATATGTAGGAGAAGAAACTAAAGTTAACACCTTAATTAACTTTCTTAAACACTACCCATAGAACAATGGTTCTACGATAATTTTCATTAATTAAAGTAAAAATATATACTTTGCCTAGTTGCTCCTCCGCAACCGGACATAGACCTCTGATCGGTTGGCCAAGAGAGGCCTTCCCCACCAGGCCACATGCTCTCTATGTTGCCTGGAACAAGAGACGCTCGAGAATCTCCTTTTGCTCTGTGTCTACGAGCGTGAGGTTTGGGCTATCATCATCCAATGGATCGGCTTGCTCAATCATGCTCCAAGCAGCAATAGTGAGCTTCTGTCCTGGTGGCTTGGAATACAACCCTCCATCCCGCCGAAGCTACGGAAGGAACTCAACTCCATCATCCTCTATACGTTGAGCTGCATCCGGCTTGAACCAAGTCGCCGTGTCTTCAAAAGCAAAGCCGAACCGCCTCACTTTGTTGGCGACACTATTCGTAACACTTGCTATGAGTGGCGGAAGGTGGGAAACGTCGACATAGGTTGAGCCCATGTGGCATCGTAGGTCTGGCAGCCGTCTTGTGGCGCTGACTCACAACTCTTGTAAATTGTGACTGCTTTCTTTCTAAATATATTGGCACGCAGGTCTCCTGGGTGTTCTTGAAAAAAACACCAGTAATTAAAACTTATATTGGTACTCCCTCCAATCCAAATTAATTATCGTTCAAATGGATGTACATATTTAGCAATGAAATACGTTGAGATACATCTATTTGAGCGACAAATATATGAACCAGAGAGAGTGACATTTTCCTTTTTTCGCAACGGTTTCTTCCTAAACCCTAGGACTGGAGGGAGTAATATATGCCGATTGTACTTATTGTGTTTTGTTTTATTTATTAGATGTTGTCTTTGTTAACATGTTGATTGTGTGCATTCTCGATACTTTGTCATCATGTCGTGTGAAGTCCAAGTTTACTTATTGTGTCACAGCTTACTGCATTAATAAAATTCCACATTATCAAATAATATATCGTCACCTTAAAAAATGTATATCACCTTTATGCCGCAAGAGGACGTGTGGTTATTATTTATATATATTATGGAATTTATTATCATCATGAAGCAAAGATGTGCTAGGGAGTACATCGTTGAAGATGACGATAATGGCGATTGCACGTGTGTTTTGCTTTATTTATTAGATGTTGTGTTTGTTAGGATGCTGACCGTGTGCATTCTCAATACTTTGATCATATTGTTTTGAAGGCCAAATTTACTTATTCTGTCATAACTTAATGCATTAATAAAATTTCGCATTATCAAACAATATATCTTCACTTTGAAAATGGTGTACTGGCTTTTTGGCGGAAGAGGCCATGGTTATTATTCTATATATGTAACATCTTTAAGCTCATGTGATATCAGATTAAGAAACACCCGAAGGCATGGGTCAAGACCGAACTCCACGAGAACATAGATACACAAACGTTTGGTAACTTGAGAAGAATGATAAGAGATGTGTATTTATGAAGTGTGGAGGCTTCTCTATTTACTCCTTCCTACCTCTCCTTCTAAATTTATGCATCATTTTTGTGCTTTTCTAAAATCAAATGGAGGCAGAACTACCCCTAGTGTCCGGCTCAATCTCTCTGCCAGTCTACCCCATATATGCTTCACTTCCTCTCGTAAGAGAGATGAGGAATCAATTTAAGTTTAGGGTCGCTAGGTCGAGCAAATTGCCTATTCATTTTCTTGTTAGTTCCTTATCTTAGGCAAGAGAGGTATCGGGATGTGAGAAGGCGTATCACTAGCCCTTGGATGAAGAAAGGCAAGAGGTTTTTGTAAAACCATAATGTAGTTCAGATTCGTTAAATTTGCGGAGCAAAGGCATAGCTGCAGTAGCCTGACTTTGTCCACAGAGTCAGCAGATTAAAAACGAACAATCAAGATCAATTTTACTTATACACGAAGTACTTGTCCTGTAACACACTGCTGCTGACAAGTACTGTAACATCTAGTCTGAACCGTTGGCCTTAAATCTGATGATTCACATGGGGCAAACTCAGCAACACCGTTATCATTGCTGACGTGGCTTCTCAAAGTCAGCTCATCCGAAGCACTCATAATGACCTGATGCTCAGATACTCCGTTTGCTTACTCTTGTGATTTGTGATGCTATCTTATAATGTTCCGCATAGCACATGAAAAGAGGTTCACGAGTGTTGTGGGATTAGTCCGTTGCATCATCTAACAATTTTGCGAACATCAATCCATCCACAGAGAAGACGTTCAGGAGTAGCAACGAATACCTTTGTTTCCATGTTAGTACCTTGTGCAGATTGCAAGGGCCGGCCCTACGTCGTGTCGGTCGCTGTCTCGCTCATCACGGTGGGATCGCGCCGCGTGCCGAGTTGCCGAGTTGCCGACCCCATCGCACTGCTCGGGGAACCAGCTCGTGGGCGCCAGCTGCTCGAACTCGACAACCTCCTTGTTCAACCTGGGCAGGCCAGTCGTACCTCTGCTGGCCGCAAGCCTCCTTCAGCCACAGCCGATGGGGCCACGGGACACGGTTCTTGATCGTTTCAATCATCCACTTCTCTGTTTCGCAAGTGGACCATCAGCGCTATCGTGTAGCTTCCACGTAGATGCATTTGAAGAGTTTTTTTTTAAAGAAGGTAAAAGCTTTGTCTCATCCATTAAATAAAAGAGAATAGAGTTAGGTACAGATAACCCGAGTACACGGTGTACGGGTTACTCGCGCAATAAAAAAGACCCTACTTTTTTAGCACCGACGGTGATCCAAAGGTTAGCCTCGGTGGCGATGGAGGAAACCAGCACTGTCGGACGGGCGCACTTATGCCTGAAAATTCGTGCATTTCGCTTATTTCAAATTGTCCATGAAACAAGCATGGTGAGGGACATCTTGGCTTCTCTGTGCGTAGAGCCGTTGTCACAAGTACTTGCCCATCAAGAGTGGACGGAGTCAAACAAGGGCCAAGTGGATATGACGAAATCGGGGACGTGGTACTTGTCAATGACCAAGGACCAAAGGCTTCTAGAGAAGCGACAGTTGAAGAGTCGAAGGTTTTCAATACTAAGCCATTTGCTAAGGAGCTGAACGCCTGAACCCATTTGGGCGTCCGGTTGCTAAGAGCATCTCCAGCCGTACCTCCAACAGGCCCCCAAGGCCCTTTTCTAGCGCCGGTGCTGAAAAAACAGCCCAGTCGCGTTCCCAGAAGCTAATTTTCGCCGGTTAGATCTGAAACTGGCACCGGCGCACACAGGCCGAACCTGGCGCGCTGGGGGGGGGGGGGGGGGTGCCCTGGGGCGACGGGGGAATCAATTTTGGCGCGAAAGAACAGCGGACCGCCGAGTCAGCGACCCCAGCGCATCATCGTCTTCATCGCCTCGGTTCCTGCGTGGAATGAATGCCAAGGGTGCCGCGCGGCCGTGCCGGTCAGCATCCATTAATTCACGGACGACGCAGTGAAGGCATGGCGACGCGCATCCCGTCCGAGCCCCGTTTTTAGTTAGTTTTAAATTCATGTTTTTAAGGTTTTATGTACAAATTTCAATAAAATCGCCTAGTTTGGCCGAATATGTGTCGTGTTTGGTGATTTTTGGCTGAATTTATGTTTCAAAAAATGGCGGCGTGGGGGAGGGGGGGGGGATTGTGGTTCGGAAACCGACCACCCCATGTCAATATTTTCGCCGGCACACCCCTAGACGATGATATTTCAAGCCCCTGAAGGCCGAACGGCTGAAGATGCTCTAAAAACCAGTCCAAAGTTAGTGCCATTGAAGCAAGCTGTAGCTTAAGGGCGACCGCGGGTTTGTCAGCACATACGCGTCGTTGTCGTCATCCCGGTTCAGTTATCCAGAACACGCTTGCTTGCATATGCTTGTGTTTGGTTTCATCGATGAGACCAGAAGTAAGGTCCGTACGTGGTAACGTGAACTTGCACCGCACACGCACACTTTCTTATGCTGACTGAATTCACGCAGAGAATGACTGCCTGATCGGTGAATGAAAAGCACTAGTGGTTGGGCCCGCTATTGCGGGCCGCTTGAGATAAAGTTGTGCACACCTCACCATCATGTCGAATTTAAAAAAAAAATATTCTCGCGTCACGTGGACATCACAATCATCTTAAAAGGAAAAAGAAAAAGCCTAGAAAAACTTTTCTCGAAAAAAGTCTCCCTATCATTTAGAAAAACCCTAAAAAAAACTTTCTCACCGTGACCAACCAGCATGCGCCACATGGCGTAACTGGTTGGCCACCATTCTAGTGCACCTTAATGGGTTTAATTAATGGACGGGCGATCGATGTTCAGGTAAAGAAATCGACGACGGCATGTCGGTTGTCATGGAGTGTACGTGTACGTGGACTATTACCCTCTCTCTCTCCATCAGTATCTAAAAATATTTTGTTTTGTAATGTGCCTTAATTAACTTGTATACTTTACAACCAATATATGGAAGAAACTAAAAAAAAAACATACCAACGATCAACTATCAACGTGTTTCTTTTCCCGGCCGCTCCTTTCCAAATCCCAGGAGAGGCGATATATGTGCCGATGTGCGCACCACGCCACCACCTCTTCCGTCTGTAGGTCATCACCCACTACTTGGCCACTGGCTCTGACAGTGTAGGATTGCAGGGAGGCACAAATCTACCAAATAGACTTACGGTTTTTGGTCAATTTGAGGACAAATGGTGATGAAATTAACCACCGGAGACTGCCACAAATCTAAAAAGGAGTTAGATCAATTCAATAAAAAATTATCAATCAATAAGGAAAAATCCAGGTCTGCGTGATCATAGATATGTGATGGAGCCCACATCATCGCCGAGAGTTATCACCAAGGCCGCTTTGCTTAACACGGTGGCGACGAGGCATCGCCGATCAGCCCAGCCGAGTCGAGAAAAGGAGCTGATATTTCCTGCATTTTGATTTGTCGCTAATCTAAACTAGTCGCTATGATCCAATGACGCAATTACCTTAATCGATCCACACTATCGGTGTGTCTCTCCAAGGTCGCTGTACGCTCCTACCTAACCAGCCCCAATATCATGTTTTTATGAATTCTTATATATGAAGCAACAATAATATTAGAGAATGTATTTATGAAGCGTCAATGCATCTTTATTTACTATTGTTGTTGTAAGCTGGTAACCCGTGCCATTTTCAAAATAAATTAAGATGGAACTACCCGCAGCACCGTGCCTGGTCTCTCTGTCCAGACTATCATATATATGCCTCACTTCCTGTCATAAGCTTGTGATGGCCAAGGAGGGTAACTTGAGCGGCTAGTCTGGCCACCTCAGAGCCCCCATCTCGGGACTGAGTCCTCGGGCGCCAGTTGTATCACTTCTTCATAGGACCAGGTGAGAAGGGAGGAAGCCCTTGCCGAAGAGAATCCTCGAGACGCACCTCAGAGATATAGAATCACTTGCTCTGCCATGTCTCGTTGTCCTCCTTAGGCCTTGTTCGGTTACGCCCAGCCTGGCGAGGTTTTGGGTCCAATCCATGCGGGTCCGCAGGGATTACCCCCGCCGGGGAATAAACCCGGCCCATTCAGTTTTTCTCGTTCGGTTAAGCCCCGCGTTGTATTTCCCTGGCCCAAACCTCTCCAAACCCACGCGAAAAAAATCATCCACTAGCACCCCATGGAAGGAATTCCCGAGCGAGGCGCTCGTCTCATCTCTCCCGAGCGATAGAAGCGGCAGCAAGGAGGCAGCGGGGACGAGTGGACGGCGGCGGCGCAACCTACCCGGAGGAGGAGGATGCCCTCCTGCTTCGACGACCTGCCACGAAGCCCGCCGGAACCCTAGCCTCTGATTGTCCCATCTCCCCCGCCGCCCCCTTGCCGCGGCCCGCGGCCAGAACCCTAGCTCCGGAGAAGTGGTTGCTGCAGGCGAGGAGATCTCTGGTTAGTTCTCTCTCTCCCTCCTCCCCCCCCCCCCTCCCTCCCACCGCCTTTCTCTCTAGCAGCACTGATTTGCCCCCTCCATGCAAAACCTAGACAAATATTGATCTGTCTTCCCGAACGTGGTCGTCAAGGTCGAAACTTTTCTTGGGGTTTCCTAGGAACTAGCATCAATTGTTATTTCATGATTTGTCTTCCCGAATGTGGTCGTCAAGATCTATCTTCCCGTTGTTAGTAATTTGTACTGGAGTCAGCAGTACAATTTTGTATTAGTAAATGGAGTCAGCAGGTTACTCTGTACTGGAGTCAACAGTACGATTTGGTGTTAGTAATTTGGATTTGTTTTAGTTTTCTCGACATCATTATTGTAGTAGTATAATTGTTAGTCTATCTCTTGGTATAAAGAAGGACTATCTAATCTGGAGGAACGACAATGCATGTTGTTTTTGTTGCTGGCTGCTGATAGTACAATATGATGTTCATCCCAAAATGTAGTATGTGAACCTAATCTCTGTTAGCAGCAGAGCACATACTTCCAAAGATTTTTTATGTCCGAACAAAAGATACTTCGGGTATGATCATTGGTAGATTATATAATTGTTCTCTTCATGGTGTGTGATCATCATCTGTTTTTCATTGGTACACATTGCAGTTGTCCTTTTTTCTAGTGTTGTCCTTTTTGTTAGATGATGTTCCAATGCTAGATATTTTGATGATGCCAGATATAAGCTAGCTTCGCCGCCTCACAGCTGCAGCAAGACCCTGAATTGGGCAGCATCGTGAAGGACAAAGTAGATTAATCCTCTTGTTTTAATCTTCTCCTTATTCATGTACTGTTGGTTATTATTGGTTGGTTGATAGATCTGTGTTACAAACTGTTTTTTTGGTAAGCTGAGAGCTATGTTAATATCTTACATTACTAGACATTGTAGTTGTTGAAGAATTTTAGCTCTTACTGTAGTTATTTTTTTGGTAAACTGTTTGTTTGTACAACTTGCACTCTTACTGTTTTGGTGTAGTAGTAATAACTAGCCACATTTTTCTTCTTTAGACTTGGAATGGATCCTGAAATGAGGGATCGTGTTAGGAAGAGGGAGGAGGAGGATGACGAAATGATGTTATTTGTTTTCCCTGCACTACATTTGATAGAGACCGATGGAGTTGCTCTTAGGGAGCGGAGGATTCCGCGTCATACATCATCGCTAACAGGCGAGATGTTTGTTAAGGAGTTACTCGAAGGGCACGTCAAAAACTGTCGGGTAGCATTTAGGATGGAGCCGCGTATCTTCAAATCTTTGGCTAATTATCTTCGAAGGGAGAAGTTGGTGAAAGATACCAGAATTAAAGTCGAAGAGAAACTAGCATCATTTCTGTGGGATGTTATCCCATAATTCTTCATTTGAAAACCTTCAAGTTTGGTTTGGTCACAGCGGGGATACTTTCCATTGGCAAATGAAGAATTTCTTTGACATCATCCCTATTCTCTCCAAGCATTTTTTGAAGCCTCCAAATTCCAGTCAAGTGCATCCGAAGATTCAGTCGGACACGAGATTCTTTCCTTATTTTCAGGCTTTTGCTTCGCCAACTTTGATCCACATTGATAACTTACTCTTCATGTTATAGGTGCTAAGTTATAGTATTTCGTTGCAGAACTGCATTGGGGCAATTGATAGGACACATGTTCCCATAACAATTTCAGGAGAAAAAGCCGCACCATTCAGAAATAGGAAAGGGACCCTAAGCCATAATGTTATGGTCGTGTGCGACTTCGACCTGAACTTCACCTTCATTTCTTGTGGCTGGGAGGGATCTGCTACTGATGCTAAAGTTCTCCGGTCAGCACTTAATAGTGGGTTTCATGTACCTCCGGGCAAGTTTTATCTGGTTGATGGTGGTTATGCCAACACACCTTACTTCTTGGCACCGTATCGTGGTGTTCGGTACCATCTGAAGGAGTTTGCACGCGGTCGCCGTCGACCCCAAAATCACAGGGAGCTATTCAATCTCCGGCATGCCATGTTATGAAATCACGTCGAACGGGGATTAGGAATCTTGAAGAAGCGGTTCCCAATCCTAAAAGTGGGCACGCATCATCGAATAGAGAACCAAGTCAAGCTACCAGCAGCGGCGGCAATCTTACATAACATCATCCGATCTGAAAAAGGAGATGAGCGTTGGTTAGATAACCAATCAAACAATATACCTGTCATGAATTTTGTTGATCTTCCTGACGGTGATATTCTTCAAAATCATCAAATCAACCATGAAGGCGACAACCTTAGAGATGCCATTGCTCATCAAATGTGGGCTGATTATCGACATGCATAACTTGTCATTTGTAGTGTAGTAGTAATAAGTATAGTGTAGAAGTTTATGTTTTTTTTTCTGTTGTTCATGTCATGAATATTGTTCAGAAGTCACTATGATGACTGCTCGAGGGTCACCAAGGTTGAGCCTCCTCAAAAAACCTGTCGAAAGGGATAGAGCATCACCTCCTACAAGCAGTGTGACAAAGAGGAGGAGAGGGTCTCCCAAAGGTAATAAACTAGCCGTGACTTTATTTCTCTTGTCGGGACTTTATTTGCTTAAGACCAAAATAGTTAAGATAGAAAAAGGTACATTAACATACAATGTGGAAATGCAGAAGATAGAGCACAGTGGAATGCAAGCCTTGAGAAAGATCTTGTGGACTTGCTTCATGAGCATGATACACCTGAACATAAGGGTCAAAATGGATGGAGCTCAGAAGCATGGAATACGATAGTGAAGAAATTCCACCAAAAGAATCCTTATGCTAGGTACGAGAAGAAGAAAATCCAAGAAAAGGAAAAGGAGTTGAAAAAAGAATACAAGATGATCAAAGAGATAAGGAAGCAAAGCGGCGTTTCATGGGACGACCGGCAGTGCAGGATTCTAGCAGATCCACCACTTTAGAAAGACATCATCATAGTAAGAATGTCATTGTTATTCCCTAAAAGTTTCATTACTTGTTGCATGCTCTAATATCATTATCTTGTCAACTATGTAGTCACACCCTAAAGCTGGAAAGTTCAAGACAAAAGCCTTCCCTCTTTTTGAAGCTTTGGGAGAATTGCATGACGGTTAGTTATCAACTTCATTCATATACTCATGTCATTGTTTTATGTTTGTTTACTCTTCTAGTTTGAAATCTTATATTTGATTGTCACTTTAACTTGTAGGGCAAACTGCAGAAGGGACATATAACTTCACCTCTATCGAGTCATCACATTGCTCAACCCAATCAGATCTCGAGAATCTTGGAGGAGCTGGCAAGAATCAAGGAGAAACATCAGCTGATGGTGAGAATCTTGGAGGAGAAAGGGTGCAGATCGATGAAGATGTTGAGGAGGTTTACGTGCAAGAAAACATTGCTGTGGAGCCCCAGCAAACTCAACCAAATTTGGCTACTGCACCCTCAAGAAATGGAGAAGAGAAAGAACCAAAGAGAAGGAGGGGGCAAATGGTGATGTGGCTGCAATGATGGAGAAGTACTTGGAAATAAGGACGAAGCAGGTGGAGGATGAGAGGAATAAGCCAAGGGTCGTGGATGAGTACTCTATCAAAAACTGCATTGATCTGCTGAAAACAATGGAGATCACACTTGAAGAAGAAGTCAAGGCTTTCCGAGTCTTCAAGATCCCCGAGAACCGAGAGATTTTCATGAGTGCCAGACCGGAGACTGCTCTTATGTGGCTGAGAGCTGAAATGGAATAACTCAGGTACTCCTCTTTTCAATTAGTGCATGTTACTAAACTCCTTGCTAGCCATTTAGTCCATGTTGTTGTTGCTGCTGCTGCTGTAAAGACATTATTTTCTGCTGAAATGGATAGTTGTTTTAAATATATTTATGAAGTTCTTTTGCCAACTATTAGACTGACTGGTTATAGGAATACTTTGCTTGAATAATACAATCTTTTTTCAAATGATTGCTTGATGTATTGACACAGGTTGACAAGTGCTTGTGTTGTAGCTAGGCTAGGCTGATTTTCTTGTGGTTGTAGTAATTGTCTATTTCTAAACTGCTATGATGCCTTGTCCCTAGAAAATAAAAAGGGATGCTTTTAACATAGATCAGAGGATAGAGATTGATTTACCTATTGTTTACGTATGTTTTTCTCATTGTTTCCATTCCTGGAAATAAAACTGCCAAGTATTTCACTCTCAAACTAATTTTGGGTTTGAATGGTTTCAAAAAGCAGGAGTTCTACATAAGAATGCTCCAGAAGAAGAGCGAAGGTGCCGCGACTTGGATCTATTTGTGTGTGCTTTTTAGTGGAAGGCTTCATATCTATTCGCTGGGTTTTGTCCATGTGATATTTGTAGAGAAACTAAACACTATTTCTGAAACGACTAACTGTAGCGTGCAAGAATTTAGGAGGAACTGATAATTAAGCTCTTGTGGTCTATTCAACATATTATATATTATGTATGCTCCAAATTGCTATTATTTTTGTTAGTATTTGTGCCCTGTTCAAATCTTAGAATTGTTGTTATTGTTGGGATAATGAGTGTTTTAAACTGTCAGTGTTATTGTCATTTCAGTCTGCATCTGTGTTATTACTGTATGAGAATTGTTGTTATCTATATGTACCACTTCATCTATATCAATACTATTGTCCCTGTGGTCCAGTGCCCTTGGGAACTAACCGAATGCATGAGAGTGACGTGGATTGCATACTGACAGGGATTTGGTCCCCAAGTGATTTTGGTGTCAAGCGGGGATCACCCAATCCTCTAGAGGATTAAATCCACTAGAGAATTAATTCTGCTACAACCGAACAAGGCCTTAGGGGTGCCAAGAAGATATCCGGCCCTAGTAATTCTGCATACCTCAGCACCTCGAACCTTGAAAGTCATAACTGGAACTCAAGTCTAGTCGATCGGCATCGCACGGCTCATCAACAGTCGCTACCCCATAACGACTCGTCCACTCAAAAACCATGGGATGCCAACACACGCACACGCGCGCGTGCACACACACATACATGATGCCAAAAGCACTAGAGGATGACTGATCGGTAAATGAAAGCATGGATGGTCGGCCGATGTTCAGGTAAAGAAATCGACGGCATGTCGGTTGTACGTGTACATGGACTCTATTACTCTCTCTCTCTCTCTCTGTGTGTGTCTCCATCAGTATCTCATACTTTGTTTTGTAATGTGCCTTAATTAACTTGTATACTTTACAACTAATATATATGCAAGAAACTAAAAAAAATACCAACGAGCAACTATCAACGTTTTTCTTTTCCCAGCCGCTCCTTTCCGAATCCCATGAGAGGCGATATATGTGTGCACCACGCCACCACCTCTTCTCCATCGGTAGGTCATCGCCCTCTCCTTTGCCACTGGCTCTGCTAGTGTAGGATTGCAGGGAGGCACAACTCTACCGATTAGACTTATGGTTTTTCTTCAATTTAAGGACCAACGGTGATGAAATTAACCACCGAAGACTGGCACAAATATACAAAGTAGTTCCCTTCAAAAAAATCTACAAAGGAGTTAGACTAATTCAATAAAAAATCAATCAATAAGGAAAAATCTAGGTCTGCGTGGTGCAAATATTCGATGGAGCCTGCATCCTCGCCTAGAGTTATCACCAACGCCACTTTGTTGAACACGGCAGTGACGAGACGACGAGGCGATCGCCGATCAGCCAAGCTGAGTCCAGAAAAGGAGCTGATATACACATTAGTCCCGGTTGCATTACGAACCTGGACTAATGTGAGCATTAGTTCCGATTCGAGCGGCTAAAGGCGTTAGTCTCAGTTCAAATGAGACATTTAGTCCCGGTTTGAGACACGAACCAGGACTAAAGGGTGCGATGCCCTTTAGTCCCGGTTCATGTCTCAAACTGGGACTAAAGGAGTTTGTGTCTCAAACTGTACCCCCCCTCCCCTCCCCCCTGTGTATTGCCATTTCAGTTAAAAACAAAAGAAAATGATAAAAACTTCAAAAATAAAAATTCTTCGAGATGTAGTTATATTACTACATCTATTAGTTAGGAAAATTTAAAAATTTAAATTTGGACATGTTTTGCAAAAAAGTGTCATGAAAAAGTAAAACGACTATAATTTTTTCATACGATATCGAAAAAAAACGTATAATATATCAAAATGTTCAACACGAAAATCCGCATCCGATTTTGACTGCCGTAGGCCGTTTCGTAAATTTTTAGAATCCTCAAATTCTAAAAGGAAAAAAGGTTATGCTCATATTTTAGTTTTTTTATTTTGGTTAAATCCGGTAACTATGGTCAAACTACTTATTCAAGAAGTATTAGTGATACTAAATAACTATTGAAGAATATTAGTGTTACTAAATAATTATTTCAGTTTTTTTTGAATTTCGGTCAAATCTTGACAAACTGTGGTCAAACTATTTATTCAAGAAATATTAGTGTTACTAAATAATTATTGTTTTTTAAAACAACAGTTTCAAAATAAAACTATGAAATGTGTCACTTCATGCTCAAGAAAAATTCCTGAAGGTTAATAGGATTGACATCTTAGTATTGTCAGGAAAACAACAAGTGCAGACTTGGAAACGAGGGCGAATAGAACCCGGAAGTTAAGCGTGCTCGGGCTAGGGTAGTGAGAGGATGGGTGACCGGCCGGGAAGTTAGATGATTTGAAATGATGAGGGTGATTAGATATTAGAGGTTAAATTGAGAAGTGATGAGGGAGGGGTGATTAGAGATTAAATTGTAAAATAATTTAGAAATTTAAAAATCAGGAAACCGGGACTAAAGGTGGAGCTCCAGATAGCGGCCATGTGGAGGGCCTTTAGTCCCGGTTCGTAACAGAACCGAGACTAAAGGGGGGGGGGGCTTTAGTACCGGCCCTTTAGTCCCGGTTCCAGAACTGGGACTAAAGGCCCTCTGGAACCAGGACAAATGGGCCTACTAGTGACACCAATCGATACGATCCATTGATGCAATTACCCTAATCGATCCACGCTATCTGTGTCTCTCCATGCTTCGTGATAATCTTCATCTGCTCCACGACCTCAATCTCGATTCCTTTGTGCACCGTGTAGAGGGATGTGATACCAAATTGGAAGAACCACTTGTTCTTACCCTAATTACTAAAAAGTAGATAAAAGTCAATTGCAATATTCTTCTCCGCTTTATTGAGAGGGGCGGGGCCCTTATATAATAGACTAGTGTTGGCCAGCAAGACAAAAATCTAATCAAACTCTAATACATTCTCTAATCTGACTGGATAGGACTCCAATTAAGGGATAAGACTCCGCGTTTGATAGGTCGATCCACGTAATAGATACCATCGATCTTATAGCTTTTTAGGCAATGATCGATACTATAGCTCTTGGCTCACGTGTGCTTTTTAGGTTTGTGAGATGTGATCAATCATACAGTTTTTTTTCTAATGATGGAATTTGATTCATCATATAGCTGGTGGCTCATGTATATGTAGAATTGTTTTTTAGGTGTGTTTGATCTTATATTTTTTTCCGAGGGAATTTGATCAATCATATAGCTGGTGGCTCATGTATGTGTAGAACTTTAGGGTAAAACTAGAAGAGATGAAGTGTTTATTATAATGGCATAGGTGGGTTATTTCCCCCTACTTCAAATACAAAGAGATATTCTAAAAATCTAATGGATGTTGGTTTAGAGTGCATTTCAACTAATAGCCAGATGTGTTTGATTATTGTGAGATTTCCTAGCATAATTATCTTTTGTATTATACCGCTAAGTACATTTAATATATAATAGATATAACATAACTATGGAGATTTAATACAGTACTTAGACTCGACATCTTCTAAACATGACTTAAGGTATTGCAGTTCAAGAATGTTCATTTGGTCAAATATGATGTAAATACATTATTCAAAGACTAAGATGAGATAGCGGTGAATGAGACTGATGATTCTTCGAGCCTCCATCTTTCCTGTACATACCGTTAGATAGCCAAGTAACTTATCGTGTGTGAGTCATGCAAGAGTTCACTCTAAAACATAGCACCAACTTTTGTGCATTATAAGGGCATCAATCTACAGGACACCTTCCCGGTGCTGTTCCAACATTGCACCAGGAAAAACCTCACCGTTGCGCGGGCCTTGGAGAACAACAGATGGATCCGGCACCTAAAAGCCAACCTCTCGGCTCAGGCGACGAGGGAATTCCTGAAATTGTGGGAGGCAATCCAAAATATTCAATTAACTCAAGAACCTGACCGTGTCCAATGGAAATGGACAGCACACGGCGTGTACACGGCGAGATCGGCATACAAGATTCAGTTTGAGGGCTGCACTCGATCATCTTGGGCTGCATTCCTTTGGAAATCTGATGCACCGGGCAAATGCAAACTTTTTGCGTGGTTGGCGCTGCTGGGACGATGCAACACAGCCGATGTCCTTGCGAGGAAAGGCTGGCCTCACAATCCGTCTTGCTCTCTTTGCAATGGGCCAATGGAGGATATCGTGCACCTGCTAGCTTCCTGCCCCGTATCCATCCGAATTTGGCAAGATATCATTGCTCGCTGCAACCTTCATCCGGGCCTCGCTCCATCCTCCGCTACAACCTCCCTAGGGACTTGGATCGAGCAGTCCAATGGCCTCATTTCTTCATCAGCAAGGAAACCATGGAGTGCATTCGTACAGCTGGTCTGGTGGTCATTATGGAACGAACGCAATGCACGGATATTCAGAAACCAACCGTCGCCACAAAGGACCGTAGTTGAACGATTGATTGAAGAGGCAGCAGTCTGGCAAAGGGCGGGACGGGGTAAGGCCATCTCCCTCCTCAACAGACCAAGAGAACCAGAATAGGACAGCTTAGTTCAGGAAACGGAGATGCCATGTACAACTTGTGCAGGCCTGATCATGTAACAGTGCTGTAAATTAACTTTCTTCAACCCCCCCCCCCCCTATATCAATGAAAAGCTGCTCCATCGGCATTTTCGTTAAAAAAATTGTGCATTATGGTGCCAGCCATTTTCAAGTGCTGAACTAATGAGTACAGAGATGGCTAGAGAAATCAAGAGATATTGTAGTAAAAGAGAGTCGAATTCCACAAAGTAGATCAAGAGCACCGATAATATAGAAGGCCAAGGCTAGATAAATGTGAGTAGTTGAGCATGATGCCACTCTGCAATAATTGCTATTCTCGTGGCATACTCGCAAAAGGGCCTATTTTGCACCTTCTAGTATCCTAAGACCTCCCATGCCTAGGATAGTGAGGTAGAAAAACACTCAATAGAGCAATTGGCTCCATTCTCTCCGCTATACCTGAAGAGGAAGAGGCACATGCAACTCCCAAACTTCTATTGATTCACTATTTCTCTTGCGGTGGGATGTAAGGCATGTACATGATGGACTGGATAGAGATACCTATTGATTGCTAGGGTGACTTCCACCTCAATTCATTTTGATAAAGCAAAGGGTTAGTGCCAGATAAGAGCATGAGTAAATAGTGAAGCATCATACTTCACTAATACATATTTCTTATCATTTATCTATGGTTTATAACAATATTTGTGTGCATATGTGTTTTCCTTCAGTTAGCTATTAAACAAAACCTTTGGGTGCTTCTCAGTATCATATCAGCTGGAAGATAGTACACATAAAACATGTCCTCCTGCATTATTAAGGTGGCACAATAATTTTTAAAGTGATAGGGTGTTCTACAATAATGGGCAATCTTATTAATGTATCAATTTGATGCAAACATGTAAAGTAAGCTTGTACTACAACACAATGACAATGAAGGAAATATGCCCTAGAGGCAATAATAAAGTTATTATTTATTTCCTTATATCATGATAAATGTTTATTATTCATGCTAGAATTGTATTAACCGGAAACATAATACATGTGTGAATACATAGACAAACAAAGTGTCACTAGTATGCCTCTACTTGACTAGCTCGTTAATCAAAGATGGTTATGTTTCCTAACCATGGACAAAGAGTTGTTATTCGATTAACGGGATCACATCATTAGATGAATGATCTGATTGACATGACCCATTCCATTAGCTTAGCACCCGATCGTTTAGTATGTTGCTATTGCTTTCTTCATTACTTATACATGTTCCTATGACTATGAGATTATGTAACTCCCGTGTGCCGGAGGAACAATTTGTGTGCTACCAAATTGTGTGCTACCAAACGTCACAACGTAACTGGGTGATTATAAAGGTACTCTACAGGTGTCTCCAAAGGTACATGTTGGGTTGACGTATTTCGAGATTAGGATTTGTCACTCCGATTGTCGGAGAGGTATCTCTGGGCCCTCTCGGTAATGCACATCACTTAAGCCTTGCAAGCAATGCAACTGATGAGTTAGTTGCGAGATGATGTATTACAGAACGAGTAAAGAGACTTGCCGGTAACGAGATTGAACTAGGTATTGGATACCGACGATCGAATCTCGGGCAAGTAACATACCGATGACAAAGGGAACAACGTATGTTGTTATGCGGTCTGACCGATAAGGATCTTCGTAGAATATGTAGGAGCCAATATGGGCATCCAGGTCCCGCTATTGGTTATTGACCGGAGACGTGTCTCGGTCATGTCTACATTGTTCTCGAACCCGTAGGGTCCGCACGCTTAACGTTACGATGACAGTTATTATGAGTTTATGCATTTTGATGTACCGGAGTTAGTTCGGAGTCCCTTATGTGATCACGGACATGACGAGGAGTCTCGAAATGGTCGAGACATAAAGATTGATATATTGGAAGCCTATATTTGGATATCGGAAGTGTTCCGGGTGAAATCGGGATTTGACCGGAGTACCGGGAGGTTACCGGAACCCCCCCCCCCGGGAGCCATATGGGCCTTAATGGGCTTTAGTGGAAAGGAAAAAGGGGCAGCCCAAGGTGGCCGCGCGCCTCCCCCCTCCCCTAGTCCTATTAGGACTAGGAGAGGTGGCCGGCCCCCCTCTTTCTCTTTCCCCCTCGGGGAATCCTAGTCCAACTAGGATTGGGGGGGGGGGGGAGTCCTACTCCCGTAGGAGTAGGACTCCTCCTGCGCCCTCCTCCTGGCCGGCGACCCCCTCCCCCTTGGCTCCTTTATATACGGAGGCAGGGGGCACCTCTAGACACACAAGTTGATCATTGAGATCGTTCCTTAGCCGTGTGCGGTGCCCCCTGCCACCATATTCCACCTCGATCATATCATTGTAGTGCTTAGGCGAAGCCCTGCATCGGTAGAACATCAAGATCGTCACCACGCCGTCGTGCTGACGGAACTCCTCCCCGACGCTTTGCTGGATCGGAGCCCGGGGATCGTCATCGAGCTGTACGTGTGCTAAGAACTCGGAGGTGCCGGAGTAACGGTGCTTGAATCGGTCGGATCGGGAAGACGTACGACTACTTCCTCTACGTTGTGTCAACGCTTCCGCAGTCGGTCTGCGTGGGTACGTAGACAACACTCTCCCCTCTCGTTGCTGTGCATCACGATGATCTTGCGTGTGCGTAGAATTTTTTTTGAAATTACTACGTTCCCCAACAGACAAAACAGTGAGGTTGTACACAACAAACTACCAGCAAATGCAAGCTAAAAAGAAAAAAAAAACAAGAAGGGATATCAACACAACCATCCTCTTCATATAAGGCATGGCTCATCTTTCTTTCATGGCCATA
This sequence comes from Triticum monococcum, assembly GCA_034509565.1. Classification (NCBI taxonomy): domain Eukaryota; kingdom Viridiplantae; phylum Streptophyta; class Magnoliopsida; order Poales; family Poaceae; genus Triticum; species Triticum monococcum. The sequence continues at coordinate 700,061,073 of CM067847.1, forward strand.
CTAAACAATGCAAAACCTAAAAGAAGGATCGGTCAACACCGTCTTGGCAAGCAGAGATAAAACATAGGAACAAAATCTTGATGACCTAGAAGTCTCTAATAAAAACCGTAAGAACCCGACGTTTTCTAGCTTCATTTTGTGCTTAGTTTGGTGGTATTTTTTTGTGCTTATCTGCAAGATATTTAGATCTTGAGGTGGTAGATAAAAGGAACAAAATCTTGATGACCCAGAAGTCTCTAATAAAAAGTGTAAAAACTGTAAGATACTCACATCTCTTCTCTCCACTGTAGCACGCGCATGTCTCTTCTCTCTGCAGACCTCCTATTACATAGGCAGTACCAAATCTGAATTGTTTGCTGCCTCAGATTGTTTATTCACAAGTTCGGATGTCTCTCTATCCTTCAGGTCTCCGGCCAGCCGTATGCACAATCGCAGAGTCTTGGTTCTTTCATTCCTTTTGTGTGAAACTGAGAGTTTCAATTCCCATAATGTAACAAGGAAATTTCGTATGATTTCTGCAGATCATATGGATTTTAGGTGGCTAATTTTTTTAGGTCCAAATCTCTGCTTGGAATTGGGAGTTGTACTGGTTTCTGAAGCTTATGTTGTAATGGTCTTTTCTACTCTTTTAGGATAACTACATATTTTTCCACCCTCTGTCTGACGAGGGTTATTGGTTAGAAGGAGTGGATCCACCCTTCTATACATCTGTGTTTGCGGTGCCCCCTTCCTCTTCTATTGGTATCGTGCTTGCTTGTTGACCGGGGATGTAACCTCAACCGTGCTCTTTCCTGCCGTGCTTGAGTTGCGAGTTTCAGCCTTACTCTTTGGAGCAGCAGAGTTCTCCTTCGTCGAACTCCAGCTATCCCCTGTCCCAGACTTTCTCTGCTCATCCTGTGCACGCAGGCCCTTCCCGAACGGAAGATCTTCATGTTCATCTCGTGTTCCAGGGGTAGTGAAAATGAGATCCGAATGACCTAACTTGCCAAATGAAAAGCCTGCGTGCAGTACCTCCTCTTTGATTCTATTAAGATCCATCTCCTCAAGGGCTTATTCACATCCATTGTGACTCTCGCCCTTAGATAGCCTGCTGCATGATCGAACTAAACAGTTGTTGCCTTTTTGTCTATCTGGTGTGCAATCGTAGCACTCCACGGTTCAGCCCGAAGATTGAAGGGGAGATTCAGCACTCGAGCCCACAGCTGTAGCTTATCAAATTTTAGCTATAGCTAAGGGCGACCGCGGATTTGTCTACACATACGCGCCGTCGTCGTTGTCCCGGTTCAATTATCCAGAAGAAGAATACGCTCGCGTACATGTGCTTGTGTTTGGTTCCATCGATGAGACCAGATGAGGTCCATACTACGTGGTAGTAACGTGAACTTGCGCCCCCACGTGCGCGATTCCCCAGGCGGATTTCACGCCAGAGGATGACTGATCGGTGAATGAAAAGCATGGACGGTCGGTCGACGTGTTCAGATAAAGAAATCGACGATGGTGTGTCGGTTGTCACGAGGTGTACGTGGACTCTGTTTCTCTCTCCTCCACCAGTATCTCAATATGCGTCTTGTTATCTATTTATATATAAAAAGTAAATAATGGGTTAATTAGAAGCAAGAGAATTAGGCTAGAAAATCTCACGTTAATTAGAAAATACTAACCCTTGATCTAAAAATTATAACTACAATAACCGTTCGATATGCGTACTTATATATAAAAAGTAAATGATGGGTTAATTAGAAGCAAGAGAATTAGGCTAGAAAATCTTACGTTAATTAGAAAATACTAACCTTTGATTTAAAAATTATAACTACAATAACCGTTCGATATGCGTACGTTAATTAGAAAATACTAACCCTTGATCTAAAAATTATAACTAGAATAACCGTTCGATATGCGTAAAATATATAGCATGGTAGCCTGACCCGTGAGTCCGTAACGTGCCCTACATGGTCTCATGAAAAAAAAACAGCCGATTACATCTCCAAGATAAAATCAGAAAATAATAATTCTTGATCTAAAAAAAACTATCTATTACATCTCCCAATAAGAAAAAAAAACCCTAGAGAATTGCATCTCGATCTCTTGGACGGCGGCCACAGATGAACGATCTCTTAGTCCCGGGACATCGCCGGGACGGCAGAGACCTCCCCCTCCCACACGAGGCAAAACAATCGGATGCGGCGGGACGAGAAGCTCGGCGACGCACAGCCTGCGGGGCTGCCGCCACAGGGCAGCCTAACCGTCTACCCTCAGCCGTCGTGTGGTGGTGTTCCAGGGATCGTGTTGGAAAAGAGGCATCATGTCTTCATATGATCTCTTAGACGGCAGCCACAGATGAGGCCATGACGTCGCAGATCTTCCGCTACAGTTACATGAGGGGCGTGGCGAGCAATGATCTCTTAGGCGGTGGACACAGACAAAGCCATAGCGCCGCAGATCTTCCCAAGCTACAGTTACATGAGTGATGTGGCAAGCATTGATTGCCAAGCTGCAAGAAGAAGGTCTTGCACATGGCGTACAAGACGCATGCCTTGCAAGCTGTAAGACTGGAGCGTCACTTGCCCCTGGCATCTAGCAAAGAACTGGCACATACCTCTGGTAAGTCCTCATTGCATGCTTGAATTTTCCATTACCAGTAGCTGGCTTGAACACATGTACGTTGGACTGGCGAGGAGGCATTTACTGTTCACCTTGCTAATAACTGCTAAAAGGATTGTAAAAGGTCTATCCAAGGTAGCAAATGCTCTATCAACTATTTCATATGTATCATAGGATTATGAATGATGTATACATCTGGGAAGCATCAGCATCCCATCTGCATCATCCACGTATTGGTAGCAAATTTATTATCGGCATGCAAGTCTGATCTCTGCACAATGTACAGTAATATAGGGACATATATTTCGTTTTACAAACAACATACCTAAACAATGGAAAATAGCACAACCTTACCCTTCCTGGGTACATATTTGCTAATTCTGAGTCATCTGAGAGACCCTTATTTCTTGGTCGGTGAGAGTTCTCAATCCAACATTTACATTCATGTCAGATTCCACACTTTTGTAACTGAGAAATTTGTCTACAAATTGTTTTTGCACTAGATGACTAAATTAATGCATGGACGTGTATGAACATATTTTTAGATATGTATGAACAAATTTGTAAAGTCAACTAAGAAATAATGTTTTGTCAGCCATCCAATAATAGTCAGATGGTTCTACTTTGTTTCCGATATATATGAGTACATTATTATACCAAGACGAATACATTTTTGATCGGGATGAACAAAAGTTAAAAGTTGACTGAGAAATAAAGATTTTCTGCATCGACCAAGCTGTAGACGGACCCTTATTATAGTCAATTAAATTTTACTAGGATATATGTATAGAGTATATAATTACATATGAATGACTTTCACAAAGACATATTTATTTTCCAAATGATATACTACGATCGTATCAAGTTTTATTTATATAACATCTAACTTTATTAAGGAAATATATTATATATATATATATATATATATATAAAGTAATTGGCGGGTTAACTAGAAAATGAGAATTAGGCTAGAAACTAGCAAAACAAATTAGAAACATCCAGTCATCAATTTTGTTAATTAATTAATCATAGCCGATGGATTTCCCCTTCGATACCCACCCGTGGAGACATTAAACCCAAGATTAGTTTATTTTATATATAATACTCCGTGAAGACATCAAACACATCATATGCCCTAGATTCGTTTTTCCTAGATTTGTATTTCTTTGTATGATCCTTTTCTGCGTACAAGTCTAGGTCTATCTTCTTTCCTCCATCAAGCGAACACCTAAAAGAAAGGGAAACGTTTCTACCCGGTGCGCCGGCCGAAACTTGTGCTGGTCGCACGCGGGCCTTGTGATCAAGTGGGATCGTGCGTTCCCAGGCCTCGGTCTTTCCCCTTTTCCCGTACGAACCATTTTTTCACCTACCCCTTTCTTCTACCTCAAGACGCGCACTAAAAGCTGCCATAACACTAGTAGAAAACAGGGCTTTGGTCCAGGCCGGGTCAGCCCATTAGTCCTGGTTCAGCCCAGAACCGGGACCAATGGGGGCATTGGTCCCGGTTCGTGAGCCCAGGGGGCCGGCCGGGCCACGTGGGCCATTGGTCCCGGTTCATCTGGACCTTTTGGTCCCGGTTGGTGGGATGAACCGGGACCAATGGGCCTCGCTCCTGGCCCACAACCATTGGTCCCGGTTCGTGCCTCAAACCGGGACTAAAGATTAGACCTTTAGTCCCGGTTTGAGGCACGAACCGGGATTAATGGGGTTGAGACCTTTAGTCCCGGTTCGAGCCACGAACCGGTACTAAAGGTCCCATTTTCAAACTCTACCCCCCCCCCCCCCCCCCCATGGATCGCCTTTTCAGTTTAAAAAAAAAGAAAATGATGGAAATGTCAAAAAAATAAAAGAAAATAAGTTTCCCATGTGATATGTGGTCTAGTTGTTGGGAAAATTTGCAAATGTGAATTTTGACTTTATTTGCAAAATCTCTCTAAAATTTGTAAAAATGGGCATAACTTTTGCATACTAACTCGGATGAAAAAAAATTTATATGAAAAATCATCTACTCGAAAAGTTACATCCGAATTTAACTGGTGGAACCCTGTTAAACATTTTCAAAATCCTCAAAAACCTAATAGAAAAAAAGTTACGGGGCTTTTAAGATCTAGAGTGAAAAAAATCGAAAAAAATTCAAACTGTGGGCAAACTGTGGTCAAACAATGGTCAAACTAATTATTCTAGAATATTAGTGTTACTAAATAATTATTTCAGTTATTTCAATTTTGGTCGAATCTGGTCAAACTGTGGTCAAACAATGATCAAACTAATTATTCAAGAAATATTAGTGTTACTAAATAACTATTGTTTTTTAAAACAATAGTTTCAAAATAAAACTATGAAATGTATCACTTCATGCTCAAGCAAAATTCCTGAAGGTTAATAGGATTGACATCTTAGTATTGTTAGGAAAACAACAAGTGCAGACTTGGAGCGAGGGAGAATAGAACCTGGAAGTTAAGCGTGCTCAAGCTGGGGGAGTGGGAGGATGGGTGACCGTTCGGGAGTTAGATGATTTGGAATGATGAGGGGTGACTAGAGGATAAATTGAGAACTGATAAGGGGTGGTGATTACAGACTAGAGGTTAAAAAAATTCAGAAATTTGAAAATAAAAAAAAATTAAAAAAAAATTATAAAATTTCCTTTAGTCCCGGTTGGTGTTACCGTGCTGAGCTCCCAAGCAGTGGGAGGGGAAAGTGATCTCTGACCGCGTGCCTGTTGAAGAATGAGCCGGCGACTCATAGGCAGTGGCTTGGTTAAGGGAACGGAACCCACCGGAGCCGTAGCGAAAGCGAGTCTTAATAGGGCGATTGTCACTGCTTATGAACCCGAACCTGGGTGATCTATCCATGACCAGGATGAAGCTTGGATGAAACTAAGCAGAGGTCCGAGTACCAACCGGGACTAAAGGTGGAGCTCCACGTGGCCGCGCCTTGTAGTCTCAATCCAGAACCGGGACTAAAGGCCCTTATAAACCGGGACTGAAGGCCTTTTTTCTACTAATGTAACCGCTCAGTTCCTCCGTCTTCAGGCTCATATGCAGCACACCGGCGTGAACGAGGCCTTGCTCATAGGGCGAGCCATGGCAGGGAGCAGAAGACATCAACAACTAGCGCCTCCTCCCTCCCTTTTTCCCTCTCTCAGCCCCGCACCCTCAACGACCCTCGTCAGAGCTGCAATCAAATGCTACAAACGGCTTTTTTTTTACGGCAGTGTGCCGCGCATGAGCTACAAACGGCAGTCGATGGAGCTGCAACCAGTGTTACAAAATGCTACAACCGCCCTTTTGTTTTGCTGGGACCAGAGAGAGAGAGAGAGAGGAGGTCGCAATTGGTGCAGTTGGAGCTGCAAAAAGTACCGCAAAATGCTACAACCGCTAACCAAAAAGCTTCAAACAGATGAAAAAAGCTTCAACCAGATATATGAAAAGCTGCGAGCAGTCACTGCCATGGCGGAATGCTACAACCGTTGACATAAAATGCTACAACCCTTGATGAAAAAAGCTTCAACCGAAACGATAGAGAAAACATTAACCAAGACTACTACAAAGAAAAATAGCTGCAACCGTTGATAGAAAAGTTTTAACCGTAGATGAAAAAAGCTATAACCATTGAAAGAGAAAGTTACAACCATACACTGCATAATCAAAAAAGTTGCATCCGTTGTAAAGAAAGCTTTAATCGTACGTGCGAAAAGCTTCAATGGTGGAAAAAGCTTCAAACGGCAATGAAAAAGCTTCAACCGCCAGGAGAAAAAGCTTCAAGCGGTAATGACAAAAAAGTTTCAACCAGGGGAGCCGGGCGAACGACTGATGGCGACGAGGACGGCGACCGGCGACCGGGGGCGGCAAGGACGGCGACCGGGGGCGAGGACGGCGACCGGGCGGCAACAAGAACGGAGATCGGCAAGCGGGGGTAAGGACGGCGACCTGGCGGCAACAAGGACGGCGACCGGCGACTGGGGCGAGGGCCGCGAGCCGGCGATGAGGACGGAGACCGGCGACGGGGACGGTCACCAGAGGGTACTGGAGGCGCGGCGATGAGGACACCGAGAGAAGCTGCAAATCTAACCAGAGGTAAAAGAAACCCATGAGAAATTGTTTTTTTTTTGCGCCTAGCATCCAGTGGCCACACAGGCTCGCATCCAAGGACTGGGGCAGGATCGGCCGAAACTTTCGTCCGGTGCGCCGGCGCCTAGCATCGCCCTAAAAGAAATCCAATTCCTCTTTCTGCGCTGCGCACCACTCCATTTTACCTTTGCCCGATGGTACAACGTCATTCCCATCAATTGCCATATACCCTTCTCATAGCTCCGTCTATTACTTGCGCATCTGCTCGGACGTACTCTGTAGAAGGAGAGCTGCCTACGTACAAGCTCTGAGCGGAGAGAATTTCCACGAGAGAAACCAAGTTCTGCTTTCGCATGTGTGTGTTTCCGGCCGGCCGCAAATCAATCAGCTTGCTAACTGTACCGTATACGTGCGTACATACGTGCTATGGCTGCAGAAAGAGTTAATTCACGTGTGAGACCAAGTTTACGTGCATGTGTGTTTTCGATTGGCAGCTAATTAATCATCTAGCTAAGACCAAATTACGGATGCATGTGCATTTCCGGCCAGCCTTAAATTAATCAGCTTGCTAATACCTACATACAGACATGCTATAGTAGGCAGAGTTAATTATGAGTGAGACCAATCAATCATCTATGGAGCGTGGTTAGCTTTGCATAGGAAGAACTAATCAGCTTTGTTGCGTTCTATCTACGTGCATGTTGACGCCAGTTCAATCCTTCCATCCATGAAGCGCCTTAGACGTGTGTCTTTGGACATGCGGTTACTTTGCACAAGGCCAGCACAATTTTACCTGTTGATGCCATGATTACCCTAGATCCTTCATCACCAAGCTAAGCTGCACTTTTAACTTTTGTCTGATTAGGGATATCAGTAGTATTTCAGTTATAGCAAAACATTTCTGCCTCATGTTATTGATTGTTGGAGCCTGATAAAAAGACGATGATCCCATCCGAACCTCTGTTCTTTAGTGCGATATAAAGCAAAATTCCTTATATACATCGACCAATATTTGGATGTGTTTACAAGCCAGGGGTATATGATGGTCTTTTCCCCTTTTCAGTTGATACATAATTTCTTTTTAATTTTTCCCTTCACCTCACAACTTCATCAATGGTCGCACTTGCCTACCCAGCTCAAATAATATTTAAATTTCATTTATGCTAATTTCTTTGATAGCGATGGCAGTTGCATCACACATCTGTTGTACTGTACAATGAAAGACTGAACTACATCATTATTTTACAACAGTGACATAATTAAACCTTGGTACCCCTCTCTTCATTACAATACACCAGTCAAGTTTGCAAGCCATGCATCCATGGTAGTCCAAGAGCTATTGTTTTGTTTCTAAAATCACCAAGAAAGGCCTAACCAGTTAAACGACATCTACATATGTATGCAGATGTCAAAGCTTTGTTAGTTGGTCAACACAAAAACTATCGAGCTATGTGATTTATACATAATAGTTTAGTCTGCATCCTAGAAAACTATGCACTCTCTTCGATCTCTCTTTTATAGTTACATGTACTTCTCGCTTTTGTGAACAAGAGAAAAAATCTGTTTATAATGAAAAACTGCGAGTTTTCCTTTTGGATTACTTCACATCTCTGCACCTATTTTACGAGATTGATCAAATAATACATATATAATAGTGGTTAGAACCCCTGTTCACAAAGTAGTGTTAACACATGATCTTCATAGAGTAAATAACAGTACGCAGAGCGCCTGATAAGCGTTAATTTTATGCAACTTATGCTATTGTTACAACTAGAACATGTGAAATTCCATCACCATGGAGGAGCCAATATTGAGTTGTAATTAATTTTTTTATCTATATAAGATTAGATTTACAAACCTACATCCTTCATTTGAGTTATCTTTTACCAATTATCACTGAATTATTGAGTTAAATCATTCAATACAAACCTCATCAGCTAGGGATTTGATTACTGGGTAGAGTTTAAAGATATCACTGCAAAATCATGTATTTCATCTTTACATTTTGTCCAATAATTTGCAGGAGATTGGTTAGTCATTTTTAATTATAAACTTTGAAGGACAATTACTTTATGTATTTTTTTTAAAAGCAAAATAAATCAGTAGTCTGTTTGCTAAGGTCTGTTATTTGATTACTTTGAAGCACAATTACTTTATGCGTGCATTCTTTTATTTCTCAAGGTCTGTTTCATGCATTACATAAATCTTTACGTTACATCATACACAAGCATGGATCTCTAAGGACATATCAGTACATCTTTTTTGATTTTGAGCAAAAAAAAGTGAAAAGAGCAAGCTACATTATATGGCTATATGTATTTGCTAAAGCGTATCATACGTATGGACTATGGAGTTGGTTGGTAGTGATGGTACTTTAGATGATGGATTTACGTATCTTTTGTTCGATTTCCCATTTGATGGGTTAAACCTAAATATCACTAAAAGTGATACTTCTGTTTGGAAAGCAATGTCAATACTACTCGCTCATAATAGGTATTGCCTGATCAAACACCCTTCACAAATTATTTAATGCGCCAATATGAAAAGCTCATGAGTTATCAATACAACATGAATCCATATGTAGGTTTCCAGAAGGCTAATCTGAATGGTACATCTCCAGTAAATAACTAATATGATCGTTGAAACATTGATAAAACAAATAACAATCTGATGGAGTCATACGAACTTACAACTTTGATGCCCCTGATTATATTTCTTCTAGAACAACTGTTTTACCTTAAGATCTCCTTGCATATGGGTTAAGGCCAAGCAGATTACTGAAATGCATGTAAATAACCAAAATTTCATTAATTTCGATATATACATAACTAGCAAATATTAATTGTACACATGTCGACAACTATAAGTAAATATGTAATTTCTACATAGCTCCTAAGAAATTTGCCTATGCCTACAAAAACCAGTAACACATACTTATTATATAACATTTAGGTACATGATTAATGTGAAATATACATATTCAAATGTCAACAAGAAAAGGAAATATATCTAAGACGAACTTATGCTTATGAAAAAGCATCATTTTGTAACTGTAACCAAATTTGATCCAAATTTTCTATAGACAAACCAAACAAATATTCTCAACACATAGGGCTAATATAGACTACATAAATTGCATTTGTGAAATCCTAGCCCGCGCATCGAGCGGGCCACTTTGCTAGTTATATATAAGTCGCTTTATATGCTTTACAGCCAACTAGCAAACATGTCCGTGCGTCACAAAGTGAGAAAAAAAAATCACCTCTTATACACAACCTGGACGATATCAGCAATTCCCTTGAAATCTTCATATAGTGATGTTGCGTAAAATAGTAATAGTTGGATGGTTTTTGAAGTGTACTCAAGGTGTTTTCAAAAATCTTTATGGGCACAGTTTCAATTTTTTTTATGGAAATCAACATTAAGCCACTTGTTTATATAAAGCTCATATCAACATTTTAGTGTACATCATCGTATATTGGTTGGTTATTGTGCATGATGAAAAATAGGATGACCATGTACCTATTATAACTTTTAGCATATGGTAGCTGGTAGGAACCAACATCCCCTGCCAATACTATCTTTTGTGAGAGCATCAAACTATCATATCTACTCAAGTTAAATGGGGTAGAAAATATATGTAATGGGCATTTCCAAATTACCCCATATAAAGAAGGTATTGATTAAGGTTGCACCATATACTTAATCCTGGAAATGATTAACATGCAAGAATATAGCATATTTGAAATCTACACATTTTTCGGAGGGATTTTCATGGAAGAGCGGCTCTCGCCGCCACCCCGACGCGTCAAGGAGGAGCGCCGCACGACGCCGCCCCGGCACGTCGTGAAGGAGGAGCGCCCCTCGCCGCCGGCCCGGCACATATAGAGAATTTGTCAAATCTAATATGAAAAATATAACAACACGAAAACAAATCTAGCCGCAGGAATCCGCGGGGCACCCTAGTAGTTATTATTATTATGTGCAATGTATGTTAGCACGATGTCAGATTGACAAGCACCCAAAGGTTTGGTTGAATACCTATGAAAACATATATATGCACAAACATTTGGTAACTAGAGAAGACAACAGGAGATGGTCTTTGTGATGTGTTATTGCTTCTCTATATACAGTTGTTGTGGGGTGCTAACCTCTCCTTCATCTTACCCCATCATATTTGCGCCACTTCCAAAATAAATTGAGGCAAAACTAGCCATGGCACCCTGCTCGATCTCTCTACCCAGACCATCCTATATATGTCTCACTTCCCATGGGAAGAGAGACGTGGAATCAATCAACTGACTTAGGGGTTGTTGGTTACTCTTATTCTCCATGTAGTAAGGAGGAACATATAGTGAGCAAACTTCCTGTCTGTATGTTAGACTGTTAGTTCATTATACCCAGGCATGGGAGGTATCAGGAGACGAGAAGATACAACAGATCTGTCAGCTACTGCTCTGCTAGCAGTATCTTACGTAGAGGGAGCTAACTTTATAATCTCCCCTAGGTGCTATCCATAGCTCTAGTCAGCGAGGTCCAGCCGAAGGTTAAAGAGGCTGCGTAGGCTGACTTGGTCAAACATGTCAAGATGTAATGATAACTGAGAACTGTAATCGTGTTTAGAACTCCGGATTTGCCACTCATCAGGTTCCTGAAAATTTTCCACGCGTCAATCGATTTTGGAGTGAGGCCGAAGGCGGGGTAGCGTGAGGAGCTGAGTACGACGGAATATAACAGTTCCTTTGTATGTGCATATTGACCTTCATATTTGTTGGAAATTCGCCCAAAGGTTTGTGAATTTAAAAAATGTTCACAGCTGTCTTTATAAACTGTACACACATTTTTTTTTAAATCTTAAATTTCAGAACTGTTCATTGATACAAAAATAAAATATATTTACAAAGCTACCAAAAAAAGAAAACCCAGGTACACGACAACCAAGAAAGGAAAAAGGTGAAAACAAAAAGGAGAACCTGAACGAAAAAGACTATAATAAAAAAGAAAGAAAAACAAAGAAAACCCGAACCGAAAAACAAGATAGACCAAAGAAACCCTATCGAAATTGTTAATGTGTTCGCGCCCATCGACAGCCCCGCTACGTGATTTCTCGAAAAATCATTGCACAAAGCGGCGAATTAGGAAATTTGTGTATGTGTTCCCTTGTAACTGTGGGGAATAATGAACTCCACTCCATTTACAACTTTTTTATTGTTGGCCTCACCCATTTTTAGGTGGATTGCCTTTTATTTTATGTTTTATTATATTTAGTAATTATTTTTTCTCATATGTAACTTATTCATTTGTTCTATTTTAGATTTTCTATGCATCTTAGTTCAAAAAATCCGTGTACAAATCATTCCATAAAAAACATGAAATGTATATGACAAAATTTCTTCCTTTGCGTTAGCGCCGTTGATCTTCTCTCGAATGGCGAGAAAAATATGATGCTACCAACGTTGGATTGAACACCGGCCGTGGAAGCGGCAAAAGTAAAGGGGCTAGGCCCACGCGATAGGAGCTCGCGGCCAAGGCCTGGGCCGCGAGCTCCCACCATGGAGAAAAGATACGCTAGCTGTTGTTTGGTAGAGCTTGAGCCAAATCCTTGGTGGGGCAATGGAGTAAGTGCAACAAAATTAAGAGCTTTAGGTTGATTTTTGCTGAATTTGTTGCCCAAATACTAAGGGTATTAGATTTGTTCATAGGTTGGGTTGCAGGTTGGCTTTGGAGAAGCTCCATCATTGCCCAATGAGCGCTGCTACACACATGACAGTGCTCAGCCGTTTCTTGCACGATCCTATTGATCTAACCATGCATGCATGGGACAAAATGAAGCAGAACCGCTGGATGAAGCATTGTCAATAGATCGGCCAGTTAGTATCGTCTGCATAGTACTTTTGTTGCCCAATGGCTTGGTCGGCAATGGGTATTTACGAAGTATTAGTGCTTCTATTTACTTTGTGCTAGCCTCTTCTTTTATCATAGCCTGTCATTTCGTGCCTCCTTAAAAAACTAAGGCAAAACACACCCTGCCCCAACCTTTCTGTCCATACCATACTATATATGCCTGACTTCCCATCATAATAGAGATGATGAAACAATTGAGGTACAAGTGTGTTCCTCTTCATCTTGACACACATCAAGCAAATTTCCATATTCAATCGCTTGTTGATTCATTACCTAGGAACGAGAGGTATCATGATGCAACAAGGTGAAGAATTTTGCCTTTAGCGAAGACATGATGTGAGATTTTGGAATAACTTGTGACGTTAGTTAGCTATGAAGGTGTGACATTCCCATGAATTAGACGCAATATAAGGAGCTTGGGTATTCATTGGCAAATTGCAAAGGCATGATGGCTCAGGTTAAGATAATGCAGGGATGGTCACTGCTTAAGAGTTACCTGGGGAGCTCTGTAGGACTGGAGATAATATGCCCATTTACCGGGCAAATCCTTGTCGGAGGTTACACATCCCACTTTCATGTATTAACACACCAAATGATAGTACGTGTGGTAGATGGTAGTAATACAAGCTCCACAGTCAGAAATATGCTAGGAAGAGATGCATCCAGTAGTTTTGTCCAGTTAATCATCCAAAGATTATCTGGCCTTTAACCCTTGCAGTTAATCCAAAGACTATTTGTGTTGTTATACCTTTATTTTGAGTCCGATACAAGATAGACTGGTCTGTAGATGCATGCATGAGCTTGCTTGCGACTAAGATATACTCCCTCCGTTCCAAATTACTTGTCGTCGTAAAAAGGGCAAGCATTATGTACATTGAAGTGCTCAAGTATTTGCTGACGAGACCGTTAACACTATCAGGTACGGAAAGAAAAAGGGAGCACATACGTATACACGCGCCCATATGGGTCACAACTGTGGGAGCACATTGTTGCTAAATTGAAACTCATGTAGCTACAATGAGAAAAATGGTGAAAACCAGCTGCTGGTTGGAAGCGGAGGCATGATTACAACACAATTAATCCCCATGATCACATTTACACGAGCATCCGTTTTAATGGAAATCCCCATGATGGGATTTGTCAGTTGATGGCGTGTGCTGAGAAAGAGGGTTCTCCGTTTGTGCACCTGCATGCATGTGACGTCCATTTGGCCAGTGATGCGTCTACGCACGTGTATGTACTACTCCTGTTAATGGAAAAAAAAATAGGCTCCAACGTAATGACTGTTATAGTTCTCAATTGCGTGGTAAGTGTATCGATTATACATGTGACGTCCGTGAGTTATTGTGAAAACCTTGTAGGCAGAAGGTATTTCCATCAGACCATCACAAAGCGTGCGACGACAAACATATTTGTGAATGATTTTGGCACCTTTCCTTTTACACGATGGAGAGTTCTCATGGATGAACAGGCTGACATGATGGGGATAAAGAAACGTAAATTATGTGTCCTGGGGACCAAGCAAACAATCATAAATTTTCATATGTGAGAAAATATGACATAACAATGCAGATTTAATATAGCGCTTAGACTCAAAATCTTCTAAGCATACAAGAATGACAATGAGTTCATGTTATTTGACTCGAATTCGCACCTCAAACATGACTTAACGTGTGCCAGTTCAAGAATGTTCATTTCATCAGATATTATGTAAATACATCAATTCAAAGACTAAGATGAGACAGTGGTGAATCAGACAGATGGTTCTTCGAGGCTTCAGTTTTTCTCTACATATTGCTAGATAACCATATTAATTATCATGTATGAGTCATGCAAGAGTTCACTCAAAAACAAATCAGCAATTGTGTTGGATCTTAAGAAACGGCACACATGCCACCTTTGTGCATTACGGTGTCACCCATTCTGAAGTATTGGACTAATGGGTATAGAGATGACCGGAGAAAGTAACAAAGAGAAAGAATAGCCTCTGATGTAGTCTACCCGGAGGAAGAAGTAGTCTAAAAAGAGGTGGTTGTGTGAAAACAAGCGATTTGGTAGTCAAAGAGAGCCGAATTCCACAAAGTAGATCAAGAGGACCGATAACATATGACCGTCTTGCACGCCGTGGCCTCAACCATCAAACGTTGCATGTCCATGCTGCAGTGATGGGGTGGAAATAATGCAACATCTTATGGTGGACTGTGCGCTTGTGCGGGATGTCTGGAGTGTCGTCTGCCGGGCGTTAGGCAAGCATGAGTGAACCCCAGACGGAAACCAAGCACTCTCGGAGTGGTGCCAGGACAAGATTGCGACCGGCCGAAATAAGAAGGATGCGCGCGCAATTATCATCTTGGTCTTGTGGGAGCTTTAGAAGCATCGGAACTCGATTGTGTTTGACTAAGAGACGCCCTCTAGAGACCGCATTTTGGCGAGAGTTGAGAAAGAGGGTAGTTCTTGGAAATTAGCAGGATTGCTTAGAGGAGAGGTGGGTGCCTTCCTTGGTGCGTTGACAAGTGGGCTCTCACGAGTAGATACGACTTGAGCTAGAAGAGTTTTGGGTGGAGTTGGGTTCATGTAATAGTAACTCTAACGCGGAGGGGTTCTCCCCATCTTCTTCTTTAATATAAAGTACACACACTCGTGCATATTTGAGAAAAAAATATAACAGTCCAAGAGTAGATAAGTGTGATAGTTGAAATTCATGCTGTTAGGGGTTAATTGCTACTCTCGTGGCATACTCACACAATTGACTACTTCGCAACCTCTACTTCCATGATACCTCCCATGCCTAGCATACTAAAGTAAAAAAGAGACCGAATAGAGCAATACTCTCTATCCGATCCACTGAATTACACCGAAGGGAAGAGGAACAAGAAGCTCCCAAAACCTCTATTGGTTCACGGTTTCTATTACGGTGGGAGGTGGGGCATACATGGGATGGGATGGATAGAGACACCCAACAGGGTGCTAGGGTTAATTCCACCTCAATTGATGTCGCAAAAATGTAAAATAATGGGCTACTATAAGCAGAGGGTTAGTGCCTGATGAGAGCAGGAGTAAACAACGAAGATCTGTACTTCACTAATACCCATTTCTTACCATTTATTAATGGTTTTTAACAATATTTGTGTCCATATATGTTTTTCTACAATTAGGTATTAAACCAACATGCTTTTCAATATCGTATCAGCTGGAAGATAGTACACATAAAACATGTCCTCTTGCACCATTGAGGTAGTAGAACAATTGTTAAAGGGACAGGGTACTTTACGATAATGGGCAATCTTATTAATGTATCAACTTGATGCAAATATGTAAAGTCGGCCTCAACAACAAGACAATGACAAAACATTGAGGCTGTACACAACAAACTACCAAAAAATGTAAGCAAATAATTAAAAAAACAAGAAGAGAAATCAAGACAACCATCCGCTTCAAATAAGGCACCACTCCTCTTTGCTTCATGGGATACTAGACAATGCACAACCTACATGAAGAGGGAAATGGCCGAAACTATCTTGGGAAGCAGAGGCACAAGATCTCCATGACCAAGAAGTCTAACACAAACTGTAACAACATGACTTTTGCTAGCCTGATTCGTGCTTAGTTCGGTGGTATTCTTTTACTTTGGACTTCTTCGTGAGATATTTAGATCTTGAGGTCATAGATAAAATTCAGCATGACATATTTGCTTCTCACCCCAAGGTAATATACCCTTCCATGATTGATGCCCCTGGTCCCACTTGGATGGATGTTATCGAGAGATATCAGGTGATACCACCATTTACATGATCCCAATTTGAAAAAATAAATCACATTTAAATGCTTGAAAAAATCTTATTTTTTCGTGAATGTTGTCATGTGTATAACCCCTACAAAATTCAGATCCGAATTCGGAGCACGCACTGAGAAACAAAAAAGAGAAAAATCCAAATGTGAATAGCATCATTTTTAACACTATTAATGTTTTATCTTCTCTTACATTGACCTTAATTACATTGTTGAAACAATATTTACTACTGAGCATATAGTTCATGTGCTTTCGTAAAAGAAACTTAAAAACACAGTGCACACGCAAGCACTTGCTATCGATGGGAACATCGCCTACCACTGAAAGAATATTTCACCTTTATGAGACATATAGGTGTCAAACCTATGGTTTGATCCCTGATGGGTTGGGGTACAACCACCCTCATAAGCTTCCAACCCAAGTTTGGTTTTCATTTCGTATATATTTACTGCTAGATTATTTATGGGAAAATTGGCACGGCTCATCGTAACACGATGAATGCCTGGTTTTTGGAGAGGTCTATTTTTGAGCCTAACATTACGCCATCTCCGTTGGTAGACCAATTTTCTTGCTTGTCATCTCTCTTCTAAGCTCACTCGGGTAGAAGCACTGATACATGTATATTCCCTTTATCAAAATTTAGCTTCCCGACTTCCGTTCTATAAAAACTTGGCTTGGGTTCTATGTACAACAGCCACCTCCATCTATGCAGATTCTGGTAGAATGCTATTATCTCGACATGTCATGTCATAAGAAGCATATTGCAACTTTGGTAATGCTTCTCACTTGAGAGATTTGGAATGAGCAAAATGCCAGAAGGTCACACTATGGCTCCCATTTTGGGTTCCTTCTCTAGGATGGAAAATATATGTGTTATCTTCGGAGATTCACACTATGGACGTGGAGGTGTTGTTATGGACCCACGTGTTCGTTGGCGGCATTCCATTTGGTGGGTGTGGGGGTGTCACGCCCTACCTTCTTTCAGTTTGAGAGACTGTATTAGGGATTTCTGGGTGGTCGGGATTCAACAACTTGTATTGTCCGAGACCATATTGTATTGTCGTCAAGCAAAGATGCACTAGTGAGTACATGGGTTGAAGATGATGACTATGGGGATTGCACTACTTGTGCTTCGTTTTATTTATCAGATGTTGCATTTGTTACCATGTTGACTGTGTGAATTCTCGATACTTTGTCATCATGTCGCTGTGAAGCCCAAGTTTACTTATTGTGTCATAGCTTAATGCAATAATAAAATTTCACATTATCGAATATATCCTCACTTTAAAAATGGTCTACCACATTTATGGCGCAAGAGGACATGGTTATTATTTTTATATGTAATATCTTTAAGCTCATGTGATATAAGATCGGTAAGCACCCAAAGGCATGGTTGAAGACTGAACTCCACGAGAACATATATACACAAAATGTTTGGTACTTGAGAAGAGATAAGAGATGTGTATTTATGAACTGTGGATGCTTCTTTATTTACTCTTTACCTCGTGGGGTGCCAACCTCTCCATTTGTATTTATGCATCATTTTTGTGCTTTTCTAAAATCAAATTGAGGCGGAACTACCCCTAGTGTCCCGCTCAATCTCTCTGCCAGTATTCCCTATATATGCCTCATTTCCTATCGTAAGAGAGCTGAGGAATCTATTCAGGGTTAGGGTCGCTAGGTCGAGCAAATTGCCTATTCGTTTTCTTGTTAGTTCCTTACCTTAGGCAGGAGAGGTATTGGGATGCGAGAAGGTGTATCACTAGCCCTTGCACGAAGAGAGGCAAACGATTTTTGTAAACTCATAATGTGGTTCTGATTCGTTGACTTTGCAGAGCAAAGGCATAGTTGCAATAGCCTGACTTTATCCACAGAGTCGCCAGATTTAAAACGAACAACCCAAATCAATTTTACTTGTACACGAAGTACTTAACGTACTATTTTGTCTTGTAACACACTACTGTTGACATGTACTGTAACATCTAGTCTGAAACGTTGGCCTTAAATCTGATGATTCACATAGAGCAAAGTCAGTAACACCGTTATCATTGCTGACGTAGATTCTCAAAGTCAGCTCATCCAAAGCGTTCATAATGACTCTGTTTGCTTACTCTTGTGATTTGTGATGCTACCTTATATGTTCTTTTCATGTGCTCCGCATAGAACATGAAAAGAGGTTCACGAGTGTAGTGGGATTACACAACTGAGAATCTGTCCCTTGCATCATCTAACAATCTTGCGGACGTCAACCCATCCACAGAGAAGACGTTCAGGAGTAACAACAAATACCTTTGTTTCCATGTTACTTTGGTAATCTCTTCCTATTTTCTTTCCAAGAAAACCTTGTGCATATCGCCAGGGCAGGCCCTGCCTCGCGTAGGAGTACCAGCCGTTGCTGCCGTAGATGGTCTGCATGGGGAGCATGCCGGAGTCGGGGCTGACGGAGACGTTGAGCCGCTCGGCCTGGGCGCAGGTGCGTGCGGCGCTGAAGGTGATAGCATAGTAGGAGCCTCGGGCGACCGGGATGTGCAGGAGGATGGAGGCGTCGTTGCCGAGTCTGACGGCGTAGGCGCCCCGCGGCACCACTAGCAGCATGTCGCCCTGCTTATGCCCGTACTCGATGTACTATGCCAATTGTACTTCTTCTGTTTCGTTTTATTTATTAGATGTTGCGTTTGTTAACATGTTGACTGTGTGCATTCTCGATACTCTGTCATCACGTCACTGTGAAGTCCAGGTTTACTTATTGTGTCATAGCTTACTGCATTAATTAAATTTCACATTATCAAATAATATATCATCACTTTAAAAATGGTATACCACCATTATGACACAAGAGGACATGGTATACTAAGCTCATGTGATATCAGATTGAGAAGCACCCAAAGGCATGGTTCGAGACTGAACTCCATGAGAACACACACACACACAAGCCTTTGGTAACTTGAGAAGAATGATAAGAGATGTGTATTTATGAAGAGAGGATGCTTGTCTATTTACTCTCCTTCCTTCATGGGGTGCCAACCTCTCCTTCTATATTTATGCATCAATGTTGTGCTTTTCTAAAATCAGATTGAGGCGGAACTACCCCTAGTGTCCCCCCCCCCCCCCCCCCCCTCTCTCTCTATATATATATATCTCTATCTCTCTCAGTCTACCCTATATATGCCTCACTTCCTATTGTAAGAGAGATGAGGAATCGATTGAGGTTTAGGGTCGCTAGGTCGAGCAAATTGCCTATTCATTTTCTTGTTAGTTCCTTACCTTAGGCAAGAGAGGTATCGTGATGCGAGAAGGCATATAACTAGCCCTTGCACGAAGAAAGGCAAGATATTTTTGTAAATTCATAATGTGGTTTAGATTCGTTGACTTTGGAGAGCAAAGGCACGGTTGCAGTAGCCTGACTTTATCCACATACTCGGCAGATTAAAAACGAACAACCTAGATCAATTTTACTTGTACCCGGAGTACTTAGCGAACCATTCTGTCCAGTAACACACTACTGTTGACATGTACTATAACATTTAATCTGAACCGTTTGCCTTAAATCTGATGACTCGCATAGAGCAAAGTCAGTTATCATTGCTGACGTAGCTTCTAAGACGTTATACTTTAGTGATCTCTTTCTATCTTCTTTCCAAGAAAACCTTGTGCAGATCGCAAGGCCGGCCGTACGTCTTGTCGGCCGCTGTCTCGCTCATCACCGCCGGATCGCGCCGCGTGCGGACTTGCCGACCTATCAGACGAACGTGCATGTACTCTGTCATGGCCCCTCTCGGCAGAGGAACCGACGAGGGAGGGGAGATCGGGGAGCCAGCTAGCTCGTGGGCGCCAGCTGCTCGAACTCGACCCCCTCCTTGTTCAAGCAGGGCCGGCCACTCGTACCCCTGCTGGCCGCAAGACTCCTTCAGCCACAGCCAATGGGGGCACGGGACACAATTCTTGATCGTTTCAGTTATCCACTTCTCTGTTTCGCTAGTGGACCATCAGCGCTACCGTGTAGCCTCCACGTAGACTCAGTTGAAGCGTTGAAGGTTCTTAATGCTATGTCATTTAGTCACTGCAGGTGGCCATTGCTAAGAAGCTGAACGGCTGAAGAAATCTTGAGTACGGTTGCTAAAGACCAGTCCTAAGTTTGGCCATGGATGGACTTGTGGAAAATATAGAACCTACAATATTCGTTGTATTGATTTAACTTTTGTGTAAGGTATGTATAGAAGTACATGTGAGAGAGAGATATGGAGTAGAAGACAAGTCATACATAATTTAATATATTTTATCTCTAACTCCTGTCTCTATCTTAAAAACAATATACTTCTAACAGGAATCTGCAGCTAAGGGTGACCTCGGTTTTGTCTGCACATACGGACGTCGTCATCGTCTTGGTTCGGTTATCTGAACAAGTACGCGCTTGTGTGCATGTGCAGATGTTGTTAGAATAAATCCGAGGCATTCCGTCGATCTATCGAGGATCAAGCAATCACACGAGGCACGACACTGAGATTTGTTAACGAGGTT
This sequence comes from Triticum monococcum, assembly GCA_034509565.1. NCBI lineage: Eukaryota > Viridiplantae > Streptophyta > Magnoliopsida > Poales > Poaceae > Triticum > Triticum monococcum. The sequence continues at coordinate 700,081,956 of CM067847.1, forward strand.
CACCATCATGGCCACATCCCCAGGGCATGACTACGGGCGCTCTTTCCCATGACACCGTCACAATACCGCACCCCGGCCGCCCGGACGCCGGCACACGCCGACGGCTCCCCCGTGTGCCCGTGCTATTATGTTGGCATAGGTTACATCGTGTGTCTACCCCCGCTATATATGAGAGGTCTAGGATACAAGTGTCCTACTTGGACACGTCTCCTACTCTGTTTACACAGCGTACAACTCTAAGTCCAACTGTAATCTAACTTGTACAATAATATTCGACACAACTCTAACAAACTCCACCTTGGCGAATATTCTTCACCACCTTGAATTCGTTTGTGCGTCAAACCTCCATGTACATTGGACTTGAGATACACCATGAGCACCGCTGCTACTCCCAGACTCCATGTGACTCCACCTGCAACTGTAGTCCCTTCTCGTCTTCTTCACAGTCAACCCTCGAGCAAAATTAAGTTCCTCATTACTCTATTTTGTGCTCCCAACTTCCGAGATCCATTCAACACTATCACACACCGATCACTGTCTGCGTGAAAATGAACAACTCGCATATTGGATACCACATATAAGAGTTACTTGAACTCAATGCCATCGCTCTTTCTTGACCGTCTATCTGAAACTTGAAGGAATTTCACCGTCGCCCTGTGTCGCTTTGAGTCAAATTCACAGTTGTCTCATCTTTTTTTTCCCGGATAGTCTCTGTGATGTCCCACAGCTATAGCACTCCACCTCCTTCTGTCTTGTCATCCGCACTTTGCCATGTGCACCGAGCACCACAAAATATACGGTCATATACTCTCTCTGTTTTGACAATTTCAGACTTTCCACCACTTCTCAGATTTCCCATGGTCAACTCTCGTCTATCAACCAGCACCAATAGACCCAGTCACCAACTTGAACTTGGTACTCGTCAACACTGCTTCAGCACCCCCTCCACAATTTGTCTGACCACATGTCTGACCACCAATGCCTTGGCCTGTCGTTGTGTCCCGTGCTTACCGCACGCCTCGCCGCTATCACCGCGTCGAGCCTCTGCTGTCCTGATCGAGTCTCCCGGGTAGCTAGCCCCTACTATCTCAACCCCCACTGCAGAGAACCACCAATCATCACCGACCGATGCCGAGTATCATGTCTTTATCAGACCATTGGGCCCCAGTCCGATCCACGTGTCTCTCGCTATCGCGCTGAAATAGGCTTCGATTCTCCGATCTTACACCGTAGCCCCTCAGTCAGCACAGAGTGAAATCATCCATCAGACTCAACTCCACCTTCAACCTGACTCCATGGTGGTTGTACGTGCCACCCCTGCGCCCTGTCGACTTCAAGCTCTCATGTGTGCACAACCTTGAATCAACCCCGCGCCATAGTCCGTCGAAGCCGCACAAGCCCTCAGGCCTGCACCACGTGTTTCCACGCCCCAGAAGTCGGCCACCATCAGCATCACGCTCCTATGTCGTCATCGCTGAAATCACCACCGTCTTCTGCTTTGACCAACATCCACGTCAGTCCATCAGACAATCGAGTCCGACCCAGCCGAAATTATCCGACTGCAACCATGCTCCACCCTGCGTCGTATCCACCCGCACTCCGTGCCTTGCTTGACGCCCTGTGTATGCATGATCCCGCACGACGCGCTCCAGACTCCCAAATCATCTTCCGCAAAAATCCTACATCACATGATCATCGGCTTCCATGTAAACTGGCTTGCTTCTGCAACGTATTCAAGCACCTGTACTGTACTAATCCAACCAAGAAAACTAGAATCTCCTTTTATCTCACGTGCTGCTGCACCTTTTGCACAACCACCGATGCTTCTTGATAGATTGCCTTAAGCCAAACGCCTCTTTCAATGTATCAGCCGCCTTGTGATTCTTGTTCGCTAGATTGATCTGCTTCTTGCCTCTACGCACATGCCCTTTTTTTCATCAAACAAACCTCATGCCTTCACACCTCTGCAACCTCCTGTAGCAGCCATGACTTCGTACGCACCAAATCAATCTAGCCTCGCGCAACCATACTGCTGCGCGGCTCCTGCGCGCTGTGCGCCTTAAGCTGGCCAGCCCAACTTCTACCTGGGCCAGTGCCCCGCCTAGCTTCCACGCGGCCTGCCATGCTACGCCGGTCTCTCGAGCGCTTGCGTCTGGCCTGGCTCGTCTTAGCTTCGATCGAAAACACCACGATCCGCCGCCGCTGTACGCTAGGTCGTCCGCTGCACGTGCACACGCCGCTGCTGCTTCGCTCCGATTGCTCGCTTGACACCACGATCCGATCCTGCCGTACGACTGCTGCTGCCTTCCGGTTGCTGCTTCTGACTGCTATCTCGAACAAAATATCTTGGTCACGCCATCGAATTTTCCATCACCGAACGCGACAACTCGACTTCAACAAATTCTTCCGCTTCTTCCTCTAGATCAACAAAACCACGACCTCCTCGTAACCTTGCTCATGATATCACTTGTTAGAATAAATCCGAGGCATTCCGTCGATCTACCGAGGGCCAAGCAATCACACGAGCCACGACACCGAGATTTGTTAACGAGGTTCACCATCATGGCTACATCCCCGGGGCATGACTACGGGCGCTCCTCCCCATGACACCGTCACAATACCGCACCCCGGCCGCCCGGGCGCCGGCACACGCCGCCGGCTCCCCCGCGTGCCCGTGCTATTATGTTGGCACAGGTTACATCGTGTGTCTACCCCCGCTATATATAAGAGGTCTAGGATACAAGTGTCCTACTTGGACACGTCTCCTACTCTGTTTACACAGCGTACAACTCTAAGTCCAACTGTAACCTAACTTGTATAATAATATTCGACACAACTCTAACAGATGTGCTTGTGTCTGTTTCCACGGCCATGGCTGCCACGGTTTCCTCGCTCATGCGTTTGCCTAAGATTTGGCCCTCCGCCCGTCGGTGTTGTTTGAGGAGCAATAGGTTGTACTGATGCTCCTCCTCTTGAGCCTGCCGGAACAGCGACATAGGTGTGGGCACCGGCTGCTCCTCCGCTATGACGGCGTTGAAGTGTGCATGTGCCTGCTCCATCGTCATGCCGATGCACCGGCACGGGCTGTAGGCATGAAGTCATCGGCAGAGCCGATCTCCCACTTCTAAAAATTTGAGTTGTGGTGAGTTCACTCACCGAAAATAGTAACATGCATTTGCATCGAATTGTATCTTGTATCATGTGGTATTGGCCTATGTGATGATAATGTGACCCTCCCTCGGACCAAGCCACAACATAACCCTTTCTTTGTTGATTGACATGTAAAAGAAACAAAATGAACAAGCGCCCTGCCACGGCAAGTATAAACACAGCAGACAACGGCTAACTCACACACATATACTCGGTTGGCACACAAAAAGCCTAGCAGCAAGTCACCACTCCTCTTTGCTTAATGTTGATACTACAGAATGCACGACCTATATGGAGAAGGAATTGGCCGACACTATCTTGGTAAGCAGAGACAACGCAGAGGCACAAAATCTATCCTCAAAAAAAAAAAGAGGCACAAAATCTTGATGAGCCAGAAGTCTCTAATACAAACTGTAACAACCCACTTCAATTCTCATCTCCTAATTATTTACCACTAGAATATTTATCCACCGAGCAAAAACTATCCCGGCCCATTGTAACATGCTAAATGCCTCGTAGGCTGACAAATTGTGTTGAGCACGGTCCATTTCTAAGCCTAACATTATGCCATTTCAGCTGGTAACCCAATTTTCTTGCTCGCCTTCTCTCTTCTAAGCTCACTTGGGTAGAGGCACTGATACTGATATATTTCCTTTACCAAAATGCAGATTCTCAACTTCCACTCAGTAAAATCCTGGCATGGGTTCTATGACCTTGATCTGATCATTAACCACCTCCCTCTATGCAGATTTTGGTGGAACCCTATCATCTCAACATGCCAAGTCATAAGAAGCATATTGCAACTTTGGTGATGCTTCTAACTTGGGAGACGTGGAATGAGCGAAATTTCTGAGGGTCACATTATGGCTCCCATTTTGGGTTCCTTCTCCAGGGTGGAAAATATGTGTGTTGCCTTCAGAGGTTCACACTATGACCAGGGAGGTGTTGTTACGGATCCACCTCATCGATGGAGGCATTACATTTGGTGGGGAGTGGGGGTGTCACACCCTAACTTCTTTCAGGTTGTGAGATTGTATTAGGGACTTCTGGGTTGTCGAGATTCAGCAACTTGCTTCGCAATATGATCCCGGTTGGCATTCTTTTTTTCTGCCAATTATGAAATTGTATTGTCCCCACGAAGCAACAACATGCTAGGGAGTACATCGGTTGAAGATGATGACTATGGGGATTGCATTTCTCGTGTTTTGTTTTCTTTTTTAGATGCTATGTTTGTCAGCACATTCATTGTGTGCATTCTTTGTACTTTCAAATCATCTTGTTATGAAGGCCATGTTTACTTATTGTGCCATTGCTTCATTCATTAATATATCGTCACTTTAAAAATTGTCTCCTACATTTATAGCGCGAGAGGCCATGGCTTATTATTTTCATATGCAATATTTTTAAGCTGATATGATATCGGGTTGAGAAGCACCCAAAGGCATGGTTCGAGACCGAACTCCACGAGAATATATATATACACAACCATTTGGTTTCATGAGAAGAATGATAAGTTATGTTTATTTACAAGTGTGGATGCTTTTCTATTTACTCCTTCCCTTGTGGGGTGCCAACCTCTCATTCTCTATTTACCCATCATTTTTGTGTTTAAAAAAAATTAAATTGAGGCAGAACTACCCTTAGGGTCCTGATAAATCTCTATGCTAGTCCATCCTAAGAAAGATGAGGAATCAGTAAAGGTTTAGGGTTACCAGTCCAAGAAAATTGTGCATTCGTTCTGATGTTAGTTCCTTACCCTAGGCAAGAGAGGTATCGGGACACGAGATGGTGCATAATTAGCCATTGTGCCAAGAGGTATGGAGAATTCTCGTTTATTCATAATATGGTTTAGATTGGCTGGCTTTGGAGTGCAAAGTCATGGCTAGACTAGCCTGACTTTGTCACTGGGTCTGTAGATTAAAAATGAACAACCCAGATCAATTTTACTGTACATGAAGTACTTGGTGTGCTAATTTGTCCTGTAACATCTAATCTGAACCCAGCACAGCATAGTACACTGTTTGAGCAAACTGAGCAATACTGTACCGTTGCTGACTTAGCTTCTAAAGTCAGCTAATCCAAAGCGTTCATAATAACATGATGCTCAAATACTCACGTTTGTTTACTCTTGTCAAGTTGTCTTATACGTACAGCTCAAGAAAAGAGATTCAGTGGTGTTGTGAAATTAGACAACTGAATCTTACATTCTTAAGAAGTTGATCCCCACTACTTGTAATTCTCTCTACATGCGCACTGTCCAGATCAACACGATGCCACGTCAGCATTCAACCAATTGTTCTCTCTATAGTGTCCACACGTACAGTTCTTCTGTCAGTAAGTTGTAACACGTCACTGTTTTTTCCGAGAGAACCCGTTCGTGGTATTGTGTCAGTTCCCCATCGTGGTGCCTCTTATCTTCTCCATGCCCTTCCCTCTTCACCTTCACCAATTTCCTCAAATCCTGCCGCCGTCTCCCCCACTTTCCTTCGCACGTCTTCCCAACTTCTCCTATTCATCTCCAGCTTCTCCTACATGCTGGATCGCAATTCTGCAGGTCTGCAGCCCAATCTGCACTCCGCTGCAAACACTGACTAGGCATAGCTTTGTCTCCAGAACTGCTAAGACGATGGGGGAAAACACGACATCGATGATTCGAAGATCCTTAAGAAATGTAGCGAACTACAAGTCACGAGCAGAGGATCCGCCCATGACACCTCGCCGCTGATCTCGGCCACCAGGAGCTCGTTGTAATTGGTGAGAAGGCCCATGAAGACCTGTGTTAACATGGACATCTCATCTTAAATTCCCCGGAGTAGTGTAGTTTTCCTAATTCTTTGTCATGTGCATGTCAACATAGGTATTAGAGTTAGCTTCTTTTTAGATGCATTCATTTTAACATGTTGGATAACAGGAGCAATCCTACTGACACGTTAAAATATTGTGTTTTTTCTAGATTTTATTAGGATGTGGAGTTTCTGTATTCTTTGATGCATGGCCATGATGGGATACAGCCGCAGCCCTTGGTGTGACGTCTCTGCATCGCTGGCTTGGCTCTCCTATTGAGTCAGGGGTGCTTTGTGTCGTTAGGGTCTCACTTCAATTTGACGATGCACAAACTGTTGGCAGCAACAATAGCATCTTCAGGATTATGAATCCTTTACGAACCAGTAAGGTTTTGTGATGCAATTTCTTCTTCTTTTCAGGCGTGGTAGAACGGTAATAACACGTATGCATAAATTAAATTTTTCGTTTGAAAGAAATTTAAACTGTTTGAATGATCTAGCTCTTCCACAAAGTGATCGTGTTCGTTCGTATTCCTGCAGAAGTGGTTCGGTTCATAGGGAAAACAACTCTGCAGTCTTATAAGAGGTCTGTATTTTTCATAATTTACCTGTACCTTTGCCAACATCATATATCGGTTATATATTTTACTTTTTTGGAGGAGGCATGTAATTTACATTTTTGGTGGAGACGTGTATTATACTTTCAGGAAATGTTGTTGGTTCTGGCCATTCCTACCTCCTTGGTATATCTATCCTTTCCTTGATATTAAATCAAGAATCAACAAATCTTTGGATTCGCCGAATGTTGGAAGGAAGAATAAAGGAGTCAAATTCACTAGATGCATGTCGTACATGTTTTGTGATTGGATATTATGGGTTTTCATATGTATGTGACTGCTCAACAAATCTTCACTTTCAGGTGTTCTAGACCTCAATGTATATGTATATCATTTTTTTAAAGCAATTCTGGTAATATCCCACCAACGCCAACAATATTTTTTTATCTGTTTGTGCACAAGTTCGTTCATGAATACCACAAATAGGTTTGTCCTCTATATCCGTCTTGAGTTTCTTATTAGCAATTATCACCTTTGGAGATTTGCTGCATTTTTATTTTTGCTGAACCTTGCTGCACACACAAGCTCTTATAGATACCGTGTTCAGTTTGAAAGTGAAATTAGTAGGATTAGTGTGTTGCATGTGTATAAACGATAAATCCTTGAATGCATTGTATCACGTCACATTTTATGCTATTGCCAGCTGCCGGTATTTTCCTACTAAACATTAATCTTTTGGTCCAACTGCAAATCATTATTTATACTTAATAATTCGTCTAACATAATATATTTACTTAGTGTGACATTCCTTCCAATTAGCTTCCAGTGGTTCAAACATTTTATGCATCCATACATCCCGCGGCAAGGCGCGGGGTTTTATCTAGTAACTAGCAATTGTTTGACAGTCGACTCGTCTACAGAATAACTAGCAACGAATAGAGATCCCTTTCCCACAATAAAAGAAAATAGAGATATCTTTGTTTATATACCAGTGAAAATAGAGATATCTTTGTGAAGGAAATATGCCCTAGAGGCAATAATAAAGTTATTATTTATTTCCTTATATCATGATAAATGTTTATTATTCATGCTAGAATTGTATTAACCGGAAACATAATACATGTGTGAATACATAGACAAACAGAGTGTCACTAGTATGCCTCTACTTGACTAGCTCGTTAATCGAAGATGGTTATGTTTCCTAACCATGAACAAAAGAGTTGTTATTCGATTAACGGGATCACATCATTAGAAAAATGATGTGATTGACATGACCCATTCCATTAGCTTAGCACCCGATCGTTTAGCATGTTGCTATTGCTTTCTTCATGACTTATACATGTTCCTATGACTATGAGATTATGCAACTCCCGTTTACCGGAGGAACACTTTGTGTGTTACCAAACGTCACAACGTAACTGGGTGATTATAAAGGTGCTCTACAGGTGTCTCCAAAGGTACATGTTGGGTTGACGTATTTCGAGATTAGGATTTGTCACTCCGATCGTCGGAGAGGTATCTCTGGGCCCTCTCGGTAATGCACATCACTTAAGCCTTGCAAGCATTGCAACTAATGAGTTAGTTGCGGGATGATGTATTATGGAACGAGTAAAGAGACTTGCCGGTAACGAGATTGAACTAGGTATTGGATACCGACGATCGAATCTCGGGCAAGTAACATACCGATGACAAAGGGAACAACGTATGTTGTTATGCGGTCTGACCGATAAAGATCTTCGTAGAATATGTAGGAGCCAATATGGGCATCCAGGTCCCGCTATTGGTTATTGACCGGAGATGTGTCTCGGTCATGTCTAGATTGTTCTCGAACCCGTAGGGTCCGCACGCTTAAGGTTTCGATGACAGTTATATTATGAGTTTATACATTTTGATGTACCGAAGGTTGTTCGGAGTCCCGGATGTGATCACGGACATGACGAGGAGTCTCGAAATGGTCGAGACATAAAGATTGATATATTGGAAGCCTATGTTTGGATATCGGAAGTGTTCCGGGTGAAATCGGGATTTTACCGGAGTTCTGGGAGCTTACCGGAACCCCTCGGGAGATATATGGGCCTTAGTGGGCCTTAATGGAAAAGAGAAGAGGCAGCCAAAGATGGGCCGCGCGCCCCTCCCCTCCCTTGGTCCGAATAGGACAAGGAGAGGGGGCCGGCCCCCTTTCCTCTTTTCCCCCCTCCGCGAATCCTATTCCAACTAGGATTGGGGGGGGGATCCTACTCCCGGAGGGAGTAGGACTCCTCCTGGCGCGCCTCTCCTAGGCCGGCCGCACCCCCCCCCCCTTGAGCCTTTATATACGGAGGCAGGGGCACCCCAGAGGAACACAAGTTGATCCACGTGATCATATTCTTAGCCGTGTGCGGCGCCCCCTGCCACCATAGTCCTCGATAATATTGTAGCGGTGCTTAGCCGAAGCACTGCGATAGTGGTACATCAAGATCGTCACCACGCCGTCGTGCTGACGGAACTCTTCCCCGACACTTTGCTGGATCGGAGTCCGGGGATCGTCATCGAGCTGAACGGGTGCTTGAACTCGGACGTGCCGTAGTTTCAGTGCTTGATCGGTCGGGCCGTGGAGACGTACGACTACATCAACCAAACGCTTCCGTTGTTGATCTACAAGGGTATGTAGATCGCACTCTCCCCTCTCGTTGCTATGCATCACCATGATCTTGCGTGTGCGTAGGAATTTTTTTGAAATTACTACGTTCCCCAACAGTGGCATCCGAGCCTAGGTTTTATGTGTTGATGTTATATGCACGAGTAGAACACAAGTGAGTTGTGGGCGATATAAGTCATACTGCTTACTAGCATGTCATGCTTTGGTTCGGCGGTATTGTTGGATGAAGCAGCCCGGACCGACATTACGCGTACGCTTACGCGAGACCGGTTCTCCCGACGTGCTTTGCACATAGGTGGCTTGCGGGTGACAGTTTCTCCAACTTTAGTTGAACCGAGTGTGGCTACGCCCGGTCCTTACGAAGGTTAAAACAGCACCAACTTGACAAATTATCGTTGTGGTTTTGATGCGTAGGTAAGATTGGTTCTTGATTAAGCCCGTAGCAGCCACATAAAACTTGCAACAACAAAGTAGAGGACGTCTAACTTGTTTTTGCAGGGCATGTTGTGATGTGATATGGTCAAGACATGATGCTAAATTTTATTGTATGAGATGATCATGTTTTGTAACCGAGTTATCGGCAACTGGCAGGAGCCATATGGTTGTCGTTTTATTGTATGCAATGCAATCGCGCTGTAATGCTTTACTTTATCACTAAGCGGTAGCGATAATGGTGGAAGCATAAGATTGGCGAGACGACAACGATGCTACGATGGAGATCAAAGTGTCGCGCCGGTGACGATGGTGATCATGACAGGTGCTTCGGAGATGGAGATCACAAGCACAAGATGATGATAGCCATATCATATCACTTATATTGATTGCATGTGATGTTTATCTTTTATGTATCTTATCTTGATTTGATTGATGGTAGCATTATAAGATGATCTCTCACTAAATTATCAAGAAGTGTTCTCCCTGAGTATGCACCGTTGCGAAAGTTCTTCGTGCTGAGACACCACGTGATGATCGGGTGTGATAGGCTCTACGTTCAAATACAACGGGTGCAAAACAGTTGCACACGCGGAATACTCAGGTTATACTTGACGAGCCATGCATATACAGATATGGCCGCGGAACACGGAGACCGAAAGGTCGAGCGTGAATCATATAGTAGATATGATCAACATAGTGATGTTCACCAATAAAACTACTTCATCTCACTGTTGGGGAAACGTAGTAATTTCAAAATTTACCTACGCACACGCAAGATCATGGTGATGCATAGCAACGAGAGGGGAGAGTGTTGTCTACGTACCAACGCAGACCGACTGCAGAAGTGATCACACAACGTAGAGGAAGTAGTCGTACGTCTTCTTCCCGATCCGACCGATCCAAGCACCGCTACTCCGGCACCTCCGAGTTCTTAGCACACGTACAGCTCGATGACGATCCTCGGGCTCCGATCCAGCAAAGCGTCGAGGAAGAGTTCCGTCAGCACGACGGCGTGGTGACGATCTTGATGTACTACTGACGCAGGGCTTCGCCTAAGCACTGCAACAATATGATCAAGGTGGAATTTGGTGGCAGGGGCACCGCACACGGCTAAGGAACGATCACCAAGGATCAACTTGTGTGTCTAGAGGTGCCCCCTGCCCCTGTATATAAAGGAGCCAAGGGGGGGGGGGTGCGCCGGCCAGGGAGAGGGCCCAGGAGGAGTCCTACTCCCACCGGGAGTAGGACTCCCCTCCCCCCCCCCCCCCCAATCCTAGTTGGACTAGGTTTCCCAAACGGGGAAAGAGAGAGAGGGGGGGCCGGCCCCTTCTCCTAGTCCTAATAGGACTAAGGGAAGGGGGGCGTGCGGCCACCTATGGGCTGCCCCTTTTCTCCTTTCCACTAAGGCCCATGAAGGCCCATATGGCTCCCGGGGGGTTCCGGTAACCTCCCGGTAATCCGGTAAAATCCCGATTTCACCCGGAACACTTCCGATATCCAAATATAGGCTTCCAATATATCAATCTTTATGTCTCGACCATTTCGAGACTCCTCGTCATGTCCGTGATCACATCCGGGACTCCGAACAACCTTCGGTACATCAAAATGCATAAACTCATAATAACTGTCATCATAACGTTAAGCGTGCGGACCCTACGGTTCGAGAACAATGTAGACATGACCGAGACACGTCTCCGGTCAATAACCAATAGTGGGCCTGGATGCCCATATTGGCTCCTACATATTCTACGAAGATCTTTATCGGTCAGACCGCATAACAACATACGTTGTTCCCTTTGTCATCGGTATGTTACTTGCCCGAGATTCGATCGTCGGTATCCAATACCTAGTTCAATCTCGTTACTGGCAAGTCTCTTTACTCGTTCCGTAATACATCATCTCACAACTAACATCTTAGTTATAATGCTTGCAAGGCTTATGTGATGTGTATTACCGAGAGGGCCCAGAGATACCTCTTCGACAATCGGAGTGACAAATCCTATTCTCGAAATACGCCAACCCAACATCTACCATTGGAAACACCTGTAGTACTCTTTTATAATCACCTAGTTACGTTGTGACGTTTGGTAGCACCCAAAGTGTTCCTCCGGCAAACGGGAGTTGCATAATCTCATAGTTATAGGAACATGTATAAGTCATGAAGAAAGCAAGAGCAACATACTAAGCGATCGGGTGCTAAGCTAATGGAATGGGTCATGTCAATCAGATCATTCAACTAATGATGTGACCTCGTTAATCAAATAACAACTCTTTGTTCATGCTTAGGAAACATAACCATCTTTGATTAACGAGCTAGTCAAGTAGAGGCATACTAGTGACACTCTGTTTGTCTATGTATTCACACATGTATTATGTTTCCGGTTAATACAATGCTAGCATGAATAATAAACATTTATCATGATATAAGGAAATAAATAATAACTTTATTATTGCCTCTAGGGCATATTTCCTTCAGTTTCCCACTTGCACTAGAGTCAATAATCTAGATTACACAGTAATGATTCTAACACCCATGGAGCCTTGGTGTTGATCATGTTTTCCTCGTGGAAGAGGCTTAGTCAACGGGTCTGCAACATTCAGATCCGTATGTATCTTGCAAATCTCTATGTCTCCCACCTGGACTAGATCCCGGATGGAGTTGAAGCGTCTCTTGATGTGTTTGGTCCTTTTGTGAAATCTGGATTCCTTTGCTAAGGCAATTGCACCAGTATTGTCACAAAAGATTTTCATTGGACCCGATGCACTAGGTATGACACCTAGATCGGATATGAACTCCTTCATCCAGACTCCTTCGTTCGCTGCTTCCGAAGCAGCTATGTACTCCGCTTCACATGTAGATCCCGCTACGACGCTTTGTTTAGAACTGCACCAACTGACAACTCCACCGTTTAAAGTAAACACGTATCCGGTTTGCGATTTAGAATCGTCCGGATCAGTGTCAAAGCTTGCATCAACGTAACCTCTTACGGTGAGCTCTTTGTCACCTCCATATACGAGAAACATATCCTTAGTCCTTTTCAGGTATTTCAGGATGTTCTTGACCGCTGTCCAGTGATCCACTCCTGGATTACTTTGGTACCTCCCTGCTAAACTTATAGCAAGGCACACATCAGGTCTGGTACACAGCATTGCATACATGATAGAGCCTATGGCTGAAGCATAGGGAACATCTTTCATTTTTCTCTATCTTCTGCAGTGGTCGGGCATTGAGTCTGACTCAACTTCACACCTTGTAACACAGGCAAGAACCCTTTCTTTGCTTGATCCATTTTGAACTTCTTCAAAATCTTGTCAAGGTATGTGCTTTGTGAAAGTCCAATCAAGCGTCTTGATCTATCTCTATAGATCTTTATGCCTAATATGTAAGCAGCTTCCCCGAGGTCTTTCATCGAAAAACTTTTATTCAAGTATCCCTTTATGCTATCCAGAAATTCTATATCATTTCCAATCAGCAATATGTCATCCACATATAATATCAGAAATGCTACAGAGCTCCCACTCACTTTCTTGTAAATACAGGCTTCTCCCAAAGTCTGTATAAAACCAAATGCTTTGATCACACTATCAAAGCGTTTATTCCAACTCCGAGAGGCTTGCACCAGTCCATAAATGGATCGCTGGAGCTTGCACACTTTGTTAGCTCCCTTTGGATCGACAAAACCTTCTGGTTGCATCATATACAACTCTTCTTCTAGAAATCCATTCAGGAATGCAGTTTTGACATCCATTTACCAAATTTCATAATCATAAAATGCGGCAATTGCTAACATGATTCTGACAGACTTAAGCATCGCTACGGGTGAGAAGGTCTCAGCGTAATCGACCCCTTGAACTTGTCGAAAACCTTTTACGACAAGTCGAGCTTTATAGACAGTAATATTACAGTCAGCGTCAGTCTTTTTCTTGAAGATCCATTTATTCTCAATTGCTTGCCGATCATCGGGCAAGTCAACCAAAGTCCATACTTTGTTCTCATACATGGATCCCATCTCAGATTTCATGGCTTCAAGCCACTTTGCGGAATCTGGGCTCACCATCGCTTCTTCATAGTTCGTAGGTTCATCATGATCTAGTAGCATGACTTCCAGAATTGGATTACCGTACCACTCTGGTGCGGATCTCACTCTGGTTGATCTACGAGGTTCAGTAGTATCTTGTCCTGAAGTTTCATGATCATCATCATTAGCTTCCTTACTAATTGGTATAGGTGTCGCAGAAATAGTTTTCTGTGATGTACTATTTTCCAATAAGGGAGTAGGTACAGTTACCTCGTCAAGTTCTACTTTCCTCCCACTCACTTCTTTCGAGAGAAACTCCTTCTCTAGAAATGATCCATTCTTAGCAACGAATGTCTTGCCTTCGGATCTGTGATAGAAGGTGTACCCAACAGTCTCCTTTGGGTATCCTATGAAGACACATTTCTCCGCTTAGGGTTCGAGCTTATCAGGTTGAAGCTTTTTCACATAAGCATCGCAACCCCAAACTTTAAGAAACGACAACTTTGGTTTCTTGCCAAACCATAGTTCATAAGGCGTCGTCTCAACGGATTTTGATGGTGTCCTATTTAACGTGAATGCGGCCGTCTCTAAAGCATAACCCCAAAACGATAGCGGTAAATCAGTAAGAGACATCATAGATCGCATCATATCTAGTAAAGTACGATTACGACGTTCGGACACACCATTACGTTATGGTGTTCCGGGTGGCGTGAGTTGCGAAACTATTCCACAATTTTTCAAATGTACACCAAACTCGTAACTCAAATATTCTCTTCCACGATCAGATCGTAGAAACTTTATTTTCTTGTTACGATGATTTTCAACTTCACTCTGAAATTCTTTGAACTTTTCAAATGTTTCAGACTTGTGTTTCATTAAGTATATATATCCATATCTGCTTAAATCATCTATGAAAGTGAGAAAATAACGATATCCGCCACGAGCCTCAATATTCATCGGACCACATACATCGGTATGTATGATTTCCAACAGATCTGTTGCTCTCTCCATAGTACCGGAGAACGGTGTTTTAGTCATCTTGCCTATGAGGCATGGTTCGCAAGTACCAAGTGATTCATAATCAAGTGGTTCCAAAAGCCCATCAGTATGGAGTTTCTTCATGCGCTTTACACCGATATGACCTAAACGGCAGTGCCACAAATAAGTTGCACTATCATTATCAACTCTGCATCTTTTGGTTTCAACATTATGAATATGTGTATCACTACTATCGAGATTCATCAAAAATAGACCACTCTTCAAAGGTGCATGACCATAAAAGATATTACTCATATAAATAGAACAACCATTATTCTCTGATTTAAATGAATAATCGTCTCACATTAAACAAGATCCAGATATAATGTTCATGCTCAACGCTGGCATCAAATAACAATTATTTAAGTCTAATATTAATCCCGAAGGTAGATGTAGAGGTAGCGTGCCGACCGCGATCACATCGACTTTGGAACCGTTTCCCACGCGCATCATCACCTCATCCTTTGCTAGTGTCCGCTTATTCCGTAGTCCCTGTTTCGAGTTGCAAATATTAGCAACAGAACCAGTATCAAATACCCAGGTGCTACTGCGAGCTCTAGTAAGGTACACATCAATAACATGTATATCACATATACCTTTGTTCACCTTGCCATCCTTCTTATCCGCCAAATACTTGGGGCAGTTCCGCTTCCAGTGACCAGTCTGCTTGCAGTAGAAGCACTCAGTTTCAGGCTTAGGTCCAGACTTGGGCTTCTTCTCCTGAGCAGCAACTTGCTTGCTGTTCTTCTTGAAGTTCCCCTTCTTCTTCCCTTTGCCCTTTTTCTTGAAACTAGTGGTCTTGTTGACAATCAACACTTGATGCTCCTTCTTGATTTCTACCTCCACAGCTTTCAGCATTGCGAAGAGCTCGGGAATAGTCTTGTTCATCCCTTGCATATTATAGTTCATCACGAAGCTCTTGTAGCTTGGTGGCAGTGATTGGAGAATTCTGTCAATGACGCAATCATCTGGAAGATTAACTCCCAATTGAATCAAGTGATTATTATACCCAGACATCTTGAGTATATGCTCACTGACAGAACTGTTGTCCTCCATCTTGCAGCTATAGAACTTATTGGAGACTTCATATCTCTCAATTCGGGCATTTGCTTGAAATATTAACTTCAACTCCTGGAACATCTCATATGCTCCATGACGTTCAAAACGTCGTTGAAGTCCCGATTCTAAGCCGTAAAGCATGGCACACTGAACTATCGAGTAGTCATCAGCTTTGCTCTGCCAGACGTTCATAACATCTGGTGTTGCTCCAGCAGCAGGCCTGGCACCCAGCGGTGCTTCCAGGACGTAATTCTTCTGTGCAGCAATGAGGATAATCCTCAAGTTACGGACCCAGTCCGTGTAATTGCTACCATCATCTTTCAACTTTGCTTTCTCAAGGAACGCATTAAAATTCAACGGAACAACAGCACGAGCCATCTATCTAGAATCAACATAAACAAGCAAGATACTATCAGGTACTAAGTTCATGATAAGTTTAAGTTCAGTTAATCAAATTACTTAAGAACTCCCACTTAGATAGACATCCCTCTAATCCTCTAAGTGATCACGTGATCCAAATCAACTAAACCATAACCGATCATCACGTGAGATGGAGTAGTTTTCAATGGTGAACATCGTTATGTTGATCATATCTTTTATATGATTCACGCTCGACCTTTCGGTCTCTGTGTTCCGAGGCCATATCTGCATATGCTAGGCTCGTCAAGTTTAACCTGAGTATTCTGCGTGTGCAAAACTGGCTTGCACCCGTTGTAGATGGACGTAGAGCTTATCACACCCGATCATCACGTGGTGTCTGGGCACGACGAACTTTGGCAATGGTGCATACTCAGGGAGAACACTTCTTGATAATTTAGTGAGAGATCATCTTATAATGCTACCGTCAATCAAAGCAAGATAAGATGCATAAAAGGATAAACATCACATGCAATCAATATAAGTGATATGATATGGCCATCATCATCTTGTGCTTGTGATCTCCATCTCCGAAGCACCGTCATGATCACCATCGTCACCGGCGCGACACCTTGATCTCCATCGTAGCATCGTTGTCGTCTCGCCAATCTTATGCTTCCACGACTATCACTACCGCTTAGTAATAAAGTAAAGCATTACATCGCGATTGCATTGCATACAATAAAGCGACAACCATATGGCTCCTGCCTGTTGCCGATAACTTGGTTACAAAACATGATCATCTCATACAATAAAATTTAGCATCATGCCTTGACCATATCACATCACAACATGCCCTGCAAAAACAAGTTAGACGTCCTCTACTTTGTTGTTGCAAGTTTTACGTGGCTGCTACGGGCTTAAGCAAGAACTCATCTCACCTACGCATCCAAACCACAACGATAGTTTGTCAAATAGACTCCGTTTTAACCTTCTCAAGGACCGGGCGTAGCCACACTTGGTTCAACTAAAGTTGGAGAGACAGTCACCCGCAAGCCATCTATGTGCAAAGCACGTCGAGGGAACCGGTCTCGCGTAAGCGTACGCGTAAGGTTGGTCCGGGTCGTCTCGTCCAACAATACCGCCGAACCAAAGTATGACATGCTGGTAGGCAGTATGACTTGTATCGCCCACAACTCACTTGTGTTCTACTCGTGCGAATAACATCAAACCATAAAACCTAGGCTCGGATGCCACTGTTGGGGAAACGTAGTAATTTCAAAATTTTCCTACGCACACGCAAGATCATGGTGATGCATAGCAACGAGAGGGGAGAGTGTTGTCTACGTACCAACGCAGACCGACTGCGGAAGCGATCACACAACGTAGAGGAAGTAGTCGTACGTCTTCTTCCCGATCCGACCGATCCAAGCACCGCTACTCCGGCACCTCCGAGTTCTTAGCACACGTACAGCTCGATGACGATCCTCGGGCTCCGATCCAGCAAAGCGTCGAGGAAGAGTTCCGTCAACACGACGGCGTGGTGACGATCTTGATGTACTACTGACGCAGGGCTTCGCCTAAGCACTGCAACAATATGATCGAGGTAGAATTTGGTGGCAGGGGGCACCGCACACGGCTAAGGAACGATCACCAAGGATCAACTTGTGTGTCTAGAGGTGCCCCCTACCCCTGTATATAAAGGAGCCAAGGGGGAGGGGTGCGCCGGCCAGGGAGAGGGCCCAGGAGGAGTCCTACTCCCACCGGGAGTAGGACTCCCCCCCCCCCCAATCCTAGTTGGATTAGGTTTCTCAAAGGGGGAAAGAGAGAGAGGGGGGCGGCCCCTTCACCTAGTCCTAATAGGACTAAGGGAAAGGGGGGCGCGGCCACCTATGGGCTGCCCCTTTTCTCCTTTCCACTAAGGCCCATGAAGGCCCATATGGCTCCCGGGGGGTTCCGGTAACCTCCCGGTAATCCGGTAAAATCCCGATTTCACTCGAAACACTTCCGATATCCAAATATAGGCTTCCAATATATCAATCTTTATGTCTCGACCATTTCGAGACTCCTCGTCATGTCCGTGATCACATCCGGGACTCCGAACAACCTTCGGTACATCAAAATGCATAAACTCATAATAACTGTCATCGTAATGTTAAGCGTGCGGACCCTACGGTTCGAGAACAATGTAGACATGACCGAGACACGTCTCCGGCCAATAACCAATAGCGGGACCTGGATGCCCATATTGGCTCCTACATATTCTACGAAGATCTTTATCGGTCAGACCGCATAACAACATACGTTGTTCCCTTTGTCATCGGTATGTTACTTGCCCGAGATTCGATCGTCGGTATCCAATACCTAGTTCAATCTCGTTACTGGCAAGTCTCTTTACTCGTTCCGTAATACATCATCTCACAACTAACATCTTAGTTATAATGCTTGCAAGGCTTATGTCATGTGTATTGCCGAGAGGGCCCAGAGATACCTCTCCGACAATCGGAGTGACAAATCCTATTCTCGAAATACGCCAACCCAATATCTACCATTGGAAACACCTGTAGTACTCCTTTATAATCACCCAGTTACGTTGTGACATTTGGTAGCACCCAAAGTGTTCCTCCAGCAAACGGGAGTTGCATAATCTCATAGTTATAGGAACATGTATAAGTCATGAAGAAAGCAATAGCAACATACTAAACGATCAGGTGCTAAGCTAATGGAATGTCATGTCAATCAGATCATTCAACTAATGATGTGACCTTGTTAATCAAATAACAACTCTTTGTTCATGGTTAGGAAACATAACCATCTTTGATTAACGAGCTAGTCAAGTAGAGGCATACTAGTGACACTCTGTTTGTCTATGTATTCACACATGTATTATGTTTCCGGTTAATACAATTCTAGCATGAATAATAAACATGATACAAGTTCGTTGTATTCACACATGATACAAGTTCGTTGGGGAAACTGTTGGAAATATGCCCTAGAGGCAATAGTAAAGTAATTATTTATTTCCTTATATCATGATAAATGTTTATTATTCATGCTAGAATTGTATTAACCGGAAACATAATACATGTGTGAATACATAGACAAACAGAGTGTCACTAGTATGCCTCTACTTGACTAGCTCGTTAATCGAAGATGGTTATGCTTCCTAACCATGAACAAAAGAGTTGTTATTTGATTAACGGGATCACATCATTAGAAGAATGATGTGATTGACATGACCCATTCCATTAGCTTAGCACCCGATCGTTTAGTATGTTGCTATTGCTTTCTTCATGACTTATACATGTTCCTATGACTATGAGATTATGCAACTCCCATTTACCGGAGGAACACTTTGTGTGCTACCAAACGTCACAACATAACTGGGTGATTATAAAGGTGCTCTACAGGTGTCTCCAAAGGTACATGTTGGGTTGACATATTTCGAGATTAGGATTTGTCACTCCAATCGTCGGAGAGGTATCTCTGGTCCCCCTCGGTAATGCACATCACTTAAGCCTTGCAAGCATTGCAAGTAATGAGTTAGTTGCGGGATGATGTATTACGGAACGAGTAAAGAGACTTGCCAGTAACGAGATTGAACTAGGTATTGGATACCGACGATCGAATCTCGGGCAAGTAACATACCGATGACAAAGGGAACAACGTATGTTGTTATGCGGTCTGACCGATAAAGATCTTCGTAGAATATGTAGGAGCCAATATGGGCATCCAGGTCCCGCTATTGGTTATTGACCGGAGACGTGTCTCGGTCATGTCTACATTGTTCTCGAACCCGTAGGGTCCTCACGCTTAAGGTTTCGATGACAGTTATATTATGAGTTTATACGTTTTGATGTACCGAAGGTTGTTTGGAGTCCCGGATGTGATCACGGACATGACGGGGAGTCTCGAAATGGTCGAGAAATAAAGATTGATATATTGGAAGCCTATGTTTGGATATCGGAAGTGTTCCGGGTGAAATCGGGATTTTACCGGAGTACCGGGAGGTTACCGGAACCCCCCGGGAGATATATGTGCCTTAGTGGGCCTTAGTGGAAAAGAGAAGAGGCAGCCAGAGATGGGTCGCGCGCCCCTCCCCTCCCTTGGTCCGAATAGGACAAGGAGAGGGGGCCGGCCCCCTTTCCTCTTTTCCCCCCTCCGCGAATCCTATTCCAACTAGGATTGGGGGGAGGATCCTACTCCCGAAGGGAGTAGGACTCCTCCTGGCGCGCCTCTCCTAGGCCGGCCGCACCCCCCCTTGAGCCTTTATATACGGAGGCAGGGGCACCCCAGAGGAACACAAGTTGATCCACGTGATCATATTCTTAGCCTTGTGCGGCGCCCCCTGCCACCATAGTCCTCGATAATATTGTAGCGGTGCTTAGGTGAAGCCCTGCGACAGTAGTACATCAAGATCGTCACCACGCCGTCGTGCTGACGGAACTCTTCCCTGACACTTTGCTGAATCGGAGTCCGAGGATCGTCATCGAGCTGAACGTGTGCTAGAAGTCGGAGGTGCCGTAGTTTCGGTGCTTGATCGGTCGGGCCGTGGAGACGTACGACTACATCAACCAAACGCTTCCGTTGTTGATCTACAAGGGTACGTAGATCGCACTCTCCCCTCTCGTTGCTATGCATCACCATGATCTTGCATGTGCGTAGGAAATTTTTTGAAATTACTACGTTCCGCAACACTTTGTTTACATGTCGGCCTGCGGTTGGATGATCGGATCTCGAGATTCGTCATCTAGTCCCGGCTGCGAGTCGGGCAGACATAGCTGACGGTGAAACCGAGCCATTGGCGGGTGATGCCGCTGTTTTGCGTCGTTACCTTGATGAAGGCATCGTCGTGTAACTATTGTCGACTCACTTGTGCAGCTTCGAGGGAAACCCTAGGATTTGGTCTTCCAGATCGGACAATGACAGTACTATGGTGTCGTTTCTCTCTTGGGAGCATTGTTTTTGGAGTAGCGCTGGAAGATAAAGGCAGGAGATGGAGCGGCTTTGTCTTGCACGGAGCTTTGGTGGAGCTGTCAAGTCATGCCTGGCCGACAAGTGCTACGCTGAGTCATGCCTGGTTGGCAGGTGCTACGCACGACAGATCTTTCAGAGTCTTCACGCCTGGACGGGCGAGCGCAGGGCGGTGAAGCCGTTGGGCGTCGTGGTCGCGTTAACAGATGTCCGGACTGGCAAGGATGATGCGGATCTCTTTTCTAAAGGTGGGTTAGTGGTCCAATGATGATGACGGCTTCTAAAACGTGTGCATGTGATGTGCGCTTTAGGTAGGTTGCACCGGCTGTTGGTCCCGATACGTTATGTGGATGGATCGACGACGAAAGCGATTTTAGATATGGTGAGTGAGAGCACTCCACATTATCGAGTCTGTAGGTCTGAGTGGTTGTTTCGGATGGATTGATGTATGTTCTTGCCAAATCTTTGTGGAATAATTAATAAAGTTGGATGCATGCATCAATTGATGCATAGGCCTGGGTTTAACCTCCTTTTCTATAAAAAAATCTTTGTTTACATGTTTTTTTTTGCGAAAAAATTCCAATCTATTCATCTTCAAACATGATAGTACAACGAACACTAAAAATAATAAAAATTAGATCTAGAACCGTAGACCACCTAGCAACGAGTACAAGTACTGAAGCGAGTCGAAGGCGCGCCACCATTATCATCCCTCCCTCGCTGGAGTCAGGCAAGCTTTGTTGTAGTAGACAATCGGGAAGTCATCGTGCTAAGGCCCCGTAGGACCAGCGCACCACAACAGTAACCGCCGCCGTTGAAAAATAACATAGATTGGAAGGATCCAACCTGAAGACACACGAACATAGACGAACTATGACAAGATCCGAGCAAATCCACCAATGATAGATCCACAGACAAACCTCCACACACCCACCGACGATGCTAGACACACCACCGGAACGGGGACTAGGCGGGAAGAGAACCTTATTCCATCTTCAGAAAGCCGCTGCCGTCTCATCTTCCTGAGCAGGACGCAAACCCTAACAAAACTTGAAGGACCATCTAAAGACGGAGCCCTCCCACCAGCAAGGGCCGGGATCCACCGCGCCGCCATGGCTCTAAGGCCACCGGAGATTAGGTGGATGTTAATCTCTATTTTCTTTTAGAGAAACCCTTGCGCAGATCGCAAGGGTCGGCCTGCTTTGTGTCGGTCGTTGTCTGGCTCTTTACTGTCGGATCGCGTAGCTTGAGAAGAATGATAAGTGATGTGTATTTAAGAAGTGTGGATACTCTTTACACTGCCAACCTCGCACTCACTATTTACACATCATTTTTGTGCTTTTTTTAAATCAAATTGCGGCAGAGCTACCTCTAGAATCCTTCTCAATCTCTCTGCTAGTCCATCCTATATATGCCTCATTCCCATCCTGAGAGGGCTGTGGAATCAATTGAGGTTTAAGGTTGCTAGTTCGAGCAAATTGCCTATTGGTTCTCTTGTTAGTTCCTTACCCTCGGAAAGAGAGGTATTGGGACGCGAGAAGGTTTATGACTAGTATTTGCACAAAGAGAGAAGATTATATCTAGTTAATTGATAAAAGTAAATTGCATGAAACCACCATTTTGAAGGCTAGCTTTGCAGAAAACACTACAATACATTTTTTGGCAGAAAACACTACGTCTTCAGTAATCTTTTTGTAAAAACCACTGATCGGCGGATCTGGCTCTATTAAGCGTGTTTATGACAGATCAGGCCCATTTCCTGCTTACATGGCATAACGGTTTAGGTTTAATGAAAAAACACCCTCCAACTTTCTCCCCCTGCTTCCTAGGCCCTCCAATCACGCCACAGCCCTTCCCCTCACTCCCAACCTCTCTCCCTCCGCAGCCGGTGATACGTCTCCATCGTATCTATAATTTTTTATTGTTCCATGCCAATATTCTACAACTTCATATACTTTTGGCAACTATTTATACTATTTTTGGGACTAACATATTGATCCAGTGCCCAGTGCCAGTTCCAATTTGTTGTATGTTTTTTGTTTCGCAGAATATCCATATCAAACGGAGTCCAAACGGGATAAAAACTGACGGAGATTTTTTTTGGAATATATATGATTTTTGGGAAGAAATATCCACACAAGACGGTGCCCGAGGGGGCCACGAGGCAGGGGCGCGCCCCTGACCCTCGTGATCACCCCGTAAGGCGGTTGATGCCCTTCTTTCGCCGCAAGAAAGCTAATATCCGGATAGAGATCGTGTTAAAATTTCAGCCCAATCGGAGTTACAGATCTTCGGGAATATAAGAAACGGTGAAAGGGTAGAATCTGAGAACGCAGAAACAGAGAGAGACAGAGAGACAGATCCAATCTCGGAGGGGCTCTCGCCCCTCCCGTGCCATGGAGGCCAAGGACCAGAGGGGAAACCCTTCTCCCATCTAGGGAGGAGGTCAATGAAGAAGAAGAAGGGGGGCTCTCTCCCCCTCGCTTCCGGTGGCACCAGAGTGCCACCGGGGGCCATCATCATCACCACATTCTTCACCAACAACTTCACTGCCATCATCACCAACTCTTCCCCCCTCTATGCAGCGGTGTAACCTCTCTCTTACCCGCTGTAATCTCTACTTAAACATGGTGCTCAACGCTCTATATTATTTCCCAATGATGTATGGCTATCCTATGATGTTTGAGTAGATCCGTTTTGTCCCATGGGTTATTTGATGATCGTGATTGGTTTGATTTGCATGTTCTATTATTGGTGATGTCCTATGGTGCTCTCCGTGTCGCGCAAGCATGAGGGATCCCTGCTGTAGGGTGTTGCAATACGTTCATGATTCGCTTATAGTGGGTTTCCTGAAACACAAACCCGAGTAAGGGGGTTGTTGCATATGGGATAAAGAGGACTTGATGCTTTAATGCTATGGTTGGGTTTTACCTTAATGATATTTAGTAGTTGCGGATGCTTGCTAGAGTTCCAATCATAAGTGCATATGATCCAAGTAGAGAAAGTATGTTACCTTATGCCTCTCCCTCGTATAAAATTGCAATAATGATTACCGGTCTAGTTATCGATTGCCTAGGGACAAATAACTTTCTCGTAACAAAAAGCTCTTTACTAAAACTAAATTAGTTGTGTCTTTACCTAAAAAGCCCTACTTTTTATTTACATGCTCTTTATTATCTTGCAAACCTATCCAACAACACCTACAAAGTACTTCTAGTTTCATACTTGTTCTAGGCAAAGTGAACGTTAAGCGTGCGTAGAGTTGTATCGGTGGTCGATAGAACTTGAGGGAATATTTGTTCTACCTTTAGCTCCTCGTTGGGTTCGACACTCTTACTTATCGAAAGAGGCTACAATTGAGCCCCTATACTTGTGGGTTATCAAGACCTTTTTTCTGGCGCTGTTGCCGAGGAGCAATAGCATGGGGTGAATATTCTCGTGTGTGCTTGTTTGCTTTATCACTAAGTAATTTTTATTTGTAGTTCTTAGTTGTTCTTTATCTTTAGTTATGGATATGGAACACGAAATACCAAAAACATTAGGTGTACTTTCTGCTCATCGAGATGGGGAACGTCCTAAAACCCTCGATGCTGGTTATGTGAAAGATATTATGTACTACTTTAATAATTCTGAGAAAACCCCATTCAATTAGGTAATGGGAGTAACGTTGAATCAACGTGAATACTTTAGGGATTACCGCTCGACACAAAAAGGGAAACTATTATGGGATCAAATTCATATAGTGAATTGGTATTCTAGGCAACTATGCTTGAGATATGATTATACTTGTTGCTCTAGGATGAAGGCTCCACACCTTCCCTTTTTATGCGAATTTAATGATAATAAAACCTTAGTTCTTATGCTAATGGTATATATGATTACTATGATGTAGAACAAATAGAAGAATTTATTGCTTTTATGGGTGCTTATGAAATTGAATCTACGTTTAAAGAGTTTGAAGATTTCGATGATTCGGTTTATATACCTGAAAATTTAGCTATCCTTAAATATTGTTATGAGAATTATGAATACAATTACGATATTAATGCACTTATTGAGAAAGTCTCTGCTGTCCAAGAAGAGACTAATATTTTGCAGGAGTCTATGGAAGAAGAAACTGATGAAACTGTGAGCTCATTGGATGAAAAAGATGAGGAAGAGAGCGAAGAACAAAAGGAGGAAGAGCAGATTGATCACCCGTGCCCACCTTCTAATGAGAGTAACTCTTCAACTCATACATTGTTTAATTTCCCTCCGTGCTTACCGAAGGATGATTGCTATGATGACTATTATGATCCCGTTGATTCTCTTGAAATATCCCTTTTTGATGATGCTTGCTATGCTTGTGGCCAAGATGCCAATATGAATTATGCTTATGGAGATGAACTTGCTATAGTTCCTTATGTTAAACATGAAATTGTTGCTATTGCACCCACGCATGATAGTCCTATTATCTTTTTGAATTCTCCCAACTACACTATATCGGAGAAGTTTGCCCTTATTAAGGATCATATTGATGGGTTGCCTTTTACCGTTACACATGATGATTTTGATGAATATAATATACATGTGCTTGCTGCTCCTACTTGCAATTATTATGAGAGAGGAACTATATCTCCACCTCTCTATGCTTCCCACATGATAAAATTGTAAGAAACTGTTTATACTATGCATTGGCCTTTACTTTGTGTGCATGAATTGTTCCTTTATGACATGCCGATGCATAGGAAGAGACTAAGACTTTGTTGTTGCATGATATATGTTACTTTGTGCTCACTACTAAATTAGAAATCATTGTTAATTAAAATTGGCTTTGATATACCTTGGGATCCGGGTGGATTCACTACTTGAGCACTATATGCCTAGCTTAATGGCTTTAAAGAAAGCGCTGCCAGGGAGAAAACCAGAAAGTTTTAGAGAGTCATTTATTTCTGTCATGTGCTTTTATATAGTTTAAAAACAGCAAAAATAAAGAGTGGAACCCAAAACTTTTTCAAAAAGGAAAGTGAAAGTGAGAAAGACAAACATTGTTGAAGTGGGAGAGCTCCTTGAACTTTGTTCATGCTCACGGCAACTTTGTGAATCTTGATTACAGAAACTTTTCAATAAAAATAATTATCCCCTTGTACAATTCCATTGTATTATAAAAATAATGTGCCAAGGTTTGCCTTTAGGATGTTTACATTTGCTTGACGGTTTGTACGGTGCCGGACAGAAACTTTGGCTGTAGTGCACGATTTTACATTTTTAGCTGGAACGTCAAATGGTTCTGATTCTTTTTGCACTGTCTTTATATACAAATTTTTATGTTTCCTAATTTTGGCAGAATTTTTCAAGTATCATAAGTATGGTGAATGTTCAGAATATTACAGACTGTTCTGTTTTAGACAGATTCTGTTTTTGATGCATAGTTTGCTTGTTTTGATGAAACTATCAATTTATATTAGTGGATTAAGCCATCAAAAAGTTATATTACAGTAGACACAATGCAAAAAAAAATATGAATTCGTTTTCAACAGTACTTAGAGTAGTGATTTGCTTTATTATACTAACGGATCTTACCGAGTTTTCTGTTGAAGTTTTGTGTGGATGAAGTGTTCGATGATCGAGAAGGTCTCGATGTGAGAAGAAGAAAGACAGGCAAGAGCACAAGCTTGGGGATGCCCGAGGCACCCCAAGTAAATATTCAAGGAGACTCAAGCGTCTAAGCTTGGGGATGCCCTGGAAGGCATCCCCTCTTTTTTCAACAAGTATCGGTATGTTTTCGGATTCGTTTCGTTCATGCAATATGTGCAATCTTGGAGCGTCTTTTGCATTTAGTTTTCATTTTTCTTTTATGCACCATGCTGGTATGAGGTACTCCTTGGTTTATTTATAGAATGCTCTATGCACTTCACTTATATCTTCTGAGTATGGCTTTATAGAATGCTTCATGTGCTTCACTTATATCATTTGAAGTTTGGATTGCCTGTTTCTCTTTACATAGAAAATCGCCATTTGTAGAATGCTCTTTTGCTTCACTTATATTTGTTAGAGCGTGGGCATATCTTTTGTAGAAAGAACTAAACTCTCTTTCTTCACTTATATCTATTTAGAGAGATGGCAGGAACTGGTCATTCACATGGTTAGTCATAAAATCCTACATAAGACTTGTAGATCACTGAATATGATATGTTTGATTCCTTGCAATAGTTTTGCGATATAAAGATGGTGATATTAGAGTCATGCTAGTGGGTAGTTGTGGATTAGTAGAAATACTTGTGTTGAGGATTGTGATTCCCGTAGCATGCACATATGGTGAACCGTTATGTAACGAAATCGAAGCATGATTTACTTATTGATTGTCTTCCTTATGAGTGACGGTCGGGGACGAGAGATGGTCTTTTCCTACCAATCTATCCCTCTAGGAGCATGCGCGTAGTACTTTGTTTCGATGACTAATAGATTTTTGCAATAAGTATGTGAGTTCTTTATGACTAATGTTGAGTCCATGGATTATACGCACTCTCACCCTTCCACCGTTGCTAGCCTCTCTAGTATCGCGCAACTTTCGCCGGTACCATAAACCCATCATATACCTTTCTCAAAACTGCCATCATACCTACCTATCATGGCATTTCCATAGCCATTCCGAGATATATTGACATGCAACTTCTATCATCGTCATATACATGACTTGAGCATTCATTGTCATATTGCTTTGCATGATCGTAAGATAGCTAGCATGATATTTTCATGGCTTGTCCATTTTTTGATGTCATTGCTACGCTAGATCATCGCATTCCGGTACACTGCCGAAGACATTCATATAGAGTCATATCTTTGTTCTAGTATCGAGTTGTAATATCGAGTTGTAAGTAAATAAAAGTGTGATGATCATCATTATTAGAGCATTGCCCCAGTGAGGAAAGGATGATGGAGACTATGATCCCCCCCCCCCCAAGTCGGGATGAGACTCCGGACAAAAAAAATAAAAAAAAATATTAAAAAAAGAGAAAGACCAAAAAAAGAGAAGGCCCAAAAAATGAGAGAAAAAGAGAGAAGGTGCAATGTTACTATCCTTTTACCACACTTGTGCTTCAAAGTGGCACCATGTTCTTCATATAGAGAGTCTCTTGAGTTATCACTTTCATATACTAGTGGGAATTTTCATTATAGAACTTGGCTTGTATATTCCGATGATGGGCTTCCTCAAATGCCCGAGGTCTTCATGAGAAAGCAAGTTGGATGCACAACCACTTAGTTTCAGTTTGAGCTTTCATACACTTATAGCTCTAGTGCATCCGTTGCATGGCAATCCCTACTCACTCACATTGAGATCTATTGATGGGCATCTCCATAGCCCGCTGATACGCCTAGTTGATGTGAGACTATCTTCTCCTTTTTGTCTTCTCCACAACCACCATTCTATTCCACCTATAGTGCTATGTCCATGGCGCATGCTCATGTATTGCGTGAAAGTTGAAAAGGTTTGAGAACGTCAAAAGTATGAAACAATTGCTTGGCTTGTCATCGGGGTTGTGCATGATGTGAATATTTTGTGTGGTGAAGATGGAGCATAGCCAGACTATATGATTTTGTAGGGGTAACTTTCTTTGGCCATGTTATTTTGAAAAGACATGATTGCTTTATTAGTAGGCTTGAATTATCATTGTTTTTATGTCAAATGATAGACTATTGCTTTGAATCACTCGTGTCTTAATATTCATGCCATGATTAGATATTTGATCAAGATTATGCTAGGTAGCATTCCACATCAAAATTATCTTTTTTATCATTTACCTACTCGAGGACGAGCAGGAATTAAGATTGGGGATGCTGATACGTCTCCGTCGTATCTATAATTTTTGATTGTTCCATGCCAATATTTACAACTTTCATATACTTTTGGTAACTTTTTATACTATTTTTGGGACTAATACATTGATCCAGTGCCCAGTGTCAGTTCCTATTTGTAGCATGTTTTTTGTTTCGCAGAATATCCATATCAAACGGAGTCCAAACGGGATAAAAACTGACGGAGATTTTTTTTTGGAATATATATGATTTTTGGGAAGAAAAATCCACGCGAGACGGTGCCCGAGGGGGCCACGAGGCAGGGGGCGCGCCCCTGACCCTCGTGGCCACCCCGTAAGGCGGTTGATGGCCTTCTTTCGCCACAAGAAAGCTAATATCCGGATCGAGATCGTGTTAAAATTTCAGCCCAATCGGAGTTACGGATCTCCAGGAATATAAGAAACGGTGAAAGGGTAGAATCTCAGAACGCAGACACAGAGAGAGACAGAGAGACAAATCCAATCTCGGAGGGGCTCTTGCCCCTCCCCTGCCATGGAGGCCAAGGACCAGAGGGGAAACCCTTCTCCCATCTAGGCAGGAGGTCAAGGAAGAAGAAGAAGAAGGGGGGCTCTCTCCCCCTCGCTTCCGATGGCACCGGAGTGCCATCGGGGGCCATCATCATCACCGCAATCTTCATCAACAACTTCACCGCCATCATCACCAACTCTTCCTCCCTCTATGCAGCGGTGTAACCTCTCTCCTATCCGCTGTAATCTCTACTTAAACATGGTGCTCAACG
Organism: Triticum monococcum; assembly: GCA_034509565.1. Classification (NCBI taxonomy): domain Eukaryota; kingdom Viridiplantae; phylum Streptophyta; class Magnoliopsida; order Poales; family Poaceae; genus Triticum; species Triticum monococcum. The sequence continues at coordinate 700,111,541 of CM067847.1, forward strand.
CTATATATTATTTCCCGATGATGTATGGCTATCCTATGATGTTTGAGTAGATATGTTTTGTCCCATGGGTTATTTGATGATCGTGATTGGTTTGACTTGCATGTTTTATTATTGGTGATGTCCTATGGTGCTCTCCGTGTCACGCAAGCGTGAGAGATCCCCGCTGTATGGTGTTGCAATACGTTCATGATTCGCTTATAGTGGGTTGCCTGAAACACAAACCCGAGTAAGGGGGTTGTTGCGTATGGGATAAAGAGGACTTGATGCTTTAATGCTATGGTTGGGTTCTACCTTAATGATCTTTAGTAGTTGCGGATGCTTGCTAGATTTCCAATCATAAGTGCATATGATCCAAGTAGAGAAAGTATGTTAGCTTATGCCTCTCCCTCATATAAAATTGCAATAATGATTACCGGTCTAGTTATCGATTGCCTAGGGACAAATAACTTTCTCGTAACAAAAAGCTCTTTACTAAAACTAACTTAGTTGTGTCTTTACCTAAACAACCCCTACTTTTTATTTACATGCTCTTTATTATCTTGCAAACCTATCCAACAACACCTACAAAGTACTTCTAGTTTCATACTTGTTCTAGGTAAAGCGAACGTCAAGCGTGCGTAGAGTTGTGTCGGTGGTCGATAGAACTTGAGGGAATATTTGTTCTACCTTTAGCTCCTCGTTGGGTTCGACACTCTTACTTATCGAAAGAGGCTACAATTGATCCCCTATACTTGTGGGTTATCAGCCGGCAAGCGTCCACACGAGCTCAGTGCCGCCCCTCCATCCCCGTTGACCATGGGGCGGCGCCAGGATGAAGAAGAAAAGGCCAGGGTCAGTGCCAGAGCCCGACGCCGGCAGGACGGCCACCACTGGGAGTCGTCGTTGTCGTTCCTCAACAAGTATGATGTGACTGGGGCAGTCGGGTCAGCGACCGGAGGAGCAGGGGCGTCCTAGGGAAGAAGAGGGCGGGAGGGAAAGGGAGACGACCTGGGAAAGAAGAGAGCGGGAGGGCAAAGATTGGAGCAGCAGGGGCGGTCACCGATGCACCCGGACGGCGTGCGCATCTAGCTGGCTGCGGGCAGGCCAGCGACGTCTACCGCGGAGGAGGAGCAGTTCCACCACTGATGCACCACGGCGTATTGTAGCACGGCGGCAGGGCGACGGCGCCCACCACGACGGCAGGACGGCGGCGCCCACCACGCTAGATCTCGTCGGGGCGGAGCAGTTTGACCACGAAGGAGGACGAGGACCCCCGATCCAGATCTCGTCGGGGAGGAGCGGTTCCACCACGGAGGAGGACAAGGACCCCCCCCCCCCCCCCCCCCGCCCGATCCAGATCCTCGTCGGGGAGGAGAAGTTCCACCACGGAGGAGCATTGGGGAGGAGAAGGACGACATGAGGTGGGGGGGGGGGGATCGCCGGTCGGCCATGGTCAACATGAGGTCGAGGGCGGGATGAGGCTGATTTGCACAAGCTCCAGTGGTGGTCAATTGTGTTTTTCAATTTTTTTGAGGGTGTTTGTGTAAAATTTGAGGGTCTAGTTTGTAATTTTAGATTAAAACCCATCTAACACAAAAAGTTACGCCACGTAAGCAGAAAATGGGCCCCATCTGTCATAAACACTCTTAACAGAGCCAGATCCGCCGATCAGTTGTTTTTGCAAAAAGATTACTGAAGATATAGTGTTTTTTGCAAAAAAAAAAAAAGTAGTGCAGTATTTTTCGCAAACCTAACCTTCAAACTGATGATTTTCTGCAATTTACTCTAATTGATAACATAGTTTAGATTTGTTGACTTTGGAGAGCAAAGTCATGTCTACAGTAGCCTGACGGTGTCTCTACATCCATCAGGTTAAAACCTAGCAACCCAGATCAATTTTACTGTACATGAAGTCAGGAATCACCGCAATGTAGTATTTTGTACTGCAGCACAGTAATGTATATATGCCCTGTAGCATCTAATCTGGTGGTTCACAAAGAGCAGTGTCAGCAATATTGTAGCTTCTCAAAGCCAGCTAATCCTGAGGGTTCAACATGCATGATGCTCAAATCCTCACGATTATTTGCTCTTGTGATGCTATCCTAAATGTGTTTTTCTTTTTCATGTGCGCTCCGCACCGCACATTTGTTGATGCTATCCTAAACAAGAAGGGATTCTTTTACATGAAAAGAGGTTGATGAGTGTTGCGGAATTAGACAGCCGACTAGTTGTCCCTTGCATCATCTAACAAGAGATAATTAGCAACGAACCTTGCAGATGATGTCGGTCGCCGTCTCGCTCATCACCGCCGGACCGCGCCGCATGCCGACCTGCCGACCCCATCAGCTGAACGTGAACGTGCATGTGCTCCGTTCGGGCCCCGCTCGGCAGAGGAACCGACGACGGGAGATTGGGGAACCAGCTAGCTCGTGGCCGCCAGCTACTCGAACTCGAGTACTCGACCCCTCGTCGTTCAAGCTGGGCCACTCGGACCGCTGCTGGCCGCGAGCCTCCTTCAGCCACAGCCGTTGGGCCACGGGACACAGCAGTTGATTGACTCAGTCATCCACTTCTCTGTTTCGCAAATGGACAACACGGACCATGGGCGGAATCGTGTAGCCTCCAGGCAAACGCAGTTGAAGAGTTGAACGTTCTCAATGCTAAGTCACCTCGTAGAAACCATCTTAGTCACGGGTGGCCATTGCTAAGGAGATGAACGCCTGAACCCATCTGGGCGTCCGGTTGCAAATGCTAAAGGCCAAGGACTAATCCATGGGAAGAAACTGCAGCTAAGGGCGACCTCGGAGTTGTGTGCACATACGCGTCATCGTCTCGTCGCCGTCGTCCTGGTTTGGTTATCCCGAACAAATACTAAGCGTTCGCGTGCATGTGCTTGTGTTTGGTTCCATCCATGAGACAAGAGGTGAGGTCCATGAGTGGTAACTTGAACTTGCGCCGCACACGCACATGCTGATTTCAGGGCAGAGAATGGCTGATCGGTGGATGAAAAGCATGGACGGTCGGTCGGTTGTCACGGAGTGCACCTGGACTCTATGGCTCTGTTTGGACCGCCGCTGCTTGCCCTACCAATTTTTTGGTCGTTGACTACTTGCACATGCTCCGTTTGGATCAGCGCCAGATATTCAGAACCACGCCAATTTTTTGGTCGCCTCGTTCACTTTCTACACCCGCGCGTTGGCAAGCTCCTGGCGGCCAAATCCTTCACCAAATTTTTGGCGTGCCAATTTTGGCGTGGCTGGCCAGGGCGTGATCCAAACAGCCCCTATTTCTCTCTCCACATTTGTTTTCTTATTATAAGTCGTTTTATAATCTGCCTTAATTAACTTGTATGCTTTACAACCTACATATATATGAAAGAAATAAAAGAATAATATATACCAACGATCAACCATCAACTTTTTTCCTTTTCCCAGCCGCTCCTTTCCAAATTCCACGAGTGGCGATCTATGTGCGCACCGCGCCACTTCTCCCCCGTCGGTAGGTCCTCGCCCCTCACCTTCTCCGCTGGCTCTGCCAATGTAGGATTGCAGGGACGGATCTACCGGATGGACTTATGGTTTTTCTTCAATTTGAGGACCTACGGTGATGAAATTAACCACCGAAGACTGGCACAAATCTACAAAGGTGTTAGATCAATTCAATAAAAAAATTATCAATCAATAAGGAAAAATATAGGTCCTTGTGGGGATCCAGATACGAGGGAGTCCGCATCCTCAGGAGTTATTGCCAACGCTGCTTTTGCTAAACACGACAAGGCGATGCGAGAGAAGGAGACGATATTTCCTCTGCTCTAATGTTATCACTAACCTGTGATTGGATGGTTAGAGGGACTATGGTATCCCTAGCCCACCAGGGTTCAAATCCTGGTGCTCGCATTTATTTCTGGATTTATTTCAGGATTTCCGGTGATGCACATTCAGTGGGAAGAGACGTTTCCGTCGATGGCGAGGTGGCTACGGTGACTTCGTAAATCTCAAGATAATATGCCGGCTCAATCTTTCGAAGGTGCTCATAGGGGTAGGATGTGCATGTGTGCGTTCATAGGGGTGAGTGTATGCGCGTGTATATGAGCGCTTGTGTCTGTAGTGATGTTCAAAAAAAATGTCATCACTAATCTATATACACTAGTTGATACGAGTCAACGACGCAATTACCCTAACCGATCCACGCTATCCATGTCTCTCCATGCTCGCTCTATGCTCCTACCTGGCCCAGCCCAATACCATGTTTTTATGAAGTCTTGTATATGAAACCGCAATAATGCTAGTAGAGATTATATTTATGAAGTGTTAATGTTTTTTATTTTACTATTGTTGTTGTAGGGTGGTAATCTATTCTTCATTGTGTCCCTTTATTTTGTGCCATTAACTACCTGCAGCACCGTGTCGGATCTCTCTGCCCAAGACTTTCCTATATATGCATCACTTCCCGTCATAAGATAAACAAGGAACCAATTGAGGTTTAGGGTTGTTGGTTCCTTCTTCTCCATTGAGATTTAGGAGTTGTCAGTTCCTCTTCTTCATCACCTCCATGTAATAAAAAGTGGAACATATCGAGTTACCTATTTGATTTCTTGTCAATTTGTTGCCCTAGGCACGGGAGGTATCAGGACACGATAATGTACTGACTCCGTAGCTTGTGCTCTACAGGCGGTACCTTGGGTAGAGGGAGCTAAGGGCATCTACAGCCGGAGTGAGCAAATTTGGCCCGTCAAACGTCCGCGGACGGGCCCGGTCAGTATCCGGGCGTGTCTCTTTTCACTCCTTATTTGTCTGTCCACGCAGCCATGTTCCTTATATTTTTTTCTATACACCTGGTCACATGCTTGTGATCGGTTGACAAGGAGAGAGAGAGAGAAGAAATAATAAATATCAAAAAAGGACGGGATGTGATAGACAGAGGACCACTGATTGAACACGCCCGGACACTCCTCATACTCATCTTATACAATGCTCACAAGCCATGTGTCTGTAACCCTAAGAAATTCAAATCCAAATTCAGAGCACACATTAAGAAACAAAAAAAAGACTAATTCAAATGTGAATAGGGTCATTTTTTTTTGCACTATTCATGTTTTATTTTGTCTTACGTCGACCTTTTCTTACGTGGTTGACAAATTATTTACTATTGAGCATAAAATAAAATTAAAGCACACAGCGCAGCGCAAATGCAAGTGCTCTCTATCGATGGAAACATCACGTCCCACTGAAATAATATTTCGCCTTTATGAGACATATAGGTGTCAAACCAAGGATTTTATCTTTGATGGGCTGGGGTACAACCACCCTCCTAACCATCCAACCCAAATTTGCTTCTTATTTCCTAGTTATTTATTGATAGATTATTCATCTACTAGATAAAAATTTACACGGCTCATCCTTACACGATGAATACCTAGTAGGCTGACAAATTCTGTTGAGCACAGTTTTTTAAGAGGTCTATTTCTGAGCCTAACATTACACCATTTTTCCGGTAGCACAATTTTTTTGCTTGCCACCTCTCTTCTAAGAGCAAGTATAATAAGCTTCGTAAGCAGGCTGTAAGGATTAAAAAATTATTTTTCTACTGACATGGAGGGAGAATAAGAGCCAACTGCACCACATGCTTCTAGGTACTATGTGAGAGAGTGAAATGTGGGCCATGTATTAATGAAGTAGCACATCTTTGTATCTTACTATTATACTTGAAGGCTACAAGGTTGACTATAGATGACATGACAATGTCATATAGCCATAGAACTTGCACGTGACGATCAGTTTGGTGCATAAACTTGTAAAATACATGTTTCTAGTCATCAAACTTGCGTGGACGTGCAAATACGGTGCTTTCTACCGTAGCTGGGTGTATTACATGCATGCGTGGCGTGCCAACATTACATGGGCCCGCTGTCAGTGGCTGAGGAGGTGAGTAATCCGCATGTGTTTTTTTCTTCAAAAAGCACCCTTGCATTTCATTTTTTTTACACAGAAAATTCTGAAATAAAACAGAAAAAAAAGGATGGATCAGTATTGATGGGATTCGACCACACCTGCAATTCGCATGCATATTGCCCGCTAACTGGCTAACTGACGTTTAACGTCTAACATGCACAATTAGCTTTATATACGAGCACCGTCCTAATTAAAATAGAAATCAAAACCAGAAAAGGGTTCGCGAAAAGGTGGAAGCCGGGTTCGAATCATCCAGCCACAATGACACATAAAAAGATAAACACAATTTATCTTATATATTTTGCTTTTGTTTTTTCTATGTAAGAAAACAACTTATATTCTAGATAAATTTTTATGACAGATTGACTAGATTTCTCTTTTGAATTAGAGTATTTTTTGGAATGAATGCATATATTTTTTACGGACAAAGCAACCAATTTCGGTTAGAGTATCTGTAGCAGACCCCTTATATGCGGACTCTTATAGTGTGTTTACAGTGTTTGTTCAGGTAACCTTTTGGCGCAAAACCGTAAACTGGCGATTATTTTAAGGATCGGCGTGATATGAAGGATTTGCTAGAGATGCGCTTAGAGTTCAAAAAAAATATATTAGAAAATCTAGATAAAACATAATATAGTGTAGAATGAATGAATGGAGGGCTTTTGTACGAAGTATTAAAAACCTTGAGGGTGTTTCTATAAAAAAATATCACATGCACAACGCTTCAGCCACTGACAATGGGCCCCGGCCACACTGGCATGCCATGTAGGCAGTGAATACATCCATGTACAGGAAATGTGATCGTATTTGCACGTTCACGCAAGTTTGATGACCAGAAACACGTATTTTACAAGTTTATGCACCAAACTAACTATCACGTGCAAATTCTATGACTCCTGGTGTATTTACCTCTACTATTAACCATGCTCTAATCTCACTTGGGTAGAGGCACTGATACTGGTATATTCCCTATAGTAAAATATTCAGCTTCTCAACTTCCCCGTAAAACCTGGCTTGGGTTATGTGACCTGGATCTGATCATATGTACAACAACCACCTCCATCTATGCAAATTCTTGTGGAACGCTATCACCTCAACATGTCATGTCATAAGAAACATATTGCAACTTTGGTAATATGGTTCCCATTTTGGGTTCCTTCTCTAGGATGGAAAATATATGTGTTATGTTCGGAAGTTCACACTATATATGGTCGTGAAGGTGTTGTCATGGAACCACCAGTTCATTGGTGTCATTCCATTTGGCGGGGTTGGGGTGTCACGCTTCTTTCAGGTTGATTCCAGTCGGCCGAAAGATCGAACGTGGCTGTCTGTTTCGCATTTTTTCTTTGGTTTGATGGAGCTCTTTTTCCGTAGATATTATTGTGAATTGCCCCAGCTCTGGGCATGGAAAGATCAAAGAGACCAACGGCCACTAGTAGAAAACCGGGCAATAGCACCGGTTCGTAAGGGCCTTTAGTGCCGGTTATGGAACCGGCACTATTATTTCGGCACTAAAGCCCCCCCCCCCCCCTTTAGTACCGGTTCAGCACGAACCGGCGCTAAAGTGCCACCACGTGGCACGAGCCAGCTCCAGGGGCCGGAAGCCCTTTAGTACCGGTTGGTAAAACCAACCGGTACTAAATGGTTTGGGGGGTTTTTGGTTTTATGATTTTTTTTATTTAATTTTGTGTTTTCCATTTTAATTCTTTTTCGTTTGCTGATATTTTACGGTACTACACATTGTACATGTTATGCATATATATATATATATATATATATATATATATATATAATTTCTAGTAGAACCAATCATATATATATCATCAATCATGTCTCACAAACCACCATATTAATTCACACATACACACATGTATAGCTATATACAATTTCTCTTACATATGCATATGTTGCCTTCGGAGTCAGTGGCATTAGCCTGATTGGTGCCTTCGGAGCACGAGACAATTGGAAGTGGTTCATGACTTGGTCGATGGGGGCGGTAGCGGGTAATAGTATTCTCCCTTCGGATTTATGACCTGGTCGAGCAAAAATCCCGCTATTTCCTCTTGAAGTGCTTGTACGCGCTCCGTTGGTAGGAGCTTGTCCCGCACCTCATTGAACTGTTAAGAAGGAGATCAATATGCATGTTTATTAGTTGTGTGACTAGATATCGATAATGGTGTAAAAATTGTGAATAGTGTTCTGACAAGCGTACCCATTCCTGTCTTTGAGATCTGCTCCTTTCGGACGCCATCATGCGAATGTTCTCGCAAACACAGTATGCACACAGATCAGTCCCCTGCGCCTGCTTCGAGGTCTTTCCAATAGGACAGGTCCCAAAATATAGATTTCTTCTTCCACATAGGTGAGCGTCCGTCAGCGTCATTCGGAACAGGTTGTCCACCAGGACCCTTTCCAAAGACCACATTCAAATCCTTGACCATATCATGTACATCAGCACCAGTACGGTGGCGAGGCTTCGTCCGGTGATCCGACTCACCTTTGAAATGCTTGCCTTTCTTTCTTACAGGATGCCTGCTCGGAAGAAATCGACGATGTCCCAGGTACACATTCTTCTTACAATTAGCCAAATATATACTGTCGGTATCGTCCAAACAGTGCGTGCATGCGCGGTATCCCTTGTTTGTCTGTCCTGAAAGGTTACTGAGAGCAGGCGAATCATTGATGGTCACGAACAGCAATGCCTTTAGGTCAAATTCTTCCCCCATGTGCTCATCCCACGCACGTACACCTGTTCCATTCCACAGTTGTAAGAGTTCTTCAACTAATGGCCTTAGGTACACATCAATGTCGTTGCCGGGTTGCTTAGGGCCTTGGATGAGCACTGGCATCATAATGAACTTCCGCTTCATGCACAACCAAGGAGGAAGGTTATATAAACATAGAGTCACAGGCCAGGTGCTATGGTTGCTGCTCTGCTCCCCAAAAGGATTAATGCCATCTGCGCTTAGACCAAACCATACGCTCCTTGCGTCATCTGCAAACTCCTTCCCGTACTTTCTTTCGATCTTTCTCCACTGCGACCCGTCAGTGGGTACTCTCAACTTTCCGTCTTTCTTACGGTCTTCTCTGTGCCATCGCATCGCCTTAGCATGCTCTTTGTTTTGGAACAAACGTTTCAACCGTGGTACTATAGGAGCATACCACATCACCTTGGCGGGAATCTTCTTCCTGGGGCGCCGGCCCTCGACATCACCAGGGTCATCGCGGCAGATCTTATAGCGCAATGCACCACATACCGGGCAAGCGTTCAAATCCTCGTACTCACCGCGGTAGAGGATGCAATCATTAGGGCATGCATGTATCTTCTGCACCTCTAACCCTAGAGGGCAGACAGCCTTCTTTGCTTCGTATGTATTCTCGGGCAATTCGTTGTCCTTTGGAAGCATATCCTTTATCATTACCAGCAACTTTCCAAATCCCTTATCAGATACACCATTGTCTGCCTTCCATTGCAGCAAATCCAATGTGGTGCCCAGCTTTTTCTTGTCACCTACGCAATTCGGGTACAATAATTTTTTGTGATCCTCTAACATGCGCTGCAACTTCTTCTTCTCCAAATCACTTGCGCAGTTTCTCTTTGCATCGGCAATGGCCCGACCTAGATCATCAACGGGCTCATCTGATGCCTCTTCTTCAGCTTCTTCCCGCATTGCCGGCTCAGCTTCTTCCCGCATTACCGGCTCAGCTTCTTCCCCCATTGTTGTATCATCGTATTCAGGGAACCCATGGCCAGGATAGCTGTCGTCGTCCTCTTCTTCTTCATTGTCTTCCATCATAACCCCTCTTTCTCCGTGCTTGGTCCAAACATTATAATGGGGCATGAAACCGGACTTAAACAGGTGGACGTGAATGATTCTTGACGTAGAGTAATTGTGACCATTCTTACAGCGAGCACATGGACAAGGCATAAAACCATCCGCCCGCTTGTTTGCCTCAGCCGCAAGCAGAAAAATATGCACGCCCTCAACGAACTGGGGAGAGCATCGGTCATCGTACATCCATTGCCGGCTCATCTTCATTACACAACACCGAATAGACCAAATTAATACAAGTTCATACAATTAATACAAGTTCATACATAAAGTTCATACAACACTTAAATCCAACAAACAAATAACTCTCTAGCTAAAGCATTTAAATGCAACAACAAATATGATCAAGATCGCAACTAAGGTAACAATGGATCTAACAGCATAATGATATCAAGCCTCACTATCGATGGCATATTTCTAATCTTTCTAATCTTCAAGCGCATTTTCTCCATCTTGATCTTGTGATCATCGACGACATCGACAACATGCAACTCCAATTTCATCTTCTCCCCCTCAATTCTTTTCAATTTTTCTTTCAAGTTCTCGTTTTCTCTTTCAACTAAATTTAACCTCTCGGCAATAGGGTCGGTTGGAATTTCCGGTTCACATACCTCCTAGAAAAAATTTCTATGTCAACTTGATGGGCATAATTTGTCATAAACACGAAATGCAACTAGTTTTAAAAGAGAATATACATACCACATCCGAATCATAACAAGGACTAGGGCCGACGGGGACAGATATCAAAACCATGGCACTATATGTATAACAAACAACGTACGGGTAAGATAATTATACGAGTAACTATATATCCAAATCACACAAACATCAATTTTTATATAAAATTTCATGAACAAGAGGCTCACCACAAGGTGGTGCCGGCAACGGGACGGTGCGGGCGATCGACGGTGGCTACGATGGAGATTTAGAAGGCACTAAGTAAACCACACCTACATATGCAAACTAAGTGTTATTTTTGACCTCAAATTGCATATAAATCAAATACTAGCACATATATATATCCTCCGAAATTACTAAACTCACAAATTAATCACTATATAAACCAATGCAAGAGCTAATCTAGCAATGAGAGATGAAAGGACAAAGTTGCTAACCTTTGTAATCATTTGAATGGATGAGGGCCTTCAAATCTTGACAAATTTTGGGCAAATTTTGTGATGAACTCGAGAGGAAGAAGGGAAGAACATAGGAGAGGGAGAAGGGAAAGTGGGAAGAACAGAGTGCTGGTGGACGAAGGGTCTATGTAGGACGACCTTTAGTACCGGTTCGTGCCAAGAACCGGTACTAAAGGGGCTGGAGGGGCCCCGTTCTGACAACATCCTGCCACCACTCTCATTAGTACCGGTTCGTGGCACGAACCGGTGCTAAAGGTTCGCCACGAACCGGTACTAATGAAAGCGGCCCGGCTAGCCGTTGGAACCGGCACTAATGTATACATTATTAGTGCCGGCTCAAATACAAACCGGTAGTAATGTGCTTCACGTTTGACCCTTTTTCTACTAGTGGGCCGATAGAAAGTTGGGACCTTCATGGCTCTAGACAATGTGCATTATAAACTGTTGTACTAGCAATGAGCACAAGTTTTATGATTTATCCGAACGAGCGAGAAATAGTACTACTTTGATTGTGCCTTGATTGTGACGGCGCCCCTGCTTTTGGGTGCATCCGTGCATGCATATGAAGCATCGCATGCATGGGCGCGTCGTGATCTCCAGCGCATCCGGCTTCCATTGATTCCGGTCGGCCGAACGATCAAACGTAGCTGTCTGTTTCGCTCTTTTTTTTTCTTTCTTTTTTGGTATGAAGTTGGTCGATTTAATGTGAACTGCCCGGGTGGCGATAGATCAAAGAAACCAACGGCTGACACACAAAGTAGTCCACCTTCAAATACTGGCCGATAAGAAGTTGGGATGTTCATGGCCCCGGACAATTTGCATCACAAACGGTTGTACGTAGTGAGCACAGTTTTGTGATTTAACCGAACGATCGAGAAATAGTAGTGATGTTAATGTGATCCTCCGTCGATCAAAGACAGTCAAAATTCAGCACGTGGTTGTTTTTTGTCTGGTTTTAAAAGTTTAAGGTTGTCAAATAGACGGTTTTATAGTTCAGGGTTGTATGTTAGACTTTGGTAATTGTTTTCGAGGTTTAATATGAACTTCTCCCAATGAGAAATATAGTAGCATGCATTTGTCATTGAATCGTGCCTTGTAGTATCATCTGGTTTTGACGTATGTGATGTGATGATAATGTGACCCTCAGTCGGGCCAAGCCAGAACATGACCCTTTTCTTTGTTGATTGCCATGATGAAACAAACAAAAATAACAAGCGCCGCTCCACCGCAAGTATAAGCACGGCGGACAACGGCGAACTCACACACATATACTCGGGCACCCGGTTGGCACACCAAAAGCCTAGCAATAAATACTACTCACTCAGATCCGGCGCCGTGCTTGCATACATTCTTTGTAGTAAGACGTCGTGGCAGGGCTAGCTTAATTAGAGCATGAGCCGGCGGGCGGCGGGCTTCTTGCGCAGGCCGACGAGCTTGGCGTCGTCGATGACGGGGCCGCATAGGGTGCCGTCGGCCTTCATGTGGTAGAAGGCGCTCTGGAAGACGACCCGCGTGCGGTCCCTGACGGCGACGAAGTCCAGCACGGCGCGCTTGTAGCCGCCGGTGCCCTTGGACTCGTAGGGCACCTTGAGGGTGGAGCGCGCGGCGTAGGCCTCGGCCACCATGGATCCCATGCAGCCGTCAGCGGAGTCGCCGACGGCGAAGGAGAGACGGTAGGCCCATCCAGGCACGGTGCGGACCTCCTGCACGAGCGCGCTCTCCTTGCCGCCAACGAGCTCGACGGCACGGGCGCCCTCGGGCACCTTGAAGTGCGCGGCGTCGACGTACTTGACGGCCTTGGAGGACATGATCATCCATGCGGGGAGCGGGGAGTGGTCGTCCTCGATGTTGGGTGGCACGAGCACGCCCCAGGAGGCGTTGGGGAGGAAGTAGGGGCCCTCCTCGAAGCCGCCGTTCTTGAGCATGTTGCCCTTGGAGAGCGTGGGCGGGTAGAGCGTGCGGATGGCGACGGCGTCGACGAGCGGGCCGCAGGCGGGGTCCTCCTCGACGCCGGGGTTGTGGAGGACGAGCTCGACGACGTCGAGCTTGGCCTTGAAGGCCCAGGCGTAGGAGTCCCAGCCGTTGCTGCCGTAGATGGTCTGCATGGGGAGCACGCCGGACTCGGGGCTGACGGAGACATTGAGGCGCTCGGCCTGCGCGCAGGTGCGGGCGGCGCTGAAGGTGATGGCGTAGTAGGAGCCCCGGGCGACGGGGATGCGCTGGAGGATGGAGGCGTCGTTGCCGAGGCGGACGGCGTAGGCGCCCTGCGGCACCACCAGCAGCATGTCGCCCTGCTTGTGGCCGGACTCGATGTACTCCACGAAGCCCGACGTCTCCCACTTGGGGATCGCCTTGCCGCCCTTCACCACCGTGCCGTTCACCAGCTCCGACTTGGCCGGACCCAACTCGAAGTTGCCATTCGGCAGGAGCCCTGCATGCACCAGCCCATCAGAGTAAATAAAAATGGATGTAGCTAGGTCTCAATCGTACTAAGACATAGTCAAATGATAAGAAAGGAAAACGAAAAACAGAATAAAAAATTTACACGGATCTCAATGTAAGATCCGGGGCGAAGCTATGTATAGCTACCCGGGACACTGGCATTGGATGCAATTTGCACGCACTTATTAGTTTAGTGTATAGGCCATTCAATTGTTTGATATGTAAGCATGTGTTTTTCTATATGGACACCGGGTAATTTTAAGTCTGGATCCGCCCCTGGTAAGATCTCACGAGTGAAACATCGATTGAGACTTAATCAAGTCTTAGTCAATTGAGATTTAGCAAGACAGTAAATTAAATTGCAGCAGGTAACATTTGTCTTGGTTCTGGTGTTTCACCGAGCCTCGGCCATCACTGCTGGAGCTAGAAAAGGAAAGCAAGCTGCAACGGTGCTGGAGCACGCAGGGCTGTCTCCCCAACTCATGCTTCGTGTAACAGCCACCGACAGGCAGGCGTCATAGCGTAAGCTGACAGGGTGCATGTTACTCTGCTTTCCTAGGCCTGGCGCATTCACTACCCACTTCATCGAGCGAGCATGCACATGGTGCAGATGCAGAGCCCTGCGGCGGTTTCTGCACACCCATGAGGTCGATGCAGCGGAAACCGAATCGAACCCAACACTAGCTCACGCCACTGCTAGCACACTACGTAATTTCTTTAGGATTAGTACACTGAGTACTTAACGTGTACTAGTAGTATACGATGTATTCATAATGTTTATTTAGCTATACAAAGAAAGAGATATCCTTTGGACGGTGAACGTGCATGGAGAAAAGGTGGCCCATGCACACATGCGAGGAAGATGCGTTGCCATGTGAGGGTGGCCCGACAGTTATACCCTACGTCAATAAAATCGAATCATGATCAACCTTGTTCAAGCACCATGCACATGACAGCGAACTAGAATCATTTCCTACAAACAAGATCCTTGATGCATGCACGCATGGTGTGCCACACCTAACCAGATCAGTTTGTGATCGCAAGATGGTCCTGAATGCATGTGGGTCAACCATGCAACGACCCGCTTGTCTGCCAGACCGGGTCAAGTGCTCTACCCATTTTCATGAAAGAAAAATCTCTCGTCAGTGATTCGCCTACTTGACGACCGACGGACTAACTATACTTACTACTGGTTTTACGCAGAACCAATCAAAGTACAGCGCCTCAAGCAAAAGCACTGAATATGACACGAAGAAGACAACAAGAACAGGCGGAGAAAGGAGGGATAAAGCCATGCTATCGCGCACTTCTCTTAATCGGCATGTACTCCTGAAATCGAATCATGCGGCGGCAAGTACTGTAGCTCGCTAGCTGAGGGTACATGACAGAGCAGGGGTGCCTCACCGTCGGTGACGACCGCGGCGGCGCGCGCCGCCGCGAAGACGAGCAGGAGCAGCACGGCGCAACGCATCGCGGCGTCCTCCGTCTTCCTCGCTCTTTAGTTTTCCGCTTGGAGCTGGTTCAAGCTTACGAGCTCGAGCTCAGGGTGGAGGATGAGACGAAGGGAGGAGCACGGCCGCGCTTTATAGGCCAGCTCCTCGTCTAAACGGCCTCGGGGCGCGCCCGTATTTGCAGAGGAAATGCCACCGCGAGCCCCGCCAGGGGCCGCTCGATCTGGGCCCTCGGAGACGGGACGGACGGACGGCACCGACGGCGGGCTCCGAGATGGCGATCCTGTCGTCTGCATGTGCACGCATCGGCCTCAGCTGACACATGGTGGCCATGTGTGCATGTGCATGCGCCGTGAGCCATGCGACCCTTGCCCCTCGCAGATCGGAGTGCATCCGCTGATCAAGACAGACATGGAAGCGGACGGAAGGGAAATGATTATTATGCAACCCAAGACAAGAAGAAGAAGAAGAAGCAGCTCGCTTGCACTCCACACCAAGAAGAGACCGGCTTCAGCTGTGGCCTGCGCGCACCCACCGATCCGCCCCGTCGTCAAGTCCTCAGATATTTTCTTCTATTGTACTGGATTGAAAGACCGTAAGGTTGACAGTACTTGCTCTCTGTTCGAAATTACTTATCATTTAAACAGATGTAGTATCTAACTCATCCACTTCAGCGACAACTAATTCCGGACGTATGTATTATCGGTTAGCAAACTGTGGCTAGCTCTTGCGGTTCCATGCATCCGGTCAATCATCGTCAATCTCTCACCATGAGAAAAGAGATGGAAAATCAATCATCGTCAAACCGGGGTCAAGGAGCGCGGTGGCACGAGGGCGACACGAGTCACCGCGGGCGTCCTGATTGCACGCAGCCGCATGTGCCCCTCTCTCTGTCTCCGTTCAGTGATCCAGGTTCAGCGATGCGCTGCCCCATAAAAACAAGTGATGGTTCTCTATCGTCTCCATGTGCCGTGCACTGTCGGACGCACAGTGCCCGCCGCTGTGCCATTCATAAACTACGAGTGCAAGGCCAGATCTTATCTCTAAAATCTGGAGGCCATGTGAGGCCGCATGGTGGACACTGTGCGCCGCTAACTTCCGTGTGGCCAGGCGCCGATTTCGAGTTTGGCATCAGACAGGTGTACGTGTTAAGGACGGTGGTTCGTCTGCCTGTTTGAGTCTTCTTTAGGGATCAGCAGTGTTTTGTGCTACGCGTACCATGGAATGGAGCCGGGATCTTAAAGGCGTGCTAAGAGCAGCTGCTGACATGTAGTATTATGTGTAACTTTTATTTGACCTAGACCCGCAAAAAGATAAACTTTCTTTGACCTAGAATGCCTGTCGTTGCGATAGTTGATGACTGTTCTTTTTACAAAAAGACCCTCCAATCTATTCATTGACTAGTAGTACAAAGACCCATTGATAAATAAAAACAAAATTACCACGGATGGCGGGGCTGTTTGATTCCTAGCTACACCTAGCCACACTTTGTCACATCTCATTTTAGGTAAATTTAATCAAATTATGTGGGTGTTTGGTTCTAGCCACACCTAAGACAAGCATTTTTTTTATGAGCAGTAAACCCCACATGTCATAGACACAAAAAGTATGACAAGATTTCCTTAGGTAAGCCAAAGTGTGGCTAACAATTTGAGCAACTCAAGTAAGACAAGTGCGACAAGTGTGGCAAAAATAATGTGGCAATATATGGCAAAGATAGTCACAATCCAAACAACCCCGGCATATCGTCGCACCACCTGTTGTTGTCGATTAAGGGCAGAGAGTCATTGAGGCAACTGTCCTGCAAAACCAGCACCCTAGAGTCGCATACCCAATAGCAAACCTCCATTATTTCTCGCAGGCCTCAAGCTAGCATTGGAGGCCACATTGACGTGGCGAAGACGACCCCGAAGGACCAAACTGCAAAGAAAAGCCGTAGCCATTGTTGGGCCAACAAACTCATCACCCAGAACACAAAAAAAAATCACATCGAGCAATGGGTGTAGCCACAGACGACGTCACGTCGGAAGGGCTGAAGCGATGGACAATGAAAACCTACGTAAAACACTCTAATTAGGAAAAAACACAACTTCGTCCGATGGATCTAGGCTTCCACCACATGATTCGCGTCCACCGGGGTAGCATACACCACATAATTTCCACTAGAGGGGCCATGCCATTTAGGGACGTTGATAGAGGTGAGAACGTGATTCCTAAAAAATTGCGATAGGAAGATTTTCACCTTGAGAGTCAAGTAAGCATTCCAAAGCCCCCTAGCTACGTCTAGTGATGGGTCTTGCATGAGTTTAGCTTACAACCAGTGGCGGAGACAGGGGGACCAGCAGGGGCCCTGCCCCCCCTCCCCCTAATATTGTTGTATTAAGCTTAATATGCATGCTAATAGATGTACAAAGATTGCAAAAATGGTGTATTTTTATGAGCTGGCCCTCCCTAGGAAGGATTTACTACACTTGGCCCTCCTCATACTATATTCCTAGCTCCGCCACTGCTTACAACGATTTGACGGAGAATTGGCGGCAAGTGGTGAGGCACCACAAAACCGTGTTTGTCTTTAGAGGATAAGGAAACATTGGTAAGCATATCACAAAGAGCTGCCGAGCTGATCCTTCAGCTGGGTTAAGCTCGCGTCCAAACGTGATCCGGGAGGGGGGGGGGGGGTACAAAGGGCCTTATCCACCGAAATGTATGGGTTGGTCGTGATGGATCCTAGCAATTCATCTAGAGTGGATCAATGTTTAGCACAAAATCAAACCAGACTCTAGCAGACTTCTCGTTTTGCATGTGAAATTTTGCTCCCAAGCGAATGCCGGTTTGAGAAATTTTGCTCCCAAGCAAAGGCCGGTTTGACCAACCGGATCCCATTCCAGAAGGCGGATCCATGCGAATTGGCTTCAAAAATTGATTCTTTAGGGAAATATTTGGCTTTCAAAAGGTCAACCAAAAGGCACTTGGCGTTTTGCACCAACTTCCAAATCCACTTGGTAAACAAAGCTACATTCATAGGCTGAGAATTGGTGACCCCAAGCCATCTTGTGTTTTAGGGTGGCAGAACTGGTATCAGGAGTTGTCAAACTTGGCGTGAACCCCACCAGCCAAGAGAAACATAACCATGCTGAACATGGGCAACGGGGAGAGGCTAGAGTTAGCAAGGATCAATCGAGCGCTCGAGGACATAAATTTTCCTTGTCAAGGGCATACGATTAAGCAAGGCAGCAACCCTTTGCCCTTGCCACACATCCATCCCCGTAGAAATAACCTCGCACTTAAGGAAGTTGATCTTTAAACCAAATAATGCCTCAAAGCAGAGCATCGGCAACTTGATTGTTACAATGATGTGCAGGTCTGATTCAAAAAGAGTAGCATTGTGTCGTCAGTGTACTAGAGCTGTGATACACCCCCCGCCCCAGGGATAAGTTGGGCCACTACCCCTTAATGTGGCCCGCCACTCTAGCCTTGTCAAGCAGCGTTGATAGAGCATCATGTTGGGGAACGTTGCAGAAAACAAAAATTTTCCTAGGGTTTCACCAAGATCCATCTATGAGTTCATCTAGCAACGAGTGATCGGATGCATCTACATACCTTTGTAGATCGCGAGCGGAAGCGTTCAAAGAACGGGGATGAGGTAGTCGTACACGACGTGATCCGAATCACCGATGACCAAGCGCCGAACGGACGGCACCTCCGCGTTCAACACACGTACGGTTAGCGTAACGTCTCCTTCTTCTTGATCCAGTAAGAGGGAAGAAGAGGTTGAGGAAGATGGCTCCAGCAACAGCACAACAGCGTGGTGATGGTGGAGCTGCAGTACTCCGTCAGGGCTTCGCCAAGCACTATGGAGGAGGAGGAGATGTTGGAGAGGGAGAGGGAGGCAAACAAAGGCGTGAGAGAAAAGCCCTCCCTCCCCCACTATATATAGGAGGGCCAAGGGGGGGGGGGGGCGCCGGCCCTAGGAGATCTATTCTCCTAGGGGGCGGCCAAGGGGTGGGGGGCTTGCCCCCCAAGCAAGGGGGCGCCCCCCTTTAGGGTTTCCCCCAAACCCTAGCCGCATGGGCCCTAGGGGAGAGGCGCCCCAGCCCACTTTAGGCTGGGTCCCTTCTCACTTCAGCCCATGGGGCCCTCCGGGATAGGTGGCCCCACCCGGTGGACCCCCGGGACCCTTCCGGTGGTCCCGGTACAATACTGATGACCCCGAAACTTGTCCCGGTGGCCGAAATAGCACTTCCCATATATAATTCTTTACCTCCGGACCATTCCGGAACTCCTCATGACGTCCGGGATCTCATCCGGGACTCCAAACAACATTTGGGTTACTGCATATACATATTCCTACAACCTTAGCGTCACCGAACCTTAAGTGTGTAGACCATATGGGTTCGGGAGACAGGCAGACATGACCGAGACGACTCTCCGGTCAATAACCAACAGCGGGATATGGATACCCATGTTGGCTCCCACATGCTCCATGATGATCTCATCGGATGAACCACGATGTCGAGGATTCAATCAACCCCGTATGCAATTCCCTTTGTCAATCGGTATGTTACTTGCCCGAGACTCGATCGTCGGTATCCCAATACCTCGTTCAGTCTCGTTACCGGCAAGTCACTTTACTCGTACCGTAATGCATGATCCCGTGACCAGACACTTGGTCACTCTGAGCTCATAATGATGATGCATTACCGAGTGGGCCCAGTGATACCTCTCCGTTTATACGGAGTGACAAATCCCAGTCTTGATCCGTGTCAACCCAACAGACACTTTCGGAGATACCTGTAGTGCACCTTTATAGTCACCTAGTTACGTTGTGACGTTTGGTACACCCAAAGCACTCCTACGGTATCCGGGAGTTACACGATCTCATGGTCGAAGGAAAAGACACTTGACATTGGAAAAACTCTAGCAAACGAACTATACAATCTTTAAGCTATGTTTAGGATTGGGTCTTGTCCATCACATCATTCTCCTAATGATGTGACCTCGTTATCAATGACATCCAATGTCCATAGTCAGGAAACCATGACTATCTGTCGATTAACGAGCTAGTCATCTAGAGGCTTACTAGGGACATGTTGGTGTCTGTTATTCACACATGTATTACAATTTCCGGATAACACAATTATAGAATGAATAAAGACAATTATCATGAACAAGGAAGTATAATAATAATGCTTTTATTATTGCCTCTAGGGCATATTTCCAACAGTCTCCCACTTGCACTAGAGTCAATAATCTAGTTACATTGTGATGAATCGAACACCCATGGAATTCTGGTGTTGATCATGTTTTGCTCTAGGGAGAGGTTTAGTCAACGGATCTGCTACATTCAGGTCCGTATGTACTTTACAAATATCTATGTCTCCATCTTGAACATTTTCATGAATGGAGTTGAAGCGACGCTTGATGTGCCTTGTCTTCTTGTGAAACCTGGGCTCCTTGGCAAGTGCAATAGCTCCAGTGTTGTCACAAAAGAGTTTGATTGGCCCCGACGCATTGGGTATGACTCCGAGGTCGGTGATGAACTCCTTCACCCAAATTGCTTCATGTGCTGCCTCCGAGGCTGCCATGTACTCCGCTTCACATGTAGATCCCGCCACGACGCTCTGCTTGCAACTGCACCAGCTTACTGCCCCACTGTTCAAAATATACACGTATCCGGTTTGTGACTTAGAGTCATCCAGATCTGTGTCGAAGCTAGCGTCGACGTAACCCTTTACGACGAGCTCTTCGTCAGCTCCATAAACGAGAAATATTTCCTTAGTCCTTTTCAGGTACTTCAGGATATTCTTGACCGCTGTCCAGTGTTCCTTGCCGGGATTACTTTGGTACCTTCCTACCAAACTTACGGCAAGGTTTACATCAGGTCTGGTACACAGCATGGCATACATAATAGAACCTATGGCCGAGGCATAGGGGATGACACTCATCTCTTCTATATCTTCTGTCGTGGTCGGACATTGAGCTGAGCTCAATTTCATACCTTGTAACACAGGCAAAAACCCCTTCTTAGATTGATCCATATTGAACTTCTTCAATATCTTATCAAGGTATGTGCTTTGTGAAAGACCTATGAGGCGTCTTGATCTATCTCTATAGATTTTGATGCCTAATATATAAGCAGCTTCTCCAAGGTCCTTCATTGAAAAACTCTTATTCAAGTAGGCCTTGATGCTGTCCAAGAGTTCTATATCATTTCCCATCAAAAGTATGTCATCTACATATAATATGAGAAATGCTACAGAACTCCCACTCACTTTCTTGTAAATGCAGGCTTCTCCATAAGTCTGTGTAAACCCAAACGCTTTGATTATCTCATCAAAGCGAATGTTCCAACTCCGAGATGCTTGCACCAGCCCATAAGTCGAGCGTTGGAGCTTGCACACCTTGTCAACATTCTTAGGATCGACAAAACCTTCCGGCTGCATCATATATAATTCTTCCTTAAGGAAACCATTAAGGAATGTTGTTTTGACGTCCATTTGCCATATCTCATAATCGTAGAATGCGGCAATTGCTAACATGATTCGGACGGACTTCAGCTTCGCTACTGGTGAGAAAGTCTCATCGTAGTCAACCCCTTGAACTTGTCGATAACCCTTAGCGACAAGCCGAGCTTTATAGATGGTCACATTACCATCTGCGTCTGTCTTCTTCTTAAAGATCCATTTATTTTCTATGGCTCGCCGTTCAACGGGCAAGTCAGTCAAAGTCCATACTTCATTTTCATACATGGATCCTATCTCGGATTTCATGGCTTCTAGCCATTTGTCGGAATCCGGGCCCGCCATCGCTTCTTCATAGTTCGAAGGTTCACCGTTGTCTAACAACATGATTTCCAAGACAGGGTTGCCGTACCACTCTGGTGCGGAACGTGTCCTTGTGGACCTTCGAAGTTCAGTAGTAACTTAATCAGAAGTTTCATGATCATCATCATTAACTTCCTCTCTAGTCGGTGCAGGCACCTCAGGAACATTTTCTTGAGTTGCGCCATTTTCCGGTTCAAGAGGTAACACTTTATCAAGTTCTACTTCCCTCCCACTTACTTCTTTCGAGAGAAACTCCTTCTCTAGAAAGCATCCATTCCTGGCAACAAAGATCTTGCCTTCGGATCTGAGGTAGAAGGTATACCCAATAGTTTCTTTAGGGTATCCTATGAAGACGCATTTTTCCGACTTGGGTTCGAGCTTTTCAGGTTGAAGTTTCTTGACATAAGCATCGCATCCCCAAACTTTTAGAAATGACAGCTTAGGTTTCTTGCCAAACCATAATTCATACGGTGTCGTCTCAACGTATTTCGATGGAGCCCTATTTAAAGTGAATGCGGCAGTCTCTAAAGCATAGCCCCAAAAAGATAGCGGTAAATCGGTAAGAGACATCATAGACTGCACCATATCTAATAGAGTGCGATTACGACGTTCGGACACACCATTACGCTGAGGTGTTCCAGGCGGCGTGAGTTGTGAAACTATTCCACATTTTCTTAAGTGTGTGCCAAATTCGTGACTCAAGTATTCTCCTCCACGATCTGATCGTAGAAACTTGATTTTCCTGTCACGTTGATTCTCAACCTCACTCTGAAATTCCTTGAACTTTTCAAAGGTTTCAGACTTGTGTTTCATTAAGTAGATATACCCATATCTACTCAAGTCATCAGTGAGGGTGAGAACATAACGATAGCCACCGCGAGCCTCAACACTCATTGGACCGCACACATCAGTATGTATGATTTCCAATAAGTTGGTTGCTCTCTCCATTGTTCCTGTGAACGGAGTCTTGGTCATTTTACCCATGAGGCATGGTTCGCACATGTCAAATGATTCATAATCAAGAGACTCTAAAAGTCCATCTGCATTGAGCTTCTTCATGCGTTTGACACCTATGTGACCAAGGCGGCAGTGCCACAAGTATGTGGGACTATCATTATCAACCTTACATCTTTTGATACTCACACTATGAATATGTGTAGCATTACGCTCGAGATTCATTAAGAATAAACCATTGACTATCGGAGCATGGCCATAAAACATATTACTCGTATAAATAGAATAACCATTATTCTCGGATTTAAATGAGTAGCCATCTCGTATTAAACGAGATCCTGATACAATGTTCATGCTCAAACTTGGCACTAAATAACAATTATTGAGGTTTATAACTAATCCCGTAGGTAAATGTAGAGGTAGCGTGCCGACGGCGATCACATCGACCTTGGAACCATTCCCGACGCGCATCGTCACCTCGTCCTTCGCCAGTCTCCGTTTATTCTGCAGCTCCTACTGTGAGTTACAAATATGAGCAACGGCACCGGTATCAAATACCCAGGAGTTACTACGAGTACTGGTAAGGTACACATCAATTACATGTATATCAAATATACCTTTGGTTTTGCCGGCCTTCTTGTCCGCTAAGTATTTGGGGCAGTTCCGCTTCCAGTGACCGCTTCCCTTGCAATAAAAGCACTCAGTCTCGGGCTTGGGTCCATTCTTTGGCTTCTTCCCGGCAGCTTGCTTGCCAGGCGCGGCAACTCCCTTGCCGTCCTTCTTGAAGTTCTTTTTACTCTTGCCCTTCTTGAACTTAGTGGTTTTATTGACCATCAACACTTGATGTTCCTTCTTGACTTCTACCTCCGCTGATTTCAGCATTGCAAATACCTCAGGAATGGTCTTTTCCATTCCTTGCATATTGAAATTCATCACAAAGCTCTTGTAGCTTGGTGGAAGCGACTAGAGGATTCTGTCAATGATCGCATCATCCGGGAGATTAACTCCCAGCTGAGTCAAGCGGTTATGTAACCCAGACATAGTGAGTATGTGCTTACTGACAGAACTATTTTCCTCCATCTTACAGCTGAAGAACTTCTCGGAGACCTCATATCTCTCGACCCGGGCATGAGCTTGGAAAACCATTTTCAGCTCTTCGAACATCTCATATGCTCCATGCCTCTCAAAACGCTTTTGGAGCCCCGGCTCTAAGCTGTAAAGCATGCCGCACTGAATGAGGGAGTAGTCATCAACACGTGTCTGCCAAGCGTTCATAACGTCTTGGTTCTGTGGGATGGGAGCTTCACCTAGCGGTGCTTGTAGGACATAATCTTTCTTGGCAGCTATGAGGATGATCCTCAGATTCCGGATCCAGTCCGTGTAGTTGCTGCCATCGTCTTTCAGCTTGGTTTTCTCTAGGAACGCGTTGAAGTTGAGGACTACGTTGGCCATTTGATCTACAAGACATATTTGTAAAGGATTTAGACTAAGTTCATGATAATTAAGTTCATCTAATCAAATTATTAATGAACTCCCACTCAGATTAAACATCCCTCTAGTCATCTAAGTGTTACACGATCCGAGTCGACTAGGCCGTGTCCAATCATCACGTGAGACGGACTAGCCATCGTCGGTGAACATCTTCATGTTGATCGTATCTTCCATACGACTCGTGTTCGACCTTTCGGTCTCTGTGTTCCGAGGCCATGTCTATACATGCTAGGCTCGTCAAGTTAACCCTAAGTGTTTTGCATGTGTAAAACTGTCTTACACCCATTGTATGTGAACGTAAGGATCTATCACACCCGATCATCACGTGGTGCTTTGAAATGACGAACTTTAGCAACGATGCACAGTTAGGGGAGAACACTTCTTGAAATTGTTGTAAGGGATCATCTTATTTACTACCGTCGTTCTAAGTAAACAAGATGCAAAAACATGATAAACATCACATGCAATCAAGCAATAAACATGACATGATATGGCCAATATCACATAGCTCCTTTGATCTCCATCTTGGGGCTCCATGATCATCTTGTCACCGGCTTGACACCATGATCTCCATCATCGTGTCTCCATGAAGTTGCTCGCCAACTATTACTTCTACTACTAAGGCTAATGCGTTTAGCAATAAAGTAAAGTAATTTACATGGCGTTTCTCAATGACACGCAGGTCATAAAATAAAGACAACTCCTATGGCTCCTGCCGGTTGTCATACTCATCGACATGCAAGTCGTGATTCCTATTACAATAGCATGAACATCTCATACATCACATATATATCATTCATCATTCATCACAACTTTGGCCATATCATATCACAAAGCACTTGCTGCAAAAACAAGTTAGACGTCCTCTAATTGTTGTTGCAAGTTTTACGTGGCTGAAATAGGGTTCTAGTAAGAACGTTTTCTTACCTGCGTGAAAGCAACAACGTGATTTGTCAACTTCTATTTACCCTTCATAAGGACCATGTTCATCGAATCCGCTCCAACTAAAGTAGGAGAGACAGACACCCGCCAGCCACCTTATGCAACTAGTGCATGTTAGTCGGTGGAACCGGTCTCACGTAAGCATACGTGTAAGGTTGGTCCGGGCCGCTTCATCCCATAATACCATTGAAGCAAGATAAGACTAGTAGCGGCAAGAAAGTTGACAACATCTACGCCCACAACCAATTGTGTTCTACTCGCGCAAGAAGAACTACGCATAGACCTAGCTCATGATGCCACTGTTGGGGAACGTTGCAGAAAACAAAAAATTTCCTACGGTTTCACCAAGATCCATCTATGAGTTCATCTAGCAACGAGTGATCGGATGCATCTACATACCTTTGTAGATCGCGAGCGGAAGCGTTCAAAGAACGGGGATGAGGTAGTCGTACACGACGTGATCCGAATCACCGATGACCAAGCGCCGAACGGACGGCACCTCCGCGTTCAACACACGTACGGTTAGTGTAACGTCTCCTTCTTCTTGATCCAGCAAGAGGGAAGAAGAGGTTGAGGAAGATGGCTCCAGCAACAGCACGACGGCGTGGTGATGGTGGAGCTGCAGTACTCCGTCAGGGCTTCGCCAAGCACTATGGAGGAGGAGGAGATGTTGGAGAGGGAGAGGGAGGCAACCAAAGGCGTGAGAGAAAAGCCCTCCCTCCCCCACTATATATAGGAGGGCCAAGGGGGGGGGGCGCCGGCCCTAGGAGATCTATTCTCCTAGGGGGGGCGGCGGCCAAGGGGTGGGGGGCTTCCCCCCCCCCCCCCCCCAAGCAAGGGGGCGCCCCCCTTTAGGGTTTCCCCCAAACCCTAGCCGCATGGGCCCTAGGGGAGAGGCACCTTAGCCCACTTTGGGCTGGGTCCCTTCCCACTTCAGCCCATGGGGCCCTCCGGGATAGGTGGCCCCACCCGGTGGACCCCCGGGACCCTTTCGGTGGTCCCGGTACAATACCGGTGACCCCGAAACTTGTCCCGATGGCCGAAATAGCACTTCCCATATATAATTCTTTACCTCCGGACCATTCCGGAACTCCTCGTGACGTCCGGGATCTCATCCGGGACTCCGAACAACATTTGGGTTACTGCATATACATATTCCTACAACCCTAGCGTCACCGAACCTTAAGTGTGTAGACCCTATGGGTTCGGGAGACAGCCAGACATGACCGAGACGACTCTCCGGTCAATAACCAACAGCAGGATCTGGATACCCATGTTGGCTCCCACATGCTCCACGATGATCTCATCGGATGAACCACGATGTCGAGGATTCAATCAACCCCGTATGCAATTCCCTTTGTCAATCGGTATGTTACTTGCCGGAGACTCGATCGTCGGTATCCCAATACCTCGTTCAGTCTCGTTACCGGCAAGTCACTTTACTCGTACCGTAATGCATGATCCCATGACCAGACACTTGGTCACTCTGAGCTCATAATGATGATGCATTACCGAGTGGGCCCAGTGATACCTCTCCGTTTATACGGAGTGACAAATCCCAGTCTTGATCCGTGTCAACCCAACAGACACTTTCGGAGATACCTGTAGTGCACCTTTATAGTCACCCAGTTACGTTGTGACGTTTGGTACACCCAAAGCACTCCTACGGTATCCGGGAGTTACACGATCTCATGGTCAAAGGAAAAGACACTTGACATTGGAAAAACTCTAGCAAACGAACTATACGATCTTTAAGCTATATTTAGGATTGGGTCTTGTCCATCACATCATTCTCCTAATGACGTGACCTCGTTATCAATGACATCCAATGTCCATAGTCAGGAAACCATGACTATCTGTCGATCAACGAGCTAGTCATCTAGAGGCTTACTAGGGACATGTTGGTGTCTGTTATTCACACATGTATTACGATTTCCGGATAACACAATTATAGCATGAATAAAGACAATTATGATGAACAAGGAAATATAATAATAATTCTTTTATTATTGCCTCTAGGGCATATTTCCAACATATCAACCACGAAGTTGAACAAAAGTGGCGAGAGTGGGTCGCCCTGCTGCAGGCCACCCTTGTTTCTGAAGAAGCTCCATATTTCTACGTTGACAGAGATTGCAGTTTTTCCTCTCGAGACCAACTGCGAAATACAGTGTACCCATCCTGCCTCGAATCCCTTTTTGAGGAAGACCTCGCGTAGGAACTCCTAGTTCACATGAT
Organism: Triticum monococcum; assembly: GCA_034509565.1. Taxonomy (NCBI): domain Eukaryota; kingdom Viridiplantae; phylum Streptophyta; class Magnoliopsida; order Poales; family Poaceae; genus Triticum; species Triticum monococcum. Next base: position 700,138,782 of record CM067847.1, read on the forward strand.
CGTATGCCTTCTCGAAGTCAAATTCAGGAGAATCACTTCTTGTTTGGCGCGTTTAAGCTCGTGAGCGATCTCCTGAAGAGCTATCGGCTTTCAAGGATATAATGCCCCTTGATAAAGGCGGATTGGCACCAGCGGATAATGCATTGAGCTACCAAAGTTAGTCTGGTCGCAAATGATTTAGCACAGATCTTGAAAAGAACATTGATTAACGTGATAAGGAGGAAGAGCTGGATGAAATCTGCCCCTTTGACTTTTGGGATAAGCGAAATCATCCTAAAGTTGAGACGAGAGATATCCATTGTAACTAGGGCAAAACGATTGAAAATAGCCAACAACAGAACCATGCAACATTAGGAAAATAAAGAGAGGGCAGCATGATGCGCCCATAGATCGCCTCTCCTTTTGGGTTTATAGGGAGGAACGGTCGAGGAAAAGGGAAAATGTTAATCGTTGGTCTCAATTTTTGTCTTCTACGTCATAAAGCCTAAAAGTTAATTAAGGCAGATTATAAAAGGACTTAACAAAACAAATGTTAATAAGATACTGATGGAAAGACAGGGAAAGAGAGTCCGCGTACACTCTGTGACAACGGACATGACGGTCGTAGATTTCTTTACCTGAAAGCGACTCGCCGTTCATGCTTTTGATTCACGGATCAGCCATCCTTTGGCGTGAAATCAGTCAGCATGGGGAACTGTGCGCGTGCGGCTCAAGTTCACGTTACCACATACTCCGTATGTACTATGGACCTCACATCTGGTCTCATCGATGGAACCAAACACCAGCACATGCACGCCAACGTGTACTTCTGGATAACCGAACCGGGACGACGACGACCCGAGGTCGCCCTTAGCTGCAGTTTCCTTCCATGGATTTGCCTTACTTTGGTCAGTTTGCTTTTAACGATGAGATGCAATCTATAGATGATGACTTGACGCAGAGGATATAATTGTGCAACGGCAGCGTGTATGTAGTTGCTGAGATTATGAGAAAGTGGTGGCGACAACAAAAAATTGACTTCGATTTGATGGTGCTTCTTGAGCACCCGGTCTTGAGCTTCGGGGTGAAAATCCTAGGTCTAAACTAAGGTTATACCTGGCAATGATGATGTTATTTGCATCATTTCTTTATTGAAGGCATTGCTCGGATGTGCTTTGGACTCGTTCTTCAGGGTGAAAACCTCAATTCTGGCATTTGGTTGTTGAATCCGGTAACGATGGCGCTTGAGTGTCACTCCTTTCTGAAGGCGTTGTTATTGAAGAAACTCGTCCTTGTGGTGTCAAGAGATAGTTGATGCGAATATGATCGTTGTTATAGTTTGTCGATCGTTGTGTTGATCGGCTTGGAGGTTTTTTTTTCTCACTCAGGGATAGTTTTGGTCTTATATAACTTTGCTATTTACCGGCGTGTTTATTTGTGTGTTCGTTGGTGTTGACTGTGTATATCCTAATTATGCAGAGGTCGAGTATACGCACATCATGTTTGTATTCACTTGATACTTCATTTTGAGTCAATAAAATTTACACTTTATCGGAACCGGACGCCCAGATGGATTCAGGTGTACAGCTCCGTAGCAATTGCCACCCGTGTCCAAGTGATTTAGCACTGAGAACCTTCAACTCTTGAACTGCCTTATTTGTGAAACAGTGAAATGGATAATTGAAACAATCAAGAACTGTGTCCCGTAGCCCCAGCAGCTTCAACAAGGACGCGATCGACTAGCTGGCGGCCACGAGCGAGCTGGTTCCCCGACCTCCCCTCCCCTCGTCGGTTCCTCTGTTGAACGGGGCCCGGACGGAGTACATGCACTTTCATCTGACGGGGGACGTGGGGGTCGGCAAGTCGGCATGCGGCACGGTCAGGCGGTGATGAGCGAGACCGCTACCGACACGAGCCGTCGCCTTCGCAATGATTTCTTGGAAAGAAATAGTAATAGATTAATCAAGAAAGTTTAGTTCACTTGAGTGCGTGGTTGTTTCTAAAGAAACCGATTATACAAAGCACGATGAAAACAAAGGGGTGTATTTGTTGCTAGTTATTCAGTGGATGGCTCGACAAATGCTTGGTTGCCTAATTCAACAGCATGTGAAGAAAGACGCTTTCCATCTTCTTATAACATGAAATGATTTGGAAAGGGATTTTCTTGCTACAGTAAAATAAGAGAAAATGTTAACAAAAAAATTAATAAAAACCATAGATGTGTGTGTTTCACATGCGTGCAAACTTTTACGATGGAATGATATTCATGAAGGTCTGGATAAAAAAAACTATCTTGTATTCACAAATGTGTTTTAAACATGTATTAAAAAATATACATCATGTATTTGATAATGCCCAAAGTGTATCAAAAAAACTTGAAAGCAACGATTGAATCCATTTCTATCTCCACTGGAAGGTCACTTCTTTGTATTGCGAATGATAGTCCTTCCATACAAGCACTCAGCTCCGCTTCGAGAGAATCCCGACATGAAAATAGTTGCCTGCATGAAGAAAATATGATCACACATTTGTCATCTCGAAGTACCATACCAGAACCTGCTGAGCCGTCATCACCATAAGACCCATCCATGGATAGCTTAACCCATCTAGATTTGGAAGCACTCCACTTAAGACCATTTTCTTTTATTATCGCATGTGGTTGGGCAGCAAAATTATCACATGATATAACTGATTTTTCTTTACTTGTTTCGGAGGAAAGGTCCGACTTAATGCCAATGATTGTATCAAGATAGCTCACAAAAAATGCTTAGAGGCCTTCATGGGCGGAGGCTGTTTATGATGAACCACCTCGTTACGGATATGCCACATCCGTCAGACGCTCCACATGTGTGACGTCTGATTGTTAGGCGCTGCACAGTAGAGTGCAGCGCCTTGCTGTTATGCGCTACACATTAGAGGTTAACTGTATGAAATACTTTAAAAAAAACAGTTCACTTTGTGAAATAGCTTCACCTCGAGGTTAAATTTGTGCCTTTTGCCAGATTTGGGGCACGAATGATGTAGTTGCCGAAGATGTGTCGGATAAGAAGGACAAGAGGTGGACATGGTGGGCATTGGGCTGCTTTGTTTTTGGGGAAAGTAGTGGCTGCACTCACGGTGTACCCATGCAAAAAAACATATGAAAACATTTAGAAAAAATATGAAACTCCATGAAAATGATCATCACCAAATGTTATGAAGGCTTGCAAATTTTGGTGATCAAATAACATTCGAGAAGCGCTCTACAAAAAAGACAAAATTGCAAAATTTGCTCAAACAGTGCACGTACATTTTGACTAATTTTCAGTGATTTTGTCTTTTTTGTAGAGACCTCCTCAAATGTTATTTGACCACCAAATTTTGCAAGCCCCAATAACATTTGTTGATGATCATTTTCATGAAGTTTCAGATTTTTTTTTTGAAATATTTTGACATGTTTTCTTGCGTGGGTGCACCGAGAGTGCGTGTAGAAGAACCACTCTCTTGTTTTTGGGGTGTTGCAATAGAGAGGAGGCAGAAGAGGCGAACAGGCACTAGTAGAAAAAGGGCCTTCCACTAGTAGAAAAAGGGTAAAACGTGAAGCACATTAGTGCCGGTTTGTATTTGAGCCGGCACTAATGTGCACATTAGTGCCGGTTCGTGGCGGCGATCAATAGTACCGGTTCGTGGCGAACCTTTAGTACCGGTTCGTGGCATGAACCGATACTAAAGAGGCTGTGTCATCCTGCGGTCAGGCTATGGCCCCACCATCATCATTTAGTGCTGGTTCGTACCACGAACCGGTACTAATGAGCGGTGCCGGTTACGGCAAGCTGTTTTTAGTCCCACCTCGCCAAGAGAGAGGCAATATGAGCGGTTTATAAGCCGTGAGTGCACAGACAATGACGAAGAGTTGCAATGCTCACCTACATGTTGATTCGCTTCAAGCCTTGCGGAATAGTATAGATTGCACTGAGCTATGTGCAGTGGCTTAGTGCAATCTACACTATTCCGAATGGCTTGAAGCAAATTAACCAGCATTGCACCTTTTTTTATTTTTAATAACTTATTTAAACTCCGGACTTCTTTTGTGTTCAGTATGCAGCATTTAAAGCTTGTTATGCCTCAAGGTTGTTGTGGTTTGGAAATTATGGATTTGACAACCATGAATCATAGCTTTTTGTGTAAGTGACTTGGGAAACTCAAGTTTGGCAAACTCTATTGACTAGTAGAAAAACGGTCAAATGTGAAGCACATTATAGTGCCGGTTTGAATTTGAGCCGGCACGAATGTGACCATTAGTGCCGATTCCAACGGCTAGGCGGGCTGCTACCATTAGTACCGGTTCGTTGCCAATCTTTAGCACCGGTTCGTGGCACGAACCGATACTAATGTGCATCCCACCAATCAGGAAGAATCACACGGATCGTGTGTTTCTTTCTAACTCTTGCGAGTCGTTGGATCAAGGGTGTCTTTCTTCCTAGCTCATGTGAGTCGTTGGATCGAAACTATCACAATCACTTTGTGAGCCAGACGACCCTATATATAGCCCATCTCTCGCCTTCCCTGCATAAGTCTTTCAGTTCATCGACTACATACATCTACCAGTTCATCGACTGCATACATCTACCAGTTCATCGACTGAATACAAATCATTCGGATTCGCCATCATACGCCCAACCGTACATTTGATATGCATATATATGCATCACGAGCCACGGTAGGGCTGTATGATGGCGATACCGATTGGTTTGTTCTAGATCCGACATAAAGGTTTGATACAACTTCTTTTTTGTGACATAAGATCTAACATTGTTGCTTCTAGTAGTTCTCTTGATTCCACTAACGATTCTCTTAGCCAAGTTACACTTGAGCAAGAAAATAGCTTATTGAAGGGAAGAATCAAGGTGTTGGTTTTGAACGAAAGTTCAATGCCAATGGAGTTGAGTGGGAAGAAGATCAATACCCCAAGACAAAGTTTGTTCCTCAACAAGAAAAGTATCCTACTTCCTTCAAGGGGACACAAGCTCAAGATGATCTTCTACATGTTGATTAGCTTCAAGCCTTGCGGAATAGTATAGATTGCACTGAGCTATGTGCAGTGCAGTCTACACTATTCCAAATGGCTTGAAGCAAATTAACCAGCATTGCACCTCTTTTTTATTTTTAATAACTTATTTAAACTCCGGACTTCTTTTGTGTTCAGTATGCAGCATTTAAAGCTTGTTATGCCTCAAGGTTGTTGTGATTTGGAAATTATGGATTTGACAACCATGAATCATAGCTTTTTGTGTAAGTGACTTGGGAAACTCAAGTTTGGCAAACTCTATTGACTAGTAGAAAAACGGTCAAATGTGAAGCACATTATAGTGCCGGTTTGAATTTGAGCCGGCACGAATGTGACCATTAGTGCCGATTCCAACGGCTAGGCGGGCTGCTACCATTAGTACCGGTTCGTTGCCAATCTTTAGCACCGGTTCGTGGCACGAACCGATACTAATGTGCATCCCACCAATCAGAAAGAATCACACGGATCGTGTGTTTCTTTCTAACTCTTGCGAGTCGTTGGATCAAGGGTGTCTTTCTTCCTAGCTCATGTGAGTCGTTGGATCGAAACTATCACAATCACTTTGTGAGCCAGACGACCCTATATATAGTCCATCTCTCGCCTTCCCTGCATAAGTCTTTCAGTTCATCGACTACATACATCTACCAGTTCATCGACTGCATACATCTACCAGTTCATCGATTGAATACAAATCATTCGGATTTGCCATCATACGCCCAACCGTACATTTGATATGCATATATATGCATCACGAGCCACGGTAGGGCTGTATGATGGCGATACCGATTGATTTGTTCTATATCCGACATAAAAGGTTTGATACAACTTCTTTTTTGTGACATAAGATCTAACATTGTTGCTTCTAGTAGTTCTCTTGATTCCACTAACGATTCTCTTAGCCAAGTTACACTTGAGCAAGAAAATAGCTTATTGAAGGGAAGAATCAAGGTGTTGGTTTTGAACGAAAGTTCAATGCCAATGGAGTTGAGTGGGAAGAAGATCAATACCCCAAGACTTATTTGAACTCCGGACTTCTTTTGTGTTCAGTATGCAGCATTTAAAGCGACGTCATCAATATCCAACATGTTCTGACATCATTTGTTGTTTTTCGGTCATTTACCTAGCTAATTGTTTAGAGAGCTAAATGACCGTGAAATTGAAAATCACTACAAAATGAATCCTGAAAATGTTGAAACTTGGCATGGTATCATCATATCACCCGCATAGCATGCGCGAAAGAGTAGAGAGGGTCACGGCAAAAACTGCACGCACTTCGTGTACAAACTGGACCTACTCTTTCCGAGTATCAGGGTTTCGGACGAGAACTCATCTGTTACATGGCCACTTCAATGTTTTTTAAACTTATTTGAACTCTGGACTTCTTTTGTGTTCAGTATGCAGCATTTAAAGCGACGTCATGAATTTTCAACATGTTCTGACATCATTTGTTGTTTTTCGGTCATTTACCTAATTGTTTAGAGAGCTAAATGACCGTGAAATTGAAAATCACTACAAAATGAATCCTGAAAATGTTGAAACTTGGCATGGTATCATTGTATCACCCGCATGGCATGCGCGAAAGAGTAGAGAGGGTCACGGCAAAAATTGGACGCACTTCGTGTACAAACTGAACAAACTCTTTCGGAGTATCAGGGTTTCGGACTATGCAAAAATAAGTAATGCAGAAAATAAAAGAACTATACAAAAAATTACTCAAAAATAAATAGAAGAAAATAAATAATGCAAAAAAAAACTATATAAAAAACTACTCAAAAATAAATAAATAAAAATAAGTAATGCAGAAAAGAAAAAACTATATAAAAAATTTGTTGGCGCACTACCCTGTGGGTCTACCAGACCTAGGGTGTGCAAATGCAGGCCCAGAAGGGCCAGCAGACTCACAGGGCAGCGCGTCCTAATTAATTAGGCCTAGAAGCCTGCTATATAGAGGAGTTCGAAGAGGTAGCCGCGGCTGGGTTTATAAACCAGTGCGGCTGCCCTTCGCCGGGCGAGGTGGGACTAAATTTTGGGGTGGCAGCGCAAACTCTAAATACAGCAAAAAACAATTAAAAATAAATAAAACAAAATAAATAAAGCAGAAAAGAAAAAACTAAATGAAAAAAGCCCACCTACTGGGCCACAGCGGCCTGCATACGACTAGAAACCCAACTTGTTGTTGGGCCAGGATGCAGGCCCGCAAGCCTAATAGGCTCCACAGGGCAGAGTAGCAGAGGTAGGCCCAGAAGGCCTGCTTTAGAGAGGAGCTCGAGACAGCAGCGACGGCGGGGCTTATAAGCAGGTGCGTGCGCCCTTCGGCTAGCGAGGTGGGACTAAACTTTTGCGCCCCTCGCCTGGCAGCGCACCCCCCTTTAGTACCGGTTCGTGGCTCCAACCGGTACTAAAGGGAGGGGTCTTTAGTACCGGTTCGTGCCACGAACCGATACTAAAGGGGTCGTTTCCCGCCACTTGGCCTGGGGAAAATAGGCCTTTAGTACCGGTTGGAGCCACGAATCGGTACTAAAGGCCAATCCTATATATACAGCACTTACGAAAATTTCAGTTTCAACTCGCCACTTTGTCTCCAACCTCCGCCGCGCGCGCCGCTCGATCCCGTCGTCGCCGTCCGTCGTCATCATTGCTGTCCCCGCTGCCGCCCGTCATCGTCGTCGTCTCGCGCTGCCGCGCGCCCCGAACGCCGCGGCCGTACGTCTCTCTCTCGCTCCCGCACACACATACACACACATACACACACATCGGCGCCCCCGCCCCGTACGCCGGCGCCCCCGCTCATACGTATGGGGCGGCGGCATATGGGGCCGCACACACACACACATATACCACACATGCACACACACGCATACACACACACATACACACATACGTACACACATATGTATACGTATATACACACACATGCATACACACACACATACACACACACACAAGTTTTTTACTTATTTTCTGTTTTTTAGAAAAGTTAATTAGATGATCGAATGTTAGATTAATGTCGAATGTTAGATGAATTAGCTAGCTAGATAGAAAAATTGTCAAACTAGAGATTAGAATTAGTTGAATAATTAATATAACTAGTTTATTCTTAATAAGAAAATTTAGGTATGTGAGATTAGAACTAGTTGAATAATTAATATAACTAGTTTATTTTTAATAAGGAAATTTAGGTATATGAGATTAGAACTAGTTGAATAATTAATATAACTAGTTTATTCTTAGTAAGAAAATTTAGGTATATGAGATTAGAACTAGTTGAATAATTAATATAACTAGTTTATTTTTAGTAAGAACATTTAGGTATATGAGATTAGAACTAGTTGAATAATTAATATAACTAGTTTATTTTTAGTAAGAAAATTTAGGTATATGAGATTTGATGATCTAATTAAAATATTATTTGTTAATGAATTAGATAGAAAAGTTAAATATATAGTAATGTCAATTGAATATATAGTTAGATATATTTAATGTCAAATGTTAGATGAATATATATTTGACTAGATATAGGTGTTTAATGTTTCACCTATATGAACATAGGAAATGTCATCTGACGACGAAAAAGATTTTATTATGTGCGAACACTGTGAAGACCAGCGCGGCCTGTGCGACCAAAATTTCCTTGTTGATGGTAGGCGCTTCAGCATCAAGCTGGATGAGACATTCGAAGTTGATACCGTAAGTCACTTTGTCAATTATTATTTGAATGCAAAACTTATGCTTCATTTGCTTCAACTTATAATTTTAAATTTTCACTATTCTACTAGCGCATCCCCTGCCATGCAAGAATTTTTGTCTTGGATAAGATAGGTTTCAGTGCTATAGATGATATGGAGTTAAAGAGAGTTTACTTGAAGACGCAACATGGGTATACTTTCAATGTCAAATTATATAATGGAGACACATACACCCATTTTGAATGCAAAACTTGGCAAGCACTATGCAAGGCTTATGCATTTGAGCCTGATATGGTTATCACCTTTGATATTCGTCCGAAAGATGATATTGAAGGTAATATAGACATCTGGGTCGATGTGCAAACGCCTCCAGTTCTACCATTTGGTGAGTTTTTCTCAATCATGCTTGCATATGTTTATGTCTTTCGTACAGTTTATTCAAAAATAGTTGACAACTATTTTGTATTGTCAGCTTATTTCGGTTCAAGCAAACATGTCCGGCGCTTGGTAGACAGGACCTACTACTGCCCCGGGGCTCAACTAAACTATGAGAAGATAAGTCATTATGTTTCATGGCTTGAGGATCTTAATACTGTCAAGACAAATTTTTTTCCCTACACTTAGAAATGTTAGTACTCAAAACGTGCGACCAATGGTGATCGTATTGAACTACGGTCACATCTATAATCAAAAGATGGTAAGATTTTAAATATTTGTCCTTAATTAGTGCATCTTTTGCATACATTATTTTTGAAGCTAAACTTTCATTGCTTAGTATATTAATTACTATACGATGTTGTTCAACAGGGACTTCCGATGACAGTTGTGCCCCAGTGGATCGAGACAAAAGGTCGCATGTCAATGGTTAGCTTACGACCAAGATTTCCTACATTGCACATGAGTGCATTCGGGATTTCTAAAAGCGAAGAATGCTTAATAGTGAAAGATTGGAGCAAAATTATTAACGATCGCAGAGAAGTACTAGGGGGCAGTAAGGAGAAGCGCAACCCAAGATTAGGAGACAGATTCATCTGCATGCTCCAGTATGATGAATCAGGAGAGCTATACATGTTCTATGCTATTCTACCTGAGAGGGAGCAGCAGGATCAGTAGCTACTCTTCATGCTCTTAATTAGTAGTTGTCTCATGGATCCGTGTCCTGAACTTCGATGTTGGTGATGATTATGTTGAACTTGATGATATCTCTTTGCTTCTGTTACAAAGTGAATGTTTCCTCTTTAAGCTAGCCAACGTTGATGATGAATTACATAGCTAGCGGTAATGACTATGATGATTAAATAGTGGTAATTAGACGACCACGATGATTTTTTAGCTAGCTAGAGTTTATTTATTTATTAATATGCGATGATGATGACGACTACAACTCATTATAACGTAAAACAATCCTAAATTAAATTGATAACACAAATTTAATTGAAAAATACAAAATAAAACAAAAACCCACAACCATTTAGTACCGGTTGGTTTTACCAACCGGTACTAAAGGGCTCCCGGCCCCCGGAGCTGGCTCGTGCCACGTGATACCCCTTTAGCACCGGTTCGTGCTGAACCGGTACTAAAGGGGGGGGGGGCTTTAGTGCTGAAATAATAGTGTCGGTTCCATAACCGGCACTAAAGGCCCTTACGAACCGGTGCTATTGCCCGGTTTTCTACTAGTGTTTAGTCCCGGTTCATAAGGGCCCTTAGTCCCGGTTCTGAAACCGGGACTAAAATGTCGGTACTAATGCCTCTTCCTTTAGTCCCGGTTCAATCCAGAACCGGGACTAAAGGGTGCGGCCACGTGGAGCTCCACCTTTAGTCCCGATTGGTAACACCAACCGGGACTAAAGGAATTTTTATTTTTATTTTTGAATTTTTTTTTTGATTTTCAAATTTCTGAATTATTTTAACCTCTAGTCTGTAATCACCACCCCTCATCACTTCTCAATTTATCCTCTAATCACCCCTCCCAAATCATCTAACTTCCCGAACGGTCACCCATCCTCCCACTCCGCCAGCCTGAGCACGCTTAACTTCCGGGTTCTATTCTCCCTTGCTCCAAGTCTGCACTTGTTGTTTTCCTGACAATACTAAGATGTCAATCCTATTAACCTTCAGGAATTTTGCTTGAGCATGAAGTGACACATTTCATAGTTTTATTTTGAAACTATTGTTTTAAAAAACAATAATTATTTAGTAACACTAATATTTCTTCAATAATTAGTTTGACCATTGTTTGACCATAGTTTGACCAGATTTGACCAAAATTGAAATAACTGAAATAATTATTTAGTAACACTAATATTCTAGAATAATTAGTTTGACCATTGTTTGACCACAGTTTGCCCACTGTTTGAATTTTTTTCGATTTTTTTCACTCTAGATCTTAAAAGCCCCGTAACTTTTTTCTATTAGGTTTTTAAGGATTTTGAAAATGTTTAACGGGGTTCCCCTGTTAAATTCGGATGTAACTTTTCGAGTAGAATTTCAGAGAGATTTTGCAAATAAAGTCAAAATTCACATTTGCAAATTTTCCCAACAACTAGACCACATATCACATGGGAAACTTATTTTCTTTTATTTATTTTTTTGACATTTCCATCATTTTCTTTTATTTTTTTTAAACTGAAAAGGCGATCCATGGGGGGCGGGGGTAGAGTTAGAAAATGGGACCTTTAGTACCGGTTCGTGGCACGAACCGGGACTAAAGGTCTCATCCCCATTAGTCCCGGTTCGTGCCTCAAACCTGGACTAAAGGTCTAATCTTTAGTCCCGGTTTGAGGCACGAACCCGGACCAATGGTTGTGGGCCAGAAGCGAGGCCCATTGGTCCCGGTTCATCCCACCAACCGGGACCAATGGCCCACGTGGCCCGGCCGCCCCCCTGGGCTCACGAACCGGGACCAATGCCCCCATTGGTCTCGGTTCTGGACTGAACCGGGACTAATGGGGTTACCCGGCCTGGACCAAAGCCCCCTTTTCTACTAGTGAGGGCCGGCTGCGTATGGAGCTGCAACGGCCACCGCCCAATTCTGTTCCATGGTGTTTTCTTTAGAAAGCAAGCATGAACGTGATGTTAAACATGTACAGATCAAAACACACTCACGCGAGGACACCAGAACCAACTGGAGCTGGAAACTTGCAGAAAGGGCCTCCAAATAAAGAAGAATACAACCCCACCCTCGAGGCCCCAGAGAGAGACGCACGCCTCTGGCCGGTGGCCGCCCCCGCACAGAGCGCCGACGAATCCATCATGTTGTGTGAGACGCAACAGAACTACAGAATCGCCTTGTAGGAATCTGCGTTGTGTGAGACGCAACAGAAGCCAACACGAATGGAGGCACCAAACTGATGAATGCTATCGGCCGGGAATACACACGTGCTCCACGGATCCGGCTTATCTGCTCCCTTCCCATGGTCCCATCCGTGCTCCCACCTCATCCAACGGCTGTCTTTTTTTTTCTTCCTAATCTAATCATCTCCCCCCTGATTTTAAGGGGGTGGGGCCGGGCCTTATTTTGTTCCAATCAAATCACGTCACGTATGCGGGAGCACGGATGGGCACACGGGAGGGGAGCAGGCAAGTCTCGTCCGCGCTCCACCACCTCTGGATCTCCTTCTCCGGCGGGAAAGGTCACCAGATCCCCTGTCCAGCCTGCTACAAACCGCTCTCCAGAACAGCCTGCACCTGGAAACCGCCGCGAACCAAACCTTAGGCGGCCGTCGCCGCCGCAGCACCTGTACAACTCCTCATAAGCCGCCAACTCTCGGGCAAGAGCCACTGAGGCGGGGACGGGGTCGGAGGACAAAAGGCCAGAGTCGATACCGTCATCGCCCCTCAACAACACCAACAACACCGACCAGACCACACAGGCCCATAGGCTCCTCGCCGTCGCCGGCTAGATGGAGCCGCTGCCAGCTGGACCACTTTATTCGACGCGACGGCGCCACCATCCGAGCGCCGCCCAATCAACCCCTATCTACACGCCGGCGGAGTCCCAGAGCTCCCCGTGCCTCCCGAGGCCAGACGTCCATCGGAGGGGAGGAGAAGCGGCCAGATCGCTAGCGGAAGAACAGAAATCGCCCCCAGTCGCTGCCTCGGCTGAGCGGGTGTCTCTGCAAAAGTGAAGCGGGGTTGCTTCCCGTGCGTTGGATCAAGATCTGATGGTCTATAATGATGGCAGGCGCGCCATCACTACCAACTCAAAAATTTATAGAAGTAGAAATGAGTACGGACGAGACATAGCCCTGACGCACTTTTCATTGCGGCGACTATTCGCGTATAGCGAGATGAAAGAAGCTCCTGGCTTATGCGTGTACTATACCAGGCCGGCCCATTAGCTCATAATGTGGCCCGCCACTCTGGCATTGTCAAGCATAGGTGATAGAGCATCAACCACATAGTCCCAACTCCTTGCGAACCGAGGTAATGCAAACTCTCAATATTATAAATGAATCTCTATCTGAAAAGTATTTGGGCATGCCCACGGATGTTGGAAATAGCAAGAATGGAGCTTTCAAATTTTTAAAGGACAGGGTTTGGAATAAAGTTAAGGGCTGGTTGGAAAAACTTCTATCGGCGGGAGGAAAGGAATTTCTTATAAAATCTGTGGCCCAAGCGGTTCCTGTCTATTCAATGTCCTGTTTCAAGTTACCACGAGGACTATGCGAGCATATAAACACCCTCATACGTAAATTTTGGTGGGGGAGTAAAGAAGGAAAGAGGAAGACGAGTTGGGCCTCGTGGAGCACAATGACAAGACCAAAATATTGCGGAGGTTTAGGCTTTCGTGATATAGAACTTTTTAATCTTGCACTTCTAGCAAGACAGGCATGGAGGGTATTGATGGATCCAAATTCGCTGAGTGCCCGTGTATTGAAAGCTAAATATCATGTGGATATAGATTTTCTCCAAGCCGAGGTGGGACCAGCGCCATCCCAAATCTGGAGAGCAGTCATCGAAGGCCGAGACATCCTTACCCAGGGTCTGATCCGTCGCATTGGGACAGGAGATAGCACACTTATATGGCAACACAACTGGTTACCACGAGAGTATAATATGAGACCGATTGTAAGCAGAATCCAAAACCCCCTTACTCGTGTGAATGAGATTATAGTACCGGGCGCTGAATGGGATAGAGCAGTGATAGATCAGGTGTTTCTGCCCTCGGATGCGCGGGCAATCTACGAAATCCCATTATGTACAAGGCACGTAGAAGACTTTTGGGACTGGGTACATGAGAAGAATGGTGTCTTCTCCGTGCGCTCCGCATACCGAATGCTTGTGGAGACAAAAATGAGGAGGATGCCTGGCTTGAGGGCCGAGCTCATGTCTCAAACAGTGAGGGTGAGCAAAGAGCATGGTCTAAATTGTGGAAAGTGGATGTACCCTCAAAGGTTAAAATCTTCTTGTGGCGACTTGCTCAAAACTCAATCCCAACAGCTGATTTACTGAAGAACAGAAATATGTCGACGACCTCAACTTGCAAACTGTGTGGTGCAGAAGATTCGTGGCAACACTCATTGCTTCATTGCAGCGTGGCAAGGTGTGTTTGGGCTCTCCAGGACTGTGACCTCATGGAGGTTCTCAATACTACTTGTGAGACGGATGCAAAGAGGTGGATATTTGCGATCCGATAGCTGGTTTCTTCATCTGAATTTACTCAGGTTTTCGTGACTCTTTGGGCCATATGGTATGCACGGCGGCAAGCTACCCATGAGAATATTTTCCAGAGCCCGTTGGCGACACACAACTTCATTATGAAATATATCCGGGAATTGAAGGAATGCAAGCCAGCTCGACCACCTCGTCAGGTCGTAGCAAACCCAATCAGGAGCAGAGCAAGATGGATCCCTCCTTCGCCTGGAGTAGCAAAACTGAGAGTGGATGGGGCTCTTTCCAGGGATTTGAGCGCAGGATCATTTAGCGTTGTGTGCAGAAATTCCGATGGTGTGTTCCTGGGGGCTTCATGCATGACATATAGCGGATTGTCTGATCCAGCTACTTTGGAGGCTTTGGCTTGCCGCGAAGCGTTGGCACTAGCAGCAGATCTTCAGCTGACGAGAGTTCTGATTGCTTCTGACTGCCAAGGGGTCGTTAGAGCCATTCAAGAATGTACAGATGGAATTTATGCACCGGGTGTAAAGGAGATCAATGATACTTTAGTTGATTTTCAGCAGAGTTCCTTCATCTTCGAAGGACGAGAGTCAAATGTCGAGGCACATAACCTTGCTAAACATGCTTTTGGTCTGGGGCTCGGGCGCCATCTGTGGCTTATAAACCCGCCAGACATCGGTTGTATCCCTATGAACTTTGATTAATAAAGCAAGCGTGTTTAGATTCAAAAAAAAAAATCAACCACGGAGTTGAACAAAAGTGGCGAGAGCTGGTTGCCCTGCTGTAGGCCGCACTTGTTTTTGAAGAAGTTCCCTACTTCTCCGTTGGCAGGGATTGCAGTTTGTCCTCCCGAGACCAACTGCAAAATACGGTGTACCCATCTTGGCTCAAATCCGTTTTTGAGAAGGACCTCACGTAGGAACTCCCAGTTCACGCGATCATACGATTTCTTGAAGTCGAGTTTCAAGAGAATCGCTTGTTGTTTAGTGTGTTTAAACTCGTGAATGATCTCCTGAAGAGTTACCGGGCCTTCAAGAATATAATGCCCCTAGATAAAGACCGATCGGCCCTTGTGGATAATTTCTGAGCTGCCAAAGTTAGTCTAGTCGCAAATGCTTTAGCGCAAATTTTGAAAGGAACACTGATTAGCGCGATAGGGCCGATGCGCTTGATGGAATCCACCCCTTTCACTTTGGGGATAAGTGAAATAACCCCAAAGTTGGGACGAGAGATATCCACAGTACCTACCGCAAAACGATCGAAAATAACGAACACAAAACCAGCATTAGCAGAATCAAGAAAGGAGGGAGCTACCTACCGACGAAAGAAAGGTGGCAACATGATGCGCCCAAAGATCGCCTCTCCTTAGGTTTAGGGAGAAACCGTTGTGAAAAAAAGGAAAAATGTTACTCACTCTTATTCATATTACTTGTTGCTCAAATAGATGTATCTAGACATATTTCAGTGCTAAATACATATGTTTGAGCGACAACTACTTCGGATCGGTGGGAGTACTAGTATTAGCATTAATCGTTGGTGTCATCGACGGTTATTCCTTCTTCATCTCCTGGACGGATGTGGTCTTCTAGACCCATTTGGCGACTTCCTGTCCGCAACCAACAACAGCAGGCTGGCTCACGGAGGAGCGGCAGCAGCGGCGCGTCGTCGACACGATCGGGAGGTTGAAGACGAAGGGCATCTCAAGGATTTTATTGTAATTTTTGTTTTTGTTGAGGTGCTTTGTACTTTTCAATGTTTCTTTTAATGCTAGGGTCCTTTTCACAAAAGAAATAAAAAATCGTTGGTGTTAATTTTAGTTTCTTCTCCTTAAAGCCTAAAAGTTAGTTAAGGCGGATTATAAAACGACTTATGACCGAACAAATGTTAAGATACTGATGGAGGGAGAGAGTGAAACAGAGTCCACGTACACTCCGTGACAACCGACAAGCCGGTCGCTGATTTCTTTACATGAAAGCGACCGACCGTCCATGATTTGATTCACCGATCAGCCTTTCTCTGCCGTGAAATCAGCACGGGGAAGGAACTATGCGCGTGCGGCGCAAGTTCAAGTTACCGCGTACAGTACTAGTATGGACCTCACGTCTGGTCTCGTCGATGGAAGCAAACAGAAGAAGCACATGCAAGCGAACGTGTACTCCTGGATAACCGAACCGTAACGACGAGGATGACGACGAGGACGACGCGTATGTGCAGTGCAGACAACTCCTAGGTCGCCCTTTAGCTGCAGTTCCAATCCTACCATGGATTGGCCTTCAGCATTAGCAACCGGACGCTCAGATGGGCTCAGGCCTTCCGTAAGTGTAGGATTTTTGCTTAGCAAACAGAGAAGTGAATGACTGAAGCAATCAAGAACTGTGTGCCGTGGCCCCAGCGGCTGTGGCTCAAGGAGGATCGCGGCCAGCAGCGGTCCGAGTGGCCCAGCTTGAACGACGAGGGGTCGAGATCGAGTAGCTGGCGGCCACGAGCTAGCTGGTTCCCCAATCTCCCCTCCCTCGTCGTCGTCGGTTCCTCTGCCGACCGGGGCCCGGACGGAGTACATGCACGTTCACCCGATGGGGGACGATGGGGTCGGCAAGTCGGTATGCGGCGCGATCAGGCGGTGGTGAGAGAGACCGCTACTCGACACGAGCCGTCGCCGTCGTGATGTTTTCTTGGAAAGAAATAGCAATAGATTAATTAAGAAGAAAGTTTAGTTCACTTGAATGCGCGGTTGTTTCTAAAGAAACCGATTATACAAAGCAGCATGAAAACAAAGGGGTGAATTTGTGCAGCGATTCGGTGCGCAGGCTCATCTGCACCCGATCATAATTTTTTTAACAAATATTAGAAAATTTTAAAAAAAAAAATTTCTCATGGTAGACAAATTATTGCGTGAGGCCTCCTTCAAATTTTAGCTCATTTTGACATCTGAATAGCTCACATCAAAAAAGAAAAATTGGGTCAAAAGAGTATATGAACAGTAAACTATTTTACAGACTCTAAATTTGTCTTTTTTGCCAAGAGTTGCTCAGTTGTTCAAATGATTTGAAAATTAGGACTAACCTCACGCATCAAATTGTCTACCATGGGAATTTTTTTGAATGTTTTTGAATTTTTCTAGTATTTGTTTTAATTTTTTTATTCAACACAGGTGCAGATGAGCCCGGGCTCAGAAAAAGATTACTTGTGTATTTGTTTTTTGAAACCTACTCGTGTATTTGTTGCTAGTTATTAAGTGGATGGCTCGACGAATGCTTGGTTGCCTAATTCAGTAGCATGCGAAGAAAGACGCGTTTCCATCTTCTTATAACATGAAATGATTTGGAAAGGGATTTTTCTCTATCGTGGCGTTGCGGTGCACTACTACGCGAAAGTGCTCTTGCAAGCACGAGCTCACATGCATCCTTGCTACACTAAAATTAGAAAAATGTTAACAAAAAAAAACCCATTGATGTGTGTGTTTCATATGCGTGCAAATTTTTACAATGAAATGATATTCATGGAGGTCTTGACAAAAAAAACTACCTTGTATTCACAAATGTGTTTGAAACATGTATTTGAAAAAATATACATCATGTAATTGGAAATGTCCAAAGTGTACCAAAAAAAATTCGTTTGTGTGCCAAAAATGTGTATTGTGTACTCACAAAAAGTAGACATGTGTTACGAAAGGAAACCGATGAAAACGGACAAAGAAATAAAAAGAAAATGAAAGAAAACAGAGGAATACGAAGAAAACTAAGAGAGAAAGAAAAGAGAACCAAAATTATAATGAAGAAAGAATAAAACAGAAGATAACCATAAAAACATAGAAAACACAGTATAATGATGATTTAAAGAAACCCGAAGAAAATCGGTGAAAAACAATGAAAAACCAGAGGAAACCCAAAGAAACCAAAAAATGGAGCGAGCGAGCGAACTGCTGTTATGTACGTGCGGCAGTGAGCGAATGCGTTGATGGATCGACCTGGTTCGCTCGCCTGTAGGCGATTCCTAAACCAGTACGGACGAGACATAGCCCTGGCGCACTTTTGATTGCGGCGACTATTCGCGTATAGCGAGATGAAAGAAGCTCCTGGCTTATGCGTGTACTATACCAGGCCGGCCCATTAGCTCATACTGAAAAGAAAAGAAAAAGAAAAAAGGGAGAACACGGGGATGGATGGGAGCAATTAGTTAACGAGCGCTTCTTTAGGAGCCTCGCAACGATCAGCGCCACTTCGCGTGCTCTCAGCCATTCGTTACGTGTCGCGCTCTGGACGCTCCCTTTGGATTTTGTTTTTTTATTTTTCTACATGCGTTTTCGGCTTTTTAAACGTTTTTTTTTCGACGTTTTGGTTTTCTCCCGGTCTTTTTTAGCTTTTCGATTAAAAAATTCGTTTTTTTTCCAGAAAAAACATGTTTTCTTTTTTTTTCTTTCACGAAAGTCATGATTTTTTTCGCAAGAGGTATGGTTGTGCTTTAGCGAGAGTCACGGTCGTGCCTCTCGGAAAGGGAAAAACAAAACGCGTTTTTTGTTTTTTCTTTTTTTCGTGAAAGTCACGGTTTTGCTTTCGCGAGAGGCACAGTTGTGCTTTCGTGAGAGTCATGGACGTGCCTCTTAGAAAGGGAAAAAATACGCGTTTTTTTTCTTTCGCGAGAGTCATGGTTTTGCTTCCGCAAGAGGCACGGTTGTGTTTTCGCAAAAGTCACGGCCGTGCCTCTCGGAAACGGAAAAAGAACGCGTTTTCTGTTTTTTTTCTTCCACGAGAGTCACAGTTTTGCTTCCACAAGAGGCACGGGTGTGATTTCGCGAGAGGCACGGGCGTGCCTCTTTCGGAAAGGGGAAAAACCATGCTCCCGGTTCGGTTTTTTTCGTCGTTTTTTTTCATAAAAAAGTTCATCAAAACCTATCAACATGGGATCTAGTTTTGAAGATCTCAACGCGAGGAATCCAATAATAAAAACGGTTCGAGATTTGGACGTACGTTTTAAAAGATAAAACGTTTTGAATAAATGGATCTACGAAAAAAGGGAAAACTCTCAGGTTGCGACAAGTGGCACGTTGCATGTGCGCCACTTGTCGCAACCTGAGGAAGTGGAGTGTTCTTTGCAATGAGTACTCCTTAATTATTGATTTCGGGGATGAATCCCCGTCTCCTGGCTGCTGCTAGCTACTGGCCCCGCATTGGGTTAGTGATAAAGTAGTACGGCGCGACCTATTTTAGGCGAAACGAGCCGGTTTTCTAATGGGTTTTAAGGGTTTTGTTTTTGTTTTTGTTTTTTCACGTGTTTTTCTTTTTTTCCTTGGTTTTCCAAGGGTTTTCTTTCCTTTCCGTTTTCACTATTCTCCTTTAGTTTCTCCATTATTTCCTTCTCGGGTTTCATTGGATTTTTCCTTTTCTATTTTGTTGTTGTTTATTTTTTCTTTTCATCAATTTTCTTTGTTTTGTCTTGGGTTACATTGTTTTTCTAATACATGTTTAGCATTTTTCAAATGGTTTATTAACATTTTTTAAATACCAGATTAACATTTTTTAAAACATGGTTAACATTTTTCCTATACACATTTAATATTATTTTTTTAATGCTTGACTAACATTTTTCAGATAAAAGTTTACTATTTTTTTAAATATATGGTCCACATTTTTATACACATTTAATTTTTTTAATACATGATCAACATTTTTCCTATACACATTTAAAATTTTCTAAATACAAGTTTAACATTTTTTGAATACATGGTCATTATTTTTTCTATACACATTTAACATTTTCAAATAAAAGTATATTTTTTTAAATATATGGTCAACATTTTTTCTATACACCTTTTAACATTTTCTGAATACATGGTCAATATTTTTTCTATACACGTTTAATATTTTAAAATGCTTGATTCACATTTTTAAATATCTTATTATTTTAAATAAAATCTTCATTAACATTTTAAAATACATGGTCTACTTTTTTCACACATTGTATTTTATTTGTATACACGGTCAATTTTTTTGTATACACATTTAACATTTTTCAAATGCATGATTAATATTTTTCAAAACATTATTGATAGTGCATTTTTATTATATATATCTTTAAAGTTTTTGGAAGTATAAACAAAAGTTAGAACAGAAAAAGAGTGTGAAAAAACAGAAAAAAAAGGGTGTAGCCTCCAGCGCACCTGGGCTAGCTTATCTCGAGCTGCGTTGACGCGAAGGGTCCCTAGGTCTCGCTATAAGCGAGATATAGGGGCGCCCCTGTTTGATCAATTAGATTTGCTTCTGCGTGTGTGTGCAGCCTACCGGGTTTGCTCTCACCTCCTCCTTCGGCTCCCCTAAAAAATAAAGAATCTCCTTCATCGGCACTAATCGCTGGAGGAGAAAAAAAATGCGGCAAGGCAGGCTCACCAATCTTTTGTTAAGTGGGTGCTTCTATAAACACCAAAATCATATGGCTAGGGTTTGAATTTTAATATTGTAATAATTGAGAACCAAATTAGTGTGTTTATATTTTTTGACGGCGGTTCACATCTATCTGAGAATTAAATTAATGTTTTTTTCAAACAAAAAACACACAGTGATCCATATCGTTGGATAGTTTAAGTAATCTTCCTTTTCAGATATTAGGGTGATCTTACAATTTCGCAGATCATCTTTGTGTTCATTGTTCAACTTTATATGTTCAACTACTAGTTCACGTGAAATGGCTCATTTTGGTAAGTATTTTTACTGCTGGATATTTTTAGTTGTTTCTTTTTAAGATCCGGTTGTGGCGGGCTTCATTGATCTAGGAGAAAGCATACGGGAAACAAGGGGATCAAGTGATCATGGTGTACAAGAAATTGCTTAAGAGCAAAAGAAAGAACAAAAAAAGGTGATAGGGGCGCCCAACGCCTATAGAGATCTGTCTATCTCACAGAGGCGTCCCTGAACGGGGGCTCCAAGCATGTAGCTCCGGCAGACCTCCAATGCGCAAGATCGAGCTTAACAGCATGGAGAACATCATCAGTCCATGGCATTTTCTCTCTGAAAACGTATGCATTCCGCTCCTTCCAAATGTGCCAAGCAATCAACAGCGTCATTGTTTTGAGCCCTCGCCTCCGGCCGGCAGTGATGCATAGAGCTGTGGGAAGGCAGTGTGACGCCTCAAGACCGACGCTCCAGAAGACTTCCATATTTTCGTGACCTCCATGTGTTTCATTTGTGCTTGCTCTATTAATTTTTGCATTGCATCATATTATCATGCCATCATGTCATTTAATTTTGTAAAGCTCAACTAAATAAATTACATAGATCTTTTGATCTATTTAAATTGAGGGAATTCACATAGTAATTTCTCTTTATAACATATCCCCTTGATATTTAGAGAGCTATAATAAATATTCCATTAATTTGAAATTAAGCATAACACACTTGCATTTTAGTTCCATGCCTCTTCTGCTTCAAGTTTCGCCTCCAAACCTTGCCAATGATTGTTTCTCCATTTATCAAGGCTCTGTCTAAATTCTCAACATTTTTGGACACTTCTAAATCGCAGACTACATTCAACTCCTTTGGTGCAAGTTAAATAATTTTGGATTTAACTTCGCCTATTTTCCTGGAACCACTTTTGTTGGGTTGGAAATATTCCATAAAGCCTTACAAAAATATCCCACCATTGTATTCTTCTCCATGGCCTCTTCTCTTGATTGTTTTGGTCTCTCTCTATTTTTTCTGTAAGGAGATTACGAAGAGAGAGGGGAGCAGTGCATAGCAGAAGCCCTCTTAAGGCCCACCGGCGGCCTGACCTAGCCGGCCCGAGGCCCAGCCATGACCTCACCCCTCGATCCCATCTTCCTCCCGAGCGTTGTCACGCAGGGGAGCTCCTAACCAGCGCTTCAGGCGTCGGCTGGCTCTACCGGCGCTCGCTAGCGACGCGTAGCGGGCCGGCTCACGAACCGAGTGAACAAAGCAGACATGAAGAAGAAAAAAACAAATCCGAACTGAAAATATGGGAAACAGTGGGATTCGAACCTAGCACAAGATCATTCGTGGCTTGATGCTATAACCACTACACCGAACTAGTTCTTCTATACACTCCTAGAAAAACCATCCTAGTTAACGTTTCCTTAGTAAAGCCAATATAAATCTTTTTGAAAAAAGAAAAGGTAAATTTGAAAACAAGATCATCGATTTTAAGAAAATTTCATAGATTTATCTAAAAGTTCATTGATTATAGCATCGATTTTGAAAAAAGTCCATCCATTTTGAAAAAAATAAAAAGAGTTCATCGATTTTGAAAAGAGTTCATCGTTTCGAAAAATGAGTTAATAGGTTTTGAAAAGAGTTCATTGATTTTGAACAAAAGTTCATCGGTTTTGAAAAAAGTTCATCGATTTTAAAAAAGTTCATCAATTGGAAAGAAAATCCATCTGTTTTGAAAAAGAGTTCATCGATTTGAACAAAAGTTCATCGAATTGAAAAATAGTTCATCGGTTTTGAAGAAACGTTGACAAACTTAAAAAATAGTTCACGAATTTTAAAAAAAGTTCATCGATTTAGAAAAAGTTCATCGAATTTGGAAAAAAAATAACTTATTTTGAAAAAAGTTGATAAATTTTGAATTTTTTTCATAAACTTTAAAAAAATTCACGAATTTAAAAATAAGGTTCATCAAATTTGAAAACAAATGCAAGGAATTTTGAAAAAGGTTCATCGACTTCAAAAAAAGTTCATCAAATTTGAAAAAAGTTCACCGATTTTGGAAAATGTTTATCCAATTAGAACAATGTTCATCTATTTTGAAAAAAGTTCATCAAATTTAGAAAAAAGTTCATAAAATCCGATGAAGTTGTTGCATTGAATTGGAAAAAAGAAAAAAGAAAACGAAAAGAAGGAAAAGAAAAAGGAAAAATGGAAAAAAAGAATTAAAAGAGGTACAAACTTGTTTGCTAGCACGTAAGGAAGGTTGGC
Source organism: Triticum monococcum (assembly GCA_034509565.1). Classification (NCBI taxonomy): domain Eukaryota; kingdom Viridiplantae; phylum Streptophyta; class Magnoliopsida; order Poales; family Poaceae; genus Triticum; species Triticum monococcum. The sequence continues at coordinate 700,162,037 of CM067847.1, forward strand.
TGGGGTGGTCAGTGTGTCTTGTACGTAAACTTGGCTGCGTGAGTTCGAAACCCACACCAGCGTCATTTTTGCAGCAGTTTACAAAAAGGAATAACATGACAAATGGGCTGGCCCATTGCCGAGCGGGGGTGTGCGCCCTGTACCGATAACACTATAACGGGCGCTTAGAGCGCCGTTTAGGATTCACGCAGAGAGGGGGCATCGCTAACCCCTCTCCCGATCCACCCCTCCGCTCGATCCCCGAAGCCCTCCTCGCTTGATCTTGAGCCGTGCCATGGACCTCTGCACCCTACCCGGAGTGAGCTCGTCCCCGCTGCGCCTAGTCCCCAGCTCCTTCCCTGCTTCGCCAAGTCCAGCGACGACCGCGCCCGTTGACTCCTGCGATGCCTGTTGCTGCCGCTGTTTTTCCCCTGTCAAATGAACGAGCAGCGCCTTCAGGGTTTTTCGCCAAGTCACCGGTCGGATGAACGCACACGTAACACCGACGACCACGAGCACCTCCTGTCAGCCGTCTACTTCGATCACATCAAGCCGACAAGTCCGAAGACCCCAAGTACCCCGATGTCGACGACTCTCAAGTTCGGCTACACGGAAACGCCAAGTACCCCTATGCACAAAGACGCCAAGACCGTTTCGGGATTCACCAAGTACCGCTATTGATGACTCGAACATCTACGAAAACGTGTACCACTATCATCGCCGAGATTGCGAGAACCTCTACCGACGACCTCGGAGCGTGCACGACGACCGTTGTCGAAGACCCGTACCTCTACCGCTTCCCGAACATGAACGACTACTTCCACTACGACCGTCCCGAAAACATCTACTTCCTCTACTTTGCACCAAAACCGAACCATCCCGAACGCACGCTTCGAACGTATAACCGTCAGAACGACGCCCGTGGATGAATGCATGTTGGATGAGATGCTTGTGTTTGCATCGTGTTTGAGTTGTCTTCGTACGGTCCTCCTCGTTTGCCATGCCATCGACATGTGGGAACCCGGTATCCGGGATCACCCCAGCATCTCTTGTGTGTTCCACACATCCACCCACTTCCTTTTGCACCGGTATCTCCATGAACTATCGGAACCGATATGTTGCCGTGGCATCATTTTCGGGTTCGTTGCCGTGACATCTGTTCGACGTGATTTTGTACTAAAGCAGAAAAGTTGAATACTTTTTATAGGTATGCACAGGAAAGAATATATATGTATGCTCGCGGACTAGTGCATGCATGCATTGACCTGATCTCTTGAGTATGTACGTGGTGCATGGCAGAAATTACCTACGTACTACATGCAGGCATCCGACCTACTAGAGCGGCAACTCGCACGTCTAGGAGCGCAATACATACCGGAGTACGCAGCGGCCGCCACGACCGGCATGTACAACTATGTACAAAAATACCTGTATACCGGCCGGCAAGCGCGCGTACATACTCGAATACCCGTACAAACAGTTCAAAATAAGATGAAAATGGATGAACGTCCAGGACGGCCGAAGTCACATGTTCGGCAAATGCACTGACCCACCTGCAGTCAGTTGAAAACTAACTAAATACGTATGTGTTATTTTCTTTTGCAGGAGTGTGCATCAAGAAGATCAGTCGAAGGGATAAACATACGAAGAAGATCAATATGTTTCCATCCATATCGTTTCCAGGAAAATCGGGAGGTTACGGGCGCAGAGGGCTTCACCTCCTGCCTATAAATAGATGCTGAAGCAAATGGGGCACGGGAGGAGAAACGCCACAAGGCCGCCGCCATTCGCCAACGCACACATCCATCACGAGATCCATCCACGCCATCACGCCGCAAAGCTGCTGCATCCATCTATCAGGTAGCACGCATCCATCCACTGCATCTCACCCACGCAACGCAACAAACACACACCGGCGGAGGAGAAGTCATAGGAGCCGCCGGAGCCGGGCGCAATTACATCTGGCCGAGGCGCTTGGTGGCTCCACGCACCCGAAGCCAGAAGACGCACGACGGAGGTCGGTTGACTGAACGACCGGATGGCCATGAACGACAAGTTGATCTTCCCGGCAGGTGAAATATTCAACTAATTATCTCTTATCCTCCATGCATCCATCAGAAGACGGTCATGGTGGAGGAGCTGTCCATCCACACAAAGGAGGGCCTTGGCTAGGGCACGGAGACGCGCCAGCGCCATGTACTTGTGACATGCCTCCTTCCACTCTTCGCCAACAAGCCCATCATATTTGAATGCCTCCTCCGACTCAGGAGCAACCGGAGCTCGCCAACGACGCAGCCCGAGACCGGCCTTCATGTCTTGGCACACGGGTCCTTGATGAACAGGTCATGAAGTCTAGGTCATGACGCACAGGTCCCTGACGCACAGATTGCAACAAACAAGGCCTGTGGACAAGTTTATGGCGAAGGAGACACCGGTGTACAGGTTTTGCGTCACACTCTTGGAGGGGACGGTGCGGCGGAGCCGGAGCTCGCTGACAGCGCGGTCCGAGACTCGCCTTTCCCATCATGACGTACAGGTCCTTGGTGGAACCAATATTCGCAACGACATATCTAAGACCGTGTCCTCCTTCACGAGGCATGCGGCCCCGACGAACAGGTCAATGGCGTATAGATCCTTCACCGAGCCGGAGTTTACAGCGACGCAGTACAAGACCGGTCCCTCCTTCGAGAGGCGCACCCACCATGGCGGACAGGTCCTTGGCGTATAGGTCCATGGCGTCGCCGGCGTACAGGTGACCCTTTGGCGTAGTACCAGCCCAAGGCGATGCGGCCTTTGCGACACCACTTTCCACGGCCCTGTGAGGCGGCGCCTTTGCCTTGGCAGACCGCTAAATACTTGGTATCTAGCCAAGATGAGGTGCCAACCACCCCGGCCATGCCAATATGAGCGTGTGTCAGTTTATTTTACACCGACGCCGGTCTCCCCAAACCATTACTCCCACAAGGCGTAGCCCCTTGAACACCCCGATGAAGCAACATGTCATCAAGATGTCTGAGCCGACTGCGACCCATGCTACCCCAACACCAACTACTCCAACGCCGCAAAAACCAACGAGGCACGACGGCGAGGGCGGGCGTGGCCACCGCAAAGGCCACACTACTTGCGGCGCGTGTACCGACGAGGACACGGGCTCTGCCGCCGCCCACACACACCATCATCATCATGCATGGAGAACGTGAAGCGAAGACGACGAAGACGACCACGCAGCTTAATCGAAGGTATCTCGCGGAGCAACCCGCGGGAGTAATTAACCGGGAGCCTTCCGAGGCCCCGGGAACCAGGAGACCGCGATCGCCATAGTCAGGCTGGCCGCGCTAGTAGGCCACGGAGCGCACTTTTTGTTTACGGGATCTTGTACTTTTGTTTCTCCAATGAGATTAATGAAATACTCGTTTCCCACATCCTTTTCTTTGTGTACTACGGTACACTGGCACGCCCGCTTTTTTTCTTTTCTTTTCTTCTTTCCCCGGCGCAAGAGAGAAATACGCTCCCCTCTTCCTTTCTCAACGGAGTCTATAGATATTTTTCTCGTGTCAAACAACACCCTTTCTTTCCACCACGGTGACAAATGCTTCATAACATGTTCATGTCAACTTTTTCATAAAACTGCATCTAACTTGAATATGTCATCCGCATCATGATAACAATATTTAAAATATTTAAAATTGTTGTTTGCATTAATTGCTATGCATATGGGGATTTCTTAGAATTGTTGTTTGTTATTTCCGGCCTCATTTAAACTTGCCTAAATAGTTAATTTAATTATGTTTCACCTCTTGCCATTGTTAATCAACATTTAATATTGTTGAGTACCTAACCGGGAGTGAACCAAATAATTGAATGTGGTTTTTTGTCAACATGCATCTTGTTACATGTTGAGCTCCACTTAACTTGTAGTTTTGTTTGTGCACTTTGCCATGCCATGCTTATTTAAATAGGACATGCATCATCCTTGGTTGTGCATCATGCCATGTTTATGCTTGTGTGTTTACCATGTTACTTGCTTCTTTCCGGTTTGCTTCTCTCATTAGCTTCGGTTTCGTTCCGGAATTGTGAGGTTTCGTTTGACTACGTCCGTTTGTCTACGTCTTGGACTCGTTCTTCTTCCTAACGGGACTTCAGGCAAGATGACCATACCCTCGACATCACTTCTATCTTTGTTTGCTAGTTGTTCGTTCTATCGCTATGCCGCGCTACCTACCACTTGTTATATCATGCCTCCCATATTGACATGTCAAGCCTCTAACCCACCTTCCTAGCAAACCATTGTTTGGCTATGTTATCGCTTTTGCTCAGCCCCTTTTATAGCGTTGTTAGTTGCAGGTGAAGTTGAAGTTTGTTCCATGTTGGAACATGGATATGTTGGGATATCACATTATCTCTTATTTAACTTAATGCATCTATATACTTGGCAAAGGGTGGGAGGCTCGGCCTTATGCCTGGTGTTTTGTTCCACTCCTGCCACCCTACTTTCCGTCATACCGGTGTTATGTTCCTTAATTTTTGTGTCCCTAACACGATGAGGGATATGGGAACCTCTTGACAGTTCGCTTTGAATAAAACTCCTCCAGCAAGGCCCAACCTTGGTTTCACATTTGCCTAACAACCTATAACTTTTCATTGGGGTTGCAAACCCGAGGGTCATCTTTATTTTAAGCCCCCCGGGCCAGTGCTCCTCTGAGTGTTTGTCCGAAATGGGCAGCCTGCGGGGCCTCCTCGGGGAAACTTGAGGGCTGGTTTTACTCGTAGCTTGACCTATCCGGTGTGCCCTGAGAACGAGATATGTGCAGCTCCTATCGGGATTTGTCGACACATTCAGGCGGTCTTGCTGGTTTAGTTTTACCATTGTCGAAATGTCTTGTGCACCGGGATTCCGAGTCTGATCGGGTGTCCCGCGATGGAGGATTGTCTCCGCGGATCGTGAGCTTGTGATGGGCTAAGTAGGGACACCCCTGCAGGATATAAACTTTCGAGAGTCGTGCCCGCGGTTATGTGGCAGATGAGAATTTGTTAATATCCGGTTATAGAGAACTTGACATTAACTTAATTAAAATGAATCAACCGCATGTGTATCCGTGATGGTCTTTTTTCGGCGGAGTCCGGAAAATGAACACGGTCTTGTGTTATGTATAAACGTAAGTAGTTTCAGGATCACTTCTTGATCACTTCTAACTTCTCGACCGTGCGTTGCTTCTCTTCTCGCTCTTATTTGCGTATGTTAGCCACCATATTTTCTTAGCGTTTGCTGTAGCTCCACTTCATTGAAGGAAATATGCCTTAGAGGCAATAATAAAGTTGTTATTTATATTTCCTTATATTATGATAAATGTTTATTATTCATGCTAGAATTGTATTAACCGAAAACTTAGTACATGTGTGAATATTTACACCAGTCGGGCCCAAGCGGATACCCCGTGCGATCCGTGGGCAAGCATGCATGTCTGGCTAGCGGCGGGGTGCGCGCGATCTGCAGGAGTGATTACTAATGCCATGCATGCACGTAAGCCATTTTCCACGTCAACCCTGCCTCCTTCCCCAAAGCCCGACCCATCCAAGCATTGCAGCGCCAGCCAACCCATGTCTCGTACGATCTCGTGCCACGAACAAGTCTAACAAAATTAAGTCCGACCTTGCGCCCCGAGCATGTCCTTGACCTGCTTAAATACCTTCATCTTTTTTATTTTACAAGTGTCGGTCTTCACTATACTCTATTTGGAGGATATGCAGGATGTGCACGATTCATCACCTGTAATAAACTTGCGGCTGTTTGTAATGATCATGCATATTCTTCATATGGAGAGCATGGATGACTGATGTATTTTTTGGGTTTGTTGGTGCTACTTCTTAAGTTTACGTTGATTTTTTTCCTTAAAGAGGAAAGAGTGATGCGGCAAAGTAGAGATAAGTATTTCTCCCAGTTAAGATCCAAGATATCAATCCAGTAGGAGGACACACAAGTCTTTAATAGATGCACCTGCACAAACTAACAAACGTTTGCACACAACGCGAAAAAGGGTTGTCAATACCTTCATGGTCACTACAAGGGTGAGATCTGATAGAGATTGATATAAAAGATAAATAAAAGTGTGAAATAATGTAAATATAAATAAATTGCAGCAAGGTATTTTTGGGTTTTTGGTTTTATAGATATGAAAATAATACGATAAAAATAGACCCGAGGGCATAGATTTCACTAGAGGTTTCTCCCTTGAAAGAAACATATGATGGCTAAATAAATTACTATTGAGCAATTGATAGAAAGTCACATAGTTATGACGATATTCAAGGCAATGATCATGAATATAGGCATCACGTCCATGACAAGTAGACCGACTCTTGCCTGCATCTACTACTAATACTCCACACAATGACCGCTATCCATCATGTATCTAGTGTATTAAGTTAAAGAAAATGAAGTAACTCCTTAAGCAAGATGACATGATGAAGAGGGATAGATCCAATCAATATGGTAAAATCTCATCTTTTTATCCTTAATGACAAAAATAATAATTCGTGCCTCGCTACCCCTACTATCACTGGATCAGGACACCGCAAGATTGAACCCATCACAAAGCACCTCTCCCATTGCAAGAAATATCAATCTAGTTGGCCAAACCAAATCAATAGATCGGAGAGAAATACAAAGCTATCTTAATAATGCATAAAAGAGTTCAGAGAAGACTCAAATAATATTCATAGATAATCTGATTATAAACCCACAATTCATCGGATCTCAACAAACACACCGCAAAAGAAGATTACATCGAATAGATCTCCAAGAACATCGAGGAGAACATTATATTGAAGATCAAAAAGAGAGAAGCCATCTAGATACTATAGATAGCTATGGACCCGTAGGTCTATGGTAAACTACTCACATATCATCGGTAGGGCTGCAAGGTTAGTGTAGAGGCCCTCCGTGATCGAATCCCCCTCCGGCAAAGTGCCAGAAATGACCCCAAGATGGGATCTCACGAGAACAGAAGCTTGCGGCGGCGGAAAGTATTTTTGGTGTTCCCCCTGGTGTATGGGGAATATTTCATTATTTATGGAGCTGAAATTAGGGTTAGGGGGTCCCTAGGGGCCCACAAGCCTGCCCCCCCCCCCCCCCCCCGTGCACCCTAGGAATATTTTGGTATTGATTTTTTCTAAAAGAGAAAAACTAGGAAAAACAGCAACTGGCACTAGGCACTAGGATAATAGGCTAGTCCCAAAAATGATATAAAATAGCAAATTAATGCATATAAAACATCCAAGATGGATAATATAATAGCATGGAACAATCAAAAATTATAGATACATTGGAGACGTATGAAGCATCCCCAAGCTTAATTCCTGCTCGTCCTTGAGTAGGTAAATGATAAAAACCGAATTTTTGATGTGGAATGCCACCTAACATGTTTATCAAGTAATCTTTCTTATTGTGGTATGAATATTCAGATCCATAAGCTTCAAAACAAAAGTTTAATATTGACATAAAACAATAATACTTCAAGCATACTAACAAAGCAATCATGACATTTCAAAATATCATGGCTAAAGAAAGTTATCCCTAAAAAATCATAGTCCTGTCATGCTTTGTCTTCATCACACAAAGTATTTATCATGCACAACCCCGATGATAAGTCAAGCAATTGTTTAATATTTTTTACGTTCTAAACCTTTTTTCAACTTTCACGCAATACATGACCGTGAGCCATGGTCATAGCACTATGGGTGGAATAGAAGGTGGTAGTAGACAAAATGGAGAAAGAAATTCTCACATCAATTAGGCAAATTAACAAGCTATGGAGATGCCCATCAATTGATATTGGTGCAAGTGAGTAGGGATTGCCATGCAATGGATGCACTAGAGTCATAAGTGTATGAAAGCTCAAAAGAAAACTAAGTGGGTTTGCATCCAAAGGCTCACGAAGACCTAGGGCAATTTTGAGGAAGCTCATCATTGGAATATACAAGCCAAGTTCTATAATGAAATTTTTTCACTAGTAATATATGAAAGTGACAACATAGAAGACTCTCTATCATGAAGAACATGGTGCTATTTTAAAGCACAAGTGTAGAAAAAGGACACTAACATTGTCCCTTCTCTCTTTTTCTTTCATTTTTTCTTTTTGGGCTCTTTGGCCTCTCTTTTTTGGGGCGCTTTGACCTCTTTTTATTGTAAGTTCGGAGTCTCATACCAACTTGTGAGGAAATCATAGTCTTCATCATCCTTTCCTCACATAGGACAATGCTCTAATAATGATGATCATCGCACTTTTATTTACTTACAACTCAAGAATTACAACTCGATACAAGAACAAGGATATGACTCTATATGAATGCCTCCGCGGTGTACCGGAGTGTGCAATGATCTAGTGTGACATGTATGAAAAATATGAACGGTGGCCAAGCCACAAATAATATGTCAACTATATGATCATGCAAAGCAATATGACAATGATGGTATGTGTCATAATAAACGGAACAGTGGAAGTTGCATGGCAATATATCTCGGAATGGCTATGAAAATGCCATGATAGGTTGGTATGGTGGCTGTTTTGAGGAAAGGTATAGGTGGTTTAATGCATCGGGGAAAGTTACATGGTACTAGAGTGGCAAGCAAAGGTGGAAGGGTGAGAGTGTGTATAAGTCATGGACTCAACATTAGTCACAAAGAACTCACATACTTATTGCAAAAATTTATTAGCCCTCGAAACAAAGTACTAATACGTATGCTTCTAGGGGGATAGACTGGTAAGAAAAGACCATCGCTCGTCCCCGACCGCCACTCATATGGAAGACAATAAAAAATAAATCATGTTCTAACTTCATGGCATAACTAGAGACCATATGTGCATACTTCGGGAATCACACACCTTAACACAAATATTTCTATTATCCCACAGTTACCAACAAACATGACTCTAATATCACCATCTTTATATCTCAAAACAATTACAAGGAATCAAACTTCTCATATATTCACTGATCTACATGAAAGTTCTATTATATCTTTTTTGAATACCCATCATATTAGGACCAAATTCATAACCTAAAAAAATTAACATACTATTTTTAAGACTCTTGCCACTCCCTATTTCGTAGTCCATCAAAATTTTACTCAAAACTCGAAAACATCACAACACAAAATTCAACAGAAAAACTCGTGAGATCCGTTAGTGAAACAAAGCAAATAACCACTTTTAGCTACTGTTGTAAACTCATTCCAATTTTATGTTGGTGTTATATCTACTGTATTCTAACTTCTCCATGGTTCATACCCTCCGATATTACACGTAGATTCATCAAAATAAGCAAACAACATAACAAAAACAAAAATCTGTCAAAACAGAATAGTCTATAGTAATTTGGACTTTTGCCAAACTTCTGTAACTCCATTTTTTTTGAAAACGTAGGAAATTTGTATATCAATCTTGTGTAAAAAATTCAGATTTTTTCGTCGCTTCTGTGGTTTTTACAAATTCAGCTACAGGACCAATCAACTATCACCACAGATCATCCCAAAGATCTTACTTGGCACAAACACTAACTAAAACACTAAAGCACAATTATTGCAGAAGTAATATTGCATAAACACCACTGACATGCCAACTTTTGCATCCAATGGTGTTCCGATTTTGGGAAGCTTCTAGATGCTTTTAGTCTTATTTTTTATTTTTAGTTTTTTTCTTTTCTTTGTTCTTTTTTTATTTTTTATTTTTCATTCATTTTAAAGTTAATGAACATTTTTCAAATTCATGAAATTTTATAAATTTTTGAACAGTTTCTAAATTCACAAGGATTTTTTAAGTTTTTATTTTTTCAAATTTGCAATCTTTTTGTAAATTTTTTGAACTTTTTGAAAATTGCTAGCAATTTTAAAATACAGATTTTTATTTCAATTTATTAAACATTTTTCAAATTCAAAACCCTTTTTGAATTCAGAACCGTGATTTTTGTAAATGCGTGAACTCTTTTTTGAATACGTAAAATTATTGTAAAGTCACTATAAAAAACTAGATATGAGATTTTTTTAAGTAAACGGTCTACCATGTACCAAACCATTCAACCAGTCAACCGAGCGAGCAAGACCGAGCGGAGCAAGGGAGCGAGAAGCGGAGAGTGCTAATGGGTCGGCCCATCCGAGACACGCGTGAGCAACGACGCTCTAATCAGCGCCTAGAGCACCAATTATGAACTTTCTTGCTAACTGCACGGAAATGATTGACGGTAAGCACGCACGCGGGACATGAGTTAGACTCACAGCGCTATGTACGAGTTGTAAGAGCATTTTGAGCCGCGTCTCCAATAAAGTCCTTTTTAAGTATCAGCTTTAAAAAAAGGTTTTTATCAGTTATGCCACCGGTTGTGTCCTACTACTCAGTTTTGCCACTAGAAATTTCAACTGCTCAAAAATGTCATCGCTTCATTAGGCACATGCTCAAAAATGCCACTAAACACCATTATTATGATCTCAAATCTTTTTTGCCATGTTATAATGACATAAATACCTATGAACCAACATGGCAGCTCTCCCTCTATCTCACTACAATAAAGTATGGGACTCACTTGATCCCAACAGCGTTCTTATTTTCCTATAAAATTATTCGCTTGGTTACTCCTGACAAGTGGGGCCACACATATCATTATGAGATAGAGAGAACTGACATGTGGCTCTAGGCTTATTTTTGTCATAGAACATGGTCAACGGGTTTGACGTAAAAATAACAATGTCTAATGGCATTTTTGAGCAAACATCTAACAGAATGATGGCATTTTTGAGATATCTAATGGCATTTTTGAGCAAACATCTCACGGATTGATGGCATTTTTGAGCAGTTGTAACTTCTAATGGCAAAACTGAGTAGTGGGACACAACTAGTGGCATAAATGATAAAAACCCTTAAAAAAACAGCCGAGCCGCGTCCTTAAACTTCATTTTTCATCGGTTCGATTTAAAATTGGCATCAACGAACCCAGAGCGAATCCGACATGCTGGGAGGCGCCCAGAGGCGCCGGAGGAAGCGTTTTTGGTGCAAAAGCCCGATGGGACCGCCGAGTCAACGACATACGGCGCATCGTCGTCCTCCCTCATTGCCTTCTTTTTTTATGGGGAATCAATGCCAAGGCTGCTGCCCGTTAGCCTTGCGCTAGCTGATTCCCCACGGGCGGCGCAGTAATGCCGCCAGTCAGCCTTCCACTAATCCCCCTCACACCACACGTACACACACGTCGTGCGCTATAAAAAGCCATCCTCCTCGCCGGTGGACGCACACTCCGTCACATCTCTTTCTCTCTCTCGTCGCTGGCGCCCTTCTTGTCTCTCTCTCCTCCCCACCAACTTCTGATGGGTGAACGGTTCCCCGGTGACGCTGCGGCGGCCAATGGCTTCGGTCGCCCCGGTTTGCACGAGTGGAAGGCGCACCTCCTCCACGAGTCCAACTACCCGGCGCCGCTGGACATGCGCGTGCCGGGCAGGTGGCAGCTCAGCGCCGGAGGTGTCCCAGTCCCCCGCAGCCTGACCCCGAGCACCCTGGCCACTTCCACGACGAGATCAAGCGCGTCCGGGCCTCCCTCCCGGAGGAGGTGCGCGGCCGCCCGGAGTACGCCGCCGACAACCACGTGAGCTGGGCGGAGTACTTCCAACGCCGCCACGAGAAGCAACTCGCCTCCACCAACAATGGGCCGGTGAGGGGCACCACAACACCGACGACCGCCGCCTCTGTTGGGGCGTCCCCGGGCGGACGCTCCATTATGTCATGCCGCACCTCGAGGGCGGCAACGAGCCTCCGCTCCATTACCCGGCGGCCATGGTGCTGGGCCCCCGCCGGAGCGGTGACATTTGGCTACCGTGGCGTATGGCGGGTTCGTCGTCGTCCTCCTCCTCCTTCCTCTCCTCCGGCTCGCTGGCGCTCACCAGCGTGAAGGCCGAGCCCGTGGGGACGCCGCTTAGGCAACACACCCGCGACATCATCATCAACTAGGGTGGCAGCGGTTCCTCCTCCTCCAGCGTCGTCAAGCCCAAGACGGAGCCGGGCCTCGTCGCCATCAAGAGCGAGTACGACGACCTGACCATCGACGACGAGGCCGCCCTAAAGTGGGCGCGCGAGGACTAGGCGAAGCTAGAAATAGAACACCATCGCCGCGTCGTCGAGAAGATCGCTGCTCGGCACCGTGGCCGCGACGAGGACGGCGTCATCGTCCTCGAGGATGCGCCACCGAAGCCCGTCCGCCAAAGGGACGCAGGGCAGGGGAGCAGCAAGGACTAGGTATCGGGAGAGAGGAAGCAACCAGCTTGAGAAGTGTTTTTTGTTACTTGTACTCCGCATGTCGTGGTGGAGTTGTAATGACTGCTTTGAAGAGCTCGACAATGACCATGGCTCCGGCCTCCTAGGTTGACTCTGCACCTTCGAGACCTATTTCATGGCCTGGTAGCACGAGGTCAGTAGAAGCGATGTCACTAGGACGAATGACAGCGTCAACGGCGGCATCATTGCTTTTGAGGGATATCAACAGCGGCATCTAGTCGGTGTGGCTTTTCCACTGGCATAAGTTCTGTTCGATTTGGCCTGTCAAGACGAATATATCAGCATGATTGATTCAAATACCTACTCGAGGGAAAATGATTGCACTTCAAATTTTAAGCCACAGAACACAAAGTTACCAGTTCAACCTGGTACACATGTATTCCTTCCGTTCAAAAAAGCTTGTCTCTCAAATGGATGTATTTAACACCAAGTTAGTGCTAGATACATTCATTTAAGAGACAAATTTGGGATAAGTTTTTTCAAACGGAAGGAGTAGCCAGGAAGTAGCTCAAGAGTTTGATAAGAACATAAAGCAACTTCATTTTTGTTCGTACGTGATAGGGAGGAAACACGAGCACGTGAAGCAGGCCAACGAAGGGCTCAGTCCGTCAGTGTAGAGGTGGCTGATTGAGACTCCGAAATATCAAAAAGAAATCGATAAAGTGTGAACTTTATTGACTTAAATGCAGGATCAAGAGATAGAAACACAATGAGCACACACCTGGTCTCTGTATAGCTAGTATACACATAATCATTACCAACACACGCACACACACAAAAACACATGCTAGCAAATTGCAAAGTTATAAGACTACAACAATGACCATATCCACACCAACCATCTTATGACACCATAAGAACGATGAGGTTTCACAACAACAATGCCTACAGAAATAAGGGTGCGACACTCTAGCACCGCCGTCACCGTATCCAACTACGCAAGGCTAAAATCTAGGTTTCCACCTTAAAAAATCAATCCGAACATATCCAAGCAATGCCTTCAATAACATAACAATATAAAAACATCACCATTTTCATGAATAACCAACACTAGTCAGACCCAGTCTTTCATCCGGGAACTTGAGATAGGGTGCTCGAGTTGCACCACAATCGACATCTCTTACGCATTGTCGCCGCCACTTTTTTGAGATCCTAGTAGCTACATACAATGTGGACTGCCTCCGCTGCACAATCATCCTTCTAAATCAGCTGCCGTCCATAGTTTGCAACACCCCGCCGATGTCAAACCACTGGGTCAAGGGAGAGTAACCCTCACGAAGACCTTTCGGTGGTAACCACAATCCACGGCGAGTCCTCTGCCATAAGCCGGAGTGGATGTCATAAGGACCAACACTGAGGGCGGAGCACACTGCCGCCGGCTACCACCTCGCTGGAAAAGAGCACTGGACAGACCCGTTAGCCAGTGGCCGACATGGCCGATGTTGAAGCACAAAGAGTAGATCAACAATTCGCACGCGAAGCGCACCCACAGCTAGACCGAGGACCACACCGCTCGAAAAAGACACCAGACCGAATGACCAGAGCGCTTCTGCCTCGAGCACGCCAACCATTACCAGCCAGCCAACAAGCCATTCATCTGGGCCTCCCAGCGTCGCGACACCACGCCTTCGCTCACCGGCGAGTATCGCTGCCCCGCCATCGTCTCCCTACAGATCGGACCAAGGCATCATGAGGGCAGACGCTCATGGGATCGACCGAGGCATCCCGTGGTCTGCCACTGATGGACGAAGATTAGGTGAGAGAGGCCAACTTTGGGGAACGCCCTGCCGTCGTCGATTGCAAGACAAGGAGGAGGGAGCTGCAGACCGGCAGCGGCACGATTGACAAGCGATGTGTCGCGGACTAATTTCAAGCTTGGTACTCATTCACAATAGTTCAAAACAGTAGTACCATAGAATAAATTCAAAGTATAAATATTTTGGAGATGTCAATACAAGTAGAAAAAAAATACATACAAGTACTAACAAATACTATCAACTACTCCCTTCGTTCCCAAATACTTGTCTTTCTAGACATTTTAAATATTTGGGAACGAAGGAAGTATGTAGTCATATTTTAGAGTGTATGTAGTCATATTTTAGAGTGTAGATTCACTCATTTTACTTCATATGTAGTTATTTGTTGAAATATTTAGAAAAACAAATATTTGGGAACGGAGGAAGTATGTAACAACTGTTCGCTTCCAATATAGAGTATCGAGGAACTTCAAACAAGCAAATTGTTCATGTGTGCAAGAATTGGCGGATGTACAACTGTGGAGAGCTGGGGCTGCCAGCCTGGCCGGGTGTCCGGTGGTATAGTAACAATGACCCCCCATTGCTCTAATTTACTCTAGCAGCGAGCTGTTCATGACCGTTACATGGTGGTGCGTTGTTTTGCGTTTGTGCGAAGGGGTACGCGAGAGCATCCCCTCGCCTTAAGCTTTCCGCAGCGCTGTGGGAATGAGCCGGCCCAGCATAGCAAGTTGGACCTGGCATGGGAGCGCCGGTGTGCTGGTTCGTCGTATGGAGCGCACCCTACCTCGCGTGCGCGCCGAACATAACGGCTCCAGCACTCCTCCATGCGATGAATCCGTTGCTAGCAGTCACAACCAGCGCCCCGCAATGCATCCATCCATCCGGCAGCAGCTAGCCAGCCACGTACCACCTGCGTCTGCCAGCTTGCTGCTGTCTGCTTTGCTATATGTTCTTGCATGCATGTGACAGCTCGTGTTGCCTAGCTCGCCCTGTCGCTGTCTATCTCAAATTCCTCGCCAGCCAATTCGTCCGCGTACTCTGCCGAGCGCCGCTTCACCGACCGATCCGTCGCGCATGCCGTCTGATGTACTGCTCATTGGCAGCGTTGGCCGGGAGCCAGGTCGGCTAGTCTTACGGCCGAGCACCACCTCGACGGGCGATCCATCCGTGTGCCGCCTAGCGTACCGCTCATTAATACCATTGGCTGGGAGCCGGGCAGACTGATCTTATGGCCCTGACGCCGGACTACGCCCTTCGTGTTCCTTTCTTTCAGGGCATGTGCTGGATCACGTCGCGATCTCTTTTACGATGATCAATACAGCAGCCAATCTGTGCCTCTTAAGACGACCACCACTATAGAAAAGGTTGGAATTGCTTGACAGATTGCTTTCACTTGGACTTCCCTCCCTGCACTATTTAGCAATTGTGGAGTCCAGCCATTACACAATTTCTTGAGTGAAGTAATGATACCTTCGAATTGTGCATCGGTCGATTTACCCAACGCCGTTGGGAGTCCTAAATATTTTTCCATCAGGGCTTCAGTTGCTATACCCGAAGCATTATGCACACTTTGTTTCCTATCAGCCTCACAGTTAGCACTGAAGAAAATAGCTGACTTTGCTCTGTTCACGAGCTGACCTGAACCGCGGCGGTATCTTTCCAGAATGTTACCAATTCTGTGAGCACCATCCTCCGATGCTTGAGTGAAAATTAAACAGTCATCTGCAAAAAGGAGATGGGTAATCCAGGGAGCATGGATACCCACTCTAATACCTCTTGATAAGTGCCCTGTACCAACCTTTTCTATGAGCTGTTTTCGGTTATCAAAAAATATGTGCAAAAAGATAACTAATATTTTGGCTCGCTATTGGTGGGGAGGTGACGAGAAAAAACGGAAGATGCATTGGAAGAAGTGGATTGATATAGCAGTACCAAAGACTGAAGGTGGCATGGATTTTAGAGACATTCAACTCTTCAACCAAGCGATGCTGGCGAAACAAGGTTGGAGGTTATTAACAAATCCAGATTCCTTGTGTGCAAGAGTACTCAAGGGAAAATACTTCCATGACTGCAATTTTATGGAAGCGAGGAAAAAACGTAATTCCTCTCATACATGGCGAGCCATTTTGCATGGCAGGGAGGCACTTCGTAAGGGAATAATAAAAAGAGTGGGTGATGGAAGTTCGATAAGAATTTGGGACGATCCGTGGGTACCGGAAAGCTATAGCAAACAGCCAATTGTCAGACTTCCAACCGCTTCAGTAACACTTGTCGAGGAGCTAATGGACTTGGACACAGGGAAATGGGACATGGAGAAGCTGGCTGAAAACTTTGTGGAACCGGATGTGTCCATGATTGCGAGGATTCCTCTTGGTAGGGCTTATGAGGATTTTTGGGCGTGGCACCCAGATAGATTGGGTAATTTCTTGGTCAGATCAGTGTACAAGTTGTTGGTTTCAGCGCGAAGGAATAATGAGGTGCCTGCATCGTGAGAGGGACCTGACAAGTTGTTCTGGAAGAAACTATGGCGACTACAGGTGCCCCCCAAAGTCCGTAATTTTTGGTGGCGTGTTGTTAAGGGATTCATTCCGACAAAGGGGGTCTTATGCAGCAGGCATATCGAACCAATCAGTTTCTGTGATGCATGCGGACAGGAGGAATCCATAAGGCACGCATTGTTCGATTGCACTTGGGCAAGGCTTTTCGGGCAAGAGATCAAACATGCCACATCCGTCAAGCTGCCTGCACTACATCCGGAGACCTGGGCGATGGATATAGTTGAAGGTTTCAAGGTGAAATAGTTGGATGCTTGCATCATTTTATGCGGATCATGGGCAGTATGGACTGAGAGAAACGCACGGACGCACGGCGAGAGTACTCGTTCAGTGTTGCAGGCTGTTAAATGGGCTATAGACTCTGCTGTAGATCTTGCTGAAACGGGCAAGCAACAAGCAGTTAAACCGGCCAAGGAAGTACAGAGTTGGAAACCACCAGAGGAACCTTTTCTTAAGATTAATGTGGATGCTTGCTTCGACAAACATACACACCAGGGAGGAACTCGACTAGGGGTTCACAACCATGAAGGAAGGCTCATCCGCGCACAAGCACTCTGGTATGAAACTGGGATGTCAGCTATGGCTATGGAAGCATTTGCAGTAAGAGATGGTGTACGGCTAGCTTCTGATTTGGGGTTCAGGAGGGTAATCATTGAAACTGATGCACAACTAGTGGTGAAACAGTGGGGTTCTCTAAGTGTTGATCGCTCGGAGATAGCTACCACTCTGAATGAAATACAAGAGCTAAGCGGGAATTTTGATGATTTTCGTCTGGAATTCATATCGAGGGAGGCGAATGAATTGGCGCATCTGTGTGCCAAGCAATGTAATTCTTCTAGAAAACATTGTTCATGGATAAATTATATTCCCACCTTTCTTATGACTTGTGTAAGGAAGGAATGTAATCCATTGGTTGATTAATAAAGCTCTTGATTCTCAAAAAAAAAGACGACCATCACTATTATCTCAAAATGAAGCAGAGCCATGCCCCTGGAGCCAAGGCATCACTCCATTGTGGTCCATGTCGTCACATGGTCCTCATCTATATCGAGCAAGTTTATCAGAACGGGAGATCTTGCGACCACCTATACGTCATACGACTACATCTTCTATCACATCGTATCACAACTCGTCATCGGTCCATGCCATAGAGGTAACTATCACGACCTCCTCTTCGTACTAACCGTGGAGTGCATCACTCGCAAGGTCAGATAACACCATCACATATCGGAATCACAATAAACGTCTTTCATGAGTATACGGACTTCGGTGAAGACCAACATCACTTGTGTCGGCAGGGCTAAATCCCGTCAAGTTTCTAAGTTACTTTTAGTTGTTGCTAAGTTGCTTTCAGTTGTTGCTAAGTCGCCTTCCGCCATTGTGAAGTTCTATATTGTTGTGGTGAAGCTGCCAACCGTTCTTGTGAAGTCGCTAAGTTGCTTTTAGTTGTTGGTTATTGCCTATTTTTGTTGTGAAGTTGTGTATCGCTTGTCCTGAAGATGAATACCTATCTTGAGAAGTTGCCTAACATTGTTATTGTTAAGTAGTACTAGATGACCCGGTGCGCCAAATGGCGCAGAGACCTATTTGAAACCATGTTCGTGTTGAAAAATATTTGCCTTTTTTAGTAACTTTATGTTTGATTGAGGATAGAGACCATGGCAAACCCGAAGTGTTTTGAACGTGTATTTGGACAATGTGCCATTTGGCTCTATGTTACCCAAGTAAGGTGCAAGGTCCAAATTCAAGCATCAAGGATAATGATTATAAACCTTTTGTAACAGAAACCTTTGCATTTGCTAGTAACTTCAAGTTTTAGCAAGCACTGAGGGTAATAATTATAAAGCTTTTATATGAAAAATTAAGGAATACCTATGTTCAAACTATATACTTTCGCATGTGAAACTAATTCGAACCGTGCAAGTTGAAATATTTAGAGACCGATCATAAAATTGCCAAATCAGGATATAGAAGCAAGAACAAAGTATGGTCAGTTTCGTTGAACTAACATAAGTGCATTTTACATTGCCTGCTCACTACTATTGTTGTCCATAAATAAATGTCTATCTATTGTTGTACCCAGGTTTACTTGAATTAGCTAGGATGAATCAAACACTTCTGAAATGAGCACTAACAGATCAACAGGCTATGCATCTGCATGAGACGACTGATCTTTTCTTGTTAGCAACGAAAAAATATTCATTTCAGTCACAGGCAAACCAAGATGCAAGCAAATCTAAAATTTCTCAATCTTTGACCATGTCTCTACGGAACAACACTAACTCAAAATGGAAATAATACCATGTTGGTAAAGGTTCACCTTGAAGTTGGTTAAGCGGTCTGATTCAGTGAGGATCCACCTGAGGAACTGGCGTGCTGATATTGCAATCGAAGTTGAGGAACAATGCCGATAGTCTAGAAGAGATAGGGTGAGCGAGAGAAGGTTTGGTACACGGAGGGAAGGGGGTCGATAAGGTCAAGGCGTCAGCAACCGTGCCTGGTGCCCACGTCGGCCCAGCAAAACTTATTTTTTCTAAGCCCAACAACATGGTGTAAATTTGAATTGGCAAAACTAAATTAAATTATTTTTTCAAAAAAATGTTAAATCAAACAAATAAAAAGTTAAATCAAATAAATGAAAGAAACATTAGGTGATATATTTATAATGGTTATCCAGCAGTGGTAATACAAATGATTAGTAACGGTAGCTATTTTATATGACCGGTACTGCTAATAGATTTATAATGGTTATCCAGCAGTGGTGATACAGATGATGAGTCTTTTCAAACATTAGCTGGCACATATATCATCATGGATAGATGCTTGATTATATATAAAACACATGAGCACAAAGGGATGTTTAGCACATAGATGATTACAAAAATCTAAAGCCTATACATGTGGTATTCTTCGGAGCAGGAACAAAAGGATAGGTCATCATTGGAACTAAACATGGAGTATACTGCAGACGAAACAAAAAGTGGCTTCTCCAGGGGTCACCTTGACTCAATAGGTTGTTGAGGATATGTGACACCTGCCCGAACAGCGCCAGATTCTGGTGCTCCTGAAACAACCCTGACAAGCCACCAAGGACATCCAATGCGATGACCCTGTAGACATGACGAAAAGACGTCAATTCGGAACGGTAGTCCACCCAACAAGGATAACAAAATACCAAGAGAGCGGGAAGACAAATGTAAAATCTAAGCGTAAATCCATCTAAATTTAACATACTCCCTCCGTCCCAAATAAGTGTCTCAACTTTGTACTAAAGTTGAGACACTTATTTGAGACGCATGTATTACAATACATGAGCAGCAGTAATCACATTCAAACAATTGCAAGGGTTTTCTCACCGGGCCAGGGCGAGGGTGCAACAGGCTAGGATGACAGCCGGGCAACGGGGTGGTTGGGTGGACCGTGGACGACGGCATGCTCCCTCTGTATCCCAGTGATTATATATCCTCGAAACCTTCAAGCTCACATTATGATATTTGCTTAAGGACATCAAACGTATCATGTATGCAATCGAGCAAGTTGAAACCTTCAAGCTCATATTGTGGTATTTGGTTCAAGGACACCAAACAAAACAGGTATGCAATCCAGAAAGAGAATAGCAGTTTAACAACTAAATTCAGGAATTCAGAGCATGTTAGCTTTTTTTTATGATGACTGCCTCAATCAAAATCCATATACCGCAGAGACACAGTGCACCAATCAAAACCAGATTAAACCATCTATCACGAATGCTTACCTTCCGAGGACGGTGGAGATGCTCACCTGGAAGCAGGAAAGAGGGAGGAGGGGGCGCGTCCAGCTCACCAACGGGGATATGACCCCTTCGTCGCCGCCACCATCATACCTCATCTGCTCGTCAACGAACAACGCCTCCTCGTACCCACAAAAGCTTCATCTAAAGACCGAAATCATGTGTGCATAAAGATGAAGATGAAATCACTCTAAGAAAGATGAGAACAACAAATTGAAAAGCTCATTGTACCTATTAAACTATGGACATGAATGGCCTTTATTTAACTAACATACTGTACCTAAGAGATTGAGAATCAGGGACAACCTTTATTAAACTAAAAAATTTGATCAAATTGGGCATTTAGAATTCCTCCTTGAGCACCAGAGGTCAGATATGTTTCGAGCCCAGTAAAAAAATGCATGCTTTCACATGTTTTAGACATATTTAATCTCTTCTATGTGCACACATAGAAACAAGAATGTCTAAATATACAGGTGTGCATGGAAATACAAGGACCAGATTCTTGCCTGAATGTCTAAATGAACACACAAGAATGTTGCGCTGGTCAAATCGCCCACCTCGTGTCGTTGTTGCCCCTGCTATCACTGGAAAAAGGACACCGCAAAATTGAATCCAAATCTAAGCACTTCTCCCATTGCAAGAAAGATTAATCTAGTAGGCCAAACCAAACTGATGATTCGAAGAGGCTTGGAAAGATATCAAATCATGCAAATAAGAATTCAGAGAATAATTAAATATTGTTCATAGATAATATTAATCATAAAACCACAATTCATAGGATCTCGGCAAACACACCACAAAAAGAATCACATCAAATATATCTCCAAGAACATCGAGGAGAACTTTGTATTGAGAACCAAAGAGAGAGAAGAAGCCACGTAGCTAATAACTATGGACCCGAAGGTCTGTGGTAAACTACTCACACATCATCAGAGAGGCTATGCTGTTGATGTAGAAGCCCTTCGTGATCGAATCCCCCTCCGGTAGATCGCTGGAAAAGGTCCCGACATGGGATCTCATGGGTACAGAAGGTTGCGGTGGTGGAAAAGTGGTTCCGTGGTTCCCTGGATGTTTTCAGGATATAACAGTATATATAGGCGAAAGAAGTAGGTCGGTGGAGCTACGCGGGGCCCACGAGGATGGGGCGCGCCGCCCTACCTCGTGGCTGCCTCGTTGCTTCCTTGACGTCCACTCCAAGTCTCCTGGATTGCGTTTGTTCCAAAAAAGATCCCCGCGAAGGTTTCATTCCGTTTGGGTTCCGTTTGATATTCCTTTTCTGCGAAACACTGAAATAGGCAAAAAAATAGCAACTGACACTGGGCCTCCGGTTAATAGGTTACTCCCAAAAATAATATAAAAGTGCATATTAAAGCCCATTAAACATCCAAAACAGATAATATAGATATGTTGGAGAACTGGGCCTACTCACACATCCAAAACATATTAAAGCCCATTAAACATATAATCCATGGACTCAACATTAGTCATAAAGAACTCACATACTTGTTGAAAAAAAAATTAGTTATCGAAACAAAGTACTACATGCATGCTCCTAGGGAGATAGATTGCTAGGAAAAGACCATCGCTCATCCCCGACCGCCACTCATAAGGAAGACAATTAATAAATAAATCATGATTCGACTTCATCACATAATGTTTCACCATACATGCATGCTACGGAAATCACAAACTTTAACACAAGTATCTCTCAAATTCACAGCTACTCAACTAGCATTACTCTAATATTACCATCTTCATATCTCAAAACAATCATCAGGTATCAAATTTCTCATAGTATTCAATGCACTTTATATGAAAGTTTATTTTATACCCATCTTAGATGCTTATCATATTAGGACTAATTTCTTAACCAAAGAAAATTACCATGCTGTTCTAAAAGACTCTCAAAATAATGTAAGTGAAGCATGAGAGTTCAATAATTTCTATGAAATAAAACCACCACCATGCTCTAAAAAGATATAAGTGAAGCACTAGAGCAAAATTTATCTAGCTCAAAAGATATAAGTGAAGCACATAGAGTATTCTAATAAATTCTGATTGATGTGTGTCTCTCCAAAAGGGTGTGTACAACAAGGATTATTGTGGTAAACTAAAAAGCAAAGACCCAAATCATACAAGACGCTCCAAGCAAAACACATATCATGTGGTGAATAAAAACATAGCCTCAAGTAAAGTTACCGATGGACGAAGACGAAAGTGGGGATGCCTTCCGGGGCATCCCCAAGCTTAGGCTTGTGGTTGTCCTTTTATTTTACCTTGGGTTTCCATGGGCATCCCTAAGCTTAGGCTCTTGCCACTCCTTATTCCAAAATCCATCAAATCTTTACCCAAAACATGAAAACTTGACAACACAAAACTCAACAGAAAATCTCATGAGCTCCGTTAGTATAACAAAACAAACCACTACTTCAAGGTACTGTAATGAACTCATTGTTTAGTTATATTGGTGTTAAACCTACAGTATTCCAACTTCTCTATGGTTCATACCCCCCGATACTAGTCATAGTTTCATCAAAATAAGCAAACAACACAGGAAAAACAGAATCTGTCAAAAACAGAACAGACTGTAGAAATCTGTAGGTTTTGAATACTTCTGTAACTCCAAAAATCTTGAAAAATTAGGAAGTCCTAAATAATTTGTATATTGATCTACTGCAGTTGGAATTGATATTTTATCACTCTCTGGTAAAAAATGAAAATTATTCTCGTGAGTGCATACTTTCTGTTTTTTTACAGCAAGATCAAATAACAATCACCCAAAAAGGCCCTAAAGGATTTACTTGGCACAAACACTAAATTAAACATAAAAACACAATCATAACAGAGGATAGATGATTTATTTATTACTAAACAGGAACAAAAAGCAAGGAACAAAAATAAAATTGGGTTGCCTCCCAACAAGCGCTATCGTTTAACGCCCCTAGCTAGGCATAAAAACAAGGATAGATCTAAGTATTGCCATCTTTGGTGTTGGGAAAGAAAAGAGAAATTTTCTTATCTATAGCATTTATCCTTCTATTTTGAGAAAGCGCATGGCCATTAATGGTGGAAGAAAGATTAAGCACGCTACGAAAATTTGCATCTAAGCTAGCCTTCAACTCTTTGATAATTTCATTTTGATAAAAGCACAAAAGAGAGGTGGATTCAACCCTCTCACTCATGGGGTGCCCAAATATAGTTTTCATCTTTTCATAGGTATATATGGCATCCCCCTCAAGAAAACCTTCTTCAAAAATACAATCTAAAACTTGCTTGAACGAAGAGGGTAAGCCAACATAAATGCTTTTTAAGTATATCTTAGTTTGATATTAGGGTACATAACTGGCTTAGATCCATAACAGCCTATCCCAAGCATCTTTCAAAGACTCATCAAGAAAATAACGAAAAATCCCGAGATCATCTTCATCGAAATTATTCAAACTCTCATTGATAACCCCGGTAGGTCTTTCCATAGCATCATTATTTATGAGCTTAGAGACGACAGAGGGACTATCCAAAGTACTAAAACCCGAGAGAGAAACCTTACCCCATTTTGATTTGGCCATGGTGAAAGAAAGGCAAACGGGAAAAGGGCGAACGAAAAAGAGGCGAATAAAACGGCAAGGGTGAAGTGGGGGAGAGGAAAATGAGAGGCAAATGGCGAATAATGTAATGCGAGGGATAAGAGTTTGTGATGGGTACTTGGTATGTCTTGACTTGAGTGTAGATCTCCCGGCAACGGCGTCAGAAATCCTTCTTGCTACCTCTTGAGCATGCGTTGCTTTTCCCTTGAAAAGAAAAGGGTGATGCAGCAAAGTAGCATAAGTATTTCCCATAGTTTTTGAGAACTAAGGTATCAATCCAGTAGGAGACTACACGCAAGTTGCCTAGTTCCTGCACAAACAAATAAGAACCTTGCAATCAATGCGATAAAGGGGTTGTCAATCCCTTCACGGCCACTTGCAAAAGTGAGATCTGATAAAGATAATAAGATAAATATTTTTGGTATTTTTGTTGTATAGACTGAAAAGTAAAGATTGCAAAAATAAACGGCGACGGAAATGGCTAGTTGACGGGAAACTAATATGATGTAAAGTAGACCCGGGGCCATAGGTTTCACTAGTGGCTTCTCTTAAGATAGCATATATTACGGTGGGTGAACAAATTACTACCAAGCAATTGATAGAAAAGCGCATAGTTATGATGATATCTAGGCATGATCATGAACATAGGCATCACGTCCGTGTCAAGTAGACCGAAACGATTCTGCATCTACTACTATTACTCCACACATCGACCGCTATCTAGCATGCATCTAGAGTATTAAGTTCATAAGAACATAGTAACGCATTAGGCAAGATGACATGATGTAGAGGGATAAACTCAAGCAATATGATCTAAAACCCATCTTTTTATCCTCGATGGCAACAATACAATATGTGCCTTGCTGCCCCTGCTGTCACTGGGAAAGGACACCGCAGGATTGAACCAAAGCTAAGCACTTCTCCCATTGCAAGAAAGATCAATCTAGTAGGCCAAACCAAACTGATAATTCGAAGAGACTTGCAAAGATATCAAATCATGCAAATAAGAATTCAGAGAAGAATCAAATATTGTTCATAGATAATCTTAATCATAAACCCACAATTCATCGGATCTTGGCAAATACACCGCAAAAAGAATTATATCGAATAGATCTCCAAGAACATCAAGGAGAACTTTGTATTGAGAACCAAAGAGAGAGAAGAAGCCATCTAGCTAATAACTATGGACCCGAAGGTCTGTGGTAAACTACTCACACATCATTGGAGAGGCTATGGTGTTGATGTAGAAGCCCTCCGTGATCGAATCCACCTCCGGCAGATCACCGGAAAAGGTCCCCAGATGGGATCTCACGGGTACAGAAGGTTGCGGCGGTGGAAAAGTAGGTCGGTGGAGCTAAGAGGGGCCCATGAGGGTGGGGGCGCGCCTGGCCCCCCTGGGCGCTCCGCCCTACCTTATGGCCGCCACATTGCTTCCTTGACGTCCACTCCAAGTCTCCTGGATTGCGTTTGTTCGAAAAAAAGATCCTCGCGAAGGTTTCATTCCGTTTGGATTCCGTTTGATATTCCTTTTCTGCGAAACACTAAAATAGGCACACAAAAACAGCAACTGGCATTGGGCCTCCGGTTAATAGGTTAGTCCCAAAAATAATAGAAAAGTGCATATTAAATCCCATTAAACATCCAAAATAGATAATAAAATAGCATGGAACAATCAAAAATTATATATACGTTGGAGACGTATCAGGGACGCTCCTTAGTTCTTTCGAACTGTTCTTCGTCTTCGGTCGTCGGTCTTGAAAACTGGTTCAACAAATCTTCCCATCTCCTATCTTGAGGATTTACGAGCTAAATCTGAAGATCTCACAAGTCGGGTATCCTAGGAGCCCTTTAATTCTTCGGCCTTTATCAATTCCTTATTATTTTTATGCCACACCTCGGGTTTGAAGTGGTTATCGTGCGGCAACATTCTCTTGCATCCGAGCTCCAACGCCGGACTGCATTCGAGGTATCTTTTGCAGCCGAGCACATACGCCGGATCGCTTCCGAGTTCCAACGCCGGAATGTATCTGAACTCCAACGCCGGACTGTTGATACGTCTCCAACGTATCTATAATTTTTGATTGTTACATGCTATTATATAATCTGTTTTGGATGTTTAATGGGCTTTATTATGCACTTTTATATTATTTTTGGGACTAACCTATTAACGGAAGGCCTAGTGCAAATTGTTTTTTTTCTATTTCAGCGTTTCACAGAAAAGGAATATCAAATGGAACACAAATGGAATAAAACCTTCATGAGGATCGTTTTTGGAACATACACAATCCAGGAGTCTTGGAGTGGACGTCAAGGAAGCAGCAAGGAAGCCACAAGGTAGGAGGGCGCCCCCAGCGGGGTGGGCGCGCCCCCCACCTTCATGGGCCCCTCGCAGCTCCACCGACCTACTTCTTTCGCCTATATATACTCATCTACCCCGAAAACATCCAGGAGCACCACGAAACCCTATTTTCACCACCACAACCTTCTGTACCCAAGAGATCCCATCCCGAGGCCTTTTCTGGAGCTGCACCGGAGGGGAAATCGATGACAGAGGGCTTCTACATCAACACCATAGCCTCTCCGATGATGTGTGAGTAGTTTACCACAGACCTTTGGGTCCATAGTTATTAGCTAGATGGCTTCTTCTCTCTCTTTGGATCTCAATGCAAAGTTCTCCTCGATTCTCTTGGAGATCAATTCGATGTAATTCTTTTTGCGGTGTGTTTGTCGAGATCCGATGAATTGTGGGTTTATGATCAAGATTATCTATGAACAATATTTGGTTCTTCTCTGAATTCTTATATGCACGATTTAAATATCTTTGCAAGTCTCTTCGAATTATCAGTTTGGTTTGGCCTACTAGATTTATCTTTCTTGCAATGGGAGAAGTGCTTAGCTTTGGGTTCAGTCTTGTGGTGTCCTTTCCCAGTGACAGCAGGGGCAGCAAGGCACGTATTGTATTGTTGCCATCGAGGATAAAAAGATGGGGTTTATATCGTATTGCTTGAGTTTATCCCTCTACATCATGTCATCTTGCCTAATGCGTTACTCTGTTCTTATGAACTTAATACTCTAGATGCATGCTGGATAGCGGTCGATGTGTGGAGTAATAGTAGTAGATGCAGAATCGTTTCGGTCTACTTGACACGGACGTGATGCCTATGTTCATGATCATGCCTAAATATCATCATAACTATGCGCTTTTCTATCAATTGCTCGGAAGTAATTTGTTCACCCACAGTAATATATGCTATCTTGAGAGAAGCCACTAGTGAAACCTATGGCCCCCGGGTCTACTTTACATCATATTAGTTTCCCGTCAACTAGCCATTTCCATCGCCGTTTATTTTGCAATCTTTACCTTTCAATCTATACAACAAAAATACTAAAAATATTTATCTTATTATTTTTATCAGATCTCACTTTTGCAAGCGGCCGTGAAAGGATTGACAACCCCTTTATCGCGTTGGTTGCAAAGTTCTTGATTGTTTGTGCAGGTACGAGGGACTTGCGTGTAGTCTCCTACTGGATTGATACCTTGGTTCTCAAAAACCAAGGGAAATACTTACGCTACTTTGCTGCATCACCGTTTCCTCTTTAAGGGAAAACCAACGCATGCTCAAGAGGTAGCAAGAAGGATTTCAGGCGCCGTTGCCGGGGAGATCTACGCACAAGTCAAGACATACCAAGTACCCATCACAAACTCTTATCCCTCGCATTACATCATTTGCCATTTGCCTCTCGTTTTCCTCTCCCCCACTTCACCCTTGCCGTTTTATTCGCCCTCTTTTTCCGTTCATCTCTTTTTGTTTACCTTTTGTGTGCTCATTCTTTGTGCGAGTTGCTGACATTATGTCTGAAACTAGGGAGGTTATCATTGATGCTTTTGTTGATCCTCATGAAGATCCTACTATTTTACACACTAAAAAGTTTCGGATTGGTAGTGGTAATATTATTAGAAAAGGAGTTATTCAAGATTTCTTTACGTGTGCCGGTGCTTTGCCCACTATGGGAAGGTCAATTCTTCATAGAACTAGAAGTCTTGCATATGCTATATCTTTGCTCACAGTTGAACTTGAAAGACAATTTATCCATATGCATCCTTCCATTCAGAGGTTTTTTCTAGAATTTTCTAATATTGAGCATTCTTCTGTTAAGTGAGTAGCTACCATCTTTTTAGCTCATGAGTTTAGATTTATAATAAAAGAGGCAACTAAAATTTTTGCGCATTATAGGGTGGATGCCGGCCGTCCTCCCATAGAAGCAATCCTTTTTTATCAAGAGGACATAATGCGCTTACGATCTTTAGATCATGTTGCTTTTAACGAAAACCTTAGAAAAAAGGTTCCTTCCGATGTTCTTGTTGACAGGATCTCTGAACTTAATAATAATTTTGCTATCCAGAACGATGGGTTAGGTTTTTCCCTTGAACAAAGGCTCATGACTTTTTTCAAAAGAATGCTTATAATGATGAATTGGTTGTGCAATATGAGGGGCCAAAGGAGGAACCAATACCTCCCAAGCTTGATCTTGGGGACTTTTGTCCCATTAAATTTAGCCATTTTGATTACTTTTGCTTGCCACAAAGAAAGCTTGCTGCTGAACGTAGGGAGTATGAGATGAGTTTTCGCGATTTACCTTATCATTATCATGGCAATATCTAGATCTATTCTTGCTTTCATGCTTATCTAGGAGCGTTAAACAATAGCGCTTGTTGGGAGGCAACCCAATTTTATTTTGTTTCTTGCTTTTTGTTTCTGTTTTAGTAATAAATAACTCATCTAGCTTCTGTTTAGATGTGGTTTTATGTTTTTAATTAGTGTTTGTGCCAAGTAGAACCTTTGGGAAGACTTAGGGAAAGTCTTTGCGATCTTGCTGTAAAAAACAGAAACTTTAGTGCTCACGAGAGTAGCTGCCATTTTCTACTGGAGAGTGCTATTAGGTTGATTCTTTTTGCAGATGATTAAAACACAAATTCCTTACGTCCACCAATTTATTTAAGAATTTTTGGGGTTACATAAGTATACGTTTGATACATATTGCTACAGACTGTTATGTTTTTGACAGATTCTGTTTTTCGTGTGTTGTTTGCTTATTTTGGTGAGTCTATGGCTAGTATCGGGGGGTATGAACCATAGAGAAGTTGGAATACAATAGGTTTAACATCAATATAACTAAAGAATGAGTTCATTACAGTACCTTGAAGTAGTGGTTTGTTTTCTTATATTAACGGAGCTCATGAGATTATCTGTTGAGTTTTATGTTGTGAAGTTTTCAAGTTTTGGGTAAAGATTTGATGGATTTTGGAATAAGGAGTGGCAAGAGCCTAAGATTGGGGATGTCCATGGAAACCCAAGGTAAAATTCAAGGACAACCAAAAGCCTAAGCTTGAGGATGCCCCGGAGGGCATCCCCTCTTTCGTCTTCGTCCATCGGTAACTTTACTTGAGGCTATATTTTTATTCACCACATGATATGTGTTTTGCTTGGAGCGTCTTGTATGATTTGAGTCTTTACTTTTTAGTTTACCACAATCATCCTTGCTGTACACAACTTTTGGAGAGACACACATGAGTCGGAATTTATTAGAATATTCTATGTGCTTCACTTATATCTTTTGAGCTAGATAATTTTGCTCTAGTGCTTCACTTATATCTTTTTAGAGCATGGTGGTGGTTTTATTTCATAGAAATTATTGATCTCTCGTGCTTCACTTATATCATTTTGAGAGTCTTTTAGAACAACATGGTAATTTTCTTTGGCTATAAAATTAGTCCTAATATGATAGATATCCAAGACGGTATAATAAAAACTTTCATAAAAAGTGCATTGAATACTACGAGAAGTTTGATACTTGATAATTGTTTTGCGATATGAAGATGGTAATATTAGAGTCGTGCTAGTTGAGTAGTTGTGAATTTGAGAAATAATTGTGTTGATGTTTGCAAGTCCCGTAGCATGCACGTATGGTGACCGTTGTGTGACAAATTTGAAACATGATGTGTCTTTGATTTCCATCCTTATGAGTGGCGGTCGGGGACGAGCGATGGTCTTTTCCTACCAATCTACCCCCTAGGAGCATGCGCATAATGCTTGGTTTTTGATGACTTGTAGATTTTTGCAATAAGTATGTGAGTTATTTATGACTAATGTTGAGTCAATGGATTATACGCACTCTCACCTTTCCATCATTGCTAGCCTCTTCGATACCGTGCATTGCCCTTTCTCATCTTGAGAGTTGGTGCAAACTTCGCCGGTGCATCCAACCCCCGTGATATGATATGTTCTATCACACATAAATCTCCTTATATCTTCCTCAAAACAGCCACCATACCTACATATTATGGCATTTCCATAGACATTCCGAGATATATTGCCATGCAACTTTCCATCGTTTCATTTATTATGACACGCTTCATCATTGTCATATTGCCTTGCATGATCATGTAGTTGACATCGTATTTGTGGCAAAGCCATCATGCATAATTTATCATACATGCCACTCTTGATTCATTTTTCATCCCGGTACACCGCCGGAGGCACTCATATAGAGTCATATTTTGTTCTAGTATCGAGTTGTAAATAAATAGAAGTGTGATGATCATCATTAATAGAGAATTGTCCCCAAAAAATAAAAATAAAAAAGGGAGAAAAAAGAAAAAAAGAGAAAAGAAATAAAAGGGACAATGCTACTATCCTTTTTCCACACTTGTGCTTCAAAGTAGCACCATGATCTTCATGATAGAGAGTCTCTTGATGACAGGAAAATGGCGAGCGTGAGACACGCGTCCACGTCATTGATACAGAATGAAATTTAAATGGGTAGATGCATACAATAAAAATAGGATCAAACACTGCAGGTACTTTATTTCCAGAACTCTTACATTTACATAAAAATTTCATGCTTTCATGCAAGTACTTCTCCATAATTTCATGTTTGATATGTTGGAGTATATATTTTTCTAACATGCAACAAATTTATTTGTGTTCAATCTCATTTATATGATGGTGCAGAATGAAGGTTGGTTTTGGCTAGGCTTAGTTTTATCCTACGTTTGGCACATAGGATATGGGTATGTTTTTCTTTGGAAATTTTATATGACATCTTTGGTTTTGGTGGCATGGATACATGTGACATGCCAATTTTAATAAGTTTTGCATCATCACATTACTACTATCACCGCGCGACACTAACATGGTGCCCGTGTGTAGCGTAATGGACTGAAGCTTTCTGACACAATATTGATGCTTTTTATAGTGCATATGATATGTGCCATATTTTGTTGACTTTGACTTCACACGGTATCAAAACTAACCACGCGGTGCAATGATATGACACACACGTATAGCTTGACCCGAATGGAGTTTGTTTATGATATTTTTTATTTGTTTAAAGCCTATGTGGGCTACATGAAATATGCCTTATCATGTATTTTGCATGAATTTTGTATGCATATGTGGATATGGAGTGAACTTATTTTTATTAAGTTCTGCTTTACCTGTATTACTACTAACACCGCGTGACACTAAGATAATGCCCGCGTGCAGCATAACCAGGCAAAGGTTTGTGGAGCAATTATGATGTTGCATGAGTCATTTTTCATTTATCATTTTCTCTTATGTTTGTACCTTACATGGTATTAGTACTAACTCCACATAGTGTCACATTATTGACGCTCGTGTGTAGCATAACCCAAGTAAAGTGAGTTTGTGATATCCATTTATGACGATGCTAATAGTTTAGGCTCTTATAGCATTGGAGCATTTCATGACATGTTTTATTTGACTTTGGACCAAATATGTGGACTGAATACTTTGTTTAATTTTCTCTTACTTGTATTACTACTAACACCGTGTAGCATTATGATAATGCCCACGTGTAGCGCAACCAAGTAAGATTGGTTTTTTATGATGCAACATGTTTTATCATTCATCTTGCATGATTTGGTTTCTAGGTGTGTATCGTGAACACATTTTAATTAAGTCTTGCCCTGATCGTATTACTACTAACACCGCATGGCATTAAGATAATGCCCACGTGCAGCGTAACCAAGTGAGGGAACATATTTTTATGCTCTTGTTTGTATTGCAACTAGCGTGACACATAATGCTCGTGACGCAACCAAACAAGAGATTATCATGAGTCCAGTTTAGTGCCTTCGTAATTTCATTCCAACTTAGTCATATCCATTTTTTTATGATGACCAAATTAAGTCATTTTTATGAGGTTTTCACACCTATGACACTCTCTTGATTTGTATCCATGGATAGAGACCAAACCAAGGAACGAGGCGTTCATCTTGGCTTGTATCGCTAAAGGGACCGAACCAAGACGGAGATCAATAGGACGAAGCGCACGCAACATTTAAAGGAACCGTGCTTACAAGAACCATGCATACTCCTTGACTCGTACCGCGATGGCCGAGCCGAAGGCGAAAGTTTGGGAACATGCTCCTTGGTTTGTACCGCGATGGCCGAATCAAGGACAAAATTTTGGGAAGGATGCAACATACTCTTTAGTCTGTACCAAAATGGCCAGACCAAAGACAAAATTTTGAGATAGATTAAACAATGCACCTTAGTCTATACCGCGATGGCCGGACCAAGGACATGAATTTTGTTTGAGAGATGAAACATGCTCCTTGATTTGTACCATGATGGCCGAACCGTGGGCTAGAAATTTAGAAGAAGAAGGAGAAGAAAGCTCCCTGGCCTTGTACCACAATGGCCGGACCAAGGGCAAGAATTTTGAGAGAGGAGGAAGAAGAAAGTTCCCTGGTCTGTACAATAATGGCCAAACCAGGGGCTAGAAGAGAGTCATGAGTCTCACCTTCAAACCAACAGGACGCAGCATGCCTGCCTCTTTCTCTTCTATTCTTTGTGAGTTTGTATGTGTATGTGATTTTTCGCAGAGGAAAGAAACGAACTGGAGGCCGACCCTGGAGCAGCCAAGTGATCTAGTATTTATAGGGATGGGCTGAGAGTAAAAGGAGGCTCTCGCCAGCCAACGTACGAGTGCCCACGTCCTGATCGTGGAATCATGGGGATAGTGGGAGCGGGCTTGGTCTCTTTCCTTTTCTCCTATTTCTTTACTGGCAACTTGTTTTTCGTTAGCTCATGTGGGCTTACACTATTTTAATTTATTGTGTGGGCCTTGTAGTACTATTTGCATGCATGCACTGCAGCCTTGTGAGAAACACGTCCATGCATGTGTGGCCGTATTTTTTGGACTAAGCACGACTAGCTATTAAATAACTCATTAAGGCCTCGAGTCGGGGTGTGCATGTTAATTTATATTTTAATGCAAATCAAGGTCTTGCGTCATATGGATTATCAAATGAATATTTGATCAAGTACACGGTGCGTATATTTCATTAGCACGATTTTTTTGCATCATTTCAATATTTTATTTTGTCGATGGAACAAAACCGAACATTTATCATATAGCCAACATTTTGGCGATCTTAGCGTTCCTTACGGCAATTTTATGTTTGTATTTTCGCCGTCGGTGTCGGCGGCCTGCGTGCGAGCTATGTCCTTTATATTATTTTTCTCATGACAAAATTTGACGAGCTTCGCCGTATTTCCTAATCATCGGTTTAATAAGTACGTTACCGATATTCATAAATATATCATATCCTATTTTGTCAGTCCTTATTTTGAACGGTCAATTATATATTTTAAAATTGATTCTTTTAATTATAAATGGGATTTTCCCGTTTTACATCTATATTTTATGCAGTTTATAAATTTATTTTATCTTGGTCAAAATCCATGTCAACAGATGCCCCTCAAGGTCTGGGTTCGAAAAGAATTTTAATTTTAACTCGGGCCCAAAGCTCGAAACTTGGCTATGAAATTATTTTTTAAAGCACTTTCCCTGAGTATATGGGCTTATGATTTTTTTAGTTGATTGTATATCAACTACGTGTGGATATGTAACTCTTTCTTTTTAACCCCATATGGTGCTAACCAACTCTGCAATCGTGCAAGCTAGGAATCAGGATACGGAGGCTAGCTGCCCCACAATCTCCTGCCTCTATCCGGTTGTTTCCTCTAACCTTTTCTTTAAACAGCCGGCTTGCTTCTTCTCTTTCCTTGGAACAATTAGGAGACGTCGGAGACTAGGTTTGATTCCGTCCGGCCGGCCGTAATCTCAGGTGCATTAACTTTCTGTTTTCCTTGGGTTTTTTTTATGTCTAGACTTGTTGGACTGATTAGCCCATCGTTCCCTTTGTGCTAGATTTTCCTACTCCCTCCTGAGATGCACTTCCGTGTTGGCAAGTGTTGACTCCCCCCATTGGGTATGCCTCTTTCCATTAGATCCTTATTAAGCAGTGATTTTCCCTTTAATATAATGGCTGTTGCTTGAACCTCTATCCATCCTGTAGGTGTAGGGAGCCAGGAAAACTACGTCACGGGGTGGGTCAGATCTTGTTTAGGTAAGACCATCCATGCCCTTTTCCTCTCACTAGTATAGAACCGGACAATAGCACCGGTTTGTAAGACCCTTTAATGTCAGTCCGATAACCGGCACTAAAGTATGGGCACTAAAGGCCCCCCCCTTTAGTACCGGTTCAGCATGACTCGGTGCTAAAGGGCAACCACGTGACACGATCCAGCTCCGTGGACGCGTAGGACATTAGTACCGGTTGGTAACACCAACCGGTACTAAATGTTTGGGTGTGTTTTGGTTTTATTTTATTTTTTACTTTAATTTTGTGTTTTCAATTTAATTTAGTGATTGTATTATATTATAATGAGTTGTTAAATCATTAGGTGAATGTACCGCGGATTAGTTTGACTGGATGCATGTGGATCGTAGCTAAGTCATCAAGTATATGTCATATCCATATTATATATACTTGATCACTTAGCTAGAATCCATCCAGTTGAAACTAATCTGCGATTTCTTCCATAAATGATATAATAACTCATCATCATCATCATCATATTAATATAAAAACTCTTGCATCATATATATCATCACCAACAACAGTTTTCATAGCTAGCTAAAAATCATCATATAATAGTCATCTCATCACCACTACTTAATCATCATATAGTCATTACCGCTATCTAATCACCACCAACACTAGCTTAAAGAAGAAACATTCACTTGTACCAGAAGCAAAGATATCATCGAGTTCAACATGGTAACGATATTATAAGCGTTCATAACACCACAAAAGCAAAATCACTCTTTGAGATTAAGTTCAGGATGAAGAACACGGACATGAGAGGACACGTACTAAGAGCATGAACTAGCTAATTAATCACTCCTGCTGCTCTCTCTCAGGTAAAATAGCATAGAACATATATAGCTTTCCTGATTCATCATATTGGAGCATGCAGATCAACCTGTCTCCTAATCGTGGGTTGTGCTTCTGACTGCTGCCCCCTAGTAGTTCTCTGAGATCGTTCACAATTTTGCTCCAGTCTTTTACTATTAAGCATTCCTCGCTATTAGAAATCCTGAATGCACATTGTAGGATATTTTGGCCGTAAGCTAACAATATTCATGGTACCTTTAGTCTCGATCCAATCAGGCACAACATTCATCGGGAGTCCCTGTTGAAGAACATCGTATAGTAACATACTTAGCAATGAAGTTTAGCTTAAAAAATAATGTATGCAAAAGATGCACTGAGGAGAAATAGTATAAATCATACCATCTTTCCTAAATATATATGACCTTAGTTCAGTACGAACACTATTGGTCGCACGTTTTGAGTACTAACATTTCTAAGTGCAGGAAAAAAATTTGTCTTGACAGCATCAAGATCCTCAAGCCATGAAACATAATGACTTGTCTCCTTGCAGTTTAGTTCAGCCTTGGGACAGTGGACGGTCCCGTCCACATCTTAATCATAAAACCACAATTCATAGGATCTCGGCAAATACACCGCAAAAAGAATCACATCGAATATACCTCCAAGAACATCGAGGAGAACTTTGTATTGAGAACCAAAGAGAAAGAAGAAGCCACCTAGCTAATAACTATGGACCCGAAGGTCTGTGGTAAACTACTCACACATCATCAAAGAGGCTATGCTGCTGATGTAGAAGCCCTTCGTGATCGAATCCCCCTCCGGTAGATCGCCGGAAAAGGTCCCCACATGGGATCTCACGGGTACAGAAGGTTGCGGTGGTGGAAAAGTGGTTTCGTGGCTCCCCTGAATGTTTTCAGGATATAAGAGTATATATAGGCGAAAGAAGTAGGTCGGTGGAGCTACGCGGGGCCCACAAGGACGGGGCGCGCCGCCCTACCTCGTGGCTGCCTCGTTGTTTCCTTGACGTCCACTCCAAGTCTCCTGGATTGCGTTTGTTCCAAAAAAGATCCTCGCGAAGGTTTCATTCCGTTTGGGTTCCGTTTGATATTCATTTTCTGCGAAACACTGAAATAGGCAAAAAATAGCAACTGACACTGGGCCTCCGGTTAATAGGTTACTCCCAAAAATAATATAAAAGTGCATATTAAAGCCCATTAAACATCCAAAACAGATAATATAGATATGTTGGAGAACTGGGCCTACTCACACATCCAAAACATATTAAAGCCCATTAAACGTATAATCCATGGACTCAACATTAGTCATAAAGAACTCACATACTTGTTGAAAAAAATTATTAGTTATCGAAACAAAGTACTACACGCATGCTCCTAGGGAGATAGATTGCTACGAAAAGACCATCGCTCATCCCCGACCGCCACTCATAAGGAAGACAATTAATAAATAAATCATGCTTCGACTTCATCACATAATGTTTCACCATACGTGCATGCTACGGGAATCACAAACTTTAACACAAGTATCTCTCAAATTCACAACTACTCAACTAGCATCACTCTAATATTACCATCTTCATATCTCAAAACAATCATCAGGTATCAAATTTCTCATAGTATTCAATGCACTTTATATGAAAGTTTTTATTATACCCCCTGTTCAAGAATTCATCCGATTAACTAGTTAACTTGCCGATTAATCCCCACTCACAGGGTCCCTGAGTAGCCGATTACCCGATAAATAATCCGATTAATTGATTAATTGGCCTATTAACTTGCTGATTAGCCTATTAATCCCCTACTCATCAGCCGACCGAGCAGCTACCAGTTAACGATTTCCTCAACAATGATTATACCCATCTTAGATGCTTATCATATTAGGACTAATTTATTAACCAAAGAAAATTACCATGCTGTTCTAAAAGACTGTCAAAATAATGTAAATGAAGCATGAGAGTTCAATAATTTCTATGAAATAAAACCACCACCATGCTCTAAAAAGATATAAGTGAAGCACTAGAGCAAAATTTATCTAGCTCAAAAGATATAAGTGAAGCACATAGAGTATTCTAATAAATTCTGATTGATGTGTGTTTATCCAAAAGGGTGTGTACAACAAGGATTATTGTGGTAAACTAAAAAGCAAAGACCCAAATCATACAAGACGCTCCAAGCAAAACACATATCATGTGGTGAATAAAAATATAGCCTCAAGTAAAGTTACCGATGGACGAAGACGAAAGAGGGGATGCCTTCCGGGGAATCCCCAAGCTTAGGCTTGTGGTTGTCCTTGAATTTTACCTTGGGTTTCCATGGGCATCCCCAAGCTTAGGCTCTTGCCACTCCTTATTCCAAAATCCATCAAATCTTTACCCAAAATATGAAAACTTGACAACACAAAACTCAACAGAAAATCTCATGAGCTCCGTTAGTCTAAGAAAACAAACCACTACTTCAAGGTACTGTAATGAACTCATTGTTTAGTTATATTGGTGTTAAACCTACAGTATTCCAACTTATCTATGGTTCATACCTCCCGATACTAGTCATAGTTTCATCAAAATAAGCAAACAACACAGGAAAAACAGAATCTGTGAAAAACAGAACAGACTGTAGAAATCTGTAGATTTTGAATACTTCTGTAACTCCAAAAATCCTGAAAAATTAGGAAGTCCTAAATAAGTTGTATATTGATCTACTGCAGTTGGAATTGATATTTTATCGCTCTCTGGTAAAAAATGAAAATTATTCTCGTGAGTGCATACTTTCTGTTTTTTTACAGCAAGATCAAATAACAATCACCCAAGAAGATCCTAAAGGATTTACTTGGCACGAACACTAAATTAAACATAAAAACACAATCATAACAGAGCATAGATGATTTATTTATTACTAAACAGGAACAAAAAGCAAGGAACAAAAATAAAATTGGGTTGCCTCCCAACAAGCGCTATCGTTTAACGCCCCTAGCTAGGCATAAAAACAGGGATAGATCTAAGTATTGCCATCTTTGGTGTTGGGAAAGAAAAGAGAAATTTTCTTATCTATAGCATTTATCCTTCTATTTTGAGAAAGCGCATGGCCATTAATGGTGGAAGAAAGATTAAGCACGCTACGAAAATTTGCATCTAAGCTAGCCTTCAACTCTTTGATAATTTCATTTTGATAAAAGCACAAAAGAGAGGTGGATTCAACCCTCTCACTCATGGGGTGCCCAAATATAGTTTTCATCTTTTCATAGGTATATATGGCATCCCCCTCAAGAAAACCTTCTTCAAAAATACAATCTAAAACTTGCTTGAATGAAGAGGGTAAGCCAACATAAATGCTTTTTAAGTATATCTTAGTTTGATATTAGGGTACATAACTGGCTTAGATCCATAACAGCCTATCCCAAGCATCTTTCAAAGACTCATCAAGAAAATAACGTAAAATCCCGAGATCATCTTCATCGAAATTATTCAAACTCTCATTGATAACCCCGGTAGGTCTTTCCATAGCATCATTATTTATGAGCTTAGAGAGGACAGAGGGACTATCCAAAGTACTAAAACCCGAGAGAGAAACCTTACCCCATTTTGATTCGGCCATGGCGAAAGAAAGGCAAATGGGAAAAGGGCGAACGAAAAAGAGGCGAATAAAACGGCAATGGTGAAGTGGGGGAGAGGAAAATGAGAGGCAAATGGCGAATAATGTAATGCGAGGGATAAGAGTTTGTGATGGGTACTTGGTATGTCTTGACTTGAGTGTAGATCTCCCGGCAACGGCGTCAAAAATCCTTCTTGCTACCTCTTGAGCATGCGTTGCTTTTTCCTTGAAGAGGAAAGGGTGATGCAGCAAAGTAGCATAAGTATTTCCCATAGTTTTTGAGAACTAAGGTATCAATCCAGTAGGAGACTACACGCAAGTTGCCTAGTTCCTGCACAAACAAATAAGAACCTTGCAATCAACGCGATAAAGGGGTTGTCAATCCCTTCACGGCGACTTGCAAAAGTGAGATCTGATAAAGATAATATGATAAACATTTTTGGTATTTTTGTTGTATAGACTGAAAAGTAAAGATTGCAAAAATAAACGGCGACGGAAATGGCTAGTTGATGGGAAACTAATATGATGTAAAGTAGACCCGGGACCATAGGTTTCACTAGCGGCTTCTCTCAAGATAGCATATATTACGGTGGGTGAACAAATTACTATCAAGCAATTGATAGAAAAGCGCATACTTATGATGATATCTAGGCATGATCATGAACATAGGCATCACATCCGTGTCAAGTAGACCGAAACGATTCTGCATCTACTACTATTACTCCACACATCGACCGCTATCCAGCATGCATCTAGAGTATTAAGTTCATAAGAACATAGTAACACATTAGGCAAGATGACATGATGTAGAGGGATAAACTCAAGCAATATGATCTAAAACCCATCTTTTTATCCTCGATGGCAACAATACAATATGTGCCTTGCTGCCCCTGCTGTCACTGGGAAAGGACATCGCAGGATTGAACCAAAGCTAAGCACTTCTCCCATTGCAAGAAAGATCAATCTAGTAGGCCAAACCAAACTGATAATTCGAAGAGACTTGCAAAGATATCAAATCATGCAAATAAGAATTTAGAGAAGAATCAAATATTGTTCATAGATAATCTTAATCATAAACCCACAATTCATCGGATCTTGGCAAATACACTGCAAAAAGAATTATATCGAATAGATCTCCAAGAACATCAAGGAGAACTTTGTATTGAGAACCAAAGAGAGAGAAGAAGCCACCTAGCTAATAACTATGGACCCGAAGGTCTGTGGTAAACTACTCACACATCATTGGAGAGGCTATGGTGTTGATGTAGAAGCCCTCCGTGATCGAATCCACCTCCGGCAGATCGCCGGAAAAGGTCCCCAGATGGGATCTCACGGGTACAGAAGGTTGCGGCGGTGGAAAAGTAGGTCGGTGGAGCTAAGAGGGGCCCATGAGGGTGGGGGCGCGCCTGGCCCCCCTGGGCGCTCCGCCCTACTTTGTGGCCGCCACATTGCTTCCTTGACGTCCACTCCAAGTCTCCTGGATTGCGTTTGTTCGAAAAAAGATCCTCGCGAAGGTTTCATTCCGTTTGGATTCCGTTTGATATTCCTTTTCTGCGAAAGACTAAAATAGGCACACAAAAACAGCAACTGGCATTGGGCCTCCGTTTAATAGGTTAGTCCCAAAAATAATAGAAAAGTGCATATTAAAGCCCATTAAACATCCAAAATAGATAATAAAATAGCATGGAACAATCAAAAATTATATATACGTTGGAGACGTATCAGGGACGCTCCTTAGTTCTGTCGAACTGTTCTTCGTCTTCGGTCGTCGGTCTTGAAAACTGGTTCAACAAATCTTCCCATCTTCTATCTTGAGGATTGACGAGCTAAATCTGAAGATCTCACACGTCGGGTATCCTAGGAGCCCTTTAATTCTTCGGCCTTTATCAATTCCCCATTATTTTTATGCCACACCTCGGGTTTGAAGTGGTTATCGTGTGGCAACGTCCTCTTGCATCCGAGCTCCAACGCCGGACTGCATTCGAGGTATCTTTTGCAGCCGAGCACATATGCCGGATCACTTCCGAGTTCCAACGCCAGAATGTATCTGAACTCCAACGCCGGACTGTTGATACGTCTCCAACGTATCTATAATTTTTGATTGTTACATGCTATTATATAATCTGTTTTGGATGTTTAATGGGCTTTATTATGCACTTTTATATTATTTTTGGGACTAACCTATTAACCGAAGGCCTAGTGCAAATTGTTGTTTTTTCTTTGCCTATTTCAGCGTTTCACAGAAAAGGAATATCAAACGGAAGCCAAATGGAACAAAACCTTCATGAGGATCATTTTTGCAACAAACGCAATCCAGGAGACTTGGAGTGGACGTCAAGGAAGCAGCAAGGAAGCCACGAGGTAGGAGGGCGCCCCAGGGGGGTGGGCGCGCCCCCACCCTCGTGGGCCCCTCGCAGCTCCACCGACCTACTTCTTTCGCCTATATATACTCATATACCCCGAAAACATCCAGGAGCACCACGAAACCCTATTTTCACCGCCACAACCTTCTGTACCCAAGAGATCCCATCCCGAGGCCTTTTCCGGAGCTGCGCCGGAGGGGAAATCGATGACGGAGGGCTTCTACATAAACACCATGGCCTCTCCGATGATGTGTGAGTAGTTTACCACAGACCTTTGGGTCCATAGTTATTAGCTAGATGGCTTCTTCTCTCTCTTTGGATCTCAATGCAAAGTTCTCCTCGATTCTCTTGGAGATCTATTCGATGTAATTCTTTTTGCAGTGTGTTTGTCGAGATCCGATGAATTGTGGGTTATCTATGAACAATATTTGGTTCTTCTCTGAACTCTTAGATGCACGATTTAAATATCTTTGCAAGTCTCTTCAAATTATCAGTTTGGTTTGGCCTACTAGATTTATCTTTCTTGTAATGGGAGAAGTGCTTAGCTTTGGGTTCAATCTTGTGGTGTCCTTTCCCAGTGACAGCAGGGGCAGCAAGGCACGTATTGTATTGTTGTCATCGAGGATAAAAAGATGGGGTTTATATCGTATTGCTTGAGTTTATCCCTCTATATCATGTCATCTTGCCTAATGCATTACTCTGTTCTTATGAACTTAATACTCTAGATGCATGCTGGATAGCGGTCGATGTGTGGAGTAATAGTAGTAGATGCAGAATCTTTTCGGTCTACTTGACACGGACGTGATGCCTATGTTCATGATCATGCCTAAATATCATCATAACTATGCGCTTTTCTATCAATTGCTCGGAAGTAATTTGTTCACCCACCGTAATATATGCTATCTTGAGAGAAGCCACTAGTGAAACCTATGGCCCCCGGGTCTACTTTACATCATATTAGTTTCCCGTCAACTAGCCATTTCCATCGCCGTTTATTTTGCAATCTTTACTTTTCAATCTATACAACAAAAATACTAAAAATATTTATCTTATTATTTTTATCAGATCTCACTTTTGCAAGCGGCCGTGAAAGGATTGACAACCCCTTTATCGCGTTGGTTGCAAGGTTCTTGATTGTTTGTGCCGGTACGAGGGACTTGCGTGTAGTCTCCTACTGGATTGATACCTTGGTTCCCAAAAACCGAGGGAAATACTTATGCTACTTTGCTGCATCACCGTTTCCTCTTTAAGGGAAAACCAACGCATGCTCAAGAGGTAGCATGAAGGATTTCAGGCGCCGTTGCCGGGGAGATCTACGCACAAGTCGAGACATACCAAGTACCCATCACAAACTCTTATCCCTCGCATTACATTATTTGCCATTTGCCTCTCGTAAATGACCGAAAAACAAGAAATGATGTCAGAACATGTTGGAAATTGATGACGTCGCTTTAAATGCTGCATACTGAACACAAAAGAAGTCCGGAGTTTAAATAAGTTATTAAAAATAAAAAAGAGGTGCAATGCTGGTTAATTTGCTTCAAGCCATTCGGAATAGTGTAGACTGCACTGCACATAGCTCAGTGCAATCTATGCTATTCCGCAAGGCTTGAAGCTAATCAACATGTAGATGAGCATTGCAACTCTTCGTCATTGTCTGTGCACTCACGACTTATAAACCGCTCATACTGCCTCTCTCTTGGGGAGGTGGGACTAAAAACAGCTTGCCATAACCTCATTAGTACCGGTTCGTGGTACGAACTGGCACTAAATGGTGATGGTGGGGCCATAGCCTGACCGCAGGCTGACACAACCTCTTTAGTACCGGTTCGTGGCATGAACCGGTACTAAAGGTTCGCCAC
This sequence comes from Triticum monococcum, assembly GCA_034509565.1. Classification (NCBI taxonomy): domain Eukaryota; kingdom Viridiplantae; phylum Streptophyta; class Magnoliopsida; order Poales; family Poaceae; genus Triticum; species Triticum monococcum. Next base: position 700,205,100 of record CM067847.1, read on the forward strand.
GAACCGGTACTATTGATCGCTGCCACGAACTGACACCGGCTCTAATTCAAACCGACACTAATGTGCTTCACGTTTGACCCTTTTTCTACTAGTGACTGGAGGCCTACCTTATGAGGTAGGCTGTCCGGCTTTTACCCGTGAGCTGCGGCAGTTCCAGTGGCCCACTCACCGCACCTTCAAACCTGACGTGGGCGAAAAGTACAGCAGCAAGACCCACCCGTCCAAGTTCCTCAGCATCTACACCATTGCGATGCAAGCTGCCGGAGCCCGCGATGATAAGGTGCTTGGGAATTACTTTCCGTTGGCTCTTAAACCCAACACCATGTCATGGTTGATGCACTTGCCGGTAGACTCTATTTCCTCCTGGTCAGATTTGTGCCATGAGTTTGTGGGTGCCTTTACTGGAGGCCACCAACCCCATGGCCAAGCGAGCGACCTGCACGTCATTCCCAGAAGGGAGGCGAGAGTCTCCGCAAGTATATACAGAGGTTCAGCCGGATACAGTACAATATCCCTGATGTTCACCCTGCTGCCATCATCAGCGCGTTCCATCAGAACGTGCGTAACCGCAAGATGCGCGAAGAGCTGGCAATGAACAAGGTGAAAGATGTAGCAGAACTCTATGTTCTTGCTGACAGATGTGCCCGGGCTGAAGAGGGAAGGAAGTACCCCGGCGAAGATGCCGGCGTGGAAACCGACTCCTCAGATGAAGATACTGCCGCCCCGGCAAAGAAGGGCCGGCGCTGCAACAGGAAGCGCAAAGGTAAAGCCGTGCTTGTCATCGAGGGATCTGGTGACACCGTCTCCACCAAGAAAACCAAGGCAGATGACCCCGACAAGGAAATTGCCGGATGTGTCGCCTGCCGGGCCTTGGCGGTTGCCGAGAAGCCAGGGAACTCCGACAAGCGATACTGCAAGATCCATCACACCAAAGGCCATGCTCTCCAAGACTGCCGACAGGTTGAGCTCCTCGCTGAGAAGCAGAGGGCTGAATATGAGAGGCGGGACAAGGAGAAGGGCCAAGACGGCATTGAGGGGTCCGGCAAGAAGCATGACGGCCAGGCGGGCCGTCGCGGCAAGGAGAAACAACAGGAGAGGCCCGCCCAGGGCCGTGACAAAAAGCCAGAAGACGACGATCACGAAGAGGATGACGAATCCGGCAACCAAGAGTTTCAGAAAGAAAAGAGGCCATGTGCATCGACGGCGGCGCCTCGCTGCATACTTCTCACCGCCAGCTTAAACAGTGGGCGCGAGAGATTACAGCGGCAGAGCCATCGTTTGATGCCCAAAGGCCGCTGAAGTGGTCCAGCACACCTATCATTTTTGACACTGAGGATCACCCTGATCGCACTACTGCGGTCGGGTGCTTGCCATTGTTGGTTTCACCAACAATACGCAACCTCAAGGTGACAAAGATGCTAGTCGATGGTGGGGCCGGTCTGAACTTGATCTCGCCTGCCGTGATCGAGAAACTGCAGATTCCTGATGGAGACCTCGAGGAGACGGGCACGTTTCAGGGGGTCAACCCGGGAAGAAGCCAACCTAAGGGAAAGGTCACGTTGCCCGTGACTTTTGGAAGCGATTTGAACTACAGGACGGAGAGGATCGTGTTTGATGTTGCCAAGATCCCCTTGCCCTACAACGGGATCCTTGGCCGCCCAGCGCTGGCCAAGTTCATGGCTGCGTCACACTATGCCTACAACACCCTGAAGATGCCAGGACCTGTGACGATCATCACCATCTCCTCCGATAAGAAAGATGCGCTGATTTGTGCTGACCAACTATACCAGCAAGCAGTTGCAGCAGCTGCCACCACTAGGGCACTTGCTCCTGCCGCTGGGACCCCGGGAGGGAAGAAGAAGAAGAAGACCGATGAGACCTCGGACACCCACTCCGGCAAGCGCACCTCTTTGGAGTGTAGCGTTCCCATCGAGGACGTGCCAGAGAGCTCGACCGGCGGAAACAAGAAGCCAGGGCCATACCGCCGGGAACCAAGAAGGTTTCTGTCAATGAGGACGACACGGGAGGGGCTTTCACCATAAGCTCCACCCTTGACGACAAATAGGAAGACGCGCTCATCACCTTCCTGCGGGCAAATGTCGATGTGTTTGCATGGCAAGCTTCCGACATCCCCAGCGTTCCCAGGGAGGTGATTGAGCACCACCTTGCTGTCTGTCCTCATGCGTGGCCCGTCAAGAAGAAGGTCAGGAAGCAAGCTTTGGAACGACAAGAGTTCATCACAGAGGAGATCCGAAAACTAGAAGCAGCGGGTTTGGTAAGAGGAGTGCTCCATCCAACGTGGTTGGCCAATCCGGTCATAGTGCGCAAGGCTAATGGGAAGTGGAGGCTGTGTATTGATTACACAGATATCAATAAGGCTTGTCCTAAGGACCCGATCCCGTTGCCACGCATCGACCAGATTGTTGACTCCACAGCTGGGTGTGATCTGTTGTCATTCCTCGATGCCTACTCCGGCTACCACCAGATCTTCATGACAAGAGAAGACGAAGAGAAAACAGCATTCATCACCCCATGTGGTACGTATTGTTTCATGCGGATGCCTTTCGGGCTGAAGAGTGCTGGTTCGACGTTTGCAAGGGCGGTCCAGATTGGTTTTGAACCCTAGCTCCATAGAAATATGGAAGCTTATATGGATGACACAGTGGTCAAAACCAAGGAAAGGGCAACCCTCATACCGGATTTGCAAGAAACATTTGCAAACCTGCGCAAGATCAATCTCAAGCTGAACCCCGAGAAGTGCGTCTTTGGCATCCCGTCCGGCAAGCTTCTCGGGTTCTTTGTGTCACAGCGTGGGATAGAGGCCAATCCGGACAAGATCAAAGCTATAGAGCAGATTGAAACACCCAAGCGAATCAAGGATGTGCGTCGGCTTGCTGGTTGCGTCACTGCCATGGGCAGATTCATTTCCAAGTCTGCCGAGCGTGCCCTTCCCCTTTTCAAGATCCTGAAAAAGGCGGGCCTGATGGAGTGGAAGCCAGAAGCCGAAGCAGCATTGCAAGATTTGAAGAAGTACCTCCCCTCCGTGCCAATACTAGTTGCGCCTAGGCCACAGGAGCCGTTGCTGCTATACCTGGCGGCAACGAACCAGGTGGTTAGCGCCGCACTAGTGGCGCAGAGAGAGGTTGACGACGAGGTAGTGGCAGCGATAGAGCTTGACACCACCAATGCAGAGACGACACAGCCAGTTGAAGTGCCGCCGAAGAAGAAAATGATGCAGCACCCGGTCTACTTTGTTAGTTCCCTCCTGCAGGGAGCTAGATCAAGGTACTCCGGCGTGCAGAAACTGCTCTTCGGCCTTCTTATGGCCTCGAGGAAGCTGCGTCACTACTTCCAGGCACACGAGATCACTGTCGTCACTCGCCTCCCTCTGCAACGGATATTGCACAATCCAGATGCAACGGGAAGGATTATGGAATGGGCACTGGAGCTGTCCAGCTTTGGCCTCAAGTTTGAAAGTACTTCGACGATTCAGAGCCGAGTCCTGGCGGAGTTCATTGCAGAATGGACCGCAACGCCTGACGAAGAAGCCCAAGAGACTTCTCACCCCGGCAAGGAGGCAAGTTGCAGTTGGATCATGTACTTTGATGGAGCTTTCTCCTTACACGGCACCGGGGCTGGCGTACTGCTTGTCGCGCCCACCGGAGAGCACCTCAAGTATGTGATCCAGATGCACTTCCCCAGGGAGGTGTCAACAAACAATACGACAGAGTACGAAGGGCTGCTTGCCGGTCTTAGGATCGCGGCGGACCTCGGAATCAAGAAGCTCATCATTAGGGGCGACTCGCAGCTCGTCGTCAAGCAAGTCAACAAGGACTACCAGAGCCCATTGATGAAGGCCTACGTCGATGAAGTGAGAAAGCTGGAAGAGCGTTTCGACGGTATACAGGCTGAATACGTTCCCCAAGCGGGGAACGATATCACCGATTACCTGTCAAAACGCGCTGCCCTCAAGCTACCTATGGATCCAGGTACCTTTGTGCTCCAGCTAACTCAGCCATCCGTTGATCCATCAACAGAGCAGGACAAGAGGAGGAAATCAGGACTCGGCAAGTACTTTCCCGCCGAGCTCCCCGGAGCCGCCGGCAAGGATGTTGCCGGGGACACTGAGGCCGCCACGGGACGGCTAGCTCCGGCAGAGCGTCAAGCTCTTGCCGTCGAGACAGCCGCTCCTATAGCGGAGAAAATGCCTTTAGTCCTCGTCGTCGAGCCTCAGGCTCCAGCATGGGCACAGCATACCGTCCGATTCCTCAAAACAGGGGAACTCCCTGAAGAGCGGGAAGAAGCGGAAAAAGTAGCCCGTCGCTCTACCATGTACCAGTTCGTCGATGACGTCCTGTACAGAAAGAGGCCGAACAGTGTGAAATTGAACTGTATCCCTCGGGAGGAAGGACTGGAGCTGTTGGCGGAGATACACGGAGGCATATGTGGATCCCACATCGGGTCAAGGGCCCTTGCCGGCAAGGCATTTCGGCAAGGCTTCTTCTGGGCCACCGCCCTCCAGGATGGGACGACACTAGTCACCAGGTGTGAAGCGTGTCAGTTCCATCCAAAGAAGCTTCATCAGCCAGCTCAAGCCCTTCAAACCATTCCTCTATCCTGGCCCTTCTCGGTCTGGGGGCTCGACATACTGGGCCCTTTCCCCCGCGCTGTCGGGGGCTTTGAGTACTTGTATGTTGCAATCGACAAGTTCACAAAGTGGCCGGAGGTGGAGGCGGTGAGGAAGGTCACAGCTCAGTCAGCCGTCAAGTTCTTCAAGGGACTAGTGTGCCGTTTTGGTGTACCCAACAGGGTCATCACCGACAACGGCACACGGTTCACAAGCCGCACCTTCATGCAATATATCCAAGACCTCAGCAGCAAAGTCCGTTTCGCTTCTGTTGCTCACCCACGAAGCAATGGTCAAGCTGAGAGGGCAAACGCTGAAGTACTGCGAGGCTTAAGGACCAAGACCTTTGACAGGCTGCACAAGAGTGGAAGGCGCTGGATTGATGAGTTGCCGATGGTTCTTTGGTCGATCAGGACGACGCCAAATCGAGCCACCGGCCAGACACCTTTTGCCCTGGTATATGAGGCAGAAGCAACTCTCCCCACTGAACTCATATACGGGTCACCTCGAGTGCTCTCTTATGATGACGGAGGGCTTCTACATCAACACCATAGCCTCTCCGATGATGTGTGAGTAGTTTACCACAGACCTTTGGGTCCATAGTTATTAGCTAGATGGCTTCTTCTCTCTCTTTGGATCTCAATGCAAAGTTCTCCTCGATTCTCTTGGAGATCAATTCGATGTAATTCTTTTTGCGGTGTGTTTGTCGAGATCCGATGAATTGTGGGTTTATGATCAAGATTATCTATGAACAATATTTGGTTCTTCTCTGAATTCTTATATGCACGATTTAAATATCTTTGCAAGTCTCTTCGAATTATCAGTTTGGTTTGGCCTACTAGATTTATCTTTCTTGCAATGGGAGAAGTGCTTAGCTTTGGGTTCAGTCTTGTGGTGTCCTTTCCCAGTGACAGCAGGGGCAGCAAGGCATGTATTGTATTGTTGCCATCGAGGATAAAAAGATGGGGTTTATATCGTATTGCTTGAGTTTATCCCTCTACATCATGTCATCTTGCCTAATGCGTTACTCTGTTCTTATGAACTTAATACTCTAGATGCATGCTGGATAGCGGTCGATGTGTGGAGTAATAGTAGTAGATGCAGAATCGTTTCGGTCTACTTGACACGGACGTGATGCCTATGTTCATGATCATGCCTAAATATCATCATAACTATGCGCTTTTCTATCAATTGCTCGGAAGTAATTTGTTCACCCACCGTAATATATGCTATCTTGAGAGAAGCCACTAGTGAAACCTATGGCCCCCGGGTCTACTTTACATCATATTAGTTTCCCGTCAACTAGCCATTTTCATCGCCGTTTATTTTGCAATCTTTACCTTTCAATCTATACAACAAAAATACTAAAAATATTTATCTTATTATTTTTATCAGATCTCACTTTTGCAAGCGGCCGTGAAAGGATTGACAACCCCTTTATCGCGTTGGTTGCAAAGTTCTTGATTGTTTGTGCAGGTACGAGGGACTTGCGTGTAGTCTCCTACTGGATTGATACCTTGGTTCTCAAAAACCGAGGGAAATACTTACGCTACTTTGCTGCATCACCGTTTCCTCTTTAAGGGAAAACCAACGCATGCTCAAGAGGTAGCAAGAAGGATTTCAGGCGCCGTTGCCGGGGAGATCTACGCACAAGTCAAGACATACCAAGTACCCATCACAAACTCTTATCCCTCACATTACATCATTTGCCATTTGCCTCTCGTTTTCCTCTCCCCCACTTCACCCTTGCCGTTTTATTCGCCCTCTTTTTCCGTTCATCTCTTTTTGTTTACCTTTTGTGTGCTCATTCTTTGTGCGAGTTGCTGACATTATGTCTGAAACTAGGGAGGTTATCATTGATGCTTTTGTTGATCCTCATGAAGATCCTACTATTTTACACACTAAAAAGTTTCGGATTGGTAGTGGTAATATTATTAGAAAAGGAGTTATTCAAGATTTCTTTACGTGTGCCGGTGCTTTGCCCACTATGGGAGGGTCAATTCTTCATAGAACTAGAAGTCTTGCATATGCTATATCTTTGCTCATAGTTGAACTTGAAAGACAATTTATCCATATGCATCCTTCCATTCAGAGGTTTTTTCTAGAATTTTCTAATATTGAGCATTCTTCTGTTAAGTGAGTAGCTACCTTCTTTTTAGCTCATGAGTTTAGATTTATAATAAAAGAGGCAACTGAATTTTTTGCGCATTATAGGGTGGATGCCGGCCGTCCTCCCATAGAAGCAATCCTTTTTTATCAAGAGGACATAATGCGCTTACGATCTTTAGATCATGTTGCTTTTAACGAAAACCTTAGAAAAAAGGTTCCTTCCGATGTTCTTGTTGACAGGATCTCTGAACTTAATAATAATTTTGCTATCCAGAACGATGGGTTAGGTTTTTCCCTTGAACAAAGGCTCATGACTTTTTTCAAAAGAATGCTTATAATGATGAATTGGTTGTGCAATATGAGGGGCCAAAGGAGGAACCAATACCTCCCAAGCTTGATCTTGGGGACTTTTGTCCCATTAAATTTAGCCATTTTGATTACTTTTGCTTGCCACAAAGAAAGCTTGCTGCTGAACGTAGGGAGTATGAGATGAGTTTTCGCGATTTACCTTATCATTATCATGGCAATATCTAGATCTATTCTTGCTTTCATGCTTATCTAGGAGCGTTAAACAATAGCGCTTGTTGGGAGGCAACCCAATTTTATTTTGTTTCTTGCTTTTTGTTTCTGTTTTAGTAATAAATAACTCATCTAGCTTCTGTTTAGATGTGGTTTTATGTTTTTAATTAGTGTTTGTGCCAAGTAGAACCTTTGGGAAGACTTAGGGAAAGTCTTTGCGATCTTGCTGTAAAAAACAGAAACTTTAGTGCTCACGAGAGTAGCTGCCATTTTCTACTGGAGAGTGCTATTAGGTTGATTCTTTTTGCAGATGATTAAAACACAAATTCCTTACGTCCACCAATTTATTTAAGAATTTTTGGGGTTACATAAGTATACGTTTGATACATATTGCTACAGACTGTTATGTTTTTGACAGATTCTGTTTTTCGTGTGTTGTTTGCTTATTTTGGTGAGTCTATGGCTAGTATCGGGGGGTATGAACCATAGAGAAGTTGGAATACAATAGGTTTAACATCAATATAACTAAATAATGAGTTCATTACAGTACCTTGAAGTAGTGGTTTGTTTTCTTATATTAACGGAGCTCATGAGATTATCTGTTGAGTTTTATGTTGTGAAGTTTTCAAGTTTTGGGTAAAGATTTGATGGATTTTGGAATAAGGAGTGGCAAGAGCCTAAGATTGGGGATGTCCATGGAAACCCAAGGTAAAATTCAAGGACAACCAAAAGCCTAAGCTTGAGGATGCCCCGGAGGGCATCCCCTCTTTCGTCTTCGTCCATCGGTAACTTTACTCGAGGCTATATTTTTATTCACCACATGATATGTGTTTTGCTTGGAGCGTCTTGTATGATTTGAGTCTTTACTTTTTAGTTTACCACAATCATCCTTGCTGTACACAACTTTTGGAGAGACACACATGAGTCGGAATTTATTAGAATATTCTATGTGCTTCACTTATATCTTTTGAGCTAGATAATTTTGCTCTAGTGCTTCACTTATATCTTTTTTGAGCACAGTGGTGGTTTATTTTATAGAAATTATTGATCTCTCGTGCTTCACTTATATCATTTTGAGAGTCTTTTAGAACAACATGGTAATTTTCTTTGGCTATAAAATTAGTCCTAATATGATAGATATCCAAGACGGTATAATAAAAACTTTCATAAAAAGTGCATTGAATACTACGAGAAGTTTGATACTTGATAATTGTTTTGCGATATGAAGATGGTAATATTAGAGTCGTGCTAGTTGAGTAGTTGTGAATTTGAGAAATAATTGTGTTGATGTTTGCAAGTCCCGTAGCATGCACGTATGGTGACCGTTGTGTGACAAATTTGAAACATGATGTGTCTTTGATTTCCATCCTTATGAGTGGCGGTCGGGGACGAGCGATGGTCTTTTCCTACCAATCTACCCCCTAGGAGCATGCGCATAATGCTTGGTTTTTGATGACTTGTAGATTTTTGCAATAAGTATGTGAGTTATTTATGACTAATGTTGAGTCAATGGATTATACGCACTCTCACCTTTCCATCATTGCTAGCCTCTTCGATACCGTGCATTGCCCTTTCTCATCTTGAGAGTTGGTGCAAACTTCGCCGGTGCATCCAACCCCCGTGATATGATATGTTCTATCACACATAAATCTCCTTATATCTTCCTCAAAACAGCCACCATACCTACATATTATGGCATTTCCATAGACATTCCGAGATATATTGCCATGCAACTTTCCATCGTTTCATTTATTATGACACGCTTCATCATTGTCATATTGCCTTGCATGATCATGTAGTTGACATCGTATTTGTGGCAAAGCCATCATGCATAATTTATCATACATGCCACTCTTGATTCATTTTTCATCCCGGTACACCGCCGGAGGCACTCATATAGAGTCATATTTTGTTCTAGTATCGAGTTGTAAATAAATAGAAGTGTGATGATCATCATTAATAGAGAATTGTCCCCAAAAAATAAAAATAAAAAAGGGAGAAAAAAGAAAAAAAGAGAAAAGAAATAAAAGGGACAATGCTACTATCCTTTTTCCACACTTGTGCTTCAAAGTAGCACCATGATCTTCATGATAGAGAGTCTCTTGATGACAGGAAAATGGCGAGCGTGAGACACGCGTCCACGTCATTGATACAGAATGAAATTTAAATGGGTAGATGCATACAATAAAAATAGGATCAAACACTGCAGGTACTTTATTTCCAGAACTCTTACATTTACATAAAAATTTCATGCTTTCATGCAAGTACTTCTCCATAATTTCATGTTTGATATGTTGGAGTATATATTTTTCTAACATGCAACAAATTTATTTGTGTTCAATCTCATTTATATGATGGTGCAGAATGAAGGTTGGTTTTGGCTAGGCTTAGTTTTATCCTACGTTTGGCACATAGGATATGGGTATGTTTTTCTTTGGAAATTTTATATGACATCTTTGGTTTTGGTGGCATGGATACATGTGACATGCCAATTTTAATAAGTTTTGCATCATCACATTACTACTATCACCGCGCGACACTAACATGGTGCCCGTGTGTAGCGTAATGGACTGAAGCTTTCTGACACAATATTGATGCTTTTTATAGTGCATATGATATGTGCCATATTTTGTTGACTTTGACTTCACACGGTATCAAAACTAACCACGCGGTGCAATGATATGACACACACGTATAGCTTGACCCGAATGGAGTTTGTTTATGATATTTTTTATTTGTTTAAAGCCTATGTGGGCTACATGAAATATGCCTTATCATGTATTTTGCATGAATTTTGTATGCATATGTGGATATGGAGTGAACTTATTTTTATTAAGTTCTGCTTTACCTGTATTACTACTAACACCGCGTGACACTAAGATAATGCCCGCGTGCAGCATAACCAGGCAAAGGTTTGTGGAGCAATTATGATGTTGCATGAGTCATTTTTCATTTATCATTTTCTCTTATGTTTGTACCTTACATGGTATTAGTACTAACTCCACATAGTGTCACATTATTGACGCTCGTGTGTAGCATAACCCAAGTAAAGTGAGTTTGTGATATCCATTTATGACGATGCTAATAGTTTAGGCTCTTATAGCATTGGAGCATTTCATGACATGTTTTATTTGACTTTGGACCAAATATGTGGACTGAATACTTTGTTTAATTTTCTCTTACTTGTATTACTACTAACACCGTGTAGCATTATGATAATGCCCACGTGTAGCGCAACCAAGTAAGATTGGTTTTTTATGATGCAACATGTTTTATCATTCATCTTGCATGATTTGGTTTCTAGGTGTGTATCGTGAACACATTTTAATTAAGTCTTGCCCTGATCGTATTACTACTAACACCGCATGGCATTAAGATAATGCCCACGTGCAGCGTAACCAAGTGAGGGAATATATTTTTATGCTCTTGTTTGTATTGCAACTAGCGTGACACATAATGCTCGTGACGCAACCAAACAAGAGATTATCATGAGTCCAGTTTAGTGCCTTCGTAATTTCATTCCAACTTAGTCATATCCATTTTTTTATGATGACCAAATTAAGTCATTTTTATGAGGTTTTCACACCTATGACACTCTCTTGATTTGTATCCATGGATAGAGACCAAACCAAGGAACGAGGCGTTCATCTTGGCTTGTATCGCTAAAGGGACCGAACCAAGACGGAGATCAATAGGACGAAGCGCACGCAACATTTAAAGGAACCGTGCTTACAAGAACCATGCATACTCCTTGACTCGTACCGCGATGGCCGAGCCGAAGGCGAAAGTTTAGGAACATGCTCCTTGGTTTGTACCGCGATGGCCGAATCAAGGACAAAATTTTGGGAAGGATGCAACATACTCTTTAGTCTGTACCAAAATGGCCAGACCAAAGACAAAATTTTGAGATAGATTAAACAATGCACCTTAGTCTATACCGCGATGACCGGACCAAGGACAAGAATTTTGTTTGAGAGATGAAACATACTCCTTGATTTGTACCATGATGGCCGAACCGTGGGCTAGAAATTTAGAAGAAGAAGGAGAAGAAAGCTCCCTGGCCTTGTACCACAATGGCCGGACCAAGGGCAAGAATTTTGAGAGAGGAGGAAGAAGAAAGTTCCCTGGTCTGTACAATAATGGCCAAACCAGGGGCTAGAAGAGAGTCATGAGTCTCACCTTCAAACCAACAGGACGCAGCATGCCTGCCTCTTTCTCTTCTATTCTTTGTGAGTTTGTATGTGTATGTGATTTTTCGCAGAGGAAAGAAACGAACTGGAGGCCGACCCTGGAGCAGCCAAGTGATCTAGTATTTATAGGGATGGGCTGAGAGTAAAAGGAGGCTCTCGCCAGCCAACGTACGAGTGCCCACGTCCTGATCGTGGAATCATGGGGATAGTGGGAGCGGGCTTGGTCTCTTTCCTTTTCTCCTATTTCTTTACTGGCAACTTGTTTTTCGTTAGCTCATGTGGGCTTACACTATTTTAATTTATTGTGTGGGCCTTGTAGTACTATTTGCATGCATGCACTGCAGCCTTGTGAGAAACACGTCCATGCATGTGTGGCCGTATTTTTTGGACTAAGCACGACTAGCTATTAAATAGCTCATTAAGGCCTCGAGTCGGGGTGTGCATGTTAATTTATATTTTAATGCAAATCAAGGTCTTGCGTCATATGGATTATCAAATGAATATTTGATCAAGTACACGGTGCGTATATTTCATTAGCACGATTTTTTTGCATCGTTTCAATATTTTATTTTGTCGATGGAACAAAACCGAACATTTATCATATAGCCAACATTTTGGCGATCTTAGCGTTCCTTACGGCAATTTTATGTTTGTATTTTCGCCGTCGGTGTCGGCGGCCTGCGTGCGAGCTATGTCCTTTATATTATTTTTCTCATGACAAAATTTGACGAGCTTCGCCGTATTTCCTAATCATCGGTTTAATAAGTACGTTACCGATATTCATAAATATATCATATCCTATTTTGTCAGTCCTTATTTTGAACGGTCAATTATATATTTTAAAATTGATTCTTTTAATTATAAATGGGATTTTCCTGTTTTACATCTATATTTTATGCAGTTTATAAATTTATTTTATCTTGGTCAAAATCCATGTCAACAGATGCCCCTCAAGGTCTGGGTTCGAAAAGAATTTTAATTTTAACTCGGGCCCAAAGCTCGAAACTTGGCTATGAAATTATTTTTTAAAGCACTTTCCCTGAGTATATGGGCTTATGATTTTTTTAGTCGATTGTATATCAACTACGTGTGGATATGTAATTCTTTCTTTTTAACCCCATATGGTGCTAACCAACTCTGCAATCGTGCAAGCTAGGAATCAGGATACGGAGGCTAGCTGCCCCACAATCTCCTGCCTCTATCCGGTTGTTTCCTCTAACCTTTTCTTTAAACAGCCGGCTTGCTTCTTCTCTTTCCTTGGAACAATTAGGAGACGTCGGAGACTAGGTTTGATTCCGTCCGGCCGGCCGTAATCTCAGGTGCATTAACTTTCTGTTTTCCTTGGGTTTTTTTATGTCTAGACTTGTTGGACTGATTAGCCCATCGTTCCCTTTGTGCTAGATTTTCCTACTCCCTCCTGAGATGCACTTCCGTGTTGGCAAGTGTTGACTCCCCCCATTGGGTATGCCTCTTTCCATTAGATCCATTTAAGCAGTGATTTTCCCTTTAATATAATGGCTGTTGCTTGAACCTCTATCCATCCTGTAGGTGTAGGGAGCCAGGAAAACTACGTCACGGCGTGGGTCAGATCTTGTTTAGGTAAGACCATCCATGCCCTTTTCCTCTCACTAGTATAGAACCGGACAATAGCACCGGTTTGTAAGACCCTTTAATGTCAGTCCGATAACCGGCACTAAAGTATGGGCACTAAAGGCCCTCCCTTTAGTACCGGTTCAGCATGACTCGGTGCTAAAGGGCAACCACGTGACACGATCCAGCTCCGTGGACGCGTAGGACATTAGTACCGGTTGGTAACACCAACCGGTACTAAATGTTTGGGTGTGTTTTGGTTTTATTTTATTTTTTACTTTAATTTTGTGTTTTCAATTTAATTTAGTGATTGTATTATATTATAATGAGTTGTTAAATCATTAGGTGAATGTACCGCGGATTAGTTTGACTGGATGCATGTGGATCGTAGCTAAGTCATCAAGTATATGTCATATCCATATTATATATACTTGATCACTTAGCTAGAATCCATCCAGTTGAAACTAATCTGCGATTTCTTCCATAAATGATATAATAACTCATCATCATCATCATCATATTAATATAAAAACTCTTGCATCATATATATCATCACCAACAACAGTTTTCATAGCTAGCTAAAAATCATCATATAATAGTCATCTCATCACCACTACTTAATCATCATATAGTCATTACCGCTATCTAATCACCACCAACACTAGCTTAAAGAAGAAACATTCACTTGTATCAGAAGCAAAGATATCATCGAGTTCAACATGGTAACGATATTATAAGCGTTCATAACACCACAAAAGCAAAATCACTCTTTGAGATTAAGTTCAGGATGAAGAACACGGACATGAGAGGACACGTACTAAGAGCATGAACTAGCTAATTAATCACTCCTGCTGCTCTCTCTCAGGTAAAATAGTATAGAACATATATAGCTTTCCTGATTCATCATATTGGAGCATGCAGATCAACCTGTCTCCTAATCGTGGGTTGTGCTTCTGACTGCTGCCCCCTAGTAGTTCTCTGAGATCGTTCACAATTTTGCTCCAGTCTTTTACTATTAAGCATTCCTCGCTATTAGAAATCCTGAATGCACATTGTAGGATATTTTGGCCGTAAGCTAACAATATTCATGGTACCTTTAGTCTCGATCCAATCAGGCACAACATTCATCGGGAGTCCCTGTTGAAGAACATCGTATAGTAACATACTTAGCAATGAAGTTTAGCTTAAAAAATAATGTATGCAAAAGATGCACTGAGGAGAAATAGTATAAATCATACCATCTTTCCTAAATATATATGACCGTAGTTCAGTACGAACACTATTGGTCGCACGTTTTGAGTACTAACATTTCTAAGTGCAGGAAAAAAATTTGTCTTGACAGCATCAAGATCCTCAAGCCATGAAACATAATGACTTGTCTCCTTGCAGTTTAGTTCAGCCTTGGGACAGTGGACGGTCCCGTCCACATCTTAATCATAAAACCACAATTCATAGGATCTCGGCAAATACACCGCAAAAAGAATCACATCGAATATACCTCCAAGAACATCGAGGAGAACTTTGTATTGAGAACCAAAGAGAAAGAAGAAGCCACCTAGCTAATAACTATGGACCCGAAGGTCTGTGGTAAACTACTCACACATCATCAGAGAGGCTATGCTGCTGATGTAGAAGCCCTTCGTGATCGAATCCCCCTCCGGTAGATCGCCGGAAAAGGTCCCCACATGGGATCTCACGGGTACAGAAGGTTGCGGTGGTGGAAAAGTGGTTTCGTGGCTCCCCTGAATGTTTTCAGGATATAAGAGTATATATAGGCGAAAGAAGTAGGTCGGTGGAGCTACGCGGGGCCCACAAGGACGGGGCGCGCCGCCCTACCTCGTGGCTGCCTCGTTGCTTCCTTGACGTCCACTCCAAGTCTCCTGGATTGCGTTTGTTCCAAAAAAGATCCTCGCGAAGGTTTCATTCCGTTTGGGTTCCGTTTGATATTCATTTTCTGCGAAACACTGAAATAGGCAAAAAATAGCAACTGACACTGGGCCTCCGGTTAATAGGTTACTCCCAAAAATAATATAAAAGTGCATATTAAAGCCCATTAAACATCCAAAACAGATAATATAGATATGTTGGAGAACTGGGCCTACTCACACATCCAAAACATATTAAAGCCCATTAAACGTATAATCCATGGACTCAACATTAGTCATAAAGAACTCACATACTTGTTGAAAAAAATTATTAGTTATCGAAACAAAGTACTACACGCATGCTCCTAGGGAGATAGATTGCTACGAAAAGACCATCGCTCATCCCCGACCGCCACTCATAAGGAAGACAATTAATAAATAAATCATGCTTCGACTTCATCACATAATGTTTCACCATACGTGCATGCTACGGGAATCACAAACTTTAACACAAGTATCTCTCAAATTCACAACTACTCAACTAGCATCACTCTAATATTACCATCTTCATATCTCAAAACAATCATCAGGTATCAAATTTCTCATAGTATTCAATGCACTTTATATGAAAGTTTTTATTATACCCCCTGTTCAAGAATTCATCCGATTAACTAGTTAACTTGCCGATTAATCCCCACTCACAGGGTCCCTGAGTAGCCGATTACCCGATAAATAATCCGATTAATTGATTAATTGGCCTATTAACTTGCTGATTAGCCTATTAATCCCCTACTCATCAGCCGACCGAGCAGCTACCAGTTAACGATTTCCTCAACAATGATTATACCCATCTTAGATGCTTATCATATTAGGACTAATTTATTAACCAAAGAAAATTACCATGCTGTTCTAAAAGACTCTCAAAATAATGTAAATGAAGCATGAGAGTTCAATAATTTCTATGAAATAAAACCACCACCATGCTCTAAAAAGATATAAGTGAAGCACTAGAGCAAAATTTATCTAGCTCAAAAGATATAAGTGAAGCACATAGAGTATTCTAATAAATTCTGATTGATGTGTGTTTATCCAAAAGGGTGTGTACAACAAGGATTATTGTGGTAAACTAAAAAGCAAAGACCCAAATCATACAAGACGCTCCAAGCAAAACACATATCATGTGGTGAATAAAAATATAGCATCAAGTAAAGTTACCGATGGACGAAGACGAAAGAGGGGATGCCTTCCGGGGAATCCCCAAGCTTAGGCTTGTGGTTGTCCTTGAATTTTACCTTGGGTTTCCATGGGCATCCCCAAGCTTAGGCTCTTGCCACTCCTTATTCCAAAATCCATCAAATCTTTACCCAAAATATGAAAACTTGACAACACAAAACTCAACAGAAAATCTCATGAGCTCCGTTAGTCTAAGAAAACAAACCACTACTTCAAGGTACTGTAATGAACTCATTGTTTAGTTATATTGGTGTTAAACCTACAGTATTCCAACTTATCTATGGTTCATACCTCCTGATACTAGTCATAGTTTCATCAAAATAAGCAAACAACACAGGAAAAACAGAATCTGTGAAAAACAGAACAGACTGTAGAAATCTGTAGATTTTGAATACTTCTGTAACTCCAAAAATCCTGAAAAATTAGGAAGTCCTAAATAAGTTGTATATTGATCTACTGCAGTTGGAATTGATATTTTATCGCTCTCTGGTAAAAAATGAAAATTATTCTCATGAGTGCATACTTTCTGTTTTTTTACAGCAAGATCAAATAACAATCACCCAAGAAGATCCTAAAGGATTTACTTGGCACAAACACTAAATTAAACATAAAAACACAATCATAACAGAGCATAGATGATTTATTTATTACTAAACAGGAACAAAAAGCAAGGAACAAAAATAAAATTGGGTTGCCTCCCAACAAGCGCTATCGTTTAACGCCCCTAGCTAGGCATAAAAACAGGGATAGATCTAAGTATTGCCATCTTTGGTGTTGGGAAAGAAAAGAGAAATTTTCTTATCTATAGCATTTATCCTTCTATTTTGAGAAAGCGCATGGCCATTAATGGTGGAAGAAAGATTAAGCACGCTACGAAAATTTGCATCTAAGCTAGCCTTCAACTCTTTGATAATTTCATTTTGATAAAAGCACAAAAGAGAGGTGGATTCAACCCTCTCACTCATGGGGTGCCCAAATATAGTTTTCATCTTTTCATAGGTATATATGGCATCCCCCTCAAGAAAACCTTCTTCAAAAATACAATCTAAAACTTGCTTGAATGAAGAGGGTAAGCCAACATAAATGCTTTTTAAGTATATCTTAGTTTGATATTAGGGTACATAACTGGCTTAGATCCATAACAGCCTATCCCAAGCATCTTTCAAAGACTCATCAAGAAAATAACGTAAAATCCCGAGATCATCTTCATCGAAATTATTCAAACTCTCATTGATAACCCCGGTAGGTCTTTCCATAGCATCATTATTTATGAGCTTAGAGAGGACAGAGGGACTATCCAAAGTACTAAAACCCGAGAGAGAAACCTTACCCCATTTTGATTCGGCCATGGCGAAAGAAAGGCAAACGGGAAAAGGGCGAACGAAAAAGAGGCGAATAAAACGGCAATGGTGAAGTGGGGGAGAGGAAAATGAGAGGCAAATGGCGAATAATGTAATGCGAGGGATAAGAGTTTGTGATGGGTACTTGGTATGTCTTGACTTGAGTGTAGATCTCCCGGCAACGGCGTCAAAAATCCTTCTTGCTACCTCTTGAGCATGCGTTGCTTTTTCCTTGAAGAGGAAAGGGTGATGCAGCAAAGTAGCATAAGTATTTCCCATAGTTTTTGAGAACTAAGGTATCAATCCAGTAGGAGACTACACGCAAGTTGCCTAGTTCCTGCATAAACAAATAAGAACCTTGCAATCAACGCGATAAAGGGGTTGTCAATCCCTTCACGGCGACTTGCAAAAGTGAGATCTGATAAAGATAATATGATAAATATTTTTGGTATTTTTGTTGTATAGACTGAAAAGTAAAGATTGCAAAAATAAACGGCGACGGAAATGGCTAGTTGACGGGAAACTAATATGATGTAAAGTAGACCCGGGACCATAGGTTTCACTAGCGGCTTCTCTCAAGATAGCATATATTATGGTGGGTGAACAAATTACTATCAAGCAATTGATAGAAAAGCGCATACTTATGATGATATCTAGGCATGATCATGAACATAGGCATCACGTCCGTGTCAAGTAGACCGAAACGATTCTGCATCTACTACTATTACTCCACACATCGACCGCTATCCAGCATGCATCTAGAGTATTAAGTTCATAAGAACATAGTAACACATTAGGCAAGATGACATGATGTAGTGGGATAAACTCAAGCAATATGATCTAAAACCCATCTTTTTATCCTCGATGGCAACAATACAATATGTGCCTTGCTGCCCATGCTGTCACTGGGAAAGGACATCGCAGGATTGAACCAAAGCTAAGCACTTCTCCCATTGCAAGAAAGATCAATCTAGTAGGCCAAACCAAACTGATAATTCGAAGAGACTTGCAAAGATATCAAATAATGCAAATAAGAATTCAGAGAAGAATCAAATATTGTTCATAGATAATCTTAATCATAAACCCACAATTCATCGGATCTTGGCAAATACGCTGCAAAAAGAATTATATCGAATAGATCTCCAAGAACATCAAGGAGAACTTTGTGTTGAGAACCAAAGAGAGAGAAGAAGCCACCTAGCTAATAACTATGGACCCGAAGGTCTGTGGTAAACTACTCACACATCATTGGAGAGGCTATGGTGTTGATGTAGAAGCCCTCCGTGATCGAATCCACCTCCGGCAGATCGCCGGAAAAGGTCCCCAGATGGGATCTCACGGGTACAGAAGGTTGCGGCGGTGGAAAAGTAGGTCGGTGGAGCTAAGAGGGGCCCATGAGGGTGGGGGCGCGCCTGGCCCCCCTGGGCGCTCCGCCCTACTTTGTGGCCGCCACATTGCTTCCTTGACGTCCACTCCAAGTCTCCTGGATTGCGTTTGTTCGAAAAAAGATCCTCGCGAAGGTTTCATTCCGTTTGGATTCCGTTTGATATTCCTTTTCTGCGAAAGACTAAAATAGGCACACAAAAACAGCAACTGGCATTGGGCCTCCGTTTAATAGGTTAGTCCCAAAAATAATAGAAAAGTGCATATTAAAGCCCATTAAACATCCAAAATAGATAATAAAATAGCATGGAACAATCAAAAATTATATATACGTTGGAGACGTATCAGGGACGCTCCTTAGTTCTTTCGAACTGTTCTTCGTCTTCGGTCGTCGGTCTTGAAAACTGGTTCAACAAATCTTCCCATCTTCTATCTTGAGGATTGACGAGCTAAATCTGAAGATCTCACACGTCAGGTATCCTAGGAGCCCTTTAATTCTTCGGCCTTTATCAATTCCCCATTATTTTTATGCCACACCTCGGGTTTGAAGTGGTTATCGTGTGGCAACGTCCTCTTGCATCCGAGCTCCAACGCCGGACTGCATTCGAGGTATCTTTTGCAGCCGAGCACATATGCCGGATCACTTCCGAGTTCCAACGCCAGAATGTATCTGAACTCCAACGCCGGACTGTTGATACGTCTCCAACGTATCTATAATTTTTGATTGTTACATGCTATTATATAATCTGTTTTGGATGTTTAATGGGCTTTATTATGCACTTTTATATTATTTTTGGGACTAACCTATTAACTGAAGGCCTAGTGCAAATTGTTGTTTTTTCTTTGCCTATTTCAGCGTTTCACAGAAAAGGAATATCAAACGGAAGCCAAATGGAACAAAACCTTCATGAGGATCATTTTTGCAACAAACGCAATCCAGGAGACTTGGAGTGGACGTCAAGGAAGCAGCAAGGAAGCCACGAGGTAGGAGGGCGCCCCAGGGGGGTGGGCGCGCCCCCACCCTCGTGGGCCCCTCGCAGCTCCACCGACCTACTTCTTTCGCCTATATATACTCATATACCCCGAAAACATCCAGGAGCACCACGAAACCCTATTTTCACCGCCACAACCTTCTGTACCCAAGAGATCCCATCCCGAGGCCTTTTCCGGAGCTGCGCCGGAGGGGAAATCGATGACGGAGGGCTTCTACATAAACACCATGGCCTCTCCGATGATGTGTGAGTAGTTTACCACAGACCTTTGGGTCCATAGTTATTAGCTAGATGGCTTCTTCTCTCTCTTTGGATCTCAATGCAAAGTTCTCCTCGATTCTCTTGGAGATCTATTCGATGTAATTCTTTTTGCAGTGTGTTTGTCGAGATCCGATGAATTGTGGGTTATCTATGAACAATATTTGGTTCTTCTCTGAACTCTTAGATGCACGATTTAAATATCTTTGCAAGTCTCTTCAAATTATCAGTTTGGTTTGGCCTACTAGATTTATCTTTCTTGTAATGGGAGAAGTGCTTAGCTTTGGGTTCAATCTTGTGGTGTCCTTTCCCAGTGACAGCAGGGGCAGCAAGGCACGTATTGTATTGTTGTCATCGAGGATAAAAAGATGGGGTTTATATCGTATTGCTTGAGTTTATCCCTCTATATCATGTCATCTTGCCTAATGCATTACTCTGTTCTTATGAACTTAATACTCTAGATGCATGCTGGATAGCAGTCGATGTGTGGAGTAATAGTAGTAGATGCAGAATCTTTTCGGTCTACTTGACACGGACGTGATGCCTATGTTCATGATCATGCCTAAATATCATCATAACTATGCGCTTTTCTATCAATTGCTCGGAAGTAATTTGTTCACCCACCGTAATATATGCTATCTTGAGAGAAGCCACTAGTGAAACCTATGGCCCCCGGGTCTACTTTACATCATATTAGTTTCCCGTCAACTAGCCATTTCCATCGCCGTTTATTTTGCAATCTTTACTTTTCAATCTATACAACAAAAATACTAAAAATATTTATCTTATTATTTTTATCAGATCTCACTTTTGCAAGCGGCCGTGAAAGGATTGACAACCCCTTTATCGCGTTGGTTGCAAGGTTCTTGATTGTTTGTGCCGGTACGAGGGACTTGCGTGTAGTCTCCTACTGGATTGATACCTTGGTTCCCAAAAACCGAGGGAAATACTTATGCTACTTTGCTGCATCACCGTTTCCTCTTTAAGGGAAAACCAACGCATGCTCAAGAGGTAGCATGAAGGATTTCAGGCGCCGTTGCCGGGGAGATCTACGCACAAGTCAAGACATACCAAGTACCCATCACAAACTCTTATCCCTCGCATTACATTATTTGCCATTTGCCTCTCGTAAATGACCGAAAAACAAGAAATGATGTCAGAACATGTTGGAAATTGATGACGTCGCTTTAAATGCTGCATACTGAACACAAAAGAAGTCCGGAGTTTAAATAAGTTATTAAAAATAAAAAAGAGGTGCAATGCTGGTTAATTTGCTTCAAGCCATTCGGAATAGTGTAGACTGCACTGCACATAGCTCAGTGCAATCTATGCTATTCCGCAAGGCTTGAAGCTAATCAACATGTAGATGAGCATTGCAACTCTTCGTCATTGTCTGTGCACTCACGACTTATAAACCGCTCATACTGCCTCTCTCTTGGGGAGGTGGGACTAAAAACAGCTTGCCATAACCTCATTAGTACCGGTTCGTGGTACGAACTGGCACTAAATGGTGATGGTGGGGCCATAGCCTGACCGCAGGCTGACACAACCTCTTTAGTACCGGTTCGTGGCATGAACCGGTACTAAAGGTTCGCCACGAACCGGTACTATTGATTGCTGCCACGAACTGACACCGGCTCTAATTCAAACCGACACTAATGTGCTTCACGTTTGACCCTTTTTCTACTAGTGACTGGAGGCCTACCTTATGAGGTAGGCTGTCCGGCTTTTACCCGTGAGCTGCGGCAGTTCCAGTGGCCCACTCACCGCACCTTCAAACCTGACGTGGGCGAAAAGTACAGCAGCAAGACCCACCCGTCCAAGTTCCTCAGCATCTACACCATTGCGATGCAAGCTGCCGGAGCCCGCGATGATAAGGTGCTTGGGAATTACTTTCCGTTGGCTCTTAAACCCAACACCATGTCATGGTTGATGCACTTGCCGGTAGACTCTATTTCCTCCTGGTCAGATTTGTGCCATGAGTTTGTGGGCGCCTTTACTAGAGGCCACCAACCCCATGGCCAAGCGAGCGACCTGCACGTCATTCCCAGAAGGGAGGCGAGAGTCTCCGCAAGTATATACAGAGGTTCAGCCGGATACAGTACAATATCCCTGATGTTCACCCTGCTGCCATCATCAGCGCGTTCCATCAGAACGTGCGTAACCGCAAGATGCGCGAAGAGCTGGCAATGAACAAGGTGAAAGATGTAGCAGAACTCTATGTTCTTGCTGACAGATGTGCCCGGGCTGAAGAGGGAAGGAAGTACCCCGGCGAAGATGCCGGCGTGGAAACCGACTCCTCAGATGAAGATACTGCCGCCCCGGCGAAGAAGGGCCGGCGCTGCAACAGGAAGCGCAAAGGTAAAGCCGTGCTTGTCATCGAGGGATCTGGTGACACCGTCTCCACCAAGAAAACCAAGGCAGATGACCCCGACAAGGAAATTGCCGGATGTGTCGCCTGCCGGGCCTTGGCGGTTGCCGAGAAGCCAGGGAACTCCGACAAGCGATACTGCAAGATCCATCACACCAAAGGCCATGCTCTCCAAGACTGCCGACAGGTTGAGCTCCTCGCTGAGAAGTAGAGGGCTGAATATGAGAGGCGGGACAAGGAGAAGGGCCAAGACGGCATTGAGGGGTCCGGCAAGAAGCATGACGGCCAGGCGGGCCGTCGCGGCAAGGAGAAACAACAGGAGAGGCCCGCCCAGGGCCGTGACAAAAAGCCAGAAGACGACGATCACGAAGAGGATGACGAATCCGGCGACCAAGAGTTTCAGAAAGAAAAGAGGCCATGTGCATCGACGGCGGCGCCTCGCTGCATACTTCTCACCGCCAGCTTAAACAGTGGGCGCGAGAGATTACAGCGGCAGAGCCATCGTTTGATGCCCAAAGGCCGCTGAAGTGGTCCAGCACACCTATCATTTTTGACACTGAGGATCACCCTGATCGCACTACTGCGGTCGGGTGCTTGCCATTGTTGGTTTCACCAACAATACGCAACCTCAAGGTGACAAAGATGCTAGTCGATGGTGGGGCCGGTCTGAACTTGATCTCGCCTGCCGTGATCGAGAAACTGCAGATTCCTGATGGAGACCTCGAGGAGACGGGCACGTTTCAGGGGGTCAACCCGGGAAGAAGCCAACCTAAGGGAAAGGTCACGTTGCCCGTGACTTTTGGAAGCGATTTGAACTACAGGACGGAGAGGATCGTGTTTGATGTTGCCAAGATCCCCTTGCCCTACAACGGGATCCTTGGCCGCCCAGCGCTGGCCAAGTTCATGGCTGCGTCACACTATGCCTACAACACCCTGAAGATGCCAGGACCTGTGACGATCATCACCATCTCCTCCGATAAGAAAGATGCGCTGATTTGTGCTGACCAACTATACCAGCAAGCAGTTGCAGCAGCTGCCACCACTAGGGCACTTGCTCCTGCCGCTGGGACCCCGGGAGGGAAGAAGAAGAAGAAGACCGATGAGACCTCGGACACCCACTCCGGCAAGCGCACCTCTTTGGAGTGTAGCGTTCCCATCGAGGACGTGCCAGAGAGCTCGACCGGCGGAAACAAGAAGCCAGGGCCATACCGCCGGGAACCAAGAAGGTTTCTGTCAATGAGGACGACACGGGAGGGGCTTTCACCATAAGCTCCACCCTTGACGACAAATAGGAAGACGCGCTCGTCACCTTCCTGCGGGCAAATGTCGATGTGTTTGCATGGCAAGCTTCCGACATCCCCAGCGTTCCCAGGGAGGTGATTGAGCACCACCTTGCTGTCTGTCCTCATGCGTGGCCCGTCAAGAAGAAGGTCAGGAAGCAAGCTTTGGAACGACAAGAGTTCATCACAGAGGAGATCCGAAAACTGGAAGCAGCGGGTTTGGTAAGAGGAGTGCTCCATCCAACGTGGTTGGCCAATCCGGTCATAGTGCGCAAGGCTAATGGGAAGTGGAGGCTGTGTATTGATTACACAGATATCAATAAGGCTTGTCCTAAGGACCCGATCCTGTTGCCACGCATCGACCAGATTGTTGACTCCACATCTGGGTGTGATCTGTTGTCATTCCTCGATGCCTATTCCGGCTACCACCAGATCTTCATGACAAGAGAAGATGAAGAGAAAACAGCATTCATCACCCCATGTGGTACGTATTGTTTCATGCGGATGCCTTTCGGGCTGAAGAGTGCTGGTTCGACGTTTGCAAGGGCGGTCCAGATTGGTTTTGAACCCCAGCTCCATAGAAATATGGAAGCTTATATGGATGACACAGTGGTCAAAACCAAGGAAAGGGCAACCCTCATACCGGATTTGCAAGAAACATTTGCAAACCTGCGCAAGATCAATCTCAAGCTGAACCCCGAGAAGTGCGTCTTTGGCATCCCGTCCGGCAAGCTTCTCGGGTTCTTTGTGTCACAGCGTGGGATAGAGGCCAATCCGGACAAGATCAAAGCTATAGAGCAGATTGAAACACCCAAGCGAATCAAGGATGTGCGTCGGCTTGCTGGTTGCGTCACTGCCATGGGCAGATTCATTTCCAAGTCTGCCGAGCGTGCCCTTCCCCTTTTCAAGATCCTGAAAAAGGCAGGCCCGATGGAGTGGAAGCCAGAAGCCGAAGCAGCATTGCAAGATTTGAAGAAGTACCTCCCCTCCGTGCCAATACTAGTTGCGCCTAGGCCACAGGAGCCATTGCTGCTATACCTGGCGGCAACGAACCAGGTGGTTAGCGCCGCACTAGTGGCGCAGAGAGAGGTTGACGACGAGGTAGTGGCAGCGATAGAGCTCGACACCACCAATGCAGAGACGACACAGCCAGTTGAAGTGCCGCCGAAGAAGAAAATGATGCAGCACCCGGTCTACTTTGTTAGTTCCCTCCTGCAGGGAGCTAGATCAAGGTACTCCGGCGTGCAGAAACTGCTCTTCGGCCTTCTTATGGCCTCGAGGAAGCTGCGTCACTACTTCCAGGCACACGAGATCACTGTCGTCACTCGCCTCCCTCTGCAACGGATATTGCACAATCCAGATGCAACGGGAAGGATTATGGAATGGGCACTGGAGCTGTCCAGCTTTGGCCTCAAGTTTGAAAGTACTTCGACGATTCAGAGCCGAGTCCTGGCGGAGTTCATTGCAGAATGGACCGCAACGCCTGACGAAGAAGCCCAAGAGACTTCTCACCCCGGCAAGGAGGCAAGTTGCAGTTGGATCATGTACTTTGATAGAGCTTTCTCCTTACACGGCACCGGGGCTGGCGTACTGCTTGTCGCGCCCACCGGAGAGCACCTCAAGTATGTGATCCAGATGCACTTCCCCAGGGAGGTGTCAACAAACAATACGACAGAGTACGAAGGGCTGCTTGCCGGTCTTAGGATCGCGGCGGACCTCGGAATCAAGAAGCTCATCATTAGGGGCGACTCGCAGCTCGTCGTCAAGCAAGTCAACAAGGACTACCAGAGCCCATTGATGAAGGCCTACGTCGATGAAGTGAGAAAGCTGGAAGAGCGTTTCGACGGTATACAGGCTGAATACGTTCCCCAAGCGGGGAACGATATCACCGATTACCTGTCAAAACGCGCTGCCCTCAAGCTACCTGTGGATCCAGGTACCTTTGTGCTCCAGCTAACTCAGCCATCCGTTGATCCATCAACAGAGCAGGACAAGAGGAGGAAATCAGGACTCGGCAAGTACTTTCCCGCCGAGCTCCCCGGAGCCGCCGGCAAGGATGTTGCCGGGGACACTGAGGCCGCCACGGGACGGCTAGCTCCGGCGGAGCGTCAAGCTCTTGCCGTCGAGACAGCCGCTCCTATAGCGGAGAAAATGCCTTTAGTCCTCGTCGTCGAGCCTCAGGCTCCAGCATGGGCACAACATACCGTCCGATTCCTCAAAACAGGGGAACTCCCTGAAGAGCGGGAAGAAGCGGAAAAAGTAGCCCGTCGCTCTACCATGTACCAGTTCGTCGATGACGTCCTGTACAGAAAGAGGCCGAACAGTGTGAAATTGAAGTGTATCCCTCGGGAGGAAGGACTGGAGCTGTTGGCGGAGATACACGGAGGCATATGTGGATCCCACATCGGGTCAAGGGCCCTTGCCGGCAAGGCATTTCGGCAAGGCTTCTTCTGGGCCACCGCCCTCCAGGATGGGACGACACTAGTCACCAGGTGTGAAGCGTGTCAGTTCCATTCAAAGAAGCTTCATCAGCCAGCTCAAGCCCTTCAAACCATTCCTCTATCCTGGCCCTTCTCGGTCTGGGGGCTCGACATACTGGGCCCTTTCCCCCACGCTGTCGGGGGCTTTGAGTACTTGTATGTTGCAATCGACAAGTTCACAAAGTGGCCGGAGGTGGAGGCGGTGAGGAAGGTCACAGCTCAGTCAGCCGTCAAGTTCTTCAAGGGACTAGTGTGCCGTTTTGGTGTACCCAACAGGGTCATCACCGACAACGGCACACGGTTCACAAGCCGCACCTTCATGCAATATATCCAAGACCTCAGCAGCAAAGTCCGTTTCGCTTCTGTTGCTCACCCACGAAGCAATGGTCAAGCTGAGAGGGCAAACGCTGAAGTACTGCGAGGCTTAAGGACCAAGACCTTTGACAGGCTGCACAAGAGTGGAAGGCGCTGGATTGATGAGTTGCCGATGGTTCTTTGGTCGATCAGGACGACGCCAAATCGAGCCACCGGCCAGACACCTTTTGCCCTGGTATATGAGGCAGAAGCAACTCTCCCCACTGAACTCATATACGGGTCACCTCGAGTGCTCGCTTATGATGAGCTTGAGCAAGAGCAACTGCGGCAAGATGACGCAATGCTCCTTGAGGAAGATCATCTTCGGGCGGCTGTTAAAGCAGCACGCCACTAGCAAGCCTTGCGCCACTACCATAGCCGCAAGGTTCATGCTCGAAGCCTTGAGGAAGGCGACCTTGTCCTTCGGCGCGTTCAATCGGCCAAGAATTCCAACAAGTTGACGCCAAAGTGGGAAGGCCCTTATCGGGTAATACGAGTCACCAGGCCCGGCGCAGTCCGCCTGGAGACCGAAGATGCCGTTCCGGTGAGTAACTCCTGGAACATTGAGCATCTTCGCAAGTTTTACCCGTGAGGCGCGGCTTGCCGGGCCCCCCGGCAAGCCACCTTTTGTACAAGCATTGCCGATGATGCATGTAACCCTTTGTACAAAGCCAGGCGCAGACCCTGAGCATAAATAAATGAAGCACTGGCGCCCTAAGTTATAGCATGCATGCTAAGTCGAGTCTCGTCCTTGGTTAGGGTTGATAGTGCTTAGCGGCGATTAACCCCTAACTTAGAGGTCGAGTATGCGTCTCTTTGCCGTTCTTTCATCTTCTTTGGTTCGCAGGACTCACAGGTATCCTTGCCGGATCACTTGAGGACGAAAAAGAGAAGAGGGACAGACCAGCATCTAGACCCCGGCAAGCCAGTATTGCCAGGGGCTGCAAGAGCAAAGATTCACCCACGGCAAACCAGAGTTGCCAGGGGCTACAGCTTCAGATAAGTTCTTCATCCCTTATGATGCATTCCCTTATGGTCAGAGGTATGTGAAACCTCGTTTTTTCCTAAAAATACCGTGCTCCCCTAACTCTAGGCCCTAGGGCTCGTTCCTGGGGCCAGGTTTGGTAGTAGTCGCGGCAGCGAGAGGATGAAACAAGGAGCCTGAACCCACCTCATCCCTGCCTCCGCCAAAGGTGTGAGAAAGGTCGAGCGAAGTGGGGAGATGGCAAGGCCTGTTGCCGGGCAAGGAAATGTTTATCGTAAGGATATCAAGGATTTACTCCTTGTCGTGGGTTCTACCCACAAACAAATGACCCGGCAAGCATCCCTTTTTCATTAAAAACATTCCACTCAGGTACAGTCCATAGGGAATGAAAAACATGAATGATGGGATTACAAGTTTTAAATTCAGCTAAGGCCCGAAGGTTTAGAAACTAAAAAGAGATAAGGTGCCCATAATCCCTTTCTTGTCCCTCTCCTCAGGAGGCAGGTCAAGGAGGCAAAAAGGGCAAAAGGGGTGCCTAGGCAAGCTACGGGTGGCAGAAGACACCAAGAGAACATCTCGGTGGCCGTCCGAAGGCTGGATGGTGATGGCGGCGCCGGAAGCAGAGCTTGAAGACGAGGCGGCAGGACTTCAGCACGCGTCGAAGGCGTCGGTGCCCGCGTACTCCGACTTGACGGCCTTGCCGCCCGCCCTCTTCCTCTTCCGCAGCCTCCCAACGCCAGCCGCCCAAGGAGACGACCCCGAGAAGTTCAGGGAGGTAGCGACGTGGATGATGGGGTCGCCGGTGCCGCACGGAGCGGCGCCCGACACCTAATCGGACCCGTCATCCTGCCGCCTACTACCCTCGTCGTCGCTGCCGCTGTCCTCCTCGTCACTCCTGCCCGAGGAGGAGTCTTCACTATCAGAAGAGCTCTCCACGCAGCACCTTGCACGGGTCCCAAAGCACCCGAAGACCTTGATGGAGAGAAGGCCAACCTCCATCAGTTTAAAATGGAGAGTGAGCCCCTCCGTCAAGCGGTGGATATGGGCAAACGTCTTCCATCCCCGATGGAGATACATAACGTGAGGGGCGGGGAAGTCGACGCGGGCCCGCGTGCCACTAATCCCGCAGCCCCTCATGTGCAGCCACAACGACTTCGGCGGATCCAGCTCCATCTCCCGCGCGAATGGGGTTGGGAGACGAAGGCGACGGCGAGGCGGACGGCGCAGCCTGACGAAGAACTCGCAAGGGTCATCCCCAACGTGGCCCTCCATGGGGGGAGGAACTGCTGGCGGAGGCGAGGCCGGCGCGCCGCCCCGTCCTCCTCTTCCCCGAGCGCCTCGGCCTCGCCCATGACCTCGCCCCCTCGCCCTTCCCCTCGCGTCTGGCTCTGCCACCGCGGGTGTAGGAGAAGGAGGGACGCATTGTCAAGCGGCGACCCTCGCCACCACCGTTGAAGGACCAGGATTCCCTCTCTCCATGGCGGATGGAAGGGGGGAGCAGAAGCTGAAGGAAGGAGGAGATGAAGGAATGCGGGACGCCATCCCCCCCTCCCGCTCCTTATAAAGGAACGGGGTGGGGGCTCGGCCGCCCCGCTCAGCCAATCAAGGCGCAGAAGGCGCAGGGAACTGGGACCGACCTGCCGTCCCAGCCCGCGGCGGCCCGGTTTCCCGCCTCCACCGTTCGCTACCCCAAGCGCATGAGAGCCACGTTGCAGGCGTGCAGGACCGAGGCGACGGGTGAGGCGACCTCTCCCCACCCCGTGATCGTGGGGAGTGGACACCTTGAAGACCACGCCTCGGCCCCGTTCAGTAAATGGGTCGCGCCTCCGCGCCTCCCTCCATTTATGGGGAAGGCGCAAACCGCCCCCTTTACTACGACGTGACGCATGCATGCAGAGCTCAGCCCCACACATGCCGCCCACGTCACACACGCCTCCCCATGCCGCACCACGCGCGGGAAGCATGGGAAGCGCAGCGCGCGAAGAAACTTACCATGGTAAAAACCGCCCCGCCTGCCCGCGCACTGTTTTTGGGCCTAGCCCAACGACGCGATTGCGCTTACGTGTGGCCCAGGCCCGGGGGCTCCTGTCGATGTACAAAAAGAGGGGTACATTTTTTGTACCCCTATAACTATGCACGGGCAGTCTAAGCCACGGGCACCACCACACTGAGCAAGGCAAGGGAGGTGAGCCAAGGTAAGGCCGAAGCTCAGGAGAAGCAAAACGACGCCAAGACCAAGACCACAAAGAGCAAAGGGGACGAAGCGGACCCCCCCCGGCAAGATCCTTGCCGGGAGGCGGTTTTAGCAAACCCGGCAAGACCCTTGCCGTGGCAGCTCGCCCCACACCTACGTAGTGAGTCACCCTTGAGTCCACTGCCCCCATGGGGCAAGGATTCGGGAGGCATTCCCGTGTTGGCATGCAGATCTTTGTGAAGACATTCAAGATCAGATACACCCTTTAGAAGATGATGATCCTTGGCGGGATCCCAGCCAAGAAGGACCACAAGGCCCCCGGCAAGTGCCTTGTCGGGGATGACAGCAGGCGCCACGGCAAGACCCTTGCCGGGGCCCGGGAAAGGCCCTTGCCCAGAACACCCGTAGGGCCACCATCAGGCCCACGCCAGTCAAACCTCCACCGCCGTTCGCATGTAGCTGCCGACCCAACCAGCTGGGCAGGCACCTGCGTGGCAGCATGCTGATCTTCATGGAGACCCACCGCTGCGCCACCTGAGCTGCCTGCCTGCCTACGTGGCACCACGGGCGCCGTTGGCCAGGGCACGTGTCGACACGAGAGGGAGCAGCGATGGAAGAGACATGGCTCTCCCCCGTCCCGATAAAGCAAGGACACCTGGGCAAGACGCATTAAATGCGCCTTGTCATGTACTGCGAGGGATAACCTCACATCACTGTACCCTTTCCACCTCCTGTGTGCCAGTGTGGCAACCCCTTTCCTATAAAAGGAGGCCCGAAGCGACCAGGAGGAGGATTCGGCTTTTTGGAGTTCCTCACGCCCCATAGCTAGCTCAAGAACACAGATATACAATCCACCAAAGCAGGAGTAGGGTTTTACGCATCCCCGCGGCCCGAACCTGGATAAACGAACCATGTGCTATCTGTTTGATCCGCTCTTCTCACGACCCCGCGCCCCGCAACCGTAGTAGGGATTCTTGTGATTCCATAGGTGTTGTTCTCACCGACAAAGGAGATAGCAATTGCGGACCCACCGACAAAGCGACGTGGCTACGGCGATTACTATCTCATCGTGGTGTTCGACATAAGGATTGCCATCAATGCTGGAGGTAGTAACGGCAGAGGCTTGCGCATGTTGGCGGCGGCAGATTTGTACCCCTACACGTTCGAAGACACCGTGCGCCATCTAGGCCGCATCTTCGCGGTGACAAGCCAGGGGACTTGTTTCATCTGGTTGACATCCTACGGTACGGGAGATTACAAACGGAATGCACAAACCATCATTTGCATCCCTAACGGTACTCTATTATTTTGCAGGGACCAGTCATCCCCCGATCAAAATAAGATCGCCGATCCTGGATGTGCATTTGCATCCGCGATTCGGTCTAACTTGGAACCTTGTAGCTGACTTTGGCATATTGGGATCAACTACCTTAGCAGTCGTTACCCATGGTACCACTGATGTGCAACATGGTCACATAATCTACCACGATCGGACCGTCACCATCTACCCAGGTATTCCATTTTTAACCCTCTCACCTTCTCTTTCATTGTTGTACTAGTAGTATACTTTGTAGTACTAGTAGGAGTACTTTTTACCTTGGAGGACGCGTATAGCTAGCTAGGCCCTTGAATACTTGAAGCCACTAGCTGGCGCCATTTTTGTTTTTCCATGTCTTACTATCTCATCCATGTAGCCAAGAGTGGCTATATATAATAAGCCGGTTATTTTACTTCCTCTATACTGGAGTAGTACTATTTGCTGCATAGTATTACTGACTGCCACATTTGAGCACAACATTATTATGCATGGCCTTGACTATGTACGTCACCATGTGTCCAGATCTGGGATGCCGCATGTACCAGATGAACAGCGCCGAGTTCGACCCCCGTGATGCTACGTGGGTGCCGAGGAACACTCTTGGAGAGTACTCGCTTTTCATCGCGGACAACTACCCCATTGTGAAGCGGATGCCACCTTCCGTGCATGACACGGAAGGCCTGCGGTTCATGAAGCATGGTTGTGTCTTTAGTATGCACCACCGGATGAACGACATGCTGGGACACGCTATCCCTGATTTATGCCGCTTCAGCTTGGATGAGTCTCCATCGTGTGGAACCGGACTAGAAAACTGCGACAATGATTCCCGTTGCCCACCGCTATGGATCATGCCATCCATGAAGAACACCTGGGACTGGAACCTGGAGGAGGACATGTAGCCCATCTATAACGTGTAAGTGGAGTACGGTAATTGTGAACGGTAGTGCTGTGAATATATGTAGACTAGTCGTGCACAAATTTATCACATGAGTTGGAGATGAACTTGTGTGTCATACTGGCATTTGTCCTTTAAAATTTATTAC
Source organism: Triticum monococcum (assembly GCA_034509565.1). Taxonomy (NCBI): domain Eukaryota; kingdom Viridiplantae; phylum Streptophyta; class Magnoliopsida; order Poales; family Poaceae; genus Triticum; species Triticum monococcum. The sequence continues at coordinate 700,237,231 of CM067847.1, forward strand.
TAGTAAACGTGTTATGTGCCCTGTTCAAGAATTCATCCGATTAACCAGTTAACTTGCCGATTAATCCCTACTCATAGGGTCACCGAGTAGCCGATAAACCGAAAAATCGTCCGATTAATTGATTAAATGGCCGATTAACTTGCCGATTAGCCGATTAATCCCCTACTCGCTAGCCAATCGAGCAGTTACCAGTTAACGATTTCCTCAACAATGGTTATGTGTACATGCAACTTGTGTGCTTGTTGCACGGGCTCCAACACGCTCTTTGAGAAAAAAAGGTGGCACAGCTTTGGATATACGTGACGTGGCGGCATCATATAGTAGCATTGTTCGCTATAGTTGTACTAGTACACTCCTACTAGGACGACAACTCCTATAAAACCTTGCACTTGGCTCTTTGCCTCTTCGGGAGGTTCAACGGTTCGTACTCGTGTGAACCTTGCACTTGGCTCATCGCCTCTTCGGAAGGTCCAACAATGATGATACTACAGTACAATAGGCTTCTGGCAATCTGACACCGATTGAACTGTTGCACGTCCACCGCGAGGGCAAGGGAGAGGGAGAGGGTGCTGTAGTCAAAACCCTCTCCTCGTCCTGCGAACCACCGCACGCGTGGGCGAGGGAGAGGCGTAGTAAGCAAGCTTCTCCTCGTTCGGCGAGTTGACGTGACACATCAAAGCAGTACTAGTACTAGTAGTAGTAGTCCATACTGCATCCTTTCCGATTAATATGGCTTAATTTGAAACGAGAAAAATACACTAGCGGTCAACATATGTAACAGTACGCTCTTTACGGTCACTATATATAGTTTTGCGGCAATTATGCGATCACTAGCTCATCGTAGAGCACCGTATTGCACCCTACTGACCGGCCACATAGTCGACGTGGCACTTTGTTGACTGGTTAAATTGTCACCTAGTTTCTGGGTTCCACCTGTCAGTTGGCAGAGCAAAGAAATCAGTTAAACAATACTTTATGCAGGCGCGACACGAGTCCAGCCCTTGCGCGCGAACTGCCCTGGCTGTGTATGTGAGTGCATGCACTTGTCCTCCCTCGGTCTTCCAACAAAGAGTGTACTACATGATGTACATCTACACTTCCAATGCATTTAGCCTTTAATCTAAATCGATATTGATTGACTAATGCACCAACTTTTGCTGTAGGTATAGGCTACATGTCTATCCTTAATTACAGCATGCAACGGCCTTCATTTAATCTTCTTATCTCAATGGTCGCATGCACACATAAGTCTGCTACTTTTGGGCGTTAATTATGCCCTGGTCAATGTGTAAATCTCTAAATGTATAGTCTTTCACGGACGTAGGGAGTAGGTTGAGCACTTGAGCATGAGCGTGTGTGTTGCGTCGTGTGCTGTGTGCCGCATGGGTGCGTGAGTGTTGCGTGCGTCCATGTGTACGTGTGAGTGTTGCATGTTGCATGCATGCATGCATGCATGGGGCTTACTCCCTCCCATTGACATGTTCATATTTCAAGCTTCCTCTGTTCCCTCCATATGGTGATACTCCCTCTGTTCCCAAATAGTACGGAGTAAAAGCCTCCCTCTGTTCCCAAATACGGAGTATTTGTCTTTCTACAGATATCAACAAGTGACTAGGTACGGAGCAAAATGAGTGAAGTGGGCGTAGAGGCATAGGGATACTGTAGAAAGGAAGTCCTCGCGATCCATTTATTCCCCATCTCGGTTAGAGAGAACTATTCAACTAGTCTCCTCTTCTTCCTCCTCTCTTCTTCTTCCTCCTCTCTTCCCCATCGTCGGCCACACACCATTTACCCCCGCTCACTGCTCTCCCGCCCGCGCCATCTTCCTTGGTAGCCCGCGCGTACCATATCCCCCCGCTCACTACTCGGCCACACGAGGAGAAGCTTCTTCGCTTGCCCGCCCGAATCCACTGCCCCACTGGCTCGCAGGCACCAAAAACCCCAATGGCAGAACCGACTGACACGCAGAGCCGCGATTGGAATTCCCTCCCCGATGTTCTCTTGGAGCAGATCTGTAGTCGTATGGACCTACTCAGCACCGTCCGTCTGGACGCATGCTCGGTGTCTTTGTACCGTCTACTCGTCTGCAATCGGCCGACTCTTTTCAAGACACCCTGGTTGCTGATGCCCGATCCTCGCAGGTGGCCCAGACACCGACTTGACGATCCTACGGAGGTTTCCGTGGAGCCCCTCGACATGCTACCACTACCCGTCCACCTGTCCTTCATGCGTGACCACTACTGGGCGAGCATGAAGGCCAACTGGATCGTCCTCATCCACCACACTGGTAGTCCGTGGCGTCTCGTGGGTATCTACACCCAGTGAGAGATCACCCTTCCATCGTTGGATACCGCCGTCATCGAGCCTCGCGGCCCGCCGGACACTCCTGCCTACTACGCACGAGACGCGTCAAGCTTTTGGCTCGACCTTTGTTTGCAGAAAGTTGTAATCTATGAAGTGTCCACACTATCAGAAGACTACATGGATTACAAGCTCATTTCCTTGTTCAACAAGGGATTAGTATATCTGGAATCCGGTCGCCATACATGGTTATGGCTCATCATCAATCCTGTTGAGGAAACATTTCTGTCTGATGCTATAGTGCACGATGGCATCGTTTACGCAGTTGACTCACAGATTGGCTACCTATATTGGTGGAATCTATCATCGTGTAATTGTTCTATCTCATCTCATCTTTACCTTATGAATACGAGTGCCTGTTCATTTGTTACAAATCTAGAATCCATAGCATGTCTATAACCACATCATTGCTATATGTTCTTCTCATTTCCTAGATTTTTATGACCACATATGTTATTGTTAGAGTTGATATGAGAACAATTGGCATCTAATGATTGTTAGAATACATATTATGAGCATAACATCATTATTGCTATATGTTACTCTCGTTTACAAGATTTTTATAACAACACATGTGATTGCTTAGAGTTGATATGAGAACAGTAGTAGTAAGTGCTATGGTAGAATATGAGTAGGCGCTGTTATAGCTGTTTTCCTCTCATTGTTACATGATGTTTGAACCATGACATATTGCTAGAATATGAAAGCCATTGGCTTATTTTTTAACTCGGGGTATGATTATGACCACGACATTGCAATTCTCTGTCTATGATATGTGTCACTATTATAATAATCTTAATTCCACACATACTCTGAACATGATTGTTTATTTTTATCCTTTTGGTTTCCAATTTGAATTGTTGCAGCAGACGCAAATGCACTGGCCTTCATGATTCTGGAATCATACCAGCCGATGGGTGGTGATTTATCGCTCATTCAGCTAACGGCGGTCATTTGATGCTCATTCGCACGTACCAAATTAACCAAACCATTACATCAAACCACATGCAGTACAATGCGTGGGGCGTTCGTGACATTGATGGCTATGGCTGCTTCGTGTTCGAGAAAGATCCCAGCTCTGTTGGGCCAGGCGTATTCAACTGGAGGCGGGTTTATAGCCTCGGCAACCACTCCTTGTTCCTCGGGCTCAATTATCTGATCATCCAACCAATCATCGATCATATCACCGGCGATGATTACTGTGCTATGCAACTTCCATTCGCGAGGGGGGGGGGGGGCTGTGTTTACACATCATATCATGGGTTTCATGAATCACCATATCCAGAGATTCGTCGACACAGCTTGTTGCCAGATAATCTTCAGTGTGTGAAAGGCATCAAGCTTCCATGAGATGGATGGCTTTTGCAAACCCGACATGCGGCGATGTGGTTCATGCCAACAGCAAATATGCACAACTTGATTTGTGTTGATATCTAGACTGAGCCATGTATTCTGCTACTGTAGCACGACCCTTTTTTGTTCGATATTATGTATTGTTGTTAGTTTGAAGCACTCCTCTGGTTTGAAGGATAGATACCTTCCTGGGATCAAGTGCATCCTAACTCACCTGCGTAGGATGTACTGATAATGATGATGGAGATGCTGTGTAGAAGCCATATATCAGTTAGGCTTCAAGTGTGTACTTGTTAGTTAAACCTATGTATAAATTGTGACACTAAATACGACTAGTAAGTAGTAGAGTAGCAGTACTAGTATACGTCGGTCAAATTATTCATCATGTCCACACATTGAATTGATGTGACAACACGCTGCGCGTGAGGTGACACAAGAATCCCGGCGGCGTGTTCGGGTATTCTGGACTTCAGATTTGGAGTACCACTTATCTGTCGAAATCTTTCATCATTCACTTAAAACAGTCGATTGATCATACATTGAGTATCATATAATTGGAATTACCGATGCAAGTCGAAGAAGGATTGGCCCGTGCTGCCGGCTGGCGTCAAGTTCGATCCCACGGATCAGGAGCTAATCGAGCACCTTGAGGCCAAAGTGAGTGCTGACAGCGCGAGATTTCAGTCTCTCATCGATTTGTTTATACCAACCATCGACAGCGAGCACGGCATATGTTACACCCAACCTGAGAAACTTCCAGGTAAGACACCGATCGGCCGTCTACTTGCACAAACATATTCCTTTGTTTATAGCTCTATTTTTCTTTTTAGATGCAGACCTGGTGAAGCAATTACAATTTGACAGTTAATAAAAAGTGAAACAAGTGACTGCAACATGCCAAAGATGTTATGAAAATACCAACTAGGTACACTAAAACCTGTATTCCACAATACTGCAGGTATCACACTGAGTGGCCTAAGGAAGCATTTCTTCCAGCGCAATTCCAGGGCGTTCAAAAGGGGAACGTGGACGCGTCGCAAGATGCAGTCGGAGTGCGCCATGCACGCGATGTGGCACAAGACCGGCAATACCTTGCCGGTGATGGTCAACGGCCGGCAGACGGGCAGCAAAAAAGGTTCTGGTGCTGCACACCAACAAGAACTTCAACCAACAGAGGACCAACTGGGTGATGCACCAGTACCACCTCGGGGACCTGGAGCAAGAGAAGGAGCGGGAGCAGGTCCTCTGCATGATTTTCTACCAGACGAACACTAAGGCCAGGAGTAAAATGATTATAAGTTAGTTTGGTATTGGTAGTTGTACTACCTTGTCGTCTGCAAGTTGGTATTGTTGTTAACTATCTTTTGGTATGAACTTGCATTTGCTTCCAACCATCATGCCGAGGCTCGACGTGGATATAAAGCTGAATCATTTGTTTCGAAACGAATTTTCAGGCACCTGATTTTTATTTGATGGGTAGCATAAGCACCCGCCGTTCGCATTCCCAGTTCTCCATTTTTTTTGAAACAAGTGCATGCACTTATTATCACGATAAAAAAAATATCCGTGCTGCATCCTAGTTATCAGTCTATACTTGCAGAATTCTCTCGTTTATTGAGCACATATATTGTTTTTTCAGGTCGAGCAAGTTTCAACTGGGTTGTAGATTGCCCAGGGTTGTTTTGTTTTTAACAGGCCCATCCCATGACGACAACGGGGCACAAAGGTCCAGCAGGTATCTACTGGCCTCTGGCCCGCCAGCGTTAGTTATATTTTTTCTTACAATATGCGCAGGCAGTTTTTTTACTGAATCAAACACACAGCCCGGTTCTATTTTCCTCTTGAAACGCATGTCCTACATCCGTTTTCTAATCTCTACCTATAGTTTTACTAGTTCATATACACGTATCATTATATTGAAAACACATAAAATTCCCTTTTCATATTTACATCCTTATTTTTGTTGTTTTTTCCCACCCAACGCTGATTTTTTTACCACTAGTTTTCCCTTAAACCAACTAAATTGTCCCACGTCTTATTTGCTTACAAAAACAAAACGATTTTTTTGGCAAATCAATAGGTTCGTAAAAAAATGTTTATCATTTCGGGATTACAACAGTTCGGACTCCACCGAAATATGCAAAATAAGGTTGCACTTTTTGACCATGGTCCTGGGCAGAAAATGGGCTGTAATAAATTACTTAAGAATTAGCAAATGGGCTGCAAATTATAAAAAATAGCAAATGGGCTTTATGTTTTCTGCCACAGATTTGGAGCCTGACTTGTGGGCCTACTAAGTTCATGTGTACACAAGGTTTCTCAAAAAAGAAATTTAGTCAACAATCGACTCTACCAGCGTCAGACCGTTAGATGTCAATCTAACGGCAATCATGCTTCTTCAGTCTCTGATCTTCCTGCCCCAGCTGCCCAAACCAGCGCCATCGGAACCGCCTGCTCCCGCCTCCCATGGCCGACAGTGCTGCCGGGAAGGCCTCACGGCCCCATCATACTCGCATCCCTGGCCTGTCTATCCCTCTACTCACCCACACCTCCTGTTATTTTCCGGTGACGGCAGCCGAACCAGTCAACCCTCGTACTCTCCACCGCGTGGGCATCCACTATCGTGTCTTCCCCGGCTCCGTGTCATTCCCTTCGTAGGACTCGCTGTCATCCACCGCCGTGGTGCTGTCGGCGCGGTGTGGTCAACGATGTCCATCCAACGGCCATAGTGCTTCTTCAGCCTCTGGTCTTCTTGCCCCATCCGCCCAAAGCAGCGCCGGTCGTGCCGCATGCTCCTGCCTCCCGTGGTCGGCTGTGCTGCCACGGAGGCCTCACCGTCCCCCTACTACTCCCATCGCTGGCCAGGCCATCCCTCCACTCACCACTCCCCCTGTTATTCTGCGGTGACGGCAGCCTTACACCGCAGCCGAACCAGTGAACCCTCAGACTCCTCTCCGCGTGGGCATCCACTGCTGCGTCTTCCCCGGCTCCGCGTCATCCCCTTCCTAGGCCTCGCCGTCGTCCACCGCCGTGGTGCTCTCGGCGCGGTGTGGTCAACGACCGACTTCCATCGGAAGAGTACTGTACGTGAAGACGCTGACAGCTGGGTCCATGGCAGCCACAAGGAAGTGCCTCCTTATTACGCGCAAAATAATTATTCCTCCACCTGACAGCAGGGACCCACCGGATGGGCCACCAGTATTTCATAGAAAAAACGTTTCCTCCCTGACTGCTGGGACCCACTGGACGGGCCACCGTGTTTCACGAAAAAAATGTTTGCCCCTGACTGCTGGGACCCACCGGACGGACCACCCTATTTCACGAAAAAAACGTTCCCCCTCGCTGTCAGCTCAGACCCACCGGAAGTGCCTCATTATCAAGGTTGTCAGAATCGTGATTCTGAATCGAATCGGAGCTCCGATGGTAGGATCGCAAATCGTAGAATCTTCACTATCAGGATCGTAGAAACGTAGATTCTAGAGACTAAAGTCGTAGAATCGGAGGGGTTAGTTTGGATCGTAAAGTCGTAGAATCGTACAATAGAATCGCGATTCTGACAACCTTGCTCATTATTACGCACAGAATAATGAATACTCCCCCTGCTTGCTGGGACCCACCATGGTGGGAGGCTGACTTGTGGGCCTACTAAGTTTACGAGGATGGAGGGCTTTGTCAACTTAGTCAATATGAACGATTCTAGCTCCAGTGACCGTACGATGTCCATCCAATGGCCGTAGTGCTTCTTCAACCTCTGGTCTTCATGCTCCAGCCGCCCAGAGCTGCGCCGGTCGTGCCGCGTGCTCCTGCATATCGTGGCCGGCTGTGATGCCGCGGAGGCCTCACCTCCCCCTACTACTCCCACTGCTAGCCCATGCTGTCCATCTACTCACCCACACCCCCTGTTATTCTGTGGCGACGACAGCCTCACGCCGCAGCCGAACCAGTGAACCCTCGTACTCCTCTCCGCATGGGCATCCACTGTCGCGTCTTCCCCGGCTCTGCGTTGTCCCCTTCCTAGGCCTCGCCGTCGTCCACCGCCTTGGTGCTCTCGGCGCGACGTGGTCAATGTGGTCAACGACCGACTTCCATCGGAAGAGTACTGTACGTGAAGAGCACTACTAGGAAAAGGGCTAAAGATGGAATTGACACTAATGGCGCACCAGATATGTGGTGTGCCATTACTATATACTAATGGCCCACCATCTGTTGGTGCACCATTAGTGTGGAAGACACTAATGGCGCACCAGGCGCACGGTGCGCCACTAGTAACAAAATGTTTTTTTTCATTTTTTCAAACATACTAATGGCGCATCCGGGCAGAGTGCGCCATTAGTAGTTAATGGCGCACCAGCCATAGAGTGCACCACTACTGTATTATTTTTTTTTACTTTTTTGCAAAACTACTAATGGCGCAACGTTGCATAGTGCGTCATTACTAGTTTAAACTAGTAATGGCGCACTGTGCCACGGTTCACCATTAGTATAAAAATTATTTTTTTACTTTTTTGAACTACTAATGGCGCATGCCTGTGTGGTGCGCCATTAGTATGTTGGGTTACTAATGGCGCATGTCTCTGTGGTGCGCCATTAGCACCCCCCGCACCCTCCCCCCGCTCCACCGCCGCCGCCGACCCCCCGCACCCTCTCCCCCGCTCCACCGCCGCCGACGACCCACCGCACCCTCCCTCGCTCCACAGCAGCCGACGACCCACCGCACCCTCCCCCGCTCCATCGCCGCCGACAACCCACCGCACCCTCCCCCGCTCCACCGCCGACGACGACCCCTCGCACCCTCCCCCGCTCAACCGCCGCCGACGACCCACCGCACCCTCCCCCGCTCCACCGCCGTCGACGACCCACCGCACCCTCCCCCGCTCCACCGTCGTCGCCGACACCCCGCACCCTCCCCCACTTTCTAATGATATTTTTAAATAACAAATTTGATGATATTTTCAAATAAGAAATTTGATGATATTTTCAAATAACAAATTGGATGATATTTTCAATTAAAATTAAAAAAAACAAATTTGATGATATTTTCAAAAAATTTTGATGATATTTGATGATATCATCTGTTCTAGTCCTCCTGAAAATAACAAATTTGATAAAAAACTAATTATTAGATGCAACTAGAAATAATGAAAAAAAAGTTACTAATGGCGCACCAGAGGCGGGTGCGCCATTGCTATCAGAAAAAGTTCCTAATGGCGCACCAGAGGAGGGTGCGCCACTGCTATCAGAAAAAAACTACTAATGGCGCACCAGAGGGTGGTGCGCCATTGCTATAGTGTCTAGCTGGATACCCCTTCGCCCGATCCCCCCTTCCCTCTCCCTCGCCAGATCCCCCTTCCCTCCCCTTCCACAACCGCTCCGACGAACCCCGGCCCGCTCCGACGACCCCCGCGCCCGCTCCACACCCGCTCCGGCTCCCCCGCGCCGGCTCCAGACCCTAGCACCTCCCCACTTCCCCTCCCCTCGCGCTGCTTCACCCGACTAGGTCGTCCCCGTCGACACCGCATCGTCCCCGCGACCACCGTCGTCGCCGCACCCCACCAAGGAGTCCAGGAGCTTTCCAGTGTTCTTCTACATCATCTACGACTAGTCGTTCGAGCTCGACGACTCTGCATCGTGCAGATCGAGGTCTTCTTCCACCTCCGGCCACCGCGGCCTCACCGTCGATCCGCGCCACCTCGTCAACCCCGGCCCTGCACGAGCTCGCCATCGTCTTCCTCTCGGTGAGCTGCACCAGTTCCCTCCCCCCCTCTCGGTGACCTGGTTGTCTGGCTTAAGTTGGAGGCTGCAACGGAAGAGTTCAATCAGAAAAAAATACAGGCTTTAAAGATGATTTTTTTTCTTAGTATTGCCATGTTTTTTCAATTTATCAAGCTCCAGCACAAATATCCGATAGTATTTGGGCTGCAGTTAGAGTACTAATTAGTTGGATATTTGAGTAGTATTGTCAACAGTAATAACTTTTACATGTTTGCATTGCTTCCAAGAGTAATAGCAGGTGCTTAGGACACCTTTAGGAGATCTACTCATCTCTAATCATGCTACTCAAGGATAGGAACCGTAGGCTTCTCTAATCTGCTTGTGCTAGGTTGTTCTACAGTTCAAGATATACTCCTTAACTGAATTCTGTAACTAACAAACCTAGCTCTTGCAAGTAACAACATGTTCAAGATCAAGGTTGACAGTATGTTCTGACAGTATAAGAGTAGGAATTCTGTGTTGTTTCTAAAAGCTCTACAATATCCAGATTTTATGATATTTGTACATCCAGTTTTTGTGGTTAGATATCTGACAGTATAAGAGTATGTTCTGACAGTATAAGAGTAGTATAAGAGTATAAGAGTAGTATATCCAGTTTTTGTGGTTAGATATCTGAATTGAGAAAAAACATAGCTTTTGCGGTCTCCATATACTACTAATACTACTACTGTATTTCATTTCAAAGTTCAAAATGCTGGTACTGAGATTTTCATTTCCAATGAGTGATGTTTTTCCTAGCAGTAGAAAAATAGCAGTAGCCATGTACTAGGAGTGCATTTTTTTCTAGGGTGATGGATAGATCTAGTGAGTACTGCATTGCTTTTGTCCAACTTTTGATAGGACCAAGGAAATGAGTGCTCGAAAGCATGCCCATGCGTTTGCCCCCTTCTCTTGGGCCTGGTCTTCTCCCCCTCTTTATGCCCTTTTCTTTTGAACAGGAAAAGAGGGTCATAACCCTTGTAATTATGCACAAGCTCTTTGCTTTCTACCCACAAAAAATGTTGGTTCATGGCTGGCTAACTGCAGGTCCGGCCAACTGGTAGGTGGGTGTAGATGCTTGAATTGCATAGGGCCAACTAACTGCCCCTTGAAGGGGGAAAACAAGATGTTGTTGATACATAAATGTAGTTTTCAGTATTCTGTCCAAACTGAAAACTGTTAAAAAGACCATGTGTTTTTTGGTCAAAATCTGCATGTAAAACTAAAATAATCTCCTAGTAGTTAACTGTTATGGACAATTGTCAGTTTTCTGTAAAGATGATGGAACATTATAAAGCATTATACTCTAGTGTATCTGAAGGATACAAAAAATTTAGCAACTTCTCTGATTTTATAAAGTTGTTCTTATATGGGTGAAACTTCACTTGTTTTTAGGCTAGTGCAGGGTGTTGCTTCTTCTGTATGGGCCAACTATGTCACAAATAAATTGTTCCTTCTTCTGAATTTGACAAGTAATGACTTGCAAAGATGATGATCATCTTGCTAGTTTGCTGGGTTTTGTCTCCGACCATTGTGTCGTGATGAATTTGCAGGTACCCCGAGAGGCCCTTGAGTTTGCTGGAATGTCGATTAACTTCCGTTCCGGCAAATTCGGGTACTCCATATGTCCTATTTTCAGCAAAGGTCATGCCGAAATTTTCCGTGAATTTTAGCATGACTTTGCTAAAAATAGGACATATGGGGTACTTGCGACTAATGCATGGGCCAGGGTATCTTAGTACTTAATTAAGTAGGATAACTGCCCCTCCATTCTTGTTGCATTAAACCATAGGTGGCAATAGAGCCAAGTGATTAGGCCCAACTTAGAATTATCCTTGGCATCGATAAACGCTAGATGATAAACCCAACATAGGTGGCAATAGAGCCAAGTGATTAGTGCCAAGTGATTATGCCCAACCTAGGGTGCCTCGGCATCGATAAACCCTAAATGATGAAAACTTAATTTGGCTTCTATAGGGTGCCTCAGTGTCGATGAGAACCTAAATGATGTACGCTTAGGATTTTAGGGTGCCTTGGCGTCGACAAACCCGAAATGATAAAAGCTTAGCTTTTAGGATGCCTCAGTGTCGAAAAACCCTAAATGATGAGACCATGATCTTGTTCCTTGACAATAACCAACTTTTTGACCAAACTTTTTTCCTATTTAGAGCGAAACATGGCCCACAACAATGAGGCAGGCGGTTCGGGCGGCAAGCAATTCTGGGAGCTGTCCCAGGAGTTGGAGGAAGAACCTCACCGCTATGAGGACGCCGCGGAAGACACCGATCCTGACTACACAACCCCTAGTGGCGTCGGGGATGACACCAATGATGATGGCGCCGCGGATGCCACCACTGATGATGGCGGCGCATGCACAGATGGCAGCCAACCGAAGAGGCAACGGAAGGACCGGCGCCCGAACGTGCTCGGCACCGTCAGGGAGGAATTTACTGAAGTGAACTCCGACGGGAATCTGACGGCGCCCAAACACATAGTCAAGGGGTACTCGATTCAGCTCGGGTGCATTCTCCGGAGCACCGCCTCGATCAACACCGAGAACCTAAGGCATAAGGACCGAGGGAATTTGCGCAGCCTCCTCTTCACGAAGCTGCACGAACGATACAAGTTCCCCGCTGAGTTCGCAAACACACGCCTCTCGGGTAATAAAGTGAACGGTGCCGCCCTCACGACGATGAGCATGGCCCTGTCTACTTGGAAAAGCATGGTGAAGGCAATGATTGACAAAGGTGATAGTTATGATAAGATCAAGGCGAAATATCCTTTGATTAGCGAAGATGACTACATGGAGTTCAAGATCAAGTGCAATAGCCCCGCAACCTCCGAATCAAGTCAGTGGGGGAAAGAAATGCGGCAGTTGAACATAGGGGTCCACCAACTCGGTCCCGACGATTACAGAGTGGCGGAGCCTGTATGGGACAAGGAGGACGCGGAGCGTGCCGAGCAAGGCCTACCGCCCCGCTTCGAGAAATACAGTGACAAGCAGACCAGGAACTTTCTCGGGGCCCGGTACAAGGAGGACCCAGTAACAAAGGAGCTTACCACGGATCCGAAGACGAAGGAGCTTGAGCTTGTTTTGGTAAGGAATACACCCCCGCGTAATTAGCTCCATATGGTTGCATTCTAATTAATCCCCAATATTTCTAAATGGTTCACATTCCTTCCGCAGGACAAAGAAAGCAGTAGCGCGGGGTCGTCTCAGAGCTCCCCTTTCGACACCCCTTTGAATAGGGCGTTGAACGTAATGAAAAACAGGGATAAGCTCAATAAGCCGACGCCAGCTGGTCAGGTGGCCGGCAAAGGCATGTCCACAAAATGATCGTCATACTATGCCGCTGGTGGGCGAAAGGAGAAAAAGACCAGCTCGGAAAGCCAGTCGCGCGAGGTTGAAGCACTCAAGGCACAAGTGGCGCGGATTCCGGAGATGGTTCAAGAGCAAGTGCAACAACAACTGGGATCGACGCTCACTGGCATTATGCCTACCTTGATTCATGGGATAACGACGTGGATTGCGGGTGGCCAACAGGGGCCGCCCCCGATTCCCAGCTTCATGGCCAGCAACTCGCACAACGCGCAGGTGGCACCATTGGTGTCTCCGGCAGCGGCGGTATTGGTGTCTCCAACGCCGGCATTGGAGCTTAATGCACCCGGGTGTACACCGGCCGGCACCTCGCCAGCAAGCGGCCCCTCCGTCAGTTGCACGCCCGCCGTTGGCGGTGCCTCTACATTAGCCGAGCTCGATGGCATCACAGTAACTAAGCCTCTCGGCCGAGGACTTCATCTCCTTGCCTTTGACTGGGCATCCCTGATGCCCTACATGTTTTCGCAGGGCGCCGCCGACGTTCCTTGCACTCTCCTGCACTTCGTGGGCAGCGAGTTGGTCGATGTCGCCAAGGGTAGAATCGTTCAAGTGGGCAACCCCGTGTTCCATGGTAATCCGATGCCACCTACAATGTATCGGGTTGAAGTGGTTCGGTGCTGCCAGGCTGCGACGAGCTGTTACCACCGATTCGACCCGCTGGGGAAGACGAAGAAGATGAGATGACCCTCAGCGCCTGCGTAAGCTGGCCCCTGCTTTGGCCGAAGAGCCAGATTCGTTTGGGGGCGAGGGACACCACCCCACAGACAAGACCTCCAGTCATGCCGGCGCCAAGCCATGGCAAGAACGCCGCAACGCTACCGGACATGCCGGACATCCCTATGGCACAGGATCCGGACATGCATATGGCATAGGATCCGGACGACGACGACAACCACGATGGTACATTTACCAACGTCGATAAGTACTTTGCCGAACATGGGTACGGAGACGAGTTCTGCGGCCCTCCTTCTCAAGAACCCAAACAAGATGATCGCGATCTAGCTGGTACGGCGGAGAAACCCAATTGCAACAGGCGTCGTTTGGCATTCAGTTCTCAGGAGACGCCTCCAGCTGCCGCCTTCACCGAGCCTCAGATAGCGGAGGTGCCAAATATTATCAGCCCCAACACGCTCAAGAAGGCGGTCTGTGAGCAGAACTCGGTCCCATTACAGCAGATCAAGAAGAAGGGCCGGAAACGGCAGACTAAAAAGGCCGCGCCGGTGCGAGCCAGCCGGCACCGAGTACGATCCGTGCTCAGGATGGGCCACCTTCACATAAGGATATCTCGAGGAGGGTGCATGTGGCGGGTAGGGCGATGCTACCGACAAATATGCTCAATGCTGCAACCGGTGCTATGAGGAGTGGCGTCTCAGAGAGAATGATGTGGCATACCCGGTTTTCGTGGCCAAGGTGCCAGAGGGCAAGGGCTTTGTGGATGGCGCCATCGGGGGTACGATCGTCCTGTGGTTTGATGACAGCTTTGCTATGTTCAACCTTCATCCGCTGCACTACACCTTCGTTCGACTGTTTTCGCTGAGTATGGAGATGCGGATCATTAGAGACAAGATCCCGAACATCGTGATTGTCGACCCCTTCTACATGCATGCCAAGCTCTTGAGCAGCGCTGGGGACCGCCAAGTCGCGAGTTCACACCTCGAAGACGTCATTCTGGCAAACCCAGATAAGGATAACTTCCTTAGGGCTTACTTTCCCGAGTAAGTCATCCCTTAACCGCCCCATTGAAGGAAATATGCCCTAGAGGAAATAATAATGTTATTATTTTATTTCCTTATATCATGATAAATGTTTATTATTTATGCTAGAATTTTATTATCCGGAAACATAATACTTGTGTGAATACATAGACAAACCAAACGTCACTAGTATGCCTCTACTTTACTAGCTCATTAATCAAAGATGGTTATGTTTCCTAACCATAGACATGTGTTGTCATTTGATTAACGGGATCACATCATTAGGAGAATGATGTGATTGACATGACCCATTCCATTAGCTTAGCACCCGATCGTTTAGTATGTTGCGTTGGGTTGGCGTATTCCGAGATTAGGATTTTTCACTCCGATTGTCGGAGAGGTATCTCTGGGCCCTCTCGGTAATGCACATCACATAAGCCTTGCAAGCATTGCAACTAATGAGTTAGTTGCAAGATGATGTATTACGGAACGAGTAAAGAGACTTGCCGGTAACGAGATTGAACTAGGTATTGAGATACCGACGATCGAATCTCGGGCAAGTAACATACCGATGACAAAGGGACCAAAGTATGTTGTTATGCGGTCTGGCCGATAAAGATCTTCTTAGAATATGTAGGAGCCAATATGAGCATCCAGGTTCCGCTATTGGTTATTGACCGGAGACATGTCTCGGTCATGTCTACATTGTTCTTGAACCCATAGGGTCCGCACGCTTAAGGTTTCGATGACAGTTATATTATGAGTTTATGCTTTTTGATGTACCGATGTTTGTTCGGAGTCCCGGATGTGATCACGGACATGACGAGGAGTCTCTAAATGGTCGATACATAAAGATTGATATATTGGAAGCCTATATTTGGATATCGGAAGTGATCCGGGTGAAATCGGGATTTTACCGGAGTACGGGGAGGTTACCGGAACCCCCCGGGAGGTATATGGGCCTTAGTGGGCTTTAGTGGAAGAGAGGAGAGGTGGCTAGGGCTGGGCCGCGCGCCCCTCCCCCCTAGTCCGAATAGGACAAGGAGAGGGGGGCGGCGCCCCCCTTCCTTCTGTTTCTCCTCTTTCCCCCTTCCCGAATCCTATTCCATCTAGGAAAGGGGGGAATCCTACTCCCGGTGGGAGTAGGGCTCCTCCTGGTGCGCCCTCCTCATGGCCGACCACACTCCCCTTCGATCCTTTATATACGGAGGTAGGGGGCACCCCTAGACATACAAGTTGATCCACGTGATCATATTCTTAGCCGTGTGCGGTGCCCCCTTCCACCATAATCCTCGATAATATTGTAGCGGTGCTTAGGCGAAGCCCTGCGACGGTAGTACATCAAGATCGTCACCACACCGTCGTGCTGACGGAACTCTTCCCTGACACTTTGCTGGATCGGAGTCCGGGGATCGTCATCGAGCTGAACGTGTGCTAGAACTCGGAGGTGCCGTAGTTTCGGTGCTTGATCGGTCGGGCCGTGAAGACGTACGACTACATCAACCGCGTTGTGCTAACGCTTCCACTGTCGGTCTACAAGGGTACATAGATCACACTCTCCCCTCTCGTTGCTATGCATCACCATGATCTTCCGTGTGCGTAGGAATTTTTTTGAAATTACTACCTTCCCCAACAGTGGCATCCGAGCCTAGGTTTTATGTGTTGATGTTATTTGCACGAGTAGAACACAAGTGAGTTGTGGGCGATATAAGTCATACTGCTTACCAGCATGTCATACTTTGGTTTGGCGGTATTGTTGGACGAAGCGGCCCGGACCGACATTACGCGTACGCTAACGCGAGACCGGTTCTCCCGATGTGCTTTGCACATAGGTGGCTTGTGGGTGACAGTTTCTCCAACTTTAGTTGAACCGAGTGTGGCTACGCTCGGTCCTTGCGAAGGTTAAAACAACACCAACTTGACAAACTATCGTTGTGGTTTTGATGCGTAGGTAAGATTGGTTCTTGCTTAAGCCCGTAGCAGCCACGTAAAACTTGCAACAACAAAGTAGAGGACGTCTAACTTGTTTTTGCAGGGCATGTTGTGATGTGATATGGTCAAGACATGATGCTAAATTTTATTGTATGAGATGATCATGTTTTGTAATCGAGTTATCGGCAACTGGCAGGAGCCATATGGTTGTCGCTTTATTGTATGCAATGCAATCGCGCTGTAATGCTTTACTTTATCACTAAGCAGTAGCGATAGTCGTGGAAGCATAAGATTGGCGAGACGACAACGATGCTACGATGGAGATCAAGGTGTCGCGCCGGTGACGATGGTGATCACGACGGTGCTTCGAAGATGGAGATCACAAGCACAAGATAATGATGGCCATATCATATCACTTATATTGATTGCATGTGATGTTTATCTTTTATGCATCTTATCTTGCTTTGATTGACGGTAGAATTATAAGATGATCTCTCACTAATTATCAAGAAGTGTTCTCCCTGAGTATGCACCATTGTGAAAGTTCTTCGTGCTGAGACACCACGTGATGATCGGGTGTGATAGGCTCTACGTTCAAATACAACGGGTGCAAAACAGTTGCACACGCGGAATACTCAGGTTATACTTGACGAGCCAAGAATATACAGATATGGCCTCGGAACACGGAGACCGAAAGGTCGAGCGTGAATCATATAGTAGATATGATCAACATAGTGATGTTCACCAATGAAACTACTCCATCTCACGTGATGATCGGACATGGTTTAGTTGATTTGGATCACATAATCACTTAGAGGATTAGAGGGATGTCTATCTAAGTGGGAGTTCTTAAGTAATATTATTAATTGAACCTAAATTTATCATGAACTTAGTACCTGATAGTATCTTGCTTGTTTATGTCTGATTGTAGATAGATGGCCCGTGCTGTTGTTCCGTTGAATTTTAATGCGTTCCTTGAGAAAGCAAAGTTGAAAGATGATGGTAGCAATTACACGGACTGGGTCCATAACTTGAGGATTATCCTCATTGCTACATAGAAGAATTACGTCCTGGAAGCACCGCTGGGTGCCAGGCCTGCTGCTGGAGCAACACCAGATGTTATGAACGTCTGGCAGAGCAAAGCTGATGACTACTCAATAGTTCAGTGTGCCATGCTTTACGGCTTAGAATCGGGACTTCAATGACGTTTTGAACGTCATGGAGCATATGAGATGTTCCAGGAGTTGAAGTTAATATTTCAAGCAAATGCCCGGATTGAGAGATATGAAGTCTCCAATAAGTTCTATAGCTGCAAGATGGAGCAGAACAGTTCTGTCAGTGAGCATATACTCAAAATGTCTGGGTATAATAATCACTTGATACAATTGGGAGTTAATCTTCCAGATGATTGCGTCATTGACAAAATTCTCCAATCACTGCCACCAAGCTACAAGAGCTTCGTGATGAACTATAATATGCAAGGGATGAATAAGACTATTCCCGAGCTCTTCGTAATGCTGAAAGCTGCGGAGGTAGAAATCAAGATGGAGCATCAAGTGTTGATGGTCAACAAGACCACTAGTTTCAAGAAAAAGGGCAAAGGGAAGAAGAAGGGAAACTTGAAAAAGAACAGCAAGCAAGTTGCTGCTCAAGAGAAGAAACCCAAACCTGGACCTAATCCTGAAACTGTGTGCTTCTACTGCAAGCAGACTGGTCATTGGAAGCGGAACTGCCCCAAGTATTTGGCGGATAAGAAGGATGGCAAGGTGAACAAAGGTATATGTGATATACATGTTATTGATGTGTACCTTACTAATGCTCGCAGTAGCACCTGGGTATTTGATACTGGTTCTGTTGCTAATATTTGCAACTCGAAACAGGGACTACGGATTAAGCGAAGATTGGCTAAGGACGAGGTGACGATGCGCGTGGGAAATGGTTCCAAAGTCGATGTGATCGCAGTCGGCACGCTACCTCTACATCTACCTTCGGGATTAGTATTAGACCTAAATAATTGTTATTTGGTTCCAGCGTTAAGCATGAACATTATATCTGGATCTTGTTTGATGCGAGACGATTATTCATTTAAATCAGAGAATAATGGTTGTTCTATTTATATGAGTAATATCTTTTATGGTCATGCACCCTTAAAGAGTGGTCTATTCTTATTAAATCTCGATAGTAGTGACACACATATTCATAATGTTGAAGCCAAAAGATGCAGAGTTGATAATGATAGTGCAACTTATTTGTGGCACTGCCGTTTAGGTCATATTGGTATAAAGCGCATGAAAAAACTCCATACTGATGGGCTTTTGGAACGACTTGATTATGAATCACTTGGTACTTGCGAACCGTGCCTTATGGGTAAGATGACAAAAACACCGTTCTCCGGTACTATGGAGAGAGCAACAGATTTATTGGAAATCATACATACAGATGTATGTGGTCCGATGAATGTTGAGGCTCGTGGCGGATATCGTTATTTTCTCACCTTCACAGATGACTTAAGCAGATATGGGTATATCTACTTAATGAAACATAAGTCTGAAACGTTTGAAAGGTTCAAAGAATTT
Source organism: Triticum monococcum (assembly GCA_034509565.1). Lineage (NCBI taxonomy): Eukaryota > Viridiplantae > Streptophyta > Magnoliopsida > Poales > Poaceae > Triticum > Triticum monococcum. Next base: position 700,256,277 of record CM067847.1, read on the forward strand.
CAGAGTGAAGTTGAAAATGATCGTAACAAGAAAATAAAATTCCTACGATCTGATCGTGGAGGACAATATTTGAGTTACGAGTTTGGTGTACATTTGAAACAATGTGGAATAGTTTCGCAAATCACGCCACCCGGAACACCACAGCGTAATGGTGTGTCCGAACATCGTAATCGTACTTTACTAGGTATGGTGCGATCTATGATGTCTCTTACTGATTTACCGCTATCGTTTTGGGGATATGCTCTAGATACGGTCGCATTCACGTTAAATAGGGCACCATCAAAATCCATGGAGACGACGCCTTATGAACTGTGGTTTGGCAAGAAACCAAAGTTGTCGTTTCTGAAAGTTTGGGGCTGTGATGCTTATGTGAAAAAGCTTCAACCTGATAAAGCTCGAACCCAAATCGAAGAAGTGTGTCTTCATAGGATATCCAAAGGAAACTATTGGATACACCTTCTATCACAGATCCGAAGGCAAGACTTTTGTTGCTAAATTCGGAAACTTTCTAGAGAAGGAGTTTCTCTCGAAAGAAGTGAGTGGGAGGAAAGTAGAACTTGACGAGGTAACAGTACCTGCTCCCTTATTGGAATGTAGTACATCACAGAAACCTGTTTCTGTGACACCTACACCAATTAGTGAGGAAGCTAATGATAATAATCATGAAACTTCAGAACAAGATACTACTGAACCTCGTAGATCAACCAGAGTAAGTTCCGCGCCAGAGTGGTACGGTAATCCTGTTTTGGAAGTCATGCTACTAGATCATGATGAACCTACGAACTATGAAGAAGCGATGGTGAGCCCAGATTCTGCAAAATGGCTTGAAGCCATGAAATCTGAGATGGGATCCATGTATGAGAACAAAGTATGGACATTGGTTGACTTGCCCAATGATCGGCAAGCAATTGAGAATAAATGGATCTTCAAGAAGAAGACCGACGCTGACGGTAATGTTACTGTCTACAAAGCTCGACTTCTCGCAAAAGGTTTTCGGCAAGTACAAGGGATTGACTACGATGAGACCTTCTCACCCGTAGCGATGCTTAAGTCTGTCCGAATCATGTTAGCAATTGCCGCATTTTATGATTATGAAATTTGTCAAATGGATGTCAAAATTGCATTCCTGAATGGATTTCTGCAAGAAGAGTTGTATATGATGCAGCCGGAAGGTTATGTGGATCCAAAGGGAGCTAACAAAGTGTGCACGCTCCAGCGATCCATTTATGGACTGCTGCAAGCCTCTCGGAGTTGGAATAAATGTGTTGATAGTGTGATCAAAGCATTCGGTTTTGTACAGACTTTTGGAGAAGTCTTTATTTACAAGAAAGTGAGTGGGAGCTCTGTAGCATTTCTGATATTATATGTGGATGACATATTGCTAATTGGAAATGATATAGGATTTCTGGATAGCATAAAAGGATACTTGAATAAGAGTTTTTCAATGAAAGACCTCGGTGAAGCTGCTTACATATTGGGCATTAAGATCTATAGATATAGATCAAGACGCTTAATTGGACTTTCACAAAGCACATACCTTGACCTAGTTTTGAAGAAGTTCAAAATGGATCAAGCAAAGAAAGGATTCTTGCCTGTGTTACAAGGTGTGAAATTGAGTAAGACTCAATCCCCGACCAATGCAGAAGATAGAGAGAAAATGAAAGATGTTCCCTATGCTTCAACCATAGGTTCTATCATGTATGCAATGCTGTGTACCAGACCTGATGTGTGTCTTGCTATAAGTCTAGCAGGGAGGTACCAAAGTAATCCAGGAGTGGATCACTGGACAGCGGTCAAGAACATCCTGAAATACCTGAAAAGGACTAAGGATATGTTTCTCATATATGGAGGTGACAAAGAGCTCATCGTAAATGGTTACGTTGATGCAAGCTTTGACACTGATCCGGACGATTCTAAATCGCAAACCGGATACGTGTTTACATTAAATGGTGGAGCTGTCAGTTGGTGCAATTCTAAACAAAGCGCTGTGGCGGGATCTACATGTGAAGCGGAGTACATAGCGGAGGTGCCAAATATTATCAGCCCCAACACGCTCACGAAGGCGGTCTATGAGCAGAACTCGGTCCCATTACAGCAGATCAAGAAGAAGGGCCGGAAATGACAGACTAAAAAGGCCGCGCTGGTGCGAGCCAGCCGGCACCGAGTACGATCCGTGCTCAGGATGGGCCACCTTCACCTAAGGATATCTCGAGGAGGGTGCATGTGGCGGGTAGGGCGATGCTACCGACAAATATGCTCAATGCTGCAACTGGTGCTATGCGGAGTCTGCACGATAGTGTTCTTTCTTTGGAGAAGTGGCGTCTCAGAGAGAATGATGTGGCATACCCGGTTTTCGTCTCCAAGGTGCCAGAGGGCAAGGGCTTTGTGGATGGCGCCATCGGGGGTACGATCGTCCTATGGTTTGATGACATCTTTGCTATGTTCAACCTTCATCCGCTGCACTACACCTTCGTTTGGCTGTTTTCACTGAGTATGGAGATGCAAATCATTAGAGACAAGATCCCGGACATCATGATCGTCGACCCCTTCTACATGCGTGCCAAGCTCTTGAGCAGCGCTGGGGACCGCCAAGTCGCGAGTTCACACCTCGAAGACGTCATTCTGGCAAACCCAGATAAGGATAACTTCCTTGTCGCTTACTTTCCCGAGTAAGTCATCCCTTAACCGCCCCATTGAAGGAAATATGCCCTAGAGGCAATAATAATGTTATTATTTTATTTCCTTATATCATGATAAATGTTTATTATTAATGCTAGAATTGTATTATCCGGAAACATAATACTTGTGTGAATACATAGACAAACCAAACGTCACTAGTATGCCTCTACTTGACTAGCTCATTAATCAAAGATGGTTACGTTTCCTAACCATAGACATGTGTTGTCATTTGATTAATGGGATCACATCATTAGGAGAATGATGTGATTGACATGACCCATTCCATTAGCTTAGCACCCGATCGTTTAGTATGTTGCTATTGCTTTCTTCATAACTTATACATGTTCCTATGACTATGAGATTATGCAACTCCCGTTTACCAGAGGAACACTTTGTGTGCTACCAAACATCACAACGTAACTGGGTGATTATAAAGGAGCTCTACAGGTGTCTCCAAAGGTAAATGCTGGGTTGGCGTATTCCGAGATTAGGATTTTTCACTCCGATTGTCGGAGAGGTATCTCTGGGCCGTCTCGGTAATGCACATCACATAAGCCTTGCAAGCATTGCAACTAATGAGTTAGTTGCAAGATGATGTATTACGGAACGAGTAAAGAGACTTGCCGGTAACGAGATTGAACTAGGTATTGAGATACCGACGATCGAATCTCGGGCAAGTAACATACCGTTGACAAAGGGAACAAAGTATGTTGTTATGCGGTCTGACCGATAAAGATCTTCGTAGAATATGTAGGAGCCAATATGAGCATCCAGGTTCCACTATTGGTTATTGACCGGAGACGTGTCTCAGTCATGTCTACATTGTTCTCGAACCCGTAGGGTCCGCACGCTTAAGGTTTCGATGGCAGTTATATTATGAGTTTATGCTTTTTGATGTACCAAAGTTTGTTCGGAGTCCCGGATGCGATCACGGACATGACGAGGAGTCTCGAAATGGTTGAGACATAAAGATTGATATATTGGAAGCCTATATTTGGATATCGGAAGTGTTCCGGGTGAAATCGGGATTTTACCGGAGTACTGGGAGGTTACCGGAACCCCCCGGGAGGTATATGGGCCTTAGTGGGCTTTAGTGGAAGAGAGGAGAGGTGGCCAGGGCTGGGCCACGCGCCCCTCCCCCCTTGTCTGAATAGGACAAGGAGAGGGGGGCGCCGCCGCCCCTTCCTTCTCTCTCTCCTCTTTCCCCCTTCCCGAATCCTATTCCAACTAGGAAAGGGGGGGGGGAATCCTACTCCCGGTGGGAGTAGGACTCCTCCTGGCGCGCCCCTCCTAGGGCCGGCCTCCTCCCCCCTTGCTCCTTTATATACGGGGGCAGGGGGCACCCCTAGACACACAAGTTGATCCTCGTGATCGTTTTCTTAGCCGTGTGCGGTGCCCCCTTCCACCATACTCCTCGATAATATTGTAGCGGTGCTTAGGCGAAGCCCTGCGACGGTAGAACATCAAGATCGTCACCACGCCGTCGTGCTGACGGAACTCTTCCCCGACACTTTGCTGGATCGGAGTCCGGGGATCGTCATCGAGCTGAACGTGTGCTAAAACTCGGAGGTGTCGTAGTTTCGGTGCTTGATCGGTCGGGCCGTGAAGAAGTACGACTACATCAACCGCATTGTGCTAACGCTTCCGCTGTCGGTCTACAAGGGTACATAGATAACACTCTCCCCTCTCGTTGCTATGCATCACCATGATCTTGCGTGTGCATAGGATTTTTTTTTAAATTACTACGTTCCCCAACACCCATAACATATGATTTCTTAGATTTCGATCGTTCTTTTTTTCTAACATTCCGTGTTCTGTGCAGTGACACACATTGCGCACTCATCCTCTTAAGCCCGAAATATTCCATGGCCACGTATTTTGACCTGAACCGTAACTCCAAGATAGACTACACAAATATCAAGAAAGTTCTCGATGATGTTCTCCCCGGCTACGCCAAATCTGGAGGCACCTTCACCAGGGCAGTTCGTAAGTACGGCAAGCACGTGTTCGCCCACAATATGACGTTCTGCTACGTCCAGCAGCCACCTGGCGGTCAGAAGGATGCCTACTACGCCCTCCATCACATGCGGGCGATCGTAAGGGACCATCATCACCTTCTGCTACCAAATAATCTCAAAGATTGGGCCGCGAGCTTGTCGGCAATCCAGGGCGCGGACATTAGACAAGAATTCTTTCGCATCCAGTCGGAGTTTGCGGACATCATCCATCAAGATGTCCTTCATACCTCGGGGCAGTTCTTCCTCAGATATCAACCATCCAACATTGAGATAGACGGAATGCTACAAATGCAGGCTGACAACGCCCGCGATTTCATGACCATCACGACAGACGGCGGCTTCATCCACGCTCCTGTCCATGAGTCGAGTCGAAAGTAGTGATGTGTAGTTCTAAAACATTGATTGGCTCATGTTGTAATTAAACTTTAATGAATTGTATGTCTCTTTGGTTTGGACAGTCGTTCAACTTAGATGTAATCGATGCTATTTATTAGTAGGACCATGAATCGTGCTATTAATCTCTTGCTTTTCTCTTCCAATCCTTTTGTTGCATACTTATATATTGCTTATGTATGTATTGTCTGTTGTTTGGCTTGTGCATAGAGATGCCGTCGTATGTCGTGTACAAGGGTAAGGTTCCCGGAGTCTATGACGACTGGGAGGAGTGTCGGAGACAGGTTCACCGTTTCAGCGGTAACAGTTACAAAGGGTACACCACTAGGGCGGAGGCGGAATCTAGATACGCCCGCTATCTAGCGGGAGAAAGGAGGGAGCGTTGGAGGAACCGGATGAAGACCAGTTTCATCACAATGATGCTCATCGTGATGACTGCAGCTCTCTTCTATGTGATGGTAGTTTAGATGATCGATATCGACTTGTAATGTGAAGGCAAACTCGATACTCGCGGTCTCGAGACTTGTAATGTTTTATCTTTGTTCGGTCTTTTGAATTCGGAGACTAATATGATGAATTGTATTCGGAGACTAATCTTCTATTGTATTTGATGAATCTGCTGTTGCTGTGTGCTACTGTCTATATTCTGCCAAATAATATATTTTGTAACCTGTGTAAAAATCAGAAAAGTAAAAGAAAACCTAATATTCATACTAATGGCGCATCACTACAGAGTGCGCCATTAGTATGCCAAAGTATACTAATGGCGCATCACCAAAGAGTGTGCCATTAGTATGCCAAGTATACTAATGGCGCATCCATCCGCAGTGCGCCATTAGTGTGCCAAAACACATAGTTAAATATGGCCTCTGGGAGGCATACTAATGGCGCATGGTGTTATATACTATTGGCACACTGGGTGGTGCGCCATTAGTATACCAGATACTAATGGCGCACCAGTGGTGTGCCATTAGTAATAAATACTAGTGGCGTGATACTAATGGCGCATCAGTGATGCGCCATTAGTAGGCAAAACTGGTGCGCCATTAGTAGGCCTTTTCCTAGTAGTGGAGGCTGACAGCTGGGTGCACAGCCACAGCCCAGTTTTTTTGTGATTTCCCAAGTAAGTCACTTTGTCAGGCCTGTTGGGCTGCAAATCTTTCAAGACGAGCAGAGCTTCACTCGGCTGGCCGAGAAAATGCCTCATCAATAATGAGAAATGGGATGTACATTTTTAAAACACATCAAACCGGCAATTAGTTTAAAATATCTTTTTTTCATTTCGAGATTTTAAATTACATTAATTTTTGTGCATGGAGAATTTGTTGGATTTTATATTGATATACATTTATTTTTAAAATCAGTTTGAATGTGAGTCGAAATTTTGGCATTAAAAATGTCAGGACCCCGATTCCAGGCCACATCGATCTAGCCGGTAACACCTCATATCACTTTGCGGCCTCACGCACGGTATTCCACGGGTGTCGCCTTACCATGGCTCGGGACCGTTTGCGCCTTTTGGCTCGCGTATATGACAATGTCGCTAGCATCCATATGACCGAGAACCCGGGCCGACATGGCTAGTCGTGAACCCAAAGCGGCACAGACCTATGGAGACCGGCATACATGAATCACAACGAACATGTCGGTCATCAACGAGTGATTCCGGGCTGTAGCACTGGGCTAGCAGGACTCCGGGGGATCCCGGGCTGTAGCAGGCTAGACAGGACTCCGGAGATCACCGCGTGACATTTCCCCGAAGGGACAGACATAGGGACGAAGTGAAACACATGCCGGCCAGTCAAGTGTCCTGAACAGTAGTGCTGGGCTAGCAGGACTCCGGTGAACCGGGCTGTAGCGGACTACTATGGCTCGAGGAGCACTAGACTACATTTCCCCATAAGAAAGGCTGCGAAGGGCAAACAACTAGATTGTCGGATCCCACTCATACCAAGCATTTCAAACATACATACAATATGCTCGATATGAGTACATACAACATGGCATCACAACAAAACTCTACAACTCAAGTACTTTATTTAAAGGCTCCAGGGAGCCATACATAACATATCCATACAGGTAGGGGTCACATGACCCGACACTCAAGTCATACAGTCATACAAGCACATGCGGAAGCAACTAGTCTGAGTACAGACTCAAAAAAAAAAGAAAGAAGGCTTCTCGAAGCCTGTCTATCTACATAGGGCCCTCCATGGCCTGGATCACCACCTGGGTGTCTAGTCACTCGTCGACGTCAAGATCTACGTAAAACCCATCGGAGGGGGCAGTGTTGTCGTCTGAAAACAATAAATAAGCAAACATGAGTACAAAGGTACTCAGCAAGTCTTACATCAGAACCTACTGTACATGCTCATTCTCAAGAAGGTGGTGGGGTTTATGCAGCAAGCCATCTTTGACTCTTGGCTAAGCTATCCTACGGAATCTTTTAGCAAAATAGTTTTCGCACACGAGTCCACTACTCACCATCACAATACTCCACCGAGGATCCTCCCTCGTATCCTGTGAGGGGGGCCATCCCCGGTACTCACACTTATCTTGAGTCTTTTAGTAGTATCCATTAGCTTGTCTATGAACTGTATATGCAATCAAGTAGTCCTTTACCGCGGACGCGGCTATTCGAATAGTTTTATACCCTGCAGGGGTGTACTTCGTCACACATGTTTCCACCACTTAGCGTCTGCACACGAAATGTGCTCGGCAGACTTCAAGCGAAAACCGACGTGGGTGTAGACCACGACCTGACTAACCTCACAAGTCTCTAGTCCAGGGTCATCGCCTATTCAGGTTCCATCCGCAAGGAAATCCGGCCGGGGTGTCCTCAACGGCCCCGAACGATGTGAACAGGGTTCCCGAGACACCAAACGGGTGACTCGGTACACCGTGCCACGGTGTATCTACCGCAACATAGCCCACCCCTAGGGTCAGCGCTACGCACGGCCGCCAACACATGTCCTACAAACACCAGAAACTAGTTGCAACTCCTGGACTGAGGTGAGAGGGGTCAGTAAGTCGAGCGGGGTCATATTTCAGGGCCCAATGTGTGGTAGTAGCTGAATCTTAATTCACGCATACAGAACTCAGTTCTTAGGGACGGCTTCAATGAAACAACCCACCATGTACTCCTACATGGCCTCTCATCGATACCTTTACCAAAACATGTTCAACACATCCTACATAATACTGGCACAAGCATTTCACTCTAGCCCATCACCCAGATGAACCAGACCTGACACAACTCTAAGCATAGCAGGCATAGCAAGGTAGGAATCACAAAACATGGCTCAATCAACTCCTACACATGCTAGTGGGTTTCATCTAGTTACTGTGGCAATGACAGGTCATGCAGAGGATAAGGGTTCAACTACCGTAGCACACAGCAGTTTGAATCGTGTTGTCTTAATGCATTAAACAAGAGCAGGAGCGAGAACATGGGTTGTATCGGAATGATCAATGGTTGCTTGCCTGATGGAGTGGTGACGGGATACTGCCCTTCAGTTGGATACTCGTGAATATCCTCGGAGGCAGAACCTACCACGAAGAACACAACCGAGCACAATCAACACATGACGATATGCAACAATATGATGCATGCTATGACATGGCAATATGGATGTGTCTTGAGCTAATGCAACTAGCTATGGTTTAAATGGAGTTGGTTTGAGTACAAGATTCAAATTCCAACCCCATATATGATTATTTAAATGCCCTTTATTTGTTTTGTTCAAAACAGGGGACAAACATTGTTCAAACATGCATGAAAATGGTACAGATGGATTCCTTGAATTTTTCTGATAATTTTACATATATAATTTGTCTCATTTGGAGTTATGGTTGAATTTCTATGAATTTTTGAAGTTTTGGGTATTTTCTGGAATTTCCTGAATTATTTTTAAACTAGAAAATGATTTACTGCGTCAGCTTGGCGTCAGGGTGACGTCAGCTGGTCAACAGGGTTGCCTCCAGGTCAAACCTGACCAGTGGGGTCCGCTGGTCAGTGTAACAGGGCAGGGAGAGAGGCTGACTAGTGGGTCCCGCCTGTTAGGATCATTAGTTTAACTAATTTAAGTTAATCCTAATCCTGGTTCATTAGTGGCCTGGGGCCCACGCGTCAGTGACCCAGGGGGTCAACTGGGCCCACCCAGTCAGCAGTCAGCGGGGTCAAACCGGCCGGACTTGGTCCACGGCTCGTCGCCGGCGACGACAGAGACGGCGGAGCGGCTCGGGAATGCGCTATAGGGCTCCATTTTGAGCGTGGTTTGTTGCTACGGCTTGCTGGCGCTCTCGCGGATCTAGTGGTGGCAGCAGCAGCAGCTAGGATGGCCGGAGTTGACGGCGGCGAGCTCTTTGGCGGCCGCCGGAGTTCGGTTGCGCGCGGGGTCGCGTTTCTGTGCGTAGAAGAGCGGGGCAAGGGGGCTAGGAGGGTGCTACGCATCGCGGGGAGTAGGTTCGACACTCCAGGGTGACCATTTGGTCACCGGAGCATCGTCGACGGCGAGCTCGGGCGGCGGCGCACTTCGGTCATCATGGGGGTGACGGCTATGGCGATCAAATGAAGCGGGGAAGAGGGGGATTCGGAGCAGGAGCTCACTGGGGGCACGTAGAGCAGATCGGTGGGCTCGGGGACGACCTGGAGACGGAGAATCGGGGCCGGCGATCTTCGGTGCCCGTCGGTGAAGACGACGGCAATTGCGTCACTGCAGGGCTCCCGGCGTCGCTTGGAGCGGTGAGGAGGAAGGGTGGGTCGAGGCGGAGCTTTTGGGCGCAGCGGCACGGCGAGGGGTGGTCGGTGGCTGCGGTGGCAGCGAACAGCGGTGACGGCGTCTCTCGGATGAGCTCGGGGAAGGGAGCCAGGGGAGCGAGAGAGAGTGGAGCGAGTGAGGGAGAGGAGCGAGGGGACACAGGACATCATCGTGGCGTCGCTAGGAGGGCCGGGGGGAGCAGGAGGTGGAAGCAGGAGGTGGCTTCGCCTCCTGCGCGCGCGCCACGCCGTCGTCCTCCTGGCAAAGGAAGGAGACGACTGGCACGGCCTGGTGGGCTGGGCCGTGCTGGGCCGGTTGGTGGCGCCAGGTAAGTGGCCCACTGGCCTACTCTCTCTCTCTCTCAAATTTTATTCTGTTTTCTATTTTTGCTATTCTGTTTTGATTTAGTTTAAATACTAAATCATTTTATAAAATCCTGAAAATATTTATGGACACTTTCTGAAATATTTCAGTGGCCCAAAAATAATTCCAACAATATTTGAGCATTTGAATTATTTAATAGTATTTAAATGCCCAAATTCAAATATTTATGAATTAAGTCAATGCCCCTTTTGTTGACCTAAAAATATATGCACCATTTTTCCCAAGGGTTCTAACCCAAGGCAAAGAGGGTGAACATATCTGAAGGGCATTTCAGGTTCATTGAGTTTATTTTTAGTAAACCCTAGTTGATTTCAGGGGGGGGGGGGTGCTGGGGGTTCTGCTTTCCCCATTTCCATTTCTGATGAAAGTAGACATGATGCACACTCTAATGCATAACCTAGCTAGGGTGTGACAACTCACCCCCACTCAATAGAATCTCGTCCCGAGATTTAGGATCATCTGGGAAGAAGGCGGGGTACTCGAGTCGAAGACGATCCTCCCTTTCCCAAGTGGCTTCTTCCTCGGAATGGTGTGACCATTGAACCTTGAGAAACTTGATATTATGACGTCGAGTGGTACGCTCGGCTTGATCAAGGATACGAACGGGGTATTCCTGATAAGAAAGGTTATCTTGTAAATCAAGCGTTTCGTGGTCCACTCCACGGATAGGATCCGCGAAGCAACGCCTGAGTTGCGAAACGTGGAAGACGTCGTGAACTCTGGAAAGATGCGGAGGTAGTTCCAATTGGTAGGCAACTTCTCCTCATTTGGCAATAATGCGAAAGGGTCCAATGTAACGAGGAGCCAATTTGCCTTTGATACCGAAGCGATGGGTTCCTTTTAACGGGGTAACCCGAAGGTAAGCTTTCTCGTCAATTTCAAATGTCATAGGCTTATGCTTACGATCATATTGACTCTTTTGGCGAGATTGGGCCATTTTCAATTTCTCACGAATAACGCGAACCTGCTCTTCTGCTTCCTGAATCATATCCGGGCCAAAGAGTTGTCTTTCCCCGGTTTCTGACCAGTTAAGAGGCGTTCGACATTTTCGTCCATAGAGAACTTCGAAGGGAGCCTTGCCCAAACTAGCTTGATAGCTATTATTATAGGCAAACTCCGCGAATGGAAGGCATTTCTCCCAACTCATTCCGAACGAGATAACAGAAGCTCGGAGCATATCCTCCAGAATTTGATTTACTCGCTCTACTTGACCACTTGATTGTGGATGGAAGGCGGTGCTAAAGGAGAGATGAGTTCCCATAGCATTTTGGAAACTTTCCCAAAATCGAGAGGTGAAGAGACTTCCACGGTCTGAGTTAATTTCCAATGGGACACCATGAAGAGACACTATTCGGGAGATGTATAAGTCAGCTAGTTGGCTAGCGGTGATACTTTCACGAACAGGTAGGAAATGGGCTACTTTGGAAAGACGGTCGATCACGACGAAGATGGCATTATTCCCCCTCTTGGTCCTGGGAAACCCAGTGATGAAATCCATACTGATTTTGTCCCATTTCCATTCAGGAATAGCCAAAGGTTGAAGGGTGCCAGCAGGCCGTTGATGCTCTGCTTTAACACGACGACAAACGTCGCAATTAGCAATGTGTTGAGCAATTTCCCTCTTCATCCTAGTCCACCAAAACCTTTGGCGTAGGTCTTGATACATTTTAGTACTACCGGGATGAATGGTGAGAGGGGATTCATGAGCTTCCTTAAGGATCATCTGGCGTAGATGTTGGTTCTTGGGAACCACCAGGCGGTTCTCAAAGAGGACAGCACCTTGCTCATCCATGGAAAAACATTTAGCTACTCCGCTAGCAATGTTTTCCTTAATCCGGGATATGCCCTTATCACGCTTTTGGGCAGCTATGATTTGATCCATAAGGGTAGGTTTCGCCACCAGGGTAGACAGGAATCCACGAGGAACAATGTGAAGATTAAGCTTACGAAATTCCTCATGGAGAAGTGGTTGACTTTGTTGTAACATCAGGTTGTTACAGTAGGACTTACGACTTAGTGCATCAGCCATGACATTGGCTTTGCCAGGGGTGTAAGTTATTCCTAAGTCGTAATCCGAGATCAACTCGACCCAACGTCTTTGCCTGAGATTCAAATCTGGTTGGGTGAAGATATATTTCAAGCTTTGGTGATCGGTGAAGATCTCGCAACGATTACCGAGAAGGTAATGTCGCCAGGTTTTGAGTGCATGGACTACAGCTGCAAGTTCTAGATCATGTGTGGGATAATTTTCCTCATGTGGGTGTAATTGCCGTGAGGCATAGGCAATTACCTGACGATCCTGCATGAGTATGCAACCTAGTCCTTGTCGCGAGGCGTCGCAATAGATAATAAAGTCCTTGGAGAAATCTGGTGGTACCAGTACGGGAGCAGATGTCAGGCGTCTTTTCAGTTCCTGAAAACTGAACTCGCACTGTGGAGTCCACTCGAACTTTTTATCTTTCTTGAGGAGTTCAGTTAGAGGTTTAGCAACCTTGGAGAAATTCTCGACGAAGCGGCGGCAATAGCTCGCTAGGCCAAGGAAACTCCGAACTTGCTTGACCGAAACAGGTGGAGTCCAATCAAGGACGGCTTGAACTCGCTCGGGATTGACAGCAATACCCTTACCAGAGATTACATGGCCTAGATAGGTCACTTCTGACAACCAAAATTCACACTTGGAGAATTTGGCATAAAGGCGATGCTCTCGAAGTTTCATCAATACCAGTCTTAGATGTTCGGCATGTTCCTCTTCATTTTTTGGAGTAGATGAGTATGTCATCGAGGTATACTATGACGAATTTGTCCAAGTACTCCATGAAAACCGAGTTCATTAACCGGGAGAAAGTGGCCGGGGCATTGGTTAAACCGAAGGACATGACGGTGTACTCGTATTGGCCATAACGAGTGACAAAAGCCGTTTTGGGAATGTCCCCATTTCTGATTTTGATTTGATGGTAGCCCAACCTCAAATCCATCTTGGAGAAGACTGAGGATCCAGCGAGCTGATCGTACAGGTCGTTGATCCTGGGAAGCGGGTATTTGTTCTTGATGGTGACCAGATTGACAGGTCGGTAATCCACAACCATTCGATCCGTTCCATCCTTCTTCTTGACGAAGAGGACGGGGCAAGCCCAAGGAGAGGAGCTAGGACGGATGAACCCTTTGTTCAAGGACTCATCGAGTTGGTTCTTAAGCTCGGCTAGTTCTAAGGATGCCATCTTGTAGGGTCTTCTAGCAATTGGAACGGTTCCTGGAACAAGGTCTATCACAAACTCGACATCCCGGTCAGGTGGAACACCTGGCAGTTCTTCCGGAAACACATCCGGGAAGTCTCGGACTACCGGAACGTCCTCAAGGTCTGGAAGAGGGTTGGCATTGAGAGAGTAAAGTTGGCGCTTGGCCACTCGAGTTAAGACATTAACTGTCTTGCCCGAGGGATGAGTAAGTTGAACGGTTCTAGTGGCACAATCGATCTTGGCGTAATGAGCCGACATCCAGTCCATACCCAAGATGATGTTTATGTCGGAGGACTTGAGAGCTATTAAAGATGCAAGGAAGACAAGCCTATCGACAAGAATTTCGTTCCCATGGCTTACCCTAGAAGTTTGCCATTTGGAACCCGGAGTTTGAATTACCATGGAAGTGGGCATGTCACAGAATGTCGTGTTATGAAACCGAGCATAATTCTCGGATATGAATGAATGAGATGCTCCAGTATCGAAAAGAACAGATGCCGGATGGCAGTTAACAAGGAGCGTACCAAGGACGACGTTGGGATCCTCATGAGCCTCTTCGGCTGAGACGTAGTTGACATGGCCACGTGCAGTAGTGGCCGGCTTGGCGTAGAAAGTCTTTCCCGCGGGCTTACCACGGCCAACGGACTTTCCAGCTTGATTGGGGTTGTTCTGGGGACACTCTCGACTATAGTGACCCGGTTCTCCACACTTGAAGCATGTTACCACAGTGGGGCGTGGAGCAACATTAGCAGCGGGGCCACCATAGGGCTTGGATGGTGCAATTTGCTGGTTGGGACGAGGCGCCTCAAAGGATGGCCTCGGGGTGAATCTGGGTGGCAGTGCGGTGCTTGGAATCCACACCCGGCGCTTCTGAGCTCCAGAGCCGGATGAAGACCCAAAATCACGAGAATGCTTGCGTGAAGCGTCATAATCAGTCTGGCCTGTCTCAGCACTGATAGCTTTATTGACCAACTTCTGGAAGGATGTGCACTCGTGCAGACGGAGATCGCGGCGAAGCTCAGGGCTAAGTCCCTTACGGAACCTTGCCTGCTTCTTGGCGTCAGTAGAAACCTCTTCAGGAGCATAGCGTGCCAGGTTCCCAAATTCTCGGCTATATGCATCCACAGTCAGCCTTCCTTGGGTGAAGTTGCAGAACTCCTCCCTCTTGCGATCCATGAGACCTTCCGGAATGTGATGCTCATGGAAAGCCTCGCTGAACTCAGCCCAGGTAGTGATTTGGCCGACCAGGCGCATAGCTTCGTAGTTTTCCCACCAATGGCTAGCGGGGCCCTCAAGATGATAAGAAGCATAGGTAACCTTGTCGGCTTCAGCTACGTTGGCAGAACGTAGCTTGTGGGTGATGCTGCGAAGCCAATCATCCGCGTCGAGGGGCTCGACGGAATGGTTAAACTTTGGTGGGTACAGCTTGATGAAGTCGTTGATTGACACCAAGGCATTTCGTGGGTGGCGTGCAGTGTTCTGCTCAATCCGCTCCAGCAGGCGGTTGGTCTCACGCTTGTTCCTTTCCGCCTCCAGCATCACTTCGGCCAGGGAAGGCGGGTGAGGCAAATTTTCACCTCTAGCTGCATTGGCTTCCCCCTGCTCCGGGGCAGCAGGGTTTCCGCGGGTGTTGACCATCCTAGGAGGGAAAACAAGACAACGGTTTAGACAAGGATGGCTCAAACTTAACAGGGAAGTGCAGAATGTAAAGGATAACGCGGAATGCAGAGATGCTCATTCGTATGCCATGGTAATATAAAACTGCCATATATACACCAACGGTCATACACGTCATACATAGTTTAGTACAAGCCCATGCTACAGTACAACTATGAAGGTAGACGTTACATCTCATCGGAGGCATTCCGAGTCCCTATACATTATTTGTCTACACCTCCGGAATCGATTACACACCAAGTCGTATTCCACAAGTCACACAGGACAGTGGAGATACAACTACTACAATACTAGTGGTACTACTACTAACTCAGATAGCTCCGTAGTAGTCCTCATAGAAGTCACCTCCATAGCCCGGAAGTTCAACGTGATCATCCGGAAACAGACGGTCCTGAGGAGCCTGTGGACCATAGGGGCTAGGATAAGGTCTTGGACCAACAAACGGTGGCCTGCGGGGACCAAGGGGTGGGGTGATGCCTCCCACATCACGCCAATCCACCATGTCTGGCAGAGCTGCTCTCACAGGATACAGATCCCTGGTATCCATACATCCAGCTTGCACCGCGGGTGCAAACCGAGTCAATGTGGCCCAATGATCAGCACGGGTATTGAAGAGCTCCAGCCTCAAGGCCCGATTCTCTCGGTCCTTATCTTCGAGCATCTCAGCGGTGGTACGAGTTAATGAGTCTTCCTGAGTGGAGTCAGCATAGATAGCCTGAAGATACCCCTGCGCTCCCGGAAGTGAAGCTGGCATGTAACGGAAGTCAGTGTTCCGAAGCAGGCCAGTCCGGACTCGCAAGATGGTCATCATGGAATAGGCAGCATCCTGCACAGCCATCTCAATGGTAACTCCGAGTCCATAGGAACAGTGAAGGGGCTCGGTAGATCCAGGATAGGAAGGAAATATCCTGACGGTGCATAAATACTGGCTTTGATTAAAGTCGTGGAACTGCTCTTCAACAGTGTATTCGGGATACCAACGGTATCCTGTCTCGATCATGACCCGGACCAACATAGCAGTATGACCGGGCACGTCGAGGCACCTGGTCAGGCGAACCACTTGGTTTTGAGACTGGGTGGCCATCTGAAAGCACAGCCACAAGAAAAAGACATCAGAATTCCTAGGGAAAATTGGGCAGCATAACGGCTGTAAATGCTCAGAAAAAGATTTGAGACATCCACAACAGTTCACAATACCGCTCAACAGCATCATATCAAGGTTCTGATTCAAATAGCCACGTACTAAAATAGTAGAAACTGGACTGAAACTCGTAGCAAAAATCCTATGAGCTACTACGGATTAGTAACACGTGAACCTGATAGAAGAAGAGAGCCTAGTCCTTAACCCACGTTGAATGAGAAGAGAATGACTCAGATCAGAAGCATAGGGTAAAGGAGTAAAAGAACCTTACGCTTCCTCCCACAATCAATTCCCTTACATATAACTAAAGCATTTCTAGACTCGACATCGACCAGTTTGGCCGAACGAACCTACAGGCAGTCCGGCTCTGATACCAACGCTGTCAGGACCCCGATTCTAGGCCACATCGATCTAGCCGGTAACACCTCATATCACTTTGCGGCCTCACGCACGGTATTCCACGGGTGTCGCCTTACCATGGCCCGGGACCGTTTGCGCCTTTTGGCTCGCGTATATGACAATGTCGCTAGCATCCATATGACCGAGAACCCGGGCCGACATGGCTAGTCGTGAACCCAAAGCGGCACAGACCTATGGAGACAGGCATACATGAATCACAACGAACATGTCGGTCATCAACGAGTGATTCCGGGCTGTAGCACTGGGCTAGCAGGACTCCGGGGGATCCCGGGCTGTAGCAGGCTAGACAGGACTCCGGAGATCACCGCGTGACATTTCCCCGAAGGGACAGACATAGGGACGAAGTGAAACACATGCCGGCCAGTCAAGTGTCCTGAACAGTAGTGCTGGGCTAGCAGGACTCCGATGAACCGGGCTGTAGCGGACTTCTATGGCTCGAGGAGCACTAGACTACATTTCCCCATAAGAAAGGCTGCGAAGGGCAAACAACTAGATTGTCGGATCCCACTCATACCAAGCATTTCAAACATACATACAATATGCTCGATATGAGTACATACAACATGGCATCACAACAAAACTCTACAACTCAAGTACTTTATTTAAAGGCTCCAGGGAGCCATACATAACATATCCATACAGGTAGGGGTCACATGACCCGACACTCAAGTCATACAGTCATACAAGCACATGCGGAAGCAACTAGTTTGAGTACAGACTTCAAAAAAAAGAAAGAAGGCTTCTCGAAGCCTGTCTATCTACATAGGGCCCTCCATGGCCTGGATCACCACCTGGGTGTCTAGTCACTCGTCGACGTCAAGATCTACGTAAAACCCATCAGAGGGGGCAGTGTTGTCGTCTGAAAACAATAAATAAGCAAATATGAGTACAAAGGTACTCAGCAAGTCTTACATCAGAACCTACTGTACATGCTCATTCTCAAGAAGGTGGTGGGGTTTATGCAGCAAGCCAGCTTTGACTCTTGGCTAAGCTATCCTACGGAATCTTTTAGCAAAATAGTTTTCGCACACGAGTCCACTACTCACCATCACAATACTCCACCGAGGATCCTCCCTCGTATCCTGTGAGGGGGGCCATCCCCGGTACTCACACTTATCTTGAGTCTTTTAGTAGTATCCATTAGCTTGTCTATGAACTGTATATGCAATCAAGTAGTCCTTTACCGCGGACGCGGCTATTCGAATAGTTTTATACCCTGCAGGGGTGTACTTCGTCACACATGTTTCCACCACTTAGCGTCTGCACACGAAATGTGCTCGGCAGACTTCAAGCGAAAACCGACGTGGGTGTAGACCACGACCTGACTAACCTCACAAGTCTCTAGTCCAGGGTCATCGCCTATTCAGGTTCCATCCGCAAGGAAATCCGGCCGGGGTGTCCTCAACGGCCCCGAACGATGTGAACAGGGTTCCCGAGACACCAAACGGGTGACTCGGTACACCGTGCCACGGTGTATCTACCGCAACATAGCCCACCCCTAGGGTCAGCGCTACGCACGACCGCCAACACATGTCCTACAAACACCAGAAACTAGTTGCAACTCCTGGACTGAGGCGAGAGGGGTCAGTAAGTCGAGCGGGGTCATATTTCAGGGCCCAATGTGTGGTAGTAGCTGAATCTTAATTCACGCATACATAACTCAGTTCTTAGGGACGGCTTCAATGAAACAACCCACCATGTACTCCTACATGGCCTCTCATCGATACCTTTACCAAAACATGTTCAACACATCCCACATAATACTGGCACAAGCATTTCACTCTAGCCCATCACCCAGATGAACCAGACCTGACACAACTCTAAGCATAGCAGGCATAGCAAGGTAGGAATCACAAAACATGGCTCAATCAACTCCTACACATGCTAGTGGGTTTCATCTAGTTACTGTGGCAATGACAGGTCATGCAGAGGATAAGGGTTCAACTACCGTAGCACACAGCAGTTTGAATCGTGTTGTCTTAATGCATTAAACAAGAGCAGGAGCGAGAACATGGGTTGTATCGGAATGATCAATGGTTGCTTGCCTGATGGAGTGGTGACGGGATACTGCCCTTCAGTTGGATACTCGTGAATATCCTCGGAGGCAGAACCTACCACGAAGAACACAACCGAGCACAATCAACACATGACGATATGCAACAATATGATGCATGCTATGACATGGCAATATGGATGTGTCTTGAGCTAATGCAACTAGCTATGGTTTAAATGGAGTTGGTTTGAGTACAAGATTCAAATTCCAACCCCATATATGATTATTTAAATGCCCTTTATTTGTTTTGTTCAAAACAGGGGACAAACATTGTTCAAGCATGCATGAAAATGGTACAGATGGATTCCTTGAATTTTTCTGATAATTTTACATATATAATTTGTCTCATTTGGAGTTATGGTTGAATTTCTATGAATTTTTGAAGTTTTGGGTATTTTCTGGAATTTCCTGAATTATTTTTAAACTAGAAAATGATTTACTGCGTCAGCTTGGCGTCAGGGTGACGTCAGCTGGTCAACAGGGTTGCCTCCAGGTCAAACCTGACCAGTGGGGTCCGCTGGTCAGTGTAACAGGGCAGGGAGAGGGGCTGACTAGTGGGTCCCGCCTGTTAGGATCATTAGTTTAACTAATTTAAGTTAATCCTAATCCTGGTTCATTAGTGGCCTGGGGCCCACGCGTCAGTGACCCAGGGGGTCAACTGGGCCCACCCAGTCAGCAGTCAGCGGGGTCAAACCGGCCAGACTTGGTCCACGGCTCGTCGCCGGCGACGACAGAGACGGCGGAGCGGCTCGGGAATGCGCTATAGGGCTCCATTTTGAGCGTGGTTTGTTGCTACGGCTTGCTGGCGCTCTCGCGGATCTAGTGGTGGCAGCAGCAGCAGCTAGGATGGCCGGAGTTGACGGCGGCGAGCTCTTTGGCGGCCGCCGGAGTTCGGTTGCGCGCGGGGTCGCGTTTCTGTGCGTAGAAGAGCGGGGCAAGGGGGCTACGAGGGTGCTACGCATCGCGGGGAGTAGGTTCGACACTCCAGGGTGACCATTTGGTCACCGGAGCATCGTCGACGGCGAGCTCGGGCGGCGGCGCACTTCGGTCATCATGGGGGTGACGGCTATGGCGATCAAATGAAGCGGGGAAGATGGGGATTCGAAGCAGGAGCTCACTGGGGGCACGTAGAGCAGATCGGTGGGCTCGGGGACGACCTGGAGACGGAGAATCGGGGCCGGCGATCTTCGGTGCCCGTCGGTGAAGACGACGGCAATTGCGTCACTGCAGGGCTCCCGGCGTCGCTTGGAGCGGTGAGGAGGAAGGGTGGGTCGAGGCGGAGCTTTTGGGCGCAGCGGCACGGCGAGGGGTGGTCGGTGGCCGCGGTGGCAGCGAACAGCGGTGACGGCGTCTCTCGGATGAGCTCGGGGAAGGGAGCCAGGGGAGCGAGAGAGAGTGGAGCGAGTGAGGGAGAGGAGCGAGGGGACACAGGACATCATCGTGGCGTCGCTAGGAGGGCCGGGGGGAGCAGGAGGTGGAAGCAGGAGGTGGCTTCGCCTCCCGCGCGCGCGCCACGCCGTCGTCCTCCTGGCAAAGGAAGGAGACGACTGGCACGGCCTGGTGGGCTGGGCCGTGCTGGGCCGGTTGGTGGCGCCAGGTAAGTGGCCCACTGGCCTACTCTCTCTCTCTCTCAAATTTTATTCTGTTTTCTATTTTTGCTATTCTGTTTTGATTTAGTTTAAATACTAAATCATTTTATAAAATCCTGAAAATATTTATGGACACTTTCTGAAATATTTCAGTGGCCCAAAAATAATTCCAACATTATTTGAGCATTTGAATTATTTAATAGTATTTAAATGCCCAAATTCAAATATTTATGAATTAAGTCAATGCCCCTTTTGTTGACCTAAAAATATATGCACCATTTTTCCCAAGGGTTCTAACCCAAGGCAAAGAGGGTGAACATATCTGAAGGGCATTTCAGGTTCATTGAGTTTATTTTTAGTAAACCCTAGTTGATTTCAGGGGGGGGTGCTGGGGGTTCTGCTTTCCCCATTTCCATTTCTGATGAAAGTAGACATGATGCACACTCTAATGCATAACCTAGCTAGGGTGTGACAAAAAACAGTTCGGACCGCACCGAAATATGTAAAATTTCGTTAACTTTTTAACCGTAGCCACAATATGGGTTGTAATGCTAACAAAAAGAATATGGGCTCCAAAACAAACCTTAAGAATTAGCAAATGCGCTGTAAATTATTAGAAATAATGGCAGATGGGATGTATGTTGTTTTCCACAGATTTGAGGCTTTCCTAAAAAAAGGTTGACTGTTGGATGTCCATAGAACGGCCGTCGTGCTTCTTCAATCTCTGCTCTTCCTGCTCCAGCCGCTCAAACAAGAGCCGGCGGGACTGCCTGCACCCTCATCCCTGTGGCCGGCTGTGCTGCCGCGCAGGCCTCACCGCCCCACCGTACTACCATCGCTGGCCTAGCCATCCCTCTACTCACCCACACCTGTTGTTATTCTCCGGCGACGGCAGACGAACTAGTAAACCCTCGTACAGTCGTACTCCCCTCCGCGTGGGAAACAACAGCCGAGTCTTCCCTGTCTTCGTGTCGTTCCCTTCCTAGGCCTCGCCGTCGTCCACCGCCCTGGTGCTCTCGGCGCCGCCTGGTCAACATGGTCAACGACCGACATGCATCTGAAGTGGACTGTACGTGGAGAGGCCGACAGTTGGGTTCATGGACGCACGCAAGTAATGCCTCCTTATTACGCGCAAAATAATGATTCCTCCACCTGACATCAGGGACCCACCGAAAGGGCTTCTGTATTTCACGAAAAAAAACGTTACCGCCGCTGACAGCTCGGACCCACCAGCTATATCTTCGCACGCAAGGAAGTGCCTCCTTAGTACGCTCAAAAAAATGAATACCCCCCCCCCCCCCCCGCTAGCTGGGACCCACCTTGGTGGGAGGCTGACTTGTGGGCCTACTAAGTTGACGGGGACAGAGGGCTTTGTCAACTTAGTCAATATGCACGATTCTAGCTCCAGTGACCGTACGATGTCCATCCAACATCCGTAGTGCTTCTTCAACCTCTGGTCTTCTTGCTCCAGCCGCCCAAACCAGCGTCGATCGTGCCTCGTGCTCCCGACTCCCGTGGTCGGCTGCGATGCGGCGGAGGCCTCACCGCCCCCTACTACTCCCACCGCTGGCCAGGCCATCCCTCTACTCACCCACACCCCCTGTTATTCTGCGGCGATGACAGCCTCACACCGCAGCGAACTAGTGAATCCTCGTACTCCTCTACGCGTGGGCATCCACTGTCGTGTCTTCCCCGGCTCCGCGTCGTCCCCTTCCTAGGCCTTGCCGTCATCCACCGCCCTGGTGCTCTCGGCGCGGCGTGGTCAACGTGGTCAAGGAACGGCTTCCATTGGACGTGGACTATACATGGAGAGGCTGACAGCTGGGTCCACGGCCGCAGCAAGAAAGTACGTCCTTATTACGTGCAAAATAATTATTCCTCCACCTGACAGCGGGGACCCACCGGACGGGCCACCGTATTTTGCCCCCCTGACTGCTGGGACCCACCAGCTACATCTTCGCACGCAAGGAAGTGCCTGACAGTCGGGACCCACCTGGTCGAAGCGTACATAGCGTTGTCATTCTGGTCGCGAACGTATACGTACATATATACTGGTCGATGTAGAAGCGTGCACGTATCGTAGTAGAGGCATGCATGTAGCATGTACATGTATGTACAGCGGCCAGGGTGCAAGAAAGAAAATATGGCCATGTATGTGTACATACGGGCGTGGTCTCGAACCCCTACTCACGCATACGTACAGCCATGGCTCGTGTACATGGCTGGGTCGGAACGGAGAAACAGCGTCGTCGTCGTGTTCATGGGAAGGCAACGGAATGTGTCGTGTTCATGGGGAGGCAACGGAATGTGTTGTGTTCATGGGGAGGCAACGGAATGCGTTGTGTTCATCGGGAGGGCTTGGACGGGACAGGTGATGGAAACGAGGCCTGGCATACCGCAGAACAGAGGAAACGGCCTTGTGTTCGATCGGCCACGTTCGAAATGTGATCCTGTTCATCGGGAGGGGTCTAGCATACCGCAAAACGGAGGAAACGAACCTCCTACGGTCGAAACGGGGGTCCTGTTGATCGGGAGGGGTGTGGCGTACCGCAAAACGGACGAAACAGACTTGTGTTGGAGCGCTACGGTCGAAACGGGGGTCTTGTTCATCGGGAGGTGTGTGGCGTACCGCAAAACAGGACTCCACGGGATACTGTTCATCTCCAACGTCGACCTCCTCCAGCCTTCATGGGCTCCTCTTCATCCAGCCTCCACGGGCTCATGTTCATCCAGCCTCCACCGCGCGCTACTCCACCTGCTACTGTTCAACCACCCCTCCACCGTGTACTGTTCATCCAGCCCTCCACACCACGGGGGCCTGTTCAACCACCCCTCCACGGGCACCCCTCCACCGTCTACTGTTCATCCGGCACTCCACACCACGGGGTCCTGTTCATCCACCCCTCCACAGGCACCCCTCCACCGTCTACTGTTCATCCAGCCCTCAACCATACCACGGGGTCATGTTCATACAGAGGCAACGCCACCGCTAACTGTTCATCCAAACCCCCCCCCCCCTGCAACGCTCATTGTTCATCCCATCGATCGGCTTCTGTTAGCAGCAGTAGTGAAGGAATTGCTCGATCGGGTTCAGTTAATAGCCATCGATCGATCGCTCGGGTTTAGTAACGCGTAGCCTGCAGTGCAATTGCTCGGATTCAGTTAGAGCCCAACGCCTCGCTCGGGTTCAGTTAGAGCCAACGCCTCGCACACACGTGCGTACGTGTACGAGAGAAACGCGCATTGCTCGGCCCCCGACCTCCCACCGTAACCGGGAACTCCTTGAAATTTTCCTCCCCCTCGCTTCTACCATGGTTTTTTCCGTCATGGACGGCCCAAAGAATGTCATGCAGCCGCGTCTCCGGCCCGCCCAGGACGAAAAGCCCATTTTCTGTCATGATTTTTTGTCATAGAAGTAGGAGCCCACCACATCTATTTTGATAACGGGTTTTGTCATAATTATCGTCATAGAAGTGTCATATGTATGACAGAAAAAAATTTCGTTCGGCCCAAAATGTCACGGATGTGTCTTTTTTTTGTAGTGTTCTCTTATGAGTGTGTTGAATACTATGAGAAGTTTGATACTTGATAATTGTTTTGAGATATGGAGATGGTGATATTAGAGTCATGCTAGTTAAGTAGTTGTGAATTTGAGAAATACTTGTGTTGAAGCTTGTGATTCCCGTAGCATGCACGTATGGTGAACCGTTATGTGATGTAGTCGGAGCATGGTTTATTTATTGATTGTCTTCCTTATGAGTGGCGGTCGGGGACGTGCGATGGTCTTTTCCTACCAATCTATCCCCCTAGGAGCATGCACGTAATACTTTGCTTTGATAACTTGTAGATTTTTGCAATAAGTGTATGAGTTCTTTATGAATAATGTTGAGTCCATGGATCATATGCACTCTCACCCTTCCACCATTGCTAGCCTCTCTAATACCATGCACCTTTCATCGATATCATACACCCACCATATACCTTCCTCAAAACAGCCACCATACCTACCTATTATGGCATTTCCATAGCCATTCCAAGATATATTGCCATGCAACTTTCCACCGTTCCATTATTATGACACACTCCATCATTGTCATATTGCTTAGCATGATCATGTAGTTGACATCGTATTTGTGGCAAAGCCACCATTCATAATTCTTTCATACATGTCACTCATGCATCATTGCATATCCCGGTACACCGTCGGAGGCATTCATATAGAGTCATATTTTGTTCTAAGTATCGAGTTGTAATTCTTGAGTTGTAAGAAAAATAAAAGTGTGATGATCATCATTATTAGAGCTTTGTCCCAATGAAGAAAGGATGATGGAGATTGTGATTCCCCCACAAGTCGGGATGAGACTCCGGACGAAAAAAAGGAAGAGAAATAAAACAGGCCATAAAAAAGAAAAAAAGACCCAAATAAAAAAATGAGAGAAAAATAGAGAAGGGAAAATGTTACTATCCTTTTACCACACGTGTGCTTCAAAGTAGCACCATGATATTCATGATAGAGAGTCTCCTATGTTATCACTTTCAAATACTATTCGCAATTTTTCATTATAGAACTTGGCTTGTATATTCCAATGATGGGCTTCCTCAAAATGCCCTAGGTCTTCATGAGCAAGCAAGTTGGACGCACACCCACTTAGATTCTTTTGTTGAGCTTTCATATACTTGTAGCTCTAGTGCATCCGTTGCATGGCAATCCCTACTCACTCATATTGATATCTATTGATGGGCATCTCCATAGCCCGTTAATACGCCTAGTTGATGTGAGACTATCTTCTCCCTTTTTGTCTTCCCCACAACCACCACTCTATTCCACCTATAGTGTTATATCCATGGCTCACGCTAATGTATTGCGTGAAGACTGAAAAAGTTTGAGAACATCAAAAGTATGAAACAATTGCTTGGCTTGTCATCAGGGTTGTGCATGATTTAAATATTTTGTGTAGTGAAGATAGAGCATAGCCAGACTATGTGATTTTGTAGGGATAGCTTTCTTTGGCCATGTTATTTTGAGAAGACATGATTGCTTAGTTAGTATGCTTGAAGTATTATTGTTTTTATGTAAATGTTAAACTTTTGTCTTGAATCTTTCGGATCTGAATATTCATACCACAATTAAGAAGAATTACATTGAAATTATGCCAAGTAGCACTCCGCATCAAAAATTCTGTTTTTATCATTTACCTACTCGAGGACGAGCAGGAATTAAGCTTGGAGATGCTTGATACGTCTCCAACATATCTATAATTTTTGATTGATCCATGCTATGTTATCTACTATTTTGGGCAATATTGGGCTTTATTATCCACTTTTATATTATTTTTGGGACTAACCTATTAACCGGAGGCCCAGCCCAGAATTGTTGTATTTTTGCCTATTTCAATGTTTCGAAGAAAAGTAATATCAAACGGAGTCAAAACGGAACGAAATCAACTGGAGAAGGGATTTTTTGAAGGAAAGCTACTGGATGGACTTGGACCCCATGTCAGGAGCCAAGGGAGGTGCTCACGAGGGTGGGGGCGCCCCCCTAGGGCACGCCCCCTGCCTCATGGGACCCCCGAAGCTCCACCGACATACTTCCTGCACCCATATATACCTACGTATCCTAAAACTTCCAAAACAGACAATAGATCGGGAGTTCTGCCGTCAGAAGCCTCCGTAGCCACCGAAAGCCAATCTAGACCCGTTCCGGCACCCTGCCGGAGGGGGCAATCCCTCTCCTGTGGCCATCTTCATCATCCCGGTGCTCTCCATGACGAGGAGGGAGTAGTTCTCCCTCGGGGCTGAGGGTATGTACCGGTAGCTATGTGTTTGATCTCTCTCTCTCTCTCTCTCTCTCGTGTTCTTGAGGTGGTACGATCTTGATGTATCGCGAGCTTTGCTATCATAGTTGGATCTTATGTTTCTCATCCCCCTCTTCTCTCTTGTAATGAATTGAGTTTCCCCTTTGGAGTTATCTTATCGGATTGAGTCTTTAAAGATTTGAGAACACTTGATGTATGTCTTGTCGTGGATATCTGTGGTGACAATGGGATATCACGTGATTCACTTGATGTATGTTTTGGTGATCAACTTGCGGGTTTCGCCCATGAACCTATGCATAGGGGTTGGCACACATTTTCATCGTGATTCTCCGGTAGAAACTTTGGGCCACTCTTTGAGGTTCTATGTGTTGGTTGAATAGATGAATCTGAGATTGTGTGACGCATATCGTATAATCATACCCACGGATACTTGAGGTGACATTGGAGTATCTAGGTGACATTAGGGTTTTGGTTGATTTGTGACTTAAGGTGTTATTCTTGTACGAACTCTAGGGCTGTTTGTGACACTTATAGGAATAGCCCAACGGATTGATTGGAAAGAATAACTTTGAGGTGGTTTCGTACCCTACCATAATCTCTTCGTTCGTTCTCCGCTATTAGTGACTTTGGAGTGACTCTTTGTTGCATGTTGAGGGATAGTTATGTGATCCAATTATGTTAGTATTGTTGAGGGAACTTACACTAGCGAAAGTATGAACCCTAGGCCTTGTTTCCTAGCATTGCAATACCGTTTACGCTCACTTTTATTATTTCAGATTACAAATACATTTATCTACTATCCATATACCACTTGTATCACCATCTCTTCGCCGAACTAGTGCACCTATACAATTTACCATTGTATTGGGTGTGTTGGGGACACAAGAGACTCTTCATTATTTGGTTGCAGGGTTGTTTGAGAGAGACCATCTTCATCCTACGCCTCCTACGGATTGATAAACCTTAGGTCATCCACTGGAGGGAAATTTGCTACTGTCCTACAAACCTCTGCACTTGGAGGCCCAACAACGTCTACAAGAAGAAGGTTGTGTAGTAGACATCACTTGGCCTTCATCTCAGAGTCGTAGCCCCGGCCCGCCCTGGCGATGCGGTTGCTCCGTCATGGCATGAAGTCGAGGGGCACCTCGTTTCGCGTCGGTGCGGCGGTGGCGGAGGGACAGAATGGGCGCTGGGGCGCACTGGACAGAGGAGACGAAACGCTCCAGGGCGGACCCAGCCGTCCGATTGGGCTGCACATCCATCTGTAGGGCGAGGGTGCTGCATGGCGTGGCGGTTGGCGCGAGCGCTGATTGGTCCTCCGCGGCTGGGTGGGCTCTGATGTGTGTGGATCCGCGTCCTCCCCGCTGATTGGCTCGTTGACCACAAGGGCGGGCGAGGCGGTCGCTGTGGTCCCAGCAGCAGGCGAGCCCACAGGAACAGGAGTAGGCGAGCAGGGCGTGGTGGGCTTGGGGCATGCAGACGGGCTGGGATTGGCGCAGCCAGTCGTGCATGGGCCAACGGTGACGGCTGCGGGCGCGGCTTTGTCGGGCCACGCGACAGGCGGGATGAACGAGGCCGCAGGGGATCCAAAGATCGGGCGGGAGGTGCAAGTGTCGGTCGCTAGTTGGCGGCAACTGGTCGCGCTAGGGGTGGGGCAGGGCGTGGCATTGTCCTGGGCGGTGACCGCGTCAAGGGTGACGACTGGGGTGGGGTGCTGGGGGGTCCCCAGCACGCGTGTCGGAGAGCCGTTGTGCCAGGGGTGCAGCAGCGGGTGCGGTTCCCGCGGGCGGGTGGGCCCCCAGGATGCCATGCCAGCCGCGGAACGGAGGATGCATTCCACGATGGCGGTGCGGGGGCCGACGTTCCCCGACGCGGGAGGGGTGCCGGAGGAGAGGCATGACGGACGTCCGGGAAACGTGTGACGCTGCGGCCACTTTGGAGGAAGGGGTGGGGAAGGGCGGTCAGGGCCGCCGTTGCCGTTGGTGTCAGAGGGGGAAGGCGCGGCCGGCGCGGGCACCGGGCGGCGGTAGTCTTCGGAGAGGGTAACGAAGATCTTGACGGGCTTGCGCAACATATGGCGGGAGAACCGCTTGGCGCGGTCAGGGTCGACGCCGTCGACGACGACGTCCGCTCTGGGAGCAGCAGATCAGAGGAGCGGGGGATGGCGTCGGGGTTTGCCGTCCAGGCCGAGAACCTGAAGCGGGACATGTCCGTGCAGTCGCGTGTGGCGGGGTGGAGATGCTTGATGTCGAGGAACGGCGCTAGCATGGTTTCCACGGCGGAGCGGTGCCATGCCTGACCGAGAACCCCGGTGATCTCGACCTCCGCCCGGAATCGAAGCTGGATGGGGTCGCAGCCGGCGGCATGGAAAATGGGTCTTTTGTCGTTACTAATGCCCTGTCCCTTTAGTCCCGGTTCAAACAGGAACCGGGACAGATGGGCGTCCATGTGGCCGGTGCGCCGAGCCCAGGCAGGAGGGCCTTTGGTCCCGGTTGGTGGCACTAACCGGGACCAATAGGCATCCACGCATCAGCATTTCAGGGGATGAGGTTTTTGTTTTTTTGAAGGGGGGGGGGGTTGGGGGTTTTGGGAGGTTAATTTAGGTGTTTCATATCTTGTGTTAGCTAGCTAATTAATAGAGAGAAGCGTCCTGTCTTATGTCCGTGCTTGGTGGACGGTACGTACTATATACGTATAGAGAGGACTAGACACGCTAGCTAGCTAGTAAGCAAACGAAGGAAACAGAAGATCGTCATGAACATATATGCATACAAAGATAAGTGATATCGACCACCTCTCCTTCTCCGAGAGATTGGTCGAACAACAAGTACTCGTATATCTATCCGACACTACCGGCTACATATATACAATAATTATCTCTTACAATATAATCTCCTAATTATATACGAACACAGGATCCACATAGTATTCTCCGTCTTCAGCGATCACATGGTCAAGGATGAATGCCGCCAATTCCTCTTGAATTTCTCACATACGATCTAGTGCTAGGAGTTCATCCCGCATCCAAAAGATCTAATTTGAAGAAGGGGGTCAATACATATATATATATATATATATGAATAAATGAAACTCAACACAAATGATGGTAATAAAATAAAATTGTGAATATTATTGCTTACGCACTTCATATTGTTCGTCAGAGTACCCCCGTTCACGGGTCGTGTGGCGGATGGACTCGCAAACGTAGTATCCACATAAATCATTCCATTGTTCCTGCCACAAGCACTTTACAAGAAATAGAGGTCAATCAAACTGATAAGCAAGCATGCCAAATGGTATTGATGAAACTAGCACTTGAATCACTAGGAGATGCGCGGAACATGTTACTATAGTACTTACTTTCGGGTGTCTAAATTGCAGCTTCTTCAACAGTCCCGGAGCTTTTTTGGTGAATTTTCTCCAAACCCTACCAGACAAAGAAAACAATTACTTGATATCAGGAAATGAACAAAGTTGCTGATGTGGTGGATAATGATCGATTTAACTTACTTCTCGAGCATTTGAGTCATGTCCGCATAGTCCTGGGGATCTTTTCGTCTCGAGTCTAAGACGGTTACTAGTCCCTGCTCAAGCTTAATCTCTAGGAGAATATACTGGAACCTGTGCACGCATGCATAACTCATCAATTACATTACTATAACCTGGACTAATAAGGGAAACCGAATATGCACAACACAATAGCACTCACTTGAAGTTGTAAGGAAAGAGTATTATATCTTTGTTTTCATTTATTGCCAACGATCGTAGCAAGTTGGCCTCGGTATCTTCGGCACGATATTTAACCTCAGTTGCATCTATGAGATTTGTGTTAATGAACCCAATATCACCGATTTGTCTTTTCTTTAATTCGGCGATCTTCAATCTGCATAATATAGTGAGGATAATTATAAATACATGCAATGAATGAGCTGACCTATATAGAGCGACTAATTAATCACAGAAGTAGTACTACTTACAGACAGTAGCAAGGGACCGTTGCTTTATCGAGGGCCTTTTGATTGAAAAACTGGAATAACTCCTCAAATGGAACATTCAACAGTTCAATTCCAACAAGGTCATGCTCCTCTCTAACTCTTAGCGTCAAAGTATTCCTCCCCCCAGACTCTCTGCAGGTTTTCATGTACCAATCATGGAATCTTCGCATCATCGTTGTTAGAGATCTTTCATCTTTGACGAGAGGCTTCCTGTACTCATATTTGTGTTCCTCCACCTCCAAGAACTCATAATGTACATCATCGGGCAGGTAATCTCCAAGATTGCTATAACCGGGCACCATCCTCGGATCATTACTAGGCACCTTGAGCGGGGGGCACGGTTGGTTTGCTTGTTCACCGAGCTGGGCAATTTTTTCCCAACTCGTTGTTCTTTTAACCTTTGATCATTGACAGTACTTCCCGACCTCTCCGCTTCGACAAATGACTTTTCAATAATGCGCTCATAGTTGCCTTTCGGCGGAGACTTTGCTGGTTTTTTCAGGGCAGCTAGAGTGCGCTTTGCTTTCACCGGATCTACCTTCTCCTCCGGAGGTGGATGTTTCTTTGCTTTCACCCCTTCAAACAAGTTCCTCACTTCGGCTAGCGTGATCTTGGCATTCTCCTCCGGGGTCCTCTCGTATGGTAACTTCTTTGGAGTCTTCAGAGAAGGACCGAATATGTATTGCCTCCCGCCTCTGGCTGTACTGCTAGATGCCGGCAGAGCAGACGGAGCGGTTGTGGCTGTCTTCTTTCCTTTCTTACGAGGCGGAGGAGAAGGACTACGACGCGCCGGAGTAGCCGGAGCGACGGCGGGTCTCTTCCGCCCTTGCTGACGAGGCGGAGAAGGAGGAGACTGGCTGCTCGGGCGCGCCGGCACAGGCGGAGAAGGAGGCGGAGTGCCTCCACGTGCCGGAGAAGGAGGCCGAGTGCCCTGATCGTCACTCGCCAGAGGAGGAGGCGGTGGAGGAGGCGGAATGCCCTGACTCGCTGGAGGAGGAGGAGGAGGCGGAGGCGTCCAGTTCGGAAGGTTGATGAGCTCCTTCCACCATAGGCATGGAGTCTTCAGAGCAGAACCCAGCCGAGTCTCCCCTTCACCGGTAGGGTGGTCAAGCTAGAGGTCCTCAAATCCCTCCGTTATTTCATCCACCATCACCCTAGCATATCCTTCTGGAATCGGCCAGCAGTGAAAAGTTGTGTCGGGTTCAGTAGGAAAAACAGAGCCAACAGCCGCCTTGACCTGCAAATTCATCCATTGCGTCATAAGGTGGCAATTTTGAGACTCTATGATAGCATCCACGAGATACCTGGCAGGAGCCGTCAAGACATGCTTCGGCTGAAGCATCTCGGTGGAAGCCACGCTGCTTCTCCGCTGAGATGGCGGGGTAGCTTCGGGGGAAGCTTCGGTAGTTCGTTTGCTGCAATTTGCTTCTCGTTCCTCTATCGCTTGGACCCTTGTGTGCAACGCCTGCATTTGGGTCTGCTGCACTTTTTTCCTCCTCTCCTGGCATTTGTAACCGCCTGCGTCCGGAAAACCAGCCTTCCACGGAACGGAGCCTGGCGTGCCTCGTGTCCGTCCAGGGTGCTCAGGATTCCCGAGGGCGATTGTGAGCTCGTCGTTCTCTCTGTCTGGAACGAACGTCCCTTGCTGCACTGCATCGATATAGTGATTTAGCTTCTTGACTGGTAGGTTCATTTGCTCGTCCGTCTAAACGCATTTCCCTGATATAGGGTCCACGGTTCCTCCAGCCCCAAAGAACCAAGTCCGGCAATGGTCTGGCCAGTTCATTGTCTCTGGTTCGATCCATTTATCATGCAGATCATTCTCAGCCTTGGCCCACTTAGGCCGGGCTTTGAGGTAGCCACCTGACCCCGTGCGATGGTGAAGCTTCTTCTTTTTAACATCTTTCTTGTTTGTCACTGACATCTTCTTACTCTTTTCCGATGTCTTGTAGGCCACAAATGCGGGCCAGTGATCTCTGATCTTCTCATATCTGCCGATGAATTCTGGTGTCTCCTCGTTATCGACAAACATTTTCAGCTCTTTCTTCCACCTCCTGAATAGCTCTGCCATATTCTTAAGAGCACGAGACTTGATTAATTACTCTTTAAGTGGCTTCTCTGAATCCTCCTCTCGCGGTAGGGTGAAATTTTCCTTCAGCTCAGTCCAAAGATCATCTTTCTGCATATCATTGACATAAGACACCTCAGGGTCTTCGTTCTTAGGCTTATACCATTGCTGGATGCTGATCGGGGTCTTGTCCCTAACAAGAACCCCACACTGAGCAGAAAATGCTTCCTTTGTCCGGATGGGTTCAATCGGCATGCCATCGCGTGCGATTTCTGTGATCTCAAACCTTTCATCCGAGCACAACTCTTTCTTCGAGCCTCGTCTCTTTACCGAAGTTGTGCTCAATCCGGAGGGCTAGAAAAAAGAAGAATTAGACAAGAGTTAATTAATATGTGTACCTACCAAAACAATGAATGCATCAATTAGCTAGTCATCGCAGGCTTAACTAATATATTTACTTGGCTGGACTCTGTTCAGTCACCGGAGCCGTCACCACGGGCTCCTTCTTGCAACAGCATTGGGTCATTGGAGCCATTATAATCATGTGTTTCCTCCTCCATTCTTCGATCACCGTAGCCTGATTCTTCTTCACCCTGTTCTCCTTCCAGACAATCATTGTCGTTAAGATACGACATGACATCACCTCCCGCTAAGATTATGTCCCCCAACACCTGTTCTTGTTCCTCGTCTCGTCCGAACTCCACTGTTTCTGCAAATATTACAAGATGGCAATTATTACACAAACATGACAGCATGTGGATATATTAGTGGCAAATGTAGACCTAGCTTATTCCGGGTTTGGGGTGGCCTCGGCAACGCTTCAAGGGCAGGGGCGCGGCGGGAGGGAGTAGGAGACCGACATCATTTTTTTTCTACGGTTTGGGTGTCCTCGAGAGTTTTGGTCGAGCGAGAGGGCCGAGGGGTGCTCCCGTGGTATAAGTTATCACGGTTGAAGTTATCCGGGAGGGGGGTTATATCGACAACGACGACATAGATACATGGGAAAATAATGTTATCGGGGAGGGGGTAGGTCGACCCCCCCTCGTGTTGAAGTTATCGGGACACGGGGTATATCGAACCCCCCTCGTGTTGAAGTTATCGGGAGGGGGTATATGGACCCCCCCCCCCCACGTGTTGAAGTTATCGGGAGTTTATATCGACATGACATGCGTACGTGGGAAAATAATATTATCGGGGAGGGGGTATATCGACCGCCCCTCGTGTTGAAGTTATCAGGAGGGGTTTATCGACAACGACGACATACGTACATGGGAAAATAATATTATTGGGGAGGTGGTATATCGACCCCCCCCCCACGTGTTGAAGTTATCGGGAGGGGGTATATCGACCCCCCCACGTGTTGAAGTTATCGGGAGGGGTTTATATCGACAACGACGACATACGTACATGGGAAAATAATATTATCGGGGAGGGGGTATATCGAACCCCCCCCCACGTGTTGAAGTTATCGGGAGGGGGTATATCGACCCCCCCCCCCACATGTTGAAGTTATCAGGAGGGGTTTATATCGACAACGACGACCTATGTACATGGGAAAATAATATTAACGGGGAGGGGGTATATCGACCCCCCCCCACGTGTTGAAGTTATCGGGAGGGGGTATATCGACCCCCCACCCCTCATGTTGAAGTTATCGGGAGGGGGTATATCGACCCCCCCCATGTGTTGAAGTTATCGGGAGTTTATATCCACACGACATGCGTACATGGGAAAATAATATTATCGGGGAGGGCGTATATCGACCCCCCCCCACGTGTTGAAGTTATCGGGAGAGGTATATCGACGATGACAGACCCGATAAAACATAAGAAAATGAAGAAGAAATAAAAAGGAGAAGAAGAAAGGAATAGAGGAGAAGATCGAAGAAAAAAAGAGGAGAAGAAGAAAGGAATAGAGGAGAAGAAGAAAAAATAGAAATTTTTCTATTTTTTCTTCTTCTCCTCTATTCCTTTCTTCTTCTCCTCTATTTTTTCTTCTTTTTTCCTCTTCTTTTTTCCTCTTCTTATTTATTTCTCCTCTTCTTCCTCTCCTCTTATTCTTTCTTCCTCTTCTTATTTTCCTTTTTCCTATCCTTCTTTTTCTTCTTCTTCCTTCTTAATATCACTTAGCGACTTTTGCAACGATAGGGATGGGGTGCTCCCGTGGTCTAAAATCCGTCTATACGCGATAGAAAATTCTTAAAAAATACATCTATGATCCCTCGACGTCCCCACCTCTCTCATGAACAAAAAAAATCTGTGAATGAAAAAACATCATGTTCTATGAACAAAAAACATCATATTTCATCCACATCCGTGCATACATGATATATGTGATCATCCATGAAAAAAACATCATATTCTATAAGAAAATCATTACATATATATATATATGAACAAAAACAATTATGATAACAAGCATATATATCGTCATATATATTAAAAACAAGCATATATATGAAAAAAAACAAGCATATATATGAAAAAAATGCTAGGGAGGGCGCCGGCCGGACCAAGGTGAGGAGGACCACGGGGTCGGCGGCAAGGATGGCGACGGGGCATTGGGCGCGCGCTCGGGGTAGGGGCGACGGCGACGAAGAGCCTTGCGCTGGAGCGGTGCGGTGGGAAGTTTAGTCCCACCTCGCTAGCTGAGAGAGCTCAGGACCTTTTTATAAGCTGCGTTGCGGCTCAGGTGCTGAGCTCCTCTCTAATATGCAGCCAGTACTTGCCTACCCTTGTCACTGCCTTGTTGGGCCTATTGGGCCTGCGGGCCTGCATCCTGGCCCATGTACAGATGGGGTTCTAGTCGTATGCAGGCCGTGTGGCCCAATAGGTGGCATTTTTATTTTTTCCAATATTTGTTTTGTTTTTTGAATTATTTATTTTCTTTTGATTCTTGCTTTATTTTTTATTCTTTTTGCTTTTAGTTTTAGAAAAATTATAAACTTTCTGTTAGTGCCATTAGTTTTCAAATTTGAATAGTTAAAATTTGAATTCTTTTAAATTTATGTGAATCACAAGTTTGTGATTAACTTTACTAGAAAAAAAGTTTTTTTCCAGTTTTTTTTGTTTTGTTTTCTGCATTATTTATTTTCTTTTGTTTTTGCTTTATTTTTTCATTCTTTTTGCTTTTAGGTCAGCAAAATTATAAACTTTCTGTTAGTGCCATTAGTTTTAGAAAAATTATAAAGTTTTTGTTAGTGCCATTAGTTTCCAAATTTGAATTCTTTGAAATTTGTGTGAATCACAAGTTTGTGATTAACTTTACTATAAAAATAGTTTTTTTCTTGTTTTTTTCTTGTTTTTTTGCATTATTTATTTTCTTTTGTTTTTTGCTTTAATTTTTAATTCTTTTTGCTTTTAGGTTAGCAAAATTATAAACTTTCTGTTAGTGCCATTAGTCTTAGAAAAAATATAAACTTTCTGTTAGTGCCATTAGTTTTCAAATTTGAATAGTTAAAATTTGAATTCTTTGAAATTTGTGTGAATCACAAGTTTGTGATTAACTTACTAAAAATGAGCATAGATGCGCTTATAGAGAAAAAGCAACCTAAATTCATCGTAAATTTCTATGAATTTCAAAGAAATTCACTCTGAATTTAGGTTAAACTTTTCTCTATAAGGGCATCTATTTTCACTTTGAGAGGAGCTCAAAAATGCAGAGAGGGAAGGGCTTATAAACCGGTGTGAGCCCCCTTCGTTTGGCGAGGTGGGACTAAACTCTGCCCGCAACGAGGACCAACCCTTTAGTCCCGGTTTGTGGCACAAACCGGGACTAATGGTCATGGGCCAGGGGCGAGGAGCATTGGTCCCGGTTGGTGCCATGAACCGGGACCAATGCCCACTTTAGTCCCGGTTGGTGGTACCAACCGGGACCAAAGGTCTTGTGCTGCCCCGCGTCAAAAGTTTTGTACCACCTCGCTAGCTAAGAGAGCTCGAGAGTGGTTTAAAAGCGCTGCTGCGCCCGCCCTCTCGAGCTCCTCTCAATTGTAGGCTTTCGGGCCTAACCAGACACTGTGTGCCTGTGTGCCTACTGGGCCACCTGCGGGCCTGAATGCTGGCCCATGGTAGGGTTTCTAGTCGTATTCAGGCCATGGGGGCCCAGTAGGTGGCACTTTTTTTGTTTTCTTTGTTGCTTTATTTATTTTATTTTGTTTCTACTTACAACAAAACACTTATTGTTTTTATTTTTATTTATTTTATTAAAGTTTATTTTTAATTATTTTTCTTTTAGTTCACAAATTTTTTAAAATTTCTGTTAGTGCCATTAGTTTTCAAATTTAAGTAGTTAAAATTTGAATTCTTTGAAATTTGAGTGAATCACAAGTTTGTGATTAACTTTACTATAAAAATAGTTTTTTTCTAGTTTTTTTGTTTTGTTTTTTGCATTATTTATTTTCTTTTGTTTTTTGCTTTATTTTTTAATTATTTTTGCTTTTAGGTCAGAAAAATTATAAACTTTCTGTTAGTGCCATTAGTTTTAGAAAAATTATAAACTTTCTGTTAGTGTCATTAGTTTTCAAATTTAAGTAGTTAAAATTTGAATTCTTTGACATTTCTGTGAATCACAAGTTTGTGATTAACTTTACTACAAAAATAGTTTTTTTCCAGTTTTTTTGTTTTGTTTTTTGCATTATTTATTTTCTTTTGTTTTTTTCTTTATTTTTTAATTCTTTTTGCTTTTAGGTCAGAAAAATTATAAACTTTCTGTTAGTGCCATTAGTTTTAGAAAAAAATATAAACTTTCTGTTAGTGCCATTAGTTTTCAAATTGGAATAGTTAAAATTTGAATAATGGTATTACGAGGGCCGAACCATAAGACATTAAAGCATTTCAAATGAACTCTGAAAAAGTTGAAAGTTGGCGTGGTATCATAATTTCACCCACATAGCATGTGCATGTACAAAACAGACAATGGTATCATACTCGTCTGTTACAAAGTTGCGGGAGAAAGTCTTCACTTTTTCTTCGCTTGCGTCATTTGCTTATTGCGCCGTAACCATGGATAATCTTCATCGTTTATCAGGATGCTTGGGTCAGCCTTGACTTTGAAGGGAGGAATTTCATGAAACTTTTCATAATCTTCAGACATGTCTGTCTTGCCCTCCACTCCCACGAGGTCCCTTTTTCTTGAAAGAACTATGTGGCGCTTTGGCTCATCGTATGATGTATTCGCTTCCTTATCTTTTCTTTTTCTCGGTTTGGTAGACATGTCCTTCACATAGATAACCTGGGCCACATCATTGGCTAGGATGAACGACTCGTCTGCATACGCAAGATTGTTGAGATCCACTGTTGTCATTTCGTACTATGGGTCTACCTGTACCCCGCCTCCTAACAGATTGACCCATTTGCACTTAAACAAAGGGACCTTAAAATCATGTCCATAGTCAAGTTCCCATATGTCCACTATGTAACCATAATATGTGTCCTTTCCCCTCTCGGTTGCTGCACCAAAGCGGACACCGCTGTTTTGGTTGGTGCTCTTATGATCTTGGGCGATCATGTGAAATGTATTCCCATTTATCTCGTATCCTTTGTAAGTCAATACAGTCAAAGATGGTCCCCTGGACAACAAGTACAGCTCATCACAAACAGTGTTGTCACCTCTGAGACGTGTTTCCAACCAACTGCTGAAAGTCCTGATGTGTTCACATGTAATCCAGTCGTCGCACTGCTCCGGGTGTTTGGAGCGCAGACTGTTCTTGTGTTCATCGACATACGGGGTCACCAAGGTAGAGTTCTGTAGAACTGTGTAGTGTGCTTGAGACCAAGAATATCCGTCCCTGCATATTATTGAGGCCCCTCCCAGCGTGCCTTTTCCAGTCAGTCTCCCCTCATACCGCGATTTAGGGAGACCTATCTTATTAAGGCCAGGAATGAAGTCAACACAAAACCCAATGACATCCTCTGTTTGATGGCCCATGGAGATGCTTCCTTCTGGCCTAGCGCGGTTACGGACATATTTCTTTAGGACTCCCATGAACCTCTCAAAGGGGAACATACTGTGTAGAAATACGGGCCCCAGAATGACAATCTCGTCGACTAGATGAACTCGGACGTGCGTCATGATATTGAAGAAGGATGGTGGGAACACCAGCTCGAAATTGACAAGACATTGCGCCACATCACTCCTTAGCCTTGGTACGATTTCTGGATCGATCACCTTCTGAGAGATTGCATTGAGGAATGCACATAGCTTCACAATGGCTAATCGGACGTTTTTCGGTAGAAGCCCCCTCAATGCAACCGGAAGCAATTGCGTCATAATCACGTGGCAGTCATGAGACTTTAGGTTCTGGAACTTTTTCTCTGGCATATTTATTATTCCCTTTATATTCGATGAGAAACCAGTCGTGACCTTCATACTGAGAAGGCATTCAAAGAAGATTTATTTCTCTTCTTTCGTAAGAGCGTAGCTGGCAGAACCTTTATACTACTTCGGAGGCATGCCGTATTTTTCGTGCAAACGTTGCAGGTCCTCCCGTGCCTCAGGTGTATCTTTTGTCTTCCATACACGCCCAAGAAGCCTAGCAGGTTCACGCAAAGGTTCTTCGTCACGTGCATCACGTCGATTGAAGAGCGAACCTCTAGGTCTTTCTAGTAGGGTAGGTCCCAAAATATAGATTTCTTCTTCCACATGGGTGCGTGTCCCTCAGCGTCATTCGGAATAGCTAGTCCGCCGGGACCCTTTCCAAAGATTACGTGTAAATCATTGACCATAGCAAGTACGTGATCACCAGTACGCATGGCGGGCTTCTTCCGGTGATCTGCCTCGCCTTTGAAATGCTTGCCTTTCTTTCGACATTGATGGTTGGTCAGAAGAAATCGACGATGGCCCAGGTACACATTCTTCTTGCATTTGTCCAGGTATATACTTCCAGTTTCTTCTAAACAGTGCGTGCATGCGTGGTACCCCTTGTTTGTCTGTCCTGAAAGGTTACTGAGAGCGGGCCAATCGTTGATGGTTACAAACAACAACACGTGCAGGTTAAATTCCTCCTGTTTGTGCTCATCCCACGTACGTACACTGTTTCCATTCCACAGCTGTAAAATTTCTTCAACTAATGGCCTTAGGAACACATCAATGCCGTTGCCAAGTTGCTTAGGGCATTGGATGAGAATTGGCCTCATAATGAACTTCCGCTTCATGCACATCCAAGGAGGAAGGTTATACATACATAGAGTAATGGGCCAGGTGATGTGATTGCTGCTCTGCTCCCCGAAAGGATTAATGCCATCCTCGCTTAAACCAAACAATACGTTCCTTGGGTCACTTGCAAACTCAGGCCAATACTTTCCCTCGATTTTTCTCCACTGCGCCCCGTCAGTGGTTGCTCTCAACTTCCCGTCTTTCTTACGGTCCTCACAGTGCCATCGCATCAACTTGGCATGCTCTTCGTCTCTGAACGGACGTTTCAACCGTGGTATTATAGGAGCATACCACATCACCTTCGCAGGAACCCTCTTCCTAGGGGGCTCGCCGTCAACATCACCAGGGTCATCTCGTCTGATCTTATACCACAATGCACCGCATACCGGGCATGCGTTCAGATCCTGGTACGCACCGCGGTAGAGGATGCAGTCATTAGGGCATGCATGTATCTTCTGCACCTCCAATCCTAGAGGGCATACGACCTTCTTTGTTGCGTATGTACTGCCGGACAATTCGTTATCCTTTGGAAGCTTCTTCTTCAGTATTTTCAGTAACTTCTCAAATCCTTTGTCAGGCACAGCATTCTCTGCCTTCCACTGCAGCAATTCCAATACGGTACCGAGCTTTGTGTTGCCATCTTCGCAATTGGGGTACAGCCCTTTTTTGTGATTCTCTAACATGCGATCGAACTTCAGCTTCTCCTTTTGACTTTCCATTGCGTCCTTGCATCGACAATTACCCGGTAGAGATCATCATCATTGGGCACATCGTCTGGTTCCTCATGATCTTCAGCAGCTTCCCCCGTTGCAGCATCATTGGGCACATCGTCTGGTTCCTCTTGATCTTCAGCATCTTCCCCCGTTGCAGCATCACCGTATTCAAGGGCACCTAGTTGTCATTGTCCTCTTCTTCTTCACCGTCTTCCATCATAACCCCTATTTCTCCGTGCCTCATCCAAACATTATAGTGTGGCATGAAACCATTGTAAAGCACGTGGGTGTGAAGGATTTTCCAGTCAGAGTAAGACTTCGTAATCCCACATTTACGGCATGGACAACACATAAAACCATTCTGCTTGTTTGCCTCAGCCACTTCGAGAAAATCATGCACGCCCTTAATGTACTCGGAGGTGTGTCTGTCACCGTACATCCATTGCCGATTCATCTACGTGCATTATATATAATTAAGTGTGTCAAAAACCATTACAGAACATCATGAATAGATAACTAAGTGGCCAAATTAATAGAAGTTCATCATCACATTAAAACCAAAGTACATACATAGTTCTCATCTAACAACATATAGCTCTCCAGAGCATCTAATTAATTAAACCATACATTGAAACTATGTAAAACATTTCAATGCGAAAACAAATGCGATCATAATCGCAACCAAGATAACAATTGATCCAACGACATAATGATACCAAGCCTCGGTATGAATGGCATATTTTCTAACCTTTTTGATCTTCAACCGCATTGCATCCATCTTGATCTTGTGATCATCGACGACATCCGCAACATGCAACTCCAATATCATCTTCTCCTCCTCAATTTTTTTTATTTTTTCCTTCAAGTAATTGTTTTCTTCTTCAACTAAATTTAACCTCTCGACAATAGGGTCGGTTGGAATTTCTGGTTCAACTACCTCCTAGGTAAATAAAATCTATGTCACGTTGGTCGGCATAATTGTCATAAACAATAAATGAACCAAATAGTTATAAAAAGATAATATATACCACATCCAAATCATAGCCAGGACGAGGGCCGACGGGGGCGGATACCAAAACCATCGCACTATATAATAACAAGCAATAATAAAAGTAAGAAAATTAGACAAGAATTTTTTCTATCAGAAAGAAGATAAGAACAAGAGGCTCACCACGGTGGTGCCAGCGACGAGATCGGTGCGGGCGATCGACGGCGATGAAGACGGGAGTGGGACGTGATGGGCCGCTAAACCTAGACAAATCTCGAGGAAAATGGAGCTTTGAGGTCGAGCTTCGAGAGGAGAAAGCTTAACTAGTGTGGCTCGGGCATTTCATCGAACACCTCATGTGCATAGGAGGTGAGCTAGAGCACCACAAAGCCCTCCCCTCGCTGGCCAGAGAAAAACAGAGCACTGGAGTGCTCTCCTCGCGGGCGAGGGGTATATATAGGCACCTCATTGGTCCCGGTTCGTGGCATGACCCGGGACTAAAGGGAAGCATGTGGTCCCGGTTCAAGCCACCAACCGGGACCAATGGTGGTGGGCCAGGAACGAGGCCCATTGGTCCCGGTTCGTCCCACCAACCGGGACCAAAGGGGCATGACGAACCGGGACCAATGCCCCACGAGGCCCGGCCACCCCCTGGCCTCATGAACCGGGACCAATGGCCCCATGGGTCTTGGTTCTGGACTGAACCGGGACTAATGGGCTGGCCCGGCCTAGACCAAAGCCCTGTTTTCTACTACTGGGGGTGAATGATGAGGCGAAAGCGCGGGCAGCGCAGCTAGCGCAGGCCCGCCCTGGCACGTGCCTTGGTGGAGGAGAACTTGAGCAAGAACTCATAGTGACCCTTGCAGTGGACGCAAAACTCATCATCGGAAAGGTCACACTTTTCACGCAGCAAGGCCGCCACCTCCTCGCGCGAGATCCCCATGCGGCTACCTGTGACGGTCGCCAGGAGGGCGCGCTCGGCAAGATCCCGCTCGGCGGCGATGAGGCGCGTGGTGCGTGGCAAGTAGCAGAGCGCGGCGGCCGGCCGGAGGGCAGGGTGGCCGGAGAGCACCACCAGCGTGGTGCTGGAGGTGGCGGAGGCACCGTTGCTGGAAGGGGCGAACGGCGGCGAAGGGCAGGTCGAGGGCCGGCCCCCACACCCGGAGGATGCGGGGTGGCTCGGGCCGGCGACGCTCGAGCTGGAGCCGGCGGCGGACGCCGGGGACGGGGGTGAGGCGGACTCGCGGGGCCGCTTGCAGGGTGGCTCGGCGGAGGAGGCAGGCGAACGAGGCGCGGTGTAGTCGCGTGCGACGTGGCCTGGGAAGCGGCAGGGCCGGCAACAGATGCCGCAGCGGCACTCCGATCGGGGATGGCCCCGCGTACGTACACTGTTTCCATTCCACAGCTGTAAAATTGCTTCAACTAATGGCCTTAGGAACATATCAATGCCGTTGCCGGGTTGCTTAGGGCCTTCGATGAGAATTGGCCTCCTAATGAACTTCCGCTTCTTGCACATCCAAGGAGGAAGGTTATACATACATAGAGTAACGGGCCAGGTGATGTGATTGCTGCTCTGCTCCCCGAAAGGATTAATGCCATCCGCGCTTAAACCAAACCATACATTCCTTGGGTCACTTGCAAACTCAGGCCAATACTTTCTCTCGATTTTTCTCCACTGCGCCCCGTCAGTGGGTGCTCTCAACTTCCCGTCTTTCTTACGGTCCTCACAGTGCCATCGCATCAACTTGGCATGCTCTTCGTTTCTGAATAGACATTTCAACCGTGGTATTATAGGAGCATACCACATCACCTTCGCAGGAACCCTCTTCCTAGGGGGCTCGCCGTCAACATCACCAGGGTCATCTCGTCTGATCTTATACCGCAATGCACCACATACCGGGCATGCGTTCAGATCCTTGTACGCACCGCGGTAGAGGATGCAGTCATTAAGGCATGCATGTATCTTCTGCACCTCCAATCCTAGAGGGCATACGACCTTCTTTGTTGCGTATGTACTGCCGGACAATTCATTATCCTTTGGAAGCTTCTTCTTTAGTATTTTCAGTAACTTCTCAAATCCTTTGTCAGGCATAGCATTCTCTGCCTTCCACTGCAGCAATTCCAATACGGTACCGAGCTTTGTGTTGCCATCTTCGCAATTGGGGTACAGCCCTTTTTTGTGATCCTCTAACATGCGATCGAACTTCAGCTTCTCCTTTTGACTTTCACATTGCGTCCTTGCATCGACAATTACCCGGTAGAGATCATCATCATTGGGCACATCGTCTGGTTCCTCATGATCTTCAGCAGCTTCCCCCGTTGCAGCATCATTG
This sequence comes from Triticum monococcum, assembly GCA_034509565.1. NCBI lineage: Eukaryota > Viridiplantae > Streptophyta > Magnoliopsida > Poales > Poaceae > Triticum > Triticum monococcum. The sequence goes on from CM067847.1 coordinate 700,299,692, forward strand.
GACATATCATCTGGTTCCTCTTGATCTTCAGCATCTTCCCCCGTTGCAGCATCACCGTATTCAGGGGGCACATAGTTGTCATCGTCCTCTTCTTCTTCACCGTCTTCCATCATAACCCCTATTTCTCCGTGCCTTGTCCAAACATTATAGTGTGGCATGAAACCATTGTAAAGCAGGTGGGTGTGAAGGATTTTCCAGTCAGAGTAAGACTTCGTAATCCCACATTTAGGGCATGGACAACACATAAAACCATTCTGCTTGTTTGCCTCAGCCACTCGAGAAAATCATGCACGCCCTTAATGTACTCGGAGGTGTGTCTGTCACCGTACATCCATTGCTGATTCATCTACGTGCATTATATATAATTAAGTGTGTCAAAAACCATTACAGAACATCATGAATAGATAATTAAGTGACCAAATTAATAGAAGTTCATCATCACATTAAAACCAAAGTACATACATAGTTCTCATCTAACAACATATAGCTCTCCTGAGCATCTAATTAATTAAACCATACATTGAAACTATGTAAAACATTTCAATGCGAAAACAAATGCGATCATAATCGCAACCAAGATAACAATAGATCCAACGGCATAATGATACCAAGCCTCGGTATGAATGGCATATTTTCTAATCTTTTTTATCTTCAACCGCATTGCATCCATCTTGATCTTGTGATCATCGACGACATCCGCAACATGGAACTCCAATATCATCTTCTCCTCCTCAAATTTTTTTATTTTTTCCTTCAAGTAATTGTTTTCTTCTTCAACTAAATTTAACCTCTCAACAATAGGGTCGGTTGGAATTTCTGGTTCAACTACCTCCTAGGTAAATAAAATCTATGTCACGTTGGTCGGCATAATTGTCATAAACAATAAATGAACCAAATAGTTATAAAAAGATAATATATACCACATCCAAATCATAGCCAGGACGAGGGCCGACGGGGGCGGATACCAAAACCATCGCACTATATAATAACAAGCAATAATAAAAGTAAGAAAATTAGACAAGAATTTTTTTCTATCAGAAAGAAGATAAGAACAAGAGGCTCACCACGGTGGTGCCAGCGACGAGATCGGTTCGGGCGATCGACGGCGATGAAGACGGGAGTGGGACGTGACGGGCCGCTAAACCTAGACAAATCTCGTGGAAAATGGAGCTTTGAGGTCGAGCTTCGAGAGGAGAAAGCTTAACTAGTGTGGCTCGGGCATTTCATCGAACACCTCATGTGCATAGGAGGTGAGCTAGAGCACCACAAAGCTCTCCCCTCGCCGGCCAGAGAAAAACAAAGCACTGGAGTGCTCTCCTCGCGGGCGAGGGGTATATATAGGCACCTCATTGGTCCCGGTTCGTGGCATGACCCGGGACTAAAGGGAAGCATGTGGTCCCGGTTCAAGCCACCAACCAGGACCAATGGTGGTGGGCCCGGAGTGAGGCCCATTGGTCTCGGTTCGTCCCACCAACCGGGACCAAAGGGGCATGACGAACCGGGACCAATGCCCCACGAGGCCTGGCCACCCCCTGGCCTCATGAACCGGGACCAATGGCCCCATGGGTCCCGGTTCTGGACTGAACCGGGACTAATGGGCTAGCCCGGCCTAGACCAAAGCCCTGTTTTCTACTACTGGGGGTGAATGATGAGGCGAAAGCGCGGGCAGCGCAGCTAGCGCAGGCCCGCCCTGGCACGCGCCTCGGTGGAGGAGAACTTGAGCAAGAACTCGTAGTGACCCTGGCAGTGGACGCAAAACTCATCATCGGAAAGGTCACACTTTTCACGCAGCAAGGCCGCCACCTCGTCGCGCGAGATCCCCATGCGGCTACCTGTGACGGTCGCCAGGAGGGCGCGCTCGGCAAGATCCCGCTCAGCGGCGATGAGGCGCGTGGTGCGTGGCAAGTAGCAGAGCGCGGCGGCCGGCCGGAGGGCAGGGTGGTTGGAGAGCACCACCAGCGTGGTGCTGGAGGTGGCGGAAGCACCGTTGCTGGAAGGGGCGGACGGCGGCGAAGGGCAGGTCGAGGGCCGGCCCCCACACCCGGAGGACGCGGGGTGGCTCGGGCCGGCGACGCTCGAGCTGGACCCGGCGGCGGACGCCGGGGACGGGGGCGAGGCGGACTCGCGGGGCCGCTTGCAGGGTGGCTCGGCGGAGGAGGCAGGCGAATGAGGCGCGGTGCAGTCACGCGCGACGTGGCCTGGGAAGCGGCAGCGCCGGCAACAGATGGCGCGGCGGCACTCCGATCCGGGATGGCCCGTGCTGTAGCAGCGCGGGCACTCACCGGGGAAGGCGGGGCGGCGGGGTCGACGGCCGTTGGTGGGTTTGTCCCGGCGACGGCGCGGGGAGCGGCGACGAGGCCGCTTGTGGCCGCGAGGGACCTCCCAAGGCGCCTCAATAGGGGGGGAGTCCTCGGAGGAGACGCGATGGACCTCGGACCAGAGCCGCACAGCAGGTGGCGAGGCCGACTCGGAGGGCGCGAGTGGCCCAGCGCATAGTGCAGCCCGGTAGGAGCGGGGCGCCCCGGAGTGGCCAGATCTGGCGGGGGAAGGGGACGGACTCGAATCCATCCAGCGGAGCTCGCGTCCGCGGCCGGAGGTGATGGGGGAGGAGCTCATGCTCGGGGTGGGGGTGGGCGACGGTGCCGGAGCGGCAGCCGCCGAGGGAGGTGGTCGCCGGGGCCGGAGTGGCTGGCAGCGAGGCTAGGGGCAGAGCGGGCTAGAGGAGCGCGACTTCCTATGGTTCGGGTTATATTCTCCATGTCCCGTTGTGGCTCTTTGTGAGCTTGTCGTTACTTTTGTTTCTGACTATAAGACCTTGTTGAACCTATTTGCTCATTTATAAAGGTGGTTGTCTGCATCGTTCTGATGCAGAGGCCGCGGAGTCCCCCCCTTTTCAAAAAAGAAAAAAAAAACTTGGCTTATTTCCTCAATCAGATGTTGTACTGCAAAAACCAGGGAGATTGTAGTTTGCTGGTTTTCGCAATCCTGCAAGCAAGAACACTAAGTTGGCACTTACCACACACAAGTACAGGAGTATCCCCGATTCCCCGATGAGTTAAACACCACCACAACAGTACAACAACATGCAAAAGTTTCTAAAGTAATGACTAAGATGTAATATTCACAATAACTAATCACAAAAAATGTTAAAAGTGCCACAACCTGTTGTAACTTCTATCACAACGTCTAGAAATTTTTACAGTAACAATCAGTAACCAGAAAACATATGTACCAAAAGCAGATCAGATGAATCGTAGAGAAATCACAGACTAACAGAACAAGGAACATGCATCTGGCAAAAACAAATAGGAGTACCTCGCTTCGCCTTATTACATCAAAGTCTCTAGTCTTTATTAGATAAATATTCAAGCTCAACTACCGCATTTACACAACCACCCTTCCCTTTCCAACGTCTTTCTAAGATGTCAATTTCCTAGTGCTGGAAGAGAACAAGCAATGGTAGATGTGTTGTTCTTGTCTTTCAATTTTTCATTTGGCATCTCGTCAGCCTAGCCACTGAATGAGAATGATAGGTATCAGGAACGAGATAGCAACCAGAACACACCACATATGTTCATGTTTTGCTCCTACGGCACACTTCTCAGCAAAGTCGCAGCCACTCTCGCTGGGTGACCCCGACATAGAACACTGCTCCATCCTCCGGGGCTCCCGCCTCCTCCTTGTCATTCCTGGCGACGGTGTGGGCAAGGCAGACATGGAGGACGGCAAGGCGCCAACAGACTATGACCCGCCGGCCAGCGGGACCAAGGTCCCCATCGCCGAGTGCATGCATGCAGGCAATACGGGGGGGGCGAACAAGAACCTGTGACATATCATGGCGGCGAGAAGAGCTTCCATGGGTGGAAATGCACGACCCGGCGGATAGCCGCTGCTACTTAGCAGAACCACTCGATATTATAGCACGAGTCGAGAGTAGTAGAAAACAGGGCTTTGGTCCAGGCCGGATCAGCCCATTAGTCCCGGTTCAGTCTAGAACCGGGACCAATGTGGGCATTGGTCCCGGTTCGTGAGCCCAGGGGAACAGCCGGGCCACGTGGGCCATTGGTCCCGGTTCATCTGGACCTTTTGGTCCCGATTGGTGGGACTAACCGGGACCAATGGGCCTCGCTCTTGGCCCACCACCATTGGTCCCGGTTGGTGGCTTGAACCGGGACCAAAGGCTCCCCTTTAGTCCCGGTTCATGCCACCAACCGGGACTAAATGGTCGGTCCTCGTTGCGATTCACAGTTTAGTCCCACCTCGCCAACCGAAGGACGCCCACACTGGTTTATAAGCCTGTCCCTCTCTGCATTGTTGAGCTCCCCTCAAAATGAAAATAGATGCCCCTGTACAGCAAATTTGACCTAAATTCATAATGAATTTCTCTGAATTTCATGGAGATTGGTTATGAATTTAGGTTGAATTTTATCTATAGACGCATCTATGTTCATTTTTTAGTAATTTTAATCACAAACTTGAGATTCACACAAATTTCAAAGAATTCAAATTTTAACTATTCAAATTTGAAAACTAATGGCACTAGTAAAGTTAATCACAAACTTGAGATTCACACAAATTTCAAAGAATTCAAATTTTAACTATTCTAATTTGAAAACTAATGGCACTAGTAAAGTTAATCACAAACTCGAGATTCACACAAATTTCAAAGAATTCAAATTTTAACTATTCTAATTTCAAAACTAGTGGCACTAGCAAAGTTAATCACAAACTTGAGATTCACACAAATTTCAAAGAATTCAAATTTTAACTATTCTAATTTGAAAACTAATGGCACTAGTAAAGTTAATCACAAACTTGAGATTCACACAAATTTCAAAGAATTCAAATTTTCACTATTCTAATTTGAAAACTAATGGCACTAGTAAAGTTAATCACAAACTTGAGATTCACACAAATTTCAAACAATTCAAATTTTAACTATTCTAATTTGAAAACTAGTGGCACTAGCAAAGTTAATCACAAACTTGAGATTCACACAAATTTCAAAGAATTCAAATTTTAACTATTCTAATTTGAAAACCAATGGCACTAGTAAAGTTAATCACAAACTTGAGATTCACACAAATTTCAAAGAATTCAAATTTTAACTATTCTAATTTGAAAACTAATGGCACTAGTAAAGTTAATCACAAACTTGAGATTCACACAAATTTCAAAGATTTCAAATTTTAACTATTCTTATTTGAAAACTAATGGCACTAGTAAAGTTAATCACAAACTTGAGATTCACACAAATTTCAAAAATTAAAATTTTAACTATTCTAATTTCAAAACTAATGGCACTAACAGAAAGTTTATAATTTTTGGTATCTCTGTGCAGAAAGATTATACATAGTAAATATAATACACAAAGTGTTTTCACACAAATAGTAAAGTTATTCATAAACTAGTGATTCACACAAATCTTAAAAAATTCAAATTTAAACTATTCAAATTTTAACTATTCATAAACAAATTTTGTGACCTAAAATAAAAAATAAAGCAAAAAACAAAAGAAAATGAATAATGCAGAAAACAAAAAAAAATCTGGAAAAAAAATACTTATATTAACAATAAGTATTTTGTTATAAGTAGAAATAAAATAAAATGGCACTAACAGAAAGTTTATAATTTTTATTACCTAAAACCAAAAATAATAACTGAAAAACTAGTAAGTATTTTGCTGTTAGTAAAAAAACAAAAAACTGGATTTTTTTTAAAAAAAATGCCGCCTACTGGGCCACCACAGCCTGCATACGACTAGAAACCCGCTAGTTGGGCCAGGATGCAGGCCCACAGTAGGCCCAGTAGGCCCACAGGCACAGAGAGTGGATTTAGGCCCGTAAGCCTGCAGTAGAGAGGAGCTCGAAGTGGTCGGCTCCGCAGGGCTTATAAACCACTCCGAGCCCCTCTCGGCTAGCGAGGTGGGACTAAACATCCCAACGCACCGCGGCGGTTCCAGTACACGCCCTTTGGTCCCGGTTGGTGGCACCAACCGGGACTAAAGGCCGCCGCTTCCCGCCCTTTGGGCTGCCGAAAAGTGGCCTTTGGTCCCAGTTCGTGGCACAAACCGGGACGAAAGGGGTGCATTGGTCTCGATTTGTGCCACGAACCAGTACCAATGGCTTTGCTATATAAGCAAAGACTTGGGAAATTTTCACATTTCCCTCGCAGTTGCCCCCGACGACGCCGAAAACATCGACGCCGCCAGGCTGCCCCAACGCCGTCCGCCGCCCCTGTCGTCGCCCCCGACCGCGCCGTCGCCGTCGCCCGTGCCTCGCCGTCGCCGTCGCCGCCCCGTGCCCCCCTGCCTCCTCGCCGCCGACGTCGTGCCCCTCACCTTCGCCGTCCGCCGCCCCTGCCGTCGCCCCCGACCGCGCCGTCGCCGTCGCCCGTGCCTCGCCGTCGCCGTCGCCACCCCGTGCCCCCCTGCCTCCTCGCCGCCGACGCCGTGCCCCTCACCATCGCCGTCCGCCACCCCTTGCGTAATTTCCTAATTTAGAATGTATAGTTAATTTAGTTGTATAGTTAGGATGTATAGTTAATTTAGTTGTACTTAATTTAGATGTATAGTTTAGATGCAAAAGTTAGAATTTTTTTTCTGTTCATACATTTTTTTGGTGATATTATTGTTGCATATGCAAAAGTTTGTGTGTTCATATATATGCAAATAATATGTCAATTTTTTCATAGAATTTTTATGATTTTTTTGTTGTAATTTTGTTCATAGAATTTTTATTTTGTTCATAGAATTTTTATTATTATTTTCTGTTGTAATTTTGTTCATATTGTGTAGGAATCTGAACGTTATGTATGATCAAAGTCATTTATGTATATGTTCATATTTAGAAGAAAAAGAAGGAGAGAAAAAAGGAAAATAAGAAGAGTAAGAAGGAGAAGAAGAAGAGGAGAGAAATACCAGGAGAAATAAATAAGAAGATGAAAAAGAAGAAAAAGAAAGGAGAGAAGAAGAAGGAATAGAGGAGAAGAAGAAGAATTCTTCTTGTTCTCCTCTATTATTCCTTCTTCTTCTCCTTTTTTTTATTTTTTTTCTTCTTCTTTTCCTTTCTTCTTCTCCTCTTTTTTTCTTCTTCTTCCTCTTCTTATTTTTTGTTATCGGGTATGTCGTTGTCGACATACCCCCCCCCCTCTTCGATAATTAACTTTTAGTACTTAGTACTACTTAGAAAGTGTTTAATGGAATTAGTTAGAACTAGGTAAACTTGTTTATTTTTAGTAAGTACTACATTATTCTATTTATGGTAAGTGCTTAGTAGTTGAACTAGTTGATTTAATAAAACTGGTTTATTTTACTATAGAAGTAGTTTATTTTTAGCAAGAAAATTAATAGAACTAGTTTTTTTTAGTTAAAGCAATTATTCCCGCATCGACGTGGACGATGCCTATCCCGCATCCTCGTTGTCGAGTCGGCGGCGGACGACACCTGCTTGACCAGATGGGGCATGTCCGGGACTGGGCTCCGCCGGGGTGGTACTGGGAGGCGCTACCTTCCGGGGGCGTAGCTTGGTGAGGAGCCAGCCCGTCGTTGACCCGATCCTTGTTTGGTGGCGGTCGCGTGGGCCAGTGACGGTGCCGAGGCTTCCGAACACCGCGGAGGTGGTACGTCACCGTGTCAGCGAGGAGGACGAGCACGTCCGTCGCTACATGGTTGCGTTGGAGGGCAGGTTCGAGAATACCTGGCAGGTTCTTCAGGGATCTCACTGGAGCTATGATCCTGTGATGGTTCCTTCCCTTTGGGTGTCCACCGCCCGCGCCGATACCCGTCGGGCGCTACGGTTCTAGCTGTACTAGCGATATGTATGATATATAGTATTCGACGTGTATTAGTGATAATATTCGATGTACGGACACATGGAGATGATGTAGTTTTTCTTATAATTGAAGGCATCCTAATTTGAATACTACTTTATTTTGCGATTTAATTTTTCTTATTGAATGCTCAAATTGGAGGGCACTATGCAAGGCATATGCATATGATTAGTTGAATAATAATGATCTAATTTAGTCTTTGAATTATGAACGTATAGGAAATGTCATCATCGGACGACGAAAGTCTCCCGGGGGAGTGCGACTGGTGCCACGACGATCGAGGTGAGTGCGACAGGCCTCACCTGGACGATGGTCGGCGCTTCAGCATTAAGCTCGAGGAGACCTTTGAAGTTGAAACGGTACGCAACGACGACAAGTGTTTTTTTTCATAATTAAGCATGACTTCAACTATTTCAACGTGTAATTTTCATCTTTTACAATTCGAGTATAGTTTATCCCATGCCATGCAAGACGCTATGTCTTGGAGAGGATGGATTTTGAAGACCATGAAAATTTTGAAACGAAGAAAATTCACCTACGGACCCATCATGATGTGGATTTTGAAGTAAAGTTGTATAATGCTGAGAGCGTAACTCATTTTGATTGCAAAAATTGGGAAGCATTTTACAAATTGTATGGTTTTGATGAGGGTATGCTTGTCACCATGGATCTTGGTGATCCTGAAATCGAGAAAGACAATATGGACATTTGGGTCCTTGTTGATACTCCTCCAGTTCTACCGCTATGTGAGTTTCTCAAACATAGTTAATTATTAACTAATTTATATTGTTCATTTCAAAATAGTTGACAGCTTATTTCCATTGACAGCTTATTTTGAAGTATCAAAGAATGTGCAGAAGATGGTAGATAGAACTTACTACACCGATGGCTCTGAGTTAACTTACAAGGAGAAAACTCATCTGGTTGGATTTTGTAATGATCTTGAGAATTACAATATCTACAATCGAACTCCTCAACATTATGGTCAATACGTGCCACTAGTGCATGTGTTGAACTACGGTAACTACCATGGAGATACCCTGGTAAGTTTTTTTACTATTACGACATCCGTGCATCTTTTTGCATACTTCTAAAACTAGTACATCATTGCTAACTATGAAGTTATTACTATGTTTTTCAACAGAGAATCCCAGAGGATTGTGTGCCTCATTTGATGTATCAGAATGGCGGCAGCCTTCGTGTTTTGAACATATATCCAGGTCATCCTACGAATCTCAACTGTCCATACCGGATTTCTAAAAGAAATGGAGACATGACAATCAAAGGATGGAAAAAATGTATGGACAGTCGTAAGGAGCTTCTTGGAAGCAAAAGGAAGCGAGGCGCAAGAATTGGAGACAGGATGATCTCCATTCTTCATAATGGAGAGTCAGGGTCTGTATTGTGTTATGTTATTTTATCTTAAGTGTGTTTAGGTCCTACCTGATACTGATGATCATGTGCTAAGAACAATTATGTAGGGTTGGGTTCGATGACTATGAGGATGATGATCGTATGACTTATTATTAATAACGAGTAGAAATTGTATGATGATGCTTGATTAATTAGTAGGACTTGTTATTATATATGATGATGTATGATGCGAGCATGCATGAATTATTATTATATATATATATATATGCGGGTGAAATGAACATAGCAGTAGCGTAGGTAAACTAAGGATGAAGATATAAGAGAGGACACTTCTCTTTACTAGCTAGCTAATAACAACCTAAAAATAACCCTCTAAACCCCTAAAACAGCCACTTTTTTTTTAAAAAAAAAGAAAAACCTCAGCTCCAGCCAGATGCTGACGCGTGGAAGCCTATTGGTCCCGGTTTATGTCATCAACCGGGACCAAAGGCCCCCCTGCCTGGGCTGCCGGCACTGCCCACGTGGAGGCCCATCAGTCCCGGTTCTGGATTGAACCGAGACTAAAGAGTCGGGGCATTAGTACCGACACCTTAGTCCCGGTTCAGGAACCGGGACTAAAGGCCCTTACGAACCGGGACTATAGGCCCTTTTTCTACCAGTGGTAGTGTCACCCGCAGAAACTAATAATTAACAAGTTTGTGTGCAGTGTCTGACTGTGTCCCACGTTTTGTTTGTTTTGGTCTTGAGCTGAACTGCTTTACATTTAAAGTAGGATCAATATGACTATTTTGCAGCCAAACTGGGAGGCCAAATGGAGGAAAAATGATAGCACTTCCAAATTTTAGGCAGCAGAAAATAGATCTACCACTTGAACACAGTACTGACCGACCTACCCAAAATTAGCTCAACCATTTGATAAAAATCCAATACAGCAGTACCGCAGAAAAAAATTCAGATGCCTACCATTCCATATAACAAGCTACTTCCACTGTAACTGCTCCATGCTACAAACAAGCAAAATTCATGTCTCCAGGCTACACGCCAGCACAGTGCACGAGATAACAACAGCTCGGGAGGCAACTAAATGTGTTCACGCATTTCTTCCTGGCAACGAAGAAACCTAATCTAAAACGAACTTAAATGCATCACGAACAAGACTGAAACTAGAACTGGTAGACAAACATGTGGCACCTCAGATAGTGCAGAACAGTGGAATTACATACTCCCTCCATTTCAAAATATAGTGCGTCCGCGCTTTACGAGGTCCAACTTTGACCATAAATTTAACCAACGAGACTAACTGCGGCGGGAGAAAAAATTATATAATTGAAAACTTATTTCGAATACGAATTCACTGATATAATTTTTACTCCCGCCGCAATCGGTCTTGATAGTTAAATTTACGGTTAAAGTTGAAGCACGTGGATAGAGGAAGCACTACATCGTGGAATGGAGGGAGTACTATATTAAGGGCACCACAACAGAAGTTTTTGGACACAACTGAACATAAGACTGAACCACAGTATGCTAGAAACAAAGACACACCAAGATGAGCACACGCTAATAACTTCAGTGGAGAACACCGAAGGCACCAGACTTGTGACTCCAGAGGTAGAAACAGCACCACCACGACCAGGGATTTACCGGCCATGTCGGAAGCAGAGGTCCAAGTGGAGGTTGGGCACTTTCTGGATGTTGCAGTCAGCAAGGGTGCGACCGTTCTTGAGTTGCTTGCCGGCAAAATATACATGCTACTAATTCAGTTCAAATGTACAGTATGAGTTAAACACCAAGGCGGCAGTACGGCGGCATGCAGAAGTTCGTGAAGTAATGATTCATGTAATGCTCACAAGAATTAATCAGATAAAAAGCCAAGTGCCACAAACATGTTGTACCACACGACAGAGAAATTTAAGCTTTATGTTAGGCGCAGTACTCATACAAGAACTTATGAGCAAGAATTGCTCTATCAATCACCATCTATATTAGATATATCTTCTGAAAAAAAATTCAAATGCAAAAGTCCAGTACCTTCCTACAAATTAGTGAATTAGGAGGGGGGCTCTTTTGTCTAGAAAAATAAAAAGCAGTGCAATCTTTCAAACATGCATCCGAAATGTGAAATATTTATACAAAGAGGGAGAGATGAAGATAATGCAGCAGGGTTGGTTATCTAATTGGCTAGTCAAACATGAGGTAGTTCATACTCCCTCCATTCCTAAATATAAGTCTTTGTAGAGATTCCACTATGAACCACATACGAATGTATATAGATGCATTTTAAGTGTAGATTCGTTCATTTTGCTCCGTATGTAGTCTATCTAGTGAAAACTCTACAAAGATTTATATTTAGAAATGGAAGGAGTAGATCTTTGGGCTTTGATCATCGAGGAATAGAGACTTTGCAAATAAAAGCAAGGGATTGGGATTCCATTGTTGTCACTTTATATGTATATGGTTACAATTAATTATGCTCCCAATGTGGACTGATAAATTTTAGGATAACAATCAGTAACCTGAAACATGTACCAAAAGTAGATCAAATGCATCAGAAAGAGACCACAGAATAGCACAACATCAAAAATCTGGGAACAACAATTGGAATTACAGATAAAATCAAAGCCCGAGTTATACTGTGGGCCCCCTTCCCCTCACTTGTAGAAAAAAGCCCTTTAGTCCCGGTTCGCAACAGCCTTTAGTCCCGGCTGTGCAACCGGGACTAAATAAGCGCGACTAAAGACCCCCCCCCCCCCTTTAGCCGCGGCTCTTACGGACCGCGACAAAAGTCTTTAGTCCCGGTTCTTGTGGCTGACCGGGACCAAAGGCCCGCCACGTGGGCGCCCGTGGTCCGTCGGGGCCGAGGACCTTTAGTCCCGGCTCTCGTGGCCAACCGGGACTAAAGGCCTCCTCCGCAGGTTTAGGGTTTTAGCCCCCCTAAACCTGGTTTCTTTTTAATTTGTAGTGTTTTATTTGTTTTATATTTTATTTTGTGTTTTATTTTATTTTTGATGAAGTTTCAGTACACATATTCTACGCTTCTATATACATGCATATGAAATTTCAAACAAGAAGAATTCAAGAGGAATATATAATATATATTCAATCTCGGGTGACCATATACAACTTCGAACAAGTTTCCATACAGAATTAGGAAGGATGACCATATACAACTTCGAACAAGTTTCAACCTCGGGTATGCATATAAATTTCTTCGTCCTCGGTATAGTGTTGTCCTTTAGGATTGATGACTTCCCTCATGAAAAATCCTGCTAATTCTTCTTGAATTGGTCGGAAGCGAGCTTCTGGACTAAGCCTCCTCCGCAAGTTATCCGTCGCGTTCCGCACGCTAGCTGATGCCTTCCGCTCAGTGGTTTGTCTCCGAATGTTCTCACAAACATAGTATCCACATAGATCGGTCCCCGATGGCTGCTTATCCACATTAACTAACTTTCTGAAATCTAGCTCATGTTTGAATTCACCGACAGTTTCTTCTGAGAACCGTCTCCAAACCCTACAGGGCAAAGAAAATTAAATGAATAAGGGATTTATTAGTTAGTTGATATTAGGAAATGAAGAGACCGATCGATATAGAGCTCAAATGATTGAAAATAATTACTTTTGCAGCATTTTTCTCATGTCGGCCCAACGCTTTGGATCCGAATCCTTAGAGTCCATGATTAGAACTGTGGAGGTGTGAAGTTCAATATTTAGCAGAATCCAGTGGAACCTGCGGACACGTTACATGCACAGTCATGCATAACTCATCGATTAGACATACCATGCATGGAGTAAACAAAATAGAATGGGCACAAGAGAGAAACACTCACCCAAAATGGTAAGGAAATAGAATATGACTTTTGAGTTGATGCTTTTTAAGAAACTTGTACAGGTCTTTCTCCATGTCTTTGGGGTGATGTTCTAACACATGTCCATTAACGATATGTGGGTCAATGAACCCAACATCATGGATGTTTCTTATTTTGCATTCCCAAATCTTCAATCTGCATAATAGCGTACGCAACAATATAGTTAGGACAATATATATATATAGTGCAGGCAATGAAGAACGAGATGAGGTAGAAATAAATCACTTACAGAACGTAGCAACTCAGCATAGATTTGTCGAGGGCGCGCAGATTGAACAGCTGGAATAATTCACTCATATGAACTTCTACAGAGTACCGTTTGATGTGATGCTCATGTGTAACATCCGCATAAACATATTCTTTGTCGGCCCATGTTGTGAATTGCTTGTACCAACGTAGCAGATTTCGCATTTGTGTTGGTAGACTATTTTCCTTCTCAGGCTCGACGAGAGGCCCCTTCCGCACATATTGTAATGTTATCTCACCTGCAGGCGCATCCTCAAGGTCTAAGAAGGCACGAACAGTCAAACCCATCTCGGACGCTTGTTTCATGGCAGCCGCTACAGTAAATCCAAGTGCCGCCGCAGCTGCTATTATCTCGGGGTCCTCTTCCGGACCGGCTTTCACTATGAGCGGGGGGATCGATTGTTTCTTCTGCATCCCGAGCTGGTCAACTTGTTTCCCGCTTTTTTTACTTTCTTCCTCCTTCAATATTTTTGCTTGCCTACGAAGTTCATGTCCATAGTCGTCAGGCATATTCAGCTCGGCTTGGGACGGTGTCGTCAAAAAATCCTTAGCCCACTTCTTTTGCTTCTCAGTGAATACTTGCTTGGGCTCAGGCACTTTTTTCGCCTTCATATCCGCCTTCCATTTCTCATTTTAAGTGTATATTCGTTCATTTTGCTCCGTATGTAGTCTATCTAGTGAAAACTCTACAAAGATTTATATTTAGAAATGGAAGGAGTAGATCTTTGGGCTTTGATCATCGAGGAATAGAGACTTTGCAAATAAAAGCAAGGGATTGGGATTCCATTGTTGTCACTTTATATGTATATGGTTACAATTAATTATGCTCCCAATGTGGACAGATAAATTTTAGGATAACAATCAGTAACCTGAAACATGTACCAAAAGTAGATCAAATGCATCAGAAAGAGACCACAGAATAGCACAACATCGAAAATCTGGGAACAACAATTGGAATTACAGATAAAATCAAAGCCCGAGTTATACTGTGGGCCCCCTTCCTCTGCACCATGCGTATACACTTCAGTGAAAGAAAAAGTCAAGGAACTAATTCTCAAGAGAAGTGAAGTTGTAGTTTCAAAAGGATTCATGTCTCTAAAACGTGCACACTGGAATAACTTTCCACGCCCCAAATTTAAAAGGTACATGCTCTCCGTGCCATTAAAATAACAGAATCTCTCGCCTTTAGTACATATACGGCCTAATTATTTGCAGAGTCTCCCTTCCCTTCTCAACACCTTTTTGAGATGTCAATTTTCCAGCATTGCAAAAATTAGTTATGGTAGATTTGTTGTTTTTCTGTTCCATTTTTATCTCAGCAGTCTAGCCATTGAATGTGAATGATAGATATCGGAAGAGAGGCAGAAACAACATTGATGACGGTTTCTACCTCTGGAGTTTACTTTACTTGTACTCTGCATGGTCCTGAAGGGAATGGCTTATTCGTGACGATTTTGGGCCATCGGAAAAAAGTCGGTTTGGGGTAGTATATGCTAGATGTGTATAGTCCTTTTCGATTTATTCCCATTATATAAAGGGTCTCTTGCACTTTACCATACACATATATATGTATTGGCCATTGGCCCTCCTGTGAATGCAGTTGTTGTTTATCCAACATGGTATCAGATGTTAGGTTCCCCTCTCTCCCGCACGCTGCAACTCCGTGCTAGCTCCTTCCCTGATCCATCCACTACCAGGTCCGGCTCTCCTCGCCGCGCATCCGGCCGTCTTGAGCTGCTGCCTGATCGCCGACTTGAGCTGCTATGTCCAGTCGGCGCCGTCCCGGGCCTCTTCCCCGCTCTGCAGCCGCGCCCTGCTCTGTCCAGCTACGAGCGGAGCCGTCCCGGGCCCCTCAACGCCCGGCAGCCGTTGCCCCTAGTCCGGCCGGCCCGCGTCGTTCCCAGTCCAACCGGCTCCCACCGCCAGTTCCGCTGAAGCTGCTTCCTCGAGCGCTTCAGGCGCGAGCGAGCTAGGCTCGTTCCTGATTCAGGCCTCCTCGCTCGAGCGCTGCAGCCTCGAGCGCTCTGGCCACGAGCGCCCCCCCCCCCCCCCCCCCCCCCCCCGCCGCCGCTCGATCCCGATCTCGGTCCGAATACTGTTTGGGCCCCCTCGCTCCGGATACAGTTTGGGAGTCCGTTGACTTCAAAAAAAGGATAAGAAGAAGAGAAGAGTGACTACCTCATGTCCTCTTCGGGCTATGTCATTGTTCCTCGGTGCTCGGTGATTTTCGATGGCACCAACTATGTCGAGCTTGCGGGCTTCATGCGTATTCACATGCGCGGTCTTCTGTTGTTGGGAGTTCTCTCTGGCGAGGTACCCTGTCCGCCCTGCCCTGTTGCTTCAGTGGCTTTTGTTCCGCCAGTACCACTGGTGCTTGCTGCTAAGACTTCTCAGACTGATCGGGATGCAGCCAAGACTCTTGATGATGCTGTCGTTGCTGCCTACGATCAGCAGGTATCTGCATATTCTGATGCTCTTTCTGTCTACCAGGATGATTTCTCTGCTTACACTCAGTGGTGCAATGATGATGCTCGTGTTGCTGGTGTTCTCACTGCGAGTGTCCTCCCTCAGTTTGCTTCGGAGTTCATGGGCCTCGGCACTGTTGCAGTGATGTGGTCTTATCTTTGTCAGCACTATCAGCCCTCTGGTGATGCTCTATACCTCTCTGTAGTGCGTCAGGACCATGCTCTTCAGCAGGGTGACTCGTCTGTTGATGAGTTCTACTCACATTGCTCTGCCATCTGGCATCAGCTTGACTCACTGCGGACAGTTATTTGTGGCACTTACCGTTGTTGCCAGACTACAAGGTCTGACTTGGAGTTTCAGAGGGTTCATGAGTTCTTATCTCGCCTCCAGTCTAAGTTTGAGACTCGACATGCTCACTTGCTTGCTCGTGGTCGTGTTCCTATTTCAGAGGTGCTTGCAGAGCTTCGTGCTGAGGAGACACGTCACCGGTCTGCTGGTCTGCTTGTGGTTCCTACTATTCTTGCTGCCCGAGCTCCTGTGTCTTCTGCTCCACCGCTCCTGCCACACCTCCAGGGGGCGGGTTACCCTCCTTCAGGAGAGGGTTGGTCATGCTCGCACACCTTCTGTTGCTACTGCAACCGGCCAGGTCACCCAGAGTCAGATTGTCACAAGAAGCGAAGAGATCTGAAGCGCTCTTCTTCCAGTGGGACTCGTGCGCCTTCCTTGACTTCGTCACTCACTGACTAGGATATTATGCATCTCAAGCGCATGTTAGCTTCATCTGGTTCTTCTTCGACGGGTTCTGTTGCCGCTATGACAGCCACCACCACTCCGCCCCCGCCGGGGCCTACTCAGTCAAGTACATCCTCGTGGGTTCTGGATTCTGGAGCTTCTTTTCATATGTCTTCTGATTCTTCTGCTTTATCTTCTCTTCGACCACTTGATTCGCCTGTTAATGTTCATACTGCCCATGGCACATCTCTTCCTGTTGCTAGTCGTGGTATTCTTTCCACTCCATGTTTTTCTGTTCCGAGTGTTTCACATGTTCCTCGCCTTACCATGAATCGTTTTCTGCTGTCCAACTTACTGATTCTGGTTGTCACGTCATTCTTGATACCGACTCTTGCTCCATTCAGGATAGTCACACCAAGGCTTTGGTTGGTGTTGGCCCCCGAAGCCGTGAGTCAGAGGGCCTTTGGGAGGTTGTCTGACCTTGTGTTCCTTCCGCTGCCACCACTTCTGCTAGCTCTCATGCTCTTGCTACCTCTTTGTCTGCGTCCTTCCAGCAGTGGCATCATTGCCTTGGTCACACCTGTGGCTCTCGCTTGTCTTGTTTAGTTCGTCAGGGCCTCTTAGGGTCTGTATCTGGAGATGTCTCCTTACAGTGTAATGGTTGCATACTTGGCAAATAGACTCAGTTACCTTATCCTACTAGTGAGTCTGTATCTCGGCGTCCTTTTGACTTAGTGCATTCTGATGTCTGGGGTCCCTCTCCCTTTGATTAGAAAGGTGGTCATCGCTACTATGTTTTGTTTATTGATGATTTCTCTCGCTACACTTGGCTCTACTTCATGAAATCTCATAGCGAGGTTGTCCCTATATACAAATGTTTTGCTGCCATGGTTCACACCCAGTTTGCCACGCCCATTCGTACTTTTCGTGGTGACTCCGCTGGAGAGTATATCTCTCAGCTGTTGCGTGGTTTTCTCATGGAAGAGGGTACTCTTGCCCAGTTCTCTTGTCCTAGTGCTCATGCTCAAAATGGCGTTGCCGAACGAAAGCATCGTCATTTGCTTGAGACGGCTCGTGTGCTGATGATTGTTGCTTCTCTTCCACCCCATTTTTGGGCCGAGGCTGTTTCCACATCCACCTATCTCATCAACATTCAGCCATCGACTACTCTGCAGGGTGGTATTCTTATTGAGTATCTCACTGGTCGCTCTCCTGACTACTCGGCTCTTCGTATGTTTGGCTGCGTGTGCTATGTTCTTCTTGCCCCCCGAGAACGCACCAAACTGACTGCTCAGTCGGTTGAGTGTGTCGTCACTTGCGCATCTCGCGTGATGTGACTTTTGACGAGTCTCATTCTTACTACCCACGTTCTTCTTCCTCGAGTTTCTCTGTGGGCGACTTTTCTTTCCTTCTCCCTCCCGATACATCCTGTTATGTGCCTCATGTGTCACCTCTTCCTCCACTATGCTCGTTGATCTCGTACTGAGGATGTCTCCTCTGACGAGCCTTCCATCTCTGGTGCACCTCCTCTCACACCTCCCCCGGTCCCCCCGCCTGATCCCTACTCCCCTGATCGGTACGGTCTCTCTGTTATTGCTGAGCCCACTTCCTATCGAACTGCCATGACTCAGCCTGAGTGGCAGCTTGCGATGGCCAAAGAGCTTGCTGCTCTTGAGCGCTCTGGCACATGGGATCTGGTTCCCCTTCCTTCTGGTGTTCGTCCCATCACCTGCAAGTGGGTCTACAAGATTAAGACTCGCTCTGATGGTTCTCTTGAGCGCTATAAAGCTCGTCTTGTGCCCGTGGTTTTCAGCAGGAGTAGGGGCGCGATTATGATGTGACATTCGCTCCTGTGGCCCACATGACCACTGTCCGCACTCTTCTTGCTGTGGCCTCTGTTCGCTAGTGGTCTATCTCTCAACTTGATGTTCAGAATGATTTTCTCAATGGCGAGTTGTGTGAGGAGGTTTATATGCAGCCACCACCGGGGTACTATGCTCCTGATGGTATGATCTGTAGGCTTCGCCACTCCCTCTAAGGTCTCAAACAGGCCCCTCGCACCTGGTTTGAGCGCTTTGCCTCTGTAGTGACTGCCGCTGGTTTCTTGCCTAGTGATCATGATCCCGCGTTGTTTGTTCACACGTCTCCTCATGGTCGGACTCTTCTCCTTCTCTATGTTGATGACATGATCATCACTGGTGACGATTCTGATTACATTGCCATTGTTAAGGCTCGCCTTCGCGACCAATTTCTCATGACTGATCTTGGTCCACTCTGCTATTTTATTGGGATTGAGATCTCCTCCACCTCTGATGGCTTCTACATCTCCCAAGAAAAATATATTCAGGATCTTCTTACTCGCGCTGCTCTAGGTGATGAGCGCAGTGACTCCCATGGAGCTCAACGTTCCGCTTCGTGCCTATGATGGTGACCCTCTTCCTAATCCCACTCGCTATCGTCACCTTGTTGGCAGTCTTGTCTATCTTGCTGTTACGCGTCCTGACATCTCCTATCATGTCCACATTCTGAGTCGGTTCATTTCAGCCCCCACCTCAGTCCACTACAGTCATCTGTTTCGTGTTCTACGATATCTTCGTGGAACGATCTCTCAGCGCCTTTTCTTTCCCCACTCCAGCTCTATTGAGCTCCCGGCCTACTCTGATACTACCTGGGCTAGTGATCCCTCTGATCGACGCTCGCTGTCTGCTTATTGTGTCTTTCTTGGTGGCTCTCTTATTGCCTGGAAGACAAAGAAACAGACTGCAGTTTCTCGCTCAAGTACAGAAGCTGAGTTGTGAGCCATGGCTATGCTGACGGCAGAGGTGGTCTGGTTACGGTGGCTACTTGAGGATTTTGGTGTGTCTGCTACTACCTCGACTCCCTTATTGTCAGACAGTACTGGTGCTATCAGTATTGCGCGTGACCCGGTGAAGCATGAGCTCACCAAGCACATTGGTGTGGTTGCCCACTTTCTGTGTGCTGTTGTGCAGGATCAGACTCTTGCTCTTCACTATGTGCCCTCTGAGTTACAGTTGGCGGACATCTTCACGAAGGCACAGACTCGAGCGCAGCATAGTTTTCTTCTCTCCAAACTCAGTGTTGTCCATCCACCATGAGTTTGAGGGGGGGTGTTAGATGTGTATAGCCCTTTTTGGTTTATCCCCATTGTATAAGGAGTCTCTTGCACTTTACCATACAAATGTATATGTATTGGCCCTTGGCCCTCTTGTGAATGCAGTTGATGTTTATCCAACAGTATAATGGCTATTCTTTGACGGACGGGAGCTCAATGATGACCATGGTCCCGCCTCCCAGGTCAAGATGGCAATGGGGCCCCGAAACCCGCGTCCCCGTGGGTTTTTACCCTATTACACTAGTAGAAAAAGGGTCAAACGTGAAGCACATTAGTGTCGGTTTGAATTAGAGCCGGCACTAATGTGTACATTAGTGTCGTTTCGTGGCGGCGATCAATAGTACCGGTTCGTGGCGAACCTTTAGTACCGATTCATGCCACGAACCGGTACTAAAGAGGCTGTGTCAGCCTGCGGTCAGGCTATGGCCCCACCATCACCATTTAGTGCCGGTTCGTACCACGAACCGGTACTAATGAGGTTATGGCAAGCTGTTTTTAGTCCCACCTCGCCAAGAGAGAGGCAGTATGAGCTGTTTGTAAGCCGTGAGTGCACAGACAATGACGAAGAGTTGCAATGCTCACCTACATGTTGATTAGATTCAAGCCATGTTGGAATAGCATAGATTGCACTGAGCTATGTGCAGTGCAGTCTACACTATTCCAGATGGCTTGAAGCAAATTAACCAGCATTGCACCTCTTTTTTATTTTTAATAACTTATTTAAACTCCGGACTTCTTTTGTGTTCATTATGCAGCATTTAAAGCGACGTCATCAATTTCCAACATGTTCTGACATCATTTGTTGTTTTTCGGTCATTTACCTAATTGTTTAGAGAGCTAAATGACCGTGAAATTGAAAATCACTACAAAATGAATCCTGAAAATGTTGAAACTTGGCATGGTATCATCATATCACCCGCATAGCATGCGCGAAAGAGTAGAGAGGGTCACGGAAAAAACTGGACGCACTTCATGTACAAACTGGACAAACTATTTCCAAGTATCAGGGTTTCGGAGTCCGGAGTGGGTACTAATGTACAACTTTCACCGAAGCCCAGAGTGGGTACTAATGTGCATCCCACCAATCAAGAAGAATCACACGGATCGTGTGTTTCTTTCTAGCTCTTGCGAGTCGTTGGATCAAGGGTGTGTTTCTTCCTATCTCATGTGAGTTGTTGGATCGAAACTACCACAATCACTTTGTGAGCCAGACGACCCTATATATAGCCCACCTCTCGCCTTCCCTGCATAAGTCTTTCAGTTCATCGACTACATACATCTATCAGTTCATCGACTGCATACATCTACCAGTTCATCGACTGAATACAAATCATTCGGATTCACCATCATACGTCCAACCGTGCATTTGATATGCATATATATGCATCACGAGCCACGGTTGGGCTGTATGATGGCGATATCGATTGGTTTGTTTTAGATCCGACATAAAAGGTTTGATACAACTTTTTTTGTGAGATAAGAGCTATCTCTCCTCCTAACTATTTTAGTTACACAACTACTTATTTGTGCCAAATTTTCACTTTTGCTGTTGCTCTTGCATCATAAGCATCCATGTTAACTGGACTTACAAGTAATGCAATTTAACCAAACTATCTTGTGATCTTCGCCAAGAGAGAGGCATGAGCGGTTTATAAGCCGTGAGTGCACAGACAATGACGAAGAGTTGCAATGCTCACCGACATGTTGATTAGCTTCAAGCCTTGCGGAATAGCATAGATTGCACTCAGCTATGTGCAGTGTAGTCTACACTATTTCGAATGGCTTGAAGCAAATTAACCAGCATTGCACCTCTTTTTTATTTTTCATAACTTATTTAAACTTCGGACTTCTTTTGTGTTCAGTATGCAGCATTTAAAGCGACGTCATCTATTTCCAACATGTTCTGACATCATTTGTTGTTTTTTGGTCATTTACCTAATTGTTTAGAGAGCTAAATGACCGTGAAATTGAAAATCACTACAAAATGAATCCTGAAAATGTTGAAACTTGACATGGTATCATCATATCACCCGCATCGCATGCGCAAAAGAGTAGAGAGGGTCACGGCAAAAACTGGACGCACTTCATCTGTTACATGGCCACTTCAATGTTTTTTAAACTTATTTGAACTCCGGACTTCTTTTGTGTTCAGTATCTAGCATTTAAAGCGATGTTATCAATTTCCAACATGTTCTGACATCATTTGTTGTTTTTCGGTCATTTACCTAATTGTTCAGTATGTAGCATTCAATTTACAGAAGAAAATAAATAATGCAGAAAATAAGAAAAGTATACAAAAAAATTACTCAAAAATAAATAGAAGAAAAAATAAATAATGCAGAAAAGAAAAAACTATATAAAAAACTACTCAAAAATAAATACAAAAAAATAAGTAATGCAGAAAAGAAAAAAACTATATAAAAAATTTGGGGTGGCAGCGCAACGCCTTTAGTACCGGTTGGTGGCTCCAACCGGTACTAAAGGCCCCCCCCCCTTTAGTACCGGTTGGTGGCTCCAACCGGTACTAAAAGCCTTCGTTTTCCGCAGCTTGGCCTGACGAAAATAGGCCTTTAGTACCAGTTGGAGCCACGAACCGGTACTAAAGGTCCATCCTATATATATATAGCACTTACGAAAATTTCAGTTTCATCTCCCCACTTCGTCTCCAACCTCTCGCGAGACATCGCCGCGCGCGCCGCTCGATCCCGTCGTCGCCGCCCGTCGTCCGTCGTCATCGTCGTTGTCCCCGCTGCCGCCCGTCGTCGTCGTCGTCTCGCGCTACCGCCCCGAACGCCGCCGCCGTCCGTCGTCATCGCCGCGGCCGTACGTCTCTCTCGCACCCGCGCCGCGCGCACCGGCCCGTACGTAAGCCGCCGCCCCCGCCCCATACGCCGGCGTCCCGGCTCGTACGTACGGGACGGCGGCGTACGGGGCGACACTGCAGTATACACACACATACACACATACACACACATGCATACACACACATACACACACACACACACATTTTTTTACATATTTTCTGTTTTCTGGTTTTTAGAAAAGTTAATTAGATGATCGAATATTAGACTAATGTCGAATGTTAGATGAATTAGATAGAAAGTTAAATATATATTAATGTCAATTGTTAGGTATATGAGATGAATATAGCTAGATATTAATTAGGTATATGAGATTTGAACTAGTTGAATAATTAATATAACTAGTTTATTTTTAGTAAGAAAATTGTCGAACTAGTTTATTTAGGTATATGAGATTTGAACTAGTTGAATAATTAATATAACTAGTTTATTTTTAGTAAGAAAATTTAGGTATCTGAGATTTGATGATCTAATTAAAATATTATTTGTTAATGAGTTTTTCTGTTTATTTAATTTTTTATATATTTTTAGTTTATATAAATGTTATGTTAATGTCGAATGTTAGATGAATTCGATAGAAAAGTTAAATATATAGTAATGTCAATTGTTAGAGATGAATATAGTTAAATATATTAATGTCAAATATTAGATGAATATATATTTGACTAGATATAGGTGTTTAATGTTTCACCTATATGAACATAGAAAATGTCATCTGACGACGAAAAAGATTTCATTATGTGCGAACACTGTGAAGACCAGCGCGGCCTGTGCGACCAAAATTTCCTTGTTGATGGTAGGCGCTTCAGCATCAAGCTGGATGAGACATTCGAAGTTGATACAGTAAGTCACTTTCTCAATTATTATTTGAATGCAAAACTTATGCTTCATTTGCTTCAACTTATAATTTTAAAATTTCACTATTCTACTAGCGCATCCCCTGCCATGCAAGAATTTTTGTCTTGGATAAGATAGGTTTTAGTGCTATAGATGATATGGAGGTAAAGAGAGTTTACTTGAAGACGAAGCATGTGTATACTTTCAATGTCAAATTATATAATGGAGACACATACACCCATTTTGAATGCAAAACTTGGCAAGCACTATGCAAGGCTTATGCATTTGAGCCTGATATGGTTATCACCTTTGATATTCGTCCGGAAGATGATATTGAAGGTAATATAGACATCTGGGTCGATGTGCAAACGCCTCCAGTTCTACCATTTGGTGGGTTTTTCTCAACCATGCATGCATATGTTTATGTCTTTCATACAGTTTATTCAAAAATAGTTGACAATTAATTTGTATTGTCAGCTTATTTCGGTTCAAGCAAATATGTCCGGCGCTTGGTAGACAGGACCTACTACTGCCCCGGGGCTCAACTAAACTGCGAGGAGATAAGTCATTATGTTTCATGGCTTGAGGATCTTAATACTATCAAGACAAATTTTTTTCCTAAATTTAGAAATGTTAGTACTCAAAACGTGCGACCAATGGTGATTGTATTGAACTACGGTCACATATATAATCGAAAGATGGTAAGATTTTAAATATTTGTCCTTAAATAGTGCATCTTTTGCATACATTATTTTTGAAGCTAAACTTTCATTGCTTAGTATATTAATTACTATACGATGTTCTTCAACAGGGACTTCCGATGACAGTTGTGCCTCAGTAGATCGAGAGAAAAGGTCGCATGTCAATGGTTAGCTTACGATCAAGATTTCCTACATTGCACATGAGTGCATTCAGGATTTCTGAAAGCAAAGAATGCTTAATAGTAAAAGATTGGAGCAAAATTGTTAACGATCGCAGAGAAGTACTAGGGGGCAGCAAGGAGAAGCGCACCCAAGATTAGGAGACAGATTCATTTGCATGCTCTAGTATGATGAATCAGGAGAGCTATACATGTTCTATGCTATTCTACCTGAGAGGGAGCAGCAGGATCAGTAGCTACTAGTTCATGCTCTTAATTAGTAGTTGTCTCATGTCCGTGTCCTGAACTTCGATGTTGGTGATGATTATGTTGAACTTGATGATATCTTTGCTTCTGTTACAAAGTGAATGTTTCCTTTTTAAGCTAGCCAGCATTGATGATGATTAGATAGCTAGCGGTAATGATTATGATGATTAAATAGTGGTAATTAGACGACTATGATGATTTTTAGCTAGCTAGAGTTTATTTATTTATTAATATGCGATGATGATAATGATGATGACGACTACAACTCATTATAACGTAAAACAATCCTAAATTAAATTGATAACACAAATTTAATTGAAAAATACAAAATAAAACAAAAACCCACAACCATTTAGTATCGGTTGGTGTTACCAACCGGTACTAAAGGGCTCCTGGCCCCCGGAGCTGGCTCGTGCCACGTGGTTCCCCTTTAGCACCGGTTCATGCTGAACCGGTATTAAATGAGGGGGGCCTTTAGTGCCGAAACTTTAGTGTCGGTTCCTAAACCGGCACTAAAGGGCCTTACGAACCGGTGCTATTGCCCGGTTCTGCACTAATGTTAGGGGATGGGGATGGGCGACTTTCTATCCCCGCGGGGCCGCTCGTGGGTACATTATTAAACCCGGCATGTTTCGCGGGTTTAAACCCGTTTGAGTACTACCCGAAACCGAAACCCGACAAAACCCGTCAAAATACATTATTTAGCACGCACCGATCCATCTTGACTCAAATGGCCCAAAGCCACAGTGCCCGAGGAGCCGAGTCCCACAACATCGAGGCCCTGGAGTACAAACCAACCCTTCACTCGGTCGCTGCTCGCTCTTTAGCACTCTCTCTCCCGCACAACACGACACCTAAACCTAAACCTAGGTCCCCCAGCTGTCGCCTGCTGCTGTAATATGCTCCTGTTTTTCTTCCAAATGTTGTTGTTTTCATTGACTGCTCGTGGGGATGGGTTCCCCGTGGGTTTTGAAAACCCGATGAGTTTAGGGGATGGGCAAAAATTTAACCCCGCGCACGTTGATGGGGACGGGGACGGGTTTGCGATTTTCTCATGGGGATGGGTTTGGGCAAGCAAAACCCGGTGGGTTTCGTCCCCGTTGCCATCTTGACTCCCAGGGTGATTCTGCACCATCGTCGGCTAGAGTAGGGTAGCTACATTTTCATGCACAAGCGAAATATCATCAAGGCGTAGTTCACGGCCTAGTAGCACAAGCAACTAAGAGGCTAATTAGTTTGATGCCAAATTTTGAAAATTGCCCAGTGTTGGCTAGAGATTAGTTGCATACCAATTTTCGTTGCCAAACTCACAAAAGGTTGTCAAATGTTGGCAACTTTTGATTTTGCCAAATATTGACAATGCCAAATGTTGGTAGCAAACCAATCAGCCTCTAATTCTCATGAGAAGTGAAGTTGTTCCATAGGGAGGTCTTTGAAAGTGTTCATATTGTGTGACAGCTCTCACATATGAAAACTCTGAATCTGTCACCTACACAAAGACATGTATGTTATTTTGTTGTTCAGTATATGCTCAGAAGATCAAATATAAGATTATCCAATCAAATTTTGTAACTAGGTAATATCTTGGCATCTACAATTTATTTGTATGTATCAAACATTTTGGGGAACTACCCTCGAAAACAAAAGAACCAACCACTTCATGATAACTCGCAAGAAGTTAATGTCAATTTACAGTCCAAATTTCTTCCCATTATCAGTCGGACAACTACAGACAAGTGGCGCACATGCCTTTTTACACTGGAAACTACGCGAAAGGATTCAAAACAATAAAGACTCATAATATACAAGCACATGTGACATGGCGAATGCATGGTGCTCAACAATAGCACACAGGCTGGCTTTCAGATTTCAAAACTCAAGCAAGAAAAAATCGCAAAGGTATCTACTAGTACATCTTACCGAGCACACAAAAATTGCATACAAATTAAATCCATTGCCAACTTTCAGCAACTTGGTGCACACACCATCCATTCCCTGTCAGACCAACTAGAACCGCCTAGTTTCAGAACATTTCAACGGTTGCCCAAAAATCAGGCAGGGGAATGGAAGAAGGGGTGCAGACCTAGTTGATTCGTGGGGTCGATGGAGGTGACCGAGCCAAGGACGCGGCGGACAGCCCTGTCCAGCTCCGCTGCAGTTCATCTCCTTTGGCAGCGTGAAGCACGGCGAGGGCGCAGCGGCCTCACGCAGCTCTTGCGCCGCCTCTGCAGCCACGGGCACCTGCTACACCCCCAGGGAAGTGGATCCTCTAACTTACAAGAGGGAAGTCAGGGTGCTACAATATCAACCTTGAGAATTACTGTAGACTAGAAGAACGCCCCTGCGTTGCAACGGGGCCACATTAATTTTAAGAGTTCAATATAAGTTATGTTATTACATTTAATATTCTCATACATATCAAGTGATATTGGCGACATTTTTTACCATCAAATTCTCACACACACTCTCTCACTCCCTCTTCCTCACTCTCTCTCCCCCTCCCCCCCCCTCTCTCTAACACACACACATATCTATCTTATTAGGTATGGGATCATAATCCATCTATTTCATACGCACACGCGCTAGTGCATAACAATATGGATTATGTGTATTATATTTGCCACCACAACTTATATTTCCCCGAGCCGCGTCGCTACAGAGCCGAGCTCCCGCCCGACCACCTCGCCGGCATCGAAGGGGAATGGATAAGGGTGACGCCCTGCCTCCCCTGCCCCCATGGCCTCACTCCTCGACGCTCCCTCCCAGATCCACTGCTCCTCCTCGCTCGCTCGATTCCGTCGATCTGGACGAAGTCAGACCCCACGGCCATCATGACCGACCCCGTCCACACAGCTACTGCTCTCCCTGCAGGCTAGGAGCTTGTCGAGGAGCTCCGAACTCCTCCGCTACCTCGTCTGCGCCAACGAGATCAAGTCCAGCACCCCCGCATCGACGTCGCTGCCGTCTTCCTCAACCTTCGGCCACCGTAACATTGTCGTTCGATCCACGCCGCCCCGAGCTCCCCTGTCTTCCCCTAGGGCGCCATTGACACCGTCGTGATCTCCTCTTTCCTTTTCCCTGTTTCCCCTCTCGTTTGCTCTCGTTAGGTATTTCGCCGTGGCCGAGAACCGCCATCCGCCATGGCCATTGCAGGGGTAGCCACCGAGCTCCTCGGATTGACCCCGTGGCACATGCCCGCTCCTATGCGCGTCCATGCCCGAGCCTGCTGCTCTTCTTCCGCGCCCACGGGGCCACTCCCTCTCCATGCACACGTCTGTGCCACACCGCGTCGATCGCGCCCGTCACTGTCGTCGCGCTCGCCACAGCCACCGCACCACTGTGACCCGCGCGACGCACACCCTAGCCACGCGCCACACTCTCGCTAGGTGCGCTCGCCCCGTCTGCTGCCGCCTATCCCTTCGCTCGCCCCGCAGTCGCGCCCCTGCCTCGTGTCCCCTCCTGTCACGGCCATCTTCTGTCGGTCGTCCCCTCAGCCACGCCGGCCGCTTGCCTCGCCTGCTGTGTGCTGCTTCCTGCTGCTATGCACTACTCTATCGCTGGTACGCTGCTGCGCCATGTCCTCGACACCGCCGTGGACAAACATGGCGGAGGGATTGTCAACGGAGTACGAGGAGGAGGTGGCGGAGAAGGTGTGGAGAGGTAGGAGGTCTGGGTTGGCATCAGCTGGTTGTGGTGGAGGTGTTTATGCGAGAAGGAGCCGGAGCGGAAGGAGAGGTCACAATTGGAAAAAATCAAAAAAAAAATCATAACCTGGAGATCTCATTCCAAGAAAAATGCTAATATCGATGGAGGGGTGATTTACTTCTATAGGTGGAAAACATAGGAAATATTGGTTGTTATCAAGGAAAGGTAAAAATTTAGGAAACTTAAGATTTTGAACTGATTTCTATGCAAATGGGATTTTATTGTTTGGTAACGTGATATCAGTAGCTGCCCGTTTGTGACGTGTCTGATTAGGAAAGTTTGCAAATGTTAAGAAACTATTTATTGGGAGGAAAATTTGTGACGTGTTTGTTATTTGTTTTCTAAAACAAATTTCACTAATGAGAGAAATCGATTGATTTAGATAAGTTAGGAAAGTTAGATTAAAATATATTATTTGCTTCCTGAAAATCTGGTATTTTGTTTCCTAAGACAAATTGAATTAATAAAAGGAATCGATTGATTTGCATAATTTAAGGAAGTTAGATCTGTGATTTGTTATACGTTAGGAAAGTTCTGGTGATAATAAAGAGTGGAGAGAAAAATAAACCGATGGACCAGGGTGGGAGGGGGTGGTGGGAGGAGAGATGAAAAAAAACAGCGAAAATAAACCGTGGAGACTATTCACCAACTGTTCCATTAGGAGTAGAGATGAGAGAAATCGATTGATTTAGATAAGTTAGGAAAGTTAGATTAAAATATATTATTTGTTTCGTAAAAATATGTTATTTGTTTCCTAAGACAAATTGAACCAATAAAAGAAATCGATTGATTTGCATAATTTAAGAAAGTTAGATCCGTGATTTGTTATACGTTAGGAAAGTTCTAGTTGTAATAAAGAGTGGAAAGAAAAATAAACCGATGAACCAGGGTTGGAGGGGTAGTGGAAGGAGAGACGAAAATAAACCAACAAAAATAAACCATGAAAACTATTCACCAACTACTCCATTAGGAGTAGAGATTACTGATTACTATACACAAATTACTGTTGTAAATTAGGCGGTTTCTCCTGGCGCTCCTATTCGGCGCGTAGGGCGCCGCCGAGCACCCCGGCGCGTACCCCCTCCCCTCACATGGTGGATGTTGTATGGGCTGGCCCATTTTACGTTTTTTTCTTTCCTTTATTTTTTTTCTTTTTTCTTTTGTTTTCTCTTTTATTCCTTTTTTGTATCTTTTCTTTTTTTCTTTCCTTATTTTTTACTTTTTTGTGAATTTTATTTTCTCAAATTTGTGAACATTGTTTTGTTCATCAATTCAAAAAATGTTTGTCCAATTCATTTTTTGTTCATCGGGATTTAAAAAATGATCAACAAATTCAAAATGTGCTCATCTTTAAAAAAATTGTTCATCAAATAGGAAATTGGTTCATCGATTTCTAAAAATGTTCGTCAAATTCAAAAAAAATCATCTAATAAAAAATGTTCATTTGATAAATTATGTTCACAAATATCCAAATTCACTAACATTTTTTTAAATCACAAGTTGTTTTGAACTCAAAAACATTTTTTGAAATTCGTGAACATTATTCAAATTTAGGGACATTTTTGGTGCCACGAAGTTTTTAAAATCCGTTTCTTTAAATTTTGGAACTATTTCAAAGTCTCGAATTATTAAAATAAGAAGAAAAAATAAAAAATAAATATAGGGGGTGCCCCACCGCCGCTCATAGGCCGACCCAATGGCGCGCGCGAGGCGAAGCAGGTGCGCGCTGGCGGGTTCGCCAGCGTGTGACGAACGAAATAGGAGCTCACGTTTCTCCTTTCGTGTGTCTCGCTCATAGGTCCCAGCTGGCTCAGAGCAACATGTACGCCAAGGAAAGTAGCCCAACCCGTCCAGTCCATTTCGTCCACCCAATGAAAACATAGGCCCACTCGCTCCTCAAGCACTCGACTAGCCAGGAAGCTCCATTTTCTGGGAGCTTAGACCCTGTTTGTTTGGGCTGCAGCGAAACAAGAAGCAGCTGGAGCTGGTAGAAGCTGAGAAGCAAGTTGGACGTGCCTTTTCCTTCGTAATGCAATTTTGAGATGTGCTTCTCGAAAGCCCGTCACGAGAAATAGATGTTTGGTTGGCCTTCAGCTTTTAGAAGGCTAGAAGCAGCAAAAGCTTAAGTCCAAGCCTAGACAAATAGGGACTTAGTAACTCTACTAGGGACTACCGGGAAGAGGCGCGGCATGCCATCAGAAAGCCTGTGTGTGTGTGTGTCTATGTTGCTTATTTAATGAGGGAAACAGAAACAATGCGTTTAAAAGCCAGCTGATGGCATGAAAGTATCCATGTATTTAGCGAGTTCATGAAGGTCCCCGTACTTTCTTCGTTATAGAATATAGGGAGGTCATATCAATATGCAAGGAAGTTATTTTCCACGTGAAAGAGCATGGTGTCATGGCTAGCTATGCCAAGGATCCGGCCAACATTGCTACCGCCAGTGGGAAGGAGTTGGGATAGGAAGATGGTTGGTTATGACATTGGAAGTCTGGTAGTGTGCTTGTCGTTTGTTTATCATGTGAAGTGAAAGAGCGCGAGAGGTGTGTTTTCAATCTTGGCCACTAGTAACTCTATTTATAGATAGATTTCTAATTCCATTCAATCATACGCCAGTTTGATAATTGATCTTGGCCACTGATATTTGTTTATGCACATAACATGACCATGTACATTCATACATGTAAGGGAAGAGTTTCATTAGCAAGAGATCCCAGAAAACTTTACTGCCAATCTACATGCACACAAATTTAGGAGTGTTATAGTCCATCTGAAATGTCTTATAGTCAAATAAAATAATAGTTCCATATATTCCAAGCGCCAATGTTTTTTCTAAGGAACTCACATTCCCTTTTACACAATCAAACTACCATTTAGCCCCCGTTGTACAAAAAAAAAACTAAGAAGAGCATGAAAGGGAGACAAATGAGAGGTAAAACATCACTGAGCATGAAACCGGGGCGGGGAGTGAGGCAACACCTGCATCAACAATGAACATTCTTAAGCGAAAGTTGACTGCTAACAACTGTAGAACCTCCAAAGAAAACCAAGAATGGGTAAATAATGCAAATCTGAGATATAGTATTAACCTATAGAAGCAAGGAAAATTGTAGGATCAATGAATATCATGTGAACAAAATAGACCATGGTAATTATGCACATGTAAATAGCTTGGAGTAAACTTAGCCAAGGATGTCCATGCCCATAAGGATAATGAATTCCCATCCGATTTCTTCACCTTCCAGCTATCTATTATGAACTGGAGCAACCTGGCCCCATTTGCACAGAGGAATTCAGGTTTGTCCTCCTAGTACGACTCGGGGCAGAAGCACCTGGGGCATAGAAAACGAATCAGAAGAACTACACCGTGCCTCAAAGAATAAATTATGTAGGTAGCCCAAATAACACACAACGGTGCGCTACTTCCTTCCGTGGCCTCCCATGCCTCGCGCCATGGACCAACTCTTTTACGCAAATAACAAGGCATGGCGTATTATCATCGGACCAACGAGAATAACCAAAGGAGTACATCATTGTGTTCATCTCGGCAATAAATAGGAAAGATGATGCATATGATATCGTGATATCACCTGGGCCAAAAATCCTTGACACAAACAGAGAACTTCAAAATCTTCAACGAGTGACCCAAAGAAAAGGACCCACATCTCCATCCCCACCTTGTTCCCATCGTGTGCGGAATTCAGATCGACGCAAACGATGTCATGGGGCGGGGGTAGGGCGAGCATGTGTTGGGACTGTAGGGGCAGTGGGACTTGGTGTCGCGGGCAAGGGCGCGGAGCTAAGGATGCCTGGGTTGTGCTCGTCCACCTCTGGCCTCCTCGGAACGAGAGTGCGCAGCGCCGCACACCTTGTAGCTCTTGCTGTCGGTGCATTGGGGAGGAGCAACGCCACACCTTACTATCGCCGCCACCGCACGTGAGCTCAGATATGGAGGCGTGGGAAACAGCGAGCGGAGTATTCGAGCCCGAGTTCTGGCTTCCATTCAAGCAGTGTACACCTCGGGGAGACTCACCGCGTTGCTTCACCTGGAGCAAAGATGAGGGGGAGGGAGGGCAGGGGTGGGGAGGCCGTGGAGAACAGGAGAGTGTGGTTGTGGCGAGGGAAGGGATGAGGTTTTCCTCCGCGGGGAAGGCAAATCCTTCTAGGGGGAGGTGTTATCTTGCCACGACACACAAAGAATGTTTTTCTCCCATCAATATGTGATAGATGGGCCAACGGGAATGACCAAAACGAGGCACTCCTGCCTAACCCATTAGTTAGCTCGATCCGAACTTTTTGCCATGCCTATGATGACATGGACATCGCGAGGAGGCGTCATTCTCCCGTAGCTTATTGTGTTGATATGCTGCATGGTGTGTGTGTGTGTGTGCGCGTGCGTGCGCGCGCGCGTGTGTGTGTGTGCGCGCGAGCGAGCGCGCGCGCTTCTTGGCATGTCACGCAGAAAGGCGTGACATCGTGTGCAATTTGTGCCATGCGACATGTGTCAAAACAACAAGAAAAGTCTCTCATAAAGTGCGACGGGAATTACAACTTGTTATCTTTGTGAGCATATTTTCATTACATAACTTTAAATTAACTAGAGATGATTGTATTCCAAGTATCCCCAATAGCAGCACACATCACCCTCGGAAGTGGCTATCGGTGGCAGATCTCACCACTCTACACCACCACACACCGCCTTTCCTCAACCGTCCTCAGCTATGAAGGTAGCTCACCGAACGACCAACATGCTCGTGAGGAGTACATGGCCGCCACCGTGTGTGGCCCTTCTCGGTAGTGATGGTAGGGGTTTCTGATGATCGTATTGTTATGTTGTATTTTACTACAAATGGATCTTTATGATTGCTTTATTGGATTAAGATATGTTCCATAGAAATTTCATTTTCTTACTACCGCCATGTTTGTATGCTATCCATAGTTAGTATGTTTCATTTACTTCCTTCGTTGATGGAAGTAGTGTAACTTAAACAGAAAACTTTTAGTATTCATGTCACATGACACATATACAACAATTAATAAAATCAAAGTTTGAATCATAATGTACGTCCCCTTCCTCTTACAACATATATGTTCACACCGGTGAAGGAAGAAACTAGTTCCCAAGAGAAGTGAAATTGTAATTTTAAACTATTCATATAAATAAACCGCAAGTAGAATAACACTAACATCTAATATAGTTGGCGACCGATTATCTCCATGTCATCAAATTTCGCGTCTTTATTATGGAAATTTCATGCCCAACTACTACCTACTTATTCACATAACCTGCCTTCACTTCCCAACGTTTTCCTGAGATGCCAATTTCCGAGTGTTAGAAGAAGTATCTAGCGATGGTAGATTTGTTGCTCTTCTCTTTCACTTTTGCACTCTCTATCTCGGTAGCCTAGCCAATGGATGGGAGTGATAGGTATTGGGACTTGGGAGAGGGGTAGAATAAAGAACCGAAGTTGTTTGCTCATAGATTACTAATACTCCACACATCCATGATGGAGTCGCATGATATCTTCTTCAAGAGACACAAGCTTGGCAATGAAGACCGCGATGCCGCACACTAATCCATCTTCTAGGATGCCCATGTTGGCTACTCTTTCATTCACAAGAATTGCATCATGGAGGAGGACCGCACGCTGCGATGGCATGAGGTGAAGCAAGATGACATCACACTAGTAGAAAAAGGGGCTATGGTCCAGGCCGCCTCAGCCCATTAGTCCCGGTTCAGTCTTGAACCGGGACCAATGTGGGCATTGGTCCCGGTTCGTGAGCCCAGGGGGCCGGCCGGGCCACGTGGGCCATTGGTCCCGGTTTGTATGGACCTTTTGGTCCCGGTTGGTGGGATGAACCGGGACCAAAGGGCCTCCCTCCTGGCCCACCACCATTAGTCCCGGTTGGTGGCTTGAACTGGGACCAAAGGCTCCCCTTTAGTCCCGGTTCATGTCATCAACCGGGACCAATGAGGTGCCTATATATACCCTCGCCCGGGAGCAGAGCACTCCAGTGCTCTGTTTTTCTCAGGCCGGCGAGGGGAGGGGTTTGTGGTGCTCTAGCTCACCTCCTATGCACATGAGGTGTTCGATGGAATGCCCGAGCCACACTACTTAAGCTTTCTCCTCTCGAAGCTCGACCTCCAAGCTCCATTTTCCTCGAGATTTGTCTAGATTTAGCGGTCCGTCACGCCCCGTCCCCGTCTTCACCACCGTCGATCACCCGCGCCGATCTTATCACCGACACCACCGTGGTGAGCCTCTTGTTCTTATCTTCTTTCTGAAAGGAAAAATATTCTTACTTGTATGTTTAGATAGATACTTGTATCATTTTCTTACATTTATTATTGCATCTTATATAGTGCGATGGTTTTGGTATCCGCCCCCGTCGGCCCTCGTCCTGTCTATGATTCGGATGTGGTATGTATATTATCTTTATAACTATTGGTTCATTTATTGTTTATGAAAATTATGCCGACCAACGTGACATAGATTTTATTTATCTAGGATGTATGTGAATCGGAAATGCCAATCAACCCTACTGTCGAGAGGTTAAATTTAGTTGAAGAAGAAAACAATTTGTTGAAGGAAAAAATAAAAAAAATTGAGGAGGAGAAGATGATATTGGAGTTGCATGTTGCGGATGTCGTCGATGATCACAAGATCAAGATGATGCAATGCGCTTGAAGATTAGAAAGATTAGAAAATATGCCATTCATACCGAGGCTTGGTATCATTATGCCGTTGGATCAATTGTTACCTTGGTTGCAATTATGATCACATTTGTTTTCGCATTGAAATGTTTTACATAGTTTCAATGTATGGTTTAATTAATTAGATGCTCTGGAGAGCTATATGTTGTTAGATGAGAACTATGTATGTACTTTGGTTTTAATGTGATGATGAACTTCTATTAATTTGGACACTTAATTATATATAATGCACGCAGATGAACCGGCAATGGATGTATGGTGACAGATACACCCGCGAGTACATTAAGGGCGTGCATGAGTTTCTCGATGCGGCTGAGGCAAACAAGCAGAATGGTTTTATGTGTTGTCCATGCACTGAATGTGGGAATACGAGGTCTTACTCTAACCGGAAAATCCTTCACTCCCACCTGCTTTACAAGGGTTTCATGCCACACTATAATGTTTGGACGAGGCACGGAGAAATAGGGGTTATGATGGAAGACGGCGAAGAAGAAGAGTACGATGACAACTATGTGCCCCCTGAATACGGTGATGCTGCAACGGGGGGAGCTGGTGAAGATCAAGAGGAACCAGACGATGTGCCCAATGATGCTGCCACGGGTGAAGCTGCTGAAGATCAAGAGGAACCAGACGATGTGCCCGATGATGATGATCTCCGCCGGGTCATTGTCGATGCAAGGACGCAATGCATTAGTCAAAAGGAGAAGCTGAAGTTTGATCGCATGTTAGAGGATCACAAAAAAGGGTTATACCCCAATTGCGAAGATGGCAACACAA
The DNA here is from genome assembly GCA_034509565.1 of Triticum monococcum. NCBI lineage: Eukaryota > Viridiplantae > Streptophyta > Magnoliopsida > Poales > Poaceae > Triticum > Triticum monococcum. The sequence continues at coordinate 700,335,360 of CM067847.1, forward strand.
AGCTCGGTACCGTACTGGAATTGCTGCAGTGGAAGGCAGAGAATGTTGTGGCTGACAAAGGATTGGAGAAGCTACTGAAAATATTGAAGAAGAAGCTTCCAAAGGATAACGAATTGCCCGACAGTACATACGCAGCAAAGAAGGTCGTATGCCCTCTAGGATTGGAGGTGGAGAAGATACATGCATGCCCTAATGACTGCATCCTCTACTGCGGTGCATACAAGGATCTGAACGCATGCCCGGTATGCGGTGCATTGCGGTATAAGATCAGACGAGATGACCCCGGTGATGTTGACGGCGAGCCCCTCAGGAAGAGGGTCCCTGCAAAGGTGATGTGGTATGCTCCTATAATACCACGGTTGAAACGTCTGTTCAGAAACGAAGAGCATGCCAAGTTGATGCGATGGCACAGTGAGAACCGAAAGAAAGATGGGAAGTTGAGAGCACCCGCTGACGGGTCGCAGTGGAGAAAAATCGAGAGAAAGTACTGGGATGAGTTTGCAAAGGAATGTATGGTTTGCTTTAAGCGCGGATGGCATTAATCCTTTCGGGGAGCAGCGCAGTAATCACAGCACCTGGCCCGTGACTCTATGTATGTATAACCTTCCTCCTTGGATGTGCATGAAGCGGAAGTTCATTATGATGCCAGTTCTCATCCAAGGCCCTAAGCAACCCGGCAACGAAATTGATGTGTACCTAAGGCCATTAGTTGAAGAACTTTTACAGCTGTGGAATGGAGACGGTGTACGTACGTGGGATGAGCACAGACAGGAGGAATTTAACCTTAAGGCGTTGCTGTTCGTGACCATCAACGATTGGCCCGCTCTCAGTAACCTTTGAGGACAGACAAACAAAGGATACCACGCATGCACGCACTGTTTAGATGACACTGAAAGTATATACCTGGACAAATGCAGGAAGAATGTGTACCTGGGCCATCGTCGATTTCTTCCGACCAACCATCAATGTCGAAAGAAAGGCAAGCATTTCAAAGGCGAGGCAGATCACCGGAAGAAGCCCGCCATGCGCACCGGTGATCACGTGCTTGCTATGGTCAATGATTTACCCTACGTCATCTTTGGAAAGGGTCCCGGTGGACTAGCTGTTCCGAATGACGCTGAGGGACACGCACCCATGTGGAAGAAGAAATCTATATTTTGGGACCTACCCTACTGGAAAGACCTAGAGGTCCGCTCCTCAATCGACGTGATGCACGTGACGAAGAACCTTTGCGTGAACCTGCTAGGCTTCTTGGGCGTGTATGGGAAGACAAAAGATACGCCGGAGGCACGGGAGGACCTGCAACGTTTGCACGAAAAAGACGACATGCCTCCGAAGCAGTATAAAGGTCCTGCCAGCTACGCTCTTACGAAAGAAGAGAAAGAAATCTTCTTTGAATGCCTGCTTAGTATGAAGGTCACGACTGGCTTCTCATCGAATATAAAGGGAATAATAAATATGCCAGAGAAAAAGTTTCAGAACCTAAAGTCTCATGACTGCCACATGATTATGACGCAACTGCTTCCGGTTGCATTGAGGGGGCTTTTACCGGAAAACGTCCGATTAGCCATTGTGAAGCTATGTGCATTCCTCAATGCAATCTCTCAGAAGGTGATCGATCCAGAAATGGTACCAAGGCTAAGGAGTGATGTGGCGCAATGTCTTGTCAGTTTCGAGCTGGTGTTCCCACCATCCTTCTTCAATATCATGACGCACGTCCTAGTTCATCTAGTCGACGAGATTGTCATCCTGGGGCCCGTATTTCTACACAATATGTTCCCCTTTGAGAGGTTCATGGGAGTCCTAAAGAAATATGTCCGTAACCGCGCTAGGCCAGAAGGAAGCATCTCCATGGGCCATCAAACAGAGGATGTTATCGGGTTTTGTGTTGACTTCATTCCTGGCCTTAACAAGATAGGTCTCCCTAAATCGCGGTATGAGGGGAGACTGACTGGAAAAGGCACTCTTGGAAGAGACTCAATAATATGCAGGGACGGATATTCTTGGTCTCAAGCACACTACACAGTTCTACAGAACTCTATCTTGGTGACCCCGTATGTCAATGAACACAAGAATAGTCTGCGCTCCAAACACCCGGAGCAATGCGACGACTGGATTACATGTGAACACATCAGGACTTTCAGCAGTTGGTTGGAAACACGTCTCAGAGGTGACAACACTGTTTGTGATGAGTTGTACTTGTTGTCCAGGGGACCATCTTTGACTGTATTGACTTACAAAGGATACGTGATAAATGGGAATGCATTTTACACGATCGTCCAAGATCAAAAGAGCACCAACCAAAACAGCGATGTCCGCTTTGATGCAGCAACCGAGAGCGGAAAGGACACATATTATGGTTACATAGTGGACATATGGGAACTTGACTACGGACCTGATTTTAAGGTCCCTTTGTTTAAGTGCAAATGGGTCATTCTGTTTGGCGGCGGCGTACAGGTAGACCCACAGTATGGAATAACAACAGTGGATCTGAAAAATCTTGGGTACACTGACGAACCGTTCGTCCTAGCCAATGATGTGGCACAGGTTATCTATGTGAAGGACATGTCTACCAAACCGAGAAAAAGAAAAGATAAGGAAGCGAATACATCATACGATGAGCCAAAGCGCCACATAGTTCTTTCAGGAAAAAGGGACATCCTGGGAGTGGACGGCAAGACAGACATGTCTGAAGATTATGAAAAGTTTCATGAAATTCCTCCCTTCAATGTCAAGGCTGACTCAAGCATCCTGATAAACAATGAAGATTATCCATGCTTACGGCGCAACAAGCAAATGACACAAGCGAAGAAAAAGTGAAGACTTTCTCCCGCAACTATTATGATGATACCATGCCAACTTTGTAACAGATGATCTTTCGTCCAAAACTCAGATACTTCGAAAGAGATTGTTCGTTTTGTACACGAAGTGCATCCAGTTTTTTCCGTAACCATCTCAACTTTGTTGCACATGCTATGTGGGTGAAATGATGATACCATGCCAACTTTCAACCTTTTCGGAGTTCATTTGAAATGCTTTTCAATTTCAGGGTCTTATAGCTCAAAAAAATCAATAAATCCATGAAAAATAACAAATGAAGTCAGAAAGGGTTGAAAATTGATGATGTGTCTTTGAATGGTGCATTTTGAACAAAAAAATATGGAGTTCAAATAAGTTCAAGAAAATGAAATCCCTTTGTAACAGATGATCTTTCGTCCGAAACCCTGATACTTCGAAAGAGATTGTCCGTTTTGTACACGAAGTGCATCCAGTTTTTTCCGTAACCATCTCAACTTTGTTGCACATGCTATGTGGGTGAAATGATAATACCATGCCAACTTTCAACCTTTTCGGAGTTCATTTGAAATGCTTTACAATTTCAGGGTCTTATAGCTCAAAAAAATCAAAAAATGCATGAAAAATAACAAATGAAGTCAGAAAGGGTTGAAAATTGATGATGTGTCTTTGAATGGTGCATTTTGAACACAGAAAAAATATGGAGTTCAAATAAGTTCAAGAAAATGAAATCCCTTTGTAACAGATGATCTTTCGTCCGAAACCCTGATACTTCGAAAGAGATTGTCCGTTTTGTACACGAAGTGCATCCAGTTTTTGCCGTAACCATCTCAACTTTGTTGCACATGCTATGTGGGTGAAATGATGATACCATGCCAACTTTCAACCTTTTCGGAGTTCATTTGAAATGCTTTTCAATTTCAGGGTCTTATAGCTCAAAAAAATCAATAAATGCATGAGAAATAACAAATGAAGTCAGAAAGGGTTGAAAATTGATGATGTGTCTTTGAATGGTGCATTTTGAACATAGAAAAAACATGGAGTTCAAATAAGTTCAAAAAAATGAAATCCCTTTGTAACAGATGATCTAACTTCATAGTAAAGTTATTCATAAACTAGCGATTCACATACATTTTAAAACTATAAGTATTTAGTACAAATAAAAAAATAAAAAGCAAAAAATAAAACAAAAGAAGAAAACAAAAAAAATTATAAGTAAAATAAAACTATAAGTATCACTAAAAAACTATAAGTAATTAAACTAAAATAAAACTATAATATTCTTCAAATTTTTAAAAATTCAAATTTAAACTATTTAAAATTTAAAACTAATGGCACTAACAGAAAGTTTATAATTTTTGTGACCTAAAAGCAAAAAGAAATCACTAAAAAACTGTAAGTATTTAGTTTTAAGTAGAAATAAAAATAAATAGAAAAAAATCTAATTTTATAGTAAAGTTATTCATAAACTAGTGATTCACACAAATTTTTAAAAATTCAAATTTAAACTATTTAAAATTTAAAACTAATGGCACTAATAGAAAGTTTATAATTTTTGTGACCTAAAAGCAAAAAATAAAAAACCAAAAAAATGTAGAAATAAAAAAGAAAAAAAATGCCACCTACTGGGCCTCCACGGCCTGAATACGACTAGAAACCCTACATGGGCCAGGATTCAGGCCCGCAGCAGGCCCAGTAGGCCCACAGGCATTGCAATGACAGGTTAGGCCCGAAAGCCTGCAGTTGAGAGGAGCTCAGGAGGGTGGGCGCAGCAGCGCTTATAAACCACTCCAGAGCCCTCTCAACTAGCGATGTGGGACTAAACTTTTGGACGCGGTGCGCACAAGGGCATTGGTCCCGGTTGGTGGCACCAACCGGGACTAAAGGGGGCATTGGTCACGGTTCGTGGCACCAACCGTGACCATTGCCCCCCTTTAGTCCCGGTTCTTGCCACCAACCGAGACCAAAGGCCGCCGCTTCCCGCCCTTTGGGCTGCTGAAAATTGGCCTTTGGTCCCGGTTGGTGGCAAGAACCAGGACCATAGGTAGGCATTCGTCCCGGTTCGTGGCACGAACCGAGACCAAAGGTGTGGCTATATAAGCCCACACTTGCAAAATTTTCGCCAACTTCTCCCACTCCCCTTCGCCGACGCCGTCAGGGTCCTCCTCCTCGTCGTCACCGTCGACCCCTCGCCGTCGCCGTCGCCCCGCGCCCCTGCCCCCGCGCGCCGGCGCCCTCGCCGCCCCCGCCGTCCTCGTGGCGCCCCCGCGCGCCCTGCTCGGCGTCGCCGCCCCGTGCTCGCCGTCCCTGCCCCATGCTCATCGTCGCCCCGCGCCCCTGCCCCCGCGCGCCGGCGCCCTCGCCGCCCCCGCCGTCCTCGTCGCGCCCCCGCGTGCCCTGCTCGCCGTCGCCGTCCCTGCCCCCGCCGTCCTCGTCGCGCCCCCGCGCGCCCTGCGCCCCGTCGCCGTCGCCCTCCCGCGCGCCGCCCCATCGTCGCCGTCGCCCGCCCGCCCCCATCGTCGCCGTCGCGGTCCTCCTCTGGTCCGGCCGCGGCGCCCTTTTTTTCTGTTATATGCTTTTTTCTGCTATATGCTTTTTTTTCATGTAAATATATGCAAAAAATATATATGTATGTATATGCTTGTTTTTTCATAGATATTTTTCTGTTCATAGATATTTTTTCATAGCTATATTAGGATTTGTTTTCTGTTTATAGATATTTTTTCATATATATGCTTGCTTTATATATATATGTGTATATATGTTCTCTATGTATATATCTATGTTCATGTATATATGCAAAAATAGTTCTTTAGAAAAATTTAGATTTTTTTGGTGATATTAATTATTGTAAATATGAAATTGTTTTTATATTCATATGAACAAATGAATTAGAAGAGGGAGAAGAAGAGGGGGTCGAGAGGGGGTCTAGGGTCGCCGAGGGGTCGAGGGTCGTCGAACATGAGAGGAGGAAGAGGATAAAAAAAGAGGAAGAAGAAGAAAAAAAAGAGGAGAAGAAAGAATAGAGGAGACTTATCGGGAACGAGGGTCGTCGAGGGTCGCCGAGCGGTAGAGGAAGAAGAGGATAAAATAGAAGAGGAAGAAAAAAAAGAGGGGTCGACGGTCGCCTAGGGGTCGAGGGTCGAGAGGGGGTCTAGGGTCGCCGAGAGGGGAGAGAGGAAGACGAGGAGAAATAAATAAGAAGAATAAAAAAGAAGAAAAAAAAGAGGAGAAGAAGAAAGGAATAGAGGAGAAAAGAGAAAAATAGAATATATTATTCTATTTTTCTCTTTTCTCCTCTATTCCTTTCTTCTTCTCCTCTTTTTTTTTCTTCTTTTTTTTCTTCGACACGTGGGGAGGGGGGGGGGTCGAGAACGCCGGACATTCATGAGAGAGGCGAGGAAAGAATAGAGGAGACTTCTCCTCTATTCTTTCTTCTCTTCTTTTTTCTTCTTCTTCTTCCTCTTTATTTTATCGGGAACGAGGGTCGTCGAGAGGGACGCCGAGTGGTAGAGGAGAAACCCTAAATAGAAAGTATCGTCGGTGTGAGATACATGTACCGTCGGTGTCGGACATTACATCCACATCCCACAAGTGGCGCGGGCTTCGACGCCCACGTCACTTGTGGGACGTGGATGTAGTGTCCGACACCGAAGGCCACATGTATCTCACACCCACGATACTTGCTAGCTATTTAGGGTTTCCTTTGACACTAGGCAACCTTCCAACCCCTCGGCGATCCTCTCGAACATGAGAGGAAGAAGAGGGTCGTCTAGGGTTCGAGGGTTCGAGGGTTCTTCTCCTCTATTCTTTCTTCTCTTTTTTTTTCTTCTTCTTCTTCCTCTTTATTTTATCGGGAACGAGGGTCGTCGAGAGGGCCGCCAAGTGGTAGAGGAGAAACCCTAAATAGAAAGTATTGTCGGTGTGAGATACATGTACCGTCGGTGTCGGACACTAAATCCACATCCCACAAGTGGCGCGGGTTTCGACGCCCACGTCACTTGTGGGACGTGGATGTAGTGTCCGACACCGAAGGCCACATGTATCTCACACCCACGATACTTGCTAGCTATTTAGGGTTTCCTCTACCGAAAAGAAGAGGAGAAATAAATAAGAAGAAGAAAAGAGAAGAAAAAGAAGAGGAGAAGAAGAAAGGAATAGTGGAGAAGAAGAGAAAATAGAAGAAGAAAGGAATAGTGGAGAAGAAGAGAAAATAGAATATATTCTATTTTCTCTTCTTCTCCACTATTCCTTTCTTCTTCTCCTCTTTTGTTTCTTCATTTTTTTTCTTTGATCTTCTCCTCTAGCTATTCTTTTCTTCTTCTCCTCTATTGGTCGAGGGTCGGGAACTAGGGTAGAGGGTCGAGGGTCGTTAAGGGGTCAAGGGTCGAGGGTTTCAAGGTCGTTGAGGGTTCGAGGGGTCAAGAATCGCCGAGGGGTCGAGAGAGGTTTCCTAGTGTCAAAGTATTGAAGAAATCCATGCCTTCATCATTAGCCGGAAGTAACCAGGGCATGTTGGTACGAAGTTCTGCAAAGTTGTTCTGGAATGGAGTCCCGGATAGAATAATCCGCCTTTTGGTACGAATTCAGCAAAGGCCTTCCAAATAGCGATATTCGGAAGGCTCTTGCTGAACTTTGTACCAAAAAGCGAATTATCCTATCTGGGACTCCGTTCCAGAACAACTTTGAAGAGCTTCCTACCATCATGCACATGTTACTTTCGCCTAATGATGAAGACATGGTTTTGTTGAATCCTTTGGCACTAGGCAACCTCCCGACCCCAAGGCGATCCTCTCGAACATGAGAGGAAGAAGAGGATAAAAAAAGAAGAGGAAGAAGAAGAAAAAAGAGGAGAAGAAAGAATAGAGGAGTTCTTCTCCTCTATTCTTTCTTCTCCTCTTTTTTTCTTCTTCTTCCTCTTTTTTTATCGGGAACGAGGGTCATCGAGGGACATATATAGATGTAGTGTCGTCGTTGTCGATATATACCCCCTCCCGATAGCTTACTATGATTAGGTAGCTAGTTCTACATTTGGCACTAATATATCCATCTGTCATGTTTGAATAATAATTGCCATGTTGTAAATATTTGTAGAAACTATGGACACCGCCCTAGACGAAGCAAGAAAAGAAGCGTTGTTGAGGGAGATAATCGCAGAAGGAAGTGATGCCGTCTCGTACTATCTCAACGATATCATCGATGGTCCGGAAGGAGAGGGTGAACAAGCTGGCTACGGTGACCTAATGCCGGTGCAAGAAGAAGAACATGAGGACGGCGCCGGTGACCCAATGCCGGTGCAAGAAGGAGAAAGTGATGGCGGCTTCGGTGACCAAACCGAGTCCGGCCAGGTATATATATTAGTTAAGCCTATGCTGACTAGCTGATTGATGCATTTATTGTTTTGGTATGTACACATATTAATTAAGTCTTTGTTCTTTTTTCTAGCCCTCCGGATCGAGCACAACTTCGGTAAAGAGACGAGGCCCGAAGAAAAAGTTGAGCTCGGATGAAAAGCTTGAGATCACAGCAATCGCGCCCGACGGCCAACCTATTGAACCCCTCCGGACAAAGAGGGCATTTGTTGCTCAGTGCGGGGTTCTGGTTAGGGACAAGATCCCGATAAGCATCCAGCAATGGTTTAAGCCGGCTACAGAAGACCCTGAGGTGTCTTATGTCAATGATATGCAGAAAAATGATCTTTGGACTGAGCTGAAGTCAAATTTCACCCTACCGCCAGAGGATAATCCAGAGAACCCAATTAAAGAGAAATTAATCAAGTCTTTTGCTCTGAAGAGGATGGCAGATCTATTCAGGAGGTGGAAGAAAGAGCTCAATAGGTTTGTCGATAAAAAAGAGACACCAGAATTCAAGGGCTGATATGAGAAGATCAGAGATCACTGGCCCGCATTTGTGGCCTACAAGACAACGGAAAAGAGTAAGAAGATGTCGGCGACAAACAAGCAGAATGCCGCGAAGAAGAAGCTTCACCATCGCACGGGGTCAGGTGGCTACCTCGTAGCCCGGCCTAAGTGGTCCAAGGTTGAGAATGATCTGGTTCATAAAGGGATCAGACCAGAGACAAATAACTGGCCAGACCGTTGCCGGACTTGGTTCTTCGGGGCTGGCGAAACCTTGGACCCTGAAACAGGGGGATGCATTTGGACGAACGAACAAATGGACATACCAGTCAGTAAGCTTAAGCACTATATCGACGCAGCGCAGGAAGGGACGTTCTTTCCAGACAGAGAGCACGACGAGCTCACAATGGCCCTCGGGAATCCTGAGCACCCTGGACGGACACGAGGCACGCCAGGCTCCGTTCCGTGGAAGGTTGGGTTTCTGGACGCAGGCGGTTACAAATCCCATGAGAGGAGGAAAAAAGTGCAGCAGACCGAACTGCAGGCGCTGCACCCAAGGGTACAAGCGATAGAGGAACGGGAAGCAAATCGCAGCAAACGTACTGCCGAAGCCTCCCCCGAAGCTACCCCGCCATATCAGCGCAGAAGCAGCGTGGCTTCCACCGAGCAGCTTCAGCTGCAGCATGCCTTGACGGCTCTTGCCAGCTATCCTGTGGATGCTATAACGGAGTCTCAAAATTGCCACCTTATGACGCAATGGATGAATTTGAAGGTCAAGGCGGCTGTTGGCTCTGTTTATCCTACTAAACCCGGCGCAACTTTTCACTGCATGCCGATTCCAGAAGGATATGCTAGGGTGATGGTGGATGAGATAATGGAGGGATTTGAGGACCTCCAGCTTGACCACCCTACAGGTGAAGGGGAGACTCGGCTGGGGTCTGCTCTGAAGACTCCATGCCTATGGTGGAAGGACCTCATCAACCTTCCGAACTGGACGGCTCCGCCTCCTCCTCCTCCTCCGGCGAGTCAGGGCACTCCGCCTCCTCCACCGCCTCCTCCTCCGGCGAGTGACGATCAGGGCCCTCGGCCGGCTCCTTCTCCGGCGCGTGGCGGCACTCCGCCTTCGTCTCTGCCTGCGCCGACGCGCCCGAGCAGCCAACCTCCTCCTTCTCCGCCACGTCAGCAAGGGCAGAAGAGACCTGCCGCCGCTCCAGCTGCTCCGGCGGGTCATAGTCCTTCTCCTCCGCCTCTTAAGCAAGTGAAGAAGACAACCGCTTCGTCTGCTCGGTCGGTGTCTAGCAGTACAACCAGAGGCGGGAGGACATACAGATTTGGTCCTTCTCTGAAGACTCCAGAGAAGTTACCATACGAGAGGACCCAGGAGAAGAACGCCGAGATCGCGCGAGAAGAAGTGAGGAAATTCTTTGAAGGGGTGAAAGCAAAGAAACATCCACCTCCGGAGGAGAAGGTAGATGGGGTGAAAGTGAAGCGCACTCTGGCTGCCCTGACAAAACCACCAAAGTCTGATCCGCCGAAAGGAAACTATGACCGCATTATTGGAAAGGAATTTGCCGAAGCGGAGCGGTCGGGAACTACTGTCAGTGATGAAAGGCTGAAAAAACGACAAGCTGGGAAACAAATTGCCCAGCTCGGCAAACAAGCGAAGCAATCATGCCCCCCGCTCAAGGTGCCTAGCCACAACGTCGCTAATGATCCGAGGATGGTGCCCGGTTATAATAATCTTGCAGATTACCTGCCCGACGAAGTACATTATGAACCCATGGACATGCGGATGCAAAGATACGAGTACGGGAAGCCTCTCGTCAAAGATGAAAGATCTCTATCAACGATGATGCGAAGATTGCATGATTGGTACTTGAAAATCTGCAGAGACTCTGGGGGGGAGGAGTACTTTGTATGTGAGAGTTAAAAAGGAGCATGACCTCGTTGGAATTGATCTGTTGCCTGTTCCATTTGAGGAGTTCTATCAGTTTTTCAATCAATTGGCCCTCGATAAAACAACGATCGCCTGCTACTGTCTGTAAGTAGTACTACTTCTATCATTAAGTTTCTCTATATAGCTTAGCTCTTTCATTGCATGTATTTATAATCATCCTCACTATATTATGCAGATTGAAGATCGTCGAATTGAAGAAAAGACAAGTCGGTGATATTGGGTTCATTAACACATATCTCATAGATGCAACTGAGGTTAAACTTCATGCCGCAGCTACCGAGGCCAACATGCTACAATCGTTCATAATAAATCAAAACAAAGATATAATACTCTTTCCTTACAACTTCAAGTGAGTGTTACTGTCTTGTGCGTATTCGGTTTCCCTTATATATTAGTCAAGGTTATAGTAATGTAATTCATGAGTTATGCATGCGTGTGCAGTTTCCACTATATTCTCCTAGAGATTAAGCTTGAGCAGGGACTAGTAAACGTCTTAGACTCAAGACGAAAAGATCCCCAGGACTATGCAGACATGACTAAAATCCTCAAGAAGTAAGTTAAATCGATCATTATCCACCATATCAGCAACTTTGTTCATTTCCTGATATCAAGTAATTGTTTTCTTTGTTCGGCAGGGTTTGGAGAAAATTCACCAAAAAAGTTCCGGGACTGCCGAAGGAGCTGGAATTTAGACACCCGAAAGTAAGTACTATAGTAGCATGTTCCGCGCATCTCCTAGTGATTCAAGCGCTAGTTTCATCAATACCATTTAGCATTCTTGCTTATCAGTTTGATTGACCTCTATTTCTTGTAAAGTGGTTGTGGCAGGAACAAGGGAATGATTTCTGTGGATACTACATCTGCGAGTCCATCCGCCACACGACGTGTGAGCGGGGTGGGTACTCTAACGAACAATATGAAGTACGTAAATAACAATATTCACAATTTTATTTTATTAACATCATTTGTGTTGAGTTTCATTCATATATATATATATATATCATATATATATATATATATGTATGTATTGACCCCTTTCTTCAAATTAGATGTTTCGGAAGCGGGATGAACTCCTAGCACCAGCTCGCATGCGAGCAATTCAAGAGGAATTGGCGGCATTCTTTCTTGACCACGTGATCCCTGAAGACGGAGAATTCTATGTTAAAACTGAGTCCGTATGATTATATTTGTAAGAGATAATTACTGTATATATGTAGACGGTACTGTCAGATAGATATACGAGAACTTGTTGTTCGACCAATCTCTCGGAGAAGGAGAGGTGGTCGATATCACTTCTCTCTGTATGCATATATGTTCATGACGATCTTCTGTTTCCTTCGTTTGCTTTACTAGCTAGCCGACGTGTCTAGTCCTCTCTATACATATGTATAGTACGTAGCGTCGACCAAGCACAGACATAAGAGAGGACACTTCTCTATATTAATTATAGCTAGCTAACACAATATATGAAACACCTAAATTAACCCCCCCAAAACCCCCAACCCCCCCCCCCCCTTTCAAAAAAAACAAAAACCCTAGCCACAGAAATGCTAACGCGTGGATGCCTATTGGTCCCGGTTGGTGCCACCAACCGGGACCAAAGGGTCTCCTGACTGGGCTCTGCACACTGCCCACGTGGATGGGCTTTAGTCCCGGTTCTGGATTGAACCGGGACTAAAGGTGGGAGGTATTAGTACCGACACTTTAGTCCCGGTTCAGGAACCGGGACTAATGGCCCTTACGAACCGGGACTATAGGCCCTTTTTCTACCAGTGTCATGAGGGTCCATGGAATTTTCAATATCGGTTGCTAATAATTAATGACTTGTCCCACGACCTTTGCGTTGTGGTGTCATGTTTTATTTGTTTTGGTCTTGCATTGCCTTGGGCTAATGAATGATGTAAGAACACAATCATGGATATCGCAGTTTCCTGATTTCCGCAACCTACAGGCAAAATTGCAAAGTTGGCACTTACCACACATGCACATAATTATCCCCAATGAGTTAAACAGCAAGGTGTTATCAGCATGCAGAAGTTCCTAAAGTAAGGATTCAGATGTAATATTCACAAGAAATAATTACAGAAAAAGTTAAGTGCCACACCTATTGTAACTTGTACCGCAACACCATAATTTTTTTGGTAACAATTAGTAATCAGAAAACATGTGCCAAAAGTAAATCAAATGCATGGGAGAGAAACTATAGAATAACAAAATAGCAAGCCTGATACGATCTTTCTTCCTCCCCGAGAAAAGACCTCAGCCGATCAGGTTTCCACTTCCTCCCGCCGGCGCCACCAGCGGTCTGCTCCGTCTCGGTTGGCACCTTTGGGTCGCAGAGGTGCGGAGGACCTCGGCCCCGTAGGCGGGAGGGACGCTGCTCACATTCTTGTTAGGTTTACCGTCTTGGTTGGGCTTGTGTGGTGGCGGTGATGTCCCTCAGTAGGAATAATGTCCCCCACATTTGATCCCCGTCCTGACAGTGCTTCTAGCATCGCAAGAGGGCGTGTGGAGGTGTGTCTTAGTCAGATTTCGCAGGATTCATTATGTGCTTCAAATCCAGATGGTCTCTTTGGATCCAGTCTTCATTCATATTCGTTTGAGTGTTTACATGTTTCATCCTTTCGATCAAAGACTCTCTTCATCGCCAATGGTTCATGCTCCCGTGCCCTGGTCATGTGGGGCCTTAACATGATGTCTACCCAACTGTTTACTACAACAAAAAATTCCCATTAAACACATTAAGGTGCGCTAGAATGGTGGCCAACCAGCTACGCCATGTGGCACATGCTGGTTGGTCACAGTGAGAAAATTTTCTTTAGAGTTTTTAAAATGGTAGGGAGATTTCTTTTTTGAGAAAAGTTTTTCTAGGTTTTTTCTTTTTTTCCTTTTAAGATGATTGCGATGTCCACGTGACGCGAGAATATTTTTTAAAAATTTCGATATGATGGTGAGGTGCGCATAGCTTCTTCTCAAGCGGCCCGCAATGGCGGGCCCCAACCACTAGTCTTCCATCAAGGAGGGGCGATGACAGTGGTGCGCCTTCCTCCAATGCTTATAGTCGTCATTAGGTGGTCTGCGAACCTAGTTGTAATTTTTATATCTCTGGTATTCTCTGTGTTGATTATGAATATAGCCAAAGTTTCTCCTACAAAAACAAACAGTGAACGTCTGGCAAAAATACAACCCCCCTTCCCTTTATTTCATCAAAATCTCCCATCTTTATGGCATAAATCTCCAAGTTCAACTACTTTCTACTTATCTACACAACCTTCCTTCCCTTTCCAATGTCTTTTTAAGATGTCAATTTCCTAGCGCTGAGAGAACTAGCGATGATAGATGTGTTGCTCTTGTCCCTCAATTTTAACGTTACCATCTTGGAAGCCTAGCTATTAAATGGGAATGATACGTATCGGGAGGGAGGTAGCAACAAGATCGGAAAAGGGCACTTTACCCTGCTTTATTATAGATAAAACAACAGGTAGCAACAAGAACACATCATGTTTGTTCATAATTTGCTCTTACTGTACACTTCTCAGCGGAGTCGCAACCACTCTCGTTGGAAGACCGCGGAGCCGAACGCTGCACCATCCTCTGGAGCTCCCGCCTCCATCTTTTCCTTTCTGATGATAACGAGAGCAAGGTGCAGACGGAGGACGACAAGGCATCGGTTGACTACGAACCGGCATTGGTTGACTATGAACCGCCGGTCAGCGAGATGGAGGTCCCCGCCGTGCGAGCAATACTAGGATGAACCAGAACCTGCAGCATATGATGTTGCAATGAAGAGCTTATGTGTGTGGCATGTGGCAATGCACCATCCAGCGGAGCATGACTACTACTTTTTGAGCAGAACCGCTCGATGTCGTGGCATGAGTTCAAGAGAACCGTCACCAGTAGCCGCTCTTTTTCAATTGCCATCTTGTCATCCTAGCCATTGAATGAGAACGAAAGGTATCAGGAAGGAGGTAACTACCGGAACACACCATGTGCGTTTGTGTTTTCCTCCTACTGCACACTTCTCGGCAAAGTCGCAGCCACTCTCGTTAGACGACCTCCATGCAAAACACTGCTCCATCCTCTGGGGCTCCCACCTCCTCCTTGTCGTTCCCGATGATGACGAGGGCAAGGCAGAGATGGAGGTCGGCAAGGCACCAGCAGACTACACCCAGCCAGCCAGCGGTACCGAGATCCCCGTCACTGAGTGCACGCATGCGAGCAATACATATGGCAAACAAAAACCTGAAACATAATATGGCGGTGAGGAGAGTCTGTGTGGGTGGTAGTGCACGATCCGGCGGATCGCCGCCACTGCTGCTTGTTCATGTGCCAGCAGAACCTCTCGCTCTAGTAGCACGAGGTCGTCGAGAGCAGTGTCAACCGCAGCAACTAATAATTAATGATTAGACGTGCGGTATTTGACTGTGTCCTACGTACGTTTCGTTTGTCTTGGTCCAGACTTGTGACCCAGAGGCAGAAGCAGCACCACGGACAAGCACTTACTGGCCATGTCGGAGGCAGAGGACCAAGCAAAGGGTGGACACTTTCTGGATGTTGCAGCCAGAAAGGGTGCGATCATTCTCAAGTTGCTTGGCGGCAAAGATGTACATGTCACTAATTCAGTTCCAGTTCCTAACAACACAAAGCGCAAAAAACGATCGAATTTTGTCATGGCTCCCTCCCCTTCCCCTCCACCAAGCCCCACGACGGGCGCTCTCCTGGCCCCGTCGGTCACCTCCACGCCGCGGTTCTCTCCGGTTGCGTCGTCCACCTCCACCCCCTCGCTAGCCGCTCTCCCTCCCCGCGGCTGGCCCCTGCCTGGCTCCCCCAACAGTGTTGCGGCTAGGCTCAGATCCATTAACTTCTCTGCCTCCTGCAGTAATGGATCTGTTTCCTCTGGTTCCGCCGCTGGTGCGCCGGCCGCGCATTCACTCCCTGCGCCGGCCTACGCTGGTGCCCTTCGGTCTATCATCTGTATCGCCCCTGAATCCTCATTTATTGCTGCTGGCCGCGCCTCCCGTTCTCCTATGGGCAGATCTGTGCACCCCCCGCCTCCTCCATCCAAACCCGCGGCTGCCGCCTGCCCGGAATGGCAACTCGTCCGCTCGAGGAAGCGGCGGCGTGCACTGCCCGTACCGTCTTCGTCCATCGCGCGTTACTCCTCGCAACGCTCCGAGGCAGAGCGGGTAATGGCGGAGCTGCGTCGGGCTACCTATTTGAAGCGATTCCGGGGCCACTGCCTCTGGTGTCTTGCCCGTGGCCACCGTGCAATAGAGTGTCGCGATCCAGTTCGGTGCTCTGCCTGCTGGTGTTGGGGTCACCGCTCCCGCTCCCCTTCCTGCCCCAAGCGCCTCACCCGACGCCCCATCCTCCCTCCTCACCGCCGCTGCCCCTCCACCTCACCCTGCCCGCTCCACTCCTCTGCCTTCACCTCGCCCTGCTCCCATCCCTCCTGCCATGCAGGTGCCCCACCCCGCCCGCCCCCCTCCCCGGCCTGTCCGCCCCCAGTTGCTATGGCGACCCGCCCGAGCGATGCTTCCCATTGTCCCTCTGGCGGCTGATCGTTCTTGATCTGCACCCCTGCCATGGAGGCGGCGGCCCAGGCCTTCCGTGCTTCTGCAGTCCTGGTGACCATGTCTGAGCCTCGCCTCGACATCGCCCCGCACCTGGTGGCCAAGGCGGTCGAGCGCGACCTCAACATTCCTGGTAGTGAGCTTCACGTGTCCAAGCACAACCCGGAGCACTTCCTGGTCCGCTTCGCGCATGTCAGGCAGCGTGACATTGCGTTCGACGTGGGCGTCGTCTCTTGTTGTGGCATCACTCTCTCACTGTCTGCATGGTCGCCCTCGGCGCATGGGCATCGCAGGGTTTGGTGCTACTACTGCCGCATCGCCATTGAGGGCATGCATGTGCAGTCGTGGTGCAAGGAGGCCATGCAAGATGCTCTGGGAAGACGTGCTACGTCGACCGGCTCAAGCGCCAAATGAGCTCCCTCTCCAACACCGCCTACCTCTTCGCCTGGGTGTGGGCATGGAGCCTCGACAACATCCCCACCTCCTAAGGGTACTCCATCATCGACCGCCCCCTGGATTCTCGGGGACGTCAGAAGCTGCCGGAGGGCTGCCCTCGGGACCGCAGTTTCCCCTGCTCATCCACCTCGACACCACCAAGGACTACACCTCGATCGCCGATCGCGATCCTGCTCTGCCTCGCGCCAACGATCCCCAGTGACCGCTCGAGGAGCGTTTCCGCTGGTCTCGGCATGTCGAGGATGGTCAGGCTAACCTTGCTCGCCCCCTCCTCGCGTTGGTGACTGCGACCACCCGCGGCCCAGGCGCCGCGATGATGAAGATGATGAGGCCGGCCGCGACTGCGGCAGGCGCTGTCGCTGTAGCCGGCCTGGCCCAGCGTGGCGGGGCGCTCTCCTAGGCTGCCGCTCCGGTGGTGCCGCCCGTGAGGATGGCCCTTCCAGACGCCGTCACGAGCAGCGCCATGGGGGCTCCAGCGATGGCCGCCGCCGTCGTGGCTCCCCCTCCGGCACGCTCTCCGATTTTGATGGCTCTGAGCGCTCCAACAGTCGCTCTCGCTCCCCCAGGCCAAGGCGCCACGGCAGCCTGCGGTCCCCCCCTCGTCCGCTGCTCATGTCGAGGCTCGCCTGCTGCCAGTTCTCCAGGGGGTGCCTGACCCCTGGTCTCTGACGATACCGCTGCCTTCCTCGGCACCCCAGTGGTCTAGACGGCGACTGATGATCAGGCTCCTTTCCTCCTGGATGTCGAGAGCTTCTGGCACGACATCACGCGCACAGACCCGCTCCTTCTCGAGCTTGATGTTGCGGCCTTTAGCCGCCCGCCTTCCGTCCTGGACGGTTTCGGGGCGGACGACGTGGTGTGACCGTTCGCTGACCCTGTCCTCTCCCCCAGGACGGGGCTCACTGAAGCTGAGAAGGGGCTTTGCACCTGTGCGTAGTCCTCCTCGCCCCCCCAGCCCGGTGTCCTGCCCCTTGCTGCCATGGCCGAATGCTGGCTACATGGATGCGTCTTGTCCTATGTCAGAGCTGCCTCCTCCCGAACGCTCCATCGCCCTGGCGGATCCTAAGATCAGCACCGCTGCCCTGGTGACCAAGCTGCAAGCGCTCGAGGTGGATTCCAACACCACCTTCCTCTCTCATGTGTTTGGCATGCTCCCTCCCTCCATCATGGGGCCTCCTCCCTTCAAGCTCGCTGCCCCCAAGCACCTGCTGATGAGCTCTTCATCCCGACGCCACCACCTGCTGAAGTGGCGCGCCGCTCAAGCTCGAGGGTGGCCAAAGTGGGCTTCCCCAAGGGCATGACCCAGCAAGAGAAGGCGCAGGCCAGGCTCACCCAGCAGCTTGAGTTCATCGACAAGCCTTCGCAGTTCACCCCAAGAGTCCGAGAGCGCTACGTCGACAAGTTCAAGACACCGCTTGGGCGGCTCACGACCAAGCTTGCCAAAGTAGCAGGAGTCCTCTCTCCGGCCCATATCAACCTGCCCGATGAGGACCTCCGTGCTGCTGTTGGCGTAGAGGAAGGAGGCCGCGCTATCTAAGCGCCGCCTCTAGTCGGTTAGTCCGGGATCATGTTAGCTCCATGTTAGCTAGGCCTTCCGCCTATGTGTTCGCCGTGCGGTGTAGCCAGCGCACCGCCATTAGCTGTTTCCTTTGTGTTCCTTTGGCGACCTCGCCGGGCGCCCGTGATTGTCATCGGCCGTACCATTTAAAATTTCAAGCGCATGCCGCTCCCTGTTCGAGCTGGCCTGCTTCTTGTGTCCATGACATGTGTCCTCATGAGTAGCTTCACAATCCTTAACTAGAACGTGCGGGGCCTTAATGACCGCGCTATAAGAGCCACTGTTCGCACGATGGTTGATCAAGCTTGGTGCTCTTTAGTTTGCCTGCAAGAGGCCAAGCGAGAGGTTTTCCCCACCCCTGAGATATCTGAAGCTATTGGGCCGAGACTGTCTGAGCACGCCATCCTCCCGGCCGCTGGGACTCGTGCGGTGTCCTCCTTGCTTGGGACCTGGATCTCTTCCAGGTTACAAGCACGGACGTATCCCCCTTCGCCATCACTGTTTCCCTGTGTCCTCGCACGAGAGACGCGCCCTGGTCGCTCACCATGGTGTACGGGTCGTGCGACAATGATGCCAGGCTTCAGTTTCTGGCAGACCTTGCTCGCATCCGCTCTATCACACCTGGGCCGTGGGTGATTATAGGTCATTTTAACCTCATTTACGAGGCGCGGGACAAGAACAACTCCAACCTCAACCTCCGGATGATGCCGTGTTTTCATGACACGCTGAACCGTAGCGAGCTCAAGGAAATAAAGCTATCTGGTCGGTGGTTCACTTGGTCGAATGAACAGGCAAACCCCACGTTGGTTCGCTTGGATAGGGCGTTCTGCGACCCAGATTGGGACCTCAGATTCTCTAACTCTCGGCTGCTACCGATTGCCACGGCCATGTCTGATCATTGCCCCTTACTCCTGACTTGTGAAGGTGTGCCACGCAGATCACCAGGTTTCCGTTTTGAAGCCTTCTAGACACATATTGAAGGCTTCAAGGAGGTGGTTTCTTGTGCCTGGGATCAGCCCTGCCCGCCCATCCACGCGTTGGGCCGCCTTGACCTCAAGCTGAAGCGAACGGCTCGGGCCCTCAAACTTTGGCAGAAAAACTGCATTGGCGATACGAGGCTGCAGCTATTAATGGCTCAAGACACGCTGCTGTTGCTTGATGCTACACACGAATCTAGGAATCTTGAAGAGGACGAGCTCCAACTTCGCCGTGACCTGAGTCTTAGCAGCAAGCACCGGTGGTACTGGCGGAACAAAAGCCACTGAAGCAACAGGGCAGGGCGGACAGGGTACCTCGCCAGATAGAACTCCCCACAGCAGAAGACCGCGCATGTGAATACGCATGAAACCCGCAAACTCGACATAGTTGGTGCCATCAAAAATCACCGAGCACCGAGGAGAAACGACATAGCCCGAAGAGGACATGAGGTAGTCACTCTTCTCTTCTTCTTATCCTTTTTTTGAAGTCAACGGACTCCCGAACTGTATCCGAAGCGAGGAGGCCCGAACAGTATTCGGACCGAGATCGGGATCGAGCGGCGGGGGGGGGGGGGGGGGGGGAGGGGGCGCTCGCGGCCTGAGCGCTCGAGGCAGCAGCGCTCGAGCGAGGAGGCCCGAATCAGGAACGAGCCTAGCTCGCTCGCGGCTGAAGCGCTCGAGGAACTAGCTTCAGCGGAACTGGCGGTGGGAGCCGGTTGGACTCGGAACGACCCGGGCCGGCCGGACTAGGGGCAACGGCTGCCGGGCGTTGAGGAGCCCGGGACGGCGCCGCTCGCAGCTGGACAGAGCAGGGCGCGGCTGCAGAGCGGGGAAGAGGCCCGGGACGGCGCCGACTGGACATAGCAGCTCAAGTCGGCGATCGGGCAGCAGCTCAAGACGGCCGGATGCGCGGCGAGGAGAGCCGGACCTGGTAGTGGATGGATCGGCAGAAGAGCTAGCACGGAGTTGCAGCGTGCGGGAGAGAGGGGAACCTAACATCTGATACCATGTTGGATAAACAACAACTGCATTCGCAGGAGGGCCAATGGCCAATACATATATATGTGTATGGTAAAGTACAAGAGACCCCTTATACAATAGGGATAAATCGAAAAGGACTATACACATCTAACATATACTACCCCAAACCGACTTTTTTCTGATGGCCCAAAACCGTCACGAATAAGCCATTCCCTTCAGGACCATGCAGAGTACAAGTAAAGTAAACTCCAGAGGTAGAAACCGTCATCAATGTTGTTTCTGCCTCTCTTCCGATATTTATCATTCACATTCAATGGCTAGACTGCTGAGATAAAAATGGAACAGAAAAACAACAAATCTACCATAACTAATTTTTCCAATGCTGGAAAATTGACATCTCAAAAAGGTGTTGAGAAGGGAAGGGAGACTCTGCAAATAATTAGGCCGTATATGTAATAAAGGTGAGAGGTTCTGTTATTTTAATGGCACGGAGAGCATGTACCTTTTAAATTTGGGGCGTGGAAAGTTATTCCAGTGTGCACGTTTTAGAGACATGAATACTTTTGAAACTACAACTTCACTTCTCTTGAGAATTAGTTCCTTGACTTTATTCTTTCACTGAAGTGTATACGCATGGTGCAGGGGAAGGGGGCCCACAGTATAACTCGGGCTTTGATTTTATCTGTAACTCCAATTGTTGTTCCCAGATTTTCGATGTTGTGCTATTCTGTGGTCTCTTTCTGATGCATTTGATCTACTTTTGGTACATGTTTCAGGTTACTGATTGTTATCCTAAAATTTATCTGTCCACATTGGAAGCATAATTAATTGTAACCATATACATATAAAGTGACAGCAATGGAACCCCAATCCCCTGCTTTTATTTGTAAAGTCTCTATTCCTCGGTGATCAAAGCCCAAAGATCTACTCCCTCCGTTTCTAAATATAAATCTTTGTAGAGTTTTCACTAGATAGACTACATACGGAGCAAAATGAAACGGATCTACACTTAAAATACATCTATATACATCCGTATGTGGTTCCTAATGGAATCTCTACAAAGACTTATATTTAGGAACGGAGGGAGTATGAACTACCTCATGTTTGACTAGCCAATTAGATAACCAACCCTGCTGCATTGTCTTCATCTCTCCCTCTTTGTATAAATATTTCACATTTCGGATGCATGTTTGAAAGATTGCTCTGCTTTTTATTTTTCTAGACAAAAGAGTCCCCCTCCTAATTCACTAATTTGTAGGAAGGTACTGGACTTTTGCATTTGAATTTTTTTTTCAGAAGATATATCTAATGTAGATGGTGATTGATAGAGCAATTCTTGCTCATAAGTTCCTGTATGAGTACTGCGCCTAACATAAAGCTTAAATTTCTCTGTCGTGTGGTACAACATGTTTGTGGCACTTGGCTTTTTATCTGATTAATTCTTGTGAGCATTACATGAATCATTACTTCACGAACTTCTGCATGCTGCCGTACTGCCGCCTTGGTGTTTAACTCATACTGTAAATTCAAACTGAATTAGTGGCATGTATATTTTGCCGGCAAGCAACTCGAGAACGGTCGCACCCTTGCTGACTGCAACATCCAGAAAGTGCCCAACCGTCACTTGGACCTCTGCTTCCGACATGGCCAGTAAATCCCTGGTCGTGGTGGTGCTGTTTCTACCTCTGGAGTCACAAGTCTGATGCCTTCGGTGTTCTCCACTGAAGTTATTAGCGTGTGCTCATCTTGGTGTGTCTTTCTTTCTAGCATACTGTGGTTCAGTTTTATGTTCAGTTGTGTCCAGAAACTTCTGTTGTGGTGCCCTTAATATAGTACTCCCTCCATTCCACAATGTAGTGCTTCCTCTATCCACGTGCTTCAACTTTGACCGTAAATTTAACTATCAAGACCGATTGCGGCGGGAGCAAAAGTTATATCAGTGAATTCGTATTCGAAAGAAGTTTTCCATTATATAATTTTTTCTCCCGCCGCAGTTGATCTCGTTGGTTAAATTTATGGTTAAAGTTGGACCTCGGAAAGCGCGGGCACACTATATTTTGGAATGGAGGGAGTATGTAATTCCACTGTTCTGCATTATCTGAGGTGCCACATGTTTGTCTACCAGTTCTAGTTTCAGTCTTGTTTGTGATGCATTTAAGTTCGTTTTGGATTAGGTTTCTTCGTTGCCAGGAAGAAATGCGTGAACACATTCAGTTGCCTCCCGAGCTGTTGTTATCTCGTGCACTGTGCTGGCGTGTAGCCTGGAGACATGAATTTTGCTTGTTTGTAGCATGGAGCAGTTACAGTGGAAGTAGCTTGTTATATGGAATGGTAGGCATCTGAATTTTTTTCTGCGGTACTGCTGTATTGGATTTTTATCAAATGGTTGAGCTAATTTTGGGTAAGTCGGTCAGTACTGTGTTCAAGTGGTAGATCTATTTTCTGATGCCTAAAATTTGGAAGTGCTATCATTTTTCCTCCATTTGGCCTCCCAGTTTGGCTGCAAAATAGTCATATTGATCCTACTTTAAATGCAAAGCAGTTCAGCTCAAGACCAAAACAAACAAAACGTGGGACACAGTCAGACACTGCACGCAAACTCGTTAATTATTAGTTTCTGCGGGTGACACTACTCTCGACTCGTGCTACAATATCGAGTGGTTCTGCTAAGTAGCAGCGGCTATCCGCCGGGTCGTGCATTGCCACCCATAGAAGCTCTGCTCACCGCCATGATATGTCGCAGGTTCTTGTTCGCCCCCCGTATTGCCTGCATGCATGCACTCGGCGATGGGGACCTTGGTACCGCTGGCCGGCGGGTCGTAGTCTGTTGGCGCCTTGCCGTCCTCCATGTCTGCCTTGCCCACATCGTCGCCAGGAATGACAAGGAGGAGGCGGGAGCCCCGGAGGATGGAGCAGTGTTCTACGTCGGGGTCGCCCAGCGAGAGTGGCTGCGACTTTGCTGAGAAGTGTGCAGTAGGAGCAAAACATGAACATATGTGGTTTGTTCTGGTTGCTATCTCCTTCCTGATACCTATCATTCTCATTCAGTGGCTAGGCTGACGAGATGCCAAATGAAAAATTGAAAGACAAGAACAACACATCTACCATCGCTTGTTCTCTTCCAGCGCTAGGAAATTGACATCTTAAAAAGACGTTCGAAAGGGAAGGGTGGTTGTGTAAATGCGGTAGTTGAGCTTGAATATTTATCTAATAAAGACTAGAGACTTTGATGTAATAAGGCGAAGTGAGGTACTCCTATTTGTTTTTGCCAGATGCATGTTCCTTGTTCTGTTAGTCTGTGATTTCTCTACGATTCATCTGATCTGCTTTTGGTACATATGTTTTCTGGTTACTCATTGTTACTGTAAAAATTTCTAGACGTTGTGATAGAAGTTACAACAGGTTGTGGCACTTTTAACATTTTTTGTGATTAGTTATTGTGAATATTACATCTTAGTCATTACTTTAGAAACTTTTGCATGTTGTTGTACTGTTGTGGTGGTGTTTAACTCATCGGGGAATCGGGGATACTCCTGTACTTGTTTGTGGTAAGTGCCAACTTAGTGTTCTTGCTTGCAGGATTGCGAAAACCAGCAAACTACAATCTCCCTGGTTTTTGCAATACAACATCTGATTGAGGAAATAAGCCAAGTTTTTTTTTCTTTTTTGAAAAGGGGGGACTCCCCGGCCTCTGCATCAGAACGATGCATACGGCCACCTTTATAAATAAGCAAATAGGTTCAACAAGGTCTTATAGTCAGAAACAAAAGTAACGACAAGCTCACAAAGTGCCTCGTTCGCTTGCCTCCTCCGCCGAGCCACCCTGCAAGCGGCCCCGCGAGTCCGCCTCGGCCCCGTCCCCGGCGTCCCCCGCCAGCTTCAGCTCGAGCGTCGCCGGCCCGATCCACCCCGCGTCCTCCGGGTGTGGAGGCCGTCCCTCGACCTGCCCTTCGCCGCGGTCCGCCCCTTCCAGCAACGGTGCCTCCGCCACCTCCAGCACCACGCTGGTGGTGCTCTCCGGCCACCTTGCCCTCCGGCCGCCCGCCGCGCTCTGCTACTTGCCACGCACCACGCGCCTCATCGCCGCCGAGCGGGAGCTTGCCGAGCGCGCCCTCCTGGCGACCGTCGCAGGCAGACGCATGGAGATCTCGCGCAAGGAGGTGGCGGCCTTGCTGCGTGAAAAGTGTGACCTTTCCGACGATGAGTTTTCCGTCCACTGCAAGGGTCACTACGAGTTCTTGCTCAAGTTCTCCTCCACCGAGGCGCATGCCAGGGCGGGCCTGCGCCAGCTGCGCTGCCCGCGCTTTCGCCTCATCATTCACACCCACTAGTAGAAAACAGGGCTTTGGTCCAGGCAGGGCCAGCCCATTAGTCCCGGTTCAGTCCAGAACCAGGACCCATGGGGCCATTGGTCCCGGTTCATGAGGCCAGGGGGTGGCCGGGCCTCGTGGGGCATTGGTCCCGGTTCGTCCCACCAACCGGGACCAAAGGGGCATGACGAACCAGGACCAATGCCCCACGAGGCCCGGCCACCCCCTGGCCTCATGAACCGGGACCAATGGCCTCATGGGTCCTAGTTCTGGACTGAACCGGGACTAATGGGCTGGCCCTGCCTGGACCAAAGCCCTGTTTTCTACTAGTGGGTGTGAATGATGAGGCGAAAGCGCGGGCAGCGCAGCTGGCGCAGCTAGCGCAGGCCCGCCCTGGCATGCGCCTCGGTGGAGGAGAACTTGAGCAAGAACTCGTAGTGACCCTTGCAGTGGACGGAAAACTCATCGTCGGAAAGGTCACACTTTTCACGCAGCAAGGCCGCCACCTCCTTGCGCGAGATCTCCATGCGGCTGCCTGCGACGGTCGCCAGGAGGGCGCGCTCGGCAAGCTCCCGCTCGGCGGCGATGAGGCGCGTGGTGCGTGGCAAGTAGCAGAGCGCGGCGGCCGGCTGGAGGGCAAGGTGGCCGGAGAGCACCACCAGCGTGGTGCTGGAGGTGGCGGAGGCACCATTGCTGGAAGGGGTGGACTGCGGCAAAGGGCAGGTCGAGGGACGGCCCCCACACCCGGAGGACGCGGGGTGGATCGGGCCGGCGACGCTCGAGCTGGAGCCGGCGGGGGACGCCGGGGACGGGGCCGAGGCGGACTCGCGGGGCCGCTTGCAGGGTGGCTCGGCGGAGGAGGCAGGCGAACGAGGCACTTTGTGAGCTTGTCGTTACTTTTGTTTCTGACTATAAGACCTTGTTGAACCTATTTGCTTATTTATAAAGGTGGCCGTATGCATCGTTCTGATGCAGAGGCCGGGGAGTCCCCCCTTTTCAAAAAACAAAAAAAACTTGGCTTATTTCCTCAATCAGATGTTGTACCGCAAAAACCAGGGAGATTGTAGTTTGCTGGTTTTCGCAATCCTGCAAGCAAGAACTCTAAGTTGGCACTTACCACAAACAAGTACAGGAGTATCCCGATTCCCCGATGAGTTAAACACCACCACAACAGTACAACAACATGCAAAAGTTTCTAAAGTAATGACTAAGATGTAATATTCACAATAACTAATCACAAAAAATGTTAAAAGTGCCACAACCTGTTGTAACTTCTATCACAACGTCTAGAAATTTTTACAGTAACAATCAGTAACCAGAAAACATATGTACCAAAAGCAGATCAGATGAATCGTAGAGAAATCACAGACTAACAGAACAAGGAACATGCATCTGGCAAAAACAAATAGGAGTACCTCGCTTCGCCTTATTACATCAAAGTCTCTAGTCTTTATTAGATAAATATTCAAGCTCAACTACCGCATTTACACAACCACCCTTCCCTTTCGAACGTCTTTTTAAGATGTCAATTTCCTAGCACTGGAAGAGAACAAGCGATGGTAGATGTGTTGTTCTTGTCTTTCAATTTTTCATTTGGCATCTCGTCAGCCTAGCCACTGAATGAGAATGATAGGTATCAGGAAGGAGATAGCAACCAGAACAAACCACATATGTTCATGTTTTGCTCCTACTGCACACTTCTCAGCAAAGTCGCAGCCACTCTCGCTGGGCGACCCCGACGTAGAACACTGCTCCATCCTCCGGGGCTCCCGCCACCTCCTTGTCATTCCTGGCGACGATGTGGGCAAGGCAGACATGGAGGACGGCAAGGCGCCAACAGACTACGACCCGCCGGCCAGCGGGACCAAGGTCCCCATCGCCGAGTGCATGCATGCAGGCAATACGGGGGGCGAACAAGAACCTGTGACATATCATGGCGGTGAGCAGAGCTTCTATGGGTGGCAATGCACGACCCGGCGGATAGCCGCTGCTACTTAGCAGAACCACTCGATATTGTAGCACGAGTCGAGAGTAGTGTCACCCGCAGAAACTAATAATTAACGAGTTTGCGTGCAGTGTCTGACTGTGTCCCACGTTTTGTTTGTTTTGGTCTTGAGCTGAACTGCTTTGCATTTAAAGTAGGATCAATATGACTATTTTGCAGCCAAACTGGGAGGCCAAATGGAGGAAAAATGATAGCACTTCCAAATTTTAGGCATCAGAAAATAGATCTACCACTTGAACACAGTACTGACCGACTTACCCAAAATTAGCTCAACCATTTGATAAAAATCCAATGCAGCAGTACCGCAGAAAAAAATTCAGATGCCTACCATTCCATATAACAAGCTACTTCCACTGTAACTGCTCCATGCTACAAACAAGCAAAATTCATGTCTCCAGGCTACACGCCAGCACAGTGCACGAGATAACAACAGCTCGGGAGGCAACTGAATGTGTTCACGCATTTCTTCCTGGCAACGAAGAAACCTAATCCAAAACGAACTTAAATGCATCACAAACAAGACTGAAACTAGAACTGGTAGACAAACATGTGGCACCTCAGATAATGCAGAACAGTGGAATTACATACTCCCTCTATTCCAAAATATAGTGCGCCCGCGCTTTCCGAGATCCAACTTTAACCATAAATTTAACCAATGAGATTAACTGCGGCGGGAGAAAAAATTATATAATGGAAAACTTCTTTCGAATACGAATTCACTGATATAACTTTTGCTCCCGCCGCAATCGGTCTTGATAGTTAAATTTACGGTCAAAGTTGAAGCACGTGGATAGAGGAAGCACTACATTGTGGAATGAAGGGAGTACTATATTAAGGGCACCACAACAGAAGTTTCTGGACACAACTGAACATAAAACTGAACCACAGTATGCTAGAAACAAAGACACACCAAGATGAGCACACGCTAATAACTTCAGTGGAGAACACCGAAGGGACCAGACTTGTGACTCCAGAGGTAGAAACAGCACCACCACGACCAGGGATTTACTGGCCATGTCGGAAGCAGAGGTCCAAGTGACGGTTGGGCACTTTCTGGATGTTGCAGTCAGCAAGGGTGCGACCGTTCTCGAGTTGCTTGCCGGCAAAATATACATGCCACTAATTCAGTTTGAATTTACAGTATGAGTTAAACACCAAGGCGGCAGTACGGCAGCATGCAGAAGTTCGTGAAGTAATGATTCATGTAATGCTCACAAGAATTAATCAGATAAAAAGCCAAGTGCCACAAACATGTTGTACCACATGACAGAGAAATTTAAGCTTTATGTTAGGCGCAGTACTCGTACAGGAACTTATGAGCAAGAATTGCTCTATCAATCACCATCTACATTAGATATATCTTCTGAAAAAAAATTCAAATGCAAAAGTCCAGTACCTTCCTACAAATTAGTGAATTAGGAGGGGGACTCTTTTGTCTAGAAAAATAAAAAGCAGAGCAATCTTTCAAACATGCATCCGAAATGTGAAATATTTATACAAAGAGGGAGAGATGAAGACAATGCAGCAGGGTTGGTTATCTAATTGGCTAGTCAAACATGAGGTAGTTCATACTCCCTCCGTTCCTAAATATAAGTCTTTGTAGAGATTCCATTAGGAACCACATACGGATGTATATAGATGCATTTTAAGTGTAGATCTGTTTCATTTTGCTCCGTATGTAGTCTATCTAGTGAAAACTCTACAAAGATTCATATTTAGAAACGGAGGGAGTAGATCTTTGGGCTTTGATCACCGAGGAATAGAGACTTTACAAATAAAAGCAGGGGATTGGGGTTCCATTGCTGTCACTTTATATGTATATGGTTACAATTAATTATGCTTCCAATGTGGACAGATAAATTTTAGGATAACAATCAGTAACCTGAAACATGTACCAAAAGTAGATCAAATGCATCAGAAAGAGACCACAGAATAGCACAACATCGAAAATCTGGGAACAACAATTGGAATTACAGATAAAATCAAAGCCCGAGTTATACTGTGGGCCCCCTTCCTCTGCACCATGCGTATACACTTCAGTGAAAGAATAAAGTCAAGGAACTAATTCTCAAGAGAAGTGAAGTTGTAGTTTCAAAAGTATTCATGTCTCTAAAACGTGCACACTGGAATAACTTTCCACGCCCCAAATTTAAAAGGTACATGCTCTCCGTGCCATTAAAATAACAGAACCTCTCACCTTTATTACATATACGGCCTAATTATTTGCATAGTCTCCCTTCCCTTCTCAACACCTTTTTGAGATGTCAATTTTCCAGCATTGGAAAAATTAGTTATGGTAGATTTGTTGTTTTTCTGTTCCATTTTTATCTCAGCAGTCTAGCCATTGAATGTGAATGATAAATATCGGAAGAGAGGCAGAAACAACATTGATGACGGTTTCTACCTCTGGAGTTTACTTTACTTGTACTCTGCATGGTCCTGAAAGGAATGGCTTATTCGTGACGGTTTTGGGCCATCAGAAAAAAGTCGGTTTGGGGTAGTATATGTTAGATGTGTATAGTCCTTTTTGATTTATCCCCATTGTATAAGGGGTCTCTTGCACTTTACCATACACATATATATGTATTGGCCATTGGTCCTCCTGCGAATGCAGTTGTTGTTTATCCAACATGGTATCAGATGTTAGGTTCCCCTCTCTCCCGCACGCTGCAACTCCGTGCTAGCTCCTCTCCCGATCCATCCACTACTAGGTCCGGCTCTCCTCGCCGCGCATCCGGCCGTCTTGAGCTGCTGCCCGATCGCCGACTTGAGCTGCTATGTCCAGTCGGCGCCGTCCCGGGCCTCTTCCCCGCTCTGCAGCCGCGCCCTGCTCTGTCCAGCTGCGAGCGGCGCCGTCCCGGGCTCCTCAACGCCCGGCAGCCGTTGCCCCTAGTCCGGCCGGCCCGGGTCGTTCCGAGTCCAACCGGCTCCCACCGCCAGTTCCGCTGAAGCTAGTTCCTCGAGCGCTTCAGCCGCGAGCGAGCTAGGCTCGTTCTTGATTCGGGCCTCCTCGCTCGAGCGCTGCTGCCTCGAGCGCTCAGGCCGCGAGCGCCCCCCCTCCCCCCCCACCCCCCCGCCGCTCGATCCCGATCTCGGTCCGAATACTGTTCGGGCCTCCTCGCTTCGGATACAGTTCGGGAGTCCGTTGACTTCAAAAAAAGGATAAGAAGAAGAGAAGAGTGACTACCTCATGTCCTCTTCGGGCTATGTCGTTTTTCCTCGGTGCTCGGTGATTTTCGATGGCACCAACTATGTCGAGTTTGCGGGCTTCATGCGTATTCACATGCGCGGTCTTCTGCTGTGGGGAGTTCTCTCTTGCGAGGTACCCTGTCCGCCCTGCCCTGTTGCTTCAGTGGCTTTTGTTCCGCCAGTACCACCGGTGCTTGCTGCTAAGACTTCTCAGACTGATCGGGATGCAGCCAAGACTCTTGATGATGCTGCCATTGCTGCCTACGATCAGCAGGTATCTGCATATTCCGATGCTCTTTCTGTCTACCGGGATGATTTGTCTGCTTACACTCAGTGCTGCAATGATGATGCTCGTGTTGCTGGTGTTCTCACTGCGAGTGTCCTCCCTAAGTTTGCTTCGGAGTTCATGGGCCTCGGCACTGTTGCAGCGATGTGGTTTTATCTTTGTCAGCGCTATCAGCCCTCTGGTGATGCTCTATACCTCTCTGTAGTGCGTCAGGAGCATGCTCTTCAGCAGGGTGACTCGTCTGTTGATGAGTTCTACTCACATTGCTCTGCCATCTGGCGTCATCTTGACTCACTGCGGACAGTTATTTGTGGCACTTGCCGTTGTTGCCAGACTACGAGGTCTGACTTGAAGTTTCAGAGGGTTCATGAGTTCTTATCTCGCCTCCGGGCTGAGTTTGAGACTCGCCGTGCTCACTTGCTTGCTCGCGGTCGTGTTCCTATTTCAGAGGTGCTTGCAGAGTTTCGTGCTGAGGAGACACATCTCCGGTCTGCTGGTCTGCTTGTGGTTCCTACTGTTCTTGCTGCCCGAGCTCCTGTGTCTTCTGCTCCACCGCTCCTGCCACACCTCCAAGGGGGCGGGTTACCCTCCTTCAGGAGAGGGTCGGTCACGCTCGCACACCTTCTGTTGCTACTGCAACCGGTCAGGTTACCCAGAGTCAGATTGTCACAAGAAGCGAAGAGACCTGAAGCGCTCTTCTTCCAATGGGACTCGTGCGCCTTCCTTGACTTCGTCACTCACTGACTAGGATATTATGCATCTCAAGCGCATGTTAGCTTCATCTGGTTCTTCTTCGATGGGTTCTGTTGCCGTTGTGACAGCCACCACCACTGCGCCCCCGCTGGAGCCTACTCAGTCAGGTACATCCTCGTGGGTTCTGGATTCTGGAGCTTTTTTTCATATGTCTTCTGATTCTTCTGCTTTATCTTCTCCTCGACCACTTGATTCGCCTGTTAATGTTCTTACTATCGATAGCACATCTCTTCCTGTTGCTAGTCATGGTATTCTTTCCACTCCATCTTTTTCTGTTCCGAGTGTTTCACATGTTCCTCACCTTACCATGAATCGTTTTTCCGTTGTCCAACTTACTGATTCTGGTTGCCGTGTCATTCTTGATACCGACTCTTGCTCCATTCAGGATCGTCGCACCAAGGCTTTGGTTGGTGTTGGCCCCCGGAGCCGTGAGTCAGAGGGCCTTTGGGAGGTTGTCTAACCTTGTGTTCCTTCCGCTGCCACCACTTCTGCCAGCTCTCATGCTCTTGCTATCTCTTTGTCTGCGTCCTTCCAGCAGTGGCATCATAGCCTTGGTCACACCTGTGGCTCTCGCTTGTCTTCTTTAGTTCATCAGGGCCTCTTAGGGTCTGTATCTGGAGATGTATCCTTACATTGTAATGGTTGCAGACTTGGCAAATAGACTCAGTTACCTTATCCTACTAGTGAGTCTGTATCTCGGCGTCCTTTTGACTTAGTGCATTTTGATGTCTGGGGTCCCTCTCCCTTTAATTCGAAAGGTGGTCATCGCTACTATGTTTTGTTTATTGATGATTTCTCTCGCTACACTTGGCTCTACTTCATGAAATCTCGTAGCAAGGTTGTCCCTATATATAAATGTTTTGCTGCCATGGTTCACACCCAGTTTGCCATGCCCATTCGTACTTTTTGTGCTGACTCCGCTAGAGAGTATATCTCTCAGCTGTTGCATGGTTTTCTCACGGAAGAGGGTACTCTTGCCCAGTTCTCTTGTCCTAGTGCTCATGCTCAGAATGGCGTTGCCGAACGAAAGCATCGTCATTTGCTTGAGACGGCTCATGTGCTGATGATTGCTGCTTCTCTTCCACCCCATTTTTGGGCTGAGGCTGTTTCCACATCCACCTATCTCATCAACATTCAGCCATCGACTACTCTGCGGGGTGGTATTCTTATGGAGTATCTCACTGGTCGCTCTCCTGACTACTCGGCTCTTCGTATGTTTGGCTGCGTGTGCTATGTTCTTCTTACCCCCCGAGAACGCACCAAACTGACTGCTCAGTCGGTTGAGTGTGTCGTCGCTTGCGCATCTCGCGCGATGTGACTTTTGACGAGTCTCGTTCTTACTACCCACGTTCTTCTTCCTCGAGTTTCTCTGTGGGCGACCTTTCTTTCCTTCTCCTTCCCGATACATCCTCCTATGTGCCTCATGTGTCACCTCTTCCTCCGGCACCTCTCTTTCCTTCTCATTCACCATCGGCCCCGTCTTCTCCATCCTCCTCTTCCACCTCTTCACCATCATCTCCAGTCCGTAGCCCTCTCTCACCGTTTCCTCTCCACTATACTCTTCGATCTCGTACTGAGGATGTCTCCTCTGACGAGCCTTCCACCTCTGGTGCACCTCCTCTCACACCTCCCCCGGTTCACAACCTCCGTGCTCGGCCTTGCCCCCCGCCTGATCGCTACTCCCCTGATCGGTACGGTCTCTCTGTTATTGTTGAGCCCACTTCCTATCGAACTGCCATGACTCAGCCTGAGTGGCAACTTGCGATGGCCAAAGAGCTTGCTGCTCTTGAGTGCTCTAGCACATGGGATCTGGTTCCCCTTCCTTCCGGTGTTCGTCCCATCACCTGCAAGTGGGTCTACAAGATTAAGACTCGCTCAGATGGTTCTCTTGAGCGCTACAAAGCTCGTCTTGTGGCCCGTGGTTTTCAGCAGGAGTAGGGGCGTGATTATGATGTGACATTCGCTCCTGTGGCCCACATGACCACTGTCCGCACTCTTCTTGCTGTGGCCTCTGTTCGCCAGTGGTCTATCTCTCAACTTGATGTTCAGAATGATTTTCTCAATGGCGAGTTGCGTGAGGAGGTTTATATGCAGCCACCACCGGGGTACTATGCTCCTAATGGTATGATCTGTAGGCTTCGCCGCTCCCTCAATGGTCTCAAACAGGCCCCTCGCGCCTGGTTTGAGCGCTTTACCTCTGTAGTGACTGCCGCTGGTTTCTTGCCCAGTGATCATGATCCCGCGTTGTTTGTTCACATGTCTCCTCATGGTCGGACTCTTCTCCTTCTCTATGTTGATGACATGATCATCACTGGTGACAATTCTGATTACAATGCCATTGTTAAGGCTCGCCTTCGCGAGCAATTTCTCATGACTGATCTTGGTCCGCTCCGCTATTTTATTGGGATTGAGATCTCCTCCACCTCTGATGGCTTCTACATCTTCCAAGAAAAATATATTCAGGATCTTCTTACTCGCGCTGCTCTAGGTGATGAGCGCCGTGACTCCCATGGAGCTCAACGTTCAGCTTCGTGCCTATGATGGTGACCCTCTTCCTAATCCCACTCGCTATCGTCACCTTGTTGGCAGTCTTGTCTATCTTGCTGCTACGCGTCCTGACATCTCTTATCATGTTCATATTCTGAGTCAGTTCGTTTCAGCCCCCACCTCTGTCCACTATAGTCATCTCTTTCGTGTTCTACGATATCTTCGTGGCACGATCTCTCAGCGCCTTTTCTTTCCCTGCTCCAGATCTATTGAGCTCCCAGCCTACTCTGATACTACCTGGGCTAGTGATCCCTCTGATCGACGCTCGCTGTCTGCTTATTGTGTCTTTCTTGGTGGCTCTCTTATTGCCTGGAAGACGAAGAAACAGACTGCAGTTTCTCGCTCGAGTACAGAAGCTGAGTTGTGAGCCATGGCTATGCTGACGGCAGAGGTGATCTGGTTACGGTGGCTACTTGAGGATTTTGGTGTGTCTGCTAATACCTCGACTCCCTTATTGTCAGACAGTACTGTTGCTATCAGTATTGCGCGTGACCCGGTGAAGCATGAGCTCACCAAGCACATTGGTGTGGTTGCCCACTTTGTGTGTGCTGCTGTGCAGGATCAGACTCTTGCTCTTCACTATGTGCCCTCTGAGTTACAGTTGGCGGACATCTTCACGAAGGCACAGACTCGAGCGCAGCATAGTTTTCTTCTCTCCAAACTCAGTGTTGTCGATCCACCATGAGTTTGAGGGGGGGTGTGTGATGTGTATAGCCCTTTTCGATTTATCCCCATTGTATAAGGAGTCTCTTGCACTTTACCATACACATGTATATGTATTGGCCCTTGGCCCTCTTGTGAATGGAGTTGATGTTTATCCAACAGTATAATGGCTATTCTTTGACGGACGGGAGCTCAATGATGACCATGGTCCCGCCTCCCAGGGTGATTCTGCACCATCGTCGGCTAGAGTAGGGTAGCTACATTTTCATGCACAAGCGAAATATCATCAAGGCGTAGTTCACGGCCTAGTAGCACAAGCAACTAAGAGGCTAATTAGTTTGATGCCAAATTTTGAAAATTGCCCAGTGTTGGCTAGAGATTAGTTGCATACCAATTTTCGTTGCCAAACTCACAAAAGGTTGTCAAATGTTGGCAACTTTTGATTTTGCCAAATATTGGCAATGCCAAATGTTGGTAGCAAACCAATCAACCTCTAATTCTCATGAGAAGTGAAGTGGTTCCATAGGGAGGTCTTTGAAAGTGTTCATATTGTGTGACAGCTCTCACATATGAAAACTGTGAATCTGTCACCTACACAAAGACATTTATGTTATTTTGTTGTTCAATATATGTTCAGAAGATCAAATATAAGATTATCCAATCAAATTTTGTAACTAGGTAATATCTTGGCATCTACAATTTATTTGTATGTATCAAACATTTTGGGGAACTACCCTCGAAAACAAAAGAACCAACTACTTCATGATAACTCGCAAGAAGTTAATGTCAATTTACAGTCCAAATTTCTTCCCATTATCAGTCGGACAACTACAGAGAAGTGGCGCACATGCCTTTTTACACTGGAAACTACGGGAAAAGGATTCAAAACAATAAAGACTCATAATATACAAGCACATGTGACATGGCGAATGCATGGTGCTCAACAATAGCACACAGGCTGGCTTTCAGATTTCAAAACTCAAGCAAGAAAAAATCGCAAAGGTATCAAATTGCATACAAATTAAATCCATTGCCAACTTTCAGCAACTTGGTGCACACACCATCCATTCCCTGTCAGACCAACTAGAACCGCCTAGTTTCAGAACATTTCAACGGTTGCCCAAAAATCAGGCAGGGGAATGGAAGAAGGGGTGCAGACCTAGTTGATTCGTGGGGTCGATGGAGGTGACCGAGCCAAGGACGCGGCGGACAGCCCTGTCCAGCTCCGCTGCAGTTCATCTCCTTTGGCAGCGTGAAGCACGGCGAGGGCGCAGCGGCCTCACGCAGCTCTTGCGCCGCCTCTGCAGCCACGGGCACCTGCTACACCCCAGGGAGGTGGATCCTCTAACTTACAAGAGGGAAGTCAGGGTGCTACAATATCAACCTTGAGAATTACTGTAGACTAGAAGAACGCCCGTGCGTTGCAACGGGGCCACATTAATTTTAAGAGTTCAATATAAGTTATGTTATTACATTTAATATTCTCATACATATCAAGTGATATTGGCGACATTTTTTACCATCAAATTCTCACACACACTCTCTCATTCCCTCTTCCTCACTCTCTCTCCCCCTCTCCCCCCCCTCTCTCTAACAAACACACATATCTATCTTATTAGGTATGGGATCATAATCCATCTATTTCATACGCACACGCGCTAGTGCATAACAATACGGATTATGTGTATTATATTTGCCACCACAACTTATATTTCCCCGAGCCGCGTCGCTACAGAGCCGAGCTCCCGCCCGACCACCTCGCCGGCATCGAAGGGGAATGGATAAGGGTGACGCCCTGCCTCCCCTGCCCCCATGGCCTCACTCCTCGACGCCCCCTCCCAGATCCACTGCTCCTCCTCGCTCGCTCGATCCCGTCGATCTGGACGAAGTCAGACCCCACGGCCATCATGACCGACCCCGTCCACACAGCTACTGCTCTCCCTGCAGGCTAGAAGCTTGTCGAGGAGCTCCCAACTCCTCCGCTACCTCGTCTGCGCCAACGAGATCAAGTCCAGCACCCTCGCATCGACGTTGCTGCCGTCTTCCTCAACCTTCGGCCACCGTAACATTGTCGTTCGATCCGCGCCGCCCCGAGCTCCCCTGTCTTCCCCTAGGGCGCCATTGACACCGTCGTGATCTCCTCTTTCCTTTTCCCTGTTTCCCCTCTCGTTTGCTCTTGTTAGGTATTTCGCCGTGGCCGAGAACCGCCGTCCGCCATGGCCATTGCAGGGGTAGCCACCGAGCTCCTCGGATTGACCCCGTGGCACATGCCCGCTCCTATGCGCGTCCATGCCCGAGCCTGCTGCTCTTCTTCCGCGCCCACGGGGCCACTCCCTCTCCATGCACACGTCTGTGCCACACCGCGTCGATCGCGCCCGCCACTGTCGTCGTGCTCGCCACAGCCACCGCACCACTGTGACCCGCGCGACGCACACCCTGGCCACGCGCCACACTCTCGCTAGCTGCGCTCGCCCCGTGTGCTGCCGCCTATCCCTTCGCTCGCCCCGCAGTCGCGCCCCTGCCTCGTGCCCCCTCCTGTCACGGCCATCTTCTGTCGGTCGTCCCCTCAGCCACGCCGGCCGCTTGCCTCGCCTGCTGTGTGCTGCTTCCTGCTGCTATGCGCTACTCTATCGCTGGTATGCTGCTGCGCCATGTCCTCGACACCGCCGTGGACAAACATGGCGGAGGGATTGTCAACGGAGTATGAGGAGGAGGTGGCGGAGAAGATGTGGAGAGGTAGGAGGTCTGGGTTGGCATCAGCTGGTTGTGGTGGAGGTGTTTATGCGAGAAGGAGCCGGAGCGGAAGGAGAGGTCACAATTGGAAAAAATCGAAAAAAAAATCATAACCTGGAGATCTCATTCCAAGAAAAATGCTAATATCGATGGAGGGGTGATTTACTTCTATAGGTGGAAAACATAGGAAATATTGGTTGTTATCAAGGAAAGGTAAAAATTTCGGAAACTTAAGATTTTGAACTGATTTCTATGCAAATGGGATTTTATTGTTTGGTAACGTGATATCAGTAGCTGCCCGTTTGTGACGTGTCTGATTAGGAAAGTTTGCAAATGTTAAGAAACTATTTATTGGGAGGAAAATTTGTGACGTGTTTGTTATTTGTTTCCTAAAACAAATTTCACTAATGAGAGAAATCGATTGATTTAGATAAGTTAGGAAAGTTAGATTAAAATATATTATTTGGTTCCTGAAAATCTGGTATTTTCTTTCCTAAGACAAATTGAATTAATAAAAGGAATCGATTGATTTGCATAATTTAAGGAAGTTAGATCTGTGATTTGTTATACGTTAGGAAAGTTCTAGTGATAATAAAGAGTGGAGAGAAAAATAAACCGATGGACCAGGGTGGGAGGGGGTGGTGGGAGGAGAGATGAAAAAAAAACAGCGAAAATAAACCGTGAAGACTATTCACCAACTGTTCCATTAGGAGTAGAGATGAGAGGAATCGATTGATTTAGATAAGTTAGGAAAGTTAGATTAAAATATATTATTTGTTTCGTAAAAATATGTTATTTGTTTCCTAAGACAAATTGAACCAATAGAAGAAATCGATTGATTTGCATAATTTAAGGAAGTTAGATCCGTGATTTGTTATACGTTAGGAAAGTTCTAGTTGTAATAAAGAGTGGAAAGAAAAATAAACCGATGAACCAGGGTTGGAGGGGTGGTGGAAGGAGAGACGAAAATAAACCAACAAAAATAAACCATGAAGACTATTCACCAACTACTCCATTAGAAGTAGAGATTACTGATTACTATACACAAATTACTGTTGTAAATTAGGCGGTTTCTCCTGGCGCTCCTATTCGGCGCGTAGGGCGCCGCCGAGCACCCCGGCGCGTACCCCCTCCCCTCACATGGTGGATGTCGTATGGGCTGGCCCATTTTACGTTTTTTTCTTTCCTTTATTTTTTTCTTTTTTCTTTTGTTTTCTCTTTTATTCCTTTTTTGTATCTTTTCTTTTTTTTCTTTCCTTATTTTTTACTTTTTTGTGAATTTTATTTTCTCAAATTTGTGAACATTGTTTTGTTCATCAATTCAAAAAATGTTTGTCCAATTCATTTTTTGTTCATCGGGATTTAAAAAATGATCAACAAATTCAAAATGTGCTCATCTTTAAAAAAATTGTTCATCAAATAGGAAATTGGTTCATCGATTTCTAAAAATGTTCGTCAAATTCAAAAAAAATCATCTAATAAAAAATGTTCATTTGATAAATTATGTTCACAAATATCCAAATTCACTAACATTTTTTTAAATCACGAGTTGTTTTGAACTCAAAAACATTTTTTGAAA
The DNA here is from genome assembly GCA_034509565.1 of Triticum monococcum. NCBI lineage: Eukaryota > Viridiplantae > Streptophyta > Magnoliopsida > Poales > Poaceae > Triticum > Triticum monococcum. The sequence goes on from CM067847.1 coordinate 700,373,581, forward strand.
TTCGTGAACATTATTCAAATTTAGGGACATTTTTGGTGCCACGAAGTTTTTAAAATCTGTTTCTTTAAATTTTGGAACTATTTCAAAATCTCGAATTATTAAAATAAGAAGAAAAAATAAAAAAGAAATATAGGGGGTGCCCCACCGCCGCTCATAGGCCGACCCAATGGCGCGCGCGAGGCGAAGCAGGTGCGCGCTGGCGGGTTCGCCAGCGTGTCACGAACGAAATAGGAGCTCACGTTTCTCCTTTCGTGTGTCTCGCTCATAGGTCCCAGCTGGCTCAGAGCAACATGTACGCCAAGGAAAGTAGCCCAACCCGTCCAGTCCATTTCGTCCACCCAATGAAAACATAGGCCCACTCGCTCCTCAAGCACTCGACTAGCCAGGAAGCTCCATTTTCTGGGAGCTTAGACCCTGTTTGTTTGGGCTGCAGCGAAACAAGAAGCAACTGGAGCTGGTAGAAGCTGAGAAGCAAGTTGGACGTGCCTTTTCCTTCGTAATGCAATTTTGAGATGTGCTTCTCGAAAGCCCGTCACGAAAAATAGATGTTTGGTTGGCCTTCAGCTTTTAGAAGGCTAGAAGCAGCAAAAGCTTAAGTCCAAGCCTAAACAAATAGGGACTTAGTAACTCTACTAGGGACTACCGGGAAGAGGCGCGGCATGCCATCAGAAAGCCTGTGTGTGTGTGTCTATGTTGCTTATTTAATGAGGGAAACAGAAACAATGCGTTTAAAAGCCAGCTGATGGCATGAAAGTATCCATGTATTTAGCGAGTTCATGCATGTCCCCGTACTTTCTTCGTTATAGAATATAGGGAGGTCATATCAATATGCAAGGAAGTTATTTTCCACGTGAAAGAGCATGGTGTCATGGCTAGCTATGCCAAGGATCCGGACAACATTGCTACCGCCAGTGGGAAGGAGTTGGGATAGGAAGATGGTTGGTTATGACATTGGAAGTCTGGTAGTGTGCTTGTCGTTTGTTTATCATGTGAAGTGAAAGAGCGCGAGAGGTGTGTTTTCAATCTTGGCCACTAGTAACTCTATTTATAGATAGATTTCTAATTCCATTCAATCATACGCCAGTTTGATAATTGATCTTGGCCACTGATATTTGTTTATGCACATAACATGACCATGTACATTCATACATGTAAGGGAAGAGTTTCATTAGCAAGAGATCCCAGAAAACTTTACTGCCAATCTACATGCACACAAATTTAGGAGTGTTATAGTCCATCTGAAATGTCTTATAGTCAAATAAAATAATAGTTCCATATATTCCAAGCGCCAATGTTTTTTCTAAGGAACTCACATTCCCTTTTACACAATCAAACTACCATTTAGCCCCCGTTGTACAAAAAAAAAACTAAGAAGAGCATGAAAGGGAGACAAATGAGAGGTAAAACATCACTGAGCATGAAACCGGGGCGGGGAGTGAGGCAACACCTGCATCAACAATGAACATTCTTAAGCGAAAGTTGACTGCTAGCAACTGTAGAACCTCCAAAGAAAACCAAGAATGGGTAAATAATGCAAATCTGAGATATAGTATTAACCTATAGAAGCAAGGAAAATTGTAGGATCAATGAATATCATGTGAACAAAATAGACCATGGTAATTATGCACATGTAAATAGCTTGGAGTAAACTTAGCCAAGGATGTCCATGCCCATAAAGATAATGAATTCCCATCCGATTTCTTCACCTTCCAGCTATCTATTATGAACTGGAGCAACCTGGCCCCATTTGCACAGAGGAATTCAGGTTTGTCCTCCTAGTACGACTCGGGGCAGAAGCACCTGGGGCATAGAAAACGAATCAGAAGAACTACACCGTGCCTCAAAGAATAAATTATGTAGGTAGCCCAAATAACACACAACGGTGCGCTACTTCCTTCCGTGGCCTCCCATGCCTCGCGCCATGCACCAACTCTTTTACGCAAATAACAAGGCATGGCGTATTATCATCGGACCAACGAGAATAACCAAAGGAGTACATCATTGTGTTCATCTCGGCAATAAATAGGAAAGATGATGCATATGATATCGTGATATCACCTGGGCCAAAAATCCTTGACACAAACAGAGAACTTCAAAATCTTCAACGAGTGACCCAAAGAAAAGGACCCACATCTCCATCCCCACCTTGTTCCCATCGTGTGCGGAATTCAGATCGACGCAAACGATGTCATGGGGCGGGGGTAGGGCGAGCATGTGTTGGGACTGTAGGGGCAGTGGGACTTGGTGTCGCGGGCAAGGGCGCGGAGCTAAGGATGCCTGGGTTGTGCTCGTCCACCTCTGGCCTCCTCGGGACGAGAGTGCGCAGCGCCGCACACCTTGTAGCTCTCGCTGTCGGTGCATTGGGGAGGAGCAACGCCACACCTTACTATCGCCGCCACCGCACGTGAGCTCAGATATGGAGGCGTGGGAAACAGCGAGCGGAGTATTCGAGACCGAGTTCTGGCTTCCATTCAAGCAGTGTAAACCTCGGGGAGACTTGTTGGGGAACGCAGTAATTTCGAAAATTTTCCTACGCACACGCAAGATCATGGTGATGCACAACAACGAGAGGGGAGAGTGTTGTCTACGTACCAACGCAGACCGACTGCGGAAGCGATCACACAACGTAGAGGAAGTAGTCGTACGTCTTCTTCCCGATCCGACCGATCCAAGCACCGTTACTCCGGCACCTCCGAGTTCTTCGCACACGTTCAGCTCGATGACGATCCTCGGGCTCCGATCCAGCAAAGCGTCGAGGAAGAGTTCCGTCAGCACGACGGCGTGGTGACGATCTTGATGTACTACCGACGCAGGGCTTCACCTAAGCACTACAACGGTATGATCGAGGTGGAATTTGGTGGCAGGGGGCACCGCACACGGCTAAGGAACGATCTCAAGGATCAACTTGTGTGTCTATGAGGTGCCCCCTGCCCCTGTATATAAAGGATGGAGGAGGAGGAGGCCGGCCCAGGCAAAGGTGCGGCCAGGATAGGGAGTCCTACTAGGACTCCAAGTCCTAGTAGGAGTCCACCAAAAGGGGAGGAAGGGAGAAGGAATAGGAGGAGAAGGAGAGGTGGCCGGCCCCCTTTTCCCTAGTCCAATTCGGACCAAAGGGGAGGGGGGGCGCAACAGCCTTTTCCTCTTCCCACTAAAGCCCATCAAGGCCCACTACTTCTCCCATAACTACCCGGTACTTCGAAAAATACCCGAATCACTCGGAACCTTTCCGATGTCCGAATATAGTCGTCCAATATATCAATCTTTACGTCTCGACCATTTCGAGACTCCTCGTCATGTCCCCGATCTCATCCGGGACTCCGAACTCCTTCGGTACATCAATACTCATAAACTCATAATATAACTGTCATCGAAACCTTAAGCGTGCGGACCCTACGGTTCAAGAACAATGTAGACATGACCGAGACACGTCTCCGGTCAATAATCAATAGCGGGACCTGGATGCCCATATTGGCTCCTACATATTCTACGAAGATCTTTATCGGTCAGACCGCATAACAACATACGTTGTTCCCTTTGTCATCGGTATGTTACTTGCCCGAGATTCGATCGTCGGTATCCAATACCTAGTTCAATCTCGTTACCGACAAGTCTCTTTACTCGTTCCGTAATACATCATCTCACAACTAACATATTAGTTGCAGTGCTTGCAAGGCTTATGTGATGTGTATTACCGAGAGGGCCCAGAGATACCTCTCCGACAATCGGAGTGACAAACCCTAATCTCGAAATATGCCAACCCAACATCTACCATTGGAGACACCTGTAGTACTCCTTTATAATCACCCAGTTACGTTGTGACGTTTGGTAGTACCCAAAGTGTTCCTCCGGTAAACGGGAGTTGCATAATCTCATAGTTATAGGAACATGTATAAGTCATGAAGAAAGCAATAGCAACATACTAAACGATCGGGTGCTAAGCTAATGGAATGGGTCATATCAATCAGATCATTCAACTAATGATGTGACCTCGTTAATCAAATAACAACTCTTTGTTCATGGTTAGGAAACATAACCATCTTTGATTAACGAGCTAGTCTAGTAGAGGCATACTAGTGACACTCTGTTTGTCTATGTATTCACACATGTATTATGTTTCCGGTTAATACAATTCTAGCATGAATAATAAACATTTATCATGATATAAGGAAATAAATAATAACTTTATTATTGCCTCTAGGGCATATTTCCTTCAGTCTCTCACTTGCACTAGAGTCAATAATCTAGTTCACATCGCCATGTGATTTAGCAGCAATAGTTCACATCACCATGTGATTAACACCCATAGTTGACATCGTCATGTGACCAACACTCAAAGGGTTTACTAGAGTCAGTAATCTAGTTCACATCTCTATGTGATTAACACCCAAAGAGTACCGATGTGTGATAATGTTTTGCTTGTGAGATAATTTTAGTCAACGGGTCTGTCACATTCAGATCCGTAAGTATTTTGCAAAATTCTTTGTCTATAATGCTCTGCACGGAGCTACTCTAGCTAATTGCTCCCACTTTCAATATGTATCCAGATTGAGACTTTTAGATTCATCTGGATCAGTGTCAAAAACTTGCATCGACGTAACCCTTTACGAGAACCTTTTTTTTCACGTCCATAATCGAGAAACATATCCTTGTTTCACTAAGGATAATTCTGACCGCTGTCCAGTGATCTACTCCTAGATCACTATTGTACTCCCTTGCCAAATCAGTGCAGGGTATACAATAGATCTGGTACTTAGCATGACATACTTATAGAACCTATGGCCAAGGCATAGGGAATGACTTTCATTCTCTTTCTATCTTCTGCCGTGGTCGGGCTTTGAGTCTTACTCAACTTCACACCTTATAATACAGGCAAGAACTCTTTCTTTGACTGCTCCATTTTGAACTACTTCAAAATCTTTGTCAAGGTATGTACTCATTGAAAGAACTTATCAAGCGTCTTGATCTATCTCTATAGATCTTGAAGCTCAATATGTAAGCAGCTTCACCGAAGTCTTTCTTTGAAAAACTCCTTTCAAACACTCCTTTATGCTTTACAGAATAATTCTACATTATTTCCGATCAACAATATGTCATTCACATATACTTATCAGAAATGCTATAGTGCTCCCACTCACTTTCTTGTAAATATAGGCTTCACCGCAAGTCTGTATAAAACTATATGCTTTGATCAACTTATCAAAGCGTATATTCCAACTCCGAGATGCTTGCACCAGTCCACAGATGGATCGCTGGTGCTTGCACATTTTGTTAGCACCTTTTGGATTGACAAAACATTCTAGTTGCATCACATACAACTCTTCTTTAATAAATCCATTAAGGAATGCAGTTTTGTTTATCCATTTGCCAGATTTCATAAAATGCGGCAATTGCTAACATGATTCGGACAGACTTAAGCATAGATACGAGTGAGAAAAACTCATCGTAGTCAACACCTTGAACTTGTCGAAAACTTTTGCGACAATTCTAGCTTTGTAGATAGTAACACTACTATCAGCGTCCGTCTTCCTCTTGAAGATCCATTTATTTTCTATGGCTTGCCGATCATCGGGCAAATCCATCAAAGTCCATACTTTGTTCTCATACATGGATCATATCTCAGATTTCATGGCCTCAAACCATTTCGCGGAATCTGGGCTCATCATCGCTTCCTCATAGTTCGTAGGTTCATCATGATCTAGTAGCATGACTTCCAGAGAAGGATTACCGTACCACTCTGGCGTGGATCTTACTCTGGTTTACCTACAAGGTTCGGTAGTAACTTGATCTGAAGTTACATGATCATCATCATTAGCTTCCTCACTAATTCGTGTAGGTGTCACAGAAACAGTTTTCTGTGATGTACTACTTTCCAATAAGGGAGCAGGTACAGTTACCTCATCAAGTTCTACTTTCCTCCCACTCACTTCTTTCGAGAGAAACTCCTTCTCCAGAAAGTTTCCGAATTTTAGCAACAAAAGTCTTGCCTTCGGATCCGTGATAGAAGGTGTATCCAATAGTTTCCTTTGGATATCCTATGAAGACGCACTTCTCTGATTTGAGTTTGAGCTTATCAGGATGAAACTTTTTCATATAAGCATCGCAACCCCAAATTTTTAAGAAACGACAGCTTAGGTTTCTTGCCAAACCATAGTTCACACGGTGTCGTCTCAACGGATTTAGATGGTGCCCTATTTAACGTGAATGCAGCTGTCTTTAATGCATAACCCCAAAACGATAGTGGTAGATCGGTAAGATACATCATAGATTGCACTATATCCAATAAAGTACGATTATGACGTTAGGACACACCATTATGCTGTGGTGTTCCATGTGGCATGATTTTGTGAAACAATTCCACATTGTTTTAATTGAAGACCAAACTCGTAACTCAAATATTTTACCTCTACGATCATATCGTAGAAACTTTTATTTTCTTGCCACGATGATTTTCCACTTCACTCTGAAATTCTTTGAACTTTTCAAATATTTCAGACTTATGTTTCATCAAGTAGATATACTCATATCTGCTCAAATCATCTGTGAAGATCAAAAAATAATGATACCTGTCGCGAGCCTCAATATTCATCGGACCACATACATCAGTATGTATGATTTCCAACAAATCTGTTGCTCGCTCCATTGTTCCGAAGAACGGAGTTTTAGTCATCTTGCCCAAAAGGCATGGTTCGCAAGCATCAAGTGATTCATAATCAAGTGATTTCGAAAGCCCATCAACATGGAGTTTCTTCATGCTCTTTATACCAATATGACCTAAACTGCAGTGCCACAAATAAGTTGCACTATCATTATTAACTTTGCATCTTTTTGGTTTCAATATTATAAATATGTGTATCACTATGATCGAGATCCAACGAACTTGTTTCATTGGGTTTATGACCATTGAAGGTTTTATTCATGTAAACAGAACAACAATTATTCTCTGACTTTAATGAATAACCGTATTGCAATAAACATGATCAAATCATATTCACGCTCAACGCAAAAACCAAATAACACTTATTTAAGTTGAACACTAATCCCGAAAGTATAGGGGAGTGTGCGATGATGATCATATCAATCTTGGAACTACTTCCAACACACATCGTCACTTCACCCTTAACTAGTCTCTGTTTATTCTGCAACTCCCGTTTCGAGTTACTAATCTTAGCAACTGAACTAGCATCAAATACTGAGGGGTTGCTATAAACACTAGTATAGTACACATCAATAACATGTATATCAAATATACTTATGTTCATTTTGCCATCCTACTTATCCGCCAATCACTTGGGGTAGTTCCGCTTCCAGTGACCAGTCCCTTTGCAGTAGAATCACTTAGTCTCAGGCTTAGGATCAGACTTGGGCTTCTTCACTTGAGCAGCAACTTGCTTGCCGTTCTTCTTAAAGTTCCCCTTCTTCCCTTTGCCCTTTTCTTGAAACTAGTGGTCTTGTCAACCATCAACAATTGATGTTTTTCTTGATTTCTACCTTCATTGATTTCAGCATCACGAAGAGCTTGGGAGTTGTTTCCGTTATCCCATGCATATTATAGTTCATCACGAAGTTCTACTAACTTAGTGATGATGACTAGAGAATTCTGTCAATCACTATCTTATCTGGAAGATTAACTCCCACTTGATTCAAGCGATTGTAGTACCCAGACAATCTGAGCACATGCTCACTAGTTGAGCGATTCTCCTCCATCTTTTAGCTATAGAACTTGCTGGAGACTTCATGTCTCTCAACTCGGGTATTTGCTTGAAATATTAGCTTCAACTCCTGGAACATCTCATATGGTCCATGACGTTTAAAACGTCCTTGAAGTCCCGATTCTAAGCCGTTAAGCATGGTGCACTAAACTATCAAGTAGTCATCACAGTGAGCTAGCCAAACATTCATAACGTCTGCATCTGCTCCTGCAATAGGTCTGTCACCTAGCGGTGCATCAAGGACATAATTCTTCTGTGCAGCAATGAGGATAAACCTCAGATCACGGATCCAATCCGCATCATTGCTACTAACATCTTTCAACACAATCTTCTCTAGGAACATATCAAAATAAACACAGGGAAGCAACAACGCGAGCTATTGATCTACAACATGATTTGCAAAATACTACCAGGACTAAGTTCATGATAAATTTAAGTTCAATTTAATCATATTACTTAAGAACTCCCACTTAGATAGACATCCCTCTAATCCTCTAAGTGATCACGTGATCCAAATCAACTAAACCATAACCGATCATCACGTGAGATGGAGTAGTTTTCAATGGTGAACATCGTTATGTTGATCATATCTACTACATGATTCACGCTCGACCTTTCGGTCTCCGTGTTCCGAGGCCATATCTGTATATGCTTGGCTCGTCAAGTATAACCTGAGTATTCTGCGTGTGCAACTGTTTTGCACCCGTTGTATTTGAACGTAGAGCTTATCACACCCGATCATCACGTGGTGTCTGGGCACGAAGAACTTTGGCAACGGTGCATACTCAGGGAGAACACTTCTTGATAATTTAGTGAGAGATCATCTTATAATGCTACCGTCAATCAAAGCAAGATAAGATGCATAAAAGGATAAACATCACATGCAATCAATATAAGTGATATGATATGGCCATCATCATCTTGTGCTTGTGATCTCCATCTCCGAAGCACCGTCATGATCTCCATCGTCATCGGCGCAACACCTTGATCTCCATCGTAGCATCGTTGTCGTCTCGCCAATCTTATGCTTCCACGACTATCACTACCGCTTAGTAATAAAGTAAAGCATTACATCGCGATTGCATTGCATACAATAAAGCGACAACCATATGGCTCCTGCCAGTTGCCGATAACTTGGTTACAAAACATGATCATCTCATACAATAAAATCAGCATCATGCCTTGACCATATCACATCACAACATGCCCGGCAAAAACAAGTTAGACGTCCTCTTCTTTGTTGTTGCAAGTTTTACGTGGCTGCTACGGGCTTAAGTAAGAACTCATCTCACCTACGCATCAAAACCACAACGATAGTTCGTCAAATAGACTCCGTTTTAACCTTCTCAAGGACCGGGCGTAGCCACACTTGGTTCAACTAAAGTTGGAGAGACAGTCTTCCGCAAGCCATCTATGTGCAAAGCACGTCGAGGGAACCGGTCTCGCGTAAGAGTACGCGTAAGGTTGGTCCGGATCGTCTCACCCAACAATACCGCCGAACCAAAGTATGACATGCTGGTAGGCAGTATGACTTGTATCGCCCACAACTCACTTGTGTTCTACTCGTGCAAATAACATCAAACCATAAAAACCTAGGCTCGGATGCCACTGTTGGGGAACGCAGTAATTTCGAAAATTTTCCTACGCACACGCAAGATCATGGTGATGCACAGCAACGAGAGGGGAGAGTGTTGTCTACGTACCAACGCAGACCGACTGCGGAAGCGATCACACAACATAGAGGAAGTAGTCGTACGTCTTCTTCCCGATCCGACCGATCCAAGCACTGTTACTCTGGCACCTCCGAGTTCTTCGCACACGTTCAGCTCGATGACGATCCTCGGGCTCCGATCCAGCAAAGCGTCGAGGAAGAGTTCCGTCAGCACGACGGCGTGGTGACGATCTTGATGTACTACCGATGCAGGGCTTCGCCTAAGCACTACAACGGTATGATCGAGGTGGAATTTGGTGGCAGGGGGCACCGCACACGGCTAAGGAACGATCTCAAGGATCAACTTGTGTGTCTATGGGGTGCCCCCTGCCCCTGTATATAAAGGATGGAGGAGGAGGAGGCCAGCCCAGGCAAAGGTGCGGCCAGGATAGGGAGTCCTACTAGGACTCCAAGTCCTAGTAGGAGTCCACCAAAAGGGGAGGAAGGGGGAAGGAATAGGAGGAGAAGGAGAGGTGGCCGGCCCCCTTTTCCCTAGTCCAATTCGGACCAAAGGGGGGGGGGGGGCGCAGCAGCCTTTTCCTCTTCCCACTAAAGCCCATCAAGGCCCATTACTTCTCCCGTAACTACCCGGTACTCCGAAAAATACCCGAATCACTCGGAACCTTTCCGATGTCCGAATATAGTCGTCTAATATATCAATCTTTACGTCTCGACCATTTCGAGACTCCTCGTCATGTCCCCGATCTCATCCGGGACTCTGAACTCCTTCGGTACATCAATACTCGTAAACTCATAATATAACTGTCATCGAAACCTTAAGCGTGCGGACCCTACGGTTCAAGAACAATGTAGACATGACCGAGACACGTCTCCGGTCAATAACCAATAGCGGGACCTGGATGCCCATATTGGCTCCTACATATTCTACGAAGATCTTTATCGGTCAGACCGCATAACAACATACGTTGTTCCCTTTGTCATCGGTATGTTACTTGCCCGAGATTCGATCGTCGGTATCCAATACCTAGTTCAATCTCGTTACCGGCAAGTCTCTTTACTCGTTCCGTAATACATCATCTCACAACTAACATATTAGTTGCAGTGCTTGCAAGGCTTATGTGATGTGTATTACCGAGAGGGCCCAGAGATACCTCTCCGACAATCGGAGTGACAAACCCTAATCTCGAAATACGCCAACCCAACATCTACCATTGGAGACACCTGTAGTACTCCTTTATAATCACCTAGTTACGTTGTGACGTTTGGTAGTACCCAAAGTGTTCCTCCGGTAAACGGGAGTTGCATAATCTCATAGTTATAGGAACATGTATAAGTCATGAAGAAAGCAATAGCAACATACTAAACGATCGGGTGCTAAGTTAATGGAATGGGTCATGTCAATCAGATCATTCAACTAATGATGTGACCTCGTTAATCAAATAACAACTCTTTGTTCATGGTTAGGAAACATAACCATCTTTGATTAATGAGCTAGTCTAGTAGAGGCATACTAGTGACACTCTGTTTGTCTATGTATTCACACATGTATTATGTTTCCGGTTAATACAATTCTAGCATGAATAATAAACATTTATCATGATATAAGGAAATAAATAATAACTTTATTATTGCCTCTAGGGCATATTTCCTTCAAGACTCACCGCGTTGCTTCACCTGAAGCAAAGATGAGGGGGAGGGAGGGCAGGGGTGGGGAGGCCGTGGAGAACAGGAGAGTGTGGTTGTGGCGAGGGAAGGGATGAGGTTTTCCTCCGCGGGGAAGGCAAATCCTTCTAGGGGGAGGTGTTATCTTGCCACGACACACAAAGAATGTTTTTTTCCCATCAATATGTGATAGATGGGCCAATGGGAATGACCAAAACGAGGCACTCCTGCCTAACCCATTAGTTAGCTCGATCCGAACTTTTTGCCATGCCTATGATGACATGGACATCGCGAGGTGGCGTCATTCTCCCTTAGCTTATTGTGTTGATGTGCTGCATGGTGTGTGTGTGTGTGCGCGTGCGTGTGTGTGTGTGTGTGTGTGTGTGTGTGCGCGCGCGAGCGCACGCGCTTCTTGGCATGTCACGCAGAAAGGCGTGACATCGTGTGCAATTTGTGCCATGCGACATGTGTCAAAACAACAAGAAAAGTCTCTCATAAAGTGCGACGGGAATCACAACTTGTTATCTTTGTGAGCATATTTTCATTACATAACTTTAAATTAACTAGAGATGATTGTATTCCAAGTATCGCCAATAGCAGCACACATCACCCTCGGAAGTGGCTATCGGTGGCAGATCTCACCACTCTACACCACCACACACCGCCTTTCCTCAACCGTCCTCAGCTATGAAGGTAGCTCACCGAGCGACCAACATGCTCGTGAGGAGTACATGGCCGCCACCGTGTGTGGCCCTTCTCGGTAGTGATGGTAGGGGTTTCCGATGATCGTATTGTTATGTTGTATTTTACTACAAATGGATCTTTATGATTGCTTTATTGGATTAAGATATGTTCCATAGAAATTTCATTTTCTTACTACCACCATGTTTGTATGCTATCCATAGTTAGTATTTTTCATTTACTTCCTTCGTTGATGGAAGTAGTGTAACTTAAACAGAAAACTTTTAGTATTCATGTCACATGACACATATACAACAATTAATAAAATCAAAGTTTGAATCATAATGTACGTCCCCTTCCCCTTACAACATATATGTTCACACCGGTGAAGGAAGAAACTAGTTCCCAAGAGAAGTGAAATTGTAATTTTAAACTATTCATATAAATAAACCGCAAGTAGAATAACACTAACATCTAATATAGTTGGCGACCGATGATCTCCATGTCATCAAATTTCGCGTCTTTATTATGGAAATTTCATGCCCAACTACCACCTACTTATTTACATAACCTGCCTTCACTTCCCAACGTTTTCCTGAGATGCCAATTTCCGAGTGTTAGAAGAAGTATCTAGCGATGGTAGATTTGTTGTTCTTCTCTTTCACTTTTGCACTCTCTATCTCGGTAGCCTAGCCAATGGATGGGAGTGATAGGTATTGGGACTTGGGAGAGGGGTAGAATAAAGAACCGAAGTTGTTTGCTCATAGATTACTAATACTCCACACATCCATGATGGAGTCGCATGATATCTTCTTCAAGAGACACAAGCTTGGCAATGAAGACCGTGATGCCGCACACTAATCCATCTTCTAGGATGCCCATGTTGGCTACTCTTTCATTCACAAGCATTGCATCATGGAGGAGGACCGCACGCTGCGATGGCATGAGGTGAAGCAAGATGACATCATGAGGGTCCATGGAATTTTCAATATCGGTTGCTAATAATTAATGACTTGTCCCACGACCTTTGCGTTGTGGTGTCATGTTTTATTTGTTTTGGTCTTGCATTGCCTTGGGCTAATGAATGATGTAAGAACATAATCATGGATATCGCAGTTTGCTGATTTCCGCAACCTACAAGCAAAATTGCAAAGTTGGCACTTACCGCACATGCACATAATTATCCCCAGTGAGTTAAACAGCAAGGTGTTATCAGCATGCAGAAGTTCCTAAAGTAAGGATTCAGATGTAATATTCACAAGAAATAATTACAGAAAAAGTTAAGTGCCACACCTATTGTAACTTGTACCGCAACACCATAATTTTTTTGGTAACAATTAGTAATCAGAAAACTTGTGCCAAAAGTAAATCAAATGCATGGGAGAGAAACTATAGAATAACAAAATAGCAAGCCTGATACGATCTTTCTTCGTCCCCGAGAAAAGACCTCAGCCGATCAGGTTTTCACTTCCTCCCGCCGGCGCCACCAGCGGTCTGCTCCGTCTCGGTTGGCACCTTTGGGTCGCAGAGGTGCAGAGGACCTCGGCCCCGTAGGCGGGAGGGACGCTGCTCACATTCTTGTTAGGTTTACCGTCTTGGTTGGGCTTGTGTGGTGGCGGTGATGTCCCTCAGTAGGAATAATGTCCCCCACATTTGATCCCCGTCCTGACAGTGCGTCTAGCATCGCAAGAGGGCGTGTGGAGGTGTGTCTTAGTCGGATTTCGCAGGATTCATTATGTGCTTCAAATCCAGATGGTCTCTTTGGATCCAGTCTTCATTCATATTCGTTTGAGTGTTTACATGTTTCATCCTTTCGATCAAAGACTCTCTTCATCGCCAATGGTTCATGCTCCCGTGCCCTGGTCATGTGGGGCCTTAACATGATGTCTACCCAACTGTTTACTACAACAAAAAATTCCTATTAAACACATTAAGGTGCGCTAGAATGGTGGCCAACCAGCTACGCCATGTGGCACATGCTGGTTGGTCACAGTGAGAAAATTTTCTTTAGAGTTTTTAAAATGGTAGGGAGATTTCTTTTTTGAGAAAAGTTTTTCTAGGTTTTTTCTTTTTTTTTCCTTTTAAGATGATTGCGATGTCCACGTGACGCGAATATTTTTTAAAAATTTCGATATGATGGTGAGGTGCGCATAGCTTCTTCTCAAGCGGCCCGCAATGGCGGCCCCAACCACTAGTCTTCCATCAAGGAGGGGCGATGACAGTGGTGCGCCTTCCTCCAATGCTTATAGTCGTCATTAGGTGGTCTGCGAACCTAGTTGTAATTTTTATATCTCTGGTATTCTCTGTGTTGATTATGAATATAGCCAAATTTTCTCCTACAAAAACAAACAGTGAACGTCTGGCAAAAATACAACCCCCTTCCCTTTATTTCATCAAAATCTCCCATCTTTATGGCATAAATCTCCAAGTTCAACTACTTTCTACTTATCTACACAACCTTCCTTCCCTTTCCAATGTCTTTTTAAGATGTCAATTTCCTAGCGCTGAGAGAACTAGCGATGATAGATGTGTTGCTCTTGTCCCTCAATTTTAACGTTACCATCTTGGAAGCCTAGCTATTAAATGGGAATGATACGTATCGGGAGGGAGGTAGCAACAAGATCGGAAAAGGGCACTTTACCCTGCTTTATTATAGATAAAACAACAGGTAGCAACAAGAACACATCATGTTTGTTCATAATTTGCTCTTACTGTACACTTCTCAGCGGAGTCGCAACCACTCTCGTTGGAAGACCGCGGAGCCGAACGCTGCACCATCCTCTGGAGCTCCCGCCTCCATCTTTTCCTTTCTGATGATAACGAGAGCAAGGTGCAGACGGAGGACGACAAGGCATCGGTTGACTACGAACCGGCATTGGTTGACTATGAACCGCCGGTCAGCGGGATGGAGGTCCCCGCCGTGCGAGCAATACTAGGATGAACCTGAACCTGCAGCATATGATGTTGCAATGAAGAGCTTATGTGTGTGGCATGTGGCAATGCACCATCCAGCGGAGCATGACTACTACTTTTTGAGCAGAACCGCTCGATGTCGTGGCATGAGTTCAACAGAACCGACACCAGTAGCCGCTCTTTTTCAATTGCCATCTTGTCATCCTAGCCATTGAATGAGAATGAAAGGTATCAGGAAGGAGGTAGCTACCGGAACACACCATGTGCGTTTGTGTTTTCCTCCTACTGCACACTTCTCGGCAAAGTCGCAGCCACTCTCGTTAGACGACCTCCATGCAAAACACTGCTCCATCCTCTGGGGCTCCCACCTCCTCCTTGTCGTTCCCGATGATGACGAGGGCAAGGCAAAGATGGAGGTCGGCAAGGCACCAGCAGACTACACCCAGCCAGCCAGCGGTACCGAGATCCCCGTCGCTGAGTGCACGCATGCGAGCAATACATATGGCGAACAAAAACCTGCAACATAATATGGCGGTGAGGAGAGTCTGTGTGGGTGGTAGTGCACGATCCGGCGGATCGCCGCCACTGCTGCTTGTTCATGTGCCAGCAGAACCTCTCGCTCCAGTAGCACGAGGTCGTCGAGAGCAGTGTCAACCGCAGCAACTAATAATTAATGATTAGACGTGCGGTATTTGACTGTGTCCTACGTACGTTTCGTTTGTCTTGGTCCAGACTTGTGACCCAGAGGCAGAAGCAGCACCACGGACAAGCACTTACTGGCCATGTCGGAGGCAGAGGACCAAGCAAAGGGTGGACACTTTCTGGATGTTGCAGCCAGAAAGGGTGCGATCATTCTCAAGTTGCTTGGCGGCAAAGATGTACATGTCACTAATTCAGTTCCAGTTCCTAACAACACAAAGCGCAAAAAACGATCGAATTTTGTCATGGCTCCCTCCCCTTCCCCTCCACCAAGCCCCACGACGGGCGCTCTCCTGGCCCCGTCGGTCACCTCCACGCCGCGGTTCTCTCCGGTTGCGTCGTCCACCTCCACCCCCTCGCTAGCCGCTCTCCCTCCCCGCGGCTGGCCCCTGCCTGGCTCCCCCAACAGTGTTGCGGCTAGGCTCAGATCCATTAACTTCTCTGCCTCCTGCAGTAATGGATCTGTTTCCTCTGGTTCCGCCGCTGGTGCGCCGGCCGCGCATTCACTCCCTGCGCCGGCCTACGCTGGTGCCCTTCGGTCTATCATCTGTATCGCCCCTGAATCCTCATTTATTGCCGCTGGCCGCGCCTCCCGTTCTCCTATGGGCAGATCTGTGCACCCCCCGCCTCCTCCATCCAAACCCGCGGCTGCCGCCTGCCCGGAATGGCAACTCGTCCGCTCGAGGAAGCGGCGGCGTGCACTGCCCGTACCGTCTTCGTCCATCGCGCGTTACTCCTCGCAACGCTCCGAGGCAGAGCGGGTAATGGCGGAGCTGCGTCGGGCTACCTATTTGAAGCGATTCCGGGGCCACTGCCTCTGGTGTCTTGCCCGTGGCCACCGTGCAATAGAGTGTCGCGATCCAGTTCGGTGCTCTGCCTGCTGGTGTTGGGGTCACCGCTCCCGCTCCCCTTCCTGCCCCAAGCGCCTCACCCGACGCCCCATCCTCCCTCCTCACCGCCGCTGCCCCTCCACCTCACCCTGCCCGCTCCACTCCTCTGCCTTCACCTCGCCCTGCTCCCATCCCTCCTGCCATGCAGGCGCCCCACCCCGCCCGCCCCCCTCCCCGGCCTGTCTGCCCCCAGCTGCTATGGCGACCCGCCCGGGCGATGCTTCCCATTGTCCCTCTGGCGGCTGATCGTTCTTGATCTGCACCCCTGCCATGGAGGCGGCGGCCCAGGCCTTCCGTGCTTCTGCAGTCCTGGTGACCATGTCTGAGCCTCGCCTCGACATCACCCCGCACCTGGTGGCCAAGGCGGTCGAGCGCGACCTCAACATTCATGGTAGTGAGCTTCACGTGTCCAAGCACAACCCGGAGCACTTCCTGGTCCGCTTCGCGCATGTCAGGCAGCGTGACATTGCGTTCGACGTGGGCGTCGTCTCTTGTTGTGGCATCACTCTCTCACTGTCTGCATGGTCGCCCTCGGCGCATGGGCATCGCAGGGTTTGGTGCTACTACTGCCGCATCGCCATTGAGGGCATGCATGTGCAGTCGTGGTGCAAGGAGGCCATGCAAGATGCTCTGGGAAGACGTGCTACGTCGACCGGCTCAAGCGCCAAATGAGCTCCCTCTCCAACACCGCCTACCTCTTCGCCTGGGTGTGGGCATGGAGCCTCGACAACATCCCCACCTCCTAAGGGTACTCCATCATCGACCGCCCCCTGGATTCTCGGGGACGTCAGAAGCTGCCGGAGGGCTGCCCTCGGGACCGCAGTTTTCCCTACTCATCCACCTCGACACCACCAAGGACTACACCTCGATCGCCGATCGCGATCCTGCTCTGCCTCGCGCCAACGATCCCCAGTGGCCGCTCGAGGAGCGTTTCCGCTGGTCTCGGCATGTCGAGGACGGTCAGGCTAACCTTGCTCGCCCCCTCCTCGCGTTGGTGACTGCGACCACCCGCGGCCCAGGCGCCGCGATGATGAAGATGATGAGGCCGGCCGCGACCGCGGCAGGCGCTGTCGCTGTAGCCGGCCTGGCCCGGCGGGGCGGGGCGCTCTCCTAGGCTGCCGCTCCGGTGGTGCCGCCCGTGAGGATGGCCCTTCCAGACGCCGTCACGAGCAGCGCCATGGGGGCTCCAGCGGTGGCTGCCGCCGTCGTGGCTCCCCCTCCGGCACGCTCTCCGATTTTGATGGCTCTGAGCGCTCCAACAGTCGCTCTCGCTCCCCCAGGTCAAGGCACGACGGCAGCCCGCGGTCCCCGCCTCGTTCGCTGCTCATGTCGAGGCTCGCCTGCTGCTAGTTCTCCAGGGGGTGCCTGACCCCTGGTCTCTGACGATACCGCTGCCTTCCTCGACACCCCGGTGGTCTAGACGGCGACTGATGATCAGGCTCCTTTCCTCCTGGATGTCGAGAGCTTCTGGCACGACATCACGCGCACGGACCCGCTCCTTCTCGAGCTTGATGTTGCGGCATTTCGCCGCCCGCCTTCCGTCCTGGACGGTTTCGGGGCGGACGACGTGGTGTGACCGTTCGCTGACCCTGTCCTCTCCCCTAGGACGGGGCTCACTGAAGCTGAGAAGGGGCTTTGCACCTGTGCGCAGTCCTCCTCGCCCCCCCCCCCAGCCCGGTGTCCTGCCCCTTGCTGCCATGGCCGAATGCTGGCTACATGGATGCGTCATGTCCTATGTTAGAGCTGCCTCCTCCCGAACGCTCCATCGCCCTGGCGGATCCTAAGATCAGCACCGCTGCCCTGGTGACCAAGCTGCAAGCGCTCGAGGTGGATTCCAACACCACCTTCCTCTCTCATGTGTTTGGCATGCTCCCTCCCTCCATCATGGGGCCTCCTCCCTTCAAGCTCGCTGCCCCCCAAGCACCTGCTGATGAGCTCTTCATCCCGACGCCACCACCTGCTGAAGTGGCGCGCCGCTCAAGCTCGAGGGTGGCCAAAGTGGGCTTCCCCAAGGGCATGACCCAGCAAGAGAAGGCGCAGGCCAGGCTCACCCAGCAGCTTGAGTTCATCGACAAGCCTTCGCAGTTCACCCCAAGAGTCCGAGAGCGCTACGTCGACAAGTTCAAGACACCGCTTGGGCGGCTCACGACCAAGCTTGCCAAACCAGCAAGAGTCCTCTCTCCGGCCCGTATCAACCTGCCCGATGAGGACCTACGTGCTGCTGTTGGCGTAGAGGAAGGAGGCCGCGCTATCTAAGCGCCGCCTCTAGTCGGTTAGTCCGGGATCATGTTAGCTCCATGTTAGCTAGGCCTTCCGCCTATGTGTTCGCCGTGCGGTGTAGCCAGCGCACCGCCATTAGCTGTTTCCTTTGTGTTCCTTTGGCGACCTCGCCGGGCGCCCGTGATTGTCACCGGCCGTACCATTTAAAATTTCAAGCGCATGCCGCTCCCTGTTCGAGCTGGCCTACTTCCTGTGTCCATGACATGTGTCCTCATGAGTAGCTTCACAATCCTTAACTAGAACGTGCGGGGCCTTAATGACCGCGCTATAAGAGCCACTGTTCGCACGGTGGTTGATCAAGCTTGGTGCTCTTTAGTTTGCCTGCAAGAGGCCAAGCGAGAGGTTTTCCCCACCCCTGAGATCTCTGAAGCTATTGGGCCGAGACTGTCTGAGCACGCCATCCTCCCGGCCGTTGGGACTCGTGCGGTGTCCTCCTTGCTTGGGACCTGGATCTCTTCCAGGTTACAAGCACGGACGTATCCCCCTTTTCCATCACTATTTCCCTGTGTCCTCGCACGGGAGACGCGCCCTGGTCGCTCACCATGGTGTACGGGTCGTGCGACAATGATGCCAGGCTTCTATTTCTGGCAGACCTTGCTCGCATCCGCTCTATCACGCCTGGGCCGTGGGTGATTATAGGTCATTTTAACCTCATTTACGAGGCGCGGGACAAGAACAACTCCAACCTCAACCTCCGGATGATGCCGTGTTTTCGTGACACGCTGAATCGTAGCGAGCTCAAGGAAATAAAGCTATCTGGTCGGCGGTTCACTTGGTCGAATGAACAGGCAAACCCCACGTTGGTTCGCTTGGATAGGGCGTTCTGCGACCCAGATTGGGACCTCAGATTCTCTAACTCTCGGCTGCTACCGATTGCCACGGCCATGTCTGATCATTGCCCCTTACTCCTGACCTGTGAAGGTGTGCCACGCAGATCACCAGGTTTCCGTTTCGAAGCCTTCTAGACACATATTGAAGGCTTCAAGGAGGTGGTTTCTTGTGCCTGGGATCAGCCCTGCCCGCCCATCCACGCGTTGGGCCGCCTTGACCTCAAGCTGAAGCGAACGGCTCGGGCCCTCAAACTTTGGCAGAAAAACTGCATTGGCGATACGAGGCTACAAGTGTTAATGGCTCAAGACACGCTGCTGTTGCTTGATGCTACACACGAATCTAGGAATCTTGAAGAGGACGAGCTCCAACTTCGCCGTGACCTGAGATCTAGGATCCTTGGGCTGAGCGTAATCGAGCGGATAAAAGCACGGCAACGCTCCAGAGCTAAATGGCTACGCTTTGGTGATGCCAACTCCAAATTTTTCACTTAAAATGCAATGGCCGCCGGCGGAAGAATTTCATAGCCAAGCTCGTCACGCCAGATACAATTGCCACGAAGCAGACTCACAAGGCTCAGGTAGCCAAGCAGTATTTCACCTCCATCTTGGGCACGCCGGCGGAGGCAGTGGTTAATTTCGACTGGGAGGGTCTGGGATTGTCAATACTAAACATATCTGAACTTGAAACGCCATTCTCTGCTGAAGAAATTTTGCAAGCCATCAAAGACCTGCCTGGTGATCGTGCTCCGGGCCCGGACGGTTTCTTCAGGGCTTTCTTCAAGGCGATGGGTAGCGTCATCATCCCCGACCTGCTCCTTGCTTTCCAGCAGCTCTTCCATATGAACCCGCAGGGCCTGGACAGACTCAATGGTGCCCATGTTGTCCTCATCACGAAAATCGACGGCGCAGCCACCATGTCTGATTTTCGTCCGATCAGCCTACTCCATAGCGTTGCCAAGCTCTTCCTCAAGGTCCTTGTGACGCGCCTTGCTAAGCGCCTCCCTGAACTTATTTCTCCTGGGCAAAGTGCTTTCATCAAAGGACGTAGCATCCAAGACAACTTCCACCGTACCAAGAGACCCATGTTGTTCCTGAAGCTGGATATTGCTAAGGCATTTGATACGCTCTCGTGGCCATACCTGATCAATATGCTATGAGCCCGGGGCTTTGGTCAACGTTGGTGCGATTGGATTTCTATAATCCTCTCCTCGGCCTCCTCCAGAGTGATCATCAACGGCTTGATCGGTGACCCCATCTATCATGCCGAAGGGGTGCGTCAGGGCGATCCTCTCTCCCCTTTCCTCTTCATCCTCGCCATGGAGCCACTCCTCCATCTCATCAACAAGGCGGTGGAGACTGGCATCCTATCGATGCTGAGAGGAAGAGTCCCCCCGGTTCGTGTCTTGCTATATGCTGATGATGTTGCCCTATTCATCAACCCAGTTAGAACTGAGCTTCAGGCCCTAAAATCCATCCTCGCTGCCTTTGGAGACGTCACTAGGCTGCGTGTCAACTTCTCCAAGAGCTCGATCATTGATAACCCACAAGTATAGGGGATCGCAATGGTTTTCGAGGATAGAGTATTCAACCCAAATTTATTGATTCGACACAAGGGGGGCCAAAGAATATTCTCAAGTATCAGCAGCTGAGTTGTCAATTCAACCACACCTGGAAACTTAATATCTGCAGCAAAGTATTTAGTAGCAAAGTAATATGATAGTAGTGGTAACGATGGCAAAAGGTAACTGTAGCAAAAGTAATATTTTTGGTGTTTTATAGTGATGATAACAATAGCAACGAAAAAGTAAATAAGCGAAGAACAATATATGGAAAGCTCGTAGGCAATGGATCGGTGATAGAGAATTATGCCGGATGCGGTTCAGGGTGACACAGAACTAGCTCCAATTCATCAATGTAATGTAGGCATGTATTCCGAATATAGTCATACGTGCTTATGGAAAAAAAACTTGCATGACATCTTTTGTCCTACCCTCCCGTGGCAGCGGGGTCCTAGTGAAAACTAAGGGATATTAAGGTCTCCTTTTAATAGAGTAGCGGACCAAAGCATTACCACATAGTGAATACATGAACTCCTCAAACTAAGGTCATCACCGGAAGTGGTCCCGATTATTGTCACTTCGGGGTTGCCGGATCATAACACATAGTAGGTGACTATAGACTTGCAAGATAGGATCAAGAACTCTCATATATTCATGAAAACATAATAGGTTCAGATCTGAAATCATGGCACTCGGGCCCTAGTGACAAGCATTAAGCATAGCAAAGTCATAGCAACATCAATCTCAGAACATAATGGATACTAGGGATCAAACCCTAGCAAAACTAAGTCGATTACATGATAAATCTCATCCAACCCATCACCGTCCAACAAGCCTACGATAGAATTACTCACGCACGGCGGTGAGCATCATGAAATTGGTGATGGAGGATGGTTGATGATGACGATGGTGACGGATTCCCCTCTGCGGAGCCCCGAACGGACTCTAGATCAGCCCTCCCGAGAGAGTTTAGGGCTTGGCGGCGGCTCCGTATCGTAAAATGCGATGAATCTTTCTCCTTGATTTTTTTCTCTCCGAACACGAATATATAGAGTTGGAGTTGAGGTCGGAGGAGCTCCATGGGGCCCATGAGGTAGGGGGCGCGCCCCCCACCCTCGGGGCTAGGGTGTGGGCCCCCTGGCCTTGATCTTTTGCCAGTATTTTTTATTATTTCTAAAAATACGCTCTATGGAGTTTTAGGTCATTCTGAGAATTTTTGTTTCTGCACATAAATAACATCATGGCAATTCTGCTGAAAACAGCGTCAGTCCAGGTTAGTTCCATTCAAATCATGCAAGTTAAAGTCTAAAATAAGGGCAAAAGTGTTTGGAAAAGTAGATACGACGGAGACGTATCAATCATCTCCATCCGTTGCGATGGTATGGACATGGAAGATTTGGTAGCCCCTCTCGGTGCAAGAGTGGCCTCTATGCCAACCCGATTCCTTGGGCTGCCGCTCTCCCTCTGGAAGCTGCGCAAGATCGAATTTCTGCCCCTTCTTGACAAAATTCATGCTCGTCTGGCTGGCTGGAAGGCTCGGTTGCTCTCGGTTGCAGGAAGACTTGTCCTCATTAACGCGGTCCTCTCCTCCATGACAGTTTACTGGCTCGCGATGTTTGAGCTGCCGGTTTGGACCCGCCTACATATCGATAAGCTGCGCCGTGCTTGGTTATGGCGCGGAGAAGAATCATCCCACGGTGGCCACTACAAGGTTGCCTGGCGCACGATCTGCAGGCCCAAGCAGCTTGGCGGCCTCGGCATTGTCGACCTACAATCGTTCGGCACTGCGCTGTGGTTCCACTGGCTCTGGCTCGAGAGAACGGCCCCGGAGCGACCTTGGGTTGGGCTGCCAACTCCATGCACCACGTCTGATCGCCTCTTCTTTGCTATGCCATCACACTGTCAGCTTGGCAATGGGAAGCTGGCTCGTTTCTGGTATGACGCTTGGTTGGATGGTCACGCCCCCTGCCTTATTGCCCCGGAAGTTTTCAGAATCGCCTCAAACAAACTCCGAACGATAGCTTCGGCATTCCATGGCAGCAGATGGGTTCGTGATCTTCAAGGCCGCATCACAGCTGATACCCTCCCATCCTTCGTAGCCCTTTGGGGTAGGATCGCTGCCTTGCCGCCCCTAGCACCTGATGCGGTTGACTCCTTCCATTGGCGGTTCTCCGCTAATGGCTGCTACTCAGCGGCCTCGGCCTATAAGCTCCACTTCACGGGCTCGACGGCCTACGCTCCAATGTCGGCGATTTGGAAGGCATGGGCACCGGCCAAGCACAATTTTTTTGCATGGCTGTGTGCGCAGAACAGGATTATGACAGCCGACAGGCTATTGGCAAGGCGGTGGCCAAATTCCTATTTTTGCCCGCTTTGCAGGCATAACCTCGAGACAGTGGAGCACCTCATGAAGCTATGCCCGTGGTCCTGCACCCTCTGGACCCTGGCAGCTACCAAGTTCAACCTGCCTCATTTCTCGCCGAAGGCCTGGAGGACGGAGTCCTCTCTACAGGACTCACTCTATGACCTATCTGCCACTCAGACGAACGCCAAGAAAGCACGATCATTGGCGTTGTTGCTGCTCTAGGAAATATGGCAGGAACGGAACGATCGCATCTTCAGGAGCGTCGAACTACCTCCCTCTTCGGTCCTTCGACGCCTTGCTGAAGAACAAGCTACCTGGGCGCTGGCTGGGTGTCGGCATTTGATGTCGCGAGAGTAGCTCTATCCTCTCCTTCTTTTCTTTTCTTCTTCTTCTTTTGAGGTCCTCCTCATTGTTGTACAGTTGGTGTTTATTTTGCCGTTTCTCTTAATGAAATGCGTAGTTCTCCTGCGTCCTTTCAAAAAAACTAATTCAGTTCCAATGTACGAGTTAAACACCAAGGCGGTAGTACGGCAGCATGAAGATGTTCCTGAAATAATTATTCATATGTAATGCTCACAAGAACTAATCACAGATAAAGTGAAGTGCCACAAACCTGTTGTACCACAGCACAAAGAAATTTTAGGATAACAATCAGTAGCCTGAAACATGTAAAAAAAATAGATCAAATGCATCGGAAAGAAACCACAAAAATAAGACAACAATGAACATCTAGCAACAACAATTAGAATTACAGATAGAACCAAAGCCGAGTTATACTGTGGGCCCCTTTCTCCTACATCATGAATACTAGTCAGTTGTACGTGCTTTGCACGTGAGACTTTTATGTATACGCAAAATACTAAACCATTAAAATTAAAACTAAAGCCATGTATTATGATAAATATATTGAAATTTTCAAAAGAAAATTCCTATTTTCTCGTAGGAGATCATGTAGCAAAAGAATTTCTTGTTTATGCAAACTCTTTAGACAAAACATTTGTTTCTTCAAAAAGAAATGTTATTATTGTCTCATGAAATTTAAAATTAATAATTTAAAATTAAAATATAGAAAGAAGGAGCTCGATGTAACAACTATTCACCTTTTCATTTTTCCTCTTTTTCTCACCCTTCAGTCAGAATATTTCCTAATTTCTATTGCATGACTGTGTCCAGGACCGAAACAAAAAATAAAAAATCAATTTTCTTTGGTTGTTTGAAAATTTCTCCCCCCTTTAACAATGTGCTTACTACTACCTTAAGAAAAGGAAGAAACCCTCCGGTACATCCACAGTACTATGCTGCTACGTATTAGTAGTACCTTTTAAAAAGTACGCTGCTATGATAGCTAGTCCTATACATGCACACACACTGAGATACTTATAGCCTTAACTACTCCCTGGTGTACTGTACCCAGTTGACCACGTGTAGCTAGCTGAAAATTCTAGAGCAAGTCAGATCACACGCCTGGCAGAGTTAGTTGTGTCCACCGCGAATCCTCCAATGTTGGTCGTTGGATTTCCTGATCCAATGGCGCGTGTGATGCCACGACTTCCTAACTTTTGAATCAATCAATTAAAGCCGTCCGATCACAATGATCCAACGGTTCATATGTTTTGCTACTCGTACACTATATAGTAGTAGTATAGATAGTATAGATACGCTTCGGTGAGAGAAAAAAGTCAAGAAACTAGTTCCCAAGAGAAATGATGTTGTACTTTCGAAGTATTCATATCTCTAAAACCTGCCACCGGAATAATTTTCCGCAGACCAAATTTGAAATGTACATGCTCTCCGTGCCGTTAGAATGACAGAATTTCTCACCTTTATTACAGAAGATTTCAAGTACAACTACCGCCTACTTATTTGCACAGCCTCCCTTCCCTTCCCAACACCTTTTTGAGATGTCAATTTTCCAGCATTGGAGAAACTAGGGATGGTAGATTTGTTGTTTTTCTCTTACACTTTTATTTTGGCAATCTAGCCATTGATTGGGAATGATAGGTATTGGGAGAGAGGCGGCAACAACATTGATGGGTGTTTGCTTGTTGTTTCCTTGTACTCTGCATATCCCGGTGGAGTTGTAGCATCTCTTCTTTGATGAACGGGAGCTCGACGATGACCATGGCTCTTGCCTCCTAGGTTGACTCAGCACCTTCGTCCTGTCGAGTAATGTAGCTACATTTTCATGCACAAGAAAAGCGTTGTGGTCTCCATAGGGCAGCACTGGCATCTGCTCTCTAGGCAGCGCAACCGTGATCGACTTGGGCTCGTGCTGGATACGCTTTTGGTTACTGCATGTCGCCAATCGTCTTCGTAGGGCCGCATGTCAGTGATTTTTTTTCTTATTTCTCCTGTGTTCTTTGGCATGATTATGTTGTTGGCCCAGCCGTCGTTTATGATTCAGAGTTTGGATGCTGATTGTATGGACGAAAGCCTATTTCGAGAGAAAAATACCATCGATGCGCATTTCACGGCTTGGTCGCACGAGGTCAGGAGGGGCAATGTCATTGGAACGAATGACAACATCAAAGGCGGCCTCTAGTTGGTGTGGCTTTTCCACTGTGGCCTAAGTTTTGTTCGTTTTGGCCTGTCAAGGAGAATTCATCATCATGATCGATTCAAACACCAACTCGAAGGAAAATGACAACGCTTCAAATTTTAAGCAACAGAACACAGAGTTAGTACTTCCAGACGCGGCCGGTACAGAGGTGCCCAGGAATTAGCTCAAACATTTGATAAGGATCCAAGGTTTCACAAGAACGTAAAGCCACTTCGATTTTTTTCGTGCGTGATAGGGAGGAAACACGGATGCATGAAGTAGGGGAACGAACGGCTCAGTCCTTCAGTGTGGAGGTGTGGCTGGTTGAGACTCCCCAAAATCGGTTCAAATGGATGGAGAACATAAAGGAATTTCAAGCTTGGTACTAATTCACGATAGTTGAAAACAGCAATACCATAGAAGAAATTCAGACTGTACATTGGGGAGAAGCCAATACATGTACGGACAAAAAATAGATAAACACAAGTACTAACTAACAAATACTATCAGCTACGTAAGAACTAGCTACTTCCAATATATCAAGGAGCCTGAAACAAGCAAATTGTTCATGATTGCAAGCAATCGCAGATCTACTACTGTGGCAGTTGGGGCAGCCACCCCAGGCAGTGGAGAGGAAAAGAGTTTGGGCTGGATCTGGGCAATGTAAGGCCAATGTCAAAGAAACCGCAGGACGCCAGCCTGCTGGATCTGGACACTCCCCAGCTCTCGCTAGCGCAGCATGTGGCACATCGACTCAGAGCTGGTCGTGTTTCGTCTTATTTTTTTGGTTTCTCTAGTTTTCTTGTGTAGTACTAGCAAGGCTAGTAGTACATGCACATATGCTACACGGTGGATGTGTGTGTACTGCTTCGCACGTCGCACGTGAAGGCGTGATGTGCATCATGTAAGTTGTGCCATGCGGCATGAGCATGTGTCGTAACAACAAACATATAGTCTCATAAAGTGCGACGGGAAGCACAAATACACCGCGAAAGGAAGCACAATTTGTTATCTTTCTGAGCACAAGTCTGTTGCCGCTCCACGCCCGCTGCCGCCCCCACTGCTTGCTTGCTCTACCGCTCCTTGATGCGCGCTTTTACTGTCGATATCACTCGCTGCTCCATCTTTTCATATATTTGGTACTTGAATGTCATGAGTCTTGTTTAAAGTCAACTTGCATTTGTATCTAAAAATTTTGGGCCATAAATTTTTGCCCCGGCTAACTTTAATTTCTGGGTCTACCGCGCCGGTGTCTGCAAGCTAGACTACAACAACACAGTGCAAGAGATAACAACAGTTCAGGAGACGGCTGAATTTGTTGGCGCAGTTCTTCCTGACTCACTGGTAGAAAAAGAGGCTTCCGTCCAGCCTCATTAGTCGCGAAACTGTAGGAACTGCGACTAATGAAGTCTTTAGTCGCGGTTCGGCAGACGAACCGCGACCAAATGCCTGGGCCCAGGGCGCTCGGTGGCCAGCTGGTGCACGTGAGGGGCTTTAGTCGCGGTTGGCCAGGCCAACCGCGACTAAAGCTCCTCCCCTTTAGTCCCGGTTTGTGGCACGAACCGGAACTAATGGGGTTGAGACCTTTAGTCCCGGTTCGTGCCACGAACCGGTACTAAAGGTCCCATTTTCAAACTCTACCCCCCCCCCCCCCCCCGTGGATCGCCTTTTCAGTTTTAAAAAAAATAAAAGAAAATAATGGAAATATCAAAAAAAAAGAAAATAAGTTTCTCATGTGATATGTGGTCTAGTTGTTGGGAAAATTTGCAAATGTGAATTTTGACTTTATTTGCAAAATCTCTCTGAAATTTGTAAAAATGGGCATAACTTTTGCATACTAACTCGGATGAAAAAGTTTTTTATATGAAAAATCATCTACTCGAAAAGTTACATCCAAATTTAACGGGGGTAACCCCGTTAAACATTTTCAAAATCCTCAAAAACCTAATAGAAAAAAAGTTACGGGGCTTTTAAGATTTAGAGTGGAAAAAATTGAAAAATATTCAAACAGTGGGCAAACTATGGTCAAACGATGGTCAAACTAATTATTCTAGAATATTAGTGTTACTAAATAATTATTTTAATTTTTTCAATTTTGGTCAAATCTGGTCAAACTGTGGTCAACTGTGGTCAAACAATGGTCAAACTAATTATTCAAGAAATATTAGTGTTACTAAATAATTATTGTTTTTTAAAACAATAGTTTCAAACTCAAACAGTGAAATGTGTCACTTCATGCTCAAGCAAAATTCCTGAAGGTTAATAGGATTGACATCTTATTATTGTCAGGAAAACAACAAGTGCAGACTTGGAGCGTGGGAGAATAGAACCCGGAAGTTAAGCGTGCTTGGGCTGGAGTAGTGAGAGGGATGGGTGACCGGTCGGGAAGTTAGATGATTTGGAATGATGAGGGATGATAAAAGAATAAATTGAGAAGTGATGAGGGGTGGTGATTACAGACTAGAGGTTAAAATAATTCAGAAATTTGAAAATAAAAAAATTTCAAAAAAAATTTCAAAAAAATTTCAAAAACCTGTGGCGGCCTTTAGTCGCGGTTAGCCACAAGAACCGGGACTAAAGACTTTTGTCGCGGTCCGTAAGAGCCGCGGCTAAAGGGGGGTCTTTAGTCGCGCTTATTTAGTCCCGGTTGCACAGCCGGGACTAAAGGTTGTTGCGAACCGGGACTAAAGGGCTTTTTTCTACCAGTGACTAGAGATCAACATAACAGTGAGAACAACAGTGGACTTACACACAATACTAATGGCTCACTTACACCTTTTTTTCCTTTCCCTTTCCCTTTCTAGTAGTTTTTGCAAGCTACAGAACATCAGGCACTTGTCATGCTAGAATATGGGACTGCTCCAGCATCAACCAGCGGTTAAACGTGTGCAAGTTGTGTAGTCAATTGACTACACCACTTTTTATCATAACACAACATATACAAAGAGAAAACATAGAAACATGTAATACAAAATAGTTATTAACACATAATTTTACCACACAACTTTAAATTGAACACAGATGATTGTATTCTAGGTATTGTGAATAGCGACAACACATCACCATCTCAAGTGGCTATCGGTGGCAGATCTCATCACTCAACACCACCACGCACTACCCCTTCCTCCACCGTCCTCACCTATGGAGGTATCTCACTGAACGACCAATTTGCCCGTGAGGAGTACACGTCCGCCATGGTCCATAGCCCTTCTCGGTAGTGATGATCGGTGTTGCCTATGCTTGTACTATTATGTAATTTTTTATTACAAATGGATATCTTTATGATTGCTTGATTGGATTACGATAAGTTTCATAGAAATTACATTTACTTACTACCGCCATGTTGGTATGCTATCCATAGTTACTATTTCTCGGTACTGATGGTCGTTGATGGAAGTATTGTAACTTAAATTCTACAGAAAACTTTCTAGCTAGTATGCATGTCACATGATGCATATACAGAAATTAAATAAATTTCTGAATCATAATGCGGGTCCCATTCCCCTTAAAACATGTATGTACACTATGGTGAAGGAAGAAACTAGTTCCCAAGAGAAGTGAAGTTGTAATTTTAAACTATTCATGTCAATATCCGCAACTAGAATAACACACACACCTAACATTGCAGGCTATCTGTGCTCTCAATGTCATCAAATCTCTCATCCTTATTATGGATATTTCACGCCCAACTACCGCCTACTTATCTATAGCACCTGCCTTCACTTTCCAACATCATGAGATGCCAATTTCCTAGTGTCAGAAGAAGTAGCTAGCGATGGTAGATGTGTTGTTCTTCTCTTTCACTTTTTCACTCGCTATCTTGGTAGCCTAGCCATTGGATTGGAGTGATAGGCATTAGAACTTGGGAGAGGGGTAGCAACAAGAATGGAAGTTGTTTGCTCATAGATTACTAATACTCTACACATTCCTGATGGAGTCGCACCGGGTCTTCTTCAAGAGTCACAAGCCCAGCGATGGAGCCCGTGATACTGAACACGAATCCATCCTCTAGGATGCCTACGTCGACTACTATTTTGTGCACAAGCATAGAGTCATAGAGGAGGACTGCATGTTGCTTTGCAAGAGGTGAAGCACGACGACATCATGAGGGTCCATGGACTTGTCAATATGGATTGCTAATAATTAACGACTTGTAACACAACGTTTGTGTTGTGGTGTCATATTTTATTTGTTTTGTTCTTGCTTTTCCTCATGGTAATGGAGAAGTAATCAATATTACAACACGCAAACATCAATGGTGAAAGAACCAAAAGTATAAGTAAAAATAATAATTTCAAGCTCAATGATATTCATGATAGTTAAAAAATAGCAGTACAGTAGAAGAAGTTCAGATTACTCATTTTGAGGAAAAACCAATACAAGTATCAACAAGCACTATGGGTTATGTAAGAACAAGTCACTTCCAGTTCTTCGAGGAGATAGGAACAAGCAAAAAAAATTAAGCAATAGTAAAACAGCACAAACTCGTGAGACGGCACTGGAAACAAACTTAAATGCATCAAGAACAAGACTGGAACGAGAGTCGGCTGGTGAACATAACAATACACATATGGATCATTTATTCATTCATCACCATTCATCCATAGCTACTCCATAACAAATGTTGGTAGCCACAATGAAACATAAATGGATCATTTCAAGGTAGAAACAAAGACACAACAAGACGAGCAATGCTAACAACTCCATTGGAGGACACTGAAGGGACTAGACATGCGAGCTTAGAGACAGAAACAACGCCATGTCCAAGTACTTATTGTCCACCGCAGAGGCAACAAACCAAGTGAATAGTGGACTCCTTCTAGATGTTGTATTCCGCCAGGGTGAGGCCATCCTCGCTGCTGCACCCAAGGTTTGCCCTCCTTGTCCTGGATCTTTGCCTCGATGTTGTCAATGGTGTTGACTCAACCACAAGTGTGTGATAGTCTTGCCCATGAGTGTGCTGATGAAGATCTACCTACCACCACGAAGGCAGAGCAATATGTAGAGGGTGCAATCTTTCTATATGTTTTTAACAAGGGTGCTCCAATCCCCGATCTGCTTGCCAACAAAGATCTACCCACAATCCGTTCAACCTAGAAATGAAGAGCATTGTCATTTTAATGACAAAAAATACCATATTTTTTTAAAGGAGACAACCCGGCTTTTGCATCATTTTGATTCACACATCCATCTCTAATGATGAACAATACCAATGCAGACAAATGAAAACTAACTGAATAACTTAAAAATGATGGGTCTATCTAGGCCATGTCCAGCATCATTGAAATTGTCATTAAATATCTCAATTCAATATCACGTCCTTTCTCCACATAATATTTTGATAATATATTTTTTGGTAGCAAGTACGCAATAGAAATTGTGTATTTGGAAACAAGCTTGCGTACGTAGTTCCACTTCTACTAAGACCAAAACTAAGTTATTGCTGCAAATGGCCAGATAGGCAAGATAAGCTGACAAGGAGAAAAACCCCCGCAAAGCCCAGGTGATTTTACTGGCTATCATAGGTCCTTTGCCCATAATAATAGGGTTTTTTATTTTCGTGCCCCTAGTTCATTTGTTCATCTCAATTTGGCCCACCCCTTTAGTTCATTAGTTCATCTCAATTTTGCCCCACCCCTTTAACCTTCCTCACTTTTCCCCTTCTCCAACCACCCCAGCCTCACAAATGCCAGAATAGAGCGTTCATTACTTGGCTGAGTTACTTACGAGTGGGACTTCTTAAAATACTGACATGAGTTTATGATTTTACCTCAGCCATTAACAAAAGGAAAATATGAGCTTTATGTGTTTCACCTCCATCATGAACAAAAGGAAAATCAGTAAACATGTTTCCATGCCACTACTAGGAAAAGGGCTAAAGATGAAATTGACACTAATGGCGCACCAGAGAAGTGGTACGCCACTACTATATACTAATGGCGCACCATGTGGAGATGCGCCATTAGTGTGGAAGATACTAATGGCGCACCAGGCACACGGTGCGCCACTAGTAACAAAATGTTTTTTTTTCATTTTCTCAAACATACTAATGGCGCATTCGTGCAGAGTGCGCCATTAGTAGTTAGAACTACTAATGGCGCACCAGCCATAGAGTGCGCCACTACTGTATTTTTTTTACTTTTTTTGCAAAACTACTAATGGCGCACCGTTGCATAGTGCGCCATTACTAGTTTAAACTAGTAATGGCGCAATGTGCCACGGCGCGCCATTAGTATAAAAATTATTTTTTTACTTTTTTGCAAAACTACTAATGGCGCATGTCTGTGTGGTGCGTCATTAGTATGTTGGGTTACTAATGGCGCATGGCTATGTGGTGCGCCATTAGTAACCTGGGACCAGCTAGATATTTTTGGACAGCCACACCTACACACTCACTTTCCCCACTTCATTCCCCCTACCTCCTTCTCTAAGCTTGTCGGCTGCCTCCTCCTCCTCACCTCATTTGCACCATCGATTCATCAAAATTAAGTGTTGAAATTACCTTTTTTTGATAGGTAAGTACGGGGAAAGCTATCTTCATGTTGTAGATCTATTTTTTTTCTCCCTAGCTCGCTCCAACAACGTGCACATGCACTTTTTGTGGCCTAGCTAGATCTATATATGTTTGTGGTGTTGCATATGTTTGTGGTGTTGCATATATGTTTGTGTTTGCAGGTGCCGGTATTTGAAATGCGATAGTTGCCAATATTTTGCCGGAATGTTGATTCATTTCCGTTTCGGCGAGAATTTTGGCACTATGCATTCTTTTTGGTCCTATTTTTAGGGAAAGTCATGCCAAATTTTTTCTTGATTCTAAAATATCGTTTTGCTCTAGCCCGCAGGCGACCATGGTCCGCATGATGACCGAAGGCATCGTGAATAGGTTTTTGAGCTCCGCGAAGGCCGATATGCTTCAAAAGAACGAGACAGAGATAAGATGTCCGTGTCGAAGATGCAAACTGAAGAGCCTTATTGCGGACCCGGATTCCGGGCAGGTGCGGGACCACCTGCTCTTGCGTGGTTTCATGGATGGCTATCGGTGGCAAGGTGATGAAGATGACTATGGAGTCGTCCATGGGGGCCGGGCAAGAAATGAGGAAGGGCAGCAAGACAACCACCGCGGCTCGGGCGGGCGAGAAGACAAAGAATCTCCAGGACATAATCACGACGGTGATGTTGTACACAGTCGTCATGTAGAAGATGCCAGACATGATGATGAGGAAGATGCCGGAGCAGACGAAGGGCATGATCATGAAGATCAAGATGCCGGAGGAGCAGACGACGATGGAGGAGCAGGCGACCATGGTCCGCATGATGACCGAAGGCATCGTGAATAGGTTTTTGAGCTCCGTGAAGGCCGATATGCTTCAAAAGAACGAGACAGAGATAAGATGTCCGTGTCGAAGATGCAAACTGAAGAGCCTTATTGCGAACCCGGATTTCGGGCAGGTGCGGGACCACCTGCTCTTGCGTGGTTTCATGGATGGCTATCGGTGGCAAGGTGATGAAGATGACTATGGAGTCGTCCATGGGGGCCGGGCAAGAAATGAGGAAGGGCAGCAAGACAACCACCGCGGCTCGGGCGGGCGAGAAGACGAAGAATCTCCAGGACATAATCACGACGGTGATGCTGTACACAGTCATCATGTAGAAGATGCCAGACATGATGATGAGGAAGATGCCGGAGCAGACGAAGGGCATGATCATGAAGATCAAGATGCCGGAGGAGCAGACGACGATGGACCATCGATGGGCTGCGTGCAGGACCCTCATATTCAAGAGCTGCTTCTCAAGCAGACGGATAACACAAGAGCTGCCGCCTGAGAGAAAGCCAAGCTGGATCAACTGGAGATAGATGCGGTTACTCCATTGTATGAAGGATGCAGACCCGAGGATACCCGCCTGAAAGTAACGCTCATGGCTTTGGAGATGAAGGTAAAACACAAAATGACCGTCGCATGCTTCGACGAGAACATGTCATTCTGGCACGAACATCTTCCCAAGGGGAACAAGTGCCCGACCAGTTTCGAGGAGGCGAATAAAGTCGTGTGTCCTCTGGATTTACCGCACGTGAAATACCATGTGTGCATGAACAATTGCATCATTTATCGGGGTGAGCATGTGGAGTCTACCATATGTCTGGTGTGCAGCGTCACTCGATACAAGAAGAGGAAGAAAGCTCCTCGAAAAGTGGTGTGGTACTTTTCGATCACTCCTTGTCTGCAGCGGTATTTCACGGACCCTAAGGTAGCAAAGCTCCTACGTTGGCACGCGAATAGGGAGGAGAAGAAGCGAGAAGATGATGCAAATGATCCGGAGTTAAATAAAAAAGACAAGATGATGAGTCACCCTAAGGATGGGAGCCAGTGGCAAGCGTTGAACTTCGAACACCCAGAATTTGGGAAGGATCCAAGGAACATCGTGCTGGGCGCGAGCACCGATGGAGTCAATACGTTTGGCAGCCAGAGAAGCACACATAGCACATGGCCTGTGTTTGTGTGGATGTACAACCTTCCCCCCTGGTTGTGCATGAAGAGGAAGTACATTCACATGAGTATGCTAATTGAAGGGTCGAAACAACCAGGGAACGACATCAATCTGTATCTAGGGTTGCTGAAAGAGGAGCTGGACACGCTGTGGAAAACGCCAGCCAATACGTGGGACGCCGCAGAGAAAGAATATTTCCCTATGAGAGCCGCACTGCTCACGACGATGCACGACTATCTCGGTTACGGATATCTCGTGGGGCAGGTGGTCCATGGATTTTCTGGATGCGTTAGGTGCATGGATGACACAACGTATCGCCAGCTAGATAGAGATCCTGGGTCTTCGAAAACCGTGTTCATGGGACACCGAAGGTGGCTTCGCGATGATGACCCGTGGAGGAAACGCAAGGATCTGTTCGATGGTGAAACCGAACTCCGAAGACGCCCGTTTACGAGGAGCGGCGAGGAAATAGACGGGCTGTTGAAAAATTGGAAAGATTGCCCACTGCCGGGAAAGAAGTAAAAGGCGCCAGAGCCGGGAAAGAAGTGAAAGGCGCCAGAGGCGCTGCTGAAGATATGGAAAACAAGGTCTGTTTTCTGGGACTTGCCGTACTGGAAGATCCACCGTGTGCCTCACAGCCTTGATGCCATGCATATCACGAAGAACGTGTGCGAGAGTCTGCTTGGTACCCTGCTCAACATGCCAGAGAGGACCAAAGATGGGCCGAAAGCAAGGGCAGACTTGAAATCAATGGGCATCAGGTAGGAGCTTCACGCTAATGATGATGATGATGATGAGGCGAAGAAGGACACAGAAAGTCGTCGCAAAGGCAAAAAGGCCAAGAAGACCGGAAATGACTACCCTCCCGCGTGCTTCACTCTAAGTTAGGAGGAGATCGAGCAGTTTTTCACCTGCCTCGTAGGAGTAAAACTTCCTTACGGTTACACGGGGGAGATAAGCAGATACCTAGACCCAGCGAAGCAGAAGTTTAGCGGGATGAAGTCTCACGACTGTCACGTGTTGATGACGCAGATACTTCCAGTTGCAATCCATGGGATCATGGACGCGCACGTCCGTGAAATGCTATTTGGCCTATGCTACTTTTTCAACGTCATCTCTCGGAAGTCGGTTGGCGTGAGGCAACTCAGAAGACTACAGGAAGAGATCGTGGTGATACTATGCGAGCTTGAGATGTACTTCCCGCCCGCATTCTTCGACTTTATGGTGCATCTTCTGGTCCATATCGTGGAGGATATCATCCAACTTGGGCCGACGTTCCTGCACAACATGATGCCGTTCGAAAGGATGAATGGTGTCATCAAAGGATACGTTCGCAACATGTCACGTCCAGAGGGAAGTATAGCCAGAGGCTTTCTGACCAAAGAGTGCATCTCCTACTGCACGAATTATCTAGGCATCGAGAACCCCGTTGGTCTGCCCGTCAACAGGCACCTCGGCAGGCTCGCTAGATGGGGTCACGGTGAGGGTCGCCGCGAAATGCATGTCGACTTCGAGGATCGACTCGCCGACTTTGAAAGAGCAAACCTAGTCGCGCTACAACACATAGACGTGGTCGATCCTTGGGTGGTAGAGCACAAAACCTTTATTGAGAAGACGTACAATGACCGAGGCCAACAGAGGGCGGACGGAGATATAAGCAAAGAGCACAACTCATGTTTCACGCGTTGGTTCAAGCAGAAGCTTCTGTCGTACCCTTTACATAAGGATTCTTTCGCGGAAGAACAACTCATATTCGCCTTGTCACAGGGCGCCGAGCACAACCTAATGACCTATGAGGCGTACGATATCAACGACTACACATTCTACACCGAGGACAAGGACATGAAGAGCGATGGTTATCAGAACTCCGGGGTAACGATGGAATCCTACACCGGTAACGATAAGGACAGATACTACGGAAGGATCAAGGAGATCTGGGAGCTGAGCTACGCTGGAGAGAAGGTCTCGATGTTCCGTGTCAGATGGGCCAAGAGCGTCCTAAAAGAAGACCGGTATTTCACCACCATGGTTATACCCGAAGCCAAATCCAAGACCGCGGGCGCAAATGTCACCGCGAAAAATGAGCCATGGGTACTGGCTTCACAAGTGGACCAATGCTTCTTCATTACCGACCCGTCAAAGCCCAGTCGTGTTGTCGTGAGGAGAGGCAAAAGGAAGATCATCGGAATGGATGGAGTAGCCAATGAGCAAGACTTCGACAAGTACGGCGACCCGAAGATCGAACATGACGACGACGATGAAGTAGCAGCATACACCACAAGAAGAAGCAGGACCACCCTACCTAAAGGACGTCCGTTCCATAGAAGAACTCCGTTTGTGAAAAAGAAGGGCAAGAAGATTGTGAACAGATAGCTAGCTAAGATCGATTGTATTTAAATTGTAGCCTTCATTTCTCGGGCACTTTTTGATATCGTGAATATTTTTAAATTTCATGGGCACTTTTTGAATTCATGAATATTTTTTCAAATTTGATGATATTTTTTCATATTCAATATGAAAAAATATTGAATATTCATGACGACACTCGATCTCGATCCCCCTCCCTCTCGATAGCTCTCCTCCTCGCCAGATCCCCCTCGCCGCCGAGCACCCCCCGCACCCTCCCCCCGCTCCGCCGACGACGATGACCACCCGCACCCTCCCCTGCTCCACCGCCGCCGATGACCCACCGCACCCTCCCCCGCTCCACCGCCGCCGCCGACCCACCGCACCCTCCCCTGCTCCACCACCGCCGTCGACACCCCGCACCTTCCCCCGGCCCGCTCCACCGCCGCCGCCGACACCCGCACCCTCCCCCACTTTTTGAAGATATTTTTAAATAACAAATTTGATGATATTTTCAAATAAGAAATTTGATGATATCTTCAAATAACAAATTTGATGATATTTTCAATAAAAAATAAAAAACAAATTTGATGATATTTTCAAAAAAAATTGATGATATTTGATGATATCTTCTGTTCTAGTCCTCATGAAAATAACAAATTTGATAAAAAAACAAATTATTAGATGCAACAAGAAATAATGAAAAAAAATGTTACTAATGGCGCACCAGAGGCAAGAGGAACTGGACCCTGCCCTTGCTGATACGGCTTCTAGTCCAAGAAAGCCTGCAGGCATAGGGAGGGAGTTAGACAAGGACCCAAGGAAGAGACTAAATATGGATGTTGCTGCTGACTTGGGTCATCCAAACAAAAACTCCACCTTATTGGCAATCACAGATGGGTGTGGGGATGATCAGAAGGAAGGAAACTCCCCTACAAGTAGCACAAGTAGCAAACGTGCGAAGACGGGAAAGGAAAGTGGAATCCATGAGATATCGGCGGCCTCCCTCGAGGAGGACCGCCGGATGCAATGAATATCCTCGCTTGGAACTGCCGGGGGGTGGGGAACCGCCGGACAGTTCGGGAGGTGTTGGCCCTCGTCAAAGCCAATGACCCCAAGCTAGTCTTCTTAAGCGAGACTAGACAAGATGTGGTTAAAGTGGAAAAGCTCAAGTGGAGGTTAGGGTTAAAGGGTTTTCATGGTGTTAGTAGTAATGGAAAAAGTGGAGGGTTGGCTCTTTTTTGGGATGAGTCACTGTCCGTGACAGTTCTTGATGCATGTTGTCGGTATATTGATGTTCGTATTGATGATGTTGGTGGTGGAACCTCATGGAGAGGTACTTTTGTCTATGGCGAGCCAAGAGTTGAGAACAGGCAAGTCATGTGGGATCATCTAGCTCGGCTCAGAGCAGTTTCGCAGGAACCTTGGTTTGTCTGTGGGGATTATAACGAAGCTTTGTGGCAACATGAGCATCTCTCGCGATCTCTGCGGTCGGAGACGCAGATGTCAGCCTTTAGGGATTGCCTGCTGCTTTGTGAGCTCATGGACTTGGGATTTGCAGGTGTTCCATATACATATAATAACGGGCAGGACGGGGATCGCAATGTACAAGTCAGGTTGGACCGAGCTTGTGCGGATGAATCCTGGAAGGACCTATTTCCAGCGACGAGGGTGCTACATCTCGCAACGCCCTATTCAGATCATTGTCCCCTACTAATCCAATTGGGGGATATTCAGGCCTTTCGTAAGAAGGGGAACGTGCCACGGTACGAAATCATGTGGGAACGCCACCGAGGTCT
Organism: Triticum monococcum; assembly: GCA_034509565.1. Classification (NCBI taxonomy): domain Eukaryota; kingdom Viridiplantae; phylum Streptophyta; class Magnoliopsida; order Poales; family Poaceae; genus Triticum; species Triticum monococcum. Next base: position 700,412,012 of record CM067847.1, read on the forward strand.
TCCAGACTTGGTAGCCAACTCATGGGTAAGGCATAAGCCGAGTGGAGGGCTCGGTTCAGTGGCTGCGTCTTTGCAACATGTTATGACTGATTTGAAGGAATGGAGTAGTAAAAACTTTGGTAATGTTTTGAAAGAAATAGAAGAGCTAAGGAATCAACTAGCTACACTACAGTTAGCTGGGGCTGATCGGTCCCATATCCGGACTAAGATGAATCAGTTAGACGAGCTCCTATATAGAGAGGAAATGATGTGGCTGCAGCGATCACGTATTACGTGGCTAAAGGAAGGCGAACGTAACACGAAATACCTACACCGTAGAGCAATCTGGAGGGCGAGGAGGAACCATATTCAACGACTGAAAAAGATGGATGGCTCTTGGTGCTCTGTACCCTCAGATATGGAGAGGATGGCGCAGTCATACTTCAAGGAAGTATACACCAAGGACCCTACTCTGGATCCTTCTGTCGTCTTGGATTGTATCCAGCAGAAGGTTACAGCAAATATGAATGATGCTCTCAGTTTGCCTTTTGCAGACAATGAAATTTCGGATGCGCTCTTCCAAATAGGGCCTTTAAAGGCTCCAGGTGTGGATGGGTTCCCGGCGCGTTTCTATCAGCGAAACTGGGATGTTCTTAAGGCAGATATTATTGCGGCGGTTAAGGAGTTCTTTGCCACAGGGATAATGCCAGATGGTGTCAACGATACGGCGGTGGTATTAATACCGAAAATTCCACACCCTCGTGAACTAAAGGATTTCCGTCCTATTAGTCTTTGCAATGTGGTATATAAAATCGTGTCTAAATGTATGGTGAACAGGCTGCGACCTTTCTTAGCAGAGCTGATCTCGGAAAATCAAAGTGCGTTCATTCCTGGCAGGCTGATTACGGATAACTCGATTATTGCCTTCGAATGTATCCATCACATACAATCTGTTAAGGAAAATTCACCGGCTTTGTGTGCTTACAAGCTTGACCTTTCAAAGGCATATGACCGAGTCGATTGGGACTTTCTCGAGAGGGCCCTTCTCAAATGGGGCTTCTCCCAGTTCTGGGTCTCTCGTGTTATGGCGTGTGTATCCTCGGTTAAATATTCAGTGAAGTTCAATGGCAAGCTACTGGAATCTTTTTCCCCGTCCCGGGGTCTCCGGCAAGGTGATCTGTTATCCCCCTTTCTGTTCCTTTTTGTTGCGGATGCTCTATCAAGGTTGATCAATAAATCTATGGAAGAGGATCGATTGAAAGGGGTGAAAATTTGTAGAGGTGCTCCGGAAATATCCCACCTTTTATTCGCGGATGATTCACTCTTGTTTTTTCAAGCTTCTGAACAGCACGCAAATTTGGTTAAAGGTTTGTTGAACACTTATGCGGTGGCTACTGGTCAACTAATAAATCCTTCAAAGTGCTCCATCCTTTTTTCAGATCACTGCACGCCCACAGTGGCTAATAATGTTAAGGGTGTACTGGAGATTACACAGGAGGTCTTCGAGCCTAAGTATTTAGGCCTCCCTGTGCCGGAGGGAAGAATGCACAAAGGTAATTTTGAAACTATCTAGGAAAGATTAAGGAAGAGATTAATTGACTGGAGTGAGCAATATATGTCATCAGGTATCAAGGAGATTCTAATTAAACCAGTTGCTCAGGCTATACCAGCTTATGTCATGAGTGTTTTCAAACTCCCGGCATCGATTTGCGATGAGTTAACCCGCATGATGCGACAGTACTGGTGGGGAGTTGAAAAGGGAAAGCGTAAAATGGCATGGGTGAGTTGGGACAAAATGCGCCTACCCAAATCTATGGGAGGCATGGGCTTCAGAGATATGCGGGCTTTTAACCAGGCCTTACTCGCAAAACAAGCATGGCGCCTTCTAGATACGCCAGACAGTTTGTGTGCTAGGCTTCTAAAGGCGAATGGATCGTGTGTCAGAATTCTTAGATGATAACGGTGCATGGCGAATGGATCGGTTGAGAGAGAATTTTTGGCCTATGGATATTGATTTTATTGTGAAAATAAGGACGTCCCCAAGACAGTGTTGTGACTTCATATCGTGGTTCCCAGAGAAGAATGGCCAATTTTCGGTCAGGAGTGCTTACAGACTTGCCTCATATGATCATAATATGGCGTTTGCGGGGGGGCTTCCTGTTCAGCACCAAGTGGAGCGAGATCAATTTGGAATGCTGTGTGGAAATCGTCAGTACCTCAGAAAATGAAAATCACAGCTTGGAAGGCAGTTGTAGGCGCACTGCCAACAGCGCAATGTAAGAAATTCAGACATATATCCACGCGCTCGACCTGTCCTTTATGTGGTGTGGAAGAGGAAGGTCCTTTTCATGCGCTAGTTACATGTACTAACGCGCGCCTGGTTTGGGTAAATATGAGGACTAGATGGCCCCTCCCATCTGACAAGATTCTAGTTGACAATGGCAAGGATTGGTTACTACAGGTGCTGGTAAACTGTACTGATGAGGTCCGGGATATGGTTATCATGATAGTCTGGCGAATTTGGCAACTGCGGACAGATCAATCACATGGCAAGGAAATCCCACCAACGGATGTCACGGTGGAGTTCCTCGACAGCTACTACAGGTCTATCAAACTAGCAGGCCTGTTTAGCATGGAGGAAATAATCAAGGGCAAGATGACAGTGTCTGCCGAGTGCTCAGTTTCTAGACACAAAGTGGTTCCCCCGGCCATGCCATGGCCAGCGCCCCAGCCGGGCTACGTTGCCCTTTCCATCGATGGATCCTTCCTGGGATCCGATGGGTCAGCGGCTGCTGGCATGGTTCTTCGGGACGATAAAGGCAGGATTATTTTTTTAGCATATCGCTATATCTTTCATTGCAACGATTCGTTGGAAGCGGAAATACATGCCCTCATGCAGGGGATGGCGTTGGCTATACAAAATACTATGCTTCCGGTGGTCGTTCAATCAGATTCTGCTGAAGCACTCTCAATCCTGTCTAACAACAGCCTGGTGAAGTCAGCTTATGGGCAGTTGGTTCTTGAGATCAAAGAGTTGATGAGTAGTAGGGAGTTTTTACCATAGAAAATTCACCGTAGTCAGAATTGTGTAGCAGATCGTTTGGCCACTTACAGCCGATCCGAGAGAACCACAGCTGTGTGGTTACAGTCGGCTCCACCTTGTATTGAGGATTTGTGGCCTCTTGATTGTAACACTATAACTTTGCAATAAAAACTCCCTTTCCCCCGCAAAAAAATGGCGCACCAGAGGAGGGTGCGCCATTGCTGTCAGAAAAAAAAGTTACTAATGGCGCACCAGAGGAGGGTGCGCCATTGCTATCAGAAAAGAAAACTACTAATGGCGCACCAGAGGGTGGTGCGCCATTGCTATAGTGTCTAGCTGGATACCCCTTCGCCCGATCCCCCCTTCCCTCTCCCTCGCCAGATCCCCCTTCCCTCCCCGTTCGCGCCCGCTCCCACGACCCCCGGTCCGCTCCAACAACCCCCGCGCCCGTTCCACACCCGCTCCGGCTCCCCCGCGCCCGCTCCGACGACCCCCGCGCCCGCTCCAACGACCCCCGCGCCCGTTCCACACCCGCTCCGGCTCCCCCGCGCCCGCTCCGACGACCCCCGCGCCCGCTCCACACCCTAGCACCTCCCACTTCCCCACCCCTCGCGCTGCTTCACCCGACTAGGTCGTCCCGGTCGACACCGCATCATCCCCGCTACCACCGTCGTCCCCGCACCCCACCAAGGAGTCCAGGAGCTCTGCAGTGTTCTTCTACGTCATCTACGGCCAGCCGTTCGAGCTCGACGACTCTGCATCGTGCGGATCGAGGTATTCTTCCACCTCCGGCCACCACGGCCTCACCGTCGATCCGCGTCACCTCGTCAACCCCAGTCCCGCATGAGCTCGCCATCGTCTTCCTGTCGGTGAGCTGCACCGGTTCCCCTTTCCCCCCCTCCCCTTCGATTCCGTCGCCATAGACTATCGCACCACCGCGCCCCAGCTCCCGGTTCCCCCCCCCCCTGGCCGTGCTCCCCTCGGCCCCTGGCCCCGCCCAGGCGCGCTCACCGCACCCTAGCACCGCCCATGCGGTGCGTGCGTGGGTGTGCGTCCGTTCGATCCATTGGGATTGATTGGTGTGTCAAGTGCTATCTAGTTTGTTCTGTGTTCGGGCTGCGATGTGGAAGATGAGATTTAATTTGGCTGAACAGACAAACATCAAGTTGGGAGGCAACAGATTTGTACACATCAATTTTATCAGATTAGTTAGTTCCACATTTTCCGAGGTTTAGGTACTTGCGATTTTCCTATCCTGAACCTGAGGGCACAGAGAAAGCATGAATGGCTGTATTCTTTTTCCGAGCGAGCTGGTACTGTACTGTTGGTAATATTTTGCAGTAGTCCTGTAATTTTTATATTCAGGATTGGCTTTGTTTCCCCAAAGCTGTTATGTTACCATGTTATCATTATTAATTGGTTGCTGCCTTTCGGTTCTTTTGGTTACAGAAAGGTAGATTTTGTGGTACGAGTGGTTGTAAAGTCTCTCTCTCGGTAGTTGGCAGTTGGCACATACTCGGCTCAGTGTGAGTAGCTTGCTCACTCCACTGAATCTGATGACACAAAGGGGAGCTTAGGCTTACAAAGATTGTAAAGTTAGTATTCCACTATGCAATGCAAGGATCTGATGCATTCGTTGTTGCACCTGTTAATGTCCTGATGCAGTGATGCACATGCTACTGATAAAAGCAATTGGGACGCTAGTGAAATGGAGCACTCCCAATCAAATTTATCTATTGGTCTCCTATAAAATTATGAATCATGCAATATACCTTGTTACTAAGTGCATAATCAAGTGCCCTTTAGTTATTTACTATTTCAGAATGTCTTAAGCTGACACCTACTCTCGGCATATGACTCTAGCAGCTACTTGTTGTACCTATTTTTTTCATACAGTACTGAATTTGTATGCCTATGCTTAATAATTTTGTTTCATATAGATTTCTAGCTCCTTAGGGGGGTTGTTCCTCTTTACAGGTGTGTTAAACAGGGTTTTATGTGGTCATATGGAGTTTATTAGGTAGAGAAAGTACCTTGTGATTTTTCTAATTTTGGACATATATCAAGTCTCACCAAGACATCTTCATTACAACACTCAGCTTATCCAAGACATCTTCATTACATTCTAGACAGGATAGAAGCCTACTTTGTTTAGAAACAGAGTCAGAATTTGAAAAGGAAAACCCTTAAGCCAAACATACAACAAGCATTGACAACATAAGTGGAGACACTAATTTTCTCTCACTTGTGGAGGCTCTAATCCTCAGGGATCATGGCTAAAATAATTTTCCATGCATGATTAGTGATTATCTGAATTAGTTTGTAAACTGTAGAGGTGGTTAGGCTCTGGTTAAAAATAAAAACAATAATAGAAGTTTTGTATTTTCTAAGTAAAAAACCCCACATATGCACCAGGATGTGATCTGTCAGAACCAAAGTAGACCTATCTCTGCATTAGTTGTTTTGTGCTTCAAGTGTCCCAGTCAAGGACAAATTGAGTGGTTGCAAAATAATATTATGTGGTCAATGTGGATTTACTATTTTTTGGTGATAGTTCTGAACTGGTAAATAAGTTAACATGCGTAAGTGAGACTTGGCATTTTAAAGCTTAGGGTCTTCAACTTCAACCGTGAATTGGGATGATAATGTTATTTTGCCTTCTTAACAGAATGGTGTCATAATCAGAACAAAGCTGCTGCAAATGCATACCTTTTTTTTACAAGTTCATCTGCACCTTCTGATCCATTTAGAGTTATCATAAATATATTTCCAAGGTTTTTCATTTCACTGTAGAGTCTTTGCTTCTGGACTCAATGCACATTCATCAGTCATAAGAGATAAATACTAGTAAGTCAAGGGCACCAGAATTTGATCATGCCTCTTTTGAGAAGTATGTCTATTGATTCAAAATTGATCATACTATTGGTGATTTTTTGTTGGGTGACCTATTATATCTGGAATGGAAGCTCACATAAGTTGAGATGATTTTTTTTCCATATGAAAGCAGAGGACCATATGGTTTGTGGCTGGGTTTTGTCTCCGACCATTGTGTCGTGATGAATTTGCAGGTACCCCGAGAGGCCCTTGAGTTTGCCGGAATGTCGATTAACTTCCATTCCGGCAAATTCGGGTACTCCATATGTCCTACTTTCAGCAAAGGTCATGCTGAAATTTTCCGTGAATTTTAGCATGACTTTGCTAAAAATAGGACATATGGGGTACTTGCGACTAATGCATGGGCCGGGGTATCTTAGTACTTAGTTAAGTAGGATCAACTGCCCCGCCATTCTTGCTGCATTAAACCATAGGTGGCAATAGAGCCAAGTGATTAGGCCCAACTTAGAATTCTCCTGAGCATCGATAAACCCTAGATGATAAACCCAACATAGGTGGCAATAGAGCCAAGTGATTAGTGCCAAGTGATTAGGCCCAACCTAGGGTGCCTCGGCATCGATAAACCCTAAATGATGAAAACTTAACTTGGCTTCTATAGGGTGCCTCGGTGTCGATGAGAACCTAAATGATGTACGCTTAGGCTTTTAGGGTGCCTCGGCGTCGACGAACCCTAAATGATAAAAGCTTAGCTTTTAGGATGCCTCGGTGTCGACAAACCCTAAATGATGAGACCATGATCTTGTTCCTTGACAATAACCAACTTTTTGACCAAACTTTTTTCCTATTTAGAGCGAAACAGGGCCCACAACGATGAGGCCGGCAGTTCGGGCGGCAAGCAATTCTGGGAGCTGTCCCAGGAGTTGGAGGAAGAACCTCACCACTATGAGGACGCCGCGAAAGACACCGATCCTGACTACACAACACCTAGTGCCTTCGGGGATGACACCACTGATGATGGTGCCGCGGATGCCACCACTGATGATGGCGGCGCACGCACAGATGGCAGCCAACTGAAGAGGCAATGGAAGGACCGGCGCCCGAATGTGCTCGGCACCGTCAGGGAGGAATTTACTGAAGTGAACTCCGACGGGCATCCGACGGTGCCCAAACACGTAGTCAAGGGGTACTCGGTTCAGCTTGGGTGCATTCTCCGGAGCACCGCCTCGATCAACACCGAGAACCTAAGGCATAAGGACCGAGGGAATTTGCGCAGCCTCCTCTTCACGAAGTTGCACGAACGATACAAGTTCCTCGCTGAGTTCGCAAACACACGCCTCTCAGGGAATAAAGTGAACGGTGCCGCCCTCACGAGGATGAGCACGGCCCTGTCTACTTGGAAAAGCACGGTGAAGGCAATGATTGACAAAGGTGATAGTTATGAGAAGATCAAGGCGAAATATCCTTCGATTAGCGAAGATGACTACAAGAAGTTCAAGATCAAGTGCAAGAGCCCCACAACCTTCGAATCAAGTCAGTGAGGGAAAGAAATGCGGCAGTTGAACATAGGGGTCCACCAACTTGGTCCCGGTGGTTACAGAGTGGCGGAGCCTATATGCGACAAGGAGGACACGGAGCGTGTTGAGCAAGGCCTACCGCCCCGCTTCAAGAAATACCGTGACAAGAAGACCAGGAACTTTCTCAGGGCCCGGTACAAGGAGGACCCGGTAACAAAGGAGCTTACCATGGATCCGAAGACCAAGGCACTTGAGCTTGTTCTGGTAAGGAATACTCCCCCGCGTAATTAGCTCCATATGGTTGCATTCTAATTAATCCCCAACATTTCTAAATGGTTCACGTTCCTTCCGCGGGACAAAGAAAGCAGTAGCGCGGGTTCATCTCACAGCTCCCCTTTCGACACCCCTTTGAATAGGGCGTTGAACGTAATGAAAAACAAGGATAAGCTCAGTAAGCCAACGTCAGCTGGTCGTGTGGCCGGCAAAGGCTTGTCCACAAAATGGTCGTCATACTATACCGCCGGTGGGCGAAAGGAGAAAAAGAGCATCTCGGAAAGCCAGTCGCGCGAGGTTGAAGCACTCAAGGCGCAAGTTGCGCGGATTCCGGAGATGGTCCAAGAGCAAGTGCAACAACAACTGGGATCGACGCTCACCGGCATTATGCCTACCTTGATTCATGGGATAACGACGTGGATTGCGGGTGGCCAACAGGGGCCGCCCCCGATTCCCAGCTTCACGGCCAGCAACTCGCACAACGCGTAGGCGGCGCCATTGGTGTCTCCGGTGGCTGCGGTATTGGTGTCTATGGCGGTGGCGCCATTGGTGTATCCGGCGGCGGCAGTATTGGTGTCTCCGACGCCGGCATTGGAGCTGAATGCACCCGGGTGTACGCCGGCCGGCACCTCGCCAGCAAGCGGCCCCTCCGTCAGTTGCACGCCCGCTGTTGGCGGTGCCTCGACATTAGCCGAGCTCGACGGCATCACGGTAACTAAGCCTCTCGGCCGAGGACTTCATCTCCTTGCCTTTGACTGGGCATCCTTGACGCCCTACATGTTTTCACAGGGCGCCGCGGATGTTCCTTGCACTCTCCTGCACTTCGTGGGCGGCGAGTTGGTCGATGTCGCCAAGGGCAGAATCGTTCAACCGGGCAACCCCGTGTTCCACGGTAATCCGATGCCACCCACAATGTATAGGGTTGAAGTGGTTCGGGTGCTGCCAGGCTGCGACGAGCTGTTACCTCCGATTCGACCCGCTGGGGCCGACGAAGAAGATGAGATGACCCTCAGCGCCTGCATAAGTTGGCCCCTGCTTTGGCCGAAGAGCCAGATTCGTTTGGGGGCGGGGGACACCACCCCACAGACAAGACCGCCAGTCGTGCCTGCGCTAAGCCATGGCAACAATGCCGCAACACTACCGAACATGCCGGACATCCCTATGGCACAGGATCCGGACATGCATATGGCACAAGATCCAGACGACGACGACAACGGTACATTTACCAACGTCAATAAGTACTTTGCCGAACATGGGTACGATGACGATTTCTGCGGGCCTCCTTCTCAAGAACCCAACCAAGACGACCGTGATCTAGCTGGTACGTCAAAGAAACCCAGTTGCAACAGGCGCCGTCTGGCGTTCAGTTCTCAGGAGACGCCTCGAGCTGCCGCCTTCACCGAGCCTCAGATAGCTGGGGTGTGAAATATTATCAGCCCCAACACGCTCAAGAAGGCGGTTTTTGAGCAGAACTCGGTCCCATTACAACAGATCAAGAAGAAGAGCCGGAAACGGCAGACTAAAAAGGGCGCCGGTGCGAGCCAGCCGGCACCGAGTATGATCCGTGCTCAGGACGGGCCACCTTCACCTAAGGATATCTCGAGGAGGGTGCATGTGGCCGGTAGGGCGATGCTACCGACAAATATGCTCAATGCTGCAACCGGTGCTATGCGGAGTCTGCACGACAGTGTTCTTTCTCTGGAGAAGCGGCGTCTAAGAGAGAATGATGTGGCATACCCGGTTTTCGTGGCCAAGGTGCCAGAGGGCAAGGGCTTTGTGGATGGCGACATCGGGGGTACGATCGTCCTGCGGTTTGATGACATCTTTGCTATGTTTAACCTTCATCCGCTGCACTACACCTTCGTTCGGCTGTTTTCGCTGAGTATGGAGATGCGGATCATTAGAGACAAGACCCCGGACATCGTGATCGTCGACCCCTTCTACATGTGTGCCAAGCTCTTGAGCAGCGCTGGGGACCGCCAAGTCACGAGTTCACACCTCGAAGACGTCATTCTGGCAAACCCAGATAAGGATAACTTCCTTGTGGCTTACTTTCCGAGTAAGTCATCCCTTAACCGCCCCGTAACATATGATTTCTTAGATTTCGATCGTTCTTTTTTTTCTAACATTCCGTGTTCTGTGTAGTGACACACATTGCACACTCATCCTCTTAAGCCCGAAATATTCCATGGCCACGTATTTCGACCCGAACTGTAACTTCAAGATAGACTACACAAATATCAAGAAAGTTCTTAATGATGTTCTCCCCGGCTACGCCAAATCTGGAGGCACCTTCACCAGGGCAGTTCGTAAGTACGGCAAGCACGTGTTCGCCCTCAATACGACGTTCTGCTGCGTCAAGCAGCCGCCTGGAGGTCAGAAGGATGCCTACTACGCCCTTCATCATATGCGGGCGATCGTAAGGGACCATCATCACCTTCTGCTACCAAATAATCTCAAAGATTGGGCCACGAGCTTGTCGGCAATCCAGGACGCGGACATCAGACAAGAATTCTTTTGCATCCAGTCGGTGTTTGCGGGCATCATCCATCAAGATGTCCTTCATACCTCGGGGCAGTTCTACCTCAGATATCAACCGTCCAATAGGGAGATAGACGGAACGCTACAAATGCAGGCTGACAACGCCCGCGATTTCATGACCATCACGACACACGGCGGCTTCATCCACGCTCCGGTCCCATGAGTCGAGTCGACAGTAGTGATGCTATGTGTAGTTCTGAAACATTGATTGGCTCATATTGTAATTAAACTTTAATGAACTTCTATGTCTCTTTTGTTTGGACAGTCGTTCAACTTAGATGTAATCGATGCAATTTATTAGTAGGACCATGAATCGTGCTATTAATGTCATGTCTTGCTTTTCTCTTCGGATCATTTTGTTGCATACTTATATATTGCTTATGTATGTATTTTCTGTTGTTTGGCTTGTGCATAGAGATGCCGTCGTATGTCGTGTACAAGGGTAAGGTTCCCGGAGTCTACGACGACTGGGAGGAGTGTTGGAGACAGGTTCACCGTTTCAGCGGTAACAGTTACAAAGGGTACACCACTAGGGCGGAGGCGGAATCTAGATACACCCGCTATCTAGCAGGAGAGAGGAGGGAGCGTTGGAGGAACCGGATGAAGACCAGTTTCATCGCGATGATGCTCATCGCGATGACTGCATCTCTCTTCTATGTGATGGTAGTTTAGATGATCGATATCGACTTGTAATGTGAAGACAAACTCGATACTCGCGGTCTCGATACTTGTAATGTTTTATCTTTGTTCGGTCTTTTGAATTCGGAGACTAATATGATGAATTGTATTCGGAGACTAATCTTCTATTGTATTCGATGAATCTGCTATTGCTGTGTGCTACTGTCTATATTCTGTCAAATAATATATTTTGTAACCTGTGCAAAAATTAGAAAAGTAAAAAAAAACCTAATATTCATACTAATGGCGCATCACTACAGAGTGCACCATTAGTATGCCAAAGTATACTAATGGCGCATCACCAAACAGTGCGACATTAGTATGCCAAGTATACTAATGGTGCATCCATCCGCAGTGCGCCATTAGTGTGCCAAATCACAAGGTTAAATATGGCCCCTGGGAGGCATACTAATGGCGCATGGTGTTATATACTAATGGCGCACTGGGTGGTGCGCCATTAGTATACCAGATACTAATGGTGCACCATTATTAATAAATACTAGTGGCGTGATACTAATGGCGCACCAGTGATGCGCCATTAGTAGGCAAAACTGGTGCGCCATTAATAGGCCTTTTCCTAGTAGTGTGCATCAGGAAGGATATGCCCATGATTTACGGATTAGAAGGAATTTCTTTGGGAAAGAAACAATCAGTCACACGCATAAGGAAGGAAAAAATGAGGAAGCATATCCCCATGCATTGGGTCAAACAAAATTTCTTGATTCACAACTTCACGGATTTGGAAGGAAAAATCTTGGGAAAGAAGCTGATCGTGGATTGCAATTTCAGAATTCTTGAACCAAAAATGCATTGATACATTTATACCAATATAAAAAGACCCAAAGGGCAGATCCAATTAATCTCGGCCATCAAATTATGTCAATCCAACGACGTAGACTGCTTCAATGTCGAGCACTCAACATGTTTTTATGCCAAATATAGTGCTAATCTCTACTACTATTAAACAATTGAGTTGTGGCACGAAGAATACATCTCAGCCATACATCCGCCATCTCTCAATGGACCGGATTGCCTCAATGTTGTATCACATCATTTACCATAATCAATTATCAACAATTACCATATGATCTACGCCATCATAATTACGCAATAATTACCATGATCTTGCTCCAACCTGGGCCTATTTTAATCATATCAATTAGCAAGAATTACCATGATCTACGTCATCATATATTTGTTTTTCTGAAACTCAGCCTTGTGTGTTGCGTACATAGAAGGAAAATATCAATTAACAATAATTACCATGATCTACACCATCATGTTTTTTAAAACTCAGCCTTGTGTGATGCGTACATAGAAGGAAAATATCAATTAATAATAATTACCATGATCTACGTCATCATGTTTTTTTAAACTCAGCCTTGTGTACTGCGTACATAGAAGGAAATAAGAAAAAGGTCTGGCCCATGTTCGCATGTAGGCAGATAATAACATGGAAACCAAATCTCTCGTTTCCTGTTTGTTCGGATCACATGATCGATCAGACCCTGACCTTGATTCCGATCGTTCCTTGAATTCCGTCACTTCCTTCTTTTCGTTCACCTGTTTGAGTGTTTGTCGTCTTCGACGGCTCGACTCTTGGTTTGACTCTCCTGGTCTTCTCGTCCCGAGGAACGACGGCGACGTGGGCCTACAACGCTACGCGGCGACGACAGGTATGAGCATGTCTCCTTATACAGTCGCGTTGTCACAGCCCCAGTTCAGGCCTTGCTTGACTTTGCTTGCATCCATGCATCATGTTAAATTTCTGAAACTTGAATTGAAAAAAGTGGAAGCCTCAAAAACTTAAATAAAAAAAGGGGCAAGAACCCTTAAGCTGGCATTCAGTGAAACCAAAATGGCCTTCATTAATGTTTGTTAATTTTGGCAAGGGTTTGTGTCCAAACCAAAAATATTGAACATTTTTAAGGAATTATTTTGGCACTGAATTTAAATCATTATTGTCTTTGACTTGGGCATTTAAACACTATTAATAATTTAAATGCTCAAATAATGTTGGAACTATTTTTTGGGCCACTGAAATAATTCAGCATGTGTCCATGAATATTTTCAGGATTTTATTAAATGGTTTAGTATTTTTACTAAACCAAAACAAATTGCAGAAAATAGAAAACAGTAATAAATTAGAAAAAGCAGAGAGAGAGAAGGACTTATCTGGCCTTACCTGTAGCCCACCTAGCTGGCCCAGCTGGCCAGCCCAGCCCACTGGCCTCTCCCCCCTGTCGTCTTCCTCGCGACAGAAGGACGAGGGGCGTGTGCCCACGGTGCGCCAGCACGCGCACGGCCACCGACGGCCACCTCCTGCTTCCCCGGCCCTCCTAACGACGCCACGACGATGCCCCGTGTCCCCTCACTCCTCTCCCTCACTCTCTGGACCCTTTTCCCCTCCTCTGCTCTCTCTCTCTCTCACGATCGACCACGAGCACCGAGAGCGCCGACGAGCACCACCACGGCCACCGGCCCTCCCTCGCCCTGTCGATGCTTCCAGAAGAACCGCCGCGTTCCTCTCGTCCTCTCCACCAAGCTATACGATGTCGGAAGCCCTGCTTCATCGCCACCATCTCGTCTTTGACATCGGCCGCCGTGGATCGCCGCCGTCGAATTCGCGGCAACGGAAGCTTCCCCGAGCCCATTGAGCTGCTCTGCGAGATCACCGTAAGCTCCTGCACGTTTTGCCCCTAACCCCGTGGCTTGCCGCTCGCCGTAGCCGTCGTTTCGTAGCTGGCCGTAGCACGCCGCCGCCTGAGCTCGTCGTCGGCGTAGCTCCGGTGACCATTAGGTCACCCCGGCGTGCCTAACCTACTCCCCGCATCGCGTAGCGCTCCGCTAGCCCATCGCCTCGCTCGTTAGCACACCACAGCGCTAACCCGCACCACGAACGAACTCCGGCCGCCGCGCTTCTCGCCGTCGGCGTCGTTTCCATGCACCCCAGCCACTACTGCTTGCTGCGTTGGAAGCGCGCGAGCATGCTCTTCGCGTGGAGCCAAACCCCGCCGCAAACCGCCGCCTGTAGCGCCGCCCCGACCAACTCCGGCGAGATCCCGTCGCTGCTATGGTCGCCGGCGTCACCTGCTGACGTGGCGCCGGTTATTTAGCGCTAATTACCCCACTAACTACCACCTGAGCCACTGACATGCGGGCCCCGCCCGGCTAACTAAGTAGTTAGGGCTAATTAACTTGGTTAGTTGACTGGGTCACTGACCAGTGGGTCCCACTGGTCAGTGTTTGACCTGGTCGACGCCGTTGACCTGCTGACGTCACTGTGACCTCAAGCTGACGCAGTAATCCTTTTTCTGGAATTTAAAATAAATCTTAAATGATTTATTTATTTCAGAAAATACCCAAAACTTCTAAAAATCTTAGAAAGTAAACCGTAACTCCAAATGAAATAAATTATATATGGAAAATGATCAGAAAAATCCAAAGAATCTGAATATGGCATTTTCATGCATGTTTGAACAAGTTAACATCACTGAATAGGACAATTCATGATTATGGAATAAATGGTAAATAGTTTTGGAGTTGGAATTTGCTATAGGTTTGAATTCCACTTCAATGAACATGACTAACTGTTGCACTAGGTCAATTCAGTACTTTAATATGACATATCATTCATATGATTGTGCATTGCATTGATTGTGGTTCCTTTTGTGTTTGCCGGTGTTTGTTCCCCTCAGTAGACGTATGTTCCGGCGATGAGTTCGATGACACCGATGAAGAACTATTTTATCTTCAGAAGTGCCAGGCAAGCACAAACCCCTTGTTCATTCCGATACAATCCCACTCTCTCGCTCCTGCTCTCTTTTACTGCATTAGGGCAACACCGATTCAACTGTTACATGCTGCGGTAGTTGAACCCTTTCCTCTGCATGACCTGTCATTGCCACAGTAAATAGATGAAACCCACTAGCATGAGTAGGAGTTGTTTGAGCCCTGTTGTGCCTACTCATTCATGCTTGTTTGTCATGCCTGCTACTGCTTAGAGTTGAGTCAGGTCTGATTCATCGGGGATGAATTGGAATGTGGTGAACATGTCCTACCGTTGAGAGCTAAGTGTGTGAACACGATTTGGTAAAGGTAGCGGTGAGAGGCCATGTAGGAGTACATGGTGCGTTGTCTCATTGCAGCCGTCCTCAGGAACTGAGTTCTGTGTTTGTGATCCATGAACAGTTACTACCACACATTGGGCTCCGGGCGCTCCAAGCTCTCTCGACTTATTAATCAACTTGATCTCTGTCCAGGAGTTGCAACTAGTTTCTGGTGTTTGTAGGTAGTGTTAGTAGTCTACCAAGTGGCACCCGGTACAGGTGGGCTTGGGACAGACTAGGCACAGTGGCCCGGTGTACCAAGTGGCACCCGGATGGTGGGCTTGGGAACCCTGTACACATCGTTTGGGGCCGTGAGCGACACCCCGGCCGGATCTCCTTGCGGATGGAACCCAAATAGGCGATAAACCTGGACTAGAGACTTGGGTGGTTAGTCAGGTCGTGGCCGACTCCCTCACCAGGCTTCCGCTTGAAGGTTGCCGAGATACACGACGTGTACATGGTGGTAAGTGGCGAGAGCATGTGTGAAGAAGTACACCCCTGCAGGGTTATCATTATCTATTCGAATAGCCGGATTCCTCGGATATGGAAACTTGGACCCCTTGCATAGTTCATAGACAAGTGAAAGTGGATACTCTAAAACTCGCAAGATAAGCGTGAGTGCTATGGATGGCCTTCTCGTAGGGAGACGGGAGCGGATCCATAGTGGTGTATTGATATGATGAACATGTGGACTCGTGTGCGCCACCTCAAAAGAGTTGCTTGCAGTCGTAGTTTAGGATAGCCACCGAGTCAAAGCTGGCTTGCTGCAGTTAAACTCCACCACCCCCTTTGTTGATACCGATGCATATATAGATAGTTCTGATGTAAGTCTTGCTGAGTACCTTTGTACTCACGTCTTCAGTCTCGCTAGTAGTTCCGCATGGACTTCGACGTTTAGCTTGTTACCTCAGCTACGATCTTGTGCCCTCGATAGGATCTGGTAGATAGTCAGACTTCTCAGCCTTTTTCATTTGTAGTTGTCTGTACTCAGACAAGTTAAGCTTCCGCATGTGCTTGTTGCTTGTATGCTCTGTATGTTGGGTCATGAGACCCATGTTTGTAATATCTCGCTCCTCGGAGCCTAATGAATAAATACTTGAGTCGTAGAGTCTTGTTGTGATGCCATGTTGTATGTACTCATATCGGGCATATTGTGTGTATGATTGAAATGCTTGGTATGAGTGGGATTCGACAATCTAGTTGTTTATCCTTGGCAGCCTATTATATGGGGAAATGTAGTCTAGTGTATTCTGAGCGATAGTAGTCCGCTACAGCCCGGTTCATTGGAGTCCTGCTAGCCCAGCACTACTGCTCAGGACACTTGACTGGCCGGCATGTGTTTCACTTTGTTCTTGTGTCTGTCCCTTCGGGGAAATGTCACGCGGTGACATCCGGAGTCCTGTCTAGCCTGCTACAGCCCGGGTTACCGGAGTCCTGTTAGCCTAGTGCTACAGCCTGGATTCACACGCTGTTGACCGACATGCTCGAGGTTGATTCATGTATGCCTGTCCCCATGGGTTAGTGCCGCTTTGGGTTCACGACTAGCCATGTCGGCCCGGGTTCTTTGTCATATGGATGCTAGAGACACTATCATATACGTGAGCCAAAAGGCGCAAACGGTCCCGGGCCAGGTAAGGTGGCACCCGTGGGAATACCGCGCGTGAGGCCACAAAGTGATATGATGTGTTACATGCTAGATCGGTGTGACCTAGGATCGGGGTCCTGACAGCGTTGGTATCAGAGCCTGACTGCCTGTAGGATTACCAAGCCAAACCGGTCGAAGTCGTGTCTAGGAATGCTTTAGTTATATAAGGGAATTGATTGTGGAAGGGAACGTAAGGCTCTTTTTACTCCTTATACCTCATGGCCTTCTGATCTGAGTCAACCTCTTCTTTTCTACGGGGATTAAGAATTAGGCCTTCTCATCTATCTATCAGGATGACGTGTTACTAATCCATAGACTTATAGAATTGATAGTTTTAAGCTTTAGTTCCGTTCGTACTACTTCCATATATTCCTAACTGGCCTCAGAACCTTGATATTATGATTCTGAGTGGTTATGCCACCATTTTCGCAGGATGTCTCAAATCTTTTCGAGCATTTACAGCCGTTATGCTGTCCGAGTCATCCCAGGTTTCTAAATAGTCTGATGCATTTGCAAATCCTTTCTTTCCATTTCTGATATCCTTTTGGGTCAGATTAACCACACTAATGGTGAGTTGAGGTACTCCGTTACCTCGACATATATGTTGGAGCTATTACTATGACCCTAGGTGTTTTAGGGAGTCACCTAGTGATCTAGCCATGTTTTGTATTCCCAGTGTGTGATTCTGGCCATTATTCTCAAAAGCATCCCGTGATGCCATGTAGTGGTAGGTATTCTATTCCTGGGTTTTGAACCCGAGATTCACCCTACTTCATGTCGTTAGTATTTGCTAGTTCCCTTAAGATATTAGTAACCTTTGCGATAGTCCTCGAGGTCCGTGGTATTTCCTTCTTCCAAATACTATGAACCACTCATGGCAGAAGTTCTTGAACCAAAGGATCACAACCAGAGTGCTCTTGATGAGTTCTCCATTCTATATTATGGCTCTGCCAGTTCTACCTTTCTGCATGGGTTATCCGGAAGAAATATGTTGAGGATAAAGATGCCGGAGGAGCAGACAACGATGGACCATCGATGGGCTAGGTGCAGGACCCTCATATTCAAGAGCTGCTTCTCAAGCAGACGGATAACACAAGAGCTGCCGCCTGAGAGAAAGCCAAGCTGGATCAACTAGAGATAGACGCGGTTACTCCATTGTATGAAGGATGCAGACCCGAGGATACCCGCCTGAAAGTAACGCTCATGCCTTTGGAGATGAAGGTAAAACACAAAATGACCGTCGCATGCTTCGACGAGAACATGTCATTCTGGCACGAACGTCTTCCCAAGGGGAACAAGTGCCCGACCAGTTTCGAGGAGGCGAATAAAGTCGTGTGTCCTCTGGATTTACCGCACGTGAAATACCATGTGTGCATGAACAATTGCATCATTTATCGGGGCGAGCACGTGGAGTCTACCATATGTCTGGTGTGCAGCATCACTCGATACAAGAAGAGGAAGAAAGCTCCTCGAAAAGTGGTGTGGTACTTTTCGATCACTCCTTGTCTGCAGCGGTATTTCGCGGACCCTAAGGTAGCAAAGCTCCTATGTTGGCACGCGAATAGGGAGGAGAAGAAGCGAGAAGATGATGCAAATGATCCGGAGTTAAATAAAAAAGACAAGATGATGAGTCACCCTAAGGATGGGAGCCAGTGGCAAGCGTTGAACTTCGAACACCCAGAATTTGGGAAGGATCCAAGGAACATCTTGCTGGGCGCGAGCACCGATGGAGTCAATATGTTTGGCAGCCAGAGAAGCACACATAGCACATGGCATGTGTTTGTGTGGATGTACAACCTTCCCCCCTGGTTGTGCATGAAGAGGAAGTACATTCACATGAGTATGATAATTGAAGGGTCGAAACAACCAGGGAACGACATCAATCTGTATCTGGGGCTCCTGAAAGAGGAGCTAGACACGCTGTGGAAAACGCCAGCCAATACATGGGACGCCGCAGAGAAAGAATATTTCCCAATGTGAGCCGCACTGCTCACGACGGTGCACGACTATCTCGGTTACGGATATCTCGCGGGGCAGGTGGTCCATGGATTTTCTGGATGCGTTAGGTGCATGGATGACACAACGTATCGCCAGCTAGATAGAGATCCCGGGTCTTCAAAAACCGTGTTCATGGGACATCGAAGGTGGCTCCGCGATGATGACCCATGGAGGAAACGCAAGGATCTGTTCGATGGTGAAACCGAACTCCAAAGACGCCCGTGTACGAGGAGCGGCGAGGAAATAGACGGGCTGTTGAAAAATTGGAAAGATTGCCCACTGCCGCGAAAGAAGTAAAAGGCGCCAGAGCCGAGAAAGAAGCGAAAGGCGCCAGAGGCGCTGCTGAAGATATGGAAAACAAGGTCTGTTTTCTGGGACTTGCCGTACTGGAAGATCCACCATGTGCCTCACAGCCTTGATGCCATGCATATCACGAAGAACGTGTGCGAGAGTCTGCTTGGTACCCTGCTCAACATGCCAGAGAGGACCAAAGATGGGCCGAAAGCAAGGGCAGACTTGAAATCAATGGGCATCAGGTAGGAGCTTCACACTAATGATGATGATGATGATGAGGCGAAGCAGGACACAGAAAGTCGTCGCGAAGGCAAAAAGGCCAAGAAGACCAGAAATGACTACCCTCCCGCGTGCTTCACTCTAAGTTAGGAGGAGATCGAGCAGTTTTTCACCTGCCTCGTAGGAGTAAAACTTCCTTACGGTTACGCGGGGGAGATAAGCAGATACCTAGACCCAGCGAAGCAGAAGTTTAGCGGGATGAAGTCTCACGACTGTCACGTGTTGATGATGCAGATACTTCCAGTTGCAATCCGTGGGATCATGGACGCGCACGTCCGTGAAACGCTATTTGGCCTATGCAACTTTTTCGACGTCATCTCTCGGAAGTCGGTTGGCGTGAGGCAACTCAGAAGGCTACAGGAAGAGATCGTGGTGATACTATGCGAGCTTGAGATGTACTTCCCGCCCGCATTCTTCGACGTTATGGTGCATCTGCTGGTCCATATCATGGAGGATATCATCCAACTCGGGCCGACGTTCCTGCACAGCATGATGCCGTTCGAAAGGATGAATGGTGTCATCAAAGGATACGTTCGCAACATGTCACGTCCAGAGGGAAGTATAGCCAGAGGCTTTCTGACCGAAGAGTGCATCTCCTACTGCACGAATTATCTAGGCATCGAGAACCCCGTTGGTCTGCCCGTCAACAGGCACCTCGACAGGCTCGCTAGATGGGGTCACGATGAGGGTCGCCGCGAAATGCATGTCGACTTCGAGGATCGACTTGCCGACTTTGAAAGAGCAAACCTAGTCACGCTACAACACATAGACGTGGTCGATCCTTGGGTGGTAGAGCACAAAACCTTTATTGAGAAGACGTACAATGACCGAGGCCAACAGAGGACGGACGGAGATATAATCAAAGAGCACAACTCATGTTTCACGCGTTGGTTCAAGCAGAAGCTTCTGTCATACCCTTTACATAAGGATTCTTTCGCGGAAGAACAACTCATATTCGCCTTGTCACAGGGCGCCGAGCATAACCTGATGACCTATGAGGCGTACGATATCAACGGCTACACATTCTACACCGAGGACAAGGACATGAAGAGCGATGGTTATCAGAACTCCGGGGTAACGATGGAATCCTACACCGGTAACGATAAGGACAGATACTACGGAAGGATCGAGGAGATCTGGGAGCTGAGCTACGCTGGAGAGAAGGTCTCGATGTTCCGTGTCAGATGGGCCAAGAGCGTCCTAAAAGAAGACTGGTATTTCACCACCATGGTTATACCCGAAGCCAAATCCAAGACCGCGGGCGCAAATGTCACCACGAAAAATGAGCCATGGGTACTGGCTTCACAAGTGGACCAATGCTTCTTCATTACCGACCCGTCAAAGCCCAGTCGTGTTGTCGTGAGGAGAGGCAAAAGGAAGATCATCGGAATGGATGGAGTAGCCAATGAGCAAGACTTCGACAAGTACGGCGACCCGAAGATCGAACATGACGACGACGATGAAGTAGCAGCATACACCACAAGAAGAAGCAGGACCACCCTACCTAAAGGACGTCCGTTCCACAGAAGAACTCCATTTGCGAAAAAGAAGGGCAAGAAGATTGTGAACAGATAGCTAGCTAAGATCGATTGTATTTAAATTGTAGCCTTCATTTCTCGGGCACTTTTTGATATCATGAATATTTTTAAATTTCATGGGCACTTTTTGAATTCATGAATATTTTTTCAAATTTGATGATATTTTTTTCATATTCAATATGAAAAAATATTGATTATTCATGAGGACACTCGATCTCGATCCCCCTCCCTCTCAACAGCTATCCTCCTCGCCAGATCCCCCTCGCCGCCGAGCACCCCTCGCACCCTCCCCCCGCTCCGCCGACGACGACGACCCCCCCCCCTCCCCCGCTCCACCGCCGCCGACGACCCACCGCACCCTCCCCCGCTCCACCGCCGCCGCCGACCCACCGCACCCTCCCCTGCTCCACCACCGCCGTCGACACCCCGCACCTTCCCCCGGCCCGCTCCACCGCCGCCGCCGACACCCGCACCCTCCCCCACTTTTTGAAGATATTTTTAAATAACAAATTTGATGATATTTTCAAATAAGAAATTTGATGATATCTTCAAATAACAAATTTGATGATATTTTCAATAAAAAATAAAAAAACAAATTTGATGATATTTTCAGAAAAAAAATTGATGATATTTGATGATATCTTCTGTTCTAGTCCTCATGAAAATAACAAATTTGATAAAAAACAAATTATTAGATGCAACAAGAAATAATGAAAAAAATGTTCTAATGGCGCACCAGAGGCAAGAGGAACTGGACCCTGCCCTTGCTGATACGGCTTCTAGTCCAAGAAAGCCTGCAGGCATAGGGAGGGAGTTAGACAAGGACCCAAGGAAGAGACTAAATATGGATGTTGCTTCTAACTTGGGTCATCCAAACAAAAACTCCACCTTATTGGCAATCACAGATGGGTGTGGGGATGATCAGAAGAAAGGAAACTCCCCTACAAGTAGCACAAGTAGCAAACGTGCGAAGACGGGAAAGGAAAGTGGAATCCATGAGATATCGGCGGCCTCCCTCGAGGAGGACCGCCGGATGCAATGAATATCCTCGCTTGGAACTGCCGGGGGGTGGGGAACCGCCGGACAGTTCGGGAGGTGTTGGCCCTCGTCAAAGCCAATGACCCCAAGCTAGTCTTCTTAAGCGAGACTAGACAGGATGTGGTTAAAGTGGAAAAGCTCAAGTGGAGGTTAGGGTTAAAGGGTTTTCATGGTGTTAGTAGTAATGGAAAAAGTGGAGGGTTGGCTCTTTTCTGGGATGAGTCACTGTCCGTGACAGTTCTTGATGCATGTTGTCGGTATATTGATGTTCGTATTGATGATGTTGGTGGCGGAACCTCATGGAGAGGTACTTTTGTCTATGGCGAGCCAAGAGTTGAGAACAGGCAAGTCATGTGGGATCATCTAGCTCGGCTCAGAGCAGTTTCGTAGGAACCTTGGTTTGTCTGTGGGGATTATAACGAAGCTTTGTGGCAACATGAGCATCTCTCGCGATCTCTGCGGTCGGAGACGCAGATGTCAGCCTTTAGGGATTGCCTGCTGCTTTGTGAGCTCATGGACTTGGGATTTGCAGGTGTTCCATATACATATAATAACGGGCAGGACGGGGATCGCAATGTACAAGTCAGGTTGGACCGAGCTTGTGCGGATGAATACTGGAAGGACCTATTTCCAGCGACGAGGGTGCTGCATCTCGCAACACCCTGTTCAGATCATTGTCCCCTACTAATCCAATTGGGGGATATTCAGGCCTTTCGTAAGAAGGGGAACGCGCCACGGTACGAAATCATGTGGGAACGCCACCGAGGTCTTCCACACTTGGTAGCCAACTCATGGGTAAGGCATAAGCCGAGTGGAGGGCTCGGTTCAGTGGCTGCGTCTTTGCAACATGTTATGACTGATTTGAAGGAATGGAGTAGTAAAAACTTTGGTAATGTTTTGAAATAAATAGAAGAGCTAAGGAATCAACTAGCTGCACTACAGTTAGCTGGGGCTGATCGGTCCCATATCCGGACTAAGATGAATCAGTTAGACGAACTCCTATATAGAGAGGAAATGATGTGGCTGCAGCGATCACGTATTACGTGGCTAAAGGAAGGCGAACGTAACACGAAATACCTACACCGTAGAGCAATTTGGAGGGCGAGGAGGAACCATATTCAACGACTGAAAAAGATGGATGGCTCTTGGTGCTCTGTACCCTCAGATATGGAGTGGATGGCGCAGTCATACTTCAAGGAAGTATACACCAAGGACCCTACTCTGGATCCTTCTGTCATCTTGGATTGTATCCAGCAGAAGCTTACAGCAAATATGAATGATGCTCTCAGTTTGCCTTTTGCAGACAATGAAATTTCGGACGCGCTCTTCCAAATAGGGCCTTTAAAGGCTCCAGGTGTGGATGGGTTCCCAGCGCGTTTCTATCAGCGAAACTGGGATGTTCTTAAGGCAGATATTGTTGCGGCGGTTAAGGAGTTCTTTGCCACAGGGATAATGCCAGATGGTGTCAACGATACGGCGGTGGTATTAATACCGAAAATTCCACACCCTCGTGAACTAAAGGATTTCCGTCCTATTAGTCTTTGCAATGTGGTATATAAAATCGTGTCTAAATGTATGGTGAACAGGCTGCGACCTTTCTTAGCAGAGCTGATCTCGGAAAATCAAAGTGCGTTCATTCCTGGCAGGCTGATTACGGATAACTCGATTATTGCCTTCGAATGTATCCATCACATACAATCTGTTAAGGAAAATTCACCGGCTTTGTGTGCTTACAAGCTTGACCTTTCAAAGGCATATGACCGAGTCGATTGGGACTTTCTCGAGAGGGCCCTTCTCAAATGGGGCTTCTCCCAGTTCTGGGTCTCTCGTGTTATGGCGTGTGTATCCTCGGTTAAATATTCAGTGAAGTTCAATGGCAAGCTACTGGAATCTTTTTCCCCGTCCCGGGGTCTCCGGCAAGGTGATCCGTTATCCCCCTTTCTGTTCCTTTTTGTTGCGGATGCTCTATCAAGGTTGATCAATAAATCTATGGAAGAGGATGGATTGAAAGGGGTGAAAATTTGTAGAGGTGCTCCGGAAATATCCCACCTTTTATTCGCGGATGATTCACTCTTGTTTTTTCAAGCTTCTGAACAGCACGCAAATTTGGTTAAAGGTTTGTTGAACACTTATGCGGTGGCTACTGGTCAACTAATAAATCCTTCAAAGTGCTCCATCCTTTTTTCAGATCACTGCACGCCCACAGTGGCTAATAATGTTAAGGGTGTACTGGAGATTACACAGGAGGTCTTCGAGCCTAAGTATGTAGGCCTCCCTGTGCCGGAGGGAAGAATGCATAAAGGTAATTTTGAAACTATCCAGGAAAGATTAAGGAAGAGATTAATCGACTGGAGTGAGCAATATATGTCATCAGGTATCAAGGAGATTCTAATTAAACCAGTTGCTCAGGCTATACCAGCTTATGTCATGAGTGTTTTCAAACTCCCGGCATCGATTTGCGATGAGTTAACCCGCATGATGCGACAGTACTGGTGGGGAGTTGAAAAGGGAAAGCGTAAAATGGCATGGCTGAGTTGGGACAAAATGCGCCTACCCAAATCTATGGGAGGCATGGGCTTCAGAGATATGCGGGCTTTTAACCAGGCCTTACTCGCAAAACAAGCATGGCGCCTTCTAGATACGCCAGACAGTTTGTGTGCTAGGCTTCTAAAGGCGAATGGATCGTGTGTCAGAATTCTTAGATGATAACGGTGCATGGCGAATGGATCGGTTGAGAGAGAATTTTTGGCCTATGGATATTGATTTTATTGTGAAAATAAGGACGTCCCCAAGACAGTGTTGTGACTTCATATCGTGGTTCCCAGAGAAGAATGGCCAATTTTCGGTCAGGAGTGCTTACAGACTTGCCTCATATGATCATAATATGGCGTTTGCGGGGGGGCTTCCTGTTCAGCACCAAGTGGAGCGAGATCAATTTGGAATGCTGTGTGGAAATCGTCAGTACCTCAGAAAATGAAAATCACAGCTTGGAAGGCAGTTGTAGGCGCACTGCCAACAGCGCAATGTAAGAAATTCAGACATATATCCACGCGCTCGACCTGTCCTTTATGTGGTGTGGAAGAGGAAGGTCCTTTTCATGCGCTAGTTACATGTACTAACGCGCGCCTGGTTTGGGTAAATATGAGGACTAGATGGCCCCTCCCATCTGACGAGATTCTAGTTGACAATGGCAAGGATTGGTTACTACAGGTGCTGGTAAACTGTACTGATGAGGTCCGGGATATGGTTATCATGATAGTCTGGCGAATTTGGCAACTGCGGACAGATCAATCACATGGCAAGGAAATCCCACCAACGGATGTCACGGTGGAGTTCCTCGACAGCTACTACAGGTCTATCAAACTAGCAGGCCTGTTTAGCACGGAGGAAATAATCAAGGGCAAGATGACAGTGTCTGCCGAGTGCTCAGTTTCTAGACACAAAGTGGTTCCCCCGGCCATGCCATGGCCAGCGCCCCAGCCGGGCTACGTTGCCCTTTCCGTCGATGGATCCTTCTTGGGATCCGATGGGTCAGCGGCTGCTGGCATGGTTCTTCGGGACGATAAAGGCAGGATTATTTTTTCAGCATATCGCTATATCTTTCATTGCAACGATTCGTTGGAAGAGGAAATACATGCCCTCATGCAGGGGATGGCGTTGGCTATACAAAATACTATGCTTCCGGTGGTCGTTCAATCAGATTCTGCTGAAGCACTCTCAATCCTGTCTAACAACAGCCTGGTGAAGTCAGCTTATGGGCAGTTGGTTCTTGAGATCAAAGAGTTGATGAGTAGTAGGGAGTTTTTACCATAGAAAATTCACCGTAGTCAGAATTGTGTAGCAGATCGTTTGGCCACTTACAGCCGATCCGAGAGAACCACAGCTGTGTGGTTACAGTCGGCTCCACCTTGTATTGAGGATTTGTGGCCTCTTGATTGTAACACTATAACTTTGCAATAAAAACTCCCTTTCCCCCGCAAAAAAAATGGCGCACCAGAGGAGGGTGCGCCATTGCTGTCAGGAAAAAAAGTTACTAATGGCGCACCAGAGGAGGGTGCGCCATTGCTATCAGAAAAGAAAACTACTAATGGCGCACCAGAGGGTGGTGCGCCATTGCTATAGTGTCTAGCTAGATACCCCTTCGCCCGATCCCCCCTTCCCTCTCCCTCGCCAGATCCCCCTTCCCTCCCCCGTCGCGCCCGCTCCCACGACCCCCGCGCCCGTTCCACACCCGCTCCGGCTCCCCCGCACCCGTTCCGACGACCCCCGCGCCCGCTCCACACCCTAGCACCTCCCACTTCCCCTCCCCTCGCGCTGCTTCACCCGACTAGGTCGTCCCCGTCGACACCGCATCATCCCCGCTACCACCGTCGTCCCCGCACCCCACCAAGGAGTCCAGGAGCTCTGCAGTGTTCTTCTACGTCATCTACGGCCAGCCGTTCGAGCTCGACGACTCTGCATCATGCGGATCGAGGTCTTCTTCCACCTCCGGCCACCGCGGCCTCACCGTCGATCCGCGTCACCTCGTCAACCCCAGTCCCGCATGAGCTCGCCATCATCTTCCTGTCGGTGAGCTGCACCGGTTCCCCTTTCCCCTCCTCCCCTTCGATTCCATCGCCGTAGACTGTCGCACCACCGCGCCCCAGCTCCCGGTTGCCGCCCCCCCCCCCCCCCCCGTGGCCGTGCTCCCCTCGGCCCCTGGCCCCGCCCAGGCGCGCTCACCGCACCCTAGCACTGCCCGTGCGGTGCGTGCGTGGGTGTGCGTCCGTTCGTTCAATTGGGATTGATTGGTGTGTCAAGTGCTATCTAGTTTGTTCTGTGTTCGGGCTGCGATGTGGAAGATGAGATTTAATTTGGCTGAACAGACAAACATCAAGTTGGGAGGCAACAGATTTGTACACATCAATTTTATCAGATTAGTTAGTTCCACATTTTCTGAGGTTTAGGTACTTGCGATTTTCCTATCCTGAACCTGAGGGCACAGGGAAAGCATGAATGGCTGTATTCTTTTTCCAAGCGAGCTGGTACTGTACTGTTGGTAATATTTTGCAGTAGTCCTGTAATTTTTATATTCAGGATTGGCTTTGTTTCCCCAAAGCTGTTATGTTACCATGTTATCATTATTAATTGGTTGCTGCCTTTCGGTTCTTTTGGTTACAGAAAGGTAGATTTTGTGGTACGAGTGGTTGTAAAGTCTCTCTCTCGGTAGTTGGCAGTTGGCACATACTCGGCTCAGTGTGAGTAGCTTGCTCACTCCACTGAATCTGATGACACAAAGGGGAGCTTAGGCTTACAAAGATTGTAAAGTTAGTATTCCACTATGCAATGCAAGGATCTGATGCATTCGTTGTTGCACCTGTTAATGTCCTGATGCAGTGATGCACATGCTACTGATAAAAGCAATTGGACGCTAGTGAAATGGAGCACTCCCAATCAAATTTATCTATTGGTCTCCTATAAAATTATGAATCATGCAATATACCTTGTTACTAAGTGCATAATCAAGTGCCCTTTAGTTATTTACTATTTCAGAATGTCTTAAGCTGACACCTACTCTCGGCATATGACTCTAGCAGCTACTTGTTGTACCTATTTTTTTCATACAGTACTGAATTTGTATGCCTATGCTTAATAATTTTGTTTCATATAGATTTCTAGCTCCTTAGGGGGGTTGTTCCTCTTTACAGGTGTGTTAAACAGGGTTTTATGTGGTCATATGGAGTTTATTAGGTAGAGAAAGTACCTTGTGATTTTTCTAATTTTGGACATATATCAAGTCTCACCAAGACATCTTCATTACAACACTCAGCTTATCCAAGACATCTTCATTACATTCTAGACAGGATAGAAGCCTACTTTGTTTAGAAACAGAGTCAGAATTTGAAAAGGAAAACCCTTAAGCCAAACATACAACAAGCATTGACAACATAAGTGGAGACACTAATTTTCTCTCACTTGTGGAGGCTCTAATCCTCAGGGATCATGGCTAAAATAATTTTCCATGCATGATTAGTGATTATCTGAATTAGTTTGTAAACTGTAGAGGTGGTTAGGCTCTGGTTAAAAATAAAAACAATAATAGAAGTTTTGTATTTTCTAAGTAAAAAACCCCACATATGCACCAGGATGTGATCTGTCAGAACCAAAGTAGACCTATCTCTGCATTAGTTGTTTTGTGCTTCAAGTGTCCCAGTCAAGGACAAATTGAGTGGTTGCAAAATAATATTATGTGGTCAATGTGGATTTACTATTTTTTGGTGATAGTTCTGAACTGGTAAATAAGTTAACATGCGTAAGTGAGACTTGGCATTTTAAAGCTTAGGGTCTTCAACTTCAACCGTGAATTGGGATGATAATGTTATTTTGCCTCCTTAACAGAATGGTGTCATAATCAGAACAAAGCTGCTGCAAATGCATACCTTTTTTTTACAAGTGCATCTGCACCTTCTGATCCATTTAGAGTTATCATAAATATATTTCCAAGGTTTTTTTCATTTCACTGTAGAGTCTTTGCTTCTGGACTCAATGCACATTCATCAGTCATAAGAGATAAATACTAGTAAGTCAAGGGCACCAGAATTTGATCATGCCTCTTTTGAGAAGTATGTCTATTGATTCAAAATTGATCATACTATTGGTGATTTTTTGTTGGGTGACCTATTATATCTGGAATGGAAGCTCACATAAGTTGAGATGATTTTTTTCCATATGAAAGCAGAGGACCATATGGTTTGTGGCTGGGTTTTGTCTCCGACCATTGTGTCGTGATGAATTTGCAGGTACCCCGAGAGGCCCTTGAGTTTGCCGGAATGTCGATTAACTTCCATTCCGGCAAATTCGGGTACTCCATATGTCCTACTTTCAGCAAAGGTCATGCTGAAATTTTCCGTGAATTTTAGCATGACTTTGCTAAAAATAGGACATATGGGGTACTTGCGACTAATGCATGGGCCGGGGTATCTTAGTACTTAGTTAAGTAGGATCAACTGCCCCGCCATTCTTGCTGCATTAAACCATAGGTGGCAATAGAGCCAAGTGATTAGGCCCAACTTAGAATTCTCCTGAGCATCGATAAACCCTAGATGATAAACTCAACATAGGTGGCAATAGAGCCAAGTGATTAGTGCCAAGTGATTAGGCCCAACCTAGGGAGCCTCGGCATCGATAAACCCTAAATGATGAAAACTTAACTTGGCTTCTATAGGGTGCCTCGGTGTCGATGAGAACCTAAATGATGTACGCTTAGGCTTTTAGGGTGCCTCGGCGTCGACAAACCCTAAATGATAAAAGCTTAGCTTTTAGGATGCCTCGGTGTCGACAAACCCTAAATGATGAGACCATGATCTTGTTCCTTGACAATAACCAACTTTTTGACCAAACTTTTTTCCTATTTAGAGCGAAACAGGGCCCACAACGATGAGGCCGGCAGTTCGGGCGGCAAGCAATTCTGGGAGCTGTCCCAGGAGTTGGAGGAAGAACCTCACCACTATGAGGACGTCGCGGAAGACACCGATCCTGACTACACAACCCCTAGTGCCGTCGGGGATGACATCACTGATGATGGCGCCGCGGATGCCACCACTGATGATGGCGGCGCACGCACCGATGGCAGCCAACTGAAGAGGCAATGGAAGGACCGGCGCCCGAATGTGCTCGGCACCGTCAGGGAGGAATTTACTGAAGTGAACTCCGACGGGCATCCGACGGTGCCCAAACACGTAGTCAAGGGGTACTTGGTTCAGCTCAGGTGCATTCTCCGGAGCACCGCCTCGATCAACACCGAGAACCTAAGGCATAAGGACCGAGGGAATTTGCGCAGCCTCCTCTTCACGAAGCTGCACGAACGATACAAGTTCCTCGCTGAGTTCGCAAACACACGCCTCTCAGGGAATAAAGTGAATGGTGCCGCCCTCACGAGGATGAGCACGGCCCTGTCTACTTGGAAAAGCACGGTGAAGGCAATGATTGACAAAGGTGATAGTTATGAGAAGATCAAGGCGAAATATCCTTCGATTAGCGAAGATGACTACAAGGAGTTCAAGATCAAGTGCAAGAGCCCCACAACCTCCGAATCAAGTCAGTGGGGGAAAGAAATGCGGCAGTTGAACATAGGGGTCCACCAACTTGGTCCCGGTGGTTACAGAGTGGCGGAGCCTATATGCGACAAGGAGGACGCGGAGCGTGTTGAGCAAGGCCTACCGCCCCGCTTCAAGAAATACCGTGACAAGAAGACCAGGAACTTTCTCAGGGCCCGGTACAAGGAGGACCCGGTAACAAAGGAGCTTACCATGGATCCGAAGACCAAGGCGCTTGAGCTTGTTCTGGTAAGGAATACAGCCCCGCGTAATTAGCTCCATATGGTTGCATTCTAATTAATCCCCAACATTTCTAAATGGTTCATGTTCCTTCCGCGGGACAAAGAAAGCAGTAGCGCGGGTTCATCTCAGAGCTGCCCTTTCGACACCCCTTTGAATAGGGCGTTGAACGTAATGAAAAACAAGGATAAGCTCAGTAAGCCAACGTCAGCTGGTCGTGTGGCCGGCAAAGGCTTGTCCACAAAATGGTCGTCATACTATACCGCTGGTGGGCGAAAGGAGAAAAAGAGCAGCTCAGAAAGCCAGTCGCGCGAGGTTGAAGCACTCAAGGCGCAAGTTGCGCGGATTCCGGAGATGGTCCAAGAGCAAGTGCAACAACAACTGGGATCGACGCTCACCGGCATTATGCCTACCTTGATTCATGGGATAACGACGTGGATTGCGGGTGGCCAACAGGGGTCGCCCCCGATTCCCAGCTTCACGGCCAGCAACTCGCACAACGCGTAGGCGGCGCCATTGGTGTCTCCGGTGGCTGCGGTATTGGTGTCTATGGCAGTGGCGCCATTGGTGTATCCGGCGGCGGCGGTATTGGTGTCTCCGACGCCGGCATTGGAGCTTAATGCACCCGGGTGTACGCCGGCCGGCACCTCGCCAGCAAGCGGCCCCTCCGTCAGTTGCACGCCCGCCGTTGGCGGTGCCTCGACATTAGCCGAGCTCGACAGCATCACGGTAACTAAGCCTCTCGGCCGAGGACTTCATCTCCTTGCCTTTGACTGGGCATCCTTGACGCCCAACATGTTTTCACAGGGCACCGTGGACGTTCCTTGCACTCTCCTGCACTTCGTGGGCGGCGAGTTGGTCGATGTCGCCAAGGGCAGAATCGTTCAACCGGGCAACCCCGTGTTCCACGGTAATCCGATGCCACCCACAATGTATAGGGTTGAAGTGGTTCGGGTGCTGCCAGGCTGCGATGAGCTGTTACCTCCGATTCGACCCGCTGGGGCCGACGAAGAAGATGAGATGACCCTCAGCGCCTGCATAAGTTGGCCCCTGCTTTGGCCGAAGAGCCAGATTCGTTTGGGGGCGGGGGACACCACCCCACAGACAAGACCGCCAGTCGTGCCGGCGCTAAGCCATGGCAAGAATGCCGCAACGCTACCGGACATGCCGGACATCCCTATGGCACAGGATCCGGACATGCATATGGCACAAGATCCAGACGACGACGACAACGGTACATTTACCAACGTCGATAAGTACTTTGCCGAACATGGGTACGATGACGATTTCTGCGGGCCTCCTTCTCAAGAACCCAACCAAGACGACCGCGATCTAGCTGGTACGTCAAAGAAACCCAGTTGCAACAGGCGTCATCTGGCGTTCAGTTCTCAGGAGACGCCTCGAGCTACCGCCTTCACCGAGCCTCAGATAGCTGGGGTGTGAAATATTATCAGCCCCAACACGCTCAAGAAGGCGGTTTTTGAGCAGAACTCGGTCCCATTACAACAGATCAAGAAGAAGAGCCGGAAACGGCAGACTAAAAAGGGCGCCGGTGCGAGCCAGCCGGCACCGAGTATGATCCGTGCTCAGGACGGGCCACCTTCACCTAAGGATATCTCGAGGAGGGTGCATGTGGCCGGTAGGGTGATGCTACCGACAAATATGCTCAATGCTGCAACCGGTGCTATGCGGAGTCTGCACGACAGTGTTCTTTCTTTGGAGAAGCGGCGTCTAAGAGAGAATGATGTGGCATACCCGGTTTTCGTGGCCAAGGTGCCAGAGGGCAAGGGCTTTGTGGATGGCGACATCGGGGGTACGATCGTCCTGCGGTTTGATGACATCTTTGCTATGTTTAACCTTCATCCGCTGCACTACACCTTCGTTCGTCTGTTTTCGCTGAGTATGGAGATGCGGATCATTAGAGACAAGACCCCGGACATCGTGATCGTCGACCCCTTCTACATGTGTGCCAAGCTCTTGAGCAGCGTTGGGGACCGCCAAGTCGCGAGTTCACACCTCGAAGACGTCATTCTGGCAAACCCAGATAAGGATAACTTCCTTGTGGCTTACTTTCCCGAGTAAGTCATCCCTTAACCGCCCCGTAACATATGATTTCTTAGATTTCGATCGTTCTTTTTTTTCTAACATTCCGTGTTCTGTGTAGTGACACACATTGCACACTCATCCTCTTAAGCCCGAAATATTCCATGGCCACGTATTTCGACCCGAACCGTAACTTCAAGATAGACTACACAAATATCAAGAAAGTTCTTGATGATGTTCTCCCCGGCTACGCCAAATCTGGAGGCACCTTCACCAGGGCAGTTCGTAAATACGGCAAGCACGTGTTCGCCCACAATACGACGTTCTGCTGCGTCAAGCAGCCGCCTGGAGGTCAGAAGGATGCCTACTACGCCCTTCATCATATGCGGGCGATTGTAAGGGACCATCATCACCTTCTGCTACCAAATAATCTCAAAGATTGGGCCGCGAGCTTGTCGGCAATCCAGGACGCGGACATCAGACAAGAGTTCTTTTGCATCCAGTCGGAGTTTGCGGACATCATCCATCAAGATGTCCTTCATACCTCGGGGCAGTTCTACCTCACATATCAACCGTCCAATAGGGAGATAGACGGAACGCTACAAATGCAGGCTGACAACGCCCGTGATTTCATGACCATCACGACACACGGCGGCTTCATCCACGCTCCGGTCCCATGAGTCGAGTCGACAGTAGTGATGCTATGTGTAGTTCTAAAACATTGATTGGCTCATATTGTAATTAAATTTTAATGAACTTGTATGTCTCTTTTGTTTGGACAGTCGTTCAACTTAGATGTAATCGATGCTATTTATTAGTAGGACCATGAATCGTGATATTAATGTCATGTCTTGCTTTTCTCTTCCGATCCTTTTGTTGCATACTTAAATATTGCTTATGTATGTATTGTCTGTTGTTTGGCTTGTGCATAGAGATGCCGTCGTATGTCATGTACAAGGGTAAGGTTCCCGGAGTCTACGACGACTGGGAGGAGTGTTGTAGACAGGTTCACCGTTTCAGCGGTAACAGTTACAAAGGGTACACCACTAGGGCGGAGGCGGAATCTAGATACGCCCGCTATCTAGTGGGAGAGAGGAGGGAGCGTTGGAGGAACCGGATGAAGACCAGTTTCATCGCGATGATGCTCATCGCGATGACTGCATCTCTCTTCTATGTGATGGTAGTTTAGATGATCGATATCGACTTGTAATGTGAAGACAAACTCGATACTCGCGGTCTCGATACTTGTAATGTTTTATCTTTGTTCGGTCTTTTGAATTCGGAGACTAATATGATGAATTGTATTTGGAGACTAATCTTTTATTGTATTCGATGAATCTGTTGTTGTTGTGTGCTACTGTCTATATTCTGTCAAATAATATATTTTGTAACCTGTGCAAAAATCAGAAATGTAAAAAAATAAAACCTAATATTCATACTAATGGCGCATCACTACAGAGTGCACCATTAGTATGCCAAAGTATACTAATGGCGCATCACCAAACAGTGCGACATTAGTATGCCAAGTATACTAATGACGCATCCATCTGCAGTGCGCCATTAGTGTACCAAAGCACAAGGTTAAATATGACCTCTGGGAGGCATACTAATGGCGCATGGTGTTATATACTAATGGTGCACTGGGTGGTGCGCCATTAGTATACCAGATACTAATGGTGCACCAGTGGTGCATCATTATTAATAAATACTAGTGGCGTGATACTAATGGCGCACTAGTGATGCGCCATTAGTAGGCAAAACTGGTGCGCCATTAATAGGCCTTTTCCTAGTAGTGTGCATCAGGAAGGATATGCCCATGATTTACGGATTAGAAGGAATTTCTTTAGGAAAGAAACAATCAGTCACACACATAAAGAAGGAAAAAAATGAGGAAGCATATCCCCATGCATTGGGTCAAACAAAATTTCTTGATTCACAACTTCACGGATTTGGAAGGAAAAATCTTGGGAAAGAAGCTGGTCATGGATTGCAATTTCAGAATTCTTGAACCAAAAATGCATTGATACATTTATACGAATATAAAAAGATTCAAAGGGCAGATCCAATTAATCTCGGCCATCAAATTATGTCAATCCAACGACCTAGACTGCTTCAATGTCGAGCACTCAACATGTTTTTATGCCAAATATAGTGCTAATCTCTACTACTATTAAACAATCGAGTTGTGGCACGAAGATTACATCTCAGCCATACATCCGCCATCTCTCAATGGACCGGATTGCCTCAATGTTGTATCACATCATTTACCATAATCAATTATCAACAATTACCATATGATCTACGCCATCATAATTACGCAATAATTACCATGATCTCGCTCCAACCTGGGCCTATTTTAATCATATCAATTAGCAAGAATTACCATGATCTATGTCATCATATATTTGTTTTTCTGAAACTCAGCCTTGTGTGTTGCGTATATAGAAGGAAAATATCAATTAACAATAATTACCATGATCTACGCCATCATGTTTTTTAAAACTCAGCCTTGTGTGATGCGTACATAGAAGGAAAATATCAATTAATAATAATTACCATGATCTACGTCATCATGTTTTTTTAAACTCAGCCTTGTGTACTGCGTACATAGAAGGAAATAAGAAAAAGGTCTGGCCCATGTTCGCATGTAGGCAGATAATAACATGGAAACCAAATCTCTCGTTTCCTGTTTGTTCGGATCACATGATCGACCAGACCCTGACCTTGATTCCGATCGTTCCTTGAATTCCGTCACTTCCTTCTTTTCGTTCACCTGTTTGAGTGTTTGTCGTCTTCGACGGCTCGACTCTTGGTTTGACTCTCCTGGTCTTCTCGTCCCGAGGAACGACGGCGACGTGGGCCTGCAACGCTACGCGGCGACGACAGGTATGAGCATGTCTCCTTATACAGTCGCGTTGTCACAGCCCCAGTTCAGGCCTTGCTTGACTTTGCTTGCATCCATGCATCATGTTAAATTTCTGAAACTTGAATTGAAAAAAGTGGAAGCCTCAAAAACTTAAATAAAAAAAGGGGCAAGAACCCTTAAGCTGGCATTCAATGAAACCAAAATGGCCTTCATTAATGTTTGTTAATTTTGGCAAGGGTTTGTGTCCAAACCAAAAATATTGAACATTTTTAAGGAATTATTTTGGCACTGAATTTAAATCATTATTGTCTTTGACTTGGGCATTTAAACACTATTAATAATTTAAATGCTCAAATAATGTTGGAACTATTTTTTAGGCCACTGAAATAATTCAGCATGTGTCCATGAATATTTTCAAGATTTTATTAAATGGTTTAGTATTTTTACTAAACCAAAACAAATTGCAGAAAATAGAAAACAGTAATAAATTAGAAAAAGCAGAGAGAGAGAAGGACTTATCTGGCCTTACCTGTAGCCCACCTAGCTGGCCCAGCTGGCCAGCCCAGCCCATTGGCCTCTCCCCCCTGTCGTCTTCCTCGCGACAGAAGGACGAGGGGCGTGTGCCCGCGGTGCGCCAGCACGCGCACGGCCACCGACGGCCACCTCCTGCTTCCCCGGCCCTCCTAGCGACGCCACCATCTCGTCTTTGACATCGGCCGCCGTGGATCGCCGCCGTCGAATTCGCGGCAACCGAAGCTTCCCCGAGCCCATTGAGCTGCTCTGCGAGATCACCGTAAGCTCCTGCACGTTTTGCCCCTAACCCCGTGGCTTGCCGCTCGCCGTAGCCGTCATTTCGTAGCTGGCCGTAGCACGCCGCCGCCTGAGCTCGTCGTCGGCGCAGCTCTGGTGACCATTAGGTCACCCCGGCGTGCCTAACCTACTCCCCGCATCGCGTAGCGCTCCGCTAGCCCATCGCCTCGCTCGTTAGCACACCACAGCGCTAACCCGCACCA
The DNA here is from genome assembly GCA_034509565.1 of Triticum monococcum. Taxonomy (NCBI): domain Eukaryota; kingdom Viridiplantae; phylum Streptophyta; class Magnoliopsida; order Poales; family Poaceae; genus Triticum; species Triticum monococcum. The sequence goes on from CM067847.1 coordinate 700,448,013, forward strand.
CACCCGAACTCCGGCCGCCGCGCTTATCGCCGTCGGCGTCGTTTCCGTGCACCCCAGCCACTGCTGCTTGCTGCGTTGGAAGCGCGCGAGCGTGCTCTTCGCGTGGAGCCAAACCTCGCCGCAAACCGCCGCCTGTAGCGCCGCCCCGACCAACTCCGGCGAGATCCCGTCGCTGCTGTGGTCGCCGGCGTCACCTGCTGACGTGGCGCCGGTTATTTAGTGCTAATTACCCCACTAACTACCACCTGAGCCACTAACATGCGGGCCCCGCCCGGCTAACTAAGTAGTTAGGGCTAATTAACTTGGTTAGTTGACTGGGTCACTGACCAGTGGGTCCCACTGGTCAGGTTTGACCTGGTCGACGCCGTTGACCTGCTGACATCACTGTGACGTCAAGCTGACGCAGTAATCCTTTTTGTGGAATTTAAAATAAATCTTAAATGATTTATTTATTTCAGAAAATACCCAAAACTTCTAAAAATCATAGAAATTAAACCGTAACTCCAAATGAAATAAATTATATATGGAAAATGATCAGAAAAATCCAAAGAATCTGAATATGGCATTTTCATGCATGTTTGAACAAGTTAACATCACTGAATAGGACAATTCATGATTATGGAATAAATGGTAAATAGTTTTGGAGTTGGAATTTGCTATAGGTTTGAATTCCACTTCAATGAACATGACTAACTGTTGCACTAGGTCAATTCAGTACTTTAATATGACATATCATTCATATGATTGTGTATTGCATTGATTGTGGTTCCTTTTGTGTTTGCCGGTGTTTGTTCCCCTCAGTAGACGTATGTTCCGGCGATGAGTTCGATGACACCGATGAAGAACTATTTTATCTTCAGAAGTGCCAGGCAAGCACAAACCCCTTGTTCATTCCGATACAATCCCACTCTCTCGCTCCTGCTCTCTTTTACTGCATTAGGGCAACACCGATTCAACTGTTACATGCTGCGGTAGTTGAACCCTTTCCTCTGCATGACCTGTCATTGCCACAGTAAATAGATGAAACCCACTAGCATGAGTAGGAGTTGTTTGAGCCCTGTTGTGCCTACTCATTCATGCTTGTTTGTCATGCCTGCTACTGCTTAGAGTTGAGTCAGGTCTGATTCATCGGGGATGAATTGGAATGTGGTGAACATGTCCTACCGTTGAGAGCTAAGTGTGTGAACACGATTTGGTAAAGGTAGCGGTGAGAGGCCATGTAGGAGTACATGGTGGGTTATCTCATTGTAGCCGTCCTCAGGAACTGAGTTCTGTGTTTGTGATCCATGAACAGTTACTACCACACATTGGGCTCCGGGCGCTCCAAGCTCTCTCGACTTATTAATCAACTTGATCTCTGTCCAGGAGTTGCAACTAGTTTCTGGTGTTTGTAGGTAGTGTTAGTAGTCTACCAAGTGGCACCCGGTACAGGTGGGCTTGGGACAGACTAGGCACAGTGGCCCGGTGTACCAAGTGGCACCCGGATGGTGGGCTTGGGAACCCTATACACATCATTTGGGGCCGTGAGCGACACCCCGGCCGGATCTCCTTGCGGATGGAACCCAAATAGGCGATAAACCTGGACTAGAGACTTGGGTGGTTAGTCAGGTCGTGGCCGACTCCCTCACCAGGCTTCCGCTTGAAGGTTGCCGAGATACACGATGTGTACATGGTGGTAAGTGGCGAGAGCATGTGTGAAGAAGTACACCCCTGCAGGGTTATCATTATCTATTCGAATAGCCGGATTCCTCGGATATGGAAACTTGGACCCCTTGCATAGTTCATAGACAAGTGAAAGTGGATACTCTAAAACTCGCAACATAAGCGTGAGTGCTATGGATGGCCTTCTCGTAGGGAGACGGGAGCGGATCCATAGTGGTGTATTGATATGATGAACATGTGGACTCGTGTGCGCCACCTCAAAAGAGTTGCTTGCAGTCGTAGTTTAGGATAGCCACCGAGTCAAAGCTGGCTTGCTGCAGTTAAACTCCACCATCCCCTTTGTTGATACCGATGCATATATAGATAGTTCTGATGTAAGTCTTGCTGAGTACCTTTGTACTCAAGTTTGCTTAATTTATGTTTTGCAGAGAGACTTCAGTCTCGCTAGTAGTTCCGCGTGGACTTCGACGTTTAGCTTGTTACCTCAGCTACGATCTTGTGCCCTCGGCAGGATCTGGTAGATAGTCAGGCTTCTCAGCCTTTTTCATTTGTAGTTGTCTGTACTCAGACAAGTTAAGCTTCCGCATGTGCTTGTTGCTTGTATGCTCTGTATGTTGGGTCATGAGACCCATGTTTGTAATATCTCGCTCCTCGGAGCCTAATGAATAATTACTTGAGTCGTAGAGTCTTGTTGTGATGCCATGTTGTATGTACTCATATCGGGCATATTGTGTGTATGATTGAAATGCTTGGTATGAGTGGGATTCGACAATCTAGTTGTTTATCCTTGCCAGCCTATCATATGGGGAAATGTAGTCTAGTGTATTCTGAGCGATAGTAGTCCGCTACAGCCCGGTTCATCGGAGTCCTGCTAGCCCAGCACTACTGCTCAGGACACTTGACTGGCCGGCATGTGTTTCACTTCGTTCCTGTGTCTGTCCCTTCGGGGAAATGGCACGCGGTGACATCCGGAGTCCTGTCTAGCCTGCTACAGCCCGGGTTACCGGAGTCCTGTTAGCCCAGTGCTATAGCCTGGATTCACACGCTGTTGACCGACATGCTCGAGGTTGATTCATGTATGCCTGTCCCCATGGGTTAGTGCCGCTTTGGGTTCACGACTAGCCATGTCGGCCCGGGTTCTTTGTCATATGGATGCTAGCGACACTATCATATACGTGAGCCAAAAGGCGCAAACGGTCCCGGGCCAGGTAAGGTGGCACCCGTGGGAATACCGTGCGTGAGGCCACAAAGTGATATGATGTGTTACATGCTAGATCGGTGTGACCTAGGATCGGGGTCCTGGCAGCGTTGGTATCAGAGCCTGACTGCCTGTAGGATTACCAAGCCAAACCGGTCGAAGTCGTGTCTAGGAATGCTTTAGTTATATAAGGGAATTGATTGTGGAAGGGAACGTAAGGCTCTTTTTACTCCTTATACCTCATGGCCTTCTGATCTGAGTCAACCTCTTCTTTTCTACGGGGATTAAGAATTAGGCCTTCTCATCTATCTATCAGGATGACGTGTTACTAATCCATAGACTTATAGAATTGATAGTTTTAAGCTTTAGTTCCGTTCGTACTACTTCCATATATTCCTAACTGGCCTCAGAACCTTGATATTATGATTCTGAGTGGTTATGCCACCATTTTCGCAGGATGTCTCAAATCTTTTCGAGCATTTACAGTCGTTATGCTGTCCGAGTCATCCCAGGTTTCTAAATAGTCGAATGCATTTGCAAATCCTTTCTTTCCATTTCTGATATCCTTTTGGGTCAGATTAACCACACTAATGGTGAGTTGAGGTACTCCGTTACCTCGACATATATGTTGGAGCTATTACTATGACCCTAGGTGTTTTAGGGAGTCACCTAGTGATCTAGCCATGTTTTGTATTCCCAGTGTGTGATTCTGGCCATTATTCTCAAAAGCATCCCGTGATGCCATGTAGTGGTAGGTATTCTATTCCTGGGTTTTGAACCCGAGATTCACCCTACTTCATGTCGTTAGTATTTGCTAGTTCCCTTAAGATATTAGTAACCTTTGTGATAGTCCTCGAGGTCCGTGGTATTTCCTTCTTCCAAATACTATGAACCACTTATGGCAGAAGTTCTTGAACCAAAGGATCACAACCAGAGTGCTCTTGATGAGTTCTCCATTCTATATTATGGCTCTGCCAGTTCTACCTTTCTGCATGGGTTATCCGGAAGAAATATGTTGAACTCGTTCGACATACTAACCTATGCATCCACAACTCAGAAAGTTATATGTTCCTTGAGTTGTTCCCCCCTTCAGTTATATTCCGACCTTCGTCTATCACTTGATAGTCAGAAGTAGTCGTGCATTCATGTTCATCAGTGCCTTTTACTTCTGTGGCCGTCAAGCCATTCTATTCGGAATGACTAGGAGAAACAAACTCCAGTACCTCATCCATTTCTGGGATCGGGTCAAAGTGGTTGTATTCCGCAGATCAAAATGCCAATCCAGCTTTTGTTCTGTTCTACCTCGGAGTATTACCCACTTTATGTCAAGAGCGTCGTGAGAATTGCACCTTCTCCTATGAATTCTTGACGCAGTGATACTCTCTCCATCATTATTCATTTCTCGGTTTCAGTGTTGTTGCAACCGGAATGTCGACAAGTGAATCGTGGTGTGTGAAATCAATACTCCTAGCAACTCCGTTGCTTGGTAGTTAATGGACAATACTCTCATTCTTAGTGTGCTGGTAATTAAATCACCATCCTAAGATTGATCGTGCTACCAATATCATATTTCCGGGTGCACTCATCGACCAATCAGTTAGGACTGTGAATCCCTCGCTCCTTGATCATATCGTCTTGCCCTGAAAAGCAAGATTGTTCTCGAGCTTAATAACATACCGGTGGTTCGTGATTTTCCGAATATCTTCTCGGAAGTGTTACCAGGTTGTCACCTGACCGTTATGTTGAGTTCGTGATCAAGATGGTTTTTCAATAAACCACTTTTCCCCAAGAATCTGTGTTGGATACCCCTGAGCTAGTTGGTTAAGCTTAACACCAACTTGGAGAGTTGGAAGATGAAAACTTGTCCGACTTAGCTCATCCCTAAGGGATATCCTTGTGTGTGTGTGTGTGTGTGTGTGTGTGTTGAAGAAAGATGATATCTTCACCAATTGGTCCTCGTGATCAGTTGTTGTATCTATTATCTTGTCCAAACCTTGATTTGAGTGTGGGCTATTGTCAAATCAAATCAGAACCAACGATGTTCGTAATGTTGTCTTACTTACGGTTGTCCCTTGAGCATACACCATTATATCTTTGGTCTGACCAATACTATCACATTGTTCACATAGTGGTGGAAGTCCAGTGATATGGAAATTCCGATGAGTTGCTGTTGAGCCCATCAGCGGCATTTTGTCTCCTCCATGATTGTATTGAACATCCAGCTAGTGTTGGAAACTTTATAGGCATTGCCCTCATGTCCCGATCATGAAGCATATGTCCGGTTGAAAGATGTGACTTCCTCTAATTCATGTGCATCTGATGTAAGTTGCCGCCGTGAATTCGAGAAAGTTTGTTTTTGCTACCTCTGGAATCATCCCAAGTCAGTCATGCATGTGCGAAGTTTTCTATGGTCTGATAGACTGATCATCTACATTCTATACGTATCCCTAGCACACCAAGCCACTGATTGATTTGTTCAAGGAGAAGAAGTTTCTTCTTAAGGGTTAGACCTACGCAAGGACTTCGATATCCTCATTGATGGTTCCCCCTGAACTCGGTAGTGTTTCATTTTAAGACTACCAGGTGACCATGCTTGTCTAGGACATCGTGTTCACATGTGTTTAGCAGAACCAGCTCATGTTTTGGAGGTTACTACCGTAGTTCATTCCCCCGAGAATCTCACAATGTCATCTCGTCGATTTGTGTTGCAAACTTTCATTTTGTTTCTAGACTCGATGAGTCTGGAATATCCTATCACCAACCTGATCTGAATCTCAGGCAGATATGATGGTTGGAGCATTTTCCAAGAACTATAATATTGGTCTCTCGATAACCGGTAAAGTGGATGTCGTGGCCAACACATCCAGCCGGAAGACCTATTATTGTAGTATCTCGATTGAAGAAAGTTGGCCACCTTCCCATGAGGATCTCGTAGGTTTTACTCCAGAAGTTGTTCCTTATGGATCTATTGTATTCCGAAGTCCGACCACTACTTGGTGGCTATGCCGATGCTTAAAGCATGACCGTGGTAACCAGTACATCAAGGAGAACATTAGAAGTGGAGTGCTAAATGTCTCTCGGTCGATCATCCAGATTTTGTTTCCTTGGCTTCGCTAAGGTGAAATCTGAGAAAGTGTTATCTTCCTTTGCATCTGCATTATCCATCACCATTCATCATGGCGGTATGTTGTGTTGCCAGGATCCTTGACATGGATGTTGGTAAGACCTTGATGAGTATGGAAATGCTCAAGTTCTTGAGAGCACGCTCAGGCACTAGGTTCTGATGTTGTCGTTAACTGGAATGTGCCTCCGTCCTCGCAGTTGTTGATAGCCATCCAATTGGTGGAATCACCTTTGCCGGTGAACCTTCTCCCCAGTTACTAGAATCATTCCCAACATTTGCATTTTGTTCCCAGCTTGCACCTCAGTAGTTGTTGTTCAGAATCATCTTCAAAGTGGACATACCACGAGTCCCATCCATTTCCGATGATAAGCAAAAATCATCCATTGCGTTGTCTTCAACAAGGTAGTCCACATCATCCATTCTAGTCCGAGTATGTAATTTTTTCAAACTCCTTCAAACCATCAATTGAAAATTGCCTTAAGCTGGTATGAAGAGTTTCAACGATCTCTAAATCAAAAGTAATTCTTTTTGCCACTTAAGGGAATAGTTCTTCGAGTCACCTTCCCCGAGGTGCCCTGTTTTAGAATCATGGCGTTTCCCTCGCTACTTTGAAACCCTCGTCAAATTGTTTCTTCTATCGCTCCTGATGCAAGTTTTGCCTCTCAGTTCGCGAGATGTTTCTATGTCTCACTCCGTGAGTTGATCGTGAGTTGCCTGATCTTCGAGGAGATCGACTCTTTAGGGTTTTCCTTCCTTCTCATTGTCATGAGTGGATGAAATTCTCAGAGCAAGACATCAAGACAATGATGGTGATCGGATCAACAACCTTATGAGATGCAACCTGGATCGTGAAGACCGTGTTAGTTGTGCCCCTCTGTCTTCTTACCTCACGTCTTGAATCTCAGGACGAGATTCTTGTTTAGTGGGGGTGAGCTGTCACAGCCCCAGTTCAGGCCTTGCTTGACTTTGCTTGCATCCATGCATCATGTTAAATTTCTGAAACTTGAATTGAGGAAAGTGGAAGCCTCAAAAACTTCAATAAAAAAAGGGGCAAGAACCCTTAAGCTGGCATTCAGTGAAACCAAAATGGCCTTCATTAATGTTTGATAATTTTGGCAAGGGTTTGTGTCCAAACCAAAAATAATGAACATTTTTAAGGAATTATTTTGGCACTGAATTTAAATCATTATTGTCTTTGACTTGGGCATTTAAACACTATTAATAATTTAAATGCTCAAATAATGTTGGAACTATTTTTTGGGCCACTGAAATAATTCAGCATGTGTCCATGAATATTTTCAGGATTTTATTAAATGGTTTAGTATTTTTACTAAACCAAAAAAAATTGCAGAAAATAGAAAACAGTAATAAATTAGAAAAAGCAGAGAGAGAGAAGGACTTATCTGGCCTTACCTGTAGCCCACCTAGCTGGCCCAGCTGGCCAGCCCAGCCCACTGGCCTCTCCCCCCTGTCGTCTTCCTCGCGACAGAAGGACGAGGGGCGTGTGCCCGCGGTGCGCCAGCACGCGCACGGCCACCGACGGCCACCTCCTGCTTCCCCGGCCCTCCTAGCGACGCCATGACAATGCCCCGTGTCCCCTCGCTCCTCTCCCTCACTCTCTGGACCCTTTCCCCCTCCTCTGCTCTCTCTCTCTCTCTCACGATCGACCACGAGCACCGAGAGCGCCGACGAGCACCACCACGGCCACCGGCCCTCCCTCGCCCTGTCGATGCTTCCAGAAGAACCGCCGCGTTCCTCTCGTCCTCTCCACCAAGCTATATGACATCGGAAGCCCTGCTTCATCGCAACCATCTCGTCTTTGACATCGGCCGCCGTGGATCGCCGCCGTCGAATTCGCGGCAACCGAAGCTTCCCCGAGCCCATTGAGCTGCTCTGCGAGATCACCGTAAGCTCCTGCACGTTTTGCCCCTAACCCCGTGGCTTGCCGCTCGCCGTAGCCGTCGTTTCGTAGCTGGCCGTAGCACGCCGCCGCCTGAGCTCGTCGTCGGCGCAGCTCCGATGACCATTAGGTCACCCTGGCGTGCCTAACCTACTCCCCGCATCGCGTAGCGCTCCGCTAGCCCATCGCCTCGCTCGTTAGCACACCATAGCGCTAACCCGCACCATGCCCGAACTCCGGCCGCCACGCTTCTCGCCGTCGGCGTCGTTTCCGTGCACCCCAGCCACTGCCGCTTGCTGCGTTGGAAGCGCGCGAGCGTGCTCTTCGCGTGGAGCCAAACCCCGCCGCAAACCGCCGCCTGTAGCGCCGCCCCGACCAACTCCGGCGAGATCCCGTCGCTGCTGTGGTCGCCGGCGTCACCTGCTGACGTGGCGCCGGTTATTTAGCGCTAATTACCCCACTAACTACCACCTGAGCCACTGACATGCGGGCCCCGCCCGGCTAACTAAGTAGTTAGGGCTAATTAACTTGGTTAGTTGACTGGGTCACTGACCAGTGGGTCCCACTGGTCAGGTTTGACCTGGTCGACGCCGTTAACCTGCTGACGTCACTGTGACGTCAAGCTGACGCAGTAATCCTTTTTGTGGAATTTAAAATAAATCTTAAATGATTTATTTATTTCAGAAAATACCCAAAACTTCTAAAAATCATAGAAATTAAACCGTAACTCCAAATGAAATAAATTATATATGGAAAATGATCAGAAAAATCCAAAGAATCTGAATATGGCATTTTCATGCATGTTTGAACAAGTTAACATCACTGAATAGGACAATTCATGATTATGGAATAAATGGTAAATAGTTTTGGAGTTGGAATTTGCTATAGGTTTGAATTCCACTTCAATGAACATGACTAACTGTTGCACTAGGTCAATTCAGTACTTTAATATGACATATAATTCATATGATTGTGCATTGCATTGATTGTGGTTCCTTTTGTGTTTGCCGGTGTTTGTTCCCCTCAGTAGACGTATGTTCCGGCGATGAGTTCGATGACACCGATGAAGAACTATTTTATCTTCAGAAATGCCAGGCAAGCACAAACCCCTTGTTCATTCTGATACAATCCCACTCTCTCGCTCCTGCTCTCTTTTACTGCATTAGGGCAACACCGATTCAACTGTTACATGCTGCGGTAGTTGAACCCTTTCCTCTGCATGACCTGTCATTGCCACAGTAAATAGATGAAACCCACTAGCATGAGTAGGAGTTGTTTGAGCCCTGTTGTGACTACTCATTCATGCTTGTTTGTCATGCCTACTACTGCTTAGAGTTGAGTCAGGTCTGATTCATCGAGGATGAATTGGAATGTGGTGAACATGTCCTACCGTTGAGAGCTAAGTGTGTGAACACGATTTGGTAAAGGTAGCGGTGAGAGGCCATGTAGGAGTACATGGTGGGTTGTCTCATTGCAGCCGTCCTCAGGAACTGAGTTCTGTGTTTGTGATCCATGAACAGTTACTACCACACATTGGGCTCCGGGCGCTCCAAGCTCTCTCGACTTATTAATCAACTTGATCTCTGTCCAGGAGTTGCAACTAGTTTCTGGTGTTTGTAGGTAGTGTTAGTAGTCTACCAAGTGGCACCCGGTACAGGTGGGCTTGGGACAGACTAGGCACAGTGGCCCGGTGTACCAAGTGGCACCCGGATGGTGGGCTTGGGAACCCTGTACACATCGTTTGGGGCCGTGAGTGACACCCTGGCCGGATCTCCTTGCGGATGGAACCCAAATAGGCGATAAACCTGGACTAGAGACTTGGGTGGTTAGTCAGGTCATGGCCGACTCCCTCACCAGGCTTCCGCTTGAAGGTTGCCGAGATACACGACGTGTACATGGTGGTAAGTGGCGAGAGCATGTGTGAAGAAGTACACCCCTGCAGGGTTATCATTATCTATTCGAATAGCCGGATTCCTCGGATATGGAAACTTGGACCCCTTGCATAGTTCATAGACAAGTGAAAGTGGATACTCTAAAACTCGCAAGATAAGCGTGAGTGCTATGGATGGCCTTCTCGTAGGGAGACGGGAGCGGATCCATAGTGGTGTATTGATATGATGAACATGTGGACTCGTGTGCGCCACCTCAAAAGAGTTGCTTGCAGTCGTAGTTTAGGATAGCCACCGAGTCAAAGCTGGCTTGCTGCAGTTAAACTCCACCACCCCCTTTGTTGATACCGATGCATATATAGATAGTTCTGATGTAAGTCTTGCTGAGTACCTTTGTACTCACGTTTGCTTAATTTATGTTTTGCAGAGAGACTTCAGTCTCGCTAGTAGTTCCGCGTGGACTTCGACGTTTAGCTTGTTACCTCAGCTACGATCTTGTGCCCTCGGCAGGATCTGGTAGATAGTCAGGCTTCTCAGCCTTTTTCATTTGTAGTTGTCTGTACTCAGACAAGTTAAGCTTCCGCATGTGCTTGTTGCTTGTATGCTCTGTATGTTGGGTCATGAGACCCATGTTTGTAATATCTCGCTCCTCGGAGCCTAATGAATAAATACTTGAGTCGTAGAGTCTTGTTGTGATGCCATGTTGTATGTACTCATATCGGGCATATTGTGTGTATGATTGAAATGCTTGGTATGAGTGGGATTCGACAATCTAGTTGTTTATCCTTGCCAGCCTATCATATGGGGAAATGTAGTCTAGTGTATTCTGAGCGATAGTAGTCCGCTACAGCCCGGTTCATCGGAGTCCTACTAGCCCAGCACTACTGCTCAGGACACTTGACTGGCCGGCATGTGTTTCACTTCGTTCCTGTGTCTGTCCCTTCGGGGAAATGTCACGCGGTGACATCCGGAGTCCTGTCTAGCCTGCTACAGCCCGGGTTACCGGAGTCCTGTTAGCCCAGTGCTACAGCCTGGATTCACACGCTGTTGACCGACATGCTCGAGGTTGATTCATGTATGCCTGTCCCCATGGGTTAGTGCCGCTTTGGGTTCACGACTAGCCATGTCGGCCCGGGTTCTTTGTCATATGGATGCTAGCGACACTATCATATACGTGAGCCAAAAGGCGCAAACGGTCCCGGGCCAGGTAAGGTGGCACCCGTGGGAATACCGTGCGTGAGGCCACAAAATGATATGATGTGTTACATGCTAGATCGGTGTGACCTAGGATCGGGGTCCTGACACGCGTCCAACGCCCTATGCCACTGAAAAGGAGCATGTGTCATTTGCCTTCCCTATCATGTAAAAACATGTTTGTTTCCCTTAAATTAGAGTGAAACCAGGGTAGATTTTTGGTTAATGTGATATTCTATTTTTGTCAGATGGCTTGAAATTTCTTTAACATTACTTTTAATGTTAATGTCATGTACCATCATATTTATTTCCAAACTGTGACATGAGGTTATATTGCCAGTTTATGTTATGTTCGGTTCACAAATATATATTGTCAGTCCGTGCCTTTAAGCTTTGTTGGTAGATTCTGTCATTTACAGTGCATAAAATCTATTTCTACTTTTAGTGTAAACTAGACTTGTACACAGTTTGACATTTCCAGACATTGTGCTTACAAGTACTTGCTTTCGCTATATTTATTATAGATAGTGTTCTGACAGATTTTATAAAGTATGTCGATAGTTGGATCATGTATCCTTGACTTGATAGACAAGTTCAAAGGTTTACATTCTTCAAAGTGCACAACTGTCACGCTAGGTCCTAACTTCGACTGCTTGCATAACCAACATTCAGTTCAAGGAAGCTTCAAGTCTTACCTTGGAAATTTCTTTTACCTCTTCCAAAATTCTTCAGATCTAACAGCCCGGATTAATCTAATACAGCACCACGTTAGCGCTTAGCAAAAACCCTCCGGCGGACGTACTCTGCCCAAAAATCGTCCGCCAAGAATATGTGTTCCATCAAAGCGTAATCAGCTCCTTCTCAAACCGATCGAACACCATTGCCGGCTCCTTCCTGTTCTATCTTTCCATGTCCATCGCATCCTCCTAGGTTAGATCGCCGCCGCCAGCATACGGCTGCAGATCAAGGCCACAACTCTTCTCTCCGGCTACCCCCGACGCCAACCCACACGTACATCCGCCGGCCCGACGACAACAAGGACGAAGTCCGGCATGCAGCGCGCCAGCACAGGAAGGCCTCCTTCGCTAGCGCCCCCCGCCCAGTGCGCCTCCCTCACCGGAGCCCCCGCCTAGCGCGGCCTACTGTGCAGTCTGCATCACGCCCATCGCCGCCTCCCATGCCGGCGCCCCTGCCCAGCCGCTGCAGCCTCCATGGAGTCGCCGCTGCCACTGTCTTCATATTAACAGCTACTCTAGGGGGAATGACCGCATCATGCTCAACGCCGCCTCCGTCGCCAGCACCGCTGCCCAGCCGCTGCAGCCTCCGTCATACTACTCTGGACTTGCCGCCGTTGCCATCGTCTTCCCAAGTTGTGCTTCTTGATTACAGCGGTCAAGGTGGTTGCAGTGGCCGTGCGGTGAAGGAGAAGGGAGATCGAGGCACCGGAGAGGTGGAAGGGGATCCCAGGTGGAAGAAGGTGGTGGCCACACATCAGCTATCGTCCTCCCCATGCCATCACGCCAATGTTCTGTTGGTGCTAATCCCGCACCACGGTGCACACAGTGTGTTTGAGGTAATGCCCGCTAGCACATACAGTAAATTTATCTCTTTTCTTATTTTATGATAATAGATCCTAAATTAATCTTTGATTACCACTGTCGCTAGGGCCTAGGGGACTCAGATTTTCATGCATGAAATGTTTTGTTTTTAGGAATGTAGACTCTACTAGCTAACTGCCCACGCGTTGCCACGGAATACAAAAAAGACATAACAATCAAAAAATGGTTTGAATTGAACTTTTTGTGTCAAAGATGAGGGCACGTAGCTTTTGTCCATATTATACTTTTTCTATTTAGTCTAGCAATTTTAGTTCACAGGAACCTCAATTTGCGGTAGTAATTCTTTTTGAAGGGAAAGATACCAGTTGCATGCCTTCAATGAATTATCACATAATCTTGAGTTGGTATATTACTATAGATACTTTGTTTAATCTGTGAAGATGTTTGGTTCATGATTTTGTGATGCCATTTAATAATGGTGGTAATAAATAGGATTAATTCATGTTTGTTCAGATTGCTTGATAACCCTCAATTGTAATTCTGCTAAAACCGGCATAATCGAAAAATGGATACTTTCGTCTCCCCTCCTCTTAAATGACATTCCTCATCTCATTGCCAAAGAATTGTGTCCTGCTTTGTCCTCGTAATTGGGGCGAGGCTGCCCGATATACCATGAAGTTGTCCAAGGAGTACGACATCTAATTCCGCATCAGGCACCTCGTCAACATTCAATCCCCTGTTGGACCAGAAGCCACCCATCTGGCAGGCACCATCAAAACTGGCGACATAAAGGCGCTCACCTAGCTAGACCGGATATGCACCCACGCGAGCCTCACTGTCGTATTCTCTCACTTCGTCGACCCAACGAGGTCGCTAGCCTCGTCGACTTTGCCAACAAACATGCCTGCATCTCTAAGGTTTGTCTGTGTGTTAGCTACAGCGGGAGCAGGCCATCCCGGACAACAAGGTGCACATGGCCAAGCTCCGGGAGGTCACCTCGGACCTCTTAAAGGACTACTTAATCGCCCTCAAGGGCGCCCCATGCTCCGGCACTGCCTCAAAATCCTAGGTGTTTCCTTTAAATCCTTGATCCTGGTACTAATTAACATTTTACTTGTGAGTAACCAAACAATTTCCTTTTTCTGGTCAATATTGTTTACCGTATGAGTGATATTTGATTAAGTTTACATCTGTGTTTACTTTCCAGAACAGAACTCCTTCTATATTCGTTCTCACCAGCAGGAGAAAAAAGGTGTTTCAACTTTCAACTCAAAGATTTTATCCATTAGAAGAAGTGATACTCCTAGTTGACTATAATGAACGATTCCATTGTGGAGAATGGGAGCATGATTGTTAGGACTACATGTATTTCCTAAATTGGAAAAGGAAACAACTAACAGGGGAAAAAAGTCTCTAAATTGTCTAAATAAGACTGTCAAATCTTTGGGTGTCAGATTGCACTTTGTGTTAAGAAACCTAAAAAACATTGTATAAGAAAATGCACAGTAACATGATCGAAAAAGTAAGCACTTCTTATAATTCCTTGAAAAAAGAGATATACCTTCTGGAGACCTTCATTAGATAGTCTGTCCTTTCACATCAAGATGGTCATAATTTGTTGAATGTTTATCAGGCTCATTAATTTGGAGAGCATGACCCATAGATTATATTAGAAAAACCAAGTTTACACAGGGATATGGCAAATGTGAAGCATAATAAGAAGACAAAACAAAATGATCAAGTGTTTACTCCGATCCTAATAAATCTTGAAGTACACCAACCATTAAATTTGTAATAACAGAGCATGTTTTTGTATAGAAACTATTAAAGAGATCAACCTACAGACCAGTTGTATGCACATAATGGACTTGGTTACTGCAAAGTATGCCATGGGTGTTTTCAGAGTGTAATCAATTTGCTCTTTGGTAGACTTTGCCTTACCAGATTACAAATTTTCTATACTGAATCCTAACTGCCATGAATGATAAGCTGATTCTTCATTTGATTATTGATTGGGCCAATTTTCACTCTTGTTAGTGAATGCTATTTCACCCTTGCCGAGCTCGTATATCAGTATCTGCAGAAACAACATCAGGTTACCATATAAACACCATAGGACTCGTGAGAGCACAATTGACAAGAAGCAAAATTATACTAACAAACCAGCATCCACAAATAAAACAACAAAAGGACAGCCACCAATCGGACTTGCACCGTCAGATCAGATTTGAGTTGATATGTCATCATCCTTTTCTTCCTAGCAGTATTTCCTAAATCAACAAATCTGCAAATAAATCATCACTCGCTGGTAATCATTTTTCAAGCATTGATAAAAGAGAAGGACGCTCATAGAAAATGTTATCTTTGTGTGGAGCACTCGACACATAACATGTGAGTTAAAAAAATACACACAGTTGTGAAGGTGTCGAGTACAAAAGTCGGCTTCTTCTCCGCCTGTCATTGCAGCTGCTTACTGCGGCTGTTTGGACCTCTGGAGGCAGCCATTGCCGGAGCTTGAGGGACAGGAGAGGAAGATCGGGATCTAATAAGGAGGGTAAGGGGACACAAGGCGACGAGAATGGGGAATAATGCATAGAGGATATGCGGCGGCAGTTCTGCAGATTGAGGCCAGGGGGCCGCATGGAAGAACGATGGATACCATAACAGGTTGATGATGCTCCCCTAAGCAACGCGTGCACGCCGACAGATCGTCGGCCTAGGCAGTGGCACCTATTCCATCTTGGATCGGGAAGCAAAGGCGGCGGCAGTCCTTGCAGGTGGTGAGGCGGCGCTCCACCTAGGGGTTATCCTCGGCAGACCATGGCATCTACGTGCAGGGATAGGTTGCAGGGATCTGAAGAGGATGTGAGATGGCGGCGAGCTGCGGTGTTGGAGGTGGCAGGGAGGATCGAGAGGGAGAGGAGGGCGCAGGTTGGTCGCGGGTGAGGTGGTTCAAGTTAGCTAGAGGGATAGCGAGATATGGGGAGGAGGGGGTGGAGAACGTGCAGGCCGTTTCTGTTTTTCGCTGGCATGAAACGTGGTTTTTTTTTGTCAAGCGATTTTCTCTTCGTGGGGATCGAACGAGGTTGTGGCAGCGAAGGAAGGTCGAACCATCACGACGTTCGATCCCCCTTTAATAGTAGAGATAAAATGGAGCAGACCACCCGCCCGCCAGATCTGCGCAACTTAACGATGGCCCGTCTTGAGCCCCGGCCCAGGCGGCCCTCCTCTGCTGTGATGCGGTCTTCACGCTCACTGACGTTAGTTTAATTAAGAGTCTGTTTCGGTGTGTTTGAAGTGCATGGTGTGTGCACAAATAGCATTAGAAGAGTGGGCATATCCACTGGTTGGTATTTTTTTTCCTTCATAAAGTGGTGGTGGTGCTAATTAACTATGGCCCTTAGTTTCATTCAAGGTCTGTAGGTGCACTGCATGTATACTTCCGTGAACAGTAAAAAGCAAAGAAAATTTGACTTTTTGTTCATCTGTGTGCACTTCCTTTGCATATATGTTGATCAAAGCTTAACTTCAAAATGACAAGAGTATAATCCACATCCACATTGTGTATAGTAATTTTTGGTGCCAACTAATGCTATATATAATTTCGCAAATGTGTATGCTACATCCATAGTAACAAATCACATCTCAGATATCAGGGACAATACAAAAGGCTGGATATGATATTGGCTCCATGTGTACCATGCGATCTTCTACTATCATATTTGGTTTATTTGATTTCCTTCAGTTCAGACTCATCTTCTGCTACTTTAGTCCTTTGTACTAAACCTGATAAGAGCTGCAAGAACAAACTCATAAATGGTTGTTCGACTTCGTACATACTACAACAAAGTTGAATGTATAGGCCATAGATGTATTCTTATTCTTGATCGATTGACTGTAAAGCTATCAGATTTATTCTGTATGAAACTCGGGCCTACCAGTTTCAAAAGATGAAGAATATAACACACCAAATTATTTGCTTATTCCTGTATTTTGCTCAAGCTGTCTTAACTTCTTCCTTTGATGCTCGCTAACTATCAAGGTGTGTGTTAATATAGCAATGCAGATGTGCTATTTTGGCTATATTATACTAACCTCACTAGTTTCATGTGCCTTCTGTTTATCATATTAGTTAGAATTACTATATCATGACGGGATCCTTTTTCTCCATGCACGGGAAGTACTTAACTTCCTCTTTGCAGAATTGACATGCTACGTATTACATGCAACAGGAGATTTATTTCTCAAGGTTATACGTGCGTTGCACGTGCACACTTACTAGTCACATAATAAAATGCAAATAATATCCTACTTAATATCCACATGCACTTAATATACTTCCAAATTAACGTGCATTGCACGTACACATTGAATAAGTCAATTCAATGACCTAGACTGCTCCAATGGCGAGCGTTCAACGTGTTTAACATGCAATTAATATCATACCCAATATTACATTGATCACATAATTGACGCACAAATAATAGTATATCTAATATCTGCATGCAATTAATATATTGCCTGAATATTAACGTGCGTTGCACGTGCGCATTTACTTGTTGTTTTAAAAAATTGTGAACTGTTGAAATCAAGAAATACGACCACATTTTTTTCCTTCACCAACATACAAAGTCAGGAACAAAAGAACAAAAATCATGAATAGATTCTGGGAAAGGACCCAAAACAGATATTAAAAAAAGGCATGAACAAGATTTTAAAGAAAAATCATGATCATGAATATTGTTCTTCACCGTCTATCTCACCAAAAATCGGATCTACACAACATGAAAATCTAGAGAGAGAAACAAAATGGGTCATTTCTTTTTGAAGGGGAAATAGAACGTGATTTCAAACATAAAAAAATCAATTATCAAAATTTTGAGAAAGGTCAAGAAGCCAAGCTCGTTGACCCCTGCCTCCTAGTCGTGGAAGCTAGATCAGTTGACAGCGGAATCGGCGAGGATGGTCCTGAGCCTTCCACGGACATTTCTGAGGCCGGAGCATAGAAAAGTTCATAAAGGTTCGCCTTCCTCCTGCACTCCTGACCGCGCCTACAAAGTGACCAGTATTTTGTAAACTCATCGATTTGGACGTCGGCGGCCGGAGAGAAAAAGAAGTCAGGGGCTGGTGCGGAGCGAACAAAGGTTGGGTCCGATTTTGTACCATGCCTTTTTTTTTTGCGAGAATTTTTTGCCGTGCTATATAGTTTGCTAAAGTGGTAATACAGGCAGGCCAAACCAGCTATCAAACAATGTACTCCACTGTCTGACAGGGTGGACTCATGGGCCCATCCTAGCTTGAATCAACCACGGACCTTCTTTTCCATACTGCTTAGTAATTTCAGTATAGGTTACTGGGTCCCTTGTGCCATGGAAAATCAGTGTGGAAGTGCCCCTGCAGACATTTTATCACTGTCGTCGCCACAAACGACGCCCACTACTCCTCTATCTACGTTTCTCGGCATGCTGCCATCATCTATGTCAAACATTGTGACCAGCTCGAGCGCTCATTGTGAGGCGTGGCACCGCGTCACAGAGGTGACGAAATTCCTTGTGTTTGAATATTTCCCCAAGTCTCATATTCCCAAATCCCAAATGCATTTCATATTTTCTGTTACTTTCGTTTGCCCTGCATCCTTCTTGGCCTATACGATACCAGCAGAAATGTGTATCAACTCGTAGCTTGCGGCTCCATGAGTGCCAATGGAGCAATATATATGCACCCATGATTTATGGTTGGGTGTTGTTTGTGCACAGTTTCACATCTATTGTTTCATGCCATAACTATTGGTCTAGTGAGTAGAGTTCGTACATGTGGACCCTCCAGGACTTTTCTATTTTCTTCCATGTGCAAGTAAATGCAAATCAGCAGTTTCAGAAGAAATTGGTATGATCCTCCATGATGAAGAAGGCTTGATCGTCTTCGCGTCGTGCCACCATCAAAACTGATTCTGAACTGGCAACCAACATGATCCAGCAGCTGGAGATTAATTGGTCCCCGACGGCCTCTATTATCGGCGAGATATAAATTCTTCTTGCACAAGACAAACAGTACTTCATTGGCACATTTCGCCGAGCAGGAAACAGCGTTGCTCATCGCCTAGCTCAAATAGGTCACCATGAAATGCAAACAATTAGGCTGAGGTTTGGTCTTCATGAGATTCCTTTGCCGTACGATTGAATCACAAAAAAGGTAAAGGAAGTGAGAAAAAAAATAAGAAGGCTCTCTGCTAGAAACTACTTGGAACATCTCTAACCGATCCCTTATAATTTAGAGGAGAATACAGTCAAATATGTTAGAACTCGCCCACAAGATCGATTACATCAAATCACGATGAACACGCAGACACAAAAACTTTTGCCAAAGGCACCTGTCATGCTTTGTTCTTTTTTCTTTATTTCTTCTTTTTCTCACGATTACAAAAGCTATACTACTTGGATCAGGACTCCTAGCCGAAGCTGATTACTACTAAACCTATGACACGCAATTGACCAAATACAATTCCTAGACGGACTATGACACTTAGACCAGACTTGTAACCGGACTCAACTCTAACTGCTTAAACCAACTACTCCTGCATATACACGTATACTACCAGGACAACAACTAAACTAAGACAAGATTATTCTAACAATATCTTTCTAATCTTGACTTGTCATCTCCTCGTGCTCTTCTTCATCTTCACTCGCTGGAGATCCACGACTTGATGATCCAAACTCCGACGTATGATCCGGACTACCAGCTCACACGGTCACATCTACGCGTGCAACGTGCAAGACTGGACACATCATCAGTCTTCACGTCGTACAACTTAACTGGTCACTGTCTCACTACACGTCGAGCTTGATCTTCAACTGTCATATCCGTACACTAAGTATGACCCGCCTGGAAACATACAGTGCCTCCTTGCTCTGCCATGTTGTGCCACCGCCATTGCTTGGCCGCTGCCTTGCACTCAGTCCGCACCATACTTCTTGTACTTGCTCGCAATAGATCTACTCTCCACTGCTTGCACACCTCCTCGCTTTACGATGGTTTCACCTACCACCGTCCACCTTCGACATCACACCGAACCCACGCTGGCCGCAACAGGACGCTCCATGAGGACATGGACATGACTCACGAAACACCGTGCACACCACTTCAACTTCAACGAATCATCACCAAGACAAGCACTTGGATACGACGACGACTCACAGACGCAACAACGACTGACCGTACAAACTCGCACGACACCTTGACTCATCCGACTCCCCCGGACGATGATCTTGATGAGCTCCAGCGCCGCACCTCGGCACCACCTCTCCCATCAACGATCTCCTTCCATCGTGTTTCTGACGACAACCTGCCGCCTCCTTCCTTGTCGCTCCACAGAACGACGATCGCTTGATCCTCCGCGTCGCTGCACCACCCAGCAACTTCATCGCCTGCCCCGAGGCACTAGTTGGGTTGCCACCCCGGGGCAAGCAAAGTTTCAAATCCGAACCTTGCTCTGATACCAATTGTTAGAAATTCTCCCACAGGATCGATCGCATCAAATCATGATGAACACACAGACACAAAAACTTTTGCCAAAGGCACCTGTCGTGCCTTGTTCTTTTTTCTTTATTTCTTCTTTTTCTCACGATTACAAAAGCTACTCCCTGGCTGCATATATATATATATATATATATATATATATATATATATATATATATATATATATATATATGCAGACCAACCATACCAACACGTACTCTATACTACTTGGATCGGGACTCCTAGCCGAAGCTGATTACTACTAAACCTATGACACACAATTGACCAAATACAATTCCTAGACGGACTATGACACCTAGACCAGACTTGTAACCGGACTCAACTCTAACTGCTTAAACCAACTACTCTGCATATACACGTATACTACCAGGACAACAACTAAACTAAGACAAGATTATTCTAACAAAGTATCCTTTAGCTTATATTTGACTCATGCATTTCGTCGAACACTTGCAATGTAGCACACACAACACACATGCACGCTAGAAGGTGGCTCTCGATCGTGTGGCCTCGTGTCGCATAGCCGACCAATGGCAGTACCTAGCGGCAAGGCGACCACTGCGGTGCCGAGACCGTCTGTACCAATGCTCTTGTTTAAATAAATGGTGAGCATCTTTGGCAGCGCCGACGATTGGATAGTACCACCTCGCCATCGTCCAACAACAGATCCCCGGTGACCGTGCCATCCTCCAAAAGCACAAGCAGGAGGTGGAACACACTCCGGCACATGCGACGTCATCTGGACACGACGAAGCGGAGCTCCTCTTGGACCTGCATTTCGATCACTACCCCGAGCTGCTATCAGGGAGGCGGTGGAGTGCAACCGAGTGTCGATGATGGGGCCGACGGGAGGAGAGCCGTCGAGCTAGAGACAAGGAGGAGGGGCGTCGCCTGGGCCGGCGACGATGGAAAGGACAAAAAATATTTAAAAAAATATTGCCGAAATCCCACCGAAATCTGGCGGTAGGAGTTTGGCGGGGCTGCGGGTGCCAGCGGTGGCATGTGGTGGCCACTGGCCAGTGGAGGCAAGGAGGGCGGCGCCGGAATGGATGCGGTCCAGCGGCACATAGCGTAGGAAAGAATGAAGGCAAAAAAATATAATCCACGGGTGGGCGGATGGGCATATTTAAGGGCCACCGAGGATAAATTATCCCCATCTAACCATTATAAGGGATCGGTTAGATGCCTAGAAGAGGAAAACATAATTTATTCTGTTCTAACCGATTACGGAGGATCGGTTAGAGATGCTCTTTGCTTGAACAGGCAAGGGAAGTGGTCATCAATTGTAAGAAGGCTTTGCTAAATAGTTTGATGTGTTGCAATGTCAGTGGTCAAACTTGTGTATTAACGTCCTATTATGAATTCTGAATCGATATTATGTCTAAGTATTTTCTGAATCACATTTCCGTGTTAAATGTATAAAATGCAGTGACAAGTATACCATAAGATCTAGCAAGGTCTCTACTGTAGAGCACCACACTGTTTGTTTTGTTGTCACTTTAACAACATACACAAACTCAAATATTGTATTGGCTTGGCCACATCGGCAACATCTGTCGTTACTCCTATCCACTTGATGAGATGGTGTCGATAGTTCGAACCTAATATACCAAATAGACTTCGCATCAAAGCCTAAAATCAAAAGCCGGAGGCCTCAACCAAGCCACAATGCCGGGTCTGGGGCACACATTGGTCCGGTGCACTCTCAGAGGCGGCGGCCGCCATCTTCCACCGGTCCATCTTCAGAACAGGAATAGACGCATCGACCTTTCTAGGCCTGCCGTCAATGCCACCATGACGCCAGACAACGGCACCCTCCTGCGCGAGTCCGTCGACCCGCATCAGACGCCGAGACTCCACTACGCCACGTCGTCAAGATTCGCCACCGTCGATGTGGACTCGACCACTGGGCCCTTCCAGTTAGCACCTGCTTTAAAACAATGCCCCCGAGGTGGGAGAACGACATTGAAGATGCCCTCATCATCCGATCCGGGAAGACCCAGTTCTAGGGTTTCCCCCCGAGCATCCCGAACGTGGTGATGTGACCTGTAACAATGATGCCTCGAGAAGGGAACGACGTCATAGACGCCGCCATCGTTCGTCATGACTGTAGTCGGCGTGATTTTCATTAGAAGCCCCCCCTCCCCCGACCTCGCAGCTGACTGGAACCAAACGGAGCCTCGCCGTATATATCCTTAAAAATAAAATGTTGGTTAGTTTGTGAGGCTCGAAATTGCGGCAATAGCAAGAGAAGGCATGGTGTCATACTGTTATCTCCTGTTCTCGCCATGGTTCTCTTTTTTTCTTTTTTTAGGAAAGGTTCTTGCCATGGTGCCTTCTATGCAGCGCAAGAGGAGGCTGCCAGCGGAGTATTTAACCAAAAACTACCACATTTCATGGAAACATGTCTAGAAACTACCACTTTATAAATTTGTGCCAAAAACTACCACTTTTTTTGCTAATTAGTGACTAAAAACTACCATGCCGGGAATGTGTCCGATTCGCCTCTTCTAAACGCCTTTCTAACTGGATGGGCCCACAAGTCAGGTTGACCGTTATAAATGGGGCCCACACGCCAACCCTCTTCCTCCTCCTCTCTCTCTCTTTCTTTGGCATTTCTACCAACACCTCGTGTGCACCTGCAAGCCATCTCTGCCGCCGACCACTGCCGCCTCCTCGTCCTCGCGATCGTCGTGGTCGGGGTTGGCCCCGACAGAGCCCTCGGGGATGTCGCGCTGGAGCCGGCGCACTGTGGTCTCGGGCAGCAGCAACACCTTCTGGCCCGGGAAGAGCGGCTCGAGCGGGCGCACGGTGGTGCCGTGCGGGTTGCGGAAGAAGTCTGGGTGCGCGAGGCAGAGGCCCGGCGGGTGGTTGTTGACGACGACGCAGGCGAGCACCATGCCCGCGTACACCTCCACGATGCCGCTCCAGAGCACCACCCGCACCACCGAGTCGGCCGACCACGTGGAGTCGGCGCTTGCGCTGAGCTCCACCGACGCCGCGTACCCGTCGCCCCCCCCCCCCCCCCCCCCCCCCCCCCCCCGCCACCGAGTCGGCCGACCACGTGGAGTCGGCGCTTGCGCTGAGCTCCACCGACGCCGCGTACCCGTCGCCCCCCCCCCCCCCCCCCCCCCCCCCCATGAGGTACGGCTGGCCGTGCTGTTGCAGCTTCCGCCGCCGCCACGACGAGCCATGGTTGATGTGTAACTGGGGAGGAGATGGATGGATCGATCAGGTGGAGAGCTTTGCTCGGCGAAGCGTGCGAGGGTACATATAGCAGAGGCAGGAAGGGTCTTGCCATGGCTCCTCGGTGTTGTTGTCGGCTTGTTCTTGTCGGTGCGAAGCTCCTCGCGATCATCAAAGCTATGTGCTCTTTCTTGTTGCCTGGCCATTGGAAGCGTTGACCGATGGGAGCAGGCTGCACGCCCGCACGTCGGCGGGTGGTGCACACGAGGTGTTTGTAGAAATGTCAAAGAGAGAGAGAAGAGGAAGAAGGGGAGCAACTAGTTAACGAGCGCTTCTTCGGGAGCCTCGCAACGATCAGCGCCATTTGGCGCGCTCTCAGCCATTTGCCACGTATCGCGTTCTAGACGCTTCCTTCAGATTTTGTTTTTTATTTTTCGGCACGTGTTTTCGGCTTTTTAAACGGGTTTTTCCCGGTTTTTTCCGACGAAAAAAAATTTGCGCGAAAAAACGCGTTTTCTTTTTTTTCCCTTTCGTGAAAGTCACGGTTTTTCTTCCGCGAGAGACACGGTTGTGCTTTAGCAAGAGTCACGGCCGTGCCTTTCGAAAACGAAAAAAACGCGTTTTTTGTTTTTTTTTTCGCGAGAGTCACGGTTTTGCTTCCGCGAGAGGTACGGTTGTACTTTCGCGAGAGTCACGGCCGTGCCTGTCAGAAAAGGAAAAACAAAACGCGTTTTTTGTTGTTTTTTTTTCTTCGAAAGAGTCACGGTTTTGCTTCCGCGAGAGGCACGGTTATGCTTTCGCGAAAGTCACTACCGTGCCTCTCGAAATGGGAAAAAATACGCGTTTTTTTTTCTTTCGTAAGAGTCACGGTTTTACTTTCGCGAGAGGTACGGTTGTGCTTTCGCGAGAGTCACGGTCATGCCTCTCGAAAACGGAAAAAAACGCGTTTTCTGTTTTTTTTTCTTCCACGAGAGTCACGATTTTGCTTCCACGAGAGGCACGGTTGTGATTTCACGAGAGGCACGGACGTGCCTCTTTCGGAAAGGAAAAACCATGCTTCCAGTCCGGTTTTTTCGCCCGGTTTTTTTCATTCGGTTTTTTCGTGAAAAAAATGTTCGTCAAAACATATCAACATGGGATCTAGTTTTGAAGATCTCAACGCGAGAAATCCAATGGTGAAACGGTTCGAGATTTGGACGCACGGTTTAAGAGATAAAACGTTTTGAATAAACGGATCTACGAAAAAAGGGAAAACTCCCAGGTTGCGACAAGTGGCGCGCTGCATGTGCGCCACTTGTCGCGACCTGGAAAAGTGGAGTGCTCTTTGCAACGAGTACTCCTTAGTTAGTGATTTCGAAAAAGAAGAAGGTTGACGTGTGGGCCTCATTTGTAATAACGGTCAAAGTTAACGGTCAACCTGACTTGTGGACCCATCACATCAGAAAAGCGTTTAGAAGAGGCAAATCGGGCATTTTTCTGATATGGTAATTTTTAGTTACGGACTAAAAAAATGATAGTTTTGACATAAATTCGTAAAATGATAGTTTCTGGGCATATTTTCATGAAATGTGGTAGTTTTTTGTTCAGTTCCAGGCTTATCGCTGGGCCTAATTTCCATGGACCGAGAACCTAGGCTGAGAGAGAGAGACAGAAAATTTCCTCTAAAAAAGAGGGGAAAAGGAAACGCACGAGCAGAGCTCGTCGTCTTGGGCGTGGCGGTGCTCTGCTCCATCGATCCCCACCCCACCCAAATCGGAGCCACGCTCGCCGGCGGGATCCTCCTCCACCACCGCCCTAATTCCTCCCTCCAAGCCTCCTCTCCATCCCGGACCTCCGCTACTGCGGAGTGGCTGGCCGGGGACTCTTGGCGCCGGAGACGGGAGCGGGGCATCGCCGGCGACCGGAGAGGAGAGTCGAGGGGAGGCTCGCGCTTCGGAAACGGTCGTCTTCGCCGTCGTCCCGGAGCCGTGGGCGCACGCGCGGCGGAGCTAGGGGAGGCCACGGCCAGGGGCCACTGCGGTAAGCGGGCGACTGTACTGACACACCACTGCAAATCTGAGGACTTGTACGGATAGCTGTAGGTATGTGTCTATAGGTTCTAGGGTTACAGGGGCGCAGGGGGAAGCTATTGCAATAAAAGAGAAATACTTAGTAAATTGATTTTGTGTGTGTTTTTAGACTTGTTGAGTTCGGTGGAATTGAGGTAGTTGGAAAGGTAAATCCAAGAAACACATGATAACTGTAGGTGACTTTCCAAATCTTTTGAAAATTGCCGTATTAAAGAACTTGAAGTTCGAGGAAAGCCCTGTAAATTTTGCGATACTTGTGGGTGACCCGCAAGAAAATATGTTTGCTAAGTGATACACATTTTTGCAGAGAAGTATTAATGTAGATTTATGTATTTGCACCACACCATGTAAAGATAGATTTTAACCAACCATGTAACTTAATTCTCATGAGAATAAAGTAAGGAGAACTCTAATTTCAGTAGTAAGTCCATTGTGATATAATATCCAGCAAAACTGGCCTACTTTAACAAAAACCGGGCTGCAAATGCTCTAGGATTGCTGTCACCAGACCATTCAATGTTCCATCGACCTTCCAAGTAGGGTGATCTGAAAAGTGAAACATATTTTAATGAATGAGGATCAACGAAATGCCTGTACAACAGAACTACTTTATTTAGAAATGATGATGTGAATTCTTCTCTAGGACAAACAGACAAAAGGGTAGAGGTAGCTATCATTCGAACTTATGTGTGTTGGAATCTTGTACAGAGTTCGGTTCCCCACGGTGTAATTGCCATGGATGAGCAGTTCATCCTCCGTGTGCCCCCTTCTGTGGCAGAGCAGATCGAGCGTCTTATGAACGAATCTGCTGCCGGCTCATCCTCCAACCCCGAGGATGCCTCCCTCGACCTCTCCTTCTCAGGTGACCCCCGCCTCTCTTCATCTTTGCCCCGCAAATTCTACTTCCTGTTTCCGCGGCAAATTGTTGTAGAGTGGTAGAACTGTGGATCTGAGGAGCAACCGAGACAGGGTATTTCTCAGAGAATACACTGAAACAGAGACGGACATTTGTTAGATAGTTTGCTGGCGGAGCAGCATGCCAGCATGCGGTTTGACGAACTACTAACTGGTATTGGAGTACCCTGCCCTAGCGATATGCCGATATCTAGCACTACTGACTCTCATCATGGTACTCCCTCCGTCCCAAAATTCTTGTCTTAGATTTGTCTAAATACGGATGTATCAAGTCACGTTTTAGTATTAGGTACATCCGTATCTAGACAAATATAAGACAAGAATTTTGGGATGGAGGGAGTATATCGGTATGTGTTAAGTGTTCTTGGTAGTTTGGAGCGAACAGCCCATCGCTGGCCGGCCGGCGATTACACTCTTCATTGTGCTATCTCCTATCTGAAACATGAATAAAGTGAACCATGATTAACACTGTATTTGTTGATGCCCTAGATTTGCACTGATAGGTTGGAATGTGTTCTTAGCAGATTAGTCTGTTGTAACTGTCTCATTAACACAATTCAAATGAGCGTTGCTCACGCAGATTAAATAGATAATTGAAGTATCGCCATATCACAAAACTCCACACCTGTGTTGTTTCTTTGTAGCTCAACAGTTGCTGCATTCTAGATATTTATCTGCGGATGAGATGAGATCAGTTTGAAGATCTCGCTTAACTGTTTTCTGTGTTTGTTTTCCCTTTTCCACAAGTTACTGGGATTGCATTTTTTGGCTCAGATGTGCTCAACTTGCCTTATTTATAACCAGTCTATATTGGCAACAAAAAAGAAACTTGGGTCAGTAAATATATGATTCTGAAAATCTTAGGCTTTTTCATAGTGGCATGCCAGGCTCTTACTAGACAACCTCTCTAGTTATACCCTTCAAATGCTGATAAATTAATTCATGCCAAACTTTAGATGTAGCATTGTGTAGGTGCATATTCAGTTTATGCGTTTCATTTCCTGAAATTACAACGCAATGGTCTCTCTTGGTTTTTGAGAATACAACTTACTATAGTAGTATATAATTGTTATCAGGACTGATCTTTACTTAATCTTTATCGCTTTCTGGTTGATGGTATTTTTCCTCCTACAGATGATGGAAGAAGTGGCACATTTATGATTGGTAACCAGAGCTTTCCTGCATCTCTCTTGGATCTCCCAACTGTTGTGGAGTCATATAAGACATATGATGATTCATTCTTAGTTAAAGCTGCTGATATTGGTCAGGTAAAAGTGAAGGTTTTCGTATATATCTCATTAATTTGTAGGCCTTATAATCATTTTAAACTGGAACAGATGGTAATGGTAAGAGAAGATGTTGATCCTGCTCCAGAAGAAGTTGAATACAAGCATGGACTTACTCCTCCAATGAGGGATGCACGTAGGCGACGTTATCGCAGAGAGCCTGACTTGAATGTATATATGAATTGACTACT
The DNA here is from genome assembly GCA_034509565.1 of Triticum monococcum. NCBI lineage: Eukaryota > Viridiplantae > Streptophyta > Magnoliopsida > Poales > Poaceae > Triticum > Triticum monococcum. Next base: position 700,475,725 of record CM067847.1, read on the forward strand.
ATTCAGCTATAGTTTTTTCCATGTTGATTGAAATATACTGTTAATCAGGATGCTAAAGTTTGCATGCACTCATTTTTGCAGGCAGAGCTTGTTCACCGAGTTGAGAAGGATCTTATAAGTATCATGCATGGAGTGTCTGTCAGTATCCTTTTGGTCTGTGAGATATGCAAAATGTTTCACCTTATTGCAATGGAATAAATGGCAGTAATTTGTTTCTTTCTGTACTGTTTGGTTGGTAGTTTTGCACTTCCATTGTCTCATCATCAACTTCCTAATGCACAAACTGCTTGCCCTTCACTTTAGAAATCATTATGTCTATATGTACTTCCCTTGTTGATAAAGATAATGTTGTGAATCTCCTAATCATGCCATTATAGTGATTGCGTATAGATGTTTCCAAACCTAACCTTGTTAAAAGATCGATACTGACGTCATAGGTTTTGTATCATGATTGCATTGTGTTCATTGGTCAAACCATCATAGAAAGGAAATCTCGCCATTTGTATGCCAACCTGCCTACGTATAAACTTCTTTAACTTGTTTGTAGAAGGTGGTGAAGGTGGGGGTGGTGAAGGTGGTGACCGCAAGAAAGCTGCACCAGCTCCTGCACCCAAGCCAGATGCTCAAGAGCCTGCTGCAAATGGCGAAGAAGCTGAGCCTGAGAGGAGTGACTCTGACGATTCGGAGAACTGAAGTGGACCAGAATAGATACTGCAGCTGCCGTTGGCCGCGCAGTCTGGTGAATTAAGCGATTCAGATCAGAGAAAGTGTATTTTTACCAAGCAAGGGCGCTTGTTGTCTTTTTAGGACCTATTGGTTATCATCTGAATAATATTAGGAGTGTGCGACTTTGCACCATGGTGGAAGAGGTCATAAGGGTGATTGTAACTGCTGCTATTTCCTGAATTTTGCACTCCAGTTCGGTTACTTCCAACGACGAATTGGATGAGATATCACCATAATTTTAGTCTAGCCAATGCGCGAGAAGATATAGGGCAGCTCAGGGTGATATGCGAAGAATTTTTTCTTTTTTTTTACACAAATGGTCCATCACTACTTTTGGTACAACTCTGATAGATTTGATTTATCTTTTGGAAATATTCTGATGTCTGCAATAGTAGCATGTGCATATAAGTAACCATTCTCCTGATTTACCAGTATGTGGAATCTCTGTTATCTCTATAAGTAAGTTCGTAACATTGCCCTGCGTATGTTTTTCTTGTATATTCATTGTACTTCTGAGCATGTTCTCTTATGTTTTAAGTTGTATTAAAAATCATGCAAATTTCTGTAGATAGTGTGGCTGTTTGTACCTCATCAGCGAATTGCTTTGCAAAATGATCTTGATTTGCACTCTTTCCTCCTATAGCCTTGTAGTCAGGTGCTGCCATGAAGCAAAGCGGAACTAGGTGGTTGAAAAGTGCCTGCAGAGGCCAAGCTTTTCCACATCTCAAAAAAAAAATCTGAAAAAAGTGTTCATCTGGACATATATTTGTACTCACCCCATTAGGAATTACTCGTCTAAGAAATGAACGTATCTAGATGTATTTTAGCTGTAGATACATCCATTTTTGTGACAAGTAATTTCGAACGGAGGTAGTAGTATGCATGTATAAAATTTTATGAACATATATAGTCATATGTGATGTACACAAAAACACAAATACACAGATTAAAATAGGTCTTTTCTTTGTTGTATTTGGGGTCAGATATTTGTCTTTCTTCTGTAGCATGCAAATAATTAAACTAGTTTTTTTAACATCAGTACAGACGCAAGCGCTCATATACACGCGCATACACTCACCTCTATGAACGCACACACGCACACCCTACCCTTATGAGCACCTCCAAAAGACTGAACCGGCATATCATCTTGAGATTTACGAAGTCACCGTAGGCACTTTATCATCTCCTCCTACTGAATGCGCATCGCCGGAAATAATTAAACTAGTTGATGAAATTTTATCATACTTGAAGAATATACATATGTATTTGTAGAATTTTTTTATTTTTTTTGCAAAATGAGCTCCATGGTGAATGGAGTTGGGCCTTTGCAACAAAGCCTTTAGTCCCAAACAAATTGGGGTAGGCTAGAGGTGAAACCCATAAGATCTCACAACTAACTCATGGTTCTATCACATGGATAGCAAGCTTCCACACATCCCTTGTCCATGGCTAGTTCTCTGGTGATACTCCAGTCACTACTAGAAAAAGGGCTATAGATGGGATTGACACTAATGACGCACCAGACAAGCAGTGCGCCATTAGTACCTTCTGATACGCCATTAGAGTTGAAACTACTAATGGCGCACCTGGCACAGGGTGCGCCATTAGTATCAAAATTTTTTTTTTTGAACTAGTGCGCCTGTCCAAACATACTAATGGCGCATCCAGACACAGTGCGCCATTACTAGTTGTAACTAGTAATGGCGCACCGGCCGGAAAGTGCGCCACTAATGTTGTTTTTTTATTATATTTTTTATTCCTTTTTTTGCAAAACTACTAATGGCGCACTGTTCCACCGTGCAGTTTAAACTAGTAATGGAAACTAGTAATGGCGCACTGTTGAACAGTGCACCATTAGTATGTTTTTTTATTATATTTTTTATTCCTTTTTTGCAAAACTACTAATGGCGCACTGTTTCACCGTGCGCCATTACTAGTTTAAACTAGTAATGGCGCACTGTGGAACGGTGCGCCATTAATATGTTTTCTTTTGCAAAACTACTAATGGCGCACCACCAGAAGGTGCGCCATTAGTAACCTGGATTACTAATGGCGCATTTAGTGTTGGTGCGCCATTAGTAAGTGGGCAGCAACAAGATATTTTGGACAGCCTCTCCTACCCACACTCACTTTCTCCCCACTTCATTCTCTCCACCTCCTCCTTGTCTCGGGTGCCTCCTCTTTTTCACCTCATTTCCACCATAGATTCATTCAATTTAAGTGGTTAAATTACCTTGTTTTGATAGGTAAGTAAGGGGGGAAGCTATATTTATGTTGTTCTCCCTATAACAATGTGCACATGCACTTTTTATGGCCTAGCTAGATCTATGTATGTTCGTGGTGTTGCATATGTTTGTGGTGTTGCATATGTGTTTGTGTTTGGAGGTGTACCAGTATTTGAAATGCGATAGTGTTGGGGAACGTAGTAATTTCAAAAAAATTCTTACGCACACGCAAGATCATGGTGATGCATAGCAACGAGAGGGGAGAGTGTTGTCTACGTACCAACGCAGACCGACTGCGGAAGCGATCACACAACGTAGAGGAAGTAGTCGTACGTCTTCCCGATCCGACCGATCCAAGCACCGTTACTCTGGCACCACCGAGTTCTTAGCACACGTTCAGCTCGATGACGATCCTCGGGCTCCGATCCAGCAAAGCGTCGAGGAAGAGTTCCGTCAGCACAACGGCGTGGTGACGATCTTGATGTACTACCGACGCAGGGCTTCGCCTAAGCACTACAACGGTATGATCGAGGTGGAATTTGGTGGCAGGGGGCACCGCACACGGCTAAGGAACGATCTCAAGGATCAACTTGTGTGTCTAGAAGTGCCCCCTGCCCCCGTATATAAAGGATGAAGGGGGGGAGGCTGGCCGGCCAAGCTAGGAGGCGCAGGAGGAGTCCTACTCCTACCAGGAGTAGGACTCCCCCCCCCCCCCAATCCTATTCCTAATAGGATTCCCCAAAGGGGAAGAGAAAGAGAGAGGTGGCCGGCCCCTCTCCTAGTCCTAATAGGACTAGGGAGAGGGGGGGAGGCGCAGCCCTATGTGGGCTGCCCTCTCACCTTTCCACTAAGGCCCATGTTGGCCCATTTGGCTCCCGGGGGGTTCCGGTAACCCTCCCGGTAATCCGCTAAAATCCCGATTTCACTCGGAACACTTCCGATGTCCAAACATAGGCTTCCAATATATCAATCTTTACGTCTCGACCATTTCGAGACTCCTCGTCATGTCCGTGATCACATCCGGGACTCCGAACAATCTTCGGTACATCAAAATGCATAAACTCGTAATAACTGTCATCGTAACGTTAAGCGTGCGGACCCTACGGTTCGAGAACAATGTAGACATGACCGAGACACGTCTCCGGTCAATAACCAATAGCGGGACCTGGATGCCCATATTGGCTCCTACATATTCTACGAAGATCTTTATCGGTCAGACCGCATAACAACATACGTTGTTCCCTTTGTCATCGGTATGTTACTTGCCCGAGATTCGATCGTCGGTATCCAATACCTAGTTCAATCTCGTTACTGGCAAGTCTCTTTACTCGTTCCGTAATACATCATCTCACAACTAACATCTTAGTTATAATGCTTGCAAGGCTTATGTGATGTGTATCACCGAGAGGGCCCAGAGATACCTCTCCGACAATCGGAGTGATAAACCCTAATCTCGAAATACGCCAACCCAACATCTACCATTGGAGACACCTGTAGTACTCCTTTATAATCACCCAGTTACGTTGTGACATTTGGTAGTACCCAAAGTGTTCCTCCGGTAAACGGGAGTTGCATAATCTCATAGTTATAGGAACATGTATAAGTCATGAAGAAAGCAATAGCAACATACTAAACGATCGGGTGCTAAGCTAATGGAATGGGTCATGTCAATCAGATCATTCAACTAATGATGTGACCTCGTTAATCAAATAACAACTCTTTGTTCATGGTTAGGAAACATAACCATCTTTGATTAACGAGCTAGTCAAGTAGAGGCATACTAGTGACACTCTGTTTGTCTATGTACTCACACATGTATTATGTTTCCGGTTAATACAATTCTAGCATGAATAATAAACATTTATCATGATATAAGGAAATAAATAATAACTTTATTATTGCCTCTAGGGCATATTTCCTTCAGTCTCCCACTTGCACTAGAGTCGATAGTCTAGATTACACAGTAATGATTCTAACACCCATGGAGCCTTGGTGCTGATCATGTTTTGCTCGTGGAAGAGGCTTAGTCAACGGGTCTGCAACATTCAGATCCGTATGTATCTTGCAAATCTCTATGTCTCCCACCTGGACTAGATCCCGGATGGAGTTGAAGCGTCTCTTGATGTGTTTGGTCCTTTTGTGAAATCTGGATTCCTTTGCCAAAGCAATTGCACCAGTATTGTCACAAAAGATTTTCATTGGACCCGATGCACTAGGTATGACACCTAGATCGGATATGAACTCCTTCATCCAGACTCCTTCGTTTGCTGCTTCCGAAGCAGCTATGTACTCCGCTTCACATGTAGATCCCGCTACGATGCTTTGTTTAGAACTGCACCAACTGACAGCTCCACCGTTTAAAGTAAACACGTATCCGGTTTGCGATTTAGAATCGTCCGGATCAGTGTCAAAGCTTGCATCAACATAACCTCTTACGGTGAGCTCTTTGTCACCTACATATACGAGAAACATATCCTTAGTCCTTTTCAGGTATTTCGGGATGTTCTTGACCGCTGTCCAGTGATCCACTCCTGGATTACTTTGGTACCTCCCTGCTAAACTTATAGCAAGGCACACATCAGGTCTGGTACACAGCATTGCATACATGATAGAGCCTATGGATGAAGCATAGGGAACATCTTTCATTTTCTCTCTATCTTCTGCAGTGGTCGGGCATTGAGTCTGACTCAACTTCACACCTTGTAACACAGGCAAGAACCCTTTCTTTGCTTGATCCATTTTGAACTTCTTCAAAATCTTGTCAAGGTATGTGCTTTGTGAAAGTCCAATTAAGCATCTTGATCTATCTCTATAGATCTTTATGCCTAATATGTAAGCAGCTTCCCCGAGGTCTTTCATCGAAAAACTTTTATTCAAGTATCCCTTTATGCTATCCAGAAATTCTATATCATTTCCAATCAGCAATATGTCATCCACATATAATATCAGAAATGCTACAGAGCTCCCACTCACTTTCTTGTAAATACAGGCTTCTCCAAAAGTCTGTATAAAGCCAAATGCTTTGATCACACTATCAAAGCGTTTATTCCAACTCCGAGATGCTTGTACCAGTCCATAAATGGATCGCTGGAGTTTGCACACTTTGTTAGCTCCCTTTGGATCGACAAAACCTTCTGGTTGCATCATATACAACTCTTCTTCCAGAAATCCATTCAGGAATGCAGTTTTGACATCCATCTGCCATATTTCATAATCATAAAATGCGGCAATTGCTAACATGATTCTGACGGACTTAAGCATCGCTACGGGTGAGAAGGTCTCATCGTAGTCAACCCCTTGAACTTGTCGAAAACCTTTTGCGACAAGTCGAGCTTTATAGACAGTAATATTACCGTCAGCGTCAGTCTTTTTCTTGAAGATCCATTTATTCTCAATTGCTTGCCGATCATCGGGCAAGTCAACCAAAGTCCATACTTTGTTCTCATACATGGATCCCATCTCAGATTTCATGGCCTCAAGCCACTTTGCGGAATCTGGGCTCACCATCGCTTCTTCATAGTTCGTAGGTTCATCATGATCTAGTAGCATGACTTCCAGAATTGGATTACCGTACCACTCTGGTGCGGATCTCACTCTGGTTGATCTACGTGGTTCAGTAGTATCTTGTCCTGAAGTTTCATGATCATCATCATTAGCTTCCTCACTAATTGGTATAGGTGTCGCAGAAACAGTTTTCTGTGATGTACTATTTTCCAATAAGGGAGCAGGTACAGTTACCTCGTCAAGTTCTACTTTCCTCCCACTCACTTCTTTCGAGAGAAACTCCTTCTCTAGAAATGATCCATTCTTAGGAACGAATGTCTTGCCTTAGGATCTGTGATAGAAGGTATACCCAACAGTCTCCTTTGGGTATCCTATGAAGACACATTTCTCCGCTTTGGGTTCGAGCTTATCAGGTTGAAGCTTTTTCACATAAGCATCGCAGCCCCAAACTTTAAGAAACGACAACTTTGGTTTCTTGCCAAACCATAGTTCATAAGGCGTCGTCTCAACGGATTTTGATGGTGCCCTATTTAACGTGAATGTGGCCGTCTCTAAAGCATAGCCCCAAAACGATAGAGGTAAATCAGTAAGAGACATCATAGATCGCACCATATCTAGTAAAGTACGATTATGATGTTCGGACACACCATTACGCTGTGGTGTTCCGGGTGGCGTGAGTTGCGAAACTATTCCACAATTTTTCAAATGTACACCAAACTCGTAACTCAAATATTCTCCTCCACGATCAGATCGTAGAAACTTTATTTTCTTGTTACGATGATTTTCAACTTCACTCTGAAATTCCTTGAACTTTTCAAATGTTTCAGACTTATGTTTCATTAAGTAGATATACCCATATCTGCTTAAATCATCTGTGAAGGTGAGAAAATAACGATATCCGCCACGAGCCTCAATATTCATCGGACCACATACATCGGTATGTATGATTTCCAATAAATCTGTTGCTCTCTCCATAGTACCGGAGAACGGTGTTTTAGTCATCTTGCCTATGAGGCACGTGAAGGAAATATGCCCTAGAGGCAAAAATAAAGTTATTATTTATTTCCTTACATCATGATAAAAGTTTATTATTCATGCTAGAATTGTATTAACCGGAAACATAATACATGTGTGAATACATAGACCAACAGAATGTCACTAGTATGCCTCTACTTGACTAGCTCGTTAATCAAAGATGGTTATGTTTCCTAACCATGAACAAGGAGTTGTTATTTGATTAACGAGGTCACATCATTAGTAGAATGATCTGATTGACAAGACCCATTCCATTAGCATAGCACCCGATCGTTTAGTATGTTGCTATTGTTTTCTTCATGACTTATACATGTTCCTATAACTATGAGATTATGCAACTCCCGTTTACCGAAGGAACACTTTGGGTACTACCAAACGTCACAACGTAACTGGGTGATTATAAAGGAGTGCTACAGGTGTCTCCAATGGTAGATGTTGGGTTGGCGTATTTCGAGATTAGGGTTTGTCACTCCGATTGTCGGAGAGGTATCTCTAGGCCCTCTCGGTAATGCACATCACATAAGCCTTGCAAGCACTGCAACTAATATGTTAGTTGTGAGATGATGTATTACGGAACGAGTAAAGAGACTTGCCGGTAACGAGATTGAACTAGGTATTGGATACCGACGATCGAATCTCGGGCAAGTAACATACCGATGACAAAGGGAACAACGTATGTTGTTATGCGGTCTGACCGATAAAGATCTTCGTAGAATATGTAGGAGCCAATATGGGCATCCAGGTCCCGCTATTGGTTATTGACCGGAGACGTGTCTCGGTCATGTCTACATTGTTCTCGAACCGTAGGGTCCGCACGCTTAACGTTACGATGACAGTTATTATGAGTTTATGCATTTTGATGTACCGAAGGTTGTTCGGAGTCCCGGATGAGATCACGGACATGACGAGGAGTCTCGAAATGGTCGAGACGTAAAGATTGATATATTGGAAGCCTATGTTTGGACATCGGAAGTGTTCCGGGTGAAATCGGGATTTTACCGGAATACCGGGAGGGTTACCGGAACCCCCCGGGAGACTAATGGGCCTATTGGGCCTTAGTGGAAAAAAGAGAAAAAGGGAAAAGGCCCAAGCTGGCCGGCGCCCCCCTTCCCCAAGTCCTATTAGGAATAGGATAAGGGGCCGGCCCCCCTTCTCTCTCTTTTCCCCCCCGGGAGTCCTAATTGGATTAGGATTGGGGGGAGGAGTCCTACTCCCGGTGGGAGTAGGACTCCCCTGCGCCTCCCCTCCCTTGGCCGGCCGGCCTCCCTCCTCCAACCTTTATATACGGGGGCAGGGGGCACCCCAAGACACAACTTGATCCTTGAGATCGCTCCTTAGCCGTGTGCGGTGCCCCCTGCCACCAAATTCCACCTCGATCGTACCGTTGTAGTGCTTAGGCGAAGCCCTGCGTCGGTAGTACATCAAGATCGTCACCACGCCGTTGTGCTGACGGAACTCCTCCTCGAAGCTTTGCTGGATCGGAGCCCGGGGATCGTCATCGAGCTGAACGTGTGCTAAGAACTCGGAGGTGCCGAAGTAACGGTGCTTGGATCGGTCGGATCGGGAAGAAGACGTACGACTACTTCCTCTACGTTGTGTGATCGCTTCCGCAGTCGGTCTGCGTTGGTACGTAGACAATACTCTCCCCTCTCGTTGCGGTGCATCACCATGATCTTGCGTGTGCGTAGGAAAATTTTCGAAATTACTGCGTTCCCCAACAGCATGGTTCGCAAGTACCAAGTGATTCATAATCAAGTGGTTCCAAAAGCCCATCAGTATGGAGTTTCTTCATGCGCTTTACACCAATATGACCTAAACGGCAGTGCCACAAATAAGTTGCACTATCATTATCAACTCTGCATCTTTTGGCTTCTACATTATGAATATGTGTATCACTACTATCGAGATTCAACAAGAATAGACCACTCTTCGAAGGTGCATGACCATAAAAGATATTACTCATATAAATAGAACAACCATTATTCTCTGATTTAAATGAATAACCGTCTCGCATTAAACAAGATCCAGATATAATGTTCATGCTCAACGCTGGCACCAAATAACAATTATTTAGGTCTAATATTAATCCCGAAGGTAGATGTAGAGGTAGCGTGCCGACCGCGATCACATCGACTTTGGAACCGTTTCCCACGCGCATCGTGACCTCGTCCTTTGCTAGCGTCCGCTTATTTCGTAGTCCCTGTTTCGAGTTGCAAATATTAGCAATAGAACCAGTATCAAATACCCAGGTGCTACTGCGAGCTCTAGTAAGGTACACATCAATAACATGTATATCACATATACCTTTGTTCACCTTGCCATCCTTCTTATCTGCCACATACTTGGGGCAGTTCCGCTTCCAGTGACCAGTCTGCTTGCAGTAGAAGCACTCAGTTTCAGGCTTAGGTCCAGACTTGGGTTTGAAGTTCCCCTTCTTCTTCCCTTTGCCCTTTTTTTGAAACTAGTGGTCTTGTTGACCATCAACACTTGATGCTCCTTCTTAATTTCTACCTCCGCAGCTTTCAGCATTGCGAAGAGCTCGGGAATAGTCTTGTTCATCCCTTGCATATTATAGTTCATCACGAAGCTCTTGTAGCTTGGTGGCAGTGATTGGAGAATTCTGTCAATGACACAATCATCTGGAAGATTAACTCCCATCTGAATCAAGTGATTATTATACCCAGACATTTTGAGTATATGCTCATTGACAGAACTGTTCTCCTCCATCTTGCAGCTATAGAACTTATTGGAGACTTCATATCTCTCAATTCAGGCATTTGCTTGAAATATTAACTTCAACTCCTGGAACATCTCATATGCTCCATGACGTTCAAAACGTCGTTGAAGTCCCGATTCTAAGCCGTAAAGCATGGCACACTGAACTATCGAGTAGTCATCAGCTTTGCTCTGCCAGACGTTCATAACATCTGGCGTTGCTCCAGCAGCAGGCCTGGCACCCAGCGGTGCTTCCAGGACGTAATTCTTCTGTGCAGCAATGAGGATAATCCTCAGGTTACGGACCCAGTCCGTGTAATTGCTACCATCATCTTTCAACTTTGCTTTCTCAAGGAACGCATTAAAATTCAACGGAACAACAGCACGAGCCATCTATCTACAATCAACATAAACAAGCAAGATACTATCAGGTACTAAGTTCATGATAAGTTTAAGTTCAGTTAATCAAATTACTTAGGAACTCCCACTTAGATAGACATCCCTCTAATCCTCTAAGTGATCACGTGATCCAAATCAACTAAACCATAACCGATCATCACGTGAGATGGAGTAGTTTTCAATGGTGAACATCGTCATGTTGATCATATCTACTATATGATTCACGCTCGACCTTTCGGTCTCTATGTTCCGAGGCCATATCTGCATATGCTAGGCTCGTCAAGTTTAACCTGAGTATTCTGCGTGTGCAAAACTGGCTTGCACCCGTTGTAGATGGACGTAGAGCTTATCACACCCGATCATCACGTGGTGTCTGGGCACGACGAACTTTGGCAACGGTGCATACTCAGGGAGAACACTTCTTGATAATTTAGTGAGAGATCATCTTATAATGCTACCGTCAATCAAAGTAAGATAAGATGCATAAAAGATAAACATCACATGCAATCAATATAAGTGATATGATATGGCCATCATCATCTTGTGCTTGTGATCTCCATCTCTGAAGCACCGTCATGATCACCATCATCACCGGCGCGACACCTTGATCTCCATCGTAGCATCGTTGTCGTCTCGCCAATCTTATGCTTCCATGACTATCACTACCGCTTAGTAATAAAGTAAAGCATTACATCGCGATTGCATTGCATACAATAAAGCGACAACCATATGGCTCCTGCCAGTTGCCGATAACTTGGTTACAAAACATGATCATCTCATACAATAAAATCAGCATCATGCCTTAACCATATCACATCACAACATGCCCTGCAAAAACAAGTTAGACGTCCTCTACTTTGTTGTTGCAAGTTTTACGTGGCTGCTACGGGCTTAAGCAAGAACTCATCTCACCTACGCATCAAAACCACAACGATAGTTTGTCAAATAGACTCCGTTTTAACCTTCTCAAGGACCGGGCGTAGCCACACTTGGTTCAACTAAAGTTGGAGAGACAGTCGCCCGCAAGCCATCTATGTGCAAAGCACGTCGAGGGAACCGGTCTCGCGTAAGCGTACGCGTAAGGTTGGTCCGGGTCGTCTCGTCCAACAATACCGCCGAACCAAAGTATGACATGCTGGTAGGCAGTATGACTTGTATCGCCCACAACTCACTTGTGTTCTACTCGTGCAAATAACATCAAACCATAAAACCTAGGCTCTGATACCACTGTTGGGGAACGTAATAATTTCAAAAAATTTCCTACGCACACGCAAGATCATGGTGATGCATAGCAACGAGAGGGGAGAGTGTTGTCTACGTACCAACGCAGACCGACTGCGGAAGCGATCACACAACGTAGAGGAAGTAGTCGTACGTCTTCCCGATCCGACCGATCCAAGCACCGTTACTCCGGCACCACCGAGTTCTTAGCACACGTTCAGCTCGATGACGATCCTCGGGCTCCGATCCAGCAAAGCGTCGAGGAAGAGTTCCGTCAGCACAACGGCGTGGTGACGATCTTGATGTACTACCGATGCAGGGCTTCGCCTAAGCACTACAACGGTATGATCGAGGTGGAATTTGGTGGCAGGGGGCACCGCACACGGCTAAGGAACGATCTCAAGGATCAACTTGTGTGTCTAGAGGTGCCCCCTGCCCCCGTATATAAAGGATGAAGGGGGGAGGCTGGCCGGCCAAGCTAGGAGGCGCAGGAGGAGTCCTACTCCTACCGGGAGTAGGACCCCCCCCCAATCCTATTCCTAATAGGATTCCCCAAAGGGGAAGAGAAAGAGAGAGGTGGCCGGCCCCTCTCCTAGTTCTAATAGGACTAGGGAGAGGGGGGGGGAGGCGCAGCCCTATGTGGGCTGCCCTCTCACCTTTCCACTAAGGCCCATGTTGGCCCATTTGGCTCCCGGGGGGTTCCGGTAACCCTCCCGGTAATCCGGTAAAATCCCGATTTCACTCGGAACACTTCCGATGTCCAAACATAGGCTTCCAATATATCAATCTTTACGTCTCGACCATTTTGAGACTCCTCGTCATGTCCATGATCACATCCGGGACTCCGAACAACCTTCGGTACATCAAAATGCATAAACTCATAATAACTGTCATCATAACGTTAAGCGTGCGGACCCTACGGTTCGAGAACAATGTAGACATGACCGAGACACGTCTCCGGTCAATAACCAATAGCGGGACCTGGATGCCCATATTGGCTCCTACATATTCTACGAAGATCTTTATCGGTCAGACCGCATAACAACATACGTTGTTCCCTTTGTCATCGGTATGTTACTTGCCCGAGATTCGATCGTCGGTATCCAATACCTAGTTCAATCTCGTTACTGGCAAGTCTCTTTACTCATTCCGTAATACATCATCTCACAACTAACATCTTAGTTATAATGCTTGCAAGGCTTATGTGATGTGTATCACCGAGAGGGCCCAGAGATACCTCTCCGACAATCGGAGTGACAAACCCTAATCTCGAAATACGCCAACCCAACATCTACCATTGGAGACACCTGTAGTACTCCTTTATAATCACCCAGTTACGTTGTGACGTTTGGTAGTACCCAAAGTGTTCCTCCGGTAAACGGGAGTTGCATAATCTCATAGTTATAGGAACATGTATAAGTCATGAAGAAAGCAATAGCAACATACTGAACGATCGGGTGCTAAGCTAATGGAATGGGTCATGTCAATCAGATCATTCAACTAATGATGTGACCTCGTTAATCAAATAACAACTCTTTGTTCATGGTTAGGAAACATAACCATCTTTGATTAACGAGCTAGTCAAGTAGAGGCATACTAGTGACACTCTGTTTGTCTATGTACTCACACATGTATTATGTTTCCGGTTAATACAATTCTAGCATGAATAATAAACATTTATCATGATATAAGGAAATAAATAATAACTTTATTATTGCCTCTAGGGCATATTTCCTTCAGATAGTTGCCAATATTTTGCCGGAATGTTGATTCATTTCCGTTTCGGCGAGAATTTTGGCATTAAGCATTCTTTTTGGTCCTATTTTTAGAGAAAGTCATGCCAAAATTTTTCTTGGTTCTAAAATATCGTTTTGCTCTACCCCGCAGGCGACCATGGTCCGCATGATGACCGAAGGCATCGTGAATAGGTTTTTGAGGTCCGCGAAGGCCGAGATGCTTCAAAAGAACGAGACGGAGATAAGATGTCCGTGTCGAAGATGCAAGCTGAAGAGCCTTATTGCGGACCCGGAATCCGGGCAGGTGCGGGACCACCTGCTCTTGCGTGGTTTCATGGATGGCTGTCGGTGGCAAGGTGATGAAGATGACTACGAAGTCGTCCATGGGGGCCGGGCAAGAAATGAGGAAGGGCAACAAGACAACCACCGCGGCTCGGGCGGGCGAGAAGACGAAGAATCCCCAGGAGATGATCACGACGGTGATGCTGTACACAGTCATCATGTAGAAGATGCAGGACATGATGACGAGGAAGATGCCGGAGCAGACGACGGGCATGATCATGAAGATGATGATGCCGGTGGAGCAGACGACGCTGGACCATCGATGGGCTAGGTGCAGGACCCTCCTATTCAAGAGCTGCTTCTCAAGCAGACGGATAACGCAAGAGCTGTCGCCCGAGAGAAAGCCAAGATGGATCAACTTGAGTTAGACGCGGTTACTCCATTGTATGAAGGATGCAGGCCCGAGGATACCCCCTGAAAGTAACGCTCATGGCTCTGGAGATGAAGGTAAAACACAAAATGACCGACGCATGCTTCGACAAGAACATGTCATTCTGGCACGAACGTCTTCCCAAGGGGAACAAGTGCCCGACCAGTTTGGAGGAGGCGAAGAAAATCGTGTGTCCTCTGGATTTACCGCACGTGAAATACCATGTGTGCATGAACAATTGCATCATTTATCGGGACGAGCACGCGGAGTCTACCATATGTCCGGTGTGCGGCGTCACTCGATACAAGAAGAGGAAGAAAGCTCCTCGAAAAGTGGTGTGGTACTTTCCGATCACTCCTCGTCTGCAGCGGTATTTCGCGGACCCTAAGGTAGCAAAGCTCCTGCGTTGGCACGCGAATAGGGAGGAGAAGAAGCGAGAATATGACGCAAATGATCCGGAGATAGATAAAAAAGACAAGATGTTGAGTCACCCTAAGGATGCGAGCCAGTGGCAAGCGTTGAACTTCGAAGACCCAGAATTTGGGAACGATTCAAGGAACATCGTGCTGGGCGCGAGCACCGATGGAGTCAATCCGTTTGGCAGCCAGAGAAGCACACATAGCACCTGGCCTGTGTTTGTGTGGATGTACAACCTTCCCCCCTGGTTGTGCATGAAGAGGAAGTACATTCACATGAGTATGCTAATTGAAGGACCGAAACAACCAGGGAACGACATCAATCTGTATCTAGGGCTGCTGAAAGAGGAGCTTGACACGCTGTGGAAAACGCCAGCCAATACGTGGGACGCCGCAGAGAAAGAATATTTCCCTATGAGAGCCGCGCTGCTCACGACGGTGCACGACTATCTCGGTTACGGATATGTCGCGGGGCAGGTGGTCCACGGATTTTCTGGATGCGTTAGGTGCATGGATGACACAACGTATCGCCAGCTAGATAGAGATCCCGGGTCTTTGAAAACCGTGTTCATGGGACATCGAAGGTGGCTTCGCAACGATGACCCGTGGAGAAAACGCAAGGATCTGTTCGATGGTGAAACCGAACCCCGAGGACGCCCGCGTACGAGGAGCGGCGAGGAAATAGACGAGCTGTTGAAAAATTGGAAAGACTGCCCACTGCCAGGAAAGAAGCAAAAGGCGCCAGAGCCGGGAAAGAAGCGAAAGGCGCCAGAGCCGCTGCTGAAGGTATGGAAAACGAGGTCTGTTTTCTGAGACTTGCCGTACTGGAAGATCCATCGTGTGCCTCACAGCCTTGATGTCATGCATATCACGAAGAACGTGTGCGAGAGTCTGCTTGGTACCCTGCTCAACATGCCCGAGAGGACCAAAGATGGGCCGAAAGCAAGGGCAGACTTGAAATCAATGGGCATCAGGCAGGAGCTTCACGCTATATATGATGATGATGATGATGATGATGATGATGATGATGATGATGAGGCGAAGCAGAACACGGAAAGTCGTCGCAAAGGCAAAAAGGCCAAGAAGACCGGAAATGACTACCCTCCCGCGTGCTTCACTCTAAGTCAGGAGGAGATCGAGCAGTTTTCACCTGCCTCGTAGGAGTAAAACTTCCTTACGGTTACGCGGGGAAGATAAGCAGATACCTAGACCCAGCGAAGCTGAAGTTCAGCGGGATGAAGTCTCACGACTGTCACGTGCTGATGACACAGATACTTCCAGTTGCAATCCATGGGATCATGGACGCGGACGTTCGTGAAACCCTATTTGGCATATGCAACTTTTTCGACGTCATCTCTCGGAAGTCTGTTGGCGTGAGGCAACTCAGAAGGCTACAGGAAGAGATCGTGGTGATACTATGCGAGCTTGAGATGTACTTCCCGCCCGCATTCTTCGACGTTATGGTGCATCTGCTGGTCCATATCATGGACGATATCATCCAACTCGGGCCGACGTTCCTGCATAGCATGATGCCATTCGAAAGGATGAATGGTGTCATCAAAGGATACGTTCGCAACATGTCACGTCCAGAGGGAAGCATAGCCAGGGGCTTTCTGACCGAAGAGTGCATCTCCTACTGCACGAATTATCTAGGCATCGAGAACCCCGTTGGTCTACCCGTCAACAGGCACCTCGGCAGGCTCGCTGGATGGGGTCACCGTGAGGGTCGTCGCGAAATGCATGTCGACTTCGAGGGTCGACTCGCCGACTTTGAAAGAGCAAACCTAGTCGCGCTACAACACATAGACGTGGTCGATCCTTGGGTGGTAGAGCACAAAACCTTTATTAAGAAGACGTACAATGACGGAGGCCAACAGAGGACGGACGGAGATATACTCAAAGAGCACAACTCATGTTTCACGCGTTGGTTCAAGCAGAAGCTTCTGTCTTACCCTTTACATGAGGATTCTTCTGCGGAAGAACAACTCATATTTGCCTTGTCACAGGGTGCCGAGCACAACCTGATGACCTATGAGGCGTACGATATCAACGGCTACACATTCTACACCGAGGCCAAGGACATGAAGAGCGATGGTTATCAGAACTCTGGGGTAACGATGGAATCCTACACCGGTAACGACAAGGACAGATACTATGGAAGGATCAAGGAGATCTGGGAGCTGAGCTACGCTGGAGAGAAGGTCCCGATGTTCCGTGTCAGATGGGCCAAGAGCGTCCTAAAAGAAGACCGGTATTTCACCACCATGGTTATACCCGAAGCCAAATCCAAGACCGCGGGCGCAAACGTCACCACGAAAAATGAGCCATGGGTACTGGCTTCCCAAGTGGACCAATGCTTCTTCATTACCGACCCGTCAAAGCCCAGTCGTGTTGTCGTGAGGAGAGGCAAAAGGAAGATCATCGGAATGGATGGAGTAGCCAATGAGCAAGACTTCGACAAGTACGGCGACCCGAGGATCGAACATGACGACGATGATGAAGTAGCAGCATACACCACAAGAAGAAGCAGGACCACCCTACCTAAAGGACGTCCGTTCCATAGAAGAACTCCATTTGCGAAAAAGAAGGGCAAGAAGATTGTGAACAGATAGCTAGCTAAGATCGATTGTATTTAAATCGTAGCCTTCATTTCTCGATTGTATTTCATGGGCACTTTTTGAACTATCATGAATATTTTTAAATTTCATGGACACTCGATCTCGATCCCCCTCCATCTCGATCGCTATCCCACCTCGCCAGATCCGGTCCCCCTCGCCGCCGAGCACCGCCCAGTCCACCGGCCGCCGCCACCGACCCCCCGCACCCCTCCCCTACTCAACCGCCGCCGCTGACCCCCCGCACCCCGCGCACCCTCCCCCGCTCCACCGGCATTACTGTTTGATGATATTTTTAAAAAAATTATTACTGTCTTATAAAAAAATATTACTGTTATGATTTAAACAAGTTTGAACATATTTAAACACAAATAAGTATCAAACAGCATTTTAAATGCATAAAAAAAATTGTGGAGCCTAGGAATTGAACCCAGGACCTCCTGGTGTGAGAACTGGCTACTGACCAGTCGAGGTAGTAGAAGGAACTTGGTGTGGATCAGGTCAGGTGGAAGATAACATGTTGGCTCGAGCAGAAATAAAAAAAAATACTAATGGCGCACCACGGTGAGGTGCGCCATTAGTATGGATGTACTTATGGCGCACCGAGGGGTGGTGCGCCATTAGTATTGTGCCATTGCTATAAGAAAAAAACTACTAATGGCGCACCACGGTGAGGTGCGCCATTAGTATGGATGTACTTATGGCGCACCAAGGCATGGTGCGCCATTAGTATTGTGCCGCCCCCATCCATATTTCCTCCCCGGCCCCTCCCTACCCCCCCCTCTCTCCCTCGCCCTCGCCCTTGATCCCCTTCCCCTCTCCTCGACGCCACCTCGACGCCCCGATGCCGCTGCCCCGACGCCTCGACGCCGCTGCCCTGCCGCCTCGACGCTGCCTCGACGCCGCCCCGACGCCGCTGCCCCGCCACCTCGACGCCGCCTCTCCTCCACAACGGCCGCTGCATCAGCCCAAGTAAGTTCTCCTCCTTCTTCTTCTTTTAGATCCATTAGGCCTCCGGTCGATCTGTCCCACAGGTGTGGATTAGGAACCCTTTATTTCTTTCTTGGAACTGATTTTGCTCCGGTTCTTGGCTCTCTGCTCGGCATGCGATCCCTGATAGTTTCTATAATTGCAGAGCACTAATCGCGGCCTCGTTTCCATCTTGTTGGGACTTGGAACTTGGAAGGGGGACAAGCAGGCGGAGCGGGTGAAGCTAGACCGGAAGAAGTAGGCTGGAGGTGGAGTGAGAAGGGGAAGCAGAGAAAGAAAGGTTTGTTCCATGTCCTATATTGTAGCTTTAACAGTTTTCAGTGTTCCATATTTCTAGTCTCCTATGTTGAATAGAGACATACAATTTTCAGTGTTAAATCAATTGTGTGATCTCTTTTTCTATGTTTCAAGGACTGCCCAATACAAGTAAAGCAATTTGTTCTGATCAGTCAACTGTGAGTGAATCAGGATGTTGATTAATGTGAGGGATTCACTTGCTGCTCCACTATTATAATTTGGCAGCTCAAAACTATACGTAGTATGCTTTGTGTGGAGTTTTTTCTTCAGTTTTGGCCACTATTGATGTTTAATACTTCATACAAAACACATGATTAAAAAATGACTCGATTTACTATAAAAACTACCTTTCCTGAATAATGCCATTTTTTTATTTTTACTAGCATGTTACCATTAAAATAGTGGTGAAAGTATTGCTTGTTACTTATAGAGTAGTATAAAAGACATTTTGGACCAAAACAAGTTTCTGGTATAGTTAGAAGACGCCTGACCCATTGCTTGAGCCTTGTATTGCAAGTTGATGAAATTTGATTTGTTAGTGACTAGCTAGCTCATTCATTTCTAAAAAGCATGCGATGAGCTAGAACCCAGACATCTATGCTATCTTACTCCATGAGCCTCTACGCAGACCAAATGTAGCCAAAAACAAGACATCTATGCTGTAACGCCCCATATGTAACCTTCCCGAATTGTACTCCAACTCTTGCTGTTTCCGGCATTAAGTTATATTTAATTCTCGGGTTCGGGTCTTTGTCTCCGTGTGTTCTTTTTGTTTTCGTGCATCTCATATCATGTCTTCACGTGCATTGCATTTGCATACATGTTCGTCTCATGCATTCGAGCATTTTCCCCGTTGTCCGTTTTGCATTCCGGCGCTTCGTTCTCCTCCGGTGGCCAATTCTAGCTTTCTTTCGTGTGTGGGGATTAAACATTTTCGGATTGGACCGAGACTTGCCATGCGGCCTTGGTTTACTACCGGTAGACCGCCTGTCAAGTTTCGGGTCATTTGGACTTCGTTTGATACTCCAACGGTTAACCGAGGGACCGAAAAGGCCTCGTGTGTGTGCAGCCCAACACCCCTCCAAGTTGGCCCAAAACCCACCAAACTCTGCTCCAACGTCTCGGTCGTTCGATCACGATCGTGTGGGCGAAAACCGCACCTTATTTGGACTCTCCTAGCTCCCTCTAGGTCTATAAATAGACCCCCCGAAATTCGGATCTCTCTCCCCTCCCGAAACCCTAAAAATTCCCTCCGGCGCGCCGGACACGTCCGGCCGCACCGGACACATCGCCGCCGCCCGCCCGCACCAGTCCGCAGCCGCCACGTGGCGCCCGGCGCCTGTCTCCGCCGCGGCCCGCAGGGGCCCGAGGCCGGCCCTCCCGCGCCGCCTCCCGGGCCGACCCCGCGCGTCGCCTCCCTCGCCGCCTCGCCGCCTTCGTCCTCCTCGCCGGTGGCCGGCGCCGCCGCGCGCCTCCTCGCCGGCCGGCGACCGCGGTGCGCCGCCGCGCCGTCTCGCCACCCAAGGCCGGCCGGTCCATCGCCGCGGCTCCGCCGCCCTCGCCGCCCCGGGTCCGATCGACCTCGCCCGGCCTCTTCCTCCCCCACGCCGGCGAACTACAGCTCCAGCGAGCCTGTTCCGGTGAGATCCGGCCGCCTCGGTTCGCGCGCCGGACGAACCCTAGACCTGGGATTTTTGAGAAGGTTGACTTTTCCCTCTCCCTCTTAATCTTTTATGCCATCTTTGACCAGCGATATCTCCGCAACCGTAGCTCCGATTTGGGCATATGATATATCAAAATCTTCGTATCGACGAGTACATCATTTCATTCCATTGCATCATTTGCATTTGAGGTCATCTTGGTGCCCAAAATTCTGTTGGAAGGAGGCATCATGAGCTAAATTGCAGATCCGTTAGTTCATCATGCACTTTTGTCATTTTTGCCATGTTTAATCCGTGCATGATATGCCTATGCCCCTTTGGGATGAATTGTTAAGCATGTTGTCTTCTTTCCAGAGGTGCCTCCCATGCATTTTTAGGATGTGTGTGTTGTCTTGTGCAAGCTTGCGAAGAGGGGTACCTGAGTTTACTGATTTCAGGGACTTAGTGAAAATCACCAAGTCTAGGAGTTTTAGTTCACGATGCTATATGTCCAGCTTGTTTCCTAGTGATCCGTGCCTCTTTTGAGGGTGATCAGTAAGAGTGGTTTGTTATGCTTGTTGTGCTTAATCCATCCATGTCTTTACTTGTTATGTTGGAGCACCCTAGGTTGACTCAATCGAGCTCAACTTTTGCATAGTTGTTGTTTAGGGCAGATCGTGAACTCTTTTGCGATTTTGCCGGAGTTATTGCTAGTGATCCATGCATGCTATGCCTTTGTTCTTGCCATGCCTAGCTAGCATTTTGTGCCTTATTAATGGATATATGCTTGCCTTGCCATGACTTGCACCGTAGTGAGTGCATCTAGCTCGTTTACATGCCTCCGTGAGTTATTATTTCAGCATGTCCCAGTTTTCACGAAGTCTGAAAACTGATTGTGTTTCATCGATGTTCGTGTGCTTGGTAGAGTATTTTGTGAACCCTTTTGGCCCCAGGTCATTTTGGGTGTTTTGTTAAGCTTGTTGAGTAGCTCCATGCCATGCTCTTACTTGCCATGTTCAGGTTTTGCATCATGTTGTTTTGCTGCTCCGAAGAGAGCATCGTGGTCTGAAATTCCAGACTAGCGTTAATTTCACTAAGTCTGAAATCTGTTTTGCTTATTCAGTTTTGCCATGCTTGTTTGAAGCCCTTAATGGATGAATTTGCCTATGCCTCAGTCCTGGTGATTTGTTAAGCTTCTTGAGTACATCACTGCCATGCAAATTTTTTTCATGTTTGGTGGCTGTAGCATGTTCATTTTGTTGCATTTAGGAGCCTACTTGCTGTAAATCGCAGATCGGTTCGTTTAGTAAAACGCTAGCCATTTCTAAACCGTAGCTCCGATTGCCATGATCTTTATATCGTTTTCAGGGATTTCTTCCCCTCTATCCAGTGGCACACTTGGTTTTCCAAGTTGAGGCCAGGTTCATGCATTTCCTGTCACATCTTGCATTTTGCATCCCGCATCGCATCCTGCAAAGCATATCATCTTTGCATGTTATTGGTTGCCCTTGCACGTGGTTGATTGTATCCTTGTTGCTTGTTTGTGTTGTTGGGTAGAGCCGGGAGACGAGTTCGCTAACGAGGAGCCCGTTGAGTTTGCTTTTGAGGATCCAGTCAACTCTGACAACTGTGCAGGCAAGATGATCACACCCTTGAAATCACTACTATCTTTGCTATGCTAGTTTGCTCGCTCTTTTGCTTTGCCAATGCTACGATGCCTACCACTTGCTTGTCAGCCTCCCAATTGCCATGATTGAGCCTCTAACCCACCTTTGTCCTAGCAAACCATTGATTGGCTATGTTACCGCTTTGCTCAGCCCCCTTCTTATAGCGTTGCTAGTTGCAAGTGAAGATTGGAGCCGTTCCTTGTTGGAACATTTATTTACTTGTTGGGATATCATTATATTGCTATGTTATCTTTATTCATCTATATACTTGGTAAAGGGTGGAAGGCTCGGCATCTCGCCTAGTGTTTTGTTCCACTCCTGCCGCCCTAGTTTCCGTCATATCGGTGTTATGTTCCCGGATTGTTGCGTCCCTTACGCGGTTGGGCTATAATGGGAACCCCTTGATAGTTCGCCTTGATTAAAGCTTTTCCAGCAATGCCCAACATTGTTTTTACCATTTTGCCACCTAGCCTCTTTTTCCCTTGGGTTTCCGGAGCCCGAGGGTCATCTTTATTTTAGCCCCCCCCCACGGGCCAGTGCTCCTCTGAGTGTTGGTCCGAACCAGGCAGCCTGCGGGGCCACCTCGGGGAAACTCGAGGGTTGGTTTTACTCATAGCTTGACCTATCCGAGCGTGCCCTGAGAAAGAGATATGTGCAGCTCCTATCGGGATTTGTCGGCACATTCGGGCGGTGTTGCTGGACTAGTTTTGACCTGTCGAATCATCTTGTTGTACCGGGATACCGAGTCTGATCGGTGGGTCCTGGGTGGAGGTCTATTCCTTCGTTGACCGTGAGTGCTTGTTATGGGCTAAGTTGGGACCCCCCCTGCAGGGATTGATCTTTCGAAAGCCGTGCCCACGGTTATGGGCAGATGGGAATTTGTTAATGTCCGGTTGTAGATAACTTGAACCTTATATAATTAAAATGAATCAACTGCGTGTGTTGCCGTGATGGCCTCTTCTCGGCGGAGTCCGGGAAGTGGACACGGCGTTGGAGTTAAGTTTGCGTAGGCTGCTCTATATAGTTTTCCGCTCATGCTTTGCCTCCTCTTCTCGCTCTCCTTTGCGAATAAGTTAGCCACCATATATGCTAGTCGCTTGCTGCAGCTCCACTTACATTACCCCTTTCCTACCTATTAAGCTTAAATAGTCTTGATCGCGAGGGTGCGAGATTGCTGAGTCCTTTGTGGCTCACAGATTACTATTACACCAGATGCAGGGACCGATGATACCTCTCCGGATGGCGCGCTCGAGCTGAAGTGGGAGTACGACGAGGACTCTCAGCGTTACTATGTGTCGTTTCCGGATGATCAGTAGGGATGCCTATTTCGGGGTTAGATTCAGGGCCTAGTCGCTTGTTGGGGGTCTTTTCTATTTTGGCGCCGTAGCCGGGCCATGAGTGATTGTATGATGGATGTTATTCATGTACTTTGATGTGACGTGGCGAGTGTAAGCCAACTATGATATTATTTCCCCTTTATATTATATATGTACATGGGTTGTGTAATGATTCCCGACTTACGACATTGCTTTCAATGCGCCTATGTCTCTAAGTCGTGCCTCGACATGTGGGAGACATAGCCGCATCGAGGGCGTTATATATGCTATCTCACATCTAAGGTGTGCTACTGCACTACAGATTACCTGTTCTCTGGTTCAATTGTTGGTTCTATCTAATAATGCTGAGGGTTCTACTTTGGGGCTTTTTGATTCCAAGCAAACCTAGCTGGTTTTTATCAAGAGGCCAAACATTCATCTAGTTTTGCTATGAACTGCTGCTAATGTATGATGTTTTCCTATGAATTTGCTATGTGGTACTGCTTATATATGATAGAACTAATTTTGATATGGATGTGCTGATTGTGTCAAGTAGTAGTACAAGGTTGTTGCCCTCTGGATGCTACCATTGTATTTGCATAGAGGAAATATTGATGGCCTATCTGTCCTGCATATTGTGCTTTGGATGTGCTTTGGCCTGATTGTTCACAGCAATATATATATACTGTGGTAATACTAGTGTAGGCTTGTATAGTTGTATAGTTTCAGATGTCTCCTGTTCTGGGTCATGGACTTTGTGCCATGGCCACATTGGTTTTCTGTTTGGCCTCAATTTGGCCTGACAAATGATGGTCTACTAGCTGGTCTACTAGCTGGCAAGATGCTTTGGCAGAAGTTCGGAATTGTTATGCAGTGTTGGTTGTTAGTCTGATATGAATCTAGAAGTGTTGATTTAACTTGGTATATATATGTTGTGTTCAGTTTTGGCAGGAGTTCAAAACTGTTAGGCAAAGGTCATGTCTCCGACCATCGTGTCGTGATGATTTTGCAGGTACCCCGGGAGGCCCTTGAGTTTGCTGGAATGTCGATTAACTTCCGTTCCGGCAAATTCGGGTACTCCATATGTCCTATTTTCAGCAAAGGTCATGCTGAAATTTTCCGTGAATTTTAGCATGACTTTGCTAAAAATAGGACATATGGGGTACTTGTGACTAATGCATGGGCCGGGGTATCTTAGTAGTTAATTAAGTAGGATCAAGTGCCCCTTTATTCTAGCTGCATTAAACCATAGGTGGCAATAGAGCCAAGTGATTAGGCCCAACTTAGAATTCTCCTTCCCAGCTTAGCTTTTAGAATGCCTCGGTGTCGACAAACCATTAATTATACAACCTTGGCTTTTAGGGTGCCTCGGTGTCAATAAAAACCGAAATGATGAAAGCTTAGGCTTTTAGGGTGCCTCGGCGTCGAAAAACCCTCAATGATAAAAGCTTAGCTTTTAGGATGCCTCGGTGTCGACAAACCCTAAATGATGAGACCATGATCTTGTTCCTTGACAATAACCAACTTTTTGACCAAACTTTGTTCCTATTTAGAGAGAAACATGGCCAACAACGATGAGGCCGGGGGTTCGGGCGTCAAGGCATTCTGGGAGCTGTCCCAGGAGATGGAGGAACAACCTCACTTGTATGAGGACGCCGCCTTCCCCACCAATCCTGAGACCACTGATGGTACCGCCGAGGATGACCCCACTGATGCCACCACTGATGGTGCCGCCGAGGATGCCACCACTGATGATGGCGGCGCACGCACAAATGGCAGCCAACCGAAGAGGCAAAGGAAGGACCGGCGCCCGACCGTGCTCCGCACCCTCAAGGAGGAAGTTACTGAAGTGGACTCCGACGGGAATCCAATGGCGCCTGAACGAATAGTCAAGGGGTACTCACTTCAGCTCGGGTGCATTCTCCGGAGCACCGTCTCGATCAACACCGAGAACCTGAGGCATCCTGGCCGAGGGAATTTGCGCAACCTCCTCTTCACGAAGCTGCACGAATGATACAAGTTCCCCACTGAATTTGAAAACACAAGCCTTAAAGGGAATAAAGTGAACAATGCTGCCCTCACGAAGATGAGCAAGGCCCTGTCTACTTGGAAAAGCAATGTGAAGAGAATGATCGAGAAAGGTGAGAGTTATGAGAAGATCAAGGAGAAAAATCCTTCGGTCACCGAAGATGACTACAACGACTTCAAGATCAATTGCTCGAGCACCGCAAACTCTGAATCAAGTAAGTGGGGGAAAGAAATGTGGGAGCTGAACTTAGGGGAACACACACTCGGTCCCGGCGGTTACAGAGTGGCGGAGCCTATATGGGACAAGGAGGAGGCGAACCGTGCCGAGCAAGGCCTACCGCCCCTCTTCGATAAATACGGTGACAAGCAGACCAGGAACTTTGTCAGGGCCCGGTACAAGAAGGACCCAAAAACAAAGGAGCTTACCACGGATCCGAAGACCAGGGCGCTTGAGCTTGTTCTGGTAAGGAATACACCCCCGCGTAATTAGCTCCATATGGTTGCATTCTAATTAATGAAGCCAAATTTCTAAATGGTTCACATTCCTTCCGCAGGCGACTGAAAGCAGTAGCGCGGGGTCGACTAAGAGCAACCCTTGGGACACCACTCTAAATAGGGCGTTGAATGTAATGAAGAATAAGGATAATCTCAGTAAGCCGACGTCAGCTGGTCGTGTGGCCGGCAAAGGCTTGTCGACAAAATGGTCGTCATACTATAACACTGGTGGGCGAAAGGAGAAAAAGACCAGCTTGGAAAGCCAGGCGCGCGAGGTTCAAGAACTCAGGGCACAGGTGGCGCGGATTCCGGAGATTGTCCAAGAGCAAGTGGAACAACAACTCGGAAAGACGATCACCGCCATTGTGCCTACCTTGATCCAGGGGATTAGTGCATGGATTGTGGGCGACCAACAGGGGCCGCCCCCGATTCCTAGCTTCACGGCCAGCAACTCGCAGAACGCGATGGCGGGGCCATTGGTGTCTCCGACGCCGGCATGGGAGCTTAATGCACCCGGGTGTACGCCGGCCGCCACCTCTGCAGCAAGCGGCCCCTCCGTCAACTGCACGCCCGCCGTTGGCGGTGCCTCGACATTAGCCGAGCTCGACGCCATCATCACGGTAACTAATTAAGCCTCTCTCGGCCGAGGACTTCATTTCCTTGCCTTTGACTGGGCATCCCTGACGCCCTACATGTTTTCGCAGGGCGCCGCCGATGTTCCGTGCACTCTCCTGCACTTCGTGAACAACGAGTTGGTCGATGTCGCCAAGGGCAAAATCGTTCAACCGGGCAACCCCTTGTTCCACGGTACCCAGATGCCACCCAACTTGTTTAGGGTTCAACTGGTTCGGGTGCTGCCAGGCTGTGACGAGTTGTTACCTCTGATTCGACCCGTCGGGGCCGACGATGATGACGTGATGACCCTCAGCGCCTGCCTGAGCTGGCCCCTGCTTTGGCCGAAGAGCCAGATTCGTTTGGCGGCGGGGGACACCACCCCAAAGACAACACCGCCAGTCGTGCCGGCGCCAAGTCGGCCCCATGGCAAGACCGCCGCAACGGTGCCGGGCATCCCTATGCCACTGGATCCAAACATGCATATGGCACAGGATCAGAACGACGACGACGACACATTTGCCAACGTCGATCAGTACTTTGCCGATCATGGGTACGGTTGCGACTTCATGGGGCCTCCTTCTCAAGAATCCAACCCAACAAAAGACGTGCGCGATCTAGCTGGTACCGCGGAGAAGCCAAGTTGCAACAGGCGTCGTCTGCCGTTCAGCTCTCAGGAGACGCCTCCAGCTGCCGACTTCACCGAGCCTCATATTATCAGCCCCAACACACTCAAGAAGGCGGTCTGTGAGCAGAACTCGGTCCCATTACAGGAGAAGAAGAAGGCATGCAAAAGAAAGACTAACAAGGGTGCGGGCCAGCCGGCACCGAGTACGATCCGTGCTCAGGACGGGCCACCTTCATCTGAGGATATCTCGAGGAGGGTGCATGTGGCGTGTAGGCCGATGCTACCGAGAAATATGCTCGATGCTGCAACCGGTGCTATGCGGAGTCTGCATGACAATGTTCTTTCTTTGGAGAAGCGGCGTCTCGGAGAGAAGGATGTGGCATACCCGGTTTTCGCGGCCAAGGTGCCAGAGGGCAAGGGCTTTGTGGATAACTCCATCGGGGGTACGATCGTCCTGCGGGTTGATGACATCCATGCTATGTTGAACCTTCATCCGCTGCACTACACCTTCGTTCGGCTATTTTCGCTGAGTATGGAGATGCGGATCATTCGCGACAAGACCCCGGACATCGTGATAGTCGACCCCTTCTACATGCGTGCCAAGATCTTGGGCAGCGTTGGGGACTGGCAAGTCGCGAGTTCTTACCTCGAAGGCGTCATTCTGGCAAACCAAGATAAGGATAACTTCCTCGTGCCTTACTTTCCCGAGTAAGTCCTCCCCTCAACCGCCCCGTAACATATGAATTCTTAGATTTCGATCGTTTTTCTTTTAACATTCCGTGTTTTCTGCAGTGACACACGTTGCACGCTCATCCTCCTAAGCCCCAAATATTCCATGGCCACGTATTTCGACCCAGACCGTCAGTCGAACGTAGACTACACAAATGTCAAGAAGGTTCTTGATGATGTTCTCCCCGGCTACGTCAAATCTGGAGGCACCTTCACCAGGCCTATTCGTAAGTACGGCAAGCACGTGTTCTCCCACAATACGACGTTCTGCTGCGTCAAGCAGCCACCTGGCGGTCAGAAGGGTGCTTACTATGCCATCCATCACATGCGGGCGATCGTACGGGACCATCATCAACTTCTGCTACCGAGTAGACTCAAAGATTGGGCCACGAGCGTGTCGGCAATCCAGGACGCGGACATCAGACAAGAATTCTTTCGCATCCAGTCGGAGTTTGTGGAAATCATCCATCAAGATGTCCTTCGTACCTCGGGGCAGTTCTACCTCAGAAATCAACCGTCCAACAGTGACATCGACACAATCCTACAAATGCAGGCTGACAACGCCCGTTGTTTCATGACTCCCACGATAGACGGCGGCTTCATCCACGCTCCGGTCCCTTGAGTCGAGTCAAAAGCAGTGATGCTGTGTCTAGTTCTGAAACATCGATTGGCTCATGTTGTAATTAAACTTTAATGAACTTGTAGTATGTCTCTTTGGTTTCGAGAGTCGTTCAACTTAGATGTAATCGATGCTATTAATGTCTTGCTTTTCTCTTCCGATCGTTCTGTTGCATACTTATATATTGCTTATGTATTGTCTGTGAATTGGTACTAACGTTTCGTTTGGCTACTGCATAGCGATGCCGTGGTATGTCGTGTACAAGGGTAAGGTTCCCGGAGTCTACGACGACTGGGAGGAGTGTCAGAGACAGGTTCACCGATTCAGCGGTAACAATTACAAAGGGTACACCACTAGGGCCGAGGCCGAATCTAGATACGTCCGCTATCTAGCGGGAGAGGGGAGGGAGCGTTGGAGGAACCGGATGAAGACAAGTTTCATCGTGATGATGCTCATCGTGATGACCGTAGCTCTCTTTTATGTGATGGTAGTTTAGATGATCGATATCGACTTGTAATGTGAAGACAAACTCGTGGTCTCGAGACTTGTAATATAATGTTCTATCTTTATTCAGTCTTTTCAATTCGGAGACTAATATGATGAATTGTATTCGGAGACTAAAATGATGAATTGTATTCATAGACTAATCTTCTATTGTATTCGATGAATCTGTTGTTGATGTGTGCTGTCTATATTTTGTCCAATTATATATTTTGTAACCTGTGCAAAAAACAGAAAATAAAAAAATAAAAAAAACCTAATATTCATACTAATGGCGCATCACATCATAGTGCGCCATTAGTATGCCAAAGGATACTAATGGCGCATCATTAAACAGTGCGACATTAGTATGCCGAAATTACTAATGGCGCATCCTGTTGTTGTGCGCCATTAGTATGCCAAAGCACCTGGGTATACATGGCCCCCTGGGAGGCATACTAATGGCGCACTGTTGTATATACTAATGGCGCATCTGAGCTGCGCCATTAGTATACCAGATACTAATGGCGCACCAGTGGTGCGCCATTAGTAAAATATACTAATGGCGTGGCACTAATGGTGCACCACTAATGCGCCATTAATGGCCAAATTAGGTGCGCCATTAGTAGGCCTTTTTCTAGTAGTGAGTCCTTCAGATCCCTCTTTACAGACTCTTCTCATGTCAAGTTCGGTCTATCATGACCTCTCTTGACATTATCAGCACCCTTTAGCCTTCCGCTATGCACTGGCGCATCTGGAGGCCTAGATATGTCCAAACCTTCTTAGACGATGTTGAACAAGCTTCTCTTCAATCGGCGCTACCCTAACACTATCTCGTATACATCATTCCGGACTTGGCCATTCCTTGTGTGGCCACACATCCATCTCAACACGCGCATATCTGCCACACCTAACTGTTGAACATGTCGTCTTTTAATTGGCCAACACTCAGCGCCATACAACATATCAGATCGAATAGCCGTCCTATAAAACTTGCCTTTAACTATATTTTTAAAATAAAAAATTGAACTATAGGCGGTAAATGGGCCGGCAACCTAATTTGACTGAGATAAACACACATATGCAACACCTAGGAAGGCTCTTGGTGTTGCACACCGGTGCAACACCTAGGAAGGCCCAATCTTCTAAAAAACCTGGGAAGGCCCAAGGGTTGGGTTGGGTTGTGCCAGGTGATGCACAAACAGACCGCACCTAGTCCACGCATCAATGCCACTACACTGTCGGTTGACGCTGACAGCCCGAGAAGTTTGCCCAGCAAGCACGCACGGGGTTATGAATGAGACGACCAGAAACCTGTGTCAGTTTGTATGGATCGATTGTCTGGCACGAGGAGGAGCAATTTGAGGAAATGCCACACTTTTACTTGAACTTTGCTGCATCTGTGGTGCCGCGCCTGTGCCCACCAGCGTGCGGTGGATTCTTATTTGCGTACATGCAGACATGGGGTTCGCTGGGAAAGAGGGATTTTACAAATCCTTTCGAATTATTGAGAATACTATTATATCCATTTGAATTTCCAACGCAAGTGCACCCACTAAAAATTTCTGCCCCCTCGCTCTCAAAGAAATTCCAATAGGTATCACCGAAGAGGATAGCGTGCCATCGTTCCACGAGGTCACAGGAGCGGCAACATCTTTAATGTCAGCTTCTAAGTTGTACTAGTGAGCAATATGCATGCAGAGCTTGCCTACGTAGTTTTTCCCTCGTACTCAAGGTGCCACACATTTTGATCTGCATCTTTCTCGAAATGTTCACGGTTTAAGTTTTAGCGGAACGCGAAATCAATGGGAAAGGCAACGGAAAGACACACTCATTTAACTTTAATAGGTGCACGGCAAAAATCTGTGATTGCCCATTATTGAAAACCACCCGTCACATTGAAAATGTTATGATATCTTTATGGTGCAAAAGGACATGGTTATATTTTCACATTAAGACGCACCCTAGGGTGAAGGGTATACACATATTCAAGACATGATTGCAGGAGAACATATACGCACAAACATTTGATAACTACAGGAGAATGACTACAGATGGGTATTTAACTATTTATAAAGTGATGTTGTTCTCTGTTTGCTCATGCTCTCTTACGGTGCTAACTCCGTCCTTTACGGTATCCCACCATCTCCTTCACGGAGGTCTTTTTGTACAATCCATCTTATATATGCACCACTCCCACCATAAATAGAGACGAGGAATCAATTTAGGTTTAGGGTATTCTAGCTCCTCTCCTTCTCTATACAGCAAAGAGGAATGCATCGAGCAAATTGTTATTCTCGATCACTTGTTAGCATTACCTAGGCATGAGAGGTATTGGGAAGCGAGAAGGTGCAGAACAAAGCCTTCCACGAAGATGTCGCGAGTGTAGGCATTAATTTATAATGGCGTTATGCTTGAATACTCACGTATGTATACACTTGGCATGCCTTTCACGTACTATGTGCAGGTTGTCTTTCTACGACGACTGCAATTCTAGTGTTCACAAATTGACCCACCTTTTCAACAGCATTGATTTATCTGCTTTTGCTCTGTTTCCAAGTGCTACAGTGCTCTTCTAGCTACTTTGATGCAAGTCTGGATAGTTTAGTCGATTTGTAAATCTATCACAAAGATGAGTAGGATTATTTTTCATGTTGCTACTTCCTTTATTTGCATATGTACTCATTAGATTGAAATTTTGTATGAGATGTATTGCATTGTGCAAAATTCTCACTTGTGCCATTTCTAGACATCCAAGGTTGGAATCTTAAAGTGTGGTAGTAAGAACTACATATAATTTTTTTTCTACGATACTTTAGAGTCTTTCTATTATATCGTTGAATCTACATAGAATGGGTTAGTAGGTTCAAAAATTAAGTAGTCTAATTTAATTTCTCGTTTCATTACATCCACTTAATTTTAATCGGGTCAAAATGAAAAAAAAAACATGACAATTCTTGACCAAAGAATCCGTGCACAAGTGGCGCTCATGTTGCAAGTATACTGTCCTCTTGTAGGGCTTATACATGATAGCGTCGTATCTTATGCATCCGGGATGGTCCGTGAATCCCTGTACCCGTTGTCTCCTCGACCGGCCGATCGCCATCCCACGCACGCAATCAAAATCGGAAGGAAATTGCAAATACACGCCCGCAGCAGCTCTTAGTTAAACCTGCTTATTTGCTAATAACCCCTCGACCAAGCTAATCCCCACTCGTCTTCCTCCCAATCCCTAATCACGGCCGCAACATGCATCCCATTGGCAGGCACGGCCGGGACGGCATGCATCTGGACGGACAATCGCGACGACAGAGTTCATCTTCCCTGACGATCTCCGCTACGGCCATGCGGGATGCATCTCTGGTTCTGAACGCCCTTTCGGCAGGATGGAAAAATCTTTGTCACGTGATACGCCGCAACTGCTTTTGGCGGCTCCTGCTGTTATGGATGTCCAATATGCATCAGCAGTGATCCATAGTTCAAGTGCTGATCCTGAGTATGCCTCTGCATCTAGCCGGTTGGAGGCCCATCTCAGTTTCCTGTTATGGCTGTAGAAACTGTTATGGCTGTAGAAAATACTACTACTGCAGAATACGAATCAGATTTCAGTACTGTACATGGAGCTTCAGGTAATGACCAGGTTGTGTATGACCCAGACTATTTGTGTGTTGTACATGCGTACTACTTGTTATCTAGAGACTAACCATGTTGATGCATGTGCAGTGCAGCTACAGAATTAGGCAAAAGCCTGGAAACTCAAGTGAAGGAGGGAGAATTTGCTACCCCAAGAAAGAAAGAAAGCATTCTTCTATTTGTGAGTTTAATAAATTTTCGTTTGCCATGTCCCTGTTCAGTTCAAAGAGATATGCATGATGATGATTATTGTCATTCATTATTTATTTTTTAGTGCTCCTCTTTTACGCAGAGATGTGACGAGAAGTTGAAGCCAGTAGGGATGACATTTGAAGGCCTTGAGGCCGTGGAGGAGTTCTACAAGTCATGCACATCATGCGGGTTTTGGAGTTCGTGTTGGACAGCAAAAAAAGTTGGACAATGATGTGGTTCGGACAAAGTGTTTCATGTGCAATAGGGAAGGATTCAGGTCTGAGAAGAGCAAGGAGATTAAAGTTCAAGGCAAGGGGACCGAGATTGTGCGACCAATGAAGCCAAATGGTGTTCTGATGATGGCCCTAGTCTACTAGAACACATGAATTTATATGAGTTATTAATGTTTATTCCTCCATGCATTGGATTATTGTAATTGATGGAATTATGTGTTTTGTGAAACTGTCTTCCTTTTATTTACCCTGACTTGATGTGTATTGAATGGAGTGTAGCAATCAGCAAGAGCACCAGCATACATTTTGTTCACATAAACCTGAAGCATCCTCTGTTCTTTGATGCAAACAATCAGCAGCTATCACCCAAGGGATTAATCTAGAAGAAACTTTGTCAGCCTGTAGCGTTCATCCCTTTATTCAGTTGTATAACAGTAAAAGCATCGAGTTCATTGAGTCGTCAATTATTACCAGATGTATTTACCAGCAGTAGTATGTTTCAGGTGTGAAAGTTCAACAACAGCATATGAATCACGCAAGGAGCAAACTCAGTTGGCAAACCCATGTCAACCTCCACAATAGCATTCATGAAAAAAAAATTAAACAGGTGGGCGTTCAGAATATTGACAGTTTGGGAAGGTTGCAGCAAAAGCAACATTTTCTTGTTTGTCAATATGTAAATGACAAATAGGAATGCAGAGGAATGATAAGCGCCAAGTTATACCATGCCCTTGTTCAGCTGTATTGCATCACATATCGCATAACACCACAAATCATCGGGAACTGAGCAATAAGAAATTTGTTTATTTCTGAATTGTGCATTCACAACAAGCTACATTCACCTGTCTCTGAACTCACAAGCTATAGTCTGCAATGAATAAGCTCACAAGCTACAATTTGCAAGTACTTGAAACATTAAACAGGAACAATAAAATTCAGGACGTGGTCCTTGTTTGCTATGCAACGGGTTGTGCTCGCTTCCTACACGAGTCTCTTGCAGCAGGCGGACGTCGTCAGGTGGAGCAGCAAACGGCTGGATGCAGGCGCGGTGCAGTAGATGGTCTGCAGGTTGCGGCCGGTGGCGGACTTGCGTCGGTGACCGGCAAGAAGGTGGACGGGCGCGGTGCTACGCCAAATCGTGGTGGATCCCGCCGTGGCCGCCGAACGGATCCCCGAGGGCGTTGAGCCATTTGAGGCGAATAGGCGTGGAGGCAGACCAACGAGGGACGGCCATCGTCGTTGGGATCACCAGGTCATGGAGCCGTTTGAGGCGGACATACACGGAGGTGGCCCATGCGCGGCTGCCGTCCAAGGATTCATGGCTCCGTCGTCCGTGCCGCCATGGAGGGATTGAGTGCGATTGGATTGGGAGGAAGACGAGCGGGGATTAGCTTGGCCGAGGGGTTATTAGCAAATAAGCAGGTTTAACTAAGAGCCGCTGCGGGCGTGTATTTGCAATTTCCTTCCGATTTTGATTGCGTGCGTGGGATGGCGATCGGCCGGTCGAGGAGACTGCGGATACAGTTATCTAGATCCTTCTTTTACTTGGTACAATCATACACGCTCACATGCACGCACAAACACTCACCCCTATGAACACATGCATGCACAACCTACTTTTATGAGTATCTTCGAGATACTGAGGAATCGTCATAGACACCTCGTAGTTGACGGGAACGTCTTCTCCCACTGAACGAACATCGTTAAAAAGCCTGAAACAAATCAAAAAAATGCGAGCACCAGTGTCAATTCTAGTACTTGATTCCTGGTGGGTTGCTTCCACTACAAAGGAACCTAACCATCTAAACTACACTCAGTTCGCAGTTATCTTGATACCTGGCATATGCAGAAATCATCAAGCCTAGCAGAACCATCAATGACCAGTATGACTCACTAGCGTCTCATTCTAAGCCATTGAAATAATATGTTTACATCATGGTCGATGAAACACACATTCTTGAACTGCAGCATCTAGAGCCGCATTAACATAAGATGCACATTGTCAACATGTTTTGCTTCGAGGATATGTGATATTAAGTAATATGTTAAACTTATATTGTTATGTAATATTTTATTATTGATATATCATTAAGACTTATCCTTACAGCATGTATGTTCAATGCATAAATTTTTTTAGCAAAAGGCACACATGGGTAATTTCAACTATTATTTATTTTAATCTTCAACGAGAATGACTATATGCACCTAACTTTGTGTATGTGACCGGTGCTCCTAAATTCTTCATGTCATCAAATGTCTCCCTCTGTCACGTACTCCCTCCGTTCGGAATTACTTGTCTTGGATATGGGTGTGTCTAGAATTAAAATACATCTAGATACATCCATTTCTGCGATAAGTAATTCCGAACAGAGGGAGTACATTTTAAAGTTGAACCACCACCTATGCACATTAACAGCCCCATTCCCTTCCCATTGACTTTTTAAGAAGTTAATTTCCCACCATTGGTTGATTAGCAGTTATTCTGCTCTTTCTACTTTTCGCTTGCTATCTCGTTAACCTAGCCATAGAATGGGAAAGATAAGTACCAGAAGAGAGGTAACAACTATAAGGCATCTCATGTATGGGTTACTCATACTTTACATGGGGGAAGTAGATATTTAGATTTATATTGGAAAAATAGTTAGCGGCAACATATGAGTTGCACAAAGTTAATTTTACTTTACATCCGTCTGGCTGGCATAATGCCCACATAACCCTCAGAATTTTTGTGCATATGGTGAAAGTTGGGGATACGTGCACTTAATAAACCGGTGAATACTCATTGCAAAAAAAAGTATGAAGGTCCACACAATTTGCATTGCCGAAATGCTTCTCACCTTACAATATAACGCACACACATAATTTTGTAGTTGGCGCACCAGAATCACGAACAGATTTTCCTTAAAATATTTTTCAATCAACCTTGATGTACAAAATGGGTTGGTACCATATGTTGTTCTGATCTACTGAATTTTCTACTAGTTACACAGATACTTTTACTTGGTATATGAACAAATTAGAACATATGGAACATCGTTTTTCTTATCCTTTTGATTGACAACTAAGTCAGTGTTTGTTCATCCATAGGATAAACAGATCAAAATTATCGTTTTCAATTGTATTGTTAATGTGCTATTAGCTTCACAGGACAGGACATGATCAAAATTTACGGCATAAGAAACTACATTCCATGACCCCACCAGAGTGCCCGACCATGCTGCTTGTCGACAAATACGGCTACTCTGATGAGCGAAGCCTCTATGATAACCAAGATGTAATTGCCACAAAGTACCATATAGTCGAACTAACAAATGCAAGGTACAATATTCATATGAACAGAGAAGAAATGCATCAGATAGAAGCAAACAAAAGAAAACACAGGATAACTCGCAGCTGCAGACACAATTCAGGGCTCACTTATTTATAAAGTTCACCAAAGCTGTTCACAACAGCAGCAATTCTCAAATACAACCGAACATAACGATGCATCACACTACGGTAGAAACATAGAAACGACCAGGACGACAGACACAGGCACCATTGGAGGACATATCAAAGACACAAGACCTGTGAACCCACAGAGAAGCCGCTCCATTGCCAGGCACTTACTGGCCACCACGGAGACGGAGCACCAAGTGAAGGGTGGACTCCTTCTGGATGTTATAGTCCGCCAGGGTGCGGCCATCCTCAAGCTGCTTACCAGCGAAGATCAGGCGCTGCTGGTCCGGGGGAATGCCCTCCTTGTCCTGGATTTTCGCCTTCACGTTGTCGATGGTGTCAGAGGACTCAACCTCCAGGGTGATGGTCTTGCCGGTGAGGGTCTTGACAAAGATTTGCATGCCCCCACGAAGGCGGAGCACCAAGTGAAGGGTGGACTCCTTCTGGATGTTATAGTCAGCCAGGGTGCGGCCATCCTCCAGCTGCTTGCCAGCAAAGATGAGACGCTGCTGGTCCG
Source organism: Triticum monococcum (assembly GCA_034509565.1). NCBI lineage: Eukaryota > Viridiplantae > Streptophyta > Magnoliopsida > Poales > Poaceae > Triticum > Triticum monococcum. The sequence continues at coordinate 700,512,543 of CM067847.1, forward strand.
GAGGGATGCCCTCCTTGTCCTGGATCTTAGCCTTGACGTTGTCGATGGTGTCCGAGGACTCAACCTCAAGGGTGATGGTCTTGCCAGTGAGGGTCTTCACAAAGATCTGCATCTGTAAACAACAAAGCCCACAGAACCAGAATTAGAAACAGTACAGAGAAATCTGTAGCATAAGCCAGATGATACAAAGATGTAATTGTAGCTAAGGAATCCCTTAGAATAAGCTAATCAATGCTAACTTTTGAAAGAACCCCTATCACAAATATATTAGCAGATCATGGACGTATAGATAATCCAGGCCACATGGGGCGTATACATTAATCAGTTGAACAGAACAAGCTGGTCAAGTCATGGACGAATCAACAGTAATTCTTCAAACCCACATGTATTTAAGAGTTGAATCAAAAGACTAAACAAGCAGCAACTACAGGGCCGAAGCCACAAGAATACTGGAAATCTACAATACGTCAAACTATAGATAAACCAGGCCACAGTACAAAGAAGCCGCCAGATTAAGCAAACGGATTTCAGAGCATGCAGTGCTAAATTTTAGCAGAGCTCAACAGAAATATATTAGCAGATCTACAGGCAATCTTTGGCTTTGTTGGAGCAATATGAAGGTAAAAAGTCAGTAGAATCAATGCACAGCTACATCAAGCAACAAGGTTAGCAGCAAATTGCAGGTGTAATACGAGGGGTACAAAATCGTAAATCCAAGAATACTGTGATGATTTATCAACAGCCCGCAGACATAGCTAACTACAACATAGATAGATGGACCAAACCAACAGCAATCGCATCCCAATCGACAGATCTACTCGAAAATCCAGGCATAATCGAGAGATTAATCTACAGTCGAGTATAATCAACCTCGACTAACCGAACCAGCAGCAATCGGTTGACGATAACAGACTCGGCCCGCAGATCTACTCCAAACAACTAACAGGAATCGAGGGGAACCAACAATAATCGACCAAAAGTACTCCTAACAACGACCACAGAGCACGAACAGGAGGAAGGGGCGGAAAAATCGGAGGCTAGCATACCTTGAGGACGGGAAGAGAGCCTTCGCGTCGATTTCTCGGTGAGATCGGAGGGGGACTGGATTGGATTGGATCGGATGTGTGGACAGGAGACGGGAGGGGACGGGGAATTTATAGCAGGCTCGGACGGGAGGGAGGGAAGGAAGAAGAGACACGGCACGCCTGACGTGTGGAGGACGGAGCGGATAGGCGGAGGAGGGACAGGCGGTCGCGGTCCACCCCCACCACGCAATTCGGTGGGAAAAAGGTATGGAGGGAGAGTTTTCAAGGGTGGCGCCTTTTTAAAAGCAAACTTTTCTATAAAGTGCGGTACTACAGAAGATAGAAGATGTACAGATATAAAAAATGCATAACTTTTGCATCTCCAGAGCCCAAAAACACTTCTTTAGCAGATGATTTAGATGAAAGAATTTACATATACATCTACATCTACAAGAGATGGAAAAAAACGGTCGCGCGGCAACTGCCCAACCGATTTCATTTTCCTTTCATCCGCTCATCAATCGCCCACCCGCCACCGCCGCCCGGACCATGGCCCACTCCTCCGCCGCAGCCGCCCACCCCATGCGGGGGCTTTGCCGGCACGACCATCGTCCCCAATAGTGAAACATACTATTTTAGGCTTAGTCAGGACCGGACAGGAAGGGGAGACGCGTTAGCCACGCTGGTTGCAGGCGGGTTGACAAGCTAGCCCAAAGACAATAGTGAAACAAATTATTTAGGCTTAGGCCCTGTTTGGTTCCAATAAGTTAAGTCAGGTGACTTAAAATCAGTGACTTACAAGTCACGTTTGTTTGTTTGCCATCTGACTTATAAGTCACCTGAGCACATCTTTCCACCTTGTTTTTTATGTAAAGGTGATGGGACCCATGCAAAAGGGGGTGACTTATAAATTTGAAGTTGGGATGGAGCAACTTATGACTTATAAGTTAGGATGACTTATAAGTTGGGTCCGTTTGGCAAAATAAGTTACTTTTTGCATTTTTCGACTTATAAGTTGATGACTTATTTAAAACCAAACATGGCCTTAGTCAGGACCGGACAAGAAGGGGAGGCGCGTTAGCCACGCTGGTTGCAGCCGGGTTGACAAGCTAGCCGGAAGACAATAGTGAAACAAACTATTTAGGCTTAGGCAAGTTCTCCTTTTTATCTAATATATATATATTTAAAATATCATTGTAACGTATTATTCTCTTCGTCCTATAATATAAGATGTTCTTGAAAGTTGTGTTGATCTGCAAAAATATATATATTATGAGATGAAGGGAGTAATAAATGAAAATCACTCGATTGTCACACACTCTCGGGTGAAGTAAAAAAATAGTGGAACCGTCAAAGCATCTACAACCAGATTTGGCAAATCCGGGTCCTCAAACGTTTGCAGACGCGCCCGGGCGCATCGCAGGCACTAACCACCCCTTAAATAATGTAATCCATATTCGGACACCTTAATTAACATATCTCAAATCCATACAAATTCATGCAATTATGTCGATGCACACACATTGTTCGGCTACTCCATCACTACTAACTAACATGCCATTGGACTATCAAAATTTGGTATGTTTGCTATGATGAGGTGCAATGCGGACTGCCATTGTCTCCTCCATCACACACGAGGTGACACCCCAATCGACGGATCCGAACTGATCAAAGTCTGATCCGCTGCCTGCCATGACGGAGAAGGCCGAAAACCGCCGAAAATGAGCTCGAGTAGCGAAGGGAAGTGAATGGGAGTGGAGTGAAGTGGTTAGGGTTTGCTACGATGAGCGGATGGAGACGAATATAAATGGGATCGGGTGGACTAGCATGGGTCGGATCCGACGTGCCGGGCTTGCCCGGATGCCCCACATTCGTCTTATTTTTTGATTAGATATAAAGGATATCGGTCAGTTCGGACATACGAGAATATGACCTTGATGGGATGTAGGACGACGTGATGCCACGGCGGAGAAACGGGAAGAAGCGCTCAATCTCACCGCCTCCCGTCCCACACGTAGTGCGTGGCGTATTGCCGTTCTCACATGGTGGATGTTGCTTTCGTTCTCATGCTTTCATCTCCTTTGAAGTTAAAAAAATAAAACAAAAAAGGGAACAGCATGATTCGACGAGACGCTTCCTACAGAGGCCATTTGTTTCTCGGGAGGTCGCTTTCAGAGCTTGCCATTGTCGTTGCCTTCGCCGTGTCCACTAGCGACATATGGAGAAGAAAAGAATCCTCGTGACTTTTGGATCCATGAACTCACTTAATTTGGTACGTACCTACGTACGTGCGTATATATTGGAATCGTCTCGTCTTGCTGCTCCTGTTCTGCGAGCGATTCAGAGGCTTTGCTTGCTTTGGTTGCAACTTAACCCAATTTGTGTCGAAATTCAGCGCCAAATATTATTTTTGCTTATACTGCCTGTTTATCCTTATATTATCTTTGTTGGACAGGAATGATATGTCGCAGTTTTATTGATGGCAGTGCTATGCATCAACCGGCGGATCTTTTTAAAAGATCCACCACCTCGCGAGCCGTCCGATTGTATGAGATAGTCATTCGTTCTTCTTCTCTAATTTTCTAGAACAATACTCTTGTTGCAAAATCTTTATTTTTATTTTTTCCAACAAGATTAATATTGCAAAATATTTTCTTCTCTAATTTTCTGCAATGAGATCCCTGTTGCAAAATATTCGCTTCTCTAGTTTTTTGCAACAAGACCCCTGTTGTAAAATTTCTTTATTTTTCCGCAATAAGACCCTTGCTGCAAAACTTCTTCTTTTCTATTTTTCTGCAACAAGACCCTTGTTGCAAAACCTCCATTGCAGCAGGACCCAACATCTCTAGCATCTTCTATGTATTCCTGCAACAAGACTGTCATTGCGAAAACTTGCAAGAACTCCGACATCTGCGACTGAGAGAGCACCCCGTGGTCTCTGCAACTCCCCCATATTTGCAGCAGAGGAAGGACGCAAGTGACCGCCGCCTATGTGGTGGGGTTGCAGCAGCGTGCTTGTTGAAACCAACCCATGACCTCTATGGATTGGTCCACTGAAACCACAATCAACGCGGCCTAAGAGCTCTGGCAAAATTTTCAAGGTCGAGAATACCCAAACCACCCAAATTGGTAGGTCTACATATCAATTCTCAATTGACCTTGCATTGGGCACCTGTTACCTTATCCATAGCCGCCCACAAGAAGGCTCTTTGTATCTTAGTGACATCTTCGTTGGTTCCGGTTGGCACGTCCAGGACGGTGAGGTAGTAAATGGCTTGGGTGGATAGCACTGACTTGACGAGAGCGGAACGACCAGCTATGTTGATGTTTCTACCTTGCCAAGGTGGTAGCTTACCCGCCACATTGCCCACCGATAATTGACAATCGTACCTCTTCAGGCTGTGAGTGGACAGAGGCAAACCCAAAAAACGCGAAGGGAAGCCTATACGGTTGACTCGGGTAACCTTGCAGAATGTCAGCAAGGTCAATGTTCACGCACATGATCTCTCTCACAACGATTGGCTCAGCTGTAAAATCATCACGTAGGGCAAGGCGGTTTATATTACATTTGCAACTATAAGGAAGTCTGCGATTACATTGGCTAATAAATCTTGTGGATCCACATTTCACCACTTGACTAGCTAGAACATGATGCTTCCATAGGACAATGATTAATAAAACATGATCAAAATTACAGCATAAGACTGCCATTGCTGGACCCATAGAATTACCCCCTTTGCTACATTCACCTCGGCGACAGTCAATGCAGTCTGATTCAACCACAAAAAAGTCCATGTAGGAGTGCCAGAGCTTCTGCTAATGTCTTCAACAGACCACATTTAGCTCCCTCCCAATCCCGACTCCTCATAGATCATTATAGGCTCTAAATCTGCTGATGCGTTTGAGGCAGCGAACCAAGATGCAATTGCTTTCACTTACTAAAATGCATAATCTGGGAACTAAGAGTTGCTGGTTCGACAAACTCAGTTGCCACTTGAGTACCACATATATGTAGGCTCCAAATCAGTTCAAACTTACTGAGAGGCCCAGAAACTCAGGCAGTCAAACTGACAGAAAGGTGCAATATTCACATGAATAATCACAGAAAAGGCTAATTGCAAGCTGTTGTACCACCACAAATAAAGAAGATGAAATGCATCAGAAAGAAGCAAATAAGAAAACAGGATGACACAACAGCTGCAGAAAATTCAGGGCTCACTTATTTTATTATCATGGTTCAGCAAAGCTGCAGCACAACAGCAGAAGTTTGAGATACAACCGAGCATACAATGCATCACAGTACCATAGAAACATAGACACTACCAAGACGACAGACACAGACGAGACACCACCAACGGAGGACACCGAAGATAAAGACTTGTGAACCCTAGAGACAGAAGCAGCTCCAGGGCCAGGCACTTCACTGGCCACCACGGAGACGAAGCACCAAGTGAAGGGTGGACTCCTTCTGGATGTTGTAGTCTGCCAGGGTGCGGCCATCCTCAAGCTGCTTACCAGCAAAGATCAGGCGTTGTCGTGGTTCTAAGTCTGACAGTAATGTAGGGGGGTGTGTATGAAGAGGCTAGATCTTAGCTATTGGGAAGTTGTAAGCACACAAGGTTTACGAGTTCAGGCCCTTCTCGGAGGAAGTAACAGCCCTACGTCTCGGTGCCCAGAGGCGGTCGATTGGATTATGTGTGTGTAGATAACAGGGGTGCGAACCCCTCTTACTGAGGAGGGGGGGTGGCTTATATAGAGTTTGTCGGCCCCCTCCTGCCCTCAGTAATGCAGGGGCTTAGGTACATTTAAGGTTGGGCGTTACTGGTAACGCCCCTAATAAAGTGCTATAATGACCATAAAGACTACTTAATAGCCGACCGTTTGCCTGCGGAGTGACTTTAGGCCTCCAGGCAGTTGAGTGGTTGGCTTCATGGTCGAGTGTCTTGAACCCGTCGAGTGGAATACCTTCAAGTCGATTGAAAGGTGACTTCTTCTAGGGATGTCCTCGGGTAGAGCTCTTTAGGACGGGTCCGTGCCCCTACCCTAGGTACATAGCTTCATCATTAGCCCCCGAATGGATCGAGGTTAGAGTGAGAAATGGTTGGTGACCTTTCCGACTGGTTCTTTGGACTATATGCCTCGTTCTGGGTCGACCGTCACGGATGACGTCATCAACCTCTTTCAGTCGCCTTGATCCATTCTAGGCCTTTCGTCGAGTGGATTTCTTTACCTGTGACATACCGGGCGCCGATGCGCGCGGGGTCTTCTGTTTTGACAAGTTGTTCTGCAGCCAGCGGATATCACGGGATTCGGATTTTTGGGAAGCGCGCGGGACAGGGGCGGCCGCAGTAATCGGAAGTGACAACGCAGAGGCTCCTCGACCCCCGCGCCGCCTTTTTCGCCACGTACTACGCGCGCGCCTGCTGCGGGATTTGACTGGATAGCTTGGGCCTACCGGTCAGCCACTCGGGAGCGGCTCCTTATAAGTTGCCGGCTCGGAGTTTCCCATCAGTGCGCGTACTTCTCTCTTCTTCTTCTTCTTCTTCTTCTTCTTCTTCTTCTTCCTCTCTCACTTCGCAACTCCTTCCGCCACCTCCGCTCTCGCCCTAGCGCCGCAAACCCGTTCGAGATTTCGCCGGCGACGATGGTGAAGGGCAAGACGACTGCTCCGAAGCGCGCGAAGAAGGCGGCGGCGGCGGGGAAAGGGAAGAGGTCTGCACGTGGCGGATCTTCCTCCAGGACTGCCCTGCCCAAAGGTTGGATCCAGGGCAACTGGATGCCGTCGGTGCTCCGGCAAGAGGATCTCGACGACATGGTCGAAGGGGGAGCCATTCCCCACAAAGCCGCGCGTCTTCCGGGGGGAGAGATCGAACCGCAACCCTGTGATGGTGAGTGCGTGCTCTTGGCCACTCACATCGACCGAGGGTTTTCTCTGCCGCCCCATCCTTTCTTCCGGAATTTCTTGAACTTCTTCGGAGCGCAGCTCCATCACTTTACTCCAAATTCCATTGTCTACCTCGCTGCTTTCATTTCCATGTGTGAGGCGTTCTTGGGTTGCCGCCCACATTGGGGGCTTTTCAAGCACATCTTTACTTGTCGTTCTCAGTCGGTCAAGAAGGCCAAGTCGAGTGATGAGAGGACGCAAGTGATCCAGTTGTGCGGGGGCTTGGCGATCCAAACGAGGGGAGAGAGCTGTTTTCCATCCATCACTTTCCCGGAGTCGGTCCGAGGTTGGCAGGCAACTTGGTTCTACTACCAGGACCAGGCGACCCCAGGGCAGTCGACTGGTCTCCCGTCTTTCTCTCTCGACCGAGCCAAAAAACCTGCTTCTCTAAAGGTGACGCCGGAAGAAAAGGCCCAGGTCAAGGTGCTGGCGGGTCGAGTGGTTGAGCTTGTCCGTGAGGGTGTGACTGGAATGGATCTGCTAGAAGTCTTCCTCAAGAGGCGAATCCAACCGCTCCAGGCTCGTGACCACCCGATGTGGCTGTACTCAGGCCTCGAGGACACCACTCGGATCCACCCGGAGGAGGTCACTGACGAGATGCTGGAGGGGTGGCTGTCGAGCATCACGGGGAACAAAGACAACCCCCGAGGAGCTAGGAGGGTCATTCCACTCGACAATTCGTATGAAGTGGACCAGGTACGTCTTTATGCTCCCGACTGAAATCTTGTTTTCTGTGTTGGTCTTCCTTGAGTAGGTCGATTGACTCTCGTCTTGTCTGCTGTTTTCCAGGCGACCACCGAGATGTACTCGACGCCCAACGGGGCACAGGGGTCGACTGAGGAAGGGGAGGCGAGCGGAGGCGAGAGCGGGGATGACCAAGGTGAGTGGGAGTCTGATGGTGAAGGAGAGGGAGGCGACGACATCTTCTCCAGCGAGGAGGAGGAGGAGGTTGAACCCCCCCGTCCGGAGAGGCGATCCAAGCTCGCACACGACCCGGCGCAGGAACGCGGCAAGGCGACTGCCTCCGTTGGGCCGTCGTCAAAACGCCCTCGGACCTCTTCTCCAACGCCGACTGGGAAGGTTCCCAATCACCCACGCATGACACTGTCCAAGCCGCCCAAGGCTCTGCCCAAGATGAAGATAGCTGTCCCTACCATTTACGGGTAATAAAGCTTGTTTTCCTTCGTCGACCGTGGACGGATCCTTGGTCGATTCATTGAGCCAACCGACTAACTTTTCGAGATTTGCAGCGCTGCTACTTCTGAGGTCTCCGCCAAGGACGATGACCAAGAGATGGGGGATGCTGTTACCTCCAACCCTGGTACGATTACTGACATTCTGTTTTTGAGTCGACTGGTCATTTCTTGCAATTCTGGTCGATTGAATGTTTTCCTTGCAGCCCCTCCTCATGTTATCGACCTCCCGGATGACGACGACAACGAACCGCTGAGGATGAGGAGGAACAAGAGGTTGTCGGCTGACAAGGCTCCCCAACCTACTCCGGCGTCTGAGACCATGGCTCGGGATGGTGGCGACACCACTCGGGCTTCTGTGACTTTCGCCAACCCTCTGTCGAGTATGCGACCTTCTGCGTCGACTGCGGATCCATCTTCGCTTTTTGCTGCGTACCCCATCCCTGAGGACCAAGTGGCTGCTGCAAAGGAGGCTATACGCCAGGCGGGGGTCATGATGGAGCAAGTGAAGATGGCTCGGGAGGCCAGCCAAGCAGCCTATGACGCGAGTTCGGCTCTTCAGAGCAACGTCCAGGTCAGTCGACTCGACACTTGATCGTTTGAAGAGTCTCTTTTTTTTAAGATCTTTTGTATCTGTACACCCACTGGGTGTGTTTACCAATTCTTGGACGAGTGGGGGCACGCTGAGTGCACCCACTGGGTGTAGTCCCCGAGACTACGGTGGACTGCTGGCAGTCGACTGTAGTCTTTACATTGTGTTACTGTATCTGTATTCTTTACTCGGTCTGGTCAGGCCACGTCGAATGGAACTATATCCGGTCGACTGCGGGCAATCGACTTTCTCTCTTCTCTTTTTTTTGGTCGAACCAGTGGGGGCACGCTGAGTGCACCCACTGGGTGTAGTCCCCGAGACTACTGTCGAATGTTTTTGATTCGGCTGTGGTCTTAGAAACGTCATCTTTTTCTCTTAGTTACTCGGAAGCAACTTATCTTGGACGTTTGTCGACTTATTTTTCCTTTTACAGAAATCCTGCGAACTTGCATCTCGCTATACTGAGTTGGAGAAGCAGCGGATTCAACTGAACCTTGATCTGGAGCTGGCCAGAACAGAGCTGTAGAAGGTCAGAGACGGCGCCGCTGGTAAGACGACTTTGTCGACTGGTTTTGTTTTTAGGCTGAGTACCCTTCTGCTGTTTCCGAACCAATCATCATTTCTTTTGCAGGAGAACTGAGCGAGGCTCTGGCAAAGAAGGATCAGGACTTGGCTGCTGCCCGCAAGGAGGCTGACGACAAGATCGCTCTGGCTGAACAGAAGTTGGCTTCGGCCGGCCAATTAGAAGAAGAGAATACCAAGCTGAAGACCACTCTGAATGAAGCCCACAGGGAGTGCACACGTTGGAAGAAGGAGAACCTCGCCCTGACCGAGAAGATGAATGGCGCCGTTCGCAGGAGGGACGACCTGGAGAGCTACTTGAGGAGCCTCGCCAAGAATTTGTACATCAAGCTTGAAGGTGCACATTCAATTCCGACTGGTTTTATTTTTGTGTTGACTCAGTCTATTGACTTATCCTTGGATCGTGTATGCAGAGCTTTGCCAGAACTTTGAGGAGGAGACTGGGCGGATTGAAACAGGTTTGGATCCAATCAACTCTCCGGTGAATGATGAAGCTGCCATGAATCTGCTCCGACTGGAATCTCGCATTGACGGCGTCGTGGATTACTTGGCTCGGCTGAAGGTTGCCATGTCGCGGATCGACCCGACACTTTGGCCAGAGTCTACGCTCCAGAACGACCTCGAGTCTCTGATGACTCGACTTAACGGAATCCCTGACCAAGTGCTGGAGTGGAAGAAGTCTTCTGCTCGGTGTGGCGCTGATGTGGCTCTTTCTCTTGTCCGCGTCCATTGCAAGGAGGCGCGAGAAGAGAAGCTGACCGCCATCCAAGTCGCCAATACCAAGAGGCACAGCTTCCAAGACTTCATGGAGACCTTTATTGCTGCTGCCACCCGTATTGCAGACGGGATCGACTTGGATGAGTTCGTCGCCCCTGCCAGTCCTCCGCCTGAGGAATGAAAATCTTTTATGCTTCTCCTTAAATTTGCCTCGGAATGCCGAGTGGATTTGTAACCGTTAAACTCTGCCGAGCCGAGGGCTCAAGTACTTTGATCTGAGGTCTGGGACCTTTTAGGCTTTATCCGAACTTGATTTTTTGTTGAATATCTTCACGGTTTGATCTGTCGAGTGGAACTTGATCTTCGCTCGGAATACCCTTTGTATTTTTGGCATAAGTTCTTGCGGATTGGGTCGAGTCCTGTACTTAGGCGAGCACTGGGCTGCTGCTAAGCCTCTGAGCGGGAGGTTTACTCTTCACTCAATAGGATTTTTCAAACTTAGGCGAGTGTCTGACTGCAGCTAAGTCTCTTAGTGGGAGAGCTTAGGCGAGTACTGGACTGCAGCTAAGCCCCCGAGTGGGAGGATTGCTCTCCACTCGGTAGGATTTTCAAACTTAGGCGAGTGCTGGACTGCAGCTAAGCCCCCGAGTGGGAGGTTTGCTCTCCACTCGGTAGGATTTCTTAAACACTTAGGCGAGTGCTGACTGCAGCTAAGTCTCTTTGTGGGAGAACTTAGGCGAGTACTGGACTGCAGCTAAGCCCCCGAGTGGGAGGATTGCTCTCCACCCGGTAGGATTTTTTCAAACTTAGGCGAGTACTGGACTACAGTTAAGCCCCCGAGTGGGAGGATTGCTCTCCACCCGGTGGGGTTTTTCAAACTTAGGCGAGTGCTCGACTGCAGCTAAGCTTCCGAGTGGGAGATCTTAGGCGAGTACTGGACTGCAGCTAAGCCCCCGAGTGAGAGGATTGCTCTCCACTCGGTAGGATTTTTTCAAACTTAGGCGAGTGCCTGACTGCAGCTAAGTCTCAGAGTGGGAGAACTTAGGCGAGTACTGGACTGCAGCTAAGCCCCCGAGTGGGAGGATTGCTCTCCACTCGGTAGGATTTTTTCAAACTTAGGCGAGTGCCTGACTGCAGCTAAGTCTCAGAGTGGGAGAACTTAGGCGAGTACTGGACTGCAGCTAAGCCCCCGACTGGGAGGATTGCTCTCCACTCGGTAGGATTTTTTCAAACTTAGGCGAGTGCTCGACTGCAGCTAAGCCTCCGAGTGGGAGAACTTAGGCGAGTATTGGACTGCAGCTAAGCCCCCGAGTGGGAGGATTGCTCTCCACTCGGTAGGATTTTTTCAAACTTAGGCGAAACGGATTCGCACCAAGTCACCCACTAGGGGATTTTGTATGCAAACAAAGTGACAGCAATTATTGGAATACTCTTGTCTTTGATAAAAATGAACCACATAATTTTTTTCTTATTACATCTCGTCTAAGGGAGAACTCAAGTGTAAAAGGGGCGGAGCAGTTCCGCGTTCCAAGCTCGTGGCTCGTCGATCTGGCGATCAACATTGTAGAGGTGGTACGCTCCATTGTGGAGGACTCTGGTGACTATGAAGGGGCCTTCCCAAGTAGGAGCAAGCTTGTGTGGTTTCTGTTGATCCACTCGGAGGACCAGATCTCCTTCTTCGAAGGCTCGACTCTTCACATTCCGGGCGTGAAACCGGCGCAAGTCTTGTTGATAAATGGTCGATCTGATCATGGCCATCTCCCTCTCTTCTTCTAAGAGGTCGACTGCGTCTTGCCGGGCCTGTTCTGCTTCATCTTCGGTGTAAAGTTCGAATCGGGGTGCGTTATGAAGAAGGTCACTCGGCAGAACTGCTTCGCCTCCATAAACCAGAAAGAATGGAGTTCTTCTAGTCGACCGGTTAGGGGTGGTCCTTAATCCCCACAGAACTGACGGAAGCTCGTCGACCCAAGCGCCTGCCGCGTGCTTGAGATCACGCATCAGTCGAGGCTTTAGTCCTTTGAGAATCAGACCATTTGCTCTCTCAGCTTGTCCATTCGACTGGGGATGGGCGACCTATGCGTAGTCGACTCGTGTGCCTTGAGAGGCGCAAAAAGCTCTGAACTTGTCCGAATCAAAGTTTGACCCATTGTCAGTGATGATGCTATGCGGGACTCCATATCTGAATGTTAACCCTCTGACGAAACTGATAGCAGTGCAGACATCGAGATTCTTGATGGGCTTAGCTTCGATCCATTTGGTAAATTTGTCGACTGCCACAAGCACATGAGTGAATCCACTCCTGCCCGTTCTTAGTGGACCAACCATGTCCAGTCCCCAGACGACAAAGGGCCAGACGAGTGGAATGGTCTTCAGGGCTGATGCAGGCTTGTGTGACATGTTGGAGTAGAACTGGCACCCTCCACACTTGTCGACTATCTCTTTTGCCATCTCATTTGCTCTTGGCCAGTAAAATCCCGCTCGGTATGCTTTAGCCACAATAGTCCGAGAGGACGCATGGTGACCACAGGTCCCCGAGTGGATATCATTAAGGATTATCTGACCCTCTTCTGGTGTTATGCATTTCTGACTGACTCCAGTCGCGCTCTCTCTATACAGCTGTCCCTTTATGACTGTGAAGGCCTTGGATCGGCGGACGATCTGTCGAGCCTCTTCCTCGTCTTCCAGGAGTTCTTTCCTTAGGATATACGCGATGTATGGTATCGTCCAGTCAGGGGTGATTGCCAAGACTTCCATGATTAGGTCGACCACCGCAGGTACTTCAACTTCAGTCGGATCTGTGGCACTTTTCGGCTACGGAGCTTCTTCTGTGAAAGGATCCTCTTGGACTGACAGCGAGTGAATGTGTTCCAGGAACACGTTGCTGGGAATGGCTTCTCTCTTGGAGCCTATCTTTGCCAAATCGCCAGCTGCCTGATTTTTCAGTCAGGGGATGTGATGAAGCTCTAACCCCTCAAATTTCTTTTCTAGCTTTCGCACTGCATTGCAATAACCAGTCATTGTCGGACTCCTAATGTCCCACTCCTTCATCACTTGATTAACCACCAAATCTGAGTCGCCATAGACCATGAGGCGACGAACGCCGAGTGAAATGGCCATGCGCAACCCATACAAAAGTGCTTCATACTCTGCTTCATTATTGGAGGAATCGAAGTGAATCTAGAGAACATATCTGAGCTTATCTCCTCGGGGGGAGACTAGGACTACCCCCGCACCGGAACCATTCAGCATCTTAGATCCATCAAAGAACATGGTCCAGTGCTCCGAGTGAACTTGAGTCGGAAGTTGCTGTTCAATCCACTCGGCGATGAAATCTACGATTGCTTGGGACTTGATAGCCTTCTTTGCTTCAAACTTGATATCTAAGGGAAGGAGTTCAATCGCCCACTTGGCCACTCGACCAGTTGCGTCTCTGTTATGTAGGATCTCTGATAGTGGGGTGTCGCTGACGACTGTAATGGAGTGGTCAGAGAAGTAATGTGCAACTTTCTTCGTGGTCATATAAATCCCATATACAAGCTTCTGGTAGTGAGGATATCTTTGTTTTGAAGGGGTCAAAACTTCAGACACATAATATACTGGGCGTTGAACTTTGAAGGCCTTTCCTTCCTCTTCCCGCTCGACCGTAAGTACTGTACTGACAACTTGTCCTGTGGCTGCAATGTAAAGCAGCAGAGGCTCTTTGCTGATTGGGGCAGCAAGCACCGGCTGGGTGGAGAGCAGAGCTTTGAGCTCTGCAAACGCCGCATCAGCTTCTGGAGTCCACTCGAACTTGTCAGACTTCTTCATCAGTCGGTAAAGAGGCAACGCCTTTTCACCGAGACGAGAAATGAACTGACTTAAAGCGGCCAAGCAGCCTGTAAGCTTTTGGACATCGTGCACGCGTACAGGACGCTTCATCCGGAGTATGGTGCCAATTTTTTCAGGATTGGCGTCGATCCCCCGTTCGGAAATGAGAAAACCGAGTAACTTTCCATCTGGAACTCCGAAAGTGCACTTTGATGGATTGAGCTTGATATCGTACCTCCTGAGGTTGGCAATGGTTTCAGCAAGGTCAGCCCGTAGGTCGGAACCTTTCTGGGACATGACCACAATATCATCCATGTATGCCTCCACATTCCGACTGATTTGAGTGAGTAAACACTTCTGAATCATTCTCATGAATGTGGCTCCGGCGTTCTTGAGGCCGAACGGCATGGTGACGTAACAGAAGCATCTGAATGGAGTGATGAAAGCTGTTTTGATCTCGTCGGGCCCATACAGACGGATCTGATGGTACCCGGAATAGGCGTCTAGAAAAGACAATCTCTCGCACCCCGCAGTCGAGTCAACTATTTGGTCGATGCGAGGGAGAGGAAAATGATCTTTTGGGCAGGCCCAATTGATATGTTTGAAATCAATGCACATGCGAAGTGACTTGTCCTTCTTGGGGACCATGACAACATTGGTGAGCCACTCGGAGTGGTAAATCTCTCGGATGAACTCCGCTACTAAGAGCCGAGCCACCTCCTCGCCAATGGCTTGCTTCTTTTGGACGGCGGACCATCGAAGATGTTCCTTCACAGGCTTGAATTTTGGGTCGACTCGTAGACGGTGCTCAGCCAGCCCTCTGGGAACTCCAGGCATGTTAGAGGGTTTCCATGCGAAGATGTCCCAGTTCTCACAGAGGAGCTGGATGAGCGCTTCTTCCTATTTGGAGTCGAGCGTCGTCGAGATGTGAGTCGGAGCAGCGCCGGGGTCGGTCGGGTGAATGTGGACTGTCTTTGTTTTACCAGACGACTGAAAAGCTGACTCTGAGGCAGGCTTCTTAGCTCGCAGCAATTCACTCGGATCGGCAGTCTTTTGGTACTCTTTCAGCTCGACCACTGCCATCTGAGCATCAGTGATCTTTGATCCCTTCTGAAAACACTCTTCTGCTTTCTTTCGGTTGCCCGTAACAGTGATCCCACCCTTGGGGCCAGGCATCTTCAGTTTGAGATACACGTAACATGGTCGAGCCATGAAGCGTGCATAAGCTGGCCTGCCCAAAATGGCATGATAAGCACTCTGGAAGTCCACAACCTCGAATGTCAACTTTTCCTTGCGGTAATTCTTTGAATCACCAAAAACCACATCAAGAGCAATCTGGCCGAGTGACTCGGCTTTCTTCCCAGGAATGACTCCGTGGAAGCTCATGTTACTGGTACTGAGTCTGGACATCGGAATGCCCATTCCTTTCAAAGTTTCAGCGTACAGTATGTTCAGGCCACTGCCACCATCCATCAGGACTTTGGTAGTCGAGTGCCTTCGACAACTGGGTCGACCACCAAAGCTTGCCTCCCAGGGGTGGCAATGTGCGTCGGGTGATCAGACTGGTCGAATGCGATGGCAGTCTGAGACCACTTCAGGTAATTGGGTGTTGCCGGAGCAACCATGTTCACCTCACGGTTAATGACTTTCAGTCGACTTTTGCTTTCGACATCAGCAAAAATCATCAAGGTGGAATTGACTTGGGGGTATCCATCGTCACTATCATCCTTGTCCTCAACTCTGTCTGGCTCTTGTTCCTTATCTTTGGGCTGCTTGCCCTAAAACTGCTGGATCAGGAGCCGGCACTGTCGAGTGGTATGCTTTGGGAAAATAAAATTACCCTCTTCATCTTTCTTGGTGTGGATGTGACACGGCAGATCCAAAACATCATTTTCATCTTGATCCTTGAATTTCTTGGGCTACCAGGCGCCCTTGGGTTTTCCCTTGAAGTTTCCCTGGGCTATGGCTAGGGCCTCCCCAGGAGCGGCTGGCTCGGCCTTCCGCTTCTGTTTCCAACTGGAGTTTCCTCCGGTTTCTTGGGCGACTGCCTTGAGCTTGCCGCTTCGGAGTCGGTCTTCGTCTTCACCATTAGCGTACTCGGTGGCAATCTCCATCATGCGATTCAGAGACATCTCTCCAGTTTGGCCGAACTTCAGATTCAATTCTCTGTATTTAACGCCTTCTTTGAAGGCACAAACTGCTTGATGGTCTGGCACATTCTCAACCGTGTGATGCAGTGTGATCCACCTCTGGATGTAATCCCTCAGTGTTTCATTCGGCTTCTGTACGCAGGACAGCAACTCTGTAAGGCCTGCAGGTCGCTTGCAGGTTCCTTCGAAGGTTGTGATAAACACTCGGGAGAGGTCCTCCCAAGTGTAAATACTGCTGGGTGCCAACTGATTCAGCCACGCTCTGGCTGAGCCTTCTAACATGAGAGGCAAATGCTTCATGGCCACCTCATCATTGCCATCGCCAATCTGCACAGCCACTCAGTAATCTTCGAGCCATGTGTCAGGCTTGGATTCACCGGTGAACTTGCTGACTCCAGTCGCCAGCCTGAAGTTGGGAGGAATCACCACGGCCCTGATGGCTCGAATGAAACATTCTGGCCCCGAAGCATGTACCCTGTTGCCGGCGGGCGCATCTCTGTTGTGGCCTTCTCGATGAGCTCTGTTCCTGTCAACCAAACCTTGAACGAGGATGGATCTCGCGTCAAAGCCTGGGTCCCTGGGGTCGACTGGAATCCTCTACCCAACATTGTGGGGGCGCCTATCATCTCGATGTCGAGGCGCATATGACCCACTCCTTGGGGGAGGGGTTGGCACTCGACGTCCATCATCACGGTCGGGTCGGTGATCACACTTCTCATTTCTTCTGTACTGATCGTGCCGGTCTCCACGTCCCTCATGCCTCGGACTGTTTCTGTTGCAACAGATCGACTGTGGATCCTGTTCCGCGACTAAGAAACGGCGGAATTCTGGTTTCCCGCCGCTCGGAGCAACGCTCTGATCTGCAACAAGCCCCTGCCAGCCTCCGACTGGGAGGGCTGAATTGACTCCGCTATACGGGCCGCGGCGGCCAAATTCTGAACTAGGGTTCGGTATACCTGCGGCGGCGGGAAGAGCTGACGTCGACTGGACTCGGGAGCTTGCTATCGTCGACTGGACTCGGGAGCTCGCTGACGCGTTTGCTCGTCGAGTATTCGCTATAGATTCTCCAGTCGAGTGCGCTCAGCCAGGTTAGCCAAGCGCGCGTCCTCCAAGGCCCGGGCCTCAGGGGTTTCTCCAACAATAGGAGTGTGGAGCGCGTCCATGTTCCGGCGGCGAAGCTCCTCTCGCTGCAATGACGTGAGAGGTTCGGGGAGGTACTCGTCATGGGGATGCGACGGGTCACCTCCACCCGCGCCCCCATCAGCGCGAGGGAATCCGGGGGGACTGTGTGTCCCCTCGACCGCCAGAACCTCAGCCAAAGGGTCGCTGCTATCGCACTCGGATGCGGTCTTCGCGGAGCCAGTCGACATGTCGAACAGGCCGCAGAGGGATTCGTCGGGCTCGATTGCCACAACTTGTGGGGCCGCCGACTAGCGGGCCACGGCGTGCCTCACCCACCGCTGGAGTCTCGACCGACCTGAGCGCTTGTGCTGGTGGGAGACGGGGCGGGGAGACGACACGGGGGCCGACTGATACTGGGTCGACGGCTGCCGCAGGAGGACGCCGGGAACACATGCGCGGAAATGCGTCGCGCCGCGGATGGGGAGCGCGTCGATGTCGAGCGGCGCCTCCTGAAGCCAGGCGGAGTCGTCGGCGATGAAGGTGAGCGTGCCGAGACGGATCTCGCGGCCCTCTACCAAAACTCCGCAGGAAACCATGATCAAATGGATCGGAAAAATCGCAACTTCTCCAATTAGGCGCTAAGACTCCGGCCCCATGGCCCAACTGTCGTGGTTCTAAGTTTGACAGTAATGTAGGGGTGTGTGTATGGAGAGGCTAGATCTTAGCTATTGCGAAGTTGTAAGCACACAAGGTTTACGAGTTCAGGCCCTTCTCGGAGGAAGTAACAGCCCTATGTCTCGGTGCCCAAAGGCGGTCGATTGGATTATGTGTGTGTAGATAATAGGGGTGCGAACCCCTCTTACCGAGGAGGGGGGTGGCTTATATAGAGTTTGCCGGCCCCCTCCTGCCCTCAGTAATGCAGGGGTTTAGGTACATTTAAGGTTGGGCATTACCAGTAACGCCCCTAATAAAGTGCTATAATGACCATAAAGACTACTTAATAGCCGGCCGTTTGCCTGCGGAATGACTTTAGGCCTTCAGGCAGTCGAGTGGTTGGCTTCATGGTCGAGTGTCTTGAATCCGTCGAGTGGAATACCTTCAAGTCGATTGAAAGGTGACTTCTTCTAGGGATGTCCTCGGGTAGGGCTCTTTAGGACGGGTCCGTGCCCCTACCCTAGGTACATAGCTTCATCAGGCGCTGCTGGTCCGGGGAATGCCCTCCTTGTCCTGGATCTTGGCCTTCACATTGTCGATGGTGTCAGATGACTCCACATCCAAGGTGATGGTCTTCCCGGTGAGGGTCTTCACAAAGAACTGCATGCCACCACGGAGGCGGAGGACAAGGTGGAGGGTGGACTCCTCCTGGATGTTGTAGTCAGCTAGGGTGCGGCCGTCCTCCAGCTGCTTGCCAGCGAAGATGAGGCGCTGCTAGTCCGGGGGAATGCCCTCCTTATCCTGGATCTTGGCCTTGAGATTGTCGATCGTGTCCGAGGACTCAACCTCCAGGGTGATGGTCTTCCTGGTGAGGGTCTTCACGAAGATCTGCATGCCACCACGAAGCCTGAGAACCAGGTGAAGGGTGGACTCCTTCTGGATGTTGTAGTCTGCCAGGGTGTGGCCATCCTCGAGCTGCTTGCCAGCAAAGATGAGACGTTGTTGGTCCGGAGGGATGCCCTCCTTGTCTTGGATCTTGGCCTTGACGTTATCGATGGTGTCCGAGGACTCAACCTCCAAGGTGATGGTCTTGCCGGTGAGGGTCTTCACAAAGATCTGCATGCCACCGCGGAGCCTTAGCACCAGGTGGAGGGTGGACTCCTGCTGGATGTTGTAGTCAGCCAGGGTGCGGCCATCCTCGAGCTGCTTGCCTGCAAAGATGAGACACTGCTTGTTCGGAGGGATGCCCTCCTTGTACTGGATCTTAGCCTTGACATTGTCGATGGTGTGCGAGGACTCGACCTCGAGGGTGATGGTCTTGCCGGTGAGGGTCTTCACAAAGATCTGCATGTGTAAATACAAAACATAGCAGAGTAAGGCACTGTACAAGGGAAATCTGCAGTATATAGTCTAGTTTTACAGAACAAAGTGGTTAATTTTGGAACAAGCTAGTTAAGTCATGGAAGAATCAACTGTAGTATGTTTGCACCCACATGTATATAAGAGTTGAATCGAACGACTACGCTAACAAGCAGCTAAAGGTCGAACGACTAAGTTACCAAATTCAGGTGTATCCCTTGTAGATCAGGCATATGTGCCAATATGAGGGCAACAAAATTAGGAATCTACGAGAATACCCCGACGATTTATCAACAACTAGTAGAATTAGCTGACTACTAATACATAGATAGATGGATGGGTCTAGCTGGCGGCCGGGCGCTAGCTAGCGGTTGCTAGCGGCCAGCCAAATAAAGTATGTGCCTGTCTTCTTGGTCCCAAAGACTAGACAACCGTATACAAAAAGACAAAATTAGTGTAATCCAAAAATGCTTAAAAGACACTGTTAATTAATTATTTTGTATGGTCTTTTCTCACGTGATGGATGCCTGTATGCCATTGCATTAATTTTCCTCATGTTTATCCCTTCTGCATCAAATTTTGGTTTTCAAAATTATAAAAGACATCTTCTAAACCGCGCGTTGAAATTCAGATCCGTTTTCACTATTAAAACCCTCGCGACGTGCTCTTCAAAAATAGATCCCGCATGGGGATGTTTCGACGAACTAGTCTTCCTGACAACTAAACATCAATGTATGTGCAACTAGACTACATTATCGCGCCAACTGAGCATATGTGTGTGCCAAAATAGTCCTGCCAACTAAACATCAATGTGTGTGCAACTAGACTATATTGCCGCGCCAATTGAGCATATGTGTGTGTGCCAAATAGTCTTGCCAACTAAACATCAATGTGTGTGCAACTAGACTACATTGCCGTGCCAACTGATCATATGTGTGTGTGAATAGTCCTACCAATTAAACATCAATATGTGTGCAACTAAACTACATTGCCGCGCCAACTGAGCATATGTGTGTGTAAATAGTCCTGCCAACTAAATATCAATATGTGTGCAACTAGACTACATTATCGCGCCAACTGAGCATATATGTGTGCCAATAGTGCTGCCAACTAAACATCAAAGTTGTCATGGTTGCTAGACTGCAATTTCATAGGAAGTTGAATTATGCAGATCCAAAAATTGGTTTTGCAAAAAGTTGCACGATGTAGTACTAAAGTTACACAATACAGTACTAAAGTTGCACCATATAGCACCAAAGTTGGCATAAAAAAATTTCGTCGAAACATACTCATGCGGGATCTAGTTTCAAAGATGTTGTCGCAAGAGTTCCAACAGTGAAAACTGGTTTGAATTCCGACGCGCGGTTTGAAAGATATGACTTTTTAAAAGTTAAAACTCTGAAATGAATATGCATGGATCTGTTCTGTTTGGAATGGAGTAATTAGTGTGAACGCATTTAATACTAACAGCCACATGCGCTAGAAGACAAAAAAATTAACAACCACATGCACCGCTCAATTCAACCAAATAGTGCGTATGCACTTTTTAGATTTTAGGTAGATAGATAGACCAAAACAACATCAATCGCATCCCAATCGGCAGATCTACTCGAAAATCCAGGCAAAATCGGGAGAGATTCAACTACAATCGAGCCTAACCAACCTCGACTAACAAAACCAACCACAATAAGATCTACTCCAAACTACTGACAGGAATCGAGGGGAACCAGCAATAATAATCAATCCTAACAACGATCACGGAGCACAAACATCAGGGGACGACGGAGAAATCGGAGACTCGCATACCTTGAGGATGAGGAGAGAGCCTTGGCTTCGCTTCGATCGGAGGAGATTTCCCGGTGAGATCGGAGGGGGGGACTGGATTGGATCGGATGTGTGGAGGAGAGATGGGAGGGGCCGAAATTTATGGCCGGCTGGGACGGGAGGGAGAGAAGGAAGAAGCGCTACGGCACCGGCCGCGGGGCGGATAGGAAAAGGAGGGAGAGGTGGTCGCGGAGTCCGTCCCCCACCATGCAAAAAAGGCAGGATATGGGGAGGAGATTCCAAAGGTGACGTCATTTGGTGCTGTTGTGGGTTTGGCTGGTTGGTGGCCGTTTGAGTTGGACGCCGTGCTCACGCCGTTGGTGCGATGCGTGAGCATAGTTAGAGCATCTCCAGCCGTTCAGTCCCCCAAAGCGTCGAAAAAGAGCGGTCTGAAAGTGAACCGGCGTTAGATTGGCCCCTGGGGGCGACCTAGCTTCCAGCCACGCCCCCAGGTGCCGCCCCCAACTGCGGCAAATTCAAACGTAGTTTTATTCCCGCTCATAAAATAGACGTCATAAATTCGGCGATCAAGCGGCCATAAGTTCGACGATCGAATGAAAAGTTCGGCGTACAAAAAGCAGAAAGGACGCGCGTGCGCATCAGACGGCAAGGTCGGCCTCCGGCGTCGGCGGAGTTGGCGTGCGCGGGCTTGGCAGGGTCTCTGTGCTGGGCGGCGTCGGCGTGGCTTCTGTGCTGCGGGGAGTCTCAGCGGCATCATCGCTCGGGCTTGGCGTCGACGTGGGCGGCGTCGTCAATGGAAGCTGGTTCAGGATGAGGCCACGCTCCGCCAAGTACCACGCCTTGACCACCTCATCATTGCTCTGGAGCATGTCCGCCCTGCCCAGCAGGAAAGCCAGGTCGGTGCTTTTCTTCTTCGCGACGACGTTGGTCCGGAGTAGGTTGAGCTTGACGGCGCTGCTCGACATCAACACCGACCACCGCGCCTCGGTCTTCTCTTCACGAAGGACGGCCCGGGTAGGCGGGCGACGAGTAGTTGTATGGAGGGTCCTGCACGCCGGTGAAGGCTGGCGAGGGCGTGCACTGGGCCGGGTGTCCATGGGGAAGGTGACGTTGGGGTTCACTACTGGAATCAGCTTCTTTGCCGTCCGCCATGGCGGACGGCAAAGGCATGGATCACGGATGGCAAACGTCTTTGCCGTCCACCAGCAGACGACAAACTGTCCGTCTGAACACGTTCCAGCAAAGGCCTTCTTTGCCGTCCGCTTCCTGGAAACGGATGGCAAAGGATTTTACCGTCCGTCATCCGAGGCCAGCAGACGACAAAGACAACGGACGGCAGTGCGGTGGCATGAGTGCCGTTAGAAGGTTAACGACGCTCTTTGCCGTCTGCCAGCGGACGACAAAGAAAACTAGAAGAAGAAGAAGGAGGAGGAGGAGGAGAAGAAGACTAGTCTTCTTCTTCTCCTTCTTCTTCTTTTCTTCCTATTCATTCTTTCCTTCCTCTTCCTTGATTTTCTTCATCTTATTATGTCATTTGTGGACTAAATAGACTAAATTATGTCATAAATGGACTAAACACGCTAAATAAGAAGAAAAATACCGTTATCACGGAGGTGTAGGAACGGTCGGGGCTGCGCCAGTGCCAGACGGAGGTGAAGGACCGGTCGGGGTTCCGGCGTTGGCAGAAGGAGTGGTCGATGATACGTCCATTTTGCATCATGCTTTAATATCGATATTTATTGCATTATGGGCTATTATTTCACATTATGTCACAATACTTATGGCTATTCTCTCTTATTTTACAAGGTTTACATAAGGAGGGAGAATGCCGGCAACTGGAATTCTGGGCTGGAAAAGGAGCAAATATTAGAGACCTATTCTGCACAACTCCAAAAGTCCTGAAACTCCACGAAACACCTTATAATAAATAATGAAAAATCCTCGCCAAAGATGAAGACCAGGGGGCCACACCCTGCTCACGAGGGTGGGGGGCGCGCCCCCTACCTCGTGCCCCCCAGGTGGCTCTCCGATGACCATCTTCTCCTATATGAAGTCTTTCGTCGGGAAAAAAAAGAAGCAACCTTTCGGGACGAAACTCTGCCACCACGAGGCGGAACCTTGGCGGATCCAATCTAGAGCTCCGGCAGAGCTGTTCTACCGGGGGAACTTCCCCCCGGAGGGGGAAATCACCGCCATCGTCATCACCAACGCTCCTCTCATCGGGAGAGGGCAATCTCCATCAACATATTCATCAGCACCATCTCATCTCAAAACACCAGTTCATCTCTTGTATCCAATTCTTGTCTCCAAGTACGGGATTGGTGCTAGTAGGTTCCTACACTTTGTTAATTACTCCTTGTAGTTGATGCTAGTTGGTTTAATTGGTGGAAGATCATATGTTCAGATCCTTTATGCATATTATTACCCCTCTAATTATGAACATGAATATGCTTTGTGAGTAGTTACATTTGTTCCTGAGGACAAGGGAGAAGTTTTGCTATTAGTAGTCATGTGAATTTGGTTCGTTCGATATTTTGATGAGATGTATGTTGTCTAGCCTCTAGTGGTGTTATGTGAACATCGACTACATAACACTTCACCATTATTTGGGCCTAGAGGAAGGCATTGGTAAGTAATAAATAGATGATGGGTTGCTAGAGTGACAGAAGCTTAAACCCTAGTTTATGCGTTGCTTCGTAAGGGGCTGATTTGGATCCATATGTTTCATGCTATGGTTAGGTTTACCTTAATACTTTTGTTGTAGTTGCAGATGCTTGCAATAGAGGTTAATCATAAGTGGGATGCTTGTTCAAGTAATAATAGCACCCAAGCACCGGTCCACCCACATATCAAATTATCAAAGTACCGAATGCGAATCATATGCATGTGATGAAAACTAGATTGACGATATTCCCATGTGTCCTCGGGAGCGCTTTTCCTTATATAACAGTTTGTCTAGGCTTGTCCTTTGCTACAAAAAGGATTGGGCCACCTTGCTGCACTTTATTTACTTTTGTTACTTGTTGCTCGTTACAAATTATCTCACCACAAAACTATCTGTTACCACTTATTTCAGTACTTGCAGAGAATACCTTGCTGAAAACCGTTTATCATTTCCTTCTGCTCCTCGTTGGGTTCGACACTCTTACTTATCGAAAGGAATACGATAGATCCCCTATACTTGTGGGTCATTAAGACTCTTTTCAGGCGCCGTTCCCGGGGAGTGAAGCGCCTTTGGTAGGTGGAATTTGGTAAGGAAAAATTTATATAGTGAAGGAAATATGCCATAGAGGCAATAATAAAGTTATTATTTATTTCCTTATATCATGATAAATGTTTATTATTCATGCTAGAATTGTATTAACTGGAAACATGATACATGTGTGAATACATAGACAAACAGAGTGTCACTAGTATGCCTCTACTTGACTAGCTCGTTGATCAAAGATGGTTATGTTTCCTAGCCATAGACAAAGAGTTGTCATTTGATTAACGGGATCACATCATTAGGAGAATGATGTGATTGACTTGACCCATTCCGTTAGCTTAGCACTTGATCGTTTAGTTTGTTGCTATTGCTTTCTTCATGACTTATACATGTTCCTATGACTATGAGATTATGCAACTCCCGTTTACCGAAGGAACACTTTGTGTGCTACCAAATGTCACAACGTAACTGGGTGATTATAAAGGTTCTCTATAGGTGTCTCCGAAGGTACTTGTTGGGTTGGCGTATTTCGAGATTAGGATTTGTCACTCCGATAGTCGGAGAGGTATCTCTGGGCCCACTCGGTAATGCACATCACTATAAGCGTTGCAAGCATTGCAACTAATGAGTTAGTTGCGGGATGATGTATTACGGAACGAGTAAAGAGACTTGCCAGTAACGAGATTGAACTAGGTATTTAGATACCGACGATCGAATCTCGGGCAAGTAACATACCGATGACAAAGGGAACAACGTATGTTGTTATGCGGTCTGACCGATAAAGATCTTTGTAGAATATGTAGGCGATAATATGGGCATCCAGGTCCCGCTATTGGTTATTGACCAGAGAGGTGTCTCGGTCATGTCTACATAGTTCTCGAACCCGTAGGGTCCGCACGCTTAATGTTCATTGACGATATAGTACTATATGAGTTATGTACGTTGATGGCCGAATGTTGTTTGGAGTCCAGGATGAGATCACGGACATGACGAGAAACTCCGGAATGGTCCGGAGATAAAGTTTGATATATGGGATAGTAGTGTTTGATCTCCGGAAGGGTTCCGGAATTCACCGGAAGGGGTTCCGGATGATTCTCGAAATGTTTGGGCACGAGAACACTTTATCTGGGCCAAAGGGGAAAGCCCACGAGGCTTTTGGAAAGTGCAAAAAGAAGTTTTGCAGAGACCAGAGGCTAGACGCCAGGAACCCTGGCGTCTAGGGGGTAGACGTCGGGAACCCTGGCGTCTAGACCTGAAGTCCGAGAAGGACTCTTGCCTTTCGGGTGAAACTGACTTTGAGGAGGCTTTTACTCCAAGTTTCGACCCCAGGGCTCAACATATAAATAGAGGGGTAGGGCTAGCACCAAAGACACATCAAGAAACACCAAGCCGTGTGCCGGCAACCTCGTCCCCTCTAGTTTATCCTCCGTCATAGTTTTCATAGTGCTTAGGCGAAGCCCTGCGGAGATTGTTCTTCACCAACATTCTCACCACGCCGTCGTGCTGCCGGAACTCATCTACTACTTCGCCCCTCTTGATGGATCGAGAAGGTGAGGACGTCACCGAGCCGAACGTGTGCAGAACTCGGAGGTGCCGTGCCTTCAGTACTTGGATCGGTCGGACGTGAAGACGTACGACTACATCAACCACGTTGATATAACGCTTCTGCGAATGGTCTACGAGGGTACGTAGACAAAACTCTCCCCTCTCGTTGCTATGCATCACCATGATCTTGCGTGTGCGTAGGAAGTTTTTTGAAATTACTACGTTCCCCAACAGTGGCATCCGAGCCTAGGTTTTATGCGTTGATGTTGTGCACGATTAGAACACAAGTGAGTTGTGGGCGATATAAGTCATACTGCTTACCAGCATGTCATACTTTGGTTCGGCGGTATTGTTGGATGAAGCGGCCCGGACTGACATTACGCATACGCTTATGCGAGACTGGTTCTACCGACGTGCTTTGCACATAGGTGGCTGGCGGGTGTCAGTTTCTCCAACTTTAGTTGAACCAAGTGTGGCTACGCCCGGTCCTTGCGAAGGTTAAAACAACACCAACTTGACAAACTATCGTTGTGGTTTTGATACGTAGGTAAGAACGGTTCTTGCTTAAGCCCATAGCAGCCACGTAAAACTTGCAACAACAAAGTAGAGGACGTCTAACTTGTTTTTGCAGGGCATGTTGTGATGTGATATGGTCAAGACATGATGCTAAATTTTATTGTATGAGATGATCATGTTTTGTAACCGAGTTATCAACAACTGGCAGGAGCCATATGGTTGTCTCTTTATTGTATGCAATGCAATTGCGCTGTAATGCTTTACTTTATCACTAAGCGGTAGCGATAGTCGTGGAAGCATAAGATTGGCGAGACGACAACGATGCTACGATGGTGATCAAGGTGTCGCGCCGGTGACGATGGTGATCATGACGGTGCTTCGGAGATGGAGATAAGAAGCACAAGATGATGATGGCCATATCATATCACTTATATTGATTGCATGTGATGTTTATCTTTTATGCATCTTATCTTGCTTTAATTGACGGTATCATTATAAGATGATCTCTCACTAAATTTCAAGATAAAAGTGTTCTCCCTGAGTATGCATCGTTGCCAAAGTTCGTCGTGCCCAGACACCACGTGATGATCGGGTGTGATAAGCTCTACGTCCATCTACAACGGGTGCAAGCCAGTTTTGCACACGCAGAATACTCAGGTTAAACTTGACGAGCCTAGCATATGCAGATATGGCCTCGGAACACTGAGACCGAAAGGTCGAGCGTGAATCATATAGTAGATATGGTCAACATATTGATGTTCACCATTGAAAGCTACTCCATTTCACGTGACGATCGGTTATGGTTTAGTTGATTTGGATCACGTGATCACTTAGAAGATTAGAGGGATGTCTTTCTAAGTGGGATTTCTTAAGTAATATGATTAATTGAACTTAAATTTATCATGAACTTAGTCCTAGTAGTATTAGCATATCTATGTTGTAGATCAAAAGCTCGCGTTTAGCTCCCCTGTTTTATTTTTGATATGTTCCTAGAGAAAACTAAGTTGAAAGATGTTAGTAGCAATGATGCGGATTGGATACGTGATCTGAGGTTTATCCTCATTACTGCACAGAAGAATTATGTCCTTGATGCACCACTAGGTGACAGACCTATTGCAGGAGCAGATACAGACGTTATGAACGTTTGGCTAGCTCAATATGATGACTACTTGATAGTTTAGTGCACCATGCTTAACAGCTTAGAATCGGGACTTCAAAGATGTTTTGAACGTCATGGATCATATGGATGTTCCAGGAGTTGAAGTTAATATTTCATGCAAATATCGGAGTTGAGAGATATGAAGTCTCCAACAAGTTCTATAGCTAAAAGATGGAGGAGAATAGCTCAAGCAGTGAGCATGTGTTCAGATTGTCTGGGTACTACAATCGCTTGAATCAAGTGGGAGTTAATCTTCCAGATAAAATAGTGATTGACAGAATTCTCTAGTCACCATCACCAAGTTAGTAGAACTTCGTGATGAACTATAGTATGCAATGGATGATGAAAACGATTCCCGAGCTTTTCATGATGATGAAATCAATGAAGGTAGAAATCAAGAAAGAGCATCAAGTATTGATGATTAACAAGACCACTAGTTTCAAGAAAAGGGCAAAGGGAAAGAAAGGGAACTTCAAGAAGAACGGCAAGCAAGTTGATGCTCAAGTGAAGAAGCCCAAGTCTGGTCCTAAGCCTGAGACTAAGTGCTTCTACTGCAAAGGGACTGGTCACTGGAAGCGGAACTGTCCCAAGTATTTGGCGGATAAGAAGGATGGCAAAATGAACAAAGGTATATTTGATATACAGATTATTGATGTGTATTTTACTAGTGTTCGTAGAAACCCCTTGGTATTTGATACTGGTTCAGTTGCTAAGAGTAGTAACTCGAAACGGGAGTTGCAGAATGAACAGAGACTAGTTAAGGGTGAAGTGACGATGTGTGTTGGAAGTGGTTCCAAGATTGATATGATCATCATCGCACACTCCCTATACTTTTGAGATTAGTGTTGAACCTAAATAAATGTTATTTGGTGTTTGCGTTGAGCATAAATATGATTGGATCATGTTTGTTGCAATACGGTTATTCATGTAAGTAAGAGAATAATTGTTGTTCTGTTATACTTGACGAGCCAAGCATATACAGATATGGTCTCGGAACACAGAGACCGAAAGGTCGAGCGTGAATCATATAGTAGATATGATCAACATAACGATGTTCACCATTGAAAACTACTCCATCTCACGTGATGATCGGTTATGGTTTAGTTGATTTGGATCACGTGATCACTTAGAGGATTAGAGGGATATCTATCTAAGTGGGAGTTCTTAAGTAATATGATTAATTGAACTTAAATTTATCATGAACTTAGTCCTGGTAGTATTTTGCAAATTATGTTATAGATCAATAGCTCGCGTTGTTGCTTCCCTGTGTTTATTTTGATATGTTCCTAGAGAAAATTATGTTGAAAGATGTTAGTAGCAATGATGCGGATTGGATCCGTGATCTGAGGTTTATCCTCATTGCTGCACAGAAGAATTATGTCCTTGATGCACCGCTAGGTGACAGACCTATTGCAGGAGCAGATGCAGACGTTATGAACGTTTGGCTGGCTCAATATGATGACTACTTGATAGTTTAGTGCACCATGCTTAATGGCTTAGAATCGGGACTTCAAAGACGTTTTGAACGTCATGGACCATATGAGATGTTCCAGGAGTTGAAGTTAATATTTCAAGCAAATACCCAAGTTGAGAGATATGAAGTCTCCAACAAGTTCTATAGCTAAAAGATGGAGGAGAATCGCTCAACTAGTGAGCATGTGCTCAGATTGTCTGGGTACTACAATCGCTTGAATCAAGTGGGAGTTAATCTTCCAGATAAGATAGTGATTGACAGAATTCTCTAGTCACCATCACCAAGTTAGCAGAACTTCATGATGAACTATAATATGCAAGGGATAACGGAAACAACTCCCAAGCTCTTCGTGATGCTGAAATCAACGAAGGTAGAAATCAAGAAAAACATCAAGTGTTGATGGTTGACAAGACCACTAGTTTCAAGAAAAGGGCAGAGGGAAGAAGGGGAACTTCAAGAAGAACGGCAAGCAAGTTGCTGCTCAAGTGAAGAAGCCCAAGTCTGATCCTAAGCCTGAGACTAAGTGCTTCTACTGCAAAGGGACTGGTCACTGGAAGCGGAACTACCCCAAGTGATTGGCGGATAAGAAGGATGGCAAAGTGAACATAAGTATATTTGATATACATGTTATTGATGTGTACTTTACTAGTGTTTATAGCAACCCCTTAGTATTTGATGCTAGTTCAGTTGCTAAGAGTAGTAACTCGAAACGGGAGTTGCAGAATAAACAGAGACTAGTTAAGGGTGAAGTGACGATGTGTGTTGGAAGTGGTTCCAAGATTGATATGATCATCATCGCACACTCCCTATACTTTCGAGATTAGTGTTGAACCTAAATAAATGTTATTTGGTGTTTGCGTTGAGCATAAATATGATTGGATCATGTTTGTTGCAATACGGTTATTCATGTAAGTTAGAGAATAATTGTTGTTCTGTTTACATGAATAAAACCTTCTATGGTCATACAGCCAATGAAAATGGTTTTTTGGATCTCGATCGTGGTGACACACATTTTCATAATATTGAAGCCGAAAGATGCAACGTTAATAATGATAGTGCAACTTATTTGTGGCACTGCCGTTTAGGTCATATTGGTGTAAAGCGCATGAAGAAAATCCATGCTGATGGGCTTTTGGAATCACTTGATTATGAATCAGTTGATGCTTGCGAACCATGCCTCATGGGAAAGATGACTAAGACTCCGTTTTCTGGAACAATGGAGCGAGCAACAGATTTGTTGGAAATCATACATACTGATGTATATGGTCTGATGAATATTGTGGCTCACGGCAGGTATCATTATTTTCTGATCTTCACAGATGATTTGAGCAGATATGAGTATATCTACTTAATGAAACACAAGTCAGAAACATTTGAAAAGTTCAAAGAATTTCAGAGTGAAGTGGAGAATCATCGTAACAAAAATAAAAGTTTCTACGATATGATCGTAGAAGTAAAATATTTGAGTTACGAGATTGGTCTTCAATTAAAACAATGTGGAATAGTTTCACAAAATCATGCCACCTGGAACACCACAACATAATGGTGTGTCCGAACGTCATAACCGTACTATTATTGGATATAGTGCAATATATGATGTTTTTTTTATCGATTAATCACTATAGTTTTGGGGTTATGCATTTGAGATAGCTGCATTCACATTAAAAAGGGCACCATCTAAATCCGTTGAGGCGACACTGTATGAATTGTGGTTTGGCAAGAAACCAAAGTTGTCGTTTCTTAAAGTTTGAGGTTGCAATGCTTATGTGGAAAAGTTTCAACCTGATAAGCTCAAACCCAAATCGGAGAAGTGCGTCTTCACAGGATACCCAAAAGAAAATGTTGGGTACACCTTCTATCACAGATCCAAAGGCAAGTTATTCATTGCTGAGAATGGATCCTTTCTAGAGAAGGAGTTTCTCTCGAAAGAAGTGAGTGGGAGGAAAGTAGAACTTGATGAGGTAACTGTACCTGCTCCCATATTGGAAAGTAGTTCGTCACAGAAATCTGTTCCTGTGACTACTACACCAATTAGTGAGGAAGCTAATGATGATGATCATGTAACTTCAAATCAAGTTACTACCGAACCTCGTAGGTAAACCAGAGTGAGATCCGCACCAGAGTGGTAAGGTAATCCTGTTCTGGAGGTCATGTTACTTGACCATGATGAGCCTACGAACTATGAGGAAGCGATGATGAGCCCAGATTCTGCGTTGGCTTGAGGCCATGAAATCTGAGATGAGATCCATGTATGAGAACAAAGTATGGACTTTGATTGACTTGCACATTGATCGGCGAGCCATTGAGATTAAATGGATCTTCAAGAGGAAGACAGATGCTGATAGTAGTGTTACTATCTACAAAGCTAGAATTTTCGCAAAAAGGTTTTCGACAAGTTCAAGGGATTGACTACGATGAGACCTTCTCACCCGTAGCGATGCTTAAGTCTGTCCGAATCATGTTAGCGATTGCGGCATTTCATGATTATGAAATTTGGCAGATGGATGTCAAAACTGCATTCCTGAATGGATTTCTGGAAGAAGAGTTGTATATGATGCAACCAGAAGGTTTTGTCAATCCTAAAGGTACTAACAAAATATGCAAGCTCCAGCGATCCATCTATGGACTGGTGCAAGCATCTCAGAGTTGGAATATACGCTTTGATAAGTTGATCAAAGCATATAGTTTTATACAGACTTGCGGTGAAGCCTGTATTTACAAGAAAGTGAGTGGGAGCACTACAGCATTTCTGATAAGTATATGTGAATGACATATTGTTGATCGGAGATAATGTAGAATTATTCTGCAAAGCATAAAGGAATGTTTGAAAGGAGTTTTTCAAAGAAAGACCTCAGTGAAGCGTCTTACATATTAAGCATCAAGATCTATAGAGATAGATCGAGACGCTTGATAAGTTTTTCAATGAGTACATACATTGACAAGATTTTGAAGTAGTTCAAAATGGAACAGTCAAAGAAGGAGTTCTTGCCTATGTTACATGGTGTGAAGTTGAGTAAGACTCAAAACCCGACCACGGCAGAAGATAAAGAGAGAATGAAAGTCATTCCCTATGCCTCAGCCATAGGTTCTATAAAGTATGCCATGCTATGTACCAAATCTATTGTATACCCTACACTGTTTTTGGCAAGGGAGTACAATAGTGATCTAGGAGTAGATCACTAGACAGTGGTCAAAATTATCCTTAGAGGACTAAGGAAATATATCTCGATTATGGAGGTGATAAAAGAGTTCGTCGTAAAGAGTTACGTCGATGCAAGCTTTGACACCGATCTGGATGACTCTAAGTCTCGATCTAGATGCATATTGAAAGTGGGAGCTATTAGCTAGAGTAGCTCTGTGTAGAGCTTTGTAGACATAGAACTTTGCAAAATACTTACGGATCTGAATGTGACAGACCCGTTGACTAAAATTATCTCACAAAGCAAAACATGATCACACCTTAGTACTCTTTGGGTGTTAATCACATAGCAATGTGAACTAGATTAATGACTCTAGTAAACCCTTTGGGTTTTGGTCATATGTCGATGTGAACTATGGGTGTTAACCACATAAATATGTGAACTAGTGATGTTAAATCACATGGCGATGTGATCTAGATTATTGACTCTAGTGCAAGTGGGAGACTGAAGGAAATATGCCCTAGAGGCAATAATAAAGTTATTATTTATTTCCTTATATCATGATAAATGTTTATTATTCATGCTAGAATTGTATTAATTGGAAACATGATACATGTGTGAATACATAGACAAACAAAGTGTCACTAGTATGCCTCTACTTGACTAGCTCATTGATCAAAGATGGTTATGTTTCCTAGCCATGGACAAAGAGTTGTCATTTGATTAATGGGATCACATCATTAGGAGAATGATGTGATTGACTTGACCCATTCCGTTAGCTTAGCACTTGATCATTTAGTTTGTTGCTATTGCTTTCCTCATGACTTATACATGTTCCTATGACTATGAGATTATGCAACTCCCGTTTACCGAAGGAACACTTTGTGTGCTACCAAACGTCACAACGTAACTGGGTGATTATAAAGGTGCTCTACAGGTGTCTCTGAAGGTACTTGTTGGGTTGGCGTATTTCGAGATTAGGATTTGTCACTCCGATTGTCGGAGAGGTATCTCTGGGCCCACTCGGTAATGCACATCACTATAAGCCTTGCAAGCATTGCAACTAATGAGTTGGTTGCGGGATGATGTATTACGGAACGAGTAAAGAGACTTGACAGTAACGAGATTGAACTAGGTATTGAGATACCGACGATCGAATGTCGGGCAAGTAACATACTGATGACAAAGGGAACAACGTATGTTGTTATGCGGTCTGACCGAGAAAGATCTTCGTAGAATATGTAGGAGCCAATATGGGCATCCAGGTCCCGCTATTGGTTATTGACCAAAGAGGTGTCTCGGTCATGCTACATAGTTCTCGAACCCGTAGGGTCCGCACGCTTAACGTTCGTTGACGATATAGTACTATATGAGTTATGTATGTTGATGACCGAATGTTGTTCGGAGTCCGGGATGAGATCACGGACATGACGAGGAACTCCGGAATGGTCCGGAGATAAAGTTTAATATATGGGATAGTAGTGTTTGATCTCCGGAAGGGTTCCGGAATTCACTGGAAGGGGTTCCGGATGATTCCCGAAATGTTTGGGCACGAGAACACTTTATCTGGGCCAAAGGGGAAAGCCCACGAGGCTTTTGGAAAGTGCAAAAGGAAGTTTTGCGGAGACTAGAGGCTAGACGCCAGGAACCCTGGCGTCTAGGGGGTAGACGCCGAGAACCCTGGTTTCTAGCCCTGGAGTCTGAGAAGGACTCTTGCCTTTCGGGTGAAACCGACTTTGAGGATGCTTTTACTCCAAGTTTCAACCCCAGGGCTCAACATATAAATAGAGGGGTAGGGCTAGCACCAAAGACACATCAAGAAACACCAAGCCGTGTGCCGGCAACCCCATCCCCTCTAGTTTATCCTCCGTCATAGTTTTCGTAGTGCTTAGGCGAAGCCCTGCGGAGATTGTTCTTCACCAACACCGTCACCACGCCGTCGTGCTGCCGGAACTCATCTAGTACTTAGCCCCTCTTGCTGGATCGAGAAGGCGAGGACGTCACCGTGCCGAACGTGTGCAAAACTCGGAGGTGCCGTGCCTCCGGTACTTGGATCGGTCGGACGTGAAGACGTACGACTACATCAACCGCGTTGATATAATGCTTCCGCGAACGGTCTACGAGGGTACGTAGACAAAACTCTCTCCTCTTGTTGCTATGCATCACCATGATCTTGCGTGTGCATAGGAATTTTTTTGAAATTACTACGTTCCCCAACATACAGTGTGCTGAAATTTACCGTCACTTGTTACTATGGAAAGTAATCCTCTAAGGGGCTTGTTCGGGGTATCTTCACCCCGACCAGTAGAGCAAAGAGTTACTCCTCAACCTACTGAACCTATTGAAAATGAAATTCCTTATGAGTATCCTTCGAGTATGATAAAAAACTGCTAGCTAATCCTTTTACAGGAGATGGAACAAATCATCCTGATGAACACCTAATATATGTGGATGAAGTTTGTGGATTATTTAAGCTTGCAGGTATACCCGATGATGTTGCTAAGAAGAAGGTCTTCCCTTTATCTTTGAAGGGAGACACATTGACATGGTATAGGCTATGTGATGATATGGGATCATGGAACATGGAACTATAGAAGATTGAAATTGGAATTTCATCAAAAGTATTACCCTATGCATCTTGTTCATCGTGATCGCAATTATATATATATATATATATATATATATATATATATAATTTTGGCCTCGCGAAGGAGAAAGCATCGCTCAAGCTTGGGGGAGGCTTAAATCAATGTTATATTCATGCCCCAATCATGAGCTTCCAAGAGAAACAATTCTTCAAAAAATTTATGCTCGGCTTTCTGAAAATAATCGCACCATGCTCGATACTTCTTGTGCTGGCTCTTTTATGATGAAGACTATTGGATTTAGATGGGATTTATTGGACAGAATTAAATGCAACTCTGAAGATTGGGACCTCGACAAAGGTAAGGATTCAGGTATGACACCTAAGTTTGATTGTGTTAAATCTTTTATGGATACCGATATTTTTCGTAAGTTTAGCACTAAATTTGGAATTGATTCTGAGATAGTAGCTTCTTTCTGTGAATCTTTTGCTACTTATGTTGATCTCCCTAAGGAGAAGTGGTTTAAATATCATCCTCCCATAGAAGTAAAAGTAGCTGCACCTATTAAAGTTGAAGAAAAGACTATCACTTATAATGACCCTATTGTTCCTACTTGTTATGTTGAGAAACCACCTTTCCCTGTTAGGATAAAGGATCATGCTAAAGCTTCAACTGTGGTTCGTAAAAGCAATATTAAAACATATACACCTCTTGAGCAAGTTAAAGTTGAACCTAATATTGCAATTGTTAAAGATCTAAAATTGCGAGAATTGCTAAACCCCGTGATACTGATAAACCTAGACCTGTGATAGGCATGCCTGTTATTTCTGTTAAAATAGGATGTCATTGTTATCATGGCTTATGTGATATGGGTGCTAGTGCTAGTGCAATACCTATTGACTTATACAAAGAAATTATGCATGACATTGCACCTGTTGAGTTAGAAGAAATTGATGTCACAATTAAACTTGCTAATAAAGATACTATTTCACCAATGGGAATTGTTAGAGATGTTGAAGTCTTGTGTGGGAAAACTAAATATCCTGCTGATTTTCTTGTTCTTGGTTACCCACAAGATAGCTTTTGTCCCATTATATTTGGTAGACCCTTCTTAAATACTGTTAATGCTACCATAGATTGCACAAGGGATGTTGTTACCGTCGTCTTAGATGATATGACTCAT
Organism: Triticum monococcum; assembly: GCA_034509565.1. NCBI lineage: Eukaryota > Viridiplantae > Streptophyta > Magnoliopsida > Poales > Poaceae > Triticum > Triticum monococcum. Next base: position 700,548,283 of record CM067847.1, read on the forward strand.
GAGTTTAATTTCTCTAAATTTAGTAAACAACACCATGAAGAAGAATTGCCTAGTAAGGATGAAATTATTGGTCTTGCTTCTATTGCCGTACCTCCTAATGATCCTTTAGAACAATATTTGCTAGACCATGAGAATGATATGTTTATGAATGAGAGAAGTGAAATAGATGAAATATTCTTTAAACATGAACCTATTCTGAAACACAATTTGCATGTTGAAATCCTAGGGGATCCCCCTCCACCTAAGGGTGATCCCGTGTTTGAGCCAGGGCCGGCCCTGGGGAGGGGCAGGGGGGCGGCCACCCCGGGCCGCCAAACTCCAGGGCCCCCGCCCAGGTACGTAGGCAGGTATCCATTCATCGGGGAGTTTAGGAAAGTCAGTAATTAGGGCGAAACTCTAGGGGCGTACACTACCTTCCTTCTCCAGCGTACTCTTCGCAGCTCAGAAAACGATTGGGCCTAGCTAATTAGGAGGATTGTTGTTAGTGGGTTAGTAACGCATATGATCCACATCCCTGCGTTTGAGGAGTTAGCGGCGCATCGGCTGATCGGCGATTCAGCAGCAACATGATTCATGCAAACAAATGCAGCAGGGCACGCACGACGCTATTGCCGGATGTTAATTTTTCACCCCATCGCCTATGGTCTGCTCAATTAATCATCTGTGTGGTTGCCAGTTGTGTGCGTCTACCTCGTCCTCGTTGTTGCCTGATCGCCCAGGCCACGACACCAACCAGCCACCGCCCAGGAAACAGCGCCACATCCCTGGCCCCGTCCTCATGTCGGATGAGGTAGGCTATGCTGTGGCAATTTTCCCTATAGAAATTGATAGAAGTTGCATCTCTATTGGTGTGAAAGGGCATTATCAGGCCTCGTGATAATTGGTAAGATTTGTTGAGTTGATCTAGTGTTGATTTATGGTGGTTTTCGCGTACTAATTGTTTACGGTAGGATTTGTTGACTTGATCTAGTGTTGATTCATGGTGGTTTTCACATACTAATTGTTTACTTCATATACAGAGATGAGTTGGTAAATTGCAAATATAATCCGCTAATAATTTTTTCAAGAGGAATATGATCAATTCAAATAATCCAAACGAGGCAGTGATATTTGTCGTGCAAAAGCAAACCATTGTTAATCAAGAGGATGAAGGTCCTATGGAAGATATACTGCCAAGGTCGACACACATGAAAATATGTGAGTGATCACGAGCCCATATTTAATTTATATGTTGTAGAATTTAGTACTCTTAAGAAAACAAATTTTTATTATGAATATTTACGATATAAGAATTTGAGATAATCTAGATACCGAATGAAAGGACATTTCATTTTATACTTTATATTTCGATGTCTATATTAGGGGGGCCTCAATTCTAATTTCGCCCCGGGCCCCCTAAATCTCAGGACCGGCCCTGGTTTGAGCTTAAACCATTGCCCGATAATCTTAAATATGCTTATCTTGATGAAAAGAAGATATATCGTGTTATTATTAGTGCTAACCTTTCAGAGCATGAAGAAGAAAGATTATTGAAAACACTGAAGAAGCACCGTGCTGCTATTGGATATACTCTTGATGATCTTAAGGGAATTAGTCCCACTCTATGTCAACATAAAATAAATTTGGAAGCAGATGCCAAACCAGTTTGTGATCCTCAACAACGTCTGAATCCTAAAATGAAAGAAGTGGTAAGAAAAGAAATACTAAAGCTTCTGGAGGCATGTATAATTTATCCCGTTGCTGATAGTCAATGGGTAAGTCTTGTTCATTGTGTCCCTAAGAAGGGAGGCATTACTGTTGTTCCTAATGATAAATATGAATTGATTCCACAAAGAATTATTACAGGTTATAGGATGGTAATTGATTTCCGCAAATTAAATAAGGCTACTAAGAAAGATCATTACCCATTAACTTTTATCGATCAAATGCTAGAAAGATTATGCAAACATACACATTACTGCTTTCTAGATGGTTATTCTGGTTTGTCTCAAATACATGTGTTGGCTAAAGATCAATCAAAGACTACTTTTACATGCCCTTTTGGTACTTTTTCTTATAGACGTATGCCTTTTGGTTTATATAATGCACTTGCTACCTTTCAAAGATGCATGATGGCTATATTCTCTGACTTTTGTGAAAAGATTTGTGAGGTTTTCATGGACGACTTTTCCATCTATGGATCTTCTTTTGATGATTGCTTGAGAAATCTAGATTGAGTTTTGTAGAGATGTGAAGAAACTAATCTTGTCTTGAATTGGGAAAAGTGCCACTTTATGGTTAATGAGGGTATATTGTCTTGGGGCATAAAGTTTCTGAAAGAGGTATTGAAGTTGATAAAGCCAAGATTCATGCTATTGAAAAGATGCCATGTCCCAAGGACATCAAAGGTATAAGAAGTTTCCTTGGTCATGCCGGATTTTATAGGAGGTTCATTAAGGACTTCTCGAAAATTTCTCGGCCTCTGACTAATTAATTACAAAAAGATATACCATTTGTCTTTGATGACGATTGTGTAGAAGCATTTGAAATACTTAAGAAAGCATTAGTCTCTACACCTATTGTTCAGCCACCTGATTGGAATTTACCCTTTGAAATTATGTGTGATGCTAGCGATTATGCTGTAGGTGCTGTTCTAGGGCAAAGAGTTGATAAGAAATTAAATGTTATCCATTATGCTAGTAAGACTCTAGACAATGCTCAAAGAAATTATGCTACTACCGAAAAAGAACTTTTAGCAGTTGTATTTGCTTGTGATAAGTTCAGACCTTATATTGTTGATTCTAAAGTAACTATCCACACTGATCATGCTGCTATTAAATATCTTATGGAGAAGAAAGATGCTAAACGTAGACTTATTAGATGGGTTCTCTTGCTACAATAATTTGATTTGCATATTATTGATAGAAAAGGAGCTGAGAACCCCATTGCAGACAACTTATCTAGGTTAGATAATGTTCATGATGACCCACTACCTATTGATGATAGCTTTCCTGATGAACAATTAAATGTCATAAGTACTTCTCGTAGTACCCCTTGGTATGCTGATTATGCTAATTACATAGTTGCTAAATTTATACCACCTAGCTTCACATACCAACAAAATAAAAAGTTCTTCTATGATTTGAGACATTACTTTTGGGATGACCCACATCTTTATAAACAAGGAGTAGATGGTCTTATTAGATGTTGTGTACCTGAGCATGAACAGGAACAGATCCTACGCAAGTGTCACTCTGAAACTTATGGGGGACACCACGCAGGAGATAGAACTGCACATAAGGTATTGCAATCCGGTTTTTATTAGCCTACTCTCTTCAAGGATGCCCGCAAGTTTGTCCTATCTTGTGATGAATGTCAAAGAATTGGTAATATTAGTAGACGTCAAGAAATGCCTATGAATTATTCACTTGTTATTAAACCGTTTGATGTTTGGGGCTTTGATTATATGGGACCTTTTCCTGCCTCTAATGGATATACACATGTTTTAGTTGCTGTTGATTACGTTACTAAGTGGGTAGAAGCTATTCCAACTAGTAGTGCTGATCATAACACTTCTATTAAAATGCTTAAAAAAGTTATTTTTGCGAGGTTTGGAGTCCCTAGGTATTTAATGACTGATGGTGGTTCACATTTTATTCATGGTGCTTTTCATAAAATGCTTGCTAAATATGATGTCAATCATAGAATTGCATCTCCGTATCACCCACAGTCTAGTGGTCAAGTAGAATTGAGTAATAGAGAACTCAAATAAATTTTGCAAAAGACTGTCAATAGGTCTAGAAAGAATTGGTCCAAGAAACTTGATGATGCATTATGGGCCTAAAGAACTGCATATAAAAAACCTATGGGCATGTCTCCGTATAAAATGGTCTATGGAAAAGCATGTCACTTACCTCTCGAACTAGAACACAAGGCTTATTGGGCTATTAAAGAACTAAATTATGATTTCAAACTTGCCGGTGAGAAGAGGTTATTTGATATTAGCTCACTTGATGAATGGAGAACCCAAGCTTATGAAAATGCCAAGTTGTTTAAAGAAAAGGTTAAAAGATGGCATGATAAAAGGATACAAAAGCGTGAGTTTAATGTAGGTGATTATGTATTGCTATACAACTCTCGTTTAAGATTTTTTGCAGGGAAACTTCTCTCTAAATAGGAAGGCCCCTATGTTATCGAGGAGGTCTATCGTTCTGGTGCCATAAAAATCAACAACTTCAAGGGCACAAATCCGAAGGTGGTAAACGATCAAAGAATCAAACATTATATCTCAGGTAATCCCATAAATGTTGAAACCAATATTATTGAAACCGTAACCCCGGAGGAATACATAAGGGACACTTTCTAGAACGTTTCAGACTCCGAAAAGGAATAGGTATGTGGTACGGTAAGTAAACCGACTCCAAAACAATTTTAAGGCAATATTTCTCCGTTTTGTAATATTTAGAAAAATAGAAAATAAAGTAGCAGTCCGAGAAGGACACGAGGGCCCCACGAGGGTGGAGGGCGCGCCCTACCCCCTGGCGTGCCCCCTACCTCATGAGCTCCTCGTGTGCCTTCCGGACTCCGTTTTCTTGCACGATATGTATTTTGGTCGGTGAAAATTCATTATATATTCTCTCGAAGGTTTTGACTCCCGTATCACGCAAATATCCTCTGTTTTTGTTTTGAGTTGTTGCTGCTGTAGATTAGAGCAAGATGTCTTCTCAAGAGTCAGTCGGGGAGAGCCGAGTATCTAATCCGGCACTGGAACCAAGGGCAAACAGCGACCCTGACCACTTTGGGCTAGCAACAGAGGAAGTGATGGAGGCTGACCTAATGAGGGTAGATGCCATGGAGGATCAAGAAGTCACCTATCGCTTCCGAGCTGGATTCACAATGGGAGAACTGCAGAGCTCAGCTATTCCAAACTCGGTTATCCCTTCCAATGTTAGATTTCTTTCTTATGAGAATATGAAAAAGAGTGTCACTGGTTCTCCCGCAGCTATGCAGCACCCTTGGGTGCAGGGAGCTTTGGCTGTTACAGGAAAACTCCGAAAGGAAATAATGGATCTCAAGCAGCAAGTCAACAAGCTTGAGGAGGAGAATCGTATTTTGAAGGGCATCATCGCCAAAAACATCACATCACCATCCCCTAAAAGAGAGACATAATCACATGGGTATGGTCACTCCCCTTGGCAACGACCAAGCTTGGGGGAGGTGCCCCGGTATCGTATCACAATCACAACTCCTATCTTTACTGTTTTCCTTAGTTCGATCCTATAAGTAGTATTTTGATCTAGTAGAATAAAGTTTATGGCATGATCTAGTTGTGAGTTTTGCTTTATTATCCTTCAATGTAATTGAGTCCGTGAGCTATATAGTAAAGATTAGTGTTGAGTCAAGGGCTTGATTTTCTTGCTATAATCTTGGGTGAATAAAAGAAAAGAGAAAAAGAATAAAAAGAAACAAAAGTCCATATTGATCTTATTGATAGTAATGACTTCACATAGAAAGAGTGTGATGATTAGAAGTTGTTGGGAGTTGGCAGCCATAGCTTTGGTCATCGTTGCAATTAATAAGAAGTAATAAGGAAAGGGAGGTTTCACATATAAATATACTATCATTGACATCTTTTATGATTGGGAGCACTCATTAAAATATGTCATGCTAAACAGTTGATGTTGGACAAGGAAGACAACGTAATGGGTTATGTTTTCTTATATCTGAGATAAAGTATGTTGTCATGGATCATCCAACATGTTGAGCTTGCCTTTCCCCCTCTTGCTAGGCAAATCCTCAGCACCAAGTAGAGATACTACTTGTGTTTCCAAATATCCTTAAACCAGTTTTGCCATGAGAGTCCAGCATATCTACCTATGGATTGAATAAGATCCTTCAAGTAAGTTGTCATCGGTGCAAAGCAATAAAAATTTCTCTCTGAATATGTATGATTGATTGGTGTGGGAGAAATAAGCTTTATACGATCTTGTGATGTGGAAGTAATAAAAGCGACGGACTGCATAATAAAGGTTCATATCACAAGGGGAAATATAAAGTGACGTCCTTTCGCATTAAGATTTTGTACATCCAACCATAAAAGTGCATGGCAACCTCTGCTTCCCTCTGCGAAGGGCCTATCTTTTATTATTATCTTCTACCTTATGCAAGAGTCATGGTGATCTTCACCTTTCCTTTTTACATTTTATCCTTTGGCAAGCCCAGTGTGTTGGAAAGATCCTGATAGATATATCTAACTGGATGTATGGGGGCATGAGTTATTATTGTGGACATTACCCTCGAGGTAAAAGGTTCTGGGGCGAAACTATAAGCCTCTATCTTTCTCTGTGTCCGACTAAAACTCCGTAACCACAAGTATTGCGCGAGTGTTAGCAATTATGAAAGACTAGATGATAGTTGAGTATGTGGACTTGCTTTTTAGCTCTGATATAGACTCTTTCCGATGTTATGATAAATTGCAATTGTTTCAATGACTGAGGTTATAGTTTGTTAGTTCTCAATAAGGTTTCTGATTCATACTTTTGCATTGTGAATAGATCATCACTTGAACATAAGTAATCATAAGACAATATCTATATATGTTGCTGTAATGAGAATAATCATGATGCCCTCATGTCCATATTTTATTTTTATCGACGCCTCTACCTCTAAACATGGGGACATATTTATTGTTATCGGCTTTCGCTTGAGGACAAGCGAGGTCTAAGCTTGGGGGAGTTGATATGTCGATTTTGCATCATGCTTTTATATCGATATTTATTGCATTATGAGATGTTATTTCACATTATGTCACAATACTTATGGCTATTCTCTCTTATTTTACAAGGTTTACATAAGGAGGGAGAATGCGGGCAGCTGGAATTCTGGGCGGGAAAAGGAGCAAATATTAGAGACCTATTTTGCACAACTCCAAAAGTCCTGAAACTCCATGAAACACCTTATAATAAATAATGAAAAATCCTCGCCAAAGATAAAGACCAGTGGGCTCACACCCTGCTCACGAGGGTGGGGGGGCGCGCCCCCCTTCATCATGGGCCCCCAGGTGGCTCTCCGATGACCATCTTCTCCTATATGAAGTCTTTCGTCGGGAAAAAAAAGAAGCAACCTTTCGGGACGAAACTCCACCGCCACAAGGAGGAACCTTGGCGGATCCAATCTAGAGCTCCGGCAGAGCTGTTCTGCCGGGGAAACTTCCCTCCCGGAGGGGGAAATCATCGCCATCGTCATCACCAACGCTCCTCTCATCGGGAGAGGGCAATCTCCATCAACATATTCATCAGCACCATCTCATCTCAAAACCCCAGTTCATCTCTTGTATCCAATTATTGTCTCCCAGTCCGGGATTGGTGCTGGTAGGTTCCTACACTTTGTTAATTACTCCTTGTAGTTGATGCTAGTTGGTTTAATTGGTGGAAGATCATATGTTCAGATCCTTTATGCATATTATTACCCCCTCTAATTATGAACATGAATATGCTTTGTGAGTAGTTACGTTTGTTCCCGAGGACAAGGGAGAAGTCTTGCTATTAGTAGTCATGTGAATTTGGTATTCGTTCGATATTTTGATGAGATGTATGTTGTCTAGCCTCTAGTGGTGTTATGTGAACGTCGACTACATAACACTTCACCATTATTTGGGCCTAGAGGAAGGCATTGGGAAGTAATAAGTAGATGTTGGGTTGCTAGAGTGACAGATGCTTAAACCTAGTTTATGCGTTGCTTCGTATGGGGCTGATTTGGATCCATATGTTTCGTGCTATGGTTAGGTTTACCTTAATACTTTTGTTGTAGTTGCGGATGCTTGCAATAGAGGTTAATCATAAGTGGGATGCTTGTTCAAGTAAGAACAGCACCCAACCACCGGTCCACCCACATATCAAATTATCAAAGTACCGAACGCGAATCATATGAACGTGATGAAAACTAGCTTGACGATATTCCCATGTGTCCTCGGGAGCGCTTTTCCTTATATAACAGTTTGTCTAGGCTTGTCCTTTGCTACAAAAAGGATTGGGCCACCTTGCTGCACTTTATTTACTTTCGTTACTTGTTGCTCGTTACAAATTATCTCACCACAAAACTATCTGTTACCACTTATTTCAGTACTTGCAGAGAATACCTTGCTGAAAACCGTTTATCATTTCCTTCTGCTCATCGTTGGGTTCGACACTCTTACTTATCGAAAGGACTATGATTGATCCCCTATACTTGTGGGTCATCAGTCAATGCTTGTCGGGAGCCATGCTGCACCAAAGATCATTTCCAATAATGTCTCGTTAGCTAGTTCGCAAACTGAAATGTGAATAGTAGTAAGCAACGACCATTCAAATCAAACTCACCATGGTCGCCGGAGCAATCTGGGGCATGGCGGAGGGGCCTGACCGTTTTTCTCGCACATGGTCTGCACATTTGGTTCTCATGTGTCAGTCATAGTAGATAGTAATGCGAACATTACGTGCATGATTGGGCTAATATGCATGAGAAACATACCACGATGAGCTCGTATAGGGCCTGGTTAGCGCCGTTGTTCCGGTTCCTCTCCTCCTCCAATAGCTTAGCCATCATCTCCTCCATCTTCTTTTGTGCCTCCCTTTTTGCCTCCTCCACAAGCTCCTTCGTCTTCAATCGCTCTTTCTCAACAATAGCCTGCAACACACCACTCCTCGTTAGCATTGTAATCATCGACAGACGCACACACAATGTAATGGAGGAAAGGTGAGAGAGTCTAGATAACTAACTACCATGGCGATCTCCGCGGGCCGTGCACGAGGCGTTATCTCAGGATCAAAGCTACTCAGGCGCTTCTTGATCTGCGGGAGAATCTTAGGACAACGTATCAGTCCATCACCAATGGCTAGAGAGCCATGGGACCTCCCGCCACCAGATATCATCACCAACTCTGTATCAAAAGGATCTTGGCTCGGGTTAAAGTCCTCCCCTTTCCTCACCTTCCCCTCGTGTCTGTACTTCACAAGCTTGTGGTGGGAGGTCTTGTTGGTGAAGCTCTCTAGATCATCTAGGTCAGACTCCGTGAATGGCTTGGCCTTCTTGTACGGGGCCATATGGGCCATGCCATAGAGGTCGAACAAACCTGGCACACTACAAAAAAAAGACACATCCGTGACATTTTGGGCCGAACGAAATTTTTTTCTGTCATACATATGACACTTCTATGATGATAATTGTGACAAAACCCGATATCATCATAGACATGGTGGGCTCCTACTTCTATGACAAAAAATCATGACATAAAATGGGCTTTTCATCCTAGGCGGGCCGGAGACGCAGCTGCATGACATTCTTTGGGTCGTCCATGATGGAAAAAACCATGGTAGAAGCGAGGGGGAGGAAAATTTCGGGGAGTTCCCGGTTACGGTGGGAGGTCGGGGGCCGAGTGATGCGCGTTTCTCTCATACATGTACGTGCGTGTGTGCGAGGCGTTGGCTCTAACTAAACTGAACCCGAGCGATTGCACTGCAGGCTACGCGTTACTAAACCCGAGCGATTGATCGATGGCTATTAACTGAACCCGATCGAGCGATTCCTACGATACTGCTGCTAACTGAAGCCGATCGATTGGATGAACAGTGAGCGTTGCGCGGGGGGGGGGGGGATGAATAGTGAGCGATGGCGTTGCCTCTGGATGAACAGGACCCCGTGGTGTGGTGGAGGGCTGGATGAATAGTAGACGGTGGAGGGGTGGTTGAACAGGACCCCATGGTGTGGAGGGCTGGATGAACAGTAGACGGTGGAGGGGTGCCCGTGGAGGGGTGGTTGAACAGTAGCTGGTGGAGTAGCGCGCGGTGGAAGCTGGATGAACAGGAGCCCGTGGAGGCTGGAGGAGGTCGACGGCAGCCCGTGGAGGCTGGAGGAGGTTGATGGTGGAGATGAACAGTATCCCGTGGAGTCCCGTTTTGCAGTACGCCACACCCCTCCCGATGAATAGGACCCCCGTTTCGACCACAGGAGGTCCGTTTCGTCCGTTTTGCGGTACGCCACACCCCTCCCGATCAACAGGACCCCCGTTTCGACTGTAGGAGGTCCGTTTCGTCCGTTTTATGGTATGCCACACCCCTCCCGATCAACAGGACCCCCGTTTCGACCGTAGGAGGTCCGTTTCCTCCGTTTTGCGGTATGCCAGACCCCTCCCGATCAACAGGACCCCGTTACGAACGTTGGAGGTCCGTTTCCTCCGTTGTGCGGTACGCCAGGCCTCGTTTCCATCGCCTGTTCCATCCAAGCCCTCCCGATGAACATGACCACACATTCCGTTCCGACCCGGCCGGTTGGCTCCCACACGTTCCATTGCCTCCCGATGAACACGACGCATTCCGTTGCCTCCCCATGAACACGGCGCTTTCCATTGCCTCCCCATGAACACGACGACGACGATGTTTCTCCATTCCGACCCAGCCATGTACACGAGCCCTGGCCGTATGTATGCGCGAGTAGGCGTTTGAGACCCCGCCCGTATGTACACATACATGGCCGTATTTTCTTTCTTGCACCTTGGCCGCTGTACGTACGTGTACATGCTACGTGCGTGCCTCTACTACAACACGTACGCGCCTCTACTACGACACGTGCGCACCTCTACATCCACCAGTATATATGTACGTACACATTCGCGACCAGAATGACAATGCTACGTACGCTTCGACCAGGTGGGTCCCGACTGTCAGGCACTACCTTGCCTGCGAAGATGTACCTGGTGGGTCCCAGTAGTCAGGGGGGCGAATCTTTTTTTTTGCCCGGACGCACTTCCTTGCGTGCAAAGATGTAGCTGGTGGGTCCCATCAGTCAGGGGAAACGTTTTTTTCGTGAAATACAGTGGCCCGTCCGGTGGGTCCCAGCTGTCAGGTGGAGAAATCATTATTTTCCGCGTAATAAGGAGGCACTTCCTTGCTGCGGCCGTGGACCCAGCTGTCAGCCTCTCCACGTACAGTCCACGTCCGATGGAAGTTGTTCCTTGACCACGTTGACCACGCCGCGCCAAGAGCACCAGGGCGGTGGACGACAGCGAGGCCTAGGAAGGGGACGACGGGGAGCCAGGGAAGACGCGGCAGTGGAAGCCTGCGCAGAGAGGAGTACGAGGGTTCACTGGTTCGGCTGCGGTGTGAGGATGCCGTCGCTGCAGGGCCTGGCCAGCGGTGGGAATAGTAGGGGGCGGTGAGGCCTTCATGGCAGCACAGCCGGCCACGGGAGGCAGGAGTATGCGATACGACCGGCGCTGCTTTGGGCGGCTGGAGCAAGAAGACCAGAGGTTGAAGAAGCACTACGGCCGTTGGATGGACATCATACGGTCAATAGAGCTAGAATCGTTCATATTGACTAAAGTTGACAAAGGCCCCCGTCCCAGTCAACTTAGTAGGCCCACAAGTCAGCCTCCCACCATGGTGGGTCCCAACTAGCAGGGGGAGTATTCATTTTTTGTGTGTAATAAGGAGGCACTTCCGGTGGGTCCGAGCTGACAACGGGGGAACGGTTTTTCGCGAAATACGCTAGCCCATCTGGTGGGTCCCAGCAGTCAGGGGGAAATGTTTTTTTCGCAAAATAAGGTGGCCCGTCCGGTGGGTCCCTGCTGTCAGGTGGAGGAATAATTATTTTGCGCGTAATAAGGAGGCACTTCCTTGCGGCTGCCTGGACCCAGCTGTCAGCCTCTCCACGTACAGTACTCTTCCGATGGAAGTTGGTCGTTGACCATGTTGACCACACCGCGCCGAGAGAACCAGGGCGGTGGTCTGGACGACGGCGAGGCCTAGGAACGGGACGACGCGGAGCCAGGGAAGACGCAACAGTGGAAGACAGCGCAGAGAGGAGTACGAGGGTTCACTGGTTCAACTGCGGTGTGAGATTGCTGTCGCCGCAGAATAACAAGGGGTGTGGGTGAGTAGAGGGCTGGCCTAGCCAGTGATGGGAGTAGTACGGGGCGGTGAGGCCTCTGTGGCATCACAACCGGCCACGGGAGGCAGGAGCACGCGACACGACCGGCGCTGCTTTGGGAGGCTGGAGCAAGAAGACCAGAGGTTGAAGAAGCACTACGGCCGTTGGATGGACATCGTACGATCACTACAGCTAGAATTGTTTATATTGGCTAAGTTGACAAAGCCCTTGGTACGCGTCAACTTAGTAGGCCCACAGCTCGGATTTGGCAGAGAACATATAGCCCATTTCTAATGGAATTTACTAGGGCAGCCGCATCACTTGTCCTTGCTTGTTCCTTGGCTCGGGCAAGTTCCACCCGAAGGGTCTCCACGGCCGCAGCTCCATCTGTAGTCACAGCATATTATAGATACTAGCATCATGCTCCTCTTAATATTTGTTGACCACCCAAAAATACATACCCTGTGCCTCGCCAAGCCGCTTGTTCACAAGCGCAATGTCGGCATCTGCCGCGTCAAGTTGCTGCCTGAGTCCGGCAAACTCAGCAGTCTGGCCGGCCACCGGACCCTCAGCCGCCTGCACATGAAAGCAGCATGGTCATTACCTGGGACTATGATCCTCTGTTTGCCGCCTCTGGACAGAAACCAGAGTCTCAGGGGCTACTATCTATATAGAGCACACCTAGCATGTGCGGTATCGTGAAAAAATTTATATATTACTTTGCGTACCTCAAAGCCTCTTAACAGGCTCTTAAAAGCCTCATGCAACCCACTTTTGGCGGATGAAATCCTCTCAGCCACCGTACCCATTAAAGTAGGATGCGCCTCTGAGATAACCGCTTTCTCCAAAAGACCCATCAGTGCATCCGGTTGTGCACAGGACAATCCCAGACTCTTTCTGTTGCTCTCCTTAGGAGCCGAATACTCCGGACTTCGGGTGGCCGAAGGGTCACCTTCTGGCCTTGGCAGATCAGGAGAAATCCTCCATGATGACACCTCAGGGTCGTCCGCCCCAGGTGGCGGGGAGGCAGGGGGAGGCGTTTCGCTCTCCATCATCTCCGGAAGAAGATCCCCCGAAGACGAACTCTGTCGAGAAGGGCTACGAGCCGGACTGCAAGATATATGTCGCGGTTATTGTCCTCGGAGATAAAGCAGGATATATTTACCAAAAGTACTCTTGTTCACTTACAGCTCGGTGGAGGGCTGGCCCCCTTGCGGGCACTGTGCGGTAAGGACGCCCTCCGGGACAGGGCCCCCCTGGCAAAGGTTTCTTCCCTCGTTTGGAAATCTTCGTTTCCAAGTCTTCAGAGGTGGTCCTTTTCCTTCCTTGGGGAGAGGGAATTCTGGATTCTTCTCTGTGATTATCCTCCTTCGCGGAGACACTAATTCCGCCGGTTTGGATGAGTAATGCGTGAAGCCCACTTTTAGCTTCTTTATTCCTCCCTTTATCTTCCCCTGATGGCACTTGATAAGGTGCGCACTCAAGCATCCTGGCTAGCATAGGATCCGGTGAGCCTTCGGGAAGGGGGGCCGAACACCTGATCATCTTCACCTTTCTTATCCAGTCCTGGCCGAGAGCGATTTTTTCAGAATGATGTTGTGACAAATAAAAAGACAACATGTTCGGCCATAGAATTACTTACGTGGGTATCTGGACGGTTGCAGTTGAGACCTGCATCCTCGGTGGTGTGCGGACACTTTATTCGTGATCCAAAGAACAATCCGTACATCTCTTCGAGCGTCACGCCGAAGAATTGTTGAATAGTTCGCGGTCCTTCCGGGTTGAACTCCCACATACGGAGAGATCGACGTTGGCATGGCAGGACCCGACGGACTAGCATAACTTGCATTACCTTGACAAGACTGACATCCCTCTTGAGGAGATCTCGGATGCGACTTTGTAATGTCAGCACGTCATTAACTGACCCCAAGTATAGCCCCTTGTTGACCCATGACGCCAGTTGCGGCGGGGGGCCCGAGCGGAAGGTGGGGGCAGCGGCCCACTTTTTACTTCGGGGAGCTGTGATGTAAAACCACTCCCACTGCCATAAGTTGGACACCTACGGGAAGGAGCCCTTAGGCCATGGAGCATCGGCGCCTTTGCTTATTATGGCACCTCCGCATTCTCCGTGTCACCCGTCGATCGTCTTTGGCTTCACATTGAAGGTCTTGAGCCATAAGCCGAAGTGTGGGGTGATGCGGAGGAAGGCCTCGCACACGAAGATAAACGACGAGATGTGAAGGATGGAATCTGGGGCTAGATCGTGAAAATCGAGCCCGTAATAGAACATAAGCCCTCTTACAAAGGGATCAAGACTAAAGCCTAGCCCTCGGAGGAAGTGGGAAACAAATACGACACTCTCATTGGGTTCGGAAGTGGGGATGACCTGCCCTTGAGTAGGCAGCCTATGCGAGATTTCAGCGGTCAGATACCTGGCTTCCCTTAGCTTCTTGATGTCCTCCACTGTGATAGAGGACGCCATCCACCGACCTTGAGGGTTGGATCCGGACATGGTTGAAGGTCCGAAGCGCTCAGCCTAAGCCTTGGGTGTTGGAACTTGCTACCTCTTGAGCTTGCGTTGGATTTCCCCGAAGAGGAAAGGATGATGCAGCAGAGTAGCGTAAGTATTTCCCTCAGTTTTTGAGAACCAAGGTATCAATCCAGTAGGAGGCCACACTCAAGTCCCTTGTACCTGCACAAAACGATAGCTACTCGCAACCAACGCGATTAGGGGTTGTCAATCCCTTCACGGTCACTTACGAGAGTGAGATCTGATAGATATAATATTTTTGGTATTTTTGGTATAGAGATGCAAAGTGAAAAGTAAAAGGCAAAGTAAAAAAGCAAAGCAAGATTGAAGTGATAGAGATTGATATGATGAGAATAGACCCGGGGGCCATAGGTTTCACTAGTGGCTTCTCTCAAGAGCATAAGTATTCTACGGTGGGTGAACAAATTACTGTTGAGCAATTGACAGAATTGAGCATAATTATGATAATATCTAGGCATGATCATGTATATAGGCATCACGTCCATGACAAGTAGACCGAAACGATTCTGCATCTACTACTATTACTCCACTCATCGACCGCTATCCAGCATGCATCTAGAGTATTAAGTTAAAAACAGAGTAATGCTTTAAGCAAGATGACATGATGTAGAGAAATAAATTCATGCAATATGAAATAAACCCCATCTTGTTATCCTCGATGGCAACGATGCAATATGTGCCTTGCTGCCCATTCTGTCACTGGGAAAGGACACCGCAAGATCGAACCCAAAGCTAAGCACTTCTCCCATGGCAAGAACTACCAATCTAGTTGGCCAAACCAAATGGATAATTCAAAGAGACTTGCAAAGATAACCAATCATACATAAAAGAATTCAGAAAAGATTCAAATATTATTCATAGATAGACTTGATCATAAACCCACAATTCATCGGTCTCAACAAACACACCGCAAAAAGAAGAAGATTACATCGAATAGATCTCCACGAGAGAGGGGAGAACTTTGTATTGAGATCCAAAAAGGGAGAAGAAGCCATCTAGCTAATTATGGACCCGAAGGTCAGAGATAAACTACTCACACTTCATGGAGAGGCTATGATGACGTAGAAGCCCTCCATGATGACGGCCCTCTCCGGTGGAGCTCCGGAACAGGCCCCAAGATGGGATCTCGTGGATACAGAAAGTTGCGGTGGTGGAATTAGGTTTTTGGCTCCGTCCCTGTTCGTTTGGGGGTACGTAGGTATATATAGGAGGAAGAAGTACGTCGGTGGAGCTTCGGTGGGCCCACGAGGGTGGGGGGGCATGCCTGGGGTGTAGGGTGCGCCCCCTACCTCGTGCCCACCTCGAAGCTTCCTTGGCGTAGGGTCCAAGTCTCCTGGGTCATATTCGGGAAGAAAATCACGTTCCAGAAAGGTTTATTCCGTTTGGACTCCGTTTGATATTCCGTTTCTTCGAAACACTGAAATAGGCAAAAAATTAGCAATTCTGGGCTGGGCCTCCGGTTAATAGGTTAGTCCCAAAAATAATATAAAAGTGGAAAATAATGCCCAATATAGTCCAAAACAGTAGATAATATAGCATGTAGCAATCAAAAATTATAGATACGTTGGAGACGTATCAGGCATCCCCAAGCTTAATTCGTGCTCGTCCTCGAGTAGGTAAATGATAAAAAGAGAAGTTTTGATGCGGAGTTCTACTTCGCATAATTTCAATGCAAATCTTCTTAATTGTGATAGGAATATTCAAATTCTAAAGATTCAAGACAAAAGTTTATATTGACATAAAAATAATAATACTTCAAGCATACTAACAAAGCAATTATGTCTTCTCAAAATAACATGGCCAAAGAAAGTTATCCCTACAAAATCATATAGTCTGGCTATGCTCTATCTTCACCACACAAAGTATTTAAATCATGCACAACCCCGATGACAATCCAAGCAATTGTTTCATACTCTAACTTTTTCAATCTTCACGCAATACATGAGCGTGAGCCATGGATATAGCACTATAGGTGGAATAGAATGGTGGTTGTGGAGAAGACAAAAAGAGGGGAAGATAGTCTCACATCAAGTAGGCGTATCAATGGGCTATGGAGATGCCCATTAATAGATATCAATGTGAGTGAGTAGGGATTGCCATGCAACGGATGCACTAGAGCTATAAGTATATGAAAGCTCATCAAGAGGAACTAAGTGGGTGTGCATCCAACTTGCTTGCTCATGAAGACCTAGGGCAATTTGAGGAAGCCCATCATTGGAATATACAGGCCAAGTTCTATAATGAAAGATTCCCACTAGTATATGAAAGTGACATAACGAGAGACTCTCTATCATGAAGATCATGGTGCTACTTTGAAGCACAAGTGTGGTAAGAGGATAGTAACATTGTCCCTTCTCTCTTTTTCTCTCATTTTTTTATTTGGGCCTTTTCTCTTTTTTATGGCCTCTTTTTTTCTCTCTTTTTTGGGCTTCTTTGGCCTCTTTTATTTATTTTTTGTCCGGAGTCTATCCCGACTAATGGGGGAATCATAGTCTCCATCATTCTTTCCTCACTTGGGACAATGCTCTAAAAATGATGATCATCACACTTTTATTTTTCTTACAACTCAACAATTACAACTCGATTCTTATAACAAAATATGACTCTATATGAATGCCTCCGGCGGTGTACCGGGATATGCAATGACAATGATGGAGTGTGTCATAATAAACGGAACGGTGGAAAGTTGCATGGCAATATATCTCGGAATGGCTATGGAAATGCCATAATGGGTAGGTATGGTGGCTGTTTTGAGGAAGGTATATGGTGGGTGTATGATACCGGCGAGAGGTGCGCGGTATTAGAGAGGCTAGCAAAGGTGGAAGGGCGAGAGTGCGTATAATCCATGGACTCAACATTAGTCATAAAGAACTCATATACTTATTGCAAAAATCTAGAAGTTATCAAAGCAAAGTATTACACGCATGCTCCTAGGGGGATAGATTGGTAGGAAAAGACCATCGCTCGTCCCCGACCGCCACTCAATAGGAAGACAATCAATAAATAAATCATGCTCCGACTTCATCACATAACGGTTCACCATACATGCATGCTACGGGAATCACAAACTTTAACACAAGTATTCTTTAAATTCACAACTACTCAACTAGCATGACTCTAATATTATCACCTCCATATCTCAAAGCAATTATCATGCTTCAATCTTTTCTTAGTATTCAATGCACTCAAAAGAAAGTTTCACAAATCTTGAATACCAAGCATGTTATTATTAAGAAAATTACCATGCTATTAAGAGACTCTCAAAATAATTTAAGTGAAGCATGAGAGATCAATAGTTTCTTTAAAACAAATCCACCACTGTGCTCTTAAAAGATCTAAGTGAAGCACATAGAGCAAAATTATAACGCTCAAAAGATATAAGTGAAGCACATAGAGCAAAACTACATAGCTCAAAAGATATAAGCGAAGCACATAGAATATTCTATCAAATTTTAATTCATGTAAGGCTCTCTCAAAAGGTGTGTACAGAAAGGATGATTGTGGCACACTAAAACACAAAGACACAAATAATAAAAGACGCCCAAGAAAAACACCTATCATGTTGGTGAATAAAAATATAGCTCCAAGTAAATTACCGATGGAAGTGGACGAAAGAGGGGATGCCTTCTGGGGCATCCCCAAGCTTCGAATTTTTGGTGTCCTTGGATTATCTTAGGGGTTCCATGGGCATCCCCCAGCTTAGGGTCTTGCCACTCCTCGTTCTATAATCCATCAAAATAATTCACCCAAAACTTGAAAACTTCACAACACAAAACTCAAATAGAAATCTCGTGAGCTCCGTTAGAGAAAGAAAACAAAAGACCACTTCAAGGTGCTGTAATAAACTCATTATTTATTTATATTGGTGTTAAACCTACTGTATTCCAACTTCTCTATGGATTATGAACTATTTTACTAGCCATAGATTCATCAAAATAAGCAAACAACACATGAAAAACAGAATCTTTCAAAAACAGAACAGTCTGTAGTAATCTGTAACTAACGCAAACTTCTGGAACCCCAAAATTCTAAAATAAATTGCTGGACGTGAGGAATTTGTCTATTAATCATCTGCAAAAAGAATTAACCAAATAGCACTTCCAAATAAAAAAGACAGCAGTTCTCGTGAGCGCTAAAATTTCTGTTTTTTACAGCATGTTCAACAAGACTTTCCCCAAGTCTTCCCAACGGTTCTACTTGGCACAAACACTAAATAAACAAAAAAAAACACAACCAAAACAGAGGCTAAATAAATTATTTATTACTAAACAGGAGCAAAACGCAAGGAATAAAAATAAAATTGGGTTGCCTCCCAACAAGCGCTATCGTTTAACGCCCCTAGCTAGGCATACAAGCGAGGATAGATCTAGGTATTGCCATCTTTGGTTTTAGAGAAAAAGAGAGCAAACTTGTTATCTATGGAATTAATTTTTATATTTTGACAAAGTACATGTCCATTAATGGTAGAAGAAAGATTAAGAATGATGCGGAAATTGGCATCTAGGCTAGCTTTTATCTCTTTAATAGATTCGTTTTGGTAAGAAAGCAAGAGAGATGTGATTTCAGCTTTCTCATTAATGGGGTGCCCAAATATAGTTTTCATCCTCTCATAGGTATCTATGGGGTCCCCTTCAAGCACTAGTAGAAAATGGGCCTTTTGTCCCGGTTCGTAAGGGCCTTTTGTCCCGGTTCCTGAACCGGGACTAAAGGGTCGGTACTAATGCCTTGTCCCTTTAGTCCCGGTTCAATCCAGAACCGGGACAGATGGGCCTCCACGTGGCCTGTGCGCGGAGCCCAGGCAGGAGGGCCTTTGGTCCCGGTTGGTGGCACCAACTGGGACCAATAGTGTAACACCCTCGATGCGACTATATCTCCCACGTGTCGAGGCACGACTTAGAGGCATAATCGCATTGAAGGCATATGTCGCAAGTCGGGTAATCATCACAAACATCCCATGTAATATAATAATAAAGAGGGATAACATAGTTGGCTTACACTCGCCACGTCACATCAAAGTACATAAATAACATCCATCATACAATTCACTCATGGCCCGACTACGGCGCCAAAATAGAAAAGACCCCCAACATGCGACAAGGCCCTGAATCTAACCCCAATTGGGCACCACTACTGATCATCAGGAAAAGACACATAGTAACGCTGAGAGTCCTCGTCGTACTCCCACTTGAGCTCGAGCGCGCCATCTGGAGCGGTATCATCTGTCCCTGCATCTGGTGTAATAGTAATTTGTGAGCCTCAGGGACTCAGCAATCTCGCACCCTCGCGATCAAGACTATTTAAGCTTAATAGGCAGGAAAGGGGTAATGTAAGTGGAGCTGCAGCAAGCGACTAGCATATATGGTGGCTAACTTATACGCAAGAGAGAGCGAGAAGAGGAGGCAAAGCACGAGCGAGAACTAGAGAGCAACCTACGCAAACATAACTCCAACACCGTGTCCACTTCCCGGACTCCGCTGAAAAGAGGCCATCACGGCAACACACTCAGTTGATTCATTTTAATTAATTAAGGTTCAAGTTATCTACAACCGGACATTAACAAACTCCCATCTGCAAATAACCGCGGGCACGGCTTTCGAAAGATCAATCCCTGCAGGGGGGTCCCAACTTAGCCCATAACAGGCTTTCACGGTCAACAAAGGAATAGACCTCCACCCAAGACACACCGATCAGACTCGGTATCTTGGTACAACAAGACGATTCGACAGGTTAAAACAAGTCCAGCAACACCGCCCGAATGTGCCGACAAATCCCGATAGGAGCTGCACATATCTCTTTCTCAGGGCACACTCAGATTGTCCTAGGTACGGGTAGGCCAGCCCAGAGTTGCCCCTGGTGGCCACCGGCAGCCGACAGTTGGACCAACACTCAGAGGAGCACTGGCCCGGGGGGGGTTAAAATAAGATGACCCTCGGGCTCCGGAAACCCAAGGGAAAAGAGAGTAGGTGGCAAATGGTAAAACCAATGTTGGGCATTGCTGGAAAAGCTTTAATCAAGGCGAACTATCAAGGGGTTCCCATTATAGCCCAACCGCGTAAGGGACACAAAATCCGGGAACATAACACCGATATGACGAAAACTAGGGCGGCAAGAGTGGAACAAAACACTAGGCGAGAGGCCGAGCCTTCCACCCTTTACCAAGTATATAGATGCATTAAGATAACATAGCAATATAATGATATCCCAATAAGTAAATAAAGGTTCCAACAAGGAACGGCTCCAATCTCCACCTGCAACTAACAACGCTATAAGGGGCTGAGCAAAGCGGTAACATAGCCAATCAACGGTTTGCTAGGATAAAGGTGGGTTAGAGGCTCAATCATGGCAATTGGGAGGCTGACAAGCAAGTGGTAGGCATCTTAGCATTGGCAAAGCAAAAGAGCGAGCAAACTAGCATAGCAAAGATAGTAGTGATTTCGAGGGTATGATCATCTTGCCTGCACAGTTGTCAGAGTTGACTGGATCCTCAAAAGCAAACTCAACGGGCTCCTCGTTAGCGAACTTGTCTCCCGGCTCTACCCAACAACACAAACAAGCAACAAAGATACAATCAACCACGTGCAAGGGCAACCAATAATATGCAAAGATGGTATGCTATGCGGGATGCGATGCGGGATGCAAAATGCAAGACGTGACAGGAAATTCATGAACCTGGCCTCAACTTGGAAAACCAAGTGTTCCACTGGATAGAGGGGAAGAAATCCCCTGAAAACGATATAAAGATCGTAGGAATCGGAGTTACGGTTTGGAAATGGCAAGCGTTTTACGAAACGAACCGATCTGCGATTTACAGCAAGTAGGCTCCTAAATGCAACAAAATGAACATGCTACAGCCACCAAACATGAAAACAAAATACATGGCAGGGATGTACACAAGATGCTTGACAAATCACTAGGACTGGGCCATAGGCAAATTCATCCATTAAGGGGTTCAAACAAGCATGGAAAAACTGAATAAGCAAAACAGATTACAGACTTAGCGAAATTAACGCTAGTCTAAAATTTCAGACCACGATGCTCTCTTCGGAGCAGCAAAACAACATGAAACATAACCTGAACATGACAAGTAAGAGCATGTCATGGAGCTACTCAACAAGCTTAACAAAACACCCAAAGTGACCTGGGGCCAAAAGGGTTCACAAAATACTCTACCGAGCACACGAACATAGATGAAACACAATCAGTTTTCAGACTTAGTGAAAACTGAGACATGCTGAAATTATAACTCACGGAGGCATGTAAACGAGCTCGATGCACTCACTACGGTGCAATTCATGGCAAGGCAAGCATATATCCATAAAGAAGGCACAAAATGCTATCTAGACATGGCAAGAACAATGGCATAGCATGCATGGATCACTAGCAATAGCACCGGCAAAATCGCAAAAGAGTTGACGATCTGCCCAAATACACAACTATGCAAAAGTTGAGCTCGATTGACTCAACCTAGTGTGCTCCAACATAACAAGTAAAGACATGGATGGATAAAGCACAACAAGAATAACAAACCACTCTTACTGATCATCCTCAAAAGAGACACGGATCACTAGGAAACAAGCTGGACATATGGCATCATGAACTAAAACATCCCAGACTTAGTGAAAATCACAAAGTCCCTGAAATCAGCAATCTCAGGTATCCCTCTTTGCAAGCTTGCACAAGACACCGCACACACCCTAAAAATGCATGGGTGGCACCTCTGGAAAGAAGACAAAATGCTTAACAATTCATCCCAACGGGGCACAGGCATATCATGCACACAATAATCATGGCAAAAATGACAAAAGTCAATGATGAGCTAACGGATCTGCAATCTAACTCACGGTGCCTCCTTCTAACAGCATTTTGGGCATCAAGATGAACTCAAATGCAAATGATACGATGGAATGAAATGATGTACTCGTCGAGACGAAGATTTTGATATATCATATGTCCAAAATGGAGCTACGGATGCAAAGATATGAGCAGTCAAACATAGCACAAAAAATTAGGGTTAGGAGAAAGAGTCAACCGGGGGGATCCTCAGATCCAGATCTGGATCGGGTCCGGCGGCACTGTAGCGGTTACGGTAGCTGCGGCGCGAAAAACGACGTTCGTCGGCGCCGGAGTTGGTGGAGCTCGCCGGAGGAGGCGCGGGGCGGCGCCGGGGAAGGAGGAGGCCGGCCCGGGCCTCGACGGAGGCCGCGGTCGACGCGGGAGGATCCGGGCGGCCGACGGCGAGGTTCGGCGGCCGGAGCGCTTGCTGGATGCGGCGGCCGGCGACGAGGTGGTGGATGGCGGCGGGGCACGCCGGCGAGCAAGGAGGTGGCGGCGCGCGGTGGCGCGAGGCATGACCCGGGTAGGTGGCGGCGGGGGCCGGCCTTGGGCTCCCGCGGGCCGGCGGCGACGGTGGGTGGCGGCGCCACGTGTCGGCAGCGGAGTGGACGAGGGGCGGCGGCGGACACGTCCGGCGCCGGGCGGACACGTCCAGCGGCGAATCTGGAATCTTTTTTTTGGACTAGGGTTAGGGACGAGGGGAGACCCGAGATTTGGAATGGGGGGGGGGTGTATTTATAGGCATAGAGGGAGCTAGGAGAGTCCAAATGAGGTGCGGTTTTCGCTCATGCGATCGTGATCAAACGACCGAGACGATGGAGCAGAGTTTGGTAAGTTTTGGGCCAAATTGGAGGGGTGTTGGGCTGCAACACACACGAGGCCTTTTCGGTCCCTCGGTTAACCGTTGGAGTATCAAACGAAGTCCAAATGACCCGAAACTTGACAGGCGGTCTACCGGTAGTAAACCAAGGCTGCATGGCAAGTCTCGGTCCAATCCGGAGATGTTTAATCCCCACACACGAAAGAAAGCTAGAAATGGCCACCGGAGGAGAACGAAGCGCCGGAATGCAAAACAGACAACGGGGAAAATGCTCGAATGCATGAGATGAACATATATGCAAATGCAATGCACGTGATGACATGATATGAGATGCATGAAAACGAAAACAACACACGGAGACAAAGACCCGAACCCGAGGAATAAATATAACTTAATGCCGAAAACGGCAAGAGTTGGAGTACAAATTGGGAAAGTAATATCTGGGGTGTTACAACACTCCACCACTACGAAAAGATCTCGTCCCGAGATCTAGGACTGAAAGAACTGCGGGTACTCAGAACGGAGGTGATCCTCGCGTTCCCAGGTAGCTTCACGGTCGGAATGGTGTGACCACTTGACTTTGAGAAATTTGATTGACTTGTTGCGAGTCCTGCGTTCAGTCTCTTCAAGGATTGCAACTGGGTGCTCACGGTAGGAGAGATCTTCTTGGAGCTCAATGTCCTCGAAGTTGACGGTGCGTTCAGGCGTCTTGAAGCACTTTCGGAGTTGGGAGACATGGAACACATCATGAACATTAGCAAAGTTTGAAGGAAGCTCGAGTTGATAGGCGAGGTCGCCTCTCTTGCTGACAATCTTGAAAGGTCCGACGTATCTGGGGGCAAGCTTCCCTTTGATACCGAAGCGACGAGTCCCTTTCATAGGAGAGACGCAGAGGTAGACATGATCTCCGATCTCGAAAGCCAAATCACGGTGCTTACTATCATAGTAGCTCTTCTGGCGGGATTGGGGTGCTTTGAGGTTAACACGAATGACCTTGCACATTTCTTCTGCCTCTGTGATTAAGTCATTACCCAGCAGCTGACGTTCACCGGTTTCAGACCAGTTGAGAGGAGTACGGCACTTCCTACCATACAGAATTTCAAATGGGGCCTTGCCCGAACTTGCTTGAAAACTATTGTTGTATGAGAATTCAGCATAAGGAAGACAATCCTCCCACTTCATGCCGAAGGAGATAACACAAGCCCTGAGCATATCTTGAAGAATCTGGTTGACACGCTCAATTTGACCGCTTGTTTGAGGATGGAAAGCAGTGCTGAAGCGAATGTTGGTGCCCATGGCCTTCTGAAAAGAATCCCAAAACTTGGAGGTAAAGATCCTGCCACGGTCTGAAGATATCACTTGAGGAATACTGTCCAGAGAGACAATTCGAGAGGTGTAGAGTTCCGCTAATTGAGCTGCAGTGATTGACTCTTTGATAGGCAGAAAGTGAGCCACTTTGGTGAGCTTGTCGATGACAACGAATATAGCATCATTGCCACGCTTGGACTTTGGAAACCCAGTCACGAAGTCCATTTCAATGTGGTCAAACTTCCATTCTGGAATGGCAAGAGGTTGGAGGAGACCTGCTGGCCTTTGGTGTTCTGCCTTCACTCTTCTGCAGACATCACATTCATTCGCGAATTGAGCGATCTCGCGCTTCATTCGAGTCCACCAATAAGTTTGCTTCAGGTCTTGATACATCTTCATGCTCCCAGGGTGGATGGAGAGGAGAGAGTTGTGAGCCTCGTTCATGATCACCTTACGAAGTTCACCTTTGGGCACAACAATTCGATCCTCGAAGAAGAGAGTGTCCTTGTCATCAAGTCGGTAGCACTTGTACTTGGACTGACTCTTTGCAATACCAATCTTCACCTTTTTCACCATAGCATCAAGTAGCTGGGCTTGGCGAATCTGGTCTTCCAAGGTAGGAGAGACTTGAAGGTTGGCGAGGAAACCTTGAGGAACAATTTGTAGATTAAGTTTGCGGAAAGCTTCACAAAGCTCGGGTTGATAAGGCTTGAGAATCAGACTGTTGCAATATGCTTTTCTGCTCAAAGCGTCAGCAATCACATTGGCCTTGCCTGGAGTATACTCGATACTCGGATTGTACTCTTGAATCATTTCGACCCATCGAGTCTGCCTGAGGTTGAGATTAGGCTGGGTGAAGATGTACTTGAGACTCTTGTGATCAGTGAAAATATCCACTTTCCTTCCCAATAGAAGATGTCTCCAAGTCAACAAAGCGTGCACAACTGCCGCCAACTCGAGATCATGAGTGGGGTAGTTCTTCTCATTAGGCTTCAACTGGCGAGAGGTATAAGCAACAACTTTCTTCTCTTGCATCAGTACATCACCTAGACCTTGGAGAGAGGCATCACAAAAGACCTCGTACGGCTTGGTTTCATCAGGCGGAGTCAGAACTGGAGCAGTGATCAATTTCTCTTTCAAAGAGTTGAAAGCAATATCACACTCCGGAGACCAAACGTACTTGACGTGCTTTTGAAGAAGATTTGAGAGAGGCTTCGCGATCTTGGAAAAGTTTTCAACGAATCTTCGGCAGTAGCTTGCGAGACCAAGGAAGCTACGGAGTTGCTTCACGTTCTGAGGAGGTTCCCAATTAACAATTGCAGACACCTTCTCAGGATCCACGGAAATGCCCTTGGCAGAGATGATATGGCCAAGATAAAGCACTTCATTGAGCCAAAATTCACACTTGGAGAACTTGGCGTAGAACTGATGTTCCCTGAGCTTGTCAAGAACCAAACGCAAGTGCTTGGCATGATCTTCCTTGTTCTTCGAGAAAACCAGAATGTCGTCGAGATAGACCAAAACAAAGTCATTGGTGTAGGGGTTGAAGATGAAGTTCATCATGCGAGAGAACGTCGGAGGAGCGTTGGCGAGGCCAAAAGACATGACAGTGTATTCATATGACCCATAGCTTGTTCTGAAGGCCGTCTTGGGAATATCTTGCTCACGAATGCGAATTTGATGATAACCCATACGGAGGTCAAGCTTGGAGAATACTTGAGCACCCTTGAGTTGTTCGAACAGCTCATTGATGTTGGGAAGTGGATATTTGTTCTTGATGGTCTTCTTGTTCAATGGACGATAATCAACACAAAGTCGGTCCGTTCCATCCTTCTTCTTCACAAAAAGAACACCACAACCCCACGGAGAAGTACTAGGCCGAATGAGACCCATTCATTCTTTAACATCGAGTTGTTTCTTCAACTCCTTCAACTCTTCGGGGCCGAGCTTGTAGGGACGTTTGCACACAAGTTCCGTACCGGGCTCAAGTTCAATAACAAATTCAACCGGCCGGTGCGGAGGCATGCCTGGGAGTTCTTCTGGGAAGACGTCTTGATACTCACAAACAACCGGAATCTGCGAAATAGCATCCAATTCACCCTTCTCATTGAGAGAGAACAACCGGATTGTATTATCCCGAATCTGCCTGGCTGCACAATCGAGGTGAGCCTTGTGTTTAGAGAGCCAGTCCATCCCAAGAATAAGATCGATATCAGAATCACCAAGAACCGTTGGAGAAGCCAAGAACTTATAATCGCCCAAAGTGATAGTGACATCCGGAACGATGGAGTTAGCCTGCATGCACTTACCAGGAGAAACAACTGCTAATGGGCTAGGCAGAACTTGTGAAACCAATTCATGCCTAGATGTAAATGGCCTCGAGATGAAGCAATGCGAATCACCCGTATCAAAAAGAACTTTTGCAGGAATATCATTAACAGGAAGGTTACCCATGATGACATCTGATGAATCCTCTGCCTGAGCTGCGTTCATCAAGTTGACCTTGGCAGACTTCGGGTTATGCTTGACCATAGCTGTACTTGCCGATCTGACAGGAGGAGGAGGAGGAAGACGCCTCTAGTTGAAACACTTTTTGGCGTAGTGACCCTTCTGTTGGCACTTGTTGCACGTGACCTCTGAGAGCGGACGGTGGTACGGAGCACTCGATCTTGGAGCTTGAGACGAAGTCTTGTTCTGAAAGCCTGGGTTGGGTGGGTGGGAAGAACCACTGCCACCTTTGCTCTTCTGCTGATACGGCTGACCGAACGGAGGAGGAGGAAGCCAATACTTCTGCTGCTTGGCCACTTGAGTAGAGGAAGAAGGCGTAGTGTCTCTGACTCGCTTCCTGGAAGCATCACACCTCAACTGAGAAGCCTCTTGCTTCAGTGCCATGTTGTAGAACTCATCGTATCTCAGCGGCTCGAAGAGGACAAGAGCGAGCTGAATTTCTTCACGGAGACCACCCCTGAACTGATAGATCATGCTCTTCTCATCAGGAACATCCTGCTTGGCAAAACGGGCGAGCTTCTGGAACAACTTGTTGTAGTCATAGACAGACAAAGAGCCTTGCTTCAGATTGCAGAATTCCTCATGTTTGCTTTCAGTCACACTTTGAGGGGTGTGATGAGCTCGGAAATCACGACGGAAATCATCCCGAGTGATCAAACGTCCACCTCTAGAAACCTGGTACTGCTGGAACCACTCTGCGGCCTGATCTTTGAGCTGGAAAGAAGCGAACTTGACGAAATCTTCAGGCCTGACGTTGCTGCATTCAAAATGCTTGCCCAGATCCACTAGCCAATCGTCAGGATCGGTAGCCTCCACACAATTGCTGAACGTCTTTGGACCATTTGCGAGGAACTGGTTCAGAGTAGCAAAATGGTTATGATTGTTGCCTTGATTCCCTTGACTGCCTTGATTCCGCTCTTGGAGGATTTGCATGATCAACTGTGTATTTGCATTGGTTGCGGCCATCACAGCTTGCCATGCTTCCGGAGGAGGCGGAGGTGGTGGCGGATCTTGATTCTGGTTCTGACTGGTGCTCTTAGCGGGAGCCATCCTGAAGAGGTTGACCACCGTTAGCACATAGGCAGATAAATGAAGCTGAAACCAACGGAATGAAAATTGCAACATAAAGTCTTCACATCCGAACAAAATGAACGCATGCACTTCTCTTGAAGTGGTCACATATTCCTAAATTGCGAAGCCATGAAGAATCAGGTAGAAGGGGTACATCAAGGAGGGATGGAATCAACATATGACGTCGAAGCAGCTCGAATACCACAACTCAAAATAAAACCAAGGATTGGCTTGCGGAATAAGCCGGAACAAACATATGATAGAAATTTCGTCCGAAGTTTTTGTGGTGGGACCTACACGGGCTCGGTCGTACAACACCATCATGTACAAGGCAGTGCACATGACATACGAAGCGTCCCCGAGTCAGCATAGCCAAGGACTCTTTAAGACACAACGAGGCCACTGTAAAATTGACCGTGAATAGGCGAACCACTAGACGTCGAACCCCAATTTCATATCATACCTTTGTTGGAAGGATATCCTAAGAGCTACTTGAATTCCCACCTATGAAACTCCCGAAACTTTCCGGTTATGCAATCAGGTGTTGGGGATACAGGGGAAGCATAATATCTCACCCAAGCTAGCAAATCCTACATCCAGCTGTATCCATCCTTCAACACATAACAAAGAAACCTTCGGAAACCATCTACCTCAACCTTCGAAAAGCATCCGTTATACAAGTTATGGCGATACTCCCGAACTCCCGCCCCAGTACTGGGTGGCGTCGAGGTTATCTCACCAACGAACTGCATAAAGGAGATTTTCGATGTCGCGCACATATCTCAAGTATACCAGAATTGCAATGATAGAATTATGATGACAACACCTCAGAGCTCAACTCCCCGGGACACTTCCACTAAACCCCTGACAGGAGGCACCAAGACAGTATTCTCATCATAAGCCATCGGAACAAATCCAAGATACTCGCGTGATCCTAAATTTTTTTTTTGTGAAATTTGAGAAGAGAAGAGTCAAAACTCTACGTCAGGATGCCTTACCAGAGCGATGAGGAGACTGGGAAGTAAAAAGAATTCCTAAGCTCTCCGATATATAATTCCTAAGGACTCAAAACATTTTTCTAGACACAACTCGGCTGCTAAAAACGATCAAGCAATGGGGGCTCCTAAGGTCAGGGAAGGCTCTGATTACCAACTTGTAACACCCTCAATGCGACTATATCTCCCACGTGTCGAGGCACGACTTAGAGGCATAATCGCATTGAAGGCATATGTCGCAAGTCGGGTAATCATCACAAACATCCCATGTAATATAATAATAAAGAGGGATAACATAGTTGGCTTACACTCGCCACATCACATCAAAGTACATAAATAACATCCATCATACAATTCACTCATGGCCCGACTATGGCGCCAAAATAGAAAAGAACCCCAACATGCGACAAGGCCCTGAATCTAACCCCGATTGGGCACCACTACTGATCATCAGGAGAAGACACATAGTAACACTGAGAGTCCTCGTCGTACTCCCACTTGAGCTCGAGCGCGCCATCTGGAGCGGTATCATCTGTCCCTGCATCTGGTGTAATAGTAATCTGTGAGCCTCAGGGACTCAGCAATCTCGCACCCTCGCGATCAAGACTATTTAAGCTTAATAGGTAGGAAAGGGGTAATGTAAGTGGAGCTGCAGCAAGCGACTAGCATATATGGTGGCTAACTTATACGCAAAAGAGAGCGAGAAGAGGAGGCAAAGCACGAGCGAGGAACTACAGAGCAACCTGCGCAAACATAACTCCAACACCGTGTCCACTTCCCGGACTCCGCCGAAAAGAGGCCATCACGGCAACACACTCAGTTGATTCATTTTAATTAATTAAGGTTCAAGTTATCTACAACCGGACATTAACAAACTCCCATCTCCCCATAACCGCGGGCACGGCTTTCGAAAGATCAATCCCTGTAGGGGGGGTCCCAACTTAGCCCATAACAAGCTCTCACGGTCAACGAAGGAATAGACCTCCACCCAAGACACACTGATCAGACTCGGTATCTCGGTACAACAAGACGATTCGACAGGTTAAAACAAGTCCAGCAACACCGCCCGAATGTGCCGACAAATCCCGATAGGAGCTGCACATATCTCTTTCTCAGGGCACACTCAGATTGTCCTTTGTACGGGTAGGCCAGCCCAGAGTTGCCCCTGGTGGCCACCGGCAGCTGACAGTTGGACCAACACTCAGAGGAGCACTGGCCCGGGGGGGTTAAAATAAGATGACCCTCGGGCTCCGGAAACCCAAGGGAAAAGAGGCTAGGTGGCAAATATTAAAACCAACGTTGGGCATTGCTGGAAAAGCTTTAATCAAGGCGAACTATCAAGGGGTTCCCATTATAGCCCAACCGCGTAAGGGACGCAAAATCCGGGAACATAACACCGATATGAGGGAAACTAGGGCGGCAAGAGTGGAACAAAACACTAGGCGAGAGGCCGAGCCTTCCACCCTTTACCAAGTATATAGATGCATTAAGATAACATAGCAATATAATGATATCCCAACAAGTAAATAAAGGTTCCAACAAGGAACGGCTCCAATCTTCACCTGCAACTAACAACGCTATAAGAAGGGGCTGAGCAAAGCGGTAACATAGCCAATCAACGGTTTGCTAGGACAAAGGTGGGTTAGAGGCTCAATCATGGCAATTGGGAGGCTGACAAGCAAGTGGTAGGCATTGTAGCATTGGCAAAGCAAAAGAGCGAGCAAACTAGCATAGCAAAGATAGTAGTGATTTCGAGGGTATGATCATCTTGCCTGCACAGTTGTCAGAGTTGACTGGATCCTCAAATGCAAACTCAACGGGCTCCTCATTAGCGAACTCGTCTCCTGGCTCTACCCAACAACACAAACAAGCAACAAGGATACAATCAACCACGTGCAAGGGCAACCAATAATATGCAAAGATGGTATGCTATGCGGGATGCGATGCGGGATGCAAAATGCAAGACGCAACAGGAAATTCATGAACCTGGCCTCAACTTGGAAAACCAAGTGTTCCACTGGATAGAGGGGAAGAAATCCCCTGAAAACGATATAAAGATCATAGGAATCGGAGCTACGGTTTGGAAATGGCAAGCGTTTTACGAAACGAACCGATCTGCGATTTACAGCAAGTAGGCTCCTAAATGCAACGAAATGAACATGCTACAGCCACCAAACATCAAAACAAAATAAATGGCAGGGATGTACACAAGATGCTTGACAAATCACTAGGACTGAGCCATAGGAAAATTCATCCATTAAGGGGTTCAAACAAGCATGGCAAAACTGAATAAGCAAAACAGATTTCAGACTTAGCGAAATTAACGCTAGTCTGAAATTTCAGACCACAATGCTCACTTCGGAGCTGCAAAACAACATGAAACATAACCTGAACATGACAAGTAAGAACATGGCATGGAGCTACTCAACAAGCTTAACAAAACACCCAAAGTGACCTGGGGCCAAAAGGGTTCACAAAATACTCTACCGAGCACACGAACATAGATGAAACACAATCAGTTTTCAGACTTAGTGAAAACTGAGACATGGTGAAATTATAACTCACGGAGGCATGTAAACGAGCTCGATGCACTCACTACGGTGCAAGTCATGGCAAGGCAAGCATATATCCATAAAGAAGGCATAAAATGCTAGCTAGACATGGCAAGAACAATGGCATAGCATGCATGGATCACTAGCAATAGCACCGGCAAAATCGCAAAAGAGTTGGCGATCTGCCCAAATACACAACTATGCAAAAGTTGAGCTCGATTGAGTCAACCTAGGGTGCTCCAACATAATAAGTAAAGACATGGCTGGATAAAGCACAACAAGAATAACAAATCACTCTTACTGATCATCCTCAAAAGAGGCACGGATCACTAGGAAACAAGCTGGACATATGGCATCATGAACTAAAACATCCCAGACTATGTGAAAATCACTAAGTCCCTGAAATCAGCAATCTCAGGTACCCCTCTTTGCAAACTTGCACAAGACACCACACACACCCTAAAAATGCATGGGTGGCACCTCTGGAAAGAAGACAAAATTCTTAACAATTCATCCCAACGGGGCACAGGCATATCATGCACACAATAATCATGGCAAAAATGACAAAAGTCAATGATGAGCTAACGGATCTGCAATCTAACTCACGATGCCTCCTTCTAACAGTATTTTGGGCATCAAGATGAACTCAAATGCAAATGGTGCAATGGAATGAAATGATATACTCGTCGAGACGAAGATTTTGATATATCATATGTCCAAAACGGAGCTACGGATGCAAAGATATGAGTAGTCAAACATAGCACGAAAAATTAGGGTTAGGAGAAAAAGTCAACCGGGGGGATCCTCAGATCCAGATCTGGATCGGGTCCGGCGGCACTGTAGCGGTTACTGTAGCTGCGGCGTGAAAAACGACGTTCGTCTGCGTCGGAGTTGGTGGAGCTCGCCGGAGGAGGCGCGGGGCGGTCGACGCGGGAGGGGTCGGGCGGCCGGCGGCAAGGTTCGGCGGCCGGAGCGCTTGCCGGATGCGGCGGCCGGCGACGAGGTGGTGGATGGCGGCGGGGCGCGCCGGCGAGCAAGGAGGTGGCGGCGCGCGGTGGCGCGAGGCGCGGCCTGGGTAGGTGGCGGCGGGGGCCGGCCTTGGGCTCCCGCGGGCTGGCGGCGACGGTGGGTGGCGGCGCCACGTGTCAGCAGCGGAGTGGACGAGGGGCGGCGGCGGACACGTCCGGCGCCGGGCGGACACGTCCGGCGGCGGATCTGGAATCTTTTTTTTTGGACTTGGGTTAGGGACGAGGGGAGACCCGAGATTTGGAATGGGGGGTGTATTTATAGGCATAGAGGGAGCTAGGAGAGTCCAAATGAGGTGCGGTTTTCGCCCACGCGATCGTGATCGAACGACCGAGACGATGGAGCAGAGTTTGGTGGGTTTTGGGCCAAATTGGAGGGGTGTTGGGCTGCAACACACACGAGGCCTTTTCGGTCCCTCGGTTAACCGTTGGAGTATCAAACGAAGTCCAAATGACCCGAAACTTGACAGGCAGTCTACCGGTAGTAAACCAAGGCCGCATGGCAAGTCTCGGTCCAATCCGGAGATGTTTAATCCCCACACACGAAAGAAAGCTAGAAATGGCCACCGGAGGAGAACGAAGCGCCGGAATGCAAAACGGACAACGGGGAAAATGCTCGAATGCATGAGATGAACATGTATGCAAATGCAATGCACGTGATGACATGATATGAGATGCATGAAAACGAAAACAACACACGGAGACAAAGACCCGAACCCGAGGAATAAATATAACTTAATGCCGAAAACGGCAAGAGTTGGAGTACAAATTGGGAAAGTAATATCTGGGGCGTTACAAATAGGCATCCATGCATCAGCATTTCTGTGGCTGGGGTTTTTGTTTTTTTGAAGGGGGGGGGGTGGGGGTTTTGGGGGGTTAATTTAGGTGTTTCATATGTTGTATTAGCTAGCTATAATTAATAGAGAGAAGTGTCCTCTCTTATGTCCGTGCTGGGTCGACGCTATGTACTATACATACGTATAGAGAGGACTAGACACGCTAGCTAGCTAGTAAGCAAACGAAGGAAACAGAAGATCTTCATGAACATATATGCATACAGAGAGAAGTGATATCGACCACCTCTCCTTCTCCGAGAGATTGGTCGAACAACAAGTTCTCGTATATCTATCCGACACTACCGGCTACATATATACAATAATTATCTCTTACAAATATAATCTCCTAACATAGGACTCATGGTCCACATAGTATTCTCCGTCTTCAGCGATCACGTGGTCAAGAAAGAATGCCGCCAATTCCTCTTGAATTTCTCACATGCGAGCTGGTGCTAGGAGTTCATCCCGCTTCCGAAACATCTAATTTGAAGAAGGGGGTTAATACATATATATATATATGAATGAAACTCAACAAAAATGATGGTAATAAAATAAAATTGTGAATGTTGTTATTTACGCACTTCATATTGTTCGTCAGAGTAGCCCCGCTCACAGGTCGTGTGGCGGATGGACTCGCAAACGTAGTATCCACAGAAATCATTCTCTTGTTACTGCCACAACCACTTTACAAGAAATAGAGGTCAATCAAACTGATAAGCAAGAATGCCAAATGGTATTGATGAAACTAGCGCTTGAACCAATAGGAGATGTGCGGAACATGCTACTATAGTAGTTGCTTTCGGGTGTCTAAATTGCAGCTTCATCGGGAGTCCCAGAGTTTTTTGGTGAATTTTTTCCAAACCCTGCCAGACAAAGAAAAAAATTACTTGATATATCAGGAAATGAACAAAGTTGCTGATATGGTGGATACTGATTGATTGAACTTACTTCTCGAGCATTTGAGTCATGTCCGCATAGTCCTGGGGATCTTTTCGTCTTGAGTCTAAAACGGTTACTAGTCCCTGCTCAAGCTTAATCTCTGGAAGAATATAGTGGAAACTACACACGCATGCATAACTCATCAATTACATTACTATAACCTTGACTAATATATAAGGGAAACCGAATACGCACAAGACAGTAACACTCACTTGAAGTTGTAAGGAAAGAGTATTATATCTTTATTTTCATTTATTAACAACGATCGTAGCAAGTTGGCCTCGGTATCTGCGGCATGAAATTTAACCTGAGTTGCATCTATGATATTTGTGTTAATGAACCCAATATCACTGATTTGTCGTTTCTTCAATTCGACGATCTTCAATCTGCATAATATAGTGAGGATAATTATAAATAAATGCAATGAAAGAGCTGAGCTATATAGAGAGACTTAATGACAAAAGTGGTACTACTTACAGACAGTAGCAGGTGACCGTTGCTTTATCGAGGGCCAATTGATTGAAAAACTGAAAGAACTCCTCAAATGGAACAGGCAACAGATCAATTCCAACGAGGCCATGCTCCTTTTTAACTCTCACATACAAAGTACTCCTCCCCCCAGACTCTCTGCAGATTTTCAAGTACCAATCATGCAATATTCGCATCATCGTCGATAGAGATCTTTCATCTTTGACGAGAGGCTTCCCGTACTCGTATCTTTGTATCTGCACCTCCATGAAATCATAATGTACATCGTCGGGCAGGTAATCTCCAAGATTGCTATAACCGGGCACCATCCTCGGATCATTAGCGACGATGTCGCTAGGCACCTTGAGCAGGGGGCACGATTGCTTCGCTTGTTCGCCGAGCTGTGCAATTTGTTTCCCAGGTCGTCGTTCTTTCAGCCTTTGATCACTGACAGTACTTCCCGACCGCTCCGCTTCGGCAAATTCCTTTCCAATAATGCGCTCATAGTTTCCTTTCGGCGGAGACTTGGGTGGTTTTGTCAGGACAGCCAGAGTGCGCTTCGCTTTCACCGGATCTAACTTCTCCTCCGGATGTGGATGTTTCTTTGCTTTCACCCCTTCAAAGAAGTTCCTCACTTCTTCTCGCGCGATCTCGGTGTTCTCTTCCGGGGTCCTCTCGTATGGTTACTTCTCTGGAGTCTTCAGAGAAGGGCCGAATCTGTATGACCTCCCGCCTCTGGCTGTACTGCTAGACGCCAGCAGAGCAGACGGAGCGGTTGTCTTCTTTACTTGCTTACGAGGCGGAGGAGAAGGACTACGACGCGCCGGAGCAGCCGGAGCGGCGGCAGGTCTCTTCCGCCCTTGCTGACGAGGCGGAGAAGGAGGACGCTGGCTGCTCGGGTGTGCCAGCGCAGGCGGAGAAGGAGGCGGAGTGCGGCCACGCGCCGGAGAAGGAGCCGGCCGAGTGCCCTGATCGTCACTCACCGGAGGAGGAGGCGGTGGAGGAGGCGGAGTGCCCTGACTCGTCGTTGTCGTCGGAGGAGGCGGAGACGTCCAGTTCGGAAGGTTGATGAGCTCCTTCCGCCATAGGCATGGAGTCTTCAGAGCAGAACCCAGCCGAGTCTCCCCTTCACCCGTTGGGTTGTCAAGCTAGAGGTCCTCAAATCCCTCCGTTATTTCATCCACTATCACCCTAGCTTTTCTGGAATCGGCCTGCAGTGAAAAGTTGCGCCAGGTTCAGTAGGAAAAACAGAGCCAACAGCCGCCTTGACCTTCATATTAATCCATTGCGTCATAAGGTGGCAATTTTGAGACTTCGTGATAGCATCCACGGGATAGCTGGCAGGAGCCGTCAAGACTTGCTCTGGCTGAAGCAGCTCAGTGGAAGCCATGCTGCTTCTCCGCTGAGATGGAGGGGTAGCTTCGGGGGAAGCTTCGACAGATTGTTTGCTGCGATTTGCTTCTCGTTCCTCTATCGCTTGTACCCTTGCTTGCAGCGCCTGCATTTGGGTCTGCTGCACTTTTTTCCTCCTCTCCTGGCATTTGTAACCGCCTGCTTCCAGAAACGCAACCTTCCACGAAATGGAGCCTGGCGTGCCTCGTGTCCGTCCAGGGTGCTCAGGATTCCCGAGGGCCATTGTGAGCTCGTCGTTCTCACTGTCTGGAATGAACGTCCCTTGCTGCACTGCTTCGATATACTGTTGATGCTTCTTGACTGGTATGTCCATTTGATCGTTTGTCCAAATGCACTTCCCTGATATAGGGTCCAAGGTTCCGCCAGCCCTGAAGAACCAAGTCCGGCAACGGTCTGGCCAGTTAATTGTCTCTGGTTCGATCCCTTTATCAGCCAGATCATTCTTAGTCTTGGCCCACTTAGGCCGGGCTACGAGGTAGCCACCTGACCCCGTGCGATGGTGATGCTTCTTCTTCGCAGCATTTTGCTTGTTTGTCACCGACATCTTCTTACTCTTTTCCGATGTCTTGTGGGCCACAAATGCGGGCCAGTGATCTCTGGTCTTCTCATATCTGCCCTTGAAATCTGCTGTCTCTTTATTTTCGACAAACTTATTCAGCTCTTTCTTCCACCTCCTGAATAGTTCTGCCCTCCTCTTAAGAGCAAAAGACTTGATTAATTGATCTTTAACTGGCTTCTCTGGATCATCCTCTTGCGGTAGGGTGAAATTTGACTTCAGCTCAGTCCAAAGATCATTTTTCTGCATATCACTGACATAAGACACCTCAGGGTCTTCTGTAGCCGGCTTTAACCATTGCTGGATGCTGATCGGGATCGTGTCCCTAACCAAAACCCCGCACTAAGCAACAAATGTGCTCTTTGTCCGGCGGGGTTCAATCGGTTGGCCGTCGGGCGCGATTGCTATGATCTCAAACTTTTCATCCGAGCTCAAATTTTTCTTCGGGCCTCGTCTCTTTACTGAAGTTGTGCTCGATCCAGAGGGCTAGAAAAAAGAACAAAGACTTAATTAATATGTGTACCTACCAAAACAATGAATGCATCAATTAGCTAGTCAGCAGAAGCTTAACTAATATATATACCTGGCCGGACTCGGTTCGGTCACCGGAGACGTCATCACGGTCTCCTTCTTGCACCGGCATTGGGTCACCGGAGCCGTCCTCACGGTCTCCTTATTGCACCGGCATTAGGTCACCGGAGCCATCATAATCATAGCCAGCTGCTTCCAGACCGTCGGTGTCGTTGAGAAACAACGAGCAGACGACATCACTTCCTCGTGTGATTATGTCCCCCAACAACTCTTCTTGTACTTCGTCTCAGGCGTGTCCATAGTTTCTACAAATATTTACAACATGGCAATTATTATTCAAACATGACAGATGGATATATTAGTGGCAAACGTAGAACTGATATTAATTAGTGGCCTCGATGTTGCTTCTCTAGGGTTTGGGGTGGCCTCGATGCTGCTTCTCTAGGGTTTGGGGTGGCCTCGACAATGCTTCAAGGATAAAAAAAGAAGAGGAAGAAGAAGAAAAAAA
Organism: Triticum monococcum; assembly: GCA_034509565.1. Taxonomy (NCBI): domain Eukaryota; kingdom Viridiplantae; phylum Streptophyta; class Magnoliopsida; order Poales; family Poaceae; genus Triticum; species Triticum monococcum. The sequence continues at coordinate 700,586,077 of CM067847.1, forward strand.
GAGGAGAAGAAAGAATAGAGGAGTTCTTACTCCTCTATTCTTTCTTCTCCTCTTTTTCTTCTTCTTCTTCCTCTTTTTTTTATCGGAAACGAGGGTCGTCGAGGGTCGCTGAACGGTAGAGGAAACCCTAAATAGCAAGTATCGTGGGTGCGAGATACATGTGACCGTCGGTGTCGGACACTACATCCACGTCCCACAAGTGACGTGGGCGTCGAAGCCCGCGTCACTTGTGGGACGTGGATGTACTGTCCGACACCGACGATACTTGCTATTTAGGGTTTCCTCAACCGCTCAGCGACCCTCGACGACCCTCGTTCCTGATAAAAAAAAGAGGAAGAAGAAGAAAAAAAAAGAGGAGAAGATCTCCTCTATTCTTTTGTCTCCTCTTTTTTCTTCTTCCTCTTCTTTTTATCCTCTTCTTCCTCTCATGTTCGACGACCCTCGACCCCTCGGCGACCCTAGACCCCCTCTCGGCCCTCGACCCCTCGGTGAACGTCGACCCCCTCTTGACCTCGACCCCTCGGCGACCCTTGACGACCCTCGTTCTCGATAAAAAAAGAGGAAGAAGAAAAAAAGAGGAGAAGAAAGAATAGAGGAGAAGATCTCCTCTATTCTTTCTTCTCCCTTTTTTCCTTTTTCCTCTTCTTTTTTTATCCTCTTCGTCCTCTCATGTTCGGCGACCCTCGACGACCCTCGTTCCTGATAAAAAAAGAGGAAGAAGAAGAAAAAAAAGAGGATAAGAAAGAACCTCTATTCTTTCTTCTTCTCTTTTTTTCTTCTTCCTCTTCTTGTTTTATCCTTTTCTTCCTCTCATGTTCGACGACCCCCTCTCGACCGTCGACCCTCTCTCGACCCTCATATATAAAACATTTTCTTCCTTCTTCTTCCTTCTATTCCTTCTTCCTAAATATATAAAACTTTTTTTAAAATGAAACAAACCTAAAATGTACTAAATCAGAGAACATATATAGATAAAACTTTTCTAATAAAAAAGCTAACTTTTGCATATATGTATTTTTTAAACATCATTACAATTGAAAAAATACATACATATATACCTATATGAACATACATAAAAAATCATATATGGACATACATACAAAAACATATATCTAAAAAATACATACATACATATATATATATATATATATGAAAATCTAAAAATATGTAAAAAAACATGTATAATTAAAAAAAATGCACGGCGGCGGCAGATGCGCGGTGCTCACAAAGGCGGCGACGCGTCGGGGGAGGGGACGGCCGGCGAGGGCGCGGGCGACGGAGACGACGGGCGTGGGCGACGGCGACGACGGGCGCGGGCGACGGCCGGCGAGGGTGCGGGCGACGGCGACGACGGGCGCAGGCGACGTCGACGGCGGGGGCGGCGTGCGGCGTCGGGGCAGCCTGGCAGCGTCGAGGAGGCAGCGTCGTCGGGGGCAACTGGCGAGGGAAATCTGAAAATTTCACAAGTCCTGGTTATATACCAAAGGCATTGGTCACACTTTGTGGCACAAACCGTGACCAATGCCCCCCTTTAGTCCCGGTTGGTGCCATCAACCGGGACCAAAGGCCTCTTTTCAGCAGCCCAAAGGGCGGGAAGCGGCGGCCTTTGGTCCCGGTTGGTGCCTTTGGTCCCGGTTGGTAACACAAACCGGGACTAAAGGGGGGCATTGGTCACGGTTTGTGCCACGAACCGTGACCAACGCCCCCTTTAGTCCCGGTTACTGGCACCAACCGGGATCAAAGGCCTTGTGCTGCCCCACGCCAAAACTTTAGTCCCACCTCGCTAGGTGAGAGAGCTTGAGAGTGGTTTATAAGCGCTACTGCGCCTTCCCTCTCGAGCTCCTCTCAAATGCAGGCTTTCGAGCCTAACCCTGCGCTGTGTGCCTGTGGGCCTACTGGGCCTCCTGCGGGTCTGAATCCTGGCCCATGGTAGGGTTTCTAGTCGTATTCAGGCCGTGGGGGCCCAATAGGTGGCACTTTTTCCTTTGTTGCTTTATTTATTTTATTTTGTTTCTACTTACAACAAAATACTTATTGTTGCTATTTTTTTCCAGTTTTTTTTGTTTTCTGCATTATTTATTTTCTTTTGTTTTTTGCTTTATATTTTAATTATTTTTTGCTTTTAGTTTTAGAAAAATTATGAACTTTCTGTTAGTGCCATTAGTTTTCTAATTTGGAAACACTTTTTTTAGTTTTTTTATTTTCTTTGTTGCTTTATATATTTTATTTTGTTTCTACTTACAACAAAATACTTATTGTTCCTATTTTTTTCCAGTTTTTTTGTTTTGTTTTCTGCATTATTTATTTTCTTTTATTTTTTGCTTTATTTTTTTTATTATTTTTGCTTTTAGTTTTAGAAAAATCATAAACTTTCTGTTAGTGCCATTAGTTTTCAAATTTGGAAACACTTTTTTAGTTTTTTTGTTTTCTTTATTGCTTTATTTATTTTATTTTGTTTATATTTACAAAAAAATACTTATTGTTGCTATTTTTTTTGTTTTCCAAATTTTTTGTTTTGTTTTCTACATTATTTATTTTCTTTTGTTTTTTGATTTATTTTTTATTTCATTTTGCTTTTAGGTCAGCAAAATCATAAACTTTCTGTTAGTGCCATTAGTTTTAGAAAAATTATAAACTTTCTGTTAGCGCCATTAGTTTTCAAATTCGAATAGTTAAAATTTGAATTCTTTAAAATTTGTGTGAATCACAAGTTTGTGATTAACTTTACTAAAAAAATGTACATAGATGCACCTATAGAGAAAATTTGACCTAAATTCATAGTTTTCAAATGAACTCTGAAAAAGTTGGCATAGCATACTCGTGTGTTACAAAGTTGGCATGGTATCATCATAATAGTTGCGGGAGAAAGTCTTCACTTTTTCTTCGTTTGTGTCATTTGCTTATTGCGCCGTAACCATGGATAATCTTCATCGTTTATCAGAATGCTTGGGTCAGCCTTGACATTGAAGGGAGGAATTTCATGAAACTTTTCATAATCTTCAGACATGTCTGTCTTGCCGTCCACTCCCAGGATGTCCCTTTTTCCTGAAAGAACTATCTGGCGCTTTGGCTCATCGTATGATGTATTCCCTTCCTTATCTTTTCTTTTTCTCGGTTTGGTAGACATGTTCTTCACATAGATAACATGTGCCACATCATTGGCTAGGACGAACGGTTCGTCAGTGTACCCAAGATTTTTCAGATCCACTATTGTCATTCCGTACTATGGGTCTACCTGTACCCTGCCGCCTGATAGATTGACCCATTTGCACTTAAACAAAGGGACCTTAAAATCATGTCCGTAGTCAAGTTCCATATGTCCACTATGTAACCATAATATGTGTCCTTTCCACTCTCGGTTGCTGCATCAAAGTGGACACCGCTATTTTGGTTGGTGCTCTTTTGATCTTGGGCGATCGTGTAAAATGTATTCCCATTTATCTCGTATCCTTTGTAAGTCAATACAGTCAAAGATGGTCCCCTGGACAACAAGTACAACTCATCACAAATTGTGTTGTCACCTCTGAGACGTGTTGCCAACCAACTGCTGAAAGTCCTGATTTGTTCACATGTAATCCAGTCGTCGCACTGCTCCAGGTGTTTGGAGCGCAGACTGTTTTTGTGTTCATCGACATACGGGGTCACCAAGGTAGAGTTCTGTAGAACTGTGTAGTGTGCTTGAGACCAAGAATATCCGTCCCTGCATATTATTGAGTCACTTCGAAGAGTGCCTTTTCCATTTAGTCTCCCCTCAGACCGCGATTTAGGGAGACCTATCTTCTTAAGGCCAGGAATGAAGTCAACACAAAACCCGATAACATCCTCTGTTTGATGGCCCATGGAGATGCTTCCTTCTGGCCTAGCGCGGTTACGGACATATTTCTTTAGGACTCCCATGAACCTCTCGAAGGGGAACATATTGTGTAGAAATACGGGCCCTAGGATGACAATCTCGTCGACCAGATGAACTAGGACGTGCGTCATGATATTGTAGAAGGATGGTGGGAACACCAGCTCGAAACTAACAAGACATTGCGCCGCATCACTCCTTAGCCTTGGTACAATTTCTGGATCGATCACCTTCTGAGAGATTGCATTGAGGAATGCACATAGCTTCACAATGGCTAATCGGACGTTTTCCGGTAGAAGCCCCCTCAATGCAACCGGAAGCAGTTGCGTCATAATCACGTGGCAGTCATGAGACTTTAGGTTCTGAAACTTTTTCTCTGGCATATTTATTATTCCCTTTATATTCGACGAGAAGCCAGTCATGACCTTCATACTAAGAAGGCATTCAAAGAAGATTTCTTTCTCTTCCTTCGCAAGAGCATAGCTGGCAGGACCTTTATACCGCTTCGGAGGCATGCCGTCTTTTTTGTGCAAATGTTGCAGGTCCTCCCATGACTCAGGTGTATCTTTTGTCTTCCCATACACACCCAAGAAGCCTAGCAGGTTCATGCAAAGGCTCTTCGTCACATGCATCACGTCGATTGAAGAGCGGACCTCTAGGTATTTCCAGTAGGGTAGGTCCCAAAATATAGATTTCTTCTTCCACATGGGTGCGTGTCCCTCAGCGTCATTCGTAACAGCTAGTCCGCCGGGACCCTTTCCAAAGATTATGTGTAAATCATTGACCATAGCAAGTACGTGATCACCGGTACGCATGGCGGGCTTCTTCCGGTGATCTGCCTCGCCTTTGAAATGCTTGCCTTTCTTTCGACATTGATGGTTGGTCGGAAGAAATTGACGATGGCCTAGGTAGACATTCTTCCTGCATTTGTCCAGGTATATACTATCAGTGTCATCTAAACAGTGCGTGCATGCATGGTATCCTTTGTTTCTCTGTCCTGAAAGGTTACTGAGAGCGGGCCAATCGTTGATGGTCACGAACAACAATGCCTTTAGGTTAAATTCCTCATGTCTGTGCTCATCCCACGTACGTACACCGTTTCCATTCCACAGCTGTAAAAGTTCTTCAACTAATGGCCTTAGGTACACATCAATGTCGTTGCCGGGTTGCTTAGGGCCTTGGATGAGAACTGGCATCATAATGAACTTCTGCTTCATGCACATCGAAGGAGGAAGGTTATACATACATAGAGTCACGGGCTAGGTGTTGTGATTGCTGCCCTGCTCCCCGAAAGGATTAATGCCATCCGCGCTTAAAGCAAACCATACATTCCTTGGGTCCTTTGCAAATTCATCCCAGTACTTTCTCTCGATTTTTCTCCACTGCGACACATCAGCGGGTGCTCTCAACTTCCCATCTTTCTTCCGGCTCTCACTGTGCCATCGCATCAACTTGGCATGCTCTTCGTTTCTGAACAGACGTTTCAACCGTGGTATTATAGGAGCATACCACATCACCTTCGCAGGAACCCTCTTCCTGGGGGCTACCCGTCAACATCACCAGGATCATCTCGTCTGATCTTATACCGCAATGCACCGCATACCGGGCATGCGTTCAGATCCTTGTATGCACCGCGGTAGAGGATGCAGTCATTAGGGCATGCATGTATCTTCTCCACCTCCAATCCTAGAGGCCATACAACCTTCTTTGCTGCGTATGTACTGTCGGCAATTCGTTATCCTTTGTAAGCTTCTTCTTCAATATTTTCAGTAGCTTCTCAAATCCTTTGTCAGCCACAGCATTCTCTGCCTTCCGCTGCAGCAATTCCAGTACGGTACCGAGTTTGTGTTGCCATCTTCGCAATTGGGGTACAACCCTTTTTTGTGATCCTCTAACATGCGATCGAACTTCAGCTTCTCCTTTTGACTTTCGCATTGCGTCCTTGCATCGACAATGACCCGGCAGAGATCATCATCATCGGGCACATCGTCTGGTTCCTCTTGATCTTCAGCAGCTTCACCCGTTGCAGCATCATTGGGCACATCGTCTGGTTCCTCTTGATCTTCACCAGCTCCCCCCGTTGCTGCATCACCGTATTCAGGGGGCACATAGTTGTCATCGTACTCTTCTTCTTCGCCGTCTTCCATCATAACCCCTATTTCTCCGTGCCTCGTCCAAACATTATAGTGTGGCATGAAACCCTTGTAAAGCAGGTGGGAGTGAAGGATTTTCCGGTTAGAGTAAGACCTCGTATTCCCACATTCAGTGCATGGACAACACATAAAACCATTCTGCTTGTTTGCCTCAGCCGCATCGAGAACCTCATGCACGCCCTTAATGTACTCGGAGGTGTGTCTCTCACCGTACATCCATTGCCGGTTCATCTGCGTGCATTATATATAATTAAGTGTCCAAATTAATAGAAGTTCATCATCACATTAAAACCAAAGTGCATACATAGTTCTCATCTAACAACATATAGCTCTCCAGAGCATCTAATTAATTAAACCATACATTGAAACTATGTAACACATTTCAATGCGAAAACAAATGCGATCATAATGACAACAAAGGTAACAATTGATCCAACGGCATAATGATACCAAGCCTCGGTTTGAATGGCATATTTTCTAATCTTTCTAATCTTCAAGCGCATTGCATCCATCTTGATCTTGTGATCATCGACGACATCCGCAACATGCAACTCCAATATCATCTTCTCCTCCTTAATTTTTTTCCCTTCAACACATTGTTTTCTTCTTCAACTAAACTTAACCTCTCGACAATAGGGTCGGTTGGCATTTCCGATTCACATAAATCCTACATAAATAAAATCTATGTCACGTTGGTCGTCATAATTTTCATAAACAATAAATGAACCAATAGTTATAAAGATAATATATATACCACATCCGAATCATAGACATGACGAGGGCCGACGGGGGCGAATACCAAAACCATCACACTATATAAGATGCAATAATAAAAGTAAGAAAATAATACAAGTATCTATGTAAACATACAAGTAAGAATATTTTTCCTTTCAGAAAGAAGATAAGAACAAGAGGCTCACCACGGTGGTGCCGGCGATGAGCTCAGGACGGGTGATCGACGGCGGTGAAGACGGGGACGAGGCATGACGGACCACTAAATCTAGACAAATATTGAGGAAAATGGAGCTTGGAGAGGAGAAAGCTTAAGTAGTGTGGCTCGGGCATTCCATCGAACACCTTGCGTGCATAGGAGGTGAGCTAGAGCACCACCAAGCCCTCTGCCCCTCGGCCAGAAAAAAACAGAGCAGTGTGCTCAGCTCTTACGCGAGGGGGTATATATAGGCACCTAATTGGTCCCGGTTGGTGGCATGAACCGGGACTAAAGGGGAGCCTTTGGTCCCGGTTCAAGCCACCAACCGGGACCAATGGTGGTGGGCCAGGAGCGAGGCCCATTGGTCCCGGCTCGTCCCACCAACCGGGACCAAAAGGTCCAGATGAACCGGGACCAATGGCCCACGTGGCTCGGCCGCCCCCTAGGCTCACGAACCGGGTCCAGTGCCCCCATTCACTAGTAGAAAAAGGGGCTATGGTCCAGGCCGCCTCAGCCCATTAGTCCCGGTTCAGTCTTGAACCGGGACCAATGTGGGCATTGGTCCCGGTTCGTGAGCCCAGGGGGCCGGCCGGGCCACGTGGGCCATTGGTCCCGGTTCGTATGGACCTTTTGGTCCCGGTTGGTGGGACGAACCAGGACCAAAGGGCCTCCCTCCTGGCCCACCACCATTGGTCCCGGTTGGTGGCCTGAACCGGGACCAAAGGCTCCCCTTTAGTCCCGGTTCATGCCACGAACCGGGACCAATGAATTGCCTATATATACCCCCTCGCGCAAGAGCAGAGCACAGTGCTCTGTTTTTTCTGGCCGAGGGGGAGAGGCCTTTGTGGTGCTCTAGCTCACCTCCTATGCACATGAGGTGTTCGATGGAATGCCCGAGCCACACTACTTAAGCTTTCTCCTCTCGAAGCTCAACCTCCAAGCTCCATTTTCCTCGAGATTTGTCTAGATTTAGCGGTCCGTCACGCCCCATCCCCATCTTCACCGCCGTCGATCACCCGCGCCGATCTCATCACCGACACCACCGTGGTGAGCCTCTTGTTCTTATCTTCTTTCTGAAAGGAAAAATATTCTTACTTGTATGTTTAGATAGATACTTGTATCATTTTCTTACATTTATTATTGCATCTTATATAGTGCGATGGTTTTGGTATCCGCCCCCGTCGGCCCTCGTCCTGTCTATGATTCGGATGTGGTATGTATATTGTCTTTATAACTATTGGTTCATTTATTGTTTATGAAAATTATGCCGGCCAACGTGACATAGATTTTATTTATCTAGGATGTATGTGAATCGGAAATGCCAACCGACCCTATTGTCGAGAGGTTAAATTTAGTTGAAGAAGAAAACAATTTGTTGAAGGAAAAAATAAAAAAAATTGAGGAGGAGAAGATGATATTGGAGTTGCATGTTGCAGATGTCGTCGATGATCACAAGATCAAGATGGATGCAATGCGCTTGAAGATTAGAAAGATTAGAAAATATGCCATTCATACCGAGGCTTGGTATCATTATGCCGTTGGATCAATTGTTACCTTGGTTGCGATTATGATCGCATTTGTTTTCGCATTGAAATGTTTTACATAGTTTCAATGTATGGTTTAATTAATTAGATGCTCTGGAGAGCTATATGTTGTTAGATGAGAACTATGTATGCACTTTGGTTTTAATGTGATGATGAACTTCTATTAATTTGGACACTTAATTATATATAATGCATGCAGATGAACCGGCAATGGATGTACGGTGACAGACACACCCGCGAGTACATTAATGGCGTGCATGAGTTTCTCGATGCGGCTGAGGCAAACAAGCAGAATGGTTTTATGTGTTGTCCATGCACTGAATGTGGGAATACGAGGTCTTACTCTAACCAGAAAATCCTTCACTCCCACCTGCTTTACAAGGGTTTCATGCCACACTATAATGTTTGGACGAGGCATAGAGAAATAGGGGTTATGATGGAAGACGGCGAAGAAGAAGAGTACAATGAAAACTATGTGCCCCCTGAATACGGTGATGCTGCAACGGGGGGAGCTGGTGAAGATCAAGAGGAACCAGACGATGATGTGCCCAATGATGCTGCCATGGGTGAAGCTGCTTAAGATCAAGAGGAACCAGACGATGTGCCCGATGATGATGATCTCCGCCGGGTCATTGTCGATGCAAGGACGCAATGCATTAGTCAAAAGGAGAAGCTGAAGTTCGATCGCATGTTAGAGGATCACAAAAAAGGGTTATACCCCAATTGCGAAGATGGCAACACAAAGCTCGGTACCGTACTGGAATTGCTGCAGTGGAAGGCAGAGAATGCTGTGGCTGACAAAGGATTTGAGAAGCTACTGAAAATATTGAAGAAGAAGCTTCCAAAGGATAATGAATTGCCCGACAGTACATACGCAGCAAAGAAGGTCGTATGCCCTCTAGGATTGGAGGTGGAGAAGATACATGCATGCCCTAATGACTGCATCCTCTACCGCGGTGCATACAAGGATCTGAACGCATGCCCGGTATGCGGTGCGTTGCGGTATAAGATCAGACGAGATGACCCCGGTGATGTTGACGGCGAGCCCCTCAGGAAGAGGGTCCCTGCAAAGGTGATGTGGTATGCTCCTATAATACCACGGTTGAAACATCTGTTCAGAAACAAAGAGCATGCCAAGTTGATGCGATGGCACAGTGAGAACCGAAAGAAAGATGGGAAGTTGAGAGCACCCGCTGACGGGTCGCAGTGGGGAAAAATCGAGAGAAAGTACTGGGATGAGTTTGCAAAGGACCCAAGGAATGTATGGTTTTCTTTAAGCGCGGATGGCATTAATCCTTTCGGGGAGCAGTGCAGTAATCACAGCACCTGGCCCATGACTCTATGTATGTATAACCTTCCTACTTGGATGTGCATGAAGCGGAAGTTCATTATGATGCCAGTTCTCATCCAAGGCCCTAAGCAACCCGGCAACGAAATTGATGTGTACCTAAGGCCATTAGTTGAAGAACTTTTACAGCTGTGGAATGGAAACGGTGTACATACGTGGGATGAGCACAGACAGGAGGAATTTAACCTTAAGGCGTTGCTGTTCGTGACCATCAACGATTGGCCCGCTCTCAGCAACCTTTCAGGACAGACAAACAAAGGATACCACGCATGCACGCACTGTTTAGATGACACTGAAAGTATATACCTGGACAAATGCATGAAGAATGTGTACCTGGGCCATCGTCGATTTCTTCCGACCAACCATCAATGTCGAAAGAAAGGCAAGCATTTCAAAGGCGAGGCAGATCACCGGAAGAAGCCCGCCATGCGCACCGGTGATCACGTGCTTGCTATGGTCAATGATTTACCCTATGTCATCTTTGGAAAGGGTCCCGGTGGACTAGCTGTTCCGAATGACGCTGAGGGACACGCACCCATGTGGAAGAAGAAATCTATATTTTGGGACCTACCCTACTGGAAAGACCTAGAGGTCCGCTCCTCAATCGACGTGATGCACGTGACGAAGAACCTTTGCGTGAACCTGCTAGGCTTCTTGGGCGTGTATGGGAAGACAAAAGATACGCCGGAGGCACGGGAGGACCTGCAACGTTTGCACGAAAAAGACGACATGCCTCCGAAGCAGTATAAAGGTCCTGCCAGCTACGCTCTTATGAAAGAAGAGAAAGAAATCTTCTTTGAATGCCTGCTTAGTATGAAGGTCACGACTGGCTTCTCATCGAATATAAAGGGAATAATAAATATGCCAGAGAAAAAGTTTCAGAACCTAAAGTCTCATGACTGCCACGTGATTATGACGCAACTGCTTCCGGTTGCATTGAGGGGGCTTTTACCGGAAAACGTCCGATTAGCCATTGTGAAGCTATGTGCATTCCTCAATGCAATCTCTCAGAAGGTGATCGATCCAGAAATGGTACCAAGGCTAAGGAGTGATGTGGCGCAATGTCTTGTCAGTTTCGAGCTGGTGTTCCCACCATCCTTCTTCAATATCATGACGCACGTCCTAGTTCATCTAGTCGACGAGATTGTCATCCTGGGGCCCGTATTTCTACACAATATGTTCCCCTTTGAGAGGTTCATGGGAGTCCTAAAGAAATATGTCCGTAACCGCGCTAGGCCAGAAGGAAGCATCTCCATGGGCCATCAAACAGAGGATGTTATCGGGTTTTGTGTTGACTTCATTCCTGGCCTTAAGAAGATAGGTCTCCCTAAATCGCGGTATGAGGGGAGACTGACTGGAAAAGGCACTCTTGGAAGAGACTCAATAATATGCAGGGACGGATATTCTTGGTCTCAAGCACACTACACAGTTCTACAGAACTCTACCTTGGTGACCCCGTATGTCGATGAACACAAGAACAGTCTGCGCTCCAAACACCCGGAGCAATGCGACGACTGGATTACATGTGAACACATCAGGACTTTCAGCAGTTGGTTGGAAACACGTCTCAGAGGTGACAACACTGTTTGTGATGAGTTGTACTTGTTGTCCAGGGGACCATCTTTGACTGTATTGACTTACAAAGGATATGAAATAAATGGGAATACATTTTACACGATCGCCCAAGATCAAAAGAGCACCAACCAAAACAGCGGTGTCCGCTTTGATGCAGCAACCGAGAGCGGAAAGGACACATATTATGGTTACATAGTGGACATATGGGAACTTGACTACGGACCTGATTTTAAGGTCCCTTTGTTTAAGTGCAAATGGGTCATTCTGTTTGGCGGCGGGGTACAAGTAGACCCACAGTACGGAATGACAACAGTGGATCTGAAAAATCTTGGGTACACTGACGAACCGTTCGTCCTAGCCAATGATGTGGCACAGGTTATCTATGTGAAGGACATGTCTACTAAACCGAGAAAAAGAAAAGATAAGGAAGCGAATACATCATACGATGAGCCAAAGCGCCACATAGTTCTTTCAGGAAAAAGGGACATCCTGGGAGTGGACGGCAAGACAGACATGTCTGAAGATTATGAAAAGTTTCATGAAATTCCTCCCTTCAATGTCAAGGCTGACCCAAGCATCCTGATAAACAATGAAGATTATCCATGGTTACGGCGCAATAAGCAAATGACACAAGCGAAGAAAAAGTGAAGACTTTCTCCCGCAATAAGAAAATGCTATGTGGGTGAAATTATGATACCATGCATCCCAACTTTCAACTTTTTCAGAGTTCATTTGAAATGCTTTCATGTCTTATGGTTTGAAACTTTGATACTTCGAAAGTGATTGTCCATTTTGTACACGAAGTGCATCAAGTTTTTGTCGTAACCCTCTCTACTTTTTGGAACATGCTATGTGGGTGAAATGATGATACCATGCCAACTTTCAACCTTTTCAGAGTTCATTTTGAAATGCTTTCCAATATCAGAGTCATTTAGCTCAAAGAATGAATTAATAGCAAACAGAATGAACTACAAAACTTTTATGAAAATAAAAACAATCAATTAAAATATTATGTTATGATCAACTAAAATAAAACTATAATATTCTTCAATAGCAAAAAGAATATAATTTGTGTGACCTAAAAGCAAATTCTAATTTTATAGTAAAGTTATTCATAAACTAGTGATTCACACAAATTTTTAAAAATTCAAATTTAAACTATTTAAAATTTAAAACTAATGGCACTAACAGAAAGTTTATAATTTTTGTGACCTAAAAGCAAAAAGAAATCACTAAAAAACTGTAAGTATTTAGTTGTAAGTAGAAATAAAAAATAAATAGAAAAAAATTCTAATTTTATAGTAAAGTTATACATAAACTAGTGATTCACACAAATTTTTAAAAATTCAAATTTAAACTATTTAAAATTTAAAACTAATGGCACTAATAGAAAGTTTATAATTTTTGTGACCTAAAAGCAAAAAATAAAAAACCAAAAAACTGTAGAAATAAAAAAGAAAAAACAAAAAAATGCCACCTACTGGGCCTCCACGGCCTGAATACGACTAGAAACCCTACATGGGCCAGGATTCAGGCCCGCAGAAGGCCCAATAGGCCCACAGGCAAAGCAGTGTCAAATTAGGCCCATAGGCCTTCAGTTCGGAGGAGTTCGAGAGGGAGGAGGCAGCAGACCTTATAAACTGGTCTCGGGCGCTCTCAACTAGCGATGTGGGACTAAACTTTTGGACGCGGGGCGCACAAGGGCATTGGTCCCGGTTGGTGGCACCAACCGGGACTAAAGGGGGCATTGGTCACGGTTCGTGGCACCAACCGTGACCAATGCCCCCCTTTAGTCCCGGTTGGTGCCACGAACCGGGACCAAAGGCCGCCGCTTCCCGCCCTTTGGGCTGCCGAAAATTGACCTTTGGTCCCGGTTCATGGCACCAACCGGGACTAAAGGGGGCATTGGTCCCGGTTGGTGCCACGAACCGGGACCAATGCCTATTCTATATAAGCAGAGACTTGGCGTTTTTTCAGATTTCATCGCCAGTTCCCCGCCCCAACGACGCCGCCAGGCTGCCCGAGCTCGCCCCGACGACGCTGTCAGGCTGCCCGTGCTCGTCGTCGCCCCGCGCCCCTGCCCCGTGCTCGCCGTCGCCGTCGCCCCGCGCCCCTGCCCCGTGCTCGCCGTCGCCCTGCCCTTGCCCCGTCCCGCCCCCGCCGTCGCCTCGAGCTCCCCTGCTACGGGCTCGCCGTCACCACCCCGTGCTCGCCGTCGCCCAGCCCCTGCCCCGTCCCGCCCCCGCGCGCCGACGCCCTCGCCTGCCCCCGCGCTGTGAGCCGCCGCCCGGCTCTGTTTTTTTTATTTTTATAACTTTATTTTTTTTCTGTTCATATGTGATGTATATGTGTATAGATTTTTTCTGTTCATATATGTGTATATGTCTATTTTTTCTAATGTATATGTCTATTTTTTCTGTTCATATGTGATGTATATGTGTAGGATTTTTTTCTGTTCATAGATTTTTTCTAATGTATATGTCTATTTTTTCTGTTCATATATGTGTATATGTACTGTATGTGAACAATTAGGATTTTTTTTTCTATTTTTTCTGTTTTTTAGAAAAACTAGGATTTTTCTGTTCATAAAATGTATATGTGTATGTGAACAATGTATATGTCTATTTTTTCTGTTCATATATGTGTATGTGGCTATAATGTATATGTGTAAGAAAGGAGAAGAAGAGGGGAGAAGAGGGTCATCGATAACTTTAGTGAATTTTAGGTTATTTTCATTTTAGGTCATTTTAGGCGGGGAAGAAGGGGAAGAAGAGGGAGAAGAAGAGGGGGTCGAGAGGGGGTCTAGGGTCGCCGAGGGGTCGAGGGTCGTCGAACATGAGAGGAGGAAGAGGATAAAAAAAGAAGAGGAATAAGAAAAGAAAAAAGAGGAGTCTTCTCCTCTATTCTTTCTTCTCCTCTTTTTTTCTTCTTCTTCCTCTTTTTTTTATCGGGAACGAGGGTCGTCGAGGGTCGCCGAGCGGTAGAGGAAGAAGAGGATAAAAAAGAAGAGGAAGAAAAAAAAGAGGGATCGACGGTCGCCTAGGGGTGGAGGGTCGAGGGTCGAGAAACCCTAAATAGAAAGTATCGTCGGTGTGAGATACATGTACCGTCGGTGTCGGACACTACATCCACATCCCACAAGTGGCGCTGGTTTCGACGCCCACGTCACTTGTGGGACGTGGATGTAGTGTCCGACACCGAAGGCCACATGTATCTCACACCCACGATACTTGCTAGCTATTTAGGGTTTCCTCTACCGAAAAGAAGAGGAGAAATAAATAAGAAGAAGAAGAAAAAAGAAGAAAAAGAAGAGGAGAAGAAGAAAGGAATAGTGGAGAAGAAGAGAAAATAGAATATATTCTATTTTCTCTTCTTCTCCACTATTCCTTTCTTCTTCTCCTCTTTTGTTTCTTCTTTTTTTTCTTTGATCTTCTCCTCTAGCTATTCCTTTCTTCTTCTCCTCTATTGGTCGAGGGTCGGGAACTAGGGTAGAGGGTCGAGGGTCGTTAAGGGGTCAAGGGTCGAGGGTTTCAGGGTCGTTGAGGGTTCGAGGGGTCAAGAATCGCCGAGGGGTCGAGAGAGGTTTCCTAGTGTCAAAGTATTGAAGAAATCCATGCCTTCATCATTAGCCGGAAGTAACCAGGGCATGTTGGTATGAAGTTCTGCAAAGTTGTTCTGGAATGGAGTCCCGGATAGAAAATCCGCCTTTTGGTACGAATTCAGCAAAGGCCTTCCAAATAGCGATATTCGGAAGGCTCTTGCTGAACTTTGTACCAAAAAGCGAATTATCCTATCTGGGACTCCGTTCCAGAACAACTTTGAAGAGCTTCCTACCATCATGCACATGTTACTTTCGCCTAATGATGAAGACATGGTTTTGTTGAATCCTTTGACACTAGGCAACCTCCCGACCCCAAGGCGATCCTCTCGAACATGAGAGGAAGAAGAGGATAAAAAAAGAAGAGGAAGAAGAAAAAAGAGGAGAAGAAAGAATAGAGGAGTTCTTCTCCTCTATTCTTTCTTCTCCTCTTTTTTTTCTTCTTCTTCCTCTTTTTTTATCGGGAACGAGGGTCATCGAGGGACATATATAGATGTAGTGTCGTCGTTGTCGATATATACCCCCTCCCGATAGCTTACTATGATTAGGTAGCTAGTTCTACGTTTGGCACTAATATATCCATCTGTCATGTTTGAATAATAATTGCCATGTTGTAAATATTTGTAGAAACTATGGACACCGCCCTAGACGAAGCAACAAAAGAAGCGTTGTTGAGGGAGATAATCGCACAAGGAAGTGATGCCGTCTCGTACTATCTCAACGATATCATCGATGGTCCGGAAGGAGAGGGTGAACAAGCTGGCTACGGTGACCTAATGCCGGTGCAAGAAGAAGAACATGAGGACGGCGCCGGTGACCCAATGCCGGTGCAAGAAGGAGACCGTGATGACGGCTCCGGTGACCGAACCGAGTCCGGCCAGGTATATATATTAGTTAAGCCTATGCTGACTAGCTGATTGATGCATTCATTGTTTTGGTATGTACACATATTAATTAAGTCTTTGTTCTTTTTTCTAGCCCTCCGGATCGAGCACAACTTCAGTAAAGAGACGAGGCCTGAAGAAAAAGTTGAGCTCGGATGAAAAGCTTGAGATCACAGCAATCGCGCCCGACGGCCAACCTATTGAACCCCTCCGGACAAAGAGGGCATTTGTTGCTCAGTGCAGGGTTCTGGTTAGGGACAAGATCCCGATAAGCATCCAGCAATGGTTTAAGCCGGCTACAGAAGACCCTGAGGTGTCTTATGTCAATGATATGCAGAAAAATGATCTTTGGACTAAGCTGAAGTCAAATTTCACCCTACCGCCAGAGGATAATCCAGAGAACCCAATTAAAGAGAAATTAATCAAGTCTTTTGCTCTGAAGAGGATGGCAGATCTATTCAGGAGGTGGAAGAAAGAGCTGAATAGGTTTGTCGATAAAAAAGAGACACCAGAATTCAAGGGCAGATATGAGAAGATCAGAGATCACTGGCCCGCATTTGTGGCCTACAAGACATCGGAAAAGAGTAAGAAGATGTCGGCGACAAACAAGTAGAATGCCGCGAAGAAGAAGCTTCACCATCGCACGGGGTCAGGTGGCTACCTCGTAGCCCGGCCTAAGTGGTCCAAGGTTGAGAATGATCTGGTTCATAAAGGGATCAGACCAGAGACAAATAACTGGCCAGACCGTTGCCGGACTTGGTTCTTCGGGGCTGGCGGAACCTTGGACCCTGAAACAGGGAAATGCATTTGGACGAACAAACAAATGGACACACCAGTCAGTAAGCTTAAGCACTATATCGACGCAGCGTAGGAAGGGACGTTCTTTCCAGACAAAGAGCACGACGAGCTCACAATGGCCCTCGGGAATCCTGAGCACCCTGGACGGACACGAGGCACGCCAGGCTCCGTTCCGTGGAAGGTTGGGTTTCCGAACGCAGGCGGTTACAAATCCCATGAGAGGAGGAAAAAAGTGCAGCAGACCGAACTGCAGGCGCTGCATGCAAGGGTACAAGCGATAGAGGAACGAGAAGCAAATCGCAGCAAACGTACTGCCGAAGCCTCCCCCGAAGCTACCCCGCCATCTCAGCGCAGAAGCAGCGTGGCTTCCACCGAACAGCTTCAGCTGCAGCATGCCTTGACGGCTCCTGCCAGCTATCATGTGGATGCTATAACGGAGTCTCAAAATTGCCACCTTATGATGCAATGGATGAATTTGAAGGTCAAGGCGGATGTTGGCTCTGTTTATCCTACTGAACCCGGCGCAACTTTTCATTGCATGCCGATTCCAGAAGGATATGCTAGGGTGATGGTGGATGAGATAACGGAGGGATTTGAGGACCTCCAGCTTGACCACCCTACCGGTGAAGCGAAGACTCGGCTGGGGTCTGCTCTGAAGACTCCATGCCTATGGCGGAAGGACCTCATCAACCTTCCGAACTGGACGCCTCCGCCTCCTCCTCGTCCTCCGGCGAGCTAGGGCACTTCGCCTCCTCCACCGCCTCCTCCTCCGGCGAGTGACGATCAGGGCCCTCGGCCGGCTCCTTCTCCGGCGCGTGGCGGCACTCCGCCTCCGTCTCCGCCTGCGCCGACGCGCCCGAGCAGCCAACCTCCTCCTTCTCCGCCTCGTCAGCAAGGGCAGAAGAGACCTGCCGCCGCTCCAGCTGCTCCGGTGGGTCGTAGTCCTTCTCCTTCGCCTCTTAAGCAAGTAAAGAAGACAACCGCTTCGTCTGCTCGGTTGGCGTCTAGCAGTACAACCAGAGGCGGGAGGACATACAGATTCGGTCCTTCTCTGAAGACTCTAGAGAAGTTACCATACGAGAGGACCCAGGAGGAGAACGCCGAGATCGCGCGAGAAGAAGTGAGGAAATTCTTTGAAGGGGTGAAAGCAAAGAAACATCCACCTCCGGAGGAGAAGGTAGATGGGGTGAAAATGAAGCGCACTCTGGCTGCCCTGACAAAACCACCAAAGTCTGATCCGCCGAAAGGAAACTATGACCGCATTATTGGAAAGGAATTTGCCGGAGCGGAGCGGTCGGGAACTACTGTCAATGATGAAAGGCTGAAAAACGACGAGCTGGGAAACAAATTGCCCAGCTCGGCAAACAAGCGAAGCAATCATGCCCCCCGCTCAAGGTGCCTAGCCACAACGTCGCTAATGATCCGAGGATGGTGCCCGGTTATAATAATCTTGCAGATTACCTGCCCGACGAAGTACATTATGAACCCATGGACATGCAGATGCAAAGATACGAGTACGGGAAGCCTCTCGTCAAAGATGAAAGATCTCTATCAACGATGATGCGAAGATTGCATGATTGGTACTTGAAAATCTGCAGAGACTCTGGGGGGAGGAGTACTTTGTATGTGAGAGTTAAAAAGGAGCATGACCTCGTTGGAATTGATCTGTTGCCTATTCCATTTGAGGAGTTCTATCAGTTTTTCAATCAATTGGCCCTCGATAAAACAACGGTCGCCTGCTACTGTCTGTAAGTAGTACTACTTCTGTCATTAAGTTTCTCTATATAGCTTAGCTCTTTCATTGATGTATTTATAATCATCCTCACTATATTATGCAGATTGAAGAAAAGACAAGTCGGTGATATTGGGTTCATTAACACATATCTCATAGATGCAATTCAGGTTAAACTTCATGCCGCAGCTACCGAGGCCAACTTGCTACAATCGTTCGTAATAAATCAAAACAAAGATATAATACTCTTTCCTTACAACTTCAAGTGAGTGTTACTGTCTTGTGCGTATTCGGTTTCCCTTATATATTACTCAAGGTTATAGTAATGTAATTCATGAGTTATGCATGCGTGTGCAGTTTCCACTATATTCTCCTAGAGATTAAGCTTGAGCAGGGACTAGTAACCGTCTTAGACTCAAAACGAAAAGATCCCCAGGACTATGCAGACATGACTGAAATCCTCAAGAAGTAAGTTAAATCGATCATTATCCACCATATCAGCAACTTTGTTCATTTCCTGATATCAAGTAATTGTTTTCTTTGTCCGGCAGGGTTTGGAGAAAATTCATCAAAAAAGTTCCGGGACTGCCGAAGGAGCTGGAATTTAGACACCCGAAAGTAAGTACTATAGTAGCATGTTCCGCGCATCTCCTAGTGATTCAAGCGCTAGTTTCATCAATACCATTTAGCATTCTTGCTTATCAGTTTGATTGACCTCTATTTCTTGTAAAGTGGTTGTGGCAGGAACAAGGGAATGATTTCTGTGGATACTACATCTGCGAGTCCATCCGCCACACGACGTGTGAGCGGGGCGGGTACTCTAACGAACAATATGAAGTACGTAAATAACAATATTCACAATTTTATTTTATTACCATCATTTGTGTTGAGTTTCATTCATATATATATATATATGTATTGACCCCCTTCTTCAAATTAGATGTTTCGGAAGCGGGATGAACTCCTAGCACCAGCTCGCATGCGAGCAATTCAAGAGGAATTGGCGGCATTCTTTCTTGACCACGTGATCCCTGAAGACGGAGAATTCTATGTTAAACCTGAGTCCGTATGATTATATTTGTAAGAGATAATTACTGTATATATGTAGCCGGTACTATCAGATAGATATACGAGAACTTGTTGTTCGATCAATCTCTTGGAGAAGGAGAGGTGGTCGATATCACTTCTCTCTGTATGCATATATGTTCATGACGATCTTCTGTTTCCTTCGTTTGCTTTACTAGCTAGCCAGCGTGTCTAGTCCTCTCTATACGTATGTATAGTACGTAGCGTCGACCAAGCACGGACATAAGAGAGGACACTTCTCTATATTAATTATAGCTAGCTAACACAATATATGAAACACCTAAATTAACCCCCCAAAACCCCCAACCCCCCCCCCCCCTTTCAAAAAAAAACAAAAACCCTAGCCACAGAAATGCTGACGCGTGGATGCCTATTGGTCCCGGTTGGTGCCACCAACCGGGACCAAAGGGTCTCCTGACTGGGCTCTGCACACTGCCCACGTGGAGGGGCTTTAGTCCCGGTTCTGGATTGAACCGGGACTAAAGGTGGGAGGTATTAGTACCGACACTTTAGTCCCGGTTCAGGAACCGGGACTAAAGGCCCTTACAAACCGGGACTATAGGCCCTTTTTCTACCAGTGATTGGTCCCGGTTCTAGAGTGAACCGGGACTAATGGGCTGACCCGGCCTGGACCAAAGCCCTGTTTTCTACTAGTGAAGAAAACCCCCCTCAAAAATAGATTCTAAATCTTGTTTGAATGAAGCGGGTAGCCCAACATAAAAGCTTTTTAAGTAAACCTCAATTTGATATTGGGGTACATAGCTAGCCCGGATCCTTAACAGCCTATCCCAAGCATCTTTCAAAGATTCATCAAGTAAATAACGAAAAATTCCAGAATCATCTTCATCAAAATTGCTAAGGTTCTCATTGATAACTCCGGCAAGTTGTTCCATAGCATTCCGATTTATGAGTTAGATAAGATAGCAGGATTGTCTAAAGCACTAGAACTTGGGAGAGAACCCCCAATTATTTTTGGTTCTGACATGGCGAGGGAAAAGAGGCAACCAGAAAAAGAGAAGGATGATAGAGAGAGAGGGCGAATAAAATGGCAAGGGTGAAGTGGGGGAGAGGAAAACGAGAGGCAAATGGCAACTAATGTAATGCGAGAGATAGGGCTTGTGATGGGTACTTGGTATGTTGACTTTTTGCATAGACTCCCCGGCAATGGCGCCAGAAATGGCTCGTTGTCGGGAGTCAAATCTTGACTTGAGCGAACCTCCCCGGCAACAGCGCCAGAAATTCTCCTTGCTACCTCTTGACCTTGCGTTGGATTTACCCGAAGAGGAAAGGATGATGCAGCAGAGTAGCATAAGTATTTCCCTCAGTTTTTGAGAACCAAGGTATCAATCCAGTAGGAGGCCACGCTCAAGTCCCTCATACCTGCACAAAATGATAGATACTCGCAACCAACGCGATTAGGGGTTGTCAATCCCTTCACGGTCACTTACGAGAGTGAGATCTGATAGATATAATATTTTTGGTATTTTTGGTATAGAGATGCAAAGTGAAAAGTAAAAGGCAAAGTAAAAAAAAGCAAAGCAAGATTAAAGTTATAGAGATTGATATGATGAGAATAGACCCGGGGGCCATATGTTTCACTACTGGCTTCTCTCAAGAGCATAAGTATTCTACGGTGGGTGAACAAATTACTGTTGAGCAATTGACAGAATTGAGCATAATTATGAGAATATCTAGGCATGATCATGTATATAGGCATCATGTCCGTGACAAGTAGACCGAAACGATTCTGCATCTACTACTATTACTCCACTCATCGACCGCTATCCAGCATGCACCTAGAGTATTAAGTTAAAAACAGAGTAACGCTTTAAGCAAGATGACATGATGTAGAGAGATAAATTCATGCAATATGAAATAAACCCCATCTTGTTATCCTCGATGGCAACGATGCAATACGTGCCTTGCTGCCCCTTCTGTCACTTGGAAAGGACACCGCAAGATCGAACCCAAAGCTAAGCACTTCTCCCATGGCAAGAACTACCAATCTAGTTGGCCAAACCAAATGGATAATTCAAAGAGACTTGCAAAGATAACCAATCATACATAAAAGAATTCAGAAAAGATTCAAATATTATTCATAGATAGACTTGATCATAAACCCACAATTCATCGGTCTCAACAAACACACCGCAAAAAGAAGAAGATTACATCGAATAGATCTCCACGAGAGAGGGGAGAACTTTGTATTGAGATCCAAAAAGAGAGAAGAAGCCATCTAGCTAATAACTATGGACCCGAAGGTCTGAGGTAAACTACTCACACTTCATCGGAGTGGCTATGATGATGTAGAAGCCCTCCGTGATGACGGCCCTCTCTGGCGGAGCTCCGGAATAGGCCCCAAGATGGGATCTCGTGGATATAGAAAGTTGCGGTGGTGGAATTAGGTTTTTGGCTCCATCACTGTTTGTTTGGGGGTACGTAGGTATATATAGGAGGAAGATGTACGTCGGTGGAGCTTTGGTGGGCCCACGAGGGTGGGGGGGTGCCTGGGGTGTAGGGCGCACCCCCTACCTCGTGCCCACCTCGAAGCTTCCTTGGCGTAGGGTCCAAGTCTCCTGGGTCATATTCGGGAAGAAAATCACGTTCCAGAAAGGTTTATTCCGTGTGGACTCCATTTGATATTCCGTTTCTTCGAAACACTGAAATAGGCAAAAAATTAGCAATCCTGGGTTGGGCCTCCGGTTAATAGGTTAGTCCCAAAAATAATATAAAAGTGGAAAATAAAGCCCAATATAGTCCAAAACAGTAGATAATATAGCATGGAGCAATCAAAAATTATAGATACGTTGGAGATGTATCAGGCATCCCCAAGCTTAATTCCTGCTCGTCCTCGAGTAGGTAAATGATAAAAAGAGAATTTTTGATGCGGAGTGTTACTTGGCATAATTTGAATGCAAATATTCTTAATTGTGATATGAATATTCAGATTCGAAAGATTCAAGACAAAAGTTTATATTGACATAAAAATAATAATACTTCAAGCATACTAACAAAGCAATTATGTCTTCTCAAAATAACATGGCCAAAGAAAGTTATCCCTACAAAATCATATAGTCTGGCTATGCTCTATCTTCACCACACAAAGTATTTAAATCATGCACAACCCCGATGACAAGCCAAGCAATTGTTTCATACTCTAACTTTTTCAATCTTCATGCAATACATGAGCGTGAGCCATGGATATAGCACTATAGGTGGAATAGAATGGTGGTTGTGGAGAAGACAAAAAGAGGGGAAGATAGTCTCACATCAACTAGGCGTATCAATGGGCTATGGAGATGCCCATCAATAGATATCAATGTGAGTGAGTAGGGATTGCCATGCAACGGCTGCACTAGAGCTATAAGTATATGAAAGCTCATCAAGAGGAACTAAGTGGGTGTGCATCCAACTTGCTTGCTCATGAAGACCTAGGGCAATTTGAGGAAGCCCATCATTGGAATATACAAGCCAAGTTCTATAATGAAAGATTCCCACTAGTATATGAAAGTGACATAACGAGAGACTCTCTATCATGAAAATCATGGTGCTACTTTGAAGCACAAGTGTGGTAAGAGGATAGTAAAATTTTCCCTTCTCTCTTTTTCTCTCATTTTTTTATTTGGGCCTTTTCTCTTTTTTATGGCCTCTTTTTTTGGGCTTCTTTGGCCTCTTTTATTTATTTTTCGTCCGGAGTCTCATCCCGACTTATGGGGGAATCATAGTCTCCATCATTCTTTCCTCACTTGGGACAATGCTCTAAAAATGATGTTCATCACACTTTTATTTTTCTTACAACTCAACAATTACAACTCGATTCTTAGAACAAAATATGACTCTATATGAATGCCTCTGGCGGTGTACCGGGATATGCAATGACAATGATGGAGTGTGTCATAATAAACGGAACGGTGGAAAGTTGCATGGCAATATATCTCGGAATGCCTATGGAAATGCCATAATAGGTAGGTATGGTGGCTATTTTGAGGAAGGTATATGGTGGGTGTATGATACCGGCGAGAGGTGCGCGGTATTAGAGAGGCTAGCAAAGGTGGAAGGGTGAGAGTGCGTATAATCCATGGACTCAACATTAGTCATAAAGAACTCATATACTTATTGCAAAAATCTAGAAGTTATCAAAGCAAAGTATTATGCACATTCTCCTAGGGGGATAGATTGGTAGGAAAAGACCATCGCTCGTCCCCGACCGCCACTCATAAGGAAGACAATCAATAAATAAATCATGCTCCGACTTCATCACATAATGGTTCACCATACGTGCATGCTACGGGAATCACAAACTTTAACACAAGTATTCTTTAAATTCACAACTACTCAACTAGCATGACTCTAATATTATCACCTCCATATCTCAAAACAATTATCATGCTTCAATCTTTTCTTAGTATTCAATGCACTCAAAAGAAAGTTTCACAAATCTTGAATACCAAGCATGTTATTATTAAGCAAATTACCATGCTATTAAGAGACTCTCAAAATAATTTAAGTGGAGCATGAGAGAACAATAGTTTCTTTAAAACAAATCCACCACCGTGCTCTTAAAAGATCTAAGTGAAGCACATAGAGCAAAATTATAACGCTCAAAAGATATAAGTGAAGCACATAGAGCAAAACTACATGGCTCAAAAGATATAAGTGAAGCACATAGAGTATTCTATCAAATTTTAATTCATGTATGGCTCTCTCAAAAGGTGTGTACAGCAAGGATGATTGTGGCACACTAAAACAAGAAGACACAAATAATACAAGACGCTCCAAGAAAAACACCTACCATGTTGGTGAATAAAAATATAGCTCCAAGTAAATTACCGATGGAAGTGGACGAAAGAGGGGATGCCTTCCGGGGCATCCCCAAGCTTCGAATTTTTGGTGTCCTTGGATTATCTTGGGGGTTCCATGGGCATCCCCAAGCTTAGGCTCTTTCCACTCCTTGTTCCATAATCCATCAAAAGAATTCACCCAAAACTTGAAAACTTCACAACACAAAACTCAAATAGAAATCTTTTGAGGTCCGTTAGAGAAAGAAAACAAAAGACCACTTCAAGGTACTGTAATGAACTCATTATTTATTTATATTGGTGTTAAACCTACTGTATTCCAGCTTCTCTATGGGTTATGAACTATTTTACTAGCCATAGATTCATCAAAATAAGCAAACAACACACGAAAAACAGAATCAGTCAAAAACAGAACAGTCTGTAGTAATCTGTAACCAACGCAAACTTCTGGAACCCCAAAATTCTAAAATAAATTGCTGGACGTGAGGAATTTATCTATTAATCATCTGGAAAAAGAATTAACCAAATAGCACTTCCAAATAAAAATTACAGCAGTTCTCGTGAGCGCTAAAATTTCTGTTTTTTACAGCATGTTCAACAAGACTTTCCCCAAGTCTTCCCAACGGTTCTACTTGGCACAAACACTAAATAAACAAAAAAACACAACCAAAACAGAGGCTAAATAAATTATTTATTACTAAACAGGAGCAAAACGCAAGGAATAAAAATAAAACTGGGTTGCCTCCCAACAAGCACTATCGTTTAACGCTATATAGAGCTGAGCTATATAGAGAGACTTAATGACAAAAGTGGTACTACTTACAGACAGTAGCAGGTGACCGTTGCTTTATTGAGGGCCAATTGATTGAAAAACTAAAAGAACTCCTCAAATGGAACAGGCAACAGATCAATTCCAACGAGGTCATGCTCCTTTTTAACTCTCACATACAAAGTACTCCTCCCCCCAGACTCTCTGCAGATTTTCAAGTACCAGTCATGCAATATTCGCATCATTGTTGATAGAGATCTTTCATCTTTGACGAGAGGCTTCCCGTACTCGTATCTTTGTATCTGCACCTCCATGGAATCATAATGTACATCGTCGGGCAGGTAATCTCCAAGATTGCTATAACCGGGCACCATCCTCGGATCATTAGCGACGATGTCGCTAGGCACCTTGAGCGGGGGGCGCGATTGCTTCGCTTGTTCGCCGAGCTGTGCAATTTGTTTCCCAGCTCGTCGTTCTTTTAGCATTTGATCACTGACAGTACTTCCCGACCGCTCCGCTTCGGCAAATTCTTTTCCAATAATGCGCTCATAGTTTCCTTTCGACGAAGACTTGGGTGGTTTTGTCAGGGCAGCCAGAGTGCGCTTCACTTTCACCAGATCTACCTTCTACTCGGGAGGTGGATGTTTCTTTGCTTTCACCCCTTCAAAGAAGTTCCTCACTTCTTCTCGCGCGATCTCGGCGTTCTCCTCTGG
Source organism: Triticum monococcum (assembly GCA_034509565.1). NCBI lineage: Eukaryota > Viridiplantae > Streptophyta > Magnoliopsida > Poales > Poaceae > Triticum > Triticum monococcum. Next base: position 700,611,857 of record CM067847.1, read on the forward strand.
GGTCCTCTCGTATGGTAACTTCTTTGGAGTCTTCAGAAAAGGACCGAATCTGTATGTCCTCCCGCCTCTGGCTGTACTGCAAGACGCCAGCAGAGCAGACGGAGCGGTTGTCTTCTTTACTTGCTTACCAGGCGGAGGAGAAGGACTACGACACGCCGGAGCAGCCGGAGCGGCGGCAGGTCTCTTCCGCCCTTGCTGACGAGGCGGAGAAGGAGGAGGCTGGCTTCTCGGGTGCGCTGGCGCAGGCGGAGAAGGAGGCGGAGTGCCGCCACGCGCCGGAGAAGGAGCCGGCCGAGTGCCCTGATCGTCACTCGCCGGAGGAGGAGGCGGTGGAGGAGGCGGAGTGCCCTAACTCCCCGGAGAAGGAGGAGGAGGCGGAGGCGTCCAGTTCGGAAGGTTGATGAACTCCTTCTGCCATAGGCATGGAGTCTTCAGAGCAGAACCTAGCTGAGTCTCCCCTTCACCGGTAGGGTGGTCAAGCTAGAGCTCCTCAAATCCCTCCATTATTTCATCCACCATCACCCTAGCATATCCTTCTGGAATCGGCCTGCAGTGAAAAGTTGCGTCGGGTTCAGTAGGAAAAATAGAGCCAACAGCCGCCTTGACCTTCATATTAATCCATTGCGTCATAAGGTCGCAATTTTGAGACTCCATGATAGCATCCACGGGATAGCTGGCAAGAGCTGTCAAGACTTGCTCCGGCTGAAGCAGCTCGGTGGAAGCCACGGTGCTTCTCCGCTGAGATGGAGGGGTAGCTTCGAGGGAAGCTTCGGCAGTTCGTTTGCTGCGATTTGCTTCTCGTTCCTCTATCGCTTGTACCCTTGCTTGCAGCACCTACATTTGGGTCTGTTGCACTTTTTTCCCCCTCTCCTGGCATTTATAACTGCCTGCGTCCGGAAACCCAACCTTCCACGGAATGGAGCCTGGCGTGCCTCGTGTCCGTCCAGGGTGCTCAGGATTCCCGAGGGCCATTGTGAGCTCGTCGTTCTCTCTGTCTGGAACGAATGTCCCTTGTTGCGCTGCTTCAATATACTGCTGAAGCTTCTTGACTGGTATGTCCATTTGATCGTTCGTCCAAATGCACTCCCCTGATATAGGGTCCAAGGTTCCGCCAGCCCCGAAGAACCAAGTCCGGCAACGGTCTGGCCAGTTAATTGTCTCTGGTTCGATCCCTTTATCAGCCAGATCATTCTCAGTCTTGGCCCACTTCGGCCGGGCTACGAGGTAGCCACCTGACCCCGTGCGATGGTGATGCTTCTTCTTCGTAGCATTTTGCTTGTTTGTCGCCGACATCTTCTTACTCTTTTCCGATGTCTTGTGGGCCACAAATCCGGGCCAGTGATCTCTGATCTTCTCATATCTGCCCTTGAATTCTGGTGTCTCTTTATTTTCAAAAAACTTATTCAGCTCTTTCTTCCACCTCCTGAATAGTTCTGCCATCCTCTTAAGAGCAAAAGACTTGATTAATTGCTCTTTAACTGGCTTCTCCGGATCATCCTCTTGCGGTAGGGTGAAATTTGACTTCAGCTTAGTCCAAAGATCATTTTTCTGCATATCATTGACATAAGACACCTCAAGGTCTTCTATAGCCGGCTTTAACCATTGCTGGATGCTGATTGGGATCTTGTCCCTAACCAAAACCCCACACTGAGCAACAAATGTGCTCTTTGTCCGGAGGGGTTCAATCGGTTGGCCGTCGGGCGCGATTGCTATGATCTCAAACTTTCATCCGAGCTCAACTTTTTCTTTGGGCCTCATCTCTTTACCGAAGTTGTGCTCGATCCAGAGGGCTAGAAAAAAGAACAAAGACTTAATTAATATGTGTACATACCAAAACAATGAATGTATCAATTAGCTAGTCAGAAGAAGCTTAACTAATATATATACCTGGCTGGACTCGGTTCGGTCACCGGAGACGTCATCACGATCTCCTTCTTGCACCGGCATTGGGTCACCGGAGCCGTCCTCACGGTCTCCTTATTGCACCGGCATTAGGTCACCGGAGCCATCATAATCATAGCCAGCTGTTTCCAGACCATCAGTGTCGTTGAGAAACAACGAGCAGACGGCATCACTTCCTCGTGCGATTATGTCCCCCAACAACTCTTCTTGTACTTCGTCTCGGGCGTGTCCATAGTTTCTACAAATATTTACAACATGGCAATTATTATTCAAACATGAAAGATGGATATATTAGTGGCAAACGTAGAACTAATATTAATTAGTGGCCTCGACGCTACTTCTCTAGGGTTTGGGGTGGCCTCGGCGCTGCTTCTCTAGGGTTTGGGGTGGCCTCGACAATGCTTCAAGGATAAAAAAGAAGAGGAAGAAGAAGAAAAAAGAGGAGAAGACAGAATAGAGGAGTTTACTCCTCTATTCTTTCTTCTCCTCTTTTTTTTCTTCTTCCTCTTTTTTTTATCGGCAACGAGGGTCGTCGAGGGTCACCGAGCGGTGGAGGAAACCCTAAATAGCAAGTATCGTGGGTGTGAGATACATGTGGCCGTCGGTGTCAGCCACTACATCCACGTCCCACAAGTGACGTGGGCGTCGAAGCCCGCGTCACTTGTGGGACGTGGATGTAGTGTCCGACACCGACGGCCACATGTATCTCACATCGACGATACCTGCTATTTAGGGTTTCCTCTACCGCTCGGCGACCCTGACCCTCGACGACCCTCGTTTCCGATAAAAAAAAGAGGAAGAAGAAGAAAAAAAGAGGAGAAGAAATCTTTCTTCTCCTCTTTTTTTCTTCTTCTTCCTCTTTTTTTTATCGGAAACGAGGGTCGTCGAGGGTCGCCGAACGGTAGAGGAAACCCTAAATAGCAAGTATCGTGGGTGTGAGATACATGTGCCCGTCGGTGTCGGACATTACATCCACGTCCCACAAGTGACATGGGCGTCGAAGCCCGTGTCACTTGTGGGACGTGGATGTACTGTCCAACACCGACGGCCACATGTATCTCACACCGACGATACTTGCTATTTAGGGTTTCCTCTACCGCTCGGCGACCCTCGACGACCCTCGTTCCCGATAAAAAAAAGAGGAAGAAGAAAAAAGAGGAGAAGAAAGAATAGAGGAGAAGTTATCCTCTTCTCCCTCTCATGTTCGACGACCCTCGACCCCTCGGCGACCCTAGACCCCCTCTCGACCCTCGACCCCTTGGCGACCGTCGACCCCCTCTCGACCCTCGACCCCTCGGCGACCCTCGACGACCCTCGTTCCCGATAAAAAAGAGGAAGAAAAAAAAGAGGAGACGAAAGAATAGAGGAGAAGAACTCCTCTATTCTTTCCTGTCCTCTTTTTTTGTTTTCCTCTTCTTTTTTTATCCTCTTCTTCCTCTCATGTTCGGCGCCCCTCGACGACCCTCGTTCCTGAGATCTCCTCTATTCTTTCTTCTCCTCTTTTTTTTCTTCTTCCTCTTCTTTTTATATCCTTTTCTTCCTCTCATGTTCGATGACCCCCTCTCGACCCCCTCTCGACCGTCGACCCTCTCTCGACCCTCATATATAAAACATTTTCTTCCTTCTTCTTCCTTCTATTCCTTCTTCCTAAATATATAAAACTTTTTTAAAAATGAAACTAACCTAAAATGTACTAAATCAGAGAACATATATAGATAAAACTTTTCTAATAAAAAATCTAACTTTTGCATATATGTATTTTTAAAACATCATTACAATTGAAAAAAATACATACATATATACCTATATGAACATACATAAAAAACATATATGGACATACATACAAAAACATATATCTAAAAGATACATATATGTATATATATATATATATATGAAAATCTAAAAACATGTAAAAAAGATGTATAATTAAAAAATGCACGGCGGCGGCAGATGCGCGGTGCTCATAGAGGCGGCGATGCGTCGGGGCAGGGGATGACCGGCGAGGGCGCGGGCGACGAGGGCACGGGCGAGGGCGCGGGCAACGGCGAAGATGGGCGCGGGCGAGGGCGATGGCGACGACGGGCGCGGGCGACGGCCGGCGAGGGTGTGGGCGATGGCGACGACACGCGCGGGCGACGGCGACGGCGTGGGCGGCGTGCGGCGTCGGGGCAGCCTGGCAGCGTCGAGGAGGTCGGCGTCGTCGGGGGAAACTGGCGAGGGAAATCTGAAAATTTCACAAGTCCTGGTTATATACCAAAGGCATTGGTCACGCTTTGTGGCACAAACCGTGACCAATGCCCCCCTTTAGTCCCGGTTGGTGCCACCAACCGGGACCAAAGGCCTCTTTTCAGCAGCCCAAAGGGCGGGAAGCGGCGGCCTTTGGTCCCGGTTGGTAGCACCAACCGGGACTAAAGGGGGGCATTGATCACGGTTTGTGCCACAAACCGTGACCAATGCCCCCTTTAGTCCCGTTTGCAGGCACCAACCGGGACCAAAGGCCTTGTGCTGCCCCGCGCTAAAACTTTAGTGCCACCTCGCTAGCTGAGAGAGCTCGAGAGTGGTTTATAAGCGCTACTGCACCTTCCCTCTCGAGCTCCTCTCAAATGCAGGCTTTCGGGCCTAACCCTGCGCTGTGTGCCTGTGGGCCTACTGGGCCTCCTGCGGGCCTAAATCCTGGCCCATGGTAGGGTTTTCTAGTCGTATTCAGGTCGTGGGGGCCCAGTAGGTGGCACTTTTTTTCTTTGTTGCTTTATTTATTTTATTTTGTTTCTACTTACAGCAAAATACTTATTGTTGCTATTTTTTTCTAGTTTTTTTGTTTTTTTTTCATTATTTATTTTGTTTTGTTTTTTGCTTTATATTTTAATTCTTTTTTTTGCTTTTAGTTTTAGAAAAATTATGAACTTTCTGTTAGTGCCATTAGTTTTCAAATTTGGAAACACTTTTTTAGTTTTTTTGTTTTCTTTGTTGCTTCATTTATTTTATTTTGTTTGTACTTACAACAAATACTTATTGTTGCTATTTTTTTCCAGTTTTTTTTGTTTTGTTTTCTGCATTATTTATTTTCTTTTGTTTTTTGCCTTATTTTTTTATTCTTTTTGCTTTTAGTTTTAGAAAAATCATAAACTTTCTGTTAATGCCATTAGTTTTCAAATTTGAAAACACTTTTTTAGTTTTTTTGTTTTCTTTGTTGCTTTATTTATTTTATTTTGTTTCTATTTACAAAAAAATACTTATTGTTGCTATTTTTTTGTTTTCCAGATTTTTTGTTTTGTTTTCTACATTATTTATTTTCTTTTGTTTTTTGCTTTATTTTTTATTTCCTTTTGCTTTTAGGTCAGCAAAATTATATACTTTCTGTTAGTGCCATTAGTTTTAGAAAAATTATAAACTTTCTGTTAGTGCCATTAATTTTCAAATTTGAATAGTTAAAATTTGAATTCTTTGAAAATTGTGTGAATCACAAGTTTGTGATTAACTTTACTAAAAAAATGAACATAGATGCACCTATGGAGAAAATTCGACCTAAATTCATAGTTTTCAAATGAACTCTGAAAAAGTTGGCATTGCATACTCGTGTGTTACAAAGTTGGCATGGTATCATCATAATAGTTGCGGGAGAAAGTCTTCACTTTTTCTTCGCTTGTGTCATTTGCTTATTGCACCGTAACCATGGATAATCTTCATCGTTTATCAGGATGCTTGGGTCAGCCTTGACATTGAAGGGAGGAATTTCATGAAACTTTTCATAATCTTCAGACATGTCTGTCTTGCCGTCCACTCCCAGGATGTCCCTTTTTCCTGAAAGAACTATGTGACGCTTTGGCTCATCGTATGATGTATTCGCTTCCTTATCTTTTCTTTTTCTCGGCTTGGTAGACATGTTCTTCACATACATAACATGTGCCACATCATTGGCTAGGACGAACAGTTCATCAGCGTACCCAAGATTTTTCAGATCCACTGTTGTCATTCCGTACTTTGGGTCTACCTGTACCCCGCCGCCTGACAGATTGACCCATTTGCACTTAAAAAAGGGACCTTAAAATCATGTCCGTAGTCAAGTTCCCATATCTCCACTATGTAACCATAATATGTGTCCTTTCCGCTCTCGGTTGCTGCATCAAAGCGGACACCGCTGTTTTGGTTGGTGCTCTTTTGATCTTGGGCAGTCCTGTAAAATGTATTTCCATTTATCTCGTATCCTTTGTAAGTAAATACAGTCAAAGATGGTCCCCTGGAAAACAAGTACAACTCATCACAAACAGTGTTGTCACCTCTGAGACGTGTTTCCAACCAACTGCTGAAAGTCCTGATATGTTCACATGTAATCCAATCGTCGCACTGCTCTGGGTGTTTGGAGCGCAGACTGTTCTTGTGTTCATCGACATACGGGGTCACCAAGGTAGAGTTCTGTAGAACTGTGTAGTGTGCTTGAGACCAAGAATATCCGTCCCTGCATATTATTGAATCAGTTCCAAGAGTGCCTTTTCCAGTCAGTCTCCCCTCATACCGCGATTTAGGGAGACCTATCTTCTTAAGGCCAGGAATGAAGTCAACACAAAACCTGATAACATCCTCTGTTTGATGGCCCATGGAGATGCTTCCTTCTGGCCTAGCACGGTTACAGACATATTTCTTTAGGACTCCCACGAACCTCTCAAAGGGGAACATATTGTGTAGAAATACGGGCCCTAGGATGACAATCTTGTCGACTAGATGAACTAGGACGTGCGTCATGATATTGAAGAAGGATGGTGGGAACACCAACTCGAAACTGACAAGACATTGCGCCACATCACTCCTTAGCCTTGGTACAATTTCTGGATCGATCACCTTCTGAGAGATTGCATTAAGGAATGCACATAGCTTCACAATGGCTAATCAGACGTTTTCCGGTAGAAGCTCCCTCAATGCAACCGGAAGCAGTTGCGTCATAATCACGTGGCAGTCATGAGACTTTAGGTTCTGAAAATTTTTCTCTGGCATATTTATTATTCCCTTTATATTCGACGAGAAGCCAGTCGTGACCTTCATACTGAGCAGGCATTCAAAGAAGATTTCTTTCTCTTCTTTCGTAAGAGCGTAGCTGGCAGGACCTTTATACTGCTTCAGAGGCATGCTGTCTTTTTCGTGCAAACGTTGCAGGTCCTCCCGTGCCTTAGGTCTATCTTTTGTCTTCCCATACACGCCCAAGAAGCCTAGCAGGTTCACGCAAAGTTCTTCGTCACGTGCATCACGTCGATTGAAGAGTGGACCTCTAGGTATTTCCAGTAGGGTAGGTCCCAAAATATAGATTTCTTCTTCCACATGGGTGCGTGTCCCTCAGCATCATTCGGAACAGCTAGTCCGCCGGGACCCTTTCCAAAGATTACGTGTAAATCATTGACCATAGCAAGTACGTGATCACCGGTACGCATGGCGGGCTTCTTCCGGTGATCTGCCTCGCCTTTGAAATGCTTGCCTTTCTTTCGACATTGATGGTTGGTCGGAAGAAATCGACGATGGCCCCGGTACACATTCTTCCTTCATTTGTCCAGGTATATACTTTCAATGTCATCTAAACAGTGTGTGCATGCGTGGTGTCCTTTGTTTGTCTGTCCTGAAAGGTTACTGAGAGCGGGCCAATCGTTGATGGTCACGAATAGCAACGCCTTTAGGTTAAATTCCTCATGTCTGTGCTCATCCCACGTCCTTACACCATTTCCATTCCATAGCTGTAAAAGTTCTTCAACTAATGGCCTTAGGTACACATCAATGTCGTTGCCGGGTTGCTTAGGGCCTTGGATGAGAACTGGCATCATAATGAACTTCCACTTCATGCACATCCAAGGAGGAAGGTTATACATACATAGAGTCACGGGCCAGGTGCTGTGCTTGCTGCTCTGCTCCCCGAAAGGATTAATGCCATCCGCGCTTAAAGGAAACCATACATTCCTTGGGTCCTTTGCAAACCCATCCCAGTACTTTCTCTTGATTTTTCTCCACTGCGACCCGTCAGCGGGTGCTCTCAACTTCCCATCTTTCTTTCGGTTCTCACTGTGCCATCGCATCAACTTGGCATGCTCTTCGTTTCTGAACAAACGTTTCAACCGTGGTATTATAGGAGCATACCACATCACCTTCGCAGGAACCCTCTTCCTGGGGGGCTCGCCGTCAACATCACCAGGATCATCTCGTCTGATCTTATACCGCAATGCACCGCATACCGGGCATGCATTCAGATCCTTGTATGCACCGCGGTAGAGGATGCAGTTATTAGGGCATGCATGTATCTTCTCCACCTCCAATCCTAGAGGGCATACGACCTTCTTTGCTGCGTATGTACTGTCGGGCAATTCGTTATCCTTTGGAAGCTTCTTCTTCAATATTTTCAGTAGCTTCTCAAATCTTTGCCAGCCACAGCAGTCTCTGCCTTCCACTGCAGCAATTCCAGTATGGTACCGAGCTTTGTGTTGCCATATTCGCAATTGGGGTACAACCCTTTTTGTGATCCTCTAACATGCGATCGAACTTTAGCTTCTCCTTTTGACTTTCGCATTGCGCCCTTGCATCGACAATGACCCGGCGGAGATCATCATTATCAGGCACATCATCTGGTTCCTCTTGATCTTCAGCAGCTTCACCCATTCCAGCATCATTGGGCACATCGTCTGGTTCCTCTTGATCTTCACCAGCTCCCCCCGTTGCAGCATCACCGTATTCAGGGGGCACATAGGTGGCATCGTACTCTTCTTCTTTGCCGTCTTCCATCATAACCCCTATTTCTCCGTGCCTCGTCCAAACATTATAGTGTGGCATGAAACCCTTGTAAAGCAGGTGGGAGTGAAGGATTCTCCAGTTAGAGTAAGACCTCGTATTCCCACATTCAGTGCATGGACAACACATAAAACCATTCTGATTGTTTGCCTCAGCCGCATCGAGAAACTCATGCACGCCCTTAATGTACTCAGAGGTGTGTCTGTCACCTTACATCCATTGCCAGTTCATCTGCGTGCATTATATATAATTAAGTGTCCAAATTAATAGAAGTCCATCACCACATTAAAACCAAAGTGCATACATAGTTCTCATCTAACAACATATAGCTCTCCAGAGCATCTAATTAATTAAACCATACATTTAAACTATGTAAAACATTTCAATGCGAAAACAAATGCGATCATAATCGCAACCAAGGTAACAATTGGTCCAACGGCATAATGATACCAAGCCTCGGTATGAATGGCATATTTTCTAATCTTTCTAATCTTCAAGCGCATTGCATCCATCTTGATCTTGTGATCATCGACGACATCCGCAACATGCAACTCCAATATCATCTTCTCCTCCTCAATTTTTTTTATTTTTTCCTTCAACAAATTGTTTTCTTCTTCAACTAAATTTAACCTCTCGACAATAGGGTCGGTTGGCATTTACGATTCACATACATCCTACATAAATAAAATCTATGTCACGTTGGTCGGCATAATTTTCATAAACAACAAATGAACCAATAGTTATAAAGATAATATATATATACCACATCCGAATCATAGACAGGACGAGGGCCGACGGGGGCGGATACCAAAACCATCGCACTATATAAGATGCAATAATAAAAGTAAGAAAATAATACAAGTATCTATGTAAACATACAAGTAAGAATATTTTTCCTTTCAGAAAGAAGATAAGAACAAGAGCCTCACCACGGTGGTGCCCGCGATGAGCTCGGCGCGGGTGATCGACGGCAGTGAAGACGGGGACGGGGCGTGACGGACCGCTAAATCTAGACAAATATTGAGGAAAATGGAGCTTGGAGGTCGAGCTTGGAGAGGAGAAATCTTAAGTAGTGTGGCTCGGGCATTCCATCGAACACCTTGTGTGCATAGGAGGTGAGATAGAGCACCACCAAGCCCTCTCCCCCTTGGCCAGAAAAAAATAGAGCAGTGTGCTCAGCTCTTACGTGAGGGGGTATATATAGGCACCTCATTGGTCCCGGTTGGTGGCATGAACCGGGACTAAAGGGGAGCCTTTGGTCCCGGTTCAAGCCACCAACCGGGACCAATGGTGGTGGGCTAGGAGCGAGGCCCATTGGTCCCGGTTCGTCCCACCAATCGGGACCAAAAGATCCAGATGAACCGGGACCAATGGCCCACGTGGCCCGGCCGGCCCCCTGGGCTCACGAACTGGGTCCAATGCCCCCATTGGTCACGGTTCTAGACTGAACCGGGACTAATGGGCTGACCCGGCCTGGACCAAAGCCCTGTTTTCTACTAGTGAAGAAAACCCCCCTCGAAAATAGAATCTAAAACTTGTTTGAACGAAGCGGGTAGCCCAACATAAAAGCTTTTTAAGTAAACCTCAATTTGATATTGGGGTACATAGCTAGCCCGGATCCTTAACAGCCTATCCCAAGCATCTTTCAAAGATTCATCAAGTAAATAACAAAAAATTCCAGAATCATCTTCATCAAAATTGCTAAGCTTCTCATTGATAACTCCGGCAAGTTGTTCCATAGCATTCCGATTTATGAGTTTAGATAAGATAGCAGGATTGTCTAAAGCACAAGAACTTGGGAGAGAACCCCCAATTATTTTTGGTTCTGACATGGCGAGGGAAAAGAGGCAACCAGAAAAAGAAAGGGAGGATAGAGAGAGAGGGCGAATAAAACAACAAGGGTGAAGTGGGGGAGAGGAAAATGAGAGGCAAATGGCAACTAATGTAATACAAGAGATAGGGATTGTGATGGGTACTTGGTATGTTGACTCTTTGCGTAGACTCCCCGGCAACAGCGCCAGAAATGGCTCGTTGTCGGGAGTCAACTCTTGACTTGAGCAAACCTCCCCGCAACGGCGCCAGAAATTCTTCTTGCTACCTCTTGAGCTTGCGTTGGATTTCCCCGAAGAGGAAAGGATGATGCAGCAGAGTAGCGTAAGTATTTCCCTCAGTTTTTGAGAACTAAGGTATCAATCCAGTAGGAGGCCACGCTCAAGTCCCTGGTACCTGCACAAAACGATAGCTACTCGCAACCAACGCGATTAGGGGTTGTCAATCCCTTCATGGTCACTTACGAGAGTGAGATCTGATAGACATACTATTTTTGGTATAGAGATGCAAAGTGAAAAGTAAAAGGCAAAGTAAAAAAGCAAAGCAAGATTAAAGTGATAGAGATTGATATGATGAGAATAGACCCGGGGGCCATAGGTTTCACTAGTGGCTTCTCTCAAGAGTATAAGTATTCTACGGGGGGTGAACAAATTACTGTTGAGTAATTGACAGAATTGAGCATAATTATGAGAATATCTAGGCATGATCATGTATATAGGCATCACGTCCGTGACAAGTAGACCGAAACAATTCTGCATATACTACTATTACTCCACTCATCGACCGCTATCCAGCATGCATCTAGAGTATTATGTTAAAAACAGAGTAACGCTTTAAGAAAGATGACATGATGTAGAGAGATAAATTCCTGCAATATGAAATAAACCCCATCTTGTTATCCTCGATGGCAACGATGCAATACGTGCCTTGCTGCCCCTTCTGTCACTGGGAAAGGACACCGCAAGATCGAACCCAAAGCTAAGCACTTCTCCCATGGCAAGAACTACCAATCTAGTTGGCCAAACCAAATGGATAATTCAAAGAGACTTGTAAAGATAACCAATCATACATAAAAGAATTCAGAAAAGATTCAAATATTATTCATAGATAGACTTGATCATAAACCAACAATTCATCCGTCTCAACAAACACACCGCAAAAAGAAGAAGATTACATCGAATAGATCTCCACGACAAAGGGGGAGAACTTTGTATTGAGATCCAACAATTGAGAAGAAGCCATCTAGCTAATAACTATGGACCCGAATGTCTAAGGTAAACTACTCACACTTCATCAGAGAGGCTATGATGATGTAGAAGCCCTCCGTGATGACGGCCCTCTCTGGCGGAGCTCCGGAACAGGCCCCAAGATGGGATCTCGTGGATACAGAAAGTTGCGGCGGTGGAATTAGGTTTTTGGCTCCGTCCCTGTTCGTTTGGGGGTACGTAGGTATATATAGGAGGAAGAAGTACGTCGGTGGAGCTTCGGTGGGCCCACGAGGGTGGGGGCGCGCCTAGGGGTGTAGGGCGCGCCCCCTACCTCGTGCCCACCTCGAAGCTTCCTTGGCGTAGGGTCCAAGTCTCTTGGGTCATATTCGGGAAGAAAATCATGTTCCAGAAAGGTTTATTCCATTTGGACTCCGTTTGATATTCCGTTTCTTCGAAACACTGAAATAGGCAAAAAAATAGCAATTCTGGGCTGGGCCTCCGCTTAATAGGTTAGTCCCAAAAATAATATAAAAGTGGAAAATAAAGCCCAATATAGTCCAAAACAGTAGATAATATAGCATGGAGCAATCAAAAATTATAGATACCTTGGACACGTATCAGAACTCGAGGTGGGGGAGGGGAAGGATCAGGCATGAGAAGAAAAGGACAGGCCTTGGCCCCTTTATAAAGAGGGTGAATGTCAAGCGTCCTCCGCGTGGCCGTTTGGTGTTGGGGAACGTTGCAGAAAACAAAAAAATTTCCTACTCGTTTCATCAAGATCCATCTATGAGTTCATCTAGCAACGAGTCATCGGATGCATCTACATACCTTTGTAGACCGCGAGCGGAAGCGTTCAAAGAACGGGGATGATGTAGTCGAACACGACGTGATCCAAATCACCGATGACCAAGTGCCGAACGGACGGCACCTCCGCGTTCAACACACATACGGGACGGGAGACGTCTCCTCCTTCTTGATCCAGCAAGGGGGAGGAGAGGTTGATGATGATCCAGCAGCACGACGGCGTGGTGGTGGATGCAGGGAGTCACAGTAGCAGGGCTTCGCCTATACTACAAGAGAGAGACGTAACAGGGAGAGAGGGATGCACCAAAAGCCGTGGCCTCAAGTCCTTCCTCTCCCCCACTATATATAGGGGTGCCTAGGGGGGGCGCCGGCCCTAGGAGATGGATCTCCTAGGGGGGGGCGGCGGCCAAGGGGTGGGGGGCTTGCCCCCCAAGCAAGGGGGCGCCCCCCTTTAGGGTTTCCCCTAAACCCTAGGCGCATGGGCCCTTAGGGGGTGGCGCCCCAGCCCACTATGGGCTGGGTCCCTTCCCACTTCAGCCCATGGGGCCCTCCGGGACAGGTGGCCCCACCCGGTGGACCCCCGGGACCCTTCCGGTGGTCCCGGTACAATACCGGTAACCCCGAAACTTGTCCCGATGGCCAAAACAGCACTTCCTATATATAATTCTTTACCTCCGGACCATTCCGGAACTCCTCGTGACGTCCGGGATCTCATCCGGGACTCCGAACAACATTCGGGTTACTGCATATACATATCTTCACAACCCTAGCGTCACCGAACCTTAAGTGTGTAGACCCTACGGGTTCGGGAGACATGTAGACATGACCGAGACGACTCTCCAGTCAATAACCAACAGCGGGATCTGGATACCCATGTTGGCTCCCACATGCTCCACGATGATCTCATCGGATGAACCACGATGTCGAGGATTCAATCAACCCCGTATGCAATTCCCTTTGTCAATCGATATATTACTTGCCCGAGATTCGATCGTCGGTATCCCAATACCTCGTTCAATCTCGTTACCGGCAATTCACTTTACTCGTACCGTAATGCATGATCCCGTTACCAGACACTTGGTCACTTTGAGCTCATTATGATGATGCATTACCGAGTGGGCCCAGTGATACCTCTCCGTCATACGGAGTGACAAATCCCAGTCTTGATCCGTGTCAACCCAACAGACACTTTCGGAGATACCCGTAGTCTACCTTTATAGTCACCCAGTTACGTTGTGACATTTGGTACACCCAAAGCACTCCTACGGTATCCGAGAGTTACACGATCTCATGGTCTAAGGAAAAGATACTTGACATTGCAAAACTCTAGCAAACGAACTACATGATCTTTATGCTATGTTTAGGATTGGGTCTTGTCCATCACATCATTCTCCTAATGATGTGATCTCGTTATCAATGACATCCTATGTCCATAGCCAGGAAACCATGACTATCTGTTGATTAACGAGCTAGTCCACTAGAGGCTTACTAGGGACATATTGGTGTCTGTTATTCACACATGTATTACGATTTCCGAATAACACAATTATAGCATGAATAAAGACAATTATCATGAACAAGGAAATATAATAATAATGCTTTTATTATTGCCTCTAGGGCATATTTCCAACATTTGGAACTTGCCTAAAATCCAGGAGTCATACTAAGAAACACGATTGGGTTACCCACACCCGTATTGATGGGAATCCCGTGATAAGGGGAACACGATCTCTGTTTCGACAAGACGTGCCAATAAAACCGCCTCGCAACACGTGCAGTGGCAGGCAGGGAAAAACGGTTCGTAATGACCGGGCCATGACAGGACGTCATGTTATAAAAAGTTGTCAGCATATTATATTTGTGGAATAATATACTCTCTACGATGGTATGTGGAATTTATTTTGCAGAGCCGGACACGATCCTTATGTTCAAAATCTTCTATGGAGTATTCGGAGAAGGAACCCGCCTTGTAATGCCGAAGACAATCTGCACGCCAGACTCATCATCATTGAAGCCTGGTTCAGGGGCTACTGAGGGAGTCCTAGATTAGGGGGTCCTCGGGCAGCCAGACTATATACTTTGGCCAGACTGTTGGACTATGAAGATACAAGATTGAAGACTTCGTCTCGTGTCGGGGTGGGACTCTCCTTTGCGTGGAAGGCAAGCTTGGCAATCCGGATATGTAGATCTCCTCCCTTGTAACCGACTCTGTGTAACCCTAGCCCCCTCCGGTGTCTATAAACCGGAGGGTTTAGTCCATAGGACAACAACAATCCTAATCATAGGCTAGCTTCTAGGGTTAGCCTCTACGATCTCGTGGTAGATCAACTCTTGTAATACTCATATCATGAAGATCAATCAAGCAGGAAGTAGGGTATTACCTCCATCGTGAGGGCCCGAACCTGGGTAAACATTGTGTCCCCTGCCTCCTGTTACCATCAGCCTTAGACGCACAGTTCGGGACCCCCTGCCCGAGATCCGCCGGTTTTGACACCGACACTCTCCCAGCCGAAGAAGAAGCGCCCGCCGCAGTTGTCTGCATACTATCTAGCAGCGCTCTCTGGAGGGGTTGGCCTGGAATAATGGAACCACCCCTCCCAGTAGCGCTTGCAGGAGGATCGGGGTGCTCTGGACCCTTGCCCACCATCCTGTCAACACCTGCAATGACAAAAAGTAAACGAAATGAGTACAACATAAAATATTTGGATACCTGACATGAACATAATAATATGTATACAATTTAAGTGTATCATAATAAAAGTACACCCGATCAACACAATATATATGGGGTCGGGTGTGGTGTCAGGGTGTCGGGGTGTCGGGGTCGGGTGTCGTGCCGGGTCTCGTGTCGGGGGTCGGGATAAGGGTGGGTGTGGTGTCAGGGTGTCGGTGGTCGGGGTGTCAGTGGTCGGGGTCGGGGTGTGGTGTCAGGGTGTCGGGGTGTCGTGTCGGGGTCGGGGTGTCAGGGTGTCGGGGTCGGGGTGTGGGTCAGGGTGTGGTGTCAGGGGGTCGGGGGTCGGGGTGTCATGCCGAGGTGTCGGGTGTCGGGGTCTCTTTTTTCCTTTTCTTCTTCTCTTCTTCTTCTCCTCCTCCTCTCCTCTTTCTTCTTCTTCTTCTTCTTCTTCTCCTTTTTCCTCTTCTTCAACCTAGCACTAACTAACCTAAAACAAAACAGGAAAAAACTACACCTAAACCTAGCTGTTCTTCTCCTCCTCCTCTTCTTCTAATTATTCTTAGTTTTTTTCATGACTAAACATAAACCTAAAACTAAACTAAACCTAAGACCAAACTAAAAGTAATCTAAACTAAACTAAATTAAGAACCAAACTAACAGTAATATAAACTAAACTAAATCTAAAACAAAACTAAAAGTAATCTAAACTAAAAAAACAAAAAAAAGAGGAGAAGAGGGGTGCGGCTGGGGCTCACCTGCGGCAGGCCCAGGGGCGTCGGGCAGCGGGGTTGCTCGGCAGCGGAGCGGCGCTGGACGGGCGGAGGGGGCGTCGGGCGGTGGTGACGACGGGGCCGCATGGCTTCGGGCGGCGGGGTGGCGCTGGCCGGGCGGAGGGGGCGCCGGGCGGTGGTGGTGACGAGGCCGCAGGGCTCCGGGCGGCGGGGTGGTGCTGCGGCGGGGTGGAGCGGCGGCAGCGTGGGGGGCGGCGGCGGGGCGGTGCTGGCCGGGCGGTGGTGGCAACGGGGCCACATGGCTCCGGGGCGGCGGGGTGGTGCTGCGGCGGGGTGGGGTGGCGGCAGCGTCCGGGCGGCGGCGTTGCGGGGGCGGGCGCGGTTGAGTTGGGAGAGAGGGAAGAGAGATGGGGTGGGGCCGGAGAGGCAGAGAGCGAGCATAGGAGGGGGGAGACAGCCGTTAGCTGGGCCATTTCTTTGCCGTCCACCAGCACACGGCAAAGACCAGGCAGACTGCAAAGAAGTTGGCCTGTGAGGCCCACCTGGCCCTTTGCCGTCTGCCTTCAAAGAAAAAGCTGACGACAAATAGACTTTTTGCTATCTGCCCATTCTTTGTCGTCCGCCGGCGGACGGCAAAGAGTTGGCAGACGGCAAATTACCAGATTCTAGTAGTGGTTGAACCCATCGTGCGTGTCCCCGTCGGGGTAGCCCGGCGAGGATGTGCATCCCCATGGTTGCGGAGACGGAGAGCCGACGCCTTGCTGGCCCCAGGACGCGTACTGGGCGTGGCTTCCGGGTGGATTCATCATCCCCGCGCGAGTCGCCTCGGCCTCGGCTTGGTCTGCCGAAGCCGCAGCCGCACGCGCCGCTTTGTCATGGGCCTTCTTGGCGATCGCCCTATTTCGCCGGTTGGCGGTGACAGCCTCTCGTCGCTGAACTTCCACCCTCCACTCGGCGTTTGTCATGCCTGGTGGCTTGGACGGCGGCGCCCTCGGCTTCCTCTGCTTCGGCTGGGCGACGGAGGCGGTCATGGTTGCCGCGGCGCAGGGGGCGACGTACTTCTTCGGTGGCATGGCGGCCGGCTGGGAGGCGAGCGGGAGGAAGATTGGCGGAAGGAATGGAGAAAATAGGAGGGAAGTGGGAGAAAAGCGAGAAGAAACGGCGGGAAGAGGCGCTTGACTCGCCGATAGGGCGGACCCATGTGCCCTTTTCGCTTGTGCCGCACGGCGCCGGGTTTGGCCTAGGTCCGCCGGCACCAGTTTCGGCCCGAGCCGGCGAAAAACGGGCTTCTGAGGGCGCGACTGGGCCGTTTTTTCGGCGCCGGCATGGCAAAAACGTCTGGGGAGGGCCTGTTGGGGGCGCGACTGGAGATGTGCGTGACTCGAACTCGTATGTGCACGGCTATTGTGTTGTATCACGGATATGATTTTCAATTTTACTCGAACTTGTATTCGCCTTGGACAGTGCTCTGCATCGGCCGGTCGATCTGAGCACCACACCGGTAACCTTCTTGTCTCCAGCTCCAGATATTGAAAGGTTGTAGCATCGCTGTCGAGGTTCGCACCTTCCTGTCTTGGACGATCACCGCGTCGCTCGCCCGTGCTCCCAGCTCCCCCTCTGTTTGTCAGAACATCTTCGGCTGGGGGCGTAACTTCTCATCCGGACAGTCACAGCATTGCCCCGCTGGGGATCACGACACACGGTCACCACGGTTGTAGCGGTCGCCCACCGCGTTTGTAGCACCCAGTCGTCGTAGTCACCCCATCGTAGCCTGGCTCCAGCAGGTGGTTGCAGCACATGGCCGTCTTGGTGGAAGCACGCAATGTTCCTCGCCTTCCCCGCACCCGAACGCCGCCAGACACCCGCATCACTTTGTTGTCATGCTTGCGCCGCCCACCGTTTGAGCTTCGCAGCGCCGCTTATAACGACTCGCCCCAAAGCTCACATGCCATGACTGCCACAACCTGTGAGGTTACATGCCATATGGGCGCCCAGCCCTTGAGCTTGCAGGCCATATGCCCACCCCAACCCTTGAGTTCGCTGGCCATGGCCCCCTCTAGTAGCAGTCACATGGTCGTGTCGCAGCGAGCTAGGTGCGGCATGTGAGCTTGCTGCATGTGGGGAGGGACGAAGCTGAGGAGATTGTGGTAGCGCCGGGAGAGAAAAGCAACAGCCTCGGTTGGCAGCACCATGGCACCCCCTATCAGCTCACGCACCCGAAGGCGATGCAGCGTTGCAGCAGTTGCCATGAATAACGGTGCTTCGTTGAAACATGTGGTTAATTGCAGACTGACGGCGAGCCTCAGACAGCGGCATTGCACCGCAGCGTGAAAAAAAGCTTCGAGCCCCGATGGTGCTCCATTGCAGCTCCAGTGAAAGCTCCATTGAATCTGCGGCGAGCACTAACGACCCCGGCGGCGCAACATTGCAGCCCCTGACACTCTCCATTGAAGCTTCACGAAGCTCCATTGTAGTCGCGGCGAGCTCCAACGACATCAGGGACACTGCATTAGAGCCCCTGGCACGCTCCATTGAAGCTCCGACAGAGTTTCATTGCAGCCATGGCAAAGCTCCAACAACCCTGGTGGCGCTTCATTGCAGCACCGGCGATAACGGCGGATGCTGCGACGCAACACGCGGCGGCAACAACAGAAGTTGCGATGCAGCTCCGGTGGCGCTTCAATGCAGCTGCGGCGGATCTCAACGACGTCGTCGGCGCTTTATTGCAGCAGCAGGCGCGACATCGACCAGCCTCGCAAGTGTGGTGATGGGAGGATCTAGGCAAAGAGGTTAGAGAAGGAGAGAGGTAGGTGACGACGACCGTCAATGAGGAGAAAAATTTAAGTATAGAAAATGAATGGTTGTAAAGGAAAGAGCGGTGTCGTGCATGACGTTTCCCTTTCTTTTTCGGGGTGTCCGCTTCCGGAGCTCGGCATCGTTGTTGCCTTTGCCATCTCCCCTAGCGACATGTATTATGAGGAAGAAAAGAATGTCCATGACATCCGGACAAGTAATTTTGTTTATTTGGTACTTTCTCTGTAAACAAATACTTGTCGGAAAAGTATTCATTTACAGAGGGAGTGCCACTTGCATACGGAATCGTCTTTTCTTGCTGCTGCTGTGCTCATGTACCCGCGGCTTTGCTTGCTTTGGCAGCAACCCAACTGAGCCGAATCTTATTTTCTTGCGTGCATGTTTATCTGATCTCTGTTGCACGTAGATGGTTTGTTCCACTTCTATTGATGTGTGATTTGATTTTATTTGCGAATTTATTGATCTGCAACTTGGCATGTCGATTATTGATCGTGTCTGGGTCAAGTAAAAATCGTGTCTCTGGAGCCGTCGTGTTGGATCTGGGGGTCCGTCCTCGGGGGCGTGCGACGGCGGCTGCCTCTTCGACGCCGTGGTGGTGGCTCGGGGGCGTCGGGTTTCGCGTGCTGGTGCTGCTCCCGGGCGCTCAGTTGGCCTCGGTCGGCTGTGTCGCATCTGGATCTGGCTTCCAGGGCGGCGGCCGGCTATAGGTTCTCGCAGGCGGCTCCGGGCGTCGGCGGTCGGTGCTGGCTTCCCTGCGGGCGGAGCTGGCTTCCCTGCTCCGCTGGGTGCGTGGTGGTGGCGTCCTGAGCATGCGGAGGTGTGCAGGATGGGCATTGGCGGCTGCATCTGGGTCCGTGCGGCGGCGGCTCTGCATCGACGATGCGCGTTTCTGGTTGCGGGGGTTCGCGGTGGTGTAGTGCTGCTCCACTTTCGACTGTTGGCATGTGCTTCGGCCCTTCCTCTTCTGCACCTTCAGTTTGCTGCTCAAATCCAGGTGAAAAACTGAAAACCTTGCAACGATTTTGTCAATGCCGGCGACAACGACGTTCACGGACGCAGTTTTCCTCCTTGGAGGTGTCGTTGTGGATTTTGTTACAGCCAATCTTCCGGTCTCAGGCTCTCGGCGAAAATCTTAGATCAGACGTTGTCCGCTCGGGGGGCGTTGATGTCCTAACATCACTTGCTCCTTTGAGTCGCCATCTTTGGAGTCCTGTTGGCAGTTGTAGGAGTGTCTGGCTGTAGGTGGAGTTGGGTTTGTGGCGTCGTCGGCGGAGGTGACAGATGGTTTGGCAGCAGTGCCTCGGCGTTGGTGTGCACGGTGAAGCGATCCGGGTGTAGACTCAGCTCCTTGATGCCCTTTGGCTTTGCCGGCGGTGCTGCTGTTGTGATGTAGCCTCGGCCGCGTGTGACTCTTCGTCCGGGCGTAGACTCGGTCTTTCGTTGCCCTTCGGCTGCATCAATAGCCTTGAGGCATCATGGATGGTCTCGATTAATTGGAGCTCTTCGTCTACGATGGTGGTGTTCTGGTGCGGCTAAGCTTTGGTGGATGCCGGAGCGGCGGCTCCGAACAGTGGTGGTTTGCCGAGGCGGCGGCCTCGGATTGCAATGCATTGGCGACTCAATGTAGCAGGGCCGTGCCTTTGTTTTGTGTGGGTGTCGTTCTTGTGCTGCTAGGGTAGCGAGTGCGTTGATCCAGCCGACGTGATCTGTGGGATCGGTTTGGCTGGTATGTGAGGGCGGCGCCCTTGGATTTTTTACACAATGTTCGTGGTCTGCGGGTGGTTGTCTCTTGTAGCTAGGGCTATAGGGTGTCCGCGCCGTGCGGCGTTGTGGCTCGCGCCTGAGCGGTGAATGTCGGAGCGGCGGCTCCAAACTTGGGTGTGTGTGTTGAGGCGACTGTAGCCTTGTATCGTGTGGGACGATGCGGCTAGTTGCTTGTACGGTTTTTTGGCCTAGTTGGGCAGCAGACCGAACTGGCTTCGCCTGCTGTGCGTCTTTGACTTGCTAGGATGTATCAGATCGATCATAGAGCTTGTCTGAGTTAACAATGATTAATCAGCGGCATGATGTCTATGCATTAGCTAGGTTGAAAACGACTCTGCACCTAAACCACCTAAACCTGATAACAGGATCTATTGGAGGGACGGCGACATGGGCAGCATAGTAGCACTAGATTAACCTATAGTTAATGCTTGGCGATGAGAATTATGATCAGTGATGGCATCTCCAACAGGTTGTATGTTAGTCTTGTTGATAAAATGTCCATGTCATCAACCAACAAGCTATCATACAATTACTCCAATTGGTTGTATGTAAGCTATCTAATAGATTGTGAGACAATAAATGTGATTGCTCTCTATTTCATCTTGGAGCTTGTGCAAAGGTTGTTGGTTAATTTACATACAACTTTGCTCTCTCTTCACATTTAATACATGCCACATCATCACTATGTCCTAGGTGGCAAATTTACCAACACCTATTTCACTGTAAAGTGAAAAAGTGATTTGCTAGAAGTAGATGATTCTCATTGATTGAGCACTATATATACAGGGAGCGGCTACAATTCTGTGAGAGCATTTCTAACCGCAACATGCGGTTGCCAATGCGTGAGACAAAACAACAACTGCACATAGCAGTTGTTAAGATGAGAGAGGAAGTACAACTGCTCATAGCAGTTAGAGAGTACAAGGTCGGTTCCTATGTCGGTTCCTTAATTAGGACTTGATAATTAGTAGATAATCAAGTGCTCTAATTCTATTCCTAACACTCCCCCCTTGGATGACGCATCTTCTAGAAGAATCCATCATCCAGTGCTTCTTGTATATTTCATCATCTAGTGCTTCTTATATAATCGTCATCCTGCTTGAGAATCATTTCTGCAATTTAAGAACCTCCCCCAAAAACCCTGTGGAAAAAATATGAGGAGTAATAGATACACCATTGAAAACTCCTTTAAAACACTGTGGGAAAAATATAAGGAGAAAACGATATGGTATAATTTATATTGCCTCATTAAAAAAACCTTTTATGAGAAAACTGATGCAAAAACTCATAAAGGAAAAAGAGTACAATAATTATTATCTGATGATAACTAAAGGGTCTAGGACTTTTTCTCCCCCTGAAATTTGCAAATCTCGAAAACGTCTCATACCAATCCCATGAATACATTTCTGGAATGTTGAATTTGGTAAAGACTTTGTGAACAAATCTGTTAAATTGTCACATGATTTGGTTTGCAAAATATCAATTTCTCCATCTTTCTGTAATGAATGTGGAAATAACAACTTAGGAGAAATATATTTTGTGATATTACTTTTAATATAACCCATTTGCATTTGAGCAATGCAAGCTGCATTATCTTCATAAATAATAGTTGGTGATCCTAATGAACCAATACCACACGAAGTTTGAATGTGATTAATCATCCTGCGAAGCCATACACATTCCTTTGATGCTTCAAATAATGCAATTATTTCAGAATGATTAGTGGAAGTTGCTATGAGAGTCTATTTTTGTGACTTCCATGAAAAAGCAGTTCCACCATATAAGAATATGAAACCTGTCTGTGACCTAGCATTGTGAGGATCAGATAAATAGCCAGCGTCAGTATATCCTACCATAGTCATATCTTGGTTTTTTCTGATAGAATAAGCCAAGATCTTTTGTGCCATGTAAATATCTAAAGATATTCTTTACTCCTGTCCAATGACGTTTTGTTGGAGTAGCGCTATGTCTAGCTAGTAAATTTACCGCAAATGCAATATCAGGCCTGGTGCAATTTGCAAGGTACATTAGCGCACCAATAGCACTGAGATACGGGAACTCAGGTCCTAATATCTCTTCGTCATCATCCCGAGGTCTAAAAGGATCTTTATTCATATCAAGGGATCTGACAACCATGGGTGTTTTGGTTGGATATGATTTATCCATATTGAATTTTTCCAAAACCTTTTGAATATAAGCAGGTTGGTATACTAAAATTCCCGAGGGAAGATGCTCAAGCTGTATGCCTAAGCAAAATTTGGTCTTTCCCAAATCTTTCATCTCAAATTCCGTCATTAAATGATTGCGTGCTTCTTTTATATCATGTGTACTCCCAATGATATTGAGATCATCAACGTACACTGAGATGATGCAAAATCCATTTGAGGATTTCTTTATAAATACACAAGGGCAATCATCATTATTTGAGTATCCTTTCTGAATAAGAAACTCACTCAGTCGGTCATACCACATTCTACCCGACTGTTTGAAGCCATAGAGTGACTTTCGTAATTTTACACAATATGCGTTGCGATTTGCTTTTGGATTCGGCATTTTAAGTCCTTCAGGAACTTTCATATATATGTCCGATTTGAGTGACCCATACAAGTATGCTGTCACTACGTCCATTAACTGCATAGATAAATTCATTTGTACTGCCAAAGATATTAAATATCGAAACGTTATTCCACTCATGACAGGAGAGTATGTATCATCATAATCGATGCCAGGTCTCTGCGTGAACCCTTGTGCTACAAGCCTCGCTTTGTATCTGACCACCTCGTTGTTTTCATTCCTTTTTGAACAAAAACCCATTTTGCTCCCACAGGGAAGACATTCTGAGGAGTAGGTATTACTGAGGAAAATACCTCTCTTTTGTTGAGCGAGCGCAGTTCTGCCTCAATTGCTTCCTTCCATTTAGGCCAATCGGGACGCTTGAGGCAATCCGTGACGGTCTTTGGTTCTGGATCCAGTTGAAGGGTTTCAGCAATTTCAGAGGCAAAATATATGTCGACAATTGTAGTCTCTCTGTTGTATGATTCTCCTGTTTCTATATAGTTTATGGAAATTTCTTTTATACCTTCAGACTCTATGTGATTTCCCACAACAAGAGAGTCATGGTGTTCTAATGTCCCAGCTATTATATTTGCATGCGCATTTATGATGGGTTCTAGATGTTGAGCATCTGATTGGTGTCCTTGAACTTGAGGTTGAATTGCATTTACTGGTAGAGGATTTGATTTCCTCTATTTCCGCGGAGGCTTCTGAGAAGCTATATTCCGGCTAACCAGATTTCTCCCCCTCTTACTCTCATTTGGGGTTTGAGTGGTTTTACTTGGTACCTCCACTCGTTCTGGTGCATTAACAGCAGGAATATGTGATTTAGTGACACCTTTATGGTCAGTAAATGCATCTGGCAGATTATTTGCAATGTGTTGCAAATCTATAATCCTCTGAACTTCAGTTTCAGATTCTTTAGTACGTGGATCTAAGGACTGGATGCCTGTTACATTCCAATCTATTTCCTGACATTCTTTGTGGTTTGATTCTCCCCCTAATGCCGGGAAATGGTCCTCATCAAAAATAGAATCAACGTATCGAGCAGTAAACAGGTCCCCTATAAGAGGTTCAAGATATTTTATAATTGACGGAGAATTATAACCCACATAGATCCCAAGTTTTCTGTGGGGGGCCATGGTTGCACGCTGGGGTGGTGATATCGGTACGTATACTGCGCAGCCGAATTTTCGCAGATGGGAAATACTTGGCTGAGTGCCACGAACTAGTTGTAGCGGGGAGGTTGTGTGGTATGCAGTTGGTCTG
Organism: Triticum monococcum; assembly: GCA_034509565.1. Lineage (NCBI taxonomy): Eukaryota > Viridiplantae > Streptophyta > Magnoliopsida > Poales > Poaceae > Triticum > Triticum monococcum. The sequence continues at coordinate 700,636,165 of CM067847.1, forward strand.
ATTTGTATCAAATCTACGGCGTGTAATACCGCATGTGCCCAACAAGATGTTGGCAAATTACAATTCTGTAATAATGGTCGAGAAATTAATTTTACTCTTTTGATGAGAGATTCAGCCAATCCATTTTGAGTATGAACATAAGGCATAGAATGTTCTAAATTAATGCCCATAGCCATGCAATAGTCATTAAATGCGCGTGAAGAAAATTCAGCAGCATTATCCATTCGAATTGTTTTTATCTTATTTTCGGGATGGTTTGCTCTTAATTTGATAATCTGAGCAATTAACTTGGCAAAGGCATGATTACGTGTGGATAATAGACACATGTGTGACCATCTAGTAGATGCATCTATGAGTACCATGAAATACCTAAAGGGTCCTGATAGTGGTTGAATTGGACCACATATATCTCCTTGAATGCGTTCAAGGAAATTTAATGACTCATTTTTTACTTTAAGATAAGATGGTTTTATAATTAATTTTCCAGTTGCACATGCGGTGCACACAAAATCTGATGATTTGGGGAATCTTTTAGTTGGAAGGCTGTGACCAATAGAATTGTCAATAATTTTTCTCATCATCCCTACGCCAGGATGACCTAGGCGATCATGCCAAGTCTTGAATTTATCAAGGTCTTGAAAAATTATTTTGTACGCAACATGTGGTACGGGTTTTATATAACTGTAATATAATCCAGATGAAAGTGAGGGGAATTTCTCAAGAATTTGTTTCTCAGACCCATTGCTCTTTGTTAAAAGCAAATATTCAGTATTATTTTCAGAGATAGTTTCCATATGGAAATTATTTGATCGAATGTCTTTGAAACTTAGAAGGGTGCGAGTAGATTCAGGATACAAGAGTGAATCCTCAATTACAATGGTAGTACCCATAGGCAGAACGAGTGTGGCTTGTCCTGAACCAATAATTGACGCATCGCGACCGACAATAGTCATAATATTCCCTTGTCTCTTAGTTAGAGTTTGGAAATATTTGATTTCCCTTAATATTGTGTTAGTGGTACAACTGTCCACCAAACATAGTTCTTCTTCCATTGGATTATCTTCCCGTAAAACCTATATAGAGTAAGAGAATATTTTAGGATGAAATTTTATTCATTACTCACATATAAATACATACAAAGTATTCATATTACACTTACACATATAAATATGACATTATGTCTGAATTACATAAGATGATCGGTCCGTAGGACTTTATTCTACTTAGAGTTATACAAATTATAACTTCCATTATTACAATAAAATAGCTGATAACATCAAATGAGTGATGTGGAGATTATATGAGATCTCCGTATGCGTCTTGAGTGTATTCCACCATCATGTTGTCGACATCAAGAAGATCTTCATCCTTCTTCCTTGTTTCCTTAGGAGCGCTTTGAGAAGTGCTAGCTTCAAGGTTCTCTTCTTGTTGTAAAGCGTTGAAGTGAGCTTCTGCTTTTCCATGAACTTGTTTGCCTTTCCCAGTGGATTTGAGATATAAATCCGCTAGATGCTTAGGAGTTCGGCATTTGCTAGTACGATGGTTAGTACATCCACACCTTTGACAAATCTCGGATTTGGTGTTTCGGCCATCTTTCTTAAAATGACCTTTACCTTTAGATTGACCAAATGTTTTCTGCTTATTGTTCCTTTTCCACTTTCCATTGAATTTCTTGAAATTCTTTTTATTCCCCCCATACTTTTTAGTAGACTGAGTGTTAGCATGTGCTTCAGGGAGTGGCATGGAGCCCGTTGGGCATGTCTGATGATTCTTCATGAGAAGTTCATCATGTTTCTCAGCCTGAAGTAAAGTGTATATGAGCTCAGAATACTTTTTGTATTTTTGTTGACGGTACTGCTGTTGTAGTACTCTCATCGAGGGGTGGAAAGTGCACAAGGTCTTCTCAATGAGATCTTCTTCTGAAATTGCTTGGTTGCAAAATCTTAGTTTAGAATTAACCTTGTGAACCGCAGAGTTGTATGTTTCCACGGATTTGAAATCTTGGAACCTTATGAGGGACCATTCTCTTTGGGCTTCTGGTAGCATAACTGCTCTTTGTTGGTCATATCTCTCCTTGAGAGAGTTCCATAAAGCAAGTGGATCCTCCTCCATTAAATATTCTGTTTTTAAATCAGGATGGAGGTGATGCCTTATAAAACGTAATGCTCCATATTTGACTGCTTGCGGTATTTCCGTAGCGCCTTCAACAGGTATGATAATTGTGGAACCAAGTTTACGACATTCTAATGCTATCTTGGTATCCATAGCCCATGATAAATAATTACTACCATCTAGCTCAAGTTCATGAAATTCTCTATTCATGACGCCAGCCATTTTCTTGCATGTTGTGATCATGCATAAATTAGTTTTACTACGAGAGTAAAATTTAAGTAACAACAAATGCTTCAAAAGAACAAAGTTCTGAAGTATAGCTGATGCTTTATACTTATATGTGTAGACCTCATTTTATGTAAATGACACTTTGAAGATAGTCACCGTTGTGGTGTAGATCTCGCAGCAATGGAGAACATAATCTGGTTTTGACCAGTAGATGTTCATATATCCATTACCTTGTGTCATACTAAATTTTACAAAAACACTTTGAAGGTAGTCATCTGTCAAATGACTAGATGTAGACCTCACAGTAAGAGTGGATAGTCTGCAATTTTGATGCAGTAGATCACACAGTTACCTTGTGTTTTGCAAGTATAATATTCGAGGTAATCACATCAATTTGCATATTTGGGAGAGCACTCGAAGATAGTTATTTCGCCAGAACAAAAGAGGCGAAATGTAGATCTTTCAGCAATGAGGATAATCTGCAAAGTGCAGTAGATGCCTCATCTACCCTGTGATCCCGAAATATGAATTTGTAAATAAAATTGTTGTACTTAAGAATTACATATTCTAAAAGAAAAATGCTGAAGCAATCAAATAAAATATGTACACGTAGTAGTCTGAGACTTTATTTAGTAGACAATACTTGGTCGAACTATTCAAACTTACAGAACAACACAGACTGAATATAATAAACAGATGTTCTTAATACAATAAAATAGCACTCTCAAATGAACATGACTGGCTGCTATGCAATATATTAATACTATGGCCATTCTCTGTTGAAAACGCCACAGCACCAGCAGCACTTATTGGACTTATTGGCCTGTAGGCCTATTTAGGTGAGGAGCGGGGAGAGTAGGCCTGGCCCATGCACCGACAGAGAGAGGATAAGGAGAGCAGGATCGAGAGTTTCCCTACGTCTCCGCCACTTCCAATTCCCCTTCTCTGTTCGTACCTGGACTCAGCACCGCTGGTCGTCAGCTCTCCCCTGCACCGTCTCGCCGTCTTCAATGGAAGCAAGGTGGGCCCCGCTTCGCAGCACGGCCTGCTTCGCTGCTGCTCGCCCCAGGGGCGCCGGTGAGGCCAAGGGCATCCGGCGACCACGCGCCACGAAGGGCTGCGTGGTTCTGCGCCATGGCGGCGGCGAATTGGCGCAGGATCCGGCGGGCTTCCGGCGGAGGCGTCGTAGGAAGAGGCGGTGCCGGAGGAGGAGGTGGTGTCGCCGGTGATGAAGGTGGTGGCGTCGACGACGAGCCCTGGTCCTCTATCTCCTCTTCTTCAACCTTGATCTTGATGTTCAAGTCAGGGATGGAGGGGTAGCCGCCGGTTTCCACTGCCGTTGGCGTCGGGGATGGGAGATCCGGGATGGGGCCGTATCCAGGAGGGATGAAGTGCTCCGGCAGTTCTTCTGATGGCGTCGGAGACGGCTTCCGCGGTGGTGCGCCCGTACGCGTTGGGCATGATTCGAACCCGTGCCGTATGCAGTACGGGGGCAGAGGCGGCCGCGCGAGTTCGCAAGGGAACATCTCTTCTTCTCCGAGGAATGGCGCCGATGGTCCTCCAAGGAGCCAATCCATCGGAGGGATGGTGAAGACAGATGGCGGCGGAGTCGTTGGTACGATGTAGTCGTCGGCGACGCCGGAGCCGGAGCCGAAGGCCCAGCATGGTTTGCAGCGGTGGTCGGAGCCGAGGGTCCAGCCTGGTGCACCGTTGGTGCTCGCCCACGGAGCGGGCGGTTGCCTTGGCGTGCGTACCCACGGCGGCGGTTCTGGCGGTGGTTCCAGGCGAAAAAGCGGCGGCGAGGGCCACTCCTTGCGCCAAGTCCCTGACGGCGACGGTGACTTGCAGCACGGTGGCGATGGGTGCGTGGAAAGCGGCGGTTCTCTCTCTGGAGGAAGCGTGCAATGGCGAAAGCAAGCGACGGCAGGTCCCTCCTTGCCATTCTTACCTTTCCTGTGATGGCTCTCTGTCGCTTTCGGCAGAGCGAGTGCTGATAACGTGTAAAGTGAAAAAGTGATTTGCCAGAAGTAGATGATTCTCATTGATTGAGCACTATATATACAGGGAGTGGTTACAATTCTGTGAGAGCATTTCTAACAGCAACATGCGGTTGCCAATGCGTGAGACAAAACAGCAACTGCACATAGCAGTTGTTAAGATGAGAGAGGAAATACAACTGCTCATAGCAGTTAGAGAGCACAATGTCGGTTCCTATGTCAATTCCTTAATTAGGACTTGATAATTAGTAAATAATCAAGTGCTCTAATTCTATTCCTAACACTCACAACTGTTGGAGATGCCCTGATATGGTGACTAGATGAGAACCAACTGGGCCAAGATGACTAGCAGAGCAGACAGGTGATCTGGAACTCGGAAGACTGTTCCAGTCAGTTCGATTGTTCGGCATATAAAGGTTGAATGATTCAGTTGTATTGAATTAGTATATACTACCTCTATAAAGAAATATAAGAACGTTTATTCTTTACTTTAGTGCTCTAAAGTCTCTTATATTTGTTTACGTAGGGAGTACTATATAACAACCAATGCATGTGAACACTGTGGAGAAGAAGCTCAATCAAACAACCAACACTTTAATTGTGTAACCGCACACCTCTTACATATGAAGCTGAATCGCTCACCAATTGCTCTGACTAGTTTTTGTTAATAATTAGGAGTGTGCAAATTTAAGAATCCCATCAACCGGATTTATTGGGCCCATCAGCCGAAACAGGAAGACCACGAAAAACGCACAGAAGAAATCAGAAATAAATCTCAGCTAATCGCCGTTATTAATTAGGCCTATTAACTAACATGTGGATGCGATGGCTACTGCCTGATCCAATCAAGGGATGAGACTTGCCTGCTCCCCCAGCGTGCTCCCATTCGTGCTCCTGCATATGTGACATGATTTAATTGGAATAAAATAAGGCCCGACCCCACCCCCTTAAAATCAGGGGGAGGGGGGAGATGATTAGATTAGAAAGAAAAAGACAGCCGTAGGATGAAGTGGGAGCACGGATGGGAGCATGGCGAGGGAGCAGGCAAGCCGCGTCCCCAATCAAGGAGACCCATGCATTAGCTTCCATGGAGAGACGAGGGAATAAGGCTGGCCATAGTGAGGGTAACATAACTAGTATCATATACTTGGGACTCGTAAACATGCTTACGTGGCAGGAAATTAAAGAAAAGAGAGAAGGTCATAGTGACATAGGTAGATACCGTAACATAATAAATGTTATGCTACTATGTGTCATGCATGGTAATAAATGAGACCATCTATGATACTACTTAATAATACTATGCATTATAAATGTAGTATCATACACTAGTATTATAGATATGATACTAGTATATGTTACTCCCCACTATGACCAGCCTAAAGTGACGTGCTTAAATTCAGCAGCCTATTTTTTTTGATAAACTATGCAGCAGCCTAGTAAACATTGGTACACAAGTTTTGGTGGCTTTCGGACCCAATAAACCTGAATGGAGGGTGTAACACCAAGGAAATTATGAGTAATTTTGAACCACTTGAACACATTTGGAAAGAGTAATTTTTCATAAAAGCATGATTTTTTTTCAAAAAATTAGAATAACATTTTTTACAAGCATGAACATTTCAAAAAATTTAAGGAAATATGTTAGTTCAAATTGTTAAGAACATTTTTCTGAGCAACATTTTGAACACTTTTAAAGAAATATGAGGAGCGTGCAAACTTCAGAAGTAACATTTTGAACAATTTTTTTGAACACTTCCTTTCCTTTTTCACAAAGAAAACTCCATAAATTGCAAAAAAAAAAACTCAAACAACTTGGCATGATGCCTTGAATTGGTTATATAAACTCATGGAATTTTTTGGATCATTTCATGATGCCGATAAAAATGAGCTTTCATACGGACCCATCTTGCCTACCTGAACAACCCCGATTGATCGTGATCTATTTTCTGGACATGCATGAAATGATCCAACTATTGCCACTACGCGGGCATGCCCGTGGTTTGAACGAATTTTGACACTATATGCAAGTGGCGTCACGTCTGAGCATGTATCAGCTATTTTCATCGAGAAAACTTCAAAAAGTGCAATATTTGTTAAAACCTTAAACAACTTGGCATGGTGCCTTGAATTGACCATTTAAGCTTATGGGGAAAAATTGGAGCCATTTGAAGATGTCGAAAAAAACATGCTCTCATATGGATCCTTCTAGACTACCCGAGCACCTCCGTTGAATATGGTATATTTTCAGACATGCATGAAATGACCCCAACTTTTACAAGCAGGTGGGCATGCTCGTGGTAGGCATCCATGCCAGGTTTGAATTATTTCCAACACTATATGCAAGTTGCGGCACATCCGACCATTTATCGCCCTTTTTTACTAAGGAAACTCCAGAAATTGTAAACTTTTGTAGAAAACCAAAACAACTTGGCATGGTGCCTTGATTTGGTCATACAAGTCAATGAAAAAAATGAGGTCAATTAATGGACATTGAGAAACAACGTGCTTTCAACGGAGCCTTCTCGCCTATCTGGATACCCTAGGTTGACCATGATATTTTTGTGGACATTCAAAAAAAGGGCATCAACTTTGGTTAACTGGTGGGCATGCACATGGTGAAGATGTGAACACTTTTTCAAATTTGCCAGCATTTTTTCATATTTTCATATTTTTTGAATTTTTTATTTTCTAGGGCCTAAACATTTTTTTCTTCTCTGATTTTTCGTTATTCTTCCCCTTTTTGTTAATTCATTTTCTCCTTCTTGAACTTTATTATTTATTTTGAAACCTGATAAAAAATTTGAAAATTTCTTTAGAATACCATATTCTTTTTTCAATACAAATTTAAAAAATGATCTGAAATTTCACAAAATGTCCCGGTATTCTCATACGGACCCTTCTCGCCTGCCTGAACAATGTCTATTGAATATGGTTCATTTTTGGACATGCATGAAATGACCTAACTTTTGCCAGCAGGTGGGCATGGTCATGGTAGTCATCCATGTCAGATTTGAACGACTGACATCGTATGCAAGTTGTGTCACGTTGGCTATTTATCAGGCATTGTTCACTCAGAAAAGTCCAGAAACGCAAAAAAGGTCCAAAACTCAAATAACTGGGCATGGTTCCTTGAATTGGTCATATAAACTCATGAAAAAATTGAGATTATCTGACGATGCCGAAACACATGCTCTCATATCGACCCTTCTGACTTTTTCATTGATTCATGTTTCCTTTCCATTTCTTGTTTTCTTTTCAAATTTATTTACCTTTTTCAAAAATGTTTATGCTTTCATTTTTTTGGAAAATTCAAAATTGGTTAATGGTTTTAAAAAGTTATTCAGCATTTGAAAAATTGCATTTTCAATAGTTTTTATAAATTCAAAAAATGTATAGGATTTTCAAAAAATGTTGTTTGCTTTTTAGAAATTGTTCTAAATGTTAAAATTCCTGTTGTTTACAATATTTTTCTCAAAAATCTAATAATGTTCATGTTTTCCCATAATGTTTGGAACTTTCAAAAAAGTTCAGGTTTTCTAAATTTTTTTTGCGGTTTCCCAAAATGTTTGAGTTTTTTAGAAAATTTAGAAAATACTCGCGTTTTCATATTTTTTTGTTATTTCCAAAAATATACGAGAATTTCAGAAAAAGGTTATTGTTTTCTGTAAACTATTCAGAATGTTAAAAATGTTCCTGTTTTCAATTTTTTTCTGAAAACTCAAAAAATGTTTGGGAATTACTTAAAATGTTCGCACTTTTGACAAATTGTTCAGAATTTCCAAAATGTTCCCATTAACAAGTTTTGTTCTCTTAGTTCGAAAAATATCTGCATTTTTTAATAAAATATTTAGGAATTTGAAAATGGTTCCTGTCAAAAAAGACAAGGTTTTAAGATTTTTTTTTATTTTTCAAAGTTTGTTAGAGTTGTTAAAATAATTGCTAGATTTTCAAACATTACCCGCTTTTTAAAAAAAATATTCATAATTTCTAAGATAAGATATAAAATCCAAAAACTGCCCGAATTCTGTGTTGTAGTTAGTTCTTAAAGTGGTACGCTCCTTGTTAGCCACGAGTCTCTCATAGGTTGACTGGTTAGTAGTTGCACTTTCTAAGGTGGAGGGTCCAGGCTCTATGTCCAATCCCAAATCAAGGATTTCTCGCTCTTGATCGGAGTCATAAACTAAAAACAACTACCTTTTTATCCTTTTTCTCAAGGTTATAGAAAACTTCCTTATCTAGTTCTAGCTTCTTTTTTTACATACAGTTCGAGTCATTTGTTGACTCACGATTACGCATGTTAAAAGTTTCAAACGTCCTCTTTTCTGTGCAGTGTTCGAATCCATGCGAGGTCACTCAATTTTTTTAGCAATCATATCGCTGCCGTATGTGCGAGCGCTACTGCGGCTACCTTCTTGGGCCGGCCTAGTCAGGGGTATGCAGAGCTATACAAGTACAAGTGGGTATTCCATGTCAAAAGTCCATATTGCCCTTTATACATTTTGTGTGGGGGTTGTACCAAAGCGGTACTCATGAATTTTATCTTACCACTGGATTAGAACTATGATTAAATGTGTGGTAACTTAGATGAGATGAGCTTGCTGGGGACAACGCATACTGGTGAGCTTGAACTCGGAAGACTGTGCCGTTCCTTTCAATTTTAGATTAATTGGTGAGTTGGATGCATATAAAGGCTGAACGCTGAATAGGACTACAGGAGAGAGCGTCCAAGCTGGAGACAAGTGAACGTTTCATATGTGGATGTTCTCCTTACTCAATCCTGCATACCAGAACGTGGCCTCCTAGGCAGTGTTTCCTTTGAACCAAACGCCCACGTCTGAGTGAATTCCTCATGAACAAGGTTCATGCGTTTTCCCTATGCTTTTCTTGGGTACCACACGGGGCCTAACTAATCTCTTGATGCTTCCATCCCAAACCTGTTCATCAAGTCATAATCACAACTACTCCCCATCATCAACTCTAACACATTATACCACATAATAAATATTGTACCTCATAGGACCTACTACATTCTCTTTGGACCTACTATATTCTCTTAGGTAAAATAGCATAAAACAAGATAGCCCCTGACTCTCCATTATGGAGAATGGAGATTATCCTGTCTCCGATTCTTGCCTTTCGCACAATGTTGCTTCCAAATACCTCCTTACGACTGTTCATACATTTTTTCCATTTTGTGATTTTCATGTCTCCATCTTTTTTAGAAATCTGACATGGACAGGTGAGATTCGTAGGACGACTTGGCTGTATGTTCAAAACATTAAGGCGACATTTTTGATATATCATATGAGGCACACAATCATCTGGGATTTTCTGTTGAAAAACGCAGTAATAACTTCGTAGTTAGCAATGTAGTTAAGTTTTAAAAGAATTTATTCAAAAGATGCACAGATGTCGTAATAGTAATTTTTTTTACCATGGCTTCTCTATGGATGTTACCGTAGTTCAACACATGCACTAGTGGGACGTATTGACCATAATGTGGAGGAGTTTTATTATAGATATTGTAATTCTCAAGATCAGTACAAAATGCGACCAGATAATTTTTCTCCTGATAAGTTAACTCAGAGCCATCGATGTAGTAGGTTCTGTCTACTATGTTCCGCCATTGTTTGAACAATGAAAATAAGGTGTCAATGGAAATAAGTTGTCAACTATTTTGAAATGAACAATATAAATTAGTTAATAACTATGTTTGAGAAACTCACATAGCGGTAGAATTGAAAGCGTATCAACAAGGACCCAAATGTCCAAATTGTCTTGGTCGATATCAGGATCACCAAGATCCATGGTGACAAACATACCCTCTTGAAAATCATACATCTTGCAAAGTGCTTCCCAACCCGGGCAACCAAAATGGAATACGCTCTCAGAATTGTATAGATTTACCTCAAAATCCATACCATGATGAGTCCTCGGGTTAATTTTCTTTGTTTCATTCCTCTCATGATCTTCAAAACCCATCATCTCCAAGACATAGCGTCTTGCATGGCATGGGATAAGCTAGTAGAATTGTAAAAGATGAAAATTACACGTTGAAGTAGTAGAAGTCAAGCTTAATTATGAAAAAAACACTTTGCGTCGTAGCTTACCGTATTACAATCGAAGGCCTCCTCGAGCTTAATGCTGAAGCGCCGACTTTCGTCCAGGTGAGGCCTGTCGCAGAAACCCTGGTCGTCGTGGCACCAGTCGCACTCCCCCCGGGAGACTTTCTTCGTCCAAGTACGACATTTCCTATGTTCATAATTCAAATATTAAACTTGTACAATTAAATATATGTACTAAACGAGTACGACATTACACCCCACGACAACAGTCGGGATTCTTCGGCCTCACAGACTTAAAGTCAATCCGAAATATTGTTTAATTATCTTTCTAGAAAATCCAGGCCACTCGATATTCCTACATATTCTAGCACAAGTCATGCTAAAATTCACGGAAAATTCCGGCATGACCTTTGCTAAAACAGGACATATTGAGCACCGGAAAATTGCCGGAACGGAAATTAATCAACACTCCGGCAAAACATAGGCCACTCGGAGTAACATGAACATGAACATGAGCATGATCGGCCACTTGGGAAACCACATATCCTATTTGAGCAACACAAGATATACATGTTTTTATCTACATCATATCTTATAGGACTCATATTGACATGGAGATTTGGCTGGTCTCACCTCGAGGTCAGAGGGGGTCGGTGACGGGGACGATGGCGGGGATGATGGAGGGGCTCCTTGATTTCTGCAAAAACAAAAACCCTATAAATAAAACACTAGCGAATGACATCGATGCAGGAATAATTGCTTAAACTAAAAAAATAACAACAAATGTGACATGTTCAACTAGTTCTATTAATTCAAATAGTTCTTACTAAAAATACAGTAGTTCTATTGATTCAACTAGTTCTTACTAAAACTAAACTAGTTCAACTAGTTTATTAATTTAATTACTAATTATTTTAAACACTTACTAAAAATAGTAAAAAAACTACATTATACAAAGTAGGGAGGAGGGGAAGGGAGGAGGAGGAGAGAGGAGGAGGGGGAGGAGGCCGGTGGGATCGGAGGAGGGAGGGGGCGGGTGGAGGAGGGGGAGGGGGCGGCCGAAGGAGGAGGAGGGAGGGGGCGGGGGTGGAGGGGGAGGGGGAGGCGGGAGGAGGAGGAAGGAGGGGGCGGACGGAGGAGGAATGAGAGGGGTGGTGGGAGGAGGGCGGCTGGAGGAGGAGGGGGAGGAGGGAGTACCTCGGCGAGGAGCAGCGCGGCGGCGGACCACGTACAAGTTCGGCGCGGGCGAGAGCGAGTGAGTGACTGTCCAGGGTGAACTGCTCCAGGATAAGGTAAGTAAGTAGTAGCGCGTTTCAGAGAAACGCGCTACTGCTACGGGCCATAGCAGTAGCGCTGGTCAGTGGTACGCGCTACTGCTAAGTGGGGCTAGCCATCTGCGCCCAGTACAAATGTAGCATCAGCGCGGTTTCGCGGAACGCGCTACTGCTAAAGTAGTAGCAGTAGCGACCTGTTTTGTCCAGCGCTACTGCTAAGATGTTGTGTATAAGGTTTTCCCTAGTAGTGAGTTGTGCTTTCTAACTTCATCCATCTCATGCTCATCAAAAGGGATCCACTAACAAGGTTGATCAAGTCTTGTTAACAAACTCTTTCCGAATAACATGAAACCGGAGAATTTTCGAATAACACTAGGTTACCTCAATGGGAATATGCATGTCCCCAACAATAGGAATATCATATTTTTCTTGACAGTAGGAAGAGGGAATTCATAACCTCCAATAGTTATCGTTGAAATTTTTCCAATAGAATTGATACTGTGGACTTGAGGTTGTTTCCTCGGAAAGGGTACCGTATGTTCATTACCATTAACATGAAAAGTGACATTGCCTTTGTTGCAATCAATAACAGCCCCTGCAGTATTCAAAAAAAAAGGTCTACCAAGGATAATAGACATACTATCATCCTCGGGAATATTAAGAATAACAAAGTGTGTTAAAATAGTAACGTTTGCAACCACAATAGGCACATCCTCACAAATACCAACAAGTATAGCAGTTGATTTATCGGCCATTTGCAAAGATATTTCAGTAGGTGTCAACTTATTCAAGTCAAGTCTACGATATAAAGAGAGAGGCATAACACTAATACCGGCTCCAAGATCACATGAAGCAGTTTTAACATAGTTTCTTTTAATGGAGCATGGTATAGTTGGTACTCTGGGATCTCCTAGTTTCTTATGTATTCCACCTATAACCGTATAATTGGCAAGCACGGTGGAAATTCCAGCTTTCGGTATCTTTCTTTTATTTGTAACAATATCTTTCATATACTTAGCATAAGGATTCATTTTAAGCATATCAGTCAAACGCATACGCAAAAATATAGGTCTAATCATTTCAGCAAAACGCTCAAAATCCTCATCATCCTTTTTCTTGGATGGTTTAGAAGGAAAAGGCATGGGTTTCTGAACCCATGGTTCTCTTTCTTTACCGTGCTTTCTAGCAACGAATTTTCTCTTATCATAACGTTGATTCTTGGATTGTGGGTTATCAAGATCAACAATAGGTTCAATCTCTATATCATTGTTATTGCTAGGTTGAGCATCAACATGAACATCATTATTAACATTATCACTAGGGTCATGTTCATTACCAGATTGTGTTTCAGCATCAGAAATAGAAATATCATTGGGATTCTCAGGTGTGTCAACAACAGGTTCACTAGAAGCATGCAAAGTCCTATCATTTTTCTTTTTCTTCTTCTTACAAGGAATAGGTGCATCGACGTTAGTTCTCTGTGAATCTTTCTCAACTCTCTTAGGGTGGCCCTCAGGATACAAAGGTTCCTGAGTCATTTTACCCCCTCAAGTCATAACTATAACAACATTATCAATTTTCTTATTATTCAATTCATTGAGCGAATCATCCTGTGCTTTAAGCACTTGTTCTACTTGAGTGGTAACCATAGAAGCATGTTCACTAATAATTTTAAGGTCACCTTTAACTCTAGACATATAATCACTGAAGTATTCAATCATATAAACATTACGTTTCAATTGTCTACCAACATAAGCATTGAAGTTTTCTTGTTTAACAATAAAATTATCAAACTCATCCAAGCATTGGCTAGCAGACTTATTACGGGGAATATCACCTTCATCAAATCTATAGAGAGAATTTACCTTTACTACCTGTGTCGGATTATTAAGACCATGTATTTCTTCAATTGGTGATAAATTCTTAACATCTTCAGCTTTAATACCCTTTTTCTTTCATAGATTTCTTTGCCTCTTGCATATCTTCAGGACTGAGAAATAGAATACCCCTTTTCTTCGGAGTTGGCTTAGGAGTTGGTTCAGGAAGTGTCCAATCATTATCATTACTCAATATATTATTCAATAGCAGTTCAGTTTGCTCAACAGTTCTTTCCCTAAAAACACAACCAGCACAACTATCCAGGTGGTCTGTGGAAGCATCGGTTAGTCCATTATAAAAGATATCAAGTATTTCATTTTTCTTGAGAGGATGATCAAGCAAAGCATTAAGTAATCGGAGAAGCCTCCCCCAAGCTTGTGGGAGACTCTCCTTTTCAATTTGCACAAAATTATATATTTCCCTGAAGGCAGCTTGTTTCTTATGAGCGGGCAAATATTTAGCAGAGAAGTAATAAATCATATCATGGGGACGACGCACACAACCACGAGAAAGAGAATTGAACCATGTTTTAGCATCACCCTTTAATGAGAACGGAAATAACTTAAGAATATAGTAGTAACGAATTTTTTCCTCATGAGTGAATAGGGTGGCTATATCATTCAATTTAGTAAGATGTGCCACAACAGTTTTAGATTTATAGCAATAAAAATGATATGATTCAACCAAAGTAATTAACTCAGGATCGATAGAGAAATCATAATCCTTATCAAAAATACGATAGCTCAAGTATTAAAAGCAGGGTCATATTTCATTCTAGCATTCAAAGACTTTTCTTTCAGCTTAGCTAACAGTTTCGTAAGATCATATCTATCTTTGCAAGCAAAAAGGTCTCTAGCAGTTTCTTCATCCATAACATAACCCCTAGCACTACAAAAAAAGACACATCCGTGACATTTTGGGCCGAACGAAATTTTTTTCTGTCATACATATGACACTTCTATGACGATAATTGTGACAAAACCTGGTATCATCATAGATGTGGTGGGCTCCTACTTCTATGACAAAAAATCATGACAGAAAATGGGCTTTTCGTCCTGGGCGGGCCGGAGACGCAACTGCATGACATTCTTTGGGCCGTCCATGACGGATAAAACCATGGTAGAAGCGAGGGGGAGGAAAATTTCGGGGAGTTCCCGGTTATGGTGGGAGGTCGGGGGCCGAGCAATGCGCGTTTTTGTCGTACACGTACGCGTGTGTGCGAGGCGTTGGCTCTAACTGAACCTGAGCGATGCGTTGGGCTCTAACTGAACCCGAGCGATTGCACTGCAGGCTACGCGTTACTGAACCCGAGCGATCGATCGATGGGCTGTTAACTGAACCCGATCGAGTGATTCCTTCGCTACTGCTGCTAACTGAAGCCAATCGATTGGATGAACAGTGAGCGTTGCGGGGGGGGGGGGGGCTGGATGAACAGTGAGAGGTGGCGTTGCCTCTGGATGAACATGACCCCGTGGTGTGGAGGGCTGGATGAACAGTAGACGGTGGAGGGGTGCCCATGGAGGGGTGGTTGAACAGGACCCCGTGGTGTGGAGGGCTGGATGAATAGTAGACGGTGGAGGGGTGCCCGTGGAGGGGTGGTTGAACAGTAGCCGGTGGAGTAGCGCGCGGTGGAGGCTGGATGAACAGGAGCCCGTGGAGGCTGGAGGAGGTCGACGGTAGCCCGTGGAGGCTGGAGGAGGTCGACGGTGGAGATGAACAGTATCCCGTGGAGTCCCGTTTTGTGGTATGCCACACCCCTCCCGATCAACAGGACCCCCGTTTCGACCGTAGCGCTCCAACACAAGTCCGTTTCCTCCGTTTGCGGTACGCCACACCCTTCCCGATCAACAGGACCCCCGTTTCGACCGTAGGAGGTCCGTTTCCTCCGTTTTGCGATACGCCAGACCCCTCTCGATGAACAGGATTTCGTTTCGGACGTGGCCGATCGAACAGAAGGCCATTTACTCCATTTTGCGGTACGCCAGGCCTCGTTTTCATCGCCTGTTCCGTACAAGCCCTCCCGATGAACACGCTACACATTCCGTTCCAAACCAGCCAGTTGGCTCACACACGTTCCGTTGCCTCCCGATGAACACGACGCATTCCGTTGCCTCCCCATGAACATGACACATTCTGTTGCCTCCCCATGAACACGACCCATTCCGTTGCCTCCCCATGAAGACGACGATGACGCTGTTTCTCCGTTCCGACCCAGCCATGTACACGAGCCCTGGCCGTATGTATGCGCGAGTAGGCGTTCGAGACCCTGCCCATATGTACGTACGTGGCCGTATTTTCTTTGTTGCACCTTGGCCGCTGTACGTATGTTTATATGCTACGTGCGCGCCTCTACTATGACACGTACGCGCCTCTACTACGACACGTGCGCACCTCTACATCAACCAGTATATATGTACGTACACGTTCGCGACCAGAATGACAACGCTACGTACGCTTCGACCAGGTGGGTCTCGACTATCAGGCGCTTCCTTGCCTGCGAAGATGTAGCTGGTGGGTCCCAGCAGTCAGGGGGGCGAATCATTTTGTTTTTGTTTTTTTGCCCGGACGTACTTCCTTGCGTGCGAAGGTGTAGCTGGTGGGTCCCAGCAGTCAGGAGGGAATCATTTTGTTTTTTTGCCCGGACGCACTTCCTTGCGTGCGAAGGTGTAGCTGCTGGGTCCCAGCAGTCTGGGGGGGAATCGTTTTGTTTTTTTGCCCGGACGCACTTCCTTGCGTGCGAAGATGTAGCTGGTGGGTCCCGACAGTCAGGGGGGCGAATCGTTTTTTTTCGGACGTACTTCCTTGCGTGCGAAGATGTAGCTGGTGGGTCCCAACAGTCAGGGGGAAACGTTTTTTTTCATGAAATACGGTGGCCCGTCCGGTGGGTCCCCGCTGTCAGGTGGAGGAATAATTATTTTGCGCGTAATAAGGAGGCAATTCCTTGATGCGGCCGTGGACCCAGCTGTCAGCCTCTCCACATACAGTCCACGTCCGATGTAAGCCATTCCTTGACCACATTGACCACGCCGCGCCGAGAACACCAGGGTGGTGGACGACGGCGAGGCCTAGGAAGGGGACGACGCGGAGCCGGGGAAGACGCGGTAGTGGATGCCCACGCGTAGAGGAGTATGAGGGTTCTCTCGTTCGGCTGCGGTGTGAGGCTGCCGTCGCCGCAGAATAATAGGGGGTGTGGGTGCGTAGAGGGATGGCCTGGCCTGCGGTGGGAGTAGTAGGGGGCGGTGAGGCCTCCGCGGCATCACAGCTGGCCATGGGCGGCAAGAGCAGGCGGCACGACCGGCGCTGCTTTGGGAGGCTGGAGCAAGAAGACCAGAGGTTGAAGAAGCGCTACGACCGTTGGATGGACATCGTACGGTCACTGGAGCTAGAATCGGTCATATATTGACTAAAGTTGACAAAGGCCTCCATCCCAGTCAACTTAGTAGGCCCACAATTCAGCCTCCCACCAAGGTGGGTCCCAGCTAGCAGGGGTATTCATTTTTTGTGCGTAATAAGGAGGCACTTCCGGTGGGTCCGAGCTAACAGCGGGGGGAACGTTTTTTTCGCGAAATACGGTGGCCCGTCGTGTGGGTCCCAACAGTCAGGGGGAAACGTTTTTTTCGCGAAATACTGGTGGCCCATCCGGTGGGTCCCTGCTGTCAGGTGGAGGGATAATTATTTTCCGCATAATAAGGAGGCACTTCCTTGCGGCCGCTGTGGACCCAGCTGTCAGCCTCTCCACGTACAGTACTCTTTCGATGGCGGTGGACGACGGCGAGGCCTAGGAAGGGGACGACGCGGAGCCGGGGAAGACACGGCAGTGGAAGCCCGCGCGGAGAGGAGTACGAGGGTTAACCGGTTCGGCTGCGGTGTGAGGTTGCCGTGACCGCAGAATAACAGGGGGTGTGGGTGAGTAGAGGGATGCCCTGGCCAGCGGTGGGAGTAGTAGGAGGCGCGGGGCCTGCGCGGCAGCACAGCCGGCCACGGGAGGCGGGAGTAGGCGGTCCCGCCGGCACTGCTTTGGCGGCTGGAGCAAGAAGATCAGAGATTAAAGAAACACGACGGCCGTTGGATTGACATCCAATGGTTACGTCTGCTATAATCGTTTGTTGACGTATATAATAACTAAAAAAATCTTGCATATGCATCAACTAAACAGGACCACAAGTTAGACCACTCCCTCTTTTTTTAATAATTTATATATAGCTCATGGCAACTTCTTATGCAATTTATTGCAGTCATTTTTTTGGTTGGCCAGGGCCAATTTCGCATATTTCTGTGGGTTTCAAACTATTTTTAATACCGAAATGTCGAGCCAGATTTAAAGTACTTTGAAGATATATTTAAATTAGGTTAACTAGTCGTCAACCCGTGCAACCGCACGGGCTAGCAAATTTATTGTTTGAGATACTATTTTGTAAAATATCAAAATGTCAAACAATAATATGAATATGTGATGTAGATTATTATTATAACACATGCATGTGTACCTTGGTTGGACATAGGGTGTAACGAAGCTACATTGCTTTGACATTTTTGTGATTAGAATGTTTACATCCAATAATATGAATATTGTGATGTTGATTATTATAATAACACATGCATGTGTACCTTGGTCGGACATAGGATCAAGCGGAGGTACATTGCTTGGACTATTTTAGCATATATCTTCCTTTCTTATACCCTACCTAAAAATATAGACATCTACCGTTTGGTAATGGCAGCACCATAGAATTATAGAGTATGTTTCTATATACACAATAATGGACACATGCATGCACGACTTTCTTTCAACAGACGTGATATCATATCAAATAATATACATATTGAAATATAGATTGTTGTATATTCTCATTATATCATATATTATTAAGATTAGACGTTCATGCCTCAACCAAAATTTCTTTTATGACTCACATGGATTGATTTTTTATATTCGCCATCAATATTTCACATAGACAATGATGTGCTTACATGAATCTTCGTGGCGCATGATACATCCAGTTTATTCTACAATAGTAATATATATGATGTTTTAATTACTAACTTTTTCTTTGTTATAATTACAAAAATAGATATTCATAGACATAGTATATATGCAAATACGTATTAGCAATCTGCATCTCTAAAGAAGCATACACGAATCACATGCACATTAGGCAAAGCTGTTTATCTGTGGACAAATAGGATTAAGGAACGGAATTGGCCTTTGAGCATCTGACCACTGGAATGAATCTTTTTTTAGACAGTCATGAAGTGGCCTAGAATTGATCCCATAATTCTTGACAAATCTTCTTTTTTTGCAGCCATACCAAGAAAACTCCTCAACTGAGTGATAGTCTTAGGTGCTGGCCATTCTTTGATGGCAACTATTTTGTGGGGGTCTGTAGATAGACCCTATCCTTAGATAACATGCCCTAAATACTCCACTTGAGGGACAGGAAAACTGCATTTGCTAATCTTAGCATATAGTTTTTATGACCTTAGAATGTCCAGGACTAACTTTAGATGGTGAACCATCGATGCACCTCCTATAGAGCATCGTCCATTGTGACTGGGCATGGAAACTGAGAATATTGAAAGAATCTCCAGTCAAATATGAATTCACAAATTAAATTCCTTAAACCACGAAAAAAAGTTTCTTAAAAAATCGGTAGTGCTCTCCTATCCGATCAAACCTCTACCACTTTCTATGTGTACATTCTTTGTTTCTATATGCACATAAAAGATCCAGATAATGCAATATCTGATTGGTGAATTAATCATGTTTGTTGTTATAGGAGTACACCCTTATTTTTTCTTGAAACCATGTTTTAATGGCCGTACACGGCGAACCATCCTGTGATTGGATGGTTAGGGGACAGTGTGATGCCCGACCCACCAAAATTCATGTCTCAGCCTTGACATTGGTGCTCGCATTTTTCTGAATTTTTTCGGACCTTCGGGAGATGTCTGTTCAATGGGAGGAGACATTTCGGTCAACAACTTAGGTGTCTGTAGGGATTACGTTAATCTCAAGATGATATGCCAGTTTAGTTTATAGGAGGTGCTCATAGGGGTTGGGTGTGCGTGTGTGCGTTCATAAGAGGATGAGTATATGCTCATGTATGTGAACGACTTTTATTGTGCTATGCTAAAAAATGGACTTACATATTTCCTTTTTCTTGCATGGGACCTTGTATTGTTTTTGTACACATGCCTTTATGCATGGACATATTTCTCTATACACGAATGAGTAGTACTCTTTGTTCGATCTTTTTCTTATATAAACTTATCATCTTGGACTTAAATCACCTATGCACGTATGAGTTGTAGTATAGACGGACTCTTAAACCTGGGTTTTAACTTATCATGTGTTGGACTTGTATCACGTATGATCTTTAGCGTATCTTTTTTTTGGCCGATGACAAATCATACCATACATGGACTCCCTAATTTTAGTGTACAGACACATGCCAAAGCGCTCATTATGGACTTGCCTTTTTTAACTTATCAATTTTGACTTAAATCACATATTACGTTCAGCATATCTTAGTGAGGAAAAAGAAATCTTCACCTACCAACGTGAAAATCTTTTTTTGAACCAATGGATGCTTTTTTTTCTTCAGGGGAGAAGATGTTTTTTTCCTTTATATTGCTAGAGTTTTTATGGAAGGAGGATATCTTTTTTTATGGAGAGGGTATTTTGTTAAGGCAACGATGGATGTTTTCTTTTTTCACAGCAACGTTGAACGTGTCAGGACCCTTTTTTGACCATTGTGTTACGTAAGTTTTCTTTTTATCTCTGGCATTAATTATTTAATCCAACGGTGTAATTAATTTTGTAGATGTGGATTAATGAGAAGGCTTTAATGGTGCCTCCAATTAGTAAATATAAAATGCCCAGTGAAATAGGAATCTGAAAATGTGAAAAAATTCAGAAATTATAAAGTAATTGCCAATTTGTCATCTATTTTTATATTTACAACCCATTTCATATTACTTTCAAGATTTGCAGGCGTCTTGAAAGAGTTGCAGCCCATCAGGGCGTAGAAAAATAAGTAGGCCTGGATTGGGTATTTTTCAGAAAAAATAAACTGGGCTCATTTTCACAAAGAAAAAATAGATGGGCTGGTCACATGGTGAACATAAAATATAAGCCTGGGCTAGACGGGCCACAACTCAGTTCAAACCCTGCTCCGTCTCAACAATACCAAAAAAAAATACTGCTCGAGTAGCTACGTCCCACGTGTCAGCCGATCTTGTGTTGTTGTGTTCGTGCGTGTGTGTCTCTCTGTGTGCGTGTGTGGTCATATGCTTGATACATACAAAGTTTTCTCACCTCCATATTGTTCATCTTTTAAATTTAAATTTACATTGGAAAACTTACTAGGGATACCATGAAATGTGAAATCCACGTTGAGATCACTATATCACAAACTCACTCTAATTCAACAACTCGTCATAAATCAATTACCACGTTGAGATTAGTATTTGCAAGGAAAATACGGGTATTGTAATACACATAGATTCGTTCGGCAATTTAAATGGTAGTACCCAACGGCGTACCAGCCAGATGATACGTCTCCAACGTATCTATAATTTTTGATTGCTTCATGCTATATTATCTACTATTTTGGACTATATTGGGCTTTATTTTTGTGATGCCCCGAGACCGATATGCCAGGTGTCTTCCAGTTATTCGCTGTTGTTGTCTTGTCATTCGCTTGCGTGTTGCATCTTGTGATGTCATCATGTGCATTGCATCATCACGTTTTCAAAACTTGCATCCATCCCGGTCTCCTCGTTCTTTCCGTTGTTCGTTCTGAGCCCGACCACACTTGCACGCGCCCGCGGCATGTCCGAAATAGTATTTTATAAGTGGCCGGAAAATGTTTTCAGAATTGGATGAAAGTTGGCGTGTGGTCTTATTATAGTGTAGACAGACTGCCTGTCAAGTTTCATCGCATTCGGAGTTGGTTTGACGCCCCAACGGATAACTATAGCGGCAATATAGTCGGTCTAACGTTGGACGTTTTTGGTCTCCGGAAACAGTTGCCGGGCCTCCCTCTCTTCTCTTCTCTCAGCTCGAGACCGTCTACACAGCTCACTACCTACCGCCAGGCCTAGCCGAAGCTCTCTCGTTAGCCCGTCGACCCCTCGCGTGCGTGTCCGAAACTTCCCCGGACCCGACCCGGATAGTTGTCACCGTTGGGTCCGGATCATCCCCAAACATCTACAAAACATCACCGTTTTCTTATTTGGGCTCCCTAGCCTATTTTTCTCGACCGTCCAATTTTGATCGGAGGAACGAGTTAGCCCCTAACCTAAACTCACCTGATATAAATATCAGATCAAACCCTAGCCTATCCTGTCCCATCTTTCCATTCCCTCCGCCGCCACCCGACCAACTCCCTTCTCCATCGGGATCCATCCCCACCAAACCATTGACTCCCTAGCTGATATCTCCCGATCCAAAAATCCTCCCACTCTCGTTTTCCCCAGCGAGCCAACCGGCCACAGCCGCCACCCCTCTCCTCGATCTCCTCCAATCCAGCTGCCCGAGGACCTCCTCCTCGCCGGTGTTTTCCCGTCGGAGACTACCGGCTGGAGCAGCAACAGCCACCAGCAGGACCATCGCGGCCCCTGCCCTCTTTCTTTTCCTTCCCCGTGCTCTCTCCTTCCTGACCTCTCTTTCCCTCTCTTGGTCCAGCAGCAGAAGGCACGCCATGGCCGCCCGTAGCTTCCCGTGCGCCCGCCGCAAGCAGCAGCACCCCCGGAGCTCCCTCCACCATCGAGCTCCACCATCAAGCGCCGACCTCCCGAGGTTCCCCGTGCCCATCTCCTCCTTTTTCTTCCTCGGTTTCTCTCCCTCCTCCTGTAACATCTCTCTTTGTGTCAGCCTCCCGATGCAGTGCCATGGCGCTCGATGCCCGAGCTCCGAGCAAGCGCCGCCAGACCAGCTGCGCCACGGGAACGGAAGGAAGCCGCCGTCCAAGTCCGCCGCCCCTGCCCATGTCGCCACCGCCGTCACCTTCTTCTGCCTGGCCTTGCAGCTCCCGTCGCCCCGCCAAGGCTCGTTGCCGACCTCCCCTGCCGAGTCCCGCGCCCCTTTGCCGCTCCCTGCTGACTCCGCGAAAGCCGCGCCTCTCCACGCCTGAGAATGCCGGCCATCTCCCTCGTCGGAGTCGCGCCCTGCTTCCTCTGCTTCGCCCACGCCCCTGTTTTGCCCGAGGGGAACTAGCAGCGCAGCCCGTACTCGATCCGCTGGCACGCGTTGACCGCAACCATGCTCCAGGCCACTTCGGTGCTAAGGCCCAACCATGGCCTCCTTTCTGGCCCAGCTCCCGTTTCGGTCTGCTAGGCCGATGTGAGCAGCCCCACATTTTCTCCCCTGTGCATGTTGGCCCATTTATAGTTTCGGTCCGTTTTTTTTCCTTGCTGCTGCGATTTAGCAATTAAACCTGAGACTGCAGTTTTTACAGAAAGGTCCCTAAACTTCATGCATGTAATAACTTCAGAACTGTGCAGCGGACTAAAATAAATTATATATAAAACTTGCTTAGAATTTTGTGTAGATTAATAATTTGCAACTTTCATCCATGTTTGAAATGTTTAAAATGTGGTTTGTGTAATTTTGCCCATATGCCATGCTAAAATGCTTTAATTCATAACTATTTAACCGTAACTCGGAATTTAATAATCTTTATATGTAAATGGGGTAGAAAAATGCCTAGTTTAACATGGTGGCATCACTTTGCATGTTTAACAACTCTAAAATTGTGTTTAGGGAAGAACAGTACCAAACCTAATATACGCATATGGGGATTTACCGGAGTTGTTGTTCGTTGTTTCCGGCCTCATTTAAGCTTGCCTAGATAGGTAGTTTTGTTGTGCTTAACCCCCTGCCATGTTAATCAACATTTAATATTGTTGGGTACATAAACGAGATCGATCTAAATAACTTGTCGTGGTGTTTCATCAATATGCACCGTTGTATATTGAGCTCCACTTAATTTGTAGGATTGCTTGTGTTCTTTTGCCATGCCGTGCTTCATTAAACCGGACATGCATCATACTTGGTTGTGCATCATGCCATGCTTATGTCGTGGTTGCTTACTATGTTGTGTGCTTCTTTCCGGTGTTGCTTCTTCGGGTTGGTTCCGATAACGTCTCGTCTATGAGGAACCGTTCGACTACGCCCGTTTGTCTTCTTCATGGACTCATTCTTCTTCCTTGCGGGATTCCAGGCAAGATGACAATACCCACGGAATCACTTCTATCTTTGCTTGCTAGATGCTCGCTCTTTTGCTATGCCTATGCTGCGATACCTACCACTTGCTTATCATGCCTCCCATATTGTTAAGCCAAGCCTCTAACTCACCTTGACCTAGCAAACCGTTGTTTGGCTATGTTACCACTTTGCTCAGCCCCTCTTATAGCATTGTTAGTTGCAGGTGAAGATTGGAGCTTGTTCCATGTTTGGAACATGGATTTATTGGGATATCACAATATCTCTTATTTAATTAATGCATCTATATACTTGGTAAAGGGTGGAAGGCTCGGCCTTATGCCTGGTGTTTTGTTCCACTCTTGCCGCCCTAGTTTCCGTCATATCGGTGTTATGTTCCCGTATTTTGCGTTCCTTACATGGTTGGGTTATAATGGGAACCCCTTGACAGTTTGCCTTGAATAAAACTCCTCCAGCAAGGCCCAACCTTGGTTTTACCATTCGCCACCTGGCCTTTTCTTTCCCTTGGGTTAGGCCAGCCCAAGGGTCATCTTTATTTTAAACCCCCGGGCCAGTGCTTGTCTAAGTGTTGGTCCAACCCAGAGCACCGTGCGGGGCTGTCCCTTGGCAACTTGGGTTACCTTGGCTCCCGTACGCTTAGCTTATCCGGTGTGCCATGAGAACGAGATATGTGCAGCTCCTATCGGGATTTGTCGGCACAGCGGGTGGTCTTGCTGGACTTGTTTTACCATTGTCGAGGATGTCTTGTAACCGGGATGCCGAGTCTGATCGGATTGCTTGGGAGAAGGAATATCCTTTGGTGACCATGAGAGCTTGTGATAGGCTAAGTTGGGACACCCCTGCAGGGATTTGACCATTTGAAAGCCGTGCCCACGGTTATGGGCAGATGGGAATTTGTTAATGTCCGGTTGTAGAAAACTTGAAGTTGATCTTAATTAAAATACATCAACCGCATGTGTTACCGTGACGGTCTCTTTCCGGCGGAGTTCGGGAAGTGAACACGGTGTTGGAGTTATGCTTGACGTAGGTTGTTATAGGATCACTTCTTGATCATAGTTTCTCGACCGTGCTTTTGCCTTCTCTTCTCGCTCTCATTTGCGTATGTTAGCCACCATATATGCTAGTCGCTTGCTGCAGCTCCACCTCACATACCTTTACCCTTCCTATAAGCTTAAATAGTCTTGATCGCGAGGGTGTGAGATTGCCGAGTCCCCGTGACTCATAGATACTTCCAAAACCAGTTTGCAGGTGCCGATGAAATCATGCAGGTGACGCAACCAGGCTCAAGGAGGAGCTCGATGAAGATCGTGTTCGTTATGTTGTTCCGTTTGCAGTTGATCAGTAGTGGAGCCCAGTTGGGACGATCGGGGATCTGTGTAGCATTTGAGGTAGTCTTCTTTTATTTTGGTTTCGTAGTCGGACCTTGAGTGTATTTGGATGATGTAATGCTTTATTCATGTATTGTGTGAAGTGGCGATTGTAAGCCAACTATGTACCTTTCCCTTTATTGTATTACATGGGTTGTTTGCGAAGATTACCTCACTTGCAATATTGCTTTCAATGCGGTTATGCCTCTAAGTCGTGCTTCGACATGTGGCAGATATAGCCGCATCGAGGGCGTTACAAGTTGGTAATCAGAGCCTTCCCCGACCTTAGGAGCCCCCTGCTTGATCGAATCGCTAGCGTTGTTGAGTCTAGAACAATGTTTTGAGTCTTTTAGGATTATATATATATATCGGAGAGTAGGATTCTTTTTACTACTAAGTCCCTTCGTCGCTCTGGTGAGGCATCCTGACATAGAGTTTTGACTCTTCTCTTCTCAAATTTCACTAAATTTTTTTAGGATCACACGGGTATCTTGGAATCATTCCGATGGTTTTGTGATGAGAACATTGTTCTTGGTGCCTCCTGACTTTTAGGGGTTGTGGCAGTGTCCTGGGGAGTTGAGCTCCGAGGTGTTGTCGTCACAATTTTATCGTTGCAGTTCTGGAATACCTGAGTTATTCGCCGACATCGAAAATCTCTTTTATGCAGTTGTTGGTGAGATAACCTCGACGCCACCCAGTACTGGGGCGGGAGTTCGGGAGTATTGACATAACTCGTATAACGGATGCTTTTCGAAGGTTGAGGTAAACGATTTCCGAAGGTTTTTTGGTTATGTGTTGAAGGATGGATACAGCTGGATGTAGGATTTGCTAGTTTTGGTTGAGATATTATGCTTCCCCTGTATCCCCAACACCTGATTGCATAACTGGGAGAATTTCGGGAGTTTATAAGTGGGAATTCAAGTACCTCTTAGGATATCTTTCCGATAGAGGTATGATATGAAATTGGGGTTCGACGTCTAGTGGTCCGCCTATCCACGGTTGGTTTTACAGTGGTCTCGTTGTGTCTTAAAGAGTCCTTGGCTATGCCGACTCGGGGATGCTTCATATGTCATGTGCACTGCCTTGTACATGATGGTGCTGTACGATGGGGCCCGTGTAGGCCCACCACGAAAACTTCAGGTGAAATCTCTATCATATGTTTGTTCCGGCTTATTCGGCAAGCCAATCCTTTGTTTTGCTTTGAGTTGTGGTATTCGAGTTGCTTCGAAGTCAAATGTTGATTCCATACCTTTCCTAAGCGGTGTTCTCATATTCCTATGTGAATACTAATCCTTCTCTTTTATCGAGATTGTCTTGTTAATCCTTTTCAACTTGCGTGTTTCTCTTCATGTGAATCCGATCGTTTTCAACCTCCGCAAGATCGATTATCAGTTCTTCTCATCGGTGTTTGCCTTATCCATTACAAGTTGCCTTTGTTTTCCCGCCCATCCACCCTTTTTCCTCAAGGATTCAGATTTCTTGATCAAGTATCCATCTTATTCATGTGAAGTCTCTTCTTTCTTTTCTTTCAGTATTCTTATCCGGTGATTATCAAGAAGATTCTAACAGAGCTTCAAGTTCATCACTCGTCACTCATTTTCTTCTTCGGTTGATTCAAGTCAAGCTTTGGTGATCACATCCTTTTCCTCGTTTCAAATGTGTTCGTATGCCAGTGCACCTCATAATCATTCCTCGCTTGATATTCATTTGTTCGGGAGTGCTGAAGATATCTCTGAAGGCACGTATTGTCTTTCAAGACCAGTTCAACCTATTTCAAGGTTGTTATCTCATTCTAACCATTTAAATCTTACCGGTGCATTCTCTCTTTTAAATCGTTCTACGGTGTTTCTTTTGAGTGGGCCCTAACCCACAGGTCTTTTCCCAGGATCTTACCTGACTCTTCTAATTTTCCCGGAGATTTTCAAATTCTTTTCTAAAGTCTAACGTAAGAATGAATTGTCATCAGTCAGATGGTTTCTCCAAGATCTTATAATTTTTTCTAATCATTGGCTCAACCTCTTCGCTTTTCATTCCCCCGAAGTATCTCAATAATTCTTGATGGTGTTTCTCGTCATCATTCTCAACACTTGAAGACCGAATAAGAGTTTCTCTTCAATCTTATCCTTTCTCTCGAAGATTTGTCATTCTAGCTTGTTGCCATCCTCTCATAATTGTTTTTGATTATGAGAATTCTTTTCACCTATTCGGATCAATTCAAGATTCTTTTCAATTTGATTCTTCGAAGCCCACCTTTTCAGAAGACTTACTCATTCTCATACTTCAGCTCTCATTCTCCAAATCTTACCAGTGCTTCATTCAAGTATTATCTAATCAGCTCGTGATCTCTTCATTCTGTTGTATCTAAAATTGCCCAAGTATCCTTGTTTGTTTTCAAATTCTTACCGGTGATTCATCCCTTTACTCCGTCTTTTTCAATTCTTACGGTGGTTTGTTCAAGATCCTCTTCTTACGTTATCATATCAATTCTTTCGTTCTTTCAAATCCTACCGGTGGATCATTGAAGGCCTCTTCAAGTTTGCACAATATCTATCCTAATCCTTTCTAAGAGAGTAAGTACTATGCCAAATCCATTGTTTGTCATCAATTTAATTGGTGAAGGATACACATAACATAATTCTTACTCTTGTTTCACCCAAGTGTTTAATTCCTTATTCCGGAGGCTCATCAAATTCTCGGTTTCATTTGTTTCACCTTTTGTTTCCCGGAGTTCCAAGCTCTCTCAATTATATTGTCGCGAAGATCCATCTAATAATTGCAAGTCTTAACCTTGTGTTTTCAAGTTCTCTTTCCTTTCGTTTGATCATTCCTTTGTTTACCGGAGTTCTTCATGAAGGTTCTTCATGATGGTGCATAAAGGATTTAATTCCTTCTTGAAGTGTTCATCAAGATTCTTTTCAGAGGAGCTCAAACATTCTTCATCTTGCGTTCCGAAGTACAATTCGTTCTATCCTATCTTTTGAGATGGTGTTATGTCATTCTTGATGATTTTCCTCCGTGGTTCATGATTCACAAGATATCAAGAATGAGGAATTTTAAATCCATCAATTTCTTCTTTCGATTTATCTTGGGTTATATTTCACCTAAAGCCTTCCCTAAAGGAATGTTGCTATTGTGGTGCTTCTCAATGACCCAAGCTTGCTCTTTATCCTCTTGGTGGAACAATTTTTTCATCTCGTCGTTGATCTCAAGCAAGCAATTGTTTTCGTTTGTGGCAGGTTTTTCACCTCAAGTTCTTGAGACGTTTTCCATAAGCCCTCAACAAGCCTGTTCTTTTCGTTGTTGATTTCCCAACAACTCCGTTCAAACCTTCTTTTAAGGATCCTCTCTCAAATTCATTTGTGGTAGACCATGTTGTTTTTATTCTCCATTCTTTTCTTTGCATTCTTTCATTTCTTCCGGAGGCATTGTGATGATGCTCTCTTCACTCATCATCTCGTATTGTGAAGATCATGTTCTTTTCTTTTGCTTATCCTTTTAACCAGAGTGTCGTGTCCTCCATTCAAGTTCTCTTATCTTATCAAGTTTTGCCCCCTTCTCAACCGGAGTGCTGTCTGAGATCTTTCTTACCCTTGTTCCATGCATTCAATAGTTCCGGAGGCTGTATGTTGTGATTTCATCAAGTATCCTCTCATCTTTTCAAGTTCTTGTTAATTCCTTCCATTTTCAGTGGAAGTGCTGTCCAAATTATATCATTCTTATTCCCTTCTCTATCTTGTTTTAACCGAAGTGTTATGTCTATCATTCCTCTTCTAACCGGAGTCTTATCGTAATTGATCCTTATTGTCCCTTGTACATCTCGTTTAAACTGGAGTGCTTGCATGTACTTCTTGTCCTTTGCTACCCTTTTCTTATGCTTTTCAACCTACAAGGTTCTCGTAATGTTCCTTGTTACTTTTTCTAATAGAATGTTTTCAACTTCGTTCATCTCCGTTGTATCCTTTCTTTCAATTTGTTCAACTTCCCAAGGTTCGTCGGTTTCACTCATTTGTCAAAGAAGCAACTTAGTTTTACATCTTCTCGTTCTCTTCCGTTTTTCCCCAGTGCCATTCTAGATCTCGGGACGAGATCCTCTCGTAGTGGTGGAGTGTTGTGACGCCCCGAGACCGATATGCTAGGTGTCTTCCAGTTATTCGCTGTTGTTGTCTTGTCATTCGCTTGCGTGTTGCATCTTGTCATGTCATCATGTGCATTGCATCATCACGTTTTCAAAACATGCATCCATCCCGGTCTCCTCCTTCTTTTCGTTGTTCGTTCTGAGCCCGACCACACTTGCACGCGCCCGCGGCATGTCCGAAATAGTATTTTATAAGTGGCCGGAAAAATTTCTCGGAATGGGATGAAAGTTGGCGTGTGGTCTTATTATAGTGTAGATAGACCGCCTGTCAAGTTTCATCGCATTCAGAGTTCGTTTGACGCCCCAACGGATAACTATAGCGGCAATATAGTCGGTCTAACGTCGGAAATTTTCGGTCTCCGGGCCTCCCTCTCTTCTCTTCTCTCAGCTCGAGACCGTCTACACAGCTCACTACCTACCACCAGGCCTAGCCAAAGCTCTCTCGTCAGCCCGCCGACCCGTCGCGTGCGTGTCCGAAACTTCCCCGGACCCGACCCGGACAGTTGTCACCGTTGGGTCCGGATCATCCCCAAACATCTACAAAACATCACCGTTTTCTTATTTGGGCTCCCTAGCCTATTTTTCTCGACCATCCAATTTTGATCGGAGGAACGAGTTAGCCCCTAACCTAAACTCATCTGATATAAATATCAGATCAAACCCTATCCTATCCTGTCCCATCCTTCCATTCCCTCCGCCGCCACCCGACCAACTCCCTTCTCCATCGGGATCCATCTCCACTGTCGGTGTCAAAACCGGCGGATCTCGGGTAGGGGGTCCCGAACTGTGCGTCTAGGCTGGATGGTAACAGGAGGCAAGGGACATGAAGTTTTACCCAGGTTCGGGCCCTCTTGATGGAGGTAAAACCCTACGTCCTGCTTGATTAATATTGATGATATGGGTAGTACAAGAGTAGATCTACCACGAGATCAGAGAGGCTAAACCCTAGAAGCTAGCCTATGGTATGATTGTTGATGTGTTTGTTGTCATACGGACTAAAGCCCTCTGGTTTATATAGACACCGGAGAGGGTTAGGGTTACATAGAATCGGTTACAATGGTAGGAGATCTGAACATCCGTATCGCCAAGCTTGCCTTCCATGCCAAGGAAAGTCCCTTCCGGACACGGGACAAAGTCTTCAATCTTGTATCTTCATAGTCCTGGAGTCTGGCTGAAGGTATAGTTCGGCTATCCGAACACCCCCTAATCCAGGACTCCCTCAGTAGCCCCTGAACCAGGCTTCAATGACGACGAGTCCGGCGCGCAAATTGTCTTCGGCATTGCAAGATGGGTTCCTCCTCCAAATACTTCATAGAAGATTTTAAACACAAAGATGGTGTCCGGCTCTGCAAAATAAGTTTTCCACATATTGCCATAGAGAGAATAATATTTACACAAATCTAATATGCTGACGTATTCCGTGGTGCGACACACCACGGCCAAGCCCTTATCCAAGTCGTTTAATTATGCCACCTCAGCGCGTCATGCGAGGCGGCTTCCTTGGCACGTCTTGTCGAAGCAGAGATCGTGCCCCCTTATTCCGGGATTCTCATCAATACGGGCATGGGTAACCCAACCGCTTCTAGGACTCCTAGATCATAGGCAAGTCCAAACGGACACGGAGAGGACGCTCGATATCCACCCTCTTTATAAAGGGACGAGGCCTTTTATTTTTCCCTCCCATGGTCAATCGAATCCTTCCCCCAGCTCGAGCTCAAACGCCCAAAGTTCAGGTCAGGTGCTCCGAACCTTGAGTTATGTACGGATCTAGCCTTCAAGGCTGATGGGTGCCTTTTACGTTATGGAAGAAGACGCCAAAAAGTTGAGGGAGGCCAGATATCTGACTGCCGAGATTCTGCATCGGCTTCCTCCCCGGGGGCAGTCCGTCCCCTCCCTCGAACCCAACGAGAGCGTCGTGTTCGTCTCCCACTCCCTCCGAGGTCTAGGCCTTGCATTCGATCCTTTTGTCAGTGGCTTGATGTTTTACTACGGGCTAGATTTCCATGATCTAGCTCTAGACTCCTTTCTTCATATCACGACATTTATCGTCATGTGCGAGGCCTTCCTCCGGGTTACCCCTCACTTTGGCCTATGGCTCAAGACCTTTGAAGTTAAACCGAAGATGATCGAGGGGCAACATGCGGAGTGTGGAGGTGCCCTAATACGCAAGATGATGGGAGCTGCATGGCCCAAAGGTTCCATTCTAGAGGTGTCTGAATTGTGGCAACAGGAGTGGTTCTACATCACGGCTCCTAGAAGTGCCAAGTGGGCGGCCGCCCGTGTCTTCCGCCCGGGCCCTCCACCACAACTGGTGTCATGGATTAGTAGAGGATTGAGTTGGGGTCCGGCCAAGGACGTGCCTATACTGCAAAGCCTCATTCAAGATCTCTTTGATGGAGATTTCAGTTTGGTTGTGGTAGCACAAGTTATGCTGGTTCGCCAAGTCCAGCCTTGCAAACGCCGGCCTCTTCGCTTGTGGGAGTTCAATCCCGAGGGACCGCGCGCCATTCGAAATTTCCTCGGCCTGACGCACGAGAAGATGTACAAGTTGTTCTTCAGACTTCAACTGGAGTGTCCGGAAATTAACGAGGACGTGGGCCTGAGCAGCAACCGTGCCGTCGAATAGGTAAGGCATCTTCCGACCGAGCGTACTACCTCTCCTTTGATGCGAAGTTATTTATGAGAGTTCGCTTTTTGACCAGGACTGGCTAACGAAGGCGAAGTTGATTCGGTGCTCGGCCCCCTCCCTGAGGGTTTGGGAAATCCGATATTGGAAAAGATGCTCCAGACCGCACCTTGCCCGGAGCCCTTGAAGGAAAATGCGGGCGGTCGCGGGCCCCAAACGCCGGCTGCTCCAGCCGAGGGAGCGAGCGTCTCCATGAAGGAAGACGACCAGAAGAGGAAAAGGATTGCGTCTGGGGATTTGGAAGCCGAAGCTTCCAAACGGGAGAAGAAGTCTCCCACAGAGGGTCCTACCCCGGGGGGTGCGGTTACCGCACAAAGCCTGCGGGGGGATCAATTCTCCCACGAGTCGTAAGTGACCCAAAATACCTTAATAGTACAGATATGTCGTCTTTTCTTCTGGGAAGATAACCACTGCATGTATCTTTGCAGTTCGGGCCTTAGCCCCTCTCAAATGAGCTCATCTTTGGGGGATCTTCTTCCAGAGATGATGGAGAGCGAAACGCCTCCTCCGGACTCCTCCGCTCCGAAAGCGGGCGACCCTGAAGTGTCGTCGCGGAGGGCCTCTCCGAGTCCGGCGAGGCCAGAAGATAATCCCGTCGACCCCCGAAGTTCCCAGTGTCCGGCTCCCGAAGAGAGCAGACAAACGAGTCCGACACCATCTAGTGTGCGGTCGGATGTTCTGAGGGAGTTGGTGGGGTGAGCGGCCAGCTCAGATGAACACAGTGTGCTGATGAATACGGTGATGGAGAGAATCTCGTCCGCCGAAAGCGGATTGCATAAAGCTTTTATGAGTCTACTGACAGGCTTTGAGGTATGTAAAATAATGTGTGATAGTCCTGCACATACTAGGTGTGCCCTGTGTAGATAGTAGCTCCTGAGACTCTGGTCGTCGTTGGAAACGACGACGAACAGAGGATCATATTCCCAGGTAATAACCATACTGCCTTTATGTGCAGGTGATGGAAGCTCCGGTGGCTAGCCGGGCTCGCGAGTTTGCCCATTTAGAATGACAGTTGGATGCGGCAGACGCCGACATCGAGCTTGTTAACAAAAGGCTTGATGAGGCCCAAGGTAAGTGTCATTATCTAGTAAATGCCACATAGGAAGAACAGCATGATGCCAGTATCTTTAATGTGTTGTGACTGCAGATGGAGCTGCCACTATTGAAGCCTTGCGGGCAGAACTTGCCCGAGCCAAGGAACAAGCGAGGTTGGGTAATGCGGCTGCTTTGAAGGTGGCCGAAGAGTTGCAAGTCGAGAAGGCCGCGCATGGCGAGAGCCGAGATAAGATGGCCAAGATGACCATAGAATTAAAAGCCGCCACCGACCGTTGCCGGGTTCTTGAAAAGGAAAACCAGGCGAAGGTATCGGACCTTCAGAAGGTTGCTGCAACGGGAAAAGACCTCTGCTCTGCACTCAGGGCAAAGAAGGAGGAGCTGCGGGAAGCCGGGGATATTGTAGCCGGGAAATCCTTTATGCTGCAGAGGAAGTTTGGAGATCCACGTATGCCCCTCTGGATCGGTTGTGGAGTTCGGAAGATGTGTATATGGATTTGGCGGCGAGCGCTGCCGATGCGGCCAAGTACTTCCAGAGTCAGACGGACCGTGAAGTAGACCAGCTGTTTTGGAAACAATTTCTTTCTCCCGAGCATCTGCTTTCATTGACGGACCAATTAGCCGAATGGGCCGAACTAAATAGGTTGTCCGGACTCTCCATGAGGTATGTTGTGGATCAGCTATGGCCGGAAAGGTCAAAACCGAGCAGCTATTTCAGCTTGGTGCAGCAGTTCCTTGACGTGGTGCCGCACATAAATGCGATGAAGAGGTCGGCGTGCATAGAAGGCGCACAAATGGCATTTGCCCATGCTAAAGCATACTGGGCAGAGATGGATGCTATCACTGTTGCAGCGCAGGATTCGGCCATAGGTCGAAGGGCTGCTGAGCACTACTTTGAGGAAGTTCTTGAGGGTGCTCGTTTGATAGAGACCCAGTGCTCAAAAAATATTATGTTT
Organism: Triticum monococcum; assembly: GCA_034509565.1. Taxonomy (NCBI): domain Eukaryota; kingdom Viridiplantae; phylum Streptophyta; class Magnoliopsida; order Poales; family Poaceae; genus Triticum; species Triticum monococcum. The sequence goes on from CM067847.1 coordinate 700,670,147, forward strand.
GAGTGACATGTAATCTCATTGTAAGCTAAATGCTTTTATAAATTTTCATAAGGCTACTTTTATACTTTTGCCTGAAAGTATTGTGATGCCTCCTGGGCGGCCGTTTATGTGTACATGTGTATAACCTGAAAGATTGCAGTCGTCGGCTTCAACCCCCAGGCATATAATGCGGATGTGTTCGCAGAAACACACGTTCACACTTAACCCAACGTCTTGGTCCTATTAAGGAGGTGATAGCGGAGCGAGCGAGGCAACTGGACTATAATGCTTTAACACTTTCACTTAGCCATAGGAGTTTGACAGTGGGGCTACTAGATAGCCCCTGGTGGCTCCGCACTCTCCCGATCCCGGGTTGGGTATATGCATGGACGGAAAGCGGCCCTTCGTTAAGGTGGGGGAATTCTAACACTCCCATGGGTCATCGAGTGGTTGACCAGTCTCGCGCTAGATCATGACAGTCAGTTTTCGGCTTTCTCTACTGAGGTGCTCGTCCGGATGAACCAGGGCACAATTGCAGTAGTTCTGCTGGTGCTACCTTAGCCGGTAAAGCGGAACGTAAGGCACCAAAACATAGGAGCCATACAAACACAACATTTGACCAAAGACAATGATTCGGAGCTGATGCATATAGGGCCAAAGTCGCGACGCTGAACACTCCCTAAGGTATTCGGTCTTTGTGGTATAAACCGGGCCTAAATAATGGCCTTCGTAAGAAGCCCCTTATGTCCAAGTACGTGCATTGGTCTGGCGTGGCCACATGCAAAGACGTCAGCATCCTTCTCAACGGTGGATATGTATCAACAAGAGACAGTAAAAAAGGTTTACGCAGGGTCTTAATCTAAAAAGAATCCTTGGAGCGGGTCCCTGCTGCACGTCTGCGCCTGTGTCTCTGTTGTGCCGTATCATGGACGAGTGTGGCATGATGATCATCTGTAAAAGAGAGGAATTTAGGTGAAAAAGGTTGTCATGCAAAAAGATAGTTAAAGAAACTAAGCATAATTCAAGATGAGGAGGAATGGCCACATGTCTGCGCGTGTTGAGCCCCTTGTATTGATGACTAGGGGTGTGACCATTTATTCGGTATAAGTAGCGGCGCCGGACTCGATTAGTTGTGTCTGAGGTCTTGACGACCTATGGGGCGTTCTGGCTAGTCCGGGCGCCTTTAGTGTGTGGCTGCCAAGGCAGCCTCACTCTCTTCGGCGCGCAGAGATTGCTTGATATTTCCGTGCACTAAAATGATGCCGCGTGGACCGAGCATCTTGAGTGCGAGGGAGGCGTAGTGCGGTATTGCATTAAAGCGAGCGGAAGCTTCGCGCCCGAGCAGTGCTTGATAGCCACTTTGAAACGGAGCGACGTGGAAGGTTAAATGCTCGCTACGGAAGTTATCGGGGGAGCCGAATATAACTTGTAGTAGGAGGGAGCCCGTACAACGAGCCCCTGGGCCTGGCGTTACTCCTTTAAAGGTAGTATTGCTATGGCGAATTTGTGTTGGGTCTAACCCCATCCTGCGGATTGTATCCTTGTATATTAGGTTTAGGCGGCTGCCGCCGTCCATCAAGACTCATGTGAAGTGATATCCGCCAATTACTGGGTCTAATACCAGGGCAGCCCATCCTGCTTGTCGGATACTTGCTGAGTAATCGCGATGGTCGAAGATGATCGGTTGAGACGACCATTGGCAGGACTTCGCGGTGACAGGCACTTGGGTATATTTTCCTGGGGGTGCTGCATTGTTTTTTCCCTTGATCATGTGTAGTATGTTTACTGTTTTGACTTCTGGTGGGAATTTCTTTTGTTCCCCAGTGTCTTACTTGGGAGGCTCGTCCTCGTCTTCGCTTGGTGTATCCTCCCCCTTGTGTACGGCGTTGAGTTTGCTGGACTGCTTAAAGACCCAACATTCTCTATGGGTATGATTGGCGTGCTTGCTAGGGGTACTATGTATCTGACATACCTGGTCCAGAATTTTGTTGAGGCTGGACGGGTTATCCCTGGTGGCTTTAGTGGGTGGCTTTTGTCCTGGCCGGGAGCTTTTGAATCCGGCATTTACTGCCGTGCCCTTCATGCTGTCTTCTTTATTCTGGCGTTTGCTATTGCTGTTGCACCGTGATTTCCTGTTTCCATTTCTAACTTCAGATTACTGGGGTCGCTGGTGCTGCATCTGGCTAGCCAGCTGTCCTCACCCGCGCAAAAGCGGGTCATGAGGTTTGTTAATGCGGCCATCGTTCTCGGCTTATTTTGGCTGAGGTGTCTGGCAAGCCATTCATCACGGACGCTATGCTTGAAAGCTGCCAAGGCTTCGGCGTCCGGACAGTCGACAATCTGGTTCTTTTTAGTGAGAAACCTGTTCCAAAGCTTTCAAGCTGACTCTCCGGGCTGTTGAGTTATATGACTCAAATCGTCCGCATCCGGAGGCCGGACATAAGTTCCTTGAAAATTTGCCCGAAAGGCGTCTTCGAGCTCTTCCCAACTTCCAATGGAGCTTTCGGGGAGGCCTTTGAGCCAGTGACGAGCTGGCCCTTTGAGCTTGAGGGGTAAGTATTTGACGGCGTGGAGATCATCTCCTCGAGCCATATGGATATGAAGGATATAATCCTCAATCCAAACCCCGGGGTCTGTTGTTCCATCGTATGCCTCTATGTTTACGGGTTTGAATCCCTCTGGAGATTCATGGTGTAGCACCTCGTTGCTGAAACATAGAGGGTGTGCGGCACCCCTGTAGCTGGGTGTACCGCGTTGTTCGGATATTTGTTGTGTTGCATTGTATGCTGGGGGGCGCTTGCGTGGTCCATAGATGGATCTTGTTGCACCATCCTTTGGGTGCAAACCCTCGCCTGGGTCGCGTGTTGTATTGTGAGCAGCGTTGTATGCCGCTCTGTGTTGGTAGAGGGGTCGTCTATCCGACCAGGTGGCTGCTTTGATATTTGGTTGTGGGGGGTCTGCGGCCTCCTCATCGAATTCGGGTAGCAGCTTCCGCTTTGGTAGCTCTTGGAGGGGCGATTGTCGCCGTACCTTGCTGCAGTGTTGAGCATTTTGCTCCATCTGAATTGGAGTGTGTCTTGCGCGGCCTTGAGCCTTCGCTTATGCTTTTTAAGGCTCCTCGCGGTGGCAACAAGCCTTTTACGGGCGTTCTATTGCTCCGGGTGCCTGTCCGGCGTTATGTCGTCCGGACCATTATCCTTCATAGGATTTGTTTGTTCGGTTTGATTATCCAGATTTCCGTTGTCCGGCAGCGGTTCGCCCTGCTCCAACGCTGGGTCTGTGTGTTCGCTATTTTTGTCGAGGCGGGATTTGGGGCGGCGCTTGCGTTGCCGCTTTGACTGCTTTTCGAGGGAACAATCCTTCGGTGCGTCCTTCCGATCTTCATCGTCATCTTTTGGTGCGTCCACCATGTATACGTCGTATGATGAGGTGGCGTTCTAGGGCTCAATAGGCGCTGGTTCTTCATCGTCTCCTTCATCGGTGTCCATCCCGTCAATGTCGTCGGAGTCGAAGTCGAGCATGTCGGTTAAGTCGTTGACAGTGGCTACGAAGTGGGTGGTGGGTGGGTTTTGAATTTCTTCATCGTCCGTACCCCAACCTTGCTGATCGTAGTCCGGCCAGGGCTCTCCTGATAAAGAGAGAGACTTCAGTGACTTCAGGATATCACCGAAAGGCGAGTGCTGAAAGACGTCCGCGGCTGTGAACTCCATGATCGGCGCCCAATCGGATTCGGTCGGCAGGGGCGCAGAGGGTTCGGAGTCCAGAGAAGAATCCGGCTCCATGGAGTCACGAGTCTTGCGGAGTACGGGGCTGGCGTTCGGCTCAATCGCCGTTTGGATCGCAGCCCCCGAGGTGGCGTCCAACCGCCCATCCTCGATCGGCGCAGTTGACTCCAAACTAAGGGTCGGAGCCGGTGTGGGTGTGGCCTCCAGGGCACCATTCGGCGGCAGAGTTAGATCATGCTCGTCATGACAGTGCGGTGTGCTCGGCAGTGGCTCAAATCCGTCGAAGATCAAGTCCCCGCGGATGTTGGCCGTGTAGTTTAAACTTCCAAATCTGACCTGACGGCCAGGGGCCCAGCTTTCGATCTGCTCTAGATGGCCAAGTGAATTGGCCCGCAGTGCGAAGCCGCCAAAGACGAAGATCCGTCTGGGGAGGAAGGTCTCACCCTGGACTGCATCGCCATTGATGATCGTAGGAGCCATCGGGCCTGACGGCGACGACACAGAGGAACTCTCAATGGAAGCACCAATGTTGGTGTCAAAACTGGCGGATCTCGGGTAGGGGGTCCCGAACTATGCGTCTAGGCTGGATGGTAACAGGAGGCAAGGGACACAAAGTTTTACCCAGGTTCGGGCCCTCTTGATGGAGGTAAAACCGTACGTCCTGCTTGATTAATATTGATGATATGGGCAGTACAAGAGTAGATCTACCACGAGATCAGAGAGGCTAAACCCTAGAAGCTAGCCTATGGTATGATTGTTGATGTGTTTGTTGTCCTACAGACTAAAACCCTCCGGTTTATATAGACACCGGAGAGGGTTAGGGTTACATAGAGTCGGTTATAATGGTAGGAGATCTGAACATCCGTATCGCCAAGCTTGCCTTCCACGCCAAGGAAAGTCCCTTTCGGACACAGGACGGAGTCTTCAATCTTGTATTTTCATAGGCCTGGAGTCCGGCTGAAGGTATAGTTCGGCTATCTGAACACCCCCTAATCCAGGACTCCCTCACCCACCAAACCATCGACTCCCTAGCTGATATCTCCCGATCCAAAAATCCTCCCACTCTCGTTTTCCCCAGTGAGCCAACCGGCCACAGCCGCAACCCCTCTCCTCGATCTCCTCCAACCCTGCCGCCCGAGGACCTCCGCCTCGTCGGTGTTTTCCCATCGGAAACTGCCGGCCGGAGCAGCAACAACCACCAACAGGACCATCACGGCCCCTGCCCTCTTTCTTTTCCTTCCCTGTGCTCTCTCCTTCCTGACCTCTCTTTCCCTCTCTTGGTCCAGCAGCAGAAGGCACGCCATGGCCGCCCGTAGCTTCCCGCGCGCCCGCCGCAAGCAGCAGTACCCCCGGAGCTCCCTCCACCGTCGAGCTCCACCATCAAGCGCCGACCTCCCGAGGTTCCCCGCGCCCATCTCCTCCCTTTTCTTCCTCGGTTTCTCTCCCTCCTCCTATAACATCTCTCTCTGTCTCAGCCTCCCGATGCACTACCATGGCGCTCGACGCCCGAGCTCCAAGCAAGCGCCGCCGGACCAACTGCGCCACGGGAACGGAAGGAAGCCGCCGTCCAAGTCCGCCACCCCTGCCCATGTCGCCACCGCCGTCACCTGCTTCCGCCTGGACTTGCAGCTCCCGCCGCCCCGCCAAGGCTCGTCCACCGACCTCCCCTGCCGAGTCCCGCGCCCCTTTGCCGCTCCCTGCTGACTCCGCGAAAGCCGTGCCTCTCCACGCCTAAGAACGCCGGCCATCTCCCTCGTCGGAGTCGCACCCTACTTCCTCTGCTTCGCCCACGCCCCTGTTTTGCCCGAGGGGAACGAGCAGCGCAGCCCGTGCTCGATCCGCTGGCACGCGTTGACTGCAACCACGCTCTGGGCCACTTCGGTGCTAAGGCCCAACCGTGGCCTCCTTTCTGGCCCAGCTCCCGTTTAGGTCTGCTAGGCCGATGTGAGCAGCCCCACATTTTCTCCCCTGTGCATGTTGGCCCATTTACAGTTTCGGTCCGTTTTGTTTTTTCCTTGCCTCTGCAATTTAGCAATTAAGCCCAAGATTGCAGTTTTTATAGAAAGGTCCCTAAACTTCCTGCATATAATAACTTCAGAACAGTGCATCGGATTAAAATAAATTATATATAAAACTTGCTTAGAATTTTGTGTAGATTAATAATTTGCAACTTTCATCCATGTTTGAAATGTTTAAAATGCGGTTTGTGTAATTTGCCCATATGCCATGCTAAAATGCTTTAATTCATAACTATTTAACCATAACTCGGAATTTAATAATCTTTATATGTAAATGGGGTAGAAAAATGCCTAGTTTAACATGGTGGCATCACTTTGCATGTTTAACAACTCTAAAATTGTGTTTAGGGCAGAACAGTACCAAACCTAATATATGCCTAAGGGGATTTAGCGGAATTGTTGTTCGTTGTTTCCGGCCTCATTTAAACTTGCCTAGATAAGTAGTTTTGTTGTGCTTCACGCCTTGCCATGTTAATCAACATTTAATATTGTTGGGTACATAAACAAGATCGATCTAAATAACTTGTCATGGTGTTTCATCAATATGCACCGTTGCATATTGAGCTCCACTTAATTTGTAGGATTGCTTGTGTTCTTTTTCCATGCCATGCTTCATTAAACCGGACATGCATCATACTTGGTTGTGCGTCATGCCATGCTTATGTCGTGGTTGTTTACTATGTTGTGTGCTTCTTTCCGGTGTTGCTTCTTTGGGTTGGTTCCGATAACGTCGCGTCTGTGAGGAACCGTTCGACTACGTCCGTTTGTCTTCTTCATGGACTCGTTCTTCTTCCTTGCGGGATTTCAGGCAAGATGACCATACCCTCGAAATCACTTCTATCTTTGCTTGCTAGATGCTCGCTCTTTTGCTATGCCTATGCTGCGATACCTACCACTTGCTTATCATGCCTCCCATATTGTTAAGCCAAGCCTCTAACCCACCTTGTCAAAGCAAACCGTTGTTTGGCTATGTTACCGCTTTGCTCAGCCCCTCTTATAGCATTGTTAGTTGCAGGTGAAGATTGGAGCTTGTTCCATGTTTGGAACATGGATTTGTTGTGATATCACAATATCTCTTATTTAATTAATGCATCTATATACTTGGTAAAGGGTGGAAGGCTCGGCCTTATGCCTGGTGTTTTGTTCCACTCTTGCCGCCCTAGTTTCCGTCATATCGGTGTTATGTTCCCGAATTTTGCGTTCCTTACATGGTTGGGTTATAATGGGAACCCCTTGACAGTTCGCCTTGAATAAAACTCCTCCAGCAAGGCCCAACCTTGGTTTTACCATTCGCCACCTAGCCTTTTCTTTCCCTTGGGTTAAGCCAGCCCAAGGGTCATCTTTGTTTTAATCCCCCGGGCCAGTGCTTGTCTAAGTGTTGGTCCAACCCAGAGCATCGTGCGGGGCCGTCCCTTGGCAACTTTGGTTACCTTGGCTCCCGTATGCTTAGCTTATCCCGTGTGCCCTGAGAACGAGATATGTACTGCTCCTATCGGGATTTGTCGGCACACGGGTGGTCTTGCTGGACTTGTTTTACCATTGTCGAGGATGTCTTGTAACCGGGATGCCGAGTTTGATCGGATTATCTTGGGAGAAGGAATATCCTTCGTTGACCGTGAGAGCTTGTGATAGGCTAAGTTGGGACACCCCTACAGGGATTTGAACTTTCGAAAGCCGTGCCCACAGTTATGGGCAGATGGGAATTTGTTAATGTCCGGTTGTAGAAAACCTGAAGTTGATCTTAATTAAAATACAACAACCGCGTGTGTTACCGTGACGGTCTCTTTCCCGTGGAGTTCGGGAAGTGAACACGGTGTTGGTGTTATGCTTGAGGTAGGTTGTTCTAGGATCACTTCTTGATCATAGTTTCTCGACCGTGCTTTTGCCTTCTCTTCTCGCTGTCATTTGCGTATGTTAGCCACCATATATGCTAGTCGCTTGGTGCAGCTCCACCTCACATACCTTTACCCTTCCTATAAGCTTAAATAGTCTTGATCGCAAGGGTGTGAGATTGCTGAGTCCCCGTGACTCACAGATACTTCCAAAACCAGTTTGCAGGTGCCGACAAAATCGTGCAGGTGACGCAACCAGGTTCAAGGAGGAGCTCGATGAAGATCGTGTTCATTATGTTGTTCCGTTTCCAGTTGATCAGTAGTGGAGCCCAGTTGGGACGATCAGGGATCTGTGTAGCATTTGGGGTAGTCTTCTTTTATTTTGGTTCCGTAGTCGGACCTTGAGTGTATTTGGATGATGTAATGCTTTATTCATGTATTGTGTGAAGTGGCGATTGTAAGCCAACTATGTACCTTTCCCTTTATTGTATTACATGGGTTGTTTGTGAAGATTACCTCACTTGCGACATTGATTTCAATGCAGTTATGCCTCTAAGTCGTGCTTCGACACGTGGGAGATATAGCCACATCGAGGGCGTTACAATTTTCCACTTTTATATTATTTTTGGGACTAACCTATTAACCGGAGGACCAGCCCAGAATTGCTATTTTTTTTTGCCTATTTCAGTGTTTCGGATAAACAAAATATCAAACGGAGTCCAAACGGAATAAAATCTTCGGGAACGTGATTTTCTCACCGAGCATGATCTAGGAGACTTGGAACCTACTCTAGGGGGTCAAAGAGGAGGTCATGAGGGTGGGGGCGCGCCCTGCCTCGTGGGCCCCTCGGTGCTCCACCGACGTACTCCTTCATCTTATATATACACATGTACCCCCAAACGATCAGAACAGGAGCCAAAAACCTAATTCCACCGCCGCAACTTTCTATATCCACGAGATCCCATCTTGGGGCTTGTTCTAGAGCTCCGCCGGAAGAGGGCCGTCATCATGGAGGGCTTCTACATCATCCTAGCCTCCCCGAAGAAGTGTGAGTAGTTTACCTCAGACCTTCGGGTCCATAGTTAGTAGCTAGATGGCTTCTTCTCTCTCTTTGAATCTCAATACAAAGTTCTCCCCCTCTCTTGTGGAGATCTATTCGATGTAATCTTCTTTTTGCGGTGTGTTGGTTGAGACCGATGAATTGTGGGTTTATGATCAAGTCTATCTATGAATAATATTTGAATCTTCTCTGAATTCTTTTATGTATGATTGGTTATCTTTGCAAGTCTCTTCGAATTATCCGTTTGGTTTGGCCAACTAGATTGGTAGTTCTTGCCATGGGAGAAGTACTTAGCTTTGGGTTCGATCTTACGGTGTCCTTACCCAGTGATAGAAGGGACAGCAAGGCACGTACTGTATCGTTGCCATCGAGGATAACAAGATGGGGTTTATTTCATATTGCATGAATTTATCTCTCTACATCATGTCATCTTGCTTAAGGCGTTACTCTGTTTTTAACTTAATACTCTAGATGCATGTTGGATAGCGGTCGATGACTGGAGTAATAGTAGTAGATGCAGAATCGTTTCGATCTACTTGTCATGGACGTGATGCCTATATACATGATCATGCCTAGATATTCTCATAACTATGCTCAATTCTGTAAATTGCTCAACAGTAATTTGTTCACCCACCGTATAATACTTATGCTCTTGAGAGAAGCCACTAGTGAAACCTATGGCCACCGGGTCTATTCTCATCATATCAATCTCCATCACTTTAATCTTGCTTTGCTTTTTAATTTGCTTTCACTTTTTACTTTGCATCTTTATACCAAAAATATTATATCTATCATATCTCACTCTCGTAAGTGACTGTGAAGGGATTGACAACCCCTAATCGCGTTGGTTGCGAGTAGCTATCGCTTTGTGCAGGTACGAGGGACTTGAGTGTGGCCTCCTACTGGATTGATACGTTGGTTCTCAAAAACTGAGGGAAATACTTACGCTACTCTACTCCATCATCCCTTCCTCTTCGGGGAAAACCAACGCAAGCTCAAGACATAGCAAGAAGGATTTCTGGCGCCGTTGCCGGGGAGTCTACGCAAAAAGTCAACATACCAAGTACCCATCACAATCCCTATCTCTTGCATTACATTATTTGCCATTTGCCTCTCGTTTTCCTCTCCCCCCAATTCACCCTTGCCGTTTTATCCGCCCTCTCTCTCTATTCTCCCTCTCTATTTGCCTCTTTTGCCCGTTTGCTCTTGTTTGCTTGCTTGTCGTTATGTCTGAAATTGGTGAAGTTATCGCCAATATGGGCAATAACAATATCATGGAAAATTCTGAGGCTCCTGCTGAAGAACCCCCTACCTACCATACAAAAAGATTTCGAATCGGTAGTGTTAATATTATTGGAAAAGGAGTTATTCAAGATTTCTTTACTTGTGTCGGTGCTTTGCCCTCTATGGGCGGTTCTATTCTCCATAGAACTAATAGTGTTGCTGACGCTATTGCCATGCTTATCGTTGAACTTGAAAGGCAATTTATGCATATGCACCCATCTATACAAAGAGTTTTCCTAGAATTTTCGAATATCGAGCATTCCTCTGTTAAGCGTGCCGCTACTATCTTTTTGGCTCATGAATTCAGATTTATAATAAAAGAAGCGAAAGAAATATTTGCGCACCATAGGGTGGACGCTGGTCGTCCTCCCATAGGATCTATCCTCTTCGATCAAGAAGAAATTATGCGCTTTCAATCTCCTGACTATGTTGCTTTTAATGAAAACCTCAAAAAAAGGTGCCAACCAATGTTTTAATTGATAGAATATCTGAACTTAATGATGATTTGGCTATTCGAAATAATGAGCTAGGATACTCTCTTGAGTCTAGGCTCACAAAGTTCTGTCAAAAGAATGCTTATAATGATGAATTGGTTGTACATTACGAAGGGCCGAAAGAGGAACCTATACCTCCTATTAAATTTAGCCCTTTTGATTAGTTTTTCCTGCCTCAAAGAAAACTTGCTGCTGAACGTAGATAATATGAAATGAGCTTCACCGATCTATCTTATTACTACGGCAATACCTAGATCTATCCTCGCTTTTATGCCTAGCTAGGGGCGTTAAACGACTGCGCTTGTTGGGAGGCAACCAAATTTTATTTTTATTCCTTGCTTTTTGCTCCTTCTTAGTAATAAATAAATTATTTATCCTCTGTTTTGGTTGTGTTTTTTGTGTTTAGTTACTGTTTGTGCCAAGTAGAACCGTTGGGAAGACTTGGGGAAAGTCTTGTTGAACATGCTGTAAAAAAACAGAAACTTTAGCGCTCACGAGAACTGATGTCATTTTTATCTGGAAAGTGCTATTTGGTTAATACTTTTTGCAGATGATTAATAGATAAATTCCTCACATCCAGCAATTTATTTTAGAATTTTGGGGTTCCAGAAGTTTGCATTAGTTACAGATTACTACAGACTGTTCTGTTTTTGACAGATTCTGTTTTTCGTGTGTTGTTTGCTTATTTTGATGAATCCATGGATAGTAAAATAGTTTATAATCCATAGAGAAGTTGGAATAAAGTAGGTTTAACACCAATATAAATAAATAATGAGTTCATTACAGTACCTTGAAGTGGTCTTTTGTTTTCTTTCGCTAACGGAGCTCACGAGTTTTCTATTTTGAGTTTTGTGTTGTGAAGTTTTCAAGTTTTGGGTGAATTCTTTTGATGGATCATGGAACAAGGAGTGGCAAGAGCCTAAGATTGGGGATGCCCATGGCACCCCCAAGATAATCCAAGGACACCAAAAAGTCAAAGCTTGGGGATGCCCCGGAAGGCATCCCCTCTTTCGTCCACTTCCATCGGTAATTTACTTGGAGCTATATTTTTATTCACCAACATGTATGTGTTTTTCTTGGAGCGTCTTGTATTATTTGTGTCTTTGTGTCTGAGTATTCCACAACCATCCTTGCTGTACACAGCTTTTGAGCGAGCTATACATGAATTAAAATTTGATAGAATACTCTATGTGCTTCACTTATATCTTTTGAGCTAAGTAGTTTTGCTCTATGTGCTTCACTTATATCTTTTGAGCTAAGTAGTTTTGCTCTATGTGCTTCACTTATATCTTTTGAGCGTTATAATTTTGCTCTATTTGCTTCACTTAGACACTAGTAGAAAAGGGGGCAAAGGTCCAGGCCGGGTCAGCCCATTAGTCCCGGTTTAGTCCAGAACCGGGACCAATGGGGGCATTGGACCCGGTTCGTGAGCCCAGGGGGCCGACCGGGCCACGTGGGCCATTGGTCCCGGTTCGTCTGGACCTTTTGGTCCCGCTTGGTGGGACGAACCGGGACCAATGGGCCTCGCTCCTGGCCCACCACCATTGGTCCCGGTTGGTGGCTTGAACCGGGACCAAAGGCTCCCCTTTAGTCACGGTTCATGCCACCAACCGGGACCAATAAGGTGCCTATATATACCCCCTCGCGTAAGAGCAGAGCACACTGCTCCGTTTTTTTTCTAGCCGAGGGGGAGAGGGCTTGGTGGTGCTCTAGCTCACCTCCTATGCACACAAGGTGTTCGATGGAATGCCCGAGCCACACTACTTAAGCTTTCTCCCTTCCAAGCTCGACCTCCAAGCTCCATTTTCCTCAATATTTGTCTAGGTTTAGCGGTCCCTCATGCCCCGTCCCCGTCTTCACCACCGTCGATCACCTGCGCCGAGCTCATCGCCGGCACCACCGTGGTGACCCTCCTGTTCTTATCTTCTTTCTGAAAGGTAAAAATATTCTTACTTGTATGTTTACATAGATACTTGTATTATTTTCTTACTTTTATTATTGCATCTTATATAGTGCGATGGTTTTGGTATCTGCCCCCGTCGGCCCTCGTCCTATCTATGATTCGGATGTGGTATATATTATCTTTATAACTATTGGTTCATTTATTGTTTATGAAAATTATGCCGACCAATGTGACATAGATTTTATTTATGTAGGATGTATGTGAATCGGAAATTCCAACCGACCCTATTGTCGAGAGGTTAAATTTAGTTGAAGAAGAAAACAATTTGTTGAAGGAAAAAATAAAAAAAAATTGAGGAGGAGAAGATGATATTGGAGTTGCATGTTGCGGATGTCATCGATGATCACAAGATCAAGATGGATGCAATGCGCTTGAAGATTAGAAAGAATAGAAAATACGCCATTCATACCGAGGCTTGGTATCATTATGCCGTTGGATCAATTGTTACCTTGGTTGCGATTATGATCGCATTTGTTTTCGCATTGACATGTTTTACATAGTTTCAATGTATGGTTTAATTAATTAGATGCTCTAGAGAGCTATATGTTGTTAGATGAGAACTATGTATGTACTTTGGTTTTAATTTTATGATGAACTTCTATTAATTTGGATACTTAATTATATATAATGCATGCAGATGAACCGGCAATGGATGTACGGTGACAGACACACCTCCGAGTACATTAAGGGCGTGCATGAGTTTCTCGATGCGGCTGACGCAAACAAGCAGAATGGTTTTATGTGTTGGCCATGCACTGAATGTGGGAATACGAGGTCTTACTCTAACCGAAAAATCCTTCACTCCCACCTGCTTTACAAGGGTTTCATGCCACACTATAATGTTTGGACGAGGCACGGAGAAATAGGGGTTATGATGGAAGACGGCGAAGAAGAAGAGTACGATGACAACTATGTGCCCCCTGAATACGGTGATGCTGCAACGGGGGGGGGGGGAGCTAGTGAAGATCAACAGGAACCAGATGATGTGCCCAATGATGCTGCAACGGGTGAAGCTGCTGAAGATCAAGAGGAACTAGACGATTTGCCCGATGATGATGATCTCCGCCGGGTCATTGTCGATGCAAGGACGCAATGCGAAAGTCAAAAGGAGAAGCTGAAGTTCGATCGCATGTTAGAGGATCACAAAAAAGGGTTGTACCTCAATTGCGAAGATGGCAACACAATGCTCGGTACCATACTGGAATTGCTGCAGTGGAAGGCAGATAATGCTGTGGCTGACAAAGGATTTGAGAAGCTACTGAAAATATTGAAGAAGAAGCTTCCAAAGGATAACGAATTGCTCGACAGTACATACACAACAAAGTAGGTCGTATGCCCTCTAGGGTTGGAGGTGGAGAAGATACATGCATGCCCTAATGACTGCATCCTCTACCACGGTGCATACAAGGATCTGAACGCATGCCCGGTATACGGTGCATTGCGGTATAGATCAGACGAGATGACCCTGGTGATGTTGACGTCGAGCCCCCCAGGAAGAGGGTTCCTGCGAAGGTGATATGGTATGCTCCTATAATACCACGGTTAAAACGTCTGTTTAGAAACGAAGAGCATGCCAAGTTGATGCGATGGCACTGTGAGGACCGTAAGAAAGACGGGAAGTTGAGAGCACCCGATGATGGGTCGCAGTGGATAAAAATCGAGAGAAAGTACTGGGATGAGTTTGCAAAGGACCCAAGGAACATATGGTTTGCTTTAAGCGCGGATGGCATTAATCCTTTCGGGGAGCAGAGCAGCAATCACAGCACCTGGCCCGTGACTCTATGTATGTATAACCTTCCTCCTTGGATGTGCATGAAGCAGAAGTTCATTATGATGCCAGTTCTCATCCAAGGCCCTAAGCAACCCGGCAACGACATTGATGTGTACCTAAGGCCATTAGTTGAAGAACTTTTACAGCTGTGGAATGGAAACGGTGTACGTATGTGGGATGAGCACAGACAGGAGGAATTTAACCTAAAGGCGTTGCTATTCGTGACCATCAACGATTGGCCCGCTCTCAGTAACCTTTCAGGATAGACAAACAAAGGATACCACACATGCACGCACTGTTTAGATGACACTGAAAGTATATACCTGGACAAATGCAGGAAGAATGTGTACCTGGGCCATCGGCAATTTCGTCTAACCAAGCATCAATGTCGAAAGAAAGGCAAGCATTTCAAAGGTGAGGCATATCACCGGAAGAAGCCCGCCATGCGTACCGGTGATCACGTACTTGCTATGGTCAATGATTTACACGTAATCTTTGGAAAGGGTCCCGGCGGACTAGCTGTTCCGAATGACGCTGAGGGACATGCACCCATGTGGAAAAAGAAATCTATATTTTGGGACCTACCCTATTGGAAAGACCTAGAGGTATGCTCTTCAATCGACGTGATGCACGCGACGAAGAACCTTTGCGTGAACCTGCTAGGCTTCTTGGGCATGTATGGGAAGACAAAATATACAGCTGAGGCACGGGAGGACCTGCAACGTTTGCACAAAAAAGATGGCATGCCTCCGAAGAAGTATAAAGGTCCTGCCAGCTACGCTCTTACGAAAGAAGAGAAAGAAATCTTCTTTGAATGCCTGCTCAGTATGAAGGTCACGACTGGCTTCTCGTCAAATATAGAGGGAATAATAAATATTCCAGAGAAAAAGTTTTAGAACCTAAAGTCTCATGACTGCCACATGATTATGATGCAACTGCTTCTAGTTGCATTGAGGGGGCTTCTACCAGAAAACGTCCGATTAGCCATTGTGAAGCTATGTGCATTCCTTAATGCAATCTCTCAGAAGGTGATCGATCCAGAAATCGTACCAAGGCTAAGGAGTGATGTGGCGCAATGTCTTGTCAGTTTCGAGCTAGTGTTCCCACCATCCTTCTTCAATATCATGATGCACGTCCTAGTTCATCTAGTCGACAAGATTGTCATCCTGGGGCCCATATTTCTACACAATATGTTCACCTTTGAGAGGTTCATGGGAGTCCTAAAGAAATATGTCCATAACCGCGCTAAGCCAGAAGGAAGCATCTCCATGGGCCATCAAACAGAGGATGTTATCGGGTTTTGTGTTGACTTCATTCCTGGCCTTAAGAAGATAGGTCTCCCTAAATCACGGTATGAGGGGAGACTGACTGCAAAAGGCACTCTTGGAAGTCACTCAATAATATGCAGGGACGGATATTCTTGGTCTCAAGCAAACTATAGAGTTCTACAGAACTCTACCTTGGTGAACCCGTATGTCGATGAACACAAGAACAGTCTGCGCACCAAACACCCGGAGCAGTGCGACGACTGGATTACATGTGAACACATCAGGACTTTCAGCAGTTGGTTGGAAACACGTCTCAGAGGTGAAAACATTGTTTGTGATGAGCTGTACTTGTTGTCCAGGGGACCATCTTTGACTGTATTGACTTACAAAGGATACGAGATAAATGGGAATACATTTTACACGATCGCCCAAGATCAAAAGAGCACCAACCAAAACAGCGGTGTCCACTTTGATGCAGCAACCGAGAGCGGAAAGGACACATATTATGGTTACATAGTGGACATATGGGAAGTTGACTACGAACATGATTTTAAGGTCCCTTTGTTTAAGTGCAATTGGGTCAATCTGTCACGAGGCGGGGTATAGGTAGACCTACAGTACAGAATGACAACAGTGGATCTGAAAAATCTTGGGTACACTGATGAACCGTTCGTCCTAGCCAATGATGTGGCACAGGTTATCTATGTGAAGGACATGTCTACCAAACCGAGAAAAAGAAAATATAAGGAAGCGAATACATCATACGATGAGCCAAAGCGCCACATAGTTCTTTCAGGAAAAAGGGACATCCTGGGAGTGGAGGGCAAGACAGACATGTCTGAGGATTATGAAAAGTTTCATGAAATTCCTCCCTTCAATGTCAAGGCTGACCCAAGCATCCTGATAAACGCTGAAGATTATCCATGGTTACAGCGCAATAAGCAAATGACACAAGCGAAGAAAAAGTGAAGACTTTCTCCCGCAACTATTATGAAGATACCATGCCAACTTTGTAACACACGAGTATGCTATGCCAACTTTTTCAGAGTTCATTTGAAAACTATGAAATTAGGGCGAATTTTCTCTATAGGTGCATCTATGTTCATTTTTTAGTAAAGTTAATCACAAACTTGTGATTCACACAAATTTCAAAGAATTCAAATTTTAACTATTCAAATTTGAAAACTAATGGCACTGAGAGAAAGTTTATAATTTTTCTAAAACTAATGGCGCTAATAGAAAGTTTATAATTTTGCTGACCTAAAAGCAAAAAGAATTAAAAAATAAAGCAAGAAACAAAAGAAAATAAATAATACAGAAAATAAAACAAAAAAACTAGAAATAAAAATAAAAATAGCAACAATAAGTATTTTGTTGTAAATAGAAACAAAATAAAATAAATAAAGCAACAAAGAAAACAAAAAAACTAAAATAGTGTTTTCAAATTTGAAAACTAATGGCACTAACAGAAAGTTTATAATTTTTCTAAAACTAAAAGCAAAAACAATTAAAAAATAAAGCAAAAAACAAAAGAAAATAGATAATGCAGAAAACAAAACAAAAAAACTGGAAAAAATAGGCACTAAAAGCAGAAAAAACTAAAAAAGTGTTTTCAAATTTGAAAACTAATGGCACTAACAGAAAGTTTATGATTTTTGTGACCTAAAAGAAAAAAGAAATGACTAAAAAACTATAAGTATTTAGTTCTAAGTAGAAATGAAAAAATAAATAGCAAAAAAGAAAAAATGCCTATAATATTTGTTATGGCTAACTAAAATTACCAAATTGAGTATAATGATAAAACACAGTAATATTAAATAGGAGGAAAAAGAATGACTCAAAAATCAATTTTTATAGTAAAATTATTCATAAACTAGTGATTCACACAAATTTTAAAAAAATCAAATTTAAACTATTCAAATTTTAAAACTAATGGCACTGACAGAAAGTTTATAATTTTTGTGACCTAAAAGAAAAAAGAAATCACTAAAAAACTATAAGTATTTAGTTCTAAGTAGAAATGAAAAAATAAATAGCAAAAAAAAATGCCACCTACTGGGTCAGCACGGCCTGAATACGACTAGAAACCCAACCATGGGCCAGGATTCAGGACCGCAGCAGGCCCAGTAGGCCCACATGCATTGCAGTGTCTCATTAGGCCCGTAAGCCTGCAGTTCAGAGGGGTTCGAAAGGGAACACAGAGCAAGGCTTATAAACAGGTGCGGGAGCTCTTCAGCTAGCGAGGTGGGACTAAACTCCCACTAGGGCGCTAGCGCAAGGCCATTGGTCCCGGTTGGTGGCACCAACCGGGACTAAAGGGGGGCATTTGTCCCGGTTCGTGGCACAAACCGGGACCAATGCCCCCCTTTAGTCCCGGCTGGTGCCACCAACCGGGACCAAAGGCCGCCGCTTCCCGCCCTTTGGGCTACTGAAAAGAGGCCTTTGGTCCCGGTTGGTGGCACCAACCATGACTAAAGGGTACATTGGTCCCGGTTTGTGCCATGAACCGGGACCAATGGCTTTGCTATATAAGCAAATACTTAGTGTTTTTCATTTCATCTCTGCAGTTGCCCGCGCCGCCACCGCCGCCAAGCTGCCCGATTCACACCCCGCCGACGCCGTCGCCGCCCCTGTCGCCGCCCGCACCCCGCGCCATCACCACCCCGTGCTGCCCCGACGCCGTCGCCGCGCGCCACCCCGCCTCTGCCTCCCCGCGCCGCCCCGACGCCGTCGCCGCCCCGCGTCTCGCCCCGACGCCGTCGCCGCCCCGCCTCTGCCTCTCCGTGCCGCCCTGCCCCGCCTCTGCCTCCCCGCGCCGCCCCGACGCCGTCGCCGCCCCGCATCGTCGCGCCCCGACACCGTCGCCGCCCCGCTCTGCCTTGCCGTCGCCTCTGCCTCGCCGCGCCCCAGCTGCCCCGCGCCGCCGTCGCCTCTGCCTCGCTTTGGCCAGGGCCGGCACCGCCCCCCTCTTCCCCCTGTTTTTTGCAAATATATAGATGTTTTTTCCTGATTATATGTTCTTTGTGTGTATATATATATGTTCATGTATATATGCAAAAGATAGATTTTAAGAAAAAAATAGTATTTTTTTCTGTTCATAGATTTTTTTGGTGATATTGATTATTGTAAATATGCAAATGTTTGTATATTCATATGAACTCTCTTGGAGAAAAAAAATGTTATCGGGGAGAAAAAAAGTTCTAGGATCGTCAAGGGGTCGAGAGGGGGTCGAGGGTCGCCGAGGGGTCGAGGGTCGAGAGGGGGTCGAGGGTCGCTTAGGGGTCGAGGGTCGAGAGGGGGTCGATGGTCGCCGAGGGGTCGAGGGTCGAGAGGGGTTCTAGGGTCGCCGAGGGGTCGAGGGTCGTTGAACATGAGAGGAAGAAGAGGATAAAAAATGAAGAGGAAGAAGAAAAAAAGAGGAGAAGAAAGAATAGGGGAGTTCACTATTCTGATCACGGGATCAGAATAATATTCTGATCACAACCTGACCTTGCCCAAATGGGGCTTGCGATATACCGTTGGAAAGCTATGGTCACCAATATCATGACCCAACTTAAATTTTTGGCAAAATATAAGCGGTTTAAGAGCAGTTTTGAAAACCGTTTTTTCTTCGCACAAAAAACGTGAATCATATTTTCGATCGCATTTCTAAACCGTTTATCGGAATGAGGCATATAATATGGTGTTGGAAAGCTGCTGCAAAACCGCTCCTTTCACACGTTGAAAGTTTTCTCTAATTCCCTATGGTTAAAGAGTAATTTGAAAAAAACATAAAATTTCGTAAACTGAACAGCTGAGTTCGTTTTTTCGATGTCATTTCTAAACGGCTAATCCAATGGAGGCATACGAGACGGCGTTGGAAAGCTTATGAAAATGTGCTACTTTTTCATCTTGAAAGTTTTTTTCTAATTTTGAATGGTTTAAGAGTAAGTTAGAAAATGGTCCAAGTCCTACCAGTTCGTATTATCGAGCTAATTGTTTAACCGTGCGTCTGAATGCAGCAAATGATATGGCGTTGGAAATCTTGAACAAATGCGAAACTTTTTGGTATGTATTGTTTCTCCCAATTCTTTACGGTTTTAAGTCAGTTTCGAAAATGGCGAAAAACGTATTTTCTCCATAATTTCTACAAACTTTATCGGAATGGGGCAAATAATATACCGCTGAAAAGCTACGGAAAATGCGAATTTTTTTCATGTTGATGGTTTTCTCTGATTCCTAGCCGTTTTCAAGTAATTTCGAAAACGGCGGGATCATGCGTTCTGCCTTTATCGTGAAACAGATTCTTCGAAAATGCACTGCGTGAAGAACCTGAACTTCTCGGCGCTTGTACCTGAACTTCACTCTGTTTTTCACGTGATTTTTTGCTCATAGGTCTCCATCCACTGCTTGTAACTCTCCATCCATTCACCAGAATTGAGCAGGTGATATACCGATGGAAAGCTGCTGTAAGCACGCAAGTTTCCCGTGTTGATCATCCTTTCATACACGCGACGATTTTAAAAGTTTTTCATCTAAAATTCATTCAGCGTAGTAGTTGAACTTCCTGCTGGTTTCACGTTGAACTTCTGTGATGTATTTTTGTTTGTAATTTTCTCATCCATTCGTTAGTGTTACACAAATAATATTCCTTTTGTACAAACGTCTCTCACAATAATTTTTTTAACTTTCTCCGACGGAGGACTTGAACTTACACAAATGATATTCCTGTCGTTTTGAGGTAAATTAAAAAATGGCGAGATCATGATTTATGCGTTCATCGCGAAGAAAAATGCACTGTGTGAAGTAGTTGAACTTCCGGGGCATGTTTGTCTGAACTTCACTCTGTTTTTGACGTGTTGTTTTTTGCACCACGTGAAGTAGTTGAACTTATGGAACATGTCTGTTTGAACTTCACTCAGTTTCAGTTTATTGTATTTTTATTATATGAAATACACACCATGTAGTACGTGAACTTCCGATCATTATCACTCTGAAACTTCTCTCTGGTTTGAGAGAATTATTTTAAAACACAAAAAACAATATTTTTTTTTGTATATTCGACATCTAAATACACGGTGAAGCTCTCTCACAAGAAATTTTTAAACTTTTCATCGTCGAGCACTTGACCTTCTAGCAACCAATGTTTGAACATTTTTAGCAGCAATAATACTTGAACTTCATGGACTTTTTTTGTGAAGCAACCAAATGCGCAGACCACACAGGGAAGAGGGCACATTTTCTTTCATTGTGGACACTTTATAAAAACACGGGGAGAGGACACAATCACAAAGAGGAAAATAAAGAAGGAAAGAATCATGCATTTTTCTTGTTTTTTGCTCATACATAGAAAATGTGTGTATCCACATTTTTAAATTTTCTATGTTCTTTCTTTGATCTACATGACAGAAAATAGTCTTTTTTTCAATTTGGTGTACTACACACACACAACATATCCACATTTTTGGCTGACATCAACTGAAAGAGGTTTTTGTCTCACAAGCATACACAAATCGAACTTCCATGAATTTCTATACTGTTTACAAAAAAATTTGCGAGAACTTTGATAAACTTTTGCCCATGAGCAGTACTACATTAAAATCTCCTGTACAAAATTGTTTGTCTTCTACATTAGTGTGTGAAATGTCACAAGTGGATGGCGGTGTACGTTGGTGAACCGGAGAAGGAAGAACGGTGATGCTGGTGAAGGTCAGATTCGATCGTCGCTGCAGTCCACACACGACAATAATCTCGGCCGTTTGTGGACACGGGGTCAACAACGAGTGGAATGCAGCGCTCCAAACATCTCTCCGTGACCGGATGCCCACACCTTAAGTCGCTGCTCCAGAGTTGATGGTGCCTTCACTTGGCCGCCTTAAGTCGCTGCTCTAGAGTTGACGACTCAATGTTCTTCTCAACGGCAATGTCCTTGAACTTGGCAGTGATCTGTAGAAGAACTTTCTATTACTGCACACACTCGAAATAAGGCATTTTACATGACAGAAAATTTGAACTATTAGAACTTCCTGTTGCTATACACACTTGCACTTACATATTTTTCCCGACAAACTCAGAGGTGGTAGGGTTAGGATGAATATTTGAAGTTACATGGAAGTTAATTGAGAAACAAACTTCATAAGATTTCCTGCAGAACAAGAAAGATCATATCTTTTTTCAATGTGTGCAAGAAATATTTGTTGCATTTATAAAGAAAATATTTGAGCAAAGTATACGCACATGAAAGTATGAAACCGTCAACCAACAGTATGTATTTTGAGGTTTCTAGTTAGGCGTAAATATATGGAGTTTGCACCATGCTTTAACATTTTCTTCATAGTATACCATCACAACAGCAACGGACACACAAGTGTGTAGCAATGTTTTTGCAGAGAAACATACCAAAAGAGACTAGGAAGAGCCAAAACAACCTAATCCTCTGTTGAAAGTTGAAAAAACCACATTGATAAGAAAATAAGCAACACCAAAGTTGTATTATTATTTGTCAAACTTTGTTCATATCACACAAGTCTTATTCCACTATTTTTTTTCTATCCTCTGCTCATGATTTACGCAGCGGAGAAAGCACATACATTTTAGTTCCTACTAGTGGATAAAGAACAAAACAAGAACACATGCGTACCAGGAATTGAAAATTAGCTCCTTCAGGCGAAGGTCAAGGTGGCCCTCGCAAGAAGGTCAACTAATCAAAGACCGAAGGCAGAGCATGAGAATATGTGGGCGGGTGTAGAAGTTACAGGGGCTCTTCGGCTGTTCTTAAGTACACAAGCCGACGAGTACATGAGGTGGCAACGACTAATGAGAGTAGCTTGCAGATGCATGGGTACCAGCGAGCCTGGGTGGCGCGCATGGCGGTGGATCGGGAGGCGGCTGGTAGCGGCAGCGTGATGGCAGCGGCAGGAGGCCAGCGGCACCTGGGGTTGCCAGGGCGGCGGTTCGCGTGGTTCGCGGGGTGGTGGCGCCTGGGGTTGGCAGGCACAGCGGTGGCTCACGTGGTTGGCGGGGGGACGGCGCCTGGTGTTGATGGGGGTGGCGGCGAGCGGGGCATCGGCGGCGGGGAGGTTCGGGGCGGAGCAGGAGAGGTGGGGATGGGGCGCGAAACCGGAGTTGGAGGGTTGTTCCGCGGCGGGGTTCCTAGAGGTGAGTTGATCTGGGGCGGGTCCCGGGTGAGATCGGCGGCGACTGGATTGTGTGATCGAGGGCGGGTCCAGGGCGAGATCAGCGGCGACTGGATTGTGGGATCGAGGGGAGGTGGTGCGGCAGTTCGTGGGCGTGGCCTCGTGGTCCTTTTTTTAGTCGGGGCTGGGGCAGTTCGGAAACAACCTGATCGCTCCTATATAGGGGCACGTCATGATCCAAATAACTATTCTGATCCCAGGATCAGAATAGTGCCTCTCTCTCTCTCTATATATATATATCCAATTGGATGTGGGTTTTCATAAAGCATTATTGTTGACGTTACCCTTGAGGTAAAAGGTTGGGAGGTAAAACTATAAGCCCCTATCTTTCTCTGTGTCCAATTAAAACTTCATAGAAATAAGTATTGCATGAGTGTTAGCAATTGTGAAAGACTAAATGATAGTTGAGTATGTGGACTTGCTGAAAAGCTCTTATATTGAGTCTTTCCAATGTTATGATAAATTGCAATTGCTTCAATGACTGAGATTATAGTTTGCTAGTTTTTCAATGAAGTTTCTGATTCATACTTTACATTGTGAAGAGATTGTTACTTCAGCATAAGAATATATTGCTATTCTAAGAATGATCACGATGCCCTCATGTTCGTATTTTATTTTATTGACACCTCTATCTCTAAACATGTGGACATATTTTTCGATATCGGCTGCCGCTTGACGACAAGTGAGGTCTAAGCTTGGGGGATTTGATATGTCCATTTTGCATCATTTTTTTATATTGATATTTATTGCATTATGGGCTGTTATTACACATTATGTCATAATAATTATGCCTTTTCTCTCTTATTTTACAAGGTTTACATGAAGAGGGAGAATGCCGGCAGCTGGAATCCTGAGCTGGAAAAGGAGCAAATATTAGAGACCTATTCGGCACAACTCCAAAAGTCCTGAAACTCCACGAAAGTCAGTTTTGGAATATATTAAAAATATTGGGCAAAGAAAGCACCAGAGGGGGGGCCACCCACTGTCCATGAGGGTGGAGGGCCCGCCCCCTGCCTCGTCGGCCACCTGGAAGCCCCCCCCGATGCCCATCTTCTGGTATAAGGTGTCTTTTACCATAGAAAAATCATATGGAAGCTTTCGAGATGAAGCGCTGCCGTCTCGAGGCGGAACCTTGGCGGAACCAGTCTAGGGCTCTGGCGGAGCTGTTCTACCGGGGAAACATCCCTCCGTGAGGGGGAACTCGTCACCATCGTCATCACCATCGATCCTCTCATCAGGAGGGGGTCAATCTCCATCAACATATTCACCAGCACCATCTCCTCTCAAACCCTAGTTCATCTCTTGTATCCGATCTTTGTCTCAAAACCTCAGATTGGTACATGTGGGTTGCTAGTAGTGTTGATTAGTCCTTGTAGTTGATGTTAGTTGGTTTATTCGGTGTAAGATTATATATTCAGATTCTTTATGCACATTAATACCCCTCTGATTATGAACATGAATATGATTTGCGAGTAGTTACCACTAGTAGAAAAAGGGTCAAACATGAAGCACATTAGTGCCGGTTTGTATTTGAGCCGGTACTAATGGTACCATTATTGCCGCTTCGAACGGATTTGCATTAATGCCGGTTCGTGTTGAACCTTTAGTACCGGTTCGTGGCACGAACCGGTACTAAAGGGGTGGTGGCAGGCTGGCGTCAGGCCGGGGCCCCACGATCACCTTTAGTACCGGTTCGTGGCACGAACCGGTACTAAAGGTCTAACCTTTAGAACTGGTTCGTGGCACAAACCGGTACTAAAGGGGTCTGACCTATAGTACCAGTTTGTGACACAAACCGGCACTATAGGGCAATTTTCAAACTCTACCCCCCTGTGGATCGCCTTTTCAGTTTAAAAAAATAAACGAAAATGATGGAAATGTCAAAAAAATAAAAGAAAATAAGTTTCCCATGTGATATGTGGTCTAGTTGTTGGGAAAATTTGCAAATGTGAATTTTGACTTTATTTGCAAAATCTCTCTGAAATTTGTAAAAATGGGCATAACTTTTGCATACTAACTCGGATGAAAAAGTTTTTTATATGAAAAATCATCTACTCGAAAAGTTACATCCAAATTGTTACGGGGCTTTTAAGATCTAGAGTGGAAAAAATTGAAAAATATTCAAACTGTGGGCAAACTGTGGTCAAACAATGGTCAAACTAATTATTCTAGAATATTAGTGTTACTAAATAATTATTTTAGTTATTTCAATTTTGGTCAAATCTGGTCAAACTTTGGTCAAACTATGGTCAAACTGTGGTCAAACAATGGTCAAACTAATTATTCAAGAAATATTAGTGTTACTAAATAATTATTGTTTTTTAAAACAATAGTTTCAAACTCAAACAGTGAAATGTGTCACTTCATGCTCAAGCAAAATTCCTGAAGGTTAATAGGATTGACATCTTACTATTGTCAGGAAAACAACAAGTGCAGACTTGGAGCGGGGGAGAATAGAACCCGAAAGTTAAGCGTGCTCGGGCTGGAGTAGTGAGAGGGATGGGTGACCGGTCGGGAAGTTAGATGATTTGGAATGAGTGATCCACACTTGAGCAGTTAAGAGAGGTGATTAGAGACTAAATCTTCAAATAATTCAGAAAAATTAAAAATAAAAAAAAAACAAATTTTTTTTTCCAAAATTTTCAAAAAAAAATTAAAAAAAAACCTTTAGTACCGGTTGGTAACACCAACCGGTACTGTCCCCCGTACCAGGGCGCGAGCTCACACCACGTGGTGGCACTTTAGTGCCGGTTTGTGCTGAACCGGTACTAAAGGGGGGGGGGCTTTAGTGCCGAAATAATAGTGCCGGTTCCATAACCGGCACTAAAGGCCCTTAAGAACCGGTGCTATTGCCCGGTTTTCTACTAATGTACGTTTGTTCCTGAGGACATCACTACTAGGAAAAGGGCTATAGCCAATATGGATATTAATGGCGCACCATGTATGCGGTGTGCCACTGCTACATAGCAGTGGCGCACCAGGTTCAGGTGCGCCATTAGTGTCCTCATTACTAATGGCGCACCACACACACGGTGCACCACTACTAGGAATTTTTTCCAAAACTATTAATGGCGCACCAAGGCACAGTGCACCATTACTAGTTTTAACTAGCAATGGCGCACCACACGCTCCGTGCGCCAGAACTAACAATTTTTTTACTTATTTTTTCAAAACTAGTAATGGCGCACCTTTTGTGAAGTGCACCATTACTAGTTCAAACTAGTAATGGCGCACCACAAACAAGGTGCGCCACTACTAACAATTTTTTTTTGCAAAACTAGTAATGGCGCACCCCTAACTGGTGCACCATTAGTAACCAGGGTTACTAATGGCACATTTTTAGGAGGTGCGCCATTACTAACCTGAGACCAACTAGATATTTTGGACAGCCACACCTACCACACTCACTTTCCCCACATCATTCTCTCCACCTCCTCCTCCAAGCTTGTCTCGGGTGCCTCCTCCTCCTCACCTCATTTGCACCATATATTCGGCCAAATTAAGTGGTTAAATTACCATTTTGTGAGAGGTAAGAAGGGGAAAGCTTTTTTTATGTTCTAGATCTACATTTTTCTCCCTCCAACAACAACGTGCACATGCACTTTTTATGGCCTAGCTAGATCTACGTATGTTTGTGGTGTTGCATATATGTTTGTGTTTGCAGGTACCGGTATTTGAAATGCGATAGTTGCCCATATTTTTCTGGAATGTTAATTCATTTCCGTTTCGGCGAGAATTTGGCACTACGCATTCTTTTTGGTACTATTTTTAGGCAAAGTCATGCCAAATTTTTTCTTGGTTCTAAAATATCGTTTTGCTCTACCCAGCAGGCGACCATGGTCTGCACGATGACTGAAGGCATCGTGAATTGGTTTTTGAGCTCCGCGAAGGCCGAGATGCTTCAAAAGAATGAGACGGAGATAAGATGTCTGTGTCGAAGATGCAAGCTGAAGAGCCTTATTGTGGATCCAGATTCCGGGCAGGTGCGGGACCACCTGCTCTTGTGTGGTTTCATGGATGGCTATCGGTGGCAAGGTGATGAAGATGACTATGAAGTCGTCCATGGGGGCCTGGCAAGAAATGAGGAAGGGCAGCAAGATAACCACCGCAGCAAGGGCGTGCGAGAAGACGAAGAATCTCCAGGACATGATCACGATGGTGATGCAGTACACAGTCATCATGTTGAAGATGCCGGGCATGATGATGAGGAAGATCAAGACGAAGGGCATGATCATGAAGATGAAGATGCCGGAGCAGACGACGATGGACCATCGATGGGCTGGGTGCAGGACCCTCATATTCAAGAGCTGCTTCTCAAGCAGACGGATAACGCAAGAGCCGCTGCCCGAGAGAAAGCCAAGCTGGATCAACTAGAGATAGACGCGGTTACTCCATTGTATGAAGGATGTAGGCCCGAGGATACCTGCCTGAAAGTAACGCTCATGGCTCTGGAGATGAAGGTAAAACACAAAATGACCGATGCATGCTTCGAAGAGAACATGTCATTCTGGCACGAATGTCTTCCGAAGGGGAACAAGTGCCCCACCAGTTTCGAGGAGGCGAAGAAAATCGTGTGTCCTCTGGATTTACCGCACATCAAATACCATGTGTGCATGAACAATTGCATCATTTATCGGGATGAGCACGCGAAGTCTACCATATGTCCGGTGTGCGGCGTCACATGATACAAGAAGAGGAAGAAAGCTCCTCAAAAAGTGGTGTGGTACTTTCCGATCACTCCTCGTCTGTAACTGTATTTCGCGGAACCTAAGCTAACAAAGCTCCTGCATTGGCATGCGGATAGGGAGGAGAAGAAGCGAGAAGATGACGGAAATGATCCAGAGATAAATAAAAATACAAGATGATGAGTCACCCTAAGGATGTGAGCCAGTGGCAAGCGTTGAACTTCGAACACCCAAAATTTGGGGACGATCCGAGGAACATCGTGTTGGGCGCGAGCACTAATGGAGTCAATCAGTTTGGTAGCCAGAGAAGCACACATAGCACCTGGCATGTGTTTGTGTGGATGTACAACCTTCCCCAGGTTGTGCATGAGGAGGAAGTACATTCACATGAGTATGCTAATTAAAGGGCCAAAACAACCAGGGAACAACATCAATCTGTATCTGGGGCTGCTGAAAGAGGAGCTAGACACGCTGTGGAAAATGCCAGCCAATACGTGGGACGCCGCAGAGAAAGAATATTTCACTATGAGAGCCGCACTGCTCACGATGGTGCACGACTATATCGGTTACAGATATGTCACGGGGCAGGTGGTCCACGGATTTTCTAAATGCATCAGGTGCATGGATGACACAACGTATTGCGAGCTAGATAGAGATCCCGGGTCTTTGAAAACCGTGTTCATGGGACATCGAAGGTGGCTTCGCGACAATGACCCATGGAGAAAATGCAAGGATCTGTTCGATGGTGAAACCGAACCCCGAAGACTCCCGCGTACGAGGAGCGGCGAGGAAATAGACGTGCTGTTGAAAAATTGGAAAGATTGCCCACTGCCGGGAAAGAAGCAAAAGGCCCCAGAGCCAGGAAAGAAGAGAAAGGCGCCAGAGCCGCTGCTGAAGGTATGGAAAACAAGGTCTGTTTTCTGGGACTTGCCGTACTGGAAGATCCACTGTGTGCCTCACAACCTTGATGTCATGCATATCACGAAGAACGTGTGTGAGAGTCTGCTTGGTACCCTGCTCAACATGCCAGAGAGGACCAAAGATGGGCCGAAAGCAAGGACAGACTTGAAATCAATGGGCATCAGGGAGGAGCTTCACACTAATGCTGATGATGATGATGATGATGAGGTAGCAGGACACGGAAAGTCATCGCAAAGGCAAAAATGCCAAGAAGACCGGAAATGACTACCCTCCTGCGTGATTCACTCTAAGTCAGGAGGAGATCGAGCAATTTTTCACCTGCCTCGTAGGAGTAAAACTTCCTTACGGTTACGAGGGGAAGATAAGCAAATTCCTAGACTTAGCGAAGCAGAAGTTCAGCGGGATGAAGTCTCACGACTGTCACATGCTGATGACGCAGATACTTCCTGTTGCAATCCGTGGGATCATGGATGCGCACGTCCGTGAAACGCTATTTGGCCTATGCAACTTTTTCGACGTCATCTCATGGAAGTCAGTTGGCGTGAGGCAACTCAGAAGGCTACAGGAAGAGATCGTGGTGATACTATGCGAGCTTGAGATGTACTTCCCGCCCGAATTCTTCAATGCTATGGTGCATCCGCGGGTCCATATCGTGGAGGATATCATCCAACTCAGGCCGACATTCCTGCACAGCATGATGCCATTCGAAAGGATGAATGGTGTCATCAAAGGATACATTCGCAACATGTCATGTCCAGAGGGAAGCATAGCCAGGAGCTTTCTGACCGAAGAGTGCATCTCCTACTACACGAATTATCTAGGCATCGAGAAGCCCGTTGGTCTGCCCATCAACAGGCACCTCGGCAGGCTCGCTGGATGGGGTCACCGCGATGGTCGCCGCGAACTGCATGTCGACTTCGAGGGTCGACTCGCCGACTTTGAAAGAGTAAACCTAGTCTCACTACAACACATAGATGTGGTCGATCCTTGGGTGGTAGAGCACAAAACCTTTATTGAGAAGACGTACAATGACCGAGGCCAACAGAGGACGGACGGAGGTACAATGACCGGGCTAGTCCTGCATTGGTTGGTGTATTTCCGAGAGTTCTTGAGCTCTCGAACTAGCTATGGTCAGCGTGCGGTTCGAAAGAGCCGAATCCCCCTCCATGTCGCCTTGGTCCTCCTTTTATAGGAAAAGGGGTTGCCACAGTGGCACACAGGAGGTGGAAAGGTCTACAGTGGCACGAGGTTATCCCTTGTATTATAGGACAAGGTGCATTTAATGCATCTCTTAGGTGTCCTCTTGCTTTATCGGGGACGGGGGCGAGGCCCGTCCCGTCTGTCGCCGCTCCTCCTCGCTTCGACACGCGCCTCGGCCAGGGATGCGTGCGGTGCCATGTAGGCAGGCAGGCAGCTGAGTTCGCGCGGTGGTGGAGCCTTCACGAAGATCTACATGCCGCCATGCAGGCGCTTGATGAGTTGGCCTGGGAGCTGCATGTTGCCACGCAGATGCCCGCCCAGCTGGTTGGGCTGGCAGCTGCATGTGAACGGCGGTGGAATCTTGGTTGACATGGGCTTGGGGGTGGCCTTGCTGGCATCTTTGGCGTGGGCCTTGCCGGGTGGCCTGGCAAGAGTCTCACCGTGGCGTGTTGTCGTCCCCGGCAAGGATCTTGCCAGGGGTCTGGTGGCCTTCCTTGGCAAGGATCTTGCCGAGAATCATCGTCTTCTTATCTGATAGTGAATATGTCTTCACAAAGATCTACATGCAACCATAGGGGTGCCTTACCGAGCCTTGGCCCCACGCTGATGATGGCATTGGGGGCCGTGGGCTCAAGGGTGGCTTGCTCTGTTGGTGCGGGGTGAGCTGCCCTGGCAAGAGTCTTGCCGGGGCCGCCGAGGCCACCCAACAAGGGTCTTGCCGGGGGAACTTGCTTCGTGCCTCTGCCCTTTGCGGTCTTTGCCTTGGCGTTGCTTTGATTGTCTTGGGCTTCGATCTTACCTTGGCTCACCTCCCTTCGTTCTGCTTGGTGTGGCCGTGGGCGCGGCTCTGACTGCCCGTGCACAGAAAAAGGGGTACAAAGATGCGCCCCTATTTTTGTACACCGACATTATGTGAACATCCACTACATGACACTTCACCATTGTTTGGGCCTAGGGGAAGGCATTGGGAAGTAATAAGTAGATTATGGGTTGCTAGAGTGACATAAGCTTAAACCCTAGTTTATGTGTTGCTTCGTAAGGGGCTGATTTGGATCCATATGTTTCATGCTATGGTTAGGTTTACCTTAATTCTTCTTTCGTATTGCGGATACTGGCGAGGTGGTTTAATCATAATTGGGATGCTTTTCCAAGGAAGCGCAGTAACCAAGCACCAGTCCACCCACAGATCAAATTATCAAAGTAAAGAACGCGAATCATATGAGCATGATGAAAACTAGCTTGACGGTAATTCCCACGTGTCCTCGGGAGCGCTTTACCTTATATAAGAGTTTGTTCAGGCTTGTCCTTTGCTGCAAAAAGGATTAGGCCACCTTGCTGCACCTTGTTCACTTTTGTTACTTGTTACCCCTTACGAATTACCTTATCACAAAACTATCTGTTACCGATAATTTCAGTGCTTGCAGAGAATACCATACTAAAAATTCCTTGTCATTTCCTTCTGCTCCTCGTTGGGTTCGACACTCTTAGTTATCGAAAGGACTACGATAGATCCCCTATACTTGTGGGTTATCAAACCCCTCCGTGATCGTGTTCCCCTCCGGCAAGGTGCCAGAAGGCCTCTAGATTGGATCTCGTGGCTCTGGAACTTGCGGCGGCTGGAATTGTGTTTCGTCAACTTTCATAGGGTTTCTCGAATATTTGGGTATTCATAGAGCTGAGGGCGGTGGAAAGGACCTCCATGGGCCCCACCACCCATCACGGGGTGCAAGGGGCCTCTAGCGCGCCCAGGTGGCTGGTGGGCCCCACGGGCCTTCCCTTGTGCACGTCCTTGGCTCCCAAGTTGTCTTCTGGGCAGAAAAAATCTCCATAAAGTTTTGTTGTGTTTGGACTCCTTTTGATATGGATATTCTGTGAAGTAAAAAACAAGCAAAAAACAACAAGTAGCACTGGGCACTATGTCAATAGGTTCGTGCCAAAAGTGATATAAAGTTAATATAAAATGAATATAAAACATCCAAGAATGATAATATAACAATATGGATTAATAAAAAATTATAGATACGTTGGAGACGTATCAGTCACCCTGTCGGAGGCCTCTCGATGGTGTGAACTTCTCTAATGTGTCACCATTTAAGAGAACAGAGAAGTTGACTGAACCAACACACCTCATAATGTTTTGGATCCACACATCGGAGAAGCCCATCTTACCCATCATATTCTCAAGAAAGATCCACTCTATCCTGTCATAAGCCTTCATCATATTCAACTTCACACCACAGAGAGCTTTCTTCCTTCTCCTAGATCGAACGACATTTATAAAAAAGGGGAATATATTACTATCGCAAAGATACCAATTACACCTAGCCTATGCACCAACAGGAAGTGACAAAGACATCTAGGATGCACGCATGTTGAAAAGAAAACAAAAAAGAAAGAGAAAAAAAGGTCTCACCAAAGTGATCAACTTCTCTCAGCATCAGCATAGAACCACCACCAAAGGAAGCACCCGGACAACATAAAAGGCCTCCAAAAGCGACACCTTCAAGAAGGAAACAATGTACACGCGCTAATACATCTCTGTCATGGGAGATGAGAGAGGGTTATTGAGTGTCACTGCCACTAGCCTGCAGTTTCCTTCTGTGCATTATTTTGCTCTATTCATTGTGAAGTGTTTACTTGCTAGAGAGAAGGTTGGTGCACTTAGTTGGAAAACATGATACAAAGGCAATAATGACGATATTTGATGAACTGGCTGTGGCAGAGAGAAACATGTGTGAACTCAACTTGTTCTATTTTTTGTAAATATGTTTAACCTAGTATCCATGATTCAGCATATTATGATCAAATATGTTTGAAATGACAATTAGAGACTATAGTTTCTCATGCCATGCTTGAGTAGCTAGGAGTGGATAACGATTTATCTTGGATGACAACATGAATTAAAATGATTGTGATGTGGTATGATGATATGGTATTCCACTCTGAATGTTCGAGCGGCTCGACTTGGCCCATGTTCATGCATGTAGTTGAATCAAAACCAACATAGCCTCTATGATCTTTATGTTCATGGTGTTCATATCCTACTCATGCTAGTATCCAATGTTACTTATGCATAATGCATTTTCATGACCGTTTTCGCTCTCTAGCTAGCCGCTTCTCAACCTATATGCTAGCCTTCGTTTGTACTAAGCGGAAAACCGCTTCTGCATAAAAAATACTTACCCAGCTTATTCCAGATGAGCTCACCATATATCTTCCTATATACGGTATTACATTGCCGTTCTAAGTAAATTTGCATCTGCCACGTCTAAAAACTTCAAATAAACATCCATTTTTGTGTGCCTGGATTGTTAATGGAGTGACAGGAGGTAGTCAATATCTTCCATGCTAAGTGGGGTATTCTCATGATGACTGTTTATTCACTCGTCCTCGCACGAGAGGGGCGATAATAGGGATTCCCAGTGCCGAATTCAAAAATTGCAAATAATTAAACAAAAATCCCCCAGGACTGATGTCGGTATGGACGATACCCGTGGATTCGGCTAGCCATGGAGTGTGTTTGTTGGTGGAGGGGAAGTAAACCTTTACTTTTATTGCTTGGGAACCGCCACTAATGTGTTTAGCATGGAAGATATTGATAACAAATGGTCAAAAAGTAAACAAGAAGGGTGCATTTCTAAATTTTCATTTATCTTTGTTTTAAAAATCTGAGCTCTCGCACCGCTGCAAATCACTGATTCCCTCTGCGAAGGGACTATCTGTTTAATTTTATGTTGTGTCATCACCTTCTCAAATAAGCGCCAGATCTGAGCACTATTGTCATCCTCATGCATTGTGTATAGCTAATGTTGGATGCATCATGACTGGATTTTTTTCTACCATGAATTACAATGTTTAGTGGCTCCTTGAACTTTGGAGGTGCTCTGCATTTATGTATTGCGTTCTCAGAAAAGGGCTAGCAAGATACCACTTGATATGTCACCAATGTATCTATAATTTTTTATTGTTCCATGCTATTATATTATCAATCTTGGATGTTTTATAATCATTTTATATCATTTTTTGGTACTAACCTATTGACATAGTGCCAAGTGCAAGTTCCTATTGTTTCCGTGTTTTTTACATCGCAGAAAATCAATATTAGACGTTGTCCAAATGCCACGAAACTTTACGAAGAATTTTTATGGGCCAAAGGGAACACAACGGGGCCTCCCTGCGCACCCTGGTGGGTTGTGCCCCCCTCGGGTGCCCCCCGGACCGCCTCTTTGTTCTATAAATACCTCAATACTTTGCATATCCCTAGGGGAGTCGACGAAATATTCATCCAGCCGCCGTAGAGTCCAAGACCACCGGATCCAATATAGACACCATCTCGGATGGGGTTCACCACCTCCATTGGTGCCTCTCCGATGATGCGTGAGTAGTTCTTTGTAGACCTTCGGGTCCGCAGTTAGTAGCTAGATGGCTTCATCTCTCTCTCTCTCTCTCTCTCTCTGTCTTGATTCTCAATACAATGTTCTCTTGGAGATCCATATGATGTAACTCTTTTGCAATGTGTTTGTTGGGATCTGATGGACTTTGAGTTTATGATCAGATCTATCTTTTTATATCCATGAAAGTTATTTTAGTTTCTTTGATCTCTTATATGCATGATTTCTTATAGCCTCGTATTTCTTCTCGGATATTTGGGTTTTGTTTGGCCAACTTGATCTATTTAACTTGCAATGGGAGGAGGTGCTTTGTAGTGGGTTCGATCTTACGGTGCTTGATCCTAGTGACAGAAAGGGAAACAACACATATGTATCATTGCTACTAAGGATAAAACGATGGGGTCTATCTCTACATAGATTGATATTGTCTACATCATGTCAATGTTCTTATTGCATTACTCGGTTTCTTCATGAACTTAATACACTAGATACATGCTGGATAGCGGTCGATGTGTGGAGCAATAGTAGTAGATGCAGGCAGGAGTCGGTCTACTAATCTTGGACGTGATGCCTATGTAATGATCATTGCCTAGATATCATCATAATTGTTTGAAGTTCTATCAATTGCCCAACAGTAATTTGTTTACCCAGCGTTTGCTATTTTTCTTGAGAGAAGCCACTAGTGAAACCTACGGCCCCCGTATCTTCTTTCTCATATATTTGCCTTTGCGATTTATTTTTACTTGCTATTATTTTCAGATCTATTAATCCAAAAATCCAAAAGTATGTTGCTGCAATTTATTTTATTTGGCGTTCGATCTATCAATATTTTCAACTTTCTCCCATCATCGCACCAATTTCTGGCACCATTACCCGAAAGGGATTGACAGCCCCTTTAACACATCAGGTTGCGAGTATCTGTTATTTGTGTGCAGGGGTTGTTTACATTGTGTTGCTTGGTTCTCCTACAGATTCAATAACCTTGGTTTCACATCTGAGGGTAGTACCTACCACCGCTATGCTGCATCATCCCTTCCTCTTTGGGGAAATACCGACGTAGCTTCAAGCGACATCAAAAGGAATTTTTGGCGCCGTTGCCGGGGAGGATCTTCAACATATACCAGGTTCCTAATCACAAATCTCATCTCCTCGCAATTTACATTATTTGCCATTTGCCTCTCGTTCTCCTCTCCCCCACTTCACAAAAATTTGTCGTTTTATTCGCCTCTCCTTTTTTGATCACCGTTTTCTTGCCGGATCTATTTTTGAGTTCAATCTTGTTGTGAAGTCATCATGACTCAAGAGAACACCAAGTTATGTGATTTGTCAAATACCAACAACAATGATTTTATTGGCATTCCAATTGCTCCTCCCGCCGCTAGTGTGGAGTCTTGTGATATTAATACTGCTTTGTTAAATCTTGTTATGAAAGATCAATTTTCTAGTATTCCAAATGAGGATGCCGTGTCACATCTTAATACATTCGTGGAATTATGCGATATGAAAAAGAAAACAGATGTGGACAATGATGTGGTCAAGATGAAATTATTTCCGTTTTCTTTGCGTGATTCTGCAAATATTTGGTTCTCTTCTTTGCCTCACAATAGTATCGATTCTTGGAATAAGTCAAAGATGCTTTTATCACTACGTATTTTCCTCCCGCAAAAATTATTTCCCTTAGAACCAGATCATAAATTTCAAGCAACTTGAACATGAGCATGTTGAACAATCTTGGGAAAGGATGAAAATGACGCTAAGGAATTGCCCAACTCATGGGTTAAATCTTTGGATGATCATACAATTTTTTTTATGCGGGGTTGAATTTTGTTTCTCATAATCTTTTAGATTCCTTCGAGGGTAGTACTTTTTTGGAAATTACTTTGGGTGAAGCCACCAAATTGCTTGATAATATTATGGCAAATTATTCGCAATGGCATGCCGAAAGAGCTCCTACTAGTAAAAAAGTTAATTCAGTTGAAGAAATTTCTTCTTAATGATATGCATTTGTCTACTTTGACTTAGAAAAATAGTGATGCCATAGATGTGAATTTTATCTCTCGAAATAACTTCAACAACGAAGCTTATAGAGGTAATTTTAGTCCTAGCCCTTTTCCTAGTAATTCCTCTAAAAATTATGGTAATTCCTATGGAAATCAATCTTGTAAAAATAATAGGAACACCTCTGATGTTGAGAATAATATTAAATAATTTATCAACACTCAAAAAGTTTTCAACACTTCCATAGAAGAAAAGTTGAGTAAGATTGATGATTTGTCTAGAAGAGTTGATAGAATTGCACATGATGTGGAAAATCTCAAGATGAAAATTTTTGTGCCTAAAGTAAATGAATCAATTAAAGCTATTTATGTTTCTATGGATGAAAGTAAGAAAAGAACCGCTATGCTTAGAGCTAAAGGAGAGTTTTTAGAAAAAGCATTTTCTAGTAATTTCTTTCGTAAATGTGATGAAGATCTTAAAATGGTATTTCGTCTATTGATTCCTTGTTTAGTAAAGTTAATATTGATGAAAAAGGGACTGGACAAGAGTCAACTTTAGGTAGAAGGTGTCCCAATATTTCGGAGGGTGAAAATCTTATTGATAAAAATGAAGAAACTGGGTTTGGAGAGATCAAAACTTTAGCTAATGATGTACCCACTCTTTTGGATTACAAAGACTTTAATTATGATAGTTTCCCTTTGATTGATTGTATTTCTTTTTTGCAATCCATGATAAATTCACAAAATGCTTATGAACAAAATAAAGCTTTTACTAAACATATTGTCGATGATATGATGAAAGCTCTTGAAGGAAAATAGGAATTAGAAGTTTCAATTCCTAGAAAATTGTATGATGAATGGCAACCTACTATCAAAGTCAAGATTAAAAATTATGAGTGTTTTGCTTTGTGTGACTTGGGTTCTAGTGTTTCTACAATTCCAAAATCTTTATGTGATGTGCCTGGTCTTACCAATCTTGAAGAATGTTCTTTGAATTTGCACTTGGCAGATTCTACTATTAAAAAGCCTATGGGAAGAATTAATGATGTTTTTATTCTTGCAAATAGGAATTATGTGCTTATAGATTTTATTGTTCTTGATATTGATTGCAATCCGTCTTGTCTAATTATTCTTGGTAGACCGTTTTTACTCACTATCGGTGTCGTGATTGACATGAAAGAAGGCAATATTAAGTTCCAATTTCCTTTGAGAAGGGTATGGAACAATTTCCTAGAACTAGAATTAACCCACTTTATGAATCAATCATGAGGGAATCTTATGGATCTCGAACCAAAGATGACAAAACTTAGATCCTTGTTTTATGCCAAGCTAAGGTCGTAAAACTGTAGTGCTTGTTGGGAGACAACCCAATGAATAAATTTTATTTTTGCTTTTTGCTTACTGTTCTTGAGTGTTAACACAATTAAGCTACTGTTATGATTGTTTTTTATGTTTAATTAGTGTTTGTGCCAAGTAAAGCCTTTAGGATCTTCTTGGGTGATAGTTGTTTGATCTTGCTGAAAAAACAAAAACTTCTACGCTCACAAAATTAATTTGCATTTTTTACCAGAGAGAGATAAAATACCATTCCACTTGCAGTGGATAAATATACAAATTTATCAGGTCTTCCTAATTTTTCAGAATTTTTGGTGTTACAGAAGTATTCGAAATAGTTAGATTGCTACAGACTGTTATGTTTTGACAAATTCTGTTTTCTTTGTGTTGTGTGTTTATTTTGATGGATCTATGGTTTTCTTTGATGAGTTTTTGCCATAGAAAACTTGGAATACAATAGATATAATAAAAAAAATATGAATTTGTTTGATACAGCACTTATAGTAGTGATTTATTATTCTTATACTAACGGATCTCACGAAGGTTTTGTTGAGTTTTGTGTGATTGAAGTATTCAAGTTTTGGGTTATCTTACGATGGATGAAGGAAGATTGGAAGAGCCTAAGCTTGGGGATGCCCCAACATCCCAAGGTATTACCGAAAAATGAGGAACCAACTAAGCTTGGGAATGGCCTCGAGTGGCATCCCCGCTTTCTTCCAACAACCATTGGTATTTTACCCGAAACTATATTTTTATTTGTCACATGATATGTGTTTTCCTTGGAGTGTCTTGTATGATATGAGCCTTTGCTTGTTTTATTTTGTGTTTTAAGTCATCAATCCTTGCTGGACACACCTATTTCAGAGAGCCAAAATTATGTCATGACTTGTTGGAATTGCTCTCTATGCTCCACTTAAATTTTTAAGAGCCATGGACTTGCTCTAGTGCTTCACTTATATCTTTTTGAGCATGGTATGCTTTAGTATTTTTGAACAAATGCTCTCTTGCTTCACATAGATTTATTTGATAGTAAGTAAAATTTTCAAGAAATTCTCTTTTGCTTCACTTAAATTAATTTGAGACAAAGAAAAAAATATTATGCTCATGATCTTCACTTATATTTGTTGGAGCTTGTCAAAAGCAATACATGAAAATTAGTCCCAAAGTGATAGATATCCAAGAAGTATATAAGAAAAACTTTCATGAAGATCATTGGACAAAATAAACTTGATTATTAGTAATACTTTTGAGATATGATGATGTGATATGTGAGTTATTTTGGTAAGTAATTATGCTTTAGTAAGAATATTGGTGTTAAGGTTTGTGATTCCCTATGCAAGTATGAAAGTTAATAGTCATGCAATGAAATTATATCCTACTTATGGTGCATTATTCAGTGTTATTTATGATTAATACTTGCTTATGAGATTACCCGTTTCTTAGTTGGTCGCTTCCTAATCTTTTGCTAGCCTTCATTTTGCACTAATTATGATCACTACTTATGCATCCAAAAACCTTTAACCCAATTTTGCCACATGAGTCCACTATATCTACATATATGCGGTATTCTTTTTGTTATTCTAAGAAAATTTGCATGTGCCATCTCTAATTTTCAAAATAAACTTCTCTTTTGTGTGTTTGTTTCTCTCTCGGAGCGGTGAGGGGTTGCTAATATTTTCCATGCTAGATGTGTTATTCTCAAGATGAATGTTTATTCACTTGTCATTGCACGAGGGTAAGGCAAAGGTATTAGGGATGCCCAGTCCCGAAATGCAATTTTTTACTTTATGTTGTCAAATAATAAATTAATTGGAAAGCATTGGTATGGAGGGCAACCGTGAATACGGCTAGCCATGGAAAGTGAAAGTATGGTGGAAAAAGGAATAAACTTTATTTTCTGTTTGGGAACCGCCTATGATATATATATATATATATATATATATATATATGCATGGAAAGTATTGGGAACTCTAAGTCGTTTTCAGTGTTGGGATGGATACACCTCCGAAAATGTTTTTATCTCTAAGTTTTTCCCTTTAAGCTCTGGCACCTCTACAGATCCCTACTTCCCTCTAAGAAGGGCCCTTCTTTCACTTTATGCAATTTTTATTTTGAGTCTCCATCTTATAAAAGCACCAACTAGGAGGCAATATGATCATACTTAAGTATTGGGTGTAGCTAATATGTTGGGGAACGTAGTAATTTCAAAAAAATTCCTACGCACACCCAAGATCATGGTGATGCATAGCAACGAGAGGGGAGAGTGTGTCCACGTACCCTTGTAGACCGAAAAAGGAAGCGTTAGCACAACGAGGTTGATATAGTCGTACGTCTTCACGATCCAACCGATCAAGTACCAAATGCACGACACCTCCGAGTTTTGCACACGTTCAACTCGATGATGTCCCTCGAACTCCGATCCAGCCGAGTGTTGAGGGAGAGTTTCGTCAGCACGACGACATGGTGATGATGATGATGTTCTACCGATGCTGGGCTTCGCCTAAGCACCGCTACGATATGATCGAGGTGGATTATGGTGGAGGGGGGCACCGCACATGGCTAAGAGATCAAGAGATCAATTGTTGTGTCTATGGGGTGCCCCCTCCTCCGTATATAAGGGTGGGGGAGGAGGAGAGGGCCGGCCAAGGGGGTGGCGTGCCCTAGGAGGGGGAAACCTACTCCAAGTAGGTTTGCCCCTCCCTTTCCTAATCCAAGAAGGAGGGGGAAGGAAGGAGTGGGAGAGGGGAAGGGCAAGGGGGGCGCCACACCCCTTTCCTTGTCCTATTCGGACTCAAGGGGAGGGGGAATGCCTCTTGCCCTGGCCGGCCCCTCTCTCTCTACACTAAGGCCCAACAAGGCCCACTAGTTCCGGGGGGGGGGGGGGTTCCGGTAACCCCTAGTACTCCGATAAATGTCCGAAACCTTCCGGAACCTTTCCGGTGTCCAAACATAGTCGTCCAATATATCGATCTTTACGTCTCGACCATTTCGAGACTCCTCGTCATTTCCGTGATAATGTCCTGGACTCCGAACTACCTTCGGTACATCAAAACATATAAAATTCTAATATAACTGTCATCTAACTTTAAGCGTGCAGACCCTATGGGTTCGAGAACTATGTATACATGACCGAGACACATCTCCGGTCAATAACCAATAGCGGAATCTGGATGCTCATATTTGCTCCTACATATTCTATGAAGATCTTTATCGGTCAAACCGCATAACAACATACATTGTTCCCTTTGTCATCGGTATGTTACTTGCTTGAGATTCGATCGTCGGTATCTCGATACCTAGTTCAATCTCATTACCGACAAGTCTCTTTACTCATTCCATAGAATATCATCCCGCAACTAACTCATTAGTTGCATTTCTTGCAAAGCTTATAGTGATGTGCATTACCGAGTGGGCCTAGAGATACCTATCCGACAATTGGAGTGACAAATCCTAATCTCGAAATACGCCAACCCAACAAGTACCTTTGGAGACACTTGTAGAGCACCTTTATAATCACCCAGTTACGTTGTGACGTTTGATAGCACACAAAGTGTTCCTCCAGTAACCGGGAGTTGCATAATCTCATAGTCATAGGAACATGTATAAGTCATGAAGAAAGCAATAGCAACAAACTAAATGATCAAGTGCTAAGCTAACGGAATGGGTCAAGTCAATCATATCATTCTCCTAATGATGTGATCTCGTTAATCAAATGACAACTCATGTCTATGGTTAGGAAACATAACCATCTTTGATCAACAAGCTAGTCAAGTAGAGGCATACTAGTGACACTCTGTTTGTCTATGTATTCTCACATGTATTATGTTTCCGGTTAATACAATTCTAGCATGAATAATAAACATTTATCATGATATAAGGAAATAAATAATA
Organism: Triticum monococcum; assembly: GCA_034509565.1. Taxonomy (NCBI): domain Eukaryota; kingdom Viridiplantae; phylum Streptophyta; class Magnoliopsida; order Poales; family Poaceae; genus Triticum; species Triticum monococcum. The sequence continues at coordinate 700,711,136 of CM067847.1, forward strand.
ACTTTATTGTTGCCTCTAAGGCATATTTCCTTCAGTCTCCCACTTGCACTAGAGTTAACAATCTAGATTACACAGTAATGATTCTAACACTCATGGAGCCTTGGTGCTGATCATGTTTTGCTCCTGGAAGAGGCTTAGTCAACAGGTCTGCAACACTCAGATCCGTATGTATCTTGCAAATTTCTATGTCTCCCACCTGGAATAAATCCCGGATGGAATTGAAGCGTCCCTTGATGTGCTTGCTTCTCTTGTGAAATCTGGATTCCTTCGCCAAGGCAATTGCACCAGTTGTCGGGGGTTTGGTGCGACATATGCCAAAGGATGGCTTATCATGGTGGGGGCGAGTAGAACGTCGCCGGTGCCTGGAAACGGGACGAGGTGAAGACATGCACGCCGGCGAATCTTACCCAGCTTCAGGGCTCTCCGGGGAGATAATACCCCTACTGCTGCTGTGCGGGGTCTCCACATGATCACTATGACAAAGTGTTTACACGGTTGCTGCTTGAGCTGTTTTCTGGTGGTAGGAGAGGGCGAGGCTAGCTCTCTCCCTTCTGTATGATCTGGTCTAGAGCTAATGGGTTCCAACCCTTTGCATGGGTGCCCTGAGGGGTTTATATAGGCCTACCCCCCAGGGGTACAATGGTAAACCAGCTGGATGCGGGCCCAGCCGTCAGCGCCTCTGGCCTCCGTGTTCTCTGCCGACCGCTGGGGCCCGCCGATTGGCGGGCCCCGCTGACTTGCCTGGTACGGAGCCGACAGGCCGCGTCCGCCGCGGGGGGGTCTTGCTGGCTACTGATTACTATAGCCGTGCTTCTGATGACGCGGTCTTGACCAGGAGGTCCTGGCGACCGCCCCGCCGCCTGGCGGGCGATCACTATTGCCACTCTCCATCACATCTCGATTAATGGAGCGTGGGCCCTGGGGGATGGCTCGGCCGACTCCCAGGGGCCGACTCTGACGGACCAGACTGGTGGTCCTCTTGCCGTCTCCTGGGGTCTCACTGACTGGTGGGACCCGCTGCCTCCGGGCCGTACAGACAAGCCGTCGTGGGTGCAGGATTCGGTCCTGCGGTGCTGATGTTAGTGCCGGCATGGCTACAGTGCCACGCCGCACGGAGATCTTCCGGGGTACGGCGTGCTGTGGCCATGCCTGCCCTTGGTAAGGGGCAGGAGCGGGCTTCATTGTTGACACTCACCTGCCCCGTCCCACTTGATGAGGTCGTGAGAGGTGTTGGAGTCACAGGCTGACTCCCGAAAGCTGGCTTCTCTGGAAGTCGCCAATCAGGAGTGGGCTTTCCTTGAAGCCGTCCCTGGGACTCAGCCGTGAGTAGTCAGTCAACCATCTTGCCGTTGACTTCTTGAAGGCGGCTCCTCGTCCTGGGGTCTTGAGGGGCGCAGCCTGCCCCGATGTCTTGAAAGGTTCTGGGGCTCGGGTTGGTCTACCCGTGGCCCATTACTCCGACAGTAGTCCCCAAACTGCGACTGCGACAAGTAAGTGAGTTAACCCACCATGTCTAGACCCCAAACTGCGAAAGGCCAGGCAATGGGGATGGTCTTGAGTGCGGAAGCTGGCTGGTGCGGCTTGGAGCTGAACTTCTGGCACCCTTTGCATTTTTGGACCAACTCCTTGGCCTCTTCCAAGGCAGTTGGCCAGAAGAAACCGTGTCGAAAGGCTTTGGCGACAAGTGCTCTTGAAGCCGCATGGTGGCCGCACTCGCCTTGATGGATGTCTTTGAGAATCACTTGGCCTTGCTTTGTCTCTACGCAGCGCTGGTAGACACCAGTGACGCTGTGCCTGACCAGCTCTCTGTTGACTATGGTGTAGGCTGCCGCCCGGCGTTGTATTTGCCGAGCTGAGGTCTCATCAGTCGGCAGCTCTTTGTTCACCAGGAATTTGAGGATGGGCTGGGCCCATGAGGGTGCTGCTATTTCTTCGACTGCCAGAACTACGAGTTGCACGAGGGCGGTTGGGCTGGGAGGTGGCGGGTTGGACTCAACAACCGCTTGCTAGGTTAATGAAGTCCCCAGGCCGACTTGCGCGGCCCTTGGGCCGAGTTCTGGAGTCTTCGAGTCTGCCACCGCAGTCCCCGGGCCGGGTTCGACAAAATCCGGAGTCATCCGCCAAAATCCCCGCACCGACTGCCGGGGCTCTGGAGTCGGATCTGACGTCTTCAGGAGGAGCCGGCTAAAAAATGGAGTCTGATTCTGGTGAAGGCTTGACAAACGTCTTGAGGAGGCGTTGAAGGGCGACGCCACATGGTATTGCTTGGCGGGTAGAGCCGATTCGTGCCAAGGCATGTGCTTGGTCGTTGTTGTTTCTTGGCACATGGAGGAACTCGCACCCTTCGAAATACCCGCTGAGTTGCTGTACGAGGAAACGGTAACTCGCCATGTTTGCATCTTTCGCGTCCCAGTCGCCAGATGATTGCTGGACCACTAAGTCCGAGTCACCGTAACACAAGATCCGGCGGATGCCAAGTTCTTTGGCAAGCCGGAGCCCGTGAATGAGCGCCTCATACTCGGCGATGTTGTTGGAGGCGGCAAAATGGATTTGTAGTGCGTATTTGAGCTTGTCGCCTTTAGGAGAGGTGAGGACGACACTGGCTCCCAAGCCGGTGCGCATCTTGGAGCCGTCAAAATGCATCCGCCAATGGGTGGAGTCAGGCGCTGGAGGTAGGTACTGGGTCTCGGCCCAGTCGACAAGGAAGTCGGCCAGTGCTTGTGACTTGATAGCGGTGCGGGGCTAGTAGTGGATGGTGTAGGGAGCCAGCACTATGGCCCACTTGGCCAGTCGGCTAGAAGCATCTCGGCTACCAATGATCTCGGCAATTGGGGCCGTGTAGTCCACCGTGATTGGATCCTCTTGAAAGTAAGGCTACAATTTCTTGGCAGTAAAGTGCACGCCGTAGCACATCTTCTGGTAGTGGGGGTAGTTCTGCTTGGAGGTCGACAGTACCTCGCTCAGGTAATACACCGGTCTCTGGATAGGTAGCGCCTTGCCTTCCTCCTTGCGTTCCACTACAATGACTACTCGGCTGGTGGCGGCGATGTACAGGAGCATAGGTTCCTTTGGAGTCGGAGCCGCCAGGACCGGTGGAGTAGTCAGCATCTTCTTCAACTGGAGAAAAGCTTCATTTGCCTTATGGTTCCACTCGAAAAAAGTGGTCTTCTTCATGAGTTGGTATAAGGGGAGAGCTTTCTCGCCCAGCCGACTGATGAATTGGCTGATGGACGCCAAACAGCCGGTGAACTTTTGCACATCCAACAGTCGGGTGGGTACCTCCATTCTCTCAATGGCCTTGATTTTTACTATGTTGCATTCTATGTCGCGTTCAAAGACCAGGAAGCCAAGGACCTGGCCGGCTGGTACTCCAAAGACACACTTCTCAGGGTTGAGCTTGATCTGGAATTGGCGCAGGTTTTCAAAAGTCTCCTTGAGGTCTTCCAGCAGTGTTCCATGCTTTTCCGTCTTCACCACCACGTCGTCCACGCAGACGTGGGCGTTCCTACCAAGCTGCTTGAGGAGGCACTTCTGCATACAACGCTGAAAGGTGGCGCCGGCATTCCTTAAGCCGAACGTCATGGTGAGGTAGCAGAAGGCTCCAAACGGCGTGATGAAGGCGGTCTTCAGTCTGTCAGCCGGGTTCAGCTTGATATGGAAATATCCTGAATATGCATCCAAAAAACTCAAGAGCTCGCATCCGGCTGTGGAGTCTATCACTTGATCGATTCTTGGTAGAGCAAATGGGTCCTTGGGGCAGGCCTTATTGAGGCTCGTGTAGTCAATACACATTCGCCACTACTTGTTCTTCTTCAGTACCAGGACTAGATTTCCTAGCCATTCTGGAAAGAACACTTCCATAATGAAGCCGGCTGCGAGGAGTCAGGCCATCTCTTCTCCGATAACTCTTCTCTTTTCTTCTGATAGGCGGCGCAGGGGCTGCCTGACTGGCTTTGCGTCAGATCGGACGTGTAACTTGTGCTCGGCGAATTCCGTCGGTACACCTGGCATGTCTTTGGGGGACCATGCGAAGATGTCCCGATTCTCACGGAGGAAATCGACGAGCTCACCTTCCTATTTGTTGTCGAGGTTTGCACCTATGACAGCGTACCTCTCTGGGTGCTCCGGATCCAAGGGTATCTTCTTTGTCTCTTTGGCCGGTTTGAACGAACCTTCAGCCTCCGACTCCTTCGGGTTGGGCAATACCTCTGGCTGCTTGCCGGCCATCGCCACAACTCGCTCAAGGAGTCGCTTCTCGGCCGCGATCACCAGGGACTCGGCCAGGTGACTGCTCTCAGCCGCGCAGGCAAACAACTTCCGGTAGTCATCGGCCACAGTCAGAATTCCCCTGGAACCGAGGATCTTCATCTTGAGGTAGGCGTAGTGGGGGACCGCCATGAACTTGGCCAAGGCGGGTCGGCCGAGTAGCGCATGGTATGGGCTCTCGAGGTCCACCACCTCAAACCAAACATACTCTCGGCGGAAGTGATCTTTGTCTCCAAAGAGAACGTCCATCAGGATCTTGCCGATTGGTGAGCAGGAAAGCCCAGGAACAATGGCGTGGAACACAGTTCGGCTGTTCTGAAGTTGTCTTTGCTTGATTCCTAACTTCTCCATGGTGTCCTTGTACAGGATATTGATGCTGCTGCCTCCGTCGATCAGAACACGTGAGAAATGCGCGGCTCGTCTGTCTGTAGCAAAGGTGGCATCCAGGACCAAGGCATAGGAGCCTGGACTTGGCATCACTTCTGGGTGGTCAGCCCTGCTCCAGCTGATGGGCTTTTCGGACCAGTGCATGAACTCTGGCGTTTTTGATGCCACCGCATTCACCTCTTGTCACTGCAGCCGCCTGCTGCGTCGATCATCGAACATGCTGGTAAACACCACGTAGGCTCCGTGTTCTTCAGGATATTCGTCTTGTACTGCGCCGACTGGCCTGACAACCGGCTGCTGGGGTGGAGGCGGAGGCGGCTGCCCAGCAGGCGGTGGGGGCAGGAGGCCATCTCCCTTGGCGATCCTGGTGAGCCAGTGGCACTTCCGGGTGGTGTGGTTTGACGGCTTCACGCCGCTGTGGAACTTGCAAGGTCCATCCAGGGTCTGTTCATAGGAGAAGGCCGACAACTAGTTTGGCTTGCCGCCTTTCTGTCGCTTGGGCGGAGGCTGCTCATTTGGCTGTTGGGCTTCAACGGTCGCGACTTGTCGGCTGCTGGAAGCCGGCTGCGGGGCCTTGCGCTTGTGGTCGCCCTGCTGTTGTCGCCGGTTGGCATCTCCCGCCGGAGTTCTTGGAGCTTGAGGGGCCACTTTGCCAGTTGAGCTGATTTGAATCTCCGCCTTCATGGAGGAGTCGGCCGTTGCGTACTTGTCCGCTATGATCAGCAGCTCGTCGAGGGTTTCTGGCTCGTCGCAGAGGAGCTTGTGCTTGAGGAGGGTGCCTTCTCTACACCCGGCTGTGAAGTACTTGCAGCTCAGCCCAACGCGTGAGGTAATCGTGAGTCGACTCGTCGGGGCCTTGCACGCACAAGGAGAGCTGACGAGGCTTGGGAGGACGCTTGTACGTGCTGGTGAAGTTATGGATGAAGGCTTCGGTAAAGTCGACCCGGCTGTTGATGCTGCGGGGCTTCAGGCTGTTCAACCATGTCCGGGCCATGGCCTGGAGCATGAGCGGAACGCACTTTACGACGACAAGCTTGTTGCCATTTGCTATGCTGACGGCCATGGAGTAGTCGACTAGCCAGTCTTCCGGCTTCACGGAACCAGTATACTTGGGCGTGTCTCTTGGGAACATGAATCCTCTGGGAAAGGGCTCGTCTCGAATGCGGTGCCCGAAACAAGGCGGACCCAGCTCGTCTTCTTCTTCCAGCGCCAGGGATAGGTGAAGCCAGTCGATCCGGTGGCGGGCGTCATTCTCTCCAACTCCCTCTCGGCGGCCAAGGCGGTCGCCGAGAGTCGGATGATCAACAGGCGGCGGGGAGACTCGCCTCTCCTTGCGAGGAGGGGGAGGCAGATAGTCGTCCCGTTGTTCCACTGCTCTTGAGCGGCCGTCTTGGTCACGCTCTATGGTGATGTGAGTCTGACTGTAGCTGACGGCCGGATCCTTGTCTCTTCTTCCTCGGGCGCCGCCAGTTGGCGTCCGAGACATCGCGCCTTGATCTCGGCGAAGGTCGTCGTTCTGTCGCTGCGGCGCCTCCGTGCGGCAGCCGGCCTCGTTCTGCGCGGCAGCCACGTCGAGGAGCCGCTGGACTCGCTCTGTCATTAGGCGGCGTTCTTCACCCTCAAAATTGTCCAGCTCGTCCGCCGCTGCTTGGGCGGCTCAGATGTTCTCCGCTGGTGTGGCGTACACAGGGCGGCTTGCCCCAAACAGGTTGGCGATGGCTACGCCGCGCTGCTGGACCGTGCCAAGGCGGCTGGGCCCCACCGGGGCCGGCAAGCCGCCGACGGCACGATCCATCCCCCGCTGGTAGGCTTCTGACAAGCGTCTCATGCTGGCCAGCTTCTTTGCGCCTTCAACGAGCTGAAGGCGGCGCGCCTCCAACGTCTCTGCGTCAGCGTCTTCCAGAATGGGCGCAGTTAGGTCTTGCAGCGCCACGCCGAGTGAGTCATGCACTCCTCCGCCGGGGAGCTCGTCATGACTGATGACGAGCACCTCGGTGACGGTGCTTCCGTCGCTCTCTGCGTGAGGGAGAGGTTCGTCGTAGACCACCACATTAGTGGGGAACGCGTCGAGCGACGCGGTGTCGGAGTCGACCAACATCGGGTCGGTGGAGCCCACAGACTCCAAGTCTACGGCAGGCTCGCCGAAAATGTGTAGTTGATCGAGGAGGCCCGCGAGGATGCTCTCGGGGCCGCCCGTGCCTGCGTTGGATGCAGGTTCGTCGGATAGGCGGACCTCACCGACAAGTTCGGCCAGGCAGCTGGCTGCGCAGGCGATCTCAACGCTGCTTAGCGCGTCGGTGCAAACTCCGTCTGGCGTGCCTGGCTGGCTGTGCTCGCCAGGGAGAAAAAGGGTTCCCGCCCAGAACAGGTCTACGGACGGCGGTGCACCATGCCCCACGGTGGGCGCCAAATGTCGGGGGTTTGGTGCGACATATGCCAAAGGATGGCTTATCATGGTGGGGGCGAGTAGAACGTCGCCGGTGCCTGGAAAAGGGATGAGGCGAAGACATGCACGCCGGCGAATCTTACCCAACTTCAGGGCTCTCCGGGGAGATAATTCCCCTACTGCTACTCTGCGGGGTCTCCGCATGATCACTATGGCAAATTGTTTACATGGTTGCTCCTTGAGCTGTTTTCTGGTGGTAGGAGAGGGCGAGGCTAGCTCTCTCCCTTCTATATGATCTGGTCTAGAGCTAATGGGTTCCAACCCTTTGCATGGGTGCCCTGGGGGGTTTATATAGGCCTACCCCTTAGGGGTACAATGGTAATCCGGTTGGACACGGGCCCAGCCGTCAGCGCCTCTGGCCTCTGATTTCTCTACCGACCGCTGGGGCCTGCCGATTGGCGGGCCCTGCCGACTTGCCTAGTACGAAGCCGACAGGCCGCGTCCGCCGCGGACGCGTCTTGCTAGCCGCTGATTACTGTAGCCGTGCTTCAAATGACGCGGGCTTGACCAGGAGGTCGTGGCGACAGCCCCGCCGCCTGGCGGGCGATCACTATTGCCACTCTCCATCACATCTCAATTAATGGCGCATGGGCCCTGGGGGAGGGCTCGGCCGACTCCCGACGGACTTGACTGGTGGTCCTCTTGTCGTCTCCTGGGGTCTGACTGACTGGTGGGACCCGCTGCCTCTGGGCCATATAGACAAGCTGTCGTGTGTGCAGGATTCAGTCCTGCGGTGCTAGTGTCAGGGCCGACATGGGTACAGTGCCACACCGCACGGAGATCTTCCGGGGTACGGCGTGCTGTGGCCATGCCTGCCCTTGGTAAGGGGCAGGAGCGGGCTTCATTGTTGCCACTCCCCTGCCCCGTCCCACTTGATGAGGTCGTGAGGGGTGTTGGAGTCGCAGGCTGACTCCCCAAAGCCGGCTTCTCTGGAAGTCGCCAATCAGGAGTCAGCTTTCCCTGAAGCCGTCCCTGGGACTCGGCCGTGAGTGGTCAGTCGGCCATCTATCCGTTGACTTCTTGAAGGCGGCTCCTCGTCCTGGGTTCTTGAGGGGCGCATCCTGCCCCGATGTCTTGAAAGGTTCTGGGGCTCGGGTTGGCCTACCCGTGGCCCATTACTCCGACACTAGTATTGTCACAAAAGATTTTCATTGGACACGATGCACTAGGTATGACACCTAGATCGGATATGAACTCCTTCATCCAGACTCCTTCATTTGCTGCTACCGAAGCAGCTATGTACTCCGCTTCACACGTAGTTCCCGCCACGACGCTTTGTTTAGAACTGCACCAACTGACAACTCCACCGTTTAATATAAACACGTATCCGGTTTGCAATTTAGAATTGTCCGGATCAGTGTCAAAGCTTGCGTCAACGTAACCATTTACAGTGAGCTCTTTGTCACCGCCATAAACGAGAAACATATCCTTAGTCCTTTTCAGGTATTTCAGGATGTTCTTGACCGCTGTCCAGTGATCCACTCCTGGATTACTTTGGTACCTCCCTGCTAAACTATTATCAAGGCACACATCAGGTCTGGTACACAGCATTGCATACATGATAGAGCCTATGGCTGAAGCATAGGGAACATCTTTCATTTTCTCTCTATCTTCTGCAGTGGTCGGGCATTGAGTCTTACTCAACTTCACACCTTGTAACACATGCAAGAACCCTTTCTTTGCTTGATCCATTTTGAACTTCGTCATAACTTTGTCTAGGTATGTGCTTTGTGAAAGTCCAATTAAGCTTCTTGATCTATCTCTATAGATCTTGATGCCCAATATATAAGCAGCTTCACCAAGGTCTTTCATTGAAAAACTCTTATTCAAATATCCTTTTATGCTATCCAGAAATTCTATATCATTTCCAGTCAACAATATGTCATCCACATATAATATTAGAAATGCTACAGAGCTCCCACTCACTTTCTTGTAAATACAGGCTCCTCCAAAAGTCTGTATAAAACCATATGCCTTGATCACACTATCAAAACGTTTATTCCAACTCCGAGAGGCTTGCACCAGTCCATAAATGGATCGCTGGAGCTAGCACACTTTGTTAGCTCCCTTTGGATCGACAAAACCTTCTGGTTACCTCACATACAACTCTTCTTCCAGAAATCCATTGAGGAACGCAGTTTTGACATACATTTGCCAAATTTCATAATCATAAAATACAGCAATTGCTAACATGATTCGGACAGACTTAAGCATCGCTGCACGTTTGAAAGTCTCATCGTAGTCAATCCCTTGGACTTGTCGAAAACCTTTTGCAACAAGTCGAGCTTTATAGATAGTGACATTAGCGTCAGCATCAGCCTTCTTCTTGGAGATCCATTTATTTTCTATGGCTTGCCGATCAACGGGCAAGTCAACCAAAGTCCACACTTTGTTCTCATACATGGATCCCATCTTAGATTTCATGGCCTCAAGCCATTTTGTGGAATCTGGGCTCACCATCGCTTCTTCATAGTTTGTAGGTTCGTCATGGTCTAGCAACATAACCTCCAGAATAGGATTACCGTACCACTCTGGTGCAGATCTTACTCTGGTTGACCTATGAGGTTTAGTAACAACTTGATCTGAAGTTTCATGATCATCATCATTAACTTCCTCACTAATTGATGTAGGTGTCACAGAAACTGGTTTCTGTGATGAACTACTTTCCAATAAGGGAGCAGGTACAGGTACCTCATCAAGTTCTACTTTCCTCCCACTCACTTCTTTTGAGAGAAACTCCTTCTCTAGAAATATTCCAAATTTAGCAACAAAAGTCTTGCCTTCGGATCTGTGATAGGAGGTGTACCCAACAGTCTCTTTTGGGTATCCTATGAAGACACATTTCTCCGATTTGTGTTCGAGCTTATCAAATTGAAGCTTTTTCACATAAGCATCGCAGCCCCAAACTTTAAGAAACGACAACTTTGGTTTCTTGCCAAACCACAGTTCATACGGCGTCGTCTCAACGGATTTCGATGGTGCACTATTTAACGTGAATGCAGCCATCTCTAAAGCATAACCCCAAAATGATAGCGGTAAATCAGTAAGAGACATCATAGATCGCACCATATCTAGTAAAGTACGATTATGACGTTCGGACACACCATTACGTTGTGGTGTTCTGGGTGGCGTGAGTTGCGAAACTATTCTGCATTGTTTCAAATGAAGACCAAACTCGTAACTCAAATATTCGCCTCCACGATCACATCATAGAAACTTTATTTTCTTGTTACAATGATTTTCAACTTCACTCTGAAATTCTTTGAACTTTTCAAATGTTTCAGACTTATGTTTCATTAAGTAGATATACCCATATCTGCTTAAATCATCTGTGAAGGTGAGAAAATAACGATACCCGCCATGAGCCTCAATATTCATCAGACCACACACATCTGTATGTATGATTTCCAACAAATCTGTTGCTCGCTCCATAGTTCCGGAGAACAGCGTTTATTCATCTTGCCCATGACGCACGGTTCACAAGTACCAAGTGATTCATAATAAAGAGGTTCCAAAATTCCATCAGTATGGAGTTTCTTCATGCGCATTACACCGATATGACCTAAATGGCAGTGCCACAAATAAGTTGCACTATCATTATCAACTCTGCATCTTTTGGCTTCAATATTATGAATATGTGTATCACTACTATCGATTTTTGACAAAAAAATAGACCACTCTTTAAGGGTGCATGACCATAAAAGATATTACTCATATAAATAGAACAACCATTATTCTCTGATTTAAATGAATAACCGTCTCACATCAAACAAGATCCAGATATAATGTTCATGCTCAACGATGGCACCAAATAACAATTACTCAGGTCTAAAACTAATCCTGAAGGTAGATGTAGAGGTAGTGTGCCAACCGTGATCACATCGACTTTGGAACCATTTCCCACGCGCATCTTCACCTCGTCCTTAGCCAATCTTTGCTTAATCCGTGGCCCCTGTTTTGAGTTGCAAATGTTAGCAACAGAACCAGTATCAAATACCCAGGTGCTACTGCGAGCATTAGTAAGGTACACATCAATAACATGTATATCACATATACCTTTGTTCACCTTGCCATCCTTCTTATCTGCCAAATACTTGGGGCAGTTCCGCTTCTAGTGACCAGTCTGCTTGCAGTAGAAGCACTCAGTCTCAGGCTTAGGTACAGACTTGGGTTTCTTCTCTTGAGGAGCAACTTGTTTCCATTCTTCTTGAAGTTCCTCTTCTTCTTCCCTTTGCCCTTTTTCTTGAAACTGGTGGTCTTATTGACCATCAACACTTGATGCTCCTTCTTGATTTCTACCTCCACAGCCTTTAGCATCGCGAAGAGCTTGGGAATTGTCTTATTCATCCGTTGCATATTATAGTTCATCATGAAGCTTTTGTAGCTTGGTGGCAGTGATTGAAGAACTCTGTCAATGACACTATCAACAGGAAGATTAACTCCCAGGTGTGTCAAGTGATTATGATACCCAGACATTTTGAGTATATGTTCACTGACAGAACTATTCTCCTCCATCTTGCAGCTATAGAACTTATTGGAGACTTCATATCTCTCAATCCGGGCATTTGCTTGAAATATTAACTTCAATTCCTGGAACATCTCATATGCTCCATGACGTTCAAAACGTCGTTGAAGTCCCGGTTCTAAGCCGTAAAGCATGGCACACTGAACTATCGAGTAGTCATTAGCTTTACTCTGCCAAACGTTCTTAACGTTGTCAGCAACATCTGTAGCTGGCCTAAAACCTAGTGGTGCTTCCAGGACGTAATTCTTCTGTGCAACAATGAGGATAATCCTCATGTTACGGACCCAGTCCGTGTAATTGCTACCATCATCTTTTAACTTTCCTGTCTCAAGGAAGGCATTAAAATTCAATAGAACAACAACACGAGCCATCTATCTACAATCAACATAGAAAAGCAAGAAACTATCTGGTACTAAGTTCATGATAAATTTAAGTTCAATTAATCATATTACTTAAGAACTCCCACTTAGATAGACATCCCTCTAATCCTCTAAGTGATCACGTGATCCAAATCAACTAAACCATGTCCGATCATCACGTGAGATGGAGTAGTTTCAATGGTGAACATCACTATGTTGATGATATCTACTATATGATTCACGCTCGACCTTTCAGTCTTAGTGTTCCGAGGCCATATCTGTTATATGCTAGGCTCGTCAAGTTTATCCTGAGTATTCCGCATGTGCAACTGTTTTGCACCCATTGTATTTGAACGTAGAGCCTATCACACCCGATCATCACGTGGTGTCTCAGCACGAAGAACTTTCGCAACGGTGCATACTCAGGGAGAACACTTATATCTTGATAATTTAGTGAGATGTCATCTTATAATGCTACCGTCAACCAAAGAAAGATAAGATGCATAAAAGATAAACATCACATGCAATTAATATAAGTGATATGATATGGCCATCATCATCTTGTGCTTGTGATCTTCATCTCTGAAGCACCGTCATGATCACCATCGTCACCGGCTTCGACACCTTGATCTCCATCGTAGCATCATTTGTCGTCTCGCCAACTTATGCTTCTATGACTATTGCTACCGCTTAGCGATCAAGTAAAGCATTATAGGGCGATTGTATTGCATACAATAAAGAGACAACCATATGGCTCCTGCCAGTTGCCGATAACTCGGTTACAAAACATGATCATCTCATACAATAAAATATAGCATCATGTCTTGATCATATCACATCACAACATGCCCTGCAAAAACAAGTTAGATGTCCTCTACTTTGTTGCTGCAAAGTTTTACGTGGCTGCTACGCGCTGAGCAAGAACCGTTCTTACCTACACATCAAAACCACAACGATAGTTCGTCAAGTTAGTGCTGTTTTAACGTACTCAAGGACCGGGCTTAGCCACACTTGGTTTAACTAAAGTTGGAGAAACTGACACCCGCCAGCCACCTGTGTGCAAAGCACATCGGTAGAACAAGTCTCACGTAAGCGTACGCGTAATGTCAGTCCTGGCCGCTTCATCCAACAATACCGCCGAACCAAAGCATGACATGCTGGTAAGCAGTATGACTTGTATCACCTACAACTCACTTGTGTTCTACTCGTGCATATGACATCTACGCATAAATCACTACAAAAAAAGACACATCCGTGATATTTTGGGCCGAACAAATTTTTTCTGTCATACATATGACACTTCTATGACGATAATTGTGACAAAACCCGGTATCATCATAGATGTGGTGGGCTCCTACTTCTATGACAAAAAATCATGACAGAAAATGGGATTTTTGTCCTAGGCGGGCCGGAGATGCAGCTGCATGACATTCTTTGGGCCGTCCATGACGGAAAAAACCATGGTAGAAGCGAGGGCGAGGAAATTTTCGGGGAGTTCCCGGTTACGGTGGGAGGTCGGGGGCCGAGCGATGCGTGTTTCTCTCGTACACGTACGTGCGTGTGTGCGAGGTGTTGGCTCTAAGTGAACTCGAGCGAGGCGTTGGGCTCTAACTGAACCCGAGCGATTGCACTGCAGGCTATGCGGTACTGAACCCGAGCGATCGATCGATGGCTGTTAACTGAACACGATCGAGCGATTTCTTCGCTACTGCTGCTAACTGAAGCCGATCGATGCTGCCTCTGGATGAATATTGAGCGTTGCGGGGGAGGGGGGGTGGGGGGGGGGGTTGGATGAACAGTTCCCGATGGGGGTGGATGAACAAGACCCCGTGGTGTTGCCTCTGGATGAACAGGACCCCGATCGATCGAGCCGGTTGGGGCTGGATGAACAGGACCTCGTGGAGGGCTGGATGAATAGGGCCACCCCGTGGAGGGCAGGATGAACAGTAGACGGTGGAGGGCAGGATGAACAGTAGCCCATGGAGGGGTGGTTGAACAGGAGCCCATGGAGATTGCTGGTTGAATAGTAGCCGGTGGAGTAGCGCGTGGTGGCGGCTGGATGAACAGGAGCTCGTGGATGAACAGTCGCAGGTGGAGGCTGGAGGAGGTCAATGGTGGATGAACAGTAGCTCGTGGAGGCTGGAGGGGGTCGGCGGTAGAGATGAACAGTATCCCGTGGAGTCCTGTTTTGTGGTACGCCGCACCCCTCCCGATGAACAGGACCCCCGTTTTGACCATAGCGCTCCAACACAAGTCCGTTTCGTTCGTTTTGCAGTACGCCACACCCCTCCCGATGAACAGGACACCCGTTTCGACCGTAGGAGGTCCGTTTCCTCCGTTTTGCAGTACGCCAGACCCCTCCCGATCAACAGGACCCCGTTCTGAATGTAGGAGGTCCGTTTCCTCCGTTGTGCGGTACACCAGGCCTCGTTTCCATCGCCTGTTCTGTCCAAGCCCTCCCGATGCACACGACCACGCATTCCGTTCCGACCCAGCTGGTTGGTTCCCACGCGTTCCGTTGCCTCCCCATGAACACGACGCATTCCCTTGCCTCCCCATGAACACGATGCATTCCCTTGCCTCCCCATGAACACGACGACGACGTTGTTTCTCCGTTCCAACCCAGCCATGTACACGAGCCCTGGCCGTACGTATGCGTGAGTAGGCGTTTGAGACCCCGCCCGTATGTACACATACATGGCCGTATTTTCTTTCTTGCACCTGGCCGGTGTACGTACGTGTACATGCTATGTGCGCGCCTCTACTACGACACGTGCGCGCCTCTACATCGACCAGTATGTACGTACACGTTCGTGACCAGAATGACAACGCTATGTACGCTTCAACCAGGTGGGTCCTGACTGTCAGGGGGCGAATCATTTTTTTGCCCGGACGCACTTCCTCGCATGCGAAGATGTAGCTGGTGGGTCCCAGCAGTCAGGGGGAAACGTTTTTTTCGCGAAATACAGTGGCTCGTCCGGTGGGTCCCAGCTGTCAGGTGGAGGAATCATTATTTTCCACGTAATAAGGAGGCACTTCCTTTCTGCAGCCGTGGACCCAGCTGTCAGCCTCTCCACGTACAGTCCACGTCCGATGGAAGTCGTTCCTTGACCACGTTGACCACGCAGCGCCGAGAGCACCAGGGCGGTGGACGACGGCGAGGCCTAGGAAGGGGACGACACGGAGGCAGGGAAGACTCGGCAGTTGTTTCCCATGCGGAGGGGAGTACGACTGTACGAGGATTTACTGGTTCGTCTGCCGTCGCCAGAGAATAACAGCAGGTGTGGGTGAGTAGAGGGATGGCTAGGCCAGCGATGGGAGTACGGTCGGGCGGTGAGGCCTGCGCGGCAGCAGAGCCGGCCGCGAGGAGGAGGGGGCAGGCAGTCCCGCTGGCGCTTGTTTGAGCGGGTGGAGCAGGAAGAGCAGAGATTGAAGAAGCACGATGGCCATTGGATGGACATCCAACAGTCAGTGCTTGTGCGTCAACCCTTTTTTAGGAAAGCCGCAAATCTGTGGAAAACAGCATACAACCCATCTGCCATTATTTCTAATAATTTACAGCCCATTTGCTAATTCTTAAGGTTTTTTGGAGCCCGTATTCTTTTTGTTAGCATTACAGCCCATATTGTGGCAACGGTAAAAAAATTATACGAAATTTTGCATATTTCGGTGCGGTCCGAACTGTTTTTAATCCCGAAATTTCGACTGACATTCAAACTGATTTTAAAAATAAATGTATATCAATATAAAATCCAACAAATTCTCCACACATAAAAATTAATGTAATTTAAAATCTTGAAATGAAAAAAAAGATAGTTTAAACTAATTGCCGGTTTGATGTGTTTTAAAAATTTACAACCCATTTCTCATTACTGATGGGCCATTTTCTCGGCCAGCCGAATGAAAGCTCTCCTCGTCTTGAAAGATTTGCAGCCCAATAGGCCTGACAAAGCGACTTACTTGGCAAATCACAAAAACTATGCTGTGGTCGTGGACCCACCTCTCAGCCTATCCACGTACAGCACTCTTCCGATGGAAGTCGTTCCTTGACCATGTTGACCATGCCGCGCAGAGAGCACCACGGCGGTGGACGACGGCGAGGCCTAGGAAGGGGACGACGCAGCAGTGGAAGCCCGCGCGGAGAGGACTACGAGGGTTCACTGGTTTGGCTGCGGTGTGAGGCTGCCGTCGCCGCAGGGCCTGGCCAGCGGTGGGAATAGTAGGGGACGGTGTAACGCCCCGAGACCGATGTGCCAGGTGTCCTCCAGTTATTCGCTGTTGTTGCATTGTCTTTGCTTGCGTGTTGCATTTTATCAAGTCATCATGTGCATTGCATCATCATGTTTTTCAAAACTTGCATTAGCCCGGGTTCTTCCAGTTCCGTCCGTTGCCCGTTCTGAGCCTAGACACACTTGCACGCGCCCGCGGCACGTCCGAAATATTATTTTATAAGTGGCCGGAAAATGTTCTTGAATTGGGTTGAAATTTGGCGTGCGGTCTTATTATAGTGTAGGTAGGCCGCCTGCCAAGTTTCATCGCATTCGGAGTTCGTTTGATGCCCCAACGATTAAATATAGCGGCAATAGTAGCCGGTCTAACGTCGGACGTTTTCGGTCTCCAGAAACAATCGCCGGGCCTCTCTCTTCTCTTCTCTCAGCCTGAGGACTTCTGCACAGCCCACTACCTACCGCCAGGCCCTACCTAATCTCTCTCGTCAGGCCGCAGCCCTCCTCGCGCGTGCGTCCGGAAATTGTCCCGGACCCGAACTGGACTTTCGTCACCGCTGTGTCCGGATCATCCCCAAACATCTACAAAACGTCACCGTTTTCTTATTTGGACCTCCTAAGTATTTTTTTTTCTCGACCGCCTGATTACGATCCACCTACTATATATATAGTCTATCCCTAGTCCATTTTGACCAACCCTAGATCCGAGGAGGCTTGTCCCATCATTCCTTTCAGCCGCCGCCGCCCGGTCTCGATCCACCTCGGGATCCTCGCATTCTCCCCTGCCCAATCCTTAGATCCCCACCAACCAGAGCCTCCCATGGCTTCCTTCGAATCCAATCCCGCAGCCCCCCTTTCGATCCCAGCGCTGTGCTCCTCTCTCACCACAGCAACAGCGCAGCCCCGAGGAGCCCGCACGCGCCCGCTCCCTTCCGCCAGCTGCAGCGCGCCCCGCCGTCGTTCTGTGCCGCCTCCACCTCCGCTTCCCTGCTCCTCTGCTTCCTCACGCGCCACGGCAAGAAGCAGCACCACCCGGGGCCTTGCGTCGTCGAGCACCACCAGGACCAGCCCCGGTGCCACTCTGACCGGCTGAGCACGGCCTCCTCGCTGGAGCCTTTGCCCCGTCGAGCTCGAGAAGATGAGCCCCGTCGCCCCTCTCCTTCCTTCCTCCATTTTTTTCTTCCCTCTAGCTCTCTCTGATGGGGTCGCGCACCACCATTTTTGCAGAATCCTACCACCCATGGAGCTCCTGGAGGTTCCTGGTCCGCCGCCTCGCTCCAGGGAGGGAAGCCCTCACGCCCCGTTGACCTCTCCCCTCGCCAAGCCGCCGAGTCGCCCCGAGCGCCAAGTTCGCCGCCGCCGTCGTCCTGCCCATTTCTGGCCTCCCCGGCCTCTGCCTTGCCCGGATCAGGTGGATCCGGCGAGTTCTTCGCCGCCGTCGTCCGCATCAAGTTCCGGGTCGGTCCCTGCTTCAGGAACAAGAGGACGAGGCACCCGCTTGTCCCGTGCCTCTGCTCGCTCGCGTTGACCCTCGCTGCGCCTCTCGACCCAGCGCCTGGTCCCCCGCCTCGCTCCGATCGAGATTGGCCCAGATCCGCGCCCCGTTGACCCCGCGCCAGTGGGCCGCGCCCGAGTCCGGCCCAGCGCGCCTCCTCACCCCGACGGCCTCCTCCCGCTTCCTGCGAAGCCCAGCCCAGCCGCGCCAGCCTCCATGTTGACGCCGCCTCTCCACGCAACCCCTTCTTCTACTTCTTGGTTGTCTCTCACAGCTCAACCTTCTCTCTTGTGGTTTCTATCAAACACACACCATGGAAGAAACTCTCAGGAAACACACACACACCCATGCATGGTCCAAGGAAGAAGGGGGCAATAGCCTTGCAAGAGACACCTTCCTCTTGGTCAGCCGTGGCTACAACTTTTTCTCAGCCCTCATGGCCTCATTTTATTCATTACTCCAACGCAAGGTTATATATACAAAGGACCACGGACTATGCCATGCACTCACGCAGAGCAGCCCACTACCAGCACTAACTAACCACTGCATGCACTACCCATGGCCTAAACTCTCTCCATGATCCAAATGACTCGGCAGCCACTTGTGATCAGGCCACTACATGCATGCATCAACTACTAGCAACGATACTCTCGGCTAGGACTAAACGAACTCACACATGGACAGGTCCAACAAACAGAACGACCGGCCGGTTCACCCGACCCAATTTGATGCAGTCCATCACGGCTCCAGCCTCTGATACGTCTTGCCGCTTCTCATGCAGCACCATCGGCATCTCGTCATGCTCACCGCCTCACACGGCATCCTGGCATCTCACCTCCTTGCCGCGCTTAGTTGAAGCCTTCACCGGATGAACACCACACTAGACTAGACTACATGTGAAACTCAAACATTCTAATAAAAGGAATCAAGATTAAAGCTAACATTTACCCCCTAATCTTGATCCTCCAATCTTCAATACGGATCACCCTCAGCAACTTGATGACGCCATCACAACACAGTAGATGCTATGCACGACATCATCACAATGCCGATCACCACCGCACACCATCTTGTCGTAGACAACGCCATCACAACGCCGACCACCCGCCATGGACCATCTTGCCATGGATGACGCCATCGTAGCACCGGTCACCATGGTGTCGTGCCGCATACAACGGCCTCCACTTGACGTGGACCACGCCTTCGCGACGCTGATCACCACGCCATCATCATCTTGTGGCATCGCACCGCAATATTTGTTGGCTTCGCACCAACTCTCCATCATGACGATGGCATCACACCATCCCCGTCGTGGGCATCGCACCAACTCGAGTGACGGCATCGCGCCGCCGTACATCTTCTTAGCAGCATCGCACCACGTCTCCTTACGACGACATCGCACCATCGTCGTGGCAGCATCGCACCGCCGTCTCCTCCTAGCGGCATCACACCGCAACCGGCCACCAGCGGCATCTCGCCGCCGACGGCCTCCACCTCGCGCCGATGTCCTCCACCTCACATGGAGTCCGCCGCATCGCCGTCGTCATTGCCGCAGCCGTCTCCTCAGCCACGGATCGACAAGGCTCTGATGCCAATTGTTGACGCCGCCTCTCCACGCAGCGCCTTCTTCTACTTCTTGGTTGTCTCTCATAGCTCAACCTTCTCTCTTGTGGTTTCTATCAAACACACACCATGGAAGAAACTCTCAGGAAACACACACACACCCATGCATGGTCCAAGGAAGAAGGGGGCAATAGCCTTGCAAGAGACACCTTCCTCTTGGTCAGCCGTGGCTACAACTTTTTCTCAGCCCTCACGGCCTCATTTTGTTCATTACTCCAACGCAAGGTTATATATACAAACGACCACGGACTATGCCATGCACTCACGCACAGCAGCCCACTACCAGCACTAACTAACCACTGCATGCACTACCCATGGCCTAAACTCTCTCCATGATCCAAATGACTCGGCAGCCACTTGTGATCAGGCCACTACATGCATGCATCAACTACTAGCAACGATACTCTCGGCTAGGACTAAACGAACTCACACATGGACAGGTCCAACAAACAGAACGACCGCCCGGTTCACCCGACCCAATTTGATGCAATCCATCACGGCTCCAGCATCTGATACGTCTTGCCGCTTCTCATGCAGCACCATCGGCATCTCGTCATGCTCACCGCCTCACACGGCATCCTGGCATCTCACCTCCTTGCCGCGCTCAGCTGAAGCCTTCACCGGACGAACACCACACTAGACTAGACTACATGTGAAACTCAAACATGCTAATAAAAGGAATCAAGATTAAAGCTAACACTCCAGCTGGCCCAGTGCCCAACGGCCTCCCTCTCTACAGATCCGGGCCGAAGCCCATGGTGAGCAGTAGCCTAGATCCCATGCACTGTTGGGCCGGCCTTTGATGCGACCCATATCTGTTTTTTTACCTGGATCTGCGAATTGTCTATTATTCCAGAGAAGCCAGTTTTTGCAGAAAAGTCCCCGAGCTTCATGCATTTAATAACTTCACAACCGTGCATCGGATTAAAACAAACTTAATATGAAACTTGCGCAGATTTTTGCGTAGATTAATAATATGCCACTTTCTTGCCATGTTAAAATGCTTAAAATGTTGTTTGCATTAATTTACTCCTGTGCCATGTTAAAAATGCTTTAATTCATAACTTAATAACCGTAGCTCCGAATTAAATAAACTTTATATGTAAATGGGGTAGAATTTTGCCTAGTTTAACATGGTGGCATCATCTTGCATGTTTAACAACTCTAAAATTGTGTTTAGGGCAGAAAAGTACCAAACCTTAATTTATGCATATGAGGATTTTCCGGAATTGTTGTTCGTTGCTTCCGGCCTCATTTAAACTTGCCTAGATAGGTAGTTTTGTTTTGCTTCACCCTCTTGCCATGTTTAACAACATTTAATATTGTTGGGTACATAATCAAGATCGAACTAAATAAATCACGTGGTGTTTCGTCAATATGCAACTCGTTGCATATTGAACTCCACTTAATTTGTAGGATTGCTTGTGCATTTTGCCATGCCATGCATAATTAAGCCGGACATGCATCATTCTTGTTTGCGCATCATGCCATGCCTATGTGGTGGTTGTTTACTATGTTGTGTGCTTCTTTTCCGGTGTTGCTTCTTCGGGTTGGTTCCGATAACGTCGTGTTGTGAGGATCCGTTCATCTACGCCCGTTTGTCTTCTTCATGGATTTGTTCTTCTTCCTTGCGGGATTTCAGGCAAGATGATCATACCCTTGAAATCACTACTATCTTTGCTATGCTAGTTTGCTCGCTCTTTTGCTATGCCATTGCTATGATGCCTACCACTTGCTTGTCAGCCTCCCAAATTACCATGTTCAGCCTCTAAACCACCATGTCCTAGCAAACCGTTGATTGGCTATGTTACCGCTTTGCTCAGCCCCTCTTATAGCATTGTTAGTTGCAGGTGAAGATTGAAGTTTGTTCCTCGTTGGAACATGGAGATGTTGTTCCTTGTTGGAACATGTTTACCTGTTGGGATATCACTATATATCTTATTTAATTAATGCATCTATATACTTGGTAAAGGGTGGAAGGCTCGGCCTTATGCCTGGTGTTTTGTTCCACTCTTGCCACCCTAGTTTCCGTCATATCGGTGTTATGTTCCCGGATATTGCGTCCCTTACGCGGTTGGGCTATAATGGGAACCCCTTGACAGTTCGCCTTAAGTAAAGCTTTGCCAGCAATGCCCAACGTTGGTTTTACCATTTGCCACCTAGCCTTTTCCCTTGGGAGTCGCGCATCCCGAGGGTCATCTTTATTTTAACCCCCCCGGGCCAGTGCTTGTCTAAGTGTTGGTCCGAACTGAGTAGACTGCGGGGCCACCTCGGGGAAACTTGAGGGCTGGTTTTACTTGTAGGATGTCTCATTCGGTGTTGCCCTGAGAACGAGATATGTGCAGCTCCCATCAGGATGTCGGCGCATCGGGCGGTGTTGCTGGTTTAGTTTTACTCTGTCGAAATGTCTTTTTGTACTGGGATACCGAGTCTGATCGGAATGTCTCGGGTGGAGGTCTATTCCTTCGTTGACCGTGAGAGCTTGTCACGGGCTAAGTTGGGACACCCTGCAGGGATTTGAACTTTCGAAAGCCGTGCCCGCGGTTATGGGCAGATGGGAATTTGTTAACGTCCGGTTGTAGAAAACCTGAAGTTGACCTTAATTAAAATGAATCAACCGCGTATGTATCCGTGATGGTCTCTTTCCGACGGAGTCCGGGAAGTGAACACGGTTGTTGGAGTTATGCTTGACGTAGGTAGTCCAGGATCACTTCTTGATCATACTTTTACCGACCGTGCTTTGCCTTATCTTCTCGCTCTCTTTTGCATATGTTAGCCACCATATATGCTAGTCGCTTGCTGCAGCTCCACCTCATACCTTTTACCTTACCCATAAGCTTAAATAGTCTTGATCGTGAGGGTGCGAGATTGTTGAGTCCCTGTGGCTCACAGATATTTCCAAACCAGCTTGTAGGTGCTGATGATTCCGTACAGATGACGCAACCCAGCTCAGGAGGAGCTCGTTGAAGACCTTGTCTTTTGTGTTGTTGCGTTCTAGTTGATCAGTAGTGGAGCCCAGTTGGGGTCGATCGGGGACCTTTGTCGCCTTTGGGGTTCTTCTTTTATTTTAGTTCCGTAGTCGGACCTTGTGTGTATTTGGTTGATGTAATGTTTATTCATGTAATTGTGTGAAGTGGCGATTGTAAGCCAACTATGTAACTTTTTCCCCTATTGTATTACATGGGTTGTGTGAAGATTACCTCACTTGCGACATTGCCTTCAATGCGATTATGCCTCTAAGTCGTGCCTCGACACGTGGGAGATATAGTCGCATCGAGGGTGTTACAAGTTGGTATCAGAGCCTTCCCCGACCTTAGGAGCCCCCACTGATTGATCGTTTTTAGCGGCCGAGTTGTGTCTAGAAAAATGTTTTGAGTCATTAGGAATTATATATCGGAGAGTTTGGGAATTCTTTTTACTCCCCAGTCCCTTCGTCGCTCTGGTGAGGCATCTTGACGTAGAGTTTTGACTCTTCTCTTCCCAAATTTCACTAAAAAAAATTTTAGGATCACGCGAGTATCTTGGATTTGTTCCGATGGCTTATGATGAGAACACTGTCTTGGTACCTCCTGTCAGGGTTTTAGTGGAAGTGTCCCGGGGAGTTGAGCTCTGAGGTGTTGTCATCATAATTTTATCGTTGCAATTCTGGTATACTTGAGATATGTGCGCGACATCGAAAATCTCTTTTATGCAGTTCGTTGGTGAGATAACCTCGACGCCACCCAGTACTGGGGCGGGAGTTCGGGAGTATCGCCATAACTTGTATAACGGATGCTTTTCGAAGGTTGAGGTAGATGGTTTCCGAAGGTTTCTTGGTTATGTGTTGAAGGATGGATACAGCTGGATGTAGGAATTGATAGTTTGGGTGAGATATTATGCTTCCCCTGTATCCCCAACACCTGATTGCATAACCGGAAAATTTCGGGAGTTTCATAGGTGGGAATTCAAGTAGCTCTTAGGATTTCTTTCCGACAGATGTATGATATGAAATTGGGGTTCGACGTCTAGTGGTTCGCCTATTCACGGTCGATTTTACAGTGGTCTCATTGTGTCTTAAAGAGTCCTTGGCTATGCTGACTCGGGGACGCTTCGTATGTCATGTGCACTGCCTTGTACATGATGGTGCTGTACGATCGAGCCCGTGTAGGTCCCACCACGAAAACTTCGGACGAAATCTCTATCATATGTTTGTTCCGGCTTATTCTGCAAGCCAATCTTTTGTTTTTGTTTTGAGTTGTGGTATCCGAGTTGCTTCGATGTCAAGTGTTGATTCCATACCTTCCTCAAGTGGTGTTCTCATATTCCTATGCGAATACTAATCCTTCATGATAATAGAGATTGTCATGTTAATTCTTTTCAACCGGTGTGTCTCTCCTCAAGTGGATCCATTCACTTCAACATCCGCTAGATCAATTATCACTTCTTCTCAACGGTGTTTGTTTCATTCGTCTCCAAGTTGCCTTTGTTTTCCCGCCCTCCCTCCCTTGCTTTTCTCCGAGGACTCATATATCTTAATCAAGTATCATTTTATTGATGTGAAGTCTCTTCTTTCTTTCATTTCAATATTCTTACCCGGTGTTGCTCATGAAGTTTCTAACGGAGCTTCAAGTTCGTCACTCTTTACTCATTTTCCTTCTCCGGTGGATTCAATTCAAGCTTTCGGTGTTTGATCATATTCTTTTCCTCATTTCAATGCTTTTCCATACCGGTGCACCTCTTAATAATTAATTTCTCGCTATTCATTTATTCCGGAGTGCTCAAGATATTTCGAAGATTCGTGTATCCACTTTTCTTTCGTTCAAGTTCTTTCGAGGATGTTCCCTCATTCAAGCCAGTTAACTCAACCGGTGCTTTCTCTCTTTTAAATCATTTCAACGGTGTTTCTCTTGAGTGGGCCCTAACCCACAGGTCTTTTCCCAGGATCTTACCTGACTCTTCTTATTTTTCCGGAGTTATAATCAAATTCTTTTTGAAATTGGACGTAAGAATGATTTATCATTAGTCAAATGTTTTCTCCAAGATCCTTCAAATTCTTTTCATCGTTGGCTCAACTTTTTCATTCTTCATTCCGGTGTGCCTCAATAATTCTTGATGGTGTTTATCATCGTAATTCTCATATTTTGAAGACCGAAGAAGAGTTTCTCTTTAATCTTGCTCCATTCTCTTCAAGATAAGTGATTCTGTCTTGTTGCCATCCTCTCATAATTATTTGCGAGTGTGAGATATTCTTTTAAACAATCCGGAGTAATTTAGAAGTCTTTTCAGTTTGTTCATCCGGAGCCCATCATCTCATAATTATTCATTCCTAGCTTTCAGTTATCGCTCTCCTAATCTTACCGGTGCATCGATCAACTATTATCTAATCAGTTCGTGATCTCTTTGTTCTCATGGATCTAAGGTCTCTCAAGCATCTTTGTTAATTTGCTTAATTCTTCCCGGTGTGTTCTTTATCTTCTCTTTGTTCATGCTTAATTCTTACGGTGGTTTGCTCAAGATTTCTCTTCCTTATCAATTTATTCATTGTTTCTACCCTACCGGTGGTTCGTTGAAGACTTCCTCAAGTTTACGCGATATCTCTCTTAATCCTTTCTACGAGAATAAGTAGTGTGCCAAATCCATGGGTTGTCATCAATTTAATTGATGAAGGATAAGCATAATGTAATTCTTATTCGTGTTTCATCCAAGTGATTAATTTCCTATTTCGGAGGTTCATCAAGATTTTGATCTCAATTGCTCTTCTTATCATTTCTTTCTGGAGTTCTTACCTTTTCTGCATTATCTCGTCGCGAAGCTCCTTCTAAATCATTACAAGGTCTCACCTTGTGTTTTCAACTTCTTTTGCTTTCATCATCCTTTCGTTACCGGAGTTCTTAATGGAGGTTCTACATAATGGTTCATAAAGGATTTAATTCCTTCTCAAAGTTTTCATCGAGATTCTTTTAAGAAGCTCAAGCTTTCGTCATATTGTAATCCGGAGTGCAATTATTCTTTCTTCCGTATCATTGGAGGTGGTATTGTGCCATTCTTGATAATTGAGTTCATGTTTTCATGATTCACATGCTGTCAAGATTGGGATATTTTAAATCCATCAATCTCTTTGTTGGAATTATCTTGGGTTATATTTCACCTAAAGCTTTCCCCTAAGGAGTAATGCTATGAATGGTGATAATATATGATCCAAGTTTTCATTTATCCTCCCGGTGAAATAAGTTTCTCATCTCTTTGTTCTTATCAATCCAACTCTTTTCCCGTGAGTGGCAGGTTTTTCATCTCTTAATTTGAGAGGTATTCCATAAGACCACATCAAGCTTATCCTTTCGTTGTTGATAATCCAACAACTCTATTCAAGAATATGTTGTAAGCGTGCTATCCCAAGATATTGTTTTCCCTTCGTTCACTCCATTCCATTCTTACTTTTGTTCTGGAGGCATTGTGATGTTCATCTTTTCAACCCATCATCTCGTTTTGTCAAAGATCATGATCTTTCCATGCCTATCCTTTTAATCTGAGTGTGGTGTCCTCTTTTCAAGTATCCTCTCATCTTGTCAAGTTCAATTCCTTCCATTTACAGTCGGAGTGCTGCCCAAATCACATCATTCTCATTCCTTCCCTATTTTGTTTTAACCGGAGGCTTGTGTCTATCATTACTCTTCTAACCGGAGTCTCATCCAAGTGCTTTCATCTTGCCAACTTCATATTCTTACCTTCCATTTCCAATCGGAGTGTTGTCGTAATTGATCCTTATGTTCCTTGTTTCTCTTTTCTAACGGAGTGCTCTCCAATTCTTTCAACTCTGTTGTGTTCTTTCTTTCTTTCAATTTGTTAAACCTCGCAAGGTTCTTTGGTTTCACTCGTTTGTCAAAGAAGCAACTTAGCCTTACCTCTTCTCTTTCTCTTCCGTTTTCCCTCCGGTGCCATTCTAGATCTCGGGACGAGATCCTCGCGTAGTGGTGGAGTGGTTTAACGCCCCGAGAACGATGTGCCAGGTGTCCTCCAGTTATTCGCTGTTGTTGCGTTGTCTTTGCTTGCGTGTTGCATTTTATCATGTCATCATGTGCATTGCATCATCATGTTTTTCAAAACTTGCATTAGCCCGGGTTCTTCCAGTTCCGTCCGTTGCCCGTTCTGAGCCCAGACACACTTGCACGCGCCCGCGGCACATCCAACATATTATTTTATATGTGGCCGGAAAATGTTCTCGAATTGGGTTGAAATTTGGCATGCGGTCTTATTATAGTGTAGGTAGGCCGCCTGCCAAGTTTCATCGCATTCGGAGTTCGTTTGACGCCCCAACGATTAAATATAGCGGCAATAGTAGCCGGTCTAACGTCGGACGTTTTTGGTCTCCGGAAACAATCGCCGGGCCTCTCTCTTCTCTTCTCTCAGCCTGAGGACTTCTGCACAGCCCACTAACTACCGCCAGGCCCTACCTATTCTCTCTCGTCAGGCCGCAGCCCTCCTCGCGCGTGCGTTCGGAAATTGTCCCGGACCCGAACTGGACTTTCGTCACCGCTGTGTCCGGATCATCCCCAAACATCTACAAAACGTCACCGTTTTCTTATTTGGACCTCCTAACTATTTTTTTCTGGACCGCCCGATTACGATCGGAGGGACCCGAGTAGCCCCTAAACTAACCCACCTACTATATATATAGTCTATCCCTAGTCCATTTTGACCAACCCTAGATCCGAGGAGGCTCGTCCCATCATTCCTTTCAGCCGCCGCCGCCCGGTCTCGATCCACCTCGGGATTCTCGCATTCTCCCCTGCCCAATCCTTAGATCCCCACCAACCAGAGCCTCCCATGGCTTCCTTCGAATCCAATCCCGCAGCCCCCCTTTCGATCCCAGCGCCGTGCTCCTCTCTCGCCGCAGCAACAACGCAGCCCCGATGAGCCCGCATGCGCCCGCTCCCTTCCGCCAGCAGCAGCGCGCCCCACCGTCGTTCTGTGCCGCCTCCACCTCTGCTTCCCCGCTCCTCTGCTTCCTCACGCGCCATGGCAAGAAGCAGCACCACCGGGGCCTTGCGTCGTCGAGCACCACCAGGACCAGCCCCGGTGCCACTCCGACCGCCTGAGCACGGCCTCCTCGCTGGAGCCTTTGCCCCGTCGAGCTCGAGCAGATGAGCCCCGTCACCCCTCTCCTTCCTTCCTCCATTTTTTCCTTCCCTCTAGCTCTCTCTGATGGCGTCGCGCGCCGCCGTTTTTGCTGGATCCTGCCACCCATGGAGCTCCTGGAGGTTCCTGGTCCGCCACCTCGCTCCAGGGAGGGAAGCCCTCACGCCCCGTTGACCTCTCCCCTCGCCAAGCCGCCGAGTCGCCCCGAGCGCCAAGTTCGCCGCCGTCGTCGTCCTGCCCATTTCGGCCTCCCCTACCTCTGCCTCGCCCGGATCAAGTGGATCCGGCGAGTTCTTCGCCGCCGTCGTCCGCATCAAGTTCCGTGTCGGTCCCTGCTTCAGGAACGAGAGGACAAGGCACCCGTTCGTCCCGTGCCTCTGCTCGCTCGCGTTGACCCTCGCTGCGCCTCTCGACCCAGCGCCTGGTCCGCCGCCTCGCTCCGATCGAGATTGGCCCAAATCTGCGCCCCGTTGACCCCGCGCCAGTGGGCTGCGCCCGAGTCCGGCCCAGCGCGCCTCCTCACCCCGACGGCCTCCTCCCGCTTCCTGTGAAGCCCAGCCCAGCCGCGCCATGCTCCAGCTGGCCCAGCGCCCACCGGCCTCCCTCTCTACAGATCCGAGCCGAAGCCCATGGTGAGCAGTAGCCTAGATCCCATGCACTGTTGGGCCGGCCTTTGATGCGACCCATATCTGTTTTTTTACCAGGATCTGCGAATTGTCTATTATTCCAGAGAAGCTAGTTTTTGCATGCATTTAATAACTTCACAACCGTGCATCGAATTAAAACAAACTTAATATGAAACTTGCTCAGAATTTTGCGTAGATTAATAATATGCCACCTTCTTGCCATGTTAAAATGCTTAAAATGTTGTTTGCATTAATTTACTCCTGTGCCATGTTAAAAATGCTTTAATTCATAACTTAATAACCGTAGCTCCGAATTAAATAAACTTTATATGTAAATGGGGTAGAATTTTGCCTAGTTTAACATGGTGGCATCATCTTGCATGTTTAACAACTCTAAAATTGTGTTTAGGGCAGAACAGTACCAAACCTTAATTTATGCATATGAGGATTTTCCGGAATTGTTGTTCGTTGCTTCCGGCCTCATTTAAACTTGCCTAGATAGGTAGTTTTGTTTTGCTTCACCCTCTTGCCATGTTTAACAACATTTAATATTGTTGGGTACATAATCGAGATCGAACTAAATAAATCACGTGGTGTTTCGTCAATATGCAACTCGTTGCATATTGAACTCCACTTAATTTGTAGGATTGCTTGTGCATTTTGCCATGCCATGCATAATTAAGCCGGACATGCATCATTCTTGTTTGCGCATCATGCCATGCCTATGTGGTGGTTGTTTACTATGTTGTGTGCTTCTTTTCCGGTGTTGCTTCTTCGGGTTGGTTCCGATAATGTCGTGTTGTGAGGATCCGTTCATCTACGCCCGTTTGTCTTCTTCATGGATTTGTTCTTCTTCCTTGCGGGATTTCAGGCAAGATGATCATACCCTTGAAATCACTACTATCTTTGCTATGCTAGTTTGCTCGCTCTTTTGCTATGCCATTGCTATGATGCCTACCACTTGCTTGTCAGCCTCCCAAATTGCCTTGTTCAGCCTCTAACCCACCATGTCCTAGCAAATCGTTGATTGTCTATGTTACCACTTTGCTCAGCCCCTCTTATAGCGTTGTTAGTTGAAGGTGAAGATTGAAGTTTGTTCCTCGTTGGAACATGGAGATGTTGTTCCTTGTTGGAACGTGTTTACCTGTTGGGATATCACTATATATCTTATTTAATTAATGCATCTATATACTTGGTAAAGGGTGGAAGGCTCGGCCTTATGCCTGGTGTTTTGTTCCACTCTTGCCGCCCTAGTTTCCGTCATATCGGTGTTATGTTCCCGGATTTTGCGTCCCTTACGCGGTTGGGCTATAATGGGAACCCCTTGACAGTTCGCCTTAAGTAAAGCTTTGCCAGCAATGCCCAACGTTGGTTTTACCATTTGCCACCTAGCCTTTTCCCTTGGGAGTCGCGCATCCCGAGGGTCATCTTTACTTTAACCCCCCCCCGGGCCAGTGCTTGTCTAAGTGTTGGTCCGAACTGAGTAGACTGCGGGGCCACCTCGGGGAAACTTGAGGGCTGGTTTTACTCGTAGGATGTCTCATCCGGTGTTGCCCTGAGAACGAGATATGTGCAGCTCCCATAAGGATGTCGGCGCATCGGGCGGTGTTGCTGGTTTAGTTTTACTCTGTCGAAATGTCTTGTTGTACTGGGATACCGAGTCTGATCGACATGTCTCGGGTGGAGGTCTATTCCTTCGTTGACCGTGAGAGCTTGTCATGGGCTAATTTTATGACACCCTGCAGGGATTTGAACTTTCGAAAGCCGTGCCCGCGGTTATGGGCAGATGGGAATTTGTTAACGTCCGGTTGTAGAAAACCTGAAGTTGACCTTAATTAAAATGAATCAACCGCGTGTGTATCCGTGATGGTCTCTTTCCGGCGGAGTCCGGGAAGTGAACACGGTTGTTGGAGTTATGCTTGACGTAGGTAGTCCAGGATCACTTCTTGATCATACTTTTACCGACCGTGCTTTGCCTTCTCTTCTTGCTCTCTTTTGCGTATGTTAGCCACCATATATGCTAGTCGCTTGCTGCAGCTCCACCTCATACCTTTTACCTTACCCATAAGCTTAAATAGTCTTGATCGCGAGGGTGCGAGATTGCTGAGTCCCTGTGGCTCACAGATATTTCCAAACCAGCTTGCAGGTGCCGATGATTCCGTACAGATGACGCAACCCAGCTCAGGAGGAGCTCGTTGAAGACCTTGTCTTTTGTGTTGTTGCGTTCTAGTTGATCAGTAGTGGAGCCCAGTTGGGGTCGATCGGGGACCTTTGTCGCCTTTGGGGTTCTTCTTTTATTTTGGTTCTGTAGTCGGACCTTGTGTGTATTTGGTTGATGTAATGTTTATTCATGTAATTGTGTTAAGTGGCGATTGTAAGCCAACTATGTAACTTTTTCCCCTATTGTATTACATGGGTTTTGTGAAGATTACCTCACTTGCGACATTGTCTTCAATGCGATTATGCCTCTAAGTCGTGCCTCGACACGTGGGAGATATAGTCGCATCGAGGGTGTTACAGACGGTGAGGCCTCTGCGGCAGCACAGCCAGCCACGGGAGGCAGGAGAATGCGGCACGACCGGCGCTGCTTTGGGCGGCTGGAGCAAGAAGACCAGAGGTTGAAGAAGCACTACGGCCGTTGGATGGACATTGTACGGTCAGTGGAGCTAGAATCGTTCATATTGACTAAGTTGACAAAGCCCTTCATCCCCGTCAACTTAGTAGGCACACAAGTCAGCTTCCCAGCAAGGTGGGTCCCAGCTAGCCGGGGGAGTATTCATTTTTTGTGCGTAATAAGGAGGCACTTCCGGTGGGGCCGAGCTGACAGCGGGGGTAACGTTTTTTTCGCGAAATACGGTGGCCCGTCCGGTGGGTCCCAGAAGTCAGGGGGAAACGATTTTTTCGCAAAATACTGGTGGCCCGTCCGGTGGGTCCCTGCTGTTAGGTGGAGGAATAATTATTTTCCGCTTAATAAGGAGGCACTTCCTTGCGGCTGCCGTGGACCCAGGTGTCAGCCTCTCCACGTACAGTACTCTTCCGATGGAAGTCGGATGTTGACCACATTGACCACGCCGCGCCGAGAGCACCACGGCGGTGGACGACGGCGAGGCCTATGAAGGGGACGACGCGGAGCCGTGCAAGACGCGGCAGTGGATGCCCACATGGAGAGGAGTACGAGCGTTCACTGGTTCGGCTGCGGTGTGAGGCTGCCGTCGCCGCAGAATAACATGGGGTGTGGGTGAGTGGAGGGATGGCCTGCTTTGGGCGTCTGGAGCAAGAAGACCAGAGGTTGAAGAAGTACTATGGCCGTTGGATGGACATCATACGGTCACTGGAGTATTGACTAAGTTGACAAAGCTCTCCGTCCCTGTCAACTTAGTAGGCCCACAAGTCAGCCCAACAATATGGTGGGTCCCAGCTAGCAGGGGGGTATTCATTTTTTGGGCGTAATAAAGAGGCACTTCCTTGCGTGCGAAGTTATAGCTGGTGGGTCCGACCTATCAGCGGGGGGAACGTTTTTTCGCGAAATACAGAGGCCCTTCCTGTGGGTCCTAGCTGTCAGGTGGAGGAATCATTATTTTGCGCGTAATAAGTAGGCATTTCCTTGCGTGCGGCCGTGGACCCAGCTGTCAGCCTCTCCACGTACAGTCCACTTCCGATGGATGTCATTCATTGACCACGTTGACCAGGCCACGCCGAGAGCACCAGGGTGGTGGATGACGGCGAGGCCTAGGAAGGGAATGACATGGAGCCAGGGAATACCCGGCAGTTGTTTCCCACGTGGAGGAGTACGAGGGTTTACTGGTTCGTCTGCCGTCGCCGGAGAATAATAGCATGTGTGGGCGAGTACAGGGATGGCTAGGCAAGCGATGGGAGTACGGTGGGGCCGTGAGGCCTGCGCGGCAGCATAGCCAACCGCGGGAGGAGGGAGCAGGCAGTCCCGCCGGCGCTTGTTTGAGCGGCTTGACCATGAAGAGCAGCGATTGAAGAAGCACGACAGCCGTTGGATGGACATCCAACATTCACTGCTCTCGTGTGTTGACTAAGTTGACAGGGCGTCACTACTCTCCTCGTCTTGAAAGATTTGCAGCCCAGCAGGGCCGATAAAGCAAGTAGGCCTTGTTTGGGTATTTCTTAAAAAACATAGAACTGGGCTAGCCATTTTCAGCAAGAAAAAAACACAACTGGGCTCATGATGTGGTAAACATAAATAGAACCCTGGCTAGACGGGCCACAGCCCCCGCACAGCCCCGTTGTTACCCCGATCCGTCGCTAAAACTAGTATAAATAATAACTGCTTGTTCCTCAAAAAAATACTGCGTGACTTGCTGGGTCCCTCGTGTCAGCCACTCGTAGTGTAATTCTCTCGTTTATTGACTATGTTGACAATGGCGTGAGCCCAAGATGTCCAACCATTAGGAGGAACCATATTTTTGGGCTTGTACTATAGAGCCACTTTCTTGCGTACTGCCATGACGCTGGTGGGTCCCTACAGTCATCCTCTCCACATACATTCATCTCCTTGTTCCTCTCGGTTGTTGATGACATTGACAAAACAAGAGGGTGGCGCACCGCGCACGGTGAGCGAACCAAGGCCGCAAGGTGGAGGACGACGGCGAGGCCTCGGACGGAACAAACAGGAGCCGTTGAAGATGCGCCGGTCCAGTCGCAGGCGGAGGGGAGTACGAGGGTTGACTGGTTCGGGCGCGGGTGCGTGTTGGGGCTGACGTCGCCGGAGAATAACAGGACATGTGGGGGAATAGAGGGAGGGACTGGCCATCGTTGGAGGGTACGTACGGTAGGGCGACGAAAGCGCAGCCAGCCATTGGAGGCGGGAGCAGGCGTAGCCGACGGGGTCGTTTGGTTTGGGCGATTGGAGGAAGAAGAAGACAAGAGACAGAAGATACACGATAGATGTTGGATGTCAATCCAACGGCTGGTAGGCAGAATCGTTTGTTGACTGGCTAGTAAGTCGACACCACCTTGGATAGGCTATTTCCTCGTGGGTCCCAAATGTCAGAATCCAAATCTGTCACGGTCATGTAGCCTTTCCTATGAAAATTTACAGCCCATTTGATGTGCTAGTTCGAAATAAGTTTGTGGGTGCTGGTGGGGGCTAATCACTTGGCTTCTGTAATGCAAAGTGAGCTCAAGCAGCCAGCGAGAGTGATGTTATTTCCCTTGGTTTGGATTTGTTACAATATTTCACTCTAAATTAAACAAATGGCAAGCCATTTGCCTTCTTTCAAAGAAAATATGACAGTCACAGCCGAGTTGCAAAGGGCAGGAACATCTAACTCCAGCTTACAAATTGTACAAAAGCACGAGGGTTAATTGTTCATCAGGTTTACAAAAAAAACCAGATTGAAAAGGGCAACATCTAACTCCAGCACTGTTTTCGGCAGTCACAGTCAAATGGATCGGTCAGGTCCATAGAATGAACATCCCGGGTCGTAAAATTTACTGGATTATGACCACAATATGTTGTAAATAGAAGCCCGGCACGTTCAGAAGCTCTTTTGCCCACCTGAAACTCCTTTTTTTGCTCTTCGACATACCCATCCGTCAAAACCATGCTGCTGATAAATTTAAGCCTGATGGACAATAGTAACCTTGCATTCAGCAGGAAGAATGTGACAAATCTTGTGTTTGCACGGTTGGCTACATATCTTTCTAGCGTTATTGTCTTCAATCGAATCTCATGAGAAGTGAGAAAATCCCGATGCTTATGAATCGACCGATTGGTTATAACTTTCTTACCCCGTCATGTTGCCTAAATAGACATGAAGATTGAAAACAGTTAAGATTTGAAAGAAGAATGTCGAAAGAGCAACAGCTGAACGGTTAATTCTAGTACACTATATGCGGGCTTCCAATGTGCGTGAAATTATCACCTTTATATACAACTTCTCCAGACATGGAAAGCATTGCAGCAAGCCAATAATCTTGTTCAGATCAAAACTATTCATTTGGATATATAAGATCTTGACAGAATCCAACACCATTGATAGGTCATCAATGAGAAACTCTTCATTGAGCATAGAACATAATATTAGTACAAAATGTGTACTCCAAGATGATATATAAATTATGCGCAGAAATTTAAAATGCAGCTTATGGTTACAAGTGTAGATGATAATATAAAGTACCTGAAGAATTGTGGAGCCAAACGCCATATTGAAATGAGCACAGAGATCATGTATTACACCCAAGGTCTCCAGTTTAGGCGCATATAGGACGGTTATTTGCAACGGTGAATAACTAGAATCAAGGATCAACCTTTGAAGTGAAGGGGCATCTTGGATGATGAGCTGCCTTCCGTCAAAAGAAATTCCAATTCTTACAAGGTTAGGCGACTTTATTTGGAGACAACTGACTCTAACTGTGAAAACAAGCACCAAGCACTCCAGCGCAGGGCAACTGGAGTGGATGATGCTGTGCAATGAGGCCTCCGATATACAAACCCGCACAAGTGAAAGTTTCTTGAGAAATGGGAGTCGAAGGTTTAGTACCAGATTGTCTGGTAGGTAGCACTGCACAAAGGTGGCGGTGTGGAGAGAGGACGAAAACCCCGAGATGGACATCGTTGCTAAGGGCACAAGTTCATGGCTTTCGATATGTGGTATGTGATTTCTAGGGGAATAGTAGAACTCAAGCAACTGTAGTTCTGTGAATTCAGGGGATTCCAGCCAGGCGTCCACCGTGCAGGGCATGGTATGCTTGCTCAGGTGGCATGACAGGATGTAGAGGTTTTGGACGGAGCCCTGGTGGGAGGAGATGATGGCTCTGGGGATTTCAAAATCATTGAAGAGAGATAGCTGACGACAGTCGAGATTAAGGGGAACGGTGCGCGCGCCATAGAGGGCGCCACAGAATTGAGAGGACTTGGGTGCGGCAGCAATCCTTGGTGGGGAGAAGCGAGATGATCTCCCCAAGGATGGTGTCCGGGAGATCGCTGATGTGGTCCACCCGAGATTCTACGGGTTCCTGGGATCCGGTGGGGGCGGGGTCGCCGCTTCACCCCGCGCTGCCGGGTGCGGGATCTAGAACAGGCGTCGCCGTTGGCGGGAGCCTCATCTTCTTGGCGCTGGGGTCAGCCGACTCCATTTTCCTCGAGGGTGTCGCGTCGCGCTCATGGATTTGATCAGAGTAACGAATGACGAGCCTAGTTGTAGCGCGTGCGAAGAAGAAGGGGAGCTAGGGGTTTTCTGTAGGAGTGAGGAAGAAGGGGAGCTGGGGATTTCTGTAGGAGTGAGGTGAGGAATTTTGGCGTACGAGTGGAGCGAGCTGACGTGAGGTGGGTGGGACTGAGGAGGAAGAAGAGCACCCAGGTTTTGGGGGGGGCGGTGTGCTGGGTGTGGGTAGCGCCTCTCATTCAGTAAATATATGGGCTTTTGAATTGATTTTACTATTTACTAGTGTGGATGGGCTGTTTTGTCTTGGGACCTGAGAAACAATTACTACTAGTACAGTGGAGACACTCTACAGCTACCCAGAAAAACAATTACTACTAGTACAGTGGAGACACTCTACCGCTTCTGGCTCCTCCTAGGTCATTGAAACGTCTCCCTCTATTGAATGCCGTTATACTTTTGTTCACCGACATGCGAGCCATGCAGCGCGCGGGCCCAAATGCCATCCACCAAATTAGAAGGCAGTATGTAGGCGGAGAGTCACCCCGGTCGTAGCGCGGCAGTAACGAGCCATCGTATCACAAAACCCGACCTCCCCACAGTCTAAGTTTGACGGACGAAGCAACCATCATTTCACTCTTCGCTGAATCCCCTTCTCTCTCACCATCTTCAAGAAAGGCAACACTTGCATCTGCCACTGTTCTTCTCTCCGAACGAAGGGAAGGTAAGCGGATCCGTGATGTTGGTATATTTTCGTTCAGAGGAAAAAAAACTTTTGCAAAGCAGTAACTGATCCTCACTCTATTTTTTGTTTCATTGTCATTGCGAATGTGTTTTCCTTTCAGTGGTCTCCTAGTATTCGTCAGTTTCATGATGGACCAAGGAGAACCAGGCAAAGATCTGCCGGTATTGCAGCTGCGCGGGAGGCTGATCCCCACGAGACAGAGAGCTCCAAGAAGATGGAGGCAACCACCGAGGCGACCCCATATACTGAGATGGTCAATGCCCCGTTTGAGGTTACAGCCCCCGTAGCACTGCAGGAGCAGTTTTTCCCCCTTCGAGGATGTGTCCCCCCCCCCCCCCCCCCGCTGAGCTGCCCAATGTGATTTCCTTCTGTGCCGATCTCGATTGTGGTTTTTCATCTAAGTATGTGATGATTTTTTTAGAAAAGGAAGTATGTGGTGATTAATAATGCAAAATTGTATTAGCTTCGATGCCATGGTATACATAGTGGTTTAAATAACTTGTGGTTCTTATACTGAAAAGTAATTCCGTATTTATTTCTATTTCAATTAGAGCCCTGATGCAGACAAGGATTGTGTGGTTGTACATGTCACTCGCTATGAGGCGGATGACCTTAATATACACACTGGGAAAACAGAGTTCTTAGGCTGTTGGATCCAGGAAGCCAGTTGCGGTTATACCAATGAAGAGTTGTATTCCAGCCTCACTGTTGTCAGGCATGTTGTCCAGGGTGTACTGAAGCACAAGAAGTTCAAAGCTACTCCTTCGTTTGTGAGGAATACTATTCTTGTCAAGCTTACGCAGGAAAATGACGAGGCATGCCTCCACAAACAAGTTTATCAGTGGCAAGGCCACAAGGTTGTCTTGATGAAGGTTCATAGGATTGAGCTGCTGCGGGAGGTCCTCGATGATGTTCATGGCAAGGTCCGTCTTGTGTCTAGCCCAAATTAGATCGAGGCATGAAATAGTTGCCCCAGCTAGTGTTTAATAGTAGTTTGGATTGTGTCTAATTATCCGAACCTTGCCTCTTATCGACCCCTCTGGGCTGGTACTCTGTTTGAATCCGTCTATGGGAACTGCTGCTACTTTTGTGTGCCCGTAAATCATGTGAGAACCATCGTAATTGTTGCCGAAACAGATGCGTCCTCACTAGTTTTTTCATGAATATGGCATGGTAAGACATAAGTTGTCACAGTTTATCATACGAGAAGTGTGTGTTTTGATGAAATAGAGCACTCATTTGAGAACCGTGCGCTGATGTATACATAAGTACTTGTAAACACTGTTGGTGCTACCCCACTTGTAAGCAGTTGTGCAAAACACGGCACATTGGCTCAGCTCGCTTCAACACTAGGATATCGACCAGCTAATAATCAACAATCTGATGTCTGACATATAGGCAACTATGTATCTTGTTACAGTGGTTCATGCAGTTAATTGAGGGCACAACGTAATAAATTCCAAATGTTCACATGCTAGTCCAGCGCTTATGCGGAACACTCACATTAAACTCGTCTTCATAAAAAAATTGAAAAGCATAAGTTAAGCAATTTTATACATCTCAATGATTCATAGAACATAACAAACATATAATAGTTCATAGCAAAAGACAAAGTTGTGAGAAGGTTCAGAAATCAGGAAAAAACAAGCAAGGCTTCTCTCTGAGCAAAGGGCCTCCCGGCAGGCTTAAATTTCTTGGAGTTCACTCTGGTTTTTTCTTGTTGCCACCATTCAGAGTTAGGTTCTCTTATTCCAGAATAACCAATTATAATTGTGGTCTCAGCTAGAATGCTGAACTGAACCATGCAGTGTACTGACCAGCTGAAAGGCTTGTGCATTCCACTAAATTGAAGCACCGCTATGTGTAGAAATAAGCAGACCACAATGCCTCTTGTCTGCGCACCTGTCCAAAAAACCGCCGTGCAGCCGTGCCAGCTAGTCCTTGGTCCATGGATGAACTGGTAGAAAGTGCATTCCAGACTAGGATGCAGTTGTTTTCGCTCATCCCTTCACTGCAATTCGGAAGTAAAATGTACGAATCAGCTTCTTTTAGATTGCGTTGGTCATTCTACCTTAGTAACTACCAATGTAGGATACCTTGAAGACGGGAGGTTAGACGACGGCAGCGAGGGATAGCCATCTCATTTTGCGCAGTTGTACTAAAACTGAGATGTGTGCTTTTGATTGCGCCGATAGAAATGATACAGAGACAGACATCCCGAAACGATATGGAGACCGGCGTCCCTATTTGCGCAAATAAGAAATACGGTTATTTAAACAATGACAGATATTACTACTTTCCCCTGTTTCCTCTTAGAACCAAGTCCTAGATTCATGCTACAACTTTCCCACTTTCTTCCCTGCTTGAACCAACGCTTTGAGTCGACTGTATGAAATAGCTTTACTTCTAATAATAGTAGAAGTCTGGGTGGCTTTGGAACAGCGGACGGAAGTAAAAAAGGATCCACATGAGGGGAGCTGGGGCAGTAGAGCAAGGCTGGCTTCGAAGGAATATATACCTGAGGGTCCTCGGCATGTCGCAAAGACGGCGTCGGGAGGCCGCATCTTGGCCACAATACCGCAGGTGGGAAGAAGGGGTCGGAGGCCCTCCCGAGCCGGCGCTCTCTCGGAGAGAACGGCATAGACGCCGATCGGGACATGCGGGCAGCCGTTGGTCTCCTCCCTCGTCGCCGACGACAGCGTGAACGATGCACCTACACCCCTGCCCCGGTGGAGGTTGTCCGGCCGGATTTGTGACCAGCCATGAGCTGAGAGGCAGTGTGGCCACCTATGTGTTGCTTAGATCTGGAGAGCATGAGAGAGTGAACGAGAGGAACCCTAGTAAAGCAAGAGCTAAGGCTCTTGCTTTTATATATAGTGGAGTTATTTTGTTGTACCGGCTTCAAAAAATGCGCTCCTACGTGTACCCGCGAGTGGGTGTGAGAGAACTAGTGCGTGCGTGCACCGCTTCTCTTCATGAGAGTACAATATACTATGCCCAAAGAACGTTCGCCGCAAGAGTAATGGTACAAGTGTGAGACGTGTGAGCTAAAATAAAATGTGCGCGCCGTCTTTTGTTTTTTAGAAGTTCTGATGGTAGGGTGTGAAGAGCACATATGTGCGTGACATCTACCTGCAGATAGGCGGTGGGTGCGATGTGCGAGTCTGCGAGAGGACTCGGGAGAGTCATGAGTCGTGAGGGTGCGTGTGCGTGAGAGAGAGGGGGGCACGTATCAATGCAATGCATGTGTCCGTAAATCATTATCCGACAAACGTTCGCCACAAGCCTTTTCCTGACGAATGACGTAAGGACCGTTAGATCGGCATCCGACAGTGTTAGTTTTGCCATGTCATTTAACAAAACAGCCACTCCTCCTACACACAAATCTTCCACGTGAGTGTTAGCAACTGCCGTATGCTCCCTCCATTCCAAAATGGAGTGAATATAGCTTTATTGAAAATTCGAACCTCGCAAACTTTTACCGAGTTTTTGTGTACCAAATTGCACATGTAGAATACCATGTATATATAATTTCATTCATCTTGGAGAGGTAACTATAAAGTTGGGTGAGGAGTCTACAAAGAAAGACCATCGTATCACCCGTAGCAATTTCAAGCATCCTTTAGTGTCGAGGAATATCATAGGAATTCTATATGATATGATTTTTATTGGATTTTTACCTTTAGAGCCAATTGGTTCATAGGAATAGATTCATATACTCCACATTTCAAAGGAAATAAACATGATATCATTTCTATAGCTTTAGAGCCACTTGGTTCATATGAATGGATTCCTATACTCCCTTAATTTCAAAGGAAAATAAACATTAGCGTATATTCAATAGAAAAGTTCCTATGATATGAACCAAATTACGTCTCTTTTCTAATCCCTCCTCATAGGAATTGAGAAACATGTCATCTCTAGATTCAATAGAAAAGTTCCTATGATGTGAACCAACTGGCATCTCTTTTCCAATCCCTACTCATAGGAATTGAGATGCTCCATGTCATCTCTTGCCCTACAACTTCCATGTATACATCTTCTATTCCTAAATAGATAGTACAACCCACTAGTAGCCTTTTTCCAAAACATGCAACTATGGCACAAGAACTATATAGTGTGCCAATAACTTTGAAAGATGGTCGCTAGATGAAGCTAACCCGACAGTGCAGAGATAGGAAAATCCGAGCACTACTGGCCGTTGGATATCATCAACATTCCACCAGATCTGCCAGATGTACAATTTAGAAGACACCATGGTTGAACTTAAGCATAATGCACGAACCTCAAAACACAAGCACTTCTCCTTTGTTCTAGAATCTTCTGTATCATAATTGATTATAGTTTTCTAAATGAATTTCCATTATTTGTTTTTTTACTTTATGATTTACTCCCTCCGTTACAAAATAGATGACCCAACTATGCACTAACTTTATACAAAGTTAGTGCAAATTTGGGTGATCTATTTTGGAACGGAGGGAGTACAATGCACAACCCCATGAATCTTAACATTTTTTTATAGAACTTATTGATTTTGAATGAGATGAACTATAAGAACTAAACAAACATCTACATCATGCATATATGACTCAAAGCTTTACATGCTATACTGTGTATTTATTCATAATTTGGTTTCGAAATCTCATGCGTTCAATACATGTGTAGCTTACTAGTTTTGAGTAGAGTAGCAAATTTCACGTGGCCCCGGGTATATCAAAATGCAAGGCCCATGCATCATTGCCTTTCGGTCGAACCTACGTCCACAATTTTTTGTACCTACTATATCTCCACTGGTCCCCGAACCCAAAATGCTGCCTCGTTCCCGTAAAACCAAGCGGCCCACACATATTTAAGGCGCCGGCTCGAACCCGTTTATTATGACGTGGCCCCGCATGCCGTAGTACTCCTACAAACCCTACCGCCGCACTCATCATCAGTTTTCTTCAAGAGGACGAGGGAGAAGCCGATTTGTAGTGGAGGCGCTTTCAAAAAAAAAGGATCTATAGTGGAGACCCCTACCCTAGGGTGCCCTAGGTAGCTACCGCACGCATCATTGTTTTCCATTTTCTTTATGCTCTTGAGCCCTAGAGTGAAATGATGGTTGCTTCATCCGTCCAGCTTAATGCGGGAAAGTTGGGGCTTTGTGATTTGACCCCTCGTCGCTCATTTTCTACTAGTGCGACGCTATGACCGGCGTGCCTCCAATTCCAACCGCTGCTCCGAACTGTAATTTGGTGCATTGCACGTGGAACAAGACGGTGGATGAGCCACATGTTGGTCAAAGGGGCCATGTTAAGTGTGTTGCCATTTCGTGTGCGGACTGACCCTGCTAGAGTTGCTACGCCAACACGACAGGAGTAGCCTACCACTTGGTTTTGCTCCTTGGTGAATCCCGACTATATTGATCTAAAAAGATACGTGTTGAACTACCCTCTCCGTCTCTGTTTTTTATTTTTAGGCGTCTTAGTTTATAGGGCTTGCACGTAGTTCTAGGTCATCCATTTGACTAACTAAATATGAGTTACTATGTCACAAAAAGTATATCATTGCATTCCTAAGAGGATGTAGTTGTATTTAAAAGTCGAGGGCGGGGCTTTTCCTGCGCGGTAGGCGGCGGGGCAGTTCCGCCTAGTCGGTTCGACAGAGACGCGAGAAGACGAGAGAGTAGGCTGCTACAAACGTAGGGCTGTGTGATTTGACAGCGAGTTACTGCTGGACAGGTGGGGCCCCGTGATTTGACTTGCCATTATCATTTTAACTGCGGTGCTACGACCGGCGTGAGTCTCCCAGATTCCTGACCACCTCCATACAGGTGCCTCTCCCAATGCTCCACCATGTAGTAGACGCTGGCTCTTGCATGAGAGCCCACTTCTCCACTTTTTCCTTGCCTCTCTTTCCTCCACATATGCAAAAATGCCATGTAAAGCGCACTATTGTACTTACTTTTACTTACTCCTATAGGTGCTTAAGCTTGCCACATAGGCATAAAGTCTGATGTGGCAAGTTAATCAAGAAGAGAGATACTAGTTTGGTGACCCAAGGAAGAAACGGTGCTAAGCGCGTTTACCTAGGTGAAAAGACAATTTTGAGTCTATAGCTAATTAAATGAAGCAAACTTATCAACACTATTTCATTGGAAGAGGTCACTCCTTGGCAAATGCAATAAATACACGCGCTTAGCACCGTTTCTTCCTGGAGTACGAAGAAAGGGATTGAGAGGAGTAGAAAACTACACTTATAGCCAACCTTGTTGTAGTATGAGTGACTAAGTGATGACTATGCATGACATGCCAACATCAGATAGCCTAACGCACCATGTTAAATCTCCAAGGGTGCGACTGTGCGAGCGACGCGACGGTCGTGGTAGGCGCGACCATGATACGGGCTGCTGGCAGCCCTTGGATCTGAGATCAAACGGTCGCATGCTAAGTTGCTAAAAAGTTGCAGAATAACCCTCCAGGATAGAATATTCACCCATAGGTCTAGAATCACGCCATGCAATAGTTCGATCTCAGATCCAAGGGCTCTCGGAAGCCCGTATCATGGAAGAATGGAAAGCCACTACCCTGCCGTTTGCACGCTGGCAGTTCGCTCCTACTCGTCCCCGCACGTCCTTCAATACTACAGCGGTTCGCTCCTAGTTGTCCCGTCCATTCACATTACGGCAGTTCCACTAATCCTAACCCTACCCCAAATCCATGGTGTCCCAAATCTCC
Organism: Triticum monococcum; assembly: GCA_034509565.1. NCBI lineage: Eukaryota > Viridiplantae > Streptophyta > Magnoliopsida > Poales > Poaceae > Triticum > Triticum monococcum. Next base: position 700,753,798 of record CM067847.1, read on the forward strand.
ACGATCGGCGGTGAGTACAAGGTTAGAACCATCACCGGCGATGAGTTCAACATCATCTACACCCGTTCTTCCGCGACGGTGAAAGGATGCCTTTCTCGCTTCAGACGCATGTTCGAAAACTCAGATGATGAGTGGGCCGCTGGGCTAGATGTTGAGTACACCACAGTCCTGGGACGAGAGAAGGATCTAAAGGACGAAGAGAGGAAGAAGCCCGTCGTGATCCAGGTTTGCGTACATAACATTTGCTTGGTCTACCACATATGCCATGCTGACGTTGAGTGCCAGGATTTTAAGAACTTCCTCAAGGATAAAACAGAGAAATTCGTTACTGTAGACTTTAGGAACAATGAAGAAGTCCTGGGTCGGATAGGCCTCGTTGTACGCAACCCCTTCGAACTCCAGAAGAATCGGCTGGCGCCCTCTCGTCAGCCTTCAATGCTGACCCTGGCAGGAGCCATGGTTCATCCTTCGTACGGTAAACTGGAGAAACCTCCATACACATTTCATCGTCATGCATGGCAGTGGAATGTACTAGATATAGACCACATCCACTATGCTGCAATGGATGGCTACCTTTGTTTCAATATCTACAAGGGTTGGATGAAGAGCAACAGCCAAGTGTGCGGTTCAAGCAAAGAAGTATCAGCCAAGAGGAATAGGGACAAGGACGAAGTCGAGGACGTGGACGAGGACTCCGAGTAAGGTGGCAGTGTCGTTGCTCATGGTGGTTATAAACTTCTAATGCAGTGTCTACCGAATTAGTTGCATAGTTTAATTTTTGGTGTGCTTAGTTTAATTTGAGGGGTGTGTTGTGCTGAGCCCCCAGCAGAACTATGTTATGTTTCTTCTCGTTACATTAACTCTTTAGTATGTACATACTACTAGTATTACTTTAATAGAATTTAGCACCCCAATTAAGCACGCACTAGAATTTTAATAGTACTATATGCATAATTTGGCGACGAGCGCTCTCTATATGTACCACCTTTTTTATTTCAATTTTTGCTCCATGGCGCAACCCATCGATAGTACTACTGTACAAAAGTATACATTTTTTAAAAGGCTAGAGTACTGTTCATCACATATATAGCCAATTAAATTCTCAACCTAGAATGATGTGCATGCCATGTAGTAAACCAATACGGAGGAAGTATAGTAAAAATGAGGTGATTTTACCAAGCGATCGGCGAGGGAGCATGGCTTGTCATGCGGTCCCATGTGTCATGATGTACCAAGGTGATGCGTGTGTCCCTCTTGAGGCAGAAGCAATACTAGTACGTGGTTTGAGATGATGGCGAACTGAAGTGTGAAATAATGGTTGCTTCGTCCGTCTGGGAAAGTGCGGCATTGTGATTTGACGTCCCATTGCCCATTACTACTAGTGGGCAGGTATGAGTGGGGTGCGTCCCCCCTGCTGTCCTGCACTGTTATTTGGTGCTTGACACGTCGACCCGGTTGCTATATGTCCCACATGTCGGTGACAGGAAGTACAGAATTCATGAAAGGGAGCGTCGACGGAGGAGTATACTACAGAATTCATGAAAGGGAGCGACTTAGTTTTGGAAAAAATCTGTTTTTACAGAGTACGTACCCACTAGGGTTTATAGGGCTCATCTAAAAAACATTCCTTTTTTTGTTTGATAAGTCGCAATTCTACTATACTAGTAGTAGTACCATTACATGTTGGATTTCGAGGTGCATTAGATCACCCGACGCAAGCAGTGTCAAGAGGAAACTAACCAATGCATGTACAAGTTCATGGAAATTTAGTGGTCATTCATGCATTCGTTCTAATTAATGCCTCAGTAAACATAACTTCTTGAGAAAAACGAGCGTACTAATTACTTGTGCAAACTACGAAATTAATTCGACCACTCACCATCTACCTTGGTTGGAGAGATTTTGAAATTGAGCCATAAACTAGAAAGGAGGGAGTAGTAACTTTTGTCTCGATTACTATTTGTGGCCTTGTATAGATGCAAAATGTATTTTTTATAGTGGCCTTGTATAAGTAAATGGAGGGAGTACTAACCAAAGTACGTAGTAGGGACGAGGAGTAAACGGAGGGAGTAGTAAAATTTTCTCCTCATGCTATGAGCCACCGCGCATGTGGGTAAGGGAGCGGGCGTAAGACGTAGTAAGCAAGCTTCACCTCATCCTCCGAGCCACCGCGCCCGTGGGCGGGGGAGACGGTGTACTAAGCAAGCTTCTCCTCGTTCTACGAGTTGACGGGACATATTAAAAGTACTCCAGTGTATAGAGTCTTGCCTCTAAGGTAGGCCCCACATGGTTTGCCTCTTTTTTCAATTTAACATAATGCCTCAAGTCGCAATTTTTTTGTTCACCCGTGGTAGACGATCCTCCCTCCACCAAGTGGACAACTAGTACACGTGCCAAATTACCACGTGGGCTGCCTTTTTCGCACAGAAATGAGCTCCACCGTGTACCCGCATGGGTGTGGTTGGGAAAGAGACGGGAGTACGTGCGCCGTGTGTGCACCTCTTCTCTTCGTGCACGTCCCCCACCTACGTGGGTGTGTGTGAGAGAGATACAAACCTATACATAATGTGCCGTCCATCCCCATGCCTCCGCCCAGTCCGACCACGAGTCACCACCACGCCCCACTCCTCCTCACCTTATCTCTCATCTTTCTCCCTCCATTTTTATATACAAGGGGCCACTATCAAAATTACAATTTGCATATATACAAGGCCACTAACACTAATCAATGCAATATTAATGGTGTTTGCCTCGTGGTACTAGCAAAGGAGGACATTAATTATCCCTTCCATGCATGCGGGAGTTTATAAAAAATGCATCTTGATGTTCCGTGTAATGCACGGGCATCTTGCTAGTCCATGAAAACAACACATGGCAAAATTCCACGGCGAACGAGGGATTTGAATCTATTGGGAGGGGCTGTTTGGATCTTGCCCGTGGTAGCCAAAATATTGGCGACCCTTTTGTCCACCGGTGACTTTGCCACCGATGAACGAGGAATGGCTCGGGTGCTCATGCTGTCATGCATCCTCCAGTGCGCATGTTGGAGACGAGCTCGCACGAGCTATGTTTTTTGTCCCACAATGCCGCCCGAGTCGCCCGCAGACCGACCGGCGACCTGCAAATTACGCCATCCAACCGTAGCCGCACACATTATGACAACAACTCAACCAGCCGGACGAAATTCACGCAAACACGCAGACAAACTGATATTTCATATATACAACGACGGAAATCATATAAAATACTGGATTTTCATACAAACATGACGGATTTCATTATATTGAAATGAACTACATGGTGGTAGTTCTGGACAGCACAGGTATATAATACCTGGCCTAAATGGTCGCCTGCCGATCGTTTTGTGTTCCTCATGTCCGGCAGCACGATCACCGGACTGCCGGGAGCCCCGGAGGTATATGCTTCAGTGCAAAGGATGGCTCGCTTCCCCACTGCCCAACTGATATCATTGGCAGGTGCCAAAGATGATGCTGGCCGGCACTGGTTCGAGTTCATCACTGGCCACAACTTCTCCATGGCCGGCACCGGCTCGAGTTCATCCTAACATTCCCCTCTTTCGTGGAGCCCATGCGGGGTCGACGAAGGTCCTCGCAAAAAGATCCGAAAAGACACCTGCTGTGTACACCGGCGTCGCCACCGCAGTGGCCTTCATGGGACCCAAGCGGCGGCGGCCTCCCGTGTTCTACTTCTCCTTGATGATGGCGGCGGACGCGGAGGCGCTGGCCACCAACTTGTCGCTCTCCGCGCACCCGGCTTCTGTCGGTTCTTGCATGGCGCGGTTGCCTGCATGGGAGTCTCGGCCACAGAAACGGGAGACGCGGTACGAGGCAGTTGCGTGGACGGCAGCAACGACGCCCGTGCGCCGCTCCTCGTCGAGCTGGCCTGGAGCGGCGAGTTGCTGAACCGCGCGCCGGCTTGGGGCGGCAACTCGCTCCGTCGGGCAAGGGGGGGAGGTGGATCAGTGAGCTGCATAGCTCGTATCCGGCGGGCTACCCAGCCGGCTTGGATGCGGAATAACTACTCCTCGTAAGCCATTGTAAGAGTGGACAAAATGGTGGAGGAGATAGGGGAGCGGCGGAGGTGTGCGATTCTTGGCCGGCGTTTGGCCTCGTTTAAATAGGAGATTAAATAGACGGCGGACGGGAGGAGCTCGACCGGCATTGCGTTTAATGCTGACCCGGTCATGAACGGATGTGTGCCCAGAGTGGGTTTCTCGGCTTCCACACGCGCAGGTTTCATGGAGGCGTTTGAATGCGGCACGGAGGCGTGTTCAGCCGGGCGTGCCGCGAGTGGCGCCCTCGACTCTGACCTAGGACACCACGCCATTCTTCCAGTGACATGTGGGCTCTTTGGGTGCATGGCATGCATGTCAGTGACCCAACGCAAGCAGCGCACGACAGAGGAACCTTTGGTGGGCCAGGGCGGTTAGAAGCGGGCATTTCATAAACCTACTATGTTGATAGCCCATTCGATATGTTGTGATTCATAAAGACCGCTACAAACATCAATGTTCTGCTTATCACAGATAAGATTGATTAATACCCGTAACAATCCATGTCCTTAACAAAGGGTGCATGCACGTATAGGTTGACCATGTGTCTTGCGTCGTGTGCTGTGTGCATGCAGGCGTGCGAGTGTTGCGTCCGTGCAAGGGTACGTTTCAGTGTTCGATGCATGGGTGCGTACGTGCGTGTGTTCGTGAGTGCATGTGTACGTGTCGGTATTTCATGCCAGCATGCGTGCGTGTGTACGTGTCAGTGTTGCACGCCTGTAGATTTTCCTGCATGCGTGCGGGGTGAGGCTACATGTCAGTCGACTGACTTTTTCATCTCTGGTCATTAGATTTTCCAGCCGTTGGATACGAAATCAAGGGCCTCCAGTTTATCATCAAACTCTACCCCCCCCCTGAGCCGCCAGCCACCACCGACCGAACCGCCAGCCCCCGCCGCCCGCCCTCCCCGAAACCATTCCCCACCGGCCATCCCTCTAGCCCCCCCCCCCCCCCCCCCCCCGCTGAGATTTTTCTCCGGGGATCCCCACCCCACTGCCCAATGAATGTCCCCCAACCACCGGTGACTGCCAACCAGAGGTCTCATTACTTCGAATACCCACCGACCACTAATTTATTACCATTTCTGTCCTTCATATAGGCGCTGATGGATGGGCCCTATGGTAATGTGTGCTGGTGAATGTGGACCGTTTGACTGGTCAATTGATCGTGTTATGAACAAATTACGGAGCTGTATGGTGAGCCAGTGACCGTATGATCACCCTAAAATGTACTCCTATTTTATTCACATAGTACAGACTCAAACTACCATTTCTTCAATCATATACGGGCTGACAGGTGGGCCCCACGGTTACGCGCCCCGATGGTGCAACACTAGTTGTGTCATCAACAAAATACGGAGTTGTATGAGTGAGCCAGTGACCGTATAATCATGATATGTATTTGTTTAACACGGTACAAACGCAAGGGCTCATATATACGCGCAAGCACTCACCGCTATAAGCGCACACACGCGAACCCTACCCCTATGAGCACCTTCGAGAGAGTGGGCCAGCATATATGATCTTGAGATTTTACGAAGTCACTGTAGGTGCCTCGTAGTCGAGTGGAATGTCTCCTCCCACTGAACGTACGTCGCAGGAAAATACTGAAATTAACACAAGATAAATGCGAGCACCGGGACTTTAACCTTTGTGGGCTCGAGAAACCACTGTCCTCTAACCATCCAACCACATGTTGGTTAGCATGACAAAATGTATGTGGTGACCGTGATGAGCTTATTCTGAAGTCCAGTGACCATATCTTGCTTTCGCTTCAAATACAATGACCGTAAGTGTCATCAACAAAATACGGAGCATGCATCAAATGCAAAGTCCGTCAGTGTCATCAACAAAATATGGAGACGTATTGTGAGCTAGATACCGTTGTACTATTGTATATGCTTATTTTCTTAGTGGCCGATTGCGTGTGTGGTGTGGTGGGCACATCATTTCTAGTTGTGGTGGGTCAACATGAAGACTCATGGGTCGGTTCCATCCTGCGCCACATATAGGTTGGACCGAGACGTGTTATACGAAGACCCATGTGAAGGACTCGGCGTACAACACGAAGCTACCAGAGTCGCGGAGGACTCTATCCCCACTGGTGATAAGCCGAGTATATATGATTTGTAACCCTAGGCCCTTAGTATGTTATACAAACTTGGGGGCTAGTTCATCGATAGTATACACACACGCACAATGCCTGGTATTCACGTGTACTTTGTACACACCCCTATCACTAATATACAGTACCAGGAGTAGGCTCTTTCTTCAACTGCAATTGAATTCTAGCATGTGCATGTGTTTATTTCATATTATCGATCCATAGAGTGAGAGCGGTTTGAAATACAGGCAATGGATCCTTTTGTAATTCATATATAAACATTAATTAGTGCACTCCATGTTGTTAGTGTGAAGCATATTATACATTTGTCACTTGCATGGATACATTCCAAGTTGCTAGCTACAAAATAGAATACATGTCGAATTCAACATAAAGGGGGGTTTCGAAGATTCGAATTCATAGGAAGTGCATTCATCTATTTGAACCTGAGATAATGGCATTTGTAAATCAGATGTAAAAGGGGGTGCACTTTGTTGTGAGTTTGAACATGCTATATATATTCATACGCATATCTAACTTTTTTTGCAACCAAGGAGATTATATCTGGAACCATGCATGAACTGACGTAAGTTGCATATTTTTTAATATATACTCGTGTACAATGTATGTTCAAATGTACCCCCTCCATTCCAAAATAACCGTAGCTTTAGGATTTTCAAGAGTAAAGATTTGTGAAGTTTGACAAATCCTGAAAGTTCAATTCAAGAGAACCGAAAACGTTAATGCTTCTGCTCCCAAATATTGAACGAAGTGACAAATAGGCCTCTGGTCACCTAAAACCGCGCGAGACTAATGTTTTGGTGGTAGGAAATTACTATCCTAACTCTGGCCCATGTAGCCTATCAGCCCGATGTCCAAAGGTCTAAACCGGGGTAGGTTTGTAACTTCACCAAGACGCTAGAGAAGCATTCACACGCCGTGGGCGCCTACCCATGCGCTCGGCTGAAATCTATCCCGCACACATTTGGGACACCTGACATGACTGTCCTACCCCCAACCCGCAATATGTCCGAAATTTTAGATGGGGGGAAAGTTTGTAACTTTCCCCAAATTTCAAACAAGCGCGTCTCAAACCGAAACTTTGTTCCCCCTTAGTTCCCCGCCTCCCTCCGTTTCCCCATTCATACTCCGTGGGCGCGAAAACGCCCTCTCCACCAGCCGCGAAACCCCGGCCTCCTCCGTCCTCCACCCCATAGCGGCCAATCCACCGCCACCCTCCTCCATCACGCCGGAGCCGGTACCCCGACGTCGTCCTCCAACGCAACCGCAACCGCAATGCCCTTAAGGACTTAGCAGTTGAATCTGAGGCAGAGCTGCCTCCACGATGCCGACGTCGATGTGCGCCGTACCAGAACCACTCCGACCATGCCGTCCTGTGCCTCACTGTTGCGGCTCCACTGTTGCAACTGTCCACCACATCGGAGTTGTTCCCGCTACACCGTCGTTCGCCGCATCAGATCTGCTTCCCCGCTACCGACAGACGACCACGGCACCACACTCAACAACTGGGCCATGGGTTCGTCCAAGGCTGCATCGTCCTCCACAACTTCTGGTTTCCGGCGAACAATAAGAAGATCGTCGGAAAAACAGAAGGAGGACATAACACTGCCAGCAGAAAGAGGTACTCCTCTTCCCTTATTCGTGCAAATCTTACGTCTCCGCTCACACCATATTCATCCCACGAAAGAAACTAGTTGAGAGCTTCTTACTGCATCTTCTTCGTGATACTAAATGCACAAGGTTTCCTCCCTTTTACTATTTCACCTTTGCTAGAGGTTAGTAGCCAGCCTGGATTTCAATTCAGGGCCAGTCGAACCGCAATTAAAAGAAGCAGCACCCGCTTAGGTGCGCGGAGCACATAGTCTGCCTGTTCCCTGGGGAAGCGGCACATACGTGTCTGTCATAGGGGTGTGGGGCACAGGAGCTGCTTGCGCCCGATCTGGAGGGCGGCGGGGCTTGAATGGATGGCCGGGGGGCGGTGCCAAGCACGGCGGTGCGGTGAGGTCGAGGGGAGGGCGCAGGCAGGGAAGGAATTCTGGGCCGGTGGTCGCTGGCGTTTCGAGGAAGATCGTCAACACTGACTCGCTGGAGGTAGATGAATGCGATCTGCCTGTTCTTTGTACATCGGACGGTGTAGAAAAAATGGACTGACCTATTTGCTTTCAGTTGACTGTTATTTTCATAGAATCCTGTAGTAATTTAGTGTGCCATGCATGTTGTAGAGCTATCATATGTCTCCCGTCATTTATTTCTCACCGACCTGCTATCTGCTACCTTTACACTGTACTAATTGTGCACACACTTCACCCATACTCATACTATTGTTGTTTTATGCATGGGTATTTCAGACTCTGAAGCAGTGTTGATGAATGCAGAAAAGAAAAGACAGAAGTCGCTCCAGTGTAATTCGAAGATAAGCACTAAGCGTTCCAGCGCTCTAACGGGTGCAGTGTCAGCAGTTGGAGATAGTAAACGTAGCTCTGCAGTTGATGATCTCAATTGCCACACACAACCATCCCAGGTGCTTGCTTTAACTTCACGCTGTCAAATGTGGTTGCATGTTGCATATGGTGTCTATCTTGTATTGCTTCCAATTTGGTTAAATTGCATCTGCTTACTTTACACATTATACGTTTGATAATGACATGCCTTCCTATTTTTGATACATACTACATATGTCTATTAACCATGTTCGTACATTAAACTAATGCTCTTTTGTATCCCTCGTCAATCACTTATGATGAGACAGTCACCCGGGTGGGTTTCTGTGAGATGCCATCCTCGTTTAAAGAGTGCAGTGTCATCCTCCCCACATGATTCTCACGAAAAAGCAAGGCTAAATGAAGATAGTCAACGTAGCTCTCTAGTTGGTCACTGCAATTCCCCCACACCACCATCGTAGGTGCTTGCTCTTACTTGGCAGTGTGATATGTAGTGTTCGTCTTACATGAAAGTAGTGTTCGTCAGTATCATGCATCAATGAGTTCTGAAGAGAAATTTTATTCCTTTTTCTAGTGGGTTTGACTTGACAAGGCAAAATCAAGAAAGAGGAAGGAAAAGAGTAAGGAAGGCGATGATGGTGGTTCTCTACAGCAACGTAAACGGAGCATCTGTACCGATTCTCCTTGTACTGATAGTGCATTACAAGGTGCAAGTCTCTGCTCCCCTACTCCACCATCCAAGGTGCTTGCTCTAACTTGGCAGTGTGATATCTGGTTGCATGTTGCATATGGTGTCTAGCTTGTATTGCTCCTAATTAGTGTAAACTGCATCTGCTTAGCGTACACATGATACATGTGAATATGACATGCTTTCCTGTTTTTGGTACATACTATATCTTATGATAAGGCACCTTTAAGTCGCCACTATGATATTTGTTGTGTCTTGCATATGATTTCTAGCATGTACTGCTTCTAATTTGTTGAAACTCCATACAGTTTGAACTTGCCAGAGTGATATTGGTTGCATCTTTCATATGGTGTCTAGCTTGCACTGCTTCTAATTTGTTGAAATGCCTTCTGCTTAGTTACCACATCATAGGTGTGAATATGTCACACCATCCTGTTTTTCATACATATTCCATCCTCGCATCATGTGTTTGCCTTTCATCTGAGTAGTATTCGTCAGTATCATGCATGAATGAGTTCTGAAGAGCGAATTTTATTCATTTTTCTTATCGGTTTGACTTCGCAATGCAAAATCATTACAACTGAAGGAAATTAGTCCGGTAGTGGATGATGGTGGTTGTCGGTGTAGGCCAGATGGTAACAGGAGGCAAGGGACACGAAGTTTACCCAGGTTCGGGCCCTACCGATGGAGGTAAAACCCTATGTCCTGCTTGATTAATATTGATGATATGGGTAGTACAAGAGTAGATCTACCACGAGATCGAAGAGGCTGAACCCCAGAAGCTAGCCTATGGTATGATTGTTGTTGTGTATGTTGGCCTACGGACTAAACCCCTCCGGTTTATATAAACACCGGAGATGGTTAGGGTTACACAAAGTCGGTTACAATGGTAGGAGATCTACATATCCGTATCGCCAAGCTTGCCTTCCACGCCAAGGAAAGTCCCTTCCGGATACGGGACGGAGTCTTTAATCTTGTATCTTCATAGTCCAGGAGTCCGGCTGAAGGTATAGTCCGGCTATCCGAACACCCCCTTATCCATGACTCCCTCAGTAGCCCCCGAACCAGGCTTCAATGACGATGAGTCCGGCACGCAGATTGTCTTCGGCATTGCAAGGCGGGTTCTCCCCCAAATTCCGTGTACCTGTTGAATAAAGTCCGGTTTCTTGTAGATGTTGCGCTCCTTGGCTTCTACGCCCAATAATGGCTGCTTACCACGTGTCAAACGAATATGAAAAGTCTGAGTGTTTTTTACATTCACACCCCTAGCCGCGTAAATGAGCTGCCCTATTTAAGGGGACAAGGATTTAGATCCAAACCACATCTTCCCCCCTTCCCGAGTGTTCATCAGAGCGCATCCGACAAAGGTCCATTCCACCATGGCCAGCCATCGCAACTCCTCCTTTCTCCCTTCCATCCCTCAGCCTGGATATTGGGAGAGATGCTCCGTCCCGCATAGCGAGCTAGTGATGCTCCAGACCAAGGGATTTCTCCCCCCGGCCTATATGATCCTGGTTCGAGCTGGTCTTGCCGTCTATAACGGCGGAAAGCAAGCGGAGAGTGCCCCTAATCCCTCCAAAGGAGAGCGGGTATGCCTCGTCCCTTATTTAATAAGGGGGCTCGGGTTTCCAGTCCATCCATTTCTCCGGGGGCTGCTGGAGTTCTACGGCCTCCAGCTACACAATCTCACGCATGCCTCCGTATTGCATATCGCGGGCTTCGTAGCCCTCTGCGAGCTGTTTTTAGGTGTCGAGGCTCATTTCAGGCAATGGAAAAGGTTATTCTGCCTTGTGCCCCGCTCTAAGGAGGGGTCAATGTATCAAGTGGGCGGAGCCGAAGTGTGGCGCATCGCCGGGACCGGATATCTGTCCGGAAACCCAAAGAAGGCGTCCGAAGACTGGCCCTCAGAATGGTTTTATATAGAAGACGTCCCGCTGCTGGATCCTGTCCGGATCGGCCTCCCTGAATTCGACAGTGCTCCCTTAAAGAAGCACCTAAGCTGGCGTCCACGGAGCCCTCAGAGGGAAAGTGACAGGGACATCATTTACCTGATGGGCCGAAAAAGATTGTTAGCCCATTCCGGACTAACCATGATCGGGGTTATGGCCGAATGCGTCAAGCGGGGGGTGCAGCCGCTTCAGTATAGAAGCCACCCCATGTGGGATTTCAACAGGGAGGACGACGCCACCCGCTACGGTCATAAGGGGCCGGATTAAGCTGCCGCTCTGCTAAAGATGTTGTCCACTTTATATAAGGGAGAAGAGGAGGAATTTCTCCGCGTCAACCCACAGGGTGGATTCTCTATGCACAATCCCCCAAGCTAGGTAAGCGGTCACATTTACTTGCCCATCCGTTTTGTATTCCCATTGTTAAATATTCAGTCTGATGACTTCAATGCAGGAACTGCGCCGGGCTGTTAAGGAAATAAGATGCCCTCCTCCACAACCCGAGGACCCAGGACGGTCCCTGTAGCGACCAGACCTCAAACAGTCTGATCTCTGTGCTCCAGTGTCATCCCTGGATCAGTAATTCTGACACCATACAGTACTTCGAAGGATTTATAGCAGAGTGGCAATCACACACTTATTACATCGATGTCTCAAAAAAGAACTTATTACAATAATATGGCTTAAGGCCATCTAGTGTCGATAACAACGGAAGACTTGGAAGATAAATGGGTCCATCAAATCCAACGGCATCACTGAGTATAGAACCACGACCTAAAACACCTCAATCATCATCTGAAAAGTCTGCAACATTAACGTTGCAGCCCGAAACGGGTCAACACATGGAATATCCTGGCAAGGTAACACATAGAGAGTAATGGAATGAAACAGCTATACTATATGCATGTTTGGCTGGTGGAAAGCTCTATGGTTACTGTTTTGCGTAAAGCCAATTTTTCCCTACTGCAAAGAAATAAATTTATTTAACTATCATGGTGGTTGTTAGACATTGAGAATGGTTGACAGCATTCTCAATCCCAATTAAAAGTGAACAATTAAAACCCAACAATATTAATTAGAAGTAACATGATGAGATTCACATGATATTCAAGTACTAGATACTCAAGATTGTCCATAACCGGGGACACGGTTAATCATGATTAGTTTGTTACACTCTGCAGAGGTTTGCGCACTTTTCCCCACAAGACTCGATCGCCTCCGTTGGATTTCTCGCACTACTAGTGTTTGAGAAACGGATGACCGAGACACAGTCTTTCAGAAGCGCTAGCACCTTACGATGGATAGACCGGTACACCTACTTTCCCCTACATCTGGTAGTCTACCCTGTAAGAGTTCGCACGACTTAGTCAACTATGCCAGAGCCCATATTGGCTTGTGGCTGCACACGTAAGTATTTAGCATGAAAGATCTTATGATCCCTTTGAGCCTGGGTGGCGGTCCAAAATAAAACAGGCAAGTCCTGACAGACATCAGGTGCCTCAGTCCACCCAGATGTGTGTTTAAGTTGCCACCTTAGATAAACCATTAAAATTATCAAGCTCACATCTGTCATGGATATCACTCACCCAATCCACGTCTACTAGCATAGCATGGCATAATAAGCAAACGTAGAAGTAACTCCCAAAGGTTTCATAATAAATAGGTAATAGGCACTACCTTATCTACTTCCCATCCCACAATTTAATTAGATCCTAATAATGCAATGTGTGAGGATGGATCTAATGCAATAAAACTGGGTTGTAGAAAAGGTATGATCAAAGTGTTACTTGCCTTGCTGATGATCCGCGAGTCCTAGAGATTTGAAGTAACAAGCGGCGCCATCTGGGTAATCTATCGCAGACAAACAACAAGCATACGATAAGTACTCATCTAATGCACAGGTAAAACTCGAACAAAAGATCGAACCAGAAAGTTCAACTTAAGAACTCCGGTTGCAAAGAAAGAAAGAATCGAACAAAGCAACGGAAAACAAATGGCGGAAGAAAACAACTCGGTTCTAGCAAGTTGAAACTAGGTCAAATTTTACAGTAGCAAAACTTGTTTAAGTTGATTAGTCGGAACGGCGGTTTTGAATCAAAACTCCAGGCACTTGAATCACCTGATTCCGATAAACGAGCGAGAAGATAGACTAGAAAGAAGATCGGATCTGAGATCGCGATCGCGGAATAAATCCGGCGGAAAGAAAAAGAAGAACGGTTGAACGAACGGACGTTCGTCAACCTAGAAGAAATCTGGTGATCACGTTCGTTAGGACGAACGGTCCGGTGAACGGTCTTGAGGCAAATAAATCGGAAAAGAAAACGGATCCAATCTAGGGTTTCGAGAAAAGAAAACCGATTGTAAAACTAATCTAGAAAACCGGAACGGTTTCGCGAAGAAAAATGAATCGGAGAAAAAGAATCGGAACGATTAGAAGAAAATGATCCGATGAAAGAAGAGATGTAGCGCGGGCTACCTCCGGTGAAGTCTCCGGCGAGGGGCTCCGGCGGCGTGGGCGTGGGGCGTCGGCAAGGTGCGGCGGCGGCGCGGGTGATGGGCGGCGCGGGCGGCGGCTTTGGGCGGCGCGCGGGTGACGCAGGGCGCGGCGCGGGTGTGGGGCGCGGGGTGCTTGGGGCTTTGGTTTGATGGGTTTAGAGGGGGGGTGTGGGAGTATTTATATTGGAGAGGGGGGATTTACTTGGAGTAGAGGACAAGGAATTAGACTAGGACTAGGAATGAAAAGAGGGAAAGAGATCTAGAAAAAAAAACGAAAGTGGAGTCCAACAAGGACTCCCAGCGGCGGCGGCTCCTCGTGGCGCCTGGCGCGCGCGGGGGGCCTTGGCCTCTGGCCGGCTGGCTCGGTGGCTTGGGCCTTTGGCCCAAGTCGCTGGATCTGGTTTTTTTTAAAACGGTTCCGTGCTCGGAAAAAAAACAGAAAGAGATCTAAACGAACTCCAAAACTAATAAAGTAAATTTTCCCCGACTCCGAAAAACGAGTCGAACAAAATGAACTTTTCTCCGGGCCTAAAATGCAAATTTTTAAAACGCGCATTTTTCCCTATCCAAATAAAAGGCAAATGAAACTCCGATAAAACCAATGATCCTTTCTTCAAAATTTGAGAAGACTCAAATATGAAAAAGGCGAAATCTCCAACTCTCTCCAAGGGTCCTTGAGTTGCGTGAAATTTCTAGGATCGGCAAAATGCAAGAAAAATATGATATGCATGATGATCTATGTATAACATTCCAAATTGAAAATTTGGGATGTTACAAACCTACCCCCCTTAAAATGAATCTCGCCCTCGAGATTCGGGTTGGCTAGAAATTAGGTGAGGGTGGTCCTTGAGCAAATCTTCTTCTCTCTCCCAGGTGGCTTCATTCTCTGAGTGGTGGTTCCACTGAACTTTACAAAACTTGATAACCTTGCTGCGGGTAACTCTGTTGGCAAACTCGAGAATCTTGACTGGTTTTTCCTCATACGTCAAGTCGTCCTTCAACTGAATCGCTTCAAGCGGCACTGTATCTCTTAATGGTACCTCCGCCATCTCGGCGTGACATTTCTTCAGCTGAGAAACATGGAATACATCATGAACTCCTGGCAGTCCCTCTGGTAATTCCAACTTATAAGTGACTTCTCCCATACATTGCAAGATCTTATACGGTCTAACGAAACGCGGTGCTAACTTTCCCTTAACTCCAAAGCGCTTAACTCCTCGAAGTGGGGATACTCGGAGATACACCCTGTCTCCGGTTTCGTAAACTGTCTCCTTGCATTTAGAATCTGCGTAGCTTTTCTGCCTGGACTGGGCTACCTTGAGCCTATCACGAATCAAATTAACTTTCCGTTCCGACTCCTTAATCAAATCTGGTCCAAAGAACTGACGGTCTCCAACTTCGTCCCATGACAATGGTGTCCTGCACCTCCTTCCGTATAAAGCTTCGAAAGGTGCCATCTTCAAACTGGTTTGGTAACTGTTATTATAAGAAAACTCCGCATACGGCAAGTTATCATCCCAACTAGATCCATAATCTAGTGCACAAGCTCTCAGCATATCTTCCAAAATCTGATTGACTCTCTCGGTCTGTCCATCGGTCTGCGGATGAAAAGTGGTGCTGAACTCTAGCCTGGTTCCCAAAGTTTCATGCAACTGATTCCAAAACTTTGAGGTAAATTGGGTTCCTCTGTCTGATACAATACTCCTTGGAACTCCATGCAAACAAATGATCCTAGTCATGTATATCTTTGCCAACTTAGCACTGGTGTAAGTGGTCTTAACTGGGATGAAATGTGCTACCTTCATCAAACGATCAACTACTACCCATATCGAGTCATATCCTGCTTTCGTCCTGGGTAGTCCTGTGATAAAATCCATGCCTATCTTATCCCACTTCCATTCGGGTATCGGCAATGGCTGCAACAATCCGGGTGGCTTCTGATGCTCTGCCTTTACTCTATGACATACGTCACAAACTGCTACATAGGCTGCAATATCCTTCTTCATTCCGGTCCACCAGAATGTCTCCTTCAAATCCAAATACATCTTGGTATTTCCTGGGTGAATCGAATATGGTGAATCATGTGCCTCTTGTAGAATCAACTTCCTGATCTCCGGGTCATTTGGCACATAAACACGGTCCTAAGACCATAGGGTATCGTGCTCATCCTCACGAAATCCCTTTGCTTTTCCTTTGCTTAGTTTCTCCTTTATAGTTGCAATTTACTTCTCAGATTTCTGAGCTTCTCTGATTTTATCCATCAATGTGGACTGAATCTCCAATGCTGCTACATAGCCTTTCGGAACTATCTCTAAACTTAGTTCACGAAGGTTTTCTGCTAACTCCTTTGGTATACTTCCCGTCATCAACGTATTGACATGGCTCTTGCGGCTCAATGCGTCAGCTACTACATTAGCTTTACCGGGAAGGTAATGCAATCTCATATCATAATCCTTGATGAGCTCCAACCATCTCCTTTGTCTGAGATTCAACTCCTTCTGCGTGAAAATGTACTTCAAACTCTTGTGATCCGTGTACACCTCACAATGATTTCCAATGAGGAAATGTCTCCACGTCTTCAATGCATGCACTACGGCTGCTAACTCCAAATCATGCGTAGCATAATTCAACTCATGAGGTTTCAGTTGTCGTGAAGCATACGAAACAACTCATCCTTCCTGCATAAGCACTGCTCCAAGTCCTCGACGTGAAGCGTCGCAATACACCTCATAATCCTTGGTCTGATCTGGCAAAATCAACACTGGTGAGGTAACTAATCGTTTATTCAACTCCTGGAAACTAGCCTCACACTCCTCAGTCCAATTGAACTTAGTATCCTTCTTCAACAACTCCGTCATAGGCTTCGCAATCTTTAAAAAGTTCTTAATGAATCTCCGGTAGTATCCTGCGAGTCCAAGAAAACTACGGATCTCTCCAACTGTTGTTGGTGCTTCCCACTTGGTTACAGTCTCAACCTTGGCGGGGTCAACTGCTATCCCTTCTCCGGACATAACGTGTCCGAGGAATCCTACTTCCCTCAACCAAAACTCACATTTGCTAAATTTGGCATATAACTGATGTTCCCTTAGTTTCTCCAAAACCGAACGCAAATGTTCCTTATGCTCTTCTTCATTCTTCGAATAAACCAGGATATCATCAATGAACACTACGACGAACTTATCCAAAAACTCCATAAACACCTTGTTCATCATGTTCATAAAATAGGCAGGCGCGTTAGTCAATCCAAATGACATAACGGTATACTCATACAGTCCATATCTTGTGGTGAAAGCTGTCTTAGGAATATCCTGTTCCCGAATCTTCAACTGGTGGTACCCTGATCGCAAATCGATCTTGGAAAACACTTTAGCTCCTTGCAAACGATCAAACAGATCATTAATCATTGGTAGTGGGTACTTGTTCTTGATGGTTACTTCATTCAATCCTCGATAATCAACAACCATCCTTAATGATCCATCCTTCTTCTCCACTACAAGTACGGGTGATCCCCAAGGCGAAGGACTTGGGCGAATGTAACCTTTCTCCAACAACTCCTTAATCTGATTCTTAATTTCTACCAAAAACATTGCTGGCATCCGGTATGGTCTCTTTGATATTGGGCCTGTACCTGGCAACAACTCAATCAAAAACTCAATGTCTCTATCCGGTGGCATGCCTGGCAACTCTTCCAGAAATACATCAGGAAAATCCTTTACCACTGGTACTTCCTCCTGCACGACTCCTGTCAGGCAATTTACTTGTGTCCTATTTGGCACATGCCGGGATACATACTTGATCCTTCTTCCTTCTGGCGTTGTAAGCAAAATTGACTTACTAGCACAATCAATGTTTCCTCCATACATCGATAACCAATCCATACCGAGGATTACATCCAATCCTTGAGATTCCAATACTATTAGGTCTGAGGAAAAAACATAGTTACCAATCCTAAATGGTAAATCCGGGGTCACGTCTTAGAGGCATTTGAGGGTTTATAAAAGACGAGATATAAGAATAGAGTGAGGTCTAAAGAGAAAACACTACCCCAATGCACATGGGCAAATTCACACAAAATCACTTCATTCAATCAAACAAGGGTATACAATCGATCTAACTATCGCAAAAGTGCTCGAACTATAGTGTTACATGGGGGAAAATACTACTAATATTTGGTGGTCATCTAAAACTTTGAACCGACGGAAGACTCCATGATGTCCGCTCCAACTTCATCGTCAGAGTCGGGTTCACTTGGATCTGAATCGGTGTCGTCGATGATGATGTAGTTATCTGGGCATGCGACGTACTCGTCTTCCTCCTTGGATGCTAACTTCCTCTTGAGTTCTTCAATCTCTTGCTTAAGATCGCAGTTGTGTCTTGCTAGAGCTACGATCTCGTCCATGTAGTCCTTGCGTGTAGCCTTCAGTTCTCCTTCTAGCTCGAAGATCCTCGCTTTCGCATTCTTCAACTCCATCATATCATTGCACATCTGGTTCTCGTGGCGTCGAATGTGCTGGTTTAACTCCTGGATGAATGCTGCAATGGATTTATCCTTCTTGGTGGTGACTAACTCCCATTGTTCATCTCGGCATCCGCAAATCTGGTAGATAGTGTCCTTGAGGTCTTCTTGATATACTTCTCCAATGCGTCCTATGGTGATATGGCCTGCCATGCTCCTTCCTAGACTCCAAGTTGGTGCATTGAAAACACTATCTATGGGCTTCGTGATTGGCGTGAATGTCCTTCCCGGAACGTGAGCTTGAATCTTCCAGCGCTCCTCTTCAGGCAAAGTGGCGTTGAAGGTTCCCGTGAAACTTGGTAATCCAATGTTTAGGTACTTGGTGACTTCCTTCAAGTGGAATCCAAAAGGTGTGCCTTCATCCGGTTGAGCGTACTTAATCTTCGCGTCCTTCATCCTAAAGAGTAGAAAAGATGAATAGTTAGAAAATGAGGAGAGAATAGTGATCTATGGCTTTAACTTAGTGGTCGTGTCCTACAGTCAGCGTGTGCTCTGATACCATCTTTGTAGCGACCAGACCTCAAACAGTCTGATCTCTGTGCTCCGATGTCATCCCTGGATCAGTAATGCTGACCCCACACAGTACTTCGAAGGATTTATAGCAGAGTGGCAATCATACACTTATTACATCGATGTCTCAAAAGAGAACTTATTACAATAATATGGCTTAAGGCCATCTAGTGTCGATAACAGCGGAAGACTTGGAAGATAAATGGGTCCATCAACTCCAACGGCATCATCGAGTATAGAACCACGACCTAAAACACCTCAATCGTCGTCTGAAAAGTCTGCAACATTAACGTTGCAGCCCGAAACGGGTCAGCACATGGAATATCCTGGCAAGGTAACACATAGAGAGTAATGGAATGAAAAGCTATACTATATGCATGTTTGGCTGGTGGAAAGCTCTATGGTTACTGTTTTGCGTAAAGCCAATTTTTCCCTACTGCAAAGAAATAAATTTATTTAACTATCATGGTGGTTGTTAAACATTGAGAATGGTTGACAGCATTCTCAATCCCAATTAAAAGTGAACAATTAAAACCCAACAATATTAATTAGAAGTAACATGATGAGATTCACATGATATTCAAGTACTGGATACTCAAGATTGTCCATAACCGGGGACACGGCTAATCATGATTAGTTTGTTACACTCTGCAGAGGTTTGCACACTTTTCCCCACAAGACTCGATCGCCTCCGTTGGGTTTCTCGCACTAGTAGTGTTTGAGAAACGGATGACCGAGACACTGTCTTTCAGAAGCGCTAGCACCTTACGATGGATAGACCGGTACACCTACTTTCCCCTACATCTGCTAGTCTACCCTGTAAGAGTTCGCATGACATAGTCAACTATGCCAGAGCCCATATTGGCTTGTGGCTGCACACGTAAGTATTTAGCATGAAAGATCTTATGATCCCTTTGAGCCTGGGTGGCGGTCCAAAATAAAACAGGCAAGTCCTGATAGTCATCAGGTGCCTCAATCCACCCAGATGTGTGTTTAAGTTGCCACCTTAGATAAACCATTAAAATTTTCAATCTCACATCTGTCATGGATATCACTCACCCAATCCACGTCTACTAGCATAGCATGGCATAATAAGCAAACGTAGAAGTAACTCCCAAAGGTTTCATAATAAACAGGTAATAGGCACTACCTTATCTACTTCCCATCCCACAATTTAATTAGATCCTAATCATGCAATGTGTGAGGATGGATCTAATGCAATAAAACTGGGTTGTAGAAAAGGTATGATCAAAGTGTTACTTGCCTTGCTGATGATCCGCGAGTCCTAGAGATTCGAAGTAATAAGCGGCGCAATCCGGGTAATCTATCACAGACAAACAACAAGCATACAATAAGTACTCATCTAATGCACAGGTAAAACTCGAACAAAAGATCGAACCAGAAAGTTCAGCTTAAGAACTCCGGTTGCAAAGAAAGAAAGAATCGAACAAAGCAACGGAAAACAAATGGCGGAAGAAAACAACTCGGTTCTAGCAAGTTGAAACTAGGTCAAATTTTACAGTAGCAAAACTTGTTTAAGTTGATTAGTCGGAACGGCGGTTTTGAATCAAAACTCCAGGCACTTGAATCACCTGATTCCGATAAACGAGCGAGAAGATAGACTAGAAAGAAGATCGGATCTGAGATCGCGATCGCGGAATAAATCCGGCGGAAAGAAAAAGAAGAACGGTTGAACGAACGGACGTTCGTCAACCTAGAAGAAATCCGGTGATCACGTTCGTTAGGACGAACGGTCCGGTGAACGGTCTTGAGGCAAATAAATCGGAAAAGAAAACGGATCCGATCTAGGGTTTCGAGAAAAGAAAACCGATTGTAAAACCAATCTAGAAAACCGGAACGGTTTCGCGAAGAAAAATGAATCGGAGAAAAAGAATCGGAACGATTAGAAGAAAATGATCCGATGAAAGAAGAGATGTAGCGGGGGCTACCTCCGGTGAAGTCTCCGGCGAGGGGCTCCGGCGGCGTGAGCGTGGGGCGTCGGCAAGGTGCGGCGGCGGCGCGGGTGATGGGCGGCGCGGGCGGCGGCTTTGGGCGGCGCGCGGGTGACGCAGGGCGCGGCGCGGGTGTGGGGCGCGGGGTGCTTGGGGCTTTGGTTTGATAGGTTTAGGGGGGGGTGTGGGAGTATTTATATTGGAGAGGGGGGATTTACTTGGAGTAGAGGACAAGGAATTAGACTAGGACTAGGAATGAAAAGAGGGAAAGAGATCTAGAAAAAAAACGAAAGTGGAGTCCAACAAGGACTCCCAGCGGCGGCGGCTCCTCGTGGCGCCTGGCGCGCGCGGGGGGCCTTGGCCTCTGGCCGGCTGGCTCGGTGGCTTGGGCCTTTGGCCCAAGTCGCTGGATCTGGTTTTTTTTAAAACGGTTCCGTGCTCGGAAAAAAAACAGAAAGAGATCTAAACGAACTCCAAAACTAATAAAGTAAATTTTCCCCGACTCCGAAAAACGAGTCGAACAAAATGAACTTTTCTCCGGGCCTAAAATGCAAATTTTTAAAACGCGCATTTTTCCCTATCCAAATAAAAGGCAAAGGAAACTCCGATAAAACCAATGATCCTTTCTTCAAAATTTGAGAAGACTCAAATATGAAAAAGGCGAAATCTCCAACTCTCTCCAAGGGTCCTTGAGTTGCGTGAAATTTCTAGGATCGGCAAAATGCAAGAAAAATATGATATGCATGATGATCTATGTATAACATTCCAAATTGAAAATTTGGGATGTTACAGTCCCTCGACCCGGCCTCTCAAGAGGATCCAGACATATCTGTGGAGCTGATTGATGGAGTGTTCCATCAATTGAGCAAGGACAATGCCTTGGTGGCCATTACGGCCGATTACCCAGGATTAATCCTGGCCTCCCAGGTAACTGAGATCAAAGTCCCAGTACCCCGAATAGGTGTCTGCCCTCTCGTGTTTTTAGTTTCCTGATTACAACCGAACTTTGCAGGGGAGGTTTTTGAAGCGGATGGCCGAACCTGCGGCGGCAAGCCAACGACGGGCTGCAGGGCCCCGTGGGCAGAAAAGAAGTGCAGTCCGGACCGAGGCGTCAGCGCAAAGGTATGGCGCCCCCCTTATCCCATGTGGTATACCTTTGAGGCACATTGACACTCGTGCTCTCTTCACGACAAAGAGACCTCACCGGACTATATCCGGAGAGGCTTCCAATCGCGCCTCCACCAGCCAGGCTTCAAAGCCTGGTCCGGAGGCGGAGGCGAACGCAAGGCGCGCGCCAGACGCACCTCCGACGGAGGATGTGGACGGGTTGTCTGCCACCAACTCTGAGGTGGAGATTGCCATGAACCACAGGCGTCGCCGGACAATTCTTCGCGACGCTTGTTTCTCCCAAGGGGCGTTAGATGCCTTCAACTCAGGAGATGCGTACCTCCGTGCCGCTCAAAATGGTCTAGCCAGGGCCACGGAGCAATATGTAAAAGACATACGGGTAAGAAAATTTTGATAATTATATATATATATATATATATATATATATATATATATATATATATATATACCAGTAGCCCCCGAGACTTGAAACAGTTAGAATAACTTATTTAAGGATCATTTGTTATGCAGGTTCTTACAGTAAAGAATTCACTACTGTCCAAGGAGCTGGAAGAGTGCAAAGCCCAACTTGAGGCCGCACTAGCCGCAGCAGGGGAGCCCAAGGAGACCCCCTCTGGTAATATACACTTTGACAGATAAGTATTTTGCGAAGCAGGGCATGGGTGCGAATCTGATAAATGAATTTGCAGATGGCGCCGGATTGAATCTGGAAAGGCAACACCTCCTTGCCAGCTAAAGGCTGGTGAGAAGGTGCTGACAAAGGTGAGGCGGGAGAAGAACGATCTCCAAGATGCCAACACCAAGCTGGGCGTCGAGCTGAAAGATGTTCGTGCCCAGTTGTCAGACTCCGTGAAGGAGAATCAGCGGCTTCGGCGCAGCATATTTAGTAAATGCTTGAGCGAACCTTTGAAAGAAAGTTCGGCGGGGAAGTCGACTAACAGAGCAATGTCTGTAGGTGTGCTAACAGGTCGTCCTGCAGAGGAGATTCCCGGTTCTACGGGTGACCTTCTTCCCGAGCTCTCACAACTGCCCGATCGAGTTCGGCAGGCGATGCAAGGTGTCGTCCAGGCCCTGTGGACATCCGTCTCCATGCCCGAAGTATTTGGAGAGCTTGCGGAGAAGCTAAAGGGAGCACGGCAGCTCTTTCGATTGTGGAAGATATCGGCCTGCCGTCAAGGCGCTAGGGAGGCCTGGGCCATGGTGAAGACGCGGTACACAAAGGCTGACCCCAACCACATGGCCGAGGTCGGTCCTGTAGGGCCGGATGGGAAGGAGATCCCTGTAAGCTTAGTATACGGCCAAGTAAAGTTGGCCGCAAAGTATTCCCAGCAGGACTGTAAATTAGACAGCATGTTAGATGGTATTGAAGAGGAATATAATCAATCGAAATGACTATCTTATATCTTATATTTACTAATCGAAGGCACCATACGAACTCCCACGTCAATTCTAGAGGTTGTAAATTTTTATCCATTCGATCAAAAGTCTAATTCATCCACTATCGTTGGATGAAGTCCCCATCTCCTAACAACGTGAGGCCATCCTAGAGAAAAAACAACGTGCAGTCTCTTTTTTAATCTTAATCTTAAAAGGAAAGAAAAGCAAGAAATCTCTACACGTTATCTCCCCTCCGATCTCTGGAGAACAAGATCATGGCATAGACGCCACATCTTCAGGTCTCCCTCCCGTGCACGCATCCCCATCTCCATATCCTCCTCCGCCAGGAATCGTCTCTCACCGTCTCACATCGTGGCCGGCTGGCCGGCTGCTGATTATGTTGGGACCAACACGCATCGGTTCGAGATGATGAGGGTTGAGAGGAGAGCCATGATCGCCTTGCCACACCTGCTCGACGAGAAAGATGCGGCTGGAAGGAGGGCATCATCAACAACTGCGAGGAGATGGACCAAAATCACCCACGAGCTGCTGATATGTTCTCCCGGTAAGCTCCTTTTCTTTGCTGTGGGACATCCGGGAACCCTACTGCATCTGGCTGCGTCTTCTCTCCATACCATCCTCAGATTCATGTTCCATCTAAAAGAAAGGTACAATCCAGTCAAGCCTCTTCCATGTTCTTCCACGCTGCAATTGCGATCAAATAGATGAAACCATCCTACAATGGTTGATGCAGGCATCCAAGATATAATCAAAGGTGTGCCCATAGCAGTTTCAATTTGATTGGGTGGTCACCGTCGTACATGAGAACCAGTGAAACCAGCCTCTCCCCGATCCACTTCTCTTGAACCTTGCTGCAGTCTATGCAGCTGAGGACAATGTCCTTCGAATCTCCTAAAATTTCATGGCCTGACCACAATGCAATAGGTGATGAACGATAAACTAAATAAGGTGGTGCTTCGATGATTGACATTTGAATCTGTCATGCAGCCATCATTAATTGTTGGTGAGACTGTAGATCAGAGGAACTACTCTAGCCTGATAGTGCAGCGATTGACTTTCCATATGCTGCAGGAGTTCATCACCGGTCGCTCATATCCTCATACTGTAGGCAGGTAATACATTATTGCTAATCCCTCTGCCCTAATCTACAGTCCGTTCCATTCATCGCAGAACCCCAAAGAAATCTAATAAATCTGTAACAACTAACAAAGAAAAATTGCTATTGCATATACCCATCTACCGGCAGAGAGCAACACTATTCATGAGTCGATCATGACAAGATTATTATCCAACGTAGAGGAGAACTAGCTGCATCTTCAGCGGCAAGCAGGTAGTCCCTTTTAATTAAATTAAGATCGTCTTTTTGGTGGGGACATAAACTGTATGGGAGCATTGTAGAATGGCAATACTGAAGCAATGATGATATACGATCCAGTTGCTATATCCAACTGAAGTGGTATCGCACCCATGGTTCCTGATCTTTGATGGATGGGAATCATATTTGTTGCTGCTGTTTGGTACGTGACAGTTGGTGTTCGAAAGTTTGAGGAAGTACGTAAAAATATTGCCAGGAAATTAGTTGATGTTTTGTACGGATAGAATTTAGATATCCTCTTTTGTTTTTGTCTGAATATACATGCTAAATCTCCAATTGTCCACATGGTATATCTAACAATTATGCTTACTGTGGTTAAGGAAATGTACGAGGGCTAGACTTCCAAAATGTTCCTATGTACGAAAGACATGAAAGTTATAACATCTTCCTTCCATCTATCGACCACTGGCTGTTCCATGCAATATGGATTAGCGAATATATCTGATCATATGAAGTGAAAAGGTCATCCATAGCTTACAAAATTTTCAAACATACGGTTTCTAATCCTATGCAATTTATTATGCTTAACAAAACAAAAAGTAGAAATTGACTTTCAGAGAATCTATAATTTAATAATAAGAGACCACATATATGGGCTAAATACGATGATTTGAACTGTAGGTGTTTCACCTAATTTTGTCCATAGTACCAAAGACTGAAAAACATGACAACTAATGGGTAGGTGCAGCAGGCAGCAAAAGTGAGGGCAGAGGTGTATGTTGCTTTTTATGAGAGGTTCAACATTAAGGTGGACTACGAAGATGAAGTAATCACTCTTGCTTAAAAAAAATACAAAAACACCTTCGGATCCACGCGGCAAAGATGATCTATCTAGGCATGAACTTTCTTTTGATAATTCCGAGGTCAGTTTCACTCTAGCTATATTGTTTGTCGTTTTCATAATTCCAATTTAAGCCATAGTTCCAGCCAGAAAATTGTACAACTCAGCATCGGTTATTTGTTAGCAAATTGTTAGAAATTTTTCAAGTAACATATAGTTTTATACATGAAATACTGTACTATAGACTACTGTAAATTGTATGTAATATGATATTTGATCATTTGATATTTTTTATTGTAACAATCAGATCGGCCCGATCTCTGTGGAGGCAATATCATGTATTTTGCATATTGCACCTCGAGGTTCTTGAAGCTCAGTTGCTTAGTTGCAAACTTTCTGAGATGGTAAAGCAAAATCCAGATATTTGCTTTTGTATAATAAGATCTTTCTAATATTGTGCATCAAAACCGTTCGAAGTAACCTGTATTACCACTGGGCAATAAATTTTGTGGGAGCAACATAATTAGATAATGGAGAATGTATGGAACTGCTACTCCATAAATTTCATAAAGTTGGTATTCAATTTTTAATAGAGTTATGGTTCAGTAGAAAGCTCTTACTAGAAGTGATCGAGCGTAATATGGCAGTAACTTGGTAATATAATTATGAAACATCATGTTGCAACACAACTAATACGTTTGTAAAAGGAAAATCTACTTGACACAAGTAATCAAGCAAAAAGTTAAGTATGCTTTCAATAAGCTTTAGAATGTGTATTTCAAAGTTTTATAATACCTACTATCCCTTTCAAAGTATAATGAGGATGCTAACCGTCAAAATTCATGCTTTCATAGTCATTCAATTCATATTCGAATGCGGTTTGTGTGAATCTACTTTTGTAATCATTGATTTAAATTTATATGAGAAAATAACAATCAAATCATGAATTTGCAAGTTAAAACACGTGTTATATTTTGGGACCTTGACAGTAGTCAGTAGATGACTCCGTGTGCAATATTGGTTATCAAGAGCTTTCAACGATTTTATTAGATAAATAAATCCCTCGCCGTGCAGCGGCACGGGTTGATGACTAGTGTAATTTAATTGACATTTATAATGCCTTCTAGCCGGATTGTAGATCATTTGTCATGGCTGACCTTTTCGCTTCAGCCTCGGGACCTGACGGTCCGGACTGTGTCCGAATTCCCATGCGGTTATATAGGAACCGGGGAATGCATGGAGACCAGGCGTAGGGGTCATTAGTGCGTGAACAGACAAGTGCCCGACTAGCTATGTTATATTACATGGTTAGTAAGAAACATCTTCTAGGGAGAATAGTTCCGTTAGGGGTTCCTTTCCCTGGGAGGCATGCCCTAAGGTGCATGTCCATGCTGCGAAAAGAAACGCAGGAAAAACATCTGGGGGCGTATAGATAAAAAAAGATTATCTTTAGTTCACCGACCAAATATTCCGTTAAGAACGCTAGTTTTCGGCTTCACCTAGTCTGAGGTACACGTCCGGCTGACCCGGCAGTAACAATCGCAGAGGTGCTCCCTTTACCACCTAGCCGAACAATCGGGAACATAGGGGTAAGCACAGGAGCCAGGCAATCCAGCTTGGCCAAAACTTAAGTCATATCGATGCATATAATGGTGAATAAAAGGTACATGCGGAAGTGTGACACATGTGTTGGGCATGAAGCCCGTATAAGTAAGCTTCTGTTTAAAGAAGCCCCCAGGTTTAATGAGCGCGGATAGCGCGTCACTTTATGAGCCTTTAAAGGCTATAAGAGAGAGAGAGAGAGAAGAAGAGGAATGTAAGACAGAAAGTATATAAAAAATGGACAGAGAAAGGAGACGAACACAGAGTCCGGCGCTAGGCATAGAATCTTCGGAGACGGGCTACATTCCATGGGTTCGGCTCGAGTGGGTTATCCAATGCATCCCGTAGGCGGTACGCTCCACCAGTCAGGACATGGTCAATTATGAAGGGTCCTTCCCACTTGGGCTTGAGTTTGTCCTTTTTCTTGTCCGGTAGTCGTAGAACTAATTCGCCAACGTTGTAATTTTTGGCTCGTACTTCTCTGCTTTGGTATCTTTGAGCCTGCTGTTGATAGAATGCGGAACGGGCTTTTGCCACGTCACGCTCCTCCTCCAATGCGTCCAAGTTGTCCTGCCAATCGAGCTCGGCTTCTCTTCCTTCGTACATGCGCACTCGAGGTGAGTCATGAATTATGTCGCAAGGCAAAACTGCCTCTGCGCCGTACACCATAAAGAATGGTGTGTATCCGGTGGTGCGATTCGGCGTGGTCCGCAGCCCCCAGAGTACAGAGTCGAGCTCCTCTACCCAGTGTGTGTTAGATTCCTTGAGGGACCGCACAAATCTGGGTTTGATGCCGCTCATGATAAGACCATTTGCATGTTCGACCTGGCCGTTAGTTTGTGGGTGATAGACGGAAGCATAATCGAGCTTGATGCCCATGTTTTTGCACCAGAGTTTTACCTCGTCGGCCGTAAAGTTTGTGCCGTTATCTATGATGATGCTGTGGGGGATGCCGTAACGGTGTACAACCCTGGATATAAAGTCTATCACCGGTCCGGATTCGGCCGTCTTAACAGGCTTGGCTTCTATCCATTTGGTGAACTTATCCACCATGACCAGTAAGTATTTTTGCTTGTAGGTACCGCCTTTAAGGGGTCCAACCATGTCAAGCCCCCAGACCGCGAAGGGCCAAGTGATGGGGATAGTTTGGAGGGCGGTGGGTGGCATATGGCTTTGGTTTGCAAAGATTTGGCAACCGGTGCATCGTTGGACTAAGTCATGGGCGTCTACCCGGGCCGTCGGCTAATAAAAGCCTGTACGGAAGGCCTTGCTTACAAGGGACCGAGCTGCCGCGTGATGACCGTCGAGTCCGGCATGAATTTCAGCCAGGAGGTTCCGCCCTTCCTCTTTGGAGATGCACCTTTGAAGGACTCCGGTAGTGCTTTTCTTATAAAGCTCTCCCTCATGGACTTTGTAAGCTTTGGACCGCCGCACTATGCAACGTGCCTCATTTTGGTTCTCGGGGAGTTCC
Source organism: Triticum monococcum (assembly GCA_034509565.1). Taxonomy (NCBI): domain Eukaryota; kingdom Viridiplantae; phylum Streptophyta; class Magnoliopsida; order Poales; family Poaceae; genus Triticum; species Triticum monococcum. Next base: position 700,782,298 of record CM067847.1, read on the forward strand.
TGCCTAGTAAGGTAGGCGAGGAATGGTTCCATCCATGGGGCGATAACGGCCATTATTACGTGGGCTGAAGGTGTTATTTCGTTGGCAGAGCCTCCAATTGTGTCGGAATATTCGGTGTCGGGCAGTGCGGTTGGGTCCGGGCTGTTATTGTTTGGCTCCCCTTCCCATACTACGGATGGCTTGAACAGCCTTTCCAAGAAGATGTTGGGGGGACTACATCGCGTTTTGCGCTGATGCGTGCCAGGACATCTGCCGCCTAATTATTTTCCCGGGCTACATGGTGGAATTCAAGCCCTTCGAACTGAGCTGACATTTTTAGGACGGCATTGCGGTAAGCTGCCATTTTTGGATCCTTGGCATCAAAGTCTCCATTTATTTGGGATATTGCAAGGTTTGAGTCCCCGCGCACCTCTAGGCGTTGAATGCCCATGGATACTGCCATCCGGAGACCATGTAAATGGGCCTCATATTCGGCTGCATTTGTTGGAGTCCGTGTACATAATCTAGAGTACGTATTGAACCGTGTCTCCTATGGGGGATGTCAAAATGACGCAAGCCCCCAGTCCGGCCAACATCTTGGAGCCATCAAAATGCATGATCCAATTTGAATATGTGCCGTACTCTTTAGGGAGTTCGGCCTCCGTCCATTCTGCGAGGAAGTCGGCCAAGACTTGCGACTAGATGGCTCGCCGTGGCTTATAAGTTATGTCGAATGGGATGAGCTCAATGGCCCATTTTGCAATCCGGCCCATTGCGTCACGGTTGTTTATAACATCGTTAAGTGGTACTTCCGAGGCTACTGTTATTGAACACTCTTGAAAGTAGTGTCGTAGCTTCCGCGATGCCATGAATACCGTGTACGCAATCTTTTGATAATGTGGGTACCGTGATTTGCAGGGAGTGAGGACAGTGGACACATAATAGACCGGCTTTAGAAGGGGGAATTTGTGTCCGTCCGCTTCTCGTTCGACGATGAGCACTGCGCTTACAACCTGATGTGTTGCTGCAATGTATAATAGCATTGGTTCGCCAATGTTTGGCGCGGCCACGACTGGGTTTGTTGCCAGTATGGCTTTTATTTCGTCGAGTCCGGCCGTGGCTGCATTTGTCCATTCGAGGTGTTCGGTGCGCCGAAGGAGGCGGTAAAGGGGTAGGGCCTTTTCTCCCAAGCGGGAGATAAAGCGGCTTAGAGCCGCCACGCATCCGGTTAACTTTTGTATTTGTTTGAGGTCCTTTGGGATATCCAGTTGCGACAGAGCTCGGATCTTGGCTGGATTTGCTTCAATTCCTCTACCGGATACAATGAAGCCCAAGAGCTTTCCGGCTGGAACGCCGAAAACGCATTTTTCCGGGTTAAGCTTGATGTCGTATGTTCAGAGGTTATCAAATGTGAGCCTCAAGTCGTCTACTAGATATTCGACATGTCTTGTTTTGACGACCACATCATCTACATATGCCTCCACTGTTTTGCCGATCTGGTTTTCCAGACATGTCCGAATCATGCGCTGATATGTTGCGCCGGCGTTTTTGAGCCCGAAGGGCATCGTGTTGAAGCAGAATGGGCCGTGGTGTGATAAATGCCGTTGCGGCTTGGTCTGGTTCTGCCATCTTGATTTGATGGTAGCCGGAATATGCATCGAGGAAACATAACGAATCGTGTCCTGCGGTAGCGTCGATAATTAGATCGATGCGGGGGAGGGGGAAGGGATCCTTTGGGCAAGCCTTGTTAAGGTCTTTAAAATCAACACACAGGCGCCAGGATTTGTCCTTCTTTAGTACCATCACTAGGTTTGCTAGCCAGTCCGGATGTTTTATATCTCTGATGAATCCGGCCTCCAATATCTTTGCTAGCTCCTCTCCCATGGCCTGTCTCTTAGGTTCGGAAAAACACCGAAGAGCCTGTTTGACAGGTTTGAATCCTGTTTGGATATTTAAGCTGTGCTCGGCCAGCCTGCGTGGGATTCCTGGCACGTCTGAAGGGTGCCAGGTGAAAATGTCCTAGTTCTCCCGTAGGAACTCTTGCAGTGCGGCGTCTACATCAGGGTTTAGCTGTGCCCCGATGGAAGCTGTTTTATTAGGGTCCGTTGGATGGACTTGGAATTTGACTATTTTGTCCGCCGGTTTAAAGGAGGTGGACTTGGATCTTTTATCGAGTACCACATCGTCCCTATTCACCGTAGAGCGCAGCGCAGTCAGTTCCTCAGCCGCTAGGGCTTCGGATAGTGCCTCGAGGGCCAGTGCGGCTGTCTTGCTTTCGGCGCGGAGTGCTATGTCCGGATCACTAGCGAGAGTGATGATCCCGTTAGGCCTGGGCATCTTGAGCTTCATGTACCCGTAATGGGGTATTGCTTGGAAGATTGTAAATGCTTCCTGCCCTAGCAGAGCGTGATAACCGCTGCTGAACGGAGCCACATGGAACGTGATCTCTTCGGACCTGTAATTATCCGGCGTGCCGAACACCACATCTAGTGTGATTTTTCCTGTACAGCGCGCTTCTCGACTGGGGATTATTCCTCTAAAGGTTGTGCTGCTTCGCTCAATGCGGTTCCAGTATATTTCCATTTTTTTGAAGGGTTTCATCATAAATGAGGTTCAATCCGCTGCCACCGTCCATGAGTACCTTGGTAAGACGAAAGCCGTCCACTGTTGGACTGAGGACCAATGCAGCTAGTGCTCGGGCTGTTCGGAATTTAGGTTCATCACTGGCGTTAAAGGTAATACCCGTGTCACTCCATGGGTTTATTGTTGCTACTTGGTAGACTTCGGCGAGGCTGTGGAGTGTCCTTTTTCGCATATTATTTGATGCGAGAGTCCCGAAGACTGTTAATACCGTATTGGTGTCTCTGGGGTGGCTTTCTATGGCCTCCGGAATTTGGAGATTTTCGCCAATTTTGGCCACCTGCCGGAGTATCCAACACGCTCTAAGGCTGTGAGTTGGTGTGGCGTCCTTTGTAGTGTGAATTTTACAGGGTCCATTAAGCCATCCTTCCAGTACGGTTCCATGCCCTGTAGAGGGTTTTTGCTTTTTAGTGCTTGACCCGGGTGTCTGGTGATGATGCACCCTTTTATTTTGGACTGGGTTTGTATTCAGGGCCGGATTGTCCCAAAATTTTATTTCGGTTTTCCAGGCGCTTTCCATCGCACAGTACTTTCGTACAATGGACGCCAAGTCAGCGAAGCGTGTAATATCATGGCGACTTATGGCGTTGAGTATTCCCTTATCTGTGCAATTATTGCAAAAGATTGAGATTGCGTCTTCCTCGCGGCAGTCCCTTAGCCTGTTCTTAACCAGGAGGAATCTGGCCCAGTAATGATGTACTATTTCATCGGGCTCTTGCCTGATTTTGGATAGATCGCTTATGTTGGGGTGGGTGGGTGGAATTAAATCCGAAGCCTCACCCCATCTGAGGCTCAGAGGCCGAGGAATCTCCGAACTCGAAATTTTGGATTCCTGGATGTTGTCCAATGAATCCAGCCCGTCGCCTGACTCTAAGGTCAGGTCTTGAGTGATATCCTCCACTCCGCGGGTATCCGGCTTGGAGGGATCGCGAATACGGACGTAGCGAGTCCTTAAGATAGATGAAGGGTCGCCGCACTGTCCCTCTACCATGGCAACGTGATGGGTGACTTGGGGAGAGTTAATCTCTCTCAGATCGGGTGTAGGCCCAATTTGGTCGTAATCCGTAGCGACTCCCAGGGCGGCGAAGCGATCCAAGAGCTCGTTTATGGAGGAGAGCTCCATTGGATCTAACTGCTCGGCGAGTTCCGAGCTGACATGAAGATTGTTTTCAATGGCTCGAGAGGTCATCGTCGTCGTAGAAGCCGAACAGGCGGTCATAAGAAAACCACCTAGCCGGAGGGTTTGGCTGACAGCCAAAGCTCCCTTAGCAACGGTGTCGTCTTTAAAGGCGGGGCGAGGCATCCTTCCTGATGGCGACGACACAGAGGAACTCTCAATGAAAGCACCAATGTCAGTGTCAAAACCGGCGGATCTCGGGTAGAGGGTCCCGAACTGTGCGTCTAGGCCCGATGGTGTTGGGGAACGTAGTAATTTCGAAAATTTTCCTACGCACACGCAAGATCATGGTGATGCACAGCAACGAGAGGGGAGAGTGTTGTCTACGTACCAACGCAGACCGACTGCGGAAGCGATCACACAACGTAGAGGAAGTAGTCGTACGTCTTCTTCCCGATCCGACCGATCCAAGCACCGTTACTCCGGCACCTCCGAGTTCTTAGCACACGTTCAGCTCGATGACGATCCTCGGGCTCCGATCCAGCAAAGCGTCGAGGAAGAGTTTCGTCAGCACGACAGCGTGGTGACGATCTTGATGTACTACCGACGCAGGGCTTCGCCTAAGCACTACAACGGTATGATCGAGGTGGAATTTGGTGGCAGGGGGCACCGCACACGGCTAAGGAACGATCTCAAGGATCAACTTGTGTGTCTTGGGGTGTCCCCTGCCCCCGTATATAAAGGTTGGAGGGAGGGGGGCTGGCCGGCCAGAGAGACCGGGAGTAGGACTCCCCCCTCCAATCCTATTCCAACTAGGACTCTCAAGGGGGAAAGGAGAGAGAGGGGGGCCGGCCCCTTCTCCTAGTCCTACTAGGACTTGGGGAAGGGGGGGGGCGCGCGGCCAGCTGCGGGCTGCCCCTTTTCTCTTTTCCACTAAGGCCCAATAGGCCCATTAGTCTCCCGGGGGGTTCCGGTAACCCTCCCGGTATTCCGGTAAAATCCCGATTTCACCCGGAACACTTCCTATGTCCAAACATAGGCTTCCAATATATCAATCTTTACATCTCGACCATTTCGAGACTCCTCGTCATGTCCGTGATCTCATCCGGGACTCCGAACAACCTTCGGTACATCAAAATGCATAAACTCATAATAACTGTCATCGTAACGTTAAGCGTGCGGACCCTACGGTTCGAGAACAATGTAGACATGACCGAGACACGTCTCCGGTCAATGACCAATAGCGGGACCTGGATGCCCATATTGGCTCCTACATATTCTACGAAGATCTTTATCGGTCAGACCGCATAACAACATACGTTGTTCCCTTTGTCATCGGTATGTTACTTGCCCGAGATTCGATCGTCGGTATCCAATACCTAGTTCAATCTCGTTACCGGCAAGTCTCTTTACTCGTTCCGTAATACATCATCTGACAACTAACATATTAGTTGCAGTGCTTGCAAGGCTTATGTGATGTGCATTACCGAGAGGGCCCAGAGATACCTCTCCGACAATCGGAGTGACAAACCCTAATCTCGAAATACGCCAACCCAACATCTACCATTGGAGACACCTGTAGTACTCCTTTATAATCACCCAGTTACGTTGTGACGTTTGGTAGTACCCAAAGTGTTCCCCCGGTAAACGGGAGTTGCATAATCTCATAGTTATAGGAACATGTATAAGTCATGAAGAAAGCAATAGCAACATACTAAACGATCGGGTGCTAAGCTAATGGAATGGGTCATGTCAATCAGATCATTCTACTAATGATGTGACCTCGTTAATCAAATAACAACTCTTTGTTCATGGTTAGGAAACATAACCATCTTTGATTAACGAGCTAGTCAAGTAGAGGCATACTAGTGACACTCTATTGGTCTATGTATTCACACATGTATTATGTTTCCGGTTAATACAATTCTAGCATGAATAATAAACATTTATCATGATATAAGGAAATAAATAATAACTTTATTATTGCCTCTAGGGCATATTTCCTTCAGTCTCCCACTTGCACTAGAGTCAATAATCTAGATTACACAGTAATGATTCTAACACCCATGGAGCCTTGGTGCTGATCATGTTTTGCTCGTGGAAGAGGCTTAGTCAACGGGTCTGCAATATTCAGATCCGTATGTATCTTGCAAATCTCTATGTCTCCCACCTGGACTAAATCCCGGATGGAGTTGAAGCGTCTCTTGATGTGTTTGGTCCTTTTGTGAAATCTGGATTCCTTTGCCAAGGCAATTGCACCAGTATTGTCACAGAAGATTTTCATTGGACCCGATGCACTAGGTATGACACCTAGATCGGATATGAACTCCTTCATCCAGACTCCTTCGTTTGCTGCTTCCGAAGCAGCTATGTACTCCGCTTCACATGTAGATCCCGCTACGACGCTTTGTTTAGAACTGCACCAACTGACAGCTCCTCCGTTTAAAGTAAACACGTATCCGGTTTGTGATTTACAATCGTACGGATCAGTGTCAAAGCTTGCATCAACGTAACCTCTTACGGTGAGCTCTTTGTCACCTCCATATACGAGAAACATATCCTTAGTCCTTTTCAGGTATTTCAGGATGTTCTTGACCGCTGTCCAGTGATCCATTCCTGGATTACTTTGGTACCTCCCTGCTAAACTTATAGCAAGGCACACATCAGGTCTGGTACACAGCATTGCATACATGATAGAGCCTATGGCTGAAGCATAGGGAACATCTTTCATTTTCTCTCTATCTTCTGCAGTGGTCGGGCATTGAGTCTGACTCAACTTCACACCTTGTAACACAGGCAAGAACCCTTTCTTTGCTTGATCCATTTTGAACTTCTTCAAAATCTTGTCAAGGTATGTGCTCTGTGAAAGTCCAATTAAGCGTTTTGATCTATCTCTATAGATCTTTATGCCTAATATGTAAGCAGCTTCCCCGAGGTCTTTCATCGAAAAACTTTTATTCAAGTATCCCTTTATGCTATCCAGAAATTCTATATCATTTCTAATCAGCAATATGTCATCCACATATAATATCAGAAATGCTACAGAGCTCCCACTCACTTTCTTGTAAATACAGGCTTCTCCAAAAGTCTGTATAAAGCCAAATGCTTTGATCACACTATCAAAGCGTTTATTCCAACTCCGAGATGCTTGCACCAGTCCATAAATGGATCGCTGGAGTTTGCATACTTAGCTCCCTTTGGATCGACAAAACCTTCTGGTTGTATCATATACAACTCTTCTTCCAGAAATCCATTCAGGAATGCAGTTTTGACATCCATCTGCCATATTTCATAATCATAAAATGCGGCAATTGCTAACATAATTCTGACGGACTTAAGCATCGCTACGGGTGAGAAGGTCTCATCGTAGTCAACCCCTTGAACTTGTCGAAAACCTTTCGCGACAAGTCGAGCTTTATAGACAGTAATATTACCGTCAGCGTCAGTCTTTTTCTTGAAGATCCATTTATTCTCAATTGCTTGCCGATCATCGGGCAAGTCAACCAAAGTCCATACTTTGTTTTCATACATGGATCCCATCTCAGATTTCATGGCCTCAAGCCACTTTGCGGAATCTGGGCTCACCATCGCTTCTTCATAGTTCGTAGGTTCATCATGATCTAGTAGCATGACTTCCAGAACTGGATTACCGTACCACTCTGGTGCGGATCTCACTCTGGTTGATCTACGTGGTTCAGTAGTATCTTGTCCTGAAGCTTCATGATCATCATCATTAGCTTCCTCACTAATTGGTATAGGTGTCGCAGAAACAGTTTTCTATGATGTACTATTTTCCAATAAGGGAGCAGGTACAGTTACCTCGTCAAGTTCTACTTTCCTCCCACTCACTTCTTTCGAGAGAAACTCCTTCTCTAGAAAGTTTCCGAATTTAGCAACAATAGTCTTGCCTTCGGATCTGTGATAGAAGGTGTATCCAATAGTTTCCTTTGGATATCCTATGAAGACACATTTCTCCGATTTGGGTTCGAGCTTATCAGGTTGAAGCTTTTTCACATAAGCATCGCAGCCCCAAACTTTAAGAAACGACAACTTTGGTTTCTTGCCAAACCATAGTTCATAAGGTGTCGTCTCAACGGATTTTGATGGTGCCCTATTTAACGTGAATGCGGCCGTCTCTAAAGCATAACCCCAAAACGATAGCGGTAAATCAGTAAGAGACATCATAGATCGCACCATATCCAGTAAAGTACGATTACGACGTTCGGACACACCATTACGCTGTGGTGTTCCGGGTGGCGGGAGTTGCGAAACTATTCCACAATTTTTCAAATGTACACCAAACTCGTAACTCAAATATTCTCCTCCACGATCAGATCGTAGAAACTTTATTTTCTTGTTACGATGATTTTCAACCTCACTCTGAAATTCTTTGAACTTTTCAAATGTTTCAGACTTATGTTTCATTAAGTAGATATACCCATATCTGCTTAAATCATCTGTGAAGGTGAGAAAACAACGATATCCGCCACGAGCCTCAATATTCATCGGACCACATACATCGGTATGTATGATTTCCAATAAATCTGTTGCTCTCTCCATAGTACCGGAGAACGGTGTTTTAGTCATCTTGCCTATGAGGCACGGTTCGCAAGTACCAAGTGATTCATAATCAAGTGGTTCCAAAAGCCCATCAGTATGGAGTTTCTTCATGCGCTTTACACCGATATGACCTAAACGGCAGTGCCACAAATAAGTTGCACTATCATTATTAACTTTGCATCTTTTGGCTTCTACATTATGAATATGTGTATCACTATCATCGAGATTCAACAAGAATAGACCATTCTTCAAAGGTGCATGACCATAAAAGATATTACACATATAAATAGAACAACCATTATTCTCTGATTTAAATGAATAACCGTCTCGCATCAAACAAGATCCAGATATAATGTTCATGCTCAACGCTGGCACCAAATAACAATTATTTAGGTCTAATATTAATCCCGAAGGTAGATGTAGAGGTAGCGTGCCGGCCGCGATCACATCGACTTTGGAACTGTTTCCCACGCGCATCGTCACCTCGTCCTTTGCTAGCGTCCGCTTATTCCGTAGTCCCTGTTTCGAGTTGCAAATATTAGCAACAGAACCAGTATCAAATACCCAGGTGCTACTGCGAGCTCTAGTAAGGTACACATCAATAACATGTATTTCACATATACCTTTGTTCACTTTGCCATCCTTCTTATCCGCCAAATACTTGGGGCAGTTCCGCTTCCAGTGACCAGTCTGCTTGCAGTAGAAGCACTCAGTTTCAGGCTTAGGTCCAGACTTGGGTTTCTTCTCTTGAGCAGCAACTTGCTTGCTGTTCTTCTTGAAGTTTCCCTTCTTCTTCCCTTTGCCCTTTTTCTTGAAACTAGTGGTTTTGCTAACCATCAACACTTGATTCTCCTTCTTGATTTCTACCTCCGCAGCTTTCAGCATTGCGAAGAGCTCAGGAATAGTCTTGTTCATCCCTTGCATATTATAGTTCATCACGAAGCTCTTGTAGCTTGGTGGCAGTGATTGGAGAATTCTGTCAATGACGCAGTCATCTGGAAGATTAACTCCCATATGAATCAAGTGATTATTATACCCAGACATTTTGAGTATATGCTCACTGACAGAACTGTTCTCCTCCATCTTGCAGCTATAGGACTTATTGGAGACTTCATATCTCTCAATTCGGGCATTTGCTTGAAATATCAACTTCAACTCCTGGAACATCTCATATGCTCCATGACGTTCAAAACGTCGTTGAAGTCCCGATTCTAAGCCGTAAAGCATGGCACATTGAACTATCGAGTAGTCATCAGCTTTGCTCTGCCAGACGTTCATAACATCTGGCGTTGCTCCAGCAGCAGGCCTGTCACCCAGCGGTGCTTCCAGGACGTAATTCTTCTGTGCAGCAATGAGGATAATCCTCAGGTTACGGACCCAGTCCGTGTAATTGCTACCATCATCTTTCAACTTTGCTTTCTCAAGGAACGCATTAAAATTTAACGGAACAACAGCACGAGCCATCTATCTACAATCAACATAAACAAGCAAGATACTATCAGGTACTAAGTTCATGATAAGTTTAAGTTCAGTTAATCAAATTACTTAAGAACTCCCACTTAGATAGACATCCCTCTAATCCTCTAAGTGATCACGTGATCCAAATCAACTAAACCATAACCGATCATCACGTGAGATGGAGTAGTTTTCAATGGTGAACATCGTTATGTTGATCATATCTACTATATGATTCACGCTCGACCTTTCGGTCTCCGTGTTCCGAGGCCATATCTGTATATGCTTGGCTCGTCAAGTATAACCTGAGTATTCTGCGTGTGCAACTGTTTTGCACCCGTTGTATTTGGACGTAGAGCTTATCACACCCGATCATCACGTGGTGTCTGGGCACGATGAACTTTGGCAACGGTGCATACTCAGGGAGAACACTTCTTGATAATTTAGTGAGAGATCATCTTATAATGCTACCGTCAATCAAAGCAAGATAAGATGCATAAAAGGATAAACATCACATGCAATTAATATAAGTGATATGATATGGCCATCATCATCTTGTGCTTGTGATCTCCATCTCCGAAGCACCATCATGATCACCATCGTCACCGGCGCGACACCTTGATCTCCATCATAGCATCGTTGTCGTCTCGCCAATCTTATGCTTCCACGACTATCACTACCGCTTAGTAATAAAGTAAAGCATTACATCGCGATTGCATTGCATACAATAAAGCGACAACCATATGGCTCCTGCCAGTTGCCGATAACTCGGTTACAAAACATGATCATCTCATACAATAAAATCAGCATCATGCCTTGACCATATCACATCACAACATACCCTGCAAAAACAAGTTAGACGTCCTCTACTTTGTTGTTGCAAGTTTTACGTGGCTGCTACGGGCTTAAGTAAGAACTCATCTCACCTACGCATCAAAACCACAACGATAGTTCATCAAATAGACTTCGTTTTAACCTTCTCAAGGACCGGGCGTAGTCACACTTGGTTCAACTAAAGTTGGAGAGACAGTCTTCCGCAAGCCATCTATGTGCAAAGCACGTCGAGGGAACCGGTCTCGCGTAAGAGTACGCGTAAGGTTGGTCCGGATCGTCTCACCCAACAATACCGCCGAACCAAAGTATGACATGCTGGTAGGCAGTATGACTTGTATCACCAACAACTCACTTGTGTTCTACTCGTGCAAATAACATCAAACCATAAAACCTAGGCTCGGATGCCACTGTTGGGGAACGTAGTAATTTCGAAAATTTTCCTACGCACATGCAAGATCATGGTGATGCACAGCAACGAGAGGGGAGAGTGTTTTCTACGTACCAACACAGACCGACTGCGGAAGCGATCACACAACGTAGAGGAAGTAGTCGTACGTCTTCTTCCCGATCCGACCGATCCAAGCACCGTTACTCCGGCACCTCCGAGTTCTTAGCACACGTTCAGATCGATGACGATCCTCGGGCTCCGATCCAGCAAAGCGTCGAGGAAGAGTTTCGTCAGCACGACGGCGTGGTGACGATCTTGATGTACTACCGACGCAGGGCTTCGCCTAAGCACTACAACGGTATGATCGAGGTGGAATTTGGTGGCAGGGGGCACCGCACACGGCTAAGGAACGATCTCAAGGATCAACTTGTGTGTCTTGGGGTGTCCCCTGCCCCCGTATATAAAGGTTGGAGGGAGGGGGGCTGGCCGGCCAGAGAGAGGGAGGCGCAGGGGGAGTCCTACTCCTACCGGGAGTAGGACTCCCCCCTCCAATCCTATTCCAACTAGGACTCTCAAGGGGGAAAGGAGAGAGAGGGGAGCCGGCCCCTTCTCCTAGTCCTACTAGGACTTGGGGAAGGGGGGGGGGCGCGGCCAGCTGCGGGCTGCCCCTTTTCTCTTTTCCACTAAGGCCCAATAGGCCCATTAGTCTCCCGGGGGGTTCCGGTAACCCTCCCGGTATTCCGGTAAAATCCCGATTTCACCCGGAACACTTCCTATGTCCAAACATAGGCTTCCAATATATCAATCTTTATGTCTCGACCATTTCGAGACTCCTCGTCATGTCCGTGATCTCATCCGGGACTCCGAACAACCTTCGGTACATCAAAATGCATAAACTCATAATAACTGTCATCGTAACTTTAAGCGTGCGGACCCTACGGTTCGAGAACAATGTAGACATGACCGAGACACGTCTCCGGTCAATAACCAATAGCGGGACCTGGATGCCCATATTGGCTCCTACATATTCTACGAAGATCTTTATCGGTCAGACCGCATAACAACATACGTTGTTCCCTTTGTCATCGGTATGTTACTTGCCCGAGATTCGATCGTCGGTATCCAATACCTAGTTCAATCTCGTTACCGGCAAGTCTCTTTAATCGTTCCGTAATACATCATCTGACAACTAACATATTAGTTGCAGTGCTTGCAAGGCTTATGTGATGTGCATTATCGAGAGGGCCCAGAGATACCTCTCCGACAATCGGAGTGACAAACCCTAATCTCGAAATACGCCAACCCAACATCTACCATTGGAGACACCTGTAGTACTCCTTTATAATCACCCAGTTACGTTGTGACGTTTGGTAGTACCCAAAGTGTTCCTCCGGTAAACGGGAGTTGCATAATCTCATAGTTATAGGAACATGTATAAGTCATGAAGAAAGCAATAGCAACATACTAAACGATCGGGTGCTAAGCTAATGGAATGGGTCATGTCAATCAGATCATTCTACTAATGATGTGACCTCGTTAATCAAATAACAAATCTTTGTTCATGGTTAGGAAACATAACCATCTTTGATTAACGAGCTAGTCAAGTAGAGGCATACTAGTGACACTCTGTTGGTCTATGTATTCACACATGTATTATGTTTCCGGTTAATACAATTCTAGCATGAATAATAAACATTTATCATGATATAAGGAAATAAATAATAACTTTATTATTGCCTCTAGGGCATATTTCCTTCAGATGGTAATAGGAGGCAAGGGACACGAAGTTTACCCAGGTTCGGTCCCTCCCGATGGAGGTAAAACCCTACGTCCTGCTTGATTAATATTGATGATATGGGTAGTACAAGAGTAGATCTACCACGAGATCGGAGAGGCTAAACCCTGGAAGCTAGCCTATGGTATGATTGTTGTTGTGTATGTTGGCCTACGGACTAAACCCCTCCGTTTTATATAGGCACCGGAGAGGGTTAGGGTTACACAAAGTTGGTTACAATGGTAGGAGATCTACATATCCGTATCGCCAAGCTTGCCTTCCACGCTAAGGAAAGTCCCTTCCGGACACGGGACGCAGTCTTTAATCTTTTATCTTCATAGTCCAGGAGTCCGGCTATCCGAACACCCCCTTATCCAGGACTCCCTCAGTGGTCCTTCGGAGCAACTCGAATAGGGGGTCACTACAGATTCTACTCCGCCATCCTCCCAACAAGATTCGCAAGATAACACAAGGCTGGACAATCAACGTAGCTGTGTAGATGATGAGCACATCTCCCCTACTCCACCATCACAGGTGCTTGCTCTAACTTGACACTTATATGTGGTTGAATGTTGCGTATGATGTCTAGCTTGTATTGCTTCTAACTTGAATTGCATCTGCTTACTTTACACATAATGCCTTTGAATATGACACGTGTTCCTATTTCTAGAACATATGTGTACATGATGAGCACATATCCACTACTCCACCATCACAGGTGCTTGCTCTTACTTGGAACTGTTATACATGGTTGCGTTTTCCATATGATGTCTAGTTTGTATTGCTTCTGATTATGTTGAATTGCATCTGCGTAGCTTACAACTTATACCTGGAACGATCACTTACCCATAAGACACATTTAACTTGGGACTGTGATGTAGGTTGCATCTTGCATTGTCTTCTAGCTTGTACTGCTTCTAATTTCTTGAAATGTCACTTACGACAAGACACTTTTTACCTGATAGAGTGATATTGGTTGCATGTTCATATGGTGCCTAGCTTTCATTTCTTCTAATGTTGTTGAAATGCCTTCCGCTTACTGTTTTTTCATACATATTCCATCCTCCTATCATACGTGTGAATATGAAACGTTGTCTTTTTTTGTATATATTCCATTCTCCTATCCTGCGCTTGCCTTACATCAAAGTAGTGTTCGTCTGTATCATGCATCAACCAGTTATGCAGAGCTAATTTTATTCATCTTCTTGTGGTTTTGACTTCATAAGGCAATATCAGAAAATAGGAAGGAAAAGAGTAAGTTAGGGGATGTTGGTGGTCCTCCGCACCGACGCAAACAGAGACTCTCTAGATTTGCCACTGCTACTGCTAATGAAGTTGAAGTCCCAAGTCTACATGATGAGTTCATCTCCCGTACTCCACCATCACAGGTGCTTTCTCTAAGTTGATAGTGTGATAATTGGTTTCATTTTGCATATGTTTTCTAGCCTGTATTTCTTCTATTTTGATTAAATTGCACCTGCTGAGTTTATACGTTATACATGTGCATATGACATGGCTTTCTATGTCTAGAATACACTGCATCTATTTATCATACCATGTTCTTACATCAAGGTACTGCTGTTGTGTGTCCCGCATCAGTCACTCATGATTGGACGCTTTTAACATGGCAGTTTGATAGTGGTTGCATCTTGCATTGATTTCTATGTTGTACTGCTTCTAATTTTTCGAATTGCCACTTATGACAAGACACTTTTAACTCGGCAGAGTAATATTGGTTGCATCTTTCATACGGTGTCTAGCTTGCATTACTTCTATTTTCTTGAAAATCATTCTGCTTAGTTTGCACATCGTAGCTGTGAATATGTCATGACGTCCTGTTTTTCTTACATATTCCATCCTCACACGGTTGTCTTACATCAAAGTATTGCTTGTCTGTATCATGCATCAATGAGTTCTGAAGAGTGATTTTATTCTTTTGTGTTGTGGGTACAGCTTGACATGGCAAAGTCAAAAAAGAGCAAGGAAAATAATATAGTAGGGAGTGTTGTTACTCGTCGGGTGAAATGGAAAAGGTTCTGCCGTCGAGATTCTGTTGGTACTTATAGTGCAGTAGAAGGTCCAAGTCCACCGGCTAAATCTACAAACACAATATCACCTGCTCCACCAGCTGCAGCATCCGCTTCAACTGTACCAGCATCTCAACCAGTAACTCGTTCGTTTGCTCCGGAACTGGCCAGTTCCTAAGCTGCCTTCACACCTAACACTACTTCTGAAGCACTGCTGGCACAACAGGACTTGGCAAGATATGATGAACCTCATGAGCATCAACACCAAGATGGTACCTGACTGAGTCAAGTTATTCATCGCAATTAGTAATATTTTCTTGCTCTGTCCCATACTTTCGAGCTTCCTCCTAATAAGACTCACATTCTTTTTTCAACAGATGAGGTTCAAGTTGGATCCGAAAGATGATGCAACTAGACAAGCATGCACTCATGTTTTTCAGTCTGCTCTGCGACAGTATCGGTACCACCTTAGAAAATCTCACTTTAAAGGCAAGGCTAACAATGAAATCGCCCAAACATCTCCAGTGGAATATATTACAGATGAAGACTGGACAGCCCTCGTTAAACACTGGTCTGATCCAAAGTATCAGGTAGGCTATATGTATTTGATCATACCACATATTGAACTTGTATTTATGTATGTGCCTTACAAGTGTATCTTCTTCTAGGCTAACTGTTTCAAGAACAAAACCAACCATTCTAAAGTGAAATTCCAATAGGCCACAGGATCTCATAGCTATATTGCACACTGCGAGGCTCTTGTAAATAGCTGCTACTTCCTTCTTTTTGTGCCATATTATCGTATCTATATTGACTTGTTCCAAATATAGAGGAAATCCCATGCGGACCAAAAAGAACCTGAACCGAATGCAGTGCAAATCTTCAAGGATTGCCACACCAGCAAGATGAAGGGCATGAGCACACCAGTTCAAGCCGCTGTTGTAAGTCCTTACTCCTCCTGCCTTGAACTGATTGGTACTGTTATGTGTTCATTTAACTACTTGGTTTGCAGCCAATGTCAGTTACTCTGTTCACTTTTATTCACAGTTGTCTTAACGTATCATTTCACCTTGCATGGTTTAAAAGAGATGAAGGATATTCTTTTGGTCTTGATCTGTAATCTAGTTGTTATGTTCACGTGCGCACACAATGATAAAATAGCCTGTTTGTTTTATATCTGTTTGCCCATGATATGAATGATGTCATACTGTGTTCATCCTACTTTAAACCATGTCTCTTTATCCTTAGATGTCAACGAATGTGAGGAAACAGACAATACAGTAGGCATGCTACATGGACATATGTTCCGAAAGTGATTTTATTATGTAGTTGGCACTATAATACATGCTAATGTATTACAGTAGTTCACCAAAATAAGTTATGTATAAACGTTTAACCTACTTTGTTTGTTTTTGTCTCATTAGTAACTTATCTGGTACACTAATCTACAAGTTCAAACTTTCAGGAAGCTATGGAACAAATGACTGAACAGCCACAACCACCTGAAGGTGACGAGGCTACTACAGGCACAATGTCACCTCTTGCTGCAGTGCGTCAGTATCTCTCCACTAACAGTGCAAAAAGCACCTTCCTGTGTAATTCTGGGTTGGTTGTCAAGGTAACCTCGTCCAAATTAAATCGCCTACTGAACAAAATCTTCCTGCTAGACAGAGTGATATATCTGTGCTCCAGACACAAGTCCAATTCCTAATGGACGTTGTTTCGGAAACAAGAATAGTGGTTGAGAAATGTCGTCAAGATATGAATGGTTTTGAAACCAGACTATCAGACATTCGCTTCGTTGTTCAAGAGCAATGGCGGAGAAAAGGTGGAGATCGTGCAGCTCCATCAGATTCTACAGCCTGAAACATTAGCACTCAGGTCAAATGATCTGTGCTTCTATACATATGATGGTGCTTTTATCTGGAAGGACTGTAAACTTTATGCCAACAGGCCTTTTGTTGTATGGTTGGAATTTATTTTGTTGTGATACAACATTTATGATGCTGCCTCGGGTTGCAATAATTACGACGCTATTTTTGTATAGTGTAGGTTTATCTTAGTAATGTATTCGGCTGAAAGCTTCGTAGGAGCCCAACATGCCAACATTCGTCGGGCCCATTCCAATTGGGCTAAAAACAATTACGGGCCGAAATTGGCATGTAGCCCACTAAAAATATTTGGGCCTAACTCAGCATAAGCTTTCATATTTTTCTGGTAGGCCTGTGCCCATAGTGGGCCTTTAATAGGCCTAAACATAATTTGGGCCCTAAGTAAAAATAGGCCATTTACAGGTGTAAATATCTCGAACCCATAAAATACATGGGCCTTTAATAGACCGAAAGTGAGATTGGGCCCTGATTGTGCCAAATAACCCACTGGACTTTAACATGCCGAAATTCGGACGGGCCGTAAATGCATTGACCTAATACACGGGCCTTTAACAGGCCGGAACTTCGGTCGGGCTAGATTATCGTCATTTTCATATGGGCCGTTAATGGGCCCGATATGACGTTGGGCCACATATGGCCCATGGTTTACGTCCGGCGTTAACAGGCTGAAAATGACAACAGGCCGAAAGTGGCCCAAAGCTATAGTGGGCCTCTAGCAGGCCGAATGTCAGACCTGGCCGAATATGACCCAAATCCTTCACGGTCGTTTATGGGCCGAAAGTTTTGATGGCCTGTAAATGGGCCCAAATGAAGCCGGACCTTTAACAGGCCGAAAATACACCAGGCCGTAATTCGGCCCAATTACTTAGCGGACTGTTAACGGGCCAGAAGTTTAGGATGGGCCGTTGATGGGCCGATTGGACAGAGAATGTTCGGCCCTTAGCTGGGCCGGCCCATTATAGTCGGCAGAATCTTGTGGGCCTTTAGTTGGGCCGGCCCATTGTGGTCCGCAAAATCTTGTGGGCCTTTAGCTGGGCCGGCCCATTATGGTTTGCAAAATAGTGTGGGCCTTTAGCTGGGCTGACCCATTATGGTCCGCTAAATTTTGTGGGCCTTTAGCTGGGCCGGCCCATTAAGGTCCGCTAAATCTTATGGGCCTTCGGTTGGGCCGGCCCATTTAATCTTTATGGGCCACTTTTGGGCCGGTCCACATGTCAACATATCATAGGCCCATCTCGACTGTTGGATGAGTGACACCTGTGCCAACGCGGAGCTGACGCGTGGATCCGTCAGCCAATGAGAATTTTACACATGGAAAATCAGCATTGGTCGTTGCTGTTAACGGGTTATCGGATCCAAAATCCAACCCGATAGCTCAACGGCGTTCCGTTACGGTGGATGCCATGTGTCGGTCACCCTTGACGAAAGCACTTCTATGACGCGCGATTTATCGTCATGGAAGTTGACACTTCCGTGATGATAATTTTGGCAATGTCATGGAACACTTCTACGACAGCACAGGTATGACTATCTTGATTCTGTCATAAATTTGTCATGGATGTACATGCATGACAGAAAACGCGACCTACTGTGAGAAACACATATCATCACGGAAGTGTATTTTTGTAGTGAATCCTGGCTCTGATACCACTGTTGGGGAACGTAGTTATTTAAAAAAATTCCTACGCACACGTAGGATCATGGTGATGCATAGCAACGAGAGGGGAGAGTGTGTCCACGTACCCTCATAGACCGAAAGCGGAAGCGTTAGCACAACGCGGTTGATGTAGTCATACGTCTTCATGATCCGACCGATCAAGTACCAAACGCACGGCACCTCCGAGTTCTACACACGTTCAACTCGATGACGTCCCTCGAACTCCGATCCAGCCGAGTGTTGAGGGAGAGCTTCGTCAGCACAACGGCGTGGTGACAATGATGATGTTCTACCGACGCAGGGCTTCGCCTAAGCACCGCATCGATACGATCGAGGTGGATTATGGTGGAGGGGGGCACCGCACATGGCTAAGAGATCAGGAGATCAATTGTTGTGTCTATATGGTGCCCCCTCCTCCGTATATAAAGGGGGAGGAGGAGAGGGCCGGCAAAGGGGGTGGCGCGCCCTTGGAGGGGGAAACCTACTCCAAGTAGGTTTGCCCCTCCCTTTCCTAATACAAGAAGGAGGGGGAAGGAAGGAGTGGGAGAGGGGAAAGGCAAGGGGGGCGCCGCCCCCCATTCCTCGTCCTATTGGGACTCAAGGGGAGGGGGCGCGCCTCTTGCCCTGGCCGGCCCCTCTCTCTCCAGTAAGGCCCAACAAGGCCCATTAGTTCCTGGGGGGGGGGGTTCCGGTACTCCGATAAATGTCCGAAACCTTTCGGAACCTTTCCGGTGTCCAAACATAGTCATCCAATATATCGATATTTACGTCTCGGACATTTCAAGACTCCTCGTCATGTCCGTGGTAACATCCGGGACTCCGAACTACCTTATAACTGTCATCTAACTTTAAGCGTGTGGACCCTACGGGTTCGAGAACTATGTAGACATGACTGAGACACGTCTTCGGTCAATAACCAATAGCGGAACCTGGATGCTCATGTTGGCTCCTACATATTCTACGAATATCTTTATCGGTCAAACCGCATAACAACAGACGTTGTTTCCTTTGTCATCGGTATGTTACTTGCCCGAGATTCGATCGTCGGTATCTCAACCTAGTTCAATCTCGTTACCAGCAAGTCTCTTTACTCATTAAGTAATATATCATCCCGCAACTAACTCATTAGTTGCAATTCTTGCAAGGCTTATAGTGATGTGCATTACCGAGTGGGCCCAGAGATACCTCTCCGACAATCGGGGTGACAAATCCTAATCTCAAAATACGCCAACCCAACAAGTACCATTGGAGACACCTGTAGAGCACCTTTATAATCACCCAGTTACGTTGTGACGTTTGGTAGCACACAGAGTGTTCCTCCGGTAAATGCGAGTTGCATCATCTCATAGTCATAGGGACATGTATAAGTAATGAAGAAAGCAATAGCAACAAACTAAACGATCAAGTGCTAAGCTAACGGAATGGGTCAAGTCAATCACATCATTCTCCTAATAATGTGATCCCGTTAATCAAATGACAACTCTTTTTCTATGGCTAGGAAACATAACCATCTTTGATTAACGAGCTAGTCAAGTAGAGGCATACTAGTGACACTCTGTTTGTCTATGTATTCACACATGTATCATGTTTCCGGTTAATACAATTCTAGCATGAATAATAAACATTTATCATGATATAAGGAAATAAATAATAACTTTATTACTCCCTCTAGGGCATATTTCCTTCATAATATTCAAGTGTGTTTCATGAATGGATCAATGTTTGAGCATGATGGGCTAGGGATAACTTATTTTGGCGTTGATAGTTTGAAAGAGATGGTAGCTTGTTGATATGCGTGAGTATCTAAATTATCATGTCAAAACTAAACAATTGCTTTGAACAACTAAAAGTCCAATTGTCCATGCTATAAAGAAATAATAATGATATGGCATGATAGGCAGCATCCCACATCAAAAATTCTATTTTTATCACTTACCTACTCGAGGACGACTAGGAGTTAAGCTTGAGGATGCTGATACGTCTCCAACGTATCTATATTTTTTTATTGTTCCACGCTGTTATATTATCGATCTTGGATGTTCTATAATCATTTTATAGTCATTTTATATCATTTTTTGGTACTAACCTATTGACATAGTGCCAAGTGCCAGTTCCTATTTTTTCCATGTTTTTTACATCGCTAAAAATCAATATCAGACGGAGTCCAAATGGCACGAAACTTTACGGAGAATTTTTATGGGCCAAAAGGAACACAACGGGCCCTGGCTGCTCCTAGGGGTGCCCCAAGGGGCCACAAGCCTCGGGTGCCCCTCGGACCGCATATTTTCTCTATAAATACCCCAATATTTCCAGAAGCCTAGGGGAGTCGACGAAATATTCATCCAGCTGCCGCAGAGTCCAGAACAACCAGATCCAATCTAGACACTATCTCGGATAGGGTTCACCAACTCGATTGGTGCCTCTCTGATGATGCGTGAGTAGTTCTTTGTAGACATTCGGGTCCATAGTTAGTAGCTAGATGGCTTCATCTCTCTCTCTCTGTCTCTCTTGATTCTCAATACAATGGTCTCTTGAAGATCCATATGATGTAACTCTTTTGCCGTGTGCTTGTTGGGATCCAATGAACATTGAGTTTATGATCAAATCTATCTTTTTATATCCATGAAAGTTATTTGAGTTTCTTTCATCTCTTATATGCATGATTGCTTATTGCCTCGTATTTCTCCTCCGATATTTGGGTTTTGTTTGGCCAACTTGATCTACTAGTCGTCAACCCGTGCATTCGCACGGGCTAGCATATTGAGAATGTCAGCTGGAATATCTCGATACTCTTTTGGGTTAAAGAATCCAAGGGTGATAAAATTAGAGTTACTTTAGGGGGGGGGTTCTTATTGTTTAACGGAGGATGTAATCAGTAACCATATTTTCCTTAATGTGACCTCTCACAATGGTCTATAAATTCAATGTTGAGACCGATGGTTTAATGTATTAAGATTTAGTGAGTCCTTATCACTATTTGTGCACAAATAGAACAGTTCATGACTCCAGTGAGAAAAACAAAACAAATCAATACATCAAACATCTTTGTGTACGCCAATTTATTATTAGGATATATGAATTGCATCATCCATATTTCTCATGTTCAAAAATCAAGAAGCTAGTACAGGAAATTTTGAAAAAGGAAGCTTCTCTAACCTGATGTAGCGAATGATTTTAATTATTAAGCGTAGTAAATTTTGGCAGTGGTCCTCGACACAACATCTGCTTAATGTTAGACCGTCCATGCTGGCATTTGTACCACAAGACCCATGCAACTGCACGGGCTATCATTAGAAAAATAGATGATAGTGAATGATATTGATCAACAATTATTTATGAATAAATTTAAGATTTTTAAATATAAGGGAAAAGCCTTCTAAAAGCCGTACGATAATTTCTAAAGCTTGAAAAATGCCCGATGCTTATCCATAGGAAAAAAATACAATTGGTTCAGGAAGATCCTTATTATCAACACTGCATACATTGGTGTAATAACCACGAAGATGCGTAAATCTTGTATATGGAAGCAGTATGACATCTTCTCCAACTTTTAAGCACATACAACATAAGAACACAACGCTATAAAGGACGTTTGTATCCAATTTAAAATGAGGTGCAATTTCTCAGCTTCCATAATACGTTGAAGTAGATAAAAATGTACAAATGTTTCCAATATTCATAACTAAAGTATCAACATATAGAAATAACATCAGTTCATTGGAGATATTTGGACCTGCGGGCTTAATATCCTAGTCACCACTAGAGACCAGACTTGTATGGGGGATCAGAATTACCATGTAGATTTAGGTTTATAGTATTTAGTCAAAAAAATTCATAATGGCATTTTAGAAATATAGCGACGACCAAACATAGAAGTCTAGTTGCAAAAGCAGCCAAGTAATGGGCTATTTACCAATGATACGTGGATAAGGAAGGAAGTACAATTAACAAATGACCTCATACATTTTTCTTACATGATATCAAAGAAAAGGGATAACATAAGTAATATCAAAGCAACTGATAAAATATAGGTCATTTTTGCAAAGAGGGAACTAAGTAATTCAGTGAATGACATGTGAATGTTGTGAATTTATTTTCTTCGGTGTAGCAAAATGAAGTTTTACTAAGATATACTGAACACGGAAGGAATAGACATTATAAACAATTCCTACGCATGTGGAGACATTATTACAATAGCTTAAGGATTTCTGTAGGAT
Source organism: Triticum monococcum (assembly GCA_034509565.1). Taxonomy (NCBI): domain Eukaryota; kingdom Viridiplantae; phylum Streptophyta; class Magnoliopsida; order Poales; family Poaceae; genus Triticum; species Triticum monococcum. The sequence continues at coordinate 700,804,838 of CM067847.1, forward strand.
CGAAAGTATGTCTAGAGGGGGGTGATTAGACTACTTGACCAAATAAAAATCTAGCCTTTTCCCAATTTTAGTTATTGGCAGATTTTAGCTATCTTAGCACAAGTCAAGCAATCTTCACACAATTCAAGCAAGCATGCAAAAGAGTATATGAGCAGCGGAAAGTAATGCATGCAACTTGCAAGAATGTAAAGGGAAGGGTTTGGAGGATTCAAACGCAATTGGAGACACGGATGTTTTTGTCGTGGTTCCGATAGGTGGTGCTATCTTACATCCACGTTGATGGAGACTTCAACCCATGGAGGGTAATGGTTGCGCGAGTCCACGGAGGGCTCCACCCACGAAGGGTCCACGAAGAAGCAACCTTGTCTATTCCATCACGGTCGTCGCCCATGAAGGATTTGCCTCACTAGCGGTGGATCTTCACAAAGTAGGCGATCTCCTTGCCCTTACAAACTCCTTGATTAAACTCCACAATCTTGTTGGAGGCTCCCAAGTGACACCTAGCCAATCTAGGAGACACCACTCTCCAAGAAGTAACAAATGGTGTGTTGATGATGAACTCCTTGCTCTTGTGCTTCAAATGATAGTCTCCCCAACACACAACTCTCTCTCTCACAGGATTTGGATTTGGTGGAAAGAAGATTTGAGTGGAAAGCAACTTGGGGAAGGCTAGAGATCAAGATTCATATGGTTGGAATGGAATATCTTGACCTCAACACAAGTGTAGGTGGTTCTCTCTCAGAAAATGTGTATTGGAATTGTAGGTATGTTCTGATGGCTCTCTCTTCCAATGAAGAGTGGGTGGAGGGGTATATACAGCCTCCACACAGAATCTAACCGTTACACACAATTTGCCAAACTCGGTGGGACCAAATGGTTAAACTCGGTCAGACCGATTCAGGAAACCTAGTGACCGTTAGGATTTTCGGTGGGACTGAGATGCAACTCGGTAGGACCGGTATGGTTAGGGTTAGGGCATAACGTAATCTAGGTGTGACCGATTACACAAACTCAGTGGGACCGATTTTGGTAATAAGCTAACCAGAGAGTTGGTCGGCTATCTCGGTGGGACCGATTCGCTCATCTCGGTAAGACCGAAACGTTACGAAGGGAAACAGAGAGATTACAATCCCATCTCGGTGAGACCGAGATCCCTATCGGTGAAACCGAATTGCTAGGGTTTGTTGCAGTGGCTATGACATTTGAAACTCGGTGGCGCCGGATAGAAAGAATCGGTGGGGCCGAGTTTGACTTTTGGTTTAAGTCATATGTGGATGTGGGAAGGTAGTTGAGGGTTTTGGAGCATATCACTAAGCACTTTGAGCAAGCAAGCCATTAAGCAACACATTATCCCTCCTTGATAGTATTGGCTTTTCCAATAGACTCAATGTGATCTTGGATCACTAAAATATAAAATGTAGAGTCTTGATCTTAAATCTTGAGCCAAACTTTTTGTCCTTAGAATTTTGAGGGATTTGCTTTCCTCATCCATGCCATGCCATTCATTGAGCTTTTCCTAAAATATTAATCTTGGAATAATGTTAGCTCAATGAGCTATATGTTGTTAGGAATTACCGAAACCACCCAGGGATAGTTGCACTTTCAATCTCGCCCTTTTTGGTAATTGATGACAACATATAGATCAAAGCTTCGACAAATGACAATAAGAGTGAAAGATATTGTCGCTTTGAGAAGTATGTGAAAAGCAAGAGCTCCCCCTAAATTTGTGCATATCTTAAGATTTGCTTTGGACAGCAAATGCACAATGAGTTAGGATCATGGATTACTCTTCCATGTCACATACATCTTGGTGGAGCGCTCAAAATGATAAGAATTAAATACATGCACTCATCACCAAGCAAAGTGAATGATCATATAAGGATAAGTAAGATAATATCATCTAACAAGCATAAGTGTAGCTTATGATCAACCACATGATCATCAATGTCTCACAGATAATAGTGTAGTATCTCAAGCAATCAAAAGATAAACAAAGTTCAACCAAGAAGACAAGAGAGAACAAAAAGCAAACTCTCTCTCTCGAAGCCTATGATCTATAAATTTTCACCCCCTTTGGCAACAAGTTACCAAAAAGTTCATAGAAAATGCATAGCACTAGAACGTCTCTCAGGCTTGGTCTTCAGGTGGTGGTGTCCGGAGAACTCCAAGGACGAAGGCTTCAGTCGAAGTAGATGGAGCTGCTGGGGTAGGTGCTGGAGCTGGCGGCACTGAAGCTGTAGCTGGTGCAGATGAAGTGGCTCTAGTGTTTGGAATAGGCACTGCAGTAGATCTCTAAGCTCGAGGCACTCTGGCAAATGCATCAGTGGTTGTCTTGCCCTTCCTCTCCTGCATGTCATCCTATAGCTGCTCCACAACAGGCTGAATCTCAGTTACTTTGACATCTAAATCATAGAATTTTTGTTCCACGATTCTTTCCAGGCTCTCCAGGTATTGAGTTAGGGTGGCCAACCCCTTCTCAATCCTCAGAGATGATGCTATCAAGTAACCAAGCTGGTCCTGCTTGCTCTTCAAAAAGTACTTAGATGCCTCCTCTTGAGTTGGCATCTTGGCAGCCTTCTCCATCTTTGCCTTCTCCTTCTTTGCTTGTGCTTGCACTGAGGAGGGTTCATCTTCATTAATCACAACTTGGTTGTCCTCGAAGTCAGGATAGATAGGCAAGTGTTCCTTATCCAACAAGTATGTGTCTGTGCCCATCTTGGAGTTTATCAACTCCTGGATCTGTGGGGCATATCCACAACTTCTTTTATGGTCAGCTGCTGTCCTTTTGATAGTCTCAACTATAAGGCTCATGACCTTGAACTTCTGTGGCACATCAAATATATGAAGCAAGTTAATTGCATGCCCTCTGATCATGTTGTGGTCACCTAACTTGGGCAAAAGAGTGTGCCTTAGGATCCAGTTGATCGTTGGCAGTCCTGGCAGAAGAAAATGGATCGGCCCAAACTTGAAAGTCTCAAGAGAGTCTTCAGGAATCTCCTTGTACACCTGTGGCATAGAATTGTGATCCATATTTTTCTTGGCATAAACATCCAAGTCATCTTCACTTTCCTTTGGGGCATTGATCAGTTTGGCCCATTCCTCAATAGTTGATTGGTACCTTGTACCTTCACACATCCATACTATCCTGCCATCTGGATAGAAGTGTGTTGTGGAGTAGAATTGCATTATGAGCTCCTCATTCCACTTTGTGAGCTTCTGCCCAACAAAGTATGCAACTCCACAAGCACGGAAGCTGTCAAACACACCAGGATAGTGTTCCTCATTTTCCTTCATGTAGGTCCAGTTGACCCACCTCATATCACACACTATAGGCTTCTTGTCCAGCAGCACTGTCTCATAGAAATCCTGCTGTTCCTTTATGTGGAACCTGTAATCAATGACAGTCCTTCTCCTGGTAGCATATGGATCTGTCTCTCTCCATTTCCTCAGTCCTGAGTCTCTCCTGATCTTCATGTTCTCAGCCACAGGATGAGCATCATTGTGGTCTGGAATTTTTGGCTTCAATTTTCTCAGAACATGGTCTTCATCTTCTTCTTCAGCAACAGTCTCAGGCACTGGGGCCTTGTTCTTCTCAGGAGCTGGTATGTTTCTGGTATTTCTCTTGGTGCAGTCTTGGGCTTGGAGGCAGCTTTGGGTGCTTCTTTGGGCTTTGATGATGCAGCCCCTATTCTGATAGCATCACCCATAAGCTTATGTGCCTTGGGTGCTGGTGCAGCAACCTCTTCTTCCTCTTCTTCTTCCATCATGGAAGCCTTTCCGTCACTCTGGCCATGGTCTTCTTGACCCTTTCCTTCCTTTTCTTTCCTTCTGCAGCAGGCTCTTTGGGTTGAGATTCCAAAGATGCTTCAAAGGATGCTCTGGCCTTAGACATTGGTTGTCTTCCTGCTGGCCTTTTGATCTTCATCCCTGGCTTAACTACAGCTGAGTTGTACTCCTTCTTAAGCAGTTTCTTCTCTGATGTGGCCTCATCCTCAGTGGCCACATAGTCTTCATCCTTAGACTCTGAAGTTCACTTCTTCTTTGTTCTGGTGGAAGCTTTGAATAAGTTGTTGGGAGTGCTGCTGCTACCATCATCTGAGCTGCTAGAGGGACTAGTGCCCTCACTCAGGTGAACCTGCTCCTCTGACCTGTTCTGGCTGTCACTCTGGTCAGACATGTTGCAAACACTGACAGCACACCCTGTGAATAGATATATATGAGATAGAGTGGATGAGCATCACAAAATGCAGAGGTTTTTTGCAAAAGAATGAGTCAAAAACTTAGTTTTAGTTTTCCACAGAAAGCATTTCGGATCAACCGATTTGCAAACTCGGTGATACCGAAGCAGCTGTTGGAACCTAAACTAGTGAACTCGGTCAAACCGAGTCACAGTTCGGTGGCACCGAGACTGCTAGGGTTTCACAAAGTCCTGAACTCGGTCACACCGATTTGCAATTCTCGGTCAGACCGAGAACCACATGTGCAATGCCTTGGCCGAATCGGTGGAACCGAGTTCTGCAACCCGGTGGGTCCAAGATGGTTTCGGCGGAAACCTAACCCTAAATTTTCGATTCAACTCTAATCTACGGAGTGTTTTGACTGGATAGAAGCGTTTCAATCGTGGTAAGAATCATAATGAACACAATGTGCTAGGAATCGGACGGGAATAGCACTCGCTACGGCGGCAACGGCGGGGAAGAATTCCGTTGACGGCGGCAGAGACCAGCGACAGGAGGTGGTTGGCGACAAGGAGGACGATCCGGAGACCCAGGAGGCAGAGCGAGCTATGCGCGGGCGAAGGGGTTTTGGAGAAATTTCCAAATTTTTGCCCGTGAGTATATATAGCCTGACCCTGTCGGTGTGACCGAGTGGAACAACTCGGTGGCACCGAGATGCATAACTGTTGAGAGTTACAGCAACTCGGTGTGACCGAAAAGTTCAAATCGGTTGCACCGAGATTGAAAACCTAGATCGACTTAGTGATCTCGGTATGACCGAAATGGAGGAATCGGTCAGACCAAAACACACAAAGAAGTTTTGGAAGTTTAAGTCTATGACGAATCGGGGACTCTGAGTGCTCCTCACACAGAGTGGTTCGAATCTGACTTGATCAAATTTTGTGATGTAGCATGAATAGAGTTTGAGACGTGAAAAGCATAGATAGCTAGAGAGGGTTCTTAGGCATTCTTGTCCATCCACTTGGCAAAAGAAAAGAAAAACAATCAATCAAAAGAACAAGTAGATGTCCTCGAATGAGTGAAATATGCAATCAACATGCTCACATAATAAAATGGCAATTGAAATATGTGGCAAAGCATGCACAACCAATTCTAGCATCTATCAAACAATTTGTGATAACTAGGTCATCTATATATGAGTATATTGACTTAGGAGTCAAATGAGAACATTTGATCATAGGTCATACTCATCGTTTAAGCACAAGTGGGGTTACCACTTTTACATAAAGCATTGTTGTGTTCACACCATTAGAGTTGCTTTAGCTCAATTCTTAGAGTAAAGCTCACCCTAGATGTGAGATCCCCCATAAGAGGGATGAACTAGCCTTGGGTTTTGTCGATAATGACTTCATGTAGATGTTGAAGATGTGGATGCTCAATGTTGATGTAGATCATTTGGAGCTATCCATTGGAGTGAGTTGCACTTTCAATACCTACATGGTTTAGTCCCACAAGGAACAAACAAGGATATCCATAGACATAGAGTGATGCACACACAAGATGATGTCTATGAAAGCTTTTAGGTTACCTTGTCCCTTGTCTTACCAACAAGAGGGTGTGTGACTCCTTGAACTAGTGCGAGTTGTGGAAGTTGATTGCACTTGTTCTTGCCAAGATGATGTAACACCCTCGATGCGACTATATCTCCCACGTGTCGAGGCACGACTTAGAGGCATAATCGCATTGAAGGCATATGTCGCAAGTTAGGCAATCTTCACAACATCCCATGTAATATAATTAATAAAAGGGGAGATAACATAGTTGGCTTACACTCGCCACGTCAATCAAGTACATAAATAGCATTACATCATTCAGACACTCATGGCCCGACTATGGCGCCAAAATAAAAGACAACCCAACATGCGACACGGTCCCGATCAACCCCAACTGGGCTCCACTACTGATCATCAGGAAAAGAAACATAGTATCGTTGAGAGTCCTCATCGAACTCCCACTTGAGCTCAAGCGCGCCATCTGGAGCTGTATGATCAGGCCCTGCATCTGGTGTAATAGTAATCTATGAGCCACAGGGAATCAACAATCTCGCACCCTCGCGATCAAGACTATTTAAGCTTAATACGTAAGGTAAGGTAAATATGTGGAGCTGCAGCAAGCGACTAGCATATATGGTGGCTAACCTGTTCGCAAAAGAGAGCGAGAAGAGGAGGCAAAGCGCGAGCGAGTAATCTAGAGAACAACCTGCGCAAGCATTACTCCAACACCGTGTCCACTTCCCGGACTCCGCCGAGAAGAGGCCATCACGGTAATGTACACTGTTGATTCATTATAATTAAGTTAAGGTTCAAGTTATCTACAACCGGACATTAACAAATTCCCATCTGCCCATAACCGCGGTCATGACTTTCGAAAGTTCAAATCCCTGCAGGGGAGTCCCAACTTAGCCCATGACAAGCTCTCACGGTCAACGAAGGAATAGACCTCCTCCCGAGACGTTCCGATCAGACTCGGTACCTCGGTTCTTCAAGACATTTCGACAGGTTAAAACTAGACCAGCAACACCGCCCGAATGTGCCGACAAATTCCGATAGGAGCTGCACATATCTCTTTCTCAGGGCACACTCAGATTGTCCAAACTTCCGGTAGGCCAGCCCAGAGTTGCCCCTGGTAGCCACCGGCGGCCGACGAGTTGGACCAACACTCAGTGGAGCACTGGCCCAGGGGGGTTTAAAATAAGATGACCCTCGGGCTCCGGAAACCCAAGGGAAAAAGCGGCTAGGTGGCAAATGGTAAAACCAAGGTTGGGCATTGCTGGAAAAGCTTTAATCAAGGCGAACTATCAAGGGGTTCCCGTTATAACCCAACCGCGTAAGGAACGCAAAATCCGGGAACATAACACCGATATGACAGAAACTAGGGCAGCAAGAGTGGAACAAAAGACTAGGCGAGAGGCCGATCCTTCCACCCTTTACCAAGTATATAGATGCATTAAGATAACATGGCAATATAATGATATCCCAACAGGTAAATAATGTTCCAATAAGGAACGGTCTCCAATCTTCACCTGCAACTAGCAACGCTATAAGAGGGGTTGAGCAAAGTGGTAACATAGACAATCAACGATTTACTAGGACATGGTGGGTTAGAGGCTGAACATGGCAATTTGGGAGGCTTGAAAGCAAGTGGTAGGCATCGTAGCATTGGCATAGCAAAAGACCGAGCATCTAGCAAAGCAAAGATAGTAGTGATTTCGAGGGTATGATCATCTTGCCTGCAAAGTTGTCAACGTTGACTGGATCCTCGAAAGCAAACTTAACGGGCTCCTCGTTAGTGAACTCTTCTCCCGGCTCTACCCAAACAAGACAAACAAGCAACAAGAACACAATCAACCACGTGCAAGGATCAAGCAATATGATGCAAACATGGTATACTATGCGGGATGCAATATGTGATGCATATGCAAGATTTGACAAGGGATGCATGAACCTGGCCTCAACTTGGAAAACCAAGTGTGCCACTGGAAAGATGAGATGAAATCGCTTGAAAACGATATAAAGATCACCGGAAACGGAGTTACGGTTTGGAAATGGCAAGCGATTCAAATATGACCACGATCTGCGATTTACAGCAAGTAGCCAACTAAATGCAATGAGATGAACATGCTACAGCACCCAAACATGGCAACAAAATACATGGCAGGGATGCATTCGAGATGCTTAACAAAAGTCTAGCACTGAGCTACGGCCAATTCATCCATTAACAGGTTCAAACAAGCATGGCAAAAATGCATATGGTAAACAGATTTCAGACTTAGTGAAATTAACACTTGTCTGGAATTTCAGATCAGATAGCACTCTTCGGAGCAACAAAACTACATGCTACAGGACCTGAGCATGACAAAGTAAAGCATGGAATGGAGCTACTCAAAGAGCTTAACAAGAGTCCCTTAGTGACCTTGAGCCAAAAGGGATCAGAAAATTGGAGCATGCTGAAAACAAATATCAAGTAGGCATATTTACGAGCTCGATGCACTCACTACAGAGCAAGTCATGATAAGCTAAGCATACACCCATCAAGAATACACAAAATTCAAGCTAGACATGGCAAGAACAATAGCATAGCATTTACGGATCAACTACAACATCCTCGGCAAAATCGCTAACAAGTTGACAATCTGCCCAGATTCACGAAGTAGCAAAAGTAGAGCTCGATTGACTCAAGCTAGGGTGCTCCATAATTGCAAACAAATACATGGATGGATAGAGCACTACAATATTAACAAAACATCCTTATTGATCATACTCAAAAGAGGCACGGATCACTAGGAAACAACATGAACATATGGCAACATGAGATAAACAGGTCAAGGACTTAGTGGAAATGCTAAGTCCCTGAAAACAGAATTACCAAGTGTCTCACTTTGAAAGCTTGTGCTAGTCACCACACACATCACAAAAATACATGGGTTGCACCTCTGGAAAGATGACAAAACCCTTAACAAAACATATGTAGAGCTCATGGGCATATCATGCACATAATAATCATGGCAAAAATGACAAATATCTAAATGGAGTAGCAGATCTGACAATTATCTCAAGTAGCCTCCTTCTAACAGCATTTCGGGCATCAAGATAAACTCAAATGAAAATGATGCAATGTAATGAAATGATGTACTCTCTGAGGCGAACAATTTGATATGCTATATGCCCAAAACGGAGCTACAGGTGAGGAGATACGACATGATGAACAGGAGCACATGGATTAGGGTTTCGGGCAAAAGTCAACCCGAACGGGATCTGGTCTGAGATCCGAATGGCGCGGATAACGAGGTTCGTCGGGGCACTGTTCACCGGCAGGGAGGGAGCTTGCCGGAGGTCGACGTGGAGGCGGGGGTCGGCCGGAGTGGGGCTGAGAGGACGACGGAGGCGCGCGGTGGAGGTCGGGCGGCGAGCTCCATGGGCGGCGGAGCTCCGGGCAGCCGCCAGAGTGGCGAGGCGGCAGCGGTCGCCGGCGATGGGCGGCGAGGTGGAGAAGGGCGGCGCCGGGCGGCGCGCGGGCGGCACTGGAAGGCGGGGAGGAGGCGCGGGGCGCGGCCCGAGAGGCGGCCTGGGAGGGCCTGCCCCGGGCTTCGGCGGGCCGGCGGTGGGAGGAGTGCGGCGGCGCCATGTGGCGGCAGGCGGTTGGCCGCGGCGATGCATCCGGCCAGGACGGACGTGTCCGGCGCGGCGCGGGTGGATTTTTAGGGTTAGGGGGGAGAAGATCCGGGAATTGGAAATGGGGGTCTATATATAGAGGTAGAGGGAGCTAGGTGTGCCCAAATGAGGTGCGGTTTTCGGCCACGTGATCGTGATCGAACGCTCTAGATGATGGAGAAGGGTTAGGTGGGTTTTGGGCCAAATTGGAGGGGTGTTGGGCTGCAACACACACGAGGCCTTTTCGGTCCCTCGGTTAACCGTTGGAGCATCAAACGAAGTCCAAATGGTACGAAACTTGACAGGCGGTCTACCGGTAGTAAACCAAGGCCGCTTGGCAAGTCTCGGTCCAATCCGGAAATGTTTAATCCCCACACACGAAAGAAGGTAGAAATGACCACCGGAGGGGAACGAAGCGCCGGAATGCAAAACGGACAACGGGGAAAATGCTCGGATGCATGAGATGAACACGTATGCAAATGCAATGCACATGATGACATGATATGAGATGCATGACAATGATAACAACACACGGAGACAAAGACCCGAACCCGAGAAAATAAAATAACTTAACGCTGGAAACAGCAAGAGTTGGAGTACAAATTGGGTGAGTTACATCCGGGGTGTTACAACACTCCACCACTACGAAAGGATCTCGTCCCAAGATCTAGGACTGAAAGAACGCCGGGTACTCAGAACGGAGGTGATCCTCGCGTTCCCAGGTAGCTTCACGGTCGGAATGGTGTGACCACTTGACTTTGAGGAATTTGATAGACTTGTTGCGAGTCTTGCGTTCAGTCTCTGCAAGGATAGCAATGGGGTGCTTATGATATGAGAGATCTTCTTGGAGCTCAATGTCCTCGAAGTTGACGGTGCGGTCAGGAGTCTTGAAGCACTTTTGGAGCTGAGAGACATGGAACACATCATGAACATTTGAAAAGTTTGAAGGAAGCTCGAGTTGATAGGCGAGATCGCCTCTCTTGCTGACAATTTTGAAAGGTCCCACGTATCTAGGGGCAAGCTTCCCTTTGATACCGAAGCGACGAGTACCTTTCATAGGAGAGACGCGGAGGTAAACATGATCTCCGATCTCGAAAGCCAAATCATGGTGCTTACTGTCATAGTAGCTCTTCTGGCGGGATTGGGCTGCTTTGAGGTTATCTCGAATGACTTTGCACATTTCTTCTGCCTCTGTGATTAAGTCATTTCCCAAAAGCTGACGTTCACCGGTTTCAGACCAGTTGAGAGGGGTACGGCACTTCCTACCATACAGAATTTCAAAAGGGATCTTACCCGAACTTGCTTGAAAACTGTTGTTGTAGGAGAATTCAGCATAAGAAAGACAATCCTCCCACTTCATGCCGAAGGAGATAACACAAGCTCTGAGCATATCTTCAAGTATTTGGTTGACACGCTCGACTTGACCGCTAGTTTGAGGATGGAAAGCTGTGCTGAAGAGGATGTTGGTTCCATGGCCTTCTGAAAAGAATCCCAAAACTTTGAGGTAAAGATGTTGCCACGGTCTGAAGAGATCACTTGAGGAATACCGTGCAGAGAGACAATCCGAGAGGTATAGAGTTCCGCCAATTGAGCTGCAGTGATTGACTCTTTGATAGGCAGAAAGTGAGCCACTTTAGTGAGTTTGTCGATGACAACGAATATAGCATCATTGCCACGCTTGTACTTTGGAAACCCAGTCACGAAGTCCATCTCAATGTGGTCAAACTTCCATTCTAGAATGGCAAGAGGTTGGAGGAGACCAGCTGGCCTTTGGTGTTCTGCCTTCACTCTTCTGCAGACATCACACTCATTCACGAATTGAGCAATCTCTCGCTTCATTTGAGTCCACCAATAAGCCTGCTTGAGGTCCTGATACATCTTCGTGCTCCCAGGGTGGATGGAGAGGAGAGAATTGTGAGCCTCGTTCATGATCACTTTACGGAGGTCACCTTTGGGCACAACAATACGATCCTCGAAGAAGAGAGTATCCTTGTCATCAAGGCGGTAGCACTTGTACTTGGGTTGACTCTTGGCAATCCCAATCTTCACCTTTTTCACCATAGCATCAAGAAGCTGGGCTTGGCGAATCTGGTCTTCCAAGGTAGGAGAGACTTGAAGGTTGGCGAGGAAACCTTGAGGAACAACTTGCAGATTAAGTTTGCGGAAAGCTTCACAAAGCTCGGGTTGATAAGGCTTGAGAATCAGACTATTGCAATAAGCCTTCCTGCTCAATGTGTCAGCAATCACATTGGCCTTGCCTGGAGTATACTCGATACTCGGATTATACTCTTGAATCATTTCGACCCATCGAGTTTGCCTGAGGTTGAGATTAGCCTGAGTGAAGATGTACTTGAGACTCTTGTGATCAGTGAAAATGTCCACTTTTCTTCCCAATAAGAGATGTCTCCAAGTCAAAAGAGCATGCACAACTGCCGCCAACTCGAGATCATGAGTGGGGTAGTTCTTCTCATTGGGCTTCAACTGGCGAGAGGTATAAGCCACAACTTTCTTCTCTTGCATCAACACTGCACCGAGACCTTGGAGAGAGGCATCACAAAAGACCTCGTACGGTTTGGATTCATCAGGCGGAGTCAGAACTGGAGCAATGATCAATTTCTCTTTCAAAGTGTTGAAAGCAATGTCACACTCCGGAGACCAAACGTACTTGACGTGCTTCGGGAGAAGATTTGAGAGAGGCTTTGCGATCTTAGAAAAGTTTCCAACGAATCTTCGGCAGTAGCTTGCGAGACCGAAGAAGCTACGGAGTTGCTTCACGTTCTGAGGAGGTTCCCAATTCACAATTGCACACACCTTCTCAGGATTCACCGCAATGCCCTTGGCAGAGATGATATGACCAAGATAAAGAACCTCATCGAGCCAAAATTCGCACTTGGAGAACATGGCGTAGAACTGGTGTTCCCTCAGCTTATCGAGAACCAAACACTAGTGCTTGGCATGATCTTCCTTGTTCTTCGAGAAAACCAGAATGTTGTCGAGATAGACCAAAACGAAGTCATTGGTGTAGGCGTTGAAGATGAAGTTCATCATGCGAGAGAACATCGGAGGAGCGTTGACGAGGCCAAAAGACATGACAGTGTATTCATATGAACCATAGCTTGTCCTGATGGCCGTCTTGGGAATATCTTGCTCACGGATTCGAATCTGATGATAACCCATACGGAGATCAAGCTTGGAGAATATTTGGGCGCCTTTGAGTTTTTCGAACAGCTCGTTGATGTTGGGAAGTGGGTATTTGTTCTTGATGGTCTTCTTGTTCAATGGACGGTAATCAACACAAAGTCGGTCCGTTCCATCCTTCTTCTTCACAAAAAGAACACCACAACCCCACGGAGAAGAAGTAGGCTGGATGAGACCCATTCTTTCTTGAACATCGAGTTGCTTCTTCAGTTCCTTCAACTCTTCAGGTCCGAGCTTGTAAGGACGCTTGCACACAGGTTCCGTACCGGGCTCAAGATCAATGACGAATTCAACTGGCCGGTGCGGAGGCATTCCTGGAAGCTCTTCTGGAAAGACGTCTTGATATTCACAAACGACTGGAATCTGCAAGATAGCATCCAGTTCACCCTTCTCATTGAGAGAAAACAGACGGATAGTATTATCCCGAGCGGCAAAGACAATTACATCCTCAGATGAATGAGTCAATTGAATCTGCCTGGCTGCACAATCAAGCTGAGCCTTGTGCTTAGAAAGCCAATCCATCCCGAGAATAAGATCAATATCCGAGTTACCAAGCACCATCATGATAGAAATATCCGGAATCTCGTGGTTAGCGAGCAAACATTTACCCGGAGAGACAACTGCTAACGGTTTATGCATAACTTGGGAAGTCAACTCATGCTTAGATGCAAAAGGTTTCGAGATGAAACAATGTGATGCACCAGTATCAAAAAGTACTTTTGCGGGAACATCGTTAACAAGAAGGTTACCCATGATGACATCTGACGAGTCCTCTGTCTGAGCTGCATTCGTCAAGTTGACCTTGGCGTACTTGGGGTTATGCTTGACCACAGCTGTACTTGCCGATCTCACGGGAGGAGGAGGAGGAAGACGCCTCTGGTTGAAACACTTGTTGGCATAGTGACCCTTCTGTTGGCACTTGTTGCACGTGACCTCTGAAAGCGGACGGTGATACGGAGCACTCGATCTTGGAGCTTGAGACGAAGTCTTGTTCTGAAAGCCAGGGTTGGGTGGGTGGGAAGATCCACTGCCACCTTTGCTCTTCTGTTGATACGGCTAACGGAACGGAGGAGGAGGAAGCCAATACTTCTGCTACTTGGCCACTTGAGTAGAGGAAGAAGGAGTAGTGTCTCTGGCTCGCTTCTTGGAAGCATCGCACCTCAGTTGAGCGGCCTCTTGCTTCAGTGCCATGTTGTAGAACTCGTCGTATCTCAAGGGCTCAAAGAGAACAAGAGGTAGCTGGATTTCTTCTCTGAGACCACCCCTGAACTGGTATATCATGCTCTTCTCATCAGGGACGTCCTGCTTGGCAAAGCGGGCGAGTTTCTGGAACAACTTGTTGTAGTCATAGACAGACAAAGAGCCTTGCTTCAGGTTGCGGAATTCCTCACGCTTGCTTTCAGTCACACTCTGAGGGATATGATGAGCTCTGAAATCTTGACGGAATTCATCCTAGGTAATCACACGTCCACCTCTAGAATCCTTGTACTGCTGGAACCACTCTGCGGCTTGGTCTTTGAGTTGGAAGGAAGCGAACTTGACAAAGTCCTCAGGCCTTACGTTACTGCACTCGAAATGCTTGCACAGATCCACAAGCCAATCGTCAGCATCAGTTGCATCAACACAATTGCTGAAAGTCTTTGGCCCATTAGCAAGGAACTGGTTGAGTGTAGCAAAGTGATTCTGATTGTTGCCTTGGTTCCCTTGGTTGCCTTGATTTGCTTGATTGCGCTCTTGAAGAATTTGCATGATCAACTGCGTGTTTGCATTGGTTGCGGCCATCACAGCTTGCCATGCCTCCGGAGGAGGTGGAGGTGGTGGCAGATCTTGATTCTGTTTCTGATTCTGATTGGTGCTCTTAGCGGGAGCCATCCTGAAGAGGGTGACATCCATTAGCACATAGATAGACAAAAATTGAAGCTGAATCCAACGGAATGAAAATTGCAACATATAGTCTTCACATCCGAACAAAATGAACGAATGCATTCCTCTTGAAATGGTCACATATCCATAAGTTGAGAAGCCACTTAGAATTTAGGTAGAAGAAATAAATCAACAAGGTACGGATCAAGAACGAATAATCAGTAAGAAATCCCAATCTCAAACCAATATCCGTGGAAGAAGAACTAGAGCTACAAGAATTCCCACCTATGAAACTCCCGAACCTTTCCGGTTATGCAATCAGGTGTTCGGGATACAAGGGAAGCATAATATCTCACCCAAATCTAGCAAATCCTACATCCAGCTATATCCATCCTTCAACACATAACCAAGAAAAACTTCGGAAACCATCTACCTCAACCTTCGAAAAGCATCCGTTATACAAGTTATGGCGATACTCCCAAACTCCCGCCCCAGTACTAGGTGGCGTCGAGGTTATCTCACCAACGAATTGCATAAAAGAGATTTTCGATGCCGGCGTACTAAACTCAGGTATTCCAGAACTGCAATGATAAAATTATGACGACAACACCTCAGAGCTCAACTCCCCGGGACACTTCCACAAAACCCCTGACAGGAGGCACCAAGACAATGTTCTCGTCATCATCGGAACGATTCCAAGATACCCGCGTGATCCTAAAATTTTTTTAGTGAAATTTGAGAAGAGAAGAGTCAAAACTCAATGTCAGGAATCCTTACCAGAGCGATGAGGAGACTGGGAAGTAAAAAAGAATTCCTAAACTCTCTGATATATAATTCCTAAATGACTCAAAACATTTTTCTAGACACAACTCGGCAGCTAAAAACGATCAAGCAATGGGGCTCCTAAGGTCGGGGAAGGCTCTGATTACCAACTTGTAACACCCTCGATGCGACTATATCTCCCACGTGTCGAGGCACGACTTAGAGGCATAATCGCATTGAAGGCATATGTCGCGAGTTAGGCAATCTTCACAACATCCATGTAATATAATTAATAAAAGGGAGATAACATAGTTGGCTTACACTCGCCACGCCAATCAAGTACATAAATAGCATTACATCATTCAGACACTCATGGCCCGACTACGGCGCCAAAATAAAAGATAACCCAACATGCGACATGGTCCCGATCAACCCCAACTGGGCTCCACTACTGATCATCAGGAAAAGAAACATAGTATCGCTGAGAGTCCTCGTCGAACTCCCACTTGAGCTCAAGCGCGCCATCTGGAGCTGTATCATCAGGCCCTGCATCTGGTGTAATAGTAATCTGAGGGACTCAGCAATCTCGCACCCTCGCGATCAAGACTATTTAAGCTTAATAGGTAAGGCAAGATAAATATGTGGAGCTGCAGCAAGCGACTAGCATATATGGTGGCTAACCTGTTCGCAAAAGAGAACGAGAAGAGGAGGCAAAGCGCGAGCGAGTAATCTAGAGAACAACATGTGCAAGCATTACTCCAACACCGTGTCCACTTCCCGGACTCCGCTGAGAAGAGGCCATCGCGGTAACGCACACTGTTGATTCATTATAATTAAGTTAAGGTTCAAGTTATCTACAACCGGACATTAACAAATTCCCATCTGCCCATAACCGCGGGCACGGCTTTTGAAAGTTCAAATCCCTGCAGGGGAGTCCCAACTTAGCCCATGACAAGCTCTCACGGTCAACGAAGGAATAGACCTCCTCCCGAGACGTTCCGATCAGACTTGGTACCTCGGTTCTTCAAGACATTTCGACAGGTTAAAACTAGACCAGCAACACCGCCTAAATGTGCCGACAAATCCCGATAGGAGCTGCACATATCTCTTTCTCAGGGCACACTCAGATTGTCCAAACTTCCGGTAGGCCAGCCCAGAGTTGCCCCTGGTAGCCACCGGCGGCTGACGAGTTGGACCAACACTCAGAGGAGCACTGGCCCGGGGGGGTTTAAAATAAGATGACCCTCGGGCTCCGGAAACCCAAGGGCAAAAGAGGCTAGGTGGCAAATGGTAAAACCAAGGTTGGGCATTGTTGGAAAAGCTTTAATCAAGGCGAACTATCAAGGGGTTGCCATTATAACCCAACCGCGTAAGGAACACAAAATCCGGGAACATAACACCGATATGACAGAAACTAGGGCGGCAAGAGTGGAACAAAACACTAGGCGAGAGGCCGAGAATTCCACCCTTTACCAAGTATATAGATGCATTAAGATAACATGGCAATATAATGACATCCCAACAGGTAAATAGTGTTCCAATAAGGAATGGTCTCCAATCTTCATCTGCAACTAGCAACGCTATAAGCGGTAACATAGCCAATCAACGGTTTGCTAGGACATGGTGGGTTAGAGGCTGAACATGGCAATTTGTGAGGCTTGAAAGCAAGTGGTAGGCGTCGTAGCATTGGCATAGCAAAAGAGCGAGCATCTAGCAAAGCAAAGATAGTAGTGATTTTGAGGGTATGATCATCTTGCCTGCAAAGTTGTCAGAGTTGACTGGATCCTCGAAATCAAACTCAACGGGCTCCTCGTTAGCGAACTCGTCTCCCGGCTCTACCCAAACAAGACAAACAAGCAACAAGAACACAATCAACCATGTGCAAGGATCAAGCAATATGATGCAAACATGGTATGCTATGCGGGATGCAATATGTGATGCATATGCAAGATTTGACAAGGGATGCATGAACCTGGCCTCAACTTGGAAAACCAAGTGTGCCACTGGAAAGATGAGATGAAACCGCTTGAAAACGATATTAAGATCACCGGATACGGAGTTACGGTTTGGAAATGGCAAGCGATTCAAATATGACCATGATCTGCGATTTACAGCAAGTAGCCAACTAAATGCAATGAGATGAACATGCTACAGCACCCAAACATGGCAACAAAATACATGGCAGGGATGCATTCAAGATGCTTAACAAAAGTCTAGCACTGAGCTACGGCCAATTCATCCATTAACAGGTTCAAACCAGCATGGCAAAAATGCATATGGTAAACAGATTTCAGACTTAGTGAAATTAACACTTGTCTGGAATTTCAGATCAGATAGCACTCTTCGGAGCAACAAAACTACATGCTATAGGACCTGAACATGACAAAGTAAAGCATGGCATGGAGCTACTCAAAGAGCTTAACAAGAGTCCCTTAGTGACCTTGAGCCAAAAGGGATCAGAAAATATAATTGCAAGCATGTGAACATGGCAAAAACATAATCAGTTTTCAGACTTAGTGAAAATTGGAGCATGCTGAAAATAGATATCAAGTAGGCATGTTTACGAGCTCGATGCACTCACTACAGAGCAAGTCATGATAAGCTAAGCATACACCCATCAAGAATACACAAAATGCAAGCTAGACATGGCAAGAACAATAGCATAGCATTTACGGATCAACTACAACATCCTCGGCAAAATCGCTAACAAGTTGACAATCTGCCCAGATTCACGAAGTAGCAAAAGTAGAGCTCGATTGACTCAAACTAGGGTGCTCCATAATTGCAAACAAAGACATGGATGGATAGAGCACTATAATATTAACAAAACATCCTTACTGATCATCCTCAAAAGAGTCACGGATCACTCGGACACAACATGAACATATGGCAACATGAGATAAACAGGTCAAGGACTTAGTGGAAATGCTAAGTCCCTGAAAACAGAATTACCAAGTGCCGCACTTTGCAAGCTTGTGCTAGCCACCACACACATCACAAAAATACATGGGTTGCACCTCCGGAAAGATGACAAAACCCTTAACAAAACATATGTAGAGATCATGGGCATATCATGCACACATTAATCATGGCAAAAATGACAAATATCTAAATGGAGTAGCAGATGTGACAATTATCTCAAGTAGCCTCCTTCTAACAGCATTTCGGGCATCAAGATGAACTCAAATCAAAACGGAGAGCATACTTAAGGCACGGATGCAATGGAATGAAATGATGTACTCTCTAAGACGAACAATTTGATATGCTATATGCCCAAAACGGAGCTACGGGTGAGGAGATACAACATGATGAACATGAGCACATGGATTAGGGTTTCGGGCAAAAGTCGACCCGAACGAGATCTGGATCTGAGATCCGAAAGGCACGGATAACGAGGTTCGTTGGGGCACTGTTCACCGGCGGGGAGGGAGCTCGCCGAAGGCCGACGTGGAGGCGGGGGCCGGCCGGAGTGGGGCTGAGAGGACGACGGCGGCGCGCGGTGGAGGTCGGGCGGCGAGCTCCTTGGGCGGCGGAGCTCCGGGCAGCCACCGGAGTGGCGAGGCGGCAGCGGTCGCCGGCGATGGGCGGCGAGGTGGCGAAGGGCGGCGCCGGGTGGCGCGCGGGCGGCGCTGGAAGGCGAGGAGGAGGCGCGGGGCGCGGCCCGGGAGGCGGCGCGGGAGGGCCTGCCCCGGGCTTCGGCGGGCCGGCGGCGGCGCCACGTGGCGGCAGGCGGTTGGCCGCGGTGATGCGTCCGGCCAGGACGGACGTGTCCGGCGTGGCGCGGGTGGATTTTTAGGGTTAGGGGGGAGATGATCCGGGAATTGGAAATGGGGGTCTATATATAGAGGTAGAGGGAGCTAGGAGTGCCCAAATGAGGTGCGATTTTCGGCCACGCGATCGTGATCGAACGCTCTAGATTATGGAGAAGGGTTAGGTGGGTTTTGGGCCAAATTGGAGGGGTGTTGGGCTGAAACACACACGAGGCCTCTTCGGTCCCTCGATTAACCGTTGGAGCATCAAACGAAGTCCAAATGGTACGAAACTTAACAGGCGGTCTACCGGTAGTAAACCAAGGCCGCTTGGCAAGTCTCGGTCCAATCCGGAAATGTTTAATCCCCACAAACGAAAGAAGGTAGAAATGACCACCGGAGGGGAACGAAGCGCCGGAATGCAAAACGGACAACGGGGAAAATGCTCGGATGCATGAGATGAACACGTATGCAAATGCAATGCACATGATGACATGATATGAGATGCATGACAACGATAACAACACACGGAGACAAAGACCTGAACCCGAGAAAATAAAATAACTTAATGCCGGAAACGGCAAGAGTTGGAGTACAAATTGCGTAAGTTACATCCGGGGTGTTACAGATGATAAGAGTGAAGTATGTTGGCGGAGTCACCCTCAAGAACTCTCTAGTTCTTCTTCTTCGGGATCCACACCATCTTGATGGGAATCCTCGGTGTTGTAGTTGTACTTGATGAAGTGGAACTTGAAGTAGTCTTGGGAACCCACATGACCAAAGCCTTAAGAGCTTCTTCAAACGCATCAATTTCCTCTTGAAGCTTGTCCTTGCCTTTTTGCTTGTGGTCTTCTGGTGGAAGATCATCTTGAGCTTGTGTCCCTTTGAGAGAAGTAGGATCATACTTCTCTTGTTGAGGAACAAACTTCGTCTTGGGGTATTGATCTTCTTCCCACTCAACTCCATTGGCATTGAACTTTCATTCAAAACCAACACCTTGATTCTTCCGGTGCCTTCCTTGCTTGCGTACAATTTCCTTGAATTGCTTACTTCCGACAAGGCTCTTGTAAACACCTTTCTCTATAATTCCCTTCAATAAGCTATTTTCTTGCTCAAGTGTAACTTGGCTAAGAGAATCATTAGTGGAATCAAGAGAACTACTAGAAGCAACAATATTGGATTTAGCATGATTATTGTTACTACTAGAGGAAGAATCTTTCTTGTTCTTGTTACTAGACTTGACTTGAGGCGTGTAAGTGGATAAGAGTAAATGCTTGGCAATGTAAGAAGAACTTTTCTTGCGAAGATCATCATTGATTGATTTTAAGAACTCATGCTCTTGCTCAAGGTTGAGCTTTTCAAAGCGCAATTTCTCATGAGTCCTTAAAAGTTCTCGGTGATCTCCTAAGATAGTTTCATGAGCTAACTTAAGAGTGTTTAGTTCTTTAGTTAGAGACTCAATCTTCTCCTTATCATTGTCATTTGTTTTATCTTGATTAGTATGATTAATTGACGTTTCATCATAGTATTCATCACTAGAGTTGTCAACAAGTAAATCATCATCACCTAACAAGTCATCTTCATCACTATTGAAATCAACATACTCGGGGTGTGATACCTTTGGGCCTTTAGCCATGAAGCATGTTCCAACTCCTTCATTTGGTGAGTCAAATATGTCGTAGGAGTTGGTTGTCACAAGTGCTAGACCGGCAACACCTTCATCTTGAGTATATTCGGAGTCGGAGTGATAGCTTCTCTCGGAGTGGTTGTCGGAGTTGGAGCCGGATACCCATTCACCAACATGAGCTTGATGTCTTCGTTTTGTGTAGCTCCTTGATGACTTGTCCGTTCTTTCCGAATCCTTGCTTCTCCGTGAGGGTCTTCGTTCATAACGATCATCTCTACTCCTTCTTTCTCTAGATGGTGATTCTTCTCTTCTACTTCTTCTCTTGGGAGAATATTCTCTTCTCTTGTAGGGGGCCGTACACTCATTGGAATAGTGTCCGGGCCTTCCACAATTGTAGCAGTTTCGCTCTCGACTAGAAGATCTTTTGTCATTGTAGGACCTTGACTTGGAGCTTCTCTCTTTGCTCCTACTCTTGTAGAACTTGTTGAAGTTCATCACCATTAAGCTCAATTCTTCATTGAAGGTTTGTTTCTCACTCGATGATGTGGGGGCTTCACATGAGGCTTTGTAAGCACCACTTGATTTGTTGTGAAGTTCCTCTTTATCCTTGAGTGACATCTCATGAGCAACAATTCTTCCGATGACTTCCGTTGGCTTGAGATCTTTGTAATTGGGCATCATTTGGATCAATGTGCACACGGTATCATATTTTCCATCCAAGGCTCTTAGGATCTTCTTGATGATGAATCTATCAGTCATCTCTTCACTCCCTAAGCCGGCAATCTCATTTGTGATAAGAGCAAGCCTAGAGTACATTTCAGCGACACCTTCACCATCCTTCATTTTGAACTTGTCAAGTTGACTTTGAAGCACATCCAACTTGGATTCCTTGACGGACTCGGTACCTTCATGCATGTCAATCAAAGTATCCCAAATTTCCTTTGCATTCTCAAGACGGTTGATTTTGTTGAATTCTTCGGGGCACAATCCGTTGAAGAGATATCACAAGCTTGAGCATTGTATTGTAGCATCTTCAACTCATCCGCGGTAGCTTCACGATTCGGTTCTCTCCCATCAAAGAATTCACCTTGCAAGCCAACACACACAATAGCCCAAACGGCGGGGTTATGTCCAAGAATATGCATTTTCATCTTATGCTTCCAACTAGCAAAATTAGTACCATCAAAGTAAGGACCTCTACGGTGATAATTTCCCTCGCTAGATGCCATACTCTCCTAGGTTGTGAAACCAAGGCTATGACCACCAAAAGCTATGGAAATCAAAGCAAATGGAGACCAAAGCTCTGATGCCACTTATAGGATCGAAAGTATGTCTAGAGGGGGGTGATTAGACTACTTGACCAAATAAAAATCTGACATTTTCCCAATTTTAGTTCTTGGCAGATTTTAGCTATCTTAGCACAAGTCAAGCAATCTTCACACAATTCAAGCAAGCATGCAAAAGAGTATATGAGCAGCGGAAAGTAAAGCATGCAACTTGCAAGAATGTAAAGGGAAGGGTTTGGAGGATTCAAACGCAATTGGAGACACGGATGTTTTTGTCGTGGTTCCGATAGGTGGTGCTATCTTACATCTACGTTGATGGAGACTTCAACCCACGGAGGGTAACGGTTGCGCGAGTCCACGGAGGGCTCCACCCACGAAGGGTCCACGAAGAAGCAACCTTGTCTATTCCATAACGGTCGTCGCCCACGAAAGACTTGCCTCACTAGTGGTAGATCTTCATGAAGTAGGCGATCTCCTTGCCCTTACAAACTCCTTGGTTCAACTCCACAATCTTGTTGGAGGCTCCCAAGTGACACCTAGCCAATCTAGGAGACACCACTCTCCAAGAAGTAACAAATGGTGTGTTGATGATGAACTCCTTGCTCTTGTGCTTCAAATGATAGTCTCCCCAACACTCAACTCTCTCTCACAGGATTTGGATTTGGTGGAAAGAAGATTTGAGTGGAAAGCAACTTGGTGAAGGCTAGAGATCAAGATTCATATGGTTGGAATGGAATATCTTGACCTCAACACAAATGTTGGTGGTTCTCTCTCAGAAAATGTGTATTGGAAGTGTAGGTATGTTCTGATGGCTCTCTCTTCCAATCAAGAGTGGGTGGAGGGGTATATATAGCCTCCACACAGAATCTAACCGTTACACACAATTTGCCAAACTCGGTGGGACCGAATGGTTAAACTCGGTCGGACCGATTCAGCAAACCTAGTGACCGTTAGGATTTTCGGTGGAACTGAGATGTAACTCGGTAGGACCGATATGGTTATGGTTAGGTCATAACGTAATCTCGGTGTGACCGATTACACAAACTCGGTGGGACCAATTTTGGTAATAAGCTAACCAGAGAGTTGGTCAGGTAAACTCGGTGGGAACGATTCGCTCATCTCGGTGAGACTGAAATGTTACAAAAGGGAAATAGAGAGTTTACATTGCAATCTCGGTGGGACCGATCACTCATCTCGGTAAGACCGAAACGTTACGAAGGGAAACAGAGAGATTACAATCCCATCTCGGTGAGACCGAGATCCCTATCGGTGAAACCGAATTGCTAGGGTTTGTGGCAGTGGCTATGACATTTGAAACTCGGTGGCGCCGGATAGAAAGAATCGGTGGGGCCGAGTTTGACTTTTGGTTTAGGTCATATGTGGATGTGGGAAGGTAGTTGAGGGTTTTGGAGCATATCACTAAGCACTTTGAGCAAGCAAGCCATTAAGCAACACCTCATCCCTCCTTGATAGTATTGGCTTTTCCTATAGACTCAATGTGATCTTGGATCACTAAAATATAAAAATGTAAAGTATTGATCTTAAAGTTTGAACCAAACTTTTTGTCCTTAGAATTTTGAGGGATCCACTTTTCTTATCCATGCCATGCCATTCATTGAGCTTTTCCTGAAATATTAATCTTGGAATAATGTTAGCTCAATGAGCTATATGTTGTTAGGAATTACCAAAACCATCCAGGGATAGTTGCACTTTCAATTTCCTTTCTGACTACTAATGAAACTGAGAGCATACTTAACTATTTTGTGAAACTAACTTTTATATATTAGCAATATGAATAACATAGTCTATATTAGATGGTAAGATATTTTACCTCAATAATGACTGACGGACGAAAAACATGGATGAAGTAAGTACTGCAAAATACATGATTTTTTCCTGGCATATGTTATGGCTAGAAAACTATAAATACTTAATCCTATCAACTTGCTATCTCCACAACCTTGTAATAGCTAATGCCTTCATGGCCGCCAACTGATACTGTGTGACTGAAGTATGAGAAAAGCAAGGACTGTGTGATCCAACCATGAAATGGAAAATCATATGAATGACTCAACCTGAAGTGTTACTGGTTTGCATATTTGGATGATTACAAAACTGTACCGAATGCACACTTACATGCTTCCAAATGAGATGGAGGACATTAGGTAAATTGGGTCAAACATACAGTACCCAAATGAGCAAAACTGAAATAATTTGTGATGATAACATTACTAACCAATCCATTGGCTATTATGCCACTGTTATTGCACAGAAATTAAAGCTAGGTTAATCAGACCCCTCTTCGTCTGTAGCTTCAATAAAATTGCGTCGGAATCCATGGACGTCCTGAAAAACTTGCGAAAATATGCATGCCTGTCATATAGAAAGCCTATAAATATATTTTATGTATAAGCACAATATGCCCGCTGCTCTATTAATTAAAAAGATCTGTGCATAAAGCCTTCCTTCAATTCACAACCATAAATATTTCATTTGTACATGAAATAGATTTACTTACAAAATAAATCTAAGGATTAATTCATGGATCGTCGTTCTCAAATACTCCTGGACTGCCACCGGTCCTCATCAGCTCGACAACCATAAAATCACGTGTGGTAATATACAAAAAGGAATATAGTGGGTCCTTCTAATTCTGAATCACAGTAAATCATAAGGTTCTATCCCTACAAACTGGCACCACACTTTTGTACAGCAGGGTGAGAAAGAACCTGGTGAGATTGCCCAAATATGTTAATGAGATGATCCTAGTTAATTCAGATTCTCCATGAACCTTGTGAGGATAGGAGAAGGGACGCACCAGCCTTGATTGCAGGGATGGACCGAGGACTTGAGGAACAAAACGGCACACAAAACTGCATTTCTGGATTGAAGTGTATTTTATTTGCATACTGGGACGATCACAAACCTGCACACGTACATGCTTCAAAAAGAGATGGATGACATGAGCTAAATGAAGTCAAACATACATTCTTCAAATCAGAAATACTGAAATAATCAATGATGATTACTAACCAATCCATCGCTATTATGCCACTGTTCATGCAGTGAAATGAATACCAGGTTAATCAAATCACCGTTGGTGTACAGTTTCAAGAAAAATGCACCATAAACCATGGGCCACCTGGAAAACTTCTGAATCACAGTAAATCATATGGTTCTATCCCAACAAACTGGCACCACATTTTTATAGAGCGGGGTGACAAAGAACCTGGTGAGATTGCCGAAATATGTTATTGAGATGATCCTAATTAATTTATATTGTCCATGAACTTTGTGAGGATAAGAGAAGGGACGCACCAGCCTTGATTGCAGAGATAGAGTGATAGACCGAGGACTTGAGGCACGAAACTGCATTGCTGTATTGAAGTGTATTTTATTTGCATACTGGGACGATCACAAAATTGCACACGCACGTGCATCAATAAGAGATGGATGACATGAGCTGAATGAAGTCAAACATACATTCTCCAAATCAGAAATACTGAAATAATCAATGATGATTACTAACCAATCCATGGCTATTATGCCACTGTTGCTGCAGTCAAGTGAATACCAGGTTAATCAAATCACCCTTGGTGTACAGATTCAAGAAAAATGCATGAGAAACCATGGGCCACCTAGAAAACATGCCAGAATATGCATGCGTGTTACAGAGAAAACTAAAAAAATACACTTTCTATATAAGTACAGTATGATTAGTGCTCAGAATATAAAACATATACCTCCATAATGCTTTCCGGCAATTCAAAACAATCAATATTTCATTCGTACCTGGAACAGATGTACGAACAAAATAATCCTGGATCATCGTTCTCAAATACTAACAGATTGCCACCGGCCGGTCCTCAACTGCTCATCATCCATAACCTCCTGTTTGTTAATATATGCAAATGAACAAAGAGATTTTTCAAATTCTAACTTCCAGTAAGTCGTATGCTTCTAACCCAACAAATTGACACCAGACTTTGTACAGCCAGGCGAGAAAGAACCTGCCGATATTCCCCAAATATGTTAATGAGATGATCCAAATTAATTTAGATGCTCCATGAAATTTGTGAAGAAAGAAGAAAGAGCAGCAGCCTTGATTGCTAGGATAGACGGAGGACTTGAGCGCCATGACGGCATGCTCACTACCGGAATCGCCCCCTATGCCGACGGCTAGGGCCGTCGGCATAGGCTTGAGTCCCGTCGGGATAGGCCTATGCCGACGGCCCCCGTCGGCATAGGGCCGTCGGCAACATATGCGTCGGCACAGCCAGGGACGCCGTCGGCATATATGGTACGCCGACGGGGGCCGTACATCTATGCCGATGGCCCTGGCCGTCGGCAACTACCGCGCCTAACGGCGGCCGCCATCAAGTCTGCCCAACGAACGGTCGCCACATGGCACCGCTATGCCGACGCCCCGACCGTCAGCATAGGTGTGCCACGTGGCGACCAGCCGCTGCTCTAGGCCCAGGGCTATGCCGACGGCCTGGCCGTCGGCATAATTTGAAACTAAGCCGACGGCCAGGCCGTCGGCATAGTCCTTCATACAGAGCTCCCAGTAGCTGACACGTGGGCGCCTATGCCGACGGCCTAGCCGCCGGCACAGTTTTTGAACTAAGCCGACGGCTAGGCCGTCGGCATAGGCTCCCACGTGTCAGCTACTGGGAGCTCACGCTAGCCCTATGCCGACGGCCTAGCCATCGGAATAGTTTGCTTTTGCTTTTTTTTTCTTTTTTCTGTTTGTTTTCAGATCAGTTCAATTCAAATAACATCACTTATATAACAACACATATCAGCAGCACATATCAGCACATATCAACGAACGTAAGCATAAGCATCATCACAACAATAGATCATCATCACACAAGCATAAGCATATCAACGAATGTAAGCATAAGCATCATCACACAAGTCAGCTAAATGATCATCAGCACACACAAGTCATGTCAAGCATCATCATCACATCTCAAGCATCATCGAGCACCGCTGAGGTCGTCACCGCCAAGACGGCCAAAGTCCAGGTCATCAGTGCTAGCGGCAGCGCTACCGCCAAGACCGCCTCCTCCTCCGCCTCCGTGGATCAGAGTGGTCGGGCTCCGTGTCTCCGGAGTGCTGCGAAGACCATCGCCAACGGTAGATCCACCTGTTCCCTGCATGTTGAAAAGACATATGCACGAGATCTATGACTGTGTTGAAAGGCATGACATGCTTTGGGTGAATAGATAGGGGATGAACTAACCGGCGAGGGGCCAGCGTTCTGTGCCACAAACTCCTCAAAGCTCATCAGCACTGGTTGTGCTGGAGGGCATTGTGCTGTAGGGAACTGAGGACACCTGCCGGCCGCCATATCCTGAAAAGCCTGCTGCATCTGGCTATCCCTCTGCACTTGGTGTTCATAAAGCCTCTGATGCCACGCCATGGTCTCCTGGCGTGTGTACTCCATGTAGGCCTACGGTATGACATGATGGAACTCATAAAACTACTAAATGCGGAAAATGAAGTGAGAAATGAAGATAAGAGGGAAAATACTTACAGATTGTTGCTCCTGAAAGAGGGACTGTGCACTCGTCACTGGCTGGCTCGTGCGCTGGCTCAGGCTCGGGTCGATCCGACAAAGCTGTGTGTAGGAGATACTAGGAGTGATCACAGCATCGAGAACCGCCTCCCGCCCGTGCTCCTTGGGCCCCATCCTCACCACCGCCATGTCGTCCAGAGGCGCCTCAATGGGGTCAGGTGTGTCAGGATGAAAATCCAGATACGCTTCGGAGTAGGCCTTCTTCCTCCCTGCGGTCTTCTTGCCGTAGTACTTGGGCTCGCCAGGCTTGGGGTCCTTCCGCGTATGGGCGATCTCCCACGCCTCCATGTGTGAGAGCGGCCGCTTCAGTTTCTCCTCCTGCACCACCAAACAGAGGTTAGTCATACATAAGAAAGTGATGGTAAATAGAAGAAGAAGAATGTTTAATGGGGTTAGTCATACATTAACTGCCTTGTGGACATAGTGGTTTCGGTTTCCCTGAGCATGTACTCCCTCCGTCCCTCGGTTAGCCTTATTTTGGGTTCTCATAGCCGCCCAGGCTCCAGCCTCATCACACCAAAGATCCACCAATGCCGCCCAAGACTCGTCTTTTCCATAACACCAATTTGGACACACCTACATAATAAAAGCATAATGGCATGTAGGTGTGTCCAAATTGGTGTTATGGAAGCATAAAGCATAAAGCATAATGTACCACAAGGTAATGAAAGCATAATGAAAAATCTTTTATACTTACTGCCAAGAACTCGGGCCTCTCCAAGGAGACGCGTTGGAAGCAAAAAACCTTTTCACCTGATTTTCGTAGCCCACGCCCCGGAGACGCGTCCCGCCTCTTCGGACATGCCACCACACCACCCCAAATGTATGAGGGCCCGGTGCGACGCTCCGGTGGCATTGCTACCCCCCAGTGCCCCCGTCCCGCCTAACCCTGTAGCGTTTGACCACGGGATCTACCCCTTTGACTTTGCACGGACGGGCTTTGACCAGTGGACCTCCCCACCCGGTTGTGTTAGGTCAGCCCATAGGAACACTTTGGAGCAACATCCGGGCCAGACCCACAGCAAGATCCCCTCCGTGTAGACCCCACGCGTCCGTTTTCCCCCTCCAGGTGCCAGCGGCGGCGCCGTCCGTGAGGGGGGGCACACCCCGGACACGCGTGCCGGGCGTTTGCAACCGCGACAACACTTCCAGACTTGTGAGAGGCCGCCGGCGCAAGATTTGGCGGCATGCTAGCCCCCGGAGGCCGCCGGCCACAGCCGTAGACGCGCGAAGGGCAATCCGCGTAGAGGGAATTTTTTGGATACTTCTCCATCACCAAAAATTATGAAAAAATACCATCGTTACTATAGCACATGTGCCCACGTCGTGCAAAAAAATCATGATTTTATCGCGCTCCGAGTATTTAGTAATATTGACGCCGCATCGTTACCGCAGAACGTCTACTACCGTGTCATCGCCGTCCATGAGGGGGGCCACGCCCCGGAGACGCGTCCCGCCTCTTCGGACATGCCACCACACCATCCCGCATGTATGAGGGCCCGGTGCGACGCTCCGGTGGCATTGCTACCCCCTAGTGCCCCCGTCCCGCCTAACCCTGTAGCGTTTGACCACGGGATCTACCCCTTTGACTTTGCATGGATGGGCTTTGACCAGTGGACCTCCCCACCCGGTTGTGTTAGGTCAGCCCATAGGAACACTTTGGAGCAACATCCGGGGCAGAACCACAGCAAGATCCCCTCCGTGTAGACCCCACGCGTCCGTTTCCCCCCTCCAGGTGCCGGCGGCCGCGCCGTCCGAGGGGGGCACACCCCGGACACGTGTGCCGGGCGTTTGCAACCGCGACAACACTTCCAGACTTGTGAGAGGCCGCCGGCGCAGGATTTGGCGGCATGCTAGCCCCCGGAGGCCGCCGGCCACAGCCGTAGATGCGCGAAGGGCAATCCGCGTAGAGGGAATTTTTCGGATACTTCTCCATCACAAAAAATTATGAAAAAATACCATCGTTACTATAGCACATGTGCCCACGTCGTGCAAAAAAATCATGATTTTATCGCGCTCCGAGTATTTAGTAATATTGACGCCGCATCGTTACCGCAGAACGTCTACTACCGTGTCATCGTCGTCCGTGAGGGGGGCCACGCCCCGGAGACGCGTCCCGCCTCTTCGGACATGCCACCACACCATCCCTCATGTATGAGGGCCCGGTGCGACGCTCCGGTGGCATTGCTACCCCCAGTGCCCCCGTCCCGCCTAACCCTGTAGCGTTTGACCACGGGATCTACCCCTTTGACTTTGCACGGACGGGCTTTGACCAGTGGACCTCCCCACCCGGTTATGTTAGGTCAGCCCATAGGAACACTTTGGAGCAACATCCGGGGCAGACCCACAGCAAGATCCCCTCCGTGTAGACCTCACGCATCCGTTTTCCCCCTCCAGGTGCCGGCGGCAGCGCCGTCCGTGAGGGGGGCACACCCCGGACACGCGTGCCGGGCGTTTGCAACCGCGACAACACTTCCAGACTTGTGAGAGGCCGCCGGTGCAAGATTTGGCGGCATGCTAGCCCCCGGAGGCCGCCGGCCACAACCGTAGACGCGCGAAGGGCAATCCGCATAGAGGGAATTTTTCGGATACTTCTCCATCACTAAAAATTATGAAAAAATACCATCGTTACTATAGCACATGTGCCCACGTCGTGCAAAAAAAATCATGATTTTATCGCGCTCCGAGTATTTAGTAATATTGACGCTGCATCGTTACCGCAGAACGTCTACTACCGTGTCATCGCCGTCCGTGAGGGGGGCCACGCCCCGGAGACGCGTCCCGCCTCTTCGGACATGCCACCACACCATCCCTCATGTATGAGGGCCCGGTGCGACGCTCCGGTGGCATTGCTACCCCAAGTGCCCCCGTCCCGCCTAACCCTGTAGCGTTTGACCACAGGATCTACCCCTTTGACTTTGCACGGACGGGCTTTGACCAGTGGACCTCCCCACCCGGTTGTGTTAGGTCAGCCCATAGGAACACTTTGGAGCAACATCCGGGGCAGACCCACAGCAAGATCCCCTCCGTGTAGACCTCACGCATCCATTTCCCCCCACCAGGTGCCGGCGGCAGCACCGTCCGTGAGGGGGGCACACCCCGGACACGCGTGCCGGGCGTTTGCAACCGCGACAACACTTCCAGACTTGTGAGAGGCCGCCGGCGCAAGATTTGGCGGCATGCTAGCCCCCGGAGGCCGCCGGCCACAGCCGTAGACGCGCGAAGGGCAATCCGCATAGAGGGAATTTTTCGGATACTTCTCCATCACTAAAAATTATGAAAAAATACCATCGTTACTATAGCACATGTGCCCACGTCGTGCAAAAAAATCATGATTTTATCGCGCTCCGAGTATTTAGTAATATTGACGCCGCATCGTTATCGCAGAACGTCTACTACCGTGTCATCGCCGTCCGTGAGGGGGGCCACGCCCCGGAGACGTGTCCCGCCTCTTCGGACATGCCACCACACCACCCCGCATGTATGAGGGCCCGGTGCGACGCTCCGGTGGCATTGCTACCCCCAGTGCCCCCGTCCCGCCTAACCCTGTAGCGTTTGACCACGGGATCTACCCCTTTGACTTTGCACGGACGGGCTTTGACCAGTGGACCTCCCCACCCAGTTGTGTTAGGTCAGCCCATAGGAACACTTTGGAGCAACATCCGGGCCAGACCCAGAGCAAGATCCCCTCCGTGTAGACCCCACGCGTCCGTTTTCCCCCTCCAGGTGCCGGCGGCGGCGCCGTCCGTGAGGGGGGGCACACCCCGGACACGCGTGCCGGGCGTTTGCAACCGCGACAACACTTCCAGACTTGTGAGAGGCCGCCGGCGCAAGATTTGGCGGCATGCTAGCCCCCGGAGGCCGCCGGCCACAGCCGTAGACGCGCGAAGGGCAATCCGCGTAGAGGGAATTTTTTGGATACTTCCCCATCACCAAAAATTATGAAAAAATACCATCGTTACTATAGCACATGTGCCCACGTCGTGCAAAAAAATCATGATTTTATCGCGCTCCGAGTATTTAGTAATATTGACGCCGCACCGTTACCGCAGAACGTCTACTACCGTGTCATCGCCGTCCGTGAGGGGGGCCACGCCCCGGAGACGCGTCCCGCCTCTTCGGACATGCCACCACACCATCCCGCATGTATGAGGGCCCGGTGCGACGCTCCGGTGGCATTGCTACCCCCAGTGCCCCCGTCCCGCCTAACCCTGTAGCGTTTGACCACAGGATCTACCCCTTTGACTTTGCATGGACGGGCTTTGACCAGTGGACCTCCCCACCCGGTTGTGTTAGGTCAGCCCATAGGAACACTTTGGAGCAACAGCCGGGGCAGAACCACAGCAAGATCCCCTCCGTGTAGACCCCACGCGTCCGTTTCCCCCCTCCAGGTGCCGGCGGCAGCACCGTCCGTGAGGGGTGCACACCCCGGACACGTGTGCCGGGCGTTTGCAACCGCGACAACACTTCCAGACTTGTGAGAGGCCGCCGGCGCAAGATTTGGCGGCATGCTATCCCTCGGAGGCCGCCGGCCACAGCCGTAGACGCGCGAAGGGCAATCCGCGTAGAGGGAATTTTTCGGATACTTCTCCATCACCAAAAATTATGAAAAAATACCATCGTTACTATAGCACATATGCCCATGTCGTGCAAAAAAAATCATGATTTTATCGCGCTCCGAGTATTTAGTAATATTGACGCCGCATCGTTACCGCAGAACGTATACTACCGTGTCATCGCCGTCCGTGAGGGGGGCCACGCCCCGGAGACGCGTCCCGCCTCTTCGGACATGCCACCACACCATCCCGCATGTATGAGGGCCCGGTGCGACGCTCCGGTGGCATTGCTACCCCCCTAGTGCCCCCGTCCCGCCTAACCCTGTAGCGTTTGACCACGGGATCTACCCCTTTGACTTTGCACGGACGGGCTTTGACCAGTGGACCTCCCCACCCGGTTGTGTTAGGTCAGCCCATAGGAACACTTTGGAGCAACATCCGGGGCAGACCCACAGCAAGATCCCCTCCGTGTAGACCTCACGCATCCGTTTCCCCCCTCCAGGTGCCGGCGGCAGCGCCGTCCGTGAGGGGGGCACACCCCGGTCACGCGTGCCGGGCGTTTGTAACCGCGACAACACTTCCAGACTTGTGAGAGGCCGCCGGTGCAAGATTTGGCGGCATTGCTACCCCTAGTGCCCCCGTCCCGCCTAACCCTGTAGCGTTTGACCGTGGTACTTTCGATCCAACGAATCACATGAGCTAGGAAGAAACACACTATTGATCCAACGACTCGCAAGAGCTAGAAAGAAACACATGGCCCGTGTGATTCTTCCTGATTGGTGGGATGCACATTAGTACCCACTCCGGACTCCTAAACCCTGATACTCGGAAAGAGTTTGTCCAGTTTGTACAGGAAGTGCGTCCAGTTTTTGCCGTGACCCTCTCTACTCTTTCACGCATCCCCCCTCTAAGTGACGGCTGCTCTACCTTCCGTGGAGGGGGGCCACACCATGGAGCCCCAAGACGGGCGTCTACGCATGCCAGAACACTTTCACACATGCATCGGGACCCGTGCGATGTTTCGGTGGCATATCTACACCCCGAAGGCCACCCCGAATCCGAGTTGACCAGTAGATCTAGCCCTTTGACTTTCGCCGGACGGGCTTTGACCGGTGGACTCTTCCACCTGGTTGCGATAAGTCAGCCCGTAGGAACATCCCCGAACACGGTCTGGACCCAACCCAACACTAGATTCCCTCCGGTTCCACCGCACCCGCACCATCCCCCCTCTAAGTGACGGCAGCTCTGCCTTCCGTGGAGGGGGGCCACACCACGGAGCCCCAAGACGGGCGTCTACACATGCCAGAACACTTTCACACATGCATCGGGACCCGTGCGATGTTTCGGTGGCATAGCTAGACCCCGAAGGCCACCCCGAATCCCAGTTGACCAGTAGATCTAGCCCTTTGACTTTCGTCGGACGGGCTTTGACCGGTGGACTCTTCCACCTGGTTGCGATAGGTCAGCCCATAGCAACATCCCCGAACACGGTCTGGACCCAACCCAGCACTAGATTCCCTCCGGTTCCACCCCACCCGCACCATCCCCCCCCCCTCTAACTGACGGCTGCTCTGCCTTCCGTGGAGGGGGCCACACCACGGAGCCCCAAGACGGGTGTCTACGCATGCCAGAACACTTTCACACATGCATCGCGACCCATGCGATGTTTCGGTGGCATAGCTACACCCCGAAGGCCATCCCGAATCCCAGTTGACCAGTAGATCTAGCCCTTTGACTTTCGCCGGACGGGCTTATATAACCGTAGGAGGGGCACCGCAACACCTGGCGGCATTGCTACCCCCCAGGTACCCCGTCCCGTCTAACCCTGACACAGACGACCGCCGGGTCTATCCCTTTGACTTTTGCTAGACGTAGTTTGACCGGGGGACCTTTTCACCTTGTTCTCATAGCCCAGCCATAGGTACACCCCCCAACACAGTCCCGGCACAACCCACCCCAAGATTCCCTCTGCGTCGGCCCGACGTGGCCGTTTCAACCCCCCCCCCCCCCCCGGGGCACGGCGGCATCGACGCCCGTGAGGGAGGAGGGGGCACACCCCGGAGCCGCGTGCCTATGCCTGCCACCACGTTTCCACAACCGTAGGAGGGCCCACCGCAACACCTGGCGGCATTGCTACCCCCCACAGGTACCCGGCCCGTCCCGTCTAACCTCTCCGTGACACGACGGAAGAAGGCCCGTGTGGGGGGCAATCGATATATGTTTTCTGTACATTTAAGTTAATGAAATTAGTATTGGAAAAAAATAAAAAATAATAAGAGAAAATACAAAAAATATAAAAATATTATTAGAAATCTATGCCTACGGCCTAGCCGTCGGCATAGCTACGGCCACGGAACGGTAGAGCCCTGGATCGATGACGTGGCGTAGGGCGGGGATCAATGACGTGGCAAAAACCATGGGCCAGGCCTATGCCGACGGCCTAGCCGTCGGCATAGAAATGCCACCACACGGGACCGGCGAACGACGCGGATCGATGACGTGGCGGCGCGGCGGATCGATGACGTCGGCGAAGCTATGCCGACGGCCACCGTTAGCCCGTCGGCGTAGCCTGACGCCGTCAAACTGCCGTCGCCGCCCGGGTAGACGGGCCCACGTGATATGCCGACGGCCTGCTCTATGCCGACGGTCCCCGTCGGTATATTCGGAGAAACACCGATGGCTTATCTATGCCGACGGCCCCCGTCGGCATAGATGGTTATACGCCGACGGCCTTTCTACGCCGACGGCTTTAGTTGGGCCGTCGGGGTATGCCAATATATGCCGACGGGGACCGTCGGCATAGATATGGCCGTCGGCAACTGCCTAAATTCTGGTAGTGGCTGGCAGTGGAGGCCATCCAGCTCTTGCATTGGGATCCCAGGCAGTTGAAGCATGCACGCGGGATCGATTATTTTTTGTGCGTGACATGCATCCTCGGCTTCCTCGAGCTCGCCTGTAGCCTCCCCGTGAGCCTCTCCTCCAGTTCCCTTCCTTGCCCCCCCTGGATCTGTTGCTGCAGCCGTCTCCCGAAGCTCACCCGTGGCCGAGCCCGACCTGCACGCGCATGCGCCTGCTCCGGCTGTTCCCTGCCATCTGCACGCCCCGCCTCTACCCGCTCGCCCGCGCGCAGCCTGCTGTCTCCGGATAATCGATCCCGTCCTCGTAGCCATCCATGGCGCCATGGAGGCAGAAGCAGATTTGTACAGGAATCACAAGCAGAGGAGTCCCGTGCTAGAGAAAGAAGGAGAGGAGTCCCATGGTCGTTCTTTTTTATCTGCCCAAACATTTTTTTTCTTCCTTTCATTTACGCAAGGAGATAGCCCCTTTCTAGTTAAGATGGATGGAAGAGATGGTCCTTTTTTTATGGACGGAAGGAGATAGCTGGAGTATATGACCAGATATATACTTTTTAAAATGAGATAGAGATTGGTTTAAATAATTTTTAAGAACAAAAAGAAAGAGTGGATTAGTAGTACGTGGATTCATTTTCCTTCTTTTTTATCTGCCCAAACATTTTTTTTCTTCCTTTCATTTACGCAGGGAGATAGCCCCTTTCTAGTTAAGATGGATGGAAGAGATAGTCCTTTTTTTATGGACGGAAGGAGATAGCTGGAGTATATGACCAGATATATACTTTTTAAAATGAGATAGAGATTGGTTTAAATAATTTTTAAGAACAGAAAGAAACGGTGGATTAGTAGTACGTGGCTTCATTTTTACAACCGACCAAACGTTTCTTTTTATCTGCCCACACAGCTGAATTCTAAACCCTGGATCGTTTTTTTTCCAGAATTGAGAAAAGTTTCGAGAGAGTATTATATGGACCGATCTTCACGGTAATAATTCGGTCCCACCAAATTAACGGCTCATAATTACTGTTTAACGTCAAAATTTCTAGGGAGTCTAGAATTAGTATAGAAGATAATATAGATAGATATATAGATATAGATAGATTTATCTTGCAATGGGAAGAGGTGCTTTGTAGTGAGTTCGATCTTATCTCAGTGAGAGAAAAGGAAACGACATGTATGTATTATTGCTAGTAGGATAAAACGACGGGGTCTATCTCTACATAGATAGATGTTGTCTACATCATGTCATCGTTCGTATTGTAGTACTCCTTTTCTCCATGAACTTAATACACTAGATGCATACTGGATAGCGGTCGATGTGTGAAGTAATAGTAGTAGATGCAGGCAGGAGTCGGTCTACTAATCTTGGACGTGATGCCTATGTAATGATCATTGCCTAGATATCGTCATAATTATTTGAAGTTCTATCAATAGCCCAACAGTAATTTGTTTACCCACCATTTGCTATTTTTCTCGAGAGAAGCCACGAGTGAAACCTACGCCCCCCGGGTCTTCTTTCTCATATATTTTCCTTTGCAATCTATTTTTATTTGCTTTTATTTTCAGATCTATTAATTCAAAAATCCAAAAATACCTTGCTACAATTTATTTTATTTCGTGTTCAATCTATTAATATTTACAACTTTCTTCCGCCATCGCACCAATTTCTGGCACCGTTACCCGAAAGGGATTGACAACCCCTTTAACACGGGTTGCGAGAATTTGTTATTTGTGTGCAGGGGCTGTTTACGTTGTGTTGCTTGGTTCTCCTACTGATTCAATAACCTTGGTTTTATATCTGAGGGGAATACCTACCGCCGCTGTGCTGCATCATCCCTTCCTCTTGGGGGAAATACCGACGTAGCTTCAAGCGACATCACCATTGTTGTCAAATTATATCATGATTGTTTTGTCAAAGTGTTCCCGTTCGAGATATCTTATTATTGCTCGCTAGTTGCTTATGCCATTGATATGAGTTAATATAATTTCTAAGAGTTATTTTTGACATGGTTAGTTATAATCCTTGCTGAAAACATGGGTGCTACTTAAGCTTATTTATGTCAACAAGAGCAAAAGAGTTCGTAAATTTTTTTCTTTTTCACTTTTAGTTTATCAACTGAGTTGCTTGAGGACAAGAAAAGGTTTAAGCTTGGGGGAGTTGATACGTCTCTGTCATATCTACTTTTCCTAACGCTTTTACTCTTGTTTTGGACTCTAATTTGCATGATTTGAATGAAACTAACTCGGACTGACGTTGTTTTCAGCACAACTACCATGGTGTTGTTTTTGTGCAGAAATAAAAGTTCTCGGAATGGAACGAAACTTTTTGGAGAATTTTTATGGAATAAAGAAAATGCTAGAGCCAAGAACCACTAGAGGGCCCCCTGGGTGAGCACAACCCACCAGGGCACACCCCTTCCTGGCACGCCTAGGTGGGTTGTGCCCACCTGGTGGCCCCACTGACCCTATCTTCGACGCTATAAAATCTATTTTCGGAGAAAAATCAGGGAGAAAGAATTACCGCGTTTCATGAGCAGAGCCGCCGCCACCTCCTGTTCTTCATCAGGAGGCCAGATTTGGAGTCCGTTTGGGGCTCTGGGGAGGGGAACCTTTGATCTTCATCATCACCTACCCTTCTCCATCGCCAATTCCATGATGCTCCCCGCCAGGAGTGAGTAATCCCTTTGTAGGCTCACTGGTCAGTGAGGGAGTTGGGTGAGATTCATCATGTAATTAAATTAGTTTTGTTAGGCCTTGATCCCTAGTATCCATTATGGTCTGAGATTGATGTTGCTATGACTTTGCCATGCTTAATTCCTGCCACTTTGGGCCCGGGTGCCATGATTTCAGATCTGAACCATTTATGGTATCACCATTATATCTATGTTCTAGATCTGATCTTGCAACTTATAATCACGTTTTACATGTTATGATCCATAAACCCCGGAGTGACAACAGTTGGGATACTTTCCGGTGATGACTGTAGTTTGAGGAGTTCATGTATTCACTATGTGCTAATGCTTTGTTCCGGTTCTCTATAAAAAGGACTTAATATCCCTTAGTTTCCTTATGTACTCCGCTGCCACGGGAGGGTAGGACAAAAGATGTCATGCAAGTTCTTTCCATAAGCACGTATGACTATTTACGGAATTCATGCCTACATTATATTTATGAGCTGGACCTAGTGCCGTATCGCCCTAGGTTATGATTGTTATATGATGAATATCATCCAACGAATTCACCGATCCAATGCCTACGAATATTTCACATCTTTTTCTGCTAAGTTACTATTGCTATTACTGATGTCACAACTGCTACAAGTTTATTGCTATCACGGTCACTGTTACCGTTATTGTTACCACTACTATCAAAACTATCATATTACTGTGCTACTGATCATATTGTTGCAGATAATTAATCTCCGGGTGTGGTTGAATTGACAACTCAGCTACTAATACTTACAAATATTCTTTATCTCCCCTTGTGCCGAATCTGTAAATTTGGGTTGAATACTCTACCCTCGAAAACTGTTGCAATCCCCTATACTTATGGGTTATCAAGACCTTTTTCTGGCTCCGTTGCTAGGGAGCATATCTATATTTGTTGAGTCACTTGGGATTATTATCAATTTATCACCATGAATAATCTGAAGGATACAAAAATCAAGATTGTTCCCTCTAGGATGAGGGGAGGTAAGGAACTGCCATCATACTCTGCACTTGATTCACCTTCTGTTTTAAGTAGACTTGCAACACCACCACATGCTATTAATGCTGATTTGTTGCAAGATATTGATGATGCTACCTCTATAAATACTACTCATGATGATGCTAGTACCTTGCTTGATGATGGTGTGCCACTAGGTAATTTTATTGATGAACAAATTGCTAGAGCTAAAGATATTGATAATGCTGAAATTGTTGAAATTGATGAAATGCCTGAAACTGAAAAATCTTGAAACACCTATTATACCTAGCTCTCCTAGATATGAATTGCCTAAGGTACCTGAAGGTTATGTTACGGATG
Organism: Triticum monococcum; assembly: GCA_034509565.1. Classification (NCBI taxonomy): domain Eukaryota; kingdom Viridiplantae; phylum Streptophyta; class Magnoliopsida; order Poales; family Poaceae; genus Triticum; species Triticum monococcum. Next base: position 700,843,729 of record CM067847.1, read on the forward strand.
AGGAGACAGCTAGAGATTTCCTTGCTTACAATGATATAGATGATCTTAAAAAATCATTATGCAAACTGAAAGAGAAGTCTTTGAATGCTAGAATGAAATGTGATCCTAAGTTTGCTACTTCACCTATATTTGTTGATGATAAGGATTATGAATTCTCTGTCGACCAAGAGTTTATTAGTTTTGTTGAATCTGATCCTTTCCATGGTTATGAAACTGAAACTATTGTGGCACACCTTACCAAATTGAATGATATAGCCACCCTTTTTTCTCATAATGATAAAATTCGCTATTACTATATTCTCAAATTATTTCGGTTCTCATTAAAGGGTGATGCTAAGATCTGGTACAATACTCTTGCTCCTGGTTGTGTGCATAGTCCCCCAGGATATGATTTATTACTTCTCTGAAAAATATTTTCCTGCTCATAACAAACAAGCTACCTTACATGAAATATTTAACTTTGAACAAATTGAAGAAGAGAGTCTAACACAAGCTTGGGGAGGCTTCTTCAATTTCTTAATGCTTTGCCTGATCATCCTCTTAAGAAAAAATTAAATACTTGATATCTTCTATAAAGGACTAACCGAAGCTTCTAGGGACTTCCTAGATAGTTGTGCTGGTTGTGTTCTCAGGGAACAAACTGTTGAAAAAGCTGAGGAATTATTGAATAATATATTAAAAATTATGATGATTGGACTCTTCCAGAACCAACGCATAAACCAACTCCAAAGAAGAGGGGTATCTTATATCTTAGCCCGGAAGATATGCAAGAGGCAAAGAAATCTATGAAGGAAAAACGTATTAAAGCAGATGATGTTAAAAATTTATCTCCTATTGAAGAGATACATGGACATAACACACCACCACCAAAGGTGGTAGAGGTAAGTTCTCTAATCTCTAATGAAATTTAATGAAAGGGACAATACTTATAATATGCATCCTAGTCAATGCCTTTATGAGTTTGATAATTACATTAGAAAGCAAGATCACTTCAATGAAAATGTTATGAAACAATTGAAATATAATTCTGATATGATTGCTCGCTTAAGTGACTTGTTATTTAGAATCTCCAATGATGTTAGAGGTGTAGGAAAACATGCCTCTATGGTTCAAACTCAACTAGAACAAGATGCTTTGCTAAATGAAATGAATAATAATATAAACGACTTTGCTATTAGAGTAGCAACTAGAGGAGTGATGTCGCTTGAAGCTACATTGGTATTTCCCCAAAGAGGAAGGGATGATGCAGCACAGCGGCGGTACGTATTTCCCTTAGATATGAAACCAAGATTATCAAACCAGTAGGAGAACCAAGCAACACAACGTGAAAATCCCCTGCACTCAGATAACAAATCCTCGCAACCCGATGTGTTAAAGGGGTTGTTAATCACTTTCAGGTAACGGTGTTAGAAATTGGTGCGTGACAGGAAAAAGTTGTAATAGATTGAATAAATAGATCACAAATGAAATAAAGTGAAGCAAAGTATTTTTGGGTTTTTCAATTAATTGATCTGAAAATAAAAGCAAATAAAAGTAGATCGTAAAGGCAAATAATATGAGAAAGAGACCCGGCGGCCATAGATTTGACTAGTGCCTTCTCTCTAGAAAAATAGCAAAAGCAATGGGTGAACAAATTACTGCTGGGAAATTGATAGAACTTCAAATACTCATGACGATATCCAGGCAATGATCATTATGTAGGCATCACGTCCAAGATTAGTAGATCGACTCCTGCCTGCATCTACTACTATTACTCCACACAACGACCGCTATCTAGCATGCATCTAGTGTATTAAGTTCATGGAGAAACGGAGTAATGCAATAAAAACGATGACATGATGTAGACAAGATCTATCTATGTAGAGATAGACCCCATCGTTTTATCCTTAGTAGCACCGATACAAACATGTCGGTTCCCTTTTTGTCACTGGGATCAAGCACCGTAAGATGGAAACCACTACAAAGCACCTCTTCCCATTGAGAGATAAATAGATCAAGTTGGCCAAACAAAACTCAAATATCAGAGAAGAAATACGAGCCTATAAGAGATCATGCATAAAAGATATCAAAGAAACTCAAAAACTTTCATGGATATAAAAAGATAGATCTGATCATAAAATCAAAGTTCATCGATCCCAACAAACACACCGCAAAAAGAGTTACATCATATGGATCTCCAAGAGACCATTGTATTAAGAATCAAGAGAGGGAGATGAAGCCATCTAGCTACTAACTACGAACACGAAGGTCTACAATGAGCTACTTATGCATCATCAGAGAGGCACCAATGGAGGTGGTGAACCCAATCCGAAATGGTGTCTAGATTGGATCTGGTGGTTCCGGACTCTCCGGCGGCTGGATCAATATTTCGTTGACTCCCCTAGGGTTTTGGGAATATTTGAGTATTTATAGAGCAAAGAGGCGTTCCGGGGGCACCCGAGGTGGGCACAACCCACCAGGCGCGCCTAGGCCTCCTAGCGCACCCTGGTGAGTTGTGCCTCCCTCGGGGTACCCCCAGGCGCAGCCAGGGCCCGTAGTGCTCATTCTGGCCCATAAAAATTCTCCGTAAATTTTCATGGCATTTGGACTCCGTTTTATATTGATTTTCGGCGATGTAAAACACATGGAAGAAACAACAAGTGGCACTTGACACTTGGCACTATGTCAATAGTTTAGTACCAAAAAATGATATAAAATGACTATAAAATGATTATAAAACATCCAAGACTGATAATATAACAACATGGAACAATCAAAAATTATAGATACGTTGGAGACATATCAGCCTCCCCAAGCTTAACTCCTACTCGTCCTCGAGTAGGGAAGTGATAAAACAAATTTTTTGATGTGGAATGATGCCTAACATGTCATATCATATTTCTTTCTTTATAGCATGGACATTTGGACTTTTATATTGTTCAAAGCAATAGTCTAGTTTTGACATGATAATTTAAATACTCAAGCATATCAACAAGCAAACATGTCTTTCAAAATATCCACGCTAAAATAAGCTATCCCTATCCCATCATGCTCAACCATTGATCCATTCATGAAATACACTCACATATTAGCTATGTCCAATACTCAAGTACGATCATATTGCCTCCTAGTTGGTTCTTTTATAAGAGAAGATGGAGACTCAAATTCAAATATAAAAATTGCATAAAGTAAAAGAAAGGCCATTCACAGAGGGAAGTAGGGATTTGAAGACGTGCCAGAGCTCAAAGTGAAAAACTTAGAGATAAAAACATTTTGGGAGGTGTATCCATCCCACCAACGAAAACGACTTAGAGGTCCCAATACATTCCATGCTTAGATATATCATAGGCGGTTCCCAAAGAGAAAATAAAATTTATTCCTTTTTCCATGATACTTTCACTTTCCATGGCTAGCCGTATCCACGGTTGCCCTCCATACCAACACTTTCCAAGGAATTTATTATTTGACAACATAAAGTAAATTCATTTTTTTTCATTTCGGGATTGGGCATCCCTAATACCTTTGCCTTACTCTTGTGCAATGACAAGTGAATAAGCACTCATCTTGAGAATAACACATCTAGCATGGAAAATATTAGCCACCCCTCACCGCTCCGCGAGCGAAACAAACACACAAAACAGAAGTTTATTTTTAAAAATTAGAGATGGCACATATAAATTTGCTTAGAACAGCAAAAGAGTACCGCATATAGGTAGATATAGTGGACTCATGTGGCAAAACTGGTTTAAAGGTTTTGGATGCACAAGTAGTGATCATAATTAGTGCAAAATGAAGGCTAGCTAAATATTGGGAAGGAACCAACCAAGAAAAGAATAATCTCATAAGCGAGCATTAAGCATAACTAACACCGAATAATGCACCATAAGAAGGATATAATTTCATTGCATAACTATTGACTTTCATGCTTGCATAGGGAATCACAAACATTAACACCAATATTTTTACTAAAGCATAATTACTCATCAAGATGACTCACATATCACATCATCATATCTCAAAACTATTACTAAGAATCAAGTTTATTTTTCCCAATGATCTTCATGAAAGTTTTTACTATATCCTTCTTGGATACCTATCACTTTGGGACTAGTTTTCATATGTTGCTTTTCATAAGCTCAAACAAAATATAAGTGAAGATCATGAGAGCATTTCTAGGTATTAACTTAAGTGAAGCAAGTGAGAATTTCTTGAAAATTTTACTAACTATCAAATAAATCTAGGTGAAGCTAGAGAGCATTTCTTCAAAAAATACTAAGCACACCATGCTCAAAAAGATATAAGTGAAGCACTAGAGCAAGTCCATAGCTCATAAAAAATTTAAGTGAAGCATAGAGAGCAATTCTAACAAGTCAAGACATAATTTTGGCTCTCTCAAATAGGTGTGTCCGGCAGGGGATCAAGACTTAAAACACAAGATAAAACAAGAAAATACTCATATCATACAAGACGCTCCAAGCAAAACACATAGTATGTGATGAATAAAAATATAGTTTCAACACTACTAGATTTCCCATTATAACCGAGGGTCAAATTACCGTCGGATATTTTCCTTCACTGTCATCTTTCTTTATAACCGACGGTACACCGTCGGCAATCTCCCGTCGGCTATGCTTGGTCGGCCATTACAATAATAGCCGACGGTACCGTAGGATAATACATTTTTCCACGGTATTTGGCTGACGGTGAGCCGCCGGTCATATTTTGGTCACGAGCCAGCTCCCCAAAACTCGACGATGCTCATATCTCACGGTTTCCCGTCAGGAATTTATTTCCTGACAGTTATCAATTCCCCTCGGCTTTTGCAATAGGTGACGGCATATTTGGCCCCTCGGGGTTCATTATAACTAAGAGGAGAACCAAACTGTCAGCTAGTATAATCGCTGATTGTGCATACACCCCTTCATTTATTCCTATAGTTGAGAGGCCGACGAACACCCTATATATATAGTCACCCTAAGAGGATTGTTTTTCATTTCAAATATATCACAGAATTGCACAGCCCACACATGACCAAGTAACATATATTGTATATAGCACAACTTTCAAAATATCAGAAGAGTTGCATCAGAATTACATTGATCATGATGAACAATCTAGAAAGTTTAAAATGCAAAAAAAAACTAAGATATAATGGTCCAAGCATTATGCATAAGCTAGATTGACCAAAACCCCATGATTTCACTTTGTTGGACGTCTTGAAGAAAGATCACTAGACTCGTCACCCTTCATCACCATATGGATCATAATGCTCGTCGCCAAATAGATCATAACAATCATCGCCATAGACATCATCACCCTTTCCATAGATCACGATTCTTCAGTACTGTCTCCCATTCCTAAGAAATGATTAGACTAGATGTAAGGGAGATGAAAACGACATACTGTAGTTGAAATTTAATTGATGATACAAAAAAAGGAACTTAGATGTTCTAATTGACTGGTTAGATATCTAACAGTATGACTACGTACTCACCTTTTGGTCCTTCACATGCAATTTTCAGGGTTACATGGATCAGCAGGAACGCAACTCCAAATAATAAACTGAGTACTACACATTGCTCTGTGTACAAAAGAAATATACCAATAAAGTGCACTAATGTCAATTTCATTATAAGTTTGCAACGGTTCAGAACACATCATGCTTTCCAAATTCTTGTAACATTAATATAATTTGAAGCACACGACATTTTTTAATTAACTGTAATAATCCTATGTCCAGAACCTGCATGTACTATGGTTACACCAAGATGGCCATGTGATACAGGTAAAAAAACCTTATCTGAAAGACACATATGTCGTGTTGATAATCGATTCATTGGCTTGTTGAAGTTGTAAAATGATAACCAAGTACAAATGTACAACAGACATCTGCAACCCCACTGAAGTATATATACTAGCGCTTATATTTTACAGTCTGATGACACAACAGAAGCAGTAGACTAGCATAACACTATTGGCTAGTTTGGGCATACAATAAATACAAAAAACAGATTAAGAATGTCATGTAAAGAAAGATATAAATATAATTTTTCATTCAAACAAATTAAATAGCAGTAGCACACTAATCTCCACCAACTATAGTTTAGGTTATATTGCACATAGCAAATTAAGCAACTTCTTATGTTTCGTATGACAGGTCACAATCATTCTTCATGTTAAGCTACCATCACTACACCACAACACTGCATCCCTAACAGCCAGGTTGGTCGGGAATACAAGTTTCTCTGACAGACAGTCGGTCGGGAAAGACTATTGCCGACCAACAACGTCTGTTGGGGAAAGTCCAGACGGGAAAACCCTTTCCCGACCGACATATCTTTCCCGTCCGACTGTTTGTCGGCTATGGGGTATCTTTCCCGACCAACAATATGTTGGGCCTGCCATGGACCTTTCCCGACCAACAATTTGTTGGGGTTGCCACGGGCCTTTCCCGACCGACTCTCAGACAGGGTAACCTTTCCCGACCAACAATCCATTAGCGTAGCCAAGGGTTTTCCCGACCGACTATCTGATAGGGTCTTCTTTCCCAACCAACATTCTATCAAGCCAGGCATTAGCCTTTCCCGACCGACTGTGTGACATGGTTTTTTTGCCTACCAACAACCGTTAGCCCTCCCACAGCTGGATTTCACATTACCCACAGAATGTCAATGAAGTTACATAATCATACATAACAGTAACATGCATCATCCAACAATATTAAACCAGAACCAAACAATAGTCACACACATTCATTAATTTTCACATATAAATAGTTCAATTGTTATGAACGAATGACCATCCAAGTTTCCTATAAATAAACTAATGTAACTAATTAAATAGAGGAAACAAGATAGTTCACTGTCTGAGAGCAAAAGTTTGTCGCTTTGTTTTCTGCAATACATCATCTGCCTTGGCTCCTTGTAGTGGGTGACTACATACCCATCCTCATAGCCTTCCAGCACGATTATTGCACCGTTCTCGCACTTGACATCAAAGCCTTCATTCTTCATCTCATTGGAGAACATTCTCTAGCTTGAACATCTGCAAGTTAAAATCCCCGATAAATAGTCCACACAACATTATATTTTCTCTAAGCTACCTTCAATATCATTTCATACCAGAGCAACTCAAGAGAATTCATTACCACTGACAGGAAAAGGGGTACCCTTCTAGAAATTTTAAAAGCACGCATACTTTTAGCCATTCCTAGATGAATGAAAGAAGAAATCAGATGATTAAGAAAAGTTAGCAGCTAAATAAGTACAGGTAGCATCGAAAGCATTTGCTTAGCATCTGCAACATGATAAAGGATATTTCGATTAGCATCATGAGGCTTGCAGAGTACAGAAACCAACTACCATTGCAAACATCAGCACACAAGAAGCATAAAAAACATTACAAACATCAGTACACCAGTATAGAACAGAGCTCACTGGAACATAAGTAAAACTAAGAAGTTGGCATACATAAAAATAAATCTAAAATGGGAGAGAAATCATGCAGGAAGAAGTGAATGTGTCCAAGAGACCCTAGAAAAATAGAGAGAGAGAGAGAGTTCACCTTTTTCTGATTCACAAATACACAACACTTAGTTTTTTTCTACATCGCTTGCTTTATGAACTAATAATCCATCTATTTCTGTCCTAGGAACTAAAGATATCATTTCTATTGGGGTTTGCTACTACATATTGTATTCAGCATTTTACTTATATGAACACGACAACAAAACTATCGCTAGCATGAATAGAAACTTGAGTAAATTCTCATTTCAGAGATATGGAAGTGATCATGTTCAGTGGTTTGAATTTTTAGTAAATAAATGTGAAGAATAGTTCTGAAGTCATTTCCATGTTCATTTGCATCGATGTACACCCAGAATTCAGCAGACAGCAGCATAGCAAGGTTGACAAGCAGCAAACCAGCAAGATCGAACATAGTTTCACATCATTTCATTTTTCAACTAGATGATGCACACTACAAAGCCAGAACCTAGAACTGCACATGGATTACAAAAGTTGTTGTTATTTAGTGCACTAGTTGTTATAGTGGAGCTTCAGCACAATAAATATCAAAATTACATAGTTATAGAAGTGTATTAATTAGCCATGCATAATAATCTCCCCGATGCTCTTTTTCAACGCCGATGTTGCTCTGCTGCTGTTCTTATTTAATCTCCCCCTCGGCGCTCAACAGGAGAAGCACCGGCCAAGGGCCAATGATGCATAGACAGGGGAACATGGCAGAATACCATGCCACTCGATGAGAACAAAATAAAGTCAAGGAAGCTGCTGTACATTGGGTGATACAGCATAGAATCAATTGTGTGACATTTTCATCGACCCGTGCATACGCACGGGGTACCTTTTTTGTGTTTGAGATTATTAATTGGGAATAACTATGACGATCTTAAATCGTTAGACCATAGTTTACATCACAAAAAGTTTTTGCTTATGCCGCATATGCTATTCTTCATTAAATCTAGGAAAAACGAAAATATTTGTAAATTTGTGTGATGTCTCCCAATTCATGAGCTGGGAGAAAGAGGTGGTCAAGAATGCACTTATTTGTGTACTTAGGATACAACTAAACAAAAAGGTGCTGCCAAAAGAAATTTTAAGTATAATTAGATAAGACTTTCATAAGCAACATGTTCTAAAATACTCCCTTAATGGTAGTTGTAGAATAAGACCATCATAATTTAAAAGAGTTCCCGTTAGATATCCTGCGTGAAACCTTACAGCATAATGGTTTGCATTAATGACAATTCCAACAAATATCTTACTATATACATACATTGGAAATTTGACCGCAGATAGTACATATAAACTACGTTGAGTATTTCACTTCATAGGATCTGTACACCATTGATCATGTTCTTACAGTATGCACATATACATCTTAATTTCTCTAATCACATAGTAGTAATAAACTTACAGTGAAAGGGATACTAAACAGAATTTTTGGAGAAAATAGAGATGAAATTCACAATTAGTACTTTTGATAACATTAGATGAGAGAGAGAGAGAGAGAGAGTACTGTAGTTTTTTATTTTGTTGCAAAGATGCATGTGCGAGTGTACTTATCTAGGAAATTAATTAACAAAACGACATAGTTCTTTTGATAACCTTCTATGCCACGCAATAATCCTTGGGGTGCTCGCTCTTTGTCTCGATGGCAGCCTTCTTCACAGCCTCAATATATTTTTCCATTATTCATGAATTAAGCTAGCACTATCTGCTCATTGGAACACATATACTCATCATGGTGGTCTTTTGTGATACAGAAAAAAAATTGTGGGGATATTGCTCAGATTCAGAAGTCATTGTATATATTTTTTGACTTATTTTTATTCATCATACTTTCCTACATGGAAACAATATATTTGCGCATAGTATAAGTTATATGTACAAAGCACATTGCAAAGGTTAAAATAGCATAAGACTATTATAATTAATATGCATGATTAAAGGAAAAGCGAATCTTGCCTGACCAAATACAGGTCAAATTTGGAAATTTTTGCCCGAGCAACAGGAATTTCATGACCAGTCCATGCATACAGAAGCACGAACACGACCCCTTGGCTCCTTCATTCCACATACATGTGCAAACAGAACACCTTCTTGAATGCTTTTTCCTTCCATTGAGGGCACTTTTCAGCTTTCTCTACGAGATATTTCTGCAAAATGTATTATATTTACTTGCTATGTAAATTTTACTTGTACAATTTCTGAGTAATACAGAGAAAGCATGGCAAAAGTGACTTACAATTGTTGCTTCTGCCTGCGGCACATAACTCCCTTTCTTATCCCCTTTCTTGCATGTATTTTTCTCGATATAAACTTGATCTCTTCGAGGCTGATGGACAAGTTTGACAGCCTACAATCATTTATTTATTTTACATGCATTAGTCATTGAAACACAGTGGCATATCTCTTTTAATTGGGGTAATTATTTTTCATTTTCTTCAGTAACACAGGCATGACTCTTGCTGCCGGATGTGTGAGACACTTGCGTGATTCTTTTTGGCGATAGCACTACAAGACTACAAGAAAAAAAGGAAAGGAGATTTATTATGACTAGACATGTTGGCAACAACACTACCTACTATTTTGATATTGTATATATTGTTTGACCAATAATTGCAACTAATGATTACATGCATATTTGTTTATTTAGGTCCAGAACAGAGTATGTTGCAAGGAATCAGCATGTGCTACATATATTTAGGTCCAGAACAGAGTGTGGATGCATATACTACAGTTTTCCAGTCAGCGGGATGACTTGCTTCAAATACCGAAGATCTCCAGTAAGTAATAAGGTTCTTCCAGTCAGCTTCACTAATTCTACTGTCACATCTTTTCATAAGTTGTGCATCAATCAGCGCGGCATCAAACTTGTACCTCTTACCGCTTTCAGATGTTCCTCCATGACCCCAACACCTTTAGCTTTTCCGCTTCCACTTGCGCTTGCCATTTTTCCTCCTGCTGCTTCTCCTTGACGACTCAATGTTACCAGCAGTTATACTCTATGCTACCTGCAGAAACCAAGTCAGCGAAAACAGGGCAAAAGCCATGTCATCTCATGTAAAAAGAAAGTTTTTACATTTGAACATTCCTCTGATCAAGCACAAAGAGACACTAAACACGGTGGCAGACTAAACACATCATGGCAGACTAAGCACAAAACAGGAAACATATCTGGGGAACTTTTTGGAAGAGCAAAAATTAACTTATCTTGGACAGAAGCATAACAAGAGTAACACCGAAAACATGACTCTTCGTGAAAGGTGAACTAAATGACCAATGGAAAAAAACATTAGTTCATATTGGTACCACAAAATTTGCAATGGAAATAAACAAAATTTGCACAGAACAGCTCAACTTCTAAAATTAGTTCATATCACTGCCATAAAGCTTCTCACAATCAGACTAGCTGGCAGCAGTACACAGCAAATCGGAGAACCAGAGAATAATAAAAGCATGAGGTGCCTTGTCCACTGGAACATCTACTTGTTTCCCACCACCGGAGCTAACCGTTCCCCGCCGCCGGAGTACTCCTTTCCCTGCCAGCAACTGTCAAAATATGCCTCCAGAAGAGAGAGAGATAGAAGGAGGGATGCAAAGACAGAGAGGGAGGGAGGAGTTATACCTCAGCCGCATCGATGCCCTTGCCCAGCCGCACGCTGCCCCGATCCAAATCACTGCCACCGCTGCGTGTGCTTTCATGGTGGACATGGGGGAGGTCGGGCCAGGGAGGAACGCGGCAACTGTGCTGGATGTGGCCGTGGAGAGAGGCGGCCACCCGGAGAGAGAGCAGGAAGGCGTTGGGCCGGCAGTGGAGATGCAGGACGACGTTGGGTTGCGCTGAAGGGGCAGGACGGCGTGGAGCGGCGCTTAGAGGCATGGCTGCGTCGGGCGGCGCTGTAGAGGCATGGCGGTATGGGGCGGCGGTGGTACAGCATCGAGATCGACCGGCGGTAGCCCCGGGCGGTGTCGGGGCGGCGGTGGGACGGCGTGGGATCGACCGGCGGGAGCCCCAGGCAGCGTGCGTGGGGAACGAATCTAGGGATTTGGCTACCTTCTGCGCGTGCTTGTGATTTTTGCGAAAAAATCTTCACGGGTTGGGCCGGTTATTGGCGCTACAAATTTGGCGTTCGCGCGCGAGGCCCATTTTAGCGTCTGATGGTTGGTCGGGATTATTTACCGACCGATGGTCTGGTGGGCGTAACAGAATTCCCGACCGATTGTTGGATTTTATATGTTTTAGCATTGCCGACCGATAGTAGGCCACTGTATAGAGGTTCTCCGACCCACATTTCGTTAGAAATTTTACTAGTAGATTATCGGTCGGCAATAATGTGTTTTTCTCAACAGACATCAGTAGGGAATTCGGGTGCGTGGTGTAGTGCATTATTTCTGTATGCACTTCCAAAAAAAAATCAATATTGTCCACTTTTTTAGATAAACAGAGAGGCGGCCCCCTGGTTCCATTACTAAAATGAAACCAAGTTTGCTGGACATTCTCAAAAGCATCAAGGTCTGGAAAGCTGAGGACCAAAAGAGGCAAAGCTAGTACAGGGAAAAACAAAAGCTAGAAAGGAGGACGCCTGATGAGGGTCAAACATGCCAGATCATATTGTCTAATGTTGAAATATTTTTCTCTGTGCAAATGATTTTACTGTAATTGATTATAGCAACATCTTTTCCTATATGAGTTCAACCAAATTGTGCCATCGCACCTTAATTAAGATGGATTTAATAGATAGATATATTAGTTATGAGCCACATCTGGGAAAATAGGGCATAAGCAGGTGCATACATCATATATAGTACTCCCTCTGTCCCAAATTTCTTGTCTTAGATTTGTCTAGATACAGATGTATCTAATACTAAAATGTGACTTGATACATCCGTATCTAGACAAATCTAAGACAAGAATTTTGGGACAGAGGGAGTACAACAGTACCACGTAGGCAATGAGGTAAGCTAAGAAATCAGGCTCAAATAAAAAGAGCATGTCTCAAAGCAAGTTATCCGCAGCATGCTCATGTTGTCCAGAACTAAATTGGCGCATAACTAAATGGGTAAGACATGATGGACTAACCTTTTCAGTTAGTCTTGACGAGCATCATCTCACCCCCTTTCAAAGCCGCCTTCAGAATCTGATGTGGCCTGTATTTATCAAACTGTAAGAACCCCTGCTCTACATCTTTGAGAAAGAACACACGGGACATGATGTTAACATGTCAGTGACTGCTTCAGCCTTAGGCATACAAGTTAAATGTTACAGAACTACAAAATACTGATAAGAAAAGCAAAAGCGAGATTACAAAACTTACAATTACATCTACAAACCAAAACTGAAGGAAAAAGAACTAGGAATGTACGTACTATGACATGAATGGAGGACCTCTTCAATGTTAGTTGGTTTGCTTACAGGGACTGCTAGTTAAGCTATACAGTAGTATCAAGTATACATGCCAGTCCTGATTACACACGCTGATATAGGGTCTCTTCTCTTATGTACTATTCCCAACTGCTGCAACTAGCTAGCCTTGACCAAACATGCATGCATCAACACAAGCTAGCCAGCTCAACTCACCGGCGCAAATGGCCACTTGCTACTTTGCTAGTTAATCAAACTATTTTTCAACACATAGGCTTGACTTTATTTTCCAAACTAATAGGTTCGGCTTTGTTTTTCAACAACCATACAAAAGAAAAAAAAACTAAACAGACATGCAAACAACCATGGCCTCGTTATAGAACTTGAACCTCACCACCACACTAGCCCTTCATGGCACCATCTCCTCCATCTCCCCGCTATTCAACTTGAAGAACAGGAGCAAATCCTGCACCCCAACCACCAGAACACAATCCCACCATCCGTTACAAAAGCACACGTACACACGCCACATATATGACCTGCTCGACGAATTGCGCAAAGCCCAAAGGAAGAGGCGACCGGACCAGGTACAGGCGGGCGGAGGCGGGTGTGGGCGTGGTCCACTCGGCGACATCAGGATCAGGGGGGCACACGGATGAGGAGCTTCAGGAAGGGGCCGCTACATGGCGTAGGAGGTGAAGGGAGAGAGAGCCCATGAAGAAGACCGCCGCGGTCCCGAGGAGCGGCGTCCAGCACCTATTGAATGGGGGCGACGAGCCGACGAGGTCAAGCCGGCCAGAGCTCGCAGCGTCGTGGCCGAGGGCTGCCAGATCTGCGGGCCAACAAGACGGAGACGGGAGTCAAAAGGACATTTTCGCGTCGGGAGGAAAAGCTAAGGGGCTGGGTGACGTTGCTGGACCAGGGAGAGAGAAGAGGGTGGAACTGCGCGCCGGATCGACGGGCGACGGCGGGATTGGCGCGTGGTGGCGGACTGGCGGGGATGGGGGAAAGAGAAGGAGCGGCGTGGGAGGTTTCATCAGAGGGAAAAGGGGGTGAGACATGGGAGGACGTGGCCACATACATAAAATTTGTTATCAAGCAGGAAATATCGGACAGTCTTTGTACGATTGGCTGATGCTATGGTCACATGTGTTGGACCCAAATCAGCTCGAAAAAAATGACCCAAATCAAGGAATCAATCTATATTTGACATGAATCGTTGTACCTAGATCTTATTGCTTCTGTAAAGAAATATAAAAGCGTTTAGATCACTACTTTATATGTTATAGCAGCTCTATTTAATAATACCCCCTCCGTCTCAAAATAAGTGTCATAACTTTATGCTAATTTTAACACTCTTATTTTGGGACGGAAGGAGTATATTGGTATGCATATATAAAATTATAGTTGAATGTGTGTGCTATACCGAGAAAGACTTTCTCCTCGCTTTATATATAAAGAAAACTACAAATTACAACCGACCATACAACAAGAAACGGAAAATGAATCAACGAGATAGACAACTCCACGGAACAACGACGACCTTAGATCATGTCATCAACGACTCCGACAAGGGAGCTATTCACCGCCAGACGAAAGCCACACTCTCCCTCCCAAGGTCAAACTTGTTGTCCCGTCGCTGCCTCCGAAGAGGGCACCCCTGCCCTCTCGTCCTGGATCGAAGGACGCCGTCCTGTCGGCAGGCAGAGAAACTTACCCCCGAGCACGAATGGATAGGCCAACCAGTTGCCGAGGATAGGACAACAGTCGTGGTGAGCTCACCCCTAAAGGAAACTCATACATCGCCACCGTCTCCGGCCAAGACCCAAACACCCACCGCAGCTGCCGAGCATGGACACTATTGAAGACCAGCAGACCACCACCTCACTGAGCCCTGACCACGAAGAGCTTCCAAGCTGGCACCTTCAAGAAGAAAGCAACGCCGATGTGCCGCCATCGCCCAATCCGGAGATTTTGGGCTTTCGCCTGCTGCCAAGAGGCGGAGGGCCGGGTGTAGGTCTCGATGTTGCCCACAAGAAGGAAAACAACGCCATGGGCGTCACCAACATCGTGGCAGGCCTCATTGGTCAAGGGTTTCCCCCGACGTAGGGCCTGCACCCAACGCCCCTCCGACCTGCAGAATCTACAACCGGAGTAATAAATTACCGATATAGAGATAAAACTTCTCAATGGAACTTGCAAGTCAACAATTAAAAGTGTGAAATTTATACATACTTCTGTATATAAAATCAGCTTATGCGCGGATACATAGCATGTGAGTAGACACTCTAGAATACTAGCTATTGCCTAATACTTGCAGAGAAATGTATCATCTTGAATTATCTGGAATATAATTACTATTGGTCATTCCACATGTTTATTGATGTCATCCACTGAAGCATATCACCGAGAGTGAAAGTTAACCGTCTGTTATTGCTATCTCCCGTTGGGTATTTTCCAAATAACCGAGAGTCACATATGTACCATCGGCCATTTGCACTAATAGGTGAGAGTTTTATTTTTCACCTTCGGCTATTAAATTTCACCGTAGGGCATTACATGTAATCCCCGAGGGTGTAGCAAAAACCGTTGGACATTATAATGAACTGTCGGGCATTTAATTGGATATCCGAGAGTTGGATTTTTACCGTCGGGCAATCTAGTATACCGTCGGCTATTGGTAGTAATACTTGTGAGTTGGCAATAACGGTCGGCCATTGGAACTACCGTCGGCTATTACTCGAATAACCGATGGCCCGTCGGCTATTATATTTCACTGTCAGAAATATGGGGATTTCTAGTAGTGCGACTAAAATACCGATGGTCGTTAGAAGAAAGAGGGGATGACACTCGGAGGCATCCCCAAGCTTAGTTCATTGCTCATTTTTGGATAATACCTTGGGATGCCGGGGCAACCCCAATCTTAGGCTCTTCTACTCCTGATTCCTTCATCCATCGGTAAGATAACCCAAAACTTGAATACTTCAATCACATAAAACTCAACAAAACCTTCATGAGAGCCGTTAGTATAAGAATAATAAATCACTACTATAAGTCTTGTATCAAACCAATTTATATTTTGTTATTGTATTATATCTACTACATTCCTACTTTTCTATGGCAAAAACTCATCAAAGAAGACCATAGAGCCATCAAAATAAGCACACAACACAAGGAAAACAGAATCTGTCAAAACAGAACAGTCTGTAGCCATCTGACTATTTCAAGTACTTACGTAACTTCACAAATTCGGAAAAATTAGGAAGACCTGAGTAATTTGTATATTGATCTACTGCACGTGGATTGGGTATTTTATCGCTACTTGTAGAAAATGAAAATTATTTTCGCGAGCGCAAAAGTTTCTGTTTTCCAGCAAGATTAAACAACTATCACCAAAGAAGATCCTAAAGGTTTTACTTGGCACAAACACTAATTAAAACATAAAAACACAATAATAACAATACGATAATTGTGCTAACTCTAAAAAACAGGAAGAAAAAAGAAAAAATAAATTTTAATCATTGGGTTGCCTCTCGACAAGCGCTATTGTTTTACGCCCTTAACTAGGCATAAAGCAAGGATCTACGTTTTGTCATCCTTGGTTCGAGATCTATAAGATGCCCTCATGATTGATTCATATGGTGGCCTAATTCTTGCTCTGGGAAAGTTTTCCATACCCTTTCTCAAAGGATATTAGAACTTAATATTGCCTTCTTTCATATCAATCACGACACCAATAGTGCGTAAAAATGGTCTACCAAGAATAATTGGACAAAACAGATTGCAATCAATATCAAGAACAATAAAATCTATGGGCACATAATTCCTATTTGCAAGAATAAGAACATCACTAATTCTTCCCATAGGATTTTGAATAGTAGAATCCGCCAAGTGCAAATTCAAAGAACATGATTGAAGATCGGTAAGACCAAGCACATCACATAAATCTTTCGGAATAGTATAAACACTAGCACCCAAGTCACACAAAGCAGAACACTCATAATTTTCAATCTTGACTTTGATAGTAGGTTCCCATTCATCATGCAATTTTCTAGGAATTGAAACTTCTAATTCCAACTTTTCTTCAAAAGCTTTCATCATAGCATCAACAATATGTTTAGCAAAAGATTTTTTTTGTTCAGAAGCATGGGGTGAATTTATCATGGATTGCAAGAAAGAAATATAATCAATCAAAGATCAACTATCATAATTAAAGTCTTTGTAATCCAAAAGAGTGGGCACATCACTAGCTAAAGTTTTGACCACTTCAAACCCACTTTTATAAATTTTCTCAACAAGATTTTCACCCTCCAAAATATTGGGATGCCTTCTACCTAAAGTTGACTCTTCTCCGGTC
The DNA here is from genome assembly GCA_034509565.1 of Triticum monococcum. NCBI lineage: Eukaryota > Viridiplantae > Streptophyta > Magnoliopsida > Poales > Poaceae > Triticum > Triticum monococcum. Next base: position 700,860,953 of record CM067847.1, read on the forward strand.
CCTTTTTCGTCAACATTAATTTTTCTAAACAAGGAATATATAGAAGAAACACAAATCAATTTAAGATCTTCATCACTTTTATCCTCTAGCGAGATTGGTTTAGCAGCCATTTGATTAACTAGAGTACCTTGTGCATCGGATACTTTTCCTAACAAACTTTCAACAAAATCATACTTATATTAGAGATTGCAGACTTCTCTACTAATATCATCAAGTTGTTTTGTTATAGCATCAAGCACAAGGGAGTGTTCCTTAAGTTCTTCGGTAAAATACTTATTATGCTCAAATTGTGTAGTCATATATTCCTTAGTACTTTTCTCAATTACAAGAAAAATATTTTGGTAAGGAACATCATAATATTTTCTTTGAGGCATCATGATTACGCAAACAAGATTGCACTCAAAAATAGATCCGGCAAGAAAAGAACGAACGAAAAAAAGGGGCGAATAAAACGGCAAATTTTTGTGAAGTGGGGGAGAGGAAAACGAGAGACAAAAGGAAAATAATGTAAATTGCGAGGAGATGAGATTTGTGATTAGGAACTTGGTATATGTTGAAGAGCCTCCCCGGAAACAGCGCCCAAAATTCCTTTTGATGTCGCTTCAAGCTACGTCGATATTTCCCAAAAGAGGAAGGGATGATGCAGCACAACGGCGGTAGGTATTTCCCACAGATATGAAACCAAGGTTATCAAACCAGTAGGAGAACCAAGCAACACAACGTAAACAGGCCCTGGACACAGATAACAAATCCTCGCAACCCGACGTGTTAAAGGGGTTCCCAATCCTTTTCGGGTAACGGTGCCAGAAATTGGTGCGTGACAGGAAAAAGTTGTAATAGATTGAATAAATAGATCGCAAATGAAATAAAGTGCATAAAATTATTTTTGGGTTTTTGGATTAATAGATCTGAAAATAAAAGCAAATAAAAGTAGATCGCGAAGGCAAATAATATGAGAAAGAGACCTGGGGGCCGTAGATTTCACTAGTGGGTTCTCTCTAGAAAAATTGCAAAGCGATGGGTGAACAAATTACTGTTGGGCAATTGATAGAACTTCAAATACTCATGATGATATCCAGGCAATGATTATTATATAGGCATCACATCCAAGATTAGTAGACCGACTACTGCCAGCATCTACTACTATTACTCCACACATCGACCGCTATCCAGCATGCATCTACTATATTAAGTTCATGGAGAAATGGAGTAATGCAATAAGAACTATGACATGATGTAGACAAGAACTATCTATGTAGAGATAGACCCCATCGTTCTATCCTTAGTAGCATCATAAGATCGAACCCACTACACAACACTTCTTCCCATTGCAAGATAAAAAGATCAAGTTGGCCAAACAAAACCCAAATATCGCAAAATAAATATGAGGCTATAAGAGATCATGCATAAAAGAGATCAAAGAAACTCAAATGATTTCATGGATATAAAAACATAAATGTGATCATAGACTCAAAGTTCATCGATCCCAACAAACACACCGCAAAAAGAGTTACATCATATGGATCTCCAAAAGACCATTGGATTGAGAATCAATAGAGAGAGATGAAGCCATCTAGCTTCTAACTACGGACCCGAAGGTCTACAAAGAACTACTCACGCATCATTGGAGAGGCACCAATGGAGGTGGTGAACCCCATCCGAGATGGTGTCTAGATTGGATCTGGTGGTTCTGGACTATGTGGCGGCTGGATCAATATTTTATCGACTCCCCTAGGGTTTTGGGAATATTTGGGTACTAATAGAGCAAAGAGGCGGTCCGGGGGGCACCCGAGGTGGGAACAACCCACTAGGGCGCGCCTGGGCCTCCTGGTACTCCCTGTTGGATTGTGCCTCCCTCGGGGCACCCCCAGGCGCAGCCAAGGCCCGTTGTGTTCCTTTTGGCCCATAAAAATTTGTCGTAAAGTTTCATGGCATTTGGACTCCATTTGATATTGATTTTCCGCGATGTAAAAACTTGGAAAAAGAGCAACTGGTACTTGGCACTATGTCAATAGGTTTGTTCCAGAAAATGATATAAAATGACTATAAAATGATTATAAAACATCCAAGATTGATAATACAACAACATGGAACAATAAAAAATTATAGATACGTTGGAGACGTATCAAAGAGGTAAAATGACTCATGAACCACTTTATCCTGAGGGACATCCTAAAAGAATTGAACAAGCATCTCAAAGTATTAACACTCATGCACCTAGTCTTTCTAAAAATAAGAAGAAAAAGGAAAATGATAGGACTTTGCATACATCTAGTGAACCTGAAATAGAAAAACCTCCTGATAATGATAATGATGTTTCTATCTTTGATGTTGAAACTCAATCTGGTAATGAACATTCACCTAGTGATAAAGAAAAATATAATGATGATGTTCATCAAGATACTCAACCTGACAATGATAAACAACTAGATAATGATTTTGAGATAGAACTAGCTATGGAGTTTGATAACCCACAACCTAAAATAGAAGGTGTGATAAAAGAGACTTCATTGCTAGAAAACATGGAAAAGAAAGAGAACCATGGGTTCAAAAACCCATGCCATTTCCACCTAAATCAACTAAGAAGAAAGATAATGAAGAATTTGAATGCTTTGCTGAAATGCTTCGGCCAGTATTTTTGCGCACTCGTTTGACTGATATATTAAAGATGGCCCCTTATGCAAAATATATGAAAGACATCATCTCTAATAAAAGATAAATACCGAAAGCTGAAATCTCCATTATGCTTGCTAATTATTCTTTTAAGGATGGAGTACCTAAAAAACATGGAGATCCGGGAATACCAACTATACCATGCTCCATAAAAAGAAATTATGTCAAAATTGCCTTGGGTCATTTAGGATTTGGTGTTAGCATTATGCCCATCTCTTTATATAAAAGACATGATTTGAAAAAACTCACACCTACTGAGATATCTTCGCAAATGGCTGACAAATCAGTTGCCATACCTATCGATATTTGTGAGGATGTGCCCATTGTTATTGCAAATGTTACTATCTTACTGACTTTGTTATACTTGAGATGCCCAAGGACGACAACATGTCGATTATCCTTAGTAGACCCTTCTTGAATACTGTAGGGCTGTTATTGATTGCAATTAAAGCAATGCCACTTTCCATACCAATGGTAATGAGCATATGATGCACTTTCCAAAGAAACAATTCCATGTGACTGGTATTAATGTTATTCAAAAATCTCCGACACTCAGTATTTGAAGTTTTCAACTACCTCTACCTACTGCCAAAAATAAATATGAAATGATTATTGTGGGGGACATGCATATCCCTGTTCAGGTAACTTAGTGTTTTACGAAAGTTCTTCGGTTTCATGCTAATCGAAAGTAGTTGTTAATAAGACTTGATCAACCTTATTAATGGATCAATTTTTAGAGATAGGAAGTTGATGAATTTAGTAAGCACAACTTTATGTTTCCAACGTTTGTTTTCTAATTTTCTTAGTTAAATAAAATAAAATGCCATGTCTTGTCTATTTTCTGAATTTCCAATGCAATAAGAAATCACCCAAAAATAAAAGTTCTCAAAATGTCCTGAAAATTTAATATGACTCTTTCCGGAATATTTCTAAATTTTTTGGAGCAAACCATGAGAGGGGGGTGCACCTGGTGGGCACGACCCACCTGGGCGCGCCAGTACCCCCAGGCGTGCCCTGGTGGGTTGTGGTCCCCACATGGCCCCCCTCACTTATCTCTTCAGCCCATGTCATCACCTACCTCTAGAAAAAAATCACCATTGCTCTTTCTCTCTCTCCCTCTCTCTCTCTCTGTCTGTCTCTGTCTCTCATGTTCTTGCTCTCAAATCCGCGGATTTCGATCTCTTTGCTTGAAGCTCCGTTTTTGAAATAGTTTTGGGGGATTGCTACTTGGTATGTGACTCCTTCATTGGTCCAATTAGTTTTTGCTTTAGTGGATTATATTTTGAATAATTAGCTACTCTTGGTGCTGCTGTAGATGAGCTTGCATGTTGAATTCTTAGAGTTTTAAGTAGTTTGAATGCTCAGTATGGCCTCTATACATCTCTATGAGAATTTGCTGTCAATCTTGCAAAGTTTTGTTGACAAAAAATTTGTGACCCAAAATTTTTCAGAAAACTGTACGCAAATATGATGAACTTCTTTGGAAGGAGTTCTTCAAGGTGGAGATCCTCGGAGGCATCTTCTAGTAGGGCTCTACTCGTCAATCTTATGTTGAACCAAGCGCAATTTCAATAAGGGAAGCTGCTACCAAATCCCGCCTATGGCCCTGCAACGATTTTATTGTGAGTGCAGGTATTAAACAAGAATTTGATCAATATGTTCACAATGCTGAGCTCGGTCCCTACATTGAAGGTAAGTGCAATCAGTATCTCAGTCTCACAGAATCTTTACTAAAGAGTTTAAATTTCATCCTCGTGAATCTAGAGTTTCATTCAAACGTTATGACCGCTCAATTACCATGTCTCTAGACGCGTTTGGTGGTGTGTGTAAAATTCTATATTGGGGTTTGTTGGATGAACCACCAAGGTCTGAGTAGGAGTCGTTCTTGATCAACATTTGTTATGGTGAGGATAGAGGAGTGACACAAGGTAGAATAAAAAGTATTCATTTCCCATCAATTAAATACTTTGCACTTTTTAATGAAAAATGCATCATAGGCAAGTAAGACTAGAGTGCACTATGTGCTCCTGACTTGAGCCTCATACACACTACTCTCACCAGCGTTAAATGTTATAACCTTGGAGAAATTGCAACACAAAGCTGGTAGTGGAGATTTTTATGGTGAGATTTGTTCTTCACATCTAGCAGAGGAGTTTGGTGTATCCCTTTGGCCTAATCACCCCATCCTACCGACTCAGTACTTAGACTTTGAGGCCATGAAACATCATAAGTTCCATAAAGGCGAGATCGTTGATTATACTTATAACCTGTTATTCAATAAAACTTCTATTGTGCACACTTTTTTCCTGCGCTTGCTCTCTTTGATTTTCACGGCAAAGGAAGGTATTATGTTCTTGAGAGAGAGGCGCACACACACAACGCCAAGGTTGTGGCTGCTCGGCAAACTGAGGAGGCTGCACCAAGAGCCTTCGTGAGCTATCACTCCGACTGTTACGCAGCCTACAGACGGTGATTACCAAGCTAGGCCAAACGCCTAAGCTTGAGGGAGTATGTATGCCCACCGAGATTTCCTTCATGTTCGCACATTTCATTCCAGTTGTCGGTGTTCACAAATTTTCATTGTATTATCCATGCTTGATTTATTTTCTCCCTTTATTCTTATGTGTTTGAAAAACTTTGAGAAAATCACAAAAAATGGTGTTTGCTTCTTTTCAGTTTTTCTTTCTAGTGTAGTTAGTTGTAGTATTTAAAAGAAAACCCAAAAAGATTTCCTGGTTCTTCTTTTGCTTGTTGGGACCTCTCCCGTGTAAATAGTTTTTCTCGTCTTTGTTTTTCTCTTTAATTTCCTTCGTTCAAGAAAAACTAAAAACTCCAAAAATATTTCAGTGTGTTTCCCTAAAATTCTTTTCCTTTTATTGAGTCATATCGAGGAGAAGACTACAATGAAAATGTTGAGTGGCTCCCATATGCATTATCGTTGATCTAACAAAGAGCTCAAATTTCCCTGTCTTCTCCGTTTGAATAAAATGTTTACAGATTCCATCTTAGTCCATGGCACTATTTTACTATTATTATTTTCATATCATTCGGTCGTGCAAGTGAAAGGTAATAATGATGATATTTGATGAACTGGTCGTGGCAGAGAGAATCGGGTATGAACTCAACTTGATCTGTTTTTGTAAATATGTTTAAGCTAATATCCATGATTCAGCATATTATGATCAAGCATGTTTGCAATGACAATTAGAGATTATAGTTTCTCATGCCATGCTTAATAGCTAGGAGTGGATAATGATTTATCTTCTATGTCAACATTCATTAAAATGGTTGTGATGTGGTATGATGATATGGTATCATCCTTTGAATGTTCGAGTGGCTTGACTTGGCACATGTTCATTCATGTAGTTCAATCAAAACCAACATAGCATCTATGATATTTATGTTCATGGTGTACATATCCCACTCTTGCTACTATCTAATGTTACTTATGCATAATGCATGTTCATGACCATTTTTGCTCTCTAGCTGGCCCCTTCTCATCCTATTTGCTAGCCTTCGCCTATACTGAGCGAAAAACTGTTTGTGCATGAAAAAACCTTAAACCCATGTTATTCCAAATGAGTCCACCATATATCTACCTATATGTGGTACTACCATGTTGTTCTAGTAAATTTGCATGTGCCACCTCTAAAAACTTCAAATAAACATCTGTTTTTGTGTGCCTGGATTGTTAATGGAGTGACAGGAGGTAGTCAATATTTTCCGTGCTAAACGGGTTATTCTCATGATGAGTCTTTATTCACTCGTCCTAGCACGGGAGGGGCAGTAATAGGGATTCCCAGTCCTGAATCCAAAAATTGCAAATAATTAAACAAAACACCCCCAGGACTGATGTTGGTATGGATGGTACCCGTGGATCCGGCTAGCCATGGAATGTGTTTGTTGGTGGAGGGGGAGTAAACCTTTACTTTTATCGCTTGGGAACTGCCAATAATGTGTTTAGCATGGAAGATATCAATAACCAATGGTGACGAAGTAAACAGGAAGGGTGCATTTCTCAAATTTTCATTTATCTCTATTTTAAAAACGTGAGCTCTGGCACCGCTGTAAATCACTGCTTCCCTCTGCGAAGGGACTATCTATTTAATTTTATGTTGTGTCATCACCTTCTCAAATAATTAAGCGCCAGATCTGATTGCACTATTTTCATTCTCATGCATTTTGTATAGCTAATGTTGGATGCATCATGACTGGATCTTTTCTACCATGAATTACAATGTTTAGTCGCTGCTTGAACTTTGGAGGTGCTCTGCATTTATGTTTGCGGTCTCAGAAAGGGCTAGCGAGATACCACTTTTGTCATATTATATCATGATTGTTTTGACAAAGTGTTGTCGTTCGAGATATCTTATTATTGCTCGCTAGTTGCTTATGCCATTGATATGTGTTAATATAATTTCTAAGAGTTATTATTGAAATGGTTAGTTATAATCCTTGATGAAAACCTAGGTGCTACTTAAGCTTATTTATGTAAACAAGAGCAAAAGAGTTCGTAAATGTTTTTCTGTTTCAGTTTCAATTTATCACGCGCCGCTGTCGCCCGATCCAAGATCTTAGGTTTTCACCCTGGAGAAAGATCGAACTCTCAAAACAGTACCTTCATGAAGGCATTTGCTAAGAACAACCAATGAAGGCTAGAGCTTAGGTTTTCACCCTGAAAGTCACGACACATCACCCGAGGAGCACCGCAAAAAATGAAATCCTTCCGTGCTGCAACCCCCACTTGACACTTCTGCTACTAAAAGTTATCAAACGTTTGGCTGACTCCATCGCTTAAGGGGCCACCTCCGCCTTACTGATCCTTCGATCTTAGCCATCAAGACTTTCTCTGATGTTGTCTGTGCCATGAAAATCGAGATGCCGACATGTCCCATGGTGTCAACAAACAATAGAGCTTAACGTCGCGCCCTCCTGAAGCCACATATGCTAGTATGAACATGCATGACCGTATACAATCCAATCTAGATATCCTTGGGCAAGATCTCCGGTAGAAGTTCCGGAACACGTCGACGGCTAGAATCCGCAACCACTGTTAACTTCAACCTCGTCGGGGTCCTGGCCAGGTACACCATTGCCAGATCTGGAGCCCCAAATCCAAACCGCCGCAATGTTTTGCATTGTTGTGAGGTATTGACACCTGCCAAGGGCGCCATAGGGGAGCCGCATAAGGGTGCTTCACCGGAGCTGCATCCAAACCTCGGAACCGCGCCGGGGGCTTAGGCAGTAGCGACCTCCATACACGCCGCCGGCACAACCCCATCTAGGAAGCTCTCGAGAAGAGCCGCCGCCCGTGTCGCCTGGACCGAACGACATGTGTGCACTTGTATGCAATGAGGACGTTGTCTATGATCAAATGCCCAGGAACAAAAGCACCAGAAGGATGATCTTTAGCCTGCTAGCCAACACCTTGGCCGCTAGTTTGTATAGTACATTATATAGGCTTATTGGCCAGAATTGAGAGAGCAACTCCGTTGCCTTGACTTTTGGGATAAAAGTCAACATGATACTGTTAAAGTCCCTGGGAATTCTTTGACATTTAAAAAAATCTTTCATTGTCGAACAAACCTCATTTTTTATTATAAAAGACCAGTCTCTTTGACAAAATAGGGTTGGTAATCCATTCGGTACCAGAGCTTTCGTAGGACTCATTTGGAAGAGAGCCCTTTCGATCTCCTCACCTGTCCAATTTGCCGTCAGCTTGGCATTAAATCAGTGGAGACTGGGGTCTGAACATGCTGCAGAATGTTGCGGAAGTTAGTTGCACCCTCGGATGTGTAGAGCTCCCTATAAAAATCCCATGCCAAGACACACATCTCAGCGTCCGTTGATGTGTAGCTACCATCAGGCTTCTTCAGCTTCAGAGCATCTCCGACAGAAGCGCTATCTTAGCCTCATGCTGGAAAAAACACCTTTGCATGTGCGGAGTCGAAACATGCGCTCCAGCAGCCATGCAAAAATAGCGCGTGTGGTATAGTGGGTTCAGCGCGCGGAGGAAAGCAGTATCGCGCGCTGCTTATTTCATGTGCAAGCTCCCACGCACTAGACATTCGAGCGCCCGCTACCATCTGCCGCCAGCCTCTCTGACGACCCCACCTTTGCCCCGCCCCATGCTGCCACCGGCGAAATTCGACTGATAGCAGGCCACACCTACATCCCCCAACCCCTCCCTACACCCGCTACCCCTCCTCCTCCTTCTCCTCTGCCGTCGTAAACACTGGTGCGGGGTTGAGCTTCGGCTTCTCCGCTACCGGCCCTCCTCCAAGCACCGGTCTCATGTGCGGCCTCTTCATAGAACCACAGGCAATCTCGCAGGGTGCCATCGAGCCGCCGCCCGCCGTGAAGCCACGGGTCGCCCTCTCCAAGGAACTGAATGTGGCGGGGGCTGACACGTCTCCAACGTATCTGCTTGTCCAAACACTTTTGCCCTTGTTTTGGACTCTAACTTGCATGATTTGAATGGAACTAACCCGGATTAATACACTGTTTTCAGCAGAACTACCATGGTGTTATTTATGTGCAGGAGCAAACGTTCTCGGAATGACCTGAAACTTCACGGAGACACTATTCAGAAAATAAGAAAAATACCTGCCAAAGATGAAGGCCAGGGGCCCACCGTCTTGCCACGAGGGTGGGGGCGTGCCTGCCCCCCTAGGGCGTGCCTCCCTACCTCATGGGCCCCCTGTTGCCTCTCCGACTCGAACTCCACCTCCAGATAATGAGTTTTGGGGAGAGAAAAAAATCAGAGAGAAGAAATCATTGCGTTTTACGATATGGAGCCGCCGCCAAGCCCTAAAACCTCTCAGGAGGGCTGATCTGGAGTCCGATCGGGGCTCCGAAGAGGGGAATCCGTCGCCATCGTCATCACCAACCATCCTCCATCACCAATTTCATGATGCTCACTGCCGTGTGAGAGAAATTCCATCGTAGGCTTGCTGGACAGTGATGGGTTGGATGGGATCTATCATGTAATCGAGTTAGTTTTGTTAGGGTTTGATCCCTAGTGTCCACTATGTTCTGAGATTTATGTTGCTATGACTTTGCTATGCTTAATGCTTGTCAGTAGGGCCCGAGTGCCATGATTTTAGATCTGAACCTATTATGTTCTCATCAATATATGAGTGTTCTCGATCCTATCTTGCAAGTCTATAGTCACCTATTATGTGTTATGATCCGTTAACCCCGAAGTGATAATAATCGGGATACTTACCGGTGATGACCGTAGTTTGAGGACTTCATGTATTCACCATGTGTTAATGCTTTCTTCCGGTTCTCTATTAAAAGGAGGCCTTAATATCCCTTAGTTTCCGTAAGGACCCCGCTGCCACGGGAGGGTAGGACAAAAGATGTCATGCAAGTTCTTTTCCATAAGCACGTATGACTATATTCGGAATACATGCCTACATTATATCAATGAACTAGAGCTCGTTCTGTGTGACCCTAGGTTATGACTATTACATGATGAACCGCATCCGGCATAATTCTCTATCACCGATCCATTGCCTACGAGCTTTCCATATATTGTGCTTCGCTTATTTACTTTCCCGTTGCTATTGCTATCATCACTACAAAATACCAAATACATTGCTTTTACTACTGTTACCTTTTGCTACCGTTATCACCACTATCATATTACTTTGCTACTAAACACTTTGCTGCAGATATTAAGTTTCCAGGTGTGGTTGAATTGACAACTCAGCTGCTAATACTTGAGAATATTCTTTGGCTCCCCTTGTTTTGAATCAATAAATTTGGGTTGAATACTCTACCCTTGAAAACTGTTGCGATCCCCTACACTTGTGGGTTATCAAGACCATTTTCTGGGGCCGTTGTCGGGGAGCATAGCTCTATTCTTTGAGTCACTTGGGATATATATATCTGCTTATCATTATGAAGAACTTGAGAGATCCAAAAACCAAGATCTATCCCTCAACTACAAGGGGACGTAAGGAACTGCCATCTAGCTCTGCACTTGATTCAGCTTCTATTATGAGTAAGTTTGCGACACCTACACCTACTTCTGCTATTCATTCTGATATGTCGCATGTTATTGATGATGCCACTTCTGCTAAGCATGATACTTATGATGAAACTACCTCTATGCCTGATACTACTATGCCACTTAGTGATTTTCTCGATGAACAACTTGCTAGGGCTAGAGAAATTGAAAATATTGAATCTGATGATACTGATGAAAGTGATGATGAAGAACCACTTGCCATTCTTAAGGGTTATGTTTTTGATCAAGATGCTTCTTTAGCTATTTTAGCTTGCAAAAATAGAATTGAACTTAAAAAATTATTAGCTAAATGGAGTAAGCAATCCCTAAATGATAGAATGAAACCTGACCCTACTTTTGCTACTTCACCTATCTTTGTTACTGATAAGGATTATGAATTCTCTGTTGATCCTGATATAATTACTTTGGTTGAATCTGATCCTTTTCATGGTTATGAATCTGAAACTATTGTGGCACATCTTACTAAACTGAATGATATAGCTACCCTGTTCACTAAAGATGCGAGAACTCGCTAGTTTTACATCCTTAAAATATTTTCGTTCCCATTAAGGGGTGATGCTAAGATATGGTTTAATTCTCTTGATCCTGGTTGTGTGCATAGTCCCAAGGATATGATTTATTACTTCTCTGCTAAATATTTCCCTGCTCATAAGAAACAAGCTGCTTTAAGGGATATATATAATTTTGTGCAAATTGAAGAAGAGAGTCTCCCACAAGCTTGGGGGAGGATTCTCCAATTACTTAATGATTTGCCTGATCATCCTCTTAAGAAAAATGAAATACTTGATATCTTTTATAATGGAGTAACCAATGCCCCTAGAGATTACCTGGATAGTTGTGCTGGTTCTGTTTTCAGGGAAAGAACACCGGATGAAGCTGAAATTCTATTGAATAATATGTTGACAAATGAAAATAATTGGACACCTCCAGAGCCAATTGCTGAGCCTATTCCTAAACCAACTCCGAAGAAGAGGGGTATTCTATTTCTCAGTCCTGAAGATATGCAAGAGGCAAAGAAATCTATGAAAGAAAAAGGTATTAAAGCTGAAGATGTTAAGAATTTACCTCCTATTGAAGAAATACATGGTCTTAATTTACCGCCTGTTGAAGAAACATATAATCTTAATCCATTACCTATTGAAGAAACTCATGGTCTTGATAACCCGACACAGGTAGTAAAGGTAAATTCTCTCTATAGATATGATAAAGCTGTAATCCCATTCACTAAAATTGCTAGCCCATGCTTAGATGAGTTTGATAAATTTATGGCTAAGCAAGAAGACTTTAATGCTTATTTTGGCAGACAATTGAAATACAATTCAAATATGCTTGAGCACTTGGGTGATTATATGGCTAATGTTACAGGTGAACTTAAACTTATTAGTAAACATGCTTCTATGGTTACCACTCAAGTAGAACAAGTACTTAAAGCACAGAATGATTTGCTCAATGAATTGAGCAGTAAGAATAATGATGATGCTGTTAGAGTTATGACTAGAGGTGGTAGAATGACTGAGGAACCTTTGTATCCTAAAGGCCATCTGTCGGTGTCAAAACCGGCGGATCTCGGGTAGGGGGTCCCGAACTGTGCGTCTAGGCTGGATAGTAACAGGAGGCAGGGGACACAATGTTTTACCCAGGTTCGGGCCCTCTTGATGGAGGTAAAACCCTACGTCCTGCTTGATTAATATTGATGATATGGGCAGTACAAGAGTAGATCTACCACGAGATCAGAGAGGCTAAACCCTAGAAGCTAGCCTATGGTATGATTGTATGTTGTAGTTGTTGTTCTACGGACTAAAACCCTCCGGTTTATATAGAAACCAGAGAGGGTTAGGTTTACACAAGGTCGGTTACAAAAGGAGGAGATATCCATATCCGTATTGCCTAGCTTGCCTTCCACGCCAAGTAGAGTCCCATCCGGACACGAGACGAAGTCTTCAATCTTGTATCTTCATAGTCTAACAGTCCGGCCAATGGAGATAGTCCGACTCTCGGGAGACCCCCTAATCCAGGACTCCCACAGTAGCCCCTGAACCAGGCTTCAATGGCGATGAGTCTGGCGCGCGGTATTTGTCTTCGGCATTGCAAGGCGGGTTCCTTCTCTGAATACATCACAGAAGGATTTGAATACAAGGATAGTGTCCGACCCTGCAAAATAAGTTCCACATAGCATCGTAGAGAAAATAATATTTTCAGAAATCTAATTTGCTGACTTGTTTAGCAACACGACATTATGCCATGGCCCGGTGATTATTCGAGCCGTTTCCTTTAACTAGCCCCGCACATAATGCGAGGCAGTTTTTTGACACGTCTTGTCAAAGTAGAGATCATGTCCCCCTATTACGGGATTCTCATCAATGCGAGCATGGGTAACCCAACCGCGCCATCGATTACGTTGCTTGGGGCATAAGCGAGTTTTACCAGTCTAGTGGGGACACTTAGTTTCGTCCGCCCATATAAAGGGATAAGGATTTACCTTTTCATCCACGCCTTCTTCCTCCTTTGCTCATCCGTTTTCACACACTCGAGCTCTAGTGCCCAAGTCCGCACTTCCCACCTCAACCTTCTCCACCCATGTCCGGAGCGGGAGGCAGGTGGATGGTCTCCTTCGTCACGGAGGGAGACATCAAGAAGCTAAGGAGTGCCGGATACCTGCCCGACGACATCGCGCACCGGCTCCTAGATGAGGGGCAGCTCACCCCCATCCCCGGGCCCCATGAGAGGGTAGTGTTCCTTACCCATTTCCTCCGCGGACTGCGATTCCCTCTCCACCCATTCGTCCGGGGGCTCATGTTCTACTACGGCCTGGATTTCCACGATCTGGCCCCGAATTTCATCCTCAATATCTCGGCGTTTATCGTCGTGTGTGAGGCCTTCCTCCGCATAAAGCCCCACTTCGGCTTATGGTTGAAGACCTTCAATGTCAAGCCGAAGGTTGTGGGCAGCCGCCAGGCGGAGTGCGGAGGCGCCATGGTGGGCAAGATGCCCAACGTTACATGGCTCGAGGGCTCCTTTGTGGAAACCATAAAGGGGTGGCAATCGGGGTGGTTCTACATCACCGAGCCGCGTGACCCTGCATGGGCAGCGACCCCCGAGTTCCGATCTGGCATCCCCACGCGGCTCACCTCTTGGAAAGAGAAGGGCCTGTCCTGGGGTAGTTCGGGAGAGCTGACCAGACTCCAAACATGTATTCAAAACATGGTGAACAAGAAGCTCAAACTCGTCAACATGGTCCAGGTCATGCTCCACCGCCGGATTCTCCCGTGCCAACAACGGGACTTCAGCTTGTGGGAGTTCGACCCGACGCAGCACCGAACTTTGAACAAGCTCTCCGACACAACTCACGAAGATGCCTAGAGGGTGCTGTTCAAAAGCGCCGAGGTCCCCCCTCCCATTACTGAGGATCGCGGATTCAGCGCGAAGCGCCAAGCTAGTGCGGTAAGCTGCTTTACCTTTCACAGGATACTTATTTTTTATAGATTGACTCCATGCGGGATCTAAACTCCCATACCTTTGACAGGACTGGCAGGAGACGTTCGGATTGATCGACTGTCCGACTCCTTTGCCCGAAGGCCCAGCGGACGCTCTTCTGTCGAAGATGCTGACTCCGGCTCCTTATACGGTGCAGGAGAAGACCAAGAAGGCTAAGCGAACCCGAAAGAGTTCCCGACGCCAGGCGTCGTCGGACTCACGGTCCGATGACTCTGCGGCGCACTCCTGCCTAGAAGACGAGGAAGAAGAAGAAGATGCTCCCCCTCCAGCCGGGGGAGATAAGAAAAGGAAGGCCGCCCCAACTGGGGGGGGGGGTCGAAGGGTCCAAGAAGGGAAGGACTCTCCTTCCGGACAATTCCACCGTCGCCGACGAAGGCGAAGACGAGTGGTTGTCCAAGGCCAAGCCCCTGGGGAGATCGTAAGTATTCGGATACGAGAGTAACTCATAGCATTCCTTTGTCGCACTGCTTTCCCTAACGCCGAACATAATTATGCAGGCCGCCACGAGCCAGTATCGATGTATCATCGGACGGCTCCCTGGGCTCGTCAGACATGGATAGCGATCCAGTTCCGACCGCCAGCTCCCCTCATCCTGCTGACGACGCTGAGGTGCTGTCTCAAGAGGCACCGGGTCAAGGGGAGACAGTCCCAGAGGCGCTTCAAGGCGACCATCCGGACTCCGGGAGCTGAGGGGACGGGGCCCCTGAGAGCTCCAAGTTTGGCCCTCAGCCGGACACCGCGCCAGAACCTCCAGGTGTTCCGGGCTCAGGCAGGTGGCCTCCTTCTAAGAGGGGCAAGACGCCTGTGCCGGTGACCTCTGTCCATCCAGAGGCGCCAGACAATCTGCTGGAAGCGCTTCGCAGCGCTTCCATCGACGAGGAGCACCGTACTATTATGAGTGCGGTGGTTCAGAATGTTCAGTCCGCCAAGAGCGGATTGACTGAAGCCTGTGCCAGCCTTCTAACGGGCTTTGAGGTAAGTGTTTTAAAATATAGGAAATATTACCGCATAGACAGTAGCCCCTGATGCTTTGTTCAGTGTTCACAAAGAAAAGCCGAACAGAGGATCAAATAATATCGGAGGAGTCTAATATAAGTATGTCAATATGCATATGCAGGCTTTGCTGCTGGCGTCCGCCGCACTAACTGCGGAGGTCGCCGTACTGAAGCAGGACCTCGAGGGGTCCAAGAAAGAGCTCGGCCTTGCCAAGAGGCAGCTCGAGGAGAACAAGGGTAAGTAATACCCTGTCTATAGATACGTATATATAAAAGAAGACGCGATTGCAAAATGACAGGATCATCGTATATTTGCCAGGGGCCACGACCGAGGTGGCGACCCTGAAGCAAGCGCTAACCAAGGCTGAATATAAAGTGGCCAAGGAGCGCACCGAGCGAGAAAAACAAGAGGCTTGTGTGGGCGAGGTGCAGCAAGAGCTCCAGGCTCTCGTGACGAAGCACGAGGCGTTCGATCTTGACTCGAAGACGCGAGAGTCTGAGGTTGCTGCGGCCCTGAAGCAAGCGCTAACCAGGGCCGAAGCCCAAAAGGCCCTCCAGGAGATCGACGCAATGAAGAAGATAGCAGCGGGTAAGGCATTCTATATGCAGAGCAAGCATGTAAAAGTAAATTACCGATTACTTACCCGAATTCGGAGCTCTCCAGGAGCATTCGCAGATTTGCCCGGCAGCTTGTCGGATGCCGCGCAGTTTTACCAGGCCGAGGAGGGAAGCTCAACGGAGAAGCTGTTCTGGTCTCAGTATACTTGGACCGAACACCCAATGCCTCTGAGCGACCAGCTAAAGCAGCTGGTCGAGCTGCGCAACGCGGTCGAACAGGCCATGAAGGGCCTTATAGTCCGGCTGTGGCCTGGCGACGCCCTTCCGAACAGCTACTTCGGCCTGGTGAGGCGGCTTGTGGATGTCTGCCCACGACTGGAGGTCGTCAAGCGGTCCGTCTACATCGAAAGTGCATGCCAGGCTTTCGCCCATGTGAAGGTGAAGTGGGCCAAGCTGGACGCTGTGAAGCTGATCAAGGAAGAGCCGCCGCAAGGCAAGGAGCATCGCACCGCCGAGATTTATTATGAGGGTGTCCTGAAGGGTGCCCGTCTTGTAGCGGACAAATGTTCAAAGGATGTAATATTTGAGTAAACTTGCTCGTGTGATCCTGTATGATGAAAACTTGTTTCATATGCGCTATGCAACGCTTGTGTGAATTTAAAATATTACCTTCTGTTTGGCTGTTTATCCAATCTGAGAGATGGCTAGTCCTCAGCTTCTGCCCCCATGCCACGAGTGCTGGGGTGTTCGGGATAAACCTGAGCACTCTTGTTCCCATGTTTGGGTCCTTCGAGGGAGGTGCTCAGCACAACGAACAAGGCAACCAGACTAATAATGCTTTATCACTCTCACTTAGCCATAGAATTTTATAATTTAAAATTTCGGCGAAGCCCCTGGTATTCGGAAGGCCGAATTTGGGGTGGGGGCTGCATTGCTACACGAGCTCAGATCGCGCTAGGCGGTCTATTTTCCGATTGCTCTGAGCGCGTTTGAAGGTGTCCGGGTTTTGAAACGCCGAACTGGTGGATAGCCTTGAGAGGCTGTTTTGCGCTTCTGCTGCGAGGGCCGCAGTGTGTTCCTCTATTCGGAGAGAGCACTATGTGTTTCCATTGACTGTAATAACCCCGCGAGGTCCTGGCATCTTGAGCTTGAGGTATGCATAATGTGGTACTGCATTAAATCTTGCAAATGCGGTTCGCCCGAGCAGTGCATGATAACCATTGCGGAACGGGATTATATCGAAGATTAAATCTTTGCTTCAGAAGTTATTCGGGGATCCGAAGACCACTTCCAGTGTAATTGAGCCTGTGCAATGGGCCTCTACGCCTGGAATGACGCCCTTGAAGGTCGTTTTTGTGGGTTTGATCCTTGAGGGGGTCTATACCCATTTTGCGCACTGTGTCCTGATAAAGCAGGTTCAGGCTGCTGCCGCCATCCATAAGGACTCGAGTGAGGTGAAATTCGTCAATGATTGGGTCGAGAACCAGGGCGGCGAATCTGCCATGACGGATACTAGTGGGATGGTCCTGCGATCGAAGGTGATCGGATAGGAGGACCACGGGTTGAACTTTGGGGCGACTGGCTCCAACGCATATATGTACCTGAGCGCACGCTTCCGCTCCCTCTTGGAGATGTGGGTTGTGTATATCATGTTCACCATCCGCACTTGTGGGGGAAACCTCTTCTGTCCTCCAGTGTGTGATTGGCTGGCTTTTCTGGGGTGCCGTGTATTTGACACGAGAGATCGAGTATACGGTCCGAGCTGGACGGTCCCGACGTACTTTGTTTGAATGGCTTTTTCCGCTGACCGGGTTTAGAGCCTTTGAATCCGGCATTGACTGCCGTATCCTCATTATTATCGCTATTAATGCGGCTCTTATGTTTGTTGCGACGTGACCTGCTGTTGCTGTCCTTGGTATCTGAAGTACCATTGTTCTTTGATATGTTATTACTGCGAGCCAGCCAGCTGTCTTCTCCCGCACAAAAGCGGGTCATGAGTGTCGTGAGGGCTGCCATAGATTTTGACTTTTCCTGACCAAGGTGCCGGGCTAGCCATTCGTCGCGGATGTTGTGTTTGAAAGCCGCTAGGGCTTCTGCATTCGAACAGTCGACAATTTGATTTTTCTTTGTTAGGAACCGAGTCCAGAATTGCCTGGCCGATTCTTGTGGTTGCTGAGTTATGTGGCTCAAGTCATCGGCATCTAGTGGCCGCACATAGGTGCCCTGAAAGTTGTCGAGGAATGCGGCTTCCAGATCTTCCCAACAGCTGATGGACTCGGCTGGCAAGCTGTTAAGCCAATGTCGTGCTGGTCCCTTGAGCTTTAGTGGGAGGTATTTGATGGCGTGTAGATCATCGCCTCGGGCCATGTGGATATGAAGGAGATAGTCCTCGATCCATACCGCAGGATCTGTTGTGCCATTGTATGATTCAATGTTTACGGGTTTGAAACCTTCTGGGATTTGATGATCCATTACTTCATCTATGAAGCGTAGTGGGTGTGCGGCGCCTCTGTACTGGGCTATATCGCGACGCAGCTTGAATGGGTCTTGCCCGCTGTGTTCGGCCCGGCCGGATTTGCTTTTACTGTATCCGGCGTAACGTTTATCGTCTCGTAGAGTGGCGCGCCCTCGTGATCTGTAGATTGATCTTGCATGCTTTGCTTTGTCCTCCAATATGTCTCGCAGGTCTGGCGTATCTCCCCATGACTTTTTATTTGAATGGCGTCGGGGTGGAGGCTGAGTTTTTGGCTGGAATGCCTCTCTATCGCGGCCACGAGGTGGCCGATTAGCCGTATCATACGCTTCTTCCTCCAATCGAGGTAGCAACCTGCACTTTGGGTACCTCTTGGAGGGGCGCTCGAGTTTATATTCCTCGGCTGCGAGGACTTCAGTCCATCTGTCAGCTAGCAGATCCTGATCAGCTTGAAGCTCCTGCTGCTGTAAGTGCATCTAGTGCCACCCCTAGTTGGTTTTGGAGTATTGACGACAAAACTAGTTGAGGGACTAATGTGTTTGTGAGAATTGCAGGATAACACAGGTAGAAGTCCCTCATTGATTCGGTTTTCCTACCAGAGATGACCCCTAAAAATGTATGAAGACATTGAAGTCAAAGGTGGTATATGAAGACATTCACATTGAAGACTATGATAAGACAAGACATCGCGTGAAGACGATGGAGCGCGAAGACTTAGCAGTTTCGTCATTCTGTGTTTTTCTTTGTTGAGTCATAGGAACCACCGCATTGTTAAGTGGGGTCCAAGAGAACCAGTTAGAATGACTGAAGTGATGCTTAACCAAAATCCTATGTCTTCGAGTGAAGACTATGAGAGCAAATATTGTCCAGAGTTGGATAAGTCAGCTTTGCTTGTAGCCCAAGTAAAGTTGCCGTGTGTGTTTGAAATCTGACCGTTGGAACACGTGTCAGTTCCTTCGTGACCGAGGGTCATTTCGGACAAATCAGGTCGGGTTGCCTAGTGGCTATAAATAGCCCACCCCCTACAACCATAAACGGTTGGCTGCTCAGAGTTAGTGTACGGCTTTTGTCGTTTGAGAGCAACCCACCTCGAAGCCTTTGAGAGAGAATTCCTTGCGAGGATAATGCCCTAACCACCCAGAGCCAAAGAGAGTTAGGCATCACTGAAGTCTTTCTGTCTGTGTGATCTAAAGACTTATTACACTTGAGGACTGTGAATCCTCCAGCCGGTTAGGCGTTACGTTCTGAGCATCCAAGAGTCATTGTGGATCGCTAGTGAACAAAGCCTGTGAAGGTTTGGAAGTCTACCTTGAAGACTTACCAGAGTGATTGGGCAAGGACTGGGTGTCCTTAGCTCAAGGGGAATAAGGTGAAGACGCGGTTTTCTGAGTTGAATCTCAGCCTCCCTAACCAGACGTACAGTTGTCACAGTAACTGGAACTGGTCCAACAAATCATTGTCTTCAACGAGTCATTGGTTTCATCCCACTACTAGGAAAAGGGCTAGTAATGGCGCACCAGTTTTGCCCACTAATGGCGCACTGCTGGTGCGCCATTAGTATCACACCACTAGTATTTCTTACTAATGGCGCACCACCGGTGCGCCATTAGTATCTGGTATACTAATGGCGCACCGAGAAGTGCGCAATTAGTATAGAACACCATGCACCATTAGTATGCCTTCCAAGGGGCCATATTTAACCATGTGCTTTGGCATACTAATGGCGCACTGTTGGGTGATGCGCCATTAGTGTGATTATAGCAGTGCACCATTAGTGTCTTGTGTGGTGCGCCACTAGTATGAATATTAGGTATTTTTTCGTTTCTGATATTTTCACAGGTTAAAAAATATTAGAGATAACATACAACACAGATCTGCTTAGCTTACATATAGGGGGCCATATGCAACGATGTTACCTGCGTCCACCAGATCATATCCAACACACAAGTTTCATCATATATACATACATGGCCAACACATAGTTCCATCGTTACATATTACAAAAGTTTCACAATGTTCATTCAACACCGTTATCCATCAATTCACAAAAGTTTCACATTGATACATAATAAAAACACAAATGGAAAAGAAGCACTCCATCCATGCAAGCTTCCGTGAATTAAATCAAATCTACAAAATGATAAACAAGAAGTTAGAAGAAGAAGAAGAAGAAGACGAGAAGAAGAAGAAGAACACTAGAAGAAGAATAAGAAGAATAAGAAGAAGACTATAAGCTTATTATGTAAACTTGATCATTTTGTGCTAACGTAAGTAATTTTGGAGCTAACCTATAGGAAACTAAGCATATAAGCTCTAAGTTAGCATATTAGAGCCAACTTAAGTAAAATGATGCTAACCTATGTCATTTTGGATAAGAAGAAGAATAAGAAGACTATAAGCTTATTATGTAAACTTGATTATTTTCTGCTAATATAAGTAATTTTGGAGCTAACCTATAGGAAACTAAGCATATAAGCTCTAAGTTAGCATATTAGAGCCAACTTAGGTAAAATGAAGTTAACCTATGTCATTTTGGATAAGAAGAAGAACAAGAAGAAGACTATAAGCTTATTATGTAAACTTGATCATTTTGTGCTAACATAAGTAATTTTGGAGCTAACCTATAGGAAACTAAGCATATATGCTCTAAGTTAGCATATTAGAGCCAACTTAGGTAAAATGAAGCTAACATATGTCATTTTGGATAAGAAGAAGAATAAGAAGAAGACTATAAGCTTATTGTGTAAACTTGATCATTTTGTGCTAACATAAGTAATTTTGGAGCTAACCTATAGGAAACTAAGCATATAACCTCTAAGTTAGCATATTAGAGCCAACTTAGGTAAAATGAAGCTAACATATGTTATTTTGGATAAGAAGAAGAATAAGAAGAAGACTATAAGCTTATTATGTAAACTTGATCATTTTGTGCTAACATAAGTAATTTCGGAGCTAACCTATAGGAAACTAAGCATATTAGAGATAAATAGGTAACTAAGTATATATATATATATATATATATATATATATATCATTTTGGAGATCTGACATACCTGACATAGTTCAGTTCTCATTGTTCTTCTCCTTCTCCTTCCTCAGCCTGATGCGCCAAGAGCGGCGAGGCCGTGGAGGCAGTGGAGGCAGCTGTGGGATGTAGTCTTCTACCACAATTGGCGTGGTCATGTCACCCAGCTGTGGGATCGCCGGCGCCACCACCGGTGCGTGATAATTGTCAGGCACCACTACCATCGCGAGGCCACCCTCAACCACGACCATCTCTTGCCCATGGTCAGCCACCACCATCTCTTGCCCATGGTCAGCCACCACCATCTCTTGCACCTGGTCAGCCACCACCATCTCTTGCCCTTGGTCAGCCACCACCAGCGCTAGGTCATCCTCGGCCTGATGCCCATCGTCATCCTGCAGCTCCTCATCCCCACTATGCTCCTCTTCTCCCCCACTCCAGTCCGGATCATCCTTCTTGTTGTCTTCGTTGCTGCCAGAAACGCTGCTGCTTTCGCTAAGGCCAGAATCGCTGTTGCTTTTGCTACAGCCATAATCGCTACTGCTTTGGCTGTAGCCAGTGTCGCTGCTGCTGCTCCCATTGCCTGTCCAAATGCAACAATGACCGTTAACAATCGATGTGAGACAAAGCCAAATATGGAGGAATAAGAAGAGGCAGAACGCACTGGCATCTTCGTCTTCAGCGTAGCGCATGCGACACATAGTCTTGTTGAAAACCTTCACGATGAGCATTGTGGCGTCATCATCGTACCTAAAGAGAAGAAAGTACCCGGTCCGCAGGTCGTAGGCACTGTAGAACTTCTCCCAGCCACGGCACAGGTACATGTGGCCCTCCTTGATCACCAACTCCACGTCCCACAGCCTGTGAACCCCGCTGCCGGCCTGTCAGAGCTTCACATTATCTGGCGGATCTTCACCCATCATCTTCATAAAAGCGTCAGGCAGCCTCTGCAATTTGGGACAAGGTGTGATGTAGCAAACAACAGAGTTATCATAATGAGATGGGTGAAGGGGAGATCTCTCGTTTTATATACCTGCCTCGTGGCTGATACTGAAGAAGAAAGTATGATAGTGAAGAACTCGAAAGCATCCAACTCGTATTCCGGTGAGGCAGAGCAGCGGTGGCTGCTTCCCCCCATATCTGATAAGCAGCAGAAGAGACCAATTAGTACCCTTACAACATTATAGCAGCATAAATTTTGAGTAGAAGATAATCAACATTATTCGTAAGTACCCCATATGTCCTATTTTTAGCAAAGTCATGCTAAAATTCACGGAAAATTTCAGCATGACGTTTGCTGAAAATAGGACATATGGAGTACCCGAATTTGCCGGAACGGAAGTTAATCGACAATCCGGCAAACTCAAGGGCCTCTCGGGGTACCTGCAATATCATTATCCCCGCGTAATGAAGTCGCCAATGGGTCATTTCAGAAGATCACAAGTAGCATCATCACAAGTACAACATCATCTATAGCTTTATATTAACAAAGCATCAGCACATATACAAAAGACCACTTATGCCAACAGTATGGTTTATATCAGATTCGGAGTTAGAAACAGGAAAAACCGGTGCTTCAATGCCTACTGGACACAATTTACATCTATCAGTATGGGATGTCCTGACTAATTTCAAGTGTTCACAGGTGAACTTGTACCATGGATGAGCCTAGTGCTTCATTAGTCAACTAAACAGAGATAATAGTGCATAACACCATACATAAAGTGATGAGCATACGTACATACTACTGTCCAAGCAAATTAACTGAATAGTATTGTGTCAAGTTCGGTTTAAAAATTCAGTTACTGCTTGAGTGATTTGACACCAAAAATTACTCCCAAAAATTACAATGACTGTATATATTCACTGTACAGGCTGTCAAGTTCTATTTTAGCTCAAGTTTCATTACAACACAAACACTGTAATTCATCTGCTCAAAGAAAATTAATAATCAAAATCAAATTACAATAGGGGTCCCAGGTTTGACCCCATGATACGCGCTATCCTCGGATTATTCCTCTTCTGAACAAACCATCATGCATCATTTTCTAACCAAGGCATAGCTGAGGAAAACCACTTGCTTTGACCAGAACTAGCTGATTACCCCAAATCTCATGGTAAAATTAGCAAGGCAAAGCATTTCTCTTACATGACCATAGCAAGAATGACACACTACATATAATCTGGTGAGATAGCAGCAGCAATATCAAAAAAAGCGGAGACGTCATACATACCACCAGAGCATCGCCCACAGACATCCAGGTACATCACCCACTATTATTGCCTGTAAAAAGTCCTAATATCCACTAGTATTGCCTATTGATCATATAGTACCTACTCATATTTTATTCAATCATTTTACCAGTTGTTTAACCACAGATTAGGGTCTATCTAGGAGGTTAGTCAATGTAAAAATTGAAAAGCTAGCTAGCAGTATAGTAAGCAGAAGCAGCTCAGGCAGGCGCAGGGGCGCGCACGGGACGACAAGCAGGGCCAGCATAGCTAGGTGCGTGCGCGGGTGTGCAAGGCAGCGAGCGGCCGCCGGAGGCAGGAGCAGAATGGGGAATGGTGGAGAGACGGAGAAAGGAGGAAGGAGGAGAGGTACCTAGTCGCCGGAGGGGTCCGGGTTGGGGTCAGCGAAGGGGTCGGGGTCGAGGTCCGAGCTCGTCCGGGTCCTCGCTCACCGCGGTTGAAGGAGAGTAGGGGCCGGTGGCGGAGGACGGCATGGGCAGGCGAGGTGGGTGCGTCGGGGCCGCGCTCGCCGGCTGCTGCAGGGGCCGGTGGAGGCCCTCGCTCGTCGGAGGGAGAGGAGCGGGCGGCGCGCGCTCGGCCGATCCCGTTCGAGGGGCGCGGGGGCGGCGGGGGTGGAGTCCCGTGGGGGTCGGGGCGGCGGCGTCGAGGCAGCGCAAGACCACAGCGGCGGCGGCGGCGCCGACGGCGTGCAGGCGCGGCGGACGGAGGTGGCGGAGCAAGGGGGCGGCGGCGTATGTTTGGGGTCGAGTGGGGGATCTGGCGAGGGAGGGAGGCCACACAGTGGAGTGGGGGAGGGTTAGCAATGGCGCACCTCCCCCTAGTGCGCCATAAGTACGACGATTCTAATGGCGCACCTCCCCTTGGTGCGCCATTAGAATTTTGTTTTAATTACTAGCCCGACTGGTCAGGTTATATTCCACCTAACCCTATCTCCATCAGAACACGCCCACTAGCCCGACTGGTCAGCACGCAGCACACACACTAGGAGGTCCTGGGTTCGACTCCCAGGCTACCTAATTTTTGTTTTTATGCATTTAAAATGCTGTTTGATATTTATTTATGTTTAAATATGTTCAAACTTGTTTAAATCATAATAGTAATATTTTTTATAAAAAAAGTAATAATTTTTTAAAAAATATCATCAAATTTGTTATTTGAAAATATTGGTGAATATGAAAAAATATCATCAAATTTATTATTTTAAAATATCATCAAATTTGTTATTTGAAAATATAATCAAATTTGTTTTATTGCAATTTTAGTTGCATTCATTTGTGACGGTGGAGCGGGCCGGGGAGGGTGCGGTGGGTCGTCAGCGACGGTGGAGTGGGGGAGGGTGCGGGCCGGGGGTCGGCGGCGTTGGCCAGTGGAGCGGGGGAGGGTGCGGTGGGTCGTCGGCGGCGGTGGAGTGGGGGAGGTTGCGGGTGGTCGGCGGCGGTGGCCGGTGGAGCGGGGGAGATGGTGCGGGGGGTGCTCGGCGGCGAGGGGGACCGGATCTGGCGAGGTGCGAGGGAGAGGGTGCGGTGGGTCGTCGGTGACGGTGGAGTGGGGGAGTGTGCGGGCCGGGGGTGGAGTGGGGGAGGGTCCGGGGGGTCGGCTGCGGTGGCCGGTGGAGCGGGGGAGATGGTGTGGGGGCGGGTGCGGGGGGTGCTCGTCGGCGGCGGTGGAGCGGGGGCGGGTGCGGGGGGTGCTCGTCGGCGGCGGTGGAGCGGGGGAGGGTGCACCACACATACATGCGCCATTAGTAGTTTTGCAAAAAAAGTATTAAAAATAATTTTTATACTAATGGCGCACCGTGGCACACTGCGCCATTACTAGTTTGAACTAGTAATGGCGCACTATGCGATGGTGCGCCATTAGTAGTTTTGCAAAAATGTAAAAAAAAAGAATACAGTAGTGGCGCACTCAACGGTTGGTGCGCCATTAGTAGTTCTAACTACTAATGGCGCACTTTGCCCGGATGCGCCATTAGTATGTTTGAAAAAATAAAATAAAACATTTGTTACTAGTGGCGCACCTTGTGCCTGGTGCGCCATTAGTGTCTTACACACTAATGGCGTATCTTCACATGGTGCGCCATTAGTAAACAGTAGTGGCGCACCACTTCTCTGGTGCGCCATTAGTGTCAATTTCATCTTTAGCCCTTTTCCTAGTAGTGTCCTTCCCATTCCTTTACTTACTGTTGGCCCTGGTGAAGTCATTGCATGATTGCATTATCTTTTGTCTTCATTGAGTGACTGCTTGTTCTGATTGGTTTCACTATATCTTCCTACCTAATCTTTACTGCCTAGTTGCTATTAGTCATTGTGCTTTCACTTCATTGAATACTTGACTAAGGTCTGCCTAGTGTAGTCTACCTTCCGCTGCATGGTAATAGGTTTATTTCTATCGTTTATCTTCGAAACTTCCATGTTTTGAAGACATTCATAAAAATCGCCTATTCACCCCCCTCTAGTCGATCACTAGCACTTTCAATTGGTATCAGAGCACGGTCCTCCCTTGTTTTTGTGATTCGGTTTAACCACCTGGAGTTTTAGCTATGTCGACTGCATGGATAATCAAAGTCTCCGCTGCGTGCCCAGTCTTCGATGGAACTGAATATCCCTACAGGAAGAATAAGATGCGCATGCATCTTGAAGCCATTGATGTCGACCTATGGTATGTCGTCAAGAATGGCGTTCCCAAGGCTGGTGAAGGTGTCACCGCTGCTGATGTCAAGAAGTTCATTCAACTGGACTCCACTGCCAAGAACATCATCAGTGGTCATCTGACCAAAGGACAGTATGGTCGTGTGAGTGCTTTGGAAACATCTAATCTAGTCTGGGACTGGCTCTCCAAGGTCAACGAAGGCATGTCGACCCAGAGATATCAGAGAATCAGTGTCCTTCGCAACCTCTTCAACCGCTTCAAGAGAAATGACAATGAGAATGTTCATCTCACGTTTGATCGACTCACTGACATCACAGATGAGCTTCAAGCCCTCGGCGCCACTGAGATCACCAAGCATGAAGTTGTCAAGACACTCCTGAGATCACTTGACAGCTCGTTTGACACCCTAGCCCTGATGATTCAAGAACGTCCTGACGTCAAAATACTCGATCCCTCTGACATACTTGAGAGGCTCAACACACACGAGTTTCAGCTTTCTGAGAAAAGAGACATCTACGGTCCCAACTATGGGCGAACTCGTGCCTTGAAGGCAAAAGCTGTCTCCTCATCTGAAGAAGATTCTGACAGCAGTTCTGATGATCCGGAAGACATTGGAAAGGAGCTTGCTATGCTTGTGAAGAAGTTCCAAAAATTCACCACGAAAAAAGGCTTCAGAAAGTCCTCACGATCAAGCTCAAGGAATGATGAGGCTTCTGCTCATGACTACAAGAAGAGAACATGCCAGAAGTGCAAGAAACCTGGCCACTACATCTCTGAGTGTCCAGAGTGGGACAATGAGAACAAGAAGAAAAACAAGAGCAAGGTGTATGATTCTGATGACAAGAAGAAGAAGAAATACTCAAAGTCTTCTTCCAAGTCCTCCTCAAAGTCTTCACCACACAAGAAGAGCTCATCTGGCAAGGCACATGCGTTTGTTGGCAAGGAAATGGATTCAGAGGAGGAGTCCGCTTCTGAGGAGGCGGAGGTGGAGTCTGAGGAGGAGTCCGATTCTGGCGTTGCGAGTCTGGCTACGACATACGTTGCCAAGTCCATCTTCAACACTGAAGACAATGACTCCGTCACCGACACCGATGCAAATGACAAGGACTACTCCGCTCCTACCTACTGCTTCATGGCACGCAGTGCCAAGGTAAACACACGCACTACTCACTATCAAACTTCCAGTGAAGATGACTCTGATTGTGGTTCCAAACCCAGCTACAAAACACTTGCTAAAATTGCAACTGAACAACAGAAAGCTATGGAACATATTCAAAAACTGTTAGACAAAAGTGATGACCTATTAGACGCTGAAATGACTCGATCTTAGTCCTTAATTGAAGACATAAGAAATCTTCACGTTAAGTATGAGGAACTTCAAATTCGTCATGAAACTCTCTCAACAACTCATGAAAAGCTTTCCTATGATTATCTTCAAAGGAAGCAAGATCTTGAGAAATTGAGAGGGGCTCATGAAGATCTTCAAAAGGAAAATGAGTCACTTCACGCCAAACAGATCATTTCCGCTCAGGAAGGATTTGAACCACCATGTCTTAAATGTATTGAGCATGACAACGCTACTTCTGTTGCTGGTTGTTCTACTCCTGCTACTATTGCAATATCTTCAACTGCTGATATGCCAACTAACCCCTCTACTGAGGATGCCGCTGCTATTGCTGATGAGAATGCTAGGTTGAAGACATTGCTTGAAACAGGGATGTTCAAAGGCCTCAAAGGGCATTACACACTATGTGATGTCCTCAAAAGGCAGATCCTGAACCGAAACCCTAGTGAAGAGGGTGTTGGGTTCGAAAGGAAAATGAATGCTGATGGCTCTTACTGGAAACCTAAGCAGTACCCCAAAACCACATGGGTTGCTGCAAAGGGTCCTTCAGTGGATATATCCACCCTATCTGGCTTCACTTGTGCTAATCCCATTGTTATTGATGAATCCTTTGATGCAAACTATAAACTGTTTAAGAATCAGAAGGGTGAAGTGTTTGCCAGGTATATTGGTACTAACTGCAGGAATGGACCGCCTATGAAGAAGGTCTGGGTGCCGAAAAGGTGTTTGGAGAATCTTCTTGTGAATGTCGTCATGACACCACAAGTGAAGAAGACAAACCCCAGACCACAGGCTTCATATGGTCCAAAGGCTTCATATAGATAGAGGACTCACCTGAGTCGCACTAACACATATGTTTTGCAGGGAAGCCATACTCAGGCCTATCAATATGAGCGCGTTTCATCAAACCGCCATGTTCATAAGACCAAGAACTATTCTGGTTATTCTTATGAGTACTATTGCCCCCCTGCAATATTTTTTGCTAGGGCTCCAAAGCCAAAGTTCTCAGATGCTGCACTTAGACTCATTGCTTCAAAGCCACCCTTGAAGATGTGGGTGGCTAAGAAAGCTTAACTCTCTTTTGCAGGGAAAGGTCTCCAGCTGAAAACCAAAATCGTCTGAAGCTATTGCTGGGGACCTTAAACATCTTGTAGGGCGCAAGATCAAATGCCCAAATGGTCTTATTATGTATTTTGTTCCCGAGTGGCTTGCTACTTGCCCTATCAGTCCTAACCTCTATCTAAGCTTTCATAATCCACTTGCTCGTCAAATGTTTTTGCTTCACAACTCTCTTCGTGAAGCCTATCCCCCTAACTGCACTATAGGGTATGACACCAGCTGCTTCAGAATGGATTATTGATAGTGGGTGTACTAATCACATGACTGGCAAGCGAAGCCTTCTTATGGACGCAACCTTACGTCCATCTGACAAAAGTCACATCACATTTGCGGACACTGGTAAAAGTAAGGTATTGGGTCTAGGTAGAGTTGCAATCTCAAAGGATCAACACATGGATAAAGTCATGCTTGTTGAATCCCTTGGTTTCAACTTAATGTCTGTCTCAATGCTTTGCGATTTAAACATGATTGTGATGTTTGGAAAATATCATTGCCTTGTTCTAATGGAATCTGACAAGTCTCTAGTGTTTGAAGGGTAATGGACAGATGATTTGTACGTGGTAGATTTCTCAGCAGGACCACTACTTGCCGTATGTCTTCTAGCAAAAGCTTCAGAATGCTGGCTCTGGCATCGAAGGCTAGGGCATGCTGGCATGAGGAACTTGCACACTCTTGCAAGAAAGAAGCATGTCATAGGCATTGAGGGCGTCAAGTTCAAGAAGGATCACTTATGCGGTGCCTGTGAAGCAGGAAAGATGACGAGGGCCAAGCATCCCTCGAAGACAATCATGACAACAACTCAACCCTTCGAACTGCTCCACATGGACCTTTTCGGTCCCACTCATTACTGAACTCTTACTACTACTGCTTGTCTCTATGGCTTTGTCATTGTTGATGATTATTCAAGATATACTTGGGTGCATATAATCCTCTACAAAACTGAAGTGTAGGATGTCTTCAGACGCTTCACCAATCGAGCCATGAACAATTATCGCGTCAAGATAAAGCAGATCAGAAGTTACAATGGCACTGAATTCAAGAACACTGGGCTAGATACATATCTTGATACTTTGGGCATCACACATGAATTCTCAGCTCCGTACACGCCACAGCAGAATGGCGTCGTCGAACGCAAGAACAGAACACTTATTGAGATGGCTCGGACGATGCTTGATGAATACAAGACTCCAAGAAAATTCTGGCCTGAAGCCATTGATACTGCATGCCATATCATCAACCGTGTTTATCTTCACAAGCTTCTGAACAAGACATCCTATGAGCTCCTTACTGGCAAGAAGCCAAATGTGAGTTACTTCAGAGTATTTGGTGCCATGTGCTGGATCAAGGATCCACATCACACTTCAAAATTTGCACCAAAAGCACATGAAAGTTTTATGCTTGGATATGGAAAGGATTCGCACCCCTACAGAGTCTTCAACCTCTTTCACTATAAAGTGGTTGAAATTGTGTATGTGCGGTTTGATGAGACTAGCGGCTCGCAAAGAGAGCACCTGCCAAATGTGCTAGATGAAGTTCCATCCAGTGAATCAATCAAACTTATGGGAACTGGAGAAATCATACCATCTGAAGCTCAGCCTAAAGAGGAACTTATCATCTCTGAACCTGATCAACCTGAAGACAATGCTCAGCCTGAAGACAATCCTTCTAATGATGAAAATGATCAGCAAGAGCAAAATCTTCGTCCTATACATCATCGTGTTGCAAATGAAGTGCAGATTGAGAGAATAATTGATAGCATTAATGCACCAGGTCCACTCACTCGTTCAAGGGCAACACAGCTAGCAAATTTCTGTGGACACTTCGCATTCATCTCAATATCTGAACCCAAGAAAGTTGATGAAGCCTTCTTGGAACCTGAATGGATTCAAGCTATGCAAGAAGAGCTTCAACAGTTTGAGCTGAATAATGTTTGGGAACTGGTTAAGCATCCTCATCCTCGCAAGCACAATATAATAGGCACCAAAAGGATATACCGCAGCAAGCAAGATGAGCATGGTCAAGTTGTCAGAAACAAGGCCCGTCTCGTTGCTTAAGGATACACTCAAGTTGAAGGGATTGACTTCGATGAGACATTTGCTCCTGTGGCTAGACTTGAAGCCATACGCATACTGCTGGCCTATGCAAATCATCATAACATTCTTCTGCATCAAGTGGATGTGAAGAGCGATTTTCTCAATGTCAAGATTGATGAAGAAGTGTATGTTGCACAACCGCCTAGCTTTGAAGATCCAAAACATCCTGACATGGTGTACAAGCTCAACAAGGCACTATATGGCCTCAAACAAGCCCCTAGGGCTTGGTATGACACACTCAAAGACTTCCTGAAGAGCAAAGGCTTCAAACCTGGTTCCCTCGACCCTACTCTCTTCTTGAAGACATATGATGGTGAACTATTTGTGTGCCAAATATATGTGGATGACATTATCTTCGGCTACACCAATCAGAAATACACTGATGAGTTTGGATATATATGATGCAAGAGCAATATCAGATGTCCATGATGGGAGAGCTGAAGTTCTTCCTTGGTCTTCAAATACGTCAGCAATGCAACGGCATCTTTATATCTCAAGAGAAATACCTCAAAGATTGCCTGAAGAAATTTGGAATGCAAGATTGCAAACACTACACGACGCCAATGCCAGCCAAACATCATCTGGGTCCCGACGACAATGGTAAAGAGTTCGATCAAAAGGTATATCGCTCCATGATTAGTTCCTTGCTTTATTTATGTGCATCTAGGCCAGATATCATGCTTAGTGTTTGCATGTGTGCCCGGTTCCAAGCGGCACCAAAGGAATCGCATCACTTAGCTGTGAAGCGA
Organism: Triticum monococcum; assembly: GCA_034509565.1. Taxonomy (NCBI): domain Eukaryota; kingdom Viridiplantae; phylum Streptophyta; class Magnoliopsida; order Poales; family Poaceae; genus Triticum; species Triticum monococcum. The sequence continues at coordinate 700,892,418 of CM067847.1, forward strand.
ATTCTCAGATATTTGGCTCACACCCAACACTAGGATTATGGTATCCAAAGGGCTCAGAGTTTGATCTAGTTGGATTCTTAGATGCTGATTATGCTGGTGACAAGGTGGATCGCAAGTCTACATCAGCCACTTGTCATTTTCTGGGACGATCACTTGTATGTTGGTCTTCAAAGAAGCAGAACTATGCATCTCCCTCCACTGCTGAATCTGAATACATTGCTGCTGGATCTTGCTGCGCTCAGCTTCTATGGATGAAGCAAACAATCAAAGACTATGGCATTCACCTGAAGCAAGTGCCACTCTACTGCGACAACGAAAGCGCCATCAAGATTGCCAACAACCTAGTTCAGCACTCGAAGACAAAGCACATTGAAATTCGTCATCACTTTCTCGAAGATCATGTTGTGAAGGAAGATATTGATATCATACACGTCAACACTGAAGAGCAATTGGCAGATATCTTCACCAAGCCCTTGGATGAGAAGAGGTTTTGCAAGTTACGGTGTGAGCTAAATATCTTGGAATCCTCAAATGTCCTATGATCAGGCACACATCCTAACACTTATGCATGTTGATGACTTAGATGTGCAACACACGAAGTAAAGTATATCTTCAATAAATGAAGACTTACATTCTGAGTGTGAATACATTAACGTGGAATTTGACTTTAATTGTGTGCCGTGTCTGGGTCTAATACTTCCTATATGGTGGGTAACGCCACCACCAAATTCTTCTGTTGAAGTGTTTTACCCATGGCGTTACATTTGCTATGTCTTCACATTTGGTTTGTCTTCATTTTCATCTTGTCTTAATGATTATCTTCACTATATTGATATGATTGTCTTCTGGTATATACTGATTTGGTTTGGTTTCTGTCCTCTATAGCATTCACTTATAGCTATGGCTTCTTGATGAATCTTTTGAACTAAGTGAATGTGATCGGACCCTAACCCCTCTATGCTTCTTTCCTAAGTCTATCTATCCAAATCATATGCATTCTATTGACACTGTCAAATGTCTTCTCTGCCTCCATGTCAGCAGAAGACACAGAGACAAACATTAATCCGTTTTCAATGCTAAATCCTTTCACCTGAAACCCGGAGAAGTGGGAACGACCACTCGACAATCCAGGCATGCGTGGGAACGTGAAACAACCTCAGATGTGTTGCATGATAGCCACGTGTCCCTCAGATATGAATCGCCGGGGGCACTTGTGTAATAACTCTGTGCCGTCCCTATCCCTATAGATACACGCCTCACCACAGTCATTATCCTTTCTTCCACTCTCGCACAAACCCTAGCGCCACTGCTAGCCCTCGACGACACCGGCAACGAAGCGCTTAGCTGCCGCGACCTCACCGACGCCGTCTTCACGCCGGCCGTAGACATCGTCTTCTCCGCCGTCGCCATAGGTGTCCTCCGTCGCCAAGTTAGGGCATGGACGATCGAACTGCTCGGCCTCCTCTCCCACTCCGTCTAGCAGTTCTTCATGTGGTAAATAAAACTTCCTTTTTACGGCCCCCTTTGATCCTATAGATTCATCACTTTCTACCACAAGAAGTTTCTATTCACACAATTTGGATCTATTTCATACTGCATCTCATAATATGCCTAGTATGTTCACTTATGCTTCACAAAGAAGTTAGATTCCTCACTTGTACTTATTCATGGATTCGTACAAATCTGGAACCAACTCTCTATCTATGAGTGAATGTCTTCGCACTATGAGGTCAATGTCTTCTAAACTGATTTATCTTCAAAATCTTCTGAGAATGCATATGACCTCTTCCCCTTCCCTCGCACCTTAATGCTGTCACAGGTACATGTCCGTGGGAGAATCCCTTGGTTCTCATAGTCTGCATTCGTTTGCAGAATTCTTACAGCATCACACTAACTTTCCCAAAGCCAGTACCTGTTTGACCAGAAAGCGGAAGCCTTTGAAGCCTTTAAACGTGTTGAAGCCCTTTAGTTTAAGATTCATGGCACCCGCGAAACCTACAAGAAAGGGTGGCAGACAGCATCGTGGCAACACCTCAAGAGATTTGCCTCCTGACCTCTACGAGCTGTACAAGACAGATCCAGAGGAGTACTACAATCAGCGAAAAACTCGAATCCAATGGATTCGAAGATATTGGGCGGAACAGTGGTTTAAGTACAGGTTCGTGGCCTAGGAGTATGCTGACAAGAATGCCATCAAACGACCATGGGGAGACATTCTATACAGAAATCTTCAACCCAAGTCCAGAGCTGAAGCCATTGAACAAGGCTTCTATCGTTGCATGGTCCGTGGACCGTAGCCTGTAGATGCAGACCCATCTTCATTACTGTGGTTCCACGATGATAATCTGTTCAAGCGCAACCTTTAGTTTTCCAGGAACTCGGCCAAAGAGAACAAAAAGTCACGAGGCTTAGACTTCAATTCAGGCCCCTCTGCTCCTCATGCCGATGGCACACGCGAAGCTGAACCCAATCTTGTTGGGCCCTTCTACAACCTAGAAGGTCTCATCACTCATATCATGGTTCAAGGGACAACCATGGATGAGCCTGCGGATGACGCTGAATCTGATGAAGCGCCTGCACCGCCGAAGCCAAAGAAACTAAAGAAGCCTAAAGCTTCAAAGCCTGCTCCTGCACCAAAAGTCTTACAGGCGAAGCCTCTGGCCACTGCACCTCCTGAACACAGTGTGCAGTCTGAAGATTTGTCACACATCTCCAAGCCCTCGAGAGTGAAGATGCCCTTGCAACCCACCAGCCAGGACCTGACTGCTGCTGCTATTCTGCGCAATGACACGATTGATCTGTCCAGCGATGAAGATCTTGCAGATGACGCTCTTGAGCAACTGATTAAGAGCAAAGAAGAAGCAGAAATCTTCAATGACTTGCCTCTCTTTGACGTAGCAATCCTCCACAACTTCATTGATGAGTGGTTTGAAACCCCCAATCTTAGCTTTGATGATCTGCAACTTCCAATTGGCCTCGGCGTCGCTTCACTGGCGCCATTGCTTCTGAGCTAGCTCTAGCTCAGTGCACGTTGAACTGAAGCAAAAGATCGACTATGAGAAAGCTCAGTTAAAGAAGCACATGGCCAAGCTCAGCGTTCAAGATGTGAAAAACTTCAAGATTATGCTGCACGAGCTCAAGGAAGCCTTTCTCAAGAAACATGAAGAAGCTAAAGGGTCTCGGAACGCATGAAGAGTCTGGCCGACAAGTGCGTGCAAGCCTACAATGAAGCTGAGAAGCGCAAGGCTCCTGGGCATCCTGGTATCGACCCCAGAATGGCGGCCAAGCCAAAGAAGAAGCCAGCTGTGGCCGAACTCGAAGCAACAAGGCAGGAAGCACATCCCATTGTCTTCCCTGCCAGTATGACAGGTTCGAAGCCTAAGGTCCCCACAGTGGCTTCAAAACTAAAGAAGACAAGGGCTGCCGAGGCTGAAGCCAGAAAGAGGAAAAATCCTGAAGCTTCTAATGCCGCTCCCTCCAAGAAGAAGTGAAAACCAAGAAAGATCGGGCTGCTCCCACGGAGCCCCTTGTTGTCGAGCCCATCTCGGTTGCTCGTCCTGCCTCTGCGCATCAATAATGACGGATGATAGTTCATGAGCCTGCTTCCACAGAGGCTCCTGAAGCTAAAGACATTCCAACAGCGGACCCCATCGCTGCTGAAGACATTGGTCACCATGACAATGTTGATGATGATGAAGTCCTTCCTTAGATCGAGCACCAATTGGTATCATCACCTGTGCTCACGCATAGCGAACTCATTAGCATTGGCCTTCCTCTAACGCCAACTGCTCAGGATGCATCGTGGGCTGATCACCCACAGAGACAAGACACTCCAAGCTCTCGCCAACCGCAAGCTACCCCAACAGTGCAAGATGATGATGACTTTGAGGCCCCGCACGCTCCATCTCCACAAGCATCGCCCGCATTACGTAGGCTTCGCAAAGGACCAAGGCCCCAAGTCACTCCCACAATGCACGTGTCTGAATCCGAAGCCAAAATGGCTAAAGATGTTCCGGCTGCATCAGCCGATGAAGAAGAAGATGAAGAAGAAGCCCAAGAGTTTCAAGAGTTGCTACACCCCCATGTCACCAATATGTTGTTCTCGAGGAGAACGTGACCGACCCTCCAGCTTCTGAAGTGGAGGTTAACAACCCTGAAGTAGCCACCAACATCACTGCTGACGCCAATGACGATGTCATGGTTGAAGCCAATACGGCGCCAGATGCCAATGAGGCGCCAGAAGTCAATGCTGCAACACCTGAGGTCCAAGTACCTGAAGTGCATGTGGCCCCTAAAGCCCATGAAGACAATGCCAATGCCCCTGCTCCCCCTCCAAGACCTCACACAATGGAGCTGGCATTTGATCGCGGTCAGCCAGTTATGGTTCGATGGCCCATTCTGACTCCTCCGCCTGCTGTTGGTCCACAGTTTGAGTACCACATCGAGCACATGCCTCAAGTTCAAAAGCCCAAGCCAAGACTTCCACGATTCCCAGGCACTGCCACTTCACCTGGGGTCTTCAATGCAAATGGCTTCGTGGCACGTAATACCTTCTTCAACAGCTCCAAGAACCCCTATACAAGACCGCGCATTTCATCAGATCGGTTCTGGAGCTATCAGCAGCGCAGCTACTATTCCTATGTCCTATACAATCAAGGGCGCATATTTCCACATATGCGTCTCGACTCTGAAGCTATAGCCAGTCTGCCCTGCCTCGAAGAAGCATTGGACTGTTTCCGAGACGCTGGTCTGTTGCAGTTCGTCACTGACAAGGAGCGCTGGAACGAAGAATTGTTGCTTCAATTCTATGCCACTCTTCATATTCGAGGCTACAATAGGGATCCGAAGACTTGGGTCCTTGAGTGGATGACAGGCAATGTCCATCATGAAGCTAAAGCTCTTGATATCATTGAGCTCATAGGCCTGCCCACTCCTGGTGAATACTATGAACCAGGTTGTCAACAACATCAAAATGCCTTGGAAAGCATCTTTCAGAAGCCAGAACCCAACATGAGTCAAATGCTGAGCATGATGAAGCCTCTGCCTCATGACGCTGAATACCCATCTGAGCTCTTTGTTGAAGACCTAGAGTACCTGCCTCGCACCATTTACCACATCATCAGGAAGACTCTATGGCCTGTCAAAGGACACTCATCTGCAGCGAAGCTTGAAGGAGCAATGAAGACTTTGGTTTTCTATATCCTCAATGGCATCAGCTTTAATGCTCAAGACTTCTTCATGAGGAAGTTGGTTGCGTCTGGTTCTGACATCTTTGGGTTGAAATTCTATGCTCCATGGGTCATGCGTCTGATAAAGCGTCACTTAGCTTTCAACTATCAGCCATCTGCGCGCAATCATCTTGTATTCTTGCCCGAGGTTGATCTGTCAGTTGAAGCCATTTACCCAGAGCCTGCTAAGGATCCCATTTACCTTCACAATGCTGATCACCAAAGCTTCACCCAGCCCATTGAAGGGATTCCAGCCGTTTCTCATGTTTATCCTCTAGCTGGAAACACACATGTTCCTCGTGCTCAAACTAATGTCACTGGTAGCACCATTGCGCAAAGGCCTCAAAGACGATCTCCTTTCCTCAATGACCGAGAGCTTCTCGTTGAGCTGCATCAGAAACAGGACAAACATCACGACTGGCTTAAGCATCAGATGCAAAGCCTCTTGGTGGATGTCAACCGCATTCGCAATCTTGCCACCAAGAATGCCTTTGTCACTCATGAAACCTGCCGGAGGTCATGGAAGAGTTTGACCCTACTGAGTGTTGAAGCTGATCTGCACAACGATGGCTTCACCGAACGCTTCAAGTTTGACTCAACTCCTCCCAGAAATGCTCACTTGCGTCGGACTCCCTCACTTGAAGACTCTGAATACTTGTCCTCAGCTGCGACCGTAAATGCCAGAGTCATCGATGACCAAGATGATGCAACTTCACCTCCTCCACCTTCAGCGCGGATCAACACTGCACCAAGTTCGTCTGCACCGCCAACCAACACCGATGTCCCTGCTGCTTCACCAACTCCTCAAGGGAACGAGTAGGTGCTCTATGTCTTCCAACCTTTCTGGTCCTTACTCACAAAAGGGGGAGAAGCATATGAGTTTTATAGTCTTCAAGCGGGTCCATGTGGGTGGTGGTTTTATATTTTTCCTAGTGTTTACAACTCTCGCTTTCTGATACATTTGGTTCTTTGAGTTGTAACACTTAAACTAGATGGTCGTCTGCTACTTATTTGCTATTGTGTGATGCGATGATAAATTCCGCATGTGCGATGATAACTTCCACACTTAGGTCATTCTGCAGATGTCCATTTTTCATTATGCATGTCATTATCTTCACATACTTTTCATGCATGATGAATTTTCATCATAAGTTGAAGAGGGTCTCCACAACTACAACCTGCCATGTGCATTTGCATACCAAAAGCAAATTACTTATATGCACATCTTCAGGGGGAGCCTTTGCCACTTATGAAGACAATCCCCTATCCTTTACAATTTTCACATATTTTATTCCCCGTTGAAAACTTCAACTAGTTTGTCATCAATCACCAAAAAGGGGGAGATTGTAAGTGCGTCTAGTGCCACACCTAGTTGGTTTTGAAGTACTGACAACAAACCTAGTTGAGGGACTAATGTGTTTGTGAGAATTGCAGGATCACACAGGTAGAAGTCCCTCATTGATTCGGTTTTCCTACCAGAGATGACCCCTAAAAATGTATGAAGACATTGAAGTCAAAGGTGGTATGTGAAGCCATTCACATTGAAGACTATGACAAGAGAATACATCGCGTGAAGACGATGGAGCGCGAAGACTTAGCAGTTTCGTCGTTCTGTGTTTTTCTTTCTTGAGTGATAGGAACCACCGCACAGTTAAGTGGGGTCCAAGAGAACCAGTCAGAATGACTGAAGTGATGCTTAACCAAAATCCTATGTCTTTGAGTGAAGACTATGAGAGCAAATCTTGTCCAGAGTTGGATAAGTCAGCTTTGCTTGTAGCCCAAGTAAAGTTGCCGTGTGTGTTTGAAATCTGACCGTTGGAACACGTGTCAGTTCCTTAGTGACCGAGGGTCATTTCGGACAAATCAGGTCGGGTTGCCTAGTGGCTATAAATAGCCCACCCCCTACAATCATAAACAGTTAGCTGCTCAGAGTTAGTGTACGGCTTTTGTCATTTGAGAGCAACCCACCTCGAAGCCTTTGAGAGAGAATTCCTTGCGAGGATAAAGCCCTAACCACCCAGAGCCAAAGAGAGTTAGGCATCACTGAAGTCTTCCTGTCTGTGTGATCTGAAGACTTATTACACTTGAGGACTGTGAATCCTCCAGCCGGTTAGGCGTCGCGTTCTGAGCATCCAAGAGTCATTGTGGATCGCCAGTGAACGAAATCTGTGAAGGTTTGGAAGTCTACCTTGAGGACTTACCAGAGTGATTGGGCAAGGACTGGGTGTCCTTAGCTCAAGGGGAATAAGGTTAAGACGCAGTCTTCTGAGTTGAATCTCAGCCTCCCTAACCAGACATACAGTTGTCATAGCAACTGGAACTGGTACAACAAATCATTGTCTTCAACGAGTCACTGGTTTCATCCTTCCCATTCCTTTACTTACTATTGGACCTGGTGAAGTCATTGCATGATTGCATTATCTTTTGTCTTCATTGAGTGACTGCTTGTTCTGATTGGTTTCACTATATCTTCCTACCTGATCTTTACTGTCTAGTTGCTATTAGTCATTGTGCTTTCACTTCATTGAATACTTGACTAAGGTCTGCCTAGTGTAGTCTACCTTCCGCTGCATGGTAATAGGTTTATTTATATCGTTTGTCTTCGAAACTTCCATGTTTTGAAGACTTTCATAAAAATCGCTTATTCACCCCCCTCTAGTCGATCACTAGCACTTTTAGCTGCTTTTACTTAAGGCTATTTGCCTTGGCTATAAGCCGGCGTTTGAAGCGCTCTTGTTCGAGGGGATCCTCTGGCACAGCGAATTCGTTGTCGCCGAGGCTTGCCTCGTCTTCGGAGGGGGCATGTAATTATCATCATCCTCTTCTCCATCTGCCGCTCTCTTAGGAGGGTTGGCTCCTCCATCCTCCTGCTCTAAATCTTGCTGGAGGGGATTGTTGTTGTCTTCGGCACTATTCGGAGTATTATTATCTCTTGTGCCATCATCACCACTTTTGCTTGGTCGGGACTTAGAGCGGCTTCACTGACGTTGGCGCTTGGGTTGCTTCTTGGAGGGGTCATCCTCCGCTGTCTCGTCGCCATTGCCTTCTTTGGGTGTATCCACCATGTATATATCGTGTGATGAGGTGGTTGTCCAGTGCCCTGTGGGCGGTGGTTCCTCTTCGCCTCCCGCATCGTCGTCCATGCCGTCGATGTCGTCGGAGTTGAAGTCGAGCATGTTAGTTAAGTCATCGACAGTGGCTACTAAGTGGGTGGTGGGTGGGCCTCAACTTTCTTCGTCGTCCGCATCCCAGTCCTGCCGAACATAGTTCGGCCAGGATCCTCCTGACAAGGAGAGAGACCTTAATGAGTTCAGTAAGTCGCCAAAGGGCGAGTGCTGAAAAATATCCGCGGAGGTAAACTCCATGATCGGCGCGCAATCAGATTCGACAGTAACGGGCGCAGGCGGTTCGGAGCCCGTGGCCGGAGAAGGATCCGGTAGTTTAACAGCACGGCTCTCTTGCAAGGTAAGGTCGATGTTTGGCTCGATCGCCGCTGAGGGTAAGGCCTCCGGGGCGGGGTCCATCCACCCGTCCTCGGAAGGCGCACCTGGCTCCAAATTGAGGGTCGGAGCGGCTGCCTGTGCGATCTCTTGAACATTATCCGATGGTAGAGCTAAATCGTACTCATCGTGACCGCGTGACGCACAAGGCAAAGGCTCGAATCCGTCGAAGATCAAGTCTCCGCGGATATCGGCCATGTAGTTTAAGCTTCCAAACCAGACCTGGTGGCCAGGGGCATAACTTTCAATCTGCTCCAGATGGCCAAGCGAATTGGCCACAGTGCAAAGCCGCCGAATACGAAGATCTGTCCGGGGAGAAAAGTCTCACCCTGGACTGCATCGCCATCCATGATAGTAGGAGCCATCAAGCCTAACGGCGATGACAAAGAGTAACTCTCAATGAAAGCACCAATGTCGGTGTCAAACCGGCGGATCTCGGGTAGGGGGTCCCGAAGTGTGCGTCTAGCTGGATAGTAACAGGAGGCAGGGGACACAATGTTTTACCCAGGTTCGGGCCCTCTTGATGGAGGTAAAACCCTACGTCCTGCTTGATTAATATTATGATATGGGTAGTACAAGAGTATATCTACCACGAGATCAGAGAAGCTAAACCCTAGAAGCTAGCCTATGGTATGATTGTATGTTGTAGTTGTTGTTCTACGGACTAAAACCCTCCGGTTTATATAGACTCCGGAGAGGGTTAGGGTTACACAAGGTCGGTTACAAAGGAGGAGATATCTATATCCGTATTGCCTAGCTTGCCTTCCATGCCAAGTAGAGTCCCATCCGGGCACGAGACGAAGTCTTCAATCTCGTATCTTCATAGTCTAACAGTCCGTCCAATGGAGATAGTCCAGCTGTTCGGAGACCCCCTAATCCAGGACTCCCACACCATCCTAAAAGAGTTGAGCAAGATTCTCAGAGAAATAATATAGATGCACCTAGTTCTTCTAAAAAGAAGAAAAACAAAAAAAATGATAGGACTTTGCATACTTGTAGTGAACCTATTGTTGAAACACCTGAGAATCCAAATGATATTTCTATTTTTGATGCTGAAACACAATCTGGTAATGAACCTGAAACTAGTGATAATATTAATGATAATGTTCATGATGATGCTTAACCTAGTAATGATAATGATGTAGAAATTGAACCTGCTGTTGATCTTGATAACCCACAATCAAAGAATCAACGTTATGATAAGAAAGATTTTGTTGCTAGGAAACATGGTAAAGAAAGAGAGCCATGGGTTTAGAAACCCATGCCATTTCCTCCTAAACCATCCAAGAAAGAGGAGGATGAGGATTTTGAGCGCTTTGCTGAAATGATTAGACCTATTGTTTTGCGTATGCGATTAACTGATATGCTCAAAACCAATCCTTATTCTAAGTATATGAAAGATACTATTACAAATAAAAGAAAGATACCGGAAGCTACAATTTCCACCATGCTTGCTAATTACACTTTTAAGGGTGGAATACCAAAGAAACTTGGAGATCCAGGAGTACCCACTATACCATGCTGCATTAAAAGAAACTATGTTAAAACTGCTTTATGTGATCTTGGAGCCGGTGTTAGTGTTATGCCTCTCTCTTTATATCATAGACTTGATTTGAATAAGTTGACTCCTACTGAAATATCTTTGCAAATGGCTGATAAATCAACTGCTATACCTGTCGGTATTTGTGAGGATGTGCCTGTTGTAGTTGCAAACGTTACTATTTTAACGGACTTTGTTATTCTTGATATTCCCGAGTACGATAGTATGTCTATTATTCTTGGAAGACCCTTTTTGAATACTACAGGGGCTGTTATTGATTGCACTAAAGGCAATGTCACTTTTCATGTTAATGGTAATGAGCATACGGTACACTTTCCGAGGAAACAACCTCAAGTTCATAGTATTAACTCTATTGGAAAAGTTCCGTCGATTATATTTGGAGGTTTTGATTTTCCTCTTCCTACTGTCAAGAAGAAATATGATATTCTTATTATTGGGGATGTGCATATCCCCGTTGAGGTAACATAGTGTTATTCGAAATTTCTTCGGTTCCATGTTATTCCGAATGAGTTCGTTAACAAGACTTGATCAACCTTGTTAGTGGATTCCTTTCGATGATCATGAGATGGATGAAACTAGATGGCACAACCTTCTGTACCCCACTTTTACTTTCTGTTATTTACATTAAATAAAATAAAATAAATAATTTTCTGTCTATTATCTGATTATCCATATAATATAAAAATACCTCGAAAATAAAAGTTCTCCAAATGCCCTGAAAATTAAATATGATTTTTTAGAATATTTGAGGATTTATGGAACGGAGAACACACCAAGGGGGTCAACCACCTGCCCACGAGGGTTGAGGGCGCGCCCCCCTGCCTCGTGGGCCCACGGTGGCCCTCCTCCACTTATTATTGCACCCATACACTCCTTCTTCCTCCCCCAAACACAAAAAACCAACTCAAACCCGAGTCCAAGCTCGTTTTGCTGCCATTTTCGATCTCCTTGCTCAAAGCACCTCTCACAAAACTGCTTGGGGAGATTGTTCCTTGGTATGTGACTCCTCCATTGGTCCAATTAGGTTTTGTTCTAGTGCTTTATTCATTGCAAATTTTTGTTGCTTAGGTGGCCCTGTTCTTGAGCTTGCATGCCAAATTTATATGGTCAAAAGTAGTTTTGATGCATGATATAGGCCCTAGGCACTTGTAGGAGTAGTTACTATCAATATTATTGAGTTTGGCTTACTTTTATTTTGAAGTTACTAAAAATTTTCAGAATTTTTCAGAAAATGATGAGGGGCTCATCGAGCCAAAGCTTAAAGGAAAAGGCACCAAAGCCTAAGTATAATCTGCCTCGCACCGCGGAGGTTCAGGCGTGTGAATGGCCTTCCGAGGATTTCTTAAGAGCAGCTGGGATTTATGAAAATTTTGATGAGTTGGCTCAGACTGCAGGCCTTACCGCTTTCCTCCACGACCAATGCGATCAGTATCTTTTGCTCACCAATACCTTTGTGCAAAACTTACATTTTCATTCTAGGAACTCACCACCTACGGTGGAATTTCATTTATATGATGTGCATAAGGAGATGTCACATTATGATTTTTGTCAGATCTGTTTAGTCCCTTTTGGGGGCAAGATAGAAGAACCAGATCGTGATGACGTGGAGGTATATATTGACACTCTCACTGCAGGGGAAACAAGGAAGGTTTCTGAGGCACGAATCACTAGCATACATTTTCCTGTTTGACGCTACTTTGCATTATTTGCTAGTCATTGCTTAATTTGTCGCGGAAACTGTGGAAACTTGAGTATCCTTGATATTATTTTTTTTACCATGGTTTATACGGTGATAACTCTTTTAGTATGGGCAGCATTATTGCAAAACGGTTAAGTCTGAACCGTACCGAGGGCCCCATCTTTGGAGGCATCTATGCTACACGCCTAGATGCACATTTTAACATACCTATTAGGCATGTTGAGAAGGAAGAAAAAGTGCTACCTCGTGTTTATCTAGATTATAAAAGTATGGTGGTGCATGATTTTATTATTAAGAATAGGGAAGGAGAGCTTAAATATCAATTGTTCTTTAATAAACTTCATCCTGAGACTATTACCTTGCCTGCTCCTTCTTTGTTTGATTTGACTATAGGCACGTACCTTGTTCCGTTGACGGCTATCCACGCCTACCGGAACCCTGCACCAGCCGAGGAGCCAGAGCCGGAACCACAATTTGATCCTTCACGACAGTCTAATTATTAGTGGGATCCGGAGATGATTGTCAGCCAATGGCAATCAGAGCCTTACTCGTCTACATCACAGTACGACCCCAACTACTATTATGGATATCCGCCAGGCTAGCCGTGGCCATAGACCAACTTAGGCCAAAAGCCTAAGCTTGGGGGAGTACGTATTTCCCACCGACATTATATTCATGTTCACACACTCATTGCTAAATGTCAGTGCTCATAATTTTTCATTGTATCATCCATGCTAGTTTAATTTTCTTTTTATGCTTTCTTCTTGTGTGTTTAATAAACCTTAGAAAAAACCAAAAAGAATTTGTAGCTTTTAATTAGTTTACTTTCCATGCTTGTAGTAGTAATTAAAAAGAAAACCCAAAAAGATTTCATGTTCTTCTTTTGCTTGTTGGGAGCTTTCCCGTGTAAATAGTTTTATTTCTTTTCTTTTCTTTGGGGGTCGATAGGAGAAGACCATAATTAAATTGTTGAAGAGGCTCTTATATGCTTTATTGTTGATCTGATAAAAGAGCCCATATTGCCTTGTCTTCTCCTGTTTATTGAATGCTTGCAGATTCTAGCTTAGTCCAATGCACGTGCACTATTATTATTATTCACATCGTTCGGTCGTGCAAGCGAAAGGCAATTATGATGATATATGATGGACTGGCTAAGATGAGAAAAGCTGGTATGAACTCGACCTCTTTTGTTTTTGTAAATATGATTAGTTCATCGTTCCTGATTCGGCCTATTATGAATAAACATGTTTGCAATGACAACTAGAGATCATAGTTTCTTATGACATGCTTGATTAGCTATGAGTTATAATGGTTTACCTTGCGTGCCAACATGCTATTAAAATGGTTATGATGTGGTATGATAGGGTGGTATCCTCCTCTGAATGATTTAAGTGACTTGACTTGGCACATGTTCACACATGTAGTTGAAACAAAATCAACATAGCCTTCACGGTATTTATGTTCATGGTGGATTATATCCTACTCATGCTTGCATTCAATGTTGATTAATTTTAATGCATGTTCATGACTATTGTCGCTCTCTAGCTGGTCGCTTCCCAGTCTTTTGCTAGCCTTCACCTGTACTAAGCGGGAATACAGCTTGTGCATCCAAACTCCTTAAACCCCAAAGCTATTCCACATGAGTCCACTATTACCTACATATATACGGTATCTACCCGTCGTTCCAAGTAAATTTGTATGTCCCAAACTCTAAACCTTCAAATAAATATCCTGTTTTGTATGCTCGAATAGCTCATGTATCAACTAGGGTTGTCTGAATCTTCCATGTTAGGCGGGTTATTATCAAGAGGAGTGGACTCCGCTCCTCACTCACTGGATAAATGGCTGGTCACCGGGATGCCTAGTCCCATGCTTTATGCAAACTAAATCAAAATAATTGCAGACAAAACTCGCCCTGGGACTCTTGTTAGTTGGAGGCACGCGTTGTTTCGAGCAAGCCATGGATTGATGCTTGTTGGTGGAAGGGGGGGGGTATAAACTTTACCATTCTGTTTGGGAACCGCCTATAATGTGTGTAGCATGGAAGATATTGCCATCTCTTGGTTGTTACGTTGACAATGAAAGTATACCGCTCAAAATATTATTCACCTCTGTTTCAAAACCGAGCTCTGGCACCTCTACAAATCCCTGCTTCCCTCTGCGAAGGGCCTATCTATATACTTTTATGCTGAGTCATCATCCTCTTATTAAAAAGCACCAGTTGGAGAGCACTGCTGTCATTTGCATTTATTATTGTTAGTTACATTGATTATGACTTGACTGGATCTCTTTTACCATGAATTACAATGTCTAGTCAGTCTTTGGTCATTAAAGGTGCTCGGCATTTATGTTTTGTGGTTTCAGAAAGGGCTAGCGAGATACCATCCTGTTATGATTGTTTTGAGGAAGTGTTCTCATCCGATTTTTATTATTATGGCTTGCTATCGGCGTTCTAGGAACGGGGGTCCCCAGACTTGCCTGCCTGCGGCCTGCGGCGTGGCTCAAAAGGGGGCCCAGCACGGCCCATCTTTACCAACACAAACTCAGGACCCTCGCGAGGGGCCAAGCCTCGCGGGGCGGACAATGCGGAGCCTCCTCAGGCACGGCCTCGTCAGGCTGGCTCACGATGAGGCGGAGAGATCAAGGCGGGGTACCTCGCGAGGTGCCCGTGATGCAAGCCATGACGACTCAGGGCGCCAGGCAGGTGCCAGCCCGCGTAGCGTCCTCCTTTCCTCTTTGGTGCAAAGGGGGCAAGCGCAGCCGCGGAGTACCGAGGCATCAGCCAAAGGTTGCCGTTTCGTTGCAACGAGACCAAGACCAGGAGGACTACAAGACGGAGGTCACCGTGGAGCCGAAGACGGCGTCATCACCAGAGCTTTGCGCAGGCGAAGACTACTTTTGTCAGGATAGCTGATACTTGCTGTCCCCTTTCAAATTAGCCCGCCATTGTTGGCTCCCTTCCCGCTCATTATTTGGGAAGAGGACCAGGGCCTCTATAAATAGGACCGGCCACCTACATGGCAAGGGGGTCGGTTCGGTCACGTCGAAGTGTCTCTAGGGGTCGACTGGTTAGAAAGAGAGAGAGAGAGAGAGAGAGAGAGAGAGAGAGAGAGAGAGAGAGAGAGAGAAAGGTGGCTGAACTCCTCCCAGCAGTTCATCGCCCCGGCCAAGAACAGACCCTCGCGAGGCTATTCTTCCTTGTACTGTTCATCATCATCAGCCCAAGAGGCAATCCACCACACCACACACTGGAGTAGGGTATTACACCACAACGGAGGCCCGAACCAGTATAAACCCTGTGTCTCTTGTGTTGTTCTTCCCGTAGTTCTGATCCTATCATGACGGAGGGGTGCAGGTAGGTGGAAGGTGAAATCTCCACGCGCACCCCAGTGTTCGAACCTCAAGGGTCTATCGGAACCCGAAATCCAACATTTGGCGCGCCAGGTAGGGGTGCGCCGGAATTCGTCTTCCGCCGCTCCGTGCCGCGTCGCGTCGTCATCACCATGCCCGGCGACTAGGAGGGCAACCCAGACCCATGGGCGGCGTGGCCCGCCCGCGCAGAGCCGCTCGCCTCGGGCGACCCCGTGCCCCAGGCAGCTCGCGGTCCGCAGGGCGCTGCGGGCCGCGGGCGACGCAGACAGGCTTCGACAGCTCTCACACCGCGGCAGGCGTGGTCGGCAGCAAGGGCCTCCAACCACGCCACGACCACGACACCGTACACCCGCCGGGAGCAGGTGAACTCGAGGGCCGCGCTCACGATGGCCCGAGAGCTGCTGCAGTGCAAACTGCTGGAGGGCGGCCACGACGTGCTGCTGTAGCGAGTGGCAGAGCTCCTGGCCTTCGCCGCCTCGGGGGCTCACCCCTTCTCCACCCAGCTCCCATCTCAAGCCCAGGGCGACCCGCGCGGGGGCTCCACACGCGCTCGCAGGCTCCAAGGCTACTCCGATGCCAGCGAAGCTGTCAGCACCGTACCGGCGGTGGCGCTGCCCCCGCCCCCGGTACGCGAAGAAGGACTCAACGCGACCGGCGGCCCTAGTGGGCGGCCACGCTGCCACCCCATGGTGGGCGCGTCAGGCAGGACCGCGTGGCATGCGGGGGATTACAACGTGGCATTCGGGATGACGGTGTCGGAGGAATACGTGCCCCTCATGATGGAGCAAGGACACCCTCACGAGAATGGACAAGGCTCGCTCCTCAGCCCAAGCTGGGGGGACGAGGCACCAGAAGCTGAGCCTTTCCATGAACCCCAGGACAGTCCCACTTGCCACGCTGGAGGCAACGATTATCGCGTATCGCTAATTCTTCAGGAGGAGGTATACGCTAACCATGGATCGAGGAGGTGCAGGTCGCTGCAGCGAGCAGCTGCCCCACTCCCACAGTCTCCTACCCCTCAGGAGGAGGGCGCAGGGGGCTGCAGGAGAGGGGCCGAGATCCGACATCACCACCGCGGCGTTCGGAGCAAGGTGTTCTCAGGAGGTAGGCCCTCTGCTGGGGAGGTGCCTCAGGGCCTGCCCCTGGCGGAGGACCCATGGTCGTCGGGGGAACCGCTGACGACCGCTCTACCCCATCAGGCGGCGTCCTGGTTTCCGGTCGTTGCTGGTGGCACTAGAGTGTGGCGCAAGGCGGGGCCCTCATCTGGCGATATGAAGCAAGGCCAGTACCTGTGAAGAAGGCCCAGTGCCTGTGAAGCTCGCCGCCCGGTGACACTCTCACGTAATAATGAGTGGGGCTGTAGACGCCCCGGAGTCTCAGGGGTGCCGGCCTCAGGCCCTGGGGCTCCCTCCCACGCCCAGTGGCAGCACTTAGCTCCGCGCTAGTGAGAAGATGTCCAAGACTAGACTAGGTGCCGGACGCGGCCTTTTGTTTGTTTTCGTTGCCTTTTCCGTTTGGTTGTCGCTTTCCCCGCTGGTTTCAAGTTGGATTCAAATTTGAGATTTGCGTGTGTTCGGGGAAGGGGTGCTTAGTCTCATTTGAGCAATTTCTCGCGTTTTGGTTACTACTTCGCCTCAGCTGCCTCCCCTCGCGAGCCCCTCGCGAGCCGGGTCAGGCCTAGCTTGCGCGCAGCCCAGACTGCCGCTGCCGCGTCCTCTCAGGAGGGCGTCTTACTGCAGATCCAACGGATTCAATCAGGAAATACTTAGGGCACCATAGCCTCCTATAGGCTGCCCCAGGGCTAGCACGGGACAAAGGTAAATTAGCCGACCAGTGCGTCACTTAAGCCAACCACTTGGCGCGGGCGCATGGGTAATGTAGCTCCTACTGATACGATAAACACAAGTTTTACATGAGGGGCTCCCCCTCCAAAATACTCTTACAGCTATCAGCCCAAAGCCTGAGTTCTATTCATGCAGGGTAAGCAGGAACGAAGCACAATCAGTTGGATAAGTCCCCCAATGCGTCCTCAGGAGCACCACCGGGACCATTGCTGGCGTCGCTGAACTTGCCATCGCTGTCCGCGTTGCCACCGGCGGCGTCAGGACCGCCCATCACGCCGCCCTCGTCGGCCGCCACGATCGCGTCGTCGTTGTCCGAGGCGAAGGCCCTGATAAGAGCCTCCACGTTGTCTTCCACCCAGTGCGCCAGCTCGCTTCGGACGGCCTGAGGGACTGGGTCGATGGCGGCGTCGAAATCGAAGTGGGGATCCATGCTCTGGAGATGGCTAAAGAGGGGAGAAAAGGCGCGCCTGAGCATGGCGCGGCTCCTCTCCTCCACCAACCTGTCAGCCCTGATCGAGCGCGCCTCCAGCTGCTTCACCACGTCAGTGAAGAATTGAAGATTGCCCACGTAGTTGACCGCGTGTGGCTCCCCGACGGTCTCCTCGCAGATGTTGCCCAAGGCCGCGTTGGCCCTCTCCCGGAGCGTGGTGAGCATGGGGCCGTGCTCATGCTCCAGGAGCCGCCGCTGACGTATCTCATCCGCATTCTGGCGCGCGACGGCCTCAGCCTCCTCCACCCGCTGGCGAAGAAGGAGCACCTCGGCCTGGGAGGTGGTTAGCTCACCTTGCGCCACCTCAAGGGCGGCCCAGGAAGCATCGGCCCGCCGCGTCACCTCCTCCAGCTTGGCCCTCAGGGCAGTAGTCCTGCCTTCGGCTTCAGCCCGGATCAACCCCAGCTTCTCCTTGAACTCGTGCTCGAGGTTCAAATGTGCCATCGCCACCCGACGTCCGACCTCCTCCAGGACACGGGCTTCCTGTGCAGCGACATCATCCTCCACCTGTGTCACCAAGCACTCCCTCGTCTCCAGACGCTCGTACTCGCGGGTACGTTCGGCGGCTTCCAGCGTCAGCGCCTCCTCACGCTTCTGGAGCTCCGCCGAGTCGCCAGAGGCCACCCTCATCGACGCGAGGGCTGCCTCACGCAGCTCCACCTGCTCCTCCAGCAAGTGGCACCAGGCCAGGAGCTCTCGAGCCCACTCATCCGCAGCCGTTCGTCGCCGGTCAGTCTCCCAAGCCTCCTCAGCGGCCCGAGACCGGGCCTCCCGAGAGGCCATCAACGACGCCTTGGCCTCTGCTTCATCAAGATCACGCTGACGGCGCGCAAGGGCGATGGTGCCCTCCAGCTCGCGCCTCTCTGCAGCCAGGCACAGGCCCTCGGCCTCAAGGCGCACGTCTTCATCACCAAGCTCCTCACCAAGTAGGATCACTGCGTCAGTCCCCCTTCGAAGGAATCCTTGACGGAGAGCGCAACGCTCCCGAGCGGGCTCGAGCACGTCTTCCACACCATCATCTACCCCAAGCAAGCGTCGGGGGCTGCGAGTCCGCACTCCCCCTCCGGGCTGGGGGCTGGCACCCTCGCGACGGCCGGGCACGCCGCATCAGAAGCCCGGTCCTGGGGCCAGCCCGAACCCAGGAGAAGAGCGCAGGAGGCACCTCAGCCAATCGCAGTCTACAACCAGGCAGGAAGCCCACGGCAGGCTGGCTACGCCACGAGAAGGCTCGCGAGGTGCGCAGGGCCACGATACGCCTCGAGATGGTTCGCCTCTTCGATCGCCCTCACCACAAGGGTTCCGTTGCGCGGAGCGCTCGAGGACGGTGGAGGGGGCGAAGCCAAGGGGGACGGCTCCTCAGCCGTCTCTGCAAGCTCGGCTGGAAGGGGCCTGCAGAGCAAGGGTCAGTAAGAGCAACAGAAGGATCAGGAGCAGGGAAAGGAGAAGGCTTACTCATCAGTGGCAAAGTACTTTCTGTGCGTCAGCAAGCGACAAGGGCAATCGTCGCCTAGGGCCACCCTTTTCTTCCGGAGATCCCCAAAGTCCACGTGGAAGCGGCCTAGGAGTCGGGCGCAGGGATCAACCTGCGACGAAGATGGAGCGTCAAGACGATCAGCGTCAGGGGCGCCTGCCTTATGTGCGCCGCCAATCGCCTCCCCATGAGAAGCAGCTGGAGCTTCAGGGGCCCCAGTCTTAGGCGCAGAGGACAGATGTTTGTCACCCTCAGCCTCGGCGGCGCGGGCCCCGATAACTGCTTCCTCATGAGCCTCGCCCGGCACTGTCACCACGCCGGAAGCCCCCTCGGCCTCAGGCGCCTCGTGCCTCCCTACTCCTCCACTCGAGGACGAGTCGCCTAGGCCGATTGGAAGGGAAGTCACCACCACTAGATTCTCGCGAGGTCCCTGGAGGCCGGCAGGCCACAGCCCCCACTCATCAAAGGCAGGCATCTGCTTCACAAAATTGACCCTGCTCTGGCAGAGGTACAGCAAGGCCCCTCCCCGCCGGACGCTGCCGGGGTTGGGGTCCCCAGCTAGGGTCAAGAGCGCCGTCTTCAGCACCTCAGGAGCTAGGTCCTCCTCCTGGAGCCTCATACTATCCTTGCGCCCGCGGAAGGCCCACATCCGGCGAGAGTGGCGTTGAAGAGGAGCAACACGGCATAGCAGAAACTCCTTCACCACCTTGGGCACTGTCACGCCAAGTGACCTCAAGAGCGCGAAGCGGCGCCAGACGACTGCGAGCCGGGGGCTCTCGAGCGTCTCCCAGCCCCAGCCTGAATTGGGGACAGCAAGTGAGGTCGGCTCCG
Organism: Triticum monococcum; assembly: GCA_034509565.1. NCBI lineage: Eukaryota > Viridiplantae > Streptophyta > Magnoliopsida > Poales > Poaceae > Triticum > Triticum monococcum. The sequence continues at coordinate 700,912,414 of CM067847.1, forward strand.
ATAGCAAGGGGCTGGGCACCCCTGCGTCCACATACAGCCACCGCTCGCGGAACCCAACCGCGGGTAGGGGGAGCTTGAAGTCAATCCCAGAGGCCACAGTCTCAGATGCGGCAACGAAGCTCACGCACGCCTAGCATTGGGTAGCGTCGACAAGATGCAGCGAGAAGAAGTGGCGCAGCAAGGCAACCGAAGGAGGGATGCCCACCATAGCTTCGCAAACAAAGGCAAAGACCGAAAGGAGGGTGATGGATTCAGGACTCAGATGCATCATGTGGATCTGATAGTGGGAGAGCACGGCATTGAAGAAATCAGAAAAGTGGGGAACCAGACCAGCCCATAGGGCATCGGCAAAATATGGGACCTCGGTAGCTATCCTGTCGATGGAGAAGTGGGACGCGGGCCAGGCCGTCGTCCTCCCGCATTCATTGAAGATGGTGGCCAGAGCCAAGCTGACCTTGCCCAAGCCCTCGGTGGGGGCCGCCAACGGAGGCGGGCAAGGCAGAGACGCGGGTTTCTTCCCTCTTCCCTTCTTCGTTGGGGCCATGGCGATAGGAAGGGGGGGGGAGGAAGGATTCGAGATTGAATGGAAAACAGAAACCAGGGTTCGAGCAGAGTAAGGAGAGGGGGCGCTCGAGCGATAAAAGGGCAACGGCTGTGTACGACTACGGGTCCGCCTAGCATGGCGCAAGATAAGGAGGGTGTGGGGGGACAGTGCCGCCCACGTCCAATCAACCACCGCGCGGCGCCTAAGGCTGCAGGCTGTTAGGGCCCGCGGTGCTTCACCCTTGCCCTTCCGCCTCCCTGCACGGCCAAGTCCGGGCGCGCCTTGGGCCCGGGGGCTACTGTCGGCGTTCTGGGAACGGGGGTCCCCAGACTTGCCTGCCTATGGCCTGCTGCGTGGCTCAAAAGGGGGCCCAGCACGACCCATCTTCACCAACACAAACTCAGGACCCTCGCGAGGGGCCAAGCCTCGCGGGGCGGACGACGCGGAGCCTCCTCAGGCACGGCCTCGTCAGGCTGGCTCACGAGGAGGCGGAGAGATCAAGGCGGGGTACCTCGCGAGGTGCCCGTGATGCAAGCCATGACGACTCAGGGCGCCAGGCGGGTGCTTGCCCGCGCAGCGTCCTCCTTTCCTCTTTGGTGCAAAGGGGGAAAGCGCAGCCGCGGAGTACCGAGGCATCAGGCAAAGGTTGCCGTTTTGGTGCAACGAGACCAAGACTAGGAGGACTACGAGACGGAGGTCACCATGGAGCCGAAGACGACGTCATCACCAGAGCTTTGCGCAGGCGAAGACTACTTTTGTCAGGATAGCTGATACTTGATGTCCCCTATCAAATTAGCCCGCCATTGTTGGCTCCCTTCCCGCTCAATATTTGGGAAGAGGACCAGGGCCTCTATAAATAGGACCGACCACCCACATGGCAAGGGGGTCGGTTCGGTCGCGTCGAAGTGTCTCTAGGGGTCGACTAGTTAGAAAGAGAGACATAGAGAGAGAAAGGTGGCTGGACTCCTCCCTGCAGTTCATCGCCCCGGCCAAGAACAGACCCTCGCGAGGCTGTTCTTCCTTGTACTGTTCATCATCATCAGCCCAAGAGGCCATCCACCACACCACACACTGGAGTAGGGTATTACACCACAACGGTGAACGAACCAGTATAAACCCTGTGTCTCTTGTGTTGTTCTTCCCGTAGTTCTGATCCTAGCATGGCGGAGGGGTGCAGGTAGGTGGAAGGTGAAATCTCCGCGCGCACCCCAGTGTTCGAACCTCAAGGGTCTGCCGGAACCCGAAATCCGACACTTGCTAGTTGATTACGCTATTGATATGAGTAAACTTGAGATCTATGTGTTATTGCAAATGTGGTTAGTTATAATCTTTGCTGAAAACTTGAATGCTGGCTTTACATATTTACAACAACAAGAGCAAACAGAGTTTGTAAAAGTTTTTCTTTATCACTTTCAGTTTTTCAACTGAATTGCTTGAGGACAAGCAAAGGTTTAAGCTTGGGGGAGTTGATATGTCTCCAACGTATCTACTTTTCCAAACACTCTTGCCCTTGTTTTGGACTCTAACTTGCATGATTTGAATGGAACTAGCCCGGACTGATGCTGTTTTCAGTAGAACTAGCATGGTGTTATTTATGTGCAGGAGAAAACGTTCTCGGAATGACCTAAAACTTCATGGAGACACTTTTCAGAAAATAAGAAAAATACCTGCCAAAGATGAAGGCCAGGCGGCCCACTGTCTTGCCATGAGGGTGGGGGGCGCCCCCTATGTCGTGGGCCCCCTATTGCCTCTCCGTCTCCAACTCCACCTCCATATATTGAGTTTCGGGGAGAAAAAATTCAGAGAGAAGAAATCATCGCGTTTTACGATACGGAGCCGCTATGAAGCCCTAAAACCTCTCGGGAGGGCTGATCTGGAGTCCGATCGGGGCTCTGGAGAGGGGAATCTGTCACCATCATCATCACAAACCATCCTCCATCACCAATTTCATGATGCTCACCGCCGTGCATGAGTAATTCCATCATAGGCATGCTGGACGGTGATGGGTTGGATGGGATCTATCATGTAATCGAGTTAGTTTTGTTAGGGTTTGATCCCTAGTGTCCACTATGTTCTGAGATTGATGTTGCTATTACTTTGCTATGTTTAATGCTTGTCACTAGGGCCCGAGTGCAGTGATTTTAGATCTGAACCTATTAAGTTTTCATCAATATATGAGTGTTCTTGATCCTATCTTGCAAGTCTATAGTCACCTATTATGTGTTATGATCCGTTAACCCCGAAGTGACAATAATCAGGATACTTACCGGTGATGAACATAGTTTGAGGAGTTCATGTATTCACCATGTGTTAATGCTTTGTTCCGGTTCTCTATTAAAAGGAGGCCTTAATATCCCTTAGTTTCCGTAAGGACCCTGCTGCCACGGGAGGGTAGGACAAAAGATGCCATGCAAGTTCTTTTCCATAAGCACGTATGACTATATTCAGAATACATGCCTACATTATATCAATGAACTCGAGCTAGTTCTGTGTCACCCTAGGTTATGACTGTTACATGATGAACCGCATCCGGCATAATTCTCTATCACCGATCCATTGCCTACGAGCTTTCCATATATTATGCTTCGCTTATTTACTTTCCCGTTGCTATTGCTATCATCACTACAAAATACCAAAAACATTGCTTTTACTACTGTTACCTTTTGCTACCGTTATCACCACTATCATATTACTTTGCTACTAAAAACTTTGCTGCAGATATTAAGTTTCTAGGTGTGGTTGAATTGACAACTCAGCTGCTAATACTTGAGAATATTCTTTGGCTCCCCTTGTGTCGAATCAATAATTTTGGGTTGAATACTCTACCCTCAAAAACTGTTGGGATCCCCTATACTTGTGGGTTATCAGCGGCGACGACGACAGTGGGCAAGGTGTTTGGGAAGAAGAACAAGGCGGATGGTTCTTCTAGGTAGATTAAGAAGAACCTTGAAGGGCATACGACTGCACCTCTGCCGACTGAAGCGCCGGAGAGCTCGCAATTTGTTGCACTGGCGGCCGATACGCACAATATGTTTGGTGAAATGCCGACAAGGTATGAACCGCCCTCACGCCCTTTTTGTTAGTGTTTTTTATGTAAATGTATACATATGGATAGCTTAGTTTTCTTGTACATTGTGACGCCCGGATACTTAAGCTACAATAATCATGTGCTAATGATGCCATGTCACCACGATTACTGTTGTTAAACTCTCATTGATTCCAAAATGGTTCAAATTCAAATTTAAAAGATAAAGTCAAAAATAAAAGTTTTCAATTTTCCAAATCTAAAATGTGCAGGCTATGACAATTAATTGATAAATAGTGTTGGTGAAGAAACAAAAAAATTGTATAATGTTTAAGAGCTCAAAAGTTATTAAAACAGTGGCTTGAATAATTATATAAATGCCTTTTATAAATTCTAAAATATCTAAATAATTTATTTGGGTACCAAACTTTTTTATGGCAGAGGTATAAACATTAGTACTAATTTAGAAACTAATATGGTATATTAACAAAACTAAAACTAGTATGGAAATTAAATAGAAGAGTAAAAAGGAGATGAATAAAAAGAAAAAGAAAAACAACACAAAACCCGCCCCTCCCCTTGACCTTGGCCCACCTAGCTAGCCAGGCCGGCCCACCTGGGCCCCCGTCCTCCTCCTGTTCATAGGGGGGATCATGGCGGCCGTTGAACCATCGGCGGTCACGCGCCGACCATCGCCCGGCCGTCCCCCTCTACAAAACCCCGGCGGCCCCCTCCCGTCGCCGAACCCTAATCCCCTCTCCCTCCCTCACGCGCCCCTCGCCCTCCCACTCCAGATACACTTTGGCCACGCCACGCCGTCTCCATGGTCGTCGTCACCCACGTGCCCAAGGATCTTGCTCGCCTGCTTCCCCGTCGTCAACCACGTCGTCCGCAGCTACCCGCTCGAGCTAGACGCCCCTGCAACACCGTCCTCATCGTCCCAACGGGCTCCGTCGATGGTTCGCTTCGGCGATCCCTTCCCCGAGCCCACTCTAGCACCTCTCCAGGGACGCTGTGAGCACCACCTCCGCCTCTCTGCCTTGCTTCTTCCCCAGGCTGTAGCTCGCTCTTCGCGTTGTCTCCATCATAACTGAACTGCCATGCCATTCGTCGCCGTCGATGCGGTTGCTGTCGAGCTCAACTGAGCTTGTAGATGTGCTCAGTGCACGCGTAGGGTTATTACGCGCTTAGCCCTGCCGCTCTGCTTCTAGCGCTACTCCTTGCTGCCGCGACCCGTGGCCCGCTGCTCTGCTTGCTGCTTCTACTGCCGCTGCTGCTCCTTCCTGATGCCACCGCTGCTGCCTGCTAGCACCGTTGCTCGCCGCAATCTGTACCTGCCAGCTGCACCACCCGGCGACGTCGCTTGCACGGGCGTTCGCTCCGGAGGCCGCCTTCCCGCCCTATTGTCCCATCCGCAGCCATGCCCAGCTCGCCTGGCACACGCCCCCAGCCCGCAGTGCCGTGCGCTGTCGGCCCCTGCGCCCCATGGTAGCCTCGCCCGTCATCCTCACGCCGCATCGCTGTGTGATGACCCAAAAGTATAGGGGATCTATCGTAGTCCTTTCGGTAAGTAAGTGTGTCGAACCCAACGAGGAGCAAAAGGAAATGATAAGCGGTTTTCCGCAAGGTATTCTCTGCAAGCACTGAAATAATAGGTAACAAATAGTTCTGTGATAGGATAATTTGTAACGAGTAACAAGTGACAAAAGTAAATAAAGTGCAGCAAGGTGGCCCAATCCTTTTGGTAGCAAAGGACAAGCCTGGAGAAACTCTTATATGATGTAAAGCGCTCCCGAGGACACATGGGAATATCGTCAAGCTAGGTTTCATCACGTTCATATGATTCGCGTTCGGTACTTTGATAATTTGGAATGTGGGTGGACCGGTGCTTGGGTGTTGCCCTTACTTGGACAAGCATGCAACTTATGATTAACCTCTATTTCCAGCATCCGCAACTACAACAAAAGTATTAAGGTAAACATAACCATAGAATGAAATATATGGATCCAAATCAGCCCCTTACGAAGCAACGCATAAACTAGGGTTTAAGCTTCTGTCACTCTAGGAACCCATCATCTACTTATTACTTCCCAATGCCTTCCTCTAGGCCCAAATAATGGTGAAGTGTTATGTAGTCGACGTTCACATAACACCACTAGAGGAGAGACAACATACATCTCATCAAAATATCGAACGAATACCAAATTCACATGACTACTAATAGCAAGACTTCTCCCATGTCCTCAGGAACAAACGTAACTACTCACAAAGCATATTCATGTTCTATAATCAGAGGGGTATTAATATGCATAAAGGATCTTAAGATATGATCTTCCCCCAATTAAACCAACTAGCATCAACTACAAGGAGTAATTAACACTACTAGCAACCCACAGGTAGCAATCCCGGACTTGGAGACAAGAATTGGATACAAGAGATGAACTAGGGTTTTGAGAGGAGATGGTGTTGGTGAAGATGTTGATGGAGATTGCCCTCCATCGATTAGAGGAGCGATGGTGATGACGATGGCGATGATTTCCCCCTCTCAGAGGGAAGTTTCCCCGGCAGAACCGCTCCACCAGAGCCCTAGATTGGTTCCGCCAAGGTTCCGGCTCATGGCGGCGGAGTCTCGTCCGCAAAGATGGCTTATGATTTTTTTCCTCATCGAAAGACTCCATATAGCAGAAGGTGGCCATCGGAGGGCCACCAGGGGGCCCACGAGGTAGGGGGCGCGACTAGGGGTGTAGGGCGTGCCCCCCACCCTCGTGGGCAGGGTGTGCCCCCCCTGGTGAACCTCTTGTGCTCAGTATTTTTTATATATTCTGGAATTGACTTCCATGAAGTTTCAGGACTTTTGGAGCTATGCAGAATAGGTCTCCAATATTTGCTCCTTTTCCAGCCTAGAATCCCAGCTGCCGGCATTCTCCCTCTTTATGTACCTTGTAAAATAAGAGAGAATAGGCATAAGTATTGTGACATAATGTGTAATAACAACCCATAATGCAATAAGTATCGATATAAAAGCATGATGCAAAATGGACGTATCAACTCCCCCAAGCTTAGACCTCGCTTGTCCTGAAGAGAAAGCCGAAATCAAAAAATATGTCCACATGTTTAGAGATAGAGGTGTCAATAAAAATAAAATACGGACATGAGGGCATCATGAGCATTCTTAGAACAGCAACTTATATAACTATTGTCATATGATCTCTTATGCTAGAGTAATAATTCAATCACAATTTCAAGTATGAATCATAAACTTCAGTGACAACTAACAAACTATAATCTTAGTCATTGGAGCAATTGCAATTTATCATAACTTAGGAAAGAGTCAACATAAGAGCTTTTCAGCAAGTCCACATACTCAACTATCATATAGTCTTTCACAATTGCTAACACTCACGCAATACTTATGGGTATGGAGTTTTAATCGGACACAGAGAAAGATAGGGGTTTATAGTTTTGCCTCCCAACGTTTTACCTCAAGGGTAATGTCAACAATAATAGTTCATGAAAACTCACATCCAATTAGCCATATATACCAGGATCTTTCCAACATGTTGTGCTTGCCAAAAGATAAAATGTAAAAAGGAAGGGTGAAGATCACCATGACTCTTATGCAAGGTAGGAGATAAAAGTAAAAGATAGGCCCTTCGCAGAGGGAAGCAGAGGTTGTCATGCGCTTTTATGATTGGATGCACAAAATCATAATGCGAAAGAACATCACTTTAGATTACCACTTGTGATATGGACCTTTATTATGCAGTCCGTCACTTTTATTTCTTCCATATCACACGATCGTACAAATTTTATTTTCTCCCACACTAATAAGTCATACATATTTAGAGAGCAACTTTTATTGCTTGCACCGATGACAACTTACTTGAAGGATCTTATTCAATCCATAGGTAGGTATCACTACAAAAAAATACACTTCCGTGACGATACGTGTTTGTCACAGTAGGTCCCTTTTTTTGTCATGCATGTACATCCATGACAAATTTATGACAGAATCAAGATAGTCATACCTGTGTTGTCGTAGAAGTGTTCGATGACATTACCAAAATTATCATCACAGAAGTGTCCACTTCCATGACGATAAATCATGCGTCACAGAAGTGCTTTCGTCAAGGGTGACTGACACGTGGCATCCACCGTAACGGAACACCGTTAAGCTATCGGGCCGGGTTTTGGATCCGATAACCCGTTAACAGCCCCGACCAATGGGGATTTTCCACGTGTAAAATCATCATTGGCTGGAGGAAACACGTGTCGGCTCATCGCTGGGACAGATGTCATCCACTCATTGGACAGAAGGCTCCTATGATACGTTGACACGTGGCACGGCCCAACAGTGGCCCATCCCTGTGAAAAGGCTGGCCTGTTTGACTTGGTCAAAACGTGGCGGGCCAGCCCATGGAAAGCCTGTTAACGGCCTGTTCGCATATAGCCCATTTACAACCCGCTAACCCAAGGCCCGTCACGCCCTATTCGAATTAGGCCCGTTAGCGTCATCTGGGCCATCAAATATGATTCCGGCCCGTTTTCACTTTTGGCCCATGTATGGCCCATGACGTCCTTCGGCCCATAAGAGGACCTATGTAGCTCTTGTCCTATTAACGACCCGTGGTGAAACTGGCCCATAATGAACAGTGTATCACTTTACACCCATTAACGACCCGTGGTAAAACTGGCCCATTGTGGGAGTCCTGGATTAGGGGGTCTCCGGACAGCCGACTATCTCCATTGGCCGAACTGTTAGACTATGAAGATACAAGATGGAAGACTGCGTCTTGTGTCCGGATATAAGATTGAAGACTTCGTCTCATGTCCGGATGTGGAAGGCAAGCTAGGCAATACAGATATGGAAATCTCCTCCTTTGTAACCGACCTTGTGTAACCCTAACCCTCTCTGGTGTCTATATAAACCGGAGGGTTTTAGTCCATAGGACGACAACAACTACAACATACAATCATACCATAGGCTAGCTTCTAGGGTTTAGCCTCCCTGATTTCCTGGTAGATCTACTCTTGTACTACCCATATCATAAATATTAATCAAGCAAGACATAGGGTTTTACCTCCATCAAGAGGGCCCGAACCTGGGTAAAACATTGTGTCCCCTGCCTCCTGTTACCATCCGGCCTAGACGCATAGTTCGGGACCCCCTACCCGAGATACGCCGGTTTTGACACCGACATTGGTGCTTTCATTGAGAGTTCCTCTGTGTCGTCGCCGTTAGGCATGATGTCTCCTACTATCATCGATGGCGATGCAGTCCAGGGTGAGACTTTTCTCCCCGGACAGATCTTCGTGTTCGGCGGCTTTGCACTGCGGGCAAATTCGCTTGGCCATATGGAGCAGATTGAAAGTTACGCCCCTGGCCACCAGGTCAGGTTTGGAAGCTTAAACTACACGGCCGATTTCTACGGAGACTTGATCTTCGACGGATTCGAGCCTCTGCCTTGTGCATCACGCAGTCACGATGAGTACGATTTAGCTCTACCATCGGATAGTGTTCAAGAGATCGCACAGGCAGCCGCTCCGACCCTCAATTCGGAGCCAGGTGCGCCTTTCGCGGACGGGTGGATGGACCCCGCCACGGAGGCCTTACCCTCGGCGGCGATCGAGCCAAACATCGACCTTACCTTACACGAGAGCCGTGCTGTTAAACTGCCGGATCCTTCCCCGGCCACGGACTCCGAACCGCTTGCGCTCGTTCCTGTCGAATCCGATTGGGCGCCGATCATGGAGTTTACCTCCGCGGATATTTTTCAGCACTCACCCTTTGGCAACATACTGAAGTCATTAAGGTCTCTCACCTTGTCAGGAGGATCCTGGCCGAACTATGTCCGGCAGGACTGGGATGCGGACGACGAAGAAATTCGAGGCCCACCCACCACCCACTTAGTAGCCACTGTCGATGACTTAACCGACATGCTCGACTTCGACTCCGAAGACATCGACGGCATGGACGACGATGCGGGAGGCGAAGAGGAACCACCACCCACAGGGCACTGGACAGCCACCTCATCATATGATATATATGTGGCGGATACACCCAAAGAAGGCAATGGCGACGAGACAGCGGAGGATGACCCCTCCAAGAAGCAACCCAAGCGTCGACGTCAGCGGCGCCGCTCTAAATCCCGCCAAAGCAAAAGTGGTGATACCAGCACAGGAGATAATAATACTCCGGATAGTGCCGAAGACAACAACAATCCCCTCCAGCAAGATTTAGAGTAGGAGGATGGATGAGCCAGCCCTCCTGAGAGAGCGGCAGATGGAGAAGAGGAGGATGATCATTACATGCCCCCCTCCGAAGACGAGGCAAGCCTTGGCGATGACGAATTCGCTGTGCTAGAGGATCCCATCGAACAAGAGCGCTTCAAGCGCCGGCTTATAGGCACGGCAAATAGCCCTAAGAAAAAGCAGCAGCAGCTCCAAGCTGATCAGGATCTGCTAGCTGACAGATGGACTGAACTCCTCGCGACCGAGGAATATAAACTTGTGCGCCCCTCCAAGAGTTACCCAAAGTGCAGGTTGCTCCCTCGACTGGAGGAAGAAGCGTATGATACGGCTGATCGGCTGCCTCGTGGCGGCGATAGAGAGGCATTCCAGCCAAAAACTCAGCCTCCACCCCGACACCATTCAAATAAAAAGGCATGGGGAGATACACCAGACCTGCGAGACATATTGGAAGACAAAGCAAAGCATGCAAGATCGATCTACGGATCACGAGGGCGCGCCACTCTGTGAGACGATAAACGTCACGCCGGATACAGTAAAAGCAAATCCGGCCGGGCCGAACACAGCGGAAAAGACCCATTCGAGTTGCCCAATACAGAGGCGCCGCACACCCCTTATGCTTCACAGACAAAGTAATGGATCATCAGATCCCAGAAGGTTTCAAACCTATAAATATTGAATCATACGACAGCACAACAGATCCCGCAGTATGGATCGAGGATTTCCTCCGCCACATCCACATGGCCTGCGGTGACGACTTACACGCCATCGAATACCTCCCACTAAAGCTCAGGGGACCAGCGCGGCATTGGCTTAACAACTTGCCAGCCGAGTCCATCGGCTATTGGGAAGATCTGGAAGACGCGATCCTCGACAACTTTTAGGGCACTTATGTGCGGCCACCAGATGCCGATGACTTGAGCCACATAATTCAGCAGCCAGAAGAATCGGCCAGGCAATTCTGGACTCGGTTCCTAACAAAGAAAAATCAAATTGTCGACTGTCCAGATGCAGAGGCCCTAGCGGCTTTCAAACACAACATCTGCGACGAATGGCTAGCCCGGCACCTTGGTCAGGAAAAGCTGAAATCTATGGTAGCCCTCACGACACTCATGACCCGCTTTTGTGTGTGAGAAGACAACTGGCTGGTTCGTAGTAATAACATATCAAAGAACCATGGTACTTTGGATACCAAGGACGGCAATAGCAGGTCACGTTGCAACAAACATAAGCGCCGCATTAACAGGGATAATAACAAGGATACGGCAGTCAATGCCGGATTCAAAGGCTCTAAACTCGGTTAGCGGAAAAAGCCATTCAAATAAAGTACGCCGGGACCATCCAGCTTGGACCGTATACTCGATCGCTCGTGTCAAATACACGGCACCCCAGAAAAGCCAGCCAATCACACCAATAGGGATCGTTGGGTGTTCAAGCAGGCCGGGAAGTTAATTGCCCAAAACAAGGACAAGGGGCCACATAGAGATGACGAGGAGGAGCCCCGGCAGCCACACACCGGAGGACAGAAGAGGTTTCCCCCACATGTGCGGACGGTGAACATGATATACGCAACCCACATCCCCAAGAGGGAGCGGAAGCGTCGGCTCAGGGACGTATATGCGTTGGAGCCAGTCGCCCCAAAGTTCAACCCGTGGTCCTCCTATCCGATCACTTTCGATCGCAGGGACCATCCCAGTAGTATCCGTCATGGCGGATTCGCCGCACTGGTTCTGGACCCAATCATTGACGGATTTCACCTCACTCGAGTCCTTATGGATGACGGCAGTAGCCTGAACCTACTTTATCAGGACACAGTGCACAAAATGGGTATAGACCCCTCAAGGATCAAACCCACAAAAACGACCTTCAAGGGCGTCATTCCAGGCGTAGAGGCCCATTGTATAGGCTCAATTACAATGGAAGTGGTCTTCGGATCCCCGGATAACTTCCGAAGCGAAGAGTTAATCTTCGATATAGTCCCGTTCCGCAGTGGGTTAGCATGCACTACTCGGGCGAACCACATTTGCGAGATTCAATGCGGTACCACATTATGCATACCTCAAGCTCAAGATGCCAGGACCTCGCGGGGTTATTACAGTCAATGGAAACACAGAGCGCTCTCTCCGAACAGAGGAACACACTGCGGCCCTCGCAGCAGAAGCGCAAAATAGCCTCTCAAGGCAATCCACCAGTTCGGCGTTTCAAAACCTGGACACCTTAAAGCGCGCTTAGAGCAATCGGCTAATAGACCGCCTGGCGCGATCTGAGCTCGTGTAGCAATGCATCCCCCACCCCAGTCCCAGCCAAACGGCAAAGCTCGTGCCACGCGTACATAATTACGCATTAAAAATACCATGGGCACAGGTGGGGAGGGGGGACACACTGCGGCACGCCCCAAGATGCAGCTTAAACCGCACTAGGGGCTTCCCATATGGATATTTTTTTCTTTTTCAGGACCTTAATCTCTGGAAACCCTATCCGGCAGCACTATTGCCAAACACATGATGCAGCAACCAAGGAGGCAGAAAGTTACGTCACACCACAGAATTCCCAGGTGGATTACAATACCGAGCGAAATATTTATTTTAATACTATTCCTCAGCTTGCCCTTGGAAGGGACATAGTCCCACTCTTCACTTATCACACTATATGTATCATTCTGCTTTAACGCACCTTTTTAAGTAAACAATGCATAACATCACGACTATTATTGCATTCTTGTTATATATATATATATATATATATGTGTGTGTGTGTGTGTGTGTGTGTGTGTGTGTGTGTGTGTGTGTGTGTGTTCGTTAACAACGCCTTGCAATCGTACACTTTTGTACGGACAATACACCAGGGGCTTATGTACCTAAAATATGGTGTGAAAAGTCCGGACACTTTCACAAGTGCGGCACCCCGAACTTTTAGCATTATATGCATCGGCTCCGAATCATGTCTTTAGTCAAATGTTGGGTTTGCCCGGCTCCTATGTTTTGGTACCTTATGTTTCGCTCTATCGGCTAAGGTAGCGCTAGGAGAACTACTGCGATTGTGCCCCGGTTCTGCCAGGCTGAGCACCTCAGTAGAGAAAGCTAAAACTGACTATCATGATAAGGCGAGAGACTGGTCGCTGTTCGGCGAGGTTTTCGAGTCCCTAAAGAATTATGCCACTTAGGGCGAGGGGCCGGCCCTCTCCGGCTTAAAGGCGTGTATCGTGCCCCTAATTCGGCCTTCCGAATACCAGGGGCTTCGCCGAAATTAAAAATTATAGAAATCTGTGGCTAAGTGAGAGTGATAAAGCATTATTAGTCTGGTTTCCTTTTCGTTGTGCTGAGCACCTCTCTCGAAGGACCCAAACATGGGAACAAGAGTGCTCAGGTTTATCCCGAACACCCCAGCACTCGTGGCATGGGGGCAGAAGTCGAGGACTAGCCATCTCTCAGATTGGATAAACAGCCAAACAGAAGGTAATATTTTAAATCCGCACAAGCGTTGCATAGCGCATATGAAACAAGATGTCATCATACAGGATCACACGAGCAAGTTTACTCAAATATTACATCCTTTGACCATTCGTCCGCTACAAGACGGGCACCCTTCAGGACACCCTCATAATAAATCTCGGGGGTGCGATGCTCCTTGCCCTGCGGCGGCTCTTCCTTGATCAGCTTCACAGCATCCAGCTTGGGCCACTGCACCTTCACACGGGCAAAAGCCCGGCGTGCACATTCGATGCAGACGGACCGCGTGATGATGTCTAGCCGTGGGCAGGCATCCACAAGCCGCCTCACCAGGCTGAAGTAGCTATTCGGAAGGGTGTCGCCAGGCCACAGCCGGACTATAAGGCCCTTGATGGCCTGTTCGGCCGCCTTGTGCAGCTCGACTAGCTGCTTTAGCTGGTCGCTCAGAGGCATCGGGTGTTCGGTCCCAGTATACTAAGACCAGAACAGCTTCTCCGTTGAGCTTCCCTCCTCGGCTTGGTAAAACTGTGAGGCATCCGACACGCTGCGGGGAAAATCTGCGAATGCTCCTAGAGAGCTCCAAATTCGGGTAAGTAATCGGTAATTTACTTTTACATGCTTGCTCTGCATATAGAATGCCTTACCCGCCGCTATCTTCTTCATTGCGTCGATCTCCTGGAGGGCCTTTTGGGCTTCGGCCTTGGCACTCTTTGCGCTCTCGAGGGCCGCGGCAAGCTCAGACTCTCGCGTCTTCGAGTCAAGATCCAACGCCTCGTGCTTCGTCACGAGATCCTGGAGCTCTTGTTGCACCTCAGCCACACGAGCCTCTTGTTTTTCTCGCTCGGTGCGCTCCTTGGCCACTTTATCTTCGGCCTTGGTTAGCGCTTGCTTCAGGGTCGCCACCTCGGTCGTGGCCCCTGGCAAATATACGATGATCCTGTCATTTTGCAATCGCACCTTCTTTTATATATACATATCTATAGACATGGTATTACTTACCCTTGTTCTCCTCGAGCTGCCTATTGGTAAGACCGAGCTCTTTCTTGGACCCCTCGAGGTCCTGCTTCAGTATGGCGACATCCGCAGTCAGTGCGGCGGACGCCAGCAGTGAAGCCTGCATATGCATATTGACATACTTATATTAGACTCCTGCGATATTGTGTGATCCTCTGTTCGGCTTTTCTTTGTGAACACCAAACAGAGCATCAGGGGATACTATCATGCGGTAATATTTTTACTACATTCTAAAACACTTACCTCAAAGCCTGTTAGAAGGCTGGCACAGGCTTCAGTCAATCCGCTCTTGGCGGACTGAACCTTCTTGACCACCGCACTCATAATAGTATGGTGCCCCTCATCGATGGAAGCGCTGCGAAGCGCTTCCAGCAGATTGTCCGATGCCTCAGGATGGACAGAGGTCACCGGCACAGGCGTCTTGCCCCTCTTAGAAGGAGGCCGCCTGCCCTGAGCCCGGAACCACTGGAGGTTCTGGCGCGGTGTTCGGCTGAGGACCGAACTCGGAGCTCTCAGGGGCCTCGTCCCCTCGGCTCCCGGAGTCCGAAAGGTCGCCTTGAGGCACCTCCGGGACTGTCTCCCCTTGACCCGATGCCTCTTGAGACAACACCTCAGCGTCGTCAGCAGGATGAGGGGAGGTGGCAGTCGGGACTAGATCGCTATCCATGTCTGACGAGACCAGGGAGCCGTCTGATGATACATCGATACTCGCTCATGGCGGCCTGCATAATTATGTTCGGCGTTAGGGAAAGCAGTGCGACAAAGGAATGCTATGAGTTACTCTGGTATCCGAATACTTACGATCTGCCCTGGGGCTTGGCCCTGCACAACCACACGTCTTCGCCCTCGTCGGCGGCGGTGGAATTGTCCGGAAGGAGAATCCTTCCCTTCTTGGACCCTTCGCCCCCCCCCAGTCGGGGCGGCCTTCCTTTTCTTATCTCCCCCAGCTGTAGGGGGAGCATCTTCTTCTTCTTCCTCGTCTTCGGGGGAGGAGTGCGCCGTAGATTCATCGGACGGTGAGTCCGATGACGCCTGGCGTCGGGAACTCTTTCGGATTCCCTTGGCCTTCTTGGTCTTCTCCGACAGTGTATAAGGTGCCGGACTCAGCATCTTTGCCAGAAGAGCGTCTGCTGGGCCTTCGGGCAAAGGAGCCGGACAGTCGATCTGTCCGGCCGTCTCCTGCCAGTCCTGTCAAAGGTACGGGAGTTTAGATCCCGCATGGAGTCAATCTATAAAAAATAAGTATACTGGGAAAGGTAAAGCAGCCTACCGCACTGGCTTGGCGCTTCGCGCTGAATCCGCGATCCTCAGTAATGGGAGGGGGGACCTCGGCGCTTTTGAACAGCACCCTCCAGGCATCTTCGTGAGTTGTGTCGAAGAGCCTATTCAGAGTTCGGTGCTGCGCCGGGTCGAACTCCCACAAGTTGAAGTCCCGTTGTTGGCACGGGAGGATCCGGCGGTGGAGCATGACCTGGACCACGTTGACGAGTTTGAGCTTCATGTTCAACATGTTTTGAATACATGTTTGGAGTCCGGTCAGCTCTCCCGAACTACCCCAGGACAGGCCCTTCTCTTTCCAGGAGGTGAGCTGCGTGAGGATGCCAGATCGAAACTCGGGGGCCGCTACCCATGCAGGGTCACGCGGCTCAGTGATGTAGATCCACCCCGAGTGCCACCCCTTTATGGTTTCCACAAAGGAGCCCTCGAGCCATGTAACGTTGGATATCTTGCCCACCATGGCGCCTCCGCACTCCGCCTGGCGGCCGCCCACAACCTTCGGCTTGACGTTGAAGGTCTTCAACCATAAGCCGAAGTGGGGCTTGATCCGGAGGAAGGCCTCGCACACGAGGATAAACGCCGAGATATTGAGGATGAAATTTGGGGCCAGATCATGGAAATCCAGGCCGTAGTAGAACATGAGCCCTCGGACGAATGGGTGGAGAGGGAATCCCAGTCCGCGGAGGAAATGGGTAAGGAACACTACCCTCTCACGGGGCCTGGGGGTGGGGATGAGCGGCCCCTCATCTGGGAGCCAATGCGCGATGTCGTCGGGCAGGTATCCGGCTCTCCTCAGCTTCTTGATGTCTCCCTCTATGACGGAGGAGACCATCCACCTGCTTCCCGCTCCGGACATGGTGGGGGAAAGTGTGGACTTGGGCGCTAGAGCTCGAGTGTGCGAAAACGGATGAGCAAAGGAGGAAGAAGGCGTGGATGAAAAGGTAAGTCCTTATCCCTTTATATGGGCGGACGAAACTAAGCGTCCCCACTAGCCTGGTAATCGCTTATCCCCCAAGCGCCGTAATCGATGGCGCTGTTGGGTTACCCACGCCCGTATTGATGAGAATCCCGTAATAGGGGGACACGATCTCCGCCTTGACAAGACGTGTCAACAAAATGCCTCGCGTTATGTGCGGGGCTAGTTAAAGGAAACGGTTTGAATAATCAACGGGCCATGGCATAATGTCGTGTTGCTAAACAAGTCAGCAAATTAGATTTGTGAAAATATTATTCTCTCTATGGTGGTATGTGGAACTTATTTTGTAGGGCCAGACACTATCCTTGTATTCAAACTTTTGTGTGATGTATTCGGGGAAGGAACCCGCCTTGCAATGCCGAATACAATACTGCACACCGGACTCATCATCATTGAAGCCTGGTTCAGGGGCTACTATGGGAGTCCTGGATTAGGGGGTCTCCGAACAGCCGGACTATCTCCATTGGCCGGACTGTTAGACTATGAAGATACAAGATTGAAGACTTCGTCTCGTGTCCGGATGGGACTCTACTTGGCGTGGAAGGCAAGCTAGGCAATACGGATATGGATATCTCCTCCTTTGTAACCGACCTTGTGTAACCCTAACCCTCTCCGGTGTGTATATAAACCGGAGGGTTTTAGTCCGTAGGACGACAACAACTACAACATACAATCATACCATAGGCTAGCTTCTAGGGTTTAGCCTCTCTGATCTCGTGGTAGATCTACTCTTGTACTACCCATATCATCAATATTAATCAAGCAGGACGTAAGGTTTCACCTCCATCAAGAGGGCCCGAATCTGAGTAAAAACATTGTGTCCCCTGCCTCCTGTTACCATCCGGCCTAGACGCACAGTTCGGGACCCCCTACCCGAGATCCGCCGGTTTTGACACCGACACCCGTAAAGAACAGTGTATCACTTTATACACATTAACGGCCCGTTATTCCGTTGCACTACTAGGGGAAACCCTATACACAGAACATTAGGAGTAGCACGGGATAAAAATGCACGCTGGTGGTAATTAGCAGCAACGCGGTATTTAAAACCGCGCTGCAGATACAGTTATAGCAGTAGCGCGCCCGAGTACAAAAGCGCTACTACTAAAATTCCCACGGCTTAGCCGATAGGCTACACATAGTAGTAGCGATCTACGTGGAACCGCGCTACCGCTACTTGTTTGTAGCAACGGATTTACGGACAAAGGCGCTACTGCTAATGAAAATAAAATTAAAGGGAAAGCAAATAAAAAAGGGAAGGAATAGCAGTAGCGCTTGTTAGGAAACGCGCTATAGCTACCATAGCAGCAGTGCATTTCCTGGAACGCGCTACTACTACTTTTAACTTAATTAACTTCATTCTTCCCCACGGCCACTTTCACCCAAATCCCTACTCCTCCGCTGTCGCCGCCCTGCGTCGTCGTCGGCCGCCGCGCGTGACCCCTCGCTCTCCACACACCTTCGACGCCACCCCCGCCCCCGACCGCGACCTCGACACCGCCCCCGACCCCGACCTCGACACCCCCCTACATCGCCGCCCTCCGCCGTGCGCCCGCCGCCCCGACCCCGTCCCCAACCTTGACGCCGCGTGCCCCTCTCCCTAACTCCACCGGCGCCAGAGGTGAGCACGCCCTCCTCCTCCTCCCCTACCTCTGCCTAGCTAGGGTTCTTAGGGTTAAATTTCAGAGTTCATCTAATTAGTTAGGGTTCATCAAATTAGATGCTAATTATGACAGTAGTTGTTAAGTAGAATTAGTTTTAGAGTTCATCGAATTAGTTAGGATTAAATTTTAGAGTTCATCAAATTAGTTAGGGTTAGATTTTAGTAAGTGTTTAATAGAATTAGTAAGAAAATTAATATAACTAGTTGAACTAGTTTAGTTTTAGTAAAAACTAGTTTGTTTTTATTCATAGTAAGTGCTTAATTGAACTAGTTCAGTTAATACAACTATTTTAATTTTGGTACGAGAATTAATAGAACTAGTTTATTTTTTTAGTTAAAGAAACTATTTTATTTTTAGTAAGTAAATTAATAAACTAGTTGAACTACTTTAGTTGTAGTTGAACTAGTTTAGTAAGTAAATTAATAAACTAGTTGAACTAGTTCAATTAATAGAACTAATGTATTTTTAGTAAGATAATTAATATAACTGGTTGAACTACTTTACTTTTAGGAAGAACTAGTTTTTTTTCTATTTATAGTAAGTTTATATTTAGTAAGAACTAGTTGAATTAATAAAACTAGTTGAACATGTCATATTTGCTCAAATAGGATATGTTGTTGCCCAAGTGGCTGTTCATGTTCAGTTTACACCTCCGAGTGGCCTATGTTTTGCCGGAGTGTTGATTAATTTCCGTTCCGGCAAATTTCAGGCGCTCGATATGTCCTTTTTTAGCAAAGGTCATGCCGGATTTTTCCGTGAATTCTTGCATGACTTGTGCTAGAATATGTAGGAAATATCGAGTGGCATGGATTTTCTCGAAAAATAATGATCTAATTTAGGTTTTTTAGTACATATATTTAATTGTACAAGTTTAATCTTTGAATTATGAACGTAGGAAATGGCGTACTCGCACGACGACAGTCTCCCGGGGGAGTGCAGCTGGTGCCACGACGATCGAGGTATGTGCGACATGTTCGTTGAGCTGGACGAAGATCGGCGCTTCAGCATTAAGCTCAAGGAGACCTTCGATGCTAAAACGGTACGCAACAACGACAAGTGTTTTTTTCATAATTAAGCATGACTTCAACTATTTCAACGTCTAATTTTCATCTTTTACAATTCGACTAGCTTATCCCATGCCATGCAACACGCTATGTCTTGGAGAAGATGGGTTTTGAAGACGATGAAAATTTTCAAACAAAGAAAATACACCTAAGGACCCATCATGATACGATTTTGAAGTAAATCTGTACAATTCTCAGAGCGTAACCCATTTTGGTTGCCAAAATTGGGAAGCAGTTTGCAAAATGTATGGTTTTTATGAGGGTATGATTGTCACCATGGATCTTGGTGATCCTGACATCAAGCAAAACAATATGGACATTTGGGTCCTTGTTGATACGCTTCCGATTCTACCGCAATGTGAGTTTCTCAAACATAGTTATTCACTATTTTCTATTGTTTATTTCAAAATAGTTGACAACTTCTTTTGAATCTTCAAAGAATGTGCAAAATATGGTAGACAAAACCCAATTTAACTTATAAGGAGAAAAATCATCTGATCACATTTTGTACTTTCTTTGAGAATTACAATACCTATTATTGAACTCCTTCAAATTATGGTGAATACGTGCCACTAGTGCACGTGTTGAACCATGATAACTTCTATGGAGATACCCTGGTAAGATTTTCTACTATTACGACATCCGTTCATCTTTTGCATACTTCTAAAACTAGTACATCATTGCTAACTACGAAGTTATTACTATGTTTTTCAATAGAAAATCCCGATGGATTGTGTGCCTCATCTAATGTATTACAATGGTCGCCTTGAAGTTCTGAACCTACAGCCAGGTCATCCTACGGATCTCACCTGTGCATATCGGATTTCTGAAACCGGTGAACACATGCCAATCAAAGAGTGGAAAAAATGTTTGGACATTCGTAAGGAGGTTCTTGGAAGCAACATTAAGCGAAAGGAAAGAATTGGAGATAGGATAATCTGCATTCTCCATAATGGAGAGTTAGGGGCTTTCTTGTTTTTTGCTATTTTACCTTAGAGAATATAGTAGGTCCTAAGAGAATGTAGTAGGTCCTATGAGGTACAATCACTAGTAGAAAACAAGGCTTTGGTCCAGGCCGGGTTAGCCCATTAGTCCCGGTTTAGTCCAGAACCGGGACCAATGTGGGCATTGGTCCCGGTTTGTAAGCCCAGGGGGCCGGCCGGGCCACGTGGGCCATTGGTCCCGGTTCATCTGGACCTTTTGGTCCCGGTTGGTGGGATGAACCGGGACCAATGGGCCTCGCTCCTGGCCCACCACCAATGGTCCCGGTTGGTGGCTTGAACCGGGACCAAAGGCTCCCCTTTAGTCCCGGCTCATGTCACCAACCGGGACCAATGAGGTGCCTATATATACCCCTCGCTCGCGAGCAAAGCACACCAATGCACTGTTTTTCTCTAGCCGAGGGGGAGAGGGCTTGGTGGTGCTCTAGCTCACCTCCTATGCACACAAGGTGTTCGATGGAATGCCCTAGCCACAGTACTTAAGCTTTCTCCTCTCCAAGCTCGACCTCCAAGCTCCATTTTCCATAATATTTGTCTAGGTTTAACGGTCTGTGACGCCCCGTCCCCGTCTTCACCGCCGTCGATCACCCGCGCCGAGCTCATCGCCGGCACCACCATGGTGAGCCTCTTGTTTTATCTTCTTTCTGAAAGGAAAAATATTCTTACTTGTATGTTTACATAGATACTTGTATTATTTTCTTACTTTTATTATTGCATCTTATATAGTGCGATGGTTTTGGTATCCGCCCTTGTCGGCCCTCGTCCTGTCTATGATTCGGATGTGGTATATATATGATCTTTATAACTATTGGTTCATTTATTGTTTATGAAAATTATGCCGACCAACGTGGCATAGATTTTATTTATGTAGGATGTATGTGAATCGGAAATGCCAACCGACCCTATTGTCGAGAGGTTAAATTTAGTTGAAGAAGAAAACAATTTGTTGAAGGAAAAAATAAAAAAATTGAGGAGGAGAAGATGATATTGGAGTTGCATGTTGCGGATGTCATCGATGATCACAAGATCAAGATGGATGCAATGCGCTTGAAGATTAGAAAGATTAGAAAATATGCCATTCATATCGAGGCTTGGTATCATTATGCCGTTGAATGAATTGTTACCTTGGTTGCGATTATGATCGCATTTGTTTTCGCATTGAAATGTTTTACATAGTTTTAATGTATGGTTTAATTAATTAGATGCTCTGGAGAGCTATATGTTGTTAGATGAGAACTATGTATGCACTTTGGTTTTAATGTGATGATGAACTTCTATTAATTTGTACACTTAATTATATATAATGCACGTAGATGAACCGGCAATGGATGTACGGTAACAGACACACCCGCGAGTACATTAAGGGCGTGCATGAGTTTCTCGATGCGGCTGAGGCAAACAAGCAGAATGGTTTTATGTGTTGTCCATGCACTGAATGTAGGAATATGAGGTCTTACTCTAACCGGAAAATCCTTCACTCCCACCTGCTTTACAAGGGTTTCATGCCACACTATAATGTTTGGACGAGGCACGGAGAAATTGGGGTTATGATGGACGACAGCGAAGAAGAAGAGTACGATGACAACTATGTGCCCCCTGAATACGATGATGCTGCAACGGGGGGAGCTGGTGAAGATCAAGAGGAACCAGACGATGTGCCCAATGATGCTGCAATGGGTGAAGCTGCTGAAGATCAAGAGGAACCAGACGATGTGCCCGATGATGATGATCTCCGGCGGGTCATTGTCGATGCAAGGACGCAATGCAAAAGTCAAAAGGAGAAGCTGAAGTTCGATCACATGTTAGAGGATCACAAAAAAGGATTATACCCCAATTGCGAAGATGGCAACACAAAGCTCGATACCGTACTGGAATTGCTGAAGTGGAAGGCAGAGAATGTTGTGGCTGACAAAGGATTTGAGAAGCTACTGAAAATATTGAAGAAGAAGCTTCCAAAGGATAACGAATTGCCGGACAGTACATACGCAGCAAAGAAGGTCGTATGCCCTCTAGGATTGGAGGTGGAGAAGATACATGCATGCCCTAATGACTGCATCCTCTACCGCGGTGCGTACAAGGATCTGAACGCATGCCCGGTATGCGGTGCATTGCGGTATAAGATCAGACGAGATGACCCTGGTGATGTTGATGGCGAGCCCCCCAGGAAGAGGATTCCTGCGAAGGTGATGTGGTATGCTCCTATAATACCTCGGTTGAAATGTCTGTTCAGAAACGAAGAGCATGCCAAGTTGATGCGATGGCACAGTGAGAACCGAAAGAAAGATGGGAAGTTGAGAGCACCCGCTAACGGGTCGCAGTGGAGAAAAATCGAGAGAAAGCACTGGGATGAGTTTGCAAAGGACCCAAGGAATGTATGGTTTGCTTTAAGCGCGGATGGCATTAATCCTTTCGGGGAGCAGAGCAACAATCACAGCACCTGGCCTGTGACTCTATGTATGTATAACCTTCCTCCTTGGATGTGCATGAAGCGGAAGTTCATTATGATGTCAGTTCTCATCCAAGGCCCTAAGCAACCCGGCAATGAAATTGATGTGTTCCTAAGGCCATTAGTTGAAGAACTTTTACAACTGTGGAATGGAAACGGTGTACGTACGTGGGATGAGCACAGACAAGAGGAATTTAACCTTAAGGCGTTGCTATTCGTGACCATCAACGATTGGCCCGCTCTCAGTAACCTTTCAGGACAGACAAACAAAGGATACCAGGCATGCACGCACTGTTTAGATGACACTGAAAGTATATACCTGGACAAATGCAGGAAGAATGTGTACCTGGGCCATCGTCGATTTCTTCCGACCAACCATCAATGTCAAAAGAAAGGCAAGCATTTCAAAGGCGAGGCAGATCACCGGAAGAAGCCCGCCATGCGCACCGATGATCATGTGCTTGCTATGGTCAATGATTTACACTACGTAATCTTTGGAAAGGGTCCCGGTGGACTAGCTGTTCCGAATGACGCTAAGGGACACGCACCCATGTGGAAGAAGAAATCTATATTTTGGGACCTACCCTACTGGAAAGACCTAGGGGTCCGCTCCTCAATCGACGTGATGCACGTGACGAAGAACCTTTGCATGAACCTGCTAGGCTTCTTGGTCGTGTATCCGAAGACAAAAGATACACCTGAGGCACGGGAGGACCTGCAACGTTTGCACGAAAAAGACGGCATGCCTCCGAAGCAGTATAAAGGTCCTGCCAGCTACGCTCTTACAAAAGAAGAGAAAGAAATCTTCTTTGAATGTCTGCTCAGTATGAAGGTCACGACTGGCTTCTCGTCGAATATAAAGGGAATAATAAATATGCCAGAGAAAAAGTTTCAGAACCAAAAGTCTCATGACTGCCATGGGATTAGGATGCAACTGCTTCCGGTTGCATTGAGGGGGCTTCTATCGGAAAACGTCCGATTAGCCATTGTGAAGCTATGTGCATTCCTCAATGCAATCTCTCAGAAGGTGATCGATCCAGAAATCGTACCAAGGCTAAGGAGTGATGTGGCGCAATGTCTTGTCAGTTTCGAGCTGGTGTTCCCACCATCCTTCTTCAATATCATGACGCACGTCCTAGTTCATCTAGTCGACGAGATTGTCATCCTGGAGCCCGTATTTCTACACAATATGTTCCCCCTTGAGAGGTTCACGGGAGTCCTAAAGAAATATGTCCGTAACCGCGCTAGGCCAGAAGGAAGCATCTCCATGGGCCATCAAACAGAGGATGTTATCAGGTTTTGTGTTGACTCCATTCCTGGCCTTAAGAAGATAGGTCTCCCTAAATCGCGGTATGAGGGGAGACTGACTGGAAAAGGCACTCATGGAAGAGACTCAATAATATGCAGCGATGGATATTCTTGGTCTCAAGCACACTACACAGTTCTACAGAACTCTACCTTGGTGACCCCGTATGTCGATGAACACAAGAACAGTCTGCGCTCCAAACACCCGGAGCAGTGCGACGACTGGATTACATGTGAACACATCAGGACTTTAAGCAGTTGGTTGGAAACACGTCTCAGAGGTGACAACACTGTTTGTGATGAGTTGTACTTGTTGTCCAGGGGACCATCTTTGACGGTATTGACTTACAAAGGATACGAGATAAATGGGAATACATTTTACACGATCGCCCAAGATCAAAAGAGCACCAACCAAAACAGCGGTGTCCGCTTTGATGCAGCAACCGAGAGCAGAAAGGACACATATTATGGTTACATAGTGGACATATGGGAACTTGATAATGGACCTGATTTTAAGGTCCCTTTGTTTAAGTGCAAATGGGTCTATCTGTTAGGCGGCGGGGTACAGGTAGACCCACAGTACAGAATGACAACAGTGGATCTGAAAAATCTTGGGTACACTGACGAACCGTTCGTCCTAGCCAATGATGTGGCACAGGTTATCTATGTGAAGGACATGTCTACCAAACCGAGAAAAATAAAAGATAAGGAAGCGAGTACATCATACGATGAGCCAAAGCGCCACATAGTTCTTTCAGGAAAAAGGGACATCCTGGGAGTGGACGGCAAGACAGACATGTCTAAAGATTATGAAAAGTTTCATGAAATTCCTCCCTTCAATGTCAAGGCTGACCCAAGCATCCTGATAAACAATGAAGATTATCCATGGTTACGGCGCAATAAGCAAATGACACAAGCGAAGAAAAAGTGAAGACTTTCTCCCGTAACTATTATGATGATACCATGCCAACTTTGTAACACACGAACATGCTACCATTGTCCGTTTTGTACATGCACATGCTATGTGGGTGAAATTATGATACCATCCCAACTTTCAACTTTTTCATAGTTCATTTGAAATGCTTTCATGTCTTATGGTTCGGCCCTCGTAATACCATGACCATTAGTCCCTGGCCCATGCCAACTTTCAACTTTCAACTTTCTAAAACTAATGGCACTAACAGAAAGTTTATAATTTTGCTCCTCGCCCCTGGCCCATGACCATTAGTCCCAGTTTGTGTCACAAACTGGGACTAAAGGGTTGGTCCTCGTTGCGGGCAGAGTTTAGTCCCACCTCACCAACCGAAGGGGGCTCACACCGGTTTATAAGCCCTTCCCTCTCTGCCTTGTTGAGCTCCTCTCAAACTGAAAATAGATGCCCTAATAGAGAAAAGTTTAACCTAAATTCATAGTGAATTTCTCTGAAATTCATAGAAATTAACTAGGAATTTAGGTTGAATTTTCTCTATAAGCGCATCTATTCTCATTTTTTAGTAAGATAATCACAAACTTGTGATTCAAACAATTTTCAAAGAATTCAAATTTAACTATTCAAATTTGAAAACTAATGGTAATAACAGAAAGTTTATAATTTTTCTAAAACTAATGGCACTAACAGAAAGTTTATAATTGTCACGACCGGGTTTTCCGGACATAAATTTCCAGAAAATGGCCGTTGTGCTCACCAGCCCCAGGATTACTATTAGCTGATGAGGCACCAACTTGTTACAGAAATTCCGAGCAAAAGTACAAAATGTGTAGTACAAGACCATTCTTGCCTGTTAGTACAACAAATGGTTTCTAGTGGTTGATGGCGGAAGCGCTTCGTGGATCATCAGTGTATGGGACTCCATTTCCCACGGGAACAGCTGACCAGGTTAACTCCTATCTTCGCGAGGCTGCTATCACCGTTGCTTAGTTTCCGGGGCTGTCACCGCAACGCTCCTTTCCATGCAAATATCTGGCCAAGACAATAGCCAGGGACAAGCCAGTGAGTACTTTGAATGTACTCGCAAACATTATGAACACTGGGATAATATAATTGATAATTATGCACTGAAATATTCTATGATCACATCGGCAGTCACAAATAAAATATCTTTTGTGCATGCAAGTAGGTTATTTATATGCAACATGAATAAGCAATAATGGAGTGAAAAAAATGCCGCAGTCGGGCGTCTGTGCGACACCACATAAAAGGCTTATAAGGTAAATAAATAACAAGCAATGCCACAGTCGGGCGTCTGGGCGACACCACATAAAGGGCTTAAAATAAAATGCCACAGTCGGGCGTCTAAGCGACACCACATAAAGGGCTTAAAAGAAATGCCACAGTCGGGCGTTTGAGCGACACCACATAAAGGGCTTAAAAGAAATGCCACAGTCGGGCGTCTGAGCGACACCACATAAAGGGCTTAAAAGAAATGCCACAGTCGGGCGTCTGAGCGACACCACATAAAGGGCTTAAAAGAAATGCCACAGTCGGGCGTCTGAGCGTCACCACATAAAAGGCTTAAAAGAAATGCCACAGTCGGGCGTCTGAGTGACACCACATAAAGGGCTTAAAAGAAATGCCACAGTCGGGTGTCTGAGCGACACCACATAAAGGGCTTAAAAGAAATGCCACAGTCGGGCGTCTGAGCGACACCACATAAAGGGCTTAAAAATATGCTACAGTCGGGCGTCTGAGCGACACCACATAAAGGGCTTAAAAGAAATGCCACAGTCGGGCGTCTGAGCGACACCACATAAAGGGCTTATAAAATAAATAATCACAATGAATATCCAGGAGATAGAACCATCCCAGGGATACTTGATAATACAAATAATACAACAGGTTAGTCCATCACAAAATAATAATCATGGTCCTCACAAGTCACCGGTCGGTATCCAAGTTTGGTTTAACAATTTCACCTCCGAAGACCGACTCTAAGACCAGCACTTGACCCATCCCAGACTGTAATCCTTAACCATGGTCACGGTTATTCGAATAGGTTTTAATCTCTGCAGAGGGTGTACTCTTTACCCACGAGCAACGGATTCCATTAGTCCATCGGGACTAATTTCGTCTACGGCCTTTTAGTTGAAAACACGCCTAACCTTGCACACACCAGCTTAACTCATCGGTGTCTGGAATCACCCATGACACTTGTTAAGCAAAACTCTAAGTGGGGAGGCTACAACCTCGCGTAGCATGGGATCAAATTTATATCGCGCGCTCTAAGGGGTGGCCTCCCCTCTCGGTCCCAACCGGAAACACCCATGCCCCCGGACCAGGTGGCCTGCCTACCGGCTACAACCGATATCTTCCACCATGGCCTCTCTGTACGGTGTGTGCTGGAAAGGGGTTGACGACTTACTGAACCGTACCCTACCTGCGGCAGGGACGAGTGGTAGTACGAGGCACGTATGGGGGTTACTGGAACAAGACTCGATCTGTGGTCGACTCAGGAGGTTTATAAGTTCCCTGCATGACATATATATATCAAATATATTTCAACCGACGTAACCACCAGTCAATGGAGCTTACCATGCCATACCGGACATAACCGTCCCGACAGGGGCCGGCGACAAGCTCGCGCCTACACAAGGCCGAGGCTTTCCTGGATTTCCTTTCCGGCATGCATGCAAGGCACATGAGGATGATTACCATCACAATCATATTCATTTCCAACAGCAAGGAAATCACTAGTATGCTTCCATGCAAATGATCATGTCACATGCAATAACAAGTCCTCCGAAATAAGATGGTGTTATAAATGTGTCAAATAACACACCAAAAACATTATGCCAGGGTTCAGAATGCTTGCCTTTAAGTTGTGGAGCGGTGAGGTGCTCTCCAAGACTTTTGAAAGTTTCTTCTCTCTCTCCAAAATCCTATTTTAAAATATATTTGAATTAACACACATTTCAAAAACAGTACAAAAAAGTTGATTGGAAGATTTTCAAATAAATCTTAAAATAAACTAGACCAAATTTGAGGAAGGTAGGAAGAAGAATCAACTCATTTGGAGTTGTATTTAAAAAGTTATAGGCAGTGAAAGTTGTGGTCAAAGTCTGTTTTTAAAAATAACAGAAAAGAAAACGTTTCAGGAGGAAATACGCTTTCCGAGCGGGGAAAACATACTGGGCGGATTACGCCTTCACTTACTCCAGCGTGGACGGCGTGCGTCTCACTGACAGTGGGCCCGCCTGGCCCACTGGTCAGGTTTGACTGGTCTATTACTCCCTCCTCTTCCTTTGCCTGAACGGAGGCGGGGCAACGGCGGTCGTCGCTGGCGAACGGCGGCTCCCCGTGGGTTCCAGAGGGTCTGGATGGATCCACGAGACCAAGGAGGTCCTCCCGGTGGTCGTTGGGTCGGTGGGGACGGAGTGAGCTGCCGGCGGCGAGCTTCGCGGCGGAGGAAGTTTCGGTGGCAAAGTGCTTTTGGGGCTGCGGTGGCTCCCGATCAAAATCGAGTAGGGGGTTGGATCCGTGGAAGGAAGGGGAAGTTCCTGGTGAAGAGAACGGAGAGGGGGAGGCCTTGGTGGCGCTGGAATGGCCGGAGCAGTGGCGGCGGCTGCGGCTGCCGGAGATGGGGAAGACGGCGTTTCCTCGACGATTGCGGGCTGTGGGGGTGCCATGGGGGTAGACTGAGGTCGCCTGCGTGCTCGAATGGTCTCGGGGCGTCCTTAAATAGGCGAGGCAAGGCGGTTCCGCGGCGGCCGTGGATAAGCTCTCTAGCGAACCGCCTCTCTGTAGCTAGGGCGACATGGCGGCGACGAGTGCTAGCAGACACGCTTGCGGATGAGCTCGCACTGCTCCAGGGGCCAGGTGGCGAGCCGGGGTGGCTCGAGCGGCGCCGACATGAGCAGGGGTTGTCGGGCGGCCGTGGCGTTCCGCCAAGGGGACTCTGGTGGCGGCGCTGTTGGCTGCTAGGGCGGCTTGGCGCGTTGCTGCGAGGAGGGTAGCGCGTGGCGTGGCGCTGCAGAGCGGGCCAAAACCAGGGGGGCCAGCGTGTCGGCTCGGGCGTGGCTCGTGCAATACGCGCGCACTGGGCGCTTCCAGTGCACGCACGGAACGTGCTCGACGGAATGCCATGCATGCTAAGTGGCTCGGTTGGAGCTGGGGTTTAGCAGGTCTAGGTTAGGAGTAACTGGGAGTCTAGTGGACATGCTTGTTTGGTCAGGGGATCAGGTTCACCGTGCAAACCAAAAATTCATGCCAAAACAGATCATGCTCATAAGGTGTTTGAAAAAATGCCAAGGGCACTTAGGCAAGTCTTGGAGTGGTCAAAAACTCCAGATCAGTGTCTCTTTGGATGGACAAGAGGGTGGTGAGGTTAGTTGGTCAAATGCAGCAACTTGTTAGTGCAAGCTTTACAAAACTTCAATTCTGGACAGGAAACAAATGGCATCATTCCATGAACCAAAAATGATCCAAAGGGTGCATGCTCCTGGACATAGTGGTTTGGTAGGGTGGTCTACAAGCAGGAAAAGGAATCATGGGTAAAGGAGCAACTTAAGATGTAGTTGCTGTACAAATCCTCAAGTTGGACCAGAATGAAAATGAGGTTGATTCACTCAAAATTTGCAAATAACATCACTGGGTTTTTGCATAAAGCTGAATCATATGATACTACTAACATCCCAAAATTTTGGTGGAGGCTAGAAAGAATTATTTAAATAAGTTGTATTGCAAAAATGCATTCTGGACCAGAGAAGAGAATTTGTTGTAGAGCTCAAAATATTTAATGAAATAAGGATGTTTTTGCACAAAAGTTATTTATAGACATCCCATGACATCTCCAAATTTTTGAGGAAATTTTATGTGAATTTATCAAATGGTTGTAGTCCAAATATGGCCATTTAACCTTGAAAAACCATTTTCAAGAAAGTAAAGATCAAGCAACTTAATTATTTGATTAGTTATATTAAATAAGGAAAAGTTTCTCTTGAGAGATTAAATAAGTCCAATAACATATTAGAAAGATTTTCACTTTAGGAAAAACTCATCACAATAGGGAAGAAAATGATTTAAAAATCAAAATGGAGCTCAGAAATTCAAAGTTTTATTTCCTGGCAAAATTTTAATTCATTAAAACAAGGCCAAATTTTTGGGGCGTCACAACACTACCCCCCTTAAGAAAAATCTCGTCCTCGAGATTTGTTAAAAGCTGTGTTAAGAAAAACTATATGCCACAAAAATGTGGCTATAGTGAGAGGGCAATAAGTGGTGAAAGACCACAGTGTGAATACTGGTGCTGCGTGGAAAGATCTATGGTTCGGGACAAAAACGTGGGATTCCTACGCTAGATATAAATTTAGAATAATTTCTAAATTTAAAATATATGTTGGTCGCACCCGAGAGCACAGTGCTCTCTCTGGCCGACAGGTGGACTCGGGGCCCACTGTCAGCCTCTTCTTCTTCCTCTGGCTCTCTCTTCTTCCTCTCTCCCGCGTGCTTTCTCGCGCTTTCTCTACCGGCGACGCCTAGCGCGTAGGGCATCTAGGCCGTACCGCGGTAGTGCGCGGCGTGCTAGCTGCCGGGGTAGTGTGCACTCACCTCGCGGGCCAGCGTGCTGTCGGCACTGCTCGCGGATTCGACTCCGAACACCGGCGATCGGGCGACGAGCGGCGTTGGTGGACTTCGCCCATCGTACACCGAGCTCGAGCTATAAAAAAGGTCGAGGTGTCCCTCTCTTCTTCCTCACACCTGACCTCACTTCTCCTCCTCCTTCTTCCTCCATTACTGCTTACAGAAGCTCGGGATGGGCTCTAATGGCGGAGGCGATGCCGGACTGGTTTGCGATCCTGATATGCGGAGGGCTGGCGACACTGCTGGGGCTCTCCGTGCTCCTATGCGTGATGATCCTCGACGATCGTCGTGACGCTGCTGCTCGGGTGTTGGCTCTCTGCGGTGGTGGTGATCACGAGGAGTAGATGGGGTGTGCCGGGTGCTAACTGTTGTTAGGGGGTGATTAGCTGGATGTAACACTGT
The DNA here is from genome assembly GCA_034509565.1 of Triticum monococcum. Lineage (NCBI taxonomy): Eukaryota > Viridiplantae > Streptophyta > Magnoliopsida > Poales > Poaceae > Triticum > Triticum monococcum. The sequence continues at coordinate 700,943,408 of CM067847.1, forward strand.
TGTGAAGTTTTGCAAACAGTGTATGTGTTCGAATGGTTGTGGTTGTGAGTCTGTTGCGTGGTGCTGTGTGAAATTAATTAATCCACGTCGTGAGAAGGTGCAGATGTAGCAACTCAGGGAAAAGAAATCTCACTCCAGGATTTTGCGAGGGAAAACAGTTAATTTAAAGGAGCATAAACCACAACAAAAACTACACACATTAGTAGAAGCGAAATAATTGACTCGTCGTACAAACTCAGGGTATCACGCATAAGTCACACACATAATTAATTGTTGCAATAATGAACACTGCAGCAACGTCTAAAATGGAAACGGTAACTAGACGGGGTCCCTAGAAAACGTCTCTGGTACTGGGATACACTCCTCTTCTATCGGGGGAAGTGGATTGACCAGTCGATGCACGTGTCTCTCTTGGTTGGGCCTTAGTGCTCTGCCGATGGCGATCTGAGGATTTAAATCTGCGAGGCTCTGGAGATAACCCATCACACGTTCGGTTAAATGCTCTTGAGCGATGACGTACTGGACAAGGTTGGCCAGGACTTGGTCTCTCTCAATTCGTCCACCGGGAAAAGATGTCACTCCTCCGGGTGCTGCACGGCTCGGGAAGTAATAATACCCTCATTCGCTGGCATAGGGTACCGCGAATCGAAGGCGAGCAAGCGCTTCGTATGCAGCAGCTTCTATGGCCATATGTGGGGTTGGCATAGATTTCCCCACGAAGGAGACCTCTGTTGGATCTTGGTTTGAGTTTACGGGAGGAATGTGCACTGCTGCCCAATATCTTGAGGTGGAAGAGGTGATCCTCGATTTGAACAGCTCGTACTGGGGTGGCTGGGTACCGCCCATGGTACTGCAGGTAAAATCCCACAATAACTTGACAAAACTACCCGGGGTTGCATCTGGGGTTCTCAGGTAAATGCTGGGGCTCGGCATGGCAAGAGATGGTTGTGAGGAGGGTGCACAAGATGAGAAGTGTTTGGCAAGGTCACGCGGTGGCCTCTTTATAGTACCGGAGCTGGGTCATTTTTACCGTGCTGAATGGTAAAGAAAATTTTCAGCTCTGTTCCAAGGGTCGGGGTCAAGCCACAGATTCACACATTTCACTATAGTGACGTGTTACTGTGGGGTTGTCGGGGAGGTTTCTGGGTAACTGTGTCAGGGATAGAAATCTTATACTGCATACTGGCGTATCCAGGAAAGGCTACTATTAAAACAGAGGTACGACAACAGGTGGCATTTAAATACAAGGCCACACAATTACAAGGCGAGGGTACACTCGGACTCGATACGACTCGGGTGACTTAGTCTACCTCGTTTATATCCAAGCGGGCGTGCCTTGTGGATGTCGAGGCTTCTCTTCGGGTCTCGTCGTCTGAATTAACTGGAGTGGTCTGAGGGGCTGCAGGCTTGGGGTAGCGATGATGACCATCTCGGGGATTGTTGTCCACAACCCCATTGGAGTGTGCTCCCAATATGCGACGAAGCACTTCTGGGGTTATCGCAGCACCTTGGCCGATGGCTGGGGCAGTCCTCAGGGATTCGATCGGGTGTCCAAACAGCACGACTGGGTTGTCGGCGTTCGGCTCGTTCTCTTCTCTCGCCGGGGCTCGACGAACCAGCTCTCCATGAGCTGCGATTAGATCGATAGTGATTTGATCGCATAGTTCCTCTAGTGCACTTACATAGCGCACTAGGTGCAACAACGCAGGATCTGTCTCGTGATCTCCGTTGACAACTAGGGGTGGTCTACCATACCCTTCACGTCTGGGGTAGTAGTGGAACGAGCGACAGTTAACTCTGGGCGACAAGTGCCGGAGATGAACTATAGCTTCTCGAGTAGCTAGTTGGATGGCTTGTGGCTCAAAGGAAGTTGTTCTTTCGGTGAACCTGTAGGGGCGCTCGGGCTCTAGTCCCCTACCATAAATGTGCACAGTGGCCCAGAATTGACGGCTCTCACCGCTCATGGGTCCTTGGTACACAACATATTCTGGGGGCTCTTCTAACGCATAGGCACGACGGGTGAGGTTTGCGAGTATGGTCACAAAGCCTCCAAGGTTGGTTGCCGTGGTCTCATTGTGCACGACGGGGCCAGACATTGTGGCTTAGTTTGGGGTAGCGGCTGTGCTGTGCTGGGTTGGGGCTAGCATGCCCTTTTTATAGGAAAAGGGGACGGAGTCTTCCTCCGCACGCTTGCGAGAAAGACTATTCAGGATTCGGTCACTAGTGCATGAGTGACAGGTTGGGTTGATAGGTTGGGCACCGACTGCCAAAAGGTGTCGGGTCACGGTGTGGCTATCTTGCAAGGGAAGCTTGACTGGGGTTTGGTTAAGGTCTGGTGGGTTGGTTTACCTAAGTTTATTGACCTGGCTAAGATAGGATTAGCCAATGGTCAGCCTGGCTCTGATACCAAGTTTGTCACGACCGGGTTTTCCGGACATAAATTACCAGAAAATGGCCGTTGTGCTCACCAGCCCCAGGATTACTGTTAGCTGATGAGGCACCAACTTGTTACAGAAATTCCAAGCAAAAGTACAAAATGTGTAGTACAAGACCATTCTGGCCTGTTAGTACAACAAATGGTTTCTAGTGGTTGATGGCGGAAGCGGTTCGTGGATCATCAGTGTATGGGACTCCATTTCCCACGGGAACAGCTGACCAGGTTAACTCCTATCTTCGCGAGGCTGCTATCACCGTTTCTTAGTTTCCGGGGCTGTCACCGCAACGCTCCTTTCCATGCAAATATCTGGCCAAGACAATAGCCAGGGACAAGCCAGTGAGTACTTTGAATGTACTCGCAAACATTATGAACACTGGGATAATATAATTGATAATTATGCACTGAAATATTCTATGATCACATCGGCAGTCACAAATAAAATATCTTTTGTGCATGCAAGCAGGTTATTTATATGCAACATGAATAAGCAATAATGGAGTGAAAAAAAATGCCGCAGTCAGGCGTCTGTGCGACACCACATAAAGGGCTTATAAGGTAAATAAATAACAAGCAATGCCACAGTCGGGCGTCTGGGCGACACCACATAAAGGGCTTAAAATAAAATGCCACAGCCGGGCGTCTAAGCGACACCACATAAAGGGCTTAAAAGAAATGCCACAGTAGGGTGTCTGAGCGACACCACATAAAGGGCTTAAAAGAAATGCCACAGTCGGGCGTCTGAGCGACACCACATAAAGGGCTTAGAAGAAATGCCACACTCGGGCGTCTGAGCGACACCACATAAAGGGCTTAAAAGAAATGCCACAGTCGGGCGTCTGAGCGTCACCACATAAAAGGCTTAAAAGAAATGCCACAGTCGGGCGTCTAAGTGACACCACATAAAGGGCTTAAAAGAAATGCCATAGTCGGGCATCTGAGTGACACCACATAAAGGGCTTAAAAGAAATGCCACAGTCGGGCGTCTGAGCGACACCACATAAAGGGCTTAAAAGAAATGCCATAGTCGGGCGTCTGAGCGACACCACATAAAGGGCTTAAAAGAAATGCCACAGTCGGGCGTCTGAGCGACACCACATAAAGGGCTTAAAAGAAATGCCATAGTCGGGCGTCTGAGCGACACCACATAAAGGGCTTAAAAGAAATGCCACAGTCGGGCGTCTAAGCGACACCACATAAAGGGCTTAAAAGAAATGCCACAGTCGGGCGTCTGAGCGACACCACATAAAGGGCTTATAAAATAAATAATCACAATGAATATCCAGGAGATAGAACCATCCCAGGGATACTTGATAATACAAATAATACAACAGGTTAGTCCATCACAAAATAATAATCATAGTCCTCACAAGTCACCGGTCGGTATCCAAGTTTGGTTTAACAATTTCACCTCCGAAGACCGACTCTAAGACCAACACTTGACCCATCCCAGACTATAATTCTTAACCATGGTCACGGATATTCGAATAGGTTTTAATCTCTGTAGAGGGTGTACTCTTTACCCACGAGCAACGGATTCCATTAGTCCATCGGGACTAATTCCGTCTATGGCCTTTTAGTTGAAAACACGCCTAACCTTGCACACACCAGCTTAACTCATCGGTGTCTGGAATCACCCATGACACTTGTTGAGCAAAACTCTAAGTGGGGAGGCTACAACCTCGCGTAGCATGGGATCAAATTTATATCGCGCGCTCTAAGGGGTGGCCTCCCCTCTCGGTCCCAACCGGAAACACCCATGCCCCCGGACCAGGTGGCCTGCCTACCGGCTACAACCGATATCTTCCACCATGGCCTCTCTGTACGGTGTGTGCTGGAAAGGGGTTGACGACTTACTGAACCGTACCCTACCTGCGGCAGGGACGAGTGGTAGTACGAGGCACGTATGGGGGTTACTGGAACAAGACTCGATCTGTGGTCGACTCAGGAGGTTTATAAGTTCCCTGCATGACATATATATATCAAATATATTTCAACTGACGTAATCACCACTCAATGCACCTTACCATGCCATACCGGACATAACCGTCCCGACAGGGGTCGGTGACAAGCTCGCGCCTACACAAGGCCGAGGCTTTCCTGGATTTCCTTTCCAGCATGCATGCAAGGCACATGAGGATGATTACCATCACAATCATATTCATTTCCAACAGCAAGGAAATCACTAGTATGCTTCCATGCAAATGATCATGTCACATGAAATAACAAGTCCTCCGAAATAAGATGGTGTTATAAACGTGTCAAATAACACACCAAAAACATTATGCCAGGGTTCAGAATGCTTGCCTTTAAGTTGTGGAGGGGTGAGGTGCTCTCCAAGACTTTTGAAAGTTTCTTCTCTCTCTCCAAAATTCTATTTTAAAATATATTTGAATTAACACACATTTCAAAAACAGTACAAAAAAGTTGTTTGGAAGATTTTCAAATAAATCTTAAAATAAACTAGACCAAATTTGAGGAAGGTAGGAAGAAGAATCAACTCATTTGGAGTTGTATTTAAAAAGTTATAGCCAGTCAAAGTTGTGGTCAAAGTGTGTTTTTAAAAATAACAGAAAAGAAAACGTTTCAGGAGGAAATACGCTTTCCGAGCAGGGAAAACGTACTGGGCGGATTACGCCCTCACTTACTCCAGCGTGGACGGCGTGCGTCTCACTGACAGTGGACCCGGCTGGCCCACTGGTCAGGTTTGACTGGTCTATTACTCCCTCCTCTTCCTTTGCCCGAACGGAGGCGGGGCAACGGCGGTCGTCGCCGGTGAACGGCGGCTCCCCGCGGGTTCCAGAGGGTCTGGATGGATCCACGAGACCAAGGCGGTCCTCCCGGTGGTCGTTGGGTCGGTGGGGACGGAGTGAGCTGCCGGCGGCGAGCTTCGCGGCGGAGGAAGTTTCGGTGGCAAAGTGCTTTTGGGGCTGCGGTGGCTCCCGATCAAAATCGAGCAGGGGGTTGGATCCGTGGAAGGAAGGAGAAGTTCCTGGTGAAGAGAACGGAGAGGGGGAGGCCTTGGTGGCGCTGGAATGTCCGGAGCAGTGGCGGCGGCTACGGCTACCGGAGATGGGGAAGACGGCGTTTCCTCGACGATTGCGGGCTATGGGGGTGCCATGGGGGTAGACTGAGGTCGCCTGCGTGCTCGAATGGTCTCGGGGCGTCCTTAAATAGGCGAGGCAAGGCGGTTCCGCGGCGGCCGTGGATAAGCTCTCCGGCGAACCGCCTCTCTGTAGCTAGGGCGACGTGGCGGCGACGAGTGCTAGCAGACACGCTTGCGGATGAGCTCGCATTGCTCCAGGGGCCAGGTGGCGAGCCGGGGTGGCTCGGGCGGCGCCGACATGAGCAGGGGTTGTCGGGCGGCCGTGGCGTGCCGCCAAGGGGACTCTGGTGGCGGCGCTGTTGGCTACCAGGGCGGCTTGGCGCGTTGCTGCGAGGAGGGTAGCGCGTGGCGTGGCGCTGCAGAGCGGGCCAAAACCAGGGGGGCCAGCGTGTCGGCTCGGGCGTGGCTCGTGCAATACGCGCGCACTGGGCTTTCCAGTGCACGCACGGAACGTGCTCGACGGAATGCCATGCATGCTAAGTGGCTCGGTTGGAGCTGGGGTTTAGCAGGTCTAGGTTAGGAGTAACTGGGAGTCTAGTGGACATGCTTGTTTGGTCAGGGGATCAGGTTCACCGTGCAAACCAAAAATTCATGCCAAAACAGATCATGCCCATAAGGTGTTTGAAAAAATGCCAAGGGCACTTAGGCAAGTCTTGGAGTGGTCAAAAACTCCAGATCAGTGTCTCTTTGGATGGACAAGAGGGTGGTGAGGTTAGTTGGTCAAATGCAGCAACTTGTTAGTGCAAGCTTTACAAAACTTCAATTCTGGACAGGAAACAAATGGCATCATTCCATGAACCAAAAATGATCCAAAGGGTGCATGCTCCTGGACATAGTGGTTTGGTAGGGTGGTCTACAAGCAGGAAAAGGAATCATGGGTAAAGGAGCAACTTAAGATGTAGTTGCTGTACAAATCCTCAAGTTGGACTAGAATGAAAATGAGGTTGATTCACTCAAAATTTGCAAATAACATCACTGGGTTTTTGCATAAAGCTGAATCATATGATACTACTAACATCCCAAAATTTTGGTGGAGGCTAGAAAGAATTATTTAAATAAGTTGTAGTGCAAAAATGCATTTTGGACCAGAGAAGAGAATTTGTTGTAGAGCTCAAAATATTTCATGAAATAAGGATGTTTTTGCACAAAAGTTATTTATAGACATCCCATGACATCTCCAAATTTTTGTGGAAATTTTATGTGAATTTATCAAATGGTTGTAGTCCAAATATGGCCATTTAACCTTGAAAAACCATTTTCAAGAAAGTAAAGATCAAGCAACTTAATTATTTTATTAGTTATATTAAATAAGGAAAAGTTTCTCTTGAGAGATTAAATAAGTCCAATAACATATTAGAAAGATTTTCACTTTAGGAAAAACTCATCACAATAGGGAAGAAAATGATTTAAAAATCAAAATGGAGCTCAGAAATTCAAAGTTTTAATTCCTGGCAAAAATTTAATTCATTAAAACAAGGCCAAATTTTTGGGGCGTCACAATAATTTTGCTAACCAAAAAGCAAACAGAATTAAAAATTAAGCAAAAAACAAAAGAAAATAAATAATGCAAAAAACAAATCAAAAAAACAGGAAAAAACTATTTTTATGGTAAAGCTAATCACAAAATGAAATAAATAAAGCAACAAAGAAAACAAAAAAACTAAAAAAGTGTTTGCAAATTTGAAAACTAATGGCACTAACAGAAAGTTTATAATTTTTCTAAAACTAATGGCATTACAGAAATTTTATAATTTTGTTATCCTAAAAGCAAACAAAATTAAAAAATTAAAGCAAAAAACAAAAGAAAATAAATAATGCCAGATACAAATCAAAAAAACAGGAAAATACTATTTTTATAGTAAAGTTAATCACAAAATAAAATAAATAAAGCAACAAAGAAAACAAAAAAAAACTAAAATAGTGTTTTCAAATTTGAAAACTAATGGCACTAACAAAAAGTTTATAATTTTTCTAAAACTAAAAGCATAAAGAATTAAAAAATAAAGCAAAAAACAAAAAAAAATATATAAAGCAACAAAAAAACAAAAAATGCCACCTACTGGGCCACCACGGCCTGAATATGACTAGAAACCCTACCATGGGCAAGGATTCAGGCCCGTAGTAGGCCCAGTAGGCCCACACGCATTGCAGTGACAAATTAGGCCCGAAAGCCTGAAGTTGAGAGGAGCGCGGGTGGGTGGGCGCAGCAGCGCTTATAAACCACTCCCGAGCCCTCTCAACTAGCGAGGTGGGACTAAACTTTTGGGCGCGGGGCAGCACAAGGCCATTGGTCCCGGTTGGTGGCACCAACCGGGACTAAAGGGGGCATTGGTCACGGTTCGGGGAACCAACCGTGACCAATGCCCCCCTTCAGTCCCGGTTGGTGCCACCAACCGGGACCAAAGGCCGCCGCTTCCCGCCCTTTGGGCTGCTGAAAAGAGGCCTTTGGTCCCGGTTGCTGGCACCAACCGGGACTATAGGGGGAATTAGTCCTGGTTTATGCCACCAACCGGGACTAAAGCTTGGACTATATAACAAACACTTGTGAAAATTTTCAGTTTGCATCGCCAGTTCCCCCCTCCCCCGCCGACGACGCTGTCAGGCTGCTCCACCTCGCCGTCTACGCCGCCGCCGCCAATGTCATCGCCTCCACAAGCCCGCGCCGTCCTCATCGCCGGCATCCCCGAGCCCGCCGTCCTCGTCGTCCCCGTCCCTGCGTGCCGCCTCGAGCCCACCCTTCCTCGTCCCTGTCGCCGGCCGCACGCCGTCCCCGTCACCGCGTGCCGCCCCGACCCCGCCGTCCTCATCGCCGGACTCCTGCCATCGCCGCCCCCTCGAAGTGAGCCCCCCCCTTTCCCATGGTCCCGGTCGAGTGTGGCCCTTGCTCTCTGCCCCTGCTCCATGGTCGCCGCCGGCCCCGACGCATTGAAGAGCAGAAGGAGAGGAGAAGGAGAGGAGAGGAGAAGGAGTGGAGCAGCAGCAAACCTTTTGATTGGTTTAGAATAGGTTTTTAGCAAGGAATTTGAATCTGGTTCAAATTTCATTTGAATGAAATTGAAAAAATTTAAACTATGGATCAGAAGGTTTTTGGTGAAATGGAGTGTTGGTACTGTCATGAAGTTGGAGTAATTTTTGTGGTTGTAAAAGAGTTAGGAAAATTTAGAATGTGCTAAATATGTCAAAAATGTTTTTTGTTTATACAAAGTTTTTTGTTCATAGAAACTTTTTTGTTCATAGAAAGAAAGTTTTTATATATGACTATGGATATATGAGCAATGATGATCCATGGATGTATGCATTGATATATATGAGAAACGATGTTTCATAGAATATTTACCAAGTATATATGTATTTTTGTTCATAGCATTTTTTCCATTTATATACATATGTGGCTATAGATGGATATATATGAGAGGTTTCCTAGTGTCAAAGTATTGAAGAAATCCATGGCTCCATCATTAGCCGGAAGTAACCAGGGCATGACGAAGTCCTCCAAAGTTATTTTGGAATGGTGTCCCGAATAGGATAATTTGCGTTTTTGTATGAATTTCAGCAAAGGCCTTCCAAATAACGATATTTGGAAGGTTCTTGCTGAACTTTGTACCCAAAAGCGAATTATCCTATCTAGGACTCCGTTCCAAAATAACTTTGGAGAGCTTCGTACCATCATGCTCCTGTTACTTTCGCCTAATGATGAAGACATGGTTTTGTTGAATCCTTTGACACTAGGCAACCTCCCGACCCCTCGACGATCCTCTCGAACATGAGAGGAAGAAGAGGATCGCCGAGGGGTCGAGGCCGGGTCGTCGAGGGTTCGAGGGGTCGAGGATCGCCGAGGGGTCGAGAGAGAGGTTTCCTAGTGTCAAAGTATTGAAGAAATCCATGGCTTCATCCTTAGCCAGAAGTAACCAGGGCATGACGAAGTCCTCCAAAGTTATTTTGGAATGGTGTCCCGGATAGGATGATTTGCCTTTTTGTATGAATTTCAGCAAAGGCCTTCCAAATAATGATATTTGGAAGGTTCTTGCTGAACTTTGTACCAAAAAGAGAATTATCCTATCTAGGACTCCGTTCCAAAATAACTTTGGAGAGCTTCGTACCATCATGCACCTCTTACTTTTGCCTAATGATGAAGACATGGTTTTGTTGAATCCTTTGACACTAGGCAACCTTCCGACCCCTCGGCGATCCTCTCGAACATGAGAGGAAGAAGAGGATAAAAAAGAAGAGGAAGAAGAAAAAAAAGAGGAGAAGAAAGAATAGAGGAGTTCTCCTCTATTCTTTCTTCTCCTCTTTTGTTTCTTCTTCTTCCTCTTTTTTTATCGGGAACGAGGGTCGCCGAGTGGTAGAGGAGAAACCCTAAATAGAAAGTATCGTCGGTGTGAGATACAGGTACCGTCGGTGTCGGACACTACATCCACGTCCACAAGTGGTGCAGGCTTCGACGCCCACATCACTTGTGGGATGTGGATGTAGTGTCCGACACCGATGGCCACATGAATCTCACACCCACGATACTTGCTATTTAGGGTTTCCTCTACCATTTGGTGACCCTCGACGACCCTCGTTCCCGATAAAAAAAGAGGAAGAAGAAGAAACAAAAGAGGAGAAGAAAGAATAGAGGAGTTCTCGTTCCCGATAAAAAAAAGAGGAAGAAGAAGAAACAAAAGAGGAGAAGAAAGAATAGACCTCTATTCTTTCTTCTCCTCTTTTGTTTCTTCTTCTTCCTCTTTTTTTTATCGGGAACGAGAACTCCTCTATTCTTCTTTCTTCTCCTCTTTTGTTTCTTCTTCTTCCTCTTTTTTTTATCGGGAACGAGAACTCCTCTATTCTTTCTTCTCCTCTTTTGTTTCTTCTTCTTCCTCTTTTTTTAACCTTGAAGCGTTGTCGAGGCCACCCCAAACCCTAGAGAAGCAGCGTCGAGGCCACCCCAAACCCTAGAGAAGCAGTGTCGAGGCCACTAATTAATATTAGTTCTATGTTTTTGCCACTAATATATCCATGTGTCATGTTTGAATAATAATTGCCATGTTGTCAATATTTGTAGAAACTATGGACACCGCCCGAGACGAAGTACAAGAAGAATTGTTGGGGGACATAATCGCACGAGGAAGTGATGCCATCAGCTCGTTGTTTCTCAACGAGACCGATGGTCTGGAAGCAGCTGATTATGATGGCTCCGGTGACCTAATGCCGGTGCAAGAAGGAGATCGTGAGGACGTCTCCGGTGACCGAACCGAGTCCGGCCAGGTATATATATTAGTTAAGCTTCGGCTGACTAGCTAATTGATGCATTCATTGTTTTGGTATGTACACATATTAATTAAGTCTTTGTTCTTTTCTCTAGCCCTCCGGATCGAGCACAACTTCGGTAAAGAGACAAGGCCCGAAGAAAAAGTTGAGCTCGGATGAAAAGTTTGAGATCATAGCAATCGCGCCCGACGGCCAACCGATTGAACCCCTCCGGACAAAGAGCGCATTTGTTGCTCAGTGCGGGGTTTTGGTTAGGGACAAGATCCCGATCAGCATCCAGCAATGGTTTAAGCCGGCTACAAAAGACCCTGAGGTGTCTTATGTCAATGATATGCAGAAAAATGATCTTTGGACTAAGCTGAAGTCAAATTTCACCCTACCGCCAGAGGATAATCCAGAGAAGCCAGTTAAAGAGAAATTAATCAAGTCTTTTGCTATTAAGAGGATGGCAGAACTATTCAAGAGGTGGAAGAAAGAGCTGAATAAGTTTGTCGAAAATAATGAGACACCAGAATTCAAGGGTAGATATGAGAAGATCAGAGATCACTGGCCCGCATTTGTGGCCCACAAGACATTGGAAAAGAGTAAGAAGATGTCGGCGACAAACAAGCAAAATGCTGCGAAGAAGAAGCATCACCATCGCACGGGGTCAGGTGGCTACCTCGTAGCCCGGCCTAAGTGGGCCAAGACTGAGAATGATCTGGTTGATAAAGGGATCGAACCAAAGACAATTAACTGGCCAGACCGTTGCCGGACTTGGTTCTTCAGGGCTGGCGGAACCTTGGACCCTGTAACAGGGAAGTGCATTTGGACGAATGATCAAATGGACATACTAGTCAGGAAGCTTCAGCACTATATCGAAGCAGCACAGCAAGGGACGTTCCTTCCAGACAGAGAGAACGACGAGCTCACAATGGCCCTCGGGAATCCTGAGCACCCTGGATGGACACGAGGCACGCAAGGCTCCATTCCGGGGAAGGTTGGGTTTCCGGACGCAGGAGGTTACAAATCCCATGAGAGGAGGAAAAAAGTGCAGCAGACCCAAATGCAGGCGCTGCAAGCAAGGGTACAAGCGATAGAGGAACGAGAAGCAAATCGCAGCAAACGTACTGCCGAAGCTTCCCCCGAAGCTACCCCGCCATCTCAGCGGAGAAGCAGCGTGGCTTCCACCGAGCTGCTTCAGCCAGAGCATGCCTTGACGGCTCCTGCCAGCTATCCCGTGGATGCTATCACGGAGTCTCAAAATTCCCACCTTATGACGCAATGGATGAATTTGATGGTCAAGGCGGCTATTTGTTCTGTTTATCCTACTGAACCCAGTGCAACTTTTCACTGCTGGCCGATTCCAGAAGGATATGCTAGGGTGATGGTGGATGAAATAACGGAGGGATTTGAGGACGTCCAGCTTGACCACCCTACCGGTGAAGGGGAGACTTGGCTGGGTTCTGCTCTGAAGACTCCATGCCTATGGTGGAAGGAGCTCATCAACCTTCCGAACTGGACGCCTCTGCCTCCTCCTCCTCCTCCGGCGAGTCAGGGCACTCCGCCTCCTCCACCGCCTCCTCCTCCGGCGAGTGACGATCAGGGCCCTCGGCCGGCTCCTTCTCCGGCGTGTGGCGGCACTCCGCCTCCTTCTCCGCCTGCGGCGGCGCGCCCGAGCAGCCAGCCTCCTCCTTCTCCGCCCCGTCAGCAAGGCCGGAAGAGACCCGCCGCCGCTCCGGCAGCTGCTCCGGCGCGTCGTAGTCCTTCTCCTCCGCCTCATAAGCATGTAAAGAAGACAGCCGCTCCGTCTGTTCAGCCGGCGTCTAGCAGTACAGCCAGAGGCAGGAGGACATACAGATTCAGTCCTTCTCTGAAAATTCCACAAAAGTTACCATACGAGAGGACCCCGGAGGAGAACGCGAAGATTGCGCGAACCGAAGGGGATGAGTGGTTTCAAGGGTTGAAAGCAAAGAGACATCCACCTCTGGAGGAGAAGGTAGATCCGGTGAAAGTGAAGCGCACTCTGGCTGCCCTGGCAAAACCACCTAAGTCTCCGCCGAAAGGCAACTATGAGCGCATTATTGCAAAACATGGGCCGAAGCGGAGCGGTCGGGAAGTACAACCAGTGATCAAAGGCTGAAAGAACGATGAGCAGCTGGGAAACAAATTGCCCAGCTTGGTGAACAAGCGAAGCAATCGTGCCCCCCGCTCAAGGTGCCTAGCGACATCGTCGATCCGAGGATGGTGCCCGGTTATTGCAATGTTGATGATTACCTACCCGATGATTTACATTATGATCCCACAGAGGTGCAGATACACAGATACGAGTACGGGAAGCCTCTCGTCAAAGATGAAAAATCTTTAACAACGATGATGCGAAGATTACATGATTGGTACTTGAAAATTTGCAGAGAGTCTGGGGGGAGGAGTACTTTGTACGCGAGAGTTAAACCAGAGCATGACCTCGTTGGAATTGAACTGTTGCCTATTCCATTTGAGGAGTTCTATCAGTTTTTCAATCAATTGGCCCTCGATAAAACAATGGTCACCTGCTACTGTCTGTAAGTACTACTACTTCTGTCATTAAGTCTCTATATAGCTCATCTCTTTCATTGCCTGTATTTATAATTATCCTCACTATATTATGTAGATTGAAGATTGCCGAATTGAAGAAAAGACAAATCGGTGACATTGGGTTCGTTAACACATATCTCATAGATGCAACTGAGGTTGAACATCGTCCCGAAGATACCGAGGCCAACTTGCTACGATCATTCAAAAAAATGGAAACAAAGATATAATACTCTTTCCTTACAACTTCAAGTGAGCGTTACTGTCTTATGCATATTCGGTTTCCCTTATATATTAGTCCAGGTTATAGTAATGTAATTGATTAGTTATGCATGTGTGCGCAGGTACCACTATATTCTCCTAGAGATTAGGCTTGAGCAGGGAGTAGTAACTGTCTTGGACTCTAAACGAAAAGATCCCCAGGAGTATGCGGACATGACTGAAATCCTCAAGAAGTAAGTTAAATTGATCATTATCCACCATATCAGCAACTTTGTTCATTTCCTCATATCAAGTAATTGTTTTCTTTGTCCGGCAGGGTTTGGAGAAAATTCACTAGAAAAGTTTCGGGACTGCCGAAGGAGCTGGAATTTAGACACCCGAAAGTAAGTACTATAGTACCATGTTCCGGGCATCTCCTAGTGATTCAAGCGCTAGTTTCATCAATACCATTTAGCATTCTTGCTTATCAGTTTGATTGACCTCTATTTCTTGTAAAGTGGTTGTGGCAGGAACAAGGGAATGATTTCTGTGGATACTACGTCTGCGAGTCCATCCGCCACACGACCTGTGAGCGGGGCGAGTACTCTGACGAACAATATGAAGTACGTAAATAACAACATTCACAAATTTATTTTATTACCATCATTTGTGTTGAGTTTCATTCATTCATATATATATATATATATTGACCCCCTTCTTAAAATTAGAAGTTTCGGAAGCGGGATGAACTCCTAGCACCAGCTCGCATGCGAGCAATTCAAGAGGAATTGGCGACATTCTTTCTTGACCATGTGATCGCTGAAGACGGAGAATACTATGTGGACCATGAGTCCGTATGATTATATTTGTAAGAGATAATTATTGTATATATGTAGCCGGTAGTGTCGGATAGATATACGAGAACTTGTTGTTCGCCCAATCTCTCGGAGAGGGAGAGGTGGTCGATATCACTTCTCTCTGTATGCATAGATGTTCATGACGATCTTCTGTTTCCTTCGTTTTCTTACTAGCTAGCTAGCCTGTCTAGTCCTCTCTATACGCATGTATAGTACGTAGCGTCGACCAAGCACGGGCATAAGAGAGGACACTTCCCTCTATTAATTATAGCTAGCTAACACAATATATGAAACACCTAAATTAACCCCCCCCCCAAAACCCCCAAAACCCCCAACCCCCCCCCCCTTCAAAAAAACAACAAAAACCCCAGCCACAGAAATGCTGACGCGTGGATGCCTATTGGTCCCGATTGGTGTCACAAACCGGGACCAAAGGGTCTCCTGCCTGGGCTCCACGCACAGGCCATGTGGAGGCCCATCAGTCCCGGTTCTGGATTGAACCGGGACTAAAGCGTCGTGACACTAGTACCCCTTTAGTCCCGGTTCAGGAACCGGGACTAAAGGCCCTTACGAACCGGGACAACAGGCCCTTTTTCTACCAGTGAATAGGTTTATTATGTGGTACAATGTGTTAGGGTTGATGATGAGGAGTAGTTGTGATTATGACTAGTGACCAACTTGCTATGTGATGTCTCATCAATCAAAACGATGATCATGAGGAGGTGTTATATGAAAATGATGTATTACGATGATAACTTGTTAATGATATGATGATGATATTTATTATATCATTGCGTGAAAGAACTGCGGATTAGATTCAAGTGGATGTCCATCCACTTGAAACTAGTCCACGGTTCTTTCACCCAATGATGTAATAACTCATTATGACGTAAAAACAATCTCTAAATTGCTGTTGTATGAAAACTTGTATAGAGGTGTATCAATACAACATGAAATAAAAAAGAAATAAAATACGGAATACTAGTAGTAGCGCGGACTGGGAGAAGCGCTACTAGTAATTACCAGTAGTGCTCCTCCAGGAAGTCGCTACTACTAAGTCGATTTAGCAGTAGCGTGGGCGGAGGCACGCTACTACTATACGTTAGCTGTAGCGCCTTATTAGTAGCGCACCGCCCCACGCTACTGATAGGCCTAAAACCCGCGCTGCTGCTAGGCTTTTCCCTAGTAGTGTTGGGCCGTTTCCAGCCCATGTTATCTTTCGGCCTTCTCAGAGCCCAGTTATTCTTGGGCTATTTTCCAGCATTCTTTTACTTACGGCCCGTTACTATCATTTTCTGCTTGTGGGCCAAATTCAGCGCATGATTACAGTCGGCCCATTTGTGGTCCGTTAATACGTTGGGCCGTTTTCATAGCATTCTCAAATACGGCCTATTAACGATGGCCCGTCATGGTCGGCCCATGAACAGACGATTCCAACTCTAGCTTGTTTACGGCTAGAATGCGGTCTGTTTGGCCCATGTTTGGCCAATCAATCATACGCCCCGTATAAGGCCCATTGATGATACGGCCTATAGAAGGCCCATTGTTTCTACGGCCCGTAGAAGGCCCATTGTTTCTACGGCCCGTAGAAGGCCCACTATTTCTATGGCCCATAGAAGGCCCACTGTTTATACAGTCCGTACAAGGCCCACTGTTTCTATGGCTCGTAGGAGGCCTAGTGTCACTACAATAAATATTAGCCCATGGTTATTGTAGCCTAGTTTTAAATAATAGGTTATTGCAGCCACTAGCAAACAGCGGAAAAAGAACTCAACTGATTACAAGCAAACCAATAAACAAGACAACAAAGAAATAAATAAGCAAGCAACTTACACTAGGCTATCACGGCTATTACACATATTACATCCACTGGGCATCAAAGTTCGGCACCAGTGCAAATATAGGGAACACAGCAGCATATAAACGCCGCAGCAAAACAAGTCTAGCACTGAAACCACTTTAGAAGAGATCAAGAAACAATATCCTGGGTACCCATAATGCTGGCAAGATGCTTAGCAACCTTATTAACTTTCTCTTGTTTGGCGCTTAAGTCTTCCAGCGCTTGTTGTTGCACCAGAAAGTATGCATCTGAATTTTGTAGGGACTTCCTCGGTCCTTCCACTTCCTGTCGCATAACATATGATCGATGTATTTCAACTTGAAGTTGAGACTCAAGAAGTCGAACTGATTCAGGCCACGAGTTCGAAGAGCTGGTGCAAGCAGTGGTAGCCAGTAACTCGAACACTACATCAAGACATGACTTTGGGGATGTCTCAGTGTCTTCAATATAGTTTTTATCAGCTTTCTTGGAGCCAACAGGGATGAATCACTATCTTGAACCTTATCTGCATTACTTCCTTTACCATTGCATAACAGGGTACTCTTCCCCAATATTTTATCCGCGTTCTAAAAGAGAAACAAACAAACACATCTCAGGTTTAAAATGTAGTATATGAAACTCATTTTGGTAAACCAGTTCAGTAGTAAGGTGGACAGGATAACAGCATGAAACAAACATATATCTATGTAGTATGGTCACTGTATGGTCTATATCATTCTAGTTTATGTTGCCAAATCAAGATAGATACAGTTCGAATCATATCTATTTAAGTCAAAGCAGCATAGACAGAATATAAGTGTGGGAAACTACACAACAATCACAACACTTGTAATGTGCTGGCATGAGAACATAACTGTTTATTCAATTGAAACTGAAATCAACATAGAGCAAGTTACAACAACAAACAGCCATACACGTTGAAGAAACAGGTTTAAAACATACCTGTTGCGCCATTGGAGTTTCAATTGCATCCTTCAAATTTGAAATTAGTTGGTATTAGTAAATACAGTGATGCAAGAGCAAAGTAGTATGAACCATAGCTACGGAACCTGACCTGAGAACAATTCTTCTACTGCTTTAAGCGTTGACTTCAGGTTCGGAGTGGTGGTCCTCGTTATTTGGGCACTGCAGTTGCCTTACTAACTACTCGTGTTTGGGTGCTCTGTGGTGGAGACGGTGCTGTGTCAACGGGAACTGGGTGTCTATCTGCTAGGGTTGGGGTTAGAAGGGTGTAGCTGGTTCTCTGTCCAACTGGGTAGGGGTACAATCTGCATGAGTATGGGTTATGTGTGGTGGGGCTGGTTCTTGGGCAAGTACAACCATGGTTCTATCTGCATCGACAGGTAGCACGATCTTTTCTGAAGACCGTGTTTTTACTCGCACAGATACTGCCATCACTCCCTCCAATTGAAATGGCTGATAAACAAGAAAAGTAATTGAATGTACAGACATTGTAAGATAGATCGGTGCAATGGATAGTAAGGAAGAAAATAGGGCATGAAATAATTCACATTTATGTTGTCTAAGCAAACAGAATAGCAGGACACAATTTCACATATATGATGGCTAATTAAACAGGATAGCATGACATAATTTCACATGTATGATGGCTAACTAAACAGGATAGAATGACATACTTCAAAATATGATGACTATGTAAACAGGATGACATGATATATCTATATGATGTGTCTATTAAAGTGGTTGGCATGCCATAAATCACAAACTTCCGTCGATGGAAACATGATGGCATGATACAATTCATGGATAGAATGACATAATTTAAAATATGATGACCATGTAAACAGGATGAGATGATATAACTATATTATGTCTTTAGAAAATGGGTTGGCATGCCATAATTCAGATACATGCTGTCTATGTAAACATCATGGCATGACATAATTCAAATACATGATTTATATACTAAGGAAGTGAGCAGAGGGCAATCGCATATATGATGTGTCAAATAAGGAGATGGCATTCAATATTTTGTATATGATGTAAAAACTCAGCATTGCAATACAACATATGCATTATATGAGTAATATAACCTTGCCAAGTTTGAGCATACACCTCAAGGGGATAATAGGACTGGTCATCTGCCTCTGAATCCTCCTTTGAAGAGCTATCTATAACCAGCAAGATATCTGCTTCAGCAGGTAGCATTGTCTGCTCTGAAGACCTTGTTTTCACTCCAGATTTCTCCATCACCAATTCAAATGGCTGATGCACATGAAGAGCAGTTAAATATACAAACATTGTCAACAAAAGCAATGAGAAATACAAAAAAAGGACGGCATGATATAATTCACATATATGACGCTTGCCTAAACAACATGGCGTTGCATAATTCACACACATAGTGCCTTGCAACAAGATAACTTTGCATAGTTCACATATATAATGTCTTGCAACAAGATGACATTGCATAATTCACATATATGGTAATTAGACACTAAACAGGTGGCATCCACACAAAGCATGTCTAAACTAAGCAAATGACATAGCAATGCACGATACCATACGCACGATATGAGCAACATAACCCTGCCAAGTTAGGGCATGCACCTCGGGGGGAAATATGACTGGTCATCTGTCTCTGAATCCTCCTCTGAGGACCTATTGGTAACCATCAAGACATGCGCTTCGTCAGATAGCATTGTCTGCTCTGAAGACCTTGTTTCCACTCCAGATTTTTTCCGTGACCGTGCCGAATGGCTGATGCACAAGAAGAGTAATTGAATGTACTAAAACTGTTGACAAATTTAACACGTAATGAAAAATGATGGCATGATATAATTCACATATAAGATGACTGGCTAACCAGGGTGGCAATGCAAAATTCACATATATGATGCCTGTCTAGACAAGATGACATTGCATGATTCACATATACGATAAAGAAACTAAACAGATGACTTTGACACAAAGCATGTCTAAACTAAGCAGATGACATCTTTAATGTATATAGTAAGCAATGCAAGGCACCATATGCATGATATTACAACCATCAGCATGACAAGTTAGAGCGAAGACCTCATGGGGTAAATAGGAGTGGTCTTCTCCTTCTGAATCCCCCTCGGAACAGTTATCTTCCTCTTGATTACGATCCGAAATGGGTGGAGGGGGGCTGCCTTTGCGCCCACCATGGAACGATGTCTGCATGAAATTTTATTGCCACGCAAGGCTCGTCTCTTTTGCTATACATGATCAATTCCATTGTGTACAATAACTGGCATGCATAGGAATAAACCATTGTGAAATTATGTAAGGAGTGCATTTACAAATCCAGAGTGATAGTAGCCAACTGTGGATAGACCCAAAACCAATGATAGCAGGCAGATAATAGCTTTAGTTAAAAAATACAGATAATGGCTCCTTTAGTGTTTGTTTGCACCCAACATGAAACTCATAGTAGACACCGGAGATTAACCAGATAGTAGACAGATAGTACTGATTGCTGCCCCAATATGTACCCCACAACCATTTAAAAACTCAAGTTTCAGCATTAGTTTGGACCCGACTCGGAGTCTAATAGGTGAACATGACGCTAATGTAGCATGCCATCATATTAAGCGACGCATAACGTAAGCAGACACGGAAGAGTGCGGCCTATCTTGTGGACCCGTGTAGTCCTCAAGGTCATCTGCTCAGTTGATGATGGTAATGCAGTTGTCGTGCTGCCGGCGGCGGGGAAGAAGATTTGATGCGGCGAAAGACAGTCTGGAGAGCGGATCCCTGCTGTGGTGAACCCTTCCGTCGTTGGAGCAGCTAAGCTGGGGTGGAACACAGCGCCGCAGGAGCAGGACAAACCACACAAGGTTTTCTTTGACACATATTTGTAAATAAGTAATTGACTAAGGGCTTGTTTGAATTTGAGGATTCTAACAATGCAGGGATAGGAAATAGACAGGAATATGATAGGAATGCACGTGCAAAACAGAGAATTTAAAAACACATGATTTCTGCCAATCTGGGTGTTTGATTCACAACAATTGGAAGATCACAGGATGCAAAAAAGCATGGTGAGATTAAGTCAAACCACAAGCAAATGTATGGTTATAATGCTATTATGCTACTATCTCTTAGTCTTGTGCCTCATGAATAGGAATATGAAAAGGAGGAGAAGTGGAAATTAGAATTCCTACGGTTTTTCTTTCAAGGAGACACTAAAGGAACAAATCCTACAGTTTTCCTTTGGTCCATTCCTTGGCACCAAATTCATGAAAATTAGTACCATAGGAAACTTTTCAATTCCAATGTTTTTCATTCACTTTTCCTTTCAAGCACTGGCGATTCAAGTAGGCAGGCTTGAGCAAGGAAAATCCTACACTAAAAAAATGTTTTTGTGCTACTTCTATTACTTTGGACCTAGGCCACGACCATACTAGCTCAACTTCCAGGCCCATAAACAAATGCACAGCTCAAACACACAGAGATAAATAATGATGGCATTCAAGAGAGTCCATCACGGATAGCTAAGTTTCCTGGTACCTCACTGCTTGTCATATAGTAGGATAAAATAATCGTATTTCCCGTTACTACGAGTGCTCAATGGACAGTATATATAACATGTAGAGTAAAAAAGAGATGCAACAAGTGTACATCCTCTTTGGCGAAGCCATGTCGATCTCAGCATGATTGGGTTGGCCGGTGAGGATGCTCCGGCTGACTTGGCTGTCGGAGCAGGGGAAGGAGATCTTAGGCGTCTGGAGATGGAGCCCGAGGTACTCCTCCGCTGTGATGGAGGGTTTCGTCGTTGGAGCAGCTTCGGTGAGTTGTACGACGCCGAGGCTGAAGCAGGACAAGAGAGACAACGAACAATGTTAACCTGAGTGGAATTCTAATAGTATCTCCAATACATGACGTAAAATACATAACCACAATGTGCTAGATGTAAAATACATCAGCCACTCATCTCTGAACTTAACTGTCAAAACTGAATTTAATTGTCGAAACTGAACTTAACTGTCGAAACAGAACTTAACTGTCGAAACTGAATTTTGTTGTCGAAACTAAATTTTGCTGTCGAAACTGAACGCACTAGCAAGGTGAGGCTACACGTCGGTCGACTGACTTTTTCATCTCTGGTCAGTCGATTTTGCAGCCGTTGGATATAGAATCAAGGGCCTGCGGTTCATCTTCAA
The DNA here is from genome assembly GCA_034509565.1 of Triticum monococcum. Taxonomy (NCBI): domain Eukaryota; kingdom Viridiplantae; phylum Streptophyta; class Magnoliopsida; order Poales; family Poaceae; genus Triticum; species Triticum monococcum. Next base: position 700,964,802 of record CM067847.1, read on the forward strand.
CCTCCACCCCCCTGAGCCGCCATCCACCACCGGCCAAACAGCAGCCCCCCACCGCCTGCGGCCGGTGGTGCGCCGCCCCGCCCGCCCCAAAAACACTCCCCACCACCGGTCCGCCGCCGCCCCGGCCATCCCTCTAGCCCCCACCCCCCCCGTGCCGTGCTTTTTCTCCGGCGATCCCCACGCCACCGCCATGCCAATGCCCCGCCACCATCGACGACCACCGGCCCCATCGTGAACCCTAAGATAGATAGTGGGTACCTCTCTAGCGAGCCCCCCTCCCCGCTGCGGCTAGTTCTTCCTTCACCCCGGCGAGCCCCCCCTCCATCGCCTGAAAATCGACTGACCAAAAAGTCGATTCAGTCGACTAAAGTGTAGCTAAAGCGGAGTAGCATCGCAAGCCAGAGCAAGAGCGAGAGCAGCAGCGTGAGCAAGAGCGAAAGCAGCAGCAGCTCCTACTGATGTGGATGTCGCCGCCGAGGAAGCGACGCAGTGGAGGAAGTGGCCGGCGATGCCGCCGTGAATGGAGCCGTGTCGTGTCGGCTCGGGACCGAGTGCCGGCAGCACCATGATATCGAATCAAGAAGAAAATGCGGCGATTAGTGTACAACCTCTTCGGTGGCGCCGATTAGGCCACAGCTTCATCTGAGGAAACGATGATGATGATGCTCTTCCGGTGGTGCAGGTGAAGACGGCGGTGTGGGAATGGAGGTGGCGCAAAAGACGAGGGGAACGTCGGGGCAGCTCCTTGGAGGTGGAGGACGGGGTGGCTGAACCAGCAGGACGGTGAGATCGACGACGGATCCTCATCAGGTACGGTGGATGAGGGACGTCAAGGTCTTGCTGTGGACGACGTCGTCGGGGAGGAGGCTCCGGCTGGGTGGCGGATGGAGCAGGGTGTAGGGTTTCGTCACGGGTTTTCGTGGCCTCGGTGTACGAATGGGTGGGCGGATCGGATGGTAGTGGGGAACCATGGCTTAGAGACGCGCTTGCCCGGATTGTGGGGTAAGTTATGAAAGTACCCCCACTGATTTGAGGCGGTTCTTGCGGTTCAGGGGTACCACGGGCATTTCGCGTGTCGGGATTTCACAGGAGGTGGGAGTTTTCGCACGCGTTGTAATTTTGGAATAGCAAGGGGCGGGTTGAGATGGAGGGAGTTGTCGGAGCACAACGAGACAAAGATGTATCTTAAATATTTCGGGCTAACAAGGCGCGATTTGAAGAGGCGGGAGTTCCGCAGCACGATAGACATAGACGCTCGCTTGAATTTTCGACATAACAAGGCCTGGCTTGAAATTTCAGAAGAACAAGCTTAATGTGTACCCAAAAAAATGACAATTTGCACCTCAACACGCACAACACACACACAAACACCATTTAGACTAGAGTAAGGTACACGTGCATTGCACGCATGAGATTTGGCAACCAAATTATGAATAAATACCACATTATAGCATACAAGCTTTTAGTCATATACGCATAATGTAGATGTTTGTTCAATTCTTATAGTTCATTTCATTGAAAATCATCTAGTTTTTATAAGAAAGCTAATCTATTTTAAGATTCATGGAATTGTGCGTCGTAAGACATAAAGTAAAAACAAATAATGACAAATCATGTAGAAAAACATTTGGGCAATTCTGACACGGAATATTCTAGAACAAATAAGAAGTGCTTGCATTTTGATGTTTGTGCATTATGCTTAAGTTCAACCATGGAGTCTTCTAGATTATACATGTGGCGAAATCTGGTGAATCTAGATGATATCCAATGGCTAGTAGTGCTCAAATTTGCCATCTTTGGACCATCGGATTCGCCTCATCCAACGACCATCTTTCAAAGTTAAAGTTACCCGCACATAATATAAAAAAATATAAATAATTAGATATATATATATATATAGGGATTCACTATTCGTCACCCTAGGTGAGGAATAGTTATTCTTCACCCCTCTCTATTTTACAATCAATGGATCTTAATTTTACGTTCCGTAAGTTTTGTCTTATTTCCGATGTAAAAAGAGACTGTAAGAAAATATATAATCGCCGTAAAAAATATTTTATGTTATGTAAAATTAAAAATGTAAAAACATAGTGTAAAATACACATGAACTGCAAATTTTCTTGTCTTGTGACCTATATTTTTATTTTCTTATGCCAAATTTTACGTAGTGAATCAACTATTTGAATTCCAAACGTAATTTAATTATGAAATGGTTGTAAGATTACCTCGGGTGAAAAAAAACTTATTCTGCACCCTGGGTGATGAATAGTAACACTATATATATATATATATATATATATATATATATATATATAGGGGTATAGATATAGATATGTGATGCGAAAGCCGCCCATCATCTCCAATTAGAATAGTGTGTGCATGCATGGATGCGACGTGGCCAAATGATGTCTGCCATCGGTATCTCAAATTCAAATCAATCTGACCCTGTTCAATGTATATACATTACAACATGCTCGTTTCCAAACCACACCACACAGATCTCCGTTATATTCATGCATGCATGGGTTTCAAACATTAGGATCTCTTATTCAAATATTTGAATTCAACTTTACATTGATTATGACCTCACCTATTCTTTTACACCCACACAGTTGTCTTCTCTTTATAATTGTACCACTAACTTTCTCTCGTGCATGCATGCACACACACTACCAGTCGGCATTATCCATTGCATGCATGCAATCTTTTTCTTCAGGTCGGTCTCCCATGAAGGCACACACCCACACACAGCCCCCTCTCCATCATATCGGGCATTCTTTATCTCTCACGCGTGCATGCGCAACGATCGATGTTCCTCTATGTATGTGTGTATATAGCTAGGTCTTTCATAGTTTTCCACACAAACCGATCAATCGATATATCCAGTGAGGACTCGCCCTCTTTCCCACGTCCACACCGATCAATCTATACCTCTCTATATAGGATTAACATATATAGCTAATACACCCACATTAATTATATATCCAACGTCCCCCTCTCAGCATCCATGCCTTCCGCTTCATCTCTCAGACGCGTGCACAATGGCAAAGACAGGGGGCAGTAAGGGCCCTGCCCCCTCCCCCCTAACATCACTATATATCGAGGCTAATAAGAATGTGATCATTAGACCATTGCTGCTAAAAATGGTTTAAGTTCATGAATTGACCCTCCTCGTAAAGGATTAGCAATGCTTGGCCCCCTAGCTCATTTATTTTTCATGGCTCCGCCACTGCGCTCAACAGCACACGTGTTGGCCCCTCTCTCTCTAAATATTGATCTCGCACTTGTGCATTCCTTCATAGTCTCCCTCCACTCGGCCCCTCGCACCATCTTCTAGCCCCCACCGGATTTTGCCACATGTACAATCTAGCAGACTCCATGGTTGAACTTAAGCATAATGCACAAACCTCAAAACAACAGTGGTTCTCTTTTGTTCTAGAATCTTCCGTATCATAACTGCCCAAACTTTTTTTCTAGTTGAATTGCCATTATTTGTTTTTACTTTATGCTTTACAGCGCACAATTCCATGAATCATAAAATAGATTAAGGGCTTCTTTAATTCAAAGGATTCACAAAGGAATTTTGGAGGATTCTAATCATTAGGAATTTTTCCTATCTTGGTTGTTTGATTCGTAGGATTGTAAACCATAGGAATTTTTCCATATGATTGATTTGCACTAGATTTCATAGGAAACATCCCATCCACTCAAACCTCTTTGAAAGAATTCTGCGTTTTTTATGCACAATCAAACACTCGTAAAATCCTGTATGATTCAAGACGACATTCCACTATAATCCCATGTTTTTCCTATTCCCGCGTTCTTAGATTTTTTATAAAAACTAATTGATTTTGAATGAGATGAAGTATAAGAATTAAACGAAGGGCTACATCAGGCATATATGACTCAGAGCTTACATGCTATAGTGAGGTATTTATTCATAATTTGGTTGCAAAATCTGATGCGTGCAATGCACGTGTACCTTACTAGTACTTCGAGTATGTGAAAAACACGTAAATTAGAATACCAATGACACGCTACAAAGTGTCTTTGTTACAGTTCATGAAGCCACGTGGCACATGAGGAGGCGTTGTCGCGACCTCCTTGCATGGATTGATCACAGTGACGTGCTGCTGGTTCCAGAAGAATGTACTCGTCCTCCCTGAGCCATACTGGTGGTACATGCACGAAGCAAAGATGTGCACACAGGCCACGCACGCACTCATTCCCTCGCACGCACATGCGGGTACACGGGCAAATGCAATTTTGTACCATGATCCACCCCATGTGATAATTTGACGCATGTAAAGTCATTCACTTCATTGATGGTCAATTAATACACCGCATGCAAATTGAGTGGACGTGAGGGCAGATGAAAGACATTATTACTCCACTGCGCGCATGCGAGTAGTTAAATCGTGGGTTGCTAGTTATACTTCCATTGGTCTCCTTCGTATTTTGTGCCAATTTTTGACAGTAACATAATATTTATGCATTTGAGCAGTGTAGTACTTGAAATTTTTGTTCCGCTAAACTCATCGGGAGCCGTTTCGGGCCTCGAAACCAAAACCATCAATTAATCTTTACCTTGTTCCCATCACATTCGAAAGCCTGCTCACACCTACTAGTACGTACCAAACCTGAACGTGTTCGCACTATGCAGGTGTTAGTACTAATGCTAGTACTTAGGTTATAAAAAGGGGAACTACCTAACCAAAAATTACTCTACCTTTCCTCCTCATAAGTGCTTCTTCTTCGTCCGTCGTTGCCATGGCCGGTGAGTAAAGCTCTAGGTCGAGAACTACTCGTAACAAGGGAGCGGCAACCAAGGTTGCGGAAAAAAAGAGAGGTCTCGCTGCCATGCAGAGACCTCGAAAGATCTCTCACGGGCAGGCGATGGCTCCTAGGAGCGCCCTAGCCGCGGAGGCGAACATGCCGAGCCGGCGGAGCTGGAGTCGTTATCCCTCGACGGCATGCCCGATCAGCTCAATAAGCACCTCAATAAGCAGAAGGAGTTCATCCAAGGCTTGATGGAGTTGCTGAATGAGAGCCTCGACGACATGCCCGCTGAGCTCAATCAGCAAGGGGAGTTGACCGCTAGCTTGGTGATGCTGCTGAAGAAGAGCATTCCCTCGGGGAAGAAGGCGGCCGGCAAAATCCTGTGACTTCAGGAGGACAAGGCGAAGCTCTGCCACGAGATCGACCTGTTGAAGGAGAAGAACGCCGGCTAGAAGAAGCTGCATGAGAATAGTAGTTCCTCGATGAAGATGCTGTAGGCCCTCGTCATGGAATAGAAGGACGAGTTGGCGAAGCTCCACATCAAGCACCCGGCTGCTGTCAAGGTACATGCGGCTGTGGAACAGATGATGAAGGCTCGCGTCGAGAAATCCCGCGTCATGGACAGAATGAAGGAGATGGCGGAGGAGAAGCGCAAGGAGATGGAGGTCGTGGTGATAATCTTCCTTCTTCTTTTGCTCCTATGTTTCATCTTTTGCTTCGGGTGTTTCGCCGCACGTGTCACGTTCTCTGCGAGGCATGAATAGAACAATGTTTTTTTGAGGGAATGAATAGAACAATGCTAACAATGAGATGACTAGAAAATTAGATCATTTTTTATCGCCATATGGCACTGGGCTGCTGTGTTTCGTACTCCAGTGGACAACTTGAGTATACCGCACGGTTCTTTGCTCCTCCTCGATCAGGTCGTCGGCGCATTTATACGAGCAGTCAAATTGCAAGGCCCCGCCTTCCAGTAGTAATGAGCCGTCAAATCACAAAGGCCCTCGCCTCTTGTGAAACCGACCAAGCTAGACTGGCCCGCCCTCTAGCCTTTTAAAAAATGTATACTTTTGTACAATAGTAGTATCGATGGATTGCGCCATGGAGCAAAACTTGAAATTAAAAAAGGTGCATGGTACATATAGAGAGCGCTCGTCGCCAAATTATGCATATAGTACTATTGAAAAGGCTAGTCACAATAATGGTGTCCAGCACAACCCACCCCTCAAATAAAACTAAGAGGGTGCTTGGATACGTTTTAGTCCGATGACTAAAAGTAGTCGGACTAAAACATGCTAGCCTCACCCATGCTTGGATCCAAATACTAAAAAGGCTAAAATAAAGTTAATGAGCATTTATTATCCTCCAAACCCTCCAATCCAGAACTCGCCTGTGTTAAAGGAGAGGAGTTAAATGAGTAGAGAGAGGACTAATCCACATTTTAGCAGGGGTACCCCTGACTAAAAAAATTTAGTCTCAAGACTAGTTTTAGCCCCTCTATCGTCAGGGGTGCTTGGAACTTTAGCCTCTTAAAGAGACAATTTTTAATCACACTAAAATAAGTCCCTTAGATCCAAGCACCCTCTAAGCATCCTGGAATTCTTCGACAAAACTAAGCACCCTGAAATTCTTTGACAACTAAACTGTTAGCTATATGATGTTGGCCATATATATTGTACGTATATAATGTGAAGAAATGAGTGGTAATACTATACCAACTAAAAGATGAAATGTAACAAATACTAGTATGTACGTACTGAATTGTTAAAGTAACGAGAAGAAACAAAACATAGTTCTGCTGGGGGCTCAGCACAACACACCCCTGAAATTAAATTAAGGACACATGAAATTAAACTTTGCAACTATTCTAGTAGACACTTCATTAGAACCACCATGAGCAACGACACTGCCACCTTACTCGGAGTCCTCGTCACGTCCTCTACTTCGTCCTTGTCCCTCTTCCTCTTGGCCGATACTTCTTTGCTTGAACCACACACTTGGTTGTTGCTCTTCATCCAACCCTTGTAGATATTGAAGCAAAGGTAGCCATCCATTGTAGCGTAGTGGATGTGGTATATATCTAGTACATTCCGCTGCCATGCATGACGATGAAACGTGTATGGAGGTTTCTCTAGTTTACCGTACGAAGGATGAACCATGGCTCCTGCCAGGGTCAGCATTGAAGGCTGACGAAAGGACACCAGCCGATTCTTCTGGAGGTCAAAGGGGTTGCCTACAATGAGAACTATCCGACACAGGACATCCCTGTCGTTCTTAAAGTCTATAGTAACGAATTTCACTATTTTGTCCTTGAGGAAGTTCTTAAAATCCTGGCACTCAACGTCGGCATGGCATATGTGGTAGACCAAGAAAACATTATGTATGCAAACCTGGATCATGGAGGGCTTCTTCCTCTCTTCATCCTTTGGATCCTACTCTGGTCCTAGGACTGTGTACTCAATATCTAGCCTAGCGACCCACTCATCATCTGAGTTTTCGAACATGCGTCTGAAGCGAGAAAGGCATCCTTTCACCGTCATGGAAGAACGGGTGTAGATGATGTTGAACTCATCGCCGGTGATGGTTCTAACCTTGTACTCACTGCCGATCTTGGAGATTTGGGACGCCATGGATTTGGGAGGAGGGTTAGGATTAGTGGAACTGCCGTAATGTGAATGGACGGGATGATTAGGAGCGAACTGTCGTAGTATTGAAGGACGTGCGGGGACGAGTAGGAGCGAACTGCAGCGTGCGAACGGCAGGTTAGTGGCTTTCCATTCTCCCATGATACGGGCTTCCGAGAGCCCTTGGATCTGAGATCGAGCGGTTGCATGGCGTGATTCTAGACCTATGGGTGAATATCCTATCCTGGAGGGTTATTCTGCAAATTTTCAGCAACTTAGCATGCGACCGTTTGATCTCATATCCAAGGGCTGCCAGCAGCCCGTATCATGGTCGCGTCTACCATGACCGTTGTGTCGCTCGCGCGGTCGCGCCCTTGGAGATTTAACACGGTGCGTTAGGCTATCTGATGTTGGCATGTCCTACATAGTCATCACTTAGTCACTCATACGACAACAAGGTTGGCTATAGGTGTATTTTTTACTCCTCTCTATCTCTTTCTTCGTACTCCCTCTGTCCCATAATATAAGAATGTTTTTGACACTAGTGTAGTGCCAAAAACGTTCTTATATTATGGGACACATGGAGTACTAGTATTTATTGCATTTGCCAAGGAGTGACCTCTTCCAATGAAATGGTGTTGCTAAGTTTGCTTCATTTAGTTAGCTATAGACTCAAAATTGTCTTTTCACCTAGGTACACGCGCTTAGCACCGTTTCTTTCTTGGGTCACCAAACTAGTCTCTCTCTTCTTGATTAACTTGCCACATCAGACTTTATGCCTATGTGGCAAGCTTACGCACCTGTAGGAGCAAGTAAAAGTAAGTACAATAGTGCGCTTTACATGGCATTTTTGCATATGTGGAAGAAAGAGAGGCAAGGAAAAAGTGGAGATGTGGGCTCTCATGCAAGAGCCAGCCTCTACTACATGGTGGAGCATTGGGAGAGGGACATGTATGGAGGTGGTCAGGAATTGGGAGACTCACGCCTATCATAGCACCGTAGTTAAAATGATAATGGCAAGTCAAATCACGGTGCCCCACCTGTCCAACAGTAACTCGCTGTCAAATCACATAGCCCTACGTTTGTAGCAGCCTATTCCCTGGTCTTCTCGCGTCTATGTCGAACCGACTAGGCAGAACTGCCCGGCCGCCTACCGCGCAAGAAAAGCCCCGCCCTCAACTTTTAAATAGTATACAGTATACTAATTTTGTATCCATGGATTGCGCCCGTGCCATGGAGCAAAGCGTCTAAAAAACGGAGGAGAGATGGTGTTCTTGCAATAGAGAAGAGGGAGAGGCGAGACGGTGGTTTTGGAATGGAGATGATGGAGAGGAGAGGAGGTGGTTTTGCAATGGAGAAGATCAGAAGAGGGAGAGGCAAGACGGTGGTTTTGGAATGGAGATGATGTAGAGGAGAGGAGGTGGTTTTGCAATGGAGAAGAGGGAGAGGAGCGTGCGGTAGCGATTTAGGATTGGACGAGAGAGCTGACGCGTTGTGGCTGGATCAAAATCAAAATCAATTTACCCTTCAATTAAGAACGCGACCCCACATTAACTAGTCTCCCTTTTATTCTGGGTCATAATTGACCATGATTTTCGCACATAAAATATATGTTATACATTGCAAAAATAACATTTGAAAGTACATTCAGATACGAACCAAACGATACAATTTTTGGTGACATGCATTCACATTTTTCTTGTCAAACACAGTACATGGTCAAACTTTGACCCAAAATACGCAAAATAACAAAAAAATTACTTCCAAGACTAGCGCCGCTCTTCCGCTCTTGTCCTCTTAAGCCACCGCCACTCATCTCATGTTCCAATCTAAATGTAGCGCCGCTCCTCTCCTCTTCCATTTCAAAACCACCGCCCCTCCTCTCCTTTTCCAGTCCAAAACCAACGCCGGCGAGTGAAGGTGCTGTGGAGAAGTAGATCGATGGAGGAGTACAACCGATACGTGAGGATCACAGACGGTGACCCTGTGATGCTAGCTAGGATGTTGGAGATACAGTCTTGGTTTGACAACAAGGACCAACTAGCGGCGAGGCGACATCCATGGCCAAATATCTGCAACAAAGCGAAAAGGCGGCGATACTCCCGGAGGGAGTCGCGCCGGAGTACATAGAGCTGCTCCTCTGGGCCATGGAGCAAACAGGTTCACCGAATCTGATCGTGAGGGAGCGGTGGTGGGAGTATCGATCCCAAATGGAGCATCCACCAGAGATTGATGGATCGAGCATCTACAGGGTGCCGTTTGTGAGGGTGTCCTGCTAGAGCGAGCTGCTAGAGTCTTCGTCGACCGAACCCAACTACAAGAGGAGAAAAGCAGTTGGCCCGACGACGCTTCCCCGCCATCGTCTCCCTCACCGTTCACATCATCTCATGGGGCGCCTGTCTGCCGTCGAGGAATAGGAGGGGGCTGCCCCCCCTTAGCCCAATAGTCGGGCAGGTTGTGAATTGTCAGGAGGAGCTTAGGGTTGTCAGTATTTGCAGGTTGTGAATTGTGTTTTGTGTTGTGTATTTGGAGAGTACTTTCAGATATGAATGTCTTTTGAATTTCATATTTGAAGTATTGAGCATATGAAGTATTTTATGAATTCTAGATATCTAACTTTAGCACTTAAAAAATGTAGTTTCATAGGAGTATAAAAGTGCAGACAATGTGATTCTCAGAGAAGAAACTACAAGGTTTCAGTTTCAGATAAGAAACTCCAAGTTCAGTTTTAGATAAGAAACTGCAACTTTCAGAGGCAGAGCATTTATATTAACACGGCCTTTTCAAACAGGGTTAACATCATGTTGAAAGTTTTATTCATGGTCAAAAATGCAACTACCAGCCAGTTAACATCATGCTGATCAACATTCATGCATAGCACATCTTCATATGATGCACAGTCAAAATGCCCACACAATGTCGAGTGTGCGAAACACAGAGAAAAAGAGGGACGAAGTTTTGGCAAGTGTTGGACGTGGTTTTGGGCTGCCGCGTCTAAGCTTTCATTTTTAACATGCACGGCCCACGACCTCGGATGGGAGGTCCACAGGTCTGTTAGTATTTTCTTAGGGCCGTCATGTATCAACCGGCCTATGGACCTCCCATCCGAGGTTTAATTTTTGGCAGCCCAGTTTATGTATTTTTTTAAGAAAACGCAGAGGTCTATTCTATTTTTCTATATAAGAATAGGAACGCCAGCTCCAACTTATGTTTCCCTTCTAACTATATTATATATATTTAAATTATTTTATATGTTGACTGTTTAGTTCACATAATTGGCAAATAGATGACCGCTCTCGTGATGCCCTTCGCCCCCGCCACCACCTCCACCCTCGCCGCCGCCATAGATCTCGCCGCCACCCCCCGCCTCCTGACTCCGGGCGCGCCTGCTCCCTCAGCAAGTCCGCTCGCGCGCCCCATGGTGTCGCCGGCCATATCCACGGGGGAATGGCTAGAAGACAGGAAGATGTACAAGATGCATGTACCACATGTCTACAAAGCCTTCCTGCGGATGCTCCAGCCGCTCAACTCCATCGCGTCGGCGGTGCTGCGGGAGACTCGAGGGAGGAGATGGAGGGAGCAGGCGATGCGGATCCGCGACGACGCTCTCTCCTGGACCTAGTGCATGCGTGAATGGAGGGAAGCAGAGGAGGAAGCTGCGAGGGAGGAAGCCGAGGAGGGACCGAATCCATTCTCTCACTCGCGCAGGTATGCTCGAATGTGCAAGGATCATGTGGATTGGGAGCTGCTGAATCTAGCCCTGTGGATCTACTTCAAAGGAGATTTCTTGAAGAAGCATCGGATGCCCCACCCCAGGGATCGACCGATTGCGTTCGTTCGATGGGCGAAAGGAGAAGTGAATTCAGGAGATCCACACCGTGCTGCGAGATGGGAATGCTTGAGTGGACTCATGCCCACCAGCATGCCACGGGAGCCAGAGCAGGTGGATCCCCTACCTTACCTCTCTCCCAAACCTGCAGAAGATTGAAATTAGGCTTGCAATCTGCTTCAATTGAGCTGTCTGGTGGTTATTTCTGCTTCCTGAGAGACAACATTTGGCTGGAGGATGAGAAGGAACCATGAACTCCGATGAATTTCCCCTATCACAATGGGGGGAGCTCCAGTTGGGTAGTGGTACGGCCCACCTCCGCCCCAAATGGGGGCACAATCTGGGTAGGCTCTTGTAATTGCCCAAGATCAATCTGCTGGTGGTTCTGACTCTCAGATCAATGGGAAATCTCAAGGCAAGAATCAGCAAAAGAAGAGACAGGACATCCAGAAAACTGCTCCTGCCCCTGCTTCGGGCCTTATGGCATACTCCGAGGTGATCTACTACAATTGTGGGGAACCAGGGCATCATTTGGATAAATGTGTTAGGCCCAAGAGTTGTTTTATCTGCAAAATGGTTACCCATAAAGCTGAGAATTGCCCTGTTAGAAGGAAAACCGACAGTTCTGCTAGATATGTTGGAAGTGCTGCTCTAGGATTAGGGTTCTACCACATAGACCCACCTGATGAAAATGCTTAGTATCATGGCTCCCTGAAGAATGTGGGGATTGTTCTGGTAGAAGCTGGTGAAGTGACCAAGCAGGAACTTGCCACTAAGTTTGCAGAGATTTACAAAACGAACTGGCCCTGGCCAATCAATGCCCTAGATGAGTGGACATTCTTGGTCAAATTCCCTCCTTAAATAGATGTAGTTCAAGTTGCTGGATACCCCCGTTTTGGTCTCAAAAAAGACAATGTTGTAGTCAATGTTGAAGTCTGGAAAGGCAGGATTGAGGCTGAAGAGGACCTCCAGGAAACTCGGATCAAGATCGGGAAATTCAACCCCTATGTGGTGTGACTGGACTATGCTGGATCAAATCACTTACACTCTGGGGGTCTTACTAGATGTGGATTGGCAGCATAATTTCAAGTCATTCTATGAAACTATTAGGGTCAAAATCTTATGTAAAGATCCCTCCAAAATCCCTGCTGAAAGGCTTTTTGGAGTTGGGAACAAAATCTACAGGCTACTCTTTGAGGTGGAGTCCATAACCCCCACTGAAACTGGCACCTCCACCAACCTCTCTGCTGGTACATATGTCTCTGCAGCTGAAACTGGTACCAATCTTACTAAAGATGTTGAATCCAACAGGAGCTCTAGATCTGAATCAGATAAAGGGTCTGCTGCCAATTATGTGGCCCCTAACATCAGAGGACAGTCTTTTGGCCACAATTAGATGCTTGGAGAAACTACACCCACTTCAGTCCTCAAGACACACCTCCCTGATTCTCCATACACTCCTCAACTCAGCATCCAGGAAAAGATTTTGAATTATGTGCTTGATGAAACTAATGGATTCAACCTCCTCAGGGGAATGGAGCTCCTGGAAGATGATGATCTGATGGAATTAGAAGGTTCTGTAGATCGAGAGGCACTTGTTGAAACAACTAAACTCCCAGGCAATTTGGACTCAAAATACAACTCTGACTTCCCTGCCCTTCCTAAGGAAAAGCACCTTCCCAAATGGGGTCCTGTTCAAGCCACCAGAACCAGTGCTAGGGTAGCTGGTGACAAGAGAACCATTATTGAAAAGCCTCAACAGCTCAAAGAGGTTCAGAACCTGGAAGTGCAAAAACCCCAGGGTATGAAACACACTTCCTTCTCCAACTTTAATGATCCTTCCCTCAATGCCATTGCTGCTAAGATTGGTGTAGATGTTACTTCTCTTAATGATGGCATTGAATGCTCTTCCTTTATTTACCCTCACCAAAACAGATCTGAAGGCTCTGTTTGTGAGAATTTTTCTCTAGATGGTAGTTCTAGTTTAGACTGTCTTCGATAAAGTTGACCTTGATTTCCTTATGTAACTCCTGGAGCTTAGAGGTTTTGGGGGTAAATGGAGTAGTTGGATCCAGCAACTTACTCATGGGGGGTTTGTTGGGGTCAAGTTAAATAACTGTGAAAGTGATTTTTTCCTTGCTGGTAAAGGCCTTAGGCAAGGTGACCCCATCTCCCCGCTTTTGTTTAATTTAGTAGTGGACGTTCTTACTAAAAAGCGGAGCAAAGTTGCTGATCATAGTCTGATTCCAGGGCTCTGTCCTGAGGTCTGCCCTGGTGGCATCATCTGCCTTCAATATGCAGATGATACCATCCTTTTCTTAGACAATGACTCTACACATGCTAGCAATCTGAAAACTGTTCTAACCTGTTTTGAACAAGTCTCAGGCATGAGAATCAACTACTCTAAAAGTGAACTCATCCCTATCAACATGGATGATCGGGAGTTAGCTGACTTCCTCTCTATTCTAGTCTGTAATAAAGGTAACATCCCTGTTAAGTACGTAGATATCCCTCTCCACTATGATAAACTGAGGAGAGAGGATATCCAACCCCTTCTGGATAAAATCATTAAAAGGATTGCTCGGTGGAGGGGCAAACTTCTCTTTTATAGAGTTAGATTGATCCTCATAAAAGCTTGTTTGGCTAGCATTCCAGTGTATCTCCTCTCCTTCTTCAAGTTCCCTAAATGGGCAGTGAACCTCATCAATTGTCAGATGTCTCAATGCTTCTGGAATGATTTTGAGGGAAATAGGAAGCTACACCTTGCTAATTGGGCCCTAGTCTCTATGAAAAAAGATTTTGGAGGCCTAGGCATACCTAACCTCCAAGAAATTAACATCTGGAAGGTTCTTATTTCCCATAAATACCTAGGAAATAAACCTAATATTTTTGTCCCTTCCTCCAACCCTAAGACCTCTAGATTTTGGAAAGGAGTAAAATCTATTATGCATGCTGTGAAATTTGGTTACAGATGGAACATATGGGATGGGAGCAGAACCAGGTTCTGGGAAGATACTTGGTTTGGCACATCCCCCCTAGCAGTCCAATTTTGGCCTATTTATTCTGTCTGCAATGAGCTTAACAAAAGTGTCAATGAAGTTTGGGACAGTCAATGCCTAAAACTCTCTTTTAGAAGGAACTTTAGTGATAGTCTCATGGAACAATGGTTCCAGTTGGAGGAAATTGCCAAAAGCATTACATTTACTACCGAGCCGGATGCCCTGATTTGGCAACTAGACAATAAGGGGAAGTATTCCTCCAGCTCCCTCTATCATGTTATCAACATTAGAGGGGTTCAACCCGTGTTTATCCCTGCTGTCTCGAAATTGAGGGTTCCCCCTAAAATTCATGTATTTCTCTAGCTTCTCTCCAAAAACAAATTGATGACTAGGGATAACCTTAGGAAGAGACACATCATCAAACCCCTTGATTGTGTTTACTGCTTGGAACAAGAGTCTTGTTCTCACCTATTTTTTGAATGTATGGTTGCTAAACATCTCTGGGCCCACATTGAGGAATATTTCTCTAGTCAGATTGGCTCATCCTTCGAATCTGTCGCCAGATTCTGGATTGCTACCAAAAAGTGCTCAGTTTTAAATATTGTTAGCTTAGCTGTCCTTTGGTGCCTCTGGAAATATAGAAATGCTATGATTTTCAGTAACACCTTGTGGATTTCCATTCCGCAGGTCTTGAGGTTGATCGGGAACATAGTGAGGAACTGGGCGATTCTCTCCTCCGGGTCGGACAAGGACAAGTTGATGAGTTTCGTTGAAACCCTAACAAGATCCCTCCAGAAACCGTTGGCGATCACTTGTGGCTGAACAAGGCTCGACCTGCTCTGGGGCTAGACCCGTGGGCTCATCTCAAGACCTCTGATGAAGATGATGGGCTCCTGGCACCGAAAAAGAGGGACATCCACCATGCTACACCTTCCAGCCTGGTGTCTCCGCTTGCTTACTAGTCGCCGCAGGCTGACACGGCCCCTCGGCTGAAGACCATGAAGGCTTCGCTGGACCCTCCTTGTGTCATTTGAGTGCTCTATCCGCTCTGCCTTTGGCACCGCTCGGGTGATTTGTGTTATTCAGAGAACTTGTTCATCCACCCCCCCTAGTTTGTAGCTTGTCTACCTTTGCTTTCGAACTGCTCTTTGAGCTCCTGTATTAGAATATGTTGTGGTTTCGTTCTCAGCAATGGAACCGGGGAGATGCTCCCTGTTTTTGTAAAAATATATATTTTATATGTTATTATATATAATTTTTATTGTCATCATATATTTGACAGATACTTACATATGTAAGAAAACAATATCCCACATCTTATTAACTTATAAAAATAATTTCTTAACAAATAAAATCCTGGATTGTTTTGGCACGAAAATCCTAGTGATTGTGTACAAAAGCTTGGTAAGATTTAAGGACGAATGTTACAATATCACTTATTATTTAAATATATTTATAACAAATAATGCTCAGCCCCTTTATATTTTTTGATAACATTGCTGGCCCAACCCAACATTATAATTAGAATCAGCCCAGCAAAATCGTGTATTTCGAGAAAGTGCAAATGGCCTATAATTTTTTAGGAAATAAAATAAACGGGCCGCATGGACGCTACGTTATTTGTTCACCCAGCCCAGCTAATGGCTGTAATTCGAAAAAATATCAAATTGACTGTAAATTCTACCGCGCAAAAAAGACTATAAATTCTGAAAAAATGGGTTGAATACGTGCCACATTTTTGGAGCCTGAAATGTGGGCCAATAGGTCGAAGCCAATGCAAGTCGTTGTCAATTTAGTCAACAAATGATTCTGACATGTTAGCCGTTGGATTTACATCCAACGACCGGCATCCATCTTCAATCTCTCGTCTTCTTCCTCCAGTGCCGCCGGGACCACCTCCCGCCTCCTACTGCTAGCAGCTCTGCTTAGCACACTTCGCTATGAAGCGCTACTCTACCGTTGGCCAGGCCATCCCTCCACTCTCCACACCTCCTGTTCTTCTCCACCGACTGCCGAACCACACCGCACTAGAACCAGTTAACCCTCATACACCTCTCCATCTGTGACTCTACTCTCGCGTCTTCCCATCTCCCGCTCGTTGCTGTCCGGGGCCTCGCCGTCGTCCACCACCTTGGATGCTCTCAGTGCGGCGTGGTCAACGTGGTCAACGTACGACACCATCGGAAGTAGACTGTGTGTGGAGAGGCTGACAGCTGGGTCCACGGCTGCACAAGAGGAAATGCCTCACGCAAAATAATGATTCCTCCACCTGACATCTAGGACCCACCGGAAGGGCCTTTGTATTTCACAAAAATAACGTGCTCCCCGCTGACATGTCGGACCCACCAGCTATCATCGCTCGCAAGGAAGTGCCTCCTTATTACGACAAAAAAATGAATATTCCCCCTGCCAGCTGGAACCCAGCATAGTGGGAGGCTGACTTGTAGGCCTACCAAGTTGACGGGGACGGAGGGCTTTGTCAACTTAGTCAATATGAACGATTCTAGCTCTTGTTACCATACGATGTTCATCCAACAGCCGTAGTGCTTCTTCAACCTCTGGTCTTCTTGCTCCAACCGCCCAAACCAGCGCCGGTCATGCCGCGTGCTCCTGCCTCCCGTGGCCGGCTGTGATGCCACGGAGGCCTCACCGCACCCTACTACTCCCACTGCTGGCCAGGCCATCCCTCTACTCACCCACACCCCCTGTTATTCTGCGGCGACAGCAGCCTCACACCGCAGCCGAACCAGTGAACACCTCTACTCCTCTTCGCGTGGGCATCCACTGCTGCGTGTTCCCCGTCTCTGAGTCGTCCCCTTCCTAGTCCTCGCCGTCATCCACCGCCGTGGTGCTCTCGGCGCGGCGTGGTCAATGTGGTCAAGGAACGACTTCCATCGGATGTGGACTGTACGTGGAGAGGCTGACAGCTGGGTCCATGGCCGTAGCAAGGAAGTGCCTCCTTATTACGCACAAAATAGTGATTCCTCCACCTGACAGCGGGGACCCACCGGACGAGCCACAGTATTTCATGAAAAAAACGTTCCCCCCTGACTGCTGGGACCCACCAGCTACATCTTTGCACGCAAGGAAGTGCGTCCGGGCAAAAAATAACGATTCGCCCCCCTGCCTGCTAGGACCCACCAGCTACATCTTCACACGCAAGGAAGTGCGTCCGGGCAAAATAAAACGATTCGCCCCCTGACTG
This sequence comes from Triticum monococcum, assembly GCA_034509565.1. Taxonomy (NCBI): domain Eukaryota; kingdom Viridiplantae; phylum Streptophyta; class Magnoliopsida; order Poales; family Poaceae; genus Triticum; species Triticum monococcum. The sequence continues at coordinate 700,982,238 of CM067847.1, forward strand.
CTGGGACCCACCAGCTACATCTTCGCACGCAAGGAAGTGCCTGACAGTCGGGACCCACCTGGTCGAAGCGTACGTAGCATTGTCATTCTCGTCGCGAACGTGTACGTACATATATACTGGTGGATGTAGAGGCGTGCACGTGTCGTAGTAGAGGCACGCACGTAGCATGTACATGTACGTACAGCGGCCAGGGTGCAAGAAAGAAAATACAGCCACGTATGTGTACATACGGTGGGGTCTCGAATGCCTACTCATGCATACGTATGGCCAGGGCTCGTGTACATGGCGGGGTCGGAACGGAGAAACAGTGTCGTCGTCGTATTCATGGGGAGGCAACGGAATGCGTCGTCTTCATGGGGACGCAATGGAATGCGTCGTGTTCATGGGGAGGCAACGGAATGTGTCATGTTCATCGGGAGGGCTTGGACGGAACAGGCGATGGAAACGAGGCATGAATGGGGTCTTGTTGATCGGGAGGGGTCGGGCGTACCGCAAAATGGAGGAAGCGGATCTCCTATGGTCGAAACGGGGGTCCTGTTGATCAGGAGGGGTGTGGCGTACCGTAAAACGGACAAAACGGACCTCCTACGGTCGAAACGGGGGTCCTGTTGATTGGGAGGGGTGTGGTGTACCGCAAAACGGACGAAACAGACCTCCTACGGTCGAAACGGGGGTCCTGTTCATCGGGAGGGGTGTGGCGTACCGCAAAACGGGACTCCACGGGATACTATTCATCTCCACCGTCGACCTCCTCCAGCCTCCCGGGCTACCGTCGACCTCCTCCAGCCTCCACGGGCTCCTGTTCATCCAGCCTCCACCGCGCGTGACTCCACCGGCTACTGTTCAACCACACCTCCACCGTCTACTGTTCATCCAGCCCTCCACACCATGGGGTCCTATTCAACCACCCCTCCACGGACACCCCTCCACCGTCTACTGTTCATCCAGCCCTCCACCACACCACGGGGTCCTGTTCATCCAGAGGCAACGCCACCGCTCACTGTTCATCCAAACCCCCCGCAACGCTCACTATTCATCCCAGAGGCAGCATCGATCGGCTTCAGTTAGCAGCAGTAGTGAAGGAATCGCTCGACCGGGTTCAGTTAACAGCCATCGATCGATCGCTCGGGTTCAGTAACGCGTAGCCTGCAGTGCAATCGCTCGGGTTCAGTTGCCCAATGCCTCGCACGGGTTCAGTTAGAGCCGACGCCTCGCACACACGCGCGTACGTGTATGATAGAAACGCACATCGCTCGGCCCCCGACCTCCCACCGTAACCGGGAACTCCCCGAAATTTTCCTCCCCCTCGCTTCTACCACCGTTTTTTCCCTCATGCACAGCTCAAAGAATGTCATCCAGCTGCGTCTCCGGCCCGCCCAGGACGAAAAGCCCATTTTCTGTCGTGGTTTTTTGTCATAGAAGTAGGAGCCCACCACATCTATGATGATACCGTCTTTTGTCACAATTATCTTCATAGAAGTGTCATATGTATGACAGAAAAAAATTTCGTTCGGCGCAAAATGTCACGGATGTGTATTTTTTTGTAGTGTATGGTGGACTCTCATGGCAAAACTGGTTTAAGGGTGTTTGGAAGCACAAGTAGTATCTCTACTTGGTGCAAAGAATTTGGCTAGCATGAGGGGGAAAGGCAACCTCAATCATGTTGGATGATCCAAGACAATATAATTCATCTCAGATGCAAGAAAACAAAACCCATTACGTTTTCTTCCTTGTCCAACGTCAACTCTTTAGCATGTCATATTTTAATGAGTGCTCACAATCATAAAAGATGTCCAAGATAGTATATATATATATATATATATATATGTGTGAAGACCTCTCTTTCTTTATTACTTCCTATTAATTGCAACGATGACCAAAACTATGTTTGTCAACTCTCAACAACTTTTATTCATCATACTTTTTCTATGTGAGCTCATTACTCTCCATATGATCCATATGGTCTCTTTGTTTCTCTTTATTTCTCCCTCTTCTTTTATTTTTAAGATCATGGCAAAATAATCAAGCCCTTTACTCAACACTAATCTTTATTATATATAGCTCACGGACTTGATTACATAGAAGGATCATAAAGCAAAACTCACAACTAGATCATACTAAGAACTTTTATTCTACTAGATCAAAATATTATCAAATGGGTCGAACTAAGAAAAGCGGTAAAGATAAAAGTGATGGTGATACGATACCGGGGCACTACCCCAAGCTTGGCAGTTGCCAAGGGGAGTGCCCATACTAGATACTCAGTTCTTCTTTGTTGGTGAAGAAGGTGATGGTTTTTTTGATGGCGTAGCTTGTCGTCCTTCTTCCAAGGCATAGGCTCACCATCATAGAAGGATGATCGAGTCTCCTGAAACCTCAAATCTGTAGCCAAACTTATCCTCTTGAATCTATATTCATACTCACAGTTTTGATTTTGCAGGTCATAGATCTGGGCTTGGAGGTGCTCGATTTTCTCATGAAGCTTGAAGATGGCCACCCCAATGTCCTTGACGTCCAGCTTGTGGTTGTTGGTGAACTCCATGATCATAATGTGATTGGAATCGTGTCCATGCTCCGCCATCTCCTGACACTTGAAAACTTCTTCCTCCAATACCTCGAGCCTTGCCTCCATGCTTCCGGTCTTCCTTGGTCCCTCAACATCGCAGATGTGCAACAACCACTCACGCATCTCAATGGTTTGAGGGTGTTTCAGCACTTCTGTGAGGTAGGGGTTGATGACCTTCTCAAAGAACTGGTCCTTGGGGGAACATGAAGACGACATGACGACCTGGATCTGTTAGAAAAACAGCTCTAACCAAAGACATGAGATTTTTGCGTGATACGGGAGTCAAAACCTCTGGGAGAATATATAATGAATTTTTACCGACCAAAATACGTGTTGTGTACGAAAACGGAGTCCGGAGAGCACACGAGGTGCCGACGAGGTAGGGGCGCGCGCCCAGGGGGTAGGGCGCGCCCTCCACCCTCGTGGAGGCCTCAGGTCCTTACGGACTGCTTCTTATTTTTCTATTTTTCTAAATATTCCAAAACGGAAGAAAATTGCCATTACAACTGATTTGGAGTCTGTTTACTTACCGTACCACATACCTCTTCCTTTTCGGAGTCTGAAATGTTCCAAAAAGTGTTCGGTTTCAATAACATTGGTTGCAACATTTATAGGATTACCTGAGATATAATGTTTAATTCTTTGACCGTTCACCACCTTCGGATTTGTGCCTTTGAAGTTGTTGATTTTTATGGCACCGGAACGATAGACCTCCTCGATAACGTAAGAACCTTCCCATTTAGAGAGAAGTTTTCCTGCAAAAAATCTTAAACGAGAGTTGTATAGCAATACATAGTCACCTACATTAAACTCACTCTTTTGTATCCTTTTGTCATGCCATCTTTTAACTTTTTCTTTAAATAATTTGGCATTTTCATAGGCTTGGGTTCTCCATTCATCAAGTGAGCTAATGTCAATAACCTCTTCTCACTGGCAAGTTTATAATCATAGTTGAGCTGTTTAATATCCCAATAAGACTTATGTTCTAGTTTGAGAGGTAAGTGACATGCTTTTCCATAAACCATTTTATACGGAGACATACCCATAGGAATTTTATATGAAGTTCTATAGGCCCATAATGCATCATCAAGTTTCTTGGACCAATTCTTTCTAGATCTATTAACAGTCTTTTGCAAAATTAATTTGAGCTCTCTATTTCTCAATTCTACTTGACCACTAGACTGTGGGTGATAAGGAGATGCAATTCTATGATTAACATCATACTTAGCAAGCATTTTACGGAAAGCACCGTGAATAAAATGTGAACCACGATCGGTCATTAAATATCCAGGGACTCCAAACTTTGGAAAAATAACTTCTTTAAGCATCTTAATAGAGGTGTTATGATCAGCACTACTAGTTGGAATAGCTTCTACCCACTTAGTAACATAATCAACAACAACTAAAATATGTGTATATCCATTAGAGGCAGGAAAAGGTCCCATATAGTCAAAGCCCCAAACATCAAATGGTTCAATAACAAGTGAATAATTCATAGGCATTTCTTGACGTCAATTGATATTACCAATTCTTTGACATTCATCACAAGACAAGACAAACTTACGGGCATCCTTGAAAGGACTCCTGGGTTTGTCACGGCAGATGTCCTCTTGAAAGGACTTAGTCGTGGAGCCATCGCTACGGGTTAGCTTAAAGGGGTTAAACCGGACAAGGGGACACGAGGGGTTTTATACTAGTTCGGCCCCTTCGATGAAGGGAAAAGCCTACGTCTAGTTGTGATTTGTATTGCTAGGATTTCGATGACCAAGGAGCGAATCCGCTTTTCCTAGATCTCGAGTTGTTGTGTGTTGTCCTCAAACCGCAGCCGTGTCGTCCCCTTATATACATAGGCTGACGCCCGCCGGTTTACAGAGTCCCGAGGCTGGGTCATATTGGTGTCCGACTCGGTCTCTATTCCTCTAACTTACAATACAAGTTTATATGATAAAGTCGGTTCACATCTACAGGCTTTAACCCGCCTTTGAGCCTTGGGTCTTAGTAAAGCGCCACCATCTTCACATCTTCATGGGCTTCTATCTTCATGGAGCTAACCCGGCCACTCCTAGCCGGTTTACCTCGAGTAACCATGTCCCCAATATTAGGCCCCGGATTGATTTGAACTTGTTCATGTCAATCTTCAATACTTAGAAAAATTCTTGCCCTGGCACCTTCGTATAAATCTGGTAAATCACCGTGACATCATCCTTTAAATTAGCAGTAAATCGTTATGACGTCATCTACCCATTGAAGCCGAAGATACCCTTCATTAATGAACATTCAACCCTCAAGGCGGCATCCTTATTAACTATCCATTTCTAGCTCCTCGATTTACGCACCCGTCGCTTATCAGTTCACCTTATAAATAGTACCACGGGCCCTTCTCTTTTTCCCCTTCGTCTCCTTCACCTCTTCTTCCTTCTTGCGACATCTCTGTCCCTGAGAGCCGCTGCCGCCACCGAGCTTTGCCTTCGTCTCTCCGCCGGCCGCTGCATCAACTTGGTTGTGCCAGAAGACTGCGGTGCTCCTTCGTTGCTTCAATCAGTCTCTATAAGTCTTTCCCTTTCCCCCCTTTGTAGATCTGTTTAGGGTTCCCTCGTTCTTCGCAGTTCATCGAAGTTTATCAGGGCTCCAGTGCGGCTCTTCCCTGTTCCCCCGTATCTATGGATAAAAAACTCAAGTTTGATATATTGCTCGTAATGGTTTAATTTCCGCTACCACAATAAACATTGTGTACGCAAAAAACTGATCTGAACCATTACGAACTACTTTGGGTCCAACCCTTTTAGGTCAAAATATTTTTTGCTTTCCTGTCTTTCAGTAGATCCAAAATTTCCATGTGCCCTTGTGGAACCTGTTTCACCTTACTTAGTCATTTTTACCTTGGATCTGTATCCTCATTACCACATAGGCGGTTTACCTTTGTAAAAACAACCTATCACATACCATTAGTCCCCTGGTAAACCGGCAAACCGTTTTTACATCCGTTGTTATAATCCGGTTTAACAACATGTGCATACCTTTGTTCTGATATGACCTTGTCATTCATTATTGCATCAGCCTCCAGTTTACACAATTTTTACATAGTTGTATATCTTTATTCCGTCGCACCTTACGTACCACCATAAATGATTTGTAAACCGGTATTTCCTTTCATCTTTCTGTTTGCAATGGCCAAACAGTTTTATGCCTGCAACTGGGCTCCTTCCCTGGTTACCGAAGAACAGTTGAACGGAATGGTCAATATCAGCACTTTGCCCAAAAAGATTGAGATCCGATGGGGAGTTCCAGGAACAGAGAATCCTCCTACCCCGAGGCAGGGTGAGGTAGTGGTCTTTGTTGACCACATAGGCCATGGTTTCAAACCGCCCGGATCGAAGTTTTTCCGAGATGTTCTTGCCAGTTTCCAGCTCCATCCTCAAGATATTGGACCCAACTCGGTGTCCAATATATGCAACTTCCAAGTCTTCTCTGAAGTGTACTTACAAGAAGAACCAACTGTTGCGCTGTTCCGGGATTTTTTTCATCTGAACCGGCGCACAGAATTTGTAGACGGTCCCAACACTGAACTTGGTGGCGTCTCTATTCAAAAGCGGAAAGAAGTTCAGTTCCCTCATGCCAAGCTGCAAAGTCACCCTAAGGACTGGAACCAGACTTGGTTCTACTGTAAGGATACCTCTCCTGAAGATGAGAATCCTCTGCCAGGCTATCGTGCCCACCGGCTTTCGAACACTCATCCATTGCCAGAATGTTTATTTGCTGCGGAACGGGCCACATATGCCCCTCAACTCGCCAAGCTCCGGGCCTTTGTGGCTAATGGTTTATCGGGCGTCGACTTTGTGCATTGTTGGTTATCTTGGAGCATCTTGCCATTAAGCCGCCGCTCCGGTTTAATGTGTGAGTACACAGGTGGATTAGAAGACCCCCAACGCCACATCAACATTCAGTTAACCGGTGAAGAGGTCACTGAAGGTGTTAAGAAAATTTTGAACGAATCGGAATCTATCTGTCGCCAAACCGGCTCGAACCCCTTCTACACACAAAATAAACCGCCTGTTGTAAGTACTATCCTTCCTTTTTATCTTCCACATCTTTTTAAATTGTTCAACCCGTAAACATTCTTCTGTTTGTTTATAAAAAGGGTGATGATCCATTCTGGAAGAAGAAACCCGTAGATAAAGCGGCAAAGCCATCATGCCCCAAAACAAAAGCCATCAAGAGAACCTCAAAGCGTAAAACAGCTGAACATATCAAATTGGAACTTGATCAAGATGCAGATGAACCGGAAGTTGAGGTAGAACTTGAGTCATTTGGCTCCCTTTTCATGCACCTCATTAACAATGATCTTTATCAGGAGGACGTGGAAGGCAGCCAGGCTGATGATGTAGGGGTAATTACACTTTCCTCCAGTTCAGACTCTATGGCAACACAAAAAACACGTCAAGCGGTCCGGAAAGTAAGCTTTTCTCATCCTCTTGCTTACTTGGATCCAACATTTATTTTGAAGACGCAACAGCACGAGGCTCGCCGGACAACCCGATACAGTGGCCAACAGGTCACTTCGGCCGGTTTACCTAACACTCCAGTTTGGAAGCGCTGATCTGAGGTCTCCCCCACTTCTGACAATTCTTATCCCAAGGCAAGTTATTTCCCACAACCTCTTTATCCGTCTGATTCAAATTATCAGGTGACACCTCCCTCATCCTCTGGCGAGTCAACAGCGACCCAACTCCCTCCTCTCAAAACTGTAGTTGGGTAAGTACTCAAACTCTTTCTTCAAATGTTTTGCATATCTTGAATAGTATGCTAAATTTTCACCTCTTTTATTTTTGTTTGCAGAGCCAAAGCCAGACCCAGCAAAAGAGCTCGGTTGAACAATCCGTCTGAAGACCAGGTGGTTCTTGAACAGGAGCAAACAGGTGAACCGGACCAAACTCGTGAACTGGAGGGTCCCCATCCTGAAGCTACATTTGATGAGCCACCCCCTCAAGACTAGAATATCGACGAACAAACAGAAGATGATACTGATGTTCCTGATACTGAACCGGTAGCTCCAATCCGGGCTAGTCCGGTGACAGTTACTGGCACTCCACCATCTCTTGGGGAACGTATTAATTTCAAAAATTCTCCTACGCACACGCAAGATCATGGTGATGCATAGCAACGAGGGGGAGAGTCTGATCTACGTACCCTTGTAGATCGCAACGGAAGCGTTGACACAACGTAGAGGAAGTAGTCGTACGTCTTCTTCCTGATCCGACCGATCCAAGCACCGTTACTCCGGCACCTCCGAGTTCTTAGCACACGTACAGCTCGATGACGATCCCCGGGCTCCGATCCAGCAAAGCTTCAGGGAGGAGTTCCGTTAGCACGACGGCGTGGTGACGATCTTGATGTACTACCGACGCAGGGCTTCGCCTAAGCACTGCAACAATATGATCGAGGTGGAATTTGGTGGCAGGGGGCACCGCACACGGCTAAGGAACGATCACCAAGGATCAACTTGTCTGTCATGGGGTGCCCCCCTGCCTCCGTATATAAAGGAGCAAGGGGGAGGGGCCGGCCGGCCTAGGAGGAGGCGCGCCAAGGGGAGTCCTACTCCCACCGGGAGTAGGACTCCCTCCTTCCTTGTTGGAGTAGGAGAAGGGGAAAGAGGTGGAGAGGAATAAGGAAAAGGGGGTTGCGCCCCTTGTCCAATTCAGACCAGAGGGGGGGCGCAGGCCTCCTTCCTTTTGGCCTCTCTCCTCTATTCCCGTATGGCCCAATAAGGCCCATATACTCCCCGGCGAATTCCCGTAACTCTCCGGTACTCCAAAAAATACCCGAATCACTCGGAACCTTTCCGAAGTCTGAATATAGTCGTCCAATATATCGATCTTTACGTCTCGGGCATTTTGAGACTCCTCGTCATGTCCCCGATCTCATCCGGGACTCCGAACTCCTTCGATACATCAAAACTCATAAACTTATAATATAACTGTCATCAAAACCTTAAGCGTGCGGACCCTATGGTTCGAGAACAATGTAGACATGACCGAGACACGTCTCCGGTCAATAACCAATAGCGGGACCTGGATGCCCATATTGGCTCCTACATATTCTACGAAGATCTTTATCGGTCAGACCGCATAACAACATACATTGTTCCCTTTGTCATCGGTATGTTATTTGCCCGAGATTCGATCGTCGGTATCCAATACCTAGTTCAATCTCGTTAGTGGCAAGTCTCTTTACTCGTTCCGTAATACATCATATCGCAACTAACTCATTAGTCACAATGCTTGCAAGGCTTATGTGATGTGTATTACCGAGAGGGCCCAGAGATACCTCTCCGACAATCGGAGTGACAAATCCTAATCTCGAAATACGCCAACCCAACATCTACCTTTGGAGACACCTGTAATGCTCCTTTATGATCACCCAGTTACGTTGTGACGTTTGGTAGCACCCAAAGTGTTCCTCCGGCAAACGGGAGTTGCATAATCTCATAGTCATAGGAACATGTATAAGTCATGAAGAAAGCAATAGCAACATACTAAACGATCGAGTGCTAAGCTAATGGAATGGGTCATGTCAATCAGATCATTCAACTAATGATGTGACCTCGTTAATCAAATAACAACTCTTTTGTCCATGGTTAGGAAACATAACCATCTTTGATTAACGAGCTAGTCAAGTAGAGGCATACTAGTGACACTCTGTTTGTCTATGTATTCACACATGTATTATGTTTCCGGTTAATACAATTCTAGCATGAATAATAAACATTTATCATGATATAAGGAAATAAATAATAACTTTATTATTGTCTCTAGGGCATATTTCCTTCAGTCTCCCACTTGCACTAGAGTCAATAATCTAGATCACATCACCATGTGATTAACATTGATAGTTCACATCATCATGTGATTAACACCCATATTTCACATCGCCATGTGACCAATACCCAAAGGGTTTACTGGATTCAGTAATCTAGTTCACATCGCTATGTGATTAACACCCAAAGAGTACTAAGGTGTGATCATGTTTTGCTTGTGAGAGAATCTTAGTCAACGGATCTGCCACATTCAGATCCACATGTATTTTGCAAATTTCTATGTCAACAATGCTCTGCATGGAGCTACTCTAGCTAATTGCACCCACTTTCAATATGTATCTAGACCGAGACTTAGAGTCATCTAGATTAGTGTCAAAACTTGCATCGGCGTAACACTTTACGACGAGCCTTTTGTCACGTCCATAATCGAGAAACATATCCTTATTTCACTAAGGATAATTCTGACCGCTGTCCAGTGATCTACTCCTAGATCACTATTGTACTCCCTTGCCAAATCAGTGTAGGGTATACAATAGATCTGGTACACAGCATGGCATACTTTATAGAACCTATGGCTGAGGCATAGGGAATGACTTTCATTCTCTTTCTATCTTCTGCCGTGGTCGGGCTTTGAGTCTTACTCAACTTCACACCTTATACTACAGGCAAGAACTCTTTCTTTGACTGCTCCATTTTTGAACTACTTCAAAATCTTGTCAAGGTATGTACTCATTGAAAAAAACTTATCAAGCGTCTTGATCTATCTCTATAGATCTTGGAGCTCAATATGTAAGCAGCTTCACCGAAGTCTTTCTTTGAAAAACTCCTTTCAAACACTCCTTTATGCTTTACAGAATAATTCTACATTATTTCCGATCAACAATATGTCATTCACATATACGTTATCAGAAATGCTGTAGTGCTCCCACTCACTTTCTTGTAAATACAGACTTCACCGCAAGTCTGTATAAAACTATATGCTTTGATCAACTTATCAAAGCGTGTATTCCAACTCTGAGATGCTTGCACCAGTCCATAGATGAATCGCTGGAGCTTGCATATTTTGTTAGCACCTTTAGGATTGACAAAACCTACTGGTTGCATCATATACAACTCTTCTTTAAGAAATCCATTAAGGAATGTAGTTTTGTTTATCCATTTGCCAGATTTCATAAAATGCAGCAATTGCTAACATGATTCGGACAGACTTAAGCATAGATACGGGTGAGAAACTCTCATCATAGTCAACACTTTGAACCTTTCGAAAACCTTTTGCGACAATTCTAGCTTTGTAGATAGTAACACTACTATCAGCGTCTGTCTTCCTCTTGAAGATCCATTTATTCTCAATTGCTTGCTGATTATCGGGAAAGTCAACCAAAGTCCAAACTTTGTTCTCATACATGGATCATATCTCAGATTTCATGGCTTCAAGCCATTTCTCGGAATTTGGGCTCATCATCGCTTCCTCATAGTTCGTAGGTTCGTCATGGTCAAGTAACATGACCTCCAGAACAGGATTACTGTACCACTCTGGTGCGGATCTCACTCTGGTTTACCTACGAGATTCGGTAGTAACTTGATCTGAAGTTACATGATCATCATCATTAGCTTCCTCACTAATTGGTGTAGTAGTCACAGGAAAAGATTTCTGTGATGAACTATTTTCCAATAAGGGAGAAGGTACAATTACCTTATCAAGTTTTCTACTTTCCTCCCACTCACTTCTTTCGAGAGAAACTCCTTCTCTATAAAGTATCCATTATAAGCAACGAATGTCTTGCCTTAGGATCTGTGATAGAAGGTGTACCCAACAGTCTCCTTTTGGGTATCCTATGAAGATATATTTCTCCGATTTGGTTTTGAGCTTATCAGGATGAAACTTTTTCACATAAGCATCACAACCCCAAACTTTAAGAAACGACTACTTTGGTTTCTTGCTAAACCACAGTTCAGATTGTGTCGTCTCAACGGACTTAGATGGTGCCCTTTTTTTTAACGTGAATGCAGCTGTCTCTAATGCATAACCCCAAAACGATAGTGGTAGATCGGTAAGAGACACCATAGATTGCACTATATCCAATAAAGTACGGTTATGACGTTCGGACACACCATTATGATGTGGTGTTCCAGGTGGCGTGAGTAGTGAAACTATTTCACATTGTTTTTAACTGAAGACCAAACTTGTAACTCAAATATTTTACCTCTGCGATCATATCGTAGAAACTTTTATTTTCTTGTCACGATGATTTTCTTCTTCACTCTGAAATTCTTTGAACTGTTCAAATGTTTCAGACTTATGTTTCATCAAGTAGATATCCCATATCTGCTCAAATCATCTGTGAAGGTCAGAAAATAATGATACTTGATGCAAGCCTTAATATTCATCGGACCACATACATCAGTATGTATGATTTCCAACAAATCTGTTGCTTGCTTCATTGTTCTGGAGAATGGCGTTTTTAGTCATCTTGCCCATAAGGCATGGTTCGCAAGCATCAACTGATTCATAATCAAGTGATTCCAAAAGCCCATCAGCATGGAGTTTCTTCATGCGCTTTACACCAATATGACCTAAACGGCAGTGCTACAAATAAGTTGCACTATCATTATTAACTTTGCATCTTTTGGTTTCAATATTATGATGATGTGTATCACTACGATCGAGATCCAACGAACTATTTTCATTGGGTGTGTAACCATATAAGGTTTTATTCATATAAACAGAACAACAATTTATTCTCTTAAATGAATAACTGTATTACAATAAACATAATCAAATCATATTCATGCTCAACGCAAACACCAAATAACACTTATTCAGGTTCAACACTAATCCCGAAAGTATAGGGAGTGTGCGATGATGATCATATCAATCTTGGAACCACTTCCAACACACATCGTCACTTCACCCTTAACTAGTCTCTGTTCATTCTGCAACTCCCGTTTCGAGTTACTAATCTTAGCAACTGAACTAGTATCAAATACTGAGGGGTTGCTATAAACACTAGTAAAGTACACATTAATAACATGTATATCAAATATACTTATGTTCACTTTGCCATCCTTCTTATCTGCCAATCACTTGGGGTAGTTCCGCTTCCAGTGACCAGTCCCTTTGCAATAGAAGCACTTAGTCTCAGGCTTAGGATCAGACTTGGGCTTCTTCACTTGAGCAGCAACTTGCTTACTGTTCTTTTTGAAGTTCCCCTTCTTCTCTTTGCCCTTTTCTTGAAACTAGTGATCTTGTCAACCATCAACACTTGATGCTCTTTCTTGATTTCTACCTTCATTGATTTCATCATCATGAAAAGCTCGGGAGTCTTTTTCGTCATCCCTTGCATACTATAGTTCATCACGAAGTTCTACTAACTTGGTGATGGTGACTAGAGAATTCTGTCAATCACTATCTTATCTGGAAGATTAACTCCCACTTGATTCAAGCGATTGTAGTACCCAGACAATCTGAGCACATGCTCACTAGTTGAGCGATTCTCCTCCATCTTTTAGCTATAGAACTTTGTTGGAGACTTCATATCTCTCAACTCGGGTATTTGCTTGAAATATTAATTTCAACTCCTGGAACATCTCATATGGTCCATGACGTTCAAAACGTCTTTGAAGTCCCGATTCTAAGCCGTTAAGCATGGTGCACTAAACTATCAAGTAGTCATCATATTGAGCTAGCCAAACGTTCATAACATCTGCATCTGCTCCTGCAATAGGTCCGTCACCTAGCGGTGCATCAAGGACATAATTCTTCTGTGCAGCAATGAGGATAAACCTCAGATCACGGATCCAATCCGCATCATTGCTACTAACATCTTTCAATATAATTTTCTCTAGGAACATATCAAAGTAAACACAGGGAAGCAACAACGCGAGCTATTGATCTACAACATGATTTACAAAATACTACAAGGACTAAGTTCATGATAAATTTAAGTTCAATTAATCATATTACTTAAGAACTCCCACTTAGATAGACATCCCTCTAATCCTCTAAGTGATCACGTGATCCAAATCAACTAAACCATGTCCGATCATCACTTGAGATGGAGTAGTTTCAATGGTGAACATCACTATGTTGATCATATCTACTATATGATTCATGCTCGACCTTTCGGTCTCCGTGTTCCGAGGCCATATCTGTATATGCTTGGCTCGTCAAGTATAACCTGAGTATTCCGTGTGTGCAACTATTTTGCACCCGTTGTATTTGAACGTAGAGCCTATCACACCCGATCATCACGTGGTGTCTCAGCACAAAGAACTTTTGCAACGGTGCATACTCAGGGAGAACACTTCTTGATAATTAGTGAGAGATCATCTTAAAATGCTACCGTCAAACTAAGCAAAATAAGATGTATAAAAGATAAACATCATATGCAATCAAAATATGTGACATGATATGGCCACCATCATCTTGCTTCTTTGATCTCCATCTCCAAAGTACTGTCATGATCTATATCGTTACTGGCATGACACCATGATCTCCATCATCTTGATCTATATCAATGGGTCGTCACGTGGTCGTCTCGCCAACACTTGCTCTTGCAACTATTGCTATCGCATAGCGATAAAGTAAAGCAATTATTGGGTGCTTGCATCTTATGCAATAGACAGACAACCATAAGGCTTTTGCCAGTTGCCGATAAGTTCAACAAAACATGATCATCTTATATAACAACTTATAACTCATCACGTTTTGACCATATCACATCACAACATGCCCTGCAAAAACAAGTTAGATGTCCTCTACTTTGTTGTTGCAAATTTTACGTGGCTGCTATGGGCTTAAGCAAGAACCAATCTAACCTACGCATCAAAACCACAACGATAGTTTGTCAAATAGACTCCGTTTTAACCTTCGCAAGGACCGGGCGTAGCCATACTCGGTTCAACTAAAGTTGGAGAAACAGTCACCCGCAAGTCACCTATGTGCAAAGCATGTCGGGGAAACCGGTCTCGCGTAAGCGTATGCATAATGTCGGTCCGGGCCGCTTCATCCAACAATACCGCCAAACCAAAGTATGACATGCTGGTAGGCAGTATGACTTATATCGCCCACAACTCACTTGTGTTCTACTCGTGCATATAACATCAAACCATAAAACCTAGGCTCGGATGCCACTGTTGGGGAACGTAGTAATTTCAAAATTTCTCCTACGCACACGCAAGATCATGGTGATGCATAGCAACGAGGGGGAGACTCTGATCTACGTACCCTTGTAGATCGCAACGGAAGCATTGACACAACATAGAGGAAGTAGTCGTACGTCTTCTTCCCGATCCGACCGATCCAAGCACCGTTACTCCGGCACCTCCGAGTTTTTAGCACACGTACAGCGCGATGACGATCCCCGGGCTCCGATCCAGCAAAGCTTCAGGGAGGAGTTCCGTCAGCACGACGGCGTGGTGACGATCTTGATGTACTACCGATGCAGGGCTTCGCCTAAGCACTGCAACAATATGATCGAGGTGGAATTTGGTGGCAGGGGGCACCGCACACGGCTAAGGAACGATCACCAAGGATCAACATGTGTGTCATGGGGTGCCCCCCTGCCTCCGTATATAAAGGAGCAAGGGGGAGGGGCCGGCCGGCCTAGGAGGAGGCGCGCCAAGGGGAGTCCTACTCCCACCGGGAGTAGGACTCCCTCCTTCCTTGTTGGAGTAGGGGAAGGGGAAAGAGGTGGAGAGGAATAAGGAAAAGGGGGCTGCGCCCCTTGTCCAATTCGGACCAGAGGGGGGGCGCAGGCCTCCTTCCTTTTGGCCTCTCTCGTCTATTCCCGTATGGCCCAATAAGGCCCATATACTCCCCGGTGAATTCCCGTAACTCTCCGGTACTCCAAAAAATACCCGAATCACTCGGAACCTTTTCGAAGTCCGAATATAGTCGTCCAATATATCGATCTTTACGTCTCGACCATTTCGAGACTCCTCGTCATGTCCCTGATCTCATCCGGGACTCAGAACTCCTTCGGTACATCAAAACTCATAAACTCATAATATAACTGTCATCAAAACCTTAAGCGTGCGGACCCTATGGTTCAAGAACAATGTAGACATGACCGAGACACGTCTCCGGTCAATAACCAATAGCGGGACCTGGATGCCCATATTGGCTCCTACATATTCTACGAAGATCTTTATCGGTCAGACCGCATAACAACATACATTGTTCCCTTTGTCATCGGTATGTTATTTGCCCGAGATTCGATCGTCGGTATCCAATACCTAGTTCAATCTCGTTAGTGGCAAGTCTCTTTACTCGTTCCGTAATACATCATATCGCAACTAACTCCTTAGTCACAATGCTTGCAAGGCTTATGTGATGTGTATTACCGAGAGGGCCCAGAGATACCTCTCCGACAATCGGAGTGACAAATCCTAATCTCGAAATACGCCAACCCAACATCTACCTTTGGAGACACCTGTAATGCTCCTTTATGATCACCCAGTTACGTTGTGACGTTTGGTAGCACCCAAAGTGTTCCTCCGGCAAACGGGAGTTGCATAATCTCATAGTCATAGGAACATGTATAAGTCATGAAGAAAGCAATAGCAACATACTAAACGATCGAGTGCTAAGCTAATGGAATGGGTCATGTCAATCAGATCATTCAACTAATGATGTGACCTCGTTAATCAAATAACAACTCTTTTGTCCATGGTTAGGAAACATAACCATCTTTGATTAACGAGCTAGTGAAGTAGAGGCATACTAGTGACACTCTGTTTGTCTATGTATTCACACATGTATTATGTTTCCGGTTAATACAATTCTAGCATGAATAATAAACATTTATCATGATATAAGGAAATAAATAATAGCTTTATTATTGTCTCTAGGGCATATTTCCTTCACCATCACTCGTCAATACTACTGGAAGCCAAGGAGATGATATCATTACTGGCATGGGCCACAACTCTCCTGGCCATCCTGTAATCTTGGCCAAACATAATGCCAAAGAAGAGCGTGCTGCCATGGAGAAGGGTAAATGGAGCACTGATTTGTCAAGTTATGCTCATCTCAGCGCTGAAGAACTCCAGTCCGGTTTTTGAAACCGTATGCACTCAAACCGTGATTATGAAGCCGGTTTTGGTGAACCTGATGAAGGAACGCTATGAGGTACTTTCATCTCCTTTCATTTCTTGATTCCAAAGTCTAAACATCTACCCAAGTAGCCACCAAGGGCCGTTTTATGATGTTAATCTTAAACCGGGACTTTGTAATACCTTAATCCTTACATGCTGATCCTCAATATATCAAGTCCTCAGTAAAAACAAAACCAATACTTTATCGGTGTAGTTATGTAGCTTTCCTCGGTGTAGCCCCCAAGGGCCGGTTTAGCTTTGCGAGGTAACCTGGGTCTTGAATCCATGCGTCAGTTTTGAACAGATGTACATTAGCCCCCAAGTGTTAAGGATAATGCTTGCATTGTACTTGAGACTTGTGAATGATTTGTTGATAATAGAGCAAATAGGCATTAGCCCCCAAGTACGAACTGCATAACTTGTTATACGCTTAGTACTTAGAAAATACATATCCTGTTGTTGACATATATTCGCATTTGCAGGCCGAGCTAAGTAATAGGGATGCTCGAACCGTTGATCTTCAAGAGAACGGGAAGTCCCAATAAGCAGAGGCTTTGAAAGCCAAGGAGGAGCTGACCAATGCCCTGGCAGCTATGGAGAAGATAAAAGAGACTTTTAACAAGGAGTGTGCTGACTGGGAAGCCGAAAAGGCCGGTTTAACCAAGAAAGCTGAGGACGCAAAAGCAGCCCTGAAGCCAGTTGTAGACGAACTGACCAGCTTGAAGCGGCAGATCGATGCCATGATGTCTGCGGTGTTAGGTAAGTACCTCCTTATGTTGTTTGTCCAATTCATGAGATCTTATCATTTACCAGTTTGCTGATATTAAACCATGACAGGCACTCGTATTGCTCATCTGGGCACTGATATGGGGATGAAGCTTAAAGCGGCTTACACCTTAATAGAACAGCTTTACTCTGGATCCAGCGTGCTATTTGCACTGCAGCCTACAACAAGCCGGCGCCATCATTGATAAAAGAAACCCTTGAGAAGCTGGCCATGCTACCAGCCCGGATTACCGAACTGAAGAAGGCCTCTGCAAGATCAGGAGCGCTGACCACACTAATCCGGGCCAAGGCCTGGATTTTGGATCTTGAAGCGGATGACATCATTAAAGGATATCTAGGTGTGAAAGAGGACGGTTCAAACTTCAACAATGATGATCTCCGAAGGCTGACAAAGGAGATGCAGCCAATAGCCAGCAAGCTGGTGGAGGACACAGACTTATCTCATTTCCAGCCGGTTTATGATGCTGAAGGAAAGAGACAACCTGCCTTAATCCATAAAGTCGAATAACTTGTGCCTCCAATCCGTAAGCATACTTATGCTCCTGCATTGACCCCACCAGCCTTATCCATGAAGAAGCAGTGTTTCAAGCTTTAACCAGAATCGATTGGTCAATGGTTGATTTCCAGCGTCTGGGGAGGGAGGAGGAAGAGGTGATTGCACTAGATGACCCTCAATCGTTAAGCCATCCCGATGAAGCATCCTAAACCACCAACCGGTTTATCAGCTAAAGTGTGCCACTGCTTGAAACAATTATTCAATTGGAGCCGTTTTGAAGCTTCTTGTAATAGGATAGCAAAAACACCTTTATCCATCATGCCATCGAGCATGCTTTGCGTTGCTTGATATTGTGAAAACTTGCTCCACCTTTGGAATCTATTTATGCATAATCCATTATACTTTATGTTCCTGCATATAAGAACTAGAAAGCGTCCTAGTGGTTTACCACTAGGCGGGTCATGATGCCCAAAATCCATACATAACTTGGATGGATATCCAAGATTTATTTAAACCAGATAAGATAAATACTATATGTGACATACCACGTTTAGCTAACCAACTGCTTGTACGATAAAGGTGAAGAACACCAGTCCATAGCATTGTCAATTCATTGCCCTTTTTCCGGTTCATATAAAAACCATTTGGAGCTATAATAGCTTCATAATACTGGTGATATGCAATCAAAAACCAGACTGGAAGAATATACTGCCGATATGAAACTGATCCTGTACTGACAACTAAGCGTTGAAAGGCATGCCGGGTTGGAAAGAACACTGGTTTATCAAAAAAAATATTTATAAATCCCTTATCATAACAAATCTCAAAAACAAAATAATATACAAGTCTTTTCATGGGCTGCCACGCCCTAAATCAAGGCTTTTCATGGGCTGCCAGGCCGCTGAGTTAAACCGTTTTGCAAAGCCTGTTTAAGATGGACGTCAATCTTTAACCAATCACCGTTTTAACTTTGACGAGTTCAGGGTCCATGAGATTGACTTGTCAAACGTTCGATGGGTCATACCAGGTTTACCTAGACGGAGTGGCTTGCTTAAAGAGGAAGGATAACCCGGAGTTTTAGGTGAATACACCTGGCTTCCAAGCCTGGCTTGATAGCCTATTACAAGGGTTGAAGCTCACTGTTCTTTGAGAAGCAAGGAGCCCCCAGGTAATATGTGAGCTATGCCCAGTGGTTACCTATGTTTGAACTGTGCTTAATGCAACAGATTCTCTTTGGCTCCACATAATTTCCTTTTGTCTTAAAGCCTATCAAGAGGTGTAGCAATGGTGTGAAAACAACCAAGCCCCCTAGTGATATCCCTTTTTGGTTTTAAACCGATCAAGGGGTGTAGCTATGGTTCAGATATGACCAAGCGCCCTAGTGATGTTCTTTATATCCGTGCGGCCGTAAAGGACAGTTTAACAAAACTCCACTTTGTTAGTAGAAGCTCTTTGTATGCTCACACATGATGTAAAAAAGAACAAAGACCCCGCTTTATTTGAGGTTCTTGTTTATTATATAATATATACATTGTCATAAGTATGGACATAAGAAGAGCCTGTCGCTCAAGTATAGTAAGGCCAAAGAAGAGATATATTCCACGGCCGCTTTGCCTCCTCCTCTTATTTACGTGAGTCTTTGTGCTCTCGAACATAAATGAGGTAGTATGACCCGTTGTGCAGATTCTTGCTGACCACAAAAGGTCCTTCCCAAGGTGGGGATAACTTGTGCATATCAGTCTGATCCTGGATAAGCCGGAGCACCAGATCGCCCTCTTGAACGGTTCTGGTCTTAACCCGGCGGCTGTGATAACATCGGAGATCTTGTTGATAAATCGCCGAACGTGCTGCTGCGAGATCACACTCCTCATCCAACAGGTCCGGTGAGTCCTGACGTGCCGTCTAATTATCAGCTTCAATATAAGCTGCCACACGGGGCGAGTCATGACAGATGTCACTAGGAAGACCTGCCTCCGCTCCATAAACCATGAAGAAAGGCGTGTAACCCTTATATCTGTTAGGTGTGGTGTTGATGCTCCATAACACAGAAGGCAATTCCTCCACCCAACAACCCGGTGTCCGCTTCAAAGGAACCATGACCCGGGGTTTAAGACCTCTCAAAATTTCTTGATTTTCCCTCTCCGCTTGACCATTAGATTGGGGGTGAGCCACCGATGCTATATCAAGCCGGATGTGCTCACGTTGGCAAAATTCCTCCATCTCTCCCTTTGACAGATTAGTACCATTATCAGTTATAATACTGTCTGGAAAGCCAAACTGGCATATCACCTTTTTGATGAACTGAACCGCCGTGGCCGCATCACACTTACTGACTGGCTCTGCTTCCACCCATTTGCTGAACTTGTCAACTGCCACTAGCAAGTGGGTCTTTTTGTCCTTGGATCTCTTAAAGGGTCCAACCATATCGAGCCCCCAAGTCGCAAACGGCCAAGTTATTGGTATCATCCTCAACTCCTGAGCCGGAATACGAGCACGGCGTGAAAATTTTTGACAACCGTCACATCTTTTGACTAAATCCTCAGCATCAGCGTGAGCTGTTAACCAATAGAAACCGTGACGAAAAGCCTTAGCCACCAATGTTTTTGAACCGGCGTGATGACCGAAATCTCCTTTGTGGATTTCGCGCAAAATCTCACAACCCTCTTGAGGAGATACACAACGCTAAATTGCTCCTGTGACATTGTACCGATGTAACTCCCCATTGATTATGGTCATTGACTTGGAACGCCGGATTATCTGACAGGCCGAGGTTTCATCCTCCGGTAACTCTCGCCGGTTCATGTAAGCTTGGTACTGGATTGTCCAATCCAGTATGACATGCAAAGCTGTCACCAATTGGGGCTCCGGGTCCGGAATAGCCAACTCCTCCTCTGTTGGTATCTTGACCGACGGGTTATGTAGTACGTCAAGGAAGACATTTGGTGGGACCGGTTTACGCTGAGAGCCAAGGCGGCTTAAAGCGTCTGCCGCTTCATTCTTTCACCGGTGTATATGGTCAACTTGATAACCCTTGAAGTGACCAGCCACCGTGTCCACCTCTCGTCGGTATGCAGCCATTAGTGGGTCTTTAGAAGCCCAAGTGCCAGACACCTGTTGAGCCACGAGATCCGAGTCACCGAAGCACTTAACCCGGCTTAAGTTCATCTCCTTAGCCATCCGAAGACCGTGGAGTAAGGCCTCGTACTCAGTTGCATTGTTAGTATAAGGGAACATTAAACGGGGGACATAACAAAACTTGTCAACTCATGGGGAAGTTAGTATGACTCCAGCCCCCGAGGCCTCCAACTGTCTGGATCCATCAAAGTGAATAGTCCAATACGTGTTATCTGGCTTTTCCTCTGGTGCCTGCAACTCTGTCCAATCATTGATGAAGTCCACGAGTGCTTGGGATTTAATCGCTGTGCGAGGGGTGTATTTGAGCCCGTGAGGTCCAAGCTCAATAGCCCACTTGGCAATCCGGCCAGTTGCTTCTCTGTTCTGAATGATATCTCCCAGATGGGCTGAACTGACCATTGTGATAGGATGACCCTGAAAATAATGTTTGAGATTCCGGCTTGCCATAAATACTCCATGCACCAGCTTTTGCCAATGTGGATAGCTCTGCTTTGATTCAATAAGCACCTCACTGATATAATAAACCGGCCATTGAACCGGATATTCCTTTCTAGCCTCCTTGTGCTCCACAACAATAGCCACGCTAACAGCTCTGGCATTAGCAGCCACATACAACAGTAAAGGCTCTTTATCGATCGGAGCTGCAAGCACACGCGGTTCAGCTAACTGCCTCTTCAGATCCTCAAACGCTTTATCAGCCGCCTCGCTCCAGACAAAGTCATCCGTTTTCTTTAGCATCGCATATAAAGGGATAGCTTTCTCCCCGAGACGACTGATAAACCGGCTCAAAGCCGCAATTCGGCCAGCCAAACGTTAAACGTCATTGTTACACGCCGGTTTAGCCAAAGATGTAATTGCTGAAATTTTTTCTGGATTAGCCTCAATGCCCCTGTTTGACACCAGAAAGCCCAAGAGTTTGCCTGTCGGGACACCAACGACACATTTGTCCGGATTGAGCATCATCTTGTAAACCCGGAGGTTGTCAAAGGTTTCTCTTATGTCATCTATCAATGTTTCCTCTTTCCTGGACTTTATCATAATATCATCCACATATGCATGAACATTGTGCCCAATCTTCTTATGAAGACA
Source organism: Triticum monococcum (assembly GCA_034509565.1). Classification (NCBI taxonomy): domain Eukaryota; kingdom Viridiplantae; phylum Streptophyta; class Magnoliopsida; order Poales; family Poaceae; genus Triticum; species Triticum monococcum. The sequence goes on from CM067847.1 coordinate 701,004,222, forward strand.
AATCTGAACACAGCGTTGATAGGTTGCCTAGGCACTCTTGAGCCCGAATGGCATGGAGACATAGCAGAAGGCTCCAAAGGGAGTTATAAAAGTTGTCTTCTCCTGGTCCTTAACTGCTGAGAGAGTCCTAGATTAGGGGGTATTCGGACAGCAGGATAATATCCTTTGGCCGGGCTGTTGGACTATGAAGATACAAGATTGAAGACTTCGTCCTGTGTCCGGATGGGACTCTCCTTGGCGTGGAAGGCAAGCTTGGCAGTACGGATATGTATATCTCCTTCCTTGTAACTGACTCGATGTAACCCTAGCCCCCTCCGGTGTCTATATAAACCGGAGGGTTTAGTCCGTAGGACCAACAACAAAAATCATAGCATAGGCTAGCTTCTAGGGTTTAGCCTCTTCGATATCGTGGTAGATCAACTCTTGTACTACTCATCTCATCAAGAATAATCAAGCAGGACGTAGGGTATTACCTGCATCAAGAGGGCCTGAACCTGGGTAAACATCATGTCCCCTGCCTCCTGTTACCATCCGCCTAGACGCACAGTTTAGGACCCCCTACTCGAGATCCGCCGGTTTTGAATCCGACATTGGTGCTTTCTTTGAGAGTTCCTCTATGTCGTCATCGTTCGGCTGGATGGCTCCTTCAATCATCGATAGCGATGTAGTCCAGGGTGAGACTTTTCTCCCCGAACAGATCTTTGTATTCGGCGTCTCCGCACTGCGGGCCAACTTGCTTGGCCATATGGAGCAGATCGAGAGTTACACCCCTGGCCACCAGGTCAGGTTTGGAAGCATAAACCACACGGCCGATATCCATGGAGACTTGATCTTCGACGGATTCGAGCCCTTGCCAAGTGCGTCGCACGGTCATGATGAGCATGATTTAGCTCTACCATCAGACAGTGTTCGGGAGATCGCATCGGCGGCCGCTCCGACCCTCAATTTGGAGCCAGTTGCGCCATCCAAGGACAGATGGATAGACCCCACCATGGAGGCCGCATCCTCAGCGATTATCGAGCCTAATACCAAATTTACCCTTCACGGGAGCCGTGACGCTGAACTGCCAGATTCTTCCCCGGCCACGGACTCCGAACCGCCTACGCCCATGCCTATCGAATCCAACTGGGCGCCGATCATGGATTTCACCTCCGCGGATGTAACACCCCAAAAATTTAACCATGATTTATTAATTAAAAAATTTCCATGGTAAATTAAATTTTTGTTTTATGGATTTTCTTTTAATTGAGAACCACTCTTTCCTCCTAAATTGTGGAGTTTTCACCCCAAGTGGAAACCTTTCAAAAATATTGTTGGACTTGTATATCTTCCCAAGACCATTTCTTTTTATCAGTGGAATTATTTCTACAATTATTTTTCCTGAGATTTATTTCTTTTAAAGTGATCTTTCATAAGTTTTAGGGTTCCGATTGCACTACAACCCTTTCAAATATTGCTTTAAAATCCCCACCAAAATTTGGGGATGTCATGTGATGTTCCCACATTACTTTTATGCAAAAACCTCTTTTAGTCATTTGGAAATTTTGAGCCCTACCCCAAGTTTTCAAATCTAGTCCAATTTGTAATTTGCACTAAAACCTATTTAAATATTTCTTTAAAGTTTCCACCAAAATTAGGGGATCTTAGTAGTAGTGTATAATTCCACTTTATGCAAAAACCCATTGGTGTTCTTTGAAAAATTTGAGCAAATCATCATATTTTGCTCTCTGGTCCAGTTTGGTTAATCTACTGCAACTCTATTTTGTTTTGCTCTAGTGCCCATGAGATCTTTCCTGCTTATAGTCCACCCTACCAAGCCCTTATGTCCAGGAGATTGGACCCATTGGAGTATTTTTGGTCCATGCAATAATAGCCTTTATTTTCTGTCCAGATTTGGTTTTCTCAAAAACTTGCACTAGGAAGTTTTTGTTTGTGTCAAACTAACCTTGCCACCCTCTTTATCATCTAAAGAGACTATGATCTGGAGTTTTTGGCCACCAAAGGAGATGCCTAGAAGCCCCTGGCATTCTGTCAAACACCTTGTGTGCATGCCCAAATTTGGCATAGTTTTTAGTTTGCACGTTGGACCTACTTGCTTTGACTAACCAGCATGTCCACTAATCTCCTAGCCTCCACTAACCTAAACCTGTTAACTACCAGCCTCATCCAAACGTCCTGGCATGCCTTGGCATTTTGCCGAAGACATGGCGTGCATGCTCTCCGCGCGGCTAGAGCGCGCGTTTTGCACGTGTGTGGGCCCGAGTCGCCGCATCCCGTTGTCGCCTCCCCGCGCCCGTTCTGATCTCTTCCCACTCACAGCCTTCTTTGCCCGACCCCTCCCTCATCGCAGAGCCGCCCTAGCCACCTCCTGGCACCCCACAGCGCCACCACCACAAGCCGCCACCGCCGCTCTGACAGCCTCTGCCATGGACGGAGCCACCCGAGCCACAGCCGCGCGCCCCTGAACAGCCCGAGCTCATCCGCTAGCGCCCGTCGCCGCCACGCGCCCCCTTGGCAACAGGACGAAGGAAGCCGGCGATCTTATCCCCGGACGCCGCGGAACCAACCTCAATCGCCTATAAAAGGGGCCTCGAGCTCGTCCAGACCCTCAGGCAACCTCAAGCCATCTCCCTATCACTCCCACAGCCAGCAATCGACGGGGGGAGGCCTTCTTCCTCGTCTCCGGCCAGTTCGGCCGCCGCCATGCTCCGGTGCCGTGCGTCGCGAGCAGAGCCTCCCCTATCCTTCCAGCGTCACCGTCCGGCTCCCCTTGACCGTGCGGAGCCACCCAACACCCCATCCTCGACTGGGAGCCACCGTAGCCCAAGCCCCCAATTGTTCCCGAAGCCACCGTCCGCCGCAGAGCTCGCCGCCGGTGACCCTCCTCGTCCCCGCGACCCTCTCGACCACTGAGAGGATCGTCCTAGTGCGGTGAACCTGTTCCCACCGTCGGAGCCCCGCGAGGAGCCGCCAATCGTCGGCATTGGTCACCGGAGCTCCGCCTCCGCTCGGACAAAGGAGGAAGGAGGCGCGGGCGACTGGTCAATCCTGACTAGTGGGCCCAAGGGACCCACTGTCAGCGACACAGCGACGGCTCGTGCTGGCTCAACTGGAAGCGTACTCCACCGAATACGTCTTCGCAAAAAGAAAAGCGTAAGCTCCCCGAGTTTTCTTTTTCTGATTTTTATAAAAATAGATTTTGACTAAACTTTGACTGGCTATAACTTTTTAAATATAAGTCCAATTGATTTGATTCTTTTTCTATTGTTTCTCAAATTTTGTCTAGTTTATTTTCATGTTTATTTGAAAAATTTCCAAGCAACATTTTTGTACTGTTTTGAAACTATGTGTTAATTTGAATTTTTCTTAAATAGGAATTTGGAGAGGGAGGCAACTTTCAAAATAATGCACCCCACTTGCATGCTCTTGAAGGCAAGCATTCTGAACCCTGGCATAATATTTGTTGTGTGTCGCTTGATGCAAATACGACACCATCTTGAAGCGAATTATTTGGTATTTTATGTGGTGCTATGATCATATTCACGAGTGCATAATGATGATTCCTTGTTGTTGGGATTTTGATATGCTTTTGATAATAAACACCCTCGTATACCTTTCACGCCTACCAGAAGGAATCCGGGAAAGTCTCTGTCTTGGGTAGAAACGAGCTTGTCTCTAGTTCTTAGACGGTTATGTCCGGTAAGGCATGGTGAGGTATGATGAGTGGTGGTTCTGTCTGATTGGTGTGAAATAGATTTCTTATGCTTATCATGCAGGAAATGCTTTAACCTCCTAAGTCGACCATAGAACGAGTCTTGTTCCAGTAACCCCCATGCTTGTTTGTACTACCACTTGTCCCTGCCATAGGTAGGGTACGGTTCAGGAAGTTGTCAACCCCTTCCTAGCACACACCGTACAGAGAGGCCATGGTGGAAGATACCAGATGCATCCGGTAGGCATGCCACCTGGTCCGGGGGCATGGGTGTTTCCGGTTGGAGCTGAAGGGGTAGCTCCCCTAGTTTGCACGCGTTATAAATTTTGTTATCCCATGATAGTCGAGGTTGTAGCCTCCCCACTTAGAGTTTTGCTTAACGGGTGTCATTAGTGATTCCAGGCACCGGTAAGTTAGGCTGGTGTGTGCGGTCAAGTGTGTTCTCAATTAAAAGACTATAGACGGAAATTAGTCCCGATGGACTAAAGGAATCGGTTACTCGTGGGTAAAGAGTACACCCTCTGCATAGATTATATCTATTCGAATGGCCGTGTCCATGGTTAAGGACTATAGTCTGCGATGGGTCAAGTGTCGGTCTTAGTGTCGGTCTTCGGAGGAAAACCTGCTAAACCAGAACATGGATCATGATTTGTGACTTGTGATGATTATGGTTACTATTATTATGGACTAACCATTTACATTATTTGAATTATTGAGTAACCCTGGGACGGTTCTACCTCCTGGATATTCACTATGACTACTCTCATATAAGCCCTTTATGTGGTGTCGCGGAGGCGCCCAACTGTGGCATGCTTATTATTCATTTACTTTATAAGCCCTTTATGTGGTGTCGCTAAGACGCCCGACTGTGGCATGCCTGTTATTTACTTACTCTATAAGCCCTTTATGTGGTGTCGCACAGACACCCGACTGTGGCATGTTTGCTACTTATTTCCTTTATAAGCCCTTTATGTGACGTCGCTCAGACGCCCGACTGAGGCATGCTTTATATTATTATCCTTTCGAGGCATCGCTTCAGACACCCGATCGGTGCATTCTATTTCTAATAGCTTATTGCATATTCATGTTGTATATGAATAACCTACTTGATTATTTCAAAGCATGATTATCAATTGTTATATTATACCTGTGTTCATAATGTTTGCGAGTACATTCAAAGTACTCACTGGCTTGTCCCTGGCTATTGTCTTGGCCAGATTTCTTGCATGGAGAGGAGCGTCGCTATGACAGCCCCGGAACCTACGCAATGGTGATAGCAGCCTCGCGAGGATAGGAGTTATCCTGGTCAGCTGTTCATGTGGGAAATGGAGTCCCATAGACGCAGATGTACCACAAACCGCTTCCGCCATCAACCACTAGAAACCATTTGTTGTACTCATAGGCCAGAATGGTATTGTATTACACATTTTGTATTTTGCTTGGAGTTTCTGTATCAAGTTGGTGTCTCATCAGCTAACAGTAATCCTGGGGCTGGTGAGCACAAGGGCCATTTTCTGGGAAATTAATACCCTGAAATTCCGGTCCTGACAGCGGATATCTTTTAGCACTCGCCCTTCGGCGACATACTGACCTCATTAAGGTCACTCTCCTTGTTAGGAGAGTCCTGGCCGAACTATGTCCAGCAGAATTGGGATGCGGATGACGAAGAAATTCGTCCCCAACCCACCACCCGATTAGTAGACACTGTCGACGATTTGACCGACATGCTCGACTTCGACTCTGAAGAGATCGACTCTATGGACGACGATGCAGGAGATGAACAGGAGCCACTGCCCACAGGGCACTGGACACACCCAAAGAAAAAAACGACGAGGAACGGAAGGACGCAGCAAAGGATCGTTCCCTCGAGAAGCAGTCAAAGCGGCGGCATAAGCGCTACTCCAAATCCCGCCATGGCAGAAACAGCGATCATACAGACCCAGCGATAGAGCAGGGTGTGCCAGCGGACGACAAACACGGCATTGAAACACCATCCGACCACAGCAACACAAAGAATCAAACCAAACAACCCGTCTCCGGTGAAGATAACAGTTCAGATGACATCACACCGAACAGGCACCCGGAGCAACAGAATACCCATCAAAGGCTTGTCGCCACTGCGAGGAGTCTGAAAAAGCAGAAGCAAAGGCTCAGGGCTGTACAAGACACACTCAGAATTAGATGGAGTAAAGTAGTCAATACTGCAGCAAAGTACGGCGGTAGATGCCACACACAAAGCTACCCGAAGCGAAAGCTGCTACCTGAATTCGATGAGGAGGCCTTAGATCCCCCGCAATCAAAAAACTAAACAGCCATCCGGTCGGATAGACGACCTCGTGGCCAACATAGAGCAGCAAATGACGCCGCACACAAGCCAGTAAGCGATCCACATGAGGGCTCGCCTCAAAAGGATGGTGCAACCAGATCCATCTACGGGCCAAGCAAGCGCGCTCCAGCATGCAATGCAACACAACAAAAATTCGAACACCACGGTACACCCAAATACAGGGGTGCCGCACACCCCCTATGTTTAACCGATGAGGTGCTGGACCATGAATTTCCATAGGGATTCAAACCCATAAACATAGAGGCGTGTGGCAGAACGACAGACCCTGGGGTCTGGATTGAGGAAAAAATCCTCCATATCCACATGGCTCGAGGAGATGATCTCCACGCCATCAAGTACTTACCCCTCAAGCTCAAAGGGCCAGCTCGGCACTGGCTTAAAAGCCTCCCCGAAAACTCCATTGGAAGCTGGGAAGAGCTTGAAGACGCTTCTCGGGCCAATTTTCAAGGGACCTACGTCCGACCATCGGATGCAGACGATTTAAGTCATATAACTCAACAGCCCAGAGAGTCAGCCCGAAAGCATTGGAACAGGTTTCTCACTAAATAGAACCAAATAGTCGACTGTCCGTACGCCGAAGCCTTAGCAGCTTTCAAGCACAGCGTTCGAGACGAATGGCTTGCCAGACACCTCGGCCAAGAAAAGCAGAGAACAATGGCGGCATTAACAAGCCTCATGACCCGCTTTTGCACGGGCGAGGATAGCTGGTTAGCCCGATGTAGCACCAGCGACCCAAGTACATCCGAAGTCAGGGACGGAAACGGGAAGCCACGACGCGGCAAAAACAAGCGCCGGAATAAAGAAGACAGCCCGAAGAGCACGGCGGTAAACGCCGGATTTAGAAGCTCTCGGCCAGGTCAGCAAAAGTTGCCCTCCAAAGGCAACAGAGACGAACTGTCCAGCCTAAACAAGATTCTGGACAAAATATGTCAGATCCACAGCACCCCCGATAAATCTGCAAATCATACCCATAGAGAATGTTGGGTCTTCAAGCAGTCCGGCAAGCTCAACGCCAAACATAAGGGGTAGGATACACCAAGCGAAGACGAGGACGAGCCTCGCAAGCAAAGCACTCGGGAACTGAAGAAATTCCCACCAGAAGTCAAAAGAGTCAACGTATTACACGTGATAAAGGAGAGAAACAAAGCAGCACTCATGGAGACACATGCCCAGGGCCTATCACCGCGGAGTTCTGCCACTAGTCGTCCCAACCGATCACCTTTGACCATCGGGATTACTCGGCAAGTATCCGGCATGCAGGATGGGCTGTCTTGGTGTTAGACTCGATACTTGACGGATACACTTCACACGAGTCCTGATGGACGGCGGCGGTAGTTCAAACCTAATATATCAGGGCACAGTCCGCAAAATGGGGATAGACCCAACAAAAATTAGCCATAGAAATACTACTTTCAAAGGAGTAACGCCAGGCCTAGAAGCCCATTGCACGGGCTCCCTGCTACTAGAGGTTATATTCGTCTTTCTCCAATAACTTCCACATCGAAAATTTAACCTTCCACATCGCTCCGTTCCAAAGTGGCTATCAAGCACTACTTGGACGTGAAGCTTTTGCTCGCTTTAATGCAATACCGCATTACGCTTCTCTCATGCTTAAGATGCCCGGTCCACGTGGCATCATTACAGTAAATGGAAATATTGAGCGCTCCTTGCGCGCAGAAGACCGTGCGGCTACCTTGGCAGCCGCACACTAAACGGCCTCACCAACTAGAGCATCTGACAGGTCGTTAAGACCACGGACATGGTTAGACGAGTCCGGTGCAGCTATATATAATTCATACAGGTTTGATGGCTATACCCCTATAACAATACAAGGGGCTCAACGCGTGTAAACAAGTGACAATTAGGCTCAACTTTACTCATCTTGAACTGTACATGGTTTATTTAGTATAACCTACCTTTTTGCACGACAACTTTTCAACTAAGTTCCTCTCTTTTACAGATGACCATCGTGCTACACCTGCACAGGATACGGCACAACGGAGACATAGGCGCAGACGTGCAGCAGGGACCCCTTCCAAGGATTCTTCTTAGATTAAGACCCTGCGTAAACCTTTTTTACTGTCTCTTGTTGGTACACATCCCCCGGATTCTCAGTACAATTGAGAAGGATGCTGACGTATTGGCATGTTGCCATGTCAGAATATTGCACGTACCTGGACACCAGGGCTTATTACAAAGGGCACTGTTTAAGCCCGGTTTACATCATAAAGACCGAATACCTTAGGGAATATTCGGCGTCGCGAGTTTGGCCTTATATGCATCAGCTCCGAATCATGTATTTGGTCAAATGTTGGGTTTGCCCCGCTCCTGTGTTTGGCTTCCTTACGTTCCGCTCTATCGGCTTGGGCGGCACCAGGAGAACTACTGTGATTGTGCACTGCTTCATCCGGACGAGCACCTCACTAGAGAAGGCCAAAAACTGACTGTCATGATATAGCGTGAGACTGGTCAACCACTCGATGACCTAGTGGAATCTTCGGGATTCCTCCGCCTTAACGAAGGGACGTTTCCTGGCCAGGCATGTACGCACCCCGACTTCGGATGAGCGCGGAGCCACCAGGGGCTATATAGTAGCCCCACTGTCAAACTCCTCTGGCTAAGTGAAAGTGTTAAAGCATTGTAGTTTGATTGCCTAGTTCGCTGTGCTATCACCTCCTTAATGGACCAAGACGATGGATCAAGTGTGAACGTGTGTCTTCTATGAGCACCCCCGCATTATATGCGTGGGGGCTGAAGCCAACGACTGCCATCTTTCAGGTTATATACATATATACATAAACGGCCGCACATGAGGCATCATAGTACTTTCGGGCAAAACTATAAAGAGGCCTTGATAAACTCAATAAAACATTGTTTTTACAATGGGAATACATGTCACTTAAACATAATATTCTTCGAGCACTGAGCCTCTATCGAACGAGCGCCTTCAAGAACTTCTTCAAAGTAGTGCTCGGCAGCCACTCGGCCTATGGCTGAACACTATGCCGCAACAATGGTGGCATCCATCTCCGCCCAGTATGTTTTGACGCGGGCAAGGGCCATCCACGAGCCTTCTATGCACGCCAACCTCTTTACAGCATCGATGCATGGCACAACACCTAGGAATTGTTGCACTAAGCTAAAGTACCTATTCGGCCTTGGCCCTCCTGGCCACAGATGATCCACAATGGACCTCATGGCAAGTCCGGATAATCTATGGAGCTCAGCCCAACCAGTCAATCGCTCATTCAGGAACAGCGGGCGGACTGGAGCCCGAAACTGTGACCAGAACAGCTTCTCCACTTCAGGACCTTTCTGATCCTTGAAGTACTCAGCCGCATCAGCAGCACTTGCAGCCAAATCCATGTACTCGTCCGCAGAACTCCATAGCCGGTCCAAAGGAGCATATTTCGGATCTCCGAACTTAGTCCGCAACAAGAAGGGCTTCCCAGGAACGATATCCGCAGCTTGATTCAGCTCCTCCTTCGTCGCTCTGGTTTTGTAGCGGGCTTCCTTGGCAGCCACCCAGGCCTTCTCCAGGTCCGTCGCCTTCACCCGGTTTTCTTCTTCAAGAAGCCAGTAACGGTCAACAGCATCTTTTAACTCCATGGCCATCTGGGCAATTTTTTCTTTGCTCTCGCAATGTGTGGCCTGTTCGGCCCTTAAACCCGCGGCCGCCCTTAAAGCAGCCGCATTGCTACTCCTTGCTTGCTCCTTGGCTCGGGCAAGCTCCACCCGAAGGGTCTCCACGGTGGCAGCTCCATCTGCAATCACAACATATTAATGATACTGGCATCATGCTGCTCTTACTATGTGATGATCACCAGAAAAATCACTGACCCTGTGCCTCGTCAGGCCGCTTGTTGACAAGCACGATGTCCGCATCTGCCGCATCCAGCTGCCGCTTTAGTTCGGCAAACCCATCAGTCCGGCTAGCCACCGGAGCTTCAACCACCTGCGCGTAAAGGCGGTCTGGTTATTACCTGGGACTATTACCCTCTGTTTGCCGCCATTGTCGATGACAACTAGAGTCTCAGGGGCTACTATCTACACAGGGCACATCTAAAAATGTGTGGTACTGTCAAAAATGTACATCATTTCATGTACCTCAAAACCCATCAGTAGACTCATAAAGGCTTCATGCAACCCGCTTTCGGCGGATGAAATCCTTTCAATCACCGTACCCATCAACATGCGGTGCTCTTCTGAGATAGCCGCCTACTCTAGCAGATCCCTCAGTATGTCCGACCGTACACCAGACGGTGCCGGACTCTTTCGATTGCCCTCTTCAAGAGCCGGATACATAGGACTTCGGGTGGCCATAGGATTACCTTCTGGCCTTGCCGGCTCAGGAGAAACCCTTCGCGACGACACCTCGGCGTCGCTCGCCTCATGAGGCGGTATGGCTGGGGGAGGCATTTCGCTCTCCATCATCTCTGGAAGAAGATCCCCCGAAGACGAGCTCTGCTGAGAAGGGCTAAGATCCGAACTGCAAGATAAATGCCTCGGTTATTTTCCTCGGAGGTAAAGTGGGATATTTTCATTATTAAGTACCCTTTTACTTACACCTCGGTGGAGGGCTGGTCACCTTGAGGGCATAGTGCGGCCAGGGTATCCCCCAGGGCAGGACCCTCCGGCGGAGATTTCTTCCCCCGTTTGGAGACCATTGTCTCCGGGTCCTCAGAGGCGGTTCTCTTCCTTCCCTGGGGAGAGGAAGTTTCAGTTCCTCCTCCCCGGCTAACCTCCTTCATGGAGGCGCTAGCCTCCTTGTTCCCCCCTTTATCATCTCCTGAGGGCGCTTGATAAGGCGCGATCTCCAGCATCCTGGTTAGCACGGGATTTGGTGAGGTCTCAGGGAGGGGGGCCGGACACCTGATCAACTTTGCCTTCGCTATCCAATCCTGGACAAAGAGCGGCTTTTTTAGGGCAACATTGCTATAAATAAACGAATAGTGTGTTCGGATGCGGGGCTACTTACTTGGGTATCTAGGCGATTGCAGCCTAGACCTGCATCCTTGGTGATGTCCGGACACATTATTTGTGGTCCGAAGAACAATTTGTACATCTCTTTGTGCGTCATGCCGAGGAAATGTTGAATAGCTCGCGGTCCTTCCGGGTTGAATTCCCACATGCTAAGGGGCCGGCATTTGCAAGGATGGACTTGACGAACTAGTATAACTTGCACTACCATAACCAGACTGAAATCTCTCTCAAGGAGATCTCGGATACGGCTTTGCAGTATTGGCACGTCCTTGGCTGGACCCCAGCTCAGCCCCTGTTGATCCATGACATCAGTTGTGGTGGGGGGCCTGAGCGAAAGGTGAGGGCAGCTACCCACTTGGTACTTCGGGGAGCTGTGATGTAGAACCACTCCCGCTGCCACAATCCGGACACCTCTGGGACGCAACCCTCAGGCCATGGAGCGTCAGCGAAGCCTCCGCACGCTGCGTGCTGCCCCTCGATCATCTTCGGCTTCACATCGAAGGTCTTGACCCACAGGCCGAAGTGAGGGGTAATTCGGAGGAAGGCCTCACATACGACGATAAATGTCGAGATGTGAAGAAGGGAATCCGGGGCCAGATCGTGAAAATCTAGCCCATAGTAGAACATAAGACCCCTAACAAAGGGATCCAGAGCGAGGCCTAGTCATCGAAGGAAGTGGGAGACGAACACGACACTCTCGTTGGGTTCGGGAGTAGGGACGACCTGCCCTCGGGCGGGCAGCGGATGCGAAATTTCAGCGGTCAGATATCTGGCCTCTCTCAACCTCTTGATGTCCTCCTCCATGATGGTGGAAGGCATCCACCGAACTTGAAGGTTGGATCCGGACATAGTTGAAGGTCCGAAGCACCTGACCTGCGTTTTGGGTGTTAGAACTCGAGGCGGGGGAAGGATTTGATTGAGCACGAGAGGGAAAAAAGAAAAAGCCTTGTCCCCTTTATAAAGAGGGTGAATATCAAGCGTCCTCCTCATGACCATTTGGGACTTGCCTAAGATCTAGGAGTCCTACCAATAGGCATGGTTGGGTTACTCATGTCCGTATTGATGAGAATCCCGTAATAAAGGGGACACGATCTCTGCTTCGACAAGACGTGCCAAGGAAACCGCCTCACGAAACACACAGAGATTGGTTATGAAAACGATTCGAATAAAGACCAGGCTGTGGTATGATGTCACACTACAGGGTATGTCAGCAGATTAGATTTATGGAAATATTATTCTCTCTACGGTGGTATGTTGAACTTGTTTTGCAGAGATGGACACGATCCTCGTGTTCAAAATCTTCTATGAAGTATTCGGAGGAGGAACCCGCCTTGCAATGCCGAAGACAATCTGCGCGCTGGACTCATCATCATTGAAGCCTGGTTCAGGGGCTACTGAGGGAGTCCAGGATTAGGGGGTATCCGGACAGCCGGATTATATCCTTTGCCCGGACTGTTGGACAATGAAGATACAAGATTGAAGACTTCGTCCCGTGTCCGAATGGGACTCTCCTTGGCGTGGAAGGAAAGCTTGGCATTACGGATATGTAGATCTCCTTCCTTGTAACCGACTCTGTGTAACCCTAGCCCCCTCCGGTGTCTATATAAACCGGAGGGTTTAGTCCGTAGGACCAACAACAACAAGCATACCATAGGCTAGCTTCTAGGGTTTAGCCTCTTCGATCTCGTGGTAGATCAACTCTTGTACTACTCATATCACCAAGAATAATCAAGCATGACGTAGGGTATTACCTCCATCAAGACGGCCCGAACCTGGGTAAACATCGTGTCTCCCCTGCCTCCTGTTACCATCCGCCTAGATGCACAGTTCGGGACCCCCTACCCGAGATCCGCCGGTTTTGACATCGACAACTGCCATTTTGATCTGATGATAACCAGAAAAAGCGTCCAAAAAACACAAGCGGTCACAACCCGCCATAGCATCAATAATCTGATCAACACGAGTGAGGGCAAAGGGATCTGCTGGGCAAGCCTTGTTCAAGTCTGTGTAGTCCACACACATGCCAAGTGCCATTTTCCTTGAGAACCAGCACCGGATTAGCCAACCACTCCGGGTGAAAGACCTGCACGATAAACCCGGCGGCCAACAACCAAGCTACCTCTTCACCATTAGCCTTGCGCCTTTCTTCGTTGATGCGGCGGAGAAACTGTCTGACCGGTTTAAACTTAGGATCAATGTTAAGTGTGTGCTCAGCGAGTTCCCTCGGTACACCTGGCATGTCAGAAGGCTTCCATGCAAAGATGTCCCTATTCTCACAGATGAACTTGATGAGCGTGCTTTCCTATTTGGGATCCAGGCTAGCGCTGATGCTGAACTACTTAGATGAATCGCCAGGAACAAAATCAACCATCTTAGTATATGTGGCCGATTTAAACTTCAATGCCGAATCGTGTTCCGTTGTTGGCTTTTTCAAAGAAGTCATATCTACCGGATCAACCTTGTCTTTGTAAAACTTCAGCTCTTCCGTGGCACAAACCGACTCAGCATAAGCCGCATCACCTTCCTCACATTCCAAAGCGATCTTCCTGCTCCCATGTACTGTGATGGTCCCCTTATGACCTGGCATCTTAAGCTGCAGATAAACAAAACACGGCCTCGCCATGAACTTGGCATAAGCCGGTCGCCCAAACAGAGCGTGATACATACTTTTGATTTTTACCACCTCAAAGTCAATGTTTCTCATATTGAATCATGATCATCTCCAAAAGCCACCTCTAGGGCTATCTTGCCCACTGGATATGCAGATTTACCGGGCACCACACCATGAAAAATGTTGGTTGACGGTTTAAGATTATTATCTGTCAGCCCCATACGACGAAAGGTATCATAATATAGAATGTTGATACTACTTTCCCCATCCATGAGCACCTTGGTGAACATAAACCCCCCCAACCTGAGGTGCCACCACTAAGGCTAGATGACCCGGATTGTCAACCCGGGGTGGGTGATCCTCTCTACTCCATAAAATGGGTTGCCCAGACCAGCGCAAATACTGAGGCACCGCCGGTTCCACAGAGTTCACAACCCTCTTGTGAAGCTTCTGATCACGCTTGCACAAGCTAGTGGTGAAGACATGATACTGCCCACTATTTAACTACTTCGGCTCTGGTAACCCGACTGTTGTTGTTGTTGGTTCCCCTGATGGTTGTAACCTCCCTGGTTGCCCTGGTTCCCTTGGTTGCTGTGTCCAGTTTGATTGCCCTGAAATCCTGAACCGGAGCTACCGCCTCCGTAACCCAGCCCGTGAAAACCACCTCCCGAACCGCCGGGCGGGCCATTGTCATACTGAAACATATTGGAATTCTTGAATTCTCGCATGACATAACAATCCTTCCAAAGATGTGACGCTAACTTCTCCTTTGATCCATGCTTTGGACAAGGTTGATTTAACAGGCGCTCCAGATCGAGGCATGAACCTCCGCCCCTCTTGGGCTGCTTGCCCTTACGGTGCTGACCGTTATCCTGAGCATTGGTGTTAGCCACAAAGTCCAAACTATTGTTGACCTTGCGTTTACCATTATTCCCATGAACTGCCGGGTTATGCTGCTGCCCCTTGGTGCTGTCGTTTTTCTTTCCTTTCCTCGATTTGTCCTCCTCTGAGTCAGGGTCATTGGTATTATCTGAATCGGCATACTTAACCAAAGTGGCCATAAGTGTTGACATATCATTGCAGTGACGTTTGAGCCTTCCTAACTTCTGTTTGAGCGGTAGAAACTGGCAATTGACCTGCAACGTTAACACCGCGGTATCTGCATTGATGTGATCCCATGAATGCAGAATAGCTGAGACCCACTTCACCCAATGGGTTGTAGACTCCCCTGAAGGAAATATGCCCTAGAGGCAATAATAAAGTTATTATTTATTTCCTTATATCATGATAAATGTTTATTATTCATGCTAGAATTGTATTAACCGGAAACATAATACATGTGTGAATACATAGACAAACAGAGTGTCACTAGTATGCCTCTACTTGACTAGCTCGTTAATCAAAGATGGTTATGTTTCCTAACCATGAACAAAGAGTTGTTATTTGATTAACGAGGTCACATCATTAGTTGAATGATCTGACTGACATGACCCATTTCATTAGCTTAGCACCCGATCGTTTAGTATGTTGCTATTGCTTTCTTCATGACTTATACATGTTCCTATGACTATGAGATTATGCAACTCCCGTTTGCCGGAGGAACACTTTGGGTGCTACCAAACATCACAACATAACTGGGTGATTATAAAGGAGTACTACAGGTGTCTCTAATGGTAGATGTTGGGTTGGCGTATTTCGAGATTAGAATTTGTCACTCCGATTGTCGGAGAGGTATCTGTGGGCCCTCTCGGTAATACACATCACATAAGCCTTGCAAGCATTATAACTAAGATGTTAGTTGTGAGATGATGTATTATGGAACGAGTAAAGAGACTTGCCAGTAACGAGATTGAACTAGGTATTGGATACCGATGATCGAATCTCAGGCAAGTAACATACCGATGACAAAGGGAACAACGTATGTTGTTATGCGGTCTGACCGATAAAGATCTTCGTAGAATATGTAGGAGCCAATATAGGCATCCAGGTCCCGCTATTGGTTATTGACCGGAGACAGGTCTCGGTCATGTCTACATTGTTCTCGAACCGTAGGGCCCGCACGCTTAACGTTACGATGATAGTTATTATGAGTTTATGCATTTTGATGTACCGAAGGTTGTTTGGAGTCCCGAATGTGATCACGGACATGACGAGGAGTCTCAAAATGGTCGAGACATAAAGATTGATATATTGGAAGCCTATGTTTCGACATCGGAAGTGTTCCGGGTGAAATCGGGAATTTTACCGGAGTACCGGGAGGTTACCGGAACCCCCCGGGAACCAAATGGGCCTTATTGGGCCTTAGTGGAAAGGTGAAAGGGGCAGCCCAAGGTGGGCTGCGCGCCACCCCCCTCCCCTAGTCCTATTAGGACTAGGAGAGGTGGCCGGCCACCTCTCTCCCTCTCTTTCCACTTGGGAGTCCTATTAGGAATAGGATTGTGGGGGAGTCCTACTCCCGGTAGGAGTAGGACTCCTCCTGCGCCTCCTAGCTTGGCCGGCCAGCCCTCCCCCTCTCAACCTTTATATACGGGGGCAGGGGGCACCTCTAGACACACAAGTTGATCCTTGAGATCGTTCCTTAGCCGTGTGCGGTGCCCCCTGCCACCAAATTCCACCTCGATCATACCGTTGTAGTGCTTAGGCGAAGCCCTGCGTCGGTAGTACATCAAGATCGTCACCACGCCGTCGTGCTGACGGAACTCCTCCCCGAAGCTTTGCTGGATCGGAGCCCGGGGATCGTCATCGAGCTGAACGTGTGCTAAGAACTCGGAGGTGCCGGAGTAACGGTGCTTGGATCGGTCGGATCGGGAAGAAGACGTACGACTACTTCCTCTACATTGTGTCAACGCTTCCGTTGCGATCTACAAGGGTACGTAGATCAGACTCTCCCCGTCATTGCTATGCATCACCATGATCTTGCGTGTGCGTAGGAAATTTTTTGAAATTACTACGTTCCCCAACAGTGGCATCCGAGCCTAGGTTTTATGGTTTGATGTTATTTGCACGAGTAGAACACAAGTGAGTTGTGGGCGATACAAGTCATACTGCCTACCAGCATGTCATACTTTGGTTCGGCGGTATTGTTGGACGAGACGACCCGGACCAACCTTACGCGTACGCTTACGCGAGACCGGTTCCCTCGATGTGCTTTGCACATAGATGGCTTGCGGGCGACTGTCTCTCCAACTTTACTTGAACCAAGTGTGGCTACGCCCAGTCCTTGAGAAGGTTAAAATGGAGTCAATTTGACAAACTATCGTTGTGGTTTTGATGCATAGGTGAGATGAGTTCTTGCTTAAGCCCTTAGCAGCCACGTAAAACTTGCAACAACAAAGTAGAGGGCGTCTAACTTGTTTTTGCAGGGCATGTTGTGATGTGATATGGTCAAGGCATGATGCTGATTTTATTGTATGAGATGATCATGTTTTGTAACCAAGTTATCGGCAACTGGCAGGAGCCATATGGTTGTCGCTTTATTGTATGCAATGCAATCGCGATGTAATGCTTTACTTTATTGCTAAGCGGTAGTGATAGTCGTGGAAGCATAAGATTGGCGAGACGACAATGATGCTATGATGGAGATCAAGGTGTCGTGCCGGTGATGATGGTGATCATGACGGTGCTTCGGGGATGGAGATCACAAGCACAAGCTGATGATGGCAATATCATATCACTTATATTGATTGCATGTGATGTTTATCTTTTATGCATCTTATCTTGCTTTGATTGACGGTAGCATTATAAGATGATCTCTCACTAAATTATCAAGAAGTGTTCTCCCTGAGTATGCACCGTTGCCAAAGTTCGTCGTGCCCAGACACCACGTGATGATCCGGTGTGATAAGCTCTACGTCCATCTACAACGGGTGCAAGCCAGTTTTGCACACGCAGAATACTCAGGTTAAACTTGACGAGCCTAGCATATGCAGATATGGCCCCGGAACACAGAGACCGAAAGGTCGAGCGTGAATCATATAGTAGATATGATCAACATAACGATGTTCACCATTGAAAACTACTCCATCTCACGTGATGATCGGTTATGGTTTAGTTGATTTGGATCACGTGATCACTTAGAGGATTAGAGCGATGTCTATCTAAGTGGGAGTTCTTAAGTAATTTGATTAACTGAACTTAAACTTATCATGAACTTAGTACCTGATAGTATCTTGCTTGTTTATGTTGAGTGTAGATAGATGGCTCATGCTGTTGTTCCGTTGAATTTTAATGCGTTCCTTGAGAAAGCAAAGTTGAAAGATGATGGTAGCAATTACACGGAGTGGGTCCGTAACCTGAGGATTATCCTCATTGCTGCACAGAAGAATTACATCCTGGAAGCACCGCTAGGTGCCAGGCCTGCTGCTGGAGCAACACCAGATGTTATGAACGTCTGGCAGAGCAAAGCTGATGACTACTCGATAGTTCAGTGTGCCATGCTTTACGGCTTAGAATCGGGACTTCAACGACGTTTTGAACGTCATGGAGCATATGAGATGTTCCAGGAGTTGAAGTTAATATTTCAAGCAAATGCCCGAATTGAGAGATATGAAGTCTCCAATAAGTTCTATAGCTGCAAGATGGAGGAGAACAGTTCTGTCAGTGAGCATATACTCAAAATGTCTGGGTATAATAATCACTTGATTCAGATGGGAGTTAATCTTCCAGATGATTTCGTCATTGACAGAATTCTCCAATCACTGCCACCAAGCTACAAGAGCTTCGTAATGAACTATAATATGCAAGGGATGAATAAGACTATTCCCGACCTCTTCGCAATGCTGAAAGCTGCGGAGGTAGAAATCAAGAAGGAGCATCAAGTGTTGATGGTCAACAAGACCACTAGTTTCAAGAAAAAGGTCAAAGGGAAGAAGAAGGGGAACTTCAAGAAGAACAGCAAGCAAGTTGCTGCTCAGGAGAAGAAACCCAAGTCTGGACCTAAGCCTGAAACTGAGTGCTTCTACTGCAAGCAGACTGGTCACTGGAAGCGGAACTGCCCCAAGTATTTGGCGGATAAGAAGGATGGCAAGGTGAACAAAGGTATATGTGATATACATGTTATTGATGTGTACCTTACTAGAGCTCGCAGTAGCACCTGGGTATTTGATACTGGTTCTGTTGCTAATATTTGCAACTCGAAACAGGGACTACGGAATAAGCGGACACTAGCAAAGGACGAGGTGACGATGCGCGTGGGAAACGGTTCCAAAGTCGATGTGATCGCGGTCAGCACGCTACCTCTACATCTACCTTCGGGATTAATATTAGACCTAAATAATTGTTATTTGGTGCCAGCGTTGAGCATGAACATTATATCTGGATCTTGTTTAATGCGAGACGGTTATTCATTTAAATCAGAGAATAATGGTTGTTCTATTTATATGAGTAATATCTTTTATGGTCATGCACCTTTGAAGAGTGGTCTATTCTTGTTAAATCTCGATAGTAGTGATACACATATTCATAATGTAGAAGCCAAAAGATGCAGAGTTGATAATGACAGTGCAACTTATTTGTGGCACTGCCGTTTAGGTCACATCAGTGTAAAGCGCATGAAGAAACTCCATACTGATGGGCTTTTGGAACCACTTGATTATGAATCACTTGGTACTTGCGAACCGTGCCTCATGGGCAAGATGACTAAAACACCGTTCTCCGGTACTATGGAGAGAGCAACAGATTTATTGGAAATCATACATACCGATGTATGTGGTCCGATGAATATTGAGGCTCGTGGCGGATATCGTTATTTTCTCACTTCACAGATGATTTAAGCAGATATGGGTATATCTACTTAATGAAACACAAGTCTGAAACATTTGAAAAGTTCAAAGAATTTCAGAGTGAAGTTGAAAATCATCGTAACAAGAAAATAAAGTTTCTACGATCTGATCGTGGAGGAGAATATTTGAGTTACGAGTTTGGTGTACATTTGAAAAATTGTGGAATAGTTTCGCAACTCACGCCACCCGGAACACCACAGCGTAATGGTGTGTCCGAACGTCGTAATCGTACTTTACTAGATATGGTGCGATCTATGATGTCTCTTACTGATTTACCGCTATCGTTTTGGGGTTATGCTTTAGAGACGGCTGCATTCATGTTAAATAGGGCACCATCATAATCCGTTGAGACGACGCCTTATGAACTATGGTTTGGCAAGAAACCAAAGTTGTCGTTTCTTAAAGTTTGGGGCTGCGATGCTTATGTGAAAAAGCTTCAACCTGATAAGCTCGAACCCAAAGCGGAGAAATGTTTCTTCATAGGATACCCAAAGGAGACTGTTGGGTACATCTTCTATCACAGATCCGAAGGCAAGACATTCGTTGCTAAGAATGGATCATTTCTAGAGAAGGAGTTTCTCTCGAAAGAAGTGAGTGGGAGGAAAGTAGAACTTGACGAGGTAACTGTACCTGCTCCATTATTGGAAAATAGTACATCACAGAAAACTGTTTCTGCGACACCTATACCAATTAGTGAGGAAGCTAATGATGATGATCATGAAACTTCAGGACAAGATACTACTGAACCACGTAGATCAACCAGAGTGAGATCCGCACCAGAGTGGTACAGTAATCCAATTCTGGAAGTCATGCTACTAGATCATGATGAACCTACGAACTACGAAGAAGCGATGGTGAGCCCAGATTCCGCAAAGTGGCTTGAAGCCATGAAATCTGAGATGGGATCCATGTATGAGAACAAAGTATGGACTTTGGTTGACTTGCCCGATGATCGGCAAGCAATTGAGAATAAATGGATCTTCAAGAAAAAGACTGACGCTGACGGTAATATTACTGTCTATAAAGCTCGACTTGTCGCAAAAGGTTTTCGACAAGTTCAAGGGGTTGACTACGATGAGACCTTCTCACCCGTAGCGATGCTTAAGTCTGTCAGAATCATGTTAGCAATTGCCGCATTTTATGATTATGAAATTTGGCAGATGGATGTCAAAATTGCATTCCTGAATGGATTTCTGGAAGAAGAGTTGTATATGATGCAACCGGAAGGTTTTGTCGATCCAAAGGGAGCTAACAAAGTGTGCAAACTCCAGCGATCCATTTATGGACTGGTGCAAGCATCTCGGAGTTGGAATAAACGCTTTGATAGTGTGATCAAAGCATTTGGCTTTATACAGACTTTTGGAGAAGCCTGTATTTACAAGAAAGTGAGTGGGAGCTCTGTAGCATTTCTGATATTATATGTGGATGACATATTGCTGATTGGAAATGATATAGAATTTCTGGATAGCATAAAGGGATACTTGAATAAAAGTTTTTCAATGAAAGACCTCGGGGAAGCTGCTTACATATTAGGCATAAAGATCTATAGAGATAGATCAAGACGCTTAATTGGACTTTCACAAAGCACATACCTTGACAAGATTTTGAAGATGTTCAAAATGGATCAAGCAAAGAAAGGGTTCTTGCCTGTGTTACAAGGTGTGAAGTTGAGTCAGACTCAATGCCCGACCACTTCAGAAGATAGAGAGAAAATGAAAGATGTTCCCTATGCTTCAGCCATATGCTCTATCATGTATGCAATGCTGTGTACCAGACCTAATGTGTGCCTTGCTATAAGTTTAGCAGGGAGGTACCAAAGTAATCCAGGAGTGGATCACTGGACAGCAGTCAAGAACATCCTGAAATACCTAAAAAGGACTAAGGATATGTTTCTCGTATATGGAGGTGACAAAGAGCTCACCGTAAGAGGTTACGTTGATGCAAGCTTTGACACTGATCCGGACGATTCTAAATCGCAAACCGGATACGTGTTTACTTTAAACGGTGGAGCTGTCAGTTGGTGCAGTTCTAAACAAAGCGTCGTAGCGGGATCTACATGTGAAGCGGAGTACATAGCTGCTTCGGAAGCAGCGAACGAAGGAGTCTGGATGAAGGAGTTCATATCCGATCTAGGTGTCATACCTAGTGCATCGGGTCCAATGAAAATCTTTTGTGACAATACTGGTGCAATTGCTTTAGCAAAGGAGTCCAGATTTCACAAAAGGACCAAACACATCAAGAGACGCTTCAACTCCATCCGGGATCTAGTCCAGGTGGGAGACATAGAGATTTGCAAGATACATAAGGATCTGAATGTTGTAGACCCGTTGACTAAGCCTCTTCCACGAGCAAAACATGATCAGCACCAAGGCTCCATGGGTGTTAGAATCATTACTGTGTAATCTAGATTATTGACTCTAGTGCAAGTGGGAGACTGAAGGAAATATGCCCTAGAGGCAATAATAAAGTTATTATTTATTTTCTTATATCATGATAAATGTTTATTATTCATGCCAGAATTGTATTAACCGGAAACATAATACATGTGTGAATACATAGACAAACAGAGTGTCACTAGTATGCCTCTACTTGACTAGCTCGTTAATCAAAGATGGTTATGTTTCCTAACCATGAACAAAGAGTTGTTATTTGATTAACGAGGTCACATCATTAGTTGAATGATCTGACTGACATGACCCATTTCATTAGCTTAGCACCCGATCGTTTAGTATGTTGCTATTGCTTTCTTCATGACTTATACATGTTCCTATGACTGTGAGATTATGCAACTCCCGTTTGCCGGAGGAACACTTTGGGTGATACCAAATGTCACAACGTAACTGGGTGATTATAAAGGAGTACTACAGGTGTCTCCAATGGTAGATGTTGGGTTGGCGTATTTCGAGATTAGAATTTGTCACTCCGATTGTCGGAGAGGTATCTCTGGGCCCTCTCGGTAATACACATCACATAAGCCTTGCAAGCATTATAACTAAGATGTTAGTTGTGAGATGATGTATTACGGAACGAGTAAAGAGACTTGCCAGTAACGAGATTGAACTAGGTATTGGATACCAACGATCGAATCTCGGGCAAGTAACATACCGATGACAAAGGGAACAACGTATGTTGTTATGCGGTCTGACCGATAAAGATCTTCGTAGAATATGTAGGAGCCAATATGGGCATCCAGGTCCCGCTATTGGTTATTTACCGGAGACGGGTCTCGGTCATGTCTACATTGTTCTCGAACCGTAGGGTCCGCACGCTTAACGTTACGATGACAGTTATTATGAGTTTATGCATTTTGATGTACCGAAGGTTGTTCGGAGTCCCGGATGTGATCACGGACATGACAAGGAGTCTCGAAATGGTCGAGACATAAAGATTGATATATTGGAAGCCTGTGTTTAGACATTGGAAGTGTTCCGGGTGAAATCGGGAAATTTACCGGAGTACCGGGAGGTTACCGGAACCCCCCGGGAACCAAATGGGCCTTATTGGGCCTTAGTGGAAAGGTGGAAGGGGCAGCCCAAGGTGGGCTGCGCGCCACCCCCTCCCCTAGTCCTATTAGGACTAGGAGAGGTGGTCGGCCACCTCTCTCCCTCTCTTTCCACTTGGGAGTCCTATTAGGAATAGGATTGGGGGGGAGTCCTACTCCCGGTAGGAGTAGGACTCCTCCTGCACCTCCTAGCTTGGCCGGCCAGCCCTCCCCCTCTCAACCTTTATATACGGGGGCAGGGGGCGCCTCTAGACACACAAGTTGATCCTTGAGATCGTTCCTTAGCCGTGTGCGGTGCCCCCTGCCACCAAATTCCACCTCGATCATACCGTTGTAGTGCTTAGGCGAAGCCC
Source organism: Triticum monococcum (assembly GCA_034509565.1). NCBI lineage: Eukaryota > Viridiplantae > Streptophyta > Magnoliopsida > Poales > Poaceae > Triticum > Triticum monococcum. The sequence goes on from CM067847.1 coordinate 701,027,510, forward strand.
TGCGTCGGTAGTACATCAAGATCGTCACCACGCCGTCGTGCTGATGGAACTCCTCCCCGAAGCTTTGCTGGATCGGAGCCCGGGGATCATCATCGAGCTGAACGTGTGCTAAGAACTCGGAGGTGCCGGAGTAACGGTGCTTGGATCGGTCGGATCGGGAAGAAGACGTACGACTACTTCCTCTATGTTGTGTCAACGCTTTCGTTGCGATCTACAAGGGTACGTAGATCAGACTCTCCCCCTCGTTGCTATGCATCACCATGATCTTGCGTGTGCGTAGGAAATTTTCTGAAATTACTACGTTCCCCAACATCCCCATCCTCTTGCACACAAGTGGCCAGGTCTACAATTGACATCGGTTGCTTACAAGTATCCTTAAAATTCTGGATAAACCGGTGCTTCAACTCGGCCCATGATCCGACAGAGTTAGCTGGTAAGCTCTTCAACCAAGTACGAGCTGTCCCTTCCAACATCATGGTGAAGTATTTAGCACACACATCTTCATCCACATCTAACATCTCCATTGACATCTCGTAGCTTTCAACCCATGCCTCTGGTTGTAAATCGGCGGTGTAATTGGGTACCTTACGAGGGCCCTTAAAATCCTTGGGCAGCCGCACATTAAGCAAAGCGGGGGTGAGACATGGCACCCCTAAAGAACTGAATACCGCACCTGGCTCTACTGAAGCGGTAGGCTGAACCGGAGTAGGTTCATGAGCTCCATGAAGAGGTGCTAATTCGTCCTCTCGACGTGCACAACCATGATCCACCACATCCTGTGCATTAGCCCGTCCACCTGCCGGGTTGTGTCCTCGCGGTGAATAACGGCGACGTGCACTGCTGGACACGGCCAGTTCATCCTCAACGTGCCTGCTGTAGCTCCGGCTTGGGTGGGGGTGGAATGAGTCCTCTCACGACTGTGCAAATAAGCTTCCTTCTGGTTTAACGCTGTTTGAAGGAGCTCTCTGGCCCGTCGTGCCTTAGTCGCAATTGGTGACTCGCCGTCGGTCGGGAGGGCTGCCAATCGTGAAGCGGCGGCCACTATGTTGTACAACGGGTTGGAATAATGCCCCAGGGGTGTCGGAACATACTGTGGCACAATGTTGTTCTGACGAGGCGGGTCCATCGTGCGTGGCTGAAACGGCGCTTCAGTTCCCGGCGCCTCCGTCCGGTTTAATACTGGTTGGTTACTAGTTCCTGCTCCTGTCATGTTGAAGAGATTTCTTGGCTCATAACTCGGTGGGAGATGCGACCGGAATCCTCTTCTCATGACTTGCTCTGAGGCATTCTGATCCAGCCTAAGCTAGTAGGCCTGAGCTTCCAACTCAGCCCGTTCTGTAACCATCCTAGCATTCTCTGCTGCTAGGTCCGCTTTAGCTTGAGTTATCTGATCTTTCACCTTTGCGATCTCCGCATTGTGCTGATCCCGGGCTGCCACGTCCACCTCTGCGGCCATCAATGTTGACAAAGCGTCGAACAAGTCAGACAGAACTTGAGCCGGAGGTGGCGCCGAGCCCCCTGCTCCAGCCGGCCTTGCTGTTGCCGAACCAGGGAGCATTGCCGCGGCGGTTGATGAGTTGGGTGCTGATTGTGTACCGGCCATAAAGATAGCGACCTGGTTTGGCAGATCAAGGGGGTTCGGAATACTGTTGCCATCGGAACCTCCGCTAATCCGGCCGTCCTGCAACTGATATAGCGATTCGGTTTCTCCAGTTGAAGACTCTTCATCAGAGCAGACAATGGTTTCCCCATCAGATGCCGGTCCTTCCTCATATTCTACTCCATGGATGACACCTACAAAAAACATGCCTTGTTGTGGGCTGAACCGGGGAAGGGCTAAAACGCTGAGCCGTCTCGATGATGTCGGCGCAGGTGTCCGGCTCAGGGCCCGGCTTGCCGATCTTGCCGATGAAGACATGAATCCCATCAAAGGGGACCTGGTACCCGTATTCGATTGAATCGGATTCGGAGCCCCATCCTGCATCGTCAATGTAGAGCTTATCGCGACGACTCTTCGTCATCCGGCCCACAGCGTATCCCTTGAGTCCATCAAAGCTTCCCTTCAAGAACTCGAAACCATTGTGCGATAGCCCCACGGTGGGCGCCAACTTTCGTGGGTTTGTCACGGCAGATGTCCTCGTGAAAGGACTTAGTCGTGGAGCCATCTCTACGGGTTAGCTTAAAGGGGTTAAACCGGACAAGGGGACACGAGGGGTTTTATACTAGTTCGGCCCCTTCGATGAAGGTAAAAGCCTACGTCTAGTTGTGATTGGTATTGCTAGGGTTTCGATGACCAAGGAGCGAATCCGCTTTGCCTGGATCTCGAGCTGTTGTGTGTTGTCCTCAAACCGCAGCTAGGTCGTCCCCTTATATACTTAGGTTGACGCCCGCCGGTTTACAGAGTCCCGAGGCCGGGTCATAGTGGTGTCCGGCTCGGTCTCTATTCCTCTAACTTACAATACAACTTTATATGATGAAGTCGGTTCACATCTACAGGCTTTAACCCGCCTTTGGGCCTTGGGTCTTCGTAGAGCGCCGCCATCTTCACATTTTCATGGGCTTCTATCTTCATGGAGCTAACCCGGCCACTCCTAGCCGGTTTACCTCCAGTAACCATATCCCCAACAGTAGGCCAATAAAAACCGGATTGCAATACCTTGTGTGCAGTACTATCTCCAGCATGTTGTCCTCCATAAGCCTCGGAGTGACACTTGCATAGGATTTGTTCCTGTTCATGCTCAGGTACACAACGTCTAATAACACCATCCAGTCCTTCTTTATAAATATGTGGGTCATCCCAAAAGTAATGTCTCAAATCATAGAAGAACTTTTTCTTTTGCTGGTATGTGAAACTAGGTGGTATGAATTTAGCAACAATGTAATTAGCATAATCAACATACCATCGAGCAGTGTGAGAAGCATTTATGAAATTTAGTTGTTCATAAGGAAAGCTATCATCAATAGGTAGTGGGTCATCAAGCACATTTTCTAACCTAGACAAGTTGTTTGCAACGGGGTTCTTAGCTGCCTTTCTATCAATAATATGCAAATCAAATTCTTGTAGCAAGAGAACCCATCTAATAAGTCTAGGTTTAGCATCTTTATTTTCCATAAGGTATTTAATAGCAGCATGATCCGTGTGAATAGTTACTTTAGAATCAACAATATAAGGTCTGAACTTATCACAAGCAAATACAACTGCTAAGAATTCTTTTTCAGTAGTAGCATAATTTCTCTGAGCATTGTCTAGAGTTTTACTAGCATATTGAATAACATTTAATTTCTTATCAACTCTTTGTCCTAGAACATCACCTATAGCATAATCACTAGCATCACACAGAATTTCAAAAGGTAAATTCCAATCAGGTGGTTGAACAATAGGTGCAGAGATCAATGCTTTCTTAAGTATTTCAAATGCTTCTACACAATCATCATCAAAAACAAATGGTATGTATTTTTGTAATAAATTAGTCAGAGGCCGAGAAAATTTTGAGAAGTCCTTAATGAACCTCCTATAAAAATCGGCGTGACCAAGGAAACTTCTTATACCTTTGATGTCCTTGGGACATGGCATCTTTTCAATAGCATCAACCTTGGCTTTATCCACTTCAATGCCTCTTTCAGAAACTTTATGCCCTAAGACAATACCTTCATTAAACATAAATTGGAACTTTTCCCAATTCAAGACAAGATTAGTTTCTTCACATCTCTAAACTCGATCAAGGTTGCTTAAGCAATCATCAAAAGAGGATCCATAGACGGAAAAATCGTCCATGAACACCTCACAAATCTTTTCACAAAAGTCAGAGAATATAGCCATCATGCATCTTTGAAAGGTAGCTGGTGCATTACATAAACCAAAAGGCATACGTCTATAAGCAAAGTTACCAAAAGGGCAAGCAAAAGTAGTCTTTGATTGATCATTGGCCGACACAGGTATTTGAGAGAAACCAGAATAACCATCTAGAAAGCAAAAATGTGTATGTTCGGATAATCTTTCTAGCATTTGATCGATAAAAGGTAAGGGGTAATGTTCTTTTTTAGTAGCTTTATTTAATTTGCGGAAATCAATTACCATCCTATAACCTGTAATAATTCTTTGCGGGATCAACTCATCTTTATCATTAGAAACGACAGTAATACCTCCCTTCTTAGGGACACAATGGACAAGACTTACCCACTGACTATCAGCAACGGGATAAATTATACCTGCCTCAAGAAGCTTTAGTATTTCCTTTCTTACCACTTCCTTCATCTTAGGATTCAGCCGCCGTTGATGATCGCGAACTGGTTTGGCATCTTCCTCCAAATTTATTTTGTGTTGACACAGAGTTGGACTAATGCCCTTAAGATCATCGAGAGTATATCCAATAGCAGTACGGTGCTTCTTCAGAGTTTTCAATAATCTTTCTTCTTCATGCTCTGAAAGGTTAGCACTAATAATAACATGATATATCTTTTTCTCATCAAGATAAGCATATTTAAGAGTATCAGGTAATGGTTTAAGCTCAAACACGGGATCGCCCTTGGGTGGAGGAGGATCCCCTAGGATTTCAACGGGCAAATTGTGTTTCAGGATGGGTTCCTATTTAAAGAATACTTCATCTATTTCCCATCTTTCATTCATAAACATATCATTTTCATGGTCTAGAAAATATTGTTCTAAAGGATCGCTAGGAGGTACGGCAATAGAAGGAAGACCAATAATTTCATCTTTACTAGGTAATTCCTCTTCACGGTGTTGTTTACTAAATTTAGAGAAATTAAATTCATGAGACATATCATCTAAACCGATAGTAACAACAGCCTTTATGCAATCTATCTTAGCATTAACATTGTTTAAGAAGGGTCTACCAAATATAATGGGACAAAAGCTACCTTGTGGGGAACCAAGAACAAGAAAATCAGCAGGATATTTAGTTTTCCCACACAAGACTTCAACATCTCTAACAATTCCCATTGGTGAAATAGTATCTCTATTGGCAAGTTTAATTGTGACATCAATATCTTCTATCTCAGCAGGTGCAATATCATGCATAATTTCTTTGTATAAGTCATAAGGTATTACACTAGCACTAGCACCCATATCACACAAGCCATGATAACAATGATCTCCTATATTAACAGAAATAACAGACATGCCTACCACAAGTCGAGGTTTATCTTTAGCACAAGGTTTAGCAATTCTAGCAGTTTCATCACAGAAATAAATAACATGCCCATCAATATTATCAAACAAGAGATCTTTAACAATAGCAATATTAGGTTCAACTTTAATTTTCTCAGGAGGTGTATAAGTTTTCATATTGCTTTTACGAACCACAGTTGAAGCTTTAGCATGATCTTTTATCCTAAAAGGAAAAGGTGGTTTCTTAACATAAGCAGTAGGAACGATAGGACCATTATAAGTGATAGTCTTTTCTTCAACTTTAATAGGTGCAGCTACTTTTACTTCTATGGGAGGATGATATTTAAACCACTTCTCCCAAGGGAGATCAACATGAGTAGCAAAAGATTCATAGAAAGAAGCTACTATCTCAGAGTCAAGCCCATATTTAGTGCTAAATTTACAGAAAACATCGGTATCCATAAAAGATTTAACACAATCAAACTTAGGTGTCATACCTGACTCCTTACCTTTGTCGAGGTCCCAATCTCTAGAATTGCGTTTAATTCTTTCCAATAAATCCCATTTGAACTCAATAGTCTTCGTCATAAAAGAGCCAGCACAAGAAGTATCGAGCATGGTGCGATTGTTATCAGAAAGCCGAGCATATAAGTTTTGAATAATCATTTCTCTTGAGAGATCATGATTGGGGCATGAATATAACATTGATTTAAGCCTCCCCCAAGCTTGAGCGATGCTTTCTCCTTCGCGAGGCCAGAAATTATATATATAATTGCAATCATGATGAAAAAGATGCATAAGATAAAACTTCTGATGAAATTTCAATTTCAATCGTTTGTAATTACATGACCCCGTATCATCACATAGCCTATACCATGTCGATGCATCTCCGTTCAAAGATAAAGCGAGGACCTTCTTCATAAAAACATCTCCGGGCACACCTGCAAGCTTAAATAATCCACAAACTTCATCCACATATATTAGGTGCTCATCAGGATGCTATGTTCCATCTCCTGTAAAAGGATTAGCTAGCAGTTTTTCTAACATACCCGAAGGAATTTCGAAGCAGACATTTTCATTTTCAGTGGGCTCAGTAGGTTGAGGAGGAACTCTTTGCTCTACTGGTCGGGGTGAAGATACCCCGGACAAGCCCCTCAGAGGACTACTTTCCATAGTAACAAGTGACAGTAAATTTCAGCACACTATATAAATTTTTCCTTACCAAATTCCACCTACTAAAGGCGCTTCACTCACCGGCAACGGCGCCAGAAAAGAGTCTTGATGGCACACAAGTGTAGGGGATCTATCGTAGTCCTTTCGATAAGTACGAGTGTCGAACCTAACGAGGAGCAGAAGGAAATGATAAGCGGTTTTCAGCAAGGTATTCTCTGCAAGCACTGAAATAATAGGTAACAAATAGTTCTGTGATAGGATAATTTGTAATGAGTAACAAGTGACCAAAGTAAATAAAGTGCAGAAAGGTGGCTCAATCCTTTTTGTGGCAAAGGACAAGCCTGGACAAACTCTTATATGATGTAAAGCGCTCCCGAGGACACATGGGAATGTCGTCAAGCTAGGTTTCATCACGTTCATATGATTCGCGTTCGGTACTTTGATAATTTGGTATGTGGTTAGACCGGTGCTTGGGTGCTGCCCTTACTTGGACAAGCATCCCACTTATGATTAACCTCTATTGCAAGCATCCTCAACTACAACAAAAATATTAAGGTAAACCTAACCATAGCATGAAACATATGGATCCAAATCAGCCCCTTACGAAGCAACGCATAAACTAGGGTTTAAGCTTCTGTCACTCTAGCAACCCATCATATACTTATTACTTCCCAATGCCTTCCTCTAGGCCCAAATAATGGTGAAGTGTTATGTAGTCGACGTTCACATAACACCACTAGAGGAGAGACAACATACATCTCATCGAAATATCTAACGAATACCAAATTCACATGACTACTAATAGCAAGACTTCTCCCATGTCCTCAGCAACAAACGTAACTACTCACAAAGCATATTCAAGTTCATAATCAAAGGGGTATTAATATGCATAAAGTATCTGAACATATGATCTTCCACCAATTAAACCAACTAGCATCAACTACAAGGAGTAATTAACACTACTAGCAACCCACGGGTACCAAACCCGGACTTGGAGACAAGAATTGGATACAAGAGATGAACTATGGTTCTGAGAGGAGATCGTGCTAGTGAAGATGTTGATGGAGATTGACCTATCCCGATGAGAGGAGCGTTGGTGATGACGATAGCGATAATTTCCCCCTCCCGGAGGGAAGTTTCCCCGGCAGAACAGCTCCGCCAGAGCCCTAGATTGGTTCCGCCAAGGTTCCGCCTCGTGGCGGCGGAATCTCGTCCGGAAAGATGGCTTATGATTTTTTTTCCTCGTCGAAAGACTCGATATAGCATAAGATGGCCATCAGAGGGCCACCAGGGGGCCCACGATGTAGGTGCGCGCCTAGGGGGGTAGGGCGCGCCCCCCACCCTCGTGGGCAGGGTGTGGCCCCCCTGGTGAACTTCTTGCGATCAGTATTTTTTATATATTCTGAAATGGAATTCCGTGAAGTTTCAGGAGTTTTGGAGCTGTGCAGAATAGGTCTCCAATATTTGCTCCTTTTCCAGCCAAGAATCCCAGCTGTCGGCATTCTCCCTCTTTATGTAAACCTTGTAAAATAAGAGAGAATAGGCATATGTATTGTGACATAATGTATAATAACAGTCCACAAAGCAATAAGTATCGATATAAAAGCATGATGCAAAATGGACGTATCACCGTGCCGCGCGCTGCCGCCCCATCGCCGCGGCTGCCGCCCTCCCACGTCCCACGCCGGCTTCGCCCCTCCGCTGCTCCTGTCGTGCCCCGCGACCAGCCGGCGCCCCGCTGTTGTACAGCGCCCCTGCGAGCTCCCCCCATCCCGCACCTAAGCGGCCAACCCCATACTTGCTCGCCGCCGGCCACCTCCCCTCCGCACCGCCGCGCTATTCCGACCGGCGGCCGCACGGCCCTTGGACGCCGGCGCTCACGCCAGCCCCCTCCCCCGTCGCCTGGGCAGGCTACGGTCTCTAGCATGTGCGCTACACCCGTGCGCCCTTTAGCCCACGTCCCACGCCGGCTTCGCCCCTCTGCTGCTCCTGTCGTGCGCCCCACTGTTGTACAGCGCCCCCGCGAGCTCCCCCTGTCCCGCACCTAAGCGGCCAACCCCGTACTCGCTCGCCACCAGCCACCTCCCCTCCGCACCACCGTGCTATTCCGTCCTGCGGCCGCACGGCCCCTGGACGCCGGCGCTCATGCTAGCCCCCTCCCCCGTCGCCTGGGCAAGCTACAGTCTCTAGCACGGGCGCCACACCCGTGTGCCCTTTAACCCACGTCCGTTATTGGCCATGCGCCACTAACCTATGGCTCACACGTCCCATTTACTAAAATAAAAAAAGATTTACAAAAATAATAATAAACATAATCATTTAATTAGGTTTAATTAAAGTTAATTAGCCTAATAGCCTAATTAGACTAAATTAACTAGTTAGTTAATGAAACAGTCAATGATAGGGGGGCCCACCCCTTGTTGACCAGTCAAATGTTGACTGGTCAACTGGAACCCCCTGGCCCATCTGCCAGCCTCTGGTACACTTCTGTGTACGCAGGGCTGGGTACATGTAGCAATTTGTTATTTAATTTCCAATTAATAATAATTTCAGAATATTGTTTAGACTTTGAAAAATCGTAGAAAATAAACCGTATCTCGGATGAAAATGTTTTGTACATGAAAGTTGCTCAGAACGACGAGATGAATCCAAATACGCGGTCTGTTCATCCGCCACATGCCCCTAGCATAGCGAACATTGAACATTTCCCCTCTGGTTCATCTGTCCGAAAATGTCTAACTCTGGGAAAACTTTCCCGGATGTTTTTCCCCTTCGCCGGTATCGTGTAGTACTGCGCTAGAACACGCCTAGTGCTGCTTATTGTCCTGTCATGCATCTATGTGCCTTATATTTACTGTTTCTTTCCCCTCTTCTCTCTGGTAGACCCCAAGACCGCTACTAATGCCCCTGTGATCGACTACGTCGACGACGACTCTTCTTCCCTTTCAGCGGAGCTTCCAGGAAAGCCCCCCCTTTGATTATCCTGATATCGCCCATTCCATTATCTCATGCTTGCATTAGATTTGGCTACTGTAATTGATTGCTCCTATTCTGATGCATAGCCTGCTTTTGTAACCTACTATTGTTACCTACATGATTACCCTAAACTGCTTAGTATAGGTTGGTTAGTGATCCATCAGTGACCCCCACCTTGTCCTTGTTGCCCCTGCTTCATCATCCACGACTCGATCAATGTTATCGATGACCAGAGCCCGACACCTCACATCACATCATGCCCCTTTTTGTTGCTCGACTCTACAGAGTTACCATCAAGTACCTCATACATCACTCCTGATGAGATCTCTGTAGTGTAGCTATTCGGTCGTGGGCATTGAGGGTGGTTCCTCCTTCACCATTCCTGATACGGCTCTATCGTGCAACACCTTAAGTGTGAACCTCAAGGGTGGTTCCTCTTACGTTCACCTTGATGATTATATTGAGTGGAATCCGCTGGGCGCGATTCCTCGTGTTTTCTCCTTGATGTCTGGACACACGGTTACCTTGACTTTATTTGAGACCGTTGTGAAAGCCAGGCGGGCCCAGAGAGCACCCTTGCGATGTGATGGTGGCAACTGACTGTTTAGCGGTATCACCCAGGAGGGGTGATAGCTCCAGACTTGTCCCGACAGCCATCACTTTTATTAATAATGCACTAACAGGTTTGGGTATTTGTTCTGAATTGGCCTTTGGCCTTTCCGCACTAACCATCACGCGAGAATAGATATGGGCCTCGATGTCGCAGTATCAGCCGAAGCTTTGTTAGAGGTCAAGTTCAGCATTATGGCATGGCTGGGCCAGCACCATCCTGTAGTGGTGGAGCCTGTTCTGCCCTGCTCGCAATGAACCAGAGTGCAACGGGCAATGGGCCCAGACCCCGGAGTGCTTAGGATGTAGACCGGCGGGGACCTCTTTGCTGAGCCTAGGTAGGGCTACGACGTGTTAATCTTCCGAGGTCGGGCATTGACCCAGAAAAGTGTGTCTGGCCAGAGTGATCGAGTGTGTTGGAAAACATGGTGCACCCCTGCAGGGGAGACATATATTCGAATACCGTGTCCACGGTAATGGACGTTCAGACTTGTATCCTGATCTTATACAACTAGAAATGGATACTTGATATGTGATGGATATGTGGCCCCAGGATTGCTTCCTCGGAGGGAGTCGAGGAAGGATCTCTGGGCATTAATTATACAACATGCTTGTTAAATATAAACTATTATTCTTTACTCTTCTATATGCTCCAAGCCGCTTGGAGCTGCTTGAAGATGCTAGTCTTCGATAGGCTAGGGCTTCCCCTCTATTCTGGCATTCTGTAGTTCAGTCCACAAATACAACCCTTCCATTTGATACGAATGCATACTTAGTTTAGATCTGATGCTTGCGAGTACTTTGGATGAGTACTCGCGGTTTCTTTGCTACCCCTTTCCCCTTCTTTCTTCTTTCTGGTAGTTGCAACCAGATGGTGGATCCCAGGAGCCAGATGCCACCCCGACGATTACTACTACTAGCTACCCTGGGGGTGCCTACTACAACGTGGAGCCCGCCGATGACCAGGAGTAGTTAGGAGGTCCCATGTAGGAGGCCTTGCCTCTACGATCGTTGATGTTTGTGCTAGCGTTCTTAAGGCATACTTGTTTAACTTATGTCTGTACTCAGATATTCACTACTAGGGAAAACCCTAGTAGTAGAGCGGGGTAATTGCTAGTAGTAGCGCGGGGGGCTGCGCTACTGCTAGGGCGCTACAGCTAACTTTTACCAGTAGCGCGGGTGGTACCCGCGCTACTGCTACTAGAAGTAGCAGTAGCGTGCTTGCCACCCGCACTACTACTACTTAGTTGTAGCGCGGGTCAGAGCCCCGATCTACTACTAACTAATTTAGAATTAAAAACAATTAATTGCAGCCATGGCGACTGCTTCTGCTCGGCATCATCATCCTCTCCATTCATGGCTGCTACTGGTCCTGGAGGGGGTGAAGTTGTTCAAGGTGATGGTGCTTCCCCACCCAACTTGTGCCCATAGCTCTCGTCTACTGCTGCTACGAAAGAAGATAAAATGATTGGAAAGAGGAAGAGAGAGATAGAGAGCAGTAGGAGGAGGAACTCACTGGTGGCCACCGGAGTTGGTGCCGATGCCCGAAACCCTCGATGAAGTTCGGTGACCTATTGCTGCTTGTCGTGGGACCCTTGACCCGGCGAGGAGGTGCAAGTGGTTGTGTCTATGGCGGATCTGGCCGCCACCATGTGGACGACGCTCTGCTGGTTTCCCTCTCCTTCGAACTGCGGAGAAGGAGGATGGAGGGGGAGGGGAGGGGTCTGCGAGAGGAGGTCGCCGGATTTGTGAGTGGCGCCGAGGTGCGAGGAAGGCAGTGGTGGTGGGCGAGGAAGGGAATCGCGAGTGGGAGGAGAAGGGGAATCAGAAGAGTGTGGGTTTGGATTTGGGCCTCCGCACGCTATGTGTACATATGACTTGGTGGGTCGATAGCAGTAGCGCGGTTTTATACCCCTCGCTACTACTATGGCATGTCCCGGGTGGGCACAGTAGAGACCACTTAGTAGTAGCGAGGGTTATAAACCCACGCTACTACTATCAACTTAGTAGTAGCGCGGGTTTATACCCCTCGCTACTACTACGGTATGTCCCGGGTGGGCACAAGAGAGACCACTTAGTAGTAGCGAGGGTTATAAACCCGTGCTACTACTAGCAACTTAGTAGTAGCGACCGCTATAAACCCGCGGTACTAATAAGTAGCAGCAGCGAGGGGTATAAACCCATGCTACTAGTAAGCGTCTGTCTATAAGCTTTTCCCTAGTAGTGATTGTTGCTTCCGCTGACTCGCTTATGTATCGATCTATGTATTCGAGCCGGCCCCTGGCTTGTAATATGAAGCTTGTGTTATTTTATTTGTGTTTAGAGTTGTGTTTTGATATCTTCCCGTGAGTCCCTGATCTTGATCGTACACGTTTGTTTGTATGATTAGTGTACGATTAAATCAGGGGCGTAACAAGTTGGTATCAGAGTTGACTGCCTATAGGAACCCCCTTTCAAACTCCTTGGCCGAAGTTGAGTCTACTCTTTGAGAAACTGGTTTACTAACATGGTTGTGTGGCTTACGGGCCCACGTCACCAATTTGGTGGTATAGGATCTTTTACTCCTCGTCTATACTATGGGATTCTGATCTCTCTTCTACTTGGATTAAATGAATTTACTAATGCCAACATTAGGATCTCGTAATCACATTCACCCGGAGAGCTGGATTATCTACAACTAGTCCTTTGAATTGTATTTTGGATAATACTCACATCGTCATTTGACATCCTTGTACTTCCTTATTTCAGATGCGTCTCGCAAGGCAGATCGTCCGCCAGACCATGGCGGTCGGCACGCTTGGGTTCCGGCCATTCTGTTCGACCTCTTGACCCTGATGGGATATCGCTGGTATCCTTAGTACACTGTGTACGAGATCTACCGCGAGTTCAACCAGGAGATGTATCATGCTAAGGTTGATATCTATGATCGGCAGAACTACTCCACCCACGAGTTGCATACCTTTGAGGGTATCGGAGTGACTGTCGAGATGGCAGTATAGGAGGTTGCCTATGTTCCTATCACCAGCCTCCGTAGAGAGCATCCACACTTGGAGGAGACTAGGTTCAGATACTTCCCGTACCCACCAACTGGGAATGATACTAGGCGCTACACTGTTGTGTGTACCCCCTATGTGAGTCGTTGTTACGACCCTCAGTATATGGTTCGATACATTGAGATTCTGGATTGCACTTTTAGAGCTTTGACTGTTGAGCTGTACGCCACGCCTACACGCCACTACGACACTCTGGAGCAGATGCGTCCAGTAGGCACCACAGTGATTCTTCCTGTGTTCATTACTTACCCGCGCGGGACGGAGATGCCACCAGGTCTTGTGTGGCCCGAGGTTGGTGGTGATACCCTCGCTCATGGACCTCTTCTTCCGCCTGGAGATCAGCTGGTACACCAGAGCCGCCACAGCATGCAGCCTCCTTCCCTCGAGCATCGCCATGCTTTCCTTCACCGACAGCTGCCCGACTTCAGATGTTTTCCCCGACATTGATGTAGCTTATCGCTATGTCGTGTTGTTGTATCGCTCCACCGTGTGCTTGCACGCCGCCTAGTTGGTGTAGACTACCTTTTCTTTTCTGAACTCATACTTATGGCTTGTAACCGAACTTATGTATGGATCTGTATGTCGTATTAGGCTACTATGTTGTATCCGTCGGACTTCTTTCATTATGCATGTTTCATCGTGAGTGATTCCTTGTCTTTGCAATTTCTCCATGATGAGCTACACCTGTTACATGTTAGCAGGATGGTTAGACCCACTGGTCGTCGTCGTGGTGGCAACCTCCCACCACCGCCTGAGTACATGGCTGGTATGATCCAACAGTTTGAGCTGAACTGCCAGTTCATGGAAGGAGTGACAGCTCAGTTTCCTCGTCCCAACCTGAACCAACAGCCAGCCACTATGACGCTAAATGACTTTGCACATCTCAACCCAAGCATCTACCACAGCTCAACTCAACCACTAGATGCTGATGACTGACTCCGTGACATCACTTTCGAGCTAGAGTCTGCTGGTGTAGCCCCTGCCAGCTATGTCACCCTTGCGGCATATTATCTGAAGGGTCCCGCTGCTCAATGGTGGGACAGGCATAGGCGTCCACTACCTGCTGGAACGGTCATCACTTGGCCGGATTTCCAAGCTGCTTTCCGTGCCCGCTTCATTCCTGTAAGACACAAAAATTTTAACCATGATTTGTTTATTAAAATTTTGCCAAGGAGTTGAATATTCATTTTTGTGCGTTTATCTTTTGATTTTAGAACGACTCTTTTCCTTGATATTGTGGAGTTTTCACCCCAAGTGAAAACTTTTCAAAAATATTTTTGGACTTGTTTACCCTCTCAAGAAAAACATTTCTTTTATTAGTGGATTTATTTGCATAATTATTTTCCCTGAGCATTATTTCTTTAAAAATTATTTTTCATAAATTTTGGAGCCTCTTTTGCACTACAACCCTTTGGTAAAATTAGTTATAAGTTTCACCAAAATTTGGAGATGTCATGGGATGCTCCCACATCACTTTTTTGCAAAAATATATTTTAGTCATTTGGAGATTTTGAGCTCTACCTCAAGTTTTCAAATCTGGATCAGTTTGTGGTTTGCACTGCAACCTATTTAAATATTTCTTTAAAGCTTCCACCAAAATTAGGGGATGTTAGTAGTAGTGTCTAATTCAACTTTGTGCAAAAACCCATTGATGTTCTTTGAAAATTTTTGAGCAAACCATCCTCTTTTGCTCTCTGGTCCAGTTTGGCATTTTCTACTGCAACCCTAGTTTATTTTGCTCTAGTCCCATGAGCTTTTTCCTGCTTATAGTCCACCCTACCAAACCCTTATGTACGGGAGATTGGACCCATTGAAGTATTTTTGGTCCATGCAATAATTCCCTTTTCATTTTGTCCAGATTTGGTATCTCAAAAACTTGCACTAACAAGTTTTTGTTCTTGACAAACTAACCTTGCCACCCTCTTTGTCATCTAAAGAGACTATGATCTGGAGTTTTTGGCCACCCCAAGAGATGCCTAGATGGCCATAGCTTTCTGTCAAGCACCTTGTGTGCATGGTCAGATTTGACATGGTTTTTAGTTTGCACATTGGACCTACTTACTTTGCCTAACCAGCATGTCCACTAAGCTCCTAGCTACCTCTAACCTAGATCTGTTAATCCCCAGCCCCATCCAAGTCTCCTAGCATGCCTTGGCATTTTGCCGAACACGTAGCGTGCATGCTCTGGGCGCGCCCAGAGCGCACGTTTTGCACGCGCACGCAGCCGAGCCGCCACATCGTGCCCCTAGCCTTTGCTCACCCATAGGGCCTCGCCCGCTCACCAGAACCCTCCAGGCCGCCCCTGGAGCCCCACAGCGCTGCCGTCAGGTCGGCCATGACACCTAGCGGCCGGCCACAGCAGGCTCCTGCCATGGACGGCGCCGCCCGAGCCACTCTCGCTCGCCAGCTCGCCCCTGATGCAGTGCTCGTTCATCCGCTAGCCTCTGCCACCATCCCCAGCCTCGACACGTCGTGCTGCAAGCTACAGAACGGCGGTTCGCCGTTCCTATCCACTGCGGTTCGCCGTGGATCCTATCCATGAACGCCGCGGAACCGACCTAGTCACGCTATAAAAGGAGCCCCGAGCTCGTCCAGACCCTCAGGCAACCTCGTACCATCCCCCTAGCGCTCCCATAGCCAGCCATCGACGGAGGGAGGCCGTCTTCCTCATCTCCGGCCAGTTCGGCCGCCGCCACGCTCCGGTTCAATTTGTCGCAAGCAAGACCACCCCCGTCCATCCGGTGGCACCGTTCAACTCCCCTGAACCTTGCGGAGCCACCCCACCTCTCAAACGCAATCAAGAACCACCGTAGCTCGAAACCCCAAATCCTCCCGAGACGCCGTCCGCTGCAGAGCTCGCCGCCGGCGACTCCCTTCGTCCCCGCCAGCCTGTCGACCACCGAGAGGACCGCCCTGGACAGGCGGATCCATCCCTGCACTCGAAATGCCGTGGGAAGCCGTCGTTCATCGACGGCGATCGTCGGAGCCCCGCCTCTGCTTGGCCAGAGGAGAGGGAGGCGCGGGCGACTCGTCAAACCTGACCAGTGGGCCCCATGGACCCACTGTCAGTGACCCTGAGCCGGCCCGCGCTTGTTTAACTGGAGGCGTAAACCCAGAAGTGTGTCTCCTCCGTCTCGAAAACGTATCCTTATTCGAAACGTTTTCTTTTTCTGTTTTATTTAAAAACAGAGTTTTTACTAAACTTGGACTGGCTATAACTTTTTAAATATAACTCTAATTGATTTGATACTTTTTCTGTTGTTTCTCAAATTTTGTCTAGTTTATTTTCATATTTATTTAAAAAAATTCAAACAGCTTTTTTGTACTGTTTTGAAACTATATATTAATTTGAATTTCTCTTAAATACGATTTTGGAGAGGGAAACAACTTTCAGAAATTGCACCCCCACTTGCATACTCTTGAAGGCAAGCATTTTGAACCCTGGCATAATATTTGTTGTGTGCTGTTTGATAAGGTTACAACACCATCTTGACACGAAGTATTCGTTATTTTATGTGACGATATGATTATACTCATGAGTTTGCAAATGAAGATTTCTTGCGGTTAAATTTTGATATGCCTGTGATAGTAATCACCCTCGTATGCCTTTCATGCCCACCGGAAGGGTCCCGGGAAAGCCTCTGTCTTGGGTAGACACGAGCTTGTCCCTAGTTCTTCATCGATACGGGTGTGTCCGGTAAGGCATGGTGAGGTATGATGAGTGGTGGTTCCGTCTGATCGGTGAGAGATATAATTCTTATGCTTATCATGAAGGAAATGCTTTAACCTCCTGAATCGACCATAGATCGAGTCTTGTTCTAGTAACCCCCATACTTGTCTCGTACTACCACTTGTCCCTGCCATAGGCAGGGTATGGTTCACTCAGTTGTCAACCCCTTCCTAGCACACACCATACAGAGAGGCCATGGTGGAAGATACCGGCTGCATCCGGTAGGCATGCCACCTGGTCCGGGGGCATGGGTGTTTCGGTTGGAGCCGAAGGGGGTAGCTCCCCTAATTTGCGCGTGTTATAAATTTTTTGATCCCATGCTAGTCGAGGTTGTAGCCTCCCCACTTAGAGTTTCGCTTAACGGGTGTCGTGGGTGATTCCAGACACCGGTAAGTTTTCAATTAAAAGATCGTAGACGGAATTAGTCCCGACGGACTAAAGGAATCCGTTACTCGTGGGTAAAGAGTACACCCTCTACAGAGATTATATCTATTCGAATAGCCGTGTCCATGGTTAAGGACTACAGTCTCGCATGGGTCAAGTGTCGGTCTTCGGAGGAAAAGATTGCTAAACCAGAACATGGATCATGTGTTGTGACTCATGATGATTATGATTACTATTATTATGGACTAACCATTTACATTATTTGAATTATTGAGTGTCCTTGGGACGGTTCTACCTCCTGGATATTCACTGTGATTAATTCTCATATAAGCCCTTTATGTGGTGTCGCAGAGACGCCCGACTGTGGCATGCTTGTTGTTCATTTACTTTATAAGCCCTTTATGTGGTGTCGCAGAGACGCCCGACTGTGGCATGCTTGTTATTCATTTACTTTATAAGCCCTTTATGTGGTGTCGCACAGACGCCTGACTCTGGCATGCTTGTTATATCTTTTATTTATAAGCCCTTCATGTGGTGTTGCTCAGACGCCCGACTAGGGCATGCTTTATATTATTATCTCTTCGAGGCGTCGCTTCAGACACCTGATCGGTGCATTCTATTTCTACTCTCTTATTGCAGATTCATGTTGTAAATAACCCACTTGCGTGCATCATGGATTTTCATTTCGTGACTAACGTTGTGATCATGAAATATTTCAGAGCATGATTATCATTTTTTATATTATAACTATGTTCATAATGTTTGCGAGTACATGCAAAAGTACTCACTGGCTTGCCCCTGGCTATTGTCTTGGCCAGATTTCTTGCGTGGAGAGGAGCGTCGCGATGACAACCCCAGAACCTACACAATGGTGATAGCAGCCTCGTGAAGATAGGAGTTATCGAGGTCAGCTATTCCTGTGGAAAATGGAGTCCCATAGACGCTGATGATCCGCAAACCGCTTTCGCCATCAACCACTAGAAACCATTTGTTGTACTCATAGGCCAGAATGGTCTTGTACTACATATCTTTTATTTTGCTTGGGGTTTCTGTATCAAGTTGGTGCCTCATCAGCTAACAGTAATCCTGGGGCTGGTGAGCACAAGGGCCACTTTGTGGGAAATTAATATCCCGAAAACCCGGTCCTGACAATTCCTTAGGGAATTATGGACCGGAAGAAGCGTGAGTTCCGCAACATCACCCAAGGCAACAAGACTGTGGATGCTTATGAGCAGGAGTTCCTTGACTTGTCCTGCTATGATGAAGATGACATTGCTTCAAGCCACCAGCTGCCACTGCACCAAGACAATCCCCTGATGCATCCCGTCTGCCTCCTCCGCCACCTGGACAGCCGAGACTTCAAGCCGCACCACCCCGAGCTCCTGCTCCTTGTCCCAATGATGGGCTATTCTTCAGGTGCGGTCAACCAGGTCACCGTGCTAGGGACTGCTCTTAGAATCAGTACCAACCTGCACTTCCTCCAACTAGATGTGGTAACAATCAGCCCTGCAACAACAATGCCATGCCTTATGGTCGTGGTCAGGCCAACCACATTGATCTGAATGAAGCTCAAGACCAGACTGATACTGTGTTGGGTATTGTTCTTGTTAACTCAATACCATCTTCTGTTTTATTTGATACAGGAGCATCACATTCGTTCATATTAGAAGATTTTGCATCCATGCATGGCCTGCGGGCCAATGTCGAACCACCATGGTTAGCCTAAATGTCCCTGTTGAAATTGAAGGGCTGGAATTCCATGTTTCCCCCATTGTTTTGAAGTCGTCCAATATCGACCTCATTCTGGGAATGGAATGGTTGAAAACACATATCGCTTCTATCATTTGCGCCACCAAAACCGTCCATGTACTACATCCGTCAAGTGAGATAGTGAGCTACCATGCTCATCTTGTTCGGAATGCCAAAGCACGGATTTATCCCTTGAATGCATGAAGCGCTTCACCTTTTTGAGAGTTGAAAATGCTACATCAAAGTCTGAAGTATCTGTACGGTATGCGTTCTTGGTCAAACTGAACATCGCACTGTCAGGGGGCTTTCAAAATTTCTAAAAGGATCAATGGTCAAATCATTCTAAAGATGAAGCCACCTGGGAACTCGAGGATCGTCTTCGAGATGAATACATCACTTTTGTTTCCCTCTACCTGCTAAATCTCGGGACGAGATTTCTTGTAGTGGAGGAGAATTGTGACGCTCGGATAATTAGGCTACAGTAATCGTGTGCTAATGATGCCACGTCACCATGATTACTGTTGTTAAACTCTCGTTAATTCAAAAATGGTTCAAATTCAAATTTAAAAGATAAGTCAAAAAATGAAAGTTTTCAATTTTCAAAACTAAAATGTGCAGGCTATGACAATTAATTGATAAATATTGTTGGTGAAGAAACCAAAGTTTTGTATAATGTTTAAGAGCTCAAAAGTGATTAAAACAGTGGCTTAAATAATTATATAAATGCCTTTTATAAATTCTAAAATATCAAACTAATTTATTTGGGTACCAAACTTTTTATGGCAGAGGTATAAACATTAGTACTAATTTAGAAACTAATTTGGTATATTAACTAAACTAAAACTAGTGTGGAAATTAAATAGAACAGTAAAAAGGAGATGAATAAAAATAAAAATAAAAATAAAACATGCCCCTCCCCTGGACCTTGGGCCACCTAGATGGCCAGGCCGGCCCACCTGTGCCCCCGTCCTCCTCTTGTTCACAGGGGGGGTCATGGCAGCCATCACCCCGTCAGTGGCCACACGCCGACCATCGCCCGGATGTCCACCTCTACAAAACCCGGCGGCCCCCCTCTCGTCGCCGAACCCTAATCCCCTCTCCCTCCCTCACGTGCCCCTCGCCCTCCCACTCAAGATTCACTTCGGCCACGCCCCGCCAACGCCATGGTCGTCGTCACCCACGCACTCTTAGTCACCCCCGCACCATAGGATCTTGCCCGCGTGCTTCCCTTTCGTCAACCACATCGTCCGCTGCTACCCGCTCGAGCCAAACGCCCCTGCAACACCGTCCTCCTCGGCCCCGACGGGCTCCATCGACGGTTCGCTTCGCCGATCTCTTCCCCGAGCCTACTCTACTGTTGGGGAACATAGTAATTTCAAAAAAATTCCAATGCACACGCAAGATCATGGTGATGCATAGCAACGAGAGGGGAGAGTATTGTCTACGTACCCTCGTAGACCATAAGAGGAAGCGTTATGAGAACGCGGTTGATGTAGTCGTACGTCTTCACGATCTAACCGATCCAAGTACCGAAAGTACGGCACCTCCGAGTTCAGCACACGTTCAGCTCGGTGACGTCCAAAGAACTCTGATCCAGCAGAGCTTCGAGGGAGATTTCCGTCAGCACGACGGCGTGATGACGGTGATAATGATGCTACCGACGCAGGGCTTCTCCTAAGCACCGCTACGATATGACCGAGGTGGATTATGGTGGAGGGGGCACCGCACACGGCTACAAGATCAACTGATCAACTTGTGTGTCTATGGGGTCCCACCTCCTCCGTATATAAAGGAGTGGAGGAGGGGGAGGGTCGGCCCTCTACTATGGCGTGCCCTGGGGAGTCCTACTCCTACCGGGAGTTGGATTCCCCCCTTTCCAAGTAGTAGGAGTAGGAGAAAAGGAAGGGGAAGAGAGGAGAGAAGGAAGGAGGGGGCGCAGTCCCTCCCCCTAGTCTAATTCGGAATAGGCCTTGTTGGGCGCGCGGCCTGCCCCTCTCACTCTCCCGTAAAGCCCAATAAGGCCCATATACTCCCTGGTAAATTCTCGTAACTCTCGGGTACTCCGATAATTACCCGAACCACTCAGAACATTTCCGATGTCCGAATATAGCCTTCCAATATATCGATCTTTACGTATCGAACATTTCAAGACTCCTCGTCATGTCCCTGATCTCATCTGGCACCCTGAACAACCTTCAGTACAACAAAACACATAAACTCATAATATCGATCGTCACCAAACGTTAAGTGTGTGGACCCTATGGGTTTGAGAACTATGTAGACATGACCGAGACTCATTTCCGGTCAATAACCAATAGCGGAACCTGGATGGTCATATTGGCTCCTACATATTCTACGAAGATCTTTATCGGTCAAACCGCATAACAACATACGTTGTTACCTTTGTCATCGGTATGTTACTTGCCCGAGATTCGGTCGTCGGTATCTTAATACCTAGTTCAATCTCGTTGCCGGCAAGTATCTTTACTCATTCTGTAATGCATCATCCCGCAACTAAATCATTAGTCACATTCTTGCAAGGCTTATAGTGATGTGCATTACCGAGAGGGCCCAAAGATACCTCTTCGACAATCAGAGTGACAAATCCAATCTCGATCTATGCCAACTCAACAAGTACCATCGGAGACACCTGTACAGCACATTTATAATCACCCAGTTACGTTGTGACGTTTGGTAGCACACAAAGTGTTCCTCCGGTATTCGGGATTTGCATAATCTCATAGTCAGAGGAACATGTATAAGTCATGAAGAAACTAGTAGCAACAAACTAAACGATCATCGTGCTAAGCTAACGGAATGGTTCAAGTCAATCACATCATTCTCTAATGATGTGATCCCGTTAATCAAATGAAAACTCATGTCTATGGCTAGGAAACTTAACCATCTTTGATTCAACGAGCTAGTCAAGTAGAGGCATACTAGTGACACTCTGTTTGTCTATGTATTCACACATGTACTAAGTTTCCGGTTAATACAATTCTAGCATGAATAATAAACATTTATCATGATATAAGGAAATAAATAATAACTTTATTATTGCCTCTAGGGCATATTTCCTTCATCTAGCACCTCTCCAGGGATGCTGTCAGCACGACCTCCCTCTCTCTACCTTGCTTCTTCCCCAGGCTGTAGCTCGCTCTTTGCGTCGTCTCCGCCATAACCGAACCGCCACGCAATTCGTCACCGTCGATGCGCTTACCCTCGAGCTCAACTGAGCTTGTAGATGTGCTCAGTGCACGCGTAGGGTTCTTAAGCGCTTAGCCCTGTCGCTCTGCTTCTAGCGCTGCTCCTCGCTGCCGCGACCCATGGCCCGCTGCTCTGCTAGTTTCTTCTACTACCGTTGCTGCTCCTTGCTGATGCCACTGCTGCTGCCTGCGAGCGTCGTTGCTCGCCGCAATCCGTTCCGACCGGCTGCACCACCTGGCCATGTTGCTTGCACGCGCGTCTGCGCCGGAGGCCGCGTTCCCGCCCTCCTGTCCCGTCCGCAGCCACGCCCTGTTCGCTTGGCGCACGCCCACAGCCCCCAGCGTCGTGCGTTGTCGCCCCCTGCGCCCCGCGGCAGCCTCGCCTATCGTCGTTGCGACGCATCGCCGTGCCGCGCCCTGCCGCCCCATCGCCGCGGTCGTCGCCCTCCCATGGCCCGCGCCCGATTCGCCCCTCCATTGCTCCTGGCATGCCCCGCGACCAGCAGGCGACCCGCTGCTGTACGGCGCCCGCGCGAGCTCCCCCTGTCCCGCACCTACACGGCCACCCCCGTACCCGCTCGCCACCGGCCACCTCCCCTCCGCACCTCCATGCTGTTTCGGCCGGTGCCCGCTGATGTCTCCTACACAACCTTCTTCTTGTAGACGTTGTTGGGCCTCCAAGTGCAGAGGTTTGTAGGACAGTAGCAAATTTCCATCAAGTGAATGACCTAAGGTTTATCAATCCGTAGGAGGCGTCGGATGACGATGGTCTCTCTCAAGCAACCATGCAACCAAATAACAAAGAGTCTCTTGTGTCCCCAACAAACCCAATACAATGGTAAATTGTATAGGTGCACTAGTTCGGCGAAGAGATGGTGATACACGTGGTATATGGATAGTAGATAAAGGTTTTTGTAATCTGAAATTATAAAAACAGCAAGGTAACTAATGATAAAAGTGAGCACAAACAGTATTGCAATTCGTTGAAACAGGGTCTAGGGTTCATACTTTTGCTAGTGCAAGTTCCCTCAACAATACTAACATAATTGGATCACATAACTATCCCTCAACATGCAACAAAGAGTCACTCCAAAGTCACTAATAGCGGAGAACGAACAAAGAGATTATGGTAGGCTATGAAACCACCTCAAAGTTATTCTTTCCAATCAATCAGTTGGGCTATTCCTATAAGTGTCACAAATAGCCCTAGATTCGTACTAGAATAACACCTTAAGACACAAATCAACCAAAACCCCAATGTCACCTAGATACTCCAATGTCACCTCAAGTATCCATGTGTATGATTATACGATATGCATCACACAATCTCAGATTCATCTATTCAACCAACACATATAACCTCAAAGAGTGCCCCAAAGTTCCTACCGGAGAATCACGACGAAAACGTGTGCCAACCCCTATGCATAGGTTCATGGCCGGAACCAGCAAGTTGATCACCAAAACATACATCAAGTGAATCACGTGGTATCCCATTGTCACCACAGATACGCACGACAAGACATACATCAAGTGTTCTCAAATCTTTAAAGACTTAATCCGATAAGATAACTTCAAAGGGGAAACTCAATCCATTACAAGAGAGTAGAGCGGGAGAAACATAAGATCCAACTATAATAGCAAAGCTCACGATACATCAAGATCGTATCATCTCAAGAACACGAGAGAGAGAGAGAGAAAGAGAGAGAGAGATCAAACACATAGCTACTGGTACATACCCTCAGCCCCGAGGGAGAACTACTCCCTCCTCGTCATGGAGAGCACTGGGATGATGAAGATCGCCACCGGAGAGGGATTGCCCCCTCTGGCAGGATGCCGGAATGGGTCTAGATTGGCTTTCGGAGGCTACGGAGGCTTCTGGCGGCGGAACTTTCGATCTATTGTGCTCTTCGATGTTTTTAGGATATATGGAGATATATAGGTGGAAGAAGTACGTTAGGGGCCCACGAGGGTGGAGGGCGCGCCCAGGGGGGTGGACGCGCCCCCCTACCTCGTGGCCTCCTCGAAGCTTCCCTTACGTGCACTTCAAGTCTTCTGGGCTTCTTTCCTTCCAAAAATGGGTTCCGTGAAGTTTCAGGTCAATTGGACTCCGTTTGGTTTTCCTTTTCTTCGAAACCCTAAAACAAGGTATAAACAGAAACTGGCACTGGGCTCTGGGTTAATAGGTTAGTCCCAAAAAATGATATAAAAGTGTATAATAAATCCCATAAACATCCAAAATGGTAGATAATATAGCATGGAGCAATCAAAAATTATAGATACGTTGGAGACGTATCAGCATCCCCAAGCTTAATTCCTGCTCGTCCTCGAGTAGGTAAATGATAAAAACAAAAAAAATATGCGGCGTGCTACTTCACATAATTTCAATGTAATTCTTCTTAATTGTGGCATGAATATTCAGATCCGAAAGATTCAAGATAAAAGTTCATATTGACATAAAAATAATAATACTTCAAGCATACTAACTAAGCAATTATGTCTTCTCAAAATAACATGGCCAAAGAAGGTTCATCCCTACAAAATCATATAGTTTAGTCATGATCCATTTTCGTCATACAAGAATGCTCTCATCATGCACAACCCCGATGACAATCCAAGCAAATGTTTCATACTTTAGTAATCTCAAGCATATAAACTTTCACGCAATATATGAGCGCGAGCCATGGACATAGCACTATGGGTGGAATAGAATATAATGAGGGGGGTTATGTGGAGAAGACAAAAAAGGAGAAAGTCTCACATCAACGAGGCTAATCAATGGGCTATGGAGATGCCCACCGATTGATGTTAATGCAAGGAGTAGGGATTGCCATGCAACGGATGCACTAGAGCTATAAATGTATGAAAGCTCAACAAAAGAAACTAGTGGGTGTGCATCCAACTTGCTTGCTCACGAAGACCTAGGGCACTTGAGGAGGCCCATCGTTGGAATATACAAGCCAAGTTCTATAATGAAAAATTCCCACTAGTATATGAAGGTGATAACATGAGAGACTCTCTACTATGAAGATCATGGTGCTACTTTGAAGCACAAGTGTGGTAAAGGATAGTAACATTGTCCCTTCTCTCTTTTTGTCTCATTTTTTTGCCTTTTCTCTTTTTTTCCTCACTTGGGACAATGCTCTAGAAAATGATGATCATCACACTTCTATTTATTTACAACTCAATGATTACAACTCGATACTAGAACAAAGATGACTCTATATGAATGCCTCCAGCGGTGTACCGGGATTGCAATGAATCAAGAGTGACATGTATGAAAAATTATGAACGGTGGCTTTGCCACAAATACGATGTCAACTACATGATCATGCAAAGCAATATGACAATGATGATGCGTGTCATAATAAACGGAACGGTGGAAAGTTGCATGGCAATATATCTCGGAATGGCTATGGAAATGCCATAATAGGTAGGTATGGTGGCTGTTTTGAGGAAGATATAAGGAGGTTTATGTGTGAAAGAGCGTATCATATCACGGGGTTTGGATGCAATGGCGAAGTTTGCGCCAACTCTCAATGTGAGAAAGGGCAATGCACGGTACCGAAGAGGCTAGCAGGGATGGAAGGGTGAGAGTGCGTATAATCCATGGACTCAACATTAGTCATAAAGAACTCACATACTTATTGCAAAAATCTACAAGTCATCAAAAACCTCGGCACTACGCGCATGCTCCTAGGGGGATAGATTGGTAGGAAAAGACCATCGCTCGTCCCCGACCGCCACTCATAAGGAAGACAATCAAATAACACCTCATGTTTCAAATTTGTTGCATAACGTTTACCATATGTGCATGCTACGGGACTAGCAAACCTCAACACAAGTATTTCTCAATTTCACAACTACTCAACTAGCACAACTTTGATATTATTACCTCCATGTCTCAAAACAATCATCAAGCATCAAACTTCTCTTAGTATTCAAAACACTCGTAAGAAAATTTTACTAATCTCGAATACCTAGCATATTAGGATTTTAAGAAAATTACCATGCTATTTAAGACTCTAAAAAATAATCTAAGTGAATCATGAGAGTTCATCTATTTCTTCAAAATAAAACTACCACCGTGCTCTAAAAGATATAAGTGAAGCACTAGAGCATCGACAAACTACTCCAAAAGTTATAAGTGAAGATCAATGAGTAGTTGAATAATTATGCAACTATATGAAAACTCTCTAACATTTAAGAAATTCAGATATTGGTATTTCATTCAAACAGCAAGCAAAATTAAAGAAAATAAAATGACGCTCCAAGCAAAACACATATCATGTGGTAAATAAAAATATAGCTCCAAGGAAAGTTACCGATGAACGAAGACGAAAGAGGGGATGCCTTCCAGGGCATCCCCAAGCTTAGGATCTTGGTTGTCCTTGAATATTTCCTTGGGGTGCCTTGGGAATCCCCAAGCTTAGGCTCTTGCCACTCCTTATTCCATAGTCCATCGAATCCTTACCCAAAACTTGAAAACTTCACAACACAAAGCTTAACAGAAAACTCGTAAGCTCCATTAGTATAAGAAAATAAATCACCACTTCAAGGTACTGTAATGAACTCATTCTTTATTTATATTGGTGTTAAAATTACTGTATTTCAACTTCTCTATGGTTTATAAACTATTTTACTAGCCATAGATTCATCAAAATAAGTAAACAACACACGAAAAACAGAATCTGTCAAAAACAGAACAGTTTGTAGTACTCTGGATCAAACGTATACTTCTGGAACTCATAAAATTATCAAATAAATTTCTGGACCTGAGGAATTTATCTATTAATCATCTGCAAAAATAATTAACTAAATAGCACTATCCAAATAAAAATGGCATCAATTCTCATGAGCGCTAAAGTTTCTGTTTTTTACAGCATGATCGCAAAGACTTCCCCCAAGTCTTCCCAAAGGTTCTACTTGGCACAAACACTAATTAAAAGAATAAAATCACATATAAATAGAGGCCAGATGAATCATTTATTACTAAACAGGAGCAAAAATCAAAGAACAAAAATAAAATTGGGTTGCCTCCCAACAAGCGCTATCGTTTAATGCCCCTTAGCTAGGCATGATGATTTCAATGATGCTCACATAAAAGATAAGAATTGTAACGTAAAGAGAGCATCATGAAGAATATGGCTAGCACATTTAAGTCTAACCCACTTCCTATGCATAGGGATTTTGTGAGCAGACAATTTGTGGGAACAAGAGTCATCTTGCATAGGAAGGTAAAACAAGCATAGTTTCAAGATTTTCAACACATAGAGAGGAAACTTGATATTATTGCAATTCCTACAAGCATATGTTCCTCCTTGATAATAATTTTCAGTAGTATCATGAATGAATACTACAATATAACCAGCCCCTAAATCATTCTTTTCATGATCTACAAGCATAGAAAATTTACTACTCTCCACATAAGCAAAATTCTTCTCATGAATAATAGTGGGGGAAAACTCAACAAAATAATTATCATGTGAGGCATAATCCAAATCCACTTTGATCAATATAATCATCATAAATAGGAGGCATGCTTTCATCATAATAAATTTGCTCATCAAAACTTGGGGGGCAAAATATATCATCTTCATCAAACATAGCTTCCCCAAGCTTGTGGCTTTGCATATCATTAGCACCATGGATATTCAAGGGATTCATACTAACAACATTGCAATCATGCTCATCATTCAAATATTTAGTGCCAAATATTCTAATGCATTCTTCTTCTAGCACTTGAGCACAATTATCGTAATCGTTATTTTCATGATAGATATTAAAAAGATGAAGCATATGAGGTAAACTCAATTCCATTTTTTATAGTTTTCTTTTAATAACTAAACTAGTGATAAAACAAGAAACTAAAAGACTCGATTGCAACATCTAAAGATATACCTTCAGGCACTCACCTCCCCGGCAACGGCGCCAGAAAAGAGCTTGATGTCTACTACACAACCTTCTTGTTGTAGACGTTGTTGGGCCTCCAAGTGCAGAGGTTTGTAGGACAGTAGCAAATTTCCCTCAAGTGGATGACCTAAGGTTTATCAATTCGTAGGAGGCGTAGGATGAAGATGGTCTCTCTCAAGCAACCCTGCAACCAAAAACAAAGAGTCTCTTGTGTCCCCAACACCCCCAATACAATGGTAAATTGTATAGGTGCACTAGCTCGGTGAAGAGATGGTGATACAAGTGGTATATGGATAGTAGATAAAGGTTTTTGTAATCTGAAATTATAAAAACAGCAAGGTAACTAATGATAAAAGTGAGCACAAACGGTATTGTAATGCGTTGAAACAAGGCCTAGGGTTCATGCTTTCGCTAGTGCAAGTTCCCTCAGCAATACTAACATAATTGGATCACATAACTATCCCTCAACATGCAACAAAGAGTCACTCCAAAGTCACTAGTAGCGGAGAACGAACGAAGAGATTATGGTAGGGTACAAAACCACGTCAAAGTTATTCTTTCCAATCAATCCGTTGGGCTATTCCTATAAGTGTCACAAACAGCCCTAGAGTTCATACTAGAATAACACCTTAAGACACAAGTCAACCAAAACCCTAATTTCACCTAGATACTCCAATGTCACCTCAAGTATCCGTGGGTATGATTATACGATATGCATCACACAATCCTAGATTCATATATTCAACCAACACATATAACCTCAAAGAGTGCCCCAAAGTTCCTACCGGAGAATCACGACGAAAACGTGTGCCAACCCCTATGCATAGGTTCATGGGCGGAACCCGCAAGTTGATCACCAAAACATACATCAAGTGAATCATGCGGTATCCCATTGTCACCACAGATACGCACGGCAAGACATACATCAAGTGTTCTCAAATCTTTAAAGACTCAATCCGATAAGACAACTTCAAAGGGGAAACTCAATCCTTTACAAGAGAGTAGAGGGGGAGAAACATAAGATCCAACTATAATAGCAAAGCTCGCGATATATCAAGATCGTATCATCTCAAGAACACGAGAGAGAGAGAGACAGAGAGAGAGAGAGAGAGAGAGAGAGAGAGATCAAACACATAGCTACTGGTACATACCCTCAGCCCCGAGGGAGAACTACTCCCTCCCCGTCATGGAGAGCACCGGGATGATGAAGATGGCCACCGGAGAGGGATTGCCCCCTCTGGCAGGGTCCCGGAACGGGTCTAGATTGTCTTTCGGTGGCTACAGAGGCTTCTGGCGGCGGAACTCCCGATCTATTGTGCTCTCGGATGTTTTTAGGGTATATGGAGATATATAGGCGGAAGAAGTATGTCAGGGGGGGCACGAGGGGCCCACGAGGGTGGAGGGCGCACCCAGGGGGGTGGGCGCGCCCCCCTACCTCGTGGCCTCCTTGAAGCTTCCCTTACATGCACTTCAAGTCTTCTGGGCTTCTTTCCTTCCAAAAATGGGTTCCATGAAGTTTCGTGTCAATTGCACTCCGTTTGGTTTTCCTTTTCTTCGACACCCTAAATCAAGGTAAAAACAGAAACTGGCACTGGGCTCTGGGTTAATAGGTTAGTCCCAAAAAATGATATAAAAGTGTATAATAAAGCCCATAAACATCCAAAACAGTAGATAATATAGTATGGAGCAATCAATAATTATAGATACGTTGGAGACGTATCACCCACACGGCCCCTGGCCACCGGTGCTAGCGCCCACCCCTCCCCCATTGCCTGGGCAGGCTACGGCCTCTAGCACGGGCGCCACACCCATGCGCCCTTAATGCCCACGCCCGTTATTGGCCTTGCGCCACTGACCTATGGCTCCCACGTCCCATCTACTAAAATAAAAAATGATTTACAAAAATAATAATAAATATAATTAATAAATTAGATTTAATTAAAGTTAATTAGCCTAATAGCCTAATTAGAATAAATTAACTAGTTAGTTAATGAAACAGTCAATGACAGGGGGGCCCACCCCCTGTTGACCAATCAAATGTTGACTCGTCAACTAGGACCCCCTGGCCCATCTATCAGCCTCTGGTACACTTCCGTGTACGCAGAGCTGGTACACGTAGCAATTTTTTATTTAATTTCAAATTAATAATAATTTTAGAATATTGTTTAGACTTTGAAAATCATAGAAAATAAACTGTATCTTGGATGAAAATGTTTTCTACATGAAAGTTGCTCAGAACGACGAGTCGAATCCGAATACGCTGTCCATTCATCCGCCACATGCCCCTAGCATAGCGAACATCGAACATTTCCCCTTCGGTTCGTTTGTCCAAAAATGTCTAACTCTGGGAAAACTTTCTCAGATGTTTTTCCTCTTCGCCGATATCGCATAGTACTGCGTTAGAACACGCCTAGTGCTGCTTATTGTCATGTCATGCATCTGTGTGCCTTATATTTACTTTTTCTTCCCCCTCTTCTCTCTGAAAGAAGAAGAAGAAGAAGAACTATGGAAGCTATTGTGAAGGCACGAAAGGAAGCAAACGAGGTGAGGATGATGACAAGGAGCCAAGAAGCGGCGACCGAGGAGAGGAGGGTGGCTGCCGATGAGAGGAAGGTGGCATTGGAGGAGAGGATATTGGCCAGGGAGGAGCGATCTAGTTTATTGAAATGGGAGAAGCACTTGTTCTTCATGGACACATCTAAACTTGATGAATGGCAAAAGGAGTACATCATTCTTTCCCCTGAAGAATCTTGGTCCAAGAAAGAGCCATGGCCATGGGAGGCATGGGAGCTACCAATGGGAGGCATGGGTGGCATGGGTGGCTTCGGAGCTACCATGGGAGGCATGAGAGCACCTACGGGAGGCATGGGTGGCTTCGGACATACCATGGGAGTTATGGGTGGCTTCAAAGCTACCATGGGAGGCATGCGTTTTGGGTCTCTCATGGGAGGCATGGGAGCACCTCCGGGTGACATGGGTGGACGCATGTCTTCCGGTGTACCTCACATACCTTCGTATTATCCCGTTGGAGATCTTGCGAACACCATCTGATGTCCCGATAATGATGCGACGCTTGAAAATGAAGAGGAGGAGGAAGAATCATTTTTGGTTGAGGAGGAAGAATCGGAGGAAGAAGAGGATGATGATGAGTGATGTGGCATGATTGTTGATGTGCCATTTGTTTGTGCAAACTTTTATTTGTCTTGAACTTGGTTGGGTGATTTTGAACTATGTCGTGCAAGTGAACAATGTTATATATGTCTTTGTTTTGCACATTTATTTAATGTTTAAAACACCATCATATTGTCAAATGGACTGGTGAAAATCATATTTGCAAGCGCCGGCTGCTCGCGCACGCTGTAATTTTGCGCGCCTTCTGGAGCTGCCCGCGCGTGCCATATTTTACAGCGGCTGCTGGAGCTAGCACCCTACTTCATGCAAAAAATGCTATTTCAGCATTGTAAAAAAGTTTTTGCGCGTCGTGCGGTTGCGCGCCAATTAGAGATGCTCTTAGAGTCGTGTTTTTACAGCCCCTATCTGATGCCCTATTCTGCAAGAACTTGGTGTTGCGGTCGCCCCTCTGGCTATTGCATCACTTCTTCCCTGTTATAGAGCTCATGCTGGTCTTTTTCAAGCCACACCGACCCGAAGTCAGTATGTACGTGCCTAGTTCTGCAAGCACATCTTTTAAGCTGCTATAGGAAGGTCCACTGTTCCCTGCGTCGTGCATGCATGTCCCATGCATGATGTAGCAGCGGTGTCCTATACAACGCGTAGGTCGCCCGCTAGCAACATAGCACCCCCTCCCCCCCCCCCACCCCCGCCGGGCTCCTCGTTATTTTGCCAGCGGTTTTTGGAAGGTTCTAGAACCTTCCCGAACCGTTTTTTTATGTTTTCTATACTAGTTTTTCATTTTTCTTTTCTTTTCTTATTTTTTTCTTTTTTCCTTTTTCCTTTTTTCTTTTTCTTTTTATTTTCTCTTTTCTTACTCTTCACTTTTTGACTATTTTGGCATTTTGTATTTTTGAATTCGTTAACACCTTTATTTCATTGAATTCTAAAAATGTTCAACCATGTAAAAAATGTTCACCGAATTGAATTTTTTTTGTTCATCAGATTTAAAATATGTTCATAAAAATTCAGAATTTGATCATCGAACTAAAAAATGTTCATTAGATTCATTTTCTGTTCATTGGTTTCAAAAAATGTTCATCACATTCAAAATTTGTGCACCGAATTACAAATTTGTTCATCAAATTAAAATTGTGTTCATAATTTTTTCAAAAAATGTTCTTGAATACAAGTTTTGTTCATCAAATTAAAAAAAGTTCATAGAATGCCAATTTTTTTATCGATGTTCAAAATATGTTCATCAAATTCAAAAAATATCCATTCCTTTGAAATCACGAACATTTTTTGAATTCAAGAAATGTTTTGGAATTTGGTGAACATTTTTTAATTCCGTCAGCATTTATCATTTCGCGAACATTTTTTTCAAATCATGAACAGTTTTCAAATTTACAAACATTTCACAAGTTGTAACTTTATTGAAATCCCGAATTAGTATTACAATGGAAAACAATTTAAAAAAAGGAAAAAAAAAAGATGCTTCTGCTTTCCCTGCACACACATGGGCCAGCCCCTGAGGCAGCGCGGGGAGCACGGAGTACGCACTCCGTCGTTCGCTGGCGCGTACAGCGCTAAATAGGAGGTCTCGATAGCATCTCATTGAATCCCGGATGCATGGTCCGACCATCTCTTCAAACCGGAAACTGCCCATATGGTCAATCATCCTGGCATGTGAAATACTTTTGGAAAGACAATTATGGTTAGTTTTGGATAAGTACTCTCGAAAATCTACAAATAGGAGATGTTTTGTTCTATTTTGATTATGTTTGGATAGGCAATCATTATTATTAATATCATCCTTCATATCTAGATAAACTAAGACAATCTATAAACAGAATATTTTTTTTCTTCTGTTTTGATTACGTTTGGATAGACAATTATTACTATTAGTATCAGCCTTCGTATCTAGATAAATATAAGGCAATCTATAAATAGAAGCTTTTTCTGTTTTGACTATGTTTGGATAGACAATTTATTATTATTAGTATCAGCCTTCGTATCTAAATAAATCTAAGACAATCTACAAATAGAAGATTTTTCATTCTCTATACAGTTATTATTAGTAGTATCAGCATAAATACATTTGAAATGCCATGTGATAAATGATCCACACATAAGGAATGAATATTTTCCATGGAATATATCTAGACATGTTTTAGTGTTAGATACGTAGATACCTTCGTATCTAATAAATCTGAGCCAATTTTTTGGGACCGAGGTAACATATAAAGAGGGGTCTCGCCCTCATGGGCAGAGCAGCATAGAGATCAAAGTTGGCTTCCCTACGCACCGATAACAAGGGAAGCTACCTCGCAAGCCTGTGTACACTCAGCAAGCAGCAGTGTCCAC
Source organism: Triticum monococcum (assembly GCA_034509565.1). Taxonomy (NCBI): domain Eukaryota; kingdom Viridiplantae; phylum Streptophyta; class Magnoliopsida; order Poales; family Poaceae; genus Triticum; species Triticum monococcum. Next base: position 701,060,906 of record CM067847.1, read on the forward strand.
AATGCTGGCTTGGTGCTGCTTTGTTGTGTCCCAGCTGCTCATCATAATAACGCTCATATACCTTGTCATGACCAAGAGCAAGGTCCGCGGTGGCACGTGCTCATCGGCGATGGTGCCGCTTCCACTTCCGCCGGGGCCATGGCCGTGGCCACTAGTGGGTAGCCTGCCCGAGATGGTGCTCAACAAGCCGGCGTTCCGTTGGATCCATCGCGTGATGAAGGATATGGGCACCGACATCGCCTGCTTCCGCCTCGGCGGCGTCCATGTCATCCCAATCACATGTCCCAAGATCGCAAGGGAGGTGCTCAAGAAGCAGGACAAAAACTTCTCGTCCCGCCCACTCACCTTCGCCTCCGGCACCATCAGCAGCGGGTACAAGGACGCCGTGCTCTCGCCGTTCGGCGACCAGTGGATGAAGATGCGCAAGGTGCTCACCTCTGAGATCATCTGCCCCTCCCGTCACAAGTGGCTCCACGACAAGCGCGACGACGAAGCTGACAACTTGACGCGCTACATCTACAACCTCACCGCCGGGGGGTCGTCATCTTCAACATCGGGACTAGCCAACGTCAATGTCAGGCACGTCGCACGGCATTACTGCGGCAACGTTATCCGTCGGCTTGTCTTCGGCCAACGGTACTTCGGGGAGCCTCAGTCGGACGGCGGGCCGGGGCCGATGGAGGTGGAGCACATGGATGCTTCCTTCGCCCTCCTAGGGTTCACCTTCGCGTTTTGCGTCAGCGACTACCTCCCGTGTCTACTTGGCCTAGATCTCGACGGCCACGAGAAAATTATTAAGGAGGCCAACACAAAAGTGGATAGACTGCACGACGTGGTCATCGAAGAGCGTTGGAGGCAGTGGAACAGCGGCGAGAGGCAGGACGGGGTCCAGGACTTCCTTGACGTTCTCATCACGCTTGCCGACGGTGACGGCAAGCCGTTGCTCAGCATCGATGAGGTCAAAGCACAGTCCAAGGTAAGCAAAATATTAATTAATGAGAAACTTTAAGACAGTCCATGGGCCTAGATTGAATTTTGTGACCAATTGCCTCATAGTCCTAAAAGGTACTAATACGTCATCCATGAGAAAAGGTAATAACTCACAAGATTACATACTAGATCTTATAGCTCACACTATTAAATACTAGATCTTATATTGTATTTTGCAGGTGTTGGAAAAGGGAAACAATAGAATAAGAAATTATGAATTGATAGTTTAAACATAGCATTATTGCAATTTTGTACCATTTTGATGTGATTTCAACTTAAACTGTATTTAAAATTCCAATTATTCAATGTAATCTCACTTTATGCAAAGGTATAAATTGTAACAACTTACATTTATCTCCATGGAATGCATGCAGGGCATAATATTAGCGGCCATAGATAACCCGTCAAACGCAGTGGAGTGGGCGCTGGCGGAGATGGTGAACAACCCAGTATTGCTGGCCAAGGCGGTGGAGGAGATGGACCGGGTGGTTGGTCGCGAGCGACTAGTGCAAGAGTCAGACATCATGCAGCTTAACTATCTCAAGGCGTGCATACGTGAGGCATTTCGCCTCCACCCAATCGCTCCCTTCAACTTGCCGCATGTCGCGATTGCCGACACCATTGTTGCGGGCTACTGCGTGCCCAAGGGTAGCAACGTCATCCTCAGCCGGCTGGCCCTGGGCCGGAACCCCACCGTCTGGGATGAACCGCTCCACTTCAAGCCAGAGCGCCATATGGGAGACAACATCAATGTGGTGCTTACCGAGAGTGAATTGCGGTTCATCTCCTTCAGCACCGGACGGCGAGGATGCATCGCGGCCTCACTAGGAACAACCATGAGTGTCATGCTCTTTGGCAGGCTCCTGCAAGGCTTCACCTGGACCAAACCTGCTGGGGTGTCGGCCATCAATCTCAGCGAGTCCAAGCACAACCTCTTCATAGAGAAGCCGCTAGTGCTACATGCTGAGCCACGTCTTCCAGTGCACCTCTACCCTCTCATGCACTTTTGAGAAAATAACGAGCTATGAATCACCAATATGGCAAGTATGCTAGCTATTTTTTTTACGAATCTATACTTACTAATAAAGGAAGGAGATATTCTTTTTTCGTCCCGCTTTGTTTCGTTCCACTTCGATTGATTTTCACGTATGCTAGCTATTTTGGTTTTGCCTGTTTCACGTACGAGCGAGCCGGTTTCTTTCATGCGCCACTGGATTGTCCTATGCTTGTCCAAAGCATTGGAACAGCACGGGCTTGCCGAACAACCACCCATCTAATATTAATTTTGGACAAATAGAGATGAAATGTATACAAGATGATGCTCTTTTTATCACCAACGAAGGATGAAATTAGGTAGGCGCATATAGGGCAACTCCGTTTGAGTTGTTTCTTCCTGCCCAAGTCCCAGGCGGTACAGCATAGCAGCCTATAATAGTCTTTTTATTTTGGATCATCAATTAAATAGTACCACATAGTTTTCTTACTTTTAATTCTGCAAGTTTACATATGCTAGCAAATTGCCATGGGAATCAATAAGCAGCCTCAAAACATTAAAAAAAACTCAGAGAGTGAGGTATGCAATAAGGACGCATATTTCGAGGGTGATCAGATCTGAGTATGGGCCAATGAAAGCAATACAGACACGAAAAGATATGTGATTATGGGCCAATGGAACTAGTGAAAACCCAACTAAATATCTGAGATTATAGGCCAATGAAAGAAATGAAGACCCGATTAAAGATTCAAGACTATTATGGGCCAATGGAAGAAATAAAGACGTGATTAAACTTGCAAGCTCATGCCGATGTGTATGGTGCATAATTAAAGGAGTCGTGGGCTAAATCATTATAATTTACACCAAAGGCGAGAAACAGATGGGTGGGGTAGACCGAGGAGGCATTTAAGGATGAGGAGGAACTCGCAATTTCCACACTTCACGCATACGACCAGCTCGTCACCACACTCACGAAACATGAAATCATTGGTGATGACACGCCGAGGTGTCCACCAAAGCTCGTGCCAGCAGGGAACTACCTCTCTCGCTAGGGACTTTTTACTTCTTGCAATTAATTTTGATGATAAAAGACTAATGTTTGTCCCCCATTGCAACACACAGGCATAAATCAAAAGCCCAAGAAATACCGGAATGGAATCAAAAGGAAAAATGAAAACTAAAAAAATCAAAGATAAAAACCTCAAGGAAAAAAACCCAACAGAAAGCCCAAGAAATACCGGAATGGAATCAAACCTTGGAAGAAAAAACCAGAACATCAGCACAACAGAAGTTGAACCAAACACAACGAAATCAACAGAATAAAAAGGGAGCAACTAGTTGACGAGGGCTCCTTCAGGAGCCTCGCAATGATCAGCGCCACTTGGCGTGCTCTCAGCCGCCCCGCCACGTGTCGCACTCTGGGCGCTTCCTTCGTAATTTGTTTTTTTCGCATGCGTTTTCGGCTTTTTGAATGGTTTTTTCTGGGTTTTTCGACCTTTTAGTTTTCCATAGCTTTTAGGCCAAAAAAATTTGCACGAAAAAACATGTTTTTTTCCTTCCCCGGGAGGCATAGTTTTGCTTCCGCGAGAGGCATGGTTGTGCTTTCGCGAGAGGCACGGTTGTGCCTCTCGAAAACGGAAAAAAGGTGTATTCTATTTCTTTTCCTTTCGCGGGAGACACGGTTGTGATTTTTTTTGAGGCACGACCGTGCCTCTTTTGAAAAGGACAAAACGCATTTTTCTTGTTTTTTTTCCTTTCGTGAGAGGCGCGGCTTTCGCAAGAGGCACTGTTGTGATTCCGCGAGAGGCACGACCATGCCTCTTTCCGAAAGGGAAAAACCCATGCTCCCGGTTCGGATTTTTCGTCTAGCTTTTTCGTGAAAAAAGTTCGTTAAAACCTATAAACGTGTATCTAGTTTTGAAGATCTCGACGCGAGGAATCCAACAGTGAAAACGGTTCGAGATTTGGATGCACGATATAAGAGATAAAATGTTTTGAATAAACGGATCTACGAAAAAAGAGAAAACTCATATGTTGTGACAAATGGCGCGTGCCATTTGTCACAACCTGAGAAGGTGAGGTGATCTTTGCGATGAGTACTCCTCAATTAGTGATATCGAAATAAAAAGTCCGGTTGAAAACAGCCAGATGAACAATTTTACCTCTTAGTTTTACTTTCTTATGTGTTTTCTCTTCGATGTACTCCCTCCGTTCCTAAATATAAGTTTTTATAGAGATTTCACTATGGACTACATAGTGAGCAAAATGAATGAATCTACACTCTAAAATATGTGTATATACATCAATATGTAGTTTGTAGTGGAATCTCTAAAAAGACTTATGTTTAGGAAAGGAGGAAGTGCATAGCTTTCCAGGTTGGGTTTTAACTCTATATTCTCCTGGCTCTGTCAGCTTTATCTTGCTGAATGCAAAGTATCCCGGAAAAAACCCTGCCCAGAAGTTTGACTCATGAAGAAAAAGTCCCTGCAGTTTCCCCTACAAAACGCAGAATTCTGGGCAGGGCTTTTACTTTACTTGCTCTGTCTTTTAATTGTAGCTTTTATCTTATCTCTATTACTACATTTATTCCAAAATAATTTCAGTTGTGGATTTGTCCTAAGTCAAACTTCTTTAAGTTTGACCATAACTATAGAAAAATATATTAACATCCAGATCTGGGAACCACTAGGGATCAGACTACTGATCCCTAGCTTTTCGTCAGACCGGTGGATAGCCATTGGATGAAACACTGCTGGACGTTGGATGCATCCCTTAAACAACGCCCCCTTTCCTTGACAGTTTCTAAAACCATTTCCTATATACACGTAGTTTCCATAATATGAGGTCCCTATAATCACGTATGATAACTACCTTGGCAGTTTCCAAAAAAATAGTCCTTTACTCACGCTCCTTCCATATATGCAGTTGCTATAATCACGTGTGTTTCTGTAAACAGACAATGATTCCTTCCATTTGATACCTGATTGCATGATGTGATAAACATGCTTCCCACAGTACAAGCCAGGCTTCATAATTCTTTAAGTCATATTTTTTCAAGTAGTATCATAATTCGTCTTGTGCTATGAAGCAGGTGTGGATGTACTTTGAAACATAATTTTATGGTAGTTGAAGCATCAAAATTTAGTACCAAAACATTGCTATGATAGTGTAAAGAACGAAGCATGCAAGTGTCATTCAAAACGTATTTTATTTATGTGAGAAGCATCTCACATGTAATAGTGAGAATTTATGTGCTAGTGAGCCATTGGAAGCACAGTCAGATGGATGTGGAAGCAGGAAAAAAGTAGTACAAAACCAGTATCTGATGTTTAAAGAAAGGAGCACATATGAAGACATTTGGAAGCTTATTGTACATAAGTTGGAAGCATGGCACATAGGATACCGAAGCACATGTATTATGGTACTAAAAACAATGGAAGCACATACAGGGTCACTAGAAAACTTAATATTCATATCCGTGAAGCATTGCCTATATTACAAGAATCACAACATTCACACTAAGGCAAGGGGACAGTCAGTTCGAGGCATCAGAGACGAAGCCGCTGGATCATAGTCATCATGCTGCGCCCTGCCGCCATTGACCACATAGGCAAGGGAGCACTTCGGTGAGAGCAGTTTGGGGAGATCAGAGATGTAATTTGTCGTCATGATCAAAGGAGTGGTGGTTAGCACGATGGAAAGGAACCATAGGTGGTCGTCATCAGGGTAGCATGTCGAGGTAGTGTCGTGGCCGAGCAAGGTCGCCGAGACCTCGCACCATGCTTCATTATCCTGGATAAACTGAAAACATATGAAGTCAAGTACATTAGGCAGTACAGACAAAATATGGGAGTATTCTATGGAAGCAAACGTTGTAGACCAAAGAAACAAATTCAGTATAGTATGGGTGCATGCCATATTATAATGGTGAAATCAAAGACAATAAATCTGACTTTTGTTTGTAAGAAGCCGGAAATGTGGAGGCAATACATTGGAACTGAAGAAATATATGACGTGTAATTGAGATGCCCATGAGTAGGATGCGCGGAAATGTGCAATGTTAATAGGATTTTTCTTCCTTGGAAGCACTACAGTTGAAACAAAAATAAACTAAGATTCCCCAAGAGATGGATGTTCCTACAACCTACAAACTAAATTCACAAAATAAAATATAGAGTTGTAGAAGCAAACTATCTAGACAGTAGAAGCATGTATAGTACTAGTTGGAAGCTCCATACGTAGGAAGCATGATAAGATCAATATCTCAACCTAACTCATTGTAAGTGGAAGCATATGGATTTGAACACAGAAATTAAGATAGCCGCCACATAGCTACGCAAGTTCGTGTGATCCAGAAACAAAATATACCTAAACTGGTGGAAGCTTTACTAATTAAATACAAAATTAACAGACCAAATTCACACCCAATAGCTGTCAAAAAACACGATGCACATTGAACATTTCTACCCTTGATTCGAAGGAGAGGCGTCAAAAAGGGGGGGGGGGGGGGGGGGGGGGGGGGGGAAGACCTTTGGCACTGCTAGTTCTTGGGCCGACGGACGCTCTCCGGGCAGCCTGGTGAATCACGAACACCGCAGTGGTCCTTACAGGCACGGACACCTATCGTTGGGGATGGCGCATCAGCGAGGTCGACCGGGGCCGCATCAACAATTGGCGGCATTGGAGTGGGTCGAATCTGGGCAACGAGGTAGGCGGTGAGCACACCCGTGCGGTGGACTTGAAGCGCGGGGGAACGGATCTGAGCAACACTGGTGGTGCGAACAGGTGCGACATCCTTCTCGGTGGAGGGAGAGCTTTGCGGCCAGCTGGGACGGCGAGCTCTGGGATTGGATCGCCCATGAGAGGCGAGACGGGCTTGGGGTGGTTGGGTCGGGCATGCAGGACAGGCGAGATTTACTCGAGGCAGATCAAATTGTGCGCTTAATTGAAGGAATCGACGATTTGCTTCTGAATATGAACCGTGGGATTAGAGGAGAATCAACGACGAGGGGGTGGTCTGACAAAACTTTCCTATCAGACTTTTGATAAGAAGTGTTTCCCAACATCAAATTAATCACATGAGATTTTTTTATGAGTACTAGTACAATGCCCGTGCGTTGCTACGGGCACAAGAGAAATATAGATAAGCACAAAGGCATAAGTTGTGGTCATCTTTTATCTTGTTCACCAAAATGCAAACCCTCGGCTTTTCTACATACATAGATAATGTAATTCTAGATACATATCAGAATTGTGAGAAAAATTGTGGGAATACATAAGACAATCATTCTCTTCTCTCTGTTTCTTTCTATTTACTCCTCGCTCAAAACCGCATCAAGACATTGACACCATCTTCATTCTATTTACTCCTCAGTCAAAGCCACAACAAGACATGACACCATCTTCATTCTCCCTTCCGGCGTCCTATTTTCAGCGAACCCTACGACCTCATCTCCGATATTGCTATCACATAGTGATTGCTCTTCTTTGTCATGGTTCATATCCTTTCTATCCATGGATGATAGTACATTAAACACCTTACGTTAATATTCTCTCACTATCACATACATTTGACAATAGTGACAAGTGTCTATACATATCAACATATTGGTTATGCATTTCTAGAAATATATTATACACATACCATGGTCCTAATATGTGTTGTCGTCTTTCTTTGTTTCCTTTCATATTTATAACACTAAGTTAAAATAGTCCATTGCCTCCAATGCCATTGTGACATTGCATTGCTCCACACTGTGTCCTAGATGTTGTGACACGCCAGGGTTCTCTTTTAGATGAAAATATGATAAAATAGCTAGTCCTTGCTCGCAATTATAAGGAGTAAAATACATAATTACAAAGAAGGTTGGTTCGTTTATATCTTTGTAATTTCTTATCTCACTAGTAGAAAAAAGGGCTTTGGTCCAGACCGGGTCAGCCCATTAGTCCCGGTTTAGTCCAGAACCGGGACCAATATGGGCATTGTTCCCGGTTCAGTCCAGAACCGGGACCAATGTGGGCATTGGTCCCGGTTCGTGAGCCCAGGGGGCCGGCCGGGCCACGTGGGCCATTGGTCCCGATTCATCTGGACCTTTTGGTCCCGGTTGGTGGGATGAACCGGGACCAATGGACCTCTGGATTGAACCGGGACTAAAGGGGCAGGGCATTAGTACCGACCCTTTAGTCCCGGTTCAGGAACCGGGACAAAAGGCCCTTACGAACCTGGACAACAGGCCCGTTTTCTACCAGTGTCTACAAAATCACATCAAAATGTTCAGACGTGCATTCATGTGTGTACATGCTAGTATTACCATGAGTCAATCTAAAAAAGAAATGGCAATTTACTTCCAAGACAGGTTAAAAAAATCAGGAACTTTTGTGTACGATTGACAGCAAAGATTATGAGTTGAAATCTTCCATGGGTTCAATTCAACCTGTACCACCAGCGCCCCTGCACTTTCGCACAAACTCTCTACCCCTATAAAATCTGCAAAAGAAAAAACAACATTTCCAACATTAGAACATGATTTAGAATTTCCAAGGACTTGAAATGACAGGATAGAAAGTAACATGGCACTCTTCTGTTAGTAACATGACGCTCTTCTGGTAGGCATAGACCGGCAAATATTAAACCCCCCTCCACCCACCCACCCAAAATCATATAAATATAATTTTGAACTTATGTTTTTAAAAAGTAAGGGTATGATGATACATAGGCATAAATCAAACTGAAACCGAAATTGTCGTTCATTGATCCAACATTACCACACATGCTTATCCTGTATATTTGTTGTCTACCCATCAAGATCTTTCATAAGATATTTCTACTTTCGAATATCCTATTCCGAAATAAAAGGTACAATCATAAAAGGAGAACCCAAAGTTTCTTCTCGAACATAAATCGACCCCCACCCCCCTCCCCCACCAGCCTGTTCTAGTTGCATTGAACCATACGCAAACCTTTTCTCTTGCACATCTGTGTAAGTATAAAGTAAAAAAGAAATGCTATGTTATTGAATATTTCCAATATACAATATAGTAGTGTGACCTATAAAACAAAATGCATGAAGAATTATTGGCGTGCATTTTGTAGTGTCAAAGAATACAACTTTTGGATGTAAAACATGAATCGGTTTTTACCAAACAGCACATGGAGTTAAATGGAGCGGCATCCAGTAGTGCAAACAAGCTTGGACTGTACCAAAAAAATACAAGTTATAGAAGCTTGTTACATGGGTGCACTTCTTAGAAGCAATGAGCTTGTTAATGATGTGATGGAATTAGGGCAAGAATAATATAAAATAAACAAACTTCAGAGTCATAGTATATTTATGAAATGATAAATTTAATATGGGAACTTTCTGAACACGCATAAAATGACAACGCCTAAAATATGATATTACTGAACTAAATGATAGATGTTCTCTTTTGCTTCTCCATTGTGCTGACCACATGATGTACTCCCTCCGTCCCAAAATTCTTGTCTTAGATTTGTCTAAATACGGATGTATCAAGTCAAATTTTAGTATTAGATACATCAGTATCTAGACAAATGTAAGACAAGAATTTTGGAACAGAGGGAGTAAGAAACAAGATATTTTTCTGAACTACAAAGCTTACACGACGATTCGTCAAATATAGTACATAGTTAACTCACATAGCGTGTTTCTTTAGTAGTTCAGATACGTGCCTTCTATTATCTAAAAAAAGATGCATACCTCAATCGCACCAATAACTTGGTAATGTGAAGCAATGAATGAAACAAGCATGATTTTAGAGAAGGTAAGCAAAATTTTATGGCGTGCTACCAATTCCTCCAATCCCCTCAACACAGCATGTGCAGACTGCAGTAATGTAGTAGTGCCGATTGCGTTTGTTCCTGGAAGGGAAATCAATACAATTTGAGAAAGCATACATACGTTCAAGACCAACACAGTTTGTGCCATACTAATTGACCCTAGAAACCTCATTAGTCCAAAATAGATCACCAAAATTTACTATGTACAACCATTCACATACAGAACCAAGATCCAATCTAATGGTAGCTAACAAACATCGGAACATGAGGGGAATGAGGAAGGAAGTCAAGCGCTGGTTTACCTTGGGTGATGAAGGATCCCCGACGTGCCACTGGCGCCACGCTATGTAGGGACATCCGCATCTCCAGACCTGACGCTGCTGACCTGCAAGCAATCTCGACATAATTAACATCCGTATTAACGATCTCAGCTTGCAGCCGCCGCCGTCTTCTGTCGATGTCGATCCATCCCCAGAGCAGGTACTGACGCATCCACCTTGCCAGGCCTATCGTCAATGCCACCACGGCGTTAGACAACGCCACCATCCTGCACATATCCATCCACACGCGCCCGTCGTCGGAACTCTGTGGCGCCTTGCAGTAGATGTAACACCGTTCCCCCTCTTATCCCCTCTAGCCAACACTTGATCCAAAACTATGCCCCCAGGAGGGAGAACGACACCGAAGGCGCCGTCATTGTCCGATCCGGTAGACCCAGATCTAGGGTTTCCCCCAGAACATCCCGATCGAGTTGACGTGACCTGCAACGACAAGGCCTTGAGAAGGAAACGACATCAGAGACACCGCCATCGTCCGCCAAGACCGCAGTCAGACGCGGTTTTCACCGGAAGCCGTGTCGTCCTGATCTCGCGGCTGGCTAGAACCGTGCGGAGCTTTGCCATAAAGACGTATGCTGCCGCCGGAACTCCGCCGGAGACCCTCCATCCCTTCACCGGAGCCCTCATCGCGCCACCGACCATCCACGTGAAGAATCAACGACGGATCTGGATGGGATCCAGATCCGTGGCCGCCACCATGCACACCATCGCCAGCACCACCAGCCATGGGGTTGTCGGTTGCCACCGCACGGCCAGGGAGCTGCCCTGGACTCAGCGCAAAGCCCCCAGCCCGAGGTGCCCCAGCCGCCTCGAGTGATTGCCGCCGCCTCCGCCATCCACGTGAAGAAAAAGCCAAGTGACTTTGAAGGGGCACTAATTTGGGTTGGTTATGAATCTCCCCTTTAAAAGATAATGGGTACTAATTTTCTGAAATTGTACTGGAATAAGAACGCAGAATAAAACAATCGAGAAATTGCACTAATTTTTTAACTTTTGCTTTGCGTAAAGGCTAAACTTATCTTCATAAAGAAGGGCCAACATCTACAGCTAGGCATTGCTCCCTGCTTCAGCTAGATCAAGATCTGTAGTAGAAAACTGTTGTCGGTGATGCCAATCACCGATGCACAAACAGGAGAAGTTCACATACTCTAAGTGGGTCTGACGAGCTTAGCTGAGATGGAAGTTGCAAAATCGAGAAACAATATTAAGAGTTTTCTTACGTTTTTGTAGTAGTTTTAACTGAAGCTCAGCTATTGATAAGCAGTTCAAGGTTAGATTACAACGTGTAAGGAAATAAGCAAACAGGACAAAGTTTCGGAAATAACCACATAGGAATCAGTCACTATCAGACTGAAAGTACAATAGACACGCACCTTCTCGAAGTTTTGCGGCATTTCTTCGCCTCTGAAAACTGAGAAAGAAGATATCCACTGCAATAGAATAGTAACTCACATTGTTTACTCTTTTCTGAACCATGCACACTACTCATACTAATAGTAATTTGTTATTCACGTTATATGATTAGACACTTGCTAAAACTTTTGAAATATTGCACAGATATCACGGAAACTATCCATTTTCTTGTTTGAGGCTATTGGTAGTAGCACTTATGGCCTCTTCTCCGTTTTTATTTCTTGGTGAAATCCTCCTTAACCCTGTAGATGAAGCCAACTGGAAGTTACTGACCAGCAGACTCGTAGCAACAACACCATATGCACTCTCACATAAAAACTAACTGAATCTGAGCCCCTCGTACATAAGTTTCCTACACTAACTATTCTATCTCTCATACTGAACCACAGTGCAAAAAACACAAAATGCAGTGACTTATCAAGATGAAGATAAAAAGGTGTTACTCACAAAAAACACAGCATGGCATTTCCATACCAGCGCAGCTTGGTAGTATGCTCGCAAGATGGACGATGCTGCAGTTGGTGTTGATAGTCATCTGCCCAATCACCACGAAGCAAAATATTCATTGCACCTTGGTCTGGTGTCTCCTCTTACTCCACATTTCACCTATCAAATTCAGCAAGCATGAGTTTATGTTATGAACATTATATACTGGAAAAAGAAGAGTTTGCGGTCACACATACGAAGGAGTTCTTTGTAGAACCAGGACCTGTTATCTGGTACTCTTAGTAACTTCAAGATTCGTGCAAACATTTAAGAGGTGTACAGAAGCAAAACTCTTTAAACCAAATTACTAACAGGGTCGATGTTCTGACCATTATATAGTTACAATGCCCTTCCTAGGGAAAACAAAAACAGAACGATGATTGCACATGCCTTATTTTATAAAATATGTAAGATGCTCCCAGAATTAATAAACAGGGTGGAGAAAATAATCCTGGACTTTACGCATCAAAGCAGATTCCGGAACCAACATGATAAATATCACTGGATGGAGAAATGAATCCTGAACCAACGTGCTACTCTTTGCTTATATCCTATTCCTACCCATGTGAGCCTAAGGTACCAAGAAAAATGAAAAACCTAAAAACTTCAGAGATGAATACTTCGATGCATATATTTTGTAGGCTGCATATACATGGGATGTGTATATGCTTATTAAATTATATGTGCATTTGGAACAACCAAATCTTCCCACCTCTCCACTGACCGCAACACCTTCCTGAGGGACCCGATGCACTAGTTCACCACTCTGCACCTCCCAAGTCCCAAGCGACCCTCGGACATACCTTGCTAGGAGTTGGCCAGTGTGGCAACAAGCTGCATGTGTGTGTGGGGGGTGGGGGGCAAAAGAAGACTTGTTATGTTTTCCTAAATGTGGTGACTTTAGGAGCATCTCCTTTTCAGTTTCCTGTGCCAAGACCTGAAGAAAAAAATGCAGAGTGTGGGGGTTGACCTTGCTGCTGCAGACTAGCGTAGATCGAGGAGGCAGTGGCTGCGGGAATATGTTTTCATCATGAACTCTTCAAACTGAACTATATGTTCCCTAAAAACCAAAGGATTGGAAGCTTAAACTCATATTTTCTGGACCTTTTTCAGAAAGAAGGCAATAATTTTGTTGCTCTTTTAAATTAAGTTAAATTACTTCATTGTGTGATGCTAGTTAAATATGTTATATCCAGTGCAGTGAAAACTTATTGTACTGGCATATCATAACAAAGCTTAACCAACCTTATTTTAGAACCCTATATGCAGCACTGACGCAGGTCAGAAGAATTTAAAACAAGGTAGCAAGTGTTAAACAGGAACAGAATATACCTGTGGGGTTCCTTCCGAGTGGTTCCACTTCTCCACAAGGCTAATTATCCTGCAGTTGGTTGAAAGAATGATCCTCAACTCTGGGATTTCAGTACTAACAGAACCTCAAAATCAGGACTGCCAAAAAACTACCTGTGTGGCGTATCATTCATGTAGAACATGGGAGGACTCGTGTCCAAACATACAACATGAAACTGGTTGCTATCTGCACAAGTTAACCTAGCAAAGGATTCAAAATCACAATTCTTGATGGCCTCTTCCATTTTCAATATGCGACTTGGCACTACAGTCTGGAATACAAGAAAAAGCAGTGCAGTGCAGAGTGAGAGCAAGAGCAAGAAACAGTAAGCTGCAGCTAAAGAGATAAATGGCCAAAAGACTTTTAAAAAATTTAAACAACAAAACTTGAGGGTCCGCACCGACTCCCTCCTCACCTTCTCGAGCGCGGCCTCGAGGCGGCGCGCCAGGTGTGGCCGTTCCTCCGGCGATGTAGAGGAGGGTGGAGGTGGCTGAGCGGGTGATAGTGGAAGGCGGGGGGCGGCAGCGGCGGAGCGGGGAGATTGGGGCGGCGTTGCATCGCTAGACGAGGGAGATAGGGCGGCCGCATCGGGTGGATCGAGAGACGGATGGTGGCGTATGTTTTTTCTTTGGTTTTGCACGGGATGGTGGGAGGTAGGCGAATGTTAACCAACGAAAAAAACCGGACGAAAGTGGTGGGACGAAAATTGACCGATGAAGACTACCAAATGTTTTATTAGGAGTAGAGACTATGTGTATTTACTATTGAGTGCCCGCCTCAAGTATAAGTCGTGCTTTCTAAAGCTTAATGTATCCATTTCTTATGAGGGCGTCTGGTTGAAGTTCGATTCAAAAGTGCGTCTTTGACTTGGGAGAGTCCATATCGAACAAATAGCTCGTCGGTGTTAGTTTGATTAATTGGCGAGACAGTGACGATGCATTAGATTGGAGAACAACTATCCATTTAGGCCTATTGATGTAGTAAATGCACTGGTGCATGGCAGGGACACGAGCAACTGAACTAATGTTAGACATTAGCACTAGAAGCATATGGATTTGAGGATTAGAACTAGAGACCTTTTACAGTACATCAAATTATCTTGGGCCCTTTATTTTCATGAGTTCAACGGATGATACACATCCGTACTATTAGAAGGAAAAGAGATGATGGAATTGTTCATTGTATTGTTTGAGCCTCATGGACATATATATAGGAGTACATGATCTACTTGGAGTACAAAGCAAGCCAGAATATTTCCTAGTCTAACCTATGTTTCCTAATACAATCACGTTACTCAACATCCCCCTCAATCACAACGGTAGCGACGCAAACGGTGAGACTGGAGAAGAATCCGAAGGCAAGCCGATGGACCCCCCCCCCCCCCCACACACACACACAGTCATAACGGTCGACGCATCGCGGAGTCGTGACTGGAGTGGAAACCAACGAGGTTGCTCAAGCAGGCGGTAGCCCTTTGTGCCGTTTGTTGATGTAGCCGAGAGCGTGGGTGGTGGATGTTGGGGAACGCAGTAATTTCAAAAAAATTCCTACGCACACGCAAGATCATGGTGATGCACAGCAACGAGAGGGGAGAGTGTTGTCTACGTACCAACGCAGACCGACTGCGGAAGCGATCACACAACGTAGAGGAAGTAGTCGTACGTCTTCTTCCCGATCCGACCGATCCAAGCACCGTTACTCCGGCACCTCCGAGTTCTTAGCACACGTTCAGCTCGATGACGTTCCTCGGGCTCCGATCCAGCAAAGCGTCGAGGAAGAGTTTCGTCAGCACGACGGCGTGATGACGATCTTGATGTACTACCGACGCAGGGCTTCGCCTAAGCACTACAACGGTACGATCGAGGTGGAATTTGGTGGCAGGGGGCACCGCACACGGCTAAGGAATGATCTCAAGGATCAAGTTGTGTGTCTATGGGGTGCCCCCTGCCCCCGTATATAAAGGCCAGGGGCAAGGGGGTCGGCCGGCTAGGAGGGAGGCGCAGGGAGGAGTCCTACTCCTACCGGGAGTAGGACTCCTTCCCCCAAATCCTATTCCTAGTAGGACTCTTCGGGAGAAAGAGAAGAGAGGGGGGCCGGCCCCTTCTCCTAGTCCTAGTAGGACTAGGGAAGGGGGGTTCGGCCGGCTAGCCTGTGGGCTGCCCCTTCTCTCTTTTCCACTAAGGCCCAATAGGCCCATTTGCCTCCCGGGGGGTTCCGGTAACCCTCCCGGTAATCCGGTAAAATCCCGATTTCACCCGGAACACTTCCGGTGCCCAAACATAGGCTTCCAATATATCAATCTTTACGTCTCGACCATTTCGAGACTCCTCGTCATGTCCGTGATCTCATCCGGGACTCCGAACAACCTTCGGTACATCAAAATGCATAAACTCATAATAACTGTCATCGTAACGTTAAGCGTGCGGACCCTACGGTTCGAGAACAATGTAGACATGACCGAGACACGTCTCCGGTCAATAACCAATAGCGGGACCTGGATGCCCATATTGGCTCCTACATATTCTATGAAGATCTTTATCGGTCAGACCGCATAACAACATACGTTGTTCCCTTTGTCATCGGTATGTTACTTGCCCGAGATTCGATCGTCGGTATCCAATACCTAGTTCAATCTCGTTACCGGCAAGTCTCTTTACTCGTTCCGTAATACATCATCTCACAACTAACTTATTAGTTGCAGTGCTTGCAAGGCTTATGTGATGTGCATTACCGAGAGGGCCCAGAGATACCTCTCCGACAATCGGAGTGACAAACCCTAATCTCGAAATACGCCAACCCAACATCTACCATTGGAGACACCTGTAGTACTCCTTTATAATCACCCAGTTACGTTGTGACGTTTGGTAGTACCCAAAGTGTTCCTCCGGTAAACGGGAGTTGCATAATCTCATAGTTATAGGAACATGTATAAGTCATGAAGAAAGCAATAGCAACATACTAAACGATCGGGTGCTAAGCTAATGGAATGGGTCATGTCAATCAGATCATTCTACTAATGATGTGACCTCGTTAATCAAATAACAACTCCTTGTTCATGGTTAGGAAACATAACCATCTTTGATTAACGAGCTAGTCAAGTAGAGGCATACTAGTGACATTCTGTTGGTCTATGTATTCACACATGTATTATGTTTCCGGTTAATACAATTCTAGCATGAATAATAAACATTTATCATGATGTAAGGAAATAAATAATAACTTTATTATTGCCTCTAGGGCATATTTCCTTCAGTCTCCCACTTGCACTAGAGTCAATAATCTAGATTACACTGTAATGATTCTAACACCCATGGAGCCTTGGTGTTGATCATGTTTTGCTCGTGGAAGAGGCTTAGTCAACGGGTCTGCAACATTCAGATCCATATGTATCTTGCAAATCTCTATGTCTCCCACCTGGACTAAATCCCGGATGGAGTTGAAGCGTCTCTTGATGTGTTTGGTTCTTTTGTGAAATCTGGATTCCTTTGCCAAGGCAATTGCACCAGTATTGTCACAGAAGATTTTCATTGGACCCGATGCACTAGGTATGACACCTAGATCGGATATGAACTCCTTCATCCAGACTCCTTCGTTTGCTGCTTTCGAAGCAGCTATGTACTCCGCTTCACATGTAGATCCCGCTACGACGCTTTGTTTAGAACTGCACCAACTGACAGCTCCACCGTTTAAAGTAAACACGTATCCGGTTTGCGATTTAGAATCGTCCGGATCAGTGTCAAAGCTTGCATCAACGTAACCTCTTACGGTGAGCTCTTTGTCACCTCCATATACGAGAAACATATCCTTAGTCCTTTTCAGGTATTTCAGGATGTTCTTGACCGCTGTCCAGTGATCCATTTCAGGATTACTTTGGTACCTCCCTGCTAAACTTATAGCAAGGCACACATCAGGTCTGGTACACAGCATTGCATACATGATAGAGCCTATGGCTGAAGCATAGGGAACATCTTTCATTTTCTCTCTATCTTCTGCAGTGGTCGGGCATTGAGTCTTACTCAACTTCACACCTTGTAGCACAGGCAAGAACCCTTTCTTTGCTTGATCCATCTTGAACTTCTTCAAAATTTTGTCAAGGTATGTGCATTGTGAAAGTCCAATTAAGCGTTTTGATCTATCTCTATAGATCTTTATGCCTAATATGTACGCAGCTTCCCCGAGGTCTTTCATCGAAAAACTTTTATTCAAGTATCCCTTTATGCTATCCAGAAATTCTATATCATTTCCAATTAGTAATATGTCATCCACATATAATATCAGAAATGCTACAGAGCTCCCACTCAGTTTCTTGTAAATACAGGCTTCTCCAAAAGTCCGTATAAAGCCAAATGCTTTGATCACACTATCAAAGCGTTTATTCCAACTCCGAGATGCTTGCACCAGTCCATAAATGGATCGCTGGAGTTTGCATACTTTGTTAGCTCCTTTTGGATCGACAAAACCTTCTGGTTGTACCATATACAACTCTTCTTCCAGAAATCCATTCAGGAATGCAGTTTTGACATCCATTTGCCATATTTCATAATCATAAAATGCGGCAATTGCTAACATAATTCTGACGGACTTAAGCATCGCTACGGGTGAGAAGGTCTCATAGTAGTCAACCCCTTGAACTTGTCGAAAACCTTTTGCAACAAGTCGAGCTTTATAGACAGTAACATTACCGTCAGCGTCAGTCTTTTTCTTGAAGATCCATTTATTTTCAATTGCTTGCCGATCATCGGGCAAGTCAACCAAAGTCCATACTTTGTTCTCATACATGGATCCCATCTCAGATTTCATGGCCTCAAGCCACTTTGCGGAATCTGGGCTCACCATCGCTTCTTCATAGTTTGTAGGTTCATCATGATCTAGCATCATGACTTCCGGAACTGGATTACCATACCACTCTGGTGCGGATCTCACTCTGGTTGATCTACGTGGTTCAGTAGTATCTTGTTCTGAAGCTTCATGATCATCATCATTAGCTTCCTCACTGATTGGCATAGGTGTCGCAGAAACAGTTTTCTGTGATGTACTATTTTCCAATAAGGGAGCAGGTACAGTTACCTCGTCAAGTTCTACTTTCCTCCCACTCACTTCTTTCGAGAGAAACTCCTTCTCTAGAAATGATCCATTCTTAGCAACGAATGTCTTGCCTTCGGATCTGTGATAGAAGGTATACCCAACAGTTTCCTTTGGGTATCCTATGAAGACACATTTCTCCGCTTTGGGTTCGAGCTTATCAGGTTGAAGCTTTTTCACATAAGCATCGCAGCCCCAAACTTTAAGAAACGACAACTTTGGTTTCTTGCCAAACCACAGTTCATAAGGCGTCGTCTCAACGGATTTTGATGGTGCCCTATTTAACGTGAATGCGGCCGTCTCTAAAGCATAACCCCAAAACGATAGCGGTAAATCAGTAAGAGACATCATAGATCACACCATATCTAGTAAAGTACGATTACGACGTTCGGATACACCATTACGCTGTGGTGTTCCGGGTGGCGTGAGTTGCGAAACTATTCCACAATTTTTCAAATGTATACCAAACTCGTAACTCAAATATTCTCCTCCACGATCAGATCGTAGAAACTTTATTTTCTTGTTACGATGATTTTCAACTTCACTCTGAAATTCTTTGAACATTTCAAATGTTTCACACTTATGTTTCATTAAGTAGATATACCCATATCTGCTTAAATCATGTGTGAAGGTGAGAAAATAACGATATCCGCCACGAGCCTCAATATTCATCGGACCACATACATCGGTATGTATGATTTCCAACAAATCTGTTGCTCTCTCCATACTACCGGAGAACGGTGTTTTAGTCATCTTGCCTATGAGGCACGGTTCGCAAGTACCAAGTGATTCATAATCAAGTGATTCCAAAAGCCCATCAGTATGGAGTTTCTTCATGCGCTTTACACCGATATGACCTAAACGGCAGTGCCACAAATAAGTTGCACTATCATTATTAACTTTGCATCTTTTGGCTTCTACATTATGAATATGTGTATCACTATCTTCGAGATTCAACAAGAATAGACCACTCTTCAAAGGTGCATGACCATAAAAGATATTATTCATATAAATAGAACAACCATTATTCTCTGATTTAAATGAATAACCGTCTCGCATTAAACAAGATCCAGATATAATGTTCATGCTCAACGCTGGCACCAAATAACAATTATTTAGGTCTAATATTAATCCCGAAGGTAGATGTAGAGGTAGCGTGCCGACCGCGATCACATCGACTTTGGAACCATTTCCCATGCGCATCGTCACCTCGTCCTTTGCTAGTGTCCGCTTATTCCGTAGTCCCTGTTTCGAGTTGCAAATATTAGCAACAGAACCAGTATCAAATACCCAGGTGCTACTACGAGCTCTAGTAAGGTACACATCAATAACATGTATATCACATATACCTTTGCTCACTTTGCCATCCTTCTTATCCGCCAAATACTTGGGGCAGTTCCGCTTCTAGTGACCAGTCTGCTTGCAGTAGAAGCACTCAGTTTCAGGCTTAGGACCAGACTTGGGTTTCTTCTCCTGAGCAGCAACTTGCTTGCTGTTCTTCTTGAAGTTTCCCTTCTTCTTCCCTTTGCCCTTTTTCTTGAAACTAGTGGTTTTGCTAACCATCAACACTTGATGCTCCTTCTTGATTTCTACCTCCGCAGCTTTTAGCATTACGAAGAGCTCGGGAATAGTCTTGTTCATCCCTTGCATATTATAGTTCATCACGAAGCTCTTGTAGCTTGGTGGCAGTGATTGGAGAATTCTGTCAATGACGCAATCATCTGGAAGATTAACTCCCATCTGAATCAAGTGATTATTATACCCAGACATTTTGAGTATATGCTCACTGACAGAACTGTTCTCCTCCATCTTACAGCTATAGAACTTATTGGAGACTTCATATCTCTCAATTCGGGCATTTGCTTGAAATATTAACTTCAACTCCTGGAACATCTCATATGCTCCATGACGTTCAAAACGTCGTTGAAGTCCCGATTCTAAGCCGTAAAGCATGGCACACTGAACTATCGAGTAGTCATCAGCTTTGCTCTGCCAGACGTTCATAACATCTGGAGTTGCTCCAGCAGCAGGCCTGTCACCTAGCGGTGCTTCCAGGACGTAATTCTTCTGTGCAGCAATGAGGATAATCCTCAGGTTACGGACCCAGTCCGTGTAATTGCTACCATCATCTTTCAACTTCGCTTTCTCAAGGAACGCATTAAAATTCAACGGAACAATAGCACGAGCCATCTATCTACAAGCAACATAAACAAGCAAGATACTATCAGGTACTAAGTTCATGATAAGTTTAAGTTCAGTTAATCAAATTACTTAGGAACTCCCACTTAGATAGACATCCCTCTAATCCTCTAAGTGATCACGTGATCCAAATCAACTAAACCATAACCGATCATCACGTGAGATGGAGTAGTTTTCAATGGTGAACATCATCATGTTGATCATATCTACTATATGATTCACGCTCGACCTTTCGGTCTCTGTGTTCCGAGGCCATATCTGCATATGCTAGGCTCGTCAAGTATAACCTGAGTATTCTGCGTGTGCAAAACTGGCTTGCACCCGTTGTAGATGGACGTAGAGCTTATCACACCCGATCATCACGTGGTGTCTGGGCACGACGAACTTTGGCAACGGTGCATACTCAGGGAGAACACTTCTTGATAATTTAGTGAGAGATCATCTTATAATGCTACCGTCAATCAAAGCAAGATAAGATGCATAAAAGGATAAACATCACATGCAATCAATATAAGTGATATGATATGGCCATCATCATCTTGTGCTTGTGATCTCCATCTCCGAAGCACCGTCATGATCACCATCGTCACCGGCGTGACACCTTGATCTCCATCGTAGCATCGTTGTCGTCTCGCCAATCTTATGCTTCCACGACTATTACTACCGTTTAGTAATCTAGTAAAGCATTACATCGCGATTGCATTGCATACAATAAAGCGACAACCATATGGCTCCTGCCAGTTGCCGATAACTTAGTTACAAAACATGATCATCTCATACAATAAAATCAGCATCATGCCTTGACCATATCACATCACAACATACCCTGCAAAAACAAGTTAGACGTCCTCTACTTTGTTGTTGCAAGTTTTACGTGGCTGCTACGGGCTCAAGTAAGAACTCATCTCACCTACGCATCAAAACCACAATGATAGTTCGTCAAATAGACTCCGTTTTAACCTTCTTAAGGACCGGGCGTAGTCACACTTGGTTCAACTAAAGTTGGAGAGACAGTCTTCCGCAAGCCATCTATGTGCAAAGCACGTCGAGGGAACCGGTCTCGCGTAAGAGTACGCGTAAGGTTGGTCCGGATCGTCTCAACCAACAATACCGCCGAACCAAAGTATGACATGCTGGTAGGCAGTATGACTTGTATCGCCCACAACTCACTTGTGTTCTACTCGTGCATATAACATCAAACCATAAAACCTAGGCTCGGATGCCACTGTTGGGGAACGCAGTAATTTCAAAAAATTTCCTACGCACACGCAAGATCATGGTGATGCACAGCAATGAGAGGGGACAGTGTTGTCTACGTACCAACGCAGACTGACTGCGGAAGCGATCACACAACGTAGAGGAAGTAGTCGTACGTCTTCTTCCCGATCCGACCAATCCAAGCACCGTTACTCCGGCACCTCCGAGTTCTTAGCACACGTTCAGCTCGATGACGTTCCTCGGGCTCCGATCCAGCAAAGCGTCGAGGAAGAGTTTCGTCAGCACGACGGCGTGATGACGATCTTGATGTACTACCGACGCAGGGCTTCGCCTAAGCACTACAATGGTACGATCGAGGTGGAATTTGGTGGCAAGGGGCACCGCACACGGCTAAGGAACGATCTCAAGGATAAAGTTGTGTGTCTATGGGGTGCCCCCTGCCCCCGTATATAAAGGCCAGGGGCAAGGGGGTCGGCCGGCTAGGAGGGAGGCGCAGGGAGGAGTCCTACTCCTACCGGGAGTAGGACTCCTTCCCCCAAATCCTATTCCTAGTAGGACTCTTCGGGAGAAAGAGAAGAGAGGGGGGCCGGCCCCTTCTCCTAGTCCTAGTAGGACTAGGGAAGGGGGGTTCGGCCGGCTAGCCTGTGGGCTGCCCCTTCTCTCTTTTCCACTAAGGCCCAATAGGCCCATTTGCCTCCCGGGGGGTTCCGGTAACCCTCCCGGTAATCCGGTAAAATCCCGATTTCACCCGGAACACTTCCGGTGCCCAAACATAGGCTTCCAATATATCAATCTTTACGTCTCGACCATTTCGAGACTCCTCGTCATGTCCGTGATCTCATCCGGGACTCCGAACAACCTTCGGTACATCAAAATGCATAAACTCATAATAACTGTCATCGTAACGTTAAGCGTGCGAACCCTACGGTTCGAGAAAAATGTAGACATGACCGAGACACGTCTCCGGTCAATAACCAATAGCGGGACCTGGATGCCCATATTGGCTCCTACATATTCTACGAAGATCTTTATCGGTCAGACCGCATAACAACATACGTTGTTCCCTTTGTCATCGGTATGTTACTTGCCCGAGATTCGATCGTCGGTATCCAATACCTAGTTCAATCTCGTTACCGGCAAGTCTCTTTACTCGTTCCGTAATACATCATCTCACAACTAACTTATTAGTTGCAGTGCTTGCAAGGCTTATGTGATGTGCATTACCGAGAGGGCCCAGAGATACCTCTCCGACAATCGGAGTGACAAACCCTAATCTCGAAATACGCCAACCCAACATCTACCATTGGAGACACCTGTAGTACTCCTTTATAATCACCCAGTTACGTTGTGACGTTTGGTAGTACCCAAAGTGTTCCTCCGGTAAACGGGAGTTGCATAATCTCATAGTTATAGGAACATGTATAAGTCATGAAGAAAGCAATAGCAACATACTAAACGATCGGGTGCTAAGCTAATGGAATGGGTCATGTCAATCAGATCATTCTACTAATGATGTGACCTCGTTAATCAAATAACAACTCCTTGTTCATGGTTAGGAAACATAACCATCTTTGATTAACGAGCTAGTCAAGTAGAGGCATACTAGTGACATTCTGTTGGTCTATGTATTCACACATGTATTATGTTTCCGGTTAATACAATTCTAGCATGAATAATAAACATTTATCATGATGTAAGGAAATAAATAATAACTTTATTATTGCCTCTAGGGCATATTTCCTTCAGTGGAGCCGTGGTCGAGGTAGCCGTGCGAAGAATGTCGTGGTCGATTTCGAGTCGGGGTGGCCGGTGTCGAGGAAGTCGCTGTGGAGCCGCGGGCGCAAGGGGGCGCCGAGTTAGCATGGGCGCAGTGGTGTCGAAGTAGTGATGCGCCAGGAAGAAGATGTGGTTGACGACGCGTCGCGGCGGGTTTGCCAAGCCCAGGGACACATCGTGGACGAAGGCACACACCGGTGTTGCCAGCACCGGGCATGCGTAGACGGACAAAGACGAAGTTGACGAAGCGCTGGCCAGGCTTGCCAGGCCCGGGGACACGTCGTGGATGAAGGCACACATCGGCCAGCATCGGGCATGTGTAGACGAGGGACCTGCACGAGCTGTATGCCATGTCGGAGAAGTCGAAGGGGCCAGCAGAGAAGAACTTGACGACGATTGCGGCGTCCATCGACGCGGGGCCGATGTCAACAACGGTGGTCGGAGTAGACGAAGTGGTCGGGGTAGATGACGGCGACGCTGGCGACAGGCTGGTGTTGTACGAAGACGAACGGGGTGGACGGGCGGCGACGGCAGCTATGGAGGTAGCCGTGGCAGCGGCTAAAGAAGAGCGGCGGCGGCGGCTAGGTTAGAAGAGCGGCGGCGGCTAGGTTAGAAGAGCGGCGGCGGCGGCTAGGTTAGAAGTGCGGCGGCGGTGCTCGAAGTAGGCGAAGAACCCTGACAGCGTGACGAAGACCAGCGCGGACGATGGCGTAGCCGCCCCAAGGAAGACGGCGTGGCGCATACCACGGGAGGGCGACGCACGGTGACGGCGGAGCTGACCGCGAGCCGCGGCGCTACAGCCCGAAGGGGCTACGCAGCGGCGGCAGGCGGGTCGGGGCGACAGCGTGGACCGTGCGCCGCGACGCTGCGGCCCGAAGGGGCGACGCAATGGCGGTGCGCGAGTTGGTGCAGCCGCAGGGACGACCTCGGGGCGGCGGCGGGGACCGCGTATCACGACAGTACGGCCCGAAGGGGCGATGCAGCGGCGACGCACGAGTCGATGCAGCCGCGAGGAGAACCACAGGGCGGCGGCGCTGCAGCCCGACAGAGCGACGCAGCGGCAGCCTGATGCTCGATCGGTGGAGAGGCGCGCGGAACTCGGGGACGATCTTCACGCGACCTGCGGAGGCGCGCATAGCCGACAGGCCAGGTCGGTTGCGCGGTGTAGATGACGCGGATCGCGGCGGCAAGAAGGTGATCAAGCCGATCGCGCGCGAGGTCGGGGACGCCGCTCAGTGGAGGCGTGGTGGCGCCGGAGTCCGAGATGAAGCCGGCGACGACGGACGCCGTGGGACGTCGCGGATGAGCTTGTCAGCACTGACACCCGGGCCGCCAAAGCAGCGTCGGCGCCTCGACAGCGAGGCCCGAGCGACCAACGGAGCAGCGGTAGCCGAGGAGCCTGACTTAGCCGTCTTGACACAGCCAAGAATGAGGCCGGCGAGGTAGACCGCCGGGCTGCTGTGCAGACGCAGCCGAGGTGGGTGACGTGGATCGATCGGCGGGCCGGCGCGCGAGCGACGGCTATGTCTCGGTCGGAGCAGGGCGGTGACGGCCGGCGCGGGGCAACGGGCGGACCGACGCGCGGACGGCGGCTGGCCCGGACGGGCCGCCTCGGCGCGCGTGGCCGCCGGATCGTAGGAGAGGCCGGCTGGTCGCGTCGAGGTTAGATTAGAGGCGAACGGGGGTCGACAGCGGCGGCGGGCGACGCAAACCGATTAAGATTAGATCGGAAAACCAAAAAGAAAAGCGCCGATTAAAACGACCAGCAAGAGAGCGAAAAAACCCGGAGCAAGGGCTCGGGAAAAATGCTCTCTAGGGCAGCCGGCCAACACGGCCGGCGGATGAACCCTAGGTACGGGCGGCGCGGCCCCCGGCGACGGTCATGGAGGCCAACCGCCCTGGGGCGACGCGCGGGTGCGGAAGCGGCGGCGGCTAGGTTTTAGAATCGATTTGCGATAGATACTATGTTAGAAGGGATAGAGCGACTGTTCATTGTATTGTTTAAGCCTCATGGACATATATATAAAAATACATGATTTACTTGGAATATAAGGTAAGTTAGAATATTTTCTAGTCTAACATATGTTTCCTAATACAATCACGTTATTCAACACGTACTACTGCTACCACATAAACTCAGTAATTTATTTAGTTTTTAACGGGAGCAGCACACAAGGACATTATTGACATCTCTCCCTCCCCTGTACTCGCACAACTACGACGACACTCTTCCGTAGGGCCGTAGCGACAGAGATGAAGCGCACTCGCGGCCGTGGCCTGCAAGAGTTAGCAGCAATGCGGCTCCGAGCCTCCATCACGAATCAGTGGCTGCCGATGAGAAACCAATTAATGATACGTATTATTTTGTGAAAATGCCAAACGAAGACCAAGCTTCAAGAAGGTCTTTATTTGCAAACTTCAAAATTCATTTTTTTAGTTTCAAAAAATTCTGAAAATAAATACATATATACGTTGATACATAATGTACATATGTGCAAATTATCAGATCAATATATATTAAAATGTGAACTACACAAAAAAGACAAATTTAAAGCTTTTTAGCATATGTACGGTTCATCTTCAATGTCCATGATTTTAATTTTTTTTGTGCACCTCACAATTCAAGATATTTCATCCTGAATTTTTTTACACATACACTGTACATCATTGCATACACGTGTATTTTTTTAGAATTTTTGAAACTGAAATTTATGAATTTCGAATTTTTTTTAAATAAAGGGCTTCATGGAGCTCTGTCTCCAAAATGCCCTACTCACTATACAGGACTCTCATGGTACTGTCGCTGGCCTTTTCTCACAGAAATCATTACTGTGGAAGAGTGGCTACTATAGGAGGTCAATGACCACCTTATTGTGTTTTGGTGCCTTTGTGGCCAAGAGCAGAAACCCATGGGTGGGTAGCGCGCGACTCATTGCCCACGAGGAATACAAAGTACGCCAAAATTTGCCGCATAACATCGAGCCGTACGTTGGCTGGGACGACGGCTCGTCCATGAACTCAGGTCGCCACAGTTCCATCTGCCATGATTCATCACTTGAGATTGAGTTTGAGGATACTGAGCTATTTGTTGAGGCCGTCAATGGGTCAGATATAGATATGCACGAGGGAGATGATAGTTCTGCGGCCAAGGAGGCGCCAGGGGCTGCTTCTGGATGTGAGATGGCTAACGGTTCGGGGCCCGTCGTTCAGACACCCGACCCGAGGATGGGACAGTACCTTCCCCCTCAGTGCCGATGAATGCGCTGAGATTTGGGTCGTTCGATCCATGCTCCTCCCAGGCTTTGGTGTGACCGGGTAGAGACCGAAGACGTGCTGGAGCGGTCGCTCCCTCCGCTGGATTTTGATGTTGCTGAGGACCTAGTGCCAGAGGAACCGGAGGTGTCGGTCTCTCTGACAACCTCGGCCGATGGAAGGGGGGAGGAGTCTCGGTAGGTGGCCCCTCGCTCTCCCCTTCTGACCACGGTCTCTCAGACGGGGGTGGTTGATCTTAGGGGAGGGGGCCATAGGCAGCTGGCCGTGGCTCCTTCTTCTCCCTCAGCGGTCTCTGTAGCCGCACAACCCGTGGAGCGGGCCAAGATGGGTGGGGAGTCCGGGCAGGCGGCCCGTGTATTCCTCTCTCCCGGGGCGTCCGAGCCCCAAGGCGGTGCGTTGACGGGGCTTTTGAGTCTGTCTATGGGCGGGTGTGGGGGTGGCAGTCCGGGGCAGGCGGCCTCGGCCCCCTCATCTCCGGCGCCGGCAGGAGGAGCGCTTGGGCAGGCGGCCCCCGCGTCCCCCTCTCCAGGATCTCCGACGGTCTAGGACCGCGATATGTGGCACGCGTCTGTGGGGACTGGGAGTCCACCGCCGACTAATCTGGTAACTCTGGCTGACCCTTTGTGGGATGCGGCGAGAGGTTTTACTCAGGAGGACGTGGTTGCTTTTGGTGGGATCCCAGACCCGGTCTCTGAGGGACGACAGATGAGCAGTCGTATCTAGGAGAACCCGAAGGTTGATGATATGCAGCAGAGGTGCGCTATGCGGGCGGCCAAGCTTCGTGACATTGAAGTCACTACTGGTATGTCTATCAACGTATCTAATTCAATTTTACATTATTCAAATGTGGAGATTATTCATAATGCAAACCAACTAGGAGTTTCACTGGGGAGTAATGATAGTGAAATATCCAATTCAGTCAATGATCTCCTAGATTTGGAGGCGGAGCGTGACAATTCGAAACCTAGCTGCGATAAAACTCATGAACGATGTTGAGTTTGATGTGTTAGGGGTTAGAGTGCTTAATAATCTTTGTGCGGATTTTGCACCATCCAATCCTGCATCAGAGGAAGAGGATGCAACTCTAGAGGAGGATATAGCTAGACCCACTGTGCCCGGTTATGAGGACCGGATGGAGGATATCAAAGTAGACCCAAACGCACGTGGAAGCGGAAGATTTATCCCACTTCTGCCGCTCGTCGGAGTGCTAGGATTCGGACTACCCAAAAATTTCATGATGAAATATGAAAAGAATCTTTTGGAATAGCAGAGGTCTGAAAGACTTGGCTAAAAGAACGTTTCTTGCTGAGGCATCTTTAGAGCATCGATTAGATTTTGTTGCTCTCTCGGAAACTGGTTGTGAGAACTTTGCGCCACAGTTTCTTACCTCTCTAGTGGGCGGTGTTGACTTCGATTGGCATTGCCTTCCTCCGCGAGGAAGATCGGGTGGGATCTTGCTTGGGGTGAGATGCGACTCGCTAGAAGTCCGCGGCGTAGTGATGGGTGACTTTGCGGTTAAGTTTCGAGTCAGGTCCAAAGCTGATGGTTTCAACTGGGCTTTGGTGGCGTTATATGGTGCCGCACAGCCCGAGCTTAAACCGGAGATTTTGGCGGACCTTGTTCGAATCTGTGGGTCTGAACAGCTTCCAATTTTGGTTGGGGGTGACTTCAATATCATTAGGAGAAGAGAGGAGAAGAACAATGATAATTTTGACGGCAGGTGGTCGTTTATGTTCAATACTATTATTGAAAGCTTGGATCTGAGGGAGATAGAGTTTTCTGGTAGAAAGTTTACCTAGGCTAATGCTATGCCAAACCCGACGTATGAAAAGCTTGATCGAGTTCTCGCGAGCGTTGAGTGGGAACAGAAGTACCCTCTCGTAACGGTACAAGCCCTCTCGTGTGGAATATCTGATCACACTCCTTTGTTCGTGGACTCGGGGGAGCCGAACCACGTGGGAAATAAAAATACCTTTTCTTTCGAGATGGCCTGGTTTGAACGCGAAGGTTTCTTGGACCTGATTGCCAGGGAATGGGCTAAGGGTGCAGGAGGTAGGACTTCGGTCGAGCGTTAGCAGAATAAGATTAGGCATTTGAGAAGTTTCTTAAGGGGGTGGGCTAAACACCTTAGTGGGGTGTATAAGATTGAAAAGGATAGGCTCCTTTCTCTTATTCAGACCCTTGACATACAGGCTGAACCCACGATTTTGCAGCCAGTAGAGCTTCAGATTAAAATCGAGGCGGAGAAGAGGTTGAAAGAACTTCTCCGCGAAGAAGAATTGAAGTGGGCATTGCGGGCTAAGGTCCGCAAAGTTGTCCAGGGGGCGCGAATACCCAATTCTTCCACTTAATTGCTAATGGCAAACATAGAAAGAAGAGAATCTTTCAGCTTGAGCAAGACGAAGGTACTATTTTAGGACTGGAGAACCTAAAAACTTATATAACCGAATATTACAAGCAGTTATTTGGACCTCCCGAGGATAGCTATGTGTCCCTCGATGAGTCCGGGATTGAGGATGTGCCTCAACTATCGGCTGCCGAGAACGATATTTTGGTTGCCCCGTTCTCAGAGAAGGAGGTGTTTGATGCTATTGCACAGATAAAAAACAATAAGGCTCCCGGACCGGATGCTTTCCAAGTTGAGTTTTACAAAAAGTGCTGGCACATTATTAAGGAGGATTTGTTACCTATGTTCCATGATCTGTTCTCTGAACAACTTCATTTATTTCACTTGAATTTTGGAACTATCACATTGCTTCCTAAGAAAACGGATGTTGTGAGAATAGAGTAGTTCAGGCCGATCTGCCTTCTTAATGTTAGTTTCAAAATCTTCACCAAGATCAGGACTAATAGGCTTACACAGATTGCGCATTCTGTGGTACAACAGTCCCAAACTGCTTTCATGCCGGATAGAAACATCCTTGAAGGGGTGGTTGTCCTTCATGAAACGCTTCATGAAATCCATTCGAAAAAACTAGATGGAGTAATTTTTAAGGTGACTTCATGCTCAAGCTAAATTCCCGAGGGTTAATGGGATTGACATCTTACTATTGTTAGGAAAACAACAAGTGCAGACTTGGAAACGAAGGAGAATAGAACCCGGAAGTTAAGCGTGCTCAGGCTGGAGTAATGAGAGGATGGGTGACCGTTCGGGAAGTGAGATGATTTGGAATGATGAGGGGTGATTAGAGATTAAAAAATTGAGCAGTGATGAGGGGTGATTAGAGATTAGAGGTTAAAATAATTCAGAAATTTGAAAATAAAAAAATTTAAAAAAAATTCAAAAAAAATTTCAAAAAAAAATCAGGAAATTTCCTTTAGTACCGGTTGGTATTACCAACCGGGACTAAAGGTGGACCGGCCACGTGGAGGGCCTTTAGTCCCGGTTCTGGATTGAACCGGGACTAAAGGGTCAGGGCATTAGTACCGACACTTTAGTCCCGGTTACAGAACTGGGACTAAAGGCCCTTACGAACTGGGACTAAAGGCCCTTTTTCTACCAGTGCCAAGGCGAGAAATATGAAGCTGGTGTTATGCCTTTTCGAACAATTGACTGGGCTTAAGATTAACTTTCACAAGAGTGAGTTGTTCTGCTTTCGTAGAGCTAAGGAAGAACAAGAGGCTTATAGGCAATTGTTTGGGTGTGATTTGGGGGAGTTACCTTTTTCTTACCTAGGTATACCAATCCACCACCGTAAGCTGACAAACAGAGAATGGAAGTGCATCGAAGACCGATTTGAAAAGAAACTGAGTTGCTGGAAGGGAAAGCTCATGTCATACGGAGGCCGACTAATTTTGATAAATTCGGTGCTCATGAGTATGTCTATGTTTCTATTGTCGTTCTTTCAAGTCCCAATTGGAGTCAGGAAAAGACTGGACTTTTATCGATCGCGTTTCTTCTAGCAGGGTGATGAACTAAAAAGAAAGTACCGGCTAGCTAAATGGGATATCATCTGTAGACCGAAAGACCAAGGGGGGCTTGGTATTGAGAATCTCGAAGTTAAGAACAGATGCCTTCTTAGTAAGTGGTTGTGGAAGCTATCCCATGAGACTGATGCCACGTGGGCGCAAATACTACGTAGCAAGTACCTTCAGACCAAAACTTTATCACAAGTGACAGTTAGGCCGACCGACTCGCCTTTCTGGAAAAGACTGATGAAAGTCAAACAATCCTTGTTTAATAGGGCAAAGTTTATTATTGGCAACGGTGCTCGTACACAGTTCTGGGAGGATACTTGGCTCGGAGAGACACCTTGGCCATTCAATACCCGTCTTTATATCGTATTGTTCAACGTCGTGAGGTGTTCATTGCAACGATATTTCAATCTACCCCCCTTAATATTCAGTTTAGACGGTCGCTAGCAGGCAAACATTGGGAAGAATGGCTCCATCTAGTTAGGCGGCTGATGGAGGTTCAGCTTTTCCAACAACCGGGTGAATTACGCTGGAAGCTAACTAGGTCTGGAGTATTCACAGTTAAATCAATGTATATTGATGTTATCAATTCGAGCTTCATTCCTACCTCCAAGCATGTTTGGGCTGCCAAAGTTCCTTTGAAAATAAAAGTGTTTATGTGGTTTGTCCATAAACAAGTTATTTTAACCAAGGACACCTGACAAAGCGTAGTTGGACAGGATCTACTAGGTGTAGTTTCTGTGATCGGGATGAGACAATTAAGCACCTGTTTCTTGATTGCCCGCTGGCCAAAGTTCTTTGGCGCATCGTCCACATTGCTTTCAATATTACTCCACCGAATTCTGTTAACACGTTATTTGGGACATGGCTTAATGGGATTGAGCCTGACTTAACGAGACATATAAGTGTGGGAGTATGCGCTTTACTATGGACTATCTGGAATATCAAAAATGATTTGGTTTTTAACAGGACATCACGATTTCATTTTGTGCAGGTTATCTTATGAGCCACGGCATTGATCCGTTCGTGGTCGCTACTCACTCCGATGGAGGCCAGTGAGCATTTGGTTACTGCATCTATCCGCTGGGAGATGGTAGCTAGGGATATCTTCAACCGGTTTGAATGACGGTCATGTAATAGGACAGGCAATTAGTTTACCTATCTCGCTTTAGCTAGCCGGTTGTGGCGTCCTGTTTTGGCTAGTTTGTATTTCTAGTCTTTTTGGCTCTGAGTGAGCTTTTGTTTCAGTTGGAGACTTTGAGACTTTGTAAGAACTTTATTTATTTGTTTTAATAAGATGACCGTATGCATCGTTCTGATGCAGAGGCCGGGATAACCCCTTTTAAAAAAAACTGCCACGATTCATGGAGTCAAGAGGGAGGACTAGCGAGAAAGATACGACATAGTTCGTGAAGTTAGAAGAAAGGAGGAGTGAAGGAGAAGACACAATTCCCTGAAAAAAAAAAAGAAAAAACACAATTCAGGCAGCGAC
Organism: Triticum monococcum; assembly: GCA_034509565.1. Classification (NCBI taxonomy): domain Eukaryota; kingdom Viridiplantae; phylum Streptophyta; class Magnoliopsida; order Poales; family Poaceae; genus Triticum; species Triticum monococcum. The sequence goes on from CM067847.1 coordinate 701,093,231, forward strand.
TGGGAGGCATAAGTAGGAGCAGCACAGGGGCAGGGAACCGCTAGCCATGCACGGAAAATAACAAAACGATGCGGCAATGGACAGGAATGCCGTCATCCATACCGAAACCCCTATATCCGGGGAAGTTTTTGCCTCGAGGTTTCATTACTTAGTTGACCGTGACCTGCCAGCTTATCGGATGAGGACACGTATATTTAATTATTTTTTTAGCATCAGTACAAACACAAGCGCTTATATACACGCGCATACACTCATCCCTATGAACGCACACACGCACATCCTACCCCTATGAGTACCTTCGAGAGACTGAGCCGGCATATCATCTTGAGATTTACGAAGTCACCGTAAGCGCCTCGTCGTCGACGGGAACGTCTCCTCCCACTGAAAGCGCATCGCCGGAAATCCTGAAACAAATCCAGAATTAATGCGAGCACCAGGATTTGAACCCTGGTGGGTTGAGGGTACCATTGTCCACCTAACCAACTCAACCACAGGTTGATTCGCACGTGTATTTAATTGGGATACTAGCGGGTACATTTATCTGGTGACTGTAGATTCATGATAAAAAAATTGTTAACAGGTGTAGCGATTTTGTGGTGCGGTTAGCGTTATTGGGTGCTTGTGGGCCAGCGTGTTTCACGTTGAAAAGTTTGTCCAACCAGAAGCCGACACGTGAATTGATTTGGTACGTGCAGCGATTTCGGCGTGGATTCACGACATTCTTTTGGTTCTGTTGTCGCTTCGTGCATGTGATTTGACTGGGCCTGTTGGTTTTGCATGGTTTCTATGGGCGCTTCCAAATATATCGGGGTGTGCATGCGTGTCCCGGATAGATCGCTATCTCTCCTCTCCGTTTCCTCCGTGTGTCCTTCTCTCCGTGGATGTGGAAGGATCGTGAGAAGCTGCGAGGTTTGTCGACCTGTGCCGCCTACTGCTTCTCCACCGCCTCACCCACATGCTGCCACTCAACCGTCGTGCCGCCTATAAGAGCATCTTCAATGAAAGGCGCTTGCCTAGGCGCTTAACTAGCTAAAATAAATGATTTAAATTCCTAGCAAGAGTCCATGTCTTCAACGGGCAACAGCGATCCAATAGGCGCCTGGGCTGATTCTTCCTCTCCTAATACCTGAAAAATTCCTTCTCTAGCGCCCGGCGCATCAGTTGGCATCGACGCCAAAGATAATCCCTGATTCAGCCAGGAATTGAACGTAACTGCCAGGAAAAAAATCCTAGTGCCGGGCACTAGCGCCCGCGTTGGAGATGCCCTAAAAGGCCCTCTTCCCCATGCCATCCCCATCTTTTGACCATGCCCATCGTCCGCCACAACCGTGTCAGGATGAGACTCCACCTACTTTCACGCGCGCGGACGAAGGACACCCAGCTCCAGCTCCGATCGGTGATCGACTCTGGGGTTCAGGAGCAGCAGCAGCCGGACAACGCCACAGCGAGCAGCGATGCCAGCAGCGCAACAACGACAGACCCGGCAGAGTGGAGTCGTGTCCGGCGAGAAGCGAGCTCAGCAGGGCGCCACGCTGCGCGGCCATGTCAGAAGATTCCGTGAATTTCCAAAGGGAAGGAACCAGGAGGAGAGGACTCTTCAGATGGTGAGAGCTGACCACGGTGCATGGGGCCGACGATGGTCACGATGAGCAGGGACAACGCAGTCTGTTGTTCGTGTACAAATAAGGGGGTCCGCAAGGAGTAGCGAGCGGAAGCAACACAAGACAACATCCGCGGCACGATGCTCTCACCTCAGGTCTCTCCTTCCCTCGCTCTTCCTCCCCGCTTCCACTCTTCCTTCTTTTCACTGCTCGATGTCGTGCTGTCGTTGTTTGTCCTGGAAGGTGGAAGCAACGACTGCAGGGACAACGATCAGGGGCAGCGGCCTCACGGGGCAGCAGTGTAGGTAGGTCGTCCACCGTCGTGATCTGGACATTTGACCAGTCTCTAGCTAACCTTCCATTGGATTCAATTCTCGCTCCTCGAGTACCCTAGATTTTTCCCATGATTCTTTTTGCGGCCTAGAGACCAGCCTAGAAATCCTCCTTCCCTGCTTTGATCTGATTGTTTATTTCATACGAGTTCTATTGCTGAATGGTAGCAAACCAGGAGGAGGTGGCGGCCCAATGACGGTGGATGTGATGCGCGTCACAGTGGCGGTCCCTGGCAGAGCTCATGCCGTTTGAGCTCGATGCCGCGACGGCCGCAGCCTCTGTGTGTCAATCGCCACCACTATAGAAAATCAATATTTTATTTGTTCTTCGTATGAGTGGCCAACCCTATATGAAATCAGGTTTGGGGTTCTTGCTTCATATCATGTTTGAAACTTCGGATTTTGATTGTCAAGCATAGCGTTACTTTCACGGTCGCCTGCATATTTTTCTGGTGGCTTACAAGGCAAAACACACATCATGGAATGCAGGGAGAACACAGATTTATTTTGCACTTTGTACTTCTGTTAGATAGGCCATACTGCAGGCAGAATGTGGATCTATTTTGATCTTCCTACTTTTATTAGATAGGGTACATTCTGTTTCTTTCATTAATGTCTTCATTACTGACGGTACCGATATGTAAATTTGACATTGATGTTTAATAGTGTGACATGATTTACACAAATTGGTATTTTGATCCCTTGGGATGTTGCAGGCGCTGACAACCTGATACCATTAGAATTGGCCCTCAAATTGCAATCAAGATTAGAGCTGCATGCAAAGGATTTGCAGTTTGCAGTCCTCAAAACCAATGTGGCCTGAAGGAGTGCCTACCTCGGTTTGTTCAAGAACTTTTTTACATTATCTATTTTGTAACACTTCTGCTTCGGTACATCCCTCCTAAACACAAGAACGGTTCAGATTAGCCGATACATTTTCATAAGTAAAGGCATGATTGTTATATTTTATAAACTCTTCACGTATATGCTGAATTTTTTTTTTTGATAAACACGTATATGCTGTACATGAACGGGCGTCCACACCCTGCGGCGCTGGGCTAGCCCATTCAGCCTTTTTTTTTAAACCGCAAAAAAAGGTGTGGTGCGTGCTGCAGGATTCGAACCTACGTCCTCCTAAGATTAGCACAGCCGCACTAGCCAACCTGACGACAGGTGTCACATTCATTTTTTAATTCTTAAATAAAACACTGGAAAAGCGCAACATTTTCTGTTTGGTATTTTCCTTTTCTTTTTTGTTTCTTAAATGCGTGAAGTTTTACAATTCGTGATTTTTTTAGAAAATGAAGACAAAATTTAAAATTCTAGAATTTTTCTTCCAAATCGGAGAACTTTTTTTTTTCAAAATTGATCAGTTTTCTTTACAAATTCGTGAACTATTTCGCAAATTGGCGATTTCTTTTTGAAAATTGTTCAACTTTTCTATAAAATTGACGAACTTTGTTTCTAAACCAATGATTTTTTTCCAAATCAATAAACTTTTCTTTAAAATCGATAAACTTATTTTGAATTTTTGATGAACTTTTTTCAAAATCAATAAAACAAACAGAAAAACAAAATAATATAAAAATCCATGTAAAAACCAAAGAAAAAACCAGCCCGGTTGAAAGGAAAACCCAGAGTCTTTCTTTTTAGTGTTATATTTGACGCACTACAAAAGATGGAAAAAGAAAAGCTTAGACCATGATCAACAGAGGTGTTCGAGTAGGCGAGATGGCTCCGCCCAAGAGCACGTCGTTTTCCGAGATCCTTGAAATGGCACCAATTATTTTTTCATGCCTTGTATGACCAATTCAAGGCACCATGCCAAGTTATTTTGGTTTTCGACAAGTTTTGCATTCTTCAGGGTTTTCTCCGTAGAAAAACGCCTGATAAATGGGCGGACGTGTCACAACTTGCATACAGTGTCTTGAATCGTTCAAACCTGGCATGGATGACTACCATGGTCACGCCCACCTGCTTGAAAAGGTTGGTGTTATTTTAACAATGTCCAAAAGTAGACCATGTTGAATGGAGGATGTTCGGGTTGGCTAGAACACTCTACCTAAGGGTACAATGTTTCTGAACATCCTTCAAATGGCCTAATTTTTCCCACCTCTTTCTATGATCAAATCAAGGCATCATGTCAAGCTATTTAAGTTTTCGATAATTCTTGCATTTTTTAGAGTTTTCTCGGAGAAAACTGGCTGATAAATGGCCGGACGTGACACAATATGCATATGGTGTGGGAAATTCATTCAAAACTAGACCATGTTCAATGGAGGGTGCACCCGGATGGGCATGCCCATGGGAGGCAACCATGCTAGGTTTAACAAATTTCGACATCATATGCAAGTTATGACATGTTCGACCATTTTGTCGGTCTTCTTTTACTAAGAAAACTCTAGAAAATGCATAATTTGTCGAAAACCAAATCAACTTGGGATGGTGCCTTGAATTGCTCATAAAAGGCCTTGGAAAAATGGGTCCATTTCTTCTTCTTTTTACTACGGAAATGGGGGCCATTTCAAATATATTGAAAAATAACGTGCTCTCAGACGTACCGTTCTGATCTTACCGAATAATCTGCGTTCAACATGATGTTTTTTTACATCCTTGAAATGACCCTAACTAATAAATACAAAGGGATACAATTGAAAACAGTAAGTGTTTTTAAAAAGCAGTTAATAAAAAAGTTATAGAAAAAGAATTTACAATCATTAGTTTAAAAAGTTAGTTAAAACATGTTTTTTGGTATTCAAAAAAGAGAAAAATGAATTACCAAAAATAGGAAATGGTATGAAAAAATACAAAATAAAATAAAATGCTTAGGCCTTGGCCTAACTAGGCGATGACATTGCTCCGGTCAGGCGCATGTGGGCCCGGTCTAAGAGCTCACGGATTTGGAAAAAGTTCATCAATTTTTTACAAAATATTCATGGATTTGAATTTTATTTTTAAAAATATCACTAAGGAAATTTGCAAAAAGGTTTTCTCGGTTTTGGGAACCTCGGCTTCCCAGCCATTTTTTTGCTTTTGGGACCTTCTCGGAGATCATGAACTGTGTTTTTTCTTTTTCTTTTTTATCTTCTCACTTGTTTATTTTTTTGTCTTCTTTGACTTTTTGTTTATTCTGTTTATTGTTTCTATTTCTCATAAATTTAATTTTTTTAAGAATTCAAATTTTGTCCATATTTTTCTATTTTTTCTGGAATTCCAAATTTGTTACTGTTTTTCAAAAAAAAATCTTCATGTTTACATTTTTTTCTTTTATAAAAAAAACTGTTCGTGTTTTGACATTCTGAGCAAGTTTAAAAGGCATGATTTTTTTTTGAAATTTATGTACAAGTTTTTAAAAACAAATATTAGTATTTTATGAACAAAACAGGAAAACTAGAAACCCTAATGAAAACCATGCAAAGAAAAAGAAACATAAACCAAAGAGCGAAGGTGCTGTTTTTTTTTTCTTGGCGTTACCTCTCTAGAACAATAAGAAGAACACATGATTATTAGTAGGAAGATCAGATATGCTAGCCCAGCTGGTTTGGGCGGTCACACGTACCGGGTATTATACAAACCTACAGTGTATATGTAGAAAAGTAAGTATAATTTGTGAAAAGTCCATACTAACATTTATACGTTTTGTGAGAGGGGGTGTACCGAAGCATTGAGCACTACAGTCTACAACAGTTGTTTGGAAACCCTGAATTTGAGATTTGGTGAGAATGGATGTACGTGTTTGAACCTTTTTGCAGAACCTGAACCTGATGATGGTACAGAGAAGGAATTATTATTTTTTTGACCCAACACCGTAGAACAAAATGTTCTACGGTAAATCAATTAAAGCACAAATAGTACAAATATGCTACAATTCCCAAGGGAACAAGGGGTGAAAAACTAGAAGCTACCCAATGCATGCTCTAGGGATGGAACCCGTGATTACATATTATGATCTATCCACCGGGCAAATTGAATTGCAAACTTTTGCTTGATCTTATGTCGAAGGTGCTTTAAGTTGCTTTTGAGGTGGTATCTCCAAGACTGAATTTAGTGTGGAAGTGCTCTGAACACTAAATTATTTCTCTGAATCCAAATGTTCCAACAACCCAAAATTAGGATTTCAACAGCAAATTGTTTTGGAAGGAGCTGGGTGGCCAAGATGGTGTCCTCATAAACGGATGTACCTCTACTTCTGTTTGGAATCAAAGAATTCCAGCAATCTTGCGCAAAACTGCAATCCCACAATAGATGCATAGGAGTTTCTTCTGCCTGCTGATTACAATTAGGGCAATAGATATCATCAAGGTGCATGCCTTTCCTCAGAAGAAGAGCCCTGGTGTTGATTCGACAGTGAGCTACCAGCCAAAAGAAAATTTTATGTTTTAGCCTGCTGGAGCTATCCCAAATGAGCCTGAAAATAGGATGTTCCTCATGTTCTTCCAGAAGCAGGTTATAATTATGAATTGATGAGGGTCTGCCAGAAGCACCCATGATGCTCCACATATCTTTAACTTGTGGGTCTAAGGTCGGAGCCAAAGAGGGGAGTTGGTTGAATTCATCGAATGCTTCAACAGAAAGAGGTAAGTGGAACTGATCAATCCAATTTTCCTCCTGAAAGAAGCTGAGAACTGATTGATCCTCATGAAGAGCAAAGGAGTGAAGGTGAGGGAGCAAAGTTTGGAGCTTCTGCTCCAACCAAGTATTTGACCAGCAGAGAATAGATTGTCCTGATCCAATAGAGCATTTGCTGATTTGTTTGAATCTCTCAAGGAGGGCAATATGGGATTTCCACCAGAAAGAGCCTTCAACTTTTCCTCTTGGCGGTTCAGAGTGATAATATTTCTCCCAGATCAAGTTAGTCCATGGTATATCCTCTTTATTGAGAAATTTAAAGAGATTTTTCATTAGAAGGGCCTTGTTGTGAAGAGAGATATCTAGGATTCCAAGTCCTCCTTGCTTCTTTGGCCTACAAATCTCGGACCAAGCAATAAGCGCAGTTCCTCTGTCCTCCATACCAAATTTCCTCCAAAGGAAATTCCTCAAGTACTTGGTGATTTGCTGTAAGACACCAACTGGGAGAGCTAGAGAGCTCATGAAGAAAATGGGCAGTGATGCAAAAACAGATTTTATAAGCAAAAGCCTTCCATCATAAGATAACATAGTGGAGCAGCCAGAAAGCCTTCTTTCAATTCTTTGCATCATTGGGTTGAAATCTTCAATTTTTGGTTTTGATGTGCCAAGAGGAAGACCTAAATAGGTGAAAGGGAAATGACCTTGCTGACAACCCAAAACATTAAGCAGAGAGTTGAGCTGTGCGTCCGGTACATTTAATGGCACCAAGAAGGATTTCTCATAGTTCACTCTCAGTCCAGTGAAAGCAGAATAATGAAGGAGGAGATTCTTGACTTGCTCTATTTGTCTCATATCAGCTGGCAGGACTAAGATGGTATCATCTGCATACTGAATCACTGGGAAGTCAGGGCAAGCTTGGCTAGCAATAGGAGGAAGAATCAGTTGATTGTGCATAGCTTCATTGAGGATGGATTGCAGCAGGTCAGCTGCCAACACAAAGAGCAGAGGAGAGACAGGATCTCCTTGTCTGACTCCTTGATTGCAATGAAAAAATTTCCCTGGAACCCCATTGAGCAGCACTGAAGAAGTGCCTGAAGAAAGGAGCATGGAGATCCAGTTCATCCATCTATCTCCAAAACCTCGGGCTTTAAGTATTGCAAGAATTGCTTGATGATTAAGAAGATCAAAAGCTTTTTCAAATTCTAGCTTGAGTAGAACAATAGGCTGTTTTGAGTGTTGACACTGATGCAAGAACTCATAGGCCCACCCAAGACAGTCATTAATGGTTCTGCTCTTAATAAATCCATATTGATTGATGTGCACCATTTTGAGAATAACTGTAAGAGAAGGAATTATGCCAGAGGTAGACATGTTAGCTTATAAGTATATCAGAATACAATCATACAATGCAGAATTGGCCAGTTACATATTCTACTCACCCCCTCTCCCCCAGAATCCACTGGATTACATATGAAGAATGTCATTAAATAAGAGGTGGAAGGTGTAACCGGCAAGACTCCTTGTGAAGACCACTCTATCCAAACAATCGGACTTCTTTTTAGCTGGTGTAGATTCAGTTTGTATAGCTTAGGTTTTGGCACTATCTTCTTGGAACCTTTTGCAATACTTGAAGTCAATTCTATGATTTGTTTCACAGATGTGCCAAGCCGGGCAAGGACACCAAGCGGGGAGGGTCATCGCCCAACACATGTCAGTTCTAAGATCCTTCCGAGGACTATTTCAATAAAATCAGATAAAACTTACCATTTCCCTTTATTTAATAAATCTTACAGTTCAGTTAAAAAAGAAGGGTATTATATGGTGCATAAATTAGTTGGCCCTGGTCTATGGGCACCTAAGTGACGAACCCAAAGAAGTGTTGTTATAGTATAGAAATGGCAGTGTGCCACCTAAATTCATGGTTGATGTTCTTCGTAGTTCGTTGGATGGAGTATTAGGTAGTGACTATGCATGTTATCTTCAAGTCTTGATTTTTCAGTAGGATGTCATGTGCTCTTTTTTTTAGAAAAGGAGGATGACCCCTGGCATTTGCATCTGGGAGATGCATATGACCACTTTATTGATTATTCTCGAGGACCTTACAAAGTATTACAAACAATATACCTGAATCCACCATCTTGGCAACATATGCCGCTACTCCTATCCATATGATGAAGGGATGCTAGCTGGGCCACTACCCAAACCACTCACCTAAGCCTAACATCAAAAGCCGGAAGCCCCGGCCCAGCCACATACCGGGTCTGGGGCACAATCCGGTCAGACGCACTCGTGTGTCGTCGCCGTCATCTTCCACAGGTCCGTCTTCAGATCATATTAAGGCTTCTACCTTGTCTGGCCACTCTGCCATCGACGTCACCATGACGCCAGACAGCTACCTCCTCCTGCGCGAGTCCATCTCCGCGCAGCGGACGCCGAGCCTCCACAGCGCCATGCCGCCGATCTCCGCCGCCATCAATGTGTGAGATGAAGTACCGCTCCAACATGCCCCTAGCCATCACTTGCTCCAAAATGATGCCCCCAGGAGGGAAAGCGATAAAACACCACCATCGTCCGATCCGGAAGACCCAGATCTAGGGTTTCCCCCGGAGCATCCTGAGCCTGATGACGCAGACTGCAACGATGTTGCCTCGACAAGGGAACGACATCTAACACGCCGTCATCGTCCGCCATGACCGTAGTCGGCGCGATTTTCATCGGCAGTTGCTCCACCAGATGTGCGCCACCGACGTCGCTGGTCCCTTCAACTAGAGTAAACTCCAAAATGATGCCCAAAAGAGGGACTACGACGCAAAATCGCCGTCATCGCTCGATCCCAATGAGATCTAGGGTTTCCCCCGGAGATGCCCGCGCTGTCAAGGATCAGACAAGGGTAGAATCCCGGCGGATCTTCCCAGCTGCCGACGAGTCGCACCCGCCACCGTGCCGACGGCACACCAGCAATCAAGGCCCACGCTTGGGCATAGATCCGGCCGCGCCGCCGCGACCCGATCCGGTCACGCCGCCGCCGTCCCTGGCGACCGCGACGCACCAGATCGCGAGGCCTTCTGCCACAGGGGAGCGAAGTCGCCGAGGCGCCGCCACCACCCGTCGTGGCTTCCGGCCTGCCGTCACGCTCCGGCCCGGGGGCACCGGCCCGCACCAGCCCCACGCGAGTGAGAGGGCCCGAGTCCCCGCCGCTGCCGGCAGCGACCAGGATTCGCCTGGCCGCACCCTTGGGCGGCGGCGAGGGAGGAGGAGGAGTGGGGGAGGGCCGGCCGACGGGATCTGGGGGCCTCCCGGCCGCCCACGCGGGGGGCGACTCGGGAGGGGAGGGGGGTGACTCGGGATGTACGTGTAGATGCGACTATTGCGCATCAGAAGTTCCTGGATATCATGTGCTCTAAATATTCTTTTTAGTAATAATGCAAGAATGTAGGTGCCAACTGTAAATGTCTGAGAAAAACTTACCCTATGGAGATGCATCTAAGTGCCACATGAGTTTATATTTATATCACCCGAGCTAACTTTATAAATTGTTTCTTCTTCATGAATTTAACAATTAGTTTTATTAATTCATTGGCATATAAATTAATTTGTATCTCATTGGCTACTCTCCGGATCTAAGCCTCTTCTTTTTGCATTCGCAACAAAGAAGAGAAGAGGTGGAGTTAGCATACCTGCAGATGGGCTGGTGACGGTGAGGTCACCTGCAAGGACACGCAACTCTGGGTGAGGATGCCGGCTCCTGCTTCCTATGGTTATGAAATATGTTGCTTTGTGGCTATTGGTTAAAGAATGGATAGTCGATTTAGCTAAGTTTTCTTCCGGGAAAATTCATTGGATTTCGAATAGCTGATATATATGTCAGTTATCATGTAGTGTATACGTCATACTTTTGCAACACTTACTTTTCCATCTTTGTGGAGGTGTGATGTAGACAAGTATTCAGGCATGCATCATGAATATAATTAATGAAGTTTCTCTCCTTTTCGGTCGTACAATCATCCCTCTGCCACATAATGTATAGGGTCGTCGTTTACCGAGTTAGCTTTCTTAGATAATGCCTGCTCATTGCTAAATATTCTGTTGCAAGTATCAAAGAAAATTGATGTTGCCCAAGAAGAGGTTCCTATACAAAATCAGATTGTTTTAAGGATGATCCGCTACACCTTTGGGAGTTAATGGAAAGTTCTTCTTTCATTATTTCTCTCATCAGTAACCAATAGTGTTTAATAATGCATTGAATTAATATAGTTAACTAAGCTGAATAACGTAAACTTTTCGGTCAATACATGTTAGCAAAAATTATAATGTGTAATTGTTCTTCGATTGCAAAATTCCAACATATACACATGCATGATGTATCGACGGGGCGCGGTGTGCCACCGCGCCGGTATGGCTAGTACGGACTAGAAACGACTAAACTGTTGGACGTTGGCCGTTGGATTCACTTAATACTACCGTTTTTAACCAGTAGTATGATGTACCCTAAAAACTCTCTAGAACTATGGTTAAATATGCGATGACTTAGATGAGATGAACTCGCTTGGATTGTTGGGAATATTATAACTTTTCTGATTAGACTAATCCATGAGTCAACAGTGAGCACGGCAAATACGGTATGCATCTCATATACCGATACCTAAGCATGTGAGCAGACGTACAATACATAGAAACGAAACATCTATGAACAACATATATACGGCCAACACATAAACAAACAAGTAGGGGATGAACGATTCATACCCTCCGGTTAGCCAGGCGAACGCAGCGGCGGCAGCGGCAGCCTCGATATCGGTGAATGCCTTCTTCTTGGCAGCTTCGCCGTCAGCCATTATATCCCTCCATCCTTCCTTCATTAGTGAGGAGAGCCATCAGAACGTGCCTACACTTCCAGCATACATTTTCTAAGAGAGAACCACCTACTCATGTGTTGAGACCAAGATATTCCATTCCAACCACAAGAATCTTGATCTCTAGCCTTCCCCGAGTTGCTTTCCACTCAAATCATCTTTCAACCAAATCCAAATATGTGAGAGAGAGTTGAGTGTTGGGGAGACTATCATTTGAAGCACAAGAGCAAGGATTTCATCATCTATACACCATCTATTACCTTTTGGAGAGTGGTGTCTCCTAGATTGGTTAGGTGTCACTTGGCAGCCTCCGATAAGATTGTGGAGTTGAACCAAGGAGTTTGTACGGGCAAAGAGATCGCCTACTTCGTGAAGATCTACCCTAGTGAGGCAAGTCCTTCGTGGGCGATTGCCATGGTGGGATAGACAAGGTTGCTTCTTTATGGACCCTTCGTGGGTGGAGCCCTTCGTGGACTCGCGCAACCGTTATCCTTCGTGGGTTGAAGTCTACATCAACGTGGATGTACAATAGCACCACTTATCTGAACCACGCCAAAAATCTCCGTGTCTCCAATTGCGTTTGCACACTCCAATCACATCCCTTTACATTCTCGCAACTTGAATGCTTTACTTACCGTTGCTCATATACTTTTGTCATGCTTGCTTGAAATGTATTGTGAATGTTTAAACTTGTGCTAAATCTCTACCTCAACATGAAGAAAAGAAAAATTGCTACTTTTATTTGTTAAGAGTCTATTCACCCCCCGTCTAGATAGCTCTTCTCGATCCTCTCAATTGGTATCAGAGCATTGGTCTCCATTGCTTTGGTTTAATCACCATTGGAGGAAGATGCATGAGTCTACATTCACTAGTAGAAAAAGAGCCTTTTGTCCCGGTTCATAAGGGCCTTTAGCCCTGGTTAACCGGGACTAAAGGGTGATGCCTGGAGGTTAGGATTTTTTTTTTGAAATTTTTTCTCGATTTTCAAATTTTCAAATTATTTTAACCTCTAATCTCTAATCACCCCTCATCACTGCTCAATTTAATCTCTAATCACCCCTCATCATTCCAAATCATCTAACTTCCCGGACGGTCACCCATCCTCCCACTCCCCCAGCCTGAGCACGCTTAACTTCCGGGTTCTATTCTCCCTCGTTTCCAAGTCTCCACTTGTTGTTTTGCTGAAAATAGTAAGATGTCAATCCTATTAACCCTCAGGAGTTTAGCTTGAGCATGAAGTCACACATTTCACTGTTTGAGTTTAAAACTATTGTTCTAAAAAATAATAATTATTTAGTAACACTAATATTTCTTGAATAAGTAGTTTGACCATTGTTTGACCATAGTTTGACCAGATTTGACCAAAATTCAAAAAAAACTGAAATAATTATTTAGTAACACTAATATTCTTGAATAATTATTTAGTAACACTATACTTCTTGAATAAGTAGTTTGACCATAGTTTGACTAGATTTAACGATTTTTTTAAACAAACTGAAATTTGAGCATAACTTTTTTCTCACATCGTATGCAAAAGTTATTGCCTTTTACATTTTCCCTACACTTTTTGCAAAACATGTCCAAATTTAAGTTTTAAAATTTTCCTAACTAGTAGATGTAGTAACATAACTACATCTCAAAGGATTTTAACTTTTGAAGTTTTTATCATTTTCTTTTACTTTTTACAAAACTGAAAAGGCGATACACTCGAGGGGGGTAGGATTTGAAAATTGCACCATTAGTACCGGTTCGTGGCATGAACCGGTACTAAAGGTCTAACCTTTAGTACCGGTTGGTGCCACAAACCGGTACTAATGCCCCAACCCCATTAGTACCGGTTCGTGGCATGAATCGGTACTAGAGGTTAGATCTTTAGTACCGGTTCGTGCCACGAACCGGTACTAATGGGCATCGCACCCTTTAGTCCCGGTTCGTGGCAGCAACCGGGACTAAAGGTCCCATTTGAACCGGGTGTAATGCCTGTCCGGTGCCCTAGCCGCTCGAACCGGGACTAATGCTCACATTAGTCCCGGTTCTTAATGCAACCGGTACTAATGCTCTTTTCTGACCGAACCAAAGCCCCTTTTTCTACTAGTGATTGGGGAGTCTTAGACATGGAGTGCATATACTTGATGGAGAGTTCTTTCACGAGTGGAAAATTGAGATGCTTGAGATTTTCAATGAATATCATTTGAACAAGTACATTACTAGCCCTTGTGCACCTCATGTTGATCATTTGTATCCTACCCTTGATGAGTCTATTGACATGATCCGCAACCTTAGAACTGTTAATCTTATCACTAGAGGTTTGCCTAGAAATTTGCTTGGTTGCTTGCCTACTCTTGATTGTGCTTACACCATATGGAGATTTCTTGAGGAACGATTTCCAAACTATTCCTTGCAAAACTCAGATGAAATTCTTCATAAGTCTATTGCCTTAAGTAAGATGAATTCCAATGATCCTAAGTTTGGTGATTGTCTATTTGAGCTTACTAACCTCATGCACGCCAAAGGAGATGTTGGAATCATTAGCAATATCATCTCCGAAGCCATTAGAATTCATAAAGATGATTATTGTGATGATAACTTATCTAATGAATCACTCTCTCTAGGAATTGATCTATCACAAGACAATGTTGAACATGGATACTATGATGACGATGATGATAGTGACTTTGATCTTGACGAGTCTATGAGACACTTTGGTCTTATGGCTAATCTTCGTGGCTACATGGCTGGAGGAAAGGAATGGGTTCTTGATAGTGGATGTACCAATCACATGACTGAAGATAAGGATATGTTTCATGAGCTTGCTGAAAACTACGGTCCTGGAAAGTATGTCACCTTTGGTGACAACTCAAAGGGTAAGATGGTTGGCCTTGGTAAGGTGGCCATCTCACATGATAGCTCCATACAAAATGTTATGCTCGTTGAATCTCTTGGCTACAATTTACTTTCTGTATCTAGACTTGCTAACTTTGGCTTCAATGTCCTATTTACTGAAGTCGATTGCCAATTGTTTCGTATAGATAATCACAATATGGTCTTTACCGGTATACGTAGAGGTGATCTTTACATTGTAGATTTCACTAAGAAGGCTCAGCCTAGAACTGGCTTAATTGCTAAATCCTCTAAAGGGTGGTTGTGGCATAGGAGATTAGGTCACGTGGGCATGCGAAATCTTGATAAGCTAATTAAAGGTGATCATATCCTTGGAGTGAAAGATGTTATATTTGACAAGGATAGATTGTGCAGTCCTTGTCAAGCAGGAAAACAAGCTGGAGGAAGTCACCCGTGAAGAACATTATGACCACGAGAAGACCGCTCGAGCTACTTCATATGGATCTCTTTGGTCCCAATGCCTACAAAAGTCTTGGTGGAAACTCATTTGGTCTAGTTATAGTTGATGATTTTTCAAGATTTGCGTGGGTGTTCTTTCTTGATGATAAATCGCAGGTCCAAGAGATCTTCAAGAACTTTGCTAGGAAGGCCCAAAATTAGTTTGAAGTGAAGATCCAAAAGGTTTGAAGTGACAACGGAACGGAGTTCAAGAACGCAAATGTGGATACCTTTCTTGACGGAGAAGGTATTTCACATGACTCGGCTACATACATGCCTCAACAAAATGGAGTTGTTGAGAGCAAGAACCGGACTCTTATTGAGATGGCGAGAACGTTGCTTGATGAGTACAAGACGCCAAAACACTTCTGGGCGGAAGCGGTTGAAACAGCTTGTCATGCAACAAATCGCTTGTATCTTCACAAGCTACTCGGCAAGACGGCATACAAGACTCTCACCGGTAACAAACCCCAAGTTGGATACTTTCGGGTATTCGGCTCCAAGTGCTACATTCTTGATAAGCATCTTCATTCTAAATTTGCTCCTAAATCTCATGAGGGTTTCCTACTCGTTTATGGCTCAAACTCTCACACCTATCGTGTCTACAACAATTTCACCCGAAAGGTTGAAGAGACGGTAGATGTGAAGTTTGATGAATCTAACGGCTCGCAAGTAGAGCAATTGCCAATTGATGTAGGTGACAAAGACCCTTTGGAAGCAATCCAAGACTTGTCTATTGTCAAAATTCGTCCAACGGAGGTGAACGAAAGTACCTCGTCCATCCAAGTGGAAGCTTCTACCTCACGTCAAGGTGAACCAAGAGTTGACATGGAAGCATCCACAGGTGGGACACGCCAAGATGAAGAAAAAGAGGAAGTACACCAAGATGGACCTCATCAACCCTCTTCTCCACCTAGACAAGAGAACAACAACGTCAACAATGAAGAAGGCCAAGAAGAAGAACAAGATGATGAAGAAGATGTTCCACCCCGACCCAAGCAAAAGCTCTCACGAGTTCGAGCAAGAGTCTCAAGAGACCACCGGTCGAACAAATCTTCAATAACATCCAAACCGGGTGAATCACTCGCTCTAAAACTCGTTTGGAAAATTTTTGTGAACATTATTCATTCATCTCTATCATTGAACCCATGAAGGTTGAAGAATCATTGGAAGATCTAGATTGGATAAATGCCATGCATGAAGATCTACACAACTTTGAGAGGAACCAAGTGTGGACATTGGTCGAGAAGCCCGACAACAACCACAACATCATCGGTACCAAATGGGTGTTTCACAACAAGCGAGATGAAGATGGACAATTCGTTCGCAACAAAGCCCGTCTCGTTGCCCAAGTCTACACTCAATTCGAAGGTATGGACTATGGTGAGAAATATGCCCCTGTTTATAGACTTGAGTCCATCCTCACCTTGTACCAAATGGACATTAAAAGTGCTTTTCTAAATGGTGAAATTTTTTGGGAACACAATATTTGAAAAATTTCCTATGATCACGCAAGATATATCTAGGAGATGCATAGCAACGAGAGGGGAGAGTGTGTCTACATACCCTCGTAGACCGAAAGCGGAAGCGTTAAGTAACGTGGTTGATGTAGTCGAACGTCTTCGCGATCCAACCGATCAAGTACGGAACGCACGACACCTCCGCGATCTACACACGTTCAGCTCGGTGACGTCCCTCGTACTCTTGATCCAGTTGAGGCTAAGGGAGAGTTTCGTCAGCACGACGACGTGATGACAGTGATGATGAAGTTACCGACGCAGGGCTTCGCCTAAGCACTACGACAATATGACTGAGGTGGAAATCTGTGGAGGGGGGCACCGCACACGGCTAAGACAAGTGTCAACTTGTGTGTCTATGGGGTGCCCCCTCCCCCGTATATAAAGGAGTGGAGAAGGGGAGGGCCGACCCTCTCTATGGCGCGCCCCAAGGGTGATTCCTACTCCCAGTAGGAGTAGGCTTTCCCCCTTTCCCTAGTTGGAGTGGGAGAAGAAGGAAGAGGGAGAAGGAGAGAAGGAAAGGGGGGGCGGCCCCCTCCCAAATTTGGATTGGGCTTGGGGGGGGGGGCGTGCCCCCCACTTGGCCGCCTTCTTCTCTCTCCCATCATGGCCCATTAAGGCCCATTGACTCCCCGGGGGGTTCCGGTAACACCCCGGTACTCTGATAATTGCCCAAACTTATCCAAAACCATTCCAGTGTCCAAACATAGCCTTCCAATATATCAATATTTATGTCTCGGCCATTTCGAGACTCCTCGTCATGTCCGTGATCACATGCGGGACTCTGAACTACCTTCGGTATATCAAACACATAAACTCATAATACCGATCATCATCGAACGTTAAGAGTGCAGACCCTAGGGGTTTGAGAACTATGTAGACATGATCGAGACTCACTTCCGGTCAATAACCAATAGCGGAACCTAGATGCTTATTGTTTCCTACATATTCTACGAAGATCTTTATCGGTGAAACTGCATAACAACATACGTTGTTCCCTTTGTCATCGGTATGTTACTTGCCCGAGTTTCGATCGTCGGTATCTCAATACCTAGTTTAATCTCGTTATCAGCAAGTCTCTTTACTCGTTGCGTAATGCAACATCCGGTAACTAACTCATTAGTCACATTGCTTGCAAGGCTTATAGTGATGTGCATTACCGAGAGGGCCCAGAGATACCTCTCCGATACACGGAGTGACAAATCCTAATCTTGATCTATGCCAACTCAACAAACACCATTGGAGACACCTGTAGAGCATCTTTATAGTCACCCAGTTACGTTGTGACGTTTGATAGCAAACTAAGTGTTCCTCCGGTATTCGGGAGTTGCATAATCTCATAGTCATAGGAACATGTATAAGTTATGAAGAAAGCAATAGCAATAAACTAAACGACCATAGTTCTAACCTAACGGATGGGTAAAGTCAATCACATCATTCTCTAATGATGTGATCCCGTTCATCAAATGACAACTCATGTCTATAGTTAGGAAACTTAACCATCTTTGATTAATGAGCTAGTCAAGTAGAGGCATACTAGTGACACTCTGTTTGCCTATGTATTCACACATGTACTAAGATTCCGGTTAATACAATTCTAGCATGAATAATAAACATTTATCATGATATAAGGAAATATAAATAACAACTTTATTATTGCATCTAGGGCATATTTCCTTCAGTCTCCTACTTGCACTAAAGTCAATAATCTAGTTCACATCGCCATGTGATTTAACACCAATAGTTCACATTTTCATGTGATTTCACACTTTATAGTTCACATCGCTATGTGACCAATACCCAAAGGGTTTACTAGAGTTAATAATCTAGTTCACATCGCCATGTGATTAACACCCAAAGAGTACTAAGGTGTGATCATGTTTTGCTTGTGAGATAAGTTTAGTAAACGGGTCCGCCACATTCAGATCCGTATGTATTTTGCAAATTTCTATGTCTACAATGCTTTGCATAGAGCTACTCTAGCTAATTGCTCCCATTTTCAATATGTATGTAGATCGAGACTTAGAGTCATCCAGATCGGTGTCAAAGCTTGCATCGACGTAACTCTTTACGACGAACTCTTTGTCACCTCCATAATCGAGAATCATTTCCTTATTCCACTAAGGTTAATTTTGACTGCCGTCTAGTGATCCACTCCTAGATCACTATTGTACCCTCTTGCCAAACTCATGGTGAGGTATATAATAGGTCTGGTACACAACATAGAACCTATGACTGAGGCATAGGGAATGACTTTTCTTTCTCTTTCTATTTTCTCCCATGGTCAGGTTTTGAGTCTTTACTCAACTTCTACCTTGCAACACAGGAAAGAACTCCTTCTTTGACTGTTCCATTTTGAACTACTTCAAAAACTTATGAAGGTACGTACTCATTAAATTTTTTTATCAAGCATGTTGATCTATCTCTATAGATCTTGATACTCAATATGTAAGCAGCTTCACCGAAGTCTTTCTTTGAGCAAATCCTTTCAAATACTCCTTTATGCTTTCCAGAAAATTCTACATTATTTCCGATCAACAATATGTCATTCACATATACTTATCAGAAAGGATGTAGTGCTCTCACTCACTTTCTTGTGAATACAGGCTTCACCCCAAGGTTGTATAAAACTATATATGCTTTGATCAACTCATCAAAGCGTATATTCCAACTTCAAGATGCTTGCACCGGTCCTTAGATGGATCGCTGGAGCTTGCACACTTTAGTAGCACCTTGAGGATTCGCAAAACCTTCTTGATGTATCATATACAACTCTTTTTTAAGAAATCCATTAAGGAATGAAGTTTTGACATCCATTTACCAGATTTCATAAAATGTGGCAATTGCTAACATGATTCGGACAGACTTAAGCATCACTACAAGTGAGAAAATCTGATCGTAGTCAACACCTTGAACTTGTCAAAAAAACATTTTTTTTGACAAATCAAGCTTTGTAGATAGTAACACTACTATCATCGTCCGTCTTCCTCTTGAATATCCATTTATTCTCAATGGCTTGCTGATCATCGGGCAACACCAGCAAAGTCCACACTTTGCTCTCATACATGGATTATATCTCAGATTTCATGGCCTCAAGCCATTTCGTGGAATCTGGGCTCATCATCGCTTCCTCATAGTTCGTAGGTTCGTCATGGTCAAGTAACATGACCTCTAGAACATGATTACCATACCACTCTAGTGCGGATCTTACTCTGTTTGACCTATGAGGTTCGGTAGTAACTTGATCAGAAGTTTCCTGATCATCATCATTAGTTTCCTCACTAATTGGTGTAGGAATCACTGGAACTGATTCCTGTGATGAACTACTTTCCAATAAGGGAGAAGGTACAGTTACCTCATCAAGTTGTACTTTCCTCCCACTCACTTCTTTTGAGAGAAACTTCTTATCTAGAAAGGATCCATTCTTAGCAATGAATATCTTGCCTTCGGATCTATGATAGAAGGTGTACCCAACAGTTTCCTTTGGGTATTCTATGAAGATGCATTTATCCGATTTGGGTTCGAGCTTATTAGGTTGAAACTTTTTCACATAAGCATCATAGCCCCAAACTTTAAGAAACGGCAGCTTAGGTTTCTTGCTAAACCACAGTTCATATGGTGTCGTCTCAACGGATTTAGATGGTGCCCTATTTAACGTGAATGCAACTGTCTCTAATGCATAACCCCAAAACGATAGTGATAAATCGATAAGAGACATCGTAGATCGCACCATATCTAATAAAGTAAGGTTATGACATTCGGACACACCATTACGCTGTGGTGTTCCAGGTGGCGTGAGTTGCGAAACTATTCCACATCCTTTCAAATGAAGACCAAACTCCTAACTCAAATATTTGTCTCCATGATCAGATCATAGAAACTTTATTTTCTTGTTACAATGATTTTCCACTTCACTCTGAAATTCTTTGAACTTTTCAAATGTTTCAGACTTATGTTTCATCAAGTAGATATACCAACATCTGCTCAAATCTGTGAAGTTCAGAAAATAATGATACCCGCCGCGAGGCTCAACACTCATCGGATCCCATACATCAGTATGTATTATTTCCAATAAGTTAGTTACTTGCTCCATTGTTCCGAAGAACGGAGTCTTAGTCATCTTGCCCATGAGGCATGGTTCACAAGCATCAAATGATTCATAATCAAGTGATTCCGAAAGTCCATCCGCATGGAGTTTCTTCATGCGCTTTACACCAATATGACCTAAACGGCAGTGCCACAAGTATGTTGCACTATCATTATCAACTTTGCATCTTTTGGCATCAATATTATGAATATGTGTATCACTAAGATCAAGATTCAATAAACCATTTATATTAAGTGTATGACCATAGAAGGTTTTATTCATGTAAATAGAACAACAATTATTCTTTAACTTAAATGAATAATTGTATTGCAATAAACATGATCCAATCATATTCATGCGCAATGCAAACACCAAATAACATTTATTTTAGGTTCAACACTATTCTCGAAGGTAAAAGGAGTGTGCGACGGTGATCTTATCTACCTTGGAATCATTTCCAACACACATCGTCACTTCGCCCTCAACTAGCCTCGGTTCATTTTGTAACTCCTGTTTTGAGTTACTAAACTTAGCAACTGAACCAGTATCAAATACCCTGGGGTTACTATGAACACTAGTAAAGTACACATCAATAACATGTATATCAAATATACTTTTGTTCACTTTGCCATCCTTCTTATCCGCCAAGTATTTGGGGCAGTTCCGCTTCTAGAGACTATTTCCTTTGTAGTAGAAGCACTCAGTTTCAGGATTGGGTCTAGCTTTGGGCTTCTTCACGGGAGTGGCAACTTGCTTGTCATTCTTCTTGAAGTTCCCTTTCTTTCCCTTGCCCTTTTACTTGAAACTAGTGGTCTTGTCAACCATCAACACTTGCTGCTTTTTCTTGATTTCTACCTTCGCCGATTTTAGCATTGCGAAGAGCTTGGGAATTACTTTAGTCATCCCTTGCATATTATAGTTCATCACTAAGTTCTAGTAACTTGGTGATAGTGACTAGATAACTTTGTAAATTACTATCTTATTTAGAAGATTAACTCCCACTTGATTCAAGCAATTGTAGTACCCAGACAATCTGAGCACATGCTCACTGGTGGAGCTATTCTCCTCCATCTTGTAGGCAAAGTACTATCAGAGGTCTCATACCTCTCGACACGGGCATGAGTATGAAATACCAATTTCAACTCTTAGAACATCTTATATGATCTATGGTGTTCCAAACGTTTTCAAGTCCCGGTTCTAAGCCGTAAAGCATGGTGCACTAAACTATTAAGTAGTCATCATACCGAGCTTTGTCAAACGTTCATAACGTGTGCATCTACTCCTGCAATAGGTTTGTCACCTAGCGGTGCATCAAGGACATAATTCTTCTGTGCAGCAATGAGGATAATCCTTAGATCACGGACCTAGTCCGCATCATTGCTACTATCATCTTTCAACATAGTTTTTCTCTAGGAACATATCAAAAAATAAACGGGGAGCTATATCGCGAGCTATTGATCTACAACATAGTTATGCAAATACTATTAGGACTAAGTTCATGATAAATTAAAGTTCAATTAATCATATTACTTAAGAACTCCCACTTAGATAGACATCCCTCTAATCATCTAAGTGATCACGTGATCCATATAAACTAAACCATGTCCGATCATCACGTGAGATGGAGTAGCTGTCAATGGTGAACATCACTATGTTGATCATATCTACAATATGATTCACACTCGACCTTTCGGTCTCAGTGTTCCGAGGCCATATCTGCAAATGCTAGGCTCGTCAAGTTTAACCCGAGTATTCTTCGTGTGCAAAACTGGCTTGCACCCATTGTATGTGAACGTAGAGCTTATCACACCCGATCATCACTTGGTGTCTCAGCATGAAGAACCGTCGCAACGGTGCATACTCAGGGAGAACACTTGTACCTTAAAATTTAGTGAGAGATCTTCTTATAATGCTACCGCCATACTAAGCAAAATAAGATGCATAAAGGATAAACATCACATGCAATCAATATAAGTGATATGTGCTACCTCTTGAGCATGCGTTGGTTTTCTCTTGAAGAGAAAAGGGTGATGCAGCAAAGTAGAGTAAGTATTTCCCTCAGTTTTGAGAACCAAGGCATCAATCCAGCAGGAGACTACACGCAAGTCGCCTAGAACTTGCACAAACAAATAAGAACCTTGCAACCAATGCGATAAAGGGGTTGTCAATCCCTTCACGGCCACTTGCAAAAGTGAGATCTGATAACGATAGTAAGATAAATATTTTTGGTATTTTTGTTGTATAGATTCAAAAATAAAGATTGCAAAATAAACAGCGACAGAAATAGCTAGTTGACGGGAAACTAATATGATGTAAAGTAGACCCGGGGGCCATAGGTTTCACTAATGGCTTCTCTCAAGATAACATATATTATGGTGGGTGAACCAATTACTGCCGAGCAATTGATAGAAAAGTGCATAGTTATGATGATATCTTGGCATGATCATGAACATACGCATCACGTCCGTGTCAAGTAGACCGAAACGATTCTGCATCGACTACTATTACTCCACACATCGACCGCTATCTAGCATGCATCTAGAGTATTAAGTTCATATGAACAGAGTAACGCATTAGGCAAGATGACATGGTGTAGAGGGATAAACTCAAGCAATATGATATAAACCCCATCTTTTTATCCTCGATGGCAACAATAAAATGCGTGCCTTGCTGCCCCTGCTGTCACTGGGAAAGGACAACGCAAGATTGAGCCCAAAGCTAAGCGCTTCTCCCATTACAAGAAAGATCAATCTAGTAGGCCAAACCAAACTGATAATTCGAAGAGACTTGCAAAGATATCAAATCATGCATATAAGAATTCAAAGAAGAATCAAATATTGTTAATAGATAATCTTAATCATAAACCCACAGTTCATCGGATCTCGGCAGACACACCGCAAAAAGAATTACATCGAATAGATCTCCAAGAACACCGAGGAGAACTTTGTATTGAGAACCAAAGAGAGAGAAGAAGCCATCTAGATAATAACTATGGACCCGAAGGTCTGTGGTAAACTACTCACATATCATCAGAGAGGCTATGGTGTTGATTTAGAAGCCCTCTGTGATCGAATCCCCCTCCGGCGGATCGCCGGAAAAGGTCCCGAGATGGGATCTCACGGGTACAGAAGGTTGTGGCGGTGGAAAAGTGGTTTCGTGGCCCCCCTAGATGTTTTCAGGGTATAAGAGTATATATAGGCGAAGGAAGTAGGTCGGTGGAACTACGAGGGGCCCATGAGGGTGGGGGCGCGCCGCCCTACCTCGTGTCCGCCTTCTTGCTTCCTTGACGTCCACTCCAAGTCTCCTGGATTGCGTTTGTTCCAAAAAAGATCCTCGTGAAGGTTTCATTCTGTTTGGATTCCGTTTGATATTCCTTTTCTGCGGAACACTGAAATAGGCAAAAAAACAGCAACTGGCACTGGGCCTCCGGTTAATAGGTTAGTCAAAAATAATATAAAAGTGCATATTAAAGCCCATTAAACATCCAAAACAGATAATATACTAGCATGGAACACTCAAACATTATAGATACGTTGGAGATGTTTCAGCATCCCCAAGCTTAATTCCTGCTCGTCTTCGAGTAGGTAAATGATAAAAAAAGAATTTTTGATGTGGAATGCTACCTAGCATAATTTTCAATGTAATTTTCTTGGCCTGAATATTCAGATCCGAAAGTTTCAAGACAAAAGTTTAAGATTGACATAAAAATAATAATACTTCAAGCATACTAACAAAGCAATTATGTCTTCTCAAAATAACATGGCCAAAGAAAGTTATCCCTACAAAATCATATAGTCTGGCTATGCTCTATCTTCATCACACAAAATATTTAAATAATGCACAATCCCGATGACAAGCCAAGCAATTGTTTCATACTTTTGATGTTCTTAAACCTTTTCAACTTTCACACAATACATGGATTTTTTTCAAAACTATGACATATTTTATAGCAATTTCGGAAACTATAGCAGGATTTGGATAAAAATCAAAAGTAGCACCCTGTTGGCCACGCACTGGCCGAAATGGGAGTTTTCGGCCAACTCTTGGTCGAAGTTGGCTTTTCGGCCTTCCCTAGGCTGAAATGGTGGGGACCTGGCCGAAGAGGCACTTTTTGGTCTAGTGTAGGCCGAAATAGACTTTTTGGTCAACTTTAGGCCGAAAAGTCCTTTTTGGTCTCGTGTAGGCCGAAGTTGCATGGCTCATACATTAGGCTGAAATGTATTTTTCGGGCACCCGTTTCCTGCGAACCCCTTCCCGCCATTTGTTCCCGCCACTCGTTTCCCGCCAACCCCTTCCCGCCTTATGTTCCCGCCACCCGTTTCCCACCAACCCCTTCCCGCCTTATGTTCCCGTCAACCCTTTCCGCCATACCGCAGTCATTCTTTCCCGCCATTTTCTCCTCTCTATCTATAAAACCCCCTTCAAGCGGAGGTGGATAAGCATTCCAGTCTAGTGTAGTCGAGATGTCCCATTATCCATTCGATCATAGTTTTCACCCTGAGATGAGGAGGACTCTTCTGAGTCTGGCTACCGATTTCAGGATGGACAATAGGATAGTTCCATGGGACGAACTCACCGGTAGTGACACCATAATGAATGAGTTGGCTCACGAATTACGTAGGTTTGGGTGGCCTGAAAGGACCTATGAGGAGGTATGTAAAGAACTTCTTAGGTTGCATGAAAGGTGGAAGAAGGTGGTGGAGCCGAAGAGTGAAACTTTCAGAAGGACTGCAGAAAAGCATCCATTTTTATGCACTGGGGAGAGCGAGGACGAAGATGATATCTTCATGCCGCCGCTTCCGGGTTCTGCATCATCAAAGGGCAAGACTTCTGCATCGTCCAAGAGCAAGAGTACTGCATCCTCGAAGGGCAAGAGTTCTGCATCGTCCAAGGGTAAGGGTTCTGCATCCTCGAAGGGCAAGAGTCCTGCATCATCGAAGGGCAAGAGGGCTGCATCAATGGAGGATGACAATGATGACTTCATGTAGTATGTAAGATGTATTCCAGTTGTACTGTTTCATTCAGATGTATTTGCATTATCAGCTTGTACTGTATTATTGTAGGGCATTATGTTCTATTTGAATTTTGGTTGTAGTCTCTTTGGAAATGTAACTGGAATAAAAATGCAAATTAATAGTAATATGTCTCTCACATACATAAAACAATATATGTCTCCTGATCAGATAGAAGCAAGTACGATAGTAACACATACATGAAGCATGTCTAATACATAAATATTGACTCACAGCTGCGAATAGTCTGAAACTAACATAGATAATGAGTCATATATAGATAGATAAGGATATCACTGCAGGGGACGACGACGAGTCTGGGTCTTCCTCGAGCGAGGACCGGAAGGTGATAAGCGCTGAGGCGGTGGACGAGGCTCACGATAACCACGGCCATAGTTAACCTCGTCTGTCACGGTATGTGTCTCCTGCGTCGGTGGTGGTGGTGGAGTGTAAAACACTGTCTGCGAGAAGCCATAAATGTTTGTAGCTTGGTCATTATCCTCGCCGTGGCCCTCAAAGTACAAAGCACCACCACTAAGCATCGGTGACTACACTGAATGCATGAACAATTGTGACTGGTTGCCGCCTGCGGTAATGTAAAACATGTAAAAGAATGTAGTGAATACAAATGCATGAACGAAGCACCACCGGTAAGCATTAGTGACTGCTGAGAATGCAGGAACATTTACTACACTGTTGAAAAGAATGTAGTGAGTAGTGTTACCTAGTTCCATCTGCTGATGCCAGCAAGAGCTCCCTGGCTGTGAAGGAGGTGGCTGATGCCAGGAAGAGCTCCCTGGCTGTGAAGGATGAGGTTCTGCACGGTGCACAGAGGGTCGTGGTTCTGAATGGTGCATAGAGGGCCGTGGTTCTGAATGCTGTACAGAGGGACGTGGCGGACGATGTGCTGGAGGAGGAAGTGCAACATCCGAAGACCGTCTACACGTAACAGCTGCGTAAACCCCGCGTAGCTTGTCATCAAGACGCCTCAACCATGAGACGCCCTCTCGCAGTGGGATAGTTTCTCCCGTCTAAAAGCGCGACATTAAGGCGGAAACTGTCGTGGTTCTAAGTCTGACAGTGAGGTAGGGGGGTGTGTATGGAGAGGCTAGACCTTAGCTATTGGGAAGTTGTAAGCACGCAAGGTTTACGAGTTCAGGCCCTTCTCGGAGGAAGTAACAGCCCTACGTCTCGGTGCCCGGAGGCGGTCGATTGGATTATGTGTGTGTAGATGACAAGGGTGCGAACCCTTCATACTGAGGAGGGGGGGTGGCTTATATAGAGTTCGCCGGCCCTCTCCTGCCCTCAGTAATGCAGGGTTTAAGGTACATTTAAGGTGGGGCATTACTGGTAACACCCCTAATAAAGTGCTATAATAACCATAACGACTACTTAATAGCCGACCGTTCGCCTGCGGAGTGACTTTAGGTCTTCTGGCTTCATGGTCGAGTGGTTGGCTTCATGGTCGAGTGGTTGTTCTTTGGTCGAGTGTCTTGAACCCGTCGAGTGGGATGCCTTCCAGTTGTTTGAGAGGTGACTCATTCTAGGGATGTCCTTGGGTAGGGCTTTTTCGGACGGGTCCGTGCCCCTACCCTAGGTACATAGCTTCATCATTAGCCCCCGAATGGATCGAGGCTAGAGTGAGAAAAGGGTTGGTGACCTTTCCGGCTGATTCTTCGGGTTATATGAGTGCCTCGTTCTGGGTCGACCGTCAGGGATGACGTCATCAACCTCTTTCAGTCGCCTTGATCCATTCCAGGCCTTTCATCGAGTGGATTTCTTTACCTGTGATGTACCGAGCGCCGGTGCGCGCGGGGTTTTCTGTTTTGACAAGTTGTTCTGCAGCCAGCGGATATCACGGGATTCGGATTTTTTGGGAAGCGCATGGAACGGGGGCGGCCGCAGTAATCGGAAGTGACAATGCGAAGGCTCCTCGATCTCCGCGTCGCCTTTTTCGCCACGTACTGCACACGCGCCTGCCGCGGGATTTGACTGGATAGCCTGGGCCTACCGGTCAGCCACTCGGAAGCGGTCCCTTATAAGTTGCCGGCTCGGAGTCCCCCAACAGTGCGCGTGCTCTTCTCTTCTCCTTCCTCCTCTCTTTCTTCGTAACCTCTTCCGCTACCTCCGCTCTTGCCCAACCACCGCAAACCCGTTCGAGATCTCGCCGGCGACGATGGTGAAGGGCAAGACGACCGCTCTGGAGCGCGCGAAGAAGGCGGCGACGACGGGGAAAGGGAAGAAGTCTGCTCATGGCGGATCTTCCTCTAGGACGGCCCTGCCCAATGGTTGGATCCAGGGCGATTGGATGCCGTCGGTGCTCCGGCAGGAGGATCTCGATGACATGGTCGAGGGGGGAGCCATTCCCCATAAAGCCGCGCGTCTTCCGGGGGGAGAGATCGAGCCTCAACCTCGTGACGGTGAGTGCGTGCTCCTGGCCACTCACATCGACCGAGGGTTTTCTCTACCGCCCCATCCTTTCTTCCGAAATTTCTTGAACTTCTTCGGAGCGCAGCTCCATCACTTTACCCCAAACTCCATTGTCTACCTCGCTGCTTTCATTTCTATGTGTGAGGCGTTCCTGGGTTGCCGCGCACACTGGGGGCTTTTCAAGCACATTTTTACTTGTCGCTCTCAGTCGGTGAAGAAGGCCAAGTCGAGTGATGAGAAGACGCAAGTGATCCAGTTGTGTGGGGGCTTGGCGATCCAAACGAGGGGGAAGAGCTGTTTCCCATCCATCACTTTCCCGGAGTCGGTCCGAGGTTGGCAGGCAACTTGGTTCTACTGCCAGGACCAGGTGACTCTAGGGCAGTCGACTGGTCTCCCGCCTTTCTCTCTCGACCGAGCCGAAAAACCTGCTTCTCTGAAGGTGACGCCAGAAGAAAAAGCCCAGGTCAAGGTGCTCGCGGGTCGGGTGGTTGAACTTGTCCGTGAGGGTGTGACAGGAATGGATCTGCTGGAAGTCTTCCTTAAGAGGCGAATCCAACCGCTCCAGGCTCGTGACCACCCGATGTGGCTGTACTCTGGCCTCGAGGACACCACTCGGATCCACCCGGAGGAGGTCACCGACGAGATGTTGGAGGGGTGGTTGTCGAGCATCACGGGGAACAAAGACAACCCCCGAGGAGCCAGGAGGGTCATTCCACTCGACAATTCGTACGAGGTTGACCAGGTGTGTCTTTATGCTCCCGACTGAAATCTTCGTTTTCTGTGTTGGTCTTCTTTTGAGTAGGTCGATTGACTTTCGTTTTGTCTGCTGTTTTCCAGGCGACCACTGAGATGTACTCGACGCCCAACGGGGCACAGGGGTCGACTAAGGAAGGGGAAGGGAGCGGAGGCGAGAGCGGGGATGACCAAGGCGAGTTGGAGTCTGACGGTGAAGGAGAGGGAGGCGATGACATCTTCTCCAGCGAAGAGGAGGAGGAGGAGGTCGACCCCCCCCCCCCCCCCGCCCGGAGAGGCGATCCAAGCTCGCACACGACCCGGCGCAGGAACGTGGCAAGGCGACTGCCTCCACTGGGTCGTCGTCGAAACGCCCTCGGACTTCTTCTCCAACACCGACTGGGAAGGTCTCCAAGCAACCACGCACGACGCTGTCTAAGCCGCCCAAGGCTCTGCCCAAAATGAAGATAACCGTCCCTACCATTTCCGGGTAATAAAGCTTGTTTTCCTTCGTCGACTGTGGACGGGTCCTTGGTCGATTCATTGAGCCAACTGACTGATTTTTCGAAATTTGCAGCGCTGCTACCTCTGAGGTCTCTGCCAAGGACGACGACCAAGAGATGGGGGACGCTGTTACCTCCAACCCTGGTACGATTACTGACGTCCTGTTTTTGAGTCGACTGGTCATTTCTTATGATTCTGGTCGATTGAAAGTTTCTCTTGCAGCCCCTCCTCATGTTATCGACCTCCCGGATGACGACGACAACGAACCGCTGAGGATGAGGAGGACCAAGAGGTCGTCGGCTGACAGGACTCCCCAGCCTACTCCGGCGCCTGAGACCATGGCTCGGGATGGTGGCGACGCCCCTCGGGCTTCTGTGACTTTCGCCAACCCTCTGTCGAGTGCGCAGCCTTCGGCGTCGACTGCAGATCCAACTTCGCTTTTTGTCGCGTACCCCGTCCCTGAGGACGAAGTGGATGGTGCAAAGGAGGCTATACGCCTGGCGGGGGTCATGATGGAGCAGGTGAAGAAGGCTCGGGAGGCCAGCCAGGCAGCCTATGACGCGAGTTCGGCGCTTCAGAGCAACGTCCAGGTCAGTCGACTTGACACTTGATCGTTTGAAGAGTCTTTCTCCTTTTTTTGAAGATCTTTGTATCTATACACCCATTGGGTGTGTTTACCCCTTCTTGGACTAGTGGGGGCACGCTGAGTGCACCCACTGGGTGTAGTCCCCGAGACTACGGTGGACTGCTGGCAGTCGACTGTAGTCTTTACATTGTGTTTCTGTATCTGTATTCCTTTTCTTGGTCTGGTCAGGCCATGTCGAATGGAGCTGTATCCTGTCGACTGCGGACAATTGACTTTTTGCTTTTTTTGAACCAGTGGGGGCATGCTGAGTGCACCCACTGGGTGTAGTCCCCGAGACTATTGTCGAATGTTTTTGATTCGGCTGTAGTCTTAGAAACGTCATATTTTTCTCTCAGTTACTCGGAAGCAACTTATCTTGGATGTCTGTCTACTGATTTTTCCTTTTGCAGAAATCCTGCGAACTTGCATCTCGCTATACTGAGTTGGAGAAGCAGCGGATTCAACTGAACCTTGATCTAGAGCTGGCCAGAACAGAGCTGCAGAAGGTCAGAGACGGCGTTGCTGGTAAGACGACTTTGTCGACTAGTTTTGTTTTTAGGCTTGAGTACTCTTCTGCTTTTTCTGAACCAATCATTGTTTCTTTTGCAGGAGAACTGAGCGAGGCCCTGGCGAAGAAGGATCGGGACTCGGCTGCTGCCCACAAGGAGGCTGATGACAAGATTGCTCTGGCTGAACAGAAGCTGGCTTCGGTCAGCCAAATAGAAGATGAGAATACCAGGCTGAAGACCGCTCTGAATGAAGCCAACAGGGAGTGCACACGTTGGAAGAAGGAGAACCTCTCCCTGAGCGAGCAGATGGAAGGCGTCGCTCGCAGGAGGGACGACCTGGAGAGCTACTTGAGGAGCCTCGCCAAGAAGTTGTACATCAAGCTTGAAGGTGCACATTCAATTCCGGCTAGTTTTCTTTTTGTGTCGACTCAGTCTATGAAAATTGACTTATCCTTGGGTCGTGTATGCAGAGTTTTGCCAGAACTTTGAGGAGGAGACTGGTCGGATTGAAACGGGTTTGGACCCAATCAACTCTCCGGTGAATGACGACGCTGCCATGAATCTGCTCCGACTGGAATCTCGTATTGACGGCGTCGTGGATTACTTGGCTCGGCTGAAGGTTGCCATGTCGCGGATCGACCCGACACTTTGGCCAGAGTCTACGCTCCAGAACGATCTCAAGTCTCTGATGACTCGACTTGACGGAATCCCTGACCGAGTGCAGGAGTGGAAGAAGTCTTCTGCTCGGTGCGGCGCTGATGTGGCTCTGTCTCTAGTCCGTGTCCATTGCAAGGAGGCGCGAGAAGAGAAGCTGGCCGCCATCCAAGTCGCCAATACCAAGAGGCACAGCTTTCAAGACTTCATGGAGACCTTTATTGCTGCTGCCACCCGTATTACGGACGGAATCGACTTGGATGAGTTCGTCGCCCCTGCCAGTCCTCCACCTGAGGAATGAAAAATTTTTATGCTTCTCCTTAAATTTGCCTCGGAATGCCGAGTGGATTTGTAACCGTTTAAACTCTGCCGAGCCGAGGGCTCGAGTACTTTGATTCGAGGTCCGGGACCTTTTAGGCTTTATCCGAATTTGATTTCTTGGTGAATATCTTCGCGGTTTTGATCTGTCGTGTGAAACTTTGGTCTTGCATTTAGACGAGTGCTGGACTGCAGCTAAGTCCCCGAGTGTGAGGTTTGCTCTCCACTTGGTAGGATTTCTTAAACACTTAGGCGAGTGCTCGACTGCAGCTAAGCTTCCGAGTGGGAGAACTTAGGCGAGTACTGGACCGCAGCTAAGCCCCCGAGTGGGAGGTTTGCTCTCCACTCGGTAGGATTTTTTCAAACCTAGGCGAGTGCTCGACTGCAGCTAAGCTTCCGAGTGGGAGAACTTAGGCGAGTACTGGACCACAGCTAAGCCCTCGAGTGGGAGGTTTGCTCTCCACTCGGTAGGATTTTTTCAAACTTAGGCGAGTGCTCGACTGCAGCTAAGCTTCCGCGTGGGAGAACTTAGGCGAGTACTGGACTGCAGCTAAGCCCCCGAGTGGGAGGTTTGTTCTCCACTCGGTAGGATTTTTCAAACTTAGGCGAGTGCTCGACTGCAGCTAAGCTTCCGAGTGGGAGAACTTAGGCGAGTACTGGACTGCAGCTAAGCCCCCGAGTGGGAGGTTTGTTCTCCACTCGGTAGGATTTTTCAAACTTAGGCGAGTGCTTGACTACAGCTAAGCTTCCGAGTGGGAGAACTTAGGCGAGTACTGGACTGCAGCTAAGCCCCCGAGTGGGAGGATTGCTCTCCACTCGGTAGGATTTTTCAAACTTAGGCGAGTGCTTGACTCCAGCTAAGCTTCCGAGTGGGAGAACTTAGGCGAGTACTGGACTGCAGCTAAGCCCCCGAGTGGGAGGATTTCTCTCCACTCGGTAGGATTTTTTCAAACTTAGGCGAGTGTTTGACTGCAGCTAAGCTTCCGAGTGGGAGAACTTAGGCGAGTACTGGACTGCAGCTAAGCCCCCGAGTGGGAGGATTGCTCTCCACTCGGTAGGATTTTTTCAAACTTAGGCGAGTGCTTGACTGCAGCTAAGCTTCCGAGTGGGAGAATTAGGCGAGTACTGGACTGCAGCTAAGCCCCCGAGTGGGAGGATTGCTCTCCACTCGGTAGGATTTTTTCGAACTTAGGCGAAACGGATTCGCAGCCAAGTCACCCACTGGGGGGTTTTGTATGCAAACAAAGTGACAACAATTATTGGAACACTCTTGTCTTTGATAAAAATGAACTGTAGAAATTATTTTTTCTTATTACATCTCATCTAAGGGAGAACTCAGGTGTAAAAGGGGCGGAGCAGTTCCGCGTTCCAAGCTCGTGGCTCGTCGATCTGGCGATCAACATTGTAGAGGTGGTACGCTCCATTGTGGAGGACTCTGGTGACTATGAAGGGGCCTTCCCAAGTAGGAGCAAGCTTGTGTGGCTTCTGTTGATCCACTCGGAGGACCAGATCTCCTTCTTGGAAGGCTCGACTTTTCACATTCCGGGCGTGAAAACGGCGCAAGTCTTGCTGATAAATGGTCGATCTGATCATGGCCATCTCCCTTTCTTCTTCTAAGAGGTCAACTGCGTCTTCCCGGGCCTGTTCTGCTTCATCTTTGGTACTCTTTCAGCTCGACCACTGCCATCTGAGCATCAGCGATCTTTGATCCCTTCTGAAAACACTCTTCTGCTTTCTTCCGGTTGCCCGTAACAGTGATCACACCCTTGGGGCCAGGCATCTTCAATTTAAGATACACGTAACATGGTCGAGCCATGAAGCGTGCGTAAGCTGGCCTGCCCAAAATGGCGTGATAAGCACTCTGGAAGTCCACAAGCTCAAATGTCAACTTTTCCTTGCGGTAATTCTTTGAATCCCCAAAAACCACATCAAGAGCAATCTGGCCGAGTGACTCGGCTTTCTTCCCAGGAATGACTCCGTGGAAGCCCATGTTACTGGTACTAAGTCTGGACATCGGAATGCCCATTCCTTTCAAAGTTTTAGCATACAGTATGTTCAGGCCACTGCCGCCATCTATCAGGACTTTGGTCAATCGAGTGCCTTCGACAACTGGGTCGACCACCAAAGCTTGCCTCCCTGGGGTGGCAATGTGCGTCGGGTGATCAGACTGGTCGAATGTGATGGTGGTCTGAGATCACTTCAGGTAACTGGGTGTTGCCGGAGCAACCATGTTCACCTCACGGTTAATGACTTTCAGTCGACTTTTGCTTTCGACATCAGCAAAAATCATCAAGGTGGAATTGACTTGGGGGTATCCATCATCACTATCATCCTTGTCCTCAACTCTGTCTGGCTCATTTTCCTTATCTTTGGGCTGCTTGCCTTGAAACTGCTGGATCAGGAGTCGGCACTGTCGAGTGGTATGTTTTGGGAAAATAAAATTACCCTCTTCATCTTTCTTGGTGTGGATGTGACATGGCAGGTCCAGAACATCATTCCCATCCTGATCCTTAACTTTCTTGGGCTTCTAGGTGCCCTTGGGTTTCCCCTTGAAGTTTCCCTGGGCCACGGCCCGGGCCTCCCCAGGGGCGGCTGGCTCGGCCTTCCACTTCTGCTTCCGACTGGAGTTTCCTCCGGTTTCTTGGACGACTGATTTGAGTTTGCCACTTCGGAGTCGGTCTTCGTCTTCACCATTAGCGTACTTGGTGGCAATCTCCATCATCCGATTCAGAGACATCTCTCCAGTTCGACCGAACTTCAGATTCAACTCTCTGTATTTGACGCCTTCCTTGAAAGCGCAAACTGCTTGATGGTCTGGCACGTTCTCAACCGAGTGGTGCAGTGTGATCCACCTCTGGATGTATTCCCTCAGTGTTTCATTCGGCTTCTGTACGCAAGACCGTAACTCTGTAAGGCCTGCGGGGCGCTTGCATGTTCCTTCAAAGGTTGTGATAAACACTCGGGCGAGGTCCTCCCAAGTGTAAATGCTGCTGGGTGCCAACTGATTTAGCCATGCCAATCTGCACAGCCACTCGGTAACCTTTGAGCCATCTGTCGGGCTTGGATTCACCGGTGAACTTGCCGACTCCAGTCGCCAGCCTGAAGTTGGGAGGAATCACCGCGGACCTGATGGCTCGACTGAAACATTCTGGCCCCGAAGCATGTGCCCTGCTGCCGGTGGGCGCATCTCTGTTGTGGCCCTCTCGATGAGCCCTGTTCCTGTCCACCAAACCTTGAACGAGGATGGATCTCGCGTCAAAGCCTGGGTCCCTGGGGTCGACTGGAATCCTCTGCCCAACATTATGGGGGCACCTGTCATCTCGATGTCGAGGTGCATATGACCCACTCCTCGAGGGAGGGGATGGCACTCGACGTTGATCATCATGGTCGGGTCGGTGATCATACTGCTCATTTCTCTTGTACTGATCGTGCCGGTCCCCACGTCCCTCACGCCTCGGGGGAGATCTCGGGCTGTGAGCCGACTGGACTGTTTCTGTTGCAACGGATCGACTATGGATCCTGTTCCGCGACTGAGAGACGGCGGAATTCTGATTTCCCGTCGCTCGGAGCAATGCTCTGATCTGCAACAAGCCCCTGCCAGCCTCCGATTGGTAGGGCTGAATTGACTCCGCTATGCGGGCCGCGACGGCCAAATTCTGAACTGGAGTTCGGTATACCTGCGGTGGCGGGAAGAGCTGACATCGACTGGATTCAGGAGCTTGCTGTCGTTGACTGGACTCGGGAGCCCGCTGACGCGCTTGCTCGTCGAGTATTCGCTGTATATTTTCCAGTCGAGTGCGCTCGGCCAGGTTGGCCAAGCGCGCGTCCTCCAAGGCCCGGGCCTCGGGGGTTTCTCCAACAATAGGAGTGTGGAGCGCGTCCATGTTCCGGCGGCAAAGCTCCTCTCGCTGCAATGACGTGAGAGGCTCGGGGAGGTACTCGTCGTGGGGATGCGACGGATCGCCCCTCTCCGCTCCACCATCAGCGCGATGGAATCCGGGAGGACTGTGTGTCCCCTCGACCGCCAGAACCTCAGCTAAAGGGTCGCTGGTATCGCACTCGGATGTGGTCTCCACGGAGCCAGTCGAACAGGCCGCAGAGGGATTCGTCGGGCTCGATTGCCGCGACTTGTGGGGCCGCCGACTGGCAGGCCACGGCGTGCCTCACCCACCGCTGGAGTCTCGACCGACCTGAGCGCTTGCGCTGGTGGGAGACAGGGTGGGGAGACGACACGGGGGACCGACCGATATTGGGTCGACGGCTGACGCAGGAGGACGCCACGAATGCACGTGCGGAAGTGCGTCGCACCGCGGACGGGGAGCGTGTCGATGTCGAGCGGCGCCTCCTGGAGCCAGGCGGAGTCGTCGGCGATGAAGGTGAGCGCGCCGAGACGGATCTCGCGGCCCTCTACCAAAACGCCGCAGGAAACCATGATCAAATGGATCGGAAAAATCGCAACTTCTCCAATTAGGCGCTAAGACTAATGCCCCACGGTGGGCGCCACCTGTCGTGGTTCTAAGTCTGACAGTGAGGTAGGGGGGGTGTGTATGGAGAGGCTAGACCTTAGCTATTGGGAAGTTGTAAGCACGCAAGGTTTACGAGTTCAGGCCCTTCTCGGAGGAGGTAACAGCCCTACGTCTCGGTGCCCGGAGGCGGTCGATTGGATTATGTGTGTGTAGATGACAAGGGTGCGAACCCTTCATACTGAGGAGGGGGGTGGCTTATATAGAGTTCGCCGGCCCTCTCCTGCCCTCAGTAATGCAGGGTTTAAGGTACATTTAAGGTGGGGCGTTACTGGTAACGCCCCTAATAAAGTGCTATAATAACCATAACGACTACTTAATAGCCGGCCGTTTGCCTGCGGAGTGACTTTAGGTCTTCTGGCTTCATGGTCGAGTGGTTGGCTTCATGGTCGAGTGGTTGTTCTTTGGTCGAGTGTCTTGAACCCGTCGAGTGGGATGCCTTCCAGTTGTTTGAGAGGTGACTCATTCTAGGGATGTCCTTGGGTAGGGCTTTTTCGGACGGGTCCGTGCCCCTACCCTAGGTACATAGCTTCATCAGAAACCTCCTCTCGCGCCTGTACTGTCAAGTCACCATGTACACGAAGAGTTAACCAATTATATCCTCGTCATATGATAGACAGCACGAATAGATGACCAATCGAATATGTCTAGATTAACAAAAGACTTAACATATGAGAAACAAGGCACGTACCGCGTGGTGTCTGGTTCCCACAACAGAGGCAGTTGGGTACATATCGCTGGTGAGAGGGGCTTCGATCTGATCAGGTGCAGCTGATGGAACCAAGTAGATCCTCGTTGTATGCCGGTAATGCTGCAGATATAACCCGAACATTTCCCAGTTAAAGGGCCGAACCTCACCCCAGATATTTGTCGGCGCGGTAGTCCATTCATCCACGTAAGGGGTAATGCTCTTAAGCCAATAAGCCATGGACTTGTTTCCTCCTAGGCGACTATCCCTGAGAGTGACATGCGCGATACATGATTAAGTATATTATGAACGCAGAGCTGAAAACAAAAATAGTATTAGTACTTACTTGTGCATGTGTTCTGCCAAGTGTGGAATATCTAGAATCTCAAGCTCTTGATATAGACCGAACTGTCTCATCACCCTATGAAGATCCATCTCCTCAACCATCACGTCGAATACCAACTTGGCCTTGGTCATCCAATAGTGCCGATCTCTAGTGCACAATCTAGAAATCCCAACTGGGCACCTTGATGATATAGCCTTAGGCGAGTATGGCTCCCAGATAACTTGATCCTCGTGCAAACTATCAAACTGCACCGTGAAGTACGGGTAGCATCCCCTAACCTGGCTATGCGCAAACTGTCTATGTGCATGACAACAATTAAGCATTAGTAATACTATTAAATGGCAAGAAATAATGGAATTAATTGTTATTTGATATGAAAGTACCTCTCGCCATGCCCAAACAGATCCCATAGTAGGCAAGTCGCCGATAGTATGCACATAAGCCCCAGCTAAGTCCTCCAAACCAAAAGGTTTATCAACGTAGACATAGGGTCATCCAATAGGGAATCTCTCATATGACCAGAGCTGCAACAATAATGGACATCCAACAAGACTAGATTTTCTTGACTTCAACAAGCAAGCTTTGCACAGGCATCTGTACGTAGCCGCTAACATAGCAGAACCAAAACACCTCTGCAGAATAGCCCCAGGGCAACGTGCGTCAGCTATCTCGCGTGCAATACAGATGAGTCGTGCATCGACAGTGGTCACATGGTTCTCCGTAAACATCGTCTTGCCGAACAGCCAAAGAATATATGCCTCTAGGGACCGGTCAATCTGTGCTTCGACAACTGAACATCAGGATATCCTAACGAGACAATCTACATAGAAACATAATGATTGTATGAACATCGAGGAACTAAAAAACATTTGTTTAAGTGGCCGTGAAGGTTACCTGAAACTGGCTCAACCATCTAAAAAGAGGCCCCTGAGGATCGTTGTCTATGGCCCTAGCAGTCGGCACCGCAGCCAAAAAACGGGTCTGCATTGCTGCTTGCCAACCAGATTCTGCCTCTAAGGGACCTATGGCAGCACCGGCCAGAGGTAATACCAACAAGTAAGACACATCATGTAAAGTAGGCACCATCTCTCCTCAGGGAAAGTGTAACATATGTGTCTCTGGTCTCCATCTATCTACTAAGCAGGTAAGGAGTGACTTGTCATAAGAGAAACGTTTCACTTGCCTCTTGTGTAACTGCAATGGTTCACCTGCCTCATCTAAGTCTGGACCATCAACCCACTCATCCAATGTACCCTCAACCGATCGTGCCAAGGTTAGAAGTCCAACCCAATTTAACCTACAAAATAAAGAGATTGTTAGCGGCTATGAAAAGTATGACAAACATAGTAAGTCATTATATGGATTCCATTATATGCACACATACCTATCAACCCATGAATATTGTATCATCTAGTTAGTCTTTGGGGTATGAGTGACCAGCACGTCTGAGTTCGTGCCCGCTTCCATAAGGGCGCCCTGGTGCTTTCTATCGATGTTACCATTAAGCAACGGATACGAAGACATATCTGCAATTCAAACAACAAATCTCAGGTGCAAATAAAACATACTACAAACATATTACAAATTAAAACATAGTCTTGACATATTACAAATTAAAACATAGTCATGACACATTACCAATTAAAACATAGTCTTGACATATTACGAATTAAAACATTGTCCTGACATATTACAAACTAAAACATGGTCCTGACATATTACATATTAAAACATAGTCCTGACATATTACATATTAAAACATAGTCCTGACATATTACATATTGAAACACAGTACGACACATTATATAGCTTCTGAGTTATTTCTTCCTCGTCCGCCCCTTCGGCCTCGACTGCCACGACCACGTTCGCATCTTGCTCCTGTTGTCACAGCCGTCGATGTGGAAGAACTCGTCGATGTGGAAGCACCATCTTTGTTCAGGTCGGGACAATATTTCATCCTATGCCCATAATTCGCGCATAACAAACATTGTCTGGTTGCTCCACCAGCTTCAGATTGGTCCATATTGTTTCGGATGCGACGGGCCTTTCGTCTGCCCCTACTTGTTCGCCGAAGGTCTGGATGCAGGATCTATACTCTCTCACCGTCGTTTACCTTGTTGAAATTGCCGAAGACTCTAAAACCTGTCATCTCACCTGTCCATGTGTTGAGCACTGCCTCTTTTAAATAGTATGGGGACACGAAGGAGATAGCATCCAACTCAATTTGGCCATAGGCAGCCAACACATGAGAGCAAGGTAGGTGCAACAACTTCGGTTTGTTGCATGTACACTCACACGCTGGATAAAATTCTGTTCCAATTTTTACCTCCTGTGTCTTCACCTCATGCCCAGAACCAAAACCATCGGTAGGAAGCTGAACCTCATACCTCCTTTCTTGATTCCCTATGAGTCTGACAATGTGCTTCTTTGCTTTCTGTATCTTCTTTGCCATGTATTCCATGACACGGCTACAATAAGGTGTGTTGTGATTATCTTCGATATGCTTCTTTGCTAACTCGTGCCTTTCTCTAAAATATCTCAACGTGCCATGGAATATAGCCTCCACAATAGCTGTGAGTGGCAATGCTCTATTCCCTCTCAGCACAAAGTTATACACCTCTGCAAGATTGGTTGTCATGTGGCCATACCAAGCTCCATGTGTGTCATGTAGCAAAGACCAATTCACTGGAGGCTCTTTCTGTATCCACTCAGAAAAATTCTTTATTGCCCTGCCCTTCTTTCTCTTAGTATTAGGAGGCTCAATTGCTAGCAAGTCACAAAGACTTACTGGCTCCTCTAGCTCCGCTATGAGTGCTGCTAATTTAACCTGATCTTCTTCCATTTTCTTCCTCGCACTGACCTGCTTATTATTAAACTCATCTAGTTTTGACCAAGTAAATCCATATTTGCGCTGCTTGCTCTGCTTGCATAATTTTTGGAACAAGTTCATCAACCGTTTGTTCTTGAACTGTGAGAAAAAATTAGCCCCAAGATGGCGCATGCACCACCGACTCTGCAAGTCCCTCCAAGGTGTTGGTTCGTCAACCGTTGGATTGCGTAGTGTCTACACGGCCTTCAATATACCAGCATGTCTGTCATGAATGACACACACGTTTGGTCGGTCCTTCACGATGGCAATTTTCACTTGCCGGAAGAACCATACCCAGCTGGGAAAGTTCTCACCCTCCACAAATGCCATGGCAAGTGGGATGATTTGATTGTTCCCGTCCACACCAATAGCAGTCAGGATTTGCCCTCTATACTGACCAGTCAGGAATGTACCATCCACAAACATAACAGGAGGACAATGCCGGAAAGCTTCGATGCACATAGCGAAAGAGAAGAACACTCATTTCAACACCTTGAAATCTGGTATACTCCACAACCTCATGTGTTGTACGTTCACATAAGTGTTGGGATTCCTCTTCTTCAGTGTGCCAAGGAGACGGACAACATTATCATATGAGTCGAAGAACGTCCCAAACCTTTCCTCCATAACCTTCTACTTAGCCCTCCAAGCCTTCTCATAAGGAATGACATAATTCCATCTGACCTTCACTGCTGTATGGATGTGTTTTGCTTCCATATCTTTCTTCTCTACTATCTTAGTATACATGAGTTGCGCAATGAGACTTGAAGTCAGGTTCGGATGCTTCACCAGCATGTTCTTCCACACACAATTATGTGGGACGACAATGGTGATAACCCAGTGGATTTCATACTTCGGCACGTGCCCGTGCACCTTCGCAGGACAACATGTTTCAACACATTTCACTGTATAGTTTGTTGGACTTGACATGTGTGTCCGGAAAACCCTCTGCATAGACATAGCCCACTTTATCACCGCATACTTCAATTTTTCCTTTGTATCAAACATAGCCCCTATCTGTGCTTGGTTCAGATTATACTGCCATGGAGTCTCATGGCCATCATTGACCGTAAGGCCGGTGGATATGTCCTGCTCCCATGCAGAAGGAATCGGTACCTCCACTTCATCCTTAGAATTTTCAGAATCCAGTTCCTCCACCAATCCATCCTCGTCCTCTTCCTCCATTACCATATGCATTTCATCCCCTTCCTCATCCCCATCAGCAAAACTAGAACCAACTAATATTATCGACTGGACGAAAAGCTCTTCAGCCGCTTGCTGGCCGAAAAGAGCCCACTTCGGTCGCGCGTGGGCCGAAGCTACGATTTTCGGCCGGTCCACAACCGACGTCACCTCTTCGGCCCATGTGAGCCCTACTTCGGTCAACATCTGGACGAAAAGTCCTTTTCGGCCAAACCCAGGCCGAAAACACCCTCTTCAGCCAACGCGAAGCCGACGGGGTCATACTTTTGATTTTTTTGCGTTAAGTGCTATAGTTTCCAAATTTGCTGTACAAAAAGTTATAGTTTTGAAAAAAATCCAATACATGAGCGTGAGCCATGGATATAGCACTATAGGTGGAATAGAATGGTGGTTGTGGAGAAGACAAAAAGGAGAAGATAGTCTTACATCAACTAGGTGTATCAATGGGCTATGGAGATGCCCATCAATAGATATCAATGTGAGTGAGTAGGGATTGTCATGCAACAGATGCACTAGAGCTATACGTGTATGCAAGCTCAACGAAAGAAACTAAGTGAGTGTGCATCCAACTCGCTTGCTCACGAAGACCTAGGGCATTTTGAGGAAGCCCATC
This sequence comes from Triticum monococcum, assembly GCA_034509565.1. NCBI lineage: Eukaryota > Viridiplantae > Streptophyta > Magnoliopsida > Poales > Poaceae > Triticum > Triticum monococcum. Next base: position 701,134,555 of record CM067847.1, read on the forward strand.
ATTGGAATATACAAGCCAAGTTCTATAATGAAAAATTCCCACTAGTATATGAAAGTGACAAAATAGGAGACTCTCTCTATCATGAAGATCATGGTGCTACTTTGAAGCACAAGTGTGGTAAAAGGATAGTAGCATTGCCCCTTCTCTCTTTTTCTCTCATTTTTTTATTTGGTCCTTTTTCTAGTTTTTATGGCCTCTTTTTTTCGTCCGGAATCTCATCCCGACTTGTGGGGGAATCATAGTCTCCATCGTCCTTTCCTCACATGGGACAATGCTCTAATAATGAAGATCATCACACTTTTATTTACTTACAACTCAAGAATTACAACTCGATACTTAGAGAACAAAATATGACTTTGTGTGAATGCGTCCGGCGGTGTACCAGGATATGCAATGAATCAAGAGTGACATGTATGAAAGAATTATGAATGGGGGCTTTGCCACAAATACGATTTCAACTACATGATCATGCAAAGCAATATGACAATGATGAAGCGTGTCATAATAAATGGAACGGTGGAAAGTTGCATGGCAATATATCTCGGAATGGATATGGAAATGCCATAATAGGTAGGTATGGTGGCTGTTTCGAGGAAGGTATATGGTGGGTTTATGGTACCGGCGAAAGTTGCACGGTACTAGAGAGGCTAGCAATGGTGGAAGGGTGAGAGTGCGTATAATCCATGGACTCAACATTAGTCATAAAGAACTCACATACTTATTGCAAAAATCTATTAGTTATCAAAACAAAGTACTACGCGCATGCTCCTAGGGCGATAGATTGGTACAAAAAGACCATCGCTAGTCCCTGACCGCCACTCACATGGAAGGCAATTAATAAATAAATCATGCTCCGACTTCATCACATAACGGTTCACCATACGTGCATGCTACGGGAATCACAAACTTTAACACAAGTATCTCTCAAATTCACAACTACTCAATGAGCATGACTCTAATATTACCATCTTGATATCTCAAAACAATCATCAAGTATCAAACTTCTCATAGTATTCAATGCACTTTATATGAAAGTTTTTATTATACCCATCTTGGATGCCTATCATATTAGGACTAATTTCATTACCAAAGCAAATTTCCATGCTATTCTAAAGGACTCTCAAAATAATATAAGTGAAGCATGAGATATCAATAATTTGTATAAAATAAAACCACCATCGTGCTCTAAAGAGATATAAGTGAAGCACTAGAGCAAAATTATCTAGCTCAAAAGATATAAGTGAAGCACATAGAGTATTATAGTAAATTCCGATCCATGTGTGTCTCTCCCAAAAGGTGTGTACAGCAAAGATGATTGTGGTAAACTAAAAATCAAAGACTCAAATCATACAAGACGCTCCATGCAAAACACATATCATGTGGTGAATAAAAATATAGCCTCAAGTAAAGCTACCGATAGACGAAGACAAAAGAGCGGATGCCTTCCGGGGCACCCCCAAGCTTAGGCTTTTGGTTGTACTTGAATTTTACCTTGGCCTGCCTTGGGCATCCCCAAGCTTAGGCTCTTGCCACTCCTTATTGCAAAATCCATCAAATCTTTACCCAAAAACTTGAAAACTTCACAACACAAAACTCAACAGAAAATCTCATGAGCTCCGTTAGTATAAGAAAACAAACCACCACTTTATGGTACTATAATCAAATCATTCTTTATTTATATTGGTGTTAAACTTACTGTATTCATACCCCCCGATACTAGCCATAGATTCATCAAAATAAGCAAACAACACACGAAAAACAGAATCTGTCAAAAATAGAACGGTCTCTAGCAATATGTAGGTTTCGAATACTTCTGTAACTCCAAAAATCCTGAGAAATTTGGACGTCCTAAATAATTTGTATATTGATCTACTGCAGTTGGAATTGGTATTTTCTCGCTCTCTGGTAAAAAATAAAAATTATTCTCATGAGCGCATACTTTCTGTTTTTTACAGCAAGATCAAATAACAATCACCCAAGAAGCTCCTAAAGGCTTTACTTGGCACAAACACTAATTAAAACATAAAAAACACAATCATAACAAAGGATAGATGATTTATTTATTACTAAACAGGAACAAAAAGCAAGGAACAAAAATAAAATTGGGTTGCCTCCCAACAAGCGCTATCGTTGAGCGCCCCTAGCTAGGCATAAAAACAAGGATAGATCTAAGTATTGTCATCTTTGGTATGCAATCCATATGTGGCTCTCATAATAGATTCATAAGGTAATTTAATTTTCTTTCTAGGAAAGTGTTCCATGCCTTTCCTTAACGGAAATTGGAATCTGATATTTCCTTCTTTCATGTCAATAATTGCACCAATCGTTCTAAGGAAAGGTTTACCAAGAATAATAGGACATGTAGGATTGCAATCTATATCAAGAACAATGAAATCTGCGGGTACGTAATTCCTATTTGCAACAATAAGAACATCATTAATCCTTCCCATAGGTTTCTTAATGGTGGAATCTGTAAGATGCAAATTTAAAGAACAATCATCAAATTCACGGAAACCTAACACATCACACAAAGTTTTTGGAATCGTGGAAACACTAGCACCCAAATCACATAAAGCATAGCATTCATGATCTTTAATCTTAATATTCTATATTTAAATAGCTAGCCCCCACTAGTTATTTCTCTCAACATGCAAGCATGCCACATCATCCACAACATGCAAGAGAAAAGGCCCACCCCATTACCATATGTCTCTCAACATGCAAGCATGCCACTTCATTATGAAATACTTTAAATATTCATGTTTCATACAATGAAATACATTGAAATATGTTGGAAAATATTACCGCGACAACATGTGGGGCATCAACTAGTTTTAATAGTAGGTTCCCACTCATCATAAAGTTTTCCAGGGATAGAAACTTCTAGTTCAAGCTTTGCTTTATGGGATTGCATTAAATGATCAACGATATGTTTAGTAAAAGCTTTGTTTTGATCATAAGCATGAGGAGAATCTAGCATGGATTGCAACAAGGAAATACAATCTATCAAAGAGCAATTATCATAATTAAATTCCTTGAAATCCAAAATAGTGGGTTCATTGCTATGTAAAGTTTTGACCTCTTCAATCCCACTTTTGTTAATTTTTGCGTCAAGATCTAAAATTCTGAATCAAGGGACGCCTTTTAACTAAAGTTGACTCATCTCTAGTCCCATCTTTATAAAGATTCATATTGGCAAACAAAGACTTAATAGGAGATACACCAATCACTTTTAGATCTTCATCATTATTATACTCTAGATCTTCCAGTTTAGCGGCCATCTTATTAACTAAGGTGGCTTGCTTATCTGAAATTTGGCCTACTAAATTTTCAATATGGGAAAACTGAAATTTCAAACCATAAAATTCCTTAGACATATCACCAAGTTCTTTATTCATGTACTCCATAAAACTTTTTTATTCTTTAAGCTTGTTTCTGAAGAAATTATTATGCTCGAATTGCAAAGACATAAAGCTTCTAACATTTTTCTCAATTTCTTCCAACCTTCTAAGGTGAGGATCAACGCTTTTAGGCAAGGCCATTAGGGCAAGCAGACACACAAGAGACAAGCGAAAGAAGGCGAACAAAAAAAGAGTGAACAGAAAAGAGGCAAATAAAACGGCAAGGGTGAAGTTGGGGAGAGGAAAACGAGAGGCAAATGGAAAATAATGTAATGTGAGTGATAAGAGTTTGTGATGGGTACTTGGTATGTCTTGGCTTGAGTGCAGATCTCCCCGGCAACGGTGCCAGAAATCCTTCTTGCTACCTCTTGAGCATGCGTTGGTTTTCCCTTGAAGAGGAAAGGGTGATGCACCAAAGTAGCGTAAGTATTTCCCTCAGTTTTTGAGAACCAAGGTATCAATCCAGTAGGAGACTACACGCAAGTCGCCTAGTACATGCACAAAAAAATAAGAACCTTGCAACCAACATGATAAAGGGGTTGTCAATCCCTTCACGACCACTTGAAAAAGTGAGATCTGATAAAGATAATACGATAAATATTTTTGGTATTTTTGTTCTCTAGATTGCAAAATAAACGGCGACAGAAATAGCTAGTTGACGGGAAACTAATAAGATGTAAAGTAGACCCATGGGCCATAGGTTTCACTAGTGGCTTCTCTCAAGATAGCATATATTATGTTGGGTGAACAAATTACTGCCAAGCAATTGATAGAAACGCACATAGTTATGATGATATCTAGGCATGATCATGAACATATGCATCATGTCCGTGTCAAGTAGACCGAAATGATTCTGCATCTACTACTATTACTCCACACATCGACCGCTATCCAGCATGCATCTAGAGTATTAAGTTCATAAGAACAGAGTAACGCATTAGGCAAGATGACATGATGCAGAGGGATAAACTCAAGAAATATGATATAAACCCCATCTTTTTATCCTCGATGGCAACAATACAATACGTGCCTTGCCGACCCTCCTATCACTCGGAAAGGACACCGCAAGATTGAACCCAAAGCTAAGCACTTCTCCCATTGCAAGAAAGATCAATCTAGTAGGCCAAACCAAACTGATAATTCAAAGAGACTTGCAAAGATATCAAATCATGCATATAAGAATTCAGAGAAGAATCAAATATTGTTCCTAGATAATATTAATCATAAACCCACAATTCATCGGATCTCGGCATACACACCGCAAAATGAATTACATCGAATAGATCTCCAAGAACATCGAGGAGAACTTTGTATTGAGAACCAAAGAGAGAAGAAGCCATCTAGCTAATAACTATGGACCCAAAGGTCTGTGGTAAACTACTCACACATCATTGGAGAGGCTATGGTGTTGATGTAGAAGCCCTCCGTGATCGAATCCCCCTCCGGCAGATCGCCGTAAAAGGTCCCCAGATGGGATCTCACAGGTACAGAAGGTTGTGGCAGTGGAAAAATGGTTTCGTGGCTCCCCTGGATTCTTTCGGGGTATAAGAGTATATATATATAGGCGAAGGTAGTAGGTCGGTGGAGCTACAAGGGGACACGAGGGTGGGGGCGCGCCTTGCCCCCCTGGGCGTCCCGCCCTACCTCGTGACCGCCTCGTTGCTTCCTTGACGTCCACTCCAAGTCTCCTGGATTTCGTTTGTTCCAAAAAAGATCCTCGCAAAGGTTTCATTCTGTTTGGATTCCGTTTGATATTCCTTTTCTGCGAAACACTGAAATAGGCAAAAAAACAGCAACTGGCACTGGGCCTCCGGTTAATATGTTAGTCCCAAAAATAATATAAAAGTGCATATTGAAGCCCATTATACATCCAAAACAGATAATATAATAGCATGGAACAATAAAAAATTATAGATACTTTGGAGACGTATCAATATGATATGGCCATCATCATCTTGTGCCTTTGATCTCCATCTCCAAAGCACCGTCATGATCACCATCGTCACCGGTTTGACACCTTGATATCCATTGAAGCATCGTTGTCGTCTCGCCAACTATTGCTTCTACGACTATCACTACCACTTAGTGATAAAGTAAAGCAATTACATGGCGATTGCATTTTATACAATAAAGCGACAAACATATGGCTCCTGCCAGTTGCCGATAACTGTGTTACAAAACATGATCATCTAATAAAAAAATTATATAATCATGTCTAGACCATATGACATCAGAAATGCCTTGTAAAAACAAGTTAGACGTCCTCTACTTTGTTGTTGCATGTTTTACGCGGCTGCTATGGGCTTAGCAAGAACCGTTCTTACCTATGCATCATAAACCACAACGTGGGATAGTGATTGATTTTTGATCTTCAGAAAGAGCCATGTTCATTGAATCCGATTCAACTAAAGTTGGAGAAACTGACACCCGCCAGCCACCTGTGTGCAAAGCACGTCGGTAGAACCAGTCTCATGAATGCGGTGATGTAATGTCGGTCCGGGCCGCTTCATCCAACAATACCGCCGAATCAAGAAACAACTAGTGACGACAAGCAATATGTATATACCCACGCCCACAACTCCTTTGTGTTCTACTCGTGCATATAACATCTACGCATAGACCTGGCTTTGATGCCACTATTGGGAACGCAGTATTTCATAATTTTCCAACGATCACGGAAGATCTATCTAGGAAATGCATAGCAACGAGAGGGGAGAGTGTGTCTACGTACCCTCGTAGACCGAAAGTGGAAACGTGGTTGATGTAGTCGGACGTCTTCGCGATCCAACCGATCAAGTACCGAACGCGCGGCACCTCCGTGATCTGCACACGTTAAGCTCGGTGACGTCCCTCATACTCTTGATCCAGTTGAGGCCGAGGAGAGTTTCGTCGGCACGACGGCGTGATGACGGTGATGATGAAGTTACCGATGCATGGCTTCGCCTAAGCACTAGAACGATATGACCGGGGTGGAAATCAGTGGAGAGGGGCACCGCACACGGCTAAGACAACTGTCAACTTGTGTGTCTATGGGGTGCCCCCCGCCCCAAATATAAAGGAGTGGAGAAGGGGAGGGCTCACCCTCTCTATGGCGCGCCCCAAGGGGGATTCCTACTCCCAATAGGAGTAGGTTTCCCCCCTTTCGCTAGTTGGAGTAGGAGAAGAAGGAAGAGGGAGAAGGAGAGAAGGAAAGGGGCCCGCCCCCCTCCCCAATTCGGATTGGGCTTGGGGGGCGCCCCCCACTTGGCCGCCTCCTTCTCTCTCCCACCATGGCCCATTAATTCCCATTGACTCCCCGGGGGGTTCCGGTACCCCCCTGTACCACAGTAATTGCCCGAACTTATCCGAAACCATTCCGGTGTCCAAACATAGCCTTCCAATATATCAATCTTTATGTATCGACCATTTCGAGACTCCTCTTCATGTCCGTGATCACATCCGGGACTCCGAACTACCTTTAGTACATCAAAACACATAAACTCATAATACCAATCATCATCAAACGTTAAGCGTGAGGACCCTACGGGTTTGAGAACTATGTAGATATGACCGAGACTCACTTCTGCTCAGTAACCAGTAGTGGAACCTGGATGCTCATATTGGTTCCTACATATTCTACAAAGATCTTTCTCGGTCAAACTACATAACAACATACGTTGTTCCCTTTGTCATCGGTATGTTACTTGTCACAGCCCTAGAATTTGTTTGCAAATAGTTGCACAAGCATTCATGCATCATGTCTAATTTGATCTGAAACTTGAAATGGGGACATGTGAAAGCCTCAGAGAACATTTCTAAAAATGACCAAGATAAAAGTTGCCTCAATTAAGTCCAAGAAAATGTTCCTGTGAATCTCTGGAAATATTGGCAGGGGACAAAATTCAAACCAATATTTTTAGAATCTCAGAAGCAATTATTTTGGGCCTTTGATTTAATCCAATAAATATTTGAATTGGATCTATATTTATTATATAATAAATATATGTTCAATAATTCTGAAAATTGTTGTGTGGATTTGGATAAGTCCATTTAGTTCACACAATTATTTTTATGAATTTTGAAAATGGTTTGGTCTTGAACTAAATCAAAACATAATAGCAAAATAGAAAACAGAACATAAATTAAATAAAACAGACAAGGGAAACGGCCTTACCTGGCTCACCTGTAGCAGAGCCGGCCCAGCCCAATGGCCCAGCCCACCAGGGGCATACCTGTCTTCAACCTCTGCCTACTGGCAGAGGCAGACCAGAGCACGACGCCGGCTGCGCCAGCTCCTGCTTCGCGCTGGCGAGCTCCCCTTCCCCCCCCTTAGGCCTCCGCGATGCCACGCTACCCCCCTGGACCCCCTTGACGCTCTCGCACTCTCCCTCGCCCTCGTCCCCTTCTCCGTCTCTCTCTCACGCGCGCAACCGAACGCAGCCGTCGCCGCCGACGAGCTCCCCCAAGGCCACAGCCATCTTTGAGCCTCCCCGATGCACCCCCGAGCTCCGCCTGGTGCCCTTCTTCCTCCTCGCCAAGCCACGCAAGCCGAGGATCACCATGCCGTCGTCTTCGAGCTCGTCACCACTGCTTCTGCTCGCCGGACTTCGCCGGTCGATTCGCCACCACCGATGCTTCCCCGAGCACGTTGGCCATCCCTACGTCACCATAGTGAGCCCCTGCGTCGTTTCCCCCTTTTTCCCTGGTCGTTTTGACCTCTAGGCCATAGCCCCATCTTGGCCGAGCACTCCACGCCGCCGGTGATGTCGCCGCCGTGGCCACAGCCACCGCAGCTCATGTCCGAGCACACCATCATGCTCAGCACGATCCCATGAGCCCGCAGACAACCACGGCGCCCCCTCCCGTGCTCTGTAGCGCTATCCCGAGGATGCCCGAGCTGCTGCCGCCGCTGAACCTCGTCGCCGGCTACTTTTCCGGCCACCCCAGCTCGTACCACCTCCCCCAATGGATGCGCCTCACTCCCAGGAACCCGTAGGTGCAAGCCACGGATCGAATGGTGCCCTGTAGAGCATTCTCGAGCCGCCCCGCCGTCTCTGTCGTCGCCGGCGGCTAAACGCCGGCGACCGCTGACTCGTTGACCGGCGTGGGTTGACCCACTGCCCGGTTTGACCTCCCCCTCTCTCTCACTGACCCACGGGCCCCGCCCGACTAATTACTTAGTTAGCGCTAATTAGCTAGTTAGGTTAGCTGGGTTAGTCGCTGACCAGTGGGCCCAGCCCAGTTAGTTAGGGCTAACTAACTTAGTTAGTTGACTGTGTCACTGACGTGTGGACCCCACACGTCAGGTTTGACCTGGACCGAGCTGTTGACCTTGCTGACGTCACTGTGAGGTCATGCTGACGCAATAATTCCTTTCTGGAATTTAAATAAATCTTAAATGATTTATTTATTTTCAGAAAAATGCCCAAAACTTCTAAAATTCATAGAAATTCAACCGTAACTCCAAATGAAATAAGTTATATATGAAAAATTATCAGAAAAATTCAAGGAATCCATCTGTACCATTTTCATGCATGTTTGAACAATATTCGTCCTCTGTTTTGGACAAAACAAATAAAGGACATTTAAATAATCATATATGGAGTTGGAATTTGAATCATGTATTCAAGCCAACTTCATTTAAATCATAGCTAGATGCATTAGCTCAAATCACAACATATTGCCATGTCATGATCATGCATCATATTGTTGCATTGCATTGATTGTGTCCTTCTCTATTTGCCGGTAACCGTCCCCTCTCAGTCGACGATGTTTCCGACGATGTGATCGATGACACCGTTGAAGAGCTATATTATCTTCAGAAGTGCCAGGCAAGCAAAACCCCCTTGTTCATTCCGATACAAGCCCACTCTCTTGCTCCTGCTCTCTTTTACTGCATTAGGACAACAACGATCATCTGCTACTTGTTGCGGTAGTTGAACCCCTTATCCTCTGCATGACCTGTCATTGCCATAGTAAATAGATGAAACCCACTAGCATGAGTAGGAGTTGTTTGAGCAATGATGTGCCTACTCATTCATGCTTGTTTGTCATGCCTGCTACTGCTTAGAGTTGGGTCAGGTCTGATTCATCGGGATGAATCGGAGGTGTGTAAACATGTCCTACTGTTGAGAGCTAAGTGTGTGAACACGATTTGGTAAAGGTAGCGGTGAGAGGCTGAAAGTGCGTTATATCGACTAGAGGGGGGGGGTGAATAGGCGATTTTTATGAAAGTCTTCAAAACGTGGAAGTTATGAAGACAAACAGAGTGAACAAGCCTATCACTATGCAGCGGAAGTTAGATTAAACAACGCAAGCCATGGTCAAGTATACAATATAGTGAAAGCACAATGACAAACAGCTTCAGTGTAATGAGGATCAGGTTGGAAGAAGTTATGAAGCCAAACAGATCATACAGTCAAGTTTTGATGACAGAAGATGAAGCAAGCATGCAATAGCTTCACAATGTGTACTGGTAAGTAAAGGGAGGTGAAGATGAAACCAGTGACACGTTGAAGACAATGATATGTTGGACCAGTTCCAGTTGCTGTGACAACTGTACGTCTGGTTGGAGCGGCTAGGTATTTAAACCAAAGGACACACAGTCCTGAACACGCAGCTCAGGACACCCAGTCCTCACCGTTTTCTCCTTGAGCTAAGGTCACACAGACCCCGCCCAATCACTCTGGTAAGTCTTCAAGGTAGACTCCCAAACCTTCACAGACTTCGTTCACCGGCAATCCACAATTCCTCTTGGATGCTCAGAACGTGACGCCTAACCGTCTGGAGGATGCACAGTCCTCAAGTGTAATAAGTCTTCAGATCACTCAGACAAGAAGACTTATGTGATGCCCAATTACTCTGGCTCTGGGTGGTTAGGGCTTTTCTCCTCACTAAGGATTTTCTCTCAAAGGCTTCGAGGTGGGTTGCTCTCAAACAACAAAAGCCATGCACTGAAATCTGAGCAGCCAACCGTTTATGGTTGTAGGGGTGGACTATTTATAGCCACTTGGCAACCTGACCTGATTTGTCCGAAATGACCCTGGGTCACTAAGGAACTGACACGTGTACTAACGATCGGATTTCGAACTCTCACGGCAACTTTACTTGGTCTGCAAGTAAAGCTGACTTGTCTGACTCTGGACAAGATTTTCTCTCATTGTCTTCACTCGAAGACATAGGATTTGAATTAGGCATCACTTTAGTCATCCTGACTGGTTCTCTTGGACCCCACTTAACAGTACGGTGGTTCCTATGACACAACATGAATAAAGTAAAACTACGAAGGATCTAAGTCTTCGAGTTCCATAGGCTTCATGGGGAGTCTTCATATGTCATTGTCTTCGACATGAATGTCTTCATGAACCACCATTGTCTTCAATGTCTTCGTACATTTTTAGGGGTCATCTCTGGTAGCTAAACCGAATCAATGAGGGACTTCTACCTGTGTTATCCTGCAATTCTCACAAACACATTAGTCCCTCAACTAGGTTTGTCGTCAATACTCCAAAACCAACTAGGGGTGGCACTAGATGCACTTACAATCTCCCCCTTTTTGGTGATTGATGACAAACTAGTTGAAGTTTTCAACGGGGAATATAATTTGTGAAATTGTAAAGGAATTGTCTTCATAAGCTGCAAGGGCTCCCCTAAAGATGTGCATATAAGTGATTTGCTTCTGGAACGCGAATGCACATAGCAGGTTGTATTTGTGGGAATCCACTTCAACTTATGATGACAATCCATCATGCATGTAAAGATATATGAAGATAATGACATGCATAATGAAAAATGGACGTCTGCGAAATGATATAAGTGCGGAAATTATCGTCGTACATGCGGAATTTATCTTCGCAAAAACACAGTGGCAAACATAGTAGCAGACGACCATCAAGTTTAAGTGTTACAACTCAAAGAACCAAATGTAGCAAAACGAGAGTTGTAAGCACGAAGCAAAATATAATAAAGCACCCGCCCTTATTGACCCGCTTGAAGACTATAAACATCATATGCTTCTCCCCCTTTTGTCAGTGATGACCAAAAAGGTTTGAAGACATAGAGTTTTCTACGCGTTCCCAGGCGCAGCAGGGTCGGTGGAGGCGTTTGGTGGAGCTGGCGAGCTTGGTGCAGTGACGACGCGCGCTGAAGAAGGTGGTGGTGATGTAGCGTCGTCTTCTTCCTCAATGATTTTTCCAGTCACTATGGCAGCAGAGGAAGAGAACTCTGATTCTTCAAGCGACGGAGTTCCACGCAACACAGCTCTTCTGGGGGGTGTGGAGTCAAACTTGAATCTCTCTTTGAAGCCATCCTCTTGCAGTTCAGCTTCAGTGCACATCATGGTGAGGCCTTTCCAAGTGCGGCGACAGGTTTCATGTGCGACAAAGGCATTCTTGGTGGCCAGATTCCTGATGCGATTGATGTCTTGCATGATACTGCGCATCTGCCGTTTGAACCAGTCGTGATGCCTATCTTGCTTTTGGTGCAGAGCCATAAGAAGTTCACGGTCAGTGAGCGTACGAGTGTGTTTCTTGGGTCTCTGTGCAGCTGTGCTGTCAGTGGCTTCAGTTGATGCAGGGGCACGTGTGGTGCCAGCCATTGGATAGACTCTGGAAATGGCTTCAACACCTTCATCATGCTGAGTGAAGCTCTGGTGTTCTGCATTCTGAAGACTTAATGGCTGCTTGGCAGGCTCAGGATAAATCGCTTCAGCAGAGGTGTCCACATCAGGTAAGAAGATTCTATGGTTGCGAGCAGAGGGTTGATAGGATATTGCAGAGTGGAGCTTGATGAGCCTCATAACCCATGGAGCATAAATCTTCAGACCAAAGAGATCTGAGCCAGACGCTGCAAGTTGACGTATAAAGAGATCCTGGGCATTGAAGCATTTGCCATGCAGGATGCAGAAGATGAGAGTCTTCATGGCACCTTCAACCTTGGCATATCGAGAGTGCCCCTTAATGGGCCATAGAGTCCGCCTGACGATGTGATAGATAGTTCTGGGCAGGTACTCTAAGTCTTCAACGAAGAACTCGGTTGGGTAAGGTGCGTCAGGATGCAATGGCTTCATCATTGAGAGCATCTGACTCATATTTGGCTCATGTCGCTGAAATATGCTCTCAACTGCTTCAGCATGGAGTTGGCAGCCTTCTTCGAAGAGTTCGCCAGGAGTGGGTAGGCCGGTGAGCTCAATGATATCAAATGCATTGGCTTCATGATGGACATTGCCGGTCATCCACTCCAGGACCCAAGTCTTCGGATCTCTGTTGTAGCCTTTGATGTGCAGTGTGGCATAGAACTGGAGCAGAAGCTCTTCATTCCAGTGCTCTTCATCTGTGAAAAATGGCAGCAGGCCAACTTGCTTGAAGCAGTCCAGTGCTTCTTTCAGACCAGGCAGACCAGCAATAGCTTCAACCTCAAGGCGCTGGTGTGGAAAGATACGGCCTTGGTTGTAGAGGACGCAGGAGTAGTAGCTGCGCTGTGGGTAGCTCCAGAACCTATCTGACACAATCCATTCCCTTGAGTAAGGGTTCTTGGAGCGGTTGAAGAAGGTGTTATCTGCCCTGAAGCTATTGACATTAAAGGAGCCAGGAGCGGTTGCAGGACCTGGGAACCTTGGCAGTCGTGGGATTGGCTTCTGTACCTGGGGCCTGTGCGCAGCATGATAGTTGAACTGTGGACCGGCAGCAGACTCAGTTACAGAAGGGTCAGAGGCAGTAGCTTCAGTATCTCTTGAAGCTGTTGGCTGGTCGGGCTCCACAAATGCTTCAGTATTGGGTGTGGCAGCTGCAAAGGTGTCAGCCTCATCATGTGTAGTGAGAGGGATGGATTCAGGTACGTTCTCCTTGAGAACTTCTTCTTGTTGGTGCGGGGGAGATGGAGCTTGAGGTTCTTCGTGCTCTTCTCCATGTTCTTCGGCTGATGCAGCCGGAATGTCGTCAGCAGTCTGAGCCCTTGGCCCTTTGCGAAGCCTATGGAATGCAGGCGACGCTGGTGGAGTTGCAGTGGGCTGGGGCTCATTCTCTTCCTCTTGCGGGCGATCTGCCCACGATGCATCTTGGGTGATTGGCGTCAAGGGACGACCAATGCTGATCAGTTCGCTCGTTTCGAGCTGAGGAAGGACTGCATCACCTTGCACATTGTCTTGGAGACCAATGTCTTCAGCAGCGTTGGGGCCGGCTGCTGGAATGTCTTCAGCGTGCGGAGCCTCTGTGAAAGCAGGCTCATGCACGGTCAGCTGACGATCTTCGTTCGAAAAGCGGACGGAGAGGGGTTCGACTATCAGGGGCTTTGTGGGAGCAGCCCGAGACTTCTTGGTCTTGCGTTTCTTGATGGTGGGGTCTGAAGGAGAGGCTTCAGGGTGTTTCCTCTTCCTTGCTTCAGCTTCGGCTGTCCTTGTCTTCTTAAGCTCTGAAGCGGTTGAGCGGTGCTTTGGCTTCGAGCCAGGCTTGGCAGTGGGAAAGACAATCGGAACAGCTTCTTGTCGTGGGGCCTCTTGTTCAGCCACAGTGGGCTTCTTCTTTTTCTTAGCGGCCATCCTGGGGTCGATGCCGGGACGCCCAAGTGCCTTTCGCTTCTCGGCCTCATTGTAGGCCTGCACACAGAGATCAGCCAAATTCTTCATGCGCTCACGTGAACCCTGAGCCTCTGCACGTTTCTGCATAAAGTTTTCCTTCAACTCGTGCAGCATGACTTTGAAGTCTTTGACTTCTTGGACGCTGAGCGTGGCCATGTTCTGCTTGAACTGAGCCTTTTCAAAATATATCTTCTGCTTCAGTTCCACTATGCACTGGGCAATTGCGAGTTCTGAAGCAATAGCTCCTTGGAAGGCTACGCTGAGGCCAATGGGCAGCTGCAGATCATCGAAGCTGATGTTGGGTGTATCAAACCACTCATCAATGAAGTTGTGGATGATTGCTGCATCGAATAGAGGCAGATTGTTGAAGATTTCAGCCTCCTCCTTGCTCTTGATTAGCTGCTCAAGAGCGTCATCGGCAAGATCGTCGTCACTCGACAGATCAATGGCCTCACAGCGCAGAACGGCAGCGGCAGTGAGCTCTTTGCCAGTATGTGGCTGAGGCTTCTTGGCTTCTTGGGGCTTGGAGACTCGTGATAAGTCTTCAGACTACACACTTGCTTCAGGAGGTGCAGTGGCCAATGGCTTCGCTCTAGAGATCTTGGGAGAAGCGGCTGGCTTGGAAGCTTTTGGCTTCTTCTTCATCTGCTTCGGCTCCGGGGCAGCAGGACCGTCATCATACTCAGTGTCTGCTGGAGGGTCGTTCACGGCAGTCCCTTGGACTAGAATGCGAGTGATGAGGCCTTCGAGATTGGCATACGGCCCGATGACATTGGGATTTGCGTCGCGTGTGCCATCCGCCCTTGGCTTAGAGGGACCAGGGTTGAAGTCCAGTCCAAACTCCTTCTTGTTTTGCTTCGTAGAGTTCTGAGCAAATTGGAAGTTGCGCTTGAAGAGATTGTCATCGCGACACCAGAGAAGTGATGACGGATGTGCTTCAGCTGGCTGTGGTCCTCTGACCATGCATGGATAGAAGCCTTGAGCAATGGCTTCGTCTCTGGACCGGGGTATGAGATTTTTGTACAAGACATCTCCCCATGGCCTCTTGATGGCGCACTTCTCTACATATTCCTTGGTGACGAAGCGGTATTGGAACCACTGCTCTGCCCAATATCTTCGAATCCATTGGATTCGTGTCTTGCGCTGACCATAGCTCTCTTCAGGATCAGTTTGGTACATTTCTGCCAAATCTTCAGCCAGATCTTTAGACGTTTCACCACGTCTCTGTCTGCCTCCTTTCCTTGCCGGTTTTTCTGTTGCCATGAAGCTTAACTTGGAAGGCTTCAAGAGATTCAAAGCCTTCAAAGGCTTCCTTTTGCTTGACCAACAGGAACTTGCTTCGGGTGAATTGATGTGACGCTGTAGGAACTCTGCAAATGAATGCAGACTATGAGAACCAAAAGATTCTCCCACGGACATGTACCTGTGACAGCATTAAGGTGCGAGGGAAGGGGAAGAGTTCATATGCATTCTCAGAAGATTTTGAAGATAATTCAGTTTAGAAGATATTGACCTCATCATGCGAAGACATTCACTTTATAGAAAAGAAGTTGGTTCCAGATTTGTACGAACCCATAGATCAGTACAAGTGAGGAATCTAACTACTTCATGAAGAACAAGTGAATATACTAGGCAAGTTATGAGATGCAGATGTGAGGGATGACACTTGTGTGAATGGAAACCTCTTTTGGCAGAAAGTGATGGAGCTATAGGATCAAAAGAGGCTGTAAAAAGACTTGTTATTTACCAGACTTGGAACTGCTAGACGAGGTGAGAGTTGAGGCCGAGCAGTTCGATCCTCCGTGCCCTAACTTGGCGACGGAAGACACCTACGACGACGGCGGAGAGACTGATGACCGCAGTCGGCGTGAGAACGGCGTCGGAGAGGTTGCGGCAGTGAAGCACTTCATCACCGGCGTCGATGAGAGTTAGCGGTGGCGCTAGGGTTCGTGCGAGGGTGGAAGAAGAGATAATGACCGCAGTGAAACGTGTATTTATAGGGATATGGGCGGCACTGTGCTATTACTCAGGTGCCCCTGGCGATTCGCATATGATCAGTACGTGGCCAGCATGCGGAATTGTGGGGGCAGTTTCACCCCACGCACGCCTTGTTTGTCGGGAGCCGTTCCTACTTCTCCGGATTTCTTGTTGAAGGAAAAACATTGAAAGCTGTTTTAAAGTTTGTCTCTGTGTCTTCTTCTGACAAGGATGCAGTGAAGACATTCGACAGTTTCAATAGAATGCATATGACTTGGAGAGATAGAGTTTGAGGTAGGAAGCATGGAGAGGTTAGGGTCCGATCACATTCACTTAGTTCAAAAGATTCAAACAAGAAGACATAGCTATAAGTGAATGCTGTAGAGGACAGAACACCAGTACATATATAATCAACATAGTGAAGATAATCATGAAGACATGTTGAGATTGAAGCCAAACCAAATGTGAAGACATAGCAAATGTAATGCCATGAGTGAAACACTTCAAGCAGAAAAATTTGTTGGTGGCGCTACCCACCGTATAGGAAGTATTAGACCCAGACACGGCGCACAATTATCGTGGTGCTCCGAAGTCAAATTCCACGTTAATGTATTCATACTTAGAATGTATGTCTTCATTGATTGAAGATATACGTTACTTCGTGTGTTGCACATCTAAGTCATCATCATGCATAAGTGTTAGGATGTGTGCCTGATCATAGGACATTTGAGGATTCCAAGATATTTAGCTCACACCGTAACTTGCAAAATCTCTTCTCATCCAAGGGCTTGGTGAAGATATCTGCCAATTGCTCTTCAGTGTTGACGTGTATGATATCAATGTCTTCCTTTGCAACATGATCTCTGAGAAAATGATGACGAATTTCAATGTGCTTTGTCTTCGAGTGCTGAACTGGGTTGTTGGCGATCTTGATGGAGCTTTCGTTGTCGCAGTAGAGTGGCACTTGCTTTAGATGAATGCCATAATCCTTGAGGGTTTGCTTCATCCATAGAAGTTGAGCGCAGCAGGATCCAGCAGCAATGTATTCAGATTCAGCAGTGGAGAGAGATACACAGTTCTGCTTCTTTGAAGACCAACAGACAAGTGATCGGCCCAGAAAGTGACATGTGCCTAATGTGGACTTCCGATCAACCTTGTCACCAGCGTAATCAGCATCCGAAAATCCAACCAGATCAAACTCTGAGCCCTTTGGATACCATAACCCTAGAGTTGGGGTGTGAGACAAATATCGAAGAATTCACTTCACAGCTAAGTGATGCGACTCCTTTGGTGCCGCTTGGAACCGAGCACACATGCAAACACTAAGCATAATATCTGGCCTAGATGCACATAAATAAAGCAAAGAACCAATCATGGAGCGGTATACCTTTTGATCGAACTCTCTACCATTGTCGTCAGGACCCAGATGATGTTTGGCTGGCATTGGTGTTGTGAAGCCTTTGCAGTCTTGCATACCGAACTTCTTCAGGCAATCTTTGAGATATTTCTCTTGAGATATGAAGATGCCATTGCGTTGTTGCCGTATCTGAAGACAGAGGAAGAATTTCAGCTCCCCCATCATAGACATCTGATATTGCTCTTGCATCATATATCCGACCTCCTCACTATACTTCTGATTGGTGCAGCCGAAGATAATGTCATCCACATATATTTGGCACACAGACAGTTCACCATCATATGTCTTTGTGAAGAGAGTGGGATCCAGGGAACCAGGTATGAAGCCTTTGCTCTTCAGGAAGTATTTGAGTGTATCATACCAGGCCCGAGGGGCTTGTTTGAGGCCATATAGTGCCTTTTTGAGCTTGTAAACCATGTCAGGATGTTTTGGATCTTCAAACCCAGGTGGTTGTGCAACATACACTTCTTCTTCAATTTTGCCATTGAGGAAGGCACTTTTTACATCCATTTGATACAGAATTATGTTGTGATGATTTGCATAGGCCAGCAGTATACGGATGGCTTCAAGTCTGGCAACAGGAGCAAATGTTTCATCGAAGTCAATGCCTTCCACTTGAGTATATCCTTGAGCAACGAGACGAGCCTTGTTTCTGACGACTTGGCCATGCTCATCTTGCTTGTTGCGGTATATCCATTTGGTGCCTATTATGTTATGCTTCCGTGGATCAGGACGCTTAACCGACTCCCATACATTGTTCAGCTCAAATTGTTGAAGCTCTTCTTGCATAGCTTGAATCCATTCAGGTTCCATAAAGGCTTCATCAATTTTCTTGGGTTCTGTGATTGAAACGAATGCGAAGTGTCCGCAGAAGTTTGCCAGTTGAGTTGCCCTTTAAAGAGTCAGTGGACCAGGTGCATTGATGCTATCAATTATTCTGTCAATCTGCACTTCATTGGCAACACGAGGATGTAGGGGTCGAAGACTTTGCTCTTGCTGATCTACGTTGTCATGGGGAGGAATGTCTTCAGGCTGAGCATTGTCTTCATGTGGATCAGGTGCTGAGATGATAAGTTCTTCTTCAGGACGAGCTTCAGAAGGTATAATTTCTCCAGTTCCCATTAGCTTGATTGATTCACTGGCTGGAACTTCATCTAGCACATCTGGTAGTTGCTCTCTTTGTGACCCATTGGTCTCATCGAACCGCACATCCACTGTTTCAACCACTTTGTAGTGAAAGAGATTTAAGACTCTGTAGGAGTGCGAATCCTTTCCATATCCAAGCATGAAGCCCTCATGTGCTTTTGGAGCAAATTTTGAGGTGTGGTGAGGGTCCTTGATCCAGCATCTTGATCCAAATACTCTGAAGTAACTGACATTTGGCTTCTTGCCAGTCAGAAGTTCATAAGATGTCTTGTTCAGCAGCTTGTGAAGATATACACGGTTGATAGTATGGCATGCAGTGTCAATGGCTTCAGTCCAGAATTTTCTTGGTGTCTTGTACTCATCTAACATTGTTCTGGCCATCTCAATGAGTGTTCTGTTCTTGCATTCGACGATGCCATTCTGTTGTGGCGTGTATGGAGCTGAGAATTCATGAGTGATGCCCAATGTATCAAGATATGTGTCAAGGCCAGTGTTCTTGAATTCTGTGCCATTGTCACTTCTGATGTGCTTTATCTTGGAGCCATAATTGTTCATAGCCCGATTTGCGAAGCGTTTGAAGACATCCTGCACTTCAGTCTTGTAAAGGATTATGTGCACCCAAGTATATCTAGAGTAATCATCAACAATGACGAAGCCATAGAGGCAAGAAGTAGTGGAAAAAGTTGAGTAGTGAGTGGGACCGAAGAGATCCATGTGAAGCAGTTCGAAGGGTTGAGTAGTGGTCATGATTGTCTTCGAAGGATGTTTTGCCCTTGTCATCTTCCCAGCTTCACAGGCACCGCATAAGTGATATTTCTTGAACTTGACACCCTCGATGCCTATGACATGCTTCTTCTTCGCAAGGGTGTGGAGGTTCCTCATGCCAGCATGCCCAAGTCTTCGATGCCAAAGCCAGCATTCTGAAGCCTTTGCGAGAAGACAAACTGCAAGCTGTGGCCCTGCTGAGAAATCTACCACGTACAAATCATCCTTTCGATACCCTTCAAACACTAGAGACTTGTCAGATTCCATTAGTACTAGACAACGATATTTTCCAAAGATTACAATCATGTTCAAATCGCAAAGCATTGAGATAGACATTAAGTTGAAGCCAAGGGATTCAACAAACATGACTTTATCCATGTGTTGATCCTTTGAGATTGCAACTCTACCTAGACCCAGTACCTTACTTTTACCAGTGTCAGCGAATGTGATGTGGCTCTTGTCAGATGGACGTAAGGTTGAGTCCATACAGAGACTTCTTTTGCCAGTCATGTGATTTGTACACCCACTGTCAATAATCCATTCTGAAGACTCTGAAGTCACTGGTGTCGTACCCTACAGTGCAGTTAGGGGGATAGGCTTCACAAAGAGTGTTGTGAAGCAAAAACATTTGACGAACCAGTGGATTATGAAAACTTAGATCCAGGTTAGGACAAGTAGGGAGAGTAGCATGCGATTCAGGTATGAAATACATAGTGATGCCATTCGGGCATTTGATCTTGCGCCCCACAAGATTTTTAAGGTCCCCAGCAATAGCGTCAGAAGATTTTGGTTTTGTGCTGGAGACCTTTCCCTGCAAAAGAGAGTTAAGCTTTCTTAACCACCCACATCTTCAAGGGTGGCTTAGAAGCAATAAGTCTAAGTGCAGCATCTGAAAATTTTGGCTTTGGAGCCCTAGCAAACAGTCTAGTAGGTGGGCAATAGTACTCATAAGAATAGGCAGAATAGTTTTTGGTCATATGAGAATGACGGTTTGAAGAACCGTTCTCATATGTCTGAGCATGGTTTCCCTGCAAAACATTTGTGTTAGTGCGACTCAAATGAGTCCTCTGCCTGTATGAAGCCTTTGGACCATATGAAGCCTTTGGTCTGAGGTTTGTCTTCTTCATGTGAGGTGTCATGAAGACATTCACAGGAAGATTCTCAAGACACGTTTTTGGAACCCAGATCTTCTTCATAGGCGGTCCATTCCTGCAGTTAGTACCAATGTACCTGGCAAACACTTCACCATTCTGATTCTTAAACAGTTTATAGTTTGCATCAAAGGATTCATCAATGATAATTGGATTAGCACAAGTGAAGCCAGATAGATTGGATGGATCTGCTGAGGATTCCTTTGCAGCAACCCATGTGGTTTTGGGGTACTGCTCAGGTTTCCAGTAAGAGCCATCTGCATTAATTTTCCTCATGAACCCAACACCCTCTTTCCTAGGGTTTCGGTTCAGAATCTGCTTCTTGAGGACATCACATAATGTCTGATGTCCTTTGAGACTTTTGTACATCCCTGTTTCAAGCAATGTCTTCAACCTAGCATTTTCATCAGCAATAGCAGTGGTATCCTCAGCAGAGGGGTTAGTTACCACTTCAACAGTTGAAGATATTGCAACAGCAGTAGCAGTGGAACATTCAGCAACAGAAATAGCATTATCACGCTCAATGCATTTAAGGCATGGTGGTTCAAATCCTTCCTGAGCAGAACTGATCTGTTTGGCTCGAAGTGACTCGTTTTCCTTTTGAAGATCTTCATGATCCGCTCTCAACTTCTCAAGATCTTGCTTCTTTTGAAGATAATCATAGGATAGCTTTTCATGAGTAGTTGAGAGAGTCTCAAGACGATCTTCGAGTTCCTGATACTTAACATGAAGATTTTTTATGTCTTCAATTAAGGATTCAGAACGAGTCATTTCAGCACCCAACAGATCATCGCTTCTGTCTAACAGTTTTTGAATATGTTCCATGGCCTTTTGTTGTTAAGTTGCAATTTTAGCAAGTGTTTTGTAACTGGGTTTTGAATCACAATCAGAGTCATCGTCACTGGATGTTTGATAGTGAGTAGTGCGTGTGTTTACCTTGGCACCACGTGCCATGAAGCAGTAGGTAGGAGTAGAGTCGTCCTTGTCATTTGCATCGGTGTTGGTGATGGAGTCATTGTCTTCAGTGTTGAAGATGGACTTGGCGACGTAGGCTGTAGCCAGACTCGCAATGCCTGAATCAGACTCCTCCTCAGACTCCACCTCTGCCTCCTCAGAAGCGGACTCCTCCTCTGAATCCATTTCCTTGCCAACAAACACACGAGCCTTGCCAGATGAACTCTTCTTGTGTGATGAAGACTTTGAGGACGACTTGGACGAAGACTTTGAGTATTTCTTCGTCTTCTTATCGTCAGAGTCATATTCCTTGCTCTTCTTCTTCTTTCTGTTCTCATTGTCCCACTGTGGACACTCAGAGATGAAGTGTCCAGTTTTCTTGCACTTGTGACATGTTTTCTTCTTGTAGTCATGAGCAGAAGCTTCATCATTCCTTGAGCTTGATCGTGAAGACTTTCTGAAGCCTTTCTTCTTGGTGAATTTCTGGAACTTCTTCACTAGCATTGCAAGTTCCCTTCCAATGTCTTCAGGATCATCACAACTGCTGTCAGATTCTTCTTCAGATGAGGACACAGCTTTTGCCTTCAAGGCACAAGTTCGCCCATAGTTTGGACCGTAGATATCTCTTTTCTTAGAAAGATGAAACTCATGTGTGTTGAGCCTCTCAAGTATGTCAGACGGATCGAGTGTCTTGAAGTCTGGACGTTCTTGAATCATCAGGGCTAGGATGTCAAATGAACTGTCAAGTGATCTTAGCAGCGTCTTGACGATTTCATGTTTGGTGATCTCAGTGGCGCCGAGGGCTTGAAGCTCATTTGTGATGTCAGTGAGCCGGTCAAATGTGTGCTGGACATTCTCATTGTCATTTCGCTTGAAGCGGTTGAAGAGATTGCGAAGAACACTAATTCTCTGATCTCTCTGGGTTGAGATGCCTTCATTGACCTTGGAGAGCCAGTCCCAAACCAGCTTGGATGTCTTCAAGGCACTCACACGGCCGTACTGTCCCTTGGTCAGATGACCACAGATAATATTTTTGGCAGTGGAGTCCAGTTGAGTGAACTTCTTGACATCAGCCGCAGTGACACCTTCTCCAGCCTTGGGAACGCCGTTTTCGACGACATACCATAGGTCGACGTCAATGGCTTCAAGATGCATGCGCATCTTATTCTTCCAGTAGAGATATTCAGTTCCATCGAAGACGGGGCACGCAGCGGAGACTTTAATTATCCCTGCAGTCGACATAGCTAAAACTCCAGGTGGTTAAACCGAATCACACAGAACAAGGGAGCACCTTGCTCTGATACCAATTGAAAGTGCGTTATATCGACTAGAGGGGGGGTGAATAGGCGATTTTTATGAAAGTCTTCAAAACGTGGAAGTTATGAAGACAAACAGAGTGAACAAGCCTATCAGTATGCAGCGGAAGTTAGATTACACAACGCAAGCCATGGTCAAGTGTACAATATAGTGAAAGCACAGTGACAAACAGCTTTAGTGTAATGAGGATCAGGTTGGAAGAAGTTATGAAGCCAAACAGATCATACAGTCAAGTTGTGAAGACAGAAGATGAAGCAAGCATGCAATAGCTTCACAATGTGTACTGGTAAGTAAAGGGAGGTGAAGATGAAACCAGTGACACGTTGAAGACAATGATATGTTGGACCAGTTCCAGTTGCTGTGACAACTGTACGTCTGGTTGGAGCGGCTAGGTATTTAAACCAAAGGACACACAGTCCCGGACACCCAGTCCTGAACACGCAGCTCAGGACACCCAGTCCTCACCGTTTTCTCCTTGAGCTAAGGTCACACAGACCCCGCCCAATCACTCTGGTAAGTCTTCAAGGTAGACTCCCAAACCTTCACAGACTTCGTTCACCGGCAATCCACAATTCCTCTTGGATGCTCAGAACGCGACGCCTAACCGTCTGGAGGATGCACAGTCCTCAAGTGTAATAAGTCTTCAGATCACTCAGACAAGAAGACTTAAGTGATGCCCAATTACTCTGGCTCTGGGTGGTTAGGGCTTTTCTCCTCACTAAGGATTTTCTCTCAAAGGCTTCGAGGTGGGTTGCTCTCAAACGACAAAAGCCGTGCACTAAAATCTGAGCAGCCAACCGTTTATGGTTGTAGGGGTGGACTATTTATAGCCACTTGGTAACCCGACCTGATTTGTCCGAAATGACCCTGGGTCACTAAGGAACTGACACGTGTACTAACGGTCGGATTTCGAACTCTCACGGCAACTTTACTTGGGCTGCAAGTAAAGCTGACTTGTCTGACTCTGGACAAGATTTTCTCTCATTGTCTTCACTCGAAGACAGAGGATTTGAATTAGGCATCACTTCAGTCATCCTGACTGGTTCTCTTGGACCCCACTTAACAGTACGGTGGTTCCTATGACACAACATGAATAAAGTAAAACTACGAAGGATCTAAGTCTTCGAGTTCCATAGGCTTCATGGGGAGTCTTCATATGTCATTGTCTTCGACATGAATGTCTTCATGAACCACCATTGTCTTCAATGTCTTCGTACATTTTTAGGGGTCATCTCTGGTAGCTAAACCGAATCAATGAGGGACTTCTACCTGTGTTATCCTGCAATTCTCACAAACACATTAGTCCCTCAACTAGGTTTGTCGTCAATACTCCAAAACCAACTAGGGGTGGCACTAGATGCACTTACAGAGGCCATGTAGGAGTACATGGTGGGTTGTTTCATTGCAGCCGTCCTCAGTAACTGAGTTCTGTGTTTGTGATCCATGAAAAGCTACTACCACGCATTGGAATGCTTAAGTGCCCCTCTCGACTTATTAATCAACTCGATCTCTGTCCAGGAGTTGCAATTAGTTTCTGGTGTTTGTAGGTAGTGTTAGTAGTCTACCAAGTGGCACCCGGTATAGGTGGGCTTGGGATAGACTAGGCACAGTGGCCCGGTGTACCAAGTGGCACCCGGATGGTGGGCTTGGGAACCCTGTACACATCGTTTGGGGCCGTGAGCGACACCCCGGCCGGATCTCCTTGTGGATGGAACCCGAATAGGTGATAAACCTGGACTAGAGACTTGTTGGTTAGTCAGGTCGTGGCCGACACCCTCGCACGGCTTCCGCTTGAAGGTTGCCGAGGTACATGACGTGTACAGGGCGGTAAGTGGCGAGAGTGTGTGTGAAGAAGTACACCCCTGCAGGGTTATCATTATCTATTCGAATAGCCGGATTCCTCGGATATGGAAACTTGGACCCCTTGCATAGTTCATAGACAAGTGAAAGTGGATACTCTAAAATGCGCAAGATAAGCGTGAGTGCTATGGATGGTGTTCTCGTAGGGAGACGGGAGCAGATCCATAGTGGTGTATTGGTATGGTGAATTTGTGGACTCGTGTGCGCCACCTCAAAAGAGTTACTTGCAGTCGTAGTTCAGGTTAGCCACTGAGTCAAAGCTGGCTTGCTGCAGTTAAACTCCACCACCCCCTTTGTTGATACCGATGCATATGTAGCTAGTTCTGATGTAAGTCTTGCTGAGTACCTTTGTACTCACATTTGCCTAATTTATGTTTTGCAGAGAGACTCCAGTCTCGCTAGTAGTTCCGCGTGGACTTCGACGTTTAGCTTGATACCTCAGCTACGATCTTGTGCCCTCGACAGGATCTGGTAGATAGTCAGGCTTCTTAGCCTTTTTCATTTATAGATGTCTGTACTCAGACATGTTAAGCTTCCACATGTGTTTTGCATTGTATGCTATGATTGTTGGGTCATGAGACCCATGCTTGTAATATCTGGCTCTTTGGAGCCTAATGAATTAATACTTGAGTCGTAGAGTCTTGTTGTGATGCCATGTTGTATGTACTCATATCGGGCATATTGTGTGTATGATTGAAATGCTTGGTATGAGTGGGATCCGACAATCTAGTTGTTTATCCTTGGCAGCCTATCATATGGGGAAATGTAGTCTACTGCTTTTTGAGCGATAGTAGTCCGCTACAGCCCGGTTCACCGGAGTGCTGCTAGCCTAGCACTACTGCTCAGGACACTTGACTGGCCGGCATGTGTTTCTCTTCATTCCTGTGTCTGTACCTTCGGGGAAATGTCACGCAGTGACATCCGGAGTCCTGCCTAGCCTGCTACAGCCCGGGTTACCGGAGTCCTGTTAGCCTAGTGCTACAGCCCGGATTCACACGCTGTTGACCGACATGCTCGAGGTTGATTCATGTATGCCTGTCCCCATGGGTTAGTGCCGCTTTGGGTTCACGACTAGCCATGTCGGCCCGGGTTCTTTGTCATATGGATGCTAGCGGCACTATCATATACGTGAGCCAAAAGGCGCAAACGGTCCCGGGCCAGGTAAGGTGGCACCCGTGGAAATACCGTGCATGAGGCCACAAAGTGATATGATGTGTTACATGCTAGATCGGTGTGACTTGGAATCGGGGTCCTGACAGCGTTGGTATCAGAGCCTGACTGCCTGTAGGATTACCAAGCCAAACTGGTCGAAGTCGAGTCTAGAAATGCTTTAGTTATGTAGGGGAATTGATTGTGGAAGGGAACATAAGGCTCTTTTTACTCCTTTACCTTGTGCCCTTCTGATCTGAGTCACCCTCTTCTCTTCTACGGGGATTAAGAACTAGGCTTCTCATCTTTCTATCAGGATCACGTGTTACTAATCCATAGACTTGTAGGATTGTTGGATTCAAGTCTCAGTTCAGTTTCTATTACTTTTGTATGTTCATAGTTGGTCTCGGAACCTTGATATTATGATGTTGAGTGGTTATGCCACCATTTTGTAGGATGTCTCAAATCATTTTGAGCATATACAGCCGTTATGCTGTCCGAGTCATCCCAGGTTTCTAGATAATCTGATGCATTTGCAAGTTCCTTCTTCTCGTTTCTGATGTCCTTTTGGGCCAGATTAAGCACACTAAACGGTCTGTTGAGGTACTCCATTGCCTTGACATATATGTTGGAGCTAGTATTATGACCCTAGGCATCTTAGAGAACCACCCAGTAATATGGCCATGTTTTGTGTTCCCAGTGTGATGATTCTGGCCATGATTCTCGAAAGCATCCCGTGATGCCATGTAGTAGTAGGTACTCTATTCATGGGTTCTTGAACCCGAGATTCACCCTACTTACCTCATGTTGATAGTGTTGCTAGATCCTTTAGGATATTAGTAACCTTTGCGATAGTCCTCGAGGTTCGTGGTACATCCTTCTTCCAATTATCGTGAACCATTCTTGGCAGGAGTTCTTTTGAACCAAAAGGTCATGACAGAGTGCTCCTGATGAGTTCTCCATTCTATGTTGTGACTCTGCCAACCCTACCTTCTGCATGGGTTATCCGGAAGAAATATGTTGAGCTTTGCTCGACATACTAATCTATGCCTCCACAGCTCAGAAAATTATATGTTCCTTGAGTTGTTCCTCTTCAGTTGTATCCCGACCATCCTTTATCAGTAGATAGCCAAGAGTATGTGTGCATTTGTGTTCATCGGTGCCTTTTATTCTTGTGGTCCGTCAATGCCATTCTATTCCGGAATGACTAGGAGAAACGAACTCCAGTACCCCATCCATATCTAGGGTTGGGTCAAAATAATTGAATTCCGCAGATCAAAATGCCAATCCAGCTTTTGCTCTGCTCTACCTTGGAGTGTTACCATCTTTATGTCAGGAGTGTCATGAGAATTGCACCACCTCTTATGAATTCTTGACGCAGTAATACTTCTTGCCATCATTGTTCATTCCTCGGTTCCGTGTTATTGTAACCGAAGTACCAACAAGTGTACTGTGATGTGCGACATCAATACTCCTAGCTACTCCGTTGCTTGGTAGTTAATGTACAATACTCTCATTCTTAGTGTGCTGGTAATTAAATCACCATCCTAAGATTGATCGTGCTACCAATATCATATTTCCAGGTGCACTCATCGACCAATCAGTTAGGACTGTGAATCCCTCACTCTTTGATCATATCATCTTGCCCTGAAAAGTAAGGTTGTTCTCGAGCTTAGTAACATACCGGTGGTTCGTGATTTTCCGAATATCTTCTCGGAAGTGTTACCAGGTTGTCACCTGACCGTTATGTTGAGTTCGTGATCAAGATGGTTTTCCAATAAACCACTTTTCCCCAAGAATCTGTGTTGGATACCCCTGAGCTAGTTGGTTAAGCTTAACAACAACTTGGAGAGTTGGAAGATGAAAACTTGTCCGACTTAGTTCATCCCTAAGGGATATCCTTGTGTGTGTGTTGAAGAAAGATGATATATTCATCGACTGATCCCCGTGATCAGCTGTTGAATCTATTATCTTGTCCAAACCTTGATTTGAGTGTGGGCTATTGTCAAATCAAATCAGAACCAACGATGTTCGTAATGTTGTCTTACTTACGGTTGACCCTTGAGCATACACCATTATATCTTTGGTCTGACCAATACTATCACATTGTTCACATAGTGGTGGAAGTCCAGTGATGTGGAAATTCCGATGAGTTGTTGTTGAGCCCATCAGCGGCATTTTGTCTTCTCCATGATTGTGTTGAACATCCAGCTAGTGTTGGAAACTTTATAAGCATTGCCCTCATGTCCCGACCATGAAGTATATGTCCGGTTGAAAGATGTGACTTCCTCTAATTCATGTGCATCTGATGTAAGTTGCCGCCGTGAATTCGAGAAAGTTTGTTTTTGCTTCCTCTGGAATCATCCCAAGTCAGTCATGCATGTGCGAAGTATTCTATGGTCTGATAGACTGATCATCTACATTCTATACGTATCCCTAGCACACCAAGCCACTGATTGATTTGTTCAAGGAGAAGAAGTTTCTTCTTAAGGGTTAGACCTACGCAAGGACTTCGATATCCTCGTTGATGGTTCCCCCTAAACTCGGTAGTGTTTTATTATAAGACTACTACGTGGTCATGCTTGTCTAGGACAACGTGTTCACATGCTTGTAGCAGAACCGGCTCATGTTTTGGAGCTTACTACCGTACTTCATTCCCCCGAGAATCTCGCAATGTCATCTCGTTGATTTGTGTTGCAAACTTTCATTTTGTTTCTAGACTCGATGAGTCTGGAATATCCTGTCACCAACAAGATATGAATCTCAGGCAGATATGATGGTTGGAGCATTTTCCAAGAACTATAATATTGGTCTCTCGATAACCGGTAAAGTGGATGTCGTGGCCAACACATCCAGCCGGAAGACCTATTATTGTAGTATCTCGATTGAAGAAAGTTGGCCACCTTCCCATGAGGATTTCGTAGGATTTACTCTAGAAGTTGTTCCTTATGGATCTATTGTATTCCGAAGTCCGACCACTACTTGGTGGCTACGCCGATGCTTAAAGCATGACCGTGGTAACCAGTACATCAAGGAGAACATTAGAAACGGAGTGCTAAATGTCTCTCGGTCGATCATCCAGATTTTGATTCCTTGACTTCGCTAAGGTGAAATCTGAGAAAGTGTTATCTTCCTTTGCATCTGCATTATCCATCACCATTCATCATGGCGGTATGTTGTGTTGCCAGGATCCTTGACATGGATGTTGGTAAGACGTTGATGAGTATGGAAATGCTCAAGTTCTTGAGAGCACGCTCAGGCACTAGGTTCTGATGCTGTGGTTAACTGGAATGTGCCTCCGTCCTCGCAGTTGTTGATAGCCATCCAATTGGTGGAATCACCTTTGCCGGTGAACCTTCTCCCCAGTTACTAGAATCATTCCCGACATTTGCATTTTGTTCCCAGCTTGCACCGCCATTGTGTCATCCTACTACGGACTACCCTTCTCAGCAATTACTGTTTAGGATCATCTTCAAAAGTTGACTTACCATGGGTCCCATCCATCTCCGATGATAAGCAAAAATCATCCATTGCGCTGTCTTCAACAAGGTAGTCCACATCATCCTTTCTAGTCCAAGTATGTCATTCTTTTGAACTCCTTCAAAAGATCGATTGTGATTGCCTTAGGGTGGTATAAAGAGTTTCAATGATCTATGGGTCAAAAGTAATTCTTTTTGCCACTTGAGGGAATAGTTCTTTGAGTCACCTTCCCCGAGGTGCCCTGTTATAGAATCATGGCAATTTCCCTCCCTACTTTGAAACCCTCGTCAAATTATTTCTTCTATCGCTCCTGATGCAAGTTTTGCCTCTCAGTTCGCGAGATGTTTCTATGTCTCACTCCGTGAGTTGATCGTGAGTTGCCTGATCTTCGAGGAGATCGACTCTTTAGGGTTTTCCTTCCTTCTCATTGTCATGAGTGGATGAAATTCTCAGAGCAAGACATCAAGACAATGATGGTGATCGGATCAACAACCTTATGAGATGCAACCTGGATCGTGAAGACCGTGTTAGTTGTGCCCCTCTGTCTTCTTACCTCACGTCTTGAATCTCGGGACGAGATTTTTGTTAGTGGGGGTGAGTTGTCACAGCCCTAGAATTTGTTTGCAAATAGTTGCACAAGCATTCATGCATCATGTCTAATTTGATCTGAAACTTGAAATGGGGACATGTGAAAGCCTCAGAGAACATTTCTAAAAATGACCAAGATAAAAATTGCCTCAATTAAGTCCAAGAAAATGTTCCTGTGAATCTCTGGAAATATTGGCAAGGGACAAAATTCAAACTAATATTTTTAGAATCTCAGAAGCAATTATTTTGGGCCTTTGATTTAATCCAATAAATATTTGAATTGGATCTATATTTATTATATAATAAATATATGTTCAATAATTCTGAAAATTGTTGTGTGGATTTGGATAAGTCCATTTAGTTCACACAATTATTTTTATGAATTTTGAAAATGGTTTGGTCTTGAACTAAATCAAAACATAATAGCAAAATAGAAAACAGAACATAAATTAAATAAAACAGACAAGGGAAAGGGCCTTACCTGGCTCACCTGTAGCAGAGCCGGCCCAGCCCAATGGCCCAGCCCACCAGGGGCATACCTGTCTTCAAACTCTGTCTACTGGCAGAGGCAGACCAGAGCACGACGCCGGCTGCGCCAGCTCCTGCTTCGCGCTGGCGAGCTCCCCTTCCCCCCCCTTAGGCCTCTGCGATGCCACGCTACCCCCCTGGACCCCCTTGACGCTCTCGCACTCTCCCTCGCCCTCGTACCCTTCTCCGTCTCTCTCTCGCGCGCGCAACCGAACGCAGCCGTCGCCACCGACGAGCTCCCCCAAGGCCACAGCCATCTTTGAGCCTCCCCGATGCACCCCCGAGCTCCGCCTGGTGCCCTTCTTCCTCCTCGCCAAGCCACGCAAGCCGAGGATCACCATGCCGTCGTCTTCGAGCTCGTCACCACCGCTTCTACTCGCCGGACTTCGCCGATCAATTCGCCACCACCGACGCTTCCCCGAGCACGCTCGCCATCCCTACGTCACCACAGTGAGCCCCTGCGTCGTTTCCCCCTTTTTCCCTGGTCATTTTGACCTCTAGGCCATAGCCCCATCTTGGCCGAGCAGTCCACGTCGCCGGTGATGTCGCCGTCGTGGCCACAGCCACCGCAGCTCGTGTCCGAGCACACCATCGTGCTCAGCACGATCCCATGAGCCCGTAGACAACCACGGCGCCCCCTCCCGTGCTCTGTAGCGCTATCCCAAGGATGCCTGAGCTGCTGCCGCCGCTGAACCTCGTCGTCGGCTACTTTTCCAGCCACCCCAGCTCCTACCACCTCCCCCAATGGATGCGCCTCACTCCCAGGAACCCGTAGGTGCAACCCACGGATCGAATGGTGCCCTGTAGAGCATTCCCGAGCCGCCCCGCCGTCTCTGTCGTCGCCGGCGGCTAAACGCCGGCGACCGCTGACTCGTTGACCGGCGTGGGTTGACCCACTGCCCGGTTTGACCTCCCCCTCTCTATCACTGACCCACGGGCCCCGCCCGACTAATTACTTAGTTAGCGCTAATTAGCTAGTTAGGTTAGCTGGGTTAGTTGCTGACCAGTGGGCCCAGCCCAGTTAGTTAGGGCTAACTAACTTAGTTAGTTGACTATGTCACTGACGTGTGGACCCCACACGTCAGGTTTGACCTGGACCGAGCTGTTGACCTTGCTGACGTCATTGTGAGGTCATGCTGACGCAATAATTCCTTTCTGGAATTTATATAAATCTTAAATGATTTATTTATTTTCAGAAAAATGCCCAAAACTCCAAATGAAATAAGTTATATATGAAAAATTATCAGAAAAATTCAAGGAATCCATCTGTACCATTTTCATGCATGTTTGAACAATATTTGTCCTCTGTTTTGGACAAAAAAAATAAATGGCATTTAAATAATCATATATGGAGTTGGAATTTGAATCATGTATTCAAGCCAACTTCATTTAAATCATAGCTAGATGCATTAGCTCAAATCACAACATATTGCCATGTCATGATCATGCATCATATTGTTGCATTGCATTGATTGTGTCGTTCTCTGTTTGCCGGTAATCGTCCCCTCTCAGTCGACGATGTTTCCGACGATGTGATCGATGACACCGATGAAGAGCTATATTATCTTCAGAAGTGCCAGGCAAGCAAAACCCCCTTGTTCATTCCGATACAAGCCCACTCTCTCGCTCCTGCTCTCTTTTACTGCATTAGGACAACAATGATCATCTGCTACTTGTTGCGGTAGTTGAACCCCTTATCCTCTGCATGACCTGTCATTGCCATAGTAAATAGATGAAACCCACTAGCATGAGTAGGAGTTGTTTGAGCCCTGATGTGCCTACTCATTCATGCTTGTTTGTCATACCTTCTACTGCTTAGAGTTGGGTCAGGTCTGATTCATCGGGATGAATCGGAGGTGTGTAAACATGTCCTACTGTTGAGAGCTAAGTGTGTGAACACGATTTGGTAAAGGTAGCGGTGAGAGGCCATGTAGGAGTACATGGTGGGTTGTCTCATTGCAGCCGTCCTCAGGAACTGAGTTCTGTGTTTGTGATCCATGAAAAGCTACTACCACGCATTGGAATGCTTAAGTGCCCCTCTCGACTTATTAATCAACTCGATCTCTGTCCAGGAGTTGCAATTAGTTTCTGGTGTTTGTAGGTAGTGTTAGTAGTCTACCAAGTGGCACCCGGTACAGGTGGGCTTGGGACAGACTAGGCACAGTGGCCCGGTGTACCAAGTGGCACCCGGATGGCGGGCTTGGGAACCCTGTACACATCGTTTGGGGCCGTGAGCGACACCCCGGCCAGATCTCCTTGCGGATGGAACCCGAATAGGCGATAAACCTGGACTAGAGACTTGTTGGTTAGTCAGGTCGTGGCCGACACCCTCGCCCGGCTTCCGCTTGAAGGTTGCCGAGGTACATGACATGTACAGGGCGGTAAGTGGCGAGAGCATGTGTGAAGAAGTACACCCCTGCAGGGTTATCATTATCTATTCGAATAGCCGGATTCCTCGGATATGGAAACTTGGACCCCTTGCATAGTTCATAGACAAGTGAAAGTGGATACTCTAAAATGCGCAAGATAAGCGTGAGTGCTATGGATGGTGTTCTCGTAGGGAGACGGGAGCAGATCCATAGTGGTGTATTGGTATGGTGAATTTGTGGACTCGTGTGCGCCACCTCAAAAGAGTTACTTGCAGTCGTAGTTCAGGTTAGCCACTGAGTCAAAGCTGGCTTGCTGCAGTTAAACTCCACCACCCCCTTTGTTGATACCGATGCATATGTAGCTAGTTCTGATGTAAGTCTTGCTGAGTACCTTTGTACTCACGTTTGCCTAATTTATGTTTTGCAGAGAGACTCCAGTCTCGCTAGTAGTTCCGCGTGGACTTCGACGTTTAGCTTGATACCTCAGCTACGATCTTGTGCCCTAAACAGGATCTGGTAGATAGTCAGGCTTCTTAGCCTTTTTCATTTATAGATGTCTGTACTCAGACATGTTAAGCTTCCGCATGTGTTTTGCATTGTATGCTATGATTGTTGGGTCATGAGACCCATGCTTGTAATATCTGGCTCTTCGAAGCCTAATGAATTAATACTTGAGTCGTAGAGTCTTGTTGTGATGCCATGTTGTATGTACTCATATCGGGCATATTGTGTGTATGATTGAAATGCGTGGTATGAGTGGGATCCGACAATCTAGTTGTTTATCCTTGGCAGCCTATCATATGGGGAAATGTAGTCTAGTGCTTTCTGAGCGATAGTAGTCCGCCATAGCCCGGTTCACCGGAGTCCTGCTAGCCCAGCACTACTGCTCAGGACACTTGACTGGCCGGCATGTGTTTCTCTTCGTTCCTGTGTCTGTCCCTTCGGGGAAATGTCACGCGGTGACATCTGGAGTCCTGCCTAGCCTGCTACAGCCCGGGTTACCGGAGTCCTGTTAGCCTAGTGCTACAGCCCGGATTCACACGTTGTTGACCGACATGCTCGAGGTTGATTCATGTATGCCTGTCCCCATGGGTTAGTGCCGCTTTGGGTTCACGACTAGCCATGTCGGCCCGGGTTCTTTGTCATATGGATGCTAGCGACACTATCATATACGTGAGCCAAAAGGCGCAAACGGTCCCGGGCCAGGTAAGGTGGCACCCGTGGAAATACCGTGCGTGAGGCCACAAAGTGATATGATGTGTGACATGCTAGATCGGTGTGACTTGGAATCGGGGTCCTGACATTACTTCCCCGAGATTCGATCGTCGGTATCTCAATACCTAGTTCAATCTCGTTACTGGCAAGTATGTTTACTCGTTCCGTAATGCAACATCCCGTAACTAACTCATTAGTCACATTGCTTGCAAGACTTATTGTGATGTCCATTACCGATAGGGCCCAGAGATACCTCTCAGATACACGGAGTGACAAATCCTAATCTCGATCTATGCCAACTCAACAAACACCATTGGAGACACATGTAGAGCATCTTTATAGTCGCCTAGTTACATTGTGACGTTTGATAGCACACTAAGTGTTCCTCCGGTATTCGGGAGTTGCATAATCTCATAGTCATAGGAACATGTATAAGTTATGAAGAAAGCAATAGCAATAAACTAAACGATCATAGTTCTAAGCTAACGGATGGGTAAATTCAATCACATCATTCTCTAATGATGTGATCATGTTCATCAAATGACAACTCATGTCTATAATTAGGAAACTTAACCATCTTTGATTAACGAGTTAGTCAAGTAGAGGCATACTAGTGACACTCTGTTTGTCTATGTATTAACACATGTACTAAGTTTCCATTTAATACAATTCTAGCATGAATAATAAACATTTATCATGATATAAGGAAATATAAATAATAACTTTATTATTGCCTCTAGGGCATATTTCCTTCAGAAATCGAGGAGGAAGTTTATGTTAAACAACCTCCCGGCTTTGTTAATCCTAAGAAACCCGACCATGTTTACAAACTTCGCAAAGCTCTTTATGGTCTTAAATAGCTCCTAGAGTGTGGTATAAGTTCTTGACCAAGTTCCTTGTTGAGAAAGGCTTTGAGATTGGAAAAATTGATTCTACTCTTTTTTACTAAACGAGTTAATGGTGAATTATTTGTGTGCCAAATTTATGTTGATGATATTATATTTGGTTCAACTAACCCTCATTTTAGTAAAAAGTTTGGAAAGCTAATGTCAGAGAAGTTTGAGATATCTATGATGAGTGAACTCAAGTTCTTCCTTGGTTTGCAAATCAAGCAAACTAAGGAGGGTACCTTTGTTTCCCAAACAAAGTATACCAAGGACTTATTCAAGAAGTTCAACATGCAAGCAAGCAAAGGTATGAAAACTCCCATGCCTACTAGTGGACATCTTGACTTGACCAAGGATGGCAAGCCGGTTGACCAAAAGGTTTATCGCTCTATGATTGGTTCACTGTTATATCTATGTGCCTCCCATCCCGATATTATGCTAAGTTTGTGCATGTGTGCACGATATCAAGCGGCCCCCAAAGAATGTCATCTTAAGGCTGTGAAAAGGATAGTGAGATACCTAATTCATACACCAAATTTTGGCATTTGGTATCCTAAGAGGTCTGCTTTTGATCTTGATGGATATTCCAACTCGGACCATGCCAGTGACAAGGTTGATAGAAAGTCCACTTTGGGTACTTGTGAATTTCTTGGTATATCTCTTGTGTCTTGGTCCTCCAAGAAACAAAACACAGTATCCTTATCCACCGCCGAAGCGGAATACATTGCCGCCGGTTCATGTTGTCCTCAATTACATTGGATGACCCAAACTCTTAAAGATTATGGGATCTATGTGAAACATGTTACATTGCTTTGTGATAATGACAGTGCTATTAAGATTGCTCACAATCCCGTGAAACATTCTCGAACTAAGCATATTGAAGTTCGTCATCATTTCATTCGAGATCATGTTGCCAAAGGGGACATTGATCTTAACCATTCTCGAACTAAGCATACATTCACAAAACTGCTTGATGAGAAAGTATTTAGCCATTAGAGAGGTGAATTGAACATCATTGATGCTTCAAACTTGGAGTAGAAACTCCATTTGGATACATGCAAGGCATGAGCCTTTGACTCATCCTTGACATTTCTCTTATGATAATGATCATATGTCTTGGATATATTTGCACCCTTGCATGCTATCTAACCCTTGTAGGTACTTGGATGAATCAAAATCTACGAGATTTCTAATCAGTCACATCTTGAGCAATCTCTACATCACCAAGTCTCTACAACATGGTGGTCGAAGACAAGGAAGCATGAAACATTTCAACATATCCTTTGACAAAATCTTTATATCAAATTTCATTCGGTATCAAATTCATGACTGTCATTTTGGATACACAAGTGCTCTTCCTTGCAAGACGAACCCATGTAGGTAGATGAACTAAAACTACAAGTGGTGCTCCCAATCATTGATGAGCTACATCAACCTTGAGCATCCCACACAAGTTCAACTACATGATCAAGTTCAACGCCACCACCCAAGGTATGTTATTCCATCTTAGAGAAGCTTTACCCCAAGTCATGGGTCAAAGTAGCTCAACAAGATGTGAATACATCAAAATGCTTAAACGAAAAATGGCAACCCCATTTTGAGCTTAAAGATGAGTATGACCTATGATCAAGTGTTCTCACTTGACTCCTCAGTCAATATACTCTAACATAGGTGACTTTGTCACCGACCAATTCTAGATGAAGTTCTCTAGTGTCTCTCTCAGTTCTTGCATTTGTCTCTTGCATATTTGTTCCCCTTCTTTTCAAAAAAATACTTCATGTAGATTTCTTTATTTTCTCTGTTATGTTCTGCATTCCTTGCATCCAATTCATTGCAAATCCTTTAGTTAATTCCTTGCAAATCATTGTGAGATCTTATTTGCCTAGTGAGCTGAGATGACAAATGTTCTTTCTGTGTTGAACTCGGACACACCGGTTTGCCTCTTTCGGCCAAACCGAACCATCTCGGTGCCATCGAAGAAAACAACTCGGTGTTACCGATTTCAATGTTGAGAAAACACTTTGCCATTTGCATCCTGCATATTAACTCCAGCTCCACTCAATGATTCTTGTCCTCTACCAGCATCACATTCTATATGCTTCTTTGCTTTGTGACTCAAGGACCAAACCTATTTTGACTCACAATCCAGAAGATCCCTTCTTGGAAATTGATGTCAAAGGGGGAGAGAGAGATCACATCAAAGCTTAATCACTTCAAAAGGGGGAGAGTACTTCAAAGGGGGAGAAATCACATCCGAGCCCAAGATGTTTGGTATTCAAGAGGAGAGAAGTCACATGTCTTTAGAGGGGAAAGGCATGTCAGTTTGTCCTATGTTTCTGTGTAATCTGATTTGTTCTGCTCTTATTTTCTTTTTCCTATATTCACCCATTATCCAATATAAGATTCAGGGGGAGAAAGACTTCTAGGGAAGGAAATCTTTGAACTCATTGCATATCTTTACCTTTGGGGACATGTCTATATCCAATAGGAGTACCTAGTACTCATTCTCTACATGTCATCCTAGTATTGGTACTCTTGTGGTTTGCTGTTCTTGTTCTTTTTAGTAGATGTTTCTGTGTTATCTAACCTTGTTTACTCAAGTTCATCTCTTCCAAAGCTTGCTCAAGAGCATAAGGTAAGTATATGCATCACACTCATGTGCATGATGATCTCTTGCTGATGTACATATTGTTTGCAAGAAGGACTCATGAACACGAAGGTACAATTCCTTTACTCACATCATTTGCTCTGGTGCATATAGCCAAGATACATGTAACACATTGCTTGCTCTGTCATGCTTATGTAGTCACATGCTCTTATATTCCATATTTTCATGATTGCATACATGTAGGGGGGGCTATGCATGTTACATGTCTTTCCAAAGCTTTACTTGGTATTCTTTATATCTTTATCTAAAGCTTTGATGTATGTTGTCATCAATTACCAAAAAGGGGGAGATTGAAAGCACGAGTGCTCCCTGGGTGGTTTTGGCAATTAATGTCAACATATCTCTTGTTGGACTAATGTTTTATCTAGTATATTTCAGATAAGTTCAACAAATGGAGTGGCGTGGACAAGAGGATGTGGAACCCCTGCAAGATGCTAAGAACAAAGGATTGGCAAAAGCTCAAGACTCTACATTTTCATTTTAGTGATCCAGGATCACATTGAGTCCATAGGAAAGCCAATACAATTAAAAGGGGATGAGGTGTTGCTTAATGGTTTGCTTGCTCAAATTGCTTAGTGATAAGCTCCAAAGCCCTCAACCACCTTCTCATATCCACATATGTCCCAAAGCAAAACTCAAACTCGGCCCCACCGATTTGATCTATCCGGCTGTAACACCCCGGATGTAACTTGCCATATTTGTAACTCCGACTCTTTCCTTTTCCGGAGATGCGATACGATATTTCCTTCATGGTTGGGTTTTGTCTTCATTTTGCATTTTGTTCATGTCATGTATTTCATATCATGTCATCATGTGCACCGCATTTGTATTTGTGTTCGTCTCATGCATCCGAGTATTTTCCCCGTTGTTCGTTTCTCAATCCGACACTCCTACTTGCACCCAGCGCACCCCTCTTGTCTCTTTTCGTGAGCGGGTGTTAAACATTCTCGGAATGTACCGAGATTTTCCAAGTGGCCTTGGTACACCACCGGCAGACTGCATGTCAAATTTCGTGTCATTTGGAGTCCGTTTGATGCTCCAACGGTTAACCGCGGAACCGCGAAAGTCTCTTGTGTGTTGCCGCCCAACAACCCTCCAAAACGGCCCAATAACCCATCCAAACCCCTTCCTTGTCCTCCACCATCGGATCACGATCGCGTGGGCGAAAACTACACTCCATTTGGACACCCCAAACACCCTCTACCTATAAATATGTGATCCCCTCCGAATTTTTCGTAGACGAAACCCTAGAACCACTCCTCCCCGCGCCACCGGACATGTCCGTCCCCCGTCGGACGCGTCCACTGCCGCCGCCACGTCGCTCCAGCCAATCCGAAGTCGCCACGTCACCTCCGCCGCCTCTCTGCGCCCACTCAAGGGCCGCCACCTGTCCCCGCCGCGCCCACTTCACCGCTAGGCCCGCGAAGCCCATCCGGTGCCCGCCCGGGCCCGAGTCTTCGCCACCGCGGGCCGCCGCCCGATCCTCGCGCACGTCCCGCGCCCAAGGCTGCGCCCCGTGCCTCGCCG
Source organism: Triticum monococcum (assembly GCA_034509565.1). Taxonomy (NCBI): domain Eukaryota; kingdom Viridiplantae; phylum Streptophyta; class Magnoliopsida; order Poales; family Poaceae; genus Triticum; species Triticum monococcum. The sequence continues at coordinate 701,173,506 of CM067847.1, forward strand.
GAGACCGCCGACCTCGCCGGCCACCGTGCCCTCAGCCACGTCCGCCGCAGGAGGGCCCCGCCGCCTCCTGCCGAGCTCGCCGTTCGCCGCCTCGAAACCACGCCATCACCACCGACCGTCGCCATGTCTCCTCACACCGGCGAGCCTGCCGCTGCCAACGGATCTTCCTCGTCCGACCCCGCCATCGACGAGCTCCCTGCCTCACCTCCCTCGCTGCTTCGCTCCGGATCTGGTGGATCCCGGACCCGTGTCACGCTGCTGTGCTCCTTTGCCATCGTCCGCGCACCCCGGGAACCTCACCAGAGCTGTGCCAGGGGCCGCCGCCGTCGACCTGCTCCGCCGTCGGGGATGACCGCGATGCCACGTGGGCCGTGCCACGTCGAACGCCCAGATCCAAGGCCAAGCCCGCCTCCTCCTCTAACTAGGTCGAGCCCATGGTGAGCTCCAGCCTATCCTTCGCCCCGTGCGCCTGATAGCTATCTGTCGGCCACCTTGTTTTTTTTCTGAAATGACCAAGTCCCTTTATACCAGCTTCATATAGGCATTTTGTGAGGGTCATATCTTGGTGACCGTAGCTCCGTTTCATGCATATGATATATCAAAATGTTCATTGGGAGATGCTCCTCGTTTCATTCCATTGTGGAATGCTTGTTTGAGTTCATCTTGATGCCCTAATCATTGATGCAAGAGTGCTATAAAATGTTTACTGCTGCTACTTATCAGATTATGAGGATTTGTCATTTTTGTCACATTTGTTGTGTGCAGCATATCGGCATGAGCTCTACATTTGTTTTGAACTATGCCATGCCATATTTACAGGGGTGATTGCCATGTATTTTTGTGTTCAATGTGGTGACTAGCACAAGCATGCAAAGTAGCCTTCGTGATATTGCTGATTTCAGGGACTTGGGATTTTGCTAAGTCCTTTCCCTGCTGCTATTTTTATGCCATGTAAACATGATGCTATAGTGAGATCCATGCTTATTTTGAGTATCTTCAGTAGGGGTGTTTTGGACATATAGTTATGCTCTATCCATCCATGCCCATGTTTGCAATTATGGAGTGCCCTAGCATGTCTTAATCTTACTCTACTTTTGCTATAAAATGTTCCTGGCAGATTGTTTACATGTTAATCAATTTTGCCATGGTTGTTGTTAGTGATTCTTGCATGCTATGAACTTGCTCTTGCCATGGTTAGCTTCATGAACATGTCGTATTGCTGATGCTATGCTTGTTTTGTGGTGAGTGATTTGAGCTCGCAAAGATGCCTTCATAATGTTGTTTATGCCATGCTCAGTTTTTTGCTAAGTCTGAACTGTTATTAAAGCTTGCTATGTTTACATGGGTGCCATCATATCTTCTGTGCCTTTTTGGCTCATGGTCAGTAAGGGACTTTTGTTATATGCATTTAGTAGATTCATGCCATGCCTTGTATTGCTATGATATGTTCCTATAGAATGTTGTTTACTTGCTCTAAACATGGCTTCCTGATGTTATTTCTGGCATGTTAGTATTTTCACTAAGTCTGTGAAGCTGATATCTTTTGCACTTTTGCCATGCTTGTTCGAACCTGCTCTTGTACGTTTTAGCTGTAGCTCAGTGTTCATGTTTTGTCAAGCATCTTGAGTGCATCACGTCCATATGCTTTGTTGTTATGTTGGAGTGCAATAGCTTAGTTCCTTGTTGCATTCTAGATGGCATCATGCTGTTAATCGTAGGATTGTGCCATTATTGTTTTGCTTGCCATTTGCAAACCGTGCATCCGTTTCCGGTGATCTTTATGTCGATTTCGACCGAAATCATCTCATCTTTCCAGAGGCACACTTGGTTTGCCAAGTTGATGCCTTGTTCATCCTTTTCCTTCCAGAGCATGCATATGCATTGCATATCATGTCTCTCATATCATGCCATGTTTTGCATCATGTTGCTTGTGCATTGCACTGTGATTGATTGTTGGTCCTTTTGCTTGTGTTCTTGCTTTGGGTAGAGTCGGGAGATGAGTACGTGATTGAGTAACCTATCGAGTACGTGATCGAGGATCAAGCTTTCGTCAACTCTGAGAACTTTGCAGGCAAGATGACCATACCCTCGAAATCACTTCTATCTTTGCTTGCTAGTTGTTCGCTCTTTTTCTATGTCGCGCTACCTACCACTTGCTATATCATGCCTCCCATATTCCCATGTCAAGCCTCTAACCCACGTTCCTAGCAAACCGTTGTTTGGCTATGTTATCACTTTTGCTCAGCCCCTCTTATAGTGTTGCTAGTTGCAGGGGAAGATGAAGTTTGTTCCATGTTAAAACATGGATATTGTTGGGATATCATTATTATATCTTATTTACTTTAATGCACCTACATACATGGTAATGGGTGGAAGGCCCGGCCTTATGCCTGGTGTTTTATTCCACTCTTGCTGCCCTAGTTTCCGTCATACAGGTGTTATGTTCCTTGATTTTGCGTTCCTTGCGTGGTTGGGTGGTATGGGAACCCCTTGACAGTTTGCTTTGAATAAAACTCCTCCAACAAGGCCCAACCTTGGTTTTACATTTGCCTAACAACCTATAACCTTCCCTTGGGTTTTCACGAGCCCGAGGGTCATCTTTATTTTAACCCCCCGGGCCAGTGCTTCTCTAGGTCTTGGTCCGAACTGGGCGATGTCCGGTGCCCCCTGGGCAAACAGGATCTATGCCAACCCGACGTCTTGCCCATCCGGTGTGCCCTGAGAACAAGATATGTGCAACTCCTATCAGGATTTGTCGGCACATTCGGGCAGCTTTGTTGGTCTTGTTTTACCATTGTCGAAATGTCTTGTAACCGGGATTCCGAGACTGATCGGGTCTTTCTGGGAGAAGGAATATCCTTCGTTGACCGTGAGAGCTTGTGATGGGCTAAGTTGGTGCACCCCTGCAGGGTTTTGAGCTTTCGAAAGCCGTTCCTGCGGTTATGGGCAGATGGGAATTTGTTAATTTCCGGTTGTAGAAAACTTGAAACTTAACTTAATTAAAATGCATCAACCGCATGTGTAGCCGTGATGGTCTCTTTCCGGCAGACTCCGGGAAGTGAACACGGTTTTGGAGTTATGTTTGTGCGTAAGTAGCTTCAGGATCACTTCTTGATCATTTATAGCTTCTCGACCATGCTTTGCTTCTCTTCTTGCTCTCTTTGCGTATGTTAGCCACCATATATGCTACTGCTTGCTGCAGCTCCACCTCACTACCTTTTCCTACCCATAAGCTTAAATAGTCTTGATCTCACGGGTGTGAGATTGCTGAGTCCTCGTGACTCACAGATACTTTCAAACAGTTGTAGGTGCCGATGATACCAGTGCAGATGACGCAACCCAACTCAAGTGGGAGCTTGATGAAGATCTTGATCGTTGTCTTGTTTCATTTCCTGTTGATCAGTAGTGGAGCCCAGTTGGGACGATCGGGGATCTAGCATTTGGGGTTGTCTTTCTATATTTTGGTTCCGTAGTCGGACCTTCGATTGTACCTTGGTTGATGAATGATATATTTATGTATTGTGTGAAGCGGCGATTGTAAGCTGACTCTTTATCCCTTTCTTATTCAGTACATGGGATGTGTAAAGATTACCCCTCTTGCGACATGCCTACCATGCGGCTATGCATCTAAGTCGTTCCCCGACATGTGGGAGATATAGCTGCATTGTGGGTGTCTCACCGGCGCCACCGAGTTCACTTGACATAGCCACTGCCAGAAACCCTAATCAGTTTGGTCTCACCGAGATGGGCTTGCAAACTCTTTGTTACCTATTGCAATTATTTCGGTCCCATCGAGATAAGCAATCGGTCCCACCAATTTTGCCTGACCAACTCTCTGTTTAGCTTATTACAAAAATCGGTCCCATCAAGTTTGTGTAATCGGTCAAACCGAGTTGAGGTTTTACCCTAACCCTAGCACATCGGTCCCACCGAGTTGATCATATCGGTCCCACCGAAAAGCCTAACACATTTTGAACTAAATTGGTGTGACCGAGTTTAACAATTCGGTCCCATCGAGTTTGGTGATTTGTGTGTAACGGCTATATTTTGAGTGGAGGTTATATATACCCCTCTACCCTTCCTTCATTAGTGAGGAGAGCCATCAAAACATGCCAACACTTCTAGCATACATTTTCTGAGAGAGAACCACCTACTCATGTATTGAGACCAAGATATTTCATTCCAACCACAATAATCTTGACCTCTAGCCTTCCCCAAGTTGCTTTCCACTCAAATCATCTTCGCACCAAATCCAAATCTGTGAGAGAGAGTTGAGTGTTGGGGAGACTATCATTTGAAGCAAATAGCAAGGAGTTCATCATCAACATACCATCTATTATCTTTTGGAGAGTGGCGTCTCCTAGATTGGTTAGGTTGCACTTGGGAGCCTCCGACAAGATTGTGGGGTTGAACCAAGGAGTTTGTACGGGCAAGGAGATCACCTACTTTGTGAAGATCTACCCCTAGTGAGGCAAGTCCTTCATGGGCGATGGCCATGGTCGGATAGACAAGGTTGCTTCTTCGTGGATCCTTCGTGGACTCGCGCAACCATTACCCTTCATGGGTTGAAGTTTCCATCAACGTGGATGTATGATAGCACCACCTATCGTAACCACGCAAAAAATCTCCATGTCTCCAATTGCGTTTGCACACTCAAATCCCATCTTACATTCTCGCAACTTGCATGCTTTACTTTCTGCTACTCATATACTCTTGTCATGCTTGCTTGAAATGTATTGTGAATGTTTAAACTTGTGCTAAATCTCTACCTTAACTTGAAGAAAAGAAAAATTGCTACTTTTATTTATTAAGAGTCTATTCACCCCCTCTAGATACCTCTTCTTGATCCTTTCAACGGCGCCGCCGCCTATGCATGCTCCGAGGCCGGCGCCACCTCCGGACCATGTTGCGTAACCGCCGCTGCTCCCGCACAGTGCTGCGCCGCCGCCCGTGGCTAGGCTTGCGCCATCAGCGCCGGCTGTGCCAAAGGGCGCCAACGGCCCGGGTCAACATCGGTCTTCCGTGTATCATGGTCGGGAGGCTTACTATGGTGGCCGTGGAACACCGCGAGGCCAGTGGGGCGATGATGGTTATAATGCCTATGGTGAGGGCCAGCATCGAGGCTCGTCGTCGGCGGGAGGCGAGCGCGGGTACGCCTGGCAGAGTGACGGGATCTCGGACCGTCCATTCTATGGTCCCCCGGGAGGCTTCTCGAGGGGGCATCCGGCTCGGACTACCGGCAGAGAGGCCACTACCGTGCTCATCGTGGTGGCCGCAGAGGCAGGTTCCGCCATCGGCAGCCTCCACCGCCTACCGCTAGTGTTACCGAGGTTGCGGATCCGACGAGTTCTGCGGAGGTGGTGGCGACTGTGCAGACTCCAGCGTTGTCAGGCCAGGCCATGGCCGCGGTGACGACACTAGCTACAATGGCGATACCTGAGGCGGTGCCTGGTGTGGCGGATACTGTCAGAGGGCCCGATAAATCAAACAGTGATAGAGCTACCAAGTGGGCCCGAAAGAAGGAGAAGATGATGTGTTATCGCTGTGGGGAGCAGGGGCACTTCATTACAGAGTGCGTGACTGAGCTCTATGACACTTGCCTCAAGCCGGTGCACGAGACCGGGGAGTGCCCGGTACTACGTGAACCGATGCTGAGTGTTACTATATATGGCGTGTGTTGCGCTGAGTTAATGTTCTTTGGGTCCCCTAGTGCGAGGGAGATCCCTGAGGCGCCACAGAGTGCGACCACGGGGGTGGTCAAAGTGACAAAAGGTGTCTTGTCTGACACATAGATCATACAGAGACTACAGGAGCCGGTTCCAGGTAACTTTCAGTGGGAGCTGCTTAGACTTGAGGCCAACAAGTACAAGGTTGAGTTTCCAACTACTGAGGACCTGTAGAGACTGCTGAGTTTTGGGTTGTGTAGAGTCCCTGGCACCGAGTGTATCCTTGAGTTTCATTAGTGGAAGAAGGTGATAACCCACAAGTATAGGGGCCCCGGGCGTGCCTAACCCCCTGGGGTACGTCCCCTGACTCGTGGCCCCCTCGGGCATAGTCTCACGTTGATTCTTCATCCCAAAAATCGCATATATTCCAAAAAAAAAATCTCCGTCGGTTTTTATCCCATTTGGACTCCGTTTGATATGAATTTTCTGCGAAACAAAAAACATGCAACAAAGAGGAACTGGCACTGGGCACTGGATCAATATGTTAGTCCGTATAAAAGTTGCCAAAAGTATATGAAAGTTGTAGAATATTGGCATGGAACAATCGAAAATTATAGATACAACAGAGACGTATCAGCATCCCCAAGCTTAATTCCTCCTCGTCCTCGAGCATGTAAATGATGAAAAAGATAATTTTTGATGTGGAATGCTACCTAGCATAATCTTGATCATGTAATCTAATCATGGCATGAATATTAAGACATGAGTGATTCAAAGCAATAGTCTATCATTTAACATTAAGACAATAATACTTCAAGCATACTAATAAAGCAATCATGTCTTTTCAAAATAACATGGCCAATGAAAGTTATCCCTACAAAATCATATGGCCTGGCTATGCTCCATCTTCACCACACAAAATACTCAAGTCATGCACAACCCCGATGACAAGCCAAGCAATTGTTTCATACTTTTGACATTCTCAAACATTTTCAACTTTCACGCAATACATCAGCGTGAGCCATGTGCATAGCACTATAGGTGGAATAGAATATGATGGTGGAGGTTGTGTGGAGAAGACAAAAAGGGAGAGAGTCTCACATCAACGCGGCTAATCAATGGGCTATGGAGATGCCCATCACTTGATGTCAATGAGAGGAGTAGGGATTGCCATGCAACGGATGCACTAGAGCTATAAGTGTATGAAAGCTCAAACTGAAACTAAGTGGGTATGCATCCAACTTGCTTGCTGATGAAGACCTAGGGCATTTGAGGAAGCCCATCGTTTGAATATACAAGCCAAGTTCTATAATGAAATTCCCACTAGTATATGAAAGTGATAACTCAAGAGACTCTCTATATGAAGAACATGGTGCTACTATGAAGCACAACTGTGGTAAAAGGATAGTAACATTGTCCCTTCTCTCTTCTCTCTCATTTTTTTTATTTTTTTTCTCTTTTTACGCTTCTTTGGCCTCTCTTTTTTTGGGGGGGGACGGGCTTCTTTGGCCACTTTTATTTTGATAACCTCACATGGGACAATGTTCTAATAATGATGATCATCACACTTTTATTTACTTACAACTTAATATTACAACTCGATACTAGAACAAAATATGACTCTATATGAATGCCTCCAGTGGTGTACCGGGATGTGTAATGATCTAGCGTAGCAATGACATAAAAACGGACAAGCCATGAAAACATCATGCTAGCTATCTTACGATCATGCAAAGCAATATGACAATGATGCTCAAGTCATGTATATGAAGATGATGGAAGTTGCATGGCAATATATCTCGGAATGGCTATGGAAATGCCATGATAGGTAGGTATGGTGGCGGTTTTGAGGAAGATATAAGGAGGTTTATGTCTGATAGAGTGTATCATATCACGGGGTTTGGATGCACCGGTGAAGTTCGCACCGAGTCTCAAGGTGAGAAAGGGCAATGCACGGTACCGAAGAGGCTAGCAAGGGTGAGAGTTCTATAATCCATGGACTCAACATTACTCATAAAGAACTCACATACTTATTGCGAAAATCTATTAGCCATCGAAACAAAGTAATAAGAGCATGCTCCTAGGGGGATAGATTGGTAGGAAAAGACCATCGCTCATCCCCGACCGCCACTCATAAGGAATACAATCAATAAATACCTCATGCTCCAACTTCGTTACATAACGGCTCACCATACATGCATGCTACGGGAATCACAAACTTCAACACAAGTATTTATACAATCCACAACTACCCACTAGCATGGCTCTAATACCACCATCTTTATATCGCAAAACTATTGCAGGGAATCAAACGTATCATATTCAGTGATCTATAAGTTTTATGTAGGATTTTATGACTAACCATGTGAATGACCAATTCCTGTCATCTCTCTAAATAGATATAAGTGAAGCAAGAGAGTTTAATTCTTTCTACAAATGATATGCCCACGCTGTAACAAATATAAGTGTAGCAAAAGAGCATTCTACAAATGGCGGTTTTCTATGTGAAGAGAAACAGGCAATCCAAACTTGAAATGATATAAGTGAAGCACATGAAGCATTCTATAAAGCCATACTCAAAAGATATAAGTGAAGTGCAAAGATAATTCTATAAATAAACCATGGACTATCTCATACCAGCATGGTGCATCATAGAAAAGTGAAAACTAAATGCAAAAGACGCTCCAAGATTTGCACATATCGCATGAACGAAATGAATCCGAAAACATACCAATACTTGTTGAAGAAAGATGGGATGCCTTCCGGGGCATCCCCTAGCTTAGACGCTTCAGTCTCCTTGAATATTTACTTGGGGTGCCTTGGGCATCCCCAAGCTTGAACTCTTGCCTCTCCTCCTTCTCCTCACATCGAGACCTCCTCGATCTTCGAACACTTCATCCACACAAAACTCAACAGAAAGCTCGGCAAGATCTGTTAGTATAATAAGCAAATCACTACTCTAAGTACTGTTGCAAACCAATTCATATTTTGTTTTTACACGGCAGCTACTGTAATATAACTTTTCCATGGCTTAATACACTGATAGAAATCGATAGTTTCATCAAAACAAGCAAACGATGCATCAAAAACAGAATCTATCTTAAACAGGACAGTCTGTAGTAATCTGAACATTTACCATACTTCTATTACTCCAAAAATTCTGAAAAATTTAGGAAAAATAAACAATTTATATATAAAGACAGTGCAAAAAGTTCCAGAACCGTTTGACGTTCCAGTAAAACACATAGCATCGCGCACTACAGCCAAAGTTTCTATTTTGCACTGTCATTATTTTTATTTAAACTTTATAAAAGCACACAACAGAAATAAATGACTCTCTAAAACTTCCGGGTTGTCTCCCTAGCCGCGCTTTCTTTAAAGCAGTTAAGCTAGGCATATAGTGCTCAAGTAATGGATCCACCCGGATCCCAAGGTATATCAAAGCCAATTTTAATTAACAATGATTTGTGATTTAGTAGTGAGCACAAAGTAACATATATCATGCAAAAACAAAGTCTAACTCTCTTCCTATGCATTGGCATGTCATAAAGGAACAATTTATGCACACATAGTAAAGGCCAATGCATAGTATAAACAATTTCTTGCAATTTTATCATATTGGAAACATGGAGAGGCGGAGATGTAGTTCCTCTCTCATAATAATTGCAAGGAGCAGCAATCACATGCATATTATATTCACCAAATTATCATGTGCAACGGTAAAATGCAAACCATCAATATAATCCTTAGTAAGGGCAAACTTCTCCGATATAGTGTAGTCGGGAGAATTCAAAAAGATAATAGGACTATCATGCGTGGGTGCAATAGCAACAATTTCATGTTTAATATAAAGAACTATAGAAAGTTCATCTCCATAAGCATAATTCATATTGGCATCTTGGCCACAAGCATAGCAAGCATCAAGTTCATCAAAAAGGGATATTTCAAAAGAATCAACGGGATCATAGCAATCATCATAGCAATCATCCTTCGGTAAGCACGTAGGGAAATTAAACAATGTATGAGTTGAAGAGTTACTCTCATTACAAGGGTGGCACGGGTAGCTAGTCCGCTCTTCCTCCTTTTGTTCTTCACTCTCCTCATCATCTTTTTCATCCAATGAGTCCACAGTTTCATCAATTCCTTCTTCCATTGACTCCTGCAAATATTAGTCCCTTCTTCGACAGCAGAGACTTTCTCAATAAATTCATCAATATCATAATTGTATTTATAATTCTCATAGAAATATTTAAGGATAACTAAATTTTCAGGTCTATAAACTGAATCATCAAAATCTTCAAACTCTTTAAGTAAAGATTCAATTTCACAAGCACCCTTAAAAGCAAAAAATTCTTCAATTCGTTCCACATTGTAATAATCATTTATACCATTAGCATAAGAAGCTAAGGTCTCATTATCATTAAAATTGCATGAAAAGGGAAGGTGTGGAGCCTTCATCCTAGAGCAACAAGTGTAATCATATCTCAAGAATAGTTGCCGAGCATACCAATGCAACATATAAATTTGAGCCCATAATAATTTCCCTTTTTGAGTCAAGCGATAATCCCTAAAGTATTCACGTTCATCCAACGTGTCTCCCATTACATAATTGAATGGGGTTTTACTAGGATTATTAAAGTAGTGCATAATATCTTTCACATAATGAGCATCGAGGGTTTTAGGAGGTTCCCCATCTCCATGAGTAGCAAGTAAACCTATTTTTTTGGTATTTCGTGTTCCATATCCATAACTAAAGATAGAGAACAACTTAGAACAGAAAATGAAAACTATCATCCTGATTAATTGATTAAATGGCCGATTAACTTGCCCATTAGCCGATTAATCCCCTACTCGCTAGCCAACCGAGCAGCTACCAGTTAACTATTTCCTCAACAATGCTTGGTGATAAAGCAAACAAGCACACACGAGAATATTCACCCCACGCTATAACTCCCCGGCAACGGCGCCAGAAAAAGGTCTTGGTAATCCACAAGTATAGGGGATCAATTGTAGCCTCTTTCGATAAGTAAGAGTGTCGAACCCAACGAGGAGCTAAAGGTAGAACAAATATTCCCTCAAGTTCTATCGACCACCGATACAACTCTACGCTCGCTTAACGTTCGCTTTACCTAGAACAAGTATGAAACTAGAAGTATTCCGTAGGTGTAACGGGATAGGTTTGCAGGAATGCAAAGAGCACGTAAATAAAAACTAGGGGCTGCTTTAGGTAAAGAAGCAATAAAGTTAGTATAGCGAGTGTGGAAAAGTGGTGGTAGGAGTTGCGAAATTGTCCCTAAGAAATTGACTACTTTACTAGACCGATATCAAGTTTTATGTGGGAGAGGCCACTGCTAGCATGTCATCCTTGACTTGGAATTCTATGCAATTATGATTGGAACTATTAGCAAGCATCCACAACTACTAACATTCATTAAGGTAAAACCCAACCATAGCATTAAGATATATTGGTCCCCCTTCAATCCCGTATGCATCAATTTCTATGCTAGGTTGAAGCTTCTGTCACTCTTCCCCTCCAATACATAGTCCTATAAACATACAACTAACCCTATGGTGTGATCCACGCGCGCGCTCATATGATGGTTACCAAAGGACAGCAACATAACCACAAGCAAATTAAACCAATCATAGCAATTCACCAATTACCGATAGGATAACGAAAATCTACTGAGACATCATAGGATGGCAACACATCATTGGATAATAATATGAAGCATAAAGCACCATGTTCAAGTAGAGGGTACAGCGGGTTGCGGGAGAGTGGACCGCTTTAGATAGATGGGGGAAGGTGATGAAGATGTTGGTGAAGATGACGGAGGTGTTGGTGTAGATCGCTGTCACATGATGATGGCCCTGGCGGCGTTCCGGCGCCACCGGGAGAGAGGGGGAGAGAGCCCCCCTTCTTGTTCTTCTTCTTCCTTGACCTTCTCCCTAGATGGGAGAAGGGTTTCCCCTCTGGTCCATGGCCTCCATGGCCGCGGAGGGGCGAGCGCCCCTCCGAGATTGGATCTATCTCTCTGTCTCTCTCTGTTTCTGCGTTCCACATTCTGGCCTTTCACCGTTTTTTATATTCCTGGAGACCCGTAACTTCAATTGGGCTGAAATTTTAACACGATTTCTATCCTCATATTGGGTTTCTTGCGGAGAAAGAAGGGCACCAACCGCCTTACGGGGTGGCCACGAGGTCCCATGGCACATCTGACCCCCTGGGGCATGCCCCCTGCCTCATGGCCCCCTCGGGCATCGTCTCGCGTTGATTCTTCTTCCCAAAAATCACATATATTCCAAAAACAATCTCCGTCAGTTTTTATGCCCTTTGGACTCCGTTTGAGACTGACTTCCCTTGAGCCGGATTTTAAACCGGAATCCTTTCTGATGCCCCGGAACTTCTTCATTGAGCCAGGATTTTGTAACTGTCATATACTTTCTAAGCCGAAAATTTTTGATGGCTTTTTAATTTTCATCAATATAACAGTAGCCTCCGGGACCGGGTTATTTTTCCCTCCATCGTCCTGGTGTTCTTAAATTTGCTGAAAATGGCAAGATTTGCTGAGTCATGTCATCGCAGCCCCTGAGTCTCAAGGTGACTCGAGGAGTTGGCTTGAGATTCTCCATATTTAACCGTGATTTAAACCAACATAAGTTGTATGTCATTGGTGTTGATAGCACGATGTGAATCCACAGAAGGTTGAGGTGACTGCGGCGGGTTATAAATGATCCCGCATGAGCCGTGTCAGCAACTCGGCCCATGGTTCCTTCTAATGGCTATTTGAAGTTAACCAAACTGTAGCGGCGGCGACTTGTGCGCCTGCTCATTGAGCCATCCAGTGCAAACGACGGTTGATGATAATTTGCCTCCAATTTAAAAGAAAACCGGGCTACCCGAGCAGTGACTGGCTTTATACTCGATAAACAGCTCATGCAGATAGGTGCGACCCGGTATGTCGATGTAGACCAGGCCGCGAGAGACGAACGGTAAAGACGACCGCAACATCTGAGGCGGTACAGACAGATGAATCAGCCGTGGCGTTGTAAGCCGGTGCGGACGGGCAAGTTGTCCTCCTTGTTGTAAGCCGGCGTGGCCGCGGGAGACGGCCACGGCGTTGTAAGCCGGCGCGGTCGCGAGAGATGGCCACGGCGTTGTAAACCGGTGCGGGAGTCCGTTAAGTAACAACGACCACCTGTGCCAAAAGATGTTGGCGTGCCTCCATCTCCGCGATATAATATCACTTTTTGTCATAAATAATTGCCCTGCATAAACAATATTGCAGACCAAGGCAAAGATAAATTTATTCTTTGACAAAAACAACATGTGCTAATAAAACAAAATTGGATGGATATCACCTGATTTGTTTGAACGACGGATGATCCGTTTTATCGCGACAGAGATAGCTCAGGCAGACCAGCGACTCAATATAGTTCCGGCGTCTCAGTCAGACCGGCGACTTAATATAATCCTGGCGGCTCAAAGCGGCAAGGGCAACTCAACGCGGCTCGGGCGGGTTGATGTAGATTAAGCTGCACGGGGGGCGACTTGCGCACACCTGTTCCATCAGTAAGCGGGCGCGGATGCCGGTGTATGATGATGCTAACGCACACTCCATAAGCACAGCCTTATGCATCTGGACGCTAGGTGATCTCGTTGTGTCTCTCATGAATAATGAACAATTATCTGGAGGCAATTTGTAGACGACAACGGGTCTGCCATTATCACGCAAATCCAATACCAGTGCTGACTGATTTCTCCACCACATGATCCCCCTTTTTGTCTTGACGTGAGGATGAACTAAGAGTGGCTCAATTGGAATACTTCATGATCTGTAGTCGAAATAACCACTACTTTAAATCTGTAGCGGTGTACTTTAAATCTGTAGTCGAAATAATCAGCAATTGTTTTTACTGATTGAGTCTTCACTTGGAGGTGCAAGAGCAGCGTGGCCGCCGGCTCAGAGGAAACGACAGAGGCAGACGGCGGGTTGACAACGCGGCGAGCCACAGCAGCGGCCGGTCGGCAACAGCGGACTAGCGACTTGAAGGCCAGCTGACGTGCGACGCTGTCGGATTCCCCATGCATGCTGCACTTGATTTGTTTTTCTTTGCAGGCGTGCTCGTATCGGACTCGTATGCCTGGGCGGCCGCTAGCAGATCGCGTATCGCCTTTCCTCGAAACTCTATACTGTCTCGGCGGGTGAGTCGTGGAACGGCGCAGCAACAGAAATTGATTTCTTTTCGGATTCGATGGTCCGCCAGGTCACATGCGGCGGCGTACAGGAGCCGGAGCGGCCTGAAGCTTGGTCATGGCAGAGGCGGAGCAGGACGGCTCAAGAAACGGGTGTGCGCTCCAGTAACGAGGCAATAAGCCGGCCACGCGAAATACAGCGAGGCGAGTCCGGCTTGTAGTGCGGTAGCGAAGGTGAACAGCAAAAGTGTGTCTCGAGGGCGGATCGCAGGGACAGCGGACGCAGACCGGCTTTTGGGCCGGCGAGTCTCGCGTGCGTTTTCATCTGGTAGCTTGGTGCTGCGTGGACACTGGACACTGGCCAGGCTGCAGTTTAAAATTATCCTGAGGACGATGGCGGATCGCTGTAGTTTGCAGACGATCTTGCAATAATATGGACCAATCTTTCTGGTGTACGGACTACTAGTCATCCAAATCATCCCTAGGAAACCGAACCACATAGTAACTACTCCATGTGGAGTATAAAATACCAACGGCCGGTCAATCACCTGGGACTTGATCTTCTTTTCCTCTATTTTGTTATGATCCTGTGGCACTGTTTACTTTCAACAGTAGGGCATGCGGACTTCCACCGGGACTTGATACTTGTGATCCCACGTGCTGAAGGAAACAGCGATTTAGGCCCTGTTCGGAACTTGGCAGCTCCGTGGAATTGGGGAGCTGACTTTTAGCAGCTCCATCAAATCCTATCTTATCTTATCTTACCTACTAATAAAGCACGGATTGTTTCTGGTCGTCCATCACGCCATTTTACAAATAAACCCTTCAGTTTTTTGTAAATCAACCCGCAGTACACGTTTAAGTTATAACCGAACCGCTTTTCTCATTTTCTCAGAAAACCCCTTGACGTTTTAGACAATCAACCCGCCGTCCATATTTAAGTCAGCCGAAACGTTTTTTTAGTTTTAACAGAAAACCCCTTGATGTTTCGGTTAATCAATCTACAGTTTATGTAAAATAAGATTATTCATATCTTTTAAATCGTAACTTAAATTTTAACATGTTATATATGAAACTTGATTAGAAAAATATGTAGAATCTAAATATGAAGTTATTTTTAGCTGTTAAATCTTACCTACTAATAAAGCACGGATTGTTTCTGGTCGTCTGTCACACCATTTTACAAATAAACCCCTCAGTTTTCTGTAAATCAACCCGCAGTACACGTTTAAGTTATAACCGAACCGTTTTTTTCTCATTTTCTCAAAAAACCCCCTAAAGTTTTAGACAATCAACCCGCCGTCCATATTTAAGTCAGCTGAAATGTTTTTTTAGTTTTAACAAAAAACCCCTTAACGTTTCGGTTAATCAAGCTACAATTTATGTAAAATAAGATTATTCATATCTTTTAAACCGTAACTTCAATTTTAACATGTTATATATGAAACTTGATTAGAAAAATATGTAGAATCTAAATATGAAGTTATTTTTAGCTGTTAAATATTGCTAAAATATAATTTTTGGTGCAAACTTAATATATAGTGTACGGTCTGTTTTTTTTGTATCGTCGGTGATTCAAATTGCAAATAAACATCTATTAAAACTAGAGTGAGAGAAAAAACATCGAGAACCATGCATACACAACTATGAAAAACCTTGCGGGAAAAAAACAACATACTTTTTATCTTATTCCAAGCGAGTGTGCGCACGTACGCGCGCGCAAAAGAGAGAGACATTAAGACTAACCACATTCAAACGTGTTTTCATTGTGTGAGCACAGAGATCATTGTCGGCAACACAAATGTGATGCCATGTGAAACTAAAAGACGTGGGCCTATTAATGTCTTGAGTCATGGTTATTGGGTTAAGAGTGTGTGTTATTTTCTTTCCCGTTCCAATGCACGGGCTTTTTTTTCGAGCGAGTGTGTGAGTATAGAAGAAATACAAATGTGATGCCATGTGAAACTAAAAGACGCGGGCCTATTAAGGTCCTGAGTCATGGTTATTGGGTTAAGACCGTGTGTTATTTTCTTTCCCGTTGCAACGCACGGGTTTTTTTGCTAGTGAAGCTAAAGTCTTGTCCACTCTCGGAGTGGAGTTAAAGGGGTAGAGAGAAACCGAACGCAGCCTTAGTATTCCAACTAGTAGGTTTGCTCCTGGTTGTCCGATAATAGTAATCGGACCCATGAATAGTAGCATCAGCAAACACACTTGATCTCCTCGGGAGAAGCAACAACAACTCGACGGAAACGGTTTCACCTGATTTTCTTCACGGGTATAATAATTGCCACGCGTATGGAAAGTGCTGGATCGATGGGATTGTAGCAAAATGGACAACAGAACGGATCATGGTGCGTAAGACTCGTGGTAACCCAGATTTCTTTTCCCTGAGGTCGGGCTTGGCGACTTGCTGACGCAAACCGACGCAAACCCTAGCTTCTCTGGATCTCAACCTCGTATATGTTGTTCCAAAGTTAATCATAATTTTGATCATAAACGATAAATTTACTGGCTTTTGCCGCGTGATTGTTCCATGCCGATTCTTTTACATTAGATCAATCGTGAGCTTCTCGATCCCAGAGTGAGGTCCCTCCAAGAACTCAACACCACCGTGCACGAGCCCCACGGTGGGCGCCAATTGTCGTGGAATTGTCACTGCAGATGTCCTAGTGTGAGGACTTAGTCGTGAGGCCGTGCACCTATGTGGTAGCTTGAAGGGGTTGGTCGGAATTGAGAGACGTGAGGCAGATCAACACACCAGACAAGGGTTTAGACAGCTTCGGGCCCCGGGAAACATCATCCGGTAATAACCCTACATGCTGTTTGTGGCTAGGTCTCATTATCACCATGAGGGGGTCGCCGTAAACCGGCTCTCCTCGTTGTGTCTAGCCCTAGAGATTGTTTCTTCTTGCTTGTAACTTGTCCCTCTTTGGGGAGCCCTGTCCCCCTTATATAACTTGAAGGGGCGGTTTACATGACTAGTCCTAGTTGGATTAGAAATACTCTATTACAAGTGGAGTCCTAGTCTTGCTTGCTTTGTAGGAGAATATCCCTTATACTTTCCTCTTAAACCGGCCCGCCATAACATGAACCGGCCTTCTGGGCCTTGGGCCTTGTCATCTGTCTGTCCCGCCCGCCGGGTTACCAGTGAGTCATAATGCTCAGGTAGGTTGCTTGTAAACCGTCTGGTCAGTGCGGGTCACCAGTGAATCGCCAAGTCCGGCCGGGTTATCCTTTCGGCCGGGTTACGCCGTGGGGTATATCCCCGACAAAATGGGAGAAGCACTTGTTCTTCTTGAACACATCTAAACTTGATGAAAGGCAAAAGGAGTACATCATTCTTTCCCCTGAAGAATCTTGGTCCAAAAAAGAGCCATGGCCATGGGAGGCATGGGAGCTACCAATGGGAGTCATGGGTGGCTTCAGAGCTACCATGGGAGGCATGGGTTGCTTCGGAGCTACCATGGGCGGCTGGGAGGCATGGGTGGCTTCGGAGCTACCATGGGAGGTATGGGTGGCTTCAAAGCTACCATGGGAGGCATGAGTTTTGGGCCTCTCATGGGAGGCATGGGAGCACCTCCGGGTGACATGGGTGGACGCATGTCTTCCGGTGTACCTCACATACCTTCGTATTATCCCGTTGGAGATCTTGCAAACACCATCCGAGCTCCCGATAATGATGCGACGCTTGAAAATGAAGAGGAGGAGGAACAATCATCTTCGGTTGAGGAGGAAGAATCAGAGGAAGAAGAGGACGATGATGAGTGATGTGGCATGATTGTTGATGTGCCATTTGTCATGGAATTGTCACGGTAGATGTCCTAGTGTGAGGACTCAGTCGTGAGGCCAACGCATCTTTGTAGTAGCTTGAGAGGGGTTGATCGGAATCGAGAGACGCAACACAAGACAAGGATTTAGACAGCTTCGGGCCCTGGGAAACATCATCCGGAATAGCCCTACATGATGTTTGTGGCTAGATCTCATTATGCTCATGAGAGAGTCGCCGCATAAGCCGGCTCCCCCTTTGTGTCTAGCCCTAGAGATTGTTTCTTGTCGCTTGTCCCTCTTTGGGGAGCCCTGCCCTTGAAGGGGCGGGTTACATGACTAGTCCTAGTAGGATTAGGATTAACCTATTACAAGTGGAGTCCTAGTCTTGCTTCCTTTGTAGGAGAATATTCATTATGCCTTTCCTCTTAAACCGGCCCACCGTAACATGAGCCAACCTTCTGGGCCTTGGGCCTATCTTCTATATGACCCGCCGTTAGGGCCATCCGTGAGTCGCCAGGCTCGTGAGTCGCCACTCCGGCGGGTTACCAATGAAAATGCCAGCCCGTCCGGGTCATACTTCAGGTCGGGTCATACCGCGGGGTATATCCCCGACATTAGCCCCCAGTTTAATTTAGATTTATCCATGTTTAAACCGATCCTGTAAAATAAACATAAGAACAAACTTGATAGATTGTGCTCCGGGTTAAATGTTTTCCAGAACCGGCACCTGATCATCTTTTAAGTCCTTGTCATTTCCTCCTGGATGCATACTCAAGATCTTATAGCAAATCTCTTTTAACAGATATGTCCAAACCTTGCCAATGCAAAAAATCCAGGCACTTCTTTTAAAAAAATCCGGGTCAATAGGCCAGCTTCATAACCAATTTGCTGACATTGGCTCTTGTAGAGAAATATTATAAGAAATAATCCATTTGAGTCGGCCTTCAATGCTCTGACTTGAAAAAAATATTGGTCTTGAAATATTCAACTGATATTCAACCAGCTTAAAGATGTAGATCTTGCCGATTTATGATTGCCAAAATTGTCGGGTTATAAATAAATGATGTCGGGTCATGATTGTTGCAGGCACCGGGTTAATCTGGTCTACTCTAAACTGGGAATTTGATGATTTTTTTCTCCCTTCTATGCATATCACCTGTAGCCCCCAAGTGTCGGGTTGTCATGCTTGCAGCAACCTGGGACTTTTAATTGCCTTATGCTCATGAAAACTACAACCAGTGTAGCCCCCAAGGGCCGGGTCATTATGCAATAATGAGCAGGGACTTTGTAGATATAACCATATAAACTTTGAACAGCAACGTGTAGCCCCCAAGGGCCGGCTTAGTAAGATAATACTGAGCTGGGACTTTGTATATAATTTATTGATAATAACATCATATAATATAATCTTCACCATGGTTCTTGAACCCACGTCCACAAGGTTAAGAGCTTTGTACTCTACCAACTGAAAAATGGCCCATTCAATATAATGGATTAATGCTTGTGTACCTTGAATTTTTTATAGGAGCAATTGGTAGCCCCCAAGGGTCGGCTCATTATGATGTGATGAGTCGGGTCTTCAATAAGGCCAATAAAAAATGGCTTTGCATTAACCCCCATGTGCCATGGTGCATGCAAGCAGTGACAAGGTGTTGGGGAACGTAGTAATTTCAAAAATTTCCTACGCACACGCAAGATCATGGTGATGCACAACAACGAGGGGGAGAGTGTTGTCTACGTACCAACGCAGACCGACTGCGGAAGCGATCACACAACGTAGAGGAAGTAGTCGTACGTCTTCTTCCCGATCCGACCGATCCAAGCACCGTTACTCCGGCACCTCCGAGTTCTTAGCACACGTACAGCTCGATGACGATCCCCGGGCTCCGATCCAGCAAAGATTCGGGGAGGAGTTCCGTCAGCACGACGGCGTGGTGACGATCTTGATGTACTACCGATGCAGGGCTTCGCCTAAGCACTACAACGGTATGATCGAGGTGGAATTTGGTGGCAGGGGGCACCGCACACGGCTAAGGAACGATCTCAAGGATCAACTTGTGTGTCTTGGGGTGTCCCCTGCCCCCGTATATAAAGGTTGGTGGGAGGGGGGCTGGCCGGCCAGAGAGAGGGAGGCGCAGGAGGAGTCCTACTCCTACCGGGAGTAGGACTCCCCCCTCCAATCCTAGTCCAACTAGGAATCCTTTAAAGGAGAGAGAGAGAGGTGGCCGGCCCCTCTCCTAGTCCTAATAGGACTAGGGAGAGGGGGAAGGCGCAGCCCTATGTGGGCTGCCCTCTCACCTTTCCACTAAGGCCCATGTTGGCCCATTTGGCTCCCGGGGGGTTCCGGTAACCCTCCCGGTAATCCGGTAAAATCCCGATTTCACCCGGAACACTTCCGATGTCCAAACATAGGCTTCCAATATATCAATCTTTACGTCTCGACCATTTCGAGACTCCTCGTCATGTCCGTGATCACATCCGGGACTCCGAACAACCTTCGGTACATCAAAATGCATAAACTCATAATAACTGTCATCGTAACGTTAAGCGTGCGGACCCTACGGTTCGAGAACAATGTAGACATGACCGAGACACGTCTCCGGTCAATAACCAATAGCGGGACCTGGATGCCCATATTGGCTCCCACATATTCTACGAAGATCTTTATCGGTCAGACCGCATAACAACATACGTTGTTCCCTTTGTCATCGGTATGTTACTTGCCCGAGATTCGATCGTCGGTATCCAATACCTAGTTCAATCTCGTTACCGGCAAGTCTCTTTACTCGTTCCGTAATACATCATCTCACAACTAACATATTAGTTGCAGTGCTTGCAAGGCTTATGTGATGTGCATTACCGAGAGGGCCCAGAGATACCTCTCCGACACTCGGAGTGACAAACCCTAATCTCGAAATATGCCAACCCAACATCTACCATTGGAGACACCTGTAGTACTCCTTTATAATCACCCAGTTACGTTGTGACGTTTGGTAGTACCCAAAGTATTCCTCCGGTAAACGGGAGTTGCATAATCTCATAGTTATAGGAACATGTATAAGTCATGAAGAAAGCAATAGCAACATACTAAACGATCGGGTGCTAAGCTAATGGAATGGGTCATGTCAATCAGATCATTCAACTAATGATGTGACCTCGTTAATCAAATAACAACTCTTTGTTCATGGTTAGGAAACATAACCATCTTTGATTAACGAGCTAGTCAAGTAGAGGCATACTAGTGACACTCTGTTGGTCTATGTATTCACACATGTATTATGTTTCCGGTTAATACAATTCTAGCATGAATAATAAACATTTATCATGATATAAGGAAATAAATAATAACTTTATTATTGCCTCTAGGGCATATTTCCTTCAGTCTCCCACTTGCACTAGAGTCAATAATCTAGTTCACATCGCCATGTGATTTAACAGCAATAGTTCACATTACCATGTGATTAACACCCATAGTTCACATCGTTATGTGACCAACACTCAAAGGGTTTACTAGAGTCAGTAATCTAGTTCACATCTCTATGTGATTAATACCCAAAGAGTACTAAGGTGTGATCATGTTTTGCTTGTGAGATAATTTTAGTCAACGGGTCTGTCACATTCAGATCCGTAAGTATTTTGCAAAATTCTTTGTCTATAATGCTCTGCACGGAGCTACTCTAGCTAATTGCTCCCACTTTCAATATGTATCTAGACCAAGACTTAGAGTCATCTAGATTAGTGTCAAAACTTGCATCGGCGTAACCCTTTACGACGAACCTTTTTATCACGTCCATAATCGAGAAACGTATCCTTATTTCACTAAGGATAATTCTGACCGCTGTCTAGTGATCTACTCCTAGATCACTATTGTACTCCCTTGCCAAATCAGTGCAGGGTATACAATAGATCTGGTATACAGCATGACATACTTTATAGAACCTATGGCCAAGGCATAGGGAATGACTTTCATTCTCTTTCTATCTTCTGCCGTGGTCGGGTTTTGAGTCTTTACTCAACTTCACACCTTGTAACACAGGCAAGAAACTTTTTCTTTGACTGTTCCGTTTTGAACTACTTCAAAATCTTGTGAAGGTATGTACTTATTGAAAAACTTATCAAGCGTCTTGATCTATCTCTATAGATCTTGAAGCTCATTATGTAAGCAGCTTTACCGAAGTCTTTCTTTGAAAAACTCCTTTCAAACACTCCTTTTATGCTTTACAGAATAATTCTACATTATTTCCGATCAACAATATGTCATTCACATATACTTATCAGAAATGCTGTAGTGCTCCCACTCACTTTCTCGTAAATACAGGCTTCACCGCAAGTCTGTATAAAACTATATGCTTTGATCAACTTATCAAAGCGTATATTCCAACTCCGAGATGCTTGCACCAGTCCACAGATGGATCGCTGGAGCTTGCACATTTTGTTAGCACCTTTCGGATTGACAAAACCTTCTAGTTGCATCACATACAACTCTTCTTTAATAAATCCATTAAGGAATGCAATTTTGTTTATCCATTTGCCAGATTTCATAAAATGCGGCAATTGCTAACATGATTCGGACAGACTTAAGCATAGATACGAGTGAGAAAAACTCATCGTAGTCAACACCTTGAACTTGTTGAAAACCTTTTTCGACAATTCTAGCTTTGTAGATAGTAACACTACTATCAGCGTCCGTCTTCCTCTTGAAGATCCATTTATTTTCTATGGTTTGCCAATCATCGGGCAAATCCATCAAAGTCCATACTTTGTTCTCATACATGGATCCCATCTCAGATTTCATGGCCTCAAGCCACTTTGCGGAATCTGGGCTCACCATCGCTTCCTCATAGTTCGTAAGTTCGTCATGGTCTAGTAACATAACTTCCAGAACAGGATTACCGTACCACTCTGGTGCAGATCTCACTCTGGTTTACCTACGAGATTTGGTAGTAACTTGATCTGAAGTTACATGATCATCATCATTAGCTTCCTCACTAATTGGTGTAGTAGTCACAGGAATAGATTTCTGTGATGAACTACTTTCCAATAAGGGAGCAGGTACAGTTACCTCATCAAGTTCTACTTTCCTCCCACTCACTTCTTTCGAGAGAAACTCCTTCTCTAGAAAGTTTCCGAATTTAGCAAAAGTCTTGCCTTCGGATCTGTGATAGAAGGTGTATCCAATAGTTTCCTTTGGATATCCTATGAAGACGCACTTCTCCGATTTGAGTTTGAGCTTATCAGGATGAAACTTTTTCATATAAGCATCGCAACCCCAAACTTTAAGAAACGACAGCTTAGGTTTCTTGCCAAACCATAGTTCACACGGTGTCGTCTCAACGGATTTAGATGGTGCCCTATTTAACGTGAATGCAGCTGTCTCTAATGCATAACCCCAAAACGATAGTGGTAGATCGGTAAGATACATCATAGATTGTACTATATCCAATAAAGTACAGTTATGACGTTCGGACAAACCATTATGCTGTGGTGTTCCAGGTGGCGTACGTAGTGAAACTATTTCACATTGTTTTAACTAAAGATCAAACTCATAACTCAAATACTCTTTTCCACGATCAGATCGTAGAAACTTTATTTTCTTGTTACGATGATTTTCCACTTCACTCTAAAATTCTTTGAATTTTTCAAATGTTTCAGACTTATGTTTCATTAAGTAGATATACTCATATCTGCTCAAATCATCTGTGAAGATCAGAAAATAATGATACCTGTCGCGAGCCTCAATATTCATCGGACCACATACATCAGTATGTATGATTTCCAATAAATCTTTTCTCGCTCCATTGTTCCGGAGAATGGCGTTTTAGTCATCTTGCCCAAAAGGCATGGTTCGCAAGCATCAAGTGATTCATAATCAAGTGATTCCGAAAGCCCATCAGCATGGAGTTTCTTCATGCGCTTTATACTAATATGACCTAAACAGCAGTGCCACAAATAAGTTGCACTATCATTATTAACTTTGCATCTTTTGGTTTCAATATTATGAATATGTGTATTATTAAGATCGAGATCCAATGAACTATTTTCATTGGGTGTGTAACCATATAAGGTTTTATTCATGTAAAGAGAACAACAATTTATTCTTTTACTTAAATGAATAACCGTATTACAATAAACATGATCAAATCATATTCATGCTCAACGCAAAAACCAAATAACACTTATTTAAGTTCAACACTAATCCCGAAAGTATAGGGGAGTGTGCGATGATGATCATATCAATCTTGGAACTACTTCCAACACACATCGTCACTTCACCCTTAACTAGTCTCTGTTTATTCTGCAACTCCCGTTTCGAGTTACTAATCTTAGCAACTGAACTAGCATCAAATACTGAGGGGTTGCTATAAACACTAGTATAGTACACATCAATAACATGTATATCAAATATACTGTTGTTCACTTTGCCATCCTACTTATCCGCCAATCACTTGGGGTAGTTCCGCTTCCAGTAACCAGTCCCTTTGCAGTAGAATCACTTAGTCTCAGGCTTAGGATCAGACTTGGGCTTCTTCACTTGAGCAGCAACTTGCTTGCCGTTCTTCTTGAAGTTCCCCTTCTTCCCTTTGCCCTTTTCTTGAAACTAGTGGTCTTGTCAACCATCAGCACTTGATGTTTTTCTTGATTTCTACCTTCGTTGATTTCAGCATCACGAAGAGCTTGGGAGTTGTTTCCGTTATCCCTTGCATATTATAGTTCATCTCGAAGTTCTACTAACTTAGTGATGATGACTAGAGAATTCTGTCAATCACTATCTTATCTGGAAGATTAACTCCCACTTGATTCAAGCGATTGTAGTACCCAGACAATCTGAGCACATGCTCACTAGTTGAGCGATTCTCCTCCATCTTTTAGCTATAGAACTTGTTGGAGACTTCATATCTCTCAACTCGGGTATTTGCTTGAAATATTAACTTCAACTCCTGGAACATCTCATATGGTCCATGACGTTCAAAACGTCTTTGAAGTCCCGATTCTAAGCCGTTAAGCATGGTGCACTAAACTATCAAGTAGTTATCATATTGAGCTAGCCAAACGTTCATAACGTCTGCATCTGCTCCTGCAATAGGTCTGTCACCTAGCGGTGCATCAAGGACATAATTCTTCTGTGCAGCAATGAGGATAAACCTCAGATCACGGATCCAATCCGCATCATTGCTACTAACATCTTTCAACACAATTTTCTCTAGGAACATATCAAAAATAAACACAGGGAAGCAACAACGCGAGCTATTGATCTACAACATAATTTGCAAAATACTACCAGGACTAAGTTCATGATAAATTTAAGTTCAATTTAATCATATTACTTAAGAACTCCCACTTAGATAGACATCCCTCTAATCCTCTAAGTGATCACGTGATCCAAATCAACTAAACCATAACCGATCATCACGTGAGATGGAGTAGTTTTCAATGGTGAACATCATCATGTTGATCATATCTACTATATGATTCACGCTCGAACTTTCGGTCTCCGTGTTCCGAGGCCATATCTGTATATGCTTGGCTCGTCAAGTATAACCTGAGTATTCTGCGTGTGCAACTGTTTTGCACCCGTTGTATTTGGACGTAGAGCTTATCACACCCGATCATCACGTGGTGTCTGGGCACGACGAACTTTGGCAACGGTGCATACTCAGGGAGAACACTTCTTGATAATTTAGTGAGAGATCATCTTATAATGCTACCGTCAATCAAAGCAAGATAAGATGCATAAAAAGATAAACATCACATGCAATCAATATAAGTGATATGATATGGCCATCATCATCTTGTGCTTGTGATCTCCATCTCCGAAGCACCGTCATGATCACCATCGTCACCGGCGCGACACCTTGATCTCCATCGTAGCATCGTTGTCGTCTCGCCAATCTTATGCTTCCACGACTATCACTACCGCTTAGTAATAAAGTAAAGCATTACATCGCGATTGCATTGCATACAATAAAGCGACAACCATATGGCTCCTGCCAGTTGCCGATAACTCGGTTACAAAACATGATCATCTCATACAATAAAATCAGCATCATGCCTTGACCATATCACATCACAACATGCCCTGCAAAACAAGTTAGACGTCCTCTACTTTGTTGTTGCAAGTTTTACGTGGCTGCTACGGGCTTAAGTAAGAACTCATCTCACCTACGCATCAAAACCACAACGATAGTTTGTCAAATAGACTCCGTTTTAACCTTCTCAAGGACCGGGCGTAGTCACACTTGGTTCAACTAAAGTTGGAGAGACAGTCTTCCGCAAGCCATCTATGTGCAAAGCACGTCGAGGGAACCGGTCTCGCGTAAGAGTACGCGTAAGGTTGGTCCGGATCGTCTCGTCCAACAATACCGCCGAACCAAAGTATGACATGCTGGTAGGCAGTATGACTTGTATCGCCCACAACTCACTTGTGTTCTACTCGTGCAAATAACATCAAACCATAAAACCTAGGCTCTGATACCACTGTTGGGGAACGTAGTAATTTCAAAAATTTCCTACGCACACGCAAGATCATGGTGATGCACAACAACGAGGGGGAGAGTGTTGTCTACGTACCAACGCAGACCGACTGCGGAAGCGATCACACAACATAGAGGAAGTAGTCGTACGTCTTCTTCCCGATCCGACCGATCCAAGCACCGTTACTCCGGCACCTCCGAGTTCTTAGCACACGTACAGCTCGATGACGATCCCCGGGCTCCGATCCAGCAAAGATTCGGGGAGGAGTTCCGTCAGCACGACGGCGTGGTGACGATCTTGATGTACTACCGACGCAGGGCTTCGCCTAAGCACTACAACGGTATGATCGAGGTGGAATTTGGTGGCAGGGGGCACCGCACACGGCTAAGGAACGATCTCAAGGATCAACTTGTGTGTCTTGGGGTGTCCCCTGCCCCTGTATATAAAGGTTGGAGGGAGGGGGGCTGGCCGGCCAGAGAGAGGGAGGCGCAGGAAGAGTCCTACTCCTACCGGGAGTAGGACTCCCCCCTCCAATCCTAGTCCAACTAGGAATCCTTTAAAGGAGAGAGAGAGAGAGGTGGCCGGCCCCTCTCCTAGTCCTAATAGGACTGGGGAGAGGGGGGGAGGCGCCGCCCTATGTGGGCTGCCCTCTCACCTTTCCACTAAGGCCCATGTTGGCCCATTTGGCTCCCGGGGGGTTCCGGTAACCCTCCCGGTAATCCGGTAAAATCCCGATTTCACCCGGAACACTTCCGATGTCCAAACATAGGCTTCCAATATATCAATCTTTACGTCTCGACCATTTCGAGACTCCTCGTCATGTCCGTGATCACATCCGGGACTCCGAACAACCTTTGGTACATCAAGGAAATAAATAATAACTTTATTATTGCCTCTAGGGCATATTTCCTTCACAAGGGACTTGCATATTTGATGTAATATCAACTTGAATAATATAGCCCCCAAGTGTCGGGTCGTAAGCCTGCAGCGACTCGGGACTATTCCTTCCATTATAGAATAAATTATATCCATTGATAAAATAATATCCATTGCGCTGAAGCGACTTTGAAAACCTTAATCGTAATATTGGTTATTGATAACCATAATAAAAATACAGCCATGTTGGCTATTAAAGATTTGAAAAATATAACCCGGTTTGAAAAAACGGTTCCTGTGATATTGAATCGTACTGCCGGTTTAGGATACCTGTGTAGTAAGGGTGATAACCCAATCTTTAGAAGCCAAAAACTTCCAAATATTTATGATTTTCATATATGGCGACTTATCATCCACAGTCAAGCCGGGTTAATCGAAACCACATATATGCTTCAGATATGAACAAAAAGTCTCAAGACAAACCCAAAAGACTGTTTCCAAAAAACTTAAGCAAAATAGAAGGAAGAATTTGAGGCTTCTAATTCGAATACGATCAGTAAAGCGGACCAAAGGGGTTAAGCTAGGATTCGAATATGATCATGTAGTCCCAGGTGGCTTTGGCGTTGGGCCGATCAAGAGAGTACCGACAGCTATGATCTCTTTGGTTCGAATACGACCTATGTTTGAACAGGAAGCCCCCAAATGACCTTGAGAGATTTTTAACGACCCTGATTCGAATACGATCCAAGTCGGACCCAAAGGGATTATGCTATGATTCAAATACGATCAAGAAGTCCCCTAATGAATTTGGCATTGTGCCGATCAAGAGGGTACCGACAGCTATGTTTTCTTTGGTTCGAATACGACCTATGTTTGAACGGGAAGCCCCCAAATAGACCTGGCCAAACCTCGGGCCGGACCGGGCCTAGCCAAGCCCGACGAAAAAAACCCAGGCCCGAGCCCGGCCCGGCCCGGCCATCGGGCCTGTTTTCTAGGCCCGAGCCTGGCCCAAACATGCAAAAGCCCGCCGGGCCTCGGGCTGGCCCGGCCCGACCTTCAGAAAACTGCAAAAATGACGGGCCCGGGCCTGGCCCGGCCCGGCCACCGGGCTCAAAATCTAGGTCCGAGCCCGGCCCGGGGGCAGCGTCGGGCCGGGCCGGGCTGCCCATGGCCAGGTCTACCCCCAAATGACCTGTAAATGTGTCTATGAGCCGGATCAAAGGGTAATCATAGCTTAGCTCAATAAGCCAGAAGCCCCCAAGTGATATATTTTCTGAACTGTGCTCGCCGGGTGCCTATGTTTGAGTTGTGCTGTGTAACAAACTCTCTTTGGTCCCTGTAACTTTCTCTAAAAACTCGAACTTGCGAGAGACGAATTCTTTTTAAACCGGAATTTCGAACCGGATATTGAGTGTTTCAAAACTTTGTGGGAGACAAGGTTTACCTTGAACCAGATTTTGAGCCGGAATCCTTCTTTTTAAACCGGAAATTTTTTGACGGTCTTTAAATGTTCGCCAATAAGCAGTAGCCTTCGGGGCAGGGTTTTTTTCCATCCAATGATCCAGAGTTCTTGAATCTGCTTTAAATTGGTAATCATTCATTGAGTCATGTCATCGTAGCCCCTGAGTCTCAAAGCGACTCGAGGAGTTGGCTTTGAGATTCTCCATATTGACCGTGATATAAACCGGCATAAGTCATTCAATCAACTCAGTGATATAATAATCCCTTTAGAGTAGACAACTTGCCCTACATTGGAGAACTTACAAGCCAGAGTAATCGCTCTTCTAAAGAAAACAATATGTAATATAAAAATATATTGGATGAATTTCACCTGATATGTTAAGCCAGAAATTATTCACCGCGGAGTTGATGATCACCATGGTGAAGCTAAAATCAATATCGGGCAAGTCGGCCGCGGGAGCAGATGGTTGAGCCGGCCGTGGCATTGTAAGCCGGTGCGGACGGGTGAATCAATTGCAGCAGCGGTAAGCCGCGCGGTCGGCGAGTCAATCGCGTGTGCGGTTTCAGCGAGTTGATGTAGATCGAGCTGCACGAGCGGCGGCTTGCGTACACCTCTTCAGTAACAGGTGGGCGCGGACGTCGGTGCATGATGATGCTAATGCACACTCCATAAACACAACAAGGCACCACCCTTATAATGAATCATTATCCTGCGCAAAAATATTACCAGCCAGAGTAATTGTTCGCAAAGAAACTAAATATGTTCTCTTTAAAATAGACTGGACGGGTATCACCTGATATATTCGGACGACAGATGACCTATGCGCAGGCTAAAATTTAGTTGGGGTCAAACAGCAGTACGCATGTATTCCCTCCGTCTCATAATGTAAGATGTTTCCTAATAATACTATAATAATGCCAAAAAGTGTTTTACATTATGGGACGGAAGGAGTAGCAGTTTACTCCATCACCGTACGAGCATCCAATGTCAGCGTCGCCCGTTTGCCGCTGATTTCTTATTTCCCATAGCAGTAATTGATCCATTAAACCTTTTTGCAGCTTGGCTTAACATGGTCACCACTCTGTCATTTGACTCATGTGATATTTGTTTATACTTTTTAATCAATACCCTGGCATCATGCAAGAGGTCACTCAAGGCCGCACAATCACATGACCCCGGCATTGAGCGACTGCCACAAATTCATCAGGGCCCAGGTCGCTTTGGGAGTTGGTCTTGAGCCCCCTCCCTCCTATTTCTTTTTCTTTGTCTTAATATGATGAAGACTCGGCAGTGGCCCTTGATCTCCACGTATGAGTAGTAGTAACGCACTTGCAACACCAATGCTTTGCGGTAAGCCTTCGGGTGCACTTCGTGTAAAGGAGACGGCGGCGTGTGTCGCGGCCGTTGACCACACAGACAATACCGGCTTAACGCACGGCAGTAGGGGCAGTAGTTTAGGCCATGTTTGGTTTTAAATAAGTCACATACTTATAAGTCCAAAAGTGCAAAAAGTGACTTATTTTGCCAAATAGACCCAACTTATAAGTCACTCCAACTTATAAATTATAAGTTGCTCCATCCCAACTTAAAACTTAGAAGTCACCCCCTTTTGCATGGGTCCCACCACTTTTATATAAAAAAACAAGGTAGAAAGGTGTGCTCAGATGACTTATAAGTCAGGTGGTAACCAAACAGGCGTGACTTATAAGTCACTAATTGGTGACTTTGAAAACCTCAATCGTAATATTGGTTATTGATAACCATAATAAAAAATACAGCCATGTTGGCTATTAAAGATTTGAAAAATATAACCCGGTTTGAAAAAACGGTTCCTGTGATATTGAATCGTACTGCCGGTTTAGGATACCTGTGTAGTAAGTGTGATAACCCAATCTTTAGAAGCCAAAAACTTCCAAATGTTTATGATTGTCATATATGGCGACTTATCATCCACATCCACAGTCAAGCCGGGTTAATCGAAACCACATATATGCTTCAGATATGAACAAAAAGTCTCAAGACAAACCCAAAAGACTGTTTCCAAAAATCTTAAGCAAAATAGAAGGAAGAATTTGAGGCTTCTAATTCGAATACGATCAGTAAAGCGGACCAAAGGGGTTAAGCTAGGATTCGAATACGATCATGTAGCCTCCGGTGGCTTTGGCGTTGCGCCGATCAAGAGAGTACCGACAGTTATGTTCTCTTTGGTTCGAATACGACCTATGTTTGAACAGGAAGCCCCCAAATGACCTTGAGAGATTTTTAACGACCCTGATTCGAATACGATCCAAGTCGGACCCAAAGGGCTTAAGCTATGATTCGAATACGATCAAGAAGTCCCCTAGTGAATTTGGCATTGTGCCGATCAAGAGGATACCGACAGCTATGTTTTCTTTGGTTCGAATACGACCTATGTTTGAACAGGAAGCCCCCAAATGACCTGTAAATGTGTCTATGAGACGGATCAAAGCGTAATCATAGCTTAGCTCAATAAGCCGGAAGCCCCCAAGTGATATATTTCTGAACTGTGCTCGCCGGGTGCCTATGTTTGAGTTATGCTGTGTAACAAACTCTCTTTGGTCCCGGTAACTTTTTCTAAAAAGTCGAACTTGCGAGAGAAGAATTCTTTTTAAACCAGAATTTTGAATCGGATATTGAGTGTTTCAAAGCTTTGTGGGAGACAAGGTTTACCTTGAACCAGATTTTGAGCCGGAATCCTTTTTTTAAGCCGGAAATTTTTTAACGGCCTTTAAATGTTCGCCAATAAGGCAGTAGCCTTCGGGGCCGGGTTTTTTTTTCCACCCAATGATCCAGAGTTCTTGAATCTGCTTTAAATTGGTAATTATTCACTGAGTCATGTCATCGTAGCCCCCGAGTCTCAAAGCGACTCGAGGAGTTGGCTTTGAGATTCTCCATATTGACCGTGATATAAACCGGCATAAGTCATTCAATCAACTCAGTGATATAATAATCCCTTTTGCAGTAGACAACTTGCCCTACATTGAAGAACTTACAAGCCAGAGTAATCGCTCTTTTAAAGAAAGCAATATGTAATATAAAAATATACTGGATGAATTTCACCTGATATGTCAAGCCAGAAATTATTCACCGCGGAGTTGATGATCACCATGGTGAAGTTAAAATCAATCTCGGGCAAGTCAGCCGCGGGAGCAGATGGTTGAGCCGGCCGCGGCGTTGTAAGCCAGTGCGGATGGGTGAATCAATTGCAGCAGCGGTAAGCCGTGCGGTCGGCGAGTCAATCGCGGGTGTAGTTTCAGCGAGTTGATGTAGATCGAGCTGCATGGGCGGCGGCTTGTGTACACCTCTTCAGTAACAAGCGGGCGCGGACGTCGGTGCACGATGATGCTAATGCACACTCCATAAACACAACATGGCACCACCCTTATAATGAATCATTATCCTGCGCAAAAATATTACCAGCCAGAGTAATTGTTCTCAAAGAAACTAAATATGTTCTCTTTAAAATAGACTGGACGGGTATCACCTGATATATTCGGACGACAGATGACCTGTGCGCAGGCTAAAATTTAGTTGGAGTCAAACAGCAGTATGCATATACTCCCTCTGTCTCATAATGTAAGATGTTTCCTAATACTATAATAATGTCAAAAGATGTTTTACATTATGAGACGGAAGGAGTAGCAGTTTACTCCATCACCGTACCAGCATCCCATGTCAGCGTCGCCCGTTTGCCGCTGATTTCTTATTTCCCATAGCAGTAATTGATCCATTAAAACTTTTTGCAGCTTGGCTTAACATGGTCACCACTCGTCATTTGACTGATGTGATATTTGTTTATACATTTTGATCAATACCCTGGCATCATGCAAGAGGTCACTCGAGGCCGCACAATCACATGACCCTGGCATTGAGCGACTGCGACAAATTCATGAGGGCCCAGGTCGCCTTGGGAGTTGGTCTTGAGCCCCCTCCCTCCTATTTCTTTTCCTTTGTCTTGATATGATGAAGACTCGGCAGTGGCCCTTGATCTCCACGTATGAGTAGTAGTAACGCACTTGCAACACCAATGCTTTGCGGTAAGCCTTCAGGTGCACTTCGTGTAAAGGAGACGGCGGCGTGTGTCGCGGCCGTTGACCACATAGACAATACCGGCTTAACGCACGGCAGTAGGGGCAGCAGTTTAGGCCATGTTTCGTTTCAAATAAGTAACCAACTTATAAGTTGAAAAGTGTAAAAGATGACTTACTTTGTCAAACAGACTCAATTTATAAGTCACCCCAACTTATAAGTTATAAGTTGCTCCACCCCAACTTAAAACTTATAAGTCACCCCTTTTGCATGGGTCCCACCATCTTTACATAAAAAAATAAGGTAGAAATGTGTGCTCAAGTGACTTATAAGTCAGATGGTAACCAAACAGGCGTGACTTATAACTCACTGATTGGCGATTTTGAAAACCTCAATCGTAATATTGGTTATTGATAACCATAATAAAAATATAGCCATGTTGGCTATTAAAGATTTGAAAAATATAACCCGGTTTGAAAAAACGGTTCCTGTGATATTGAATTGTACTGCCGGTTTAGGATACCTGTGTAGTAAGGGTGATAACCCAATCTTTAAAAGCCAAAAACTTTCAAATGTTTATGATTGTCATATATGGTGACTTATCATCCACAGTCAAGCCGGGATAATCGGAATCACATATATGCTTCAGATATGAAAAAAAGTCTTAAAACAAACCCAAAAGACTGTTTCCAAAAAACTTAAGCAAAATATAAGTTACCTGAGCACACCTTGACGTGCCGGCGGCGTCTACTTGGCGCGCCGGCGGCTCGGCGTACCAGCGCGGCGTGGGCGGCTCACAGCGGAGGCGACTCATGGCGTAGTGAAACGGAGGCTGGCTCGGATGCGGAGGATTTGGCTTGCAGTAGAGGAATGAGGCCGGCGAGGCGATTCAGCACAGAACAACACGGAGCAGAGGGCGCTTGGCATCGGGGAACCTGGTGGTTGTGGCCGGACGGAGCGGCAGCAAAAGAGAGAGACGACACCGACTTCAAGGTGAGCAGCGAAGTCACCAAGCGGAGCTGCGGCCACGGTGGCGTTTTGGAGAGGCGCCGGCACGTCGGGGCTGCGGCCGGGCATTATTTGGAAGCGCGTCCGGCCGTGCCGGCTCCAAGACGAAGACGGAGGCAGAGATTAAATCCGTGGCCTTATCCACTTTCGCCATGGTTTTTTTTTTAATTTGGACTCCACGCTTGTTTCAACAAGTAGTAGTAAATTGGGTCTTTTCTTTCTCCGGTAGCGAATCCAGTTAATTTTTTTCATTTTTTTTTCAGACAACCATGCATGTAGCCTGCCTTTCCATGCGTTGACTTTCTTTGGGACTTGAGCTGCTCCCGACAAGTAGTACGGCGTGGATACGTATTATTCTGGCGTCCGTTGCTTCCGATTAGCAGTGGCGTTATAAGATCAGGAAAAAACAGCCAAACTGCGACATAATCTAAGGCCTTCTTTGATTTGTAGGAATTTTATAGGATAGAATTTGTGAAGGAAAAATTTCTTTGAAGCCCTTTGGTTTGTAGGAATAAGTTCCTATTCCTATGTAGGATAGGATTCTATCCTTCATATTTTGGAGGAAAAAAAACATTAGCCTAGATTTAATGAAAAAATTCCTATCTTACGCATCAAATGACATCTTTTTTATAGGAATTGAGACGCATGTCATTTCACTTTCTATGATTTTCCTATTTTTATAAAATTTCTATCCTATGAATCAAAGGAGGCCTAAGTTTTGTTTGGTTCCTAACTGACGATCGATGTCATGCTTCTGCTGCTGTCGCTGTTTGCTTTGTGGTCTGGACAGGTACCTCTCGGCGCTGTTGCTTGTACGCGAGCTCACAGACCAGATTGAAGTCAACAGAGGCCGGATCAATAATCAAACGTCCAGCACCCGAACTCCATGAAAAATAAAAAAAATTCTCCAGGATTCGATCTTGAGATCACAGTTGATGTAGATCCTTCCGTGCTATTTCTTAATTATCCAAAAAATCACAATCTTCTCGATCCTTAAGAGAGCTTCCTTCAAGAATTTAACATCACCGTGCGCAGGCCCTACGATGGGCGTCAACTATCATAGAATTGTCACGGCAGATGTCCTAGTGTGAGGACTCAGTCATAAGGCCAACGCATCTTTATAGTAGCTTGAGAGGGGTTAAGCGGAATCGAGAGACGCAACACAAGACAATGATTTAGACAGCCTCGGGTCCCGGAAACATAATCCGGAATAGCCCTACATGCTGTTTGTGGCTAGATCTCATTATGCTCATGAGAGTGTTGCCGCATAAGCTGGCTCCCCCTTTGTGTCTAGCCCTAGAGATTGTTTCTTGTCGCTTGTCCCTCTTTGGGGAGCCCTGCCCTTAAAGGAGCGGGTTACATGACTACTTCTAGTAGGATTAGGATTA
This sequence comes from Triticum monococcum, assembly GCA_034509565.1. Classification (NCBI taxonomy): domain Eukaryota; kingdom Viridiplantae; phylum Streptophyta; class Magnoliopsida; order Poales; family Poaceae; genus Triticum; species Triticum monococcum. The sequence goes on from CM067847.1 coordinate 701,208,393, forward strand.
ACCTATTACAAATGGAGTCCTAGTCCTTTGTAGGAGAATATTCATTATGTCTTTCCTCTTAAACCGGCCCACCATAATTTGAGCCGGCCTTCTGAGCCTTGGGCTTATCTTCTATCTGACCCGCCGTTAGGGCCATCAGTGAGTCGCCACTCCGGCGGGTTACCAATGAAAACGCTAAGCCCGGCCGGGTCATACCGCGGGGTATATCCCGACACATTTGTTTGTGCAAACTTTTATTTGTCATGAACTTGGTTGGGCGATTTTGAACTATGCCGTGCAAGTGAACAATGCTATATATGTCTTTGTTTTGCACATTTATTTAATATTTGAAACATCATCATATTGTCAAATGGACATGTGAAAAATCATATTTGCAAGCGCCGGCTGCTCGTGCGCGCTGTAATTTAGCGCGCCTTCTGAATTACAAATTTGTTCATCAAATTCAAATTTTATTCATAATTTTTTCAAAAAATGTTCTTGAATTACAAATTTTGTTCATCAAATTAAAAAAAGTTCATAGAATGCCAATTTTTTTATTGATGTTCAAAATATGTTCATCAAATTCAAAAAATATTCATTCCTTTCAAATCATGAACATTTTTTGAATTTAAGAAATGTTTTGGAATTTGGTGAACATTTTTTAATTCCGTCAGCATTTATCATTTCGTGAACATTTTTTTTCAAATCATGAACAATTTTCGAATTTACAATCGTTTCACAAGTTGTAACTTTATTGAAATCCCGAATTAGTCTTACAATGGAAAACGATTTAAAAAAAGGAAAAAAGATGCTTCTGCTTTCCCTCCACATACATGGTCCAGCCCATGAGGCAGCACGGGGAGCGGGGAGTACGCACTCCGTTGTTCGCTGGCGCGTACAGCGCTAAATAGGAGGTCTCGATAGCATCTCATTGAATCCCGAATGCATGGTCCAACCATCTCTTCAAATCGGAAGCTGCCCATATGGTCCATCATCCTGGCGTCTGAAATACTTTTGGAAAGACAATTATGATTAGTTTTGGATAAGTACTCTCGAAAATCTACAAATAGGAGATGTTTTGTTCTATTTTGATTATGTTTGGATAGGCAATCATTATTATTAATATCATCCTTCATATCTAGATAAACTAAGACAAACTATAAATAGAATATATTTTTCTTCTGTTTTGATTACGTTTGGATAGACAATTATTATTATTAGTATCAGCCTTCATATCTAGATAAATATAAGGCAATCTATAAATAGAAGCTTTTTCTGTTTTGACTATGTTTGGATAGACAATTTATTATTATTAGTATCAGCCTTCGTATCTAAATAAATCTAAGACAATCTACAAATAGAAGATTTTTCATTCTGTATATAGTTATTATTATTAGTATCAACGTAAATACATTTGAAATGCCATGTGATAAATGATCCACACATAAGGAATGAATATTTTCCATGGAATATATCTAGACATGTTTTAATGTTAGATACGTAGATACCTTCGTATCTAATAAATCTGACCCAATTTTTTGGGACCGAGGTAACATATAAAGAGGGGTCTCGCCCCTCATGGGCAGAGCAGCACGGAGAGCAAAGTTGGCTTCCCTACGCACGGATAACAAGGAAAGCTACCTCGCAAGCCGGAGTACACTTAGCAAGCAGCAGTCTCCACAATGCTGGCTTGGTGCTGCTTTGTTGTGTCCCAGCTGCTCATCGTAATAACGCTCATATACCTTGTCATGACCAAGAGCAAGGTCCGCGGTGGCACGTGCTCATCGGAGATGGTGCCGCTTCCACTTCCGCCGGGGCCATGGCCATGGCCACTGGTGGGTAGCCTGCCCGAGATGGTGCTCAACAAGCCGGCGTTCCGTTGGATCCATCGCGTGATGAAGGATATGGACACCGACATCGCCTGCTTCCGCCTCGGCGACGTCCACGTCATCCCAATCACATGTCCCAAGATCGCAAGGGAGGTGCTCAAGAAGCAGGACAAAAACTTCTCGTCTCGCCCACTCACCTTCGCCTCCGGCACCATCAGCAGCGGGTACAAGGACGCCGTGCTCTCGCCGTTCGGCGACCAGTGGATGAAGATGCGCAAGGTGCTCACCTCTGAGATCATCTGCCCCTCCCGTCACAAGTGGCTCCACGACAAGCGCGCCGACGAAGCTGACAACTTGACGCGCTACATCTACAACCTCACTGCCGGGGGGTCGTCATCTTCAACATCAGGACTAGCCAACGTCAATGTGAGGCACGTCGCGCGACATTACTGCGGCAACGTTATCCGTCGGCTTGTCTTCGGCCAACGGTACTTCGCGGAGCCTCAGCCGGACGGCGGGCCGGGGCCGATGGAGGTGGAGCACATGGACGCTTCCTTCGCCCTCCTAGGGTTCACCTTTGCGTTCTGCGTCAGTGACTACCTCCCGTGTCTACTTGGCCTAGATCTCGACGGCCACGAGAAAATTATTAAGGAGGCCAACACAAAAGTGGATAGACTGCACGACGTGGTCATCGAAGAGCGTTGGAGGCAGTGGAACAGCGGCGAGAGGCAGGATGGGGTCCAAGACTTCCTTGACGTTCTCATCACGCTTGCCGACGGTGACGGCAAGCCGTTGCTCAGCATCGATGAGGTCAAAGCACAGTCCAAGGTAAGCAAAATATTAATTAATGAGAAATTTTAAGATGGTTCAAGGGCCTAGATTGAATTTTGTGACCAATTGCCTCATAGTCCTAAATGGTACTAATACGTCATCCATGAGAAAAGGTAATAGCTTACACTATTAAATACTAGATATTATAGCTCACACTATTAAATACTAGATCTTATACCGCATTTCGCAGGTGTTAGAAAAGGGAAACAATAGAATAAGAAATTATGAATTAATAGTTTAAACATAGCATTATTGTAATTTTCTACCATTTTGATGTGATTTCAACTTAAACTGTATTTAAAATTCCAATTATTCAATTTAATCTCTCTTAATGCAAAGGTATAAATTGTAACAACTTACATTTATCTCCATGGACTGCATGCAGGGCATAATATTAGCGGCCATAGATAACCCGTCAAACGCAGTGGAGTGGGCGCTGGCGGAGATGGTGAACAACCCAGAATTGCTGGCCAAGGCGGTGGAGGAGATGGACCGGGTGGTTGGTCGCGAGCGACTGGTCCAAGAGTCGGACATCATGCAGCTCGACTATCTCAAGGCGTGCATACGTGAGGCATTTCGCCTCCACCCAATCGCTCCCTTCAACCTGCCGCATGTCGCGATTAGCGACACCATTGTTGCGGGCTACCACGTGCCCAAGGGTAGCAACGTCATCCTCAGTCGGCTGGCCCTGGGCCGGAACCCCACCGTCTGGGATGAACCGCTCCACTTCAAGCCAGAGCGCCATATGGGAGACAACATCAATGTGGTGCTTACCGAGAGCGAATTGCGGTTCATCTCCTTCAGCACCGGACGGCGAGGATGCATCGCGGCATCACTAGGAACAACCATGAGTGTCATGCTCTTTGGCAGGCTCCTGCATGGCTTCACCTGGACCAAACCGGCTCGGGTGTCGGCCATCAATCTCAGCGAGTCCAAGCACAACCTCTTCATAGAGAATCCGCTAGTGCTACATGCTGAGCCACGTCTTCCAGTGCACCTCTATCCTCTCATGCATGTTTGAGAAAATAACGAGCTATGAATCACCGATATGGCAAGTATGCTAGCTATCTTTTTTGTTGAATCTATACTTACTAATAAAGGAAGGAGATATTCATTTTTTTGTCCCACTTTGTTTCGTTCCACTTCGATTGATTTTCACGTATGCTAGCTATTTTGGTTTTGTCCGTTTCACGTACGAGTGACCCAGTTTCTTTCATGCGCCACTGAATCGTCCTATGCTTGTCCAAAGCATTGGAACAGCACGTCCTAGCCAAACAACCGCACATCTAGTATTAATTTTGGACAAATAGAGATGAAATGTATACAAGATGATGCTCTTTTTATCACCAACGAAGGATGAAATTAGGTCGGCGCATATAGGGCAACTCCATTTGAGTTGTTTCTTCCGGCCCAAGTCCCAGGCGGTGCAGCATAGCAGCCTATAATAGTCTTTCTATTTTGGATCATCAATTAAATAGTACCACATATTTTTCTTACTTTTAATTCTACAAGTTTATATACGATAGCAAATTGCCATGGGAATCAATAAGCAGCCTAAAAAACATTAAACAAAACTCAGAGAGTGAGGTATGCTATGAGGACGCATATTTTGAGGGTGATCAGATCTGAGTATGGGCCAATAAAAGCAATACAGACACGATTAAAGATCTGTCATTATGGGCCAATGGAACTAGTGAAAACCCAACTAAATATCTGAGATTATAGGCCAATGAAAGAAATGAAGACCCGATTAAAGATTCAAGACTATTACGGGCCAATGGAAGAAATAAAGACGTGATTAAACTTGCAAGCTCATGCCGATGTGTGTGGTGCATAATTAAAGGAGTCGTGGGCTAAATCATTATAATTTACACCAAAGGTGAGAAGCAGATGGGTGGGGTAGACTGAGGAGGAACTCGCAATTTCCACACTTGACGCATACAACCAGCTCGTCACCATACTCACGAAACATGAGATCATTGGTGATGACACGCCGAGGTGTCCACCAAAGCCCGTGCCACCACGGAGCTACCTCCCTCGCTAGGATTTTTTTACTTGCAATTAATTTTGATGATAAAAGACTAATGTTTGTCTCCCATTGCAACACACGGACATATGTGCTGATAAATCCAAAGGAAAAAAGAAAACTGAAAGAAAATCAAAAATAAAAACCTCAAGACAAAAAACCCAACAGAGAGCCTAAGAAATACCGGAATGGAATCAAACCTTGGAAGAAAAAACCAGAAAATCAGCACAACAGAAGTCAGACCAAACATAACGAAAGCAACAGAATAAAAAGGGAGCAACTAGTTGATGAGGGCTCCTACGGGAGCCTCGCAATGATCAGCGCCACTCGGCGCGCTCTCAGCCGCCTCGCCCCGTGTCGCACTCTGGGCGCTTCCTTCGTAATTTGTTTTTTTTTCGCACGCGTTTTCTGCTTTTTAAATGGTTTTTTCTGGTTTTTTTTTCTACTTTTTAGTTTTCCATAGCTTTTAGGCCAAAAAAATTGCGCGAAAAAGCATGTTTTTTTTCCGCGGGAAGCATAGTTTTGCTTCCGCGAGAGGCACGGTCGTGCTTTTGCGAGAGGCACGGTTGTGCCTCTCGAAATCGGAAAAAAGGCATTTTCTGTTTCTTTTCCTTCCACAAGAACACGATTTTGCTTTTGCAAGAGACACGGTTGTGATTTTGCGAGAGGCACGACCGTGCCTCTTTCGAAAAGGAAAAAACGCGTTTTTCTTGTTTTTTTTCCTTCTATGAGAGACACGGTTTTCCTTTAGCAAGAGGCACTGTTGTGATTCCGCGAGAGGCACGACCATGCCTCTTTCGGAAAGGGAGAAACCCATGCTCCCGGTTTGGTTTTTTCGTCCAGCTTTTTCGTGAGAAAAGTTTGTTAAAACCTATAAACGTGTATCTAGTTTTGAAGATCTCAACGCGAGGAATCCAACAGTGAAAACGGTTCGAGATTTGGACGCACGCTTTAAGAGATAAAATATTTTGAATAAACGGATCTACGAAAAAAGAGAAAACTCACATGTTGTGACAAAATGGCGCGTGCCATTTGTCACAACCTGAGAAGGTGAGGTGATCTTTGCGATGAGTACTCCTGCTCAATTAGTGATATCGAAATACAAAGTCCGGTTGAAAATAGACAGATGAAAAGTTTTACCTCTTAGTTTTACTTTCTTATGTGTTTTCTCTTCGATGTACTCCCTCCGTTCCTAAATATAAGTTTTTATAGAGATTTCACTATGGACTACATAGTGAGCAAAATGAATGAATCTACGCTCTAAAATATGTCTATATATATCAGTATGTAGTTTGTAGTGGAATCTCTAAAAAGACTTATATTTAGGAACGGAGGAAGTACATAGCTTTCCAGGTTGGGTTTTAACTCTGTATTCTCCTGGCTCTGTCAGCTTTATCTTAATGAATGCAAAGTATCCCGGAAAAAATCCTGCCTAGAAGTTTGACTCATGATAAAAAGTTCCTGCAGTTTCCCCTAAAAAATGCAGAATTCTGGGCAGGGCTTTTACTTTACTTGCTCTGTCTTTTAATTGTAGCTTTTAGTATCTCTATTACTACATCTATTCCAAAATAATTTCTGTTGTGGATTTGTCCTAAGTCAAACTTCTTTAAGTTTGACCATAACTACAGAAAAATATATTAACATCCAGATCTGGGAACCACTAGGGATCAGACTACTGATCCCTAGCTTTTCGTCAGACTGGTGGATAGCCATTGGATGAAACAGTGCTGGACGTTGGATGCATCCCTTAAAAGAACGCCCCCTTTCCTTGACGGTTTCTAAAACCATTTCCTATATACACGTAGTTTCCATTATGAGGTCCCTATAATCACGTATGATAAGTACCTTGGCAGTTTCCAAAAAAATAGTCCTTTACTCACGCTGCTTCCATATATGCAGTTTCTATAATCACGTGTGTTTCTGTAAACAAACAAAGCTTCCTTCCATTTGATGCCTAATTGCATGATGTGATAAACATGCTTCCCACAGTACAAGCCAGGCTTCATAATTCTTTAAGTCATATTTTTTCAAGTAGTATCATAATTCGTCTTGTGCTATGAAGCAGGTGTGGATGTACTTTGAAACATAATTTTATGGTAGTTGAAGCATCAAAATGTAGTACCAGAACATTGCTATGATAGTGTAAAGAACGAAGCATGCAAGTGTCATTCAAAACGTATTTTATTTATGTGAGAAGCATCTCACATGTAATAGTGAGAATTTATGTGCTAGTGAGCCATTGGAAGCACAGTCAGATGGATGTGGAAGCAGGAAAAAAGTAGTACAAAACCAGTATCTGATGTTTAAAGAAAGGAGCACATATGAAGACATTTGGAAGCTTATTGTACATAAGTTGGAAGCATGGCACATAGGATACCGAAGCACATGTATTATGGTACTAAAAACAATGGAAGCACATACAGGGTCACTAGAAGACCTAATATTCATATCCGTGAAGCATCGCCTATATTACAAGAATCACAACATTCACACTAAGGCAAGGGGACAGTCAGTTCGAGGCATCAGAGACGAAGCCGATGGATCATAGTCATTGTTAGTAATAATCTTGACATGCATAGATTGTTAGCCGCATGCATACAGGAGTGTGGATCACGGTCAGTTAGCCGGGCCATATTCAGTTGGTTGGCTGGCTTGATGTGTCTAGGTTGTTGGTTAGCTTTGTGTATGGAGTTGTGAGTGGATTCGGTCATTAGTGGATAACCATCACCATGGTGTAGTGGCCGGTGTGTTGGCCCGATCGTGCGTGCATGGATGCATGCAAGTTAGTTGGATTAGTAGGAGTTAGCGGCCGAGCTGTGTGGCGGCTGGCCAGTGCGTGTGTGAGTCTTTCACTGGTAGAAAAAGGACCTATAGTCCCGGTTCGTAAGGGCCTTTAGTCCCGGTTCCTGAACCGGGACTAAAGTGTCGGTACTAATGCCCCGACCTTTTAGTTTCGGTTCAATCTAGAACCGGGACTGATGGGCCTCCACGTGAGCAGTGAGCAGAGTCCAGACAGGAAACCCTTTGGTCCCGGTTGGTGGCACCAACCGGGACCAATAGACATCCACGCGTCAGCATTTCTGTGGCTGGGGTTTTTGTTTTTTTTAGGGGGGGGGGGGGGGGAAGGGGTTGGGGGTTTTGGGGGGTTAATTTAGGTGTTTCATATATTGTGTTAGCTAGCTATAATTAATAGAGAGAAGTGTGATGAAGTCATGTACCTACGGTAGGGACACGGACCCGTCCTAAAGAGCCCTACCATAGGACATCCCTAGAAGAAGTCACCTTTCAATCAACTTGAAGGTATCCCACTCGACGGGTTGAAGACACTCGACCAAGAAGCTGTCACTCGACCAAGAAGCCAACCACTCGACTGCCAGAAGACCTCAAGCCACTCCGCAGGCAAACGGTCGGCTATTAAGTAGTCTTTATGATTATTATGACACTTTATTAGGGACGTTATCAGTAACGCCCCACCTTAAATGTACCTTAAACCCTGCATTACTGAGGGCAGGAGAGGGCTGGCGAACTCTATATAAGCCACCCCCCTCCTCAGTATCAAGGGTTCGCACCCCTGTCAATTTACACACGCATAATACAGTCGACCGCCTCCGGGCACCGAGACGTAGGGCTGTTACTTCCTCCGAGAAAGGCCTGAACTCGTAAACCTTGCGTGCCTACAACTTCCCAATAGCTAGGATCTAGCCTCCTCATACACACCCCCCTACCTCACTGTCAGACTTAGAACAACGACAAAGTGTCCTCTCTTATGTCCGTGCTTGGTCGACGCTACGTACTATACATACGTATAGAGAGGACTAGACACGCTAGCTAGCTAGTAAGCAAACGAAGGAAACAGAAGATCGTCATGAACATATATGCATACAGAGAGAAGTGATATCGACCACCTCTCCTTCTCCGAGAGATTGGTCGAACAACAAGTTCTCGTATATCTATCTGACACTACCGGCTACATATATACAATAATGATCTCTTACAAATATAATCATACGGACTAAGGGTCCACATAGAATTCTCCGTCTCAGGGATCACGTGGTCAAAAAAGAATGCCGCCAATTCCTCTTGAATTGCTCGCATGCGAGCTGGTGCTAGGAGTTCATCCCGCTTCCGAAACATCTAATTTAAAAAAGGGGGTCAATAAATATATATATGAATGAATGAAACTCAACACAAATGATGGTAATAAAATAAAATTGTGAATGTTGTTATTTATGTACTTCATATTGTTCGTAGCCCCGCTCACAGGTCGTGTGGCGGATGGACTCGCAAACGTAGTATCCACAGAAATCATTCCCTTGTTCCTGCCACAACCATTTTACAAGAAATAGAGGTTAATCAAACTGATAAGCAAGAATGCCAAATGGTATTGATGAAACTAGCGCTTGAATAACTAGTAGATGCACTTAAAATGCTACTATAGTACTTACTTTCGGGGGTCTAAATTGCAGCTCCTTCGGCAGTCCCGGAGCTTTTCTGGTGAATTTTCTCCAAACCCTGCCGGACAAAGAAAACAATTACTTGATATATCAGGAAATGAATAAAGTTACTGATATGGTGGATAATGATCGATTTAACTTACTTCTCGAGTATTTGAGTCATGTCTGCATAGTCCTGGGGATCTTTTCGTCTTGAGTCTAAGATGGTTACTAGTCCCTGCTCAAGCTTAATCTCTAGGAGAATATAGTGGAAACTGCACACGCATGCATAACTCATCAATTACATTACTATAACCTTGACTAATATATAAGGGAAACCGAATACGCACAAGACAGTAACACTCACTTGAAGTTGTAAGGAAAGAGTATTATATCTTTGTTTTCATTTATTACCAACGATCGTAGCAAGTTGGCCTCGGTAGCTGCGGCATGAAATTTAATCTGAGTTGCATCTATGAGATATGTGTTAATGAACCGAATATCACTGACTTGTCTTTTCTTCAATTCGGCGATCTTCAATCTGCATAATATAGTGAGGATGATTATAAATACATGCAATGAAAGAGCTAAGCTATATAGAGAAACTTAATGACAGAAGTAGTACTACTTACAGACAGTAGCAGGCGACCGTTGTTTTATTGAGGGCCAATTGATTGAAAAACTGATAGAACTCCTCAAATGGAATAGGCAATAGTTCAATTCCAACGAGGTCATGCTCCTTTTTAACTTTCACATACAAAGTACTCCTCCCCCAGAGTCTCTGCAGATTTTCAAGTACCAATCATGCAATCTTCGCATCATCATTGATAGAGATCTTTCATCTTTGACGAGAGGCTTCCCGTACTCGTATCTTTGTATCTGCACGTCCATGGGTTCATAATGTACATTGTCGGGCAGGTAATCTGCAAGATTGCTATAACCGGGCACCATCCTTGGATCATTAGCGATGTTGTGGCTAGGCACCTTGAGCGGGGGGCATGATTGCTTCGCTTGTTCGCCGAGCTGGGCAATTTGTTTCCCAGCTCGTCGTTCTTTCAGCCTTTGATCACTGACAGTACTTCCCGACCGCTCCGCTTTGGCAAATTCCTTTCCAATAATGCGCTCATAGTTTCCTTTCGGCGGAGACTTCGGTGGTTTTGTCAGGGTAGCCAGAGTGCGCTTCACTTTTACCGGATCTACCTTCTCCTCCGGAGGTGGATGTCTCTTTGCTCTCAACCCTTGAAACCAGTCATCCACTTCAGTTCGCGCGATCTCAGCGTTCTCCTCCGGGGTCCTCTCATATGGTAACTTCTCTGGAGTCTTCAGAGAAGGACCGAATCTGTGTGTCCTCCCGCCTCTGGTTGTACTGCTAGACGCCGACCGAGCAGACGGAGCGGTTGTCTTCTTTACTTGCTTATGAGGCGGAGGAGAAGAACTACGACGCGCCGGAGTAGCTGGAGCGGCGGCAGGTCTCTTCCGCCCTTGCTGACGAGGCGGAGAAGAAGGAGGCTGGCTGCTCGGGCGCATTGGCGCAGGCGGAGAAGGAGGCGGAGTGCGGCCACGCGCCAGAGAAGGAGCCGGCCGAGGGCCTTGATCGTCACTCGCCGGAGGAGGAGGCGGTGGAGGAGGCAGAGTGCCCTGACTTGCCGGAGGAGGAGGAGGAGGCGGAGGCGTCCAGTTCGAAAGGTTGATGAGCTCCTTCCGCCATAGGCATGGAGTCTTCAGAGCAGACCCCAGCCGAGTCTCCCCTTCACCGGTAGGGTGGTCAAGCTGGAGGTCCTCAAATCCCTCCGTTATTTCATCCACCATCACCCTAGCATATCCTTCTGGAATCGGCCGGCAGTGAAAAGTTGCGCCGGGTTCAGTAGGATAAATAGAGCCAACAGCCGCCTTGACCTTCAAATTCATCCATTGCGTCATGAGGTGACAATTTTGAGACTCTGTTATAGCATCCACGGGATAGCTGGCAGGAGCCATCAAGGCATGCTCCGGCTGAAGCAGCTCGGTGGAAGCCACGCTGCATCTGCGCTGAGATGGCGGGGTAGCTTCGGGGGAAGCTTCGGTAGTACGTTTGCTGCGATTTGCTTCTCGTTCCTCTATCGTGTCTACCCTTGCTTGTAGCGCCTGCATTTGGGTCTGCTGCACTTTTTTCCTCCTCTCATGGGATTTGTAACCGCCTGCGTCCGGAAACCCAACCTTCCACGGAATGGAGCCTGGCGTGCCTCGTGTCCGTCCAGGGTGCTCAGGATTCCCGAGGGCCATTGTGAGCTCGTCGTTCTCTCCGTCTGGAAAGAACTTCCCTTGCTGAGCTGCTTCGATATACGGCTTAAGCTTCCTGACTGGTATGTCCATTTGATCGTTCGTCCAAATGCACTTCCCTGTTACAGGGTCCAAGGTTCCGCCAGCCCCGAAGAACCAAGTCCGGCAACGGTCTGGCCAGCTAATTGTCTCTGGTTCGATCCCTTTAGCAACCAGATCATTCTTAGTCTTGGCCCACTTAGGCCGGGCTACGAGGTATCCACCTGACCCCGTGCGATGGTGAGGCATCTTCTTCGCAGCATTTTGCTTGTTTGTCGCCGACATCTTCTTACTCTTTTCCGATGTCTTGTGGGCCACAAATGCGGGCCAGTGATCTCTGATCTTCTCATATCTGCCCTTGAATTCTGGTGTCTCATTATTTTCGACAAACTTATTCAACTCTTTCTTCCACCTCCTGAATAGTTCTGCCATCCTCTTAAGAGAAAAAGACTTGATTAATTGCTCTTTAACTGGGTTCTCTGGATTAACCTCTGGCGGTAGGGTGAAATTTGACTTTAGCTCAGTCCAAAGATCATTTTTCTGCATATCATTGACATAAGACACCTCAGGGTCTTCTGTAGCCGGCTTAAACCATTGCTGTATGCTTATCGGGATCTTGTCCCTAACCAGAACCCCGCACTGAGCAACAAATGCGCTCTTTGTCTGGAGGGGTTCAATCGGTTGGCCGTCGGGCGCGATTGCTATGATCTCAAACTTTTCATCCGAGCTCAACTTTTTCTTTGGGCCTCGTCTCTTTACCGAAGTTGTGCTCGATCCGGAGGGCTAGAAAAAAGAACAAAGACTTAATTAATATGTGTACATACCAAAACAATGAATGCATCAATCAACTAGTCAGCACAGGCTTAACTAATATATATACCTGGCCGGACTCGGTTCGGTCACCGGAGCCGTCATCACGGTCTCCTTCTTGCACCGGCATTGGGTCACCGGAGCCATCCTCATGTTCTTCTTCTTGCACCGGCATTAGGTCACCGTAGCCAGCTTGTTCACCCTCTCCTTCCAGACCATCGGTGTCGTTGAGAAACAACGAGACGGCATCACTTCCTTCTGCGATTATGTCCCTCAAGAGCGCTTCTTTTGCTTCGTCTCAGGCGGTGTCCATAGTTTCTACAAATATTTACAATATGGCAATTATTATTCAAACATGACAGATGGATATATTAGTGCCAAACGTAGAACTAGCTACCTAATCATAGTAAGCTATCGGGATGGGGTATATATCGACAATGACGACACTACATCAATGTCCCTCGACGACCCTCGTTCCCGATAAAAAAAGAGGAAGAAGAAGAAAAAAGAGAGGAGAATAAAGAATAGAGGAGAAGAACTCCTCTATTCTTTCTTCTCCTCTTTTTTTTCTTCTTCCTCTTCTTTTTTTATCCTCTTCTTCCTCTCATGTTCGAGAGCATCGCCGAGGGGTCGGGAGGTTGCGTAGTGTCAAAGGATTCAACAAAACCATGTCTTCATCATTAGGCGAAAGTAACATGTGCATGATGGTACGAAGCTCTTCAAAGTTGTTCTAGAACGGAGTCCCAGATAGGATAATTCGCCTTTTGGTACAAAGTTCAGCAAGAGCCTTCCGAATATCGCTATTTGGAAGGCCTTTGCTGAATTCGTACCAAAAGGCGGATTATCCTATCCGGGACTCCATTCCAGAACAACTTTGCAGAACTTCGTACCAACATGCCCTGGTTACTTTCGGCTAAGGATGAAGGCATGGATTTCTTCAATACTTTGACACTAGGAAACCTCTCTCGACCCCTCGGCGATCCTCGACCCCTTGAACCCTCGAACCCTCGACGACCCTGGAACCCTCGACCCCTCGGTGATCCTCTTCTTCCTCTCATGTTCGAGAGCATCGCCGAGGGGTCGGGAGGTTGCGTAGTGTCAAAGGATTCAACAAAACCATGTCTTCATCATTAGGTGAAAGTAACATGTGCATCATGGTACGAAGCTCTTCAAAGTTGTTCTGGAACGGAGTCCCAGATAGGATAATTCGCTTTTTGGTACAAAGTTCAGCAAGAGCCTTCCGAATATCGCTACTTGGAAGGCCTTTGCTGAATTCATACCAAAAGACGGATTATCCTATCCAGGACTCCATTCCAGAACAACTTTGCAGAACTTCGTACCAACATGCCCTGGTTACTTCCGGCTAATGATGAAGGCATGGATTTCTTCAATACTTTGACACTAGGAAACCTCTCTCGACCCCTCGGCGATCCTCGACCCCTCGAACCCTCGACGACCCTGGAACCCTCGACCCCTCGGCGATCCTCTTCTTCCTCTCATGTTCGAGAGCATCGCCGAGGGGTCGGGAGGTTGCGTAGTGTCAAAGGATTCAACAAAACCATGTCTTCATTATTAGGCGAAAGTAACATGTGCATGATGGTACGAAGCTCTTCAAAGTTGTTCTGGAACAGAGTCCCAGATAGGATAATTCGCTTTTTGGTACAAAGTTCAGCAAGAGCCTTCCGAATATCGCTATTTGGAAGGCCTTTGCTGAATTCATACCAAAAGGCGGATTATCCTATCTGGGACTCCATTCCAGAACAACTTTGCAGAACTTCATACCAACATGCCCTGGTTACTTCCGGCTAATGATGAAGGCATGGATTTCTTCAATACTTTGACACTAGGAAACCTCTCTCGACCCCTCAGCGATCCTCGACCCCTCGAACCCTCGAAGACCCTGGAACCCTCGACCCTCGACCCTATAGAACCCTCGAACCCTCGGACCCTCGACCCTGGAACCCTCGACCCTTGACCCCTCAAACCCTCGACCCTGATATCCTAGAGGAGAAGATCGAAGAAAAAAAGAAGAAAAAAAGAGGAGAAGAAGAAAGGAATAGTGTAGAAGAAGAAAAAAAAGAATATATTCTATTTTCTCTTCTTCTCCACTATTCCTTTCTTCTTCTCCTCTTCTTTTTCTTCTTTTTTCTTCTTCTTATTTATTTCTCCTCTTCTTCCTCTCCTCTTCTTCTTCTTATTTAGTTCTCCCGACCCCCGACGACCCTCGTCCCTGATAACATTTTTTCTCCCCTCGACACCTATCGACCTCTCGTCCCACTCTCGACCCCTCATCATCATCTATCACCCCCTCGTTTTCTTTAGCATATATCCATGAAGAAAAAAGAAGTCTTCCTCTTCTTATTTAGCACTAACCTAAAATCGATATCTACTAACAAACTAAATAAAAAATTAATACATATATGAAAAAACATATATAAACAAAAAAATGGTAGCAACATTATATTCATACATACATATATAGCCACATCCATTCATCATATAGCTATAAACAAAAAAATTAATACATATATGAAAAAACGTATATAAAAAAATGCTATGAACAGAGCCTCGACGGTGGCGGCTCACAACGGGGGCGGCCGGCGAGGGCGACGGCGGCGGCGGCGATGGCGTCGGCGACGACCACGGCGTTGGCGGGGGCGGGCGGCGGGTAGCGTCGGGGCAGCACCTGGCGCCGACGGGGCAGGGGCGACGAGGACGGCGGGCTCGGCGCAGCGCGGGGCGCGGGCGACGGTGGGGGCGGCGACGACGTCCGGGCGGCGCGGGCGACGACAGGGCAGCGCGGGGCGCGGGCGACGACGGGGGCTGCGACAACGTGCGCGGGTGACGACGGAGGCTGCGACAACGTGCGCGGGTGACGACGACGAGGAGCAGGGCGTCGGGGCAGAGGGCGTCGGCGGCGGCGGGGAGAATGAGGAACAGCTTGAAATTTTTGACAAGTGATGTATATATAGCAAGAGCATTGGTCCCGGTTCGTGGCACAAACCGGGACTAACGCCCCCCTTTAGTCCCGGTTGGTGCCACCAACCGGGACCAAAGGCCTCTTTTCAGCAGCCCAAAGGGCGGGAAGCGGCGACCTTTGGTCCCGGTTGGTGGCACCAACCGGGACTAAAGGGGGGCATTAGTCCCGGGTCGTAGCACCAACCGGGACTAATGCCCCCCTTTAGTCCCGGTTGGTGCCACCAACCGGGACCAAAGGCCTGTGCTGCCCCGAACCCAAATATTTAGTCCCACCTCGCTAGTTGAGAGGGAGGCGCACCTGTTTATAAGGTGCGGTGCGCCTTCCCTCTCGAGCTCCTCTCTAAAGCAGGCTTTCGGGCCTAACACTGCAATCTGTGCCTGTGGGCCTACTGGGCCTCCCGCGGGCCTGAATCCTGGCCCATGGTAGGGTATCTAGTCGTATTCGGGCCGTGGGGCCCAGTAGGTGGCACTTTTTTTGTTTTTTTGTTTTTTTGTTTCTACTTAGAACTAAATACTTATAGTTTTGTAGTGATTTCTTTTTTATTTTAGGTCACAAAAATTATAAACTTTCTGTTAGTGCCATTAGTTTTAAAATTTGAATAGTTTAAATTTGATTTTTTTAAATTTGTGTGAATCACTAGTTTATGAATAACTTTACTATAAAAATTGATTTTTGAGTCAATCTTTTTCCTGCTATTTAATATTACTGTGTTTTATCATTATACTCAATTTGGTAATTTTAGTTAGTCATAACAAATATTATAAGGGTGAGCCCTAATTTTTTTTCCAGTTTTTTGTTTTGTTTTCTGCATTATTTATTTCTTTTTGTTTTTTGCTTTATTTTTTAATTCTTTTTGCTTTTAGTTTTAGAAAAATTATAAACTTTCTATTAGTGCCATTGGTTTTCAAATTTGAAAACACTTTTTTAGTTTTTTAGTTTTCTTTGTTGCTTTATTTATTTTATTTTGTTTCTACTTACAACAAAATACTTATTGTTGTTATTTTTATTTTTTTCCAGTTTTTTTGTTTTGTTTTCTGTATTATTTATTTTCTTTTTTCTTTATTTTTTAATTCTTTTTGCTTTTAGGTTAGCAAAATTATAAACTTTCTGTTAATGCCATTAGTTTTAGAAAAAAATATAAACTTTCTGTTAGTGCCATTAGTTTTCAAATTTGAATAGTTAAAATTTGAACATAGATGCACCTATAGAGAAAATTCCACCTAAATTCATAGTTTTCAAATGAACTCTGAAAAAGTTGGCATAGCATACTCGTCTGTTACAAATTTGGCATGGTATCATCATAATAGTTGCGGGAGAAAGTCTTCACTTTTTCTTCTCTTGTGTCATTTGCTTATTGCACCGTAACCATGGATAATCTTCATTGTTTATCAGGATGCTTGGGTCAGCCTTGACATTGAAGGGAGGAATTTCATGAAACTTCTCATAATCTTCAGACATGTCTGCCTTGCCGTCCACTCCCAGGATGTCCCTTTTTCCTGAAAGAACTATGTGGCTCTTTGGCTCATCGTATGATGTATTCGCTTCCTTATCTTTTCTTTTTCTCGGTTTGGTAGACATGTCCTTCACATAGATAACCTGTGCCACATCATTGGCTAGGACGAACGGTTTGTCAGTGTACCCAAGATTTTTCAGATTCACTGTTGTCATTCCGTACTGTGGGTCTACCTGTACCCCGCCGCCTAACAGATTGACCCATTTGCACTTAAACAAAGGGACCTTAAAATTAGGTCCGTAGTCAAGTTCCCATATGTCCACTATGTAACCATAATATGTATCCTTTCCGCTCTCGGTTGCTGCATCAAAGCGGACACCGCTGTTTTGGTTGGTGCTCTTTTGATCTTGGGCGATCGTGTAAAATGTATTACCATTTATCTCGTATCCTTTGTAAGTCAATACAGTCAAAGATGGTCCCCTGGACAACAAGTACAACTCATCACAAACAGTGTTGTCACCTCTGAGACGTGTTTCCAACCAACTGCTGAAAGTCCTAATGTGTTCACATGTAATCCAGTCGTCGCACTGCTCCGGGTGTTTGGAGCGCAGACTGTTCTTGTGTTCATCGACATATGGGGTCACCTAGGTAGAGTTCTGTAGAACTGTGTAGTGTGCTTGAGACCAAGAATATCCGTCCCTGCATATTATTGAGTCTCTTCCAAGAGTGCCTTTTCCAGTCAGTCTCCCCTCATAACGCGATTTAGGGAGACCTATCTTGTTAAGGCCAGGAATGAATTCAACACAAAACCCGATAACATCCTCTGTTTGATGGCCCATGGAGATGCTTCCTTCTGGCCTAGCGCGATTACGGACATATTTCTTTAGGACTCCCATGAACCTCTCAAAGGGGAACATATTGTGTAGAAATACGGGCCCCAGGATGACAATCTCGTCGACTAGATGAACTAGGACGTGCGTCATGATATTGAAGAAGGATGGTGGGAACACCAGCTCGAAACTGACAAGACATTGCGCCACATCACTCCCTAGCCTTGGTATGATTTCTGGATCGATCACCTTCTGAGAGATTGGATTGAGGAATGCACATAGCTTCACAATGGCTAATCGGACGTTTTCCGGTAGAAGCCCCCTCAATGCAACCGGAAGCAGTTGCGTCATAATAACGTGGCAGTCATGAGACTTTAGGTTCTGAAACTTTTTCTCTGGCATATTTATTATTCCCTTTATATTCGATGAGAAGCCAGTCGTGACCTTCATACTGAGCAGGTATTCAAAGAAGATTTCTTTCTCTTCTTTCGTAAGAGCGTAGCTGGCAGGACCTTTATACTGCTTCGGAGGCATGCCGTCTTTTCGTGCAAACGTTGCAGGTCCTCCCGTGCCTCAGGTGTATCTTTTGTCTTCCCATACACGCCCAAGAAGCCTAGCAGGTTCACGCAAAGGTTCTTCGTCATGTGCATCACGTCGATTGAGGAGCGGACTGAAAGCACAAGTGCTCCCTAGGTGGTTTTGGTAATTAATGACGACATATCTCTTGTTGGACTAATGTTTCTATCTAGTATGTTTCAGATAAGTTCAACAATGGAGTGGCATGGACTAAAGGTTGTGGGAAGTTCTCCAAGATGCTAAGGACAAAAGTTTGGCTAAAGCTTAAAGCTCAAGACTCTTCATTTTACATTTTAGTGATCCAAGATCACATTGAGTCCATAGGAAAAGCCAATACTATCAAGGAGGGATGAGGTGTTGCTTAATGGATTGCTTACTCAAAGTGCTTAGTGATATGCTCCAAAGCCCTCAACCACTTTCTCACTTCCACATATGACCTATACCAAAAATCCAACTCGGCCCCACCGATTTCTTCTATCCGGCGCCACCGAGTTTAGATGTCATAGCCACTGCCAAAACCCTAATCAATTCGGTCTCACCGATGGGATCTCGGTCTCACTGAGATGGCCTTGCAAACTCTCTGTTACCTATTGCAATACTTTCGGTCCCACCGAGATATGCAATCGGCCCCATCGAGTTTGCTTGGTCAACTCTCTGTTTCACTTATTACCCAAATCGGTCCCACCGAGTTTGAGTAATCGGTCAAACCGAGTTTTGGATTTACCCTAACCCTAGCACATCGGTCCCACCGAGTTGATCCAGTCGGTCCCACCGAAAACTCTAACGGTCACTAGGTTTACTATTTCGGTCCAACCGAGTTTCTCGATTCGGTCCCACCGAGATTGGTAAATTGTGTGTAACGGTTAGATTTTGTGTGGAGGCTATATATACCCCGCCACCTCCTCTTCACTCGTGGAGAGAGCCATCAGAACACATGTACACTTCCAACTCATATGTTCTGAGAGAGAACCACCTACTCATGTGTTGAGACCAAGATATTCCATTCCTACCATATGAATCTTGATCTCTAGCCTTCCCCAAGTTGCTTTCCACTCAAATCTTCTTTCCACCAAATCCAAATCCTGTGAGAGAGAGAGTTGAGTGTTGGGGAGACTATCATTTGAAGCACAAGAGCAAGGAGTTCATCATCATCAACACACCATTTGTTACTTCTTGGAGAGTGGTGTCTCCTAGATTGGCTAGGTGTCACTTGGGAGCCTCCGACAAGATTGTGGAGTTGAACCAAGGAGTTTGTAAGGGCAAGGAGATCGCCTACTTCGTGAAGATCTACCGCTAGTGAGGCAAGTCCTTCGTGGGCGATGGCCATGGTGGGATAGACAAGGTTGCTTCTTCGTGGACCCTTCGTGGGTGGAGCCCTCCGTGGACTCGCGCAACCGTTACCCTTCGTGGGTTGAAGTCTCCATCAACGGGGATGTAGGATAGCACCAACTATCCGAACCACGGGAAAAACATCCGTGTCTCCAATTGCGTTTGAATTCTCCAAACCCTTCCCTTTACATTCTTGCAAGTTGCATGCTTTACTTTCCGCTGCCTATATACTCTTTGCATGCTTGCTTGATATGTATTATGAATGTTGAAATTGTGCCTAAACTCCACTTAAACCGAAAAGGCTTAAAAACTGCAACTTTAGCACTAAGTGTCTAATCACCCCCCCTCTAGACACATCTACTTCAAGGTCCTACAAGTGGTATCAGAGCTTTGGTCTCCATTGCCTTGGTTTAATCACCATTCGAGGAAGATGGATGTGTCTACTTTAGGGAGTCTTAGACATAGAGTGCCTATTCTTGATGGAGAGTATTTTCATGAGTGGAAAAATGAGATGCTTGTAATCTTCAATCAATATCATTTGAACAAGTATATTGCTAGCCCTTGTGCACCTCATATTGATCCTTTGCATCCTACCCTAGATGAAGATATTGACTTAATTCGCAATCTTAGAACTATTGAGCTCATCATTAGAGGATTGCCCAAAAATTTGATTGCTAGTTTGCCTACTCTTAATTGTGCCTATACTATATGGAAATTTCTTGAGGAACGATTTCCTGATTATTTCTTAAAAAAATTGGATGAAATTCTCCATAAATCTATTGCCTTGAGTAAGATGAACTCTAGTGATCCTAGTTTTGGTGATTGTCTATTTGAGCTTACCAATCTCAAGCATGCTAGAGGAGATGTTGGAATCATTAGTGATATTATATCCGAAGCTATAAGAATTCATAAAGGTGACCACTTTGATGATCATTTATTTAATGAATTACCCTCTCTAGGAAATGATGAGTCACAAGATCATGGTGAACATGGACACTATGATGATGATGATGATGATGATAGGGACTTCGATCTTGATGATGCAATGAGACATTTTGGTCTTACGGCAAATCTTCGGGGATATGTGTCAGGAGGAAAGGAATGGGTTCTTGATAGTGGATGTACTGATCATATGACCGGAGATAAAGAGATGTTCCGTGAGCTTGCTGAAAATGACGACCCTCGAAAATATGTCACCTTTGGTGATAACTCAAAGGGTAAAGTGGTTGGCCTTGGTAAGGTGGCCATCTCACATGATAGTTCCATTCAAAATGTCATGCTCGTTGAATCTCTCGGCTACAACTTACTTTCAGTATCTAGACTTGCTGATTTCTGTTTGAATGTCCTATTTACTAAGGTAGATTGCCACGTGTTTCATCAAGACAATCATAAAATGGTCTTTACCGGTATGCGTAGAGGTGATCTTTACATTGTCGATTTCTCTAAAAGGGCACAACCTAAAACTTGCTTTATTGCTAAATCCTCAAAAGGTTGGTTGTGGCATAGACGACTAGGTCACGTTGGCATGAGAAACCTTGACAAGCTTATTAAAGGAAATCATATCCTTGGAGTTAACGATGTCATATTTGATAAGGATAGACTTTGCAGTGCTTGTCAAGCAGGTAAATAGGTTGGAGGAAGGCATCCCGTGAAGAACATCATGACCACAAGGAGGCCACTCGAGCTACTTCATATGGATCTTTTTGGTCCCAACGCCTACAAGAGTCTCGGTGGAAATTCTTTTTGTCTAGTTATAGTTGATGATTTTTCAAGATTTACGTGGGTGTTCTTTCTTGATGACAAGTCGCAGGTCCAGAAGATCTTCAAAAACTTCGCTAGGAAGGCCCAAAATCAGTTTGACGTGAAGATCAAGAAGGTTCGGAGTGACAATGGAACGGAGTTCAAGAACGCAAATGTGGACACCTTTCTTGACAAAGAAGGGATTTCACATGAGTTCTCGGCTACGTACACACCTCAACAAAATGGAGTTGTTGAGAGGAAGAACCGGACGCTCATCGAAATGGTGAGAACGATGCTTGATGAGTACAAGACGCCGAAGCACTTTTGGGCAGAAGCGGTTGAGACAGCTTGTCATGCAACAAATCGCTTGTATCTTCACAAACTACTCGGCAAGACGACATACGAGCTCCTCACCGGTAACAAACCCCAAGTTGGATACTTTCGAGTATTCGGCTCTAAGTGCTACATTCTTGACAAGCATCGTCGTTCAAAGTTTTCTCCTAAATCTCATGAAGGTTTTCTACTTGGTTATGGCTCAAACTCTCACACTTACCGTGTCTACAACAATTTCACCCGAAAGGTTGAAGAGACGGTAGATGTGAAGTTTGATGAATCTAATGGCTCGCAAGTAGAGCATTTGCCAATCGATATAGGAGACAAAGACCCTTCAGAAACAATCCAAGACTTGTCTATTGGCAAAATTCATCCAACGGAGGTGAAGGAGAGTACCTCATCCGTCCAAGTGGAAGCTTCTACTTCACGACAAGGTGAACCAAGAATTGATACGGAAGCATCCACAAGTGGGACACACCAAGATGAAGAAGACAAGGAAATGCATCAAGACGAACATCAACAACCTCCTTCTCCACCACGACAAGAGAACGACAACGTCAACAATGAAGAAGGCCAAGAAGAAGAACAAGATGAAGAAGATTTTCAACGAAGACCCAAGCAAAAACTCTCACGAGTTTGAGCAAAAATTGCCAAAGATCATCCCGTCGAGCAAATCTACAATGATATACAAACCGGGAGAATCACTCGCTCAAAAACTCGTTTAGCTAACTTTTGTGAAAACTATTCATTCATCTCTAGCATTGAACCTATGAAGGTTGAAGAAGCATTGGAAGATCGGGATTGGATAAACGCTATGCATGAAGAGCTACACAACTTTGAGAGAAACCAAGTTTGGACATTGGTTGAGAAGCCCGACAACAACCACAACATCATTGGTACCAAATGGGTGTTTCGCAACAAGCAAGATGAAGATGGACAAGTGGTTCGCAACAAAGCACGTCTCGTCGCCCAAGGGTACACACAAGTCGAAGGTATGGACTATGGTGAGACATATGCTCCCGTTGCTAGACTTGAGTCCATTCACATCTTACTTGCCTATGCTAATCACCATAATATCACCTTGTACCAAATGGACATTAAAAGTGCTTTTCTTAATGGTGAAATAGAGGAGGAAGTTTATGTCAAACAACCTCCCGGCTTTATCAATCCTAAGAAACCAAATCATGTTTACAAGCTTCACAAAGCTCTTTATGGTCTTAAACAAGCTCCTAGAGCATGGTATAAATGCTTGACCAAGTTCCTTATTGCAAGTGGTTTTGAAATTGGTAAAATTGATTCTACTCTTTTTACTAAAAGGGTTAATGGAGAACTATTTGTATGCCAAATTTATGTTGATGATATCATATTTGGTTCAACTAACCCTCTCTTTAGTGAAAAGTTTGGAAAGCTAATGTCAGAGAAGTTTGAGATGTCTATGATGAGTGAACTCAAATTCTTTCTCGGTTTGCAAATCAAGCAAACTAAGGAAGGTACATTTGTCTCTCAAACGAAGTACACCAAGGACTTATTCAAGAAGTTCAATATGCAAGAATGCAAAGGTATGCCTACACCCATGCCTACTAGTGGACATCTTGATTTGACCAAAGATGGTGAACCGGTTGATCAAAAGCTTTATCGCTCTATGATTGGCTCTTTGTTATACCTATGTGCTTCACGTCCCGACATTATGCTAAGTGTGTGCATGTGTGCACGGTATCAAGCCGCTCCTAAAGAATGTCATCTTAAGGCCGTGAAAAGGATAGTGAGATACTTAATTCATACACCAAACTTTGGCATTTGGTATCCTAAGAGGTCTTCTTTTGATCTTGTTGGCTATTCCGACTCGGATTATGCCGGAGACAAGGTTGATAGAAAGTCCACTTCGGGTACTTGTCAATTTCTTAGTAGATCTCTTGTGTCTTGGTCTTCCAAGAAACAAAACTCGGTATCCTTATCCACCGCCGAAGCGGAATACATTGCCGCTGGTTCATGTTGTGCTCAATTACTTTGGATGACCCAAACTCTTAAAGATTATGGGATCTATGTGAAACATGTTCCACTACTTTGTGACAATGAAAGTGCTATCAAAATCGGTCATAATCCCGTACAACATTCTCGAACTAAGCATATTGAAGTACGTCATCATTTCATTCGAGACCATGTTGCTAAGGGTGACATTGATCTTAAGCATGTTCGCACCAATAAGCAATTAGCAGATATATTTACTAAACCTCTTGATGAGAAAGTATTTTGCAGGTTGAGAGGTGAATTGAACATTATTGATGCTTCGAACTTGGAGTAGGAACTCCATTGGATACATGCAATACATGAGCTTATGTCTAATCCCTGATAAATCTCTTATGATGACTATCTTATGTCTTGGATATATTTGTACCTTGCATGTTGTCTAACCCATGTAGGTGCTTGGTTGAATCTAATTCCATGAGATTGCGGCTCACTCACTAGTAGAAAAAGGGTCAAACGTGAAGCACATTAGTGCCGGTTTGAATTAGAGCCGACACTAATGTGTACATTAGTGCCGGTTCGTGGCGACGATCAGTAGTACCGGTTCGTGGCGAACCTTTAGTACTGGTTCATGCCACGAACCGGTACTAAAGAGGCTGTGTCAGCCTGCGGTCAGGCTATGGCCCCACCATCACCAGTTGTTTTTAGTCCCACCTCGCCAAGAAAGAGGCAGTATGAGCGGTTTATAAGCCGTGAGTGCACAGACAATGACGAAGAGTTGCAATGCTCACCTACATGTTGATTAGCTTCAAGCCATTCGGAATAGTGTAGATTGCACTGCAGCATAGATTGCACTGAGCTATGTGCAGTGCAGTCTACACTATTCCAAATGGCTTGAAGCAAATTAACCAGCATTGCACCTCTTTTTTATTTTTAATAAGTTATTTAAACTCCGGACTTCTTTTGTGTTCAGTATGCAGCATTTAAAGCGACGTCATCATTTCCAACATGTTCTGACATCATTTGTTGTTTTTTGGTCATTTACCTAATTGTTCAGTATGCAGCATTCAATTTCCAGAAGAAAATAAATAGAAGAAAATAAATAATGCAGAAAATAAAAAAACTAAACAAAAAAATTACTCAAAAATAAATAGAAGAAAATAAATAATGCAGAAAAGAAAAAACTATATAAAAAACTACTCAAAAATAAATAGAAGAAAATAAATAATGCAGAAAAGAAAAAACTATATAAAAACTGGACGCACTTCGTGTACAAACTGGACAAACTCTTTCCGAGTATCAGGGTTTCGGAGTCCGGAGTGGGTACTAATGTACAACTTTCACCGAAGCCCAGAGTGGGTACTAATGTGCATCCCACCAATCAGGAAGAATCACACAGATCGTGTGTTTCTTTCTAGCTCTTGCGAGTCGTTGGATCAAGGGTGTGTTTCTTCCTATCTCATGTGAGTCATTGAATCGAAACTATCACAATCACTTTGTGAGCCAAACGACCCTATATGTAGCCCACCTCTCGCCTTCCCTGCATAAGTCTTTCAGTTCATCGACTACATACATTTACCAGTTCATCGACTGCATACATCTACTAGTTCATCGATTGAATACAAATCATTCGGATTCGCCATCATACGCCCAACCATTCATTTGATATGCATATATATGCATCACGAGCCACGGTAGGGCTGTATGATGGCGATACCGATTGGTTTGTTCTAGATCCGACATAAAAGGTTTGATGCAACTTCTTTTTTGTGACATAAGAGCTATCTCTCCTCCTACCTATTTTAGTTACACAACTACCTATTTGTGCCAAATTTTCACTTTGGCTGTTGCTCTTGCATCATAAGCATCCATGTTAACTGGACTTACAAGTAATGCAATTTAACCAAACTATCTTGTGATCTTCGCCAAGAGAGAGGCAGTATGAGTGGTTTATAAGCCGTGAGTGCACAGACAATGACGAAGAGTTGCAATGCTCACCTACATGTTGATTAGCTTCAATCCTTGCGGAATAGCATAGATTGCACTAAGCTATGTGCAGTGCAGTCTACACTATTCCGAATGGCTTGAAGCAAATTAACCAGCATTGCACCTCTTTTTTATTTTTAATAACTTATTTAAACTCCAGACTTCTTTTGTGTTCAGTATGCAGCATTTAAAGCGACGTCATCAATTTCCAACATGTTCTGACATTATTTGTTGTTTTTCGGTCATTTACCTAATTGTTTAGAGAGCTAAATGACCGTGAAATTGAAAATCACTACAAAATGAATCAAGAAAATGTTGAAACTTGGCATGGTATCATCATATCACCCGCATAGCATGCGCGAAAGAGTAGAGAGGGTACTAATGTGCATCCCACCAATCAGGAAGAATCACACGGATCGTGTGTTCCTTTCTAGCTCTTGCGAGTCGTTGGATCAAGGGTGTGTTTATTCCTAGCTCATGTGAGTCGTTGGATCGAAACTACGACAATCACTTTGTGAGCCAGACGACCCTATATATAGCCCACCTCTCGCCTTCCCTACATAAGTCTTTCAGTTCATCGACCACATACATCTACCAGTTCATCGACTGCATACATCTACCAGTTCATCGACTGAATATAAATCATTCGGATTCGTCATCATACGCCCAACCATGCATTTGATATGCATATATATGCATCACGTGCCACGGTAGGGCTGTATGATGGTGATACCGATTGGTTTGTTCTAGATCCGACATAAAAGGTTTGATACAACTTCTTTTTTGTGACATAAGAGCTATCTCTCCTCCTACCTATTTTAGTTACACAACTACCTATTTGTGCCAAATTTTCACTTTTGCTGTTGCTCTTGCATCATAAGCATCCTTGTTAACTGGACTTACAAGTAATGCAATTTAACCAAACTATCTTGTGATCTTCACCAAGAGAGAGGCAGTATGAGTGGTTTATAAGCCGTGAGTGTACAGACAATGACGAAGAGTTGCAATGCTCACCTACATGTTGATTAGCTTCAAGACTTGCGGAATAGCATAGATTGCACTGAGCTATGTGCAGTGCAGTCTACACTATTTCGAATGGCTTGAAGCAAATTAACCAGCATTGCACCTGTTTTTTATTTTTAATAAATTATTTAAACTCCGGACTTCTTTTGTGTTCAGTATGCATCATTTAAAGCGACGTCATCAATTTCCAATATGTTCTGACATCATTTGTTGTTTTTCGGTCATTTACCTAATTGTTTAGAGAGCTAAATGACCGTGAAATTGAAAATCACTACAAAATGAATCCTGAAAATGTTGAAACTTGGAATGGTATCATCATATCACCCGCATAGCATGCGCGAAAGAGTAGAGAGGGTACTAATGTGCATCCCACCAATCAGGAAGAATCACACAGATCGTGTGTTTCTTTCTAGCTCTTGCGAGTCGTTGGATCAAGGGTGTGTTTCTTCCTAGCTCATGTGAGTCGTTGGATCGAAACTACCACAATTACTTTGTGAGCCAGACGACCCTATATGTAGCCAACCTCTCGCCTTCCCTGCATAAGTCTTTCAGTTCATCGACTACATACATCTACCAGTTCATCGACTGCATACATCTACCAGTTCATCGACTGAATACAAATCATTCGGATTTGCCATCATACGCCCAACCGTGCATTTGATATGCATATATATGCATCACGAGCCACGGTAGGGCTGTATGATGGCGATACCGATTGGTTTGTTCTAGATCCGATATAAAAGGTTTGATACAACTTCTTTTTTGTGACATAAGAGCTATCTCTCCTCCTACCTATTTTAGTTACACAACTACCTATTTGTGCCAAATTTTCATTTTTGCTGTTGCTTTTGCATCATAAGCATCCATGTTAAATGGACTTACAAGTAATGCAATTTAACCAAACTATCTTGTGATCTTTGCCAAGAGAGTGGCAGTATGAGCGGTTTATAAGCCGTGAGTGCACAGACAATGACGGAGAGTTGCAATGCTCACCTACATGTTGATTAGCTTCAAGCCTTGCGGAATAGCATAGATTGCACTGAGCTATGTGCAGTGCAGTCTACATTATTCCGAATGGCTTGAAGCAAATTAACCAGCATTGCACCTCTTTTTTATTTTTAATAACTTATTTAAACTCCGGACTTCTTTTGTGTTCAGTATGCAGCATTTAAAGCGACGTCATCAATTTCCAACATGTTCTGACATCATTTGTTGTTTTTCGGTCATTTACCTAATTGTTTAGGGAGCTAAATGACCGTGAAATTGAAAATCACTACAAAATGAATCCTGAAAATGTTGAAACTTGGCATGGTATCATTATATCACCCGCATAGCATGCGCGAAAGAGTAGAGAGGGTACTAATGTGCATCCCACCAATCAGGAAGAATCACACGGATCGTGTGTTTCTTTCTAGCTCTTGCGAGTCATTGGATCAAGGGTGTGTTTGTTCCTAGCTCATGTGAGTCGTTGGATCGAAACTACCACAATCACTTTATGAGCCAGACGACCCTATATATAGCCCACCTCTCGCCTTCCCTGCATAAGTCTTTCAGTTCATCGACTACATACATCTACCAGTTCATCGACTGCATACATCTACCAGTTCATCGACTGAATAGAAATCATTCGGATTCGCCATCATACTCCCAACCGTGCATTTGATATGCATATATATGCATCACGAGCCACGGTAGGGCTGTATGATGGCGATACCGATTGGTTTGTTCTAGATCCGACATAAAAGGTTTGATACAACTTCTTTTTTGTGACATAAGATTTATCTCTCCTCCTACCTATTTTAGTTATACAACTACCTATTTGTGCCAAATTTTCACTTTTGCTGTTGCTCTTGCATCATAAGCATCCATGTTAACTGGACTTACAAGTAATGCAATTTAACCAAACTATCTTGTGATCTTCGCTAAGAGAGAGGCAGTATGAGCGGTTTATAAGCCGTGAGTGCACAGACAATGACGAAGAGTTGCAATGCTCACCTACATGTTGATTAGCTTCAAGCCTTGCGGAATAGCATAGATTGCACTGAGCTATGTGCAGTGAAGTCTACACTATTCCGAATGGCTTGAAGCAAATTAACCAGCATTGCACCTCTTTTTTATTTTTAATAACTTATTTAAACTCCGGACTTCTTTTGTGTTCAGTATGCAGCATTTAAAGCGATGTCATCAATTTCCAACATGTTCTGACATCATTTGTTGTTTTTCGGTCATTTACCTAATTGTTTAGAGAGCTAAATGACCGTGAAATTGAAAATCACTACAAAATGAATCATGAAAATGTTGAAACTTGGCATGGTATCATCATATCACTCGCATAGCATGCGCGAAAGAGTAGAGAGGGTACTAATCACTACTGGAATCTGCTACTTTGCCATCTGCCAGCTCTTTGCCATCTGCCAGCTGATGGCAAAGAGGCTCTTTGCCGTCTGCCTTGGGATAGCAGACGGCAAAGAGCCGGCAGATGGCAAAGAGACTATTTGCCATCAGCTGGCTATTTGCCGTCTGCTAGCTGACGGCAAAGAGGAAAAAGGCAGACGGCAAAGAGCCTAGTGGCCCCACGGGGCACGGCGAAGAACAAATAGCAGTCGGCAAAGCCGGGGCGGACGGCAAAGAAGAAGCACAACACCCGGATCGATCATGCGGATCGATGACTTGGCATCCCCACCCACACCCCATCGGACGCACACCCACGCACGCACCCACGATGCACACGCCTCGAGGGCAGCATCACCCCACCACGTCTCTCTCGGTCCCTTATCCCCACCTCACCCCACCACATCTCTCTCTCTCCTTTCTCTCCCTCTCGATCCAAATCGGCACACCGGCCGGCCGTCGCCCGCCACCGCCTTGACCCCCGGCCTTGCCGGCCGGCGCCCGACTGCCGGATCCAGCCTCGCCGGCCACCACCTCTTCCGCCGGCCGCATCCACTTCCCCCTTCACCGCCGGCCCTGGCCACTTCGCCCGTCGCCCCCACCGGCCTCCATCGGCCCGCCGGCGCCCGTCACCACCTCGTTGGCCGCCATCTCGCCTGCCGGCCCCGGCCCCGTCGACCGTTGACCCCGCCTGCCTTCGTGTCTCGTCGCTCGTCGACCGCGGTGGCCTCCGCACCCCGTCTCCCCTGCCGGCCTCCATCGGCCCCGGCTTCGTCAACCCCGCCGGCCTCCGCCAGCCTCGAACCCCGGCCCCGTCCTTGAGGAGAAGTTAGAGGGGGCGACTGCTAGTTGCTCCGGCGACCACGGGCATAGAGGAGTCCGTTCGTTCTTGGAACAAAGTGTGGGTGGATAATGTCATGTTCGTATTGTGAAATTTGTCCATTCGTGGATGATGTATTCTATGTAAATATTGTAATTTTGTAATGTGAAATTTGTCCGTTCGTCTTCGATTCTTGGAACAAAGTGTGGATGGATAATATCATGTTTATTTATAGCCTCTGCACTTGGACTGTTTATTTATTTTAATAAACAAACAAACTTCTTTGCCGTCTGTGATTGTAGGAGGCTGACGGCAAAGCCTCCCGTTAGCGGCTAATGGAGAAAACCCTATCTAGTGGCTTTGCCATCCGTCTGCTTTCTTTCCCGTCAGCTGCTGATGGCAAAGGCCCCTTTGCCGTCAGCCGTCGAAAGCAGACGGCAAAGTAGCTCATTGCCGAACCTTACTTTGCCGTCCCCTTTTGCCGTCCGCGACAGACGGCAAAGACCTTTGCCGTCAGCCATCCATGCCTTTGCCGTCTGCCGTGGCAGATGGCAAAGTAGCAGATTCCTGTAGTGAATGTGCATCCCACCAATTAGGAAGAATCACACGGATCGTGTGTTTCTTTCTAGATCTTGCGAGTCGTTGGATCAAGGGTGTGTTTCTTCCTAGCTCATGTGAGTCGTTGGATCGAAATTACCACAATCACTTTGTGAACCAGACGACCCTATATATAGCCCACCTCTCGCCTTCCCTGCATAACTCTTTCAGTTCATCGACTACATACATCTACCAGTTCATCGACTGCATACATCTACCAGTTCATCGACTGAATACAAATCATTCGGATTCGCCATCATACGCCCAACCGTGCATTTGATATGCATATATATGCATCACGAGCCACGGTAGGGCTGTATGATGGCGATACCGATTTGTTTGTTCTAGATCCGACATAAAAGGTTTGATGCAACTTCTTTTTTGTGACATAAGAGCTATCTCTCCTCCTACCTATTTTAGTTACACAACTCCCTATTTGTGCCAAATTTTCACTTTGGCTGTTGCTCTTGCATCATAAGCATCCATGTTAATTGGACTTACAAGTAATGCAATTTAACCAAACTATCTTGTGATCTTCGCCAAGAGAGAGGCAGTATGAGTGGTTTATAAGCCGTGAGTGCACAGACAATGACGAAGAGTTGCAATGCTCACCTACATGTTGATAAACTCCGGACTTCTTTTGTGTTCAGTATGCAGCATTTAAAGCGACGTCATCAATTTCCAACATGTTCTGACATCATTTGTTGTTTTTCGGTCATTTACCTAATTGTTTAGAGATCTAAATGACCGTGAAATTGAAAATCACTACAAAATGAATCCTGAAAATGTTGAAACTAGGCATGGTATCATCATATCACCCGCATAGCATGCGCGAAAGAGTAGAGAGGGTACTAATGTGCATCCCACCAATCAGGAAGAATCACACGGATCGTGTGTTTCTTTGTAGGTCTTGCGAGTCGTTGGATCAAGGGTGTGTTTATTCCTAGCTCATGTGAGTCGTTGGATCGAAACTACCACAATCACTTTGTGAGCCAGACGACCCTATATATGCCCACCTCTCGCCTTCCCTACATAAGTCTTTCAGTTCATCGACTACATTCATCTACCAGTTCATCGACTGCATAAATCTACCAGTTCATCGACTGAGTACAAATCATTCGGATTCGTCATCATACGCCCAACCGTGCATTTGATATGCATATATATGCATCACGAGCCATGGTAGGGCTGTATGATGGCGATACCGATTGGTTTGTTCTAGATCCGACAAAAAAGGTTTGACACAACTTCTTTTTTGTGACATAAGAGCTATCTCTCCTCCTACCTATTTTAGTTACACAACTACCTATTTGTGCCAAATTTTCACTTTTGCTGTTGCTCTTGCATCATAAGCATCCATGTTAACTGGACTTACAAGTAGTGCAATTTAACCAAACTATCTTGTGATCTTCGCCAAGAGAGAGGCAGTATGAGCGGTTTATAAGCCGTGAGTGCACAGACAATGACGAAGAGTTGCAATGCTCACCTACATGTTGATTAGCTTCAAGCCTTGCGGAATAGCATAGATTGCACTAAGCTATGTGCAGTGCAGTCTACACTATTCCGAATGGCTTGAAGCAAATTTACCAGCATTGCACCTCTTTTTTATTTTTAATAACTTATTTAAACTCCGGACTTCTTTTTTGTTCAGTATGCAGCATTTAAAGCGACGTCATCAATTTCCAACATGTTCTGACATCATTTGTTGTTTTTCGGTCATTTACCTAATTGTTTAGAGAGCTAAATGACCGTGAAATTGAAAATCACTACAAAATGAATCCTGAAAATGTTGAAACTTGGCATGGTATCATCATATCACCCGCATAGCATGCGCGAAAGAGTAGAGAGGGTACTAATGTGCATCCCACCAATCAGGAAGAATCACACGGATCATGTGTTTCTTTCTAGCTCTTGCGAGTCGTTGGATCAAGGGTGTGTTTCTTCCTAGCTCATGTGAGTCGTTGGATCAAAATTACCACAATCACTTTGTGAGCCAGACGACCCTATATATAGCCCACCTCTTGCCTTCCCTGCATAAGTCTTTCAGTTCATCGACTACATACATCTACCAGTTCATCGACTCCATACATCTACCAGTTCATCGACTGAATACAAATCATTCGGATTCGCCATCATACGTCCAACCGTGCATTTGATATGCATATATATGCATCACGAGCCACGGTTGGGCTGTATGATGGCGATACCGATTGGTTTCTTCTAGATCCGACATAAAAGGTTTGATACAACTTCTTTTTTGTGACATAAGAGCTATCTCTCCTCCTACAAATTTGAAAACTACGGGCACTAACAGAAAATTTGTAATTTTTTGTACCTAAAGCAAAAATATTCACAAAGAAACTCTAAATACACAAAAAAACAACTCAAAAATAAATAAAGCAAAAAAAATAAAAAAGCCCGCCTACTAGGCTAGAGTGGCCTGCATACGACTAGAAACCCAACCCGTTGTTGGGCCAGGATGCAGGCCCGCAAAGGCCCGGTAGGCCCACGGGGCAGCACAGTACGAGTAGGCCCAGAAGGCCTGCATTTGAGAGGAGCTCGAAGGAGCAGCCGTGGCTGGGTTTATAAACCAATGCGTCTGCCCTTCGCTAGGCGTGATGGGACTAAACTTTGCGCCCCTCGCCTGGCAGCGCACCCCCCTTTAGTACCGGTTCATGGCACCAACCGGTACTAATGGGGGGGCCTTTAGTACCGGTTGGAGCCACCAACCAGTACTAAAGGGGGTCGCTTCCCGCCGCTTGGCCTGGCCAAAACAGGCCTTTAGTACCGGTTGGTGGCTCCAACCGGTATTAAAGACCCCTCCTATATATATGGCACCTACGAAAATCAGTTCATCGACCACCAGTAGTTCTTCTCGATCCAAACTTCTTCGCCGCGCGCCCGTCGCCCCATCGCGCGCCGCCCTCGCCGCCCCCGCCGCCCGTCGCTGTCACCGCCCGACCCGTCGCCCCCGCCGCGCCCGTACGTCGCCGCCGCCTCTCGCCCGCCACGCCCGTCCCCCCGTCGTCGCCCGCCGCCGCCCGTACACTGCCGTCCCCCGGTCGTACGTACACACACATTGTTAATTTTTACTTATTTTCTATTTTCTGTTGTTTAGATTAATGTTAGATAAATTACGTAGATAATAATGTTAGAATATTAATGGTTAGATGAATTATATGGAAAAGATGTTAAATATTAATGTCAAATATATTTTACATGAATTAGAACAAGTTGAACTAGTTGAATTAGTATAGCTAGATATTAATTAGGTATATATATGAGATTATTTGAACTAGTTGAATTAATATAACTAGTTTATTTTTAGTATGAAAATTAATAGAACAAGTTTATTTTTAGTAAGAAAATTTAGGTATATGAGATTTGATGATCTAATCAAAATATTACTATATAGAACTACCTACTTTATTTTAGTAAGAAATTAATAGAACTAGTTTATTTTTAGTAAATGCTTAGTTGAATTAAAAGAACTAGTTTATTTAGTTGAATTAATAGAACTAGTAAGTGTTTAATGTTTCACCTATATATGAACATATATGTTAGATATTAGATGAATTAGTTCAATTAATTAGTTGAAATAGTTTAATTCATTAGGCCCAACAGTTGTCAATTGTTAGAGATGAATATAGTTAGATATATTAATGTCAAATGTTAGATGAATATATATTTGGCTAGATATAGGTGTTTAATGTTTCACCTATATGAACATAGGAAATGTCATCTGACGACGAAAAAGATTTCATTATGTGCGAACACTGTGAAGACCAGCGCGGTCTGTGCGACCAAAATTTCCTTGTTGATGGTAGGCGCTTCAGCATCAAGCTGGATGAGACATTCGAAGTTGATACAGTAAGTCACTTTGTCAATTATTATTTGAATGCAAAACTTATGCTTCATTTGCTTCAACTTATAATTTTAAATTTTCACTATTCTACTTGCGCATCCCCTGCCATGCAAGAATTTTTGTCTTGGATAAGATAGGTTTTAGTGCTATAGATGATATGGAGGTAAAGAGAGTTTACTTGAAGACGGAACATGGGTATACTTTCAACGTCAAATTATATAATGGAGACACATACACCCATTTTGAATGCAAAACTTGGCAAGCACTATGCAAGGCTTATGCATTTGAGCCTGATATGGTTATCACCTTTGATATTCGTCCGGAAGATGATATTGAAGGTAATATAGACATCTGGGTCGATGTGCAAACGTCTCCAGTTCTACCATTTGGTGAGTTTTTCTCAACCATGCATGCATATGTTTATGTCTTTGATACAGTTTATTCAAAAATAGTTGACAACTAATTTGTATTGTCAGCTTATTTCGGTTCAAGCAAACATGTCCGGCGCTTGGTAGACAGGACCTACTACTGCCCTGGGGCTCAACTAAACTGCGAGGAGATAAGTCATTATGTTTCATGGCTTGAGGATCTTAATACTGTCAAGACAATTTTTTTCCTAAACTTAGAAATATTAGTACTCAAAACGTGCGACCAATGGTGATCGTATTGAACTACGGTCACATCTATAATCGAAGGATGGTAAGATTTTAAATATTTGTCCTTAATTAGTGCATCTTTTGCATATATTATTTTTGAAGCTAAACTTTCATTGCTTAGTATATTAATTACTATACGATGTTCTTCAACAGGGACTTCCGATGACAGTTGTGCCTCAGTGGATCGAGACAAAAGGTCGCATGTCAATGGTTATCTTACGACCAAGATTTCCTACATTGCACATGAGTGCATTCAGGATTTCTGAAAGCGAAGAATGCTTAATAGTGAAAGATTGGAGCAAAATTGTTAACGATCGCAGAGAAGTACTAGGGGGCAGCAAGGAGAAGCGCAACCCAAGATTAGGAGACAGATTCATCTGCATGCTCCAGTATGATGAATCAGGAGAGCTATACATGTTCTATGCTATTCTACCTGAGAGAGAGTAGCAGGATCAGTAGCTACTAGTTCATGCTCTTAATTAGTACTTGTCTCATGTCTGTGTCCTGAACTTCGATGTTGGTGATGATTATGTTGAACGTGATGATATCTTTGCTTCTGTTACAAAGTGAATGTTTCCTCTTTAAGCTAGCTAGCGTTGATGATGATTAGATAGCTAGCGGTAATGACTATGATGATTAAATAGTGGTAATTAGACGACTATGATGATTTTTAGCTAGCTAGAGTTTATTTATTTATTAATATGCGATGATGATGATGATGATGACGACGACGACCACAACTCATTATAACGTAAAACAATCCTAAATTAAATTGATAACACAAATTTAATTGAAAAATACAAAATAAAACAAAAACCCACAACCATTTAGTACCGGTTGGTGTTACCAACCGGTACTAAAGGGCTCCCGGCCCCCGGAGCTGGCTTGTGCCACGTGTTTCCCCTTTAGCACCGGTTCGTGCTGAACCGGTACTAAAGGGGGGGGCCTTTAGTGCCGGTTCCTAAACCGGCACTAAAGGGCCTTACGAACCGGTGCTATTGCCCGGTTCTGCACTAGTGTATACATTACCAAGTCTCTACACAATGGTGGTTGAAGACAAGGAAGCACAAAACCATTCAAACATATCCTTTGACAAATTCTATGTTGAGCTTCATGATTGTCATTTTTGGATACACAAGTGCTCGTCCTTGCAAGAACTAACCCATGTAGGTAGATGAACTCAAACTCCAAGTGGTGCTCCCAACTCTTGATGAGCTACATCAACCTTGAGCACCCACACAAGTTCAACTACATGAGCAAGACCCACACCACCACCCAAGGTATGTTATTCCATCTTAGAGAAGCTTTACTCTAAGACATGAGTCAAAGCAACTCACCAAGATGTGAATACATCAAGATGCTTAAACGAAAAATGGTAACCCCATTTTGATCTTAAACGATGAGTATGACCTATGATCAAGTGTTCTCACTTGACTCCTAAGTCAATATACTCTAACATAGGTGACTATGTCACCGCCCAACTCTAGATGAAGTTCTCTTGTGTTCTTCATCTAGATCTTTCAGTTTCTTCTCTTCTCTTTTTGTTTTTGTATTTAATTCATTTCAAATCTTTGTGAGATCCTACATGTTCAGTGAGCTGAGGTGACAAGTGTTTTTCTCTGTGTTGAACTCGGTTTCACCGACTTGTAGTTTTCGGTCCAACCGAATCGTTTCGGTCCAACCGAATCGTTTCGGTACCACCGAAACATGCCACTCGGTGCCACCGACTTCGCAACAGGAAAAATAGTTTGCCACTTGTTCTATATTTCTTCTGATCCAGCTCTACTCAATGAATCTTGTCCTCTACAAACATCACAGTTTTATCCATTTCTTTGTGCTGAGTCTCAAGGACCAAACCTATACGACGGATTCCAGAAAGCCCTTCTTGGAAATTGATGTCAAAGGGGGAGAGAGAGATCACATCAAAGCTTATCACCTACAAGGGAGAAAGTATTAAGGGGGAGAAAGAGATTTCCAGGGAGAGAGAATACTCAAGGATCCCAGTTGCTGGATGTTCAAGAGGAGAGATGTCACATGTCTTTTTTGGGGGAAAGACATGTTCATATGTGCTTATTTGCATTAAGTTCTATCCATTTGTATCTTTCAGCTCGGATTTTCTGTTCCCTATCTTCTCCCAATATCCCATGTAAGATTCAGGGGGAGCAAGACACCTAAGGGAAAGAAATCAGTCAAATTCATTGCATATCTTTACTCTTGGGGACATGTTGAATCCATTGTGGTACCTTGTACTCACTCTCTACATGTCATCCTAGTCTTGGTACTCTTGTGGCTTCTTTGGTTTGCTCTGGCTAGTGGAGGTACCTGTGCTATCTAACCTTGTTTGTGCAGGTTCATTCCATCCTAAGCCAGCTAAGGACTACAAGGTAAGTGTATGCATCAAAATCATGAGTATGAGGAATTCTTGCTTATGTACATATTGTTTGCAAGAAGGACTCATGAGCATGAAGGTATTTTCCTTGATAATCTTTTGCTCTGATGCATATGGCCAAGATACATGTAACACATTGCCTACTCTGTCATGGTTATGCTCTCACATGCCTTTATATTTCACATTTACATGAGTGCATACATGTAGGGGGAGCCTATGCTTGTTACATGACCTTCCAAAGCTTTACTTGTTGTTCCTTATATCTTTATCTAAAGCTTTGATGTATGTTGCCATCAATTACCAAAAAGGGGGAGATTGAAAGCACAAGTGCTCCCTAGGTGGTTTTGGTAATTAATGACAACATATCTCTTGTTGGACTAGCGTTTCTATCTAGTATGTTTTAGATAAGTTCAACAATGGAGTGGCATGGACTAAAGGTTGTGGGAAGTTCTCCAAGATGCTAAGGACAAAAGTTTGGCTAAAGCTTAAAGCTCAAGACTCTTCATTTTACATTTTAGTGATCCAAGATCACATTGAGTCCATAGGAAAAGCCAATACTATCAAGGAGGGATGAGGTGTTGCTTAATGGCTTGCTAGCTCAAAGTGCTTAGTGATATGCTCCAAAGCCCTCAACCACTTTCTCACTTCCACATATGACCTATACCAAAAATCCAACTCGGCCCCACCGATTTCTTCTATCCGGCGCCACCGAGTTCAGATGTCATAGCCACTGCCAAAATCCTAATCAATTCGGTCTCACCGATGGGATCTCGGTCTCACCGAGATGGGCTTGCAAACTCTCTGTTGCCTATTGCAATACTTTCGGTCCCACCGAGATATGCAATCGGCCCCACCGAGTTTGCTTGGTCAACTCTCTGTTTCAGTTATTACCCAAATCGGTCCCACCGAGTTTGAGTAATCGGTCAAACCGAGTTTTGGATTTACCCTAACCCTAGCACATCGGTCCCACCGAGTTGATCCAGTCGGTCCCACCGAAAACTGTAACGGTCACTAGGTTTACTATTTCGGTCTGACCGAGTTTGTCGATTCGGTCCCACCGAGATTGGTAAATTGTGTGTAACGGTTAGATTTTGTGTGGAGGCTATATATACCCCTCCACCTCCTCTTCACTCGTGGAGAGAGCCATCAGAACACATCTACACTTCCAACTCATATGTTCTGAGAGAGAACCACCTACTCATGTGTTGAGACCAAGATATTCCATTCCTACCATATGAATCTTGATCTCTAGCCTTCCCCAAGTTGCTTTCCACTCAAATCTTCTTTCCACCAAATCCAAATCCTATGAGAGAGAGAGTTGAGTGTTGGGGAGACTATCATTTGAAGCACAAGAGCAAGGAGTTCATCATCATCAACACACCATTTGTTACTTCTTGGAGAGTGGTGTCTCCTAGATTGGCTAGGTGTCACTTGGGAGCCTCCGACAAGATTGTGGAGTTGAACCAAGGAGTTTGTAAGGGCAAGGAGATCGCCTACTTCGTGAAGATCTACCGCTAGTGAGGCAAGTCCTTCGTGGGCGATGGCCATGGTGGGATAGACAAGGTTGCTTCTTCGTGGACCCTTTGTGGGTGGAGCCCTCCGTGGACTCGTGCAACCGTTACCCTTCGTGGGTTGAAGTCTCCATCAACGTGGATGTAGGATAGCACCACCTATCCGAACCACGGGAAAAACATCCATGTCTCCAATTGCGTTTGAATTCTCCAAACCCTTCCCTTTACATTCTTGCAAGTTGCATGCTTTACTTTCCGCTGCCTATATACTCTTTGCATGCTT
This sequence comes from Triticum monococcum, assembly GCA_034509565.1. Lineage (NCBI taxonomy): Eukaryota > Viridiplantae > Streptophyta > Magnoliopsida > Poales > Poaceae > Triticum > Triticum monococcum. The sequence goes on from CM067847.1 coordinate 701,247,326, forward strand.
GCTTGATATGTATTATGAATGTTGAAATTGTGCCTAAACTCCACTTAAACCGAAAAGGCTTAAAAACTGCAACTTTAGCACTAAGTGTCTAATCGCCCCCCTCTAGACACATCTACTTCAAGGTCCTACATGGACCTCTAGGTCTTTCCAGTAGGGTAGGTCCCAAAATATAGATTTCTTCTTAGACATGGGTGCGTGTCCCTCAGCGTCATTCGGAACAGCTAGTCCATCGGGACCCTTTCCAAAGATTACGTAGTGTAAATCATTAACCATAGCAAGCACGTGATCACCAGTGCGCATGGCGGGCTTCTTCCGGTGATCTGCCTCGCCTTTGAAATACTTGCCTTTCTTTCGACATTGATGGTTGGTCGGAAGAAATCGACGATGGCCCAGGTACACATTCTTCCTGCATTTGTCCAGGTATATACTTTCAGTGTCATCTAAACAGTGCGTGCATGCGTGGTATCCTTTGTTTGTCTGTCCTGAAAGGTTACTGAGAGCGGGCCAATAGTTGATGGTCACGAACAGCAACGCCTTAAGGTTAAATTCCTCCTATCTGTGCTTATCCCACATACGTACACCGTTTTCATTCCACAGCTGTAAAAGTTCTTCAACTAATGGCCTTAGGTACACATCAATTTCGTTGCCGGGTTGCTAGGGCCTTGGATGAGAACTGGCATCATAATGAACTTCCGCTTCATGCACATCCAAGGAGGAAGGTTATACATACATAGAGTCACGGGCCAGGTGCTGTGATTGCTGCTCTGCTCCCCGAGGGGATTAATGCCATCTGCGCTTAAAGCAAACCATACATTCCTTGGGTCCTTTGCAAACTCATCCCAGTACTTTCTCTCGATTTTTCTCCACTGCGACCCATCAGCGGGTGCTCTCAACTTCCCATCTTTCTTTCGGTTCTCACTGTGCCATCGGATCAACTTGGCATGCTCTTCGTTTTTGAACAAACGTTTCAACCGTGGTATTATAGGAGCATACCACACCACCTTCGCAGGAACCCTCTTCCTGGGGGGCTCGCTGTCAACATCACCAGGGTCATCTCGTCTGATCTTATACCGCAATGCACCGCATACCGGGCATGCGTTCAGATCCTTGTATGCACCGCGGTAGAGGATGCAGTTATTAGGGCATGCATGTATCTTCTCCACCTCCAATCCTAGAGGGCATACGACCTTCTTTGCTGCGTATGTACTGTCGGGCAATTCGTTATCCTTTGGAAGCTTCTTCTTCAATATTTTCAGTAGCTTCTCAAATCCTTTGTCAGCCACAGCATTCTCTGCCTTCCACTGCAGCAATTCCAGTACGGTACTGAGCTTTGTGTTGCCATCTTCGCAATTGGGGTATAACCCTTTTTTGTGATCCTCTAACATGCGATCGAACTTCAGCTTCTCCTTTTGACTAATGCATTGCGTCCTTGCATCGACAATGACCCGGCGGAGATCATCATCATCGGGCACATCGTCTGGTTCCTCTTGATCTTCAGCAGCTTCACCCGTTGCAGCATCATTGGGCACATCGTCTGGTTCCTCTTGATCTTCACCAGCTCCCCCCGTTGCAGCATCACCGTATTCAGGGGGCACGTAGTTGTCATCGTAGTCTTCTTCTTCGCCGTCTTCCATCATAACCCCTATTTCTCCGTGCCTCGTCCAAATATTATAGTGTGGCATGAAACCCTTGTAAAGCAGGTGGGAGTGAAGGATTTTCCGGTTAGAGTAAGACCTCATATTCCCACATTCAGTGCATGGGCAACACATAAAACCATTTTGCTTATTTGCCTCAGCCGCATCGAGAAACTCATGCATGCCCTTAATGTACTCGCGGGTGTGTCTGTTACCGTACATCCATTGCCGGTTCATCTGCGTGCATTATATATAATTAAGTGTCCAAATTAATAAAAGTTCATCATCACATTAAAACCAAAGTGCATACATAGTGATCATCTAACAACATATAGCTCTCCAGAGCATCTAATTAATTAAACTATACATTGAAACTATGTAAAACATTTCAATGCGAAAACAAATGCGATCATAATCGCAACCAAGGTAACAACTGATCCAACGGCATAATGATACCAAGCCTCGGTATGAATGGCATATTTTCTAATCTTTCTAATCTTCAAGCGCATTGCATCCATCTTGATCTTGTGATCATCGACGACATCCGCAACATGCAACTCCAATATCATCTTCTCCTCGTCAATTTTTTTATTTTTTCCTTCAACAAATTGTTTTCTTCTTCAACTAAATTTAACCTCTCGAGAATAGGGTCGGTTGGCATTTCCGATTCACATACATCCTAGATAAATAAAATCTATGTCACGTTGGTCGGCATAATTTTCATAAACAATAAATGAACCAATAGTTATAAAGATAATATACATACCACATCCGAATCATAGACAGGACGAGGGCCGACGGGGGCGGATACCAAAACCATCGCACTATATAAGATGCAATAATAAATGTAAGACAATGATACAAGTATCTATCTAAACATACAAGTAAGAATATTTTTCCTTTCAGAAAGAAGATAAGAACAAGAGGCTCACCACGGTGGTGTCGGTGATGAGATCGGCGCGGGTGATCGACGGCGGTGAAGATGGGGACGGGGCGTGACGGACCGCTAAATCTAGACAAATCTCGAGGAAAATGGAGCTTGGAGGTCGAGCTTCGAGAGGAGAAAGCTTAAGTAGTGTGGCTCGGGCATTCCATCGAACACCTCATGTGCATAGGAGGTGAGCTAGAGCACCACAAAGCCCTCTCCCCCTCGGCCAGAAAAAACAGAGCACTTTGCTCTGCTCTTGCGCGAGGGGGTATATATAGGCACCTCATTGGTCCCGGTTGGTGACATGAGCCGGGACTAAAGGGGAGCCTTTGGTCCCGGTTCAAGCCACCAACCGGGACCAATGGTTGTGGGCCAGGAGCGAGGCCCATTGGTCCCGGTTCATCCCACCAACCGGGACCAAAAGTTCCAGATGAACCGGGACCAATGGCCCACGTGGCCCGGCCGGCCCCCTGGGCTCACGAACCGGGACCGATGCCCACATTGGTCCCGGTTCTAGACTGAACCGGGACTAATGGGCTGACCCGGCGTGGACCAAAGCCCTGTTTTCTACTAGTGTTTTGTACTGGTATTTAAGGTTATGAGGTGAATGATAACGAGCGGCCCTGAGGGCTGAAGGAAACCATGTAGCGCCTGTGATTGTCACCGGGAGAGATAAGGCAAAGCTAATTTTCTCCTTGGTGAATGTGTGCGTGCGTGTGTGTTCTCATGTGTTCTTGAGAGAGACAAAGAGAGAGGATATAGTTGTAGAGCTCCGAGGAAGAAGAAGTGGTGCTGTGATGAGACGGCGCCAACAATTGGTATTCAGAGCCACAAGGTCCGAGGGGCGGCCGTGCCATGCGGTGGCGTCCGCGGCGTGCGCGGCCGACATGGAGGCATCGGCTGCGGCGCGCGGCGAGCGCGTGGCGCCGGCGACGCGCGGCGAGTCTGCGGCTGTGCGGTGTGATGTCGTGCGCGCGAAGAGCACGGTTGTCGCGGAGACGAGGTGGTGGTAAAGGACCTACGTGGTGGCGCAGAGGTCGCCGCGGCTCGGCGTGACAACCGTGGAGGCGCGTGGCACGGAGCGGCGGAGGACCTGCGTGGTGGCGCAGAGGTCGCGGCGGCTCGACGCGACAGCGGTGGAGGCGCGTGGCATGGAGCCGCGGCGGACCTGCGTGGTGGCGCAGAGGCAGCGGTGGCGCGGCGTGGCGGCATGGAGGTGCTGCGCTGCGGTTGAGGCCGCACCGGTGCAGGGCAATAAGCCGCGGTGGCGAGCCGGGCGCGACCGGTGTGTGTTATGGGTGCGCACTGGACGTGTCGGGCGCGTCGGGACCGCGGGCGCGCGTGCGAGCGTGCGGTTGACATTGGAGGAGGCATATGTCGCCGTTGTGCTTGAGTCCGTGCACGAGTTCGGCTACATCCTTCCGGTGTTTGTCGCTGGCGGCTGCCATGGCGGACGCGGAGGCGGCGCGCGGTTAGCTTTCGGTGCGGTCGGGTTCGTCGGGCGCGTCGGGTGCGCGCGGGACGTGCGGGAAGCACTGGTGTGGTCGGGCTCGTCGGACGCATCGGGTGCGCGCGAGACGTGCGGGACGCACTGGAGCGGTCGGGCGCGTCGGATGCGCGCGGGACGTGCGGGGCGCTGAGGTACGTCAGGCTTGTGTCACCGGCGGAGGAGGAGCTCGGCGTATGTCGTCGGAGACGTGACGGAGCATGGTGGGACCGGCGTCAGTGCGCCAGGTCAGGTCCATGGCGGTGCGACCGGCGTCGTTGCGCCAGGTCGGGTCCTCGAGCTGGGTCACGGTCGTGACGACGACAACGACGGGAGGTGCGACAACTCCGGTGAAGCAAGTCAAGATTAGAAGGAAAAATGTTAGTAGTAATCTTTGACATGCATAGATTGTTAGCCGCATGCATACAGGAGCGTGGATCACGGTCAGTTAGCCGGGCCATATTCAGTTGGTTGGCTGGCTTGATGTATCTAGGTTGTCCGTTAGCTTTGTGCATAGAGTTGTGAGTGGATTCGGTCATTAGTGGATAACCATCACCATGGTGTAGTGGCCGGTGTGTTGGCCGGATCGTGCGTGCATGGATGCATGCAAGTTAGTTGGATTAGTAGGAGTTAGCAGCCGAGTGTGGCGGCTGGCTAGTGCGTGTGTGAGTCTTTTGTACTGGTATTTAAGGTTATGAGGTGAATGAGAAAGAGCGGCCGTGAGGGCTGAAGGAAACCATGTAGCGCCTGTGATTATCATCGGGAGAGATAAGGCAAAGCTAATTTTCTCCTTGGTGAATGTGTGCGTGCGTGTGTGTTCTCACGTGTTCTTGAGAGAGATAAAGAGAAGGAATAGAGTTGTAGAGCTCCAAGGAAGAAGAAGCGCCGATGAGACTGTGCCAACAGTCATCATGCTGCGCCCTGCCACCATTGACCACATAGGCAAGGGAGCACTTCGGTGAGAGCACTTTGAGGAGATCAGAGATGTAACTTGTCGTCATGATCAAAGGAGTGGTGGTTAGCACGATGGGAAGGAACCATAGTTGGTCGTCATCAAGGTAGCATGTCGAGGTAGTGTCGTGGCCGAGCAAGGTCGCCGAGACCTCGCACCATGCTTCATTATCCTGGATAAACTGAAAACATATGGAGTCAAGTACATTAGGCAGTACAGACAAAATATGGGAGTATTCTATGAAGCAAACGTTGTAGACCAGAGAAACAAATTAAGTATAATATGGGTGCATGCCATATTACAATGGTGAAATCAAAGACAATAAATCTGACTTTTGTTTGTAAGGGCATCTCCAGCCGCACCCCCAAGAAGGCCCTCTAGGCGTCTTTTCGTCCGTCAGCGCCAAAAAATCGGCCCAGTCTCGTCCCCAAGAGCCCAGTTTTCGCCGGCTCGGGCCGAAATTGGCGCCGGCGGACCCAACCCGAACCCGGCGCGTTGGGGGTCGCTCGGGGGCGCCGGGCGAATCGTTTTTGGCGCGAAGAGCCGCGGGCCCGCCGCGTCAGCGACTCTACCCTCTTCTCGCCCCTTCGTCGTCCTCATCGCCTCGTTTCCCGTGGCGAATCAATGCCAAAGCTGCCGCGCGCTGCCGCGCCGGTCAGCCTCCATTGATGCCTCACGGGCGGCGCGTCCCTCGGCCGTCACGCAATCACGCCACGCGTAACGCGCCGGCCAAGCCTACCATGCGGCGCCTCCGCCTATAAAAGCCGACTGCAAGCGCGCCGGAGAGACTCACCCCGATCATCCACCGACGACGCGCTCATTTCTCCCCCTTTCCTCCTCTTGCCGTCACCAGTTGAGAAAGCATGGCCGAGCGTTTCCCAGGCGACGGCGTGGCGGCAAACGGATTCGGGCGCCGTCATCTGCACGAGGACGAGGCTCGCCTCCTTTTCGAGGCCGAGTACCCGGTCCCGCCGGACATGCGGGTGCCCGGGGCTTGGAGGATAAGCGCCGGCGGCGTGCCGGTGCCACCACCACCCACCGGGGCGACGCGGCATGCGGAGATCGCATGCATCAGCGCGTCCCTGCCGCGGGCGGCGAGGGAGGGGCCACGGTACATCCCCGACAGCCCGCTCTGGGAGCCCAACTTCCGCCGCCGTCATGCCGAGCAGCTCGAGGCCACCAACGGCGTCGTGCCCTCCGGCAGGCTCAACTCCGATGGCCGGCGCCGGTGGTGGGGCGTGCCCGGCCGCACGTTGGAGGCCGTCCTCAAGTACATCGAGGGCGGCAAAACACCGCGCCTCGAGTATCCCGCTCCCCCGTCCTTCTCACGCCGCCAGGGAAGCTCCTGGACGCCGAGGCGCATGGAGACCGGGGCGTCCTCCTCCTCGTCCGGCGGCTCTCCCTGCCTCCACCTCCGCCCCGTCAAGCCGGAGCCCCAGGACACGCCTATCAGCGCGTGTACCCGCAGCTCCGGCGGCTCTCCCTGCCTCCACCTCCGCCCCGTCAAGCCGGAGCCCCAGGACACGCCTGTCAACGCGCGTACCCGCAGGTCCGGCGCCCTCGTCGAGCCCAAGGTGGAGTCCAGCCTCCCCCCGTAGTACGAGGAGATAGCCCGGCGCGGCTTCTCCGACGAGGACGCCATGCGGTGGTCGCGCGACGACTACGTGCGCGAAGAGATGGTCCGGCAGCGCCGGGCCCTGGAGGAGATCGCCGCCCGCAAACGTGGGTGCGAGGACGGAGACGGTGTCATCGTCCTCGATAGCGACGACGAGGACGCCCCCGGACCGTCCAACCCGCCGCAACAACCGGGGGAGGGATGCAGCAGGGACGGCGGAGGCGTAGGCGGGGGCGGCGACGACGACGACGACGACAGCGGTGACTACACGCGGTTCTACAGCCTCCTCGGCATGTAGAACCGCGTGGGCGGGCGGCGAGGGAGACGGCGGGGGTAGCCCGCGGTAGTTTTTTTTCTTTTTTTGTAAAATATGTTTAAATTTGAATGAACTCGCCCGTGTTTGCGTTGTGTTTGCGCCGAATTTGAACATTTTAAAAACCCGTGGGGGGCCGCGACAGGGGGGCATCACGCCCCCAGTGCGCGGTTTAGCGCCGGTGCGCCCCCAGGGGGCGATTTTTTGCCCCTCCTAGGGGGCCAACGGCTGGAGATGACCTAAGAAGCCGGAAATGTGGAGGCAATACATTGGAACTGGAGAAATATATGACGTGTAATTGAGATGCCCATGAGTAGGATGCGCGGAAATGTGCAATGTTAATAGGGTTTTTCTTCCTTGGAAGCAGTACAATTGAAACGAAAATAAACTAAGATTCCCCAAGAGATGGATGTTCCTACAACCAACAAACTAAATTCGCAAAATAAAATATAGAATTGTAGAAGCAAACTATCTAGACAGTAAAAGCATGTATAGTACTAGTTGGAAGCTCCATACGTAGGAAGCATGATAAGATCGATATCTCAACCTAACTCATTGTAAGTGGAAGCATATGGATTTGAACACAGAAATTAAGATAGCCGCCACATAGCTACGCAAGTTCGTGTGATCCAGAAAGAAAATACACCTAAACTGGTTGATGCTTTACTAATTAAATACAGAATTAACAGAATAAATTCACACCCAATAGCTGTCAAAAACACGACACACATTGAACATATCTACTCTCGATTCGAAGGAGAGGCGTCAAAAAGGGGGGAAAAAGACCTTTGACACTGCTAGTTCTTGGGCCGACGGACGCTCTCCGGGCAGCCTGGTGAATCACGAACACCGCGGTGGGCCTGACAGGCACGGACACCTATCGTCAGGTATGGCGCATCAGCGAGGTCGACCGGGGCCACATGAGAGGCGAGACGGGCTTGGGGTGGTTGGGTCAGGCATGCAGGGCAGGTGAGATTTAGTCGGGGCAGATCAAATTGTGCGCTTAATTGAAGGAATCGACAATTTGCTTCTAAATATGGACCGTGGGATTAGAGGAGAATCAACGACGAGGGAGTGGTCTGACAAAACTTTCCTATCAGACTTTTGGTAGGAAGTGTTTCCCAACATCAAATTAATCACATGAAATTCTTTATGATATAGTTTATTGGTACTATGTGTATTTACTGTTGAGTGCCCGCCTCAAGTATAAGTCGTGCTTTCTAAAGCTTAATGTATCCACTTTTTATGAGGGCGTCTGGTTGAAGTTCGATTCAACAGTGCGTCTTTGACTTGGGAGAATCCATATCGAACACATAGCTCGTCGGTGTTAGTTTGACTAATTGGCGAGACAGTGACGATGCATTAGATTAGAGGACAACAATGCATTTAGGCCTATTGATGTAGTAAATGCACCGGTGGATGGCGGGGACACGAGCAACTGAACTAATGTTAGTACTGAACTAATGTTAGACATTAGCATTGGAAGCATATGGATTTGAGGATTAGAACTAGAGACCTTTTACAGTACATCAAATTATTATGCGCCCTTTATTTTCATCAGTTTCAACGGATGATACACATCCGTACTAATGCTACCACATAAACTCAGTAATTTATTTATTTTTTAACGGGAGCAGCACACAAGGGCATTATTGACATCTCTCCCTCCCCTGTACTCGCACAACTACGACGACACTCTCCCGTAGGCCCGTAGCGACAGAGATGAAGCGCACTCGCGGCCGTGGCCTGCAAGAGTTAGCGGCAATGCGGCTCCGAGCCTCCATCACGAATCAGCGACTGCCGGTGAGAAAGCAATTAATGATACGTACTATTTTGCGAAAATGCTAAACGGAGACCAAGCTTCACGGAGGTCTTTATTTGCAAACTTCAAAACTCAATTGTTTTAGTTTCAAAAAATTCGGGAAATAAATACATATATACGTAGATACATAATGTACATGTGTGCAAATTATCAGATCAATATACATTAGATGTGAACAAATCTGGAGCTTTTTAGCATATGTACGGTTCATCTTCAATGTCCATGATTTTACTTTTTTTTGTGCACCTCACAATTCAAGGTATTTCATCCTGAAATTTTTTACACATCCACTCTCCATCATTGCATACACGTGTATTTTTTTAGAATTTTTTGAAACTGAAATTTATGAATTTCGAATTTTTAAAATAAAGGGCTCCATGGAGCTCTCTCTCCAAAATGCCCTACTCACTGTACAGGGCTCTCATGGTATTGTGGCTGGCCTTTTGTCACAGAAATCATTACTGTGGAAGAGTGGCTACTATAGGAGGTCAATGACCACCTTATTGTGTTTTGGTGCCTTTGTGGCCAAGAGCAGAAACCCATGGGTGGGTAGCGCGCGACTCGTTGCCCACGAGGAATACAAAGTACGCCAAAATTTGCCACATAACATCGAGCCGGGACGACGGCTTGTCCACGAACTCAGGTCGCCACAGTTCCATCTGCCACGATTCATGGAATCAAGAGGGGGGGGGGGCTAGCGAGAAAGATACGACATAGTTCATGAAGTTAGAAGAAAGGAGGAGTGAAGGAGAAGACACAATTCAGGCAGCGACTGGGAGGCGTAGGTAGGAGCAGCACACGGGCAGGGAACCGCTAGCCATGCACGGAAAAGAACAAAACGATGCGACAATGGACAGGAATACCAGCAGCCTTACGGACTTCTTCCTCTAGGGTTTCCTAGAGTCCACCTCTTCCTCCGGCGCCGCCGGAGTCCACCCACCAATATCCAGCGTGACGTTTAGTGATTTCGATCGACGATTCGCAAGGGCCCATCCTCGCGAACAAGGTGGCGGTGTTGCATGGCGGATCAGGCCGTCCTGGAGGATGGGGACGGGAAGAAGGGAGATCGGGGCGGAGTAGGGTTTGGTGTAGAAGAGGGCGGTGATGGAGGTAAGAGAGGGGAGACTGGGGCAGCCTCTAGTTCAACTGCAGCTGGATCCGCGGTGGGGGAGGGGGTCGAGATGGGAGACGCAGAGCGGGAGGATGTTGTAGATCGGGAGGAGGATGCCTGTGGATGGGACCAGTTTGGCCCGGAACCCGAGCTGGAAGACGCCTTTGCAGGCTTGAAGCTCCATGGAGAGGAAGAGGATGACCTGGATCTCTCTGGAGAGGTCGAGGAGTTGATCAAGGATGTTTGTTGGTTGTGCCTGTTCCGTGTCCATATATGAGGCCGTTTAGTCATGCGGCGTTGCTGAATTCAATGAGGAACGCGTGGGCTTGTGCCCAGGGAGTGACTTTCAATATCAAAGGACCAAATCTGTTCTTGGCTCAATGTCATTGCCTGGGGGATTGGAAGCGTGTCATGGAGGGAGGCCCTTGGCAATTCCGATGGGATCCGGTGGTGATTGTGGAGTACGATGGATTTACTAATGTCTCTGAATATGCTTTGGACATGTATCCCCTGTGGGTAAGGATCAAAGGTTTACCTGATGGGCTAACAAGGAAGAGAGAGCTACCGGAGAAAGTTGCAAAGAAGGTGGGGGACCCGCTGTTTACAGTGGTAGTGAACGAGGGGAGGATCAACCCGTCTAGCCACTTAAGGGCCAGGGTGTTTGTGAATGTGCAGAAACCATTGGTGAGGTTTGTGAGTATTACTCTTAAAGAGATGAAACGATACCCCGTCACTTATGAAAAGTTGCCGGATTTTTGCTTTTTCTGTGGACGTATGGGGCATGTGGTCGAGGAGTGCGGAGACGGAATTCACGATCCTTCAGAGTGTGATTGGGGGGATTGGCTGCATTGGAGCAGTGAGCCGGCTATGGCAGGAGGAGGTGTAGGACGCGGCAGAGGTGGGGTGTCGGTTGGTGCGGGAGGAGGGAGATGGGCAGGGAGAGGGGGAGGTAGAGGAGTAGGTAGCTCAGGAGGAAGGGGTGGTGTTGATGTCCAGCCGGCTGGGAGAGTAGATGAGAATGGAAGGACGACGGGGGGTGGAGTGCTTGTGGGGTCTGGTGCCTCCAATGTTGGTGATGAAGATCTTCGGTCAGCACGGAAAAGGCTTATAGGGGACGATGGAGCTGTGATGATACGAGGTCAACCAGTGCCGAATCTTGCGGGCAAAGTCCCAAACACGGTTTTATTGTTGGAGGGAGGAAGTGTGCCAGGGGCAAATGAGGTGTCTGCACCGTCGTCTACGCCTGGTAAGAATCCTTTGGTGAAAAGAAGGAAGCAAGGTGAGGAGAGGGAAGATGTTGATGCTACAATGGCGGAAGAGGCGGCCTCCTTCGAGGAGGACCGCCGGGCCCAATGAATATCCTAAGCTGGAACTGCCAGGGAGGGGGGAATACCCGGACAGTTCGTGAGTTAGCGACTATATGTCAGTCGCATTCCCCCAGCATGGTGTTTTTGTGTGAAACAAGACAGAAAACTGACAAAATGTAGAAGGTGCGAGGGAGGATTGGTTTGAAGGGATTCGTAGGAGTTGATAGTAATGGGATGAGCGGTGGTCTTGCGCTTTATTGGCATGAGTTATGTTGTGGAAATCCTGGACAAGGAAGAGCACTTTATTGATGCACTAGTTCGTGTCCAAGTGGGGGCGGCCCAATGGAGGATTACGTGTATATACGGTGAGCCACGGGTTGAGAACAGGCATGTCATATGGTCCAAACTTGAGCAACTCAAAGCCGTGAATGATTTACCTTGGCTTGTCGTGGGAGATTTCAATGAGGCCATGTGGGGTTTTGAGCATCTATCAGCTACACCACGGGGAGAGCCACAAATGGTTGCCTTCCGAGATTCGTTGGAGATCTGTGGCCTAGTTGACCTAGGCTTTGTTGGGGTCCCCTTTACATATGATAATAAGAGGGGAGGAGGAGGTAATGTGAAGGTGAGGCTGGATAGGGCAGTGGCAACTAATTCATGGAGGAACTTGTTTGCTTACGCTTTGGTTCTACATGTGCCCTCGCCTTGTTCGGACCATGTGGTACTAGTCTTGAAGGGGTCGGTCGATCAGGGGCCGAACGGGGGGAAGCAGAGGAGGTATGAGCTGTTTTGGGAGAGGGATGGTTCCTTACCGGATGTGATCAAAGAGGCGTGGGAGGCCGTAGGGGGTGTGAATAACTTGGCACAGCTGAGAGATGCGCTAACCAAAACGATGATAGCTCTTCAACTTTGGAGTAAAAAATTCGGTAATGTTACTCACGAGCTAGCAAAATCTCGAACCCAGCTAGAGGAGTTGATGAGTATGAACGCTGATCGCCAAGATATTGCACAGGTGACTGATAAGATGAATGAGCTTTTGTATCAAGAGGAGATGCTTTGGTTGCAACGCTCACGAATTACGTGGCTGAAGGAAGGGGACAGAAACACAAAGTATTTCCAAAGCAAGGTTGTCTGGAGGGCGAGGAAGAACAAGATCCGTGAACTTGCGGACAGTGTTGGTGTAGTTCTCTCCGATCTTGCCGGCATGGGGGAACTTGCTAACCTGTATTTCCGCGATATTTTTACAGCTGATCCGACGCTTAATGCTGCGCCTATTTTGGACTTAATAAAGCATGTGGTAACCGAAGAGGATAATGCTAAGTTGTGTGCTCCTTTTACAGATAAAGAGATTTCGGATGCTTTGTTTCAGATTGGCCCTCTAAAAGCTCCGGGACCTGATGGCTTTCCGGCGAGGTTTTTCCAGCGGAATTGGAGTACTCTCAAGGAGGGTGTGTTGGCTGCGGTGAGGGATTTTTTCAGTACGGGAATCATGCCTGAGGGTGTGAATTCAACATCGATAGTACTTATTCCCAAAATTCCCAATCCGGTGAGAATCACAGACTATAGACCTATTAGTCTGTGCAATGTTACCTATAAAGTGATATCCAAGTGCCTAGTGAATAGGATGAGGCCTTTGTTGGATGATATCTCATATCTCCTGAACAGAGTGCATTCATTCCAGGGAGGTTGATCACGGACAATGCACTAGTTGCGTTTGAATGCATACATCACATTAAGCAGGAAAAGGATTCTGCAAGAAGTTTCTGTGCGTACAAATTAGACCTATCAAAAGCTTATGATCGAGTTGATTGGGTCTTCTTGAGGCAAATGATGCAAAAACTGGGTTTCTCTCAGCGATGGGTTGACTGGATAATGTCTTGTGTCACGTCGGTGAGATACTCTGTCAAACTTAATGGAACCCTTTTGGATTCGTTTGCACCGACGCGTGGGCTTAGGCAAGGAGATCCGCTATCACCCTTTCTTTTCCTGCTTGTGGCAGATGGGTTATCTGCTCTACTAAGGAGTAAAGTGGCTAATGGTTTAATCACACCGGTTAGAGTGTCCAGAAGAGGACCGGGAGTGTCTCACCTATTATTTGCTGACGACACACTGCTGTTTTTTGAGGCTACAGGTGAACAAGCGAGTGAGATCAAAGCGGTGTTGGACACGTATGGTAGGGCGACTGGCCAGAGCCTAAACCCTGATAAGTGCTCCATTCTTTTTGGGGAGTCCTGCCCCGCTGCGATGCAGGAGGAAGTAAGGTCGGTTCTACAGATTACAAACATGTATTTTGAGGAAAAATACTTGGGCTTGCGGACACCAGAGGGACGGATGTCTAAGGGACGTTTTCAGAATCTGCAGACCCGGTTAACTAAACGTTTGATACAGTGGGGAGACGGCCTTTTGGCACAACCGGGGAGAGAAGTGCTGATTAAGTCAGTTGCACAGGCTCTTCCAACTTACATTATGGGTGTCTTCAAGCTACCTTTCTCGGTTTGTGATGATCTCACGCGTATGGTGCGGAATTTTTACTAGGGGTCGGCAAAGGGCAAGCGGAAGGTACACTGGAAGAATTGGGATCGGATCATGCAGCCCAAGGACAGGGGGGGTATTGGCTTTCGTGATTTCAGGTTGTTTAATCAAGCTCTGTTGGCTAGGCAGGCGTGGAGACTACTAACCAATCCTGATAGCCTTTGTGCTAGGGTTTTAACGGAACGTTATTATCTGGATGGCAAACTGGAAGATATGGTCTTTGTTGGAAATGGTTCATCTTCATGGAAAGCTATATGTCATGGTCTGGAGTTGTTGAAAAAAGGGCTGCTGTGGAGAGTTGGAAATGGTACAATCATACGGGTTTGGAGGGACAGCTGGATCCCGAGACCCTTCTCTTATAAACCGATTTCCCCACAAGGACGATGCCGCATCCGGTTCGTCTCTGGGTTTCTGAACCCTAATGGGTCATGGAATATTGAGCTTCTTCAGAACTACTTTGTGGCTGCAGATGTGCAGGAAATATTGAAGATTCGCGCCTCTCCCAGGATGGAGGGAGATGTGATTGCATGGGGTCCTGGGCGGCATGGACTGTTTTCCGTCAAATCAGCATATGAATTGGCCTTTGATGAGGAGCATCGTAGTACTGCGGCTGCATCCAGTACGTCGCCTTCAGGAAGCCGTGCATGCTGGGACTTTATCTGGAAGTGTGAAGCCCCTCCAACTGTCAAGCATTTTGCATGGCGCATGGCAATCGATGCTCTTCCTACCTGGAAGAGGAAATATCGCATTGGGCTGGAGTCTACTGGTTTATGCCCAGTGTGTGGGACAGAAGAGGAGGATAATTTCCATCCGTTTGTTCGATGTCAATTCGGACGTGATCTGTTTCTGGCCATGTCCAAGGTTTGGCGGCTTCCAGACATTACATCTATGTTGAATAATGGTAAGGAATGGCTGCTACACGTTCTGGGTCCTCTCACTAATTTTGAACGCACAATGATACTAATGATCTTTTGGAGAAGTTGGGTTGTCCGGAATGAGCTCACTCATGCTAAGCCTGCCCCGCCGATGGAAGCCTCTGTACGCTTTCTGCAAAGTTACTTGGAGTCTTTGATTGGTATCAAGCAAAAACCACATGCTGATCTTACCAAAGGAAAATCATACGTTGAATGGCATATACCAAGGAAGAAGGGGAGTAGTGCTGGAGTGCAGGAGGAACGAAGATGGACGAAGCCGGACCCGGGGTGGTGCAAGTTGAACACGGATGGATCCTTTGCTGTGTCAGGTGAAGCTGGGGCGGGTATGATCCTGCGTGATCATATGGGCGCGATCAATTATTCTGCTTGCAGGGTGTTGTATTCGTGCAGGGATCCCCTCGAAGCGGAGCTGTGCGCGTGTATGGAGGGCTTGTCCTTGGCGATACAGCGGTGTGACGTGCCGATTGCGTTGGAGCTAGATTCTCTTGAAGCGGTCACTCTTATATCAAGTTCGGGAACGGACCGCTCGGTTTATTCTGCAATTGTTAGAGAGATTAAGTACTTATTGGGTCTAAGAAAAACTTGTATCTCCAGTATTTCTAGATCTCAGAATAAAGCTAGTGATAGCTTAGCTAGTTTTGCTAGAACCCAAGGTAGAACCATGACTTGGTTAGGAAGTGATCCAGTGGAGGTCGTTGAAATAGCATCGGATGATTGTAAGGACCCTGTGGTTGAGTAATAAAATGCTATTTCACCCGCAAAAAAAAAAATGGACAGGAATACCGTCATCCATACGGACTAGAAAGGACTAAACTGTTCGACGTTGGCCGTTGGATTCACTTAATACTACCCTTCCTATGATGTACCCTAAAAACTCTCTAGAACTATGGTTAAATGTGCGATGACTTAGATGAGATGAACTCGCTTGGATTGTTGGAAATATTATCATTTTTCCGATTAGACTAATCCACGAATAAACAGTGAGCACGGCAAATAAGGTATGCATCTCATATACGATACCTACGCATATGAGCACGCGTACAATACATAGAAACAAAACATCTACAAACAACATATATACGGCCAACACATAAACGAACAAGTAAGGGATGAACGAGTCATACCCTCCGGTTGGCCAGGTGAACGCGGCGGCGACAGCGGCAACCTCGACATCGGTCGATGCCTTCTTCTTGGCGGCTTCACCGTCAGCAATGGAGTCGATGCAGGGAAGTAGAGGAAGCGGAGGCGGACAGAGACGGGGATGGATCAGGAGCAGTCGCGTCGAGACGCTCCTCAAAAACCTTATTCCCGTTTTTTCGGGCAGGATCTCGAACGACAGGGTTTCGGAGGGGGAAATGGCAGGCATGTGATTTTGAACTTGGAAGACCAGTCCCTTTGGTTAGTTCTTTCTAGCTTGATTAGTGAGTTGATCACGTATAAAGGTTGAACAGTCAATAGGATTATCACAAGAGCCTCTGAGCTGGAGACAAGTGGATGATTCATGTGTTCCGTTTCTTGGTCAAACTGATGTTTGGTCCACTCAACGATCTATAACGTTCTAGATTGTTCTTGGCTCATGTTTTTTAAAGAAATATAGTTGATAAAAATGATTTAAAGAACCCGGGGCGGCTGTGCTTGCATACAAAAGATGCTAGAAGTCCTATTTTGTCACACATAATAATACAACTAGAAGGTGATGCGCGCCTTGCTGCGCTGTCTTTGATTATTATTGTAAAACCAATTCGATCTTGTTTTTTTGTTATGTGTCGTTAGTAGGCGGAACATGTATGTGTTTCATTGTGTATCGTCAAAGTCCCGTAATAGGTGGCATCTTAACATTTTCATAATTAGCAAGAATAAGTCTAAAGGTAATCAATTGAACATTGATGGCACACCTGATGTGTGGTGCACCATTAGTAGTTTTGAAAAAAATTGTTAGTAATGGCGCACCATGGGATAGTGCGTCATTAAACTAGTAATGACACACTGTCCACTGGTGCGCCATTACTAACAAATTTTTTTATTTTTTTCATAACTACTAATGGCGCACGGTGGGTGTGGTGCGTCATTACTATGTCAACTAGTAATGGCGCACTATCCCTTGTTGCGCCATTACTAACAATTTTTTTTTCAAAACTACTAATGGCGCACCACACACCAGGTGCGCCATTAATATCCATGTTATCTATAGCCCTTTTTCTAGTAGTGTGCATGAGGTTTCATCTACGTGCGAGCCGCCGACCCATGTGATCGTGAGTTCCTCTATCCGTCCGCCTGCTATGTCTAGGGTTCGTCGGGTTACCACGTCGGGATTCCTGTCTCAGACGCGCTGCTCGGATCTGGCCTGCCGCAGTGGGCGTTGTTGCCATGGCTGGAAGGGGTGCCGGACCGCCCAAGTCCGCGCCGCCGCAACCTAAGCCGCCTCCCAGGACAGCTGAAAGCACAAGTGCTCCATGGGTGGTTTTGATAATTAATGTTAACATATGTCTTGTTGGATCAATGTTTTATCTATTATATTTCAGATCAGTTCAACAAATGGAGTGACGTGGACAAGAGGATGTGGAACCCCTGCAAGATGCTAAGAATAAAGGATTGGCAAGAGATGAAAAGCTCAAGACTCTACATTTTCATTTTACTGATCCAAGATCACATTGAGTCCGTAGAAAAGCCAATACTATTAAAAGGTGATGAGGTGTTGCTTAATGGTTTGCTTGCTCAAAGTGCTTAGTGATATGCTCCAAAGCCCTCAACCACTTTCTCATATCCACATATGTCCCAAACCAAAAGTCAAACTCGGCCCCACCGATTTGATCTATCCGGCACCACCGAGTTCACTTGACATAGCCACTGCCAGAAACCCTAATCAGTTCGATCTCTCCGATGGGATCCCGATCTCACTGAGATGGGCTTGCAAACTCTCTGTTACCTGTTGCAATTATTTTCGTCCCACCGAGATAAGCAATCGGTCCCATCGAGTTTGCCAGACCAACTCTCTGTTTAGCTTATTACCAAAATCGGTCCCAACGAGTTTGTGTAATCGGTCAAACCAAGTTGAGGTTTTACCTTAACCCTAGCACATCGGTCCCACTGAGTTGATCATATCAGTCCCACCGAAAAGCCTAACATTCACATTTTGAACTAAATCGGTCTGACCGAGTTTAACGATTCGGTCCCACTGAGTTTGGTGATTTGTGTGTAATGGCTAGATTTTGTGTGGAGACTATATGTACCCCTCCACGCTTGCTTGATTAGTGAGGAGATCCATCAGAATATGCCTACACTTCCAGCATATATTTTCTAAGAGAGAACCACCTACTCATGTGTTGAGACCAAGATATTCCATTCCAACCACAAGAATCTTGATCTCTAGCCTTTCCCAAGTTGCTTTCCACTCAAATCATATTTCCACCAAATCCAAATCTGTGAGAGAGAGTTGAGTGTTGAAGAGAGTATCATTTGAAGCATAAGAGCAAGGAGTTCATCATCAACACACCATCTATTACCTTTTGGAGAGTGGTGTCTCCTAGATAGGTTAGGTGTCACTTGGGAGCCTCCGACAAGATTGTGGAGTTGAACCAAGGAGTTTGTATGGGTAAGGAGATCGCCTACTTCGTGAAGATCTACCCTAGTGAGGCAAGTCCTTTGTGGGCGATGGTCATGGTGGGATAGACAAGGTTGCTTCTTCGTGGATCCTTCGTGGGTGGAGCCCTCCGTGGACTCGCGCAACCGTTACCCTTCGTGGGTTGAAGTCTCCATCAACGTGGATGTACGATAGCACCACCTATCGGAACCACGCCAAAAATCTCTATGTCTCCAATTGCGTATGCACACTCCAATCCCATCCCTTTACATTCTTGCAACTTGCATGCTTTACTTTCCGCTGCTCATATACTCTTGTCATGCTTGCTTGAAATGTATTGTGAATGTTTAAACTTGTGCTAAATCTCTACCTTAACTTGAAGAAATGAAAAATTGCTGCTTTTATTTGTTAAGAGTCTATTCACCCCCCTCTAGACTCCTCTTCTCGATCCTTTCAATTGGTATCAGAGCATTGGTCTCCATTGCTTTGGTTTAATCACCATTGGAGGAAGATGGATGAGTCTATGTTGGGGAGTCTTAGACATAGAGTGCATATACTTGATGGAGAGTTCTTTCATGAGTGGAAAATTGAGATGCTTGAGATTTTCAATGAATATCATTTGAACAAGTACATTACTATCCCTTGTGCACCTCATGTTGATCCTTTGCATCCTACCCTTGATGAGTCTATTGACATGATCCGCAACCTTAGAGCTATTAATCTTATCACTAGAGGTTTGCCTAGAAATTTGCTTGGTTGCTTGCCTACTCTTGATTGTGCTTACACCATATGGAGATTTCTTGAGGAACGATTTCCAAACTATTCCTTGCAAAACTTAGATGAAATTCTTCATAAGTCTATTGCCTTAAGTAAGATGAATTTCAATTATCCTAAGTTTGGCGATTGTCTATTTGAGCTTACTAACCTCATGCGTGCCAAAGGAGATGTTGGAATCATTAGGAATATCATCTCTGAAGCCATTAGAATTCATAAATATGATTATTGTGATGATCATTTATCTAATGAATCACTCTCTCTAGGAATTGATCTATCACAAGACAATGTTGAACATGGATACTATGATGAGGATGATGATAGTGACTTTGATCTCGACGAGTCTATGAGACACTTTGGTCTTATGGCTAATCTTCGCGGCTACATAGCTGGAGGAAAGGTATGGGTTCTTGATAGTGGACGTACCGATCACATGACCGGAGATAAGGATATGTTTCGTGAGTTTGCTGAAAACGATGTCCCTCGAAAGTATGTCACCTTTGGTGATAACTCAAAGGGTAAGGTGGTTGGCCTTGGTAAGGTGGTCATCTTACATGATAGCTCCATATAAAATGTTATGCTCGTTGAATCTCTTGGCTACAATTTACTTTCTGTATCTAGACTTGCTGACTTTGGCTTCAATGTCCTATTTACTGAAGTAGATTGCCAAGTGTTACATAGAGGTAATCACAATATGGTCTTTACCGGTATACGTAGAGGTGATCTTTACATTATAGATTTCACTAAAAAGGCTCAGCCTAGAACTTGCTTAATTGCTAAATCCTCTAAAGGCTGGTTGTGGCATGGGAGATTAGGTCACGTGGGCATGCGAAATGTTGATAAGCTAATTAAAGGTGATCATATACTTGGAGTGAAACATGTTATATTCGACAAGGATAGATTGTGCAGTGCTTGTAAAGCAGGAAAACAAGTTGGAGGAAGTCACCCCATGAAGAACATTATGACCACAAGAAGACCACTCGAGCTACTTCATATGGATCTCTTTGGTCCCAATGCCTACAAAAGTCTCGGTGGTAACTCATTTGGTCTAGTGATAGTTGATGATTTTTAAAGATTTACATGGGTGTTCTTTCTTGATGATAAATCACAGGTCCAAAAGATCTTCAAGAACTTTGCTAGGAAGGCCCAAAATCAATTTGAAGTGAAGATCAAGAAGGTTCGAAGCGACAACGAAACATAGTTCAAGAACGCAAATGTGGATACCTTTCTTGACGAAGAAGGGATTTCACATGAGTTCTCGGCTACGTACACGCCTCAACAAAATGGAGTTGTCGAGAGGAAGAACCGGACTCTTATTGAGATGGCGAGAACGATGCTTGATGAGTACAAGACGCCAAAACACTTTTGGGCAGAAGCGGTTGAAACAACTTGTCACGCAACAAATCGCTTGTATCTTCACAAGCTACTCGGCAAGACGGCATACGAGCTTCTCACCGGTAACAAACCCCAAGTTGGATACTTTCGGGTATTCGGCTAAAAGTGCTACATTCTTGATAAACATCTGATACGTCTCCATCGTATCTACTTTTGCAAACACTTTTGCCCTTGTTTTGGACTCTAACTTATATGATTTGAATGAAACTAACCCAGACTGACGTTGTTTTCAGTAGAATTGCCATGATGTTGTTTTATGTGCAGAAAACAAAAGTTCTCGGAATGACCTGAAACTCCACGGAATATCTTACAATAAATAATAAAAAATCCTCGCCAAAGATGAAGACCAGGGGGCCCACACCCTTTCCACGAGGGTGGGGGGCGCCCCCCTAGGGCGCGCCCCTACCTCGTGGGCCCCATGGAGACCTCCCGACTCCAACTCCAACTCTATATAACTGCTTTCGGGGAGAAAAAAATAGGAGAGAAGATTTCATCGCATTTTACGATATGGAGCCGCCGCCAAGCCCTAAAACCTCCCGGGAGGGCTGATCCGGAGTCCGTTCGGGGCTCCGGAGAGGGGGATTCGTCACCGTCGTCATCATCAACCATCCTCAATCTCCAATTTCATGATGCTCACCGCCGTGCGTGAGTAATTCCATTGTAGGCTTGCTGGACGGTGATGGGTTGGATGAGATTTATCATGTAATCGAGTTAGTTTTGTTAGGGTTTGATCCCTAGTATCCACTATGTTCTGAGATTGATGTTGCTATGACTTTGCTATGCTTAATGCTTGTCACTAGGGCCCGAGTGCCATGATTTCAGATATGAACCTATTATGTTTTCATCAATATTGAGAGTTCTTGATGCTATCTTGCAAGTCTATAGTCACCTATTATGTGTTATGATCCGTTCACCCCGAAGTGACAATAATCGGGATACTTACCGGTGATGACCGTAGTTTGAGGAGTTCATGTATTCACTATGTGCTAATGCTTTGTTCCGGTTCTCTATTAAAAGGAGGCCTTAATATCCCTTAGTTTCCATTAGGACCCCGCTGCCACGGGAGGGTAGGACAAAAGATGGCATGCAAGTTCTTTTCCATAAGCACGTATGACTATATTGCTACGTCTTGAGCTTGCGTTGGTTTCCCCAAAGAGGAAGGGATGATGCAGCAGAGTAGCGTAAGTATTTCCCTCAACTTTTGAGAACCAAGGTGTCAATCCAGTAGGAGCCCACGCTCAAGTCCCTCGTACTTGCACAAAGCGATAGCTACTTGCAACCAACGCGATTAGGGGTTGTCAAGCCCTTCACGGTCACTTACGAGAGTGAGATCTGATAGATATAATATTTTTGGTATTTTGGTATAAAGATGCAAAGTAAAAAAGTAAAGGCAAAGTAAAAAAGCAAAGCAAGATTAAAGTGATGGAGATTGATATGATGAGAATAGACCCCGGGGCCATAGGTCACGTCCGTGACAAGTAGATCGAAACGATTCTGCATCTACTACTATTACTCTACTCATCGACCGCTATCCAGCATGCATCTAGAGTATTAAGTTAAAAATAGAGTAACGCCTTAAGCAAGATGACATGATGTACAGAGATAAATTCATGCAATATGAAATAAACCCCATCTTGTTATCCTCGATGGCAACGATACAATACATGCCTTGCTGCCCCTTCTGTCACTAGGTAAGGACACCGCAAGATCGAACCCAAAGCTAAGCACTTCTCCCATGGCAAGAACTACCAATCTAGTTGGCCAAACCAAACGGATAATTCTAAGAGACTTGCAAAGATAACCAATCATACATAAAAGAATTCGGAGAAGATTCAAATATTATTCATAGATAGACTTGATCATAAACCCACAATTCATCGGTCTCAACAAACACACCGCAAAAAGAAGATTACATCGAATAGATCTCCACAAGAGAGGGGGAGAACTTTGTATTGAGATTCAAAGAGAGAGAAGAAGCCATCTAGCTACTAACTATGGACCCGAAGGTCTGAGGTAAACTACGCACACTTCATCGGAGAGGCTATGATGATGTAGAAGACCTCCGTGATGACGACCCTCTTCCGGCAGAGCTCCGGAACAGGCCCCAAGATGGGATCTCGTGGATACAGAAATTTACGACGGTGGAATTAGGTTTTTGGCTCCTGTTCTGATCGTTTGGGGGTACATGTGTATATATAGGAAAAAGAAGTACGCTGGAGGAGCAACGAGGGGCCCACGAGGCAGGGGGCGCCCCCACCCTCGTGACCGCCTCTTTTGTTCCTTGGAGCAGAGTCCAAGTCTCCTGGATCACGTTCGGTGAGAAAATCACGGTCCCGAAGATTTTATTCCGTTTGGACTCCATTTGATATTCTGTTTATCCGAAACACTGAAATAGGCAAAAAAACAGCAATTCTGGGCTGGGCCTCCGGTTAATAAGTTAGTCCCAAAAATAATATAAAAGTGGAAAATAAAGCCCAATATAGTTCAAAACAGTAGATAATATAGCGTGGAGCAATCAAAAATTATAGATACATTGGAGACGTATCAGGCATCCCCAAGCTTAATTCCTACTCGTCGTCAAGTAGGTAAATGATAAAAAGAGAATTTTCGATGCGGAGTGCTACTTGGCATAATTTCAATGCAAATCTTCTTAATAGTGGTATGAATATTCAGATTAGAAAGATTCAAGACAAAAGTTTATATTGACATAAAAATAATAATACTTCAAGCATACTAACAAAGCAATTATGTCTTCTCAAAATAACATGGCCAAAGAAATTTATCCCTAAAAAATCATATAGTCTGGCTATGCTCCATCTTCACCACACAAAGTATTTAAATCATGCACAACCCCGATGACAAGCCAAGCAATTGTTTCATACTCTAACTTTTTCAGAACTTTTTCAATCTTCACGCAATACATGAGCGTGAGCCATGGATATAGCACTATAGGTGGAATAGAATGGTGGTTGTGGAGAAGACAAAAAGGAGAAGATGGTCCCACATCAACTAGGCGTATGAACGGGCTATGGAGATGCCCATCAATAGATATCAATGTGAGTGAGTAGGGATTGCCATGCAACGGATGCACTAGAGCTATAAGTATATGAAAGCTCAAAAAGAAACTAAGTGGGTGTGCATCCAACTTCCTTGCTCATGAAGACCTAGGGCAATTTTTGAGGAAGCCCATCATTGGAATATACAAGCCAAGTTCTATAATGAAAAATTCCCACTAGTATATGAAAGTGATAACATAAGAGACTCTCTACTATGAAGATCATGGTGCTACTTTGAAGCACAAGTGTCGTAAAAGGATAGTAACATTGTCCCTTCTCTCTTTTTCTCTCATCATTTTTTTATTTGGGCCTTTTTTATGACCTCTTTTTTTTTGTTGGGCTTCTTTGGCCTCTTTATTTTATTTTATTTTTCGTCCGGAGTCTCATCCCGACTTATGGGGGAATCATAGTCTCCATCATTCTCTCCTCACTGGGACAATGCTCTAATAATGATGATCATCACACTTTTATTTTTCTTATAACTCAACAATTACAACTCGATACTTAGAACAAAATATGACTCTATGTGAATGCATCTGGCGGTGTACCGGGATATGCAATATGACAATGATAAATGTGTCATGAACGGAACGGTGGAAAGTTGCATGGCAATATATCTCAGAATGGCTATGAAAATGCCATAATAGGTTGGTATGGTGGCTATTTTGAGGAAGGTATAGGGTAGGTGTATGATACCGGCGAAAGGTGCGCGGCATTAGAGAGGCTAGCAAAGGTGGAAGGGTGAGAGTGCGTATAATCCATGGACTCAACATTATTCATAAAGAACTCATATACTTATTGCAAAAATCTAGAAGTTATCAAAGCAAAGTATTACGCGCATGCTCCTAGGGGGATAGATTGGTAGGAAAAGACCATCGCTCGTCCCCGACCGCCACTCATAAGGAAGACAATCAATAAATAAATCATGCTCCGAGTTCATTACATAACGGTTCACCATACGTGCATGCTACGGAAATCACAAACTTTAACACAAGTATTCTTTAAATTCACAACTCCTCAACTAGCATGAATTTAATATTATCACCACCATATCTCAAAACAATTATCATGCTTCAATTTTTTCTTAGTATTCAACACACTTAAAAGAAAGTTTCACAAATCTTGAATACCAAGCATATTATTATTAAGCAAATTACGGTGCTATTTAAGAGACTCTCAAAATAATTTAAGTGAAGCATGAGAGATCAATAGTTTCTTTAAAACAAATCCACCACCGTGCTCTAAAAGATCTAATTGAAGCACATAGAGCAAAATTATAATGTTCAAAAGATATAGGTGAAGCACATAGAGCAAAACTACTTAGCTCAAAAGATATAAGTGAACCTCATAGAGTATTCTATCAAATTTTAATTCATGTATGGCTCTCTCAAAAGGGGTGTACAACAAGGATGATTGTGGCATACTAAGACAGAAAGACACAAATAATACAAGACGCTCCAAGCAAAACACATATCATGTTGGTGAATAAAAATATAGTTCCAAGTAAATTACCGATGGAAGTGGACGAAAGAGGGGATGCCTTCCGGGGCATCCCCAAGCTTTGACTTTTTGGTGTCCTTGGATTATCTTGGGGGTACCATGGGCATCCCCAATCTTAGGCTCTTGCCACTCCTTGTTCCATGATCCATCAAAAGAATTCAACCAAAACTTGAAAACTTCACAACACAAAACTCAAAATAGAAAACTCGTGAGCTCCGTTAGCGAAAGAAAACAAAAAACCACTTCAAGGTACTGTAATGAACTCATTCTTTATTTATACTAGTCGCCTACCCGTGCGTTGCACGGGCTAGTTTTTTCAATAATGCATATAGAAAAGACTCAAACACCTTATAGTTTTTGGTTCTAGTTTAGTTTCCAACATACATCAAACACCTTATAATTTCCAAATCTTTTATTGATATGTTTATATTGGTTTTAAATAGATAGTTAGCAAGCAAGGAGTACCTTGTTGCCTCGATTATGACTTTGTAAGCACTTATACTCTATATGGGTTTGCGTGTAGTTATTCGTGAAATCCAATCATCGGCAAGAAAACTTTTACCAGGATATCTATTGGGTGAAATGACATGTACACCATAAGAACTTTTAGTGACATATTGTACTATTAATTATAGCTGCATCACATACATAAATTCCCATTGGTTAGGAAATCTACCATGGTTAAATATATAAACAAACACTTCATTGATAAAATACAATAAAGTTGGCATATCGTATTTTCTAAAAATCGTATTCTTAAAATATATGCAATGTCCAGAATTATTCAGATTTTCTTTTAGGACACACATAAGTTTCTTTTTACAAATGCAAGTAATTCATGGGATACGAAGGTATTTTTACCGAAATTTATTTGATCATATAGTATTGGTCAAATTGACTGTAAAAGCCCAGATAAATTACATGTAGTCGCCTCCAGCAATTATATTATTGGAGTTCCAAATGTCCTCTGTAATAGTGTCAACTAAATCATTTTAATTGCAATGACCTCTAAGAGGGAGTAGTTCTTTTCAAATATAATTCTTTCATACTGCTAGCTGATCAATCTTTATTCAAATGAATATATTAGCTAATATACTCCTCAGGGAATTAAAGGGAATACAAATTCAAATCAAGTTTTACTTACGTAGAAGCAATTCAGCCATATATCACTCGTTATCTTCAAAGAGAAGTACTTGAACTGGCCCTGGTGAAACTACAGAAACTCATTGTACATATACTATATAATAAGGAGGCGAAACTTACGTGAGGTGCGTGTCAACCATATCAATGGACACGTACATGTTATCACCAAATTAAATAATGATGTTCTTTCTACCACTTCTTTTGCAACATGTTGTCAGTGCGAGCTGCAGGGTTTTCTGTGCTGACACATGTATCACACAGCAAACTTGTTTTTGATAAATATGCCAAATATAGTGGAAAAGTTGAGTTTTCGTGCCCTCTTACATTTTGCTTGTTTTAGATGAAAATGAGTTTTTGTGCCCTCCTACATTTTGCATGTTTTTGTGCGCTCGTAAAGAAAAAACTATATACCATCATGAGCTAATGAGATTATTAATAAGTGATAGATGCTACTACCATGAAATAGTACCATAAAATAAATTTATATTTTTAGTAGTATTTGCCCAATATAATCAATCATGCAAACCAAAAATTAGTAGACACGCAACGAATACCAAAAAGAACAAAAACAAAATAATTCATATCTACCTATAAAACATATATTAACATACTGGCGTAAAAAAATCATGATCAAACGCGGTACCTGACTGTTAAATAACTTTTACATGGATACATGACTTCTATATATGAGAGATATTTCATGGATTAATTAATAGCATAATAGTAAGATGACACAAAGGAGCTGGTCCAACACGGATCTACTCTAATCTATCAGATGTTAGGATATTTCCCAAGTAGTCGACCACATATTTTCGTCATATATATTTGTAAGCAAGCACCGTAAATTAAACAACACGTACCTTCAGGCATACACGCAGTCCGAGAGCCCAACGGGGTATCATTTACGTGATCAAAGGGCAATGTTCTTGTTTCTTTTATTAAGTTATTCTGTCTCAACCGCAGACATGGTATGCCTAATTAAGAAAAAAAAAGATGAGGATTGCAAGGATTTGAAGAAGATTTGCATTCATTATATACCTGATGCAGATGGTTTTGCATGGTGGCTTGTGTCATACATGATGGTCAGAAGCAGAAAAAAGACAGTCATTCCGAGATGTAAATATTAGATTAGATTTTTTTGCAGGCATGTTATTTGTACCTGCGTTGAGAGGCATTCCTGGCATGTTCGTACCTGCACTGCACTGAAGCATTGTAGCATGCGGGGCATTCGATGGGAACACTCAGCGCCGGTGATCTATGGTGCATAATCCCTTCAGTCTGGTGGTTGATCAATTTTTTTCCAAATAAGCAAAGATAGATCGGTCTATATTATACATGATTAGCTGCAGCCCTTTGCATCTATACCTGCTTTAAACATGAGACGGAGGATAGCCAGAACGATTCAAGTAAATATGCATGGGCCAAATCAACGGAAAGAAATCAGAACGCCCCATAAGAGTGAGTTGTGAATCCATTGTCTCCTGATCAAACTCACGTGAGCCTATGAATTTCAACGAAATTACATACGAAACCATTAGCTATCATTTGCCGTAGTCTCATCTGCTCCAGATCTTTCATACTGGGGCGGCCAGGAGATCGAGGACCTCGCGACCATCATAGATGTGGATTTTATTTCCGCAGAACACATCAAGCATTAGAATCAAGTGACGAATCAACCAACACGTACATTCAGAGTTATCTTTGTTAGGCTAGATAAGGAATACGATGGATGTGGCCTAAAACTGAAAATATCAAGAAAACAACTTGTAACTGCTGAATTCAGCAGCTCTCACCTGCTCGCCTTTGCAGCCCATGTCCAGAGAATCCACATAGGTTTAGGTAATACTTTTAAACTCTTGCTCAGTACCATTACGGATCAGATGGCCATATCTGAATGAATTGAGGGCACTGGACTTCAAACAACAGATTCTTTACGCAGATGTTAGAACCACATCAAGCATTAGCATCATCAAGAGTTACTAATTAACCAACACTTATGTTTAGAGTAACCTTCTTTAGGCTAGACGTCTCCCAGGCGTCCTCCTTGCCGTTGCTTCAACCTAGTTAGCAGCACCAGCTCTTCTACCTCAAGAAGCTGCGTCTCCTAACCGTCTTCCTTGCCGTTGCTACCACCTAGTTAGCAGCACGAGCTCTTCTACTCAAAGAAGCTGCCGGTGGCTCACGTGGGCACAGCTGATGCGGCTGGGCCGCTGGGGAAGCACGATTTGCCCTAGATCAAAGGAAGATAGAATAGAAGGAATAAGGGATCGACCACTTAAGGAGAGTTGAGCCAGGAAACCATCTCTCTGGTGCTTCTATGTTTGATCAGTAGATTGGCAATGGAGAGGCGAGCCAAGGGCAGGCATGGCGGTGGCGTGAGGATGGGAAACTGGCAGTGTTGCTTTGGCTTCTCTTTAGATAAGAGATCGATGGATCTGTTTAGATAGAAGTACAGAGATGGGCCTTTTTATTTTAATAAGATGCCCGGTTGTCTATCTATATTTTTTTGAGTTCAAAGTCCATCTATATATTGAGATAAAATAGATGCGTGCATCATTTTTTTAGCCTAGATGCATGCGAGCACCCTTAAAACATGTAGGTTTCTGGTTGAAATAATATAAAGATTTCTGGTTCAATTTTTAGCCGTTTTTTTTTTCTGAAATAAGGACTATATAGGTAGATCTACACCGTAATAATTCGGACCCACCAAATTAACGGCTCTTAATTACTGATTAACGTGGGAATTTATAGGAAGTTCCTAATTAGTATAGGTATAGATTGGTGTTAAACCTACTGTATTCCAACTTCTCTATGGATTATAAACTTTTTTACTAACCATAGATTCATCAACATAAGCAAACAACACACGAAAAACAGAATCTGTCAAAAACAGAACAGTCTGTAGTAATCTGTAGCTAGCGCAAGATCTGGAACCCCAAAAATTCTAAAATAAATTGCTGGACGTTAGGAATTTATCTATTAATCATCTGCAAAAAGAATTAACTAACTTGCACTCTTAATATAAAAATGACAGCAGTTCTCGTGAGCGCTAAGGTTTCTGTTTTTTACAGCAAGTTCAACAAGACTTTTCCCAAGTCTTCCCAACGGTTCTACTTGGCACAAACACTAATTAAACACAAAAAAACACAACCAAAACAGAGACTAAATAATTTATTTATTACTAAACAGGAGCAAAATGCAAGGAATAAAAATAAAATTGGGTTGCCTCCCAACAAGCGCTATCGTTTAACGCCCCTAGCTAGGCATAAAAGCGAAAATAGATCTAGGTATTGCCATCTTTGGTAGGCAATCCATAAGTGGCTCTCATGATAGTTTCATATGGTAATTTTATTTTCTTTCTTGGAAAGTGTTCCATGCCCTTTTTCAATGATAATTGAAATCTAATATTCCCTTCCTTCATATCAATAATCGCATCAACCGTTCTAAGGAAAGGTCTATCAAGACTAATAGGGCAAGAAGGATTGCAATCTATATCAAGAACAATGAAATCTACGGGCACATAATTCCTATTTGCAACAATAAGAACATCATTAATCCTTCCCATAGGTTTCTTAATAATGGAATCCGCAAGATGCAAGTTTAGAGAGCAATCATCAAAGTTACGGAAATCTAGTAAATCACACAAAGTCTTGGGCATAGTAGAGACACTAGCACCCAAATCACACAAAGCATAAAACTCATGGTATTTAATTTTAATTTTAATAGTTGTTTCCCACTCATCATAGAGTTTTCTAGGGATAGAAACTTTCAACTCAAGTTTTTCTTCATAAGATTGCATCAAGGCATCAACAATATGTTCGTTGAAGGCTTTATTTTGACTATAAGCATGTGGAGAATTTAGCACGGATTGCAACAAGGAAATACAATCAATTAAAGAGCAACTTTCATAATTAAATTCCTTGAAATACAATATAGTGGGTTTAGCAACATCTAGGTTTTTATGTCTTTCAATCCCACTTTCATCATTAAGATCTAAATACTCCGAATTTTTAGAACGCCTTCTAGGTAAAGGAAGATCATATTCAGTTTCATCAAGATTCATATTGCAAAATAAAGATTTAATAGGAGACACATCAATAACTTTTAGATCTTCATCTTGATTTTCATAGGTATTGGAAGAACACGCTTTAATAAAGGCATCTTTAGAAGCACGCATCCTAGCGGTTCTTTCCTTACACTCATCAATTGAAATTCTCATGGCTTTTTAGAGACTCATTGATATCATGCTTAGGTGGAATAGATATAAGTTTCAAAGAATCAACATCAAGAGCAATTCTACCAACGTTCCTAGCCAAATCATCAATCTTAAGCAATTTTTCTTCAATCATAGCATTAAAATTCTTTTGCGAAGAAATAAATTCTTTAATATTAGATTCAAAATCAGAGGGCATCTTATTATATTTTCCGTAAGAGTTATTGTAGGAATTCCCATAATTATTAGAAGGATTACTAGGATATGGCCTAGGATTAAAATTCCCTCTATAAGCGTTGTTACCAAAATTATTCCTACCAACAAAATTCACATCCATAGATTCATTGTTATTCTCAATCAAAGTAGACAAAGGCATATCATTAGGATCAGAAGAAACACTCTTAGTAGCAAATAATTTCATAAGTTCATCCATCTTTCCACTCAACACATTAATTTCTTCTATCGCATGCACTTTTTTATTAGAAGATCTTTCAGTATGCCATTGAGAATAATTAACCATAATATTATCTAGGAGTTTAGTAGCATCTCCTAAAGTGATTTCCATAAAAGTGCCTCCCGCGGCCGAATCTAAAAGATTTCTAGAAGCAAAATTCAATCCGGCATAAAAAATTTGTATAATCATCCACAAATTCAAACGATGAGTAGGGCAATTACGTATCATTAATTTCATTCTCTCCCAAACTTGTGCAACATGTTCATGATCAAGTTGTTTAAAGTTCATAATATCGTTTCTAAGAGAGATGATCTTAGCGGGAGGAAAATACTTAGAGATAAAAGCATCTTTGCACTTGTTCCATGAATCAATACTATTCTTAGGCAAAGACGAAAACCAAGCTTTAGCACGATCTCTAAGCGAAAAAGGAAATAGCTTCAATTTAACGACATCATTATTGACATCTTTTTTCTTTTGCATATAACATAAATCAACGAAGCTATTCAAATGAGTAGCGGCATCTTCACTAGGAAGGCCGGCGAATTGATCTTTCATAACAAGATTCAACAAACAGTATTAATTTCACAAGATTCAGCATCGGTAAGAGGAGCAATCGGAGTGCTAAGGAAATCATTATTATTGGTATTGGTGAAGTCACACAATTTAGTAGTATCTTGAGCCATCGCGACAAACAAGCAATCTAACACACGAGCAAACAAAAAGCAACGGGCAAAAAGTGGCAAATAGAGAGGGAGGATAGGGAGAGAGAGGGCGAATAAAACGGCAAGGGTGAATTGGGGAGAGGGGAAAACGAGAGGCAAATGGCAAATAATGTAATGCGAGAGATAGGGATTGTGATGGTTACTTGGTATGTTGACTTTTTGCGTAGACTCCCCGGCAACGGCGCCAGAAATCCTTCTTGCTACATCTTGAGCTTGCGTTGGTTTTCCCCGAAGAGGAAGGGATGATGCAGCAGAGTAGCGTAAGTATTTCCCTTGGTTTTTGAGAACCAAGGTATCAATCCAGTAGGAGCCCACGCTCAAGTCCCTCGTACCTGCACAAAATGATAGCTACTCGCAACCAACGCGATTAGGTGTTATCAATCCCTTCACGGTCACTTACGAGAGTGAGATCTGATAGATATAATATTTTTGGTATTTTTGGTATAAAGATGCAAAGTAAAAAAGTAAAAGCAAAGAAAAAGGCAAAGCAAGATTAAAGCGATGGAGATTGATATGATGAGAATAGACCCGGGGGCCATAGGTTTCACTAGTGGCTTCTCTCAAGAGCATAAGTATTCTACGGTGGGTGAACAAATTACTGTTGAGCAATTGGCAGCATTGAGCATAGTTATAAGAATATCTAGACATGATCATGTATGTAGGCTTTATGTCCGTGACAAGTAGACCGAAACGATTCTGCATCTACTACTATTACTCCACTCATCGACCGCTATCCAGCATGCATCTAGAGTATTAAGTTAAAAACAGAGTAAGGCCTTAAGCAAGATGACATGATGTAGAGAGATAAATTCATGCAATATGAAATGAACCCCATCTTGTTATCCTCGATGGCAACGATGCAATACGTGCCTTGCTGCCCCTTCTTTCACTGGGAAAGGACACCGCAAGATCGAACCCAAAGCTAAGCACTTCTCCCATGGCAAGAACTACCAATCTAGTTGGCCAAACCAAACGGATAATTCGAAGAGACTTAAAAAGATAACCAATCATACATAAAAAAATTCAGAGAAGATTCAAATATTATTCATAGATAGACTTGATCATAAACCCACAATTCATCGGTCCAAAACAAACACACCGCAAAAAGAAGATTACATCGAATAGAATTCCACAAGAGAGGGGGAGAACTTTGTATTGAGATTCAAAGAGAGAGAAAAAGCCATCTAGCTACTAACTATGGACCCGAAGGTCTGAGGTAAACTACTCACACTTCATCGGAGAGGCTATGATGATGTAGAAGCCCTACGTGATGACGGCCCTCTTCCGGCGGAGCTCCGGAACAGGCCCCAAGATGGGATCTCGTGGATACAGAAAGTTGCGGCGGTGGACTTAGGTTTTTGGCTCCTCGTCTGATCGTTTGGGGGTACGTAGGTATATATAGGAGGAAGGAGTACGTCGGTGGAGCACCGAGGGGCCCACGAGGCAGGGGGCGCGCCCTAGGGGGGGGCGCCCCCCACCCTCATGACCGCCTCTTTTGTTCCTTGGAGCAGGGTCCAAGTCT
This sequence comes from Triticum monococcum, assembly GCA_034509565.1. Taxonomy (NCBI): domain Eukaryota; kingdom Viridiplantae; phylum Streptophyta; class Magnoliopsida; order Poales; family Poaceae; genus Triticum; species Triticum monococcum. The sequence goes on from CM067847.1 coordinate 701,280,320, forward strand.
CCTGGATCACGTTCGGTGAGATAATCACGTTCCCAAAGGTTTTATTCTGTTTGGACTCCGTTTGATATTCCGTTTGTTCGAAACACTGAAATAGGCAAAAAAATAGCAATTCTGGGCTGGGCCTCGGGTTAATAGGTTAGTCCCAAAAATAATATAGAAGTGGAAAATAAAGCCCAATATAGTCCAAAACAGTAGATAATATACCATGGAGCAATCAAAAATTATAGATACGTTGGAGACATATGAGGCATCCCCAAGCTTAATTCCTTCTCGTCCTCGAGTAGGTAAATGATAAAAAGAGAATTTTTGATGCAGAGTGCTACTTGGCATAATTTCAATGCAAATCTTCTTAATTGTGGTATGAATATTCAGATTCGAAAGATTCAAGACCAAAGTTTATATTGACATAGAAATAATAATACTTCAAGCATACTAACAAAGCAATTATATCTTCTCAAAATAACATGGCTAAAGAAAGTTATCCCTACAAAATCATATAGTCTGGCTATGCTCTATCTTCACCACACAAAATATTTAAATCATGCACAACCCCGATGACAAGCCAAGCAATTGTTTCATACTCTAACTTTTTCAATCTTCACGCAATACATGAGCGTGGGCCATGGATATAGCACTATAGGTGGAATAGAATGGTGGTTGTGGAGAAGACAAAAAGGAGAAGATAGTCTCACATCAAGTAGTCGTATCAACGGGCTATGGAGATGCCCATCAATAGATATCAATGTGAGTGAGTAGGGATTGCCATGCAACGGATGGACTAGAGCTATAAGTATATGAAAACTCCAAAAGAAACTAAGTGGGTGTGCATCCAACTTGCTTGCTCATGAAGACCTAGGGCAATTTGAGGAAGCCCATCATTGGAATATACAAGCCAAGTTCTATAATGAAAATTCCCACTAGTATATGAAAGTGATAACATGAGAGACTCTCTACTATGAAGATCATGGTGCTACGTTGAAGCACAAGTGTGGTAAAAGGATAGTAACATTGTCCCTTCTCTCTTTTTTCTCATTTTTTATTTGGGCCTTTTCTCTTTTTTATGGCCTCTCTTTATTTGGGCTTCTTTGGCCTCTTTTATTTTATTTTATTTTTCGTCCGGAGTCTCATCCCGACTTATGGGGGAATCATAGTCTCCATCATTCTTTCCTCACTTGGGACAATGCTCTAATAATGATGATCATCACACTTTTATTTTTCTTACAACTCAACAATTACAACTCGATACTTAGAACAAAATATGACTCTATGTGAATGCATCTGACGGTGTACCGGGATATGCAATATGACAATGATGAACTTGTCATGATGAACTAGATGGTGGAAAGTTGCATGGCAATATATCTCGGAATGGCTATGGAAATGCCATAATAGGTAGGTATGGTGGCTGTTTTTAGGAAGATATATGGTAGGTGTATGATACTGGTGAAAGGTGTGCGATATTAGAGAGGCTAGCAAAGGTGGAAGGGTGAGAGTGCGTATAATCCATGGACTCAACATTAGTCATAAAGAACTCATATACTTATTGCAAAAATCTAGAAGTTATCAAAGCAAAGTATTACGCGCATGCTCCTAGGGGGATAGATTGGTAGGAAAAGACCATCGCCCATCCCCGACCGCCACTCATAAGGAAGACAATCAACAAATAAATCATGCTCCGACTTCATCACATAACGGTTCACCATACGTGCATGCTACGGGAATCACAAACTTTAACACAAGTATGACTTTAATATTATCACCTCCATATCTCAAAACAATTATCAAGTTCCAATCTTTTCTTAGTATTCAACACACTCAAAAGAAAGTTTCACAAATCTTGAATACCAAGAATATTATTAGTAAGCAAATTACCATGCTATTAAGAGTCTCTCAAAATAATTTAAGTGAAGCGTGAGAGATCAATAGTTTCTTTAAAACAAATCCACCAAGGTATCAATCCAGTAGGAGCCCATGCTCAAGTCCCTCGTACCTGCACAAAGCGATAGCTACTCGCAACCAACGCGATTAGGGGTTGTCAAGCCCTTCACGATCACTTACGAGAGTGAGATCTGATAGATCTAATATTTTTGGTATAAAGATGTAAAGTAAAAAGTAAAGGCAAATTAAAAAGCAAAGAAAGATTAAAGTGATGGAGATTGATATGATGAGAATAGACCCCCGGGCCATAGGTTTCACTAGTGGCTTCTCTCAAGAGCATAAGTATACTATGGTGGGTGAACAAATTACTGTTGAGCAATTGACAGAATTGAGCATAGTTATGAGAATATCTAGGCATGATCATGTATATAGGCATCACGTCCGTGACAAGTAGATCGAAACGATTCTCCATCTACTACTATTACTCCACTCATCGACCGCTATATAGCATGCATCTAGAGTATTAAGTTAAAATCAGAGTAACGCCTTAAGCAAGATGACATGATGTAGAGAGATAAATTCATGCAATATGAAATAAACCCCATCTTGTTATCCTGGATGGCAACGATACAATACGTGCCTTGCTGCCCCTTCTGTCCCTGGGTAAGGACATCGCAAGATCGAACCCAAAGCTAAGCACTTCTCCCATGGCAAGAACTACCAATCTAGTTGGCCAAACCAAACGGATAATTCGAAGAGACTTACAAAGATAACCAATCATACATAAAAGAATTCAGAGAAGATTCAAATATTATCCATAGATAGACTTGATCATAAACCCACAATTCATCGGTCTCAACAAACACACCGCAAAAAGAAGATTACATCGAATAGATCTTCACAAGAGAGGGGGAGAACTTTGTATTGAGATTCAAAGAGAGAGAAGAAGCCATCTAGCTACTAACTGTGGACCCGAAGGTCTGAGGTAAACTACTCACACTTCATCGGAGACGCTATGATGATGTAGAAGCCCTCCGTGATGACGGCCCTCTTCCGGCGGAGCTCCGGAACAGGCCCCAAGATGGGATCTGTTTTTGGCTCCTGTTCTGATCGTTTGGGGGTACGTGTGAATATATAAGAGGAACAATTGTATCGTTTCCATCGAGGATAACAAGATGAGAAAATCATGTTCGTTCTGATCGTTACGACGGTGGAACGTGGGGCCCACGAGGTAGGGGGCGCGCCCTAGGGGGGGCCCACCCTCGTGACCGCCTCTTTTGTTCCTTGGAGCAGGGTCCAAGTCTCGTGGATCACGTTCGGTGAGAAAATCACGTTCCCGAAGATTTTATTCCGTTTGGACTCCGTTTGATATTTCATTTATCCGAAACACTTAAGTAGGCAAAAAAGAGCAATTCTGGGCTGGTCCTCCGGTTAATAGGTTAGTCCCAAAAATAATATAAAAGTGGAAAATAAAGCCCAATATAGTCCAAAACAGTAGATAATATACCATGGAGCAATCAAAAATTATAGATACGTTGGAGACGTATCATATATTCGAAATACATGCCTACATTACATTGACAAATTGGAGCTAGTTCTGTGTCACCCTATGTTATGACTGTTACATGATGAACCACATCCGGCATAATTATCCATCACTGATCCGATGCCTACGAGCTTTCCATATACTGGTTTACGCTTATTTACTTTCCCGTTGCTATTGTTACAATCACTACAAAATACCAAAAACATTACTTCGCTTTCGTTACTCTTTTGTTACCGTTACCATCACTATCATATTACTTTGGTACTAAAAACTTTGCTGCAGATACTAAGTTTCCAGGTGTGGTTGAATTGACAACTCAGCTGCTAATAATTGAGAATATTCTTTGGCTCCCCTTGTGTCGAATCAATAAATTTGGGTTGAATACTCTACCCTCGAAAGCTGTTGCGATCCCCTATACTTGTGGGTTATCAAGACTAATTTCTGGCGCCATTGCCGGGGAGCATAGCTCTATTCTTTGAGTCACTTGGGATTTATATCTGCTGGACACTATGAAGAATTTGAAAGACGCTAAGACAACAATTTATCCCTCAACTACGAGGGGAGGTAAGGAACTGCCATCTAGCTCTGCACTTGATTCACCTTCTCTTATGAGTAAGCTTGCGACACCTAAACCTGCTTCTGCTATTTGTTCTGACACCTAAACTCTTCTTTAATAAATCCATTAAGGAATGCAGTTTTGTTTATCCATTTGCCAGATTTCATAAAATGCGGCAATTACTAACATGATTCGGACAGACTCAAGCATAGATACGAGTGAGAAGCTCTCATCGTAGTCAACACCTTGAACTTGTCGAAAATCTTTTGCGACAATTCTAGCTTTGTAGATAGTAACACTACTTTCAGCGTCCGTCTTCCTCTTGAAGATCCATTTATTCTCAATTGCTTGCCGATCATCGGGAAAGTCAACCAAAGTCCAAACTTTGTTCTCATACATGGATCATATCTCAGATTTCATGGCCTCAAATCATTTCGCGGAATCTGGGCTCATCATCGCTTCCTCATAGTTCGTAGGTTCGTCATGGTCAAGTAACATGACCTCCAGAACAGTATTACTGTACCACTCTGGTGTGGATCTCACTCTAGTTTACATACGAGATACGGTAGTAAGTTGATCTGAAGTTACATGATCATCATCATTAGCTTCCTCACTAATTGGTGTAGTAGTCACAAGAACAGATTTCTGTGATGAACTACTTTCCAATAAGTGAGAAGGTACAATTACCTTATCAAGTTCTACTTTCCTCCCACTCACTTCTTTCAAGAGAAACTCCTTCTCTAGAAAGGATCCATTATAAGCAACAAATGTCTTGCGTTAGGATCTGTGATAGAAGGTGTACCCAACAGTCTCCTTTGGGTATCCTATGAAGACATATTTCTCCGATTTGGGTTTGACCTTATCAGGATGAAACTTTTTCTCATAAGCATCGCAACCCCAAACTTCAAGAAACGACAACTTTGGTTTCTTGCCAAACCATAGTTCATAAGGCGTCGTCTCGACGGATATAGATGGTGCCCCTTTTTAACGTGAATGCAGCTGTCTCTAATGCATGACCCCAAAAACGATAGTGGTAAATCGGTAAGAGACATCATAGATTGCACTATATCCAATGAAGTACGGTTATGACGTTCGGACACACCATTATGCGGTGGTGTTCCAGGTGGTGTGAGTAGTGAAACTATTTCACATTGTTTTAACTGAAGACCAAACTCGTAACTCAAATACTCTTTTCCACGATCAGATCGTAGAAACTTTATTTTCTTGTTACGATGTTTTTCCACTTTACTTTGAAATTATATGAACTTTTCAAATGTATCAGACTTCTATTTCATCAAGTAGATATCCCCATATCTGCTCAGATCATCTTGTGAAGGTCAGAAAATAATGATACATGCTGTAAGCCTTAATATTCATTGGACCACATACATCAGTATGTATGATTTCCAACAAATCTGTTGCTTGCTTCATTGTTCCGGAGAACGGCGTTTTAGTCATCTTGCCCATAAGGCATGGTTCGCAAGCATCAAGTGATTCATAATCAAGTGATTCCAAAATCCCATCAGCATGGAGTTTCTTCATGCGCTTTACACCATTATGACCTAAACGGCAGTGCCACAAAAAAGTTGCACTATCATTATTAACTTTGCATCTTTTGGTTTCAATATTATGAATATGTGTATCACAAAGATCGAGATCCAATGAACTATTTTCATTGGGTGTGTAACCATATAAGGTTTTATTCATGTAAACAGAACAACAATTTATTCTTTTTACTTAAATGAATAACCGTATTACAATAAACATGATCAAATCATATTCATGCTCAACGCAAACACCAAATAACACTTATTTAGGTTCAACACTAATCCCGAAAGTATAGGGAGTGTGCGATGATGATCATATCAATCTTGGAACCACTTCCAACATACATCGTCACTTCACCCTTAACTAGTCTCTGTTCATTCTGCAACTCCCGTTTCGAGTTACTACTCTTAGCAACAGAACTAGCATCAAATACTAAGGGGTTGCTATAAACACTAGTAAAGTACACATCAATAACATGTATATCAAATATACTTATGTTTACTTTGCCATCCTTCTTATCCGCCAATCACTTGGGGTAGTTCCGCTTCCAGTGACCAGTTCCTTTGCAGTAGAAGCACTTAGTCTCAGGCTTAGGATCAGACTTGGGCTTCTTCACTTGAGCAGCAACTTGCTTGCCGTTCTTCTTGAAGTTCCCCTTCTTCCCTTTGTCCTTTTCTTGAAACTAGTGGTCTTGTCAACCATCAACACTTGATGTTTTTCTTTGATTTCTACCTTCGTTGATTTCAGCATCACGAAGAGCTTGGGAGTTGTTTCCGTTATCCCTTGCATATTATAGTTCATCACGAAGTTCTACTAACTTAGTGATGGTGACTAGAGAATTCTGTCAATCACTATCTTATCTGGAAGATTAACTCCCACTTGATTCAAGCGATTGTAGTACCCAGACAATCTGAGCACATGCTCACTAGTTGAGCGATTCTCCTCCATTTTTAGCCATAGAACTTGTTGGAGACTTCATATCTCTCAACTCGGGTATTTGCTTGAAATATTAACTTCAACTCCTGGAACATCTCATATGGTCCATGACGTTCAAAACGTCTTTGAAGTCCCGATTCTAAGCCGTTAAGCATGGTGCACTAAACTATCAAGTAGTCATCATATTTTGCTAGCCAAATGTTCATAACGTCTGCATCTGCTCCTGCAATAGGTCTGTCACCTAGCGGTGCATCAAGGACATAATTCTTCTATGCAGCAATGAGGATAATCCTCAGATCACGGATCCAATCCGCATCATTGCTACTAACATCTTTCAACACAATTTTCTCTAGGAACATATCAAAATAAACACAGGGAAGCAACAACGTGAGCTATTGATCTACAACATGATTTGCAAAATACTACCAGGACTAAGTTCATGATAAATTTAAGTTCAATTTAATCATATTACTTAAGAACTCCCACTTAGATAGACATCCCTCTAATCCTCTAAGTGATCACGTCATCCAAATCAACTAAACCATAACCGATCATCACGTGAGATGGAGTAGTTTTCAATGGTGAACATCATTATGTTGATCATATCTACTATATGATTCACGCTTGACCTTTCGGTCTCCGTGTTCCGAGGCCATATCTGTATATGCTTGGCTCGTCAAGTATAACCTGAGTATTCCGTGTGTGCAACTGTTTTGCACCCGTTGTATTTGGACGTAGAGCTTATCACACCCGATCATCACGTGGTGTCTGGGCACGACGAACTTTGGCAACGGTGCATACTCAGGGAGAACACTTCTTGATAATTTAGTGAGAGATCAGCTTATAATGCTACCGTCAATCAAAGCAAGATAAGATGCATAAAAAGATAAACATCACATGCAATCAATATAAGTGATATGATATGGCCATCATCATCTTGTGCTTGTGATCTCCATCTCCGAAGCACCGTCATGATCACCATCGTCACCGGCGTGACACCTTGATCTCCATCGTAGCATCGTTGTCGTCTCGCCAATCTTATGCTTCCACGACTATCACTACCGCTTAGTAATAAAGTAAAGCATTACATCGCAATTGCGTTGCATACAATAATGCGACAACCATATGGCTCCTGCCAGTTGCCGATAACTCGATTACAAAACATGATCATCTCATACAATAAAATTTAGCATCATGCCTTGACCATATCACATCACAACATGCCCTGCAAAAACAAGTTAGATGTCCTCTACTTTGTTGTTGCAATTTTTACGTGGCTACTACGGGCTTTAAGCAAGAACTCATCTTACCTACGCATCAAAACCACAACGATAGTTTGTCAAATAGACTCCGTTTTAACCTTCTCAAGGACCGGGCGTAGCCACACTCGGTTCAACTAAAGCTGGAGAGACAGTAGCCCGCAAGCCATCTATGTGCAAAGCACGTTGAGGGAACCGGTCTCGCGTAAGCGTACGCGTAAGGTTGGTCCGGGTCGTCTCGTTCAACAATACCGCCGAACCAAAGTATGACATGCTGGTAGGCAGTATGACTTGTATCGCCCACAACTCACTTGTGTTCTACTCGTGCAAATAACATCAAACCATAAAACCTAGGCTCTGATACCACTGTTGGGGAACGTAGTAATTTCTAAATTTTCCTACGCACACGCAAGATCATGGTGATGCATAGCAACGAGGGGGAGAGTCTGATCTACGTACCCTTGTAGATCGCAACGGAAGCATTGACACAGCGTAGAGGAAGTAGTCGTACGTCTTCGTCCCGATCCGACCGATCCAAGCACCGTTACTCCGGCACCTCCGAGTTCTTAGCACACGTACAGCTCGATGACGATCTTCGGGCTCCGATCCAGCAAAGCGTCGAGGAAGAGTTCCGTCAGCACGACGGCGTGGTGACGATCTTGATGAACTACAGCAGGAGGGCTTCGCCTAAACTCCGCTACAGTATTATCGAGGAATATGGTGGCAGGGGGCACCGCACACGGCTAAGGAATAGATCACATGGATCAACTTGTGTATCTATGGGGTGCCCCCTGCCCCCGTATATAAAGGAGCAAGGGGAGGAGGCGGCCGGCCAAGGTGTGGCGCGCCAAGGGGAGTCCTACTCCCACCGGGAGTAAGACTCCTAGTTGGACTAGGAGAGAAGGGGGAGAATAGGAGGAAGAGAGGAAGGAAAGGGGGGGCGTCGGCTCCCTTCCCTTGTCCTATTCGGACTAGGAAGGGGAGAGGCGTGCGGCTACCTCTTGCCTCCTCTTCTCTTCTCCCTTAAGGCCCATGTTGGCCCAATAACCCCCCGGGGGGTTCCGGTAACCCCCCCCCCCCCCCCCGGTACTCCAGTAAAATGCCGATTTCACCCAGAACAATTCCGATGTCCAAATATAGGCTTCCAATATATCAATCTTTATGTCTCGACCATTTCGAGACTCCTCGTCATGTCCGTGATCACATCCGGGACTCCAAACTAACTTCGGTACATCAAAATGCATAAACTCATATTTACTGTCATCGTAACGTTAAGCGTGCGGACCCTACGGTTCGAGAACAATGCAGACATGACCGAGACACGTCTCCGGTCAATAACCAATAGCGGGACCTGGATGCCCATATTGGCTCCTACATATTCTACGAAGATCTTTATCGGTCAGACCGCATAACAACATACGTTGTTCCCTTTGTCATCGGTATGTTACTTGCCTGAGATTCGATCGTCGGTATCCAATACCTAGTTCAATCTCGTTACTGGCAAGTCTCTTTACTCGTTCCGTAATACATCATCTAACAACTAACATATTAGTTGCAGTGCTTGCAAGGCTTATGTGATGTGCATTACCGAGAGGGCCCAGAGATACCTCTCCGACAATCGGAGTGACAAATCCTAATCTCGAAATACGCCAACCCAACATCTACCTTTGGAGCCACCTGTAATACTCCTTTATAATCACCCAGTTACGTTGTGACGTTTGGTAGTACCCAAAGTGTTCCTCCGGTAAACGGGAGCTGCATAATCTCATAGTCATAGGAACATGTATAAGTCATGAAGAAAGCAATAGCAACATACTAAACGATCGGGTGCTAAGCTAATGGAATGGGTCATGTCAATCAGATCATTCAACTAATGATGTGACCTCGTTAATGAAATAACAACTCTTTGTTCATGGTTAGGAAACATAACCATCTTTGATTAACGAGCTAGTCAAGTAGAGGCATACTAGTGACACTCTATTTGTCTATGTATTCACACATGTATTATGTTTCCGGTTAATACAATTCTAGCATGAATAATAAACATTTATCATGATATAAGGAAATAAATAATAACTTTATTATTGCCTCTAGGGCATATTTCCTTCATTGAGAACTATGTAGATATGACCGAGAGTCACTTTTGGTCAATAACCAATAGTGGAACCTGGATTCTCATATTGGTTCCTACATATTCTACAAAGATCTTTATCGGTCAAACCGCATAACAACATAGGTTGTTCCCTTTGTCATCGGTATGTTACTTGCCCGAGATTCGATCGTCAGTATCTCAATACCTAGTTCAATCTCATTACTGGCAAGTCTATTTATTCGTTCTGTAATGCAACATCCCGTAACTAACTCATTAGTCACATTGCTTGCAAGACTTATAGTGATGTGCATTACCAAGAGGGCCCAGAGATACCTCTTCGATACACGGAGTGACAAATCCTAATCTCGATCTATGCCAACTCAACAAATACCATTGGAGACACATGTAGAGCATCTTTATAGTCACCTAATTATGTTGTGACGTTTGATAGCACACTAAGTGTTCCTGCGGTATTCGGGAGCTGCATAATCTCATAGTCATAGGAACATGTATAAGTTATGAAGAAAGCAATAGCAATAAACTAAACGATCATAGTTCTAAGCTAACGGATGGGTAAAGTCAATCACATCATTCTCTAATGATGTGATCCCGTTGATCAAATGACAACTCATGTCTATAGTTAGGAAACTTAACCATCTTTGATTAACGAGTTAGTCAAGTAGAGGCATACTAGTGACACTCTGTTTGTCTATGTATTAACACATGTACTAAGTTTCCATTTAATACAATTCTAGCATGAATAATAAGCATTTATCGTGATATAAGGAAATATAAGTAATAACTTTATTATTGCCTCTATGGCATATTTCCTTCAGAAATCGAGGAGGAAGTTTATGTTAAATAACCTCCCGGTTTGTTAATCCTAAGAAACCCGACCATGTTACAAACTTCACAAAGCTCTTTATGGTCTTAAACAGCTCCTAGAGTGTGGTATAAGTGCTTGACCAAGTTCCTTATTGAGAAAGGCTTTGAGATTGGAAAAATTGATTCTACTCTTTTTTACTAAACGGGTTAATGGTGAATTATTTGTGTGCCAAATTTATGTTGATGATATTATATTTGGTTCGACTAACCCTCATTTTAGTAAAAATTTTGGAAAGCTAATGTCGGAGAAGTTTGAGATATCTATGATGAGTGAACTCAAGTTCTTCCTTGGTTTGCAAATCAAGCAAACTAAGGAGGGTACCTTTGTTTCCCAAACAAAGTATACCAAGGACTTATTCAAGAAGTTCAACATGCAAGCAAGCAAAGGTATGAAAACTCCCATGCCTACTAGTGGACATCTTGACTTGACCAAGGATGGCAAGACAGTTGACCAAAAGGTTTATCGCTCTATGATTGGTTCATTGTTATATCTATGTGCCTCCCATCCCGATATTATGCTAAGTTTGTGCATGTGTGCACGATATCAAGCGGCCCCCAAAGAATGTCATCTTAAGGCTGTGAAAAGGATAGTGAGATACCTAATTCATACACCAAATTTTGGCATTTGGTATCCTAAGAGGTCTTCTTTTGATCTTGTTGGCTATTCCAACTCGGACTATGCCGGTGACAAGGTTGATAGAAAGTCAACTTTGGGTACTTGTCAATTTCTTGGTAGATCTCTTGTGTCTTGGTCCTCCAAGAAACAAAACACAGTATCCCTATCCACCGCTGAAGCGGAATACATTGCCGCCGGTTCATGTTGTGCTCAATTACTTTGGATGACCCAAACTCTTAAAGATTATGGGATCTATGTGAAACATGTTACATTGCTTTGTGATAATGACTGTGCTATTAAGATTGCTCACAATCCCGTGCAACATTCTCGAACTAAGCATATTGAAGTTCGTCATCATTTCATTCGAGATCATGTTGCCAAAGGGGACATTGATCTTAACCATTCTCGAACTAAGCATATATTCACCAAACTGCTTGATGAGAAAGTATTTTGCCATTAGAGAGGTGAATTGAACATCATTGATGCTTCAAAGTTGGAGTAGAAAGTCCATTTGGATACATGCAAGGCATGAGCCTTTGACTCATCCTTGATATTTCTCTTATGATAATGATCATATGTCTTGGATATATTTGCACCCTTGCATGCTATCTAACCCTTGTAGGTACTTGGATGAATCAAAATCTATGAGATTTCTAATCACTCACATCTTGAGAAATCTCTACATCACCAAGTCTCTACAACATGGTGGTCGAAGACAAGGAAGCATGAAACCTTTCAACATATCCTTTGACAAAATCTTCATATCAAATTTCATTCGGTATCAAATTCATGACTGTCATTTTAGATACACAAGTGCTCTTCCTTGCGAGACGAACCCATGTAGGTAGATGAACTCAAACTACAAGTGGTGCTCCCAATCATTGATGAGGTACATCAACCTTGAGCATCCCACACAAGTTCAACTACATGATCAAGTTCAACACCACCACCTAAGGTATGTTATTCCATCTTAGAGAAGCTTTACCCCAAGTCATGGGTCAAAGTAGCTCAACAAGATGTGAATACATCAAAATGCTTAAACAAAAAATGGCAACCCCATTTGAGCTTAAAAGATGAGTATGACCTACGATCAAGTGTTCTCACTTGACTCCCCAGTCAATATACTCTAACATTGGTGACTTTGTCACGGACCAATTCTAGATGAAGTTCTCTAGTGTCTCTCTCAGTTCTTGCATTTGTCTCTTGCATATTTGTTCCCTTCTTTTCAAAAAAAATATTTCATGTAGATTTCTTTATTTTCTCTGTTATGTTCTGCATTCCATGCCTCCAATTCATTGCAAATCCTTCAGTTAATTCCTTGCAAATCTTTGTGAGATCTTATTTGCCTAGTGAGCTGAGATGACAAATGTTCTTTCTGTGTTGAACTCGGACACACCGGTTTGTCTCTTTCAGTCAAACCGAACCATCTCGGTGCCACCGAAGAAAACAACTAGGTGTTACCAATTTCAATGTTGAGAAAACACTTTGTCATTTGCATCCTGCATATTAACTCCAGCTCCACTCAATGATTCTTGTCCTCTACCAGCATCACATTCTATATGCTGCTTTGCTTTGTGACTCAAGGACCAAACCTATTTTGACTCACAATCCAGAAGATCCCTTCTTGGAAATTGATGTCAAAGGGGGAGAGAGAGATCACATCAAAGCTTAATCACTTCGAAAGGGGGAGAGTACTTCAAGGGGGGAGAAATCACATCAGAGCCCAAGATGCCTGGTATTCAAGAGGAGAGAAGTCACATGTCTTTAGAGGGGAAAGACATGTCAGTTTTTCCTATGTTTCTGTGTAAGCTGATTTGTTCTGCTCTTATTTTATTTTTCCTATATTCACCCATTATCCAATATAAGATTCAGGGGGAGAAAGACTTTTAGGGAAGGAAATCTTTGAACTCATTGCATATCTTTACCTTTGGGGACATGTATATATCCAATAGGAGTACCTAGTACTCATTCTCTACATGTCATCCTAGTCTTGGTACTCTTGTGGTTTGCTATTCTTGTTCTGTTTAGTAGATGTTTCTGTGTTATCTAACCTTGTTTACTCAAGTTCATCTCTTCCAAAGCTTTCTCAAGAGCATAAGGTAAGTATATGCATCACACTCATGTGCATGATGATCTCTTGCTGATGTACATATTGTTTGCAAGAAGGATTCATGAACATGAAGGTACAATTCCTTTACTCACATCATTTGCTCTGATGCATATAGCCAAGATACATGTAACACATTGCTTGCTATGTCATGCTTATGCAGTCACATGCTCTTGTATTCCATATTTTCATGATTGCATACATGTAGGGGGGGCCTATGCATGTTACATGTCTTTCCAAAGCTTTACTTGGTATTCTTTATATCTTTATCTAAAGCTTTGATGTATGTTGTCATCGATTACCAAAAAGGGGGAGGTTGAAAGCACGAGTGCTCCCTGGGTGGTTTTGGCAATTAATGTCAACATATCTCTTGTTGGACTAACGTTTTATCTAGTATATTTCAGATAAGTTCAACAAATGGAGTGGCGTGGACAAGAGGATGTGGAACCCCTACAAGATGCTAAGAACAAAGGATTGGCAAAAGCTCAAAAGCTCAAGACTCTACATTTTCAATTTAGTGATCCAAGATCAGATTGAGTCCATAGGAAAGCCAATACAATTAAAAGGGGATGAGGTGTTGCTTAATGGTTTGCTTGCTCAAATTGCTTAGTGATAAGCTCCAAAGCCATCAACCACTTTCTCATATCCACATATGTCCCAAACCAAAACTCAAACTCGGCCCCACCGATTTGATCTATCCGGCTGTAACGCCCCGGATGTAACTTGCCATAATTGTAACTCCGACTCTTTCCTTTTCCGGAGATGTGATATGATATTTCCTTTGTGGTTGGGTTTTGTCTTCGTTTTGCATTTTGTTCATGTCATGCATTTCATATCATGTCATCGTGTGCATCGCATTTGTATTTGTGTTCGTCTCATGCATCCGAGCATTTTCCCCGTTGTCCGTTTCTCAATCCGACACTCCTACTTGCACCCAGCGCACCCCTCTTGTCTCTTTTCGTGAGCAGGTGTTCGACGTTCTTGGAATGGACCGAGATTTGCCAAGTAGCCTTGGTACACTACCGGTAGACCGCCTGTCAAATTTCGTGTCATTTGGAATCCGTTTGATGCTCCAACGGTTAACCGGGGAACCGTGAAAGACTCTTGTGTGTTGCAGCCCAACAACCCTCCAAAACGGCCCAATAACCCATACAAACCCCATCCATGTCCTCCACCGTCGGATCACGATCGCGTGTGCGGAAACTAAACTCCATTTGGACACTCCAAACCGCGCCATCGACCTGCTCCGCGGTCGGGGATGACCCCGACGCCACGTGGGCCGTGCCACGTCGAAGGCCCAGATCCAAGGCCCAGCCTGCCTCCTCCTCTAACTAGGCCGAGCCCATGGTGAGCTCCAGCCTATCCTTCGCCCCGTGCGCCTGATAGCTATCTGGTAGCCACCTTGTTTTTTTCTGAAACGACCAGGTCCCTTTATACCAGCTTCATATAGGCATTTTGTGAGGGTCATATCTCTATGACCGTAGCTCCGTTTCATGCATATGATATATCAAAATGTTCATTGGGAGATGCTCTTCATTTCATTCCATTGTGGAATGCTTGTTTGAGTTCATCTTGATGCCCTAATCATTGATGCAAGAGTGCTATGAAATGTTTACTACTGCTACTTATCAGATTATGATGATTTGTCATTTTTGTCACATTTATTGTGTGCATCATATGGGCATGAGCTCTACATGTGTTTTGAACTATGCGGGGGTGCTTGCCATGTATTTTTTTGATCAATGTGGTGACTAGCACAAGCATGCAAAGTAGCCTTCGTGATATTGCTGATTTCAGGGACTTGGGATTTTGCTAAGTCATTTCCTTGCTGTTATTTTTATGCAATGTAAACATGATGCTACAGTGAGATCCATGCTTATTTTGAGTATCTTCAGTAAGGGTGTTTTGGACATATAGTTATGCTCCATCCATCCATGCCCATGTTTGCAATTATCGAGTGCCCTAGCATGTCTTAATCTTGCTCTACTTTTGCTATAAAATGTTCCTGGCAGATTGTTTACATGTTAATCAATTTTGCCATGGTTGTTGTTAGTGATCCTTGCATGCTATGAACTTGCTCTTGGCATGGTTAGCTTCATGAACATGTCGTATTGCTGATGCTATGCTTGTTTTGTGGTGAGTGATTTGAGCTCGCAAAGATGCCTTCATAATGTTGTTTATGCCATGCTCAGTTTTCTGCTAAGTCTGAAACTGTTATTAAAGCTTGCTATGTTTACATGGGTGCCATCATATCTTCTGTGTCTTTTTGGCTCATGGTCAGTAAGGGACTTTTGTTATATGCATTTAGTAGATTCATGCCATGCCTTGTATTGCTATGATATGTTCCTATAGCATGTTGTTTGCTTGCTCTAAACATGGCTTCCTGGTGTTATTTCTGGCATGTTAGTATTTTCACTAAGTCTGTGAAGCTGATATCTTTTGCACTTTTGCCATGCTTGTTTGAACCTTCTCTTGTACGTATTAGCCGTAGCTCAGTGTTCATGTTTTGTCAAGCATCTTGAGTGCATCACGGCCATTTGCTTTGTTGTTATGTTGCAGTGCAATAGCTTAGTTCCTTGTTGCATTCTAGATGGCATCGTGCTGTTAATCGCAGGATTGTGCCATTATTGTTTTGCTTGCCATTTGCAAACCGTGCATCCGTTTCCAGTGATCTTTATATCGATTTCGACCGAAATCATCTCATCTTTCCAGAGGCACACTTGGTTTGCCAAGTTGATGCCTTGTTCATCCTTTTCCTTCCAGAGCACGCATATGCATGTCTCTCATATCATGCCATGTTTTGCATCATGTTGCTTGTGGATTGCACCGTGATTGACTGTTGGTCCTTTTGCTTGTGTTCTTGCTTTGGGTAGATCCGGGAGACGAGTACGTGATCGAGGAACCTGTCGAGTACGTGATCGAGGATCAAGCTTCCGTCCACTCTGAGAACATTGCAGGCAAGATGACCATACCCTCGAAATCACTTCTATCTTTGCTTGCTAGTTGTTCGCTCTTTTGCTATGTCGCGCTACCTACCACTTGCTATGTCATGCCTCCCATATTGCCATGTGAAGCCTCTAACCCACCTTCCTAGCAAACCATTGTTTGGCTATGTTACCGCTTTTGCTCAGCCCCTCTTATAGCGTTGCTAGTTGCAGGTGAAGATGAAGTTTGTTCCATGTTGGAACATGGATATTGTTGGGATATCATTATTATATCTTATTTACTTTAATGCACCTATATACTTGGTAAAGGGTGGCAGGCTCGGCCTTATGCCTGGTGTTTTCTTCCACTCTTGCCGCCCTAGTTTCCGTCATACCGGTGTTATGTTCCTTGATTTTGCGTTCCTTACGCGGTTGGGTGTTATGGGAACCCCTTGATAGTTCGCTTTGAATAAAACTCCTCCAACAAGGCCCAACCTTGGTTTTACATTTTCCTAACAACCTATAACCTTCCCTTAGGTTTTCACGAGCCCGAGGGTCATCATTATTTTAACCCCTCGGGCCAGTGCTTCTCTAAGTGTTGGTCCGAACTGGGCGATGTCTGGCACCCCCTGGGCAACCAGGGTCACATCCGGTGTGCCCTGAGAACGAGATATGTGCAGCTCCTATCGGGATTTGTCGGCACATTCGGGCAGCTTTGCTGGTCTTGTTACCATTGTCGAAATGTCTTGTAACCGGGATTCCGAGACTGATCGGATCTTTCTGGGAGAAGGAATATCCTTCGTTGGGCCGTGAGAGCTTGTGATGGGCTAAGTTGGTGCACCCCTGCAGGGTTTTGAGCTTTCGAAAGTCGTTCTCGCGGTTATGGGCAGCTAGGAATTTGTTAATGTCCGATTGTAGAAAACTTGAAACTTAACTTAATTAAAATGCATCAACCACGTGTGTAGCCATGATGGTCTCTTTCCGGCGTAGTCCGGGAAGTGAACACGGTTTTGGAGTTATGCTTGTGCGTAAGTAGCTTCAGGATCACTTCTTGATCATTTATAGCTTCCCGACCGTGCTTTGCTTCTCTTCTCGCTCTCTTTGCGTATGTTAGCCACGATATATGCTAGTGCTTGCTGCAGCTCCACCTCACTACCTTTTCCTACCCATAAGTTTAAATAGTCTTGATCTCACGGATGTGAGATTGCTGAGTCCTCATGACTCACAGATACTTCCAAACAGTTGCAGGTGCCGATGATACCAGTGCAGATGACGCAACCCAGCTCAAGTGGGAGCTCGATGAAGATCTTGATCGTTGTCTTGTTTCGTTTCATGTTGATCAGTAGTGGAGCCCAGTTGGGACGATCAGGGATCTAGCATTTGGGGTTGTCTTTCCTTATTTTGGTTCCATAGTCGGACCATTGATTGTACCTTGGTTGATGTATGATATATTTATGTATTGTGTGAAGTGGCGATTGTAAGCCGACTCTTTATCCCTTTCTTATTCAGTACATGGGATGTGTAAAGATTACCCCTCTTGCGACATGCCTACCATGCGGCTATGCCTCTAAGTCGTGCCCCGACACGTGGGAGATATAGCCGCATTGTGGGTGTTTCACCGGCACCACCGAGTTCACTTGACATAGCCACTACCAGAAACCATAATCAGTTCGATCTCATCGATGGGATCCCGGTCTCACCGAGATGGGCTTGCAAACAATATGTTACCTGTTGATACGTCTCCAACATATCTATAATTCTTGATTGCTCCATGCTATATTATCTACTGTTTTGGACTATATTGGGCTTTATTTTGCACTTTTATATTATTTTTGGGACTAACCTATTAACCGTAGGCCCAACCCAGAATTGCTGTTTTTTGCCTATTTCAGTGTTTCGAAGAAACGAAGTATCAAACGGAGTCCAAACGGAATAAAACCTTCGGGAACGTGATTTTCTCACCGAACGTGATCCAGGAGACTTGGACCCTGCTCCAAGGAACAAAAGAGGCAGTCACGAGGGTGGGGGGCGCCCCCCCTAGGGCGCGCCCCCCTGCCTCGTGGGTCCCTCGGTGCTCCACCGACGTACTCCTTCCTCCTATGTATAACTACGTACCCCCAAACGATCAGACGGGGAGCCAAAAACCTAATTCCACCACCGCAACTTTCTGTATCCACGAGATCCCATCTTGGGGCCTGTTCCGGAGCTCCGTCTGAAGAGGGTCGTCATCACGGAGGGCTTCTACATCATCATAGCCTCTCCGATGAAGTGTGAGTAGTGTACCTCAGACCTTTGGGTCCATAGTTAGTAGCTAGATGGCTTTTTCTCTCTCTTTGAATCTCAATACAAAGTTCTCCCCCTCTCTTGTGGAGATCTATTCGATGTAATCTTCTTTTTGCAGTGTGTTTGTTGAGACCGATGAATTGTGGGTTTATGATCAAGTCTATCTATGAATAATATTTGAATCTTCTCTGAATTCTTTTATGTATGATTGGTTATCTTTGCAAGTCTCTTCGAATTATCCGTTTGGTTTGGCCAACTAGATTGGTAGTTCTTGCCATGGGAGAAGTGCTTAGCTTTGGGTTCGATCTTGCGGTGTCCTTTCCCAGTGACAGAAGGGGCAGCAAGGCACGTATTGCATCGTTGCCATCGAGAATAACAAGATGGGGTTTATTTCATATTGCATGAATTTATCTCTCTACATCATGTCATCTTGCTTAAGGCCTTACTCTGTTTTTAACTTAATACTCTAGATGCATGCTGGATAGCGGTCGATGAGTGGAGTAATAGTAGTAGATGCAGAATCGTTTCGGTCTACTTGTCATGGACATAAAGCCTATATACATGATCATGCCTAGATATTCTTATAACTATGCTCAATGCTGCCAATTGCTCAACAGTAATTTGTTCACCCACCGTAGAATACTTATGCTCTTGAGAGAAGCCACTAGTGAAACCTATGGCCCCCGGGTCTATTCTCATCATATCAATCTCCATCGCTTTAATCTTGCTTTGCCTTTTTCTTTGCTTTTACTTTTTTACTTTGCATCTTTATACCAAAAATACCAAAAATATTATATCTATCAGATCTCACTCTCGTAAGTGACCGTGAAGGGATTGACAACCCCTAATCGCATTGGTTGCGAGTAGCTATCGGTTTGTGCAGGTACGAGGGACTTGAGCGTGGCCTCCTACTGGATTGATACCTTGGTTCTCAAAAACTGAGGGAAATACTTACGCTACTCTGCTGCATCATCCCTTCCTCTTCGGGGAAAACTAACACAAGCTCAAGACGTAGCACGAAGGATTTCTAGTGCCGTTGCCGAGGAGTCTACGCAAAAAGTCAACATACCAAGTACCCATCACAATCCCTATCTCTCGCATTACATTATTTGCCATTTTCCTCTCGTTTTCCTCTTCCCCCAATTCACCCTTGCCGTTTTATTCTCTCTCTCTCTCTCTCTCTCTATCCTCCCTCTCTATTTGCCTCTTTTGCCCGTTTGCTCTTGTTTGCTCGTGGGTTAGATTGCTTGTTTGTTGCGATGGCTAAAGATAATACCAAATTGTGTGACTTCACCAATACCAATAATAATGATTTCCTTAGCACTCCGATTGCTCCTCTTACCGATGCTGAATCTTGTGAAATTAATACTGCTTTGCTGAATCTGTTTACGAAAGATCAATTCGCCGGCCTTCCTAGTGAAGATGTCGCTACTCATCTGAATAGCTTCGTTGATTTATGCTATATGCGAAAGAAAAAAGATGTCGATAATGATGTCGTTAAATTGAAGCTATTTCCTTTTTCGCTTAGAGATCATGCTAAAGCTTGGTTTTCGTCTTTGCCTAAGAATAGTATTGATTCATGGAACAAGTGCAAAGATGCCTTTATTAAAGCGTGTTCCTTCAATTCCTATGAAAATCAAGATGAATATCTAAAAGTTATTGATGTGTCCCCTATTAAATCTTTGTTTTGCAATATGAATCTTGATGAAACTGAATATGATCTTCCTTTAGCTAGAAGGCGTTCTAAAAATTCGGAGTATTTAGATCTTAATGATGAAATTGATGAAAGTGGGATTGAAAGAAATAAAAATGTAGATGTTGCTAAACCCACTATATTGAGTTTCAAGGAATTTAATTATGAAAGTTGCTCTTTAATTGATTGTATTTCCTTGTTGCAATCCGTGCTAGATTCTCCACATGCTTATAGTCAAAATAAAGCCTTCACCGAACATATTTTTGATGCCTTGATGCAATCTTATGAAGAAAAACTTGAGTTGAAAGTTTCTATCCCTAGAAAACTCTATGATGAGTGGGAACCAACTATAAAAATTAAAATTAAAAATCATGAGTTTTATGCTTTGTGTGATTTGGGTGCTAGTGTCTCTACTATTCCCAAGACTTTGTGTGATTTGCTAGATTTCCGTAATTTTGATGATTGCTCTCTAAACTTGCATCTTGCGGATTCCACTATTAAGAAACCTATGGGAAGGATTAATGATGTTCTTATTGTTGCAAATAAAACTATGTGCCCATAGATTTCATTGTTCTTGATATAGATTGCAATCCTTCTTGCCCTATTATTCTTGGTAGACCTTTCCTTAGAACGGTTGGTGCGATTATTGATATGAAGGAAGGGAATATTAGATTTCAATTTCCATTAAAAAAGGGCATGGAACACTTTCCAAGAAAGAAAATAAAATTGCCATATGAAACTATCCTGAGAGCCACTTATGGATTGCCTACCAAAGATGGCAATACCTAGATCTATCCTCGCTTTTAGGCCTAGCTAGGGGGCTTAAATGATAGCGCTTGTTGGGAGGCAACCCAATTTTATTTTTATTCCTTGCTTTTTTATCCTGCTTAGTAATAAATAAATTATTTAGCCTCTGTTTTGGTTGTGTTTTTTGTGTTTAATTATTGTTTGTGCCAAGTAGAACCGTTGGGAAGACTTGGGGAAAGTCTTGTTGAACTTGCTGTAAAAAACAGAAACTTTAGCGCTCACGAGAACTGCTGTCATTTTTAATTGGAGAGCTCTATTTAGTTAATTATTTTGCAGATAATTAATAGATAAATTCCTCACGTCCATCAATTTATTTTAGAATTTTTGGGGTTCCAGATCTTGCGCTAGCTACAGATTACTACAGACTGTTCTGTTTTTGACAGATTCTGTTTTTCGTGTGTTGTTTGCTTATTTTGATGAATCTATGGTTAGTAAAATAGTTTATTATCCATAGAGAAGTTGGAATAAAGTAGGTTTAACACCAATATAAATAAATAATGAGTTTATTACAGTACCTTGAAGTGGTCTTTTGTTTTCTTTCGCTAACGGAGCTCACGAGTTTTCTATTTTGAGTTTTGTGTTTTGAAGTTTTCAAGTTTTGGGTGAATTATTTTGATGAATCATGGAATGAGGAGTGGCAAGAGCCTAAGCTTGGGGATGCCCATGGCACCCCCAAGATAAACCAAGGACACCAAAAAGTAAAAGCTTGGGGATGCCCCGGAAGGCATCCCTTCTTTCGTCCACTTCCTTCGGTAATTTACTTGGAGCTATATTTTTATTCACCAACATTCTATGTGTTTTGCTTGGAGCGTCTTGTATTATTTTTGTCTTTGTGTCTTAGTATGCCACAATAATCCTTGCTGTACAGACCTGTTGAGAGAGCCATACATGAATTAAAATTTGATAGAATACTCTATGTGCTTCACTTATATCTTTTGAGCTAAGTAGTTTTGCTCTATGTGCTTCACTTATATCTTTCGAGCGTTATAATTTTGCTCTATGTGCTTCACGTAGATCTTTTAGAGCACGGTGGTGGATTTGTTTTAGATAAAATATTGATCTCTCATGCTTCACTTAAATTATTTTGAGAGACTCTTAATAGCATGGTAATTTGCTTAATAATAATATGTTTGGTATTCAAGATTTGTGAAACTTTCTTTTGAGTGTGTTGAATACTAAGAAAAGATTGGAACTTGATAATTGTTTTGAGATATGGAGGTGATAATATTAAAGTCATGCTAGTTGAGTAGTTGTGAATTTAAAGAATACTTGTGTTAAAGTTTGTGATTCTCGTAGCATGCACGTATGGTGAACCGTTATGTGATGAAGTCGGAGCATGATTTATTTATTGATTGTCTTCCTTATGAGTGGCTGTCGGGGACAAGCGATGATCTTTTCCGACCAATCTATCCCCCTAGGAGCATGCACGTAATACTTTGCTTTGATAACTTCTAGATTTTTGCAATAAGTATATGAGTTCTTTATGACTAATGTTGAGTCCATGGATTATACGCACTCTCACCCTTCCACCTTTGCCAGCCTCTCTAATACCGCGCACCTTTCGTCGGTATCATACACCTACCATATACCTTCCTAAAAACAGCCACCATACCTACCTATTATGGCATTTCCATAGCCATTCTGAGATATATTGCCATGCAACTTTCCACCATCTAGTTCATCATGACACATTCATCATTGTCATATTGCATATCCCGGTACACCGCCGGATGCATTCACATAGAGTCATATTTTGTTCTAAGTATCGAGTTGTAAGAAAAATAAAAGTGTGATGATCATCATTATTAGAGCATTGTCCCAAGTGAGGAAAGAATGATGGAGACTATGATTCCCCCATAAGTCGGGATGAGACTCCGGACGAAAAATAAAATAAAATAAAAGAGGCCAAAGAAGCCCAAATAAAAAGAGGCCATAAAAAATAGAAAAGGCCCAAATAAAAAAATGAGAGAAAAAGAGAGATGGGACAATGTTACTATCCTTTTACCACACTTGTGCTTCAAAGTAGCACCATGGTCTTCATAGTAGAGAGTCTCTCATGTTATCACTTTCATATACTAGTGGGAATTTTCATTATAGAACTTGGCTTGTATATTCCAATGATGGGCTTCCTCAAATTGCCCTAGGTCTTCATGAGCAAGGCAAGTTGGATGCACACCCACTTAGTTTCTTTTTGATCTTTCATATACATATAGCTCTAGTTCATCCGTTGCATGGCAATCCCTACTCACTCACATTGATATCTATTGATGGGCATCTCCATAGCCCGTTGATACACCTAGTTGATGTGAGACTATCTTCTCCTTTTTGTCTTCTCCACAACCACCATTCTATTCGACCTATAGTGCTATATCCATGGCTCACGCTCATGTATTGTGTGAAGATTGAAAAAGTTAGAGTATGAAATAATTGCTTGGCTTGTCATCGGGGTTGTGCATGATTTAAATATTTTGTGTGGTGAAGATAGAGCATAGCCAGACTATATGATTTTGTAGGGATAACTTTCTTTAGCCATGTTATTTTGAAAAGACATAATTGCTGTGTTAGTATGCTTGAAGTATTATTATTTCTATGTCAATATAAACTTTTGTCTTGAATCTTTCGAATCTGAATATTCATACCACAATTAAGAAGATTTGCATTGAAATTATGCCAAGTAGCACTCCGCATCAAAAATTCTCTTTTTATCATTTACCTACTCAAGGACGAGCAGGAATTAAGCTTGGGGATGCCTCATACGTCTCCAACGTATCTATAATTTTTGATTGCTCCATGGTATATTATCTACTGTTTTGGACTATATTGGGCTTTATTTTCCACTTTTATATTATTTTTGGGACTAACCTATTAACCGGAGGCCCAGCCCAGAATTGCTGTTTTTTGCCTATTTCAGTGTTTCAAACAAATGGAATATCAAACAGAGTCCAAACGGAATAAAACCTTCGGGAACGTGATTTTCTCACCGAACGTGATCCAGGAGACTTGGACCCTGCTCCAAGGAACAAAAGAGGCGGTCATGAGGGTGGGGGGCGCCCCCCCTAGGGCGCGCCCCCTGCCTCGTGGGCCCCTCTGTGCTCCACCGACGTACTCCTTCCTCCTATATATACCTACGTACCCCCAAACGATCAGACAAGGAGCTAAAAACCTAATTCCACCGCCGCAACTTTCTGTATCCACGAGATCCAATCTTGGGGCCTGTTCCGGAGCTCCGCCGGAAGAGGGCCGTCATCACGGAGGGCTTCTACATCATCATAGCCTCTCCGATGAAGTGTGAGTAGTTTACCTCAGACCTTCGGGTCCATAGTTAGTAGCTAGATGGCTTTTTCTCTCTCTTTGAATCTCAATACAAAGTTCTCCCCCTCTCTTGTGGAGATCTATTCGATGTAATCTTCTTTTTGCGGTGTGTTTGTTGAGACCGATGAATTGTGGGTTTATGATCAAGTCTATCTATGAATAATATTTGAATCTTCTCTGAATTCTTTTATGTATGATTGGTTATCTTTGCAAGTCTCTTCGAATTATCCGTTTGGTTTGGCCAACTAGATTGGTAGTTCTTGCCATGGGAGAAGTGCTTAGCTTTGGGTTCGATCTTGCGGTGTCCTTTCCCAGTGATAGAAGGGGCAGCAAGGCACGTATTGCATCGTTGCCATCGAGGATAACAAGATGGGGTTTATTTCATATTGCATGAATTTATCTCTCTACATCATGTCATCTTGCTTAAGGCGTTACTCTATTTTTAACTTAATACTCTAGATGCATGCTGGATAGCGTTCGATGAGTGGAGTAATAGTAGTAGATGCAGAATCGTTTCAGTCTACTTGTCAGGGACGTGATGCCTATATACATGATCATGCCTAGATATTCTTATAACTATGCTCAATTCTGTCAATTGCTCAACAGTAATTTGTTGACCCACCATAGAATACTTATGCTCTTGAGAGAAGCCACTAGTGAAACCTATGGCCCCCGGGTCTATTCTCATCATATCAATCTCCATCACTTTAATCTTGCTTTGCATTTTACTTTGCTTTTCCTTTTTACTTTGCATCTTTATACCAAAAATATTATATCTATCAGATCTCACTCTCGTAAGTGACCGTGAAGGGATTGACAACACCTAATCGCGTTGGTTGCGAGTAGCTATCGTTTTGTGCAGGTACGAGGGACTTGAGCGTGGCCTCCTACTGGATTGATACCTTGGTTCTCAAAAACTGAGGGAAATACTTACGCTACTCTGCTGCATCATCCTTTCCTCTTCGGGGAAAACCAACGCAAGCTCAAGACGTAGCACATGTTGCAATTATTTCGGTCCCACCGAGATAAGCAATCGGTCCCACCGAATTTGCCTAACCAACTCTCTATTTAGCTTATTACGCAAATCGGTCCCATCGAGTTTGTGTAATCGGTCAGACCAAGTTGAGGTTTTACCCTAACCCTAGCACATCGGTCCCACCGAGTTGATCATATCGGTCCCACCGGAAAGCCTACCACATTTTGAACTAAATTGGTGTGACCGAGTTTAACGATTCGGTCCCACCGAGTTTGGTGATTTGTGTGTAACGGCTAGATTTTGAGTGGAGGTGATATATACCCCTCCACCCTTCCTTCATTACTTAGGACAGCCATCAGAACGTGCCAACACTTCCAGCATACATTTTTTGAGAGAGAACCACCTACTCATGTGTTGAGACCAAGGTATTCCATTCCAACAACAATAATCTTGATCTTGATGCAAATATGTGAGAGAGAGTTGAGTGTTGGGGAGACTATCATTTGAAGCAAAGAGCAAGGAGTTCATCATCAACATACCATCTATTATCTTTTGGAGAGTGGTGTCTCCTAGATTGGTTAGGTGTCACTTGGGAGCCTCCGACAAGATTGTGGGGTTGAACCAAGTAGTTTCTATGGACAAGGAGATCACCTACTTCGTGAAGATCTACCCTAGTGAGACATGTCCTTCATGGGCGATGGCCATGGTCAGATAGACAAGGTTGCTTCTTCATGGACCCTTCGTGGACTCGCGCAACCATTACCCTTCATGGGTTGAAGTCTCCATCAACGTGGATGTACGATAGAACCAGCTATCGTAACCACGCAAAAACTCTCCGTGTCTCCAATTGCGTTTGCACACTCCAATCCCATCTTACATTCTCGCAACTTGCATGCTTTACTTTCTGCTACTCATATACTCTTGCCATGCTTGCTTGAAATGTATTGTGAATGTTTAATCTTGTGCTAAATCTCTACCTTAACTTGAAGAAAAGAAAAATTGCTACTTTTATTTGTTAAGAGTCTATTCACCGCCCCTCTAGATACCTCTTCTCGATCCTTTCAACGGCGCCGCCGCCGCCTATGCATGCTCCGAGGCCGGCGCCACCTCCGGACCATGTTGTGCAACCGCCGCTGCTCCCACACAGTGCTGCGCCGCCGCCCGTGGCTAGGGCTGCGCCATCAGTGCCGGCTATGCCAAAGGGCGCGAACGGCCCAGGTCAACATCGCTCTTCCGTGTATCATGGTCGGGAGGCTTACTCTGGTGGCCGTGGAACGCCGCGAGGCCAGTGGGGCGATGATGGTTAGTGTCGGTGTCAAAATCGGCGGATCTCGAGTAGGGGGTCCCGAACTGTGCGTCTAGGCGGATGGTAACAGGAGACAAGGGACACGATGTTTTTACCCAGGTTCGGGCCCTCTCGATGGAGGTAAAACCCTACTCCTGCTTGATTAATATTGATGATATGGGTAGTACAAGAGTAGATCTACCACGAGATCAAGGAGGCTAAACCCTAGAAGCTAGCCTATGGTATGATTGTATGTTCGTCCTACGGACTAAAACCCTCCAGTTTATATAGACACCGGAGAGGGCTAGGGTTACACAGAGTCGGTTACAATGGTAGGAGATCTACATATCCGTATCGCCAAGCTTGCCTTCCACGCCAAGGAAAGTCCCTTCCGGACACGGGACGAAGTCTTCAATCTTGTATCTTTATAGTCTAGGAGTCCGGCCAAAGGTATAGTCCGGCTATTCGGACACCCCCTAATCCAGGACTCCCTCTGTAGCCCCTGAACCAGGCTTCAATGACGACGAGCCCGGTGCACATATTGTCTTCGGCATTGCAAGGCGGGTTCCTCCTCCAAGTACTTCATAGAAGATTTTGAACACCTGGATAGTGTCCGGCTCTACAAAATAAGTTTCCACATATTTCCATAGAGAGAATAATATTTACACAAATCTAATATGCTGACATATTCCGTAGCGTGACATCACACCACGGCCAAGTCTTCATTCGAATCATTTTACTGTCCCACCTCACCGCATTTAGCGAGGCGGTTTCCTTGGCACGTCTTGTCAAAGCAGAGATCGTGTCCCCTTATTCCGGGATTCTCATCAATACGGGCGTGGGTTACCCAATCGCGCCATTGATTACGGCGCTTGGGAGATAAGCGAGTTTTACTGGGCTGGTGGGGACGCATAGTCGCGTCCGCCCATATAAGGGGATAAGGATCCACCTTTTCATCCATGCCTTCTTCCTCCTTTGCCTATCCATTTCCGCGCACTCGAGCTCCAGCGCCCAAGTCCGCACACCCCACCTCAACCTTCTCCAGCCATGTCCGAAGCGGGAGGCAAGTGGATGGTCTCCTCCGTCACGGAGGGACACATAAAAAACTGAGGAAGGCCGGATACTTGTCTAACGACATTGCGCACTGGCTTCCTGAAGAGGGGCAGCTCATCCCCACCCCTAGGCCCCATGAGAGGGTGGTGTTCCTCCCCCATTTCCTCCACGAACTGGGCTTCCCTCTCCACCCATTTGTCCGGGGGCTCATGTTCTACTATGGCTTGGATTTCCACGATCTGCCCCCGAACTTTGTCCTCAACATCTCCGCGTTTATCGTCATGTGCGAGGCTTTCCTCTGCATCCGCCCCCATTTCGGCCTATGGCTCAAGACTTTCAATGTCAAGCCGAAGGTGGTGTGCGGCACCCAGGCGGAGTGCGGAGGCGCCATGGTGGGCAAGATGCCCAAAATCCTATGGCTCGAGGGCTCCTTCATGGAGACCCTAAAGGGGTGGCAATCGGGGTGGTTTTACATCACCGAGCCGCGCGACCCTGAATGGGTCGCAGCCCCCGAGTTCCGATCCGGACCCCCTACGTGGCTCGCCTCCTGGAAAGAGACGGTCCTGTCATGGGGTAAAAAAGGAGAGCTGACCAGACTCCAAACATGCGTCCAGACCCTGGTGGACAAGAAGCTCAAACTTGTCAACGTAGTCTAGGTTATGCTCATCCGCCGAATCCTCCCGTGTCAACAACGGGCTCTCAACCTGTGGGAGTTCGACCCGGCGCAGCACCGGACTCTGAGCAGGCTCTTCGATACGACGTACGAAGATGCCTGGAAGGTGCTTTTCAAGGGCGCCGAGGCCCCCGCATCTGCTACCGAGGATCGCGGATTCAGCACGCAGCGTCACGCTAGTGCAGTAAGCTGTTTTTACCTTTTACAGGGTATCAGTTTTTCATAGTTTGACTCCATGCGGGATCTAAGCTCCCTTACCTTTGACAGGATTGGCAGGAGACGTCCGGACAGATCAACTGTCCGGCTCCTGTGCCCGAAGGCCCAGCGGACGCTCGCTTGGCAAAGCTGCTGGTTCCGGCACCCTATGTGGTGCCGGAGAAGAAGGCCAAGAAGAAGGCCACGGGGACTCGAAAGAGTGCCCGACGCCTGGAGGTGTCGGGATCATCATCCGACGACTCCAAGACGCACTCCTCCCGCGAAGACGACGAGGAGGAATAAGAGACCTCTCCCCCTCCAGCGGGAGGAGGGAAGAAAAGGAAGGTCGCCCCAACTTGGGAGGCTGAAGGGTCCAAGAAGGGGAAGACCCTTCCTCCGGACTACTCCACCAACGCCGATGACGGCGAAGAGGAGTGGCCGCACAAAGCCATGCCCCTGGCGAGATCGTAAGTATTCGGACACCAGAGCAATTCATAGTGTTCCTTTCTTGCACAGCTCCTCCTTACGCCGAATATGACTATGCAGTCCACCCAAGGCCGGGCTCGATGAGTCATCGAGCGGCTCCCTAGATTCGTCGGATGTGAATTCGCTTCTGACGGCTACCTTCCCCCACCCTACGGACGACGCCGAGGTGGCGTCCCAATAGGTTCCAAGCCAGGAGGAGGTGGTCCTGGAGGCGCCGCAAGGTCACCTCCCGGACTCCAGGGATAAAGGAGATAGAACCCCCAAGGCCCCCAAGTCCGGCCTTGAGCCGGACACCGCGCCGGAACCTTCAACGGTTCCAGACTCTGGTAGGCAGCCTCCTTCCAAGAGGAGCAAGCCTACCGAGCCGATGACCTCCGTCCAACCGAAGGCACCGGACAATTTGCTGGAGGTGCTTAACAGCGCCTCCATCGACGAGGAGCACCGCACTATTATGAGTGCGGTGATCCAGAAGGTTCAGTCCGCCAAGAGCCACTTCCGAGCGTGCCGCACTGTCACGACGAGCATGATCTAGCTTTAACGCTGAACAGTGCCCTGGAGGCCGCACCCGCATCGGCTCCGACCCTTAGTCCAGAGCCAACTGCGCCGATCCAGGATAGGCGGTTGGACGCCGCCTCGGGGGCTGCGATCCCAATGGCGGTTGAGCCGAACACCAGCCCCGTATTCTGCGGGACTCGTGACTCCAAGGAGCCGGACTCCTCTCCGGACTCCGAACCCTCCATGCCCCTGCCAATCGAATCCGATTGGGCGCCGATCATGGAGTTCACTGCCGCAGACATCTTTCAGCACTCGCCTTTCGGCAACATCTTGAAGACACTGAAGTCTCTCTCTTTATCAGGAGAGCCCTGGCCGGACTGCGGTCAGCAAGGTTGGGGTACGGACGATGAAGAAATTCAAAGCCCACCCACCACCCACTTTGTAGCCACTGTCGACTACCTGACCGACATGCTCGAAGTCGACTCCGAACACATCGACGGTATGGACGCCGATGAAGGAGACGATGAAGAACCAGCGCCTGTTGGGCCCTAGAACTCCACCTCATCATATGACGTATACACGGTGAACGCACCAAAAGATGACGACGAGGAGCAGAAGGACGCACCGAAGGCTTGTTCCCTCGAAAAGCAGTCAAAATAGCGACGCAAGCGGCGCCCCAAACCCCGCTTCGACAGAAATAGCGATCACACAGACCCAACGCCGGAGCAGGGCGAACCGCTGCCGGACAATGGCAATCCTGATGTTCAAACCGAACAAAAAAATCCTATCAAGGATAATGGCCCGGACGACATAACGCCGGACAGGCACCTGGAGCATCAGAATGCCCGCAAAAGGCTCGTTGCCACCGCGAGGAGCCTTAAAAAGCAGAAGCGAAGGCTCAAGGCCACGCAAAACACACTCCAATTCAGATGGAATAAAATACTCAATAGAGCAGCAATGTGCGGCGACAATCGCCCCTCAAAAAGCTACCCAAAGCGGAAGCTACTACCTGAATTCGATGAGGAGGCCTCCGACCCCCCACAACCAAATATCAAAGCAGCCACCCGGTCGGATAGACGACCCCTCTATCAACACAGAACGACATACAACGCCGCTCACAATACAACACGCGACCCATGCGAGGGCTCACACCCAAAGGACGGCGCAACAAGATCCATTTATGGACCACGTAGGCGCGCCCCAACATACAATGCAACACAACAAACGTCCGAACAACATGGCACACCCAGCTACAGGTGTGCCGCACATCCCCTGTGTTTCACCGATGAGGTGCTAGACCATGAATTTCTAGAGAGATTCAAGCCCGTAAACATAGAGGTATATGACGGAACAATAGACCCGGGGGTCTGGATTGAGGACTACATCCTTCATATCCATATGGCTCGAGGAGATGATCTCCACGCCATTAAGTACTTACCCCTCAAGCTCAAAGGGCCAACTCGTCACTGGCTCAAAGGCCTCCCCGAAAGCTCCATTGGAAGTTGGGAAGAGCTCGAAGACGCCTTTCGGGCAAATTTTCAAGGGACTTATGTCCGACCTCCGGATGCGGATGATCTGAGTCATATAACTCAGCAACCCGGAGAGTCAGCCCGAAAGCTTTGGAATAGGTTTCTTACTAAAAAGAACCAGATTGTCGACTGTCCGGACGCCGAAGCCTTAGCGGCTTTCAAGCATAGCGTCCGTGACGAATGGCTCGCCAGACACCTCTGCCAAAATAAGCCGAGAACAATGGCCGCATTAACAAACCTCATGACCCGCTTTTGCAGGGTGAGGACAGCTGGCTAGCCAGATGCAGCACTAGCGATCCCAACACATCTGAAGTTAGAGATGGAAACGGGAAATCACGGCGCAACAGCAATAACAAATGCCAGAATAAAGAAGACAGCACGAAGGGCACGACAGTAAATGCCGGATTCAAAGTCTCTCGGCCAGGCCAAAAGCCGCCCCCTAAAGGCACCAGGGATGAACTGTCCAGCCTCAACAAAATTCTAGACCAAGTATGTCAGATCCATAGTACCCCTGGCAAACTTGCCAATCATACCCACAAAGAATGTTGGGTCTTCAAGCAGTCCGGCAAGCTCAATGCCGTACACAAGGGGGAGGATACACCAAGTGAAGACGAGGACGAACCTCCCAAGCAAGACACGGGGGAACAAAAGAAATTTCCACCCGAAGTCAAAACAGTAAACGTGTTACACGTGATCAAGGGAAAAAGCAATGCGGCACTCCCAGAAAAATATACCCAAGTGCCTATCACCATGAAGTCCTGCCACTGGTCATCTCAACCGATCATTTTCGACCATCGCGATTACTCATCAAGTATCCGACACGCAGGATGGGCCGCCCTGGTGTTAAACCCAGTAATTGGCGGATATCACTTCACACGAGTATTGATGGACGGCGGTAGTAGCCTAAACCTAATATATCAGGATACAATCCGTGGGATGGGGTTAGACCCAACACAAATTCGCCATAGCAACACTACCTTTAAAGGAGTAACGCCAGGCCCAGGGGCTCGTTGCATGGGCTCCCTCCTATTACAAGTCATATTCGGCTCCCCCGATAACTTCCGTCACAAGCATTTAACTTTCCACATCACTTCGTTCCAAAGTGGCTATCAAGCACTGCTCAGACGCAAAGCTTTCGCTCGCTTTAATGCAATACCACACTATGCCTCCCTTACACTCAAGATGCCCGATCCACGAGGCATCATTTCAGTGCACGGAAGTATCAAGCAATCTCTGCGCGCCAAAGGGAGTGAGGCTGCCTTGGCAGCCGCACACTAAAGGCGCCCGGACCAACGAAAGCATCCAATAGGTCGTCAAGACCTCAGACACAACTAATCGAGTCTGATGCCACTACTTATACCGCATAAACGGTCACACCCCTATTTTTCAATACAAGGGGCTCCACGCACGCAGACAAGTGGCAATTTCTCCTCCTCTTGAATTACACATGGTTTCTTTAGAAAACTATCTTTTTGCACGACGACCTTTTCACCCAAATTCCTCTCTTTTACAGACGATCATCGTGCTACACCCGTCCAGGATACGGCACAACGGAGACACAGGTGCAGACGTGCAGCAGGGACCCGCCCCAAGGATTCTTTTTAGATTAAGACCCTGCGTAAACCTTTTTTACTGTCTCTTGTTGATACATATCCACCATTGAGAAGGATGTTGACGTCTTGGCATGTGGCCACGCCAGAACAATGCACGTACCTGGACACAAGGGGCTTCTTTCAAAGGCCATTTTTTAGGCCCGGTTTATACCACAAAGACCGAATACCTTAGGGAGTGTTCGGCGGCGCGAGTTTGGCCCTATATGCATCAGCTCCCAATCATTGTCTTTGGTCAAATGTTGGGTTTGCCCGGCTCCTGTGTTTTGGTGCCTTACGTTCCGCTTTACCGGCTAAGGTAGCACCAGGAGAACTACTGCGATTGTGCCCTGGTTCATCCGGACGAGCACCTCAGTAGAGAAAGCCGAAAACTGACTGTCATGATATAGCATGAGACTGGTCAACCACTCGACGGCCTATGGGAATGTTAGAATTCCCCCGCCTTAACGAAGGGTCGTTTCCCGGCCAGGCATGTACGCACCCCGGGATCGGGAGAGTGCGGAGCCACCAGGGGCTATCTAGCAGCCCCACTGTCAAACTCCTATGGCTAAGTGAAAGTGTTAAAGCATTATAGTCCGGTTGCCTCGCTCGCTCCGCTATCACCTCCATTATAGGACCAAGACGTTGGGTTAAGTGTGAACGCATGTCTTTGCTAACACCCCCGCATTATATGTGTGGGGGTTGAAGCCGACGACTGCAATCTTTCAGGTTATATACATGTATACATAAACGGCCGCCCAGGAGGCATCATATTACTTTCAGGCAAAAGTATAAAGGTAGCCTTATGAAAATTTATAAAAGCATTTCGCTTACAATGAGATTACATATCACTCAAACATAATATTTTTTGAGCACTGGGTCTCTATGAAATGAGCACCCTCAAGAACTTCCTCAAAGTAGTGCTCAGCAGCCCTTCGACCTATGGCTGAATCCCACGCTGCAACAGTGGTAGCATCCATCTCCGCCCAGTTTGTTTTAACACGGGCAGAGGCTATTTGTGCGCCTTCTATACACGCCGACCTCTTCATCGCATTAATGCGCAGCACCACGTCAAGGAACTGCTGCACCAAGCCAAAATAGTTGTTCGGTTTTAGCCTTTCCGGCCATAGCTGATCCACAACAGACCTCATGGCGAGTCCGGACAACCTATTCAGTTCGGCCCATTCGGCTAGTTGGTCAGACAATGGAAGTGGACGCTCGGGAGAATGGAATTGTGTCCAAAACAGCTGGTCCACTTCACGGTCCGTCTGACCCTTGAAGTACTTGGCCGCATCAGCAGCGCTCACCGCCAAATCCATATACGCATCCTCCGAACTCCACAGCCGATCCAGAGGGGCATACCGTGGATCTCCGAACTTCCTCTGCAACATAAAGGGTTTCCCACCTACAATATCCCCGGCTTCCCGTAGCTCCTCCTTCTTTGCCCTCATAGCAGAGCGGAGGTCTTTTCACGTTGCAGCAACCTTCTCAAGGTCTGATGCCTTCGCCTGGTTTTCCTTTTCAAGAACCCGGCAACGGTCGATGGCGGATTTTAATTCTACGGCCATATTGGCCATCTTATCTCGGCTCTCGCCATGCGCGGCCTTCTCGGCTCGCAACTCTTCGGCCGCCTTCAAAGCAGCCGCGTTATCCAATTTCACTTGTTCCTTGGCTCGGGCAAGTTCCGCCCGCAAGGCTTCAACAGTGGCAGCTGCATCTGCAGTCATAACATGTTAAACATACTGGCTTCATGCCGCTCTCACTATGCGGTGTTTACTAGATAATAACACTTACCCTGCGCCTCGTCAAGCCTTTTGTTAACAAGCTCGATGTCAGCGTCTGCCGCATCCAATTGTCGTCTTAAATGGGCAAACTCGCTAGTCCGGCTAGCCACCGGAGCTTCCATCACCTGCTCATAGAGGCAGTATGGTTACTACTTGGGATTATGATCCTCTGATCGTCGTCGTTCCCAATGACAACCAGAGTCTCAGGGGCTACTATCTACACAGGGCACACTTAGCATGTGAAGGGTTATCATACATTATTTTACGTACCTCAAAACCTGTCAGTAGACTCATAAAAGCTTTATGCAATCCGCTTTTGGCGAACAAGAATCTCTCCATCACCGTATTCATCAGCACATGGTGTTCATCTGAGATGGCCGCTCGCCCCACCAACTCCCTCAGAACATCCGAACGCACACTAGACGGTGCCGGACTTGTTTGTCTGCTCTCTTTGGGAGCCGGACACTTGGAACTTCGGGGGTCGACGGGATTATCTTCTGGCCTCGCCGGACTCGGAGAGGCCCTCCGCGACGACACTTCAGGGTCACCCGCTTCCGGAGCGGAGGAGTTCGGAGGAGGCGTTTCGCTCTCCATCATCTATGGAAGAAGATCCCCCGAAGACGAGCTCATTTGAGAGGGGCTAAGTCCTGAACTGCAAAGATACATGCAGTGGTTATGTTCTCAGAAGAAAAGACGACATATCTGTACTATTAAGGTATTTTGGGTCACTTACGACTCATGGGAGAATTGATCCCCCCGCGGACTTTGTGCGGCAACCGCACCCCCTAGGGTAGGACCCTCTGTGGGAGACTTCTTCTCCCGTTTGGAAGCTTCGGCTTCCGAATCCCCAGACGCAATCCTTTTCCTCTTCTGGTCGTCTTCCTTCATGGAGACGCTCGCTCCCTCAGCTAGAGCGGCCAGCGTTTGGGGCCCGCGACCGCCCGCATTTTCCTTCAAGGGCTCCGGGCAAGGTGCGGTCTGGAGCATCTTTTCCAATATCGGATTTTCCAAACCCTCGGGGAGCGGGGCCGAGCACCGAATCAACTTCGCCTTCGTTAGCCAGTTCTGGTCAAAAAGCGAACTCTCAGAAATAACTTCGCATCAAAGGAGAGGTAGTACACTCGGTCGGAAGATGCCTTACCTGTTCGGCGGCACGGTTGCTACTCAGGCCCACGTCCTCGGTAATTTCTGGACACTCCACTTGAGGTCCGAAGAACAACTTGTACATCTCCTCGTGCGTCAGGCTGAGGAAATTTTGAATGGCGCGCGGTCCCTCGGGATTGAACTCCCACAAGCGAAGAGGCCGGCGTTTGCAAGGCTGGACTTGACGAACCAGCATAACTTGTGTTATCGCGACCAAACTGAAATCTCCATTAAAGAGATCTTGAATGCGGCTTTGGAGTATAGGCACGTCCTTGGCCGGACCCCAGCTCAATCCTCTGCTAATCCATGACATCAGTTGTGGAGGAGGGCCCGGGCGGAAAACGGGGGCGGCCGCCCACTTGTCACTTCTAGGAGTCGTGATGTAGAACCACTCATGTTGCCACAATTCAGACACCTCTGGAATGGAACCTTTGGGCCATGCAGCCCCCGTCATCTTGCGTATTGAGGCACCTCCACACGCCGCATGTTGCCCCTCGATCATCTTCGGCTTTACTTCAAAAGTCTTGAGCCATAGGCCAAAGGTAGGGGTAACCCAGAGGAAGACCTCGCACACAACAATAAACGTCGTGATATGAAGAAAGGAGTTCGGAGCTAGATCATGGAAATCTAGCCCGTAGTAAAACATCAAGCCCCTGACAAAAGGATCCAATGCAAGGCCTAGACCTCGGAGGAAGTGGGAGACGAACACGACACTCTTGTTGGGTTTGGGGGAGGGGACGGCCTGCCCCCGGGAGACAACCGATGCAGAATCTCGGCGGTCAGATATCTGGCCTCCCTCAACTTTTTGACGTCTTCTTCCATAACGGAGGAAGGCACCCATTGGCCTTGAAGTCTAGATCCGGACATGACTGAAGGTTCGGAGCCCCCGACCTGAACTTTGGGCGTTTGAGCTTGAGGTGGGGGAAAGATTTGAATGAGCACGGGAGGGAAAAATAAAAAGCCTCGTCCCTTTATAAAGAGGCGAACGTTAAGTGTCCTCTCTGTGTCCGTTTGGACTTGACTATAATCTAGAAGTCCGAGAAACGGTTGGGTTACCCACGCCCATATTGATGAGAATCCTGGAATAAGGGGACACGATCTCTGCTTTGACAAGACGTGCCAAGGAAACCGCCTCGCATGACGCACTGAGGTGGGATAATGAAACGACTCGGATAAAAGCTTGTCGTGGTGTGTCGCACTACGGAATACATCAGCAGATTAGATTTGTGTAAATATTATTCTCTCTATGGCAATATGTGGAAAACTTATTTTGCAGGGCCGGACACTATCTTTGTGTTTAAAATCTTCTATAAAGTACTTGGAGGAAGAACCCGCCTTGCAATGCCGAAGACAATCTGCGCGCCGGACTCGTCGTCATTGAAGCCTGGTTCAGGGGCTACTGAGGGAGTCCTGGATTAGGGGGTGTTCGGATAGCCGAACTATACCTTCAGCCGGACTCCTGGACTATGAAGATACAAGATTGAAGACTCCGTCCCGTGTCCGGAAGGGACTTTCCTTGGCATGGGAGGCAAGCTTGGCGATACGGATGTTCAGATCTCCTACCAATGTAACCGACTCTATGTAACCCTAACCCTCTCCGGTGTCTATATAAACCGGGGGGGTTTAGTCCGTAGGACAACATACACATCAACAATCATACCATAGGCTAGCTTCTAGGGTTTAGCCTCTCTGATCTCGTGGTAGATCTACTCTTGTACTACCCATATCATCAATATTAATCAAGCAGGACGTAGGGTTTTACCTCCATCGAGAGGACCCGAACCTGGGTAAAACTTCGTGTCCCTTGCCTCCTGTTACCATCCGGCCTAGATGCACAGTTCGGGACCCCCTACCCGAGATCCGCCGGTTTTGACACCGACACCAGCCTTCTAACAGGCTTTGAGGTAAGTAAAGAATATGTAAAAATATTACCGCATCGATAGTAGCCCCTGATGCTCTGTTCGGCGTTCGGAAAGAAAAGCTGAATAGAGGATCTAATAACATTCGCAGGAGTCTAACATAATCAAGTCAATATGCGTATGCAGGCTTCGCTGCTGGCCTCCGCCGCACTAACTGCGGAGGTGGATACGCTAAAGCAAAACCTCGCGCGGTCCAAGAATGAGCTCGGCCATGCCAAGAGGCAACTCGAGGAGAAGGAAGGTAAGTAATACCTTGCGCAAGTATATAGAGAAGATGTGGTTGCAAAAATGAAAGGATCAACGTGCTATTATAGGGGCCACGACCAAGGTGGCAACCCTTAAGAAAGCGCTGTCCGAGGCCGAAAACAGAGCGGCCGCGGAGCGCACAGAGAGAGGGAAGCAGGAGGCGTGGGGGGAGGAGGTGCGGAAAGAGCTCCAGGCTTTCGTGAAAAAACACAAGAGTTTGGAGCTTGACTCAAAGATGCAAGCGTCCAAGCTTGCGGTAGCCCTCGAAAGCGCGAAGTCTGCCAAGGCCGAAGCCTAGAAAGCCCTCCAAGAAATTGAAGCGATGAAGAAGATAGCGGCAGGTAAGGCATTCATTATGCAAAGCAAGCACGTGAAACTGAATTACTTGTTACTTACCCGAGTTTGGAGCTCTCCAGGAGCATTCACAGATTTGCCCCGCAGTGTGTCTGATGCCGCCGCCTACTATCGAGCCGAGGAGGGGAGCTCGACGGAGAAGGTGTTCTGGTCTAAGTATGCTGAGGCCGGACACCTGGTGCCTTTGAGTGACCATCTGAAGCAAATGGCCGAGATCCACAAGGTGGCCGAACAGGCCATAAAGGGCCTCATAGTTCGGCTTTGGCCTAGAGAGGCTCTGCCTGGGAGCTACTTCGGGCTGGTGACGCGGCTGGTGGATGCCTGTCCACAACTTGAAGTAATCAAGCGCTCCGTCTGCATCGAAGGTGCCCGTAGGGCGCTTGCCTATGCTAAAGTGCACTGGGGCAAGATGGATGCGGAGAAGCTGGTGAAGGACGGGCCGCTGCTGGGCAAGGAGCATCGCGTCCCGGAAGCGTATTATGAGGGCGTCTTGAAGGGTGCCCGCCTTATAGCGGATGAATGCTCCAAAGATGTAATTTTTGAGTAAACTCGCATTTGTGATCCTGTACGCTGAAAACTTTTTCATATGCGCTAAGCAACGCTTTTGAATTTAAAATATTACCTTCTGTGCGGCCGTTTATCAAATTTGAGAGATGGCGGGTCGTCGGCTTCTGCCCCCATGCCACGAGTGTTGGGGTGTTCGAGATAAACATGAGCGCTCGTTTTCCCATTCTTGGGTCCTTCGAGGGAGGCGCTCAACACAACGAACAAGGCAATCGGACTATAATGCTTGAACACTCTCACTTAGCCATAGAATTCTATAATTTTAAATTTCGGCGAAGCCCCTAGTGTTCGGAAGACCAAGTTCGGGGCGCTATCAACGCCTAGGCCGGACAAAGCCAGCTCCTCGCTCTAAGCGGCATAAGTCTTTAGGGACTCGAAAACCTCTCGAACAGTGACCAACTCTCGCCTCATCATGACGGTCAGTTTTAGCTTTCTCTACTGAGGTGCTTAGCCCAGCTCAACTGGGGCATAATCGCAGTAGTTCTCCTAGTGCTACCTTAGCCGATATAACGGAACGTAAGGTACCAAAACATAGGAGCCGGGCAAACCCAACTATTGACCCAAGACATGATTTGGAGTCGATGCATATAATGCTATAAGTTCGGGGTGCCGCACTTGTGAAAGTGTTCGGACTTCTCACACCGTATTGTGGGGTACTTAAGCCCCTGGCGTATTGGCCGTACCAAAGGGTACGGGTGCAACATATCATTAATGAACATATATTCATAAAAAAGAGTAATGCAATAATAGACGGAAGCTATGCATTGTTTATTTAAAAAGGCTGCGATCAAAGCAGAATGATACAAATAGTGCGATAAGCAAAAGATGGGACTATTTAACATGTCCTTTCTAGGGGCGAGCTGCGGAATGGTATGTGAAATAGGTATACTGCTCGTTATAGAGACCACCTTAGAGTTCCGTAGTGCGGTGTAGCTTTCTGCTCCCCTGGTTGTTGTATCGTTTGTGCGGCAATTGTACTACCGGACAGGCCTTCCGAAGAGTGGAGTCCTAAAAGTAAGAGAAAATGAAGAAGTCGGCAGCCCCTAGTGCGGTTTAAGCCGTGTTTCGGGCGTGCCATGGTGGTGCCCCTCCCCCTTTGCCCATGGTATTTCTAGAGCGTAGTTATGTACGCGCAATACTGGTTTTGCAAGTTCGTGCGGGCTGGGGTTGGGGCCGCATTGCTACGCTTGCTCGGAACGTGCCAGGCGGTCTTGTTGTAGGTTACTCCAGGCGCGCTTGACGGTGTCCAGACGTTTAATGGCCGAACTGGAGAGGCTGCTTTGTACTTCCGCTGCGATAGCCGCCGTATGCTCCTCCGTTCGGAGAGAGCGTTTGGTGTTTCCATTGACCGTGATGACTCCTCGAGGGCCTGGCACCTTGAGCTAGAGCTATGCGTAGTGCGGCACCGCATTGAACTTGGCAAATGCGGTTCGCCCGAGCAGTGCGTGATAGCCACTGCGGAATGGGACTATGTCAAACATTAACTCCTCGCTTCGGAAATTATCTGGAGATCCGAAGACCACTTCAAGTGTAACTGAGCCTGTACAGTTGGCCTCTACACCTGGTATGACGCCTTTAAAGGTCGTTTTAGTGGGTTTAATCCTCGAGGGATCGATGCCCATTTTACGCACTATATCCTGGTAAAGCAGGTTCAGGCTGCTGCTGCCATCCATAAGGACTCTAGTGAGGTGAAATCCGTCAATAATTGGGTCTAGAACCAATGCGGCGAATCCGCCATGACGGATGCTAGTGGGGTGGTCCCTTCAATCAAAAGTGATCGGGCAGGAAGACCATGGGTTGAACTTCGGGGCGACTGGCTCCATCGTGTATACGTCCCTTAGCGCACGCTTCCGCTCCCTCTTGGGGACATGGGTTGCGTATATCATGTTTACCGTCTGCACTTGTGGGGGAAAACCTTTCTGTCCACTGTAGTTCGGCGGTCGGGGCTCCTCCTCGTCATCGCTATGTAGCCCCTTGTCTCTGCTTTCGGCATTTAACTTGCCTGCCTGCTTGAACACCCAACAATCCCTGTTGGTGTGATTGGCTGGTTTTTCGGGGGTGCCATGCATCTGGCATGAGCGGTCGAGTATTCGGTCCAAACTGGACGGGCCTGGAGTATTTCTTTTAAATGACTTTTTCCGCTGACCGGGTTTAGAACCTCTGAATCTGGCATTAACTGTCGTATCCTCAGCATTGTCGTCGTTAATGCGGCGCTTTTGCTTGTTGCGACGCGACCTGCCACTGCTATCCTTGGTATCCGAATTACCAGGGCTCTTGGTCATATTATTGTTGCGAGCTAGCTAGCTATCTTCTCCCGCACAAAAGCGGGTCATAAGTGTCGTGAGGGCTGCCATAGATTTCGGCTTTTCCTGTCCTAGGTGCCGTGCAAGCCACTCGTCGCGGATGTTATGCTTGAAGGCTGCTAGGGCCTCTGCGTCCGGAGAGTCGACAATTTGATTTTTCTTGGTTAGGAACTGTGTCCAGAATTGTCTGGCCGATTCCTCTGGCTGCTGAATTATGTGGCTAAGGTCATCGGCGTCTGGTGGTCACACATAAGTGCCCTAGAAATTGTTGAGGAATGCAGTTTCCAAGTCCTCCCAACAACCAATTGATTCTGCTGGCAAGCTGTTGAGCCAATGCTGTTGGGGATTTTACTACTGGAGGTAAACCGGCCTTGGGTAGCCAGGTTGACTCTTTGAAGATTAGAAGCCCATGAAGCTGTAAAGATGCTAGCGCTTTACGAAGGGCCTAGAGGCGAGTACAATATGTAAATGTAAACCGGCCCAGTCATGTAACTTGTATAGTAAGATAGAAAGAGAGAGACCGAACCGGATACGTTTATAAATCGGCTTCGGGACTCTGTAGCCCGGCGGGCGTCAACCTATGTATATAAAGGGACGACCCGGCCGCGGTTTAGGGACAGACAACAACAACTCGAAAGCCAGACAAAGTGGATTCGCTCCCTGGCCTTCGAAACCCTAGCAATACCAATCACAACTAGACGTAGGCTTTTACCTTCATCGAAGGGGCCGAACTAGTATAAACTCATGTGTCCCCTTGTCCAGTTTAACCCCTTTAAGCTAACCCGTCGCGATGGCTCCACAACTAAGTCCTTTCACAAGGACATCTGCCATGACAAACCCACGACAGTTGGCGCCCACCGTGGGGCTATCGCACAATGGTTTGGAGTTCTTGAAGGGCAGCTTCGATGGACTTAAGGGATACGCTGTGGGCCGGATGACGAAGAGTCGGCGCGGCAAGATCTACATCGACAACGCAGGATGGGGTCCCGAGGCCGATTCAATCAAATATGGGTCCGGGTACCCTTTGGTGGGATTCACATCTTCATCGGCAAGATTGGTGAACCGGCCCCCGAGCCGGACATGTGCACCGACATCATCGAAACGGCTCGGCGTGCAAGTCCTTCGCCGATTCAGCCCGAGGCAAGGCATGTTTTCGTAGGTGTCGTCCATGGATCAGGGCATGAGGACGGACCGGTGTCCAAAGGAGAAACCGTAGTCTGCTCTGATGAGGAGTCTTCTGGAGAAACCGAATCGCTTTACCAGTTGCAGGACGACCAGATTGAGGGAGGATCCGAGGGCAACAGTATTCTGGATTCCCCCGGTCTACCAAACTGGGCCGCCATCTTCATGGCCGGCACACAATCGGTGCCTCATTCATCTACCGCCGCAACAATGCTCTCCGGTTCAACAACGGCCACACCAGCAGGGGCAGGAAGCTTGGCGCCACCTCCGGCCCAAGTCTTATCTGATTTGTTCGACGCTCTGGCAACATTGATGTCCGCGGAGGTAGACGCAGCAGCCAAGGATCAGCATGATGCGGAGATTGCAAAGGTGAAAGATCAGATAGCCCAGGCCAAGGCGGACCTGGCAGCAGAGAATGCTAGGATGGCTCTGGAGTGGGCCGAGTTGGAAGCACAGGCTTACCGGATTAGACTGGATCAGAATGCTTCAGAGGAAGTCCTGAGAAGAAGGTACCGATCACGTCTCCCGTCGGTTTATGAGCCGCAGAATCTTTTCAACACGCCAGGTGCAGGAGCAGCCGAGCAGGTAACCAACCCACACTAAACCAAGCGGGGGCGCCGGGAGCAGGAGCGCCGGTTCAGCCGCGCACGACGGACCTGCCTCACCGGAACAACGTTGCACCATCAACGCTGCCTGGGAATTATTCCAACCCGTTGGACAACATTGTGGCCGCTGCGTCACGCCTGGCGGGCCTCCCAACGGACGGCGAGTCACCAGTTGTAGTGGAAGCACGTCGGGCCATGGATCTCCTTCAGACAACACTAAATCAATAGCAAG
The DNA here is from genome assembly GCA_034509565.1 of Triticum monococcum. Lineage (NCBI taxonomy): Eukaryota > Viridiplantae > Streptophyta > Magnoliopsida > Poales > Poaceae > Triticum > Triticum monococcum. The sequence continues at coordinate 701,323,375 of CM067847.1, forward strand.
GATATTCACACAGCCGTGAGAGGATTCACTGCACCCCCCGCCCAAGTCGGAGTTATAGCAGACACGTGGAAGACGAACCGGCCGTGTCTAGTAGTTCACGTCGCCGAAATTCGCCACGAGGGAACAACCCGGCTGGGGGAGGTGCTAATGCGCAAGATGTTGTGGATCATGGCCGCACACGTCGAGAGGTCGAGTTGACAGCTCGACACAAGGCACAACAGCATACTTCGGTTCACCCCGCTGCCTCCGTGGAGCTAGGGGCGATGTTCAGTTACTTAGGGGTACCGTGTTTATCTCCTACTTTGCGTAATGTGCGACTACCCAAGGATTTCAAGGGACCTCGTAAGGTACCAAATTATAACGCCCATTTGCAGCCAGAGGCATGGGTAGAGAGCTATGAGAGGGCAATGGAGATGTTAGATATGGACGAGGCGGTGTGTGCTAAATTTTTCACCATGATGTTGGAAGGAATAGCTCGCACTTAGTTGAAGAGCTTGCCGATCAACTCTATTGGATCATGGGCCGAATTGAAGCACCGGTTTATCCAGAACTTCAAGGATACGTGTAAGCAGCCGATGTCAATTGTAGATCTGGCCGCTTGTGTCCAAGAGGAAGGGGAGTCCATGACCCATTGGGTCAAACGGGTCTCGGCGATTTTGCATTCGTCAGATCGTATCAACACAGACACCGCAGTGTTAACATTAGAGGGTAATTGCAGTTTCAAACCGTTGAAACAGAAGTTGGAAGGCTCAAACGTCACTGCAACGACATGTCAACACTCATGGCTGCTTTGGTTAAATACACCGATTCAGATAATACCAAGGATCCGGATTCAGAGGAGGACAAACCGGAGAAGGGTAAGAAGACCGGCAATGCCAAAGGCCAATAACACAATCCGGCAGGCCATGGAAACGCTGGTAAGCGCAAGGCTGACAGTGGTTTGGACTTTGTCGCAAATACCAACACACAGGAGAATGGCCAACACCGTAAAGGCAAGCAACCCCAGAGGAGTGGAGGTCCAGGCAACAATTTGGAGCATTTGTTAAATCAGCCCTGCCCAAAGCATGGATCAAAGGAGAAACCGGCATCACATCTCTGGAAAGATTGTTATATCATGCGTGATTTCAAGAATTCCAATATGTTCCAATATGACAACGTCCCGCCCGGCGGTTCAGGAGGAGGTTTCCACGGGCCGAGTTACGGAGGCGGTGGTTCAGGTTCATGGTTTCCAGGCAATCAAACCTGACACGTCAATCAAGTACACCAAGGCAACTAGGGAGGTTACAACCATCAGGGGAGTCAACAGCAGCAGCAGCAGCAGCAGTCGGGTTATCAGAGCAATCCCAAACAGCTGAATAGCGGGCAATATCATGTCTTCACTACTAGTTTGTGCAAACGTGATCAGAAGCTTCACAAAAGAGTAGTCAACTCTATTGAACCGGCAGTACCTCAGTATTTACGCTGGTCACAGCAACCTATTTTTTGGAGTAGAGAGGATCACCCGCCCTGGGTTGATAATCCAGGTCACTTGGCCTTGGTGGTAGCCCCTCAAGTTGGGGGATACAGTTAACTAAAGTGCTCATGGATGGGGGAAGTAGTATCAATATTTTGTATTATGATACATTCCGCCGTATGGGGTTGACAGATAAGGATCTTAAATCGTCGAATACGGTATTTCATGGTGTGGTGCCTGGTAAATCTGCATATCCTGTTGGTAAGATAGCTTTGGAGGTAGCTTGTGGAGATGACTGCGATTCAAGGTCAGAAACAGTGACATTTGAGGTGGTGAAGATCAAAAGTCCATACCATGCTCTGTTTGGGCGACCGGTTTATGCCAAGTTTATGGCAAGGCCATGTTATGTTTACCTGCAGCTTAAAATGCCAGGTCATAAGGGGACTATCACAGTACATGGAAGTAGAAAGATTGCTTTGGAGTGTGAGGAAGGCGATGCGGCTTATGCTGAGTCGGTTTGTGCCACGGAGGAGTTAACATTCTATAAGGAGCAAGTTGATCCGGCAGACATGACCTCCTTAAAAAAGCCAACCATGGAACATGATCCAGCATTGAAGTTCAAATCAGCTACAGACACTAAGATGGTTGACTTTTTCCCTGGCGACTCATCCAAACAGTTCAGCATTAGCGCTAACCTGGATCCCAAATAGGAAAGCGCGCTCATCGAGTTCATCCGTGAGAATCGGGACATCTTTGCACGGAAACCTTCTGATATGCCAGGTGTACCGAGAGAACTCGCTGAGCACACACTCAACATTGATCCGAAATTCAAACCGGTCTGACAGTTCCTCCGCTGCTTCAACGAGGAAAGGCGGAAGGCTATAGGTGAAGAGGTCGCCCATTTGTTGGCTGCTAGGTTTATTGTTGAAGTTTTTCATCCAGAGTGGTTAGCCAATCCGGTGCTGGTTCTTAAGAAAAACGGCACTTGGCACATGTGTGTGGACTATACAGATTTAAACAAGGCTTGCCCTGCAGACCCCTTTGCTCTCCTTCGCATTGATCAGATAATTGATGCTACGGCGGGTTGTGACCGTTTGTGTTTTTTGGATGCGTACTGGTTATCATCAGATCAAAATGGCAGTTAAGGACCAGGAGAAGACAACCTTTATAACTCCCTTTGGAGCCTTCTGCTATGTTTCCGTTCCCTTTGGACTCAAGAGTGCCCAGGCAACTTACCAGCGATGTGTTCAGAATTGCCTTCATAAGCAAATTGGGCACAATGTCCATGCTTATGTAGATGATATTGTGATCAAATCCAGAAAGGAGGAGATGTTGATAGATGATCTACGGGAAACTTTTGACAATCTCCGGATCTACAAGATGATGCTCAATCCGGAGAAGTGTGTTTTCGGTGTCCCGGCAGGCAAGCTCTTAGGCTTTCTGGTTTCAAACAGAGGCATTGAGGCTAATCCGGAAAAGATTGCAGCGATTACGTCCTTGGCTAAACGGGCGTGTATTAACGATGTGCAACGTCTGGCCGGCCGGATTACAGCCCTGAGCCGGTTTATCAGCCGCCTTGGAGAGAAGGCCATTCCCTTATATCAGATGCTCAAGAAAACGAATAACTTTGTCTGTAGTGAAGCAGCTGATAAGGCGTTTGAAGATCTGAAGAAACAGCTCGTGGAACCGCCCGTACTGGCAGCACCGATCGATAAAGAGCCCTTATTATTATATGTGGCTGCTAATGCCCGGGCTGTCAGCGTAGCCATTGTGGTAGAGCGCAAAGAGCCTGGCAAAGAGTATCCGGTTCAACGGCCGGTTTATTATATCAGTGAGGTGCTCATTGAGTCAAAGAAGAGGTATCCGCATTGGCAGAAACTGGTGTATGGGGTGTTTATGGCAAGTCGGAAGCTCAAACACTATTTTCAGGGCCATCCTATCACAGTAGTCAGTTCAGCTCCTCTGGGTGACATCATTCAAAACAGAGAGGCAACTGGCCAGATTGCCAAGTGGGCCATTGCGCTCGGACCCCACGGGCTCAGATATATACCCCGCACGGCGATCAAGTCCCAGGCACTCGTAGATTTCATCAACGATTGGACGGAACTACAGGCACCTGAGGAGAAACCAGATAATACATATTGGACTATTCATTTTGATGGGTCCAGACAGCTAGAGGGTTCAGGGGCTAGAGTCGTATTATCTTCCCCACGAGGTGATAAGTTTTGTTATGTCCTCCGTTTAATGTTCCCTTGTACTAACAATGCAGCTGAATATGAGGCCTTACTCCGTGGTCTTCGGATGGCTAAAGAGATGAATTTGAGCCGGGTTAAGTGCTTCGGCAATTCAGATCTAGTGGCTCAACAAGTGTCTGGCACTTGGGATTCTAAGGACCCACTCATGGCTGCATATCGGCGAGAGGTGGACACAGTGGTCGGTCACTTTAAAGGTTATCAGGTGGACCATATAGACCGGCGGAAGAATGAAGCCGCGGACGCTTTAAGTCGGCTTGGTTCCCAATGTAAATCGGTTCCGCCCAATGTCTTTCTTGATGTATTGCACAATCCGTCAGTCAAAATACCAACCGAGGAAGATTTGGTTGTTCCTGATCCGGAGGCTCAATTGATGGCAGCTTTGCATGCCATACCGGATTGGACGATCCCATATCTGGATTACATGAACCGAGGCGAGTTACCCGCTGAGGAAACGTTGGCTCGACAGATAATCTGGCGTTCCAAGTCCATGACCATACTCAATGGGGAGTTACATCGTTACAGTGTTTCAGGAGCGATTCAACGATGCGTTTCTCCTCAAGAAGGTTGTGAGATTTTGCGAGAAATTCATGAAGGGGATTGCGGTCATCACGCCGGTTCAAATTCGTTGGTTGCTAAAGCTTTTCGCCACTGTTTTTACTGGTTGACGGCCCATACTGATGCGGAGGATTTAGTCAAAAGATGTGATGGATGTCAAAAGTTTGCCCGCCGTGCGCACGTTCCGGCTCAAGAGTTGCGGATGATCCCAATTACGTGGACGTTTGCCACTTGGGTGCTGGATATGGTTGGACCCTTCAAGCGCTCCAAGGACAAGAAGACCCATCTGTTAGTAGCAGTTGATAAATTCACTAAATGGGTAGAGGCAGAGCCAGTCAGCAAATGTGATGCAGCCACAGTGGTTCAATTCCTCAAAAAGGTGATATTCCGGTTTAGCTTTCCACATGGCATTATAACAGATAATGGCACTAACTTGTCAAAGGGAGAGATGGAAGAATTCTGTCAATGTGAGCACATCCGGCTTGACCGAGCATCAATGGCTCACCCCCAATCTAATGGTCAAGCGGAAAGGGCAAATCAAGAAATTCCGCGGGGCATCAAACCAAGGCTTATGGTTCCCTTAAAGCAGACGCCGGGTTGCTGGGTCGAGGAGCTACCTTCTGTGTTATGGAGCATCAACACCACACCCAATAGATCTACGGTTTACACGCCTTTCTTCATGGTTTATGGAGCAGAGGCAGTTCTTCCTAGTGACATCTGTCACGATTCGCCGGGTTGCGACTTCACATTTTCTTGCAAGTTAGAGTTTTTGGCATCTTTGCTTCTTAGTTCAGCCTGCAACATTGAAGGTATCTTCAACAAAACAACATATATATGCACTAAGTATAAAGCATATAACAAGTTATCCACTTCATACTTGGGGGCTAATGCTTATTTGCTCTCAAATACTACCTTCTATGCAAGTCTCCAGAACAATGCAAGCATTATCCTTGACACTTGGGGGCTAATGTACGTTTGTTCTTAACTGGCGGTATGGATTAAAAACCGGATTTACTTGCCAAGTTAAACCAACCTTTGGGGGCTATGCTACAGAATGTTATCTCATTTTTCAAAACATGAGTTTTATCTATGATTGAAGACACGCCCTGGCAAAGATTAATGATGGGATGCTTAAAGTGTTACAAAGACCCGGTTTATGATTGACAATCAGAAAACGGTTCTTGGGGGCTACTTGGAATAGTATTTCAGCTATAAATCAATGTGCAAGGGAGAAGAATTTACCTCATATCGTTCTTTCATCAAATTCACCAAACCGGCTTCATAATCCCGGTTTGAGTGCAGACAGTTCAAGAAGCCGGAATGAAGCTCATCAGTGTTAAGATGAGCATAGTTTGATAAGTCGCTGCTCCATTTACCTTTATCCCTGGCAATTTGCTCTTCTTTGGCACTATGCTGAGCCAAAATGACGGGATGACCAGGAGAACTGTGGCCGGCTCTGGTAATAATAACATCATCGCTTTGGCCCTGCCAACTTTTTCAGAGTTCATTTGAAAACTATGAATTTAGGTCGAATTTTTTCTATAGGTGCATCTATGTTCATTTTTTTAGTAAAGTTAATCACAAACTTGTGATTCACACAAATTTCAAAGAATTTAAATTTTAACTATTCAATTTTGAAAACTAATGGCACTAACAGAAAGTTTATAATTTTTCTAAAACTAATGGCACTAATAGAAAGTTTATAATTTTGCTAACCTAAGTGCAAATGGGTCAATCTGTCAGGCGGCGGGGTACAGGTAGACCCACAGTACGGAATGACAACAGTGGATCTGAAAAATCTTGGGTACACTGACGAACCGTTCGTCCTAGCCAATGATGTGGCATAGGTTATCTATGTGAAGGACATATCTACCAAACCGAGAAAAAGAAAAGATAAGGAAGCGAATACATCATACGATGAGCCAAAGCGCCACATAGTTCTTTCAGGAAAAAGGGATATCCTGGGAGTGGAGGGCAAGACAGACATGTCTGAAGATTATGAAAAGTTTCATGAAATTCCTCTCTTCAATGTCAAGGCTGACCCAAGCATCCTGATAAACGATGGAGATTATTCATGGTTACGGCGCAATAAGAAAATGACACAAGTGAAGACTTTCTCCCACAACTATTATGATGATACCATGCCAACTTTGTAACACACGAGTATGCTATGCCAACTTTTTCAGAGTTCATTTGAAAACTATGAATTTAGGTCGAATTTTCTCTATAGGTGCATCTATGTTCATTTTTTTAGTAAAGTTAATCACAAACCTGTGATTCACACAAATTTCAAAGAATTCAAATTTTAACTATTCAAATTTGAAAACTAACGGCACTAACAGAAAGTTTATAATTTTTCTAAAACTAATGGCACTAACAGAAAGTTTATAATTTTGCTGACCTAAAAGCAAAATAAAATAAAAAATAAAGCAAAAAACAAAATAAAATAAATAATACAGAAAACAAAACAAAAAAACTGAAAAAATTAATAAAAATAGCAATAATTACGTTGTGACGTTTGGTAGCACACAAAGTGTTCCTCCGGCAAACGGGAGTTGCATAATCTCATAGTCATAGGAACATGTATAAGTCATGAAGAAAGCAATAGCAACATACTAAACGATCGGGTGCTAAGCTAACAGAATGGGTCATGTCAATCACATCATTCTCCTAATGATGTGATCCCGTTAATCAAATAACAACTCTTTGTCTATGGTTAGGAAACATAACCATCTTTGATTAACGAGCTAGTCAAGTAGAGGCATACTAGTGACACTCTGTTTGTCTATGTATTCACACATGTATTATGTTTCCGGTTAATACAATTCTAGCATGAATAATAAACATTTATCATGAAATAAGGAAATAAATAATAACTTTATTATTGCCTCTAGGGCATATTTCCTTCAGCGGAGGCACCGGATCCGCCTCCGGGAGGTGCACCGCCGGCCGCCAGGACGCCGGGAGAGTCGCCGACGGAAAAACGCGACGCGGGCCACTAGCCGTGGGGCACCGCGCGAGGAGAGCCGCGCAACAGGGGAGGCCCCGCCGCCGCCGCCACAGTACGAGCTTCGCTCGGTGGTGGCTTCCGGCGGCGGCGAGGGGAGTAGCCGGAGGAGGGGGGTTGGTGGCGGCGCGGTGGGGGGCTACCGCCCGTGTCGCCTAGGTTAGGCAACGCGGGGGCCGGGCTTCCTGCCACCTCTCACTTTCACTTTCGATTGTGTCTATCTTTATTTACGATTATGAAAGGACAAGGTACTCCACATACTCATATGTGTCTGCTCTCTTGCTAGATGTGCTTCACAATCTAATCTTTCAACAGCCTAAATACAATGCATGTATGTGGAAACATAAAAGAACTTCACAATCTAATCTTGCATCACCTAAACATTGTATATGCATGGAAACAAATAAGAGCTCTCTACTGGAATCTTTGAGAAAGTATCCAGTGCGTCCGATGTGGAGTACTCTCGGCATTGCCATACAATTTGGTATTTCCAAAAGTTTCTGAAAATGATGAAGAAAATCCGTAACACTAATACAACACAAATCTATTTTATCACAAAATTTCAAATCCAAAATTTATTTGTAGCTTGAGACATTAAAAATACAATTCCACATTAATATTGTTGGTGGGCTGAATTTACAACTCAAATTGAATATGCTACTATTAAAAGTTGTAGATTTGTCCTTTTGTTTCAAGATCTATGTTTTAAAATTTTATTTGAATTTATTCAGAAGATCTATGAGCCTTTTGCATGTGATCCTCTGCCAGCACTGCTACGTATCAAGCTTGCTTTTGGCTGGTGTTTGTGAGTGATGTGGGGTCCATTACATAAGAGTAAAATTCCATATGTGATACCTAGCCATTACTGGTGGACTCCGGTGAGGCAACCCACGTGGGGAACAAAAACTCCTTTTCTTTCGAATTGGCGTGGTTTGAAAGAGAAGGTTTCTTGGATCTGGTAGCCCGGGAATGGGCTAATGATGCAGGAGGTAGAACTTCGGTTGAGTGCTGGCAGAATAAGATACGGCACTTGAGGAGTTTTTTGCGTGGGTGGGCTAAGCATCTTAGTGGCATTTATAAGGTTGAAAAGGAAAGGCTCCTTACTCTTATTCGGTCCCTAGATTAGAAAGCCGAGTCCACAATTCTTCACACTTCAGAGCTTAATGCTAAACTTGAAGCGGAGATGAGATTAAAAGAGCTTCTTCGTGAAGAGGAATTGAAGTGGGCGCTGCAGGCTAAGGTTCGCAAACTTGTCCAGGGGGACGCGAACACACAATTCTTTCACATGATCGCTAATGGCAAGCACAGAAAGAAAAGGATCTTTCAGCTTGAACAAGACGAAGGAACGATTTTAGGACAGGAAAACCTAAAACTATACATAACCGAATACTACAAGAAGTTATTTGGGCCTCTAGAGGATAATTGTGTATCCTTGGATGAGTCTAGAATTGAGAATGTTCCTCAATTGGCTGCAGATGAGAATGGTATTTTGACTGGCCCATTTTTGGAGAAAGAGGTGTCTGAAGCCATTTGGCAGATGAAAAATAATAAGGCTCCAGGGCCGGATAGATTTCCGGTGGGGTTCTATAAAAAATGTTGGCATATTATTAAGGGGGATTTGTTATCGATGTTCCATGATTTATTCTCTGGACAACTTCAGTTATTTCACCTGAATTTTGGAACAATAACTTTGCTTCCTAAGAAAACAAAGGCTGTGAGAATTGAGCAGTTCAGGCCAATCTGTCTTCTCAACGTTAGTTTTAAAATTTTCACCAAGGTCGGGACTAATAGGCTCACACAGATTGCGCATTCTGTGGTGCAGCACTCCCAAACTGCTTTCATGCCGGACAGAAACATCCTAGAAGGGGTGGTGGTCCTTCATGAAACGCTCCACCAAATTCACACGAAAAAACTAGATGGAGTTATTTTCAAGGTGGATTTTGAGAAAGCGTATGACAAAGTCAAATGGCCTTTCCTTCAACAGGCCTTGCGTATGAAAGGTTTTGATGAAGCCTGGAGACGACAAGTAGAATCTTTCACGCAAAAAGGGAGTGTTGGAATTAAAGTGAATGATGATATAGGTCATTACTTGCAGACACATAAGGGCCTTAGACAAGGTGATCCGATGTCTTCTATTTTGTTCAACATTGTAGTTTATATGTTGGCAATTCTAATAGGAAGGGCTAAGGAAGCTGGACAAGTGGGTGGCTTGGTGCCTCATCTAGTGGATGGAGGTGTATCCATTTTACAGTACACTGATGATATTATCATCTTTATGGAGCATGACTTGGCAAAAGCAAAAAATATGAAGCTGGTGTTATGCTTATTTGAACAATTGACCGGGTTAAAGATTAACTTTCACAAAAGCGAATTTTTTTGTTTTGGAAGGGCCAATGAGGAACAAGAGGCTTATAGGCAATTGTTTGGGTGTGAATTGGGGACTCTACCTTTTACGTATCTAGGTATACCAATTCACCATCGTAAGCTAACAAACAGAGAATGGAAGTGCATTGAGGATCGATTTGAGAAGAAACTGAGTTTCTGGAAGGGCAAGCTCATGTCATACGGAGGCCAATTAATTCTCATTAACTCGGTTCTCATGAGTATGCCTATGTTTCTTTTGTCTTTTTTTGAGGTTCTAGTTGGAGTTAGGAAAAGACTGGACTTCTATCAATCCTATTTTTTCTGGCAAAGCGATGAACTAAAGCGAAAGTATAGACTCGTCAAATGGGATATTAGTTGTAGACCAAAAGACCAAGGGGGTCTTGGCATTGAAAATCTTGAGGTTAAGAATAGATGTCTTCTCAGCAAGTGGTTGTGTAAACTATCTGTAGAGATTGAGGCCACATGGGCACAGATTCTCCGTAGTAAGTATCTTCACTCCAAAACTTTGTCCCAAGTGACAGCAAGGCCGACGGACTCGCCATTCTGAAAAGGGTTGATGCGAGTCAAATCAGCCTTATTCAATAGAACCAAGTTTATTATCGGAAATGGTACCAACACGCGTTTCTGGGAGGATACTTGGCTAGGAGAGATACCCCTCGCGCTTCAATACCCTACTCTTTATAATATTGTTCAACGACACGACGCGTCTGTTGCAACAGTATTTCAGTCAATTCCCCTTAATATTCAATTCAGGAGAACGCTAGCCGGTAATCGTTGGAAAGCTTGGCTCCATTTGGTGCGTAGACTGATGGAGGTCCAGCTATCTCAACAACCTGATCAGTTGCGCTGGAAGCTTACTAGGACTGGGGAATTTACAGTTAAATCGATGTATCTCGACCTTATCAACTCTAGCTCCATTCCTAGTTCCAAACATGTTTGGAAAGTCAAAGTTCCTTTGAAAATTAAAGTGTTTATGTGGTTTCTTCATAAACAAGTCATCTTAACGAAGGACAATCTGGCAAAGTGTAACTGGACAGGACCTACTAGGCGTAGTTTTTGTGATCGGGATGAAACTATCAAACACCTTTTTCTTGACTGCCCATTGGCAAAAGTGCTATGGCGGACGGTGCACATAGCCTTTAATATTACTCCTTCGAGTTCTGTCAGCATGTTATTTGAAACGTGGCTTAACGGGATACAAACCGAAATAGCGAGACACATTCGCGTAGGAATGTGTGCTTTATTATGGGCAGTCTGGAACTGCAGAAATGACTTGGTTTTTAATAGAACAAAAAAATTCATTTTTTGCAGGTTATCTTCTGAGCCACTGCTTTGATCTGTATGTGCTCGCTACTCACTCTGACGGAGGCCAGGGAGCGTTTGGTTACTGGATCTATCCGGTGGGAGATGGTAGCATGGGATATTTTTAACCAGTTTGGATGGCGGTCATGTAATAGGACAGGCAATTAGTTTCCTTATCTCGTTGATGCCGGACGGTTGTGGCGCTGTGGTTACTTTTTTATTGGCTCTTTGTAGCAAGCTTCTCCCTCCCACAACAAAATACAAAGTAAAAAAGGGGTAGAAAAAGGTTGCGGAATATCAAATTCACCGTGAAAGCACACAGCCTTGCCTGCAACTCTTTTTCTGCTGATCAGGCAACAAGAAGAAAACGTGGGCAAAAGAATTGCCAAGGCTGGGCAAATTTCCCCAAGTGAACTACAGCAAAAGGTACAACAAGGCTATTCCAAATTTTTTGACCATGAGATCCTTTTTAGTTGTACTAGGACTAGTAGTACTCCCTAGATGTTCCTCCTGTACTCCAGTGTTGCAGATTTACCTCCTATACACCAGTTTTGCAAGCCTGACTTGAATTATGGCCCCAAATCTGATCCTTTTCTCTTGTATCCTGTACAACCATGGTGCTAGACAAAAGTTGTTGGCTCTTGAATTGTTTCTTCCCTATAGTTATGCACCGTGCTTCTGCAAAAAAATAAACAAAGACAGACTAATTAATTGTAGAATCTTGCATGTTTTATTGTACGGAAAATTGTTAACAATCATGGTATGTTAAAAATAAAAGTGGATAACAAACTATTATAGTTGCTTACAAAAGGTCCAGTATCTTATGAAACAGGGTAAAAACTGGGCAAAAACTAATCATTCGGGGGAGAAGTATAGTTGCTTAAAAAACACAAAAGAAAACGGCAAAAGAAAAGGCCTGGTATGTGAACCTAGCAATGATTTAGTAAAAAAATGATCCCTGCTCATTTAGTATATGTATTAATTCCTTCCCCCTATTTTGTCTTCTGAAATGTGCAGATGGCCGGCCTTGATCTCAATGAGCTCCTCGACGACTTTGTTGACTGTGATGGTGGTCCCGTGTTCTGCACACAAGCCCAACCTGAAAAAGTCCCTATTTCAATCGAGGGGGTGGGCGAGTCGCCAGATTTGTGTTCTGCTCTTGTCCAAGATGTTGTAGGTGTGGGGTTTCGTGTTGCGGCTAATGGTGTGTCTGATGCGAGGCAACTGCTGAAACTATTGCGCCCGCCCCTGCCATGTTCAGCCCGGCTGCAACTCTGCCTAGCAATGGTGGGCAAGGTCGTACAGGTAGTGCTAGCTTGTTAGGTTTTGATGAGAACGAGGTGTGATCTAGCCCACAGGAACCTTATGTCGGCATGGAGTTTGACATAGTTGAAGGTGCTAAGACGCACTACAAAGCTTACTCTCGCAGAATTGGGTTCTCGATGAAAGCCAACACTTCCAGAAGGTCTTCATACACTAATGTGCTTGAGAAGCAGACTTTTTGTTGCAACAAGTCAGTGAAGCCTAAAATCAATGATGATGCCCCCACACCCATGTTTGAGAAACTAAGCTCAGATTCTGATGACTGTGGCGATGGGCAAGATGTTGGGAGTAAGCAAGCAGGGTGTAGCTCTTATAAATCTCCAGGGGGGCTTGTTAAGAAGAGGAGAAGAGAGTTTATCAAACAGACTGGCTGTCGAGCAAACATGACAGTCAAGCTGACTAATAACAAATGGGTGGTCACATGTGTTGTTGCAGACCACAATCATAGACTAATTGACAAGCCATCTCTCACTAAATACCTCCTCTCTCACCAAGGCATCCCGCTGGAAGAGGTTGAGTTCCTAGAAATATTGCATAGGTGCAACATGGAAACATGTCGCATGATGACTGTTATGTCTGAATTCTATGGCCAAGCTGCAATTGTGCCGTACACGACGAAAACGATAAGCAACATGAGAACTAGCCTTCGTAGTGCTGAGGCAAATGAAGGCGATTTGGCTGAGACAGTTGCCTACTTCGAGCAAAAGCAGGAAGAAGACCCAGGCTTCTTCTTCAAAATCAAAAAAGATGGAATGGGCAGAGCTGAGAATTTGTTTTTGGTTGATGGGAGGGCTCAAGAGGCCTACGTAAAAGCTTACAACGATTGTATCTCTTTTGACACGACCTACTTGACGAATATGTATAACACGCTCTTTGCTCCATTTATTGGGATGAACAGGCATGGGCTTGTTGCGGCAAGAGCTTGAGACCAGCTTTGATTGGTTGTTTGGGGCCGTTCTTGAAGCGATGCATGGCATTGCACTGATCAACATCATAACTGACCAAGATCAGGCAATGAAAAACTCTATAGCAAACATTTTCCCACACGCAGTTCACCGTAGTTGCCGCTAGCATATCATTAAGAAAGCCCAAGAGAAGTTGGGTGCTTACTTGGCTAGGCACCCTGAACTAGCTAAAGAACTCAATGAGGTGATAGACTTGAGCATGACTCCTGAGGAGTTTGAGGCAAGGTGGGCTGCTATGGTTGAGAAGCATGGTATTGCTGGCGATAAACGCTTTGATGATCTCTATGCGATCAAGCATCTTTGGGTCCCCTGTTACTTTAGGAACTGTTTCTTCCCATTCCTCCAGTCCACTCAGCGGAGTGAAGGCTTCAATGCTGTCCTAAAAAGGTACGCGAACCCGCAAAATTCTGTGCTCAACTTTGTGAAGCAATATGAGAAGATAAATGAGAAGATCTTGGTGAAAGAAGGGGGTAATGATTACCGAACAGATGAGCTTGAGCCAAGGCTTTGGTCCTTGTTCCCAATTGAGAAGCAAGCCTTGCGAGTTTACACAAGGGATATATACTACAGGTTTCAACATGAGTTTTCTTTGATTGGCATGTATAATGTTAGGCCTCAAGGCGGCAACATGCACCTGCTTGAGCCTAACAGAATTTATGCAGGGATTTATGAGCGTAGACTGTACATGGTTACAGCGCAGGTTGATCAGCAAGAGTATGGTTGTGAGTGTTGCAAGTTTTACAGGGACGGGCTGCTTTGCGTCCACATCTTGAAAGTGTTCACTCACCTTGGTGTTGATGAGATCCCTGAGCGTTACATACTGCCTAGATGGACTAAGAACGCATTTCTTACTGATATGCCCCCTGACACACAAGTCCCTGATGCCATGCCTCAAGAGTCTCTGCAGCAAATAAGGCAGGTTTCCCTGAATACTATGTTTGGTGAAATCTTTAAATTGGGCAGTATGTCCGATGCAGGAGCAGCTTTGTGCAGGTCCTATGGGCGCGCTTTGGAGACTGAACTGAACCAACTTTATAAATCAAGGAGGAAGAAGAAGACAGCGGCGCCAGCTCAGCCACCAGCCCAATCTGCCCCCACGAAAGCTTCTATTGGAGAGCCTAAAGCAAATCCTTTGCGTAACCCCCCAAAATCTTCTACTAAGGGACGCAAGAGAGACAAGAGGTACTATTCGGGCATTGAGTTGCATCCAAAGAAGAAGACAAAATGTGCATACTGCAAAGAGTTAGGGCACAATTGTGCCACTTGCACGCCTGGTCTAAACCGAAGTTCTTGATGGATCCAGCAGCGAAAAAAAAAGTGACAAAAAGGGGCAATTTGTGTGTGGCCGAACATTGAGTGAAAATGAAAAAGTTGATCTGGAATATGTTTTATTTGTGTGGAAGAAGACATGTAATTTATGTTATGTGCTATTGAAACAGAAGTGGTTGGTGGTATGCCATTGAAAGTGATAACTAAAATTTTTGTACCTTCTTAATGTTGAGCATATTTGCCCAGTTGACGTCGTTGTGGTCATTGTCCACCATTTTTGTTGTTAGTATCATCCTCATGTTGACTATGTCTTTTGGCCCATACTCCAGGACATGGGTGCCATCCCAGTTATCGGTGTTGTATAGCATATATATGCTGCAATCATACCTATTTTTTGGGGAGAAAGGAAAACATGGTGGATTTCGTTAGTGTGTTCCGGAAAATACAAACTGATATTGTTATTTACTAAGGAAAAAATGCAGTACAAAAACAAATGTTGCAGGAAAAGAAAGATGGAGGTAGGTAACTTTGGGTTTGGGTGCCCGAGGGTTTTTTTAGGCGACTTGGTTCGACCGGTGAGGTGACGCTAGGCCGCCGAGGTAGGAGATGTGCGCCTACCTCCTGTGTTAGGCGACTTTGTGTGGGTGGTCGAGGCTTTTAGGCGACTTGCTTCGACCGGTGAGGCGACGCTAGGCCGCCGAGGTAGGCGAAGTGCGCCCCACCTCCCGTGTTACGCGACTTTGTGTGGGTGATCGAGGCTTTTTAGGTGACTTAGTTCGACCGGTGAGGCGACACTAGGCCGCCGAGGTAGGCGATGTGCGCCCCACCTCCCGTGTTAGGCAACTTTGTGTGGGTGGTCGAGGCTTTTTAGGCGACTTGCTTCGACCGGTGAGGTGACACTAGGCCGCCGAGGTAGGCGATGTGCGCCCCACCTCCCGTGTAAGGCGACTTTGTGTGGGTGATCGAGGCTTTTTAGGTGACTTGGTTCGACCGGTGAGGCGACGCTAGGCCGCCGAAGTAGGCGATGTGTGCCCCAACTCCCATGTTAGGCGATTTTGTGTGGGTGGTCGAGGGTTGTTAGGCAACTTGGTTCGACCGGTGAGGCGACGCTAGGCCGCCGAGGTAGGCGATGTGCGCCCCACCTCCCGTGTTAGGTGACTTTGTGTGGGTGGTCAAGGATTTTTATGCGACTTGCTTCGACCGGTGAGGCAACACTAGGCCGCCGAGGTAGGCGATGTGTGCCCCACCTCCCGTGTTAGGCGACTTTGTGTGGGTCATCGAGGCTTTTTAGGCGACTTGGTTCGACCGGTGAGGCGACGCTAGGCCGCCGAGATAGGCGATGTGCGCCCACCTCCCGTGTTAGGCGACTTTGGGTTGGTGTTCAAGGGTTGTTAGGCGACTTGGTTCGACTGGTGAGGCAACGCTAGGCCGCCGAGGTAGGCGATGTGCGCCCTACCTCCCGTGTTAGGTGACTTTGTGTGGGTGTTCAAGGGTTTTTAGGTGACTTGGTTCAACCGGTGAGGCGACACTAGGCCGCCGAGGTAGGCAATGTGCGCCCCACCTCCCGTGTTAGGTGACTTTGTGTGGGTGGTCGAGGCTTTTTAGGCGACTTGCTTCGACCAGTGAGGCGACACTAGGCCACCCAGGTAAGCGAGGTGCACCCCACCTCCCGTGTTAGGAGACTTTCTGTGGGTGATCGAGGCTTTTTAGGAGACTTGGTTCGACCGGTGAGGCGATGCTAGGCCGCCGAGGAAGGCGATGTGCACCCCACCTCCCGTGTTAGGCGACTTTGTGTGCGTGGTCGAGGGTTGTTAGGCGACTTGGTTCGACCGGTGAGGCCACGCTAGGCCACCGAGGTAGGCGATGTGCGCCCCACCTCCTATGTTAGGCGACTTTGTGTGGGTGATCGAGGCTTTTTAGGCGACTTGGTTCGACCAGTGAGGCGCCGCTAGGATGCCGAGGTAGGCAAGGTGCGCCCCACCTCCCGTGTTACGCGACTTGGAGGGTGGTCTAGGGTTTTTTTAGGCGACTTGGTTCGACCGATGAGACGACGCTAGGCCGCCGAGGTAGGCGAGGTGCCCCCCTTCCCGTGTTAGGCGACTTTGGGTTGGTGTTCAAGGGTTTTTAAGCGACTTGGTTCGACCGGTAAGGCGACACTAGCCGCCTAGGGAGGCGATTTTTGGTTGGGTGATTGATTTGTATTAGACCCGGATAAGGAAAAAATGATAAAACGAAAAAGAAAAAATGTGGAAAAAAGAAAGTAAAATATGGGATAGGGGTGCCCTTCCCTATTATCCTGCTTTGGGCACTTGATTTCGTGAAGTTGCCAATCTGCAATCTGCACACTTGACTTGCTGTAATGCCTCTCCTAGTTTATTTTGATGATCTTCATGATTTTGTTTGCATTTTCTACTAATGCCTTGTACTTGAACGTCCGTGCCGAGTCCAGTACCTCGAATGGCTTGTTCCTGATGTTCAGCACCATTAGCCAATAATGCCCTGCCTCCTTTGGATTCTCCTTGTCCAGAATCTCGAGTGTCGGAAATGATACCTGGTTGATGAATGGGTGAGATGGGACAAAAAAGAAAAAGGATAGAGGGAAGCATGAAGAAAAATGTATTGTCGTTTTTTTCTTACTAGTTCACATCTGCTTAGCCTCATGGTTTTGTTGTCAAACTGTTTGTCTATGTCGTTCCTTGTGAAACTATTGTTCTGGAAGAATGTCTAGCGACGCATGAGAAGTGGTAACATATTAGTTGTTGTGCTTCTAGGATAAAAAAAAGAAGATAAAAAAAGGGATAAGGGGGAATTCTTATAGCTACTCATAGTGGCATTAATCTCTTCTTTGGCCACAGCCCTGCTTCCCTCAATGCAATAATTGCTATCTCGGCCACCATGTTGTCCATCTTCTGTCCAGGTGCCATCGATTGTGCAAGTTCATTGCAGCTGATGTAGAGCGCGTCATAGTTTATGATTGGCTTGCTGTTTTGAAATTTGGCGTATACAAATAAAAACAGAAAAAATATGTTAGCTCGGGTATTGAAACGAAGCAATTAAAAAAGAAACCCCAAAAACCAGGCCTAAGAAAAGATTGGATTTCCTTACCTATTGTCGGCTTGCCTTGTGTGGGTCACACTATACTGACACACAACATCGTAGATGTCACGAACTTTCTTTGAGTAGTAGAATGGATCTGTGTTCTCTGGGCGTATGTATGGCGACCTGAGTTGTGCTCATGCCCTTACAACTCTCCGCTCGTGCCCAACCGTTCCTGGAGTCCTTGATGAGCTAGCGACATTTTCTGCGTTTGTGGTTGTTGTGACTTGTTTTTTTGAATTTTCATCGTTGATTTGCATTCCATTTCTTAGCCTCTCCTCCATCTCTAGCCTCTCCTTTTCTTTCTTCAATGCAAATGCCTTTTCTGCCTCGTAGCACACTTTTTGTAGCTCCTCCGGGTCCAAGCCCCATTCATCTCCGCTTTCTGACATGGGGGCATCTAGGTTGCGTGGGTTCAGTTCTGTGGATTGGCCTCTGTTGGTTCCCTCATCTTCATGAAAACTTATGTTAAGATCAAAGATGGACAGTCTTGTGTTGCTCCGACTGGGTGGTTGGTGTAGCTTGATGGTGTGAAGACAGGGTTTGATGAGCCAGCTTGTGCCTGTTGCATTGCTTGCTGTTGCGCGAGTGGCCCCAATCGTAGCTTCTCCCTCATCGTAGTCGTTGACAATTGTGTTGCATGGGCTTCCCTGGATTGCACTGATGTGGGTGTTCCCCTTTCTTTTGGCTGCTAGGGGCTGGGCACGACTTGCTTGTTGTAGGAGTGCTGGAGCTGACCATGTATGGAACACAAGTGGCTGGACTTGGTGTGTGTATAGCTGCTTTATGATGCACAAAACGGTCGAGAGGTGGGGCTGATGATATTGGGGTGACATCAAGTATTGTGATTTTTTCACTGCCCGGAGATGTGTTGCCCTTGTGCCCATTTTCTACTGGTCCATCTGTATTTACTGTTGTGTGAGTTTGCATTCCAAACCCATTGGTTGTTGTGTGACCCCGCTGGTTTACCTTGCCGGCAAGATTTGCATGGCTGCACTCTAGGGACTTGCCTACCTTTGCACCCTCCCTAGCTGGCTCCGTCTCAGGTGCTGACTTCTGTTTTATAGTCACATTTTCACTGTTCCTCGAGGGAAAAAATTTGGGTCTGAGTTTGTTTTGCTTTGAAGTTGCGGTTCTTGGGGAGACAAAATCATCAGAGCTGTTTCCGCTGCACCTTGCTTATCCATCTTCCCCTGACTCTGAGGTTGGCATAAACTTCGCATTCTCCTCCGGGATGCCCCCATGATGCTCGGACTCTTCGATTCTTATGCCTGGAACGCGTGCAGCCCTGCGACGCTTTGTCCTGTGTGAATTTCTCCTAGAGTCCCTGGCATCCTCCCTATCCAGACTGCCAATCTCTTCAATGAAAATACCCATTCTATCCGACCATTCTGAGCACAATGAGCTAACCATTGCAGCGATTTTCCTCTTCTTCTGCATTAAGATCCATTTTCATAGGAAAAAACACACAAAAAAGAAATGTTAGAAAAAAATCATGAATCAAAAAATAAAGTCGGGTGGTTTTACAACTGAAGAAGTATTAAATAGGAAAAAAGAAAGAACTACTGCAAAATTTGATGCATATGTGAGCAGAAGAGATAGGAGCGAAACTCTGTTTTCTCTTCTATGTTTTCAGACGTAGGCAAAACTACTGAAAGAAAATTTGAGAGGGCTATGCAACTTCACTGTAAAAAACAACTGAAAAGAAAAATGGAAAGCTAGTGAAATTGTAAAATAAGAAGCTGGAGAATGTACACTTATTTTGAATGTGGGTGGCAACTTTGAGAAAACAAACTTCTCGGTCTCCTCATACCCAAAAAAGACTATTCATACACCCGTTGCTTGTGTATCTTGGCTTCATCTGGTGGAGGAGTGAAAAAAAGCATATTAGGCTAGTGTTGTTAAGCAGAAAAGAGAAAACAAAAACTGCAGAAATTAGGCTAGTGTGTTGCACCTGCCTAAACTAGTTGGGTAACATTGTAAACAGGACAAAAGAAAACAAAAAACCTGCTTTTAAAAAGGATGGATGAAAAACAAACTCACCCTAAGCTTGATGTATCCTCCTTGCGGGTTTTTGTGTGCCTTTGCGACTAGCCCTATACGTTTGTTGTCCCATGCCTCTACCCGGACTGGGAAATCTGGTACTGCAATGTCTACCACCAGAGAATCTACATATAACACCTGTTTTGCAGACACAAACACAAAAGAAAAGCTGGTAAAAATAAGTTGGGAATCAGTATGGGTTAGCCTTTTCTTTTCTGCTATACTATACAACCAAGCATAAGTAGGAAAGAAAGAAAAAGAGAAAAAAGAAGGAAAAAGAGCCTAGCAGGTGGTACTTACGACCATATGGTGCACACAATAGTTTACAGCCTTCTTCTTATTGCTACCCCCTAATGAAGCTTTTATCTGATTCACTATGAATGCATAGAAGTTGAGCCTCTTTACTTTCTCTAGGTCGGCGACTATTGGGTAGCATCGAGCGCTGACATGTAAGCTCGTTGTAGGGCACATGAAGGTACAAACTACCACAATCAGCCAGGCCCTCATGAAGTCATCGTCGGCTCTCCCATTCATCTCTTTAATCATAGTGCAGATGGTTGTTATCTTGGGGGCGCACCCATTCTGAAAACCGAACCTGTTGTTTATGAAAGATATTGCTTCTGCATCCCACCCGTAGAACACTTCCTCCCCTGAATTGCGAAGACCCAAGGTGTGGTGGACGCTTTTGGCTGTTACGGGGATCTTGCCCCTGCCTGGGACAACGATGCACTTGCTATCTGGGTTGTAGATCTGCATTACCCACCCGCTGAAGTCTGCGGGCATTGTTGTTGATTTGATCTTTAGTATGCCTCCCAGATGGTAGGTTTCTATCAGATCCTTCTGCCATTGGTCCAAGCTCTTGTTTAACTTTACTAGCCTTGCTGGCGATGCTCTGTTTCTACCTTCCTGAACTTGCTTCTTCCTAGGACGCCTATGGCCTTGTATTACTCTTACAGCTCCCTGTTAAAAGCGACATCAAAACACAAAGAAAAAAAGGATGATTCTCTCTGATTCTCTGCCGAAAGTCATTTTGAAAAAATGTTCAGTGGGGAGTGGGCAGGTACCTCGCCATTCTGTTCATCCGTGGAGTCCTCCATTTTTTTAATCTATCGTACGGCTGCTGATGAAAAAAGAAAATTATGTTGTTGCCTTGCCTGCATTTGAAAAGGTAAGAAAATGAGTTAGAATAAACTGACTACATTTTTGCCTACAATCTCATATCTGATTCCTACAAAAAAACACACAAAATTGCCTATTATCTATTACATTATTTGACTGCTGAACATATATATTTCCTGCCACAACCCCCTAATTATGTTGTCAACTGAACAAAAAAACTGAGAAGAAAAATCTTATATGAACACATGAATTACAGTATTGCCTACAGAATATATCATAGAAGTGATTAAACACATGTTGCCAACTTCATTACATTTCCTGTGATTCACATCAGTCAAGATAAAAAACGAAGGCACACTCAGAAAATGAAACAACGATTTGGGCCAAGTAAACGTGAGAAGCACCTCACGAAACAACCCCTTTCACTAGATGGATTCAGAAAAACAGCACGAAATGGATTCAGTATGGCAGTTAGCAGCTACATGAATAAAACCCTTGTAACATCCGATACATAATGGGGGGAAAGGCACTATGACACAAACACAGATCAACCACGCAGCAGATGACATAGGAGAAAAGCATAGCCAAATGCTACAATGTTGCACTGAGATCACAGGAAAACTCTTTCATATTGATCAACCAAAAACTACAGTAGGAAATTGCAGCAATGGACACAGCTCAAAGAACATAGGTACCCCCAAAGGAATTGCAACATCTTTCTCAAACTAAACCTCAACACAGTAGTAGAATTGCACGAATACCAAAAAAACTGATAGTGGATAGTCAGGAATGACATCCTTATTGCACTTTGTTAGTAAGCAACATTTCAGATGTTGATTTTCCTACTATTTCAGGCTGAATTATAGTACCAGTTTTGAAAAGCTAACCAAATGATGAAAATGTTCTATCTAGGAACTGTATGAAGATATCATAGACAGAGCATAAAACTAGCAACACGGTGATATGTGTTTTTATTAGGATTAACTGTAATCTGCCTATACCATGCTTTTCCTATAGGCAGATATTAAGACATGTAAAGGAACTACACTGTATTTCCATCAGCCAAACCTGCCTAAAACTGAATTACACTTCTACCTACAGGCTAGAAAAACAGAGACGCTACAGTGATTTTGTGTGTAGGCAATACACAAAAAATGCAGTATTACAGTAATTAAGTTGCCTACAAAAAACAGAATGGCCAAATCAAAAAAATTGCCTACAAAACAATACAGACGTTGCCTACAGAAAACCTCATCCAAAAAATTGCCTTCTGAAAAATTGTGTCAGGTTGAGCGCCTCTCCTTCCTCATCTCACCCGCGCCATCTCCCTACCCCTCCTCGCTTGAGCCTCGGGCGCCGCACCTGAGCTGAGCACGAAACCACACCCACCCTCCCTGCGCACGCACTCCAGCGACTCCCCACTGCTCCACCTCCACTAGTACCGCTCGCCCGGCCCTCGCCTCCTCGCAGAAAAATCCCTCCCCTCTCTCCCTCCTCCTCGGGAGCATCTCCATTGATCTGCTCTTGCTTCTCCCCCCTGCGGTCGTTGATGACGACGAACCCCCAGCAGCCATGAGATGTGTGCGCGAGGGGGCAAACGTGGGATGAACTCACCTAGGTCGTCGAAGCGAAGCAGGATCTCTCTCTCGGGGTGGTCGTCGTCGCCTCGCGCCGAACCACCAGCTCCACCCTCTCCCCCGTTCGCCGCTACCTTCTCCTCCTTGTACGGCACGCGCGCGCCGCCCTCACCCCGGCGAACTGCTACGGGGTCCTTCGCCGGTCCGTCACCGCGCTCGTTGAATTGAACTCGTCGCCGGCCCTCTCGCCGCCCGCGCTCGCGGCGAAGCTAGGGATTTTGTGCGTGATTTGGCTCCTCGCTGGGAGAGAGTGTGAGGTGGGGAAAGGGGAAACGGCAGGATAGATGAGCAGCGCGTCTCCCAAAATTTCGAAACGATCTCAACAAAACCCACCGCCCACCTGGTCGGTCCACCAGGCCACGTGTCTATGCGGGACGCGGGAGATGGACGGTCGTGGTGCGGCCGCTGCATCGCGTCTCATAGCGCGCGCGCACTGGACAGCGGTTGGGTTTCTTTTTTCCTTTTCTGTGATACATGCCTACCCCAGATGGGTTTCTTGTTTAGCTCATCTCTGATTTGTCCCCGTCACCCACAGTTTCCGCATTGCCCATCTATAATGGTACGAAGATATACATTAGATACAAGAAATTTTTTGCAATGAAAATTTTCTACTAACAAGACGGTCTTGGAAATCTACTGGAACATTTTTCACTACATCTCTGAATGTTGTACTTGACATGCACGAACAAATTTTTGCAATGAATGGTTTTTACTAACAAGATGGTCTTGGTAGCCATGCGCACACTGCTGCCGCTAGCGGACAACGCGGGAACCAGCAAATCAATGAGTAGTGCGCACGCGGTGCTTGCAGAGTACCAAGAAATTTTTAGAGTAATCATGTGAGGAGGAAGAGAAAGTTAAGCGCCTGAACCATAGATTAGCGAGTTGTATTTGCTCATGTCACTTATCAACGGTACTGCAACCATCTGCTAACTTGCAGTTTCCTGCTGGTTTAACAATTCTGGGCAAGAGCACAAAGTTAGCACTTGCAACGTTTGTAATAGAATACCAAATTGACACTTCAAAAATCACACTACCACGATACAAAAGTGCACACAGAATCAGTTCAACACCCAAAAACTCTATTCCAACGTGCAAGCTATGTCATCGGATTTTTTGTTCAAAATGACCACCTGCCCAACGGAATTGCTAGAAAAGACCCCCGTCGGATGAAATTGGCAAAAAAAACCCTCTTGGTCATGGGCAGGCGCGCCAGCCGACACGTGGCACCTGCCGCCACACCGGTAGGCGGCAGCACTGTTCATGGCACTATTTACGGGGGGCGGTTTTGACACAGTAGAACGGCAACAAACGCGACTAAACAGTGTTGCCGCCACACCAGAAGGCGGCAGTACTGTTCACTCGCGTACTGTTCACTATTCATACGGGATGAACAATACTTTTCGGAAAAATTCAAAAAATATGAATTTTTTGGTCAGCAAAGACGATCGAGTGTTCTAAGTGGGTGCAAAATTTCAGAATTTTTTGAGTTTTTCTGCATTTTTTTATTTTTTTCGAACTTACTGTTCATCCCATATGAACAGTATTGCCGCCACACAGGGAGGCGGCATCACTGTTCACTCGCGTCCGGTCGCCGTTCTACTGCGTAAAACCGTCCCCTGTGTGAATAGTACAATGAACAGTTCTGCCGCCTGCTGGTGTGGCGGCATGTGCCATGTGTCGGCTGGCATGCCTGCCGCCACGGCCGAGGGGGTCTTTTTTGTCAATTTCGTTTGGAGGGGGTCTTTTCTAACAATTCTGTTGGGCAAGTGGTCCTTTTGGACAAAAAATCATGCCATCGATGGATGATTTTAGATTCACACTTGAGTCTACACCTCAATATATTCCATCTTATTCCAGTACTACTATTCCCCATATTTTATCTATTCCATCTTATTTTCTTTATATAACTGATTTTTAGAGGGTCTTGCAACATTAAAGTTTACATTGCTAAAAAAGAATAGATTAAAAACCTTTATTTCAAATCTTGTATTGAATTTTAGATGCAACTAGCAAAAGTGCCCATGCGTTGCAACGGGAGAAACAAATTGTCACCCTTAGCGTCCCATCCCTGTTACCACTTATTTTCTTTGTCCTCATTGTCTCTCATGATGTCCACTACACGGGAACGTTCCACCTAAGCTTGGAACCAATAAAGAATTGCATCATCTATACGTACAGACCAGCGAACGGTTGTGTTTGAGATCTCGGGCACATCCGCACAATCTAATGCTTGCGCCTTGTATTTGTGTTATCCAGATTTTACATCGTAGTAGTTCAGTGCCAGTCTGTAAAGGACACAAACAAACATCAAATTCAACTTTAGTTTAAACTGATCAACACCTTTTTTTTGCGGGTTAAAACGATCAACACCAAAGAACAGTGGAGGTTACGAGTTTGATTGCTATCATGGTCTACTATTTTTGCATCATCTCCTAAACTGGCTGGTGGGTCTGATTTGTTGGGCCGGGTTGTACGGACGGATCGGGAGGGCACTATTTTTTTATTGGTGGAACGTAACAGGGATGATCGGGGCAGAGGCCTGGTGGCCTAGGATAGACGATCGGTAAAATAGCCTAACTAAGTATGGAGAAACGACATGGACATACCAAATGGGAGGCCAAATAATATTATGCCTCCATTTATACCAAATATAGCATATATGCCCGTGGGTTACACCGGTAAAAATTGACATAAATTTAGTGAGGATTGTATGCACAGACATAATATTCAATGTGTTATAAAATTGGTGCAAATTTAGTAAGGGTCATAAGTGGAAGTAAAACATGTCATGCTGTCCGCTGCAACAGAAAAAAACATGACGTGAATTTAGTGAGGATTGCATGTAGGAAAAAAATGCCACATCATTTTTACTCATATAAGATATGAATGAGGCCAGTACGCCTGCCATTGATACTAATCTTCTATATCTAAATAGCTAGCCCCCACTAATATATTTCTCTCAACATGCAAGCATGCCATCTCATCATAAAACATGCATAGGAAAAGGCCCACCTCAACATGCAACTATGCATATTAAAAATCCACTTCAACATGCAACCATGTATGCATGTAAAATTCCATTATATTATGATATTTACATTTAATTTTTATATATTTCAAAAACTATTATTTCAAATATTGATCTTTCGTATAACCAAAAACCTCATTGAAATATTGCAAAATATCCCCGCAATAACGTGCAGGGCATCATCTAGTTGATACTAAATTTCATGCCAACAAAGATATGACGCCCACAAATCCCGACGTCCTATCTATTTGGTAGGATCCTCCCTCACCTCAATCCTCCTATTAATTTCCTTCCTCTCTCGTTCCTTTCTTCTTTCTTCCTTATTTCTCACGCAATCAGTGTCTATTTACTTTTTTCTCTATTTCCTTATATCAAGCATGTCATGAATCTCATTTGCCAGCCGGTTACTTTCCAAGTAATTACCCTCTATTTCCCTTCTCTCTCTTTCCTTGGGCCTTCCTTCTTTGTTCCTCAATGAGATATTCACGCCTTATTCTTTTTTTAATTTCCAAAGCAGCTCGGGTGATGCTTGATAACCTAAGAACGTATATAAATTGGTAAAAATTAATGCAAAATATCAAGGTGGGACTATTTAATAAGTAAACAAATATGAAAAAGCCTCCGGTCTATTCCTTGTCCGCCCCGTGGGCCGCGGCAGCCGTCTCGGCCCAGCACTCCCGTGCCCATCAAGCGCCCAACTCCCTTGGCCCGAGTACGCCTTGCTTTATGTTAAAGTGCCAGACGCCCACGTCGGAACACCGACAAGCCTAGATTGATTGGCCTTCTACGTTAGCACCTACACAGCAGACAAGAGTTTGAATCCTAGTGTCCACGCCCCAATTTTAGTTTCTTGCTTGTTTTAAATTCAAATAATCTATATTAATATAAAAAGATCCAAAAAGACAGATCCAATTAATCTCGATCATCAAATTTTGTCAATCCAATAACCTAGACTGCTTCAATATCGAGCGCTCAACACATTTAGCGCGCAGTTAATTTCATCCCAAATATAGTGCTAATCATATAATAACACGCAAATAATATTTTACTTAATATTTGCATGTACTTAATATACTTCCAAAATTAACATGCATTACACGTACACATTGACTAGTCAAGGAAAGAAAAACCACAGGGGCAATCCGTGCTTACCCTTGCCGATTCTTTTCCAAATCATATTTCACATATGTAATTTAGTGGTATTTCACAAAACATTTAGTGGAATTTCAATCAAAAAACATTCTGGGTTAACAATTTTGGGCAAGAACACAAAGTTAGCAGTTCCAACGTTTGTAATAGAATACCAAATTGACACTTCAAAAATCACACTACCACGATACAAAAGTGCACACAGAATCAATTCAACGCCCAAAAACTCTATTCCAACGTGCAAGCTATGTCATCGATGGATGATTTTAGATTCACACTTGAGTCTACACCTCAATATATTCCATCTTATTCCAGTACTACTATTCCCATATTTTATCTATTCCATCTTATTTTCTTTATATAACTGATTTTTAGAGGGTCTTGCAACATTAAACTTTATTTCAAGTCTTGTATTGAATTTTAGATGCAATTCCTCATATCAAAGGCCGGGCTAATACCCTTGTCTATTTTTTTCGAAATCATATTTCACATCTGCAATTCGGTGGTATTTCACAAAACATTTAGTGGAATTTCAATCACAAATTCAGAATATGATATCTGTTGGGGAACGTAGTAATTTCAAAAAATTTCCTACGCACACACAAGATCATGGTGATGCATAGCAACGACAGGGGAGAGTGTTGTCCACGTACCCTCGTAGACCGAAAGCGGAAGCATTGGCACAACGTGGTTGATGTAGTCGTACGTCTTCACGATCCGAGCGATCAAGTACCGAATGTACGGCACCTCCGAGTTCAACACATGTTCAACCCGATGACGTCCCTCGAACTCTGATCCAGCCGAGTGTTGAGGGAGAGTTTCGTCAGCACGACAGCGTGGTGACAATGATGATGTTCTACCGACGCAGGGCTTCGCCTAAGCACCGCTACAGTATTATCGAGGTGGACTATGGTGGAGGGGGCACCGCACACGGCTAAAAGATCAAACGATCAATTGTTGTGTCTCTAGGGTGCCCCCTGCCCCCGTATATAAAGGAGCAAGGGGGGTGGTGCGGCCGGCCAGGGGGGGCGCGCCAGGAGGAGTCCTACTCCCACCGGGAGTAGGACTCCCTTCCTTTTCCTTGTTGGATTAGGACTGGAGGGGGAAAGAGGAGGGAGAGAGGAAGGAAAGGGGGGGCGCCGCCCCCCTCTCCTTGTCCTATTCAGACTAGGGGGGCGCGGCCCTTGCCTGGCCGCCTCTCCTCTTCTCCACTAAGGCCCACTGTGGCCCATTAAGCCCTCGGGGGGTTCCGGTAACCCCTCGGTACTCTGGTAAAATCCCGATTTCACCCGGAACACTTCCGATATCCAAATATAGGCTTCCAATATATCAATCTTCATGTCTTGACCATTTAGAGACTCCTCGTCATGTCCGTGATCACATCCGGAACTCCAAACAACCTTCGGTACATCAAAACTCGTAAACTCGTAATATAACCGTCATCGAAACTTTAAGCGTGCGGACTCTACAGGTTCGAGAACTATGTAGACATGACCGAGACACGTCTCCGATCAATAACTAATAGCGGAACCTGGATGCTCATATTGGCTCCCACATATTCTATGAAGATCTTTATCGGTCAGACCACATAACAACATACGTTGTTCCCTTTGTCATCGGTATGTTACTTGCCCGAGATTCGATCGTCTGTATCTCATTACCTAGTTCAATCTCATTACCGGCAAGTCTCTTTACTCGTTCTGTAATACGTCATCCTGCAACTAACTCATTAGTTGCAATGCTTGCAAGGCTTAAGTGATGTGCATTACCGAGAGGGCCCAGAGATACCTCTCCGACAATCGGAGTGACAAATCCTAATCTCGAAATACGCCAACCCAACAAGTACCTTCGGAGACACCTGTAGAGCACCTTTATAATCACCCAGTTACGTTGTGACGTTTGGTAGCACACAAAGTGTTCCTCCGGTAAACGGGAGTTGCATAATCTCTTAGTCATAGGAACATGTATAAGTCATGAAGAAAGCAATAGCAACATACTAAACGATCAAGTGCTAAGCTAATGGAATGGGTCAAGTCAATCACATCATTCTCCTAATGATGTGATCCCGTTAATCAAATAAAAACTCATGTCAATGGCTAGGAAACATAACCATCTTTGATCAACGAGCTAGTCAAGTAGAGGCATACTAGTGACACTCTGTTTGTCTATGTATTCACACAAGTATTATGTTTCCGGTTAATACAATTCTAGCATGAACAATAAACATTTATCATGATATAAGGAAATAAATAGTAACTTTATTATTGCCTCTAGGGCATATTTCCTTCAGTCTCTCACTTGCACTAGAGTCAATAATCTAGATTACACAGTAATGATTCTAACACCCATGGAGCCTTGGTGCTGATCATGTTTTGCTCGTGGAAGAGGCTTAGTCAATGGGTCTGCAACATTCAGATCCGTATGTATCTTGCAAATTTCTTTGTCTCCCACCTAGACTAGATCCTGGATGGAATTGAAGCGTCTCTTGATGTGCTTGGTTCTCTTGTGAAATCTGGATTCCTTCGCCAAGGCAATTGCACCAGTATTGTCACAAAAGATTTTCATTGGACCAGATGCACTAGGTATGACACCTAGATCAGATATGAACTCCTTCATCCAGACTCCTTCATTTGCTGCTTCCGAAGCAGCTATGTACTCCTCTTCACACGTAGATCCCGCCACGACACTTTGTTTAGAACTGCACCAACTGACAGCTCCATCGTTCAATGTAAACACGTATCCGGTTTGTGATTTAGAATCGTCCGGATCAGTGTCAAAGCTTGCATCGACGTAACCATTTACGATTAGCTCTTTGTCACCTCCATAAACGAGAAACATATCCTTAATCCTTTTCAGGTATTTCAGGATGTTCTTGACCGATGTCCAGTGATCCACTCCTGGATTACTTTGGTACCTCCCTGCTAAACTTATAGCAAGGCACACATCAGGTCTGGTACACAGCATTGCATACATGATAGAGCCTATGGCTGATGCATAGGGAACATCTTCCATCTTCTCTCCATCTTCTGCAGTGGTCGGGCATTGAGTCTTACTCAACTTCACACCTTGTAACACAGGCAAGAACCCTTTCTTTGCTTGATCCATTTTGAACTTCTTCAAAACTTTGTCAAGGTATGTGCTTTGTGAAAGTCCAATTAAGCGTCTCGATCTATCTCTATAGATCTTGATGCCCAATATATAAGCAGCTTCACCGAGGTCTTTCAGTGAAAAACTCTTATTCAAGTATCCCTTTATGCTATCCAGAAATTCTATATCATTTCCAATCAACAATATGCCATCCACATATAATATCAGAAATGCTACAGAGCTCCCACTCACTTTCTTGTAAATACAGACTTCTCCAAAAGTCTGTATAAAACCAAATGCTTTGATCACACTATCAAAGAGTTTATTCCAACTCCGAGAGGCTTGCACTAGTCTATAAATGGATCGCTGGAGCTTGCACACTTTGTTAGCTCCCTTTGGATCGACAAAATCTTCTGGTTGCATCATGTTCAACTCTTCTTCCAGAAATCCATTCAGGAATGCAGTTTTGACATCCATTTGCCAAATTTCATAATCATAAAATGCGGCAATTGCTAACATGATTCGAACAGACTTAAGCATCGCTACGGGTGAGAAAGTCTCATCGTAGTCAATCCCTTGAACTTGTCGAAAACCTTTTGCAACAACTCGAGCTTTATAGACAGTAATATTACTGTCAACGTCAGTCTTTTTCTTGAAGATACATTTATTCTCAATGGCTTGCCGATCATTGGGCAAGTCAACCAAAGTCCACACTTTGTTCTCATACATGGATCCCATCTCAGATTTCATGGCCTCAAGCCACTTTGCGGAATCTGGGCTCACCATCGCTTCTTCATAGTTCGTAGGTTCGTCATGGTCTAGTAACATAACCTCTAGAACGGGATTACTGTACCACTCTCGTGCGGATCTTACTCTGGTTGACCTACGAGGTTCAGTAACAACTTGATCTAAAGTTCCATGATCATCATCATTAACTTCCTCACTAATTGGTATAGGCGTCACAGGAACCGGTTTCTGTGATGAACTACTTTCCAATGAGGGAGCGGGTACAGTTACCTCATCAAGTTCTACTTTTCTCCCACTCACTTCTTTCGAGAGAAACTCCTTCTCTCGAAAGGATCCATTCTTAGCAACGAATGTCTTGCCTTCGGATCTGTGATAGAAGGTGTACCCAACAGTTTCCTTTGGGTATCCTATGAAGACACATTTCTCCGATTTGGGTTCGAGCTTATCAGGTTGAAGCTTTTTCACATAAGCATCGCAGCCCCAAACTTTAAGAAACGACAACTTTTGTTTCTTTCCAAACCACAGTTCATAAGGTGTCGTCTCAACGGATTTCGATGGTGCCCTATTTAACGTGAATGCAGCTGTCTCTAAAGCATAACCCCAAAATGATAGCGGTAAATCAGTAAGAGACATCATAGATCGTACCATATCTAGTAAAGTACGATTACGACGTTCGGACACACCATTATGCTGTGGTGTTCCGGGTGGCGTAAGTTGCGAAACTATTCCGCATTGTTTCAAATGTAGACCAAACTCGTAACTCAAATATTCTCCTCCACGATCAGATCGTAGAAACTTTATTTTCTTGTTACGATGATTTTCAACTTCACTCTGAAATTCTTTGAACTTTTCAAATGTTTCAGACTTATGTTTCATTAAGTAGATATACACATATCTGCTCAAATCATCTATGAAGGTGAGAAAATAACGATACCCGCCGCGAGCCTCAATATTCATTGGTCCACATACATCAGTATGTATGATCTCCAATAAAACAGTTGCTCCCTCCATAGTTCCGGAGAACGGCGTTTTAGTCATCTTGCCCATGAGGCACGGTTCGCAAGTACTAAGTGATTCATAATCAAGTGGTTCCAAAAGTCCATCAGTATGGAGTTTCTTCATGCGCTTTACACCGATATGACCTAAACGGTAGTGCCACAAATAAGTTGCACTAACATTATCAACTCTGCATCTTTTGGCTTCAACATTATGAATATGTGTATCACTACTATTGAGATTCATCAAAAATAGACCACTCTTCAAGGGTGCATGACCATAAAAGATATTACTCATATAAATAGAACAACCATTATTCTCTAATTTAAATGAATAACCGTCTCGCATCTAACAGGATCTAGATATCATGTTCATGCTCAACACTGGCACCAAATAACAATTATTTAGGTCTAAAACTAATCCCGAAGGTAGATGTAGAGGTAGCGTGCCGAAGGCGATCACATCGACTTTGGAACCGTTTCCCACGCGCATCGTCACCTCGTCCTTAGCCAGTGTCCGCTTAATCTGTAGTCCATGTTTCGAGTTGCAAATATTAGCAACAGAACCAGTATCAAAATACCCAGGTGCTACTGTGAGCTCTGGTAAGGTACACATCAATAACATGTATATCACACATACCTTTGTTCACCTTGCCATCCTTCTTATCCGCCAAATACTTGGGGCAGTTCCGCTTCCAGTGACCAGTCTGCTTGCAGTAGAAGCACTCAGTCTCAGGCTTAGGTCCAGACTTGGGTTTCTTCTCTTGAGCAGCAACTTGCTTGATGTTCTTCTTGAAGTTTCCCTTCTTCTTACCTTTGCCATTTTTCTTGAAACTAGTGGTCTTATTGACCATCAACACTTGATGCTCCTTCTTGATTTCTACCTCCGCAGCCTTTAGCATTGCGAAGAGCTCGGGAATCGTCTTATCCATCGCTTGCATGTTATAGTTCATCACGAAGCTCTTGTAGCTTGGTGGCAGTGATTGAAGAATTCTGTCAATGACGCTATCATCTGAAAGATTAACTCCCAGTTGAATCAAGTGATTGCAGTACCCAGACATCTTGAGTATATGCTCACTGACAGAACTATTCTCCTCCATCTTGCAGCTGTAGAACTTATTGGAGACTTCATATCTCTCAATCCAGCCATTCTTTTGAAATATTAACTTCAATTCCTGAAACATCTCATATGCTCCATGACATTCAAAACATCGTTGAAGTCCCAGTTCTAGGCCGTAAAGCATGGCACACTGAACTATCGAGTAGTCATCAACACGTGACTGCCAGGCATTCACAATGTCTGCAGTTGCTGGCGCAGGTGCTACACCTAGCGGTGCTTCCAGGACGTAACTCTTCTATGCAGCAATGAGGATAATCCTCAAGTTACGGACCCAGTCCGTGTAATTGCTACCACCATCTTTCAACTTTGCTTTCTCAAGGAGCGCATTAAAATTCAACGGAACAACAGCACGGGCCATCTATCTACAATCAACATAGACAAGCAAGATACTATCAGGTACTAAGTTCATGATAAATTTAAGTTCAATTAGTCATATTACTTAAGAACTCCCACTTAGATAGACATCCCTCTAATCCTCTAAGTGATCACGTGATCCATATCAACCAAACCATAACCGATCATCACGTGAAATGGAGTAGCTTTCAATGGTGAACATCACTATGTTGATCATATCTACTATATGATTCACGCTCGACCTTTCGGTCTCAGTGTTCCGAGGCCATGTCTGCATATGCTAGGCTCGTCGAGTTTAACCTGAGTATTCTGCGTGTGCAAAACTGGCTTGCACCCATTGTAGATGGACGTAGAGCTTATCACACCCGATCATCACGTGGTGTCTGGGCACGACGAACTTTGGCAACGGTGCATACTCAGGGAGAACACTTTTATCTTGAAATTTAGTGAGAGATCATCTTATAATGCTACCGTCAATCAAAGCAAGATAAGATGCATAAAAGATAAACATCACATGCAATTAAAATAAGTGATATGATATGGCCATCATCATCTCGTGCTTGTGATCTCCATCTCCAAAGCACCATCATGATCACCATCGTCACCGGCACGACACATTGATCTCCATCGTAGCATCATTGTCGTCTCGCCAATCTTATGCTTCTACGACTATCGCTACCGCTTAGTGATAAAGTAAAGCATTACAGGGCGATTGCATTGCATACAATAAAGCGACAACCATATTGCTCCTTCCAGTTGTCGATAACTTGGTTACAAACCATGATCATCTCATAAAATAAACTTTAGCATCATGTCTTGACCATATCACATCACAACATGCCCTGCAAAAACAAGTTAGATGTCCTCTACTTTGTTGTTGCAAGTTTTACGTGGCTGCTACGGGCTGAGCAAGAACCGTTCTTACCTACGCATCAAAACCACAACGATAGTTTGTCAAGTTGGTGCTGGTTTAACCTTCGCAAGGACCGGGCATAGCCACACTCGGTTCAACTAAAGTTGGAGAAACTGACACCCGCCAGCCACCTGTGTGCAAAGCACGTCGGTAGAACCAGTCTCGCCTAAGCGCACGTGTAATGTTGGTCCGGGCCGCTTCATCCAACAACACCGCCGACCCAAAGTATGACATGCTGGTAAGCAGTATGACTTATATCGTCCACAACTCACTTGTGTTCTACTCGTGCATATAACATCAACGCATAAAACCTGGCTCGGATGCCACTGTTGGGGAACGTAGTAATTTCAAAAAAATTCCTACGCACACACAAGATCATGGTGATGCATAGCAACGAGAGGGGAGAGTGTTGTCCACGTACCCTCGTAGACCGAAAGCGGAAACGTTAGCACAACGCGGTTGATGTAGTCGTACGTCTTCACGATCCGACCGATCAAGTACCGAATGTAAGGCACCTCCGAATTCAGCACACGTTCAGCCCGATAACATCCCTCGAACTTCGATCCAGCCGAGTGTTGAGGGAGAGTTTCGTCAGCACGATGGCGTGGTGACGATGATGATGTTCTACCGACGCAGGGCTTTGCCTAAGCACCGCTACACTATTATCGAGGTGGACCATGGTGGAGGGGGCACCGCACACGGCTAAAAGATCAAACGATCAATTGTCGTGTCTCTAGGGTGCCCCCCTGCCCCCGTATATAAATGAGCAAGGGGGAGGTGCGGCCAGCCAGGAGGGGCGCACCAGGAGGAGTCCTACTCCGAGTAGGACTCCCTCCCTTTTCCTTGTTGGATTAGGAGTGGAGGGGGAAAGAGGAGGGAGAGAGGAAGGAAAGGGGGGCCGCCCCCTTCTCCTTGTCCTATTCGGACTAGGGGAGAGGGCCGCGTGGCCCTTGCCCTGGCTGCCTCCCCTCTTCTCCACTAAGGCCCACTATGGCCCATTAAGCCCCCGGGGGGGGGGGTTCCGGTAACATCTCGGTACTCCGGTAAAATCCCGATTTCACCCGGAACACTTCCGATATCCTAGGCTTCCAATATATCAATCTTCATGTCTTGACCATTTCGAGACTCCTCGTCAGGTCCGTGATCACACCCGGAACTCCGAACAACCTTTGGTACATCAAAACTCATAAACTCATAATATAACTGTCATCGAAACTTTAAGCGTGCGGACCCTATGGGTTCGAGAACTATGTAGGCATGACCGAGACACGTCTTCGGCCAATAACCAATAGCGGAACCTGGATGCTCATATTGGCTCCCACATATTCTACGAAGATCTTTATCGGTCAGACCGCATAACAACATACATTGTTCCCTTTGTCATCGGTATGTTACTTGCCCGAGATTCGATCATCGGTATCTCAATACCTAGTTCAATCTCGTTACCGGCAAGTCTCTTTACTCGTTCTATAATACATCATCCCACAACTAACTCATTAGTTGCAATGCTTGCAAGGCTTAAGTGATGTGCATTACCGAGAGGGCCCAGAGATACCTCTCCGACAATCGGAGTGACAAATCCTAATCTCGAAATACGCCAACCCAACAAGTACCTTTGGTGACACCTGTAGAGGACCTTTATAATAACCCAGTTACGTTGTGACGTTTGGTAGCACACAAAGTGTTCCTCCGATAAACGGGAGTTGCATAATCTCGTAGTCATAGGAACATGTATAAGTCATGAAGAAAGCAATAGCAACATACTAAACGATCGAGTGCTAAGCTAATGGAATGAGTCAAGTCAATCACATCATTCTCCTAATGATGTGATCCCGTTAATCAAATGACAACTCATGTCAATGGCTAGGAAACATAACCATCTTTGATCAACGAGCTAATCAAGCAGAGGCATACTAGTGACACTCTGTTTGTCTATGTATTCACACAAGTATTATGTTTCCGGTTAATACAATTCTAGCATGAATAATAAACATTTATCATGATATAAGGAAATAAATAATAACTTTATTATTGCCTCTAGGGCATATTTCCTTCAATATCATATAGGCTTAAAGGCACCACGTATGAAAATAATAGCCATGTCCTCTTCCACCAAATAGATATTCAATATTTTTGTTATATAATTATTATTTTTATGAGTCCCATATTTAAAAATTTTAAAGTTCACATTTCTAACAAAAGAACAGATTTTGAAGAAAAGAAACTTCTTTCCAAATCTTTGATTCAATTTTTTCTTCCATAATTCAGATGCATTTCCTAATCATATTCCAAATATGTAATCCAGTGGTATTTCACAAGTTTAGTGGCATTTCGGTCACGAACTCGGAATATGATTTCACTTGCACATAAAAACAATAACCATGTTCTCCTGCACTGTAATGGTAGTAGAACATTTGCACACCCATCTATTGGGTCAACGAGCCCCTTTTTGGTTCGGCAAGGGAGATGCACAGGGCACAGAGAGCACAACCCACAAATGACACACGGATCTTTTACCTAAGTTCGGGCCACCGGGAGGTGTAAAACCCTACTCCCGCTTTTCTGTATTTGGTGTATGTGTGGTGCACCAGTACAAGGAGCTCTAACCCTGGCAAGAGCAGGGGGACATCAGCTGCACGAGTAGTGGGGCAGAGTGGCGATCTACTAACTTGTCAACCCCCATAAATGTTTCCATGGTCCTCCTTTTATAGTGTAAGGGGATACCATAGTGGCAAAAAGAGATTACATGATTATTAGACATCAACAGTGTTATCATACGTAACTCTGCTAGTTAGGAAAAAAGCATTAAATGCATCGCTAGGCACTACTTACCCAGCTAACTCCTATTATCTTGACACGCCATCTTGACGGGTGTCCATAAAGGTAAAAATCTCTCAAGTGGGCTAACACGTATCCGGTGAGTCCCATCTAACTACTTGCGGGCTTGACACCTCACTGTCCAGCGGTGATGTTCCTGAGTAGTGGGATAAATTGTAGATGCATTAAGTTAAGACTAAATAAGTAAACTCAATCTCTAAAGAAACATGATGAGAAAGCATCACAAATACACATAGTCAACATACCGACCAATGCAAAGCTAAAATCGAAAAATAGAAGACAATAAGAGCAGTGCCCACGGGAATCATCTTCAAATGAGGCACTACCTGGCACCTGTGTTTCATGGTGACATCTATACCAACATAAAAAGACCCAAAGGGGCAGATCGAATTAATCTCAACCATCAAATTATGTCAATCCAACGACCTAGACTGCTTCAATGTCGAGCGCTCAACACGTTTAGCGCGCAGTTACTTTCATGCCAAATATAGTGCTAATCACATAATAACACGCAAATAATATCTTAATTAATATTTGCATGCACTTAATATACTTCCAAATGAACGTGCATTGCACGTACACATTGACTAGTCAAGGAAAGAAAACCACAGGGGCAATCCGTGCTTACCCTTGCCTATTCTTTTCGAAATCTTATTTCACATATGTAATTCAGTGGTATTTCACAAAACATTTAGTGGAATTTCGATCACAAAACATTCTGGTTTAACAATTTTGGGCAAGAACACAAAGTTAGCAGTTCCAACGTTTGTAATAGGCTACCAAATTGACACTTCAAAAATCACACTACCACGATACAAAAGTGCACACAGACTCAATTCAACGCCCAAAAACTCTATTCCAACATGCAAGCTATGTCATCGATGGATGGTTTTAAATTCACACTTGAGTCTACACCTCAATATATTCCATCTTATTCCAGTACTACTATTCCCATATTTTATCTATTCCATATTATTTTCTTTATATAACTGATTTTTAGAGGGTCTTGCAACATTAAACTTTGTTTCAAATCTTGTATTGAATTTTAGATGCAATTCCTAGTCATATCAGAGGCCGGGCTAATACCCTTGCCTATTTTTTTCCAAATCATATTTCACATCTGCAATTCAGTGGTATTTCACAAAACATTTAGTGGAATTTCAATCACAAATTCAGAATATGATATCATATAGGCTTAAAGGCACCACGTATGAAAATAATTGCCATGTCCTCTTCCACTAAATAGAAATTCAATATTTTTGTTATATAATTATTATTTTTATGAGTCCCATATTTCAAAATTTTAAAGTTCACAACAAAGAAACAGATTTTGAAGAAAAGAAACTTCTTTCCACATCTTCGATTCATTTTTTTTCTTCCACAATTCAGATGCATTTCCTAATCATATTCCAAATATCTAATTTAGTGGTATTTCACAAGTTCAGTGGCATTTCAGTCACGAACTCAGTATATGATTTCACTTGCACATAAAAACAATAACCATGTTCTCCTGCACCGTAATGGTAGTAGAACATTTGCACACCCATCTATGGGGTCAATGTGAGGACCCCGATCCTAAGTCACACCGATCTAGCATGTAACACTTCATATCACTTTGCGGCCTCACGCACGGTATTCCCACGGGTGGCACCTTACCTGGCCCGGGACCGTTTGCGCCTTTTGGCACACGTATATGATAATGTCGCTAGCATCCATATGACAGAGAACCCGGGCCGACATGGCTAGTCGTGAACCCAAAGTGGCACCAACCTATGGGGACAGGCATACATGAATCACATCGAGCATGTCGGTCAGCAGCGTGTGAATCCGGGCTGTAGCACTGGGCTAACAGGACTCCGGGAACCCGGGCTGTAGCAGGCTAGGCAGGACTCCGGATGTCACCGCGTGACATTTCCCCGAAGGGACAGACACAGGAACAAAGTGAAACACATGCCGGCCAGTCAAGTGTCCTGAGAAGTAGTGCTGGGCTAGCAGGACTCCGGTGAACCGGGCTATAGCGGACTACTATGGCTCATGGAAGCACAAGACTACATTTCCCCATAAGAGAGGCTACCAAGGATAAACAACTAGGTTGTTGGATCCCACACATACCAAGCATTTCAATCGTACACACAATATGCTCAATATGTGCAATACAACATGGCATCACAACAAGACTCTACGACTCAGAGTATTTATTCATTAGGCTCCGAGGAGCGAGATATTACAAACATGGGTCTCATGACCCAACATACAGAGCGTACAAGCAACAAGCACATGCGGAAGCTTAACTTGTCTGAGTACAGACAACTACAAATGAAGAAGGCTCAGAAGCCTGACTATCTACAAGACCCTCACAAGGGTACAAGATCGTAGCTGAGGTAACAAGCTAAACGTCAAAGTCCACGTGGAACTACTAGCGAGACTGAAGTCTCTCTGCAAAACATAAATTAAGCAAATGTGAGTACAAATGTACCCAGCAAGACTTACATCAGAACTAACTACATATGGATCGGTATCAACAAAGGGGGTGGTGGAGTTTAACTGCGGCAAGCCAGCTTTGACTCAGTGGCTAACCTGAACTACGACTGCAAGTAACTCTTTTGAGGTGGCGCACACGAGTCCACATATTCACCATACCAATACACCACTATGGATCCGTTCCCGTCTCCCTGCGAGAACGCCATCCATAGCACTCACGCTTATCTTGCGAGTTTTAGAGTATCCACTTTCACTTGTCTATGAACTATGCAAGGGGTCCAAGTTTCCATATCCAAGGAATCCGGCTATTCGAATAGATAATGATAACCCTGCATGGGTGTACTTCTTCACACACGCTCTCGCCGCTTACCACCATGTACACGTCGTGTATCTCGGCAACCTTCAAGCGGAAGCCTGGTGAGGGAGTCGGCCACGACCTGACTAACCAACAAGTCTCTAGTCCAGGTTTATCGCCTATTCGGGTTCCATCCGCAAGGAGATCCGACCGGGGTGTCGCTCACGGCCCCAAACGATGTGAGCAGGGTTCCCAAGCCCACCATCCGGGTGCCACTTGGTACACCGTGCCACTGTGCCTAGTCTGTCCCAAGCCCACCTGTACCGGGTGCCACTTGGTAGACTACTAACACTACCTACAAACACCAGAAACTAGTTGCAACTCCTAGACAGAGATCGAGTTGATTAATAAGTCGAGAGGGGTCGAGTTATCGGAACCCAATGTGTGGTAGTAACTATTCATGGATCACAAACATAGAACTCAGTTCCTGAGGACGGCTGCAATGAGACAACCCACCATGTACTCCTACATGGCCTCTCACCGCTACCTTTACCAAATCGTGTTCACACACTTAGCTCTCAACGGTAGGACATGTTCACCACATTCCAAATCATCCCCAATGAATCGGACCTGACTCAACTCTAAGCAGTAGCAGGCATGACAAACAAACATGAATGAGTAAGCACATCAGGGCTCAAACAACTCCTACTCATGCTAGTGGGTTTCATCTATTTACTGTGGCAATGACAGGTCATGCAGAGGAAAGGGGTTCAGCTACCGCAGCATGTAACAGTTGAAACGTTGTTGTCCTAATGCAGTAAAAGAGAGCAGGAGCGAGAGAGTGCGATTGTATCAGAATGAACAAGGGGGTTTTGCTTGCTTGGCACTTCTGAAGATAGTATAGTTCTTCATCGGTGTCATCGAATTCATCGCTGGATCAACGTCTACTGAGGGGGGACAAACACAGGCAACTGAGAAAGAACACAATCAACACATGACGATATGCAACAATATGATGCATGCTATGACATGGCAATATGAATGTGTTTTGGGCTAATGCAAGCTAGAACATATTGAAATGAGTCCATTTGAACCAAAGATTCAAATGCAAACCCATTTTATGAAGTCATATTAGTTCATTAACTTGTTTCACCTAAACAGCAAGGTTAAAGTCTTCTAACATGCATGAAACTAGTACAGATGGAAAGATTGGATTTTTCTGATCATTTTTCATATATAATTTATCTTATTTGGAGTTATAGATAATTTTCTATGATTTTTAGAAGTTTTGGGCATTTTCTGGAATTTCCTGAATTAAATTAAACCCAGAAAATAGCTTATTGCATCAACACTGCGTCATGCTAACCTCAGCAGGTCAACAGAATGGGTCCATGTCAAACCTGACCAGTGGGTCCCACTGGTCAGTCTCATAGTGCTGGCTCGAGTCACAGACAGGTGGGGCCGGTCAACGGTGACGTCAGCGGGTCAACTGACGTGTGGGGTCCACGTTGGTTAGGTTAAAATTTAACACAGGTTTACCCCGCGGTTAAATAGGGGGTGGGGCTTGAAGGAAATATGCCCTGGAGGCAATAATAAAGTTATTATTTATTTCCTTACATCATGATAAATGTTTATTATTCATGCTAGAATTGTATTAACCGGAAACATAATACATGTGTGAATACATAGACCAACAGAGTGTCACTAGTATGCCTCTACTTGACTAGCTCGTTAATCAAAGATGGTTATGTTTCCTAACCATGAACAAGGAGTTGTTATTTGATTAACGAGGTCACATCATTAGTAGAATGATCTGATTGACATGACCCATTCCATTAGCTTAGCACCCGATCGTTTAGTATGTTGCTATTGCTTTCTTCATGACTTATACATGTTCCTATAACTATGAGATTATGCAACTCCCGTTTACCGGAGGAACACTTTGGGTACTACCAAACGTCACAACGTAACTGGGTGATTATAAAGGAGTACTACAGGTGTCTCCAATGGTAGATGTTGGGTTGGCGTATTTCGAGATTAGGGTTTGTCACTCCGATTGTCGGAGAGGTATCTCTGGGCCATCTCGGTAATGCACATCACATAAGCCTTGCAAGCAATGCAACTAATATGTTAGTTGTGAGATGATGTATTACGGAACGAGTAAAGAGACTTGCCGATGACGAGATTGAACTAGGTATTGGATACCGACGATCGAATCTCGGGCAAGTAACATACCGATGACAAAGGGAACAACGTATGTTGTTATGCGGTCTGACCGATAAAGATCTTCGTAGAATATGTAGGAGCCAATATGGGCATCCAGGTCCCGCTATTGGTTATTGACCGGAGACGTGTCTCGGTCATGTCTACATTGTTCTCGAACCGTAGGGTCTGCACACTTAACGTTACGATGACAGTTATTATGAGTTTATGCATTTTGATGTACCGAAGGTTGTTCGGAGTCCCGGATGAGATCACGGACATGACGAGGAGTCTCGAAATGGTCGAGACGTAAAGATTGATATATTGGAAGCCTATGTTTGGGCACCGGAAGTGTTCCGGGTGAAATCGGGATTTTACCGGATTACCGGGAGGGTTACCGGAACCCCCCGGGAGGCAAATGGGCCTATTGGGCCTTAGTGGAAAAGAGAGAAGGGGCAGCCCACAGGCTAGCCGGCCGAACCCCCCTTCCCTAGTCCTATTAGGACTAGGAGAAGGGGCCGGCCCCCCTCTCTTCTCTTTCTCCCGAAGAGTCCTATTAGGAATAGGATTTGAGGGAAGGAGTCCTACTCCCGGTAGGAGTGGGACTCCTCCCTGCGCCTCCCTCCTAGCCGGCCGACCCCCTTGCCCCTGGCCTTTATATACGGGGGCAGGGGGCACCCCATAGACACACAACTTGATCCTTGAGATCGTTCCTTAGCCGTGTGCGGTGCCCCCTGCCACCAAATTCCACCTCGATCGTACCGTTGTAGTGCTTAGGTGAAGCCCTGCGTCGGTAGTACATCAAGATCGTCATCACGCCGTCGTGCTGACGAAACTCTTCCTCGACACTTTGCTGGATCGGAGCCCGAGGAACGTCATCGAGCTGAACGTGTGCTAAGAACTCGGAGGTGCCGGAGTAACGGTGCTTGGATCGGTCGGATCGGGAAGAAGACGTACGACTACTTCCTCTATGTTGTGTGATCGCTTCCGCAGTCGGTCTGCGTTGGTACGTAGACAACACTCTCCCCTCTCGTTGCTGTGCATCACCTTGATCTTGCGTGTGCGTAGGAAATTTTTTGAAATTACTGCGTTCCCCAACAGTGGCATCCGAGCCTAGGTTTTATGGTTTGATGTTATATGCACGAGTAGAACACAAGTGAGTTGTGGGCGATACAAGTCATACTGCCTACCAGCATGTCATACTTTGGTTCGGCGGTATTGTTGGTTGAGACGATCCGGACCAACCTTACGCGTACTCTTACGCGAGACCGGTTCCCTCGACGTGCTTTGCACATAGATGGCTTGCGGAAGACTGTCTCTCCAACTTTAGTTGAACCAAGTGTGACTACGCCCGGTCCTTGAGAAGGTTAAAACGGAGTCTATTTGACGAACTATCGTTGTGGTTTTGATGCGTAGGTGAGATGAGTTCTTACTTAAGCCCGTAGTAGCCACGTAAAACTTGCAACAACAAAGTAGAGGACGTCTAACTTGTTTTTGCAGGGTATGTTGTGATGTGATATGGTCAAGGCATGATGCTGATTTTATTGTATGAGATGATCATGTTTTGTAACTAAGTTATCGGCAACTGGCAGGAGCCATATGGTTGTCGCTTTATTGTATGCAATGCAATCGCGATGTAATGCTTTACTAGATTACTAAACGGTAGTAATAGTCGTGGAAGCATAAGATTGGCGAGACGACAACGATGCTACGATGGAGATCAAGGTGTCACGCCGGTGACGATGGTGATCATGACGGTGCTTCGGAGATGGAGATCACAAGCACAAGATGATGATGGCCATATCATATCACTTATATTGATTGCATGTGATGTTTATCCTTTTATGCATCTT
This sequence comes from Triticum monococcum, assembly GCA_034509565.1. Taxonomy (NCBI): domain Eukaryota; kingdom Viridiplantae; phylum Streptophyta; class Magnoliopsida; order Poales; family Poaceae; genus Triticum; species Triticum monococcum. The sequence goes on from CM067847.1 coordinate 701,366,849, forward strand.
ATCTTGCTTTGATTGACGGTAGCATTATAAGATGATCTCTCACTAAATTATCAAGAAGTGTTCTCCCTGAGTATGCACCGTTGCCAAAGTTCGTCGTGCCCAGACACCACGTGATGATCGGGTGTGATAAGCTCTACGTCCATCTACAACGGGTGCAAGCCAGTTTTTGCACACGCAGAATACTCAGGTTATACTTGACGAGCCTAGCATATGCAGATATGGCCTCGGAACACAGAGACCGAAAGGTCGAGCGTGAATCATATAGTAGATATGATCAACATGACGATGTTCACCATTGAAAACTACTCCATCTCACGTGATGATCGGTTATGGTTTAGTTGATTTGGATCACGTGATCACTTAGAGGATTAGAGGGATGTCTATCTAAGTGGGAGTTCCTAAGTAATTTGATTAACTGAACTTAAACTTATCATGAACTTAGTACCTGATAGTATCTTGCTTGTTTATGTTGCTTGTAGATAGATGGCTCGTGCTATTGTTCCGTTGAATTTTAATGCGTTCCTTGAGAAAGCAAAGTTGAAAGATGATGGTAGCAATTACACGGACTGGGTCCGTAACCTGAGGATTATCCTCATTGCTGCACAGAAGAATTACGTCCTGGAAGCACCGCTGGGTGACAGGCCTACTGCTGGAGCAACGCCAGATGTTATGAACGTATGGCAGAGCAAAGCTGATGACTACTCGATAGTTCAGTGTGCCATGCTTTACGGCTTAGAATCGGGACTTCAACGACGTTTTGAACGTCATGGAGCATATGAGATGTTCCAGGAGTTGAAGTTAATATTTCAAGCAAATGCCCGAATTGAGAGATATGAAGTCTCCAATAAGTTCTATAGCTGTAAGATGGAGGAGAATAGTTCTGTTAGTGAGCATATACTCAAGATGTCTGGGTATAATAATCACTTGATTCAGATGGGAGTTAATCTTCCAGATGACTGCGTCATTGACAGAATTCTCCAATCATTGCCACCAAGCTACAAGAGCTTCGTGATGAACTATAATATGCAAGGGATGAACAAGACTATTCCCGAGCTCTTCGCAATGCTGAAAGCTGCGGAGGTAGAAATCAAGAAGGAGCATCAAGTGTTGATGGTTAACAAAACCACTAGTTTCAAGAAAAAGGGCAAAGGGAAGAAGAAGGGAAACTTCAAGAAGAACAGCAAGCAAGTTGCTGCTCAGGAGAAGAAACCCAAGTCTGGACCTAAGCCTGAAACTGAGTGCTTCTACTGCAAGCAGACTGGTCACTGGAAGCGGAACTGCCCCAAGTATTTGGCGGATAAGAAGGATGGCAAAGTGAGCAAAGGTATATGTGATATACATGTTATTGATGTGTACCTTACTAGAGCTCGCAGTAGCACCTGGGTATTTGATACTGGTTCTGTTGCTAATATTTGCAACTCGAAACAGGGACTACGGAATAAGCGGACACTAGCAAAGGACGAGGTGACGATGCGCGTGGGAAACGGTTCCAAAGTCGATGTGATCGCGGTCGGCACGCTACCTCTACATCTACCTTCGGGATTAATATTAGACCTAAATAATTGTTATTTGGTGCCAGCGTTGAGCATGAACATTATATCTGGATCTTGTTTAATGCGAGACGGTTATTCATTTAAATCAGAGAATAATGGTTGATCTATTTATATGAATAATATCTTTTATGGTCATGCACCTTTGAAGAGTGGTCTATTCTTGTTGAATCTCGAAGATAGTGATACACATATTCATAATGTAGAAGCCAAAAGATGCAAAGTTAATAATGATAGTGCAACTTATTTGTGGCACTGCCGTTTAGGTCATATCGGTGTAAAGCGCATGAAGAAACTCCATACTGATGGGCTTTTGGAATCACTTGATTATGAATCACTTGGTACCTGCGAACCGTGCCTCATAGGCAAGATGACTAAAACACCGTTCTCCGGTACTATGGAGAGAGCAACAGATTTGTTGGAAATCATACATACCGATGTATGTGGTCCGATGAATATTGAGGCTCGCGGCGGATATCGTTATTTTCTCACCTTCACAGATGATTTAAGCAGATATGGGTATATCTACTTAATGAAACATAAGTCTGAAACATTTGAAAAGTTCAAGGAATTTCAGAGTGAAGTTGAAAATCATCGTAACAAGAAAATAAAATTTCTACGATCTGATCGTGGAGGAGAATATTTGAGTTACGAGTTTGGTGTACATTTGAAAAATTGTGGAATAGTTTCGCAACTCACGCCACCCGGAACACCACAGCGTAATGGTGTGTCCGAACGTCGTAATCGTACTTTACTAGATATGGTGCGATCTATGATGTCTCTTACTGATTTACCGCTATCGTTTTGGGGTTATGCTTTAGAGACGGCCGCATTCACGTTAAATAGGGCACCATCAAAATCCGTTGAGACGACGCCTTATGAACTATGGTTTGGCAAGAAACCAAAGTTGTCGTTTCTTAAAGTTTGGGGCTGCGATGCTTATGTGAAAAAGCTTCAACCTGATAAGCTCGAACCCAAAGCGGAGAAATGTGTCTTCATAGGATACCCAAAGGAAACTGTTGGGTATACCTTCTATCACAGATCCGAAGGCAAGACATTCGTTGCTAAGAATGGATCATTTCTAGAGAAGGAGTTTCTCTCGAAAGAAGTGAGTGGGAGGAAAGTAGAACTTGACGAGGTAACTGTACCTGCTCCCTTATTGGAAAATAGTACATCACAGAAAACTATTTCTGCGACACCTATGCCAATCAGTGAGGAAGCTAATGATGATGATCATGAAGCTTCAGATCAAGATTCTACTGAACCACGTAGAACAACCAGAGTGAGATCCGCACCAGAGTGGTACGGTAATCCAGTTCTGGAAGTCATGATGCTAGATCATGATGAACCTACGAACTATGAAGAAGCGATGGTGAGCCCAGATTCCGCAAAGTGGCTTGAGGCCATGAAATCTGAGATGGGATCCATGTATGAGAACAAAGTATGGACTTTGGTTGACTTGCCCGATGATCGGCAAGCAATTGAGAATAAATGGATCTTCAAGAAAAAGACTGACGCTGACGGTAATGTTACTGTCTATAAAGCTCGACTTGTCGCAAAAGGTTTTCGACAAGTTCAAGGGGTTGACTACGATGAGACCTTCTCACCCGTAGTGATGCTTAAGTCCGTCAGAATTATGTTAGCAATTGCCGCATTTTATGAAATATGGCAAATGGATGTCAAAACTGCATTCCTGAATGGATTTCTGGAAGAAGAGTTGTATATGGTACAACCAGAAGGTTTTGTCGATCCAAAAGGAGCTAACAAAGTATGCAAACTCCAGCGATCCATTTATGGACTGGTGCAAGCATCTCGGAGTTGGAATAAACGCTTTGATAGTGTGATCAAAGCATTTGGCTTTATACAGACTTTTGGAGAAGCCTGTATTTACAAGAAAGTGAGTGGGAGCTCTGTAGCATTTCTGATATTATATGTGGATGACATATTGCTAATTGGAAATGATATAGAATTTCTGGATAGCATAAAGGGATACTTGAATAAAAGTTTTTCGATGAAAGACCTCGGGGAAGCTGCATACATATTAGGCATAAAGATCTATAGAGATAGATCAAAACGCTTAATTGGACTTTCACAATGCACATACCTTGACAAAATTTTGAAGAAGTTCAAGATGGATCAAGCAAAGAAAGGGTTCTTGCTTGTGCTACAAGGTGTGAAGTTGAGTAAGACTCAATGCCCGACCACTGCAGAAGATAGAGAGAAAATGAAAGATGTTCCCTATGCTTCAGCCATAGGCTCTATCATGTATGCAATGCTGTGTACCAGACCTGATGTGTGCCTTGCTATAAGTTTAGCAGGGAGGTACCAAAGTAATCCTGGAATGGATCACTGGACAGCGGTCAAGAACATCCTGAAATACCTGAAAAGGACTAAGGATATGTTTCTCGTATATGGAAGTGACAAAGAGCTCACCGTAAGAGGTTACGTTGATGCAAGCTTTGACACTGATCCGGACGATTCTAAATCGCAAACCGGATACGTGTTTACTTTAAACGGTGGAGCTGTCAGTTGGTGCAGTTCTAAACAAAGCGTCGTAGCGGGATCTACATGTGAAGCGGAGTACATAGCTGCTTCGGAAGCAGCAAACGAAGGAGTCTGGATGAAGGAGTTCATATCCGATCTAGGTGTCATACCTAGTGCATCGGGTCCAATGAAAATCTTCTGTGACAATACTGGTGCAATTGCCTTGGCAAAGGAATCCAGATTTCACAAAAGAACCAAACACATCAAGAGACGCTTCAACTCCATCCGGGATTTAGTCCAGGTGGGAGACATAGAGATTTGCAAGATACATACGGATCTGAATGTTGCAGACCCGTTGACTAAGCCTCTTCCACGAGCAAAACATGATCAGCACCAAGGCTCCATGGGTGTTAGAATCATTACAGTGTAATCTAGATTATTGACTCTAGTGCAAGTGGGAGACTGAAGGAAATATGCCCTAGAGGCAATAATAAAGTTATTATTTATTTCCTTACATCATGATAAATGTTTATTATTCATGCTAGAATTGTATTAACCGGAAACATAATACATGTGTGAATACATAGACCAACAGAGTGTCACTAGTATGCCTCTACTTGACTAGCTCGTTAATCAAAGATGGTTATGTTTCCTAACCATGAACAAGGAGTTGTTATTTGATTAACGAGGTCACATCATTAGTAGAATGATCTGATTGACATGACCCATTCCATTAGCTTAGCACCCGATCGTTTAGTATGTTGCTATTGCTTTCTTCATGACTTATACATGTTCCTATAACTATGAGATTATGCAACTCCCGTTTACCGGAGGAACACTTTGGGTACTACCAAACGTCACAACGTAACTGGGTGATTATAAAGGAGTACTACAGGTGTCTCCAATGGTAGATGTTGGGTTGGCGTATTTCGAGATTAGGGTTTGTCACTCCGATTGTCGGAGAGGTATCTCTGGGCCATCTCGGTAATGCACATCACATAAGCCTTGCAAGCAATGCAACTAATATGTTAGTTGTGAGATGATGTATTACGGAACGAGTAAAGAGACTTGCCGATGACGAGATTGAACTAGGTATTGGATACTGACGATCGAATCTCGGGCAAGTAACATACCGATGACAAAGGGAACAACGTATGTTGTTATGCGGTCTGACCGATAAAGATCTTCGTAGAATATGTAGGAGCCAATATGGGCATCCAGGTCCCGCTATTGGTTATTGACCGGAGACGTGTCTCGGTCATGTCTACATTGTTCTCGAACCGTAGGGTCCGCACGCATAACGTTACGATGACAGTTATTATGAGTTTATGCATTTTGATGTACCGAAGGTTGTTCGGAGTCCCGGATGAGATCACGGACATGACGAGGAGTCTCGAAATGGTCGAGACGTAAAGATTGATATATTGGAAGCCTATGTTTGGGCACCGGAAGTGTTCCGGGTGAAATCAGGATTTTACCGGATTACCGGGAGGGTTACCGGAACCCCCCGGGAGGCAAATGGGCCTATTGGGCCTTAGTGGAAAAGAGAGAAGGGGCAGCCCACAGGCTAGCCAGCCGAACCCCCCTTCCCTAGTCCTATTAGGACTAGGAGAAGGGGCCGGCCCCCCTCTCTTCTCTTTCTCCCGAAGAGTCCTATTAGGAATAGGATTTGAGGGAAGGAGTCCTACTCCCGGTAGGAGTGGGACTCCTCCCTGCGCCTCCCTCCTAGCCGGCCGACCCCCTTGCCCCTGGCCTTTATATACGGGGGCAGGGGGCACCCCATAAACACACAACTTGATCCTTGAGATCGTTCCTTAGCCGTGTGCGGTGCCCCCTGCCACCAAATTCCACTTCGATCGTACCGTTGTAGTGCTTAGGTGAAGCCCTGCGTCGGTAGTACATCAAGATCGTCATCACGCCGTCGTGCTGACGAAACTCTTCCTCGACACTTTGCTAGATCGGAGCCCGAGGAACGTCATCGAGCTGAACGTGTGCTAAGAACTCAGAGGTGCCGGAGTAACGGTGCTTGGATCGGTCGGATCGGGAAGAAGACGTACGACTACTTCCTCTACGTTGTGTGATCGCTTCCGCAGTCGGTCTGCGTTGGTACGTAGACAACACTCTCCCCTCTCGTTGTTGTGCATCACCTTGATCTTGCATGTGCGTAGGAATTTTTTTGAAATTACTGTGTTCCCCAACAGGGCTGGTCTGTCAGTGGCACAGGGGGAGATTAACACGCTAATTAGCCTCAAGCTAATGACGGCCACTTCAGCTGCCGGCGTTTAGCCGCCGGCGACCAAATCCGCGGCGGAGGGAGTCGGGATTTCGCTGCAGGGCCCTATTTGGCGCGCGGGGAGCATCTACATGAAGCTGGGGGGCTGCCGCGTCGAGTGGTGGTGGTGTTTGGGCTCGGGGTGGTCGGAAAAGACGCCGGCGACAACGTTGGCGGTTGCCGGAGCTCGGGCGAGCTTGGGGTCGTCGCTAGGAGGCACGGCAGGAGGTGCGGAGCGGTGCTGCAGGCTCCTGGGTATGCGGCGAGTGCGGTGAAGTGCTCTGTTGCGAGCTTGCACGGCTGTGGCCACAGCCACGCCATGGCCGGCGGCGAGATGCTTCGATCACGGTTGGGGATCGGGGCTAGAGAACGCGCGGAAGTGAGGGGACATGGGAAAAAGAAGGAGGATCTCACGGCGGATCCGTAGGGATGGTTAGCGGGCTCGGGGATGCACCGGAGCGAGCACAGCGGCAAGGGGGATCTCCGGCGGCCGGCGACGAAGATGATGAAGATGACGATGATGCAGGGCCTCCGGCGAGGCGCGGCTTGGTGGGGAGGAAGACGGAGTCGAGGCGAAGCTCGTGGGCACGTCAGAGAAGCGAGGGGGGGGGCGGTGGCTACGGCAGCAGCAAGCGGCGGCGGCGGGCGCGCTCGGGCAAACGGGAGAAGGAGCACCAGGGGAGAGGAGAGAGCTCGAGGGAGAGTGAGAGAGGGTCCAGGGTCGCGTGGCGTCAAGGAGGGGCTTCGAGGCGTCTGGTGAGGCAGGCGAGCAGGAAGGAGGCGTGGCGCCTCGCGCGTGCGTGCGCTGTCTCCCTCCTCTGCCTACTGGCAGAGGTAGGTGATGACTGGCACGGCCAGATGGGCCGGCCCAGTCCAGGTAAGTGGCCTCTGGCCATTCTCTCTCTCCCTTTTCTATTTAGTTTCTGTTTTCTATTTATTTTGCTCTATTTTGATTTAGTAATAATACTAAACCATTTTTGTTGCTTCTGAAATTATTTGTGGATGCAATATGGACTAGCCCAAAGCCCCGCAATATTTTTCAGAATGATTGGAGTTATAAAAGTATTTATAGGAATTTATAACCCCAAGTCAAATACAATATGAGTTAATTCAAAAATCCAAAAATGTCCTAGAAATATATTCATCATTTCTGGCAGAGGTTTCTACCTTAACCAAAAATCATGAACTTTTCTTGAGGCACTTTGGGTTCATTGAAAATGTTTTTTTGGTTGAACCTAGTTGAATTCCTTTTGATGCTAGGGTTTGATCATCCCCATTTCAAATTTCCATGAAAGTTAAACATGATGCAAACACTAGGCAGCACCAAAAGCTAGGGATGTGACAGTCAACAAGCCCCTTTTTGGTTCGGCAAGGGAGATGCACAGGGCACAGAGAGCACAACCCACAAATCACACAAGGATCTTTTACCTAAGTTCGAGCCACCGAGAGGTGTAGAACCCTACTCCTGCTTTTCTGTATATTGTGTATGTGTGGTGCACCCGTACAAGGAGCGCTAACCCCGGCAAGACCAGGGGGACATCAGCTGCACGAGTAGTGGGGCAGAGTGGCGAGCTACTAACTTGTCAACCCCCGTAAATATTGCACTGGTCCTCCTTTTATAGTGTAAGGGGATACCACAGTGGCAAAAAGGGATTACATGATGATTAGACATCAACAGTGTTATCATACGTAACTTTGCTAGTTAGGACAAAAAGCATTAAATGCATCGCTAGGCACCGCTTACCCAGCTAACTCCTATTATCTTGACACGCCATCTGGATGGGTGTCGATAAAGGTAAAAATCTCTCCAGCGGGCTAACACGTACCCGGTGAGTCTCATCTAACTACTTGTGGGCTTGACACCTCACTGCCCAGCGGTGATGTTCCTAAGTAGTGGGACAAATTGTAGATGCATTAAGTTAAGACTAAATAAGTAAACACAATCTCTAAAGAAACATGATGAGAAAGAATCACAAATACACATAGTCAACATACCGACCAATGCAAAGCTAAAACCGAAAAATAGAAGACAATAAGAGCAGTACCCACGGGCATCATCTTCAAATGAGGCACTACCTAGCACCTGTGTTTCATGGTGACACACCACAAGTTCCATAACCTACAAGAAGAAGAAATGATGACTGTGACGATCTTGGGAAGCAGGACACTAAATCCCAATGACCTAGAAGACCCTAACACCAGCTCTCCACCTTTAAGAAGGTGTGGCATTTGCATATTCTTTAAAACTCAGCTACCTTGCACATAAATTTGTGGTATATATGTGTAACACCCACGATGCGGCTATATCTCCCATGTGTCGGGGCACGACTTAGAGGCATAACCGCATGGTAGGCAAGTCGCAAGAGGGGTAATCTTTACACATTCCATGTACTGAATAAGAAAGGGATAAAGAGTTGGCTTACAATTGCCACTTCACACAATACATAAATATATCATACATCATCCAAAATACAAACAAGGTCTGACTACAAAACCTAAATAAAGAAAGACAACCCCAAATGCTAGATCCCCGATCGCCCCAACTAGGCTCCTCTACTGATCATCCGAAAAAGACACATAGTAACGGCCCGAATCTCCGTCGAACTCCCACTTGAGTTCGGTAGCGTCCCCTGCACTGGCATCATCGGCACCTGCATCTGTTTGGAAGTATCTGTGGGTCACGGGGACTCAGCAATCTCACACCCTCGCGATCAAGACTATTTAAGCTTAAAGGTAGGCAAAGGTAGTGAGGTGGAGCTGCAGAAAACACTAGCATATATGGTGGCTATCTTACGCAAAAGAGAGCAAGAAGAGAAGCAAAGCACGATCGACAAGCTAATAATGATCAAGAAGTGATCCTGAGGCTACTTACATTCAAGCATAACACGAGACCATGTTCTCTTCCTGGACTCCGCCGAAAAGAGACCATCACGGCTACACACGCGGTTGATTCATTTTAATTAGATTAAGTGTCAAGTTCTCTACAACCGGACATTAACAAATTCCCATCAGCCCATAACCGTGGGCACGGCTTTCGAAAGTTCAAAACCCTGCAGGGGTGTCCCAACTTAGCCCATCACAAGCTCTCGCGGTCAACGAAGGATATTCCTTCTCCCAGGACGACCCGATCAGACTCGGAATCCCGGTTACAAGACATTTCGACTATGGTAAACAAGACCAGCAAAGTCACCCGATGTGCCGACAAATCCCGATAGGAGTCGCATGTATCTCACTCTCAGGGCACAATGGATAGGTCAAGCTACGAGTAAAACCAACCCTCGAGTTGCCCCGAGGTGGCCCCGCAGGCTGCCCGTTTCAGACCAACACTCAAAGGAGCACTGGCCCAGGGGGTTTAAAATAAAGATGACCCTTGAGTCTGCAGAACCCAGGGGACGGTATATGGTGCTAGGTAGGTTGGGCCTTGCTGGAGGAGTTTTATTCAAGGCGAACTGTCAAGGGGTTCCCATAACACCCAACCGCGTAAGGAACGCAAAATCAAGGAACATAACACTGGTATGACGGAAACTAGGGCGGCAAGAGTGGAACAAAACACCAGGCATAAGGACGAGCCTTCCACACTTTACCAAGTATAAAGATGCATTAAAGTAAACAAGATATAATAATGATATCCCAACAATATCCATGTTCCAACATGGAACAAACTCCATCTTCACCTACAACTAGCAACGCTATAAGAGGGGCTGAGCAAAGCGGTAACATAGCCAAACAACGGTTTGCTAGGAAAAGGTGGGTTAGAGGCTTGACATGGCAATATGGGAGGCATGATATAGCAAGTGGTAGGTATCGCGGCATGGCAATAGAGCAAGCAAAGATAGAAGTGATTTCAAGGGTATGGTCATCTTGACTGAGATCCCGCAAGGAATAAGCACGAGTCCATGAAGAAGACAAACGGACGTAGTCGAAAGGATCCTCACAAACGCGATGTTACCGGAACTAACAAGAAAAAGCAACACTGGAAAGAAGCAAACAACATGGTAAACAATCATTACATAAAGATGGCATGATGCACAACCAAGGATGATGCATGTTCGGTTGAAATATGCATGGCATGGCAAAGTGCACAAACAATACTACAAATTAAATGGACCTCAATATGCAACGAGTTGCATATTGACGAAACACCACATGACTTATTTAGTTCTCTCTCGTTTAGGTACTCAACAATATTAAATGTTGTTAAACATGGCAAGAGGAGAAGCATAAAGAAATTATCTATTTAGGCAAGTTTAATTAAGGCCGGAACGCCAAACAACAATTCCGGTAAAACCCCATATGCATTTAGCAATTTAAGGCAAACAACAATTTTAAACATTTTAAATGTTAGTATCATGATGCGGATGACATGAACAAGTTATATGCAATTTTATGAAAAAGTTGGCATGTTATAAGATATGGAGCATTTTGTCACCGTGGTGGAAAGAAAGGGTGCCACAGCGACGATAATGAAAACGGTGCCACGGCAACGTTCCGGTTCCGGTAACTCGATTAAGATGCCGGTGGAAAAGATAGGGCGTGAGCGAGTTGAGCAAGATGGTCGGGTGACCCTGGTAACCGGGTTCCCACGGGTCAGCGGCAAACGAGGAGGACAGAGCGAGCAGCGATTCGACCATGGTGCAAACATGGGCATCTCATACAGCACATCATATGCATATGGTCTACGGGCATCGTTCCGGCGGTTATACCTTCCAAAGGTGCATTTACGGAGTGGTTCGAGTTCGGTAAAGGAAGTAGGCGTTCTCGCGACGATAGTGGTACACGGTCGTCGTGGAAGTAGTTGTTCACGGGTCGTTGTGGGAAGTTATCCTGCTTGTGGCGGCGGTAGTGGAAGTCGTGGTACATGTTTCGTAGTCGTACACATTCCGTAGATGTTCAGTGTCGTAGTGAGGAACTTGACATCCGTGGGGTCTTCGAGGGTCAACGGTAGTGGTACACACATCATCGGAGTACTTGACGGATCCGAGAGGTACTTGTCGAAATGCACGTCGACGGTAGTGGAACTTGACGCATCGTCGTGTGGAGTCGTACTCGGTGTCACATGTAGTCGTACTTGAGGTGGTCTTGGCGTTTCGGGTCTCGCAGTGTAGTCGAACTTGGTGGCCTTAACGAATCCAAGAGCGTTGGTCGTACTCGGCGTGCAGTCAGCGAAGATGGTCTTTGTCGGTGTACTAAAGTAGGGGTACCTTAGTATCCCGAACTTGTGCACGGGCAGTCGCAGCGACCCGCGGCAAGGCTTGCCGGGCGACCGCCAAGACCCTCCGTGGTTCCTTTGGAGCCATTCAAGAACAAAGTATTCGAGCCGAGGCACAAGACCCCGGCAAGAGGAGCTTGCCGGGAAGGCCGCTCAAAGTATCCAAGACCCCGGCAAGAGGAGCTTGCCGGGAGGAAGCACAAAGACCCCGGCAAGAGGAGCTTGCCGGGAAGACCAACCAAGGCATCCCAAGGAACTCGTCGCGGCACGCCACGTGTCCCGACGAGACCTGGTGAGCGACAAGCTCCCGGACGCGACAAGACAACATCCACGGCAAGGCGCTTGCCGCGGCAAGATACTACTCCGCAGCCCGCGCTCCAGCTCACCCACCAACGTGTCGCCCTGGGACCATTCCTGGCGTACGTGGCGGGAGGCTGTGCAGCCAGGGGCATGCGGTGGCAAGCAGGCGTTGACAAGGAGCCATCATGGCAAATGGTGGCGCCCCTGACGGTCCCTTTCCGCCCCGTCTAGGCGACACAGACAGGCATTTAATGCCTTTGGCCCCTGCCGTCAGGGTTAGGTATGATACAACTGTAGCAAGTGGTGGCGCCAACTACCACCTCTTTTACCTTTTTACCCTCATCTCTGTTGCCACCTGTCGGTGACCCCTTAGACATATAAAAGGAGGCCCATGCGCAACAGTGAGGGGGACGACCATTCTCACGCTCGGCCTCACTAGCCACCCGAGTGTACTATAGCATTCATCGCTCCCGAGCAAGAACACAAATACAAACCAAGGCAGGAGTAGGGTTTTACGCATCCGTGCGGCCCGAACCTGGGTAAACCGATCGCGTCGCTCGTGCATTTGCCTCGATCTACTCTTTGTGCATCCCCCGCCCCCTGCCGAACCAAAAGGGGCTCGGTCCGCCGATCCCCATAGGTGTACGTGGGATCAGCAACCCCCGACATCTTTGGCGCGCCAGGTAGGGGGGCGTCGAGGTTGTGCGAACCTGATCCGGCGTTCGCACAAGCCGAATCTTCATCATCTTCATCAACATGCCGCCGAAGAAGAAGGCTTCGGAGGCAGCCGCTCCGTCTGCGCTGATCCCACCATCGCCAGAGCGAACGGCTGGTGGGGTAGGCGCCGGCGCAAGAGCGGGTGCCGACGAAGGGACTCATGGTGCTGCCAGGTCCAAGGACAAGGCCGCGCTGCACATCGGCGGCGCGGTCGGCTCCCACAACGACCGCGCGCACTCCAAGACCTCGGCGTCCGTACACGCACCGCGCCCATCCCAGGAGGCGCGGGACCAGCAACGTCATGGTACCCGCGGTACCATACGCTTGCTGGGCCAAGATCAAGCCGGCGGATCCCGGAGTGCTCAGGACCAGCATGCACGCCAACATGCTGGCACGAGCGTGGCACGGTCGCTTGGGCGAGATATTGCTCCTTCTAACGTAGTTAGAAGTCCGAGCATGTCCCGCTCCTCGCACCATTCGCCGCCGCCCTGCCGGTGGTTCTTTGGTCGATCAGGATGACGCCAAATCGAGCCACTGGCCAGACACCCTTCGCTCTAGTCTATGGAGCGGAGGCAGTTACCCCCACGGAACTCATATACGGGTCACCTCGAGTGCTCGCTTATGATGAGCTCGAGCAAGAGCAGCTGCGGCAAGACGACGCGCTGCTCCTTGAGGAAGACCGTCTTCAGGCTGCTGTGCAAGCCACTCGCCACCAGCAAGCTTTGCGCCGCTACCATAGCCGCAAAGTTAAAGCCAGAAGCTTCGAGGAAGGCGACCTTGTTCTTCGGCGCGTTCAGTCCGCCAAGAATTCCAACAAGTTGACGCCGAAGTGGGAAGGCCCTTACCGGGTGAAACGAGTCACCAGGCCTGGCGCTGTCCGCCTGGAGACTGAAGATGGCATCCCAGTGAGCAACTCCTGGGATATTGGGCATCTTCGTAAGTTTTACCCGTAAGGCGCGGTTGTCGGACCCTGTCCGGCAACCACCCTTTTGTACAAAGTCTTGCCGCTGCTGCATGTAATCCTTTGTACAAAGCCGGGCACAGATCCCGTGCAGAAAGATTATGTGCTCAGCACACCTTGCCTATTTCATGCTTTTTAAATTTTGCATGTATTATCTGACATTTTGTGCAGCACTTACCCCCGGTAAGCAATAACGAGCCATAAGGCTCCATACTGTTATTTCCTCTTCTTTCTTTTTCGCAAGAAAAGGGGAGGTCCTCTCGCGCACAAGTTTGCCGGGAGGGGAGGGGAGAAGATACGGTATGGACCAGGCGTCGTTCAAGAAGGTTTTGCCTCGCCGGGAGCAAATAACAGAAAAGTTAAGTTGCCAAAGTCTGAGCAACCAAATTTTCTTTAAATTTTTAAGTTATCTTCCTCGAACGACCGTACTTTGTATGAAAAACCTGTGCGCGGAGGAACCAACTCGTAGGTAGTTGCGCCCTTACTGTTGTTTCGAGTCCGCTCAACAACTTAAGTGAGCCGCGACTAGCTCTGCGACAAGGTTTCTTGCCGGCCGCGGCACCGCCAACTCGTAGCTAGTCGCGCCCTTACTGTTATTTCGAGTCCGCTCAACAACTTAAGTGGGCTGCGACTAGCTCTGCGACAAGGTTTCTTGCCAACAGCGGCACTGCCTGCAGGCTGCTGATGTTCCGCACTCAGCGCTCGCGGCAGAGGTGCCTGCGCCGGCAAGTTCCCTAAAAGCGTAGGGTAAAAACATACAAAGGAAGGAGTCAAGTAAATGAAATAACATAGCAATTAAATTTATAGAGTTATCTTCCTTGAACGATCATCCCTTGTATGAAAAACCTGTGCGCGAAGGAACCGACTCGTAGTTAGTTGTGCCCTTACTGTTGTTTCGAGTCCGCTCAACAACTTAAGTGAGCTGCAACTAGCTCTGTGACAAGATTTCTTGTCGGTCGCGGCACCGCCAGCAGGTTGCTGACGTTCCGCACTCAGCACTCGCGGCAAGCGTGCCCGCGCCGGCAAGTTCCCTAAAAGCGTAGGGTAAAAACATACAAGGGAAAGAGTCAAGTAAAGAAAATAACATAGCAATTACTACTAAGTATAGAATATATTACAAAATAGCTTGTCGCAACTCTAACAGACTATTTTTCATAACTCTATTGACAGCGACAAGGAAAGAAAAAGATGGATGGCCTAGTCTACATGGTCGCCTTCGACCCTCCTGATTCCGCTCACCCTGTCCACGATGGTGCGACAAGGGCCTTGAGCTCCTCTAGATCAGCATCTGGCGGCAAGCTCCAGAGGACGTTGGTGAGGCGGAGACCTAGGTTGTGGAAGGCCACCTTCATCGGCACCTTCTCGAGGGCTCCCGCGCAAATCTTGCGCAACTCGTCGGCAAGTTGCTTTGGGATTTGCTCCCGGAGTCACTGGAGCGCCGTCACCACGCCCTTGAAGAATAGGGTCAGCTTGGCGCTGGGTTGGAGGTTCTCGTCGGAGGAGTACCCGAGATCCACCATCCCCAATTGCGCCAGCTCCTTGTCGACATCCGCGGCGACGTCCACCAAACCCTCCGTCCAGTGCTCCACATTCTCTGACAAAGTCTTCCGGGCGGCAGCGGCCTTCGCCAGCAGCACCTTGCCGGCCCTGACCTCCTCCTTCAGGGCCATCTCCTGCTCCTTGGCGCCGTCCAGAGATTTGGTCAGGGCCACCAGCTTCACTTCGAGATCAGCGTTGGAGTTCTTGGCAGCGTCCAGTTCCTTGCCCTTCTCGGTGAAAAGGGCCTGCAGCTCCGAATAGCTATTGGCGTCCTTCTCACGCTCGAGCTTGAGCGCGGCAAGCTCGTCGCCGCTCGCCTTGAGGTCCGCCTCCAGCTGCACCACCTTCAGCTCCAGCTCAGCCTTGGCGGCCTCGGCAGCTGCGGCGGCGTCTTCGGCCCGCCTGACGGCTCCGCCAACTGCTCGCTCGCGCGCGGCAAGTTCCTCCTCGTGGCTGTCAAGGTGGACCTTCCGCTGCACCAAGTCACCCTCCTGCGAAGACAACCTCTCCGCGGCAAGGCGTTGGCGCTCTTCAACGTTGGCCTTCTCGAGGAGGAAGGCCTGCTGCGCCTCGACAAGATCTTCCCGCTCCTTTGCCAAGGAGCGGAGAGCTTCCTGGTTGGCGCCTCGGAGCTCTTCTGCGCGCTTCTCGATATCAGCGCCAGCCTTCGCCACGAGTGCTTCGCGGGACTCCAGCTTGGCCTGCCAGGCGCGATAGAGCGCCACTAGCTTCCGCAGCAGGCGCTCTTCTTCAGGTTCGCCGCTGCTGCTGCTTGGCACGTCGACCAATTTCAGCCCGGCGGAGGCAAGCACCTCTCCGTCCAGCATCTCCCCCTCGATCGGCGCCCTGGAGCTTGATGTCCAGGGGAGATTGATGAAGATATCCTCGCCGGCCTTCAGGTAGATGCCAGGCTGGGGCTCTTCGGAGCCTGGCGTGGCAGCAGCGGTGGAGGAGTCGGTGGTCGGAGCAGCGCCTGGCGCTCCTGCGGCCTCCGGGTCGTCAGTATGACCGGTAGACTCCCCGCCCGCCCCTGCGGTGGCAGCCCTGGCGGCCTCCTCGCCGGCGCCGGCTGCTTCCTCGGCGGCGACCTCCGTCTCCATCGGCTTTGCGGCAGATGGACCTGACGGCCAGAAGAGGGGAGAAAATTCAAGCAAAATTCGAGCAAAACCCAAGAGAAAGATCAAGAAGACGAAGAAGCCAAGGGGAGTTTGGAAACAAGGAAGTTACCTGTGCCGGGGTCTGCAGCCGTGGTCTCCGTTGCCGGGGGCTCCTCCCTTGTCGGAGACCCCTCCGGAGATCCTTCCCCTGCCGGGGGCTCGTCCCCTGCCAGAGTCTCCTCTCTTACCGGGGGCTCCTCCCTTGTCGGAGTCGCCTCCCTTGCCGGAGACTTCTCCCTCGCCGGAGGACTCTCCCTTGGCACTTCGGGAGCGGTCTCCAGGCTCCCCTGGTGAGGCTGCTCTGCTCCTGCACGAGTCAACAAACAAGTATCAGCACAGCAAGGATCTTCGTGCGCGCCCAACAGCGGGAAGTAAACAAAACACTTACGCTGGGGGCTGCTCTAAAGATCAGCCGCCGGGTCCGACGGGTTCGTCTCAGGCACGTCCCCTGTTGACGTAGTGGGTTCGTCCTTGATGACGATCACCGGCACCTTGGCTCTGTTTGCCTCTCTCTGTGCTAGAGTCCTAAAAAGGAAGAGAGGCAGAGGAAGGCAAGTGAGAAACAAGACAAGACAAAAACAGCGGAAATCAAAGAATTGCAAGTACAATGAGAAGAACTTACTCCCCTTCTTCTTGTTGGGGACCGTTGCAGAAAACAAAAATTTTCCTACTCGTTTCACCAAGATCCATCTAGGAGTTCATCTAGCAACGAGTCATGAGATGCATCTACATACCTTTGTAGATCGCGTGCGGAAGCATTCAACGAACGGGGATGATGTAGTCGAACACGACGTGATCCAAATCACCGATGACCGAGTGCCGAACGGACGGCACCTCCGCGTTCAACACACGTACGGGACGGGAGACGTCTCCTCCTTCTTGATCCAGCAAGGGGGAGGAGAGGTTGATGATGATCCAGCAGCACGACGGCGTGGTGGTGGATGCAGGGCGTCACAGTAGCAGGGCTTCGCCTATACTACGCAAGAGAGAGATGTAACAGGGAGAGAGGGAAGCACCAAAAGCGTAGCCTCAAGTCCCTCCTCTCCCCCACTATATATAGGGGTGCCAAGGGGGGCGCCGGCCCTAGGAGATGGATCTCCTAGGGGGGCGGCGGCCAAGGGTGGGGGGCTTGCCCCCCAAGGCAAGGGGGCGCCCCCCCCTTTAGGGTTTCCCCTAACCCTAGGCGCATGGGCCCCTTAGGGGGTGGCGCCCCAGCCCACTAAGGGCTGGGTTCCTTCCCACTTCAGCCCATGGGCCCTCCAGGATAGGTGGCCCCGCCCGGTGGACCCCCGGGACCCTTCCGGTGGTCCCGGTACAATACCGGTAACCCCGAAACTTGCCCCGATGGCCGAAACAGCACTTCCTATATATAATTCTTTACCTCTGGACCATTCCGGAACTCCTCGTGACGTCCGGGATCTCATCCGAGACTCCGAACAACATTTGGGTTACTGCATATACATATCTTCACAACCCTAGCGTCACCGAACCTTAAGTGTGTAGACCCTACGGGTTCGGGAGACATGTAGACATGACCGAGACGACTCTCCGGTCAATAACCAACAGCGGGATCTGGATACCCATGTTGGCTCCCACATGCTCCACGATGATCTCAGCGGATGAACCACGATGTCGAGAATTCAATCAACCCCGTATGCAATTCCCTTTGTCAATCGATATATTACTTGCCCGAGATTCGATCGTCGGTATCCCAATACCTCGTTCAATCTCGTTACCGGCAAGTCACTTTACTCGTACCATAATGCATGATCCCGTGACCAGACACTTGGTCACTTTGAGCTCATTATGATGATGCATTACCGAGTGGGCCCGGTGATACCTCTCCGTCATACGGAGTGACAAATCCCAGTCTTGATCCGTGTCAACCCAACAGACACTTTCGGAGATACCCGTAATATACCTTTATAGTCACCCAGTTACGTTGTGACGTTTGGTACACCCAAAGCACTCCTACGGTATCCGGGAGTTACACGATCTCATGGTCTAAGGAAAAGATACTTGACATTGCAAAACTCTAGCAAACGAACTATACGATCTTTATGCTATGTTTAGGATTGGGTCTTGTCCATCACATCATTCTCCTAATGATGTGATCTCGTTATCAATGACATCTTATGTCCATAGCCAGGAAACCATGACTATCTGTCGATTAACGAGCTAGTCAACTAGAGGCTTACTAGGGACATGTTGGTGTCTGTTATTCACACATGTATTACGATTTCCGGATAACACAATTATAGCATGAATAAAGACAATTATCATGAACAAGGAAATATAATAATAATGCTTTTATTATTGCCTCTAGGGCATATTTCCAACACTTCTTCCTCGTCGGAGCTAAACGCAGAGAAGTCAAAATCCGGCCCGCGGCTGGCGCGGGAAGGAGGAGGGGTAGGCTCCCTTGGCCGCTTGGCGGGAGCAGAAGCGGCAGTCCGGGAAGACCCCGCTCCAGTGGAAGTAGCAGCATGGGGCGCTCCCGCGGCAACAGTGCTTGCCACGGTGGAGCGCGTCGTGCGGCGCGGCGACTGCCGGCCCGCCTGCCGCCTCGCCGCATCCCCGGCCTTGCGGAGACGCCTTCTTGGTGGAGATGGGGACGCTGCTGGCGGCGTACTGTCGGAGGACGAAGAGGAGGAGGAGGAGTCGATCTCCAAAGAGCCGCTCGTATCATCGGCAGGCTCGCTCGGTTCGGCGTCATGCCCGGCAACTTGGCTCGGCCCGGCATCGCGCCCGGCAACCTCCTTCTTGCCGGCAAGATCCTTCTTGCCGGCAAGTTCTTCCCGCTCGGCACGGTTCGCCGCCTCTGCCGCCGCAGCCTCCTCCAAGGTGAAGCCGAACTCGCCCGCCGCGGCAACTGCTGCCGCCTCTTCCAACCTGGTGGCGATGTACGCCAGCTCCGCCTCGGTGGTGTCGCGGGTGAGGCCGTCCTTCTCGTCAGCACGGATTGGCACTTCCACCAAGTCATCGAAGAATTGCTGCACAACCTCGTCCTCTGGCTCTTGCCAAGTTGGCACGATTCCGTGCGAATCGCACAGTGGCATCATCGCCCTAATGCGGTCGAGCGCCGAATTGTTGCATAGAGGGACGACGCCTTGCGGCAATCTGAAGACCTCGGGGTGATCTGAATCATACTTGAAGAGCTCCTGCAGTACTCCGTTGAGTTCAAGGACAATGAAATTGTAATTGAGGCCTGGGCGCAGCCTCATGACGTCTGCCGCATTCTTGAACTCCCAGGCAGGCCTCCCCCGTTCCTGCAAGGGAGCGATGCAGCGACGAAGGAAGTCTGCGCCGACGGCCCCTATAGTAAGCCCGGCAAGCCTGAGGCGCTGGATCCTGGTGAAAGCAATCTTCAGCCTGCTGTCCTCCGGGGCCACATCGCTCCAGTCACTACCGCGCACTGCTGCTACTTGACGTCGGGCGGTGAATGGCTGTGGGCTCTCCTCGATAATCCAACACCAATTCGCTCTCCACTCCTCCCACTTGCCGCGGAACTCCCCCTCCAGATAAGATTCCTTCTTGCCTGCCCTAGAGACCCAGGCAATTCCATCGGACAGGGTTTCTCCTCTCTCTACCCGGGGGATGAAAAAGTGGCGAAAAAGGGCTATGCTAGGGTGGACTCCGACAAAGTTCTCGCAAAGGTGTGCGAAAACTGCCATGGTGAGGACGGCGTTGGGAGTGAAGTCAAGGAGATAGAGATTGTATGTGTTCATGATATCGCAGAAAAACTCGGAAAAAGGCGGGCAGAGCCCGCAGTAAAAGAAGACGGCAAAGAAAGGGTACCCTTCCGGAGCCGTCGCGTGAGCAGCGCCCGGGAGCACCCTGGTCCGCGGGTGAGCTTGCGTCTCCGTCGCCCAAAAGAGGTAATAGAACTCCCGCAGCTCCTTCGCGTCGAGCTTGGGGGGGGGGAGATGGCTCGCTCCTTCCGCATCGCCGCGAGCCGCTGCGCCTCGGTCGACTTCACGGCCTTCCCCTTGTCGCCCTTCGGAGCCATGGCGGAAGCAGTGGAGGAGGTCGACAGCGTGGTGGTGCTGGTGGCAATGCGGTGGGGGGGGGGGGCGGGCAGGGCGCTGCGCTCTGTGTGCTTTGGGAAGACGGAGGCAGGGCGGAGTTTTTCAAGATTGGAGCAGAATGGGGGCGAGTGGGCGCACTACCCCTGCTTCCCTTTGCTTATAAAGGGGGAGGTGGCGGACGTTCCGCCTTTCCTAATAAAAAACCACCCACGATTTCTCCCACGACGTGACGCATGCACACGGGGCTTAGCCCCGCGCACGCCGCCCACGTCACGCATGATGCCGCGTTCGACGCGTGCCGTGCGGGGAGGGCGCGGTGGATGCGGGGTGAGTTATGGCGTAACCTAGGCCGCGCGTGCCCGTGCACTGTTTTGGGCTTGGCCCAACAGCGCTCGGCACCGTGTATGGCCCAGGCCCGGGGGCTCCTGTCGGTGTACTAAAGTAGGGGTACCTTAGTATCCCGAACTTGTGCACGGGCAGTCGCAGCGACCCGCGGCAAGGCTTGCCGGGCGACCGCCAAGACCCTCCGTGGTTCCTTTGGAGCCATTCAAGAACAAAGTATTCGAGCCAAGGCACAAGACCCCGGCAAGAGGAGCTTGCCGGGAAGACCGCTCAAAGTATCCAAGACCCCGGCAAGAGGAGCTTGCCGGGAGGAAGCACAAAGACCCCGGCAAGAGGAGCTTGCCGAGAAGACCAACCAAGGCATCCCAAGGAACTCGCTGCGGCACGCCATGTGTCCCGACGAGACCCGGTGAGCGACAAGCTCCCGGGCGCGACAAGACAACATCCGTGGCAAGGCGCTTGCCACGGCAAGCTACTACTCCGCAGCCCGCGCTCCAGCTCACCCACCAACATGTCGCCCTGGGACCATTCCTGGCGTACGTGGCGGGAGGCTGTGCAGCCAGGGGCATGCGGTGGCAAGCAGGCGCTGACAAGGAGCCATCGTGGCAAACGGTGGCGCCCCTGACGGTCCCTTTCCGCCCCGTCTAGGCGACACAGAAAGGCATTTAATGCCTTTGTCGCCTGCCGTCAGGGTTAGGTATGATACAACTGTAGCAAGCGGTGGCGCCAACTACCACCTCTTTTACCTTTTTACCCTCATCTCTGTTGCCACCTGTCGGTGACCCCTTAGACATATAAAAGGAGGCCCATGCGCAACAGTGAGGGGGGACGACCATTCTCACGCTCGGCCTCACTAGCCACCCGAGTGTACTGTAGCATTCATCGCTCCCGAGCAAGAACACAAATACAAACCAAGGCAGGAGTAGGGTTTTACGCATCCGTGCGGCCCGAACCTGGGTAAACCGATCGCGTCGCTCGTGCGTTCGCCTCGATCTGCTCTTTGTGCATCCCCCGCCCCCTGCCGGACCAAAAGGGGCTCGGTCCGCCGATCCCCATAGGTGTACGTGGGATCAGCAACCCCCGACAGTCTTGACGATCCCGTGCCCGTTTTGGTGGGCATTCGTGGTCATCCCAATAGAACTTGGCGGCCTTGGGTCTTGGTGTTGCTTGTGTTGGAGACACACGGCAGTGCTCGCTGTTTGTAGGTCGTCGAGGTGCACACAAGCTACGGGTGCCGATGGTCGAAGCAGAGGAGGTCAGCGCACGGACGTGGAAGCACAGGGAGGCGGCTTGTCGGCGCGAGGGAAGGCAGAGACACATGCGAGGAGGAGTCCCAGCGGTGGAGCTCCATGGGAGGCGCGGCCATGCGGGGTTGATGGAGCTCCTCGAGTAGAGAAGAAGCCGGCGGTGGCTGGGCGTTGGGGACCTCGAGGCCTTGGGGATGACCTGCAGCAGAAGGAGGCGCGGGCGGCAAGACGACGGGGAGGCGCAAGGGGCGGACCAGAGCGGCGGCCTTATGGATGGAGGGAGGAGGTCAGGCGCTGTGAGGGAGAGCGGGAGACCAAGCGAGGGGAAGAGGGAGCATGGGGAATCAGGCGTCGGACACAGGGTCTCGCTGGAGAAGGAGTTGAGGGATCGCAGCGGCAGCAAGGCCATGGACGAGGCGCAGGGATCTTGCCGGCAAGGAGAAAGCAGAGGCGGCAAGGCGGCGGAGGTCGCCGGCAGAGCGACCGGGCGCGGGGGTGCGTGTCCATGGGTATCGGGATCCCTCTCCTGTGTGGTGACGGCGCGAGGGGAGAAGTGGGGATCGGGGAAGAGAGGTTGTGCGGGCTAGGGTTAGGAAGGGGTCAGCTGTGCCGGGAAGTAGATGGGCCGGCGCGCAAGTTGGGAGGCCCAGCTGGGCTCTCTTCTTTGTCTAGGGAAAATAAAAAATAAAACAGGGATAGGAAGAAAAGAAAGAGAGGTTAGGGGTGGAGCTTGTGCAGGAGGGTATTTTCTCGGTGTCACAAAAATGTGTTTGACCCAAGAAAATTAGAAGTGTCATAAATGAAAGGTGTAAATTCAAACTCATTTGAATTTAATTCAAATGGGTTTGAACTCGGACTTGGTAAAAGGAGGTCCAAAATTTTTTCGAATTTTTAGAGAAGCCTCAATAAAAGAGATAAATAATTGTTGCCAAGGTTTGGAGGTGAAACTTGAAGTAGAAAAGGCATGGGCTTATTTTTGCAAGTGTGTTGTGATAAATTCCAAATTAAAGGAATATTTGATATAGCTCCCTAATATTGGGAGGGTATGTTGTAAAGAGAATCACCATGTGACTTCCCTCGGTTTAAATGGACCCAAGATCCATGCAATTTATTTAGTTGAGTTTTAAAATGGGTTGCATGATGACATGATGCCATGCACGTGATGCAATGATGAATGCAACGAACCAAACAAATCACACGACGAAACCCGGAAATCATGGAAGGCACCTGAAGCTCCGGTCTTGGGGCGTCAAAACAGTCCATCACTACGAGAGGATCTCGTCCCGAGATCTAGAATGGCACCGGAGGGAAACGGAAGAGGAAGAGAAGAGGTAAAACTAAGTTGCTTCTTTGACAAACGAGTGAAACCAAAGAGCCTTGAGAGGTTGAACAACTTGAAAGAAACAATACAAGAAAGTTGAACAAAGTTGAAAACAATCCATTAGAAAAGAGGAACAAGGAACATTATGGGAACCTTGTAGGTTGAAAGACATAAGAAAAGGGTTACAATGGACAAGAAGTACATGCAAGCACTCCGGTTGAAACGAGATGACAAGGAATGATAAAGATCAATTACGATAACACTCCGGTTGGAAAAGGAAGGCATAGAATATGATCTTGACAAGATGAGAGGATATATACTTGATGAAATCAACAACACACTGCCTCCGTAACAAATGTAAGAATGGAATCAAAAGAACGGAGGAGAAAACAACATCTTCTGCCTCAAATGAGCTTGAAAAAGCATCTTTAGGAGAAGGGTCGAACGGAGTTGTTGGAAAAACCAACAACGAAAGGAGTAAGCTTGTTGTGGGCTTATGGAAAACATCTCGAAATTTGAGGTGAAATTCTGCCACTAGCAGAAACAATAGATTGGACTGATATGACCAAGGAGACGAGAAGCTTATCTCATCGGGAGGATAAATGAAGAACTTGGGTCATTTATAAGCACCATAAATAGCAACAATCCTTAGGGAAAGCTTTAGGTGAAATATAACCCAAGATAATTCCAAGGAAGAAAATGATGGGTTTAAATATCTCATTCTTAACAACTTGCGAATCATGAAACACGAAGGGAAATTGTCAAGAATGACATAACACCACCTCAAAAGATAAAGTAGGAAGAATTGCACTTCGGAATGCAAGATGAAGAATGCTTGAACTCCTCAAAACAAGACATGCTTTGAACACCAGAGTATAGCTTGGCGGATCTTAACTTCGAGAGAAAATCTTGAGGACAATTGAAGAATGAAAGGAATCCTTGACAAACCACCATGTAAAGCCTCCCTGAAGAACTCCGGTAATAAAAGAATGATCAAACGAAAAGGGGAAGTTGAAAAGAACTCCGGGAGAAGCCTTGCAATGATTAGGTGAAGCTTTGAAATGATATAACCGAGAAAAACTTGGAACTCAGGAAAGAAAGAAGAACAACTGAAATCAAGAATTTTGATGAACCTCCGGAATAAGGAATTAATCACTTGGATGAAACAAGAATAAGAATTACATTATGCGTATCCTTCACCAATTTAGATTGATGACAAGCAACGGATTTGGCATATTACTTATTCTCGTAGAAAGGATTAAGATAGATATAGCGTCACTTGGGAAGGTCTTCAACGAACCCCGGTAGGATTTGGAAACAACGAATGAATTAATATGATAACGAAGGAAGAAGAATCTTTGAACAAACCACCGTAAGAATTGGAAAGGAACAAAGTAAAGGGATGAATCACCGGTAAGAATTAGAGAACGAATGAAGATACTTGAGGGAATTTAGATACAAGTGAAACGAAGAGATCACGAGCTGATAAGATAATACTTGAATGATACACATGTATGATTTGGGGAACAATAGCTGAAAGCTGAGAATGAATAAATCTACTGAAATGATGCCCTTCGGAGAATCAAACTGAAAAAGACTCCTGAATTACTCCGGATGGGTGAAAAGAATTTTCACAATCGAAAACAATCATGAGAGGACGGCATCAAGCTTGAACTACGCATCTCTGAGAGAACGGATAAGATTTGGAGGAAAAATTCTTCTTCGGTCTTCAAATCCGAGAATGACGACGAGAAACACCACCATGAATTGTTGAGGCACTCTGGGATGAAAATTAGAAAGGTTGAACTGACGATGAAAAATAATTTGAAAGATCTTGGAGAAAGACATATAACTGATGATAATTCATTCTTACGTCAAACTTTGACATGAATTTGAGAATAACTCCAGAAAAATTAGAAGAGTTAGGTAAGATCCTGGGAAACACCTCTGGGTTAGGGCCCGCTGAAAAGATACACCGTTGAACGATTTAAAAGAGAGAATGCGCCGGTTGAATTAAATGGCTTAAATGAGATAACATCCTCAAAAGAACTTGAACAAATGCAGAGTGGAAACACGAATCTTCGAGATATCTTCAGCACTCCGAAACAATTGAATAGTGAGAAGTGGATGATTAAGAGGTGCACCGACATGAGAAAATATTTGAAACGAGGAAAAGGATAAGATCGACAAAGCTTGACTTGAATCCACCGGAGAAGAAAACAGAACGAAGAATGATGAACTTGAAGCTCCATTAGTATCTTTCTGAGAATCACCGGATAAGAACATTGACGGAAAAGAATAGAGAGACTTCCCATCAATAATAGGGATACTTGATTAAGAAATCCGAGTCCTTGAAGAAAAAGGGTGGTAGGGCGGGAAAAACAAGGACAACTTCGGACGGATGAAACAAACACCGTTGAGAAACTTAGAATTAATCTTGCGAATGTTGAAATGATCGGATCCACTTGAAGAGAAGCACACCGGTTGAAAAGGATTGACATGATAATCTCGATTATTAGGAAGGATTAGTATTGACATAGAAATATGAGAACACCACTTAGGAAAGGTATGGAATCAACATTTGACATTGAAGCAACTCGAATACCACAACTGAAAAACAAAACAAAGGATTGGCTTGCAAAATAAGCCAGAAACAAACATATGATAGATCCCATATCGTATCATGTGTCTGTTGGAAAGATACTCTAGGAGCTACTTGAATTCCCACTTATCAACTCTCGAAACTTTCCAGTTATGCAATCAGGTGTTGGGGATACAGGGGAAGCATAATATCTCACCCAAAACTAACAAATCCTACATCCAGTTGTATCCATCCTTCAACACATAACCAAGAAACCTTCGGAAATCATTTACCTCAACCTTCGAAAAGCATCCGTTATACGAGTTATGGCAATACTCCCAAACTCCCGCCCTAGTACTGGGTGGCGTCGAGGTTATCTCACCAACAACTGCATAAAAGAGATTTTCGATGTCGGCGAACTCAGGTATTCCAGAACTGTAACGATAAAATTGTGATGACAACACCTCGGAGCTCAACTCCCCGGGACACTGCCACAACCCCTAAATGTCAGGAGGCACCAAGAACAATGTTCTCGTCACAAAACCATCGGAACGATTCCAAGATACTCGCGTGATTCGAAAAAAATCTGTGAAATTTGAGGAGAGAAGAGTCAAAACTCTATGTCAGGAGGCCTCACCAGAGCGACGAAGGGACTGAGGAGTAAAAAGAATCCTACTCTCTGATATATATAATCCTAAGACTCAAAACATTTTCCTCTAACGTCAGCGATTCGATCAAGCAGGGGGCTCCTAAGTCGGGGAAGGCTCTGATTACCAACTTGTAACACCCACGATGCGGCTATATCTCCCACGTGTCGGGGCACGACTTAGAGGCATAACCACATGGTAGGCATGTCGCAAGAGGGGTAATCTTTACACATCCCATGTACTGAATAAGAAAGGGATAAAGAGTTGTCTTACAATCGCCACTTCACACGATACATAAATATATCATACATCATCCAAAATACAAACAAGGTCCGACTACGGAACCAAAATAAAGAAAGACAACCCCAAATGCTAGATCCCCGATCGCCCCAACTAGGCTCCTCTACTGATCATCCGGAAAAGACACATAGTAATGGCCCGAATCCTCGTCGAACTCCCATTAGAGTTCGGTAGCGTCCCCTGCACTGGCATCATCGGCACCTGCATCTGTTTTGGAAGTATCTGTGAGTCACAAGGACTCAGCAATCTCACACCCTCGCGATCAAGACTATTTAAGCTTAAAGGTAGGCAAAGGTAGTGAGGTGGAGCTGCAGCAAACACTAGCATATATGGTGGCTAACTTACGCAAAAGAGAGCGAGAAGAGAAGCAAAGCACGTTCGAGAAGCTAATAATGATCAAGAAGTGATCCTGAGGCTACTTACGTTCAAGCATAACACGAGACCGTGTTCTCTTCCTGGACTCCGTCGAAAAGAGACCATCATGGCTACACACGCAGTTGATTCATTTTAATTAGATTAAGTGTCAAGTTCTCTATAACCGGACATTAACAAATCCCCATCTGCCCATAACCGCGGTCACGACTTTCGAAAGTTCAAAACCATGCAGGGGTGTCCCAACTTAGCCCATCACAAGCTCTCACGGTGAACGAAGGATATTCCTTCTCCCAGGGCGACCCGATCAGACTCGGAATCCTGGTTACAAGACATTTCGACAATGGTAAAACAAGACCAGCAAAGCCGCCCGATGTGCCGACAAATCCCGATAGGAGTCACACGTATCTCGTTCTCAGGGCACACCGGATAGGTCAAGCTACGAGTAAAACCAACCCTCGAGTTGCCCCGAGGTGGCCCTGCAGGCTACCCGTTTCGAACCAACACTCAGAGGAGCACTGGCCCGGGGGTTTAAAATAAAGATGACCCTTGAGTTTGCAGAACCCAAGGGAAGGTATATGGTGGTGGGTAGGCAAATGGTAAAACCAAGGTTGGGCCTTGCTGGAGGAGTTTTATTCAAGGCGAACTGTCAAGGGGTTCCCATTATAACCCAACCGCGTAAGGAACGCAAAATCAAGGAACATAACACCGGTATGACGGAAACTAGGGCGGCAAGAGTGGAACAAAACACCAGGCATAAGGCCGAGCCTTCCACCCTTTACCAAGTATATAGGTGCATTAAAGTAAACAAGATATAATAATGATATCCCAACAATATCCATGTTCCAACACGGAACGAACTCCCTCTTCACCTGCAACTAGCAATGGTATAAAAGGGGCTGAGCAAAGCGGTAACATAGCCAAACAACGGTTTGCTAGGAAAAGATGGGTTAGAGGCTTGACATGGCAATATGGGAGGCATGATATAGTAATTGGTAGGTATCGCGGCATGGCAATAGAGCAAGCAACTAGCAAGCAAAGATAGAAGTGATTTCGAGGGTATGGTCATCTTGCCTGAGATCCCGCAAGGAAGAAGAACGAGTCCATGAAGAAGACAAACGGATGTAGTCGAACGGATCCTCACAAACGCGACGTTACCGGAACTAACAAGAAGAAGCAACACCGGAAAGAAGCAAACAACATGGTAAACAATCATCACATAAACATGGCATGATGCACAACCAAGGATGATGCATATCCGGTTTAAATATGCATGGCATGGCAAAGTGCACAAACAATACTACAAATTAAATGAAGCTCAATATGCAACGAGTTGCATATTGACGAAACACCACGTGACTTATTTACTTCTCTCTCGTTTAGGTACTCAACAATATTAAATGTTGTTAAACATGGCAAGAGGAGAAGCATAAAGAAATTATCTATTTAGGCAAGTTTAATTAAGGACGGAACGCCAAACAACAATTCCGGTAAAACCCCATATGCATTTAGCAATTTAAGGCAAACAACAATTTTAAACATTTTAAATGTTATTATCATGATGCGGATGACATGAACAAGTTATATGTAATTTTATGAAAAAGTTGGCATGTTATAAGATATGAAGCATTTTGTCACCATAGTGGAAAGAAAGGGTGTCACAGCGACGATAATGAAAATGGTGCCACGACAACGTTTCGGTTCCGGTAACTCGATTGAGATGCCGGTGGAAAAGATAGGGCGTGAGCGAGTTGAGCAAGATGGTGGGGTGATCCCGGTAACCGGGTTCCCACGGGTCAACGGCAAACGAGGAGGACCAAGCGAGCAGCGATTCGACCATGGTGCAAACATGGGCATCTCATACAACACATCATATGCATACGGTCTACGGGCATCGTTCCGGTGGTTATACCTTCCAAAGGTGCATTTACGGAGTGGTTCGAGTTCAGTAAAGGAAGTAGGCGTTCTCGCGACGGTAGTGGTACACGGTCGTCGTGGAAGTAGTTGTTCACGGGTCGTTGTGGGAAGTTGTCCTTCTCGTAGCGACGGTAGTGAAAGTAGTGGTACATGTTTCGTAGTCGTACACATTCCGTAGATGTTTGGTGTCGTAGTGAGGAACTTGACATCCATGGGGTCATCGGGGTACTTGACGGATCCGAAAGGTACTTGTCGAAATTAATGCATGTCAACGATAGTGGAACTTGACGCATTGTCGTGTGAAGTCAGTACTCGGTGTTACATGTAGTCGAACTTGAGGTGGTCTTAGCATTTCGGGTCTCGCAGTGTAGTCGAACTTGGTGGCCTTAACGAATCCAAGAGCGTTGGTCGTACTCGGCGTGCAGTTAGCGAAGATGGTCTTGATGATCCCGTGCCCGTTTTGGTAGGCATTCGTGGTCATCGCCAATAGAACTTGGCGGCCTTGGGTCTTGGTGTTGCTTGGGTTGGAGACACACGGCAGTGGTCGCTGTTTGTAGGTCGTCGAGGTGCACACAAGCTACGGGTGCCGATGGCCGAACCAGAGGAGGTCAGCGCACGGACGTGGAAGCACAGGGAGGCGGCTTCTCGGCGCGAGGGAGGGCAGCGACGCAGGCAAGGAGGAGTCCCAGCGGCGGAGCTCCATGGGAGGCGCAGCCATGCGAGGCTGCTGGAGCTCCTCGAGTAGAGAAGAAGCCGGCGGTGGCTGGGCGTTGGGGACCTCGAGGCCTTGGGGATGACCTGCATCAGAAGGAGGTGCGGGCAGCAAGACGACGGGGGGCGCACGGGGCGGACCAGAGCGGCGGCCTTATGGATGGAGGGAGGAGGTCAGGCGCTGTGAGGGAGAGCGGGAGACCGAGCGAGGGGAAGAGGGAGTGTGGGGAATCGGGCGTCGGACACAGGGTCTCGCTGGAGAAGGAGTTGAGGGATGGCAGCGGCAGCAAGGCCATGGAGGAGGCGCAGGGATCCTGCCGGCAAGGAGAAAGCAGAGGTGACAAGGCGGCGGAGGTCGCCGGCAGAGCGACCGGGCGCGGGGGTGCGTGTCCATGGGGATCGGGATCCCTCTCCTGTGTGTGGTGACGGCGCGAGGGGAGAAGTGGGGATCGAGGAAGAGAGGTTGTGCGGGCTAGGGTTAGGAAGGGGTCGGCTGGGCCGGGAAGTAGATGGGCCGACGCGCGAGTTGGGAGGCCCAGCTGGGCTCTCTTCTTTGTCTAGAGAAAATAAAAAATAAAACAGGGATAGGAAGAAAAGAAAGAGAGGTTAGGGGGTGGAGCTTGCGCAGGAGGGTATTTTCTCGGTGTCACAAAAATGAGTTTGACCCGAGAAAATTAGAAGTGACATAAACAAAAGGTATAAATTCAAACTCATTTGAATTTAATTCAAATGGGTTTGAACTCGGACTAGGTAAAAGGAAGGTCCAGAAAATGTTCGGATTTTTAGAGAAGCCTCGATAAAAGAGATAAAGAATTGTTGCCAAGGTTTGAAGGTGAAACTTGAAGTAGAAAAGGCATGGGGTTATTTTTGCAAGTGCGTTGTGATAAATTGCAAATTAGAGGAATATTTGATATAGCTCCCTAATATTGGGAGGGTATGTTGTAAAGAGAATCACCATATGACTTCCCTCGGTTTAAATGGACCAAAGATCCATGCAATTTATTTAGTTGAGTTTTAAAACGGGTTGCATGATGACATGATGCAATGCACATGATGCAATGATGAATGCAACGAACCAAACAAATCACACGACAAAACCCGGAAATCATGGAAGGCACCTGAAGCTCCGGTCTTGGGGCGTCACAATATGCATGTCATAAGTGGGGTACCCAGAACAAACCCAAATTGAATCCTATTGGGTCTTCCTTTCCTTACATGGACACATGAATAATTTGAACCTGCAATAGGATTAGCTCTCTGCGTCTAACATTGTACATGGTCAATTCTCCATGCCATCAAATCTCTCGTCTTTACCACAGATATTTTGAACTTGAACCATCACCTATTTATACAGCCTCCCCTCCCTTCCCAACATATGTTTGAGATGTTAACTATGGTCGATTAGTTGCTCTTCTCATATTATTCGCTCACTATATATGGTCAACCTAGCCATTCCATGGGAATGGTAGGTATAAGGAGAGAGGTTGCTAAAGGTAGCAACTAGAAGGTTACCTATAGGCAAAGATATCGTTCAAGTTTATGCGCCCTTAGCTAGGCCGACGCTCAGGCTACAGCTGATAGGAGGATATGTCTTACATGTACGTGGGATCCAGCACAGATGCAATGCCTCCAAACACTATTGATGCTCTTACATGTAGTTGTGCGTCGCCATTGGTTATGAACGGCCCCCACACATAGCAGAAACCCACCGCTCAACCACCGTGTACTCCCCTGACAGAACAACGCCATGACCTCGCACCTCTGCCCCCAAATCTAGCACAACTTGTATCCCAACCCTTCTCCTATTCCTCCAAAGCGCAGGGGCACTATAGGTTTCTGGATGTCTAGTGCTAGTCTCGGTCGCAACCTCCACTTGCCGCACACACCAACTCCTTGCCCATCGTAGTTGCTCCAACTACATCAGGCTCATTGTCCATCCATGTGCACTACCTGGCGTTGTCCTGCAATGAGCAATGCCGGATATGGGCGGCGAAGCCACATCATGGTGGTGACTGTGTCACATCCAGCTCGTGGTGGCTTGCAATCACGATCTCTCTTCTACAATCTTCGAAGGAAGTATTTTTTACAATCTGAAGAAAGGTTCTTGGATACGGACAATGTTTAAGGAGAAACTTTCTCTGATCAAGTTTCTTGGATACAATTTCTCCTAAATTTTTATCCGTTCTTGACTCAAACTAGAAATTCCATGGGATTCTTGATCAATTAAGGCTGCAGAATTTTTAGTTCTTCATGGATGTTTTTTCCATTGCCTCTTATTATGTCCATACCTGAAAATGAGCCAATGTGTTTGACGTTCAACAAAGATAATAACACGGCGCCAGACACGCCCAACTCGTGCTCCCTGTAGACATACAACATATTAGATCATTGCCCTGAAATGCCATGCCAAAATATTGGTCGTTGACCCGGGCGTGGTGTTCATTTGGATGGAGGCCAAATAATTGGTGTGCCCACCCCTCTGTAGTTCAATTTCCAGCCAACTTTTTGGGAAGGCGTGGTGTGGCAAATCCCGCGCCAATTATTTGGCAAGCCCTCAATTCGCATGGCCGGCGCGGGCGCAAACCAAACGACCTCTATTATACCTATAGCAATAGGTCTGCATCATCATGTGATTTATGGAAGAGATGTCGTAGATATGAAAATATCCAAAAAAAAACTAGCCTAGGACTGGCTAGTGCAGTGGTTTAGTTTATGGCCTTTGAGTACCAGCAACAAGATTTATAAGGGGTGCATGGTCCTTTATCAACTTGACCATCATCTTAAACTAGACCTGAAGAAGGTGGGGGTGGGGTGAGGGGCGGGGGGGGGGGGGGGAGGGGCTCCGGTGTCCGTTCATGCATTGAGAGTGAGATTTCTAGACGACCTGTAAGTGGTGTCCTTTGTGATCATCTGAACTATGCACTTGTGATCATCACTCAATCTGGGCAAACCGATTAACAACAAAATCATCAAATAAAACACAAGGTCATCGGCCTTGTACTGAAGATTAGATTGTTCCACATGAAGAAAATTCAGACATATGCTTGTCTATAGTATAGTTTATTTAATCCTCAGCCGCAACATCATGAATAACCATGGCACTAGGAGAAAAAAACATGAAAAGAGATCCAAGACCACTTCCAGCAAGAAACAACACTGCCTCCCATCTGACATCAAGGCCGGGAGGAAAGAGAATGGCCGCCAATCGGCGTGAGGATTCGGTGGCTTGTCAAAGGAGACCGGCCAGCCAACATGGGTGAACTGCACTAAAATCATTTGTGGTACCATTCTACAACAAAGAACTCCAGCATATCTTTTTGAAACTAGGAAAACATAAAACAAAATCATTTCCTTTTGTATCAAAGAAGCGAGGATGATCAGATTCGGTTCAGTATTTAGGCCATCATCTTGACCAATCAAGCCAATAAGGAAATTAATCATTGATCATCTCATCTCTGTCTATTTAACTAGAAAATAAATCTATTGAATAAATGCAATTACTATACAAATAACAAAGCTAATGAACATTATGAGGCAACCAAAAACATATCGACTTATTGTGATGTTCAGTTTCAGATCAGTATTTAGGCTATCATATCGGCCAATCAAACCAATAGGGAAACTAAAATCTCATTCATCATTCCATACCACCCATTACAAATCAAAGCAAAAGGTTTTTGAAGGAGAACTACTGAGTGAGGGGGGTGCATCAGATCACCAAGGTGAAAAAGAATGACATCACATAAATGCCTCAGACGAAAATTACCCATAAACTCGTGTCTCCTCATCTATATCAACAACTCTCATTTCAACAACAACAAAATGGCCAACAAATTAAATAAGAGAAAGTGGCCAAACTGGCAAACTTTTCTTTCTTGGAACATATAGAATAAAACTAGCATGGGATACGATCAGATAGAGCTATTACATGATTCATTGGACATAATATCATCCGTCAACAATGTAATTATGCATAGAATGACTCTTCTTGTTCTAGAACAAAGCACAAAGAAACAAAAAAACACAAAGGAAGAGGATATTATCAAGGATGCATCAGATCTCTAAGGTGAAAAGTGTCTGACATCACAGAGATGACTCAAACGCAAATTACTCATAAAATTTGTGTCTCCTTGTCTGCAACAACAATGCTCCTTCGACTTTGAAGACAATACAAAAGTCAAGTCAAATTCAACAACAGATAAAGCAATATAGTTCCTCGATGTTCAATCGCATCTGAGTAGTGCATTCGATGATTAACATACGAGAAGCATATGGGCTGTGTTATTGTGTGATGAAACGGCACATTTATCCGTCACACCAACTCTGTTTTGTTGCAGCGAGTATGAATGTTCTTCCATCAAGAAAGTCGCGAAGGCATCAGCAGTTTGTAATAAGGCACAAGAGCGAGGTAGACCATGAATATTAAAGATGGTATTTCATTGCTCAGTCATATGATATGAATTCTCGCTGATGCCAGGGGCATCTCTGAAGTCTACAACAACAACAACAACAACAACAACAAAGCCTTTAGTCCCAAACAAGTTGGGGTAGGCTAAAGATGAAACCCATAAGATCTCGCAACCAACTCATGGCTCTGGCACATGGATAGCAAGCTTCCACGCACCCCTATCCATAGCTAGCTCTTTGATGATACTCCAATCCTTCAGGTCTCTCTTAACGGACTTCTCCCATGTCAAATTCGGTCTACCCCGCCCTCTCTTGACATTCTCCACACGCTTTAGCCGTCCGCTATGCACTGGAGCTTCTGGAGGCTTGCGCTGAATATGCCCAAACCATCTCAGAAGATGTTGGACAAGCTTCCCCTCAATTGGTGCTACCCCAACTCTATCTTGTATATCATCATTCCGAACTCGATCCTTCCTCGTGTGGCCAAACATCCATCTCAACATACGCATCTCCGCCACACCTAACTGTTGAACATGTCGCCTCTGAAGTCTGACATGCAAAAATACATAAATTCATCACCGCAATGCCACAAAATGAGAACACCTAAAATGGCAAGTACAAGAAAAAAAGGATAAACAAAGATGCATCTGCATGATGGATCAGAAGGAAATTAAACATGGTTATCAGTCACTAGACATCAAAAACACGGACCAACTTTTCTTCATCAAATCCCACGAGATCTTTTGGAAACGAAAAATAATAGAAAAAAATAAGAAAATGATCATCGGGGAGTTAAATACTAAGAATCAGATCATGGATCATATTGTTGCAGTATTCCCTCATCCTTTGAGACAGATGGGTCCATTGCACCAGCCAAAAGAATTGAGGGGGAGGAACTGTTCATGAACTGGTCATTTATCATTGATGTGCTCCAACTTCCACATTACCCATATGAATAGAGCTATTGAATTTCCTGGAAAATAATATCAAGCGCATTGTTTAACTATCTACTCCCTCCTTCCCAAAATATAAGATCATTCTTGTGTCAAAAATGATCTCATATTTTTGGACGAAGGGAATACATTTTAAGTTTTATTACATCTAGTTCGGTTCAAGGCAAGTAAGATTGCCATTGTGAACTTAAAACAGATCCCAACACAGATGGTTCAGGCGGGAATGCGTGAGTGAATCTCGTGTCGTTATTTAACTCCCATCTCGTAGGAACAAGAGACAAAGCTGATGACAACACACGGTCTGCAAGTTTTTCAGCCTCTACCACAAATCAGAGGTACTTGTGGAATGATAGTTAAACTAAGCAAAGATGATACACAAACGCTTATTTTTGTCAATTAAAAAACAGAAGTCAACTTGGAAACAACAAGAGAAGTTTGATGTGATCATCAAGAACCTCAGACTTGCCCATTGGATGTCATGTGGATACAGCGCCTCCAGGTAGGTTCATCCTGTAAACAGGATCCTGGAGCCATCTGCACGTCAAAATGTTGGGCATAGCATCATTGGCATTTCAGATGATGTTTCAGAATAAATTACAAGCTAATAATTCAGATCAAGAACATGGAAGATACAAAGGTTCAACAGATATATTGATCATGAATTTCCAGTATCACCACTGGGAAACCCACAGCTTTTTCATTGCACTGGCTCAGATCAATATAACAGATTTTTCAGTCATGAATTCTCAGAAGCAGAAATGGCATATTTTCCCTAAAGTAAGAGTGCAAAAATAAGAATTGATATTTGTATATGGCTCATATTAAGAAATAACTGATGGGATTGCCTTGGATAATAAGTAGAGTTTTGTAAAACATATCAAAGATTCAGTGTATAGCATATAATATTTCATATAATTTGCCAACCCTGGGTTTGCACAACGAAAATTGATAAATTTGCAAGGAAAAAAAAAGAGAAATAGATCACGTTACAGCAAGGCATTAGATAATAAGTAGTCCACACATGGAATATCTGTTGTCACTTGTCAGCAGGAAGAGTCAAAAGAGATCGAAATTTTTGATATTTTTTTAAACTAACAGGTATATATTGACCTAAAGCAAATAAAACATGTGTATCTTAGAATAGAACTTGATGCATGTCCTGATCCGTTGCTCCCATACTCGGTGGCAATGGTGTGTTTTTGATCTCAGACTCCCTCGTCGGCATGGTAAGGAGAAATGATCATAACAATCAGTCCAGCCATTTTTCAACCCATGAGGACTGCCACCTGTCTCTATATATGCACTGCTTTCATGTTTTGAACTGATAGTGTAGGACATACGCAGAAGCTACAACATAGAACTAGCCTAGGACTGGTTAGCGTAGTGATTTGAAGTGATGTTGGGTACATTAGGGACACAAGCGTTTTAGATGTAGAAAGGGCCTATTGCAGATGCTATGACATAGAACTATGTTTTTCACCAAGGCAAGAATAACAGAATTATAGACCGACCTCAGAATATAACAGAATAATAGAACGAATTCAGGGCTCACTTATTCATAGTTCACCAAACATGTTGCACAACAGCAGAAGTTTCAGACCCAACCAGTAAACACTGCATCACAGTACTATAAGAAACAAAGACACCTACAACAGACCCAGACAAGACACTAGACAACACACCGACAACTCCAACTGAAGCACCAAGACTTGCGAACCCAGAAACAGAAGCACCATGTCCAGGAGCTTACTGGCCACCACGGAGCCGGAGCACCAAGTGAAGGGTGGACTCCTTCTGGATGTTGTAGTCCGCTAGGGTGCGGCCATCCTCGAGCTGCTTACCAGCGAAGATCAGGCGCTGCTGGTCCGGGGGAATACCCTCCTTGTCTTGGATCTTCGCCTTCACATTGTCAATGGTGTCAGAAGACTCAACCTCCAAGGTGATAGTCTTGCCGGTGAGGGTCTTGACAAAGATCTGCATGCCACCACGGAGGCGGAGGACAAGGTGGAGGGTGGACTCCTTCTGGATGTTGTAATCAGCAAGAGTGCGGCCATCCTCAAGCTGCTTGCCGGCAAAGATCAGACGCTGCTGGTCCGGGGGGATGCCCTCCTTGTCCTGGATCTTAGCCTTGACATTGTCAATGGTGTCCGAGGACTCGACCTCCAGGGTGATGGTCTTGCCGGTCAGTGTCTTGACAAAAATCTGCATGCCACCACGGAGCCTGAGCACCAGGTGGAGGGTGGACTCCTTCTGGATGTTGTAGTCCGCCAGGGTGCGGCCATCCTCAAGCTGCTTGCCGGCGAAGATGAGACGCTGCTGGTCCGGGGGGATGCCCTCCTTGTCCTGGATCTTCACCTTGACGTTGTCGATGGTGTCCGAGGACTCGACCTCCAGGGTGATGGTCTTGCCTGTCAGTGTCTTGACGAAAATCTGCATGCCACCACGGAGCCTTAGCACGAGGTGGAGGGTGGACTCCTTCTGGATGTTGTAGTCAGCAAGGGTGCGGCCATCCTCAAGCTGCTTGCCAGCGAAGATGAGACGCTGCTGGTCCGGGGGGATGCCCTCCTTGTCCTGGATCTTTGCCTTGACGTTGTCTATGGTGTCCGAGGACTCGACCTCGAGGGTGATGGTCTTGCCGGTCAGGGTCTTGACAAAAATCTGCATGCCACCACGGAGCCTGAGCACCAGGTGGAGGGTGGACTCCTTCTGAATGTTGTAGTCGGCCAAGGTGCGGCCATCCTCGAGCTGCTTGCCAGCGAAGATGAGACGCTGCTGGTCCGGGGGGATGCCCTCCTTATCCTGGATCTTGGCCTTAACATTATCGATCGCGTCAGAAGACTCGACCTCGAGGGTGATGGTCTTACCAGTGAGGGTCTTCACAAAGATCTGCATCTGTAAATACAAATCACACAGAAGAAGAGTAAGGCACGGTACAGGGAAATCTGCAGAAAGCCAACAATAGATGAACCACAGCAGAGATGAAATTTAAACTAAGAATCCTGTAGAACTAAGCCACTGGATTTGACCATGCAGTGCTAAATTTTAGCAGAACTCACGACTAAAATATTTTAGCAATCTTTAGCAGCGTGGAAGCACTACGAAGGTAAAATGTCAACAATAACATCAAACCCACATGATTTTTTTTAGAATAGAATCAGCAACTAGCAAATTACAGGCGTATCCTTCGACAGATCAGGCATAGGTGTGTCATGAGCGGTACAAAATCATAAATCCGCAAAAATTCTACCAAGATTTATCAACAGCCCAACAGAACTAGCGAACTATATATAACCCAACCAACAGCAACCGCATCCGAATCAGCAGTTCTACTCGATAATCCAGGGAAGATTTATATCTACAATCCGGCATCATCAACCTCGACTAAACGAACCAGCAGCAATCGACCAACAATAGCTACCCGACCCACAGATCTACACCAAAATACTAACAGCAATCGAGGGGAATCAACAACAATCTACAGAGCCTGATAGCATATGAACAAGAGGCAAGGACGGGAGAGATCGGAGGCTCGCATACCTTGAGGAGGAGGAGGAGGAGAGAGCCTTGGCTTCGCTTGGATCGGAGGTTTCTCGGTGAGACCGGAGGGGGGGCCGGATTGGATTGGATTGGATGTGTGGAGAGGAGACGGGAGGGGGCGGGGATTTTATAGCAGGCTCGGACGGGAGGGGAGGGAGAGAAGGAGGAAGAGACACGGCACGCCTGACGTGTGGGGAGGAGAGAAGGCGGTCGCGGAGTCCACCCCCCAGCACGCAATTCCTCCGGGAAAAAAGCCCGGACACGAGATTCGATGGCGATGCCATTGGGTGTTTGGCTGCTTGGGGCCGTTTGGACGTCGGCTCACGACCGTTTGTACAATAGTGCTATCTTAAGAGTATCACGTAAGATAAATAATGAGGTGGAGGAGAGAGAACTCATAAAAAAAGGATTGTCTTCTTTTATTTAAGATAAGACAAGAGATGATTTTTTAGCATAATTTGTCTCACCATGTTTTAAGGAGTTGCTAGTTATTGAAAATAAGGCTAAGATATAACCTATTATAGACATATTTTTTTGTCATCTCTAAAGTAAATGCAAGACTTAAGATAAAACTATCATATCAACCATTGTATATGCCCTTAGCATCGTTGATCACGCGTGAGTCGTGGTCCCTTTCCTATGCCGGCACGCACGGGCACACCTACTATAATTTTTTTCCTCTTCATAGACAAAAACTCTGCCTAACGGAAAGAAGAAAATTGATCAGAAGAAAGCTGGCCAAAAATGATACGGCCACGCAAACACGCCGAGGCCGTGCTCCTAACGGGTCAAGACTCTTCCCTTTCAAGCGATCCGAGTCGACGCTCTGCCACACGACCCAAAGACACCGCTCCAAAATACAAACCTTGGCAATAGACGAAACCAGCCCCCGAGGTTGTGCAGCTGACGGGCCGATGACTCCACCACCCGAGAGGCCAGAGCAGGCACGCTAAAGCACAAAGGCGATCTCCGGTGTCGCCACTCCGCTAGGGGAGAACAAAGAGATGATGGTGGCGGTTTCATTGGCGAGCTAGGGTTCTGGCCATGCCAACCCGTGGGAGCGACCGGGGGGTGGGGGCAGTTCTAGCTAGTTCTGAATTAGGCTACTATACCGTGACATGAATTTGGTTTTGAGTTTTTTTTAGTGACCCGTATTCGTATTTATGCCCTTTTAGAATTTTGTTTGGAGTTTTTAAATATGCACCTCTTTATTTTGTAATTAGTTGAATTGAATTTGTCTTCCTTGAGTGGAAAGCATGACTTGATAGAGCATCGCCAGAATTTTAGCAAGGTACTCAAACTCATCAACGATCGGTAAATTTTGCGAGCTGTTGCTGCTACAATACAATGAGCTATTTTTTTCTAATTGACAATAGGAGCAGGGCATCGTGAAGGTGTTAGAGCCACGTGCGAGTGTACCCCATGGACGGTGCCGATCTAAGATGAAAAATCGTTGGCGAAGATTTTTGGAGGTGGAAAATGCAACAACAGATTTGGTGACAAGCCATTGAAGACAAAAAAACAAGGAAAAATACCGACGAGGGATGTTTTAGAGATTGAAGCAACGAAAAAGCAAAGGAGAAAGAAAAAAGAGGCAGTGACGAAGGAGGAGACAGCTCAGATAGGAAAGACCAATACGATAGTTGCTTAATCGGGCAGGAAAGACGAAGACGGTAGTGGCTGAATCGACTCGAAAAATTAGGAAACATAAATAGCCAGTCCTATTCACGACAGGCAACCGGAAGAAAGAAAAATGTCCTCACATCACATATAAGGATGACAATGGATAGGATATGGGTAGGGTAAAGCAATGCGATGGGGTTGGGCTGTCGGGTCCGACGAAGCGGACGCACCTAGAAGCCTCATATCCGTCCTATATTTAGGCAGGATATAAGGGATGTCGATCAGCCTGAGCGTTTGAGACCTGTTTAAAAAGTCTGTCTAGATTGATTTTTTGTGACTGGACCGTCCATCGTCCATCCGAATGTTTAAAGCGGGTTTGAGGCATCCGGCTGTAGATGCTCTCACATGACGTCATGCTCACGCCTTCCCGTCCTACGCGTCGCCATGGCCCGTTGTCATCCTCGCATCACACGGTGGATGTCTGCTTTCGTTCTTACCCTCGCATTTCCTTTAAAATCTTTAAAAAGTCATCATCACAAAGAAAAAGAAAGGGGCATGATTACACGAGACGTTTCGTGCAGAGGCCATTTCTTTCTGTTGGTGTCGCATTCGGAGCCCTTGTCGTCGCCGTGTCCACTAGCGACATCCGGAGAAGAAAAGAATCGGCATCTTTTTCGTGTGGCTCCTCCCATGAACTGGTTTTGGTATGTGCGTATGGAATCATCGTGACCTGCCGCTCCCGTTCCGTGTACAGCGATGCAGAGGCTTTTCCTCGCTTTGTTTGCAGCTCAACTGCATCGAAGTTCAGAACAGGGATTTTACGTGCAGTGCATGTTTGTCTTGTCTCTCCATTGCAAATTTTGCAAGGAAAGAATATGTTCCAGTCGTACTACTAATGCCCAACTTGGGGTGCTGACTGCCGGCTGTCGGCGTTAAGTTAAACATGGTTTATGAAGCTTCGCGGTTCGTCCTTGACTTGGTAGGATATATCAGATCGATCATAGAGCCCGTCTGTGTTAATATTGATTAATCAGCGGCACGATGAGTCCGACGATGATGCATTAGGATGGAGAACGACCCTACACCTAAACCTAATGATAATCTATCGCAAGACAGCGACATTGCTACTATCATCACCTCCTTTGCCACCCTTCAACCTGGAAAATATGTCGCAAGAATGAAAAGCCCTACCCACCATCATTTGTGTATTGCAGTATTGCCTTACACCTGTCCCGTGTGTTGGCATCTAGGCATAGAGAGCGGCGGTTCGTTTTGCCTCGCTCTACAGATAAAACTAAACTACATAACACATAGTAATACCCAAGGAAGAACTCCAGATGGCTCAACCAAATATAAGGTGCCAAGAAGCACAACTATAAAGGTTGCGAAGAAAACAAGGGGCTTGCTTCGGTAGACCCCCCCCCCCCCAACAAAACGTAGAAGGGCAGAATGGGCATACGAAAGAAACGTATACCCACCTCGTATTGTACGGCTCTGCGGGGCATACGTATACGCGGTTGAAAAAAAAACTACCCATCTGGTCGCCCGCCCGCAAAAACTACCCACGATCTAGGCCCGCCCCCATCTTCTCGCCCGCCCATCTGGTCG
The DNA here is from genome assembly GCA_034509565.1 of Triticum monococcum. Lineage (NCBI taxonomy): Eukaryota > Viridiplantae > Streptophyta > Magnoliopsida > Poales > Poaceae > Triticum > Triticum monococcum. The sequence goes on from CM067847.1 coordinate 701,408,632, forward strand.
CCCTTCCGCCGATCACGGTAGTTCGAAAGTGGCCGATCGCCGCCGCCGCGGATCACCGCCGCCGCGGATCGCCGCCGTCCGAACCCCGTCCGAGGCCACCCTCGCCATCCCAACGTCGCCCGTCGCCGCCCTCGCCGTCCCAAAGTCTGACACCGCCCTCGCCGCCCGAACCCCGTCAGACACCGCCCTCGCCGTCGCAACGTCGTCCGTCGCTGCATCTCACCGTCGTCATCCTACGCCGGGGACGTGAAGGGCCCGACGTCTGACGCCGCCTCCGCAGCACTGTCGTCGAACGCCGGCGACGTCTACACCGCGGGCCAAGGTTTGTCATCTAAACCTAGCGGGCATGGGGCGGGCATGATGGATAGAAGTGAGGGCTAGTTCATGCATGTACTGATTTAGGGTTTAGGGTTCATCAAAACCTCCCGCCGCAGCGCCTCCTCTACGGACTAGGGCATGATTTACAGAACTAGCGTTGCTTTGGGCATGATGCATTGTACTAAACCTAACACACGATGTTTGCAGTTCTGTGAGTTTGGCGTGTTGACATGGACGAAGAATCCGCATTGGGGAGGGACGAGAATGGTACTGATAAGGTGACTAAGACCGATAACGATAATTTGAACGAAGATGATGACAGCAGCGACAACGATTCCGTCTCGTCATATGATATCTTACCTCCGGAGGATTTTGATAATAATGAACATGGCGCAAATAGCGACAACGTAAGTGGCGTATATTTATTTTTATTTTTGAATTTGCAAAGTATGGCATGGCTAACTATATATCTTTGTGTACAAATTTACAGGAAGATGTGGATGTTGACAATGTGCAACATAGTTGGCAGGAATCATTTGCAGATAACTTGAGCCAGGTTAGTTGTTAGATGTTGTACGTCGATCAATAGTATGATTTAAATGATAGTAATTGACATATATATTTTCAAATGAATGTTGTAGGAGGAGTGAGATGGTCTTGTACTTGATCACGATGAGGGAGAGATTGATATTGAGGAGGCTCAAAGGGAGCAGAAGATGATTGAGATACATTGGAAGGTCATGGCTATGACCTTTCGGTCGCAAGGGGATGCATACATATTCTACAACAATCACGCCAGAGAGCACGTGTTTAGTATCAGAAAACAGAAGGTGAAACGAGGTGCTTCGGGAATGATACGGTACCGGCGGTTTCTTTGCTCCAGGGCAGGGAGAAGGCAGAGCAAGTTCATAACCATGGAGGGCCGCAAGCGCAGGCTTAGACCGGAGACTCGTTACGACTGCGGTGCACATATGGTGGTGAAGCTGGACAGAGAACGTGGCGTTTGGTTCGTCGCATCATTCGTGGATGATCACAACCACGCGATGGCTCGGCCCGACGAGGTTTGTTTTTTGTGGTCACACAGACGGATTGGAGATGGCCAGAGGGCGGAGATATTGGCGATGGAAGCGGCCGGGATAAGAAAGCATATTATAATGGACAACTTCATCAGCAGATACGGTTCGTACGATAAGTGCGGGCTTATCAGGAGGGACATTTACAATCTTTGTTGCAGAGAAAAAACGAAGCTCATTGCAAAGGGAGATGCAGAGACGGCAGTTGGCATTATGAGGAGCAGGAAGGAGAAGGACCCTAAGTTTTTTTTTGAGTATGTGCGTGACAAGGAAGGGCGATTGAAGAGTATGTTCTGGTGCGATGCACAGTCGCGGAGGGACTATCAGGACTACGGAGATGTGGTCGTGTTTGATAGCACGTATAAGATGAACAGATACGGTATGCCGTTCGTCCCCTTTGTCGGAGTTAACAACCACCGTTGCACCATAGTGTTTGGTTGTGCCATCATTGCTGACGAGACGGAAGCGACATACGTGTGGCTGCTGCAGACATTTATGAAGGCAAACTGTCAGGTGAAGCCAAAGTCAATAATCACAGACGGTGACGCTGCAATGATCCGGGCTATTCGGACTGTCCTTTCAGATGTTTTCCATCGTCTTTGCTCCTGGCATATCGAGAAAAATATGCAAAGGCACCTGCATTACAAGTCACTGGATGAGTTTAGATCGCTCCTGTACTATGCCACCTCTCAAGCGAACTTTGAGCAGAGATGGAAAGCTTTCTATGATAAGTGGAAGACGGATAGAACCGAAGAGTGGCTTGACAGGATGTACAGGAAGAGGAGACTTTGGGCAGCTTCATATCTTTCCGATGGTTTTTTCCTTGGTATGCGAAGTAACCAGAGGAGTGAAAGCCTCAACTCCTGCCTTCACCTTCACCTAGACTACGGTATGACAATTGTTGATTTGGTGGTGCATTATGAGAACTGTATAGTTCGCCTGCGTGAGAACGAGGCGTACAATGACTGCGAGGCATTCCAGAAGGAACCACCGTCGGTTACTGAATATAAGGCCCTTGAGGAGCATGCCGCCAAAGTATTCACACCTGCTAATTTCTACATCCTGCAAGATGATTTGCATAAGATGGGTCAGCTGGAGATATTTGAGACGCTCGTGGGAATTGGGCGTCAAACATTCATGGTGACATGGAAGGATAACCACAAGTTCAGGTACAATGTTGTTTATGAACCAGGTAACTCAGAACAAACTATTACATGCAGTTGTCTTAGGATGGTTCGGAAAGGGCTGCCATGCAAACACATTCTGTTTGTTCTCCATCATCTAAACTTAACTGAAATACCAAAGTGTTGTGTCATGCATCGGTTGTCCAAACATGCGAGAGATGGGTTGCCTGTGCAGCGGAAGAGTGATATGTTTGGATGGGGTTGGTCAGGGCCATTGGAGAGAGAACGGTATAGTGCAATAACCATTAAAACCGCAGAAGCTGCTCATGTTGCAGCAAATGATCCCTTCTTATACGACGAGTTGATGAAGTGTCTGGACAACATAATAGCGCAGAAAAAGATTTCAGAGGAGGAACTTATAGGAAGTAGAAGGTATGCTATGCTGAAGGAGGCAAGTCAGGCGCAACAAGTTGAGCCTGGTATTGGTGATCCTCAGAAAGTTTCGACTAAGGGTGCACCTAAGAAGGGGCGATCGAAGGGGGGCCCCGACATTACAAAGAATGGTAGGCCAAAAGATTTTACAGAGAAGAAAAGTGGTCCTTTGTGTAGTCTGTGTGGTCTCCCAGGTCATAATAAGGCTACATGCAGTAAGAACGAGAAGTGAGTTGCAACCTTTTTATTTTTGTTATGTTGCTACTTTGATTTTACCAACTATATTTGCTCACCCATTTCTTTATGTTTTGTTCAGGAACTAGGCGTAGAGACGCAGCTTGGTTTGTAGGAAGAATAAAAGTGATCACACAAACCTATGTTGTTTTTTATTCGTACGTGTGTGCAAGAAAACTTGATAAGTTATTTGTTTGGGGGTATTTGTTTATGTTTTGTCAAAATATTTATGTAATAAATTTGGAGATGACATTGCATATGTTATACTACCTGCGCATGATGATGATTTTGTTTGCTGTTTACTACCTGGGCATATATGTTGTACTACCTGGGCATGATGATGATTTTCTTTGCTGTTTGCTGTTGTTTCCGACCGCTCCTTTCTGTCAAAAAAAATGTGAGATAGTGAAGTTACAAAAAAATTGCCCAACCACCGCTGCTGGGCCCATAGTAGCTTACAGAACGTACCCAAATCAAGCCCAAAGGTGACTTGGGCGGCTGATCGAGCCCACTAGCGGGCCCAACAACGGGATACAACGGGGCACAGGAGAGTAGAGATGCAGCTAGTAACAGAGGAGTTCGAATCAGGGGGCGGCGGCAGCTATTTAAGCCGCTCCTTGCGCCCCCCCTCCCGCTTCCGAGGTGGGACTAAACGGCGATCCTGTCCCGCGCGGCGAGGGGAGGGGGCGTGGGCCGGGGGAGGAGCCCCGCGCGGGCGAGGGGAGGGGGCATGGGCCGGGGGAGGACGCTGGGCCGCCCGTTTCGGCAGCGCGCGGGGGAGGGGAGTGGGCGTGGGCCGTGGGAGGGGGCGAGTGGCGCCCTGCCTCTATGGGCCGAACTGGGCCGGCCGGTGACAGCGCCGAAAACGGCCTCATGAGCCCTGTGGCGGCCGCGTGCAGTGTGGGGCGCGATGGGGACGCCATTTTAGTCCCACCTCGGAAGCTGGGGGGCGCGAGGAGCGGCTTAAATAGCTGCCTCCACCCCCTCCACCGAGCTCCTCTCTTATACATGCCCGGTGCCCCGTTGGACCCCGTTGCCGGGCCCATTAATGGGCTCTATCAGCCGCCCGAGTCGCCCCCTTGGGCTTGATTTGGGTATGATCTGTTCCTCACTATGGGCCCGGCTGCGGTGGTTGGGCATTTTTTTCTCACTATTTTTAAAAAATATTATTTTACTTTCACGTAAACAGCACACTACAAAAATACAAAACAATATAAAAAAACAGCGCCAGGCCGGGCACGGCGGCGTAAACATCACATTATATAACAAGTTCAAATATCATCACCCACAATGATGCAAATAAGAGTGTCACCGACAATGATGCAAATAAAAGTGACATTGAAAAATAGATATTGTAGCAAATACCGACCACGGCACATTTATTTAGTTGCGGAACATGCTAAATCATGCCACATTACAATATAGATATGATGTCTTAATATGAAAATTGTATCAAGTACCGACAACGACACGTTTATTTAGTGGAGATAATAGCCAACACCCCATCCTCCGACTCATTTCTTCTCCATGATCTTGAGGATCTTCTCTTTCACTGCTTGCTTCGTGTTGCATTCTGAAAAAAGTATTTCAGCTAGAATGCGTCCCCTTGAAGCATTAACCTCATCTTGATCGAACTCAAATGTCCAATCATCTCCGTCCCAGTTTTGAACGCATTTCACCACGAAAAGACCACAAGAGACTCTGCAAGAAATCACAAGTCAATTATTGATGGATCATACAAGTACATACTAATTCAACATTTGCAACATACCCGTCTGTTTGTGACGGCATATCGTACTCCCTTATTGGCCAGGAAGATACATCAGGATGTTCCGTTCCAATAAGAGCATTCACCTCGTTTGTATCATTAGCTATTTCTGCCCTCTGAAATAAAAATGAAAAATCCATATGAAGTACGTTTCGAATAATTATATATTGTTTTATGTATCGTTGTAAGCTTACCAGCTTAGCAATCTTTGCAAGAACTCTTTTGTTGCATTTACCAGTAGAGTTTAAAACTTGAAACTCTTTTTTCTTGTTGTGCATAAGAACTGTTATCCAATGACTTTCGTCCACATGAAAAGGAAAGTATGCCTACAACAAAGTTTATTCACGTTGGTGTACACCCAGATGTACTACGAATGATCATACTAAACTGAAGTACCTTATCTTTGATGAAATACTCTTCAGTAACTCTAGACACCATTTTAGTTTGGTTTGTGAAATGATCCATAAAATGCCTCTTAGAGTTGTTAACCTTTCCATCACCACGAAGAATAAGCCAGTGGGACACCCAAGATGATAATATGTGACGGTCAGCACGAGGATTATGGGTCTGCATATGGTTGCAATAACTATTGATGACCTACAAAATAACATAACAGCAATACGCCTATTAGATAATTTATGTGAATGACATGTGCAAGAACCGTGCCTAGAAGAACCAGAACAATTCTACGGAGGAAATCATCATCGTATGTGCCACTGGCAACGATGTTCTCAATCAGGTCGTCTATCATCATTTCCCCCGTATTGGAATCTAAAAAGCGACTAGGCACCTTCACCTTCGCCTTTAACCCCCCTTTTCCTAGCGCTTTCATGGCATCTTTACCCTTGTTCTGTAGCCCGAAAATGTCAAACACATCTTCGGTGCGCAATGATACGCACCATTTTTTGATGGCATGATGAACCTTTTTCTGTCCAACGAATACGATTTAATAATGAACTTGAGCAAACATTTGCGCATGAGCACACTAGGTATCATCAGCATTTTTCCAAGACTAGTGCTTGCAAAATGCTTTTTCTGCCTAGAGTTTAGTTTGTTGACCAACAGACACCACTTCTCAACCGAACAAAAAATCTCTCCGTACTCCACCGTCGCTACGAATAGGAGCAAAAATAATGTTAGCTACTTTATATGGGCACATGATAAACATGATGAATGCATAGTATCTCGTGCCATGGGATCAGGGCCGGCCCTGGGGGACGACGGCGCGGTGGCGTTGGTGGCAGATGGCGTCGGCGTGACTTGGCGTCGGGGGCGGTGGCGGCCGCAGATGGCGTCGGGGAAGGCGATCGTGGAGGCGGCGTCGGGGGCGGCGTCGGCCGCAGATGACGTCGGGGGAGGCGATCGTGGAGGCGGTGTGAGGTGGCGTCGGGGGCGGCATTTGCCCTAGATGGCGTCGGGAGAGGCGATTGTGGAGGCGGCGTGGACTGAGAGATCGTGGAGGCGTGGAGGCGGCTTTGACCCCCGATGGATATGCATGCACGCGGGCTTATTCATTTTTTTCTAATAACCCGTTCATTAGTTTTTTTTCCAATCATTAGTTGCGTCTGTTTTTTAAAACAATCATTATCGAAAATACATTGATTGATAGATAATTTTTTTGTGACTCCGCCAAATGGCACGAAACTTTTTCCACACGTTTCCATCACCTTCGAGGGGGTTCCCAACTACGGTTTTTTTCTACTCCGTCAAACGTCACGACACTTTTTCCACACGTTGCCATCACCATCCACATCACACACGCCAACTCTCGTATTTTTCCGACGCTCGGCGCATTTTCTAGGGTTTTCCAGGTCGAAAATCGCAAAAACACTGCCCGAACGTGACGCAACGTCCGTTTTGTGTCCGTTTTTGTTCCAACCTTGCGTGGGGGCCTACGTTGGCCGTGCCCACATGTACGGACACTTTGGTGCAATTGCATGCATGCGATCACTAGCCCCAGTGCAACCAGCTACTTCTCGGTCTGCCGGGGAGGGGGTTCCCAACTATGGTTTTTTTTTGTACTCCGTCAAACGTCACGACACTTTTTCCACACGTTGCCATCACCATCCACATCACACACGCCAACTCTCATATTTTTCCGACGCTCGGCGCATTTTCTAGGGTTTTCCAGGTCGAAAATCACAAAAACACTGTCCGGACGTGACGCAACGTCCGTTTTGTGTCTGTTTTTGTTCCAACATTGCGTGGGGGCCTACATTGGCCGTGCCCACATGTACGGACACTTTGGTGCAATTGCATGCATGTGATCACGTAGCCCCAGTGCAACCAGCTACTTCTTGGTCTGCCGGGGAGGGGGTTCCCAACTACGGTTTTTTTTCTACTCCGTCAAACGTCACGACACTTTTTCCACACGTTGCCATCACCATCCACATCACACACGCCAATTCTCGTATTTTTCCGGCGCTCGGCGCATTTTCTAGGGTTTTCCAGGTCGAAAATCACAAAAACACTGCTCGGACGTGACGCAACGTTCGTTTTGTGTCCATTTTTGTTCCAACCTTGCGTGGGGGCCTACGTTGGCCGTGCCCACATGTACGGACACTTTGGTGCAATTGCATGCATGCGATCACGTAGCCCCAGTGCAACCAGCTACTTCTCGGTCTGCCGGGGAGGGGATTCCCAACTACGGTTTTTTTCTATTCCGTCAAACGTCACGACACTTTTTCCACATGTTGCCATCACCATCCACATCACACACGCCAACTCTCGTGTTTTTCCGACGCTCGGCGCATTTTCTAGGGTTTTCCAGGTCGAAAATCGCAAAAACACTGCCCGGACATGACGCAACGTCCGTTTTGTGTCCGTTTTTGTTCCAACCTTGCGTGGGGGCCTACGTTGGCCGTGCCCACATGTATGGACACTTTGATGCAATTGCATGCATGCGATCACGTAGCCCCAGTGCAACCAGCTACTTCTCGGTCTACCGGGGAGGGGGTTCCCAACTACGGTTTTTTTTCTACTCCGTCAAATGTCACGACACTTTTTCCACACGTTGCCATCACCATCCACATCACACACGCCAATTCTCGTATTTTTCCGGCGCTCGGCGCATTTTCTAGGGTTTTCCAGGTCGAAAATCGCAAAAACACTGCCCGGACGTGACGCAACGTCCGTTTTGTGTCCGTTTTTGTTCCAACCTTGCGTGGGGGCCTACGTTGGCCGTGCCCGCATGTGCAGACACTTTGGTGCAATTGCATGCATGCGATCACGTAGCCCCAGTGCAACCAGCTACTTCTCGGTCTACCGGGGAGGGGGTTCCCAACTACGGTTTTTTCTACTCCGTCAAACGTCACGACACTTTTCCACATGTTGCCATCACCATCCATATCACACACGCCAATTCTCGTATTTTTCCGGCGCTCGGCGCATTTTCTAGGGTTTTCCAGGTCGAAAATCACAAAAACACTGCCCGGACGTGACGCAACGTCGGTTTTGTGTCCGTTTTTGTTCCAACCTTGCGTGGGGGCCTACGTTGGCCGTGCCCGCATGTGCGGACACTTCGGTGCAATTGCATGCATGCGATCACGTAGCCCCAGTGCAACCAGCTACTTCTCGGTCTGCCGGGGAGGGGGTTCCCAACTACGGTTTTTTTTCTACTCCGTCAAACGTCACGACACTTTTTCCACACGTTGTCATCACCATCCACATCACACACGCCAATTCTCGTATTTTTCCGGCGCTCGGCGCATTTTCTAGGGTTTTCCAGGTCGAAAATCGCAAAAACACTGCCCGGACGTGACGCAACGTCCGTTTTGTATCCGTTTTTGTTCCAACCTTGCGTGGGGGCCTACGTTGGCCGTGCCCACATGTACGCACACTTTGGTGCAATTGCATGCATGCGATCACGTAGCCCCAGTGCAACCAGCTACTTCTCGGTCTGCCGGGGAGGGGGTTCCCAACTACGGTTTTTTTCTACTCCGTCAAACATCACGACACTTTTTCCACACATTGCCATCACCATCCATAGCACACACGCCAATTCTCGCAATTTTTTAACCCTCGACGCATTTTCTAGGGTTTCCTAGGCTAAAGTACCCTACACCAATGTCCGGACACACACTGAGCTACGTGTGTTTCCTGTCTGATTTCGTTCATATCGTGCGTGTAGGACTACATTCGGGATGCACACACACTCGCAAAATTTTGTTCTGTTACATGCATGCAATCACGTACTTTAGCGTCCTTACTATTTTATTATGTTTTACCATATTTTCGTGTACAAATTCATCATCAAATCAAAACTCTCGAATGAAAAGGACAAAAGAAATTTCACTTAAATTTCATTCAACATAGATAAAATATTTTACATAGTCGAGCGAACTTGATGATTACAAGTTCATACATAAAGTCTACTATTTAGGCTTACAACGACATAACCAAATTAAATAAAAACACAGTAAAAAAACTACTCGTTGTCGCTATCAACGAGATCAATCACAGCCGGGCCGTCGCCGCCGTCATCGTCGCTGCTGGACCGGTTGGCGAGGTCGTCCCTGTCCACCGGATCGTCGTCGGAATCCTCCTCCTCCGCCGGCGCCTGCTGCCACTCCGCCGGCGCCTGCTCCCACTCCTGCTGCCACTCCGGCGGCACCTGCTGCCACTCCGGCGCCGCCATCGCCGCCTGCGGCGCCGCCTCGGCCGCCTGGATTGCTGCCGCAATCTCGGCGGCCTCCATCGCCTCCGCCGCCGCCACTGCAGCCTCCGACGCCCGTACGGCCACGTGGTACCCCGGCGTGTCATCCGGGTCGCCGTCCTCGCGGAGGATGACCTGCTCCGGCGGCAAGTCTATCCCCTGCGGCGAGGGAGGGGCGGCCGGCGCGGGCGCCGGTGCCGGGTGCACACCGTGGCCGCCGCCACGTTTGTGGCGATCGTGCGGTGGAGGCGGTGCGCGAAGACGGCCGCTGCGGCCCGTCAGGTCGGGGGTCTGGCCGGCTGCCGCAAGGCGGAAGGCGGCCATGACCTCCCAATAGTCCTTCCCGCACCAAAACCGCTTCCGGCCTTCGATATTGTGCCGGCCGCCGCTGTGGTTGCGGAGCTCCTCCTCCGTCGCGCCGGGACCCGGCGCCGCGTAGCCGTCCGCGTCGATCTTCCAGTTGCGTGGAAGACGGCAGCCCGGCGACACAACGAGGCAGTAACGGTGGAGCTCCAGCGTCTCCGGCACACCGATGCTCGTCGGCCATGCGCCGGGGACGTCGTCGTCGCCGCCGCCGCCGCCGCCGGTGCTGCTGCTGCCGCGGAAGAACGACATTGGGTGCGGGCAGGCGCCGACGGGCGTCGGTGGGACGGGTGTGGGCGGGGGCGGGGGAGGAGGCGGGCAGGCGACAGCACGGTGGGACGGGCATGGGCGGGGCGTCGCCGTTTTATAGCGTGGCGTGGCGGGGCGGGGGAGGAGGCGGGCGGGCGGCAGCGCGGCTACTAACGCCGGCGCGTTAATGACCGCGCGGCAGGCGAGGCGACGCTTTGACCGTCGGGCGCCGCGAACGGCGCGTCCGGAGGGGGCAGCCCAGGCGGCGGGCTGGTCGGGTGGCAGCCCAGGCGACAGCGGCAGCGGCGGCGCAGGCCAGGAGCCGACAACAATGGCAGGCGGCAGCGGTGGCGTCCGGCAGGCGCGGCGGCAGGCGGCAGTGGAGGCGCGGCATGCGAGAAGACGACAGCGGCGGCAGCGGTGGCGTCCGGCAGGCGCGGCGGCAGGCGGCAGTGGAGGCGCGGCATGCAAGGAGACGACAGCGGCGGCAGCGGTGGCGTCCGGCAGGCGGCACGCGCGTGCAACCGCCTACGTGCATGCGCGCCTCGAGCGCCGTGCTTGGCGGACGGGTGCGGGCTGGCGTGCGGTCGGGGGACGTGGGCGGGTGGGGCCGCAACGGGTGCGGCGCGACGCGTTGACTGCGGGGACTGCCGCCGTGATCGCGGGCGGGCATGTCTGCATGCCTGCCACGTCACCAGGCGCGTGCGGCCGGCCGGTTTAATTTTTTCCCTCCCGGGCGGGCGGGCTGTATTCATATACGTATTGCTTCGCTTGTTTTTTTTTTGCGGGCGGTCGGGCCGGCGGGGGAAGCTTTTTTAAAATATGCCCGCCATGCCGCCGAGACCGCCGCCATCAATGAGTGAGATGCCGCACCGCTCCACCAAAGAATCCGTCCTCTGGTCCTGCATCCAGCTGCTGCTCAAAAACCGATGCCCCCATGAGGGAAAACAACGCCCGAAAAGCACCGCCATCGTCCGATCCGGAAACTATGGATCAAGGTTTTCACCCAAAGCATCGCACACTAGTAGAAAAAGGGTCAAACGTGAAGCACATTAGTGCCGGTTTGTATTTGAGCCGACACTAATGTATACATTAGTGCCGGTTCCAACGGCTAGCCGGGCCGCTTTCATTAGTACCGGTTTGTGGCGAACCTTTAGCACCGGTTCGTGCCACGAACCGGTACTAATGAGAGTGGTGGCAGGATGTTGTCAGAATGGGGCCCCTCCAGCCCCTTTAGTACCGGTTCATGCCACGAACCGGTACTAAAGGTCGTCCTATATAAACCCTTCGTCCACCAGCACTCTGTTCTTCCCCCTTTCCCCTCTCCCTCTCCTCTGTTCTTCCCTTCTTCCTCTCGAGTTCATCACAAAATTTGCCCAAAATTTGTCAAGATTTGAAGGCCCTCATCCATTCAAATGATCACAAAGGTTAGCAACTTTGTCCTTTCATCTCTCATTGCTAGATTAGCTCTTGCATTGGTTTATATAGTGATTAATTTGTGAGTTTAGTAATTTGGGAGGATATATATATGTGCTAGTATTTGATTTATATGCAATTTGAGGTCAAAAATAACACTTAGTTTGTATATGTAGGTGTGGTTTACTTAGTGCCTTCTAAATCTCCATCGTAGCCACCGTCGATCGCCCGCACCGTCCCGTTGCCGGCACCACCTTGTGGTGAGCCTCTTGTTCATGAAATTTTATATAAAAATTGATGTTTGTGTGATTTGGACATATAGTTACTCGTATAATTATCTTACCCGTACGTTGTTTGTTATACATATAGTGCCATGGTTTTGATATCCGTCCCCGTCGGCCCTAGTCCTTGTTATGATTCGGATGTGGTACGTATATTCTCTTTTAAAACTAGTTGCATTTCGTGTTTATGACAAATTATGCCCATCAAGTTGACATAGAAATTTTTTCTAGGAGGTATGTGAACCGGAAATTCCAACCGACCCTATTGCCGAGAGGTTAAATTTAGTTGAAAGAGAAAACGAGTACTTGAAAGAAAAATTGAAAAGAATTGAGGGGGAGAAGATGGAATTGGAGTTGCATGTTGCCGATGTCGTCGATGATCACAAGATCAAGATGGAGAAAATGCGCTTGAAGATTAGAAAGATTAGAAAATATGCCATCGATAGCGAGGCTTGGTATCATTATGCTGTTGGATCCATTGTTACCTTAGTTGCGATCTTGATCATATTTGTTGTTGCATTTAAATGCTTTAGCTAGAGAGTTATTTGTTTGTTGCATTTAAGTGTTGTATGAACTTTATGTATGAACTTGTATTAATTGTATGAACTTGTATTAATTTGGTCTATTCGGTGTTGTGTAATGAAGATGAGCCGACAATGGATGTACGATGACCGATGCTCTCCCCAGTTCGTTGAGGGCGTGCATACTTTTCTGCTTGCGGCTGAGGCAAACAAGCGGGCGGATGGTTTTATGCCTTGTCCATGTGCTCGCTGTAAGGATGGTCACAATTACTCTACGTCAAGAACCATTCACGTCCACCTGTTTAAGTCCGGTTTCATGCCCCATTATAATGTTTGGACCAAGCAGGGAGAAAGAGGGGTTATGATGGAAGACAATGAAGAAGAAGAGGACGACGACAGCTATCCTGGCCATGGGTTCCCTGAATACGATGATACAACAATGGGGGAAGAAGCTGAGCCAGTAATGCGGGAAGAAGCTGAGCCGACAATGCGGGAAGAAGCTGAAGAAGAGGCATCAGATGAGCCCGTTGATGATCTAGGTCGGGCCATTGCCGATGCAAAGAGAAACTGCGCAAGTGATTTGGAGAAGAAGTTGCAGCGCATGTTAGAGGATCACAAAAAATTGTTGTACCCGAATTGCGTAGGTGACAAGAAAAAGCTGGGCACCACACTAGAATTGCTGCAATGGAAGGCAGAGAATGGTGTATCTGACAAGGGATTTGGAAAGTTGCTGGTAATGATAAAGGATATGCTTCCAAAGGACAACGAATTGCCCGAGAGTACGTACGAAGCAAAGAAGGCTGTCTGCCCTCTAGGGTTAGAGGTGCAGAAGATACATGCATGCCCTAATGATTGCATCCTCTACCGCGGTGAGTACGAGGATTTGAACGCTTGCCCGGTATGTCGTGCATTACGCTATAAGATCTGCCACGATGACCCTGGTGATGTCGAGGGCCGGCGCCCCAGGAAGAAGATTCCTACCAAGGTGATGTGGTATGCTCCTATAATACCACGGTTGAAACGTTTGTTCCAAAACAAAGAGCATGCCAAGGCGATGCGATGGCACAGAGAAGACCGTAAGAAAGACGAAAGTTGAGAGTACCCGCTAACGGGTCGCAGTGGAGAAAAATCGAAAGAAAGTATGGGAAGGAGTTTGCAGATGACGCAAGGAGCGTATGGTTTGGTCTAAGCGCAGATGGCATTAATCCTTTTGGGGAGCAGAGCAGCAACCATAGCACCTGGCCTGTGACTCTATGTTTGTATAACCTTCCTCCTTGGTTGTGCATGAAGCGGAAGTTCATTATGATGCCAGTGCTCATCCAAGGCGCTAAGCAACCCGGCAACGACATTGATGTGTACCTAAGGCCATTAGTTGAAGAACTCTTACAACTGTGGAATGGAACAGGTGTATGTGCATGGGATGAGCACATGGGGGAAGAATTTGACCTAAAGGCGTTGCTGTTCGTGACCATCAATGATTGGCCTGCTCCCAGTAACCTTTCAGGACAGACAAACAAGGGATACCGCGCATGCACGCACTGTTTGGACGATACCGACAACATATATTTGGCTAATAAGAATGTGTACCTGGGACATCGTCGATTTCTTCCGAGCAGGCATCCCGTAAGAAAGAAAGGCAAGCATTTCAAAGGTGAGGCAGATCACCGGATGAAGCCTCGCCACCGTACTGGTGCTGATGTACATGATATGGTCAAGGATTTGAAGGTGGTCTTTGGAAAGGGTCCTGGTGGACAACCTGTTCCGAATGACGCTGAAGGACGCTCACCCATGTGGAAGAAGAAATCTATATTTTGGGACCTGCTCTATTGGAAAGACCTCGAGATCCGCTCCGCAATCGACGTGATGCACGTGACGAAGAATCTTTGTGTGACCCTGCTTGGCTTCTTGGGCGTGTATGGGAAGACAAAAGATACACCTGAGGCACGGGAGGACCAGCAATGTATGCACGGAAAAGACGACATACATCAGGGTCATGCAAGCTACGCTCTTACCAAAGAAGAGAATGAAATCTTCTTTGAATGCCTTCTCAGTATTAAGGTACCGTCTGGCTTCTCGTTGAATATAAAGAGAATAATAAACATGGCAGAGAAAAAGTTCCAGAACCTAAAGTCTCATGACTGCCACGTGATTATGACACAACTGCTTCCGGTTGCATTGAGGGGGCTTCTACCGGAAAACGTTTGATTAGCCATTGTGAAGCTATGTGCATTTCTCAATGCAATCTCTCAAAAGGTAATCGATCCAGAAATCATACCAAGGTTACAGAATGATTTGGTGCAATGTCTTGTCAGTTTCGAGTTGGTGTTCCCACCATCCTTCTTCAACATCATGACGCACGTCCTAGTTCACCTATGCGAAGAGATTAATGTTTTGGGTCCTGTATTTCTACACAATATGTTCCCCTTTGAGAGGTTCATGGGAGTCTTAAAGAAATATGTTCATAACCGTGCTAGGCCAGAAGGAAGCATCTCCAAGGGCCGTTAAAATAAGGAGGTCCTTGAGTTTTGTATTGACTTTATTCCCGACCTTAAGCCGATTGGTATTCCTGAATCGCGGCATAAGGGCAGACTGGATGGAAAAGGCACGCTAGGAGGGGAACAAATAATATGTATGGACGGACATTCTCTCACTGAAGCACACTACACAGTTCTACAGAATTCCGCCTTGGTGGCTCCGTATATGGATGAACACAAGAATTTGCTACGCTCCAAACACCCGGAGCGGTCTGATGACTGGATTACACGTGAACAAACCAGGAGTTTCGCCAGCTGGTTGCAAGCACGTACCATGCATGACACCTCTATTAAAGATGACCTGTACTTGCTGTCCCAGTTACCTTCTTCGAATATAATGACTTTCATAGGGTACGAGATAAATGGTAATACATTTTATACGATCGCCCAAGATAAGAAGAGCACCAACCAAAACAGTGGTGTCCGCTTTGATGCAGAAACCAAGACGGGAAAGGAAACATATTATGGTTATATACAGGACATATGGGAACTTGACTATCAACGTGGTTTGAAGGTCCCTTTGTTTCGGTGCAAATGGGTCAATATGACACGAGGCGGGGTAACGGAAGACCCGCAGTACGGAATGACAACAGTGGATCTCAACAATCTTGCGTATGAAGACGAACCATTCGTCCTAGCCAATGATGTGGCACAGGTTTTCTATGTGAAGGACATGTCTACCAAGCCAAGAAAAAGAAAAGATAAGGAAGCGAATGCATCGTACGATGAGCCAAAGCGGCACATAGTTCTTTCTGGGAAGAGAAACATCGTGGGAGTGGATGACAAGACAGACAAGTCAGAAGATTATGAAAAGTTTGATGAAATTGCTCCATTCACAGTGAATATTGACCCGAGCATCCCGTTAAATGATGAAAATTTTCCATGGCTACGACGCAAAGGGACACACGCGAAGAAAAAGTTTCACACCCAAAGATCTAGGATGTGATCGGCTTAACTATCATCAATTTCTTCTGTGTTTCACACTCAGGAGGGAGTCTCTGTAATAGTTAGGGTAGCTAGTTATGTGTTTTGGCATTTGAAACGCGAAGAAATTTTATGTGCAAGCAAATTCTTTCATGCATTTACTGATTTTTTCAGCTAAATGACCCTGAAATTGAAAAGCATTTCAAATGAACTCAGAAAAAGATGAAAGTTGGCATGGTATCATAATTTCACCCACATAGCATGTGCAAAAAAGTAGAGAGGGTTACCGCAAAAACTGGATGCACTTCGTGTACAAAATGGACAATCTGTTTCGAAGTATCAGGGTTTCGGACAAAAACTCATCCGTTACAAAGGCATTTCATTTTTTAAATAACTTAAGCATTACCAAATTGAATATAATGATAAAACACACTAATATTAAACATAAGAAAAAAATTCACTGAAAAATGTATTTTTAAAGTTAAGTTATTCACAAACTAGTGATTCACACAAATTTCAAATAATTCAAAATTTAAACTATTCAAATTTAAAAACTACCGGCACTAACTGAAAGTTTCTAAAAACTTTCAAAAATATTCACAAAGAAACTCTAAATACAGCAAAAAACAACTAAAAATAAATAAAACAAAATAAATAAAGCAGAAAAGAAAAAACTAAATGAAAAAAGCCCACCTACCGGGCAACAGCGGCCTGCATACGACTAGAAACCTAACCTGTGGTTGGGCCAGGATGCAGGCCCGCAAGCCCAATAGGCCCCACAAGGCAGAGTAGCAGAGGTAGGCCCAGAAGGCCTGCTTTAGAGAGGAGCTCGAGAAAGCAGCGGCGGCGGGGCTTATAAGCAGGTGTAAGCGCCCTTCGGCTAGCGAGGTGGGACTAAACTTCTGCGCCCCTCGCCTGGCAGCGCACCCCCTTTAGTACCGGGTCATGGCACCAACCGGTACTAAAGGGGGGGGGGGGTCTTTAGTACCGGTTGGTGGCTCCAACCGGTACTAAAGGTGCCTTCTATATATACAGCACTTCGCAAAATTTCATTCTCCCTCTGTTTCTTCCCGATCGATCGACGCCGTCGCCGCCCTCGTCCTACGCCGCCCCCGTCGCGCGCCGTTGCCGTCGCCGCCCCCATCCTCGTCGCCGCCCTCATCCCCATCGCCGCCCCCGTCGCCGTCGCCGCCCTCGTCTTCGTCGCCGCCCCGGGCCCGTCCCCGTCGCGCCGTCCCCGCATCGCCGCCCCGTCACGCCCCGGCCCGTCGCCGCCCCGGCCCGTCGCCTCACCGTCGCCGCGCTGTGAGCTCTCCCCCTCTAACCCCTCTCCCTCGCCCCGGTGGCCACCATGGGCGCCGCCCCCCCCCCCCCGAGCCCATATACACACACAAGCATGCATGATGAACACACACACACACACGCACATAGACGTTTTTTTTCTGTTTTTAGTGTTAGATGCTTAGTGTTTAATTAGTATGGAATAGCATATAGAATTTTGACATATGCAATGCTTAGTGTTAGATGCTTAGTGTTTTTAGTGAGCCTGGATATAATTAGTGTTTAATTAGTATGGGATTTTTTTATATAATGTTGTTTTTCTGTTTTTAATGGATGTATAGAAGTTGTTTTTTCTGTTTTTAGTGTTAGATGCTTAATTAGTATGAAATAGTATATAGAATTTTGACATATGCAATGATAGCATAATTAGTGTTACATTTAATTTGCATATAGTATTTGTTGTCGACGATGCCCGGCCCGCATCCTCGCCGTCGACCCGTTCGCGACGACGTTCTACTTCAGAGGACCCATGTCCGGGACTGGGCTCCGCCGGGCTGGCACTGGGAGGTGCTACCTTCAGGGGCGCGACGCTTGGTGAGGAACCCAGCCCCGGGTCCCGTCGTCGACCCTCATCTCCTTTGGTGGCATTCGCGTGGGCCACTTTCGGTGCGGAGGGAGCCGGCCCCGCCGGAGGTGGTACATCGCCGTGTCAGGGAGGAGGACGAGCACGTCCATCGCTACATGGCTGCTATGGACGTCAGGTTCTCCAATACCTGGCATGTTCTTTGGGGAGATCACCCGAGCTATGATCCAGTGATGGTTCCTTCTCTTTGGGTGTCCACCGCCCGCACCTCAGGAACCACGAGTGGCCTAGATTACTCTGTAGTATTCGATCTTTATTAGCTTGCTAGCTAGCTAGCTAGTGATGTATTCAATATTATATCTATTATTCGAGATGATTTATTCGAGATTATATATATTATTTGAGACGATGTATTCGACAAGATTATATCTATTATTCGAGACGACGTATTCGAGATTAAATCTATTATTCGAGACGATGTATTCGAGATTATATCTATTATTCGAGACGATGTATTTGAGATTATATCTATTATTCGAGATTATACTAAATTGTTTTATGGGACAGTTGAAATACTAGACTCGCTACTCACAGCAAAAGGTGACTACAACATCTTGTATGGGATAGTCAACAGGTAATTTCAATCATTATTTATAACTATATATCTCGGCCTATTTAGTTCGTCATTTCATGATATGAACTATTTAATAACCCCTTTATTCATTTTCTTTGTCAGCGGGCAGGGCTTGGGCAAGGTTCATCAGCGTCACGGAAGGCGAATGGAAACCATAGCTGAAATAGTTTCGATCCAAGGTAAGTAATTAAGTAGTACTAGCTAGCTAGCTAGCTGCCATCTCTTTAATTATCATGCTTGATTAATTATTATCTGATCAAATTAAATTCCATTCTCGTAATAAAGGTCCTGAAGCAGGCGCAGGGGACTGATCTGTGTGCATACTGCGTTTGCGAGAACATTCGCATGATGGCGTCTGAAAGGAGCAGATCTCAAAGACAGGAATGGGTACGCTTGTCAGAACACTATTCACAATTTTTACACCATTATCGATATCTAGTCACACAACTAATACACATGCATATTGATCTCCTTCTTAACAGTTTAAAAAGGTGCGGGACAAGCTCCTACCAACGGAGCGCGTACAAGCACTTCAAGAGGAAATAGCGGGATTTTTGCTCGACCAGGTCATAAATCCGAAGGGAGAATATTATTACCCGCTACCGCCCCCATCGACCAAGTCATGAACCACTTCCAATTGTCATCGTGCTCCGAAGGCACCAATCAGGCTAATGCCACTGGCTTTGAAGGCAACATGCATATGTAAGAGAAATTGTATATAGCTATACATGTGTGTATGTGTAAATTAATATGGTGGTTTGTGAGACATGATTGATGATATATATATGATTGGTTCTACTAGAAATTCTATATATATATATATATATATGCATAACATGTACAATGTGTAGTACCGTAAAATACCAGCAAACGAAAAAGAATTAAAATGGAAAATACAAAATTAAATGAAAAAAAATCATAAAACCAAAAACCCCCCAAACATTTTAGTACCGGTTGGTGTTACCAACCGGTACTAAAGGGCTCCCGGCCCCGGAGCTGGCTCGTGCCACGTGGTTTCCCTTTAGCACCGGTTCGTGCTGAACCGGTACTAAAGGGGGGGGGGGCTTTAGTGCCGAAATAATAGTGCCGGTTCCGAAACCGGCACTAAAGGGCCTTACGAACCGGTGCTATTGCCCGGTTCTGCACTAGTGGCAAGCAAGTCGACAGAAGCTGCAGAGGCGATGTCTTCAACAAGATAACGATGCAAAAACGCCGCCATCGCCCGCCATGACCCGCGTCATAGCACGATTTTCACTGGCAGCCCCGTTTCCCCACTGTACGACGGGACTGGATGCGAGAAGCCACAACCATCTAGCCGACCACCTCCGGCGAAGAAGATGGCCACCACCTCCACGCCAAGGGCCGGAGCCCCTGACGTCATCGTGTCGCGTGCCTAGTCCAGAGGCCGCTTGACGCGCCGAAACAAAGGATGCGCACGACGGCTCGAGGAACCACCATCCAGATCCGAATGGGATCCAGATCGGACACCCTAGCCGCCAACGTGATCTCTTCATCGCCGCCACCAGCACGACAACCCTGGTCGCCACCGGCCTGCGCCATCGCCCTTGAATCGGCCGCAGTGGGTCGCCGCCACCCAGATCCGATCGCCGGCCGAGGAAGATTGCCGTCGCCGCTGCTGCGGCCCGCAGGCTTAGCCTGCGATGCCCTCGGCGGCGGCGGCGGAAGGAGAGGGAGGCTCGGCGGGGAGGCCCCGGTGCGCACGCGGCGGGGGGGGGGGGGGAGGAGGTCGTGATGTTTGGAATGAAGATCAACATGGTTCGACGAGACGCTTCCTACAAAGTGCTTTACGAAATGCCTTAAGAAAGAATTAAGAAAGGAACAACATGGTTCGACGAGACGCTTCCTACAAAGTATGGGGATTGCTCAGCATTGTTGTTGCTTGTTTTTACACAGCATTGTTGTTGCTTCTTTTTACACAGCATTGTTGTTGCCTTCGCTGTGTCCTCTTGCGACATATGGAGAAGAAAAGATAGCCATGACTTCTCCCGTAAACTTTTTCTGATACTTCCATATGGTGGATGCTCCTGTTCCGTCCCATGTATTATAATGCAGAAGCTTTCCTTGCTTTGCAGGACGACTCAACTGCATCAAAATTCAGAATAGGGCATTTTACCTATTCTTTTTGGGTGGGGAAGAGCAGGGCCTTTTACTTGTAGCACATGTTTATCGTATCTCTCTATTGCAACGAAAAGATTTGTTCCACCGCTTCGGTACAATCCCCCTAAACACATCAACGGTTGTGATTATCCCATACTCCTTCATAACGATGGGCATGATGGTCTTTTTTAAAAGTACGATGTTTTTGTTAGACAATAAAAGTAGACCGAGACCTAGGGATGGCAGTTTTGCCCATGGGTATGGGTACCCGCGGGTACCCTACCCGGAAACAGTGGGTATGGGCAACACTTAGAGATATTTTATACCCACGGGTAATGGATACCCATACCCGCAAAATATATGGGTAGGGCATGGGTAAGAAATTGTGCTCATGTGTAACCTAATGAATACACAGAAAAAATTAATAAATGAAAATAACTCCTATAACATGTGGGGTTAACATCCAACTCATATGGTCTTGCCCTAAATCTCGTATTCCTTAAACAAGTCATAGCTCAAAGGCTCATAATCATGTGCTCTCCACTCCTCCTACGTCCTATGTGACTCCTCAAAAAAAATGAAATATTGACTCTTCGCTACAGACTCTTGTCGAACTCTCGATCCAGCAATCCCCAATTCCCACCAATGCCTTCCACCGCGTCGGTCTTCCACCAACCGTTGCTCATAATCCTCTGATGCCTCCAAGAGGCCACCCACCGAAGGAGGCCGCATCCGTACTATACTATTCTACCATGATCCCTTGAATTTTGAACTCCTTTCTCTATCTCTTAAGAATTTGATTGCTACATATTGTACCCAATGGATACCCATTGGGTATAAGATACCTGATGGGTATGGGCATGGGTGTCAGTTTATACCCATGTGTATTGAAATGGGTGGGTATAGAAAGTTTCTGTGGGTATGAGTTTGGGTAGGAGGAGGTTGTACCCGCCCATACCCTACCCATTGCCATCCCTACCGGCGAGACCTTCGTTACCCGACGCGGGCCGGCCCAGCAGGCGCTAGGCCGCTTGCTATTGAAAGGCAGACGTAAAATTCCTCAAAAAAGGAGTATGTTCCACCCTTCGGTACAACCCCCTAAACACATCAACGGTTGTGATTATCCCATACCTCTTCATAACAATGGGCATGATGGTCTTTATTGAAAGTACGATGTTTTTGTTAGATAATGACGTCTCCTTTGGTTCATAGGATAGAAATGTTGTAGGAATAGGAAAATCATAGAAAGTGAGATGGCATGCATCTCAATTCCCATAGAGAAAGAGATGTCATTTGATGCATAGGATATGAATTTTTTCATTGAGTCTTAGCTAATGTTTTTTTTCCTCCAAAATATGAAGGATTGATTCCTATCCTATATAGGAATAGGAATCGATTCCCACAAACCAAAGGGTCTCAAAGGAAATTTTCCTATGCAAATCCTATCCTTTAGAAATCCTATGACATTCCTACAAACCAAAGAAGGCCTGAAAGTACACCGAGACCTTCGTTACCCGGCGCACAACTGGGCCGGCCTAGCAGGCGCTAGGCCGCTTGCTATTGAAAGGCAGATGTAAAATTCATCAAAAAAGGAGTATGTTCACACCAGGAATCAAACTCATCACCTTATCCTCTGGATAACACAGCTTTGCCACTCCACTACAATGGCCTTTGGTGACAAAAACAACAGAAAGTTTTTAAGAACATACTAGAACGATGTGCAAGACCAGACCGTTGGCCCGCCATTCTGGACCTCCCAAGAAAAAAGTATGTGTTTTATTCGCACTTCTCAGGGCTCGATCTAGCGACCTCTCGAATAATAAAGCTTGTCAAAATAATTGGGGCGACCAGCTAGATGGTAGGTAATGGTTAGAGGAAGGGAAATAACCTTTATGACTTCAACTTTTCATGAGTATATAAAATTATCAGTTGGATTCCTGCCATTTGTGGAGATATTTTCTAAAATTCCAAAACGCCTCCATTCACTTGAGATAGGCATTGGCTATTTCGCGCAGCCGCTTTGCTGACCAACGAGTTTGGAAGATAGGCATGCTGCAAAACAAGGTTTGAAAAAAACATTAGCTAATCCAACTAATTTCAGATAAAATGAGCTAAAAATTAATGGAAAAGTATTGGATAAGTAGCTAAAATTTCAAAGAAAAGATATATGTAGTTTCAGAAGCAAAAACTGAGTTCCCTGTGCTATAAGCTAGCAGTACAAACATTCCTGTAGTTTCACAAACATAAGCTACAGACATAACCTACTAACTAGTTTCAGAAAGGTAAGTTTCTCTGAAATATAGCTATTGTTTCTGAAATTACATATATGTTTCTCTGAAACTACAAACTGGATAACTGCATGAGCTACAGAAGCTTTGAACTAAAAAAAATTACATATATGTTTCTCTAAAAAAACAAACTGGATAACTGCATGAGTATTGGAACAGTAGCTTCAGAAAAAAATGAAACAAGGGGATCCTATAGAAACTGCACGCTCCAAAAATTCAGAAACACAACTATGAGTTTTCACAACTATGCGAGTTGACTGCTTGAGTTTCAGTCCAACGAAGGGCTGTTGATCATGCATTTCGCGAAAATGCAGTGGTTTCTACGACTAGTTGATCAGGCTCTAAATTCTGTTTTAGACGCTTTTCGTTCTGCTGTTAGTGTTAACTAAATTTAAGCTTCAAAAGGATTGTCTCAATTATGCAACAAGTTGGTGGCTCTGAATTCTGTTTTAGAAGTTTCAGTCCAGCTTAAAAGGGTTGTCTGAATTTAAGCTTGAGAGGTCTTATAAACTGAATGTAGTTCGTCAGCTGGCTTGTTGGTCAGCTGCATTATTTGACTAGTTTTCTACACAATGCAGACAGCTAAAAGAGAAGCTGCAACGCCAGATACAGATGATGCAGGCGACAGGAAGTTCATAACCTCAGAAGTTTCGCCACCTCCGACGCAATGACAACAAAAATGAACACCTACTTTTGCCTCCAAACATATAGATAGACATATATGGATTCTAAGAAAAAACTCCAAACTAGGTGAGAGCACGTCTGCTAATTTGTAGTAGCAAATAACTGAACTAACATTTCAGCAACCTAAAACACACATATCCAATGCAAAACCATACATGTGTTCTACAATTCTGAGTTCTGACGCCGTTTCGTTCCTTCGGGAAAAATGCATGCTCAAGCAATCGAACAGGGAACAATCAGTGCAGGTTGGGGCCCGACAGCGAGCAGTAATAGATCGCGGCGGAAATGCATTACGCGGTGGGCGGGACGAACAGCAGCCTGGGTGGAGCCGACGAGATGGGAGCATCTTGTTCGCGGGGAGGGGGAGGGTTGCCTGATCCATACCTGTCAGCCACCGCCGAACCCGTCGTCGTCGCCACCGTGGAGGATATGCGCTGCCGCCCAACGCCCTGCGCCGCCGCCCCCGCCGCCCAACACCCCGCACCGCCCGCAGCCGCCCAACGCCCTGCGCCGCCCCACACCGCCGCCCTCCTCTCTCGAATCCAGCCGCGTACCCTAGCCCTCCCAGTCGATAGAGCTGGTCAGTTGATAGAGTCGATAGAAGAGATGGTCAGTTGCAAGAATAACTATACTGAAACAATGACTCTGTTTCAGAAACGCACGCGCCTCACGCAGAAGCGGGGAGGCTGTCATCCGTCCTATCAACAGATGATCCGAGGGACGCGTAGCCAGCGGATGCGGCGCGAGTGATTGGTCGGGTGAAGGAGAGCTTTTCCCTAAAAAAAATTAGGGTCATTTGACGGGTGTGGAGAAACAACGTGCTCTTAAACGGAGTTTTCTGGCCTACCCGGACTTGAACATGGTGTTTTCTTAACATTCTTGAAATGGTCCCTTCTTTTCCAAGCCGATGGGCAATACCCATGGTAGGACCGGCCCAAGAGCTCGCGGATTTGAAAAGGGTTCATCATTTTTTTAATTATTTGATGGATCAGAGAAATTTCACAAAAATTAAAAGAAAATCACTAAAACAAAGGCTGCAAAAAAGCGTTCCCTGTTTTGGGAACATCGGCTTCCCAGCCATTATCCCAGTTTTGGGAACCTTCTCGAAGGTTGTGAACCGCATTTTTTCTTTTTCTTTTTTTCTTTTTATATTCTCTCCTGTTTTATTTTTTCTGATTCTTTTTTCCTTTTTCGTATTCTTTGACTTTTCGTTCTTGTCTATTTATTTTTTCTGTTTCTCATATATTTAAAAATTTCAGAATTCAAATT
This sequence comes from Triticum monococcum, assembly GCA_034509565.1. Lineage (NCBI taxonomy): Eukaryota > Viridiplantae > Streptophyta > Magnoliopsida > Poales > Poaceae > Triticum > Triticum monococcum. The sequence goes on from CM067847.1 coordinate 701,433,380, forward strand.
ATGTTAGTATTTTCCTGATTTTTTTTGTGGAATTCATTTTTTTACTGTTTTTAAAAACTGTCCGCGTTCAAAATCTTGTCCGCTCTTTTCAAATAATGTTCGTGTTCTGACATTCTGAGCAAGTTTGAAAGATATGAACATTTTTTAAAATTTCTGTACAATTTTTTAAAATACTAATATTTCTATTTTAGAACAAAAAAGGAACAACAAAACCCAGAGCGAAAACTATGCATAAAAAAGGGAAAGAAAAACCAAAGAGTGAACCCTTTATACGTTTTGTGAGGGGGTTGTACCGAAGCGGGTCTCTTTGTTGATGTGCGACTTGGCGTGCTGAGTGCCCGAGGTAAAGTAATCGTGGTTTCTGAAGCTTAATGTATAACTTATCATGAGGGCAGCGGGTTGAAGTTGGCTTTGTCGTGCATCTTGGATTTCCGAAATAGGCTTTCGCCCCGCTTTATAGATAAAGCATAAGTCCATACAGCCACATCTCAGGTACAGTCAGCAAGAAAGGAGAAAACGCTGGAGCCACAGCACAAAGAAGCCCAAAAGAAAGGGAAAAACAAAGGCCTTCAGGGGCAAGCTAAGTAGCAGACGAGCGGTCGGAGAGCCGGCGCGCAGAAGACACCAGGGCGTCCAAGAGAAGCTGAAGACGATCACGATCCCTCGGCCTAGCGAGCGGATGCCAGTGCTGCAGGAAGGCAAGAAATTTGAAGAACGAGTCAGAAGCACGTCGCGGGAACACCCGCTCAATCACCATCTTATTGCGGGTAGTCTAGAGAGTCCACATCATAGCCGCGAAGATAAGTCAGAACAGTCGGCGCTTACGGCCAACCTGGGTGGCCCTAACCCGCAGAAACCCTGCGAGGTCAGTGGCCTCCCACTCCGGCCCAAGAGCCTCACGAACAAAGCACCAAAATACCTGCGCTGCTATGCACGAGAAAAGAATGTGTGTTCCTGTTTCCGGGACATGGCACAATGTGCGTCTTGGACTTGGTAGGATATATCCGATCGATCTAGAGCTCGTTTGTGTTAAGATTGATTAATCGGCAGCACAGTGACATTGCACTAGGTTGGAAAATGACCTTGCATAATCTTTGAACAAGATTTATTAATACTTTCTTTGTCCCATAATATAAGAGCGTTTTTGATACTGGAGTAGTTTGTATGATGACTAGGTGAGATGAACTTGCAAGAGCGTTTTTACGGAGCGTTTTTGACACAGGCAGATGATCTAGAACTCGGAAGACTGTTCCGGTAGTTCTAGATTGATTAGTGAGTTAGCCGCATATAAAGGTTCAACACTGAATAGTACCATTACAAGAGCCTCTGAGGCAGAGAGACAAGTGGATGTTTCATATGCTACTTTTCTTGGTCAAACTAAAGTTTCATCCACTCATCGGTCTATAATGGTCTAGATTGTTCTGGCCAGTCCATATTTTCTAAAGAGGTATAGTTAATACAAGTAATTCAAAGAACAGGCCCGGGCCGTGTTTCATTGCAAAAGAAGCTATGATTCATCTTCCATTACACGGAATAATACCGTGCAACTATTGGCAAAGAATTACAATATAGTTATCATAGTTGCTATTGTTGTGTCAAAGAGCCCCGTCGACCCTGACGATGATCGTTGTCTCTTGCACCATCACCTCGTCCTATGCGATTGCGTAACTAGACCCGACTGTCTTTCTAGGTCCAGAGGGCCATGATGGTTCTCAAGGAGTGTCTGATTTTCATTACGCACCTAATGCACAGGGACGGAGAGTAGCCAAAGAGGAAAGCAGCCACTGATTGACAGAGGACAAGTATCGGAATATTGTTTGATTCTCCCGGCTGGCGCCGTCATAGCACTTGTGCTTGTCCCGATGCATCTCATGTCAAGTTGAGTTCTAGGCCATGATCTCTCAAAAGGAGTTAAGCTCGATCTCCTCATCGATCGGTCGTCATGTTCATACACTGCATATTCTTGTTTAGGTCACCATTCTGATATTAGAGCAACTTCAACGCAAGGACCCAAACGAACATCGATTTTGTCCGTTTCGTCTGTTTGGGTCACCTGTCCGTCTAGTGGACATGAGGCGGACAAGCCTTGTATCCAATGCATGTCGACCCAAACTCTCCGCACCGCCCGCCCCCCTCCTCTCTCCCTCGCGCCGCCCGCCCCCTTCTCTCTCCCCCGCGCCGCCCCTCCTCTCCTCCTTGCGGATCCCCTCCCTCGCGAGATTTTTCTCTGCTCGCGCCTCTGCTGCAGCCAACCTCTGCTCGCGCCGCCGTCCGGGCCTCGAGCCCCAACAGGAGCGCGCGGAGGAGCCCTGCGCCGGTGGCCTCGCTGGGGCGTGGAGGAGCGGCCGAGCGCGCCGTGGCGACCTGCTCCGGTGGCCTCGCGGCGGCACGGAGGAGCGGCCGAGCGCGCATCGGCGATCTGTGCCGACGGCCTCGCTGCGGCGCGGAGGAGCGGCCGAGCGCGCATCGGCGACCTGCGCCGGTGGCCTTGCTGCGGTGCGGAGGAGCGGCCGAGCGCGCGGTGGAGACCAGCACCGGTGGCCTTGCTGCGGGCGTTGCAGTCGCTGACATACGGGACCAGAGGCGGACATGAGCAGGCGACAGCGGTGGACGAGAGCGTCCGCTTCGTACCCATTTGTTCCCAGATTTGGATCAGATTTGGATCGGGGACAGACAGCAGGCGGACACGGACGTCCGTTTGGGTCGTCCCGTTGGGCCAAGTTTTCTGTCTGGATAACCCAAACGGATAAAATGGGTCTTCCCATTGAAGTTGCTCTTAGACTATAAGGATGCTATCTGGAACCAAATCACCAAACTGGAATTCACAACATGGTAGTAGTAGATAGCACTTGGTGTGCAAAGATATATTCATCTGGATTGAGCGTGAGGAGAGGACCCAACAAAACTCTTCCGTGCCATGTGTGGATTCTCCAACAAAACTATCTGTGGGGTTTTCACTGGTTTTATTTTCAAACTGTTTAAACTGTCCCACCTTTTGTTGACTTATCAAGTAAAATTATGTTTTCTTTGATAAGCCAATAAATTTTTATCAGATAAATGATTACCAAATAACATCCTAAAGTTTATTTAGGTAGATAAATCATATGCAGCATTTGATAAACATTTATTTACACAATCATATTTTTTGTGAGCGTATTTACACAACCAGATTAATAGAGACAAATAAATCACAAGCTAATATACTAGTCCCTCCGTTCCTAAATATAAGTCTTTTTAGATATTCTAATTGGGACTACATATATACGGGGCAAAATGAGTGAATGTACACTCTAAAACATTCTAGTTGTTATTAAAATGTCTAAAAAGACTTATATTAAGGAACGGAGGAAGTAGAATATTTATATCCTGTTGCAACGCACGGACAGTTGTCTAGTATTGGTATATAACTAAAGACTTCATATCTCTTCATGTGCATCTAAGCACACAGCCACATTTGTGATTCTTGGTAGAAGAAAATAACTCCATCTTATCAAGGGCAGAGGAAGCATGCAATCATTGGCGTCAAATGACACCAATGATTTCTTAGAAACTTGTTAAGATTTAACAAAGTTCTCTTATAAATATGTAATGACAACACTACACATAGGAGAATGACACCATCGGTGTTTTTCCCCACCTTCTCCCCCGGTCTTATTATGTCAATGCACTAAAATTATAAAAAATATCCTATTTTATAAAATTAGTTTAAATATAATGAAATTGGTTATTGTAACTTATTGTAGCAATAATGATCTACAACAAAGTACTATTAAGAGTAATTTAGTCTATATAATTTACATATATGCGCTACATTTAATTTTGATATTGTAGTTATAACACCCTCGATGCGACTATAGCTCCCACGTGTCGAGGCACGACTAAGAGACATAATCGCATTGAAGGCATATGTCGCAAGTCAGGCAATCATCACAAACATCCCATGTAATATAGATAAATAAAAGGGATAACATAGTTGGCTTACACTCGCCACGTCAATCAAGTACATAAATAACATACATCATCCAAACACTCATGGCCCGACTACGGCGCCAAAATAAAAGACAACCCAACATGCGACATGGTCCCGATCACCCCCAACTGGGCACCACTACTGATCATCAGGAAAGGAAACATAGTATCGCTGAGAGTCCTCATCGAACTCCCACTTGAGCTCGAGCGCGTCACCTGGAGCGGAATCATCAGGACCTGCATCTGGTGTAATAGTAATCTGTGAGCCACAGGGACTCAGCAATCTCGCACCCTCGCGATCAAGATTATTTAAGCTTAATAGGTAGGGTAAGGTAAATATATGTGGAGCTGCAGCAAGCGACTAGCATATAAGGTGGCTAACCTATTCGCACAAGAGAGCGAGAAGAGGAGGCAAAGCGCGAGCGAGAAACTAGAGAGCAACATGCGCAAGCATTACTCCAACACCGTGTTCACTTCCCGGACTCCGCCGAGAAGAGACCATCACGGTAACACACTCAGTTGATTCATTTTAATTAAATTAAGGTTCAAGTTATCTACAACCGGACATTAACAAATTCCCATCTGCCCATAACCGCGGGCACGGCTTTCGAAAGTTCAAATCCCTGCAGGGGAGTCCCAACTTAGCCCATGACAAGCTCTCACGGTCAACGAAGGAATATACCTCCTCCCGAGACGTTCCGATCAGGCTCGGTACCTCGGTTCTTCAAGACACTTCGACAGGTTAAAACTAATCCAGCAACACCACCCGAATGTGCCGACAAATCCCGATAGGAGCTGCACATATCTCTTTCTCAGGGAACACTCAGATGAACACTACGTACAACTAAAACCAACCCTCGAGTTGCCCCGAGGTGGCACTGCAAGTGGCTCTATTTGGACCAACGCTCAGAGGAGCATTGGCCCGGGGGGGTTTAAATAGATGACCCTCGGGCTCCGGAAACCCAAGGGAAAAGAGGCTAGGTGGCAAATGGTAAAACCAAGGTTGGGCATTGCTGGAAAAGATTTAATCAAGGCGAACTATCAAGGGGTTCCCATTATAACCCAACCGCGTAAGGAACGCAAAATCCGGAAACATAACATCGATATAACGGAAACTAGGGCGGCAAGAGTGGAACAAAACACTAGGCGAGAGGCCGAGCCTTCCACCCTTTACCAAGTATATAGATGCATTAAGATAACATGGCAATATAATGATATCCCAACAAGTAAATAAATGTTCCAACAAAGAACGGTCTCCAATCTTCATGAGATAAACAGCTCAAGGACTTAGTGAAAATGCTAAGTCCCTGAAAATAGAATTACCAAGTGCCTCACTTGGCAAGCTTGTGCTAGTCACCACACACATCACAAAAATACATGGGTTGCACCTCTGAAAAGATGAAAAAACCCTTAACAAAACATATGTAGAGCATCGGGGCATATCATGCACACAATAATCATGGCAAAAATGACAAATAGCTAAATGGAGTAGCAGATCTGACAAATAACTCAAGTAGCCCTCTTCTAATAGCATTTCGGGCATCAAGATGAACTCAAATGAAAATGATGCAATGGAATGAAATGATGTACTCTCTGAGACGAACAATTTGATATGCTATATGCCCAAATCGGAGCTACGGATGCAAAGTTATCACATGTCAAAGTAGGCATAAAAGTTAGGGTTAGGAGGGAAAAAGTCAACCGAGGGTAGTTTTAGATCTGAGATCCAGATCGCACGGAAATCGAGGATCACCGGAATCAGAGGTGGCCGCCGGAGTTCGTCGGGGAAGGTGACCGGGGCGCTGGATCTAGCCGGAGTGGTCGCCGGAGACAGCGGGAAGCGGCGAGGCGCAGGAGGGAGTGGCCGGGGACGGTGGCGCTCGCCGGCGCGGTCGGTGCGGCGGCGCGGCGGCCGGCGAGGCTGGTGACGGCGGCGGGTGGCGGCTCGGGCGGCGGAAGGAGCCGGGCGGCGGGGCGCGGTGCGATGGGCCCCGAGGGCCCGCGCTGGGCTCGACGGGCCTCAGAGGCGGCGGCGGCGGCTGCCACGTGGTGGCGGCGGGGGCGGAATGGACATGTCCGGCCGGACGTAAATTTGTCCGCCGGCGCGTGGAGACGAAGGAGACTAGGGTTTGGACGAAAGGGAACCGGAATTTGGAGGAGGGGGCCTATAAATAGAGGTAGAGGGAGCTAGGAGAGTCCAAATGAGGTGCGGTTTTCGGCCACGCGATCGTGATCGAACGCTCTAAATGATGGAGAGGGTTTAGGTGGGTTTTGGGCCAAATTGGATGGATGTTGGGCTGCAACACACACGAGGCCTTCTCGGTCCCTCGGTTAACCGTTGGAGCATCAAATGAAGTCCAAATGATACGAAACTTGACATGCGGTCTACCAGTAGTAAACCAAGGCCGCTTGGCAAGTCTCGGTCCAATCCGAAAATGTTTAATCCCCACACACGAAAGAAAGCTAGAAATGACCACCGGAGGAGAACGAAGCGCCAGAATGCAAAACGGACAACCGGGAAAATGCTCGAATGCATTAGATGAATACGTATGCAAATGCAATGCACATGATGACATGATATGAGATGCATGACAACGATAACAACACACGGAGACAAAGACCCGAACCCGAGAAAATAAAATAACTTAAAGCCGGAAACGGCAATAGTTGGAGTACAAATTGGGTAAGTTACATCCGGGGTGTTACAGTAGTACTTTGCAGATTTTTTTTGCATGTGTAGTGCATAGAAACCTTGTTTTAGCAAAAAAAAATCCCACAAGATAGATGCTCTACAACCATGTGGATTTTCTATGGTAGTAACTTTTATTTCTTTCGTGGAAGGCAATGATGAATATAGTTAATGGTTTTGTACCTAGATGGACTAAAAATGTGACACATTTAAAATATATTAACCAGTATAAGGACTTGTTTATTTTTTTAAAAAAAATCTTATTCTTGGAGAAAACTAAAATTGGTATGAATGAATATATATTTCATTTCACATTGTTCTTAGTTCTTACATACATGTTGCTCGGGACTAACTTATTGCACATAGCCTGCAACTTCAAGGTGAGCACTTCCTGGATGGGGCCGTCTATGGATCCCAAGGGTTTCGAATCAAGCAAGCCTGATGCTGCCAGTCTATACTTTATTGTAGTGACGTGTCGATCATGCTAACAGTGGCAAGAGGGTCGAATTATATCCAACTTAAACTCTCCACAGTTGATGTGCATTTGCACGTCCCTATACCTCTCATGCCGACTCAACTAGCCATAGGTTAAGTTCAACCACATGTCTCTTCTCTAGTGGCACGAAGTCCTTCAAAGAATAACTACTATTTGGCGGTTATATATATGCATGTTCATTAAGAAATGTCATGGTACCATGTGCAAGATATTTGTTGGTGCATGTTGGAAGAACTAAATTAAGTAACACTTCATGTGACTGAAAGATGGAGGAACTGAAAGGATGGGAGACTTATAAAGGACACTCGGGGAAATAGAAGGTAAGAATGCAATCGTGTATGTTTATTTATTAGCACGGAAGGACAAGGTAGATATGGTATGCTTTCCTGCTGGATGTGCTTCACAATTTGTTATTGTATCAGCCTAAATACAATGCATATGGAAACGAATAAGAACCCTGTATGTTTCAAACTCTAATATTGCATCGGTGTAAATACAATGCATGCATATAGAAACAAAGTAATAAGAACCATGGGCGGGAATAATCGAGAAAGTATCCAATGCTCCTCGACATGGAGTAATCCCAGAATTACCATAGAATTTTTGCATTTCTAATTTTTTTTATTGAACTTCACAAAATAATTGATACACTTCTACTACACAGATCAATTATACTACAAATTTCAAATCCAAAATATTTGTAGCTCGAAAGTTCGAAAAGAAGACAAATCCAAAATTAACATTGTTGATGAGCCAACTTCAGAGTGCAAATTGGGTATACTACTTTCCACAACTAGATTTGTCCTTATTTAATTCTATATCTGTATTTAAAAATTAGATTTGAATATTTGCAACAAGATTAATATATAGATTGTGTTTAGACTGAGTTTTTGTTTAACATTTGGGAGGTACCGGGAGCACTCCACGCCTCGGAATACCTGATACTTCTTGACAAATATTCGTCTACTGGGCATCGTTTTTTTTGCTAGTAGGCTAATTTCTTGAAATTTAGTAACAATTTATACTTTTTTCAAGAGATAAAGTAACTTTTTTGGGGCTTTTCGATCGATGGGCCAGTTGGTATTATGGGATCAAAATCAAGTAGCTCATAGATGTATCACTTTTTAGAAAACAAAAGGTAGCTTCATTACACACAACCTCTGGAGAAACTAAACATGCATATAATCAAATTGTTACAAATCTGATAAAATTGGAAGAGAGAGAAAGAATATGTCATAGAATGTTCCCAAACACAACACATGTTGATGCTATGTCTCTTGTAACTACTATGTCAAAGGCTACTAAGAGATCATCCACATTCGATAGCAACTATGCAACCATGAGGTGTGGAGGAGCATAGTCTTCAATGCAACGCATCCATCAAGGGATATGACTGACATCATCGATATCGACCAGTGAATCAGTGATGTCAATCCCTGGATTTTCTTTTAAGGTAGCAGCATGTACTGGCGTTCCACTAGTAACATGCACATGTTACTAGTCTATGTTACTACTAAGCCACAATGGGTAGTAACATATGTGTCGTAACATGAAACACTTTATTTATTACACTATAGACACATCTTGCCTTGATATGTGTGATGTTACTCATACTAGTAGTAACTAGCTATGTTATCACTTTCATCCCTTTGTTCATTTATTGCATGCCACATCATCTATTTAATCTAGATATGTGTGATGTTACTACTTCCTCCGTTTCTTTTTACTGTGCATATAAGTTTTGGTCAAAATCAAACTACACAAAATTTGACCAAATTTATACTCTCTTGGTCCTTTTTAGTTCGTATATAAGATTTGACTGAAGTCAAGCCTCGTAAAGTTTAACCAACTTTATTGAAAAAATACCAACATTCACAATCTGAAATCAATATCAATAGACGTGTCATGACTTAAAGTTTCATATTGTATAACTTTAGCATGGCAGATGTTGATATTTTTTCATATAAATATGGTCGAACTTTGTGAAGTTTGACTTCAGAGAATTCTAATATGCAGAGTAAAAAAGACCGGAGGGAGTATTAAAAAATATGAACAAATACAATACTAAAAGTATATAATATGAAAATACATTTCATGGTGCATCTGAAAATACTGATTTCATATAGTGAATTTTGATATTTTTTAATATAAAGTTGGTTAAATTTTATCAAGCTTGACTTTGACCAAACCTTATATGCAAACTAAAAAAAACGGAGGGAGTACCTATTTATTGCATATTGTAATTTTAACTAGTATTATTAATTTGGACATTCAACACGATTAACTCTCTGCACCTAATACGTGGTCCATGCTCTGAAAAATTGCATGCCATCAAATCTCACATTTATCATGGATATTCTATTGCGTAATACGTACTAAGATTGGGATAGATTTGACAGAAGTTCCTGCACTTGTGAAAAGACATACAGAATTGCCTCAACAAAAATGGATGGAATTGGACCGAAAAAAGCCATTCAGCTTCGTTATCGATTACTCCCTCCGTTTCAAAATAGATGACCGAACTTTATTGAAACGGAGGGAGTAGGTATCAATGGGAACATCAAGATGAATGAGTTAACTAAGTATCAGATCGACCAAATTGAACAAATGATAGCTCAAAATGCAAAGAACATTGTCCGAAATAGATTTGGACCGAAAGGAAGTACTATTATCAATTTTCAGGATTGTGTTTTCATTAAATTTTGACTCTAGAGTGCTCGCATGATCCAAGAGAGTTAAAGTGCTGAATCAAGGACTGATTATGGAGGATTTACCGTTTAGCTAGTTTCAACAATACTACAGGACCTACCATTTGAACTGATTTTTGATACGTTTAAGGAAAACACAAGTACAGCATAGAACTAAGTTCTTCCACCACAGCGAGAAGAAAACATGAGAGAAAAGCACATCAAATGCATCAGAAGAAGCCGCACTTCAACACCAGGCAAGAACAACAGAATTATAGACCAAATTCAGGGCTCACTTATTCATAACCTGCCGTACGACAGAAGTTTCAGATCCAACCGATAACAGTGCATCACAGTTCTGTAGAAACAAAGACACCATCAACAGACCCAGACGAGACACCGGACAACTACAATGAAGGAACCAAGGCTTGCGAACCCAGAAACAGAAGCACCATTGCCAGGAGCTTACTGGCCACCACGGAGCCGGAGCACCAAATGAAGGGTGGACTCCTTCTGGATATTATAATCAGCCAGGGTGCGGCCATCCTCAAGCTGCTTACCTGCAAAGATGAGGCGCTGCTGGTCTGGTGGGATGCCCTCCTTGTCCTGGATCTTCGCCTTCACATTGTCGATCGTGTCCGAAGACTCAACCTCCAGAGTGATGGTCTTGCCCGTGAGGGTCTTCACAAAGATTTGCATGCCACCCCGGAGCCTTAGCACCAGGTGGAGGGTGGACTCCTTCTGGATGTTGTAGTCAGCAAGGGTGCGGCCATCCTCAAGCTGCTTGCCAGCGAAGATGAGACGCTGCTGGTCCGGGGGGATGCCCTCCTTGTCCTGGATCTTCGCCTTGACGTTGTCAATGGTGTCAGATGACTCGACCTCAAGGGTGATGGTCTTGCCGGTGAGGGTCTTCACGAAGATTTGCATGCCACCCCGGAGCCTGAGCACCAGGTGGAGGGTGGACTCCTTCTGGATGTTGTAGTCAGCCAGGGTGCGGCCATCCTCGAGCTGCTTGCCAGCGAAGATGAGACGCTGCTGGTCCGGAGGGATGCCCTCCTTGTCCTGGATCTTAGCCTTGACGTTGTCGATAGTGTCCGAGGACTCGACCTCAAGGGTGATGGTCTTGCCCGTGAGGGTCTTCACAAAGATCTGCATCTGTAAACAACAAAGCACGCCGAAGAGTTAGAAATGGTACAGAGAAATCTGTAGTAGATCAAACAATACATGGAACCAGATGATACAACATGGATGGAATTGTAACTAAGAAAACCCTAGAATAAGCTAATCAAATGATTGACAGTGATAACTTTTGAAGGACCCGCTGTCACAAATATATTAGCAGTTCTATCAGCTAGCGCAATCTCTAGCCTCATGGGTAAGGGACAGTATAAGGAAAACTGAAGGGCATCAAACAATACATAGATGGCTAAGAATAACCTGAACTGTAGAAGAGAAGTAGCTGATCGATTGACAGACAAGGATAAATTTTAGCAGAAGTTCAATCATTAAGCCTCGTGGAAGCAAACATGTTACACGAAGGTTTAGGTGTCGTAAAATCGACGTACAGCTACATGGCTATCAGGTATACTCCTTAGTCCTTACAGATCAGGCAAGGGTGCAATATGAGGGCCACAAAATCAGAAGTCCACAATAATACTACTCCTATATAGATGAACAACCTAGGGGAATTAGCTAACTGCAACTACAGCGATATAGATGAACCGAAACGGCAGCAAACCCATCGGAATCGGCAGATGTACTCGAAAATCCACGCATAATAGAGATTTAGCCACAGAATATGAATCCAAAACTATTTCAACTACAACCGAGCCTAATCAACCTCGAGTAACCGAACCAGGAGCAATCGACCGACAATAATAGCGCCTACGCAGCAGATCTACTCCAGACGACTAACAGCAATCGAGCACTACAAACAATAATCTATGAACAGGAGGAGGCAAAGGGAACGGTCGGAGGGCCGCATACCTTGAGGAGGGGGACGAGATGGCCTTCGCTTCGATCGGTTGAGAAGATTTTCCGGCGAGATGTGACTATGTGAGGGGGGCTGGACTGATTTGTGGATAGCATACGGGAGGGGGCGGGGAATTTATAGGCAGCTGGGAGCCTGGGACGGGAGGGAGAGAAGGAAGAAGCGCTACGGCACCGGCCGCGGATAGGGAGAGGAAGGAGAGGCGGTCACGGAGTCCGTCCCCCACCCCGCAATTCGGTGGCCGTTTGAGGCCCAGTTCTTTCGACAGAATACGGGGATTCTCTCGTAATCTTAAGGCATGTACAATAATGTTATCTTAAAAATGCCACGCAAGATAAATGATAAAGTAGAGAAGAAAGAATTTATAAAAAAAGATTTATCTTCTTTTATTTAAGATAAGACAAGAGATGATCTCTTAGCATAATATGTCTCATCATATTTTTAAGAATTGCTAGTTATTGAAGATAAGGCTAAGAGATGACCCATTATAGACATTTTTCTTTGTCATCTCTAAATTACATGCAAAACTTAAGATAAGACCATCTTATCAACCATTGTACATGCTCTTACCCCTGTTCAGCTTCTCTTAGGATCTTTGAGCCTTATTTGTTTTACAATTCTATCTAGTTAGAGTCTAATTAAATAAAATTATAAAAAAATAAGGCTTAAAGATTTTGGAAGAAGTTGGGTAGGGATCGGATTCTGGAAGAATCTCGAGATTCTGGCAAAAGAACTGGGTCTGAATTGGTGGACGCCGGCCCACGCCGTTGGCGATGTATGTGGGCGTGTTCAATCGGCACTCATGCGTGAGTCGTGATTTTTGCCCCGTCATGCATGGGCATGATTAGTGTATTATCACAAACCCCCACAGATTATGGTTTAGAGGTTTGACTCGTACTTCCATTTAAAATTTTGCATCCAGGGATTTTGTGCGAAGTTTCAAAAAAATTATTATTATTTTTATTTATTGAGTGGCTTTGTTATTGCTTGAAATTGAATTTGTATTCTTGAAAATTTGAAAACATGACTTTACCGACACTGGATAAAAAAATGACATCACGGGTCTATTCTTTTTAGTAAGGATCCTTAGACTCATTCGTGTTAAATGAATTTTCCAATAGTTGTAGTTGCAATACAATGTGATATTGTTTGAATTGGCACTTGGGCCGGAGCATCGCGAAAAGTGTGTGAGCGTATCGATGCCAATCTAATAAGACAAACTAATGGGCGAGATTAGGAGTCGGGAAATGCAACGGCAGATTTGGTGAGAAGTCATCAGAGATAAGAAGCATGCGAGATGAGAAAACCATGACAAGATACGGTTAAGAATCAAGGCAAAGAGAAAGATGGACGCGCGGGGGGAGGGGGGTGGGGGATGGGACGCAGAAAGAGGCATAAGGCATTGGCACTACTAGTGATGGATGAGTGGATCAACCGACATAATATATTTCTAGAAAGTATGTTCTTATTGGATATTTATCACTGTATTTGTTAAAAGTTAGTTCCCCAAAAATAGAATCGACACCAGTTGATTTTCCTGAAGAATACACGCACCGAGGCACGGCTAGGATGATGGGAGCTAGAGGATGGGGGTTTCGAGGATTGTCTAGGGTGACACCAGCTTGGTGGACGAGCCAGCTTGAGTAGGCCAAAATGGGCTATTAGTGACACTGGTCTGTGGTGTGGGTCGATGAGAAAGAAGAGTGAGGGAGTCCTAGATTAGGGGGTGTTCGGATAGCCGGACTATACCTTCAGGTGGACTCCTGGACTATGAAGATACAAGATTGAAGACTTCGTCCCGTGTTCGGCAGGGACTTTCCTTGGCGTGGAAGGCAAGCTTGGCGATACGAATATGTAGATCTCCTACCATTGTAACCGACTCTATGTAACCCTAATCCTACCCGGTGTCTATATAAACCGGAGGGTTTTAGTCCGTAGGACAACATACACATCAACAATCATACCATAGGCTAGCTTCTAGGGTTTAGCCTCCTCGATCTCGTGGTAGATCTACTCTTGTACTACCCATATCATCAATATTAATCAAGCAGGACGTAGGGTTTTACCTCCATCGAGAGGGCCCGAACCTGGGTAAAACTTCGTGTCCCTTGTCTCCTGTTATCATCCGGCCTAGACGCACAGTTCGGGACCCCTACCCGAGATCCGCCGGTTTTGACACCGACATTGGTGCTTTCATTGAGAGTTTCTCTGTGTCGTCGCCGTCAGGCTCGATGGCTCCTATGATCATCGATAGCGATGCAGTCCAGGGTGAGACCTTCCTCCCCGGACAGATCTTCGTCTTCGGCGGCTTCGCACTGCGGGCCAATTCGCTTGGCCGTCTGAATCAGATCGAAAGCTACGCCCCTGGCCGTCAGGTCAGATTTGGAAGTTTAAGCTACACGACTGACATCCGCGGGGACTTGATCTTCGACGGATTCGAGCCACTGCCGAGCGCGCCGCACTGTCACGACGAGCATGATCTAGCTCTGCCGCCGAATAGTGCCCTGGAGGCCGCACCCGCATCGGCTCCGACCCTTAATTCGGAGTCAACTGCGCCGATCGAGGATGGGCGGTTGGACGCCACCTTGGGGGCTGCGACCCCAACGGCGATTGAGCCAAGCACCAGCCCAGTACTCTGCGAGACTCGTGACTCCAAGGAGCCGGACTCCTCTCTGGACTCCGAACCCTCCGTGCCCCTACCAATCGAATCCGATAGGGCGCCGATCATGGAGTTCACTGCCGCGGACATCTTTCAGCACTCGCCTTTCGGTGATATCCTGAAGTCATTGAAGTCTCTCTCTTTATCAGGAGAGCCCTGGCCGGACTACGGTCAGCAAGGTTGGGGTACGGACGATGAAGAAATTCAAAGCCCGCCCACCACCCACTTTGTAGCCACTGTCGACGACTTAACCGACATGCTCGACTTCGACTCCAAAGACATCGACGGTATGGACGCCGATGAAGGAGATGATGAAGAACCAGCGCCCACTAGGCCCTGGAAAGCCACCTCATCGTATGACATATACATGGTGGACACCCCAAAAGAGGGAGATGGCGATGGAACAGCGGAGGATGACCCCTCCAAGAAACAGCCTAAGCGCCGGCGTCAACGGCGCCGCTCAAAATCCCGCCAAAACAAACATGGTGATTCCAGCACGGGAGATAATAATACTCCGGAAAGCGTCGAAGAAAACCCCCTCCAGCAAGATTTAGCATAGGAGGATGGAGAAACCAGCCCTCATGAGAGAGCGGCAGACAGAGAGGTCGAGGACGATAATTATATGCCTCCCTCCGAAGACGAGGCAAGCCTCGACGACGACGAATTCGTCGCGCCAGAGGATCCCGTCGAGCAAAAGCGTTTTCAACGCAGGCTTATGGCCACGGCAAGAAGCCTCAAGAAAAAACAGCAACAGCTTAGAGCTGATCAATATTTGCTAGTCGACAGGTGGACTGAAGTCCTTGCGGCCGAAGAGCATAAACTCGAACGCCCCTCCAAGAGCTACCCAAAGCACAGGTTGCTACCCCGATTAAAGGAGGAAGCACTTGATGCGGCCGACCGGCCACCTCGTGGTCGCGACAGAGAGGCCTCTCGGCCCTCCACTCAAGCCGCACCCCGTACTAAGGCACGGGAATATGCGCCGAACTTACGAGACGTGTTGGAGGACAAGGCAAGGCAAACAAGATCGGTCTACGGATCGCGTGGGCGCCCCACGGCTCGAGACGGTAACCGTCACGCCGGCCACAAATTCGGCGGGGCCGAACACAGTAGACAAGGCTCATTGGAGCTACGTCATGATATAGCCCAGTATAGAGGCGCCGCACACCCACTCTGCTTTACAGACGAAATAATGGATCATCAAATCCCCAAGGGTTTCAAACCCGTAAACATCGAATCATATGATGGCACAACAGATCCCGCGGTATGGATCAAGAATTATCTCCTTCATATCCACATGGCCCGCGGTGATGATTTCCACGCCATCAAATACCTCCCACTCAAGCTTAAAGGACCAGCTCGGCATTGGCTTAACAACTTGCCAACATGATCAATCAGTTGTTGGGAGGACCTGGAAGCCGCATTCCTCGACAATTTCCAGGGCACTTACGTGCGACCCCCAGACGCCGATGACCTAAGTCACGTAATTCAGCAGCCAGAGGAATCGGCCAGGCAATTCTGGACACGGTTCCTAACAAAGAAAAATCAAATAGTCGACTGTCCGGACGCTGAGGCCCTAGCAGCCTTCAAACACAATATCCGTGATGAGTGGCTGGCCCGGCACCTTGGACAGGAAAAGCCGAAATCTATGGCAGCACTCACGACACTCATGACCCGCTTTTGCGTAGGAGAAGACAGCTGGCTTGCTCGTAGCAACAATATGACTAAGAACCCTGGTAATTCGGACACCAGGGATAGTAGTGGCAGGTCGCGTCGCAACAAGCAGAAGCGTCGCATTAACGGCGACAATGCTGAGGATACGTCAGTTAATGCCGGATTCAGAGGCTCTAAATCCGGTCAGCGGAAAAAGCCATTCAAAAGGAATCCTAGGGGCCTGTCCAGTTTGGACCGAATACTCGACCGCTCGTGCCAGATACATGGCACCCCCGAAAAGCCAGCCAATCACACCAACAGGGATTCTTTGGTGTTCAAGCAGGCAGGCAAGTTAAACGCCGAAAATGAAGACAGGGGGCTGCATAGCGATGACGACGAGGAGCCTCGGCCGCCGAACAATAGTGGACAGAAGGGTTTTCCCCCACAAGTGCGGACGGTGAACATGATATACGCAACCCATGTCCCCAAAAGGGAGCGGAAGCGTGCGTTAAGGGACGTATACACGGTAGAGCCAGTCGCCCCAAAGTTCAACCCATGGTCCTCCTGCCCGATCACCTTTGATCGAAGGGACCATCCCACTAGCATCCGTCATGGAGGATTCGCCGCATTGGTTCTAGACCCAATTATTGACGGATTTCATCTCACTAGAGTCCTTATGGACGGCGGCAGCAGCCTGAACCTGCTTTACCAGGATACAGTGTGGAAAATGGGCATAGATCCCTCGAGGATTAAGCCCACCAAAACGACCTTTAAAGGCGTAATACCAGGTGTAGAGGCCAACTATACAGGCTCAGTCACACTTGAAGTGGTCTTCGGATCTCCGGATAATTTCCGAAGTGGGGAGTTAATCTTCGACATAGTCCCGTTCCGCAGTGGCTATCACGCACTGCTCGGGCGAACCGCATTCGCTAAGTTCAATGTGGTACCGCACTACGCATACCTTAAGCTCAAGATGCCAGGCCCTCGAGGAGTAATTACGGTCAATGGAAACACCGAACGCTCCCTCCGAAGGGAGGAGCACACGGCGGCCCTTGCAGCGGAAGTTCAAAGCAGCCTCTCCAGGCAGTTCTCCAGTCCGGCCACTAAACGACCGGACACCGTCAAGCGCGCCCGGAGTAACCTACAACAAGACCGCCTGGCACGATCCGAGCAGGCGTAGCAACGCGGCCCCAACCCCAACCCTCGCAAAAAGGCGACGCCAGTACTTCGCGTACATAACTACGCTCTAGAGATACCATGGGCACAGGGGGAGGGGCACCATCACGGCATGCCCAAAACACGGCTTAAACCGTACCAGGGGCTGCCGATTTTTTAATTTTCTCTTACTTTCAGGACTTCATCCTTTGGAAGGCCTGTTCGGCAGTTCAATTGCCGTACAAACGATGCAAGAACCAGGGAAGTAGACAAGCCATGCCGCACTACAGAACTCCCAGGTGGTCTCTATCACGAGCAGTATACCCGTTCCACATACTATTCCGCAGCTTGCCCCTGGAACGGACATGTTAACTAGTCCAACCTTCCACTTATCGCATTACTTGTATCGTTCTGCCTTGATCGCACACCTTTTTAATAAACAATGCTTAGCTTTCGTCTCTTTTTGCATTACCTTTTTTTATATATGTTCCCTAACAACATGTTGCACCTGTACACGTTGGTACGGCCAAAATACGCCAGGGGCTTTAGTACCCCTCAATATGGTGTGAGAAGTCCGAACACTTTAACAAGTGCGGCACCCCGAACTTATAGCATTATATGCATCGGCTCTGAATCATGTCTTCGGTCAATAGTTGGGTTTGCCCGGCTCCTATGTTTTGGTGCCTTACGTTCCGTTATATCGGCTAAGGTAGCACTAGGAGAACCACTGCGATTGTGCCCCAGTTGAGCTGGGTCGAGCACCTCAGTGGAGAAAGCTAAAACTGACTGTCATGATGAAGCGAGAGTTGGTCGCTGTTCGAGAGGTTTTTTCGAGTCCCTAAAGACTTATGCTGCTTAGGGTGAGGAGCCGGCTCTGTCCGGCCAAGGCGTGGATAGCGCCCCGAACTCGGTCCTCCGAATACTAGGGGCTTCGCCGAAATTTAAAATTATAGAATTCTACGGCTAAGTGAGAGTGTTCACGCATTATAGTCTGATTGCCTTGTTCGTTGGGCTGAGCGCCTTCCTCAAAGGACCCAAACATGGGAAAATGAGCGCTCAGGTTTATCCCCGAACACCCCAGCACTAGCGGCACGGGGGCAGAAGCCGACGACTCGCCATCTCTCAGAATTGATAAACAACTGCACAGAAGGTAATATTTTAAATTCCAACATCATTGCTTAGCGCATATAAACAAGTTTTCAGCGCACAGGACAAAACGAGCAAGTTTCATTCAAAAATTACATCCCTAGAACATTCATCCGCCACAAGGCGGGCACCCTTCAGAACATAATTATAGTAATTCTCGGGCTTGCGACGCTCTTTCCCCGGCGGTGGCCCGTCCTTCACAAGCTTCTCAGCATGCAGCTTGCCCCAGTGCACCTTAGCACGGGCAAGGGCCCTACGAGCACCCTCAATGCAGACGGAGCGCTTGATTACTTCGAGCCTTGGACAGGCCTCCACCAGCCGCCGCACCAGCCTGAAATAGCTCCCAGGCAGAGCCCCTCCGGGCCACAGCCGAACAGTGAGGCCCTTCATGGCCTATTCGACCGCCTTGTGAAGCTCGACCAGTTGCTTCAGCTGGTCGCTTAGGGGCACGGGGTGTCCGGCCTCAGTGTACTGAGACCAGAACACCTTCTCCGTCGAGCTGCCCTTCTCGGCTCGATTGAATGCGGCGGCATCGGACACACTCCGGGGAAGATCTGCGAACGCTCCTGGAGAGCTCCGGATTCGGGTAAGTAACAAGTAACTCATGTTTATGTGTTTGCTTTGCATAAAGAATGCCTTACCCGCCGCTATCTTCTTCACGTCATCCAACTCCTGGAGGGTCTTCTGGGATTCGGCCTTGGCAGACTTGGCATTTTCAATAGCCACCGCGAGCTCGGATGCTCGCGTCTTTGAGTCAAGCACCAAACTCTCATGCTTTTCCATGAGAGCCTGGAGCTCTTGCCGCACCTTGCCAACTTCGGCATCATACTTCTCCCGCTCGGTGTGCTCCGAGGCTACCCTCTTCTCGGCCTCGTCCAGCGCTTGCTTAAGGGTCGCCACCTCAGACGTGGCCCCTACAATAGCCATGATAAGCCTGTCATTTTTTTGCAATTGCACCTTATATATATATATATATATATTTAAACACGGTATTTCTTACCTTCATTGTCCTCGAGCTGCTTCTTGGCACGACCGAGCTCCTGCTCGGACCGCTCGAGGTTCTGCTTTAGCGTGTCCACTTCCGCAGTCAGTGCGGCGGACGCAAGCAGAGAAGCCTGCATACGCATATTGACTCCTTTTGTTAGACTCCTACGAATTTTATTTGATCCTCTATTCGGCTTTTCTTTCCGAACGCCAAACAGAGCATCAGGGGCTACTGTCTATGCGGTAATATTATTTACACATTCTTTACTTACCTCAAAGCCTGTCAAAAGGCTAGTACAAGCTTCAGTCAGTCCGCTCTTGGCGGACTGGACCTTCTGGACCACCGCACTCATAATGGCATGGTGCTCCTCGTCGATGGAGGCGCCTTGGAGCGCCTCCAACATATTGTCCGGCGCCTCCGGTTGGACGGGGTCCACCGGCACAGTGGGCTGGCTCCTCTTGGAAGGAGGTCGCCCGCCGGACTCTGGAACCTTTGACGGTTCCAGAGGCCGGACTTGGAGCCCTGGGGAGTTTCATCCCCTTTGCTCCTGGAGTCCGGGAGGTCGCCTTGCGGCGCCTCCAGGACCACCTCCTCCCGGTTTGGAACCTGTTGGGACAACACTTTCGTGTCGTCCGTAGGGCGGGGGGAGGAAGCCGTCAGAAGCGAGTTTACATCCGACAAGTCCAGTGAGCCGCTCGATGACGCATCGAGCCGGTCTTTGGGTGGGCTACATAAACATATTCGACATGAGGGAAAGTTGTGCAATAAACGAATACTATGAATTACTTCGGTATCCGGATACTTACGATTTGGCCAGGGGCTTGGCCCTAGGCGCCCACTCCTCTCTGCCGCCGTCGGCGTCAGTGGAGCAGTCCGGAGGAAGGGTCTTCCCCTTCTTGGACCCTTCGTCCTCCCCAGTTGGGGCGGCCTTCCTTTTCTTCCCTTCCCCCGCTGGAGGGGGAGGGGTCTCTTCTTCCTCCTCCTCGTCTTCACGGGAGGAGTGCGTCTTGGATTCGTCGGATGATGAATCCGACACCTCCGGGTATTGGGCACTCTTTCGAGTCCCCGTGGCCTTCTTCTTGATCTTCTTCTCCGGCACCACATAGGGTGTCAGAACCAGCAGCCTCGCCAAGCGAGCGTCCGCTGGGCCTTCGGGCAAAGGGGCTGGACAGTTGATCTGTCCGGACGTCACCTGCCAATCCTGTCAAAGGAAAGGGAGCTTAGATCCCGCATAGAGTCAAACTATGAAAAACTGATACCCTGTAAAAGGAAAAAGTAGCTTACCGTGAGAGCGTGACGCTGTGCACTGAATCCGCGATCCTCAGTAGCGGATGCGGGAGCCTCGGCGCCCTTGAAAAGCACTTTCTAGGCATCTTCGTACGTCGTGTCAAAGAGCCTGCTCAGAGTTTGGTGCCGCGCCGGGTCGAACTCCCACAGGTTGAAAGCCCGTTGTTGGCATGGGAGGATCAAGCGGATGAGCATAACCTGGACTACGTTGACAAGTTTGAGCTTCTTGTCCACCAGGGTTTTGACGCATGTTTGGAGTCCGGTCAGCTCTCCTTTTTACCCCACGACAGGCCCGTCTCTTTCCAGGATGTGAGCCGCGTTGGGGGTCCGGAACGGAACTCGGGGGGTGCGACCCATTCGGCGTCGCGCGGCTCGGTGATGTAAAACCACCCCGATTGCCACCCCTTCAGGGTGTCCACAAAGGAGCCCTCGAGCCAGAGGACGTTGGCCATCTTGCCCACCATGGCGCCTCCGCACTCCGCCTGGCTGCCGCGCACCCCCTTCGGCTTGACGTTGAAAGTCTTGAGCCATAGGCCGAAATGGGGGCGGATGCGGAGGAAGGCCTCGCACACGACGATAAACACCGAGATGTTGAGGACGAAGTTCGGGGCCAGATCGTGGAAATCCAGGCCGTAGTAGAACATGAGCCCCCGGACAAATGGGTGGAGAGGGACGCCCAGTCCGCAGAGGAAATGGGGGAGGAACACCACCCTCTCATGGGGCCTAGGGGTGGGGATGAGCTGCCCCTTTTCGGGGAGCCGGTACGCGATGTCATTAGACAGGTATCCGGCCTTCCTCAGCTTTTTGATATGTCCCTTCGTGACAGAGGAGACCATCCACTTGCCTCCCTCTCCGGACATGGCTGGAGAAGGTTGAGGTGAGGAGTGCGGACTTGGGCGCTGGATCTCGAGTGCGCAAGAATGGATAGGCGAAGGAGGAAGAAGGCGTAGGTGAAAAGGTGGATCTTTATCCCCTTATATGGGTGGACGTAGCTACATGTCCCCACCAGCCTGGTAAAACTCGCTTATCTCCTAAGCACCGTAATCAATGGCGTGGTTGGGTTACCCACACCCGTATTGATGAGAATCCCGGAATAAGGGGACACGATCTCTGCTTTAACAAGACGTGCCAAGGAAACCGCCTCGCATAGCACGCTGAGATGGGACAGTAAAATGGTTCGAATAAAAGCTTGGCCGTGGTGTGATGTCACACTATGGAATACGTCAGCAGATTAGATTTGTGTGAATATTATTCTCTCTATGGCAATATGTGGAAACTTATTTTGCAGAGCCGGACACTATCTTTGTGTTCAAAATCTTCTATGAAGTACTTGGAGGAGGAACCCGCCTTGCAATGCCGAAGACAATATGCGCGCCGGACTCGTCGTCATTGAAGCTTGGTTCAGGGGCTACTGAGGGAGTCCTGGATTAGGGGGTGTTCGGGTAGCCGGACTATACCTTCAGGCGGACTCCTGGACTATGAAGATACAAGATTGAAGACTTCATCCCGTGTCTGGGAGGGACTTTCCTTGGCGTGGAAGGCAAGCTTGGCGATACGGATATGCAGATCTCCTACCATTGTAACCGACTCTATGTGACCCTAACCCTACCCGGTGTCTATATAAAACGGAGGGTTTTAGTCTGTAGGACAACATACACATCAACAATCATACCATAGGCTAGCTTCTAGGGTTTAGCCTCCTCGATCTCGTGGTAGATCTACTCTTGTACTACCCATATCATCAATATTAATTAAGCGGGACGTAGGGTTTTACCTCCATCGAGAGGGCCCAAACCAGGGTAAAACTTCATGTCCCTTGTCTCCTGTTACCATCCGGCCTAGACGCACAGTTCGGGACCCCCTACCCGAGATCCGCCGGTTTTGACACCGACAAAGAGGAAGACAACAACGCTTGAATTGGTTATTTCTTTTTTTCTTGCAAGTTGCAAATAGAAAGTCCCGTTTTGTTTGATAAATTTAAATATAACCGGATGTATTCAAAATCACTCCATCAAAATACACTCCCAGTGGGGTAAAAACAAAAATGCTACACCTACGTATGAATTCCACGACCTTACGCACCTTCCTTCTCCACTAATCACCCCGCCCCCTTGATTTTCAGGGTGGGCTCGCGCTCCCCTCATGACTAATGATAGTCCTCCAAATCAGCCCTTGTGTAACATTACCTAAATAAATCACGTAGATGTAGCATTGCTTGGGTAAAAAAGACACCACCCCCCGCTTCTGGGTGTTTCTCTCGTGCAACGTCCATCCGATTTCTGCCAAAGTGATATCACAGCAGGGAGAAATGTGTCCATTCACGGCCCCGTCCCGCACGTCGTGTCATGGCCCATTGTTTTCCTCAGGTCAGATAGTGAGTGTTGCTTTCGTTCTCATCCCCTCATTTTCTATACAAAAATCTCTCAGAAAGAGAAACAAAAAATCAAGCAACATGATTCAACGAGATGCTTCACTTTCGGAGGCCAGCATTGTTGTTGCCTTTGCGGTGTCCACTAGCGGCATATAGAGGAAGAAAAGAATCTCCAAGACTTGTCAAATTGTCATGACATTTCCCCGTGGTGGGGTACTGGCAGCGGCGAGCTCCGCCCAGTCGGCCAGACACACCCCCAGGCCTATGGGCAGCTTCCGATCCAGGCGGGGGGCATGAATCCACAAGGGCCGCAGGCTATGTAGCAGATGTTGAAGGAAATATGCCCTAGAGGCAATAATAAAGTTATTATTTATTTCCTTATATCATGATAAATGTTTATTATTCATGCTAGAATTGTATTAACCGGAAACATAATACATGTGTGAATACATATACCAACAGAGTGTCACTAGTATGCCTCTACTTGACTAGCTCGTTAATCAAAGATGGTTATGTTTCCTAACCATGAACAAAGAGTTGTTATTTGATTAACGAGGTCACATCATTAGTAGAATGATCTGATTGACATGACCCATTCCATTAGCTTAGCACCCGATCGTTTAGTATGTTGCTATTGCTTTCTTCATGACTTATACATGTTCCTATAACTATGAGATTATGCAACTCCCGTTTACCGGAGGAACACTTTGGGTACTACCAAACGTCACAACGTAACTAGGTGATTATAAAGGAGTACTACAGGTGTCTCCAATGGTAGATGTTGGGTTGGCGTATTTCGAGATTAGGGTTTGTCACTCCGATTGTCGGAGAGGTATCTCTGGGCCCTCTCGGTAATGCACATCACATAAGCCTTGCAAGCACTGCAACTAATATGTTAGTTGTGAGATGATGTATTACGGAACGAGTAAAGAGACTTGCCGGTAACGAGATTGAACTAGGTATTGGATACCGACGATCGAATCTCGGGCAAGTAACATACCGATGACAAAGGGAACAACGTATGTTGTTATGCGGTCTGACCGATAAAGATCTTCGTAGAATATGTAGGAGCCAATATGGGCATCCAGGTCCCGCTATTGGTTATTGACCGGAGACGTGTCTCGGTCATGTCTACATTGTTCTCGAACCGTAGGGTCCGCACGCTTAACGTTACGATGACAGTTATTATGAGTTTATGCATTTTGATGTACCGAAGGTTGTTCGGAGTCCCGGATGAGATCACGGACATGACGAGGAGTCTCGAAATGGTCGAGACGTAAAGATTGATATATTGGAAGCCTATGTTTGGACATAGGAAGTGTTCCGGGTGAAATCGGGATTTTACCGGAATACCGGGAGGGTTACCGGAACCCCCCGGGAGACTAATGGGCCTATTGGGCCTTAGTGGAAAAGAGAAAAGGGGCAGCCCACAGCTGGCCGCGCACCCCCCTTCCCCAAGTCCTAGTAGGACTAGGAGAAGGGGCCGGCCCCCCTCTCTCTCCTTTCCCCCTTGAGAGTCCTAGTTGGAATAGGATTGGAGGGGGGAGTCCTACTCCCGGTATTAGTAGGACTCCCCCTGCGCCTCCCTCTCTCTGGCCGGCCAGCCCCCCTCCCTCCAACCTTTATATACGGGGGCAGGGGACACCCCAAGACACACAAGTTGATCCTTGAGATCGTTCCTTAGCCGTGTGCGGTGCCCCCTGCCACCAAATTCCACCTCGATCATACCGTTGTAGTGCTTAGGCGAAGCCCTGCATCGGTAGTACATCAAGATCGTCACCACGCCGTCGTGGTGACGGAACTCTTCCTCAACGCTTTGCTGGATCGGAGCCCGAGGATCGTCATCGAGCTAAACGTGTGCTAAGAACTCGGAGGTGCCGGAGTAACGGTGCTTGGATCGGTCGGATCGGGAAGAAGACGTACGACTACTTCCTCTACGTTGTGTGATCGCTTCCGCAGTCGGTCTGCGTTGGTACGTAGACAACACTCTCCCCTCTCGTTGCTGTGCATCACCATGATCTTGCGTGTGCGTAGGAAAATTTTCGAAATTACTACGTTCCCCAACAGTGGCATCCGAGCCTAGGTTTTATGGTTTGATGTTATTTGCACGAGTAGAACACAAGTAAGTTGTGGGTGATACAAGTCATACTGCCTACCAGCATGTCATACTTTGGTTCGGCGGTATTGTTGGGTGAGACGATCCGGACCAACCTTACGCGTACTCTTACGCGAGACCGGTTCCCTCGACGTGCTTTGCACATAGATGGCTTGCGGAAGACTGTCTCTCCAACTTTAGTTGAACCAAGTGTGACTACGCCCGGTCCTTGAGAAGGTTAAAACGGAGTCTATTTGACGAACTATCGTTGTGGTTTTGATGCGTAGGTGAGATGAGTTCTTACTTAAGCCCGTAGCAGCCACGTAAAACTTGCAACAACAAAGTAGAGGATGTCTAACTTGTTTTTGCAGGGTATGTTGTGATGTGATATGGT
The DNA here is from genome assembly GCA_034509565.1 of Triticum monococcum. Classification (NCBI taxonomy): domain Eukaryota; kingdom Viridiplantae; phylum Streptophyta; class Magnoliopsida; order Poales; family Poaceae; genus Triticum; species Triticum monococcum. Next base: position 701,458,953 of record CM067847.1, read on the forward strand.
CAAGGCATGATGCTGATTTTATTGTATGAGATGATCATGTTTTGTAACCGAGTTATCGGCAACTGGCAGGAGCCATATGGTTGTCGCTTTATTGTATGCAATGCAGTCGCAATGTAATGCTTTACTTTATTACTAAGCGGTAGTGATAGTCGTGGAAGCATAAGATTGGCGAGACGACAATGATGCTACGATGGAGATCAAGGTGTCGCGCCGGTGACGATGGTGATCATGACGGTGCTTCGGAGATGGAGATCACAAGAACAAGATGATGATGGCCATATCATATCACTTATATTGATTGCATGTGATGTTTATCCTTTTATGCATCTTATCTTGCTTTGATTGACGGTAGCATTATAAGATGATCTCTCACTAAATTATCAAGAAGTGTTCTCCCTGAGTATGCACCGTTGCCAAAGTTCGTCGTGCCCAGACACCACGTGATGATCGGGTGTGATAAGCTCTACGTCCAAATACAACGGGTGCAAAACAGTTGCACACGCAGAATACTCAGGTTATACTTGACGAGCCAAGCATATACAGATATGGCCTCAGAACACGGAGGCCGAAAGGTCGAGCGTGAATCATATAGTAGATATGATCAACATAACGATGTTCACCATTGAAAACTACTCCATCTCACGTGATGATCGGTTATAGTTTAGTTGATTTGGATCACGTGATCACTTAGAGGATTAGAGGGATGTCTATCTAAGTGGGAGTTCTTAAGTAATTTGATTAACTGAACTTAAACTTATCATGAACTTAGTACTTGATAGTATCTTGCTTGTTTATGTTGATTGTAGATAGATGGCTCGTGCTGTTGTTCCGTTAAATTTTAATGCGTTCCTTGAGAAAGCAAAGTTGAAAGATGATGGTAGCAATTACACGGACTGGGTCCGTAACCTAAGGATTATCCTCATTGCTGCACAGAAGAATTACGTCCTGGAAGCACCGCTGGGTGACAGGCCTGCTGCTGGAGCAATGCCAGATGTTATGAACGTCTGGCAGAGCAAAGCTGATGACTACTCGATAGTTCAGTGTGCCATGCTTTACGGCTTAGAATCGGGACTTCAACGACGTTTTGAACTTCATGGAGCATATGAGATGTTCCAGGAGTTGAAGTTGATATTTCAAGCAAATGCCCGAATTGAGAGATATGAAGTCTCCAATAAGTTCTATAGCTGCAAGATGGAGGAGAACAGTTCTGTCAGTGAGCATATACTCAAAATGTCTGGGTATAATAATCACTTGATTCAGATGGGAGTTAATCTTCCAGATGACTGCGTCATTGACAGAATTCTCCAATCACTGCCACCAAGCTACAAGAGCTTCGTGATGAACTATAATATGCAAGGGATGAACAAGACTATTCCCGAGCTCTTCGCAATGCTGAAAGCTGCGGAGGTAGAAATCAAGAAGGAGCATCAAGTGTTGATGGTTAGCAAAACCACTAGTTTCAAGAAAAAGGGCAAAGGGAAGAAGAAGGGAAACTTCAAGAAGAACAACAAGCAAGTTGCTGCTCAGGAGAAGAAACCCAAGTCTGGACCTAAGCCTGAAACTGAGTGCTTCTACTGCTAGCAGACTGGTCACTAGAAGCGGAACTGCCCCAAGTATTTGGCGGATAAGAAGGATGGCAAAGTGAACAAAGGTATATGTGATATACATGTTATTGATGTGTACCTTACTAGAGCTCGCAGTAGCACCTGGGTATTTGATACTGGTTCTGTTGCTAATATTTGCAACTCGAAACAGGGACTACGGAATAAGCGGACGCTAGCAAAGGACGAGGTGACGATGCGCGTGGGAAACGGTTCCAAAGTCGATGTGATCGCGGTCGGCACGCTACCTCTACATCTACCTTCGGGATTAATATTAGACCTAAATAATTGTTATTTGGTGCCAGCGTTGAGCATGAACATTATATCTGGATCTTGTTTGATGCGAGACGGTTATTCATTTAAATCAGAGAATAATGGTTGTTCTATTTATATGAGTAATATCTTTTATGGTCATGCACCTTTGAAGAGTGGTCTATTCTTGTTGAATCTCGATGATAGTGATACACATATTCATAATGTAGAAGCCAAAAGATGCAAAGTTAATAATGATAGTGCAACTTATTTGTGGCACTGCCGTTTAGGTCATATCGGTGTAAAGCGCATGAAGAAACTCCATACTGATGGGCTTTTGGAACCACTTGATTATGAATCACTTGGTACTTGCGAACCGTGCCTCATAGGCAAGATGACTAAAACACCGTTCTCCGGTACTATGGAGAGAGCAACAGATTTATTGGAAATCATACATACCGATGTATGTGGTCCGATGAATATTGAGGCTCGTGGCGGATATCGTTATTTTCTCACCTTCACAGATGATTTAAGCAGATATGGGTATATCTACTTAATGAAACATAAGTCTGAAACATTTGAAAAGTTCAAAGAATTTCAGAGTGAGGTTGAAAATCATCGTAACAAGAAAATAAAGTTTCTACGATCTGATCGTGGAGGAGAATATTTGAGTTACGAGTTTGGTGTACATTTGAAAAATTGTGGAATAGTTTCGCAACTCACGCCACCCGGAACACCACAGCGTAATGGTGTGTCCGAACGTCGTAATCGTACTTTACTAGATATGGTGCGATCTATGATGTCTCTTACTGATTTACCGCTATCGTTTTGGGGTTATGCTTTAGAGACGGCCGCATTCACGTTAAATAGGGCACCATCAAAATCCGTTGAGACAACACCTTATGAACTATGGTTTGGCAAGAAACCAAAGTTGTCGTTTCTTAAAGTTTGGGGCTGCGATGCTTATGTGAAAAAGCTTCAACCTGATAAGCTCGAACCCAAATCGGAGAAATGTGTCTTCATAGGATATCCAAAGGAAACTATTGGATACACCTTCTATCACAGATCCGAAGGCAAGACTTTTGTTGCTAAATTCGGAAACTTTCTAGAGAAGGAGTTTCTCTCGAAAGAAGTGAGTGGGAGGAAAGTAGAACTTGACGAGGTAACTGTACCTGCTCCCTTATTGGAAAATAGTACATCACAGAAAACTGTTTCTGCGACACCTATACCAATTAGTGAGGAAGCTAATGATGATGATCATGAAGCTTCAGGACAAGATACTACTGAACCACGTAGATCAACCAGAGTGAGATCCGCACCAGAGTGGTACGGTAATCCAGTTCTGGAAGTCATGCTACTAGATCATGATGAACCTACGAACTATGAAGAAGCGATGGTGAGCCCAGATTCCGCAAAGTGGCTTGAGGCCATGAAATCTGAGATGGGATCCATGTATGAAAACAAAGTATGGACTTTGGTTGACTTGCCCGATGATCGGCAAGCAATTGAGAATAAATGGATCTTCAAGAAAAAGACTGACGCTGACGGTAATATTACTGTCTATAAAGCTCGACTTGTCGCGAAAGGTTTTCGACAAGTTCAAGGGGTTGACTACGATGAGACCTTCTCACCCGTAGCGATGCTTAAGTCCGTCAGAATTATGTTAGCAATTGCTACATTTTATGATTATGAAATATGGCAGATGGATGTCAAAACTGCATTCCTGAATGGATTTCTGGAAGAAGAGTTGTATATGATACAACCAGAAGGTTTTGTCGATCCAAAGGGAGCTAACAAAGTATGCAAACTCCAGCGATCCATTTATGGACTGGTGCAAGCATCTCGGAGTTGGAATAAACGCTTTGATAGTGTGATCAAAGCATTTGGCTTTATACAGACTTTTGGAGAAGCCTGTATTTACAAGAAAGTGAGTGGGAGCTCTGTAGCATTTCTGATATTATATGTGGATGACATATTGCTGATTGGAAATGATATAAAATTTCTAGATAGCATAAAGGGATACTTGAATAAAAGTTTTTCGATGAAATACCTCGGGGAAGCTGCTTACATATTAGGCATAAAGATCTATAGAGATAGATCAAAACGCTTAATTGGACTTTCACAGAGCACATACCTTGACAAGATTTTGAAGAAGTTCAAAATGGATCAAGCAAAGAAAGGGTTCTTGCCTGTGTTACAAGGTGTGAAGTTGAGTCAGACTCAATGCCCGACCACTGCAGAAGATAGAGAGAAAATGAAAGATGTTCCCTATGCTTCAGCCATAGGCTCTATCATGTATGCAATGCTGTGTACCAGACCTGATGTGTGCCTTGCTATAAGTTTAGCAGGGAGGTACCAAAGTAATCCAGGAATGGATCACTGGACAGCGGTCAAGAACATCCTGAAATACCTGAAAAGGACTAAGGATATGTTTCTCGTATATGGAGGTGACAAAGAGCTCACCGTAAGAGGTTACGTTGATGCAAGCTTTGACACTGATCCGGACGATTCTAAATCGCAAACCGGATACGTGTTTACTTTAAACGGTGGAGCTGTCAGTTGGTGCAGTTCTAAACAAAGCGTCGTAGCGGGATCTACATGTGAAGCGGAGTACATAGCTGCTTCGGAAGCAGCAAACGAAGGAGTCTGGATGAAGGAGTTCATATCCGATCTAGGTGTCATACGTAGTGCATCGGGTCCAATGAAAATCTTTTGTGACAATACTGGTGCAATTGCTTTGGCAAAGGAATCCAGATTTCACAACAGGACCAAACACATCAAGAGACACTTCAACTCCATCCGGGATTTAGTCCAGGTGGGAGACATAGAGATTTGCAAGATACATACGGATCTGAATGTTGCAGACCCGCTGACTAAGCCTCTTCCACGAGCAAAACATGATCAGCACCAAGACTCCATGGGTGTTAGAATCATTACTGTGTAATCTAGATTATTGACTCTAGTGCAAGTGGGAGACTAAAGGAAATATGCCCTAGAGGCAATAATAAAGTTATTATTTATTTCCTTATATCATGATAAATGTTTATTATTCATGCTAGAATTGTATTAACCGGAAACATAATACATGTGTGAATACATAGACCAACAGAGTGTCACTAGTATGCCTCTACTTGACTAGCTCGTTAATCAAAGATGGTTATGTTTCCTAACCATGAACAAAGAGTTGTTATTTGATTAACGAGGTCACATCATTAGTAGAATGATCTGATTGACATGACCCATTCCATTAGCTTAGCACCCGATCGTTTAGTATGTTGCTATTGCTTTCTTCATGACTTATACATGTTCCTATAACTATGAGATTATGCAACTCCCGTTTACCGGAGGAACACTTTGGGTACTACCAAACGTCACAACGTAACTGGGTGATTATAAAGGAGTACTACAGGTGTCTCCAATGGTAGATGTTGGGTTGGCGTATTTCGAGATTAGGGTTCGTCACTCCGATTGTCGGAGAGGTATCTCTGGGCCCTCTCGGTAATGCACATCACATAAGCCTTGCAAGCACTGCAACTAATATGTTAGTTGTGAGATGATGTATTACGGAACGAGTAAAGAGACTTGCCGGTAACGAGATTGAACTAGGTATTGGATACCGACGATCGAATCTCGGGCAAGTAATATACCGATGACAAAGGGAACAACGTATGTTGTTATGCGGTCTGACCGATAAAGATCTTCGTAGAATATGTAGGAGCCAATATGGGCATCCAGGTCCCGCTATTGGTTATTGACCAGAGACGTGTCTCGGTCATGTCTACATTGTTCTCGAACCGTAGGGTCCGCACGCTTAACGTTACGATGACAGTTATTATGAGTTTATGCATTTTGATGTACCGAAGGTTGTTCGGAGTCCCGGATGAGATCACGGACATGACGAGGAGTCTCGAAATGGTCAAGATGTAAAGATTGATACATTGGAAGCCTATGTTTGGACATAGGAAGTGTTCCGGGTGAAATCGGGATTTTACCGGAATACCGGGAGGGTTACCGGAACCCCCCGGGAGACTAATGGGCCTATTGGGCCTTAGTGGAAAAGAGAAAAGGGGCAGCCCACAGCTGGCCGCGCGCCCCCCCCCTTCCCCAAGTCCTAGTAGGACTAGGAGAAGGGGCCGGCCCCCCTCTCTCTCCTTTCCCCCTTGAGAGTCCTAGTTGGAATAGGATTGGAGGGGGGGAGTCCTACTCCCGGTAGGAGTAGGACTCCCCCTGCGCCTCCCTCTCTCTGGCCGGCCAGCCCCCCTCCCTCCAACCTTTATATACGGGGGCAGGGGACACCCCAAGACACACAAGTTGATCCTTGAGATCGTTCCTTAGCCGTGTGCGGTGCCCCCTGCCACCAAATTCCACCTCGATCATACCGTTGTAGTGCTTAGGCGAAGCCCTGCGTCGGTAGTACATCAAGATCGTCACCACGCCGTCGTGCTGACGGAACTCTTCCTCGACGTTTTGCTGGATCGGAGCCCGAGGATCGTCATCGAGCTGAACGTGTGCTAAGAACTCGGAGGTGCCGGAGTAACGGTGCTTGGATCGGTCGGATCGGGAAGAAGACGTACGACTACTTCCTCTATGTTGTGTGATCGCTTCCGCAGTCGGTCTGCGTTGGTACGTAGACAACACTCTCCCCTCTCGTTGCTGTGCATCACCATGATCTTGCGTGTGCGTAGGAAATTTTTCGAAATTACTATGTTCCCCAACAGATGCTCCCCGGTACTTTCCAGAACATACATCAATTTGGGGGGGCAATTTGCAAGGGATGCAATTCCCTCAATTCAGTCAGTGGCCGCAGCAGTATCTGCCCAATTTGACTGTAGTGCAACAGCAATAGCAACAGGTGCCGCTCATGCATCAACACCAGCAGCTTATGCAGTATGGACACCCCTCAGAGCAAAATCAACCTGGTAATCAGTTGCAAGGTTTCAGGGAAGGACAATCCAGCACTCAACAACAAAATTCTCAGAACCAGCAGAAGAGGAAGAGTAAGAGCTTCAATTCTCAAAAAGAGCAGCAAGGAAAAACTGGCAGTGAAAAGGCTGATAGTTCTCAGAACAGAAATGAGGAAGCTGTGATCAACTATGATCCAAAATTGAAGGATGTCATTTTCTACAATTGTGGAGAGCCAGCTCACTTTGTGGGGACATGTCTAGTGCCCAAAAAAAATTTCATCTGTCATCAAAGCACGTCATCATATGGACAATTTCCTAGAATGATACAAGCCACAAGCTACTGCCCAATACTATGGCAGTGCTAATGCAGGGTTGGGCTTTTTCCACATAGAGTCAGATGACAAGGAGGCTGTTAAGTGGTTGAATATGTCCAATGTGTGTGTGGCTGTAATTGAAGAAGGATCTATCACATCACAGGAGCTGAAGAACAATTTCTCTGAAATATGGAAAACTAATTGGCCTTGGCAAGTGAAGCAGTTGACTGAGAAAAGATTCCTAGTCAGGTTTCCTCCCCACAAGAAGGTGAAGGATTTGGTTGAGCTTCCCTCCATCAATCTCAAGAAGAAAGGTGTTACTATCTCCTTTGATAAATGGGATGGTGAAGAAGATGCTTACACTACTAGAGAAAAGCCTATACACAGAATCTTACCAGCAGCGCACTTTAAAATCAGGCGCTGCTACTAAGTAGCAGTAGCGCAGGTTTTTAACCCTCGCTACTACTAAGTTGATAGCAGTAGCGCTGGTTTTTTACCCTCGCTACTACTAAGCGGTCTCTACCGTGCCCCCCGGGACATGCCATAGTAGTAGCGCGGGTTTTTAACCCTCGCTACTACTAAGTTGATAGCAGTCGCGCTGGTTTTTACCCCTCGCTACTACTAAGCGGTCTCTACCGTGCCCCTGGGCCATGCCATAGTAGTAGCGAGGGTTATAAACCTGCACTACTACTAAGTTTTTACCCCTCACTTCTACTAAGAGGTCTCAACCGTGCCCCTCCGGGACATGCCATAGTAGTAGCGAGGGGTAAAATCCCTCGCTACTACTAAAGGTCCCATTTTGAAACTCTACCCCCCCCCCCCCCCCGTGGATCGCCTTTTCGGTTTTGTAAAAAGCAAAAGAAAATGATAAAAACTTCAAAAATTAAAATCCTTCGAGATGTAGTTATGTTACTACATCTACTAGTTAGGAAAATTTAAAAACTTAAATGTGGACATGTTTTGCAAAAAGTGTAGGGAAAATGTAAAACGGCTATAACTTTTGCATACGATGTTAGAAAAAAACGTATAATATATCAAAATGTTTCAAAAATTAAAATCCTTCGAGATGTAGTTATGTTACGACATCTACTAGTTAGGAAAATTTAAAAACTTAAATTTGGACATGTTTTGCAAAAAGTGTAGGGAAAATGTAAAATGGCTATAACTTTTGCATACGATGTCAGAAAAAAACGTATAATATATCAAAATGTTCAGCACAAAAATCCGCATACAATGGAGACAGCCTACGGCCTTTTTGCAAATTTTTAGAATACTCAAATTCTAAAAGGAAAAAAGTTATGCTCAAATTTCAGTTTTTTTAATTTTGGTCAAATCTGGTCAAACTACTTATTCAAGAAGTATTAGTGTTACTAAATAATTATTCAAGCATATTAGTGTTACTAAATAATTATTTCAGTTTTTTGGAATTTTGGTCAAATCTGGTAAAACTGTGGTCAAACTTTGGTCAAAATGTGGTCAAACTCCTTATTCAAGAAATATTAGTGTTACTAAATAATTATTGTTTTTTAGAACAATAGTTTTAAACTCAAACAGCGAAATGTGTGACTTCATGCTCAAGCTAAACTCCCGAGGGTTAATAGGATTGTCATCTTACTATTGTCAGGAAAACAACAAGTGCAGACTTGGAATCGAGGGAGAATAGAACCCGGAAGTTATGCGTGCTTAGGCTGGAGTAGTGAGAGGATGGGTGACCGTCCGTCAAGTTAGATGATTTGGAATGATGAGGGGTGATTAGAGATTAAATTGAGCAGCGATGAGGGTGATTAGATATTGGAGGTTAAAATAATTTAGAAATGTGAAAATTCGTGCAAAAAATTCGAAAAAAAATTCCGCGGGTTAGTAATAGCTCGGGGTTTTACCAACGCTACTACTAACGGACGTAGTAGTAGTGCGGGTGGCACCCGCGCTGCTGCTATACGTTAGTTGTAGCGCCGGCCCCCGCGCTGCTAATAGGCCCAAAATCCGCGCTGCTGCTAGGCTTTTCCCTAGTAGTGTTATGCTGAATTGCAAGAGGTGTGGGTGACCATGATTGGGATTCCTGTCAACAAGCTTACTTGGAAAGTGATTTCTCAAATTACTTACATATTGGGCATCCTGGTAAATGTTGATTGGTATGAAATATTTAGGAGCTTCTATGAAAAAGTTAAGGTACAGGTGGCTGTGAGGGACATCTTTAAGATCCCAACAGAAAGGCTGGTGGAGATTGACAAGGAATTATTTCTTATTTCATTCCTGGTTGATACTGCTCCAGTCTCTGGCAATGTAAACCCAAGCACTAGTGGTGGTGAAAAGTCAGATGATGATCTACTGGAAGGGGATCCTGAAAAAGATATGCAAATGCAAGACCCAAAGGACATGGAAGCTGACAAGAGCAAAAAACCCAAATCTGGAGGACTAGTTCAGAACTCTCAGAAGGCCCCTACTAAGTCCAGAACACCTTTGGAACTAGTGCATTCACTAGAGAAGAAAGTGCAAAGTGCTATACTAGGACTGAAAGCTGATTCTAGCAAGAAGAAAGAAGTGAAGAAGAAGAATCTTGAAGATAACAATGTTGTTCAGCTGCTGGAGCAATTTGATGAAGAGTCTGATGGGGATGGTGCCACCTTGGAGGAGCCAATGCCACAAAAATCCAAGTGGGGGCCTGTGGTGGCACCGAGGGTGAGTGCCAGGATCAAAAAAGATGGAAGAAATGCTATTCAGAAAGCTGAAGACCTTAGAAGACTTAAAGATTTGGAAGTTCCTAAAGGTAACAAAAACTATAATTCCTTTTTTGCTTTTAATGATGAAGATTTACTATTGAAAGCTAGAAAAGCGGGTTTAAAATTAGGTGAGAATGATAATGTTATTTCTCAAAATATACAAATCATGAAGCAAGTGGAGGAAAGCAGGCTATCTTCATTTAAAGACACTCATCCTGAGTGTTTCCACCCTACTAATCTAGACTTGCATCCTGATGATTTTAGAGTAGATCTTGCAGAGAGTTCAGCCCTAGGATGTGTTCACATTAGTGAGCACCCTGCAGCTGCCCCTACATGGGCTGAGGTTGTCTCTGATAGAAAGATTAGTTGTAGAAAACTATATTTTAATAATGGTAGTAAGTCTATTCTGGAATGCTAGAGGTTTGAATAAACCTGAGAAACTCAAGGAAGTGGGTAAGCTCATTAGAGACACCCATGCAGACTTGATTAGTTTTTCTGAAACTAAGAAAGAGTCTTTTAATGACTTATAAATTGCCAGTGTAGATCCACAAGGTCGATACTCCTGGCAATGGTTTGCCTGTTGTGGGCACTGCTAGGGGTATACTTGTGGGGGTTAGTATAGAAGATTTTGAGGTGGTTTCCACAGATATTTTAGATTTCTCTATTTCTTGCATCCTTAAGGATAAGAAGAATAAGGTTGAGTGGAGATTTATTTCAGTTTATGGGTCAGCATATGATAGACTCAAACTAGAGTTCATAAATGAGTTACATAATATTCTTGATACATGGTTGGGACCCAGAATTATTGGGGGTGACTTCAACCTGGTCAGAAGTAGTGAAGAGAAAAACACTGGGGTTGTTAACATGCAGTGGGTAACCCTGTTCAATGACTGGGTTAACAAATATGGCTTGATTGAGCTTAAAAATTCTAGTAGAAAGTATACTTGGGCCAATAACCAGGATAAGATGGTTATGGCTAATATTGATAGAGTTTTCATTTCCACCTGCTGGGAAACTATCTTCCTAGCTGTACAACTCAAAGCTCTTCCTAGAGTGGGTAGTGATCACACTCCTCTAGTGGTAGACACTGGGGCTATCCAGCCACCAAAAAACAAGCAATTTAGGTTTGAAAAATGGTGGTTAGGGGTAGAAGGTTTTGAAGACATGGTGAAGAAATGTTGGAATGCTCCATGCTCTATCAAAGATCCTTTGGATAGATGGCAATATAAAACTAGATTACTTAGAAGAATATGCAAAGGCTGGAATGCCAATTATGAGGCTGCCTAGAACAGAGAGAAGCAACAGTTGGTTGCTGAATATAATGTGTTAGATATAGAGTCTGAAAGTAAAGTACTTTCTCCTCCTTCTAAAAATAGGATGGACAAGATTGCTTCTGATCTTCAAAAAATATGGAGACTAGAGGAAATCAAGTCCAGACAGAGATCCAGAGATAGAAATATTTTAGAGGGGGGGGGGAAGAAATACTGCTTACTTTCATGCTATTGCTAACCATAGAAGGAGGAAAAAGCAGATAGACTTGCTTGTGGGACCAAATGGCCCTGTAGAGTCAACTAGGGATATGATGGATATTGTTGTAGATTACTACAAAAACCTGTTTGGTAAAGAAGATCCCCTAGATATATCTTTGGATGATGATTTTTGGGACCCTTCTAAAAAAGTTTCTGAGGATCAAAATAAAATCCTAGAAACTGATATTACTGAAGAAGATGTAAAGAAAGCAGTCTTTGGATCTTATGCTGAAGGGGCTCCTGGCCCTAATGGGTTTCCTTTCCTTTTCTACCAACATTTCTAGTCAACCATTAAGGATGATCTTATGTTGCTGGTGGAGGCTTGGAACCAGGGCTCTTTAGACTTATATAGATTAAATTTTTCTCTGTTAACTCTCATTCCAAAAGAGCCCGATGCTGACACTATTAAAAAATTTAGACCAATTGCTTTGTCCAATTGCAGTTTCAAAATTTTTGCTAAGTGTTTGGCCAACCAATTAGGAGACGTTGGTGATGAGATTATCTCCCAGAACCAAACTGCTTTATTGTGGAAAGTGTTGTGACAGCTCATGAAATTATCCATGATGCTGTGACATATGATAAAGAGGGTTTTGTCTTTAAATTGGACTATGAGAAGGCTTATGATAGAGTTAGTAAAGAGTTCCTCCTGAAAATTATGTATCAAAGGGATTTTAGCCCCAAATGGATGATGAAATTTAAATCCATTCTATACAAAGGATCAGTGGGAGTTAGGATTAATGATTGTAACAGTGAGTTTTTTGAGACCTTTAAAGGAGTGAGACAGGGAGACGCTACCTCCCCTCTGCTATTTAACTTAGTAGTAGATGTGTTTAGCAGGATGCTTAATAAAGCAACAAAAAGTAGCATGTTGACTGGGTTGATGACCAATATATTTCCACAGGGGGTGACAAGTCTGCAATATGGAGATGATACCCTCCTTTTTATAGAAAACAACCTGGTCTCAGCTAGAAATTTGAAATGGCTTCTATCTTGCTTTGAACATATGTCTGGGCTTAGAATAAATTTTCATAAAATGTGATCTAATCCCTATTAATGATCAAGAGGATGGTGCTCATAAGGTAGCTCAGGCCCTGTCCTGTGGACTGGGGTCTTTTCCTTTAAAATATTTGGGGTTTCCTCTTCATTACACCAAGCTCAGGAGAGAAGACCTGCAACCTGTGGTTGATAAGGTGCCGAAGAGAGCTGCTGGTTGGAGAGGTAGACTACTAGGTTATGAGAATAAATTGGTATTAGCTTAGTCATGTCTAGCTAGTATTCCCACATATCTAATGAGCATGATCAAATTCCCCAAGTGGGCTGTTAATTTGATCAACTCACAGATGGCTCATTGCTTTTGGGATAATTATGAGGGGCACCATAAATATCACCTTGCCAACTGGGGGTTGGTGACCCAGAAAAAACAATATGGGGGCTTGGGGATCCCAAATATTGTTGAGATGAACTTAAGTCTACTAGCCTCCTGGGTTTATAAATTTCATAATGGTGGTAGCAAGATGTGGAAGCATATTGTTGACTACAAGTATAGAGCCAATAATCCCAATATATTCTCCTGCCCTGATACTAACTCTTCTCCTTTTTGGAAAGGGGTTTTATGGGCTGCTAAAGCAGCCAAACATGGGTATCAATGGAAAGTGGGCAATGGGAAGAGAGTCAAATTTTGGGAAGATCATTGGTTTGGGTCATGTAGCTTGGCTATTCAATTATGGGAATTGTATAGCATTGCCAATGAGCATAACCAAGCTATTGCTGACCTTTGGGATGGGAGTAACCTTAAAATCACATTTAGAAGATGTGTTGATAATAGATTGCTTCTCTTGTGGTATGACCTGTTAAATATTGTGCAATCTGTAACATTTTGTGATGAAGATGATGCTTTAATATGGAAACATGAGTCTAATGGTGTATATTCTGTTAGATCAATGTATGCCATGATTAATTTTAGGGGCATTAGCCCAGTTCATATTCCTGACATGTGGAAAATTCATGTCCCTCCCAATATACACATCTTTTTGTGGCTGCTAGCTCATAACAAATTATTGGTTAGGGAGAACCTTGTTAAGAGGCAACACTTAAATGATTTATCCTGCTTGTTCTGCTCTGAAGGTGAAAATATCAATCATTTGTTCTTTGAATGTGTTGTAGCTATGGAAATTTGGAGAAATATCCACTCCATCTTAGGTTACCTCCAATTACCCGCTCTTGATAAAGTGGCAGAAATGTGGAGTAGAAATAAAAACTTGCAAGCTGAGAATCTTGTTATATCAGCTACTCTCTGGGCTATCTGGAGATGCAGAAATGACCTGTGTTTTAATAACACAATATGGATGGGTGTGCAGGTGGTTCTGAGAAAGATTGCAGGATATTGCAACATCTGGAATATCCTCTGCAAAGGAGTTGCAAGAGAGCGCGTGGAGACGATCATTGTAGCTATCTGGGAGGCTGCAAGAAAACCACCGATGCTGCTCTGGCCAGAGCCAGGCTGAAGAGGTACGAGCTTTGGCTGCAATACTCCATGCAAAAGATGGGAGGCTGGATGGACATGGAGGAGTTAGTTGAGGGCTAGGCCTCATGTCCATTCTGTGTATGTGGAGAGTTGTCAGTCGATAATTCAGCTTGAGAACCTTTTTAGCTTGGTATGTATCAGCTGTTTTCGTTATATGTGGGACTCAGGAAGTTTGTGCCGGAGAGATACCACAATCTCCTCCCACGGTCTGTAATTGATATTGTACTCTGTTGGTTTCATTTTCTATGAAAATAGGACTGGGGCAGGAGCCCTTTTCATCTAAAAAAATCCCCCCGTGGACTCGTTAGGCTATGTACGTGCATATGGAATCATCGTGCCTTGCTACTCCTGTTCCATGTGTGAGCCTTTGGTTGCAACTTGTAACTCAATTGCATCAGAGATTGGATCCGTTTTCTTTGCTGGTACAGAGCATGGGTTTTTGGCTTGCACCGCATGTTTATCAGATCTCTGCTGCACAGAAATGATTTATTTATGTGCAACCTTTTTTATGCAAACATAGACACTTGGCGTGCTGAGTGCCTGCGTTTGCGTTGAGTAAAAGTCGTGGCTTATGGAGCTTAATGTGTCAGACTTATTATGAAAGCAGAGACTACTATAAAGTTCACTTCGTAGTGCGTTTGAGCTGGAGGATGACGATGCATTAGGTAGGAGAACGACCCTGCACCTAAACCTGATAATAACCTAGTGCAAGACAGGCGACATGGGGTGCTGAACAAATCTTAGCGGACTAGATTAATCAATATAGTTTATGCTCGGCGATTAGAACTATGATTAGTCATATGGTGACTAGATGAGATGAACTTGCCAGGCGTAAGATGACTAGCAAGACGGGCATGGTTATATGAAACATGGAAGATGTTTTGATCGGTTTGATTGTTCTAGGTTCATTGATTATTTGGCAGCATATAAAGGTTGAATGTTGAATAGAGCAGATCTAGGATTGTAGAATTTTGCACATGTGTGAATATATATATATATATATATATATATATATATATATATAGACAAACAGAGTGTCACTAATATGCCTCTACTTGAGTAGCTCGTTAATCAAAGATGGTTATGTTTCCTAACCATAGACAAAGAGTTGTCATTTGATTAACGGGATCACATCATTAGTTGAATGATCTGATTGACATGACCCATTCCATTAGCTTAGCACTCGATCGTTTAGTATGTTGCTATTGCTTTCTTCATGACTTATACATGTTCCTATGACTATGAGATTATGTAACTCCCGTGTGCCGGAGGAACACTTTGTGTGCTACCAAACGTCACAACGTAACTGGGTGATTATAAAGGTGCTCTACAGGTGTCTCCAAAGGTACATGTGGGTTGACGTATTTCGAGATTAGGATTTGTCACTCCGATCGTCGGAGAGGTATCTCTGGGCCCTCTCGGTAATGCACATCACATAAGCCTTGCAAGCATTACAACTAATGTGTTAGTTGTGAGATGACGTATT
The DNA here is from genome assembly GCA_034509565.1 of Triticum monococcum. Classification (NCBI taxonomy): domain Eukaryota; kingdom Viridiplantae; phylum Streptophyta; class Magnoliopsida; order Poales; family Poaceae; genus Triticum; species Triticum monococcum. The sequence goes on from CM067847.1 coordinate 701,474,283, forward strand.
ACGGAACGAGTAAAGAGACTTGCCAATAACGAGATTGAACTAGGTATTGGATACCGACGATCGAATCTCGGGCAAGTAACATACCGATGACAAAGGGAACAACGTATGTTGTTATGCGTTCTGACCGATAAAGATCTTCATAGAATATGTAGGAGCCAATATGGGCACCCAGGTCCCGCTATTGGTTATTGACCAGAGACGTATCTCGGTCATGTCTACATTGTTCTCAAACCGTAGGGTCCGCACGCTTAACGTTACGATGACAGTTATTATGAGTTTATGTATTTTGATGTACCGAAGGTTGTTCGGAGTCCCGGATGTGATCATGGACATGACGAGGAGTCTTGAAATGGTCGAGACATAAAGATCGATATATTGGACGACTATATTCGGACACCAGAATTGTTCCGGGTGATTTCGGATAAAACTGGAGTGCCGGAGGGGTTACCGGAACCCCCCGGGGAAGTAATGGGCCTTATTGGGCCTGAGGGGAGAGAGAGGGAAGCAGCCCAGGAGGTGGCGCGCCCCCCCTCATGGGGAGTCCGAATAGGACTAGGAGGGGGGGCGCGGCTGAAGGAAATATGCCCTAGAGGCAATAATAAAGTTATTATTTATTTCCTTATATCATGATAAATGTTTATTATTCATGCTAGAATTGTATTAACCGGAAACATAATACATGTGTGAATACATAGACAAACAGAGTGTCACTAGTATGCCTCTACTTGACTAGCTCATTAATCAAAGATGGTTATGTTTCCTAACCATGGACAAAAGAGTTGTTATTTGATTAACGAGGTCACATCATTAGTTGAATGATCTGATTGACATGACCCATTCCATTAGCTTAGCACACGATCGTTTAGTATGTTGCTATTGCTTTCTTCATGACTTATACATGTTCCTATGACTATGAGATTATGCAACTCCCGTTTGCCGGAGGAACACTTTGGGTGCTACCAAACGTCACAACGTAACTGGGTGATTATAAAGGAGTACTACAGGTGTCTCCAAAGGTAGATGTTGGGTTGGCGTATTTCGAGATTAGGATTTGTCACTCCGATTGTCGGAGAGGTATCTCTGGGCCCTCTCGGTAATGCACATCACTTAAGCCTTGCAAGCATTGCAACTAATGAGTTAGTTGCGGGATGATGTATTACGGAACGAGTAAAGAGACTTGCCAGTAACGAGATTGAACTAGGTATTGGATACCGACGATCGAATCTCGGGCAAGTAACATACCGATGACAAAGGGAACAACGTATGTTGTTATGCGGTCTAACCGATAAAGATCTTCGTAGAATATGTAGGAGCCAATATGGGCATCCAGATCCCGCTATTGGTTATTGACCGGAGACGTGTCTCGGTCATGTCTACATTGTTCTCGAACCGTAGGGTCCGCATGCTTAAGGTTTCGATGACAGTTGTATTATGAGTTTATGAGTTTTGATGTACCGAAGGAGTTCGGAGTCCCGGATGAGATCGGGGACATGACGAGGAGTCTCGAAATGGTCGAGACGTAAAGATCGATATATTGGACGACTATATTCGGACATCGGAAAGGTTCCGAGTGATTCGGGTATTTTTCAGAGTACCGGGTAGTTACGGGAGAAGTAATGAGCCTTGATGGGCTTTAGTGGGAAGAGGAAAAGGCTGCTGCGCCCCCCTCCCCTTTGGTCCGAATTGGACTAGGGAAAAGGGGGCCGGCCACCTCTCCTTCTCCTCCTATTCCTTCTCCCTTCCTCCCCTCTTGATGGACTCCTACTAGGACTTGGAGTCCTAGTAGGACTCCCATCCTGGCCGCACCTTATGCCTTGGCCGGCCTCCTCCTCCTTCATCCTTTATATACAGGGGCAGGGGGCACCCCATAGACACACAAGTTGATCCTTGAGATCGTTCCTTAGCCGTGTGCGGTGCCCCCTGCCACCAAATTCCACCTCGATCATACCGTTGTAGTGCTTAGGCGAAGCCCTGCGTCGGTAGAACATCAAGATCGTCACCACGCCGTCGTGCTGACGGAACTCTTCCTCGACGCTTTGCTGGATCGGAGCCCGAGGATCGCCATCGAGCTGAACATGTGCTAAGAACTTGGAGGTGCCGGAGTAACGGTGCTTGGATCGGTCGGATCGGGAAGAAGACGTACGACTACTTCCTCTACGTTGTGTCAACGCTTCTGTTGCGATCTACAAGGGTACGTAGATCAGACTCTCCCCCTCGTTGCTATGCATCACCATGATCTTGCGTGTGCGTAGGATTTTTTTTGAAATTACTACGTTCCCCAACAGTGGCATCCGAGCCTAGGTTTTATGGTTTGATGTTATTTGCACGAGTAGAACACAAGTGAGTTGTGGGCGATACAAGTCATACTGCCTACCAGCATGTCACACTTTGGTTCGGCGGTATTGTTGGACGAGACGACCCGGGCCAACCTTACGCGTACGCTTACGCGAGACCGGTTCCCTCGACGTGCTTTGCACATAGATGGCTTGCGGGCGACTGTGTCTCCAACTTTAGTTGAACCGAGTGTGGCTACGCCCGGTCCTTCAGAAGGTTAAAACGGAGTCTATTTGACAAACTATCGTTGTGGTTTTGATGCATAGGTGAGATGAGTTCTTGCTTAAGCCCGTAGCATCCACGTAAAACATGCAACAACAAAGTAGAGGACGTCTAACTTGTTTTTGCAGGGCATGTTGTGATGTGATATGGTCAAGACATGATGCTAAATTCTATTGTATGAGATGATCATGTTTTGTAACCGAGTTATCGGCAACTAGCAGGAGCCATATGGTTGTCGCTTTATTGTATGCAATGCAATCGCGATGTAATGCTTTACTTTATCACTAAGAGGTAGCGATAGTCGTGGAAGCATAAGATTGGCGAGACGACAACGATGCTACGATGGAGATCAAGGTGTCGCGCCGGTGACGATGGTGATCATGATGGTGCTTCGGAGATGGAGATCACAAGCACAAGATGATGATGGCCATATCATATCACTTATATTGATTGCATGTGATGTTTATCTTTTATGCATCTTATCTTGCTTTGATTGACGGTAGCATTATAAGATGATCTCTCACTAGATTATCAAGAAGTGTTCTCCCTGAGTATGTACCGTTGCCAAAGTTCGTCGTGCCCAGACACCACGTGATGATCGGGTGTGATAAGCTCTACGTCCATCTACAACGGGTGCAAGCCAGTTTTGCACACGCAGAATACTCAGGTTAAACTTGACGAGCCTAGCATATGCAGATATGGCCTCGGAACACAGAGACCGAAAGGTCGAGCATGAATCATATAGTAGATATGATCAACATAACGATGTTCACCATTGAAAACTACTCCATCTCACGTGATGATCGGTTATGGTTTAGTTGATTTGGATCACGTGATCACTTAGAGGATTAGAGGGATGTCTATCTAAGTGGGAGTTCTTAAGTAATATGATTAATTGAACTTTAATTTATCATGAACTTAGTCCTGGTAGTATTAGCATATCTATGTTGTAGATCAATAGCTCGTGTTGTTGCTTTCATATGTTTATTTTGATATCTTTCTAGAGAAAATTGTGTTGAAAGATGTCAGTAGCAATGATACGGATTGGATCCATGATCTGAGGTTTATCCTCATTGCTGCACAGAAAAATTATGTCCTTGATGCACCGCTAGGTGACAGGCCTATTGCAGGAGCAGATGTAGACGTTATGAACGTTTGGCTAGCTCAATATGATGACTACTTGATAGTTTAGTGCACCATGCTTAATGGCTTAGAATTGGGACTTCAAAGACGTTTTGAACGTCATGGACCATATGAGATGTTCCAGGAGTTGAAGTTAATATTTCAAGCAAATACCCGAGTTGAGAGATATGAAGTCTCCAACAAGTTCTATAGCTAAAAGATGGAGGAGAATCGCTCAACTAGTGAGCATGTGCTCAGATTGTCTGGGTACTACAATCGCTTGAATCAAGTGGGAGTTAATCTTCCAGATAAGATAGTGATTGACAGAATTCTCTAGTCACCATCACCAAGTTAGTAGAACTTCGTGATGAACTATGATATGCAAGGGATAACGGAAACGATTCCCAAGCTCTTCGTGATGCTGAAATCGACGAAGGTAGAAATCAAGAAAAACATCAAGTGTTGATGGTTGACAAGACCACTAGTTTGAAGAAAAGGGCAAAAGGGAAGAAGGGGAACTTCAAGAAGAACAGCAAGCAAGTTGCTGCTCAAGTGAAGAAGCCCAAGTCTGGTCCTAAGCCTGAGACTAAGTACTTCTACTGCAAAGGGACTGGTCACTGGAAGCGGAACTGCCCCAAGTATTTGGCGGATAAGAAGGATGGCAAAGTGAACAAAAGTATATTTGATATACATGTTATTGATGTGTGCTTTACTAGTGTTTATAGCAACCCCTCAGTATTTGATATTGGTTCAGTTGCTAAGAGTAGTAACTTGAAACAGGAGTTGCAGAATAAACAGAGACTAGTTAAGGGTGAAGTGACGATGTGTGTTGGAAGTAGTTCCAAGATTGATATGATCATCATCGCACACTCCCCTATACTTTCGGGATTAGTGTTGAACTTAAATAAGTGTTATTTGGTTTTTGCGTTGAGCATGAATATGATTTGATCATGTTTATTGCAATACGGTTATTCATTAAAGTCAGAGAATAATTGTTGTTCTGTTTACATGAATAAAACCTTCGATGGTCATACACCCAATGAAACAAGTTCGTTGGATCTCGATCGTAGTGATACACATATTCATAATATTGAAACCAAAAGATGCAAAGTTAATAATGATAGTGCAACTTATTTGTGGCACTGCCATTTAGGTCATATTGGTATAAAGCGCATGAAGAAACTCCATGCTGATGGGCTTTCGGAATCACTTGATTATGAATCACTTGATGCTTGCGAACCATGCCTTTTGGGCAAGATGACTAAAATGCCGTTCTCCGGAACAATGGAGCAAGCAACAGATTTGTTGGAAATCATACATACTGATGTATGTGGTCCGATGAATATTTAAGGCTTGCAGCGGGTATCATTATTTTCAGACCTTCACAGATGATTTGAACAGATATGGGTATATCTACGTACTGAAATAGAAGTCTGTTACATTTGAAAAGTTCATAGAATTTCAGAGTGAAGTGGAAAATCATCGTAACAAGAAAATGAAGTTTCTACGATCTGATCGTGGAAAAGAGTATTTGAGTTACGAGTTTGGTCTTCAGTTAAAACAATGTGAAATAGTTTCACTACTCACGCCACCTGGAACACCACAGCATAATGGTGTGTCCGAACGTCATAACCGTACTTTATTGGATATAGTGCAATCTATGATGTTTCTTACTGATTTACCACTATCGTTTTTGGGGTCATGCATTAGAGACAGCTGCATTCACGTTAAAAAAGGGGCACCATCTATATCCGTCGAGGCGACGCCTTATGAACTATGGTTTGGCAAGAAACCAAAGTTGTCGTTTCTTGAAGTTTGGGGTTGCGATGCTTATGAGAAAAAGTTTCATCCTGATAAGCTCAAACCCAAATCGGAGAAATATGTCTTCATAGGATACCCAAAGGAGACTGTTGGGTACACCTTCTATCACAGATCCTAAGGCAAGACATTCGTTGCTTATAATGGATCCTTTCTAGAGAAGGAGTTTCTCTTGAAAGAAGTAAGTGGGAGGAAAGTAGAAAACTTGATAAGGTAATTGTACCTTCTACCTTATTGGAAAGTAGTTCATCACAAAAATCTGTTCTTGTGACTACTACACCAATTAGTGAGGAAGCTAATGATGATGATCATGTAACTTCAGATCAAGTTACTACCGAATCTCGTAGGTAAACCAGAGTGAGATCCGCACCAGAGTGGTACGGTAATCCTGTTCTGGAGGTCATGTTACTTGACCATGACGAACCTACGAACTATGAGGAAGCGATGATGAGCCCAGATTCCGTGAAATGGTTTGAGGCCATGAAATCTGAGATATGATCCATGTATGAGAACAAAGTATGGACTTTGGTTGACTTGCCTGTTGATCGGCAAGCAATTGAGAATAAATGGATCTTCAAGAGGAAGACGGACGCTGATAGTAGTGTTACTATCTACAAAGCTAGAATTGTCGCAAAAGGTTTTCGACAAGTTCAAGGTGTTGACTACGATGAGAGTTTCTCACTCGTATCTATGCTTGAGTCTGTCCGAATCATGTTAGTAATTGCCGCATTTTATGAAATCTGGCAAACGGATAAACAAAACTGCATTCCTTAATGGATTTATTAAAGAAAAGTTGTATATGATGCAACCAGAAGGTTTTGTCAATCCGAAAGGTGCTAACAAAATGTGCAAGCTCCAGCGATCCATCTGTGGACTGGTGCAAGCATCTCAGAGTTGGAATATACGCTTTGATGAGTTGATCAAAGCATATAGTTTTATATAGACTTGTGGTGAAGTCTGTATTTACGAGAAAGTTAGTGGGAGCACTACAGCATTTCTGATAAGTATATGTGAATGACATATTGTTGATCGGAAATAATGTAGAATTATTCTGTAAAGCATAAAAGGAGTGTTTGAAAGGAGTTTTTCAAAGAAAGACTTCGGTAAAGCTGCTTACATATTGAGCTTCAAGATCTATAGAGATAGATCAAGACGCTTGATAAGTTTTTCAATAAGTACATACCTTGACAAGATTTTGAAGTAGTTCAAAACGGAACAGTAAAAGAAAAAGTGTCTTGCCTGTGTTACAAGGTGTGAAATTGAGTAAAGACTCAAAGCCCGACCACGGCAGAAGATAGAAAGAGAATGAAAGTCATTCCCCATGCCTCATTCATAGGTTCCATAAAGTATGCCATGCTGTGTACCAGATCCATTGTATACCCTGCACTGATTTGGCAAGGGAGTACAATAGTGATCTAGGAGTAGATCACTGGACAGCGGTCAGAATTATCCTTAGTGAAATAAGGATGTGTTTCTCGATTATGGACGTGACAAAAAGGTTCGTCGTAAAGGGTTACGTCGATGCAAGTTTTTGACACTGATCCAGATGAATCTAAAGTCACAATCTGGATACATATTGAAAGTGGGAGCAATTAGCTAGAGTAGCTCCGTGCAGAGCATTATAGACAAAGAATTTTGCAAAATACTTACGGATCTGAATGTGACAGACCCGTTGACTAAAATTATCTCACAAGCAAAAACATGATCACACCTTAGTACTCTTTGGGTGTTAATCACATAGAGATGTGAACTAGATTACTGACTCTAGTAAACCCTTTGAGTGTTGGTCACATGACGATGTGAACTATGGGTGTTAATCACATGGTGATGTGAACTATTGCTGCTAAATCACATGGCGATGTGAACTAGATTATTGACTCTAGTGCAAGTGGGAGACTGAAGGAAATATGCCCTAGAGGCAATAATAAAGTTATTATTTATTTCCTTATATCATGATAAATGTTTATTATTCATGCTAGAATTGTATTAACCGGAAACATAATACATGTGTGAATACATAGACAAACAGAGTGTCACTAGTATGCCTCTACTTGACTAGCTCATTAATCAAAGATGGTTATGTTTCCTAACCATGGACAAAAGAGTTGTTATTTGATTAACGAGGTCACATCATTAGTTGAATGATCTGATTGACATGACCCATTCCATTAGCTTAGCACACGATCGTTTAGTATGTTGCTATTGCTTTCTTCATGACTTATACATGTTCCTATGACTATGAGATTATGCAACCCCCGTTTGCCGGAGGAACACTTTGGGTGCTACCAAATGTCACAATGTAACTGGGTGATTCTAAAGGAGTACTACAGGTGTCTCCAAAGGTAGATGTTGGGTTGGCGTATTTCGAGATTAGGATTTGTCACTCCGATTGTCGGAGAGGTATCTCTGGGCCCTCTCGGTAATGCACATCACTTAAGCCTTGCAAGCATTGCAACTAATGAGTTAGTTGCGGGATGATGTATTACGGAACGAGTAAAGAGACTTGCCAGTAACGAGATTGAACTAGGTATTGGATACCGACGATCGAATCTCGGGCAAGTAACATACCGATGACAAAGGGAACAACGTATGTTGTTATGCGGTCTGACCGATAAAGATCTTCGTAGAATATGTAGGAGCCAATATGGGCATCCAGGTCCCGCTATTGGTTATTGACCGGAGACGTGTCTCGGTCATGTCTACATTGTTCTCGAACCGTAGGGTCCGCACGCTTAAGGTTTCGATGACAGTTGTATTATGAGTTTATGAGTTTTGATGTACCGAAGGAGTTCGGAGTTCCGGATGAGATCAGGGACATGACGAGGAGTCTCGAAATGGTCGAGACGTAAAGATTGATATATTGGACGACTATATTCGGACATCGGAAAGGTTCCGAGTGATTCGGGTATTTTTCGGAGTACCGGGTAGTTACGGGAGAAGTAATGGGCCTTGATGGGCTTTAGTGGGAAGAGGAAAAGGCTGCTGCGCCCCCCTCCCCTTTGGTCCGAATTGGACTAGGGAAAAGGGGGCCGGCCACCTCTCCTTCTTCTCCTATTCCTTCTCCCTTCCTCCCCTCTTGATGGACTCCTACTAGGACTTGGAGTCCTAGTAGGACTCCCATCCTGGCCGCACCTTATGCCTTGGCCGGCCTCCTCCTCCTTCATCCTTTATATACAGGGGCAGGGGGCACCCCATAGACACACAAGTTGATCCTTGAGATCGTTCCTTAGCCGTGTGCGGTGCCCCCTGCCACCAAATTCCACCTCGATCATATCGTTGTAGTGCTTAGGCGAAGCCCTGCGTCGGTAGAACATCAAGATCGTCACCACGCCGTCGTGCTGACGAAACTCTTCCTCGACGCTTTGCTGGATCGGAGCCCGAGGATCATCATCGAGCTGAACGTGTGCTAAGAACTCGGAGGTGCCGGAGTAACGGTGCTTGGATCGGTCGGATCAGGAAGAAGACGTACGACTACTTCCTCTACGTTGTGTCAACGCTTCCGTTGCGATCTACAAGGGTACGTAGATCAGACTCTCCCCCTCGTTGCTATGCATCACCATGATCTTGCGTGTGCGTAGGAATTTTTTTGAAATTACTACGTTCCCCAACAGCGGCCCCCCTTTCCCTCTCCCTCTCCCTCTCTTTCCTTCCCCCTCTCTATTCCTAGTTGGACTAGGAAAGGGGAGTCCTACTCCCACTAGGATAAGGACTCCCCCCTCTCCTTGGCGCGCCCCAAGGGCCGGCCGGCCTCCCCCTTGCTCCTTTATATACGGGGGCAGGGGGCACCCTAGAACACATAAGTTGATCTTCGTGATCGTTCCTTAGCCGTGTGCGGTGCCCCCTCCACGATATTACACCTCGATCATATTGTAGTGGTGCTTAGGCGAAGCCCTGCGATGGTTAAACATCAAAATCGTCACCACGTCGTCGTGCTGACGAAACTCCTCCCCGAAGCTTTGCTGGATCGGAGCCCGGGGTGCGCCATCGAGCTGTACGTGTGTCAAGAACTCGGAGGTGCCGGAGTAACGGTGCTTGGATCGGTTGGACCGGGAAGACGTGCGAGTACTTCCTCTACGTTGCGTCAAGGCTTCCGCTTCGGTCTATGAGGGTACGTAGACAACACTCTCCCCTCTCGTTGCTATGCATCACCAGGATCTTGCATGTGCGTAGGAATTTTTGTGAAATTACTACGTTCCCCAATAGTGGCATCCGAGCCTAGGTTTTATGGTTTGATGTTATATGCACGAGTAGAACACAAGTGAGTTGTGGGCGATATAAGTCATACTGCCTACCAGCATGTCATACTTTGGTTCGGCGGTATTGTTGGATGAAGCGGCCCGGACCGACATTACGCGTACGCTTACGCGAGACTGGTTCTACCGCCGTGCTTTGCACACAGGTGGCTGGTGGGTCTCAGTTTCTCCAACTTTAGTTGAACCGAGTGTGGCTACGCCCGGTCCTTGCGAAGGTTAAAACGGCATCAACTTGATAAACTATCGTTGTGGTTTTGATGCGGTTGTAAGATTGGTTCTTGCTTAAGCCTGTAGCAGCCACGTAAAACTTGCAACAAACAAAGTAGAGGACGTCTAACTTGTTTTTGCAGGGCATGTTGTGATGTGATATGGTCAAGACATGATGCTAATTTTATTGTATGAGATGATCCTATTTTGTAACCGAGTTATCGGCAACTGGCAGGAGCCATATGGTTGTCGCTTTATTGTATGCAATGCAATCCGCTGTAATGCTTTACTTTATCACTAAGCGGTAGCGATAGTCGTGGAAGCATAAAACTGGCGAGACGACAACGATTCTACGATGGAGATCAAGGTGTCGCGCCGGTGACGATGGTGATCATGACGGTGCTTCGGAGATGGAGATCACAGGTACAAGGTGATGATGGCCATATCATATCACTTATATTGATTGCAAGTGATGTTTATCTTTTATGCATCTTATCTTGCTTTGATTGATGGTAGCATTATAAGATGATCTCTCACTAAAATTATCAAGAAGTGTTCTCCCTGAGTATGCACCGTTGCCAAAGTTCGTCGTGCCCAGGCACCACGTGATGATCGGGTGTGATAAGCTCTACGTCCATCTACAACGGGTGCAAGCCAGTTTTGCACACGCAGAATACTCAGGTTATACTTGACGAGCCAAGCATATGCAGATATGGCCTCAGAACACAGAGACCGAAAGGTCGAGCGTGAATCATATAGTAGATATGATCAACATAACGATGTTCACCATTGAAAACTACTCCATCTCACGTGATGATCGGTTATGGTTTAGTTGATTTGGATCACGTGATCACTTAGAGGATTAGAGGGATGTCTATCTAAGTGGGAGTTCTTTAAGTAATTTTGATTAATTGAACTTAAATTTATCATGAACTTAGTACTTGATAGTATCTTGCTTATGTATGTTTGATTGTAGATAGATGCCCGTGCTGTTGTTCCGTTGAATTTTAATGCGTTCCTTGAGAAAGCAAAGTTGAAAGATGATGGTAGCAATTACACGGACTGGGTCCGTAACTTGAGGATTATCCTCATTGCTGCACAGAAGAATTACGTCCTGGAAGCACCGCTGGGTGCCAGGCCTGCTGCTGGAGCAACACCAGATGTTATGAACGTCTGGCATGAAGGAAATATGCCCTAGAGGCAATAATAAAGTTATTATTTATTTCCTTATATCATGATAAATGTTTATTATTCATGCTAGAATTGTATTAACCGGAAACATAATACATGTGTGAATACATAGACAAACAGAGTGTCACTAGTATGCCTCTACTTGACTAGCTCGTTAATCAAAGATGGTTATGTTTCCTAACCATGAACAAAGAGTTGTTATTTGATTAACGGGATCACATCATTAGTTGAATGATCTGATTGACATGACCCATTCCATTAGCTTAGCACCCGATCGTTTAGTATGTTGCTATTGCTTTCTTCATGACTTGTACATGTCCCTATGACTATGAGATTATGCAACTCCCATTTGCCGGAGGAACACTTTGTGTGCTACCAAATGTCACAACATAACTGGGTGATTATAAAGGTGCTCTACAGGTGTCTCCAAAGGTACATGTTGGGTTGGCGTATTTCGAGATTAGGATTTGTCACTCCAATTGTCGGAGAGGTATCTCTGGGCCCTCTCGGTAATGCACATCACATAAGCCTTGCAAGCATTGCAACTACTGAGTTAATTGTGAGATGATGTATTACGGAATGAGTAAAGAGACTTGCCGGTAACGAGATTGAACTAGGTATTGAGATACCGACGATCGAATCTCGGGCAAGTAACATACCGATGACAAAGGGAACAACGTATGTTGTTATGCGGTCTGACCAATAAAGATCTTCATAGAATATGTAGGAACCAATATGAGCATCCAGGTTCCGCTATTGGTTATTGACCGGAGACGTGTCTCAGTCATGTCTACATTGTTCTCGAACCGTAGGGTCCGCACGCTTAACATTACGATGACAGTTATTATGAGTTTATGCATTTTGATGTACCGAAGTTAGTTCGGAGTCCCGGATGTGATCACGGACATGACGAGGAGTCTCGAAATGGTCGGGACATAAAGATTGATATATTGGACGACTATATTCGGACACCGGAAGGGTTCCGGAAGAGTATCGGATAAAACCGGAGCACCGAGGGGTTACCGGAACCCCCCCGGGGGGTTAATGGGCCTTATGGGCCTAAAGTGGAGAAGTGGAAGGGGCTGCCAGGGCAGGCCGCGCGCCCCCTCTCCCCCTAGTCCGAATTGGACTAGGAGGGAGGGGCGGCGCCCCCCCCCCCTTCCCTTTCTTCTCCACCAATCCTACTTGGACTAGGAAAGGGGGGGGTCCTACTCCCGGTAGGAGTAGGACTCCTCCTGCGCCACCATAGGGTCGGCCGAACCCCTCCCCCTTGGATCCTTTATATACGGGGGCAGGGGGGCACCTCTAGACACACAAGTTGATCTTTGAGGTCGTTCCTTAGTCGTGTGCGGTGCCCCCTGCCACCATATTCCACCTCGATCATATCGTTGTAGTGCTTAGGTGAAGCCCTGCATCGGTAGAACATCAAGATCATCACCACGCCGTTGTGCTGACGGAACTCCTCCCCAAAGCTTTGCTGGATCGGAGCCCGAGGATCGTCATCGAGCTGTACGTGTGCTAAGAACTCGGAGGTGCCGGAGTAACGGTGCTTGGATCGGTCGGACCGGGAAGAAGACGTACGACTACTTCCTCTACGTTGTGTCAACGTTTCCGTTGTGATCTACAGGGCTATGTAGATCATGCTCTCCCCCTCGTTGCTATGCATCACCATGATCTTGCGTGTGCGTAGGAATTTTTTTGAAATTACTACGTTCCCCAACAGTGGCATCCGAGCCTAGGTTTTATGGTTTGATGTTATTTGCACGAGTAGAACACAAGTGAGTTGTGGGCGATAGAAGTCATACTGCCTACCAGCATGTCATACTTTGGTTCGGCGGTATTGTTGGATGAAGCAGCCCGGACCGACATTACGCGTACGCTTATGCGAGACTGGTTCTACCGCCGTGCTTTGCACACAGGTGGCTGGCGGGTGTCAGTTTCTCCAACTTTAGTTGAACCGAGTGTGGCTACGCCCGGTCCTTGCGAAGGTTAAAACGGAGTCTATTTGACAAACTATCATTGTGGTTTTGATGCGTAGGTGAGATTGGTTCTTACTTAAGCCCGTAGTAGCCACGTAAAACTTGCAACAACAAAGTAGAGGACGTCTAACTTGTTTTTGCAGGGCATGTTGTGATGTGATATGGCCAAGACATGATGCTAAATTTTATTGTATGAGATGATCATGTTTTGTAACAGAGTTATCGGCAACTGGCAGGAGCCATATGGTTGTCGCTTTATTGTATGCAATGCAATCGCGATGTAATGCTTTACTTTATCACTAAGTGGTAGCGATAGTCGTGGAAGCATAAGATTGGCGAGACGACAACGATGCTACGATGGAGATCAAGGTGTCGCGCCGGTGATGATGGTGATCATGACGGTGCTTCAGAGATGGAGATCAAAAGCACAAGATGATGATGGCCATATCATATCACTTATATTGATTGCATGTGATGTTTATCCTTTTTATGCATCTTATCTTGCTTTGATTGACGGTAGCATTATAAGATGATCTCTCACTAAATTATCAAGAAGTGTTCTCCCTGAGTATGCACCATTGCGAAAGTTCTTCGTGCTGAGACACCACGTGATGATCGGGTGTGATAGGCTCTACGTTCAAATACAACGGGTACAAAACAGTTGCACACGCGGAATACTCAGGTTATACTTGACGAGCCAAGCATATACAGATATGGCCTCGGAACACGGAGACCGAAAGGTCGAGCGTGAATCATATAGTAGATATGATCAACATAGTGATGTTCACCAATGAAACTACTCCATCTCACGTGATGATCGGACATGGTTTAGTTGATTTGGATCACGTGATGTCTATCTAAGTGGGAGTTCTTAAGTAATTTGATTAATTGAACTTAAACTTATCATGAACTTAGTACCTGATAGTATCTTGCTTGTTTATGTTTGATTGTAGATAGATGGCTCGTGCTGTTGTTCCGTTGAATTTTAATGCGTTCCTTGAGAAAGCAAAGTTGAAAGATGATGGTAGCAATTACACGGACTGGGTCCATAACTTGAGGATTATCCTCATTGCTGCTCAGAAGAATTACGTCCTGGAAGCACCGCTTGGTACCAGGCCTGCTGCTGGAGGAACACCAGATGTTATGAACGTCTGGCAGAGCAAAGCTGATGACTACTCGATAGTTCAGTGTGCCATGCTTTACGGCTTAGAATCGGGACTTCAACGACGTTTTGAACGTCATGGAGCATATGAGATGTTTCAGGAGTTGAAGTTAATATTTCAAGCAAATGCCCGGATTGAGAGATATGAAGTCTCCAATAAGTTCTATAGCTGCAAGATGGAGGAGAACAGTTCTGTCAGTGAGCATATACTCAAAATGTCTGGGTATAATAATCACTTGATTCAGATGGGAGTTAATCTTCGAGATGATTGCGTCATTGACAGAATTCTCCAATCACTGCCACCAAGCTACAAGAGCTTCATGATGAACTATAATATGCAAGGGATGAACAAGACTATTCCCGAGCTCTTCGCAATGCTGAAAGCTGCGGAGGTAGAAATCAAGAAGGAGCATCAAGTGTTGATGGTTAAGAAAACCACTAGTTTCAAGAAAAAGGGCAAAGGGAAGAAGAAGGGGAACTTCAAGAAGAACGGCAAGCAAGTTGCTGCTCAGGAGAAGAAACCCAAGTCTGGACCTAAGCCTGAAACTGAGTGCTTCTACTGCAAGCAGACTAGTCACTGGAAGCGGAACTGCCCCAAGTATTTGGCAGATAAGAAGTATGGCAAGGTGAACAAAGGTATATGTGATATACATGTTATTGATGTGTACCTTACTAATGCTCGCAGTAGCACCGGGGTATTTGATACTGGTTCTGTTGCTAATATTTGCAACTCGAAACAGGGACTATGGATTAAGCGAAGATTGGCTAAGGACGAGGTGACGATGCGCCTGGGAAACGGTTCCAAAGTCGATGTGATCGCAGTCGGCACGCTACCTCTACATCTACCTTCGGGATTAGTATTAGACCTAAATAATTGTTATTTGGTGCCAGCGTTGAGCATGAACATTATATCTGGATCTTGTTTAATGCGAGACGGTTATTCATTTAAATCAGAGAATAATGGTTGTTCTATTTATATGAGTAATATCTTTTATGGTCATGCACCCTTGAAGAGTGGTCTATTCTTATTGAATCTCGATAGTAGTGATACACATATTCATAATGTTGAAGCCAAAAGATGTAGAGTTGATAATGATAGTGCAACTTATTTGTGGCACTGCCGTTTAGGTCATATCGTTGTAAAGCGCATGAAGAAACTCCATACTGATGGACTTTTGGAACCACTTGATTATGAATCACTTGGTACTTGCGAACCGTGCCTCATGGGCAAGATGACTAAAACACCGTTCTCTGGTACTATGGAGAGAGCAACAAATTTGTTGGAAATCATACATACAGATGTATGTGGTCCGATGAATATTGAGGCTCGTGGCGGATATCGTTATTTTCTCACCTTCACAGATGACTTAAGCAGATATGGGTATATCTACTTAATGAAACATAAGTCTAAAACATTTGAAAAGTTCAAAGAATTTCAGAGTGAAGTTGGAAATCACCGTAACAAGAAAATAAAGTTTCTACGATCTGATCGTGGAGGAGAATATTTGAGTTACGAGTTTGGTGTACATTTGAAGCAATGTGGAATAGTTTCGCAACTCACGCCACCCGGAACACCACAGCGTAATGGTGTATCCGAATGTCGTAATCGTACTTTACTAGATATGGTGCGATCTATGATGTCTCTTACTGGTTTACCACTATCGTTTTGGGGTTATGCTTTAGAGACGGCCGCATTCACGTTGAATAGGGCACCATCGAAATCCGTTGAGACGACGCCTTATGAACTATGGTTTGGCAAGAAACCAAAGTTGTCGTTTCTGCAAGTTTGGGGTTCCGATGCTTATGTGAAAAGGCTTCAACCTTATAAGCTCAAACCCAAATCGGAGAAATGTGTATTCATAGGATATCCAAAGGAAACTATTGGATACACCTTCTATCACAGATCTGAAGGCAAGACTTTTGTTGCTAAATTCGGAAACTTTCTAGAGAAGGAGTTTCTCTCGAAAGATGTGAGTGGGAGGAAAGTAGAACTTGATGAGGTAACTATACCTGCTCCCTTATTGGAAAGGAGTGCATCACAAAAAACTGTTTCTGCGACACCTACACCAATTAGTGAGGAAGCTAATGATAATGATCATGAAACTTAAGGACAAGATACTACTGAACCTCGTAGATCAACCAGAGTGAGAACCGCGCCAGAGTGGTACGGTAATCCTGTTCTGGAAATCATGCTGCTAGATCATGATGAACCTATGAATTATGAAGAAGCGATGGTGAGCCCAGATTCCGCAAAATGGCTTCAAGCCATGAAATCTGAGATGGGATCCATGTATGAGAACAAAGTATGGACTTTGGTTGACTTTCCCGATGATCGGCAAGCAATTGAGAATAAATGGATCTTCAAGAAGAATACTAACGCTGACGGTAATATTACTGTCTACAAAGCTCGACTTGTCGCAAAAGGTTTTCGACAAAGCACATACCTTGACAAAGTTTTGAAGAAGTTCAAAATGGATCAAGCAAAGAAAGGGTTCTTGCCTGTGTTACAAGGTGTGAAGTTGAGTCAGACTCAATACCCGACCACTGCAGAAGATAGAGAGAAAATGAAAGATGTTCCCTATGCTTCAGCCATAGGCTCTATCATGTATGTAATGCTGTGTACCAGACCTGATGTGTGCCTTGCAATAAGTTTAGCAGGGAGGTACCAAAGTAATCCAGGAGTGGATCACTGGACAGCGGTCAAGAACATCCTGAAATACCTGAAAAGGACTAAGGATATGTTTCTCGTATATGGAGGTGACAAAGAGCTCATTGTAAACGGTTACGTTGATGCAAGCTTTGACACTGATCCGGACGATTCTAAATCGCAAACCGGATACGTGTTTACATTAAACGGTGGAGCTGTCAGTTGGTGCAGTTCTAAACAAAGCGTCGTGGCGGGATCTACATGTGAAGCGGAGTACATAGCTGCTTCGGAAGCAGCAAACGAAGGAGTCTGGATGAAGGAGTTCATATCCGATCTAGGTGTCATACCTAGTGCATCGGGTCCAATGAAAATCTTTTGTGACAATACTGGTGCAATTGCCTTGGCAAAGGAATCCAGATTTCACAAAAGAACCAAGCACATCAAGAGACGCTTCAATTCCATCCGGGATCTAGTCCAGGTGGGAGACATAGAGATTATCAAGATACATACGGATCTGAATGTAGCAGACCCGTTGACTAAGCCTCTTCCACGAGCAAAACATGATCAGCACCAAGGCTCCATGGGTGTTAGAATCATTACTGTGCAATCTAGATTATTGACTCTAGTGCAAGTGGAAGACTGAAGGAAATATGCCCTAGAGGCAATAATAAAGATATTATTTATTTCCTTATATCATGGTAAATGTTTATTATTCATGCTAGAATTGTATTAACCGGAAACATAATACATGTGTGAATATATAGACAAACAGAGTGTCACTAGTATGCCTCTACTTGACTAGCTCGTTAATCAAAGATGGTTATGTTTCCTAACCATAGACAAAGAGTTGTCATTTGATTAACGGGATCACATCATTAGTTGAATGATCTGATTGACATGACCCATTCCATTTGCTTAACACTTGATCGTTTAGTATGTTGCTATTGCTTTCTTCATGACTTATACATGTTCCTATGACTATGAGATTATATAACTCCCATGTGCCGGAGGAACACTTTGTGTGCTACCAAATGTCACAACGTAACTGGGTGATTATAAAGGTGCTCTACAGGTGTCTCCAAAGGTACATGTTGGGTTGACGTATTTCGAGATTAGGATTTGTCACTCCGATCGTCGGAGAGGTATCTCTGGGCCCTCTCGGTAATGCACATCACATAAGCCTTGCAAGCATTACAACTAATGTGTTATTTGTGAGACGATGTATTACGGAACAAGTAAAGAGACTTGCCGATAACGAGATTGAACTAGGTATTGGATACCGACGATCGAATCTCGGGCAAGTAACATACCGATGACAAAGGGAACAACGTATGTTGTTATGCGGTCTGACCGATAAAGATCTTCGTAGAATATGTAGGAGCCAATATGGGCATCCAGGTCCCGCTATTGGTTATTGACCAGAGACGTATCTCGGTCATGTCTACATTGTTCTCGAACCGTAGGTTCCGCACGCTTAATGTTACGATGACAGTTATTATGTGTTTATGTATTTTGATGTACCGAAGGTTGTTCGGAGTCCCAGATGTGATCATGGACATGACGAGGAGTCTCGAAATGGTCGAGACATAAAGATCGATATATTGGTCGACTATATTCGGACACCGGAATTGTTCCGGGTGATTTCGGATAAAACTGGAGTGCCGGAGGGGTTACCGGAACCCCCCAGGGAAGTAATGGGCCTTATTGGGCCTGAGGGGAGAGAGAGGGCAGCAGCCCAGGAGGTGGCGCGCCCCCCCTCATGGGGAGTCCGAATAGGACTAGGAGGGGGGCGCGGCCCCCCTTTCCCTCTCCCTCTCCCTCTCTTTCCTTCCCCCTCTCTATTCCTAGTTGGACTAGGAAAGGGGTGTCCTACTCCCACTAGGAGAAGGACTCCCCCCTCTCCTTGGCGCACCCCAAGGGCCGGCCGGCCTCCCTCTTGCTCCTTTATATACGGGGGCAGGGGGGCACCCTAGAACACATAAGTTGATCTTCGTGATCGTTCCTTAGCCGTGTGCGGTGCCCCCTCCACGATATTACACCTCGATCATATTGTAGTGGTGCTTAGGCGAAGCCCTGCGATGGTTAAACATCAAGATCGTCACCACGCCGTCGTGCTGACGAAACTCCTCCCCGAAGCTTTGCTGGATCGGAGCCCGGGGTGCGTCATCGAGCTGTACGTGTGTCAAGAACTCGGAGGTGCCGGAGTAACGGTGCTTGGATCGGTTGGACCGGGAAGACGTGCGAGTACTTCCTCTACGTTGCGTCAACGCTTCCGCTTCGGTCTACGAGGGTACATAGACAACACTCTCCCCTCTCGTTGCTATGCATCACTATAATCTTGCGTGTGCGTAGGAATTTTTTTGAAATTACTACGTTCCCCAACAACTTCATATTCAGGACCAGTACCATGTAAAATGTTTGCATCATATCCTTCATTGGACACTTCAGGTTCAATAACATGAGATTGTATAATGTTTGCATCACGGACTTCATTAGATACAACAATTGGTTGAGTACTAACTAGGGCAGTTCCAAAATAACCAACAATTGGTTTTATTTTCTTAAAGATCCCTATATTACAAGTTTAAAACACCATATGGCAGTTGACCATCAAAATAAGCAAACTCGTTGTGGAATAAATTCAATACATGAACAAGAAATCAGACTCGTTGTGGATTCAGCAGTTTTATTCCACAGTAATCAGACTCATATAGTCATATTGACTGCCAAATTCAGTACTACTGTGGATTAAAACCGAATTTAGTTGGCATATCATATAGGTTAAATTCAGACCATCATAATTATAGTCCCCAAAATTATTGACCAGAAAGTGAAGGCCATATGAGAAGAAACAGATTGGTACCTGCTCGTTGCGCTTGCTGCCTTTGCAAGTGGCGAACACCCATTTGCCTTAGCTCGATAATGTCCGCCGCCACTGCCTCCCACGAATTCTAAGCCCAGGGTTGCTTCTTGTTGTTCTTCCATTCACGGATTCGCCTGGTTCTGGGCGACCGGCGAGGGCGTGAGGACGATGCGAATCCGCGACGTCAAAACCGGTTAACCTTCCTTTGTGAACCATGAGAGAAAAAGATACTGACTTTGATAACTAAACATCGAATAGAGTAGACATGCAAAATTTATTTGTTACTGAAGGGAAAACCGT
Source organism: Triticum monococcum (assembly GCA_034509565.1). Lineage (NCBI taxonomy): Eukaryota > Viridiplantae > Streptophyta > Magnoliopsida > Poales > Poaceae > Triticum > Triticum monococcum. Next base: position 701,494,381 of record CM067847.1, read on the forward strand.
TCCAATTGTTCTTTAATAGCTTCCTTCAAAAGGATTTTTGCTTGCTAGATGATTGTCTTGCTAGAAGATATAATTCCTTGGAATTGAGGTTCGGTATCTTTTAGGTGTTTGCGTAACTCATCCAAAAATTTATTTACCTGTTCAACTCTTATTCTTCCTGTTGTTTGGAAAGATCAAACACACTGTGTTTCTATTTCCTTATTTTGTGAAGATTCGTATGCTTGCAACAATAACGGCAATTTTTAATTCTAATTATCCAGGTGTGGGGTTTAATCATGAATCCATTGATTCTTCTTTTTAATTAAAATGTATTACTTAAACCGCTTTTTATTTGGATATGGGGATGCACCACCCATGTCTGTGTTCCCGAGGGCAGACCTCTCTTTCAAGAGGATTCGTGACATGTCAAGTCCTGGTAAGGTTCTTCGCTTTGCATCGTATTAAACCACATGCTCCATCGCTTGTGTGCGCCCTCGTCAATTCCTTTGAATTCCATTCTTATGAACGCACTCCCAGGCGGGATACTTAATGTGTTAGCTACAACACTGCACGGTTCGAGTCGCACAACACCCACAATCGCAAATCCCGCTTTTTATGGGTCCAAAGATTCTTTCGCAAAACAATCCGTCTTTTTATGGCTTATCGGTTTATAATGAAAAGTAGATGACCTTGTGACTTCACCAACGAACTTCTCCATTAGGTAGGTTTTTGTTAGCCCAAGAATTTATTTGTTGAGGGGAAACGAGTCCAATTTGTGTGGAGGACATGATTTTTTTGGTCGGAACAAACATTTCAGATAATGAAATACACTCTACCTCTTCATGTCTCTGCATCTAATAACACTATTCATGTCACAGGTTGCTTTCCTTCTGATCCTCTCATTACCTTTTTATACAATATATTTTTAGAAAGAGTTGAAAAAGGAACAACATGGTTCGATGAGATGGACGACAATTTTTTGGGCGTCGCCTTCGAAGCCCAGCATTGTTGCTGCCTTTGCCGTTCCACGAGCAACATACGAAGAAGAAAAGAATTGCTATGGAGTGAACTCGCTATGGTACTTGCATATGGAATCATCATGCATCTTATCCCCCCCTGGTGTATTGTGATGAAGAGGCTCTCCTTGCATTGGCTGCAACTCAACTGCATCAAAGTTCAGAGCAGGGCATGTTATTTTTTTCTTGGGGTGCGCAAGAGCATGCCTTTATTATTTGTAGCACATGTTTATGGTATCTATATATGCAAAGAAAATAATTGTTCCAGTTTTATTGGTGTGCAACTTGGCATGCTGAGTGCCTGAGATAGAGTAATTGTGGTTTCTGAAGCTTAATGTATTTCAATTATTGCAAGTACCATGACCACCATCGTTGTCTTTTGCAGCATCACCTCATCCTTCCCCCGTCCGGTGCAATTGTCAGTCGAGTGTTCTTCTAAGCCCGGAGGGGCACAGTTCTTCCGAAATATGTATAACCCCAATCCAAAATAATTAATCTCTTGATGCTTCCAACCAAAACCCATCCAACACTGCCTCTGTCTCAACATTTGTCGAGGGCCTCTATCATGCGGGTCTTACTGCTCCATGCAAGATTTCTTTTCTTAGCTCCACACCTCATTGCCTTGAAATTCTAGCAACCTCACTGACACCACAAGTGGATAAAAGGAAGTATTGTGTTCCACCCATTTAATATGTTGAAATTGACACTAGCACCCATAAATTAGTAGTTCCACTAGAGTTTTGATTCAGTATGGTTTCAAAATCTTCAAGGAATCAAAGACAAACATGGTTGTTCGGTGCGGCCGAGGAAAGGTTGAAGTCATGAACATTGACATTTTGGTGAAAATCTAGTATCCATAGAAATAGCCCATGATGTCTACTACACAACCTTTTTCTTGTAGACGTTGTTGGGCCTCCAAGTGCAGAGGTTTGTAGGACAGTAGCAAATTTCCCTCAAGTGGATGACCTAAGGTTTATCAATCCGTAGGAGGCGTAGGATGAAGATGGTCTCTCTCAAGCAACCCTGCAACCAAATAACAAAGAGTCTCTTGTGTCCCCAACACACCCAATACAATGGTAAATTGTATATGTGCACTAGTTCGGCGAAGAGATGGTGATACAAGTGGTATATGGATAGTAGATATAGGTTTTTGTAATCTGAAAATATAAAAACAGTAAGGTAATGAATGATAAAAGTGAGCGTAAACGGTATTGCAATGATAGGAAACAAGGCCTAGGGTTCATACTTTCGCTAGTGTAAGTTCCCTCAGCAATGATAACATAATTGGATCACATAACTATCCCTCAACATGCAACAAAGAGTCACTCCAAAGTCACTAATAGCGGAGAACAAACGAAGAGATTATGGTAGGGTACGAAACCACCTCAAAGTTATTCTTTCCAATCAATCCGTTGGGCTATTCCTATAAGTGTCACAAACAGCCCTAGAGTTCGTACTAGAATAACACCATAAGACACAAATCAACCAAAACTCTAATGTCACCTAGATACTCCAATGTCACCTCAAGTGTATGATTATACGATATGCATCACACAATCTCAGATTCATCTATTCAACCAACACAAAGGACCTCAAAGAGTGCCCCAAAGTTCCTACCGGAGAATCACGACGAAAACGTGTGCCAACCCCAATGCATAGGTTCCCAAGGTCACAGAACCCGCAAGTTGACCACCAAAACATACATCAAGTGGATCATAGAATACCCCATTGTCACCACAGGTATCCCACGCAAGACATACATCAAGTGTTCTCAAACCTTTAAAGACTCAATCCAATAAGATTACTTCAAAGGGGAAACTCAATTCATTACAAGAGAGAAGAGGGGGAGGAGAAACATAGGATCCAACTATAATAGCAGAGCTCGCGATACATCAAGGTCGTGCCAAATCAAGAACACGAGAGAGAGAGAGATCAAACACGCAGCTACTGGTACATGCCCTCAGCCCCGAGGGAGAACTACTCCCTCCTCGTCATGGAGAGCACCGGGATGATGAAGATGGCCACCGGGGAAGGATTGCCCCCTCCGGCAGGGTGCCGGAACGGGTCTAGATTGGTTTTCGGTGGCTACGGAGGCTTTTGGCGGCAGAACTCCCAATCTATTGTGTGTTCTGGAAGTTTTAGGGTATATGGAGTTATATAGGCAGAAGAAGCACGTCAGGGGAGCCACGGGAGCCCCACGAGGCAGGGGGCGCGCCCTAGGGGGGTGGGCGCGCGCCCCACCCTCGTGAGCAGCTCCTGTATCTTCTGACATGGGGTCCAAGTCCATCAGGTGTGTTTCCTTCCAAAAATAACTTCTCCAGTTGATTTCGTTCCGTTTCGACTCCGTCTGATATTCCTTTTCTTCAAAACACGAAGATAGGCATAAAACAACAAATCTGGGCTGGGCCTCCGGTTAATAGGTTAGTCCCGAAAGTAATATAAAAGTGGATAATAAAGCCCAATATTGCCCAAAACAGTAGATAATATAGCATGGAGCAATAAAAAATTATAGATATGTTGGAGATGTATCAAGCATCCCCAAGCTTAATTCCTGCTTGTCCTCGAGTAGGTAAATGATAAAAAGATAATTTTTGATGTGGAATGCTAGTTGGCATAATTTCAATGTAATTCTTTTTAATTGTGGCATGAATATTCAGATACATAAGATTCAAGACAAAAGTTTAATATTGACATAAAAACAATAATATTTCAAGCATACTAACTAAGCAATTATGTCTTTTCAAAATAACATGGCCAAAGAAAGTTATCCCTACAAAATCATATAGTCTGGCTATGCTCTATCTTCACCACACAAAATATTTAAATCATGCACAACCCCGATGACAAGCCAATTAATTGTTTCATACTTTTGATGTTCTCAAACTTTTTCAATCTTCACGCAATATATGAGCGTGAGCCATGGACATAGCACTATAGGTGGAATAGAATGGCGGTTGTGGAGAGGAAAAAAGGGAGAAGATAGTCTCACATCGACTAGGCGTATCAATGGGCTACGGAGATGCTCATCAATAGATATCAATGTGATTGAGTAGGGATTTCCATGCAACAGATGCACAAGAGCTATAAGTATACACTACACCACATCACTACATCCCCAACACCCAGGTTGGTGGGGAATACAACTTCTTCCAATAGACAGTCGGTCGGGAAAAACTGTTGCGGACCAACCTTGTCTGTTGGGGAAAGTCCAGACGGGAAAACCCTTTCCCGACCGACATAGTTTTCCCGACCGACTGCTTGATGGCTATGATATATCTTTCCTGACCGACAGCCTATTGGGCCTACCATGGGCCTTTCCCAACCAACAGTCCGTTAGGGCAGCAACGGGCCTTTCCCGACCATTTATTGGACAGGGTATTCTTTCCCAACCAACATTCTGTTGGGCCTAGCATTAGGCTTTCCCAATCGACAATCAGACGGCGTTTGTTTTGCCGACCAACAATCAGATGCGGTTTTCTTTTGCTGAACAACAGTTCATCAACATTTTGTTTAGCCAACCACAACTTTAATTAACATATGGTACTGATTGTCACATACATATAGTTCATGTGTTCTAAGCATAATCACCCAAACACCATACGTCAAGCTCAAATAGGGAGCACCAAACATTTTTTATTCCATTAACTAATTGGCACATACATACACTTCAACCTGTTCTAAACAAAACCACCAAGAAACCATACATCAGGTTTACAAAAGGACAGCCAAAAGATGCAAGTATGAGACATCAGTTGTACAAAATGAAAGCTAAAACATCTAGTTGACGTGGATCGTTGGATTCATGGTTCCTTGTGAGTGTAGTCCTTTTTGCTTCCTGCAAAAGTTAATCAATTCTCAATTATAATACACTATTAGAAACTATACTACAGTGCCAAAATGCCAACATACAGGATCATCACATTTTCAAAAATACAAATAGTAATAAATACAGAGAATTCAATAATCATGTGTTAACACTAACGTTGAACCTCGGTTGAGATTGTTCGCACTAATCTTTATATTTTGTATCCGCATACTTAGTTTGCTTTTGTTAGGCATGTAACATAGATGGTAAAGGAGTATCTAGTCGTCGAAGCTTAAATCAAGTGCATGGAGGAGGCGAGATACCGGGCTGCCGTGTGATGCAGCGAGCATGGTGAGATGCCGATGGCGGCGTGAAGCCACGGTGTTGTGTGATGCAGCACGCCGTGTGAAGCGGCAAGGCGCTTGACGACTGGAATAGCTAGAGGAGAATAGGCAAGTTAGTTAGTTTGTTATCTACATGGCCGCTGACCAGGTGTGTGGCCGTTGAGTGGAGCTGCGCAAGTGGACATGCATGCATGTAGGGATTACTAAGTGCATGGAGTTAGTTGTGTGAGTGGGAGTGAGCTAGTGCCTAGACGTGATGTTAGTGGCCAGATGTGGCGCCTGAGTGGTGCATGAAGGTCAGCTCCCTATGTATATATAAGTTACAATGAAAAAAGAGAGAAGAGGCTGAGAGAGCACGGGTTGAAGAAATAATTTTACATCAACTTAATTCAAAAGGATCAATCTAATATAGTACTCATATTTAAGAAGCTACATCAGTTTGCGATGAACATCATTCATATCCACAGCAAGAGTTTTCAATGTGCACAAACCTTGACAAACGATGTCCGGTCATCGGCTCGCCAGACCAGGATGTGTGCCACTCAAAATTCCTGAACAATACTGGTTGCTAATCAACTGAAACAGGAGAAAAGAGGATTCAGGCTAACCAGCTGAAGCAGGATAAAAGATGCACCCAAACAAGCTCGAAACGATGTGCACACGTCAGCATGCATCCTTACAAAAGGGGCACATAGGAAGATCTCTTTATAATATGTTATGCATGTAGGGATAATAATCATTCGAGTAGAGTCAGCATTACACTTCTGCAACTTCTACAGCAATAATGACATTATATATTACATCACCTCTATGAAATTTACTGCTGCTGAGCGATAAAGGAATACATAATACATTTGATAGTGAGAGATTTCTTTTTACCAAAACGAATAAGAGAAAAGAATGGTGCTGAACTAAACATAGGGAAGTGACCATAAGTTGAGTAATATTGTTAAAAACGACAATCAACAATACTCATTGGAATAAGATTTAAATTACATGGTCGAATCTTATCTCGATGAATCTCAAACTGGGATTTCGATATCTCAATAAATCTGAGATTCAGAGTTTCTAAAAGCTGCAATAATGCTTTACAAATTAGAGCTTACCTAAAATTAAAGAATATCTTGCCTAGAAGCCGAGGTGGGGACTCATTGAGTATGAGTACGACTATAAACTGCAAACTGTATGCTAGCTCTAATCTTGGTTGAAAGTTCTGAGAGCCAATTCTGAAGGCATCATACTGTTAGCATCTCATGTAATATGAATACTAGTTTTGTGTAAATCATGTAATAACATTAAACATCAATGTTGAATTTACATAACCATACTGTTAGCAACAAAGGCATGAATGATACAAAAAGAATGTGGCCTATCTAATAATAGTAGGAAGAGCAACATAAATCCATATTCTCCTTGCAATGTGGCTTATCTAATAAAAGTACGAAGAGCAAAATAAATCAATGTTCTCCCCGCATTCTATGGTGCATGTTTTGCCCTGTTTGTGAGCAAAAGAATATGCAGGCTACTGTGAAAGTTAAGTTGTGCCTAACAATCAACATTCCAAGTTTCAGATAGGATATGAACCAAGAAAATACTGATTTTCTATACAGACATCATAGTTTTGGTGATTTCCATGAATACGTGCAACCTGTTGGCGGCAGTGGATGGCTTGGGCTCCAAGTCCAGCACCGCTGCGGCAGCCTCCCACTCCGTCTATGTGTATGGGATGAAAAGAAGAATCCTGGAAAAATATGGGATACATGAACTATTCTGGAAGTTACAGAACAACTGAAGCAAATTTAAAGAGAAAATAAAACTGTAAAATCTATAGAAGCATGACTGTATAAATACAAACTGCTAGATATGTACTTTATCTTCATTCCAGAAAAAACTGAACTAAGTTTAATATAGTCCTATGTTTGCCAGAATTCTACAATGCTTAAATAAAAGTCTGAAACATTAGTATGATTATTTGGACTTTTTGTGGAACCTGAAGCTAGTTCTCGGGGTTGTCCCTCATCTCAAAGCACAGATATGTGGATACATTTTTCTATATATATAAAGTAATGAATTTTCATATGATGAATACCCTTGTATTGACCTTCAGGCAGACATAGCATAATTTGATAGTCTGGCAAGGGTTCAAACATTACAAATTACAAGTCACAAGCTCTAAAGTTCTCAAATCAATCACAACCAGTTCATAAAAAACAGTAGCTAATTAAGGTTTGTGGCAACACTACTGAAAGGAATACCTGTAGAATAGATTATTTTTTTCAATAATAGCATCAAGCTTGTTCTTCTCAAGTTCTCATATCCAGAAATCACACAAGATGTCTCTCTTAGACTGCATTGCCGGCTACCCCATTAGCAGATAGATCCCCTGTTTTTGATGCTCTGCTTGAGCTGGAGCTCACATCCAAAACTCTGCTTGCTAGATAGAAGTACTATCCCAAGTCATGGCTGATCTGAACTGAAAAGGGAAAAGCAAATAAATCAACTAACAGCGGCACAGATTGGGGATGGGTGGAGAGGGAGAGGAGAGTGAAAAGAACACTCACTGCCCGGGGAAGGGGAGCACCAACAGTCAACGACCAGATCCTTCTTCAAACGAACCGGTGAGCGCAGATTGGAGGAAGCCCATGGCGTGGCGGCGGTGGTGGCGGCCCCTGGGCGACGACTGACGAGCGAGCGTGCGAGTGCTCTCTCTCTCCCTCCCTCTCTCAGCCCCGGATCTGAGAGGGATGGCAGCGTCCACCACCGCGCCTTGGCCTCTCCCCGAACTCCAGCGCACAAGCTAGGGTTAGAAGTGTTCGGGGCCTAAGCAGTGGGGTGTCAGCGCACCTGACGCGCCGGACCCGCAGGGCAGCGACCATGCTAGCAATAGCACTGCCCAGCGGCCCACCAGACAGAAGCGGCCTAACCCACGAGTCCACGGGCCAAAATGGGCCTAACTGAGTCGACGGATACTTAAGGAGGAGACAGCGGAAGAGGAAGCCATCCAGCGGATCAACGAACCGGCGGCGGCTACCTACCTCTCTCTCCCGAACCCTAGTTCCTATGTTCTTCCCATTCAAGCGACGCTCCCTTGTACTCGATCTGTAATAAGCTACTACTTCAGAGAGCAATAGATCGATCTCGCACTGTTATCCTATCATCTGGTATCAGAGACGCCAATCACCACCTCTTCCGCTCTGCCCTGGCGCATCTCATCGAGACGCGCAGTCTCCGACAAGCTCGCGACGCCATGGATCCAGGTGTGTCCGCCTTCCTCAGCTGCTTCGAGGCGAAGATCGAAGCCGCCATTGACGGCCTCACCAAGGCGCAGCAGAATACGGCGACGAAGATTGATGATCTACTAAGCTGGCGTCCAGATCTCGAACGCCGTGTCGCGGATCTCAGCGACGCTGTGGCTGCACTCCAAGCCGCGCCACCAGCCCTGCTGAAGGAGCAGGAGGACCAGGGCACCTCTACGCTGCAGCCGCCAGGTGACCACATCGGCACCTCGGGAGGCACAGCGGGCAACCAACAAGGACCCGATGGCCACGGCGAATTTCTGCTTCAACGGGGGCACCCGGCGGCGTCCTGGGTGACGCCGCCCCGCCCCCGGCCAAAGGTCAGACAACAATTCCGACCTCCCCTGTTCCTCCGTCCCCCTTTACCCATGCAAGTCAGATGCTCACTGGACTGGGTCAGGCGCACCCGTCCATCATTTTTCCCCAATTTTCGGGCGAAAACCCCAATCTCTGGAAAACTCTGTGCGAACAGTATTTTAGTATGTTTGGGATCACTGCTTCTTTTTGGGTGCCTATGGCTGCGCTCAACTTCTCGGGGCCAGTGGCCATTTGGTTGCAGTCGGTACAGAAACGGTTGCACGAATTCGACTGGGATTCCTTCACATCCCTTTTGGGCACTCGTTTTGGCCGCGACCGTCATCAGATGCTCATACAGCAGTTTTACACCATCCACCAAACATCTTCAGTTCTGATTACATTGAGAAATTTGAATTAATCATCAATCATTTAAGTTCCTATTCCGATACGATGCATCCTTACTATTTTCTGACTCGTTTTGTCGAGGGTCTGAGGAGCGATATACGGGCGGTGGTGATGGTACAACGCCCCCCTGACCTGGACACGGCGTGTGCGCTGGCGTTGCTGCAAGAGGAAGTGGCTGACGGCGCGTGTGCAACTCCAGTGCGACTCCCGGAACCGCCACCACGCGTGGGAGTGCCGCTGCCATTACCAGCACCACCAGTGCGCCACACTACTCCTACAGTCGCCTCCGACCGCCGCGGCACCGATGCAGCGCGCGCCGAAGCATCCAAGCTCAAGACACTGCGAGAATATCGGCGAGCTCGAGGTCTCTGCTTCAAGTGTGGCGAAAAATGGGGATAGGATCATGTTTGCCCCACTTCGGTTCAACTACACGTCGTTGAAGAACTCTTGGACCTGTTTGGCATTGATAGCTTCATCGACACTCAACTGCCAGAGACGGGCGAGGCAAGCGACACAGTCATGGCGCTTTCTCTATCCGCTGTGACTAGAGGCGTCTCGGCCAAGGCCTTCCAACTACGCGCCTGGATTCAAGGGCGCGAGGTGCTCATATTGGTTGACTCCGGCAGCTCCAATTCGTTCGTCGATGCTCAGCTTGCAAATTCGCTCTCCGGCGTACAGAGCCTGCCCAAACCTGGACGTGTTCGTGTGGCTGATGGGGGGGGGGAGCTGATCTGCTCTCATGTCATTCCAAGTTGTGCCTGGTACACTCAGGGCCACGAGTTCTTTACGGATCTGAAGGTGCTCACTCTCGGGGCATATGATGCAATTTTGGGAATGGACTGGCTTGAGGAGCACAGCCCTATGGTGGTCGATTGGCGAGCACGTTTCCTGGAGATACCCACCCCAGCAGGTCCCCTCCGTCTGACGGGCCAAGACGCATCATCAACCTGTTGTGAAACGATCAACTATGTGCAACTGCAAGGGCTCTGCAGCCAAGGGTCGATTTCTCACATCATTCATTTGTGTGTGGTCGCCCCTGACATTGAAACACCTACCCCAATACCCGACTGCATTCAAAAGGTGATCGATGAGTTCCCCGATGTTTTCGCCGAGCCAACAGGTCTTCCACCCCGACGTACCTGCGACCACAGAATTCCCCTTATTCCAGGAGCACAACCAATGAATGTACGACCATACAGACACAAGCTAGGGCTCAAGTCAGAAATTGAAAAACAAGTGGAAGAGCTACTCAAATCGGGTATCATTCAGAGGAGCACTAGTCCTTTTTCTTCCCCAGTGATACTAGTCAAGAAAAAAGATGGAACCTGGAGTCAGAAATTGAAAAACAAGTGGAAGAGCTACTCAAATCGGGTATCATTCAGAGGAGCACTAGTCCTTTTTCTTCCCCAGTGATACTAGTCAAGAAAAAAGATGGAACCTAGAGGCTATGCATCGATTACAGACATCTCAACGCTCTCACAGTCATTGCCAAGCATCCGGTGCCCATCATCGAAGAACTTTTGGATGAGCTCCACGGGGCAGCCTGGTTTTCTAAACTGGATCTTCGTGCCGGCTACCACCAAATTCATCTGGCACCAGGGGAGGAACACAAGACGGCCTTTCAAACACACCAGGGGCACGTTGAGTTCAAGGTCGTCTCCTTCGGACTCGCAGGGGCGCCGGCAACTTTCATTGGTGCGGTCACAACCACTCTGAAACCAGTCAACCGTGTCTGTGTGGTATCTTTCTTCGACGACATATTGGTTTTCAGCGCTACCCTTCAAGCACATATTGATCATTTGCGCCAAGTCCTGACTCTGCTCCTAAGAGACAGCTGGTATGTCAAGCTCAGCAAGTGTGCTTTCGGACAACAACAGATCTCATACCTCGGGCACACCATCAGTGCTCAGGGAGTTTCCACCGACCCATCTAAAATCACTGTTGTTGCCAACTGGCCAGCCCCAACAGATGCCAAGGGGGTCCGCAGTTTCCTGGGGCTTGCTGGCTATTACCGCAGATTTGTTCAAAACTTTGGAGTTATAGCAAAGCCCTTATTCAATCTGCTCAAGAAAGGGACCCCATTCATTTGGACTTCGACCCCTGACACGGCGTTCCAAGTACTCAAACAACAGCTCATCTCAGCTCCAGTACTTGCGCTGCCCAACTTTCAGCAGCCCTTCACAGTGGAAACAGAAGGGAGTGGCCGCGGCATCGGAGCTATTCTACAGCAACACGGTCATCCAATAGCCTTTATGAGCAAAGCGCTCAGCCTGCGCTACCAAGGGTTGTCAACATACGAGAAAGAGTATTTGGCAATCATCGTGGCTGTGGACCAATGGCGTCCATATCTGCAACACGCTGAGTTCGTCATCCTGACGGATCAGCGAAGCTTGGTTCACTTGGAAGAACAAAGACTGACCACACCATGGCAACAAAAAGCATTCACCAAACTTCTAGGACTGCGCTACCGCATTCTTTACAAAAAAGGTGTTGAAAATGCGGGCGCCGATGCTCTGTCCAGGGCGAATCCAACGGACATGCTTGCCAGCATCACTTCTTGCCGGCCAGCGTGGCTTGAGGACCTGGTCACTAGCTACATCAACAACCCGCAAGCTTAGCGCCTACTGGAACAGTTGGCAATCAAGGAAGATCCCAAGAAACACTTCTCTTTGCAGCAAGGGGTCATTCATTTTCGTGACAGAATCTAGCTCGGCGGCAGCACGAAAATCCAACAAAGAATTATCTCGGCATTCCACGATAGTCCTGTCGATGGCCACTCAGGTTTCCCTGTCACATATCGATGCGTCCGACGCTTATTTGCATGGCCCAAGATGAAGACGCACATACAACAATATGTACGCTGCTGCCAGGTGTGCCAGCAGGCCAAGCCGGACTGAGCAGCGCCACTAGGATTGCTCTTACCTCTTCCAATTTCCAAACAACCATGGGACATGATATCCATGGACTTTGTTGATGGTCTCCCTCAGTCCAGTAAATTCAACTGTCTTTTGGTAATCGTGGACAAAAGGACAAAGTTCGCATACTTCCTTCCATTGGCTCACCCTTACCCAGCGGCATCAGTGGCTCAGCTTTATCTGCACTAGATTTACAAGATCCATGGCCTACCAGGTGCAATTGTCTCTGACCAAGACCCAGTTTTCACTAGTCACTTCTGGCAAGAACTTTTCAGAGGAGCAGGAATTGAACTGCGGCTCAGTACAGCCAACCACCCCCAAACTGACGGGCAAACAGAGCGCGTGAACCAATGTGTAGAAACCTTCCTTCGCTGTTTCACTCAGGCGTGCCCACGAAGATGGAGTTTCTGGATACCATTAGCACAGTTCTGGTATAACAACAGCCACCATTCAGCGATCGGCATGACACCGTTCAAGGCTATGTTTGGTTATGAGCCGCGCCATTGGGGACTTACAGCTGATACCACTTGCTCAGTGCCAGCCCTACAAGCTTGGCTGGATGAGCGCGCCACTGTGCAGGAGCTCTTGCAACAGCACCTCAATAGAGCACGGCAACTGATGAAAGTGCAAGCTGATGAGAAGCGATCTTTCAGAACCTTCCAAGTGGGCGACAGGGTGTTCCTCAAATTGCAGCCGTACATTCAATCATCTGTGGCGCCAAGAGCTAACCACAAACTTGCATACAAATACTACGGGATTTTCTCCATCGTCGCCAAGATCAATGACGTGGCTTACAAACTACAACTTCCCACCGAGGCAACTGTACACCCAGTGTTCCATGTCTCACTTCTTCGACAAGCACTCCTTCCAGGTATGGCAGTTGAATCTCAGCTTCCGCATTGCTCTGACGAATTGGCAGTTCCAGTGGCCATCCTCCAGACTCGCTGGCGCAAAGGGAGGGAAGGCATGCGCGAACAAGTCAAGATACAATGGTCTAATTCTTCACATCTGGGCACCACTTGGGAGGACAAAAGTAATCTCCAGGCCAGATTTCCACATGCAGAGGCTTGGGGCAAGCCTCGACTCAAGGAGAAGGGTTTGTCAGCGCACCTAACGCGCCGGACCCGCAGGGCAGCGACCATGCCAGCAACAGCACTGCCCAGCGGCCCACCAGACAGAAGCGGCCTAACCCACGAGTCCACGGGCCAGAATGGGCCTAACTGAGCCGACGGATACTTAAGGAGGAGACAGCGGAAGAGGAAGCCATCCAATGGATCAACGAACCGGCGGCGGCTACCTACCTCTCTTTCCCGAACCCTAGTTCCTACGTTCTTCACATTCGAGCGACGCTCCCTTGTACTCGATTTGTAATAAGCTACTACTTCAGAGAGCAATAGATCGATCTCGCACTGTTATCCTATCATGGGGGTGTAGGAGGATGAAGGAGACAGGTGACGGCGGGTGGTCAGCGGCGTGTGGGCTGCTAGCTAGCGGGCGGCGGCGGAGGGAGTGTGTGAGAGGATTTAGGTTTGGGGGATTTGGATTTGGTCGTGGCACGTTTTGAAGGCCGAATGGAAAAATCGGAAGGAGTCTTGGCGCTAAGTTTTCGTCCCATGCGCGCGCAAAGACGGGCCGGCCCAATTGGTAATGAACAATCGGTCGGCATTAATCGCCGACCAACAGTCTGATGGAGATACGAGCTTTTCCGACCGATAGTCCAACGTGAAACATTCCAATTTCGCCGACCGGCAATTGGACTCAATACATCAGTATTACCGACCAACAGTTAGATAGAAGTTTTCCCGACCAACAGTCTGTTGGTAAAATTGACTTTTCCTAACACACATCAGTAGGGAAATCTAGTGCGTGGTGTAGTGATATGAAAGCTCAACAAAAGAAACTAAGTGGGTGTGCATCCAACTCGCTTGCTCACGAAGACCTAGGGAATTTTGAGGAAGCCCATCATTGGAATATACAAGCCAAGTTCTATAATGAAAAATTCCCACTAGTATATGAAAGTGACAGAATGAGAGACTCTCTATCATGAAGATCATGGTGCTACTTTGAAGCACAAGTTTCAGAGTAAGTTGTGGGTTATATTTCATGGATTCAGTAACAGGTTCAGGGATTCAACCTTCATAAGCTATTAATTTGTTTTGTCGTAGAGTGCCAACAAACCAAAGCAATATATTGTCACTTTTATTCTACAAAAAGGAGGATGTCATTCTGATTTTATCAATGTTTACTGAGAACACAATCTATTTGAATGATTCGAAAGCCTTGCAGCTACCCACGGACATGAATATGTGAAGAAACCTTGCAGAGAGAAATCCAACTACAATAGGCATCTCCATGGTGTAGAATCGTAACAGTGTGAACTATTTCTATGAATCTGTCCGGCTGATTCAATTGCTCAAAGAATCATAGTGTCATCCGTCACCTGCAGTCCCCCCGCCCCCGCGGCGCGCCCCCCGCGCGCGTCTCAGAGATCTAGATCGGCCATCGCTGCAGCCTCATCAGTGTCTCCTTCCCCTCGTTGCCGCTGGAGTGCGCCCGCCGGGCGAAGCCCGTGCGGCGCGAGAGGCGGCGGGGCACTCCCTCCTTCCTCTGCCTTGTGGCGGCGGCGCAGGTCGTCTCCTCGGGGACAAGGGGCGCCTCGTCCGGCTGGTCTCTCGAAGGTGGGGACGGCTCGATCCAGCAGCGGCTGGGCTAGGAGGAGGTGGCATGGTGCAGCGGGCGCTGGTGGCGGGGTTTCGGTCGAGGTCGTCTTCGATCTCGATCGGGGGTGTCGCACGGCGGTGGGATCGGATCGGTAGCGACGTCACCAGTTCGGCGGAGGACTTCATTCCAGTCAGCGGCCAAATCGGGATGTCGTGGCTTCTGGTGAAAATCGTGTCTGACTGCGGTCATGGCGGATGATAGCGGCATCTCGGGCGTCGTTCCATTCTCGAGGCAACATCGTTGCAGGTCACGTTAACCTGATCGGAAGGTTCCGGGGGAAACCCTAGATCTGGATCTACCGGATCGTACGATGGAGACATTTCGATGTCGTTCTCCCTCCTGGGGGCATCGTTTTGGAGCAAGTGTTGGCTGGAAGGGACAAGAGGAGGAGCGGCGTGGTATTTGACACGTCGACAACGGCGGGTCTCAGCGGCATGGAGTAGCGGGGTCTCGCTGGTGGGCGTGTGATGATGGACGAGCGCAGGATGGCGGCGTGGTCTGGCGTTGTGGTGGCGTCGACGGCAGCTAGACCGGGCAAGGTACATGCAGCAGTATAGCACTAAAGATGGATTGGTGGCAGGTGGCTGCGGCGGCCTCATACCCGACAGGCGTCCAGGTTGAGGAGTGCGCCGGACTTGTGGGTGACCCATACCCGACAGGCGTCCTAGTTGGGACCTCAGGTCTTAGATGTAAAGGTTTGGCTGCGAGGTCTGTTTTGGTATTAGGCCCAGACTATTAGCATCCCTTCATCAACTGGATTGTGACGCCCCGAGACCGATGCTCAAGTTGCCTTCCATTTATTTTAGTTGTTGTCGTGTGTTTTTGTGTTTGTTGCACTGTCATATTTATTTTGCATATTTTATTCCTCTATGTTGTTGCCATGAGCATCATGTGCATTGCACTCATCCTTGTGTTACATGTCACTTTCATGTTGTGTGTGCATCAGCCCTTGCTATCTCTCTCTCAAGCCATGCCATGTATCATCACCTCTCCCTTCCTTCTTCCTCCATGTTTTTGCAAGTGCCATTATTTTCTCCTCTATTAATGTTCATTTATTTCTTGATGATCTTACTTCATGCCTTATACCTCTCTGTCAAATATCATCCATTTTGGAGTTGTCTTGGTTGGGTTCAAAAATGGCTCAAGTTTGAATTTAATTCAAACTTGAATTATTTTTCTATCTATAAAATTGCCAAGCCAATTTATTAGAATGGTGCATAATTCTAGCATTCCTGAGATATTTGTATTCCATCCTACTCCCTCTCCAAAGTCCCTGTGATTTTTCTCTTTGTTTTTAGCCTGAAGAAATTCGAAGATAAGAAACTCAGCCTGGGAGAGAGAGCAGCAGTGTAGCCCAGCCACCGCAGCAGCCCAGCAGCAGCCACCTTAGCCCAGTCCGCATCTGGCCTTTTCTCCTCTTCCCCAAGGTAAATTTTGCTCAATGCACACCGTCGGGCCCGCCTGCCATCCCCTCAACCCTCGTTTTTTCTTCCACCTCCAGTCACTTTCCTCTCTCTTGGTAAAACAGAGCACCACGCCACGCATGGCCACAGTGGACGCCCGAGCTCCATGTCCGCTCTTCCCCCTTCCTATTTAACCCTCGCTGTGATCCCTAGGGTTCCCTCTCACCTCCTCTTTCCCTCCTCCGCGCCGCCGCTCCAGGGAGGCTCTCCCTCATGTCTCCTTGCTCCTGCCTCGAGTAGCACCAGAACGCCATGGCTGGCTAGGCAAGGAGCTCGCAGCCGGCCTGACGCTTCCCTTTGACCTCCACGACGCCCGTGAGAACCGCAGCGAGCCGCTGGTTCCGTTCCGCTGCAAGGCGAGCCCAAGACCGCCTCCACGACGTCCTCTTCTTCCCCTTCGTCTTCTTCTTCCCGGATCGCCAAGTCCCTCTTCTTCCCCTACGTGCTCTACTTCACGCCGGGAGCCAATGCGTGCGTCACGAGGATCTTCTTCCCCTACATCGTCTTCTTCGACTACAAGAAGGCCAGGAGCCAAACAGGCCGAAGGCCGACGCGATCATCTTCCTCTACGACCTCTTCTTACCTATGTTCTCTGCTTCACGAACATCGGCGATCTACGGGACCCCAAGCCGTCTTCACTGCATCTCCGACCGCCCTGTCAACGAATTCGAGCCCCTCGTGAGCTCCTCTTGCAAACCCCTCCTTGTACCTTTCAAATCCGTGCATGTAGGCGTCGCCCCGGTCAAGATTGTGCACGACCACCATGAACGAGTTTATGGAGCTTCTGTTGTTCTCTTTCGCGACCCCGTGGTATGTTCCTGCGCGAACACACCCACACATCATGCACAGCTCGCTTCCCGCACGTCCTCCGCTACTCTGCCTCGCAAGCCGCTGCTACTACTGGCCGCAAGCGCTCGCCGGAGTTCTGGTTCCTCCGGGCGTCCATGTAGTTCCAGGACTGAGCCTCAATTTATAACCAGCCGCGCCCTTACATTGTGGGGACACACAGAGCTTCAGCCTAGTGGCTAGATGTACTCAATTATAACCAGGGGATCTAGGGTTCGAATCCCAGATACTCCATTTTTCCTTTCCCCTCTGTTCTATTTAAATTTTCAGTGCACTGCAGTTTTACAGAGAAGTCCCCCTAGATCATGCATATCATAACTCACCAATCGTGCATCGAATCTAAATAAATTATATATGTAACTTGCTTAGAATTTTGTCTAGTTTCATAATATCCAACTTTCATGCATGTTTAAAATGTTTAAAATGCTGGTTGTTTAAATTTGCTTAAATGCCATGCTAAAATGATTTAATTCATAACTACATAACCGTAGCTCCAAACTTAACAAACTTTATATGTAAATGGGGTGGGAAAATGCCTAGTTTAACATGGTGTATTTGCTTTGCATGTTTAACAACTCTAAAATATGGTTTAGGGCAGATCAGTACCAAATCCATATTTTGCATATGAGGATTTTCTAGATTTGTTGTTTGTTGCTCCGGCCTCATTTAAACTTGCCTAGATAGGTAGTTTTCATATGCCTCACCTCTTCCCATACTAACCAACATTTAATTTTGATGGGTATCTAAACGAGAGAGAACTAAATAAGTCACGTGGTGTTTCGTCAATATGCAATGGAGTTGCATATTGAGCTCCACTTAATTTGTAGGATTGTTTTGTGCATTTTGCCATGCCATGTTTCAATAAACCGGACATTCATCATACTTGGTTGTTGCATCATGCCATGTTTATGTGATGGTTGTTTACTATGTTGTTTGCTTCTTTCCGGTGTTGTTTCTTCGGGCTGGTTCCGATAACGTCGCGTTTGTGAGGATTCGTTTGACTTTGTCCATTTGTCTTCTTCATGGACTCGTTCTTCTTCCTTGCAGGATTTCAGGCAAGATGACCATACCCTCGAAATCACTTCTATCTTTGCTTGCTAGTTGCTCGCTCTATTGCTATGCCGCGATACCTACCACTTGCTATATCATGCCTCCCATATTGTCATGACAAGCCTCTAACCCACCTTTCCTAGCAAACTGTTGTTTGGCTATGTTACCGCTTTGCTAAGCCCCTCTTATAGCATTGCTAGTTGCAGGTGAAGATGGAGTTTGTTCCATGTTGGAACATGGATTTGTTGGGATATTAGAATATCTCTTATTTTAATTAATGCATCTATATACTTGGTAAAGGGTGGAAGGCTCAGCCTTATGCCTGGTGTTTTGTTCCACTCTTGCCGCCCTAGTTTCCATCATACCGGTGTTATGTTCCTTGATTTTGCGTTCCTTACGCGGTTGGGTTATAATGGGAACCCCTTGACAGTTCGCCTTGAATAAAACTCATCCAGCAAGGCCCAACCTTGGTTTTACCATTTGCCACCTAAGCCTTTTTCCCTTGGGTTTCGCGGACTCGAGGGTCATCTTTATTTTAACCCCCCCCCCCGGCCAGTGCTTCTCTAAGTGTTGGTCCAAACTGGGCGATGTCCGGCGCCCCCTGGGCAACCAGGGTCTATGCCAACCCGACGTCTTGCCCATCCGGTGTGCCCTGAGAACGAGATATGTGCAGCTCATATCGGGATTTGTCGGCACATTCAGGCGGTCTTACTGGTTTTGTTTTACCATTGTCGAAATGTCTTGTAACCGGGATTCCGAGTCTGATCGGGTCTTCCTGGGAGAAGGAATATCCTTCGTTGACAGTGAGAGCTTGTGATGGGCTAAGTTGGGACAGCCCTGCAGGGTTTTGAACTTTCGAAAGCCATGCCCGCGGTTATGGGCAGATGGGAATTTGTTAATGTCCGGTTGTAGAGAACTTGACACTTAACTTACTTAAAATGCATCAACCGCGTGTGTAGCCGTGATGGTCTCTTTCCGGCGCAGTCCGGGTAATGAACATGGTTCTTGGGTTATGCTTGAACGTAAGTAGAGTCAGGATCACTTCTTGATCACTTCTAGTTCACGACCGTTGCTTTGCTTCTCTTCTCGCTCTTATTTGCGTAAGTTAGCCACCATATATGCTTAGTGCTTGCTGCAGCTCCACCTCATTACCCCTTTCCTACCGATAAGCTTAAATAGTCTTGATCTCGCGGGTGTGAGATTGTTGAGTCCTTGTGGCTCACAGATACTTCCAAACAGTTGCAGGTGCCGATGATACCAGTGCAGATGATGCAACTGAGCTCGAGTGAGAGCTCGATGAAGATCGTGTTCGTTGTGTTGTTTCGTTTCTAGGTGATCAGTAGTGGAGCCCAGTCGGGTCGATCGGGGATCTAGCATTTGGGGTGGTCTTTCTTCTATTTTGGTTCCGTAGTCGGACCTTGATTGTATTTTGCATGATGTATGTTTAACTTGTATTTGTGTGAAGTGGCGATTGTAAGTCAACTTCTTATCCCTTTCTTATTCAGTACATGGGATGTGTAAAGATTACCCCTCTTGCAACATGCCTACCATGCGGCTATGCCTCTAAGTCGTGCCCCGACACGTGGGAGATATAGCCGCATTGTGGGTGTCACAAGTTGGTAATCAGAGCCTTCCCCGACTTTGGAGCCCCCTGCTTGATCGAATCGCTGACGTTGTTGAGTCCAGAACAAAATGTTTTGAGTCATATAGGATTATATATATATCGGAGAGTAGGATTCTTTTTACTCCTCAGTCCCTTCGTCGCTCTGGTGAGGCCTCCTGACGTAGAGTTTTGACTCTCCTCTTCTCAAATTTCACGATTTTTTTAGGATCACGCGGGTATCTTGGAATCGTTCCGATGGTTTTGTGACGAGAACATTGTTCTTGGTGCCTCCTGACATTTAGGGGTTGTGGCAGTGTCCCGGTGAGTTGAGCTCCGAGGTGTTGTCGTCACAATTTTATCGTTGCAGTTCTGGAATACCTGAGTTCGCCGACATCGAAAATCTCTTTTATGCAGTTGTTGGTGAGATAACCTCGACGTCACCCAGTACTGGGACGGGAGTTCGGGAGTATTGCCATAACTCGTATAACGGATGCTTTTTGAAGGTTGAGGTAAATGATTTCCGAAGGTTGCTTGGTTATGTGTTGAAGGATGGATACAGCTGGATGTAAGATTTGCTAGTTTTGGGTGAGATATTATGCTTCCCCTGTATCCCCAACACCTGATTGCATAACCGGAAAGTTTCGGGAGTTTATAGGTGGGAATTCAAGTAGCTCCTAGAATATCTTTCCAACAGACACATGATACGATATGGGATCTATCATATGTTTGTTCCGGCTTATTCTGCAAGCCAATCCTTTGTTTTGTTTTCAGTTGTGGTATTCGAGTTGCTTCAAAGTCAAATGTGGATTCCATACCTTTCCTAAACGGTGTTCTCATATTCCTATGTGAATACTAATCCTTCTTATTTATTGAGATTGTCATCCCAATTCTATTTCCAACCGGTGCGCTTCTCTTCGAGATGATCCCATCATTCTCCCCATCTGCAAGATCAATTCTAAGTCTTCTCAACGGTGTTTGTTTCATCCGTCCCCAAGTTGCCTTTGTTTTCCCGCCCTCCCACCCTTTTCCTTCAAGGAATCAGAATTCTAAATCAACTACCATTTTATTCATGTGAAGTCTCTTCATCCTTTTCTTTCAAGTTTTGATCCGGTGATTTATCGTGGAGATTCTAATGGAGCTTCAAGTTCATCATTCGTCATTCTTTTTCTTCTCTGGTGGATTCAATTCAAGCTTTGTCGATCATATCATTTCCTCGGTTCAAATGCTTTCTCATGCCAATGCACCTCTTGATCATCCACTTCTCGCGATTCATTTGTTCTGGAGTGCTGAAGATATCTCAGAAGATTCACGTTTCCATTCCCGATCCGTTCAAGTTATTTCGAGGTTGTTATCTCATTCAAGCCATTTAATTCAACTGGTGCAATCTCTCTTCAAAACCTTTTCAACGGTGTTCCTTTTGAGTGGGCCCTAACCCACACGTCTTTTCCCAGGATCTTACCTGACTCTTCTAATTTTCTGGAGTTATTCTCAAATTCATTTCAAAGTTTGACGTAAGAATGAATTATCATAAGTCATATGTATTTCTCCAAGATCTTTCAAATTCTTTCATCGTTGGTTAAACCTTTTCTAATTTTTCATTCCGGAGTACCTCAAAAATTCATGGTGGTGTTTCTCATCGTCATTCTCTGCATTTGAAGACTGAAGAAGAGTTCCTCTTAAATCCTTATTCGTTCTGTTGAAGATTCTTGGTGCTAGATTTACGCCATACTCTCATAATTGTTTTTGATTGTGAGAATTCTTTTTACCCATCTGGAGCAATTCAAGAGTATTTTCAGATTGATTCTCCGGAGGCCATCATTTCAGAAGATTTATTCATTCCAGCTTCCAGCTCTCGTTCTCGAAATCTTACCGGGGCATCATTCAAACATTCTATAATCAGCTCGTGATCTCTTCGTTTCACTTGTATATAAATTCCCTCAAGTATCTTCATTCATTTTTTTCCAATTCTACCTGGTGATTTGTGCCTTTGCTACTTTCTCTTTCAATCCTACCGGTGGTTCTTCGAAGACCTTCTCAAGTTTGCGCTATATCTTTCCGCAATCCTTTCCAATGAGAATGAGTAGTATGCCAATTCCGTTGCTTGCCATCAATTTAAATTGATGAAGGATAAGCATAATATAATTCTTATTCTTGTTTCATCGAGTAAATTCAATTTCTTATTCTGGAGGTTCATCAAAATTCTTGATATCATTTGTTCATCTTTTTTCCCCAGAGTTCCAAGATCTCTCAATTATATCATCGCGAAGCTCCATCTAATCATTGCAAGGCTTCAATCTTGTTCGCTTCAAACGTTCAATTCTTTTATGTTTTCTTTTCTTACCGGAGTTCTTCATAGAGGTTCTACGTGGTGGCTCGTCAAGGATTCTTTTCATTCTTCAATTGTTCTTCAAGATATCTTTCGAAGTTATGATCCTCCAAGCTATACTCAAATTTAAATAGGGTGCTCAACACATGTTTTGTTTTGAGGAGTTCAAGTATTCTTCGTCATGCAGTCCAAAAGTGCACTTCATCCTACCTTATCTCTTGAGATGGTGTTATGTCATTCTTGGTAATTTCTCTTCGTGTTTCACGATTCTCAAATGTCAAGGACATATTCTAAATCCATCATTTTCTCTTCATTCAAAAGACTTTTCCAACCAATCAATCTTTTTGTTGGAGTTATATTGGGTTATATTTCACCTAAAGCCTATCCTAAGGATGGTTGCGATTGTGGTGCTTATCAATGATCCAATCTTCTCCTTCCTATCTCGATGAAGAAGTTTTTCATCTCTTCTTTGTTCCCGATCAATCTTTATTTTCGGTGGCAGAACTTGCTACCTCTTGAGCACTGCGTTGGATTTCCCCGAAGAGGAGAGGATGATGCAGCAAAGTAGCGTAAGTATTTCCCTCAGTTTTTGAGAACCAAGGTATCAATCCAGTAGGAGGCTATGCGCGAGTCCCTCGTACCTACACAAAAACAATAGCTCAACGCAACCAACACACTTAGGGGTTGTCAATCTCTTCATGGTCACTTAAGAAAGTGAGATCTGATAGAGATGATAAATACTATTTTTGGTATTTTTAATATAGAGATGCAAAGTGAAAAGTAAAAGCAAAGTAAAAAAAGCAAAGCAATAATAAAGTGATGGAGATTGATATGATGAGAAAGAGACCCGAGGGCCATAGGTTTCACTAGTGGCTTCTCTCAAGAGCATAAGTATTCTATGGTGGGTGAACAAATTACTGTTGAGCAATTGACAGAATTGAGAATAGTTATGAGAATATCTAGGTATGATCATGTATATAGGCATCACGTCCGAGACAAATAGACCGACTCCTGCCTGCATCTACTACTATTACTCCACTCATCGACCGCTATCCAGCATGCATTAAGTTAAAAACAGAGTAATGCCTTAAGCAAGATGACATGATGTAGAGGGATAGTTTCATGCAATATGATAAAAACCCCATCTTGTTATCCTCGATGGCAACGATACAATATGTGCCTTGCTGCCCCTTCTGTCACTGGGAAAGGACACCGCAAGATCGAACCCAAAGCTAAGCACTTCTCCCATGGCAAGAACAACCGATCTAGTAGGCAAAACCAAACTGATAATTCGAAGAGACTTGCAAAGATAACCAATCATACATAAAATAATTCAGAGAAGATTCAAATATTATTCATAGATAGACTTGACCATAAACCCACAATTCATCGGTCTCAATAAACACACCGCAAAAAGAAGATTACATCGAATAGATCTCCACGAGAGAGGAGGAGAACATTGTATTGAGATCCAAAAAGAGAGAAGAAGCCATCTAGCTACTAACTATGGACCCGTAGGTCTGAAGTAAACTACTCACACTTCATCGGAGGGGCTTGGATGATGATGTAGAAGCCCTCCGTGATCGATGCCCCCTCAGACGGAGCTCCGGAATAGGCACCAAGATGGGATCTCGTGGATAAAGAAAGTTGTGGCGGTGGAATTAGGTTTTTGGCTCCGTATCTGATCGTTTGGGGGTACATGGATATATATAGGAGGAAGAAGTACGTCGGTGGAGCAATAGGGGGCCCATGAGGGTGGAGGGCGCCTGGGGGGGAGGCCGGCGCGCCCCCTACCTTGTGGCCTCCTGTTAATTGGCTTGATGTAGGGTCCAAGTCTTGTGAGTTGTATTCGGTGAGAAAATCACGTTCCCGAAGGTTTCATTCCATTTGGACTCCGTTTGATATTCCTTTTCTTCGAAACCCTAAAACAGGCAAAAAAAACAACAATTTTGGGCTGGGCCTCTGGTTAATAGGTTAGTCCCAAAAATAATATAAAAGTGGATAATAAAGCCCAATAATGTCCAAAACAATAGATAATATAGCATGGAGCAATCAAAACTTATAGATACGTTGGAGACGTATCAAGCATCCCCAAGCTTAATTCCTGCTCGTCCTCGAGTAGGTAAATGATAAAAACAGAATTTTTGATGCGGAGTGCTACTTGGCATAATTTCAATGTAAATCTTCTTAATTGTGGTATGAATATTCAGATTCAAAAAATTCAAGACAAAAGTTCATATTCACATAAAAATAATAATACTTCAAGCATACTAACAAAGCAATTATGTCTTCTCAAAATAACATGGCCAAAGAAAGCTATCCCTACAAAATCATATAATCTGGCTATGCTCTATCTTCACCACACAAAGTATTTAAATCATGCAAAACCCCGATGACAAGCCAAGCAACTGTTTCATACTTTTGACATTTTCAAAACTATTTCGATCTTCACGCAATACATGAGCGTGAGCCATGGATATAGCACTATATGTGGAATAGAATGGTGGTTGTGGAGAAGACAAAAAGAGGGGAAGATAGTCTCACATCAACTAGGCGTATGAACGAGCTATGGAGATGCCCATCAATGATATCAATGTGAGTGAGTAGGGATTGCCATGCAACAGATGCACTAGAGCTATAAGTATATGAAAGCTCAACAAAAGAAACTAAGTGGGTGTGCATCCAACTCGCTTGCTCATGAAGACCTAGGGCATTTTGAGGAAGCCCATCATTGGAATATACAAGCCAAATTCTATAATGAAAGATTCCCACTAGTATATGAAAGTGACAACATAGGAGACTCTCTATCATGAAGATCATGGTGCTACTTTGAAGCACAAGTGTGGTAAAAGGATAGTAGCATTGTCCCCCCCCTTTTGGCATTTCTTTTTTTATTTGGCCTTTCTTTTTTTATTTGGACTTTATTTTTTTATGGCCTTCCCCCCCTTTTTTGGGACAATGCTCTATTGAATGATGATCATCACACTTCTATTTATTTACAACTCAATGATACAACTTAATACTAGAACAAAGTATGAATCTATATGAATGCCTCCGGCGGTGTAACGGGATATGCAATGAATCAAGAGTGACAAGTATGAAAAAATTATGAACGGTGGCTTTGCCACAAATACTATGTCAACTACATGATCATGCTAAGCAATATGACAATGATGAATGTGTCATGGTGAACTAGATGGTGGAAAGTTGCATGGCAATATATCTCGGAATGGCTATGGAAATGCCATAATAGGTAGGTATGGTGGCTGTTTTGAGGAAGGTATATGGTGGGTGTATGGTACTGGTGAAAGTTGCGCGGTACTAGAGAGGCTAGTAATGGTGGAAGGGTGAGAGTGCGTATAATCCATGGACTCAACATTAGTCATAAAGAACTCACATACTTATTGAAAAAATCTATTAGTTATCGAAACAAAGTACTACGCGCATGCTCCTAGGGGGATAGATTGGTAGGAAAAGACCATCGCTCGTCCCCGACCGCCACTCATAAGGAAGACAATCAATAAATAAATCATGCTCCGACTTCATCACATAACGGTTCACCATACGTGCATGCTACGGGAATCACAAACTTCAACACAAGTATTTCTCAAATTCATAACCACTCAACTAGCATGACTCTAATATTACCATCTTCATATCTTAAAACAATCATCAAGTATCAAACTTCTCTTAGTATTCAACACACTCATAAGAGAATTTTATTATTCTTGAATACCTAGCATATTAGGATTTTAAGAAAATTACCATGCTATTTAAGACTCTCAGAATGATATAAGTGAAGCATGAGAGTTCATCTATTTCTTCAAAATAAAACTACCACCATGATCTAAAAGATATAAGTGAAGCACTAGAGCAAATGACAAACTACTCTGATAGATATAAGTGAAGATCAATGAGTAGTCGAATAATTATGCAACTATGTGAAGACTCTCTAACATTTAATAATTTCAGATCTTGATACTTTATTCAAACAGCAAGCAAAGCAAAATAAAATGACATCTAAGAATAGCAAACATTATGTGAAGAAGCAAAAACTTGGGATCAACCGATACCAACCGATAGTTGTTGAAGAAGAAAGGTGGGATGCCAACCGGGGCATCCCCAAGCTTAGATGCTTGAGACCTCTTTAAATATTATCTTGGGGTGCCTTGCGCATCCCCAATCTTGAGCTTTTGTGTCTCCTTAATTCTTCTCATATCACGGTCTCCCTAAATCTCAAAAACTTCATCCACACAAAACTCAACAAGGACTCGTGAGATGAGTTAGCATAAACCATTGCAAAAACCTTATCATACTCTACTGTAGCAAATCACTAAAATTATTATTCAACATTGCATACTAAATTCCTCTGCATATTAATAGTCCTATCCTCAAATAGAATCATTAAAGAAGCAAACATATGCAAACAATGCAAACATAACAGCAATCTGCCTAAACAGGATAGTCTGTAAAGAATGCTGCAACATCCATACTTCCCTAACTCCAAAAATTATGAAAGAAAATTCCCACTGTAGTAAATTTATCAGAGCTTAATATGCAAAAGGTTTCAACATTTTATCACATATTACTTTTCCAGGGAATTATTGCAACAGCGGTAAACTTTCTGTTTTCAAACAACAACATGTGGACTTCTAAAATAGGCATAGTAAAGGCTATCAATGCCATTTTTATTGAAATAAAAGATGCAAAACATTGTTCTAAATAAAAGCAAGAAAATCATAACAAAATAAATTGACGCTCCAAGCAAAACACATATCATGTGGCGAATAAAAATATAGCTCCAAGTAAAGTTACCGATGAACGAAGACGAAAGAGGGGATGCCTTCCGGGGCATCCCCAAGCTTAGGCTCTTGGCTATCCTTGAATATTACCTTGGGGTGACTTAGGCATCCCCAAGCTTAGGCTCTTGCCATTCCTTGTTCCATAGTCCATCGAATCCTTACCCAAAAATTGAAAACTTCACAACACAAAACTTAAAGTAGAAAACTCGTAAGCTCCGTTAGTATAAGAAAATAAATCACCACTTCAAGGTACTGTAATGAACTCATTCTTTATTTATATTGGTGTTAAACCTACTGTATTCCAACTTCTCTATGGTTTATAAACTATTTTACTAGCCATAGATTCATCAAAATAAGCAAACAACACATCGAAAACAGAATTTGTCAAAAACAGAACAGTCTGTAGTAATCTGGATCAAACGTATACTTCTGGAACTTATAAAATTCTCAAATAAATTTCTGGACCTGAGTAATTTATCTATTAATCATCTGCAAAAATAATTAACTAAATATCACTCTCCAAATAAAAATGGCAGCAATTCGCGTGAGCGCTAAAGTTTCTGTTTTTGACAGCATGATTAACAAGACTTTCCCCAAGTCTTCCCAAAGGTTCTACTTGGCACAAACACTAATTAAAAGCATAAAAACACATATAAACAGAGGCTAGATGAATTATTTATTACTAAACAGGATAAAAAAGTAAGGAACAAAAATAAAGTTGGGTTGCCTCCCAACAAGCGCTATCGTTTGACGCCCCTAGCTAGGCATGATAATTTCAATGATGCTCACATAAAGGATAAGAATTGAAACATAAAGAGAGCATCATGAAGAATATGACTAGCACATTTAAGTCTAACCCACTTCCTATGCATAGGCATTTTGTGAGCAAACAACTTGTGGGAACAATAATCAACTAGCATAGGAGGGCAAAACAAGCATAACTTCAAAACTTTAAGCACATAGAGAGGAAACTTGATATTATTGCAATTCCTACAAGCATATATTCCTCCCTCATAATAATTTTCAGTAGCATCATGAATGAATTCAACAATATAACCAGCACCTAAAGCATTCTTTTCATGATCTACAAGCATAGAATTTTTACTACTCTCCACATAAGCTAATTTCTTCTCAATCGGAATAGTGGGGGTATCATAAGAGACTTGAATACTATAAATTGTTTCCACATTAAAAGAGTAATGTTCAGAGAAAGGGTACTCATAATCATGACAAGTTTTATAAATATAAACATCACTACTCTTTATAGCATAAGTTTCATCACAATAATCATCATAATTAGCAACTTTGTTCTTATCATAACAACTTTGCATATCAAAACTTGGAAGACTAAAAATATCATCATTAATAAACATAGCATCCCCAAGCTTGGGACAAACATTAATTGCAGCAAATATATTCTCAAATATGTCATCCTCATCAAACATAGCTTCCCCAAGCTTGGGCCTTTTCATATCATAAGCATAATCACTCTCATCATTAATAGTATGGATAGCTGCAATAGTATAGCAATTATCATATTCTTCCAAGAAAGTGCCAAAAAGATTTTCAAGATCATAAGAAGTATCATTATCTTCCACAATTATATTTTCATGAGGCACAATAGTAATAGGAGCAGCATTATTTGGGAGAGATATCTTTTTACCTCTCTTCCTTTTTCTTTTCTTCTTCTTCACCACATCATGTGTGGGTTCAATCCTCTTTTTGGAGCTCCTTATTAATGAGATTGGTTGAATAGGAGGCTCTTCCTCGTTACCTGATTCATCATAAGAAATAATAGGAGAGTATTGGGAAGTCTCTTCCCTTTCATTAGTATTCTCTTCATCTTCTATTTGTTTTCTTTTCTTTATGTAGTTGGCAATATAAGGATTTTCAATACAATTCACCGCACAATACATATATTTTTTCTCTAGATCAAAATCAAGAAATATATCAAGATTAAACTTTGGAATACCCTCAGTTATACGTTTCATTTATTCATAACCCAAAAGAAGGCTAAGCTCTTTATGATGCTCAAGGGTAATCAAATTATCACAATGTTTGGACACGACTTGATCATGAAACAAATAGCATTGGAGCTTTAAATGACCATGTTCATTGCAAAGTTCACAAGGGGCACGAAAAATATTGAATCTTTCAGCACATTCATCTAGCTCTTCTTGCAACAATTTGGTTTCTAAGTACTTATGCCTCTTGCAATATCTATCTTCCCTATTTGGTGTGTACTTGCAAACCCAGTCTACTCCACAAAAATTGACATGTTTATAGGAGGCATTTTCATCATAACTAGTGCAATCATCATTAGCATCATGAATATTCAAAGAATTCGTACTAACAACATTGCAATCATGCTCATCATTCAAATATTTAGTGCCAAACATTTTAATGCACTCTTCTTCTAGCACTTGAGCACAATTATTGGAATCCTTATTCTCACGAAAGACATTAAAAGGATGAAGCATATGAGGTATCCTTAATTCCATTTTTTGTAGTTTTCTTTCATAAACTAAACTAGTGATAAAACAAGAAACTAAAAGAATCGATTGCAAGATCTAAAGATATACCTTCAAGCACTCACCTCCCTGGCAACGGCGCCAGAAAAGAGCTTGATGTCTACTACACAACCTTCTTCTTGTAGACGTTGTTGGGCCTCCAAGTGCAGAGGTTTGTAGGACAGTAGCAAATTTCCCTCAAGTGGATGACCTAAGGTTTATCAATCCGTAGGAGGCGTAGGATGAAGATGGTCTCTCTCAAGCAACCTTGCAACCAAATAACAAAGAGTCTCTTGTGTCCCCAACACATCCAATACAATGGTAAATTGTATAGGTGCACTAGTTCGGCGAAGAGATGGTGATACAAGTGGTATATGGATAGTAGATATAGGTTTTTGTAATCTGAAAATATAAAAACAGCAAGGTAACGAATGATAAAAGTGAGCGTAAACGGTATTGCAATGATAGGAAACAAGGCCTAGGGTTCATACTTTCGCTAGTGTAAGTTCCCTCAACAATGATAACATAATTGGATCACATAACTATCCCTCAACATGCAACAAAGAGTCACTCCAAAGTCACTAATAGCGGAGAACAAACGAAGAGATTATGGTAGGGTACGAAACCACCTCAAAGTTATTCTTTCCAATCAATCCGTTGGGCTATTCCTATAAGTGTCACAAGAAGCCCTAGTGTTCGTACTAGAATAACACCTTAAGACACAAATCAACCAAAACCCTAATGTCACCTAGATACTCCAATGTCACCTCAAGTATCCGTGGGTATGATTATACGATATGTGTCACACAATCTCAGATTCATCTATTCTACCAACACAAAGGACCTCAAAGAGTGCCCCAAAGATCCTACCGGAGAATCACGACGAAAACGTGTGCCAACCCCAATGCATAGGTTCCCAAGGTCACAGAACCCGCAAGTTGATCACCAACACATACATCAGGTGGATCATAGAATACCCCATTGTCACCACAGGTATCTCACGCAAGACATACATCACGTGTTCTCAAATCTTTAAAGACTCAATCCGATAAGATTACTTCAAAGGGGAAACTCAATTCATTACAAGAGAGAAGAGGGGGGGGGAGAACATAGGATCCAACTATAATAGCAAAGCTCGTGATACATCAAGATCGTGCCAAATCAAGAACACGAGAGAGAGAGATCAAACACATAGCTACTGGTACATATCCTCAGCCCCGAGGGAGAATTACTCCCTCCTCGTCATGGAGAGCACTGGGATGATGAAGATGGCCACCGTGGAAGGATTGCCCCCTCCGGCAGGGTGCCGGAACGGGTCTAGATTGGTTTTCGGTGGCTACGGAGGCTTCTGGCGGCGGAACTCCCGATCTATTGTGCGTTCTTGAAGTTTTAGGGTATATGGAGTTATATAGGAAGAAGAAGCACGTCAGGGGAGCCACGGGGGCCCCACGAGGCAGGGGGGCACCCTAGGGGGGTGGGCGCGCCCCCCACCCTCGTGGGAAGCTCCCGTATCTTCTGACGTGGGGTCTAAATCCATCAGGTGTGTTTCCTTCCAAAAATAACTTCTCTAGTTGATTCCGTTCCGTTTCGACTCCGTCTGATATTCCTTTTCTTCAAAACACTGAAATAGGCATAAAACAACAAATCTGGGCTGG
Organism: Triticum monococcum; assembly: GCA_034509565.1. Classification (NCBI taxonomy): domain Eukaryota; kingdom Viridiplantae; phylum Streptophyta; class Magnoliopsida; order Poales; family Poaceae; genus Triticum; species Triticum monococcum. Next base: position 701,525,414 of record CM067847.1, read on the forward strand.
GCCTCCGGTTAATAGGTTAGTCCCGAAAGTAATATAAAAGTGGATAATAAAGCCCAATATTGCCCAAAACAGTAGATAATATAGCATGGAGCAATCAAAAATTATAGATACGTTAGAGACGTATCAGCCCACACTATAAAATTTTATCTTCTATAGCCTGGGACGACTATTGTACTCTAATCAAATGATGTGTGACCAGATAAGCAAGATTTTTGTCCAGGTGTCCATGAGTACACGTCATTCATGAGAACTTGTTAACAACTTTTCTTTCTAGCAAATGAGTCGTTTTCTTTTTGTCAAATGAAAATGACAATATCTAGCTTTGGTTTGTTTAAAGTTCAACAGAAAACTATAATATAGCTTGGCTTACTACACTGAGAGGCTGGCACTTATGAGATGACCTTCTTTTTACACAAGATAAACCACATCAAATTCTACAGCCCAAAGCAGCAACATCAAGCAAGCAAACAATGATGGTAAAATTCCATTTGTTTTGGAGAGTGGTTTTTCAGCTTCCGGGTGATGAACAGTAAAATCAAAAAAATATAGAAACAAATCAAAAAAATCTGAAACTTTGCAACATCAAAGATGATCAAATTTTGTAGGTGCTTGCAAGTTTTCATACCAAAATAAAGTTTTGAGGAGCTCTACACACGAAAAAGATTTCAGTGTTTGAAGTTTTGAGCACTTTTAACACTAAAATCTAAAAATTCATTTGTACACCTTTATCTACATGATATTTTGGCATGAAAACTTGCAATAACCTACAAAGTTCGACCATCTCTGATGTTACAAAGTTTCAGATTTTTTTTGAATTTACTATTCACACCTTTCTGTTTATTTTGTTGTGTTTCGTGGGCTCTCTTTTTCCTTCATGGTCTTTTCAGTTGGAGTCGTCCCTTATATATACCTTGAATATTTCAAATATTTCAAATAATAAATACAATATCCAGAGAAGTTAAGTACAAGCAGTTCATCTCTGATGTTGAACTTTCAACTAAGAAAGGAAGGAACTGTCCTTGCAAACATAAATTCATTTGCTTCGTTCTCTACAAGCATTAACTTTGCCTTAACTTTATTGCTTGTGTGTGTGTGTGTGTCGAGTCATAGCACCAGATACTAAAAAGTAGTTATGCATGACCGACTACAGAGATTGTTGGTTCCTCTACTTTTACTATTCTAGATCATTCCTGTCCAGTCCATCCATCCTGACCAAACATTTACCATTGTGAATTTAGGACTGTCCAATAGAAATAGGACCACCATATTCCATTTAATAAGAATTGCATTGCCCCATTCACTCTCTTTTGTACTCACTTCTGTTACCCCTCTCTTGAAATATTAATTATTTCTCCTTTATTTATAAGCTAGTGTTCTTGTTGTGAGATCACCTCGTGTAGTACATCAGTTTTGGAGGATCCATGCCAGGACACGATATTGTTGGGTTCTCGTGCTCAACTCATCATACGCAAAACTGCAGACATGCATGGACAGTCTTGTGTTGGATGGTTCTTTTTATCTTTGCTAGATCTTTGTTCAAGTAGTTAATTCGGCATGAGAGGTTTCAGAAAAGGCAAATATGCCAGATGTCCATGAAGCACTTGCAGACATGCATGATGCATGCACAGTTTATGTTGAATGATTCTTTTGTCAATGGCCTGGGCACGATCGACATCATCACCGAGCATGCTGCCCCAAAGGTATGGAATGCTGATCATAAGCGCACGTCACCAGCTTCCGTGCATATGGAATCGTCATGCCTTGCTGCCCTTGTTCTCTGTGTGATGCAGATCTTTCCTTGCTTTGGCTGCAAGTTGCTTTCATCGTAGCTTGCAACTCGAGTACATCAAACGTCAAACCCGGGTTTACTTACAATGCATGTTTATCTTATCTCTTTATTGCAAAAAAATGATTTGTTCTAGTTAAGTATTTTATAAAAGGATTTGTTCCAGCTTATTGATGTGCAACTTGGCGTGACGAGTGCCCGAGTTAAGTAAAAGTCGTGGTTTCTGAAGCTTGATCTGTCAACGTAAGGGCAGCAGATTGAAGCTGGCTTTGTGGTGCATCTTTGACAGGGTATGATATATCAGATCGATCATAGAGCACTTCTGTGTTAAGATGAGTTGATTAATCGGTAGCACGATGATGGTGCATTAGGTTGGAGAAGGACCATGCGCCTAAACCTGGAATGATGTAGTGCAAGATGGCGACATGGGCAGCTGAACAAATCTTGGCACTAGATTAATCAGTAGTTAATGTCTGACGATTGAAATATGATTAATCGTATGGTGACTAGGTGAGATGAACTCGCTAGGGAATAGGGATAGATGACTAGCAAGGCAAGTAGGGTGATCTGTCAGGTTTTGAATTCCGAAATGAAAGCAAATATGGCGACCCTCGAAATAGTCAAAATTTCCAAAATATCAATTCAGACACATCAATGAAATTTTTGTCTGAATTTGAATAAATTTGAATTCAAACAACTAAATAAGAAGATCTAGCCGCACAATGTAGATAACATTTTTTTTCTTTTCCTGATGGTTAGTCCATTTTCAGCAACTAACCGGCCCAGGTTCTAACCTCAGTTAGGTCATAATTTTGCCAAAAATATATTTGGTGCAAAATAATAATAAATGTAAGTACCCATGAATCAAACTGTAGACATAGTGAGTAGGAGAACAATAATGACCTACCAAAAGGTATATTACTATTGAACGATCAAAGTCCATTTCTAGCATAGAACTACCAAAACTTTTTGAGCGAAAGATAAAAGGTTCACTCACCCTCAAAATCAATACAATTTGAGAAAAATCAATGAAATTTTAAACCACTTGGAAGATTGTTTTGGCCGGTTCGGTTGTTCAACATTGATTAATAATAGGGTTGAATGTTGAACATGACTATTACGAGAGCCCTAAGCTTGGGTAAAGTGGATGCTTGATATGTTGTAGTTATTGGTCACACTAAGGTTTTGCCACTCAACATTCCATAACATTCTATACTGTTCTAGGTTCCATGATTTTCCTTTTGCCGATGCTAGCTCCATGATTTTCAAATGGGATTAGACAATGGAACTAGTTTATGCCACTGTTTGCCTGCGAAAAATAAAAATCGTCATTTGCCACGTGAAATAATACTGTGCAAAGTGTCAGGTAACCAACCCTGGAAGAAAGAAGGCATGAAAGGAACATGGTGAGTACGCAGGTCAAGGGTGGTAAATAAACCCGAAGAAAGTACAATAATTGGGTTAAATACTAGTGGTGGAAAAGATGACATGTTAGAAATGGATTTCCAAATGGAAGTAAAATTCAAAACAGGAACAACATAACATGAAAAATCCTTCACTGCTACAGGAAATCATTCATTGCTTGGAGAGAATAAGGAACTTCTAATTACAATTTCAAACTTTCAACTAAATTCATCTCAGAGACTTACAACTAAACATATAGTGCAGTGCGTCTCAATGTAGAAAATATTTAAAATAAAATCTACTAATCAAAACATAATTCTACATCTCCCGTCTCTGTCTACACATCCTAGAGATTAGGAAGTGTTTGGCAGGGACAGTCCATTAATAACAAGAGGCCACATTGGCGATCGTTAGAAAATGGGCAGCGGGGTGCACTAAGGGTGGCAGAGCACACGACGGGGCGAGCAACTCCATGACTAGGTCGCCATGCGTGTTTGTAGTAGTGATGGTCTGCAACAGGGCCAGGGCGGAGCCAGGAATAGGACACATAATAAATGGATCTATTCAAGCAAATTTCAGTATTTTTATGTCAAATACACGCATACCTCTATAATTGGAGGATAAGTGAGTGCAAATGCTATACCGTACGCTATACCCATACAGAAGTAATTAGATGGAATATTGTTTGATTCTCCCGGTCAGTGCCATTCTTGCAGCTTTGCTTGTTCCAATGCCTCCCATGCTGAGCTGACATCTACGCCATGAGCTCTCAAAAAGTGTTAAGCTTGATCTGCTCATCATGGCAGTGAATCCACCGTAAAGTTCATATAATATGCTTATTCGTGTTTAGACCTCTATTTTGTATCAGACTGATAGTGCCGCTTGAAACCACATCACCAAATTTGAATTCACAACATAATAGTAGTAGATAGCGCTTCTAGTGTGGAAATTGAATAGCTTGTATAAATAAAGAAGGCAAGAAGAAGAACATAGTGTGTAGGTAGATAAATGACTGGTAGTTGAAAAACTGAAGAAAATACAATAATTTTGTTAATTTGTTCGTCATGGTAGGTAAGATGCCATATTACAAATCGACAAGCAATAAGAAGTAAAATTCAAAGCAGGAACACCTAGTATTAACATGGAAATCCTTGTGGGAAAAGCCACCGGCATACGATGGTGACATTCACTAGATCATGCAAGGTGTTTACAATGCAGGTGATTTATAATGAGACATCAATTAATTCATCCCAACCCTACACAACTTGGTGCAAACAACTGAATCAGCCTCATGGCTCCATAGAATAGTTCACACTATTATGATTCTATGCCATAGAGATGGCTACTATAGTTGGATGTTTTGTGATCATATCTGCAAGGTTTCATCACGGAAGCATGTCGGTGGGTAAGTGCATGGCTTTCAAAATTATTCAAATATATATCTTGTTCATGATACAAATTAGTAGATAAATGCAGCTGATAACATCTTCCTTTTTGTGGAGTGAAAGGGAAAAGATATATATTTGTTTGCTTTGTTCCGCTCTGCAATAAAACAAATGAATAGCTTGTGGAGCCTGAATCCCTGAACCTGTTACCGAATCCATGAAAGATAAACCACAACATATGTGAAACCTCAAGTCAAAATAAATACAGAATGATGGTGAAGTTTCACAGCATTGCATTTCCTGGATTTTTCTTTGTCTCTCCCTGAGTTCTCATCTCCTGGTGAAGGTGCAGTTACCATGCGAGGAGGATGCATATAATAATACGGTATATCAAGTGAAAATTTGTCAACCCCCTTTCGTTGAATCTGATAAATTGATGCCATGTAGATGCACAAGGTATTGGTCTCTGATGTTGAACTTTCAGCAAAGAAACAAAAAGGAGTAGTCCTCGCAGGAATAACATTATTTGCCTTTTCAGGTGTTAGTAAACCTTTTTGACTGGCAAAGATTTTAGAGAAAGGCGTGGTAGCTGCCCAATGTACCTCACTACTGGAAACAGAGAATTTGCCACCAGTCAGCTCTTTGCTGTCTGCTAGCGGACGATAAAGAAGGCCTTTGCCGTCTGCTTAAAAAACGGACGACAAAGACATGGCTGACGGAAAAGAGCCTAGTTGCCATCAGCCATTTCCTTGTCGTCCGCTAGTAGACGGCAAAGAGGTGGGTGGGGTCCAGTGGAGGCCTAAAGCCTAATGGCCCATCGGCCCCACCTCATTGTCGTCTGCCAGCAGACGGCAAACCAAACACTACCTAACGGCCCGCCTGTGGGAGTCCTGGATTAGGGGGTCTCCAGACAGCCGGACTATCTCCATTGGCCGGACTGTTAGACTATGAAGATACAGGATTGAAGACTTCGTCTCGTGTCCGGATGGGACTCTACTTGGCGTGGAAGGCAAGCTAGGCAATACGGATATGTGTATCTCCTCCTTTGTAACCGACCTTGTGTAACCCTAACCTCTCTGGTGTCTATATAAATCGGAGGGTTTTAGTCCGTAAGACGACATACAATCATACCATAGGCTAGCTTCTAGGGTCTAGCCTCTCCGATCTCGTGGTAGATCTACTCTTGTACTACCCATATCATCAATATTAATCAAGCAAGACGTAGGGTTTTACCTCCATCAAGAGGGCCCGACCCTGGGTAAAACATTGTGTCCCCTGCCTCATGTTACCATCCGCCTTAGACGCACAGTTCGGGACCCCCTACCCGAGAACCGCCGGTTTTGACACCGACATTGGTGCTTTCATTGAGAGTTCCTCTATGTCGTCGCCGTTAGGCTTGATGGCTCCTACTATCATCGATAGCGATGTAGTCCAGGGTGAGACTTTTCTCCCCGGACAGATCTTCGTGTTTGGCGGCTTTGCACTGCGGGCCAATTCGCTTGGCCATCTGGAGCAGATTGAAAGTTACGCCCTTGGCCACCAGGTCAGGTTTGGAAGGTTAAACTACACGGCCGATATCCGTGGAGACTTGATCTTTGACGGATTCGAGCCTCTGCCTTGTGCGTCACGCGTTCACGATGAGTACGATTTACCTCTACCATCGGACAGTGTGCAGGAGATCGCACAGGCAGCCGCTCCGACCCTCAATTCGGAGCCAGTTGCGTCGTCCATGGACGGGTGGATGGACCCCGCCACGGAGGCCTTACCCTCAGCGGCGATCGAGCCAAACATCGACCTTACCTTGCACGAGAGCCGTGGTGTTAAACTTCCGGATCCTTCTCCGGCCACGGACTCTGAGCCGCCTGCGCCCGTTCCTATCGAATCCTATTGGGCGCCGATCATGGAGTTTACCTCCGCGGATATTTTTAGCACTCGCCCTTTGCCAACATACTGAACTCATTAAGGTCTCTCTCCTTGTCAGGAGGATCCTGGCCGAACTATGTCCGGCAGGATTGGGATGCGGACAACGAAGAAATTCGCGGCCCACCACCACCCACTTAGTAGCCACTGTCGATGAATTAACCGACATGCTCGACTTCTACTCCGAAGACATTGACGGTATGGATGACGATGCGGGAGACGAAGAGGAACCACTGCCCACAGGGCACTGGACAGCCACCTCATCATACGATATATACATGGTGGATATACCCAAAGAACGCAATGGCGACGAGATAGCGGAGGATGACCCCTCCAAGAAGCAACCCAAGCGCCGATGTCAGCGGCGCCACTCTAAGTCCCACCAAAGCAAAAGTGGTGATACCGGCACAGGAGATAATAACACCCCGGATAGTGCCGAAGACAACAACAATCCCCTCCAGCAAGATTTAGAGCAGGAGGATGGAGGAGCCAGCCCTCCTAAGAGAGCGGCAGATGGAGAGGCAGAGGATAATAATTACATGCCCCCCTCCGAAGACGAGGCAAGCCTTGGCGACGACGAATTCGCCATGCCAGAGGATCCCGTCGAACAAGAGCGCTTCAAACGCCGGCTTATAGCCACGGCAAATAGCCTTAAGAAAAAGCAGCAGCAGCTTCAAGCTGATCAAGATCTGCTAGCTGACAGATGGACTGAAGTCCTCGCGGCCGAGGAATATAAACTCGAGCGCCCCTCCAAGAGTTACCCAAAATGCAGGTTGCTACCCCGACTGGAGGAAGAAGCGTATGACGCGGCTGATCGGCCACCTCGTGGCCGCGATAGAGAGGCATTCCAGCCAAAAACTCAGCCTGCACCCCAACGCCATTCAAATAAAAAGGCATGGGGAGATACGCCAGACCTGCGAGACATATTGGAGGACAAAGAAAAGCATGCAAGATCAATCTATGGATCACGAGGGCGTGCCACTATGCGAGATGATAAACGTCACGCCGGATATAGAAGTAAATCCGGCTAGGCCGAACACAGCGGGCAAGACCCATTCGAGCTGCATCACGATATAGCCCAATACAGAGGCACCGCACACCCCTTATACTTCACAGATGAAGTAATGGATCATCTAATCCCAGAAGGTTTCAAACCTGTAAATATTGAATCATACGACGGCACAACAGATCCCGCAATATGGTTCGAGGATTTCCTCCTCCACATCCACATGGCCCGCGGTGATGACTTACACGCCATCAAATACCTCCCACTAAAGCTCAAGGGACCAGCGCGGCATTGGCTTAACAGCTTGCCAGCAGAGTCCATTAGTTGTTGGGAAGATCTGGAAGCCGCATTCCTCGACAACTTTTAGGGCACTTATGTGCGGCCACCAGATGCCGATGACTTGAGCCACATAATTCAGCAGCTAGAAGAATCGGCCATGCGATTCTGGACTCGATTCCTAACAAAGAAAAAATCAAATCGTCGATTGTCCGGATGCAGAGGCCCTAGCAGCTTTCAAACACAACATCCGCGACGAATGGCTAGCCCGGCACCTTGGTCAGGAAAAGCCGAAATCTATGGCAGCCCTCACGACACTCATGACCCGCTTTTGTGCGGGAGAAGACAGCTGGCTGGCTCGCAGTAATAACATATCAAAGAACCATGGTACTTCGGATACCAAGGACAGCAATAGCATGTCACGTCGCAACAAACATAAGCGCCACATTAACAGCGATAATACCAAGGATATGGCAGTCAATGCCGGATTCAAAGGCTCTAAACCTGGTCAGCGGAAAAATCCATTCAAACAAAGTACGTCGGGTCCGTCCAGTTTGGACCGTATACTCGATCGCTGGTGTCAAATACACGGCACCCCAGAAAAGCCAGCCAATCACACCAACATAGATTGTTGGGTGTTCAAGCAGGCCGGCAAGTTAATTGCCGAAAACAAGGACAAGGGGCCACATAACGATGACGAGGAGGAGCCCCGGCAGCCACACACCGGAGGACAGAAGAGGTTTCCCCCACAAGTGCGGACGGTGAACATGATATACGCAACCCACATCCCCAAGAGGGAGCGGAAGCGTGCGCACAGGGACGTATATGCGTTGCAGCCAGTCGCCCCAAAGTTCAACCCATGGTCCTCCTATCCGATCACTTTCGATCGCAGGGACCATCCCACTAGTATCCATCATGGCAGATTCACCGCACTAGTTCTGGACCCAATCATTGACGGATTTCACCTCACTCGAGTCCTTATGGATGGCGGCAGCAGCTTGAACCTGCTTTATCAGGACACGGTGCGCAAAATGGGTATAGACCCCTCAAGGATCAAACCCACAAAAACGACCTTTAAAGGCGTCATTCCAGGCATAGAAGCCCATTGGACAGGCTCAATTACACTGGAAGTGGTCTTCGGATCCCCGGATAACTTCCGAAGCAAAGAGTTAATCTTCGATATAGTCCCGTTCCGCAATGGTTATCATGCACTGCTCGGGCAAACCGCATTTGCGAGATTCAATGCGGTACCGCATTATGCCTACCTCAAACTCAAGATGCTAGGACCTCGCGGGGTTATTACAGTCAATGGAAACACAGAGCGCTCTCTCCGAACGGAGGAGCACACTGCGGCCCTCATAGCAGAAGCGCAAAGCATCCTCTCAAGGCAATCCACCAGTTCGGCGTTTCAAGACCCGGACACCTTCAAGCGCGCTCGGAGCAATCGGCAACTAGACCGCCTGGCGCGATCTGAGCTCGCGTAGCAATGCGGCCCCCACCCCAGTACCAGCCGAACGGCGAAACTCGTGCCACGCGTACATCATTACGCATTAAAAATACCGTGGGCACAAGTGGGGAGGGGGGCACAACTGCGGCACGCCCCAAGACGCGGCTTAAACCGCACTAGGGGCTTCCCGTTTGGTTATTTTTCTGTTTTTCAGGACCTTAATCTCTGGAAACCCTGTCCGGCAGCACTATTGCCGAACACATGATGCAGCAATCAAGGAGGCAGAAAGCTACGTCACACCATGGAATTCCCAGGTGGATTACAATAACGAGCAAAATATTTGATTTAATAATGTTCCTCAGCTTGCCCTTGGAAGGGACATAGTCCTACTCTTTGCTTATCGCACCATCTGTATCATTCTGCTTTAAACGCACCTTTTTGAATAAACAATGCATAACATTACGGCTATTATTGCATTCTTCTTATACATATATGTGTTCATTAATGACGCCTTGCAACCGTACACTTTTGTACGGCCAATACACCAGGGGCTTACGTACCCCACAATATGGTGTGAAAAGTCGAACACTTTCACAAGTGCGGCACCCCGAACTTATAGCATTATATGCATCAGCTCCGAATCATGTCGTTGGTCAAATGTTGGGTTTTCCCGGCTCCTATGTTTTGGTACCTTACGTTCCGCTCTATCGGCTAAGGTAGCGCTAGGAGAACTACTGCGATTGTGCCCCAGTTCTGCTGGGCTAAGCACCTCAGTAGAGAAAGCTAAAACTGTCAGTCATGATAAGGCGAGAGACTGGTCGCTGTTCAGCGAGGTTTTCGAGTCCCTAAAGACTTATGCGGCTTAGAGTGAGGGGTCGACCCAGTCCGGCTTAAAGGCATGTATCGCGCCCCGAATTCGGCCTTCCGAATACCAGGGGCTTCGCCAAAATTTAAAATTATAGAATTCTATGGCTAAGTGAGAGTGATAAAGCATTATTAGTCTGGTTGCCTTGTTCGTTGTGCTGAGCACCTCCCTCGAAGGACCCAAACATGGGAACAAGAGTGCTCAGGTTTATCCCGAACACCCCAACACTCGTGGCATGGGGGCAGAATCCGAGGACTAGCCATCTCTCGGATTGGATAAACAGCCAAACAGAAGGTAATATTTTAAATTCACACAAGCATTGCATAGCGCATATGAAACAAGTTTTCATCGTACAGGATCACACGAGCAAGTTTACTAAAATATTACATCCTTTGAACATTCGTCCGCTACAAGACGGGCACCCTTCAGGACACCCTCATAATAAATTTCGGGGGTGCGATGCTCCTTGCCCTATGGCGGCCCTTCCTTGATCAGCTTCACGGCGTCTAGCTTGGCCCACTGCACCTTCACACGGGCGAAAGCCCGGCGTGCACCTTCGATGCAGACGGACCACTTGACGACCTCCAGCCGTGGGTAGGCATCCACAAGCCGCCTCACCAGGCCGAAGTAGCTGTTTGGAAGGGCGTCGCCAGGCCACAGCCGGAATATAAGGCCCTTCATGGCCTGTTCAGCCGCCTTGTGCAGCTCGACCAGCTGCTTTAGCTGGTCGCTCAAAGGCATCGGGTGTTCGGTCCCAGTATACTGAGACCAGAACAGCTTCTCCGTTGAGCTTCCCTCCTCAGCCTGGTATAACTGTGTGGCATCCGACACGCTGCGGGGCAAATCTACGAATGCTCCTGGAGAGCTCCGAATTTGGGTAAGTAATCGGTAATTTACTTTTACATGCTTGCTCTGCATATAGAATGCCTTACCCGCCGCTATCTTCTTCATTGCGTCGATCTCCTGGAGGGCCTTTTGGGCTTCGGCCTTGGCACTTTTTGCACTCTCGAGGGCCGCAACAAGCTCAGACTCTCGCGTCTTCGAGTCAAGCTCCAACGCCTCGTGCTTCGTCATGAGAGCCTGGAGCTCTTGCTGCACCTCGCCCACCCGAGCCTCTTGCTTTTCTTGCTCGGTGCGCTCCTTGGCCGCTTTATCTTCGGCCTCGGACAGCACTTGCTTTAGGGTCGCCACTTCGGTCGTGGCCCCTAGCAAATTCATGATGATCCTGTCATTTTGCAATCGCACTCTTTTTATACATATCCACAGACTAGGTACTACTTACCTTTGTTCTCCTCGAGCTGCCTCTTAGCAAGGCCGAGCTCGTCCTGGGACCCCTTAAGGTCCTGCTGCAGTACGGCGACCTCCGCAGTCAGTGCGGCGGACGCCAGCAGCGAAGCCTGCATATGCATATTGACATACTCATATTGGACTCTTGCGATATTGTTTGATCCTTTGTTCGGCTTTTCTTTGTGAATACCGAACGGAGCATCAGGGGCTACTGTCTATGCGGTAATATTTTCCTATATTTTGAACACTTACCTCAGGGGCTGGCACAGGCTTCAGTCAATCCGCTCTTGGCGGACTGAACCTTCTAGATCACCGCACTCATGATAGTACGGTGCTCCTCGTCGATGGAAGCATTGTGAAGCGCTTCCAGCAGATTGTCCGGCGCCTCTGGATGGACAGAGGTCACCGGTACAGGCGTCTCGCCCCTCTTAGAAGGAGGCCGCCTGCCCAAGTCCGGAACCACTGGAGGTTCCGGCGCGGTGTTCGGTTGAGGGCCGAACTCGGAGCTCTCAGGGGCCTTGTCCCCTCGGCTCCCGGAGTCTGGGAGGCCGCCTTGAGGCACCTCCAGAACTGTCTCGCCTCGACCCGGTGCCTCGTGAGACAGCACCTCGGCATCGTCCGCAGGAGGAGGGGAGGTGGTGGTCGGGACTGGATCGCTATCCATATCCGACGAGCCCAGGGAGCCGTCCGATGATACATCGATACGGGCTCGGGGCGGCCTGCGTAATCATATTTCGGCGTTAGGTGAAGTAGTGCGACAAAGGAATACTATGAGTTACTCTGGTATCCGAATACTTACAACTTCCCCAGGGGCTTGGCCCTGGGCAGCCACTCGTCTTCGCCGTCGACGGCGGTGGTAGAGCTATCCGGAAGGAGAGTCCTCCCCTTCTTGGACCCTTCGGCCTCCCTAGTTGGGGCGGCCTTCCTTTTCTTGTCTCCCCCGTCTGGAGCGGGAGCATCTTCTTCTGCCTCCTCGTCTTCGGGGGAGGATTGCGCCGTAGAGTCCTCGGACGGTGAGTCCGATGACGCCTCGCGTCGGGAACTCTTTCGGGTTCCCTTGGCCTTCTTGGTCTTCTCCGGCACCGTATAAGGAGCCGGAGTCAACATCTTCGTCAGAAGAGCATTTGCTGGGCCTTCGGGCAAAGGAGCCGGACAGTCGATCTGTCCGGCCGTCTCCTGCCAGTCCTGTTATAGGTACGGGAGTTTAGATCCCGCATGGAGTCAATCTATGAAAAATAAGTATCCTGTAAGAGGTAAAGCAGCTTACCGCACTGGCTTGGCGCTTCGCATTGAATCTGCGATCCTCAATAATGGGAGGGGGGACCTCGGCGCTCTTGAACATCACCCTCCAGGCATCTTCGTGAGTTGTGTCGAAGAACCTGTTCGGAGTTCGGTGCTGCACCGGGTCGAACTCCCACAAGTTGAAGGCCCATTGCTGGGACGGGAGGATCCGGCGGTGGAGCATGACCTGGACTACATTAATGAGTTTGAGCTTCTTGTTCACCATGTTTTGAATACATGTTTGGAGTCCGGTCAGCTCTCCCGAACTACCCCAGGACAGGCCCTTCTCTTGCCAGGAGGTAAGCCGTGTGGGGAAGCCAGATCGGAACTCGGGGGTCGCTGCCCATATAGGGTCACGTGGCTCGATGATGTAGAACCACCCCGATTGCCCCCCCTTTATGGTCTCCACGAAGGAGCCCTCGAGCCATGTGACATTGGGCATCTTGCCCACCATGGCGCCTCCACACTCCGCCTGGCGCCGCTCACTACCTTCGGCTTGACATTGAAAGTCTTCAGCCATAAGCCGAAGTGGGGCTTGATGCAGAGGAAAGCCTCGCACACGATGATAAACGCCGAGATGTTGAGGATGAAGTTCAGGGCCAAATCGTGGAAATCCAGGCCGTAGTAGAACATGAGCCCCCGGACAAATGGGTGGAGAGGAAATCCCAGTCCGCAGAGGAAATGGGTGAGGAACACTACCCTCTCATGGTGCCTGGGAGTGGGGATGAGCTGCCCCTCCTCTGGGAGCCGGTGCATGATGTCGTCGGGCAAGTATCCGGCTCTCCTCAGCTTCTTGACGTGTCCCTCCGTGACGGAGGAAGCCATCCATTTGCCTCCCACTCCAGACATGTTTGGAGAAGGTTGAGGGAAGGGATGTGGACTTGGGTGTTGGAGCTCGAGTGCGCGAAAATGGATGAGCAAAGGAGGAAGACGGCGTGGATGAAAAGGTGAATCCTTATCCCTTTATATGGGCAGACAAAACTAAGCGTCCCCACTAGCCTGGTAAAACTCGCTTATCCCCCAAGTGTCGTAATCGATGGCGCGGTTGGGTTACCCACACCCGTATTGATGAGAATCCCGTGATAAGGGGACACGATCTTTGCTTTGACAAGACGTGTCAAAAAACTGCCTCGCGTTATGTGCGGGGCTAGTTAAAGGAAACGGTTTGAATAATCACCAGGCCGTGACATAATATCGTTGCCAAAACAAGTCAGCAAATTGGATTTGTGGAAATATTATTCTCTCTACGGTGGTATGTGGAACTTATTTTGCAGGGTCGGACACTATCCTTATGCTCAAATTCTTTCATGGTATATTCGGAGGAGGAGCCCGCCTTGCAATGCCGAAGACAATACTGCGCGTCGGACTCATCGTCATTGAAAGCCTGGTTCAGGGGCTACTGTGGAAGTCCTGGATTAGGGGGTCTCCGGATAGCCGGACTATCTCCATTAGTCGGACTGTTAGACTATGAAGATACAGGCTAGAAGACTTCGTCTCGTGTCCGGATGGGACTCTACTTGGCGTGGAAGGCAAGCTAGGCAATATGGATATGTGTATCTCCTCCTTTGTAACCGACCTTGTGTAACCCTAACCTCTCCGGTGTCTATATAAACCGGAGGGTTTTAGTCCGTAGGACGACATACAATCATACCATAGGCTAGCTTCTAGGGTTTAGCCTCTCCGATCTCGTGGTAGATCTACTCTTGTACTACCCATATCATCAATATTAATCAAGCAGGACGTAGGGTTTTACCTCCATCAAGAGGGCCAGAACCTGGGTAAAACATTGTGTCCCCTGCCTCCTGTTACCATCCGCCTTAGACGCACAGTTCGGGACCCCCTACCCGAGATCCGCCGGTTTTGACACCGACACCGCCCCCACCCCACCTCCCACTCTCTCTGCCCTCTCACTCCACCACGCCCCCGACCCCAATCGCCAACGCCGCCGCCCCCAACCCCCACCGCCCTCGCCACTGCGCCGTGCCGCCCCACCACCCACCTCTGCAAGCATTAACTTGAAGAAGATGAAAAAAAAGTAGAAAAAGTAGAAAAAGAAAGAAAAGAAGGAAAAGAAGGTCGAGGGGTCGAGGATCTCCGAGGGATCGAGGGGTCGAGGATCGTCGAGGGGTCGAGGGTCCAGGATGGCCAAGGGGTCAAAGTTTTTTTTCGTAGTTTGAAGTGTTGACACTTTATGTGATGTGATGTCCTAAATTTTCTTGACTTGATCGATAAAATTTACATGCTTTGTCTATTTCATCTCCTTGGAGCCATCGTGGTCGAAGTTTTTGGTCCGTGATCCCGCCATTGTTCGACTACTTCCTCTACAGCCAAGGGTGAGCTACGAATCCACCTTCACCTCCTACGCTCTTTTAATCATGTCAGTAGATTTCATTTTCATGCTAAGTCGCGTAACCAGTATGTGTCACCCGTCCGAAAGGGTTGCATCGAGGATGTGTAGATTGGGTACGTTCTCCATGCTCTACCCCATTCCAAGACAAAATTTCGCCAGCGCCTCCCTGTTGTTCTCCGGATGCACATTCTCTCGGCTTTTTGCCGAGACGTGTATCATGAGAACAGCGGGGAGGTGCTACCGAAATTTTGTCTCGGAATGGGGTACAACATGGAGAACGTACTCAATCTACACATACACGGATGGGATTAGGACATATCTTTACCTAGTAGAGTGTAGGTTGCATGGACATAATAAAATTGACAAACTAGATTAACTGATGAATATACATGCTGAATTATATACATTTCTTGTCTGTCCAATAGCTAGGCAAGATGAGTGATCGTGCGTGGATGTACACCAGTCACACTAGTTAGAAAGAGATGACCAATAAATGGTTAACAAAAATCAAAGGAGTTCGCCGTCTGTGGCGGACGGCAAAGGCTTGGGGGCATGACGCGTGGTTGACATCAGATAGCACACGGCAAAAGGGAGGGCATGTTTGCCGTCCGCTGGCAGACGACAAAGCCTCCCGTCAGCCACATGTGGCTAACGCCTGTTATTTGTCATCCATGTTCTTTGTCGTTTGCCACTAACGACAAAGGGTTTTTGTCGTCCGCTTTGAGGAAGCAGACGGCAAAGAACCTATTTATCGTAGCTTTCTTTGCCATCAGCGACAGACAGCAAAGAAGTTTACAGTCCGCTTTTGGTTCCTTTGCCGTCTGCCATGGCAGACAAATAAGCTGATACATGTAGTGCCTATACCCTTATGAACAATAAATTAAAAAAGGAAACTAATTAAAAGAAGAGAGATTTTGTGACATCAAATTTATCAAACATTTTAGGTGCTTGAAAATGACATGATTATGTCCCTATGCCCTCATTCAGAATATGGTATCATATCGGCTTAATGACATTGCGTATGAAAATAAATAGCCATGTCATTGCCACCATGTAGGTAGTAAAACATAAGAGGTGTTTTCCAATAATACTTCTTTTATTAAAGCATTAAGGTAAGACAAAATAAGTAAACTCGATCTAATAAAGCATCGCAACACAGAGTCAACATACCCACATAACTAAAAGAGAAAAATAAAAGACAATGAGAGCAATGCTTACAATCAGCAACAATAAGGCATCTAGCCCTAGCGCCTCCACATTTCATGGCGACACTACAAATTTCATAGCCTACAAGAAGAAATGCCGACTACGACTATCTTGTGAAGAAGGCCACTAAAACTTAGAAGACCCTAATACACTGTCTCCGCCTAAAATAAGGTGGGGTATGATACAGATTCTTCAAAACTTAGCTCGTCACACATAACTTTGTAGCATGGATATCATAAGAGGGTACATGAAAACAAATCGAAATTCAAATCATATTGGGTCCTCGTCTCCTTACAACATGTATATATACACATGTGTAATTTTAACTAGTATATTAATTTTAACCTTCAACGGGGTTAACTCTTTGCACCTAACATTGCATGTGGTATGTGGTCTCAAATTCTTCATGCCATTAAATGTCTCACCTTTATCGCAAATACTTCCGAAGTTAAACTACAACATATTTATACAAGCTCTCTTACTTTCCCCATTGTTCCCAACATCTTTCTCAAATGTTGACAATCGTTGATTGATTAATTCATCTTCCTTTTGTCTTTGTCACTCACTATCTCATCAACCAACCACTGGATAGGAATGGGAGGTATCAGGAGAAAGGTAGCGATGATGTATCAAGAGAGAGACAGCAACTCGGAAACAGCCTGTGGTAGATCAGGGATACACTGAGGTTTAGATCATGTTGGTACATGGTTAAAGTGGCATATGGGTTGCGCAACGCGATTTTTATACGATTGCATAGCCCTAAATTTTTCATAAAAATGATGTAACTTGGAAGTTTTGCACTTGTGAAAAACTACATGTGTTATGCATGACTGAAATTTACGGAGCCCCGGTTAGGGCGACCCCGAGGGGATCGCCTGCCGCCGCCGGCGACACCGAGTACGTGACGGGAGGATCCGCTTCCAAGCGAGATATCGGTCCACCCCGCAGCGGGGTAGGGCAGCAAGATCGGAACGACCCGCTGGGTCTGCGTGATGCGTGGATCAAGGCGAGGTCTGCGGTCCAGAGATTTGCAGAGAAAGAGAAGGCCAGAAGGGACACCCGACATCAGATCACAGGTAATCGACCCAATCCCTCTAGTATCAGCGTTAACAAGATCAGAATCAGGATGGAAAGAGCAAGGCAGGATCTGGGGATCGGTAATGGGGCCGAAATCCATATTCCTAAGGAAAGCAAGCAAGGAGATACAGATAAATCAGAGCCGCCTGATAAAGAGATAGAAGGAAATCAGACCCAAGACGGGATGGAATCCGTATCTAAGGAAGGTTTCCATGAACCGATCCACCAGAATCAAGATCCACAAGTCAGGAATGACCTGGAGGGTATAAAAATTCAGGTTGGGGAGTCGTTTCCCACCCACCGTGCAAACGAAACTGAAAAATCCAGTGACCCAATTGCAATGGCTGAGCAAGATCAACGCAAGAGCAAGGGGGCGATGAAATCGGCTGAAGAGGTGGCATCCAATGGCAATCCAGGACTGGGGTATGGACCCCTGCTCCGGGGCGGCTCCTCGAGGGGCCGGGAGGACAACCCCCGGAGCCCTGCTCCGGTGCTCCCCCCCTAACCTAATTTCGGAGGGGTATTTTTGTCTCCGCGAATTTGTTTTTTTCCTGGCCCGCCGCAGCCCAGATCCAAGCCCTGTATAATCTAGACCGTATACGTACAGTACCCTGGTCCGAAAAAAAAACATAGATACGACCCCACGTCCACGTAAGACCTGCCGATTCCAATCATTCACGCGAGCAGCTCCATTAATCTCGCGAGCATTGACGCAGCTCCATAAGTAGTAGATCTCCACCGGCGGCTATCTCGTCGCCGGTGATCTCGTCGGACAGCGGGCGCGACAATGTCGTGAATCTCCAACGATCGCGCACAGGTACCGCATCCCACGTCCCCCCTCTAGTCTCGCTCGCGGCAACATCGAACGAACTGCCGCCGCGCCAGTGGCAGTGGTTAACCTAGCTACCCGGCGGCGCATGCGTTCGTGGATCTTGTTCCGGTAGTGCCGCTCCTCGTGATCTGGGTTCACATAGCGTCGGTTGCCGTCGGCTGTGCGCACCACCAGTATCGTTATTTGATGTGGCGGCTAACCTAGGTATCCGGCGGCAGAGGTAATCACAGATCTAGCTAGGTTTTGAGATCGCGCAGTTCCTCGCGATTGAAAGTGATCACGACGGGTGCCGTGGCCATCTTCCTTACTAAGTTTGGCAGATCTGAATGGCCTCGGTTGCGGTTGTTTACATAACATCTGTGATCGTGTGCTATGTGTTTTATATTTCATCATTGATAATGTTTGCACATGTGATGATACATATTATTGGTTGTAGGAAATGGCGGAAGAGGAGTTAACTGATATCATGGTAGACATGGAGTTTGGAGAACTGATGAAAGACTGGATAGAAGATTGGTCAGATGATGAAAATTCAGATCGTGAAGATCGGTCAGAGAATGGGAACGAATGGGACGATCTTAATGTGAGTGGAATTGTCATGTTGTAATTTTTTGGTGGCATCTGACAATACTAAATCTTTGTGTTGAAAATTTATAGATCCATGAGCTTAATGATGATCAGGAAAACAACTCGGAGCTCTCGAATGAAGATTACATTAGTCAGGTACGTAAGTGAAAAATTTTGTTGGCATGCAAATCGAATTTCTTCTGGAATATTATATGATAAGTAATTATGTATTTGTGTTGTATTTTTCAGTTCATTTCTGAATGTCATAATGCGTACCACTATTACGGTGAATCCGACGCGGAGACATGCCTTAACGACGAATCATTAGATGCACCTGGTTCTGGGGAGTCCGAGTCGTCGGTCATCATGAGTGAGGTATGTTTGTAATCAATGTTCTATGGAAGTAAGTAATGTTAAACCATAGAAATCTGTTTTCATGGCTGTGGTTTGATTGTGTAGGTGACACAAGATGATGGTGCAAAGAATGTCCAAGATACTGCCAGTGCAGATGATAAGAGGGATATGTTCATGCAGATAATGGAAATGACCTTTACGTCTCACGATGCTGCGTATGATTTCTACAATAGCTATGCTAGAGATAATGGTTTCAGCATTAGAAAGAATAAGGTCAAGTATAGCAAAACAGAGTCACGTCATATGCGTTATAGGCGGTTTGTTTGTTCAAGACAAGGGAAACGTGACAGCAAGTTGCTAACCGAGGAAGGACACAGCCGTAGGCTCAGAGCCGAGACACGCTGCTTTTGCAAAGCGCACCTGACCGTCAAGCTTGACCAAAAGCGTGGGGTTTGGTATGTTGAAAGTTTTGAGGACAAGCATAGCCATATGTTGGCAGGACCGGACGAGGTACCTTTTCTTTGGTCCCACAGAAAAATCAAAGAGTACCAGAAGCATGAGATAATGTCCATGGGAGCTGCAGGGATTAGAATTCACGACATGATGGATTGCTTCATCAGCAAGCATGTATGGTACGGCGGTGTTGGTTTTACCAGGCGTGAAATATACAACCTTTGCGCCAAGGAGAAGAGAAAGCTGCTTTCAAAAGGTGATGCTGCCACAGCCATAGGCATCATGGCCAGTAGGAAACAGAGGGATCCTAGCTTCTTTTTCGAGTACATGCTAGATAAGGAAGGACATTTGAATAGGATGTTCTGGTGCGACTCCCAGTCTCATCATGACTATGAGGACTTCGGCGACGTGCTTGTATTTGACAGCACGTACAAGATGAACCGCTATGGTATGCCATTCATACCTTTTGTTGGTCTTAACAATCACCGGAAGACCACTGTTTTTGGTTGTGCCATAGTTTCGGACGAGACCGAGGAGACATACGTGTGGCTTTTGCAGACGTTTTTGAGGTCCATGTGTCAAAAGATGCCTAAGAGTGTAATCACAGACGCCGACGCTGCGATGATCAAGGCAATTCGCAAAGTCTTGCCAGACGTGTGGCACCGTATATGTACGTGGCACATAGAGAAAAATATGAAGATTCACCTTAGTCACAAGTCCTTGAAGGAGTTTCGAACTCTTCTGTACTACAGCACGTCCACGGCAATGTTTGAGGAGAGATGGCACGCATTTTCCAAAAAATGGCAGTCGGGAAAAACTGTAACATGGTTGAGGCGGATGTATAAGAAGAGAAGACTGTGGGCCGCAACATATCTAACAGAGGGGTTTTGGCTTGGCATGAAAAGCAACCAGCGGAGTGAAAGCCTGAACTCATGCCTTCACCTCCACCTAGACGGTGAAATGACCCTGGTGGATATGATTTTGCACTATGAGAACGCCGTTGTGCGTATCCGTGAAAACGAGGCGCGAGATGACTGCACGGCCTCACAGAGTTTACCGGTGCCAGTTACTAGCTCGAGGGAACTTGAGATAACTGCTTCTCACGTCTTCACTCCAGCAAACTTCTATATGTTGCAGGATGATCTTAGAAAAATTGACGGCATGGAGATTGTAGAAATTAAGCTGGGAGACGGATCATAGCAGTACATCGTGGCCTGGAAGAATAACCGCAAGCGCCGTTTTTGGGTGGAGTATACACCAGTAAATTCCGCAGAAACTATAAGGTGCAGCTGCAGAAGAATGATTCGAAAGGGTCTACCTTGCAAGCACATATTCCATGTACTGAAGCACTTGAACATATCTGAAATACCAAAGTGTTTAGTTCTTATTCGGTTCACGAAAGAAGCAAGGTTGGGACTGCCCGCGAGGCGCACAAGCGATCTGTTGGGATTTGGTTGGACTGGGGCCGGGGAAAGAATGAAATATAGCCAGGTCAGTGTGTTAGCGTCTGAAGCTATGCATGCGGCATGCAAACACCCTGCTTTGTGGGATCAGTTACAGGAGAGTTTGAAGGCTGTGATAGCTAAGAGTCATGAGTATGATCTGCTAGACGAAAATTTGTTGAAGCAAACAAATGACATCAGTAAGTGTGCAGTTGAATATGTGGACGATGGTGAAGGCAACATGATTGAGGTTAAAGATCCGATGAAAGTGTCAAGCAAAGGTGCAACAAAGGCAGATGAGAGCCGCCCTGTCTCGAAAAATGGTAGACCACTCTCTTTTGATGAGTTGAAAACCCGGTGCGGCGCTTGCAAATTGGTAGGACACACTAGACGTAGCAAGAAATGCAAACTAAATGAGAAGTAAGTGTTTGTATGCATTGTGGATTATTAAAGTTTGTATCATTCATTAACTTATCTTGTCTTCTATTAGGTGCAGAAAAGTGGAGAAGGAACAAGAGTAGAACACTTGCTTCAAATATTTACTGTGTTAATCGGCCGGCTCATACTTGGAGGCTTTGGCCCCCTGATTGTATCCTTAGTGTATTAGCAGACGAGATCCCAGTCTTTGTTTAAAAAAGTAAGATGTTTCCCTGTAAACAAAAATCAAAAAAATTCTTTACTGTGTAATGACCGGGGCGGGAGGTAAAAAGAATATTATTGTATGTTTCCCTTGCCCACGTCCTAAATGCCATTAAATAAGTAACTTACCACTCTCCTCCCCACCACACACTCGCCCACCTCCCACGGGCGCCGGTTCGAACTCCCCTCTTATCCCCACCTACAGTAGATCGAGAATACCCTCGCCGGCGACCGCTGCAACCGCCTCCATGGAGAGAAGCCTCGGCTGGCATAGAGCGATGGTGGACCTCGCCGGTGATGACGAGGGGTGGCGCGCGTAGTTGACGGAGGTGTGCGGCTGGTTCCCCGGCACGGAGATGTTGGTCAACCACGCGCGTGGCCTCGTCAAAGTCCTCACCGACGCTGAGAAGAAGCGCGCCTTCCCCTACGGCCGCGGCGTCCCGCCGGCTGTCCTACTCGTGTGGGCAATGCGAGAGGCCATGCTGAGCGACTCCCCTGTTCAGCGCGCAAGGTGGTGGATGTACCGCCCCACCACCATGACGCTATGGCCAGATTCAGCACGCGTCGCATCGAGGGCGGGCTGCATCGACGTCGAGCTCGTTGTCCCTGCGCCCGTCACCCCGGACTACCAGGTCCGCCATGTGTCGAAGCCAGTGCTGCCGTTCGGCTCTAACATCGTGGAGGACGACGTGGAGGAGGTACTGGTCATCCCTGATGAGGATGAGGAGGGCGAGGAGGACGCTGTGCAGATGGTAGCGCCGGTCGCCGTCGAGGGTGGCAAGACAATGCCCATCGACGTCGAGGTCCTTCCCCTCCTCCCTAACATAGTGAAGGTGGAAGCAGAGGAGGTGGCTCAGGATCAGGTGGCGCAGCTGTCCAACAGAACGGTGGTCAAGAAGAAGGCTTCTCCGTGTGTGGTGCGCCGCTCATGCTGCCTCAAATTTCTGAAGAAGTGAAGATGGGCACATTTGCTGAAGGAGGAGGAAGCTGCTGGTTATATTAAGTTAGGTATGCTGTTATATGTTTCAGCATATAAGTTAACATTATTTTGGGTTTGATGTTGGTTAGGTATGCTTTTATATGTAAGTATATAAGTTATGCAATCGGTACGGTTTGATCGGGTTCTTTGTGGCCGAAGAACTGAATATCTACTGCTCACCCTAAGTGCCAAGTTCAGTTAAATTTCTGATTATTGAATAGGTATTGTTGCTTTGCTTCAGTGTTGCATGGAAGCTGCTAGATGTTGCTCCTATGTTGCAACAAGACAATGAACTAGTCTGCTACATAAATCAGTAGTGTTGCTAGGTGACGTGCCCATGTGCATCACATACCAAATATAGTACATGCCAAAAGTGCATTGTCTGTCAAATATAGGACATGCCAAAAGTGCATTGTCTGCCAAATATAGAACATGCCAAAAGTGCACTGTCTACCAATCATGATGGCCCCATGTTATTTATGCTGCAATCTCTGTTACACTTTGCCCATAAACTGAATAGCAAATAATTCAGTATCATTTCATCATGTCAATTACAATGATGTCAATAACTTTATGAACAATCTACTTGCTAACTATGACAGCAATCATAATGGCAAGCAGGCCAAGATACAGAAGACCTCCAAATCCTAAAATCCTATCCCTATAGAGAAGTATCTCCTTGTACATCTTAACCATTGCCCTCTTTTCTTTCTCATTCCTTTTAATTTCAGCTTCATATTCTGTAATCTTAGTCTCTAGTTTCTTGTTCTTCATGGCAAGATACTTAATGACTGACTTTGCTTTGCTATCCCACTCCCCATCAACCCATTCAACATACTCAGAAGTGATATCATCCTAAATAAATCATCAGCAAGTCAAGTCATTTTATAATTGAACTTTTCGCCGCAAGCGTTAAACACTGAACTTTTTTGCAGCTTGACCGCAATAGCAGTACTAGTTTGAAGATCATGGTCAGTAGACTAACCTGAAACACACATCCCCCGAGTGCACTGCCAAAATTGTCTGCATCTATGCAGACACGGCCACTAGGAGTTTCCTGATGACCACATAGATGAAGCTTGTCATGGCCACAGGTGATGAATTATGGGCGATGATGCTGGGATGTAAAGAACAACGGTAAAGAACTTACCTTTTTGCCACCAAAGTGTAGCACTGAAGAAACCCTAGCCGTGGGTTCTCCCGGCCCGCCGCCGCCCACAAAAACCCCGTCCCCTGTTCCACCAGATCCGCCGCCGCTGCCTCCTGTGCCACTGAATCCGGCCCACCTGCTTGCAGGACCCAGGGTTCGACCTAACTTGCGGCCGCCACAGCTCTTCTCGCCGCCGCCGCCGCCGCCCGACGCCCAGCTCGCTGTCATGCTTTCGCCGTCGAGATTTGGATGCGCAAATAGAGTGGGAGGGCTAGGGATTTGGAAAGCGAAACGAGAAAAGCGGAAAGATCGATGTGAACCTGGCAAAATGGGCTGGTGTAGCGCTGCCGGGAAGAAAGACCGCCTGTGGGGACCCTCACGTGGTTAGATGGGTCGTGCCTGGCATTATGATGAGGATAGAAAAAGTTAATTATACATATAATTAAAAAATGATGGGTTTGTAAAACAAACTAGAAAAACATGATGCCTGATAACACGCGATAGAGCCAACGAGCTGACATGACTTTGATGAGTGTAATATTGAAGGAAATATGCCCTAGAGGCAATAATAAAGTTATTATTTATTTCCTTATATCATGATAAATGTTTATTATTCATGCTAGAATAGTATTAACCGGAAACATAATACATGTGTGAATACATAGACCAAAAGAGTGTCACTAGTATGCCTCTACTTGACTAGCTCGTTAATCAAAGATGGTTATGTTTCCTAACCATGAACAAAGAGTTGTTATTTGATTAACGAGGTCACATCATTAGTAGAATGATCTGATTGACATGACCCATTCCATTAGCTTAGCACCCGATCGTTTAGTATGTTGCTATTGCTTTCTTCATGACTTATACATGTTCCTATAACTATGAGATTATGCAACTCCCGTTTACCGGAGGAACACTTTGGGTACTACCAAACGTCACAACGTAACTGGGTGATTATAAAGGAGTACTACAGGTGTCTCCAATGGTAGATGTTGGGTTGGCGTATTTCGAGATTAGGGTTTGTCACTCCGATTGTCGGAGAGGTATCTCTGGGCCCTCTCGGTAATGCACATCACATAAGCCTTGCAAGCACTGTAACTAATATGTTAGTTGTGAGATGATGTATTACGGAACGAGTAAAGAGACTTGCCGGTAACGAGATTGAACTAGGTATTGGATACCGACGATCGAATCTCGGGCAAGTAACATACCGATGACAAAGGGAACAACGTATGTTGTTATGCGGTCTGACCGATAAAGATCTTCGTAGAATATGTAGGAGCCAATATGGGCATCCAGGTCCCGCTATTGGTTATTGACCGGAGACGTGTCTCGGTCATGTCTACATTGTTCTCGAACCGTAGGGTCCGCACGCTTAACGTTACGATGACAGTTATTATGAGTTTATGCATTTTGATGTACCGAAGGTTGTTCGGAGTCCCGGATGAGATCACGGACATGACGAGGAGTCTCGAAATGGTCGAGACGTAAATATTGATATATTGGAAGCCTATGTTTGGACATAGGAAGTGTTCCGGGTGAAATCGGGATTTTACCGGAATACCGGGAGGGTTACCGGAACCCCCCGGGAGACTAATGGGCCTATTGGGCCTTAGTGGAAAAGAGAAAAGAGGCAGCCCACAGCTGGCCGCGCGCCCCCCCTTCCCCAAGTCCTAGTAGGACTAGGAGAAGGGGCCGGCCCCCCTCTCTCTCCGTTCCCCCTTGAGAGTCCTAGTTGGAATAGGATTGGAGGGTGGAGTCCTACTCCCGGTAGGAGTAGGACTCCCCCTGCGCCTCTCTCTCTCTGGCCGGCCAGCCCCCCTCCCTCCAACCTTTATATACGGGGTCAGGGGACACCCCAAGACACACAAGTTGATCCTTGAGATCGTTCCTTAGCCGTGTGCGGTGCCCCCTGCCACCAAATTCCACCTCGATCATACCGTTGTAGTGCTTAGGCGAAGCCCTGCGTCGGTAGTACATCAAGATCGTCACCACGCCGTCGTGCTGACGGAACTCTTCCTCGACGCTTTGCTGGATCGGAGCCCGAGGATCGTCATCGAGCTGAACGTGTGCTAAGAACTCGGAGGTGCCGGAGTAACGGTGCTTGGATCGGTCGGATCGGGAAGAAGACGTACGACTACTTCCTCTACGTTGTCTGATCGCTTCCGCAGTCGGTCTGCGTTGGTACGTAGACAACACTCTCCCCTCTCGTTGCTGTGCATCACCATGATCTTGCGTGTGCGTAGGAAAATTTTCGAAATTACTACGTTCCCCAACAGTGGCATCCGAGCCTAGGTTTTATGGTTTGATGTTATTTGCACGAGTAGAACACAAGTGAGTTGTGGGCGATACAAGTCATACTGCCTACCAGCATGTCATACTTTGGTTCGGCGGTATTGTTGGGTGAGACGATCCGGACCAACCTTACGCGTACTCTTACGCGAGACCGGTTCCCTCGACGTGCTTTGCACATAGATGGCTTGCGGAAGACTGTCTCTCCAACTTTAGTTGAACCAAGTGTGACTACGCCCGGTCCTTGAGAAGGATAAAATGGAGTCTATTTGACGAACTATCGTTGTGGTTTTGATGCGTAGGTGAGATGAGTTCTTACTTAAGCCCGTAGCAGCCACGTAAAACTTGCAACAACAAAGTAGAGGACGTCTAACTTGTTTTTGCAGGGTATGTTGTGATGTGATATGGTCAAGGCATGATGCTGATTTTATTGTATGAGATGATCATGTTTTGTAACCGAGTTATCGGCAACTGGCAGGAGCCATATGGTTGTCGCTTTATTGTATGCAATGCAATCGCGATGCAATGCTTTACTTTATTACTAAGGGGTAGTGATAGTCGTGGAAGCATAAGATTGGCGAGACGACAACAATGCTACGATGGAGATCAAGGTGTCGCGCCGGTGACGATGGTGATCATGACGGTGCTTCAGAGATGGAGATCACAAGCACAAGATGATGATGGCCATATCATATCACTTATATTGATTGCATGTGATGTTTATCCTTTTATGCATCTTATCTTGCTTTGATTGACGGTAGCATTATAAGATGATCTCTCACTAAATTATCAAGAAGTGTTCTCCCTGAGTATGCACCGTTGCCAAAGTTCGTCGTGCCCAGACACCACGTGATGATCGGGTGTGATAAGCTCTACGTCCAAATACAACGGGTGCAAAACAGTTGCACACGCAGAATACTCGGGTTATACTTGATGAGCCAAGCATATACAGATATGGCCTCGGAACACGGAGGCCGAAAGGTCAAGCGTGAATCATATAGTAGATATGATCAACATAACGATGTTCACCATTGAAAACTACTCCATCTCACGTGATGATCGGTTATGGTTTAGTTGATTTGGATCACGTGATCACTTAGAGGATTAGAGGGATGTCTATCTAAGTGGGAGTTCTTAAGTAATTTGATTAACTGAACTTAAACTTATCATGAACTTAGTACCTGATAGTATCTTGCTTGTTTATGTTGATTGTAGATAGATGGCTCGTGCTGTTGTTCCGTTAAATTTTAATGCGTTCCTTGAGAAAGCAAAGTTGAACGATGATGGTAGCAATTACACGGACTGGGTCCGTAACCTGAGGATTATCCTCATTGCTGCACAGAAGAATTACGTCCTGGAAGCACCGCTGGGTGACAGGCCTGCTGCTGGAGCAACGCCAGATGTTATGAACGTCTGGCAGAGCAAAGCTGATGACTACTCGATAGTTCAGTGTGCCATGCTTTACGGCTTAGAATCGGGACTTCAACGACGTTTTGAACGTCATGGAGCATATGAGATGTTCCAGGAGTTGAAGTTGATATTTCAAGCAAATGCCCGAATTGAGAGATATGAAGTCTCCAATAAGTTCTATAGCTGCAAGATGGAGGAGAACAGTTCTGTCAGTGAGCATATACTCAAAATGTCTGGGTATAATAATCACTTGATTCAGATGGGAGTTAATCTTCCAGATGACTGCGTCATTGACAGAATTCTCGAATCACTGCCACCAAGCTACAAGAGCTTCGTGATGAACTATAATATGCAAGGGATGAACAAGACTATTCCTGAGCTCTTCGCAATGCTGAAAGCAGCGGAGGTAGAAATCAAGAAGGAGCATCAAGTGTTGATGGTTAGCAAAACCACTAGTTTCAAGAAAAAGGGCAAAGGGAAGAAGAAGGGAAAATTCAAGAAGAACAGCAAGCAAGTTGCTGCTCAGGAGAAGAAACCCAAGTCTGGACCTAAGCCTGAAACTGAGTGCTTCTACTGCAAGCAGACTGGTCACTGGAAGCGGAACTGCCCCAAGTATTTGGCGGATAAGAAGGATGGCAAAGTGAACAAAGGTATATGTGATATACATGTTATTGATGTGTACCTTACTAGAGCTCGCAGTAGCACCTGGGTATTTGATACTGGTTCTGTTGCTAATATTTGCAACTCGAAACAGGGACTACGGAATAAGCGGACGCTAGCAAAGGACGAGGTGACGATGCGCGTGGGAAACGGTTCCAAAGTCGATGTGATCGCGGTCGGCACGCTACCTCTACATCTACCTTCGGGATTAATATTAGACCTAAATAATTGTTATTTGGTGCCAGCGTTGAGCATGAACATTATATCTGGATCTTGTTTGATGCGAGACGGTTATTCATTTAAATCAGAGAATAATGGTTGTTCTATTTATATGAGTAATATCTTTTATGGTCATGCACCTTTGAAGAGTGGTCTATTCTTGTTGAATCTCGATGATAGTGATACACATATTCATAATGTAGAAGCCAAAAGATGCAAAGTAAATAATGATAGTGCAACTTATTTGTGGCACTGCCGTTTAGGTCATATCGGTGTAAAGCGCATGAAGAAACTCCATACTGATGGGCTTTTGGAACCACTTGATTATGAATCACTTGGTACTTGCGAACCGTGCCTCATAGGCAAGATGACTAAAACACCGTTCTCCGGTACTATGGAGAGAGCAACAGATTTATTGGAAATCATACATACCGATGTATGTGGTCCGATGAATATTGAGGCTCGTGGCGGATATCGTTATTTTCTCACCTTCACAGATGATTTAAGCATATATGGGTATATCTACTTAATGAAACATAAGTCTGAAACATTTGAAAAGTTCAAAAAATTTCACAGTGAGGTTGAAAATCATCGTAACAAGAAAATAAAGTTTCTACGATCTGATCGTGGAGGAGAATATTTGAGTTACGAGTTTGGTGTACATTTGAAAAATTGTGGCATAGTTTCGCAACTCACACCACCCGGAACACCACAGCGTAATGGTGTGTCCGAACGTCGTAATCGTACTTTACTAGATATGGTGCGATCTATGATGTCTCTTACTGATTTACCGCTATCGTTTTGGGGTTATGCTTTAGAGACGGCCGCATTCACATTAAATAGGGCACCATCAAAATCCGTTGAGACGACACCTTATGAACTATGGTTTGGCAAGAAACCAAAGTTGTCGTTTCTTAAAGTTTGGGGCTGCGATGCTTATGTGAAAAAGCTTCAACCTGATAAGCTCGAACCCAAATCGGAGAAATGTGTCTTCATAGGATATCCAAAGGAAACTATTGGATACACCTTCTATCACAGATCCGAAGGCAAGACTTTTGTTGCTAAATTCGGAAACTTTCTAGAGAAGGAGTTTCTCTCGAAAGAAGTGAGTGGGAGGAAAGTAGAACTTGACGAGGTAACTGTACCTGCTCCCTTATTGGAAAATAGTACATCACAGAAAACTGTTTCTGCGACACCTATACCAATTAGTGAGGAAGCTAATGATGATGATCATGAAGCTTCAGGACAAGATACTACTGAACCACGTAGATCAACCAGAGTGAGATCCGCACCAGAGTGGTACGGTAATCTAGTTCTGGAAGTCATGCTACTAGATCATGATGAACCTACGAGCTATGAAGAAGCGATGGTGAGCCCAGATTCCGCAAAGTGGCTTGAGGCCATGAAATCTGAGATGGGATCCATGTATGAAAACAAAGTTTGGACTTTGGTTGACTTGCCCGATGATCGGCAAGCAATTGAGAATAAATGGATCTTCAAGAAAAAGACTGACGCTGACGGTAATATTACTATATATAAAGCTCGACTTGTCGCGAAAGGTTTTCGACAAGTTCAAGGGGTTGACTACGATGAGACCTTCTCACCCGTAGCGATGCTTAAGTCCGTCAGAATTATGTTAGCAATTGCCGCATTTTATGATTATGAAATATGGCAGATGGATGTCAAAACTGCATTCCTGAATGGATTTCTGGAAGAAGAGTTGTATATGATACAACCAGAAGGTTTTGTCGATCCAAAGGGAGCTAACAAAGTATGCAAACTCCAGCGATCCATTTATGGACTGGTGCAAGCATCCCGGAGTTGGAATAAACGCTTTGATAGTGTGATCAAAGCATTTGGCTTTATACAGACTTTTGGAGAAGCCTGTATTTACAAAAAGTGAGTGGGAGCTCTGTAGCATTTCTGATATTATATGTGGATGACATATTGCTTATTGGAAATGATATAGAATTTCTAGATAGCATAAAGGGATACTTGAATAAAAGTTTTTCGATGAAAGACCTTGGGGAAGCTGCTTACATATTAGGCATAAAGATCTATAGAGATAGATCAAAACGCTTAATTGGACTTTCACAGAGCACATACCTTGACAAGATTTTGAAGAAGTTCAAAATGGATCAAGCAAAGAAAGGGTTCTTGCCTGTGTTACAAGGTGTGAAGTTGAGTCAGACTCAATGCCCGACCACTGCAGAAGATAGAGAGAAAATGAAAGATGTTCCCTATGCTTCAGCCATAGGCTCTATCATGTATGCAATGTTGTGTACCAGACCTGATGTGTGCCTTGCTATAAGTTTAGCAGGGAGGTACCAAAGTAATCCAGGAATGGATCACTGGACAGCGGTCAAGAACATCCTGAAATACCTGAAAAGGACTAAGGATATGTTTCTCGTATATGGAGGTGACAAAGAGCTCACCGTAAGAGGTTACGTTGATGCAAGCTTTGACACTGATCCGGACGATTCTAAATCGCAAACCGGATACGTGTTTACTTTAAACGGTGGAGCTGTCAGTTGGTGCAGTTCTAAACAAAGCGTCGTAGCGGGATCTACATGTGAAGCGGAGTACATAGCTGCTTCGGAAGCAGCAAACGAAGGAGTCTGGATGAAGGAGTTCATATCCGATCTAGGTGTCATACCTAGTGCATCGGGTCCAATGAAAATCTTTTGTGACAATACTGGTGCAATTGCTTTGGCAAAGGAATCCAGATTTCACAAAAGGACCAAACACATCAAGAGACGCTTCAACTCCATCCGGGATTTAGTCCAGGTGGGAGACATAGAGATTTGCAAGATACATACGGATCTGAATGTTGCAGACCCATTGACTAAGCCTCTTCCACGAGCAAAACATGATCAACACCAAGGCTCCATGGGTGTTAGAATCATTACTGTGTAATCTAGATTATTGACTCTAGTGCAAGTGGGAGACTGAAGGAAATATGCCCTAGAGGCAATAATAAAGTTATTATTTATTTCCTTATATCATGATAAATGTTTATTATTCATGCTAGAATTGTATTAACCGGAAACATAATACATGTGTGAATACATAGACCAACAGAGTGTCACTAGTATGCCTCTACTTGACTAGCTCGTTAATCAAGGATGGTTATGTTTCCTAACCATGAACAAAGAGTTGTTATTTGATTAACGAGGTCACATCATTAGTAGAATGATCTGATTGACATGACCCATTCCATTAGCTTAGCACCCGATCGTTTAGTATGTTGCTATTGCTTT
The DNA here is from genome assembly GCA_034509565.1 of Triticum monococcum. Lineage (NCBI taxonomy): Eukaryota > Viridiplantae > Streptophyta > Magnoliopsida > Poales > Poaceae > Triticum > Triticum monococcum. The sequence continues at coordinate 701,556,961 of CM067847.1, forward strand.
CTTCATGACTTATACATGTTCCTATAACTATGAGATTATGCAACTCCCGTTTACCGGAGGAACACTTTGGGTACTACCAAACGTCACAACGTAACTGGGTGATTATAAAGGAGTACTACAGGTGTCTCCAATGGTAGATGTTGGGTTGGCGTATTTCGAGATTAGGGTTTGTCACTCCGATTGTCGGAGAGGTATCTCTGGGCCCTCTCGGTAATGCACATCACATAAGCCTTGCAAGCACTGCAACTAATATGTTAGTTGTGAGATGATGTATTACGGAACGAGTAAAGAGACTTGCCGGTAACGAGATTGAACTAGGTATTGGATACCGATGATCGAATCTCGGGCAAGTAACATACCGATGACAAAGGGAACAACGTATGTTGTTATGCGGTCTGACCGATAAAGATCTTCGTAGAATATGTAGGGGCCAATATGGGCATCCAGGTCCCGCTATTGGTTATTGACCGGAGACGTGTCTCGGTCATGTCTACATTGTTCTCGAACCGTAGGGTCCGCACGCTTAACGTTACGATGACAGTTATTATGAGTTTATGCATTTTGATGTACCGAAGGTTGTTCGGAGTCCCGGATGAGATCACGGACATGACGAGGAGTCTCGAAATGGTCGAGACGTAAAGATTGATATATTGGAAGCCTATGTTTGGACATAGGAAGTGTTCCGGGTGAAATCGGGATTTTACCGGAATACCGGGAGACTAATGGGCCTATTGGGCCTTAGTGGAAAAGAGAAAAGAGGCAGCCCACAGCTGGCCGCCCCCCCCCCTTCCCCAAGTCCTAGTAGGACTAGGAGAAGGGGCCGGCCCCCCTCTCTCTCCTTTCCCCCTTGAGAGTCCTAGTTGGAATAGGATTGGAGGGGGAGTCCTACTCCCGGTAGGAGTAGGACTCCCCCTGCGCCTCTCTCTCTCTGGCCGGCCAGCCCCCCTCCCTCCAACCTTTATATACGGGGGCAGGGGACACCCCAAGACACACAAGTTGATCCTTGAGATCGTTCCTTAGCCGTGTGCGGTGCCCCTGCCACCAAATTCCACCTCGATCATACCGTTGTAGTGCTTAGGCGAAGCCCTGCGTCGGTAGTACATCAAGATCGTCACCACGCTGTCGTGCTGACGGAACTCTTCCTCGACGCTTTGCTGGATCGGAGCCCGAGGATCGTCATCGAGCTGAACGTGTGCTAAGAACTCGGAGGTGCCAGAGTAACGGTGCTTGGATCGGTCGGATCGGGAAGAAGACGTACGACTACTTCCTCTATGTTGTGTGATCGCTTCCGCAGTCGGTCTGCGTTGGTACGTAGACAACACTCTCCCCTCTCGTTGTTGTGCATCACCATGATCTTGCGTGTGCGTAGGAAAATTTTTCAAAATTACTACGTTCCCCAACAAATATTACATTATGGCTCGATATATTTACTTATCTACCATGACTACTTTTCATAATAATGTGATGAGGGGTAATTACTAGGAGATTATGCAAGACGATGACATGCACATAGCTAAGGCAGAATGCTAAGCTTGGTAGAGTTTTAAAAAAAGTTAAGATTTTGAAATTTTTAATAAGAAACTTACGAGAGTAGTTGGAGAGAAAAATAGACTATTATAAAAAAATTGGAGAAGGAGAAAAATATTAATCAAGAACACTTGATAAGTGAAGCCGTGAAAAATACAATTATAAAAAATTGGAGAAGGAGAAAAATATTAAGCAAGAACAATTGATAAGTGAAGCCAAAACTTTATTGGTATGACCAAATTGTCTTCTCCGAACGAATTTTATGACCGAATTGTCTTGTACGAGCGAATTGTCTTGTACGAGCGAATTGTCTGACAGACACAATACACATGCATGTGGCCTGTTTATTACATAAAAATGATAGAACCCCTAAGATAATCATGCCGTCGAAACCTTCGACCGGACTAAATCCAAACCACTAAAACTTCAATCTTTCATGCCGCATGAATTCTTCAGGCGCGTCTTGCTTGCGATTTCGCGAATTTTGTTCTTCACACAGTCCATCGAGTTTGAAGGTGACATAATCAACTCTGCGACGAAACGTCCTCTCCTTGCGTTAACGGTGGCCTGCAAAAAATGACATAAACGTTGCATGAACCGAAGTTGCTACACCATCATAGTAGCTAGTCTACAAATGAAAATAACAACATACCTGTGTAAATTTGCGGGTGATTTTGTCCCCGTCCCAATGTTCTAGACATTCTGTGACAAAAAGGCCACAAGAGTTCCTGGTACATATGCAAACATTAGCGGTGGGCAATACACACATGTGTGTTGTTGTTTGATTGTGCATGGTGTCCTATTAACTCACCCATCCTCTTGCTGGGGTATGTCATACTCCTTGATAGGCCACTTACTTACGTCCGGATATTTCCCTGGTGTAATAAGATTTGCCTGACGCATATCGTGTGCTATAGACATTCGCTATAAAAAGGATAGTGTTAAAGATCAATCATAAACAATATGTAAGAGCAATGGTACAAATGTTGGTTACATTACCAGTGCTTTAATAGTCCTCTCAGTCAGGTCCAAAGGATAGAGCGAATCGAGAGCTTGGAATTCTTTCTTGATCATGTGCATGACCACGGTCATCCAGTGGCTATTGTCGATATTCAACGCGATATACGTCTACAGTGCAAAAAACCATTATGGATCAAAATAAATACTTGATGAACTATCATGTAGTGAAGAATCACAAACATTACGTACCTTATCACGCACAGTATACTATTTCGTGACTCTATTAACTGCCCCAGCTTTGGTCAGAGCACTATCCATGTTGCAGCTCGATGGCAATGGATCGTCATGTGCGATAGCACGATCTACAAGGAATTTGGACCTCCACGCTGGACAGAGGTAATGATCATGACCAACACGCAGCTCCAAATGTCCCATATAAGCATCAATAACCTGCATAGGATATCAGCGCATTACATGTTGAGAGTTGAGACATAGATTTTTGAGCATCTTATAAAGAGGACATGCAAGTAGTACTTACATCGTCCGACAACCATCTATGAGATAGTACCGGTAGAATCCTTTCGGAAGTCAGAGTTATGCCACGGCCTTCACTGTAGTAATTTTTTTTGTTCTTGTTCTTCTCAGTGCTAGCAGCTAACTTCACAAATGAAACAGCTGCATCAATTATTTCCGGCGTCAACTCATCTGCACATCCTCCGGCACATTATTGTTTGAAAATAGAGCTGCATGAAATAATAGGAACGTCAACAATGGTGATCATATGCATTGGTAGTAAATAAAAAAATTAAGAATGTTAGTTACGAGACCTCTAGTAGCAGTACTAGTACAAGAGGTTCTCTGACCACGGCTAGTACGCCTGCCGGGCTTGTCAAGTGCGTAGGGGGAATCAAATTTCTTGGGAACGGTCCGCTTCCACTTACCGGACATAACCTCCTCATCCTTATCGATTGTTCCACCTTTTTTTCCATTCGCCTTAGCCATGAACTTGCCGACAGAAGATGGACAAATGTCTATGTCCGATGAAGGTGCTTGAGTAGAAGTACCAACCACCCAAGGGTTTTCCGGTGTACCCCCACATACATCATTACGCTTAATAGGTGAAGCTTCCTTGTGTCCTTTCAGCTTCGATGGGGTTTTCTGTTTCGCAAACTAAATCGTGTGAACATTTCTGGATGAAAAAAATAAAACGAGAAAATTATAGACAGAAAGATAAATACATAGTACCTCAGGTACAGTGTTATGGTCGGGAAGCACTTCAGGCTGCGTCATGTCAATGATCGGCTCTCCATCACTGTCCATGTCTTCCTTGTACATGAATTCCTTCTTTTCATATGGACCATTCTCGAACGAATCCACTTCGCCCGGATCATTCTCCGCGGATGGCACGGCAGCAGCCGGCTTGTACATGACACCTTCTTTGTTAAACTTCTCCAACAACCTCTGCAATACAAATATAAACTTAGTAATGGTAGGATGGTTTAAAACAGGAAACATACTGTAAAGTATAATGTTTGGGTGTGATACCTCAGCTACTTGATCAGGGATTCGCCTCATCTCGTTTTGTATGAAGTCCATGCACCGCTTCATTAGAAGCTCCATCAAATCTTCCGACAATGCGGCTGACGTCAACTTCTTTGCATTTCCAGTTGCAGGCTTGGTTTTTGGCTTCATGGTAGGCGCATTATTTGGGATGTTGGGCTCCTGAGCCCTATACTCCTAGGTGATATTATTTTCGATCTGCATGCGATATTGAAGTACATGTGATGAATAAAAAATAAATAGTATTAAGTTACAAAACATTTAATAAAGACGAAAGACAATGACTTACCCTTACGTTACCACGGCCGCGCCCATTATCATAGTCGAACCTATCTCTCCTAGTGGTTGCGCCTTCTGTCCAGTTCCTCATAAGAGGTTGTATGGACAAGTTGGGATTATAGGCGCATTCGCCTTCGACCGGTTGCACCTTCTCCCAGTACAAGTACTACAAAAAAAATATAAGGATTTAGAGTTAGTAAAATACATCACATAAAATTTACAATGATATGATAATTAACATTATGCAACAGGTCTGATATGTGTACCTGCAAGAGAGCCAAATTGCCTTTCGGCCATTGGCGGAGGTGTTTGCCTTTCTTCACTATGCCAAGGCAATCAAGGAGAACACGCATGGTGAAAGCATTCCAGTTAATCTTTGAAATACATTTCACATCGTAGACCAAAGCGTGGTACTGCTTTGGCACAATCTTGCTCGACATGGGAGCAATAATTGTTCCTAACAGGACCAGCACTCTTTGCGAAGGAAATCATCGTCGGTGGCTTTACTTTTAATTATGTCCTCAATGAGATTATCTACCACTATGTTTTCTGACGTCTTACTGAGAAATTGTGGCGGCACCCGCTCCTTCATGTCCTCACCTTCTTCAGTTAGAATGTCCGAAGCGGACAGTCCTTGGTTCTCGAGGTTAAAGATGCACTCGACGTCGACCGCACCGAGAGTCACCTCCCCAACCTGCTCTTGTATAATGAATCTGCCCGTGCTGGCCTGAAAATTCTCAATCATATACCTAATCAGCAGGGTACGCATCTTAATAGATGGTATTTGCAGCATGCTGCGCAACGATGTATCAGCCAGTCTAGCGCGTTGACTGCTCGATATATCTGCAACAAGCTTGCACCATTTCTCAACTGCGCATACTATTTCTCCATTCAACTCGTCCATCCTGTTGAAAGAAAATATATAACTTCGTGACATTAGCTAACACTAAAGAAAAAATAACAATAGGCATGCAAAAATATAAAACTTTCTGGCAATAGCTAACACTAATGCAAAAATAACACTAATGAAAATACAATACTATCATCATGTATACTGCAACATGCAGCCAAGTGTGTGCTGACATGAGGCAATAAAAAAATAACTACAATTGGTAATTGAATTTACTTGCATCTGATCAAGTTCTTTGAGTACCATTTAAATTATATAATCAATGTATTGCATCATGCTTCTCGAGAAACAACATCCTATTCTACCATGCTATGAAAGAACCAAAGAATGATTTCATCTACGCCATTTGGTCAGAACGCATCTAGTCCAGTTCATACTAGTTGAAAATATGTGGTAAACCTAAGTCCATCAAAGCAACGAGACGGAGGGAGTAGCTTGCTATGAAAGCGCGAGGGAAGGAGGACAATTTACTTGATCGGTCGACGAAGATGAAAGAAGTCGGCGATGCATTCTCGGCGTAGTTCGTCGAGGTCGGCCTACACGTGCGGACGACCTTGATCTTCTCGGGTTTTTTGTGGCGTGGGGGATGCGGCGGACGGAGCTGTCGACGCCTCGCCGGCAGGAGTCGATCTAGTCGACGACACGTGCGAGGAGGAGTAGATTATATATGAGGTCGACGCATAGGTCGTCGTAACTTCCCTGTGGCCAATCTCGCGATCTATATTTTCCTCCGTTGAAGCGAGGCTGAACGTGGTCCTCAATCGTAGGGATTAGGAACATATGGATTAGCACGATTCCAGAATTGTGTAACAGAATGGCAACTACTCCCGTGATCGACGTGCGTGTGATCGGTGTGCATGGAAAGCGCAGCGTTCTGGGCTCCACAATATGGATCCGACACTTATTTGCGGTCTGGGCCGGCCCACCTACCTGCATTGTTTCTTCCCTCAAAATAAATATCATTGGTTCATCCGTAAAAAAAACTATTTGTGACACGTATTACTTATTGTATACTTGTATATGTTCAACAATATTTATAGTATATCTATCATTTCTACAATATTATACATGCATCGAGTGTTTGGGATCATTTCGTGAGATCCTAGTGCTGGGGAACGTTGCAGAAAACAAAAAATTTCCTACTCGTTTCACCAAGATCATCTAGGAGTTCATCTAGCAACGAGTCACGAGATGCATCTACATACCTTTGTAGATCGCGTGCGGAAGCGTTCGTTAGAACGAGGTTGAAGTAGTCGTACACAACGTGATCCGAATCACCGATGACCAGCGCCGAACGGACGGCACCTCCGCGTTCAACACACGTACGGGACGATGGCGTCTCCTCCGTCTTGATCCAGCAAGGATGAAGGAGAGGTTGAGGAAGACAACTCCAATGGCAGCACAACGGCGTGGTGCAATTGGTACAGCAGTTCTCCGATAGGGCTTCGCCAAGCTCGGACGGAGAAAGAGAGGAGTTGGGGAGGGGAGGGGCTGCGCCTTCAATTGTGTGTTGCAGCCCTCCCCTCACCCCTCTATATATAGGAGGAGAGGGCAAGGGGGGCCGGCCACCTAGGGGAAACCCTAGATGGGGCGGCGGCCAAAGGGGAGGAGGAAAGGGTGGCTTGCCCCCCAAGCTAGGGGGCGCCCCCTTCTCCGCTTTAGGGTTTCCCCTCCCCAAACCCTAGCCGCATGGGCCTAGGTGGGGAGGCGCGCCCAGCCCACTAGGGGCTGGCTCCCTCTCCCACTTAGCCCATGTGGCCCCCCGAGAGGGGTGGCCCCTCCCGGTGGACCCCCGGAACCCTCCCGGTGGCCCCGGTACAATACCGGCATGCCCCCGAAACTTTCCGGAGTCCGTTTAACCACTTTCCATATATAAATCTTTACCTCCGAACTATTCCGGAACTCCTCGTGACGTCCGAGATCTCATCCGGGACTCCGAACAACATTCGGTAATCACATACTTGTCTTCCTAATAACCCTAGCGTCACCGAACCTTAAGTGTGTAGACCCTACGGGTTCGGGAGACATGTAGACATGACCGAGACGACCTCTGGTCAATAACCAACAGCGGGATCTGGATACCCATGTTGGCTCGCACATGTTTCTCGATGTTGTCATCGGATGAACCACTATGTCAAGGGTTCAAGCAACCCCGTATTCTATTCCCTTTGTCAGACGGTATGTTACTTGCCCGAGACTCGATCGTTGGTATCCCAATACCTCGTTCAGTCTCGTTACCGGCAAGTCACTTTACTCGTACCGCAATGCATGATCCCGTGACCAGACACTTGATCACTTTGAGCTCATTATGATGATGCATTACCGAGTGGGCCCAGTGATACCTCTCCGTAACACGGAGTGACAAATCCCAGTCTTGATCCGTGTCAACCCAACAGACACTTTCGGAGATACCTGTAGTCTACCTTTATAGTCACCCATTTACGTTGTGACGTTTGGTACACCCAAAGCACTCCTACGGTATCCGGGAGTTACACGATCTCATGGTCTAAGGAAAAGATACTTGACATTGCAAAACTCTAGCAAACGAACCATACGATCTTTATGCTATGTTTAGGATTGGGTCTTGTCCATCACATCATTCTCCTAATGATGCGATCTCGTTATCAATGACATCCAATGTCCATAGTCAGGAAACCATGACTATCTGTTGATCAACGGGCTAGTCAACTAGAGGCTTACTAGGGACATGTTGATGTCTGTTATTCACACATGTATTACGATTTCCGGATTAACACAATTATAGCATGAATAAAGACAATTACCATGAACAAGGAAATATAATAATAATGCTTTTATTATTGCCTCTAGGGCATATTTCCAACAGTCTCCCACTTGCACTAGAGTCAATAATCTAGTTACATTGTGATGAATCGAACACCCATGGAATTCTGGTGTTGATCATGTTTTGCCCTAGGGAGAGGTTTAGTCAACGGATCTGCTACATTCAGGTCCGTATGTACTTTACAAATTTCTATGTCTCCATCCTGGACATTTTCACGAATGGAGTTGAAGCGACGCTTGATGTGCCTTGTCTTCTTGTGAAACCTGGGCTCCTTGGCAAGTGCAATAGCTCCAGTGTTGTCACAAAAGAGTTTGATTGGCCCCGACGCATTGGGTATGACTCCTAGGTCGGTGATGAACTCCTTCACCCATATTGCTTCATGTGCTGCCTCCGAGGCTGCCATGTACTCCGCTTCACATGTAGATCCCGCCACGACGCTTTGCTTGCAACTGCACCAGCTTACTGCCCCACCATTCAAAATATACACGTATCCGGTTTGTGACTTTGAGTCATCCAGATCTGTGTCGAAGCTAGCGTCGACGTAACCCTTTACGACGAGCTCTTCGTCACCTCCATAAACGAGAAACATCTCCTTAGTCCTTTTCAGGTACTTCAGGATATTCTTGACCGCTGTCCAGTGTTCCTTGCCGGGATTACTTTGGTACCTTCCTACCAAAATTACGGCAAGGTTTACATCAGGTCTGGTACACAGCATGGCATACATAATAGAACCTATGGCTGAGGCATAGGGGATGACACTCATCTCTTCTATTTCTTCTGCCGTGGTCGGACTTTGAGCCGAGCTCAATTTCATACCTTGTAACACAGGCAAGAACCCCTTCTTAGATTGATCCATATTGAACTTCTTCAATATCTTATCAAGGTATGTACTTTGTGAAAGACCTATGAGGCGTCTCGATCTATCTCTATAGATTTTGATGCCTAATATATAAGCAGCTTCTCCAAGGTCCTTCATTGAAAAACTCTTATTCAAGTAGGCCTTAATGCTGTCCAAGAGTTCTATATCATTTCCCATCAAAAGTATGTCATCTACATATAATATGAGAAATGCTACAGAGCTCCCACTCACTTTCTTGTAAACGCAGGCTTCTCCATAAGTCTGCGTAAACCCAAACGCTTTGATCATCTCATCAAAGCGAATGTTCCAACTCCGAGATGCTTGCACCAGCCCATAAATCGAGCGTTGGAGCTTGCACACCTTGTCAGCATTCTTAGGATCGTCAAAACCTTCCGGCTGCATCATATACAATTCTTCCTTAAGGAAACCATTAAGGAATGCCGTTTTGACGTCCATTTGCCATATTTCATAATCGTAAAACGCGGCAATTGCTAACATGATTCGAACGGACTTTAGCTTCGCTACCGGTGAGAAAGTCTCATCGTAGTCAACCCCTTGAACTTGTCGATAACCCTTAGCGACAAGCCGAGCTTTATAGATGGTCACGTTACCATCCGCGTCTGTCTTCTTCTTAAAGATCCATTTATTTTCTATGGCTCGCCTTTCAACGGGCAAGTCAGTCAAAGTCCATACTTCGTTTTCATACATGGATCCTATCTCGGATTTCATGGCTTCTAGCCATTTGTCGGAATCCGGGCCTGCCATCGCTTCTTCATAGTTCGAAGGTTCACCGTTGTCTAACAACATGATCTCCAAGACAGGGTTGCCGTACCACTCTGGTGCGGAACGTGTCCTTGTGGACCTTCGAATTTCAGTAGGAGCTTGATCAGAAGTATCTTGATCATTATCATTAACTTCCTCTCTAGTCGGTGCTGGCACCTCAGGAACATTTTCTTGAGTTGCGCCATTTTCCGGTTCAAGAGGTAATACTTCATCAAGTTCTACTTTCCTCCAACTTACTTCTTTCGAGAGAAACTCTTTCTCTAGAAAGGATCCATTCTTGGCAACAAAGATCTTGCCTTCGGATCTCAGGTAGAAGGTATACCCAATAGTTTCTTTTGGGTATCCTATGAAGACGCATTTTTCCGACTTGGGTTCGAGCTTTTCTGGTTGAAGTTTCTTGACATAAGCATCGCATCCCCAAACTTTTAGAAACGACAGCTTAGGTTTCTTTCCAAACCATAATTCATACGGTGTCGTCTCAACGGATTTCGACGGAGCCCTATTTAAAGTGAATGCGGCAGTCTCTAAAGCATAGCCCCAAAAAGATAGCGGTAGATCGGTAAGAGACATCATAGACCGCACCATATCTAATAGAGTGCGATTACGACGTTCGGACACACCGTTTCGCTGAGGTGTTCCAGGCGGCGTGAGTTGTGAAACTATTCCACATTTTCTTAAGTGTGTGCCAAACTCGTGACTCAAGTATTCTCCTCCACGATCTGATCGTAGAAACTTGATTTTCCTGTCACATTGATTCTCGACCTCACTCTGAAATTCCTTGAACTTTTCAAAGGTTTCAGACTTGTGCTTCATTAAGTAAATATATCCATATCTACTCAAATCATCAGTGAGGGTGAGAACATAACGATAGCCACCGCGAGCCTCAACACTCATTGGACCGCACACATCGGTATGTATGATTTCCAACAAGTTGGTTGCTCGCTCCATTGTACCTGAGAACGGAGTCTTGGTCATTTTACCCATAAGGCATGGTTCACACGTGTCAAATGATTCATAATCAAGAGACTCTAAAAGTCCATCTGCATGGAGCTTCTTCATGCGTTTGACACCTATGTGACCAAGGCGGCAGTGCCACAAGTATGTGGGACTATCATTATCAACCTTGCATCTTTTGGCACTCACATTATGAACGTGTGTAGTATTACGTTCGAGATTCATAAAGAATAAACCATTCACCATAGGAGCATGACCATAAAACATATCTCTCATATAAATAGAACAACCATTATTCTCCGATTTAAATGAGTAGCCATCTCGAATTAAACGAGATCCCGATACAATGTTCATGCTCAAAGCTGGTACTAAATAACAATTATTGAGGTTTAAAACTAATCCCGAAGGTAAATGTAGAGGTAGCGTGCCGACGGCGATCACATTGACCTTGGAACCATTCCCGACGCGCATCGTCACCTCGTCCTTTGCCAGTTTCCGCTTATTCCGCACCCCCTGCTTTGAGTTACAAATGTGAGCAACTGCACCGGTATCAAATACCCAGGAGCTACTACGGACACTAGTAAGGTACACATCAATTACATGTATATCACATATACCTTTTGTTTTGCCGGCCTTCTTGTCTGCTAAGTATTTAGGGCAGTTCCGCTTCCAGTGACCGCTTCCCTTGCAATAAAAGCACTCAGTCTCGGGCTTGGGTCCATTCTTTGGCTTCTTCCCAGCAGCTTGCTTGCCGGGCGCGGCAACTTCCTTGCCGTCCTTCTTGAAGGCTTTCTTACCCTTGCCCTTCTTGAACTTAGTGGTTTTATTGACCATCAACACTTGATGTTCCTTCTTGACTTCTACCTCCGCTGATTTCAGCGTTGAGAACAACTCAGGAATGGTCTTTTGCATCCCCTGCATGTTGAAGTTCATCACAAAGCTCTTGTAGCTTGGTGGAAGCGACTGGAGGATTCTGTCAATGACCGCATCATCCGGGAGATTAACTCCCAGCTGAGTCAAGCGGTTATGTAATCCAGACATAGTGAGTATGTGCTCACTGACAGAACTGTTTTCCTCCATCTTACAGCTGAAGAACTTGTCGGAGACCTCATATCTCTCGACCCGGGCATGAGCTTGGAAAACCATTTTCAGCTCTTCGAACATCTCATATGCTCCATGTCTCTCAAAACGCTTTTGGAGCCCCGGTTCTAAACTGTAAAGCATGCCGCACTGAACGAGGGAGTAGTCGTCAACACGTGTCTGCCAAGCGTTCATAACGTCTTGGTTCTGTGGGACGGGAGCTTCACCTAGCGGTGCATGTAGGACGTAATCTTTCTTGGCAGCTATGAGGATGATCCTCAGGTTCCGGACCCAGTCCGTATAGTTGCTACCATCGTCTTTCAGCTTGGTTTTCTCTAGGAACGCATTGAAGTTGAGGACTACGTGGGCCATTTGATCTACAAGACATATTGTAAAATATTTTAGACTAAGTTCATGATAATTAAGTTCATAAAATCAAATTATTTATGAACTCCCACTTAGATTGGACATCCCTCTAGTCATCTAAGTATTACATGATCCGAGTTAACTAGGCCGTGTCCGATCATCACGTGAGACGGACTAGTCAACATCGGTGAACATCTTCATGTTGATCGTATCTTCCATACGACTCATGCTCGACCTTTCGGTCTTCTGTGTTCCGAGGCCATGTCTGTACATGCTAGGCTCGTCAAGTCAACCTAAGTGATTGCATGTGTAAATCTGTCTTACACCCGTTGTATGTGAACGTCTGAATAAAACACCCGATCATCACGTGGTGTTTTGAAACAGCGAACTGTCGCAACGGTGCACAGTTAGGGGGAACACTTCTTGAAATTAATATGAGGGATCATCTTATTTACTACCGTCGTTCTAAGTAAACAAGATGCAAAACATGATAAACATCACATGCAATCAAATAATAAACGTGACATGATATGGCCAATATCACACAGCTCCTTTGATCTCCATCTTGGGGCTCCATGATCATCTTGTCACCGGCTTGACACCATGATCTCCATCATCATGATCTCCATCATCGTGTCTCCATGAAGTTGCTCGCCAATTATTACTTCTACTACTATGGCTAACGCGTTTAGCAATAAAGTAAAGTAATTTACATGGCGTTTCTCAATGACACGCAGGTCATATAAAAGAATAAAGACAACTCCTATGGCTCCTGCCGGTTGTCATACTCATCGACATGCAAGTCGTGATTCCTATTACAATAACATGAACATCTCATACATCACATATAGATCATTCATCATTCATCACAACTTTGGCCATATCATATCACAAACCACTTGCTGCAAAAACAAGTTAGACGTCCTCTAATTGTTGTTGCAAGTTTTTTTCGTGGCTGAATTAGGGTTCTAGCAAGAACGTTTCTTTACCTACGTGAAAGCCACAACGTGATTTGTCAACTTCTATTTACCCTTCATAAGGACCCTATTCATCGAATCCGCTCCAACTAAAGTAGGAGAGACAGACACCCGCCAGCCACCTTATGCAACTAGTGCATGTTAGTCGGTGGAACCGGTCTCACGTAAGCGTACGTGTAAGGTTGGTCCGGGCCGCTTCATCCCACAATACCGTTGAAGCAAGAAAAGACTAGTAGCGGCAAGAAAGTTGACAAATCCACGCCCACAACAAATTGTGTTCTACTCGCGCAAGAAGAACTACGCATATACCTAGCTCATGATGCCACTGCTGGGGAACGTTGCAGAAAACAACAATTTTCCTACTCGTTTCACCAAGATCATCTAGGAGTTCATCTAGCAACGAGTCACGAGATGCATCTACATACCTTTGTAGATCGCGTGCGGAAGCGTTCGTTAGAACGAGGTTGAAGTAGTCGTACACAACGTGATCCGAATCACCGATGACCATAGCCGAACGGACGGCACCTCCGCGTTCAACACACGTACGGGACGATGGCGTCTCCTCCGTCTTGATCCAGCAAGGATGAAGGAGAGGTTGAGGAAGACAACTCCAATGGCAGCACAACGGCGTGGTGCAATTGGTACAGCAGTTCTCCGACAGGGCTTCGCCAAGCTCGGACGGAGAAAGAGAGGAGTTGGGGAGGGGAGGGGCTGCGCCTTCAATTGTGTGTTGCAGCCCTCCCCTCACCCCTCTATATATAGGAGGAGAGGGCAAGGGGGCCGGCCACCTAGGGGAAACCCTAGATGGGGCGGCGGCCAAAGGGGAGGAGGAAAGGGTGGCTTGCCCCCCAAGCTAGGGGGGCGCCCCCTTCTCCCCTTTAGGGTTTCCCCTCCCCAAACCCTAGCCGCATGGGCCTAGGTGGGGAGGCGCGCCCAGCCCACTAGGGGCTGGCTCCCTCTCCCACTTAGCCCATGTGGCCCCCCGGGAGGGGTGGCCCCTCCCGGTGGACCCCCGGAAGCCTCCCGGTGGCCCCGGTACAATACCGGCATGCCCCCGAAACTTTTCGGAGTCCGTTTAACCACTTTCCATATATAAATCTTTACCTCCGAACTATTCCGGAACTCCTCGTGACGTCCGGGATCTCATCCGGGACTCCGAACAACATTCGGTAATCACATACTTGTCTTCCTAATAACCCTAGTGTCACCGAACCTTAAGTGTGTAGACCCTACGGGTTCGGGAGACATGTAGACATGACCGAGACGACCTCTGGTCAATAACCAACAGCGGGATCTGGATACCCATGTTGGCTCCCACATGTTTCTCGATGTTGTCATCGGATGAACCACTATGTCAAGGGTTCAAGCAACCCCGTATTCTATTCCCTTTGTCAGACGGTATGTTAATTGCCCGAGACTCGATCGTTGGTATCCCAATACCTCGTTCAGTCTCGTTACCGGCAAGTCACTTTACTCGTACCGCAATGCATGATCCCATGACCAGACACTTGATCACTTTGAGCTCATTATGATGATGCATTACCGAGTGGGCCCAGTGATACCTCTCCGTAACACGGAGTGACAAATCCCAGTCTCGATCCGTGTCAACCCAACAGACACTTTCGGAGATACCTGTAGTCTACCTTTATAGTCACCCATTTACGTTGTGACGTTTGGTACACCCAAAGCACTCCTACGGTATCCGGGAGTTACACGATCTCATGGTCTAAGGAAAAGATACTTGACATTGCAAAACTCTAGCAAACGAACCATACGATCTTTATGCTATGTTTAGGATTGGGTCTTGTCCATCACATCATTCTCCTAATGATGCGATCTCGTTATCAATGACATCCAATGTCCATAGTCAGGAAACCATGACTATCTGTTGATCAACGGGCTAGTCAACTAGAGGCTTACTAGGGACATGTTGATGTCTGTTATTCACACATGTATTACGATTTCCGGATTGACACAATTATAGCATGAATAAAGACAATTACCATGAACAAGGAAATATAATAATAATGCTTTTATTATTGCCTCTAGGGCATATTTCCAACACCTAGGTTACGCATAAACCACTTTCAGACCTGCCCTCCGGACACAAAACGCACGTTGCGTCATGTGGGGGCAGTGTTGTAGGGTTTTCTCGCAAGAAAACCCTAGAAATTGCATCGAGTGAACGATACTTGTCACGCATGCAAGCCATGGTCATCGTAGGGTATGCATGTAGTTTGGGATCATTTGGTGGGACCATCAAGGAAAACCAATTTCAGAGCTGACCTCCGGCAGACCTGAATGGTCCTGCTTGTACATGGTGCATGTGGAAGCATGCATGAGATGACCCCAATTTTTGGGAGCTTGTGGGCTTGGCCAATGTGGTCCCCCAGGCAAGATGTGCACGAATTCGGACACAAAACGCACGTTGCGTCATGTGGGGGCAGTGTTGTAGGGTTTTCTCGCAAGAAAACCCTAGAAATTGCATCGAGTGTCGCAAATGAACGATACTTGTCACGCATGCAAGCCATGGTCATCGTAGGGTATGCATGTAGTTTGGGATCATTTGGTGGGACCATCAAGGAAACCCAATTTCAGAGCTGACCTCCGGCAGACCTGAATGGTCATGCTTGTACATGGTGCATGTGGAAGCATGCATGAGATGACCCCAATTTTTGGGAGCTTGTGGGCTTGGCCAATGTGGTCCCCCAGGCAAGATGTGCACGAATTCGGACACAAAACGCACGTTGCGTCATGTGGGGGCAGTGTTGTAGGGTTTTCTCGCAAGAAAACCCTAGAAATTGCATCGAGTGTCGCAAATGAACGATACTTGTCACGCATGCAATCCATGGTCATCGTAGGGTATGCATGTAGTTTGGGATCATTTGGTGGGACCATCAAGGAAAACCAATTTCAGAGCTGACCTCCGGCAGACCTGAATGGTCCTGCCTGTACATGGTGCACATGGAAGCATGCATGAGATGACCCCAACTTTTGGGAGCTTGTGGGCTTGGCCAATGTGGTCCCCCAGGCAAGGTGTGCACGAATTCGGACACAAAACGCACGTTGCGTCATGTGGGGGTAGTGTTGTAGGGTTTTGTCGCCAGAAAACCCTAGAAAATGCATCGAGTGTCGCAAATGAACGATACTTGTCACGCATGCATGCCATGGTCATCGTAGGGTATGCATGAAGTTTGGGACCATTTGGTGGGACCGTCAAGGAAAACCAATTTCAGACCTGATCTCCGGCAGACCCGAATGGTCCTGCTTGTAGTTAGTGCATGTGGGGGCATGCATGAGATGACCCCAACTTTTGGGAGCATGTGAGGATGGCCAATGTGCCCCCTCCCCCCCCCCCCCCCAGGCAAGGTGTGCACGAGTTCGGACACAAAACACACGTTGTGTCACGTGGGGGCAGTGTTGTAGGGTTTTGTCAACGGAAAAACCCTATAAAATGCATCTAGTTTTGGAAATGAACGATACTCGTCATGCATGCTTGCCATGGTCATCCTAGGGTTTGCATACAGTTTGGTCTGAATTCGTGAGACCGAGAAGATAAATCGGCTCCTAGTACATGGTGCATGTGGAGGTATGCATGCGACTGTCCCAACTACATTTGATTTAATAATATTTGAAGTTTCAAACAGAAAATAAAATTTATAATTTGGAATGAAGAATTGAAATAATGAAGAAGTGCAATAGAACTTAACATATTATCAATTACATTTTGGAAATATTTCGAATATAAAGAAGAGAACAAATATTAGAATGAAGAAGTGAAATAAAACAGAACATTTTATCTTACAAATTAAAAATATTTCAAAAATAATGAAGATAAGAAATATTGGAATGAAGAATTGAATTAAAACACAACATTTTAGTTCATATTTCGTAAATATTATCAATATACAACATAGAACAAACAAATGAAATAAAACACAACAGAATTTGGCATATTTTTAAAATTTTAGTTAACACTGTTAGAAATAATATAGAAAAAAGAGACTTGATTTTAAATATTACAAATATAAACAAGAAAAGAAACAAAGAAAAATTAAAACGTATCAGCGAGCGGAGTAAGGCTGCCCTGGGCCAGCCCGCCCGAATTGGGCCCAAGGCGGAGCCGTGCAGGGCACATCGCAGCGCACAGCCGTTGGGTGGTGGGAGTTTAGTCCCACCTCGCCAAGCGAGGGAGCGCTGCACCGGTTTATATACCCAGCTGCGACTCCCCTCTCAAGCTCCTATCAATTGCAGGCAGTACACTGCCTAACTCTTGCCCCCTCTGCCCCGAGGGGCCTACTAGCAGCAGAGACAATATGCACCACGGGCCTGCATCCTGGCCCATGCAACGCAGGGTTCCTAGTCGTATGCAGGCCGTGGAGTTTGAATTCTTCTGCTCTGGTAGGTGGGCACTTTTTTTGGCATATTGCCATGTGTATTGATCTTCAAATCACACACTAAATTATACACATGCTCACTTGCATTCAATACACAATTTTTGTGTGCATACATGACAAGTTAATGTTTTAACCTTCAAGTCATCTAATAAATTTTACACATACTCACTTACATGTAATACACATGGATATTAATTGGATTTCAACAAAAATGAGGCCGTGGTGTATGAATTCTACTACCACATGCATGCAAGATGCATAGAGTGTCGGAAATGAATGGTAGTTGCCAGGCATGCTTGCTATGGTCATCGTAGGGTGTGCATAAAAGTTTGGTATCAATTGGTGAGACCGAGAAGAAGAACCTGCTTGTAGTACATGGTGCAAGTGGAGGCATACATGCGATTGTCCCAACTATATTTGATTTAATAATATTTCAACTATGAAACAGAAAATAAAATCTATAATTACGAAAGACAACCATGAAAAGTGAAATATGAGAGAACAATATATCATACATTATTTCAATTTATAACTGTCAGAACAAAGAAAAGAGGAGAACATAGAAAACGGAAGAAACAAGTTGAATGAATAAGTGCAATAAAAGACAACATATTATCTTACATTTTGGAAATATTTCAAATATTAAGAAGAGAACAAATCTTACAATGAATAAGTGAAATAAAACAGAACATTTTATCTTACAAACTAAAAATATTAAAAAATAATAAAGATAAGAAATATTGGAATGAAGAATTGAATTAAAACACAACATTTTAGTTCATATTTCATAAATAGTATCAATATACAAAAGAGTACGAACAAATGAAATAAAACACAACAGAATTTGGCATATGTTTTAAATTTTAGTGAACACTGTTAGAAATAATATAGAAAAAAAGAGACTTGATTTTAAATATTACAAATACAAACAAGAAAAGAAACAAAGAAAATTTAAAACGTATCAGCGAGCGGAGTAAGGCTGCCTGGGCTAGCCCGCCCGAATTGGGCCCAAGGCGGAGCCGCGCAGGGCACATCGCAGCGCACAGCCGTTGGGTGGTGGGAGTTTAGTCCCACCTCGCCAAGCGAGGAAGCGCCGCACCGGTTTATATACCCGGCTGCGACTCCCCTCTCAAGCTCCTATCAATTGCAGGCAATACATTGCCTAATTCTCGTCCCTTCTGCCCCGTGGGCCCTACTAGCAGCAGAGATGATCTGCACCACGGGCCTGCATCCTGGCCCATGCACCGCAGGGTTCCTAGTCGTATGCAGGCCGTGGAGTATGAATTCTCCTGCTCTGGTAGGTGGGCAATTGTTTTTTCCATATTGCCATTGTGTATTCATTTGATCTTGAAATCACACACTAAATTATACACATGGGCAATTTTTTTGCCATATTGCCATTGTGTATTGATTTGATCTTGAAATCACACACTAAATTATACACATGCTCACTTGCATTCCATACACATATTTTTTTGCATATATGACAAGTTAATGTTTTGACCTTCAAGTCATTTTTTCAAAAACTGGCTTAAGTTTAGACCAAATGGCCCCTCCTGAATGCGGTCATTTTTTCGACCACCTCCAAATGACCTCAACTTTGGCACACATGATCTATTGCACACACAAAGGTGGGTTCCAAAGGTTTTATATTTTTTTGAATTTTTTATTAATTCATAATGCCCTCTAGACTGACCGGTCAAAACATCGGTCTATACCTCAGGGGCGCATTGTAAATAATTCTTTTTCCAAATTTTCTTTCATAGCCATGATTGGCACATGTGGGTCACCATGTTCAAGAAAGTTTGTGTGATTTGGAGGTGGTGGGAAAAATCACATTTTTTCAAAAACTGGCTTAAGTTAGACCAAATGGCCCCTCCGGAATGCGGTCGTTTTTTCGACCACCTCCAAATGACCTCAACGTTGGCACACATGATCTATTACACAAACAAAGGTGGGTTCCAAAGGTTTTATATTTTTTTGAATTTTTTATTAATTCATAATGCCCTTTAGACTGACCGGTCAAAACATCGGTCTATACCTCAAGGGGGCATTGTAAATAATTCTTTTTCCAAATTTTCTTTCATAGCCATGATTGGCACATGTGGGTCACCATGTTCAAGAAAGTTTGTGTGATTTGGAGGTGGTGGGAAAAATCACATTTTTTTCAAAAACTGGCTTAAGTTAGACCAAATGGCCCCTCCGGAATGCGGTCCTTTTTTCGACCACCTCCAAATGACCTCAACTTTGGCACACATGATCTATTGCACACACAAAGGTGGGTTCCAAAGGTTTTATATTTTTTTTGAATTTTTTATTAATTCATAATTCCCTCTAGACTGACCGGTCAAAACATCGGTCTATACCTCAGGGGGGGCATTGTAAATAATTCTTTTTCCAAATTTTCTTTCATAGCCATGATTGGCACATGTGGGTCACCATGTTCAAGAAAGTTTGTGTGATTTGGAGGTGGTGGGAAAAATCACATTTTTTCAAAAACTGGCTTAAGTTAGACCAAATGGCCCCTCCGGAATGCGGTCATTTTTTCGACCACCTCCAAATGACCTCAACTTTGGCACACATGATCTATTGAACAAACAAAGGTGGGTTCCAAAGGTTTTATATTTTTTTGAATTTTTTATTAATTCATAATTCCCTCTAGATGGACTGGTCAAAACATCGGTCTGTACCTAAGGGGGGCATTGTAAAAAATTCTTTCTATATTTTTGAAATTATTTGAATTTATAATGCCCTCTTAAATTTGTTTACCTTTTTAATGCCCTCTTATTTTTTTGAATTTTTTATTTATTGAACTAGGTTTACAAGATGGCTAGGATGGCCCATGCTTTTCCTTTTGTTCTAAATTTATATTTTCTTTTCTTCTAAATTTATATTTAATTCCTTCACAC
Organism: Triticum monococcum; assembly: GCA_034509565.1. Lineage (NCBI taxonomy): Eukaryota > Viridiplantae > Streptophyta > Magnoliopsida > Poales > Poaceae > Triticum > Triticum monococcum. The sequence continues at coordinate 701,577,325 of CM067847.1, forward strand.
TTTGATGATGGAATATTTGCTCTGTAATTGCAACATAGGTTCAAATGATGGAACATTTCATCTTTTTGCTTATTCAAATTATGAGTTGGTGGAATGTGTGATGATGAACAATTATCAGTAACTTTACTAAACCCCATGTACTATAATTCATGACAACCATTGTGGAACATTGCGACATTCAATATTTGGTATAATTGGCACATGGGCACAGCATGTTGCACTTGCCCACAGCATAGACAAGTGTTGCAACATGTCTCAAGCAACACTGAAGTGCCATTTGTTTTTTTCGCACCATCGAAACAACAACTAAACATGAAGGAAGCATTCGCCACCATTAAAGATAAGGCCACACATATATAGATTGCATTCTAATAGGTAGCAGGCAGTTCACAACAGATCCAGTTCAACCACACATTACATAACATTACATTACATTAATATATCAAGTTTTCTCATAGTTCACACCCAGATGCAGCTTTCCCAAAAGTAAAACATCATCAAATATACTGATGATGAGTACGGCTTCCAGCTTCCGATTATCAGCATGATGTACGACTACAGGTCAGGGTTTCTCGGGACCTTCAAGAGCGCCTTATGCTGACCAATGATCCTGTAGTCATGACTGGAGATCGATGTAGCCCGGCAATGTTCCATCAGATGCTCCAATAACCCAGACCTGGGCTTGGGCTTGCTGCAGTAGGGGCACCGGTACTTTTCATTCCTCCAGTTGTAGTACTTGGCAGGTCCTTGGGCCCTGATCTTCAACAACTCCTTCTCTTCAAAGGACTCGAAGTTCCCCTCGACCACATCATCTCCAGATTCATACTGCACAAATTAATGACTGACATTAATACATTATGCATTCAAAAACTATAAACACATAATACTAACTCAATGCAGAAATAACATTTGAACTAGGCCTTACCTCGTACGGCTCATCATCATCAGACTCATATGGGTAGAACCTAGTCTTGTCCCACTTCCTCTTGTTGCCCACAAGATCCTCCTCCTCCTGCTATATTGTCAAACAAGCACATCATTTACAATGAATTGAATTGTAGTTCACAGAATGTCATTACAAACAAAATTGTGAATGTGAACCACATTGGTATGTTGCAAGTGACCAAATGCTTTCCTTATAAATACAGAATCTAAGCAATCAATCAACAGACAAATGATGTCCTTCATATATGCTAATGAAAATGCAAGCTGGATTCTTGACATTCCCTGGATAAACCCAACACTTTACTTTTGAGGGAATTACCCCCCCCCCCCCCCCACACACACACACACTACTTAATGGAAACATATAGTATATTTTGTTGCTAGGATCCTGCGTTGGAATGTTTACTTCACACTTTACATATAGTATATACTAATTACAGAAGCCAACTACAAAATTTAATATGCACAAATTACTGTTTTGGGGACAATGCAGCAAAGCTCCTACACATATTAGCATAATGCAGTAGTTAATTAGGTACAACTTCAACTATAAATGCATACATCTCCAACAAACATCTAAAATTTCATTACTTACCTAAACAACAACAAATTATACTATAGATGAATCTTGTATCATCTAAATCAATTCATTGGCACATCTTAATTAATGCATTCCAAATCAAATATGTTTCCATCCAGTATCATTGAACCACAGATCAAATCAAATAATCATAAATGTCAGTAGCATTGAACTACAGATCTAATAATCATATGACATCTATCTGACCTTAAATCCCCCCTTAAATAAGGTAGTCATCCTCATACTAATTAAGTTCTAACAAGCAAAAATTCAACTACTAATCTAATAAGCATCTGAAAAAAGCCCAAGATGGTTTTATCTCTGAAGCAACGGCATTGCAGAGGATGTTCAATGCTCTCAACATCTCTGAAGCAACAACAAAATTCCTCTACTAACCCAAAGTAAATAAGCAGGCTGCCCCTTCCCCTCGACCACGCTTCCCCTCTCCTTCAGAAGCCCCAATCCAGCACAACAAAATCCAGCCCTTGAGAAGCTCTTTTTGATTAACATGACAACACCCAGTACATGAGCACATCCTTCACTATATTTACAACCAAACTAATGCACCATGTAATCACCTCACGTAGACAATTTCCAAAAACACAAGGCCATGCACAACCCATCTCATAGACTCTGCCTGACAGGCATCAATCAAGCAACAAATAACTGCAACTATGACAACATGCATCAATCAAGCATCTAAGAATTGCAACTATGACAACCATAATCCCTAGAACTAAGCATCCATTTAATTAATCATCAAGCCAAAGAACTAAAGCAGGCACCAACCCAAACCAATACAGAAGTATATATTTGACTCCAAACACCTAAAGAATTGCAAAAATTCCACTACTAATCTAATAAGCATCTGAAAAAACCCCATCCCTCAATCTGGCCACTTCTAACCTAATCTAATAATCATATGGGGTCCACCATTCTTGCACGAATCAAATACACGAAAACCCTAATGCAGAGAAAACCCTACCTCCAACAAATCTAACCAACCAAAGTTCTGGCCACAAACCCTACAATCTAAAAACTACCAACTAAAAGTTAGCCGCACATACCTTCTGCTCTGCTTCCTCCTCGCCGGAGCCGGCCTCCACCTTCTCCACCTCGTGCGCCTTGCTAGAGCCCGCCCCCACCTTCTGCGCCTCGCTAGAGCCCGCCTCCACCTTCTGCGCCTCGCCGGAGTTGGCCAGAGCGGGCGCATCTGGCTGGACCGCACCGCTGCGGCCCGCCCCCGCCTTCTCCAGATCTCCAGCGGAGGGAGCACCGCGCTGGACACCGGCACGCCCCCTCACAAAGGTGCCCGCATCGACCTGCCGCGCCTGCTCTACCAGATCTGCTCCCCAATCGGGGCGCTCGCCTCCTGCGTCCGTCATGGCGATGGAGAGGATGCGGTGAGGGAGACGAGGAGGTTGGAGAGGAGAGGGAGTGGAGAGTGGAGAGAGGGAGACGATGTGGTGGGGGGAAATGGTGGGCGATGCGGCCGGAGGTGGTTGCCGTCCACATTTATATGATGGGACAATTTTGGCAACTACCCGTGACATGTGCTGCCCCACGCGCGGGCGGCTTCTTTTTCTTTTGCGGGGGGCGCGCGGGCGCGGGCGGCTTCGCGCGTGCACGAAAGGCCGCCGTATACGGACGGGCATACGTATACGGTCAGGCATACGATCTAACCGGGCCCGTATGGGCCTCCCAGGGCTCCTCGACGGCTATACGCGGGGGCAACAAAGATGATCGTGCCCCTCGTTATGAAGCGTTTTTGGTTCATCCTGGCCGTCGATGTGTTTTCCCACCCCGCGTTCAGCCCAGGGGGGAGCACCGGAGCAGAAACGCAACCCCCCCCCCCCGGTGGTCGTGGTGCGATCGGGACTCAGGCCGCGAGGTATGATGAAAATGAGCATGTGGTGGCTCCTATATTTCCTGTCAGCATGGAGATGCAGGCGCCAAAGGTGGTGCAACTGGACCTGGCTAGGGAGAGAGAGGCCATGCGCTCGAGGTGGATCGCCATCGGGTTGTTCTTCTCGGTGCAGGTCTTCAGCTGCGTGGGCTTGTTCAATGAGCTCAAGAGAAAGTGGGGCCTCCGAGGATGCCTCAACTACACCCCTCTGAAGAACAACCGCTTCATCCTCAACAACGGCCCTTGGACCCACAAGGGCGACGCGTTCCTGATGGTGGCGGTGGACGGGAGCGCGCGTCCGGGTGACGTGGAGGTCGCCCACATGCCAATGTGGGCTCGCATCTACGACGCCCCACCGATTATGCTCTTTGAGCCGGTGGCCAGAGAACTTGGAGCAGAGCTGGGTGAGGTGCTCGAGGTGGACGCCGATAGGGAAGGAAGAATTTGGGGTCACTACATGCGTGTTCGAGTGAACCATGATGTTGATGAGCCGATCCGTAGCAAGATAGAGTCATATGACATTGCTGAAGGGAAGTTGTATAAGCTGAATGTAAAGTATTAAAGATTACGTAGATTCTGTAGCTCATGTGGCCACCTAGGGCATGGCCAGCGCGATTGTAAGCTGCTGGAGGATCTCCAAGAGATGAGATTCTCGGCAGCGTTGCGCGCTTCCCCTTTCAAAAGAAGTAGCAGTAGGGGCATCATCGTCCCAGAGGCAAGCAGTGCATGTTATTTCCTCATCTCCGAACCGGAGATCAAAGGGGACCATGCCACACAACTTCCGAAGGCCGTAGCAGCGAGGGATGTCAGAATCCCAAAGGAGATATTGGCAGACCCATTGGTCCAGGAGGCCATTGCAGCGGTGAGCGCCATACGGCTAGACACTGGTGGGGCGGGTGAGAAGTCGGCTGGGCTGACCTCGGTCCCTCAGGCTAGCCTGCTGTAAAGTCCAGCTGCTGATAAGTACCAGACTCCACCGGACGCAGTGAAGAGATCGGAACAGGTACAGTCAACCAAGGAGGATCATGAGAAGAACCCTTTGTACCCATCGGGTTTTGAACCGATGGCACAACCAGCAAATGGCGTGGCTGCCGCCTCCACTCCAGCTTTGGCGGGGGCTGCACCAGTGGAGCAAGAACTACAGCAGGTCGGGACGACCACGGCAATTGGCTCCTCTGATAGACATGTGATTCCAAAGAAGCAGAAGGATGCAAAGAAGTTGGGAAAGATTCCAGAACAGCCAGTTTCAGAACTTGGAAAGAGGGGCAACTGTGAGTTGGAAGAGCAGGCTACAGCTGGAAAGACCATAGAGGGGGATGATATGGAATAGAAGAAAAAGGTCAGAGGTGCAGCAACTGACAAGGAGATGGCGGCGGGAGGACCTGGGGAGGACAAGGAAGCGACCAGCACAGGGGCTACCGGTCAACTGGCGAACGCCGAGGATGGCGCCCGCCAGGAGCCATGACGCTACTTAGTTGGAACTATCGAGGCCTCGGGCAGCCTCGCACAGTTCAGGATCTCGTGTGCCTCGTGCACACTTACAAGCCCAAGCTCGTCTTCCTCTCTGAAACCCGGCAAAACAATAAGTACGTCAAGAATCTTAAGTGGAGGTTGAAGGAAATATGCCCTAGAGGCAATAATAAAGTTATTATTTATTTCTTTATATCATGATAAATGTTTATTATTCATGCTAGAATTGTATTAATCGAAACGTAATACTTGTGTGAATACATAGACAAACAAAGTGTCACTAGTATGCCTGTACTTGACTAGCTCGTTAATCGAAGATGGTTATGTTTCCTAACCATAGACATGAGTAGTCATTTGATTAACGGGATCACATCATTAGGAGAATGATGTGATTGACATGACCCATTCCATTAGCTTAGCACCCGATCGTCTAGTATGCTGCTATTGCTTTCTTCATGACTCATACATGTTCCTATGACTATGAGATTATGCAACTCCCGTTTACCGGAGGAACACTTTGTGTGCTACCAAACGTCACAACATAACTGGGTGATTATAAAGGTGCTCTACAGGTGTCTCCAAAGGTACATGTTGGGTTGGCGTATTTCGAGATTAGGATTTGTCGCTCCGGTTGTCGGAGAGGTATCTCTGGGCCCTCTTGGTAATACATATCACTTAAGCCTTGCAAGCAATGCAACTAATAAGTTAGTTGCAAGATGATGTATTACGGAACGAGTAAAGAGACTCGCCGGTAACGAGATTGAACTAGGTTTTGAGATACCGACGATCGAATCTCGGGCAAGTAACATACGATGACAAAGGGAACAACGTATGTTGTTATGCGGTCTGAGCGATAAAGATCTTCATAGAATATGTAGGAGCCAATATGAGCATCCAGGTTCCGCTATTGGTTATTGACCGGAGACATTTCTCGGTCATGTCTACATTGTTCTCGAACCCGTAGGGTCCGCACGCTTAACGCTACAATGACAGTTTCATTATGAGTTTATATATTTTGATGTACCGAAGGTTGTTCGGAGTCCCGGATGTGATCACGGACTTGACGAGGAGTCTCGAAATGGTCGAGACATAAAGATCAATATACTGGACGACTATATTTGGACATCAAAAAAGTTCCGGGTAAGATTGGGACAATACCGGATCACCGGGAGGTTATCGGAACCCCCCGGGAGGTATATGGGCCTTATTGGGCCTTAGTGGAAAGGAGGGGAAAGGAGCAAGGGAGGGGGCGCCCCCCCCCCAAGCCCAATCCGAATTGGGAGGGGGCCGCCCCCCCCCCTTTCCTTCCTCCCTCCTTCCTCTTCCTTCCCTCTCCTACTCCTAATAGGAAAAAGGGGAGTCCTACTCCCGGTGGGAGTTGGACTCCCCCCCTTGGGCGCGCCACCCTCCTTGGCCGGGCCCCTCCTCCAGTCCTTTATATACGGGGCAGGGGGCACCCTAGAGACACAACAATTGATCATTGATCTCTTAGCCGTGTGCGGTGCCCCCCTCCACCATAATCCTCGATAATATTGTAGCGGTGCTTAGGCGAAGCCCTGCGACGGTAGAACATCAAGATCGTCACCACGCCGTCGTGCTGACGGAACTCATCCCCGACACTTTGCTGGATCGGAGTCCGGGGATCGTTCACGATCTGAACGTGTGCAAAAACTCGGAGGTGCCGTAGTTTCGGTGCTTGATCGGTCGGGCCATGAAGACGTACGACTACATCAACCGCGTTGTTATAACGCTTCCGCTTCCGGTCTACGAGGGTACATAGACAACACTCTCACCTCTCATTGATGTGCATCACCATGATCTTGCGTGTGCGTAGGAAATTTTTTGAAATTACTACGTTCCCCAACAGTGGCATCCGAGCCAGGTTTTATGTGTTGATGTTATATGCACGAGTAGAACACAAGTGAGTTGTGGGCGATATAAGTCATACTGCTTACCAACATGTCATACTTTGGTTCGGCGATATTGTTGGATGAAGCGGCCCGGACCGACATTATGCGTACGCTTACGCGAGACTGGTTCTACCGACATGCTTTGCACACAGGTGGCTGGCGGGTGTCAGTTTCTCCAACTTTAGTTGAACCGAGTGTGGCTACGCCCGGTCCTTATGAAGGTTAAAATAGCACCAACTTGACAAACTATCGTTGTGGTTTTTTATGCGTAGGTAAGATTGGTTCTTGCTAAGCCCGTAGCATCCACGTAAAACTTGCAGCAAACAAAGTAGAGGACATCTAACTTGTTTTTGCAGGGCATGTTGTGATGTGATATGGTCAAGGCATGGTGCTAAATTTTATTGTATGAGATGATCATGTTTTGTAACCAAGTTATCGGCAACTGGCAGGAGCCATATGGTTTTCGCTTTATTGTATGCAATGCAATCGCCCTGTAATGCTTTACTTTATCACTAAGCGGTAGCAATAGTCGTAGAAGCATAATATTGGCGAGACGACAACGATGCTACGATGGAGATCAAGGTGTCGCGCCGGTGATGATGGTGATCATGACGATGCTTCAGAGATGGAGATCACAAGCACAAGATGATGATGGCCATATCATATCACTTATATTGATTGCATGTGATGTTTATCTTTTATGCATCTTATCTTGCTTTGATTGACGGTAGCATTATAAGATGATCTCTCACTAAATTTCAAGATAAAAGTGTTCTCCCTGAGTACGCACCATTGCCAAAGTTCGTCGTGCCCAGACACCACGTGATGATCGGGTGTGATAAGCTCTACGTCCATCTACAACGGGTGTAAGCCAGTTTTGCACACACAAAATACTCAGGTTAAACTTGACGAGCCTAGAATATGCAGATATGGCCTCGGAACACTGAGACTGAAAGGTCGAGCGTGAATCATATAGTAGATATGATCAACATAGTGATGTTCACCATTGAAAACTACTCCATTTCACGTGATGATCGGTTATGGTTTAGTTGATTTGGATCATGTGATCACTTAGAAGATTAGAGGGATGTCTTTCTAAGTGGGAGTTCTTAAGTAATATGATTAACTGAACTTAAATTTATCATGAACTTAGTACCTGATAGTATCTTGCTTGTTTATGTTTGATTGTAGATAGATGGCCCGTGCTGTTGTTCCGTTGAATTTTAATGCGTTCCTTGAGAAAGCAAAGTTGAAAGATGATGGTAGCAATTATACGGACTGGGTCCGTAACTTGAGGATTATCCTCATTGCTGCACAGAAGAATTACGTCCTGGAAGCACCGCTGGGTGCCAGGCCTGCTGCTGATGCAACTGACGACGTTAAGAACGTCTGGCAGAGCAAAGCTGATGACTACTCGATAGTTCAATGTGCCATGCTTTACGGCTCAGAACCGGGTCTTCAACGACATTTTGAACGTCATGGAGCATATGAGATGTTCTAGGAGTTGAAGCTAATATTTCAAGCAAATGCCCGGATTGAGAGATATGAAGTCTCCAATAAGTTCTATAGCTGCAAGATGGAGGAGAATAGTTCTGTCAGTGAGCATATACTCAAAATGTCTGGGTATAATAATCACTTGATTGAACTGGGAGTTAATCTTCCGGATGATTGCGTCATTGACAGAATTCTCCAATCACTTCCACCTAGCTACAAGGGCTTCATGATGAACTATAATATGCAAGGGACGGATAAGACAATTCCCGAGCTCTTCGCAATGCTAAAAGCTGCGGAGGTAGAAATCAAGAAGGAGCATCAAGTGTTGATTGTCAACAAGACCACTAGTTTCAAGAAAAGGGCAAGGGGAAGAAGAAGGGGAACTTCAATGAGAACATCAAGCAAGTTGCTGCTCACGAGAAGAAACCCAAGTCTGGACCTAAGCCTGAAACTGAGTGCTTCTACTGCAAGCAGACTGGTCACTGGAACCGGAACTGCCCCAAGTATTTGGCGGATAAGAAGGATCGCAAGGTGAACAAAGGTATATGTCATATACATGTTATTGATGTGTACCTTACTAGAGCTCGCAGTAGCACCTGGGTATTTGATACTGGTTCTGTTGCTAATATTTGCAACTTCAAACAGGGACTATGGATTAAGCGAACACTGCCGAAGGACGAGGTGACGATGCGCGTGGGAAATGGTTCCAAAGTCGATGTGATCGCGGTCGGCATGCTTCCTCTACATCTACCATCGGGATTAGTATTAGACCTAAATAATTGTTATTTGGTGCCAGCGTGAGCATGAACATTATATCTGGATCTTGTTTGATGCGAGACGGTTATTCATTTAAATAAGAGAATAATGGTTGTTCTATTTATATGAGTAATATCTTTTATGGTCATGCACCCTTGAAGAGTGGTCTATTTTTGATGAATCTCGATAGTAGTGATACGCATATTCATAATGTTGAAGACAAAAGATGCAGAGTTGATAATGATAGTGCAACTTATTTGTAGCACTGCCGTTTAGGTCATCTCGGTGTAAAGCGCATGAAGAAACTCCATATTGATGGACTTTTGGAACCACTTGATTATGAATCACTTGGTACTTGCGAACTGTGCCTCATGGGCAAGATGACTAAAACGCCGTTCTCCGGTACTATGGAGAGAGCAACAGATTGGTTGGAAATCATACATACAGATGTATGTGGTCCAATGAATGTTGAAGCTCGTGGCGGATATCGTTATTTTCTCACCTTCACACATGATTTAAGCAGATATGGGTATATCTACTTAATGAAACACAAGTCTGAAACATTTGAAAAGTTCAAAGAATTTCAGAGTGAAGTTGAAAATCATCGTAACAAGAAAATAAAGTTTCTACGATCTGATCGTGGAGGAGAATATTTGAGTTATGAGTTTGGTTTACATTTGAAACAATGTGGAATAGTTTCGCAACTCATGGCACCCGGAACACCACAGCGTAATGGTGTGTCCGAACGTCGTAATCGTACTTTACTTGATATGGTGCGATCTATGATGTCTCCTACAGATTTACCGCTATCTTTTTGGGGTTATGCTTTAGAAACGGTCGCATTCACGTTAAATAGGGCACCATCAAAATCCTTTGAGACGACGCCTTATGAACTATCGTTTGGCAAGAAACCAAAGTTGTTGTTTCTGAAAGTTTGGGGCTACGATGCTTATGTGAAAAGGCTTCAACCTGATAAGCTCGAACCCAAATCGGAGAAATGTGTCTTCATAGGATACCCGAAGGAGACTGTTGGGTACACCTTCTATCACAGATCCGAAGGCAAGACATTTGTTGCTAAGAATGGATCCTTTCTAGAGAAGGAGTTTCTCTCTGAAGAAGTGAGTGGGAGGAAAGTAGAACTTGATGAGGTAACTGTACTTGCTCCCTTATTGGAAAGTAGTACATCACAGAAACCGGTTTCTGTGACACCTACACCAATTAGTGAGGAAGCTAATGATGATGATCATGGAACTTCAGAACAAGTTACTACTGAACCTCGTAGATCAACCAGAGTAAGATCCACACCAGAGTGGTACGGTAATCCTGTTCTGGAAGTCATGCTACTAGATCATGATGAACCTACAAACTATGAAGAAGCAATGTTAAGCCCAGATTCCGCAAAATGGCTTGAAGCCATGAAATCTGAGATGGGATCCATGTATGAGAACAAAGTGTGGACTTTGGTTGACTTGCCCAATGATCGGCAAGCAATTGAAAATAAGTGGATCTTCAAGAATAAGACTGACGCTGATGGTAATGTTACTGTCTACAAAGCTCGACTTGTCGCAAAAAGTTTTCAACAAGTTCAAGGAATTGACTATGATGAGACCTTCTCACCCATAGCGATGCTTAAGTCTGTCCAAATCATGTTAGCAATTGCCGTATTTTATGATTATGAAATTTGGCAGATGGATGTCAAAACTGCATTCCTGAATGGATTTCTGGAAGAAGAGTTGTATATGATGCCGCCGGAAGGTTTTGTCGATCCAAAAGGAGCTAACAAAGTGTGCAAGCTCCAGCGATCCATTTATGGACTGGTGCAAGCATCTCGGAGTTGGAATAAACGCTTTGATAGTGTGATCAAAGCATTTGGTTTTGTACAGACTTTTGGAGAAGCCTGTATTTACAAGAAAGTGAGTGGGAGCTCTGTAGCATTTCTGATATTATATGTGGATGACATATTGCTAATCGGAAATGATATAGAATTTCTGGATAGCATAAAGGGATGAATAAGAGTTTTTCAATGAAAGACCTCGGTGAAGCTGCTTACATATTGGGCATTAGGATCTATAGAGATAGATCAAGACGCTTAATTGGACTTTCACAAAGCACATACCTTGACAAAGTTTTGAAGAAGTTCAAAATGGATCAAGCAAATAAAGGATTCTTGCCTGTGTTACAAGGTGTGAAGTTGAGTAAGACTCAATGCCCGACCACTCCAGAAGATAGAGAGAAAATGAAAGATGTTCCCTGTGCTTCAGCCATAGGCTCTATCATGTATGCAATGCTGTGTACCAGACCTGATGTGTGCCTTGCTATAAGTCTAGCAGGGAGGTACCAAAGTAATCCAGGAGTGGATCACTGGACAGCGGTCAAGAACATCCTAAAATACCTAAAAAGGACTAAGGATATGTTTCTCGTATATGGAGGTGACAAAAAGCTCATCGTAAATGGTTACGTTGATGCAAGCTTTGACACTGATCCGGATGATTCTAAATCACAAACCGGATACGTATTTACATTAAACGGTGGAGTTGTCAGTTGGTGCAGTTCTAAACAAAGCGTCGTGGCGGGATCTACATGTGAAGCGGAGTACATAGCTGCTTCGGAAGCAACAAACGAAGGAGTCTGGATGAAGGAGTTCATATCCGATCTAGGTGTCATACCTAGTGCATCGGGTCCAATGAAAATCTTTTGTGACAATACTGGTGCAATTGCCTTGGCAAAGGAATCCAGATTTCACAAGAGAACCAAGTGAAGGAAATATGCCCTAGATTCAATAATAAAGTTATTATTTATTTCCTTATTTCATGATAAATGTTTATTATTCATGCTAGAATTGTATTATCCGGAAACGTAATACTTGTGTGAATACATAGACAAACTAAAAGTCACTAGTATGCCTCTACTTGACTAGCTCGTTAATCAAAGATGGTTATGTTTCCTAACCATAGACATGTGTAGTTATTTGATAAACGGGATCACATCATTAGGAGAATGATATGATTGACATGACCCATTCCATTAGCTTAGCACCCGATCGTTTAGTATGTTGTTATTGCTTTCTTCATGACTTATACATGTTCCTATGACTATGAGATTATGCAACTCCCGTTTGCCGGAGGAACACTTTGTGTGCTACCAAACGTCACAACGTAACTGGGTGATTATAAAGGAGTTCTACAGGTATCTCCAAAGGTACATGTTGTGTTGGCGTATTTCGAGATTAGGATTTGTCACTCCGATTGTCGGAGAGGTATCTCTGGGCCCTCTCGGTAATGCACATCACATAAGCCTTGCAAGCATTGCAACTAATGAGTTGGTTGCGAGATGATGTATTACGAAACGAGTAAAGAGAATTGCTGGTAATGAGATTGAACTAGGTATTGAGATACCGACGATCGAATCTCGGGCAAGTAACATACCGATGACAAAGGAAACAACGTATGTTGATATGCGGTCTGACCGATAAAGATCTTCGTAGAATATGTGGGAGCCAATATAAGCATCCAGGTTCCGCTATTGGTTATTGACCGAAGACGTGTCTCGGTCATGTCTACATTGTTCTCGAACCCGTAGGGTCCGCACGCTTAAGGTTTCGATGATAGTTATATTATGAGTTTATGAGTTTTGATGTACCGAAGGAGTTCGGAGTCCTAGATGAGATCAGGGACATGACGAGGAGTCTCGAAATGGTCGAGACGTAAAGATCGATATATTGGACGACTATATTCAGACATCGGAAAGGTTCCGAGTGATTCGAGTATTTTTTGGAGTACCGGAGAGTTACGGGAATTCGCCGGGGAGTATATGGGCCTTATTGGGCTTTAGGGAAAAGAGATAGGAGAGGTTGGGCGCCCCCCCCCCCCCAGGCCTAGTCTGAACTGGACTAGGGGGAAGGGCTGCGCCCCCTCCTTCCTTCTCTTCTCTTTTCCCTTGCCTTGACTCCTACTCCTACTACATGGAAGGACTCCTAGTTGGACTAGGAAAGGGGGAATCCAACTCCCGGTGGGAGTAGGACTCCCCTAGGGCGCGCCATAGAGAGGGCCGGCCCTCCCCTCCTCCACTCCTTTATATACGGGGGCAGGGGGCACCCCATAGACACACAAGTTGATCCACGTGATCGCTTTCTTAGCCGTGTGCGGTGCCCCCTTCCACCATAATCCTCGATAATATTGTAGCGGTCCTTAGGCGAAGCCCTGCGATGGTAGAACATCAAGATCGTCACCACGCCGTCGTGCTGACGGAACTCTTCCCCGACGCTTTGCTGGATCGGAGTCCGGGGATCGTCATCGAGCTGAACATGTGCTAAAACTCGGAGGTGCCGTAGTTTCGGTGCTTGATCGGTCGGGCCGTGATGACGTACGACTACATCAACCGCGTTGTCATAACGCTTCCACTGTCGGTCTACAAGGGTACGTAGATCACACTCTCCCCTCTCGTTGCTATGCATCACCATGATCTTCCGTGTGCGTAGGAATTTTTTTGAAATTACTATGTTCCCCAACAGTGGCATCCAAGGCTAGGTTTTATGTGTTGATGTTATATGCACGAGTAGAACACAAGTGAGTTGTGGGCGATATAAGTCATACTGCTTACCAGCATGTCATACTTTGGTTCGGCGGTATTGTTGGATGAAGCGGCCCGGACCGACATTACGCGTACGCTTACGCGAGACTGGTTCTACCGACGTGCTTTGCACACAGGTGGCTGGCGGGTGTCAGTTTCTCCAACTTTAGTTGAACCAAGTGTGGCTACGCCCGGCCCTTGCGAAGGTTAAAACAGCACCAACTTGACAAACTATCGTTGTGGTTTTTGATGCGTAGGTAAGATTGGTTCTTGCTTAAGCCCGTAGCAGCCACGTAAAACTTGCAACAACAAAGTAGAGGACGTCTAACTTGTTTTTGCAGGGCATGTTGTGATGTGATATGGTCAAGGTGTAATAAGTTGTTGTATGAGATGATCATATTTTGTTGAAGTTATCGGCAACTGGCAAAAGCCTTATGGTTATCTCTCTATTGCATAAGATGCAAGCGCCAAATAATTGCTTTACTTTATCGCTATGCGATAGCAATAGTTGCAAGAGCAATAGTTGGCGAGACGACCGTGTGACGACACATTGATATAGATCAAGATGATGGAGATCATGGTGTCATAACGGTGACGATAGAGATCATGACAGTACTTTGGAGATGGAGATCAAAGGCGCAAGATGATGATCGCCATATCATGTCACATATTTTGATTGCATATGATGTTTATCTTTTATACATCTTATTTTGCTTAGTTTGACGGTAGCATTTTAAGATGATCTCTCACTAATTATCAAGAAGTGTTCTCCCTGAGTATGCACCGTTGCGAAAGTTCTTCGTGCTGATACACCACGTGATGATCGGGTGTGATAGGCTCTATGTTCAAATACAACGGGTGCAAAACAGTTGCACACGCGGAATACTCAGGTTATACTTGACGAGCCAAGCATATACAGATATGGCCTCGGAACACGAAGACTGAAAGGTCGAGCATGAATCATATAGTAGATATGATCAACATAACGATGTTCACCATTGAAAACTACTCCATCTCACGTGATGATCGGTTATGGTTTAGTTGATTTGGATCACGTGATCACTTAGAGGATTAGAGGGATGTCTATCTAAGTGGGAGTTCTTAAGTAATATGATTAATTGAACTTTAATTTATCATGAACTTAGTCCTGGTAGTATTAGCATATCTATGTTGTAGATCAATAGCTCGTGTTGTTGCTTTCATATGTTTATTTTGATATCTTTCTAGAGAAAATTGTGTTGAAAGATGTCAGTAGCAATGATACGGATTGGATCCATGATCTGAGGTTTATCCTCATTGCTGCACAGAAAAATTATGTCCTTGATGCACCGCTAGGTGACAGGCCTATTGCAGGAGCAGATGCAGACGTTATGAACGTTTGGCTAGCTCAATATGATGACTACTTGATAGTTTAGTGCACCATGCTTAACGGCTTAGAATCGGGACTTCAAATACGTTTTGAACGTCATGGACCATATGAGATGTTCCAGGAGTTGAAGTTAATATTTCAAGCAAATACCCGAGTTGAGAGATATGAAGTCTCCAACAAGTTCTATAGCTAAAAGATGGAGGAGAATCGCTCAAGCAGTGAGCATGTGCTCAGATTGTCTGGGTACTACAATCGCTTGAATCAAGTGGGAGTTAATCTTCCAGATAAAATAGTGATTGACAGAATTCTCTAGTCACCATCACCAAGTTAGTAGAACTTCGTGATGAACTATAATATGCAAGGGATAACGGAATCGATTCCCAAGCTCTTCGTAATGCTGAAATTAATGAAGGTAGAAATCGAGAAAAACATCAAGTGTTGATGGTAGACAAAACCACTAGTTTCAAGAAAAGGGCAGAGGGAAGAAGGGGAACTTCAAGAAGAACAGCAAGCAAGTTGCTGCTCAAGTGAAGAAGCCCAAGTCTGGTCCTAAACCTAAGACTAGGTGCTTCTACTGCAAAGGGGCTGGTCACTGGAAGCGGAACTACCCCAAGTGATTGGCGGATAAGAAGGATGGCAAAGTGAACATAAGTATATTTGATATACATGTTATTGATGTGTACTTTACTAGTGTTTATAGCAAACCCTCAGTATTTGATACTAGTTCAGTTGCTAAGATTAGTAACTCGAAACGGGAGTTGCAGAATAAACAGAGACTAGTTAAGGGTGAAGTGACAATGCGTGTTGGAAGTGGTTCCAAGATTGATATGATCATCATCTCACACTCCCTATAATTTTGGGATTAGTGTTGAACCTAAATAAGTGTTATTTGTTGTTTGCGTTGAGCATGAATATGATTTGATCATGTTTATTGTAATACGGTTATTCATTTAAGTAAGAGAATAAATTGTTGTTCTGTTTACATGAATAAAACCTTATATGGTTACACACCGAATGAAAATAGTTCGTTGGATCTCGATCGTAGTGATACACATAATCATAATATTGAAACCAAAAGATGCAAAGTTAATAATGATAGTACAACTTATTTGTGGCACTGCCGTTTAGGTCATATTGGTGTAAAGCACATGAAGAAACTCCATGCTCATGGGCTTTTGGAATCACTTGATTATGAATCAGTTGATGCTTGCGAACCATGCCTCATGGGCAAGATGACTAAGACTCTGTTCTTCGGAACAATGGAGCGAGCAACAGATTTGTTGGAAATCATACATACTGATGTATGTGGTCCGATGAATATTGAGGCTCGTGACAGGTATCATTATTTTCTGATCTTCATAGATGATTTGAGCATATATGAGTATATCTACTTGATGAAACATAAGTCTGAAACATTTGAAAAGTTCAAAGAATTTTAGAGTGAAGTGAAAAATCATCGTAACAAGAAAATAAAGTTTCTATGATCTGATCGTAGAGAACAGTATTTGAGTTACAAGTTTGGCCTTCATTTAAAAACAATGTGAAATAGTTTCACTACTCATGCCACCTGGAACACCACAGCATAATGGTGTGTCCGAACGTCATAACCGTACTTTATTGGATATAGTGCAATCTATGATGTTTCTTACCGATTTACCACTAAAGTTTTGGGGTTATGCATTAGAGAAAGCTGCATTCACGTTAAAAAAAAGGGGCACCATCTAAATCCGTTGAGACGACACCGTATGAACTGTGGTTTGGTATGAAACCAAAGTTGTCGTTTCTTAAAGTTTGCGGTTGCGATGCTTATATGAAAAAGTTTCATCCTGATAAGCTCAAACCCAAATCGGAGAAGTGCGTCTTCATAGGATACCCAAAAGAAAATGGTGGGTACACCTTCTATCACAGATCCGAAGGCAAGATATTCGTTGCTGGGAATGGATCCTTTCCAGAGAAGGAGTTTCTCTCGAAAGAAGTGAGTGGGAGGAAAGTAGAACTTAATGAGGTAACTGTACCTGCTCCCTTATTGGAAAGTAGTTCATCATAGAAATCTATTCATCTGACTACTACACCAATTAGTGAGGAAGCTAATGATGGTGATCATGTAACTTCAGATCAAGTTACTACCGAAACTCGTAGGTAAACCAGAGTGAGATCTGCACCAGAGTGGTACGGTAATCCTTTTCTGGAGGTCATGTTACTTGACCATGACGAACCTACGAACTATGAGGAAGCGATGATGAGCCCAGATTCCACGAAATGGTTTGAGGCCATGAAATCTGAGATATGATCCATGTATGAGAACAAAGTATGGACTTTCATGGATTTGCCTGATGATCGGCAAGCCATAGAAAATAAATGGATCTTCAAGAGGAAGACAGACGTTGATAGTAGTATTACCATCTACAAAGCTAGACTTGTCGAAAAAGGACTTTTGACAAAGTTCAAGGTGTTGACTACGATGAGATTTTCACACTCGTATCGACGCTTAAAGTCTGTCCAAATCATGTTAGCAATTGCCGCATTTTATGAAATCTGGCAAATCGATAACAAAACTGCAATCCTTAATGGATTTCTTAAAGAAGAGTTGTATATGATGCAACCAGAAGGTTTTATCAATCCTAAAGGTGTTAACAAAATGTGCAAGCTCCAGCGATCCATCTATGGACTGGTGCAAGCATCTCAGAGTTGGAATATACGCTTTGATGAGTTGATCAAAGCATATAGTTTTATACAGACTTGCGGTGAAGCCTGTATTTACAAGAAAGTGAGTGGGAGCACTACAACATTTTTGATAAGTATATGTGAATGACATATTGTTGATCGGAAATAATGTAGAATTATTCTGTAAAGCATAAAGGAGTGTTTGAAAGGAGTTTTTTTCAAAGAAAGACCTCGGTGAAGCTGCTTACATATTGAGCATCAAGATCTATAGAGATAGATCAAGATGCTTGATAAGTTTTTTCAATGAGTACATACCTTGACAAGATTTTGAAGTAAGTTCAAAATGGAACAGTCGAAGAAAGAGTTCTTACCTGTGTTACAAGGTGTGAAATTGAGTAAGACTCAAAGCCCGACCACGGCAGAAGATAGAAAGAGAAGGAAAGTCATTCCCTATGCCTCAACCATATGTTCTATAAAGTATGCCATGCTATGTACCAGACCTATTGTATACCCTACACTATTTTTAGCAAGGGAGTACAATAGTGATCTAGGAGTAGATCACTGGACAACGGTCAAAATTATCCTTAGTAGAATAAGGATATGTTTCTCGATTATGGAGGTGACAAAAGATTCACCGTAAAAGGGTTACGTTGATACAAGTTTTGGCACTGATCCGGATGACTTTAAGTCTTCATCTGGATACATATTGAAAGTGGGAGCAATTAGCTAAAGTAGCTCCGTGCAGAGCAGTGTAGACATAGAAATTTGCAAAATACTTACGGATCTGAATATGACAAACCTGTTGACTAAAATTATCTCACAAGCAAAACATGATCACACCTTAGTACTCTTTGGGTGTTAATCACATAGCGATGTGAACTAGATTACTGAATCTAGTAAACTCTTTGGGTGTTGGTCACATGTCGATGTGAACTATGGGTGTTAACCACATAAAGATGTGAACTATTGATGTTAAATCACATGGTGATGTGAACTAGATTATTGACTCTAGTGCAAGTGGGAGACTGGAGGAAATATGCCCTAGAGGCAATAATAAAGTTATTATTTATTTCCTTATTTAATGATAAATGTTTATTATTCATGCTAGAATTGTATTATCCGGAAACGTAATGCTTGTGTGAATACATAGACAAACTAAAAGTCACTAGTATGCCTCTACTTGACTAGCTCATTAATCAAAGATGGTTATGTTTCCTAACCATAGACATGTGTTGTTATTTGATTAACGGGATCACATCATTAGGAGAATGATATGATTGACATGACCCATTCCATTAGCTTAGCACCCGATCGTTTAGTATGTTGCTATTGCTTTCTTCATGACTTATACATGTTCCTATGACTATGAGATTATGCAACTCCCGTTTGCCGGAGGAACACTTTGTGTGCTACCAAACGTCACAACGTAACTGGGTGATTATAAAGGAGCTCTATAGGTGTCTCCAAAGGTACATGTTGTGTTGGTGTATTTCGAGATTAGGATTTGTCACTCCGATTGTCGGAGAGGTATCTCTGGGCCCTCTCTGTAATGCACATCACATAAGCCTTGCAAGCATTGCAACTAATGAGTTGGTTGCGAGATGATGTATTACGAAACGAGTAAAGAGACTTGCTGGTAACGAGATTGAACTAGGTATTGAGATACCGACGATCGAATCTCGGGCAAGTAACATACCGATGACAAAGCGAACAACATATGTTGTTATGCGGTCTGACCGATAAAGATCTTCGTAGAATATATGGGAGCCAATATGAGCATCCAGGTTCCGCTATTGGTTATTGACCGGAGACGTGTCTCGGTCATGTCTACATTGTTCTCGAACCCGTAGGGTCCGCACGCTTAAGGTTTCGATGACCGTTATATTATGAGTTTATGAGTTTTGATGTACCGAAGGAGTTCGGAGTCCTAGATGAGATCGGGGACATGACGAGGAGTCTCGAAATGGTTGAGACGTAAAGATCGATAGATTGGACGACTATATTCGGACATCGGAAAGGTTCTGAGTGATTCGAGTATTTTTCGGAGTACCAGAGAGTTACGGGAATTCGCCGGGGAGTATATGGGCCTTATTGGGCTTTAGGGAAAAGAGATAGGAGAGGTTGGGCGCCCCCCCCCCAAGCCTAGTCCGAATTGGACTAGGGGGAAGGGCTGCGCCCCCTCCTTCCTTCTCTTCTCTTTTCCCTTGCCTTGACTCCTACTCCTACTACATGGAAGGACTCCTAGTTGGACTAGGAAAGGGGGAATCCTACTCCCGGTGGGAGTAGGACTCCCCTAGAGCGCGCCATAGAGAGGGGCGGCCCTCCCCTCCTCCACTCCTTTATATACGGGGCAAGGGGCACCCCATAGACACACAAGTTGATCCACGTGATCGTTTTCTAAGCCGTGTGCGGTGCCCCCTTCCACCATAATCCTCGATAATATTGTAGCGGTGCTTAGGCGAAGCCCTGCGACGGTAGAACATCAAGATCGTCACCACGCCGTCGTGCTGACGGAACTCTTCGCCGACGCTTTGCTGGATCGGAGTCCGGGGATCGTCATCGAGCTGAACGTGTGCTAAAACTCGGAGGTGCCGTAGTTTCGGTGCTTGATCGGTTGGGCCGTGAAGACGTACGACTACATCAACCGCGTTGTCATAACGCTTCCGCTGTCGGTCTACAAGGGTACGTAGATCACACTCTCCCCTCTCGTTGCTATGCATCACCATGATCTTCCGTGTGCGTAGGAAATTTTTTGAAATTACTACGTTCCGCAACACCAAGCACATCAAGAGACGCTTCAATTCCATCCGGGATCTAGTCCAGGTGGGAGACATAGAGATTTGCAAGATACATACGGATCTGAATGTAGCAGACCCATTGACTAAGCCTCTTCCACGAGCAAAACATGATCAGCACCAAGGCTCCATGGGTGTTAGAATCATTACTATGTAATCTAGATTATTGACTCTAGTACAAGTGGGAGACTGAAGGAAATATGCCCTAGAGGCAATAATAAAGTTATTATTTATTTCCTTATATCATGATAAATGTTTATTATTCATGCTAGAATTGTATTAACCGGAAATGTAATACTTGTGTGAATACATAGACAAACAAAGTGTCACTAGTATGCCTCTACTTGACTAGCTCGTTAATCAAAGATGGTTATGTTTCCTAACCATAGACATGAGTTGCCATTTGATTAACGGGATCACATCATTAGGAGAATGATGTGATTAACATGACCCATTCCATTAGCTTAGCACTCGATCATTTAGTATGTTGCTATTGCTTTCTTCATGACCTATACATGTTCCTATGACTATGAGATTATGCAACTCCCGTTTACCGGAGGAACACTTTGTGTGCTACCAAACGTCACAACGAAACTGGGTGATTATAAAGGTGCTCTACAGGTGTCTCCAAAGGTACATGTTGGGTTGGCATATTTCGAGATTAGGATTTGTCGCTCCGATTGTCGGAGAGGTATCTCTGGGCCCTCTCGGTAATACATATCACTTAAGCCTTGCAAGCAATGCAACTAATAAGTTAGTTGCACGATGATGTATTACGGAACGAGTAAAGAGACTTGCCGGTAACGAGATTGAACTAGGTTTTGAGATACCGACGATCGAATCTCGGGCAAGTAACATACCGATGACAAAGGGAACAACGTATGTTGTTATGCGGTCTGACCGATAAAGATCTTCGTAGAATATGTAGGAGCCAATATGAGCATCCAGGTTCCGCTATTGGTTATTGACCGGAGACGTGTCTCGGTCATGTCTACATTGTTCTCGAACCTGTAGGGTCCGCACGCTTAACGTTACGATGACAGTTTCATTATGAGTTTATATTTTGATGTACCGAAGGTTGTTCGGAGTCCCGTATGTGATCACGGACTTGACGAGGAGTCTCGAAATGGTCGAGACATAAAGATCGATATATTGGATGACTATATTTAGACACCGGAAAGGTTCCGGGTAAGATTGGGATAATATCGGATCACCGGGAGGTTATCGGAACCCCCCGGGAGGTATATGGGCCTTATTGGGCCTTAGTGGAAAGGAGGGGAAAGGAGGAAGGGAGGGGGGCGCCCTCCCAAGCCCAATGAATTGGGAGGGGGGCGGCCCCCCCTTTCCTTCCTCCCTCCTTCCTCTTCCTTCGCTCTCCTACTCCTAATAGGAAAAAGGGGAGTCCTACTCCCGGTGGGAGTTGGACTCCCCCCCTTGGGCGCGCCACCCTCCTTGGCCGGCCCCCTCCTCCACTCCTTTATATACGGGGGCAGGGGGCACCCCAGAGACACAACAATTGATCATTGATCTCTTAGCCGTGTGCGGTGCCCCCCTCCACCATAATCCTCGATAATATTGTAGCGGTGCTTAGGCGAAGCCCTGCGATGGTAGAACATCAAGATCGTCACCACGCCGTCGTGCTGACGGAACTCATCCCCGACACTTTGCTGGATCGGAGTCCGGGGATCGTCATCGAGCTGAACGTGTGCAAAAACTCGGAGGTGCCGTAGTTTCGGTGCTTGATCGGTCGGGCCGTGAAGACGTACGACTACATCAACTGCGTTGTTATAACGCTTCCGCTTCCGGTCTACGAGGGTACGTAGACAACACTCTCACCTCTCGTTGCTGTGCATCACCATGATCTTGCGTGTGCGTAGGAAATTTTTTGAAATTACTACGTTCCCCAACAGAGGTTAGGCCTCCGTCATTATATCACGCAACCCGGTATCGGAAAAGGTGCCAACATTGCCCTCTTTTATGATGAGAGTATTGAAATAAAGAAGATTGCCGTGGGGGCGAGATACATCGATGTTTTGATCAGGCTTAACCCGCATGGCTTACAGTGGCGATGCACTTTTGTATACGGGGAACCAAAGGCCCATCAGCGTCATTATATGTGGACATTACTTCGGAGAATAAAAGATACAGCAAATGTGCCTTGGCTCATGGTAGGTGATTTTAACGAAACGATGTGGCAGTCTGAGCACCTCTCTGTTTCTAAAAGATCTGAGAAGTATATGAGTGATTTTCACACAGTGCTTGCTGATTGCAACGTCTTTGACCTGGGTTTTAAAGGCCCGGTATGGACCTACAACAACAAGCAAGAGGGCAAAAAAAATGTGCGGGCGAGGCTGGACAGAGTGGTAGCGACCCCGGAATGGTCTGATCATTTTAGGAATGCCACTATGGAACATATCTGCTCATCTCGTTCAGACCATCTACCCATCCTATTGCGGCTAGGAAAGAGAAAGGAGTGGAGACCAAAATGAGAAAATGGACCAAAAATATTCAGATATGGGCAGATGTGGGAAAGAGTGAATAATCTACAGCCCACTATTGAGAAATCTTGGGGTAGTAGTGGCCCGGCTGGGAGCATGCAGCAGATTGGAGTGAAGCTTGCTGCAATGCAAAAAGACTTGCGTGATTGGGCGCAGAAAGACTTTGGATCAGTGGTGAAACAGACCGCTGAAATCAGAAAACGGCTGAGTGTTTTGTGGAGCCTCCCTCCTTCCCAAGTACAGCAAAGGGAGGTTAATAAACTGTAACGCCCTCGATGCGGCTATATCTCCCACGTGTCGAAGCACGACTTAGAGGCATAACCGCATTGAAAGCAATGTCGCAAGAGAGGTAATCTTCACACAACCCATGTAATACATAAGGGAAAGAGATACATACTTGGCTTACAATTGCCACTTCACACAATTACATGAATAAAGCATTACAACATCCAAATACAATCAAGGTCCAACTACGGAACCAAAATAAAAGAAGAACCCAAATGCGACAAGGTCCCCGATCGACCCCAACTGGGCTCCACTACTGATCAACTAGAACGAAACAACACAAAGGACAAGATCTTCATCGAGCTCCTCCTGAGCTTCGTTGCTTCATTTGCACGGACTCGTCGGCACCTGCATACTGGTTTTGGAAGTATTTGTGAGCCACGGGGACTCAGCAATCTCGCACCCTCGCGATCAAGACTATTTAAGCTTATAGGTAAGGCAAGATATGAGGTGGAGCTGCAGCAAGCGACTAGCATATATGGTGGCTAACATACGCAAATGAGCGCGAGAAGAGAAGGCAAAGCATGGTCGATAAAAGTATGATCAAGAAGTGATCCTAGAACAACCTACGTCAAGCATAACTCCAACACCGTGTTCACTTCCCGGACTCCGCCGGAAAGAGACCATCACGGTTACACACGCGGTTGATGCATTTTAAATAAGGTCAACTTCAGGTTTTCTACAACCGGACGTTAACAAATTCCCATCTGCCCATAACCACGGGCACGGCTTTCGAACGTTCAAATACCTGCAGGGGTGTCCCAACTTAGCCCATCACAAGCTCTCACGGTCAATGAAGGATATTCCTTTTAGTGGGAAAACCCGATCAGACTCGGAATCCCGGTTACAAGACATTTCGACAATGTTAAAACAAGACCAGCAAAGCCACCCGAATGTGCCGACAAATCCCGATAGGAGCTGCACATATCTCGTTCTCAGGGCACACTGGATTGTCCAAACTTCCGGTAGGCCAGCCCAGAGTTGCCCCTGGTGGCCACCGGCGGCTGACAAGTTGGACCAACACTCAGAGGAGCACTGGCCCGGGGGTTTAAATAAAGATGACCCTTGGGCAGGCCTACCCAAGGGAAAGAAAAGGCTAGGTGGCAAATGGTAAAACCAATGTTGGGCCTTGCTGGAGGAGTCTTATTCAACGCGAACTGTCAAGGGGTTCCCATTATACCCAACCGTGTAAGGAACGCAAAATCCGGGAACATAACACCGATATGACGGAAACTAGGGCGGCAAGAGTGGAACAAAACACCAGGCATAAGGCCGAGCCTTCCACCCTTTACCAAGTATATAGATGCATTAATTAAATAAGATATATTGTGATATCCCAACAAGTAAACAAGTTCCAACAAGGAACAACATCTCCATGTTCCAACAAGGAACAAACTTCAATCTTCACCTGCAACTAACAACGCTATAAGAGGAGCTGAGCAAAGCGGTAACATAGCCAAACAACGGTTTGCTAGGACAAGGTGGGTTAGAGGCTTGGCTTAACAACATGGGAGGCATGATAAGCAAGTGGTAGGTATCGCAGCAAAGATAGAAGTGATTTCGAGGGTATGGTCATCTTGCCTGAAATCCCGCAAGGAAGAAGAACGAGTCCATGAAGAAGACAAACGGACGTAATCGAACGGGTCCTCACAAACGCGACGTTATCGGAACTAACCCAAAGAAGCAACACCGGAAAGAAGCAAACAACATAGTAAACAACCACCACACAAGCATGACATGATGCACAACCAAATATGATGCATGTCCGGATTAATGAGGCCTGGCATGGCAAAGTGCACAAGCAATCCTACAAATTAAGTGGAGCTCAATATGCAACTCCGTTGCATATTGAGGGAACACCACATCAATTATTTAGTTCACTCTCGGTTAGGTACTCAACAATATTAAAAGTTAGTTAACATGGCAAGAGGTGAAGCATAACAAAACTATACTATCTAAACAATTTAAATGGGGCCGGATATAACAAACAACAAATCCGGTAAATCCCCATATGCATTTAGCAATTTAATGCAACAACAATTTAAACATTTTAATTGTTTCTATCATGATGCGGATGACATGAACAAGTTTATGCAATTCTTATTGAAAGTTGACAAGAGCATTATGAAGCATTTGTTCCCGTGGTGGAAAGGAAAGGGGTGCCACGGCAACGATACGAAAACGGTGCCACGGCAGCGTTCCGGTTCCGGTAACTCGATTGAGATACCGATGCAAAGGAGAAGTGTGCGGATGCATGCAAAAGATGGTGGGGCGCTCCCGGATTCCGGGTGTCCCACGAGTTGGCGACAAGGAAACGAGTGACAATTTGGACATGGTGCAAACACGAGCATCTCAAACATCGCAAGCATTCATTCACGGATGTCGTCTCAGGGTTATACCTTTGAAGCATGCATTATCGGAACGGATCGAGTTCGGTGGTAGGGGTACACGTGTCGAAGGGCAAGTAGTTGTTCACGGTTCGTCGTGGGAAGTAGCGGTTCACGTGACGGTAGTTGAACTTGACGTTTGTGTTACACGGGTCTTCGGCGACGGTTGTCGTACATGGTTCGGAGTGGTACTTGCTACTTCGGACTTGTCAGTCTCGATTCTTGTGACGGTAGCGGTATACGTCTCGTTTCGAAGAGGTACTTGGGGTAATTTCAACTTGTCGGTCTCGTCATCTCGACGGGGTGCTTGACGTTCTTAGCGATTCCGAAGATGGCGGTAGAGGTACACTTGTTGTAGGGGTACTTATCGGATCCACGACGACGGTAGAGGTACAAACGTTCTCGCGGTACTTGGGTCGTCGTGGAACTTGGCGCTTGCGGTATTGATAGCTCAAAGGGGTACTTGGCGTGTCCGAGGTCTCCGGCCGTAGTGCTACTTGATGATACGGGTAGTCGAACTTGACGAAAAATGGGTCTCCTCGGGAACTTGATGCATCCGAATTCTTCGGGTTTGTAGTAGTACATGGCGGGTCATCATGTAGATGTACTTTCGAGAGGAAACTTGGTGCATTCAAAAATCTTTGGGGTTTGTCGTTGGACTTGGCGGTGCTAGTCTCCTCGGTTCAACAGTGATATGCAAAGGCCAAAACAATACATCTGAAAGCCGTAGGGTTGTAGTCGTCTTGCTCCGGGTGTTGCAACTGTGGTGGAGGTCATCCATGGAGGGGCGCTAGTTGCCGCAGAAGGGCCACGCCACGGGGCTCAGCGAGGGAGGCGGCGCACAGGAAGAGCAGCTGCAGCAGCACATCATCGCAGCAGACATAGGAGGAGGAAGGCCATAGCAGAGGAGGGGCTTGTGCACGGGAGGGAGCAGCAAGGCGGCGCTGGAGGGAGGAGGCACAAGAGGTCGAGACCATGGCAACTCGACGACGGCGCACGGAGGAAGAACAACTCCGTTGGTGGCTGTTCTCGCTAGGGGGCGGATCTCCTGCAAAACGACGGCGGCACGACTGAGAAGATGGACGGCGGAGGTGCGCAAGACACTTAAGGTCGCGGGGGCACGACGGAGCTCGGCGGGGTTGAGGACGACTGGTCCGGGCGGCGAAGGAGGCGCGGCCATGGAGACTTGGCGCATCGCGCGGGACTTGGGGCGCCGGAGGACGACGTCTGCAGGCGCAGGGCCTTGCTGGTGGCCCCGTGGGCGCGACGGTGGTGAGGAGGCCGACGGGGGTCCAGCCTGGATCCCTGGATCGAAGGAGGAGGGAGGCTGAGGGGATCAAGCGGGGCTGCGAGGGAGATGGGGGAGTCGGGCTTCGCTCCTCTGTGCGTGCGTGGTGAGAGTGGCGGCGGTGGACAAGAATGAGAGGGAGAGATGGGGATCGAGTGGAGGGGATCGGGGCAAGTAGGGTTAGAGCAGGCTGGGCCTTAGAGGCCGGCCCAGTATAGAGGGGCTGCGCCTAGGGGGAGGGCGTCGGCTGGGCCTAGAAGGAGAATGGGCCTACTGCTCTCTCTCACTCCTCTCTGATTTGCTTTAACAAAAAAACAAATAGAGAGAAGAAAAATAAATAAAGAGAGGGTTAGGGAAAGAATATTTCAGAAACAAAATATTCTTGGAGCGCTGAAACTTTGCACAAATAGAATAAAATGGTTTGGCACTATTGTAGAGATAGAAAAATAATTCAAGTTTGAATTAGATTCAAGCTTGAGCCATTTTTGAATCCAACCAAAACAAGTCCAAAGGATCTGAAAATTGGAGGAGGTGTTCCTGGCACGGTCTAGAATTTATAGGAAAAGAATGGACATTAATAGAGGAGGGGAAAATGGAACTATCAAAAGACAGGAAATAGAAGGAAAGGAGAAAGAGATGATGCATGGGACGAAGGCATGGGGAAATATTTTGCAAGTGTGTTCATGGGTGATTCCGAAAATGGAATATTTAATATAGCTCCCTAATATCGGGTGGATATGTTATAAAGAGAACTC
The DNA here is from genome assembly GCA_034509565.1 of Triticum monococcum. Lineage (NCBI taxonomy): Eukaryota > Viridiplantae > Streptophyta > Magnoliopsida > Poales > Poaceae > Triticum > Triticum monococcum. Next base: position 701,604,996 of record CM067847.1, read on the forward strand.
ACCATGTGAATTCCCTCAATTTAAATGGACCGAAGATCCATACGATTTATTTAGTCGACTTGAGATGCAAAGATTAATGACATGATGGCATGATGACATGATGCAATGCACATGATGCAATGATGAATGAAAAGAACCAAACAAGTCACACGACGGAACCCGGAAACCCTGGAAGGCATCTGAAGCTCTGGTCTTGGGGCGTTACAACACTCCACCACTACGAGAGGATCTCGTCCCGAGATCTAGAATGGCACCGGAGGGGAAAAGGGAAGATAAAGAGAAGAGGTAAAACTAAGTTGCTTCTTTGACGAATGAGTGAAACCAAAGAACCTTGCGAGGTTGAAAAAATTCGAGACAGAATACAACGAAGGTGAACAAGGTCAAAAACACTCCTTTAGAAAAGAGGAACAAAGAACATTGCAAAAAAACCTTGAGGCTGAAGGGCAAGATAAATATTGAAACCACTCCGGTTAAAACAAGATAGAAAAGGATTAATAATGATATAATTTGGACAGCACTCCGACTGAAAAGAAAAGGAATTGAATAAGAACTTGATAAGACGAGAAGATACTTGGTGAAATCAACAACACACTACCTCCGGAACTATTGAAAGAATGGCACAAGGGGGTAAGAACGATTTTAGACAGCACTCCGGTTGAGAAAGGATGTAAAACTTGATAAGATGAGAGAACTGGCATGAAAACACAACACTCCGGTCGAATGGATAAGCAAAGGAAAGAACATGATCCTGACGAAACAAGAAGATGGGTTGAAGAGAGCAACATCACAATGCCTCCGGAAGAAGAAATAGACGATAGATAAATGAAAAAGAAGGAATTGAGAAGAAAATGACAACTTCTGCCACCAATGATCTTGGAAGGCACCCTTCCAAGAAGGTTAAAACGTAGTTGTTGGGAAAGACCAACAACAAAACGAATAAGTTTGTAGTGGGCTTATGGAAAAACATCTCAAAACTATGAGGTGAAATTTTTCCCACTAACGGAACCAATAGATTGGATTGATATTAGCAAGGAGACGAGAAACTAATTCACCGGAAGGATAAATGAAAAACTTGGGTCATTTATAAACACCATAAATAGCAACATTCCCAATGGAAGGCTTTCGGTGAAATCTAAACCGAGATAACTCCAATGAAGAGATTGGTGGATTAAATACCTCACTCTTGAAAACATGTGAATCATGAAACATGAACTCAAATTATCAAAAATGACATAATACCACCTCCAAAGATACGGAAGAAAGAATTGCACTCCGGATAGCAAGATGAAGAATGCTTGAGCTCCCTAGAAATGAATCTCGATGAAAACTTCAAGAAGGAATTAAATCCTTGATGGATCCATCATGTAGAACCTTCATGAAGAACTCCGGTAATAAAAGAATGATCCCAAAATAATTGACTGATGAAAAGAATAAGATTGAAGCCTCACAATGATTTAGATAGAGATCTCCGTGATAATAAAATTGAAAGAGGTTGGAACTCCAGAAAAGAAAGATGAACAAATGAGATCAAGAATTTGAAGGGCCTCCGGAATAAGGAATTGATCACTTGAATGAACAAGAATAAGAATTATGTTATGCTTATCCTTCACCAATTAAATTGATGGCAATCAACGGATTTGGCATATTACGTATTCTCGTAGAAAAGGATTAAGATAGATATGGCGCAAACTTGGAAGATCTTCAACGAACCACCGTTAGAGTTTGGGACAACGAATACATAGATATGATAAACGAAGGAAGAAGAAACTCTTGAACGAACCACCGTAAGAATTGGTTATGAACGAAGTAAGGATAAAGAAACACCGGGAAGAATTATGAAATGATCGAAGATACTTGAGAGGATTTAGATACATTAGAACGAAGAGATCACGAGCCGATAAAAGATCACTTGAATGAAGCACCGGTAAAATAGGAGACTGATAACTGACAGCTGAGAATGAATAAACCTGAATTGACGGACTCCGGATAACAAACTGAGAAGACTCTTGAATTGCTCTGGATAGGTGAAAAGAATTCTCACGAACAAAACAATTACGGGAGGATGGCAACAAGCTAGAATCACAAATCTTGAAGAGAATTGATTAGATTAGGAGGAAAAACTCTTCTTCGGTCTTCAAATCCTGAAAATGACGACGAGAAACACCAACAAAAATTATTTAGACACTCCGGAATGAAGAATGGAAAGGTTGAGCCAACGATGAAAAGAATTTGACCGATCTTGGAGAAAGACATTTGACTGATGACAATTCATTCTTACGTCAAACTTTAGAAAAGAATTTGAAAAGCTCCGGAAAAATAAGAAGAGTCAGGTAAGATCCTGGGAAAAAACCTATGGGTTAGGGCCCACTCAAGAGAAAACACTGTTAGAATGATTAAAAAGAAAGATTTCACCGGTTGAATTAAAAGACTTGAATGAGATAACATCCTCGAAAGAACTTGAACGAATGTAGAGTGGAAACACGAATCTTCGAGATATCTTGAGCACTCCAGAACAATAGAATGGCAAGCGGGGAAGATGAAGAGGTGCACTAGCATAAGTAAGCATTGAAACGAGGAAAAGATATGATCAACAAAGCTTGACTTGAAACCACCGGAGAAGAAAAGGAATGAGGAATGACGAACTTTAAGCTACGTTAGAATCTTCATGAGAATCACCGGATAAGAATATTGAAAGAAAAGAATGAAGAGACTTCACATGAATAAAATGGATACTTGATTCAGAAATCTGAGTTCTTGAAGGAAAAGGGTGGGTGGGCGGGAAAAACAAAGGCAACTTGGAGACGGATGAAACAAACACCGTTGAGAAGAAGTGATAATTGATCTTACGGAAGTTGAAATGGTCGGATCCACTAGAAGAGAAGCACACCGGTTGAAAAGGATTGACATGACAGTCTCGATGACCGAGAAGGATTAGTACTCACATAGGAGTATGGGAACACCGTATAGGAAAGGTATGGAATCAACATTTGACTTCGAAGCAACTCGAATACCACAGCTCAAAAACAAAACAAAGGATTGGCTTGCAGAATAAGCCGGAACAAACATATGATAGAGATTTCGTCCGAAGTTTTCGTGGTGGGGCCTACACGGGCTCGATCGTACAGCACCATCATGTACAAGGCAGTGCACATGACATACGAAGCGTCCCCGAGTCGGCATAGCCAATGACTCTTTAAGACACAACGAGACCACTATAAAACCAACCGTGAATAGGCGGACCACTAGACGTCGAACCCCAATTTCAAATCATACATCTGTCGGAAAGATATCCTAAGAGCTACTAGAATTCCCACTTATGAAATTCCTGAAACTTTCCGGTTATGCAATCAGGTGTTGGGGATACAGGGGAAGCATAATATCTCACCCAAAACTAGCAAATCCTACATCCAGCTGTATCCATCCTTCAACACATAACCAAGAAACCTTCGGAAATCATCTACCTCAACCTTCGAAAAGCATCCGTTATACGAGTTATGGCGATACTCCCGAACTCCCGCCCCAGTACTAGGTGGCGTCGAGGTTATCTCACCAACAACTGCATAAAAGAGATTTTCGATGCCGGCGAACTAAACTCGGGTATTCCAGAACTACAACGATAAAATTGTGACAACAACACCTCGGAGCTCAACTCCCCGGGACACTGCCACAACCCCTAAATGACAGGAGGCACCAAGAACAATTTTCTCGTCACAAATCCATCGGAACGATTCCAAGATACCCGCGTGATCCTAAATTTTTTTCGTGAAATTTGAGAAGAGAAGAGTCAAAACTCTACGTCAGGATGCCTTACCAGAGCGATGAGGAGACTGAGAAGTAAAAAGAATTCCTAAACTCTTCGATATATAATTCCTAAATGACTCAAAACATTTTTCTAGACTCAACCACGTCCGCTAATTCGATCAAGCAGCGGGGGCTCCTAAGGTCGGGGAAGGCTCTGATACCAATTTGTAACGCCCTCGATGCGGCTATATCTCCCACGTGTCGAAGCACAACTTAGAGGCATAACCGCATTGAAATCAATGTCGCAAGAGAGGTAATCTTCACACAACCCATGTAATACATAATGGAAAGAGATACATAGTTGGCTTACAATCGCCACTTCACACAATTACATGAATAAAGCATTACAACATCCAAATACAATCAAGGTCCGACTACGAAACCAAAATAAAAGAAGAACCCAAATGCGACAAGGTCCCCGATCGACCCCAACTGGGCTCCACTACTGATCAACTAGAACGAAACAACACAAAGGACAAGATCTTCATCGAGCTCCTCCTGAGCTTGGTTGTGTCATCTGCACGGACTCGTCGGCACCTGCATACTGGTTTTGGAAGTATCTGTGAGCCACGGGGACTCAGCAATCTCGCACCCTCGCGGTCTAGACTATTTAAGCTTATAGGTAAGGCAAGATATGAGGTGGAGCTGCAGCAAGCGACTAGCATATATGGTGGCTAACATACGCAAATGAGCGCGAGAAGAGAAGGCAAAGCACGGTCGATAAAAGTATGATCAAGAAGTGATCCTAGAACAACCTACGTCAAGCATAACTCCAACACCGTGTTCACTTCCCAGACTCCGCCGGAAAGAGACCATCACGGTTACACACGCGGTTGATGCATTTTAAATAAGGTCAACTTCAGGTTTTCTACAACTGGGCGTTAACGAATTCCCATCTGCCCATAACCGCGGGCACGGCTTTCGAAAGTTCAAATCCCTGCAGGGGTGTCCCAACTTAGCCCATCATAAGCTCTCACGGTCAACGAAGGATATTCCTTCTAGCGGGAAAACCCGATCAGACTCGGAATCCCGGTTACAAGACATTTCGACAATGGTAAAACAAGACCAGCAAAGCCACCCAAATGTTCCGAAAAATCCCGATAGGAGCTGCACATATCTCGTTCTCGGGGCACACAGGATTGTCCAAACTTTCGGTAGGCCAGCCCAGAGTTGCCCCTGGTGGCCACCGGCGGCTAACAAGTTGGACCAACACTCAGAGGAGCACAAGACCGGGGGTTTAAATAAAGATGACCCTTGGGCAGGCCTACCCAAGGGAAAGAAAAGGCTAGGTGGCAAATGGTAAAACCAATGTTGGGCCTTGCTGCAGGAGTTTTATTCATGGCGAACTGTCAAGGGGTTCCCATTATACCCAACCGCGTAAGGAACGCAAAATCCGGGAACATAACACCGATATGCCGGAAACTAGGGCGGCAAGAGTGGAACAAAACACCAGGCATAAGGCCGAGCCTTCCACCCTTTACCAAGTATATAGATGCATTAATTAAATAAGATATATTGTGATATCCCAACAAGTAAACATGTTCCAACAAGGAACAACATCTCCATGTTCCAACAAGGAACAAACTTTAATCTTCACCTGCAACTGACAATGCTATAAGAGGGGTTGAGCAAAGCGGTAACATAGCCAAACAACGGTTTGCTAGGACAAGGTGGGTTAGAGGCTTGGCTTAACAACATGGGAGGCATGATAAGCAAGTGGTAGGTATCGCAGCATAGGCATAGCAAAAGAGCGAGCAACTAGCAAGCAAAGATAGAAGTGATTTCGAGGGTATGGTCATCTTGCCTGAAATCCCGCAAGGAAGAAGAACGAGTCCATGAAGAAGACAAACGGGCGTAGTCGAACGGGTCCTCACAAACGCGACGTTATCGGAACTAACCCGAAGAAGCAACACCGGAAAGAAGCAAACAACATAGTAAACAACCACCACATAAGCATGACATGATGCACAACCAAATATGATGCATGTCGGGATTAATGAGGCCGGGCATGGCAAAGTGCACAAGCAATCCTACAAATTAAGTGGAGCTCAATATGAAACTCCGTTGCATATTGACGGAACACCACATCAATTATTTAGTTCACTCTCGGTTAGGTACTCAACAATATTAAAAGTTAGTTAACATGGCAAGAGGTGAAGCATAACAAAACTATACTATCTAAACAATTTAAATGGGGCCGGATATAACAAACAACAAATCCGGTAAATCCCCATATGCATTTACTAATTTAATGCAACAACAATTTAAACATTTTAATTGTTGTTATCATGATGCGGATGACATGAACAAGTTTATGCAATTCTTATTAAAAGTTGACAAGAGCATTATGAAGCATTTGTCCCCGTGGTGGAAAGGAAAGGGGTGCCACGGCAACGATACGAAAACGGTGCCACGGCAGCGTTCCGGTTCCGGTAACTCGATTGAGATACCGATGCAAATGAGAAGTGTGCGGATGCGTGCAAAAGATGGTGGGGCGCTCCCGGATTCCAGGTGTCCCATGAGTTGGCGACAAGCAAACGAGTGACAATTTGGACATGGTGCAAACACGAGCATCTCAAACATCGCAAGCATTCGTTCACGGATGTCGTCTCGGGGTTATACCTTTGAAGCGTGCATTATCGAAACGGATCGAGTTCGTGGTAGGGGTACACGTGTCGAAGGGGAAGTAGTTGTTCACGGCTCGTCGTGGGAAGTAGCGGTTCACACGACGGTAGTTGAACTTGACGTTTGTGTTACATGGGTCTTCGGCGACGGTCGTCGTACATGGTTCGGAGTGGTACTCGCTACTTCGGACTTGTCAGTCTTGATTCTTGTGACGGTAGCGGTATACGTCTCGTTTCGGGGAGGTACTTGGGGTCATTTAAACTTGTCGGTCTCGTCATCTCGAAGGGGTGCTTGACGTTCTTAGCGATTCCGAAGACGACGGTAGAGGTACACTTGTTGTAGGGGTACTTGTCGGATCCACGGCGACGGTAGTGGTACAAATGTTCTCGCGGTACTTGGGTCGTCGAGGAACTTGGCGCTTGCGGTATTGATAGCTCGAAGGGGTACTTGGCGTGTCCGAGGTCTCCGGCCGTAGTGGTACTTGATGATACAGGTAGTCGAACTTGACGAAAAACGGGTCTCCTCGGGAACTTGATGCATCCGAATTCTTCAGATTTGTAGTAGTACTTGGCGGGTCATCATGTAGATGTACTTTCGAGAGGAAACTTGGAGCGTTCAAAAATCTTCGGGGTTTGTCATTGGACTTGGCGGTGCTAGTCTCCTCGGTTCAACAGTGATATGCAAAGGCCAAAACAATAGATCTGAAAGCCGCAGGGTTGTAGTCGTCTTGCTCCGGGTGTTGCAACTGTGGTGGAGGTCATCCATGGAGGGGCGCTAGTTGCCGCAGAAGGGCCACGCCACGGGGCTCAGCGAGGGAGGCGGCGCGCAGGAAGAGCAGCTGCAGCAGCACATCATCGCTGCAGACACAGGAGGAGGAAGGCCATGGCAGAGGAGGGGCTTGTGCACGGAAGGGAGCAGCAAGGCGGCGCTGGAGGGAGGAGGCACAAGAGGTCGAGACCATGGCAACTCGACGACGACGCACGGAGGAAGAACAGCTCCGGTGGTGGCTGTTCTCGCTAGGGAGGCGGAGCTCCTGCAAAACGACGGCGGCACGGCTGAGAAGATGGACGGCGGAGGTGCGCAAGACACTTAAGGGCGCGGGGGCGCGATGGAGCTCGGCGGGGTTGAGGACGACTGGTCCGGGCGGCGAAGGAGGCGCGGCCATGGAGACTTGGCGCGTCGCGCGGGACTTGGGGCGCCGGAGGACGACGTTTGCGGGCGCAGGGCCTTGCTGGTGGCCCCGTGGGCGCGACGGCGGCGAGGAGGCCGACGGGGGTCCAGCCTGGATCCCTGGATCGAAGGAGGAGGGAGGCTGAGGGGATCGAGCGGGGCTGCGAGGGAGATGGGGGAGTCGGGCTTCGCTCCTCTGTGCGTGCGTGGTGAGAGTGGCGGCGGTGGACAAGAACGAGAGGGAGAGATGGGGATCGAGTGGAGGGGATCGGGGCAGGTAGGGTTAGAGCAGGCTGGGCCTTATAGGCCGGCCCAGTATAGAGGGGCTGCGCCTAGGGGGAGGGCGCCGGCTGGGCCTAGAAGGAGAATGGGCCTGCTGCTCTCTCTCACTCCTCTCTGATTTGCTTTAACAAAAAAACAAATAGAGAGAAGAAAAATAAATAAATAGAGGGTTAGGGAAAGAATATTTCAGAAAAAAAATATTCTTGGAGCGCCGGAACTTTGCACAAATAGAATAAAATGGTTTGGCACTATTTTAGAGACAGAAAAATAATTCAAGTTTGAATTAGATTCAAGCTTGAGCCATTTTTGAATCCAACCAAAACAAGTCCAAAGGATCTGAAAATTGGAGGAGGTGTTCCTGGCACGGTCTAGAATTTATAGGAAAAGAATGGACATTAATAGAGGAGGGGAAAATGGAACTATCAAAAGACAGGAAATAGAAGGAAAGGAGAAAGAGATGATGCATGGGACGAAGGCATGGAGAAATATTTTGCAAGTGTGTTCATGGGTCATTCCGAAAATAGAATATTTAATATAGCTCCCTAATATCGGGCGAATATGTTATAAAGAGAACTCACCATGTGAATTCCCTCAATTTAAATGGACCGAAGATCCATACGATTTATTTAGTCGACTTGAGATGCAAAGATTAATGACATGATGGCATGATGACATGATGCAATGCACATGATGCAATGATGAATGCAAAGAACCAAACAAGTCACATGACGGAACCCGGAAACCCTGGAAGGCATCTGAAGCTCCGGTCATGGGGCGTTACATAAACTCTCCAAAGATCTTGATGAACTTCTGCTACGAGAGGAATTAATGTGGAGATAGAGATCAAGAGTGACTTTTCTCAGAGAAGGTGACAAAAACACAAAATGGTTTCAAAGGAAAGCTACTTGGAGGAAGAAGAAGAATGACATTACAAAACTGAAAGATTCCAATTTGTGTTTGGATAGAGGACAAGAAGGGTCTAGAGGAGATGACAAATTGCTTCTTCAAAAAGTTATATGAGAAGGACGATAGGGTGGCACCGCATGAAATTATGGAGTTGTTCCAGACAACGGTCACGCAAGGTATGAATGAGTCACTGACAAAACCTTTCTCTGCTTCGGAAATCAGCGATGCATTATTCCAAATTGGTCCACTAAAGGCACCTGGACCAGATGGATTCCCGGCTCGTTTCTATCAAAGAAATTGGGCAACGATTAAAGAAGATGTGATTAAGGTTGTCCAGGATTTTTTTGAGAGTGGGCTGCTACCTGATGGCACAAATGACACCGTTATAGTGCTCATACCGAAAAGGAAAGATCCTCGGTCACTGAAAGATTACTGACCCATCAGTTTGTGCAATGTAATCTATAAGGTGGTGTCTAAGTGTCTTGTAAATCGATTACGCCATATTCTGGATGAACTCATCTCAGAGACACAAAGTGCGTTCATTCCGGGCAGACTGATTACTGATAATGCTATCATTGCATTTGAGTGTTTCCATAAGATACAACATAGTAAAAACACTCGGGACACCTACTGTACATACAAGCTGGACCTAGCCAAAGCATATGACAGGGTTGATTGGGGCTTCCTGGAAGGTGTTTTGTTGAAAAGTGGATTTTGTAGCAAATGGACAAATTGGGTGATGCAATGCGTCCAATCGGTGAGATATTCAGTCAGATGCAATGGTGAATTATTGGAACCGTTCATACCATCCCGAGGACTTCGACAAGGGGATCCTCTTAGTCCATATCTCTTTCTCTTTGTGGCTGAAGGTTTGGTAAAACTCATAAACAAGGAGATACTGGTAGATCAGCTGAATCCCATCAAGGTTGCCCGAAACAGTCCAGGAGTATCCAATCTTTTATTTGCGGATGACAGTTTGATTTTCTTCAAGGCTTCTATTGAGCAAGCCCAGACAATTAAAAGGGTGTTGAATACCTTCCAAAAGTGCACGGGACAATTACTAAGTGCGAGCAAGTGCTCGCTCCTTTTCAGTGAATAGTGCCCAACCGAAATAAGAGAGGGGATTAAGGCTATACTTGAGGTACAATCAGAGGTATTTGAAAGTAAATATCTGGGATTACCTACACCGGAAGGAAGGATGAAGGACGACCATTTCCAACCTATAATGGATAGGTTTGGAAAGCGTTGCAACGATTGGACGGAAAGATTTCATGTCCTATGCGGCCAAGGAAGTCCATGTCAAATCCATTGTTCAAGCCCTACCTACCTTTACTATGAGTGTGTTTATGCTCTCGAAAGGGTTCTGCGACAAGTATGAAAGAATGATTAGAGACTTCTGGCGGGGGGATGAAGAAGGCCACAGAAAGGTACATTGGATGTCCTGGGAGCGTATGACCATGCCACAACGGGATAGAGGTATTGGCTTCAGAGACATGCATCTTTTCAACCAAGCCCTTCTTGCTAAGCAGGGCTGGAGACTAATCCAAAACCCTGACAGCCTATGTACGAGAGTCTTGAAATCAAAATATTATCCCAATGGCGACCTTTTAGACACAGTCTTTGCCTCGAATGCCTCGCCGGTGTGGAGGGCGATTGAGTTCGGCTTAGAATTGCTAAAAAAGGGAGTAATATGGAGAGTGGGCGATGGTAAAAATATTCAGATTCAAAGAGATCAATGGATCCCCAGGAAGCAAGGCCTCAAGACAGCCTCGTTCATTAGGAGGTCTCGGCTGCGTTGGGTCAATCAACTCATGGAACCAGAGGAGAATGAGTGGAATGTGGGCCTGATCTGTCAAATTTTTCACCAACTTGATGCAGACGAAATTTGCAAGATACCCATCCCGAGGTCGGATACAAAAGACTGCATTGCGTGGCACCCTGAAAAGAATGGGATCTTCTCTATTAGGAGTGCGTATAAGCTAGCAGCCTCTTCCCTCCATCACGACCAATCAAACCCTTCAAGCTCGTCCAGAGAGGCGGGAGACCGCAACATTTGGGATCTTATATGGAAAGCAAAAGTACCTGAGAAAGTTAGGATTTTTGGTTGGCGAGTAGCCACCAATACTCTGGCCACAAAGAAAAATAAATTCAAGAGAACAATTGAGCTAGACTCGATATGCAGCATCTGCGGGCGAGGAAGATGAATACCATGCAGTGGTCACATGTTCAAAGAGCAGAGCACTTCGAGAGGCCATGAGGAAGGAGTGGGCTTTACCTTCAGAGAAATCTTTCAGAAACACAGGAGGAGACTGGCTGCAGGTGCTGTTGGATACTGTACCAGAGGACATACGTGGAAAAATTCTGCTGCTGCTATGGAGATGTTGGCACCTGCGAGAAGACAACATACGAAAGGATGGTAAAGAATCTATTTCGGGATCGGTGCAATTCCTGAAGAAGTATGTTGAGGAGCTAAAAATGGCAGCGATGGCTGGGGATGTACTCAATGCAGGTGCAGTCGACCGACCATGCTGTCCCACAAAGCAACAGATACAATGGTCGAGTCCTGTACGAGGTACAGTCAAGCTAAACACCGATGCCGCTTTTCAAACAGAGACTGGAGAATCTACTGCTGGAGCAGTTGCCGGGACAGGAGAGGCCTTGTGATCGTGTCGATTTGCAGAAATCTGTCCCTCTGCCAGAGCGTGGAGGAAGCCGAGGCAAAAGCTGCACTTGCCGGACTGCAACGAAATATTACTCTGGGCCTTTGATTCTGGAAATGGACTGCCAAACCATCGTCAAAGAAGTGACTGCAGGTTACCAATCCCGCTCCCCATGCTACGCCCTGATCAAGGATATTAGAGAAGCTCTCTCGGCCTTCCCAGCATACGATGTGATCCATGTGGGAAGAAAATGCAACACCCTGGCTCATGGGCTTGCGGCGGCGACCAAAAGTATCGGCGATCAGGAGATCATCGCTAATGTTCCGGACTTACTCTGGCCTGTGTTGCTGTCTGAATCTGTGTCTCCTGTAGAGTAGATCCTACTCTAGTTCTAAAAAAAACATTATCCAAAATGCTACATACCACTAATTGAAAATTGGGACAAACAAAACCATATCATGTGAGCATTGTTTTCTTAGGCCTTTGGAAAAGATCGGTCGGCTGATCTTTGGAAAAGATTGGCCGGGTCACAACCAGTCCGATCTCACAATCCTATCCTCTTTCACTTGTTGCAATTATAACAAAACCTCATGTTGCAACTTCAGCTCGTGTCTTATTGTCATTGTGAGCTATGACACAACACTATGACTCCGCAACACCAGCGATGACACACAGGAGAACAAAATGGTAGCGGTGCGCGTCCACCCATTTCCAGCAACAGGGAATGACCCTCACGTCACCGGACGCCCCAACATTGCAGCACCACATGTTCACGTCTTCGGCTGGAGGTCGCCGCGTCTGTGCGAGAGGGCATCAGGGGCCATGCAGCCAACACAAGCACAAGATCAGCAAGAAGAACACACATATGTTTGGGACTCCACGTATCTTAGAAATTTTGAGGATCAAAGGGATTCTACAGGCCAGAAAGTTGACAATCTGTTTGAACACACGCATTTCAGAGGATAGAGCATAAAGGTCACCAACCAGAAAACATGTGCCAAAAGCAGATTAAATGCATCAGAAATATCGCAAGAAACCACATAACACAACAGGAAACATCAGGCAAGACAAATAATATTATGGATCGAATTCAGGGCTCACTTATTCTTAAGTTCATCAAAGCTGCGGCACACCAGCAGAAGTTTGTAGATACAAACGATAACACTGCATCACAGTACGGTACAGAAACAAAGACAGTTCAGGCAACGACAGACACAGACCAGACTCCATTGGAGGATACCAAAAACACCGACACTAGTGAACCCAGAGACAGAAGCAGCTCCATGGCCAGGAGCTTACTGGCCACCACGGAGACGGAGCACCAAGTGAAGGGTGGACTCCTTCTGGATGTTGTAGTCCGCCAAGGTGCGGCCATCCTCAAGCTGCTTACCGGCAAAGATGAGACGCTGCTGGTCCGGGGGAATGCCCTCCTTGTCCTGGATCTTCGCCTTCACGTTGTCAATGGTGTCAGATGACTCCACCTCCAGGGTGATGGTCTTGCCGGTGAGGGTCTTCACAAATATCTGCATGCCACCACGGAGCCTGAGCACCAAGTGGAGGGTGGACTCCTTCTGGATGTTGTAATCCGCAAGGGTGCGGCCATCCTCAAGCTGCTTGCCGGCGAAGATCAGGCGCTGCTGGTCCGGGGGGATGCCCTCCTTGTCCTGGATCTTGGCCTTCACATTGTCAATGGTGTCCGAGGACTCAACCTCCAGGGTGATGGTCTTGCCGGTGAGGGTCTTGACAAAGATTTGCATGCCACCACGAAGGCGGAGGACAAGGTGGAGGGTGGATTCCTTCTGGATGTTGTAATCCGCAAGGGTGCGGCCATCCTCAAGCTGCTTGCCGGCGAAGATAAGACGCTGCTGGTCCGGGGGAATGCCCTCCTTGTCCTGGATCTTGGCCTTAACGTTGTCAATAGTGTCCGAGGACTCAACCTCCAGGGTGATGGTCTTGCCGGTGAGGGTCTTGACGAAGATCTGCATACCACCACGGAGCCGGAGCACCAAGTGGAGAGTGGACTCCTTCTGGATGTTGTAGTCTGCAAGGGTGCGGCCATCCTCAAGCTGCTTGCCAGCGAAGATGAGACGCTGCTGGTCTGGTGGGATACCCTCCTTGTCCTGGATCTTGGCCTTCACATTGTCAATGGTGTCCGAGGACTCAACCTCGAGTGTGATGGTTTTGCCAGTGAGGGTCTTGACAAATATCTGCATACCACCACGGAGCCTGAGAACCAGGTGGAGGGTGGACTCCTTCTGGATGTTGTAGTCCGCAAGCGTGCGGCCATCCTCGAGCTGCTTGCCAGCAAAGATGAGACGCTGCTGGTCCGGGGGGATGCCCTCCTTGTCCTGGATCTTTGCCTTGACGTTGTCAATGGTGTCAGAGGACTCGACCTCAAGGGTGATGGTCTTGCCGGTGAGGGTCTTCACAAAGATCTGCATCTGTAAATACAAAGTAGACAGAAGCAGAGTAAGTTACGGTACAGGGATATCTGCAGTACGTCAAACAATAGATGAACCAGATGGCCACCATGCTACAAAGATGAAATTGCAACAGAGATAAAAATCAGCTAGAGAGCTGACAGCAAACTGCCCAGGAGCTGGCCACTAGAACAAGCCAATGGATTGACAGACCATGCAGTGCTAAATTTTAGCAGAATTATATATTACTTCCTCGTCCCATAATATATGAGCGTTTTTGACACTATACTAGTATCAAAAACGATGTTATATTATGGGACAGAGGGAGTGGCATATCTACCAGCGCAGTTTCAATGGGAGCTGATGTAATCTAGTTGTACTGAGAAGCTTGTCAACAAGCCTAGAAACCAACAGGTAATCACAGGCAAACCGACATGAATTTTAGAGTTGAATTCAATGCCCAACTACGGACGCTACAAGCAACTACAAAGCTGAACTATTAATCTAGCAAATCATAGGTGTATCCTTCCACAGATCGTAGGGCTACAAAATCAGAAACTAGAAGTCTATAACTAGATAGATGAACCGAACCAACAGCAATCGCATCGCATCGCATCCCAATAAAATCACAAAGGTGTATCCTTCAACATATCAGGCCCATGAGCGGTACATAATCAGAAGTCCACAACAACAACCAAGCATAACCAACCAACTACAACTAGATAAGACGGACCGGCCCAACAGCAATCCCATCATAATCGGCAGATCTACTCGAAAACCATGGCATAATCAAGAGAGAAGGTATTAGTACCTACAATCAGGCCTAATCAACCACGACTAACCGAACGAGCTGCAATCGATCAACTGCAATAACGCCTCGACCCACCCACAGATCTACTCCAAATCCATACGACTAGCAGGAATCGAACAATAACCGATCAAGGCAGTCCTAGCAACGATCCCAGGGCACGCACGCACGAGAGAGCGGAGAAGAAATCGTAGCCTCGCATACCTTGAGGAGGAGGACGAGAGAGCCTTGGCTTCGCTTCGATCGGAGGAGATTTCTCGGCGAGATCGGAGGGGGGCTGGATTGGATCGGATGTGTGGAGAGGAGACGGGAGGGGGCGGGGATTTTATAGCCGAGCCGGCTCGGACGGGAGGGAGAGAAGAGAAGGAAGAAGCGCTACGGCACCGGCACGCCTGACGTGTGGGGATAGGAAGACGAGGGAGCGGCGGTCGCGGAGTCCGTCCCCCACCACGCAAAAAAAGGCAGGATATGGGAGGAGATTCCAAAGGTGACGCCGTTTGCTGCCGTCGAGGGTTCGGCTGGTTGGTGGCCGTTGGAGTTGGACGGGTCGGCTCACGCCGTTGGTGTGGTGCGTGAGCGTGACACACTGGGCCTCATGATCTTTCCTTCGCCGGCACGCACGGGACGAGGATATGATTTTGAATTTTCACCGGTATAATCCTATATTTATATATTATTTGTTTGCAACAAGATGTTTTGCGGCTGGAAATATTTGACCCCATTTCTTGAATTTATACGGCCTCATTTTGTTAGAGTCTGATTGTCTCGAGTTAGTGAGCAATTTGATAAAATGACACACTTTTCCTCATACTTTGATATAATGGCACACCTTTCTTTTTATTAGACTAAATGGCACATCTTTGATTCATGGCTAGATAAAATGACACAAACTGACTTTTTAGATCATTTTTTTTTTGGTCTGGGCACGCACGTAATGTTTTGTAGGACGATTTTGCCCCTTGATCGATTTGACCTGTTTACTAGTTCGAGACAAAACAGCGCCGCCTCCTCGCTCTCCTTGCAGCTCTACTCGTCGTGCCTCCTCCTCGGCACACCGCCCGTCCCATCGTCGTCGCATTAAAGTATGGCTCATCCCCAGCGCTCCATCTGTCTGCCCCGTCTCGCCGCGCTCCGGCCTCACCCTCACCGGTTGAAGAGAAAAGGCACTGCCCTTCAAGTGCCCCGCAGTCAAACACCTGCAGCTCTGACCTCCGCTCGACGCTCGGCACAGTTGTCCATGGCACAACAGCGCGTCCATGTACAGGTCGCTGCTGGCTGTGCTCGAGCAGCATTTGCAGCTGTAGCTGTGCTTGCTTACTGTCGCTGCTCGCTTCCTGCATATGGGTTGAACTAAAAAACGACTGCAGCTTGATTTCAAATCTTGCCGACGCCAAGTTTTGTCCTAAAAAGAACGATTGTAGCTGAAAATTATATGAATTGATGGATTTAGATGTAGCTGTTGTCGACGAGACATATGGACTACAGACTTGTTCATATGGATATAATAAAAAATCAAATTGGCTGGCTGTCCATACTTTAACTGCCCATCTCAGTTCCTGCACTAACTGATGGTTTGAGAAGGGGCGTCGCCTTTTCTCTCCGATCGATCGACGAGCGCGTCGCCGGAGGCCCGGAGCACGCTGAGACGGGGCAGACAGGCAAAGTGTTGTGGCACGGCGAGGAGAGAAGGCGGTGGGACGGACAGTGCGCCGGGGCACGGCGAGGAGAGCGAGGCAGCAGTGCTATTCTGTCTCGTTGTCTCGTATGTCTTTGTTTCAAACGAAATAGATGGAAGGCCCTCACCAGGTTCGATCGAACAAACCAACTGAAGAGCAAAATCGTCCTACAAAATGTTATGTGCGCCAAACCTAAAAATTAGCTTAAAAATTAGTTTGTGCTATTTTATCTATTCATGAATCAAAGGTGTGTCATTTAATCCAATAAAAAGAAAGGTGTGCTATTGAGTCAAAGTACAAGAAAAAGTGTGTCATTTTATCAAATTGCTTCAAGTTAGTGCAAGCATGCAATGGAGATTTAGAAATCTGGAGCCCTCACTCGGCGATACTAGCTGATTGCTTTCTTTTAGCGCATAACACTCTCGGGGATCAACTTCGAACACTGTCCAAGTGAAGCCAATGGAGTAGCCCATTTTCTTCCTAGAAGATGCTATGATTCTAAAATTTGTGAGGACTGGGTAGATGTAACGCCTGCTTTTCTTTTACCTTTTGTACTCCATGATGTTACTTTATCCCAAATTAAATAAAATGCCATGGGGCGTTCCCATAAAAAAAGAGAGTTTGTGTTTCTGAGCCTGAAAATATGGCTTGACAGTCGTGGATAAGAATAGAGTGCCGCGAGTATATTTAGTAAGGATAATTAGACTCATTCGTGAAAAAAAATGATTTTTCCGCTAGTTGTTGGTGCACTATACAATGGTATGCTGTCCGAACTGCCAGTTGGAGTGAATCATCTAGAAGGTGCCACGCACCCAGGTACAAAGACGATCTAATATGACCAATCGGTATTCAAGATTTAGAATGCGCAAAATGCAACAACATGACACGCCATCGAAGATAAAAAAAACTATGAGAAGAAGAAAGTGGGAAAAAATGAGGAGATGGCGAACGGGACACGAAACATTGGGCACGAGTGATGGAGGAGAAAATTATGGGTTAATTGGCATAATATATTTTTAGAAACAAAAGTTTCATATTGGAAAATTCTCTGGACATTTGTTGAATGTATGATGTCTTGAGATGTATCACGCCGGTCGACTTTGCCGAAAAAGGCTTTCGCCCGGTTTTATATATAAAGCAAAGATCACCAACAACCAAGTACAACACACGCACACATCCAAGACAGGATACATAGACGCTGAACGCAGCAACACCACCCTTAGCACTACAAGAGCCCTCGGGGCCTCAACCGTGAACACGCCACCGCGTAGAGAAGAAGCTACATATGACGCCCGTGGGCTCTAAGGCGATGCCTACAGGAAGGTTACGACACCGAAGCGCTGCCACCGCCCGACCCAAGGATCAGAGTTTCCCCCGGAGCAACACGACGGGCAGCAAGAGTCGCGGCGACGCCTTCAAGGAACGAGCTTCGCCGTCGCCGGTCAATCCGAAGATAGAACAGGTTTTCACCCCGACCAATATTCACCGCCACCGAACGCCACACCCTGGCTACCACACCGCCCACACGGCCATGGCCACCAGGCAGCACCAAGTCACGGGCTTTGCCCAAGAGCACCGCGACACCACCACCAGGGCCGCCGCCCTAGCATCCAAGACCTTGACGCCACCTCACCCGCCACCCACGGCTACTCCAACCAAATATATGGGCAGAAAAGGACCCGCCTTTTGCACCCCTGAGCCTCTCCCAACGCCGAAACCCAATAGGCCGGCCAAAACTGGCCGCCATCGGCCTGTACAAGACACTGGCGCGAGATGAGCAATGTCCTGCTGCTGGGCGCGAGACGAGGCCGGTCCTGCTGCCGGGCGCGATACAAGCTCGGTCATGCCGCCGGGCGCGAGACAAGCTCGGTCCTGCTGCCGGGCGTGAAACGAGCAATGGCCCATAGTCAGGGAAGGGCCGAACCTTCGACGAAGGTAGCATCCGGACGACGAGGAGAGGGATCGAAGGTCGACACACGCCGCCTACGGGCCAGTCGACGCCGGAACATACCTGCCGCTGCCGCAGTCGACCTGCCAAGCCACCGTGGAGCCATCCACGGCCAGAGCCGCAACCACACCAGGCCGCTGCCCAACCCGCGCCGCCCGACGAGCTCCAAGTGTTGGAGCCGCCGGGTACGCACCCGCGCGACCAGCCGCTGTTGCAGGCCGCCACGGGCCACCACCACACCGAGCCTGCACCAGATCCACGGCACAGGCCCTCCACCATCCACCAACGGACCGACGCCGGGAGAGAGTAGCGCCAGACCCACCACCGGCAGCGCCACCTACACCACGCAGAGGCCACTGGCCTGGGGAGACTAGCAGCCCCAGCCAGCACCACGCTAGCCAGGGCACACCACTGCACCTCACCAAACACCAGCCCGGCCGAGAGGGCCGTCTCCGGCCAGGCAGGATGGGATCAGCAACTCCATCGCCGCCAACCAGAGCCGCCGGAGCCTCCACCACGCGCAGCCGCCCTACCACCCATGCGGCCCAGGATGGCCAGCACCGCCGCATCCCGCCGACGGCGCGTGCCCACCAGACCCGAGCAGAAAAGCCCCGATCCGCCGCCAACACGGCCAGCTGCCGCTCATCCACCGCGAGGAAGACAGAGAGGAGGGGGGCGCCGCTCCCTGGGGCTGCCGCCCCAGCATCCAGCCCCAGCGCGTCGCAGAAGAGGCCGGAGGCCAGATCCGCGCCGGCGCGCAGCTCCACGACGCACGGCGCGCCGTCCAAGGCCGGCCTCCACGCGAGACGAGAGAGAAAAGGCCCGCCGCCGCCGACAGCCCCACGGGCTTTGCCCGGCGGGGAAGCCCGACGGCGGCGAGGGGGAGGGAGCAGGAGGGGGTGGCGGCGGCGGGGTGGGGGGGGGGGGTTAGGTCACCCGAGCCGCCCCCCTAGAGAGCGACGCGGGTGGGAGGGGGGGTCGTCGGTCGACTTTCCTGAAGACGACGCGCACCAAGCTGGAGAAGTGGGAGACATGGCTGACAGTGGCATTGACGGAGGCAAGGCGGAGGGTTGACATGTGCCGACGAGGGGAGAGAGGGGGGAGGGGGGTGAGGGTCGTATGCACCGAAGAAGGGGTCTTTAGAGAGTTACAGAGGGATGGCCTAATCGGGAACGGAAAAGGCAACTTAAACAAGGCGGGCGGTAGGGCAATGACACCGTCCACGAGTGCCGGTGCCCGGCAGCAACATCGTGGGTAGACCACAGAGCGTAAGGAAGGCGTCGACAACGGAATGGACTAAAACATATTTTTTACAGGCAACACATAAATATCCAGTCCCATTATGTAATGTTACTCTCATAAATTCAAATGCAATCAATTATTTTGAATTAAAAAGCACAGAACAGCACAAGCTCGGTGGAGACTCCAAAAGAAGGCATCGCGACTTGCTTGACATCCTCTCCAGCATGATGTCCGTGTGCTATACGCCGACGCCGTATGACGGCGAGCAAGAGCAACAGGAAGAACGCGTCCGCTCATGAACTGCCGTCCCACACGTCGCGTCGTGGATGTTGCTTTCGTTCTCATCCTCTCGTTCCCTTAAAACTTTTATTATCAATTCACAAAATAAACTTTTATTATCACAAAGCCTTCCGGTAAAAAGAAGAAAAGGAGAGACACTGTCTCACGGGGGGCGTCACTTTCGGAGCCCAACATTTTTTTCCTTTTGAGGGGTTTCGATTAGGGTTGCTGGATGCGCAGACCGTATAGATTGGGATGGATGTGTTTTTTTTTTTTTGGCACAGCCCAGCATTATTGTTGCCTCCGCCGTGTCCACTAGGGACATATGGAGGAGAAAAGGGTCGCCGTGACTTTTCGTGACATTTCCGGTGAGCTCGTTTTGGTACGTACGTACTGTACGTGTATATATGGAATCCTCCTGCAGCGCAGAGGCTTTCCTTGCTTCAACGCAACTGCATCAGAGATTCAGAGCTTGTGGCGCCTGTTCGTTTAATCTCTCCATTGCACAGAAATGATTTGTTGGCCCCGAAAGAAGGAAACAGATTTGTTTTAGTTGCTACGGAACGTGCAACCTGGCGTGCTTGTTCTGGGGAGTTAAGGCAAGACCGCAAGAGTCGTGACTTCTGAAGCTTAATAATGCTTTATGTATCAACTACAACTTGTGGTTGAGTTGGTTAGGTGGACAGTGGTATTCTCAACCCATCAGGGTTCAAATCCTGGTGCTCGCATTATTCCTGGATTTATTTCAGGATTTTTGGCGATGCGCTTTCAGTGGGAGGAGACGTTCATAGGGGTGAGCGTATGCGCGTGTATATGAGCGCTTGTGTCTGTATTGATGCTCAAAAAAAAACTACTGTCTCCATCTTATAATGTAATACATTTTTTTACATTAATTAGTCTTATATTATGAGACGGAGAGGGCAGCAGATGGAAGTTTGCTTCTCGGTGTGTCCTGGGCTTGGTGGCATGCATCGTCAGGTCGACCATAGAGGTTGTCCGTGCTTATATTGAGTGATTAATCGGACGGCATGATGACGTTGCATTAGGTCGGAGAACGACTCTGCACCTAAACCGGATAGTGATCTAGTGCAAGACGGCGACACGGACAGCTGAACAAATCTTAGCACTAGAATATATAATCAATAGTTTATGCTTGGCGATTAGAGCTATGATGACTAGTCGTATATGGTGAGCAGGTGAGATGAACCCGCTGGGCTTAAGATGACTAGCAGGGCAGGCAGGTGATCTGGAACACGGAAGACTCTTCCGGTCGGTTCGGTCGTTCTAGCTAGATTGATCGGCGAGTTGGCTGCCAATGGTTGAATGCTGGATAGGACTATTATACGAGAGCATCCGGGATGGAGTCAAGTGGATTTTTTCTATGTTGCTGTTCTCGGTCAGATTGAGCTTTTGTCTACTCGGCAGTCCACGTTGTTAGGCTTTTCAGACCCATGATTTTTCTAAAGTGAATTTAGTTAATGAAAATGAAAATGATTTAAAGAGTCCTGTCGCTGTGTTTACTCTCCAAAATATCACTCCCCCATCCCATAATATAAAAGCGTTTTTAACACTACTTTAATACAACAGCCGCACTCATTTTATGAAACAAAGGGTGTAAAAATTATCTACTAGTGCAAAAAAATGTTGCCAGTGTCCCACTCTACACCCTTCAATCATGACGACCGCTATTTTCTCTTGCAACATCGCCTCGCACCAGCCCTGTCAGCTGCCAGTGCCGGTCAGGTAACCGGCCCCAGCCTTCTAGGCCCAAAGGGCGGCAATTCATCTCCAATAATGTACCCGACCTTTGATGTTAAAAAGAAAGAAAAGAACTAGGCTTGCAACAGTAAATTCAATTTCTTCTCTGCAAAGCATTAACTTTATCTTAACTTCCATTGGTAGAAAAAGAGGCTTCCGTCCAGCCCCATTAGTCGTGAAACTGTAGTAACCGCGATTAATGAAGTCTTTAGTCACGGTTCGGCAGACGAACCGCGACCAAAGACCTGGGCCCAGGGCGCTCGGTGGCCAGCTGGTGCACGTGAGGGGCTTTAGTCGCGGTTGGCCAGGCCAACCGCGACTAAAGGTGCCCAAAGGCCTTTAGTCGCGGTTGGCCAGGCCAACCGCGACTAAAGCTCCTCCCCTATATATACCAGTTCAGCACACTCACTTAGCCATTTGGTGCCACTTCTCTTCGCAAGCTTCACAAGGGGGTGTAGGTTTGCTTTTGGTTCCTCTTATGCACACAAGGTGTTTGATGAAATGCCCCAAGAGCGTGAAACAAACATGATATGAAGTGTTGGAGCCACACTTGAGGTTCCTCATTTATTTTTTCCTCCTCGATCGCGGTTAGCAACTTGAACCTTTCATGCATGTGTGTCATTGATAAAATATGTATGTGTGTTGTTCATTGTTTAATTTCTATTGTTTATAGCTAGTTAGTTTAACAAATGCATGATGGTTAATTATATATTTTATATTATAATAATGCAGATGAATCGGCAATGGATGTACGGTAACCGACTCTCCCGTGAGTTCACTACGGGTTTGAAAGATTTCCTCGTAGTGGCTAATGCGAACAAGCAGAAGGGTTTTGTTATCTGTCCATGTGTTGACTGTAAGAATCAGAAGGGTTACTCTTCCTCAAGAGAAGTTCACCTGCACCTGCTTCGGCACGGTTTCATGCCAAGCTATAATTGTTGGACCAAGCATGGAGAAAGAGGGGTTATAATGGAAGAAGATGAAGAAGGGGATGATTTCATCGATGAAAGCTATCTTGCTCATTTCGGTGATACTTTCATGGAGGATGCTGAAGGTGAAGGGGAAGGTGAAGGGGAAGAAGAGGCACGTGATGAGACCATTGATGGTCTTGGTCGGACCATTGCTGATGCACGGAGACGCTGCGAAACTGAAAAGGAGAGGGAGAATTTGGATCGCATGTTAGAGGATCACAGAAAGTCGTTGTACCCCGGATGCGATGATGGTCTGAAAAAGCTGGGCTGCACACTGGATTTGCTGAAATGGAAGGCACAGGCAGGTGTAGCTGACTCGGCATTTGAAAACTTGCTGAAAATGTTGAAGAATATGTTTCCAAAGAATAACGAGTTGCCCGCCAGTACGTACGAAGCAAAGAAGGTTGTCTGCCCTCTAGGTTTAGAGGTTCTGAAGATACATGCATGCATCAACGACTGCATCCTCTACGCGGTGAATACGAGAATTTGAATGAATGCCCGGTATGCACTGCATTGCGTTATAAGATCAGATGCGATGACCCTGGTGACGATGTTGAGGGCGAGAAACCCAGGAAGAGGGTTCCCGCCAAGGTGATGTGGTATGCTCCTATAATACCACGGTTGAAACGTCTGTTCAGGAACAAAGAGCATGCCAAGTTGTTGCGATGGCACAAAGAGGACCGTAAGTCGGACGGGGAGTTGAGACACACCGCAGATGGAACGCAATGGAGAAAGATCGACAGAGAGTTCAAAGATTTTGCAGCTGACGCAAGGAACATAAGATTTGGTCTAAGTACAGATGGCATGAATCCTTTTGGCGAGCAGAGCTCCAGCCATAGCACCTGGTGAAGGAAATATTCCCTAGAGGCAATAATAAAGTTATTATTTATTTCCTTATATCATGATAAATGTTTATTATTCATGCTAGAATTGTATTAACCGGAAACATAATACATGTGTGAATACATAGACAAACAGAGTGTCACTAGTATGCCTCTACTAGACTAGCTCGTTAATCAAAGATGGTTATGTTTCCTAACCATGAACAAAGAGTTTTTATTTGATTAACGAGGTCACATCATTAGTTGAATGATCTGATTGACATGACCCATTCCATTAGCTTAGCACCCGATCGTTTAGTATGTTGCTATTGCTTTCTTCATGACTTATACATGTTCCTATAACTATGAGATTATGCAACTCCCGTTTACCGGAGGAACACTTTGGGTACTACCAAACGTCACAACGTAACTGGGTGATTATAAAGGAGTACTACAGGTGTCTCCAATGGTGGATGTTGGGTTGGCGTATTTCGAGATTAGGGTTTGTCACTCCGATTGTCGGAGAGGTATCTCTGGGCCCTCTCGGTAATACACATCACATAAGCCTTGCAAGCATAATAACTAAGATGTTAGTTATGAGATGATGTATTACGGAACGAGTAAAGAGACTTGCCAGTAACGAGATTGAACTAGGTATTGGATACCGACGACCGAATCTCGGGCAAGTAACATACCGATGACAAAGGGAACAATGTATGTTGTTATGCGGTCTGACCGATAAAGATCTTCGTAGAATATGTAGGAGCCAATATGGGCATCCAGGTCCCGCTATTGGTTATTGACCGGAGACGTGTCTCGGTCATGTCTACATTGTTCTCGAACCGTAGGGTCCGCACGCTTAACGTTACGATG
This sequence comes from Triticum monococcum, assembly GCA_034509565.1. Taxonomy (NCBI): domain Eukaryota; kingdom Viridiplantae; phylum Streptophyta; class Magnoliopsida; order Poales; family Poaceae; genus Triticum; species Triticum monococcum. The sequence continues at coordinate 701,629,236 of CM067847.1, forward strand.
ACAGTTATTATGAGTTTATGCATTTTGATGTACCGAAGGTTGTTCGGAGTCCCGGATGAGATCACGGACATGACGAGGAGTCTCGAAATGGTCGAGACGTAAAGATTGATATATTGGAAGCCTATGTTTGGACATAGGAAGTGTTCCGGGTGAAATCGGGATTTTACCGGAATACCGGGAGGGTTACCGGAACCCCCCGGGAGACTAATGGGCCTATTGGGCCTTAGTGGAAAAGAGAAAAGGGGAAGCCCACAGCTGGCCGTGCCCCCCCTTCCCCAAGTCCTAGTAGGACTAGGAGAAGGGGCCGGCCCCCCTCTCTCTCCTTTCCCCCTTGAGAGTCCTAGTTGGAATAGGATTGGAGGGGGGAGTCCTACTCCCGGTAGGAGTAGGACTCCCCCTGCGCCTCCCTCTCTCTGGCCGGCCAGCCCCCCTCCTCCAACCTTTATATACGGGGGCAGGGGACACCCCAAGACACACAAGTTGATCCTTGAGATCGTTCCTTAGCCGTGTGCGGTGCCCCCTGCCACCATATTCCACCTCGATCATACCGTTGTAGTGCTTAGGCGAAGCCCTGCGTCGGTAGTACATCAAGATCGTCACCACGCCGTCGTGCTGACGGAACTCTTCCTCGACGCTTTGCTGGATCGGAGCCCGAGGATCGTCATCGAGCTGAACGTGTGCTAAGAACTCGGAGGTGCCGGAGTAACGGTGCTTGGATCGGTCAAATCGGGAAGAAGACGTACGACTACTTCCTCTATGTTGTGTGATCGCTTCCGCAGTCGGTCTGCGTTGGTACGTAGACAACACTCCCCTCTCGTTGCTGTGCATCACCATGATCTTGCGTGTGCGTAGGAATTTTTTTGAAATTACTACGTTCCCCAACAGTGGCATCCGAGCCTAGGTTTTATGGTTTGATGTTATTTGCACGAGTAGAACACAAGTGAGTTGTGGGGGATACAAGTCATACTGCCTACCAGCATGTCATACTTTGGTTCGGCGGTATTGTTGGGTGAGACGATCCGGACCAACCTTACGCGTACTCTTACGTGAGACCGGTTCCCTCGACGTGCTTTGCACATAGATGGCTTGCGGAAGACTGTCTCTCCAACTTTAGTTGAACCAAGTGTGACTACGCCCGGTCCTTGAGAAGGTTAAAACGGAGTCTATTTGACGAACTATCGTTGTGGTTTTGATGCGTAGGTGAGATGAGTTCTTACTTAAGCCCGTAGCAGCCACGTAAAACTTGCAACAACAAAGTAGAGGACGTCTAACTTGTTTTTGCAGGGCATGTTGTGATGTGATATGGTCAAGGCATGATGCTGATTTTATTGTATGAGATGATCATGTTTTGTAACCGAGTTATCGGCAACTGGCAGGAGCCATATGGTTGTCGCTTTATTGTATGCAATGCAATCGCGATGTAATGCTTTACTTTATTACTAAGCGGTAGTGATAATCGTGGAAGCATAAGATTGGCGAGACGACAACGATGCTACGATGGAGATCAAGGTGTCGCGCCGGTGACGATGGTGATCATGACGGTGCTTCGGAGATGGAGATCACAAGCACAAGATGATGATGGCCATATCATATCACTTATATTGATTGCATGTGATGTTTATCCTTTTATGCATCTTATCTTGCTTTGATTGACGGTAGCATTATAAGATGATCTCTCACTAAATTATCAAGAAGTGTTCTCCCTGAGTATGCACCGTTGCCAAAGTTCGTCGTGCCCAGACACCACGTGATGATCGGGTGTGATAAGCTCTACGTCCAAATACAACGGGTGCAAAACAGTTGCACACGCTGAATACTCAGGTTATACTTGACGAGCCAAGCATATACAGATATGGCCTCGGAACACGGAGACCGAAAGGTCGAGCGTGAATCATATAGTAGATATGATCAACATAACGATGTTCACCATTGAAAACTACTCCATCTCACGTGATGATCGGTTATGGTTTAGTTGATTTGGATCACGTGATCACTTAGAGGATTAGAGGGATGTCTATCTAAGTGGGAGTTCTTAAAGTAATATGATTAAATTGAACTTAAATTTATCATGAACTTAGTCCTGGTAGTATTTTGCAAATCATGTTGTAGATCAATAGCTCGCGTTGTTGCTTCCCTGTGTTTATTTTGATATGTTCCTAGAGAAAATTGTGTTGAAAGATGTTAGTAGCAATGATGCGGATTGGATCCGTGATCTGAGGTTTATCCTCATTGCTACACAGAAGAATTATGTCCTTGATGCACCGCTAGGTGACAGACCTATTGCAGGAGCAGATGCAGACGTTATGAACGTTTGGCTAGCTCAATATGATGACTACTTGATAGTTTAGTGCACCATGCTTAAAGGCTTAGAATCGGGACTTCAAAGACGTTTTGAACGTCATGGACCATATGAGATGTTCCAAGAGTTGAAGTTAATATTTCAAGCAAATACCCGAGTTGAGAGATATGAAGTCTCCAACAAGTTCTATAGCTAAAAGATGAAGGAGAATCGCTCAACTAGTGAGCATGTGCTCAGATTTTCTGGGTACTACAATCGCTTGAATCAAGTGGGAGTTAATCTTCCAGATAAGATAGTGATTGACAGAATTCTCTAGTCACCATCACCAAGTTAGTAGAACTTCGTGATGAACTATAATATGCAAGGGATAACAGAAACAACTCCCAAGCTCTTCGTGATGCTGAAATCAACGAAGGTAGAAATCAAGAAAAACATCAAGTGTTGATGGTTGACAAGACCACTAGTTTCAAGAAAAGGGCAAAGGGAAGAAGGGGAACTTCAAGAAGAACGGCAAGCAAGTTGCTGCTCAAGTGAAGAAGCCCAAGTCTGATCCTAAGCCTGAGACTAAGTGCTTCTACTGCAAAGGGACTGGTCACTGGAAGCAGAACTACCCCAAGTGATTGGCGGATAAGAAGGATGGCAAAGTGAACATAAGTATATTTGATATACATGTTATTGATGTGTACTTTACTAGTGTTTATAGCAAACCCTCAGTATTTGATACTAGTTCAGTTGCTAAGATTAGTAACTCGAAACGGGAGTTGCAGAATAAACAGAGACTAGTTAAGGGTGAAGTGACGATGTGTGTTGGAAGTAGTTCCAAGATTGATATGATCATCATCGCACACTCCCCTATACTTTTGGGATTAGTGTTGAAACTAAATAAGTGTTATTTGGTGTTTGTGTTGAGCATGAATATGATTTGATCATGTTTATTGTAATACGGTTATTCATTTAAGTAAAAGAATAAATTGTTGTTCTATTTACATGAATAAAACCTTATATGGTTACACACCCAATGAAAATAGTTCATTGGATCTCGATCTTAATAATACACATATTCATAATATTGAAACCAAAAGATGCAAAGTTAATAATGATAGTGCAACTTATTTGTGGAACTGCTGTTTAGGTCATATTGGTATAAAGCGCATGAAGAAACTCCATGCTGATGGGCTTTCGGAATCACTTGACTATGAATCACTTGATGCTTGCGAACCATGCCTTTTGGGAAAGATGACTAAAACGCCGTTCTTCGGAACAATGGAGCGAGCAACATATTTGTTGGAAATCATACATACTGATGTATGTGGTCCGATGAATATTGAGGCTCGCGACAGGTATCATTATTTTCTGATCTTCACAAATGATTTGAGCAGATATGAGTATATCTACTTGATGAAACATAAGTCTGAAACATTTGAAAAGTTCAAAGAATTTCAGAGTGAAGTGAAAAACATCGTGACAAGAAAATAAAGTTTCTACGATCTGATCGCGGAGACAAATATTTAAGTTACGAGTTTGGTCTTCAGTTAAAACAATGTGAAATAGTTTCATTACTCACGCCACCTGGAACACCACATCATAATGGTGTGTCCGAACGTCATAACCGTACTTTATTGGATATAGTGCAATCTATGATGTCTCTTACCGATTTACCACTATTGTTTTTGGGGTTATGCATTAGAGACAGCTGCATTCACGTTAAATAGGGCACCATCTAAATCCGTTGAGACGACACCGTGTGAACTATGGTTTGGCAAGAAACCTAAGCTGTCGTTTCTTAAAGTTTGGAGTTGCGATGCTTATATGAAAAAGTTTCATCCTGATAAGCTCAAACTCAAATCGGAGAAGTGCGTCTTCATAGGATATCCAAAGGAAACTATTGGATACACCTTCTATCACAGATCCGAAGGCAAGACTTTTGTTGCTAAAATTCGGAAACTTTCTGGAGAAGGAGTTTCTCTTGAAAGAAGTGAGTGGGAGGAAAGTAGAACTTGACGAGGTAACTGTACCTGCTCCCTTATTGGAAAATAGTACATCACAGAAAACTGTTTCTGCGACACCTATACCAATCAGTGAGGAAGCTAATGATGATGATCATGAAGCTTCAGGACAAGATACTACTGAACCACGTAGATCAACCAGAGTGAGATCCGCACCAGAGTGGTACGGTAATCCAGTTCTGGAAGTCATGCTACTAGATCATGATGAACCTACGAACTATGAAGAAGCGATGGTGAGCCCAGATTCCGCAAAGTGGCTTGAGGCCATGAAATCTGAGATGGGATCCATGTATGAGAACAAAGTATGGACTTTGGTTGACTTGCCCGATGATCGGCAAGCAATTGAGAATAAATGGATCTTCAAGAAAAAGACTGACGCTGACGGTAATATTACTGTCTATAAAGCTCGACTTGTCGCAAAAGGTTTTCGACAAGTTCAAGGGGTTGACTACGATGAGACCTTCTCACCCGTAGCGATGCTTAAGTCCGTCAGAATTATGTTAGCAATTGCTGCGTTTTATGATTATGAAATATGGCAAATGGATAAACAAAACTGCATTCCTTAATGGATTTATTAAAGAAGAGTTGTATATGATGCAACAAAAGGTTTTGTCAATCCGAAAGGTGCTAACAAAATGTGCAAGCTCCAGCAATCCATCTGTGGACTGGTGCAAGCATCTCGGAGTTGGAATACACGCTTTGATAAGTTGATCAAAGCATATAGTTTTATACAGACTTGCGGTGAAGCCTGTATTTACAAGAAAGTGAGTGGGAGCACTACCGCATTTCTGATAAGTGTATGTGAATGACATATTGTTGATCGGAAATAATGTAGAATTATTCTGTAAAGCATAAAGGAGTGTTTGAAAGGAGTTTTTCAAAGAAAGACTTCGGTGAAGCTGCTTACATATTGAGCTCCAAGATCTATAGAGATAGATCAAGACGCTTGATAAGTTTTTTCAATGAGTACATACCTTGACAAGATTTTGAAGTAGTTCAAAATGGAACAGTCAAAGAAAGAGTTCTTGCCTGTATTACAAGGTGTGAAGTTGAGTAAGACTCAAAGCCCGACCACGACAGAAGATAGAAAGAGAATGAAAGTCATTCCCTATGCCTTGGCCATAGGTTCTATAAAGTATGTCATGCTGTATACCAGATCTATTGTATACCCTGCACTGATTTGGCAAGGGAGTACAATAGTGATCTAGGAATAGATCACTGGACAGCGGTCAGAATTATCCTTAGTGAAATAAGGATATGTTTCTCGATTATGGACGTGAAAAAAAAGGTTCGTCGTAAAGGGTTACGTCGATGCATGTTTTTGACACTGATCCAGATGAATCTAAAGTCTCAATCTGGATACATATTGAAAGTGGGAGCAATTAGCTAGAGTAGCTCCGTGTAGAGCATTGTAGACATAGAACTTGCAAAATACTTACGGATCTGAATGTGACAGACCCGTTGACTAAAATTATCTCACAAGCAAAACATGATCACACCTTAGTATTCTTTGGGTGTTAATCACATAGATATGTGAACTAGATTGCTGACTCTAGTAAACCCTTTGAGTGTTGGTCACATGATGATGTGAACTATAGGTGTTAATCACATGGTGATGTGAACTATTGCTGTTAAATCACATAGCGATGTGAACTAGATTATTGACTCTAGTGCAAGTGGGAGACTGAAGGAAATATGCCCTAGAGGCAATAATAAAGTTATTATTTATTTCCTTATATCATGATAAATGTTTATTATTCATGCTAGAATTGTATTAACCGGAAACATAATACATGTGTGAATACATAGACAAACAGAGTGTCACTAGTATGCCTCTACTAGACTAGCTCGTTAATCAAAGATGGTTATGTTTTCTAACCATGAACAAAGAGTTGTTATTTGATTAACGAGGTCACATCATTAGTTGAATGATCTGATTGACATGACCCATTCCGTTAGCTTAGCACCCGATCGTTTAGTATGTTGCTATTGCTTTCTTCATGACTTATACATGTTCCTATAACTATGAGATTATGCAACTCCCATTTACCGGAGGAACACTTTGGGTACTACCAAACGTCACAACGTAACTGGGTGATTATAAAGGAGTACTACAGGTGTCTCCAATGGTGGATGTTGGGTTGGCGTATTTCGAGATTAGGGTTTGTCACTCCGATTGTCGGCGAGGTATCTCTGGGCCCTCTCGGTAATACACATCACATAAGCCTTGCAAGCATAATAACTAAGATGTTAGTTATGAGATGATGTATTACAGAACGAGTAAAGAGACTTGCCAGTAACGAGATTGAACTAGGTATTGGATACCGACGACCGAATCTCGGGCAAGTAACATACCGATGACAAAGGGAACAACGTATGTTGTTATGCGGTCTGACCGATAAAGATCTTCGTAGAATATGTAGGAGCCAATATGGGCATCCAGGTCCCGCTATTGGTTATTGACCGGAGACGTGTCTCGGTCATGTCTACATTGTTCTCGAACCGTAGGGTCCGCACGCTTAACGTTACGATGACAGTTATTATGAGTTTATGCATTTTGATGTACCGAAGGTTGTTCGGAGTCCCGGATGAGATCACGGACATGACGAGGAGTCTCGAAATGGTCGAGACGTAAAGATTGATATATTGGAAGCCTATGTTTGGACATAGGAAGTGTTCCGGGTGAAATCGGGATTTTACCGGAATACCGGGAGGGTTACCGGAACCCCCCGGGAGACTAATGGGCCTATTGGGCCTTAGTGGAAAAGAGAAAAGGGGAAGCCCACAGCTGGCCGCGCGCCCCCCCCTTCCCCAAGTCCTAGTAGGACTAGGAGAAGGGGCCGGCCCCCCTCTCTCTCCTTTCCCCCTTGAGAGTCCTAGTTGGAATAGGATTGGAGGGGGGAGTCCTACTCCTGAGTCCTACTCCTACCGGGAGTAGGACTCCCCCTGCGCCTCCCTCTCTCTGGCCGGCCAGCCCCCCTCCTCCAACCTTTATATACGGGGGCAGGGGACACCCCAAGACACACAAGTTGATCCTTGAGATCGTTCCTTAGCCGTGTGCGGTGCCCCCTGCCACCATATTCCACCTCGATCATACCGTTGTAGTGCTTAGGCGAAGCCCTGCGTCGGTAGTACATCAAGATCGTCACCACGCCGTCGTGCTGACGGAACTCTTCCTCGACGCTTTGCTGGATCGGAGCCCGAGGATCGTCATCGAGCTGAACGTGTGCTAAGAACTCGGAGGTGCCGGAGTAACGGTGCTTGGATCGGTCGAATCGGGAAGAAGACGTACGACTACTTCCTCTACGTTGTGTGATCGCTTCCGCAGTCGGTCTGCGTTGGTACGTAGACAACACTCTCCCCTCTCGTTGCTGTGCATCACCATGATCTTGCGTGTGCGTAGGAAAATTTTCAAAATTACTACGTTCCCCAACACCTGGCCCGTGACTCTATGCATCTACAACCTTCCTCCTTGGTTGTGCATGAAGCGAAAGTTCATTATGATGCCAGTGCTCATCCAAGGTCCGAAGCAACCCGGCAACGACATCGATGTGTACCTAAGGCCATTAGTTGATGAACTTTTACAGCTGTGGGGCAGACCTGGTGTCCGTGTGTGGGATGAGCACAAAGAAGAGGAATTTGACCTACGAGCGTTGCTTTTCGTAACCATCAACGATTGGCCTGCTCTTAGTAACCTTTCGGGACTGTCAAATAAGGGATACAATGCATGCACGCACTGCTTACATGAGACTGAAAGTGTACATTTGCCAAATTGTAAGAAGAACGTGTACCTTGGGCATCGTCGATTTCTTCCGAAAATTCATCCAGTAAGAAAGAAAGGCAAGCATTACAACGGCAAGGCAGATCACCGGCCGAAGCCTGCGGAACGCACTGGTGCTGAGGTATTTGATATGGTCAAGGATTTGAAAGTCATCTTTGGAAAGGGTCCTGGCGGACAATCAGTTCCGAAGGGAGCTGACGGGCACGCAGCCATGTGGAAGAAGAAATCTATATTCTGGGAGCTAGAATATTGGAAAGTCCTAGAAGTCCGCTCTGCAATCGACGTGATGCACGTTACGAAGAATATTTGCGTGAACCTCCTAAGCTTCTTGGGCGTGTATGGGAAGACAAATGATACAAAGGAAGCACGGCAGGACCAGCAACGTTTGAAAGACCCTGATGACCGGCATCCGGAATGGTTTCAAGGTCGTGCCAGCTACGCTCTGACCAAAGAAGAGAAGGTCATCTTTTTTGAATGCCTGAGTAGTATGAAGGTCCCGTCTGGATTCTCGTCCAATATAAAGGGAATAATAAACATGGCGGAGAAAAAGTTCCAAAACCTGAAGTCTCACGACTGCCACGTGATTATGACGCAATTGCTTCCGATTGCTTTGAGGGGGCTCCTGCCGGAAAATGTTCAAGTAGCCATTGTGAAGCTATGTGCATTCCTCAATGCAATCTCTCAGAAGGTAATCAATCCAGAAGTTCTACCACGGTTACAGAACGATATGATCCAATGTCTTGTCAGTTTCGAGTTGGTGTTCCCGCCATCCTTCTTCAATATTATGACGCACCTCCTGGTTCACCTAGTCGAAGAGATTTTCATTCTCGGTCCTGTATTTCTACACAATATGTTCCCCTTCGAGAGGTTCATGGGAGTATTAAAGAAATATGTTCGTAACCGTGCTAGGCCAGAAGGAAGCATCGCCAAGGGCTATGGAAATGAGGAGGTAATTGAGTTTTGTGTTGACTTTGTTCCTGATCTTAAGCCGATTGGTCTTCCTCGATCGCGGCACGAGGGGAGACTAAGTGGAAAAGGCACGATCGGAAGGAAATCAACGATATGTATGGACGGCCATTCTCTGACTGAAGCACACCACACTGTACTGACCAATTCCAGCTTGGTGGCTCCGTACTTTGAGAAACACAAGAATATTTTACGCTCGGACAACCCGGGGAAGCCTAAATCCTGGATTAGGAAGGCCCACATGGAGACTTTCGGCAGTTGGTTGAGAAAACATTTAATGAATGACAATGATGTTGTAGATCAGCTGTACATGTTGGCCAAGACACCATCTTCGACTATAACGACTTTCCAAGGGTACGAGATAAATGGGAATACATTTTACACGATCGCCCAAGATAAAAAGAGCACCAACCAAAACAGTGGTGTCCGCTTTGATGCAGCAACCGAGAATGGGCAAAAGGTCACATATTATGGTTACATAGAGGAGATATGGGAACTTGACTATGGACCCTCCTTTAAGGTCCCTTTGTTCCGGTGCAAATGGTTCAAGCTAACAGGAGGTGGGGTAAAGGTGGACCAGCAATACGGAATGACAATGGTGGATTTCAACAATCTTGGTTACCTTGACGAACCATTCGTCCTAGCGAAAGATGTCGCTCAGGTTTTCTATGTGAAGGACATGAGTAGCAAACCGAGGAAACGGAAAGATAAGAAAATGATCAGTACATCATGCGATGATCCAAAGCGCCACATTGTTCTTTCAGGGAAAAGAAACATCGTGGGAGTGGAGGACAAGACAGACATGTCAGAAGATTATAATATGTTTGCTGAAATTCCGCCCTTCAAAGTGAACACCGACCCAAGCATTAAGTTAAATGATGAGGATGCTCCATGGATACGGCACAATCGTAAGCAAGCAGGGACACAAGGGAAAAAATGATGTGTAATAATTTATTTTATTGTACCAAACTTTGTTGAATGGATCATGTGAATTATATTACCCGTGATGTGTTTGGTGTCCATTTTCGAATGATTCGAGATACCACTGATGATACATGAAATTTGGAGTGATTTAGTCATACTCCTGCCTAGGCGTATAATATGCATACTCGTAGTCTTCATAGCCGCCGTCGTTGTACTGGTAGTCGTCGCCTTCTAAGTTGCCGCCGTCGTCGTCGCTGCTGTCGTCGCTGTCGTCGGGCGGCGCTCATGGCTCGAACTGAGGGTAGCGCAGGCGGGGGATATCGCCGGCCGTGATGTAGTCCATGACGCTCTGCAGAGTCCGGCCGTACCACCATAGCCGACGGCCGGCCTCGTGGAAGTTCCCAGGAGGCAGACCGTCCTCCTCATACCTGGCGAGCGCCCTCTCACGCCGATTGATGAAGAAGGCGTCCCAAGTATGCTGGTTATCGGGATGCCAGCGGGGATTCATCTGCTGCTCCGGCGTGAGGTCGAGGTAGTAGTGGTTCGTGATGGCCGCCCGGCGCGCAGTACCCTGAGGGACGGGAGGGACCGGCACGCCGCCGGCGCTTAGGCTCCAGCCGGTGGGGACGCGGTAGCCCGGTGGACAAGGGTAGTTCGAGGCGCAAAGCTCCTCCACCTGCTGGTAGGTTAGAGTGGGTGCGGTGGAAGCCATGAGAGAGTGATGAGAGATTGTAGAGATGTGATAATGCTGGCCAAGCCGGGCTACATATATGTAGTGAGAAATGGCGGGAAAAATGGGAGCGGGAAGACAGGAGGCGGGAAGAAAGTGGCGGGAAGAAAGAGGCGGGAAGACAGGGAAGAAATGGCGGGAAGAGGAGGAATCCAGAGCTGGTCATCTAACCTTTAGTCCTGGCTGGTTGGTGCAACCGGGACTAAATGTGGTTTTTGTGTCATCTAAGAAAACTGTCGGTGGGATAAGGACGTTTGGGTAAGCTTTAGTCCCGGCTGGAGGGTGCAACCGTGACTAAAGCTGTCGGCAGGATAAGGACGCGTGGGTAGCGCACGACGCCCTGTCGGAGGAACAAGACAAAGCAGAAGCGGCGCCCTGAATTTTTTGATATATTATTTGTATTTTTAACATATTGAATTGAATTAGTTTTATTTTTCTTAATTTTTTGATATATTATTTGTATTTTTAAGATTTTGAATTGAATTAGTTTTATTTTTCTAAATTTTTTGATATATTATTTGTATTTTTAACATTTTGAATTGAATTAGTTTTATTTTTCTTAATTTTTTGATATATTATTTGTATTTTTAGAATTTTGAATTGAATTAGTTTTATTTTTCTGAATTTTTTGATATAATATTTGTGTTTTTAACATATTGAATTGAATTACTTCTATTTTTCTAAATTTTTTGATATATTATTTGTATTTTTAACATATTGAATTGAATATTTTTATTTTTCTTAATTTTTTGATATATTATTTGTATTTTTAAGATTTTAAATTGAATTAGTTTTATTTTTCTGAATTTTTTGATATATTATTTGTATTTTTAACATTTTGAATTGAAATAGTTTTATTTTTCTTAATTTTTTGATATATTATTTGTATTTTTAACATATTGAATTGAATTAGTTTTATTTTTCTGAATTTTTTGATATAATATTTGTGTTTTTAACATATTGAATTGAATTAGTTTTATTTTTCTGAATTTTTTTGATATATTATTTGTATTTTTAAGATTTTGAAAAAGAAAAAGTATTTTGAAAAATACCTTTAGTCGCGGTTGGCCTGGCCAACCGCGACTAAAGGTCGTTGCGCGCGGGAACGCAAAAACCCGGCAAAAATACCTTTAGTCGCGGTTGGCCTGGCCAACCGCGACTAAAGGTCGTTGCGCGCGGGAACGCAAAAACCCGCAAAAAACCCTTTAGTCGCGGTTGGTCTGGCCAACCGCGACTAAAGGTTACCCTTTAGTCGCGGGTCGCCTCCCCAACCGCGACTAAAGGGGGAGGGGCTATAAATACAAGGGCCCGAACCTTCGCCTCCATTTCTCGTCTTCTCCGATTCTCTGCCGCGCCGAAGGCCTGCCGCCGTCGCCCTCGCCCTCGACGCCGCCCGCCGTCGCCCGCCGCGCTGTCATCGTCCTCTCGCGCCCCGGCCGCCCCGTCCGCCGTATGTTTGCACACCGCGCCCCGCCCCGGCCCACGCGCGCCGCCCCCTCTCGCCCACGTACGGCGCCGCCGGCCGCTATCACCGGCCTCCCTCGCCCACCGCGCGCGCGCCGCCTCGCTCGCCCACCCTCAACGCCGCCGGCCCGCCCTCAACCGCCAGACAGAGGGCGCCGCCGGCCCGCCCTCAACGCCCACCGGAATTTTTTCTTTTTTTTCTTTTTTTGTTCTTTTTAATTTTAACTAGTTAATTAGTTTAACAAAAACGGTAAAATAACTTAAAACTTGATATGTTTAAAATAAACTTTAAGATGTTATAAAAAATAAATTGACAAACTAAACTTGCCATGATGAATTACTAAAATTTGCCATGATCTATCAAATAATTTTGACATGATTCATAAGTAAAAAAAGAAATATGTCATCAGTTATTTTAACAATGCATGGTCATTGGCTCAAATTTGGCATGAACTATAAACTAAAACTATCATGGTGAATTACTTAAATTTGCCATGATACATGTACTAAAATTTGCCATGGTTCATACAAAAATGTTTTTCATGTTCAAAATACTAGAATTGTCATGATCTATAAACTCAATTTGCCATGATGAATTATCAAAAGCTGCCATGATACATGAATTAAATTTGACATGGCCGATTAATAAAGATTGCCGCGAAAACTAGTTTAAATACAATGGTAACTTTAAATCTAGAATAAAAAACTATATTAAACATGTCGTGGCAACTTTATTGTAAACCCTATTACAACTTGAGTGTAAACCCTCTCCCACCCCTTCCTCGCCCCCTCCTTTCGCCACCGCCCTTTCGCCACCGCCACCGCCACCGCCCCCCTTCTTCACTTAATTAATTTGTTTTTACTACATGTTTTCAGGACTGACATAATGGCGGACGATAGAGCTGACCCAATTATGGACAACTATGATCCGGACGGTGAAGCACATATGTTCGGCATCATAAACGGCGATATTCTATATGTGCCGACCGGACAAGAAGAAGATGATATCTCTTCTTATCTGAACCTTGACGGTGAAGATGAAGGGCGCCGTCAGCAAGATGATGCCGAACAAACGTCGATAAACGATGATGTTCAAATGGAAGTAGCAACCACCTCCGGCGCCGAGGTATATATATATATACATTGAGCCTCTGGTGATACAAACTAACTGATTTGAATAAATATGTGTGTACTAACGCGCGCGACTCTCTTTCTTATTTTAGCCCTCGGCCGGATCGTCGAAACAATCGAGTACGTCGTCAAAGCGTGGCGCAACCAAGACGATGAAACAAGGAGAAACATGCACCATCGAGGTTGTCGACAGTGCAACCGGCAGGCCGCTGGAGCCCCGCAAGAACGCCACCAAGTTTGTCAGCCAATGCGGAGCCTGTGACGCCCCCGATTTAATCGTACACTAATCATACACGCAAACGTGTACGATCAAGATCAGGGACTCACGGGAAGATATCACAACACAACTCTACAAATAAAATAAGTCATACAAGCATCATATTACAAGCCAGGGTCCTCGAGGGCTCGAATACAAGAGCTCGATCATAGACAAGTCAGCGGAAGCAACAATATCTGAGTACAGACATAAGTTAAACAAGTCTGCCATAAGATGGCTAGCACAAACTGGGATACAGATCGAAAGAGGCGCAGGCCTCCTGCCTGGGATCCTCCTAAACTACTCCTGGTCGTCGTCAGCGGGCAGCACGTAGTAGTAGGCACCTCCGGTGTAGTAGGAGTCGTCGTCGACGGTGGCGTCTGGCTCCTGAGCTCCAACATCTGGTTGCGACAACCAGGTAGAAGGGATAGGGGGAAAAGAGGGAGAAAGCAACCGTGAGTACTCATCCAAAGTACTCGCAAGCAAGGAGCTACACTACATATGTATGCATTGGTGTCAACTGTAATAAGGCTATTATAAGTGGACTGAACTGCAGAAAGCCGAAATAGGAGGGGGATAGCTAGTCCTTACGAAGACTACGCTTCTGGCAGCCTCCGTCTTTCAGCATGTAGAAGAGAGTAGAGTGAAGTCCTCCAAGTAGCATCGCATAGCATAATCCTAACCGATGATCCTCCCCTCGTCGCCCTGTGAGAGAGCGATCACCGGTTGTATCTGGCACTTGGAAGGGTGTGTTTTATTAAGTATCCGGTTCTAGTTGTCATAAGGTCAAGGTACAACTCCGGGTCGTCCTTTTACCGAGGGACACGGCTATTCGAATAGATAAACTTCCCTGCAGGGGTGCACCACATACCCCAACACGCTCGATCCCATTTGGCCAGACACACTTTCCTGGGTCATGCCCGGCCTCAGAAGATCAACACGTCGCAGCCCTACCTAGGCACAACAGAGAGGTCAGCACGCCGGTCTAAATCCTATGGCGCAGGGGTCTGGGCCCATCGCCCTTTGCACACCTGCACGTTGCGTACGCGGCCGGAAGCAGACCTAGCCTAGTGGCTTTCCAGTCCAATCCGGCGCGCGCTACTCAGTCGCCGACGTCACGAAGGCTTCGGCTGATACCACGACGTCGGGATACCCATAACTACTCCCGCGTAGATGGTTAGTGCGTATAGACCAAATGGCCAGACTTAGATCAAATACCCAGATCTCGTTAAGCGTGTTAAGTATCCGCGAACGCCGAACAGGGCCAGGCCCACCTCTCTCCTAGGTGGTCGGAACCTGTCCTGTCGCTCCGCCTCAAAGATCCACTCGCGGGTGCTCCTACGAGCCTACCCGTCTTTAGTCACCACATGTATCATGTATAAAGTATATAGTATATACCCGTGATCACCTCCCGAGTGATCACAGCCCAATAGTATAGCATGGCAGACGGACAAGAATGTAGGGCCACTGATGATAAACTAGCATCCTATACTAAGCATTAGGTTTGCAGGTAAAGGTAACAACAGTAGTAGCAAGGACAGGCTATGCATCAGTATAGGATTAACGGGAAGCAGTAACATGCTACACTACTCTAATGCAAGCAGTATAGAGAAGAGTAGGCGGTATCTGGTGATCAAAGGGGGGGCTTGCCTGGTTGATCTGGCAAGAGAGAGGGGTCGTCAACTCCGTAGTCGTACTGGGTAGCAGCGGCGTCAGTCTCGGTGTCTATCGAGAGAAGAGGGGGGAGAAACAATAAATATTTAAGCAAGCATATGCATAGTGATGCATGACATGACAAGTAACGGCGTTAGAGGTGCCCTAACGCGGTAATAGGTGATACCGGGGAAGGGGGATGACATCCGGGAAAGTATCCCCGGTGTTTTGCGTTTTCGGGCAGAGGACCGGAGGGGGAAAGTTGCGAGTTCGATAGGTTAGGGAGGTGTGGTGGATGAACGGGTTGCGTCGGATTCGTCTCGTCGTTCTGAGCAACTTTCATGTTGAAAATATTTTAATCCGAGTTACGGATTAAAAGATATGATTTTCTAAAGATTTTATTAATTTCTGGAATTTAATTAATTATTTAAATTAATTCGATAAACAGATTAATGACATCAGCATGATGTCATGCTGACATCAGCAGTCAACAGAGTTGACTGGGTCAAACTGACATGTGGGCCCAGTGGGACCCACCTGTCATAATTTGTTTTAATTAACTAACTATTAATTAGGTTAATTAGTGATTAGGTTAATCTAATTATAATTAATTAACTTAATTAATTCCTTAATTAATTATTATAATATATTTTTTAATTCTTTTCTTCTTCCTTTTTTTTAATGTTCTGGGGCCGGGCCCCACATGTCTGTGGCCCTAAGGGCCATATTGGGTTCGGGTGCCGCCGGGGGGGGAGGGGCTGCCCGTACAGGCGATGCGGGTGCGGGCGTGCGTGCCCGAGGCCACCAGGGGCGGGGAGCACTCGGGCGCCCAGGAGGGCGCGCGCCGGCGGCCATGGCGCGGCCGGTCGGAGCCGCGAGGACTGGGCGGCGAGGCGCGGGGCCTGGTTGGCGTGGCCAGGGACGCGTGGTCCGGCGGCGTCTCGCGACGCAGGGGAAGGAGGGAGGCCGTGCGCGGGAGCTCGAGCGGCGGCAGAAGCAGATGCAGCAGAGCCGCGGGCGAGCGCGGCGCGCGGGCACGGGGAGGAGGACCGGGGAGCGAGGCGCTGGGGGGGGGGCGCCTGACGCGGCCAGCGGGCGCGGGGCCATGGTGAGCGTGGCCGCTGGGGCGCACGAGCTCGCGCGGTGGTGCGTCGAGCAGGGAAGGGGAGGAGAAGGGGGGGGCTCACGGCGCGGAGCAGGGTCTGGGGCAGTGGGGGTCGAGGAGGAGCGTCGGGGACGACGCGACGGAGAGGGGCAGGCCGGTGGGGGAGCGCCGGCGAGGTGGTGCGGTCGTCGCGGCGGGGCGGGGTCGGCAGGCGAGGACGTGACGGCGACGACCTCGGGAGACCGATGGCGAGGAGTCGGGGAAGGCGAGGCGGCGAGGGAGACGTGGAGGACGAGGCGGAGGAGCTCCGGGCGACGATGACGAGCAGCGACGGCGTGCTGGTCCGGCGACGGGGAGGCCTTCGGGTGGCAGCGGACGCGGGCGTCGTCGTCGGGGGCGTCGCCCCGATCCAGATCCAGCGGGGGGGGGGGGGGGGGGGGGGAAGGGCGATGTGGGGTGGGGCGAGTGGGTGCGTGGGGGTTCGGGGTCTCACCGGGTGGGGGATATGGAGAGTGGGCGAGGCGGGGTGGGCCGGTCCGGCCGGGCCGGCCTGTAGCTAGCTGGGCCGAATGGCCCAGGGGGAGGTTTTGTTTCCTTTTTTATTTATTTATTTGTTTTCTTTTTTTTTCTTTATTTATTTTAGTTGCATTTTAATTTAGTAAAATATACACTTAGTATCCAACTTAGTATTTCAACTTAGTCCATAGTCACACAAAAAATTTTACCCCGAAATAAATTAGTTTAAAGTTTTATTAATTGAAAAGAGGCATTTACTTAATTGTTTTTGTTACCATTTAAATCACTTTAGAGTATTAAAGCAATATATAAAAGTATGGTTTCATCACCATAATTACCTACGCATTATTTGGCACCTCCCGAACCTTTTAGTTTTAGTAATTGAAAACTTTTATTGTTGGCAATAATTTGGATTGAATTTTGAAATGGTTTCGAAACATCGTGAGGTTAACAACAGTAACCGTTGTGACGTGGCATCATTAGCGTGGGGTTACTGTAGCTTAATTATCCGGGCGTCACAGAGCCGTTGTTAGAGACAACGTCTCGATCACCGTCCAGGAGTGGAATAAGCCAAAGAAGGCACGAATTGCTGGTTTCACTTTTGTCGATAAGAGAACAAAAAAAGATTGCTTCAAGAAGCTTATGGAACATTTCGTTCTACCTCCGGAATACAACAAATTCGATGAGGAGGGTAACAAGATTGAGGAAAACAAGGAGAGGAGGAGGCTAGTCAAACATTTCGCTCTTCATAAGATGGCCGACGCATTCCGGAAATTCAAGCAAAATCTAGCCCATGACTTTGTCAAGCAGAACAAGACTCCGGATTTCAAAGGACAATATGAGAAACTGAAACATGATTGGCCAGAATTTGTGAAGCAAAATAAATCGGAGCAGTTCATTCAAATATCGAAAAAATAAGGAAAATGCGGCTAAGAAGGAGTACAATCATATTATGGGGCCAGGAGGGTATCGCCTTTGGGTGCCTAGGTTGGAGAAGATGGAGAACGAGCTGAGGGCGCGAGGAATCCGTCCAGGTACGGAGGGATGGGACCCAAGGGCCAAAAGCTGGTGGTACGGGCATGGAGGAACGCTGAACCCGGAGACAGGGGAGTGTGTTTACCGGGGCAAAATTATTAAACCCACCCAAGCCCTTATTGACGCAATGAGGGATGCTCAAGAGGGGAAGATCAAGTTCAACAGAGAGAACGACGCGCTGACAAAAGCCCTCGGGAATCCTGAACACGGAGGACGTGTACGAGGCATGGGGCACATTCCGTGGAAAATAGGGTTCCCCCAGAACGATGACCCGTACGGTTACAGAAGCCGTAAGAGAAAGATGGATCGGGAAGCAGATGTAGTGGCGCGGTTGGCATCGGAAATGGATGTGATGAAGAAAACCGTGAGTGTACTAGTAGCCGAAAGAGATGCAGCTCGGGCGCAGCATGAAGATCATCCAGCGGATCTCGGAAGCCAGCAGCGGAGAAGCAGTGTGGCTTCCACGGAGGCCCCACCGGCTGGTGCAGATGCACCGACGATCGAAATTACTGCACCGGAGCCTCTGGTGGTCGAAATTACTGCACCGGAGCCTCCTCGCTACCCCGTGGACGATATAAAGGAGATGAAAGAATGTCATCTGTATTATCCTATCGGGAACATGTCCATGAAGGTAGCCATCGGCAGTGCTTTACCATGTTTACCTGGAGCACTCCACCACAACAACCCCATTCAAGATGGCTATGCTCGTGTCACGGTGGAGGACATAGTCCAAGGGTTTGAGGACCTGGAGATTGACATTGCTACACCTGAAGGGGAGAAAAGACTTGGAGATGTCAAGCGCCATTTCATTCTATGGCAAAAGAAGTTTATCAAGTTTCCAGGCGAGGCGCCAAGGACAACAAGTCCACCCCCCTACGGTGGTGGTGGTGGCGGTGGCGGTGGTGGTGGTGGTGGTGGTGGTGGCGGTTCACCTACACCTCCGTCACGTCAGCCGACGCCCCTCAGTCCACAACGTTCGGTGGGTGATCAGACGCCGCCCCCCAGTCCTCGTCCGGCGGGTGATCAGACGCCGCCCCCCAGTCCTCGTCCGGGGGGTGATCAGCCGACGCCCCCCAGTCCACAACGTCCGGCGGGTGATCAGACGCCGCCCCCCAGTCCTCGTCCGGCGGGTGATCAGACGCCGCCCCCCAATCCACCTCCGGCAAAGAAGCAGAAGCAGTCCTGGATTATTAACCCGGACCCTTATGTACCTAAGACCACAAAGGTACCGGAGCCATCACTGAAGCCTCTCCCCACAAGGCCTTGGGAACGTAGTGCCGAGGACACTGCCGCGGCCGCGGCTGCTGATCATGAGAAATGGAAGGCGGACTGCAAGAAGAAAAGAGAGCCCGAGCCCAAGCCAGTATTTTCTGATGAGCAAAAGAAGTGGGCTAAGTCATTTTTGAGCACACCGTCCCAAGCCGCGAAGAATCTGCCTGACGACTATGCACGTGAACTTCGTAGGCAGGCACTCATGTTGAAGGAGAAGAAAGAGCGGGCGGAGAACCAGGAGAACAAAGCCTTGGAGGAGGCCGAGAAAACGGAATTAGAAAGTAAAAAAAAGCGGGAAACGAGTTGCCCAGCTCGGGGAACAAAGTAAACAATCGATTGCCCCGCTTATAGTGAAAGCCGCCGGTCCGGATGACCCCAATATCATAGCAGCTGCGGCAGCACATGGATTGACTGTAACGAGTGCCAGAGAACAAGCGGCCAACTTAGGTATTACTCTTCGTGAACTGTTAGGCCTTGATGAGGCGCCAGTGAAGGAGGTAGTAATTACATATGTGAAGAATGGGCCTCTCGTCGAGCCTGCGCAGGAAAAGGATCTACCTCCACAAATGAAAGGTCTGCTGAAATGGTACAAGGGTTACATAAAAAATAAAAACGCCAAAGAATATATTTATGCGGAAGTTAGATATGAGCATCACTTCAAACATTACTATGTACAAATTCATCTGAGTGAATTGTTCCAGCTTTTCAATCTGCGCGAGCTCGACAAATCTATCAGCAGTTGCTACGTTCTGTAAGTGATTTATTTCTACCCCATCTCGTTCATATTGCCTGCACTATATATATGTCCTAACTATATTGTTGTGTCCGCTATTATACATGCAGAATGAAGATTAAGGAATGCAGAGTAAGGAACATCCATGATGTTGGGTTCATTGACCCACACATCGTTAATGGATATGTGTTGGAGCATCACCCCGCCGACATGGAGGCAGACCTGTGGCAGTTTCTTACAAAGCAGGAACTCAAAAGTGATATTCTATTTCCTTACCATTTTGGGTGAGTGTTTCTGTCTTGAGCACATTCTCTTTTGTTTACTCCATGCATGGTATGTGGCCGGCTAATCGATGAGTTATGCATGACGTACTGTGCATGTATCGTGTCCGCAGGTTCCACTGGATTCTGCTAGTAATTAAAGTTGACACCTCAGAATGTCTCGTCCACGACTCTCTGAATATGGATCCAAAGCTTTGGGGCGGCATGAGAAGAATGCTGCAGAAGTAATTATTTTCATTCATTTGCGCTCTATATCGATCGGCCTATTTCGTTCATTTCCTAATATCAAGTAACTAATAACTCTCTTGTTCATTTAATTTTCTTTGCCTCGTAGGGTTTGGAGACGGTTCGTAGATACAAAGGTCGGTGAATTCAAAAAAGAGCTAGAATTCAAAAGGTCAAAGGCTAAGAATGCTGGGGATATTCAGCCAGCGGGGACCAATCTATGTGGATACTATGTCTGTGAGATGATCCGGAGATACACCTCTGAGCGGGTTTCGAGTGATACCAATGCTCAGAGGAATAACCTCCGGATGATGTTTAGTCCAGAAGCTCGCTTCCGACCACTTCAAGAGGAACTAGCTGGATGGTTCAGCAGGGAAGTCCTCCATCCTAAAAGAGAACACCATTACGAGGACGTAGAACTTTAATTATATGCATTAAATTATGTATGGAAACTTGTTCAAAATTGTATATGGTCATCCGATGATATTGAATATATATTGTATATTCCTCTTGAATTCTTTTTGGTTCTAATTTCAAATTTGTTTGAAATTGTACATTCATATGCATGTATGTAGTACCGTAGAATATGTGAAACTCCTTCAAAATTAAAATAAAGCACAAAAGAAATAAAACAATACAAATTAAACAGAAAACAGGTTTAGGGGGGGGGGGGGGGGGGCTAAAACCCTAAACCTGTGGCGGCCTTTAGTCGCGGTTGGCCAGAAGAACCGCGACTAAAGGTCCTCCGCCCCGACGGCCGCCTGGCGCCCACGTGGACGGGCCTTTAGTCGCGGTTCTTAAGCAACCGCGACTAAAGTGGGGGTCCTTTAGTCGCGCCTATTTGGTCGCGGTTGCGCAACCGCGACTAATGGCAGTTGCGAACCGCGACCAAAGGCCCTTTTTCCACCAGTGTTCGTTGCTCTAGTACCCTTCTCTTCAGATATCAATCACTTCACCTTTATTTATAAGCTAGTGATTTTGAAGCGAGACCATCCTAGGTAGCACATACGTTTTGGAGGGTCCATGCCACAAAATGATATTGATGGTGACGAGTCGTCGTGCTCAATTCATCGTAAGGTAAACTGCAAACATGCATACACGATTCACATTGGATGATCTTTATGTCTTTGCTTGATCACTAGACAAATAGTTAGTTAGGCCTGAGAGATTTTGGGAAATACAAATATGCGTCTTCACTTGTTCGGCCTCTTTGGCGTGATGATCGGGGAACATCTCAAAACTCTACAGCTTCGTCCTTTCCTTTTCTTTTGGAAGAAATTCAGTTTATTTTGGTAGTTGACCCAAGAGAAATGTCTCCGCACGAACTTAGTCGATGCACATTTGTATGTCCCGGTACTTCCCATGCCGACACATCTAACAATGTTCTAAGATGTACAAGGGCGTACGACTGTTTGATGAGTACATATGCCCAAAATGTGTGGGTACAGTTTGCTGCAAGGTATTAATATGGTAGTGACAATCACTAGCTGTGGCATCAAGGCACCTCCAACCGTGTACCCCAAATCTAACACACTAAATGTCTGCTAACACGTCTGGACACGTTCGAGGACACAAATAAGAGAGCTGGCCATCCAGCCGCATGCATCAACGGTTGTCCTATTTCAAATCGAAATTGAATAGAAACGAATGGAGTTCATGCAAACTAGATGATATGTTTCAACATTCAAAATATTTATAATCAAAAGAATAAAATCCCACAATTCAGATGCAATTGCTAATCATATTTCAAATCTTTCATTCAATTCAGATGCAATTCCTAATCACATTTCAAATCTACAATTCGGTGGCATTCCCTTTTCTTTACAATACGCATGAGTGTGTGCATCATATATTATGAATAAAGGGTATGAGGATCCATCACATGAGTGTTACATCACGTGAGTGTTACATGCCTGAAGACGCAACACCCACACCACACACACCTAGACACTTAAGAGGACTACTCATTGTTCACCCACCTAACTAGTGCACCAAAGAAGAACTCTAGTTTCGGTTTTAGTATGCCAACCGTCCTCCACGCCCTGCCCTCGCGGTCCACATTGCTAATGGCGTGTTGTGTCAAAGGAGTGACTCCATCGAATATGACCACATGACGGTGCTTCCATAGCTCCCACATGGTGAGCGTTAATCACCCTCAAATCCCTCCGTGGTCACCGATCAAAGCTCCTAATGCTCCACCAGTCCACCAGATTATCATCAATAAATGGTGTATATCCCGGCGTCCCAATGGCACCCACACCCAAAACCACAATGTCTGCACAAAGACACGGGTAAGGATAATGTGTGTGATAGTTTCCTCTTGTCAGTTGTAGAACGGACATGAGGCCTAGCGGGGCAGACCTCTCCTAGCAAGCCTGTCCAAGATTCAACATGTATTTTCGCATCGCCAACCATGAGAATAAGCAACATTGGAGCGACACTTTGTGTTTCCACACAAAATCAGCATAAGGAGACACTTCCCGCCCAACAAACTTGTAAGTGTAAGCTCCGCTAACGAAGTATGATCCTTAGGCTCCCAGGCCCATCTCATGAAACTCGTGGCATAATCATTGAGTTGCAAGAGAAAAGAAAGAGGGACCTGAGGCTGGAAGAAAAAAGAAAGAGGGACCCAAGGGCTGGAAGAGAAAATAATTAGAATTACTAAGCTACTCCGATCTTTTTTTTCTCTAATTCCCTTCTAAGATCCTCCGTCTTAAATAAGAGTAGAGCATGCTCATGCTCAGACCTTTCAAGGCTTGCTTTACTCTTGCGGATTTCTTCCCATCGTTGGACGCAACAACAGGTACACGTTGATGGTGAGCAGATCAATGTTGGGGCCGATGTCCCTTGCCCAATTGTTTGCCTGAATGGCCTGACGAACCGTGCGTGATGATATCACCCTTAGTGCAACCTTGCTGTAAAGTTGGTCACCAGATGTTGTATTCTACATCCACCAAGCCACCTATCGTCCCAGAATAAGATGCCATTGCCATTTCCCAGAGAAGCAACCGTTGCCGCTTCGTATACTATGAGAGCTTTATTTTATATGCATCAATTCGGTGGCATCCCACAAAAGTTCAGTGGCATTTCAATCAAAAATTCAAAATATGATATCGTATCGGCTTAAACACACATACTACATATGAAAATAACAGCCATGTCATTTTCCACCATATAAGTATTAAAACATACGAGGTGTATTCCAATAATAAGTTTTTAGTGCATTAAGGTAAGACAAAGTAATTGAACTCAATCTATGCAGCAACATACCGACCGACATAGAGCTAAAAGATAAAATAAAAGATAATGCGAGCAATGCCCACAATCATCATCAATAAGGCACCTAGCCCTAGCGCCTCCACGTTTCATGGCGACACTACAAATTTCATAGCTTACAAGAAGAAGAAATGGCGACTGTGACTACTTGCGAAGAAGGCCACAAAATCCTGATGACTTAAAAGACCCTAATACAATGTCTCAGCCTAAAATAAGATGGGGCATGATACAGATTCTTCAAAACTTAGCTTGCACACATAACTTTGTAGTATGCATTTCATAACAGGGTACACAAAACAAAATAGAAGTTTGAATTGTTGGGGAACGTAGTAATTTCAAAAAAATTCCTACGCACACGCAGGATCATGGTGATGCATAGCAACGAGAGGGGAGAGTGCCATCCACGTACCCTCATAGACCGTTAAGCGGAAGCGTTATGCCAACGCGGTTGATGTAGTCGTACGTCTTCACGATCGACCGATCCTTATACCGAACGTACGGCACCTCCACGTTCAGCACACATTCAGCTCGGTGACATCCCGCGAACTCACGATCCATGAAACACCCTCGATGCGGCTATATCTCCTACGTGTCGAAGCACGACTTAGAGGCATAACCGCATTGAAAGCAATGTCGCAAGTAAGGTAATCTTCACAACAACCCATGTAAATAAATAAAAGGGGAAAATGATACATAGTTGGCTTACACTCACCACGTCACACAAGTACATGAATAACATTACAATCATCCAATACACTCATGGTCCGACTACGGTACCAAAATAAAGATCAACCCCCACATGCGACACGATCCCCGATCGCCCCAACCGGGCACCACTACTGATCATCTGGGAAAGACACATAGTAACGAAGAGAGTCTTCATCGAACTCCCACTTGAGCTCAAGCGCATCGTCTGGAACGGTATCATCGGTCCCTGCATCTGGTTTGGAAGTCATCTGTGAGTCACGGGGACTCAGCAATCTCGCACCCTCGCGATCAAGACTATTTAAGCTTATAGGTAAGACAAGGTATGATGTGGAGCTGCAGCAAGCGACTAGCATATATGATGGCTAACCTATTCGCAAAAGAGAGCGAGAAGAGAAGGCAAAAGCACGGTCGAACAACTATGATCAAGAAGTGATCCTAGAACAACCTACATCAAACATAACTCCAACACCGTGTTCACTTCCCGGACTCCGCCGAGAAGAGACCATCACGGTAGCA
This sequence comes from Triticum monococcum, assembly GCA_034509565.1. Classification (NCBI taxonomy): domain Eukaryota; kingdom Viridiplantae; phylum Streptophyta; class Magnoliopsida; order Poales; family Poaceae; genus Triticum; species Triticum monococcum. The sequence continues at coordinate 701,654,113 of CM067847.1, forward strand.
CACGCGGTTGGTGCATTTTAATTAAGATCAACTTCAGGTTTTTTACAACCGGACATTAACAAATTCCCATCCGCCCATAACCGCGGGCACGGCTTTCGAAATTTCAAATCCCTGCAGGGAAGTCCCAACTTAGCCCATCACAAGCTCTCACGGACAACGAAGGATATTCCTTTTCCCAAGACAATCCGATCAGACTCGGCATCCCGGTTACAAGACATCCTCGATAATGGTAAAACAAGTCCAGCAACACCGCCCGAATGTGCCGACAAATCCCGATTGGAGCTGCACATATCTCGTTCTCAGGGCACACTCAGATGAGACTAGCTACGAGTAAAACCAACCCTCAAGTTTCCCCGAGGTGGCCCCGCAGGCAGCTCAGTTCGGACCAACACTCAGAGGAGCACTGGCCCGGGGGGGGGGGGGGTTAAAATAAAGATGACCCTTGAGTCCGCGAAACCCAAGGGAAAAAGAGGCTAGGTGGCGAATGGTAATACCAATGTTGGGCATTGCTGGAGGAGTTTTATTCAAGGCAAACTGTCAAGGGGTTCCCATTATAACCCAACCGCGTAAGGAACGCAAAATTCGGGAACATAACACTGATATGATGGAAACTAGGGCGGCAAGAGTGGAACAGAACACCAGGCATAAGGCCGAGCCTTCCACCCTTTACCAAGTATATAGATGCATTAATTAAATAAGAGATATTATGATATCCCCAAAAATATCCATGTTCCAAACATGGAACAAGATCCAATCTTCACCTGCAACTAACAACGCTATAAGAGGGGCTGAGCAAAGCAGTAACATAGCCAAACAACGGTTTGCTAGGACAAGGTGGGTTAGAGGCTTGGCTTAACAATATGGGAGGCATGATAAGCAAGTGGTAGGTATCGCAGCATGGGCATAGCAAAAGAGCGAGCAACTAGCAAGCAAAGATAGAAGTGATTTCGAGGGTATGGTCATCTTGCCTGAAATCCCGCAAGGAAGAAGAACGAGTCCATGAAGAAGACAAACGGACATAGTCGAACGGGTCCTCACAAACGCGACGTTATCGGAACCAACTTGAAGAAGCAACACCGGAAAGAAGCACACAACATAGTAAACAACCAATACATGAACATGGTATGATATGCGGGATGCGATATGTGATGCATATGCATGATTTGGAAATAAATGATTGAACCTGGCCTCAACTTGGAAAACCAAGAGTGCCACTGGAAAGGTGAGTTGATTTCGGTTGAAATCGATATAAAGATCACCGGAATCGGATGGACGGTTTGGAAATGGCAAGCAAAACAAATATGGCACCGGTCTGCGATAAACAGCAAGTAGCCATCTAAATGCAACAAGATCAATATGCTACAACACTCAAACATGGCAACAAAATACATGACAGGGATCCACTCATGATGCTTGACAAAATATGAACACCGAGCTACGGCTAATTCACTCAATAGAAGGTTCAAACAAGCATGGCAAAAGTGCAAATGATAACAGGTTTCAGACTTGGTGAAATAACAACAAATCAGGAATTTATCATCAGGAAGCAATCTTTAGAGCATGAAAACTACATGCTACAGAAATATATCATGGCAAAACAAGGCATGGCATGAAGCTACTCAAAGCACTTAACAAAAGTCCCTTAGTGACCTTGAGCCAAAAGGGACCAGAAAATACAATTGCAAGCATGTGAACATGGCAAAAACATAAACATATTCAGACTTAGTGAAAAACTGGAGCATGCAAATCAGTTAACGAGTAGGCATGTTTACGAGCTCGATGCACTCACTACAGAGCATGGCATGACAAACTAATCATACATTCATCAAGAAGACATGGCATAGAAGTTAGACATGGCAAGAACAATAACATAGCATGCATGGATCAATAGCAACATCCTCGGCAAAATCGCTAAACATGTCAACAATCTGCCAGGATTATTTTATAGCAAAAGTAGAGCTCGATTGACTAAAGCTAGGGTGCTCCATAAATGCAAACAAAGACATGGATGGATAGAGCACCACAATGTTAACAAAGCATCCTTAATGAGCATCCTCAAAAGAGGCATGGATCACTAGGAAACAACATGAACATATGGCATAACAACAAAATCAGGACAAGGACTTTGTGAAATTTTAAGTCCCTGAAATCAGCATTACCGGTTACGCTACTTTGCAAGCTTGTGCTAGTCACCACAAATATCACAAAAATACATGGCAAGCACCGATGTAAAGATGGCAAGGCATTCTACAAAACACATGTAGAGCTTAGGATCATAGTATGCACACATTAATCATGGCAAAAATGACAAAAGGCCATTTGCTGAAACAGATCTGACAAATTCATCACATAGCCCTCTTCCAACAGCATTTCGGGCATCAAGATGAGCTCAAATGAAAATGATGCAATGAGATGAAATGATGTACTCATCAAGACAAACATTTTGATATGCTACACGCACAAATCGGAGCTGCGGATGCAGAGTTATGGCATGTCAAAGTTGCATAAAATAACTGAGAGAGGGGAAAGTCAACCCTAGTTAGGGTTTACTATAGCGGCAGCGGATCCAGATCCGGAATGCGGCGCGGAAGCCGAGGATGGCCGGGGTTGAGGTCGCCGGAGATGGGTCGGGTCCTCGTCGGAGAGGGACGCGGGGTTGCCGGACTTGACGACCGGAGCTTGCGGCGGCGACGGAGCGCGACGTCAGCGGGCGGCGGAGTGGCGTCGGGGCGGCGCGGCGCGGCGCTCGCCAGTGCGGGACGGGGCGGCGTAGGTGACCGGCGGCCTCGGTGACGGAGAGGCGGCACCGGCGTGAGGCTTGGGCGGCGCGGGCGAACAGGGACGCGAGGCGGCGGCGGGTGGCGACTCGGGCCAGGAGGGCCCCGCTTGGGCCCCAGCGGTCCGACACGGGCGGCGGCGCGGGGAAGTGGGCACGGGCGTCTCGGCGAATCGGAAGGCGCCACGTGGTGGCGGTGAGGGCGCTGGACAATGTCCGGTGGTGGGATTTTGTCCGGTGACGGCGGGGACGAAAGAGACTAGGGTTAGGGTAGGAGAAGACCCGGAAATTTCGAGGGGAGACCTATTTATAGAGGTAGGGGAAGCTAGGAAGCTCCAAATGAGGTGCGGTTTTCGGCCACGCGATCATGATCGAACGCTCTAGATGATGGGAGATGTTTTGGTGGGTTTTGGGCCAAATTGAAAGGGTGTTGGGCTGCAACACACACGAGGCCTTTTCGGTCCCTCGGTTAACCGTTGGAGTATCAAGCGAAGTCCAAATGGCGCGAAACTTGACAGGCGGTCTACCGGTAGTAAACCAAGGCCGCATGACAAGTATCGGTCCAATCCGAAAACATTTAACACCCGCACATAAAAAGAGGTAGAAAGGGACACCGGGTGACATAGGAGCGCCGGAGTGCAAAATGGACAACGGGGAAAAAGCTCGGATGCATGAGAAGAACATGTATGCAAATGAAATGCACATGATGACATGATATGAAATGCATGACACACAAGCAATGACAAGGCAACAACAACGAATAACTGGAGGACACCTAGCACATCGGTCTCGGGGCGTTACAACACTCCACCACTACGAGAGGATCTCGTCCCGAGATCTAGAATGGCACCGAAGGTAAAACGGAAGAGAAAGAGGAGAGGTAAAACTAAGTTGCTTCTTTGACAAATGAGTGAAACCAAAGAACCTTGAAAAGGTTAAGCCATTTCGAGAAAAGAATACAATGGAGATGAACGAAGTTGAAAACACTCCGTTAGAAAAGAGGAACAAGGAAGAACAACTTCGGGCAGCACTCCGATTGTAAAGAAAAGGAATTGAATAAGAACTTGATAAGATGAGAAGATACTTGAATGAAAACACGACACTCCGGTTGGAAAAGGATTAGCAGAGGAAAGAATATGGTCTTGTCAAAACAAGAAGATGGGTTGAAGAGAGCAACATGACAATGCCTCCGGGAGAAAGGAATAGAAGATAGATAATTGAAATAGAAGAATGGAGAAGAAGATGCCAATTTCTTCCACAAAAGAGCTTGAAAAGGCATCTTTAGGAGAAGGGTCGAACGGAGTTGTTGGAAACCCAACAACGAAAAGATAGGCTTGAAGTGGGCTTATGGAAAACATTTCAAGACTAAGAGGTGAAATTATGCCACTAACGGAACAAAAGATTGGATTGATAAGAACAAAGAGACAAGAAACTATTTCACCAGGAGGAAAGATGAAGAACTTGGGTCATCTATGAGCACCATAAATAGCAACAACCCTTAGGGAAGGCTTTAGGTGAACTATAACCCAAGATAACTCCAATGACGCGATTGATGGGTTTTAAATACCTCATTCTTAACAACATGTGAATCATGAGACATGAACTCAAATTATCAAGAATGACATAATACCAACTCGAATGATACGGTTGAAAGAATTGCACTTTGAAATGCAAGATAAAGAATACTTGAACTCCTCTGAAAAGAATCTCGATGAACACTTCGAGAAGGAATTAAATCCTTGATGAACCACCATGTAGAACCTCCATGAAGAACTCTGGTAAACAAAGGAATGGTCAAACGAAAAGAGAGAGAAGTTGGAAACACAAGGTGAAACCTTGCAATGATTAGATGGATCTTCGTGATGAAATAATTGAAATAACTTTGAGCTCCGAAAATAAAGATGGACAACTTGAATCGAGAATTTGATGAACCTCCGGAATAGGGAATTAATCACTTGGATGAACAAGAATAAGGATTACGTTATGAGTATCCTTCACCAATTTAAATTGATGACAAACAACAGATTGGCATACTACCTATTCTCGAAGAAAGGATTAAGATAGATATCGTGCCAACTTGAGAAGATCTTCAACAAAACACCGGTGGAATCGAAACAACGAATGAATTGATATGGTAACGAAAGAAGAGTAATCTTGCACGAACCACCGTAAGGGTTAAAATGACCGAAGGGAAGATAAAGGAACACTGGGAAGAATTATGAAATGAACGAGGATACTTGAGAGAATTTAGATACAAGTGAACAAAGAGATCCCGAGGTGATTAGAGAAATTTGAAATATGCACCGGTAAGGTTTAGATAACGAGAGCTGAAAGCTGAGAATGAATAATTCTGAGACGATGGGCTCCGGAGAATCAAACTGAAAAGACTTCTGAATTACTCTGGATGGGTGAAAAGAATTCTCACAATCGAATACAATTATGATAGGATGGGCTTGAACTAGAATCACGAATCTTGAAGAGAATGGAGCAAGATTGAGAGAAAAATCTTCTTCGGTCTTCGAATCTGAGAATGACGACGAGAAACACCACCAATAATTGTAGAGGCACACCGGAATAAAGTAGAATGGAAAAGTTGAACCAACGATGAAAAGAATTCGACAGATCTTGGAGAAATACATATGACTGATGATAATTCATTCTTACGTCAAACTTTGAGAGAATTTGAGGATAGCTCCGGAAAAATAAGAAGAGTCAGGTAAGATCCTGGGAAAAGACCTGTGGGTTAGGGCCCACTCAAAAGAAACACCGTTGAAATGATTTAAAAGAAAGATTGCACCGGTTTAATTTAATAGGCTTGAATGAGAGAACATCCTCGAAAGATCTTGAACGAATGCAAAGTGGAAACACGAATCTTCGAGTTATCTTGAGCACTCCGTAACAAATGAATAGTGAGAAGTGAATTATTATGAGGTGCACCATTATGACAAGGCATTTGAAGCAAGGAAAAGAATATGATCAACATAGAAAACTTGAATCCACCGAAGAAGAAAAGAATGAAGAATGACGAACTTGAAGCTCCATTAGAATCTTCATGAGAATAGCCGGATAAGAATATTGACGAAAAAAGAATGGAGAGGCTTCTCATCAATAAGATGATACTAGATTAAGAAATCTTAGTCCTTGAAGAAAAAAGGGTGGGAGGGTGGGAAAACAAAGACAACTTGGGATGCATGAAACGAGCACCGTTGAGAAAGCTGAGATTGGATCTTGTGGTTGTTGAAAAGATCGGATCCACTTGAAGAGAAACACACCGGAGAAAAGGATTGACATGACAATCTCGATTATCAAGAAGGATTAGTGTTCACATTGCAGTATGAGAACACCGCTTAGGCATGGTATGGAATCAACATTTGACATTGAAGCAACTAGAATACCATAACTCAAAACAAAACAAAGGCTTGGCTTGCAAAATAAGCCGGAACAAACATATGATAGAGATTTCGTCCGAAGTTTTTGGGGTGGGGCCTACACGGGCTCGATCGTACAGCACCATCATGTACAAGGCAGTGCACATGACATACGAAGCATCCTCGAGTCGGCATAGCCAAGGACTCTTTAAGACATAACGAGACCACTGTAAAACCAACCGTGGATAGGCGGACCACTAGACGTCGAACCCCAATTTCATATCATACATCTGTCGGAAAGATATCCTAAGAGCTACTTGAATTCCCACTTATAAACTCCCGAAACTTTCCGGTTATGCAATCAGGTGTTGGGGATACAGGGGAAGCATAATATCTCACCCAAAACTAGCAAATCCTATGTCTAGCTGTACCCATCCTTCAACACATAACCAAGAAACCTTCGAAAATCGTTTACCTCAACCTTCGAAAAGCACCCGTTATACGAGTTATGGGAATACTCCCGAACTCCCATGCAGTACTAGGTGGCGTCGAGGTTATCTCACCAACAACTGCATAAAAGAGATTTTCGATGTCGGCGAAACTAAACTCAGGTATTCCAGAACTGCAACGATAAAATTGTGACGATAAGACCTCGGAGCTCAACTCCTCGGGACATTGCCACAACCCCTAAATGTCAGGAGGCACCAAGAACAATGTTCTCGTCACAAAACCATCGGAATGATTCCAAGATACCCGCGTGATCCTAATTTTTTTTTGTGAAATTTGAGAAGAGAAGAGTCAAAACTCTACGTCAGGATGCCTCACTAGAGCGACGAAGGGACTGAGGAGTAAAAAGAAGTCCTACTCTCCGATATATATAATCCTAAATGACTCAAAACATTTTTCTAGACTCAACAACGCCAATGATTCGATTAAGCAGGGGGTTCCTAAGGTCGGGGAAGGCTCTGATACCAACTTAAAACGCCCTCGATGCGGCTATATCTCCTATGTGTCGAGGCACGACTTAGAGGCCTAACCACATTGAAAGCAATGTCGCAAGTAAGGTAATCTTCACAACAACCCATGTAAATAAATAAAAGGGGAAAAGGATACATAGTTGGCTTACACTCGCCACGTTACACAAGTACATGAATAACATTACAATCATCCAATACACTCATGGTCCGACTATGGTACCAAAATAAAGATCAACCCCCACATGCGACATGGTCCCCGATCGCCCCAACTGGGCACCACTACTGATCATCTGGGAAAGACACATAGTAACGAAGAGAGTCTTCATCGAACTCCCACTTGAGCTCAAGCGCATCGTCTGGAACGGTATCATCGGTCCCTGCATCTGGTTTGGAAGTCATCTGTGAGTCACCGGGACTCAGCAATCTCGCATCCTCGAGATCAAGACTATTTAAGCTTATAGGTAAGACAAGGTATGATGTGGAGCTGCAGCAAGCGACTAGCATATATGATGGCTAACCTATTCGCAAAAGAGAGCGAGAAGAGAAGGCAAAAGCACGGTCGAACAACTATGATCAAGAAGTGATCCTAGAACAACCTACATCAAACATAACTCCAACACCGTGTTCACTTCCCGGACTCCGCCGAGAAGAGACCATCACGGTAACACACGCGGTTGGTGCATTTTAATTAAGATCAACTTCAGGTTTTCTACAACCGGACATTAACAAATTCCCATCCGCCCATAACCGCGGGCACGGCTTTCGAAATTTCAAATCCCTGCAGGGAAGTCCCAACTTAGCCCATCACAAGCTCTCACGGACAACGAAGGATATTCCTTTTCCCAAGACAATCCGATCAGACTCGGCATCCCGGTTACAAGACATCCTCGATAATGGTAAAACAAGTCCAGCAACACCGCCCGAATGTGCCGACAAATCCCGATTGGAGCTGCACATATCTCGTTCTCAGGGCACACTCAGATGAGACTAGCTACGAGTAAAACCAACCCTCAAGTATCCCCGAGGTGGCCCCGTAGGTAGCTCAGTTCGGACCAACACTCAGAGGAGCACTGGCCGGGGGGGGGGGGGGTTAAAATAAAGATGACCCTTGAGTCCGTGAAACCCAAGGGAAAAAGAGGCTAGGTGGCGAATGATAAAAACAATGTTGGGCATTGCTGGAGGAGTTTTATTCAAGGCAAACTGTCAAGGGGTTCTCATTATAACCCAGCCGCGTAAGGAACGCAAAATCCGGGAACATAACACCGATATGACGGAAACTAGGGCGGCAAGAGTGGAAGAAAACACCAGGCATAAGGCTGAGCCTTCCACCCTTTACCAAGTATATAGATGCATTAATTAAATAAGAGATATTGTGATATCCCAACAAATATCCATGTTCCAAACATGGAACAAGATCCAATCTTCACCTGCAACTAACAACGCTATAAGAGGGGCTGAGCAAAGCGGTAACATAGCCAAACACCGGTTTGCTAGGACAAGGTGGGTTAGAGGCTTGGCTTAACAATATGGGAGGCATGATAAGCAAGTGGTAGGTATCGCACCATGGGCATAGCAAAAGAGCGAGCAACTAGCAAGCAAAGATATAAGTGATTTCGAGGGTATGGTCATCTTGCCTGAAATCCCACAAGGAAGAAGAACGAGTCCATGAAGAAGACAAACGGACATAGTCGAACGGGTCCTCACAAACGCGACGTTATCGGAACCAACCCGAAGAAGCAACACCGGAAAGAAGCACACAACATAGTAAACAACCAACACATGAACATGGTATGATATGCGGGATGCGGTATGTGATGCATATGCATGATTTGGAAAGGAATGATTGAACCTGGCCTCAACTTGGAAAACCAAGAGTGCCACCGGAAATGTGAGTTGATTTCGGTTGAAATCGATATAAAGATCACCGGAATCGGATGCACGATTTGGAAGTGGCAAGCAAAACAAATATGGCACCGGTCTGCAATAAACAGCAAGTAGCCATCTAAATGCAACAAGATCAATATGCTACAGCACTCAAACATGGCAACAAAATACATGACAGGGATCCACTCATGATGCTTGACAAAAGATGAACACTGAGCTACGGCTAATTCACTCAATAGCAGGTTCGAACAAGCATGTCAAAAGTGCAAATGATAACAGGTTTCAGACTTGGTGAAATAACAACAAATCAGGAATTTATCATCAAGAAGCAATCTTTAGAGCATGAAAACTACATGCTACAGGAACATATCATGGCAAAACAAGGCATGGCATGAAGCTACTCAAAGCACTTAACAAAAGTCCCTTAGTGACCTTGAGCCAAAAGGGATCAGAAAATACAATTGCAAGCATGTGAACATGGCAAAAACATAAACAGATTCAGAATTTATGAAAAACTAGAGCATGCAAATCAGTTAACGAGTAGGCATGTTTACGAGCTCGATGCACTCACTACAGAGCATGGCATGACAAACTAATCGATCATACACTCATCAAGAAGACATCGCATAGAAGGTAGACATGGCAAGAACAATAACATAGCATGCACGGATCAATAGCAACGTCCTCGGCAAAATCGCTAAACATGTCAACAATCTGCCAGGATTATTTTATAGCAAAAGTAGAGCTCGATTGACTAAAGCTAGGGTGCTCCATAAATGCAAACAAAGACATGGATGGATAGAGCACCACAATGTTAACAAAACATCCTTACTGAGCATCCTCAAAAGAGGCACGGATCACTAGGAAACAACATGAACATATGGCATAACAACAAAATCAGGACAAGGACTTGGTGAAATTCTAAGTCCCTGAAATCAGCATTACCGGTTACGCTACTTTGCAAGCTTGTGCTAGTCACCACAAATATCACAAAAATACATGGCAAGCACCTCTGTAAAGATGGGAAGGCATTCTACAAAATACATGTAGAGCTCAGGATCATAGCATGCACACATTAATCTTGGCAAAAATGACAAAAGGCCATTTGCTGAAACAGATCTGACAAATTCATCACATAGCCCTCTTCCAATAGCATTTCGGGTATCAAGATGAGCTCAAATGAAAATGATGCAATGAGATTAAATGATGTACTCATCAAGACGAACATTTTGATATGCTACACGCACAAATCGGAGCTACGGATGCAGAGTTATGGCATGTCAAAGTTGCACAAAATAACTGAGAGAGGGGAAAGTCAACCCTAGTTAGGGTTTACTGTAGCGGCGGCGGATCCAGATCCGGATCGCGGCGCGGAAGCCAAGGATGGCCGGGGTGAGGTCGCCAGAGATGGGCCGGGTCCTCGCCGGAGAGGGACGCGGGGTCGCCGGGTAGCCGGACTTGACGGTCGGAGCTTGCGGCGGCGACGGAGCGCGACGTCAGCGGGCGACGGAGTGGCGTCGGGGCGGCGCGGCGCTCGCCGGCGCGGGACGGGGCTGCGTAGGCGACCGGCGGCGAAGAGGCGGTGCCGGCGTGAGGCTCAGGCGGCGCGGGCGAACAGGGACGCGAGGCGGCGGCGGGTGGCGACCCGGGCCGGGAGGGCCCCGCCTGGGCCCCGGCGGGCCGACGCGGGCGGCGGCGCGGGGAAGTGGGCATGGGCGTCTCGGCGAATTGGAAGGCGCCACGTGGCGGTGGTGAGGGCGCTGGACAATGTCCGGTGGTGGCATTTTGTCCGGCGGCGGGGGGGGGGGGGGGACGAAAGAGTCTAGGGTTAGGGTAGGAGAAGACCCGGAAATCTCGAGGGGAGACCTATTTATAGAGGTAGGGGAAGCTAGGAAGCTCCAAATGAGGTGTGGTTTTCGGCCACGCGATCGTGATCGAAAGCTCTTGATGATGGGAGAGGTTTTGGTGGGTTTTGGGCCAAATTGAAAGGGTGTTGGGCTGCAACACACACGAGGCCTTTTCGGTCCCTCGGTTAACCGTTGGAGTATCAAACAAAGTCCAAATGGCGTGAAACTTGATAGGCGGTCTACCGGTAGTAAACCAAGGCCGCATGACAAGTATTGGTCCAATCCGAAAATGTTTAACACCCGCACATGAAAAGAGGTAGAAAGGGACACCGGTGACATAGAAGCGCCGGAGTGCTAAACGGACAACGGGGAAAAAGCTCGGATGCATGAGACGAACATGTGTGCAAATGAAATGCACATGATGACATGATATGCAATGCATGACACGCAAGCAATGACAAGGAAACAACAGCGAATAAATGGAGGACACCTGGCACATCGGTCGCGGGGCGTTACAATCAAGTAGAGCTCGAGGAAGAGTTTCGTCAGCACGACGGCGTGGTGACGATGTTGATGAAACTACCGCAGCAGGGCTTCGCCTAAACACCGCTATAGTATAACTGAGGTGGATTATGGTGGAGGGGGCACCGCACATGGCTGGGAGAGATCTTTGTGATCAAATTGTGTGTCTAGAGGTGCCCCTGCCCCTGTATATAAAGGAACAAGGGGGAGGCCGGCCGGGCCTTGTTGGTGCGCCAGGAGGAGGAATCCTCCTCCTAGTAGGAGTAGGATTACTCCCATTCCTACTCCTACTAGGAGGGGGAAAGGAAGGGGAAGAAAGAGAAGGAAAGGGGGGCGCCGCCCCCCTCTCCTAGTCCAATTCGGACCAGAGGGAGGGGGTGCGCTTCCTTCCCTAGGCCGGCCCCTCTCTCTTTCCCTTATGGCCCAACGAGGCCCATTAGCCCCCCGGGGGTTCCGGTAACCCCTCCGGTACTCCGGTAAAATCCCGATTTTACCCGGAACTCTTCCGATGTCCAAATGTAGGCTTCCAATATATCAATCTTTATGTCTCGACCATTTCGAGACTCCTCGTCATGTCCGTGATCATATCCGGGACTCCTAACTACCTTCGGTACATCAAAACATATAAACTCATAAAACCGATCGTCACAGAACTTTAAGCGTGCGGACCCAACGGGTTCGAGAACTATGTAGATATGACCGAGACATGTATCTGGTCAATAACCAATAGTGGAACCTAGATGTTCATATTGGTTCCTACATATTCTACGAAGGTCTTTATCGGTCAAACCGCATAACACTATACGTTGTTCTTTTTGTCATCGGTATGTTACTTGCCCGAGATTCGATCGTCGGTATCCCAATACCTAGTTCAATCTCGTTACCGGCAAGTCTCTTTACTCGTTCCATAATGCACTATCCCGCAACTAACTCATTAGTTGTATTGCTTGCAAGGCTTATAGTGATGTGTATTACCAAGAGGGCCCAGAGATACCTCTCCGACAATCGGAGTGACAAATCCTAATCTTGATCTATGCCAACTCAACAAGTACCATCGAAGACACTTGTAGAGCACCTTTATAATCACCCAGTTACGTTGTGACGTTTGGTAGGACACAAAGTGTTCCTCTGGTATTCGGGAGTTGCATAATCTCATAGTCATAAGAACATGTATAAGTCATGAAGAAAGCAATAGCAGTAAACAAAAACGATCAAGTGCTAAGCTAACGGAGTGGGTCAAGTCAATCACATCATTCTCCTAATGATGTGATCCCATTGATCAAATGACAACTCATGTCTATGGTTTAGGAAACTTAACCATCTTTGACCAATGAGCTAGTCAAGTAGAGGCACACTAGTGACACTATGTTTGTCTATGTATTCACACATGTATTATGTTTCTGGTTAATACAATTCTAGCATGAATAATAAACATTTATCATGAAATAAGGAAATAAATAATAACTTTATTATTGCCTATAGGGCATATTTCCTTCAGTCTGCCACTTGCACTAGAGTCAATAATCTAGATTACACAGTAATGATTCTAACACCCATGGAGCCTTCGTGTTGATCATGTTTTGCTCGTGGAAGAGGCTTAGTCAACGGTTTTGCAACATTTAGATCCGTATGTATCTTGTAAATCTCTATGTCTCCCACCTGGAATTGATCCCGGATAGAGTTGAAGTGTCTCTTGATGTGCTTGGTTCTCTTGTGAAATCTGGATTCCTTTGCCAAGGCAATTGCACCAGTATTGTCACAAAAGATTTTCATTGGACCCGATGCACTAGGTATGACACCTAGATCGGATATGAACTCCTTCATTCGCTGCTTCCGAAGCAGCAATGTACTCCGCTTCACATGTAGATCCCGCCACGACGCTCTGTTTAGAACTGCTCCAACTGATAGCTCCACCATTTAATATAAACATGTATCCGGTTTGCAATTTAGAATCGTCCGGATCAGTGTCAAAGCTTGTATCAATGTAACCATTTACGATGAGCTCTTTGTCACCTCCATAAACGAGAAACATATCCTTGGTCCTTTTCAGGTACTTCAGGATGTTCTTGACCGCTGTCCAGTGATCCACTCCTGGATTAATTTGGTACCTCCCTGCTAGACTAATGGCAAGGCACACATCAGGTCTGGTACACAACATTGCATACATGATAGAGCCTATGGCTGAAGCATAGGGACCACTTTTCATTTTCTCTCTATCTTCTGCAGTGGTCGGACATTGAGTCTTACTCAACTTCACACCTTGTAATACATGCAAGAACCCTTTCTTAGCCTGATCCATTTTGAACTTCTTCAAAACTTTATCAAGGTATGTGCTTTGTGAAAGTCCAATTAAGCGTCTTGATCTATCTCTATAGATCTTGATGCGCAATATATAGGCAGCTTCACCGAGGTCTTTCATTGAAAAACTCTTATTCAAGTATCCTTTCATGCTATCCAGAAATTCTATGTGACGCCCGGATAATTAAGCTACAGTAATTCCCTGCTAACGATGCCACGTCACCACGGTTACTGTTGTTAACCTCATGTTAGTTCAAAACGGATTCAAAATTCAAATTCAAAATATGGCAAACCACAAAAGTTTTCGAACATCAAAACTAAATTGTTCGGGTTGTGTCAAATAAAGCATAAGTAATCATCGTGGAGAAACCTAAATTTAATAAAATGTTTAAGTGTTCAAAATAATTAAAACAGAGGTTTAAGTATTAAAATAAATGCCTTTTGAATTTTATAAAATATTAAACTATTTTAATTCGGCTTGAGAATTAATGTGGCAGTAGTATATTTAAAGGTATTAACTTAGGTGCTAGTGATAATTTTTATAAAACTAAAATAAAAGAAAACTAAATAAAATAGAAAAGAGAAATAAATAAAAGAAAGGAAAAACTTCTAAAGAAAAACAAAAGAAAAAAAGGAATCCCTGGCCAACTGGGCCAAATGGCCCAGCTGGCCACCAGGCTGGCCCAACCATCTGGCCTATATGGCCCTTCCTCCCCCGTGACGTAAACCCCCACCGACACTCCCCCTCTCTCTCCAAAAATATCTCCTCCTCTCCCACGACTGGATCGGGATCGTGGGAGGAGAACGTCACTGCCCCCCCTCGAGCTACGACGCCGCCTTGCCGGAACCCGCCCTTGCCGGACCGCTCCGCCGTCGTCCCCGTGTCCTTCGCCCGCCTCTACTGCTTGCCGCCTCGCCCGCTGCGTCCCGGCTCGCTTGCGCCGCGACGTTCCCCCGCGCCCACTGTCCACTGCGCCTCCCGCTCGCCGATCCGGTCAGCGCCTCCGGCCGGACACTTGGCCGCCGGCGCCCCACCGGCGCCATGCCCGCACAGGCAAGCCCGTAACCCAAGCGGGCTAGCGCCCCAGCGCCCGCTAGCAACCGCCCTGCGGTGGCCCTCAAGGCCACTGACTAGGGGGTCCCACCCCATCAGAACAAAAATTTAAAAAAGGGATTTATATAAATAATAATAATAATAAATTAATTAATTAAGATTAATTAACCTAATCACTAAATTAAATTAACTAATCCTGCTTAGTTAACCTAAGTCATTGACAACCGGGACCCACTGGTCAATTTGACCAGTCAACGGTCAATGCTGACTGGGCCGTTGACTTTGACCGGTGCCATCAGTCAGCCTCTTCTGACTGGGCAGTTGACCAAGTCAACTGGGCCTACTGGTCAGCCACACAAGTCCATCTGTGGGTACACTTCTATGTACCCATAGCAATTTAACATTTAAATTTTCGAATTTAAAATATTTTAAAATGATTAAATCCTTTTTAAATTAATATAAAATAAACTGTAGCTCGGATGGAAAAACTTTGTACATGAAAGTTTCTCAGAACGACGAGACGAATCTGAATACGTAGCCCGTTCATCAGCCACACATCCCTAACCTATCGAACTCGCAACTTTCCCCCTCCGATTCATTTGTCCGAAAACGCAAAGCACTGGGAATACTTTCCCGGATGTTTCCCCCCTTCACCGGTACCACCTCATACCACGTTAGGGCACACCTAGCATCACGCTTTGTCATGTCATGCATCGTCATGCATCTGTTTGCTTAATATTTATTGTTTCTTCCCCCTCTTCTCTCGCTAGACACCGAGACCGACGCCGCTGCTACCCAGTACGACTACGGTGTTGACGACCCCTCTCTCTTGTCAGAGCAACCAGGCACCCCCCTTGATCACCAGATATCGCCTATTATTCTCTCTACTGCTTGCATTAGAGTAATGTAGCATGTTACTGATTTCCGTTAATCCTATTCTGATGCATAGCCTGTCCTTGCTACTACTGTTGTTACCTTTACCTGCTATCCTAATGCTTATTATAGGATGCTAGTGTTCCATCTGTGGCCCTACACTCTTGTCCGTCTGCCATGCTATACTACTAGGCCGTGATCACTTCGGGAGGTGATCACGGGCATATGCTATATACTTTATACTGATACATTACTTATGATACTGTTCGGAGATGGGGGCCGAAGGGGCAGGTGGCTCCATCCCGATAAAGGTGGGCCTGGGTTCCCGACGGCCCCCGACTGTTACCTTGTGGCGGAGTGACAGGGAAGGTTGAGACCACCTAGGAGAGAGGTGGGCCTGGCCCTGGTCGACGTTCGCGGTTATTTCAAGATAACACGTTTAACGAGATCTTGGTATTTGATCTGAGTCTGGCCACTGGCCTATACGCACTAACCATCTACGCGGGGACAGTTATGGGCACTCGACGTCGTGGTATCAGCCGAAGCCTTCGTGACGTCAGCGACTGAGCAGCACGCACTGGATTGGACTGGAAAGCCTGCTAGGCTAGGTCTGCTTCCGGCTGCCCTCACAACATGCAGGTGTGTAATGGGCGATGGGCCCAGACCCCTGCGCCATAGGATTTAGACTGGCGTGCTGACCTCTCTATTGTGCCTACGTAGGGCTACGACGTGTTGATCTTCCGAGGCCGGGCATGACCCAGGAAAGTGTGTCCGGCCAAATGGGATCGAGCGTGTTGGGTTATGTGGGGGAAGTTAATCTATTCGAATAGCCGTGATCTTCGGTAACAGGACGACTTGGAGTTGTACCATGACCTTATGACAACTAGAACCGGATACTTAATAAAACACACCCTTCCAAGTGCCAGATACAACCGGTGACCGCTCTCTCACAGGGCGATGAGGGGAGGATCATCGGTTAGGATTATGCTATGCGATGGTACTTGGTGAACTTACCTTCTACTCTCTTCTCCTGCTGCAAGATGGAGGTGACCAGAAGCGTAGTCTTCGATAGGGCTAGCTATCCCCCTCTTATTCCGGCATTCTGCAGTTCAGTCCACATATGATACCCTTATTCCATTTGATTCCAATGCATACATATGTAGTGTAGCTCCTTGCTTGCGAGTACTTTGGATGAGTACTCACGGTTGCTTTGCTCCCTCTTTTCCCCCTTTCTGTACCCGATTGCTGCGATCAGACGTTGGAGCCCAGGAGCCAGACGCCATCGTCGACGACTACTACTACTACTTGGGAGGTCCCTACTACTATGTGCAGCCCGCTGACGACGACCAGGAGTAGTTTAGGAGGATCCCAGGCAGGAGGCCTACGACTCTTTCGATTTGTATCCCTGTTTGTGTTAGCCTTCTTAAGGCAAACTTGTTTAACTTATGTCTGTACTCAGATATTGTTGCTTCCGCCGACTCGTCTATGATTGCGCTCTTGTATTCGAGCCCTCGAAGCCCCTGGCTTGTAATATGATGCTTGGCTGACTTATTTTATTTGTAGAGTTGTGTTGTGATATCTTCCCGTGAGTCCCTGATCTTGATCATACATGTTTGCGTGTATGTTTAGTGTAAGATTGAATCGGGGGCGTCACAAGTTGGTATCAGAGCCGACTGCCTGTAGGAATCCCCCTTTCACACTCCTTGGCCGAAGTTGAGTCTAGTAATTACAAAACTTTTACTAACATGGTTGTGTGGCTTATGGGCCCATGTCGCCATCGGGCGGTATTAGGTTCTTTTATTCTTCGTCTATACTCCGGGACTCTTATCTCTCTTCTATTTGGATTAAAATGGTTTTACTAAATCTAACTTTAGGTTCTCGATAATACTTTCTCCCGGAGAGCCCCTCATTCCAGATGAAAGCCTGCTGCACCAGAAGATTCTGAAGATACTCTATGATGTTCTCTCATGACTTGTGCCATCGCTTTTGCAAATCCATTCATCGATAAACCCTTGTGGATAACTACTTACACTTGCCCTTCATATCTTCATCCCCAGTTGCCCTTGAAATTACTTGATACCCTGAAAAGTTCTTCGAAAGTCTGAGAATCCCTTGTGCCTACCGCCTTGCATTTCTTTACCACCTGAATACCCCTACGGATAATTTCTCATACTTATCGAGTATCCGCTCATCCCTAGTGGATACATGTATTTCATGAAAGTCTTTGAAATACCCTTTGATCTCCGAAATTCCTTAACAACCTACTACTCTTGAAATTCTTGTTTGCTTGCATTATGATTAACCTCATAAGTCCGGTAATCTTATCGGCATCCCTTATCATTATCATTTTGAGTCTGTTGATTCAAGTTGTGAATGCTCGCAATCCTCAGTCAGATCCTAGAATTCATCCTTCTAGCTCAGACATCATTTTAAACATGAGCTGGATCTCGATCAATCAAATTGCCATTGATTGTAACCCTAAGGCTATTCATCTTATCTATCCCTAATCAGAGCATTGCTTGTGATCCCTTGTCTTGGAATTGAAAATTTCTTTGCAACTGAGCTTCGAGTTAGTCAGTTGTTTCTATAATCTGATCTCCTCACATTATTTCTTCTTCTGGTTGAGTACTAATGCTCACATCAGATCCCGTATGGACCATCAGATCCTTTGTTGGATTTTTTTCGACACCGTTCTTCATATTCATTAACCTTGTGAGCCTTTCATCGGATACATAACGCCTTTGGTAAATTCTATCCCCTGCTATTGTCAACCATGCTTGCTCTCGAGCTGGAGATATTTACGCTTGAAGCTTGTGGTATATGTTTCTAAAATTCCCCGATGGGTTGAACCTATGCCTTCCTTAATCCGTGTGAACCCGAAAGTTTTCACGAGTCATAATCTTCTGGCTTCACCAGATAAAATTTCAAGACTACAACTTCTTCGTAAATGAGAAGTGAATTGAAGGTTATGCATTGAAGAAGTGGGAGTCGACCTTGGACTTAGTGTTCATGCCCATGGACCCGATGTGGAACTTATCATGGAAGCTTCTTTCCGAACTTCTAATCAGTGGGATAATTCTTCCGGTGTCTTTGAATTGGATCCCTTGCAACTATGGTTTCGGCCATATTGATATTCCTTGATTCCTTTCTCGAACAAGTTAAAGTACTTGTCTTTTGTTGATCAATACACTTGTCAACCCTCTATTTTGCTCTACATCCGAGTATTACCCTCTGGTATCTTGAGATTATCACAGAACTGCGTAACTTCTTATGAGTTCTCCATCAAGTACTACATTCTCACTGATTACACTTTTTTTCACAGGCTCTGAGTCATTAGACACTCAAGAACACCGATAACTGAATCGAGTCCGCATCGTGATTAAACAACTATTAGTAATCTTCTTTACTTACGAGTTTGTACTCGACCACGTCATTTCTAGCACGATCGGCTATATTAGTATCATGCTGATTTTAACTGTGCTACCTGGTCCTTCTTCCCGGAATATAATTTTTCAATGATGAGCTAAGCTTATGTTGATCTTCCTCATCATTTCATTTCGCCTTGGACAACAAACTTGGTTTGGAGTTTGTGTCTTACCCTTGGTTCCAATAACCATTCGCTTCACCATTCATGTGACTCGATGTCATCACCGATCGATTACATCCTGAAATCTCTCGACAAATGTGTCACGATCATCATCAACATTCTGAGCTCTTCCAAGATAACTATTGAATTCTTTATGAGAAATACCACCCTTGCCCCTCGATGATCTCTGTTATCATCGACAACATTACTGCCTCCCCTCCGGCACAAACTTGATCATGTTATGGAGCTCCTTGCTATCCAGCTTAAGTTATGTTCTACCTTGGGTACCACTATCTTTTATGTCAAGAATGTCATGAGAATTTCACCACCCCTTAAGAATTCTTGATGTAAATGATATTTATTACCATCACCTTTCTTTTCTTGGTCCCCGTGATGTTTCTAACCGGAATACCGACAAATGGTTTGTGATGTGTAAATTCAAAGCTTCTAGCAACCCTATTGCTTTGACGTTAATGGTCGATAGCTCCATTCTAAGTCTATTTCTTATTGAATCATCATTCGAACATTGATCGTGCTACTTAGTCCAGATTTCCGGGTGCACCTTTCTATCATTGTTCAATTGTGTATGTTTTCATCGAACATACATCATTATATCATTTGATCTGACTAATGTTATCTCCTTGTTCACATAATTGTGGAAATCATTTTTTGTTAATCTCGATGAATTGTCGCTGACTCCATCAGCCACCTCCTCACCCTCTCCTTGATTTAATGGTGAACTCTCATTCCGGAACTTGCTTCGATTGTTCATTTTCCAAGGATCTTACAATGTCATCTCATCAATTTGTGTTGCATCTTTTCTTCTCAGGCATCGCGAGTTTGAGTTATCCTGACACCAATCAGATCTGCATCTCGGTCAGATATGATGGTTGGGACATATTCCCAAGAGTTATAACATTGGTCCTTAACCCGATAAGGTGATGTCATCCTAACACACTTGCCCGGAGGGCCTATTATTATAGTTTTCTTTCTAGTAAGGTTAGTCATTCTTCCATGAGTAAATTGTAAGACTTATTCTATATGTTGTTCCTGATGAATCCTTTGTGTATCCAAGTTCGATCCTTGCTTGAAGACCATGTCAATGCTATCTCGAAGCATGTCTGTGGTACTCCGATTTTCAACAAGAACATTTGAAGTCCAATGCTAAATGTTTCCTACTCAATTATCCAAACACCGTTGTATGGGTAATGCCAGGAAATTTCTCTCCCCGTACCTAAAGAGTTTTCTACATTATATCCTGCCATGGATATCGTGCTCTGCTTGTCCTTGGGAAGGATATACCCTTGAAATATGTGTTTAAACACATTTCCCTTTCCATTGTTCTATTTAATCTGATAATCATATTTTTCTCTCCACTGTTTGGTTTAACCTTTCTTGTGATCTATATGATCTAAGCAGTAATATTCTCCTACTTATGTAAACACCTCGTTGTACAATTATGTCAGCAAGACCCTGTTACTATTGTTGATGACATTTCGGTTGCCACCGATGGATGAGAACTTTGCCTATAGGTCCGCCTCGTTCAACAAGCAGGAAAACGGTTCTCTTCGTCCCTCGCCCTTGGTACCAACGATGTTGCCAACATAACTGACCGGTTATTCTCTGACATGCCTTGCTTGCATGATCGTGCAAGACGTCACCCCTCTTCCTACTATTAACCCACATGGTGAGCCCATAACCCATAGTTCCACAGGATCGAAACCTGACTCTCCTGTACACCTCCTGTTCGCAAGGTTGTGCCTTGTGCGTGGCCTCATATATAATTCACGGACCACCTTCCTAGTGATCTAATCTGGTATCAGACGCAATACTTATTCCCGTTGCTCTGGACCCCTTTCACACTTTGTTTCAGGCATCGAACAATTGCCTACCTGCTTGAAACTTCTCATGGTACCTCCTTACTTTACTCTCGATATTTTCTTAAGTTTCAGTTCGAGAGTTACTTTCCGCCACCTTCCCCGATGTTAGCTACCAGATAGTCTACCTTTCAGAGGTCCATTCTTCCGGTATACCCCCTTATTCTTTCGTAAGTATGACGGAGACCCCGAAGAGAGGATGCCTACTTCATCATGATGGCCTAACTAGAGAAATGAAGACATCAACGTAATGGATTGACCTCTTCGAGAAAAGCAACCAAGACCGAGGAGATTCGTTAGAATTACCAAACCAGACCCTTTCCCCCTTACTCCCGGTCCTAAATCTCGGGACGAGCTTTCTGGTAGTGGAGGAGAATTGTGACGCCCGGATAATTAAGCTACAGAAATTCCCTGCTAATGATGCCATGTCACCACAGTTACTGTTGTTAACCTCACGTTAGTTCAAAACGGATTCAAAATTCAAATTCAAAATATGGCAAACCACAAAAGTTTCCGAACATCAAAACTAAATTGTTCGGGTTGTGTCAAATAATGCATAAGTAATAATGGTGGAGAAACCTAAATTTAATAAAATGTTTAAGTGTTCAAAATAATTAAAACAGAGGTTTAAATATTAAAATAAGTGCCTTTTGAATTTTATAAAATATTAAAATATTTTAATTTGGGTTGAGAATTAATGTGGCAGTAGTATATTTAAAGGTATTAACTTAGGTGCTAGTGATAATTTTTATAAAAATAAAATAAAAGAAAACTAAATAAAACAGAAAAGAGAAATAAATAAAAGAAAGGAAAAACTACTAAACAAAAACAAAAGAAAGAATAAAAGGCTCCCTGGCCAACTGGGCCAAATGGCCCAGCTGGCCACCAGGCCGGCCCAACCATCTGGCCTATATGGCCCTTCCTCCCGCGTGACGTAAACCCCCACCGACACTCCCCCCTCTCTCCAAAAATATCTCCCCTCTCTCCAAAAATATCTCCCCCTCTCCCCCGACTGGATCGAGATCGTGGGAGGAGAACGTCACCGCCCCCCTCGAGCTATGACGCCGCCTTGCCGGAACGCGCCCTCGCCGGACCGCTCCGCCGTCGTCCCCGACCTCCTCCTCGTCCCCCGTTGCCCCTGACCCTACACCCCCCGTGAGGAACCCCTCCTTCTCCTCTTCCCCCAACACCCGCACGTGCCCTGCAGCCGCGCGCCTTGCCGCCTGCATCTTGCTTCATCGGCGCCAACGCCCCACTACTGCCTACGTCTGCCTTGCCGCCGCGCGCGCCACACCGCCCATCGCCGCACCCTCCCCTACTCACTGTGTCGCTGGCCCAGCGCCCGCGCGCCCTCACTACTCGACTGCGCGCTGCTCGTGCCCGTGTCGTCCAGCCGCGCATCTGGCCCCCCTGCGCTGCACGCGTGCATCACCGTGGGCCGCTCCCACGCACCGCCCGCCCGGCCCCCGCTAATGCCCCACCATCATCTTCGGCCACCTCCTCCCGCGCCCGACCTTGGCCTCAACCATGTTCCGCTCCGGCAACCAGGACGC
Source organism: Triticum monococcum (assembly GCA_034509565.1). Taxonomy (NCBI): domain Eukaryota; kingdom Viridiplantae; phylum Streptophyta; class Magnoliopsida; order Poales; family Poaceae; genus Triticum; species Triticum monococcum. Next base: position 701,676,728 of record CM067847.1, read on the forward strand.
ATCCCCGTGTCCTTCGCCCGCCTCTACTGCTTGCCGCCTCGCCCGCTATGTCCCGGCTCGCTTGTGCCGCCACGTTCCCCCGCGCCCACTGTCCACTGCGCCTCCCGCTCGCCGGTCCGGTCGGCGCCTCCGGCCGGACACTTGGCCGCCGGTGCCCCACCGGCACCGCGCCCGCAGAGGCAAGCCCGTAACCCAAACGGGCTAGCGCCCCAGCGCCCGCTAGCAACCGCCCTGCGGTGGCCCTCTAGGCCACTGACTAGGGGGTCCCACCCCTCAGAACAAAAATTAAAAAAAGGGATTTATATAAAAAACTAAAAAATAATAATTAATTAATTAGTTAACTTAATTAACACCGTTTAAATTAATTAATTAAGATTAATTAACCTAATCACTAAATTAAATTAACTAATCTTGCTTAGTTAACCTAAGTCATTGACAATCGGGACCCACTGGTCAATTTGACCAGTCAACTGTCAATGCTGACTGGGCCGTTGACTTTGACCGGCCCCATCAGTCAGCCTCTGCTGACTGGGCAGTTGACCAAGTCAACTGGGCCTACTGGTCAGCCACACAAGCCCATCTGTGGGTACACTTTTGTGTACCCATAGCAATTTAACATTCAAATTTTCGAATTTAAAATAATTTAAAATGATTAAATCCTTTTTCAATCAATATAAAATAAACCGTAGCTCGGATGGAAAACTTTGTACATGAAAGTTGCTCAGAACGACGAGACGAATCTGAATTCGCAGCCCGTTCGTCCGCCACACATCCCTAACCTATCGAACTCGCAACTTTCCCCCTCCAATTCATCTATCCGAAAACGCGAAGCACCGAAAATACTTTCCCGTATGTTTCCCCCCTTCACCGGTACCACCTCATACCGCGTTAGGGCACACCTAGCATCACGCTTTGTCATGTCATGCATCGTCATGCATCTGTTTGCTTAATATTTATTGTTTCTTCCCCCTCTTCTCTCGCTAGACACCGAGACCGACGCCGCTGCTACCCAGTATGACTATGGTGTTGACGACCCCTCTCTCTTGTCAGAGCAACCAGGCAAGCCCCCCCCTTGATCACCAGATATCGCCTATTATTCTCTCTACTACTTGCATTAGAGTAATGTAGCATGTTACTGCTTTCCGTTAATCCTATTCTGATGCATAGCCTGTCCTTGCTACTACTGTTGTTACCTTTACCTGCTATCCTAATGCTTAGTATAGGATACTAGTGTTCCATCAGTGGCCCTACACTCTTGTCCGCCTGCCATGCTATACTACTGGGCCGTGATCACTTCGGGAGGTGATCACGGGCATATGCTATATACTTTATACTGATACATTACTTATGATACTGTTCGGAGATGGGGCCCGAAGGGGCAGGTGGCTCCATCCCGATAGAGGTGGGCCTAGGTTCCCGACGGCCCCCGACTGTTACCTTGTGGCGGAGCGACAGGGCAGGTTGAAACCACCTAGGAGAGAGGTGGGCCTGGCCCTGGTCGGTGTTCGCGGTTATATCAAGATAACACATTTAACGAGATCTTGGTATTTGATCTGAGTCTGGCCACTGGCCTATACGCACTAACCATCTACGCGGGGACAGTTATGGGCACTCGATGTCGTGGTATCAGCCGAAGCCTTCGTGACGTCAGCGATTGAGCGGCGCACGCCGGATTGGACTAGAACGCCTGCTAGGCTAGGTCTGCTTCCGGCCGCCCTCACAACTTGTAGGTGTGCAATGGGCGATGGGCCCACACCCCTGCGCCATAGGATTTAGACCGTCGTGCTGACCTCTCTGTTGTGCCTAGGTAGGGCTGCGACGTGTTAATCTTCCGAGGCCGGGCATGACCCAGGAAAGTGTGTCCGGCCAAATGGGATCGAGCATGTTGGGTTATGTGGTGCACCCCTGCAGGGGAGTTAATCTATTTGAATAGCCGTGATCTTCGATAACAGGACGACTTGGAGTTGTACCTTGACCTTATGACAACTAGAACCAGATAATTAATAAAACACACCCTTCCAAGTGCCAGATACAACCGGTGATCGCTCTCTCACAGGGCGATGAGGGGAGGATCATCGGTTAGGATTATGCTATGCGATGGTACTTGGTGAACTTACCTTCTACTCTCTTCTCCTGCTGCAAGATGGAGGTGACCAGAAGCGTAGTCTTTGATAGGGCTAGCTATCCCCCTCTTATTCCGGCATTCGGCAGTTCAGTCGACATATGATACCCTTATTCCATTTGATACCAATGCATACATATGTAGTGTAGCTTCTTGCTTGCGAGTACTTTGGATGAGTACTCACGGTTGCTTTGCTCCCTCTTTCCCCCCTTTTTGTACCCGATTGCTGTGACCAGACGTTGGAGCCCAGGAACCAGACGCCACCGTCGATGACTACTACTACTCGGGAGGTGCCTACTACTACGTGCAGCCCGCTGACGACGACCAGGAGTAGTTTAGGAGGATCCCAGGCAGGAGGCCTACGACTCTTTCGATATGTATCCCCGTTTGTTCTAGCCTTCTTAAGGCAAACTTGTTTAACTTATGTCTGTACTGAGATATTGTCGCTTCCGCTGACTCGTCTATGATTGTGCTCTTGTATTCGAGCCCGCGAGGCCCCTTGCTTGTAATATGATGCTTGTGTGACTTATTTTATTTGTAGAGTTGTGTTGTGATATCTTCCCGTGAGTCCCTGATCTTGATCGTACACGTTTGCGTGTATGATTAGTGTACGTTTGAATCGGGGGCGTCACATTCTATATCATTTCCAATCAACAATATGCCATCCACATATAATATTAGAAATGCTACAGAGCTCCCACTCACTTTCTTGTAAATACAGGCTTCTCCAAAAGTCTGTATAAAACCATATGCTTTGATCACACTATCAAAACATTTATTCCAACTCCGAGAGGCTTGCACCAGTCTATAAATGGATCGCTGGAGCTTGCACACTTTGTTAGCACCCTTTGGATCGACAAAACCTTCAGGTTGCATCATATACAACTCTTCTTCCAGAAATCCATTCAGGAATGCAATCTTTACATCCATTTGCCAAATTTCATAATCATAAAACGCGGCAATTGCTAACATGATTCGGACGGACTTAAGCATCGCTATGGGTGAGAAGGTCTCATCGTAGTCAACTCCTTGAACTTGTCGAAAAACTTTCGCAACAAGTCGAGCTTTGTAGACAGTAACATTACCGTCAGCATCTGTCTTCTTCTTGAAGATCCATTTATTCTCGATGGCTTGCCGATCATCTGGCAAGTCAAGCAAAGTCCACACTTTGTTCTCATACATGGATCCCATCTTAGATTTCATGGCCTCAAGCCATTTGCGGAATCTGGGCTCATCATCGCTTCCTCATAGTTTGTAGGTTCGTCATGGTCAAGTAACATGACCTCCAGAATAGGATTACCATACCACTCTGCTGCGGATCTTACTCTGGTTGACCTACGAGGTTTGGTAGTAACTTAATCTGAAGTTTCATGATCATCATCATTAGCTTCCTCACTAATTGGTGTAGATGTCACAGGAACCGGTTTCTGTGATGAACTACTTTCCAATAAGGGAGCAGGTATAGTTACCTCATCAAGTTCTACTGTCCTCCCACTCACTTCTTTCGAGAGAATCTCCTTCTCTAGAAAGGATCCATTCTTAGCGACGAATGTCTTGCCTTCGGATCTGTGATAGAAGGTGTACCCAACAGTTTCCTTTGGGTATCCTATGAAGACACATTTCTCCGATTTGGGTTGGAGCTTATCAAGTTGAAGCTTTTTCACATAAGCATCGCAACCCCAAACTTTAAGAAACGACAACTTTGGTTTCTTGCCAAACCATAGTTCATAAGGCGTCGTCTCAACGGATTTTGATGGTGCCCTATTTAATGTGAATGCAGCCGTCTCTAAAGCATAACCCCAAAACGATAGCAGTAAATCAGTAAGAGACATCATAGATCGCACCATATCGAGTAAAGTACGATTACGACGTTTGGACACACCATTACGCTGTGGTGTTCCGGGTGGGGTGAGTTGCAAAACTATTCCGCATTGTTTCAAATGTAGGCCAAACTCATAACTCAAATATTCTCCTCCACGATCAGATCGTAGAAACTTTATTTTCTTGTTACGATGATTTTCCACTTCACTCTGAAATTCTTTGAACTTTTCAAATGTTTCAGACTTATGTTTCATTAAGTAGATATACCCATATCTGCTCAAATCATCTGTGAAGGTGAGAAAATAACGATACCCGCCACGAGCCTCAATATTCATCGGACCACATACATCAGTATGTATGTTACCAACAAATCTTTTGCTCGCTCCATAGTTCCGCAGAACGGCGTTTTAGTCATCTTGCCCATCAGTATGGAGTTTCTTCTTGCGCTTTATACCAATATGACCCAAACTGCAGTGCCACAAATAAGTTGCACTATCATTATCAACTCTGCATCTTTTGGCTTCAACATTATGAATATGTGTATCACTACCATCGAGATTTAACAAAAATAGACCACTCTTCAAGGGTGCATGACCATAAAAGATATTACTCATATGAATAGAATAACCATTATTCTCAGATTTAAATGAATAACCGTCTTGCATCAAACAAGATCCAGATATAATGTTCATGCTTAACGTTGACACCAAATAACAATTATCTAGGTCTAAAACTAATCTTGAAGGTAGATGTAGAGGTAGCGTGCCGACGGCGATCACATCGACTTTGGAACCATTTCCCATGCGCATCGTCACCTCGTCCTTAGCTAGTCTTTGCTTAATCTGAAGTCCCTGTTTTGAGTTGCAAATATTAGCAACAGAACCAGTATCAAATACCCAGGTGCTACTGCGAGCTCTGGTAAGGTACACATCAATAACATGTATATCACATATTGATGACCCACAACTATAGGGGATCTATCATAGTCCTTTCGATAAGTAAGTGTGTCGAACCCAACGAGGAGTAGAAGGAAATGATAAGCGGTTTTCAGCAAGGTATTCTCTACAAGCACTGAAATTATAGGTAACAGATAGTTTTGTGATAAGATAATTTGTAACGAGTAACAAGTAACAAAAGTAAATAAAGTGCAGCAAGGCGGCCCAATCCTTTTTGTAGCAAAGGACAAGCCTGGACAAACTCTTATATAGAAGAAAGCGCTCCTGAGGACACACGGGAATTATCATCAAGCTAGTTTTCATCACGTCCATATGATTTGCGTTCGGTACTTTGATAATTTGATATGTGGGTGGACCGGTGCCTGGGTGTTGTCCTTAGTTGGACAAGCATCCCACTTATGATTAACTCCTATTGCAAGCATCCGCAACTACAAAAGAAGTATTAAGGTAAACCTAACCATAGTATGAAACATATGGATCCAAATCAGCCCCTTACGAAGCAACGCATAAACTATGGTTTAAGCTTCTATCACTCTAGCAACCCATCATCTACTTATTACTTCCCAATGCCTTCCTCTAGGCCCAAATAATGGTGAAGTGTCATGTAGTCGATGTTCACATAACACCACTAGAGGAGAGACAACATACATCTCATCAAAATATCGAACTAATACCAAATTCACATGACTACTAATAGCAAGACTTCTCCCATGTCCTCAGGAACAAACGTAACTACTCACAAAGCATATTCATGTTCATAATCAGAGGGGTATTAACATGCATATAGGATCTGAACATATGATCTTCCACCAAATAAACCAACTAGCATCAACTACGAGGAGTACTCAACACTACTAGGAACCTACACGTACCAATCCCAGACTTAGAGACAAGAATTCGATACAAGAGATGAACTAGGGTTTGAGAGGAGATGGTGCTGATGAAGATGTTGATGGAGATTGGCCCCCTCCCGATGAGAGTAGCGTTGGTGATGACGATGGCGATGATTTCCCCCTCCCGAAGGGAAGTGTCCCCGGCAGAACAGCTCCGCCGGAGCCCAAGATTGGTTCCGCCTCGTGGCGGCGGAGTCTCGTCCCGAAAGCTTGCTTATGATTTTTTTCCTCAACGAAAGACTCCATATAGCAGAAGATGGGCATCGGAGGGCCACCAGGGGGCCCACGAGGCAGGGGCGCGCCCAGGGGGGTGGGGCGCGCCCCCACCCTTGTGGCTGGTGAGTGACCCCCCTCTGGTACTTCTTGCGCTCAGTATTTTTTATATATTCTGGAAATAACTTCCGTGAAGTTTCAGGACTTTTGGAGCTCTGCAGAATAGGTCTCTAATATTTGATCCTTTTCCAGCCCAGAATCCCAGCTGCTGGCATTCTCCCTCTTTATGTAAACCTTGTAAAATAAGAGAGAATAGGCATAAGTATTGTGACATAATGTGTAGTAACAGCCCATAATGCAATAAATATCGATATAAAAGCATGATGCAAAATGGACGTATCTACTCCCCCAAGCTTAGACCTCGCTTGTCCTCAAGCGAAAGCCGAAATTGAAAAATATGTCCACATGTTTAGAGATAGAGGTGTCGATAAAAATAAAATATGGACATGAGGGCATCATGATCATTCTTAGAACAGCAGCTTATATAATTATTGTCATATGATCTCTTATGCTAGAGTAAGAATTCGATCACAATTTCAAGTATGAATCATAAACTTCATTGAAAACTAACAAACTATAATCTCAGTCATTGAAGAAATTGCAATTTATCATAACATAGGAAAGAGTCAATATAAGAGCTTTTCAGCAAGTCCACATACTCAACTATCATATAGTCTTTCACAATTGCTAACACTCACGCAATACTTATGGGTATGGAGTTTTAATCGGACATGGAGAAAGATAGGGGCTTATAGTTTTGCCTCCCAGCGTTTTACCTCAAGGGTAATGTCAACAATAATAGTTCATGAAAACTCACATCCAATTAGCCATATATACCAGGATCTTTCCAACATATTGTGCATGCCAAAAGATAAAATGTAAAAAGGAAAGGTGAAGATCACCATGACTCTTATTTAAGGTGGGAGATAAAAGTAAAAGATAGGCCCTTCGCAGAGGGAAGCAGAGGTTGTCATGCGCTTTTATGGTTGGATGCACAAAATCTTAATGCGAAAGAATGTCACTTTATATTGCCACTTGTGATATGGACCTTTATTATGCAGTTCGTCGCTTTTATTTCTTCCACATCACAAGATCGTATAAAGCTTATTTTCTCCCACACTAATAAGTCATACATATTTAGAGAGCAATTTTTATTGCTTGCACCGATGACAACTTACTTGAAGGATCTTACTCAATCCATAGGTAGATATGGTGGACTCTCATGGCAAAACTGGGTTTAAGGGTATTTGGAAGCACAAGTAGTATCTCTACTTGGTGCAATGAATTTTGCTAGCATGAGGGGAAAGGCAAGCTCAATCATGTTGGATGATCCATGACAATATAATTTATCTCAGATGTAAGAAAACATAACCCATTACCTTGTCTTCTTTGTCCAATGTCAACTCTTTAGCATGTCATATTCTAATGAGTGCTCACAATCATAAAATATGTCCAAGATAGTGTATTTATATGTGAAGACCTCTCTTTATTTATTACTTCCTATTAATTGCAACGATGACCAAAACTATGTTTGTCAACTCTCAACAACTTTTATTCAACATACTCTTTATATGTGAGCTCATTACTCTCCATAAGATCCATATGATCTCTTTTATTTCTTTTTATACTTTCTCTTTTCTTTTATTAACTCAAGATCATGGCAAAATAATCAAACCCCTGACTCAACACTAATCTTTATTATATAGCTCACGGACTCGATTACATAAGGGGATCATAAAGCAAAACTCATAACTAGATCATACTAAAGCTTTATTCCATTAGATAAAGATATTACTAAAAGGATCAAACTAAGAAAAATGGTAAAGATAGGAGTGTGATGGTGATACGATACCGGGGCACGTCCCCCAAGCTTGGTTGTTGCCAAGGGGAGTCACTAGTAGAAAACAGGGCTTTGGTCCAGGCCGGGTCAGCCCATTAGTCCCGATTCAGTCTAGAACCTGGACCAATGGGGGCATTGGACCCGGTTCGTGAGCCCAGGGGGCCGGCCGGGCCACGTGGGCCATTGGTCCCGGTTCGTCTGGACCTTTTGGTCTCGGTTGGTGGGACGAACCGGGACCAATGGGCCTGGCTCCTGGCCCACCACCATTGGTCCCGGTTCGTGGCATGAATCGGGACCAAAGGCTCCCCTTTAGTCCCAGTTCATGCCACGAACCGGGACTAAAGGGTTTGCCTAGAGTTTAGTCCCACCTCGCCAACCGAATGGGCGCCCACACCTGTTTATAAGCCCATCCCTCTCTGTATTGTTGAGCTCCTCTCAAAGTGAAAATAGATGCACCTATAGAGGAAATTGGACCTAAATTCATAAATAGAAATTAATTATGAATTTATGTTTAATTTTCTCTATAAGTGCATCTATGTTCACTAACAGAGAAGTTTTTATTTTTTGTGACCTAAAAGAAAAAAGAAATCACTAAAAAACTATAAGTATTTAGTTCTAAGTAGAAATGAAAAAATAAATAGCAAAAAAGAAAAAAATTCCTATAATATTTGTTATGACTAACTAAAATTACCAAATTGAGTAAAGTTATTCATAAACTAGTGATTCCCACAAATTTAAAAAAAAATCAAATTTAAACTATTAAAATTTTAAAACTAATGGCACTCACAGAAAGTTTATAATTTTTGTGACCTAAAATAAAAAAGAAATCACTACACAACAAAAAAACAAAAAAAGTGCCACCTAGTATTAGATAGCAGGAAAAAGATTGACTCAAAAATATTTTTTAACTATTCTACAAAGTGTTTTCACACAAAATTAGTAAACTAGTGATTCACACAAATTTTAAAAAATTCAAATTTAAACTATTCAAATTTTAAAACTAATGGCACTAATAAAAAGTTTATAATTTTTGTCACCTAAAAGAAAAAAGAAATCACTACACAACAAAAAAAACAAAAAAAGTGCCACCTACTATTAAATAGCAGGAAAAAGATTGACTCAAAAATCAATTTTAACTATTCTACAAAGTGTTTTCACACAAACTTAGTAAACTAGTGATTCATAAACTAGTGATTCACACAAATTTCAAAAAATTCAAATTTAAACTATTCAAATTTTAAAGCTAATGGCACTAACAAAAAGTTTATAATTTTTGTCATCTAAAAGAAAAAGAAATCACTAAAAAACTATAAGTATTTAGTTCTAAGTAGAAACGAAAAAATAAATAGAAAAAAAGAAAAAAAATGCCACCTACTGGGCCAGCACGGCCTGAATACGACTAGAAACCCAACCATGGGCCAGGATTCAGGCCCGTAGCAGGCCCAGTAGGCCCACGGGCATTGCAGTGTCCAATTAGGCCCATAAGCCTGCATTTGAGAGGAGTTCGAGAGGGAAGAGGCAGCGGAGCTTATAAACTGGTGCTGGTCACTCTCAACTAACGAGGTGGGACTAAACTCCCACCACCACCCCAGCGCAAGGCCATTGATCCCGGTTGGTGGCACCAACCGGGACTAAAGGGGGGAATTGGTCCCGGTTCGTGACAGAAACCGGGACGAATGCCCCCTGTAGTCCCGGTTGGTGCCACCAACCGGGACCAAAGGCCGCCGCTTCCCGCCCTTTGGGCTGCCGAAAAGTGGCCTTTGGTCCCGGTTGGAGGCACCAACCGGGACTAAAGGGGGCATTCGTCCCGGTTTCTGTCACGAACCGGGACCAATGCTTCGTCTATATAAGTAGCACTTGTGAAAATTTTCATTCAGTTCGTTCTTCCCCGCCCGACGACACCGCCAGGCTGCGCCTCGCCATCGCCCCTGCCTCCGACGCCGTCCCGCGCGGCCGCATACGCCGTCGCCGCCCCATCACCGCGCCGCGCCCCCTCACCGTCGCCGCCCCGTCGCCGCGCCGCGCCCCCTCACCGTCGCTGTCTCCGTGCCCATCACCGTCGCCGTCGCCGCGCCCCTCACCGTCGCCCCCGTGTCCTGCCGGCCTCCTCGTCGATCGCCGCCCCGGCCCATTGCGTAATTTCCTAATTTAGATATGTAATTGAGTTGTTGTAGTTAATTTAGATGTATAGTTAATTGAATTGTTGTAGTTAATTTAGATGTATAGTTTAGATGCAAAAGTTAATTTTTTTTACTATTCATACATTTTTTTGGTGATATTATTGTTGCATATGCAAAAGTTTGTGTGTTCATATATATGCAAAGAATATGTCAATTTTTTCATAGAATTTTTATGAATTTTTTTGTTGTAATTTTGTTCATAGAATTTTTATTTTGTTCATAGATTTTTTATGATTTTTTTCTGTTGTAATTTTGTTCATAGATTTTTTATGATTTTTTTCTGTTGTAATTTTGTTCATAGAATTTTTATGATTTTTTTGTTCATAGAATTATCTTTGTCAATTTACGTATATGTTCATATTTAGAAGAAAAATAAGGAGAGAAAAAAGGAAAATAAGAAGAGGAAGAAGGAGAAGAAGAAGAAGAAGAAGAAGAAGAGGAGAGGAAAAAAGGAAAATAAGAAGAGGAAGAAGGAGAAGAAGAAGAAGAAGAAGAAGAAGAGGAGAGGAATATCTTCTTCTCCTCTTTTTTTCTTCTTCTTCCTCTTCTATTCCTTTCTTCTTCTCCTCTTTTTTTCTTCTTCTTCCTCTTCTTATTTATAGTAAGTGCTTAGTAGTTGAACTAGTTGATTAAATAAAACTTGTTTATTTTACTATAGAAGTAGTTTATTTTTACCAAGAAAATTAATAGAACTAGTTTATTTTTTTAGTTAAAGCAATTATTCCCGCATCGACGTGGAAGATGCCTATCCCGCATCCTCATCGTCGAGTCGGTGAAGGACGACATCTGCTTGACCAGATGGGCCATGTCCGGGACTGGGCTCCGCCGGGGTGATACTGGGAGGCGCTACCTTCCGGGGGGCATAGCTTGGTGAGGAGCCAGCCCGTCGTTGACCCGATCCTTGTTTGGTGGCGGTCGCGTGGGCCAGTGACGGTGCCGAGGCTTTTGGACACCGCAGAGGTGGTACGTCACCGTGTCAGCGAGGAGGACCAACACGTCCGTCGCTACATGGTTGCGTTGGAGGACAGGTTCGAGAATACCTGGCAGGTTCTTCAGGGATCTCACTGGAGCTATGATCCTGTGATGGTTCCTTCCCTTTGGGTGTCCACCACCCGCGCCGATACCCGTCGGGCGCTACGGTTCTAGCTGTACTGGCGATATGTATGATAGTATTCGACATGTATTAGTGATAATATTCGATGTACGGACACATGGAGATGATGTAGTTTTTCTTATAATTGAGTGCATCCTAATTTGAATACTACTTTATTTTGCGATTTGATTTTTCTTATTGAATGCTCAAATTGGAGAGCACTATGCAAGGCATATGCATATGATTAGTTGAATAATAATGATCTAATTTAGTCTTTGAATTATGAATGTATAGGAAATGTCATCATCGGACGACGGAAGTCTCCCGGGGGAGTGCGACTGGTGCCACGACGATCGAGGTCAGTGCGACAGGCCTCACCTGGATGATGGTCGGTGCTTCAGCATTAAGCTCGAGGAGACCTTCGAAGTTGAAACGGTACGCAACGATGACAAGTGTTTTTTTCATAATTAAGCATGACTTCAACTATTTCAACGTGTAATTTTCATCTTTTACAATTCGAGTATAGTTTATCCCATGCCATGCAAGACGCTATGTCTTGGAGAGGATGGATTTTGAAGACCATGAAAATTTTGAAACAAAGAAAATTCACCTAAGGACCCATCATGATGTGGATTTTGAAGTAAAGTTGTATAATGCTGAGAGTGTAACCCATTTTGGTTGCAAAAATTGGGAAGCATTTTGCAAATTGCATGGTTTTGATGAGGGTATGCTTGTCACCATGGATCTTGCTGATCCTGAAATCGAGCAAGACCATATGGACATTTGGGTCCTTGTTGATACGCCTCCAGTTCTACCGCTATGTGAGTTTCTCAAACATAGTTAATTATTAACTAATTTATATTGTTCATTTCAAAATAGTTGACAACTTATTTCCATTGACAGCTTATTTTGAAGTATCAAAGAATGTGCAGAAGATGGTAGATAGAACTTACTACACCGATGGCTCTGAGTTAACTACCAAGGAGAAAACTCATCTGGTTGGATTTTGTAATGATCTTGAGAATTACAATATCTACAATCGAACTCCTCAACATTATGGTCAATACGTGCCACTAGTGCCCGTGTTGAACTACGGTAACTACTATGGAGATACCCTGGTAAGATTTTTTACTATTACAACATCCGTGCATCTTTTTGCATACTTCTAAAACTAGTACATCATTGCTAACTATGAAGTTATTACTATGTTTTTCAACAGAGAATCCCAGAGGATTGTGTGCCTCATTTGATGTATCAGAATGGCGGCGGCCTTCGTGTTTTGAACATATATCCAGGTCATTCTATGAATCTCAACTGTCCATACGAGATTTCTAAAAGAAGTGGAGACATGAAAATCAAAGAATGGAAAAAATGTATGGACAGTCGTAAGGAGCTTCTTGGAAGCAAAAGGAAGCGAGGCGCAAGAATTGGAGACAGGATGATCTCCATTCTTCATAATGGAGAGTCAGGGTCTATATTGTTTTATGCTATTTTACCTTAAGTGTGTTTAGGTCCTACCTGATACTGATGATCATGTGCTAAGAACAATTATGCAGGGTTGGGTTCGATGACTATGAGGATGATGATCGTATGACTTATTATTAATAACGAGTTGAAGTTGTATGATGATGCTTGATTAGTAGGACTTGTTATTATATATGATGATGTATGATGCGAGCATGCATGAGTTATTATATATCCGCGGGTGAAATGAACATAGCAGTAGCTAGCATTGGTAAACCAAGGATGGAGATATAAGAGAGGACACTTCTCTCTATTAGCTAGCTAATAACAACCTAAAAATAACCCCCTAAACCCCTAAAACAGCCACTTTTTTTTTAAAAAAACCTCAGCTCCAGCCAGCTGCTGACGCGTGGAAGCCTTTTGGTCCCGGTTTATATCATCAATCGGGACCAAAAGCCCCCCTGCCTGGGCTGCCGGCAGCGGCCACGTGGATACCCATCTATCCCGATTCTGGTTTGAACCGGGACAAAAGGCCCTTATGAACCGGGACTACAGGCCCTTTTTCTACCAGTGAGTGCCCATACCCATGTGATTATATCTCTTTCTTCGGAGGTGGTGATGTGATATTCTTGGTGATGATGCCCCTCAGGATACGATTCTCCTCCTCAAGCTTATTGACTTGCTGCTTGAGGTCCATTATTTCCTTACGAAGCTTTCCTGTGACGGCTAAAGCTCCTTGCACCCAAGGGTGTTGCATAGTTGTGGGAGAACAAGTGACACTCTTCTTCATATTTTCATAAGAAAGAAATCTAACATTGGAAGGGGTAATCGAGTTTGGAATAGTCGAGCTCTGTAGTTCCCCCATCGTGAATCCAGCTTAGAAGTGAGAAGTGACTTCTTGATCCTCCTCCATGGCATATATCCTCTTCAAATCAGCCTCCATCTCTTCCTTCGTTGCTGGCCTAAAGTGGTCAGCATCGCTGTTTGTCCTTGATCTCGATGCCGGATGAGACACCCGGCTCTCCCCGATTGATTCTTGAGAGGACATCTTTCTCTAATCTGCAGCAGCAACAACTCGAAACACAAATAGAGGACAATTGCGTGATACAGGAGTCAAAACCTTCAGGAGATTATATAATGAATTTTTACCAAGCAAAATACGTAACGTGCAAGAAAACGGAGTCCGGAGAGCACACGAGGTGCCCACGAGGCAGGGGGCGCGCCCAGGGGTAGGGCGCGCCCTCCAACCTCGTGGAGCCCTCGTGTCCTTCCCGGACTGCTTCTTATTTTTCTATTTTTCTAAATATTCCAAAACAGAGAAAAATTGCCATTAGAACTGTTTTGGAGTCGGTTTACTTACCGTACCACATACCTATTCCTTTTCGGAGTCTAAGACGTTCCGGAAAGTGTCCCTTATGTATTCCTCCGGGGTTACGGTTTCAATAACATTGGTTTCAACATTTATAGGATTACCTGAGATATAATGTTTGATTCTTTGACCGTTCACCACCTTCGGATTTGTGCCTTCGAAGTTGTTGATTTTTATGGCACCGGAACGATAGACCTCCTCAATAACGTAAGGACCTTCCCATTTAGAGAGAAGTTTTCCTGCAAAAAATCTTAAACGAGAGTTGTATAGCAATACACAATCACCTACATTAAACTCACGCTTTTGTATCCTTTTGTCATGCCATCTTTTAACTTTTTCTTTAAACAATTTGGCATTCTCATAGGCTTGGGTTCTCCATTCATCAAGTGAGCTAATGTCAAATAACCTTTTCTCACCGGCAAGTTTGAAATCATAATTGAGGTCTTTAATAGCCCAATAAGCCTTATGTTCTAGTTCGAGAGGTAAGTGACATGCTTTTCCATAAACCATTTTATACGGAGACATACCCATGTGATTTTTATATGCAGTTCCATAGGCCCATAATGCATCATCAAGTTTCTTGGACCAATTCTTTCTAGATCTATTAACAGTCTTTTGCAAAAGTAAATTGAGTTCTCTATTACTCAATTCTACTTGACCACTAGACTGTGGGTGATAAGGAGATGCAATTCTATGATTAACATCATACTTAGCAAGCATTTTACGGAAAGCACCATGAATAAAATGTGAACCACCATCAGTCATTAAATATCTAGGGACTCCAAACCTCGGAAAAATAACTTCTTTAAGCATCTTAATAGAGGTGTTATGATCAGCACTACTAGTTGGAATAGCTTCTACCCACTTAGTAACGTAATCAACAGCAACTAAAATATGTGTATACCCATTAGAGGCAGGAAAAGGTCCCATATAATCAAAGCCCCAAACATCAAACGGTTCAATAACAAGTGAATAATTCATAGGCATTTCTTGACATCTACTAATATTACCAATTCTTTGACATTCATCACAAGATAAGACAAACTTACGGGCATCCTAGAAGAGATTAGGCCAATAAAAACCGGATTGCAATACCTTATGTGCAGTTCTATCTCTAGCGTGGTGTCCTCCATAAGCTTCGGAGTGACACTTGCATAGGATCTGTTCCTGTTCATGCTCAGGTACACAACGCCTAATAACACCATCTACTCCTTCTTTATAAAGATGTGGGTCATCCCAAAAGTAATGTATTAAATCACAGAAAAACTTTTTCTTTTGTTGGTATGTGAAACTAGGTGGTATAAATTTAGCAACAATGTAATTAGCATAATCAGCATACCATGGAACAGTATGAGAAGCGTTTATGACATTTAATTGTTCATTAGGAAAGCTATCATCAATATGTAGTGGGTCATCAAGAACATTTTCTAACCTAGACAATTTATCTGCAACTTGGTTCTCAGCTCCCTTTCTATCCATAATATGCAAATCAAATTCTTTTAGCAAGAGAACCCATCTAATAAGTCTAGGTTTAGCATCTTTCTTTTCCATAAGATATTTAATAGCAGCATGATCTGTGTGAATAGTTACTTTATAATCAACCACTACAAGAAATATGTCAACTTGTGACCACCACTATTGGTCACTGAATGGTCACAAATTTCCATTTGTGAACTTTTTGTGACCAAAAACATAAGGTCAAAAGCTGGCCGTCATAAACTGACTATAGCGACCTTTCTTCTGGAATGGTCGCATACGTTTATGACAGAAAAGGTCGTAGACTTAACGACCAACTGTTTTGGTCACTAGCAATACGACCACACCACGTCAGATCCACCATGGCAAGCTGACGTGGCAGACTTATGACCAAATGAAAAGGTCGTAAAATAGGATCAGCCCGGTCCATTTCAGCCGTCTTGATGGGCCAAGCCCAAAGCCCATTTAATTTTTTTCTCTTTATTTTGCTTATCTGCATGGGCCTGGCCCAATAATTTGGCCTTTTATTTTTTGGGAATGGAGCCTTTTTCTGATGATTTTTTTATATTCCACTATTGTTTTGGGCCACAGCCTTTTTAGTCTCTTTCGAATTTGGGCCTTGGCCTTTTTATTTTGTGTTATGCAGCCTTTTGTAAAAAAAATTCTTACAGTCATTTCTTTTTTTAGGCCCAAGCCTTTTTAGTCTAAATCTTGTTTGGGCCTCGGCCTTTTTAGAGCCCAGGTTCTTATTTTGCATAACTATAAACAGAAAGGCCCAGGTGCACAAGTGATCCACAAGCCCAGGTTCAAACAGCAAGGCCCAGGTGCACAAGTGATCCACAAGCCCAGGTTCAAACAGCAAGGCCCAGGTGCACAAGTGATCCACATAACTTCATAGAAAATAAACAGAGGTTCACAAGATCACATAACTTCACAGGTTCACATAACTTCACAGGTTCACTAGATCACATAACTTCACAGATTCACATAACTTCACAGGTTCAAACTAGGCAGCAATGCAACAAAATGCTCAAAGACAAAGAGGTTCACAGCCATCAAACTAGGCAGCAGTGCAACTACCTTAGCAGCTCAAAGACAAACTGCACAGCCATCAAACTGCCTTAGCTCCAAAGAGAGCCATCAAGTGGGCTAACTGCTCTTCCTGCTCTTGAGACTTCTTGCGCAGTAGCTCAAGTTCCTTGTCGCATGCACCTTCAGATTCTTCCGCCTTCATCTTGATTGCCGCCAATTCTTCTTGCATCACTTCAGCTTGAAGCTCAGACCTCTCCAGCTTCTGCTCAAGGTCACGAACATGAGCAGCAACTTCAGTTGTTGCTTTGCCGGAGTTGTTCCTAGATGACTGGAGCCCAACATTCCTGAGGAATGTGCTTTGCTTGACTTCGGTCTCGAGGACTTGTTCGACAATTTCAACAGCAGACTTTGGCTCTTCACCTTCTGGTACCAGCGCATCCTTCATTTTTTCCATCTCAAGCTAGCATATGGAGGAAAATGATAGGCATTAGTGGGAGATCTATTTCACATTTTGCAAACCAAACCAAGCAAGAGAAACCAAACCAGCACACAAATGGATTATTTGAAGTAACCAAACCAGCACACAAAATCTATACAAGAAGATGATGACTAGTGACCTGGAGACATGCAATTGGAACTATATGATCACTTCATTAAGCCTAGAATGGTGGTTCTATATAAGATGTCTTCCCGAGTGAGCCGATCATCAAACTAACATTCAGATCAAATTTCATCATGTAATAAAAAAGGCATCAAATAGCTACAGCAAGTTCTAATATCTTTGTTGAACTATCAAACAACATCAAAGCATGGAACATAGCATGTGTTCTTGACTGGCTCCGAATCAAACAACATCAAATAATCAAAGCATCAAAGCTGGCTGTGAATCAAATAGGGCAAAGCATGGAGTGACTTACTATAGCAGTCTTGAGTGGCTCCGAAAACCCATGCTTCTTGCTGTTGTGGGTGGCCTTAAACAAGTCAATCGCAGACAGCTCCTCACCCTTACGCTCTTCTTTCTGAAATGTTTTTCAACAAAAATCAAAATGTTATTTAGCAAGAATCAGAAATGTTATTCATTGAGGATCAAACGGTAAGGTGTCTAGAGAAGAGTTCTCACAGTGGCAAAAATGTGTGCTGTGTAGTGCCTGGAACCAGTTCTATGATTGTACACGACTTTTTCTCGATTCATCTTGTTCGACAGACAGGTTTCCTACAAAAAAGCATACTGTCAGCATGATCTAGCACTAGCATATCATGTGCAGAACATAAAGCATCAAACAAAGCAGAGACAAACCTTGTGTCTTGGGGTAGACCACATCTCCACCAGAGCTTGCCATTCACCATCCGTTAGATCAGGCACCGGAGACTTAATGCTGACTTTATTTGCGGCTACGGTATCAGAATACTTCTTCTTGATCTGATGGCGTCTGTTCTTTGAATATTTCTGCAGAATATCTTTGCACGAGGTCTTGATGGTCTCCGAGTCCGGGTTCATCTCAAAATTTGCCTACCAAGATAGCAAACAAGGTAGGAACAATATTAGTGATCATGCATAGGTGTAACAGAAAATAGATAGCACATTAACTATGAAACAAGTAGCTTACATCAACTTTCCCAATGTAGTTCTCCAATAGACTAGCATTTTTTTGTATAGCTTGAAGTGAGGAAGAACCGGAAGATGGCTTTTTGCAACGAGTCCACACTCAGAAGCAAGCTTTGCTGCCTGCAGAGGCTTCTCTGGACGAATCATCCCTTCGGCAATTTGGAGAGGCACCTTGCTACCAAGCGACTTGGTGATCCTCTCTAGCCCTTTGCCCTTTCTAAGTCTAGTCTTGGGAGTCATTGCATCTGAAAATGAAACTGAACTCATAAATTAGAATAGAAATCGACAAATGCAGGAATCGACAAAAGCATACATGATCATTCCATTTGGAAAATGCACTAGTAAAAGATAGCATTGCAAAGGTCAACTTGCCTGATTGAAGCACAAGCTGCTGTTCTTCTTCATTGATGACAGCGTTCCTGTCAATAGAAGGTGCAACAGGGCTGAGGTCTGTGTGGACAGTGCCTGCTTCATCAATGCAGATGGTTCCTGCTTCATCTAGGCAGACAGTGCCACTTCCATCCATGCTGAGAGTGGTTCCTTCATCCATGGGCGGCAACTCATCACCCATTTGCACCGAGGTCGGAGAGTCCATGCGCAGCATACTTTCCTGATGGTCCGTCGCAGTCGCCATCCTTGCTTTCTGCCTTGTGACTCTATCAAGGGCAGGTTCATCAGGTTCCAGGATCCTCTTTTTTGTCCTGGAGCTGGGGCCATCACCCTTCCTGGAGGCATTGCAGCAGATGTTTCTGAGCTCTTGTTCTTCTTGCTGACTGTCTTCTTAACACCAGGCCTCTTCGTCCTAGATTCCTTCAGTGCCTCGTATAAACAGCACGGAAAAAAGCATTAGATCACAAGAAAAATATGTGAGCACAAGGAATAACATAGAATAACAGAACCCCAACCCTCCAAGCAAGACAGAGTTTGCACCTTAACAATCTTGTTGACTACAACATCATCCACTTCCTCTCCATCAATAACTTCATCCTCCTTAGGATTGTACTCTGGGTCATCATTGATAACTCCACTACCCTCTTGAACCTCATCACTTCTACCTTCTTGTACACCATTTGTTTTCCTAATCATCGACGCTATTGCACCGATGCCAAGGGACTGGAACATCCGATTGTTCCTCATGATATTTCTAGCCCTAACCTTCGCGTACTCGGTGAGAGGCTCTTCTTTGCATGATAAAGGAAACGTAAATATTAGGTGATGTTTGGAATGCATGGAAAGACAGCCAAACATATCTTATGAAATTTTATTATCATTTAATCCTAGTTATTCAGGTAAGGAAGACTAACAGCACACAGGCACAATTAAGCCAGCTTATTCAGATTGCAGCAATACATTTCACTTAGCATATTAAGACACAGATTTTATGAAACTGACAGTATAACCACAAGGAGCAAGTTGCATACCAACGTTTGGCCTCATGCTTGACCTTGTCCTCCTTGCCATGGATGATCTTGAGGTGGTGCTTGCAAAATAGAATAAACAACAATCAGATACAACAGGGATAAAGTAAAATGATGCACTTGTATCAATAAAGGAAAGCATTTGGACCATCATGCACATACATGTAATACATGTGAAACAAACTTGATGGATAAACAATACAGTGATCTAGTGTTATTAATTAAGAAAACATGTAAGTGCACTAAACAAGCATGCATGTACACTAGTAGCAAGTAAGCAAAGTGCATAAGTGCTACTAATACAAGAAAGCAAGCAAGCAAGCAAAGTGCTACTGATAGAAACAAGCAAGCAATGAAGGAAATTGAAGAGAAGCAAGCAAGTACTATTGATACAAACCCTAATTAATAAGCAAGCAAGTAGCTTCTTCTCCAAGTTATACTAATACTAGCAAGTACTACTGATGGAAACCCTAATTAAGCATGTACTGCTGATAGAGCCCACCCCGCGCTCTCTTTCCTTCCCCAATCCCCACATGATCACATATACATCATATGGTAAATCTGACAACGTCTCGTGCTAGTATTAGTATAGCACAATGGTCTACAGTATATGATTGTTACTGTGACAACACTATCAGGTACACCATGAATGGCAGATGGACTTAATCATTTAGTATTAGTATAGCTCACAGGAATGGCAATGTCTCGTGCTAGTATTAGTATAGCTCACAGTAATGGCAGATGGACTTAATCATTTAGTAATGAACACCATGAATTAACTAGACCGACCCAGAGAGCATATATCACACCTACATGAACTACTCTAGTAGTACAGTGAGCAGAAAGCTTTCTATATGTAAACCAAAGCATGGTAGGAGCTCACAAGATAGAAACCAAACATGAATGGGAACCTACAAACAATAGATAGCATGGGAACAACAACTACAGAGCTTTAGATTTAGTGGCGACCATAATCAAGAACAAATAATAGAGTGCCACAGCAAGCAAAACAAATCGAACACCCAAAAAGAATAACATCCTTGTTCTAGCAAATACAAAATAGGGAGAAGGCTTCAAAGGAATATTTCTCAAAGAACATGTAGCCATTTCTATGAAGATGGAAATGGATATCAATACTTCACACAATGGCACAACAATTACAACACAATAGCTTACTCCAGGTTCTTATTTAACTCAAGAGGTGGCACTAAACTAGCCAAGTAAATTTTAAAGGAAGATGCAATATAATCCAAAACTTTAGTACCTGCTACGGATTCCAAAGAGAAAACTACTACATCATGTTAACTATTAGTATGGCTACAAAGGACCTCTTACAGACATCAACTTAAATGTCATCAAGCAAGCAAATTGCTATGACTACAGATTAACAAAGCATAACAAGGATTAACAAAGCAAATGGCTCTAAAGTAATACACTTTGACAAGTAAAGATTAACAAACCATAACAAGGATTGGCAGCAGAGGGAGATGGAGATTGACAAAAACCTGCTTTTGCGGTAGCCGTGCTTGAGCTCCTCCTCCTGATGTTGCTCAATGACCTGCATGACAAACAAGGCCATGGATGAGCTGCCACAAGGCATCCACATGACAACACAAAACATCAAGCAACGACATTGACAGGGATGCAAAATCAAAATAGAGCATACAAAATCTAGATTAAAGAAACACCTCCCCATAAAACCCTAACCCCATGAATCCATCCCCATCTCAAAATCACATTACCAGCGACCGGAACCCTAACCCCATGAACAAGAAGGATATCATCCCATGAATCCTAACCCCATGAATCCATCCCCATCCCCATCCCCATGAAGAAGAACCCTAACCACCAAGAGATCCTAACCCTAACCATCAAGAGATCCTAACCCTAGAAGATGCACCATGAGATCCTAACCCTAGAAGATGCACCATGAGATCCACCGAACCACCAGAAAATCCTAACCCTAACGAGGGGAGTACCTGTCGTCGTGTTGTAGATGATGCAGCGGTGGCTCCTGTCGCAGTCGTCGCTCGCGTCTACCCTCTTGTCACCACCGTCGTCGATGTAGAGGAGCGGAGCGGCGATTCATCGTCGGGGAGCAGAGCGGGGCGGGGCGGAGCAGAGGAGGTGGGGCTAGGGTTGCGGGGTGGGGAGAGGGGAGGGGGGATTCGTCGGGGCTGGCAGGTGGGGAATGGAGGGGCGGAGCAGAGGACGGGCGGCGGGGCGGCACGGAGCAGGGGAGGGAGTGGTCGTCGGTGGGGCGACTCGGGGAGGGATAATCTAGGGTTCGTCGGGGAGAGGGGAGGGGAATGGGGAAATTTTGGGAGGGGAGGGGAGGGGATCCCGCGTGTTAGTGGGAGAGAGAGTGGTGGGACCCGCCTGGTAGTGGGAGAGGGAGTGGAGGGAGTGGAGGGAAATTTTGGGAGAGGGGAGTTTTGGTGGAGGGAAAATTTTGGTGTGGGAGGGAAATCCTTTTGGGTTTGGGTGTAGAAAAAAATAGGGTTTTTTTGTAAACTTTGTAGAAATCATGGTTAAAATCATACTGAGTAGCTCAAGAAAACACCGGTATTGCAAGTTTAGTATTTTTGCTAGTTGGTAGGCCAAATTTGATGATGTGACACGGTGGTCTCCCATTTTTTTTGATTTTTTTGAATTTTTTACGGTGTTTTCAAAAACCGGCCGATTTCGTCGCGGCGGCCGTTCGTGGCTAGGGTTTGAGCCGTGCAAATCTGTTGTCGATTCTGTGATGAAATGCCTACCTGTGAAGCTAAAAAGCATTTTTAGTGAAAATAACAGGCAAGCTATGGAGGACCCACAGTTCAAATTCCAGCCGGTTCCAGCTGAATCGGCCGAAGGTGGTCCGAATTGCCGGGAGTAGCTACGAGGGTCGGAAATGCATGCTTTTTGGCGACCGTCCGTAAAATAGGGTCTACTTTGAGATAGACATGGAATGGCGCCATTTGGGGTGCCCCTCCTTTTAGCCGCTTCACGAAAAACGCATGTCTTTTCCATTCAAAAAAGTGAAAAAACGGTTTTTTTGTTAAACAAGTTGGAACCTCGCTTTGGCAACATTGTTTGCCATCACAAGACGGAGGCATGCGCCCAATTTGGGCATATTATCAGAAACTATTTAATGGATGCGGCCATATCATTGCTAGTTTGGCTCGAAAGCCATGAATCTTCGTTCATGGTAGGTCATTTTTTAGAACACTTTTTCAAGAAAATGCCGGTATTGCAAGTTTAGTATTTTTGCTAGTTGGTAGGCCGCATTTGATGATGTGACGCGGAGGTCTCCCATTTTTTAATTTTTTTTGAACTTTATATGGTGTTTTCAAAAACCGTCCGATTTCGTCGCAGCGGTCGTCCGTGGCTAGGGTTTGAGCCGTGCAAATCTGTTGTCGATTCTGTGATGAAATGCCTACCTGTGAAGCTCAAAAGCATTTTTAGTGAAAATAACGGGCAAGCTATGGAGGACCCGCAGTTCAAATTCCAGCCGGATCCTGCTGAATCGGCCGAAGGTGGTCCGAATTGCCGGGAGTAGCTACGAGGGTCGGAAATGCATCCTTTTTGGCGACCGTCCGTAAAATAGGGTCTCCTTTGAGATAGACATGGAATGGCACCGTTTGGGGTGCCCCTCCTTGTAGCCGCTTCACGAAAAACGCATGTCTTTTGCATTCAAAAAATGAAAAACGGTTTTTGAATTTCAGTTTTGCTAAAGCACATCTAGATGTGCCATAAGTATTGCACATCTAAGTCCTATGGCATTGATCTTACGTCGAGATTCGTGTGGATATTTTCCTTTTTCTTTTTTCTTTTCTATTTATGCTTGATTCACTCACTTAGATGTGCAATAACTAGAGCACATCTAGATGTGCCTAGACACACCCTTTGAATTTTTACGGTGTTTTCAAAAACCGGCGGATTTAGTCACGGCGGTCGTCCATGGCTAGGGTTTGAGTCATGTTTTTAGCATTCAAAAAAATGAAACTTATATTGTTTCATACATGAGCATGCACAAAAACCCATAATTTTATCTTTCATCCATGAGCATGCATACAAAATTTCAATTCCCATCAATTACCAAACTGAATATTCATTGTTAAAAACATGACTTGTTTAGATGACACTGTCATACAGCATCCATGAGCATGCACAAAATTAAACCTGACATACGTAACATTGACATGTTCATATTACACTAACAAGCTTAAACCTAACATGCTGAACACCTTCTTAACACCTTCACTCCTCCTTCTTCTCCTTCATCAACCTGATGCACTCAGAGTGGCGAATCCCAACGCGGATGTACTCCTCTACCACAATTGGCATGGTCATGTCGCCAAGCTGTGGGATTGCAGGCGCCGCCACTATCGCGAGGTCGTCGTCCGCCACCACCATCGCGAGGTCGTCGTCTGCCACCACCATAGCAAGGTCGTCGTCCGCCACCACCATAGCAAGGTCGTCATCCGCCACCACCATAGCAGGGTCGTCGTCAGCCACCACCATAGCATGTTCGTCGTCAGCCAGAATAGGCTGCTCCTCATCATCCCTGCTCTGCTCGTCATCCCCGCTCTGCTCCTCGTCGTCATCCCCGCTCTGCTCCTCGTCATCCCCACTGCTGCTCCCATTGCCTGGCCAAATGCAACAAAGTGTGAACATGATGTTGTCGTCGTGCAGGTAGAGGAAGCCAAAAGGACAGGAAGAAGAGAGGCAGAGAGCTTATTGGCATCGTCGTCATGCTGGTAGTACATGCGGCACATGGTGTTGTCGAACATCTTCACGGTGAACATGGCATCGCCGTCGTAGCGGAAGACAAGGAAGTACCCGAGCTGTAGCTCATGGGTGCGGGCGAAATGCTCCCAGCCGGTCCCTAGGTACATGCGGCCTTCACCATCAAACAATACCAACACTTCCCACAACCTATGAAGCCCGCTGCCGGCCTCCCGCAGCTTCACTTTGTGGGGCTCACGACCGGCGAGCATCTTCGCAAACTTGTCAGGTAGCCTCTGCAGCGAGGGTCAAGCAGTGGTTAATTGTGGCAATCAAGCACTAGACAGCAGAGTGATGATAAAGAAATGAGTGATGATAAACATACCTGCCTATTGCAAGATTTCTCAATTACGATCTCGAAGAACTCGAAACCTTCCAAACCAGCCATCTCACTTATCTGAAAAGCAGCATTGTAAATTAAACAAGCACATCAACATCAATAGCATAGTAAACTAACACTAAAACAAGCACATCAACATCAACAGCAATAGCAACATCATCAGGTGACCACCAACAGCAACAACACTAAAATCTACTATAAATTGACCAGAACACAACAATATAAATTGACCAGAACCATATCTACTATAAATTGACCAGAACCATATCTATTATAAATGGACCAATAGTGTACAGCAAAACAACAGTTTCAATATTACAATAGAAAGAAGTCTCAGGTTTATCAAGCACAACAAAAGAACAGTGTGACTGAAGAAACTTATAGCAGGAAATACTTCATGCATCATCAATAGATTCTGATCATTTGAGCTAGCATGATCACATTACATGATGCACACATATGCAAACTTATATGAATATAATATCAAAATAGAAAAAACAAGAGACCAAGAAAATCTTAGCAGTGCAAACACCTAGATAGAATTGTATTTGTGCACATCAGAACATAAGCACCAACATAGCAGTGCTTAGCATGATCACATTGTATTTGTACACCTACATAGCAGTGCTTAGCCACTCGGGTAAAACATTACAAAAAGAAAAACAAATTAGAACACACTAGTGTCTCACTGCCTCAATATAATCCTCTTGCCAGTTGCTTCAATGCAACAACACATCCATTTGTTTGTGATGCCTCCAGTTTCTCAAGATAAAACTAGCAGGATCCAACATGCTTTGGCATTCATCTCTTGATCGTCAAAATAAACCATACAAAATTTCACAAAAAAAATTCAGAGACCACAGCCCATGATTCTAGGCAAAAGAAACAACAATGTGTACAGAGACAAGCTTCTTTTTCACTTAATATTCAGAATATGCCAGATACACCCAAGGACAAACATGCATTACAACTTATCTTAAGAGAATTAACTACTGTACAAATGCAGTTCATATGTACAAATGGACAATGAAGCCCTGCTATGATGACAACACTGGATGATGAAGGACCTGGACAACACTGGTTAAAGCAAGCCATAGTAATAACTCACCTCCAATGCTATATTAGCTGGAAAGGAGCATCTATCTATTAAAGAACATCTGTGAGGAAACATAATCATATCCCTAATAATCCAACCGTAATCTAATCTAATGCAGTCCCTATCAAACCCTAATCTAATCCAATCCCTATCTAATCTAATCCAATCTAGGCGACGGCAAGAACCCTAATCTAACCAGTAGCAGAAAACTAATCCAACCAGGAAGGAGAGAGAGAGAGGAAGGAGTCGGCGGCGGTGGGAGAGGAAGGAGCCGACGGCGGTGGGAGAGGAAGGAGCCGGCAGTGGTGGGCGGCGCCGTCGATGGAGAGGAGGAGCGGGTCGAGTGGTGAGGAGAAGTGGGGAAAAGAGAGGGAGCGGGTCCACTTATCAGCGAGTTCGGTGTTTGCTACGTGACTGGTTTGATATGTTAAAAAGGGTGGAAATAGATTACAAAACCAACAGCCTCTTCCTAGCCCAGTGGTCGAAACACAGTGAAATAAGCGCATGGTCGTGGGTTCGAGCCCCCGCACGCGCATATTTTTTGGCCACGCGCATATTTTTGGTAGCTTGGGTACAATAGCAAAATGGCCCACTTGTCAGCGAGTGGGTCGAGTGGCCCACTTGTCAGTGAGGTGTGTGCTTCATACTTGACTAGTTTGATATATTCAAAAAGGTTGGCATAGAGTGGAAGACTAATAGCCTCTTCCTAGCCCAGTGGTAGAAACATAGTGAAACAAGCGCACGGTCGTGGGTTCGAGTCCCCGCTGGCGCATATTTTTTTGCTCACAATGAAATGGGTTCAGTTGAAGCAAAATTCAGTTAAAATAGCATCTTCAGTTCTGACCAAAATTCAGTTAAAATAGCATCTACAAGACAACATCCTGACCAAAACAATTACAAGATGATCACAACAACTACTAAATGATCACAACAACTACAAGACAACATTCTGACCAAAACTTGAACTAAAGATGTTCAAAAAATTTTCTGTATGATCATTTTGCAATATTTTTCATTACAAGACAACATTTTGACAGCAAGCATAACAGCTACAATAACATCTCAATTCAGGTCAAAACAGCAAGCATAACATCTCAATTTTGCTGCTAGAATCTTAAAGCACTATGAATCAGGATAACTACATCACTATTGCTACAACCATCAGGATCATCATTTTGCTACAACCATCAGGATC
The DNA here is from genome assembly GCA_034509565.1 of Triticum monococcum. Lineage (NCBI taxonomy): Eukaryota > Viridiplantae > Streptophyta > Magnoliopsida > Poales > Poaceae > Triticum > Triticum monococcum. The sequence continues at coordinate 701,703,672 of CM067847.1, forward strand.
ATCATCTTGCTACAACCATCAGGATCATCATTTTGCTCCTAGAATCTTCAAGGATTTTTCTACCTGGAGAGAAGATTGATCACATCAGGTCACCAGTCCCATAGATACCAAAACAAAGAACATTATGTAATAGTATTTACCTTTGCCAGTCCATTCGCTACTCATCGTCGTCGATACGAAAACAAGGAACTCTATGCCCACTCCTATTTTCCTCATCATCACTACAATATTGCAGCATAGTATGATCAGTCCGGCTTTCCTCATCCTCGCTTTCATGTCCATCCTCTACCACCTTTCTTCTTTTCTTGATGCCTTCAACTATTGCAGCACCAATGATCACACGTTCCCGGTCCCTTCGCACTCTGCTTTGCACCGAAACTTCCATAGAGTCATCATCAGCTTGCAACGGAACTTCCGTAGAGTCATCATCTTGGTATGTTAGTCCACCATCACCGGGGCCCTTTTCCACTTCAGTTTCAGTCACACTCCACAAGTGTCTGTGTTGAAAGTTTTGCACAACTCGCCATTTTCTATGCAAAAGAGTGTCTGGCAGATAAAACACCATTGCTGCTTGTGTTGTTAGAATAAAGGGATCACTCTTATACCAGCACCTTGCAGTGTTGATGCTTTTGAAGTGGCCATCATATTTGACAAAAGAGTCTCTCCTCTTCTTGCTACCAAGCTCAGACCAGTCACAGCAAAATAAGACAACCGAGCGATGGGTGCCTCCACTAGAGTTGTACTGCAACTCTACGATGCTTCTCAACTGACCATAGAAGTCAATGATCTCACCATCATGTGACCCCTCAGTGACGATTCCACTATTCTGTGTCTTCCTTTTTTCCTCGCGGTCAACGGTGTGGTACCGGACACCGTCAGCAATGCATGCTAAATACACTCTCACTCGCTTATCCGGTAAGCATGCCAAAGAAAATAGATCATCACTGACCTTCTTCTCCTCATGCAACTTTCCAATCTGCACAAATAAACCATTTAGCAAACAATGGTATTTAACAATGGGTGAATAACACAGAAAACATAAAACATGTGGCTAAAGATCTCACATGATTCTTAAACCACTTGGCAAACACCTTGGCAACCCTTTTATCAACATTGATATTGCTTTCTTCCTGATTTAACTCTTCCTTGCATTTCCTGCAATGCCAACAAAACATGTGAATTAAAACATTAGGCTGGTGCCAACCCAAGCAAAAAATATATATAATGAGTGCACAAGATATAACGTACTCGATATATGGTAGAACCTCGGCGCAATTGCTAAGCACAAACAAAACCATCTTGTCATACTCATCACCAGCCTCCAAGTATTGTGAGGCTCCAAGAAAGTTCACACCATGGTTGAAAACAGAGACATCACCACTTTGCGAATCAGACCGCTCTCTATTTCTGCCCGGCCGGTTCCATCTTGTTTCCACATCACCAAAGTATCTAGAGCAAAAAGTCAAGCACTTGTCAACGACATATGCTTCAGCAATAGAACCTTCAGGTCTTGCCGTGTTTCGCACATAACGCTTACAAGTAAGCAGCCTTCTTTCGATTGGGTACATCCAACCGTATTGCACATGGCCTCTAAGCATTGCCTCTTTGGGTAAGTGCACCGCCAAATGGACCATCACGGTGAAGAAAGCTGGAGGGAAAATCTTCTCGAGCTTGCAAAGAATAATTGGGATTTCTTTTTCAAGTCTTTCCAGGACAATTAGCTTGAGGGTTTTGCAGCACAGTTCTCTAAAGAAATTTCCCAGCTCAGCAACTGCTTCATATATATCCTTGTGCATGATTCCTCGAAGGCCCGCCGGTAAAATCCTTTGGAGGAGGATCTGATAATCATGGGTTTTCAGTACTGAAAGCTTGAATCCATCAGAAGTAACACACTTTGCTAGGTTAGCAGCATAACCATCTGGAAGTTTCACCGCTCTTAGGAATTCACAGAATGCAAGCTTTTGTTCTTTATTCATTGTATACCATGCTCGTGGAATTTCAAATGAATCTTCATCTTCATTGTGCTGTAGATGCAAATCTTCTCTTATGCCCATGTCCTCCAAATCAAGCCTAGAACTAACCGTGTCCTTTGTCTTCCCTTCAATGTTCAGAAACGTCCCTAGGAGATTCTCGCATATGTTTTTCTCAATGTGCATTACATCGAGATTATGCCTTAATTTTAGATCAGCCCAGTATGGCAGGTCCCACAAACAAGACCTACAGTCCCAACATTGACCTTCCTCGCGCTTTATTTTCTTCGCCAGCTTTCCTGGTCTCACATCTTTCACCTTTTCAAGTTGCTGCTCCAGCTCTTCTTTAGTGAATTCAGCTGGCTTGTCACGGGCTTCATTCTCACCATTAAAATCTTTGCTTCTTCGCCAGCGATGGTTTCGGGGAAGAAAGCGGCGGTGCCCAATATAGCAGATCTTGCTCCTTATTCTCTTTGAGCAAGGGTCTTTGTCACAATGGACACAAGCCTGATAACCCACTGTGATCCTCCCAGACAGAGTGTGCAGAGCCGGGAAATCATGGATGGACCATATGATCGCAGCACGTAGATTGAACTTTTCTTTCGGACTCAAGGCATCGTATGTAGGTACACCAGTCCAGAGATGGAGCAGTTCTTCTACGAGGGGCTCCATAAAGACATCAAAATCCTTTCCTGGAGAATCTGGACCCGGGATAAGCAATGACATCATGAAGTTGGACTGATCCATGCATGCCCATGGTGGCAGGTTGTACGGCACCACAAAAACTGGCCACATGCTATAAGACGTGCTCATGTTCCCAAACGGATTAAACCCATCTGTGGCAATGCCAAGTTTTATGTTCCTTGGATCTGCAGCAAAATCTAAATGTATACGGTCAAACTCTTTCCATGCCTCTCCATCCGCTGGATGGCTCAGCTCATTGTCCACAGGTTGCCGCTTCAGCTTGTGCCACTATACCTCACGCGTGATTTCTTCGAGATGAACATCCGCTGCAGCCTTGGTATCAAGGGAAAGTGCCTCAGTACCTTCTCCGGTATTGACTTCTTCCCATCAGCATCTTTCCACCTAGATGCATTGCATTTTGGACAGTTGTCATGCTTTGCTAAATCCTTTCGAAACAAGACACGGTTATTTGGGCACACATGTATTGACACATAACCTAACCCCAGCCTGCGGATTATGCTCAATGCTTCATCATAAGATCTGGGAACACAACTATCAGGGAATTGCAAGCTCAAAAGATGGAGTATTGCGTTGAATGCGGCATTGCTAATCCGGTAGAAAGACTTGATGTGGAGTAACTTCACGGTGAAGGTAAATCTTGAAAATTTACCCCCTTCATGAGTTGCGCGCTTCGCCTCCTCTAACACCTCAGCAAACAACGATTTCTGTCCATCAGCATGATCTTTAGCATCGTACAAATCCTTCAATAGGTCAGGAATCCTATCATCTTCATGCCCATCCTCTTCATGCAAAACCTTTTCCATGAAATCAATGCCAGCATCACCACCACCCATCATATGAGGGGCCTCTGTATCAGCTTCAAAATGTTGAGGTTGTCTGTCTAAAGGTTCTCCATGATATATCCATCTATCATATGTGCTGGACATCCCATTAAGAAGCAGATGATCTTCCACTCTTCCTCTCGCCATTCTTGGACGATTGAGGCATTCACAACATGGGCAAAGAATGTGAGCATCGTTGGCAAAATTTTCCCGAACAAATGCCATGAAATCATCAACTCCTTTCATATGTTCTTTCGAAAACTTTCTAACTCCTTCTCTAATCCAGCTTCTGTCCATCTGCCAAAGACAACAAATTGTTGCAACTTACCAAATCAATCTAAGTGCATCAACATTAATTAATGAAAATGGATGGAAGTAATGGAAGCTAAAATTCCAGAAAATTTTATATGCTAATTGCCTAACCACAAGGCCTGAAGAATTCTTAACAAACAAGCTGAACAATTCCTAACAGCACATCAAGAAAATTCATCTATGCATTATCTACCAAACAAGCAAGCTATCTCCTAACTACTAACAGTGCATCAACAAAATTCATCTATGCTGAAGAACATCTGACTGAAATCCATCTCCCACTGCTCGGGTGACGAGAGAGGAGAGGGGGGAAGAGGTGAGGGGTGCATACCGGGAGGTGTGCTTGCGGCGGCGGCGAGTCCGCCATGCTCGGCGAGCCCCCACCACCGTCGGTCGCCTACGCCCCTGCTGGCCCCCGCCTCCACGCCCTGCCTTGCCTCCGCCACCTGCCGGCCCCGCCCCCACCTCCGCTGCCGGCCTCGCCCCCGCCTTCGCCCCCTGCTGGTTGCTTCCGCCGCGAGGCCATGGGCGAGGTCACCTGCGGCGAGGCCATGGGCGAGGTCACCTGGTTGCTTCCGCCGCCGCCCGCCGCCACCTGGTCGGAAGACCTAGAAAAATGCTAAGTGTTGCTCTGTTCGATGCCACCCGCCGCCACCTGGTCGGAAGGTCCCACTTGTCACTAATACGTGAGAGCCATGGTTTTATATACTATATGGAAAACTACCCACACATTAGCAACAATCTCTCTCTAGCCCAGCGGTAACGAACAAGCGAACCCAGCGTGAGGTCGTGGGTTCGAGTCCCCGCTAGCGCATATTTTTAGGGAATTAAACGCTCGCTCACCCACCTGTCAAATGGGTCCCGCCTGTCAGTGTTGCAAATCATTGCTCTGTTCGATGCCACCTGGTCGGAAGGTCCCACTTGTGAATGATACGAGAGAGTCTTAGTTCTATATAATGTATAGATAAACTCCCAGATGTGAGCAACTGTCCCTCTCTAGCCCAGCGGTAGCATGCGAGCAAAGCAAGCACGAGGTCGTGGGTTCAAGTCCCGCCTCGTGCATCTTTTTTGGGCGAATTAAGCGCTTGGCCCCACCTGTGAAATGGGTCCCGCCTGTCAGTGTGTGCCCCGTATGTCTGTTGAATATTAAAACTCAAGGAAAATGACACCTAGACAGTGACACATAAGCGAGGTTGCTGAGGTGGCTGCCTAATCATCCTAATTCATTCAAACTCAAGTGTAGTGACCATTTTATATTGGTCGTTATCAGCTAGGCATGAGGCAGTGGACAGTGCTACTAGCTTTACGACCATTTCCTCTAATGAAATTATGACCTTTCTGACCAAAATGGTCGTTATGGTTTAGGGTTTAGAGCCCCCCAGATAGCTTTTGACCAATTGGTCTAAAATGGTCATAAATTTATGACCAATTCTTCGAGGGTCACTGACAGAAGGTCATAAGTTGACATATTTCTTGTACTCAACAATATAAGGTATGAACTTATCACAAGCAAATACAACTGCTAAGAATTCTTTTTCGGTAGTAGCATAATTTCTCTAGGCATTGTCTAGAGTTTTACTAGCATATTGAACAACATTTAATTTCTTATCAACTCTTTGCCCTAGAACAACACCTACAGCATAATCACTAGCATCACACATAATTTCAAAAGGTAAATTCCAATCAGGTGGCTGAACAATAGGTGCAGAGATCAATGCTTTCTAAGTATTTCAAATGCTTCTACTCCTTCTATAGAAAGGATCCATTCTTAGCAACGAATGTCTTGCCTTCGGATCTGTGATAGAAGGTGTACCCAACAGTTTCCTTTGGGTATCCTATCAAGACACATTTCTCCGATTTGGGTTGGAGCTTATCAGGTTGAAGCTTTTTCACATAAGCATCGCAGCCCCAAACTTTAAGAAATGACAACTTTGGTTTCTTGCCAAACCATAGTTCATAAGGCGTCGTCTCAACGGATTTCGATGGTGCCCTATTTAACATGAATGCAGCTGTCTCTAAAGCATAACCCCAAAACGATAGCGATAAATCAGTAAGAGACATCATAGATCGCACCATATCTATTAAAGTACGATTATGACGTTCAGACACACCATTACGCTGTGGTGTTCTGGGTGGCGTGAGTTGCGAAACTATTCCACATTGTTTCAAATGTAGGCCAAACTCGTAACTCAAATATTCTCCTCCACGATCAGATCATAGAAACTTTATTTTCTTGTTATGATGATTTTCCACTTCACTCTGAAATTCTTTGAACTTTTCAAATGTTTTAGACTTATGTTTCATTAAGTAGATATACCCATATCTTCTCAAATCATCTATGAAGGTGAGAAAATAACGATACCCGCCGCGAGCCTCAATATTCATCGGACCACATACATCAGTATGTATGATTTCCAATGAATCTGTTGCTCGCTCCATAGTTCCGGTGAATGGCGTTTTAGTCATCTTGCACATATGGCACGGTTCGCAAGTACCAAGTGATTCATAATCAAGTGGTTCCAAAAGTCCATCAGTATGGAGTTTCTTCATGCGCTTTACACCGATATGACCTAAACGGCAGTGCCACAAATAAGTTGCACTATCATTATCAACTCTGCATCTTTTGGCTTCAACATTACGAATATGCGTATCACTACTATCGAGATTCATCAAAAATAGACCACTCTTCAAGGGTGCATGACCATAAAAGATATTACTCATATAAATAGAACAACCATTATTCTCTTATTTAAATGAATAACCGTCTCGCATCAAACAAGATCTAGATATAATGTTCATGCTCAACGCTGGCACCAAATAACAATTATTTAGGTCTAATACTAATCCCGATGGTAGATGTAGAGGAAGCATGCCGACCGTGATCACATCGACTTTGGAACCATTAACCACGTGCATCGTCACCTCGTCCTTAGCCAGTCTTCGCTTAATCTGTAGTCCCTGTTTCGAGTTGCAAATATTAGCAACAAAACCAGTATCAAATACCCAGGTGCTACTGCGAGCTCTGGTAAGGTACACATCAATAACATGTATATCACATATTGATGACCCACAAGTATAGGGGATCTATCGTAGTCCTTTCGATAAGTAAGAGTGTCGAACCCAACGAGGAGCAGAAGGAAATGATAAGTGGTTTTCAGCAAGGTATTCTCTACAAGCACTGAAATTATAGGTAACAGGTAGTTTTGTCATAAGATAATTTGTAACGAGCAACAAGTAACAAAAGTAAATAAAGTGCAGCAAGGTGGCCCAATCCTTTTTGTATCAAAGGACAATCCTGGACAAACTCTTATATAGAAGAAAGCGCTCCCGAGGAGACACGGGAATTATCATCAAGCTAGTTTTCATCACGTCCATATGATTCGCGTTCGGTACTTTGATAATTTGATATGTGGGTGGACCGGTGCTTGGGTGTTGTCCTTACTTGGACAAGCATCCCACTTATGATTAACTCCTATTGCAAGCATCCGCAACTACAAAAGAAGTATTAAGGTAAACCTAACCATAGCATGAAACATATGGATCCAAATCAGCCCCTTACGAAACAACGCATAAACTTGGGTTTAAGCTTCTGTCACTCTAGCAACCCATCATCTACTTATTACTTGACAATGCCTTCCTCTAGGACCAAATAATGGTGAAGTGTCATGTAGTCGACGTTCACATAACACCACTAGAGGAGAGACAACATACATCTCATCAAAATATCGAACGAATACCAAATTCACATGACTACTAATAGCAAGACTTCTCACATGTCGTCAGGAACAAATGTAACTACTCACAAAGCATATTCATGTTCATTATCATAGGGGTATTAATATGCATATAGGATCTGAACATGTGATCTTCCACCAAATAAACCAACTAGCATCAACTACGAGGAGTAATCAACACTACTAGCAACCTACAGGTACCAATCCCAGACTTAGAGACAAGAATTGGATACAACAGATGAACTAGGGTTTGAGAGGAGATGGAGCTGGTGAAGATGTTGATGGAGATTGGCCCCCTCCCGATGAGAGGAGCGTTGGTAATGACGATGGCGATGATTTGCCCCTCCCGGAGGGAAGTGTCCCCGACAGAACAGCTCAGCCGGAGCCCTAGATTGGTTCCGCCTCATGGCGGTGGAGTCTCGACCCGAAAGCTTGCTTATGATTTTTTCCTCAACGAAAGACTCCATATAGCAGAAGATGGGCATCGGAGGGCCACCAGGGGGCCCACGAGGTAGGGGGTGTGCCCAGGGGGTAGGGCGCGCCCCCACCCTCGTGGCTGGTGAGTGGCCCCCTCTGGTACTTCTTGCGCTCAGTATTTTTTATATATTCTGGAAATAACTTCCGTGAAGTTTCAGGACTTTTGGAGCTCTGCAGAATAGGTCTCTAATATTTGCTCCTTTTCCAGCCCAGAATCCCAGCTGCCGACATTCTCCCTCTTTACGTAAACCTTGTAAAATAAGAGAGAATAGGCATAAGTATTGTGACATAATGTGTAGTAACAGCCCATAATGCAATAAATATCGATATAAAAGCATGATGCAAAATGGTCGTATCACATATACCTTTGTTCACCTTGCCATCCTTCTTATCCGTCAAATACTTGGGGCAGTTCCGCTTCCAGTGACCAGTCTATTTGCAGTAGAAGCACTTTGTCTCAGGCTTAGGTCCAGACTTGGGTTTCTTCTCCTGAGTAGCAACTTGTTTGCCATTCTTCTTGAAGTTCCCCTTCTTCCCTTTACCCTTTTTCTTAAAACTGGTGGTTTTGTTAACCATCAACACTTGATGCTCTTTTCAGATTTCTACCTCTGTAGCCTTTAGCATCGTGAAGAGCTCGTGAATTGTCTTATTCATCCCTTGCATATTATAGTTCATCATGAAGCTTTTGTAGCTTGGTGGCAGTGATTGAAGAACTCTGTCAATGACACTATTAACAGGAAGATTAACTCCCAGTTGAGTCAAGTGATTATGATACCCAGACATTTTGAGTATATGTTCACTGACAGAACTATTCTCCTCCATATTGCAGCTATAGAACTTATTGGAGACTTCATATCTCTCAATTCGGGCATTTGCTTGAAATATTAACTTCAACTCCTGGAACATCTCATATGCTCCATGACACTCAAAACGTCATTGAAGTCCCGGTTCTAAGCCCTAAAGCATGGCACACTGAACTATCGAGTAGTCATCAACTTTGCAAGATACATACGGATCTGAATGTAGCAGACATGTTGACTAAGCCTCTTCCACAAGCAAAACATGATCAGCACCAAAGCTCCATGGGTGTTAGAATCATTACTGTGTAATCTAGATTATTGACTCTAGTGCAAGTGGGAAACTGAAGGAAATATGCCCTAGAGGCAACAATAAAGTTATTATTTATTTCCTTATATCATGATAAATGTTTATTATTCATGCTAGAAGTGTATTAACCAGAAAAATAATACTTGTGTGAATACATAGACAAACTAAACGTCACTAGTATGCCTCTACTTGACTAGCTCGTTAATCAAAGATGGTTATGTTTCCTAACCATAGACATGTGATATCATTTGATTAACGGGATCACATCATTAGAGAATGATGTGATTGACATGACCCATTCCATTAGCTTAGCACCCGATCGTTTAGTATGTTGCTATTGCTTTCTTCATGACTTACACATGTTCCTATGACTATGAGATTATGCAACTCCCGTTTGCCAGAGGAACACTTTGTGTGCTACCAAACGTCACAACGTAACTGGGTGATTATAAAGGAGCTCTACAGGTGTCTCCAAAGGTAAATGTTGGGTCGGCGTATTTTGAGATTAGGATTTGTCACTCCGATTGTCGGAGAGGTATCTCTAGTCCCTCTCGGTAATGCACATCACATAAGCGTTGCAAGCATTGTAACTAATGAGTTAGTTGCGAGATGATGTATTACGAAACGAGTAGAGAGACTTGTCGTTAATGAGATTGAACTAGGTATTGAGATACCGACGATCGAATCTCGGGCAAGTAACATACCGATGACAAAGGGAACAACGTATGTTGTTATGCGGTCTGACCGATAAAGATCTTCGTAGAATATGTGGGAGCCAATATGAGCATCCAGGTTCCGCTATTGGTTATTGACCGGAGACGTGTCTCGGTCATGTCTACATTACTCTCGAACCCGTAGGGTCCGCACGCTTAAGGTTTCGATGACAGTTATATTATGAGTTTATGAGTTTTGATGTACCGAAGTTAGTTTGGAGTCCTGGATGTGATCACGGATATGACGAGGAGTCTCGAAATGGTCGAGACATAAAGATTAATATATTGGAAGCCTATGTCTGGACATCGAAAGTGTTCCGGGTGAAATCGGCATTTTATTGGAGTACCGGGAGGTTACCGGAACCCCCCGGTAACCTAATGGGCCTTAATGGGCCTAGTGGAGGAAGAGGAGAGGAGGCCTAGGGGCTGCCGTGCGCCCCTCCCCCCCAAGTCCGAATTGGACAAGGAGGGGGGCGGCGCCCCCCCTTTCCTTTCTTCCCTCTCCTCCTTCCCCCCAAGTCCTAATCCAACTAGGGAAAAGGGAGGGGAGTCCTACTCCCGGTAGGAGTAGGACTCCTCTTACGCGCCTCCTCCTAGGGCCGGCCGCACCCCCCCTTGGCTCCTTTATATACGGGGGTAGGGGGCACCCCTAGACACACAAGTTGATCTCTAAGATCGTTCTCTTAGCCGTGTGCGGTGCCCCCTTCCACCATAGTCCTCGATAATATTGTAGTGGTGCTTAAGAGAAGCCCTGCGACAGTTGAACATCAAGATCGTCACCACGCCGTCGTGCTGACGGAACTCTTCCCCGACACTTTGCTGGCTCGGAGTCCGGGGATCGTCATCGAGCTGAACGTGTGCTAGAACTCGGAGGTGCCGTAGTTTCGGTGCTTGATAGGTCGTGGCCTGAAGATGTACGACTACATCAACCACGTTGTCATAATGCTTCCGCTGTCGGTCTACGAGGGTACATAGATCACACTCTCCCCTCTCGTTGCTATGCATCACCATGATCTTGTGTGTGCGTAGGAATTTTTTTGAAATTACTACGTTCCCTAACAGTGGCATCCGAGCCTAGGTTTTATGTGTTGATGTTATATGCATGATTAGAACACAAGTGAGTTGTGGGCGATATAAGTCATACTGCTTACCAGCATGTCATACTTTGGTTCGGCGGTATTGTTGGATGAAGCGGCCCGGACCGACATTACGCGTACGCTTACGCGAGACTGGTTCTACCGACGTGCTTTGCACACAGGTGGCTGGCGGGTGTCAGTTTCTCCAACTTTAGTTGAACCAAGTGTGGCTACGCCCGGTCCTTGCGAAGGTTAAAACAACACCAACTTGACAAACTATCGTTGTGGTTTTGATACGTAGGTAAGATTGGTTCTTGCTTAAGCCCGCAGAAGCCACGTAAAACTTGCAACAACAAAGTAGAGGATGTCTAACTTGTTTTTGCAGGGCATGTTGTGATGTGATATGGTCAAGACATGATGCTAAATTTTATTGTATGAGATGATCATGTTTTGTAACCGAGTTATCGGCAATTGGCAGGAGCCATATGGTTGTCGCTTTATTGTATGCAATGCAACCGCGTTGTAATCCTTTACTTTATCACTAAGCGGTAGCGATAGTCGTGGAAGCATAAGATTGGCGAGACGACAACGGTGCTACGATGGAGATCAAGGTGTCGCGCCGGTGACAATGGTGATCATGACGGTACTTCGGAGATGGAGATCACAAGTACAAGATGATGATGGCCATATCATATCACTTATATTGATTGCATGTGATGTTTATCTTTTATGCATCTTATCTTGCTTTGTTTGACGGTAGCATTTTAAGATGATCTCTCACTAATTATCAAGAAGTGTTCTCCCTGAGTATGCACCGTTGCGAAAGTTCTTCGTGCTGAGACACCACGTGATGATTGGGTGTGATAGGCTCTACGTTCAAATACAACGGGTGCAAAATAGTTGCACACACGGAATACTCAGGTTATACTTGACGAGCCAAGCATATACAGATATGGCCTCGGAACACGGAGACCGAAAGGTCGAGTGTGAATCATATAGTAGATATGATCAACATAGTGATGTTCACCAATGAAACTACTCCATCTCACGTGATGATCGGACATGGTTTAGTTGATTTGGATCACGTGATCACTTAGAGGATTAGAGGGATGTCTATCTAAGTGGGAGTTCTTTAGTAATATGATTAATTGAACTTAAATTTATCATGAACTTAGTACCTGATAGTATCTTGCTTGTTTATGTTTGATTGTAGATAGATGGCCCGTGCTATTGTTCCGTTGAATTTTAATGCGTTCCTTGAGAAAGCAAAGTTGAAAGATGATGGTAGCAATTACACGGACTGGGTCCGTAACTTGAGGATTATCCTCATTGCTGCACAGAAGAATTACATCCTGGAAGCACCGCTGGGTGCCAGGCCTGCTGCTGGAGCAACACCAGATGTTATGAACGTCTGGCAGAGCAAAGCTAATGACTACTCGATAGTTCAGTGTGCCATGCTTTATGGCTTAGAATAGGGACTTCAACGACGTTTTGAATGTCATGGAGCATATGAGATGTTCCAGGAGTTGAAGTTAATATTTCAAGCAAATGCCCAGATTGAGAGATATGAAGTCTCCAATAAATTCTATAGATGCAAGATGGAGGAGAACAGTTCTGTCAGTGAGCATATACTCAAAATGTCTGGGTATAATAATCACTTGATTCAATTGGGAGTTAATCTTCTAGATGATTGCGTCATTGACAGAATTCTCCAATCACTGCCACCTAGCTACAAGAGCTTCGTGATGAACTATAATATGCAAGGGATGAATAAGACTATTCCCGAGCTCTTTGCAATGCTGAAACCTGCGGAGGTAGAAATCAAGAAGGAGCATCAAGTGTTGATGGTCAACAAGACCACTAGTTTCAAGAAAAAGGGAAAAGAGAAGAAGAAGGGGAACTTCAAAAAGAACAGCAAGCAAGTTGCTGCTCAAAAGAAGAAACCCAAATCTGGACCTAAGCCTGAAACTGAGTGCTTCTACTGCAAGCAGACTGGTCACTGGAAGCGGAACTGCCCCAAGTATTTGGCGGATAAGAAGGATGGCAAGGTGAACAAAGCTATATACGATATCCATGTTATTGATGTGTACCTTACTAATGCTCGCAGTAGCACCTGGGTATTTGATACTGGTTCTGTTGCTAACATTTGCAACTCGAAACAGGGACTACGGATTAAGAAAAGATTGGCTAAGGACGAGGTGATGATGCGCGTGGGAAATGGTTCCAAAGTCGATGTGATCGCGGTCGGCACACTACCTCTACATGTACCTTCGGGATTAGTATTAGACCTAAATAATTGTTATTTGGTGCCAGCATTGAGCATGAACATTATATCTGGATCTTGTTTGATGCGAGACGGTTATTCATTTAAATCAGAGAATAATGGTTGTTCTATTTATATGAGTAAAGTCTTTTATGGTCATGCACCCATGAAGAATGGTCTATTCTTATTAAATCTCGATAGTGGTGACACACACATTCATAATGTTGAAGCCAAAAGATGCAGAGTTGATAATGATAGTGCAAATTATTTGTGGCACTGCCGTTTAGGTCATATCGGTGTAAAGCGCATGAAGAAACTCCATACTGATGGACTTTTGGAAACACTTGATTATGAATCACTTGGTACTTGCGAACCGTGCCTTATGGGTAAGATGACAAAAACACCGTTCTCCTGTACTATGGCGAGAGCAACAAATTTGTTGGAAATCATACATACAGATGTATGTGGTCCGATGAATGTTGAGGCTCGTGGCGGATATCGTTATTTTCTCACCTTCACAGATGACTTAAGCAGATATGGGTATATCTACTTAATGAAACATAAGTCTGAAACATTTGAAAAGTTCAAAGAATTTCAGAGTGAAGTTGAAAATCATCGTAACAAGAAAATAAAATTCCTGCGATCTGATCATGGAGGAGAATTATTGAGTTACAAGTTTGGTGTACATTTGAAACAATGCGGAATAGTTTCGCAACTCATGCCACCCGGAACACCACAGCGTAATGGTGTGTCCGAACGTCGTAATCGTACTTTACTAGATATGGTGCGATCTATGATGCCTCTTACTGATTTACCGCTATCGTTTTGGGGTTTTGCTTTAGAGACGGCCGCATTCACGTTAAATAGGGCACCATCAAAATCCGTTGAGACGACGCCTTATGAACTGTGGCTTGGCAAGAAACCAAAGTTGTCGTTTCTGAAAGTTTGGGGCTTTGATGCTTATGTGAAAAAGCTTCAACCTGATAAGCTCGAACCAAATCGAAGAAATGTGTCTTCATAGGATATCCAAAGGAAACTATTGGATACACCTTCTATCACAGATCCGGAGGCAAGACTTTTGTTGCTAAATTCGGAAACTTTCTAGAGAAGGAGTTTCTCTCGAAAGAAGTGAGTGGGAGGAAAGTAGAACTTGATGAGGTAACTGTACCTGCTCCTTATTGGAAAGTAGTACATCACAGTAACCAACAGAAACCGGTTTCTGTGACACCTACACCAATTAGTGAGGAAGCTAATGATGAAGATCATGAAACTTCAGAACAAGATACTACTGAACCTCGTAGATCAACCAGAGTAAGATCCGCACCAGAGTGGTACGGTAATCCTGTTCTGGAAGTCATGCTACTAGATCATGATGAACCTACAAACTATGGAGAAGCGATGATGAGCCCAGATTCCACAAAATGGCTTGAAGCCATGAAATCTGAGATGGGATCCATGTATGAGAACAAAGTGTGGACTTTGGTTGACTTGCCTAAAGATCAGCAAGCAATTGAGAATAAATGGATCTTCAAGAAGAAGATTGACACTGACGGTAATGTTACTGTCTACAAAGCTCGACTTGTCGCAAAAGGTTTTCGACAAGTTCAAGGGATTGACTACGATGAGACCTTCTCACCCGTAGCGATGCTTAAGTCTGTCCGAATCATGTTAGCAATTGCCGCATTTTATGATTATGAAATTTGGCAGATGGATGTCAAAATTGCATTCCTGAATGGATTTTTGGAAGAAGAGTTGTATATGATGCCGCCGGAAGGTTTTGTCGATCCAAAGGGAGCTAACAAAGTGTGCAAGCTCCAGCGATCCATTTATGGACTGGTGCAAGCCTCCCGGAGTTGGAATAAACGCTTTGATAGTGTGATCAAAGCATTTGGTTTTGTACAGACTTTTGGAGAAGCCTGTATTTACAAGAAATTGAGTGGGAGCTCTGTAGCATTTCTGATATTATATGTAGATGACATATTACTAATCGGAAATGATATAGAATTTCTGGATAGCATAAAGGGATACTTGAATAAGAGTTTTTCAATGAAAGACCTCGGTGAAGCTGCTTATATATTGGGCATTAAGATCTATAGAGATAGATCAAGACGCTTAATTGGAATTTCAAACAGCACATACCTTGACAAAGTTTTGAAGAAGTTCAAAATGGATCAAGCAAAGAAAGGATTCTTGCATGTGTTACAAGGTGTGAAATTGAGTAAGACTCAATTCCTGACCAATGCAGAAGATAGAGAGAAAATCAAAGATGTTCCCTATGCTTCAGCCATAGGCTCTATCATGTATGCAATGCTGTGTACCAGACCTGATCTGTGTCTTGCTATAAGTCTAGCAGGGAGATACCAAAGTAATCCAGGAGTGGATCACTGGACAACGGTCAAGAACATCCTGAAATACCTGAAAAGGACTAAGGATATGTTTCTCATATATGGAGGTGACAAAGAGCTCATCGTAAATGGTTACGTTGATGCAAGATTTGACACTAATCCGGACGATTCTAAATCGCAAACTGGATACGTGTTTACATTAAACGGTGGAGCTGCTAGTTGGTGCAGTTCTAAACAAAGCGTTGTGGCGGGATCTACATGTGAAGCGGAGTACATAGCTTCTTCGGAAGCAGCAAACGAAGGAGTCTGGATGAAGGAGTTCATATCCGATCTAGGTGTCATACCTAGTGCGTCGGGTCCAATGAAAATCTTTTGTGAAAATACTGGTGCAATTGCCTTGGCAAAGGAATCCAGATTTCACAAGAGAACCAAGCACATCAAAAGACACTTCAATTCCATCCGGGATCTAGTCCGGGTGGGAGACATAGAGATTTGCAAGATACATACGGATCTGAATGCTAGAATTCTATTAACCGGAAACATAATACTTGTGTGAATACATAGATAAACTAAACGTCACTAGTATGCCTCTACTTGACTAGCTCGTTAATCAAAGATGGTTATGTTTCCTAACCATAGACATGTGATATCATTTGATTAATGGGATCACATCATTAGAGAATGATGTGATTGACATGACCCATTCCATTAGCTTAGCACCCGATCGTTTAGTATGTTGCTATTGCTTTCTTCATGACTTATACATGTTCCTATGACTATGAGATTATGCAACTCCCGTTTGCCGGAGGAACACTTTGTGTGCTACCAAACGTCACAATGTAACTGGGTGATTATAAAGGAGCTCTACAGGTGTCTCCAAAGGTAAATGTTGGGTTGGCATATTTCAAGATTAGGATTTGTCACTCCGATTGTCGGAGAGGTATCTCTGGGCCCTCTCGGTAATGCACATCACATAAGCCTTGCAAGCATTGTAACTAATGAGTTAGTTGCGAGATGATCTATTACGAAACGAGTAAAGAGACTTTCCATTAACGAGATTGAACTAGGTATTGAGATACCGACGATCGAATCTCAGGCAAGTAACATACCGATGACAAAGGGAACAATGTATGTTGTTATGCGGTCTGACCGATAAAGATCTTCGTAGAATATGTGGGAGCCAATATGAGCATCCAGGTTCCGCTACTGGTTATTGACCGGAGACATGTCTCGGTCATGTCTACATTGTTCTCGAACCCGTAGGGTCCGCTCGCTTAAGGTTTCGATGACAGTTATATTATGAGTTTATGAGTTTTGATGTACCGAAGTTAGTTCGGAGTCCTAGATGTGATCACGGACATGACGAGGGGTCTCGAAGTGGTCGAGACATAAAGATTGATATATTGGAAGCCTATGTTTGGACATCGGAAGTGTTCCGGGTGAAATCGGCATTTTACCGGAGTACCGGGAGGTTACCGGAACCCCCCGGTAACCTAATGGGCCTTAATGGGCCTGGTGGAGGAAGAGGAGAGGAGGCCTAGGGGCTGCCGCGCGCCCCTCCCCCCCAAGTCCGAATTGGACAAGGAGGGGGGCGACGCCCCCCTTTCCTTTCTTCCCTCTCCTCCTTCCCCCCAAGTCCTAATCCAACTAGGGAAAAGGGAGGGGAGTCCTACTCCCGGTAGGAGTAGGACTTCTCCTGCGCGCCTCCTCCTAGGGCCGGCCGCACCCCCCTTGGCTCCTTTATATACGGGGGCAGGGGGCACCCCTAGACACACAAGTTGATCTCTAGGATCGTTCTCTTAGTCGTGTGCGGTGCCCCCTTCCACCATAGTCCTCGATAATATTGTAGTGGTGCTTAAGCGAAGCCCTATGACAATTGATCATCAAGATCGTCACCACGCCATCGTGCTGACGGAACTCTTCCCCGACACTTTGCTGGATCGGAGTCCGGGGATCGTCATCGAGCTGAACGTGTGCTAGAACTCGGAGGTGTCGTAGTTTCGGTGCTTGATCGGTCGGGCCGTGAAGACATACGACTACATCAACCGCGTTGTCATAACGCTTCCACTGTGGGTCTACGAGGGTATGTAGATCACACTCTCCCCTCTCGTTGCTATGCATCACCATGATCTTGTGTGTGCGTAGGAAATTTTTTGAAATTACTACGTTCCCTAACAGAATTAGGGTTTTGGCTCTGTATCTGATCGTTTGGGGGTACGTGGATATATATAGGAGGAAGGAGTACATCGGTGAAGCAACAGGGGGCCCACGAGGGTGGAGGGTGCGCCTAGGGTAGGCAGGCGTGCCCCCCTACCTCGTGGCCTCATGTTTCTTTTCTTGACGTAGGGTCCAAGTCTCTCTGGTCTTATTCGTTGAGAGAATCACGTCGCCGAAGGTTTCATTCCGTTTGGACTCCGTTTGATATTCCTTTTCCTCGAAACCCTAAAACAGGCAAAAAGCAGCAATTCTGGGCTGGGCCTCCGGTTAATAGGTTAGTCCCAAAAATAATATAAAAGTGGATAATAAAGCCCAATAATGTTCAAAAATTATAGATACGTTGGAGACGTATCATGAACTTTGGCAACGGTGCATACTCAGGGAGAACACTTTTATCTTGAAATTTAGTGAGAGATCATCTTATAATGCTACCGTCAAACAAAGCAGAATAAGATGCATAAAGGATAAACATCACATTCAATCAATATAAGTGATATGATATGGCCATCATCATCTTGTGCTTGTGATCTCCATCTCCGAAGCACCGTCATGATCACCATCGTCACCGGCGCGACACCTTGATCTCCATCGCAGCATCGTTGTCTTCTCGCCAACTATTGCTTCTACGACTATCGCTACCGCTTAGTGTTAAAGTAAAGCAATTACAGGACGATTGCATTGCATACAATAAAGCGACAACCATATGGCTCCTGCCAGTTGCCGATAACTCCGTTACAAAACATGATCATCTCATACAATAAATATAGCATCATGTCTTGACCATATCACATTGCTACCTCTTAAGCACTGCGTTGGTTTTCCCTTGAAGGGGAAAGGGTGATGCAGCAAAGTAGCGCAAGTATTTCCCTCAGTTTTTGAGAACCAAGGTATCAATCCAGTAGGAGGCCACGCACGAGTCCCTCGCACCTACACAAACAAATAAAATCCTCGCAACCAACGCAATAAAGGGGTTGTCAATCCCTTCATGCTCACTTATGAAAGTGAGATCTGATAGATATGATAAGATAATATTTTTGGTATTATTATGATAAAGATGCAAAGTAAATAAAGCAAAATAAAAACGGCAAAAGAAATGTAACATCCCAAATTTTCAATTTGGAATGTTATACATAGATCATTCATGCATATCATATCTTATTGCATTTCGTTTCTCGATCCTCGAAAACCTAAACAACTCAAGGACCCTCGGAGAGAGTTGAGGATTTCATTGTTTTCATATTTGAATTTTATCAAATATTGAAACGAGGATTTTGGTTTTAATTATTTTCTCCGAAAATATTTCATATTAAAATATATGAGAGGAAATAATATGACTTCTCCAAAATAAATGAAATATTGGAGGAAAAATATTAAAATCAAATATTTGATTTTATCCGGAGTTTATTGCTATTTTACTTGAATTAGAAAAATTGCACGTTTTTCAAAGTTGCATTTTAGGGCCAAGAAAATGTTCATCTTGTTCTAAATATTTTATTTAGATGGCAAAAATTTGTTTTGGCATTTTTAGATTTTTATTTTATTTTCTATGATTTATTTAATTCTGGCGAAATTATTTAAAAAAAAGAGAAACTCCCTCCGGACCGCACTGGGCCGAGCCCCAGCCGGCCCAGCCGCGCGGCTCCCCGCACCGGCTCGGGAGAGGACTCCCGAGCAGCGCCGCCGCCGCCGCCAGGACGTGTCCGTCCCGGACATGCCGTCACCCCGCCCCCTTCCCCAAGCCGCCACCCCCCTCTTAGAAGCCGACCCGGGCCCCCCTGGAGCCCCGAAGCCGCGCCGCCGCCACCGCAAGCCGCCTGCCCCGCTGCCTTGCGCAGCGCGCCGCTGCCACACACCGCCCCGCGCCTTGCCGGACCTCACCGGACGTATAAGCGTCGTTCAGTTTTTTTTAAGAAAAACCGGTTCGGTTTTTGTTAGAAAACCCTAGTTTTTTTGGATAGATCGGTTCGCTGGGTTTTCTCGGTTTATTTTATTTAGCGGACGTTCATCCGTACGTTTGTTTTAACGAACGGCTTTCGCTCGTTAGTTACAGACAACGAACATTCGTTCGTTAGCCTGTTCGTCAGTTTTCTTTTTCTCGGATTTTTCCACGATTATTTCCGATCGCGATTTCTAATTCGATTTTCATTTCAGTATATCTTTTCGCTCGTTTGTCGGAATCAGGCGATTCAAGCGCCTAGATCTTCATCTCGAAACCCTCTTTCCGTTTAATGAACTTGAACAAGATTTTGGTACTATAAAATTTGACCTTAGTCCAAATTAGTAAACGGATCTTGTTTCTTTCGCAGTTTGAGTTTCGTTGCTCTGTTTGATTTGATTCTTTTCGCAAACCAGAGTTCTTAAGTTGAACTTTCTGGTTGGATCTTCTTATTTGAGTTTTACCCATGTTTCTTTGCTTGATTGCTTATGTATGCTATTGTTTGTTTGCGACAGAACACCCAGAGTGCGAAGCATGCTACTACAAGTCCCTAGGTTTTGCGGATCATCAGCAAGGCAAGTAACACTCTGATCATACCCCCTTATCACCCAGTTTTTATGCATTAGTTCCAATACTCAAACATTCCATGATTAGGATGTGATTAACATGTGGGTTGGGAAGTAGTTGATGAGGTAGAACATATTGCCCTGTTATATTCAAACCCTGGGAGTTACTTCTACGCATTGCTTATATTGCTATGCTATGCTCGTAGAGGTGGTTTGGGTGAGTGAAATCCATGACAGATGTGAGATTGTTAATTAATGGTTCAACTTAAGGTGGCAACTTGAATACACATCTGGGTGGATTGTTTGTTGGGCACCTGGAGAACCCAGTGTTGTCCTAGGATATCCCAGAGTACCCGTGTGATAATCCTATGGTCCGCCACCCAGGCTCAAAGGGAACTGAGATATTTTCATGCTGGAAACTTCCGTGTGCAGCCACAAGCTATTATGGGCTCTAGCATAGTTGAGTAAGTTGCGTGAGGCTCTCGAAGAGGTGGATCAGCAGGTAGACGGATGTAGGTTGGTATGGTCTGCCCGGAGTAAGGAGATAATGCTTCTAAAAGACTGTGTCTCGGTCATCCGTTTCTCAAACACCATGTAGTGCGAGAAATCCAACAAAGGAGATCGGGTCTTATGGGGAAAAGTGCGCAAACCTCTGCAGAGTGTATAAACTAATCATGGTTAGCCGTGTCCCCGGTTACGGACATCTTGAGTATCTAGTACTTGGAGTATCATAAGTATCTCATCACTATCAAATAATATTGTTGGGTTGTTAACCACTTTAATTGGGATTGAGTTGGAGGAACCTTCTCAATGATGTTTCAACTACCATGATAGTTAAATAAAATTTATTCCTTTGTTGTAGGGAAAAATTGGCTTTTCGCAAAAACTATAACCATAGAGCTTTCCACCAGCCAAATATGCATGTAGTGATAGCATTATTCTGTTCTTCCTCTACTGTGTTATTATTCCAGCATATTCCATGTGCTGGCCCGTTTTCGGGCTACAACGTATTATGTTGCAGACTTTTCAGACGAGGAGTAAGGTACGTTAGGTCGTTACCGTGCAGCTCAGCTATGCAGTTGGAGTTGATGGACTCACTTATCTTCCAAGCCTTCTGCTATTATCGTATTAGATGGCCTTAAGCCATATTTATTGTAATAAGTTCTCTTTTGAGACATTCGATGTAATAAGTGTGTGATTGCTACTCTGTTATAAATCCTCGAGTACTATGTGTGTCAGCATTACCGATCTAGGGAT
The DNA here is from genome assembly GCA_034509565.1 of Triticum monococcum. Lineage (NCBI taxonomy): Eukaryota > Viridiplantae > Streptophyta > Magnoliopsida > Poales > Poaceae > Triticum > Triticum monococcum. Next base: position 701,725,171 of record CM067847.1, read on the forward strand.
GACACTGAAGCACAGAGACTTGACCGTTTGAGGTCGGGTCGCTACAAGAAATACCTTGTTGATGAAAGATTAATATGATAGAAAATAGACCCGGGGCCATAGGTTTCACTAGTGGCTTCTCTCGAGAGCATACGTATTACGGTGGGTAAACAAATTACTGTTGAGCAATTGACAGAATTGAGCATAGTTATGAGAATATCTAGGTATGATCATGTATATAGGCATCACGTCCGAGACAAGTAGACCGACTCCTGCCTGCATCTACTACTATTACTCCACACATCGACCGCTATCCAGCATGCATCTGGAGTATTAAGTTCAAAAGAACAGAGTAACGCTTTAAGCAAGATGACATGATGTAGAGGGATAAACTCATGCAATATGATATAAACACCATCTTATTATCCTCGATGGCAACAATACAATACGTGCCTTCCTGCCCCTACTATCACTGGGAAAGGACACCGCAAGATTGAACCCAAAGCTAAGCACTTCTCCCATTGCAAGAAAGATCAGTCTAGTAGGTCTAACCAAACTGGTAATTCGAAGAGACTTGCAAAGATAACCAATCATACATAAAAGAATTAAGAGAAGATTCAAATATTGTTCATAGATAAACTTGATCATAAACCCAGAATTCATCGGTCTCAACAAACACACCGCAAAAGAAGATTACAACAAATAGATCTCCACAAGAGAGGGGGAGAACATTGTATTGAGATCCAAAAAGAGAGAAGAAGCCATCTAGCTAATAACTATGGACCCGAAGGTCTGAGGTAAACTACTCACACATCATTAGAGAGGCTATGGTGTTGATGTAGAAGCCGTCCGTGATCGATGCCCCCTCTGGCGGAGCTCCAGAAAAGGCCCCAAGATGGGATCTCATGGGTACAGAAGGTTGCGGTGGTGGAATTAGGTTTTTGGCTCTATATCTGGTAGTTTGGGGGTACATAGGTATATATAGGAGGAAGAAGTATGTCAGTGGAGCAACGTGGACCCCACGAGGGTGGAGGGCGCGCTTGGGGAGGTAGGCGCGCCCCCTACCTCGTGCCTTCCTGGTTGCTTTCTTGACGTAGGGTCCAAGTCCTCTGGATCACGTTCGTTCCAAAAATCACGTCCACGAAGGTTTCATTCCGCTTGGACTCTGTTTGATATTCTTTTTCTGCGAAACTCTGAAATAGGCAAAAAACAGCAACTCTGGGCTGGGCCTTCGGTTAATAGGTTAGTCCCAAAAATAATATAAAAGTGTATAATAAAGCTCAATAATGTCCAAAACAAAATATAATATAGCATGGAACAATAAAAAATTATAGATACGTTGGAGATGTATCAAGCATCCCCAAGCTTAATTCCTGCTCGTCCTCGAGTAGGTAAATGATAAAAATAGAATTTTTGATGTGGAATGCTACTTGGCATAATTTCAATGTAATTCTCTTAGTTGTGGTATGAATATTCAGATCCGAAAGATTCAAGACAAAAGTTTAATATTGACATAGAAATAATAATACTTCAAGCATACTAACTAAGCAATTATGTCTTCTCAAAATAACTTGGCCAAAGAAAGTTATCCCTACAAAATCAAATAGTCTGGCTATGCTCTATCTTCACCACACAAAGTATTTAAATCATGCACAACCCTAATGACAAGCCAAGCAATTGTTTCTTACTTTTGGTGTTCTCAAACTTTTTCAATCTTCACGCAATACATGAGCGTGAGCCATGGACATAGCATTATATGTGGAATAGAATGGTGGTTGTGGAGAAGACAAAAATGGAGAAGATAGTCTGACATCAACTAGGCTTATCAACGGGTTATGGAGATGCCCATTAATAGATATCAATGTGAGTGAGTAGGGATTGCCATGCAAAGGATGCACTAGAGCTATAAGTATATGAAAGCTCAACAAAAGGAACTAAGTGGGTGTGCATCCAACTCGCTTTCTCACGAAGACCTAGGGCATTTTGAGGAAGCCCATCATTGGAATATACAAGCCAAGTTCTATAATGAAAAAATTCCCACTAGTATATGAAAGTGATATCATAGGAGACTCTCTATCATGAAGATCATGGTGCTACTTTGAAGCACACGTGTCGTAAAAGGATAGTAGCATTGTCCCTTCTCTCTTTTTCTCTCATTTTTTGGGCCTTTTTTATGGCCTCAACCTTTTTTTACTTAGTCCGGAGTCTCATCCTGACTTGTGGGGGAATCATAGTCTCCATCATCCTTTCCTCACTTGGGACAATGCTCTAAAAATGATGATCATCACACTTTTATTTACTTACAACTCAATACTTAGAACAAAATATGACTCTATGTGAATGCCTCCGGCGGTGTACCAGGATGTGCAATGATGCATGAGTGACATGTATGAAAGAATTATGAATGGTGGCTTTGCCACAAATACAATGTCAACTACATGATCATGCAAAGCAATATGGCAATGATGGAGCGTGTCATAGTAAACGGAACAGTGGAAAGTTGCATGGCAATATATCTCGGAATGGCTATGGAAATGCCATGATAGGTAGGTATGGTGGCTTCTTTGAGGAAGGTATATGGTGGGTGTATGATACCGGTGAAAGGTGTGCGGTATTAGAGAGGCTAGCAATGGTGGAAGGGTGAGAGTGCGTATAATCCATGGACTCAACATTAGTCATAATGAACTCACATACTTATTGCAAAAATCTATTAGTTATTGAAACAAAGTATTACGCGCATGCTCCTAGGGGATAGATTGGTAGGAAGAGACCATCGCTCGTCCCCGACCGCCACTCATAAGGAAGACAATCAATAAATAAATCATGCTCCGACTTCTTCACATAACGGTTCACCATACGTGCATGCTACGGGAATCACAAACTTCAACACAAGTATTTCTCAAATTCACAACTACTCAACTAGCATGACTCTAATATCACCATCTCCATATCTCAAAACAATTATCAAGTATCAAACTTCTCTTAGTATTCAGCACACTCATAAAAATTATTTTTTACTAATCTTGAATTCCTAGCATATTAGGATCAATTTCCCGGTTTAAGTAAATTACCATGTTGTTTAAGACTCTCAAAATAATATAAGTGAAGCATGAGAGAATAATAGTTTCTATAAGACAAATCCACCACCGTGCTCTAAAAGATATAAGTGAAGTACTAGAGAAAAAACTATATAACTCAAAAGATATAAGTGAAGCACATAGAGTATTCTAATAATTTTCAAATCATGTGTGTTTCTCTCAAAAGGTTTGTACAGAAAAGATGGTTGTGGCAAACTAACAAATAAAGACTCAAATAATACAAGACGCTCCAAGCAAAACACATATCATGTGGTGAATAAAAATATAGCTCCAAGTAAAGTTACCGATGGAAGTAGATGAAAGAGGGGATGCCTTCCGGGGCATCCCCAAGATTTGGATTTTAGGTTTCCTTAGATTATCTTGGGGTGCCATGGGCATCCCCAAGCTTAGGCTCTTGCCACTCCTTGTTCCATAATCCATCAAATCTTTTACCCAAAACTTGAAAACTTCACAACACAAAACTCAAAATAGAAAATCTCGTGAGCTCCGTTAGCGAAAGAAAACAAAACACCACTTCAAGGTACTGTAATGAACTCATTATTTATTTATATTGGTGTTAAACCTACTGTATTCTAACTTCTCTATGGTTTATGAACTATTTTACTAGCCATAGATTCATCAAAATAAGCAAACAACACATGAAAAACAGAATCTTTCAAAAACAGAACAGTCTGTTGTAATCTGTAGCTAACGCAAACTTCTGGAACCCCAAAAATTATAAAATAAATTGCTGGACATGAGGAATTTTTCTATTAATCATCTGAAAAAATAATTAACTAAATATCGCTTTCTAAATAAAAATGGCATCAATTCTAGTGAGCGCTAAAGTTTCTGTTTTTAGAGCAAGATTAAAAAGACTTTCCCCAAGTCTTCCCAACGGTTCTACTTGGCAAAAACACTAATTAAACACAAAAAACACCACCAAAACAGAGTGTAGATAAATTATTTATTACTAAACAGGAGAAAAAAGCAAGGAATAAAAATAAAATTGGGTTGCCTCCCAACAAGCGCTATCGTTTAACGCCCCTAGCTAGGCATAAAAGCGAAGATAGATCTAGGTATTGCCATCTTTCAATTTTTTAGCGGAGTCATGCTCGAATCCGGGAGGTTCTTTATGTTTCACTTCATATTAGGAAAATTTTAGATCTAAAGAGTCCAACCGCTTATTACAAAGAGTGGTCAACATATTCATGTGGTGAAGATTCCCGCTAACAATCTTAAGAGGTTCAAGAGATTTTTGTAATATTTTCGTTACTTCACAAATTTTCTAAAAAACTTGGGTTTCTTCCTGGGTATGATGAGGCCCCTTTTGTTGAGGTAGTGTTCCCACTATCCCCTCTATAATTTCATGCGCAATACTGGGATCAATTTCGATAAAATTTCCTTTGGCAACGCAGTCCAAGAGTTGTCTATGAGACATATTTAGTCCAACATAAAAATTGCGAAGCAAAATTCTCAAATTTACTTCTAGGGTGTGTCGGGGGTGCTGATCCCACGGACACCTATGGGACCACGGCGGACCGGCTCCCTTCTAGTTCAGCAGGGGCTGGAGAGAGCACAAAGAGCAGATCGAGGCGAGGCGCACGAGCAACACGATCAGTTTACCTAGGTTTGGGCCGCACGAATGCGTAAAACCCTACTCCTGCTTTGTAGTTGTATTGGTTTCTTGCTCGGGAGCGCTGATTGCTACAGTACACACCAACAGCTAGCCAGACCGAGCGTGAGAATGATTGTCCGACCCCCTCTGCGTTGCGCATGGGCCTCCTTTTATACGCTCAAGGGGTCACCGACAGATGGCAACGTAGATGAGGGTAAAAATGAAAAAGGCGTGGCGGTCGGCACCGCCGCCTACTACAGTGCATCATACCTAACCCTGATGGCAGGGGACAAAGGCATTAAATGCCTGTCTGTGTCGCCTAGACGGTGCAGAAAGGGACTGCCAGGGACACCATTGCTTGCCACGATAGCAATCTTGCCAGCGCCGCTTGCCACCGTGTACCTCTGGCTGCACAGCTTCCTGCCACGTACGCCTGGAAGGGTCCCTGAGCGACACGTTGGTGGATGTGCTGGAGCGCAGGTACAGAGTGGAGGCTTGCCACAGCAAGCGCCTTGCCGCAGTTGTTGTCTTGTCACGTCTGGGAGCTTGTCGCTCACCGAGCCTTGGTTGGCCTTCCCGGCAAGCTCCTCTTGCCGGGGTCTTGTCTCCTTCCCGACAAGCTCCTCTTGCCGGGGTCTTGGATACTTTGTTCTTGAATGGCTCCAAAGGAACCACGGAGGACCTTGGCGGTCACCCGGCAAGCCTTGCCGCGGGATACTGCGACTGCCCGTGCACAAGTTCGGGATAATAGGGTACCCCTACTCTAGTACACCGACAGGAGCCCACGGGCCTGGGCCATACACGGTGCCGAGCGCTGTTGGGCCAGGCCCAAAACAGGGCACGGGCACGTGCGGCCTGGGTTACGCCGTATCTCACTCCGCATCCGCCGCGCCCTCCGCGCACGGCATGCATCGAACGCGGCGTCGTGGGAGAGATCGTGGGTGGTTTCTTTATTAGGAAAGGAAGAATGTCCGCTCCCTCCTCCTTTATAAGCAGGGAAAGCAGGGGTAGTGCGCCCACTCGCCCCCTTTCCACTCCAATCTCGGAAGCCTCCGCCGCACCCCCGTCTTCTCAAAGCAGCAAGAGAGCAGCGCCCTGCCCCCCCCCATTGCCACCAGCACCACCAACGCCGTCGACCTCCTCCACCACCTCCGCCATGGCTCCGAAAGCTGACAAGGGGAAGGCCGTGAAGTCTACCGAGGCGCATCGGCTTGCGGCGCTGCGGAAGGAGCGGGCCATCTTCCCCCCAAGCTTGCCGCGAAGGAGCTGAGGGAGTACTACTACCTCTTCTGGTCGACGGAGTCGTGGGCTCACCCGAGCACGAAGGTACTCCCAGCCACTGCTCACAAACTGGCTCCGAACGGATATCCCTTCTTCGCCGTGTTCTTCTACTGCGGGCTCTGCCCGCCCTTCTCTGAATTCTTTTGCGACATCATGAACACCTACGGCCTCTGCCTCCTTGACTTCACCCCCAACGCCGTTCTGACCATGGCAGTTTTCGCACACCTTTGCGAAAAATTTGTCGGAGTCCACCCAAACGTAGCCCTCTTCCGCCATTTCTTCATGCCCCGAGTAGAGAGAGGAGAGCCTCTATCCGGCGGAATTGCCTGGATCTCAAGGGCCGGCAAGAAGGATTCTTATCTGGAGGGCGAGTTCCGCGGCAAGTGGGAGGAGTGGAGAGCAGATTGGTGTTGGATTGTCGAGGAGAACCCGCAGCCATTTACTGCCCGGCGCCAAGTAGCAGCAGTACGCGGCAGCGACTGGAGTGACGTGGCCCCGGAAGATGATAGGCTGAGGATTGACGTCACCAGGATCCAACGCCTCAGGCTTGCCGGACTCATAGTAGGCGCCGTTGGCGCGAATTTCCTTCGCCGCCGCATCGCCCCCCTGCAAGAACGGAGGAGGCCCGCCTGGGAGTTCAAGAACGCGGCGGATATCATGAGGCTGCGCCCGGGCCTCAACTACAACTTCACTGTTTTGGAGCTGAATGTGATGCTTCAGGAGCTCTTTAAGTACGATCCAGATCATCCCGAAGTATTTAGGTTGCCGCAGGGTGTAGTCCCGCTGTGTAACAATTCTGCACTTAACCGCATCCGCGCAATAATGCTGCTGTGCGATTCGCATGGACTTGTGCCAACTTGGCAAGAGCCTGCAGATGAGGCTGTGCAGGAATTCTTCGACAACTTGGTAGAAGTGCCGATCTGCCCCGACGAGAAGAATGGCCTCACTCGCGACACCACCGATGCGGAGTTGAAGTGCATCGCCTCCAGGCTGGAAGAGGCGGCGGCAGCCGCAGCGGCAGGCGAGTTCAGATTCACCTTGGAGGAGGCAGAAGCAGCAGAGGCGGCAAACCGTGCCGAGCGAGAGGATCTTGCCGGCAAGAAAGAGCTTGCCCGGCAAGAGGAGCTTGCCGGCAAGAAAGATCTTGCCGGGCGTGACGCCGAGCCGAGCGAGCCCGCCGAGGATACGAGCGGCTCGCTGGATATCAACTCCTCTTCCTCTTCGTCCTCAGACAGCTCGCTGCAAGCAGAGCCTCCATCTCCACCAAGAAGGCGTATTTGCAAGGCCGGGGATGTGGCGAGGCGGCAGGCGAGTCGACAGTCGCCGCACCGCGCGACACGCTCCACCGCAGCAAGCACTGTTGCCGCGGGAGCGCCTCATGCTGCTGCTGCAACTGGAGCAGGGTCTTCTCGGACCACTGCTTCTGCTCCCGCCAAGCGGCCAAGGGAACCTACTCCTCCACCTTCTCGCGCCGGGCGTGAGCCAGATTTCGACTTCTCCGCGTTCAGCTCCGACGAGGAAGAAGAAGAAGAGTAAGATCCTCTTGTTGTCCTTGCAGTTCTTCAATCTTTGCTGTTTTTGTCTTGCATCTCACTTGTTTTACTCTGAACCTGTTCCTTTTCAGGACTCTGGCCCAGAGGGCAGCAAAGAGAGCCAAGGCCCCGGTGATTGTCATCGAGGACGAACCCACCGCGTCAGCAGGGGACGCGCCCGAGACAACCTTGCCGGACCCGACGACTGATCTCCAGAGCAGCCCCCAGCATAAGTATCTTGTTTGCTTTCTGCTGTTGGGCGCGCACGAAGATTCTTGCTTTGCTGATATCTGTTTGTTGACTCGTGCAGGAGCAGAGCAGCCTCACCAGGAGAGCTCGAAGGCCGCCCCCGAAACGCCAAGGGAGAGCCCTCCGACAAGGGAGAGGTCCCCGGCAAGGGAGAGCTCTCCGGCAAGGGACAGCGCCAGCGGCCCCCGGTGACGGAGACCACAACTGCAGAACCTGGCACAGGTAATCTTCTCGCTTCAGAACTTCCCTTGGGTTCTTCTTCTTTTGATCTTCTTCTTTCTTTTTTTGGATATTTGCTTGACTCTTCTCCCCTTTTTCCGGTCGTCAGATCCATCTGTTGCGGAGCCGATGGAGACCGAAGTCGCCGCCGACGACGCCGTTGCCGCCGAGGAAGCAGCCGGCGCTGACGAGCCTGCCAGCGAAGAGGCCGCCAAGGCTGCCGCCGCAGAAGCAGGCGGGGGATCTGGCGATCGTACTGACGACCCTGAGGCCGCAGGAGCGCCAGGCGCTGCACCGACCGCAGATCCCTCCGCCGCTGCTGCCGCGCCAGGCTCCGAAGAGCCCCAGCCTGGCGTCTACTTGATGGCCGGCGACAACATCTTCATCAACCTCCCCTGGGCGTCAAGCTCCAGGGCGCCGGTCGAAGGAGAGAGTTTCGACGGAGAAGTGCTTGCCTCCGCCGGGCTGGCGCTTGTCGACGCGCCAAGCAGCAGCAGCGGCGAACCTGAGGAGGAGCGGCTGCTGCGAAAGCTAGTGTCACTCTACCGTGCCCGGCAAGCCAAGCTGGAATCCCGTGAAGCGCTTGTCGCCAAGGCGGGAGTCGACATCGAGAAGCGCGCGGAGGAGCTCCGGGGTCAAAATCAAGAAGCTCTCCGGTCCTTGGCAGCGGAGCGGGAGCAGCTTGCCGAGGAGCAGAGGGCCTTCCTCCTCGAGAAGGCCGAAATCGAAGAGCAACATAGGCTTGCCACTGAGAAGCTGTCCGTGCAGGAGGGCGAGCTGGTGCAGCGGTTGATCTTGACAGCCACGAGGAGGAGCTTGCCGCGCGCGAGAGAACAGTTGGCAGAGCCCTCAAGCAAGCAGAAGATGCTGCCGCAGCTCCCGAGGCCACCAAGAAGGAGTTGGAGACGAAGGTGGCGCAGCTAGAGGCCGATCTCAAGGCGAGCGGCGACGAGCTTGCTGCGCTCAAGCTTGAGCGAGAGAAGGACGCCAACAGCTATTCAGAGCTGCAGGCCCATTTCGCCGAGAAGGGCAAGGAGCTTGACGCCGCTAAGGACTCCAATGCAGATCTGGAGTTGAAGCTGATCGCTTTGACCAAGACGCTGGACGGCGCCAAGGAGCAGGAGACGGCCCTGAAGGAGGAAGTCAAGGCCGGCAAGGCGCTGCTGGCGAGTGCCGCTGCCGCCCAGAGCACCTTCCGGGAGAACGTGGAGCACTGGACGGAGGGTCTCGTGGATGTTGCCGGAGACATCGACAAGGAGCTGGCGCAGCTGGGAATGGAGGATCTCGGGTATCCTTCCGATGAGAGCCTCCAACCCAGCGGCAAGCTCACTTTGTTCTTCAAGGGCATGGCGACGGCTCTCCGGCGACTCCGGGAGAGGATCCCCAAGCAGCTGGCCGACGAGTCGCACAAGATCTGCGCGGGAGCTCTTCAGAAGGTGCTGGTGAAGGTGGTGTTCCGCAACCCGGGCCTCAACCTCACCAACGTCCTCAGGTCCTTGCCGCCGGATGCTGATCTGGAGGCGCTCAAGACCCTTGTCACACCCATTGTGGACAAGGTGAGCGGAATCAAGAGGGTCGAGGGCGACCGCGTAGACTAGGCTGCCCATTTTCCTCTCTTCTTGTCGCTGCTAGTCATGTTATACAAACAATTTGTTAGAGCCGCGACAAGTTATCTTGTAATATAACTTTTATTTCGGGTACTAATTGCAATGTTATTTCCTCTACTCGATTCCCTCCTTTGTATGTTTTTACCCTACGCTTTTAGGGAACTTGCCGGCGCAGGCACCTTGGCCGCGAGCGCTGAGTGCGGGACGTCAGCAGCCTGCTGGCGGTGCCGCTGCCGGCAAGAAACCTTGTCGCAGCTAGTCGCAGCTCACTTAAGTTATTGAGCGGACTCGAAACAACAGTAAGGGCGCAACTAGCTACGAGTTGGTTCCTCCGCGCACAGGTTTTCCATACAAAGTACAGTTGTTCAAGGAAGATAACTTAAAATTTTTAAAAAATTAATTGCTCAAACTTTGACAACTTATCTTTTCTGTTGTTTGCTTCCCGGCAAGGCGAAACTTTCTTGAACGACACCTGGTCCATACCATATCCTCTTCTTCCCCCCCCCCGGCAAACTTGTGCGCGAGGGAACCTTCTTTTCCTTGAAAGATAAAAGAAAAAAGGAGAAAAAGGTATGGAGCCTTATGGCTCGTTGTTGCTTACCAGGCTAGGTGCTGCACAAAGTGTTAGATAATACATGCAAATAATAAAAAGCATGAAACCGACAAGGCGTGCAGAGCACATGATCTTTGTGCACGGGGTCTGCACCCGGCTTTGTACAACGCGCCCTACGGGTAAAACTTGCGAAGATGCTCGATGTTCCAGGAGTTGCTCACTGGAATGCCATCTTCGGTCTCAAGGCAGACAGCGCCAGGCCTAGTGACTTGTTTCACCCGGTAAGGGCCTTCCCACTTTGGCGTCAACTTGTTGGAATTCTTGGTGGACTGAACGCGCCGAAGAACAACGTCGCCTTCCTCGAGACTTCTGGCATTAACTTTGTGGCTATGGTAGCGGCGCAAAGCTTGCTGGTAGCGAGCAGCTCGCACAGCAGCCTGAAGACGGTCTTCCTCAAGGAGCAGCGCGTCATCTTGTCGCAGCTGCTCTTGCTCAAGCTCATCATAAGGGAGCACTCGAGGCAACCCGTATACGAGTTCCGTGGGGAGAACTGCCTCTGCTCCATAGACTAGAGCGAAAGGTGTCTGGCCAGTGGCTCGATTTGGCGTCGTCCTGATCGACCAAAGAACCACCGGCAGCTCCTCGATCCAGTTTCTTCCGCACTTGTGCAGCTTGTGGAAAGTCCTGGTCTTGAGCCCGCGCAGCACTTCAGCATTTGCCCTCTCCGCTTGACCGTTGCTTCTCGGGTGAGCAACAGAAGCGAAGCAGACCTTGGCGCCAAGGTCTTGGACGTACTGCATGAAGGTGCAGCTCGTAAATTGTGTACCGTTGTCGGTGATTATCCTGTTAGGGATCCTGAAACAGCAAACAATCGACCTGAAGAACTTGACTGCTGACTGTGATGTCACCTTCCTCACTGGTTCCACTTCTGGCCACTTTGTGAACTTGTCGATTGCAACATACAAGTACTCAAAGCCCCCGATTGCTCGGGGAAAGGGGCCGAGGATATCGAGCCCCCAGACCGAAAATGGCCAAGATAAAGGGATCGTCTAGAGAGCTTGAGCTGGCTGGTGTATCTGCTTGGAATGGAACTAGCACGCGTCACACTTGGTTACTTGTGCAGTTGCATCCTGGAGGGCTGTCGGCCAGAAGAAGCCTTGCCGGAATGCTTTGCCGACAAGTGCTCTTGCGCCAATGTGGTGACCACATATGCCTCCATGTATCTCTGCCAACAGCTTTTGTCCATCTTCCTGGTGAATACACTTCAATTTCACACCATTGAGTCTTCTTCTGTACAGTGTGCTATCGACAAACTGGTACGTACTTGACTGCTGGGCTACTCTTTCCGCTTCTTCTTGCTCTTCGGGAAGTTCTCCTGTTTGAAGGAAACGGACAATCTGCTATGCCCATGCTGGAGCTTGAGGCTCGACAACAAGGACTAAAGGCATATCTGCTGCTGCGGGAACATCCGCTTCTACGACAAGAACCTGCAGCTCTGCCGGAGCTTGACGTTCCCCGGCAAGCTTGCCGGAGCAAAACTTGTCGGGAGCGTCTGCTTCAACGGAACAAACCCTAAGGCTTGCCGGAGCAGACTGCTCCTCATCACTCTTGGTGTTGATCTTGGGGACCTTCTTGGCGGCGGCTTCGGGAAGCTCTGCCGGAAAATAGTCGCCAGAAATCAACTTCCTCTTCTTGCTCTGTCCAGTTGACGGCGTTACGGATGGTTGAGTCAGCTTGAGCACAAAAATCCCTGGTTCCACAGGTAACTTAAGTGTGGCGCACTTTGACAGGCTATCGGCAATGTCGTTCTGAGCACTCGGGACATGCTCCATCTGCAGGCCGTCAAAGTGCTCTTCTAGCTTTCTCACTTCGTCAACGTAGGCTTCCATCAAAGGACTCTGGTAATTCTTATTTACTTGGCGGACGACAAGCTGCGAGTCACCCCTGACAATGAGCTTCTTGTTCCCAAGGTCTGCCGCGATCCTGAGACCGGCAAGCAAGCCTTCATACTCTGTAGTATTGTTTGTCGCTTGCTCCTTGGGAAAGTGCATCTGGACTACGTACTTGAGGTGCTCTCCGGTGGGTGCGACAAGCAGCACGCCAGCGCCGGCACCTTGCAACGAGAAGGCACCGTCAAAGTACATGAGCCACTCTTTGCTTGCCTCCTTGACGAGGATGCTCGTCTCTGGAATTTCTTCATCTGGTGTTGGCGTCCACTCTGCTATGAATTATGCCAATGCTCTGCTTTGGATAGTTGAAGTACTCTCAAACTTGAGGCCAAAGCTTTACAGTTCCAGTGCCCACTCGACAATCCTGCCTGTTGCTTCTGGATTCTGCAGTATCCTCTTCAGCGGAAAGCGAGTGACAACTGTGATCTCATGTGCTTGGAATTAATGGCGCAGCTTTCTCGAGGCCATGAGAAGGCCGAAAAGCAATTTCTGCACACCAGAGTACCTTGACCTAGCCCCCTGCAGAAGGGAACTGACAAAGTAAACTGGGCGCTGCACCATTCTCTTCAGCATCTCTTCGCGTACCTGCGCAGATCCATCCTTGTCGGGACCAGAGCTTGTCGGGGAAGCCCCCTGCTTGTCGCTGGATGCGCTTGCCGCGGTTGCTGGCTCGTCATCTGTCTCCCTCTCTGCCACTAACGCAGCACTAACCACTTGATTGGTTGCCGCTATATGCAGTAGCAACTTCTCTTGCGGCTTAGGTGCGACAAGTGTTGGAGTGGAGGACAGGTATCTCTTCAAGTCCTGCAACGCAGCCTCCGCTTCCGGAGTCCATTTCATTGGACCTACTTTTTTCAAAATTTTGAAAAATGGCAGGGCGCGCTCAGCAGACCGAGAGATAAACCTGCTGAGAGCAGGCACGCAACCGGTAAGCTTCCGTACATCCTTGACGCGCTTTGGTGCGTCGATCTGCTCAATGGCCTTGATCTTGTCGGGATTGGCTTCAATTCCTCGCTGAGACACAAAGAACCCGAGAAGCTTGCCGGAAGGGACTCCAAACACACACTTCTCAGGGTTGAGCTTGAGGTTGATCTTGCGCAGATTTGCAAAGGTCTCGTCTAAATCTTGGATCAGAGTTGCCCTGTCCTTGCTCTTGACCACTCTGTCATCCATGTAGGCTTCCACATTTCTATGTATTTGCGGCTCAAGAGCAACATGGACTACTCTTGCAAATGTTGAACCAGCATTCTTTAAACCAAAAGGCATCCGTATGAAACAGTACGTGCCACATGGAGTAATGAATGCGGTTTTCTCCTCATCCTCTTCTGCCATGAAGATTTGATGGTATCCTGAGTATGCGTCAAGAAATGAAAGCAAATCACATCCGGCTGTGGAGTCAACAATCTGGTCAATGCGCGGCAAGGGAAATGGGTCTTTGGGACAAGCCTTATTAACATCGGTAAAGTCGATACAAAGCCTCCATTTCCTGTTTGCCTTGCGCACTACTACAAGATTGGCCAACCACGTAGGATGGAGCACTCCTCTGACAAGGCCTACTGCTTCCAATTTCTTGATCTCTTCTGCTATGAATTCTTGGCGCTCCACTGCTTGCTTCCTGACCTTCTGCTTGAGGGGCCGCGCATGAGGACAAACGGCAAGGTGGTGCTCAATTACTTTCTTGGGAACACCGGGGATGTCAGACGGTTGCCACGCAAACACGTCGACATTCGCCCGCAGGAAAGCAATGAGCGCACTTTCCTATTTAGGGTCGAGAGTGGCACTGATGGTGAAGGTACCACCAGTGCCGTCCTCTTTGGCGGACACCTTCTTAGTATGTGGCGGAGCTTCCATTGCCTTCTTACACTTGCCGGTGGAGCTCGATGGTGCGTCCTCGACGTAGCGCAGCACTCCGAAGAGGTGCGCTTGCCGGAGTGGGCATCAGAGCTCTTGCCGGACTTGGTCTTCTTCTTCCCCCCGGGAGCTTTATCGGCAAGTGTCTTGCGATCTATTGCGGCTGCTGCTTCCCGGTAGATCTTGTCAGCGCAAATAAGGGCATCCTTCTTGTCGCCAGGGACAGAGATGACGCTTATCGGGCCTGGCATCTTGAGCATGTTGTATGCGTAGTGAGAGGCTGCCATGAAGTTGGTGAGTGCTGGACGGCCTAGTATCCCATTGTAAGGCAATGGAAAATCGGAACGTCAAAAGAGACCCTCTCAGTCCTGAAGTTCATCTCGCTGCCAAATGTTACCGGCAACGTGACCTTCCCTTTCGGCTTGCTCCGTCCCGGGTTGATTCCTTGGAATGTACCGGTCTCTTCGAGCTCGCTGTCAGGGATCTGGAGTTTCTGGAGTACAGCGGAGGAGATCAGGTTCAAGCCGGCCAAGCCGTCAACTAGCATCTTGGTGACCTTGAGGTTGCGGATAGTTGGTGAAACCAACAACGGCAAGCACCCGACCGCAGTTGTGCGATCGGGGTGGTCCTCAATGTCAAAGATGATAGGCGTGCTGGACCATTTCAGAAGCTTGCGCGATTCGACAGGTGGCTCTGCCGCATTAACTTCCCGTAGCCACTGCTTGAGTTGGCGGTGGGAAGTATGCAGAGAAGCACCGCCGTCAACGCACAAGACTTCTGTAGCTTTCTGAAACTCCTGCTCACTGTTCTCGACATCATCCATGTCTTCGTCGTCATCATCGTCGTCATCCTTGTCGCGGCCGCGGGGAGGTCTGTCTCCTTGCCGCTGCTTGGCCTTGCCGCGGCGTCCTCCCCGGCTGGCGCGCTTCTTGCCTGTTTTTCCAGCGCCTCCTTGGGCCCTCTCCTTGTTGCGCTGCTCGTACTCAGCTTTTGGTTGCTGGACAAGCTACTCGACCTTCTTGCAACTCTGGAGGTCATGGCCCTTGGTGCGGTGGATCTTGCAGTACTGCTTGTCGGCGGCCGCCATAGTCTGGCAGTTGGTGCATGCGGCAATCTCCTTGCCGGAGCTACCTACTTTGGCTTTCTTGGCGGCACCGTCGTTGCCGGACTGCTCAACGACTAGCACCTCTTTGCCCTTCTTCTTCCTGTTGTTGCACCACCGGTTTTTCTTTGCCGGGGCAGCATCTTCGCTGTCAGATCCTCCTGCTCCTGTACTCTCTCCAGGGAGTTTCCTCCCTTCCTCAGCACGTGCACACTTGTCGGCCAGGGCATAGAGCTCACTGACGTCTCTGATCCTGCACATCGCCATCTCCTCCCGCATCCTGCGGTTACGCACATTCTGATGGAACGCGCTGATGACCACGGCAGGGTGGATATCTGGGATGTTGCGTTGTACACGGCTGAATCTCTGAATGTACTTGCGCAGGGGCTCTCCTTCCTTCTGGGCGAGCAGGTGAAGATCACTTTCTTGCCCATGAGGTTTGTGGCCGCCTGTAAAGGCGCCGACAAACTGATGGCAAAGGTCTGCCCAAGAGGATATGGAGTTGTCCAGCAAGTGCATGAGCCAGGACCTGACGTCGGGCTTGAGCACCAGCGGGAAGTAGTTGGCAAGGACCTTGTCGTCTCGCCCCCCGGCAGCTTGCACCGTGATGGTGTAGATGCTGAGGAACTCCGACAGGTGCGACTTGCCGTCGTACTTTTCTGGTACGTCTGGCTTGAAATTCTTCTGGCTGGGCCACTGGACTTGCCGCAGCTCACGGGTAAACGCAGGGCAACCTACCGCGTACGGCAAGTCGCCTAGTTCCCCTGGCGCATGCATATCGACAGAAGGCCCAGCGTGCAGGTCTGATTGACGCCGCGCTTCTCTTCGGCGCTCGATGCGAGTACGAGCGTCTTCTTGCTGTCATTCGTGGAGAACTTGGCGCTGATCGCGACGAGCTCGCGGATCTGATGATGCGGTGGAGTCGCTGTCGTGGTGGATCCGACGAGTCAGCGATCTTGGCCTTCGGGGCGGAGAGTGCACAGTGGTTGCACCCCCACCGGTCTTGTCGCCACCGGCTTGCGCCTGGCTGACTTGCCGCGGCAGCGAAGTACTCGGCTGCCGTGGATTGTCGCCGTTGGCGAAGCCGATGAGGCTCTGAATGGTGGCCCTCCAGTCGTCGATCTTGTCTGGTGCTGGAGGGTAGTCTAGGAGCAGTTGAGCTCGCGCCAAAGCTTCTGCCGGAGTGGCGGGCGGCGGCGGCGAACGGTGCAAGGAACGGGATATGCTCGGACTTCTAACTACGTTAGAAGGAGCAGTATCTCGTCCAGGCGACCGTGCCCCACTCGCGCCAGCATGTTGGCGTGCATGCTGGTCTTGAGCACTCCGGGATCCACCAGCTTGATCTTGGCCCAGCAAACGTATGGTACCGTGAGTACCATAACGCTGCTGGTCCTGCGCCTCCTGAGATGGGCGCGGTGCGTGTATGGACGCCGAGGTCTTGGAGTGCGCTCGGTCGTTGTGGGAGTCGACCCCGCCGCCGATGTGCAGCGCAGTCTTGTCCTTGGACCTGGCAGCACCATTAGCTCCCTCGTCGGCGCCCGTTCTTCCGTCGGCGTCTACTCCACCAGCCGTTCGCTCCGGCGATGGTGGGCTTGGCGCGGACGGAGCAGCCGCCTCTGAAGCCTTCTTCTTCGGCGGCATGTCGATGAAGACGATGAAGATCTGGCTCGTGCGAACGCCGGATCAGGTTCACACAACCTCGACGCTCCCCTGCCTGGCGCACCAAAGATGTCGGGGGTGCTGATCCCACGGACACCTATGGGACCACGACGGACCGGGCCCCTTCTGGTTCGGCAGGGGGCGGAGAGAGCACAAAGAGCAGATCGAGGCGAGGCGCACGAGCAACACGATCAGTTTACCCAGGTTCGGGTAGCACGGATGTGTAAAACCCTACTCCTGCTTTGTAGTTGTATTGGTTTCTTGCTCGAGAGCGCTGATTGCTACAGTACACACCAACAGCTAGCCAGACCGAGCGTGAGAATGATTGTCCGACCCCCTCTACGTTGCGCATGGGCCTCCTTTTATACGCTCAAGGGGTCACCGACAGCTGGCAAAGTAGATGAGGCTAAAAATGAAAAAGGCGTGGCGGTCGGCACCGCCGCCTACTACAGTGCATCATACCTAACCATGACGGCAGGGGACAAAGGCATTAAATGCCTGTCTGCGTCGCCTAGACGGTGCAGAAAGGGACCGCCAGGGACACCATTGCTTGCCATGATAGCAATCTTGCCAGCGCCGCTTGCCACCGTGTACCTCTGGCTACACAGCTTCCTGCCACGTACGCCTGGAAGGGTCCCTGAGCGACACGTTGGTGGATGTGCTGGAGCGCAGGTACAGAGTGGAGGCTTGCCGTGGCAAGCGCCTTGCCGCGGTTGTTGTCTTGTCGCGTCCGGGAGCTTGTCGCTCACCGAGCCTTGGTTGGCCTTCCCGGCAAGCTCCTCTTGCCGGGGTCTTGTCTCCTTCCCGACAAACTCCTCTTGCTAGGGTCTTGGATACTTTGTTCTTGAATGGCAAGCCTTGCCGCGGGATACTGCGACTGCCCGTGCACAAGTTCGGGATACTAGGGTACCCCTACTCTAGTACACCGACAGGGTACAATTACGATAAGATTCCATCATCCTAAACCAAGCATCTTTTAAGTTTTCTCCTTGTCTTTGTTTGAAGTGAAGAACCTCAAACTCGGGAGACAAAGGAGCGGATAAGGGACTGGCCATAACGACAAGCAAGCAATCCAACACACGAGCAAACTAGAAGCAGGCAAAAAGAGGCAGATAGGGATAGAGAAGGAGGACGGAGAGAGAGGGCAAATAAAACGGCAAGGGTGGAGTGGGGGAGAGGAAAACGAGAGGCAAATGGCAAATAATGTAATGCGGGAGATAAGGGTTTGTGATGGGTACTTGGTATGTTGACTTTTGCATAGACTCCCCAGCAATGGCGCCAGAAATTCTTCTTGCTACCTCTTGAGCACTGCGTTGGTTTTCCCTTGAACAGGAAAGGGTGATGCAGCAAAGTAGCGTAAGTATTTACCTTAGTTTTTGAGAACCAAGGTATCAATCCAGTAGGAGGACACGCACGAGTCCCTCACACCTACACATAAAAATAAAATCCTCCCAACCAACGCAATAAAGGGGTTGTCAATCCCTTCATGGTCACTTACGAAAGTGAGATCTGATAGATATGATAAGATAATATTTTTGGTATTTTTATGATAAAGATGCAAAGTAAATAAAGCAAAATAAAAACGGCAAAAGAAATAGCTTGTTGATGGAAAATTAATATGATAGAAAATAGACCCAGGGGCCATAGGTTTCACTAGTGGCTTCTCTCGAGAGCATAAGTATTACGGTGGGTAAACAATTTACTGTTGAGCAATTGACAGAATTGAGCATAGTTATGAGAATATCTAGGTATGATCATGTATATAGGCATCATGTCCGAGACAAGTAGACCGATTCATGCCTGCATCTACTACTATTACTCCACACATCGTCCGCTATCCAGCATGCATCTAGAGTATTAAGTTCAAAAGAACAGAATAATGCTTTAAGCAAGATGACATGATGCAGAGGGATAAACTCATGCAATATGATATAAACCCTATCTTGTTATCCTCGATGGCAACAATACAATACGTGCCTTGCTGCCCCTACTGTCACTGGGAAAGGACACCGCAAGATTGAACCCAAAGCTAAGCACTTCTCCCATTGCAAGAAAGATCAATCTAGTAGGCCAAACCAAACTGATAATTCGAAGAGACTTGCAAGGATAACCAATCATACATAAAAGAATTCAGAGAAGATTCAAATATTGTTCATAGATAAACTTGATCATAAACCCACAATTCGTCGGTCTCAACAAACACACCGCAAAAGAAGATTACATTGAATAGATCTCCACAAGAGAGGGGGAGAACATTGTATTGAGATCCAAAAAGAGAGAAGAAGCCATCTAGCTAATAACTATGGACCCGAAGGTCTGAGGTAAACTACTCACACATCATCGGAGAGGCTATGGCGTTGATGTAGAAGCCCTCCGTGATCGATGCCCCCTCCGGCGGAGCTTCGGAAAAGGCCCCAAGATGGGATCTCACGGGTACAGAAGGTTGCGGCAGTGGAATTAGGGTTTTGGCTCCGTATCTGGTAGTTTGGGGGTATGTAGGTATATATAGGAGGAAGAAGTATGTCGGTGGAGCAACATGGGCCCCACGAGGGCGGAGGGCACGCCTAGAGGGGGTAGGCGCGCCCCCTACCTCGTGCCTTCCTGGTTGCTTTCTTGACGTAGGGTCCAAGTCCTCTGGATCACGTTCATTCCAAAAATCACGTTCCCGAAGGTTTCATTTTGTTTGGACTCCGTTTGATATTCTTTTTCTGCGAAACACCGAAATAGGCAAAAAAACAACAATTCTGGGTTGGGCCTCCGGTTAATAGGTTAGTCCCAAAAATAATAGGAAAGTGTATAATAAAGCCCAATAATGTCCAAAACAGAATATAATATAGCATGGAACAATAAAAAATTATAGATACGTTGGAGACGTATCACACATCACAACATGCCCTGCAAAAACAAGTTAGACGTCCTCTACTTTGTTGTTGCAAGTTTTACGTGGCTGCTACGGGCTGAGCTAGAACCATTCTTACCTACGCATCAAAACCACAACGATGGTTCGTCAAGTTAGTGATGTTTTAACATTCTCAAGGACTGGGCGTAGCCACACTTGGTTCAACTAGAGAAACTGACACCTAATGTCTACTACACAACCTTCTTCTTGTAGATGTTGTTGGGCCTGCAAGTGCACAGGTTTGTAGGACAGTAGCAAATTTCCCTCAAGTGGATGACCTAAGGTTTATCAATCCGTAGGAGGCGTAGGATGAAGATGGTCTCTCTCAAGCAACCCTGCAACCAAATAACAAAGAGTCTCTTGTGTCCCCAACACACCCAATACAATGTAAATTGTATAGGTGCACTAATTCGGCGAAGAGATGCTGAAACAAGTGGTATATGGATAGTAGATAAAGGTATTTGTAATCTGAAATAATAAAAACAGCAAGGTAACGAATGATAAAAGTGAGCGTAAACGGTATTGCAATGTGTTGAAACAAGGCCTAGGGTTCATACTTTCGCTAGTGTAAGTTCCCTCAACAATACTAACATAATTGGATCACATAACTATCCCTCAACATGCAACAAAGAGTCACTCCAAAGTCAGTAATAGCGGAGAACGAACGAAGAGATTATGGTAGGGTACGAAACCACCTCAAAGTTATTCTTTCCAATCAATCCGCTGGGCTATTCCTATAAGTGTCACAAACAGCCCTAGAGTTCGTACTAGAATAACACCTTAAGATACAAATCAACCAAAACCCTAGTGTCACCTAGATACTCCAATGTCACCTCAAGTATCCGTGGGCATGATTATACGATATGCATCACACAATCTCAAATTCATCTATTCAACCAACACAAAGGACCTCAAAGAGTGCCGCAAAGTTCTACCGGAGAATCACGATGAAAACGTGTGCCAACCCCTATGCATAGGTTCATGGGAGGAACCCGCAAGTTGGTCACCAAAACATACATCAAGTGAATCACGTGATATCCCATTGTCACCACAGATATCCACGGCAAGACATACATCAAGTGTTCTCAAATCTTTAAAGACTCAATCCGATAAGATAACTTCAAAGGGGAAACTCAATTCATTACAAGAGAGTAGAGGGGGGAAGAAACATAAGATCCAACTATAATAGCAAAGCTTGCGATACATCAAGATCGTATCACCTCAAGAACACGAGAGAGAGAGAGAGAGAGATCAAACACATAGCTATTGGTACATACCCTCAGCCCCGAGGGAGAACTACTCCCTCCTCGTCATGGAGAGCACCGGGATGATGAAGATGGCCACCGGTGAGGGTTCCCCCCTCCGGCAGGGTGCCAGAAGAGGGTCCCGGTTGACTTTTGGTGGCTACGGAGGCTTCTGGCGGCGGAACTCCCGATCTATCTTGCGTTCTGGAAGTTTTAGGTCACGTAGGTATATATGGGTGCAGGAGGTACGTCAGGGGAGCCACGAGGGCCCCACGAGACAGGGGGCGCGCCTAGGGGGGCGCCCCCACCCTCGTGAGCACCTCGTTCTTTCCTTGACGTGGGGTCCAAGTCCATCAGGTGTGTTTCCTTCCAAAAATAACTTCTCCAGTTGATTTCGTTCCGTTTCGACTCCGTCTGATATTCCTTTTCTTCAAAACACTGAAGTAGGTATAAAACAGCAAATCTGGGCTGGGCCTCCGGTTAATAGGTTAGTCCCAAAAATAATATAAAAGTGGATAATAAAGCCCAATATTGCCCAAAACAGTAGATAATATAGCATGGAGCAATCAAAAATTATAGATACATTGGAGACGTATCAAGCATCCCCAAGCTTAATTCCTGCTCATCCTCGAGTAGGTAAATGAAAAAAAAGATAATTTTAGATGTGGAATGCTAGTTGGCATAATTTTAATGTAATTCTTCTTAATTGTGGCATGAATATTCAGATCCATAAGATTCAAGAAAAAAGTTTAATATTGACATAGAAACAATAATACTTCAAGTATACTAACTAAGCAATTATGTCTTCTCGAAATAACATGGCGAAAGGAAGTTATCCCTACAAAATCATATAGTCTGGCTATGCTCCATCTTCACCACACGAAATATTTAAATCATGCACAACCCCTATGACAGGCCAAGCAATTGTTTCATACTTTTGATGTTCTCAAACTTTTTCAATCTTCACGCAATACATGAGCGTGAGCCATGGATATAGCACTATAGGTGGAATAGAATGGTGGTTGTGGAGAAGACAAAAAGGGAGAAGATAGTCTCACATCGACTAGGCGTATCAACGGGCTATGGAGATTCCCATCAATAGATATCAATGTGAGTGAGTAGGGATTGCCATGCAACGGATGCACTAGAGCTATAAGTATATGAAAGCTCAACAAAATAAACTAGTGGGTCTGCATCCAACTTGCTTGCTCACGAAGACCTAGGGCATTTTGAGGAAGCCCATCATTGGAATATACAAGCCAATTTCTATAATGAAAGATTCCCACTAGTACATGAAAGTGAAAACATATGAGACTCTCTATATGAAGAACATGGTGCTACTTTGAAGCACAATATATGAGACTCGCTATATCATGGTGCTACTTTGAAGCACAAGTGTGGTAAAAGGATAGTAGCATTGCCCCTTTTTATTTTATTTTTATATTTTTTTATTTCGCCTTTCTCTTTTTTTTGGCCTTTTTTGGGATAATGCTCTATTGAATGATGATCATCACATTCTATTTATTTACAACTCGATACTAGAACAAAGTATGACTCTATATGAATGCCTCCGGTGGTGTACCGGGATATGCAATGAATCAAGAGTGACAAGTATGAAAGAATTATGAACAATGGCTTTGCCACAAATACTATGTCAACTACATGACCATGCTAAGAAATATGACAATGATGGAGTGTGTCATAATAACCGAAACGGTGGAAAGTTGCATGGCAATATTTCTCGGAATGGCTATGGAAATGCCATAATAGGTAGGTATGGTGGCTGTTTTGAGGAAGGTATATGGTGGGTTTATGGTACCGGTGAAAGTTGTGCGGTACTAGAGAGGCTAGCAATGGTGGAAGGGTGAGAGTGCGTATAATCCATGGACTCAACATTAGTCATAAAGAACTCACATACTTATTGCAAAAATCTAGAAGTTATCAAAGCAAAGTATTACGTGCATGCTCCTAGGGGGATAGATTGGTAGGAAAAGACCATCGCTCGTCCCCGACCGCCACTCATAAGGAAGGCAATTAATAAATAAATCATGCTCCGTCTTCATCACATAACGGTTCACCATACATGCATGCTACGGGAATCACAAACTTCAACACAAGTATTTCTCAAATTCACAACTACTCAACTAGCATGACTCTAATATTACCATCCTCATACCTCAAAACAATCATCAAGTATCAAACTTCTCTTAGTATTCAACACACTCATAAGAGAATTTTATTATTAATCTTGTATACCTAGCATATTAGGATTTTAAGCAAATTACCATGCTATTTAAGACTCTCAAAATAATCTAAGTGAAGCATGAGAGTTCATCTATTTCTTCAAAATAAAACTATGACCATGCTCTAAAAGATATAAGTGAAGCACTAGAGCAAATGACAAACTACTCCGAAAGATATAAGTGAAGATCAATGAGTAGTCGAATAATTATGCAACTATGTGAAGAATCTCTAACATTTAATAATTTCAGATCTTGGTACACTATTCAAACAGCAAGCAAAGCAAAATAAAATGACATCTAAGAGTAGCAAACATGATGTGAAGAAGCAAAAACTTAGGATCAACCGAAACTAACCGATAGTTGTTGAAGAAGAAAGGTGGGATGCCAACCGGGGCATCCCCAAGCTTAGACGCTTGAGACTTCTTGAAATATTATCTTGGGGTGCCTTGGGCATCCCCAAGATTGAGCTTTTGTTTCTCCTTAATTCCTCTCATAACACGGTCTCCCTAAATCTCAAAAAGCTTCATCCACACAAAACTCAATGAGGACTCATGAGATAAGTTAGTATAAACCATTGCCAAAACCTTATCATACTCTACTGTAGCAAATCACTAAAATTATTATTCAACATTGCATACTAAATGCCTCTGCATATTTAATAGTCCTATCCTCAAATAGAATCATTAAAGAAGCAAACATATGCAAGCAATGCAAACATAACAGCAATCTGCCTAAACAGGATAGTCTGTAAAGAATGCTGCAACATCCATACTTACCTAACTCCAAAACTTATGAAAGAAAATTCCCACTGTAGTAAATTTATCAGAGCTTAATATGCAAAAGGTTTCAACATTTTATCACATTCTGACTTTTCTAGGGAATTATTGCAACAGCGGTAAACTTTCTGTTTTCAAACAGCAACATGTGGACTTCTAAAATAGGCTTAGTAAAGGTTATCAATGCCACTTTTATTGAAATAAAAGATGCAAAACATTGTTCTAAATAACAGCAAGAAAATTCTAACAAAATAAATTGACGCTCCAAGCAAAACACATATCATGTGGCGAATAAAAATATAGCTCCAAGTAAAGTTACCGATGAACGAAGACGAAGGAGGGGATGCCTTCCGGGGCATCCCCAAGCTTAGGCTCTTGGTTGTCCTTGAATATTACCTTGGGGTGCCTTGCGAATCCCCAAGATTAGGATCTTGCCCCTCCTTATTCCATAGTCCATCGAATCCTTACCGAAAACTTGAAAACTTCACAACACAAAACTTAATAGAAAACTCGTAAGCTCCGTTAGTATAAGAAAGCAAAACACCACTTCAAGGTACTGTAATGAACTCATTATTTATTTATATTGGTGTTAAACCTACTGTATTCCAACTTCTCTATGGTTTATAAACTACTTTACTAGTCATAGATTCATCAAGATAAGTAAACAACACATGAAAAACAGAATCTGTCAAAAACAGAACAGTCTGTAGTAATCTGAATCAAACGTATACTTATGGAACTCATAAAATTCTCAAATAAATTGCTGGCCTGAGGAATTTATCTATTAATCATCTTCAAAAATAATTAACTAAATATCACTCTCTGTAACGCCCCGAGACCGATGTGCCAAGCTCGTGCAGTTATTCGCTGTTGTTGCCTTGTCATTGCTTGCGTGTCATGCATTGCATATCATGTCATCATGTGCATTTCATTTGCATACATGTTCGTCTCATGCATCCGAGCATTTTTTCCCGTTGTCCGCTGTCGGAGTAAATAGCCATGGGTAGCCTAGCCGGCTTCCCCTGGCCCATCAGAAAAAATTACGAGCCCGTCCGGCTCTCAAGAAGATTCAAGACTTGGGGCCGCCTCCCCCCTCTGCCGGCTACCTCCTAGGCCGGCTTCGGGGGCGGCCCGCCCTTTACCCTCATGAAGAAAGCTGTGGAGGGCCGACTATGAGAAACCGGCTACAGCAAGGCTGACTCCAAGAGGCCGGCTCCCATAAAGCGGTCAAGGCCGTACCCGCAAAGTACGTGTCTACCCCGCGATGATGAAGCAGGGCGTGGCTACAGTGGAGCCTGCCACCCCCAAAACCCGGAGCACGCCTGGTACAGTGCACCGTACGGGTAGCCACGACCCATCTGGCGCGGCCCTGCTGCCACGGCGGCCCCGACGCCGTCCACGACGGGCCACTAGCGTGGCCCCCGAGGCGGTGGGCCCCTTCGGGCAGAGAGATGCCGAAGGCGGCCGCACCTCCTCCCAAGTCGGCCTAATGGAGAGCCGGCCCCCCATAGCCGGCTCGCCATCTTCCTCGAGGGAGATGCCCATTAAGGAGACAAGATGCGGCGGGGCTACAGTAATCGCCCGCCAGGGCGGCGGTACTGTAGCCACGCTTACCCCGACCAAGCCTGCGTCAACAGCACGGAGCAACAGTAACCGGCCACCGACCAGGCCCTGGCCTGTGGGGCCTGCCTATCGACCAAGGAGCCAGCAGCCGGCGCAGAAGCTGGCAAGCACAGTCACAGACAGCTGGGCCCCACGCCCAGCTAGATTACCATTGTACCCCCGGGGGGTAGGCCTATATAAACCCCCCGGTGCACCCATGCAAAGGGTTGGACTCTCAAGTTAGACCTAGACACCATACAAGGAGAGGAAGCAAGCTAGCTGAGCCCTTCTTCCTCCTTCCACCCAAAACAGCTCGAGGAGCATTGTGTAGCTACTTGTTCATATAGTAACCATGCGGAGACCCCGTAGAGCAGCAGTAGGGGTGTTATCTCCTCGGAGAGCCCTAAAGCTGGGTAAGATTCGCCGGCGTGCATGTCTTCGCCTTATCCCGTTTCCAGGCACCGGCGATGTTTTATTGGCTCCCACAATTTTAAGCCACCCGTTGGCATATGTCGCACCTACCACCCGACATTTGGCGCCCACCTTGGGGCCAGGTGCACCGTCGTCCGGAGACCTGTTCTGGACGGGAACCCTTTTCCTCCCTCGCGAGCGTAGCCAGCCCGGCTCGCCCGATGGCGCTTGCCGCAACGCGCTGCATGGCGTCACCAACGTCTGCGCGGCGAGCAGCCTCGCCGACCTCTTCGACAAGGCCCGCATCTCCGACGAGCTTGCCTCCGATGCGGGCACCGACCACCTCGCCAACCTCCTCGGCCAGCTCCACGTCTCCAGCGAGCCCGCTGCGGATTTGGAGTCAGTTGGCTCCACCGACCCGATGCCTGTCGACTCCGACACGGCATCCTATGACACCTTCCCCACCAACGTCACGATCTACAACGACCCGCTCCCTCCGGCTAGCGATCGCGATACTGTCACTACGGAGGTGATGGTTATCGGCCACGACGGCCCGACTGACGAGGACGCCCGCGACGCCCCACGCGCGGCGGCCCATGACTTGTCCGCCCCCCTTTCGGCTGACGCCGATGACGAAGTACTGGAGGCGTGCCGCCTCGCCCTCCTCGCGGAGGGCCGGCGGATGGCCTCCGTAAGACGCCTCACCGAGGCCTACCAGCGCGAAGCTGACCGCGCTGCCTTCGGCACGCCGGCTCCGGCTGGCCCAAGCCGGGCTGGTGCTGTCAGGCAACGCGGCGCCGTCATCACCG
Source organism: Triticum monococcum (assembly GCA_034509565.1). NCBI lineage: Eukaryota > Viridiplantae > Streptophyta > Magnoliopsida > Poales > Poaceae > Triticum > Triticum monococcum. Next base: position 701,751,831 of record CM067847.1, read on the forward strand.
ACATGCTTGGAGTCGATCGCCCGGTCTACGCCACTCCGCTCGAGAACCTACGCGCCGCCCAGGCGGCCGTAGACGAGCTGGACGGCTTGGAAGCCGAAGACCTCCCCCACATGACGCAGCGTATACAACAACTAATTGACGCGGCCGCTCGGCGGCACGAAGCCGACGCTTGCGCGGGGAGCCCTCCCCCGCGCCGCGATCACGGCGCAACTTCCCGATCGCCGACTACGAGCAACACCCGCGCGCGGCGCGAGAAAGAGCCGGCTTCCAGCCGAAGCCGGACCCAAATCTCCATCGAGCGAGATGCGGACGGCCGCCCCCGAGCCATGGAATGGCGGGGCACCCCGCCTCCGCCTCGAGCTCGTGGAGACAGATACCCCACCCCACCTCCAGTGGCGCACCCGACTCTCAGCGGCCGGCTTGGTCGCCACGAAGGAGTCGGCAAAAACGACGCCCGCCACCGGATCGACCGCCTGGCCAGATCCCTGGCGTTGGAAGAAGAAGACGATGTCGGCCCGCCTTGCTTTGGCCCCCGCATCCGCGACGAGCCCTTCCCCAAAGGGTTCTCGCTCCCAAGAGAGATGCCCAAGTACAACGGCTCGGTGAAGCCGGAAGACTGGCTGACCGACTACTCCACAGCCGTCAGCATCGCCAATGGCAACCGGCGCGTTGCCGTGAAGTACGTGCCCCTCATGCTGCAAGGCACGGCACGGACTTGGCTCAACAGCCTCAAGCCTCTCAGCATCAATAGCTGTGTAGGTTTCACTGAAGCCTTCGTTCGCAACTTCACCAGCACCTACAAGCGGGCTCCCAAGCCCAGACAGCTCTCCCTATGCATACAGGGCCCAGCCGAGTCCACTCGCGACTACCTCACGCGTTGGGCCGAGCTCCGCAACTCCTGCGAAGGGGTGCATGAGGTGCAAGCCATCGAATACTTCACTGCCGGGTGCCGAGAGGGCACCCTCCTCAAGCACAAGCTTCTTTGCGACGAGCCGACTACCCTCGACGAGCTCCTGAACATCGCCGACAAGTACGCCACCGCCGACTCCTCGATGAAGACCAAGCTCCGGGTGGACGCGACCGGGAAAGTGCTCAATCCGGCGCCCCAAGCACCGGCTGGAGATGCCGGCCGACGCCAACACCAGAATGATTAGAAGCGCAAAGGCCCTGCGCCGCCTCCCGCTAGCCGGCAGGTGGCCATGGTCGAAGATGCGCCGCCTGAGGGGCGGTCCGCGCCCAAGAAGCCCAAGGGCGGCCGGCCGGCTTGGCAGCCGGCCTTCTCCTACGAACAAACCCTTGACGCCCCGTGCAAGTTCCATAGCGGCGCGAAGCCGTCCAACCATACGACCCGAAAGTGTAACTGGCTCGCCCGAATCTCCAAGGGCGAAGGGCTCACGCCGACTCCGCCTGCCGGCCCGCCGCCTCCGGCTTCGCCGCCCAAGGCCGCTCGGCCCGCGGTCGACGCCGTGCAGGACGAGTTCCCTAACGAGCAAGCATCTTACGTTGTCTTCACGAGCCAGCCCGAAGACCGGCGCAGCAAGCGCCGAGAGCAACAAGCAGTCAATGTGGCCACCGCCAACCCAGCCGGCCACATGCATTGGTCAGAGAAATCCATCAACTGGAGCCGGGCCGACCACCCAGAGGTGATGCCGTCCCCCGGCTCCTACGCTTTGGTCCTGGAGGCCACCCTTGCGACGGACACGCGTGCCGCGCGCTTCTCTCGCGTGCTGATCGATGGTGGAAGCAGCATCAACATCCTGTACCGCGACACCATGGAGAAGTTGGGTGTCAGGGCAAAACAGCTTGTGCCGACTCGAACGGTGTTTCACGGCATCGTACCCGGTTTATCCTGCGCCCCCATCGGCAAGATCAAGATCGATGTACTCTTTGGGGGCAAGGATCATTTCCGCCGGGAAGCAATCTGGTTCGAGGTGGTGGACCTGGAGAGTCCTTACCACGCCTTGCTTGGCCGACCCGCCTTGGCCAAGTTCATGGCGGTCCCCCACTACGCATACCTCAAGATGAAGATACCAAGCTCCAAGGGCATCATCACCATCACCGGCGACTACAAGAAGTCCGCCGACTGCGCCGCGGCCAGCAGCCGGCTGGTCGAATCCCTCGTGATTGCCGAAGAAAAGAAGACGCTGGACAGGGTCGTGGCCCTGGCCAGCAAGCAGCTAAACCAGCCCGCCGACTCCAAGGAGTATGATGCCCAAGGATCTTTCCAGCCGGCCAAGGAGACCAAGAAAATACAGCTCGACGCCGAGCACCCCGAGAGGTTTGCCGTCATTGGGGCGAGCCTAAGCAGCAAATAGGAAGGCGAGCTCGTTGATTTCCTCCGTGAGAATCGGGATATCTTTGCATGGTCCCCCAAGGACATGCCGGGTGTTCCGAAGGATTTCGCCGAGCACAAATTACATGTGCGGGAGGACGCCAAACCAGTCAAGCAGCCTCTCCGCCGACTGTCAGAGGAGAAGAGAAGGATCATAGGGGAGGAGATAGCCCGGCTTCTTGCAGCCGGCTTCATCATGGAAGTTTTCTTCCCCGAGTGGCTCGCGAACCCGGTTCTCGTGCTGAAAAAGAATAACAAGTGGCGCATGTGTATAGATTACACAAGCCTCAACAAAGCCTGCCCAAAAGATCCCTTCGCCCTGCCCAGAATTGACCAAGTGATAGACTCCATAGCCGGATGCGAGCTGTTGAGCTTTTTGGATGCTTATTCGGGATACCACCAGATAAAACTGAACCCGGATGACTGACTGAAGACCGCCTTCATCACGCCGTTCTGAGCCTTCTGCTACCTGACCATGACATTCGGCTTGAGGAATGCCGGCGCCACTTTTCAGCGTTGCATGCAGAAATGCCTCCTCACGCAGCTTGGCAAAAACGCCCACGTCTACGTGGATGATATCGTGGTGAAGACGGAGAAGCGCGGCACTCTGCTGGAAGACCTGAAAGAGACATTCGAGAACCTGCGTCGGTTCCGAATCAAGCTCAACCCCGAGAAATGCGTGTTCGGAGTGCCAGCCGGCCAGCTCCTAGGCTTTCTGGTCTCTGAACGCGGCATCGAGTGCAACCCTGTGAAGATCAAGGCCATCGAGAGGATGGCGGTCCCAACCAAGCTTCGAGAGATCCAGAAGTTCACCGGGTGCCTGGCCTCTCTGAACCGCTTCATCAGCCGGCTTGGAGAGAAAGCTCTCCCTCTCTACCGCCTCATGAAGAAGAGCACCCACTTCGGGTGGAATGACTAGGCCGACCAAGCTTTCCACGAGCTAAAGAAAATGCTGGCCACGCCGCCTGTCTTGGCGGCGCCGACTAAGAAAGAGCCCATGCTCCTTTATATTGCCGCCACTAGCCGGGTGGTCAGCACCGTCATTGTAGTCCAACGCCCCGAAGAAGGCCGAGCCCAGCCGGTCCAGAGGCCGGTTTATTACCTGAGCGAGGTGTTGTCCGCCTCGAAACAGAACTACCCGCACTACCAGAAGATGTGCTATGGCGTGTACTTCACCGCCAAGAAGCTGAAGCCATACTTTCAAGAACATCCTATCACGGTCGTATGCACTGCCCCACTGGCCGAGATCATAGGCAGCCGGGATGCATCCGGCCGGGTGGCTAAATGGGCCATCGAGCTAGCCCCTTACACGATCTTCTACCAACCCCGCACCGCCATCAAGTCGCAAGCACTGGCCGACTTCCTCATCGACTGGGTCGAGACCCATTACTTACCGCCAGCTCCCGACTCCACCCATTGGCGCATGCACTTTGACGGATCCAAGATGCGCACCGGCTTGGGAGCCGGCGTCGTCCTTACCTCTCCTAAGGGCGACAAGCTCAGATACACACTGCAGATCCACTTCGCCGCCTCCAACAATGTAGCCGAGTACGACACGCTCATACACGGGCTCCGGCTTGCCAAGGAACTCAGCATCCGCCGGATCCTGTGCTATGGCGACTCGGATTTGGTGGTTCAGCAATCATCTGGCGACTGGGACGCCAAGGACGCAAACATGGCAAGCTACCGCTTCCTAGTGCAGCAAATCAGTGGATACTTCGACGGATGTGAATTCCTCCATGTACCGCGAGCCGACAACGAGCCAGCAGATGCCCTGGCCCGAATAGGCTCCACGCGGCAAGCAATACCAACCGGCGTCGCCCTACAACGCCTCCTCAAGCCGTCCATCAAGCCGTCTCCGGAATCCGACTCCATCTTCGTGCCGCCTAACCCCGATGGGGCCGGGTCCGGCTAGAAGAATCAAGCAGTCGGCCCGGGGACTTCAATACTCGGCTCGGGGACTGCTGTAGCCGGCTCGGGGACTGCGGTACCCGGCTCGGGGACTGCGGTAGCCGGCCCAGGGACTTCTTCAGCACAGCAAGCGGCGGCCAATTCCAGCGCTTCATTACCCAGCCCGCCCACCCTGGTGGCTGTAGCCACATTGGCAGCAGGGGAAGTCGCAGCTCCATCATGGGCCCAAACCATCCTCGACTTTTTGGTGAACCAAGATCTGCCGGCTGACGAAACCGAAGCGAGACAAGTCCAACGTCGAGCCGGAGCATACACAATCGTCAACAGAGAACTTGTCAAGCGCAGTGTCACCGGAGTCTTACAGCGATGCGTCGAGCGGGAGAAAGGCATTGCAATCCTTAGAGATATACACCAAGGAGAGTGCGGCCACCACGCCGCATCAAGATCACTTGTCGCCAAAGCCTTCCGCCACGGTTTCTTCTGGCCGACTGCTTTGGACGACGCCAAAGAGCTAGTCAAACACTGCAAAGGCTGCCAGCTTTTCAGCTCCAAGCAACACATGCCGGCTTCGGCACTCAAGACCATTCCCCTCACCTGGCCCTTTGCCGTCTGGGGACTAGATATGGTGGGCCCATTCAAGACGGTGCGCGGCGGCATCACGCATTTGCTCGTCGCCGTCGACAAATTCACCAAGTGGATTGAGGCAAAGCCGATCAAGAAGCTGAATGGGCCGACTGCGGTGACTTTCATTGTAGATATAACAACCCGGTACGGCGTACCGCACAGCATCATCACCGACAACGGCACGAATTTTGCCAAAGGTGCCTTGGCACGGTTCTGCGCTGCACAAGGTATCCGGCTGGACCTTGCGTCTGTCGCCCACCCGCAGTCAAATGGCCAAGTGGAGCGAGCAAATGGCATCATCCTGTCCGGCATCAAGCCCCGACTGGTCGTACCTCTGGAGCGTTCAGCCGGCTGTTGGCTCGATGAGCTGCCGGCTGTCCTATGGAGTCTGCGTACTACCCCAAACAGATCAACCGGCTTCACTCCTTTCTTCCTTGTATATGGTGCCGAGGCAGTCATCCCAACAGACATCGAGTTCGACGCGCCTCGGGTAACCATGTACACGGAAGCGGAAGCCAAAGAAGCAAGAGAAGACGGCGTCGACCTGCTGGAAGAAGGCCGGCTGTTAGCCCTCAGCCGGTCTGCCATCTACCAGCAGGGTTTGCGCCGCTACCACAGCCGGAAGGTCAGACCAAGATCCTTCCAGGAGGGCGACCTTGTGCTCCGGCTGATCCAGCGAACAGCCGGCCAGCACAAGCTCGCAGCCCCCTGGGAAGGTCCCTTCGTCGTCAGCAGAGCTCTAGGCAACGATTCCTACTACCTCATCGATGCGCAGAAGCCGAAGGCACGCAAGAGAGACGACTCCCGCAAGGAGTCGGAACGACCATGGAATGCCAATCTTCTTCGGAAATTTTACAGTTAAAATGCAGTATGTATCACGTCCACTTTTGTATTAAGTACGAAACAATAGGCTCCCCGAGGAGAACTCAGGGACTGCCATCTTTTATTTTATGAATGAAAGTTATCATGCGTATGGTATCGCCTGTTCATTTATTTTGTCCGGCACCGGGTTCGACGAGTCGGCCCGGGGACTAGCCGACTGGAGTTATATTAGGAGCCCTACCCGCGGTCAGACAAGTAATGTGCTGACACCCAGGCTTGGCTCTTGCCAAAATCGCAGTTCGCAGAACCGACTGCCCGGCTGGCAAGAGTCATAAGCCGGAAAGGGTGCGCACATGAAAAACGGCTAGGGACTAACGGGCTTATATAACAAAAGCCGGCTTGCCGCCTCCCGCCGACCGACTACCAGAGTAGCCGGCCGGCCGGTTTACATTCAGTCTGCTTCAAATCCAAGAAAGCTCGAGTACTTGCCTTCCCAAAGAGGGAAGGCGGCAAAGGAAAAAGCCTAAGGATAAAAAAGTGCACTTGAATGGAAGCCAACACATGCATACAATAATATTTACACAAAGGACCTCCAGAGTGGTCAGCATCCAACATCGTTCGTGTAACACCCTCGATGCGACTATATCTCCCACGTGTCGAGGCACGACTTAGATGCATAATCGCATTGAAGGCAATGTCGCAAGTGAGGTAATCTTCACACAACCCATGAAATATAATAAGGGAAAAAGGTAACATAGTTGGCTTACACTCGCCACTTCACACAATTACATGAATAAAACATTACATCAACCAAGTACAATCAGGGCCCGACTACGGAGCCAAAATAAAGAAGAACCCCAAATGTGACAAAGGTCCCCGATCGACCCCAACTGGGCTCCACTACTGATCAACTAGAACGAAACAACACAAATAAACAAGGTCTTCAACGAGCTCCTCCTGAGCTGGGTTGCGTCATCTGCACGGACTCATCAGCACCTGCAAACTGGTTTTGGAAGTAATCTGTGAGCCACAGGGACTCAGCAATCTCGCAGCCTCGCGATCAAGACTATTTAAGCTTATGGGTAAGGTAAAGGTATGAGGTGGAGCTGCAGCAAGCGACTAGCATATATGGTGCCTAGCCTATTCGCAAACGAGAGCGAGAAGAGAGGGCGAAGCACGGTCGATAAAATATGATCAAGAAGTGATCCTGGACTACCTACGTCAAGCATAACTCCAACAACCGTGTTCACTTCCCAGACTCCGCCGGAAAGAGACCATCACGGCTACACACGTGGTTGATTCATTTTAATTAAGTTCAAGTTCAGGTTTCCACAACCGGACGTTAACAAATTCCCATCTGCCCATAACCGCGGGCACGGCTTTCGAAAGATCAATCCCTGCAGGGTGTCCCAACTTAGCCCATGACAAGCTCTCACGGTCAACGAAGGAATAGACCTCCACCCGAGATATTCCGATCAGACTCGGTATCCCAGTACAACAAGACATTTCGACAGGGTAAAACTAAACCAGCAACACCGCCCGATGCGCCGACATCCTGATGGGAGCTGCACATATCTCGTTCTCAGGGCAACACCGGATAAGCAATCCGTACAACTAAAACCAGCCCTCAAGTTTCCCCGAGGTGGCGCTGCAAGGGGCTCTAGTTTGGACCAACGCTTAGACAAGCACTAGCCCGGGGGGGTTAAAATAAAGATGACCCTCGGGATGCGCGACTCCCAAGGGAAAAAGGCTAGGTGGCAAATGGTAAAACCAATGTTGGGCATTGCTGGCAAAGCTTTACTTAAGGCGAACTGTCAAGGGGTTCCCATTATAGCCCAACCGCGTAAGGGACGCAAAATCCGGGAACATAACACCGATATGACGGAAACTAGGGCGGCAAGAGTGGAACAAAACACCAGGCATAAGGCCGAGCCTTCCACCCTTTACCAAGTATATAGATGCATTAATTAAATAAGATATATAGTGATATCCCAACAAGTAAACAAATGTTCCAACAAGGAACGGCCTCCAATCTTCACCTGCAACTAACAACGCTATAAGAGGGGCTGAGCAAAGCGGTAACATATCCAATCAACGGTTTGCTAGGACAATGGTGGGTTAGGGGCTGAACATGGCAATTGGGAGGCTGACAAGCAAGTGGTAGGCATCGTAGCAATGGCATAGCAAAAGAGCGAGCATCTAGCATAGCAAAGATAGTAGTGATTTCGAGGGTATGATCATCTTGCCTGAAATCCCGCAAGGAAGAAGAACGAGTCCATGAAGAAGACAAACGGACGTAGATGAACGGGTCCTCACAACAGGACGTTATCGGAACCAACCCGAAGAAGCAATCACCGGAAAAGAAGCACACAACATAGTAAACAACCACGACATCAACATGGCATGATGCACAATCGAGTATGATGCATGTCCGGTTTAAATATGCATGGCATGGCAAAGAGCACAAACAATCCTACAAATTAAGTGGAGCTCAATATGCATCGGGATGCATATTGACAAAACACCACATCAATTATTTAGTTCTCTCTCGGTTAGGTACTCAACAATATTAAATGTTATTAAACTTGGCAAGAGGGTGAAGCAAAGCAAAACTACCTATCTAGTCAAGGTTAAATGAGGCCGGAAGCAACGAACAACAATTCCGGTAAATCCCCATAGCATATTTTTGATTTGGTACTGATCTGTCCTAAACACAATTTTAGAGTTGTTTAACATGCAAAGTAAGGTCACCATGATAAACTAGGCAAAATTCTACCCCATTTACCTATAAAGTTTATTAAAAACGGAGCTACGGTTATTTAGTTATGGATTAAATCATTTTAGCATGGCATTTAAGCAAAATTAACCAAACATCAATTTAAACAATTTTAATTGTTGTTATCATGATGCGGATGACATGAACAAGATTAAAGCAATTTATGCAAAATGTTGATAAGAGCATAATGAAGCATTTGTCATCGTGGTGGAAGGAAAAAGGGGGTGCCACGGCAACGAATCCGAAAAATGATGCCACGGCAACATATCGGTCCCGGTAACTCGCGGAGATACCGGCGCAAAAGGAAAAGTGACGGGAGCGTGACACGCGATAGGAGGTGGGGTGATCCCGGATACCGGGTTCCCACAAGATGGTGGCAAGGCAAAAGAGGGGCAACGTGCACCGAACAACTCCGACACGGAGCAAACACAAGCATTTCATACATCACACATGCATTCGTTCACGGGCATCGTTCCGGCGGTTATACCTTTGAAGCGAGCATCATCAAAACGGATCGAGTTCGGTGGTAGGGGTACACGTGTCGACGAGGAAGTAGTTGTACACGGGGTCGTCGTGGGAAGTAGGGGAAGTAGTCGTTCTCGCGATGGTAGTGGAAGTGGGGGTACATGACGACGTAGAGGTACTCGCGACGGTAGTCGTTCACGTTCATGTTTCACGGGTCTTCGGCGACGGTCGTCGTACATGGTTCGGAGTGGTACTTGCGACGGTAGTGGTACACGTTTCGTAGACGTTCGAGCCATATCGGTAGCGGTACTTGATGAATCCCGAAACGAACTTGACGTCTTCGTGCGTAGGGGTACTTGGCGTTTCCGGAGACGACGGTAGAGGAACACGTTTCGACGGGGTACTTGGGGTCCTCGAACTTGCCGATCTCGTCAACTCGAAGGGGTACTTGACGTTCTAAAGCGTTCATCGGTAGTATAACTTGGCGGTCTCAACGGTCGTCATGGTACTTGACGGTTTGTAGTTGAACTTGGCGGTCCGTATGGTCACCGTAGATGAACTTGGCGACGGTGACTCCTATGCTCACGAAACGGAAAAGAGACACTGCAGCAAAGCTGGTGCTCGGGAATGTCACAGTGGGTCGAAGCAGAGGCCAGAGATGGCAGAACGGCACCAAGCAGAGAGGCCCGACGAGAGGAGGCAGGCGAGGTGGATGCTGTTGTTGCCTGCCAGGAGGTGGAGCAAGTCGGGAGGATGCCGGTGGAGTAGGGTCGGCCTAGCCGTGAAGCAGTGGCCGGAGCAGGGAGCAGGGAGGCCGGAAGGCGCGTTCAGGGAGGCGTCGGAGCAGCTGGTGGCGACGAGATCCGGCGGAACTGGGCGCGGGACCCGGCGAGGTGGAGCTCGTCCATGGAGGCGGCGCTTGGAGCTCGGGGCAGAGGAGGTAGAGCGCGGGACGGCGGCCTGGAGACGCGAGGACGAGGCAGGAGGCGGCTCGGCTCCACGGCGGCTTGGACTCCGCCGGCCGGAGCGACAGCAGGGAGCTCCCTCCCCTCGAAGACGGCGACGGGAGGAAAAGGGAGAGAGGGAGCTCGCGGGGGAGAGGCTGTGATGGGGATCGAGGAGATGGGGATTGGGGTGCGGGCCTGGCGAGGTGGCTCCAGGGAATGAGGAGGACAGCGCAAGGGATCGATGGGAGAGGGAGATCGAGGGGATCGAGCACAACCCCATGGATCGGGCGCTGGGTTCTGGCGCTGCCCCCTCTCTCATGCGTGTGTGGCGGCGCCAGGAGGAGGATGGGATCGAGAGGGAGAAAGGTTGCGCGAGGCTAGGGTTGGGTAGGTGGGCCTAGGAGGCCGCGGGATGGAGAGGCCCAGGTGGGCTGCGGGAATGGAGAGGCCCAGGTGGGCTGGCTAGGCTTCTCTCTCCTCCCTTCTCTTATTTTCTTTAGTAGAAAACGATTTAAAGAGATAGAAAAGAAAGAGGAGGTTAGGGGAAGAAGGTGGACACGCGAATAATTTTCCCGGACTCACAAAAATGCACTTCTTCCGAGAAAAATGAAGTGGGCAAGATTGCAAGAATGAAATTCAAAGTCATTTGAATTTAATTAAAAAGGTTTGCACAAGGACTAGGATTTAGAAGAGTCCAAAAATGTTGAGAAATTAGGAGGAGCCTCGATAAATGGGAAAAGAGATGTTGGCAAAGTTTGGGGACCAAACTTGAAGTAGAAAGGGAGTGGGGATTTGCAAGTGTGTTCCGGTTAATTCCAAAAGAATGGAATATTATTATAATAGCTCCACTAATATCGGGAGGATATATTATAAAGAGAAGTCATCCTTTCCTCGATTTAAATGGATCGAAGATCCATACGAATTATTTAGTTGAGATGCAAAAGATTATGACGTGATGACATGATGCAATGCACATGATGACGTGACATGATGCAACACGCAAGCACATGACAACGCAACAAGATCGAATAACTGCACGACACGTGGCACAACGGTCTCGGGGCGTTACAACACTCCACCACTACGAGAGGATCTCGTCCCGAGATCTAGAATGGCACCGGAGGGAAAGAAACGGAAGAGAAAGAGTAGAGGTAAAACAAATTGCTTCTTTGACAAACGAGTGAAACCAAAGAACCTTGAAAAGGTTGAACAAATTCGAGAAAAGAATAGAAAGAAGGAGAACAAAGTCGAAAACACTCCGTTAGAAAAGAGGGACAAAGAAGAACAAATTCAGGCAGCACTCCGGTTAAGGAAGGGGATCAAGGAAAACCAAAATTCGGGCAGCACTCCGATTGAGAAAGGGATGCAAGACTTGATAAGGCGACAAGAACTTGAACAAAGGGGCACAATACTCCGGTTAAGCAAGATAGGGAAGGAATAAGAGTGATATAATTTGGACAGCACTCCACCTGTAAATGGAAGGAATTGAACTTGGCAAGATGAGAGGATACTTGAAAAGAGGACACAACACTCAGATAAAAGTATAGGCATGGAAAGATCATGATCTTTGACAAAACGAGATGATGGGTTGAAAAGATGAACATCACAATGCCTCCGGAACAAAAGTAAGAATGGAATGGAGTGAACAAAGGAAAACAATATCTTGAGAGAGCACGGTTACAACAGAAGCTAGAACGGAGTTGTTGGAAAACCCACAACGAAAAGAATAAGCTTGATATGGTCTTATGGAATATTCCCAAATTATGAGGTGACAACCTGCCACTCACGGGAAAATAATTGGATTGATAAGAACAAAGAGACGAGAAACTTATTTCACCGGGAGGATAAAAGAAGAACTTGGGTCATTTATAAACACCATAGATAGCAACAATCCTTAGCGAAGTCTTTAGGTGAAATAAAACCCAAGATAGCTCCAATGACGAGATTGATGGATTTAAAATATCCCAATCTTGACAACATGTGAATCATGACAATATGAACTCAAATTATCAAGAATGGCATAATACCACCTCCAATAATATGGTAGAAAGAATTGCACTCCGGATTGCAAGATCAAGAATGCTTGAGCTCCTTAGAAAAGAATCTCGATGAAAAACTTCGAGAAGGGATTAAGTCCTTTATGAACCAACATGTAGAACCTCCATGAAGAACTCCGGTAATAAAGAATGAACAAAAGAAAGAGAAGTTGAGAACATAAGGTGAATCCTTGTAATGACTTAGATGGATCTCCGGAATAATATAATTGAAAGAGGTTGGGCTCCGGGAAAAAGAGAGGATGAAACAAATGAAACCGAGAGTTTGAAGGGCCTCCGGAATAAGAATTAATCACTTGGATGAAACACGAATAAGAATTACATTATGCTTATCCTTCACCAATTAAATTGATGACAATCGACGGATTTGGCATATTACTTATTCTCGTATCAATGATTAAGAGAGATATACATAAACTTGAGAACGTCTTCAACGAAACGCCGGTGGAATCGAAACAACGAATGAATTAATATGACAATGAATGACGAGAACTCTTGAACGAACCACCGTGAGAATTAAAATGACCGAAGGAAAAATAAAGAAACACCGGAAGAATTGGGAAAACGAATGAAGATACTTGAGAGGCTTTAGATCCAAGAGAACGAAAAGATGACGAGCTGATTAGAGAACACTTGAACAAAGCACCGGTAAAATTGTAAAATGACAACTGAAAGCTGAGAATGAATACATCTAAATTGATGGACTCCGGGTAACAAACTGAGAAGATTCTTGAATTGCTCCGGATGGGTGAAAGGAATTCTCACAATCGAAAAAATAATTATGAGAGGATGGCAACAAGCTAGAATCCCGAATCTTGAAGAGAATGGAGCAAGATTAAAGAGAAACTCTTCTTCGGTCTTCAAATGATGAGAAAGACGACGAGAAACACCATCGTGAATTATTTAGACACTCCGGAAGAATCAAAACGAAGAGGTTGATCCAATGATGACAAGAACTTGAAATATCTTGAGAAGACATTTGACTGATGATAAATAATTCTTACATCAAACTTGGAAAAGAATTTAAGAATACCTCCGGGAAAAAACATGAGTCAGGTAAGATCCTGGGAAAAGACCTGTGGGTTAGGGCCCACTCAGAAGAAACACTGTTGAAATGATTACTTGAAAAGGAGAATGCACCGGTTTAATTAAAAGGCTTGAATAAGATAGGACCTCGAAATAGCTTGAATTAAAGAAGAGTGGATACACGAATCTTCGAGATATCGTCATCACTCCGGAACAATAGAATAGCAAGCGGGGAATGATTACGAATTGCACCGGCATGAGAAAACATTGAAATGAGGAAATGACATGATCAACAAAGCTTGACTTGAAACCACCGGAGAAGATAAAAGAAACGAAGAATGATGAACTAGAAGCTCCGTTAGTATCTTCATGAGAATCACCGGATAAGAACATTGAAGGAAAAGAATGGAGAGACTTCGCATCAATAAGATTTATACTCGATTAAGAAATCTGAATCCTTGGAGAAAAACAAAGGGAGGGAGGGTGGGAAAAACAAAGACAATTTGAAATGGATGAAACGAACACCGTTGGGAAGAACTGATAATTGATCTTGCGGATGTTGAAATGATCGGATCCACTTGAAGAGAAAGACGCCGGTTGAAAAGGATTGACATGATGATCAAGAAGGATTAGTATTCACATCGGAGTATGAGGACACCATTTAGACAAGGGATGGAATCAACACTTGACATTGAAGCAACTCGAATACCACAACTCAAAACAAAAACAAAGGATTGGCTTGCAGAATAAGCCGGAACAAACATATGATAGAGATTTCGTCCGAAGTTTTCATGGTGGGACCTACACGGACTCAATCGTACAGCACCATCATGTACAAGGCAGTGCACATGACATACGAAGCATCCCCGAGTCAGCATAGCCAAGGACTCTTTAAGACGCAACGAGACCACTGTAAAATCGACCGTGAATAGGCGAACCACTAGACGTCGAACCCCAATTTCATATCATACATCTGACGGAAAGATATCCTAAGAGCTACTTAAATTCCCACCTATGAAACTCCCGAAACTTTCCGGTTATGCAATCAGGTGTTGAGGATACAGGGGAAGCATAATATCTCACCCAAGCTAGCAAATCCTACATCCAGCTGCATCCATCCTTCAACACATAACCAAGAAACCTTCGGAAACCATCTACCTCAACCTTCGAAAAGCATCCGTTATACAAGTTATGGCGATACTCCTGAACTCCCGCCCCAGTACTGGGTGGCGTCGAGGTTATCTCACCAACGAACTGCATAAAAGAGATTTTTGATGTCGCGCACATATCTCAAGTATTGCCAGAATTGCAACGATAAAATTATGATGACAACACCTCAGAGCTCAACTCCCCGGGACACTTCCACTAAACCCCTGACAGGAGGCACCAAGACAGTATTCTCATCATAAGCCATCGGAACAAAACCAAGATACTCGCGTGATCCTAAAAAAAAATTAGTGAAATTTGAGAAGAGAAGAGTCAAAACTCTACGTCAGGATGCCTTACCAGAGCGATGAGGAGACTGGGAAGTAAAAAGAATTCCTAAGCTCTCCGATATATAATTCCTAAGGACTCAAAACATTTTTCTAGACACAACTCGGCTGCTAAAAACGATCAAGCAATGGGGCTCCTAAGGTCGGGGAAGGCTCTGATTACCAACTTGTAACACCCTCGATGCGACTATATCTCCCACGTGTCGAGGCACGACTTAGAGGCATAATCGCATTGAAGGCAATGTCGCAAGTGAGGTAATCTTCACACAACCCATGAAATATAATAAGGGAAAAAGGTAACATAGTTGGCTTACACTCGCCACTTCACACAATTACATGAATAAAACATTACATCAACCAAGTACAATCAGGGCCCGACTACGGAGCCAAAATAAAGAAGAACCCCAAATGTGACAAAGGTCCCCGATCGACCCCAACTGGGCTCCACTACTGATCAACTAGAACGAAACAACACAAATAAACAAGGTCTTCAACGAGCTCCTCCTGAGCTGGGTTGCGTCATCTGCACGGACTCATCAGCACCTGCAAACTGGTTTTGGAAGTAATCTATGAGCCACAGGGACTCAGCAATCTTGCACCCTCGCGATCAAGACTATTTAAGCTTATGGGTAAGGTAAAGGTATGAGGTGGAGCTGCAGCAAGCGACTAGCATATATGGTGGCTAACCTATTCGCAAACGAGAGCGAGAAGAGAGGGCGAAGCACGGTCGATAAAATATGATCAAGAAGTGATCCTGGACTACCTACGTCAAGCATAACTCCAACAACCGTGTTCACTTCCCGGACTCCGCCGGAAAGAGACCATCACAGTTACACACGCGGTTGATTCATTTTAATTAAGGTCAAGTTCAGGTTTTCTACAACCGGACGTTAACAAATTCCCATCTGCCCATAACCGCGGGCACGGCTTTCGAAAGATCAATCCCTGCAGGGTATCCCAACTTAGCCCATGACAAGCTCTCACGGTCAACGAAGGAATAGACCTCCACCCGAGATATTCCGATCAGACTCGGTATCCCAGTACAACAAGACATTTCGACAGGGTAAAACTAAACCAACAACACCGCCCGATACGCCGACATCCTGATGGGAGCTGCACATATCTCGTTCTCAGGGCAACACCGGATAAGCAATCCGTACAACTAAAACCAGCCCTCAAGTTTCCCCGAGGTGGCGCTGCAAGGGGCTCTAGTTTGGACCAACGCTTAGACAAGCACTGGCCCGGGGGGGTTGAAATAAAGATGACCCTCGGGATGCGCGACTCCCAAGGGAAAAAGGCTAGGTGGCAAATGGTAAAACCAATGTTGGGCATTGCTGGCAAAGCTTTACTTAAGGCGAACTGTCAAGGGGTTCCCATTATAGCCCAACCACGTAAGGGACGCAAAATCCGGGAACATAACACCGATATGACGGAAACTAGGGCGGCAAGAGTGGAACAAAACACCAGGCATAAGGCCGAGCCTTCCACCCTTTACCAAGTATATAGATGCATTAATTAAATAAGATATATAGTGATATCCCAACAAGTAAACAAATGTTCCAACAAGGAACGGCCTCCAATCTTCACCTGCAACTAACAACGCTATAAGAGGGGCTGAGCAAAGCGGTAACATATCCAATCAACGGTTTGCTAGGACAATGGTGGGTTAGGGGCTGAACATGGCAATTGGGAGGCTGACAAGCAAGTGGTAGGCATCGTAGCAATGGCATAGCAAAAGAGCGAGCATCTAGCATAGCAAAGATAGTAGTGATTTCTAGGGTATGATCATCTTGCCTGAAATCCCGCAAGGAAGAAGAACGAGTCCATGAAGAAGACAAATGGACGTAGATGAACGGGTCCTCACAACACGACGTTATCGGAACCAACCCGAAGAAGCAATCACCGGAAAAGAAGCACACAACATAGTAAACAACCACGACATCAACATGGCATGATGCACAATCGAGTATGATGCATGTCCGGTTTAAATATGCATGGCATGGCAAAGAGCACAAACAATCCTACAAATTAAGTGGAGCTCAATATGCATCGGGATGCATATTGACAAAACACCACATCAATTATTTAGTTCTCTCTCGGTTAGGTACTCAACAATATTAAATGTTATTAAACATGGCAAGAGGGTGAAGCAAAGCAAAACTACCTATCTAGTCAAGGTTAAATGAGGCCGGAAGCAACGAACAACAATTCCGGTAAATCCCCATAGCATATTTTTGATTTGGTACTGATCTGTCCTAAACACAATTTTAGAGTTGTTTAACATGCAAAGTAAGGTCACCATGATAAACTAGGCAAAATTCTACCCCATTTACCTATAAAGTTTATTAAAAACGGAGCTACGGTTATTTAGTTATGGATTAAATCATTTTAGCATGGCATTTAAGCAAAATTAACCAAACATCAATTTAAACAATTTTAATTGTTGTTATCATGATGCGGATGACATGAACAAGATTAAAGCAATTTATGCAAAATGTTGATAAGAGCATAATGAAGCATTTGTCATCGTGGTGGAAAGAAAAAGGGGGTGCCACGGCAACGAATCCGAAAAATGATGCCACGGCAACATATCGGTTCCGGTAACTTGCGGAGATACCGGCGCAAAAGGAAAAGTGACGGGAGCGTGACACGCGATAGGAGGTGGGGTGATCCCGGATACCGGGTTCCCACAAGATGGTGGCAAGGCAAAAGAGGGGCAACGTGCACCGAACAACTCCGACACGGAGCAAACACGAGCATTTCATACATCACACATGCATTCGTTCACGGGCATCGTTCCGGCGGTTATACCTTTGAAGCGAGCATCATCAAAATGGATCGAGTTCGGCGGTAGGGGTACACGTGTCGACGAGGAAGTAGTTGTACACGGGGTCATCGTGGGAAGTAGGGGAAGTAGTCGTTCTCGCGATGGTAGTGGAAGTGGGGGTACATGATGACGTAGAGGAACTCGCGACGGTAGTCGTTCACGTTCACGTTTCACGGGTCTTCGGCGACGGTCGTCGTACATGGTTCGGAGTGGTACTTGCGACGGTAGTGGTACACGTTTCGTAGACGTTCGAGCCATATCGGTAGCGGTACTTGATGAATCCCGAAACGAACTTGACGTCTTCGTGCGTAGGGGTACTTGGCGTTTCCGGAGACGACGGTAGAGGAACACGTTTCGACGGGGTACTTGGGGTCCTCGAACTTGCCGATCTCGTCAACTCGAAGGGGTACTTGACGTTCTAAAGCGTTCATCGGTAGTATAACTTGGCGGTCTCGACGGTCGTCATGGTACTTGACGGTTTGTAGTTGAACTTGGCGGTCCGTATGGTCACCGTAGATGAACTTGGTGACGGTGACTCCTATGCTCACGAAACGGCAAAGAGATACTGCAGCAAAGCTGGTGCTCGGGGATGTCGCGGTGGGTCAAAGCAGAGGCCAGAGATGGCAGAACGGCACCAAGCAGAGAGGCCCGACGGGAGGAGGCAGGCGAGGTGGATGCTATTGTTGCCTGCCAGGAGGTGGAGCAAGTCGGGAGGATGCCGGTGGAGTAGGGTCGGCCTAGCCGTGAAGCAGTGGCCGGAGCAGGGAGCAGCGAGGCCGGAAGGCGCGTTCGGGGAGGCGTCGGAACAGCTGGTGGCGATGAGATCCGGCGGAACTGGGCGCGGGACCCGGCGAGGTGGAGCTCGTCCATGGAGGCAGCGCTTGGAGCTCGGGGCAGAGGAGGTAGAGCGCGGGACGGCGGCCTGGAGACGCGAGGACGAGGCAGGAGGCGGCTCGGCTCCACGGCGGCTTGGACTCCGCCGGCCGGAGCGACAGCAGGGAGCTCCCTCCCCTCGAAGACGGCGACGGGAGGAAAAGGGAGAGAGGGAGCTCGCGAGGGAGAGGCTGCGATGGGGATCGAGGAGATGGGGATTGGGGTGCGGGCCTGGCGAGGTGGCTCCAGGGAATGAGGAGGACGGCGCAAGGGATCGATGGGAGAGGGAGATCGAGGGGATCGAGCACAACCCCATGGATCGGGCGCTGGGTTCTGGCGCTGCCCCCTCTCTCATGCGTGTGTGGCGGCGCCAGGAGGAGGATGGGATCGAGAGGGAGAAAGGCTGCGCGAGGCTAGGGTTGGGTAGGTGGGCCTAGGAGGCCGCGGGATGGAGAGGCCCAGGTGGGCTGCGGGAATGGAGAGGCCCAGGTGGGCTGGCTAGGCTTCTCTCTCCTCCCTTCTCTTATTTTCTTTAGCAGAAAACGATTTAAAGAGAAAGAAAAGAAAGAGGAGGTTAGGGGAAGAAGGTGGACACGCGAATAATTTTCCCGGACTCACAAAAATGCACTTGTTCCGAGAAAAATGAAGTGGGCAAGATTGCAAGAATTAAATTCAAAGTCATTTGAATTTAATTAAAAAGGTTTGCACAAGGACTGGGATTTAGAAGAGTCCAAAAATGTTGAGAAATTAGGAGGAGCCTCGATAAATGGGAAAAGAGATGTTGGCAAAGTTTGGGGACCAAACTTGAAGTAGAAAGGGAGTGGGGATTTGCAAGTGTGTTCCGGTTAATTCCAAAAGAATGGAATATTATTATAATAGCTCCACTAATATCGGGAGGATATATTATAAAGAGAAGTCATCCTTCCCTCGATTTAAATGGATCGAAGATCCATACGAATTATTTAGTTGAGATGCAAAAGATTATGACGTGATGACATGATGCAATGCACATGATGACGTGACATGATGCAACACGCAAGCACATGACAACGCAACAACATCGAATAACTGCACGACACGTGGCACAACGGTCTCGGGGCGTTACAGTTCGATACACCCCAGTGGGTGGAATTGCGGAAACTTAAAAATTGTTCGAAAAGGCAAAAGCAGGAACAACAGGGATGGCAGATCAAGCCGGCGGGGCCGCTGACGAGCCGGGCTGGGCGGTGGAGACAGTCGTGCCTGCTGAAGGAGCGGCCGGCTGGCCAACTTCGGCCTGATCACCACCTCCGGCAGAGGGCGCGCTCCCGCGCGGCTCGTTGCTGGAGGCAAGGTCGGCTTGAGGGCGGTCGGCCGTCTCACCAGCCGGCTCGGCATCTCCGTCGTCTTCTTCCTCGTCATCCTCGCCCTCGTCGCTGGAGGCAATCTCCTCGGCCGAGTCCTCGCCTTCCGCCGGGTTCAGCCCGAACCACTCCTCCGGCTGGGCGATGCCGTCATCACTGAGTTCCGGCGCGAAGACGCTGGTGTCGGTGCACTCGACGATCGTCGAGGCGTGCTGCGCGATCGCCGGCCGCACCTCCTCCAGCTCCGCGTCGGCCTCCAACCGCCAAGTCCGCAGCTGGTCCAGGCTTAGCCCTGGGTACCACGCGCGGACGAACTCCAACGCACGCCCGGCTCCGAGACGGGCTGCTGACGCCTTCCAAGCCTCGAAGCGGCCGACTGCGACTTCTAGCCAGTCGGCGGTCTGACTTGGGGTGCGGGGAATCATCTGGCCGGGCCAGAGCGCGGCCAGCACCTGCGCCCCGGCACGTTGGAGCCGGCGGAGCATCCGATGGGCCGGCTGCAGTCGCGCTTGGACGGCAATGAGCTGCTCCGACAGCGTTCGATTTGCATCCGGCGAAATGACAACTCCAGCCTGACGGCGCGCCTCGCGATGGGCCTCGATGGCTTGGGTGGCGAGGACGGAGTGGCCGGGAAAGTAATCTGCGCAAAGTAACAAGCACAAGTCAGAATAAAGCCCCAGGCGGCCGGCAGATGGAGGAAGGGTAAGAAAGGCGGCTTACCATCGATCAGATCTTCGATTCGGCCGAAACCTTCCTCCAGTGCCTGGCGCGTCTCGGCCCAGCTCGCCGCCTTGATCTTGAACTCCGCCTTCAGGGCAGCCTCGCCGTCCTGCGCCTTCTGCAGGGCCGCCTTATGGCTTTCCTCCTGGTCGGCCAGTTTCTTGACCAGGCGGTTGCGCTCCTGAACCAAGTCGGCATACTCGGCGTCCCTGGCACGAAGAGCGGTCTGCACTTCGCCGAGCTCCCTCCGCAAGTCGGCATTAGCCCCTACACGGGCAAGAGACAGAGAGAAAGGTCAATAAGGGAAAGGTCATCAAGAAAGATCCGACCCGACTGCGCTGCAGTCGGCCCGGATCTCGGGGACTACACCCAGTGGGTGCGCTGTCGCGCCCCCATGAGAGACAGATAAGAGCAATATACTTACGCCGACTGCTGGCCAGGTCTTCGGTCCTCCGGCTCAGCTCCCGAGCCTGGGAGTTGAAGGCGGCGGCACGAGAGTTGTGATAATCCTAAAGATCAGACAGGAAACAGAGTTAAGGTAGTCGTCGGGAAAGATCCGACCCGACTGCGCTGCAGTCGGCCCGGATCTCGGGGACTACACCCAGTGGGTGCGCTGGCGCGCCCCCACGGAAAAAATCAGAGGACCAGAGTGGTCGACAAGTAAAAAACTTACCCGGATTGCGGACCGCGTCGACAGAAACTCCTGACTAAATTGCTGCAGGAGGGCGACCTGAGCCTGCAGCCGGCTCCGAACCCCTTGGGCCGCCATGTTCAGCTCGCCACTTCCTCCGCTGGGAGTCCACCCGGACGTGGCGGAACTGGCCGCCTCCAAGGCTTCTGCCGTCTGGTTCGCACCCATGGCTTGGCGCGTGTCCGGCAGGGCCGTACTCCCTCCGGCGCGCTGGCTCGCCGCCAGCTGAATTTCAAGACCGGCTCGGGCCTCGGGTGCTGCCCGGGCCGGCTCCTCCGGCACCACCGACGACTGGCCGCCTTCGCCCGCTCCGGCTGGCGCTGCCAGCGGCGTCCTCTCCGCGAAGACCTTGAAGAGCTCATCCCTCTGCGTCGGCGGCTGATCGGGGGTGATCTCCTCCGTCGTGGACAGCGGGATGTCCGGGTCCACGCTGTGGAGGGGGATGGCGAGCAGCGGAGGCCGGCTATGCATGCCCTCCGCCTCCGTCTCCGCGGTCGCCTGCTCCAATGGAGTCTCGTCTGCCGCATCCGCTCGCTCCGTCGCCGCCCTGGCGGCCTCCTGCTCCGCCGCCTCCCTCTCTTCTCGCGCCTCGCGAGCGTTCTGTTCCGTGGCTTCCGCAAGATCGGCGCGGGGGTCCACGCGGCGGGGCCCTGAAGATCCAGCACCCGGCCCGACCACAGAGCCGCCTGGGCCTCGCTCAAGGGAAAGCGGTGCCCTGCTCAAAAATCGGAGAAGGGTTAGAACAAAAGAAGACAACAAAAAACAAGCACGCAAGCGGCCAAAGGGCTTACGAGGAAACCGCTGGAGGTTGCTTCACCGCCTTCCGGAAACGGGCCGCCTTCGCCGCCGCTTCGTCTCGCTTCGTTGCCGCGGCGGAGGCCCTCGTCTTTTTCGGACGGCTGCCGAAGAGAGGAAGCGCGGCCCGGCGTTTCGACTTTCCACCACCGGCAGCCGGCGCGGCGGACGAGCCCGCGCTGTGACGATCGGTTGCCGGCTGGTGGCGCGGGATTTCTTCGGCGTCGGCGTCGTCTGGCCAGTCGTCAAAACTGGCCGAGAGCCCCGTGCCTCCGGGCTCGGCGACGTCCCTCGTGGCGGCGTCCTCCATGGCGGCCGCCCCCAAATCCAGGTCGTCGATGTCGTCTACCGAACGGTCCGAGGCATGCCAGTGTTCGACTCCTGCCGCCCCGGCTGGCGGCGGAAGAAGAGGGTTCTGATAAAAAAAAGGGGGAAGAGCCGCCTGGTCAGAAGCCGGCCGGCATAAGCCGGCTGATGACAGAAAGAAGGACTTACCACGGGCGAAGGATGGGCGCGGGAGTACGGCGCCTTGCCGAATTGCCAGTCGTCGGCGAGCTTGAGGTTGGCGATGTAGTTCACCATGAGCGCTACCTCGGCATGGGGCATGTCCCATGTGCTCAGCCGGCAAAGGTCGAAGCGGCCGCTCATCTGGCATAACAGGTGGGGCCGGCTCTGAAGGGGAAGGATCCGGCGCTCGACGAAGGCGGCCACCAAGTCGGCTCCGCGCAGGCCTTCTGACTGGATCATTACCCGAAGCCGGGCGATGTCGGCGTTCCCGGCCGGAGATACGGACTTGGACCGGAAGCCCCAAGACGGCTTCCTCCCAGCCGGCGGGCCGGCTACGTAAGTCGGCAGATTAACATAGTCTCCTTGCGGGGCGACGTTCTTGACGTAGAAATAAGATTTTTGCCAGAGTTTGACCGATTGGATTAAAGGGATGTGCGGGAAGGGGTTGTTCTCGCTTGACCTCTTCATCGCGATGAAGGCCCCGCAGGGGCGGGCACGCCGGCGGTGACGGTGCCGAGCTTGTTCTGGAAGAGCTCCGCCCAAAGCTCCAGCGTGGGCAGCACTCCCAAGAAGCCTTCGCAGAGAGAGACGAAGGCCGACAGCAGCATCACCGCGTTGGGCGTGAGGTGATGCGGCTGGAGACGGTAGAAGTCGAGGAAGGAGCGCATGAACCCACTCGCCGGGAAGCCGAAGCCACGCAAGAAATGCGTATGGAAGATGACGCGCTCGCCTTCCTCTGGCGCTGGCGAGATTTCCGCCTCCGGTGCCAGACGAGCCTGCACGAGGTTGGCGGCGGGCAGGCGCCGGGTCCGGTGGAGAAACTCTATGTGATCTTCGTGGACGTTCGACCCGTCCCACGAGCTCGATAGCGCCATGGACATGGCGGCGTGGGCGGGCTGCGACGGGAGGCTGCGTCGGGCGCGGAGGAAGAAGAAAGGAAACGAGAACAAGGAGGGACGGGGAGCGGGGGAGCGAGCAAGCCTTCGTCTCTCCCCTCCCCCTCCTACTTGTAGGCTTGTG
Source organism: Triticum monococcum (assembly GCA_034509565.1). NCBI lineage: Eukaryota > Viridiplantae > Streptophyta > Magnoliopsida > Poales > Poaceae > Triticum > Triticum monococcum. Next base: position 701,775,057 of record CM067847.1, read on the forward strand.
CGCCGGAGCCGAGGAGGCGCGGCGTGGGGGATCGTGGGGATCGATCGTGCCCATCTCCCCCATGCCCCGCATTAATTGCGCACATTGAAGACACGAAGAAATGGCCGCGGGGAGGCGAGCAGTCCCCTCGGGCCACAGAAGATCTGCGCCCGGGCCGAGGCCAAGGAGTGGCGGGCCCGGGCCTGCGGCGGCGTCCTGTCACGCGCGTGCGACGGTAGGACTTCTCCGCCATGTGGCCCCTCGTGGGGCCCGCGGCCAGCCCGCGGGTCAACCACGGTCATATTAATAAGCAAGAAAGTTCTCCGAAGTCGGCCTACGACGGCAGGGTCGGCTCCTCAGGGAGTGAAGCTGGCCGGGCTTCTCGTCCCTCCGTCCGCCGTGAAGCTCGCCCAGCTTCGGGGACTACTGTTGGAGTAAATAGCCATGGGTAGCCTAGCCGGCTTCCCCTGGCCCATCAGAAAAAATTATGAGCCCGTCCGGCTCTCAAGAAGATTCAAGACTTGGGGCCGCCTCCCCCCTCTGCCGGCTACCTCCTAGGCCGGCTTCGGGGGCGGCCCGCCCTTTACCCTCATGAAGAAAGCTGTGGAGGGCCGACTACGAGAAACCGGCTATAGCAAGGCCGACTCCAAGAGGCCGGCTCCCATAAAGCGGTCAAGGCCGTACCGGCAAAGTACGCGTCTACCCTGCGATGATGAAGCAGGGCGTGGCTACAGTGGAGCCTGCCACCCCCAAAACCCGGAGCACGCCTGGTACAGTGCGCCGTACGGGTAGCCACGACCCGTCCGGCGCGGCCCTGCTGCCACGGCGGCCCTGACGCCGTCCATGATGGGCCACCAGCGTGGCCCCCGAGGCGGTGGGCCCTTCGGGCAGAGAGATGCCGAAGGCGGCCGCACCTCCTCCCAAGTCGGCCTGATGGAGAGCCGGCCCCCCATAGCCGGCTCGCCATCTTCCTCGAGGGAGACGCCCATTAAGGAGACAAGATGCGGCGGGGCTACAGTAATCGCCCGCACGGTGGCGGTACTGTAGCCACGCTTACCCCGACCAAGCCTGCGTTAACAACACGGAGCAACAGTAACCAGCCACCGACCAGGCCCTGGCCTGTGGGGCCTGCCTGTTGACCAAGGAGCTGGCAGCCGGCGGGACCCACCAGTCGGCGGGCCCCAGCAGCCGGCGCAGAAGCCGGCAAGCACAGTCACAGACAGCCGGGCCCCGCGCCCAGCTGGATTACCATTGTACCCCCGGGGGTAGGCCTATATAAACCCCCCGGTGCACCCATGCAAAGGGTTGGACTCTCAAGTTAGACCTAGACACCATACAAGGAGAGGAAGCAAGCTAGCTGAGCCCTTCTTCCTCCTTCCACCCAAAACAGCTCGAGGAGCATTGTGTAGCTACTTGTTCATATAGTAACCATGCGGAGACCCCGTAGAGCAGCAGTAGGGGTGTTATCTCCTCGGAGAGCCCTGAAGCTGGGTAAGATTCGCCGGCGTGCATGTCTTCACCTTATCCCGTTTCCAGGCACCGGCGATGTTTTATTGGCTCCCACAATGATAAGCCACCCGTTGGCATATGTCGCACCTACCACCCGACATCCGCTTTGCATTCCGGCATTCCGTTCTCCTCCGGTGGTCATTTCTACCTTCTTCTCATGTGTGGGGATTAAACATTTCCGGATTGGACCGAGACTTGCTAAGCGGCCTTGGTTTACTACCGGTAGACCGCCTGTCAAGTTTCGTGCCATTTGGACTTCGTTTGATGCTCCAACGGTTAACCGAGGGACCGAAAAGGCCTCGTGTGTGTTGCAGCCCAACACCCCTCCAATTTGGCCCAAACCCCACCTAACCCTGCTCCATCATCTAGAGCGTTCGATCACGATCATGTGGCCAAAAACCGCACCTCATTTGGACTCCCCTAGCTCCCTCTACCTATATATATGTGCAACCCTCCCAAATTTCGCGGATGAACCCTAGCCATCTTCCTCCTCGCGCCACCGGACGCATCTCTGCCACCGGCCGGACATGTCCACCGCCCTCAGCCACCTCACTCCGACGAATTAGGCGCTGCCATGTCAGCCGAGCCGCCTCCCGCACCCTATCCTCCTCCGCCACGTGGCCTCCGCCACCGCGCCTCCTGCCGCGGGCCTCGAAGCCCAGATCCGGCCCTCCCCGGACCCGAGTTGGGCCGCCGCTTCCTGCGCATGCCGCCGACCGCGCCCGTCGTCTTCGCCATTTCTGGCCGCCGGACTCGCCCGCCTGAGCGCGCCGCCTCGCCGGCGCGGCTCCCCACGCCCGCCGCCCGCCGCCGCCATGTCCTCGCTCCGGGCGCCGCCTTCAACCCGCCGCTTCCCGCGCTCCTCGCCGCCGCCTGGGCACACCGGCGACCGCGCCCGCTCGCCGGACTTCGCCGGCCGGGTCGCCGGCACCGCCCCGCACCGCCATCACCATTTGCGCCGTCCTCCGCCGTCGGCCGTCGCCGGCCTCCTCAGCCCCGGGCCGGATCCGATCCGGGAGTGGGATCAGATCCACCCACTCCCCCAACGAAACAACCTCGCGCCGCCCGGATCCCTCCGTCCCGGGATATCCTCATCCCGTTGACTTTTTGCACAGGGTATAATTTTCGTCTAAGTCCCCGATTTCCCAGATCCATATGCTCATGTTCGTTTTGCTATATCTCCGCATCCGTAGCTCCGATTCATGCATATAGCATATCAAAATGTTCGTCTCAGAGAGTACATCATTTCATTCCATTGCATCATTTTCATTTGAGTTCATCTTGATGCCCGAAATGCTGTTAGAAGGAGGCTACTTGAGATAATTGTCAGATCTGCCACTCCATCTTAGACATTTGTCATTTTTGCCATGATTATTGTGTGCATGATATGCCCTGATGCTCTACATATGTTTTGTTAAGGGTTTTTTCATCTTTCCAGAGGTGCAACACATATATTTTTGTGATGTGCGTGGTGCCTAGTGCAAGCTTGCAAAGTGAGGCACCCGGTAATTCTGTTTTCAGGGACTTAGTATTTTCGCTAAGTCCTGGGGTAGTTTAGTTCATGATGCCATATGTTCATGTTGTTTCCTAGTGATCCGTGCCTCTTTTGAGGATGATCAGTAAAGGAGTTTTGTTAATATTGTAGTGCTTTATCCATCCATGTCTTTGTTTTCAATTATGGAGCACCCTAGCTTGACTCAATCGAGCTCTACTTTTGCTACTTTGTGAATCTGGGCAGATCGTCAACTTATTTGCGATTTTGCCGATGTTGTTGTAGTTGATTCGTGCATGCTATGACATTGTTCTTGCCATGTCTAGCTTGAATTTTGTGCCTTCTTAATGGATGTATGCTTGTCTTGCCATGACTTGCACCGTAGTAAGTGCATCGAGCTCGTAAACTTGCCTACTTGAGTTATGTTTCAGCATGTCCCAGTTTTCACTAAGCCTGAGAACTGATTATGTTTTTTGCTATGTTCGTGTCCTTGTTAGTATATTTTCTGATCCCTTTTGGCTCAAGGTCACTAAGGGACTTTTGTTAAGCTTGTTGAGTAGCTCCATGCCATGTTCTTCTTTGTCATGTTCAGGTCCTGTAGCATGTAGTTTTGTTGCTCCGAAGAGTGCTATCTGATCTGAAATTCTAGACAAGTGTTAATTTCACTAAGTCTGAGATCTGTTTTACCATTTGCATTTTTGCCATGCTTGTTTGAACCTCCTAATGGATGACTTGGCCGTAGCTCAGTGCTAGACTTTTGTTAAGCATCTTGAATGCATCCCTTCCATGTATTTTGTTGCCATGTTTAAGTGCTGTAGCATGTTCATCTCATTGCATTTAGTTGGCTACTTGCTGTAATTCGCAGACCGGTGTCATATTTGAATCGCTTGCCATTTCCAAACCGTAACTCCGATTCCGGTGATCTTTATATCGTTTTCAAGTGATTTCATCTCATCTTTCCAGTGGCACACTTGGTTTTCCAAGTTGAGGCCAGGTTCATGCATTCCTTGTCCAATCATGCATATGCATCGCATCCCGCATCCCGCATATCATACCATGTTCTTGTGTTGGTTGTTTACTATGTTGTGTGCTTCTTTCCGGTGTTTGCTTCTTCGGGTTGGATCCGGTAATGTCGTGTTTGTGAGGACCCGTTCGGCTATGTTCGTTTGTCTTCTTCATAGACTCGTTCTTCTTCCTTGCGGGATTTCAGGCAAAATGACCATACCCTCGAAATCACTTCTATCTTTGCTTGCTAGATGCTCGCTCTTTTTCTATGCCTATGCTGCGATACCTACCACTTGCTTATCATGCCTCCCATATTGTTGAACCAAGTCCCTAACCCACCTTGTCCTAGCAAACCGTTTTTTGGCTATGTTACCGCTTTGCTCAGCCCCTCTTATAGCGTTGTTAGTTGCAGGTGAAGATTGAAGTTTGTTCCTTGTTGGAACATGGAGATGTTGTTCCTTGTTGGAACATGTTTATTTGTTGGGATATCACAATATATCTTATTTAATTAATGCATCTATATACTGGTAAAGGGTGGAAGGCTCGGCCTTATGCCTGGTGTTTTGTTCCACTCTTGCCGCCCTAGTTTCCGTCATACCGGTGTTATGTTACCAGATTTTGCGCTCCTTACGCGGTTGGGCTATTATGGGAACCCCTTGACAGTTCGCCTTGAGTAAAGCTCTTCCATCAATGCCCAACATTGGTTTTACCATTCACCACCTAGCCTCTTTTTCCCTTGGGTTTCACGGACTCAAGGGTCATCTTTATTTTAACCCCCCCCCCCCCGGGCCAGTGCTTGTCTAAGTGTTGGTCCGAAATGGGCAGCCTGCGGGGCCACCTCGGGGAAACTTGAGGGCTGGTTTTACTCATAGCTTGACCTATCCGGTGTTGCCCTGAGAACGAGATATGTGCAGCTCCCATCAGGATGTCGGCGCATCGGGCGGTGTTGCTGGTTTAGTTTTACCCTGTCAAAATGTCTTGTTGTACCGGGATACCGAGTCTGATCGGAATGTCTCGGGAGGAGGTCTATTCCTTCGTTGACCGTGAGAGCTTGTGATGGGCTAAGTTGGGACACCCCTGTAGGGATTTGAACTTTCGAAAGCCGTGCCCGCGGTTATGGGCAGATGGGAATTTGTTAACATCCGGTTGTAGAAAACCTGAAGTTGACCTTAATTAAAATGAATCAACCGCGTGTGTAACCGTGATGGTCTCTTTCCGGCGGAGTCCGGGAAGTGAACACGGTTGTTGGAGTTATGCTTGACGTAGGTTGTTTTAGGATCACTTCTTGATCATAGTTTTATCGACCGTGCTTTGCCTTCTCTTCTCGCTCTCATTTGCGTATGTTAGCCACCATATATGCTAGTCGCTTGCTGCAGCTCCACCTCATACCTTTACCTTACCCATAAGCTTAAATAGTCTTGATCGCGAGGGTGCGAGATTGCTGAGTCCTCGTGGCTCACAGATACTTCCAAAAACCAGCTTGCAGGTGTCGATGAGTCCGTGCAGATCACGCTACCAAGCTCAGGAGGAGCTCGATGAAGATTGTGTTCTTTATGTTGTTCCGTTTTCCAGTTGATCAGTAGTGGAGCCCAGTTGGGGTCGATCGGGGACCTTGTCGCTTTTGGGGTTCTTCTTTTATTTTGGTTCCGTAGTCGGACCGTGATTGTATCTTTATGATGTAATGCTTTATTCGTGTAATTGTGTAAAGTGGCGATTGTAAGCCAACTATGTATCTTTTCCCCTATTGTATCACATGGGTTGTGTGAAGATTACCTCACTTGCGACATTGCTTTCAATGCGGTTATGCCTCTAAGTCGTGCTTCGACACGTGGGAGATATAGCTGCATCGAAGGCGTTACAATCTCCAAATAAAAATGGCAGCAATTCTCGTGAGCGCTAAAGTTTCTGTTTTTTACAGTATGATCAACAAGACTTTCCCCAAGTCTTCCCAAAGGTTCTACTTGGCAAAAACACTAATTAAAAGCATAAAACCACATCTAAACAGAGGCTAGATGAATTATTTATTACTTAACAGGAGCAAAAAGCAAAGAACAAGAATAAAATTGGGTTGCCTCCCAACAAGCGCTATCGTTTAACTCCCCTAGCTAGGCATGATGATGTCAATGATGCTCACATAAAGGATAAGAATTGAAACATAAAGAGAGCATCATGAAGAATATGACTAACACATTTAAGTCTAACCCACTTCCTATGCATGGAGATTTTGTGAGCAAACAACTTATGGGAACAATAATCAACTAGCATAGGAAGGCAAAACAAACATAACTTTAAAACTTTAAACACATAGAGAGGAAACTTGATATTATTGCAATTCCTACAAGCATATATTCCTCCCTTATAATAATTTTCAGTAACATCATGAATGAATTCAACAATATAACCAGCACCTAAAGCATTCTTTTCGTGATCTACAAGCATAGAAAATTTACTACTCTCCACATAAGAAAAATTCTTCTTATTCGGAATAGTGGGAGTATCATAGGAAACTTGAATACTATAAATTGTTTCCACATTAAAAGAGTAATGTTCAGAGAAGGGGTAATCATAACCATGACAAGTTTTATAAATATAATCACTACTTTTTATAGCATAAGTATCATCACAATAATCATCATAAGTAGGAGGCATGCTATCATCATTATAAACTTGCATATCAAAACTTGGGAGACTAAAAATATCATCTTCATTAATCATAGCTTCCCCAAGCTTGGGACAAACATTAATTGCAGCAAATATATTCTCAAATATGTCATCCTCATCAAACATAGCTTCCCCAAGCTTAGGCCTTTTCATATCATAAGCATAATCACTCTCATCATTAATAGTATAGATAGCACCGATAGTATAGCAATTATTATATTCTTTCAAGCAAGTACCAAAAAGATTTTCAAGATCATAAGAAGTATCATTATCTTCCCAATCATAATCATCACAACAAGCAATAGGCATAACGAGATCATCATCAAGTGTATCATCTTCAGTTTCATGAGACACAGCAATAATAGGAGCAACTTTATTTGGAAGAGATACCTTTTTACCTCTCTTCATTTTTCTTTTCTTATTCTTCACCACATCATGTGTGGGTTCAATCCTCTTTTTGGAGCTCCTTATTAATGAGATTGGTTGGATAGAAAGCTCCTCCTTGTTACCTGATTCATCATAAGAAATAATAGGAGGATATTGGGAAGTCTCTTCCCTTTCATTAGTATTCTCTTCATCCTCTATTTGTTTTCTTTTCTTTATGTAATTGGCAATATAAGGATTTTCAATGCAATTCACCGCACAACACATATAAATCTTCTCTAGATCAAAACCAAGAAGTTTATCGAGATTAAATTTTGGAATACCCTCAGTTATACGTTTCATTTCTTCACAACCCAAGAGCAAACTAAGTTCATTATGATGTGCAAGGGAAATCAAGTCATCACAATTTTTGGACACGATACGGTCATGGAACAATTTGCATTTGATATTTGAATGACCATGTTCATTGCAAAGTTCACAAGTATGGGTAAGATATCTTAAATTTTCAGCACATTCATCTAGCTCTTCTTGCAACAATTTGGTTTCTAAGTACTTATGCCTCTTGCAATATCTATCTTCCCTATTTGGTGAGTACTTGCAAACCCAGTCTACTCCACAAAAATTGACATGTTTATAGGAGGCATTTTCATCATAACTAGTGCAATCATCATTAGCATCATGGATATTCAAAGAATTCATACCAAAAACATTGCAATCATGCTCATCATTCAAATATTTAGTGCCAAACATTTTACAGATCTCTTCTTCTAGCACTTGAGCACAATTATCCTTTCCATCATACTCACGAAAGATATTAAAAAGGTGAAGCATATGAGACAAACTCAATTCCATTTTTTATAGTTTTCTTTTATGAAGTAAACTAGCGATAAAACAAGAAACTAAAAGACTCGATTGCAAGATCTAAAGATATACCTTCAAGCACTCACCTCCCCAGCAACGTCGCCAGAAAAGAGCTTGATGTCTACTACACAACCTTCTTCTTGTAGACGTTGTTGGGCCTGCAAGTGCACATGTTTGTAGGACAGTAGCAAATTTCCGTCAAGTGGATGACCTAAGGTTTATCAATCTGTAGGAGGCGTAGGATAAAGATGGCCTCTCTCAAGCAACCCTGCAACCAAATAACAAAGAGTCTCTTGTGTCCCCAACACACCCAATAAAATGGTAAATTGTATAGGTGCACTAGTTCGGCGAAGAGATGGTGAAACAAGTGGTATATGGATAGTAGATAAAGGTATTTGTAATCTGAAATAATAAAAACAGCAAGGTAACGAATGATAAAAGTGAGCGTAAACGGTATTGCAATGTGTTGAAACAAGGCCTAGGGTTCATACTTTCGCTAGTGTAAGTTCCCTCAACAATACTAACATAATTGGATCACATAACTATCCCTCAACATGCAACAAAGAGTCACTCCAAAGTCACTAATAGTGGAGAACGGACGAAGAGATTATGGTAGGGTACGAAACCACCTCAAAGTTATTCTTTCCAATCAATCCGTTGGGCTATTCCTAGAAGTGTCACAAACAGCCCTAGAGTTCGTACTAGAATAACACCTTAAGATACAAATCAACCAAAACCCTAATGTCACCTAGATACTCCAATGTCACCTCAAGTATCCGTGGGCATGATTATACGATATGCATCACACAATCTCAGATTCATCTATTCAACCAACACAAAGGACCTCAAAGAGTGCCCCAAAGTTCTACCGGAGAATCACGACGAAAACATGTGCCAACCCCTATGCATAGGTTCATGGGAGGAACCCGCAAGTTGGTCACCAAAACATAGATCAAGTGAATCACGTGATATCCCATTGTCACCACAGATATCCACGGCAAGACATACATCAAGTGTTCTCAAATCTTTAAAGACTCAATCCGATAAGATAACTTCAAAGGGGAAACTCAATTCATTACAAGAGAGTAGAGGCGGGAAGAAACATAAGATCCAACTATAATAGCAAAGCTCGCGATACATCAAGATCGTATCACCTCAAGAACACGAGAGAGAGAGAGAGAGAGAGATCAAACACATAGCTACTGGTACATACCCTCAGCCCCGAGGGAGAACTACTCCCTCCTCGTCATGGAGAGCACCGGGATGATGAAGATGGCCACCGGTGAGGGTTCCCCCCTCCGGCAAGGTGCCGGAACAGGGTCCCGGTTGACTTTTGGTGGCCACGGAGGCTTCTGGCGGTGGAACTCCCGATCTATCTTGCGTTCTGGAAGTTTTAGGTCACGTAGGTATATATGGGTGCAGGAGGTACGTCAGGGGAGCCACGAGGGCCCCATGAGACAGGGGCGTGCCCTAGGGGGGCGCCCCCCACCCTCGTGAGCACCTCGTTCTTTCCTTGACGTGGGGTCCAAGTCCATCAGGTGTGTTTCCTTCCAAAAATAACTTCTCCAGTTGATTTCCTTCCGTTTCGACTCCGGCTGATATTCCTTTTCTTCAAAACACTGAAATACGTATAAAATAGCAAATCTGGGCTGGGCCTCCGGTTAATAGGTTAGTCCCAAAAATAATATAAAAGTGGATAATAAAGCCCAATATTGCCCAAAACAGTAGATAATATAGCATGGAGCAATCAAAAATTATAGATACGTTGGAGATGTATCAAGCATCCCCAAGCTTAATTCCTGCTCGTACTCAAGTAGGTAAATGATAAAAAAAGATAATTTTTGATGTGGAATGCTAGTTGGCATAATTTTAATGTAATTCTTCTTAATTGTGGCATGAATATTCAGTTCCATAAGATTCAAGACAAAAGTTTAATATTGACATAGAAACAATAATACTTCAAGCATACTAACTAAGCAATTATGTCTTCTCAAAATAACATGGCCAAAGAAAGTTATCCCTACAAAATCATATAGTCTGGCTATGCTCCATCTTCACCACACAAAATATTTAAATCATGCACAACCCCTATGACAGGCCAAGCAATTGTTTCATACTTTTGATGTTCTCAAACTGTTTCAATCTTCAAGCAATACATGAGCGTGAGCCATGGATATAGCACTATAGGTGGAATAGAATGGTGGTTGTGGAGAAGACAAAAGGGAGAAGATAGTCTTACATCGACTAGGCGTATCAACGGGCTATGGAGATGCCCATCAATAGATATCAATGTGAGTGAGTAGGGATTGTCATGCAACGGATGCACTACAGCTATAAGTATATGAAAGCTCAACAAAATAAACTAGTGGGTGTGCATCCAACTTGCTTTCTCACGAAGACCTAGCGCATTTTGAGGAAGCCCGTCATTGGAATATACAAGCCAAGTTCTATAATGAAAGATTCCCACTAGTATATGAAAGTGACAACATATGAGACTCTCTATATGAAGAACATGGTGCTACTTTGAAGCACAATATATGAGACTCGCTATATCATGGTCCTACTTTGAAGCACAAGTGTGGTAAAAGGATAGTAGCATTGCCCCTTTTTCTTTTCTTTTTATATTTTTTTATTTGGCCTTTCTCTTTTTTTGGCCTTTCCTTTTTTTGCCTTTTTTTGGGACAATGCTCTATTGAATGATGATCATCACACTTCTATTTATTTACAACTCAATGATACAACTCGATACTAGAACAAAGTATGACTCTATATGAATGCCTCCGGCGGTGTACCGGGATATGCAATGAATCAAGAATGACAAGTATGAAAGAATTATGAACAGTGGCTTTGCCTCAAATACTATGTCAACTACATGATCATGCTAATCAATATGACAATGATGGAGTGTGTCATAATAACGGGAACGGTGGGAAGTTGCATGGCAATATATCTCAGAATGGCTATGGAAATGCCATAATAGGTAGGTATGTTGGCTGTTTTGAGGAAGGTATATGGTGGGTTTATGGTACCGGTGAAAGTTGCGCGGTACTAGAGAGGCTAGCAATGGTGGAAGGGTGAGAGTGCGTATAATCCATGGACTCAACATTAGTCATAAAGAACTCACATACTTATTGCAAAATTCTAGAAGTTATCAAAGCAAAGTATTACGCGCATGCTCCTAAGGGGGTAGATTGGTAGGAAAAGACCATCGCTCGTCCCCGGCCACCACTCATAAGGAAGGCAATTAATAAATAAATCATGCTCCGACTTCATCACATAACGGTTCACCATACGTGCATGCTATGGGAATCACAAACTTCAACACAAGTATTTCTCAAATTCACAACTACTCAACTAGCATGACTCTAATATTACCATCCTCATATCTCAAAACAATCATCAAGTATCAAACTTCTCTTAGTATTCAACACACTCATAAGAGAATTTTATTATTAATCTTGTATACCTAGCATATTAGGATTTTAAGCAAATTACCATGCTATTTAAGACTCTCAAAATAATCTAAGTGAAGCATGAGAGTTCATCTATTTCTTCAAAATAAAACTATGACCATGCTCTAAAAGATATAAGTGAAGCACTAGAGCAAATGACAAACTACTTCGAAAGATATAAGTGAAGATCAATGAGTAGTCGAATAATTATGCAACTATGTGAAGAATCTCTAACATTTAATAATTTCAGATCTTGGTACTCTATTCAAACAGCAAGCAAACCAAAATAAAATTACATCTAAGAGTAGCAAACATCATGTGAAGAAGCAAAAACTTAGGATAAACCGAAACTAACCGATAGTTGTTGAAGAAGAAAGGTGGAATGCCAACCGGTGCATCCCCAAGCTTAGACGCTTGAGACTTCTCGAAATATTATCTTGGGGTGCCTTGGGCATCCCCAAGCTTGATCTTTTGTGTCTCCTTAATTCCTCTCATACCACGATCTCCCTAAATCTCAAAAAGCTTCATCCACACAAAACTCAACAAGGACTCGTGAGATAAGTTAGTACAAACCATTGCCAAAACCTTATCATACTCTACTGTAGCAAATCACTAAAATTATTATTCAACATTGCATACTAAATGCCTCTGCATATTTAATAGTCCAATCCTCAAATATAATCATTAAAGAAGCAAACATATGCAAGCAATGCAAACATAACAGCAATCTGCCTAAACAGGATAGTCTGTAAAGAATGCTGCAACATCCATACTTCCCTAACTCCAAAAATTATGAAAGAAAATTCCCACTGTAGTAAATTTATCATAGCTTACTATGCAAAAGGTTTCAACATTTTATCACATTCTGACTTTTCTAGGGAATTATTGCAACAGCGGTAAACTTTCTGTTTTCAAACAGCAACATGTGGACTTCTAAAATAGGCTTAGTAAAGGTTATCAATGCCACTTTTATTGAAATAAAAGATTCAAAACATTATTATAAATAACAGCAAGCAAATTCTAACAAAATAAATTGACGCTCCAAGCAAAACACATATCATGTGGCAAATAAAAATATAGCTCCAAGTAAAGTTACCGATGAACGAAGACGAAGGAGGGGATGCCTTCCGGGGCATCCCCAAGCTTAGGCTCTTGGTTGTCCTTGAATATTACCTTGGGGTTCCTTGGGCATCCCCAAGATTAGGCTCTTGCCACTCCTTATTCCATAGTCCATCGAATCCTTACCCAAAACTTGAAAACTTCACAACACAAAACTTAATAGAAAACTCGTAAGCTCCGTTAGTATAAGAAAGCAAAACACCACTTCAAGGTACTGTAATGAACTCATTATTTATTTATATTGGTGTTAAACCTATTGTATTCCAACTTCTCTATGGTTTACAAACTATTTTACTAGCCATAGATTCATCAAAATAAGTAAACAACACATGAAAAACAGAATCTGTCAAAAATAGAACAGTCTGTAGTAATCTGAATCAAACGTATATTTATGGAACTCATAAAATTCTAAAATAAATTTCTCGACCTGAGGAATTTATCTATTAATAATATGCAAAAATAATTAACTAAATATCACTCTCCAAATAAACATGGCAGCAATTCTCGTGAGCGCTAAAGTTTCTGTTTTTTACAGTATGATCAACAAGACTTTCCCCAAGTCTTCCCAAAGGTTCTACTTGGCACAAACACTAATTAAAAGCATAAAACCACATCTAAACAGAGGCTAGATGAATTATTTATTACTTAACAGGAGCAAAAAGCAAAGAACAAGAATAAAATTGGCTTGCCTCCCAACAAGCGCTATCGTTTAACGCCCCTAGCTAGGCATGATGATTTCAATGATGCTCACATAAAGGATAAGAATTGAAACATAAAGAGAGCATCATGAAGAATATGACTAACACATTTAAGTCTAACCCACTTCCTATGCATAGAGATTTTGTGAGCAAACAACTTATGGAACAATAATCAACTAGCTTAGGAAGGCAAAACAAACATAACTTTAAAACTTTAAGCACATGGAGAGGAAACTTGATATTATTGCAATTCCTACAAGCATATATTCCTCCCTCATAATAATTTTAAGGAACATCATGAATTAATTCAACAATATAACCAGCACCTAAAGCATTCTTTTCATGATCTACAAGCATAGAAAATTTACTACTCTCCACATAAGAAAAATTCTTCTTATTCGGAATAGTGGGAGTATCATAGGAAACTTGAATACTATAAATTGTTTCCACATTAAAAGAGTAATGTTCAGAGAAGGGGTAATCATAACCATGACAAGTTTTATAAATATAATCACTACTTTTTATAGCATAAGTATCATCACAATAATCATCATAAGTAGGAGGCATGCTATCATCATTATAGACTTGCATATCAAAACTTGGGAGACTAAAAATATCATCTTCATTAATCATAGCTTCCCCAAGCTTGGGACAAACATTAATTGCAGCAAATATATTCTCAAATATGTCATCCTCATCAAACATAGCTTTCCCAAGCTTGTGCCTTTTCATATCATAAGCATAATCACTATCATCATTAATAGTATAGATAGCACCGATAGTATAGCAATTATTATATTATTTCAAGAAAGTACCAAAAAGATTTTCAAGATCATAGGAAGTATCATTATCTTCCCAATCATAATCATCACAACAAGCAATAGGCATAAAGAGATCATCATCAAGTGTATCATCTTCATTTTCATGAGGCACAGCAATAATAGGAGCAACTTTATTTGGGAGAGATACCTTTTTACCTCTCTTCCTTTTTCTTTTCTTATTCTTCACCACATCATGTGTGGGTTCAATCCTATTTTTGGAGCTCCTTATTAATGAGATTGGTTGGATAGAAAGCTCCTCCTCGTTACCTGATTCATCATAAGAAATAATAGGAGGATATTGGGAAGTCTCTTCCCTTTCAATAGTATTCTCTCCATCCTCTATTTGTTTTATTTTCTTTATGTAATTGGCAATATAAGAATTTTCAATGCAATTCACCGCACAATACATATAAATCTTCTCTAGATCAAAACCAAGAAGTTTATCGAGATTAAATTTTGGAATACCCTCAGTTATACGTTTCATTTCTTCATAACCCAAGAGCAAACTAAGTTCATTATGATGTGCAAGGGAAATCAAGTCATCACAATTTTTGGACACGATACGGTCATGGAACAATTTGCATTTGATATTTAAATGACCATGTTCATTGCAAAGTTCACAAGTATGGGTAAGATATCTTAAATTTTCAGCACATTCATCTAGCTCTTCTTGCAACAATTTGGTTTCTAAGTACTTATGCCTCTTGCAATATCTATCTTCCCTATTTGGTGAGTACTTGCAAACCCAGTCTACTCCACAAAAAATGTCATGTTTATTGGAGGCATTTTCATCATAACTAGTGCAATCATCATTAGCATCATGAATATTCAAAGAATTCGTACTAAAAGCATTGCAATCATGCTCATCATTCAAATATTTAGTGCCAAACATTTTACAGATCTCTTCTTCTAGCACTTGAGCACAATTATCCTTTCCATCATACTCACGAAAGATATTAAAAAGGTGAAGCATATGAGACAAACTCAATTCCATTTTTTTATAGTTTTCTTTTATGAACTAAACTAGCGATAAAACAATAAACTAAAAGACTCGATTGCAAGATCTAAAGATATACCTTCAAGCACTCACCTCCCCGGCAACGGCGCCAGAAAAGAGCTTGATGTCTACTACACAACCTTCTTCTTGTAGACGTTGTTGGGCCTGCAAGTGCACATGTTTGTAGGACAGTAGCAAATTTCCCTCAAGTGGATGACCTAAGGTTTATCAATCCGTAGGAGGCGTAGGATGAAGATGGTCTCTCTCAAGCAACCTTGCAACCAAATAACAAAGAGTCTCTTGTGTCCCCAACACACCCAATACAATGGTAAATTGTATAGGTGCACTAGTTCGGCGAAGAGATGGTGAAACAAGTGGTATATGGATAGTAGATAAAGGTATTTGTAATCTGAAATAATAAAAACAGCAAGGTAACGAATGATAAAAGTGAGCGTAAACGGTATTGCAATGTGTTGAAACAAGGCCTAGGGTTCGTACTTTCGCTAGTGTAAGTTCCCTCAACAATACTAACATAATTGGATCACATAACTATCCCTCAACATGCAACAAAGAGTCACTCCAAAGTCACTAATAGCGGAGAACGGACGAAGAGATTATGGTAGGGTACGAAACCACCTCAAAGTTATTCTTTCCAATCAATTCGTTGGGCTATTCCTAGAAGTGTCACAAACAGCCCTAGAGTTCGTACTAGAATAACACCTTAAGATACAAATCAACCAAAACCCTAATGTCACCTAGATACTCCAATGTCACCTCAAGTATCCGTGGGCATGACTATACGATATGCATCACACAATCTCAGATTCATCTATTCAACCAACACAAAGGACCTCAAAGAGTGCCCCAAAGTTCTACCGGAGAATCACGACGAAAACGTGTGCCAACCCCTATGCATAGGTGAGGGAGTCCTGGATTAGGGGGTGTTCGGGTAGCCGGACTATACCTTCAGCCGGACTCCTGGACTATGAAGATACAAGATTGAAGACTTCACCCCGTGTCCGGATGGGGACTTTCCTTGGCATGGAAGGCAAGCTTGGCGATGCGGATATTCAAGATCTCCTACCATTGTAACCGACTCTATGTAACCCTAACCCTATCCGGTGTCTATATAAACCGGAGGGTTTTAGTCCGTAGGACAACTTCATCAACTCCATAGACAACAATCATACCATAGGCTAGCTTCTAGGGTTTAGCCTTCTTGATCTCGTGGTAGATCTACTCTTGTACTACCCATATCATCAATATTAATCAAGCAGGACGTAGGGTTTTACCTCCATCAAGAGGGCCCGAACCTGGGTAAAACATCATGTTCCCTGCCTCCTGTTACCATCCGGCCTAGACACACAGTTCGGGACCCCCTACCCGAGATCCGCCGGTTTTGACATCGACATTGGTGCTTTCATTGAGAGTTCCTCTGTGCCGTCGCAATCAGGAAGGATGCCTTCTCCCATCTTCAAAGACTGCGCCGTGGCTAAGGGAGCCTTGGCTGTTGGCCAAACCCTCTGGCTAGGTGGTTTCCTCATGATCGCCTGTTCGGCTGTTGCGCCGACGGTGACCTCTTGGGTCATCAAAAGCAATCTACACGTCAGCTCGGAGCTCGTCGAGCAGTTAGATCCAATGGAGCTCTCTTCCATAAATGAGCTCTTGGATCGCATCGCCGCCCTGGGGGTCGCCACGGATTACGACCAGGTTGGGATTAAACCCGATCTAAGAGAAATTAACTCTCCCCAAGTCACCCACCACGTTGCCGTGGTAGAGGCGCGGTGCGGCGACCCTTCATCTATTTTAAGGACTAGTTACATCCGAATTCCCGATCCCTCCAAGCCGGATACCCGCGGAGGGGAGGATGTAACTCAAGACCTGAGCTTAGAATCAGGCAACGGGCCGGATTCATTGGATAACGTCCAGGAATCCAAACTTCAGAATTCAGAAACTCTTTGGCCTCCGAATCTTGGATTGGGTGAGGTTTCAGATTCAACGACACCCACCCACCCGAACATAAGCGATCTCTCCTGAGTTAGGCAGAGGCCCGACGAAACAGTACATCATTACTAGGCCAGATTCCTCCTGGTTGTGAATAGGATAAAAGATTACCGCGAGGGAGACGCGATATCAATCTTCTGCAGTAATTGCACGAACGAGGGAATCCTTAACGCCGTAAGTCATCGTGATATTACACGCTTCGCTGACTTGGCGTCCATAGTACGAAAATACTGTGCGATGGAAAGCGCCTGGAAAACCGAAACGAAATTTTGGGATAATCCGGCCTTGAATAGTAATCCCGTCCGAACTAAGAGGGTGCATCATCACAAGACACCCGGGATAAATAGCAAAAAGCCAAAACCCTCTGCAGGGCATGGAACCATACTGGAAAGGTGGCTCGATAGACCCTATAGAATTCATAGTACAGAGGACGCCACACCAACTCATAGCCTTAGAGCATGTTGGATACTCCGGCAGGTGGCCAAAATTGGCGAGGACCTCTTAAATCGGGAGGCCGCAGAAATCCAGCCCGAGGACACCAGTACCGTTCTCACAGTCTTCGAGACTTTCGCATCAAACAATATGCGAAAAAGGACACTCCGCAACCTCATCGAAGTCTATCAAGTTGCAACAATAAATCCATGGAGCGACACCACCATTACTTTCAACGCAAGTGATGAACCTAGATTCCGAATAGCCCGAGCACCAGCCGCATTGGTCCTCAGTCCCATAGTGGACGGCTTTCACCTTACCAAGGTGCTCATGGATGGAGGCAGCAGACTGAACCTCATTTATGAGGAGACCCTTCAAAAAATGGAAATAGACTGCAACCGCGTGGAGCGAAGAAGCACAACCTTTAGAGGAATAATCCCCAGTTGGGAAGCGCGCTGCACGGGAAAAATCACACTAGATGTGGTGTTCGGCACGCCGGATAATTACAGGTCCGAAGAAGTCACGTTCCAGGTGGCCCCGTTTAAAAGCGGACATCACGCCTTACTAGGGCGGGAAGCATTCACAATCTTCCAAGCAATACCCCATTACGGGTACATGAAGCTCAAGATGCCCGAGCCGAATGGAATTATCATTCTAGCTAGTGATCCGGACATAGCACTCCGTGCCGAAAACAAAATGGCCGCATTAGCCCTTGAGGCACTATCCGAAGCCTTAGCGGCCGAGGAACTGACAGCGCTGTGCTCCACGATTAACAGGGATGATGTGATACTTGACAAAAGATCTAAATCCACATCCTTCAAGCCAGCAGACGAAATAATCAAATTCCAGGTCCATCCAATGGACCCCAATAAAACAGCTTCCATCGGGGCACGATTGAACCCTGATGTAGACGCCGCACTGCGAGAGTTCCTATGAGAGAACTGGGACATCTTCGCCTGGCACCCTTCAGACATGCCAGGGATCCCACGCAGGCTGGCCGAACACAGCTTAAACATCCAAAAAGGATTTAAACCTGTCAAACAAGCCCTTCGGCGTTTTTCCGAACCCAAGAGACAGGCTATGGGAGAGGAGCTAGCCAAGCTATTGGAGGCCGGATTCATTAGAGACATAAAACATTCAGACTGGCTAGGAAGCCTGGTGATGGTACCAAAGAAGGACAAATCCTGGCACCTGTGTGTCGATTTCAAAGACCTTAACAAGGCTTGCCCAAAGGATCCCTTCCCCCTCCCCTGTATCGATCAAATTATCGATGCCACCGCAGGACACGATTCGTTGTGCTTCCTCGATGCATACTCCGGTTACCATCAAATCAAGATGGCAGAATCAGACCAAGCTGCAACAGCATTCATCACACCATACGGCCCATTCTACTTCAACACAATGCCCTTTGGGCTGAAAAACACCGGCACAACATATTAGCGCATGATCCAGACATGTCTGGCAAACCAAATCGGCAAAAAACAGTGGAGGCGTACGTGGACAATGTGGTCGTCAAATCAAGACATGTCGAATCTCTAGTAGATGACTTGAAGCTTACATTCGATAACCTCCGAAAATATGACATCAAGCTCAATCCGGAAAAATGTGTCTTCGGCGTTCTAGCCGGAGAGCTCTTGGGCTTCATTGTATCTAGTAGAGGAATTGAAGCAAATCCAGCCAAGATTCGAGCTTTGTCACAATTGGATGTCCCAAAGGACCTTAAACAAATACAAAAATTAACCGGATGCATGGCGGCTTTAAGCCGCTTCATCTCCCGCTTGGGAGAAAAGGCACTACCCCTCTATCGCCTCCTTCGACGCACCGAACACTTCGAGTGGACGGATGCCGCCATGGCCGGACTTGGTGAAATAAAAGCCATATTGGCAACAAACCCAGTCCTGGCCGCGCCAAACACCGGCGAGCCAATGTTATTGTACATCGCAGCAACACACCAAGTTGTCAGCACAGTGCTCGTTGTCGAGAGGGAAACGGACGGACACAAATTCCCCCTTCAAAGGCCGGTCTACTACGTGTCCACTGTCCTCACTCCATGCAAATCACGGTACCCGCATTACCAAAAGATTGCATACGCGGTATTCATGGCATCTCGGAAGCTACGACACTACTTTCAAGAGTGTTCCATAACAGTAGCCTCGGAAGTACCACTCAACGATATTATCAACAACCGTGATGCAACAGGCCAGATTGCAAAATGGGCCGTCGAGCTTCTCCCGTTCGGTATAACTTATAAACCACGGCGAGCTATTAAATCGCAAGTTTTGGCCGACTTCGTCGCAGAATGGACGGAGGACGAGCTCCCTAAAGAGTACGGCACATATTCAAACTGGATCATGCACTTCGACGTCTCCAAAATGTTGGCCGGACTGGGGGCTGGCGTCGTCCTGACGTCCCCCACAGGAGACACAGTTCAATATGTGCTCCAGATCATGTACACGGATTCCAACAACACAGCCGAATATGAGGCCCTCCTACATGGCCTCCGGATAGCAGTATCTATGGGTATCCAGCGCCTAGAGGTACGTGGGGATTCAAACCTCGCGATATCCCAAATAAATGGAGACTTCGACGCCAAGGACCCAAAAATGGCAGCATACCGCAATGCCGTCCTAAAAATATCAGCTCGGTTCGAAGGGCTGGAGTTTCACCATATAGCCCGAGAAAACAATCAAGCGGCGGACGTCCCAGCACGCATCGGATCAAAACGCGATGCAGTCCCCCCCCCAACATCTTTTTGGAAAGATTGTTCAAGCCATCCGTAGTATGGGAGGGGGAACCTGCAAACAACAGCCCGCACCTAGCCGCACCACTCAACGCCGAACAATCTGACACAATTGGAGGCTCTGCCAACGAAACTACACCTTCAGCCCACGTAATAATGGAGGTTATCGCCCCATGGACAGAACCATTCCTAGCCTACCTTATTAGGCAGGAACTCCCGGAGGACCAAAACGAGGCCTGCTGCATAGTGCGGCGATCTAAAGCCTACAGAGTTCATGAGGGAGAGCTTTATAAGAAAAGCACTACCGAAGTCCTTCAAAGGTCCATCTCCGAAGCGGAAGGGCGGAACCTTCTGGCTGAAATTCATGCCGGACTCGGTGGTCACCACGCCGCCGCTCGGTCCCTTGTTAGCAAGGCTTTCCGTACATGCTTTTATTGGCCGATGGCCCGGGCAGACGCTCAGGACCTAGTCCAACGATGCGCTGGTTGCCAACTTTTCGCCAACCAAAGCCATATGCCGCCCACCGCACTCCAAACCATACCCATCACCTAGAATTTTGCGGTCTGGGGGCTTGACATGGTCGGACCCCTCAAAGGTGGAACCCATAAGAAAAAATACTTACTGGTCATGCTAGATAAGTTCACCAAATGGATGGAAGCCAAGCCTGTTAAAACAACTGAATCCGGACCAGTGATAGACTTCATATCCGAGGTTGTACACCATTATGGCGTCCCCCACAGCATCATAACCGATAACGGTACAAACTTTACCGCCGACGAGGTAAAACCCTGGTGCAAAAACATGGGCATCAAGCTCGATTATGCTTCCGTCTATCACCCATAAACCAACGGCCAGGTCGAACGTGCAAATGGTCTTATCATGAGCGGCATTAAACCCAGACTAGTGCGGTCCCTCAAGGAATCTAACACGCACTGGGTAGAGGAGCTCGACTCCGTGCTATGGGGGCTGCGGACCACGCCAAATCGCACCACCGGATACACACCATTTTTTATGGTGTACAGCACAGAAGCAGTTTTGCCCTGCGACATAATTCATGACTCACCTAGAGTGCGCATGTACGAAGAAAGAGAAGCCGAGCTCGATCGGCCGGACAACTTGGATGCCTTGGAGGAGGAGCGTGACGTGGCAAAAGTCCGTTCCGCATTTTATCAACAGTAGGCCCGAAGATATCAAAGCAGAGAGGTACGGGCCAAAAATTACAATGTTGGAACTAGTTCTACGCCTGCCGGATAAGAAAAAGGACAAACTCAAGCCCAAGTGGGAAGGTCCATTCATAATCGACCAAGTCCTGACTGGTGGGGCGTACCGCCTGCAAGATGCGTCGAACAACCGACTCGAGCCGAACCCGTGGAACGCCGCCCGTCTCCGAAGATTCTATGCCTAGCGCTAGACTTTGTGTTCGTCTCCTTCCTCTGTCCATTCCTTTTTGAATTTTTCTGTCTTACATTTCTCTCCTTCCCATTCTTTCTTCTATAGCCCTTAAAGGCTCATATAGTGACGCGCCACTCGCGCTCATTAAACCTGGGGGCTTCTTTAACAGAAGCTTATTTATACGGGCTTCACGCCCAACACATGCGTCAAACTTCCGCATGTACCTTTTTCTTCACCATTATATGCATCGATATGACTTAAGTTTTGGCCAAGCTGGGTTGCCTGGCTCCTGTGCTTACCCCTATGTTCCCGATTGTTCAGCTAGGCGGTAAAGGGAGCACCTCTGTGATTGTTACTGCCGGGTCAGCCGGACGTGTACCTGAGACTGGGTGAAGCCGAAAGCTAGCGTTCTTCAGGGAATATTCGGTCGATGAGATAAAAGATGATCTTTTTTACTCATTTTATGCACCCCCAGATGCTTTTTCTGCGTCTCTTCACGCAGTCCGGACATGCACATTAGGGCATGCCTCCCAGCGAAAGGAACCCTTAACGGAACTATTCTCTCTGGAAGATGTTTCTTACTAACCATGTAATATAACATAACTAGTTGGGAACTTGTCTGATAAAGCACTGATGACCCCTACGCCTGGTCTCCACGCATACCCCGGTTCTTATATAACCGCTAGGGTATTCGGACACACTCTAGACCATTAGGTCTCGAGGTTGAAGCGAAAAGGTCGGCAACGACAAACGATCTACCATCCGGCTAGAAGGCATTACACATGTCAATTCAAAATTACACAGTCATTCCGACTGATTGTATTCCTCTTCTATACCATCTAACAGGCTGTCTAATTTACAGTCCTGCTGGGAATACTTCGCGGCCAACTCTACTTGGCCGTACACTAAGCTTACAGGGATCTCCTTCCCGTTAGGCCCCACTGGTCCGACCTCGGCCATGTGGTTTGGGTCAGACTTCGTAAAATGGGTCTTCACCATGGCCTAGGCCTCCCTAGCGCCTTGTCGGCAGGCCGATATCTTCCACAACCGGAAGTGCCGCCGAGCTCTCTTCAGCTTCTCCGCAAGCTCTCCAAGGCCCTCGGGCACGGAGTGGGCAAGCCATAAGGCTTGGGCAACACCTCGCATTGCCTACCGAATTCGCTCGTGCAATTGCAAGAGTTCGGGAAGAAGGTCACCCATAGAACCGGGCATCTCCTCTGCAGGACGACCTGTGAGCATACCTACAAACATTACTCTGTTAGTCGACTTCCTTGCCGAACTTTTTTTTCAAAGTTCGTTCAAGCACTTACTAAATATGCCACGTCGAAGCCGCTGATTCTCCTTCGTAGAGTCCGACAGCTGGCCACGAACATCTTTAAGTTCGACGTCCAGCTTGGTGTTGGCATCCTGAAGATCATTCTTCTCCAGCCTCACCCTTGTCAACATACTCTCACCGGCCTTTAACCAGCGTAAGAGTTGTTGTTTGTCCGGATCTAGTCCGGCGCCATCTGCAATATGATCTGTCAGATTTGCACCCACACCGCACAATACTAATCTTTCGAGGTGTATCTTACCTGAGGGGGTCTCTTTGGGCTCCCCTGTTGCGGCTAGTGCGGCCTCTAGTTTGGCCTTGCACTTTTCCAGCTCCTGGGACAGTACGGTATTCTTCTTTGTAAGAACCTGCATATTAAATTATCCTTAAATCAGTTTCTCTAACTGTTTCAAGTCTCGGGGGCTATTGGCATATATATATATATATATAACCAAAATTTTCTTACCCGTATGTCTTTTACATACTGCTCCGTGGCTCTGGCTAAACCACTTTGAGCGGCACGGAGGTACGCATCTCCCTAATTAAAGGCATCTAAAGCCTCTTGGGAGAAACAACCGTCTTGTAGAACGGTCCGGCGACGCCTGTGGTTCATGGCACTCTCCACTTCGGAATTTGCGGCCGACAGCCTGTCCTCATCCTCTGTCGGAGGAGCGTCCGGTGCACGCCTTGTGCTCGCCTCCGCTTCCTGGCCAGACATTGGAGACTGGCTGGTGGAGGCGCGATCGGCAACCTCTTCGGATGTAGTCCGGCGAGGTCTCTTCGTTCTGAAGATAGCACGAACGTTAATATGCCCTGACAGAATAACTCTAGGGAAACAGAGGGCGCGCTATACCTTTGCGCCGGCATCTCAGTCCGGACTACATTCCTTTTTGCCCCACGGGGCCCTGCGACCCCTCGTTGGCTAGCCGCCACAGGTTCGGCCTCCTGCCTCGGAAATCTCCCCTGCAAAACACGGTTGTCGTTAGAAACACCGGAATACATGGGAATGGAATCTCTTTCAAGGGAATGGGACTCCGGTTTCCTTCACCTGGGAGGCCGGGATTAACCCTGGGTAATCCGCCGTAATGGCCACTAAGGTATTGTCCTTGCTTAGCTGATAGAACACCCCGTCAATAAGCTCCACCGATATGTCCGGATCTTCTTCGGAGTCCGGATTGAGGGACCGTTCTGGGTCCTCGGGCTGTGGAGGACGGCTGTTTATATCCTTTACCTCCTGTCGCAGTTCCTGCATTGAAATCATTAGACTACCTATCTAACCGTGGGAATATAAAGCAAATGGGCAAGTGCAATTGTTCACTTACCCAACTTGGAGAATTGTACATACTGAATCCGGCCTGCGGATTGACGCGGAGGAATTCCTCCTTTTCTCCCTTGTACAAGGAGGATAAGATCTTTACTAAGGCGGCGGCTGAGGCCGGCCCCTTACGACCGTAACGAGTGGCGTCATCCTCCCCGTTGAAATCCCACATGGGGTGGCCTCTATATTGAAGCGGCTGCACCCCCCGCATAATGCATGCGGCCATGACTCCAATCATGTTTAGTCTGGAATGAGCTAACAGTCTTATCTGGCCCATCAGGTAAAGGATGTCTCTGTCGCTTTCTCTCCGAGAGCTCCGTGGACGCCAGCTCAAGCGTTTCTTCAACGGGGCATTATTGAACTTCGGAAGACCGACCCGGATAGGGTCCGGTAGCGAGACGTCATCCATGTAAAACCATTCCGAAGGCCAGTCCTCGGACGCCTTCTTCGGGGTTCCGGATAGGTATCCAGTCCCGGCGATGCGCCATATTTCGGCTTCGCCCACTTGATAGATAGACCCCTCTTGAGAACGGGGCACCAGGCAGAATAACCTCTTCCACAGCGCGAAATGAGCCTCAACGCCTAAGAATAGCTCGCAGAGGGCGACGAAACCCGCGATATGTAATATGGAAGCGGGCGTGAGATTGTGCAGCTGGAGACCGTAAAACTCCAGTTAAATAGGCGGCTCGTTTATATGGCTAGGGGTGTGGATGTAAAAACGCCCCGGCTTTTCGCATTCGTTTGACACGTGGAAGACGGCCATTATTGGGTGTAGAAGCCAAGGAGCACAACATTTACAAGAAACCAGACTTTATTCAACAGGCACACGGAATTTGGAGGAGAACCCGCCTTGCAATGCCGAAGACAATCTGCGTGCCGGACTCATCGTCATTGAAGCCTGGTTCGGGGGCTACTGAGGGAGTCCTGGATTAGGGGGTGTTCGGGTAGCTGGACTATACCTTCAGCCGGACTCCTGGACTATGAAGATACAAGATTGAAGACTTCGTCCCGTGTCCGGATGGGACTTTCCTTGGCATGGAAGGCAAGCTTGGCGATGCAGATATTCAAGATCTCCTACCATTGTAACCGACTCTATGTAACCCTAACCCTATCCGGTGTCTATATAAACCGGAGGGTTTTAGTCCGTAGGACAACTTCATCAACTCCATAGACAACAATCATACCATAGGCTAGCTTCTAGGGTTTATCCTTCTTGATCTCGTGGTAGATCTACTCTTGTACTACCCATATCATCAATATTAATCAAGCAAGACGAAGGGTTTTACCTCCATCAAGAGGCCCGAACCTGGGTAAAACATCGTGTTCCCTGCCTCCTGTTACCATCCGGCCTAGACGCACAGTTCGGGACCCCCTATCCGAGATCCGCCAGTTTTGACACCGACAATAGGTTCACGGGAGGAACCCGCAAGTTGGTCACCAAAACATACATCAAGTGAATCACATGATATCCCATTGTCACCACAGATATCCACGGCAAGACATACATCAAGTGTTCTCAAATCTTTAAAGACTCAATCCGATAAGATAACTTCAAAGGGGAAACTCAATTCATTACAAGAGAGTAGAGGGGGGAAGAAACATAAGATCCAACTATAATAGCAAAGCTCACAATACATTAAGATCGTATCACCTCAAGAACACGAGAGAGAGAGAGAGAGAGAGAGAGAGAGAGATCAGACACATAGCTACTGGTACATACCCTCAGTCCCGAGGGAGAACTACTCCCTCCTTGTCATGGAGAGCACCGGGATGATGAAGATGGCCACCGGTGAGGGTTCCCCCCTTCGGCAGGGTGCCGGAACAGGGTCCCGATTGACTTTTGGTGGCTACGGAGGCTTCTGGCGGCAAAACTCCCGATCTATCTTGCGTTCTGGAAGTTTTAGGTCACGTAGGTATATATGGGTGCGGGAGGTACGTCAGGGGAGCCACGAGGGCCCCACGAGACAGGGGGCGCACCCTAGGGGGGCGTTGCGATAGGACCCATCACCTTCCAGCAAGCCTATGATGGAATTACTCACACACGGCGGTGAGCATCATGAAATTGGTGATGGAGGATGGTTGATGATGACGACGGCGATGAATCCCCCTCTCCGGAGCCCCGAACGGACTCCAGATCAGCCCTCCCGAGAGGTTTTAGGGCTTGGCGGCGGCTCCGTATCGTAAAACGCGATGATTTCTTCTCTCTTGTTTTTTTCTCATCGAAACTCAATATATGGAGGTGGAGTTGGAGTCGGAGACGCAACAGGGGGCCCACGAGGTAGGGGGCGCGCCCTAGGGGGCGCCCCCCACCCTCGTGAGAAGGATGTGGGCCCCCTGGTCTTCATATTTGGCGAGGATTTTCTATTATTTTTTCTAAGACCTCCCGTGGAGTTTCAGGTCATTCCGAGAATATTTGTTTTCTGCACATAAAACAACACCATGGTAATTCTGCTGAAAACAACGTCAGTCCGGGTTAGTTCCATTCAAATCATACAAGATAGAGTCCAAAACAAGGGCAAAAATGTTTGGAAAAGTAGATACGACGGAGACGTATCAACTCCCCCAAGCTTAAACCCTTGCTTGTCCTCAAGCAATTCAGTTGACAAACTGAAAGAAAGAAAGAAAGAAAAACTTTTACAAACTCTGTTTGCTCTTGTTGTTCTAACTATGTCAGGCCAGCATTCAAGTTTTCAGCATAAATCATAACTAACCATATTTGCAATAATTCTCAGGTCTCACAATTACTCATATCAATAGCATAATCAACTAGCAACTCATAATAATAAATCTCGGATGACAACACTTTCTCAAAACAATCATAATATGATATAACAAGATGGTATCTTGCTAGCCCTTTCTAAGACCGCAAAACATAAATGCAGAGCACCTTTAAAGATCAAGGACTGACTAGACATTGTAATTCATGGTAAAAGAGATCTAATCATAGTCACACCCAATATAAATTAACAGTGATGAATGCAAATGACGGCTGTGCTCTCCACCTAGTGCTTTTTTAATAAGAGGGTGATGACTCAACATAAAAGTAAATGGATAGCCCCTTCGTAGAGGGAAGCAGGGATTTGTAGAGGTGCCAGAGCTCGGTTTTGAAATAGAGATAAATTGTATTTTGAGCGGTATACTTTCATTGTCAATGTAGCAACTAAGAGATGGTGATATCTTCCATGCTAAACACATTATAGGCAGTTCCCAAACAGAATGGTAAAGTTTATACTTCCCCTCCACCAACAAGCATCAATCCATGGCTTGCTCGAAACAACGAGTGCCTCCAACATACATCAGGTCCCAGGGGGAGTTTTGTTTGCAATTAATTTTGATTTAGTTTGCATAAAGCATGGGACTGGGCATCCCAGTGACCAGCCATTTTCTCATGAGTGAGGAGCGGCGTCCACTCCTCTTGGGAATAACACGCCTAACACGGAAGATAAGGACAACCTTTGTTGATACATGAGCTATTCGAGCATACAAAACAGAATGTTTATTTGAAGGTTTAGAGTTTGGCACATACAAATTTACTTGGAACGGTAGGTAGATACCGCATATAGGAAGGTATGGTGGACTCATCTGGAATAACTTTGGGGTTTAAGGGATTGGATGCACAAGCAGTATTCCCGCTTAGTACAAGTGAAGGCTAGCAAAAGACTGGGAAGCGACCAACTAGAGAGTGACAACAGCCATGTACATGCATTAAAATTAATAAACATTGGATGCAAGCATGAGTAGGATATAATCCACCATGAACATAAATATCGTGAAGGCTATGTTGATTTTGTTTCAACTACATGCGTGAACATGTGCCAAGTCAAGTCACTTAAATCATTCAAAACAGGATACCACCCCATCATACCACATCATAACCATCTTAATAGCATGTTGGCACACAAGGTAAATCATTATAACTCATAGCTAATCAAGCATGGCACAAGCTGATCTCTAATTGTCATTGCAAACATGTTTATTCATAATAAGATGAATCAAGAACGACGGGCTCATCATATTTACAAAAACAAAAGAGGTCGAGTTCATACCAGCTTTTCTCCTCTCAGCCAGTCCATCATATATCATCATAATTGCCTTTCACTTGCACGACCGAACGGTGTGAATAATAATAAGAGTGCACGTGCATTGGACTAAGCTGGAATCTGCGAGCATTCAATAAACAGGAGAAGACAAGGCAATATGGGATCTGGGTTAAATCAACAATAATGCATATAAGAGCCACTTCAACAATTTAATTATGGTCTTCTCCTACTGACCCCCAAAGAAAGAAAAGAAATAAAACTATTTACACGGGAAAGCTCCCAACAAGCAAAAGAAGAACGGGAAATATTTTGGGGTTTTCTTTTTAATTATTACTACTACAGCAGAAAAAATAAACTACTACTAATTTTTTTTGGTTTTTCTTAAGGTTTAACAAGCACACAAGAAGAAAGCAGGAAAAAGAAAATAAACTAGCATGGATATTACAATGAAAAAGTATGAGCACCGACATCTAGTAATGAGTGTGTATGAACATAAATCTAATGTCGGTGAGAAACATGTACTCCCCCAAGCTTAGGCTTTTGGCATAAGTTGGTCTATGGCCATGGCTGGCCTGGCGGATATCCATAATAATAGTTGTTGGGGTCGTACTGTGATGAGGAAGGATAGTTGGGGTCATACTGATGTGCAGCGGTTATCGCCTGCTGAGCTGCAGCGTGGAGTCGGGCTGCCTCCGTTCTCCTCTCGTACTCTTTTGCCTCCTCTCTGGTAATAACATATCTTCCTTTTGTCTGTGAATCAAAGAAGGCAGGAGCAGGGAGAGTAATATGGAAAACACGTCGTTTATCAAAAATTAAGCGATATAAGAGAGGTGATTCAGGCCTCTCGACAAACTGGTGCGACGCCATAGAGTTATAATCTAAATATGCAGGAGGCAACTCCATATCACCCTCACGAATGTCTATTTCAAGAAAATGAGCTAAGCGGGTTGCATAAATTCCTCCAAAGAAATCTCCATTATGTCTATTATGATGCAACCTAGGAGCTACAGTGGCTCCCATATGATAAGATTGGTCTCCTAACACAGCACTCCTAAGAATGCTAAGATCAGGGACACACATGTGACATGCTTCATCCTTAGCATTTATGCATCTACCGATGAAAAGAGCAAAATAATGTATAGCAGGAAAGTGAATGCTCCCTATGGTAGCATGTGTTATATCTCTAGATTCCCCCACAGTTATACTAGCAAGAAAGTTTCTAAATTCAGATTTAGGGGGATCTCTAACACTACCCCATGATGGAAGTTCGCAAGCAGAAGTGAAATCCTCTAAGTCCATGGTATAAGATTTGTCATAAAGATCAAACATGACTGAAGGAGAATTACGCGAAGATGAATACTCAAACCTCCTCACAAATGAACTTGTGAGATCATGATACTGGGGGCATTTGTTAGCCTCAAAATCCTCAAGACCGGCATTGCGCAAATATGATTTGAATTCTTCTTTAATTCCCGCACGCTCCATAAAATTTTCCGACGGCCATTCGCAAGGCTGTACCGGAGCGTCTCTTGGTGGATCCTCGTCAGCATCGCGCATAGCAATCATGGGTCCTTGCTTCTTAGAGGAACCACCTTGGAACATCTTCCTAAACATATTGTTTTTCTCTGAAAAATTCTGAAATTTTTAGTAACTTCAAAATAAAAGTAAACCAAACTCAATAATATTGATAGTAACTACTCCTACAAGTGCCTAGAGCCTATATCAAGCATTAGAACTACTTAGAACCATTTAAATTTGACATGCAAGCTCAAGAACATGGCCACCTGTGTAGCACAAATTTGCAAAGAATAAAGCACTAGAACAAAAACTAATTGGACCAATGGAGGAGTCACATACCAAGGAATAATCACCCCAAGAAGTTTTGCGAGAGGTGCTTTGAGCAAGGAGATCAAAAATCGCAGCAAAAGTGGCTGGAACTCGTGCTTGAGTTGGTTTTTCGGGTTTGTGTGAGACAGAGGAAAAATATGGGTGCTGGGATAAGTGGAGGAGGGCCACCGTGGGCCCATGAGGCAGGGGGCGCGCCCACCACCCTCGTGACCAGGTGGCAGCTCCTCCCGCGGTAATTTTTGCACAGTAAATCCTCAAATATTCCCGAAAAAATCATATTAAATTGGCATGGCATTCTAAGGACTTTCATTTTTGGGGTATTTTTATATTGCACAGATAAGTCAAGAAATGGACAGAACAATACTATTTTTACTTTATTTAATATAAATAACAGAAAATATAAAGGGGGTACAAAAGTTTGTGCTTCTAGTTTCATCCATCTCATGCTCATCAAAAAGAATCCACTAACAAGGTTGATCAAGTCTTGTTAACAAACCCATTCCGATAATCATGAAACCGGAGAAATTTAGAATAACACTAAGTTACCTCAACGGGGATATGCACATCCCCTATAATAAGAATATCATATTTCTTCTTGACAGTAGGGAGAGGAAATTCAAAACCTCCAAATATAATCGATGGAATTTTCCCAATAGAATTGATACCATGAACTTGTGGTTGTTTCCTCGGAAAGTGTACCGTATGCTCATTACCATTAACATGAAAAGTGACATTGCCTTTGTTGAAATCAATAACAGCCCCTGTAGTATTAAGAAAAGGTCTTCCAAGAATAATAGACATACTATCATCCTCGGGAATATCAAGTATAACAAAGTCCGTTAAAATAGTAACGTTTGCAACCACAACAGGCACATCCTCACAAATACCGACAGGTATAGCAGTTGATTTATCAGCCATTTGCAAAGATATTTCAGTAGGTGTCAGCTTATTCAAGTCAAGTCTATGATATAAAGAGAGAGGCATAACACTAACACCGGCTCCAAGATCACATAAAGCAGTTTTAATATAATTTCTTTTGATGGAGCAAGGTATAGTAGGTACTCCGGGGTCTCCAACTTTCTTTGGTATTCCACCCTTAAAAGTATAATTAGCAAGCATGGTGGAAATCTCAGCTTCCGGTATCTTTCTTTTATTAGTAATGATATCCTTCATATATTTAGCATAAGGTTTCGTTTTGAGCACATCAGTTAATCGCATACGCAAAAAGATAGGCCTAATCATTTCAGCAAAGCGCTCAAAATCCTCATCATCCTTTCTCTTGGATGGTTTTGGAGGAAAAGGCATGGGTTTCTGAACCCAAGGTTCCCTTTCTTTACCATGTTTCCTAGCAACAAAGTCTCTTTTATCATAACGTTGATTCTTTGATTGTGGGTTATCAAGATCAACAGCAGGTTCAATTTCTACATCATTGTCATTACTAGGTTGAGCATCATCATGAACATCATCATTAATATTTTTACTAGGTTCACGTTCATTACCAGATTGTGTTTCAGCATCAGACATAGATATATCATTTGGATTATCAGGTGGTTCAGCAATAGGTTCACTAGAAGTTTGCACGGTTCTATCATTTTTCTTCTTCTTCTTTTTAGAAGAACTAGGAACATCACTATTATTTCTCTGAGAATCTTGCTCGATTCTCTTAGTGTGGCCTTCAGGATACAAAGGTTCCTGAGTCATTCTACCAGTTCTAGTAGCCACTCTAACAGCATAATCATTTTTCTTACTATTCATTTCATCAAGCACTTCTTTTTGAGCTTTAAGTACTTGTTCTACTTGAGTGGTAACCATAGAAGCATGTTTGCTAACAAGTTTAAGTTCACCTTTAATATCAGCCATATAATCACCCAAGCGTCTAATCATATAAGCATTTTCTTTTAATTGTCTACCAAAATAAGCATTGAAGTTGTCTTGCTTAAACATAAAGTTATCAAACTCATCCAAGCACTGACTAGCAATTTTAGTAGGAGGGACTTCAGCTTTATCATATCTATAGAGAGAATTTACCTTTACTACCTGTGTCGGGATATCGGGAGGTTCTTCAGTAAATAAATAATTAAGATCATATGTTTCTTCAACAGGCGGTATATTAAGACCATATATTTCTTCAATAGGAGGTAAATTCTTAACATCTTAAGCTTTAATACATTTTTCTTTCATAGATTTCTTTGCCTCTTGCATATCTTCGGGACGGAGAAATAGAATACCTCTCTTCTTCGGAGTTGGTTTAGGAATAGGCTCAGTAATTGGAGCAGGAGTTGGCTCAGGAGCTGGCTCAGGAGGTGCCCAATTACTTTCATTTTTCAACATATTATTCAATAGAATTTTAGCTTCATCCGGTGTTCTTTCCCTGAAAAGAGAACCAGCACAACTATCCAGGTAATCTCTGGAAGCATCGGTTAGTCCATTATAAAAGATATCAAGTATTTCGGGTTTCTTAAGAGGATGATCAGGCAAAGCATTAAGTAACTTGAGAAGCCTCCCCCAAGCTTGTGGGAGACTCTCTTCTTTAATTTGCACAAAGTTGTATATTTCCCTCAAAGCAGCTTGTTTCTTATGAGCAGGGAAATATTTAGCAAAGAAGTAATAAATCATATCCTGGGGACTACGTACACAACTAGGATCAAGAGAATTAAACCATATCTTAGCATCACCCTTTAATGAGAATGGAAATATTTTGAGTAAATAGAGGTAACGTGATCTCTCATTATTAGTGAATAGGGCAGCTATATCATTTAACTTAGTAAGATGTGCCACAACAGTTTCAGATTCATAGCCATAAAACGGATCAGATTCAACCAAAGTAATTATATCAGGATCAACAGAGAATTCATAATCCTTATCAAGAACACATATAGGTGAAGTACCAAAAGCAGGGTCGGGTTTCATTTTATCTCTAAGTGATTCTTTGTTCCATTTAATTAATAACCTCTTAAGCTCATATCTATCTCTGCAAGCTAAAATAGCTAAAGAAGCATCTTGATCAAATAAATAACCCTTAGGAATAACAAGTGATTCTTCATAATCAGATTCAATATTTTCAATCTCTCTAGCCCTAGCAAGTCGTTCTTCTAGAAAATCACTAAGTGGCATAGTAGTATCAGGCATAGAGGTAGTTTCATCATAAGTATCATGCATAGCAGAAGTGGCATCATCAATAACATGCGACATATCGGAACGAATAGCAGAAGCAGGTGTAGGTGTCACAAACTTACTCATAACAGAAGGTGAATCAAGTGCAGAGCTAGATGGCAGTTCCTTACCTCCCCTCATAGTTGAGGGATAGATCTTGGTTTTTGGATCTCTCAAGTTCTTCATAGTGTCCAGCAGATATAAATCCCAAGTGACTCAAAGAATAGAGCTATGCTCCCCGGCAACGGCGCCAGAAAAAGGTCTTGATAACCCACAAGTATAGGGGATCGCAACAGCTTTCGAGGGTAGAGTATTCAACCCAAATTTATTGATTCGACACAAGGGGAGCCAAAGAATATTCTCAAGTATTAGCAGCTGAGCTGTCAATTCAACCACACCTGGAAACTTAATATCTGCGGCAAAGTGTTTAGTAGCACAGTAATATGTTATTGGTGGTAGCAGCAACAAAAGTAAAGACAACAAAAGTAATGTTTTTGGTATTTTGTAGTGATTGTAATAGTAGCAGCGGGAAAGTAAATAAGCGTAAACCAGTATATGGAAAACTCGTAGGCACCGGATCAGTGATGGATAATTATGCCAGACGCGGTTCATCATGTAACAGTCATAACATAGGGTGACACAGAACTAGCTCTAATTCGTCAATGTAATGTAGGCATGTATTCCGTATATAGTCATACGTGCTTATGGAAAAGAACTTGCATGACATCTTTTGTCCTACCCTCCCGTGGCAGCGGGGTCCTATTGAAAACTAAGGGATATTAAGGCCTCCTTTTGATAGAGAACTGGAACAAAGCATTAGCACATACTGAATACATGAACTCCTCAAACTATGGTCATCACCGGGAGTGGTCCCGATTATTGTCACTTCGGGGTTGCCGGATCATAACACATAGTAGGTGACTATAGACTTGCAAGATAGGATCTAGAACTCACATATATTCATGAAAACATAATAGGTTCAGATCTGAAATCATGGCACTCGGGCCCTAGTGACAAGCATTAAGCATAGCAAAGTCATAGCAACATCAATCTCAGAACATAGTGGATACTAGGGATCAAACCCTAACAAAACTAACTCGATTACATGATAAATCTCATCCAACCCATCACCGTCCAGCAAGCCTACGATGGAATTACTCACGCACGACGGTGAGCATCATGAAATTGGTGATGGAGGATGGTTGATGATGACGATGGCGACGAATCCCCCTCTCCGGAGCCCCGAACGGACTCCAGATCAGCCCTCCCGAGAGGTTTTAGGGCTTGGCGGCGGCTCCGTATCGTAAAACGCGATGATTTCTTCTCTCTGGTTTTTTCTCATCGAAACTCAATATATGGAGGTGGAGTTGGAGTCGGAGACGCAACAGGGGGCCCACGAGGTAGGGGGCGCGCACTAGGGGGGCGCCCCCCACCCTTGTGAGAAGGGTGTGGGCCCCCTGGTCTTCATATTTGGCGAGGATTTTTTATTATTTTTTCTAAGACCTCCCGTGGAGTTTTAGGTCATTCCGAGAATATTTGTTTTCTGCACATAAAACAACACCATGGTAATTCTGCTGAAAACAATGTCAGTCCGGGTTAGTTCCATTCAAATCATACAAGATAGAGTCCAAAACAAGGGCAAAAGTGTTTGAAAAAGTAGGTACGACGGAGACGTATCAACACCCGTCAGCCACCTATGTGCAAAGCACGTCGGTAGAACCAGTCTCGCGTAAGCATACGCGTAATGTCGGTCCGGGCCACTTCATCCAACATACCGCCGAACCAAAGTATGATATGTTGGTAAGCAGTATGACTTGTATCGCCCACAACTCACTTGTGTTCTACTCGTGCATATAACATCTACGCATAAAACCAGGCTCGGATGCCACTGTTGGGGAACGTAGTAATTTCAAAAAAATTCCTACGCACACGCAGGATCATGGTGATGCATAGCAACGAGAGGGGAGAGTTTCGTCCACGTACCCTCGTAGACCGTTAAGCGGAAGCGTTATGACAACACGGTTGATGTAGTCGTACGTCTTCACGATCGACCGATCCTCGGTACCGAACGTACGACACCTCTGCGTTCAGCACACGTTCAGCTCGGTGACGTCCCGTGAACTCACGATCCAGTAGAGCTCGGGGAAGAGTTTCGTCAGCACAACGGCGTGGTGACGATATTGATGAAGCTACCGCAGAAGGGCTTCGCCTAAACACCGCTATAGTATGACCGGGGTGAATTATGGTGGAGGGGGGCACCGCACACGGCTGGGAGAGATCTTTGTGATCAACTTGTGTGTTTAGAGGTGCCCCCTGCCCCTGTATATAAAGGAGCAAGGGGGAGGCCGGCCGACCCTTGTTGGTGCGCCAGGAGGAGGAATCCTCCTCCTGGTAGGAGTAGGATTCCTTCCTTTCCTACTCCTACTAGGAGGGGGAAAGGAAGGGGAAGAAAGAGAAGGAAAGGGGGGTGCCCCCCTCCTAGTCCAATTCGTACCAAAGGGAGAAGCGCGCTGCCTGCCCTAGGCCGGCCCCTCTCTCTTTCCCTTATGGCCCAACAAGGCCCATTAGCCCCCGGGGGGTTCCAGTAACCCCTCCGGTACTCCGGTAAAATCCCGATTTTACCCGGAGCTCTTCCGATGTTCAAATGTAGGCTTCCAATACATCAATCTTTATGTCTCGACCATTTCGAGACTTCTCATCATGTCTGTGATCATATCCGGAACTCCGAACTACCTTCAAAACATATGAACTCATAAAACCGATCGTCACAGAACTTTAAGCATGCGGACCCTACGGGTTCGAGAACTATGTAGACATGACCAAGACATGTCTCCGGTCAATAACCAATAGCGGAACCTGGATGCTCATATTGGTTCCTACATATTCTACGAAGATCTTTATCGGTCAAACCGCATAACACTATACGTTGTTCTCTTTGTCATCAGTATGTTAATTGCCCGAGATTCGATCGTCGATATCCCAATACCTAGTTCAAACTCGTTACCGGCAAGTCTCTTTACTCGTTCCGTAATGCACTATCCCGCAACTAACTCATTAGTTGTATTGCTTGCAAGGCTTATAGTGATGTGTAATACCGAGAGGGCCCAGAGATACCTCTCCGACAATCGGAGCGACAAATCCTAATCTTGATCTATGCCAACTCAACAAGTACCATCGAAGACACTTGTAGAGCACCTTTATAATCACCCAGTTACGTTGTGACGTTTGATAGCACACAAAGTGTTCCTCTGGTATTCGGGAGTTGCATAATCTCATAGTCATAAGAATACGTATAAGTCATGAAGAAAGCAATAGCAGTAAACAAAAACGATCAAGTGCTAAGCTAACGGAATGGGTCAAGTCAATCACATCATTCTCCTAATGATGTGATCCCATTGATCAAATGACAACTCATGTCTATGGTTTAGGAAGCTTAACCATCTTTGATCAATGAGCTAGTCAAGTAGAGGCACACTAGTGACACTATGTTTGTCTATGTATTCACACATGTATTATGTTTCCGGTTAATACAATTCTAGCATGAATAATAAACATTTATCATGAAATAAGGAAATAAATAATAACTTTATTATTGCCTCTAGGGCATATTTCCTTCATGAATCATATTGGGTCCTCGTCTCCTTACAACATGGATATATACACATGTGTAATTTTAACTCTTATTAATTTTAACCTTCAACACGATTAACTCTTTGTACCTAACATTGCACGTGATCTGTGGTCTCAAATTCTCCATGCCATCAAATGTCTCACCTTTATCACAAATATGCATATTTATACAGCCTCTCTTACCTTCCTAGTGTTCCCAACATCTTTCTCAGATGTTAACAAGCATTGGTTGATTAATTCATCTTCCTTTTGTCTTTTTCACTCACTATCTCGTCAACCAGCCACTGGACAGGAATGGAAGGTATCAGTAGAGAGGGAGCGATGGTGCATCAAGAGAGAGGTAGCAACTCAAAAACAGCCTGTGGTAGATCAGGGATATATAGTTAACAGTGACATATGGGTTGTGCAATGCAATTTTTACACGGTTGCATAGCCCTGATTTTTTCATAAATATGATGTACCTTGGAAGTTTTGCACTTTGTGAAAAATTACATTGTCCAAAATACTACACACCAATAATTGGAACTTCAGACAACAACGGAACCATCATGTGAACACTATCTTTTTAGCGCGGCCTACGCATCGGCTGGCTGATCATTGGAAAAGATCAGCACCGGAACCATCATGTGAACACTATCTTTTTAGCGCGGCCTACGCATCGGCTGGCTGATCATTGGAAAAGATCAGCACCGGGTCACGAGCAGTCTGGTCTTGCGATCCTATTCTCTGTTTGACTTGTTGCAATTGTAACAAGAATCTTGTTGAAACTTCAACTTGTGTCCGTAGGGCAACTCCACAACACCTGTGATGACGCAACAACGACTGCGAACATCTGCCCTCACAGCACCGGACGCCCCAAGTTGCAGCACCACATGTTCACTACAGCAGCAACGTCTTTGGCTCAAGGTTGTCGGACACGGCACTCTGCAACAACAGCGCTTCCACGAGAGGGCGTTATGAAGATGAGTGGATGAGGACATCTGAAGAGAGCCGCACGGCTCAGCATGCGGCCAAGACAAGCGCAAGACCAGCATGAACACGACTGTGCAGCACACAGGACTCCACGTATCTTCAAAGAAAATTTGAGTATCAAATGGATTCTACAGAAGTACACACATATCAGAAGGATAGAGCATAGAGGTAATCAATTTTTACCAGTGAGCAATTAGAAAATATGTGGGTATAATGCTAAGAAAGATCGGAAGAAACCACAGTACAACACAACAGCAAACATCATGGATAATGGATCGAATTTAGGGCTCACTTATTCATAGTTCACCAAAGCTGCTGCACACGAGCAGAAGTTCTAAGATACAAACGATGACACTGCATCACAGTACGGTACAGAAACAAAGACAAATCAGGCAATGATAGGCACAAGACGAGACTCCATTGAAGGACACCGAAGACAGAAGCAGAGCTCCATCGCCAGGTGCTTACTGGCCACCACGCAGACGGAGCACCAAGTGAAGGGTGGACTCCTTCTGGATGTTGTAGTCCGCAAGGGTGCGGCCATCCTCAAGCTGCTTGCCGGCGAAGATGAGACGCTGCTGATCCGGGGGAATGCCCTCCTTGTCCTGGATCTTGGCCTTCACATTGTCAATGGTGTCTGAGGACTCAACCTCCAGGGTGATGGTCTTGCCAGTGAGGGTCTTGACAAAGATTTGCATGCCACCACGAAGGCGGAGGACAAGGTGGAGGGTGGATTCCTTCTGGATGTTGTAATCCGCAAGGGTGCGGCCATCCTCAAGCTGCTTGCCAGCAAAGATAAGACGCTGCTGGTCCGGGGGAATGCCCTCCTTGTCCTGGATCTTGGCCTTAACGTTGTCGATGGTGTCCGAGGACTCAACCTCCAGGGTGATGGTCTTGCCAGTGAGGGTCTTGACGAAGATCTGCATACCACCACGGAGCCTGAGCACCAAGTGAAGGGTGGACTCCTTCTGGATGTTGTAGTCTGCAAGGGTGCGGCCATCCTCAAGCTGCTTGCCAGCGAAGATGAGACGCTGCTGGTCCGGTGGGATACCCTCCTTGTCCTGGATCTTGGCCTTCACATTATCAATGGTGTCCGAGGACTCAACCTCGAGGGTGATGGTCTTGCCGGTGAGGGTCTTCACAAATATCTGCATGCCACCACGGAGCCTGAGCACCAGGTGAAGGGTGGACTCCTTCTGGATGTTGTAGTCTGCCAGGGTGCGGCCATCCTCGAGCTGCTTGCCAGCAAAGATCAAGCGCTGCTGGTCCGGAGGGATGCCCTCCTTGTCCTGGATCTTAGCCTTGACGTTGTCGATGGTGTCCGAGGACTCAACCTCCAGGGTGATGGTCTTGCCGGTGAGGGTCTTCACAAATATCTGCATGCCACCACGGAGCCTGAGCACCAGGTGGAGGGTGGACTCCTTCTGGATGTTGTAGTCAGCAAGGGTGCGGCCATCCTCGAGCTGCTTGCCAGCAAAGATGAGACGCTGCTGGTCCGGAGGGATGCCCTCCTTGTCCTGGATCTTAGCCTTGACATTGTCGATGGTGTCCGAGGACTCGACCTCGAGGGTGATGGTCTTGCCGGTGAGGGTCTTCACAAAAATCTGCATCTGTAAATAACAAAGCACACAGAACCAGAGTTAGAAACGGTACAGAGAAATCTGTAGGAGATCAACCAATACATGAGATGATACAACTGAGATGGAATTGTAACTAAGGAATCCCTTAGAATAAGCTAATCAAATGATTGACAGTGCTAACTTTCGGAAGAACCCATATCACAAATATATTAGCAGATTCATCAGCGAAATCTCTAGCCTCATGGGCAGTATATATTAATCAGTTAAACAGAACAAGCTGGCCAAGTCATGGCCGTATTAACAGTAATATCTTCTTCAAACCCACATGTATTTAAGAGTTGAATCAAAAGACTAAACAAGCAGCTACAGGGCCGAAACCACAAGAATAATGGAAATCTGCAGTGCGTCAAACTATAGATAAACCAGGCCACAGTACAAAGAATCCCCTAGACTAAGCTAATGGATTTCAGAGCATGCAGTGCTAAATTTTAGTATAACCCGACAGAAATATATTAGCAGATCTACAAGCAATCTTAGGCTCTTAGCCTCGCGGGAGCAATGCGAAGGTAACAGGTCAACGATAATATCAGACTCGTATTATTTTTTCAGAGTAGAATCGATGCACAGCTACAAGCAACTAGTACAAGGCTAGCAGCAAGCAACAAGGTTACCAGCAAATTGCAGGCATACAAGAGCACTATGACGATCTATCAACAACCAGCAGGCATAATTACTTCTTTCAGGGGAATAGATATAGTCCAAACCAACAGCAACCGCATCCCAATCGACACATCTAATCAACAATCGAGAGAGAACAATCTACAATCGAGTCCAATCAACCTCGACTAACCAAACCGGCAGGAATCAGTCGACGATAACAGACTCGGCCCGCAGATCTACTCAATCCAATCCAAACTACTAACAGGAATCGAGGCGAACCAACAACAATTGATCAAGGTCAAGGTAGTCCTACTCCTAGGGACAATCCCAGGGCGCGCACATGACGATAGGGGGGAGGAGAAAACGGAGGCTCGCATCCATACCTTGAGGAGGGGGACGAGAGAGCCTTGGCTTCGCTTCGATCGGAGGAGATTTCTCGGCGAGATCGGAGGGGGGCTGGATTGGATCGGATGTGTGGAGAGAAGACGGGAGGGGGCGGGGAATTTATAGCAGGCTCGGACGGGAGGGAGGGGGGAGGGAAGGAAGAAGGGACACGGCACGCCTGACGTGACGTGTGGAGGACGGAGCGGATAGGCGGAGGAGGGAGAGGCGGTCGCGGAGTCCGTCCCCCACCACGCAAAAAAGGCAGGATATGGGAGGTGTGTGTGACGCCGTTTGCTGCCGTTGGGGGTTTGGCTGGTTGGTGGCCGTTGGAGTTGGACGCCGTTGGTGCAGTGGGCACTCACCGCGTGAGTCGTGATCTTTCCTTCGCCGGCACTCACACGCACGGGATGAGGATATGCTTTTGATTTTATTTTATTTTTTCTTTGCGGGGATGTGGTTTCGAATTTTGTCTTGTATATAATCGTATTTATATTATATTATAGCTTTGCAACAAGATATTTTGCGACTGGAAATATTTGACCCAATTTCTTGAATTTACATGATTTAATTTTATTATGTTAAATTGAGTTTGTGTTCTGAGCCCAAAAACACGGCTTGACATCGTGGATAAGAGTAGAGTGGTGCGAATATAATTTGGTAAGGATACTTAGACTCATTCATGAAAAAAAATGATTTTTCCACTAGTTGATGTGGGGTATCTAGAAGGCGTGCTAGAGCCATGGACACATGCAACCCATGTACGATGTCGATCTAAGATAACTAATCGATAGTTAAGATTAGAAGGCACGAGAAGATGGAAGGAGAAAAGAAAGGCGCTTGCAAAGGAGATGTATGGCATCGGTGTTGTTGATGGAGGCGAGGCGAAGGATTGACATCTGCCGGCATGGGGAGGGAGAGGAGGGTCGTCGACACCAAAGTAGGGGTCTTTAGAGGGTAAGAGTGATGGCCTAAGTACCTGCCAAGGAGGTGGCTCGAATAAGGCGAGGCAATGCGGCAACAACGCCAGACATGAGTACCCGTGGCCGGTGAAGATATCATGGCTTGATGATGGAGCATAAGGAAGCCGTCGACAAAGGAATGAAGTAAAACTATCTCTTTTTTTTCAGGCAACACACAAGTAGTCAGTCCCATTACTTTCTCTTGAAAATTCAAATGCACAATTATTTAAATTAAAAAGCACGACAATTGTGTGAAAAACAGGCACCATCACCTGCTTGTCACCCCCACCAGCACGACGTCCGTGATATACGCCGACGTTATATGACGGTGAAGAACGGGAAGGACGCGTCCCTCATGACTTTCCATCCCACACGTCGCGTCATGGATGTTGCTCTGGCTCTCATCCTCTTGTCTGCTTTAAATTCTTATTATCACAAGAACCTCCCAGAAAGAAGAAAAGGAGATTCGACGAGGCACTATTTCACGGGGCGTCGCTTTCCGAGCGTAGTGTATGAAGGATGAAAGAATCGTCGTGGCTTTCTGTGACATTTCCCGTGAACTCTTCTTTTGGTCTGAGTGCCCGAAGTTAAGAAAAAAAGTCGTGGCTTTTCCGAGACCCTGTTTGGTTCATAAATCTTAGGATTTTTTTTAGTCTCAACTTATAAGAACAACTCTAGCAGATC
This sequence comes from Triticum monococcum, assembly GCA_034509565.1. Lineage (NCBI taxonomy): Eukaryota > Viridiplantae > Streptophyta > Magnoliopsida > Poales > Poaceae > Triticum > Triticum monococcum. The sequence continues at coordinate 701,817,143 of CM067847.1, forward strand.
CTGCATTTTGCCGACCTTGCAAAATGTGTTTGCAGGTCGCATGAAGACGGTTATGCAGGCTGAAATTTGTGACGGCAGACTAGGAACCGCAAACAAACCCCTAAATTTTTAAAAAAGTTGTCTCACGCAAGAAATTTAAGCAACAGCTCGCCGGATCTCGCTCACATAGATGGTTCTTCTTCGCATATAAGTTCGTACAAGCCACATACATACATAAAGGTTAGATATGATAGACAGAGCCTACGTTACCGCACCACTGCAACAAAATTGAGCTCACGGAGCTCCCGCGGTATCTGCCCACCGGCGGCGATCAGTCGGAGTCGGAGTCGAGGTCGACGAAGAGCTTCGCCTGCTCCTCCTTCATCACCCGCAGGTCGGCCTCATTCGATGCGTGCGCCTGCGATGCCGTGAGGCCCGTCTTGAGGAAGAGCCGCTCGTACTCGAGCTCGCGCCGAATGCGCTCTTCCATCTCCTCCCGATCTCTCGCCGACCGCTCGAGGAGCTCCTCCTGCCCCGGTGGGAGGTAGTCCTCGGGTCCGATGACGCCTCGGCGCGGCGGCGCATCGGGCACGGCCTCCTCCGGCTCCCTCTTCACCGGAACGAGCCGCGAGCTCGATGCGCCCGCGGATGAGCACCCCGCGGACCCGTGGCCGGATGAGCTCCCCGCGGACCAGTTGCCGGAGGAGGCGCGGTGGCGACGGGCGCGCTCGAGCTCGAACTTGTCGAGCTCGCGCCGGTCGAATGCCGGCGGCGGCCGGGCACCCTGGTTGAGCCATCGACGCCCCCTCCCCCCCCCCTTGTGCGCGGCGTCAGATCTGGCGCGGCGGCGACGCTCCGCCTCATCCCCGAGTCGGACATGGTGGTTCAAGACTCGCCGACGGCGAGAAATCAAGCGGCGCGGTGGGGAATTGGAGGGGAACGCGGCGGCGGGAGGATAGGGTTTCGACCCGCATCTGCCCCGCAAACCCGTAGTTATAGTGGCTCGGGGGTTGCGTTTGCGGGCTGCGGCAAAAAATTTTACGGGCCGGACACCGATGCGGGCTCTGGTCTGGCCAGAAAAATGGGCCGAGCCCGTATAATCGCCGGAATTATGCAGGTTTGCGTCGGATGTGGGGTCTGCTAGAGTTGCTTGAAGTCTTAAGTCCCTAAAAAGTCTCTATCTGTTTGGTTCCTGGGACTTAACATGGAATAAAAGACCATGTTACAACTATAAGTCCCAGTCCCTCCTTGAGAGTCTTATTTCATAAGTCCCAAATGTCCACTTTAAGTTCATATAAGTTTTCCTATTTGGTTTAGATGAGACTTATAGAGACTTTTTTAAGTCCCTAAATCAATAAATCCCTGAAAATAAACACTTTCTGAAGCTTCATGCATGTATGAGCTAATTTTAATTATGAGGGCAGCGGATTGAAATTTTGCTTTCCGGTGCGTCTTTGACCTGGTGGCATGTATCAGGCCGATCATAGGGGCCATCCGTGCTTAATTATACTGATTGATTAATTAATCAGCGGCACGATGACGATGCATTAGGTTGGAGAACGACTCTGCGTCTAATGAACCAGATAATGGTCTAGTGCAAGACGGCGACATGGACAGCTGAACAAATCGTAGCACTAGATTAATCAATAGTTTATTATGATTGGCGATTAGAACTACATATGATTAATCGTATGGTGAGCAGGTGAGATGAACTTGCTGGGCTTAAGAAGTTAAGATGACTAGCAGGCAGGCAGGTGATCTAGAACACGGAAGACTGTTCTAGTCGGTTCGGTGGTTCTAGATTGATTGATGAGTTGGCCGCTAATGGTTGAATGCTGAATAGGATTATTACCAGAGAATCCCGGATGGAGTCAAGTGGATGTTTCCTATGTTGTTGTTCACGGCCAGACTGAGGTTTCGTCCACTCGACCGTCCACATTGTTCTAGGCTGTTCGGACCCATGGTTTTTTTAAAGTGAATCTATACTATTTATCTATACTTCTATATCTATATTTGTATCTATACTTCTATATTATTTATAAAAAAACAAACATTATCTTTTCTAAGTGCACCTCACAAAACGTACACAGATACATTACCATCGCATGATTAGTCCCACTAAATTCAATCTAACGGCTAGCCTTAACCGAATCTGTTCTCTGTGTGCACTTAGCAATTTACATTGACTGACCGTACTCCACCGCGGAGGAAAATATGAAAGTTCATGCCTGGTCAATTAGGAAACTATAATCACGGACACATCCTATTAAGAAACTAATCATGAACACATTTAATTATTAGGAAACTAATCACAAACCCATCCTATTATTAGGAAAAAAATCACGCATGCATCCTATTATTAGGAAAATAATTACGAGTCATCCTATTAGGAAATTAATTACAGACACATCTAATTATTGAGAAACTAATCATGACTGCATTCTATTAGATAACTAATCATAAACACATCTAATTATTAGGAACTAATCGCGAGCGCATCCTATCGTCTTCTATCAGGGAATCGTGATCGCGAGTCGCCAGCCCTCACCAGCCCACCACCCATGCGAGCCACAATGAGAGACACGCGAGGAGGAACTGCGGCTTCCTCTGAACACACTTCTACTGACTGCAACGACTTCGTCCACATCCTGGGCATGCTCTCCGGGGACTACCGGCATCCGCGTCGACTTCAGCTCCATCCACAACACCCACGCTGACAACCACCCACCGCCGAGGTCCTTCAAGTGAGGGCAACACTGAGTATCTTGGAACAGTATAAGTGGGCCAAAAAGTCTGCCCCACAGCAATGCATGTAGATTCGCCTGGTCGCCAACCATCATCGTCCCCGGGGTGGTGCAGGTCTCGGCCATTGTGCAGCAGGTGAAGCTAATCACGGTCCCATCTCACTCGCCCGAAGCCACCGCCGACTCCCTCAGCTCTGACGTGTGCTGCTCCGTTGGACACGCTTGTCCGGTACTCGCGCGTGGACGACGTCGTCCAAAGCTAATCCCGGTGCGTGGAGGCCGCCGCCTCAAAACTGGACGACTACTCATCTGCGTCGATAATGCCGCCCAGCTGGTGAGAGGACACGGTCGCCGAGGCCGCTCACAGGCCTGAACGACGGAGACGCTCGCCTTCACACGAACGCACCACACATACGCATTAATCAAGTAAGTATCGAGTGTTGTTTTTTTACTGTCATCGCTACCTCGCCGGTGGTGACACATCTAGAAGTACAAGAACTAGAGATGAGGCAATGAGAAATAGAGGAGCGCTGGAGCACACACAGAGACGTCCGCCTTCTTTCTTTATTTATTTTTCATTGATTTTCGTGTACCTGCAACAGACATCCGTGTTTTTTTAAGTACTGACTACCGGTTATTACATAGCCAACTCACGACTACATAGTGAACTCACAGACAAATTCGCTGAACCAAGACCTTACTTGCAGTTATGAAATTACATTTCACTAAAAAAACCCAGAAGTTTGCATAAGTTTTAATGAAAAAAACAAAAGTTCGCATAAGTTTTACTAAAAAACCCTGAAGTTTGCATAATTGTATTTGTTTGTCCAGTAGATACATGACAATTGTAATTTTACATGAGCATTTTTATACCGTCCTTATCTACAGTTGAGTTAACATGTTTTCCTGATAGAAAACTTGGACTACATACAAGAGAAGCAAAAACTGCATGTTGATTATGATGATGATGAATGTAGGATATTTTTGTTGGGGAACGTAGTAATTTCACAAATTTTCCTACGCACACGCAAGATCATGGTGATGCATAGCAACGAGGGGGAGAGTGTTGTCTACGTACCAACGCAGACCGACTGCGGAAGCGATCACACAACGAAAAGGAAGTAGTCGTACGTCTTCCCGATCCGACCGATCCAAGCACCGTTACTCCGGCACCTCCGAGTTCTTAGCACACGTTCAGCTCGATGACGATCCTCGGGCTCCGATCCAGCAAAGCGTCGAGGAAGAGTTCCGTCAGAACGACGGCGTGGTGACGATCTTGATGTACTACCGACGCAGGGCTTTGCCTAAGCACTGCAACAATATGATCGAGGTGGAATTTGGTGGCAGGGGGCACCGCACACGGCTAAGGAACGATCTCAATAATCAACTTGTGTGTCTATGGGGTGCCCCCTGCCCCTGTATATAAAGGATGGGGGGGGAGGAGGCCGGCCAAGGCTAGGCGCGCCAGGTGTGGAGTCCTACTAGGACTCCAAGTCCTAGTAGGAGTCCACCAAGAGGGGAGGAAGGGAGAAGGAAGTGGAGGAGTAGGAAAGGTGGCCGGCCCCCTTTTCCCTAGTCCAATTCGGACTAGAGGGGAGGGGGGGCGCAGCAGCCTTTTTCCTCTTCCCACTAAAGCCCATCAAGGCCCATTACTTCTCCCATAACTACCCGGTACTCCGAAAAATACCCGAATCACTCGGAACCTTTTCGATGTTCGAATATAGTCGTCCAATATATCGATCTTTACATCTCGACCATTTCGAGACTCCTCGTCATGTCCCCGATCTCATGCGGGACTCCAAACTCCTTCGGTACATCAAAACTCATAAACTCATAATATAACTGTCATCGAAACCTTAAGCGTGCGGACCCTACGGTTCGAGAACAATGTAGACATGACCGAGACACGTCTCCGGTCAATAACCAATAGCGGGACCTGGATGCCCATATTGGCTCCTACATATTCTACGAAGATCTTTATCGGTCAGACCGCATAACAACATACGTTGTTCCCTTTGTCATCGGTATGTTACTTGCCCGAGATTCGATCGTCGGTATCCAATACCTAGTTCAATCTCGTTATCGGCAAGTCTCTTTACTCGTTCCGTAATACAACATCCCGCAACTAACTCATTAGTTGCAATGCTTGCAAGGCTTTAAGTGATGTGCATTACCGAGAGGGCCCAGAGATACCTCTCCGACAATCGGAGTGACAAATCTTAATCTCGAAATACGCCAACCCAACATCTACCTTTGGAGACACCTGTAGTACTCCTTTATAATCACCCAGTTACGTTGTGACGTTTGGTAGTACCCAAAGTGTTCCTCCGGTAAACGGGAGTTGCATAATCTCATAGTCATAGGAACATGTATAAGTCATGAAGAAAGCAATAGCAACATACTAAACGATCGGGTGCTAAGCTAATGGAATGGGTCATGTCAATCAGATCATTCATCTAATGATGTGATCCCATTAATCAAATAACAACTCTTTGTCCATGGTTAGGAAACATAACCATCTTTGATTAATGAGCTAGTCAAGTAGAGGCATACTAGTGACACTCTGTTTGTCTATGTATTCACACATGTATTATGTTTCCGGTTAATACAATTCTAGCATGAATAATAAATATTTATCATGATATAAGGAAATAAATAATAACTTTATTATTGCCTCTGGGGCATATTTCGTTCAATTTTGTGGTCATGGTAAATTTCATATCATTTAGTACATAAACAATATTCACATTTTATTTTATTACCATCAATTGTGTTGAGTTTCTTTCATATATATGTATTGACCCCCTTCTTTAAATTAGATGTGACATATGCGGAATGAACTCATACCACATGATCGCATACGAGCAATTTAAGAGGAATTGGTGGGATTCTTTCTTGACCATGTCATACATAAAGACGGAGAATGCCATGTGGAAGTTGAAATTGATTTTATATGTTAGGGATTATAAGAGATGTTATATTGTATATATGTAGTAGTGTCGGATAGATATATACAAAAACTTGTTGTTCGATCAATCTCGGAGAAAGAGAGGTCACTTCTCTCTGTATATGTTCATGACAATCTTGTGTAATTCTTGACTAGGATTTGTTGGCACTAAAATGGTTCCTTAGCTTGTCCTAAGTGACATTTTCATGTGTGACTATACTTGCATAAATGTGTGCATATGAAGAATCATGATGAATCTTCTAACTAATTTTTGAATTTTATACATTGAGAAAAGTGGGTGGTTTTTTAATACAGGAGACATGTTGATTAAGGAGAAACGATATTTCAAATTATTTGTACGAGTTGGAAATAAGAGATCGTGTAATTTATAAGAAAATTTCAAATTTATGAATAAATTGTCTTGTATTAAGTTTAGTATAATATATTAATCTAAATAGATGCGTATTGCGTATGCACACTTATTAGTTCAAATAGACGTGCGTTGCACGTGCACACTTACTAATTTAGTTAATGAAAATGATTCAAAGTAACCCGGTCAGTGTCTTTACTCTCCAAAACACTAGAAAGTCATTCATCCGTGGAAAAGAAAAATCGCAAGTGTCGTCTCACGCTACACATTTCGATTGTGACGACCGCTATTTTCTCTTGCACCGTTGCCTGGCGCCAGCCCCTGACCGCTGCCATTGCATCTCCTGCCTTCTAGGCCCAGAGGGCCGCAATTCATCTCCAAAAATGTATCCATAACCCATAATAATTGATCTCTTTATGCTTCTAACTCAAACGGTAAGATAATGCTTTGATTTGTTGAAACTCCGAATCATAGTACAATGATAGATGGCATAATTGATAATTCTCCAAACATGGCAGACTATTACTTATGGTAGACTTTAATATTCATGCAAGATACAACACATCAAATTCTTCAACCCTAAATCAGCTACGTCAAGCATGCACATAGAGATGGTAAAAATCCATTCATTTTGTCGTATTTCATGGTCTTTTCGGATTGCTTGCCCGTTTCCATCTCTTATATATACCTTAAATATTGCAAATAGTTCATAAAATAAATATAGTATCTAAAGTAGAAACACACAAGGAGTTGATCTCGGATGTTAAAAATAAAGACAAAACAAGCCTTGCAAAAGTAAATCCATTTGCTTCTCCACAAGCATTAACTTGACCTTAACTTTGTTGCTCCCCCCCCCCCTCTCTCAAAATAAGGCAATGAGCCATTCGCGCTGTTTTGTACTTGCTTCTAGTACTCATCTCTTGAGATATCAATCATTTCACCTTTATTTATACTCCCAGGTAGCACACGTGTTTTGGAGGATCCATGCCACAAAATGATATTGATGGCGATGAGTCGTTGTGCTCATCATCGTAAGGAAAACTGCAAACATGCATACACAATTCACATTGGATGATCCTTATGTCTTTGCTCGATCATTAGACAAAAAGTTAGTTAGGCATGAGAGATTTTGGGAAATACAAATATGCATCTTCACTTGTTGTGCCTCTTTGGCGTGATCATCTCTGAACGAAACATGCCTTCATCGCCATATTTGAATGAGTTGTGAGTGGGTTATTCAAAAAGGCCTCCAAGGAGGGGAAACATCTGGCCATATGCGTCGTCGTGGCTGGCTTCGTCCCATTGACTCTTGAAGAAGGGTCCAACCGTTTACAACCTATGTGGCTACCTCATGCCCCGACCAGGCTACTATCGAGGAAGTACTCTTCGACAGTGCCTTCGAGAAGGAGCAAAACTTTCTCTAGCACTATCATTACCCGCATCGCCCCCGTCGAAGAATTAGCTTTCACGAGAGCGCCTTTCCAGTACATAGTTTTTTTTTTACAGTAGCCTCTCTACCACATTGCTGGCATACAACCATCTCCTCTTTGAGCTATTACGAAAATTCTTCAAGGGGCACTAACAAGCTTTAGATCACAATATTGATGTGTGACCATACAATTTCAATTGCATGTGTGCACACATGTAGTTTCTTATGAGGAAACGAGCAAATGAAGACAGATTCTATCAATGTTTGGTAGTGCATGTTGGAAGAACGAAAATAGCTAACAAGACATCTTAATTGTTAAAAGGACACATAGATCAGTGGATTTCAAGATTAAAATGCTTTTTTCTATAACAATAAAGCATGCGTGTATGTGTTCAGTTATGAGCATCAAAGGAAAATGTAGATACATGATTTTTTAGATAAAAGGGAATATATTAATATTGAGAAGATATCAACTACACCCAGTCTCTGCACCAGTACGATCTCAAGAGCTACTCAAGATATCAAAGATGCACATGACCAAATTATAAATTCCCCTGTTTTCAAATTTGAACTAAAACCATGACAAGTATTTTCGAATGGAGTGAGTACAAAAGAAGGAAAAAGCGACGAATAGAACAAGCGCAATAAACAACGACGACAACAATCAAAATATTTTTCCATCATCTTTTTCAATGGATATTTTTCCAACAACTTCACGTGATATGCGGATTTAAAAATATAAATTTACATTGTTTCTTGTATGTAATAATATCTATTTTATATTTTAATCACTAATTAATGCACCATATGAAAACACATACAGTAAATATTTACCTGAAATGCCTAATTTTTTACATGAATGGGTATGACATGTTTATGAGAATTTTCATATATTAATATTATTCATATTTTTATGAGTTCATGAATTAGTTACACATTTCCTAAGAGTACACGATTTTAATTTTAATTTAAGAGTTAAATCTCGAAATCACTAATTAAGGAGTACTCGTTGCAAAAAAACACTCCACTTTCCCAGGTCGCGACAAGTGGCGCACATGCAGTGCGCCACTTGTCGCAACCAATCACTAATTAATGCACCATATGAAAACACATACAGTAAATATTTACCTGAAATGCCTAATTTTTTACATGAATGGGTATGACATGTTTATGAGAATTTTCATATATTAATATTATTCATATTTTTATGAGTTCATGAATTAGTTACACATTTCCTAAGAGTACACGATTTTAATTTTAATTTAAGAGTTAAATCTCGAAATCACTAATTAAGGAGTACTCGTTGCAAAAAAACACTCCACTTTCCCAGGTCGCGACAAGTGGCGCACATGCAGTGCGCCACTTGTCGCAACCTGGGAGTTTTCCCTTTTTTCGTAGATCCTTTTATTCAAAACGTTTTATCTCTTAAACCGTGTGTCCAAATCTCGAACCGTTTTCACCATTGGATTTCTCGCGTCGAGATCTTCAAAACTAGATCCCATGTTGATAGGTTTTAACGAACTATTTTTTCACGAAAAAACCGGACAAAAAAACCGGGCGAAAAAACCGAACCGGGAGCACGGTTTTTTTTCTTTCCGAAAGAGGCATGCCCGTGCCTCTCGCGAAATCACAACCATGCCTCTCGTGAAAGCAAAACCGTGACTCTCGTGGAAGGAAAAAAACAGAAAACATGTTTTTTTCGTTTCCGAGAGGCACGGCCGTGACTCTCGCGAAGGCACACCCGTGCCTCTCGCGAAAGCAAAACCGTGACTCTCGCAAAAAAACAGAAAACGCGTATTTTTTCCCTTTCCTAGAGGCACGGCCGTGACTTTCGCGAAAACACAACCGTGCCTCTCGCGGAAGCAAAACCATGACTCTCACGAAAGAAAAAAAACAGAAAATGTGTTTTGTTTTTCCCTTTCCTAGAGGCACGGTCGTGACTTTCACAAAAGCACAACCGTGCCTCTCGCGGAAGCAAAACTATGACTCTCACGAAAGAAAAAAAAAAGAAAACGCGTTTTGTTTTTCCCTTTTCCGAGAGGCACGGCCGTGACTCTCGCAAAAGCACAACCGTGCCCCTCGTGGAAGCAAAACCGTGACTCTCGCGAAAAAAAAACAGAAAACGCGTTTTTTTGTTTCCGAAAGGCACGGCCGTGATGTTGGGGAACGTAGTAATTTCAAAATTTTCCTACGCACACGCAATATCATGGTGATGCATAGCAACGAGAGGGGCGAGTGTTGTCTACGTACCCTCGTAGACCGGCAACGAAAGCAATGACACAACATAGAGGAAGTAGTCGTACGTCTTTCTGATCCGACCGATTCAAGTACCGAACGTACGGCACCTCCGAGTTCTGCACACGTTCAACTCGGTGACGTCCCTCGAGCTCCGGTCCAGCAAAGTGTTGAGGGAGAGTTTTGTCAGCACGACGGTGATACGTCTCCAACGTATCTATAATTTTTGATTGCTTCATGCTATATTATCTACTGTTTTGGACTATATTGGGCTTTATTTTCCATTTTTATATTATTTTTAGGACTAACCTATTAACCGGAGGCCCAGCCCAGAATTGCTGTTTTTTTGCCTATTTCAGTGTTTCGAAGAAACGAAATATCAAGCGGAGTCCAAATGGAATAAAATCTTCGGGAACGTGATTTTCTCACCGAACGTGATCCAGGAGACTTGGACCCTGCTCCAAGGAACAAAAGAGGCGGTCACGAGGGTGGGGGGCGCCCCCCTAGGGCGCGCCCCCTGCCTCGTGGGCCCCTCGTTGCTCCTCCGGTGTACTTCTTCCTCCTATATATACACACGTACCCCCAAATGATCAGAACAGGAGCCAAAAACCTAATTCCACCGCCGCAACTTTCTGTATCCATGAGATCCCATCTTGGGGCCTGTTCCGGAGCTCCGCCGGAAGAGGGCCGTCATCACGGAGGGCTTCTACATCATCATAGCCTCTCCGATGAAGTGTGAGTAGTTTACCTCAGACCTTCGGGTCCATAGTTAGTAGCTAGATGGCTTCTTCTCTCTCTTTGAATCTCAATACAAAGTTCTTCCCCTCTCTCGTGGAGATCTATTCGATGTAATCTTATTTTTGCGGTGTGTTTGTTGAGACCGATGAATTGTGGTTTTATGCTCAAGTCTATTTATGAATAATATTTGAATCTTGTCTGAATTCTTTTACGTATGATTGATTATCTTTTCAAGTCTCTTCGAATTATCCGTTTGGTTTGGCCAACTAGATTGGTAGTTCTTGCCATGGGAGAAGTGCTTAGCTTTGGGTTCGATCTTGCGGTGTCCTTACCCAGTGACAGAAGGGGCAACAAGGCATGTATTGTATCGTTGCCATCGAGGATAACAAGATGAGGTTTATTTCATGTTGCATGAATTTATCTCTCTACATCATGTCATCTTGCTTAAGGCGTTACTCTGTTTTTAACTTAATACTCTAGATGCATGCTGGATAGCGGTCGATGAGTGGAGTAATAGTAGTAGATGCAGAATCATTTCGATCTACTTGTCACGGCGTGATGCCTATATACATGATCATGCCTAGATATTCTCATAATTATGCACAATTCTATCAATTGCTCAACAGCAATTTGTTCACCCACCGTAGAATACTTATGCTCTTGAGAGAAGCTACTAGTGAAACCTATGGCCCCCGGGTCTATTCTCATCATATCAATCTCCATCACTTTAATATTGTTTTGCTATTTACTTTGCCTTTACTTTTTACTTTGCATCTTTATATCAAAAATACCAAAAATATTCTATCTATCAGATCTCACTCTCGTAAGTGACCGTGAAGGGCTTGACAACCCCTAATCGCGTTGGTTGCGAGTAGCTATCGTTTTGTGCTGGTACGAGGGACTTGAGTGTGGCCTCCTACTGGATTGATACCTTGATTCTCAAAAACTGAGGGAAATACTTACGCTACTCTGTTGCATCATCCCTTCCTCTTCAGGGAAAACCAATGCAAGCTCAAGACGTAGCAAGAAGGATTTCTGGCGCCATTGCCGGGGAGTCTACGCAAAAATTCAATATACCAAGTACCCATCACAATCCCTATCTCTCGCATTACATTATTTGCCATTTGCCTCTCGTTTTTCTCTCCCCCCAATTCACCCTTGCCGTTTTATTCGTCCTCTCTCTCTCTCTCTCTCTCTCTATCCTCCCTCTCTATTTGCCTCTTTTGCCCGCTTGCCTTTTTGTTTGCTCGTGTGTTAGATTGCTTGTTCGTTGCGATGTCTCAAGATACTACTAAATTGTGTGACTTCACCAATACCAATAATACTTATTTCCTTAGCACTCCGATTGCTCCTCTTACTGATGCTGAATCTTGTGAAATTAATACTGCTTTGTTGAATCTTGTTATGAAAGATCAATTCGCGCGGCCTTCCTAGTGAAGATGCCGCTTCTCATTTGAATAGCTTTGTTGATTTATGTGATATGCAAAAGAAAAAAGATGTCAATAATGATGTCGTTAAATTGAAGCTATTTCCTTTTTCGCTTAGAGATCGTGCTAAAGCTTGGTTTTCGTCTTTGCCTAAGAATAGTATTGATTCATGGAACAAGTGCAAAGATGCTTTTATCTCTAAGTATTTCCCTCCCGCTAAGATCATCTCTCTTAGAAACGATATTATGAATTTTAAGCAACTTGATCATGAACATGTTGCACAAGCGTGGGAGAGAATGAAATTAATGATACGTAATTGCCTTACTCATGGTTTGAATTTGTGGATGATTATACAAAAATTTTATGCCGGATTGAATTTTGCTTCTAGAAATCTTTTAGATTCGGCCATGGGAGGCACTTTTATGGAAATCACTTTAGGAGATGCTACTAAACTCCTAGATAATATTATGGTTAATTATTCTTAATGGCATACTGAAAGAACATCTAATAAAAAAGTGCATGCGATAGAAGAAATTAATGTGTTGAGTGGAAAGATGGATGAACTTATGAAATTATTTGCTACTAAGAGTGTTTCTTCTGATCCTAATGATATGCCTTTGTCTATTTTGATTGAGAATAACAATGAATCTGTGGATGTGAATTTTGTTCGTAGGAATAATTTTGGTAACAACGCTTATAGAGGGAATTTTAATCCTAGGCTATATCCTAGTAATCCTTCTAATAATTATGGGAATTCCTACAATAACTCTTATGGAAATTATAATAAGATGCCCTCTGATTTTGAATCTAATATTAAACAATTTATTTCTTCACAAAAGAATTTCAATGCTATGATTGAAGAAAAATTGCTTAAGATTGATGATTTGGCTAGGAACGTTGATAGAATTGCTCTTGATGTTGATGCTTTGAAAATTAGATCTATTCCACCTAAGCATGATATTAATGAGTCTCTAAAAGCCATGAGAATTTCAATTGATGAGTGTAAAGAAAGAACCGCTAGGATGCGTGCTTTCAAAGATGCCTTTATTAAAGCGTGTTCTTCCAATTCCTATGAAAGTAATGATGAAGATCTAAAAGTTATTGATGTGTCTCCAATTAAATCTTTGTTTTGCAATATGAACCTTGATGAAACTGAATATGATCTTCCTTTACCTAGAAGGCGTTCTAAAAATTCGGAGTGTTTAGATCTTAATGATGAAATTGATGAAAGTGGGATGGAAAGAAATAAAAATCTAGATGTTGCCAAACCCACTATATTGGATTTCAAGGAATTTAATTATGAAAGTTGCTCTTTAATTGATTGTATTTCCCTGTTGCAATCCGTGCTAAATTCTCCACATGCTTATAGTCGAAATAAAGCCTTTACCGAACATATTGTTGATGCCTTGATGCAATCTTATGAAGAAAAACTTGAGTTGAAAGTTTCTATCCCTAGAAAACTCTATGATGAGTGGGAACTGTAAGTGCATCTAGTGCCACCCCTAGTTGGTTTTGGAGTATTGACGACAAACCTAGTTGAGGGACTAATGTGTTTGTGAGAATTGCAGGATAACACAGGTAGAAGTCCCTCATTGATTCGGTTTAGCTACCAGAGATGACCCCTAAAAATGTACGAAGACATTGAAGACAATGGTGGTTTATGAAGACATTCATGTTGAAGACAATGACATGTGAAGACTCCCCATGAAGCTTATGGAACTCGAAGACTTAGATCCTTCGTAGTTTTACTTCATTCATGTTGTGTCATAGGAACCACCGTACTGTTAAGTGGGGTCTAAGAGAACCAGTCAGGATGACTGAAGTGATGCCTAATTCAAATCCTATGTCTTCGAGTGAAGACAATGAGAGAAAATCTTGTCCAGAGTCAGACAAGTCAGCTTTACTTGTAGCCCAAGTAAAGTTGCCGTGTGAGTTCGAAATTCGACCGTTGATACACGTGTCAGTTCCTTAGTGACCCAGGGTCATTTCGGACAAATCAGGTCGGGTTGCCAAGTGGCTATAAATAGTCCACCCCTACAACCATAAACGGTTGGCTGCTCAGATTTTAGTGCACGGCTTTTGTCGTTTGAGAGCAACCCACCTCGAAGCCTTTGAGAGAAAATCCCTAGCGAGGAGAAAAGCCCTAACCACCCAGAGCCAGAGTAATTGGGCATCACTTAAGTCTTCTTGTCTGAGTGATCTGAAGACTTATTACACTTGAGGAATGTGCATCCTCCAGCCGGTTAGGCGTCGCGTTCTGAGCATCCAAGAGAAATTGTGGATTGCCGGTGAACGAAGTCTGTGAAGGTTTGGGAGTCTACCTTGAAGACTTACCAGAGTGATTGGGCGAGGTCTGTGTGACCTTAGCTCAAGGAGAAAACGGCGAGGACTGGGTGTCCTGAGCTGCGTGTTCAGGACTGGGTGTCCGGGACTGTGTGTCCTTTGGTTTAAATACCTAGCCGCTCCAACCAGACGTACAGTTGTCACAGCAACTAGAACTGGTCCAACAAATCATTGTCTTCAGCGTGTCACTAGTTTCATCTTCACCTCCCTTTACTTACCATTACACATTGTGAAGCCATTGCATGCTTGCTTTATCTTCTGTCTTCACAACTTGACTGTATGATTTGTTTGGCTTCATAACTTCTTCCTATCTGATCCTCATTACACTGAAGCTGTTTGTCACCGTGCTTTCACTATATTGTATACTTGACCATGGCTTGCCTTGTGTAATCTAACTTCCGCTGCATAGTGATAGGCTTGTCCATTCTGTTTGTCTTCATAACTTCCACGTTTTGAAGACTTTCATAAAAATCGCCTATTCACCCCCCCTCTAGTCGATATAACGCACTTTCAATTGGTATCAGAGCAAGGTGCTCCCTTGTTCTGTGTGATTCGGTTTAACCACCTGGAGTTTTAGCTATGTCGACTGCAGGGATAATTAAAGTCTCCGCTGCGTGCCCCGTCTTTGATGGAACTGAATATCCCTACTGGAAGAATAAGATGCGCATGCATCTTGAAGCCATTGACGTCGACCTATGGTATGTCGTCGAAAACGGCGTTCCCAAGGCTGGAGAAGGTGTCACTGCTGCTGATGTCAAGAAGTTCACTCAACTGGACTCTACTGCCAAGAATATCATCTGTGGTCATCTGACCAAGGGACAGTACGGCCGTGTGAGTGCCTTGAAGACATCCAAGCTGGTCTGGGACTGGCTCTCCAAAGTCAATGAAGGCATTTCAACCCAGAGAGATCAGAGAATCAGTGTTCTTCGCAACCTCTTCAACCGCTTCAAGCGAAATGACAATGAGAATGTCCAACACACATTTGACCGGCTCACTGACATCACAAATGAGCTTCAAGCCCTCGGCGCCACTGAGATCACCAAACATGAAATCGTCAAGACGCTGCTGAGATCACTTGACAGTTCGTTTGACATCCTAGCCCTGATGATTCAAGAACGTCCAGATTTCAAGACACTTGATCCGTCTGACATACTTGAGAGGCTCAACACACATGAGTTTCAGCTTTCTGAGAAAAGAGATATCTACGGTCCAAACTATGGGCGAACTCGTGCCTTGAAGGCAAAAGCTGTGTCCTCATCTAAAGAAGAATCTGACAGCTGTTCTGATGATCCTGAAGACATTGGACGGGAACTTGCAATGCTAGTGAAGAAGTTCCAGAAATTCACCAAGAAGAAAGGCTTCAGAAAGTCTTCACGATCAAGCTCAAGGAATGATGAAGCATCTGCTCATGACTACAAGAAGAAAACATGTCACAAGTGCAAGAAATTTGGACACTTCATCTCTGAGTGTCCACAGTGGGACAATGAGAGCAGAAAGAAGAAGAAGAGCAAGGAACATGACTCCGACGACAAGAAGAAGAAATACTAGAAGTCTTCTTCCAAGTCTTCCTCCAAGTCTTCATCACACAAGAGGAGCTCAACTGGCAAGACTCGTGCGTTTGTTGGCAAGGAAATGGATTCAGAGGAGGAGTCCGCTTTTGAGGAGGCAGAGGTGGAGTCTGAGGAGGAGTCTGATTCTGGCATTGCGAGTCTGGCTACAGCCTACGTCGCCAAGTCCATCTTCAACACTGAAGACAATGACTTCATCACCAACACCGATGCAAATGACAAGGACAACTCTACTCCTACCTACTGCTTCATGGCACGCGGTGCCAAGGTAAACACACGCACTACTCACTATCAAACATCCAGTGACGATGACTCTGATTGTGATTCAAAACCCAGCTACAAAACAATTGCTAAAATCGCAACTGAACAACAAAAGGCCATGGAACATATTCAAAAACTGTTAGACAGAAGCGATGATCCGTTGGGTGCTGAAATGACTCGTTCTGAATCCTTAATTGAAGACATAAAAAATCTTCATGTTAAGTATCAGGAACTCGAAGATCGTCTTGAGACTCTCTCAACTACTCATGAAAAGCTTTCCTATGATTATCTTCAAAAGAAGCAAGATCTTGAGAAGTTGAGAGCGGACCATGAAGATCTTCAAAAGCAAAACGAGTCACTTCGAGCCGAACAGATCAGTTCCGCTCAGGAAGGATTTGAACCACCATGCCTTAAATGCATTGAGCGTGATAATGCTACTTCTGTTGCTGAATGTTCCACTGCTACTGCTGTTGCAATATCTTCAACTGTTGAAGTGGTAACTAACCCCTCTGCTGAGGATACCACTGCTATTGCTGATGAGAATGCTAGGTTGAAGACATTGCTTGAAACAGGGATGTACAAAAGTCTCAAAGGACATCAGACATTATGTGATGTCCTCAAGAAGCAGATTCTGAACCGAAACCCTAGGAAAGAGGGTGTTGGGTTTGTGAGGAAAATTAATGCAGATGGATCTTACTGGAAACCTGAGCAGTACCCCAAAACCACATGGGTTGCTGCAAAGGAATCCTCAGCAGATCCATCCAATCTATCTGGCTTCACTTGTGCTGATCCTATTATCATTGATGAATCCTTTGATGCAAACTATAAACTGTTTAAAAATCAGAATGGTGAAGTATTTGCCAGGTACATTGGTACTAACTGCAGGAATGGACCGCCTATGAAGAAGATCTGGGTTCCAAAAACGTGTCTGGAGAATCTTCCTGTGAATGTCCTCATGACACCTCACATGAAGAAGACAAACCTCAGACCAAAGGCTTCATATGGTCCAAAGGCTTCATACAGGCAGAGGACTCACCTGAGTCGCACTAACGCAAATGTTTTGCAGGGAAACCATGCTCAGGCATATGAGAGCGGTTCTTCAAACCGACATGCTCATATGACCAAGAACTATTCTGCTTATTCTTATGAGTACTATTGCCTGCCTGCTAGACTGTTTCCCAGGGCTCCAAAGACAAAATTCTCAGATGCTGCACTTAGACTTATTGCTTCTAAGCCACCCTTGAAGATGTGGGTGGTTAAGAAAGCTTAACTCTCTTTTGCAGGGAAAGGTCTCCAGCAGAAAACCAAAATCTTCTGACGCTATTGCTGGGGACCTTAAAAATCTTGTGGGGCGCAAGATCAAATGCCCGAATGGCATCACTATGTATTTCGTACCTGAATCGCATGCTACTCTCCCTACTAGTCCTAACCTGGATCTAAGTTTTCATAATCCACTGGTTCGTCAAATGTTTTTGCTTCACAATACTCTTCGTGAAGCCTATCCCCCTAACTGCACTGTAGGGTACGACACCAGCGACTTCAGAGTCTTCAGAATGGATTATTGACAGTGGGTGTACAAATCACATGACTGGCAAAAGAAGTCTCTTTATGGACTCAACCTTACGTCCATCTGACAAGAGCCACATCACATTTGCTGACACTGGTAAAAGTAAGGTATTGGGTCTGGGTAGAGTTGCAATCTCAAAGGATCAACACATGGATAAAGTCATGTTTGTTGAATCCCTTGGCTTCAACTTAATGTCTGTCTCAATGCTTTGTGATTTGAACATGATTGTAATCTTTGGAAAATATCGTTGCCTGGTACTAATGGAATCTGACAAGTCTCTAGTGTTTGAAGGGTATCGGAAAGATGATTTGTACGTGGTAGATTTCTCAGCAGGGCCACAGCTTGCAGTATGTCTTCTCGCAAAGGCTTCAGAATGCTGGCTTTGGCATCAGAGGCTTGCGCATGCTGGCATGAGGAACCTCCACACCCTTGCGAAGAAGAAGCATGTCATAGGCATCGAGGGCGTCAAGTTCAAGAAAGATCACTTATGCGGTGCCTGTGAAGCAGGGAAGATGACAAGGGCAAAACATCCTTCGAAGATAATCATGACCACTACTCGACCCTTCGAACTGCTTCACATGGATCTCTTTGGTCCCACTCACTACTCAACTTTTTCCACTACTGCTTGCCTCTACGGCTTCGTCATTGTTGATGATTACTCTAGATATACTTGGGTGCACATAATCCTTTACAAGACTGAAGTGCAGGATGTCTTCAGACGCTTCGCAAATCGGGCTATGAACAATTATGGCGCCAAGATAAAGCACATCAGAAGTGACAATGGCACTGAATTCAAGAACACTGGCCTTGACACATATCTTGATACATTGGGCATCACTCATGAATTCTCAGCTCCGTACACGCCACAGCAGAATGGCATCGTCAAACGCAAGAACAGAACACTCATTGAGATGGCCAGAACAATGTTAGATGAGTACAAGACTCCAAGAAAATTCTGGACTGAAGCCATTGACACTGCATGCCATACAATCAACCGTGTCTATCTTCACAAGCTTCTGAACAAGACATCTTATGAACTTCTAACTGGCAAGAAGCCAAATGTTAGTTACTTCAGAGTATTTGGCTCAAGATGCTGGATCAAGGACCCTCACCACACCTCAAAATTTGCTCCAAAAGCACACGAGGGCTTTATGCTTGGATATGGAAAGGATTCGCACTCCTACAGAGTCTTCAATCTCTTTCACTACAAAGTGGTTGAAACAGTGGATGTGCGGTTCGATGAGACCAATGGGTTACAAAGAGAGCAACTGCCAGATGTGCTAGATGAAGTTCTAGCCAGTGAATCAATCAAGCTAATGGGAATTGGAGAAATTATACCTTCTGAAGCTCATCCGGAAGAAGAACTTATCATCTCAGCACCTGATCCACACGAAGACAATGCTCAGCCTGAAGACATTCCTCCCCATGACAACATAGATCAGCAAGAGCAAAGTCTTCGACCCATACATCCTCGTGTTGCCAATGAAGTGCAGATTGACAGAATAATTGATAGCATCAATGCACCTGGTCCACTGACTTGTTCAAGGGCAACTCAAACAGGCAAATTTCTGCGGACACTTCGCATTCGTTTCAATCACAGAACCCAAGAAAGTTGAAGAAGCTTTTATGGAACCTGAGTGGATTCAAGCTATGCAAGAAGAGCTTCAACAGTTTGAGCTGAACAATGTATGGGAGTTGGTTAAGCGTCCTAATCCACGGAAGCATAACATAATAGGCACCAAATGGATATACCGCAACAAGCAAGATGAGCATGGTCAAGTCGTCAGAAACAAGGCTCATCTCGTTGCTCAAGGATATACTCAAGTGGAAGGCGTTGACTTCGATGAAACATTTGCTCCTGTGGCCAGAAGCCATCCGTATACTGCTGGCCTATGCAAATCATCACAACATAATTCTGTATCAAATGGATGTGAAGAGTGCCTTTCTCAATGGCAAAATTGAAGAAGAAGTGTATGTTGCACAACCACCTGGGTTTGAAGATCCAAAACATCCTGACATGGTTTACAAGCTCAATAAGGCACTATATGGCCTCAAACAAGCCCCTCGGGCCTGGTATGATACACTCAAATACTTCCTGAAGAGCAAAGGCTTCATACCTGGTTCCCTAGATCCCACTCTCTTCACGAAGACATATGATGGTGAACTGTTTGTGTGCCAAATATATGTGGATGACATTATCTTCGGCTGCACCAATCAGAAGTACAGTGAGGAGTTCGGATATATGATGCAAGAGCAATATCAAATGTCTATGATGGGGGAGCTGAAATTCTTCCTCGGTCTTCAGATACGGTGACAACGCAATGGCATCTTCATATCTTAAGAGAAGTATCTCAAAGATTGCCTGAAGAAGTTCGGTATGCAAGACTGCAAAGGTTTCACAACACCAATGCCAGCCAAGCATCATCTGGGTCCTGACGACAATGGTAAAGAGTTCGATCAAAAGGTATACCGCTCCATGATTGGTTCTTTGCTTTATTTATGTGCATCTAGGCCAGATATTATGCTTAGTGTTTGCATGTGTGCTCGATTCCAAGCGGCACCAAAGGAGTCGCATCACTTAGCTGTGAAGCGAATTCTTCGATATTTGGCTCACACCCCAACTCTAGGGTTATGGTATCCAAAGGGCTCAGAGTTTGATCTGGTTGGATTTTCGGATGCTCATTACGCTGGTGACAAGGTTGATCGGAAGTCCACATCAGGCACATGTCACTTCCTGGGCTGATCACTTGTATGTTGGTCTTCAAAGAAGCAGAACTGTGTATCTCTCTCCACTGCTGAATCTGAATACATTGCTGCTGGATCCTGCTGCGCTCAGCTTCTATGGATGAAGCAAACCCTCAAGGATTATGGCATTCATCTGAAGCAAGTGCCACTTTACTGCGACAACGAAAGCGCCATCAAGATCGCCAACAACCCAGTTCAGCACTCGAAGACAAAGCACATTGAAATTCGTCATCATTTTCTCAGAGATCATGTTGCAAAGGAAGATATTGATATCATACACGTCAACACTGAAGAGCAATTGGCAGATATCTTCACCAAGCCCTTGGATGAGAAGAGATTTTGCAAGTTACGGTGTGAGCTAAATATCTTGGAATCCTCAAATGTCTTGTGATCAGGCACACATCCTAACACTTATGCATGTTGATGACTTAGATGTGCAACACATGAAGTAACGTATATCTTCAATCAATGAAGACATACATTCTAAGTGTGAATACATTAACATGGAATTTGACTTCGGAGCGCCACAATAATTGTGCGCTGTGTCTGGGTCTAATACTTCCTATACGGTGGGTAACGCCACCACCAAATTTTCTGCTTGAAGTGTTTCACTCATGGCGTTACATTTGCTATGTCTTCACATTTAGTTTGGCTTCAATCTCAACATGTCTTCATGATTATCTTCACTATGTTGATTATATATATGTACTGGTGTTCTGTCCTTTACATCATTCACTTATAGCTATGTCTTCTTGTTTGAATCTTTTGAACTAAGTGAATGTGATCGGACCCTAACCTCTCCATGCTTCCTACCTCAAACTCTATCTCTCCAAGTCGTATGCATTCTATTGAAACTGTCGAATGTCTTCACTGCATCCTTGTCAGTAGAAGACACAGAGACAAACTTTAAAACCGTTTTCAATGTTATTTCATCAACAAGAAATCCGGAGAAGTAGGAACGACACCCGACAATCAAGGCGTGCGTGGGATGTGGAACTGCCCCCAAAATACCGCATGATGGCCACGTGCTGTTCAGATGCGAATCGCCAGGGGCACCTGAGTAATAGCGTAGTGCCGCCTCTATCCCTATAAATACACGATTCACTGCAGTCTTTATCTCTTCTTCCACCCTCGCACGAACCCTAGCGCCACCGCTCGCTCTCGACGACGCCGGCGACGAAGCGCTTCACTGCCGCAACCTCTCCGACGCCGTTTTCACGCCTACCGCAGACATCACTCTCTCCGCCGTCACCGTAGGTGTCTTCCGTCGCCAAGTTAGGGCATGGAGGATCGAACTGCTCGGCCTCATCTCCCACTCCGTCTAGCAGTTCCAAGTGTGGTAAATAAAACCTCTTTTTACAGCCTCTTTTGATCCTATAGTTCAGTCACCTACTGCCATAAGAAGTTTCTGCTCTCACAAGTTACGTCTCTCTCAATCCGCATCTTATAACCTGCCTAGAATATTCACTTGTGCATCATGAAGTAGTTAGATTCCTCACTTGTACTGATCTGTGGGTTCGTACAAATCTGGAACCAACTTCTTTTCTATAAGTGAATGTCTTCGCATGATGAGGTCAATATCTTCTAAACTGATTTATCTTCAAAATCTTCTGAGAATGCATATGACCTCTTCCCCTTCCCTCGCACCTTAAT
Source organism: Triticum monococcum (assembly GCA_034509565.1). Classification (NCBI taxonomy): domain Eukaryota; kingdom Viridiplantae; phylum Streptophyta; class Magnoliopsida; order Poales; family Poaceae; genus Triticum; species Triticum monococcum. Next base: position 701,839,149 of record CM067847.1, read on the forward strand.
GCTGTCACAGGTACATGTCCGTGGGAGAATCTTTTGGTTCTCATAGTCTGCATTCATTTGCAGAGTTCTTACAGCGTCACATCAATTCTCTTGAAGCCAGTTCCTGTTGGTCCAGGAAAAGAAAACCTTTGAAGCCTTTGAACGTTTTGAAGCCTTCCAAGTTAAGATTCATGGCTTCAGAAACAGCAGTCAGGAAGGGAGGCAGACAGAGACGTGGTGAAATGTCCAAAGATCTGCCTGATGAATTGGCAGAAATGTACAAAACTGATCCTAAAGAGAGCTATGGTCAGCGCAAGACACGAATCCAATGGATTCGAAGATATTGGGTAGAGCAGTGGTTCCAATACCACTTCGTCACTCAGGAATATGCAGAAAAGTGCGCCATCAAGAGACCGTGGGGAGACGTATTATACAAAAATCTCGTACCCCGGTCCAGAGACGAAGCCATTGCTCAAGGCTTCTATCCATGCATGGTCAGAGGACCACAGCCAGCTGAAGCACATCCGTCATCACTTCTCTGGTGTCGCGATGACAATCTGTTCAAGCGCAACTTCCAATTTGCTCAGAACTCTGCGAAGCAAAATAAGAAGAAGCTGGGGTTGGACTTCAACCCTGGTCGCTCTGAACCAAGGGCGGATGGCACACGCGACGCTGATCCCAATATCATCGGGCCGTATGCCAATCTCGCAGGCCTCATCACTCGCATTCTAGTCCAAGGGACTGCCGTGAACGACCCTCCAGCAGACACTGAGTCTGATGACGCTCCTGCTGCACCGAAGCCGAAGCATACGAAGAAGCCAAAAGCTTCAAAGCCAGCCGCTTCTCCCAAAATCTCCAGAGCGAAGCCATTGGCAACTGCACCTCCTGAAGCAAGTGTGCAGTATGAAGACTTATCACGAGTCTCCAAGCCCCAAGAAGCCAAGAAGCCTCAGCCACACACTGGCAAAGAGCTCACAGCTGTTGCCATTCTGCGCAACGAGACCATTGATCTGTCCAGTGACGAAGATCTTGGCGATGACGCTCTTGAGCAGCTCATCGAGAGCAAGGAGGAGGCTGAAATCTTCAACAATCTACCTCTGTTTGATGCAGCAATCATACACAACTTCATCGATGAGTGGTTTGATACACCCAATATCAGCTTCGATGATCTACAGCTACCCATTGGCCTCAGCGTCGCCTTCCAAGGCGCTATTGCTTCAGAACTTGCAATTGCCCAGCGCATTGTTGAACTGAAGCAGAAGATTGATTTTGAAAAGGCTCAGTTCAAGCAGAATATGGCCAAGCTCAGCGTACAAGAAGTCAAGGACTTCAAGGTCATGTTGCACGAGTTGAAGGAAAACTTTTTGAAGAAACGTGCAGAAGCTCAGGGTTCGCGGGAGCGAATGAAGACTTTGGCTGATCGCTATGTGCAGGCCTACAATGAGGCCGAGAAGCGCAAGGCACTTGGGCGTCCCGGCATCGACCCCAGGATGGCCGCGAAGAAAAAGAAGAAGCCCGCTGTGGCTGAACAAGAGGCACCAAGGCAAGAAGCTGTTCCGATTGTCTTCCCCACTACTAAGACTGGCTCGAAGCCAAAGCATCGGTCAACCGCTTCAGAGCTCAAGAAGACACGGACAGCCGAAGCTGCAGCTCGGAAGAGGAAACACCCTGAAGCCTCTCCTTCTGACCCCACCATCAAGAAGCGCAAGATCAAGAAATCTCGGGCTACTCCCACAGAGCCCTTGATAGTCGAACCCCTCTCCGTCCGCTATCCTGACGAAGATCGTCAGTTGACCGTGCATGAGCCTGCTTTCATAGAGGCTCCGCACGCTGAAGACATTCTAGCAGCCGACCCCAACACTGCTGAAGACATTGGTCTCCAAGACAATGTACAAGGTGATGCAGCCCTTCCTCAGCTTGAAACAAGCGAAATGATCAGCATTGGTCGTCCATTGACACCAATCACCCAAGATGCATCATGGGCAGATCGCCCGCAGGAGGAAGAGAATGAGCCCCAGCCCACTGCAACTCCACCGGCGTCGCCTACATACCGTAGGCTTCGCAAAGGGCCAAGGGCTCAGGCTGCTGACGACATTCTGGCTGCATCAGCCGAAGAGCATGAAGAAGAACCTCAAGCTCCGTCTCCCCCGAACCAACAAGAAGAAGTTCTTAAGGAGAACGCACCTGAATCCGTCCCTCTCACTACACATGTTGAGGCTGAAAACATTGCGACTGCCACAACCAACACTGAAGCAATTGTGGAGCCCAACCAACCAACAGCTTCAAGAGACACTGAAGCTACTGCATCTGAACCTTCTGTGCCTGAGTCTGCTGCCGGTCCACAGTTCAACTATCATGTTGCGCACAGGCCCCAGGCCAGAAGCCAATCCCACGACTGCCAAGGTTTCCAGGTCCTGCATCAGCTCCTGGCTCCTTTAATGTCAATAGCTTCAGGGCAGATAACACGTTCTTCAACAACTCCAAGAACCCTTATTCAAGGGAACGGATTGTATCAGATAGGTTCTGGAGCTACTCACAGCGCAGCTACTATTCATGCATCCTATACAACCAAGGCCGTATCTTTCCTCACTAGCACCTTGAGGTTGAAGCTGTTGCTGGTCTGCCTGGTCTGGAAGAAGCACTGGATTGCTTCAAGCAAGTGGGTCTGCTGCCGTTTATCACCGATGAAGAGCACTGGAATGAAGAGCTTCTGCTCCAGTTCTATGCCACACTGCATATCAAAGGCTACAACAGAGATCCGAAGACTTGGGTCCTGGAGTGGATGACCGGCAATGTCCATCATGAAGCCAATGCATTCGATATCATTGAGCTTACTGGCCTACCCACTCCTGGCGAACTCTTCGAAGAAGGCTGCCAACTCCATGCTGAAGCAATTGAGAGCATATTCCAGCGACCTGAGCCAAATATGAGTCAGATGCTCTCAATGATGAAGCCATTGCCTCTTGATGCACCTTATCCAACTGAGTTCTTCATTGAAGACTTAGAGTACCTGCCCAGAACTATATATCACATCGTCAGGCGGACTCTATGGCCCATTAAGGGGCACTCTCCATATGCCAAGGTTGAAGGTGCCATGAAGACTCTCATCTTCTGTATCCTGCATGGCAAATGCTTCAACGCACAGGATCTCTTTATACGCCAACTTGCAGCGTCTGGCTCTGATCTCTTTGGTTTGAAGATTTATGCTCCTTGGGTTATGAGGCTAATCAAGCTACACTCTGCTATCTCCTATCAGCCCTCTGCCCGCAACCATAGAATCTTCTTACCTGATATGGACACCTCTGCTGAAGCTATATATCCTGAGCCTGCCAAGCAACCATTAAGTCTTCAGAATGCAGAACACCAGAGCTTCACTCAGAATGATGAAGGTGTTGAAGCCATCTCAAGAGTGTATCCAATGGCTGGCACCACACGTGCCCCTACATCAACTGAAGCCACTAACAGCACAGCCGCACAGAGACCCAAGAAACGTGCCCGTTCACTCAATGACCGAGAACTTCTTGTGGCTCTTCACCAAAAGCAAGATAGGCATCACGACTGGCTCAAAAGGCAGATGAGAAGTATCATGCAAGACGTCAATCGCATCAGAAATCTGGCCACCAAGAATGCATTCGTCGCACATGAAACCTGTCGCCGCACTTGGAAAGGCCTCACCATGATGTGCACTGAAGCTGAACTTCAAGCGGATGGCTTCAGCGAGAGATTCAAGTTTGACTCCACACCCCCCAGAAGAGCGGTGCTGCACGGAACTCCGTCCCTTGAAGATTCAGAGTTCTCTTCCTCTGCTGCCACCGTGACTGGAAGAATCATTGAGGAAGAAGACGATGCTACATCACCACCACCTTCTTCAGCGCGCGTCGACCCAGCACCAAGCTCTTCAGCACCACCAAACGCCTCCACCGACCCTGCTGCGCCTGGGAACGCGTAGAAAACTCTATGTCTTCAAACCTTTTTGGTCATCACTGACAAAAGGGGGAGAAGCATATGATGTTTATAGTCTTCAAGCGGGTCAATAATATGGGCGGGTGCTTTATATTTTGCATTTTGCTTCGTGCTTACAACTCTCGTTTTGCTACATTTGGTTCTTTGAGTTGTAACACTTAAACTTGATGGTCGTCTGCTACTTGTTTGCCACTATGTTTTTGCGAAGATAAATTCCGCATGTACGACGATAATTTCTGCACTTATATCATTTCGCAGACGTCCATTTTTCATTATGCATGTCATTCTCTTCATATACCTTTACATGCATGGTGGATTGTCATCATAAGTTGAAGTGGATTCCCACAAGTACAACCTGCCATGTGCATTTGCGTTCCAGAAGCAAATTACTTATATGCACATCTTCAGGGGGAGCCCTTGCAGCTTATGAAGACAATTCCTTTACAATTTCACAAATTATATTCCCCGTTGAAAACTTCAACTAGTTTGTCATCAATCACCAAAAAGGGGGAGATTGTAAGTGCATCTAGTGCCACCCCTAGTTGGTTTTGGAGTATTGACGACAAACCTAGTTGAGGGACTAATGTGTTTGTGAGAATTGCAGGATAACACAGGTAGAAGTCCCTCATTGATTCGGTTTAGCTACCAGAGATGACCCCTAAAAATGTACGAAGACATTGAAGACAATGGTGGTTTATGAAGACATTCATGTTGAAGACAATGACATGTGAAGACTCCCCATGAAGCTTATGGAACTCGAAGACTTAGATCCTTCGTAGTTTTACTTCATTCATGTTGTGTCATAGGAACCACCGTACTGTTAAGTGGGGTCCAAGAGAACCAGTCAGGATGACTGAAGTGATGCCTAATTCAAATCCTATGTCTTCGAGTGAAGACAATGAGAGAAAATCTTGTCCAGAGTCAGACAAGTCAGCTTTACTTGTAGCCCAAGTAAAGTTGCCGTGTGAGTTCGAAATTTGACCGTTGATACACGTGTCAGTTCCTTAGTGACCCAGGGTCATTTCGGACAAATCAGGTCGGGTTGCCAAGTGGCTATAAATAGTCCACCCCTACAACCATAAATGGTTGGCTGCTCAGATTTTAGTGCACGGCTTTTGTCGTTTGAGAGCAACCCACCTCGAAGCCTTTGAGAGAAAATCCCTAGCGAGGAGAAAAGCCCTAACCACCCAGAGCCAGAGTAATTGGGCATCACTTAAGTCTTCTTGTCTGAGTGATCTGAAGACTTATTACACTTGAGGACTGTGCATCCTCCAGCCGGTTAGGCGTCGCGTTCTGAGCATCCAAGAGAAATTGTGGATTGCCGGTGAACGAAGTCTGTGAAGGTTTGGGAGTCTACCTTGAAGACTTACCAGAGTGATTGGGCGAGGTCTGTGTGACCTTAGCTCAAGGAGAAAACGGCGAGGACTGGGTGTCCTGAGCTGCGTGTTCAGGACTGGGTGTCCGGGACTGTGTGTCCTTTGGTTTAAATACCTAGCCGCTCCAACCAGACGTACAGTTGTCACAGCAACTGGAACTGGTCCAACAAATCATTGTCTTCAGCGTGTCACTGGCTTCATCTTCACCTCCCTTTACTTACCATTACACATTGTGAAGCCATTGCATGCTTGCTTTATCTTCTGTCTTCACAACTTGACTGTATGATTTGTTTGGCTTCATAACTTCTTCCTATCTGATCCTCATTACACTGAAGCTGTTTGTCACTGTGCTTTCACTATATTGTATACTTGACCATGGCTTGCCTTGTGTAATCTAACTTCCGCTGCATAGTGATAGGCTTGTCCATTCTGTTTGTCTTCATAACTTCCACGTTTTGAAGACTTTCATAAAAACCGCCTATTCACCCCCCCTCTAGTCGATATAACGCACTTTCAGGAACCAACTATTAAAATTAAAATTAAAGATCATGAGTTTTATGCTTTCTGTGATTTGGGTGCTAGTGTCTCTACTATTCCCAAGACTTTGTGTGATTTACTAGATTTCCGTAATTTTGATGATTGCTCTCTAAATTTGCATCTTGCGGATTCCACTATTAAGAAACCTATGGGAAGAATTAATGATGTTCTTATTGTTGCAAATAGGAATTATGTGCCCGTAGATTTCATTGTTCTTGATATAGATTGCAATCCTTCTTGCCCTATTATTCTTGGTAGACCTTTCCTTAGAACGGTTGGTGCGATTATTGATATGAAGGAAGGGAATATTAGATTTAAATTTCCATTAAAAAAGGGCATGGAACACTTTACAAGAAAGAAAATAAAATTACCATATGAAACTATCATGAGGGCCACTTATGGATTGCCTACCAAAGATGGCAATACCTAGATCTATTCTTGCTTGTTATGCCTAGCTAGGGGCGTTAAACAATAGCGCTTGTTGGGAGGCAACCCAATTTTATTTTTATTCCTTGTTATTTGCTCCTGTTTAGTAATAAATAAATTATTTAGACTCTTTTTAGGTTGTGTTTTTTGTGTTTAATTAGTGTTTGTGCCAAGTAGAACCGTTGGGAAGACTTGGGAAAAGTCTTGTTGAACTTGCTGTAAAAAACAGAAACTTTAGCGCTCACGAGAACTGCTGTCATTTTTATTTGAAGAGTGATATTTAGTTAATTCTTTTTGCAGATGATTAATAGATAAATTCCTCACGTCCAGCAATTCATTTTATAATTTTTGGGGTTCCAGATCTTGCGCTAGCTACAGATTACTACAGACTGTTCTGTTTTTGACAGATTCTGTTTTTCGTGTGTTGTTTGCTTATTTTGATGAATCTATGACTAGTAAAATAGTTTATAATCCATAGAGAAGTTGGAATACAGTAGGTTTAACACCAATATAAATAAAGAATGAGTTCATTACAGTACCTTGAAGTGGTCTTCTGCTTTCTTTCGCTAACGGAGCTCACGAGTTTTCTATTTTGAGTTTTGTGTTGTGAAGTTTTCAAGTTTTGGGTGAATTCTTTTGATGGATCATGGAACAAGGAGTGGCAAGAGCCTAAGCTTGGGGATGCCCATGGCACCCCCAAGATAAACCAAGGACACCAAAAAGTTAAAGCTTGGGGATGCCCCGGAAGGCATCCCCTCTTTTCGTCCACTTCCATCGGTAATTTACTTGGAGCTATATTTTTATTCACCAACATGATATGTGTTTTGCTTGGAGCGTCTTTTATTATTTGTGTCTTTGTTTGCTAGTATACCACAATCATCCTTGCTGTACACACCTTTTGAGAGAGCCATACATGAATTAAAATTTGATAGAATACTCTATGTGCTTCACTTATATCTTGTGAACTAGATAATTTTGCTCTATGTCCTTCACTTATATCTTTCGAGCTAGATAATTTTGCTCTATGTGCTTCACTTATATCCTTCGACTAGACAATTTTGCTCTATGTGCTTCACTTAGATCTTTTAGAGCACGGTGGTGGATTCGTTTTAAAGAAACTATTGATCTCTCATGCTTCACTTAAATTAATTTGAGAGTCTCTTAATAGCATGGTAATTTGCCTAATAATAATATGCTTGGTATTCAAGATTTGTGAAACTTTCTTTTGCGTGTGTTGAATACTAAGAAAAGATTGAAGCATGATAATTGTTTTGAGATATCGAGGTGATAATATTAAAGTCATGCTAGTTGAGTAGTTGTGAATTTAAAGAATACTTGTGTTGAAGTTTGTGATTCCCGTAGCATGCACGTATGGTGAACCGTTATGTGATGAAGTCGGAGCATGATTTATTTATTGATTGTCTTCCTTATGAGTGGCGGTCGGGGACGAGCGATGGTCTTTTCCTACCAATCTATCCCCCTAGGAGCATGCGCGTAGTACTTTGCTTTGATAGCTTCTAAATTTTTGCAATAAGTATATGAGTTCTTTATGACTAATGTTGAGTCCATGGATTATACGCACTCTCACCCTTCCACCCTTGCTAGCCTCTCTAATACCGTGCAACTTTCGCCGGTATCATAGACCTACCATATACCTTCCTCAAAACAGCCACCATACCTATCTATTATGGCATTTCCATAGTCATTCCGAGATATATTGCCATGCAACTTTCCACCATCTAGTTCATCATGACACATTCATCATTCTCATATTGCATATCCCGGTACACCGCCGGATGCATTCACATAGAGTCATATTTTGTTCTAAGTATCGAGTTGTAATTGTTGAGTTGTAAGAAAAATAAAAGTGTGATGATCATCATTATTAGAGCATTGTCCCAGTGAGGAAAGAATGATGGAGACTATGATTCCCCACAAGTCGGGATGAGACTCCGGACGAAAAAAAGAGAGGCCAAAGAAGCCCAAATAAAAAAAAGAGAGAGAAAGGCCATAAAAAAGAGAAAGGCCATACAAAAAATATTAAAAAAATGATGAGAGAAAAAGAGAGAAGGGACAATGTTACTATCCTTTTACCACACTTGTGCTTCAAAGTAGCACCATGATCTTCATAGTAGAGAGTCTCTCATGTTATCACTTTCATATACTAGTGGGAATCTTTCATTATATCATTATAGAACTTGGCTTGTATATTCCAATGATGGGCTTCCTCAAATTGCCCTAGGTCTTCATGAGCAAGCAAGTTGGATGCACACCCACTAGTTTCTTTTGTTGAGCTTTCATATATTTATAGCTCTAGTGCATCCGTTGCATGGCAATCCCTACTCACTCACATTGATATCTATTGATGGGCATCTCCATAGCCCGTTGATACGCCTAGTTGATGTGAGACTATCCTCTCCCTTTTTGTCTTCTCCACAACCACCATTCTATTCCACCCATAGTGCTATATCCATGGCTCACGCTCATGTATTGCATGAAGATTGAAAAAGTTTTGAAAAAGTTAGAGTATGAAATCATATAATTGCTTGGCTTGTCATCGGGGTTGTGCATGATTTAAATACTTTGTGTGGGGAAGATGGAGCATAGCCAGACTATATGATTTTGTAGGGATAACTTTCTTTAGCCATGTTATTTTGAGAAGACATAATTGCTTTGCTAGTATGCTTGAAGTATTATTATTTTCTATGTCAATATAAACCTTTGTCTTGAATCTTTCTAATCTGAATATTCATACCACAATTAAGAAGATTTACATTGAAATTATGCCAAGTAGCACTCCGCATCAAAAATTCTGTTTTTATCATTTACCTACTCCAGGACGAGCAGGAATTAAGCTTGGGGATGCGTGATACGTCTCCAACGTATCTATAATTTTTGATTGCTTCATGCTATATTATCTACTGTTTTGGACTATATTGGGCTTTATTTTCCACTTTTATATTATTTTTGGGACTAACCTATTAACCGGAGGCCCAGCCCAGAATTGTTGGCTTTTTTGCCTATTTCAGTGTTTCGAAGAAACGGAATATCAAACGGAGTCCAAACGGAATAAAATCTTTGGAAACGTGATTTTCTCACCGAACGTGATCCAGGAGACTTGGACCCTGCTCCAAGGAACAAAAGAGGCGGTCACGAGGGTGGGAGCACCCCCCTAGGGCGCGCCCCCTGCCTCATGGGCCCCTCGTTGCTCCTCCGGTGTACTTCTTCCTCCTATATATACACACATACCCCCAAACGATCAGAACAGGAGTCAAAAACCTAATTCCACCGCCGCAACTTTCTGTATCCACGAGATCCCATCTTGGGGCCTGTTCCGGAGCTCCGCCGGAAGAGGGCCGTCATCACGTAGGGCTTCTACATCATCATAGCCTCTCCGATGAAGTGTGAGTAGTTTACCTCAGACCTTCGGGTCCATAGTTAGTAGCTAGATGGCTTTTTCTCTCTCTTTGAATCTCAATACAAAGTTCTCCCCCTCTCTTGTGGAATTCTATTCGATGTAATCTTCTTTTTGCGGTGTGTTTGTTTTGGACCGATGAATTGTGGGTTTATGATCAAGTCTATCTATGAATAATATTTGAATCTTCTCTGAAATTTTTTATGTATGATTGGTTATCTTTTTAAGTCTCTTCGAATTATCCGTTTGGTTTGGCCAACTAGATTGGTAGTTCTTGCCATGGGAGAAGTGCTTAGCTTTGGGTTCGATCTTGCGGTGTCCTTTCCCAGTGAAAGAAGGGGCAGCAAGGCACGTATTGCATCGTTGCCATCGAGGATAACAAGATGGGGTTCATTTCATATTGCATGAATTTATCTCTCTACATCATGTCATCTTGCTTAAGGCCTTACTCTGTTTTTAACTTAATACTCTAGATGCATGCTGGATAGCGGTCGATGAGTGGAGTAATAGTAGTAGATGCAGAATCGTTTCGGTCTACTTGTCACGGACATAAAGCCTATATACATGATCATGTCTAGATATTCTTATAACTATGCTCAATGCTGCCAATTGCTCAACAGTAATTTGTTCACCCACCGTAGAATACTTATGCTCTTGAGAGAAGCCACTAGTGAAACCTATGGCCCCCGGGTCTATTCTCATCATATCAATCTCCATTGCTTTAATCTTGCTTTGCCTTTTTCTTTGCTTTTACTTTTTACTTTGCATCTTTATACCAAAAATACCAAAAATATTATATCTATCAGATCTCACTCTCGTAAGTGACCGTGAAGGGATTGATAACACCTAATCGCGTTGGTTGCGAGTAGCTATCATTTTGTGCAGGTACGAGGGACTTGAGCGTGGGCTCCTACTGGATTGATACCTTGGTTCTCAAAAACCAAGGGAAATACTTACGCTACTCTGCTGCATCATCCCTTCCTCTTCGGGGAAAACCAACGCAAGCTCAAGATGTAGCAAGAAGGATTTCTGGCGCCGTTGCCGGGGAGTCTACGCAAAAAGTCAACATACCAAGTAACCATCACAATCCCTATCTCTCGCATTACATTATTTGCCATTTGCCTCTCGTTTTCCCCTCTCCCCAATTCACCCTTGCCGTTTTATTCGCCCTCTCTCTCCCTATCCTCCCTCTCTATTTGCCACTTTTTGCCCGTTGCTTTTTGTTTGCTCGTGTGTTAGATTGCTTGTTTGTCGCGATGGCTCAAGATACTACTAAATTGTGTGACTTCACCAATACCAATAATAATGATTTCCTTAGCACTCCGATTGCTCCTCTTACCGATGCTGAATCTTGTGAAATTAATACTGTTTGTTGAATCTTGTTATGAAAGATCAATTTGCCGGCCTTCCTAGTGAAGATGCCGCTACTCATTTGAATAGCTTCGTTGATTTATGTTATATGCAAAAGAAAAAAGATGTCAATAATGATGTCGTTAAATTGAAGCTATTTCCTTTTTCGCTTAGAGATCGTGCTAAAGCTTGGTTTTCGTCTTTGCCTAAGAATAGTATTGATTCATGGAACAAGTGCAAAGATGCTTTTATCTCTAAGTATTTTCCTCCCGCTAAGATCATCTCTCTTAGAAACGATATTATGAACTTTAAACAACTTGATCATGAACATGTTGCACAAGCTTGGGAGAGAATGAAATTAATGATACGTAATTGCCCGACGTACTCCTTCCTCCTATGTATAACTACGTACCCCCAAACGATCAGACGGGGAGCCAAAAACCTAATTCCACCACCGCAACTTTCTGTATCCACGAGATCCCATCTTGGGGCCTGTTCCGGAGCTCCGTCTGAAGAGGGTCGTCATCACGGAGGGCTTCTACATCATCATAGCCTCTCCGATGAAGTGTGACTAGTTTACCTCAGACCTTCGGGTCCATAGTTAGTAGCTAGATGGCTTCTTCTCTCTCTTTGAATCTCAATACAAAGTTCTCCCCCTCTCTCGTGGAGATCTATTCGATGTAATCTTCTTTTTGCGGTGTGTTTGTTGAGACCGATGAATTGTGGGTTTATGATCAAGTCTATCTATGAATAATATTTGAATCTTCTCTGAATTCTTTTATGTATGATTGGTTATCTTTGCAAGTCTCTTCGAATTATCCATTTGGTTTGGCCAACTAGATTGGTAGTTCTTGCCATGGGAGAAGTGCTTAGCTTTGGGTTCGATCTTGCGGTGTCCTTTCCCAGTGAAAGAAGGGGCAGCAAGGCACGTATTGTATCGTTGCCATCGAGGATAACAAGATGGGGTTTATTTCACATTGCATGAATTTATCTCTCTACATCATGTCATCTTTCTTAAGGCGTTACCTTGTTTTTAACTTAATACTCTAGATGCATGCTGGATAGCGGTCGATGAGTGGAGTAATAGTAGTAGATGCAGAATCGTTTTGATCTACTTGTCACGGACGTGATGCCTATATACATGATCATGCCTAGATATTCTCATAATTATGCACAATTCTATCAATTGCTCAACAGTAATTTGTTCACCCACCGTAGAATATTTATGCTCTTGAGAGAAGCCACTAGTGAAACCTATGGCCCCGGGTCTATTCTCATCATATCAATCTCCATCACTTTAATATTGTTTTGCTATTTACTTTGCCTTTACTTTTTTACTTTGCATATTTATATCAAAAATACCAAAAATATTCTATCTATCAGATCTCACTCTCGTAAGTGACCGTGAAGGGCTTGACAACCCCTAATCGCGTTGGTTGCGAGTAGCTATCGTTTTGTGCAGGTACGAGGGACTTGAGCGTGGCCTCCTACTGGATTGATACCTTGGTTGTCAAAAACTGAGGGAAATACTTACGCTACTCTACTGCATCATCCCTTCCTCTTTGGGGAAAACCAAAGCAAGCTCAAGACATAGCAGACGGCGTGATGACGGTGATGATGTTCTACCGACGCAGGGCTTCGCCTAAGCACCGCTACGATATGACCGAGGTGGAATATGGTGGAAGGGGGCACCGCACACGGCTAAGGAACGATCACGTAGATCAACTTGTGTGTCATGGGGTGCCCCCTTGCCCCCTATATAAAGGAGGGAGAGGGGGAGGTGCGGCCGGCCAAAGGGGTGTGCCTGGAGGAGTCCTACTCCCACCGGGAGTAGGACTCCCCCCTCTTGCCTTGTTGGAGAAGGAAGGAGGAAGGGAGAAAGAGGAAAGGGGAGCACCGCCCCCCTTCCTTGTCCTATTCGGACTAGGGGGGAGGGGGCGCGCGGCCTGCCCTGGCCGGCCCTCCTCTTCTCCCTTAGGGCCCATGTAGGCCCAATAACCCCCCGGGGGGGTTCCGGTAACCCCCCGGTACTCCCGTAAAATCCCGATTTCACCCGGAATGTTTCCGATATCCAAATATAGGCTTCCAATATATCAATATTTATGTCTCGACCATTTTGAGACTCCTCGTCATGTCCGTGATCACATCCGGGACACCGAACAACCTTCGGTACATCAAAACACAAAAACCCTAATTACGATCATCACCGAACTTTATGCGTGCGGACCCTACGGGTTCGAGAACTATGTAGACATGACCGAGACACGTCTTCGGTCAATAACCAATAGCGGAACCTGGATGCTCATATTGGCTCCTACATATTCTACGAAGATCTTTATCGGTCAGACCGCATAACAATATACGTTGTTCCCTTTGTCATCGGTATGTTACTTGCCCGAGATTCGATCGTCGGTATCTCAATACCTAGTTCAATCTCGTTACTGGCAAGTCTCTTTACTCGTTCCGTAATACATCATCCTACAACTAACTTATTAGTTGCAATGCTTGCAAGGCTTGAGTGATGTGCATTACCGAGAGGGCCCAGAGATACCTCTCCAACAATTGGAGTGACAAATCCTAATCTCGAAATACGCCAACCCAACAAATACCTTCGGAGACACCTGTAGGGCACCTTTATAATCACCCAGCTACGTTGTGATGTTTGGTAGCACACAAAGTGTCCCTCCGGTAAACGGGAGTTGCATAATCTCATAGTCATAGGAACATATATAAGTTATGAAGAAAGCAATAGCAACAAACTAAACGATCAAGTGCTAAGCTAATGGAATGGGTTAAGTCAATCACATCATTCTCCTAATGATGTGATCCCGTTAACCAAATAACAACTCATGTCTATGGTTAGGAAACATAACCATATTTGATTAACGAGCTAGTCAAGTAGAGGCATACTAGTGATGTTTAGTTTGTCTATGTATTCACACAAGTATTATGTTTCCTGATAATACAATTCTAGCATGAATAATAAACATTTATCATGATATAAGGAAATAAAATAATAACATTATTATTGCCTCTAGGGCATATTTCCTTCAGTCTCCCACTTGCACTAGAGTCAATAATCTAGATTACACAGTAATGATTCTAACACCCATGGAGCTTTGGTGCTGATCAAGTTTTGCTCGTGGAAGAGGCTTAGTCAACGGGTCTACAACGTTCAGATCCGTATGTATCTTGCAAATCTCTATGCCTCCCACATGGACTAGATCCCGGATGGAATTGAAGTGTCTCTTGATGTGCTTGGTTCTCTTGTGAAATCTGGATTCCTTTGCCAAGGCAATTGCACCAGTATTGTCACAAAAGATTTTCGTTGGACCCGATGCACTAGGTATGACACCTAGATTGGATATGAACTCCTTCATCCAGACTCCTTCATTTGCTGCTTCCGAAGCAGCTATGTACTCCGCTTCACATGTAGATCCCGCCACAACGCTTTGTTTAGAACTGCACCAACTGACAGCTCCACCGTTTAATGTAAACACATATCCGGTTTGCGATTTAGAATCGTCCGGATCAGTGTCAAAGCTTGCATCAACGTAACCATTTACGATGAGCTCTTTGTCACCTCCATATACGAGAAACATATCCTTAGTTCTTTTTAGGTACTTCAGGATGTTCTTGACCGCTGTCCAGTGATCTCTTGGATTACTTTGGTACCTCCCTGCTAGACTTATAGCAAGGCACACATCAGGTCTGGTACACAGCATTGCATACATGATAGAGCCTATGGCTGAAGCAGAGGGAACATCTTTCATTTTCTCTCTATCTTCTGCAGTGGTCGGACATTGAGTCTTACTCAACTTCACACCTTGTAACACAGGCAAGAACCCTTTCTTTGCTTGATCCATTTTGAACTTCTTCAAAACTTTGACAAGGTATGTGCTTTGTGAAAGTCCAATTAAGCGTCTTGAACTATCTCTATAGATCTTAATGCCCAATATGTAAGCAGCTTCACCAAGGTCTTTCATTGAAAAACTCTTATTCAAGTATCCCTTTATGCTATCCAGAAATTCTATATTATTTCCAATCAATAATATGTCATCCACATATAATATCAGAAATGCTACAGAGCTCCCACTCACTTTCTTGTAAATATAGGCTTCTCCAAAAGTCTGTATAAAACCAAATGCTTTGATCACACTATCAAAGCGTTTATTCCAACTCCGAGAGGCTTGCACCAGTCCATAAATGGATCGCTGGAGCTTGCACACTTTGTTAGCTCCCTTTGGATCGACAAAACCTTCTGGTTGCATCATATACAACTCTTCTTCCATAAATCCATTCAGGAATGCAGTTTTGACATCCATTTGCCAAATTTCATAATCATAAAATGCGGCAATTGCTAACATGATTCGGACAGACTTAAGCATCGCTACGGGTGAGAAGGTCTCATCGTAGTCAATCCCTTGAACTTGTCGAAAACCTTTCGCAACAAGTCGAGCTTTGTAGACAGTAACATTACCGTCAGCGTCAGTCTTCTTCTTGAAGATCCATTTATTCTCAATTTCTTGCCGATCAACGGGCAAGTCAACCAAAGTTCACACTTTGTTCTCATACATGGATCCCATCTCAGATTTCATGGCTTCTAGCCATTTTGCGGAATCTGGGCTCACCATCGCTTCTTCATAGTTCGTAGGTTCATCATGATCTAGTAGCATGACTTCTAGAACAGGATTACCATACCACTCTGGTGTGGATCTTACTCTGGTTGATCTACGAGGTTTGGTAGTAACTTGATCTGAAGTTTCATGATCATTATCATTAGCTTCCTCACTAATTGGTGTAGGTGTCACAGAAATCGGTTTCTGTGATGTACTACTTTTCAATAAGGGACCAGGTACAGTTACCTCATCAAGTTCTACTTTTCTCCCACTCAATTCTTTCGAGAGAAACTCCTTCTCTAGAAAAACTCCGAATTTAGCAACAAAAGTCTTGTCTTTGGATCTGTGATAGAAGGTGTACCCAACAGTCTCCTTTGGGTATCCTATGAAGACACATTTCTTTGATTTGGGTTCGAGCTTATCAGGTTGAAGCTTTTTCACATAAGCATCACAGCCCCAAACTTTCAGAAACGACAACTTTGGTTTCTTGCCAAACCACAGTTCACAAGGCGTCGTCTCAACGGATTTCTATGGTGTCCTATTTAATGTGAATGTAGCCGTCTCTAAAGCATAACCCCAAAACGATAGCGGTAAATCAGTAAGAGACATCATAGATCGCACCATATCTAATAAAGTACGATTACGACGTTCGGACACACCATTACGCTGTGGTGTTCCGGGTGGCGTGAGTTGCGAAACTATTCCGCATTGTTTCAAATGTAGACCAAACTCGTAACTCAAATATTCTCCTCCACGATCAGATCGTAGAAACTTTATTTTCTTGTTACGATGATTTTCAACTTCACTCTGAAATTCTTTGAAGATATACCCATATCTGCTTAAATCATCTGTGAAGGTGAGAAAATAACGATATCCGCCACGAGCCTCAACATTCATTGGACCACATACATCTGTATGTATGATTTCCAACAAATCCGTTGCTCTTTCCATAGTACCGGAAAACGGCGTTTTAGTCATCTTACCTATGAGCCACGGTTCGCAAGTACCAAGTGATTCATAATCAAGTGGTTCCAAAAGTCCATCAATATGGAGTTTCTTCATGCGCTTTACACCGATATGACCTAAACGGTAGTGCCACAAATAAGTTGCACTATCATTATCAACTCTGCATCTTTTGATTTCAACATTATGAATATGTGTATCACTACTATCGAGACTCATCAAAAATAGACCACTCTTCAAGGGTGCATGACCATAAAAGATATTACTCATATAAATAGAACAACCATTATTCTCTGATTTAAATGAATAACCGTCTCGCATCAAACAAGATCCAGATATAATGTTCATGCTCAACGCTGGCACCAAATAACAATTATTTAGGTCTAATACTAATCCCGAAGGTAGATGTAGAGGTAGCGTGCCGACCGCGATCACATCGACTTTGGAACCATTTCCCACGTGCATCGTCACCTCGTCCTTAGCCAATCTTCGCTTAATCCGTAGCCCCTGTTTCGAGTTGCAAATGTTAGCAACAGAACCAGTATCAAATACCCAGGTGCTATTGCGAGCATTAGTAAGGTACACATCAATAACATGTATATCACATATACCTTTGTTTACTTTGCCATCCTTCTTATCCGCCAAATACTTGGGGCAGTTCTGCTTCCAGTGACCAGTCTGCTTGCAGTAGAAGCACTCAGTCTCAGGCTTAGGTCCAGACTTGGGTTTCTTCTCCTGAGCAGCAACTTGTTTGCTGTTCTTCTTGAAGTTCCCTTTCTTCTTCCCTTTGCCCTTTTTCTTGAAACTGGTGGTCTTATTGACCATCAACACTTGATGCTCCTTCTTGATTTCTACCTCCGCGGCTTTTAGCATCGCGAAGAGCTCAGGAATAGTCTGATTCATCCCTTGCATATTATAGTTCATCACAAAGCTTTTGTAGCTTGGTGGCAGTGATTGAAGAACTCTGTCAATGACACTATCAACAGGAAGATTAACCCCCAGTTGAGTCAAGTGATGATGATACCCAAACATTTTGAGTATATGTTCACTGACAGAACTATTCTCCTCCATCTTGTAGCTATAGAACTTATTGGAGACTTCATATCTCTCAATCCGGGCATTTGCTTGAAATATTAACTTCAACTCCTGGAACATCTCATATGCTCCATGACGTTAAAAACGTCGTTGAAGACCCGGTTCTAAGCCGTAAAGCATGGCACACTGAACTATCGAGTAGTCATCAGCTTTGCTCTGCCAGACGTTCATAACATCTGGTGTTGCTCCTGCAGCAGGCTTGGCACTTAGCGGTGCTTCCAGGACGTAATTCTTCTGTGCAGCAATGAGGATAATCCTCAAGTTACGGACCCAGTCCGTGTAATTGCTACCATCATCTTTCAACTTTGCTTTCTCAAGGAACGCATTAAAATTCAACGGAACAATAGCACGAGCCATCTATCTACAATCAAACATAGACAAGCAAGATACTATCAGGTACTAAGTTCATGATAAATTTAAGTTCAATTAATCATATTACTTAAGAACTCCCACTTAGAAAGATATCCCTCTAATCCTCTAAGTGATCACGTGATCCAAATCAACTAAACCATGTCCGATCATCACGTGAGATGGAGTAGTATCAATGGGGAACATCAATATGTTGATCATATCTACTATATGATTCACGCTCGACCTTTCGGTCTCCGTGTTCCGAGGCCATATCTGTTATATGCTAGGCTCGTCAAGTTTAACCTGAGTATTCCGCGAGTGCAACTGTTTTGCACCCGTTGTATTTGAACGTAGAGCCTATCACACCCAATCATCACGTGGTGTCTCAGCACGAAGAACTTTCGCAACGGTGCATACTCAGGGAGAACACTTACACTTTGATAATTTAGTGAGGGATCATCTTATAATGCTACCGTCAATCAAAGCAAGATAAGATGCATAAAAGATATGTTGGGGGAACGTAGTAATTTCAAAAAAATTCCTACGCACACGCAAGATCATGGTGATGCACAGCAACGAGAGGGGAGAGTGTTGTCTACGTACCAACGCAGACCGACTGCGGAAGCGATCACACAACGTGAGGAAGTAGTCGTACGTCTTCCCGATC
Source organism: Triticum monococcum (assembly GCA_034509565.1). Taxonomy (NCBI): domain Eukaryota; kingdom Viridiplantae; phylum Streptophyta; class Magnoliopsida; order Poales; family Poaceae; genus Triticum; species Triticum monococcum. Next base: position 701,857,890 of record CM067847.1, read on the forward strand.
CGACCGATCCAAGCACCGTTACTCCGGCACCTCCGAGTTCTTAGCACACGTACAGCTCGATGAAGATCCCCGGGCTCCAATCCAGCAAAGCTTCGGGGAGGAGTTCCGTCAGCACGACGGCGTGGTGACGATCTTGATGTTCTACCGACGCAGGGCTTCGCCTAAGCACTACAACGATATGATCGAGGTGGAATATGGTGGCAGGGGGCACCGCACACGGCTAACGAACGATCTCAATGATCAACTTGTGTGTCTTGAGGTGCCCCCTGCCCCTGTATATAAAGGAGCCAAGGAGGAGGGGTGCGTCGGCCACGGAGAGGGCGCAGGAGGAGTCCTACTCCCACCGGGAGTAGGACCCCCCCCCCCCAATCCTAGTTGGACTAGGTTTCCCAAAGGGGGAAAGAGAGAGGGGGGGGCGGCCCCTTCTCCTAGTCCTAATAGGACTAAGGGAAGGGGGGCGCGCGGCCACCTATGGGCTGCCCCTTTTCTCCTTTCCACTAAGGCCCATGAAGGCCCATATGGCTCCCGGGGGGTTCCGTTAACCTCCCGGTAATCTGGTAAAATCCCGATTTCACCCGGAACACTTCCGATATCCAAATATAGGCTTCCAATATATCAATCTTTATGTCTCGACCATTTCGAGACTCCTTGTCATGTCCGTGATCACATCCGGGACTCCGAACAACCTTCGGTACATCAAAATGCATAAACTCATAATAACTGTCATCGAAACCTTAAGCGTGCGGACCCTACGGTTCGAGAACAATGTAGACATGACCGAGACACGTCTCCAGTCAATAACCAATAGCGGGACCTGGATGCCCATATTGGCTCCTACATATTCTATGAAGATCTTTATCGGTCAGACCGCATAACAACATACGTTGTTCCCTTTGTCATCGGCATGTTACTTGCCCGAGATTCGATCGTCGGTATGCCAATACCTAGTTCAATCTCGTTACCGGCAAGTCTCTTTACTCGTTCCGTAATACATCATCTCACAACTAACATATTAGTTGCAATGCTTGCAAGGCTTAGGTGATGTGCATTACCGAGAGGGCCCAGAGATACCTCTCCGACAATCGGAGTGACAAATCCTAATCTCGAAATACGCCAACCCAACATCTACCTTTGGAGACACCTATAATGCTCCTTTATAATCACCCATTTACGTTGTGACGTTTGGTAGCACCCAAAGTGTTCCTCCGGCAAACGGGAGTTGCATAATCTCATAGTCATAGGAACTTGTATAAGTCATGAAGAAAGCAATAGCAACATACTAAACGATCGGGTGCTAAGCTAATGGAATGGGTCATGTCAATCAGATCATTCAACTAATGATGTGACCTCTTTAATCAAATAACAACTCTTTTGTCCATGGTTAGGAAACATAACCATCTTTGATTAATGAGCTAGTCAAGTAGAGGCATACTAGTGACACTCTGTTTGTCTATGTATTCACACTTGTATTATGTTTCCAGTTAATACAATTCTAGCATGAATAATAAACATTTATCATGATATAAGGAAATAAATAATAACTTTATTATTGCCTCTAGGGCATATTTCCTTCAGTCTCCCACTTGCACTAGAGTCAATAATCTAGTTCACATCGCCATGTGATTTAACAGCAATAGTTCACATCACCATGTGATTAACACCCATAGTTCACATCGTCATGTGACCAACACTCAAAGGGTTTACTAGAGTCAGTAATCTAGTTCACATATCTATGTGATTAACACCCAAAGAGTACTAAGGTGTGATCATGTTTTGCTTGTGAGATAATTTTAGTCAACGGGTCTGTCACATTCAGATCCGTAAGTATTTTGCAAGTTCTATGTCTACAATGCTCTACACAGAGCTACTCTAGCTAATTGCTCCCACTTTCAATATGTATCCAGATTGAGACTTTAGATTCATCTGGATCAGTGTCAAAAACTTGCATCGACGTAACCCTTTACGACGAACCTTTTTGTGACGTCCATAATCGAGAAACATATCCTTATTTCACTAAGGATAATTCTGACCGCTGTCCAGTGATCTACTCCTAGATTACTATTGTACTCCCTTGCCAAATCAATGCAGGGTATACAATAGATCTGGTATACAGCATGACATACTTTATAGAACCTATGGCCAAGGCATAGGGAATGACTTTCATTCTCTTTCTATCTTCTGCCGTGGTCGGGCTTTGAGTCTTACTCAACTTCACACCTTATAAAACAGGCAAGAACTCTTTCTTTGACTGCTCCATTTTGAACTACAAAATCTTGCCAAGGTATGTACTCATTGAAAAAACTTATCAAGCGTCTTGATCTATCTCTATAGATCTTGGAGCTCAATATGTAAGCAGCTTCACCAAAGTCTTTCTTTGAAAAACTCCTTTCAAACACTCCTTTATGCTTTACAGAATAATTCTACATTATTTCCGATCAACAATATGTCATTCACATATACTTTATCAGAAATGTTGTAGTGCTCCCACTCACTTTCTTGTAAATACAGGCTTCACCGCAAGTCTGTATAAAACTATATGCTTTGATCAACTCATCAAAGCGTATATTCCAACTCCGAGATGCTTGCACCAGTCCACAGATGGATCGCTGGAGCTTGCACATTTTGTTAGCACCTTTCGGATTAACAAAACCTTCTGTTGCATCATATACAACTCTTCTTTAATAAATCCATTAAGGAATGCAGTTTTGTTTATCCATTTGCCAGATTTCATAAAATGCGGCAATTACTAACATGATTCGGACAGACTCAAGCATAGATACGAGTGAGAAGCTCTCATCATAGTCAACACCTTGAACTTGTCGAAAACCTTTTGCGACAATTCTAGCTTTGTAGATAGTAACACTAGTATCAGCGTCCGTCTTCCTCTTGAAGATCCATTTATTTTCTATGTCTTGCCGATCATCGGGCAAGTCAACCAAAGTCCACACTTTGTTCTCATACATGGATCCCATCTCAGATTTCATGGCTTCAAGCCACTTTGCGGAATCTGGGCTCACCATCGCTTCTTTATAGTTCGTAGGTTCATCATGATCTAGTAGCATGACTTCCAGAACTGGATTACCGTACCACTCTGGCGCGGATCTCACTCTGGTTGATCTATGAGGTTCAGTAGTATCTTGTCCTGAAGTTTCATGATCATTATCATTAGCTTCCTCACTAATTGGTGTAGGAGTCACAAGAACAGATTTCTGTGATGAACTACTTTCCAATAAAGGAGAAGGTACAATTACCTTATCAAGTTCTACTTTCCTCCCACTCACTTCTTTCGAGAGAAACTCCTTCTCTAGAAAGTATCCATTATAAGCAACGAATGTCTTGCCTTAGGATCTGTGATAGAAGGTGTACCCAACAGTCTCCTTTTGGGTATCCTATGAAGACATATTTCTCCGATTTGGTTTTGAGCTTATCAGGATGAAACTTTTTCACATAAGCATCACAACCCCAAACTTTAAGAAACGACTACTTTGGTTTCTTGCTAAACCACAGTTCAGATTGTGTCGTCTCAATGGACTTAGATGGTGCCCCTTTTTAACGTGAATGCAGCTGTCTCTAATGCATAACCCCAAAACGATAGTGGTAGATCAGTAAGAGACATCATAGATCGCACTATATCTAATAAAGTACGGTTATGACGTTCGGACAAACCATTACACTATGGTGTTCCATGTGGCGTGAGTAGTGAAACTATTTCACATTGTTTTTAACTGAAGGCCAAACTCGTAACTCAAATACTCTTCTCTATGATCAGATCATAGAAACTTTATTTTTCTTGTTACGACGATTTTTCACTTCACTCTGAAATTCTTTGAACTTTTCAAATGTTTCAGACTTATGTTTCATCAAGTAGATATACTCATATCTGCTCAAATCATCTGTGAAGATCAGAAAATAATGATACATGTCGCGAGCCTCAATATTCATCGGACCACATACATCAGTATGTATGATTTCCAACTAATCTGTTGCTCGCTCCATTGTTCCGAAGAACAGAGTCTTAGTCATCTTGCCCATGAGGCATGGTTCGCAAGCATCAACTGATTCATAATCAAGTGATTCCAAAAGCCCATCAGCATGGAGTTTCTTCATGCGCTTTACACCAATATGACCTAAACGGTAGTGCTACAAATAAGTTGCACTATCATTATTAACTTTGCATCTTTTGGTTTCTATATTATGATTATGTGTATCACTACGATCGAGATCCAATGAACTATTTTCATTGGGTGTGTAACCATATAAGGTTTTATTCATGTAAACAGAACAACAATTTATTCTCTTACTTAAATGAATAACCGTATTACAATAAACATGATCAAATCATATTCATGCTCAACGCAAACACCAAATAACACTTATTTAGGTTCAACACTAATCCCGAAATTATGGGGAGTGTGCGATGATGATCATATCAATCTTGGAACCACTTCCCACACACATCGTCACTCCACCCTTAACTAGTCTCTGTTTATTCTACAACTCCCGTTTCGAGTTACTAATCTTAGGAACTGAACTAGTATCAAATACTGAGGGTTTGTTATAAACACTAGTAAAGTACACATCAATAACATGTATATCAAATATACTTATGTTCACTTTGCCATCCTTCTTATCCGCCAATCACTTGGGGTAGTTCCGCTTCCAGTGACCAGTCCCTTTGCAGTAGAAGCACTCAGTCTCAGGCTTAGGTCCAGACTTGGGCTTCTTCACTTGAGCAGCAACTTGCTTGCTGTTCTTTTTGAAGTTCCCCTTCTTCCCTCTGCCCTTTTCTTGAAACTAGTGGTCTTGTCTACCATCAACACTTGATGTTTTTCTTGATTTCTACCTTCATCGATTTCATCATCATGAAAAGCTCGAGAGTCGTTTTCGTCATCCCTTGCATACTATAGTTCATCACGAAGTTCTACTAACTTGGTCATGGTGACTAGAGAATTCTGTCAATCACTATCTTATCTGGAAGATTAACTCCCACTTGATTCAAGCGATTGTAGTACCCAGACAATCTGAGCACATGCTCACTAGTTGAGCGATTCTCCTCCATCTTTTAGCTATAGAACTTGTTGGAGACTTCATATCTCTCAACTCGGGTATTTGCTTGAAATATTAACTTCAACTCTTGGAACATCTCATATGGTCCATGACGTTCAAAACGTCTTTGAAGTCCCGATTCTAAGCCATTAAGCATGGTGCACTAAACTATCAAGTAGTCATCATATTGAGCTAGCCAAACGTTCATAACGTCTGCATTTGCTCCTGCAATAGGTCTGTCACCTAGCGGTGCATCAAGGACATAGTTCTTCTGTGCAGCAATGAGGATAAACCTCAGATCACGGATCCAATCCGCATCATTGCTACTAACATCTTTCAACACAATTTTCTCTAGGAACATATCAAAAATAAACACAGGGAAGCAAAAACGCGAGCTATTGATCTACAACATAATTTGCAAAATACTACCAGGACTAAGTTCATGATAAATTTAAGTTCAATTTAATCATATTACTTAAGAACTCCCACTTAGATGGACATCCCTCTAATCCTCTAAGTGATCACGTGATCCAAATCAACTAAACCATGTCTGATCATCACGTGAGATGGAGTAGTTTCATTGGTGAACATCACTATGTTGATCATATCTACTATATGATTCACGCTCGACCTTTCGGTCTCCGTGTTCCGAGGCCATATCTGCATATGCTAGGCTCGTCAAGTTTAACCTGAGTATTCTGCGTGTGCAAAACTGGCTTGCACCCGTTGTAGATGGACGTAGAGCTTATCACACCCTATCATCACGTGGTGTCTGGGCACGATGAACTTTGGCAACGGTGCATACTCAGGGAGAACACTTCTTGATAATTAGTGAGAGATCATCTTAAAATTCTACCGTCAAACTAAGCAAAATAAGATGTATAAAAGATAAACATCATATGCAATCAAAATATGTGACATGATATGCCCATCATCATCTTGCTTCTTTGATCTCCATCTCCAAAGTACTGTCATGATCTATATCGTCACCGGCATGACACCATGATCTCCATCATCTTGATCCATATCAATGTGTCGTCACGTGGTCGTCTCGCCAACACTTGCTCTTGCAACTATTGCTATCGCATAGCGATAAAGTAAAGCAATCATTGGGCGCTTGCATCTTATGCAATAGACAGACAACCATAAGGCTTTTGCCAGTTGCCGATGACTTCAACAAAACATGATCATCTTATACAACAACTTATAACTCATCACTTTTTGACCATATCACATCACAACATGCCCTGCAAAAACAAGTTAGACGTCCTCTACTTTGTTGTTGCAAATTTTACGTGGCTGCTACGGGCTTAAGCAAGAACTCATCTCACCTACGCATCAAAACCACAACGATAGTTTGTCAAATAGACTCCGTTTTAACCTTTGCAAGGACCGGGCGTAGCCACACTCGGTTCAACTAAAGTTGGAGAAACAGTCACTCGCAAGTCACCTATGTGCAAAGCACGTCGGGGAAACCGGTCTCGCGTAAGCGTACGCGTAATGTCGGTCCGGGCCGCTTCATCCAACAATACCGCCGAACCAAAGTATGACATGCTGGTAGGCAGTATGACTTATATCGCCCACAACTCACTTGTGTTCTACTCGTGCATATAACATCAAACCATAAATCCTAGGCTCGAATGCCACTGTTAGGGAACGTAGCAATTTCAAAAAATTTCCTACGCACACGCAAGATCATGGTGATGCACAGCAACGAGAGGGGAGAGTGTTGTCTATGTACCAACGCAGACCGACTGCGGAAGCGATCACACAACGTAGAGGAAGTAGTCGTACGTCTTCCCGATCCGACCGATCCAAGCACCGTTACTCCGGCACCTCCGAGTTCTTAGCACACGTACAGCTCGATGACGATCCCCAGGCTCCGATCCAGCAAAGCTTCGGGGAGGAGTTCCGTCAGCACGACGGCGTGGTGACGATCTTGATGTTCTACCGACGCAGGGCTTCGCCTAAGCACTACAACGATATGATCGAGGTAGAATATGGTGGCAGGGGGCACCGCACACGGCTAAGGAACGATCTCAATGATCAACTTGTGTGTCTAGAGGTGCCCCCTGCCCCTATATATAAAGGAGCCAAGGGGGAGGGGTGCGCCGGCCAGGGAGAGGGCGCAGGAGGAGTCCTACTCCCACCGGGAGTAGGACTCCCCCCCAATCCTAGTTGGACTAGGTTTCCCAAAGGGGGAAAGAGAGAGAGGGGGGGCGGCCCCTTCTCCTAGTCCTAATAGGACTAAGGGAAGGGGGGCGCGCGGCCACCTATGGGCTGCCCCTTTTCTCCTTTCCACTAAGGCCCATGAAGGCCCATATGGCTCCCGGAGGGTTCCGGTAACCTCCCGGTAATCCGGTAAAATCCCGATTTCACCCGGAACACTTCCGATATCCAAATATAGGCTTCCAATATATCAATCTTTATGTCTCGACCATTTTGAGACTCCTCATCATGTTCGTGATCACATCCGGGACTCCGAACAACCTTCGGTACATCAAAATGCATAAACTCATAATAACTGTCATCGAAACCTTAAGCGTGCGGACCCTACGGTTCGAGAACAATGTAGACATGACCGAGACACGTCTCCAGTCAATAACCAATAGAGGGACCTGGATGCCCATATTGGCTCCTACATATTCTACGAAGATCTTTATCGGTCAGACCGCATAACAACATACGTTGTTCCCTTTGTCATCGGTATGTTACTTGCCCGAGATTCGATCGTCGGTATCCCAATACCTAGTTCAATCTCATTACCGACAAGTCTCTTTACTCGTTCCGTAATACATCATCTCACAACTAACATATTAGTTGCAATGCTTGCAAGGCTTAGGTGATGTGCATTACCGAGAGGGCCCAGAGATACCTCTCCTACAATCGGAGTGACAAATCCTAATCTCGAAATACGCCAACCCAACATCTACCTTTGGAGACACCTGTAATGCTCCTTTATAATCACCCATTTACGTTGTGACGTTTGGTAGCACCCAAAGTGTTCCTCCGGCAAACGGGAGTTGCATAATCTCATAGTCATAGGAACATATATAAGTTATGAAGAAAGCAATAGCAACAAACTAAACGATCAAGTGCTAAGCTAATGGAATGGGTCAAGTCAATCACATCATTCTCCTAATGATGTGATCCCGTTAACCAAATAACAACTCATGTCTATGGTTAGGAAACATAACCATCTTTGATCAACGAGCTAGTCAAGTAGAGGCATACTAGTGACACTATGTTTGTCTATGTATTCACACATGTATTATGTTTCCGGTTAATACAATTCTAGCATGAATAATAAACATTTATCATGATACAAGGAAATAAATAATAACTTTATTATTGCCTCTAGGGCATATTTCCTTCACGTGACTCTTGTTAAAACACAACCGTGCCTCTCGCGGCAGAAAAACCATGACTTTCGCCAAAAGAAAAATAAAAGAAAATGCGTTTTTGTTGCGCAATTTTTTTTTCGAAAAGCTAAGAAAGACCGGAGGGGGGGGGAACCAAAACATCGAAAAAATCCAGAAAAAAACCCGTTTAAAAAGCCGAAAACGCGCGCGGAAGAATAAAATAATAAAAAATCCGAAGGGAGCGTCCAGAGCGTGACACATGATGAATGGCTGATAGCGCGTCAAGTGGCGCTGATCGTTGCGAGGCTCCCGAAGGAGCGCTCGTTAACTAGTTGCTCCCGTTAAATCTTTAGTCTATTTTGCATAAGGTCCAAGCCCAAAAAGGCCTAGCCCGAAAACGGCCCAACCCAAAACCTAAACATAGACTAGAAAAAAATAAAAACTTGACCCCTGCCCGTCGGCCACCCCTCCTCGGCTCCTCCTCTGCCCGTCGCTGTGCTTGGCGGCGGCGCTCACCTCGCTCCGCTCCGCCGCTCCGCCGCTCCCCGGCCCCCTCCGCCTCCCCGGCACAGCCGCCTGCCGGTCGCCTTCACCACTTCACCGGCTTCTGCCCCGGTGCCCCCGCACGAGCTCGACGGCGCCCGCCCGCTTACCTTTCCACTTCCCTGCTACCGCCGCCCCTCTCGTACTGTCGTCGCCCGCCGATCTCATTTCACCATCGACAATAAGCTCACCAAGCTTCAGATTTAGGACATGGTTCGTTCTCTATGCCGTGCCGTTTCTGTTACTTGCTAGTTGTAACTAGGAACTCTGAATTCATTGCTGTAGCATGAACTGGTGTAGCATATCAAGTCTGAACTCTGTTTATTCAGTAAGCATATCAACTAGGAATTGCCCTGCTAACAAGCAAGTAATGGTCATGTACTAGTTTGCAGTATATTAGTTATCTTGGTTAGATGTTTATTCTAATTGATGTTGTTAACCATGTATCACTCAGTAATGATAGTTAGCAAATGCCATGCCATAACAAAGACACCATGCAGTTCTGCAGTGTCCAATTAGCTAGTCTAGCTCCAGTTGTATGGTGTTCTATGTCTACGTGATGCTGTTTGCTGATGGAGCTTGATGGTGCTGGGCTGCTGGCTGGTCTTTTCTTGTTTTTGATATGATGGCGATGCTTGTTCTATTGATCCTGGCAGTAACCTTTTATTAGCATGTGCACTTGGACTTAGAGCTGCAAGGTGCTGAAGTATGTCCTGTTGAGATGTTGTGTACTTGTTTTTCTTGTATTGTCCGAACATTTTTGTCCGCTTCCGTTCAGCCACCACTCTGTTATCGTACCAACACCATGTACATTTCCGATATATTCTGTATTTTTTTCCGCATCCGAGAAAAAAATGGAATAGGATATGGTATGAGCATTATCCATCCGAATCCGATTCGGTTTCACCCTTACTAGTGAGCAAATAACCAAGTGGCATGGTCAACCCCTCACATGGTTGGTCATTGTCAGTGTTATTGTAAGCAGTTTTGGACCAAGGCGCACCGCTTTAGCAAGTTTAGGGGGTCCAAATATGTGATTTTAGAGTAGGAGGACTAAAGCGAGTGCACCACACTACTTAAGGAACTGATGGTGGATTTTACACTATGTTTATGTTAGACTGAACATAAGCTAGAAAGAAAATTCTACTGTAAATATGATCGGCACAGTAGGCTGTGTGAAAAAAACTGTTTAAAAGTGGACTCATATTCTACAGTCCACCAATTTATCTTATTTAGAATCTACCCGTTCGCCAATCTACACAGATAGGGAACTTTGCTTACAGTTTGGCCTAGTAACAGACTCGGTGGGCGCCCAAATTCTTCAGCGAAGCTGTGCAAGGAAGCAGCGTACCTATAAGAGTAGAGGAAAAGGAACTGATCGCCATGGCTAGGGAAGATCGCCGGGCAGGGAAGGATTGCTCCTTTGCGTGTATCTATCGAGGCCCGATAGGAAGAGCAAGTAGGATAGGGTGGTCGGTCATGGTTACTATAATGCTTAAACAGTCGCCACAAACTGTCAGATTTGAAAAATCTGCAAGGCATTAAAATTCAAGTTGAACAAATTCAAAGAGAGAAATTCTAGTGATATTATTATCAATATTTGTTGTGCAGGGACCTGAGCATGTATTTGATGAATTGACTAAGGCGCTGAAAGATCCTGCAGATTTTGTAGATTTTGATCTGCCATCTGCGTTGAAAGAATGGAAGCTGGGCTACTACATACCAATTAAGCGGAGTATCCTTGCCTATCATTTCTTGAAGCCTATTTACTTCTCAAGTTCTTAGAGCAGCAATCATGTGCACCATTGCATGATTTAATTTAGTAAAATGTCGGGTTGAAGTTTTCATGTTCTGCTATGTTGTGAAGTATGATTCATCATACCTTTCAATGTATTTCACTTGACAGTTTGGATTTGTGATACACCTAAAACTGTAATGTAACATGTGAGGAAATCTGATGCTAGTCTTGGATGTAGAAAGCAACATGGTATGGGGAAATAAATATTTTTGTAATAATTTTCTTACGAAGATGCATTTCAAAATGGCTTGATATGTTGTGGTTCTCACCCCCCCCCCCCCCTCCCCCATGAGTAGGAATATCAAGTTTTAATTGCTCATTTGCAGTCTCATGATGTGAACTTTTATTCTGCTAATGATAATCATTTTTTTTCACATTATTGATGTCCTTAATTCTACTAAGATATTTATCTCACTAAGAAGCGGGTTGAAGATGATGGCATTTTTTGTTCCTGCTCCCTTTCTTCTGAATCATCAGTTACTTGTGGAAAAGATTGCCAATGCGGGTACTCCCTCTCTCTCCCTCCCTCCCCGTTGTGTTTGCAGGCACGCACACACATTTGTGCATAATATAATTGCTCCGTACTCTGTAGGAAACATGAAGAGAACGGACGAATTGTTCTTAGCTATTTGATTAATGTACTTGTAAAATTTAGTATTGTCTGGAAAGAACAATTCTGAACCACTATTTTATTGGTGCAGGATGCTGTTCTCTTGTTGTTCATCAAACTGTAAATGTGAGAACAAGTGTGCCAATAAATCATTCCAGCTCCGATCTTTGTTCAAAACAGAATTGATTAAGGTACGGCCGATTCAAGTTTTCATAATTAGTGAGTTTGGAAAACTAGCCATTTAAGAGGGAAAGTGAGGAGGAACACTGCCACTGCTATATATGGTGCTATGATGTAATATCTGAATATAATATATTTTTATTGCACGGGCCTTGAATAGAATGTGTTCTAGTTTCTGTGTTGTATTGTAAGGGGACTGTGGGTCGCTTATTTTATAAGATTAGAGGAGCCATAATCATTAAGGGTATTCTTCCAGCTTCTCTAATGTTTAATAATGTAAAGTATATAGCCCTGAAACCAACCTACAAACTTCTCACTGTCAAAAGCCCAGCAAGGATCTCTACCATCAACTTCACAGAAACACACAGCTTTGTGTCTACCGACAACTAAATTCTGCATAGATAAGAATGAACAAAATAAGGTTTGCATTGGAGCAGTATAAAACTTGAACAGAAAATATGCGAGGAAAACACATGTATGAATGTAATAGTGTGAGTGACTGGCTGCAGATTAAAAATATTAGCTAAATTTTCCTAAATTTTGTGGACTTATTTAGTTTCAGTGATCAGGGTGGAGATCTTGCAGAGGTTTTTTAGTAGCAGAGTAGTGGCTGTGCAGAACAACAATACTGTATCAAGAGCCTATTTCGTCAATGCCCAGCAATTACCTCAGAGTGGTGTCTTGCCACGGCCCACAGGGGATGGTGATAGGTCACACAGTTTGTGACAAATAGTACTGTTGGTACAATTGTCAACAATGTGAGACTAACAGATGGGCTAACCAAACTTGCCATATTATTCCTGGATTACTCTCTGGATGCAAACTTTTAACCTTCCAATAAGACTTGTTAGAATGGCTATAAACATTAATACAATGTTAGAGACCGTATTCTTAAGAACAATTAGCCTTCTCTTAGCTTTCCCTGGAGTGAAACAAGTTTGTTTCTTTCTCCTCCCATGCTTTGGTAAATATCACGATGGAGAACAACCCCATTGTACATGCCGTAGCTCTCAATATTCCAAATCATAACAGTATCATCTGCTCTTGGAGCTATTCAATTCACTCATTCCGCCCATTTAATGAGCTAAATACCGGTGGCCACACTAATTTTACACCTCCAGACAGCTATTCATGATCTGTTAAGTTTGCTTTGGCATTGCTTCGCCTTCATGCATTATTGGTCTGATGGAAATGGGCACAGTTGGTCATTCCTTTTTTGTTGACTGAGAAGCACTCACGAATCTGAAAGATGATTCGGGAACAGAGATCATCACATACACACAAGAAAAAAAAGGAAAATAGATGTTATCCCTTGAAGGATAAGCTGTTTTTCCAGAGAGATGTGACAGTTAGTCATGTGCGTTACAACCATAAAAAATGGATGATTACAAAATAACAAAAATCGAAAGTATATTACTGACGACAGAATAAGGCAGTACAATGTTAACACTCAAGTACTCCAATACAACAATCCTCAAAAATTAGCATATGCGATTCTCACTGAACAGTGTCTACATCAAAACTGAATAGTCCGATTATGTAGTGAAGCTTCTATCACTAGCACCTCCCAACCCTGGAACTATGTACCTGTGGGTACAAATCAACGACGTTAGTCACTGCTCCGTTTCATCGGTCACCCGACCTAGAGGCCAGATGCATTATATTGAAGAATGGAAACGTTATGTACACACTTTACAGTATAAGCATTGGACAGCAATAACTTTAAGGCAATACCCTCTCATCTACTTCAGAATCGATCATCCCTCCGTACACATGGAGCCTGAAGACCAAAAACAGACTAAACAACGGGAAACCTGCTATACACATATGGCATTGCTTATCTAATCTTCCCCAGGGAACTTGTTGCTGGCTATTGTGGCACTGGACGTGCTGCAACAGCTGCTACCTGCATTCACGTGTTAGGTTGAATGAACGAATAATTGAGAAATAAATACAGAAAGTTCCATGGGCTTGCAACTTCAATTTGCTTGTTTGTAACTCCATGATCAATCAACAAGTCAATAGCAGCAATGATGATCCCGCCTAAAGGAATATAAGTTAAATACATAATCATTGTATTTATGTGTTAGTATACCACCCATTCTGCTTATGCAGACCAATCTAATCTATAACTTCTATTTCTCCCTTTCATTGCTGAAAATAAGCATATTTGAACTCTCAAACTGCAATTTCCTCACATAAACTGCTCAGGTACAATGACTTCTCTTCTTTCTTTCTTTGAAGATACTAGTAAATAAATGAAATGGTTAGTAATTTTGACGGCACAACTTGAATGAGTCAAACCCCTTTCTTGAGGCAGGTGTTTGTGACCTGATCTGCTATACATGGTACAATTCTGTCTAACCACAACTATATGTGAAGACTCCACATGTTAGGTACGCCAATGGGGCTCCCCTGTTTCCTGGTAAAAAAATTCCTCCAGTAGGCTTTATTGGTTGTCTGGTATTCTGTCCATGGATTGTTTTTTTCATAGGGATGAGAGATCTTTTATTTCAACCACAATGGGGGTAACCGAGTATTGGTGGATGAACCCTGTGAACCAGGGGCAGGGATGTTCCTCTCCCTGTTCCCCATCTGGCTTCCGGGGCCTGTGGTTCAACCCAATGCCAGGCCACCTCAGTTTCCTTGACATCAAGTTTGCGTGCCCTTGACTCGTCCGGACATCCTTTTTGTCCCATGTTACTGCTGAATGATGCTGGCAGCCCAAATCCACCACAGCAAGGCCTATTCACGCCACAGGTGCCTGCTGGCTGCTGCTATTCTCCTCTCCCAAAACCTGCTGCTGTCGGCACCTCCAACAGTGGCTATGGCCTCCTCTGACTTCCAATATTTTTCACCGCAGGTTCTTGATTCTGGTGAGTTGTAATGTTAGTCTGTGCAGCTAACAGTTACCTGTCCATATGCGACCTAATTTGTGTTTAGGAACACCTTAGCGGATACAAACGGAGGAAAATATTCTTGACCTATCATATTTGACTATATCCTATACATACATGTTGAATCTGTGTGCAGATAACAAAATTTGAGTCATTTTCTTGGTTATATGATCTCTGATGATTTTACCGTTCAAGACATTTGTTTCTATAGTCAGTATTTTACTGTGGCCCCTAGGTCAATTTATGCTACTGTGTTGTCTGGTATTGTTTTTCCTTATGATGTTACATTACATATAACGTTTTTCCCTACTCGCAAGTTATTTTGTATTTCTTTCTGGAACTATATATAATTCAGAGATATCTTAGGAACACCATTACTTATCCCTGTACTTCATATTTGAGCTGGCCCTTATATCTGCATGTTAGCAAAATATCCAACATATAGTCACGTTTTGTGCGCAACTGATCCTGTGCCTTAAACCATCGCAAATCCCTATATGAAACTTTCTTTATCTTAAGAGCCAGTATCTTCATTCTTCATGCACAATACAAGCAATACTTCAACATTGAATACTTCACAATTGGAAAAAATAAATGCGAGGAGGAAAGTTTGCTCTTATGTGTTAATAATTCCACAGAGAATCTAAGCAAGGTGTTTCAAGTTATTTAATGACCGTTCTCTAGATTTCATGTGGAGTGGTGTATAAATTTGATTGTCTCATAAAACCTTTAATTGGTATGTAATTTCTTTTCACTTTCCCAACAGTTCCCTAAAAGACTGTTATATTATTCTAGACAGAGAAATGTGGCTTTGGATTGATAGCCGAGGACGAAATAAAGAAAGGAGAATTTGTTATAGAATATGTAGGAGAAGGTATGGGTTTGTTGAAATCTATTTTGAGCAAGTAAATGAAATGCAGACAAATGCAAGTATTATGTATTATGATGGTTACTCACATTGTATACTGGGCGATCAAACTAATATCCATATATCTTGCATCAATATTGTAGTTATTGATGACAGAACTTGTGAGGAAAGACTATGGAAAATGAAGAGACAACGTTACACTAACTTCTATCTTTGTGAGGTCAGTAGCAATATGGTCATTGATGCGACAAACAAGGGGAACAAGTCCAGGTTTATCAATCATAGTTGTGAACCAAACACAGAGATGCAGAAATGGTTAGTTATATTGAACTGCTTATTCTATATCCATGCTGCTGACCCTGATATTTGCTACTGGTATCATGTTATTTTTCAGGACTGTGGATGGACAGACCAGAGTTGGAATTTTTGCTCTTCGTGACATAGAGAGAGGGGAGGAGCTGACCTATGACTATAAGTATGGTCATTCAGTTTCCTGGGTTTATAATTATTTTTTCATTATTTTTTATTTGTTTCGCCCACCTTGCTTTATCGCATGGTGTACACAAAACTTTTCCTGTTTCTAATCTATGTCCTTATATACAGATTTGTCCAGTTTGGAGCAGATCAAGATTGTCATTGTGGGTCTTCAAACTGCAGAAAAATGGTTGGCACGTCTAAGTCGTTCAACTCATTTGTTCTTCACAATGGCAACTCAGGAAGCTCGCAAGATCAGCACGACATAAAGAAAAGAAAGACAACCTCAGATAATTGTATTGGGGAGATCATCCGTTTATGGGATCGACGAGATAAAATGTAATGCCTTCACATCTTCAAATCTGATTGATGACGTTAGATGTCCTTTTATCTGTTGTTTTCCGTTGCCGGCCCGGTTTAACCCCTTGCCTTTCAATATTCTGCCTTTCAGGTATGTCCCAGCAGTTGTACATGACTATGATGAGTACACTGGAATGCATACTGTGAGTTTTTCAACAGATGATTTTTACATGATATCTAATGGCAATTTATATATTATATTATTTGTTTTGGTCCAGTTACTGCTTGATGAAGAAACTACTGAAAAATTTGATATGAGAGAGGAAGATTGGGACTTCCTACCGGTATGACATTCTTAGTAACTGAACTGGTTGATTTCGTTTGTCTTTTGGAGCTTTTGGGTTCTGTCATACCTTGCTTTCTTGGACAACCCACATATTTTGTAGCTAACTGTAGTCTAAAACAGGTGCTACTACCTCCTTTCCGATTTAGAGGGGCACATGGCCTATCTAAAAAAAAAATCAGAAATTTACAGTTTGTAAGGCTCATTGGCTTGGAAACATGCAAATATAGCCATGTCCACATTAAATTCTATCAAATTCCCGTTCCCAGCATAGAACAAACCAATGCATGAAGGAGTGAGAGGGCCATGCATGTAGTATTAAGATGTTGTCTAGCACTTAAGTAGGTCCTCCTTGGTTGATGTGATTTGCAAGATGAGACCAATAAACCGGAAAGGAGGGAGTACTATGATAAGTGACTTGCTAGCTTGTGCTTCGCATCTGCTACCAAATTCAGTAAACATGGTTGAATTTTTTTCTTTGATGTTTAAATAGCCATTGGATTACTCATATTTACATAGACATAGCACCTTTCCATCCTAGAACCAGTGTTCAGGATATCGGTAACAGGTACCATATCGGTCGAGTGCTGAGTAGGGATTAATTGGCGAATCGACCATTTAATTGAATTTATCGCTAACCCATTTATCAGGAGATTAACTAGGGCCATATCTATATTTCCTAGGCTATATAGGAGCATGCCATGTACTATTGTCTAAATATGCAATCCTAGGCTACATAGCAACAAGGAAAAGTGTTGCCTTGATGTTTTGGTTTTTTTTTGAGGTGTAACTAGGGATTTTATTGATCAACCAAAACCGAAGGAATACAAATAATGTCTGGCGGGTTCCCTAGCCACAGATGGCGACCCGTAGGGAGAGACGAAGCTGCCTTTGCCAAGGCATGAGCCTCAAAGTTTGCCTCCCTACCTTCAAAACGAAATTTAACTCCTACGAAGTCTGTTACTCTAGCTTTAATCTCTTGAATTACAAAAGCATAAGAGGAAGAAGACGCCAACCCCTTGATATCCGAAACAACCTGCAAGCAATCCAAGGCTATTATCACATGTGTCAACATTAGATCTTGGGCCAAGGCAAGCGCCTCGTTGCACGCTTGAGCTTCCAAGCTTGGGGCGTCAACTAGACCGTCAAAGACCACCGCTGAAGCTCCCAGGTAGTTTCCTTCTTTGTCCCGACACACAGCAGCCGATGCACCAGTTCCTCCTTGGCGAGAGATAGCCCCGTCTACATTGATCTTCATCGCCTCTTCTCCCGGCGGGATCCACCTGCGCGGCCTCTGTACCACCGGCTGTGGAGGTCGCGTTGGTGCACGTTTGGCAGCAATCTCCAGCTCCTCCAAGTACCTGTTCACAAAACTCATCGTAGATAGTGGGCTTTGGAATTCGTCGTCGTGAATTGCTTTCCTTCTAGCCCACCAGATTGCCCACATGGTGATGAGTACTCTTGCAAGGTCCTGTTGATTCAAAGTGTCAAAAAGCCAAAACAACCAAAGCCTTGCGTCTTCACTTCTGTTCGATATCACATGCTCGAGGGTCTCCTCATCTCCCAACGCCCAAACACATCGTGCCATCCGGCATTCAAACAAGGAATGACGCCATGAATCCACCTCCTCATCGCAAAGTCCGCAAGCTGGAGAAGTGGCCATGTTTCGCTCATTGCGCACTGTACCGGTTGGTAACGACATGTGAGCTAGTCTCCATACAAATACCCTTACTTTAGACTGGACTTGAACCTTCCATACTTGAGACCAGGCTTTACTTTCAGCTTCCACATTTGAGTGGCTCGTCCTGTGTTCCAACCAATCCTCTCTCTGGTGTTTAATGCCACTAATCATCTTATATGCTGAACGCACAGTAAACACCCCTCTCCGATCATAGTGCCACGCCCAAAAGTCATGTTGCACTCGGAAACTTAGTGGAATATTCATTATGATATCCACATCCGGACTGACAAAGTGCTGGCTCAAAACCTGCTTGTTCCATGTGCGCGTTGTAGCATCAATCAACTCTGATACGAGGTGCGGTGGATCAGGTGATATGGTGCACATGGGCTTCAGTTTATAGTCACGCGGCAACCAGTTGTCCTCCCATATGCGGGTATCTGTGCCCGACCCGATCCTCCTGATTAACCCAAGAACAAGCAATTCTTTTCCTTCCATCAACGATCGCCATACTTGGGAGGGATGTGCGCCCAGCGCAGCACTAAATATGTTGCCTTCCGAGTAATAGCGAGCTCGTAGAACTCGAGCACTCAGCGACTCTGGGTCTTGCAATAGCCGCCAAACTTGCCGAGCTAATAAAGCCAAATTAAACTGCTCGATGTCCTTGAAACCGATTCCACCCATATTTTTTGGTTTGCACATGGTCTTCCAAGAAACCCATGCTGGCTTCCTCTGTCCCCGTTTACTGCCCCACCAAAACTTTCGGAGAAGACTGTTTAAATGTTCAATCAGACCTCGGGGTAACTTAAAGCATGACATTGAGTAGGTCGGGATAGATTGCGCTACGGATTTGATAAGCACTTCTTTTCCCCCGGCAGATAAGCACTTCTCCATCCAACCTTGGATATGTTTCCAAATTCTGTCCTTCAAATATTTAAAGCTTCCCTCCTTGTTTTTGCCTACATCCGTCGGCAGTCCGAGATATTTCTCTGAAAGTGATTCATTGTGGACATCTAGAACGTCTTTTATCTCATCTCGTGTGGCCTCTGGCACACCCTTACTGAAAAAGATCGAGGATTTGTCAGTGTTGATACGCTGCCCCGAAGCTTCACAATACATTCTCAGCACCTCTCGGACTTGTGCAGCACTCCCACTGTTAGCTTCAAAGAACAAGAGACTGTCTTCTGCAAAAAGTAAATGGTTGATTGCTGGAGCAGTATTTGCCACTGACAGGCCTCGGACCCCCACCCCTTGGGCCTTTAACAAGCACGAGAGTCCTTCCGCGGCTAACAAGAATAGATACGGGGATATGGGATCCCCTTGCCTCATTCCTCTTGTTGGCTTGAAATCATGCAGACTACCACCATTAAAAAGAACTGAAAAAGTGACTGATGACACGCACCTCATAACCATCTCTGTAAACAGTTGACTAATGCCCATCTTAAGCATCACTGCTTTCAGATAAGGCCACTCAAGTCTATCATATGCTTTCATCATATCCAGCTTCAGAGCCACAAAACGGTTTGCTTTCACTCTCCTGGTCTTCATATAATGTAAGCACTCATAGGCTGTTATAAAGTTATCCGTGATAAGACGTCCAGGCACAAAAGCGGACTGCTCCTCAGAAATTACCTCGGGGAGAATAATCTTCAGCCTGCTGGCTAAGACCTTTGACGCAATCTTGTAGATCACGTTACAAAGACTTATAGGCCGAAATTGTGCTAACAGTTTTGGACTAGCTATCTTGGGAATAAGAACGATGAACGTGCGGTTGATATCCTCCGGTGAGTCCTCTCCATTGAGCAATCTTATAATCACGCCAGTTACCTCATCACCACAAAGTTCCCAGTGTCTCTGAAAGAAATGCGCCGGAAAACCGTCAGGTCCCGGTGCTTTTGTTGGGAACATCTGAAAAAGTGCCTCTTTTACCTCCTCTTTTGTGTATTGTGCGTTGAGCCTTGCATTCATGTTACCATCAACTCTAGCTGGAATATGTGACAACACCTCTTCTATGCCAATGCATCCTTCTGATTTATACAAAGTTTCATAAAACTCATTCGTCATCTCCGCCATCTCCTTCGGGTCAGAAGTGATCGTCCCATCCATCTTCTGGAGCTGTGTTATAGTGTGGAGGCTTATGCTTGTTCTGGAAAAATAATGTTGATCTTGAAATAAAGACTTTTTCCTGATATCATATTGATTCAGTGGTGAAGATGCCGGGGTTGGAACCATGGCGTTTGTCTTGTTTTTACGGTGCAGCAGATAGGAGCATGAGATACAAGACATGGGATACAATGAAAATATTACGTGGGGAGAATGCACTACCTTGGGTATGTATGGGAGATTTTAATGAAATCTTGAGGCCGGAGGAGCAAATGGGGCCAAATGAGCGCGATAGTGCTTAGATGGAAGGATTTCGAGAAGCAGTTGATGTGTGTGAGTTGGCGGACCTTGGCTATAAAGGTTTGGACTGGACGTTTGAGAAGAAAATTGTGGGGGGAGAATACTGCAGGGTAAGACTCGACCGAGTTTTGGCTACGGCCAGTTGGTCAGCTTTATTCCCGTATGCAACGGTTGAACATCTTACTGCAGCAAAGTCAGACCATAGCCCAATATTATTGATCAATGAGATGGAGGCAAGCAATCAGAGAATTGCCCTGAAGAGGCCGTTTCGCTATGAATGCATGTGGGAGAGTGATGATAGGTTCGGAGATACACTTCAGGAAGCCTGGGGTCGGGACCAGCCGGCGGAATCTATGGTGCAGCTTGCGTCTAAGTTGTCCTTGGTTGGGACGGCCCTGAAACAATGGGGCAAGCTGTCTTTTGGTTCAGTTAGACAGGAGCTGCGCCGGCTGCGGCAGCAACTTACAGTGCTCAGAGAGGACCCGACTCGTGTGGGCCCGGGAGCGGAAGAGAAAAGGGTTTTGGACCAGATTGTTGAGCTGTGTTATAGAGAGGAGATTATGATGAGACAGAGATCATGCATGGACTGGTTAGCTGCGGGAGATAGCAATACAAAATATTTTCAGAGGAAAGCGAGTGCTAGACGGGCCTTGATGTTTTGGTGATGTTTCAGCCAATCTGGAAGGCCATAAACCTGCAAATTGAAAAGTAGGGAGGGAATGGGCCAGTTTTGGGCTAAAAAATGCCCAGCAGTTAATTGGCCCAGCTGATAATTCGGCCTCAAGATTGATGCCACTTAGTCCTTTCTAGATTTGTTCAGAGGAAGCCCCCCACGTCGCCCTCCCCTGGCGACACGGGGGTAACCGCACCCGTCGCCGCCGGGAACCCTCCCCCTCCGCCACCCCCGTTGCGCTGCCGCCGTAGGGCCGGCCGGCGAAGCCGCGCCGCGCCCCGGGATGGCGGCGGCGGGGCGGATCCGTTCCCCCGCAACCCCCACGCGCTTCCCCGCCCCCGCCCCGCGCCCCCCAGATCCACCACCACCGGGGGACCCCCCCTGCCCGCTTCCGCCGCGCCGCCGCCGAAGGGCCGGCCGGCAAGGCCGTGTCGCGCTCCAGGAAGGTGGCTGCAGGGCGGATCCGTCCCCCGCGCGCCATCCACCCCCCGCCCCTGCCCCCGGCTCCGCGTCCTGTTGCTCCTGCGCGGGGGCCCTCTTCCTAGCTGTTGCACGTCTTTGCCGGTCCGCGGCGGGCGCAGCGTGCCGGCCACGGCTGCTCGGCGCCGCCCCCTGCAGTCCTCCTCTCCTCCCTCCGTGCACAGCCCAGCTCTGCTGGTGCTGCTGGTCTTGGGTTGGACACAGGAACTGCGGCCGGTCGCGGAGGTGCTCGCGGCCTCCCTTCCTGCAGGCAGCCCCCTTCGTCACCGGCAGTCCTTCCTCTCCCCCCGAGCCACGGCGACGGCTCACGCAGTGGCAACGAGACTACAGTGTTAGTGGCAATCTTGAAGCCCCTCAAGGAGGGTACTTGCTGGAGCTGCTCCGGTCCCGGCGACCTTGGACCCGCGTCTCTTCGGTGTCCATGGCTGCCGGCGTCCTTCGGCGGGTGGCTCCGGCCTCGGTGACCCAGCGGCTGCGTTCCTTCCAGCTCGCGTGGCTTCCCGATGTTCCGGCGGCTATGGCCACGGTAGCTAGGATCTGCGTCCCTCCGGTCCTAGCTTGGCGGCGTTGCTGTTCGCCATCGCCCAACCCTCCTTGTGGTCTGCTTTGCCTCCTGCCCTACTTTGTACACCTCAATGCTTCCCCTTTGCTAGATCCGTGCTCGTGGGTTCGGAGGCGGTGCCATCCTCCGACGGCAGATGCAGCCCCGCCAACTCCCTTCCGACATGGTGGCTCCGACCGACGTTGTCCTCCTCATCTTCATTTCCAGACATGGTGGCTATGGGATTGCTCAGCCTCAGGCCAGGGAGAAATCCCTGCTCGGCTTACCGACGCTGGCAGCGGCGGCATCTGCGGATGTCGTTTCCTTCTTGAAGGCGTTGCCAAGGCCCTCGGCTGCGCCCCTCTTCGAGCTCAGGGGAAACCCTAGGTCTGGTTCCTCCGGACCGGATGGCGACGGTGTCTCGGCGTCGTCCTCCTTCTTGAAGGCGCTATCTTGCTCGCTCGCGGTGTCCCCTGTTTCGGTTGTAGAGATGTTGGTGCTCTTGTTGGTTCGGCATTGCCGTGCTTGGGTCGGGTTTGGTAGGTTTAGCTGTGATGTACCCCCTATTCGGGCTGAGCATCCCTTGTTCCCCTGCTCCAGGCACCATGTTCACGCCTATCTGCGTTCGTGTGATGTGTTGTACCCTTAACTGTACTCATTCTTCCTCCTATCAATGAAATGATACGCAAGCTTTGCGTATTCGCGAAAAGATAATTCGGCCTCACAGCTGATAAATCGGCTTGTCAGACAAATTAACTGGACCTACCAGTTAATGGTTCGAATAGCACGTTCTCGTATCGTGAGGGCTCCGAATAGCAGTTAACTGGCCATATCGGCAGTTTACTGACCATCAACGTCAGCTGATCTGTTCCAACCAGTAATTGGCTGTTCTTTAAAATGTTACCGACTGTACAAAAATCCCCAACACCCAGTCTGTATGTTGGAGTCGGGCTGAGGAATCGGAATTGTATCTTTGCGAATTCTGCTGTTTGGGTGGCGAGAGTATTGGATTATGAAGTCCCGTACCATGATCTGCACTGTCCGGGTCCTGCAAGGTTGCTGGTATTGATGGACCCCTGTATCTATCTCTTGAACTTTCTTCTTGAGGAAGAAAGAAGTTCCCTGTCTATATTAGTAGAAGGTGAGGTAGCTGGAGACCCGTCCGGTCCTGCGAGGTTGCTGGAATTGCTGGACCCAGTGTTACAGTTGTATGGCAGCCATGGTCATGGATGGGAACCTGGCATTGGGAACTCCAGAAGAGAGCAACATGGAGTACGTAAGAAGAGGAAATATGGCTCTGTGAGGTCTCCAGGTAACATGGGTGCCAGCAACCAAACAGAAAATGGAATTGGGCCATGGTTTCATTTTTAACAATAATTTCGTAAGCAACCGAACACAAAAATTTGAATCACAGTCATACATCATTTCCATTTCAACTTGAAATTTAATTGGGACTCTAATTCGAAAATAGCAATTCAATTCGAACATCCACAGAGACCGTAAGACTCACTGGTTCTGTAAATAGTCTGTCTCAATCTTTCTTTCTTTGTTAGTATGATTTTTTTTATTTTCTTTCGAATAGCCCCCTGGACAAGGTTTTAAATTGACCTTTTCTCTTTAGTGTTAGTTTTTACTGTTAAATTTTGCTTTTCTGCTATTCGATAGGTTGAACTAGACAGTGTTTCAGAAGCACCAGAATTTTCAGGTTTAGTTGATACATAGATCCAATGGATGTTACATTGCTGTATACTGAACTTCTTGGTTGTAACTGTGACTGGAACAATGAGAACTATATACTCTTGTTTGTCATTTGCTCCAGAGAAGCCCCCCTGCTCATTTGATCTTATCTTTTTACAGCGCCCAGAAGATCCAGAAGAAGACTGATTGATTATTGAAGGTTAGAATGATGACTAACTACTTATAACATAGTGCTATTTTCATATTCAGACCCTTCTTTTGTACAACTGGCTATTGTTAAAATTACATTTTCTTTTGTTCATCCTGTTAATTTTATTTTCTGTTTTAGTTATTTTTACCGTTGTATAAGTGCGCCGAGAATATATCCATGCGGCACAATAGGATATTGACTTGAGCTGTCATCTGATAGATACAGAGCCTTGACCATGACCTTGAACTTTGTTTATGTGGCGAGGAAGGGGTTTCTTCATGTATGTGTCTCTTGTTCCTAAGCATATGTGGTGCTTTGGAGAGGGGTCTCCTTTTACCCTTCACATTACATTTTTTTTTTCATTTTTGTATCTGTGGTTTTTTGTTTTGCTTCTGTAGGGGTGCATGTGCTGTTTGAATGAGAGGTACTCCCTCCGTTCCGAATTACTTGTCTTAGATTTGTCTAGATGCGGAGGTATCTAGCACTAAAATGAGTCTAGATACATCCGTATCTAGACAAATCCAAGACAAGTAATTCGGAACGGAGGGAGTATTTGTTTGGGAACTATTAGGATGTAGGGTGTGTTTGGTTTGAGCCAAAGTCAAGCCTACCAAAAACTTGACTAGCCAAAATATTGGCCAACGTTTTGGTTGCCTTAGTTTGGCCGATGCTGGCAAAAATGTGCACTAGAGTAGGCAAAGTGGCTTGGGCATGCAAAATTTTGAAGTCTTAAAATACCTTTAGTTCAGATTTGAACTAATTTCTAATTGATTTTTTTGTGGGGTTATTTTTGGGCTCCTAAGGATTCGAAACAAAAATACCACTACCTGATTTTTTTTTGTAAGTTGGATGCCTTGTTTGACGGACGTTTCTATATCGTGTGCAGGATACTTATGTTTGGATACACCCAACTGATTCTCATCTCAGCAGGACATGTCACTACCATTGTAGACAAATCATCACTGAGGAAGTACTTGCTGCAACCATCCACCCTCAAACCAGATTTTTTTTTCTGTGTGCTCCTGACATGTAAATCGGATTTCCACCCTCAAATTAGATTGGTTTTCCTGCATTCTCTCCCCTTTGCAAATCAGCAGTTTTACCTCATGTGACATGTCCCTGAAAATATTGTCTTCTTAGAATCAGCAGTTTTAGTTTTACCTCATGTGACATGCTCTTTTTCGAGAAAACGCGAAGTGATTTTTGCGTTTCATTGCATTCAAAAGGTGAGAGAGAGTACATGCCTCCTAGGAGGTTATATTTACAGAGTCCTACTCTAGTGTACGTTTTGCCTCCCTGTCTGGGACATTTTGTCTGTATATTTTGGTACATTTTGTCTCCCTGTCTGGGACAGCCGGACAGACATTTACTCTCTCTGTACCAAAATGTAAGATGTTTTTTTATTTTGCATAAGGCATAAAAAATGTCTTACATTTTGTCACGGAGGAAGTAGAAAACACCATCTGTCTACAGTTAATGCTGTGATTTACCCGAGAAGGTTTTATTTGTATCCTGCCACCTAGATACGTTTGATACAAGTTCTATCCACTCCTCTCATAGTGAGAAGTATATCCACATACGCCTTTGTCATTTTTAGAGAGTTTATGACTGTAGTTGGACTGCATTCTGGGCTTGTTGAGCTGCCTGTTAACTGGGCTGGGGCCAATCATATTTTTATGGCTGGGCTCAGAGGCAACTTTTCGTAAGAGCTTATTTCAGAGTTTTTTGAAAATACATTCCATATATTATGAATATACTTTCAAATGCAAATAGTTATTGATTTAAATCCAAAGACCAAAACAATTCTTTAAAAATGTTCATAAATTTTGGTTTGGAATATAGGCCTTGATAAAATTTCCAAACATTGTATAAGGCTATCTTGGAAAAATTGAATGAGATTTCTAGGGTTCTTGGCCCTTTTTATTTAATTTTGGTGCTTTAAATTCCTCAACTCAAAATTTCAGGGAATTGAAATATGATGCATGAGTGCTTCTAATGGAGAGTGGCGTTTCAGCACCCGGCCTTAGATAAGCCCGGGCAAAATAAAAAATTCACAAAAATAGAAAAAAAAATCAAAAAATTCTGATTTTTTTGAAAGCAAGATGCTTGTGTGTGTGATGTTCGTGCAAAATTTGGTGGAGTTTTGACATTTGAGTAGCGCGAAATTTGGTGGAGTTTTGACATTTGAGGAGTGTGCAGACAAAAAAGACAAAATTCGGCTATATGAGTAAGTTAACGCACTTTTTGGCTGGTTTTCTTTTTTTTTTGCTACGTGTTCCACAAATTTTCAAATGGGATGAAATATTGCACGCACATCCTGCACTCAAACATCTTCCAAGCAAAAAAAGGTTTTTATTTTTTTTTCTATTTTTTATGGCGTTGCTGTTCACCGGGTTCATCTAGAGCCAGGCACTGAATTGGATATTCACTTCTAATGCAACTATTTACAAGCAAACAATTTAGGGATGTGACAACTTAGTTCGTGCAAAATCGTTTTAGGGGATACCGTAAAATGCTTTTACGTATGATGTGTGTGTCGGCAGAATAGATCTCGTATAAATTGTTTTAGGCCATATGTGGAGCCCACTATCAATAGTTGACTTTACAACAAGGTCCCTACAAAATACAGTAGCATACACTACTAGGGAAAACCTTATACACAGAGGTATAGCAGTAGCGCTGGTCAAAACACGACGCTATTGCTACAACAATGCTGGGCCCACCAGTCGCATCGAGGACTGAGACCGACACGCAGATCGGTGCTGAGATTAAGACCGGCGCTAAGACTCAGACCGGCATCGAGACCGGCGCCGAGACTGAGACCGGCGCTGCCTCGGGGAGCGAAGCCGGTATAGAACCGAAAGCAAAGAGGCGACAGCTTCCTAACAAGCTCATGACTACTAGACTGGTGGTCACGGAGGTGGACGACGGCAATTTTGAGCCAAACGCGCCCGAGGAAGCGCGCGCGTGCTACGGCAATCAAATAGGCTGCATCATACGGACAAGCGCCACCATCAACGATGAGAAACTAAACAAGATAGATAATACGAGGCCCTCCCTCCTAAAGAAGCTGCACCAGATATTCTTGTTCCCGGGCCGGAATGAAAAGGATTATAAAGATCCAGATAAGGACCCGTCAATGAAGAAGATAAACAAACACGCCATGAGCAAGTTTAGCGACGCGTTAGCCGCCTGGAAAGCAAGGGTGAAATATCAGATCGTCAACGACAAGGAACCCTACTCCGAGATTGTAAATGATAATCCGACAATCACGGCAGAGCACTTTGAAATATTCAAGGTGGCTTGCGAGGCCGAAGTTGCCAAAAAAACTCGGAGTACATGAAGGGGCTTCAACATAAGAACATTGGGTGCCACCACCTCGGAAGCCGTGGTTATGCCGGGAAGAGGTCCATATGGGCCAAGGAGGACGCAAAAGCCGCGAGTCTGGGCATCCCAGACCCCTTGGCGGAGTTCACCGTCCCACAGGAGCGTGACGTCCTCAGGGCCCGGCACCGTTGGGACCCAGTGAAGAAGGTTTTCGAGAAGAATGCGGTCACGATGGAGTTCATGAGACTGCTGGTAAATTTTGTTTCTGATCAATTCGACTGCACGGTAGTCATATTTGTAAACGATCCTTATGCCTTTTGCAGAGAGAGCAGCACAGGATTGCGACCGAAAGCGACTCGCCGTCTGAGGCGTTCGCGAGGCCCAAGTGGGACACTCCATTCAACCGAGCGTTGAACATATTGAAAGGACTCCCGGTGGAGACTCGATCGTCGTATGGACGCGTGCACAGTGTCGGAGACGGCGCCACATGGAAGAAGTACTACCTGAGACCACGGAGGAGAGAAAGGAAAGACGGAGGTTAACTGAAGAAAACATCGACAAGAAGGTTGAGATTGTGGTTGAAAAGAAATCATCTGAGACAGTCGAAACAGCAGTAACTGCCGCAAAACAGGTGCTTGTAGATATTTCTACTACCTTGGTTCCGGCCGTTTTCAATTGGATCAGGCAAAATCCAGAAAAAATGCAGCGGACTTTCCCCTTGCTGACTTCCTCAGGAGCAGCTCGACTAGCGTTGCACCAGCACCTGCAGCTGCACCTGCTCCCACACCGGCTCCTTCACCTGCTCCCGCACCTGCTCCGGCACTGGCTCCTGCACCTGCTCCCGCACCGGCTCCTGCACCTACTCCCGCACCGGCACTGAAAGGTCATTGTTTTTCATTTGCGACCTTTTTTTGACCAAAAACAGAAGGTCAAAAGCTGGCGGTCGTAAACTGAAATTAACGACCTTCTCTGTGAGAAGGTCGTGGATGTTTACGACCAAAATATGCCTACTATTTTGTTTTGGTCACTAGCAACCTCCCCAGGCCACGTAGGCATCCAGCGTGGCAAGCTGATGTGGCACAAGATTCAGCCCGGTCTGATTCGGCGTTTTACATGGGCCGAGCCCATTAATTCAGCCCATTTAATTTATTTTTTCCCTGCGCTTTGATTAGCTAAATAGGCCTGGCCCAACAATTAGGACTTTTTTTTGAGATGCAGTCTTTTACAATCCATTTTTTTGGGCCTCAACCTTTTTAGAATCTAAAATTTATGTTGCTCTTTTTAGAAACAAGTCCAACATAATTTGGGCCATGGCCTTTTTAGAGCCCAAGTATTGAGTGCAATATAAATTCTGGACAGGGCCTTTTTACAATCCAATAGTGGGCCAAGCCCTCTTTTATTTACAGCCAATATTCTCAAATCAGTATAGTAACAGTACTTCTTTCCCACAGTAATAACACAAGTATAGAAAACTTTCTCACACAACTTTATCTCGCATAACATTAGACAGACTAACACATATCAATAACTTATCTCCTATGTTCACAAGTACATAACTTTTATCTCACACAACATTATACAGAAATGTATCTTGCAGGTTCAAATCACATAAACTTTATCTAACAGGTTCCCCGCAACAAAAGATGATCACCATCATCTCCTAATCAAGATGCAAATAACCTGCACATTCAAAAAGAAAAAGCAATATGTCAAAGAGAGACAAACAAAAAATAGAGACTTGCATCAAGTAGACCTGATGATGTACATATAGTAATCAAACTAGCATCTACTTTGCCCGAGAGATAGCATGAAGCAGTTTTGATGCCATTCATGCATTATTTCTGAGACTAGCAGAAAAAAATACATAGGATGCCAAACAGCTAAGATCGGTTAGTTGTTGGCTACCATCGATGGCGAGAACTAAACGAGCAGCTTAGATTCATTGGGATGGATTGGATTGGATTGATGCTGACAAAGTGACAACAGGAAGGTAATGAGCACATACAACTAGCTCTAGTATACCGGCATGCATAACCACCTACGCATACAAATCAGAAAGCACACATATATACTGAACAAAAGCAACCGCCATGAATAGATGACTTAATAGTTCATGTTTGTTAACAAAACAAGAGTGGACATCTCATAGTGAGTCTAATACAGCTACACTAAGAGAACCACATCAAGACATGAAGACTAAGCCATCACAGTATAGGAGGATTGGACTGCATACCTAGTCGTCCTTGAGGTAGAGGACCATCTTGGTACCCCTGCCGAGCTACTCCCCAAACGTATCATGAGTGACGGTGAAGGAGCCACCGGCCTGGGACTCCCACATGTACTGCCCGTCATCATTGTGCTTCGTGGTGACGACGACCCTCTCGGCAACAAGGTAGGCGGAGTAGAAGCCAACACCAAACTGCCCAATCATGGACACATCGACACCGGCGGCGAGGGCCTCCATCGGCACCGTACTGATCTTGTCCAAGGCCTGCGAAAATCACACCGGCAAACACACCACGTCAGCCCAGGAACAAATCTCGCACGCCACGAATCAAACCGCGGGTCAACGGATCTGGCTCGGCAGAATCTAAAGCCTAGCGTAAAATGGCCAGTGTAATTAATGGCCAGTGCTGCCAGTATTGAATGTACCACATCGGCAAGCATTACATAGTACTACTATGTAATTGATATGCAAAAGAAGATGCATCTCCCATGTTCAGCAATCAGGATCAACCATGAAGTTTCTACTACTCATACATCATTTTAGCTAATCATTTAAGATGATCATTTAAGATGCTAATGTTTACTTGTCAAGTACAGTTATTGTTACTCTAAGATTTTAGCTAAGCAAATATAAAGATAAGAAGATACTTTGCCACCAATATTTTGTGACATCTGTAGAATTCATACCTCATAAACATGCATGAAATGTCTATCTCAAAGAAGTATACATACTGATCATGTTTAATTAGGCCAGCAGCACAAAACAACCAATTATATTGCCTTACAAGAAGTACTAGCAGAAAAACCCTCTAATAACCAAGCATACAACTCAATGCGTCATAGCAACAGAACTAAGAAGATGATCAGAGTGAAGAAGGTAGCCCCAAGAGTTCACCGGAGTTCACCAGAGATTTGTGGTGCAGAGGCATGAGCCAAGGAGGTAGTCAAACTGTTGAAGTCAAGGGCCAGCCTAGCCCCCTACCACGCATGAGGCCACAACCAGCCCAGCACCACCACCACCGTCGGAGCCCACACCAACCTCCAAACTTCATCGAGCTCCCTGCAAATTGCATTTAGCATCAAAGCATCAATAGTTTTGCAAAGTGAATATATTAGGGGAAGCTACAATTAGCATATACACAGGCAGGGCAGGGTTTAAATAACCAAGTCATGTTTAAAAGAGTTAATTGAATGAGTACAATTAGCATGTAACCTGGAAAACATATATCTAGTATCTATCTATCAACACATGTCATCACATAGAAGCCAGATACTATTAACTTCATGATTCAGAAGCAGGAGCAGTGGCAAGATAAGTACATATGACAAGAAACAAAAATAGAGAGGTCGTACAACACATGGCACGCGCATATCTCCATGACACCAACCAAGCAAGGAATGTACAAACAAGAAGCGCACCTTCAGCGTCTCATCATCGGTCATGATAGGTGTGCTGGTAGATGGTTGACGAGCCTCCCTTCTTGTCATTCTTGGTCATGATCTGGATAGCGAAAAGAGGGAGGTTAGGAACATCACAATGACAGTACTGAGATCACTCAAGCAATCCTAATGATGCACGAACCTCACAATGTTGCCAACAAGGCAAGAACTTCCTTGATCTTATCCTTGATGTTCTCTAGCTCCAGGTTGTTTCGCTGCAGCTCGATATTTGCTGAACCGTGTGTGTACATGCATCAGGGCATACATACAATGTTCAAGTAAATATTCTCAGCAAACTATGACGTAACCAAAATAATTACTCCAGGACTTAGGATAAAAACTGAGCTTAGACATGAAACTTTACAGCGCTCATTTCAACCATGTTAGATAAACAGAGCACAGCGATGAAGTCAAGCTCAGGGCTTCACCTTGCTTAGTAATTTTGTTTCCAGAACACAAAATGTACACGAGATCATCTACTCATCATCTATAGCAACTCAAAGTGGCAGTAGCTAAAAAACAAGCAAAACAACTACTTAGTTATGGGTCTCGAAGCTCATAGGGCAGTCTGATAAGCATGGACAAAAATAAACGGATGCGTATCAGATGAAGGTGCTGGGAAGTCCTGAACATGGTGAGAAGTATACTCTCTAAAAAAGTACTCCCTCCGTCCGGAAATGCTTGAAATAAGAGTGCACATTTGCATGATAGCTATCTGGACATACAGAATCTAACTTTCCTACTAATAGCTATCTGATGTCCAAGTTTCTTACTGATGTACTACTAAACGATACTATGTAATTTCCTTTGGTAGTTCACCATTGAACTCTATTTTATTAAGCCCAGTAACTCCACACCAGCCTTGTCAATCCTAACAGTGTGAGTTCGTCAAGCAGGTTGCAGAACAAGAGGCTATATTTAGTTAACAAGCATGTGAATTCAGTATCTTAAGTGTGTGCCCTGCATCGTCAAATCCAAGCTGCCGTCTACCTATTTCGAAGTTAGGTAACACATGAGTGCTATCCAACAGCATCACTTCAAACTAAAAAAAGGCATCAGTTGCAGCCAAATTATCTCCAGCATCACAAAAATCAGACCAAGTCCCTCCATCCATGCTCACACGCCATGGAGACTGAAGGATTAAACTTAGTAATAAGAAGAAGAAAGTGAAACCACGTACCCCTCTTGGTCTGCAGCAAGCTCCTCCTCCCCGTCGATGTCGATCCGGTGCTGGCCTGGAATACGCTGTCTGCTCAAGCACCAAGAGAAGAGAAAGAACCCATCAGAATCTGCTTCAAGAAGCAAAATACTAGTACAGCGCAATAGTTGGGACTGGGAGAACCGGAGCACGCACCAAACACAGACAGGGAGGGCGATGCGGAGGCGAGCCCGGCCAGGACGGCGGCAGGGAGGAGGAAGCGGTGGAAGGGCACGAGCGAGGCGGGACTAACCTATGATGCAGCAGCCGCCGCCGATGGCCCCTGGCGACAGGAGTGGCGCCGCGCCCGTGGGTCTTCCTCCACGGCTCCGCGACACGAAGCAAGCGGAAGGAGAAGCCCGCTACTGGAACGCGCGCACGGAGGGGAAGGTCGTCGCCGGAGAAGGAATAGAGTGAGGAAGCCCGCTCCCTACTCGTCGTCCTTGTGTCGGATCCGGCGCGCGGTAGACGTCGCCGGCCTTGGTTCGTGGAGGTTCGTGTAGGCCCCTTGACGGCGGGGGAGGGAGGTCGCTTGCTCGGGAGATCGATTGATGGAGACGGCGCCTGGACGGAGAAGTGAGGGGAACTGGGTGGCGACGGTGATGTGGGAGACGAGGGGGAGCGCGTGGGGTGGATTTGGAGCGCTAGGGTTCGACGGAGCGTTGTGGGGAAGGAGGGGGCGGCGACGGCGGGGGGGGGGGGGGGAGGGGGCATCATCGTCGATCTGGATGAGGAGGTGTGGATCCGGCGATGTGGGGGCGGTGAGGTCGGGGCGGTGGGCGAGGAGGAAGGGCTGCCGCGCAGGAGAGGACTGGATCGGGAGGGGGGCGGCGGCGGCGCGGAGATGGGAGGAAGGGATCGATCTGAGCTAGGGTTTGGGCTGCGGGTGGGGGGTATCTATTTTTGTTTTCATTTTTTTATTTTTTCTGTAGAAAGATGGATGGATGGATGTGGGATGCAGAGATGGATCGATGGATGGATGGACGCGGGAAGTGTTCTGATTGGTTCGGAAAATCAATGGTTTAAAATAGTTTTGAACTATTAAAAATAGAGGGATTTTGTGAAGCAGCTATCAATTTTTTTTCAAAAGGGCATCACACAAATTTTCACTAGAGTTAGACCACATTTTATGGATAAGGACCCATTTGTATGCATTTCTGATCTTTCTAGCTATTTTAATCATTTTCCGAGTGGCAAAAATGGGTTTTTTTGTGAAGAACCTACCAAATATTTGTTGCAAAATTGGACTCCATCAATTTTCTAAAATACTACTTCATATTTAATATACAATTGACCAAATGGTTGGGTGTCAAAAGCTTTGATCCACCTCTCATGAAAAAAACAAATTTCTGCCGGTTCAGGTGGAAACGGGTCAAATTTGAACCGTAGCTGCCTCATAGTTTGCTCTTTATTTTCTCCAAAAATCATTTCTAGGTACATAAGTATCTATTTAATCAGAGAAACACCAAAAAAATTCCAATATTCAACCACTAGCTAGGAACGTCCATTCCCGCTGTTTTGACCGCATTTTGAAACGGGCATAAAAAATTCAAAAAAATCAAAAAATTGGGAAACCTTCGCATTGTGTCATTATATGTGGCCAAGTTCTCAGGAAAAATAATAAACTTGTAATACGGCAATTATTTTAAAAAAGTGTTCTCAGAAACGAGCTATCACACGTGGAGATCAATGGCTTTCAAGCCAAATGATCAATCTTATGGCCACATTCATGGTATAGTTTGTTTAAATGATCTCATATTGTGCACAAGGGTGCATATTGGAATGGAAAACAATGTTGCCTAAGGAAGTTTTCTTTTTCTTTGGACGAAAGAATCATTTTCCATTTTTTGAATACCCAAAAGGAGGTTTTTTTGTGAAGGACCTCCCAAATAATTGTTGCAAAATTGGACCAAATCATTTTTCTAAAATACTAGGCTATATTTAATGCACAATTGACTAAATGGTTGGGTGCAAAAAGTTTTTATCCACCTCTAGTGAAAAAGATAAATTCCTGCCGATTCAGTTGGAAGCGGGTCAAATTTGAACTGTAGCTGCCTCATAGTTTGCTCTTTATTTTTTTCCAAAAATAATTTATAGGTACATAAGTATCTATTTAATCAGAGAAACACCAAAAAAATTCCAAGATTCAACCACTAGCTAGGAACGGTCAAGCCCGCCGTTTTGACCGCATTTTGAAGCGGGCATAAAAATTTCAAAAAAAAATCAAAAAATTGGAAAACCTTCGCATTGTGTCATTATATGTCACCATGTTTCCAGAAAAAATAATAAACTTGTAATACGGCAATTATTATAAAAAAGTGTTCTCAGAAATGAGCTATCATGCGTGAAGATTCATGGCTTTCAAGCCAAATAATCAATCTCATGGCCACATTCTTGGCATAGTTTGTTCAAATGATCTCATATTGTGCAAAAGGGTGCATCTTGGAATTACAAAACAATGTTGCCTAAGGGAGTTTTCATTTTCTTTGCACGGAAAATACATTTTCCATTTTCCGAGTGTCCGAAATGAGTTTTTTTGTGTGAAGGACCTACCATATATTTGTTGCAAAATTGGACCAAATCAATTTTCTAAAATACTAGGCCATATTTAATGCACAATTGACAAAATGTTTGGGTGTCAAAAGTTTGGTCCACCTATGGTGAAAAAGACAAATTCCCGCCGATTCAGCAGGAAGCGGGTCAAATTTGAACTGCAGCTGCCTCATAGTTTACTATTTATTTTTTCCAAAAATCATTTATAGTTACATAAGTACCTATTTAATCATAAATACATGGTTTGGTGGCGATACATCGAGGTTTGGGCGGTGGCCGAGGCCCCCAACTCTAGAGCGCGTAAACTCGCAAGCCCGCCGCGTGGTCACCGCGTGACGGTGGCGTTGCCATGTGTTCTGGGCAGGCTAGGCATGTCTAGTGGGTTGGGCACTCCCCAGGTAGGTGCTAGGAAGAAAATTACAACATAAGATTCTCACGAGGAGATTGATCGATGCTCAAACATAAATTAGCAGCCAATTGTTTGATTAGCGGTATGGGAAATGTACATGGCTAATGGGCATGAGTTTTGGCTGAGGATGATAGGTTACTAAGAAGACCGTCTTCACAAATTTTCAGCTCAAAAGGAGAAGCCTAGGTGGTACTTGCTTTGCAAACTACCACATTGGACATAAATACGAATGTTGAAGCTCGGCTCAAAATAATGAATGGATTGAGCTGGCATTTGGTGGAGGATGGTTATTTGGGCATAGGAAAGCACTGTAGAAAATGTATACTATTTGGACATACCAAAGTGGTACTTCCTTCACAAACTGGTGTTTTGAACAGAATAGAAAAATGAATATTTTTGAACTAGGCAAGGAAGGTTTTTACATATCTGACGAAGATATGACCCAAAGAATTTATGAGATTTGTTTTGGGAATTTTGAAATGACAGAAATATAGGTTGCTTCACAACCTAGGGCAAAAACTGCCACATGGACATGACACATAGGCAAAACTGATGAGGTGGCGCCTAGTCATAGCAACCTACCACAATTTACAAGGCTATGACCATCTATATTGGTCGTTAACAACTAGAAATAAGGCAGCCGACTAGCGCTGTTTGCTTTATGACCATTTCATGTAAGGAAATTACGACCTTTTTGACCAAAATGGTCGCAATGGTTTAGGGTTTGGAGCCCCCCGAACAGCTTTTGACCAATTGGTCTGAAATGGTCATAGATCTATGACCATTTCTTCTAGGGTCACTGACAAAAGGTCACTAGTTGACATATTTCTTGTAGTGCAGCTGCTGCGCCTGCTCCCGCACCGGCTCCTTCACCTGCTCCTGCACCGGCTTCCGCACCTGCTCCGGCACTGGCTTCGGCACCGGGCGTGCTCGGCGGTGCTTCGTCTTTGGCTGAGCTTGACGCCCTCACGATATCTATCACAGCGGCCCCCTTCAATAAATGTATAATCTCCCGTTTTCGTTGCCTTCCGGATGTCTCACGTCGCAGACTTTTCTTTGCAGGCCGACGAAACCCGGTGCACCATATTGTACACCATCGGCGACTAGAAGGTGGACGTGGGGAAGGCGACAATAATGGAGCCAAAGGAACCATTGTTCCATAGCCGGCCGATCCCCCCGGAAGTCTTCAAGGTTTCCGTGGCCAGTGTCAAACCGGGCCACGAGAATTTGGCTCCTTTGGTACTAGTGGGGGATGACGACGAGACCCCGCGGCGGCTTGGTGATTGTTGCAATGGGTGGGTCCTATTGTGGCCAAAGAGTCTGCTTCATCTGGAGGCGGCCGGGAGCACACTCACGAGCACGCAGTTAGGTATGAACATCAGCACCTCGCCTACTCCATTAGTCGCTGGTGACGTCACCATAGATGAGGATGACGATGATGATGACACTCAAGAGTATGTCAATAATGGCACCTACTTAGGGTTTGAGCGTCATGATTCGGTGCCTGAATTGCCGCCTCCGGAGTCTGAATGCATTATGGACAACCTTCCGGTAGTAAAGAAGTCTAGGAAGAGACCGAGGAAAGGCAAAAAAGCTACTTCTATGATCCAGCCGCCTCAGCAGCCTCGGGTTCAAGACCATATAGATATCCTCGGTGCAGCAAAATGGCATATCCCCGGTCAACCAATCCTACCTGAAGCATCGCTAGGGGCCAGATTCGGCGATTTAAGGAGACTTCATGATGATGTGCTGCGGATAGAGAAAGGCCTCATCGCCTAAAAAAATCCTGGATACCCACTCTACGTGGTTAACGTGCCGCGGGGATTGTCGTATGTCGACACATTCCCCACGGAGAAGTTCTTCCTTCGATTCGATTACATCTTCGACATGTTTCACTTGAAGAAGCTGGATTTTGCCTTTGTCCGTCTTTATGCTTTGCACATGAACTACCTCATCGGGGTTGAGCAGATACCTCATATATGTGTCGCTGACCCGTACTTCATGCACGAGGCCTCCTTGGGAGTCTATGCAAAGTACTGTGAATACGCGAGGGAATACATCATCAATTTCATGCTCGCCAATAAGGACAAGGAGGCGATTCTCGTGCCTTATCATCCCATGTAAGTTATCCGCGCGGATATCCTTCCTTTGATTTCAATCATTCATTTGCACGATGGAGGCTAATTAATTTGAGGTGTACCTATTTTGCGAAGCGGCAGGCGCACCGTCCTCATCATCCTCTACCCCCGATACTCCCACGCTCTTTACTTGGAATCGTTGAAGAACATTAACAAAAAGGATTACACCCACATCAAGTCTGTTCTCGACAGTGCTATGTTTTACTACGGCGCACGGGGTGGAGAGGTCAAGGACAAGAAGAAAAAGGACGGCAGGCCCGCCTTCGGCCATAAGACCGACTTCTGCTGCATCCAGCAACCGAGTGATTCTCTTAATGATGGATTCTATGTCCTACACCAGATGCTGGAGTACAGACAGGATCACCAGAACCTTCGCATGTCACCTACATCCGGCGATGCCCATATTCTGCAATGGCCAAAGAACTTAGGAGATATCGAGGATCATCGACTTCGAGCTAAGTTCTGTCACATCCAGTGTGAACTTGCCCAAGTCATCATGAAGGAGGTCGTCGGAAAAACATGGATGTTCTACGAAGAAGGACAAATGTCGCGAGAAGATGTCCGAACATGCGTAGCCGCTCAGCGTCTCGACCTGAAGCCTTTCACTAAGCTCGGGGACTATCTCCCTGACTTGGATGGATGGCACGAAATGGAGTGATTGTTGATATATGAAAATGTGTCCGTTTAGTCCATACTATCTGTATGACGAAACTTTGAATTATGCATGACAAAACTTTATTTGTGATGTAATTAAACCGTCCTCCTCGACTAGCGAAGATCACTCTAGTTAGGGCATTTTGGGTACGATGAACTTTGTTATTTATGCTTATGATATGTTGCTTCTATTTTGCCAAGTTTGTCTCTTTTTGTTGCTCAACTACATATGTTGCATGTCATCGACTCATGTGACAATGCGGGTGTATAGATCATCGATGGAGAAGAAGTGCTACACCAGGAGTATACGACGAGTGGCCGGAATGTCAGGCCTAGGTGTACCGGTTTCCGAGCGACAGCCAGTAGGTAGTTTAGGTTCACGCAAAGTGATAGCCTCCTCGCGTATATCATTGTTTAGATGGATGACGATGTAGTTTCAAGTAATCGAGATTTGTATCGCTATTTTCGAGATGATGACGAGAGACCACTTTGTGTTGGATGATGATTATGATGATGACATGATTTGATGAGACTATTTGTATGTATATGCTATGATTACATTTGTATGTGTATCATATGCTAAAGATTATTGTATAAACCCTATTCAATTACAAAAAAATATGCAGGAAAAACTACTAAAATTAGCAGCAGCGAGTGGAGAAAAGTTAGCAGCAGCGCCACAGTAGCAGTAGCGCGTCCAGGCAAAGCGCACTAGAGCTATTAGCAGTAGCGAGCTTCCACGAAGCACGCTGCTGCTACACTTGTATAGCAGTAGCGCGGGTGTGCACGTGTTGGGGAACGTAGTAATTTCAAAAAAATTCCTACACACACGCAAGATCATGGTGATGCATAGCAACGAGAGGGGAGAGTGTTGTCCACGTACCCTCGTAGACCGAAAGCGGAAGCGTTAGCACAACGCGGTTGATGTAGTCGTACGTCTTCACGGCCCGACCGATCAAGCACCGAAACTACGACACCTCCGAGTTCTAGCACACATTTAGCTCGATGACGATCCCTGGACTCTGATCCAGCAGAATGTCGGGGAAGAGTTCCGTCAGCATGATGGCGTGGTGACGATCTTGATGTTCTACTGCCGCAGGGCTTCTCCTAAGCACCACTACAATATTATCGAGGACTATGGTGGAGGGGGCCACCGCACACGGCTAAGAGATCAATGATCAACTATTGTGTCTATGGGGTGCCCCCTTGCCCCCGTATATAGAGGAGCAAGGGAGGGAGGCGGCCGGGCTAGGAGGAGGGCGCGCCAAGGGGGGAGTCCTACTCCCACCGGGAGTAGGACTCCTCCTTCCCTTGTTGGAGTAGGAGAGAAGGAAAGAGGGGGAGAGGAACAAGGAAAAGTGGGCTGCACCCGTTGTCCAATTCGGACCAGAGGGGGGGCGCGCGCCTCCTTCCTTTTGGCCTCTCTCCTCTATTCCCGTATGGCCCAATAAGGCCCATATACTCCCCGGCGAATTCCCGTAACTCTCCGGTACTCCGAAAAATACCCGAATCACTCGGAACCTTTCCGATGTCTGAATATAGTCGTCCAATATATCGATCTTTATGTCTCGACCATTTCGAGACTCCTCGTCATGTCGTCGATCTCACCCGGGACTCTGAACTCCTTCGGTACATCAAAACTCATAAACTCATAATATAACTGTCATCGAAACCTTAAGCATGCGGACCCTACGGGTTCGAGAATAATGTAGACATGACCGAGACACGTCTCCGGTCAATAACCAATAGCGGAACCTGGATGCTCATATTGGCTCCCACATATTCTACGAAGATCTTGATCAGTCAGACCGCATAACAACATACGTTGTTCCCTTTGTCATCGGTATGTTACTTGCCCGAGATTCGATCGTCGGTATCTCAATACCTAGTTCAATCTCATTACCGGCAAGTCTCTTTACTCGTTCCGTAATACATCATCCTGCAACTAACTCATTAGTTGCAATGCTTGCAAGGCTTAAGTGATGTGCATTACCGAGAGGGCCCAGAGATACCTCTCTGACAATCGGAGTGACAAATCCTAATCTCGAAATACGCCAACCCAACAAGTACCTTCGGAGACACTTGTAGATCACCTTTATAATCACCCAGTTACGTTGTGACGTTTGGTAGCACACAAAGTGTTCCTCCGGTAAACGGGAGTTGCATAATCTCATAGTCATAGGAACATGTATAAGTCATGAAGAAAGCAATAGCAACAAACTAAACGATCAAGTGCTATGCTAACGGAATGGGTCAAGTCAATCACATCATTCTCCTAATGATGTGATCCCGTTAATCAAATGACAACTCATGTCTATGGTTAGGAAACATAACCATCTTTGATCAACGAGCTAGTCAAGTAGAGGCATACTAGTGACACTCTGTTTGTCTATGTATTCACACATGTATTATGTTTCCGGTTAATACAATTCTAGCATGAATAATAAACATTTATCATGATATAAGTAAATAAATAATAACTTTATTATTGCCTCTAGGGCATATTTCCTTCAGTCCCCCACTTGCACTAGAGTCAATAATCTAGTTCACATCGCCATGTGATTTAATACCAATAGTTCACATCACCATGTGATTAACACCCATAGTTCACATCGACATGTGACCAACACCCAAAGGGTTTACTAGAGTCAATAATCTAGTTCACATCGCTATGTGATTAACACCCAAAGTGTACTAAGGTGTGATCATGTTTTGCTTGTGAGAGAAGTTTAGTCAACGGGTCTGCCACATTTAGATCCGTAAGTATTTTGCAAATTTCTATGTCAACAATGCTCTGCACGGAGCTACTCTAGCTAATTGCTCCCACTTTCAATATGTATCCAGATTGAGATTTAGAGTCATCTGGATTAGTGTCAAAATTTGCATCGACGTAACCCTTTACGATGAACCTTTTTGTCACCTCCATAATCGAGAAACATATCCTTATTCCACTAAGGATAATTTTGACCGCTGTTTAGTGATCTACTCCTAGATCACTATTGTACTCCCTTGCCAAACTCAGGCCAGGGTATACAATAGGTCTGGTACACAGCATAGCATACTTTATAGAACCTATGGCTGAGGCATAGGGAATGACTTTCATTTTCTCTCTATCTTCTGCCGTGGTCGGGTTTTGAGTCTTACTCAACTTCACACCTTGTAACACAGGCAAGAACTCCTTCTTTGATTGTTCCATTTTGAACTACTTCGAAATCTTGTCAAGGTATGTACTCATTGAAAAACTTCTCAAGTGTCTTGATCTATCTCTATAGATCTTGATGCTCAATATGTAAGCAGCTTCACCGAGGTCTTTCTTTGAAAAACTCCTTTTAAACATTGCTTTATGCTTTGCAGAATAATTCTACATTATCTCTGGTCAACAATATGTCATTCACATATACTTATCAGAAATGTTGTAGTGCTCCCACTCACTTTCTTGTAAATACAGGCTTAACCGCAAGTCTGTATAAAACTATATGCTTTGATCAACTTATCAAAGCATATATTCCAACTCCGAGATGCTTGCACCAGTCCATAGATGGATCGCTGGAGCTTGCATATTTTGTTAGTACCTTTAGGATTGACAAAACCTTCTGGTTGCATCATATACAACTCTTCTTTAATAAATCCATTAAGGAATGCAGTTTTGTTTATCCATTTGCCAAATTTCATAAAATGCGGCAATTGCTAACATGATTCGGACAAACTTAAGCATAGATACGAGTGAGAAACTCTCATCGTAGTCAACAACTTGAACTTGTCGAAAACCTTTTTGCGACAATTCTAGCTTTGTAGATAGTAACACTAATATCAGCGTCCGTCTTCCTCTTGAAGATCCATTTAATCTCAATGGCTCGCCAACGGAAGTCAATCAAAGTCCATACTTTGTTCTCATACATGCATCTCATCTCAGATTTCATGGCCTCAAGCCATTTCGCGGAATCTGGGCTCATCATCGCTTCCTCATAGTTCGTAGGCTCGTCATGGTCAAGTAACATGACCTCTAGAACAGGATTACCGTACCACTCTGGTGCGAATCTCACTCTGGTTTACCTATGAGGTTTCGGTAGTAACTTGATCTGAAGTTACATGATCATCATCATTAGCTTCCTCACTAATTGGTGTAGTAGTCACAGGAACAAATTTCTATGATGAACTACTTTCCAATAAGGGAGCAGGTACAGTTACCTCATCAAGTTCTACTTTCCTCCCACTCACTTCTTTCGAGAGAAACTCCTTCGCTAGAAAGGATCCATTCTCAGCAATGAATATCTTGCCTTCGGATCTGTGATAGAAGGTGTACCCAACATTTTCTTTTGGGTATCCTATGAAGATTTACTTCTCCGATTTGGCTTCGAGCTTATCATGTTGAAACTTTTTCACATAAGCATCGCAGTCCCAAACTTTAAGAAACGACAGCTTAGGTCTCTTGCCAAACCACAATTCATACGGTGTCGTCTCAACGGATTTAGATGGTGCCCTATTTAACGTGAATGTAGCTGTCTCTAATGCATAACCCCAAAACGATAGTGGTAATCGGTAAGAGACATCATAGATCGCACCATATCTAATAAAGCATGGTTACGACGTTCGGACACACCATTATACTATGGTGTTCCAGGTGGCGTGAGTAGTGAAACTATTTCACATTGTTTTAACTGAAGGCCAAACTCGTAACTCAAATATTTTACTTCTGCGA
Organism: Triticum monococcum; assembly: GCA_034509565.1. Lineage (NCBI taxonomy): Eukaryota > Viridiplantae > Streptophyta > Magnoliopsida > Poales > Poaceae > Triticum > Triticum monococcum. The sequence goes on from CM067847.1 coordinate 701,900,618, forward strand.
TCATATCGTAGAAACTTTTATTTTTGTTACGATGATTCTCCACTTCACTCTAAAATTCTTTGAACTTTTCAAATATTTCAGACTTGTGTTTCATCAAGTAGATATACTCATATCTGCTCAAATCATCTGTGCAGATCAGAAAATAATGATACCTGCCGCGAGCCTCAATATTCATCGGACCACATACATCAGTATGTATGATTTACAACAAATATGTTGCTCGCTCCATTGTTCCGGAGAACGGAGTCTTAGTCATCTTGCCCATGAGGCATGGTTCCCAAGCATCAACTGATTCATAATCAAGTGATTCCAAAAGCCCATCAGCATGGATTTTCTTCATGTGCTTTACACCAATATGACCTAAACGGCAGTGCCACAAATAAGTTGCACTATCATTATTAACTTTGCATCTTTTGGCTTCAATATTATGAAAATGTGTATCACCACGATCGAGATCCAACAAACCATTTTCATTGGGTGTATGACCATAGAAGGTTTTATTCATGTAAACAGAACAACAGTTATTCTCTAACTTACATGAATAACCGTATTGCAATAAACATGATCCAATCATATTTATGCTCAACGCAAACACCAAATAACATTTATTTAGGTTCAACACTAATCCCGAAAGTATAGGGAGTGTGCGATGATGATCATATCAATCTTGGAACCACTTCCAACACACATCGTCACTTCACCCTTAACTAGTCTATGTGTATTTTGCAACTCCCATTTCGAGTTACTACTCTTAGCAACTGAACCAGTATCAAATACCGAGGGGTTGCTATAAACACTTGTAAAGTACACATCAATAACATGTATATCAAATATACCTATGTTCACTTTGCCATCCTTCTTATCCGCCAATTACTTGGGGTAGTTCCGCTTCCAATGACCAGTCCCTTTGCAGTAGAAGCACTTAGTCTCAGGCTTAGGACCAGACTTGGGCTTCTTCACTTGAGCAGCAACTTGCTTGCCATTCTTCTTGAAGTTCCCTTTCTTTCCCTTTGCCCTTTTGTTGAAACTAGTGGTCTTGTTAATCATCAACACTTGATGCTCTTTCTTGATTTCTACCTTCATCGATTTCATCATCATGAAAAGATCGGGAATCGTTTTCGTCATCCCTTGCATACTATAGTTCATCACGAAGTTCTACTAACTTGGTGATGGTGACTAGAGAATTATGTCAATCACTATTTTATCTAGAAGATTAACTCTCACTTGATTCAAGCGATTGTAGTACCCAGACAATCTGAATACATGCTCACTGCTTGAGCTATTCTCCTCCATCTTTTAGCTATAGAACTTGTTGGAGACTTCATATCTCTCAACTCGGGTATTTGCTTGAAATATTAACTTCAACTCCTGGAATATCCATATGATCCATGACATTCAAAACGTCTTTGAAGTCCTGATTCTAAGCTATTAAGCATGGTGCACTAAACTATCAAGTAGTCATCATATTGAGCTAGCCAAACATTCATGACGTCTGCATCTGCTCCTGTAATAGGTCTATCACCTAGCGGTGCATTAAGGACATAATTCTTCTGTGCAGCAATGAGGATAAACCTCAGATCACGGATCCAATCTGTATCATTGCTACTAACATCTTTCAACTTAGTTTTCTCTAGGAACATATCAAAAATAAAACAGGGGAGCTAAACGCGAGCTATTGATCTACAACATAGATATGCTAATACTACCAGGACTAAGTTCATGATAAATTTAAGTTCAATTAATCATATTACTTAAGAACTCCCACTTAGAAATACATCCCTCTAATCTTCTAAGTGATCACGTGATCCAAATCAACTAAACCATAACCGATCATCACGTGAAATGGAGTAGCTTTCAATGGTGAACATCAATATGTTGATCATATCTACTATATGATTCATGCTCGACCTTTCGGTCTCAGTGTTCCGAGGCCATATCTGCATATGCTTGGCTCGTCAAGTTTAACCTGAGTATTCTGCGTGTGCAAAACTGGCTTGCACCCGTTGTAGATGGACGTAGAGCTTATCACACCCGATCATCACGTGGTGTCTGGGCACGACGAACTTTGGCAACGATGCATACTCAGGGAGAACACTTTTATCTTGAAATTTAGTGAGAGATCATCTTATAATGCTACCGTCAAACAAAGCAAGATAAGATGCATAAAAGATAAACATCACATGCAATCAATATAAGTGATATGATATGGCCATCATCATCTTGTGCTTGTGATCTCTATCTCCGAAGCACCGTCATGATCACCATCGCCACCGGCGCGACACCTTGATCACCATCGTAGCATCGTTGTCGTCTCGCCAATCTTATGCTTCCACGACTATCGCTACCGCTTAGTGATAAAGTAAAGCATTACAGCGCAATTGCATTGCATACAATAAAGCGACAACCATATGGCTCCTGCCTGTTGCCGATAACTCGGTTACAAAACATGATCATCTCATACAATAAAATGTAGTATCATGTCTTGACCATATCACATCACAACATGCCCTGCAAAAACAAGTTAGACATCCTCTACTTTGTTGTTGCAAGTTTTACGTGGCTGCTACGGGCTGAGCAAGAACCGTTCTTACCTACGCATCAAAACCACAACGATAGTTTGTCAAGTTGGTGCTGTTTTAACCTTTGCAAGGACCGGGCGTAGCCACACTCGGTTCAACTAAAGTTGGAGAAACTGACACCCGCCAGCCACCTGTGTGCAAAGCACGTCGGTAGAACCAGTCTCGCGTAAGCGTACGCGTAATGTCGGTCCGGGCCGCTTCATCCAACAATACCGCCGAACCAAAGTGTGACATGCTGGTAAGCAGTATGACTTATATCGCCCACAACTCACTTGTGTTCTACTCGTGCACAACATCAACGCATAAAACCTGGCTCGGATGCCACTGTTGGGGAACGTAGTAATTTCAAAAAATTTCCTACGCACACGCAAGATCATGGTGATGCATAGCAATGAGAGGGGAGAGTGTTGTCCACGTACCCTCGTAGACCGAAAGCGGAAGCGTTAGCACAACGCGGTTGATGTAGTCATACGTCTTCACGGCCCGACCGATCAAGCACCGAAACTATGGCACCTCCGAGTTCTAGCACACGTTCAGCTCGATGACGATCCCCGGACTCCGATCCAGCAGAATGCCGGGGAAGTGTTCCATCAGCACGACGGCGTGGTGACGATCTTGATGTTCTACTGTCGCAGGGCTTCGCCTAAGCACCTGAAAGTGTAACTATCCCTAGGTGGTTTTGGTAATTCATAACAACATATAGCTCATTGAGCTGATGCTATTCCAAGATGATCATTTCAGGAAAGCTCAATGATTGGCATGGCATGGATGGTGAAAGTGGAACCCTCAAAATGCTAAGGACAAAGGATTGGCTCTAGCTCATATGCTCAAGACTCTTCATTTTACATTTTAGTGGTCCAAGATCACATTGAGTCCATAGGAAAAGCCAATACTATCAAGCAGGGATGAGGTGTTGCTTAATGAGCCCCTTGCTTCATGTGCTTAATGATATGATCCAAAATCCTCAGCTACTTTCACTTATCCACATTTGACCTAAACCCAAAGCCAAACTCGGACCTACCGATTCTTTCAACCCGGCGCCACCGAGTTTCATTTGTCATAAGCCACTGCCAAACCCTAAGCAAATTGGTTCTACCGTAGGGATCTCGGTCTCACCAAGATGGGATTGCAATCTCTCTGTTTCCTTTTCGTAACTTTTTGGTCTCATCAAAAGAGCGGATCGGTCCCACCGAGATTGCAATGCAAACTCTCTGTTTCCTTTTTGTAACTTTTCGGTCTCACCGAAAGAGCAAATCGGTCCCACCGAGTTTACGTGAACAACTCTCTGGTTAGCTTATTACCAAATCGGTCTCACCGAGTTTGTGTAATCGGTCTCACCGAGATTACGTTATGCCCTAACCCTAACCATATCGGTCCTACCGAGTTGCATGTCAGTCCCACCAAAAATCTCTAACGGTCACTAGGTTTACTATTTCGGTCCGACCGAGTTTGTTGATTCGGTCCCACCGAGATTGGTAAATTGTGTGTAACGGTTGGATTTTGTGTGGAGGCTATATATATCCCTCCACCTCCTCTTCACTCGTGGAGAGAGCCATCAGAACACATCTACAGTTCCAACTCTTATGTTCTGAGAGAGAACCACCTACTCATGTGTTGAGACCAAGATATTCCATTCCTACCATATGAATCTTGATCTCTAGCCTTCCCCAAGTTGCTTTCCACTCAAATCTTCTTTCCACCAAATCCAAATCCTGTGAGAGAGAGAGTTGAGTGTTGGGGAGACTATCATTTGAAGCACAAGAGCAAGGAGTTCATCATCAACACACCATTTGTTACTTCTTGGAGAGTGGTGTCTCCTAGATTGGCTAGGTGTCACTTGGGAGCCTCCGACAAGATTGTGGAGTTGAACCAAGGAGTTTGTTAGGGCAAGGAGATCGCCTACTTCGTGAAGATCTACCGCTAGTGAGGCAAGTCCTTCGTGGGCGATGGCCATGGTGGGATAGACAAGGTTGCTTCTTCGTGGACCCTTTGTGGGTGGAGCCCTCCGTGGACTCGCGCAACCGTTACCCTTCGTGGGTTGAAGTCTCCATCAACATGGATGTAGGATAGCACCACCTATCCGAACCACGGGAAAAACATCCGTGTCTCCAATTGCGTTTGAATTCTCCAAACCCTTCCCTTTACATTCTTGCAAGTTGCATGCTTTACTTTCCGCTGCCAATATACTCCTTGCATGCTTGCTTGAATTGTGTGATGATTGCTTGACTTGTCCTAAAATAGCTTAAATCTGCCAAGAACTAAAATTGGGAAAAGGTTAAGTTTTTATTTGGTCAAGTAGTCTAATCACCCCCTCTAGACGTACTTTCGATCCTACAAGTGGTATCAGAGCTTTGGTCTCCATTTGCTTTGATTTCTATAGCCTTTGGTGGTCATAGCCTTGGTTTCACAACCTAGGAGAGTATGGCGTCTAGCGAGGGAAATTATCACCGTAGAGGTCCTTACTTTGATGGTACTAATTTTGCTAGTTGGAAGCATAAAATGAAAATGCATATTCTTGGACATAACCCCGCCGTTTGGGCTATTGTGTGTGTTGGTTTGCAAGGTGACTTCTTTGATGGGAGAGAACCAAACCGTGAAGCTACCGCGAATGAGTTGAAGATGTTGCAATACAACGCTCAAGCTTGTGATATTCTCTTCAACGGATTGTGCCCCGAAGAATTCAACAAAATCAGCCGTCTTGAGAATGCAAAGGAAATTTGGGACACTTTGATTGATATGCACGAAGGTACCGACTCCGTCAAGGAATCCAAATTGGATGTGCTTAAAAGTCAACTTGACAAGTTCAAAATGAAGGATGGTGAAGGTGTCGCTGAAATGTACTCTAGGCTTGCTCTCATCACAAATGAGATTGCCGGCTTAGGAAGTGAAGAGATGACCGATAGATTCATCATCAAGAAGATTCTAAGAGCCTTGGATGGAAAATATGATACCGTGTGCACATTGATCCAAATGATGCCCAATTACAAAGATCTCAAGCCAACGGAGGTAATTGGAAGAATTGTTGCTCATGAGATGTCACTTAAGGATAAAGAGGAACTTCACAACAAATCAAGTGGTGCCTACAAAGCCTCATGTGAAGCCCCTACATCATCAAGTGAGAAACAAAACTTCAATGAAGAATTGAGCTTAATGGTGAAAAACTTCAACAAGTTCTACAAGAGTAGAAGCAAAGATAGATGCTCCAAATCAAGGTCCTACAATGACAAAAGATCTTCTAGTCGAGAGCGAAACTGCTACAATTGTGGAAGACCCGGACACTATTCCAATGAGTGTACGGCTCCCTACAAGAGAAGAGAAGACTCTCCAAAAAGAAGAAGCAAAAGAGAAGAATCACCACCAAGAGAGAGAAGGAGTAGAGATGATCGTTATGAACGAAGATACTCACGGAGAAGCAAGGATTCGGAAAGAAAGGAAAAATCATCAAGGAGCTACACAAAATGAAGACATCAAGCTCATGTTGGTGAATGGGTATCCGGCTCCGACTCTGACAATTACTCCGAGAGAAGTTATCACTCTGATTCCGAATATACTCAAGATGAAGGTGTTGCCGGTCTAGCACTTGTGTCAACCAACTCCTACGACATATTTGACTCACCAAATGAAGGAATTGGAAGATGCTTCATGGCCAAAGGTCCTAATGTAACACACCCCGAGTATGTTGATTTTAATAGTGATGAAGATGACTTGTTCGGTGATGATGATTTACTTGTTGACAACTCTAGTGATGAATACTATGATGAAACGTCAATTAATCATGCTAATCAAGATAAAACGAATGACAATGATAAGGAGAAGATTGAGTCTCTAACTAAAGAACTAAACACTCTTAAGTTAGCTCATGAAACTATCTTCGAAGATCATCGAGAACTTTTAAGAGCTCATGAGAAGTTACGCTTTGAAAAGCTCAATCTTGAGCAAGAGCATGAGTTATTAAAGGCAATCAATGATGATCTCCTTAAGAAAAGTTCTTCTTACATTGCCAAGCATTTACTCTTATCCACTTACATGCCTCAAGTGAAGTCTAGTAACAAGAACAAGAAAGATTCTTCCTCTAGTAGTAACAATGATCATGCTAAATCCAATATTGTTGCTTCTAGTAGTTCTCTTGATTCCACTAATGATTCTCTTAGCCAAGTTACACTTGAGCAAGAAAATAGCTTATTGAAGGGAATTATAGAGAAAGGAGTGTACAAAAGCCTTGCCGGGAGTAAGCAATTCGAGGAAATTGTGCGCAAGCAAGGAAGGCACCGGAAGAATCAAGGTGTTGGTTTTGAACGAAAGTTCAATGCCAATGGAGTTGAGTGGGAAGAAGATCAATACCCCAAGACAAAGTTTGTTCCTCAACAAGAGAAGTATGATACTTCCTTCAAGGGGACACAAGCTCAAGATGATCTTCCACCACAAGACTACAAGCAAAAAGGCAAGGACAAGCTTCAAGAGGAAATTGATGCATTTGAAGAAGCTCCTAAGACCTTAGTCAAGTGGATTCCCAAGACCACTTCAAGTTCCACTTCATCAAGTACGACTACAACTCCAAGGATTCCCATCAAGATGGTGTGGATCCAAAAGAAGAAGAACTAGAGAGTTCTTGAGGGTGACTCCGCCAACATACTTCACTCTTATCATTTTGGCAAGAACAAGTGCAATCAACTTCCACATCTTGCACTAGTTCAAGGAGTCACAAACCCTCTTGTTGGTAAGACAAGGGACAAGGTAACCTAAAAGTTTTCATGGACATCATCTTGTGTGTGCATCACTCTATGTCTATGGATATCCTTGTTTGTTCCTTGTGGGACTAACCCATGTAGGTATTGAAAGTGCAATTCACTCAAATGGATAGCTCCAAGTGATCTACATCAACATTGAGCATCCACATCTTCAACATCTACATGAAGTCATCATCGACAAAATCCAAGGTTAGTTCATCCCTCTTAGGGGGGATATCACATCTAGGGGGAGCTTTACTCTAAGACTTGAGCTAAAGCAACTCTAAAGATGTGAACACAACAATGTTTTATGTAAAAGTGGTAACCCCACTTGAGCTTAAACGATGAGTATGACCTATGATCAAGTGTTCTCACTTGACTCCTAAGTCAATATACTCATATATAGATGACCTAGTCATCGCCAATTGCTTGATAGATGCTAGAATTGGTTGTGCATGCTTTGTCACATATTTCAATTGCCATTTTATTGTGTGAGCATGTTGGTTGCATATTTTACTCATTCGAGGACATCCACTTGTTGTTTTGATTGTTTGGTTTTATTTCCTTTTGCCAAGTGGATGGACAAGAATGCCTAAGAACCTCCTCTAGCTATCTATGCTTTTCTCGTCTCAAACTCTATTCATGCTACATCACAAAATTTGATCAAGTCAGATTCAAACCACTCTGTGTGAGGAGCACTCGGAGTCCCTGATTCGTCATAGACTTAAATTTCCAAAACCTCTTTGTGATTCTCGGTCTGACCGATATCCTACTTTCGGTCCTACCGAGATCATTAAGTTGATCTGAATTTTCGATCTTGGTGCAACCGATTTGAACCATTCGGTCACACCGAGTTGCAATAACTGTATACAGTTTTGCATCTCGGTGCCACCGAGTTGTTCCACTCGGTCACACCGACAGGGTCGGGCTATATATAGGCACAGGCAAAAATTTGGAAATTTCTCTGAACCCCTTCGCCCGCGCGATAGCTCGCTCTGCCAACGTGGTCTCCGGATTGTCTCCTCGCCGCCAGCCGCCTCCAGTCGCTGGTCTCCATCGCCGTCAATGGAATTCAACCCCGCCGTTGCCGCCGTAGCGAGTCTCCGCCGAACTAGGGTATGGACTCGATCTTTGTGCTATCCCCAATCTGATTCCTAGCACATTGTGATCTTATTGTTTCTAGCCACGATTAAAACACTCCTATCCAGTCGATGCGTTCGTAGAATAGGATTGATTCAAAAATTTTAGGGTTAGGTTTCCGCCAAAACCATCTCGGACCCACCGAGTTGAAAAACTCGGTCCCACCGATTTGGCTCATGCCATTGCACAAGTGAGACTCGGTCTGACCGAGAATTACTAATCGGTGTGACCGATTTTGGAACTTTGTGAAACCCTAGCAGTCTCGGTGCCACCGAACTGTGCCTCGGTCTGACCGAGTTCACTAGTTTAGGTTCCAAAACTGCTTCGGTATCACCGAGTTTAAAAATTGGTAGATCCGAGATGATTTCAGTGGGAAACTAAAACTAAGATTTTGAATCATTCTTTTGCAAAAATCTCTTCATTTTGTGATGCTCATCCACTCTACCTCATCTATAAACTATTCACAGGGTCAGCACTCAGCTTGTTCATCATGTCAAATCAGAGTGACAGCCAGAATGTGTCAGAACAGCAAGTGCACATGAGTAAGGGCACTAGTCCCTCCAGTTCTTCAGATGAAGGCAGCAGGAGCACCCCTAGCAACCTACCAAAAGCTGCCACCAGACAAAGGAAGAAGAGAACCTCAGACTCAAAGGATGAAGACTATGTGGCAGAAGAGGAAGCAACTTCCAAGAGAGTTATGCTCAAGAAGGAATATGGCCCAGCACAGAGCACAAAGCCAGGGATGAAAGTCAAAAGGCCAGCAGGTAGGCAGCCTATGCCAAAGGCCAGAGCTTCAACTCAGATTCCTGAAAAGCCTGAACCCAAAGAGCCTGCTGTAGAAGGGAAGAAGAGGAAGGGGAGGATCAAAAAGAGCATTGCTAGAGTGCTTGGGAGATCCTCAATCATGAGAGATTCTGAAGAGGAAGAGGAAGAAGAGGTTGCTACACCAGCACCTAAGGCACCTAAGCTTATGGGTGATGCTATCAGGACATGGGCTGCTGCATCAAAGCCCAAAGAAGCACCCAAAGCTGCCTCCAAGCCCAAGTCAGCTCCAAAGAGGAATACAAGGAGCATACCAGCTGCTGAGAAGAACAAGGCCCCAGTGCCTGACATTGCTGAGGAAGAAGAAGGTCAAGTGCTCAGGAAGCTTAAGCCCAAGATCCCAGACCACAATGATGCTCATCCTGTGGCTGAGGACATGAAAATCAGAAGAGATTCAGGGCTCAGGAAGTGGAGAGAAGCAGATCCATATGCTTCAAGGAGAAGAACTGCTGTTGACTACAGGTTCCACACAGAGGAACAGCAGGACTTCTATAAGACATTTTTGCTTGATAAGAAGCCCATTGTTTGTGACATGAGATGTGTTGATTGGGAGTACATCAAGGACAATGAAGAGCACTATCCTGGAGTGCAAGACAACTTCGAGGCTTGTGGAGTAGCAAACTTTGTTGGGCAGAAGCTCACAAAGTGGAATGAAGAGCTGATCATGCAGTTCTACTCCACAGCACACTTCTATCCAGATGGCAGGATAGTGTGGATGTCTGAAGGCACTAGATACCAATCTACAGTTGCTGAATGGGCTCAGCTGATCAATGCCCCAGAAGAGCAGGAAGATGACTTGGATATCTATGCCAAGAAGAAGATGGATCACAATTCTATGTCCAACATGTACAAGGAGATCCCAAACAAGGCACTTGATACGTTCAAGTTTGGCTCAGTGCATTATCTTCTGTTAGGGCTGCCAACTATCAACTGGATCCTAAGGCACACTCTGTTGCCCAAGTCAGGTGATCACAAGATGATCAGAGGCCATGCAATAAATTTGCTTCATATATTTGATGTGCCACAGAAGTTCAAGGTGATGAGCCTCATGGTAGAGACCATTAAGAGGACAGCAACTGATCAGAAGAGGAGCTGTGGATATGCCCCACAAATTCAGGAGTTAATTAACTCAAAGATGGGCACAAGCACATACTTGTTGGACAAGGAACATTTGCCTATTCATCCAGATTTTGAAGACAATCAAGTTGTGATGAATGAGAATGAACCATCATCAGTTCAAGCACAAGCAAAGAAGGAGAAAGCTGCCAAGATGCCAACTCAAGAGGAGGCATCTGAGTATTTCTTGAAAACCAAGAAGGAGCAGCTTAGTTACTTGATTGCATCCACACTGAGGATTGAGAAAGGACTGGCCACCCTCACTCAGAATCAGCAGAGCTTAGAGAGGATCATAGAACAAAAGTTCTATGACATGGATGTCAAAGTAACAGAGATTCAGTCTGCAGTGGAGCAACTTCAAGATGACATGCAGGAGATGAGAGGGAAGAATACAACTGATGCATTTACCAGAGTGCCACGAGCTCCGAGGTCGACTGCAGTGCCAGTTCCTGACACCAGAGCCACCACCTCAGCTCCAGCCACAGCACCAGCCCAACCAGCTCCAGCTCCAACCACGCCTACAGAAGACTTCGTCCTTGGAGTGATCCAGACTCCACCACCACTAGAAGATCAAGCCTGAGAGTCGATCTAGCACTATGCATTTTCTAGGAACTCTTTGGTAACTTGTTGCCAAAGGGGGAGAAAAATGTGTAGATCATAGGCTTCGAGAGAGAGAGTGTGTTGCTTTTATTCTCTCTTGCTTTATTCGGTGTTTTTCAAACTTTGTTTGCTTTTGGTTGAGATACTTTGATATGCTTGTGAGACATTGATGATCATGTGTTTGATCATAAGCTACACTTATGCATGCTTGATATATCTTATCTATCTTATGTGATCATTCACTTTTCTTGGTGATGAGTGCATGTATTTAATTCTTATCATTTTGAGCGCTCCACCAAGATGTATGTGACATGGAAGAGTAACCCATGACTCTAACTCTTTGTGCATTTGCAGTCCAAAGCAAATTTTAAATATGCACAAATTTAGGGGGAGCTCTTACTTATTACATACTTCTCAAAGCAACGATATATTTCATTCTTATTATTTGTCGAAGCTTTGACCTATATGTTGTCATCAATTACCAAAAAGGGGGAGATTGAAAGTGCAACTATCCCTAGGTGGTTTTGGTAATTCATAACAACATATAGCTCATTGAGCTGATACTATTCCAAGATGATCATTTCAGGAAAGCTCAATGATTGGCATGGCATGGATGGTGAAAGTGGAACCCTCAAAATGCTAAGGACAAAGGATTGGCTCTAGCTCATATGCTCAAGACTCTTCATTTTACATTTTAGTGGTCCAAGATCACATTGAGTCTATAGGAAAAGCCAATACTATCAAGGAGGGATGAGGTGTTGCTTAATGAGCCTCTTGCTTCATGTGCTTAATGATATGCTCCAAAATCCTCAGCTACTTTCACTTATCCACATTTGACCTAAACCCAAAGCCAAACTCAGACCTACCGATTCTTTCAACCCAGCGCCACCGAGTTTCATTTGTCATAAGCCACTGCCAAACCCTAAGCAAATCGGTTCTACCGATAGGGATCTCGGTCTCACCGAGATCGGATTGCAATCTCTCTGTTTCCTTTTCGTAACTTTTCGGTCTCACCGAAAGAGCGGATTGGTCCCACCGAGATTGCAATGCAAACTCTCTGTTTCCTTTTTGTAACTTTTCAGTCTCACCGAAAGAGCAAATCGGTCCCACCGAGTTTACCTGAACAACTCTCTGGTTAGCTTATTACCAAATCGGTCTCACCGAGTTTGTGTAATCGGTCTCACCGAGATTACGTTATGCCCTAACCCTAACCATATCGGTCCTACCAAGTTGCATGTCAGTCCCACCGAAAATCTCTAACGGTCACTAGGTTTACTATTTCGGTCCGACTGAGTTTGTTGATTCGGTCCCACCGAGATTGGTAAATTGTGTGTAACGGTTGGATTTTGTGTGGAGGCTATATATATCCCTCCACCTCCTCTTCACTCGTGGAGAGAGCCATCAGAACACATCTACACTTCCAACTCATATGTTCTGAGAGAGAACCACCTACTCATGTGTTGAGACCAAGATATTCCATTCCTACCATATGAATCTTGATCTCTAGCCTTCCCAAAGTTGCTTTCCACTCAAATCTTCTTTCCACCAAATCCAAATCCTGTGAGAGAGAGTTGACTATTGGGGAGACTATCATTTGAAGCACAAGAGCAAGGAGTTCATCATTAACACACCATTTGTTACTTTCTTGGAGAGTGGTGTCTCCTAGATTGGCTAGGTGTCACTTGGGAGCCTCCGACAAGATTGTGGAGTTGAACCAAGGAGTTTGTAAGGGCAAGGAGATCGCCTACTTCGTGAAGATCTACCGCTAGTGAGGCAAGTCCTTCGTGGGCGATGGCCATGGTGGGATAGACAAGGTTGCTTCTTCGTGGACCCTTTGTGGGTGGAGCCCTCCGTGGACTTGCGCAACCGTTACCCTTTGTGGGTTGAAGTCTCCATCAACATGGATGTAGGATAGCACCACCTATCCGAACCACGGGAAAAACATCCGTGTCTTTAATTGCGTTTGAATTCTCCAAACCCTTCCCTTTACATTCTTGCAAGTTGCATGCTTTACTTTCCGCTGCCAATATACTCCTTGCATGCTTGCTTGAATTGTGTGATGATTGCTTGACTTGTCCTAAAATAGGTTAAATCTGCCAAGAACTAAAATTGGGAAAAGGTTAAGTTTTTATTTGGTCAAGTAGTCTAATCACCCCCCTTCTAGACATACTTTTGATCCTACAGCACCACCACAATATTATCGAGGACTATGGTGGAGGGGGGCACCGCACACGGCTAAGAGATCAATGATCAACTGTTGTGTCTATGGGGAGCCCCCTTGCCCCCGTATATAAAGGAGCAAGGGAGGGAGTCGGCTGGCTTAGGAGGAGGGCGCGCCAAGGGGGTAGTCCTACTCCCACCGGGAGTAGGACTCCTCCTTCCCTTGTTGGAGTAGGAAAGAAGGAAAGAGGGGGAGAGGAACAAGGAAAAGTGGGCTGCACCCCTTGTCCAATTCGGACCAGAGGGGTGCGCGCGCCTCCTTCCTTTTGGCCTCTCTCCTCTATTCCCGTATGGCCCAATAAAGCCCATATACTCCCCGGCGAATTCCCGTAACTCTTCGACACTCCAAAAAATACCCGAATCACTCAGAACCTTTCCGATGTCCGAATATAGTCGTCCAATATATCGATCTTTACGTCTCGACCATTTCGAGACTCCTCGTCATGTCCCCGACCTCATCCGGGACTCCGAACTCCTTCGGTACATCAAAACTCATAAACTCATAATATAACTGTCATCGAAACCTTAAGCGTGCGGACCCTACGGGTTCGAGAACAATGTAGACATGACCGAGACACGTCTCCAGTAAATAACCAATAGCGGAACCTGGATGCTCATATTGGCTCCCATATATTCCACGAAGATCTTTATCAGTCAGACCGCATAACAACATACGTTGTTCCCTTTGTCATCGGTATGTTACTTGCCCGAGATTTGATCGTCGGTATCTCATTACCTATTTCAATCTCGTTACCGGCAAGTCTCTTTACTCGTTCCGTAATACATTATCCTGCAACTAACTCATTAGTTGCAATGCTTGCAAGGCTTAAGTGATGTGCATTGCCGAGAGGGCCCAGAGATACCTCTCCGACAATCGGAGTGACAAATCCTAATCTCGAAATACGCCAACCCAACAAGTACCTTCGGAGACACCTGTAGATCACCTTTATAATCACCCAGTTACGTTGTGACGTTTGGTAGCACACAAAGTGTTCCTCCGGTAAACGGGAGTTGCATAATCTCATAGTCATAGGAACATGTATAATTCATGAAGAAAGCAATAGCAACAAACTAGACGATCAAGTGCTATGCTCACGAAATGGGTCAAGTCAATCACACCATTCTCCTAATGATGTGATCCCGTTAATCAAATGACAACTCATGTCTATGGTTAGGAAACATAACCATCTTTGATCAACGAGCTAGTCAAGTAGAGGCATACTAGTGACACTCTGTTTGTCTATGTATTCACACATGTATTATGTTTTCGGTTAATACAATTCTAGCATGAATAATAAACATTTATCATGATATAAGGAAATAAATAATAACTTTATTATTGCCTCTAGGGCATATGTCCTTTAGCACGCGCTACTGCTACGGGTTAGCTGTAGCGCCTTATTAGTAGTGCCGTTCCCCGCGCTACTGATATACCTAGAACCCGCGCTGCTGCTAGCCTTTTCCCTAGTAGTGATAAAGCCCCCTATAAGCAAAATAAAGATTGCAATTGGGACCTTTTGTCCCGGTCGAGCTCCTGCTCACGCCCGATCCGCGTGGATCCTTCATGGACAGGGAGCTCATAGCGCTTGGATAGATCCTATCTTGAGTTTGATCCGACACCAGAGGCTGCAGAGCCCATAGATGCCGCCCACCCACGCGCCACCATTCTCGAGCCGGACAACGTGGACACCGCCTGCCTACACATCGAGGAACGGCGTGGCACCACCATGCTGTCTAGCTCTGGCTATCTTCGCCTCTCGCCATGTCCGACCCCTACTTCACTCCATGTCTTCTGGACACAAGCTCACGCTGTCCCACCCCTCCGCCTCGACCAGAACTCCGGCGAACCCTCGAGCTGCTCTGCCCAGGACGACCTCCACTGCCTAGTCACCTCCTGTTATGAGTTGCTGCTTCGACGGGGAGCCATGGTGAAGAAGCGCGGCCTGTGCGACAGGCCTCACCTAGTTGGTGGTAGGCATTTCAGCATCATGCTGGATGAGACCTTCGAAGTGGATACAACAAGTCACAACGATAAGTCTTTTTTCGTAATGAAGTATGACTTCTACTTCTTTTGCTTCAACTTATAATTTTAATTTTTTACTATTCTACTAGTGTATCCCCTGTCATGCAAGAATTTATGTCTTGGATAAGATTGGTTTCAGTACTATGGAAAGTATGGAGGTAAAGAGAGTCCACTTGAGGATCGAGCATGGTTATACTTTTGCCGTAAAATTATACAATGCAGACACCTACACCTATTTTGAATGCAAAAATTGGAGAGCACTATGCAATGCTTATGCATTTGAGCCTGGTATGCTTATCACGTTTGATATTCGTCCGGAAGATGAAATTGAAGGTAATATCGACATCTGGGTCGATGTGCAGCGCCTCCAGTTCTACCATTATGTGAGTTTCTCAACCATAGTTATTAAGTAATTTATATTTTTTATTTAAAAATAGTTGACAACTAATTTCTATTGACAACTTATTTCCATTCAAGCAAACCTGTCCGGCGCTTGGTAGACAATACCTACTACTGTGTCGGGGCTGAACTAAACTACGCGGAGATAGGTCATTATATTTCATGGCTTTAGGATCTTGATTCTGTCAAGACAAGTTATTTTCCTGGACTTCGAGATATTAGTACTCAAAACGTGTGACCACTAGTGTGCGTATTGAACTACAGTCACATCTATTTAGGAAAGATGGTAAGATTTTTACTATTTGTCCTCAGTGCATCTTTTGCATACATCATTTTTACGCTAAACTTCATTGCTAAGTATGTTACTACGCTGTTCTTCAACAGGGACTCTCGATGAGTGTTGTGCCTCATTGGATCGAGGCTAAAGGTCGCATGACAATGGTTAGCTTACGGCCAAGATATCCTGCATTGCACATGAGTGCATTCATCATTTCTCAAAGCGAGCAAGTCTTAATAGTCAAATACTAGAGCAAAATTATGAAGGATCGCAACAGAGAAGTACTAGTGGGAAGCAATCAGAAGTGCAACCCACAACTAGGAGACAGGTTCATCTACATGCTCCAATATGATGAAGCAGGAGTGCTACACATGTTCTATGCTATTTTCCCCGAGAAAGAGCAGCTGGAGTGATTAGCTAGCTAGAATGAGTTTGAAGATGATGATGTGCTACACTATGACTATGATGATTAAATAGCTAGTGTTGGTGGTAATGACTATGATGATTATTATTAGCTAGTGTTGGTGGTGATTAGATAGCTACCGTAGCTAATGTTGGTGGTGATTAGCTAGCTAGAATGAGTTTGAAGATGATGATGTGCTACACTATGACTATGATGATTAAATAGCTAGTGTTGGTGGTAATGACTATAATGATGATTAAATAGCTCGTGTTGGTGGATTAGATTCAAGTGGAGGCAACATGTGGTGCACCACATGTTGCCTCCACTTGAACCCAATCCACCTTCAGTCCACACACTATTATATATACTAACTAATCATGGTCATAAAATCATATGATGAAAGTACTATATATAAAACCTATATAAATACAGCGAAAATAAGCTGCAATTTCAAAAATATAGGAAAAATAAGCAGTAGCGCTTTTCAGAAGAAACGCTACTGCTACTTACCACTATCAGCAGCGCTTTTCCAACACGAGCACTACTACTGACTAGGTGTAGCAGAAGCGCTACTGCTACCAGTTAGCTGTAGCGCCTTACTGGTAGTGCTTGTATAAGCGCTACTAGTAGCTCTAAAACTAGCGCTACTACTAGGGTTTTCCCTAGTAGTGATGTGAAGAGAAACAAAGTAGATGGGGGAGCTTAAGATAGGGTAGATATGCGCTGCAATGGAAAGGTATATACATATATCCGTGATTGTAGGGTTAATTAGTTACTTCAAAGTAATGTACTTCGATGCACGATTTTTTTGAATGAGTGCGATCTGCCGGGGGCTTCCAAAACATGTCCACTGACCACGGGACCCACCACATATCACAGCAGCCCGATCCATCGCCGTGCCCGTGCCAACCCACGACGTACCATTGCCTCCCTTTGCCTTGCCCCACCAAATTGTTCTTCTTCTCCGGCAACGAAGCCTGCCATCGCTGGCGGAAGGCGAGAGACGAGAGATGTCCATGTGCAGTTCGGCCTCTCCATCCTCATGGCCGTGGTATGGTGCAGTGCCGATGACCAGATGCCCCGAGTGCCCATGCATCACGCCATTGAACAATTGACAACTACATCGGAGAAGAATGGAAACTTTGGGCGGGAATTTGTGAAATGCGAGGGCAAACCAAAAGCAGGGAAGGTTAAATCTATGTTCTTTCGTGGCTTTTTGCTTTGAATTCTGCCCCTAGATTTCTTGTTATTTCCCTAGATTTGGGATTTAGGGTTTTCCTTTCGTTTTTCAGAAGCTAAATACATGCAAGCATTTTGAGTGGCTGGATGAATACATTAAGATGCTTCAAATGGATGGCTTAATTGATTTGAGGCACGAGGGAACCCAAGAGGTAGATCTGCCATTAGCGATGGATAATAAGGGCCGTGCCAATGTCGCTCCAACGGTGGGGGATGCGGAACTCAAGGTGGAATTGAAGAAGATCAACAAGAACCTAAGGCAGTTGATCGATCAGAAGAAGCAGGTAAATCTGATGGCCGCGGATTTTATTTTTCAATAATTGTTGTGGGATTTGTTTACTTGTTGATCATCAGTCGTTAGTAGTTGTTATTACATTATTTCAGTCAGCTTCTGTATACTCATTGTCATGTATGCTTAATGCCTTGTATGACCAGACCAAGGAAAAACTCATTTGAAATCTAATGGAATGAAAAAATAAAATTGAAAACTTGTTTGTTGTTTCCAAAAAAATTAGCAAAGAGGAAAATTATGAAAATAGCACAAACATAACATAGTACCATGAACAAAACATAGTACCACAAATATCAATATAGTTGATCTAACATAACATAGAATAATCTCATACTCCCTCCGTCCGAAAAAACTTGACCCTCAAATGAAGGTATCGAGCACCAAATTAGTGCTAGATACATCTATTTGAGGGACAAGCTTGAACACGCTTTTTCAGACGGAGGGAGTACATAGGTACCCTAGCATAGCCTTACTACCTATAACACTAACACAACATGATAGATTAATTAGGTGGCGCGGCCAGCCCAACACCACCTCATTCCGCTGATACGTCTCCAACGTATCTACTTTTCCAAACACTTTTGACCTTGTTTTGTACTCTAACTTTCATGATTTGAATGGAACTAACCCGGACTGACGCTGTTTTCAGCAGAATTTCCATCGTGTTATTTTTGTGCACAAATAGAATTTCTCGGAATGACCTGAAAATTCACGGAGACACGTTTTGGAATTTATAAAAAATACTGGTGAAAGAATCAGCGCAAGGGGGCCCACACCCTGTCCATGAGGGTGCAGGGCGCCCCCCTGGGGCGCGCCCCTGCCTCATGGGCCCCCTAAGACTCCACCGACATCAACTCCAACTCTATATATTCACGTTCGAGGAGAAAAAAAATAAGAGAGAAGGATTCATCACGTTTAACGATACGGAGCCGCCGCCAAGCCCTAATCTTCATCGGGAGGGTTGATATGGAGTCCGTTCGGGGCACCGGAGAGGGGATCTGTCGCCATCGTCATCATCAACCTTCCTCCACCACCAATTTCATGATGCTCACTACCGTGCGTGAGTAATTCCATCGTAGGCTTGCTGGACGGTGATGGGTTGGATGAGATTTATCATGTAATCAAGTTAGTTTTGTTAGGGTTTGATCCCTGGTGTCCATTATGTTCTAAGATTGATGTTGCTATGACTTTGCTATGCTTAATGCTTGTCACTAGGGCCCAAGTGCCATGATTTTAGATCTGAACCTATTATGTTTTCATGAATATATGTGATTTCTTGATCCTATCTTGCAAGTCAATATTCACCTACTATGTGTTATGATCTGGTAACCCTGAAGTGATAATAATCGGGACCACTCCTGGTGATGACCGTAGTTTGAGGAGTTCATGTATTCACTAAGTGTTAATGCTTTGGTCTGGTACTCTATTAAAAGGAGGCCTTAATATCCCTTAGTTTCCAATAGGACACCGCTGCCATGGGAGGGTAGGACAAAAGATGTTATGCAAGTTATTTTCCATAAGCACGTATCACTATATTCAAAATACATGCCTACATTACATTGATGAACCGGAGCTAGTTCTGTGTCACCCTATGTTATAACTGTTGCATGAGGAATCGCATCCGACATAATTATCCATTGCCTACGAGCTTTTCACATATTGATCTTTGCTTAGTTACTTTTCCGTTGCCACTATTATGATTGCTACAAGAACTACTATTGTTACTTTTGCCACTGTTACCGTTACTTCCATACTACAATGCTACTAAACACTTTGCTGCAGATATTAAGTCTTTCAGGTGCGGTTGAATTGACAACTCAATTGTTAATACTTGAGAATATTCTTTGGCTCCCCTTGTGTCGAATCAATAAATTTGGGTTGAATACTCTACCCTCGAAAACTGTTGCGATCCCCTATACTTGTGGGTTATCAAGACTATTTTCTGGCGCCGTTGCCGGGGAGCATAACTCTATTCTTTGAGTCACTTGGGATTTATATGTGTTGATCACTATGAGGAACTTGATAGATGAAAGAACCAAGATTTTCCCTCAACTACGAGGGGAGGTAAGGAACTACCATCTAGCTCTGCACTTGATTCACCTTCTGTTTTGAGTAAACTTGCGACACCTACTCCTGCTATTGATTCTGATATGTCACATGTTATTGTTGATGCCACTACTACTATGCATTATGCTTATGATGAAACTACTTCTATGCTTGATAATACTGTGCCATTAGGTGAATTTCTTGATGAACACCTTGCTAGGGTTAGAGAAAATGAAATTATTCAAACTGATAATATTGATGAAAGTGATAATGAAGATTCTACCCCTAGATATGAATTGCCTGATGTGCCTGAGGGTTATGTTATGGATGAAGAAACTACTAGAGACCTTTTTGCTTGCAAAGATAGATATGATCTTAGGAAACTGTTAGCTAAGCTGAAAGAAAAGTCTTTGAATGCTAGAATGAAATATGACCCTGCTTTTGCTACTTCACCTATCTGTATTTCTGATAAGGATTATGATTTCTCTATCGATCCTGAGTTAATTGAATCTGATCCTTTTTATGGCTATGAATTTGAAACTGTTGTGGCACATCTTACTAAATTGAATGATATAGCCACCCTATTCACTCATGAGGAAAAATTCGTTACTACTATATCCTTAAGTTATTTCTGTTCTCATTAAAGGATGATGCTAAAACATGGTTTAATTCTCTTGCTCCTGGTTGTGTGCGTAGTCCCTAGGATATGATTTATTACTTCTCTGCTAAATACTTCCCCGCTATTAAGAAACAAGCTGCCTTAAGGGAAATATATAATTTTGTGCAAATTAAAGAAGAGAGTCTCCCACAAGATTGGGAGAGGCTTCTACAATTACTTAATGCTTTGCCTGATCATCCTCTCAAGAAAAATGAAATACTTGATATCTTTTATAATGTACTAACCGATGCTTCTAGAGACCACCTGGATAGTTGTGCTGATTGTGTTTTCAGGGAAAGAACTGTTGAGCAAGCTGAATTGCTATTGAATAATATATTAAGTAATGATAACGATTGGACACTTCCTGAACCAATTCCAAAGAAAATGGGTATTCTATTTCTCAGTCCTGAAGATATGCAAGAGGCAAAGAAATCTATGAAAGAAAAGGGTATTAAAGCTGAAGATGTTAAGAATTTGCCACCTATTGAAGAAATACATAGTCTTAATAACCCGACATAGGTAGTAAAGGTAAACTCTCCCTATAGATTTGATGAAGGTGATATTCCTCATAATAAGTCTGCTAGCCAATGCTTGGATGAGTTATATTATTTTATTGTTAAACAAGAAAACTTCAATGCTTATGTTGGTAGACAATTGAAACGTAATGCTTATATGATTGAACACTTGAGTGATTATATGTATAGAGTTAAAGGTGACCTTAAACTTATTATTAAACATGCTTCTATGGTTACCACTCAAGTAGAACTAGTGCTTAAAGCACAGGATGATTTGCTCAATGAATTGAATAATAAGGAAAATGAAAATGCTGTTAGAGTTGTGACTAGAGGTGGCAAAATGACTCACGAACCTTTGTATCCCGAGGGCCGCCCTAAGAGAGTTGAGCAAGAGTCTCAGAGAACTAATGTTGATGCACCTAGTCCTTCTAAGAAGAAGAAAAAGAAAATGATAGGACTTTGCTTGCTTCTAGTGAACCTGTTGTTGACACACCCGAGAATCCCAATGATATTTCTATTTATGATGCTGAAACACAATCTGGTAATGAACATGGACCTAGTGATAATGTTAATGATGATGTTCATGTTGATGCTCAACCTAGCAATAACAATGATGTAGAGATTGAACCTGTTGTTGATCTTGATAACCCACAATCAAAGAATCAACGTTATGATAAGAGAGTCTTCATTGCTAGGAAGCATGGTAAAGAAAGAAAACCATGGGTTCAGAAACCCATGCCTTTTCCTCCTAAACCATCCAAGAAAAAGGATGCTGAGGTGATAACCCACAAGTATAGGGGATCACAACAGTTTTCGAGGGTAAAGTATTCAACCCAAATTCATTGATTCGACACAAGGGGAGCCAAAGAATACTCTCAAGTATTAGCAGCTGAGTTGTCAATTCAACCACACCTGGAAACTTAATATATGCAGCAAAGTATTTAGTAGCAAAGTAATATGATAGTAGTGGTAATGGTAGCAAAAGGTAATAGTAGTAAATGTAATGTTTTTGGTATTTTGTAGTGATGATAGCAATAGCAACGGGAAAGTAAATAAGCGAAGAACAATATATGGAAAGCTCGTAGGCAATGGATCGGTGATAGAGAATTATGCCGGATGTGGTTCATCATGTAACAGTCATAACCTAGGGTGACACAGAACTAGCTCCAGTTTGTTGATATAATGTAGGCATGTATTCCGAATATAGTCATACGTGATTATGGAAAAGAACTTGCATGACATCTTTTGTCCTAACCTCCCGTGGCAGCGGGGTCCTTACGGAAACTAAGGGATATTAAGGCCTCCTTTTAATAGAGAACCGGAACAAAGCATTAACACATAGTGAATACATGAACTCCTCAAACTACGGTCATCATCGGTAAGTATCCCGATTATTATCACTTCGGGGTTAACGGATCATAACACATAATAGGTGACTATAGACTTGCAAGGTAGGATCAAGAACACTCGTACATTGATGAAAACATAATAGGTTCAGATCTGAAATCATGGCATCGGGCCCTAGTGACAAGCATTAAGCATAGCAAAGTCATAGCAACATCAATCTCAGAACATAGTGGACACTAGGGATCAAACCCTAACAAAACTAACTCGATTACATGATAGATCCCATCCAACCCATCACCGTCCAGCAAGCCTATGATGGAATTACTCACGCACAGCGGTGAGCATCATGAAATTGGTGATGGAGGATGGTTGATGATGACGTTGGTGATGGATTCCCCTCTCCGGAGCCCCGAACGGACTCCAGATCAACCATCCCGAGAGGTTTTAGGGCTTGGCGGCGGCTCCGTATCGTAAAACACGATGATGTCTTTTCTCTGATTTTTTCTCCCCGAAACTCAATATATGGAGTTGGAGTTGGAGTTAGAGTCGGAGATGCAACAGGGGGCCCACGAGGTAGGGGGTGCGCCCTAGGGGGGCAGGCGCGCCCCCACCCTCGTGGCAAGGTGGTGGGCCCCCTGGCCTTCATCTTTTGCATGTATTTTTCTTATTTTCTGAAAAGTGGCTCCATGAAGTTTCAGGTCATTCCGAGAACGTTTGTTCCTACACATAAATAACACCATGGTAATTCTGCTGAAAACAACGTTAGTCCGGGTTAGTTCCATTCAAATCATGCAAGTTAGAGTCCAAAACAAGGGCAAAAGTGTTTGGAAAAGTAGATACATTGGAGACGTATCAACTCCCCCAAGCTTAAACCTTTGCTTGTCCTCAAGCAATTCAGTTGACAAACTGAAAGTGATAAAGAAAAACTTTTACAAACTCTGTTTGCTCTTGGTGTTGTAAATATGTAAAGCCAGCATTCAAGTTTTCAGCAAAGATTATAATTAACCACATTTGCAATAATGCATAGGTCTCAAGTTTACTCATATCAGTAGCATAATCAATTAGCGAACCATAATAATAAATCTTGGATGAAAACACTTTCTCAAAACAATCATAATATGATATAACAGGATGGTATCTCGCTAGCCCTTTCTGAGACCGCAAAACATAAATGCAGAGCACCTTTAAAGACCAAGGACTGACCAGACATTGTAATTCATGGTAAAAGAGATCCAGTCAAGTCATACTCAATGTAAACTAACAGTAATGAATGCAAATGACAGCGGTGCTCTCCAACTGGTGCTTTTTAATAAGAGGATGATGACTCAGCATAAAAGTAAATAGATAGGCCCTTCGGAGAGGGAAGCAGGGATTTGTAGAGGTGCTAGAGCTCGGTTTTGAAATAGAGGTGAATAATATTTTGAGCGGTATACTTTCATTGTCAACATAACAACCAAGAGATGGCGATATCTTCCATGCTACACACACTATAGGTAGTTCCCAAACAGAATGGTAAAGTTTATACTCCCCCTTCCACCAACAAGCATCAATCCATGGCTTGCTCGAAACAATCAGTGCCTCCAACTAACAAGAGTCCCAGGGGGAGTTTTTTTGCAATTATTTTGATTTAGTTTGCATAAAGCATGGGACTGGGCATCCCGGTGACCAGCCATTTATCTCGTGAGTGAGGAGCGGAGTCCACTCCTCTTGAGAATAACCCACCTAGCATGGAAGATATGGACAACCCTAGTTGATACATGAGCTATTCGAGCATACAAAACATGATATTTATTTGAAGGTTTAGAGTTTAGCACATACAAATTTACTTGGAACGGCAGGTAGAAACCGTATATAGGTAGGTATAGTGGACTCATATGGAATAACTTTGGGGTTATGGAGTTTGGATGCACAAGCAGTATTCTCGCTTAGTACAGGTGAAGGCTAGCAAAAGACTGGGAAGCGACCAGCTAGAGAGCGACAACAGTCATTAACATGCATTAAAATTAATCAACACCGAATGTAAGCATGAGTAGTATATAATCCACCATGAACATAAATATCGTGAAGGCTATGTTGATTTTGTTTCAACTACATGCGTGAACATGTGCCAAGTCAAGTCACTTAAATCATTCAGAGGAGGATACCACCCTATCATACCACACCATAACCATTTCAATAGCATGTTGGCACGCAAGGTAAACCATTATAACTCATAGCTAATCAAGCATGGCACAAGAAACTATGATCTCTAGTTGTCATTGCAAACATGTTTATTCATAATAGGCTGAATCAGGAACGATGAACTAATCATATTTACAAAAACAAAAGAGGTCGAGTTCATACCAACTTTTCTCATCTCAGCCAGTCCATCATATATCATCATAATTGCCTTTCACTTGCACGACCGAATAGTGTGAATAATAATAATAGTGCACATGCATTGGAATAAGCTAGAATCTGCAAACATTCAATAAACAGGAGAAGACAAGGCAATATGGGCTCTTTTGTCAGATCAACAATAATGCATATAAGAGCCACTTCAACAATTTAATTATGGTCTTCTCCTATCGACCCCCAAAGAAAAGAAATAAAACTATTTACACGGGAAAGCTCCCAACAAGCAAAAGAAGAACATGAAATATTTTTGGGTTTTCTTTTTAATTACTACTACAAGCACGGAAATTAAACTGATTAAAACCTACAACTAATTTTTTTGGTTTTTCTTAAGGTTTATTAAACACACAAGAAGAAAGCATAAAAAGGAAATTAAACTAGCATGGATAATACAATGAAAAAGTATGAGCACCGACATCTAGCAATGAGTATGTGAACATAAATGTAATGTCGGTGGGAAATACGTACTCCCCCAAGCTTAGGCTTTTGGCCTCAGTTGGTCTATGGCCATGGTTGGCATGGCAGATATCCATAATAGTAGCTGGGGTCGTACTGCGATGGAGCAGCTATCGCATGCTGAGCTGCAGCATGGCGATGAGCGGCCTCCTCTCTCCTCTCGTACTCATCTGCTGTGATAGCCTGGCTTATTAGGGATGGTAGACTACTCATATCAATAAGGAATTCCTTCTTTTCCGGGAGCCCATTCGGACAGAACTCCAAAGTTAAGCGTGCTCAGCTTGGAGTAGTGTCAGGATGGGTGACCGACCGGGAAGTTGCTCCCGGGTGCGCACGAGTGAGGACAAAGTGCACAGAAAAGACTAGTATTGATCTATGGGGCCAGTCTAGATCCCGCCAGGAGTAACGACCACTGGCGGGTGTGTCCGGGGCGTTACAAGTTGGTATCAGAGCCGACCCTCGCGGTTACACGGATGGTTGCGGACAGGTGCGTGGTCATGTTGTTCATGACGTTTGTGACCCGTCGTGGCACCCGGCATGGCACATGTACCGGACTGGCAGCATAGACGTTTGTGCCAAGAGGGAACGTTCCTGTGGCCCGACGAGGACATCGGTTCCTCTGAGTGGGGGTGTATGTGATAGCCTGGCTTATTAGGGATGGTAGACTACTCATATCAATAAGGAATTCCTTCTTTTCCGGGAGCCCATTCGGACAGAACTCCAAAGTTAAGCGTGCTCAGTTTGGAGTAGTGTCAGGATGGGTGACCGACCAGGAAGTTGCTCCCGGGTGCGCACGAGTGAGGACAAAGTGCGCAGAAAAGACTAGTATTGATCTGTGGGGCCAGTCTAGATCCCGCCAGGAGTAACGACCACCGGCGGGTGTGTCCGGGGCGTTACATCTGCCTCCTCTCTGGTGATAGTATATCTTCCTCTTGCCTGATAATCAAAGAAGGCAGGAGCAGGGAGAGTAATACGGACAGCATGGTGTCTGTGAAAGATTAGTCGATACTGGAGAGGTGATTCGTTCCTCTCGACAAACTGGTGGTGAACCATAGCATTAAAATCTAGATAAGCAGGTGGTAATTCACTATCATCTTCGTGTATGTCTATACCAAGAAATTAGCTATGCGGGTTGCGTAAATCCCTCCAAAGAAATCTCCGTTATATCTATTAAGGTGCAACCTACGTGCAACAATGGCTCCCAAATTATAAGATTGGTCTCCTAACACAGCACTCCTAAGAATACTGAGATCGGGGACACACATGTGACATGCCTCATCTTTACCATTAATGCACCTACCTATGAAGAGAGCAAAATAATGTATAGCAGGAAAGTGAATGCTCCCTATGGTAGCTTGTGTAATATCTCTAGATTCTCCCACAGTTATGCTAGCAAGAAAATCTCTAAATTCAGATTTGCGAGGATCCCTTATACTACCCCATTGTGGAAGTTTGCATGCAGTGGTGAAATCCTCTAAGTCCATAGTGTAAGATTTATCATAAAGATCAAACAGGACAGTTGGAGAATTACGTGAAGTTGAAAATTCAAACCTCCTCACGAAGGTACTGGTGAGGTTGTGGTACCGGCAGCACTTCTCCTCCTCGAAGCTCACGAGATTGGCGTTACGCAAATATGCGTCAAATTCTTCCTTAATTCCCGCTCGATCCATAAAGTTCTCAGAGGGCCATTCACAA
This sequence comes from Triticum monococcum, assembly GCA_034509565.1. Lineage (NCBI taxonomy): Eukaryota > Viridiplantae > Streptophyta > Magnoliopsida > Poales > Poaceae > Triticum > Triticum monococcum. Next base: position 701,927,566 of record CM067847.1, read on the forward strand.
GGACGCACTGGAGCGTTTCTTGGTGGCTCGTCATCAGCATCACGCATTGCAAGCCTGGGTCCTTGCTTTCTTGAAGAACCACCTTGGAACATTTTCCTAAGCATATTTCTTCCTCAAGGAACAATCTCCCCAAGCAGTTTTGTGAGAGGTGCTTTGAGCAAGGAGATCAAAAATGGCAGCAAGATGAGCTAGAACTCGGGTTTGAGCTGGTTATTCGTGTTAGTGGGAGGAAGATGAAGTGTGTGGGTGCAGGAATAAGTGGAGGAGGGCCACCATGGGCCCACGAGGCAGGGGGCGCGCCCTCCACCCTCGTGGGCCGGTGGTTGACCCCCCTTGTGTGTTCTGAGTTCCATAAATCCGCAAATATTCTAGAAAAATCATATTTAAATTTCAGGGCATTTGGAGAACTTTTATTTTCAAGGTATTTTTATATTGCACGGATAATCAGATAATAGACAAAAAAATATTTATTTTATTTTATTTAATATAAATAACAGAAAGTAAAAGTGGGGTACAGAAGGTTGTGCCTTCTAGTTTCATCCATCTCATGATCATCAAAAGGAATCCACTAACAAGGTTGATCAAGTCTTGTTAACAAACTCATTCCGAATAACATGGAACCGGAGAAATTTCGAATAACACTATGTTACCTCAACAGGGATATGCACATCCCCAATAATAAGAATATCATATTTCTTCTTGACAGTAGGAAGAGGAAATTCAAAACCTCCAAATATAATCGATGGAATTTTTCCAATAGAGTTGATACTATGAACTTGAGGTTGTTTCCTCGGAAAGAGTATCGTATGCTCATTACCATTAACATGAAAAGTGGCATTGCCTTTAGTGCAATCAATAACAGCCCTTGTAGTATTCAAAAAGGGTCTACCAATGATAATCAACATACTATCGTCCTCGGGAATATCAAGAATAACAAAGTCCGTTAAAATAGTAACGTTTGCAACTACAACAGGCACATCCTCACAAATACGAACAGGTATAGCAGTTGATTTATCAACCATTTGCAAAGACATTTCAGTAGGTGTCAACTTATTCAAATCAAGTCTACGATATAAAGAGAGAGGCATACCACTGACACCGGCTCCAAGATCACATAAAGCAGTTTTAACATAATTTCTTTTAATGGAGCATGGTATAGTTGGTACACCGGGATCTCCAAGTTTCTTTGGTATTCCACCCTTAAAAGTATAATTAGCAAGCATGGTGGAAATTTCAGCTTCCAATATCTTTCTTTTATTTGTAATGATATCTTTCATGTACTTAGCATAAGGATTGGTTTTGAGAATATCAGTTAATCGCATACGCAAAAATATAGGTCTAATCATTTCAGCAAAGCGCTCAAAATCCTCATCATCCTTTTTCTTGGATGGTTTGGGAGGAAAGGCATGGGTTTCTGAACCCAAGGCTCTCTTTCTTTACTATGTTTCCTAGTAACAAAGTCTTTCTTATCATAACGTTGATTCTTTGATTGTGGGTTATCATGGTCAACAATAGGTTCAATTTCTATATCATTATCATTACTAGGTTGAGCATCATCATGAACATTATCATTAACATTATCACTAGTTTCAGGTTCATTACTAGATTGTGTTTCAGCATCAGAAATAGAAATATCATTTGGATTCTCAGGTGTTTCAACAATAGGTTCACTAGAAGCATGCAAAGTCCTATCATTTTTCTTTTTCTTCTTTTTAGAAGAACTACGTGCATCTATATTATTTCTCTGAGAATCTTGCTCAATTCTCTTAGGGTGGCCTTCAGGATAGAAAGGTTCCTGAGTCATTCTACCAGTTCTAGTAGCCACTCTAACAACATTATCATTATTTTTACTATTTAATTCATTGAGAAAATCATTTTGAGCTTTAAGTACTTCTTCTACTTGAGTGGTAACCATAGAAGCATGTTTACTAATAAGTTTAAGTTCACCTTTAACATTAGCCATATAATCACCCAAGTGTTCAAGCATATTTGAATTATATTTCAATTGTCTACCAAAATAAGCATTAAAATCTTCTTGCTTAGCCATAAATTTATCAAACTCATCTAAGCATGGGCTAGCAAACTTAGTAAATGGGATTTCAGCTTTATCATATCTATAGAGAGAGTTTACCTTTACTACCTGTGTAGGGTTATCAAGACCATGAGTTTCTTCAATAGGTAATGGATTAAGATTATATGTTTCTTCAACAGGCGGTAAATTAAGACCATGTATTTCTTCAATAGGAGGTAAATTCTTAACATCTTCAGCTTTAATACCTTTTTCTTTCATATATTTCTTTGCCTCTTGCATATCTTCAGGACTGAGAAATAGAATACCCTCTTCTCTGGAGTTCGTTTAGGAATAGGCTCAGGAATTGGCTCCGGAGGTGTCCAATTATTTTCATTTGTCAACATATTGTTCAATAGAATTTCAGCTTCATCTGTTGTTCTTTCCCTGAAAACAGAACCAGCACAACTATCTAGGTAATCTCTGGAGGCATCGGTTAGTCCATTACAAAAGATATCAAGTATTTCATTTTTCTTAAGAGGATGATCAGGCAAAGTATTAAGTAATTGGAGAAGCCTCCCCCAAGCTTGTGGGAGACTCTCTTCTTCCATTTGCACAAAATTATATATATCCCTTAAAGCAGCTTGTTTCTTATGAGCAGGGAAATATTTAGCAGAGAAGTAATAAATCATATCCTGGGGACTACACACACAACCAGGATCAAGAGAATTAAACCATGTCTTAGCATCACCATTTAATGAGAACGGAAATATTTTAAGGATATAAAAGTAGCGAGTTCTCTCATCTTTAGTAACAGGGTAGCTATATCATTTAATTTAGTAAGATGTGCCACAACAGTTTCAGATTCATAACCATGAAAAGGATCAGATTCAACTAAAGTAATTATATCAGGATCAATAGAGAATTCGTAATCCTTATCAGTAACATAGATAGGTGAAGTAGCAAAAGCAGGGTCAGGTTTCATTCTAGCACTTAGAGATTGCTTACTCCATTTGGATAATAACCTTTTGAGTTCATTTCTATTTTCACAAGCTAAGATAGCGAAAGAGGCTTCTTGATCAAAAACATAACCCTTAGGAATAACAAGTGATTCTTCATCATCACTTTCATCAATATCATCAAATTCAATATTTTCAATTTCTCTAGCCCTAGCAAGTTGTTCATCAAGAAAATCACTAAGTGGCACAGTAGTATCAGGCATAGAGGTAGTTTCATCATAAGTATCATGCATAGTGGAAGTGGCATCATCAATAACATGCGACATATCAGAACGAATAGCAGAAGTAGGTGTAGGTGTCGCAAACATACTCATAACAAAAGGTGAATCAAGTGCAGAGCTAGATGGCAGTTCCTTACCTCCCCTCGTAGTTGAGGGATAGATCTTGGTTTTTGGATCTCTTAAGTTCTTCATAATGATAAGCAGATATATATCCCAAGTGACTCAAAGAATAGAGCTATGTTCCCCGGCAACGGCGCCAGAAAATAGTCTTGATAACCCACAAGTATAGGGGATCACAACAGTTTTCGAGGGTAAAGTATTCAACCCAAATTTATTGATTCGACAAAAGGGGAGCCAAAGAATACTCTCAAGTATTAGCGGCTGAGTTGTCAATTCAACCACACCTAGAAACTTAATATCTGCAGCAAAGTATTTAGTAGCAAAGTAATATGATAGTAGTGGTAACGGTAGCAAAAGGTAACAGTAGTAAATGTAATGTTTTTGGTATTTTGTAGTGATGATATCAATAGCAATGGGAAAGTAAATAAGCGAAGAACAATATATGGAAAGCTCGTAGGGAATGGATCGGTGATAGAGAATTATGTCGGATGGGGTTCATCATGTAGCAGTCATAACCTAGGGTGACACAGAACTAGCTCCACTTCGTTGATATAATGTAGGCATGTATTCCGAATATAGTCATACGTGCTTATGGAAAAGAACTTGCATGGCATCTTCTGTCCAACCCTCCCGTGGCAGCGGGGTCCTTACAGAAACTAAGGGATATTAAGGCCTCCTTTTAATAGAGAACCGGAGCAAAGCATTAACACATAGTGAATACATGAACTCCTCAAACTACGGTCATCACCGGTACGTATCCTGATTATTGTCACTTCGGGGTTAACGGATCATAACAAATAATAGGTGACTATAGACTTGAAAGATAGGATCAAGAACACTCATATATTGATGAAAACATAATAGGTTCAGATCTGAAATCATGGCACTCGGGCCCTAGTGACAAGCATTAAGCATAGCAAAGTCATAACAACATCAATCTCAGAACATAGTGGACACTAGGGATCAAACCCTAACAAAACTAACTCGATTACATGATAGATCCCATCCAACCCATCCCGTCCAGCAAGCCTACGATGGAATTACTCACGCACAACGGTGAGCATCATGAAATTGGTGATGGAGGATGGTTGATGATGACGATGGCGACGAATTCCCCTCTCCGGAGCCCTGACTCCAGATCAGCCCTCCCGAGAGGTTTTCGGGCTTGTCGGCGGCTCCGTATCATAAAACGCGATGATTTCTTTTCTGTGATTTTTTCTCCCCGAAACTAAATATATGGAGTGGGAGTTGGAGTCGGAGACGCAACAGGGGGCCCACGAGGTAGGGGGGCGCGCCCTAGGGGGGCAGGCGCGCGCCCACCCTCGTGGCAAGGTGGTGGCCTCCCTGGCCTTCATCTTTTGTAGGTATTTTTCTTATTTTCTGAAAAGTGGCTCCGTGAAGTTTCAGGTCATTCCGAGAACGTTTGTTCCTGTACATAAATAACACCATGGTAATTCTGCTGAAAACAACGTCAGTCCGGGTTAGTTCCATTCAAATCATGCAAGTTAGAGTCCAAAACAAGGGCAAAAGTGTTTGGAAAAGTAGATATGTTGGAGACGTATCATGAGGATTTTGAGCGCTTTGCTGAAATGATTAGACCTATCTTTTTGCATATGCGTTTGATTGATATACTTAAAATGAATCCTTATGCTAAGTATATGAAAGATATTGTTACAAATAAAAGAAAGATACCGGAAGCTGAAATTTCCACCATGCTTGCCAATTATAATTTTAAAGGTGGAATACCTAAGAAACTAGGAGATCCTAGAGTACCAACTATACCATGCTCCATTAAAAGAAACTATGCTAAAACTGCGTTATGTGATCTTGGAGCCGGTGTTAGTGTTATGCTTCTCTCTTTATATCGTATTCTTGATTTTAATAAGTTGACACCTACTGAAATATCTTTGCAAATGGCCGATAAGTTAACTGCTATACCTGTCGGTATTTGTGAGGATGTGTCTGTTGTGGTTGCAAACGTTACTATTTTAACGGGCTTTGTTATTCTTGATATTCCCGAGGATGATAGTATGTTGATTATCCTTGGTAGACCCTTTTTTTAATACTGCAGGGGCTGTTATTGATTGCAACAAAGGCAATGCCACTTTTCATGTTAATGGTAATGAGCATATGATACACTTTCCGAGGAAACAACCTCAAGTCCATAGTATCAATTCTATTGGAAAAATTTCAACGACCACTATTGGAGGTTTTGAATTCCCTCTTCCTACTGTCAAGAAGAATTATGATATTCTTATTGTTCGGGACATGCATATTCCTGTTGAGGTAACCTAGTGTTATTCGACAATTCTCCGGTTTCATGTTATTCGGAAAGACTTTGTTAACAAGACTTGATCAACCTTGTTAGTGGATTCCTTTTGATGAGCATGAGATGGATGAAGTTAGAAAGCACAACTCTCTGTACCCTCCTTTCACTTTCTGTTATTTAGATTAATAAAGCAAAAATAATATTTTCTGTCTGTTTTCCGCATTATCCTTGCAATAAAAATACCCCAGAAATAAAAGTTCTCAAAATGTCATGAAAATGATATATGATTTTTTGTAGAATATTAAAGAATTACTGGCACCGAGAACACACCAGGGGGCCCCACCACTTGGCCACGAGGGTGCATGGCGCGCCCCTGCCTCGTGGAACGCACGTGGACCCCCTCCGCTTATTCCAGCACCCACTCACTTCGTTTTCGTCCAGAAAAAAAATCCTCCCATAGCTCAAACCCGAGTTTTAGCTCATCTTGCGGCTATTTTCGATCTCCTTGCTCAAAGCTCCATTCACAAAACTGTTTGGGGAGATTGTTCTTCGGTATGTGACTCCTCCAATGGTCCAATTAGTTTTTGTTCTAGTGCTTTATTTATTGCAAATTTTTGTTGCTAAGGTGACCCTGTTCTTGAGCTTGCATGTCAAATTTGCGTGGTCAAAAGTAGTTTTAATGCATGATATAGCCTCTAGGCACTTGTAGGAGTAGTTACTATCAATCTTGTTGAGTTTGGTTCACTTTTATTTTGAGTCACTAAAAAATTTCAGAAATTTTTCAGAGAAAGAAAATGATGAAGTGATTGTTGAGGGGCTCTTCGAGCTGAAGTTCGAAGGATAAGAAGACTGAGGAGAATAAAAAGCCCAAATGCAATCTTCCTCGCACTGCGCAGGTTCGGCCGTGTGAATGGCCTTGTGATGAGTTCTTAAGAACCATCGGAATTTACGATGATTTCTATTACTTGGCTGAGAATGCAGGCCTCACCGACTTCCTCCACGACCAGCGCGAACAGTATCTGCTAGTCACTAATATTTTTGTGCAAATTTTTTATTTCCATGCTAAGAAATCGCCACCTTTAGTGGAGTTTCACTTATATGATGAGGTTAACGAGATGTCACTCCATGATTTTTGTTGAGTCTGCAAGATACCCTTTGAGGGCAGCATCGAGGAACCACACCATAGTGATGTGGATGGGTTTATTGATAGAATTTCTGTAGGAGTAACTAGGAAAGTTTCCGATGCAAGAATTACCAGTATACATTTTCCTGTTCTACGTTACTTTTTGATATTTGCTAGTAGATGCTTAATTGGTCGCAGGAACAGTGGAAATCTTAGTGCTCCTGATATTGTCATTTTGCGCCATGCTTTGTGATACGTCTCCAACGTATCTATAATTTATGAAGTATTCATGCTATTATATTATCTATTTTTGATGTTTATGGGCTTTACTAAATACTTTTATATTATTTTTGGGACAAACCTATTAACTGGAGGCCCATCCCAAATTGTTGTTTTCTTGCCTATTTCAGTGTTTCGAAGAAAAGGAATATCAAACGGAGTCCAAACGGAATGAAACCTTCGGGAGAGTTATTTTTGGAATGGAAGCAATCTAGGAGACTTGAAGTAGACGTCAGGGAAGCTTCGAGGAAGCCACGAGGCAGGGAGGCGCGCCCTACCCCTGGGCGCGCCCCCACCCTCGTGGGCCTCTCGTGGCTCCCTTGACCGGCTTCTTTCGCCTATATATATCAATATACCCTAAAAACATCGAGCAACAGAATAGATCGGTAGTTCCGCCGCCAGAAGCCTTCGTAGCCACTGAAAACCAATCTAGACCCGTTCCGGCACCCTGCCGGAGGGGGGAATCCCTCTCCGGTGGCCATCTTCATCATCCCGGCGCTCTCCATGTTGAGGAGGGAGTAGTTCACCCTTGGGGCTGTGGGTATGTACCAGTAGCTATGTGTTTGATCTCTCTCTCTCTCTCTCGTGTTCTTGAGTTGGCATGATATTGATGTATCGCGAGCTTTGTTATTATAGTTGGATCTTATGATGTTTCTCCCCCTCTACTCTCTTGTGATGAATTGAGTTTTCCCTTTGAAGTCATCTTATCGGATTGAGTCTTTAAGGATTTGAGAACACTTGATGTATGTCTTGCATGTGCTTATCTGTGGTGACATTGGGATATTCACGTGATCCACTTGATGTATGTTTTGGTGATCAACTTGCGAGTTCCGCTCGTGAACTTATGCATAGGGGTTGGCACACATTTTCGTCTTGACTCTCCGGTAGAAACTTTGGGGCACCCTTTGAAGTACTTTGTGTTGGTTGAATAGATGAATCTGAGATTGTTTGATGCATATCATATAATCATACCCACGGATACTTGAGGTGACATTGGAGTATCTAGGTGACATTAGGGTTTTGGTTGATATGTGTCTTAAGGTGTTATTCTAGTACGAACTCTTGAATAGATCGATCCGAAAGAATAACTTTGAGGTGGTTTCGTACCCTACAATAATCTCTTCATTTGTTCTCCGCTATTAGTGACTTTGAAGTGACTCTTTGTTGCATGTTGAGGGATAGTTATATGATCCAATTATGTTATTATTGTTGAGAGAACTTGCACTAGTGAAAGTATGAACCCTAGGCCTTGTTTCCTAGCATTGCAATACCGTTTACGCTCACTTTTATTACTTGTTACCTTGCTGTTTTTATAATTTTAGATTACAAAAACCTATATCTACCATCCATATTGCACTTGTATCACCATCTCTTCGCCGACCTAGTGCACCTATACAATTTACCATTGTATTGGGTGTGTTGGGGACACAAGAGACTCTTTGATATTTAGTTGCAAGGTTGTTTGAGAGAGACCATCTTCAACCCACGCCTCCCACGGATTGATAAACCTTAGGTCATCCACTTGAGGGAAATTTGCTACTGTCGTACAAACCTCTGCACTTGGAGGCCCAACAACGTCTACGAGAAGAAGGTTGCGTAGTAGACATCACTTTGTTTCGTGATACCACTTTCAGCTTAGGCGCTATTGTTGCTAAACGATTAAATCTGAACCGTAAAAAGGGCCCGATTTTTGAAGGCATATTTGCTTCAAGACTTGCTGAACATTTTGGGATACCTATTAGGCATTATGAGAAAGAGGAAAATTTGCTGCCTCCTATTTTTCTAGATTATAGGAGTATGGTAGCACATGATTTTATTGTTAAAGATAAGAAGAAGATGCTTAAGTATAATTTGATATTTGATAAAACTCATTGTGGGATTATTACCTTGCCTGCACCCTCTCCGTTTAGCATACCAGGCACGTACCTCATCTTACACGAGGCCATTTATGCGTACTAGAGGCCGACACAAGTCCCAGAGCCTGAGCCCGAGCCACCACTTGATCGTTAACGTCAGTCTGTTTATCAGTGGGATTCGGAGGAGATCGTCAACCAGTGGCACCCTGAGGACCCTCCTTAGTACACCAGAGGGACACTACAAGAATTATGTTAATCCATGACGGAATGGTTCCGTCATCGACCTATGCAAAACTGTCATGGAAGGCTATGTGTGCTGGATTTAAATTCCGTCATGTATATCACATCATAATTTGTTCGATGCACGCTCCTTGCCGAATCATCCAAAACCGTCATGGACCATGACGGTTCTTGACTGTCATGGACCATGACGGTTCTTGATCGTCATGGATGGCACTTAACTAATATGCACATAACAGCGTTAAAGTGCGTGCCACATCAGCATTTGACATGAATCCGATGTGGCGGCCCATGAAGTAATTAGCCCAACGAGAATTAATTTTAGCCCCATGCAAAACTAACACGTAGTAATCAACCCAATTGCAATTTTGGCCCATTAAATTTTAGGACTATACAAGGCCCACTAGTTTCAATCTTGACGATTAGCCCATCTTATTTCTCTTGTTTCATAGAAATTGGTATTAGTATAAATTTTTCATAAAACAATGCTCATGTCATTACATAGAAGGAAAAAAATATAAACACAGCAGGAAAAAGTTACACATAAAACTTAAAATTACGGAAATTTTCGTACAATAGATCAGTTGAAGACTAGAAAAACAAAAGAAAGTAAAAACTAAAAACACCCTATGCTAACTCTGCAGCCACCGCGATGATAAAGAAAACGGAAAAACTCTTCAACCATCGCCGCCCGCCCAGTGCTCGCTGGACGACAACCGGGGGTCATTCCCGTGCATTTCTGGACGCAGATCCGGCCATCCACGCCGGCGTCATCATAGGCAGAACATTATCCGCAAATATCTTGCCTCAACTCATGCTGGAGATTGTCTGCGCGTCGACAAAAGTTAAGACAGCCTCGAAAAATCCAAAGTAGAGAGGAAGGGGGACCTGGTGGGGCGAGCGGCACATAGCAGCAGTCAACGGAGAATTCGATGGTGAGGACGATGCAGGCGACGGATGCGGGCCCGAAGGGGCGGCAGCGCCCCAACACAGCGCAACCCCCAGCGGCATGGCCCAGTAGCGGCTCTGTGCAGCCACCGCGGTTCGGCATGCCCACAACAGGGTCGCCCTCTCCTTGCAGCAACATGGCCATGACCTGCATCAATGAGATCCATGATTTGCATCAACGACCTGCCATGATCTGGTCGATTGGGAGAGAAAGGGGCAGGAGAGGCTAGAGGTGAGGGAAGGGGGTGGTGGTGGTGTAAGCGTGTAGGGAGGTAGGATGCCCGTGGCCGCTCCGTGATCCACCCAGGGTTGCCATGGACTTGCAGATCTCGGTGGGATCTGACCGGAGAAGGGAGTGCAGGGGACGCGACCGGTTGAGGGGTAGATGGGCACGACGGGGAGGCGTCGGAGTGGGAGAATTTGTGCACGACGGGGAGGGGCCGGAGGAGGTGGGTTCGGCGAGCTGGCGGCATGAGAGGAAGGAGGTGGGTGGTGCAACCGGGGAGGGTTCTGTCGTTCAAGTTCTGGTGGCGTTGGTCGGCAACGGATATTGCGCGTGGGTGGGCTGAAGATCAGACGAGAAAGAGGGGAGGTTTGCTAGCCGTCGGATCTCAGAGTAGCAGATGGTTAAGATCTGCGATTCGTGGGACGCTTTGCTCACCCAATCACAACGCGAGTTTCCCCTCACACTGGATTGCCACATTGGCAGGGCAGTTGATTTCCTAAAAAATGCAGCGGCGGGCCGTGACGGTTTGGAGAGACAACGTGAAAAAACAAAGCTAAGTCCTACAACTCGTTTTATGAGCTTTTCCTCGCCGGCTATGATGGTTCAGAGAATAGGTTACACCATGTTGATTCCTATATAGATGAAATTAACAAACTATATTCATATTTTTGTGAGTAAACATGAATTAATTTTTGGAGCCACATATCATATATATAGTTGTTGTGTACGAGTGCAAAGTTGTATGTTCGCAATCTGTTACACCATGATTTTTTGACTAATTGGTATTGAACTATGCAAGTATGTGAGAGGTGCACGAATCGTTCAATTCTTTTACTAAAAATTTAGAGTGTAGGTGCATTACCAAAAGAAAAACGTTCAAGTGATCCTTTAGTCAGGCTGGTACCATAGTTGTCACGCACTATTCTCTTCACCCAAGAGGTCTTGGGATCATGTCCTGATTGCATTTTTATTAAAACTTAAAATCTATGGCCTCTAGAAAAGAACAAAGGCCATATGGGCTTTGTAGGGTTTCTAGGCACATTCGCATCTTGCTGATCGATGACGGTTTCTATGACGGACGAGGGAAAATCGTCATCGATTGTGACGGATTTTCATAACGTCACTGGAAATCCGTCATGGATTAACAGGTTTCTTGTAGTGAGTAGCTTCGATCCGTGGGCATAGACCAACTTAGGCCAAAATCCTAAGCTTGGGGGAGTACGTATTTCTCACCGACATTACATTCATGTTCATACACTCATTCTAGTTGTCGGTGCTCATACTTTTTCATTGTACTGTCCATGCTAGTTTATTTTCTTTTCTAAGCCCTCTTCTCGTGTGTTTGAAAAACCTTAAGAAAAACCAAAAAATTAGTTGTAGCTAGTTTACTTTCCATGCCTGCAGTAGTAGTAATTAAAAGAAAACCCAAAAAGATTTCTCGTTCTTCTTTTGCTTGTTGGGAGCTTTCCAGTGTAAATAGTTTTATTTCTTTTCTTGTTCTTTGGGGGTCGAGAGGAGAAGACCATGATGAAAATGTTGAGTGGCTCTCATATGCATTATTGTTGATTTAACTAAGAGCCCATGTTACCTTGTCTTCTCCCTTGTATTAAATGCTTGCAGATTCCAGCTTAGTCCAATGCACGTGCACTACTATTATTATCCACACCGTTTGGTCGTGCAAGTGAAGGGCAATAATGAAGATATATGATAGACTGATTGAGATGAGAGAAGCTGGTATGAACTCGACCTATCTTGTTTTTGTAAATATGATTAGGTCATCGTTCCTGATTCAGCCTATTATGAATGAAACATGTTTGCAATGATAATTAGAGATTATAGTTTCCCATGCCATGCTTAATTAGCTAGGAGTTTATAATAGTTTACCCTGCGTGCCAACATGCTATTAAAATGGTTGTGATGTGGTATGTAGGGTGGTATCCTCCTTTGAACGATTCGAGTGGCTTGACTTGGCACATGTTCACGCATGTAGTTGAAACAAAATCAACATAGCTTCCACGATATTTATGTTCATGGTGATTCATATCCTACTCATGCTTGCACTCATTGTTGATTAATCTTAATGCATGTTCATGACTGTTGTCGCTCTCTAGTAGGTCGCTTCCCAGTCTCTTTCTAGCTTTCACTAGTACTAAGCGGGAATACTGCTTGTGCATCCACTTCCATAAACCCCAAAGTTATTCCATATGAGTCCACCATACCTTCATATATGCGGTATCTACCCGCCGTTCCAAGTAAATTTGTATGTGCCAAACTCTAAACATTGAAATGAAATTCTGTTTTGTATGCTCGAATAGCTCATGTATCAACTAGGGCTGTTTATATCTTCCATGCTAGGTGGGTTATTCTCAAGATGAGTGGACTCCGCTCATCATTCACGAGAAAATGGCTGGTAACTGGGATGCCCAATCCCATGCTCAAATCAAAATAATTGCAAACAAAACACCCCCTGGATTGTTGTTAGTTGGAGGCACCCGTTGTTTCAGACAAGCCATGGATTGATGTTTGTTGGTGGTGGGGGCGTATAAACTTTACCATTCTGTTTGGGAACCGCCTATAATGTGTGTAGCATGGAAGATATCGAGATCTCTTGGTTGTTATGTTGACAATGAAAGTATGCCACTCAAAATATTATTTATCTTTGTTTCAAAACTTGAGCTCTGGCACCTCTGCAAATCCCTGCTTCCCTCTGCGAAGGGCCTATCTATTTACTTTTGTGTTGAGTCATCATCCTCTTATTAAAAAGCACCAGTTAGAGGGCACCACTGTCATTCGCATGCATTGTTATTACTTTACATTGAGTATGACTCGATATCTTTTACCATGAATTACAATGTCTAGTCAGTCCTTGATCTTCAGGGTGCTCTACATTTATGTTTTGCGGTCTCAGAAAGGGCTAGTGAGATACCATCTTGTAATATCATATTATGATTGTTTTGACAAAGTGTTGCCATCCGAAAATTATTATTATTGCTCGCTAGTTGATTATGCCATTGATATGAGTAAACATGAGACCTAAATGTTATTGTGAATATGGTTAGTTGATAATCTTTGTTGAAAACTTGAATGCTGGCTTTACATATTTGCAACAACAAGAACAGAGTTTGTAAAAGTTTTTCTTTATCACTTTTAGTTTGTCAACTGAATTGCTTGAGGACAAGCAAATGTTTAAGCTTGGGGGAGTTGATACGTCTACAACGTATCTACTTTTCCAAACACTTTTGACCTTGTTTTGGACACTAACTTGCAAGATTTGAATGGAACTAACCCGGGCTGACGCTATTTTTAGCAGAATTGCCATGGTGTTATTTCTGTGCAAAAATAAAAGTTCTCAGAATGACATGGAAACGTTTTGGAATTTATAAAAAATATTGGCGAAAGAATCAGCATAAGGGGGCCCACACACTGTCCATGAGGGTGCAGGGCGCGCCCCCTACCTCGTGGGCCCCCTGAGACTCCACCGGCCTCAACTCCAACTCTATATATTCACGTTCGGGGAGAAAAAAATAAGAGAGAAGGATTCATCGTGTTTTATGATACGGAGCAGCCGCCAAGCCCTAATCTTCATCTGGAGGGCTGATCTGGAGTCCGTTCGGGGCTTCGGAGAGGGGAATCCATCGCCATCGTCACCATCAACCTTCCTCCATCACCAATTTCATGATGCTCACCACCATGCGTGAGTAATTCCATCATAGGCTTGCTGGACGGTGATGGGTTGGATGAGATTTATCATGTAATCGAGTTAGTTTTGTTAAGGTTTGATCCCTAGTATCCATTATGTTCTAAGATTGATGTTGCTATGACTTTGCTATGCTTAATGCTTGTCACTAGGGCCTGAGTGCCATGATTTCAGATCTGAACCTATTATGTTTTCATGTATATATGTGAGTTCTTGATCCTATCTTGCAAGTCAATAGTCACCTACTATGTGTTATGATCCGGTAACCCCTAAGTGACAATAATCGAGACCACTCCTGGTGATGACCGTAGTTTGAGGAGTTCATGTATTCACTAAGTGTTAATGCTTTGGTCCGGTACTCTATTAAAAAGAGGTCTTAATATCCCTTAGTTTCCAATAGGACCCAGCTGCCATGGGAGGGTAGGACAAAAGATGTCATGCAAGTTCTTTTCCATAAGCACGTATGACTATATTCGGAATACATGCCTACATTACATTGATGAACTGGAGGTAGTTCTGCATCACCCTATGTTATAACTGTTGCATGAGAAATCGCATCCGACATAATTATCCATTGCCTATGAGCTTTTCACATATTGATCTTTGCTTAGTTACTTTTCCGTTGCCACTATCGATTGCTACAAGAACTACTAATGTTACTTTTGCCACTGTTACAGTTACTTCCATACTACTTTGCTACTAAATACTTTGCTGCAGATATTAAGTCTTTCAGGTGCGGTTGAATTGACAACTCAACTGTTAATACTTGAGAATATTCTTTGGCTCCCCTTGTGTCGAATTAATAAATTTGGGTTGAATACTCTACCCTCGAAAACTGTTACAATCCCCTGTACTTGTGGGTTATCATCCCCCGTTTCAATAAACCGCTTTCTATATTGTAGAACAGTACCCATTTCAATAAACTTAAATTTCACAAATACTAGGCACTCATTAATCACAATACCAGATTTAATATGACCACAATCTCAGAAACATTATAGGTACTCATACATAGTCAACATGCATGGATAGATCTCATATGGCGAACTAATAATAGTTGATAAGCAGTCTACTAGGTAGTCATATAGTAGCATATATATGGTTCAACAGCCACACACACATATATAGTTCTAGATGATATCGATGACGATCATCATCCTCAAGCCTTGGCGGTGGGTGTTCCTGATAGTAATTAGGATGGCCTGTCAACATGAAGATTCTTACCGACGAGAAAGCTCTTCCACCCAACCGAGCTGAAGTGTGTGCGACCGTCTGTGTCCATGTCATACGCACAGGTGGTGACGGAGCCCCTTGCGGTAAGGCATATTCCAGCAGAGCCTTCTTTATCAGGCTCGATACCACAACTCACAGAAAGGCTCTCTGGCAATTTATGATTAAGAAAAACATATCAATTAATAAGTAGCCTCGCATATACTCTTGCAAATATATTTATACTAAGTATAGATTTCTACACTATCAAAAGACAACACTACATTTCTACAAACATGAATTCTACTAATAAGTATGGACTCTACACTATTAACAGTTCCTTGGATTCTACACTAAGCATATATATCATTGGACTCTAGCTACACTAAAGCATATCATCAATTGGATTATACATTAAGCATATATATCATTGGACTCTAGCTACACACTAAAGCATATCATTGATCAGACAGTAATCATGTAATTTGACTCTACACTAATTAAGCATGTCATCGGACTCTATACTAAAGCATATCATTGGCTAACTTCTACACAACATATCACTGGACTCTACGCTAAGCATATCATCAGATTCACTAAGTATATCATTGGATTCTACACTATGCATATCTCATCGGATTCTACATACAGATAATTTGCAATTGTAAGTATAACAATAAAGCATAGGGACAATTCCATTTCTGCCCCTAGCTGGAACCCACTACTCAAATTTGCCCCTAATTTCAATGTGTGCTCAAATTTGCCCCTCTGTCGTTAGTTACCCTTATAGAAATGCCCTTCTGCGCCGTTACCGTCCGGTCAAACAACTTTGACCATCTCAAAAAAATAGTAAAAAAAATAAAAAAAATCTGAAATTTTGTGGGATTGAAGCTACCCATGTGCGCAAGGTGCGTGCAAATTTTCGTGCTATTTAGACATACCAGGAGCTCGTGGCAAAGGAAAACAATAAATCTGTACATCTTTGAATAGTAAATTCAAAACAAATAGCAAGAAAATCTGGACACATTCCCTCTCGATACCCAGAGACCCTCTCGATACCCAGAGACAAGCTCGGAGATGCTGCGGTTTACAAGCGGCCTCAGGGGAAATTAATTGTTGAATTAATAAAAAACACCACCATCCACCATTAAGAAGATGATCTATCACTTTGAATCTTCTCTGCCCGAAACGGGTGAACATTCATACTGATAGTTCATCTCCTTAATAAGAGTGTAATGAATACCGAATCTTACTGCATCTGGACTATCCCACTATTTAAACATATTATGTTGCTTGTCTCTAGGCGAGGTGGGACTAAACTTTGATGGTAGCCTTATCTTTACCGAGAGCTACTCTCGGCAACTGTTCCTTTACCGAGAGGAGCTCTCGGTATAGGTACTGTTGGATCATAAAATTAATACATATTCATAATTGTATATCACCGAGGTACTTTCGCCTAATTAAATAGGTCATGTTGCTGCATGTGGACTATCCGACTATTTAAAGAGGTCATGTTGCTTGTCTTTACTAAGAGCTCCTCTTGGTAACTCTTACTCTGCAGAGAGTTGCTCTCGGTAAAGGTGTGGTTTGATCATAAAGTTATGAAAAACACCGACATCCATTCTTTAGAATACAAACTATCAATATGAATTTTGTTTGTCCGGAACATGAAGATTCATAGTGACAATACGTATTCTTATTAATGAGGACTGATGCTTAATGCGATTGGACTATTGAACTATTTAAACAGGTCTTTATGCTTGTCGGTAGGCGAGGTGGGACTAAATCTTTGCCGAGAGCCACTCTCGGCAAAGAGTTGCAACCATGAACGTGCCGTTATTCTCTGCCGGATGTGCCACGTGGCAAAACTTTGCCGTGTGGTGGCCACTTGGCCCTCGGCAAATAGTTCCTTTGCCGAGGGTTGCCTTTTTGCCGAGGCCTACTCTCGGCATTAACATGTGTTTGCCAAGATGCTCCCTTTGCTGAGAGTCACACTCGGCGTCTCTTACTTTGCCGAGTGTCCGTGGTTTGCCTCTCAGCGAAGACCCTAACACCCGGCGTATACGAAATTTCCAATAGTGCATGAACAATCCATTCCTATAAGAGACCCACTTCTTATAAAGACAACAACAGTTTCATATTGAGATCATGTGTGCGGTGATAAATCTGCATACAATGGTACCTTTGGGAGACGTGGCCGAAAGATTAGCATACCAAGGCGCATATGGCAGACCACTTTGACTTGTCGATGATCCATATCATATCGTAGCACATTAATGTGGAAGCTGACCTCACAGTGAAGATCAAGTTACATTCCGGATGAAATGCAATCCTATGGGAATCAACCGGATGGATAGCAAGCTGATCGGAATCAGTAACATTTGTCCCTCCAAATAAGTATGAAATTTCAACACTATGCTTCAATATCCATTCTTTGCTGTCATAGTCCTTGAGAACATAGACAACTAGTCGAACCACATCACAATGGTGGTTTTTCTCAAAATTGGCATAATGCAGGCGACCCTATGACTGCTGAATAAAACCATCATATAGATGACCAGGGATACCGATATTCGCTCATGTTTCCCCCTCCATGTCCTCCACAAGACAATGAGATGACCTTTTGCCATAGGCTTGAAAATGCAACCAGCCGTTGAGGAAGACATCAGCCGACCAAGGAGTAAGAAGCTCCATATTTTCGCCCCAACTGTCTTCCTTATGATCCTATCTCCTGGTTTCTGATGAATACACCTCCGCTCTACCAAGGTAGAAATTAAAGTCGACATCCTCTAGCAACACAAACACATACTCCCTCCATTCCTAAATATAAGTCTTTTTAGAGATTCCACTATGGACTACATATGGAGCAAAATAAGTGAACCTACACTTTAGAATATGTCTATATACATTCGTATGTAGTTTGTAGTGGAATCTCTAAAAAGACTTACATTTAGGAACGGAGCGAGTAGAAGTGGGAAGACACGGCCGGATCGGAACACAGACGCACTATGCCCACCTTGCTAACATAGATGCGATCAGGCAACAAAACCCACTCCTCTGTGACAGGGTTGCACACGATGTAACAGAACTCATCACCCAGAGCGGAGACATCGCAACAGCGACAGAGGAGGAGGCCATTGCAGCAGTCCAGTAGATCGATGCGCCCGTGGCTGGGAATAAAGGTGAAAGAGGTGTCGATCGGAGGGCAGCTTTCCCCAAGACACTGGCGAAGCAAACTTCTATTTCTAGAGACAACTCCCCTTTGTCGCTCCTAGTGTAGAAGAAGCTAGCTAGAGTTTGAGGGAGCTTCCTGCGGTTTTCGGGGTTGTCGACGAGGCTGAGCCAGTGCTTGGAGACGCACTTGAAGTGGTACAATATAAAACCCACCGAGGAAACCTAATGTAATCAGCCAAAGTATAACAAATAAGCACATACAATAGAAAATACATTGAACATTTGAATAAGCCATCATAGAGAAATCAGCCACAATGCCCCCAGAACGAATCACCATTGCTCCAAACTTACAAGCATATAAAACATCAGAACTTTCAATCACAGACCAAACCAAATGCAAGCAGACGTACCAAATGCGATGCTCCATAGGCAATATAGCACGAATAATTGACATCATTTGTGTAACGATTGTAACTCTTCATACAGTGGCACATATGGCAGATATGGTGGATTGCCATTTTCAAGATTGCATATCACTTTGAGTTGCCGACGGTCCATATCATAGAACATGAACATTCTATTCCAACCCAAGGTGAAGAAGATCAAGTTACATTCCGGATGAATTGCAATCCAACAAAAGTCCTCCTCAATGTCTACATCATGTCGCCCTCCAAATAGATGTGAACTTTCAATGCTATGCTTCAGTATCCATTCTTTACTATTATAGTCTTCGAGAACATAAACTAGTAATCGAACAACATGATCATCATTGTCATCTGTTTCAAAACCAGCATAATACAAGCAGCCCTGTGACTGCTGCATAAAACCATCATTCAGAGAAGGAACACGAGAGTATATCATTGTTCCCGCCTCCTTGTCGGCAGCTAGACACAGGGTAGAGTGATTGACATCGGCAAAAAAATGCAGACTACCATTAAGATATGCAGCTGAGTGAACAAGAACGAGATCAATATCCCAGTACCATTTCTTCTCCTTATGAACCCACCTCCCGGTTTCCGATGAATAGACATATGAACAGACGTCCACTCCCAGGAGACCAAATCCATTTAGTTCGTCCGTCAACAAAAACACATGGAAGTGGGGGGACACGGCTGGATCAAAACCTAAGTGCACAATACCCACCCAGCCGGCATGGTCGCAATATGGCAACTCAGTCCATTCCTCCGCGGCAGGATTGCACACGACGTAATGGCGCTTGCCACCATGGGCAGATACGCCGTAGAGAAGGAGGCCATTGCAGCAGTCCAAAAGAAAGGCGTTCTGGCCGTAGGGCAGGAAGGTGAGATTGGTGCGACTGCGGTTCCCGGATAAATTGGTGAAATGAAGAACTGGATGTACCAATTGCTCCTCCGTGGTGCCCCTGAAGAAGAAGCCGGTCAGGGTCCGGGGGAGCTTCCGGCGGTAGGTGCGGTCGTTGATGAGGCCGAGCCAGTGCTTGGAGACGCACTTGAAGCGGCAGAGCGACCTGGCGGGCACACGCGAGAGTATCTGGACTAGAAGGTCGTCGGTGAGTCTCTCGGCCGCCGTCTCGCTGCCACTGGGAGGAGAAGAGGAGGACCTGCACACAGAGATGGAGAAGTGGTCTCAGGGGATCGTGTGAAGAAGGGAGAGGAAGGTCGCAACGATTCATGGCGATGTCTGCTCTGCGTACCTGATCCGAGTTGATTTGCGTCCGTCCTCCCACTGGCGAGCTCGATCCACCGGTGTGGACATGGCGGCGGCAGCGCCGTCAAACGCGGAGCAGGGGTGATGAAACCTAGGGGGGCGGGGGAGGGGATTTAAACCTACAGGGACGGGGGAGGCTAATGGGCCGTCATTAGTATATTGGGCTAAACAGTACATGTCCCATTTCCACTAGAACCCTTTAAAAATCAACCCAAAAAGAACATAAAAGTAGGAATCTTTATTATATACACCCTCCGTCCCAAAATAAGTGACTCAACTTTGTACAAGTTGAGTCACTTATTTTGAGACGGAGGAAATACTAGTAAAACGCCCGTGCGTTGCTATGGGTCTAGCACAGGTAAATAAATACGTTCTTAGTATGAAAAGGAAGCATAAGTAACATACAAGTTTTGTCAGGATCATCTGGGAAAATCCTCTCTGCTACTGCCATCATCGATGATGAAGCCCCTCTTGCCAACATTTCGTGGAGTTGGGCAATGGCATGGCGTGCAACGCCAGCATCGAGGAAGCAGCTAAGCAGCATGGTCAACTAAAGCAGAGCTGCAGTACGAGTGACGTGGTCATGACTCACGAGCAGCTAGCCACCAAAGTACAATCAATTGGTCGAGAGTCGAGACCGAAGCCGGATAAACCCAAACGGTGGTGGAAGTCTTCCATGGTGGGCTGACTCACGACAGCAATATTGTGCTAACATCTCCCCGGGGGACAGCGCGCTCTCCTCTGTATGAATCTAGCGAAGGAGAGAAGGAATATACACAAAGAGATTTTTTTCTTTTCTTGTGTATGCATGTGTTGTTTCATGTCGGGAGATTGTAGTTCTGCTGGCCTAATTAACTAGATCATCAGCGACCAGCGCCTTCCACAACATATGGCTAGTTCTTTTCAGATTCCTCGGCTGGTTCTAGGTCCGTATGCGACCTAATTTGTGTTTTGGAACACCTTAGCGGATACAAACAGAGGAAAATGTTCTTGACCTATCATATTTGGCTATATCCTATACATGCATGCCGAATCTGTCTGGAACTATATATAATTCAGAGATATCTTAGGAACACCATTACTTATCTCTGTACTTCATATTTGAGCTGGCCCTTAAATTAATCTGCATGTTAGCAAAATATCCAACCTATAGTCACGTTTTGTGCGCAATATCCTGTACCTTAAACCATCGCAAATCCTTTATCTTGTGAGCTTCATTCTTCATGCACAATACAAGCAATACTTCAACATTGAATACTTCACAATTGGAAAAAAATAAATGCGAGGAGGAAAGTTTGCTCTTATGTGTTAATAAGTCCACAGAGAATCTAAGCAAGTTGTTTCATGTTTGATGTTTTTTGTCATATAGCCAAACATTATTATTTAATGACCGTTCTCTAGATTTCATGTGAAGTCGTGTATATTTTTAATTGTTTCATAAAACCTTTTAATTGGAATGTATTTTTTTCACTTGCCAACAATTCCCTAAAAGACTGTTATATTATTCTAGACAGAGAAATGTGGCTTTGGATTGATAGCCGAGGACAAAATAAAGAAAGGAGAATTTGTTATAGAATATGTAGGAGAAGGTATGGGTTTGTTGAAATCTATTTTGAGCAAGTAAATGAAATGCAGACAAATGCAAGTATTATTATTTTTTACTCATATTGGGCGATCAAACTAATATCCATATATCTTGCATCAATATTGTAGTTATTGATGACATAACTTGTGAGGAAAGACTATGGAAAATGAAGAGACAACGTTACACTAACTTCTATCTTTGTGAGGTCAGCAGCAATATGGTCATTGATGCGACAAACAAGGGAACAAGTCCAGGTTTATACAATCTTGGGCTCAGGTGTGCGCTGCTTTGTACAATTGAAAAAGGAGTGTGCTTTGTACACTGAGCCATGCGGCTCGCCTCTAGGCGACGGCTCACGCTGGCGCCGTGCTGGTCGCCGACGCCACCGGCGGATTCCGGATCTCGGTTCTCTTGCCTAGGTTCTATCCATGCAGAGGAGGTGGTGCATGCGGTTCAAGACTCCTCCATCGAAGCCTCTACTCTGTATTCTTCGGTTGTTCGTCGGAGGAAGACGGACGAGGAACTGGCGGCTGAGTTCTGGGCGCACATTGGTTACCCTACACCGGCGTCTAGTTTGTGGGAGAGACCGTTGTCTCGACGGACAGGTGAGGTTTCTCGTGTTTGCAGGTCTGACAAGAACGGAGAACTGTCGCTGGACTCGGCAGAGATCGCGGTGGCCTCTACGTCGGATGCTATCGTGGATGTGCCAGGATCGAAGGTGTCACCGATGATACTTGCCGCGGCCGCCCGCGGTGTCTCCAGGGTGCCCGTCCGGTCAAGACCGCTGATCAAGCCTTGGATTGGCCCGATCCCGCCTCCTCGGGCATCGCTGCCAAGAACTCTCGGCGATCTCTTGCCGCATGTGTGTCTCGGAGATGGGGAGGCCTCACCGGAATTCTGTTTGCCGGCGTTTTCTTGGGGTCAGGCAGGGCGGGGCGCTAAAGCGATCATAGTTCGAAATCTTGATCCGTCATCTGCGGCTGTTTCAGGTCTGACATGTGATCAGACGAATCCTGGACGTCGGCTCCGGATGGTCAATCTCAACCGTTGGCTTCGACACTTGTGGAATCGGGCAGAGCACACTTGTGGAATCGGGCAGAGCAGGCAGCCAACCCTAGATTCAACCATTCCTTCGCGGCTGCTGTCCGCTCCCCAGCAATGACGCACGCCGACCCACCCGCGTCGCCGAGCACCTTCACCGGCAACCAGTCTAATCCGTCTTCAAGCTCCTCTCAGCCAAATGCTTCGCCGTCGGGAGGCGCTCTTGGCTTCGTGCTGGGGTTTACCAGCCGGTGCAGGTCGCGCAACCCTATGCGCCGCTGGGAACTTTCGCGCCGGTGCAGCACCCGTCGGTGCATCCGCAGCCGGTGCAGGAGTCCACTGTGTATTAGGCGCCGTTCCAGCAGCAGTTTTTTGGGACCTCAGGTCAGTTTGTGCCGCAGCCGCCGTATCTTCTTCAACCAACGACTGGCTTCGCGCAGCAACATCAATAGCCTGCAGCTTTTCAACCAGCCATGAACGCTTAGGGCATCTCCAGCCGTTGGCCCCCCAGGGGGCGTCTAAAAGCGCCGCCTGGGGGTGAGCCGGCGCAAAACATGGCCCTGGGGGTGAGTCGGTCGCCAGCCGTCGGCCCCAGGGCTGCCCCCAGGCGCGTATTAAAAAAAAGAACTGTTCGGCGAAGTTATGATAAAAACTAGTTAAATTTCGGCCAAACATGGCAAATTTCGGCGAAATTCGTCCAAACATTACATTAACCTAATCTAAAAAAAGAAAGGGGCTGAAGTCGTCGCCGCCATCGTCGTCGTCGGCCTTCTCCTCCTTGACGCGGGTGCCCCTGCTGGACCCCTGCCCAGCGTCGCCATGGTGAACAGGCGGCGGCGCGTCGTCGTCGTCGTCGCTGTCGCATAAGACGACGACCCCGCCTTCCTCGCGGCCGCGTCGGCACTCCTCGAAGCGGCGTAGGGCGGCGCATTGGCGCTCCTTCTCCTTCTTCCGACGCGCCTTCTCCATCGCAATGGAGTCCTGGCACGCCCATTCGAGGGCCGCGTCGTCGTCGTCGAACTCCGCCTTCACCGGCGCCAGCCCCGGCTCCGTCTTCACCGGCGCTAGCCCCGGCTCCGTCTTTGGCTTGACGAAGCGTGGAGGAGCCGACGAGGAGGAGGCGCGCCGGCCGCCCTCGTTGATGACGATGCCGGCGCTGCGAGTGCGCCGGCCGAGAAGCGTCTCCGCCGCGGGCTCGGCCTTGACGCCGAGCAGCGCCGGAGAGCCGGAGGAGTGTGAAGAAGAGCGTGATGAGGAGGAAGAAGAGGAGGCGCCAAACCTCCTTGGCGCCCATGGCCCGACGCGTCGGTGCTGCGCCGGGGCGGCCACCCTCGCCGGGGGGTACGCCAACGGCGGGTCGTTGCCGCCCTCGTGGTACGTGAGCACGCCCTCGAGTGTGCGGCCGGGGACGCCCCACCAGAGGTGGCGCCCCTCGCTGTTCTGCCGGCCGCCGACCATCGGCCCGCCGTTGGTGGACGCCAAGTGCTGCTGCTGGCGGCGCTCGAAATACGCCGCCCAGGCCGCGTGGTTGTCGGCGGCGTACTGGGGGAGGGAGAGTTGGGCGTCGGTGTGGGACGCGCGCACGATCTCGACCTCCTCGGCGAAGTACTTCGGCTTCGCCACGGCTTCGGGCAACGGGGGAATGGGCACTCCCCCGGCGCCGAGTCTCCACCCCGTTGGCCCGACACGCATGTCCGGCGGCGCCGGGATGTTCGCCTGGAACAGGAGCCAGGACTCCTGTTCGCGGAGATGACGGCGACCGAAGCCGTTGGCCGCCGCCTCGTCTCCGGGGAAGCGTTCTGCCATGGCGACGGCGGGGCTGGGCGGGCTCGGGAGAGGTAGAGGGAGGGGCTGGGCGGCGGCGCTCGAGAGAGGCAGGGAGAGGGAGGGGCTAGACGGCGGCGAGTGTTGGGGAACGCAGTAATTTCAAAAATTTTCCTACGCACACGCAAGATCATGGTGATGCACAGCAACGAGAGGGGAGAGTGTTGTCTACGTACCAACGCAGACCGACTGCGGAAGCGATCACACAACGTAGAGGAAGTAGTCGTACGTCTTCTTCCCGATCCGACCGATCCAAGTACCGTTACTCCGGCACCTCCGAGTTCTTAGCACACGTTCAGCTCGATGACGTTCCTCGGGCTCCGATCCAGCAAAGCGTCGAGGAAGAGTTCCGTCAGCACGACGGCGTGATGACGATCTTGATGTACTACCGACGTAGGGCTTCGCCTAAGCACTACAACGGTAAGATCAAGGTGGAATTTGGTGGCAGGGGGCACCGCACACGGCTAAGGAACGATCTCAAGGATCAAGTTGTGTGTCTTGGGGTGCCCCCTTCCCCCGTATATAAAGGTTGGAGGAGGGGAGCCGGCCGGCCAAGGGAGAGGAGGCGCAGGGGAGTCCTACTCCCACCGGGAGTAGGACTCCTCCCCCCAATCCTAATCCTATTAGGACTCCCGGGGGGAAAAGGAGAGAGAAGGGGGGGCCGGCCCCTATCCTAGTCCTACTAGGACTTTGGGAAGGGGGGCGCCGGCCAGCTTGTGGGCTTTCCCTTTTTCTCCTTTTCCACTAAGGCCCAATAGGCCCATTAGTCTCCCGGGGGGTTCCGGTAACCCTCCCGGTATTCCGGTAAAATCCCGATTTCACCCGGAGCACTTCCGATGTCCAAACATAGGCTTCCAATATATCAATCTTTACGTCTCGACCATTTTGAGACTCCTCGTCATGTCCGTGATCTCATCCGGGACTCCGAACAACCTTCGGTACATCAAAATGCATAAACTCATAATAACTATCATCGTAACGTTAAGCGTGCGGACCCTACAGTTCGAGAACAATGTAGACATGACTGAGACACGTCTCCGGTCAATAACCAATAGCGGGACCTGGATGCCCATATTGGCTCCTACATATTCTACGAAGATCTTTATCGGTCAGACCGCATAACAACATACTAAACGATCGGGTGCTATGCTAATGGAATGGGTCATGTCAATCAGATCATTCTACTAATGATGTGACCTCGTTAATCAAATAACAACTCCTTGTTCATGGTTAGGAAACATAACCATCTTTGATTAACGAGCTAGTCAAGTAGAGGCATACTAGTGACACTCTGTTGGTCTATGTATTCACACATGTATTATGTTTCCGGTTAATACAATTCTAGCATGAATAATAAACATTTATCATGATGTAAGGAAATAAATAATAACTTTATTATTGCCTCTAGGGCATATTTCCTTCAGTCTCCCACTTGCACTAGAGTCAATAATCTAGATTACATAGTAATGATTCTAACACCCATGGAGCCTTGGTGCTGATCATGTTCTGCTCGTGGAAGAGGCTTAGTCAACGGGTCTGCAACATTCAGATCCGTATGTATCTTGCAAATCTCTATGTCTCCCACCTGGACTAAATCCCGGATGGAGTTGAAGCGTCTCTTGATGTGTTTGGTCCTCTTGTGAAATCTGGATTCCTTTGCCAAGGCAATTGCACCAGTATTGTCACAGAAGATTTTCATTGGACCCGATGCACTAGGTATGACACCTAGATCGGATATGAACTCCTTCATCCAGACTCCTTCGTTTGCTGCTTCCGAAGCAGCTATGTACTCCGCTTCACATGTAGATCCCGCTACGACGCTTTGTTTAGAACTGCACCAACTGACAGCTCCACCGTTTAAAGTAAACACGTATCCGGTTTGCGATTTAGAATCGTCCGGATCAGTGTCAAAGCTTGCATCAACGTAACCTCTTACGGTGAGCTCTTTGTCACCTCCATATACGAGAAACATATCCTTAGTGCTTTTCAGGTATTTCAGGATGTTCTTGACCGCTGTCCAGTGATCCATTCCAGGATTACTTTGGTACCTCCCTGCTAAACTTATAGCAAGGCACACATCAGGTCTGGTACACAGCATTGCATACATGATAGAGCCTATGGCTGAAGCATAGGGAACATCTTTCATTTTCTCTCTATCTTCTGCAGTGGTCGGGCATTGAGTCTTACTCAATTTCATACCTTGTAAACAGGCAAGAACCCTTTCTTTGCTTGATCCATTTTGAATTTCTTCAAAATCTTGTCCAGGTATGTGCTTTGTGAAAGTCCAATTAAGCGTCTTGATCTATCTCTATAGATCTTTATGCCTAATATGTAAGCAGCTTCCCCGAGGTCTTTCATCGAAAAACTT
This sequence comes from Triticum monococcum, assembly GCA_034509565.1. Taxonomy (NCBI): domain Eukaryota; kingdom Viridiplantae; phylum Streptophyta; class Magnoliopsida; order Poales; family Poaceae; genus Triticum; species Triticum monococcum. The sequence continues at coordinate 701,954,459 of CM067847.1, forward strand.
TTATTCAAGTATCCCTTTATGCTATCCAGAAATTCTATATCATTTCCAATTAGCAATATGTCATCCACATATAATATCAGAAATGCTACAGAGCTCCCACTCACTTTCTTGTAAATACAGGCTTCTCCAAAAGTCTGTATAAAGCCAAATGCTTTGATCACACTATCAAAGCGTTTATTCCAACTCCGAGATGCTTGCACCAGTCCATAAATGGATCGCTGGAGTTTGCATACTTTGTTAGCTCCTTTTGGATCGACAAAACCTTCTGGTTGTACCATATACAACTCTTCTTCCAGAAATCCATTCAGGAATGCAGTTTTGACATCCATCTGCCATATTTCATAATCATAAAATGCGGCAATTGCTAACATAATTCTGACGGACTTAAGCATCGCTACGGGTGAGAAAGTCTCATCGTAGTCAACCCCTTGAACTTGTCGAAAACCTTTTGCAACAAGTCGAGCTTTATAGACAGTAACATTACCGTCAGCGTCAGTCTTTTTCTTGAAGATCCATTTATTCTCAATTGCTTGCCGATCATCGGGCAAGTCAACCAAAGTCCATACTTTGTTCTCATACATGGATCCCATCTCAGATTTCATGGCCTCAAGCCACTTTGCGGAATCTGGGCTCACCATCGCTTCTTCATAGTTCGTAGGTTCATCATGATCTAGCATCATGACTTCCAGAACTGGATTACCGTACCACTCTGGTGCAGATCTCACTCTGGTTGATCTACGTGGTTTAGTAGTATCTTGTTCTGAAGCTTCATGATCATCATCATTAGCTTCCTCACTGATTGGCATAGGTGTCAGAGAAACAGTTTTCTGTGATGTACTATTTTCCAATAAGGGGGCAGGTACAGTTACCTCGTCAAGTTCTACTTTCCTCCCACTCACTTCTTTCGAGAGAAACTCCTTCTCTAGAAATGATCCATTCTTAGCAACGAATGTCTTGCCTTCGGATCTGTGATAGAAGGTATACCCAACAGTTTCCTTTGGGTATCCTATGAAGACACATTTCTCCGCTTTGGGTTCGAGCTTATCAGGTTGAAGCTTTTTCACATAAGCATCGCAGCCCCAAACTTTAAGAAACGACAACTTTGGTTTCTTGCCAAACCATAGTTCATAAGGTGTCGTCTCAACGGATTTTGATGGTGCCCTATTTAACGTGAATGCGGCCGTCTCTAAAGCATAACCCCAAAACGATAGCGGTAAATCAGTAAGAGACATCATGGATCGCACCATATCTAGTAAAGTACGATTACGACGTTCGGACACACCATTACGCTGTGGTGTTCCGGGTGGCGTGAGTTGCGAAACTATTCCACAATTTTTTAAATGTATACCAAACTCGTAACTCAAATATTCTCCTCCACGATCAGATCGTAGAAACTTTATTTTCTTGTTACGATGATTTTCAACTTCACTCTGAAATTCTTTGAACCTTTCAAATGTTTCAGACTTATGTTTCATTAAGTAGATATACCCATATCTGCTTAAATCATCTGTGAAGGTGAGAAAATAACGATATCCGCCACGAGCCTCAATATTCATCGGACCACATACATCGGTATGTATGATTTCCAACAAATCTGTTGCTCTCTCCATAGTACCGGAGAACGGTATTTTAGTCATCTTGCCTATGAGGCACGGTTCGCAAGTACCAAGTGATTCATAATCAAGTGGTTCCAAAAGCCCATCAGTATGGAGTTTCTTCATGCGCTTTACACCGATATGACCTAAACGGCAGTGCCACAAATAAGTTGCACTATCATTATTAACTTTGCATCTTTTGGCTTCTACATTATGAATATGTGTATTACTATCTTCGAGATTCAACAAGAATAGACCACTCTTCAAAGGTGCATGACCATAAAAGATATTATTCATATAAATAGAACAACCATTATTCTCTGATTTAAATGAATAACCGTCTCGCATTAAACAAGATCCAGATATAATGTTCATGCTCAACGCTGGCACCAAATAACAATTATTTAGGTCTAATATTAATCCCGAAGGTAGATGTAGAGGTAGCGTGCCGACCGCGATCACATCGACTTTGGAACCGTTTCCCACGCGCATCGTCACCTCGTCCTTTGCTAGTGTCCGCTTATTCCGTAGTCCCTGTTTCGAGTTGCAAATATTAGCAACAGAACCAGTATCAAATACCCAGGTGCTACTGCGAGCTCTAGTAAGGTACACATCAATAACATGTATATCACATATACCTTTGCTCACTTTGCCATCCTTCTTATCCGCCAAATACTTGGGGCAGTTCCGCTTCCAGTGTCCAGTCTGCTTGCAGTAGAAGCACTCAGTTTCAGGCTTAGGTCCAGACTTGGGTTTCTTCTCTTGAGCAGCAACTTGCTTGCTGTTCTTCTTGAAGTTTCCCTTCTTCTTCCCTTTGCCCTTTTTCTTGAAACTAGTGGTTTTGCTAACCATCAACACTTGATGCTCCTTCTTGATTTCTACCTCCGCAGCTTTCAGCATTGCGAAGAGCTCGGGAATAGTTTTGTTCATCCCTTGCATATTATAGTTCATCACGAAGCTCTTGTAGCTTGGTGGCAGTGATTGGAGAATTCTGTCAATGACGCAGTCATCTAGAAGATTAACTCCCATCTGAATCAAGTGATTATTATACCCAGACATCTTGAGTATATGCTCACTGACAGAACTGTTCTCCTCCATCTTACAGCTATAGAACTTATTGGAGACTTCATATCTCTCAATTCGGGCATTTGCTTGAAATATTAACTTCAACTCCTGGAACATCTCATATGCTCCATGACGTTCAAAACGTCGTTGAAGTCCCGATTCTAAGCCGTAAAGCATGGCACACTGAACTATCGAGTAGTCATCAGCTTTTCTCTGCCAGACGTTCATAACATCTGGCGTTGCTCCAGCAGCAGGCCTGTCACCCAGCGGTGCTTCCAGGACGTAATTCTTCTGTGCAGCAATGAGGATAATCCTCAGGTTACGGACCCAGTCCGTGTAATTGCTACCATCATCTTTCAACTTTGCTTTCTCAAGGAACGCATTAAAATTCAACGGAACAATAGCACGAGCCATCTATCTACAAGCAACATAAACAAGCAAGATACTATCAGGTACTAAGTTCATGATAAGTTTAAGTTCAGTTAATCAAATTACTTAGGAACTCCCACTTAGATAGACATCCCTCTAATCCTCTAAGTGATCACGTGATCCAAATCGACTAAACCATAACCGATCATCACGTGAGATGGAGTAGTTTTCAATGGTGAACATCGTCATGTTGATCATATCTACTATATGATTCACGCTCAACCTTTCGGTCTCTGTGTTCCGAGGCCATATCTGCATATGCTAGGCTCGTCAAGTATAACCTCAGTATTCTGCATGTGCAAAACTGGCTTGCACCCGTTGTAGATGGACGTAGAGCTTATCACACCCGATCATCACGTGGTGTCTGGGCACGACGAACTTTGGCAACGGTGCATACTCAGGGAGAACACTTCTTGATAATTTAGTGAGAGATCATCTTATAATGCTACCGTCAATCAAAGCAAGATAAGATGCATAAAAGGATAAACATCACATGCAATCAATATAAGTGATATGATATGGCCATCATCATCTTGTGCTTGTGATCTCCATCTCCGAAGCACCGTCATGATCACCATCGTCACCGGCGCGCCACCTTGATCTCCATCGTAGCAACGTTGTCGTCTCGCCAATCTTATGCTTCCACGACTATCACTACCGCTTAGTAATAAAGTAAAGCATTACATCGCGATTGCATTGCATACAATAAAGCGACAACCATATGGCTCCTGCCAGTTGCCGATAACTCGGTTACAAAACATGATCATCTCATACAATAAAATCAGCATCATGTCTTGACCATATCACATCACAACATGCCCTGCAAAAACAAGTTAGACGTCCTCTACTTTGTTGTTGCAAGTTTTACGTGGCTGCTACGGGCTTAAGCAAGAACTCATCTCACCTACGCATCAAAACCACAACGATAGTTCGTCAAATAGACTCCGTTTTAACCTTCTCAAGGACCGGGCGTAGTCACACTTGGTTCAACTAAAGTTGGAGAGACAGTCTTCCGCAAGCCATCTATGTGCAAAGCACGTCGAGGGAACCGGTCTCGTGTAAGAGTACGCGTAAGGTTGGTCCGGATCGTCTCACCCAACAATACCGCCGAACCAAAGTATGACATGCTGGTAGGCAGTATGACTTGTATCGCCCACAACTCACTTGTGTTCTACTCGTGCATATAACATCAAACCATAAAACCTAGGCTCGGATGCCACTGTTGGGGAACGCAGTAATTTCAAAAATTTTCCTACGCACACGCAAGATCATGGTGATGCACAGCAACGAGAGGGGAGAGTGTTGTCTACGTACCAACGCAGACCGACTGCGGAAGCGATCACACAACATAGAGGAAGTAGTCGTACGTCTTCTTCCCGATCCGACCGATCCAAGCACCGTTACTCCGGCACCTCCGAGTTCTTAGCACACATTCAGCTCGATGACGTTCCTCGGGCTCCGATCCAGCAAAGCGTCGAGGAAGAGTTCCGTCAGCACGACGGCGTGATGACGATCTTGATGTACTACCGACGCAGGGCTTCGCCTAAGCACTACAACGGTACGATCGAGGTGGAATTTGGTGGCAGGGGGCACCGCACACGGCTAAGGAACGATCTCAAGGATCAAGTTGTGTGTCTTGGGGTGCCCCCTGCCCCCGTATATAAAGGTTGGAGGAGGGGAGCCGGCCGGCCAAGGGAGAGGAGGCGCAGGGGAGTCCTACTCCCACCGGGAGTAGGACTCCTCCCCCCAATCCTAATCCTATTAGGACTCCCGGGGGGAAAAGGAGAGAGAAGGGGGGGCCGGCCCCTATCCTAGTCCTACTAGGACTTTGGGAAGGGGGGCGCCGGCCAGCTTGTGGGCTTTCCCTTTTTCTCCTTTTCCACTAAGGCCCAATAGGCCCATTAGTCTCCCGGGGGGTTCCGGTAACCCTCCCGGTATTCCGGTAAAATCCCGATTTCACCCGGAACACTTCTGATGTCCAAACATAGGCTTCCAATATATCAATCTTTACGTCTCGACCATTTTGAGACTCCTCGTCATGTCCGTGATCTCATCCGGGACTCCGAACAACCTTCGGTACATCAAAATTCATAAACTCATAATAACTGTCATCGTAACGTTAAGCGTGCGGACCCTACGGTTCGAGAACAATGTAGACATGACCGAGACACGTCTCCGGTCAATAACCAATAGCGGGACCTGGATGCCCATATTGGCTCCTACATATTCTACGAAGATCTTTATCGGTCAGACCGCATAACAACATACTAAACGATCGGGTGCTATGCTAATGGAATGGGTCATGTCAATCAGATCATTCTACTAATGATGTGACCTCGTTAATCAAATAACAACTCCTTGTTCATGGTTAGGAAACATAACCATCTTTGATTAACGAGCTAGTCAAGTAGAGGCATACTAGTGACACTCTGTTGGTCTATGTATTCACACATGTATTATGTTTCCGGTTAATACAATTCTAGCATGAATAATAAACATTTATCATGATGTAAGGAAATAAATAATAACTTTATTATTGCCTCTAGGGCATATTTCCTTCAGCGAGGGGCGGGGCTGGTGTGGGCACAGGCGAGTGGAGGCCGCCGGCTTTTATAGCCGGGCCGTGCCTGTGTGTACGCGTGCGAGGGAGGGGAGGCATCGGCGCGCCGTCCAGTGACGCGCCGCCCGTGAGGAATCAATGGCAAGGCTGACTGGCGGCAGCCTTGCCATTGTTTCCCCGCGGGAACCGAGGCCGTTGGGGGAAGACGAGGCGCCGAGTCGCTGACGCGGCTGGCCCGCATCTTTTTCACGCCAAAACAGCTCGCCTCGGCGCCCCCCAGCGCGCCGGGTTCGGCCTGGGTCTGCCGGCGCTGTTTTCGGCCCAAGCCGGCGAAAATCGAGCTCCTGGGGGCGCGACTGGGCCGTTTTTTCGGCGCCGGCGCGAAAAAATCACCTGGGGAGGCCTTCCTGGGGGCGCGGCTGGAGATGCCCTTATGTGCAGCATCATGGTGCTCCCGCCGGGGTGCAGATGGCACCCAGCTTCAACGCCAGGCCGGCACACAACTCTGCTACCACCGGAGGCCCTGCTGCTGCACGACCTCGCAAGCCGAAGGGAAGCAATGGTGGCCGTCAGAAGACGCACCAGGGAGTAGCTCTACCATTCACCACTCCCCCACCTGCGGTCCCTATGATGTCGCCACTAGTGCAGGTGCCTACCATGGCCCCTTCGTCTATGATGGTTGCGGGTCATGGCCAGTACACGCATATGCAGCTGGGACCAATGCAACAGCAGCCTACACCTACGATTCAACCTTCAGGGGCATCCGATGGTGCAACAATTCCTAAGAGGGTGTGATGCTCTAAGTGCCAGTCTGCAGGGCACACAAATGATGACTGTGAGACACAATAGTTTTGTTTCATTTGCAACAAGACTAATCACCCGATGACTTTGCGGCGCTGCCCTACTCTCAAGATGCCGAAGCCGGTGGCGATGCTGTGTGGTTATGGAACTGAAAGTATGGCCTTTTTTCAGATGCCCGACAATGTCTGCAGGGAGGATTTTGCACCACAAGATTCACTGACGGTGTTGGTATCTATTTCTGGTGGCTCTATAACTCCCAGTATCATGGAGGCAGAGGTTGCTAAGATTGCTCAGTACCAACTGCAGTGGACGTGGGAGGCCATACCGCATGACCAGGATGCTTTTCTCATGTCCTTTCCGAGTGAGGAAGTTCTATACAGGGTCACTTGGTTTGTAGTTTTCATCAAGTCTCACAATGTCACTATCGAGTTTAAGCCTTGGAAGCCAGAGGAGATACCACACCGTTTCGAGCTGATACCTATTTGGGTCCATGTGCATGGGGTGCCTCACGCTCTCCGACACTTCTTGGGTCTGTGGGCGGTTGGCTCGGTGATTGGCGCTACTCTTGACGTTGATCTTCTCTGTTTACGTCAGAGAGTAATTATTGTTCGTATCCAGGTAGCGGTGCTGAACCTTGATGCTTTCAAAAGTAGCACAATTGACTCTCTCTCTACCGATGTCGTGGTTCAAAGAAAAGGTTATGAGTTCCGGTACAGTCTGGAAAAATCATACTTCTGGGTTGATAGTGACTTTGTGCCTCGAGTCTGGGAGCACGACGATAATCTAGGGGGGCGACAAGGGGCATGACAGGGAGCATACATTGAAGAGCAACAACCCAACCAAGAGGTCCAAACCCACTTCATCTCCCAACAACCCTTTGGCCCTTCCTACCACGGGCGGAGTGGTGCCCATGCAGATGATCAGTGTCGTCACACCGCCGAACCCTCATCGAGGTCTTCCTGCCACGGCCGCTTCTTCGTCATTAAAGGGGTCTTCTTCGACGGCGCCGGATACTTCGTCTAAGGCTGTCCCTCCGACAATGTCGGCTCCCCTGTCTTTGGCGCCGCTGACTCCGACTCACTGGTCGGCACCACCCATCGACGAGGGGAGCCACGCGTGGCCCATACCTGAGGGGGTGGCACCTGCGGGGGTGATTGCGAGCGCTACATCGCCGCCACCGTCGCCAGCACCTGCTTTTCTGACTCGTCGGGGAGTGATCTTCTCCTCGGTCATTCGAGCTGGCCAGGAGTCGGCCATGGAGCAACTATGAGTGCTGTCGTCTACTCCTCTGTCACCCAGGGGGCGTCGGCATCCGGACTCGAGGATGTTGAGGAGCAGCCCATACGATATTCTTCTTCTTCGCCACAACAGTCTACACTAGTAGAAAAAGGGCCTATAGTCCCGGTCCGTAAGGGCCTTTAGTCCCGGTTCCTGAACCGGGACTAAAGTGTCGGTACTAATGCCCCGACCCTTTAGTCCCGGTTCAATCCAGAACCGGGACTGATGGGCCTCCACGTGGGCAGTGCGCAGAGCCCAGGCAGGAGACCCTTTGGTCCCGGTTGGTGGCACCAATCGGGACCAATAGGCATCCACGTGTCAGCATTTCCGTGGCTGGGGTTTTTGTTTTTTTTGAAGGGGGGGGGGGGGGTTGGGGGTTTTGGGGGGGTTAATTTAGGTGTTTCATATATCGTGTTAGCTAGTTATAATTAATAGAGAGAAGTGTCCTCTCTTATGTCCGTGCTTGGTTGACGCTACGTACTATACATACGTATAGAGAGGACTAGACACGCTAGCTAGCTAGTAAGCAAACGAAGGAAACAGAAGATCGTCATGAACATATATGCATACAGAGAGAAGTGATATCGACCACCTCTCCTTCTCCGAGAGATTGGTCGAACAACAAGTTCTCGTATATCTGTCCGACACTACCGGCTACATATATACAATAATTATCTCTTACAAATATAATCATACGGACTCATGGTTCACATAGTATTCTCCGTCTTCAGTGATCACGTGGTCAAGAAAGAATGCCGCCAATTCCTCTTGAATTGCTCGCATGCGAGCTGGTTCTAGGAGTTCATCCCGCTTCCGAAACATCTAATTTGAAGAAGGGGGTCAATACATATATATATGAGTGAATGAAACTCAACACAGATGATGGTAATAAAATAAAATTGTGAATGTTGTTATTTCCGTACTTCATATTGTTCATCAGAGTACCCGCCCCGCTCACAGGTCGTGTGGCGGATGGACTCGCACACGTAGTATCCACAGAAATCATTCCCTTGTTCCTGCCACAACCACTTTACAAGAAATAGAGGTCAATCAAACTGATAAGCAAGAATGCTAAATGGTATTGATGAAACTAGCGCTTGAATCACTAGCTAGGAGATGCGCGGAACATGCTACTATAGTACTTACTTTTGGGTGTCTAAATTCCAGCTCCTTCGGCAGTCCCGGAACTTTTCTGGTGAATTTTCTCCAAACCCTGCCGGACAAAGAAAACAATCACTTGATATCAGGAAAAGAACAAAGTTGCTGATATGGTGGATAATGATTGATTTAACTTACTTCTTGAGGATTTCAGTCATGTCCGCATACTCCTTGGGATCTTTTCGTTTAGAGTCCAAGCAGTTACTACTCCCCGCTCAAGCCTAATCTCTAGGAGAATATAGTGGAAACTGCACACGCATGCATAACTCATCAATTACATTACTATAACCTTGACTAATATGTAAGGGAAACTGAATATGCACAAGACAGTAACACTCACTTGAAGTTGTAAGGAAAGAGTATTATATCTTTGTTTTCATTTTTTTGAATGATCGTAGCAAGTTGGCCTCGGTATCTTCAGGACGATGTTCAACCTCAGTTGCATCTATGAAATATGTGTTAACGAACCCAATATCACCGATTTGTCTTTTCTTCAATTCAGCGATCTTCAATCTGCATAATATAGTGAGGATAATTATAAATACATGCAATGAAAGAGATGAGCTATATAGAGAGACTTAATGACAGAAGTAGTAGTAATTACAGACAGTAGCAGGTGACCGTTGTTTTATCGAGGGCCAATTGATTGAAAAACTAATAGAACTCCTCAAATGGAATAGGCAACAGTTCAATTCCTGAGAGGTCATGATCCGGTTTAACTCTCGCATACAAAGTATTCCTCCCCTCAGACTCTCTGTAGATTTTCAAGTACCAATCATGTAATCTTCGCATCATCGTTGTTAAAGATTTTCATCTTTGACGAGAGGCTTCCCGTACTCGTATCTGTGTATCTGCACCTCCATGGGATCATAATGTACATTGTCGGGCAGGTAATTGTCAACATTGCAATAACTGGGCACCATCCTCGGATCGACGATGTCGCTAGGCACCTTGAGCGGGGGGCACGATTGCTTCGCTTGTTCGCCGAGCTGGGCAATTTGTTTCCCAGCTGCTCGTCGTTCTTTCAGCCTTTGATCACTGACTGTACTTCCCGACCGCTCCGCTTCGGCCCATGTCTTTGCAATAATGCGCTCATAGTTGCCTTTCGGCGGAGACTTGGGTGGTTTTGTCAGGGGCCCCAGAGTGCGCTTCACTTTCACCGGATCTACCTTCTCCTCCGGAGGTGGATGTCTCTTTGCTTTCAACCCTTGAAACCAGTCATCCACTTCGGTTCGCGTGATCTTCGCGTTCTCCTCCGGGGTCCTCTCGTATGGTAACTTCTCTGGAGTCTTTAGAGAAGGACCGAATCTGTATGTCCTCCCGCCTCTGGTTGTACTGCTAGACACCGACCGAGCAGACGGAGCGGTTGTCTTCTTTACTTGCTTAAGAGGCGGAGGAGAAGGACTACGACGCGCTGGAGCAGCTGGAGCGGCGGCAGGTCTCTTCCGCCCTTGCTGGCGAGGCGGAGAAGGAGGAGGCTGGCTGCTCGGGCGCGTCGGCGCAGGCGGAGAAGGAGGCGGAGTGCCGCCACGCGCTGGAGAAGGAGCCGGCCGAGGGCCCTGATCGTCACTCGCCGGAGGAGGAGGCGGTGGAGGAGGCGGAGTGCCTTGACTTGCCGGAGGAGGAGGAGGAGGCGGAGGCGTCCAGTTCGGAAGGTTGATGAGCTCCTTCCGCCATAGGCATGGAGTCTTCAGAGCAGACCCCAGCCGAGTCTCCCCTTCACCGGTAGGGTGGTCAAGCTGGAGGTCCTGAAATCCCTCCGTTATTTCATCCACCATCACCCTAGCATATCCTTCTGGAATCGGCCGGCAGTGAAAAGTTGCGCCGGGTTCAGTAGGATAAACAGAGCCAACAGCCGCCTTGCCCTTCAAATTCATCCATTGCGTCATAAGGTGGCAATTTTGAGACTCCGTTATAGCATCCACGGGATAGCTGGCAGGAGCCGTCAAGGCATGCTCCGGCTGAAGCAGCTCGGTGGAAGCCACGCTGCTTCTGCGCTGAGATGGCGGGGTAGCTTCGGGGGAAGCTTCGGCAGTACGTTTGTTGCGATTTGCTTCTCGTTCCTCTATCGCGTCTACCCTTGCTTGCAGCACCTGCATTTGGGTCTGCTACACTTTTTTCCTCCTCTCATGGGATTTGTAACCGCCTGCGTCCGGAAACCCAACCTTCCACGAAATGGAGCCTGGCGTGCGTCGTGTCCGTCCAGGGTGCTCAGGATTCCCGAGGGCCATTGTGAGCTCGTCGTTCTCTCTGTCTGGAAAGAATTTCCCCTGCTGCGCTGCTTCGATAAACTGCTTAAGCTTCCTGACTGGTATGTCCATTTGATCGTTCGTCCAAATGCACTTCCCTGTTACAGGGTCCAAAGTTCCGCCAGCCCCGAAGAACCAAGTCCGGCAACGGTCTGGCCAGCTAATTGTCTCTGGTTCGATCCCTTTAGCAACCAGATCATTCTCAGTCTTGGCCCACTTAGGCTGGGCTACAAGGTAGCCACCTGACCCCGTGCGATGGTGAAGCATCTTCTTCGCAGCATTTTGCTTGTTTATCGCCGACATCTTCTTACTCTTTTCTGATGTCTTGTGGGCCACAAATGCGGGCCAGTGATCTCTGATCTTCTCATATCTGCCCTTGAATTCTGGTGTCTCTTTTTTATCGACAAACCTATTCAGCTCTTTCTTCCACCTCCTGAATAGATCTGCCATCCTCTTAAGAGCAAAAGACTTGATTAATTGCTCTTTAACTGGCTTCTCTGGATCATCCTCTGGGGGTAGGGTGAAATTTGACTTCAGCTCAGTCCAAAGATCATTTTTCTGCATATCATTGACATAAGACACCTCAGGGTCTTCTGTAGCCGGCTTAAACCATTGCTGGATGCTTATCGGGATCTTGTCCCTAACCAGAACCCCGCACTGAGCAACAAATGCGCTCTTTGTCTGGAGGGGTTCAATCGGTTGGCCGTCGGGCGCGATTGCTATGATCTCTAACTTTTCATCCGAGCTCAACTTTTTCTTCGGGCCTCGTCTCTTTACCGAAGTTGTGCTCGATCCGGAGGGCTAGAGAAAAGAACAAAGACTTAATTAATATGTGTACATACCAAAACAATGAATGCATCAATCAGCTAGTCAGCACAGGCTTAACTAATATATATACCTGGCCGGACTCGGTTCGGTCACCGGAGCCGTCATCACGGTCTCCTTCTTGCACCGGCATTGGGTCACCAGAGCCGTCCTCATGTTCTTCTTCTTGCACCGGCATTAGGTCACCGTAGCCAGCTTGTTCACCCTCTCCTTCCAGACCATCGGTGTCGTTGAGAAACAATGAGACGGCATCACTTCCTTCTGCGATTATGTCCCTCAACAACGCTTCTTTTGCTTCGTCTCGGGCGGTGTCCATAGTTTCTACAAATATTTACAACATGGCAATTATTATTCAAACATGACAGATGGATATATTAGTGCCAAACATAGAACTAGCTACCTAATCATAGCAAGCTACCGGGAGGGGGTATATATCGACAACGACGACACTACATCTATGTCCCTCGACGACCCTCGTTCCCGATAAAAAAAGAGGAAGAAGAAGAAAAAAAAGAGGAGAAGAAAGAATAGAGGAGTTAGAAGAAAGAATAGAGGAGAAGAACTCCTCTATTCTTTCTTCTCCTCTTTTTTTCTTCTTCCTCTTCTTTTTTTATCCTCTTCTTCCTCTCATGTTCGAGAGGATCGCCGAGGGGTCGGGAGGTTGCGTAGTGTCAAAGGATTCAACAAAACCATGTCTTCATCATTAGGCGAAAGTAACATGTGCATGTTGGTACGAAGCTCTTCAAAGTTGTTCTGGAACGGAGTCCCAGATAGGATAATTCTCTTTTTGGTACAAAGTTCAGCGAGAGCCTTCCGAATATCGCTATTTGGAAGGCCTTTGCTGAATTCGTACCAAAAGGCGGATTATTCTATCCGGGACTCCATTCCAGAACAAGTTTGCAGAACTTCGTACCAACATGCCCTGGTTAATTCCGGCTAATGATGAAGGCATGGATTTCTTCAATACTTTGACACTAGGAAACCTCTCTTGACCCCTCGGCGATCCTCGACCCCTCGAACCCTCGACGACCCTGGAACCCTCGACCCCTAGACGACCCTGCTGGAACCCTCGACCCTCGACCCTATAGAACCCTCGAACCCTCGACCCTTGACCCCTTAACGACCCTCGACCCTCTACCCTAGTTCCCGACCCTCGACCCCTCGGCGATCCTCGACACCCTCGTTCCCGATAAAAATTAAGAAGAAGAAGAAGAAGAAGAAGAAGAAGAAGAAGAAGAAGAAGAAGAAAATAGAGGAGAAGAAGAAAGGAATAGCTAGAGGAGAAGATCAAAGAAAAAAAATAAGAAAAAAAGAGGAGAAGAAGAAAGGAATAGTGGAGAAGAAGAGAAAATAGAATATATTCTATCTTCTCTTCTTCTCCACTATTCCTTTCTTCTTCTCCTCTTCTTTTTCTTCTTTTTGCTTCTTCTTATTTATTTCTCCTCTTCTTTTCCTCTCCTCTTCTTCTTTCTTTCCTCTTCTTATTTTCTTCTTTCCTATCCTTCTTTTTCTAAAATTGTAACTTTTCCATATATAAAACTTTTCTAAAATTGTAACTTTCTATATAAAACTTTCCTATCGGGAGGGGGAGAAGATCGAAGAAAAAAAAGAAGAAAAAGAAGAGGAGAAGAAGAAAGGAATAGGGGAGAAGAAGAAAAAATAGAAAAAAAATTCTATTTTTTCTTCTTCTCCTCTATTCCTTTCTTCTTCTCCTCTTCCTTTTCTTCCTCTCCTCTTCTTCTCCTTTTTCCTCTTCTTATTTTCCTTTTTCCTCTCCTAAATATATAAATTTTTCTAACAATGAAAGTAACCTAAAATGTACTAAATCAGAGAACATATATAGATAATCCTTTTCTAAATATTTAAACCTAACTTTTGCATATATGAACATATATACACAGAGAACATAAAAACATATATACATTTTTATAAAAAAGAAAAATACAAAATACAAACATATATATGAAAAAAAATCTGAAAAGAAGCAATATACACAATACATATATGCATAATATACACAAAGAGGCAATATACACAAGCATATATAATATATAAAAAACAGGGGAGGGGCGTCGGCCGGACCAACGGGTAGGGCGACGGCGACGGTGACGGGCGGGCCGCGGCGACGGTGAAGGGTGGGGCGGGGCGACGGCGACGGGCGGGGCGACGACGACGGGCGGGGCAGGGGTGACGGCGCGGGGGAGGCCGGTGACGCGGCGCGGGGCGACGGGGAGGGGGCCGGAGATGGCGCACGCAGCGACGAGGAGGAGGCCGGCGACGGCGCAAGCAGCGACGGGGACAAGGCTTGCGGCGGCGCAGGGCGACGGTGACGGGGAGCGGGTGACGACGGGCTCGATCGGGGCGGCGACGACGACGACGACGAACGGCCTGGGGGCGTCGGGGGCGAATGGGAGTGGTTGGCGAAATTTTCACAATTGCTACCGTATATACCCAGAGCAATGGTCCTGGTTCATGGCACGAACCGTGACCAATGCCCCCCTTTGGTCCCGGTTGGTGCCACGAACCGGGACCAAAGGCCAATTTTCAGCAGCCCAAAGTGCGGGAAGTGGCGGCCTTTGGTCCCGGTTGGTGGCACCAACCGGGACTAAAGGGGGGCATTGGTCCCGGTTGGTGCCACGAACCGTGACCAATGCCCCCTTTAGTCCCGGTTGGTGCCACCAACCGGGACCAATGGCCTTGTGCTGCCCCGCGCCCAAAAGTTTAGTCCCACATCGCACGCTGAAGGGCGCCGGCACTTGTTTATAAGCGCTGGTGTGCCTCCCCATTCGAGCTCCTCTCTAATGCAGGCTTTCGGGCCTAAACTTGCTACTGCCTGTGGGCCTATTAGGCCTTCTACGGGCCTGAATCCTGGCCCATGTAGGGTTTCTAGTCGTATTCAGGCCGTGGAGGCCTAGTAGGTGGCATTTTTTTGGTTTTTTTCTTTTTTATTTCTACATTTTTTTGGTTTTTTATTTCTACTTAAAACTAAATACTTACAGTTTTTTAGTGATTTCTTTTTTGCTTTTAGGTCATAAAGATTATAAACTTTCTGTTAGTGCCATTAGTTTTAAATTTCGAATAGTTTAAATTTGAATTTTTAAAAATTTGTGTGAATCACTAGTTTATGAATAACTTTACTATAAAAATAGAATTTTTTTCTATTTATTTTTTATTTATACTTACAACTAAATACTTATAGTTTTTAGTGATTTCTTTTTGATTTTAGGTCACAAAAATTATAAACTTTCTCGTAGTGCCATTAGTTTTAAAATTTTGAATAGTTTAAATTTGTACTTTTTAAAATTTGTGTGAATCACTAGTTTATGAATAACTTTACTATAAAAATAGATTTTTTTCTTTTTTTTGATTTATTTTTTATTTACACTTACAATTAAATACTTATAGTTTGATTTTAGGTCACAAAAATTATATTCTTTTTGCTATTGAAGAATATTATAGTTTTATTTTAGTTGATCATAAAATAATATTTTAATTGATTGTTTTTATTTTCATAAATGTTTTGTAGTTCATTCTGTTTGCCATTAATTCATTCTTTGAGCTAAATGACTCTGAAATTGGAAAGCATTTAAAAATGAACTCTGAAAACGTTGAAAGTTGGCATGGTATCATCATTTCACCCACATAGCATGTTCCAAAAAGTAGAGAGGGTTACGAGAAAAACTTGATGCACTTCGTGTACAAAATGGACAATCACTTTTTAAGTGTCAAAGTTTCGGACAATAACTGCGCCACATCATTGGCTAGGACGAATGGTTCGTCTGTGTATCCAAGATTGTTTAGATCCACTGTTGTCATACCGTACTGTGCGTCTACCTGTACCCTGCCTCCTGACATATTGATCCATTTGCCTCAACACATAAAACCTTGAACCATAAGACATGAAAGCATTTCAAATGAACTCTGAAAAAGTTGAAAGTTGGGATGGTATCATAATTTCACCCACATAGCATGTGCATGTACAAAACGGACAATGGTAGCATGTTCGTCTGTTACAAATTTGGCATGGTATCATCATAATAGTTGCGGGAGAAAGTCTTCACTTTTTCTTCGCTTGTGTCATTTGATTATTGCGCCGTAACCATGGATAATCTTCATTGTTTATCAGGATGCTTGGGTCAGCCTTGACATTGAAGGGAGGAATTTCATGAAACTTTTCATAATCTTCAGACATGTCTGTCTTGCCGTCCACTCCCAGGATGTCCCTTTTTCCTGAAAGAACTATGTGGCGCTTTGGCTCATCGTATGATGTATTCGCTTCCTTATCTTTTCTTTTTCTCGGTTTGGTAGACATGTCCTTCACATAGATAACCTGTGCCACATCATTGGCTAGGACGAACGGTTCGTCAGTGTACCCAAGATTCTTCAGATCCACTATTGTCATTCCGTACTGTGGGTCTACCTGTACCCCGCCGCCTAACAGATTGACCCATTTGCACTTAAACAAAGGGACCTTAAAATCAGGTTCGTAGTCAAGTTCCCATATGTCCACTATGTAACCATAATATGTATCCTTTCCGCTCTCGGTTGCTGCATCAAAGCGGACACCGCTGTTTTGGTTGGTGCTCTTTTGATCTTGGGCGATCGTGTAAAATGTATTCCCATTTATCTCGTATCCTTTGTAAGTCAATACAGTCAAAGATGGTCCCCTGGACAACAAGTACAACTCATCACAAACAGTGTTGTCACCTCGGAGACGTGTTTCCAACCAACTGCTGAAAGTCCTGATGTGTTCACATGTAATCCAGTCATCACACTGCTCCGGGTGTTTGGAGCGCAGACTGTTCTTGTGTTCATCGACATACGGGGTCACCAAGGTAGAGTTCTGTAGAACTGTGTAGTGTGCTTGAGACCAAGAATATCCGTCCCTGCATATTATTGAGTCTCTTCCAAGAGTGCCTTTTCTAGCCAGTCTCCCCTCATACCGCGATTTAGGGAGACCTATCTTGTTAAGGCCAGGAATGAAGTCAACACAAAACCCGATAACATCCTCTGTTTGATGGCCCATGGAGATGCTTCCTTCTGGCCTAGCGCGGTTACGGACATATTTCTTTAGGACTCCCATGAACCTCTCAAAGGGGAACATATTGTGTAGAAATACGGGCCCCAGGATGACAATCTCGTCGACTAGATGAACTAGGACGTGCGTCATGATATTGAAGAAGGATGGTGGGAACACCAGCTTGAAACTGACAAGACATTGCGCCACATCACTCCTTAGCCTTGGTACAATTTCTGGACCGATCACCTTCTGAGAGATTGCATTGAGGAATGCACATAGCTTCACAATGGCTAATCGGACGTTTTCCGGTAGAAGCCCCCTCAATGCAACTGGAAGCAGTTGCGTCATAATCACGTGGCAGTCATGAGACTTTTGGTTCTGAAACTTTTTCTCTGGCATATTTATTATTCCCTTTATATTCGACGAGAAGCCAGTCGTGACCTTCATACTGAGTAGGCATTCAAAGAAGATTTCTTTCTCTTCTTTCGTAAGAGCGTAGCTGGCAGGACCTTTATACTGCTTCGGAGGCATGCCGTCTTTTTCGTGCAAACGTTGCAGGTCCTCCCGTGCCTCAGGTGTATCTTTTGTCTTCCCACACACGCCCAAGAAGCCTAGCAGGTTCACGCAAAGGTTCTTCGTCATGTGCATCACGTCGATTGAGGAGCGGACCTCTAGGTCTTTCCAGTAGGGTAGGTCCCAAAATATAGATTTCTTCTTCCACATGGGTGCGTGTCCCTCAGCGTCATTCGGAACAGCTAGTCCACCGGGACCCTTTTCAAAGATTACGTAGTGTAAATCATTGACCATAGCAAGCACGTGATCACCGGTGCGCATGGCGGGCTTCTTCCGGTGATCTGCCTCGCCTTTGAAATGCTTGCCTTTCTTTCGACATTGATCGTTGGTCGGAAGAAATCGACGATGGCCTAGGTACACATTCTTCCTGCATTTGTCCAAGTATATACTTTCAGTGTCATCTAAACAGTGCGTGCATGCGTGGTATCCTTTGTTTGTCTGTCGTGAAAGGTTACAGAGAGCAGGCCAATCATTGATGGTCATGAACGGCAACGCCTTAAGGTTAAATTCCTCCTGTCTGTGCTCATCCCACGTACGTACACCGTTTCCATTCCAAAGCTGTAAAAATTCTTCAACTAATGGCCTTAGGTACACATCAATGTCATTGCCGGGTTGCTTAGGGCCTTGGATGAGAACTGGCATCATAATGAACTTCCGCTTCATGCACATCCAAGGAGGAAGGTTATACATACATAGAGTCACGGGCCAGGTGCTGTGATTGCTGCTCTGCTCCCCGAAAGGATTAATGCCATCCGCGCTTAAAGAAAATCATACATTCCTTGGGTCCTTTGCAAACTCATCCCAGTACTTTCTCTCGATTTTTCTCCACTGTGACCCGTCAGCGGGTGCTCTCAACTTCCCATCTTTTTTCGGTTCTCACTGTGCCATCGCATCAACTTGGCATGCTCTTCGTTTTTGAACAGACGTTTCAACCGTGGTATTATAGGAGCATACCACATCACCTTCGCAGGAACCCTCTTCCTGGGGGGCTCGCCGTCAACATCACCAGGGTCATCTCGTCTGATCTTATACCGCAATGCACCGCATACCGGGCATGCGTTCAGATCCTTGTATGCACCGCGATAGAGGATGCAGTCATTACGGCATGCATGTATCTTCTCCACCTCCAATCCTAGAGGGCATACGACCTTCTTTGCTGTGTATGTACTGTCGGGCAATTCGTTATCCTTTGGAAGCTTCTTCTTCAATATTTTTAGTAGCTTCACAAATCCTTTGTCAGCCACAGCATTCTCCGCCTTCCACTGCAGCAATTCCAGTATGGTACCGAGCTTTGTGTTGCCATCTTCGCAAGCTAGAACCCTTTTTTGTGATCCTCTAACATGCGATCGAACTTCAGCTTCTCCTTTTGACTAATGCATTGCGTCCTTGCATCGACAATGACCCGGCGGAGATCATCATCATCGGGCACATCGTCTGGTTCCTCTTGATCTTCAGCAGCTTCACCCGTGGCAGCATCATTGGGCACATCGTCTGGTTCCTCTTGATCTTCACCAGCTCCCCCCGTTGCAGCATCACCATATTCAGGGGGCACATAGTTGTCATCGTACTCTTCTTCTCCGCCATCTTCCATCATAACCCCTATTTCTCCGTGCCTCGTCCAAACATTATAGTGTGGCATGAAACCCTTGTAAAGCAGGTGGGAGTGAAGGATTTTTTGGTTAGAGTAAGACCTCGTATTCCCACATTCAGTGCATGGACAACACATAAAACCATTCTGCTTGTTTGCCTCAGCCGCATCGAGAAACTCATGCACGCCCTTAATGTACTCGCGGGTGTGTCTTTCACCGTACATCCATTGCCGGTTCATCTGCGTGCATTATATATAATTAAGTGTCCAAATTAATAGAAGTTCATCATCACATTAAAACCAAAGTGCATACATAGTTCTCATCAAACAACATATAGCTATCTAGAGCATCTAATTAATTAAACCATACATTGAAACTATGTAAAACATTTCAATGCGAAAACAAATGTGATCATAATCGCAACCAAGGTAACAATTGATCCAACGACATAATGATACCAAGCCTCGGTATGATTGGCATATTTTTTAATCTTTCTAATCTTCAAGCGCATTGCATCCATCTTGATCTTGTGATCATCGACGACATCCGCAACATGCAACTCCAATATCATCTTCTC
The DNA here is from genome assembly GCA_034509565.1 of Triticum monococcum. NCBI lineage: Eukaryota > Viridiplantae > Streptophyta > Magnoliopsida > Poales > Poaceae > Triticum > Triticum monococcum. The sequence goes on from CM067847.1 coordinate 701,974,178, forward strand.
CTCCTCAATTTTTTTATTTTTTCCTTCAACAAATTGTTTTCTTCTTCAACTAAATTTAACCTCTCGACAATAGGGTCGGTTGGCATTTCCGATTAACATACATCCTAGATAAATAAAATCTATGTCACGTTGGTCGGCATAATTTTCATAAACAATAAATGAACCAATAGTTATAAAGATAATATACATACCACATCCGAATCATAGACAGGACGAGGGCCGACGGGGGCGGATACCAAAACCATCGCACTATATAAGATGCAATAATAAATGTAAGAAAATGATACAAGTATCTATCTAAACATACAAGTAAGAATATTTTTCCTTTCAGAAAGAAGATATGAACAAGAGGCTCACCACGGTGGTGTCGGTGATGAGATCGGCGCGGGTGATCGATGGCGGTGAAGACGGGGACGGGGCGTGACGGACCGCTAAATCTAGACAAATCTCGAGGAAAATGGAGTTTGGAGGTCGAGCTTCGAGAGGAGAAAGCTTAAGTAGTGTGGCTCGGGCGTTCCATCGAACACCTCATGTGCATAGGAGGTGAGCTAGAGCACCACAAATCCCTCTCCCCCTCGGCCAGAAAAAAGAGAGCACTGTGCTCTGCTCTTGCGCGAGGGGGTATATATAGGCACCTCATTGGTCCCAGTTGGTGGCATGAACCGGGACTAAAGGGGAGCCTTTGGTCCCGGTTCAAGCCACCAACCGGGACAAATGGTGGTGGGCCAGGAGCGAGGCCCATTGGTCCCGGTTCGTCCCACCAACCGGGACGAAAAGGTCCAGATGAACCGGGACCAATGGCCCACATGGCCCGGCCGGCCCCCTGGGCTCACGAACTGGGACCAATGCCCACATTGATCCCGGTTCTAGACTGAACCGGAACTAATGGGCTGACCCGGCCTGGACCAAAGCCCTGTTTTCTACCAGTGCTACTCCGCCTCTCAGGGTCGCCGGGATGTCTTCTTCATCGCCGCAGCAGACTACTCCGCCTCTCAGAGGCGCCGGTATGGGCTCGGCGGCCGATGTTTCTCCTTCTCCGCTGAGGCGCAGCGGGCGTCATTACATCAGGACTAACGGTTCTGCAGCAACCGATGATGACTCTATGGTGAAGGCCATGCGTAGGACGGTTGTCCGCAACCTCGACTTCGAAGGTACCCCTTCTCGCAAATCGTTTATGTCTTTTGATAAATCCAAAGTTTCTTCAAATATCACTAGACTCGGAGTGTCACTAGGACGTAATGAGAAAGAGGTAGATTTTTCAGTTAAGGCTCTTAAACAAGTGGAGTTCGACCGGCTTACGGTTGCTCCTAAATTGTTGACTTTTGTTGACCCTCTCGTGTCAGATGAGGTGGATGAGGATGTTGATGCCAATCACGAAGGCAAGCTTCTCTCTCATTTAGTTAAAGACACGACTGAAGTAGACCTTGACGATATTGTATGCGACACCACGCTTTGTGAGCTTGTCGCGTCGGTGCGCAAGAACAAGTATAACTCATCAAAGAAAAGAGGGCGCTCTTCTAAGAAGGCGAAGGTCTCTAAACAAAAAAATGGTTCAGCATGAGAGACATGTTTTTGAATAGCAGAGGTCTTGGTGACTTGGCTAAACACAAACATATTGCCAATTGTGTAAAGGATCATGCGTTGGACTTTGTAGCTATCACTAAGTCGGGCAAACATGATTTTCCAACACGTACTCTCGACCACTTTTCAAGTGGTTTGGATTACGAATGGCACGTATTGCCGCCGACCGGGAGGTCCGGTGGAATATTACTCTACTTACTTACTTGCAACTATTGTCCACGTCAAAGGGGGATTATCATATCAAATTCGACATCCGAAACAAGTCCGCCAACTTCCTTTGGAGTATGGTGGCTGTATATGGCGCCGCTCAAGAGGAGTTTAAGTCTGCATTTCTAAAAGAACTTGTTAATATCTATCGAAATCCCCACCCCATGTTAATTGGGGGGGATTTTAATATCCTTCGATACCAGCAGGAAAAAAACAATGACCGGTTAGATACTAGGTGACCTTTCCTCTTTAATGTTGTTATTGACAGCCTGGATCTGAGGGAGATCACGATGTCTTGTCATCAGTATACCTGGGCCAATAACCAATCAGTGCCAACATTTGAAAAAAATTTGACCGAGTGCTAGTTACCACCGACTGGGAATATAAATATCCCTAGCATCGGTTCGGGCTCTAGAACGTATTGAGGCCTTATCGGATCACCCTCCTTTGCTAACCAATTTTGGACAACCAATCCCAAGTTCTAACCGTCACCAGTTTAAATTTGAACTGGGATGGCTCACTAGAGAGGGATTTCATGACCTTGTTAAGAAAGTGTGGGCACGTCAACCTCGTGGTAACACACCCATTCAACGATGGAACAATCGAATTAGCGCCTTGCGCCGATTCCTTCGTAGATGGGCCAAGCATACTGATGGCATTTACAAAAAAGAAAAACTGCGACTATCTACCTTAATCGATCCCCTTGATAAAATAGCGGAGGTCAGGCTTCTGTTAGCTGTTGAGATTGAGCAAAAAAGCAATCTATATGAGCAGATTGCCCGCCTATTACGCAAGGAAGATATTAAATGGTACCAACGTTGCAAGGCGGATTCGCTTGTGCAAGGTGATGATAATACGAAGTACTTTCAAATGCTTGCCAATGGCAGACATAGAAAGAAACACATATTCACCCTTGACCAGGAGGAAGGCTGAATTGATCTCCATCTCCAAAGCATCGTCATGATCTCCATCATCACCGGCTTGACACCTTGATCTCCATCGTCGCGTCATGGTCGTCTCGCCAACTATTGCTTCTACAACTGTCGCTAACACATAGTGATAAAGTAAAGCAATTATACGGTGTTTGCATTTCATAAAATAAAGAGACAACCATAAGTGTCGGGGATATACCTCGCGGTATGACCCGGCCGGAGATATGATCCGGCTAGGACTTGGTGTTTCATTGGTGACCCGGCAGATTATAAGCCGGTAGATGTTAAGTCAGATTATAAGCCGACAGATGTTAAGTCAGATTATAAGCTGGTAGATGTTAAGTCAGATTATAAGCCGGCAGATGTTAAGTCAGATTATAAGCCGGCAGATGTTAAATCAGATTATAAGCCGGCAGATGTTAAGACAGATGGTATGCCGGCGGACAGATTACACTAGTAGAAAACCGGGCAATAGCACCGGTTCGTAAGGCCCTTTAGTGCCGGTTTAGGAACCGGCACTATTATTTCGGCACTAAAGGCCCCCCCCCTTTAGTACCGATTCAGCACGAGCCGGTGCTAAAGGGGTACCACGTGGCACGAGCCAGCTCCGGGGGCCGGGAGCCCTTTAGTACCGGTTGGTAAAACCAACCGGTACTAAATGGTTTGGGGGGTTTTTGGTTTTATGATTTTTTTTCATTTAATTTTGTGTTTTCCATTTTAATTCTTTTTCGTTTGCTGATATTTTACGGTACTATACATCGTACATGTTATGCATATATATATATATATATATATATATATATATATAGAATTTCTAGTAGAACCAATCATATATATATCATCAATCATGTCTCACAAACCACCATATTAATTCACACATACACACATGTATAGCTATATACAATTTCTCCTACATATGCATATGTTGCCTTCAGAGCCAGTGGCATTAGCCTGATTGGTGCCTTCGGAGCACGATGACAATTGGAAGTGGTTCACGACTTGGTCGATGGGGGCGGTAGCGGGTAATAGTATTCTCCCTTCGGATTTATGACCTGGTCGAGCAAAAATCCCGCTATTTCCTCTTGAAGTGCTTGTACGCGCTCCGTTGGTAGGAGCTTGTCCCGCACCTCTTTGAACTGTTAAGAAGGAGATCAATATGCATGTGTATTAGTTGTGTGACTAGATATCGATAATGGTGTAAAAATTGTGAATAGTGTTCTGACAAGCGTACCCATTCCTGTCTTTGAGATCTGCTCCTTTCGGACGCCATCATGCGAATGTTCTCGCAAACACAGTATGCACACAGATCAGTCCCCTGCGCCTGCTTCAGGGCCTTTATTACGAGAATGGAATTTAATTTGATCAGATAATAATTAATCAAGCATGATAATTAAAGAGATGGCAGCTAGCTAGCTAGCTAGTACTACTTAATTACTTGCCTTGGATCGAAACCATTTCAGCTGTGGTTTCCATTCGCCTTCCGTGACGCTGATGAACCTTGCCCAAGCCCTGCCCGCGGACAAAGAAAATGAATAAAGGGGTTATTAAATAGTTCATATCATGAAATGACGAACTAAATAGGCCGAGATATGTAGTTATAAATAATGATTGAAATTACCTGTTGACTATCCCATACAAGATGTTGTAGTCACCTTTTGCTGTGAGTAGCGAGTCCAGTATTTCAACTGTTCCGGCATCAACTTTAATGATACACAAGATCCAGTGAAATCTGCATGCACACACGTTTGCATGTATTAATTAAGCGGGCATATGTAAGCAAAAACATGTAGCTAGCTAGTAGGCAAAAACAGAGAATTTGTAGTACAAGAAAGTGTGACTCACTCGAAGTTGTAAGGAAGTAGTATATCTTCATTGTATTTGAGGCGCTTGAAGAACTCTAGCATGCTGTCCTCTACCTCTTTTTCATAATATGGATCTAATTTCCATGTGTATTCATTAACGGTGTTTGGGTCAATGAACCCAATGCCATAGCGTCCACCTTTTCTCATTTCATACATCTTCATCCTGCATAATACCACAGAAAAGAATATAGTGAGGATAATTACACGTAATGATTGATCAAAAGGATCACTACAGCTAGCTTGAGACTTAAATTACAGAAAGAAATCACTTACAGACAATAGCAACTGACGATAGATTTGTCGAGTGCGTCTTGATTGTATAACTGAAACAGTTCAGAATACTCAACGGCCACAGCTTTCTCATGGTAGTAATCATCCTTCTTGACATACACCATGAGGGACTCTCGATCGGATCTCTTGTTAATGTCCATGTACCATTGATGCAATTCATACATTCTCGTTGGGAGCGTCTTGACATCTTCTGGCTCGACCAAAGGTTGGCCCCGGACAAATTTCCGTTTTATTTCCTCCTCTCTAATCGGAGGCATGTCCTCGATCTCGAGGAGTTGTCCAACAGTGATCTTGAGTTCTTCAGCCTGCATTATATGCTCCTGGGTTATTACCACATCGCCCACCTCGGGAACGTAAACTGTTTGGCCACAATAATATTGGGCGCACGTACTGTCATGAGTTGTTGGCGGCACAACAAGCGGGGGGATCGATTGCGCCGCCTGTTTTCCCAGCTGGGCAATGGTTTTCCCGCATTTTTTGACAGCTGCTTGTTGTTTGCTCGAGCTCGAGCTCGCCTCCTTCTGTAGACGTTGTCGATGTAACTTCCTGATGTGGTGCTCATAGTCTGAGTCAACAGGCTTAGGAGCTGGTGGTTGAGCCATACGAATGAAGTGGTCAACTACTTCCACAGGTACTTTCTCCCTTGGCGGCGGTGGCGGTTTCGGTCCAAAATGGGCGTCGACTTCTGCCCGCACTATGGCATTGGTTTGCTCCTCGGTCCTATCGTAAGCCCTCACAGGAAGAGGAGTACTGAGGTTTGGACCATATTTATATCGCTTGCCTCCGCTTGTACTTCCTGTACTATGACCTCGACTCGTACCGCTAGGCACCATAGCTGCGGGGTGTCTCTTCTGTGATTGCTGAGGCGGCGGAGACGGCTGATGGGGCTGAGTTGGACGAGGAGGAGTGGCCTGAAGCTGTGCCGGACTTGGAGGAGGAGTGGACGTCTGACGCTGTGTCGGACTTGGAGGAGGAGTGGCCTGACACTATGCCGGACTTGGAGGAGGAGGAGTGGCTTCACGCGTTGGTGGACTTGGAGGAGCGGGAGTCTGCTGACTCGGTGGCGGACTTCGACGAGGAGTCGGGTGACGCGGTGTCGGTGGCCTTCGAAAAATGATGCAATCTTTTCTCCATAGGATGATACGATGTTTGGCATCTCCGAGTGTGTGCTCCTCGTCACCTCCAGGAATGTCAAGCTCTAGCCCCGAATATTGGTCCGCCACCTCATCAACCAAGACACGAGCATAGCCCGCTGGAATCGGGTTGCAATGGAAGGTTGCCTCGGGGGAATTTGAAAAAGCAACGGCGCCCGCCACCTTCATGGATATGTTCTTCATTTTGAAGTGTAGCTCGCAGTTAGTGTTCTCCGTGATGTCATCCACGGGGTATCTATCTAGCACTACTGCGTCGCCCGGGGCGGAACCCACGCTGCTTCTCGGCATGGATGGGGCGGTGGTATCCAAGGCTGGATCATCCGCTAGCTGCTGCAGCTGCTGAGACCCCCTTTGCTGGCTAAGTGAGTCGATCTGCTCCTGCTGCCGCTGGAATTTAGCTGCCAATTCCGCTTGACTTGCTTCTAGGCCTTGAAGGCGTTCATAGTCCCGCTTCCTCTGCTCCTCCTTCATCTTCCTCTTCTTGTCCTCCGCAATCTTCTTTCTCGCACGGGTTCTGTAGTCCGCGTTCCAGTCCGAAAACCCCTCATACCACGGAATAGCGCCCTTGCCTCGTGTTCTTCCCGGGTGTTCAGGATTTCCCAGGGCACGCGTAAGCTCGTCGTTCTCTCTGTTGGGCTGGAACACCCCCGATCGAGCCTCTTCTATTGCAACAAGTAGCGCATCGTCGGCTCCGTTCAGACATGCCTTCCTCGAAACATTGCCTGTCTTCAGGTCCAACTCCCCCCCATGCGCATAGAACCAAGTCCTGCACCTGGGGGGCCAGTTCTTAGTAACCGGAGTGACACTTGCATCCTCCATCTCTTTCTCAGACTTATCCCACTTAGGCATTGCCACCGCGTAGCCACCTGGCCCCAGCTTATGGAACTTATCCTTTTTTTCCGGCATTGGCCTTGTTTATTCTCGACCGTTCATTAGCTAATTCTGAATCCTTGAATTTCACGAAATCGTCCCAATGAGCACTTTGATTCTCTAGTATCCCCTCGAATACTGGAGTCTTCCTTCCTCCCTTGACCTACTTCTCCCACGTCATTCTCTTGTGGTTCTTGAATGCAACCGCCATCTTCCTAAAAGCAGCGTCCTTGACTTTCCGCACATCTTCTTCTGTGATATTATCTGGTAGGGTGAAATGTTCCATGAGAGTATCCCAAAGCAGTTTTTTTTATTCTCGTCGACAAAAGTAACATCTGGACGTGGCTTTGCTGGCTTTCTCCATTCTTGAAGGGAGATCGGGAGTAGGTCCTTCACAAGAACTCCGCATTGACGAATGAACTTGTCTGCAATCTTCTTAGGCGCTAATGGTTCGCCATTAGGTTTGAATGCCTCGATATTGTACTTTACGCCCTCCTTCAACTTTTTGTTCGGGCCTCGTTTCGTCCTTTTGCCTGAAGATTTGCTCGATCCGGATGGCTGAAAGAAGAAAGATCGATTCGTTAATATATCTTCAACTCATTTATATTAAAACATGCGATGATCACCAGATTCCTGCTTATATAAATATATATACCTCGCCGGTGTTTGTTGTTTCAGGATCAACATGTTCTTCGTTGTAGTTCATGACTTCATCTTCTCGGTCGTCGCGATCGAATATCATATCACCCTCTCCGGTGTTGTTTAGAAATTCGGAGCCGTCAAAATCTTCTTCATTCTGATCATCATCTGGCCCGCGTATGATATCGAACATGGTCTGTTCTCTCTCTCTATCGGTATTGTCCGCCATAGCTTTTATTTAACTATGCCAAAAGAAATATAAAACAATTTAGTATAATCTCGAATAATAGATATAATCTCGAATACATCGTCTCGAATAATAGATATAATCTCGAATACATCGTCTCGAATAATAGATTTAATCTCAAATACGTCGTCTCGAATAATAGATATAATCATCTTGAATATTATATATCGAATACATCACTAGCTAGCTAGCTAATACAGATCGAATACTACAGAGTAATCTAGGCCACTCGCGGTTCCTGAGGTGCGGGCGGTGGACACCCAAAGAGAAGGAACCATCACTGGATCATAGCTCGGGTGATCTCCCCAAAGAACCTGCCAGGTATTGGAGAACCTGACGTCCATAGCAGCCATGTAGCGATGGACGTGCTCGTCCTCCTCCCTGACACGGCGACGTACGACCTCCAGCGGGGCCGGCTCCCTCCGCACCGAAAGTGGCCCACGTGAATGCCACCAAAGGAGATGAGGGTCGACGACGGGACCCGGGGCCGGGTTCCTCACCAAGCGTCGCGCCCCTGAAGGTAGCACCTCCCAGTGCCAGCCCGGCGGAGCCCAGTCCCGGACATGGGTCCTCTGAAGTAGGACGTCGTTGCGAACGGGTCGACGGCGAGGATGCGGGCCGGGCATCGTCGACAACAAATACTATATGCAAATTAAATGTAACACTAATTATGCTATCATTGCATATGTCAAAATTCTATATGCTATTTCATACTAATTAAGCATCTAACACTAAAAACAGAAAAAACAACTTCTATACATCCATTAAAAACAGAAAAACAACATTATATAAAAAATTTCCATACTAATTAAACACTAATTATATCCGGGCTCACTAAAAACACTAAGCATCTAACACTAAGCATTGCATATGTCAAAATTCTATATGCTATTCCATACTAATTAATCACTAAGCATCTAACACTAAAAACAGAAAAACAACTTCTATGTGCGTGTGTGTGTGTGTGTTCATCATGCATGCTTGTGTGTGTATATGGGCTCGGGGAGGGGGGCGCCCATGGTGGCCACCGGGGGCGAGGGAGAGGGGTTAGAGGGGGAGAGCTCACAGCGGGGCGACGGCGACGGCGAGGCGACGGCCCGGGGAGGCGACGAGCCGGGGCGTGACAGGGCGGCGACGCGGGGACGGCGCGACGGGGACGGGCCCGGGGCGGCGACGAAGACGAGGGCGGCGACGGCGATGGGGCAGCGATGGGGATGAGGGCGGCGACGAGGATGGGGGCGGCGACGGCAACGACGCGCGATGGGGGCGGCGTAGGACGGGGGCGGCGACGGCGTCGATCGATCGGGAAGAAACAGAGGGAGAATGAAATTTTGCGAAGTGCTGTATATATAGAAGGCACCTTTAGTACCGGTTGGAGCCACCAACCGGTACTAAAGGCCTGTTTTGGCCAGGCCAAGCAGCGGGAAGGGCAGGCCTTTAGTACCGGGTGGTGGTTCCAACCGGTACTAAAGACCCCCCCCCTTTAGTACCGGTTGGTGCCACGACCCGGTACTAAAGGGGTGCGCTGCCAGATGAGGGGCGCAGAAGTTTAGTCCCACCTCGCTAGCCGAAGGGCGCTTACACCTGCTTATAAGCCCCGCCGCCGCTGCTGTCTCGAGCTCCTCTCTAAAGCAGGCCTTCTGGGCCTACCTCTGCTACTCTACCTTGTGGGGCCTATTGGGCTTGCGGGCCTGCATCCTGGCCCAACCACAGGTTGGGTTTGTAGTCGTATGCAGGCCGCTGTTGCCCGGTAGGTGGGCTTTTTTCATTTAGTTTTTTCTTTTCTGCTTTATTTATTTTGTTTTATTTATTTTTAGTTGTTTTTTTTCTGTATTTAGAGTTTCTTTGTGAATATTTTTGAAAGTTTTTAGAAACTTTCAGTTAGTGCCGGTAGTTTTTAAATTTGAATAGTTTAAATTTTGAATTATTTGAAATTTGTGTGAATCACTAGTTTGTGAATAACTTAACTTTAAAAATACATTTTTCAGTGATTCTTTTTTCTTATGTTTAATATTAGTGTGTTTTATCATTATATTCAATTTGGTAATGCTTAAGTTATTTAAAAAATGAAATGCCTTTGTAACGGATGAGTTTTTGTCCGAAACCCTGATACTTCGAAACAGATTGTCCATTTTGTACACGAGGCGCATCCAGTTTTTGCGGTAACCCTCTCTACTTTTTTGCACATGCTATGTGGGTGAAATTATGATACCATGCCAACTTTCATCCTTTTCTGAGTTCATTTGAAATGCTTTTCAATTTCAGGGTCATTTAGCTGAAAAAATCAGTAAATGCATGAAAGAATTTGCGTGCACATAAAATTTCTTTGCGTTTCAAATGCCAAAACACATAACTAGCTCCCCAAACTATTACAAAGATTCCCTCCTGGGTGTGAAACACAGAAGAAAGTGATGATAGTTAAGCCGATCACATCCCAGATCTTTGGGTGTGAAACTTTTTCTTCGCGTGTGTCCCTTTGCGTCGTAGCCATGGAAAATCTTCATCATTTAACGGGATGCTCAGGTCAATATTCACTGTGAATGGAGCAATTTCATCAAACTTTTCATAATCTTCTGACTTGTCTGTCTTGTCATCCACTCCCACGATGTTTCTCTTCCCAGAAAGAACTATGTGCCGCTTTGGCTCATCGTACGATGCATTCGCTTCCTTATCTTTTCTTTTTCTTGGCTTGGTAGACATGTCCTTCACATAGAAAACCTGTGCCACATCATTGGCTAGGACGAATGGTTCGTCTGCATATGCAAGATTGTTGAGGTCCACTGTTGTCATTCCGTACTGCGGGTCTTCCGTTACCCCGCCTCGTGTCATATTGACCCATTTGCACCGAAACGAAGGGACCTTCAAACCACGTCGATAGTCAAGTTCCCATATGTCCTGTATATAACCATAATATGTTTCCTTTCCCGTCTTGGTTTCTGCATCAAAGCGGACACCACTGTTTTGGTTGGTGCTCTTCTTATCTTGGGCGATCGTGTAAAATGTATTACCATTTATCTCGTACCCTTTGAAAGTCATTATATTCGAAGATGGTAACTGGGACAGCAAGTACAGGTCATCTTCAATAGAGGTGTCATGCATGGTACGTGCTTGCAACCAGCTGGCGAAACTCCTGGTTTGTTCACGTGTAATCCAGTCATCAGACCGCTCCGGGTGTTTGGAGCGTAGCAAATTCTTGTGTTCATCCATATACGGAGCCACCAAGGCGGAATTCTGTAGAACTGTGTAGTGTGCTTCAGTGAGAGAATGTCCGTCCATACATATTATTTGTTCCCCTCCTAGCGTGCCTTTTCCATCCAGTCTGCCCTTGTGCCGGGATTCAGGAACACCAATCGGCTTAAGGTCAGGAATAAAGTCAATACAAAACTCAATGACCTCATTTTGACGGCCCTTGGAGATGCTTCCTTCTGGCCTAGCACGGTTATGAACATATTTCTTTAAGACTCCCATGAACCTCTCAAAGGGGAACATATTGTGTAGAAATACAGGACCCAAAACGTTAATCTCTTCGCATAGGTGAATTAGGACGTGCGTCATGATGTTGAAGAAGGATGGTGGGAACACCAACTCGAAACTGACAAGACATTGCACCAAATCATTCTGTAACCTTGGTATGATTTCTGGATCGATTACCTTCTGAGAGATTGCATTGAGAAATGCACATAGCTTCACAATGGCTAATCGAACATTTTCCGGTAGAAGCCCCCTTAATGCAACCGGAAGCAGTTGCGTCATAATCACGTGGCAGTCATGAGACTTTAGGTTCTGGAACTTTTTTCTGCCATGTTTATTATTCCCTTTATATTCGACGAGAAGCCAGACGGTACCTTAATACTGAGCAGGCATTCAAAGAAGATTTCCTTCTCTTCTTTGGTAAGAGCGTAGCTTGCATGACCCTGATGTATGCCGTCTTTTCCGTGCATACGTTGCTGGTCCTCCCGTGCCTCAGGTGTATCTTTTGTCTTCCCATACACGCCCAAGAAGCCAAGCAGGGTCACACAAAGATTCTTCGTCACGTGCATCACATCGATTGCGGAGCGGACCTCGAGGTCTTTCCAATAGGGCAGGTCCCAAAATATAGATTTCTTCTTCCACATGGGTGAGCGTCCGTCAGCGTCATTCGGAACAGGTTGTCCACCAGGACCCTTTCCAAAGACCACCTTCAAATCCTTGACCATATCATGTACGTCAGCACCAGTACGGTGGCGAGGCTTCATCCGGTGATCCGCCTCACCTTTGAAATGCTTGCCTTTCTTTCTTACGGGATGCCTGCTCAGAAGAAATCGACGATGTCCCAGGTACACATTCTTATTAGCCAAATATATACAGTCGGTATCGTCCAAACAGTGCGTGCATGCGCGGTATCCCTTGTTTGTCTGTCCTGAAAGGTTACTGAGAGCAGGCCAATCATTGATGGTCATGAACAGCAATGCCTTTAGGTCAAATTCTTCCCCCATGTGCTCATCCCATGCACGTACACCTGTTCCATTCCACAGTTGTAAGAGTTCTTCACCTAATGGCCATAGGTACACATCAATGTCGTTGCCGGGTTGCTTAGGGCCTTGGATGAGCACTGGCATCATAATGAACTTCCGCTTCATGCACAACCAAGGAGGAAGGTTATATAAACATAGAGTCATAGGCCAGGTGCTATGGTTGCTGCTCTGCTCCCGAAAAGGATTAATGCCATCTGCGCTTAGACCAAACCATACGCTCCTTGCGTCATCTGCAAACTCCTTCCTGTACTTTCTTTCGATTTTTCTCCACTGCGACCCGTCAGCGGGTACTCTCAACTTTCCGTCTTTCTTACGGTCTTCTCTGTGCCATCACATTGCCTTGGCATGCTCTTTGTTTTGGAACAAACGTTTCAACCGTGGTATTATAGGAGCATATCACATCACCTTGGCAGGAATCTTCTTCCTGGGGCGCCGGCCCTCGACATCACCAGGGTCATCGCGGCAGATCTTATAGCGCAATGCACCACATACCGGGCAAGCGTTCAAATCCTCGTACTCACCGCGGTAGAGGATGCAATCATTAGGGCATGCATGTATCTTCTGCACCTCTAACCCTAGAGGGTAGACAGCCTTCTTTGCTTCGAATGTACTCTCGGGCAATTCGTTGTCCTTTGGAAGCATATCCTTTATCATTACCAGCAACTTTCCAAATCCCTTGTCAGATACACCATTCTCTGCCTTCCATTGCAGCAAATCCAGTGTGGTTCCCAGCTTTTTCTTGTCACCTACGCAATTCGGGTACAACAATTTTTTGTGATCCTCTAACATGCGCTGCAACTTCTTCTTCTCCAAATCACTTGCACAGTTTCTCTTTGCATTGGCAATGGCCCGACCTAGATCATCAACGGGCTCATCTGATGCCTCTTCTTCAGCTTCTTCCCGCATTGCCGGCTTAGCTTCTTCCCGCATTACCGGCTCAGCTTCTTCCCCCATTGTTGTATCATCGTATTCAGGGAACCCATGGCCAGGATAGCTGTCGTCGTCCTCTTCTTCTTCATTGTCTTCCATCATAACCCCTCTTTCTCCGTGCTTGGTCCAAACATTATAATGGGGCATGAAACTGGACTTAAACAGGTGGACGTGAATGGTTCTTGACGTAGAGTAATTATGACCATTCTTACAGCGAGCACATGGACAAGGCATAAAACCATCCGCCCGCTTGTTTGCCTCAGCCGCAAGCAGAAAAGTATGCACGCCCTCAACGAACTGGGGAGAGCATCGGTCATCGTACATCCATTGCCGGCTCATCTTCATTACACAACACCGAATAGACCAAATTAATACAAGTTCATACAATTAATACAAGTTCATACATAAAGTTCATACAACACTTAAATCCAACAAACAAATAACTCTCTAGCTAAAGCATTTAAATGCAACAACAAATATGATCAAGATCGCAACTAAGGTAACAATGGATCCAACAGCATAATGATACCAAGCCTCACTATCGATGGCATATTTTCTAATCTTTCTAATCTTCAAGCGCATTTTCTCCATCTTGATCTTGTGATCATCGACGACATCGGCAACATGCAACTCCAATTCCATCTTCTCCCCCTCAATTCTTTTCAATTTTTCTTTCAAGTACTCGTTTTCTCTTTCAACTAAATTTAACCTCTCGGCAATAGGGTCGGTTGGAATTTCCGGTTCACATACCTCCTAGAAAAAATTTCTATGTCAACTTGATGGGCATAATTTGTCATAAACACGAAATGCAACTAGTTTTAAAAGAGAATATACATACCACATCCGAATCATAACAAGGACTAGGGCCGACGGGGACGGATATCAAAACCATGGCACTATATGTATAACAAACAACATACGGGTAAGATAATTATACGAGTAACTATATATCCAAATCACACAAACATCAATTTTTATATAAAATTTCATGAACAAGAGGCTCACCACAAGGTGGTGCCGGCAACGGGACGGTGCGGGCGATCGACGGTGGCCACGATGGAGATTTAGAAGGCACTAAGTAAACCACACCTACATATGCAAACTAAGTGTTATTTTTGACCTCAAATTGCATATAAATCAAATACTAGCACATATATATATCTTCCCAAATTACTAAACTCACAAATTAATCACTATATAAACCAATGCAAGAGCTAATCTAGCAATGAGAGATGAAAGGACAAAGTTGCTAACCTTTGTGATCATTTGAATGGATGAGGGCCTTCAAATCTTGACAAATTTTGGGCAAATTTTGTGATGAACTCGAGAGGAAGAAGGGAAGAACAGAGGAGAGGGAGAGGGGAAAGGGGGAAGAACAGAGTGCTGGTGGACGAAGGGTCTATGTAGGACGACCTTTAGTATCGGTTCGTGCCAAGAACCGGTACTAAAGGGGCTGGAGGGGCCCCATTCTGACAACATCCTGCCACCACTCTCATTAGTACCGGTTCGTGGCACGAACTGGTGCTAAAGGTTCGCCACGAACCGGTACTAATGAAAGCGGCCCGGCTAGCCGTTGGAACCGGCACTAATGTATACATTAGTGCCGGCTCAAATACAAACCGGCACTAATGTGCTTCACGTTTGACCCTTTTTCTACTAGTGTTATAAGCTAGATTATAAGTCAGATTGTAAGCCAGATGGTAAGCCGGTAGACAGCTATAACCCGGCAGACAGAGTCGCCTGGGGTTAATAAACCCGAGGCGCTAAGAAGCCCAAGACGTTAAGAAGCCCATGGAGAGAAGCCCGTGATGCGTAGTCAAAATAGTTTCAGTCTTAATCAGAGTTGGACTCTACATGCAACCCGCCCCTTCAACTTATATAACGATGGGCGGGGCACCCCAAAAGGGAGAGGTTGAATAATCGTTAAGGCTAGACACAACTAGGAGAGTTGGAGATACGGCGACTCCCTCATGATGATAATGAGACCTAGCCACAAACAACATGTAGGGTTATTACCGGATGATGTTTTCCGGGGCCCGAAGCTGTCTAAACCCTTGTCTTGTGTGTTAATTCTCTTCACGTCTCTCATCCCGATCAACCCCTCTCAAGCTACCACATAGATGCGTTGGCCTCACGACTAAGTCCTCACACTAGGACATCTGCCGTGACAATTCCACGACAGTTGGCGCCCGCCGTGGGGCTCGCGCACGGTGGTGTTGAGTTCTTGGAGGGATCTCTCCCAAGGATTGAGAAGTTTTGCAATTTTCCGGATAAGCCGGTTTGGAAGGGTTTGCATCAACTTCAAGTTCATCTGTCCAGATTTTACGAATCCATGAGATTCAATTCAAAGAAGAATTAGGGTTACGATCTATTTGCGGCCGCCGTGCACCAACAGATGTGCTAACAAAGTTGTCTGTGCACCAAATTGAGCTCAGGATTATCATCTTCTGTCAAAAAGTCTACCATCGCAGCAACAAAAAATATGTAAGTCCCGATGAGATCGGGGCTTGCCTGTATTACCAAATAAAAAGGAGACTACCACGAGGACTCGGGAAGAGTCAACCGAGTTAACTTCTACCTTGGGCCGCCTCACCTCTACACCGACTACCGCGTCAAGTTGCCGTCTCGTTGCGGCCTTGCAAGCCGCCTCTTCGGCCACACCTTCGCCTCTGCTAGCCTTTGCGCATCCCCTCAGCTGGCTCGCCGCTGCGGCCGGACGCTGCCGTGCCTCGTCCTCCAATGACCCGTGCATGCCCGTGAACCAAGTGTTCATAGTGTTGTCTGACATAAAAACAAAAACCTACCGGATTTCATAGCTCTTCCAGCAAGCTTTCAACTAGTTCAATTATCGCATATGCATGGATTCCAAGAAAGACTGGATATAAAGTATAATCAGCTTACACACGGAGCGGAAGATCTGTTAGAAGATTGGAAAAATAGGGCCTATGATGATTCTGTTACCATGATCTGTTTCCTCTGCTAAAGACGGTGGTGGTAAATCGGTTGTTTCCACTACTGCGGTCACCACAACGCGTTTGAACCGCCCTCACTGCTGTGCTTCTTAGCTGGCGCTCTGAGTCGCCGACGACGCCGAGTCACCGCCCTCCGCGGCTGTAGCCGCACCTCACCGGCTGTCCGCTTCTGACACACGGCCTTGCAGCCGCTGCTCACCTCCACGGGTGCGGTCCCAAGACGCCGTCGCCAGGTCACCATCACGGCCGAATTGAACCGGCCACGACTTGGAAGCGGATGTCTCCGGGCTTGGACTCCTCTTGCGACTCGCTTCGTCGAACCACTGCGCCTCCGCTGTCGTCGGTTTGCGCTTCCAACTTGCCGGCGCTGCCTCATCTCGCTTCTGTCTGCATCCCTAAGCCGCCATCGCCAGATGGACCTCTGACTGCCGTGCGGCCGCGGCTCCGCTGTTCCAACGCCTGACCAACCCACCGCCAGTGGTCTGACCCACTGAAGTGAGCCGCCTGCCGGCCGCCGTCGTACTGGCCGCATCTCAAATCACAGATTGCTAGTGGAGCTTGGTGCTCACGTATCTGCCAACAAATATTGACTATGAATTGACTAAACTGCACTACGGAATTCTCAACCTGGGAGTCACTTTGTGTTCCTGTCGACTCGGAGAGATGTACAATTTTGCAAACCTCTGCCCTCCGAGGAGTCAACTGAAGATGTGTTGTTTCCGTATCGAGCCGCAGTGGCCGTGGTTTTGTTCTTGAGCGGTTGAGCCGGCCCCGTCGTCGCTAATAGCCATTGTGGCCAGTCACCTCCGCCATCCACGGTCGCGGGCTTTGCGCCAGTCTCCTACGACCTGGCTGAGCGCCGGCCTCACCCCTTCCTCGGCGCCATCCAGCGCTCTCAAGCCGCCTGCTGCGGGTGTCCGTCCCCATGGCCGCGGCCTTGCGCCACCGCTCCTCCGCCGCCCTGCCGTCGCGGACGCGTGTAGAGCTGCTGCTCCGCGAGCCGCCCTTGCACTGCCCTTGAGCCGCCACTGCCTTCGCAAAACGCCACGACCCCTGGCTGCTTCAAGTCTCCGTCGCTGGCCTCTGCCTTCACAGCCGGCACCTTAACACGGCCCTGCAGTAGGCGTTTTTGACCCGCCTCGATGAGCTGCCGCTGTTGCAACCTCACTCCAGCCCTTATTCTGGGCCGCCCTCGCCGGAGCAGGTGTTGAGCCGCCGCCTCCAGCTTCTATGACCCGCCGATGTAGCCTGATGCGGCCAATTGCATCCGCTGCGGGCTCGCCAGGGCCCTCTGAGCCACCGGCGCCTCTTCGTTGGCGCGACCACGCCGCCTTGAGTCACCGTCCTCCTAGCGCCAAAGCCGCCGTCGCTTCACTAAAGCCGCCACTGCGGTGACCCGCCGTCAGACGGAACTCGCGGAGAGGAAAGAAACAGGCACCAGCTACTTGTGTGGAGCTGGACCCGATGGATAAAGAGATAGGCCTCAGGCCTCCTAAAAAATCCAATGGTCAAATATGACCCAAAGGATCCTTTCTGAGCCGCCTGGTGCCGCGTTTTAAGCCACCACCTCTGTCATCGTTGCTGCAACCCTACGACTCATAATTCTTGATAAAACATATCAGGTGAAATCCATCTTGTCAAATTTCTATTGATGCATTTTTATTTTTCTTCAAAAACAATTACTTTCGTTTGTGCAAATTCTTATGCAGAATTGATAATTGCAAAGGAGACCATCAAACTATGGCCCTTGTCTACATCGGATGGATCAATGGACAGTGTCATTTATAACCCGTCGATATTCAACATATTTCCGTAATCCGCTGTTCAACTATATGCCGGCTCATATCACGGTCAACTATGGAGAGTCTCAAGCCAACTCCTCGAGTAGTCTTAAGTCTCGGGGGCTACAATGACATGACTCGGAGGAATTGGGCAGTCTCAGTGAATTCAAGAAGCCTGGGTCATTGGAGGGAAGATAACCCGATCTCGGAGGCTACTGCCATATTGATGAAAATTTAAAGGCCGTCATAGCATTTCCGGCTTGAAATGAATGATTCCAGTTTAAAATCTGGCTCAAGAGGAATCTCTCTCCCACAATGTTATGAGCTCTCAATATCCGGTTCAACACCCGGTTAAAAAAGAATCCATCTCTCGCAAGTTCGAGTTCTCAGAAAAGTTACAGGGACCAAAGAGAGATTGTTGCACAAAACAACTCAAACATAGGTACTCGGCGAGCACAGCTCAAAAATATATCACTTGGGCGCTTCCTGCTCATCGAGCATAGCTATGATTACCCTTGTTGATCCGGCTTATATGCCCGGAATATAATGTTACTTGGGGCTCTTTGTTCAACGGACAAGAGTTTTTGTGACCCTTTTAACGGGCTTAAAAGCCAGGCTTGGATGCCAGGTGTATTCACCTAAAAACCCGAGTTATCCTGCCTTTTTAAGTCTGTCACTCCGCCCAGGTAATCCTGGAACGACCCGCCGTACTTTGACAAGTCAATCTTATACAGACCCTGAATTTGTCAAAAGTTAAAACGACGATTGGTTACGTGAGGTTCGGCTTATAAGGTTAGTATGAAGGTTTAACTCAGTGGTTGTGCAGCCCTTGAACGCACTTGATTTTTTATGCCCGGCCACCTATGACAGCCTTGATTTTTCGACTTTTGATCTGAACACTTATTGATACATGGTTACAAATGAAGGAGGGCTATGCCTTATGAGTTATACATGAAATTACCCGGTGTTTATTAACCTAGTCTGGCTTTAAGACTATAAGTCGCCAGGATATAATGATTTTATATGCTTGGAAGTGCTACGCTCTAAGTTTTGGGATATTACCCCTTACTGCATACGGCGTTGTAAGCCGGCGGTATGAATCAATTGAACAGGGTGTTGTGCTCTCAATCTCTGGGTTGTAACCCTTCCTGCACAGGTATGATAAGCCGACAGTGTGAACCAAATTCACAGGCATATTTTGTACTTGTTATATGAAGATGCGAGGTTTGATAACCCGCCCTGGTTTTGGACGTTAAGTCGCCAGTATATTTTGAATTGCGCCATTGGGAACATGTGCTTATAAATCATTGGATTATTACCTTCACTTGGTATGGCAATATAACCCAGCTGTATAAATCAATCCTACAGGCAAGTTTTCCTGGTTATATGCATATGCGAGGTTTGATAACCCGCCCTGGCTTTTAACTTTAAAGTTGCCAGTATGTTTAGGCTTGAATGGCTTTAATGCTAGTCTTTTCCATAATTGCATAAGACTATATTATGTTTGGGTTGTTACCAGCCCTGGCTTTTGACATTAAGTCACCAGGGCGTATGTTGCTTAAACTCTATGCAGGATTTGCAGAACTATGACTTATAGAAATGATTAAGTTCTAGCTCATCATCAAAATTGATGTTTCAAAAGGGGTATCCATTCTGGATTATCTCAAAGGCTACAAGCCGCCGGGTTATAAAAATTCTGGCTTACAATGAATGCGCATTAACTCGCCATCATCCAAGAGCTGCCGAGTATTTAAACTCCGGATTTACTTGTCAACTTATAAGGTATTCAAATCTTTAATGGCCAAATTTGGCTGGATTTTCATGATGATATTGAATGATTGAGGTTTTCATACCAGATTATATTATTCAAATCTTGAATAGCCAAGATGGCTGGATTTTTATTATGGTTATCAATAACCAATATTATGATTGAGGTTTTCAAAGTCGCTTCAGCGCAATGGCTATTATTTTATCAATGGATATGATTCATTCTACAATGGAAGAAATAGTCTCGAGTCGCTGCAGGCTTACAACCCGACACTTGGGGGCTACATTATTCAAGTTGAGATTATATCAAATATGCAAGTCCCATGTCAGTGCCAGCATGCACCATGGAACCTGGGGGGCTAATGCAAAGTCATTTTTTGTTCACGTTAGTGAAGACCCGACTCATCACATCGTAATGAGCCGGCCCTTGGGGGCTACTAATTGCTCCTGTCAAAAATTTAAGGTACACAAACCTTAATCCATTATGTTGAAGGGTTCATTGCTCAATTGGTAGAGTACAAAGCTCTTAACCTTATGGACGTGGGTTCGAGCCTCATGGTGGGGGCTACATCATAAGATGTTATTTTCAATGAACTATATATAAAGTACCAGCTCAGTATTGTCTTACTGACCCGGCCCTTAGGGGCTACACGTTGCTGCTCAAGTCTACATGATCATATCTGCAAAGTCCACCCGGCCCTTAGGGGCTACACTGGTTGAAGTTTTTATGAGCATAAGGTAATTACAAGTCCCAGGTTGCTGCAAGCATGACAACCCGGCACTTGGGGGCTACATATGTGGAATATTCAGTTTTGACTAATGACTGAGATGAACAAACTTGGATTTCTTCAAGGTGGCAACATTTATTTTGAATCAAGTCTTAAGCTGTTACTACGCTCCCTTCTTAAGACTTGGGGGCTCCAAGTGATAAGCATATAAGGAAGTTCTACATCTTCAAGCCGGTAGAAAATCAGATGAGTATTTCAAGACCAACATTTTTTGTTAAGCATTGGGAGCTGAATCAAATGAATTATTCTTCACAATATTTCTCTGTGAGAAACCACCATCAGCAAATTGAGTATGAAGCTGGCCTATTGAAGAAGTAAATGACAAGGAATTAAGGATGATCAGGTACCGGCTTACAAGAATTCTTAACCCGGAGCACAATCTGTCAAATTTGTTCTTGTGTTTGTTTTACAGGATCAGTTTAACATGGATAAATCCAAATTAAAATGGGGGATAATGTCGGGGATATACCTTGCGGCATGACCCGGCCGGGGATATGACCTGGCTCGGACTTGGTGTTTCATTGGTGACCCGGCAGATTATAAGCTGGTAGATGTTAAGTCAGATTATAAGCTGGCAGATGTTAAGTCAGATTATAAACCTATAGATGTTAAGTCAGATTATAAGCCGGCAGATGTTAAGTCAGATTATAAGCCGGCGGATGTTAAGCCAGATGGTAAGCTGACGGACAGATTATAAGCCAGATTATAAGTCAGATTGTAAGCCAGATGGTAAGCCGGCAGACAGCTATAACCCGGCAGACAGAGTCTCCTAGGGTTAATAAGCCCGAGATGTTAAGAAGCCCAAGACGTTAAGAAGCCCATGGAGAGAAGCCCGTGATGCATAGTCAGAATGTTTAAGTTTTAATCTGAGTTGGACTCTACATGTAACCCGCCCCTTCAACTTATATAAGGAGGGCGGGGCACCCCAAGAGGGACAGGTTGAATAATCGTTAAGGCTAGACACAACTAGGAGAGCCGGAGATACGGCGACTCCCTCAGGATGATAATGGGACCTAGCCACAAACAACATGTAGGGTTATTATCGGATGATGTGACTATTCCACGACAATAAGGCTCCTGCCGGTTGCCGATGACTTTTACAAAACATGATCATCTCATACAATAACGTATATCACATCATGTATTGACCATATCACATCACAACATGCCCCGCAAAAAAGTTAGACGTCCTCTACTTTGTTGTTGCAAATTTTATGTGGCTGCTACGGGCTTATAGCAGAACTGTTTTTACCTACACATAAAACCACAACGGTGTTTTAACCTTCTTCAAGGACCAGCCGCAGTCAAAATCGATTCAACTAAAGTAGGAGAAACAAACACCAGCCACCTACCTTTATGCAAAACTAGTTGCATGTCTGTCGGTGGAACCGGTCTCATGTGCGTGGAAAAGTAAGGTTAGTCCGGGCTGCTTCATCCCACAATACCGCCGAATCAAAATAAGACGTTGGTGGTAAGCAGTATGACTATCACCACCTCCAACTCTTTGTGTTCTACTCGTGCATATCATTTACTCACAGACCTGGCTCATCATGCCATTGTTGGGAAACATTGCATGGAAAACAATTTTTTTCTATGCACACGCAATTATCTATCCATCGAGATGCATAACAACGACGGGGAGAGTGTGTCTATGTACCCTCGTAGACCGTAAGCGGAAGCGTTTCTCAACGCAGTTGACGTAGTCAGACTTCTTTGCACTTCAACCGATCAAGTACCGAACGCACGACACCTCCGCGTACTGCACATGTTCATCTCGATGACGTCCCTCGCCTTCTTGATCCAGCAAGACGACGAGGTAGTAAATGAGTTCCGTCAGCACGACGGCGTGGTGACTGTGATGGTGAAGTGATCCTCGCAGTGCTTCGCCTAAGCACTACGAAAATATGACCGCGGGTGTAAATGGTGGAGGGTGGCACCCCACACGGCTAGGCAATTGTGTGGTGTGTGCTAGGAGTGCCCCCCACATATATATAGGTGGGACGGGGAGGGGAGAGGACTGGAGGTGCCCCAAGTAGGACCGAATCCTACTTGGGTTCCCCCTTGGTCGTGCCCCCCTGAGGTAGTCCTGGACTAAGGGGTCCTCGGGCGTTCGGCCTATTATCTATGGGCTGGACTGATGGGCTATGAAGACATGAAGGCCAAAGACTACACCATGTCCGGATTGGACTCTACTTGGCGTGGAAGGCAAGCTTGGCGATCGAAGATTCCTTCTTATGCAACCGACTCCATGTAAACCCTAGATCCCCTCGGTGTCTATATAAACCGAAGGGGACAGTCCGGAAAGGACAACACATACATTCATCACCATACCCACATAGGCTAGACTTCTAGGGTTTAGCCATTATGATCTCGTGGTAGATCCACTCTTGTAACACTCATATTCATCAATATCAATCAAGAAGGACGTTGGGTTTTACCTCCGTAGAGAGGGCCCGAACCTGGGTAAACATTGTGTGCCCTGTCTCATGTTACCATCGATCCTAGACGCACAGTTCGGGACCCCCTACCCGAGATCCGCCGGTTTTGACACTGGCATTGGTGCTTTCATTGAAAGTTCCACTGTGCCGTCGATAGAAGGCTCGATGGCTCCTTCGATCATCAGTAATGATGTCGTCTAGGGATAAACCTTCCTCCCTAGACAGATCTTCGTATTCGACGGTTTCGCACTGCGGGCCAACTCGTTTGGCCATCTGGAGAAGATCGAAAGCTACGCCCCTAGCCATGAGGTCAGATTCGGAAGCTTGAATTACGTCACGAACATCCGGGGAGATTTGATCTTCGACGGATTCGAGACCGCGGCATCCGCTACCCATAACCTCGATGAACATGGCTTAAACCTGTCATCGGGCCGCATCCAGGAGATAGCTCCTGTAGAAGCTCTGGCCTTAAATCAGGAGCAGATCAAGTCGCCCGAAGATGGGAAGCTCGACCCCATCACGGGGGCTACCGATTCAGCGGCGCTGGAGTTGCACGCAGATCCCACTTCACACGGTATCCGCCCAAGAGAAAACACTGCCAGCACCAGGGAAGACGGCACTTCGGACAATAAAGACCCTGTTAAGGTAGAATCCGAGCAGGATGAAGAGGAAGGCGGGCAAGACAGCTCTGATGAACAGACCACATATGGGGACTCGGAGGACAACAATTATCTCCCACCCTCCAAGGAAGAGGAGACCTTCGGCAACAAGGATTTTACCATGCCCAAGGAACCTCTAGAGCAGGAGCGCTTTAAATGCCGGCTTATAGCCACTGCAAGGGGCCTCCGAAAGAAGCACCTGCAGCTTCAAGCAAGCCAAGATTATCTCAATGACAGATGGACCGAAGTCTTGGCCGCCGAAGAATACGGCCTTAGCAGCCCAGTCAAAAGCCACCCCAAGAATAGGTGGCTCCCTCAACACAAGGGCAGGGTGATGGAACCATAACACCATCGAACAATGCGGCAGGCCGACCACAATCCGGTCCAGACAAAGCAGCAGCCCAGGCAGAGCACCACACCAACCCATCCAGCCATCAAAACAAAACCGCTCGGGGAACACCAACAATATCAACAAAGACACGGAGGGTAGAGCAAGATGCACAAGATCGATGTACATATCACAAAGATATACCACGACCGACGACGATGGTCGCCTATCCGGACACTACGGAGCTGACCACGCCTGGTCCGAGCACCGTAAACGGAGCCCACCGGAGGTACTTCATAGTGTGGCCCAAGATAGAGGAGCCGCACACCCCCTCTGCTTCACGGACGAAGTAATGGAACACGAATTTCCAGACGGGTTTAAACCCATTAACATCAAATCATACGATGGGACAACAAACCCCGTGGTATGGATCGTGGATTACCTCCTCCATAATCACATGGCCTGCGGAGACGACCTCCACGCCATTAAATACCTACCTCTCAAGCTTAAAGGGCCAGCTCGGTACTGGCTAAATAGTTTGCCAGAAAATTCTATTGGCAACTGGGAGGATTTGGAAGATGCCTTTTGAGACAACTTCCAGGGAACATATGTCCGGCCATTATGTGTCGATGACTTAAGTCACATTGTCCAGGAGCCCGGCGAGTCAGCTAGGGAGGTATGGACCAGGTTCTTAGTCAAAAAGAACCAAATTGTCGACTGTCTGGACGTAGAAGCCCTCGCGGCCTTCAAACATAGCGTCCGGGATGAATGGCTCGCCGCCACCTCGGCCAGGAAGGACCCAAATCCATGACAGCCCTCACCGCTCTAATGAACCGCTTCTGCGCGAGAGAAGACAACTGGCTCACTCGTAAAAGCAACAACGCTAGCGGCCCGGGCACTTCCAATATCCGAAATGGCAACGGCAAGCCATGATGAACCGAACATAACAACATACGCGACACATTGGTGAATGCCGGATTTCACAATCTGAAGCCCGGTCAACGAAAGAAGCCACTAAAGGCAAACCAGGATGGACCATCCACCCTTGACAGGATATTGGACCGACCTTGTCAGATTCACGGTCTCCCTAACAGGCCATCTAATTATACCAACCGTAATTGTTGGGTCTCCAAGCAGGCAGGCAAGCTTAACGCTGATCACAAGGGGAGGAGGCCATCGGGTGTCAGGACCCCGATTCCAGGCCACATCGATCTAGCCGGTAACACCTCATATCACTTTGCGGCCTCACGCACGGTATCCCACGGGTGTCGCCTTACCATGGCCCGGGACCGTTTGCGCCTTTTGGCTCGCGTATATGACAATGTCGCTAGCATCCATATGACCGAGAACCCGGGCCGACATGGCTAGTCGTGAACCCAAAGCGGCACAGTCCTATGGAGACAGGCATACATGAATCACATCGAACATGTCGGTCATCAACGAGTGGTTTCGGGCTGTAGCACTGGGCTAACAGGACTCCGGGGATCCCGGGCTGTAGCAGGCTAGACAGGACTCCGGAGATCACCGCGTGACATTTCCCCGAAGGGACAGACATAGGGACGAAGTGAAACACATGCCGGCCAGTCAAGTGTCCTGAACAGTAGTGCTGGGCTAGCAGGACTCCGGTGAACCGGGCTGTAGCGGACTACTATGGCTCGAGGAGCACTAGACTACATTTCCCCATAAGAAAGGCTGCGAAGGACAAACAACTAGATTGTCAGATCCCACTCATACCAAGCATTCCAATCATACACACAATATGCCCGATATGAGTACATACAACATGGCATCACAACAAAACTCTACAACTCAAGTACTTTATTTAAAGGCTCCATGGAGCCATACATAACATATCCATACAGGTAGGGGTCACATGACCCGACACTCAAGTCATACAGTCATACAAGCACATGCGGAAGCAACTAGTCTGAGTACAGACTCTAGAAAGAAAGAAGGCTTCTCGAAGCCTGTCTATCTACATAGGGCCCTCCATGGCCTGGATCACCACCTGGGTGGCTAGTCACTCGTCGACGTCAAGGTCTACGTAAAACCCATCGGAGGGGGGCAGTGTTGTTGTCTGAAAACAATAAATAAGCAAACATGAGTACAAAGGTACTCAGCAAGTCTTACATCAGAACCTACTATACATGCTCATTCTCAAGAAGGTGGTGGGGTTTATGCAGCAAGCCAGCTTTGACTCTTGGCTAAGCTATCCTACGGAATCTTTTAGCAAAATAGTTTTCGCACACGAGTCCACTACTCACCATCACAATACTCCACCGTGGATCCTCCCTCGTAACCTGCGAGAGGGCCATCCTCGGTACTCACACTTATCTTGAGTCTTTTAGTAGTATCCATTAACTTGTCTATGAACTGTATAGGCAACCAAGTAGTCCTTTACCGCGGACGCGGCTATTCGAATAGTTTTATACCCTGCAGGGGTGTACTTCGTCATACACGCTTTCACCGCTTACCGCCGTCTACACGACATGTACTCGGCAACCTTCAAGCAGAACCCCAGCGAGGGTGTCGGCCACGGCCTACCTAAACACCTAAGCCCCTAGTCCAGGTTATCGCCTATCCAGGTTCCATCCGCAGGGAGTCCGGCCGAGGTTTCCACATACGGCCCCGAACGATGTGAACAGGGTTCCCGAGACACCAAACGGGTGACTCGGTACACCGTGCCACGGTGTATCTACCGCAACATAGCCCACCCCTAGGGTCAGCGCTACGCACGGCCGCCAACACATATCCTACAAACACCAGAAACTATTTGCAACTCCTGGACAGAGTACTAGGGTGGCTAAGAAGCCGAGAGGGTCCATTTGTTTCGGGCCCAATGTACGGTAGTAACTGCATCTTAAATCACACATACAGATCTCAGTTCTTATGGACGGCCTCAATGAAACAACCCACCATGTACTCCTACATGGCCTCTCATCGATACCTTTACCAAAACATGTTCAACACATCCCACATATTACTGGCACAAGCATTTCACTCTAGCCCATCACCCAGATGAACCAGACCTGACACAACTCTAAGCATAGCAGGCATAGCAAGGTAGGAATCACAAAACATGGCTCAATCAACTCCTACACATGCTAGTGGGTTTCATCTAGTTACTGTGGCAATGACAGGTCATGCAGAGGATAAGGGTTCAGCTACCGTAGCACACAGCAGTTTGAATCGTGTTGTCTTAATGCAGTAAACGAGAGCAGGAGCGAGAACATGGGTTGTATCGGAATGATCAATGGTTGCTTGCCTGATGGAGTGGTAACGGGATACTGCCCTTCAGTTGGATACTCGTGAATATCCTCGGAGGCAGAACCTACCACGAATAACACAACCGAGCACAATCAACACATGACGATATGCAACAATATGATGCATGCTATGACATGGCAATATGGATGTGTCTTGAGCTAATGCAACTAGCTATGATTTAAATGAAGTTGGTTTGAGTACAAGATTCAAATTCCAACCCCATATATGATTATTTAAATGCCCTTTATTTGTTTTGTCCAAAACAGAGGACAAACGTTGTTCAAACATGCATGAAAATGGTACAGATGGATTCCTTGAATTTTTCTGATAATTTTTCATATATAATTTGTCTCATTTGGAGTTATGGTTGAATTTCTATGAATTTTTGAAGTTTAGGCAATTTTCTGGAATTTTCTATATAAAATTAAATCCAGAAAAAAGAGTTATTGCGTCAGCATGACATCACCCTGATGTCAGCAGGTCAACTGGGCGCCTCCAGGTCAAACCTGACCAGTGGGGTCCACTGGTCAGTGACACAATCAACTAACCAAGTTAATTAGCCCTAACTAACTTAGTTAGCCGGGCGGGGCCCGCATGTCAGTGGCCCATCTAATTAGCTAAGTTTATTAACACTAATTAACTAACACTAATTAAGCAGGCGCCTGGGCCCACACGTCAGTGAGTCAGGGGGGAGTCAACCCAGCCAACCCGGGGTCAAAACACGCCGGAGTTGACCCCGGCTCGTCGCCGGCAAGGCCAGAGACGGCGGAGGGGCTCGGAAATCCTCCTCCGACGACCAAATGGCCAGCGGAGGGCATCTACGCGGAGCTGGGACTCGCCCGCATCCATCTGTGGACACGGCAGGGGCTGAGATGGCCCGAGCTCGCCGGAGGCAAGCTCGCGGCGGTGGCCGGAGTTAGGGGCTGGTGCGGGTTAGCGCTAGGGGGCACGGCAGGTCGAACGGGTGGGTGCGTTAGGCTCCTGGGGACGCGTTGAAGACGGTGGTGCGCTCGGACGCGTGCTTGCACGGCCGTAGCCACGACGGCGTCGAGGCTCAACGGCGGCGAGCTTCGGGTGCTCGCGGGGCAACGGCTACGGGGCGAAATCGACGGCGTGGCTAAGGGGAAAAGGACCGGGAGCTCACAGCGGTGCCGTAGGGGTGGCTAGCGGGCTCGGGGGCGACCTTGACGGCGCGAATCGACGGCGAGGAGCTCAGGCGGCCGAGGTTGAAGAAAAGCTCGAAGTCGACGATGCAGGGCCTCCGGCGGGGCATGGTTCGGTGAGGGGGTCGAGGACGACGTTGTGGAGCTCGTGGGCACAACCTAGGGGCGAGGGGGTGGCTGTGGCCGTGGTGGTTCTCGTCGGCGGCGACGGCCGCGTTCTGTGGAAGAGAGGGGGAGAGCCAGAGGAGGGGATGAGCACGGGGGAGGGGAATGAGAGGGCCAGGGGGTGCGTGGCCGTCTCAGTGGCATTGGGAGGGAGTCCGGAAGCAGGAGGTGGCGCGCAGGGGGGAGGTGGCGCGCGCGCGTGCCGGCGAGCGCCGGGCACACGCCCGCGTCCTTCTGTCCGAGGAGGGGGACGACAGGAGGCAGCGGGGTGGGCTGGGCCGCCAGCTGGAGATGGGCCAGGTAAGTGGCCCATGGCCTTTCCCTCTTTATTTTTTTGTGTTTTTCTATTTCTGTTATTCTATTTTGATTTAGTTTAAATACTAAATCATTTTATAAAATCCTGAAAATATTTATGGACACTTACTGAAATATTTCAGTGGCCCAAAAAATAGTTCCAACATTATTTGAGCATTTGAATTATTTAATATTATTTAAATGCCCAAATTCAAATATTTATGAATTAAATCAATGCCCCTTTTGTTGACCTAAAATTATATGCACCATTTTTCCCAAGGGTTCTAACCCAAGGCAAAGAGGGTGAACATTTTTGAAGGGCATTTCAGGTTCATTGAATTTATTTTTAGTAAACCCTAGTTGATTTCAGGGGGGGTGCTGGGGGTTCTGCTTTCCCCATTTCAATTTTCTGATGAAGGTAAACATGATGCACACTCTAATGCATAATCTAGCTAGGGTGTGACAACTCACCCCCACTCAATAGAATCTCGTCCCGAGATTTAGGATCATCTGGGAAGAAGGTGGGGTACTCGAGTCAAAGACGATCCTCCCTTTCCCAAGTGGCTTCTTCCTCGGAATGGTGTGACCATTGAACCTTGAGAAAATTGATATTATGACGTCGAGTGGTACGCTCGGCTTGATCAAGGATACGAACGGGGTATTCCCGATAAGAAAGGTTATCTTGTAAATCAAGCGTTTCGTGGTCCACTCCACGGATAGGATCCGCGAAGCAACGCCTGAGTTGCGAAACATGGAAGACATCGTGAACTCTGGAAAGATGCGGAGGTAGTTCCAATTGGTAGGCAACTTCTCCTCGTTTGGCAAGAATGCAAAAGGGTCCAATGTAACGAGGAGCCAATTTGCCTTTGATACCGAAGCGATGGGTTCCCTTTAACGGCGTAACCCGAAGGTAAGCTTTCTCGTCAATTTCAAATGTCATAGGCTTATGCTTACGATCATATTGACTCTTTTGGCGAGATTGGGCTGTTTTCAATTTCTCACGAATAACGCGAACCTGCTCTTCTGCTTCCTGAATCATATCCGGGCCAAAGAGTTGTCTTTCCCCGGTTTCTGACCAGTTAAGAGGCGTTCAACATTTTCGTCCATAGAGAACTTCGAAGGGAGCCTTGCCCAAACTTGCTTGATAGCTATTGTTATAAGCAAACTCCGCGGATGGAAGGCATTTCTCCCAACTCATTCCGAACGAGATAACAGAAGCTCGGAGCATATCTTCCAGAATTTGATTGACTCGCTCTACTTGACCACTTGATTGAGGATGGAAGGCGGTACTAAAGGAGAGATGAGTTCCCATAGCATTTTGGAAACTTTCCCAAAATTGAGAGGTGAAGAGACTTCCACGGTCTGAGTTAATTTCCAATGGGACACCATGAAGAGACACTATTCGGGAGATGTATAGGTCAGCTAGCTGGCTAGCGGTGATACTCTCACGAACAGGTAGAAAATGGGCTACTTTGGAAAGACGGTCGATCACGACGAAGATGGCATTATTCCCCCTCTTGGTCCTGGGAAACCCAGTGATGAAATCCATACTGATTTTGTCCCTTTTCCATTCAGGAATAGCAAAGGTTGAAGGGTGCCAGCAGGCCGTTGATGCTCTGCTTTAACATGACGACAAACATCGCAATTAGCAATGTATTGAGCGATTTCTCTCTTCATCCTAGTCCACCAAAACCTCTGGCGTAGGTCTTGATACATTTTAGTACTACCGGGATGAATGGTGAGAGGGGATTCATGAGCTTCCTTAAGGATCAGTCGCCTCAGGTTTCGCGCCTTCGGAACCACTAGGCGATTCCCAAAGTATACAACACCTTGATCATCAATGGAGAAACAATTCACGACTCCTTTCTTAACGTTTCTCTTGATACGGGAAATTCCCGGATCTATCTTCTGTGCCTTGATGACCTGATCCGTAAGGGTAGGTTCCGCTACCAGGGTGGATAGGAATCCTTGAGGAACAATGTGAAGATTAAGCTTGCGAAATTCCTCATGGAGAAGTGGTTGACTTTGTTGTAACATCAGGTTGTTACAGTAGGACTTACGACTTAGTGCATCGGCCATGACATTGGCCTTGCCAGGGGTGTAAGTTATTCCTAAGTCGTAATCCGAGATCAACTCGACCCAACGTCTTTGCCTGAGATTCAAATCTGGTTGGGTGAAGATATATTTCAAGCTTTGGTGATCGGTGAAGATCTCGCAACGATTACCGAGAAGGTAATGTCGCCAGGTTTTGAGTGCATGGACTACAGCTGCAAGCTCTAGATCATGTGTGGGATAATTTTCCTCATGTGGGTGTAATTGCCGTGAAGCATAGGAAATTACCTGACGATCTTGCATGAGTATGCAACCTAGTCCTTGTCGCGAGGCGTCGCAATAGATAATAAAGTCCTTGGAGAAATCTGGTGGTACCAGTACGGGAGCAGATGTCAGGCGTCTTTTCAGTTCCTGAAAACTGAACTCGCACTGTGGAGTCCACTCGAACTTTTTATCTTTCTTGAGGAGTTCAGTTAGAGGTTTAGCAACCTTGGAGAAATTCTCGATGAAGCGGTGGCAATAGCTCGCTAGGCCAAGGAAACTCCAAACTTGCTTGACCGTTTCAGGTGGAGTCCAATCAAGGACGGCTTGAACTCGCTCGGGATTGACAGCAATACCCTTACCAGAGATTACATGGCCTAGATAGGTCACTTCTGACAACCAAAATTCACACTTGGAGAATTTGGCATAAAGGCGATGCTCTCGAAGTTTCATCAATACCAGCCTTAGATGTTCGGCATGTTCCTCTTCATTCTTGGAGTAGATGAGTATGTCATCGAGGTATACTACGACGAATTTGTCCAAGTACTCCATGAAAACCGAGTTCATTAACCGGGAGAAAGTGGCCGGGGCATTGGTTAAACCGAAGGACATGACGGTGTACTCGTATTGGCCATAACGAGTAACAAAAGCCGTTTTGGGAATGTCCCCATTTCTGATTTTGATTTGATGGTAGCCCAACCTCAAATCCAACTTGGAGAAGACTGAGGATCCAGCGAGCTGATCATACAGGTCGTTGATCCTGGGAAGCGGGTATTTGTTCTTGATGGTGACCAGATTGACAGGTCGGTAATCCACAACCATTCGATCCGTTCCATCCTTCTTCTTGACGAAGAGGACGGGGCAAGCCCAAGGAGAGGAGCTAGGACGGATGAACCCTTTGTTCAAGGACTCATCGAGTTGGTTCTTAAGCTCGGCTAGTTCTAAGGGTGCCATCTTGTAGGGTCTTCTAGCAATTGGAACGGTTCCTGGAACAAGGTCTATCACAAACTCGACATCCCGGTCAGGTGGAACACCTGGCAGTTCTTCCGGAAACACATCCGGGAAGTCTCGGACTACCGGAACGTCCTCAAGGTCTGGAAGAGGGTTGGCATTGAGAGAGTAAAGTTGGCGCTTGGCCACTCGAGTTAAGACATTAACTGTCTTGCCCGAGGGATGAGTAAGTTGAACGGTTCTAGTGGCACAATCGATCTTGGCATAATGAGCCGACATCCAGTCCATACCCAAGATGATGTTTATGTCGGAGGACTTGAGAGCTATTAAAGATGCGAGGAAAACAAGCCTATCGACAAGAATTTCGTTCCCATGGCTTACCTTAGAAGTTTGCCATTTGGAACCCGGAGTTTGAATTACCATGGAAGTGGGCATGTCACAGAATGTCGTGTTATGCAACCGAGCATAATTCTCGGATATGAATTAATGAGATGCTCCAGTATCGAAAAGAACAGATGCCGGATGGCAGTTAACAAGGAGCGTACCAAGGACGACGTTGGGATCCTCATGAGCCTCTTCGGCTGAAACATAGTTGACATGGCCACGTGCAGTAGTGGCCGGCTTGGCGTAGAAAGTCTTTCCCGCGGGCTTACCACGGCCAACGGACTTTCCAGCTTGATTGGGGTTGTTCTGGGGACACTCTCGACTATAGTGACCCGGTTCTCCACACTTGAAGCATGTTACCACAGTGGGGCGTGGAGCAACATTAGCAGCGGGGCCACCATAGGGCTTGGGCGGTGCAAATTGCTGGTTGGGACGAGGCGCCTCAAAGGATGGCCTCGGGGTGAATCTGGGTGGCAGTGCGGTGCTTCGAATCCACACTCGGCGCTTCTGAGCTCCAGAGCCGGATGAAGACCCAAAATCACGAGAGTGCTTGCGTGAAGCGTCATAATCAGTCTGGCCTGTCTCAGCACTGATAGCTTTATTGACCAGCTTCTGGAAGGATGTGCACTCGTGCAGACGGAGATCGCGGCGAAGCTCAGGGCTAAGTCCCTTGCGGAACCTTGCCTGCTTCTTGGCGTCAGTAGAAACCTCTTCAGGAGCATAGCGTGCCAGGTTCCCAAATTCTCGGCTATATGCATCCACAGTCAACCTTCCTTGGGTGAAGTTGCAGAACTCCTCCCTCTTGCGATCCATGAGACCTTCCGGAATGTGATGCTCACGGAAAGCCTCGCTGAACTCAGCCCAGGTAGTGATTTGGCCGACCGGGCGCATAGCTTCGTAGTTCTCCCACCAATGGCTAGCGGGGCCCTCGAGATGATAAGCAGCATAGGTAACCTTGTCGGCTTCGGCTATGTTGGCAGAACGTAGCTTGTGGGTGATGCTGCGAAGCCAATCATCCGCGTCGAGGGGCTCGACAAAATGGTTAAACTTTGGTGGGTACAGCTTGATAAAGTCGTTGATTGACACCAGGTCATTTCGTGGGTGGCGTGCAGTGTTCTGCTCAATCCGCTCCAGCAGGCGGTTGGTCTCATGCTTGTTCCTTTCCGCCTCCAGCATCACTTCGGCCAGGGAAGGAGGGTGAGGCAAATTTTCACCTCTAGCTGCATTGGCTTCCCCCCGCTCCGGGGCAGCAGGGTTGCCGCGGGTGTTGACCATCCTAGGAGGAAAACAAGACAACGGTTTAGACAAGGATGGCTCAAACTTAACAGGGAAGTGCAGAATGTAAAGGATAATACGGAATGCAGAGATGGTCATTCGTATGCCATGGTAATATAAAACTGCCATATATACACCAACGGTCATACTCGTCATACATAGTTTAGTACAAGCTCATGCTACAGTACAACTATGAAGGTAGACGTTACATCTCATCGGAGGCATCCCGAGTCCCTATACATTATTTTTCTACACCTCCGGAATCGATTACACACCAAGTCGTATTCCACAAGTCACGCAGGACAGTGGGGATACAACTACTACAATACTAGTGGTACTACTACTAACTCAGATAGCTCCATAGTAGTCCTCATAGAAGTCACCTCCATAGCCTGGAAGTTCAACGTGATCATCCGGAAACAGACGGTCCTGAGGAGCCTGTGGACCATAGGGGCTAGGATGAGGTCTTGGACCAACAAACGGTGGCCTGCGGGGACCAAGGGGTGGGGTGATGCCTCCCACATCACGCCAATCCACCATGTCTGGCAGAGCTGCTCTCACAGGATACAGATCCCTGGTATCCATACATCCAGCTTGCACCGCGGGTGCAAACCGAGTCAATGTGGCCCAATGATCAGCACGGGTATTAAAGAGCTCCAGCCTCAAGGCCCGATTCTCTCGGTCCTTATCTTCGAGCATCTCAGCGGTGGTACGAGTTAATGAGTCCTCCTGAGTGGAGTCAGCATAGATAGCCTGAAGATACCCCTGCGCTCCCGGAAGTGAAGCTGGCATGTAACGGAAGTCAGTGTTCCGAAGCAGGCCAGTCCGGACTCGCAAGATGGTCATCATGGAATAGGCAGCATCCTGCACAGCCATCTCAATGGTAACTCTGAGTCCATAGGAACAGTGAAGGGGCTCGGTAGATCCAGGATAGGAAGGAAATATCCTGACGGTGCAGAAATACTGGCTTTGATTAAAGTCGCGGAACTGCTCTTCAACAGTGTATTCGGGATACCAATGGTATCCTGTCTCGATCATGACCCGGACCAACATAGCAGTATGACCGGGCACGTCGAGGCACCTAGTCAGGCGAACCACTTGATTTTGAGAATGGTTGGCCATCTGAAAGCACAACCACAAGACAAAGACATCAGAATTCCTAGGGAAAATTGGGCAGCATAACGGCTGTAAATGCTCAGAAAAAGATTTGAGACATCCACAATAGTTCACAATACCTCTCAACAGCATCATATCAAGGTTCTGATTCAAATAGCAACGTACTAAAATAGTAGAAACTGGACTGGAACTCGTAACAATAATCCTATAAACTACTACGGATTAGTAACACGCGAACCTGATAGAAGAAGAGAGCCTAGTCCTTAACCCACGTTGATTGAGAAGAGAATGACTCAGATCAGAAGCATAGGTAAAGGAGTAAAAGAACCTTACGTTCCCTCCCACAATCAATTCCCTTACATATAACTAAAGCATTTCTAGACTCGACATCGACCAGTTTGGCTGAACGAACCTACAGGCAGTCCGGCTCTGATGCCAACGCTGTCAGGACCCCGATTCCAGGCCACATCGATCTAGCCGGTAACACCTCATATCACTTTGCGGCCTCACGCACGGTATCCCACGGGTGTCGCCTTACCATGGCCCGGGATCGTTTGCGCCTTTTGGCTCGCGTATATGACAATGTCGCTAGCATCCATATGACCGAGAACCCGGGCCGACATGGCTAGTCGTGAACCCAAAGCGGCACAGACCTATGGAGACAGGCATACATGAATCACATCGAACATGTCGGTCATCAACGAGTGGTTCCGGGCTGTAGCACTGGGCTAACAGGACTCCGGGGATCCCGGGCTGTAGCAGGCTAGACAGGACTCCGGAGATCACCGCGTGACATTTCCCCGAAGGGACAGACATAGGGACGAAGTGAAACACATGCCGGCCAGTCAAGTGTCCTGAACAGTAGTGCTGGGCTAGCAGGACTCCGGTGAACCGGGCTGTAGCGGACTACTATGGCTCGAGGAGCACTAGACTACATTTCCCCATAAGAAAGGCTGCGAAGGACAAACAACTAGATTGTCAGATCCCACTCATACCAAGCATTCCAATCATACACACAATATGCCCGATATGAGTACATACAACATGGCATCACAACAAAACTCTACAACTCAAGTACTTTATTTAAAGGCTCCATGGAGCCATACATAACATATCCATACAGGTAGGGGTCACATGACACGACACTCAAGTCATACAGTCATACAAGCACATGTGGAAGCAACTAGTCAAGGTACAGACTCTAGAAAGAAAGAAGGCTTCTCGAAGCCTGTCTATCTACATAGGGCCCTCCATGGCCTGGATCACCACCTAGGTGGCTAGTCACTCGTCGACGTCAAGGTCTACGTAAAACCCATCGGAGGGGGGCAGTGTTGTCGTCTGAAAACAATAAATAAGCAAACATGAGTACAAAGGTACTCAGCAAGTCTTACATCAGAACCTACTATACATGCTCATTCTCAAGAAGGTTGTGGGGTTTATGCAGCAAGCCAGCTTTGACTCTTGGCTAAGCTATCCTACGGAATCTTTTAGCAAAATAGTTTTCGCACACGAGTCCACTACTCACCATCACAATACTCCACCGTGGATCCTCCCTCGTAACCTGCGAGAGGGCCATCCTCGGTACTCACACTTATCTTGAGTCTTTTAGTAGTATCCATTAACTTGTCTATGAACTTTATAGGCAACCAAGTAGTCCTTTACCGCGGACGCTGCTATTCGAATAGTTTTATACCCTGCAGGGGTGTACTTCGTCATACACGCTTTCACCGCTTACCGCCATCTACACGACATGTACTCGGCAACCTTCAAGCGGAACCCCAGCGAGGGTGTCGGCCACGACCTACCTAAACACCTAAGCCCCTAGTCCAGGTTATCGCCTATCCAGGTTCCATCCGCAGGGAGTCCGGCCGAGGTTTCCACATACGGCCCCGAACGATGTGAACAGGGTTCCCGAGACACCAAACGGGTGACTCGGTACACCGTGCCACGGTGTATCTACCGCAACATAGCCCACCCCTAGGGTCAGCGCTACGCACGGCCGCCAACACATATCCTACAAACACCAGAAACTATTTGCAACTCCTGGACAGAGTACTAGGGTGGCTAAGAAGCCGAGAGGGTCCATTTGTTTCGGGCCCAATGTACGGTAGTAACTGCATCTTAAATCACACATACAGATCTCAGTTCTTATGGACGGCCTCAATGAAACAACCCACCATGTACTCCTACATGGCCTCTCATCGATACCTTTACCAAAACATGTTCAACACATCCCACATATTACTGGCACAAGCATTTCACTCTAGCCCATCATCCAGATGAACCAGACCTGACACAACTCTAAGCATAGCAGGCATAGCAAGGTAGGAATCACAAAACATGGCTCAATCAACTCCTACACATGCTAGTGGGTTTCATCTAGTTACTGTGGCAATGACAGGTCATGCAGAGGATAAGGGTTCAGCTACCGTAGCACACAGCAGTTTGAATCGTGTTGTCTTAATGCAGTAAACGAGAGCAGGAGCGAGAACATGGGTTGTATCGGAATGATCAATGGTTGCTTGCCTGATGGAGTGGTAACGGGATACTGCCCTTCAGTTGGATACTCGTGAATATCCTCGGAGGCAAAACCTACCACGAATAACACAACAGAGCATAATCAACACATGACGATATGCAACAATATGATGCATGCTATGACATGGCAATATGGATGTGTCTTGAGCTAATGCAACTAGCTATGATTTAAATGAAGTTGGTTTGAGTACAAGATTCAAATTCCAACCCCATATATGATTATTTAAATGCCCTTTATTTGTTTTGTCCAAAACAGAGGACAAACGTTGTTCAAACATGCATGAAAATGGTACAGATGGATTCCTTGAATTTTTCTGATAATTTTTCATATATAATTTGTCTCATTTGTAGTTATAGTTGAATTTCTATGAATTTTTGAAGTTTAGGCAATTTTCTGGAATTTTCTATATAAAATTAAATCCAGGAAAAGAGTTATTGCGTCAGCATGACATCACCCTGATGTCAGCAGGTCAACTGGGCGCCTCCAGGTCAAACCTGACCAGTGGGGTCCACTGGTCAGTGACACAATCAACTAACCAAGTTAATTAGCCCTAACTAACTTAGTTAGCCGGGCGGGGCCCGCATGTCAGTGGCCCATCTAATTAGCTAAGTTTATTAACACTAATTAACTAACACTAATTAAGCAGGCGCCTGGGCCCACACGTCAGTGAGTCAGGGGGGGAGTCAACCCAGCCAACCCGGGGTCAAAACACGCCGGAGTTGACCCCGGCTCGTCGCCGGCAAGGCCAGAGACGGCGGAGGGGCTCGGAAATCCTTCTCCGGCGACCAAATGGCCAGCGGAGGGCATCTACGCGGAGCTGGGACTCGCCCGCATCCATCTGTGGACACGGCAGGGGCTGAGATGGCCCGAGCTCGCCGGAGGCAAGCTCGCGGCGGTGGCCGGAGTTAGGGGCTGGTGCGGTTTAGTGCTAGGGGGCACGGCAGGTCGAACGGGTGGGTGCGTTAGGTTCCTGGGGACGCGTTGAAGACGGTGGTGCGCTCGGACGCGTGCTTGCACGGCCGTAGCCACGACGGCGTCGAGGCTCAACGGCGGCGAGCTTCGGGTGCTCGCGGGGCGAAATCGACGGCGTGGCTAAGGGGAAAAGGACCGGGAGCTCACAGCGGTGCCGTAGGGGTGGCTAGCGGGCTCGGGGGCGACCTTGACGGCGCGAATCGACGGCGAGGAGCTCGGGCGGCCGAGGTTGAAGAAGAGCTCGAAGTTGACGATGCAGGGCTTCCGGCGGGGCGTGGTTCGGTGAGGGGGTCGAGGACGACGTTGCGGAGCTCGTGGGCACAACCGAGGGGCGAGGGGGTGGCTGTGGCCGTGGTGGTTCTCGTCGGCGGCGACGGCCGCGTTCTGTGGAAGAGAGGGGGAGAGCCAGAGGAGGGGATGAGCACGGGGGAGGGGAATGAGAGGGCCAGGGGGTGCGTGGCCGTCTCAGTGGCATTGGGAGGGAGTCCGGAAGCAGGAGGTGGCGCGCAGGGGGGAAGGTGGCGCGCGCGCGTGCCGGCGAGCGCCGGGCACACGCCCGCGTCCTTCTGTCCGAGGAGGAGGACGACAGGAGGCAGCGGGGTGGGCTGGGCCGCCAGCTGGAGATGGGCCAGGTAAGTGGCCCATGGCCTTTCCCTCTTTATTTTTTTGTGTTTTTCTATTTCTGTTATTCTGTTTTGATTTAGTTTAAATACTAAATCATTTTATAAAATCCTGAAAATATTTATGGACACTTACTGAAATATTTCAGTGGCCCAAAAAATAGTTCCAACATTATTTGAGCATTTGAATTATTTAATAGTATTTAAATGCCCAAATTCAAATATTTATGAATTAAATCAATGCCCCTTTTGTTGACCTAAAATTATATGCACCATTTTTCCCAAGGGTTCTAACCCAAGGCAAAGAGGGTGAACATTTTTGAAGGGCATTTCAGGTTCATTGAATTTATTTTTAGTAAACCCTAGTTGATTTCAGGGGGGGGGGTGCTGGGGGTTCTGCTTTCCCCATTTCAATTTTCTGATGAAGGTAAACATGATGCACACTCTAATGCATAATCTAGCTAGGGTGTGACATCGGGTCACAAAGAAGACGGATCGGCTCGCGAGCAGAACACCAAGGGTCAGAAAAAGTTCCCCTCCGACGTTCGACCACTCCCGGAACGCAAATAGCGGACCGGCTTCTGCCACCCACCTACTATACTGGCGAAATTCGCACCACGCGCACATCACTACGCACTCAAGATACCTTGGGAATCGACAGAAGCACAATTCGGACAGCCCTACAAGAATTCCCGTAACGTTTTTTATATGCTTTTCTCATTTTTTCTGTATCATCTTTAAAGAACAGGTGACCAACTAGACAACATCTCAACGGATTCTATCGGAGTTCGGATCCACACACTCACCTAAGGGGTTACATCCGTTAAGGATCCCCCTCCCCGAGGATGGGCTACGCAGACGTGCGACAGGAGGTCCAAAATTACTTTTTGTAGACCGCACTCTTTATTCCGAGCTTGTACTATGCTACTTTTCCTCTCATCCCGACCACGAGCATGCCAGACAGCCGTGTCCGTGGTTTCTCTCTTTATACACACACACACACACACACACACACACACACACACACACACACACACACACACACACACATTGCTCCGTTCTCAGTAAGCCTCACCTAAACCGATCTCCCATATCCTTTCAACAATAAAAGTACGACCATAACGGCTGCTTTGTAGATACACCTCGGCACACCCTGCCAGGGGCTCGGCATGGGAACAAATGTGTTGCCAGTAAAAGACCAAAAAACTATATAGCATACTTCGGCATCGCAAGTTTGGCCTTATATGCATCAGCTCTGAATCATTGACTTGGGTCAATAGTTGGGTTGTCCAGCTCTTGTGTTTGCTACCCTACATTCCGCTCTATCGGCTAGGGTAGTAAAGGGATAACTACTGCGATTGTGCCCTGGCCTAGACCGGATGGGCACCTCAGTAGAGAAAGCCAAAAACTGACTATCATGATGCGGCGAGAGCTGGTCAACCACTTGATGACTTATTGGAATCTTTAGTGATTCTCCATGTAATACGAGGGATCTTTTTCAGATCAGATATGCAAGGCACCACATGCCGCATACACACCAGGGGCTATGTTGTAGCCCCACCATAAAACTCCTATGGTTAAGTGAAAGTGTTAACGCCTTATAGTCCGATTGCCTGGTTCGCCGCATTATCACCTCCTTCATGGACCAAGACGTTGGTTAAAGAGTGATTAAATGCTTTTCCGAACACCCCCGTACTTCCTACGAGGGGGTTGAAGCCGACGACTGGAAAACTTTCAGATTATATTAAAACGACCACACAGGAGGAATTCAAGCTTTTCAAGCAAAACATAAATAGATTAACTATAAAGTTGTCTTTTACAATCATCATACAACTCACTTGAACATTATGTTCTTTGAACATTGACCCTCAATCGAGCGGGCGGCCTCCAGGACATCTTCAAAATAATGCTCTGGTTTCGGACGGTCCTCGCCTTTGGGCGGACCCTTCATTGCGACATCGATGGCCTTCATCTTCCCGTAGAATGTCTTGACTTGGGCAAGGGCCATCCGTGCACCCTCAATGTACACCGATCGCTTCACATTATCGATTCGTGGCACTACATCAACAAGCTTCTGCACCAAACCGAAATAGTTATTCGGCACAGGCTCGGTTGGCCATAGCCGGACTATGACATCCTTCATGGCAGAGCCAGATACCATATGAAGTTCGGGCCATTGGGACATCTGTTCATTAAGCAGCAGCGAGCATTTTGACACACCAAACTGTGACCAAAAAAGCCTCTCTGTTGCATATCCATCTTGCGCTTGGTAATACCGCGCCGCATCGAAAGAACTCTTCGGCAAGTCAAAATACTCGTCCGGAGAACTCCACACTTGGTTCAGCTGAACATAGTCCGGGTCACCGAACTTAGTCTGCAGCAGAAAAGGCTTTCCAGCCAATATCTCTTTCGCCTGCCGAACCTCTTCACGGAGTGCTCTGGATTCTGATCACGCTTCTCTTGCCTCCTGTTGGGCCTTGTCCAGTTCAACCGTTAAGGCTTTATTCTCTTTCTCAAGAAATTCGCGGCGGCCAGTAGCATCCTCCAAAGCGAGTGTCATCGTGGAAATCTTCTCCTCGCCTTGGCATCGCGCAACTTGTTCGGCCTGCAGTTCAACCGATGCTCCTTCAGCAGCAGCATCACTAAGTTGAGCCCGGTCCTTGGCCCGGATTAGCTCCGACCGAAGAGCCTCCATGGCGGCAGCACCATCTACATTTTATGCACATCTCATATAAAGCTCTTTCCCACGTTAAGCACACTGATGGAAAGAATGCTCGAAATACATACCTTGCGAGTCGTCAAGATGCCTGTTGATCAACGCAACGTCATCCTCTGCAATATCCAGCTTTCGCTACAGTTCATCCACTTCCATATTCCGGGCAGCCACAGGAGGGGAAGCAACCTGTATTTCAAATTAAACCGGGGTTAATACCTGAGCATATCTCTTTGATCCTCCGATCACTCCCTTAGGAAGACAATCCGAGTCTCAGGGGCTACTGCATATACAACAGGTGCATTCTATCAATGAAATTCAATTGACAAAGCTACATCACAAACCACAAAACCTCTTAGAAGGCTCATGAAGGCCTCGTTCAGTCCACTCTTCGTAGATAGAACCCTTTCGACCACCGTAACCATCAAGGAACGATGCTCTTCTAAAATAGATGCTCGTCGTAGCATGTCCGTCAGCATTTCTCGCGCTCTTCGGTCTTCGGAAACCACCGCCGGAGTACGGCATTCCAGTGAAGGAACCCGCTTGCTTGCCTCCAGAACCGTCTCCGGCTATAAACCGGGCGGTTCGGGGACGCCGGTCTCGATCCCGGAACCTCGGGTGACGGAGGCACCATCTTCGGGTGCCCTTTGGGATGATACCTCGGTATCATCTCCTCTGTTGGGCGACGGGGCCGGAGGAGGCGTGTCGCTCTCCATCATCTCTAGAACAAGATCTCCCGAGGAGGAGGACGATTGAGAAGCACCAGGCGTTAACCTGCATGGACGAACATATATCGGATGATTACTTCACTAAAAAAGAATGAGGTGCGCTTAAAGTACCCCAGCCTCGCTTACGGTCTACCTCGAGGTTCGTCCTCATCATCAAACTCTACGGCAGCCCCGCTCGCCTGGCCCAAGCTGCTCGACGACGACGTTTTTCCTCTCTTGGAAGGCTTCGCCTCCTGATCTTCGGAGGCGACCCTCTTCTTTCCCTGGAAGGCTCCCTCCACACTCTTGCCCTTGGGCAGAAGGACTTCGGTTTCCCCGGACGCAGCCACCTGGTACGGTGTTGGAATCAACATTCTCATCAGCAGGTTGGTCGCAGGGCCTTCGGGAAGAGGCGCTGGACACCAGATTAGCACTGCCTTCTTTATCCAGTCCTGAGCAGGGACGGTTTGTTCAATATCTCGTTAAAAGATGCTCGAATGAAAGGTTCTCAAGTACTTACCAAAGTAGCCAGACGATTGCAGTCAAGGCCAACATCTTTGGTAGTGTCCGGCCATTGCCCTCATTCCCCAAAATACAATTTCCACGTTCCTTCGTGCGTAGTGCCGAAGAAGTGTTGTAGGGTCCGCCGTCCTTCTGGGTTAAACTCCCACATACGAAGAGGCCGCCGCTGACACGGAAGGATCCGGCGGACTAGCATTATTTGAACGACTCTCACAAGATCGATGCCCTTCTCGGTAAGGCATCGGATGTGGCTTTGCAGAGTCTGCACTTCGTTGATGGATCCCCAGTCCAATCCCTTATTGACCCATCAAGCAAGCTGAATTGGAGGAC
Source organism: Triticum monococcum (assembly GCA_034509565.1). Taxonomy (NCBI): domain Eukaryota; kingdom Viridiplantae; phylum Streptophyta; class Magnoliopsida; order Poales; family Poaceae; genus Triticum; species Triticum monococcum. The sequence goes on from CM067847.1 coordinate 702,017,469, forward strand.
CGGGGCGAAACGCAGCTGTAGCCGCCCACTTGGAGCTCCGTGGCTCATTGATATAAAACCACCCCTGCTGCCATAGGTCGGGAGATTCAGCGAAAGATCCTTCGGGCCAATCCGCGCCGGCCAGCTTGCCTATTATGACGCTGCCGCACTCTGCCTGCTCCTCCTCTGTCACCTGCGGCCTCACACCAAAGGTCTTGAGACACAAACCAAAGTGCAGAGGAGTCAGCAGTAAGGCCTCACACACGACGATAAAATGTGGAGATGAGGAGAATAGAGTTCGGGGCCAGATCATGAAAATCCAGTCCATAATAGAACATGAGCCCCCGGACGAAGGGGTTAAGCGCGAACCCTAGCCCATGAAGGAAGTGGGATACAAATACTACCCTCTCGCCAGATCTGGGGGCCGGTATTACTTGTCCTTGTGCTGGGAGCCGATGAAAGATTTCCGAGGTCAGATACCTCGCTGCGCGGAGCTTCGCAATATCCTCCTCTGTGACAGAAGAAGCCACCCACTGGCCCTGATGGTTGGATCCGGACATGACTGGGGCTGGTGGCGATTGAAACCCGAAGGTTGGAACTTGGGGTGGCTGGGGTTGAGGAAGTTGCAAGCGCAAAGGAAGAAAACGAGATTGGGTCTCTATATAAAGGCCCCAAGTATTGGGCGTCTCCCCCAGGGTCTCTAAGCTTACCTATTACCAAGGAGTTGTACCCAGGGGACGGTTGGTTTACCCATGCCTACGTTAATGAAAATCCCATAAATAAAGGAACACGGTCTCTGCCTTGACAAGGCGTGCCAGTAAAACCGCACCCCGAGACGTGGGGCGGCTCGCTAGCCGACGGTTGGAAATAGCAACCGGGCAGGCATGATATGATGTCATGAACAGTTATCAACAGCTTAGGCTCATGGGGTAATATATTCTCTACCATTATATACCCAGGTCTGGATATGCTTACTTCGTCCAAAGACTACTCTGGAGTTCGGAAGGAGGGAACCCGCCTTGCAATGCCGAAGATGAATCTGCGCACCGGACTCCTCGTCATTGAAGCCAGGTTCAGGGGCTACTGAGGGAGTCCTGGACTAAGGGGTCCTCGGGCGTCCGGCCTGTTATCTATGGGCTGGACTGATGGGCTGTGAAGACATGAAGGACGAAGACTGCACCGTGTCCGGATTGGACTCTACTTGGCGTGGAAGGCAAGCTTGGCGACCGAAGATTCCTTCTTATGTAACCGACTCCATGTAAACCCTAGGTCCCCTCGGTGTCTATATAAACCAAAGGGGACAGTCCGGAAAGGACAACACATACATTCATCACCATACCCACATAGGCTAGACTTCAAGGGTTTAGCCATTACGATCTCGTGGTAGATCCACTCTTATAACACTCATATTCATCAATATCAATCAAGCAGGACGTAGGGTTTTACCTCCGTAGAGAGGGCCCAAACCTGGGTAAACATTGTGTCCCCTGTCTCCTATTACCATCGATCCTAGATGCACAGTTCGGGACTCCCTACCCGAGATCCGCCTGTTTTGACACCGACACCCCCCTTTCCATATTAGCCGGAGGGGGAAGGAAAGAGGAGGGGGAGAAAGGGAATGGGGAGGCCGAATCCCACCCTTTCCTTTATCTTACCCTCTTTCATTCTCCCCCTGGTTCCACCCATATGGGCAGCGCACCAGCCCCTAGTGACTGCTACGTTTCCCCTTTTGGCCCATAAGGCCCATCTCTTTTGCCGGGGGTGCTCGGAACCCCTTTCTGTGACCCGATATGTACCCGATACCCTATAGACAGTTCGAGTGTCCGAATACCATCGTCCTATATATCAATCTTTACCTCTCGAGCATTTTGAGACTCATCATCATGTCCGTGATCTAATACGGGACTCCGAACAACAATCGGTCACCAAATCACATAACTCATATAATACTATATTGTCATCGAACGTTAAGCATGCGGAGCCTACGGGTTCGAGAACTATGTAGACATGATCGAGACACCTCTTCGGTCAATAACCAATAGTAGAACCTGGATGCCCATATTGGCTTCTACATATTCTATGAAGATCTTTATCGGTCGAACCGTTATGACAACATACATAATTCCCTTTGTCTATCGGTATGTTACTTGCCCGAGATTCAATCCTCGGTATCTTTATACCTAGTTCAATCTCGTTACCGGAAAGTCTCTTTACTCTTTCCATAATACATCACCTCATGACTAACTCCTTAGTCATTTGATTGCCAGCTTATGATGTGTATTACCGAGAGAGCCCAGAGATACCTCTCCGATACTCAGAGTAACAAATCCTAATCTCGATCTATGCCAACTCAACAAACACCTTCAGAGATACCTGTAGAGCATATTTATAATCACCCAATTACATTGTGATGTTTGATAGCACACAAGGCATTCCTTCGGTATTCGGGGGTTGCATAATCTCATAGTCGAAGGAATATGTATTTGACATGAAGAAAGCAATAGCAGAACGATCAAAATGCTAAGCTAACGGGTGGGTCTTGTCGATCACATCATTCTCCTAATCATGTGATCCCGTTATCAAATGACAATTCATGTCCATGGTTAGGAAACCTTAATCATCTTTGATCAATGAGCTAGTCAACTAGAGGCTCACTAGGGACACGGTGTTTGTTTATATCTTCACACATGTATTTAGGTTTCTGGTCAATACAATTATAGCATGAAAAATAAACCTTTATCATGAATAAGGAAATATAAATAGCAACTTTATCATTGCCTTTAGGGCATATTTCCTTCATGTTGATCATTAGTCGTTAGAAGTTGTATTACATTATTTCAGTCAGCTTCTATATACGCAATGTCATGTATGCTTAATGCCTTGTATGACCAGACCAAGGAAAAGCTCATTTGAAATCTAATGGAATGAACAAATAAAATTGAAAACTTATTTGTTGTTTCCAAAAAATTAGAAAAGAGGAAAATTATGAAAATGGCACAAACATAACATAGTACCACGAAAAAAACATAGTACCACAAACATCAATATAGTTGATTGATACGTCTCCAACGTATCTATAATTTTTGATTGTTCCATGCTATTATATTATCCATCTAGTATGTTTTACATGCATTTATATGCTATTTTATATGATTTGGGACTAACCTATTAACCTAGAGCCCAGTGACAGTTTCTGTTTTTCCTTGTTTTTGAGTATCGCAGAAAAGGAAAACCAAACAGAGTCCAATTGACCTGAAATTTCACGGAGATTATTTTTGGACCATAAGAAGCCCACGGAGTATCGGAGATGGGCCAGAAGAGTCCCAAGGCACCCAGGAGGGTGGGGTGTGCCCTAACCCCTGGGCGCGCCCCCTACCTCGTGGCCGTCTTGGGGACCCCCTGACTTGTTCCCGACTCCAACACCTCTTATATATACCGGAACTTCCAGAACATAACCTAGATCGGGAGTTCCGCTGCCGCAAGCCTCTGTAGCCACTGAAAACCAATCTAGACCCGTTACAGCACCCTGGCGGAGGGGGGAATCCCTCTCCGGTGGGCATCTTCATCATCCCGGCGCTCTCCATGACGAGGAGGGAGTAGATCACCCTCGGGGTTGAGGGTATGTACCAGTAGCTATGTGTTTGATCTCTCTCTCGCGCGCGTTCTTGATTTGGCATGATCTTGATGTATCGCGAGCTTTGCTATTATAGTTGGATCTTATGATGTTTCTCCCCCTCTACTCTCTTGTAATGGACTGAGTTTTCCCTTTGAAGTTATCTTATCGAATTGAGTCCTTAAGGATTTGAGAACACTTGATGTATATCTTGCATGTGCTTATCTGTTGTGACAATGGGATATCACGTGATCCACTTGATGTATGTTTTGGTGATCAACTTGCGAGTTCCGTGACCTCATGAACTTATGCATAGGGGTTGGCACACGTTTTCGTCTTAACTCTCCAGTAGAAACTTTGGGGAACTCTTTGAAGTTCTTTGTGTGGGTTGAATAGATGAATCTGAGATTGTGTGATGCATATCGTATAATCATACCCACGGATACTTGAGGTGACATTGGAGTATCTAGGTGATATTATGGTTTTGGTTGATTTGTGTCTTAATGTGTTATTCTAATATGAACTCTAGGATAGATTGAACGGAAAGAATAGCTTCATGTTATTTTACTACGGATTCTTGAATAGATCGATCGGAAAGGATAACTTTGATGTGGTTTCGTACCCTACAATAATCTCTTCGTTTGTTTTCCGCTATTAGTGACTTTGGAGTGACTCTTTGTTGCATGTTGAGGGATTGTTATATGATCCAATAATGTTGTTATTGTTGAGAGAACTTGCACTAGTGAAAGTATGAACCCTAGGCCTTGTTTCCTAGCATTGCAATCCGTTTACGCTCAGCTTTACCACTTGCTACCTTGCTGTTTTTATATTTTCATATTACGAAAACCTATATCTACCATCCATATTGCACTTTTATCACTATCTCTTCGCCGAACTAGTGCACCTATACAATTTACCATTGTATTGGGTGTGTTTGGGACACAAGAGACTCTTTGTTATTTGGTTGCAGGGTTTCTTGAGAGAGACCATCTTCATCCTACGCCTCCCATGGATTGATAAACCATAGGTCATCCACTTGAGGAAAATTGGCTACTGTCCTACAAACCTCTGCACTTGGAGGCCCAACAACGTCTACAAGAAGAAGGTTGTGTATTAGACATCAAGCTCTTTTCTGGCGCCGTTGCCGGGGAGGTTAGCGCTTGAAGGTATATCTTTAGATCTTGCAACCGAATCTTTTAGTTTCTTGTTTTATCACTAGTTTAGTCTATAAAAGAAAACTGCAAAAAATGGAATTAAGGTTGCCTCATATGCTTCATCTTTTTAATGTCTTTCGTGAAAATAAGGATTCCGATAATTGTGCCAAAGTGTTAGAAGAAGAATGTATTAAAATGTTTGGCACTAAATCTTTGGATGATGAGCATGATTGCAATGTTTTTAGTATGAATGCTTTGAATATCCATGATGCTAATGATATGCAAAGCCACAAGCTTGGGGATGCTATGTTTGATGAAGATGATATTTTTTGTCCCCCATGTTTTGATGAGCAAATTTATTATGATGAAAGCATCCCTCCTATCCATGATGATTATTATGATGACACATATGCTATAAAGAATAATGATATCCATGAAACTTGTCATCATGATTTTAACTTTCAATTGGATTATGCCTCACATGATAGTTATTTTGTTGAGTTTGCTCCCACTACTATTCATGAGAAGAAATTTGCTTATGTGGACAATAGTAAATTTTCTATGCTTGTAGATCATGAAAAGAATGTTTTATGTTATGGTTATATTGCTGAATTCATTCATGATGCTACTGAAATTTATTATGAGGGAGGAATATATGCTTGTAGGAAATGCAATAATATCAAGTTTCCTCTCTATGTGCTTAAAGTTTTAAAGTTATGCTTGTTTTGCCTTCCTATGCTCGTTGATTATTGTTCCCATAAGTTGTTTGCTCACAAAATCCCTATGCATAGGAAGTGGGTTAGATATAAATGTGCTATTAATATTCTTCATGATGCTCTCTTTATGTTTCAATTCTTATCTTTTATGTGAGCATCATTGAAATCGCCATGCCTAGCTAGGGGCGTTAAACGATAGCGCTTGTTGGGAGGCAACCCAACTTTAATTTTTTTCCTTTACTTTTTGTCCCTATTTAGTAATAAATAATTCATCTAGCCTCTTTTATGGTTGTGTTTTTATGTTTTAATTAATGTTTGTGCCAAGTAAAGCCTTTAGGATCTTCTTGGGTGATTATTGTTTCACCTTGCTGATAAAAACAGAAAGTATGCGCTCACGAAAATAATTTTCATTTTTTACAAGAGAGCGATAAAATACCAATTCCAACTGAAGTAGATCAATATACAAATTTCCTAGGACTTCCTAATTTCTCAGGATTTATGGAGTTACAGAAGTATTCGAAACCTGCAGATTACTACAGTCTGTTCTGTTTTTGACAGATTCTGTTTTCTATGTGTTGTTTGCTTATTTTGATGAATCTATGAGTAGTATCGGAGGGTATGAACCATAGAGAAGTTGGAATACAGTAGATATTAAACCAATATGAATTTAGAATGAGTTCACAACAGCACCTAAGTGGTGATTTATTTTCTTATACTAACGGAGTTTACGAGTTTTCTGTTAAGTTTTGTGTTGTGAAGTTTTCAAGTTTTGGGTAAAGATTCGATGGGCTATGGAATAAGTAGTGGCAAGAGGCTAATATTGGGGATTCCCAAGGCACCCCAAGGTAATATTCAAGGATAAACAAGAGCCTAAGCTTGGGGATGCCCCAGATGGCATCCCCTCTTTCATCTTCGTTCATCGGTAAATTTACCTGAGGCTGTATTTTTATTCACCACATGATATGTGTTTTGCTTGGAGCGTCATTTTCTTTTCTTTTGTTTTGATTGATGTTTGAATAAAATACCAATATCTGAAATTCTTAATTATTAGAGAGTCTACACATAGTTACATAATTATTCGACTACTCATTGATCTTCACTTATATCTATCGGAGTAGTTTGTCGTTTGCTCTAGTACTTCACTTATATCTTTTAGAGAACGACGGTGGTTTTATTTTATTGAAATTATTGATCTCTCATGCTTCACTTATATTATTTTGAGATTCTTTTAGAACAGCATGGTAATTTTCTTTGGTTATGAAACTAGTTCTAATATGATGGGCATCCAAGAGGGATATAATAAAAACGTTCATATAAAGTGCATTGAATACTATGAGAAGTTTTATACTTGATGATTGTTTTGAGATATAAAGATGGTGATATTAGAGTCGTGTTAGTTGAGTAATTGTGAAATTGAGAAATACTTGTGTTGAGGTTTGCAAGTCCCGTAGCATGCACGTATGGTAACCGTTGTGTGACAAATTTGAAGCATGAGGTGTTTTTTGATTGCCTTCCTTATGAGTGGCGGTCGGGGACGAGCGATGGTATTTTCCTACCAATCTATCCCCCTAGGAGCATGCGCGTAATGCTTGGTTTTTGATGACTTGTAGATTTTTGCAATAAGTATGTGAGTTTTTTATGACTAATGTTGAGTCCATGGATTATACGCACTCTTACCTTCCCATCGTTGCTAGCCTCTTCGATACCGTGCATTGCCCTTTCTCACCTTGAGAGTTGGTGCAAACTTCGCCGGTGCATCCAACCCCCGTGATATGGTATGCTCTATCACACATAAACCTCCTTATATCTTCCTCAAAACAGCCACCATACCTACCTATTATGGCATTTCCATAGCCATTCCGAGATATATTGCCATGCAACTGTCCACCGTTACGTTTATTATGACACGCTTCATCATTGTCATATTGCCTTGCATGATCATGTAGTTGACATCGTATTCATGGCAAAGCCACCATGCATAATTTCATACATAACACTCTTGATTCATTGCTCATCCCGGTACAGCGTCGGAGGCATTCATATAGAGTCATACTTTGTTCTAGTATCGAGTTGTAATCTTTGAGTTGTAAATAAATAGAAGTGTGATGATCATCATTAATAGAGCATTGTCCCAAAAAAGAAAACAAAGAAAGGCCAAAAAAAGAGAAATGCCAAATAATAAAAATAAAAAATAAAATAAAAGGGACAATGCTACTATCCTTTTTTCCACACTTGTGCTTCTAAGTAGCACCATGATCTTCATGATAGAGAGTCTCTTATATTGTCACTTCCATATACTAGTGGGAATTTTTCATTATAGAACTTGGCTTGTATATTCCAACAATGGGCTTCCTCAAATGCCCTAGGTCTTCGTGAGCAAGCAAGTTGGATGAACACCCACTTAGTTTCTTTTGTTGAGCTTTCATACATTTTATAGCTCTGGTGCATCCGTTGCATGGGAATCCCTACTCCTCGCATTGACATCAATTGATGGGCATCTCGATAGCCTGTTGATTAGCCGCGTCAATGTGAGACTTTCTCCTTTTGTCTTCTCCACACGACCCCCATCATTATATTCCATTCCACCCATAGTGCTATGTCGATGGCTCACGCTCATGTATTGCGTGAAAGTTGAAAAAAGTTTGAGACTACTAAAGGATAAAACAATTGCTTGGCTTGTCATCGGGGTTGTGCATGATGAGAGCATTTCTGTGTGAGGAAAATGAAGCATAGACAAACAACTATATGATTTTGTAGGGATAAGCTTTCTTTGGCCATGTTATTTTGAGAAGACATAATTGCTTAGTTAGTATGCTTGAAGTATTATTGTTTTTATGTCAATATTAAACTTTTTTCTTGAATCTTATGGATCTGAATATTCTTACCACAATAAAGAAGATTACATTGATGAATATGTTAGGTAGCATTCCACATCAAAAATTTCGTTTTTATCATTTACCTACTCGAGGCCGAGCAGGAATTAAGCTTGGGGATGCTTGATACGTCCAACGTATCTATAATTTTTGATTGTTCCATGCTATTATATTATCCATCTAGTATGTTCTATATGCATTTATATGCTATTTTATATGATTTTTGGGATTAATCTGTTAACCTAGAGCCCAGTGCCAGTTTCTATTTTTCCTTGTCTTTGAGTATCGCACAAAAGGAGAACCAAACGGAGTCTAATTGACCTGAAATTTCACGGAGATTATTTTTTGGACCGGAAGAAGCCCACAGAGTATCGGAGATGGGCCAGAAGAGTCCCGAGGCACCCATGAGGGTGGGGGGGGCGCCCTACCCCCCTGACTTGTTCCCAACGCCAACACCTCTTATATATACCCAAACTTCCAGAACATAACCTAGATCGGGAGTTCCGCCGCTGCAAGCCTCTGTAGCCACCGAAAACCAATTTAGACCCGTTCCGGGACCCTGCCGGAGGGGGGAATCCCTCTGCCGGAGGGGGGAATCCCTCTCCGGTGGCCATCTTCATCATCCCGGCGCTCTTCATGATGAGGAGGGAGTAGTTCACCCTCGGGCTGAGGATATATACCAGCAGCTATGTGTTTGACCTCTCTCTCTCTCTCTCTCTCGTGTTCTTGATTTGGCACGATCTTGATGTATCATGAGCTTTGCTATTATAGTTGGATCTTATGATGTTTCTCCCCCTCTACTCTTTTGTAATGGATTGAGTTTTCCCTTTAAAGTTATCTTGTCGGATTGAGTGTTTAAGGATTTGAGAACACTTGATGTATGTCTTGCATGTGCTTATCTATGGTGACAATGGGATATCATGTGATCCACTTGATGTATGTTTTGGTGATCAACTTGCGTGTTCCGTGACCTCGTGAACTTATGCATAGGGTTGGCACACGTTTTCGTCTTGACTCTCCATTAGAAACTTTGGGGCACTCTTTGAAGTTCTTTGTGTTGGTTGAATAGATGAATCTGAGATTGTGTGATGCATATCGTATAATCATATCAACGGATACTTGAGGCGACATTGGAGTATCTAGGTGACATTAGGATTTTGGTTGATTTGTGTCTTAAGGTGTTATTCTAGTCCGAACTCTAGAATAGATTGAACGAAAAGAATAGCTTCATGTTATTTTACTACGGACTCTTGAATAGATCGATCAGAAAGGATAACTTTGAGGTGGTTTCGTACCCTACAATAATCTCTTCGTTTGTTTTCCGCTATTAGTGACTTTGGAGTGACTCTTTGTTGCATGTTGAGGGATTGTTATATGATTCAATTATGTTATTATTGTCGAGAGAACTTGCACTAGTGAAAGTATGAATCCTAGGCCTTGTATCCTAGCATTGCAATACTGTTTACACTCACTTTTACCACTTGCTACCTTTCTGTTTTTATATTTTCATACATCATTGATCTAACATAACATAGAATAATCTCATACTCCCTCCGTTCGGAAAAACTTGACTCTCAATTGAATGTATCTAGCACCAAATTAGTGCTAAATACATTTATTTGAGGGACAAGCTTGTTCGAAAAAACTTGACTCTTAATTGAATGTATCTAGCACCAAATTAATGCTAGATACATTTATTTGAGGGACAAGCTTGTAACACGCTTTTCCGGATGGAGGGAGTACATAGGTACCCTAGGATAGCCTTACTACCTATAACACTAACACAACATGATAGATTAATTAGGTGGCGCGACCGGCCCAACACCAGCTCGCTGCTCCGTTTCAATAAACTGCTTTCTATATTGTAGAACAGTACCCATTTTAATAAACCGCAATTTCAAAAATACTAGGCACTAATATAATAATATCATTAAGCACAATACCATATTTAATATGACCACAGTCTCACAAACATTATAGGTACTCATACATAGTCAACATGCATGGATAAATCTCATACGGTTCAGCAGCCACACACATATCTACTAGGTAGTCATATAGTAGCATACATATGGTTCAGCAGCCACACACATGTATATAGTTCTAGATGATATCGATGACGATCATCATCCTCAAGCCTTGGCGGTGGGTGTTCCTAATAGTAATTAGGATGGCATGGCCTGTCAAACATATGAAGATTCTTGCCAACGAGGAAGCTCTTCCACCCAACCGAGCTTAAGTGTGTGTGACCATCCGTGTCCACGCCATACGAACAGATGATGACGGAGCCCCTTGCGGTTAGGTGTATTCCAGCAGTCTTCTTCATCTCCATCTCCATCTCCATCTCCACTACTATTAAACAATCAAACAAGAATTTTCTTACGTGTACCCGTTAATTAAACACACAACACCACATGGATCAATCAGCACCAGACGATTATGCCCATATATCTCTATCCTACGGTGTGGACCTAGCAATTTCCAATGACTGACCGTACTCCACCAACGAGGAATATTCCAACTACCAGTTCCGCATACCCTACGATCACGCAATTCTGATCGCTAATGAATCGCTAATGAAGGAAACTCAACGAAATCGGCTCCCCTCACCCTTAACCTCGAAGTTGTCTGCCTTGAGTCGCCACAGCGCTGGAGGCTGGACGCCGCCCACCAACACCGTCTCCTGCTTGCACAGCGACCTTGCGGCATTGCACCGCTCCGTCTCCTGCCTGCAAGCCTGCCTACACGGTGCCCTCGCGGCACTGCACCGCTCCGTCGCCTCCCTGCACGATCGCCATCGCCGATTGCTGCCGCTCGCAGCGTGGAATCCGTCAACGACATAGCGGAGCCTGCCCTTGCAGCGTGGCATCCATCTGCGAGATCGCCAGTGCCTAGGAGCCTGCCCCGGCACCCGCGCGGCCGCGCCCGCCCTGCACGTCCCCTGAACCAGCCGGCCACACGGAGCTGAAATTCTTCCCTGCACTTCTTCAGGTTTGACTTCTTTCTTTGACCTGTTGCAGCATTACTCAGGATTATAATTTTGAGAATAGAGTTCTAAAAAAATAAAAGGTTGCACAACAGAATCCTATAAGCAGTTCGTTTTACATCTCTAATTAATGGTTTTCTATGTGGAAAATGTTTAGTGTTTTGGCTACTGCAATTTTGTAACTAACTGAATCATTCACCCTATCTCCTTGGCCTGGTGTCAACAAAGTTGGCTTTCAGAATTTAGAAAGGTTACTTGAGTGGTCGCAGAACAGCTGAAATATTGGATTTAGCTTAGAGAATTTACAAAGGTGCCAATGGTATTACTGTAAGCGCACATCACAGAACGGGCAAATTAATCATAATTAGTTTCAGCTCTGGCCTATGGCAAGTACACATGCACATACATAGACACTCTTTTTTTTTTGCGGGAACACATACATAGCACTCTATAATTTGGCATATGGCTTCCATAGGCTCTTCACAGGAGGCTCGACACTCATATGCATGCACCCTGTGAAGAGCCTATGGAAGCCATATGCCAAATTATAGAGTGCTGCTCTGAAACACCATGTAGCTATACAAGCACACACAAGGTTGTGGTGGTGCTTTCTATTAAATCACGTATGACCCACCAAACCATGTGATATGCTACTTGAGATGTCTAAAATTCTTTGTTTTAGGGACATGCATACATACCTGATGCGTGCTCAAGGACATACCAAGGCCCCAGGCAGATACATAAAATCTGAACATACATGAGGAGAAAGAAGAGAAGTTCATTACCCCATCTGAAGATACATGTGTAAGAAGCAAGATAACGGTCGGTCATTACATAACCAGAATTAAATATTACTTTTATATTACCAGATCTATGAAATACCATAAGAACACTAAATCACAAAGTCCTCTTGAGAAATTAATTCTCTAGCTACAAAGCAACAGTTCTATGATATCAAAGCATTACCCTTGCCAAGATCATCATCAGCGCCACCATGGACGTCAACAGCAGGGCCAACAACTGAATGTGGAACAAATATGCCTATCACATCAAGGAAATGTTCCATAGACAACTCCATGGATTTCTTAGAACAATAAAAAAACTGGGCAATGCAACTCAGAATCAAAACATACTCTTCGATTCAGACTTGTTGCTCCCATGCCCTTTCGGCAACTCCTTATCCCTCGGGAAATCTGAACCATTAAGGGCCTTATCATCAACACAACCACCAACTAAGCGGATGATTTCTCATATAAAATTCTTGAAAGCGGACACTCATTCATGGTAACCACCATGACGTATATTCAAATGTCATATCTGAATGTAGTATGCTTAAACATTTGCATATGCTACCTGGTTAGTTTTTTTTTAATATTCAAATGTCATATCTGAATGTAGTATGCTTAAACATTTGCATATGCTACCTGATAAGTTAGTGTAGGAATGAGAGGCTTGCACTTGTTGTTCCATTTTAGCTCTTGAGAACTACATGACACTGAATTTCTCTTCAATAGTAACTTCTCCAACTTCCTTTCTTTCATGTCAACTCTTGGATCCACTCACAACCAGAAGGTGCAGCAATCTAGAGCAGGATAATACTCAGTTAAATCAGCTTTTCTAACAAAGCCCTATAACAGAACAAATTATACAGTCTTGGGAACATTCATGGTGATTTCTCAATGAGGCGATGCACCCGGGGACGAACCGAACTGACGAGGTGGAGCAGGCGGCGGGGTTGGAGAGAGAGACTTGCCTGGACCATACGACCGCGCGAGAGAGGGTGGAGAGGCTCATGGCGGCGACGGCGACGGCGACGGCATCAGGAGGAGCGAGAAACCCGGCGTCGCACGCGAGCATGCCGAGCTCGAGCGCCTCCTCGAGAACTTCGGCAACCGGATTCGGAGAAGGAGCGGGGTAGAGAAGGCGCGTGCGAGTGCCACGCCTCCGCGTATGCCTCCGCCGGCGCCTAGCGCTGGCGCGAGCATGCCGAGCTCGAGGGCCTCCTCGGCCACTTCCGCGACCGATTCGAAATGAAAGGAAGGAAGAGCAGCGGCTGCGAAGCGGAGCCTCGGCCTGACAGGGAGCACCTGAGGTGGTGACGGAGGAGAGCGGCAGCTGGACCAGGGAGCGCCGACATTCGTGACGAAGGGCGCCGGCTGTGGGGTGAGGGATTTGGCCACCATGGGAGAATGGGGAACGGGAAGAGATATGTGAGAGACTGAGGGGGCGGTGAGAGGATAACTACTCCATCCGTTTACTTTTAGTCATTTCAAACAATTCAAAATAAACTACTTTGCATATTGTCTAAAATGTCTTCAAAGCTTTATAAAAGTAAACAGAGGAAGTAACGTTTTTTTTAATAATCTTTTAGTACTCCTACTAACTAAAGGTCACATACTACTATTAGGCAGTGACCGGAGAGAGATTGTGTGTTTATTTCAAAAAAAAAAAGATTGTGAGTGAATGCGACTTTGTTCAAATCAATTTTTTTATTTTCTAAAAAGATCCATTCTTTTTTATCCAATTTGCCTACGTGCGCGCGATCTTGTTTTATCATCGGGCCTTGTTACAATCATTTTTATTTGATGATTTTAAAAGTTTATTATATGAATATCTATAAAAGTTGTTTTTATTAAAAAGAATCTATAGAAGTTGATACAAAAATTTATTGAATATATTTAAGTTCCATAATCCTAAAGGTCATCTTGTGGTCTATAGATGTTAAATTTTATGGAGCACTTCAGTGGAGATATTTCTTTCTAACACTCCTGCATCGGTATATTTTTTGTATCATTATACTTATTCTATGTTTTATCACTATTTCGAAGCTAACTATGGTTGCTACTTTCTAGGTTTATATGATAGATTTTAGAACAAAACTAGCTGTCACTTTTGTGGACTCGGAATTGAGTGATGATAATTTAAGAAAATGAGACTTGGAAAATGATGGAAACAATACAAATCTCACGGATTGTATGTTACACATGTGATCATATCGTTGAGTATAAGACACATTTAAATAGCTCGGTGAAAATAACTCGCTAAAAGATAAATTACATTCAAAATAGATGTTTCTATGAGAGATAGATTATGATACATGCGTTGCACGTGCACACTTACTAGTCAGGCTCTATACCACAACTTACAGATAGGTTCTTTGGCAATTTCTGATTAAGAAAAACATATGAATTAATAATTAGCCTCGCACATACCCATGCAAATATATTTCTACCAAATATAGATTTCTACACTAACAAAAGACAGTACTACATTTCTACTAAGCATGAATTCTACTAATAAGTATCGACTCTACACTATTAACAGTTGTGACGCCCGGATAATCAAGCTACAGTAACCTCTGCTAATAATGCCACGTCACCTCGATTACATTTGCTAATCTCGCGTTAGTTTGAAATCGATTCAAATTCAAATTCAAAAGAAAAGCAAACAACAAAAGTAACAAAAAAAATTCAAAACTAAAATGTTCGCGTTGTTTCAAATAAATCGTAAGCAATTATGGTGGAGAAACCAAGCTTTAGAAAATGCTTAAATGAACTATAAGGGTTTAAACAGTAGCATAAACAATTAATTAAATGCCTTTTTCAATTAATAAATTACTAAACTATTTTATTTTGTCACCAAACTTGGGGTATTTTGTAACACTAATTTAGATACTATTTGTATATTTTATAAAACAAAAATATATAGAAAATAAAATAGAAAACTAATAAATAGAAAACAAATAAATATAGAAAAGGAAACAGAATAAAAAATATAAAAGGAATAAAACAAACCCCCCTCCCCCCCCCCCGACCGGGCCTCTTGGCCCAGCTGCTAGCCAGGCCAAACCCCAGGCCGGCCCACCCCCTGGCCTATAATCAACCCGAGTGAAACCCTAGCCCGATCCCCACTCTCCACTCCCCCCACATCGCTCGATCCCCACCCTCTCCCTTCAGCGCCGCCAGGAGAGCCCCACGCACGAACCCCCCCCCCCCCACTCTCTCTCGTCTCTCTCCCAGCTACGCTCGCCCCCGACACCATTGCCGAACCGCCCCGCCTCACACCGGCGCTCCATCGCCACACCAGCGCCGCCCCATCCTCACCTCCTCCCGACTGGCGCCCAGCGCTCGGCGCCCCCACCCCGCGGCCTCCCCCGCCGTCCCCTGTCGCCAGGCGCTCGCCGGACCCCGTCGATGCCGGCCCATCGTCTCTGCCTCGCCTCCCCCCTTGCTCAAGGCCGCGTCCGAAGGCCGCAGACGCCGCAACCACCGCCGCCCGTCTGGACCTTGCCGGCGCTTCCTCCCCCCACCGGCCTGCTTCCTCGACGCCGACGACGTCCCCGTCCTCCCCCACGCCTACCACTGCCCCGTGCCCTACTCCCCGCCGTGAGCAAGCCCCTCCCTCTCCTCTCTTCCTCCTGCGTCGACCGCGCCACCGCGCCCCGCGCGCCCCGCTCCGCTCCACTCCGGCGGCCCGCGCTCACCGTGGCCTCGCGCGCGCCTCGGCCCCTGCTGCTGCTCTTCGCTGCTGGCGCCCGCCGTGCCTGCGGTGGCCCTTGCGGCCCCGCCTCTCCGCCGACCACCACTGCACCTGGCCTCGCCCCTGCTTCCCCTTGCCGGTGTCGCGCCGCCGCTCCGGTGGCCATCGCCGGCCACGGCCTTGCCCGCGCCCCATTCGGGCGGGCACCCGCACCCGCTCGCCCACGCCCTCTAGGCCCCGATGGGCCACAGACATGTGGGGCCCGGCCCCAGAACGTTAAAAAAAGAGAAGAAAAGAAAAAGGAAATAAAAAAATGACTTAATAAAATTAATTAATAATTAATTAATTAATTAATGAATTAATTAACATAATTAATCTTGTTTAGTTAACCTAATTAAGTATTGTGAGTTAATTAAACTGTGATTAGATTAGTTAAATCCTAATTAGAGTAAACAATGTATGACATGCGGGTCCCACACGTCAGATTGACCTAGTCAACTCCCTGTTGACTGTTGACGTCATGATGACGTCAGCATGCACTATTCTGGATAATGTTAGAATTAAATAGTTAAATAAATTCTAAAAATGATTAAAACTTTAGAAAAACATAGAAAATAAACCGTAGCTCAGATGAAAATGTTTTCTACATGAAAGTTGCTCAGAACGACGAGACGAATCCGGATACGCAGCCCGTTCATCCGTCACACGCCCCTAGCATAGCGAACATGCAACTTTCCCCCTCCGATTCATTTTTTCGAAAACACGAAACACCGGGGATATTTTCTCGGATGTTTCCCCCCTTCACCGGTATCACCTCATACGGCGTTAGGTCACCCCTAGCACAACGTAATGCCGCATCTTGCTTTTTGTTACATTGATTGCTCTGTTATTTATTGTGTTCCCCCTCCGTTACTTCTTTCCGGTAGACCCCGAGATTGCCGGAGACCCCAAGTACGACTACGGTGTTGATGACCCCTCTCTCTTGCCAGAGCAACCAGGCAAGACCCCCCTTGATCACCAGATATCGCCTACTCTCCTCTATACTGCTTGCATTAGAGTAGTGTAGCATGTTACTGTTTTCCGTTCATCCTATCCTGATGCATAGCCTGTCCTTGCTACTACTGTTGTTACCTTTACCTGCAATCCTAATGCTTAGTATAGGATGCTAGTTTATCATCAGTGGCCCTACATTCTTGTCCGTCTGCCATGCTATACTATCGGGCCGTGATCACTCGGGAGGTGATCACGAGTATATTCTATATACATTATACATGATACATGTGGTGACTAAAGATGGGTCGGCTCGTAGGAGCACCTGCGAGTGGATCTTTGAGGCGGAGCGACAGGGCAGGTTCCGACCACCTAGGAGAGAGGTGGGCCTGGCCCTGGTCGGCGTTCGCGGACACTTAACACGCTTAACGAGATCTGAGTATTTGATCTGAGTCTGGCCTTTTGGTCTATACGCACTAACCATCTACGCGGGAGTAGTTATGGGTATCCCGGCGTCGTGGTATCAGCAGAAGCCTTCGTGACGTCAGCGACTGAGTGACGTGCGCCGGATTGGACTGGAACGCCACTAGGCTAGGTCTGCTTCCGGCCGCGTACGCAACGTGCAGGTATGCAAAGGGCGATGGGCCCAGACCCCTGCGCCATAGGATTTAGACCGGCGTGCTGACCTCTCTGTTGTGCCTAGGTAGGGCTGCGACGTGTTGATTTTCCGAGGCCGGGCATGACCTAGAAAAGTGTGTCCGGCCAAATGGGATCGAGCGTGTTGGGGTACGTGGTGCACCCCTGCGGGGAAGTTTATCTATTCGAATAGCCGTGTCCCTCGGTAAAAGGACGACCCGGAGTTGTACCTTGACCTTATGACAACTAGAACCGGATACTTAATAAAACACCCCTTCCAAGTGCCAGATATAACCCGGTGATCGCTCTCTAATAGGGCGACGAGGAGAGGATCATCGGGTAGGATTATGCTATACGATGCTACTTGGAGGATTTCAGTCTACTCTCTTCTACATGCTGCAAGACGGAGGCTTCCAGAAGCGTAGTCTTCGACAGGATTAGTTATCCCCCTCTTATTCTGGCATTCTGCAGTTCAGTCCACATATGATACCCTTATTCCATTTGATACCAATGCATGCATATGTAGTGTAGCTCCTTGCTTGCGAGTACTTTGGATGAGTACTCACGGTTGCTTTCTCCCTCTTTTCCCCCTATCCCTTCTACCTGGTTGTCGCAACCAGATGTTGGAGCCCAGGATCCAGACGCCACCGTCGATGACAACTCCTACTACATCGGAGGTGCCTACTACTACGTGCTGCCCGCTGATGACGACCAGGAGTAGTTTAGGAGGATCCCAGGCAGGAGGCCTGCGCCTCTTTCGATCTGTATCCCCATTTGTGCTAGCCTTCTTAAGGCAAACTTGTTTAACTCATGTCTGTGCTCAGATATTGTTGCTTCCACTGACTCGTCTATGATCGAGCTCTTGTATTCGAGCCTTCGAGGCCCCTGGCCTGTAATATGATGCTTGTATGACTTATTTTATTTGTAGAGTTGTGTTGTGATATCTTCCCGTGAGTCCCTGATCTTGATCGTACACGTTTGCGTGTATGATTAGTGTACGATTAAATCGGGGGCGTCACAAGTTGGTATCAGAGGCAGGTTGCCTGTAGGAATCCCCCTTCCACACTCCTTGGCCGAAGTCGAGTCTAGACATTACAAAAACTTTTACTAACATGGTTGTGCGGCTTACAGGCCCACGTCGCCATCTGGGTGGTATTAGGATCTTTTACTCCTCGATCCTTACTCTGGGACTCTAAACTCTCTTCTATTCGGGTTAAATGATTTTGCTAAAATCCAACTCTAGGTTCTCGTTACCACTTCCTGCCAGAGAGCCCTTTAATACGGATGATCGGCTGCTTCAACGAAAGATTCTGACAATACTCTCGGATGTTCCCTCGATACTTTGTGCCATCCCTCTTGCAATTCCCCTTCCACCGTAAACCCTTAAGGATAACTACTTACAGTTGTTGTTCTTACATTCATCCCCAGTTGATCTTGTTATTACAAGATACCCTGAAATTCTCTCTAATGTTTCGAGGATACGTTGTGCCTACTGCCTTGCAGTTCTTGCCACATGAATATCCCTACGGATAATTTCTCACACTTACCGAGTATCCACTCATCTCCAGTTGATTCATGTATGTCATCAATCCTCGAAATACCATTCGATCTTCCAAAAATCCTCAGGAGCCTATTGCTCTTGAAATTCTTGCTTGCTTACATTTTGGTTAATCCCATAAGTCTAGTAATCTTATTGGCATCCTTTGCCACTACCCTTTTGAGTCCATTGATTCAATAAGATGCGAATTCTCGCATTCCTCAGTCGAATCCTTGAATTCATTCTTCCGACTCAGTGTCAATTTGTACATGAGCTGGATCTCGACCAATCAAATTGCCATCGAATGTACCCCTAAGCCTACTCAACTTATCAATCCTTGATCAGAGCGTTGCTTCTGATCCCCTGATTTGGAAATCATAATTCTTTTGCATGTGAACTTTGAATTAGTCAGTTGTTTCTATAATCAGGTCTATTTGCATTCTTCTTCCTCTGGTTGAGTACCGATGCTCACATCATATCCCTTGTGGACCATCGGTTCCTTTGTTGGATTTTATCCGACAGGGTGCTTCATATTGAATAACCTTGTGAGCCTTTCCATCGGTATAATGCCTTTGGTAAATTGTATCATTTGCTTTCTCCAGCATACTCTACTCTCGAGCTTGAGTTATTTATTCCTGAAATTGTGGTATATGCTCCTAAGATGCCTCGATGGGTTGAACCTATGCCTTCCATATTATGTGTGAACTCGAAAGTTTTCACGAGTCATAGTCATCTGGTATTTTGCCAGATAATTCAACCCTACAACTTCTTCGAAAAAGAGAAGTGAAAGAAAGGTTATACACTGAAGAAGTGGGAGTCGACCTTGAACTTGTGTTCATGCCCATGGACACGATGTATATCCTATCATGGAAGCTTCTTGTAATAATAACTATCCCCTTGATATAATATCATTTGGTATCTGTGAATTGATCCTTGCAATCGTGGTTCCGACCATATGTTCTTCTTTGATCCCATTTCTCGGGCAAGTTCAAGCGCTTGTCTTCTGTAGAGCAATACCCCAGTCCAACCTCTACTTTGATCCGTCGTCGAGTATTACCCCCTCTGGTATCTTGAGATTATCACGGAACTTCATAACTTCTTATGAGTTCTTCTTCAAGTATTATTTCTCACTGATTCCAAAATTTTCCCCGGATTCTGAGTTGTTAGACACTCAAGGACACCGATAGTGAATTGAGTCTGTACTCCGATTCAATAACTATAAGTAATTTTCATTGCGTACGAGTTTAATAATCCTTCAAGTCATTCCTAGCCCGGTTGGCTATATCATTATTGTGCTAAATTTTAACCATGCTACCTAGTCCAGATTCCTGGGTGCACCCTTCTATCATTGTTCAATTGTCTATGTTTCCCTCGAGCATACATCATTATATCATTTGATCCGACAAATGATATTTCCTTGTTCACCTAATTGTGGAAATCCATCTTTTTGGGAAATCTCGATGATATGTCGCTGAGTCCATCAGCCACCTCCTCATCCACTCCTTGGTTTAATGCCGAACTCTGGTTTCGGGACCTGCTTCCATAGTCCATTTCTCGATAATCTTGTAACTCCATCTCGTCAAATTGTGTTTGCCCCCTTTCCTTCTCGGGCATCATGAGTCCAAGGTATCATGCACCAATCAGATCTGGATCTTGGTCAGATATGATGATTGGTACATATTTCCAAGAGTTATAACATTGGTCTTTATATGACCCGGTAAGATGGTGTCATGCCTAGCACACCTGGCCGGAGGACCTATTGTTATAGTCCCCTTTTTAGCAAAGTTATCCATTTTTCCATGAGGAAACTGTAAGACTTATTCTATGAGTTGTTCCTGATGGATCCTTTGTGTAACCCGAAGTCTGACCTTTGCTTGAATACCATGTCAGCGCTATCTCGAAGCATGTCTATGGTACTCTGATTTTCAATAAGAACATTTGAAGCACTATGCTAAATGTTTCTTGTTGAAATTACCCAAACACCGTTGTATGGGTAATGTCATGAAAATTGGTTCTCCTACCTAAAAGAGTTTTCTACCTTCTATCCGGTCTTGGATATCATACTCTGCTTGTTCTTGGGAAGGATATACCCCTGAAATATGTGTTTAATCACATTTTCCTTTCCATTCTTCTGTTTAATCTAAGAATCACATTTTTCCTTTCCATTGTTTTGTTTAACCTTTCTTGTGATCTATATGATCCAAGCAGAAATATTCTCCTGTTTATGTAAACACCGTGGTGTACAATTCTGTTAGCATGACCCTGTTACTATTGTTGATGACATTCCGGTAGCCACCGATGGACGAGAACTTTGCCTAATGGCTCGCCTCGTTCAACAAGCAGGAAAATGGTTCTCTTCGTCCCTCGCCCTTGGTACCGACATTGTTGCCAACATAAATGATAGGCTACCCTCTGACATGTCTTGCTATCACGACCGTGCAAGATATCAACGCTTTTCCTACTTTTAACCACATGGTGGGCCCATAACCCACAGTTACACAGGATCGAAACCTGAACCTCCTATACACCCCCGGTTTCCAAATTTAATTCCTCGCACTTGGCCTCGTTTGTGATTCACGAGCCACCTTCCGAGAAATCATCAATTCTTGTATCGGACACAATACTTATTCCCATTGCTTTGAACCCCATTTCACGCCCTGTTTCAGGCATCAAGCGATTGCATGCCCGCTCGAAACTTCCCATGTTACCTCCTTACCTTGCTCTCGATATTTTCGTAAATTTCAATTCGGGAGTTACTTTTCGCCATGTTCCCTAATGATTATCTACCGGATAAGCAACCATGCAGAATTCCATTCTTCCGGTATACCCATCCTTTACTCCTCTGTAAGTATGATGGAGTTCCCAAAGGAAGGACGACAGCTTCCTCATGATGCATTGATGTAGAGAAATGAAGACATCAACGCTATGGAGCAACCTCTTTAAGAAGGGCAACCAAGAGCGAGAAGACACGTTAGAATTTCGTAACCAGAACTTCCCCCTACTCCCCTCTTAAATCTCGGGACGAGATTTCTTGTAGTGGAGGAGAATTGTGATGCCCGGATAATTAAGCTACAGTAACCTCTGCTAATAATGCCATGTCACCTCGATTACGGTTGCTAATCTCGCGTTAGTTCGAAATCGATTCAAATTCAAATTCAAAAGAAAAGCGAACAACAAAAGTAACAAAAAAAATCAAAACTAGAATGTTCGGGTTATTTCAAATAAATCGTAAGCAACTATGGTGGAGAAACCAAGCTTTTAAAAAAATGCTCAAATGAACTATAAGGGTTTAAACAGTAGCAAAAACAATTAATTAAATGCCCTTTTTAATTAATAAATTACTAAACTATTTTATTTTGTCACCAAACTTTTTGTGGCATTGGGGTATTTTGTAACACTAATTTAGGTACTACTTGTATATTTTATAAAACAAAAATATATAGAAAATAAAATATAAAACTAATAAACAGAAAATAAATAAATACAGAAAAGGAAACAGAATTAAAAATAAAAAAAGGAATAAAACAAACCCCCCCCCCCCCCGACTGGGCCTCTTGGCCCAGCTGCTAGCCAGGCCAAACCCCAGGCCGGCCCACCCCCTGGCCTATAACCAACCCGAGTGAAACCCTAGCCCGATCCCCACTCTCCACTCCCCCCCACATCGCTCGATCCCCACCCTCTCCCTCCAGCGCCGCCAGGAGAGCCCCACGCACGAACCCCCCCACTCTCTCTTGTCTCTCTCCCAGCTACGCTCGACCCAGACACCATTGCCGAACCGCCCCGCCTCACACCGGCGCTCCACCGCCACACCAACGCCGCCGCATCCTCACCTCCTCCCGACTGGCGCCCAGCGCTCGGCGCCCCCACCCCGCGGCCTCCCCCGCCATCCCCTGTCGCCAGGCGCTCGCCGGACCCCGTCGATGCTGGCCCATCGTCTCTGCCTCGCCTCCCCCCTTGCTCAAGGCCGCGTCCGAAGGCCGCAGACGCCGCAACCACCGCCGCCCGTCTGGACCTTGCCGGCGCTTCCTCCCCCCACCGGCCTGCTTCCTCGACGCCGACGACGTCCCCGTCCTCCCCCACGCCTACCACTGCCCCGTGCCCTACTCCCCGCTGTGAGCAAGCCCCTCCCTCTCCTCTCTTCCTCCTGTGTCGACCACGCCACCGCGCCCCGCGCGCCCCGCTCCGCTCCACTCCGGCGGCCCGCGCTCATCGTGGCCTCGCGCGCGCCTCGGCCCCTGCTGCTGCTCTTCGCTGCTGGCGCCCGCCGTGCCTGCGGTGGCCCTTGCGGCCCCGCCTCTCCGCCGACCACCACTGCACCTGGCCTCGCCCCTGCTTCCCCTTGCCGGTGCCGCGCCGCCGCTCCGGTGGCCATCGCCGGCCACGGCCTTACCCGCGCCCCGTTCGGGCGGGCGCCCGCACCCGCTCGCCCGCGCCCTCTAGGCCCCGATGGGCCACAGATATGTGGGGCCCGGCCCCAGAATGTTAAAAAAAGAAGAAAAGAAAAAGGAAATAAAAAAATGACTTAATAAAATTAATTAATAATTAATTAATTAATTAGTGAATTAATCTTGTTTAGTTAACATAATTAAGTATTGTGAGTTAATTAAACTGTGATTAGATTAGTTAAGTGCTAATTAGAGTAAACAATGTATGACATGCGGGTCCCACACGTCAGATTGACCCAGTCAACTCCTTGTTGACTGCTGACGTCATGCTAACATCAGCGTGCACTATTCTGGATAATGTTAGAATTAAATAGTTAAATAAATTCTAAAAATGATTAAAACTTTAGGAAAACATAGAAAATAAACCGTAGCTCAGATGAAAATGTTTTCTACATGAAAGTTGCTCAGAACGACGAGACGAATCCGGATACGCAGTCCGTTCCTCCGTCACACGCCCCTAGAATAGCGAACATGCAAATTTCCCCCTCTGATTCATTTTTTCAAAAACACGAAACACCCGGGATATTTTCTCGGATGTTTCCCCCCTTCACCGGTATCACCTCATACGGTGTTAGGTCACCCCTAGAACAACGTAATGCCGCATCTTGCTTTTTGTTACATTGATTGCTTTGTTATTTATTGTGTTCCCCCTCCGTTACTTCTTTCCGATAGACCCCGAGATTGCCGGAGACCCCCAGTATGACTACGGTGTCGATGACCCCTCTCTCTTGCCAGAGCAACCAGGCAAGCCCCCCCTTGATCACCAGATATCGCCTACTCTCCTCTATACTGCTTGCATTAGAGTAGTGTAGCATGTTACTGTTTTCCGTTCATCCTATCCTGATGCATAGCCTGTCCTTGCTACTACTGTTGTTACCTTTACCTGCAATCCTAATGCTTAGTATAGGATGCTAGTTTATCATCAGTGGCCCTACATTCTTGTCCGTCTGCCATGCTATACTATCGGGCCGTGATCACTCGGGAGGTGATCACGAGTATATTCTATATACATTATACATGATACATGTGGTGACTAAAGATGGGTCGGCTCGTAGGAGCACCTGCGAGTGGATCTTTGAGGCGGAGCGACAGGGCAGGTTCCGACCACCTAGGAGAGAGGTGGGCCTGGCCCTGGTCGGCGTTCGCGGACACTTAACACGCTTAACGAGATCTGGGTATTTGATCTGAGTCTGGCCTTTTGGTCTATACGCACTAACCATCTACGCGGGAGTAGTTATGGGTATCCCGGCGTCGTGGTATCAGCAGAAGCCTTCGTGAC
The DNA here is from genome assembly GCA_034509565.1 of Triticum monococcum. NCBI lineage: Eukaryota > Viridiplantae > Streptophyta > Magnoliopsida > Poales > Poaceae > Triticum > Triticum monococcum. The sequence continues at coordinate 702,042,156 of CM067847.1, forward strand.
GTCAGCGACTGAGTGGCGTGCGCCGGATTGGACTGGAACGCCACTAGGCTAGGTCTGCTTCCGGCCGCGTACGCAACGCGCAGGTATGCAAAGGGCGATGGGCCCAGACCCCTGCGCCATAGGATTTAGACCGGCGTGCTGACCTCTCTGTTGTGCCTAGGTAGGGCTGCGACGTGTTGATTTTCCGAGGCCGGGCATGACCTAGAAAAGTGTGTCCGGCCAAATGGGATCGAGCGTGTTGGGGTACGTGGTGCACCCCTGCGGGGAAGTTTATCTATTCGAATAGCCGTGTCCCTCGGTAAAAGGACGACCCGGAGTTGTACCTTGACCTTATGACAACTAGAACCGGATACTTAATAAAACACCCCCTTCCAAGTGCCAGATATAACCCGGTGATCACTCTCTAATAGGGCGACGAGGAGAGGATCATCGGGTAGGATTATGCTATATGATGCTACTTGGAGGATTTCAGTCTACTCTCTTCTACATGCTGCAAGACGGAGGCTTCCAGAAGCGTAGTCTTCGACAGGATTAGTTATCCCCCTCTTATTCTGGCATTCTGCAGTTCAGTCCACATATGATACCCTTATTCCATTTGATACCAATGCATGCATATGTAGTGTAGCTCCTTGCTTGCGAGTACTTTGGATGAGTACTCACGGTTGCTTTCTCCCTCTTTTCCCCCTATCCCTTCTACCTGGTTGTCGCAACCAGATGTTGGAGCCCAGGATCCAGACGCCACCATCGACGACGACTCCTACTACATCGGAGGTGCCTACTACTACGTGCTGCCCGCTGATGACGACCAGGAGTAGTTTAGGAGGATCCCAGGCAGGAGGCCTGCGCCTCTTTCGATCTGTATCCCTGTTTGTGCTAGCCTTCTTAAGGCAAACTTGTTTAACTTATGTCTGTGCTCAGATATTGTTGCTTCCGCTGACTCGTCTATGATCGAGCTCTTGTATTCGAGCCTTCGAGGCCCCTGGCTTGTAATATGATGCTTGTATGACTTATTTTATTTGTAGAGTTGTGTTGTGATATCTTCCCGTGAGTCCCTGATCTTGATCGTACACGTTTGTATGTATGATTAGTGTACGATTAAATCGGGGGCGTCACAACAGTTCCTTGGATTCTACAGTAAGCATATATATCATTGGACTCTAACTACACTAAAGTATACCTGGCCATGGGCTACCCAGCCCGGTCGGCCCGACCCGGTGTTGCCCACGGGCCGGGCCTGGGCCTGAGTTTTGAGCCCGATGCACACGTCGGGCCAGGCCTGGGCTTGGCATTTTCGCGTTTTAAGGAAGGGGCCCGGCCCGCGGCCCGAGGCCCGACATGCTTTATCACTTGCGGGCTGGGCTTGGGCCCAAAAACTAGGCCCGACGGCCGGGCCGGTCCGGGCTCGAGCCTAGGTTTTTTGCCTCGAGCTTTGGTAGGCCTGGCCCGACAGATGGCCATGTATACACTAAAGCATATCATCAATCCGATTATACAAAAAGCATATATATCATTGGACTCTAGCTACACACTAAAGCATATCATCGATCGAACAGTAAGCATGTCATTGGACTCTACACTAATTAAGCATGTCATCGAACTCTACACTAAAGCATATCATCGGCTAGCTTCTACACAACATATCATTGGACTCTACGCTAAGCATATCATCGGATTCACTAAGCATATCATTGGATTCTACACTAAGCATATCTCATCGGATTCTACATACATACGATTTGCAATTGTAAGTAGAACAATAAAGCATATCATCAAATTACAACAGTAAGTATAACATACCATGACATGCCGATCAACCATGGTACTTGTCAGGCGGGTCACGAATGGCACCCCGACGAAGTCAGCACGTGGCAGAATTATGTCCCATCGGTTGCACACCTCCTCCTCGCTCAACCTCATTCTTGAGCACAACTAGCTTCATCAAGTGGGTGCTCATCATCTTCCTCCATGCTAGTTGTAAGGCTACTGGCGCACCTTGACTTGCACAATCGACATGGTGGTGGTGGTGGCACCATTTTCCTATTATATATAAGCATTGATTGGATAGAGTTAATTAAACATCAATATTTGTTCTAACGCAAGCATTCATCAGGGATAGAGACAAAACATCGGATAGATAGAAACAATGCATTGATTCAATGTCGAATAGACAAATATAGAGTTTATCTCAGTGTTAGGGAAACTACTAGGGAAACTTCATAGGGTTTATTTCAGTGTTAGGGAAACTACTAGGGAAAGACATCATAGGGTTTATTTCAATGTTAGGGAAACTACACTAGGGAAACATCTAATATATATCAATGACACTAGGGAAATTAAGTAAACTACAATTAGTACTACCTCCGACTGAAGAAGCTTGTCCCAAACTTGTCTCTCAAATGGATGTATCTAGCACTAACTTGATGCTAAATACATCCATTTGAGAGAAAAGTTTTTTCGGACGGAGGGAGTAATGAATTAACAATGTCAATCCTAATACACTACAAACATCACAAGCCTAGCTACCTCTACAAACAAACATTCACCCAAACCTACCTCTACAATGTCATCAATCCTAATATACACTACAAACACACACACAATCCTAATATACACTACAAACACACATATACACCAATATGCAGATTGGGACGGCGGTCGAAGTGGGGGCAGCGGCCGAGTGGGGGGGATAGTGGGGTACCATGGGAGTGGGGAGGCGGCCAGATTAGGGCAGCAGGGGAGTGGGGAGGTGACGGGTGGCGAGAGAGGGGGAGGAGCAGCGGAGGGCGGCGACAGAGAGGCAGCGTGCGGCGAGAGCATGCTATCGGCGAGAGAGGGGGCCGCGAGAGGGGGGTGGAGAGGCGGAGGGGATGCGCATTACCCGCGCCAGCGACGAGGGGACCTGCGGCGGTGGTGGCTGTGGCGGCTGGGAGGAACCCTATTCGCGGCGGCGGTGGGTGGAGGGGAGAATGGGACAATCGATCGAAGTGAGAGGGTCCGGGAGGGGGCCGACCAGGGTTTTCACTTGGTGTAGTATTAGCGCGGCATACGGGCCGGCGCTACTACTAAGTCCACTAGCTCTAGTGCCGGTGCAAAACCCACGCTACAGCTAAGTGGGCTAGCGTTTTGGCCCTGCCGGCCGGGGTTTCGGTTGTGGTTTGATGGGTTTTGACAGGGTAATGAGGGGTTTTCAGAGTGTTTTGAGAATAATCAAGGGTTATGGTCATCTCAAAAAATGGGTTTGGTTTGATCATAATTAGTTCAAAAGATATCAGAAAGATATACATATCCTCGTTTTATGCGACTACACGGGCCATCTAATGGGACCGTGCCAGATCCCGAGCAATCCTACCATCGTACGATTTTTTGAGGATTTCAACGGTTCCATCATGAATGACATGGGGTACTTTTGGTAACCCGGTGGCACGACATGCCCCTCCCTCGTCTGTTGAAGGCCTAGGCATGCCACAAGGACATCACAAAGGATTTGCCATGCCGCTACCGGGCATGATTGCATGTGCCGCCTTGCTGGTCTGCAATTTCCGGCAATGAAACCCTAGCAGAGCAATAAATTTCTCGAATATTGCACACGTGCCCGAAAAATGCTGGGGCATGGCACGTGTCATCCACTTGCCCCATTTTAGAGCATGAGAATTTTCAAGGCCAACAGAGCAACAGGACCCGCACTTCCTGCACAAATCGGACACGTTCCCTCTTGATACCCAGAGACTAGTTCGGAGATGGTGCGGTTTACTCGGAGATGGTGAGGTTTACAAGCGGCCTCAAGGGAGACTTACTCGAAATGCGACCAAACTTTTACCACCCCCTACAGGGGCCATGTGATAACATCGTGCCAGATCCCGAGCAATCCTACCATCGTATGATTTTCCGAGGATTCCAACGGTTGCATCAGGAATGACACCGAGGTAATTTCGGTAACCCGATGGCAGGCCATGCCCATCCCTCATTTGTGCTATGCCTAGACATGACACAAGGACATCCCAAAGGATTTCCAACGCCACTGCCGGGCATGATTTTCATGTGTCGCCTTGCTGATCCGCAATTTCCGGTGATGAAACACTAGCAGAGCAATAAAATTCTCCAATATTGCACGCATGCCTGAAAAATGCAGGGGCTTGGCACATGTCATGCAGTTGCCCCCTTTTAGAGCACGAGAAGTTTCGAGGCCAATGGAGCAATATGACCCACACTTCCTGCACAAACCAGACATGTTCCCTCTCGATACCCAGAGACTAGCTTGGAGACGGTGCGGTTTACAAGCGGCCTCAGAGGAAAATAATAGTTGAATTAATAAAAAACGCCCGCATCCACCATTAAGAAGGTGACCTATCACTTTGAATCTTCTCTGCCCGAAATAGGTGAACATCCATAGTGATAGTTCATCTCCTTAATAAGAGTGTAATGAATACCGAAACTTACTGCATCTGGACTATCCCACTATTTAAACATGTTATGTTGCTTGTCTCTAGGCGAGGTGGGACTAAACTTTGATGGTAGCTGAGGGAGTCCTGGATTAGGGGGTGTTCGGATAGCCGAACTATACCTTCAGCCGGACTCCTGGACTATGAAGATACAAGATTGAAGACTCCGTCCCATGTCCGGAAGGGACTTTCCTTGGCGTGGAAGGCAAGCTTGGCGATACGGATGTTCAGATCTCCTACCATTGTAACCGACTCTATGTAACCCTAACCCTCTCTGATGTCTATATAAGCCGGAGGGTTTTAGTCCGTAGGACAACATACACATCAACAATCATACCATAGGCTAGCTTCTAGGGTTTAGCCTCTCTGATCTCGTGGTAGATCTACTCTTGTACTACCCATATCATCAATATTAATCAAGCAAGACGTGGGGTTTTACCTCCATCAAGAGGGCCCGAACCTGGGTAAAACCTCGTGTCCCTTGCCTCCTGTTACCATCCGGCCTAGACGCACAGTTCGGGACCCCCTACCCGAGATCCGCCGGTTTTGACACCGACATTGGTGCTTTCATTGAGAGTTCCTCTGTGTCGTCGCCATCAGGAAGGATGCCTCGTCCCGTCTTTAAAGACGGCACCGTTGCTAAGGGAGCTTTGGCTGTCGGCCAAACCCTCCGGCTAGGCGGTTTTCTTATGACCACCTGTTCGGCTTCTGCGCCGATGATGACCTCTCGAGCCATCGAAAACAATCTACATGTCAACTCGGAACTTGTCGAGCAGTTAGATCCAATAGAGCTTTCCTCCATAAACAAGCTCTTGGATCGCTTCGCCGCCCTGGGAGTCGCTAGGGATTACGACCAGATTGGGCCTAAAACCGATCTGAGAGAGATTAACTCTCCCCAAGCCACCCATCACGTTGCCGTGGTAGAGGGACAGTGCGGCGACCCTTCATCTATCTTAAGGACTCGCTACGTCCGGATTCCCGATCCCTCCAAGCTAGATGTCCGCGGAGGGGAGGATATCACTCAAGACTTGAACCTAGAATCAGGCGACGGACTGGATTCATTGGACGACATCCAGGAATACAAATTTTCGAGTTCGGAAATTCCTCGGCCTTTGAGCCTCAGAAGGGGTAAGGCTTCGGATTTAATTCCACCCACCCACCCGAACATTAGCGATCTATCCCAAATCAGGCAAGAGCCCAAAGAAACAGTACATCATTACTGGGCCAGATTCCTCCTGGTTATGAACAAGATAAAGGGCTGCCGCGAGGAAGATGCCATTGCATTCTTCTGCAATAATTGCATGGACAAGGGAATACTCAATGCCATAATTCGCCGTGATATTACATGCTTCGCTGATTTAGCGTCCATAGTACAAAAGTACTGTGCGATGGAAAGCGCCCGGAAAACTGAAACAAAATTTTGGGACAATCCGGCCCTTAAGGCAAGCCCAGTCCGAAATAAAAGGGTGCATCATTGCCAGACACCCGGGTCAAACACCAAAAGGCAAAAACCCTCTACAGGGCATGGAACCATACTGGAAGGATGGCTTAATGGACCCTGTAAAATTCATAGTACAGAGGACGCCACACCAACTCACAGCCTTAGAGCATGTTGGATACTCCGGTAGGTGGCCAAAATTGGCAAAAACCTCCTAATTCCGGAGGCCACAGAAAGCCACCCCAGAGACACCAATACGGTATTAACAGTCTTCGAGACCTTCGCATCAAATAATATGCGAAAAAGGACACTCCGCAGCCTTGCCGAAGTCTACCAAGTAGCAACAATAAACCCAAGGAGTGACACGACCATTAACTTTAATGCCAGTGATGAACCTAAACTCCAAACAACCCGAGCACCAGCTGCATTGGTCCTCGGTCCAATAGTGGACGGCTTTCGTCTTACCAAGGTACTCATGGACGGCGGCAGTGGATTGAACCTCATCTATGAGGAAACTCTTCAAAAAATGGATATAGACTGGAACCGCATCATGCGAAGCAGGACAACCTTTAGAGGAATAATCCCCAGTCGGGAAGCGCACTATACAGGAAAAATCGCACTAGATGTGGTGTTCGGCACACCGGACAATTACAGGTCCGAAGAGGTCACGTTCCAGGTGGCCCCGTTCAGTAGCGGTTATCACGCTCTGCTAGGGCGGGAAGCATTCACAATCTTCCAAGCAATACCCCATTACGGGTACATGAAGCTCAAGATGCCCGGGCCTAACGGGATCATCACTCTCGCTATTGATCCGGACGTAGCACTCCGCGCCGAAAACAAGACAGCCACATTGGCCCTCGAGGCACTATCCGAAGCCCTAGCGGCTGAGGAGCTGACTGCGCTGCGCTCGACGGTGAATAGGGATGATGTGGTACTCGACAAACGGTCCAAATCCACCTCCTTTAAACCAGCGGACGAAATAGTCAAATTCCAAGTCCATCCAATGGACCCCAATAAAACAGCTTCCATCGAGGCACAGTTAAACCCTGATGTCGACGCCGCATTGCGAGAGTTCCTACGAGAGAACTAGGACATTTTCACCTGGCACCCTTCAGACATGCCAGGAATCCCACGCAGGCTGGCCGAGCACAGCTAAAATATCCAAACAGGATTCAAACCTGTCAAACAGGCTCTTCGGCGTTTTTTCGAACCTAAGAGACAGGCTATGGGAGAGGAGCTAGCAAAGCTATTAGAGGCCGGATTCTTCAGAGATATAAAACATCCGGACTGGCTAGCAAACCTGGTGATGGTACCAAAGAAGGACAAATCCTGGCGCCTGTGTTGATTTTAAAGACCTTAACAAGGCTTGCCCAAAGGATCCCTTCCCCCTCCCCCGCATCGATCAAATTATCGATGCTACCGCAGGACACGATTCGTTGTGTTTCCTCGACGCATATTCTGGCTGCCATCAAATCAAGATGGCAGAACCAGACCAAGCCGCAATGGCATTTATCACACCATACGGGCCATTCTGCTTCAACACGATGCCCTTCGGGCTCAAAAACGCCGGCGCAACATATCAGCGCATGATTCAGACATGTTTGGCAAGCCAGATCGGTAAAACAGTGGAGGCATACGTAGATGATGTGGTCGTCAAAACAAGACATGTTGAATCTCTAGTAGACGACTTGAGGCTCACATTTGATAATCTCCGAACATACGACATCAAGCTCAACCCGTAAAAATGCATTTTCGGCGTTCCAGCCGGAAAGCTCTTGGGCTTCATTGTATCCAGTAGAGGAATTGAAGCAAATCCAGCCAAGATCCGAGCTCTGTCGCAACTGGATATCCCAAAGGACCTCAAACAAATACAGAAGTTAACCGGATGTGTGGCAGCTCTAAGCCGCTTTATCTCCCGCTTGGGAGAAAAGGCCCTTCCCCTTTACCGCCTCCTTCGGTGCACCGAACACTTCAAATGGACGGACGCAGCCACGACCGGACTCGACGAAATAAAAGCCATACTGGCAACAAACCCAGTCCTGGCCGCGCCAAACACCGGCGAACCAATGCTATTGTACATCGCAGCAACACATCAGGTTGTAAGCGCAGTGCTCGTCGTTGAACGAGAAGCGGACGGACACAAATTCCCCCTTCAAAGGCCGGTCTATTTATGTGTCCACTGTCCTCATTACCTGCAAATCACGGTACCCGCATTATCAAAAGATTGCGTACGCGGTATTCATGGCATCCCGGAAGCTACGACACTACTTTCAAGAGTGTTCAATAACAGTAGCCTCAGAAGTACCACTTAATGACATTTTAAACAACCGTGACGCAACGGGCCGGATTGCGAAATGGGCCATCGAGCTCCTCCCGTTCGACATAACTTATAAGCCAAGACGAGCCATCAAGTCACAAGTTTTGGCCGACTTCGTCGCAGAATGGACGGAGGCCGAACTCCCTAGAGAGTACGGCACATATTCAAATTGGATCATGCATTTCGACGGCTCCAAAATGTTGGCTGGACTGGGGGCTGGCGTCGTTTTGACGTCCCCCACAGGAGACACAGTTCAATACGTACTACATATTCTGTACACGGACTCCAACAATGGAGCCGAATATGAGGCCCTTCTACATGGTCTCCGGATGGCAGTATCCATGGGCATCCAACGCCTAGAGGTGCGCGGGGACTTGAACCTCGCAATCTCCCAAATAAATGGAGACTTCGATGCCAAGGATCCAAAAATGGCAGCTTACCGCAACGTCGTCCTAAAAATGTCGGCTCGGTTCGAAGGACTTGAATTTCACCATATAGCCCGGGAAAATAATCAGGTGGCAGATGTCCTGGCACGCATCGGCGCAAAAGCGATGTAGTCCCCCCAACATCTTCTTGGAAAGGCTTTTCAAGCCATCTGTGGCATGGGAAGGGGAGCCGAATAATAACAGCCCAGACCCAACCGCACTGCCCGACACCGAACATTCTGACACAATCGGAGGCTCTGCCATTGAAATAACACCTTCAGCCCACGTAATAATGGCCGTCATCGCCCCGTGGACAGAACCATTCCTCGCCTACCTTACTAGGCAGGAACTCCCCGAGGACCAAAATGAGGCACGCTGCATAGTGCGGCGATCCAAAGCCTACAGAGTCCACGAGGGAGAGCTTTATAAGAAAAGCACTACAGGAGTCCTTCAAAGGTGCATCTCCGAAGAGGAGGGGCGGAATCTCCTGGCTGAAATCCATGCCAGGTCCCTGGTAAGCAAGGCCTTTCGTACAGGCTTTTATTGGCCGATGGCCCGGGCAGACGCTCAGGACTTAGTCCAACGATGCGCCGGCTGTGAGCTCTTTGCAAACCAAAGCCATATGCCACCCACCTCCCTCCAAACTATCCCCATCACTTGGCCCTTTACGGTCTGGGGGCTTGATATGGTTGGACCCCTTAAAGGCGGAACCCACAAGCACAAATACTTACTGGTCATGGTGGATAAGTTCACCAAATGGATAGAAGCCAAGCCTGTTAAGACGGCCGAATCCGGACCTATGATAGACTTCATATCCAGGGTTGTACACCGTTACGGCGTCACCCACAGCATCATCACTGATAACGGCACGAACTTTACGGTCGACGAGGTAAAACTCTGGTGCAAAAACATGGGCATAAAGCTCGATTATGCTTCCGTCTATCACCCACAAACTAACGGCCAGGTCGAACATGCAAATGGTCTTATCATGAGCGGCATCAAACCCAGACTAGTGCGGTCCCTCAAGGAATCTAACACGCACTGGGTAGAGGAGCTCGACTCCGTACTCTGGGGGCTGCGGACCACGCCGAATCGCACCACCGGATACACACCATTCTTCATGGTGTACGGCGCAGAAGCAGTTCTGCCTTGCGACATAATTCATGACTCACCTCGAGTGCGCATGTACGAGGAAAGAGAAGACGAGCTCGATCGGCAGGACAGTTTGGACGCATTAGAGGTGGAGCGTGACGTGGCGAAAGCCCGTTCCGCATTCTATCAACAGCAAGCTCGAAGATACCAAATCAGAGAAGTACGGGCCAAAAATTACAACGTTGGCGAATTAGTTCTATGCCTGCCAGACAAGAAAAAGGACAAACTCAAGCCCAAGTGGGAAGGTCCCTTCATAATTGACCAAGTCCTGACTTGTGGAGTGTACCGCCTGCGAAACGCATTGGATAACCGACTCGAGCCGAACCCATGGAACCCAGCCCGTCTCTGAAGATTCTATGCCTAGCGCCGGATCCTGTGTTTGTCTCCTTACTCTGTCCATTTTTTATATACTGTCCGTCTTACATTTCTCTCCTTCTCCCTTTTTCTCTCTCTTATAACCTTTAAAGGCTCACAAATTAACGCGCTATCCGTGCTCAGTAAACCTGGGGGCTTCTTTAAATAGAAGCTTATTTATACGGGCTTCATGCCTAACACATGTGTCAAACTTCCGCATGTACCTTTTATTCACCATTATATGCATCGATATGACTTAAGTTTTGGCCAAGCTGGGTTGCCTGGCTCCTGTGCTTACCCCTACGTTCCCGATTATTCAGCTAGGTGGTAAAGGGAGCACCTCTGCGATTGTTACTACCGGATAAGCCGGACGTGTACCTCAGACTGGGTGAAGCCGAAAGCTAGCGTTCTTAAGAGAATATTCGGTCGGTGAACTAAAGATGATCTTTTTCTTTATCTATGTGCCACTGGTAGAAAAAGGGCCTATAGTCCCGGTTCGTAAGGGCCTTTAGTCCCGGTTCCTGAACCGAGACTAAAGTGTCGGTACTAATGCCCCGACCCTTTAGTCTCGGTTCAATCTAGAACCGGGACTGATGGGCCTCCACGTGGGCAGTGCCGGCAGCCCAGGCAGGGGGACCTTTGGTCCCGGTTGATGACATAAACCGGGACCAATAGGCTTCCACGCGTCAGCATCTGGCTGGAGCTGAGGTTTTTCTTTGTTTTAAAAAAAGTGGCGGTTTTAGGGGTTTAGGGGGTTATTTTTAGGTTGTTATTAGCTAGCTAATAGAGAGAAGTGTCCTCTCTTATATCTTCATCCTTGGTTTACCTACGCTACTGCTATGTTCATTTCACCCGTAGATATATATATATAATAACATCATATATAATAACAAGTCCTACTAATTAATCAAGCATCATCATACAACTTCTACTCGTTATTAATAATAAGTCATACGATCATCATCCTCATAGTCATCGAACCCAACCCTACATAATTGTTCTTAGCACATGATCATCAATATCAGGTAGGACCTAAACACACTTAAGGTAAAATAGCATAAAACAATATAGACCCTGACTCTCCATTATGAAGAATGGAGATCATCCTGTCTCCAATTCTTGTGCCTCGCTTCCTTTTGCTTCCAAGAAGCTCCTTACGAGTGTCCATACATTTTTTCCATCCTTTGATTGTCATGTCTCCACTTCTTTTAGAAATCCGGTATGGACAGTTGAGATTCGTAGGATGACCTGGATATATGTTCAAAACACGAAGGCTGCCGCCATTCTGATACATCAAATGAGGCACACAATCCTCTGGGATTCTGTGTTGAAAAACATAGTAATAACTTCGTAGTTAGCAATGATGTACTAGTTTTAGAAGTATGCAAAAAGATGCACGGATGTCGTAATAGTAAAAGAACTTACCAGGGTATTTCCATGGTAGTTACCGTAGTTCAACACGTGCACTAGTGGCACGTATTGACCATAATGTTGAGGAGTTCGATTGTAGATATTGTAATTCTCAATATCATTACAAAATCCAACCAGATGAGTTTTCTCCTTGTAAGTTAACTCAGAGCCATCGGTGTAGTAAGTTCTATCTACCATCTTCTGCACATTTTTTGATACTTCAAAATAAGCTGTCAATGGAAATAAGCTGTCAACTATTTTGAAATGAACAATATAAATTAGTTAATAATTAACTATGTTTGAGAAACTCACATAGCGGTAGAACTGGAGGAGTATCAACAAGGACCCAAATGTCCATATTGTCTTGCTCGATTTCAGGATCACCAAGATCCATGGTGACAAGCATACCCTCATCAAAACCATACAATTTGCAAAATGCTTCCCAATTTTTGCAACCAAAATGAGTTACGCTCTCAGCATTATACAACTTTACTTCAAAATCCACATCATGATGGGTCCTAGGTGAATTCTCTTCGTTTCAAAATTTTCATGGTCTTCAAAATCCATCCTCTCCAAGACATAGCGTCTTGCATGGCATGGGATAGACTATACTCGAATTGTAAAAGATGAAAATTACACGTTGAAATAGTTGAAGTCATGCTTAATTATGAAAAAAACACTTGTCGTCGTTGCGTACCGTTTCAACTTCGAAGGTCTCCTCGAGCTTAATGCTGAAGCGCCGACCATCGTCCAGGTGAGGCCTGTCGCACTCACCTCGATCGTCGTGGCACCAGTCGCACTCCCCCGGGAGACTTTCGTCGTCCGATGATGACATTTCCTATACGTTCATAATTCAAAGACTAAATTAGATCATTATTATTCAACTAATCATATGCATATGCCTTGCATAGTGCTCTCCAATTTGAGCATTCAATAAGAAAAATCAAATCGCAAAATAAAGTAGTATTCAAATTAGGATGCCTTCAATTATAAGAAAAACTACATCATCTCTATATGTCCGTACATCAAATATTATCACTAATACACGTCGAATACTATATATCATACATATCGCCAGTACAGCTAGAACCGTAGCGCCCGACAGGTATCGGCGCGGGCGGTGGACACCCAAAGGGAAGGAACCATCACATGATCATAGCTCCAGTGAGATCCCTTAAGAACCTACTGCTGCGGGTGCCTTCTAAAAATAAACTAGTTCTATTAATTTTCTTGCTAAAAATGAACTACTTCTATAATAAAATAAACAGTTTTATTAAATCAACTAGTTCAACTACTAGGCACTTACTATAAATAGAATAATGTAGTACTTACTAAAAATAAACAAGTTTACCTAGTTCTAACTAATTCCATTAAACACTTTCTAAGTAGTACTAATTACTAAAAGTTAATTATCAGGGAGGGGGGGGGTATGTCGACAACGACATACCCGACAACAAAAAATAAGAAGAGGAAGAAGAAGAAAAATAGGAGAAGAAGAAAGGAAAAGGAGAAGAAAAAAAAGGAAAAAAAAGAGAAGAAGAAGGAATAATAGAGGAGAACAAGAAGAATTCTTCTTCTTCTCCTCTATTCCTTCTTCTTCTCTTCTTTTTTTCTTCTTTTTCATCTTCTTATTTATTTCTCCTGTTATTTCTCTCATCTTCTTCTTCTCCTTCTTCCTCTTCTTATTTTCCTTTTTTCTCTCCTTCTTTTTCTTCTAGATATGAACATATACATAAATGACTTTGATCATACATAACGTTCAGATTCCTACACAATATGAACAAAATTACAACAGAAAAAATAATAAAAATTCTATGAACAAAATAAAAATTCTATGAACAAAATTACAAAAAAAATCATAAAAATTCTATCAAAAAATTGACATATTATTTGCATATATATGAACACACAAACTTTTGCATATGCAACAATAATATCACCAAAAAAATGTGTGAACAGAAAAAAATTCTAACTTTTGCATCTAAACTATACATCTAAATTAAGTACAACTAAATTAACTATACATCATAACTATACAACTAAATTAACTATACATTCCAAATTAGGAAATTACGCAAGCCGGGGCGGCAATCGACGAGGAGGGGCACGGCGTCGGCGGCGAGGAGGCAGGGGTGCACGGGGCGGCGACGGCGACGGCGAGGCATGGGCGACGGCGACGGCACGGTCGGGGGCGACGGCGAGGCACGGGCGTCGGCGGCGAGGAGGCAGGGGGCACAGGGTGGCGACGGCGAGGCACGGGCGACGGCGACGGCGCGGTCGGGGGCGACGGCAGGGGCGGCGGACGGCGTCAGGGCAGCTTGGCGGCGTCGATGTGCTCGGCGTCGTCGTGGGCAACTACGAGGGAAATGTGAAAATTTCCCAAGTCTTTGCTTATATAGCAAAGCCATTGGTACCGGTTCGTGGCACAAACCGGGACCAATGCACCCCTTTCGTCCCGGTTTGTGCCACGAACCGGCACCAAAGGCCAAATTTCGGCAGCCCAAAGGGCGGGAAGCGGCGGCCTTTAGTCCCGGTTGGTGCCACGAACCGGGACCAAAGGCTCCCTTTCATCCCGGTTGGTGCCACCAACCGGGACCAAAGGTCGTGTACTGGAACTGCCGTGGTGCGTTGGGATATTTAGTCCCACCTCGCTAGCCGAGAGGGGCTCGGAGTGGTTTATAAGCCCTGCGGAGCCGACCACTTCGAGCTCCTCTCTACTGCAGGCTTATGGGCCTAAATCCACACTCTGTGCCTGTGGGCCTATTGGGCCTACTGTGGGCCTGCATCCTGGCCCAACTAGCGGGTTTCTAGTCATATGCAGGCTGTGGTGGCCCAGTAGGCGGCATTTTTTTTAAAAAAAAAATCCAGTTTTTTTACTAACAGCAAAATACTTACTAGTTTTTCAGTTATTATTTTTGGTTTTAGGTAATAAAAATTATAAACTTTCTGTTAGTGCCATTAATTTTCCAATTTGAATTATTTAAATTTGAATTCTTTGAAATTTATGTGAATCACTAGTTTGTAACAAAAGAAATATTTATGATAATTCTTTTTGCTATTAAAGTTTCTTTTTGCTTATAATGTTTTGAACAGAAAATACTTAGATAATTTATTCTTTGTTGCTTTATTTATTTTATTTTTTTCTACTTATAACAAAATACTTATTGTTAATATAAGTATTTTTTCCAGATTTTTTGTTTTGTTTTCTGCATTATTCATTTTCTTTTGTTTTTTGCTTTATTTTTTATTTTAGGTCACAAAATTTGTTTATGAATAGTTAAAATTTGAATTTTTTAAGTTTGTGATTAACTTTACTAGTGCCATTAGTTTTCAAATTAGAATAGTTAAAATTTTGAATTCTTTGAAATTTATGTGAATCTCAAGTTTGTGATTAACTTTGCTAGTGCCACTAGTTTTCAAATTAGAATAGTTAATATTTGAATTGTTTGAAATTTGTGTGAATCTCAAGTTTGTGATTAACTTTACTAGTGCCATTATTTTTTCATTTCTACTTAGAACTAAATACTTATAGTTTTTTAGTGATATCTTTTTTATTTTAGGTCACAAAATTATAAACTTTCTGTTAGTGCCATTAGTTTTAAAATTTTAATAGTTTAAATTTGATTTTTTTTAATTTGTGTGAATCACTAGTTTATGAATAACTTTACAAATATTATAAGCATTTTTTTTCTTTTTTGCTATTTATTTTTTCATTTCTACTTAGAACTAAATACTTATAGTTTTTTAGTGATTTCTTTTTTCTTTTAGGTCACAAAAAATAAAAACTTCTCTGTTAGTGAACATAGATGCACTTATAGAGAAAATTAAACATAAATTCATAATTCATTTCTATTTATGAATTTAGGTCCAATTTTCCTTTATAGGTGCATCTATTTTCACTTTGAGAGGAGCTCAACAACGCAGAGAGGGACGGGCTTATAAGCAGGTGTGTGCGGCCTTCGGTTGGCGAGGTGGGACTAAACTCTGGGTGCAACAAGGGCGAACCCTTTAGTCCCGGTTCGTGGCACGAACCGGGACTAAAGGGGAGCCTGTGGTCCCGGTTCATGCCACGAACCGGGACAAAGGTGGTGGGCCAGGAGCCAGGCCCATTGGTCCCGGTTCGTCCCACCAACCGGGACCAAAAGGTCCAGACGAACCGGGACCAATGGCCCACGTGGCCCGGCCGGCCCCCTGGGCTCACGAACCGGGACCAATGCCCACATTGGTCCCGGTTCTAGACTGAACCGGGACTAATGGGCTGAGGCGGCCTGGACCATAGCCCCTTTTTCTACTAGTGTGCCCCCAGGCGTTTTTCCTGTGTTTCTTTTCGCAGCATGGACATGCACTTTAGGGCATGCCCCCCAGGGAAAGGAACTCCTAACAAAACTATTCTTCCTGGAAGATGTTTCTTACTAACCATGTAATATAACATAACTAGGCGGGCACTTGTCTGTTCACGCACTAATGACCCCTATGCCTGGTCTCCACGCATTCCCCGGTTCCTATATAACCGCATGGGAATTCAGACACACTCCGGACCGTCAGGCCCCGAGGTTGAAGCGAAAAGGTCGGCCATGACAAATGATCTACAATCCAGCTAGAAGGCATTATAATTGTCAATTCAATTACATAGTCATTTTGACTGATTGTATTCCTCTTCAATACCATCTAACAGGCTGTCTAATTTACAGTCCTGCTGGGAGTACTTTGCGGCCAACTCTACTTGGCCGTACACTAAGCTTACATGGATCTCCTTCCCATCGGGCCCTATAGGACCGACCTCGGCCATGTGGTTGGGGTCAGCCTTTGAGTACCACGTCTTCACCATGGCCCAGGCCTCCCTAACGCCTTGACAGCAGGCTGATATCTTCCACAATTGGAAGCGCCGCCGTGCTCCCTTTAGCTTCTCCGCAAGCTCTCCAATACCTTCGGGCATGGAGACGGATGGCCACAGGGCCTGGGCGACACCTCGCATCGCCTGCCGAACTCGATCGAGCAGTTGCGAGAGCTCGGGAAGAAGGTCACCCATGGAACCGGGCATCTCCTCCGCCGGACGACCTGTTAACACACCTACAGACATTGCTCTGTCAGTCGACTTCCCCGCGGAACTTTCTTTCAAAAGGTTCGTTCAACCACTTACTAAATATGCCGTGCTGAAGCCACTGATTCTCCTTCACGGAGTTTGATAGCTGGGCACGAACGTCTTTCAGCTCGACGCCCAGCCGGGTGTTGGCACCTTGGAGAACGTTCTTCTCACCCATCATCTTTAATAGCACCCTCTCACCAGCCTTTAGCTGGCGTAGGAGATGTTGCTTTTCCGGATTCAATCCGGTGCCATCTGCAATTTTATTTGTCAGATTCGCACCAAAGCCGTGCTTCGCAAAATACTTATCTTTCAAAATGTATATTACCAGAGGGGGCCTCCTTAGGCTCCCCTGCCGCGGCTAGTGCGGCCTCCAGTTGGGCTTTGCACTCTTCCAGCTCCTGGGACAGTGGAATTCTTTTCTGTAAGAACCTGCAAATCAAATGATCCTTAAACCAATTATTCTAACTGTTTCAAGTCTCGGGGGCTACTGCTACATATATATTTACCAAAATTTTCTTACCCGTATGTCTTTTACATATTGCTCTGTGGCTCTCGCTAGACCATTTTGAGCGGCACGGAGGTGCGCATCTCCCGTATTGAAGGCATCTAACGCCTCTTGGGAGAAGCAAGCGTCGCGAAGAATTGTCCGGCGACGCCTGTGGTTCATGGCGCTTTCCACCTCAGAGTTGGTGGCAGACAACCAGTCCACATCCTCCATCGGAGGAACGTCCGGCACACGCCTTGCATTCGCCTCCGCCCCCGGACCAGGCTTTGGAGCCTGGCTGGTGGAGGCGTGATTGGCAGCCTCTCTGGATATAGTCCGGCGAGGTCTCTTTGTCCTAAAGAGGGCACGAGTGTCAAATGTGCCTCGAAGGTATAACAACTGGGGTAAAGGGGCGAGCCATACCTTTGCACTGATGCCTCGGTCCGGACTGCACCTCTTTTCTGCCCACGGGGGCCCTCGTTGGCTTGTCGCCACAGGTTCGGCCTTCCGCCTCAAAAACCTCCCATGCAGAGTTCGGTTGCGGTCAGGAAATTGAACACGTGTGGACGGACCCCTATCCGGGGTACTGGGACTTCGATCTCAAGTACCTGGGGCATCACGATTAGCCCTGGGTAATCGGCCGTAATGGCCACCAAGGCGTTGTCCTCGCTCAACTGATGGAAC
Source organism: Triticum monococcum (assembly GCA_034509565.1). NCBI lineage: Eukaryota > Viridiplantae > Streptophyta > Magnoliopsida > Poales > Poaceae > Triticum > Triticum monococcum. The sequence goes on from CM067847.1 coordinate 702,059,945, forward strand.
ACTCCATCAATCAGCTCCACAGATATGTCCGGATCCTCTTGAGAGGCCGGGTCGAGAGACCATCCTGGGTCCTCGGGTTGTGGAGGCGGGCTGCTTATTTCCTTAACATCCCGTCGCAGTTCTTGCGTTGAAGTCATCAGACTAAGTATTTAACAATGGGAACACTAAACGTATGAGCAAGTAAATGCGACCACTTACCCAACTTGGGGGATTGTGCATAGAGAATCCACCCTGTGGGTTGACGCGGAGAAATTCCTCCTCTTCTCCCTTGTACAAAGTGGACAAGATCTTTGATAGAGCGGCAATTGAATCCGGCCCTCTACGGCCATAGCGGGTGGCGTCGTCCTCCCCGTTGAAATCCCACATGTGACTTCTATACTGAAGCGGCTGCACCCCCCGCATGATGCATTCGGCCATAACTCCGATCGTGGTTAGTATGGAATGGGCCAACAATCTTATTCGGCCCATCAGGTAAACGATGTCCCTGTCACTTTCCCTTTGAGGGCTCTGTGGACGCCAGCTTAGGCGCTTCTTTAAGGGAGCACTATCGAATTCTGGGAGGCCGATCCGGACAGGATCCGGCAGCGGGACGTCTTCTATATAGAACCATTCCGAGGGCCAATCTTCGGACGCCTTCTTTGGGGTTCCGGACAGATATCCGGTCCCGGCGATGCGCCATACTTCGGCTCCGCCCACTTGATACATTGACCCTTTCTTGGAACGGGGCACGAGGCAAAATAGCTCCTTCCACAGTCCGAAATGAGCTTCAATACCCAAGAACAGCTCGCAGAGGGCTACAAAGCCCGCGATATGCAATACTGAGGCAGGCATGAGATGATGTATCCGGAGGCCGTAGAACTCTAGCAGCCTCCGGAGAAATGGGTGGATGGGAAATCCGAGCCCCCTTATTAAGTAAGGGACAAGGCACACCCGCTCTCCTTTGGATGGATTAGGGGCATTCTCTGCTTGCTCTCCGCCGTTGTAGATGGCAAGACCGGCTCGAACCGGGACCATATAGGCCGGGGGGAGAAATCCCTTGGTCTTGAGCGTCACTAGCTCACTGTGCGGAGTGGAACATCTCTCCCAATATCCAGGCTTCGGGTTGGAAGGGCGAGCAGAGGAGTTGCGGCGGCTGGCCATGGTGGAATGGACCTTTGTTGGATGCGCTCTGATGAACACTCGTGAAGGGGAGAAGGTGTGGATTGGATCTAAATCCTCGTCCCCTTAAATAGGGCAGCTCATTTACGCGGCTAGGGTTGTGGTCGTAAAAACACTCAGACTTTTCATATTCGTTTGACACGTGGGAGACGGCCATTATTGGGCGTAGAAGCCAAAGAGCGCAACATCTACAAGAAACCAGACTTTATTCAAACAGGTACACGGAATTTGGAGGAGAACCCGCCTTGCAATGCCGAAGACAATCTGCGCGCCGGACACATCGTCATTGAAGCCTGGTCCGGGGGCTACTGAGGGAGTCCTGGATTAGGGGGTGTTCGGATAGCTGAACTATACCTTCAGCCGGACTCCTCGACTATGAAGATACAAGATTGAAGACTCCGTCCCGTGCCCGGAAGGGACTTTCCTTGGCATGGAAGGCAAGCTTGGCGATACGGATGTTCAGATCTCCTACCATTGTAACCGACTCTATGTAACCCTAACCCTCTCCGGTGTCTATATAAGCCGGAGGGTTTTAGTCCGTAGGACAACATACACATCAACAATCATACCATAGGCTAGCTTCTAGGGTTTAGCCTCTCTGATCTCGTGGTAGATCTACTCTTGTACTACCCATGTCATCAATATTCGTCAAGCAGGACGTAGGGTTTTACCTCCATCGAGAGGGCCCGAACCTGGGTAAAACTTCGTATCCCTTGCCTTCTGTTACCATCCGGCCTAGACGCACAGTTCGGGACCCCCTACCCGAGATCCGCCGGTTTTGACACCGACAGTAGCCTTATCTTTACCGAGAGCTACTCTCAGCAATTGTTCCTTTCCCAGGAGGAGCTCTCGGTACAGGTACTGTTGGATCATAAAATTAATACATATTCATAATTGTATACCACCGAGGTACTTTCGCCTAATTAAATAGGTCATGTTGCTGCATCTGGATTATCCGACTATTTAAAGAGGTCATGTTGCTTGTCTTTACCGAGAGCTCCTCTCGCTAACTCTTACTCTGCCGAGAGCTGCTCTCGGTAAAGGTGTGGTTCAATCATAAATTTATAAAAAACACCAGCATCCATTCTTTAGAATACAAACTATCAATATGAATTTCCTCTGTCCAGAACATGAAGATTTATAGTGACAATACATATTCTTAATACTGAGGACCAAAGCTTAATGCGATTGGACTATTGAACTATTTAAACAGATCTTTCTGCTTGTCCGTAGGCAAGGTGGGACTAAATCTTTGCCGAGAGCCACTCTCGGCAAAGAGTTGCAACCGTGAACGTGCCATTATTTGCCGCCGTATGTGCCACGTGGCAGAACTTTGCCGCGTGGTGGCCACTTTGCCCTCGGCATTAACATGTGTTTGCCGAGATGCTCCCTTTGCCGAGAGTCACACTCGGCGTCTCTTACTTTGCCGAGTGTCCGTGGTTTGGCTCTCAACAAAGACCATGACACCCGGCGTATATGAAATTTCCAGTAGTGCATGAACAATCCATTCCTATAAGAGACCCACTTCTTATAAAGACAACAACAGTTTCATATTGAGATCATGTGTGCGGTGAAAAGTGATAAATCTGCATACAATGGCACATATGGGAGACGCGGCTGAAATATTAGCATACCAAGGCGCATATGGCAGACCACTTTGACTTGTCGATGATCCATATCGTATCGTAGCACATTAATGTGGAAGGTGTCCCCACAGTGAAGAAGATCAAGTTACATTCCGGATGAAATGCAATCCAACGAGAATCAACCGAATGGATAGCAATCTGATAGGAATCAGTAACATTTGTCCCTCCAAGTAAGTATGAAGTTTCAGCACGATGCTTCAATATCCATTGTTTGCTGTCATAGTCCTTGAGAACATAGACAACTAGTCGAACCACATCACAATGTTGGTCTTTCTCAAAATTGGCATAATGCAGGCGACCCTATGACTGCCGAATAAAACCATCACATAGATGACCAGGGACACCGATATTCACTCATGTTTCCTCCTCCGTGTCAAAACCCAGACGCACTATGCCCACCTTGCTAACATAGCTGCGACCGGGCAAAAAAACCCACTCCTTTGTGACAGGGTTGCACACGGTGTAACAGAACTCATCACCAGAGTGGAGACATCGCAACAGTGACATAGAAGGAGGCCATTGCAGCAGTCCAGTAGATCGATGCGCCCGTGGCTGGGAAGAAAGGTGAAAGAGGTGTCGATCGGAGGGCAGCTTTCCGCGAGACACTGGCGAAGCAAACTTCTATTTCTAGAGACAACTCCCCTTTGTCGCTCCTAGTGTAGAAGAAGCCAGCTAGACTTTGAGGGCGCTTCCTGTGGTTATTGGGGTTGTTGATAAGGCTGAGCCAGTGCTTGGAGACGCACTTGAAGCGGTACACCGACCTCACAGGGAAGCGCGAGAGTATCTCAACAAGTAGGTCGTCGGAGAGTCACTCTGCGGTCATGCCCCCATGGGGAGGAGAGGAAGATATGCACAAACAAAGAGGAGAGGTCAGGCCAGGGGATCGGTGAAGGAGTTGGCGATGGTTTATACTGCTGCTCTGCGTACTGGATACGACTTGAAACACGTGTTGGTTTTCACCCTCAGGAAAGATCACATCAAAGTAGCAGAACACACGTGCATGAAAAACTTTGCCAAGGGCACGTGGCGCGCCCTTCTTTTCATTTATTTCTTCTCAAATCCACGGGTTCTATACATAGAAAATTGCAGCACTTATGTACTTTATATACACACCTGGGAGCAGACCCAACGCCACTTGACAAAGGACTTCATCATCTACTCGGATGAGATAACCTAGACGAGCTGATTAGTGATTACAACTTGTGCTACCAGGACAGGACACGGCTAATAGCTATACTACTCCTAATTCACTGCTGTAGCATACTAGTACGCGACTAGGTTTGGTTTATTTCCAACAGTGGACTTACTCCCGCGGGCGAGAGCGATCCGCCGGCATGGACATGGCGGCGGAAGATGGCGCCTGTGGTGCCGTCGAGCGAGGAGGAAGGGGATTGAAGCCTACAACTATGGCGGGCTCGGGACTTCGGTTTTCTTGCTAGCAGGCCCTCAGTGGGTCGTCGAATGGGCTGAACAATGAAGCTCTCTCGACAATTCATCACTCTGGTCTGCATTAGCAGCTTGTTGCCTTACTTTTTCACACACGGACACACACAAAAATGAGCTAACACAGGTAAAAAAAACCTTCTAAGTTCTCTTGATAATTCCAAGAAAAATTATTGTTGTCAATCTCCCTTGTGGCCGCGGAATAAAAGTCCTGAACAAAAATGCATTATGCCATGAGATGAGCTATAGCAATGGGTTTATGATGAAACAAGAACAATTTTAGTTTTCTTTTCCGTCTCGCAAGATGATAAGGGCAAAACCTTCTGTCCCTCGCCTCCGCCGACAAGCCTATGGATACGTCTCCACTTTGGCTGCCACACTGGCGGTCGATGGCGAGGAGGGGAATCCTGGTGGCCTTGGCTCTAGCTAGTAGATAGGTTATGGTTTTAGTCCCCGGCGACGCTTAGACGAATGGTCGCACTTTTTCTTCCGGTCAGTTTTCCGGGCTTCGGCATGTCTCAAGTTCATTTGCCGGGACGGATTAGAAGGAGTTCCGGCGTAGAATCCTGCCAGCTCCTCGGGGCAGAGGTCATTGTCCGGTGGCCTAGCCGAAGGCCAGCACCACGACCCAATACCTTGTGGCTGGATTGCATTCACACACGAGGCACAGATTTTGAATAATTAGTCTCAGGGAAATCAGCGACAATACCCGCGGAATGGCCATTGTCCGGTGGCCTAGCCGAAGGCCAGCACCACGACCCAATACCTTGTGGCTGGATTGCATTCACACACGAGGCACATATTTTGAATAATTAGTCTCAGGGAAATCAGCGACAATACCCGCGGAATGGCCATTGTCCGGTGGCCTAGCCGAAGGCCAGCACCACGACCCAATACCTTGTGGCTGGATTGCATTCGCACACGAGGCACATATTTTGAATAATTAGTCTCAGGGAAATCAGCGACAATCCCCGCGGAATGAACCACCATTGCTCCAAACTTAAAAGCATGAAGGCATCAGGGCACTCCAGTCAGAGAGAGGACGAGATTCATCATTCAAGCAGGCACACCCTACTAAGCTGCTAAATTTGCATAAGAACAGGTAAGATAGCAGCACCTAGTTTTCCAAAGGTTTTCCAGCTCAAGGCAATCAATTCCCATGATGACCTTCTCAGCACGAATGTCCTGGAAGATGAACATCATCCCGGTACGCAAATGCCACAGCAGTAAGTTGAATTACCTCTCTTATTTAACACATCAGAGTTCTGGACTGGAGCTTATGTGGACCATTATAGTATGACTGACATGGGAAGGGCACTGTGGTGATATCGCTTACTTTAAACTCTTTAAACCTACCTACGTGAACAAAATCCACAAACACAAAGACCATGACTTCCTAGTTTTCTGGAGAAGTTTTATGTTAAAAGTTGTCTACCAAGAGGATGAACGTTATGATCCACAATATTTCCTATTTGATAAACAACAGCATTGTGCCTGTGATGTTATGCTAACAGCATAACCTATTTGAATCAGACAAGTTAATAGCACCAAAAGAAGTGACAATGTAATCAGCCAAAGTGTATCATATCCTCTGGTGTCTAGAACCATTGGTATAACAAATAAGCACATACAATAGAAAGTACATTGAACATTTGAATAAGCCATCTGAGAGAAATCAGCCACAATGCCCCCAGAACGAATCACCATTGCTCCAAACTTACAAGCATATAAAACATCAGAACATTCAATCACAGACCAAACCAAATGCAAGCAGACGTACCAAACCCGATGCTCCATAGGCAATATAGCACAAATAATTGACATCACTTGTGTAACGATTGTAACTCTTCATACAGCGGCACATATGGCAGATATGGTGGATTGACATTTTCAAGATTGCATATCACTTTGAGCTGCCGACGATCCATATCATAGAACATGAACGTTCTATCCCAGCCCAACGTGAAGAAGATCAAGTTACATTCCGGATGAATTGCAATCCAACAAAAGTCCTCCTCAATGTCTACATCATGTCGCCCTCCAAATAGATGTGAACTTTCAATAGTCTTCGAGAATATAAACTAGCAGTCGAACAACCTGATCATCATTTTCATCTCTTTCAAAACCAGCATAATACAAGCAGCCCTGTGACTGCTGCATAAAACCATCATTCAGAGTAGGAACACGAGAGTATATCATTGTTCCCGCCTCCTTGTCGGCAGCTAGACACAGGGTAGAGTGATTGACATCGGCGAAAAAATGCAGACTACCATTAAGATATGCAGCTGAGTGAACACGAACGAGATCAATATCCCAGTACCATTTCTTCTCCTTATGAACCCACCTCCCGGTTTCCGATGAATAGACATATGAACAGACGTCCACTCCAGGGAGACCAAATCCATTTAGTTCGTCCGTCAACAAAAACACATGGAAGTGGGGGGACACAGCTGGATCAAAACCTAAGTGCACAATACCCACCCAGCCAGCATGGTCGCAATGCGGCAACTCAGTCCATTCCTCCGTGGCAGGATTGCACACGACGTAATGGCGCTTGCCACCATGGGCAGATACGCCGTAGAGAAGGAGGCCATTGCAGCAGTCCAAAAGAAAGGCTTTCCGGCCGTAGGGCAGGAAGGTGAGACTGGTGCGACTGCGGCTCCCGGATAAATTAGTGAAATGAAGAACAGGATGTACCAATTGCTCCTCCGTGGTGCCCCTGAAGAAGAAGCCGGTCAGGGTCCGGGGGAGCTTCCGGCGGTAGGTGCGGTCGTTGATGAGGCCGAGCCAGTGCTTGGAGACGCACTTGAAGCGGCAGAGCGACCTGGCGGGCACGCGCGAGAGTATCTCGACTAGGAGGTCGTCCGTGAGTCTCTCGGCCGCCGTCTCGCTGCCGCTGGGAGGAGAAGAGGATGACCTGCACACAGAGATGGAGAAGTGGTCACAGTGGATCGTGTGAAGAAGGGAGAGGAAGGTCGCAACGATTCATGGCGATGTCTGCTCTGCGTACCTGATCCGAGTTGATTTGCGTCCGTTCTCCCACTGGCGAGCTCGATCCACCGGTGTGGACATGGCGGCGGCAGCGCCGTCAAACACGGAGCAGGGGTGATGAAACCTAGGGGGGCGGGGGAGGGGATTTAAACCTACAGGGACGGGGGAGGCTAATGGGCCGTCATTAGTATATTGGGCTAAACCGTACATGTCCCATTTCCACTAGACCCCTTTAAAAATCAACCCAAAAAGAACATAAAAGTAGGAATCTTTATTATATACACCCTCCGTTTCAAAATAAGTGACTCAACTTTGTACAAGATTATTTTGGGACGGAGGAAGTGCTAGTAAAACGCCCGTGCGTTGCTACGGGTCTAGCACAGGTAAATAAATACGTTCTTAGTATGAAAAGGAAGCATAAGTAACATACAAGTTTTGTCAGGATCATCTGGGAAAATCCTCCCTGCTACCTTAAACCATCGCAAATCCTTTATCTTGTGAGCCAGTATCTTCATTCTTCATGCACAATACAAGCAATACTTCAACATTGAATACTTCACAATTGGAAAAAATAAATGCAAGGAGGAAAGTTTGCTCTTATGTGTTAATAAGTCCACATAGAATCTAAGCAAGTTGTTTCATGTTTGATGTTTTTTGTCGTATAGCCAAACGTTATTATTTAATGACCGTTCTCTAGATTTCATGTGAAGTGGTGTATATATTTAATTGTTTCATAAAACCTTTTAATTGGAATGTATTTTTTCACTTGCCAACAATTCCCTAAAGGACTATTATATTATTCTAGACAGAGAAATGTGGCTTTGGATTGATAGCCGAGGACGAAATAAAGAAAGGAGAATTTGTTATAGAATATGTAGGAGAAGGTATGGGTTTGTTGAAATCTATTTTGAGCAATTAAATGAAATGCAGACAAATGCAAGTATTATTATTTTTTCTCATATTGGGCGATCAAACTAATATCCATATATCCTGCATCAATATTGTAGTTATTGATGACATAACTTGTGAGGAAAGACTATGGAAAATGAAGAGACAACGTTACACTAACTTCAATCTTTGTGAGGTCAGCAGCAATATGGTCATTGATGCGACAAACAAGGGGAACAAGTCCAGGTTTATACAATCTTGGGCTCGGGTGTGCGCTGCTTTGTACAATCGAAAAAGGAGTGTGCTTTGTACACTGAGCCATGCAGCTCGTCTCTGGGCGACGGCTCACGCTGGTGCCGTGCTGGTCGCCGACGCCGCCGGTGGATTCCGGATCTCGGTTCTCTTGCCTAGGTTCTACCGATGCGGAGGAGGTGGTGCATGCGGTTCAAGACTCCTCCATCGAAGCCTCTACTCTGTAGTCTTCGTTTGTTCGTCGGAGGAAGACGGACAAGGAACTGGCGGCTGAGTTCTGGGCACACATTGGTTACCCTACACCAGCGTCTAGTTTGTGGGAGAGACTGTCGTCTCGACAGACAGGTGAGGTTTCTCGTGTTTGCAGGTCTGACAAGAACGGAGAACCGTTGCTGGACTCGGCGGAGATCGCGGTGGCCTCTACGTCGGGTGCTATCGTGGATGTGCCAGGATCGAAGGTGTCACCGATGATACTTGCCGCGGCCGCTCGCAGCGTCTCCGGGGTGCCCATCCGGTCAAGACCGCTGATCAAGCCTTGGATCGGCCCGATCCCGCCTCCTCGGGCATCGCCGCCAAGAACTCTCGGCGATCTCTTGCCGCAGGTGTGTCTCGGAGATGGGCAGGCCTCACCGGAATTCTGTTCGTTGGCGCTTTCTTCGGGTCAGGCAGGGCGGGGTGCCAAAGCGATAACAGTTCGAAATCTCGATCCGTCATCTGCGGCTATTTCAGGTCTGACAGGTGATTAGACGAATCCTGGACGTCGGCTCCAGATGGTCAATCTCAGCCGTTGGCTTCGACACTTGTGGAACCGGGCAGAGCAAGCAGCCAACCCTAGGTTCAATCCTTCCTTCGTGGTTGTCGTCCGCTCCCCAGTAATGACGCGCGCCGACCCATCCGCTCTGCCGGGCACCTCCACCAGCCACCAGTCTAATCCGTCTTCAAGCTCCTCTCAGTCCAAATGCTTCGCCGTCGGGAGGCGCTCTTGGCTTCACGCCGGGGGTTTACCAGCCGATGCAGTTCGCGCAACCCTATGCGCCGCCGGGAACTTTCGCGCCGGTGCAGCAGCCGCCGGAGCATCTGCAGCCAGTGCAGCAGTCCACTATGCATTAGGCACCGTTCCAGTAGCAGTTTTTTGGGACCTCAGGTCAGCTCGTGCCGCAGCCGCTGTATCTTCTTCAACCAATGACTGGCTTCGCGCAGCAACATCAACAGCCTGCAGCTTTTCAACCAGCGATGAACGCTTATGTGCAGCATCATGGTGCTCCCGCCGGGGTGCAGATGGCACCCAGCTTCAACGCCAGGCCGCCACACAACTCTGCTGCCACCGGAGGCCCTGCTGCCGCACGACCTCGCAAGCCGAAGGAAGCAAGGGTGGCTGTCAGAAGACGCACTAGGGAGTAGCTCTGTCATCCACCACTCCCCCACCTGCGGACCCTATGATGCCACCACCAGTGCAGGTGCCTACCATGGCCCCTTCGTCTATGATGGTTGCAGGTCACGGCCAGTACATGCATATGCAGCTGGGACCAATGCAATAGCAGCCTACACCTACGATTCAACCTTCAGGCGCATCCGAGGGTGCAGCAATTCCTAAGAAGGTGTGATGCTCTAAGTGCCAGTCAGCAGGGCACACAAATGATGACTGCGAGGCACAACAGTTTTGTTTCTTTTGCAACAAGACTAATCACCCGATGACTTTGCGGCGCTGCCCTGCTTTGAAGATGCAGAAGCCGGTGGCGATGCTGTGTGGTTATGGAACTCAAAGTATGGCCTTTTTTCAGATGCCTGACAATGTCTGCAGGGAGGATCTTGCACCACAGGATTCACTGACGGTGTTGGTATCTATTTGTTGTGGCTCTATAACTCCTAGTATCGTGGAGGCAGAGGTTGCTAAGATTGATCTGTACCAACTGCAGTGGACGTGGGAGGCCATGCCGCACGGCCAGGACGCTTTTCTCATGTCCTTTCCGAGTGAGGAAGTTCTACACAGGGTCATTGGGTTTGTAGTTTTCATCAAGTCTCACAATGTCACTATCGAGTTTAAGCCTTGGAAGCCAGAGGAGGTAGCACACCGTTTCGAGCTGATACCTATTTGGGTCCATGTGCATGGGGTGCCTCATGCTCTCCGACACTTCTTGGGTCTGTGGGCGGTTGGCTCGGTGATTGGCGCTACTCTTGACGTTGATCTTCTCTGTTTACGTCGGAGAGGAATTGTTCGTATCCAGGTAGCGGTGCCGAACCTTGATGCTTTCGAAAGCAGCACAATTGACTCTCTCTCTCTACCGATGTGGTGGTTCAAAGAAAAGTTTATGAGTTCCGGTACAGTCTGGAAAAATCAGACTTCCGGGTTGATAGTGACTTTGTGCCTCGAGTCTGGGAGCACGGCGATAATCCAGGGGGCGACAAGGGGCATGACAGGGAGGATACATTGAAGAGCAACAATCCAAGCAAGAGGTCCAAACCCACTTCATCTCCCAACAACCCTTTGGCCCTTCCTACCACGGGCGGAGTGGTGCCCATGCAGATGACCAGTGCCGTCACACCACCGAACCCTCATCAAGGTCTTCCTCCCACGGCTGCTTCTTCGTCATTAAAGGGGTCTTCTTTGACGGCGCCGGATACTTCGTCTAAGGCTGTCCCTCTAATGACGTCGGCTCCCCTGTCTTTGGCCCCGCCGACTCCGACTCACTAGTGGGCACCGCCCATCGATGAGGGGAGCCACACGTGGCCCATACCTGAGGGGGAGGCACCTGCGGGGGTGATTGCGAGCACTACATCATCGCCACCGTCGCCAGCACCTGCTTCTCCGACTCGTCGGGGAGTAATCTTCTCCCCAGCCGTCCGAGCTGGCCAGGAGTCGGCCATGGCACAACTACGAGCACTGTCATCTACTCCTCCGTCACCGAGGGGGGGGGGGCGTCGGCATCCGGACTCGAGGATGTTGGGGAGCAGCCCATACGATCTTCTTCTTCATCGCCATAGCAGTCTACTCGGCCTCTCGGGGTCGCCGGGATGTCTTCTTCATTGCCGCAGCAGACTACTCCGCCTCTCGGAGGCGCCGGGATGGGCTCAGCGGCCGATGTTTCTCCTTCTCCCCTGAGGGGCAGCAGGCGTCATTACGTCGGGACTGACGGTTCTGCAGCAACTGATGAGGATTCTATGGTGAAGGCCATGCATAGGACGGCTGTCCGCAACCTCGACTTCGAAGGTACCCCTTCTCGCAAATCGTTTGTCTTTTGATAAATCCAAAGTTTCTTCAAATATCACTAGACTTGGAGTGTCACTAGGACGTAATGAGAAAGAGGTAGATTTTTCGGTTAAGGCTCTTAAACAAGTGGAGTTCGACCGGCTTACGGTTGCTCCTAAATTGTCGAGTTTTGTTGACCCTCTTGTGTCTGTTGAGGTGGATGAGGATGCTGATGCCAATCACGAAGGCAAGCTTCTCTCTCATTTAGTTAAAGACACGACTAAAGTAGACCTTGATGATACTGTATGCGACACTACACTTTGTGACCTTGTCACGTCAGCGCAAGAACAAGTATAACTCAGCAAAGAAAAGAGGGCGCTCTTCTAAGAAGGCGGAGGTCTCTAAACAAAAAATTGGTTCAGCATGAGAGGCATGTTTTGGAATAGCAGAGGTCTTGGTGACTTGGCTAAACACAAACACATTGCCGATTGTGTAAAGGATCATGCATTGGACTTTGTAGCTATCACTGAGTCGGGCAAACGTGATTTTCCAACACGTACTCTCGACCACTTTTCAAGTTGTTTGGACTACGAATGGCACGTATTGCCGCCGACCGGCAGGTCCGGTGGAATATTTCTCTACTTACTTGCAACTATTGTCCATGTCAAAGGGGGATTATCATATCAAATTCCACCTTCAAAACAAGTCCGACAACTTCCTTTGGAGTCTGGTGGCTGTATATGGCACCGCTAAAGAGGAGTTTAAGTGTGCATTTCTAAAAGAACTTGTTAATACCTGTCAAGACAATCCCCACCCCATGTTAATTCGGGGGGGGGGGATTTTAATATCCTTCGATATCAGCAGGAAAAAAACAATGACCGGTTAGATACTAGGTGGCCTTTCTTCTTTAATGCTGTTATTGACAGCCTAGATCTGAGGGAGATCCCGATGTCTGGTCGTCAGTATACCTGGGCCAATAACCGATCAGTGCCAACATTTGAAAAACTTGACCGAGTGCTAGTTACCACTGACTGGGAATATAAATATCCCCTAGCATCGGTTCAGGCTCTAGAACGTATTGATGCCTTATCGGATCATGCTCCTTTGCTAACCAATTTTGGACAACCAATCCCAAGTTCTAACCGTCACCAGTTTAAATTTGAACTGGGATGGCTCACTAGAGATTGATTTCATGACCTTGTTAAGAAAGTATGGGCGCGTCAACCTCGTGGTAACACACCCATTCAACGATGGAACAACCGAATTAGCGCCAAGCGCCGATTCCTTCGTAGATGGGCCAAGCATACTGCTGGCATTTACAAAAAAGAAAAACTGCAACTATCTACCTTAATCTTTTCCCAAGATAAAATAGCGGAGGTCATGCCTCTGTCTGCTATTGAGATTGAGCAAAAAAAGCAATCTAAATGAGCAGATTGCCCGCCTATTACGCAAGGAAGAGATTAAATGGTACCAACGTTGCAAGGTGGATTCGCTTGTGCAAGGTGCTAATAATACAAAGTACTTTCAAATGCTTGCCAATGGCAGACATAGAAAGAAACGCATATTCTCCCTTGACCAGGAGGAAGGACGAACTGAGGGGGACGCACCACTTAGAACTTTCATTACTAAGTATTCCAACGAGCTTTTTGGACCTTCAGCTGAGACAAATTTTCAGTTGGATGAATCTGTTACTCATGACATCCCTCAAGTTACGGAAGCGGAAAATGAATTCCTAACCTCCTCGTTCTCTGAGGAGGAAATTCAAATCGCAGTGTTTCAAATGGAACACAACAAAGCTCCGGGTCCGGATGGCTTTCCCACAGAGTTCTATCAATGTTTTTGGGACGTGATTAAGGCAGACTTGGTTCCGTTGTTTAACCAACTGCATACTGAAGACCTTGATATTTCTCATTTAAACTTTAGGGAAATTATCCTATTGCCCAATATTAAGGAGTCTAATTGTATTCAACAATATCGACCGATTTTCCTTCTGAATGTAAGTTTTAAATCTTTATGAAGGTCACAACTAATCGGTTGAACGGGGTGGCTGACCATATCGTAAAGCCCACTCAAACATCATTTATGCAAGGCCGCAACATATTAGATGGAGTGGTCGTCCTGCATGAAACTGTACATGAGCTTCACTAGAAAAAGTTGAATGGTGTCATTCTTAAAATAGATTTTGAAAAAGCCTACGATAAAGTTAAATGGCTCTTTCTGTTGCAAACTTTGCGCATGAAGGGGTTTTCACCAAAATGATGTTGTTGGGTAGAGAGCTTTGTTTCAGGAGGCAGTGTGGCCATAAAAGTTAATGGTGACGTTGGCAACTATTTTCAGACAAGGAAGGGGCTTCGCCAAGGGGACCCCGCCTCTCCTATTTTGTTTAACATTGTGGCTGACATGCTAGCTACCCTTGTTGAGCGGGCTAAGCTAGACGGCCAAATCAGTGGTGTCATTCCACACTTGGTAGAAGATGGTCTATTTATTCTACGATATGCGGATGACACTATCCTTTTCTTGGATCACGATCTAGACAAGGCAAGAAATCTCGAGAGCGGCGTTTTGGCTCCTAGGTGCATATGCACCCATTGTCGAAATACACATTTTGAAAAGTTGAAAAATTCGGAACAAAAATCCCTCGTGTATATCCGGACATTTTATGTGCGTTCACAAGGTTTCGGTGAAAAACGACGCTTTTTGTGGCTTGTGTAAAAAAGATAAAGAAATGCCTCGTGAATAGTTAGAATGAAGCATCAGAAATTGTCTTTTTTACACAAGCCACAAAAAACCTCATTTTCACTGAAACCTTATGCACGCACATAAAATGTCCGGATATACACGCGGGATTTCTGTTCCGATATTTTCAACTTTTCGAAATGTGTATTTTGATAATGGGTGCATATGCACCTAGGAGCCAAAGGCAATTACCGAGAAATCTCAAGTTTCTCTTATGTGCTTTTGAGGAACTTTATGGTCTCAAAATCAATTTTCATAAGAGTGAACTCTTTTGCTTTGGCAATGCTGCAGAATCAGCACCTGAGTATGCTGAGATTTTTGGATGTCAGCTCGGGCAGTTTCTGATTCGATATCTGGGTATTCCCATACACTATCGGCATTTAACAATCGCTAAGTGGAAGCATGTGGAAGAGAGACTTGAGAAACGTTTAGCCAATTGGAAGGCCAAACTCTTGTCTTACGGGGGACATTTGATCTTGATCAATTCTCTCCTAAGGAACACGGTTCTATATATGTTGTCATTCTTCCACCTATCGAAAGGGGTTCTCCAGCGACTAGACTACTTTAGATCTAGATTTTTTTGGCAGTGCGATAATGAATCCAAGAAATATCGACTGGCTAGGTGGACCGTATTATGCAGACCTAAAAGTCAAGGGGGGCTGGGAATTCAAGACCTTGGGATAAAAAATATTGCTCTTCTCAGCAAGTGGGTTTACAAACTACTCTTTGAGAATGGGGTATGGCAGGAAATCATTCGCAACAAGTATGTGGGATCCAATGCCATTTCTCAAGTTCATTGGAAACCCGGGGATTTGCATTTTTGGAGTGGCGTCATGAAGGCCAAGGAATTCTTTTTCCAATTTGGGACCTTCTCGGTCAGGGATGGTGCTCTGGTTCGATTCTGGGAAGACACCTGGCTAGGGAACAACCCACTAATAGTGCAATATCCGAGCTTGTACAGGATTGTCAGACATAAATTTGTCATGATCAAACAAGTTTTAGGACAGCAAAACCCTGGTATTTCTTTCCGTAGGGACCTTCTTGGCCCTCACCTGGCAGCATGGAATGAATTACTCACTCGTCTGGAGGACATTCAACTATCAGGTGAGCCGGATGTCATTCGATGGAACTCGCATCAGAATGGCAAATTTTCGGTCAAATCCATGTATGATGCAATGGTTCATTGTGATGTTCCAGTTGATAACAGAAAATTGTGGAAGCTCAAAATTCCTCTAAGAGTGAAGATTTTCCTCTGGTTTCAACATAGAGGAGTCATCCTAACTAGAGATAATCTGGCACCACGAAACTGGCATGGTTCTAAGACATGTGTCTTTTGCCATCAGGACGAGACTGTTAGACACTTATTCTTTGAGTACAAATTCGCTCAGGCAGTTTGGGCCATAGTTCATGTAGCTTCTAATTTATACCCACCACGTAGTGCACAGAATATGTTTGGCAACTGGTTGCGGGGTATTGATAAACAATTTCCTGCACATATTCTCGTGGGAGCGGCGTGTTGGGGATCGTAGCAGAAATTTAAAATTTTCTACGCATCACCAAGATCCACTACTGGAATCAGCTACTTTGCCATCTGCCAGCTCTTTGCCGTCCGCTAGAGGACAGCAAAGAAGCTCTTTGCCATCAGCTACCAAAAAGCAGACGGCAACGAACTGGCTGATGGCAAAGACCTTCTTTGCCATCAGCCAGTTCTTTGCCTTCTGCTAGCGGACGGTAAAGATTCTTTGCCGTCGGCTAGCAGACGGCAAAGAGGGGGGGACCGCAAAGAGTAAGTAAGCGGACGGCAAAGGGGGGCGGACGGCAACCGTTTAGGTTACTAACGGCGCCCCACCCCGCCCGGCCCATCTCTCTCTGTTCCCTCTCCTCCCCGACGACCACCGCCACCCGCCGCCTCCCCCGCCACCCACCGCTACCCCCTTGCCCCGCCTCCCCCGCCGCCCCCTTGCCCCGCCTCCCCCGCCACCCACCGCCGCCCCCTTGCCCCACCTCCCCTCGCCCCGCCGCCCCCTTGCCCCACCTCCCCTCGCCCCGTCGCCCCGTCGCCCCCATCACCCGCCACCGCCCCGGCGTCCCGTTGCCCGCGCCGGAGCCAGGCTCGCGCCCCGGAGCTCGCCGCCCCTGCGCCCCGGAGGTCGCCGCCCCTGCGCCCCGGAGCTCGCCGCCCCTGCGCCCCGGAGGTCGCCGCCCCTGCGCCCCGCCGCCCCCGCCCCCGCCGCCCGGCCATCCCACTGCCCCGGAGCCCCGCCGCCCCCCACCCACCCACCACCCCGGCGCCAGCGTCGCCCCCTGCTCCGGTGAGTTTTTTTCTTTTTTTTGCTGTTTAATTCTTGTTTAATTGTTAGTGTTAGTGTTAGTGTTAGATTTAGTGTTAGAAAAGAAGAAAATTTAGTGTTAGTGTTAGAAAAAAGAATATGTAGAAGAAAAGAAGAAGAAGTGGAAAAAAGATGAAAAAGAAGAAAAGAAAAGAAGTAGAAAAAAGATGAAAAAGAAGAAGAAGAAAAGAAGTAGAAGAAGTAGAAGAAGAAGAATAGAAGAAAAGAAAAGAAGTAGAAAAAAGATGAAAAAAGAAGAAGAAGAAGAAGAAGAAGAAGAAGAAGAAGAAGAAGAAGAAAGGAAAGAAGAAGAAAGGAAAGAAGAAGAAGAAGAAGAAGAAGAAGAAGAAAGGAAAGAAGAAGAAGGATAGAAGAAGAAGAAGAAAGGAAAGAAGAAGATAAAAGAAGAAGAAGAGAAGGAAAGAAGAAGGATAGAAGGAAACACCCCGACCCCCGAGACCCCGACCGCGACCCCCGACACCCCAACACCCCGGCCCGACAACCCGACCCCGACCCCGACCCCCGACACCCCGACCCCGATCCCGACACGCCACCCCGACACCCCGGCCCGACACCCCGACCCCCGACCCCCGACACCCCGACCTCCGACACCCCGACCCCGACACGCCACCCCCGACACCCCGGCCCGACACCCCGACCCCGACCCCCGACCCCCGACATCCTGACACCACACCCCGACCCCGACACGACACCCCGATACCCCGACCCCCGACCCCCCGACACCCGACCCCCAGACCCCCCAACCCCGACACCACACCCCGACCCCGACACCACACCCCGACAACCGACCCCCTGACCCCCTGACCCCGACACCACACCCCGACCCCAAAACAGCACCCCGACCCCGACACGGCACCCCGACACCGACAGGACACCCCGACCCCCGACACCTCCCGAAAAGGTGTTCTTTGGCCTTCCAGAGGCCGACGGGGTCATATATTTGTGAATTATTAGTTAGGTCATATATTTTTCAATTTTGTTATGAAAAACATCATATATAATTGTGTTTATCGTGTAGTTTTAAATGTGCAGTTGTTTCATCGCTGCGAGGTTTGGTGTTTGACGACCTCGTCGTGCGTTTGACGAGCTCTGCCCCTTCGTTCGTGGGTGAGCACAAATGACAAGTCCTCCTCCCCCATTAATTATTTGATCTATTCCGATGAAACTTGATAGCTAGCTATATATGTGTCTTGAATCATTAGTATGCATAACCAATATGTGTCTCCCGTTCGAAAGCATCATAGTTATAAATATGCATGCATTTGCATATTTATAACCTTGATTCTTTTGAATTGTCCAACGCTATCCATGGACAGCCCGAGTATGTGTAGATTGGGTTCGTTTTCCCATATGCTTTGCTCCGGATCCGACGCATATATTTCGTCAGTGCCTCCCCTGTTGTTCTCCGGGTACACATCCTCTCTGTTTATTGCAGAGACGTGTATCAGGAGAACAGCGGGGAGGTGCTGCCGAAATTTTGCATCGGATCCGGAGCATAGCATGGGAAAATGAACCCAATCTACACATACACGGGTGGGATTAGGACCTATCATTACCTATTAGAGTGTAGGTTGCATGGACGTAATAAAATTGACAAAGTAGATCAACTGATGAATATATACATGGTGAATTACATATATAATTGTTGTGTGTCCAGTAGCTTTGAAAGTCAAGATGAGTGACCGTGCTTGGATGTATACCGGTCACACTGGTCAGAACAAATGGAGCGCTGAATGGTTCACAAAAACTAAGGGGTTTGTGCAAGCCGCATTTGCAAATGGCCAAAAGAAAACCTGGTGCCCCTGTTTCCGGTGCGGCAATTGGGAAAAGAAGACAGAGGCTGAAATGGGCAAACACCTGCAGAAGAGTGGTTTTACGCCCGATTATACGGTGTGGACATTTCATGGTGAGTCTGCCCAACGTGACCGAGCTGAGGTGGATCGTCGTCGCACCGACGAGCATGGTACCGGGATGGAAAACATGGTGCAAGGCTATGATGATGCTCGGGATTCGGACGAGGAGATGGAGGAATCTGCAAAGGCCTTCAATGAAATGTTGGAGTCTTCGAAACGTCCGCTCCACGAGCACACTGAGCTTTGTCAGTTGGATGCCATCTCACAAGTAATGGCTCTGAAGGCTCAGTTCAACTTGGGCAGCGAATGCTATGATGCAATTATGATAGTATTTGGATGCTTTCTACCCAAAGGCCATGTAATGCCTGCAAACCTGTACCAGTCGGACAAAATCCTCCGTGCACTGAAGATGCCCTATGAGAAGATACATGCCTGTGAGAAAGGATGTGCCTTATTTAGGCTTGACTATGCGGACTTGAACTATTGTCCCATTTGCAAGTCTTCCAGGTATATTGTGGTAGACAACGGTATGGGTGAGAAGACACAGACCAAAATCCCCGTTAGTGTTCTTCGGTATATGCTAATCGTACCAAGACTTCAACGTCTTTTCATGGTCGAAGAGACGGCCAGACAGATGACATGGCACAAAACAGGCAAAAGAACCGAACTAGATGCAGATGGGAATCTGATGATGGTACACACATCGGATGGTGTTGCGTGGAAAAAGTTTGATGAATTACATGCTGACAAAGCGGCAGATCCGAGGCATCCTCGAGTTGGCATCAGCACGGATGGGTTCAGTGTGTTTGGTATGACGGCAGCCCAATACAGTTGTTGGCCCGTATTTGTCTTTCCACTCAATCTCCCCCCGGACAGATTATGCAAAGAAAGAACATTTTCCTGACGTTGATAATTCCAGGACCCAACTATCCGGGCAAAAATATGAATGTGTACATGCAGCCGCTTAAGGACGAATTGCAAGAAGCCTGGGATAATGGGTTCAGGACATGCGACGCCTTTAGCAAACGGAACTTCATAATGCGTGTCTGGTACATGTACTCGACGCATGACTTGCCGGCGTATGCGCTATTCGTTGGCTGGTGTGTGCATGGAAGGTTCCCGTGCCCCACATGCAAGGGAGCTCTTGAGTTTCGTTGGCTTCAGGCCGGTCGCAAGTTTTCTTGCTTCGACATGCATAGACAGTTCCTGGATCCTCGCCATAAGTTCAGGAAAGACAAGAAGAACTTCATCAGGGGTAGAGTTGTCAAAAACTCTGCACCACCTGCATTGACAGGCCAACAGACCCTGGATCAGTTAAACGCTCTCGAGCCAGATCCACAACGTCCAGGGTACTTCAAGGGGTATAATACTAAGCATGCGTGGACTCACAAAACATGCTTATGGGATCTGCCTTACTTCAAAGACCTCCTTTGCCCACACAACATCGACATGATGCACACTAAGAAGAATATCGCCAAGGCACTTTTTGGTACATTGTTCGGCATAGATGGGAAGTCAAAGGATAATACTAAGGCTAGAGTCGATCTGGATGCGCTATGTGATAGGCCGTTACAAAACATGAAAGAACCGAAAGGAAAGCAGAACTGGACGAAGCCAAAGGCATGGTTCAATCTTGGAAGGCCAGCTATGAGGGAAATTCTCTTGTGGGTGCAACAGCAGTTGATGTTCCCCGATGGGTATGCAGCGAATCTAAAGAGGGGAGAAAATCTTGATAAACTGAAGATATTTGGTCTCAAGAGTCATGCTTGGCACATATGGATTGAGCGGGTAATGCCGGTGATGTTGCGTGGCTTCATCCTTGAGGATGAATGGCTAGTACTGGCAGAACTCAGCTATTTCTTCCGTGTTCTTTGTGCGAAAGAACTATCGCCTGGCGTGCTAGAAGAAATGGAAGAGTTGGCGCCGGAGTTGATCTGCAAGTTAGAGAAGATCTTTCCACCGGGCTTCTTTAATCCAATGCAGCATTTGATTTTGCATCTCCCGACCGAGGCAAGATTGGGGGGGGGGGCGTGCAAAATCGTTGGTGCTACCCAACTGAGAGGATGCAGAAGACGCTTCGAGAAAAATGTAAAAATAAATGTAGAATTGAAGCATCGATGGCTGAGGCATTCATTACAGAGGAGGCGGCAAACTTCGTAACAGCGCACTACGAAGCCAAAAATCGTCATTTGCATAATCCGAAGCCTCGGTACAATGCTGACGAGCCTAAAAAGGGTGGATCCAACCTCAGCCTATTCAAAGGGAATCTCGCACCAGCTAGTGTTTCACATCCAGTATCTTTGGATAACGAAGAATGGCGGACCATTTCGTTGTATATCTTCAACAACCTGATAGAAGTGCGGCCGTACATCGAGTAAGTTCTCGGTACATTGTTTCGCAACTTCTATTTCCTTTGAACTACTCTTATTCCTGGATATGTCATACAGTTGATACGTCACCATATTCTCGTATGGAGCGGAGATCCAAAAGGATTCCGTCGAAGAGTATGAGCTTCTCGCAAAGCAAGGAGGTGGCTATCCCGGTTTCATCTCTTGGTTCAAACAAACGGTAATTTCTATTAGACAATTTCATTTCATTCGCTAATTTGTGCATAATGCAACAATCCTTTCATATTAACCCTGTAGGCTAATTCAGAGTCTATGGATGCCGAATTGAGACAAGTCGCTAATGGTTTTGACTATAAGGTCCGTTCATTTGACAAGTACGACATCAATGGGTATCGCTTTCATACCTATGGCAAAGAGCTATCTATGGCGGACCGAAAGTCAACAAATTGTTGTGTATCTGCTATCGGCGAAGGAGGTACCGAGTATTATGGGAGAGTTGAAGCAATTTATGAACTTCTATTCTATGGTGAAAACCCACCGAATGTCGTAGTCTTCAAATGTTATTGGTTTCAGCCGAAGGAGACTAGAAGGACTCATGAACATGTAGGGCTAGTTGAAATCAACCAAAGCACTCATTTAGATGTTCCTGATGTCTATATTATGGCTCAACAGGCGACCCAAGTATTCTATCTACCGTGGGCCTGCCAAACTAATCCAAATCTGAAAGGTTGGGATGTCGTTTATGAAGTGCCGCCACGTGCTAGACATTCTCCCCCAAAGGAAGAGGATTATGAACCTCACATTAACCCAGACACATATGAAGGAGAATTCTTCCAAGAGACACATCTTTCCAAAAAGCGTTTCAAGAACCGCTATACTTCACCCCAAAACATTGAAGTAGACAGCGACAATGAATCCGACATCACCCCAGAGGAGGAACAAGAAGAGCCGGAACAAGAAGAGGTTACTGCTGTGGATGACCTGTCAATGCTTGACCGATTACGTCAAGGTGGCCTTGCACATGTTGATGCCAATGAACCCTATGAGCCCGTCATTGATTATAGTGATGATGATGATTATGCATTTATTGATGATACTGATCGAGATTATTAGTAGTGTCAGGTATTACATTTTTTTATGTTGTACTTGATTATGATACACTTAAGTGATACACATATTATTATTCATGTCGGTCTTTTTTTATGTTGTACTAATTTCGTTTACTGTTTGTCATGGCAGGTGTTGAAAGATGGTGGGCGCTGGTCGGGAGCGTGGTCTGAGGTCTTCCATTCCAGACGCACCTCTCCGCCGAGCGTTGCTGGACAGTATGGCCACACCGCCGGGCCCTTCTTCGTCGACCGCGGTGCCCAGCAGGGGACGAGGTAGGAAGAGAGGAGGTGGGGCACGTGGTCGTGGGAGAGGAGGTAGGGTGACTGCTACGGTGCCTTCCTCGCCGCCACCCCCAGCCGTTTCACCCGAGCACGTGACTGCTAGGGTGGACTCGTCCGAGGAGGAGGCTACATGGACTCCGGTCCACGAGCCTCCGGTCCACGGGTCTTCGGCCCATGAGAGTTCGGCCCACGTGACCCCGGAGGAGCACACGTCCGGATGGGGTACCTGGCCGGATCAGCCCGAGGAGCCGAGTGGCCATGCTGATGATGGCGGGGAGCTGACTGATCTTGAGGAGGAGGGGGGCACCGTCTACCAGCGTGGTGCTACACGGCTCCTGTCCGTGCCGGTGACCCGCGAGTAGAGGTGGTTGATTTTCCCTGATGGGGAGAGGTACGTAAGTGCATTTAATATTTTTGTACCTTGTGCATTCACGTTTTTTCAAATAACTAATGCGTTGGCCTTGTCATGCTGCAGGGGTTGGGACCACCATCATAGTGTCCGTCGGCCCAACTCCGTCCTTGGAGTTCTTTGCCGGCAAAACTTCCCGGGGTTTGTCACGTTGCCTGGTGAGGGTCGGCTTCCAGAGCTTGGATTGAGCTGGGAGCACTACGTGGCTGCCCCGGCCCCGCCAAATGAGATTATCGACGGTGTCGTGTGCGACACGAGGGCAAACATGGTGATCAGAAAGTTCTGGGTAATTTCTCCTTTACACATTTAAAAATCTTCAACTAGCTAGTTATTAATTGTACTAATCAACATTGTCTCATTTGATTGCAGACATTCTACAGGTGTGAGGAGGGATACGAGGAGGACACGGCACATGTTATCGAGAACGTCTGCAAGCGCCTACTCCAGAACTTACGGCACGAGGCTCGGGTGCAGGCTCTTCAAGACTACTACGCCTTGCGTGGTATCAAGAAGACCAAGCCGGCATGCCGCGATAAGTTCCTGAGTAAGGAGCAGTACATGAAGGTAATTCTTAAGGCCTTCTCTACTTAAGTTCCTTCATTTAGTAATTCTTAGCCGTAGCGCTCAAGTTTCTATTTGCTAACTTAGGCGCCTCCGAGATGGTGTGCGGATCGGATGGATTGTTGGGAGGTGTTGGTCGATGAGTGGTGCTCACAACGATGGCGAGCCCTCCACAAGGAGGCCAAGGACAAACGTGCCCAAATGGAAGGTGTGCCACACCATCAAGGCAGCTCCAACTTATATCAGTTCGGGCGCAACTGGGTATGTGGTTTGCTTCATGATTCATGCAATTCATTCATCATGCTAGCTTGAGCCCTTTAATTACTAATTTTCATTGTTTCTCTCTTTCAGGCACGCTACAATAAGGCAGATAAGGTGCCAGAGGTGTACGACCTGTATGCCATGGCCCACACTGCCTCTTTCAAGAAAGTCAAGGCTTTCTTTCAGTCTGACCTCGATGATGCAAACAACTTCACCAACATCTCCTCCCACAACAAGCTCGTGAGATATAGAGATGAGGGGAAGGCGAGGAAAGGGGAGGACTTTAACCCGAGCCAGGGTCCCATTGATCCAGAGCTGTTGATGATATCTGGTGGCGGGAGGTCCCATGGCTCCATAGCCATTGGATATGGACTTATCCGTTGTCCTAGCACTCTCCCGGAGATCAAGGCGCGCCAGTCGAGCTCCGCTCCTGAGATAAGGCCTCATGAACGGCCAGTGCAACTCGCCATCAAGGTTAGTGATACGTACTCAGTTATCTTTCTCCATTACATTGTGTGCGCTTCCATCAATGATTACAAATGGTCATGTGAGTGGTGTTGCAGGCTGCTATACAGAGTGAGAGAGATAGAACAGAGAAACTTCTGGCGGAGGCGGCGGAGAAGCAGCGGGAGTTGGAGGAGAGGACGACAAAGATGATGGAGGAGGAGAGGGCATGGAATGACATGCAGGCAAGGGCCATGTACGAGCTCCTTTTGGTAAGTTTCTTCTGCAAATTAGCCAAAACATTCATGTAGTGTTTGTCTCATTACTAACTAGTATGACTGAGTCGTCAAAACCAAATGTGCAGTCTGTGTGTGAGAAGACAGGTCAGACCGCTCCGCCGATGCCAGTGATTGCTCCTGGGACCACGGTGAGTTTTATTTGAATGGACATTACTTGCTAGTCTTAACATTTGAGTGTCATCATGCTAACAAGACATTGGAAATGATCTTTGGTGCAACGTAACTCCAGACAAGCATCACACGATCCTTCTCCAGCTACCGACACGAGCCACCCCGCTCCTACACCTCCTGGATCTTGGTAAGTTTATCTAGTGTTTTGCTTAACACATGCATAAAGACCTAGACTTAGCTTTATTTCCTCCAATGCTTACCATAATGACCTAGACTTAGCTTCTTCTCCTCCAAAATGACTTAATAAGCTTACTGACCTCCAAAACCATCCATTTTACCTAAGTTAGCTCTAAAACGATCTGTACTTAGCTTACTTATGTCAAAAATTGCATAATTAGCTTAGTTAGCTCATAGACGATCCATTTTACCTAAGTTAGCTCCAAAATGACCCATCTTACCTAGGTTAGCTTATAAATGATCTAGTTTATCCAAGTTAGCTCTAAAATGACCCAATTTACCTAGAGTAGCTCCTAAACGATCCATTTCACCTAAGTTAGCTAAAAACGATCCATTTCACCTAAATTAGCTCTTAAATGATCCATTTCACCTAAGTTTGCTCAAAAATGATCCATTTCACCTTAGTTAGCTCAAAAACGATCCATTTCACCTAAATTAGCTCTTAAATGATCCATTTCACCTAAGTTTGCTCAAAAAACGATCCATTTCACCTTAGTTAGCTCAAAAACGATCCATTTCTAGTTCAAAAACGTGGCATTTCACCTTAGTTAGCTCATAAATGACCCATTTCAACTAAGTTAGCTCAAAAACGATCCATTTTACCTTAGTTAGCTCAAAAACGATTCATTTCACCTTAGTTAGCTCAAAAACAATCCATTTCACCTTAGTTAGCTCAAAAATGATGCCCTTCACCTTAGTTAGCTCATAAACGACCCATTTCAACTATGTTAGTCATAAATGATACATTCCAACTAAGTTAGCTCATAAACAACCCATTTCAACTTAGTTAGCTTATAAATGATCCATTCCACCTAAGTTAGCTCATAAATGATCCATTCTACCTAAGTTAGGTCATAAATGACATATACTTCTTGTTATAGTCTTCTTCTTGTTCTATTCACCAATTTCTAACTTCATATTTACCATTTTGTAGATTTCAGTCACTTCATGGAAGCTAGCTTGCTAGGATGGAGTGCTTGCTTTTTCTTTGTTAAAACTTTGCATTGTATCTAGCTTGCTATGATAGAACTTGCTATGTTGATGAAACTTTGCTATGTAATATGTATATGGAACAATGTGTATGGATGGAACTTGCTATATATGTTGATGAAACTTTGCTATGTTATATATATGTATATGGAATTATGTGCTGGATATATGATATGTGTGCTGGATATGTTTGCTGTTAAATATGTGATATATTTGCTGTGAAAATTGTTGGATTAAGAAAAAACAGAAAAAAAGAGACAATATACAGGCTCTTTGACGTCAGCCACCAACGGCAAAGGGCTCTTTGCCATCAGCAGCGGACGGCAAAGAGGCCACGTGGTAGGCAGCTGTGCTTCCTGGGAGGATGACCAATTTGGTCAGTTTGCCTACAGTGGCAGACGGCAAAGGCCTTCCAAAGTTTGTCGTCAGAGGCGGACGGCAAAGGCCTGCCATGTAGTGACGTCAGCTGACATCACACGGCGGACGGCAAAGGCCTTCCAAAGCTTGCCGTCAGCGGCGAACGGCAAAGGCCTGCCGTTAGCCACTTAACGGACTGACAGCTCAGTTATTGCCGTTCGCTCTCTTTGCCGTCTATCGCGCTCTCTTTGCCGTCCGCCGCAGACGGCAAAGACTTTGCCGTCAGTAGCAGACGGCAAAGAAACTGTTTACCGGAGCCTACGTTGCTGGAGCCTTTTGCCGTCCGCGGCTGACGGCAAAGGCCTTTGCCGTCCGCCGTTCAGGCCATTGCCGTCCGCCGTGGCAGACGGCAAAGTAGTTGATTCCTGTAGTGATCAATCTATGGACTAATCTAGCAAGGAGGGGAAGGGAGTGCATCTACCTACCCTTGTAGATCGCTAAGCGGAAGCGTTACTAGAACGCGGATGAGGTAGTCGTACTGGTAGCGATTCAAATCGCGGTCGATTCCGATCTAAGCGCCGAACAATGGCGCCTCCGCGTTCAACACACGTGAAGCCCGGTGACGTCTCCCATGCCTTGATCCAGCAAGGAGAGAGGGAGAGGTTGGGGAAGACTCCGTCCAGCAGCAGCACGACAGCGTGGTGGTGGTGGAGAAGCGCGGTACTCCAGCAGGGCTTCGCCAAGAACTACGAGAACGAGGATGGAGAGAGGTAGGGCTACGCCTTAGGAGGGAGAGACTCGTGTGTTGTGCAGCCCCAAAACCTCCACTATATATAGGGGCAAGGGCAAGGGGAGGCGCCCTAGGGTTTCCCCTAAGGGGGGGCGGCCAGGGCAGATGCGATCTCCCCCTTGGGTGACTTGGCCCCCAAGCCAGGAGGTGGGAACCCTAGATGGGGCGCCCCAAACCCCCTGGTCACGTGGGAATAGGTGAGGGGGCGCATAGCCCCTTAGTGGGCTGGTTTGCCCCCTTCCCTTGGCCCATGAAGCCCGCCAACACTTGTCGGGGCTCCCGAAACACCTTTCAGTCATGCTGGTCATCACCCGGTACCTCCGGAACACTTCCAGACTCCAAAACCCTTCGTCCAATATATCAATCTTCACCTCCGGACCATTCTGGAACTCCTCGCGACATCCGGGATCTGATCCGGGACTCCGAACAAACATTCGGTAACCGCGTACATACTTTCCCTATAACCCTAGCGTCATCGAACCTTAAGTGTGTAGACCCTATAGGCTCGGGAATAATGCAGACATGACTGAGACATCTCTCTGGTCAATAACCAAGAGCAGGATCTGGAGACCCATGTTGGCTCCCACATGTTCCACGATGATCTCATCGGATGAACCACGATGTCAAGGATTCAGTCAATCCCGTATACAATTCCCTTTGTCTACTGGTATAGTACTTGCCCGAGATTCGATCGTCGGTATCCCGATACCTTGTTCAATCTCGTTACCGGCAAGTCTCTTTACTCGTTCTGTAACACATCATCCCGTGATCAAATCCTTGGTCACATTGTGCACATTATGATGATGTCCTACCAAGTGGGCCTAGATATACCTCTCTGTTTACACGGAGTGACAAATCCCAGTCTCGATTCATGCCAACCCAACAGACACTTTTGGAGATACTTGTAGTGCACCTTTATAGCCACCCAGTTATGTTGTGGCGTTTGGTACTCCCAAAGCATTCCTACGGTATCCGGGAGTTGCACAATCTCATGGTCTAAGTAAATGATACTTAACATTAGAAAAGCTTTAGCAGACGAACTATACGATCTTGTGCTAGGCTTAGGATTGGGTCTTGTCCATCACATCATTCTCCTAATGATGTGATCCCGTTATCAATGACATCCAATGTCCATGGTCAGGAAACCATGACCATCTATTGATCAACGAGCTAGTCAACTAGAGGCTTACTAGGGACATGTTGTGGTCTATGTATTCACACATGTATTATGGTTTCCGGTTAATACAATTATAGCATGAACAATAGACAATTATCATGAACAGGGAAATACAATAATAACCATTTTATTATTGCCTCTAGGGCATATTTCCAACAGTCTCCCACTTGCATTAGAGTCAATAATCTAGTTCACATCACTATGTGATTGCAATGAATCCAACACCCATGGGGTTTGTTCATATCTTGCTTGTGAGAGAGGTTTATTAGTCAATGAGTCTGAACCTTTCAGATCCATGTGTGCTTTACAAATCTCTATGTCATCTTGTAGATGCAGCTACCACGTGCTACTTGGAGCTATTCCAAATAACTGTTCTACTATACGAATCCGGTTTACTACTCAGAGTCATCCGGATTAGTGTCAAAGTTTGCATCGACGTAACCCTTTACGACGAACTCTTTTACCACCTCCATAATCGAGAAAATTCCTTAGTCCACTAGTTACTAATGATAAGTTTGACCGCTGTCGTGTGATCCATTCCAGGATCACTCTTGTACCCCTTGACTGACTCATGGCAAGGCACACTTTAGGTGCGGTACACCGCATAGCAGACTGTAGAGCCTACATCTAAAGCATAGGGGACGAAATTCGTCCTTTCTCTCTCTTCTGCCGTGGTCAGGTCTTGAGTCTTACTCAATATTCACACCTTGTAACACAGCTAAGAACTCCTTCTTTGCTGACATATTTTGAACTCCTTCAAAATCTTGTCACGGTATGTATTCATTCGAAAGTACTATTAAGCGTTTTTGATCTATCCTTATAGATCTTGATGCTCAATGTTCAAGTAGCTTAATCTAGATTTTCCATTGAAAAACACTTTTCAAATAACCCTGCATGCTTTTCGGAAATTCTACATCATTTCTGATCAACAATACGTTAACAACATATACTCATCAAAAATTCTTTAGTGCTCCCACTCACTTCTTTGGAAATACAAGTTTCTCATAAACTTTTTATACACCCAAAATCTTTGATCATCTCATCAAAGCGTACATTCCAACTTCGAGATGCTTACTCCAGTCCTTAGAAGGATTGCTGGAGCTTTGCATACTTGTCAGCATCTTTCAGGATTGACAAAACCTTCTGGTTGTATCACATACAACCTTTCCTCAAGAAAAATGTCGAGGAAACAATGTTTTTACATCTTATCTGCAAGATTTCATAAATAATGCAGTAACTGCTAACATAATTCCAACAGACTCTTAGCATCGCTACGAGTGAGAAAGTCTCATCGTAGTTAACTCCTTGAACTTGTCAGGAAACATCTTAACGACAAGTCGAGCTTTCTTAATGGTGACACTTACCATCATTGTCTGTCTTCCTTTTAAAATCCATCTGCACCCAACAGCCTTACGACCATCAAGTGGTTCTTTGAAAGTCTGTACTTTCTTTTATACATGGATCCTCTCTTGGATTTTATGGCCTCGAGCCATTCTTCGGAATCTGGCCCGCCATCACTTCTCCATAGCTCGTACGTTCATTGTTGTCTAGCAACATGACTTCCAAGACAGGATTACGTACCACTCTGAAGTAGTATGCATCCTTGTCGACCTATGAGGTTTGGTAGTGACTTGATCCGAAGTTTCATGATCACTATCATAAGCTTCCACTTCAATTGGTGTAGGTGCCACAGGAACAACTTCCTGTGCCCTGCTACACACTAGTTGAAGTGATAGTTCAATAACCTCATCAAGTCTCCACCATCCTCCCACTCAATTCTTTCAAGAGAAACTTTTCCTCGAGAAAGGACCCGTTTCTAGAAACAATCACTTTTGCTTCCGGATCTGAAATAGGAGGTATACCCAACTATTTTTTGGTATTCTATGAATATGCATTTATCCGCTTTGGGTTCGAGCTTATCAGCCTGAAACTTTTTCACATAAGCGTCGCAGCCCCAAACTTTTAAGAAACGACAGCTTATGTTTCTCTAAACCATAGTTCACATGGTGTCGTCTCAACGGAATTGTGTGGTGCCCTCTTTAAAGTGAGTGCGGTTGTCTCTAATGCCTAACCCATAAACGATTGTTGTCATTCGATAAGAGACATCATGGTATGCACCATATCTAATAGGGTGCAGTCGTGATGTTCGGACACACCATCACACTATGGTGGTCCAGGCGGTATTAGTTGTGAAACAATTTCCACAATGTCTTAATTGTGTGCCAAACTCGTAACTCAGATATTCATCTCTATGATCATATCATAGACATTTTATCATCTTGTCACGACGATCTTCAACTTCACTCTGAAATTACTTAAACCTTTCAATAATTCAGACTTGTGTTTCATCAAGTAAATATACTCAACATCTACTCAAATCATCTGTGAAGTAAGAACATAATGATATCCACTGCGTGCCTCAGCACTCATTGGACTACACATCAAAATGTATTACTTCCAACAAGTTGCTTTCTTGTTCCATCTTACTAAAAACGAGGCCTTTCAGTCATCTTGCCCATGTGGTATGATTTGCATGTCTCAAGTGATTCCAAATCAAGTGAGCCCAAATGATCCATCTGCATGGAGTTTCTTCATGCATATCTACCAATAGACATGGTTCGCATGTCTCAATCTTTTCAAAATGAGTGAGTCCAAAGATCCATCAACATGGAGCTTCTTCATGCGTTTTATACCAACATGACTCAAATGGCAGTGCCACAAGTATGTGGTACTATCATTACTATCTTATATCTTTTGGCATGAACATGTGTATCACTACGATCGAGATTCAACAAACCATTCATTTTAGGTGCAAGACCATTGAAGGTATTATTCAAATAAATAGAGTAACCATTATTCTCCTTAAATGAATAACCGTGTGGCGATAAACACAATCCAATCATGTCTATGCTCAACGCAAACACCAAATAACAATTATTTCGGTTTAACACCAATCCCGATGGTAGAGGGAGCGTGCGATGTTTGATCACATCAACCTTGGAAACACTTCCAACACATATCGTCATCTCACCTTTAGCTAGTCTATGCAGCCTTTTATTTCGAGTTACTAATGCTTAGCAATCAAACCGGTATTTATTACCCTGGTGCTACTAGGAGTACTAGTAAAGTACACAATAATATGGCGTATATCCAAAATACTTCTGTCGACCTTGCCAGCCTTCTCATCTACCAAGTATCTAGGGTAGTTCTGCTTCAATGACCGTTCCCCTCATTATAGAAGCACTTAGTCTCGGATTTGGTTCAACCTTGGGTTTCTTCACTAGAGCAGCAATTGATTTGCCATCTCATGAAGTATCCCTTCTTTCCCTTGCCCTTCTAGAAACTAGTGGTTTAACCATCAACAATTGATGCTCCTACTTGATTTCTACTTTCGCAGTGTCAAACATCGTGAGTTGCTCAAGGATCATCATGTCTATCCCTGATATGTTATAGTTCATCACGAAGCTCTAATAGCTTGGTGGCAGTGACTATGGAGAACCATCACTATCTCATCTGGAAGATTAACTCCCACTCGATTCAAGCGATTGCAGTACTCAGACAATCTGAGCACATGCTCAACGATTGAGTTTTTCTCCCTTAGTTTGCAGGCTTAAGAAACTTGTCAGAGGTATCATACCTCTTGACGTGGGCACTAGTCTAAAATTCCAATTTCAGTCTTTGGAACATCTCATATGTTCTGCGACGTTTCAAAAACGTCTTTGGTGCCACAATTCTAAACTGTTAGTATTACGTACTAAACTACCACGTAGTCATCAAAACGTGTATGTCAGATGTTTCCCAACATCTACAGACGATGCTTGAGGTTCAACACACTAAGCAGTGCATTAAGGACATAACCCTTCTGTGCAACAATGAGGACAATCCTCAGTTCACGGACCCATTCCGCATAATTGCTATTGTCAACTCTCAACTAAATTTTCTCTAGGAACATATCTAAAACAGTAGAACCAAAGCGTGAGCTACGACATAATTTGCAAAGACCTTTTGACTATGTTCATGATAATTAAGTTCATCTAATCAAATTATTCAGTGAACTCCCACATAGATAGACATCCCTCTAGTCATCTAAGTGATACATGATCTGAGTCAACTAGGCCGTGTCCGATCATCACGTGAGATGGAATAGTCATCATCGGTGAACATCTTCATGTTGATCGTATCCACTATACAACTCATGTTCGACCTTTCGATCTTTCGTGTTCCGAGGCCATGTCTGTACATGCTAGGCTCGTCAAGTTAACCTAAGTGTATTGCGTGTGTAAATATGGCTTACACCTGTTGTATGCGAACGTTAGAACCTATCACACCCGATCATCACGTGGTGCTTCGGAACAACGGACCTTAGCAACGGTGCACAGTTAGGGGGAACACTTTCTTGAAATTATTGCGAGGGATCATCTTATTTATGCTACCGTCGTTCTAAGCAAATAAGATGTAAACATGACAAACATCACATGCAAATCATAAAGTGACATGATATGGCCAATATCATCTTGCGCCTTTGATCTCCATCTTCGAGGCACGGCATGAACACCATCGTCACCGACATGACACCATGATCTCCATCATCGTGTCTTCATGAAGTTGCCTCGCTAACTATTACTTCTACTACTATGGCTAACGGTTAGCAATAAAGTAAAGTAATTACATGGTGTTTGCATTGACACGCGGGTCATAAATAAATTAAGCAACTCCTATGGCTCCTGCCGGTTGTCATACTCATCGACATGCAAGTCGTGATTCCTATTACAAGAATATGATCAATCTCATACATCACATATATCATTCATCACATCCTTTTGGCCATATCACATCACATAGCATACCCTGCAAAAACAAGTTAGACGTCCTCTAATTGTTGTTGCATGTTTTACGTGGCTGCTATGGGTTTCTAGCAAGAACGTTTCTTACCTACGCAAAACCACAACGGTGATATGCCAATTGCTATTTACCCTTCATAAGGACCCTTTTCATCGAAAAGATCCGACTAAAGTGGGAGAGGCAGACACCCGCCAGCCACCTTATGCATCAAGTGCATGTCAGTCGGTGGAACCTGTCTCACGTAAGTGTACGTGTAAGGTCGGTCCGGGCCGCTTCATCCCACAATGCCGCCGAATCAAGATAAGACTAGTAACGGCAAGAAAATTGAACAAATCATCGCCCACAACTACTTTGTGTTCTACTCGTGCATAGAATCTACGAATAGACCTAGCTCATGATGCCACTGTTGGGGATCGTAGCAGAAATTTAAATTTTTCTACGCATCACCAAGATCAATCTATGGAGTAATCTAGCAATGAGGGGAAGGGAAGTGCATCTGCATACCCTTGTAGATCGCTAAGCGAAAGCGTTACTAGAACGCGGATGAGGTAGTCGTATTCGTAGCGATTCAAATCGCGGTCGATTCCGATCTAAGCGCCGAACAATGGCGCCTCCGTGTTCAACACACATGCAGCCCGG
This sequence comes from Triticum monococcum, assembly GCA_034509565.1. NCBI lineage: Eukaryota > Viridiplantae > Streptophyta > Magnoliopsida > Poales > Poaceae > Triticum > Triticum monococcum. The sequence continues at coordinate 702,093,306 of CM067847.1, forward strand.
TGACGTATCCCATGCCTTGATCCAGCAAGGAGAGAGGGAGAGGTTGGGTAAGACTCCGTCCAGCAGTAGCACGACGGCGTGGTGGTGGTGGAGAAGCGCGGTACTCCAGCAGGGCTTCTCCAAGCACTACGAGAGACGAGGAGGGAGAGAGGTAGGGCTGCGCCTTGGGAGAGAGAGACTCGTGTGTTGTGCAGCCCCAAAACCTCCATTATATATAGGGGCAAGGGCAAGGGGAGGCGCCCTAGGGTTTCCCTAGGGGGGGGCGGGGGCAAGGCAGATGGGATCTCCCCCTTGGGTGACTTGGCCCCCAAGCCAGGAGGTGGGAACCCTAGATGGGGCGCCCCAAACCCCCTGGTCATGTGGGAATAGGTGAGGGGGCGCACCACCCCTTAGTGGGATGGTTTGCCCCCTTTCCTTGGCCCACGAAGCCCCCCAACACTTGCCGGGGCTCCCGAAACACCTTTCGGTCATGCTGGTCATCACCCGGTACCTCCGGAACACTTCCGGACTCCAAAACCCTTCGTCCAATATATCAATCTTCACCTCCGGACCATTCCAGAACTCCTCGTGACGTCCGGGATCTCATCCAGGACTCCGAAGATCATTCGGTAACCGCTTCATACTTTCCCTATAACACTAGCATCATCGAACCTTAAGTGTGTAGACCCTACGGGCTCGGGAATAATGTAGACATGATCGAGACATCTCTCTGGTCAATAACCAATAGCGGGATCTGGATACCCATGTTGGCTCCCACATTTTCCACAATGATCTCATTGGATGAACCACAATGTCAAGGATTCAGTCAATCCTGTATACAATTCCCTTTGTCTACCGGTATAGTACTTTCCCGAGATTCGATCATCGGTATCCCGATACCTTGTTCAATCTCGTTACCGGCAAGTCTCTTTACTCGTTCCGTAACACATCATCCGGTGATCAATTCCATGGTCACATTGTGCACATTATGATGATGTCCTACCGAGTGGGCCCAAAGATACCTCTCCGTTTACACGGAGTGAGAAATCCCAGTCTCGATTCGTGCCAACCCAACAGACACTTTTGGAGATACCCGTAGTGCACCTTTATAGCCACCCAGTTACGTTGTGGCGTTTGGTACACCCAAAGCATTCCTACGGTATCCAGGAGTTGCACAATCTCATGGTCTAAGGAAATGATACTTGACATTATAAAAGCTTTAGCAGACGAACTATACGATCTTGTGCTAGGCTTAGGATTGGGTCTTGTCCATCACATCATTCTCCTAATGATGTGATCCCGTTATCAATGACATCCAATGTCCATGGTCAGGAAACCATGACCATCTATTGATCAACGAGCTAGTCAACTAGAGGCTTACTAGGGACATGTTGTGGTCTATGTATTCACACATGTATTAAGGTTTCCGGTTAATAAAATTGTAGCATGAACAATAGACAATTATCGTGAACAAGGAAATACAATAATAACCATTTTATTATTGCCTCTAGGGCATATTTCCAACACGGCGGCCTTATGATGGGCACTGTGGCTTACCAGGAATGATGTGATCTTTAATAACAAATGTGTCTCATCTCCTATGCAGGTTATTCATATCTGTACAAGATGGCTCCGTACTTGGTCTATCCTGCAGAGGCCGGAGGACATGGACCTTTTTATGATGGCGTCTACACGGCTGAAGCGATCGGACAGGGAGGTTTTCTACCCCCATGGATGGTGGTGTGATCTACGGATAGGATCTACCGCACCTTAGCCTCAACATGATTTATTTGCTTCGCTTTGTACCGAACTATTTTTATTCTTTGGGCACTCTCGACTTTTTGGTTGTGTGCATCTAGCTATGCAGAGGCCGGGCTTTTTTCGATGCGATTGTATCACCTCAATATATCTATCCAATGAAATGTGTTGACACCCGATTTTGGCATGGTCAAGAACTTATTTCAGATAGCCTCAAATGGAGAAGTGATCTACATGAAGGAGTTCCGTATTGTTGATATGAACATCTTTGAAGTTTGGGCCATTGCCGTCCAATTTCATCTCAAAGGCCCAAACTATGCTCAAAGTACCAAGATCTTATATTCAGAGTACAATTTGACCGATTAATTCCCCAAGGCGACCTCATATAAAAAATGATCTACACGAATTGTCTTCGTCTCGTCGAACCGATTGATTTTGATATAAAAATTGTCTCAAAACGAGTTCATATGCAAAAGTTAGAGGCAACAGTTCACGGAACTGTCTTGAGTGAAAAAAGTGATGCGAGGGACTATACACCCACCTAGGTGGTGTCTGATGGGTCACGTGAGTTATTCGGCCTTTGCCAGCTGAATGAAGCTTGCCGGGCTAGAAACCTTGCTAGGGTGGAAACCTTGCCGAGGTGAAAGCTTGCCGGGGTAGAAACCTTGCCGAGGTGTAAACCTTGCCGGGTTGAAAGCTTGTCGGGGTAGAAACTTTGTTGGTGTGGAAAGCTTGCTGGGGTGGAAAGCTTACCGGGGTGGAGACTGTCAAAGTCAATCCGACCAGAAGTTGGAGATCGGCTCGAAAAGTTATTTAGATGGCCTTGTATGGAAAAGTGTTCTACACAGAACTTGTGTGTATCATCGAAACGGTCAACTTTGCTTTCGGAGTCATCATCATGGGAGATAGTATACGGCCTGCAGAATTGTTACAAGACTCGGACAGTTTAGAAACCTGCATAATTGAATCCGACCCACATTTAAAGATAGGCCCTGAAAGTCATAAAGATGGCCTCAAAAGCATAAGTGGCACAGGTTTTCTTATGTAGATCATCGAGGCGGACAAGTTTGATGTTGAACTCGACTCCATCCGAGTTAGTATGCGATTTTTATGGCCCGTGCAAGAAGCAGGACAGAAGTATGGGACATATTCGGGCTAAATCCGAGTTGGACTGAAACTAGAACTGTAGGATGTGAATTTATGTAATTTTCTTGTAAGGAAAGCCTAGATAAATCCTTTGCTTGTACGGGAAGTCCAGCTGCCTCTTATATATAGTGGAGGTGACGACCGATTGAAACAACACCAATCAAATAAACACATCTAGTACTTTTTCGTGTTCATCTACGTTTTATCTCTCCCTTGTATCTTTCTTCTCGTTCTTCGCTAGGTCTTCATGCCGGAGGGCTGCGGATCCATGAGGCTCTAGCGAATCGACCTGGAGGAGCCCATAGCCGCAGCGAGCCCAGACGGGGTCCCTCCCGGGTAAGCGGGGCTTTGGGTATACAAAATCATCTGCCGGCTGTCCTGCGTATCGCGCTGCCGGTCAGATCTCCTTCGACGCGAGCTGCGGTGCATCACCCCGGCATCGATGGTGCATGGTGATGTGTTCGTGTGCGAACAGACTTTTTGGCAACTCCGTTGAGGACGAAGCTTTGAACGGTCTCCAACCCGTTCTTGCTACGAAGAGATCATCATCAAGTTGCTGCAATCTACAAAGGTAATATGAAAACCCAATTCTCCTTTGTAGATGCAAATAATCCATATGTTGTTGCTGGATCACCTAATGAGCATAATGTATTGGCTAGCCCTAGTTTTATCAATCATGCATCTAATTATGTGCAAGGGATGATGCAAAACTATTATCATGCTTCAAATTCTTATGATTTTAGCAACGTACAACATATGTATCCAAACTCTCATGCATCGGCAATCCCACAAATCCATATGCCGATGAACAACATGATGGGTTTGGTTAATAAATTTGAAACACCTCATGTTAAAATTTCCAATGTCATACAAGAAAGTGTTTCACATTTTTATTCATCGGCAACTAATTTGCAATATGTGAATCCAACCTTGCTGATGGATGGGAGAATTGGCCATGCTACTACTAGGTATTTGGCCAGTTACTCTCAACCATCATATGCTACAATTCATGTTAGTAATTTCTCAGCACCGCATGCAACTGTAGATGTTCATAATTCGCCCCCACATCTTCATGGTCATAGCCGAATAAATGAAAATTTTACAAGAACACATGTACCATCATCAAATACTGTAGCATATAATGCATACTCTACACAATTCAAGAATTTCGGCAACACCCACGAATCATTGCCGAAAGAATCTGAAAGCATTGTGGAGCAATCCCTTCCAGAAGCGGCTGTGGCTGCATTAAAAAAGAGCTTGGCACAAAACAAGAGGATTAGTGCTCTTTGCCTTGAACAATATGAAAAGGGGTTGTTTCCTGATTATGCTGCAATAAAGGCTAGAGTTTTGCAAAAATATGGTTCTACAACAATGCATGTGCCTTCACCTAGTACTACATCATATTATACACCCCCTACACAATTGCAAAGTTTTGGCAACACCTATGTGCCATTGCCGAAAGAATCTAAATGCATTGGGGGGCAATCGTATCCAGAGTGGGCTGAAATTGAGAAAAATATTAAAGCCAATTTTTGCCGCTCGGTGCCAAAAAACAAAAAGAAACAGAATTGGCTCAAGTAAAAGAAGCATTACCAATTGGTAGAATCAATGTAAAGAAATATGATTCAGAACATGAAAACGCTTCCGTTGAAAAAGCCAAATCAAGAAGTATATTTTCCGAATCCATCGAATGCAAAGAGGCAAGCATTATTGAGAAAGGGCATGCCAAGCATAGCAAAGAGGTAGTACTTGATTTTTCTGAAGTTAATGGAACCTACTTCCTGCCCTATGAGTTCCGTGCCATAGAAATTGACAAGCCTCCAGGAAAAGAGCAAGTAGCTGAACAAAGTTCGGCTGACAAGGATCTTCAAAGTAATGAGGCACAGAATCAAGGAAAATATGATGATAAGGCATTGGGGAGCCATCCAAAGGCGGAGCAGGATATTGTTCAAGTCGCACCATCATCATGTTGTCCCAACATATTTGAAGAGGTATGTCTAGCAAGTACTTTACCTATTTTTAGATTTGGTCACAACTTTATTGTTGATGCAACTATTAGAAAATTCCTCATAAGTACTTTTGAAAGACCAATGAAGAAGGGTAATTTACTTGTTAGCAATAAAATTATAGAACATATTGGTCAACCAATTGTGCCATTTATAAAGACCGATAATGACTTATTATTGCAGCCAAAGCTTTCCCCGTTGCTTTATTTACTGTTCATATCTACATGGGTAGCTTTGCTTGTTTCATACTTGGCTTACTCTTGGTCCCAATTGAGGCATGCATGTTCTAACTATTTTTGTTTCAGATACAAAAAGCCAAGGTCAGATTCTTTTAGAAAAACCAATGCTAGTCACACATGTTATCCAATGACATTGGTAAAAGAATGCAAAATAAAAGGCATAGCCGAATGTGGTGATGCAAAACCTGAACCATTCGTTTTCTTAACTCCAAAGCCGTTCTCACAACAAGGTCGGCTAGAGAATAAAAAGTCCACCTTCAATTCAAGCATGTGTGATCAAATATTTCATTTATTGTTGAGAAATAATTACATTAGAATTCTTGATCACCATGTTGAACCATCTGTCTAGGGACGAATGTATTGTAAGTTGCATGATTCGTCCAAGCATAATTTTGAGGATTGCAACATGTTTCGTCAAATAGTTAAATCGTCCAGTGATAAAGGACGATTGAAATTTGTTGAGACACCAAGAGATGACCAGTCTATTCCGATTGGTCTCGATGGCAGAAAGTTTTTGCATCGGCTGCTTCAAGCCGATCCATTTGAAGAGAAGGTAAAAACTGCAGGTGATGGGATCAAGCTTTCAAGTAAAGAAGTTGTTGAAGAGCATAATGAACATAATCTTGAGGGCCAGAATTCCATCGAAGCTACAATGGAGATGCCAAGGACTGGGGGCAGCAAGAAAATTCAATGATCGATGAAAGCAAACCAAAAGAAAACAAATGCCGAAATAAGAGCAAGTGTAAAAGATCAAAAATCACCTTCGCCGAACTATTGGAGAAATATCAAAAGAAGAGTGAAGAGAAGAATGCTTATAGGCCCAATCATGCAAAGAAACCAAGATCACCCCCAAGGCGTAAATATGAGGATCGGTATTGGCAAAGTGAGAACTTTAATGCAACGTATTCATATTCTTATTTTGGGCCGCCAATGCCAATGCCTTGGATGCCTCCCTATGCTCATGTAGAACCATATCCATCATGGGATAGGTATGTGCTACCTCTTGAGCACTTGAGTTGGTTTTCCCTCGAAGAGGAAAGAGTGATGCAGCAAAGTAGCGTAAGTATTTCCCTCAGTTTTTGAGAACCAAGGTATCAATCCAGTAGGAGGCTGCACACAAGTCCCTCACACCTACACAAACAAATAAATCCTCGTAACCAACGTGATAAGGGGTTGTCAATACCTACGCGGTCACTTACGAGAGTGAGATCTGATAGATATGATAACATAATATTTTAGGTATTTTTATGATAAAGAGAAATAAAAGATGCAAAGTAAAATAAATGGCAAAGGAAATAACTAAGCATTGGAAGATTAATATGATGGATGATAGACCCGGGGGCCATATGTTTCACTAGTGGTTTCTCTCAAGAGCATAGGTATTTATGGTGGGTGAACAAATTACTGTTGAGCAATTGACAGAATTGAGCATACTTATGAGAATATCTAGGTATGATCATGTATATAGGCATCACGTCCGAGACAAGTAGACCGACTCCTACCTGCATCTACTACTATTATTCCACACATCGACCGCTATCCAGCATGCATCTAGAGTATTAAGTTCAAGAGAACAGAGTAACGCTTTAAGCAAGATGACATGATGTAGAGGGATAAACTCATGCAATATGATATAAACCCCTTCTTGTTATCCTCGATGGCAACAATGCAATACGTGCCTTACTGCCCCTACTGTCATTGGGAAAGGACACCGCAAGATTGAACCCAAAGCTAAGCACTTCTCCCATTGCAAGAAAGATCAATCTAGTAGGCCAAACCAAATTGATAATTCAAAGAGACTTGCAAAGATAACCAATCATACATAAAAGAATTCAGAGAAGATTCAAATATTGTTCATAGATAAACTTGATCATAAACCCACAATTCATCGGTCTCAACAAACACACCGCAAAAGAAGATTACATCGAATAGATCTCCACAAGAGAGGGGGAGAACTTTGTATTGAGATCCAAAAAGAGAGAAGAAGCCATCTAGCTAATAACTATGGACCCGTAGGTCTGAAGTAAACTACTCACACTTCATCGGAAGGGCTATGGTGTTGATGTAGAAGCCCTCCGTGATCGATGCCCCCTCCGGCAGAGCTCCGAAATAGGCCCCAAGATGGGATCTCGTGGATACAGAAAGTTACGGTGGTGGAATTAGGGTTTTGACTCCGTATCTGGTAGTTTAGGGGTACGTCGGTATATATAGGAGGAAGGATTACGTCGGTGGTGCAACAGGGGGCCCACGAGGGTGGAGGGCGCGCCTAGGGGGGGTAGGCGCGCCCCCATACCTCGTGCCCTCCTCATTGATTGCTTGACATAGGGTCCAAGTCCTCTGGATCATGTTCGTTCAGAAAATCACGTTCCCGAAGGTTTCATTCCGTTTGGACTCCGTTTGATATTCTTTTTCTGTGAAACCCTAAAATATGCAAAAAAAACAGCAATTCTGGGTTCGTCTTCCGGTTAATAGGTTAGTCCCAAAAATAATATAAAAGTGTATAATAAGGCCCAATAATGTCCAAAACAGAATATAATATAGCATGGAACAATCAAAAATTATAGATACATTGGAGACATATCAAGTATCCCCAAGCTTAATTCCTCCCCGTCCTCGAGTTGGTAAATGGTAAAAACAGAATTTTTGATGTGGAATACTACTTGGCATAATTTAAATGTAATTCTTCTTAATTGTGGTATGAATATTCAGATCCGAAACATTCAAAACAAAAGTTCAAGCATACTAACTAAGCATTTATGTCTCTTCAAAATAACATGGCCAAAGAAAGTTATCCCTACAAAATCATATAGTCTGGATATGGTCTATCTTCACCACACAAAGTATTTAAATCATGCACAACCCCGATGACAAGCCAAGCAATTGTTTCATACTTTTGGTGTTCTCAAACTTTTTCAATCTTCACGCAATACATGAGCGTGAGCCATGGACATAGCACTTTAGGTGGAATAGAATGGTGGTTGTGGAGGAGACAAAAAAAGGGGAAGATAGTCTCACATCAACTAGGCATATCAACGGGATATGGAGATGCCCATCAATAGATATCAATGTGAGTGAGTAGGGATTTCCATGCAACGGATGCACTAGAGCTATAAGTATATGAAAGCTCAACAAAAGGAACTAAGTGTTTGTGCATCCAACTCGCTTGCTCACGAAGACCTAGGGCGTTTTGAGGAAGCCCATCATTGGAATATACAAGCCAAGTTCTATAATGAAAAATTCCCACTAGTATATGAAAGTGATAACATAGGAGACTCTCTATTATGAAGATCATGGTAATACTTTGAAGCACAAGTGTGGTAAAAGGATAGTAGCATTGTCCCTTCTCTCTTTTTCTCTTATCATTTTTTGGCCTTTTCCTTTTTTATGGCCTCTTTTTTTCGTCCGGAGTCTCATCCCGACTTGTGGGGGAATCATAGTCCCCATCATCCTTTCTTCACTGGGACAATGCTCTAAAAATGATGATCATCACACTTTTATTGACTTACAACTCAACAATTACAACTCAATACTTAGAACAAAATATGACTCTATGTGAATGCCTCCGGCGGTGTACCGGGATATGCAATCAATCAAGAGTGACATGTATGAAAGAATTATGAACGGTGGCTTTGCCACAGATACAATGTCAACTACATGATCATGCAAAGCAATATGACAATGATGGAGCGTGTTATAGTAAACGGAACGGTGGAAAGTTGCATGGTAATATATCTCGGAATGGTTTTGGGAATGCCATGATTGGTAGGTATGGTGGCTGTTTTGAGGAAGGTATATGGTGGGTGTATGATACCGGCGAAAAGTGCGCGGTATTAGAGAGGCTAGCAATAGTGGAAGGAAGAAAAGTGCGTATGATCCATGGACTCAACCTTAGTCATTAAAGAACTCGTATACTTATTGCAAAAATCGACAAGTTATCAAAGCAAAGTATTAAGCGCATGCTCCTAGGGAGATAGATTGGTAGGAAAAGACCATCGCTCGTCCCCGACCACCACTCATAAGGAAGACAATCAATAAATAAATCATGCTCCGACTTCCTCAGATAACGGTTCACCATACGTGCATGCTACGGGAATCACAAACTTTTAACACAAGTATTTCTCAAATTCACAACTACTCAACTAGCATGACTCTAATATCACCATCTCCATATCTCAAAACAATTATCAAGTATCAAACTTCTCATAGTATTCAACACACTCATAAGAAATTTTTTATTATTAATCTTGAATGCCTAACATAAATAAAGAAAATTACCATGCTGTTTTGTAGGACTCTCAACATAATCTAAGTGAAGCATGAGAGAACAATAGTTTCTATAAAACAAATCCACCGACGTGCTCTAAAAGATATAAGTGAAGCACTATAGCAAAAACTATAAAACTCAAAAGATATAAGTGAAGCACATAGAGTATTCTAACAATTTCCGAATCATGTGTCTCTCTCAAAAGGTGTGTACAGCAAGGATGATTGTGTAAAACTAACAAATAAAGACTCAAATAATACAAGACGCTACAAGCAAAACACATATCATGTGGTAAATAAAAATATAGCTCCAAGTAAAGTTACCGATGGAAGTAGACGAAAGAGGGGATGCCTTCCGGGGCATCCCCAAGCTTTGGCTTTTAGGTGTCCTTAGATTATCTTGGGGGTGCCATGGGTATCCCCAAGCTTAGGCTATTTCCACTCCTTGTTCCATAATCCATCAAATCTTTTACCCAAAACTTGAAAACTTCACAACACAAAACTTAAAGTAGAAAATCTCGTGAGCTCCGTTAGCGAAAGAAAACAAAACACAACTTCAAGGTACTGTAATGAACTCATTATTTATTTATATTGGTGTTAAACCTACTGTATTCCAACTTCTCTATGGTTTATAAACTATTTTACTAGCCATAGATTCATCAAAATAAGCAAACAACACACGAAAAACAGAATCTGTCAAAAACAGAAAAGTCTGCAGTAATCTGTAGCTAACGCAAGATCTGGAACCCCAAAAATTCTAAAATAAATTGCTGGACGTGAGTAATTTATATATTAATTATCTGAAAAAATAATTAACTAAATATCACTTTCCAAATAAAAATGGCAGCAATTCTCGTGAGCGCTAAAGTTTCTGTTTTTTTACAGCAAGATTAAAAAGACTTTCCCCAAGTCTTCCCAGCGGTTCTACTTGGCACAAACACTAATTAAACACAAAAAACACAACCAAAAAAGAGGCTAGATAAATTATTTATTGAATATCAGCAAGAAAAAATATTGGGTTGTCTCCCAACAATCGCTTTTCTTTAAAGCCTTTTAGCTAGGCAATGATAATTTTAATGATGCTCACATGAAAGACAAGAATTGAAGCACAAAGAGAGCATCATAAAACATGTGACAAACACATCTAAGTCTAACATACTTCCTATGCATAGGAATCTTATAGGCAAACAAATTACCAAGGGAAGCAAAAACTAGCATATGTAGGGAAGCGGAAACAAACAATAGCAATCTCAACATAACGAGAGGTAATTTAGTATCATGAAAATTTCTACAACCATATTTTCCTCTCTCATAATAATTACATGTGGGATCATAAGCAAATTCATCAAAATAGCTATCACATAAAATATTTTCAACACGATCCACTTGCATGCAAAATTTAGACTCTTCCAAAATAGTGGGATTAACATTAACTAAAGTCATGACCTCTCCAAACCCAATTTTATGAGAAACTTCATAAGATTGAACATTCTCCAAATATGTGGGGTCTAAAGTTGACCCTTTTCCAAACCCACTTTCAATATTATTTCAAACATTATTATCAATCTCATATTCATCATGGGGCTTAAATAAATTTTCAAGATCAAAAGGAGAATCACCCCAATCATTATCATTACAGCAAGTAGTAGTCATAGCAAAACTAGCATCCCCAAGCTTAGGGTTTTGCATATTATTAGCACAATTGACATCAAGACAGTTTATAGTAAAATCATTGCAATCATGCTTTTTATTCAAAGATCTATCGTGAATCACTCCATAAACTATTTCATCACAATTTTCAGATTCACAAATTTCAAGCAAAACTTCATAAAGATAATCTAGTGCACAAAACTCACTAGCAATTGGTTCATCATAATTGGATCTCTTAAAAAGATTAGCAAGCGAATGAAGATCCATAGATCTTAGGTTCTCTGTTTAGCAATAAATAAACAACTATTCCAACCAAACGAGCAAACGAGCCAAGTAGGACATAAATGCAAATGAAAAGATGAACAGAAGAGGGGCAAATAAAACGGCAAGGGTGAAGTGGGGGAGAGGAAAACGGGAGGCAAATGGAAAATAATGTAATGCGAGAGATAAGGCTTTGTGATGGGTACTTGGTATGTATTAACTTGCAACGGTGCCACAAGTGACTCGTTGTTGGGAGCCAAATCTTGACTTGTCTTGCGCGAACCTCCCCAGCAACAACGCCACAAATCCTTATTGCTACCTCTTGAGCACTTGCGTTGGTTTTCCCTTGAAGAGGAAAGGGTGATGCAGCAAAGTAGCGTAAGTATTTCCCCCAGTTTTTGAGAACTAAGGTATCAATACAGTAGGAGGCCGCACACAAATCCCTCGCACCTACACAAACAAATAAATCCTCGCAACCAACGCGATAAGGGGTCAATCCCAACACGGTCACTTACGAGAGTGAGATCTGATAGATATGATAAGATAATATTTTTGGTATTTTTATGATAAAGAGATATAAAAGATGCAAAGTAAAATAAATGGCGAAGGAAATAACTAAGTATTGGAAGATTAATATGATGGAAGATAGACCCGGGGGCCATAGGTTTCACTAGTGGCTTCTCTCAAGAGCATAGGTAATTACGATGGGTGAACAAATTACTGTTGAGCAATTGACAGAATTGAGCATAGTTATGAGAATATCTAGGTATGATCATGTATATAGGCATCACTTCCGAGACAAGTAGACCGACTCCTGCCTGCATCTACTACTATTACTCCACACATCGACCGCTATCCAGCATGCATCTAGAGTATTAAGTTCAAGAGAATAGAGTAACACTTTAAGCAAGATGACATGATGTAGAGGGATAAACTCATGCAATATGATATACACCCCATCTTGTTATCCTAGATGGCAACAATACAATACGTGCCTTGCTTCCCCTACTGTCACTGGGAAAGGACACCGCAAGATTGAACCCAAAGCTAAGCACTTCTCCCATTGCAAGAAAGATCAATCTAGTAGGCCAAACCAAACTGATAATTCAAAGAGCTTGCAAAGATAACCAATCATACATAAAAGAATTCAGAGAAGATTCAAATATTGTTCAGAGATAAACTTGATCATAAACCCACAATTCATCGGTCTCAACAAACACACCGCAAAAGAAGATTACATCGAATAGATCTCCACAAGAGAGGGGAGAACTTTGTATTGAGATCCAAAAAGAGGGAAGAAGCCATCTAGCTAATAACTATGGACCCGTAGGTCTGAAGTAAACTACTTACACTTCATAGGAAGGGCTATGGTGTTGATGTAGAACCCCTCCGTGATCGATGCCCCCTCCGGCGGAGCTCCGGCACAGGCCCCAAGATTGGATCTCGTGGATACAGAAAGTTACGGCGATGGAATTAGGGTTTTGGCTCCTTATCTGGTAGTTTGGGGGTACGTAGGTATATATAGGAGGAAGGAGTACGTCGGTGGAGCAACATGGGGCCCATGAGGGTGGAGGGCACGCATGGTGGGTAGGCGCGCCCCCCCTACCTCATGCCCTCCACGTTGATTGCTTGACGTAGGGTCCAAGTCCTCTGGATCATGTTCGTTCAGAAAATCACGTTACCGAAGGTTTCATTCCGTTTGGACTCCGTTTGATATTCTTTTTCTGCGAAACCCTAAAATAGGCAAAAAAAAACAACAATTCTGGGCTGGGCCTCTGGTTAATAGGTTAGTCCCAAAAATAATATAGAAGTGTATAATAAAGCCCAATAATGTCCAAAACAGAATATAATATAGCATGGAACAATCAAAAATTAATGATACGCTGGAGACGTATTAGCATGATATAAGGGTACATTCTCCATCTTATTTTAGACCATCTCACCAATATTATGCAGCTCCGAGAAGATCAACATTCGGACAGTGACACGTTAAAGGCCGTTTCAATTATAAGGTATCGGTCTGGACCCCATGGATGCAAAAAGACGTGGTCAAGCAAGTCTACCACGTGAAAAGAGATGGTCGTAAGTGTGCTACTTCAGATTTGATCTCAAATAATAAAGATCCAATCAAAGTGTTGACATTGGCTACAAAAGGTAAAGAAGTGAAGAAATCAATTGATAAAGATCAGAGTGCCAAATCTGAAGAAAAGAAGTTGAGGGTGCACAAGGCCCAAAAAGAGTTGCCATTGGTTGAAACAAAATCACAGACGTGCTCACTCGGCTTACCATATTGGCAAAAGAAAGAGCTACAAAAGCTTAGTGCACAAGAGCTGAGAATCAAGAACATGGCATGGGTTCCCAAGAGGAACAATAAAAATAAAAATGATGCCGGTCCTTCTATTGCAGCAAGTGTTACAAAAGTTAAGAAAGGGAAGGATGGAAGCGGAAAATAATTAATCCGAAGGTGTACATCATCCCATGAAAATCTTCGGTTAGCGCATCATACATATTCGTCAAACTAGCCATTGATGTCTTTGCCATGGAATTCATCCCCAGGTATGATTGGTTACCCTCCATGGGCTTATTTTGATCCATGGATGCAATATAATTTTTTATGTCATGAAAGGGTATTACCAAATCATTATACATATGATTAGCTACAAGTTTGTTGCTGATCCAGAGGGCCGAAATGCTTGATTTGTTATTTCACTTGTTTATTTTAGGCTATACGTGCTTTGGTGGATGAGGTTTACATGGACCTTATGTTAATGGCCGATACTTAACTATCTCCCTAAGAAATTATTTAATCGTGGCCGGTGTGGCATTCTAACATCATCCTTAGTTTGATTGAAGAGGGAGAGAACTACTATGGAGATTATGTTTTGATAGTTGAATTCATAACAATGGCCACGGTGTTGGTGTTATTTATATATCTCCATGTACTCTTGTTCTGTGAAGCCTCGTGTGCCTCTTAAAATATATATGCACAAATGATCAAAGCCGAATATGCATTTTTATTCGGATTGGATCTTTTACTTGCTATAGGTACGATACATATTGAGGCTTTCGGTGATTCGTTATGAGTAGTGCAACAAATATCCAAGGGTTATCAATGTTTTGACAAATCACTTCTAGTTTATCTTGGAGTATGTCTAGATGCAAAATTTACCTTAAGTTGCTTTAAAATTGTTCATATATCTAGACATGACAATTGGAGAGAGTTGGCATAGCAAGAATCCGGCTACCATGTCATGGTGCACATCTATCAATAGCCGATGCTTATTCTTGCCAACATAGGTAAGGCCGATTGGAGCTCACCACCTCGGCCACTAATGAAACATTTATGCAGGCGAAGTAAGGATTGGAGGAAATTCATTCTTGATCATCTACAAAATCCTAGCAAAGGAGTGGACAATATGGTTTATGGTTGGTTTTGACACGCATATCTATGGAACTTTATAGCTAGATTAATGAAGTTGAGAAAGTTTCACCCAAGCTTGCATCAGAATATTCACGCAAGCAATGGCCGATATAAATTTATCATCCTGAGAACATGAAAATTAGCTGATGGAGTGTTGACATCGTCCTTAGCAAGTTATTTTTCGGCACACAAGCTTTGCCCAAAAACAGGGGGGCATATGTTGACACCCGATTTTGGCATGGTCAATAACTTATTTAAGATGGCCTCAAATGGACAAGTGATCTACACGAAAGAGTTCCGTATTATTGATATGAACATCTTTGAAGTTTGGACCATCACCATCCGATTTCATCTCAAAGGCCGAAACTATGCTCAAAGTACCAAGATCTTATATTCAGAGTACAGTTTGGCCGATTAAGCCCCCAAGACGACCTCATATAAAAAAAATGATCTAAACGAATGGTCTTCGTCTCGTCGAACCGATTGATTTTGATATAAAAATTGTCCCAATCCGAGTTCATATGCAAAAGTTAGAGGCAACACTTCGCGAACCGGTCTTGAGTGAAAAAAGTGACGCGAGGGACCAGACACCCACCTTGGTGGTGTCTGATGGGTCACGTGAGTTATTCGGCCTTTGTCAGCTGAATGAAGCTTGCCGGGCTAGAAACCTTGCCAGGGTGGAAACCTTGCTGGGGTGAAAGCTTGATGGGGTAGAAACCTTGCCGGGATGTAAACCTTACCGGGGTGAAAGCTTGTCGGGGTAGAAACCTTGCCGATGTGGAAAGCTTGTCGGGGTGGAGACTGCCAAAGTCAATCCGACCAGAAGTTGGAGATGGGCTCGAAAAGTTATTCAGATGGCCTCATATGGAAAAGTGTTCTATACGGAAGTTGTGTGTATCATCGTAATGGCCAACTTTTCCTTTGTAGTCATCATCATGGGAGATAGTATACGGCTTGCGGACTTGTTACAAGACTCGTGCAGTTTAGAAAACTGCATAATTGAATCCGACCCACGTTTAAAGATAGGTCCTGAATGTCATAAAGATGGCCTTAAAAGGATAAGTGGCCCACTTCGCCTTATGCAGATCATCGAGGCGGACAAGTTTGTTGTTGAACTCGACTCCATCCGTGTTAGTATGTGATTTCTATGGCCCGCGCAAGAAGCAGGACAGAAGTATGGGACAGATTCGGGCTGAATCCGAGTTGGACTGAAACTAGAACTATAGGACGTGAATTGATGTAATTTTCTTGTAAGGAAAGCCTAGATAAATCGTTTGCTTGTACGGGAAGTCCAACCGCCTCTTATATATAGTGGAGGTGACGGCCGATTGAAACAACACCAATCGAATAAACACATCTACTACTTTTTCGTGTTCATCTACTTTTTATCTCTCACTTGTATCTTTCTTCTCGTTCTTCGCTAGTTCTTCATGCCGGAGGGCTGCGGATCCATGAGGCTCTAGGGGCGAACGAATCGACGTGGAGCAGCCCATAGCCGCCGCGAGCCCTGACGGGATCCCTCCCAGGTAAGCGGGGTGATACGTCTCCAACGTATCTATAATTTTTTATTGTTCCATGCTATTATATTATCAACCTTGGATGTTTTATATGCATTTATATGCTATTTTATATAATTTTTGGGACTAACCTATTAACCCAGAGCCCAGTTCCAGTTTCTGTTTTTCCCTTGTTTCAGTGTTTCGCAGAAAAGGAATATCAAACGGAGTCCAAACGGAATGAAACCTTCGGAAAAGTTATTTTTGGAAAGAAAGCAATACAGGAGACTTGGAGTGAACGTCAGGGGATCAACAAGGAGAGCACGAGGCAGGGGGGCGCCCTCCACCCTCGTGGGCCCCTCGTGGCTCCCCTGATGTATTTCTTCTGCCTATATATATCCATATACCCTAAAACTATTGAGGAGCACAATAGATCGGGAGTTCCGCTGCCAGAAGCCTCCGTAGCCACTGAAAACCAATCTAGACCCGTTCCGGCACCCTGCCGAAGGAGGGATCTTTCTCCGGTGGCCATCTTCATCATCCTGGCGCTCTCCATGATGAGGAGGGAGTAGTTCTCCCTCGGGGCTGAGGGCATGTACCAGTAGCTATGTGTTTGATCTCTATCTCTCTCTCTCGTGTTCTTGAGGTGGCACGATCTTGATGTATCGCGAGCTTTGCTATTATACTTGGATCTTATGATGTTTCTCCCCCTCTACTCTTTTGTAATGGATTGAGTTTTCCCTTTGAAGTTATCTTATCGGATTGAGTCTTTAAGGATTTGAGAACACTTGATGTATGTCTTGCGTGGGATACCTGTGGTGACAATGGGGTATTCTATGATCCACTTGATGTATGTTTTGGTGATCAACTTGCGGGTTCCGTGAACTTGGGAATCTATGCATAGGCGTTGGCACACGTTTTCGTCTTGACTCTCCGATAGAAACTTTGGGGCACTCTTTGAGGTTCTATGTGTTGGTTGAATAGATGAATCTGAGATTGTGTGATGCATATCGTATAATCATACCCACGGATACTTGAGGTGACATTGGGGTATCTAGGTGACATTAGGGTTTTGGTTGATTTGTGCCTTAAGGTGTTATTCTAGTACAAACTCTAGGGCTGTTTGTGACACTTATAGGAATAGCCCAACGGATTGATTGGAAAGAATAACTTTGAGGTGGTTTTGTACCCTACCATAATCTCTTCGTTCATTCTCTGCTATTAGTGACTTTGTAGTGACTCTTTGTTGCATGTTGAGGGATAGTTATGTGATCCAATTATGTTATTATTGTTGAGAGGACTTGCACTAGTGAAAGTATGAACCCTAGGCCTTGTTTCAACACATTGCAATACCGTCTGTGCTCACTTTTATCATTAGTTACCTTGCTGTTTTTTATATTTTTAGATTACAAAAACCTTTATCTACCATCCATATACTACTTGTATCACCATCTCTTCGCCGAACTAGTGCACCTATACAATTTACCATTGTATTGGGTGTGTTGGGGACATAAGAGACTCTTTGTTATTTGGTTGCAGGGTTGCTTGAGAGAGACCATCTTCATCCTATGCCTCCTACCCATTGATAAACCTTAGGTCATCCACTTGAGGGAAATTTGCTACTATCCTACAAACCTCTGCACTTGGAGGCCCAACAACGTCTACAAGAAGAAGGTTGTGTAGTAGATATCATGGGGCTTCGGGTCTACAAAAGCATCTGCCGCCTTTCCTGTGTATTGCGCTGCCGGTTAGATCTCCTTCGACATGAGCTGCGGTGCATCACCCCCAGCATCGATGGTACACGGTGACGTGTTCGTGTGCGAACAAAATGTCCTTTATCAAAAAAGGTCCAGGTTTATCAATCATAGTTGTGAACCAAACACAGATATGTAGAAATGGTTAGTTATATTGTACTGCTTATTATTCTATATCCATGCTAATGACCCTGATACTTGCTACTGGTATCAAGTTATTTTCCAGGACTGTGGATGGAGAGACCAGAGTTGGAATTTTTCTCTTCGTGACATACAGAGAGGGGAGGAGCTGACCTATGACGACTATAAGTATGGTCATTCAGTTTCGTGGTTTTATAATTCTTTTTCCATTCTATTTTTTGTTTGTTTCGCCCACTTTGGTTTATTGCATGGTGTATACAAAACTGTTCCTATTTCTAATCTATGCCCTTATCTACAGATTTTTCCAGTTTGGAGCAGGTTAAGATTGTCATTGTGGGTCTTCAAACTGCAGAAGAATGGTTGGCACGTCTAAGTCGTTCAACTCATTTGTTCTTCACAATGGCAACTCAGGAAGTTCGCAAGATCTGCACGACATAAAGAAAAGAAAGACAACCTCAGATAATTGTATTGGGGAGATCATCCATTTATGGGATCGTCAAGATAAAATGTAATGCCTTCACAACTTCAAATCTGGTTGATGATGTTAGATGTCCTTTTATCTGTTGTTTTCAGTTGCCGGCCCGGTTTAACCCCTTGTCTTTCAATATTATGCCTTTCAGGTATGTCCCAGCAGTTGTACATGACTATGATGAGTACACTGGAATGCATACTGTGAGTTTTTCAATAGATGATTTTTACATGATATCTAATTGCAATTTATATATTATATTATTTGTTTTGGTTCAGTTACTTCTTGATGAAGAAACTACTGAAAATTTTGATATGAGAGAAGAAGATTGGGACTTCCTGCCGGTATGGCATTCTTAGTAACTGCACTGCTTTAATTTGTTTGTCTTTTGGAGCTTGTGGGTTATATCATACCTTGCTTTCTTGGACAACCCACATGTTTTGTAGCTAACTGTAGTCTAAAAAAGGTACTCCTACCTCCTTTCCGGTTTAGAGGGGCACATGGCTTATCTCAAAAATCAGAAATTTATAATTTGTAAGGCTCATGGTCTTCGAAACATGCGAATATAGCTATGTCCACATTAAATTCTATCAAATTCCCGTTCCCAGCGTAGAATAAACGAATGCATGAAGGAGTGACAGGGCCTTGCATGTAGTATTAATATGGTTTTTAGCACTTAAGTAGGTCCTCCTCCGTTGACGTGATTTGCAAGATGAGCCCAATAAACCGGAAAGGTGGGAGTACTATGATAACTTACTTGCTAGCTTGTGCTTCGCATCTGCTACCAAATTCAGTAAAACATGGTTGACTTTTTTTCTTTGATGTTTAAATAGCCATTGGATTACTCATATTTACATAGACATAGCACCTTTCCATCCTAGAACCAATGTTCGGGATATCGGTAACAGGTACCATATTGGTCGGGTGTTGACTAGAGATTAATCGGTGAATCGGCCATTTAACTAAATTTATCGCTAACCCATTTATTGGGAGATTAACTCTGGCCATATCTATATATTGTAGGCTATATAGCAGCATGCAATGTACTAAGTGTCTAAATATGCGATCCTAGGCTACATAGCAACAAGAAAAAGTGTTGCCTTGATGTTTTGGTGATGTTTCAGCCAATCTGGAAGGCCATAAACCTGCAATTTGAAACGTGCGGAGGGAATGGGCCAGTTTTGGGCTAAAAAGGCCTAGCAGTTAATTGGCCCGACCTATAATTCGGCCTCACAGCTAATACACCAGTTTATCAGACAAATTAACTGGATCTACCAGTTAATGGCTTGAATAGCATGTTCTCGTATCGGGAAGGGTCCGAATAGCAGCTAACTGACCATATCGGCAGTTAACTGACCATCAACGCCAGCTGATCTGTTCCAACTAGTAATTGGATGTTTTTTCAAAATGTTACTGACTATACAAACATCCCCCAACACCCTATCTAGATGTTGGAGTCGGGCTGAGGAATCAGAATTGTATCTTTGCGAATTCTGTTGTTTGGGTGGTGAGAGTATTGGATTTTGAAGTCTCGTACTAGGATCTATGCCATACGAGTCCTTCGAGATTGTTGGTATTGATGGACCCCTGTATCCATCTTTTGAACTCTCTTGAGGAAGAAAGAAGTTGTATGCATATATTAGTAGAAGGTGAGGCAGCTGGAGACCCATCCAGGTCCTGCGAGGTTGCTGGAATTGCTGGACTCAATGATACAGTTGTATGGCACCCACAGTCATGGATGGGAACCTGACATTGGGAACTCCCGAAGAGAGTAACATGGAGTATGTAAGAAGAGGAAAGATGGCTCTATGAGGTTTCCAGGTAACATGGGTGCCAGCAACCAAACAGCAAATGGAATTGGGCCATTGTTTCATTTCTAACAATAATTTAGTAAGCGACTGAACACAAAATTTTGAATCATACATCATTTCCATTTCCACTTGAAATTTAATTAGGTCTCTAATTTGAATATACGAATTCAATTCGAACATCCACAGAGACCCTAAGGCTCTGGTTCTTTAAATAGTCTATCTCTTTCTTTCTTTCTTTCTTTCTTTCTTTGTTAGTATGATTTTCTTTCGAATAGCCCCCTGGACAAGGTTTTAAATTTTGACTTTTGCTCTTTAGTGTTAGTTTTTTACTGTTAAATTTCGCTTTTCTGCTATTCGATAGGTTGAACTAGACAATGTTTCAGAAGCACCAGAATTTTCGGGTTGAGTTGATACATAGATCCAATGGATGTTACATTGATGTCTACTACTTCTTGGTTGTAACTGTGATTGGAACAATGAGAACTATATACTCTTATTTGTCATTTTCTCTAGAGAAGCCCCCCTGCTCATTTGATCTTATCTTTTTACACCGCCCAGAAGATCCAGAAGAAGACTGATTATTGATGGTTACAGTGATGACTAACTTCTTACAGTATAACATAGTGCTATTTTCATATTCAGACCCTTATTTTGTACAACTGGTTGTTGTTAAAATCACATTTTTTTTCTTGTTCATCCTGTTAATTTTCTTTTCTATTTCAGTTACTTTTGCATGTTGTATAAGTTTTTTTGGAAATGAAGGCATGCACCGGCCTCTACATCATGACGATGCATACAGCCCTCTTATTAAAAATTCTCGAAGTAGCACAAAGTCTTAAAGTATTACAGCTCGCAAAAGGAGTGGAAAAATAAAATTAAAATACATGCTCAAGATCGCAACCGGTATGGCAATGTATAGGACAAGGTCCCTAGCCTCCTATCATGTTATGCGACCACCATCCAAACCGGTTGAATATAGCCCATGCTACCATCTCCCACTGGTTGCACCCATTAACCAATGGCTCCCTGGAGTCCATAGGAGTGAGTAAGGACCACGTACAGATCCAGGCGGTAGCTCTTGAGATAACCTACAAGAAAGTTAAAGTATGTTGTCTGTTAAAAATCATATCGTTCCTGCAATTCCATATAGCCCACATGAGTGCACATATTCGAATCCGGATACGAGCCATGGTGATAGTCTCAACCCCAGCTAACCACGTTCCAAACAACGATTCAATGTCAACTGGAGGAGTAATGTTAGAGGCTATATGAATCATTCACCAAAACAATTTGGCAAGTGGGCATTCTAAGAATAAGTGTTGTATCATTTCATCATGATCACAAAAACAACAACGTGAACTACCTACCCACCGCCTCTTTATTAAGTTATCTTTAGTGAGGATCACTTGCTTGTGGACTAACCACATAAAGATTTTAATACACAAGGGAACCTTAACCTTCCAAATATGTAACGATCTCAAGATTGGGCCATAACTAATCAGATACATGTAGAAAGATTTCACCGTAAACACCCTGTTTTTGGATAACTTCCAGTGCAATGAATCAGGTAGGTCTAATAAATGAACTTCTATCAATCGTCGGACCATGTGCATCCATGTTGTCCATCGTTCACCAACTAACGCACGTCTGAACTGAATATTCAAGGGAGTCGTTTGAAAGATTGTCCCTACATAGTCCTGCTTATGTTGCACATTGTCATATAGGGTGGGATATTGTATGGCTAGAGGTGTCTCTCCTAACCACGTGTCTTCCCAAAATCTGGTTGACATCCCATTGCAAACCAAGAATTTGACCCTATGAAAGAAACATTCTTCCGTTCGCATAAGTCCCTTCCAAAATGGCGAATCAGTTTGTATCACAGTGACCTGGGCAAGCGTTTTCGAACGTAAATACTTATTGCGTAGAATCTGAGCCCACATACCTTCCGGCTCAGTCTCTAACCTATAGAGCCATTCACTCATAAGGCATTTATTCTTGATTTCCAAGTTCTCAATACCGAGCCCCCCTAGTCCTTGGTTCGGCAAAGGATATCCCAATGAGCGAGACGGTATTTCTTCTTGGCCTCAACTAACTTCCAGAAGAACCGAGATCTAAAGAAATCAAGTCTTTTCCGCACCCCTTTCGGTATCTCGAAGAAAGATAGCAAGAACATGGACATACTAGTAAGTATTGAATTTTTCAATACTACCTGACCTCCATAAGACATTAGTTTGCTCTTCCAGCAAGTAAGCTTTTTTCAATTCGATCTTCGATGTACATCCATTCTTTATTAGATAACTTACAGTGATGGATCGGTATGCCCAAATAATTGAAAGGCAAAGAACCTAATTCACACCCAAACAGTTGCATGTATGTGTCTTGCTCATCTTTGGCCTTACCAAAGCAGAACAACTTGCTCTTGTGAAAGTTTATTTTTAATCCAGACAATTGTTCGAAGAGACATAGTATGAGTTTCATATTTTGCGCTTTTGCAATGTCATGATTCATAAACAAGACAGTGTCGTCAGCATATTATAAAATGGAGAATCCCCCGTCCACCAGATGAGATACTAACCCGTCCGCTTGACCATTTTGCTTGGTTCTGCCTATCAGAATGGTCAACATATCGGCCACTATATTAAATAGGAGAGGAGACATTGAATCACCTTGTCTCAATCCCCTGCGTGTCTGAAAGTAGTGACCGATATCATCGTTAACCTTAATGCCGACACTAGCCTTCTGGACTTGAGAACTCACTTGTTTCTACCAAGTCTCACTAAATCCTTTCATGTGCATTGCGTGTTCAAGAAATGGCCATTTTACTTTATCATATGCCTTCTCAAAATCCACTTTGAATATAACCCCATCTAGCTTCTGCGAAAGAATTTCATGCAACGTTTCATGCAGGACAACAACCCCTTCAAGAATGTGTCTCCCAGGCATGAAAGCTATCTGGCTCGGTTGCACTACCGAGTGAGCAATCAGCTTACCGAGCCCCCCTGGTCCTTGGGTCGGCAAAGGATATCCCAACGAGCGAGACGGTATTTCTTCTTGGCCTCATCTGACTGCCAGAAGAACCAAGATCTAAAGAAATCAAGTCTTTTCCGCACCCCTTTCAGTATCTCAAAGAAATATAGCAGGAACATCGACATACTAGTAAGTATTGAATTTATCAATAGTACCTGACCTCCATAAGACATTAGTTTGCTCCTCCAGCAACTAAGCTTTTTTCAATTCGATCTTCGATGCACTTCCATTCTTTATTAGATAACTTACGGTGATGGATCGGTATGTCCAAATAATTGAAAGGCAAAGAACCTAATTCACACCCAAACAATTGCATGTATGTGTCTTGCTCATCTTTGGCCTTACCAAAGCAGAACAACTCGCTCTTGTGGAAGTTTATTTTTAATCCAGACAATTGTTCGAAGAGACATAGTATGAGTTTCATATTTCGTGCTTTTGCAATGTCATGATCCATAAACAGGACAGTGTCGTCAGCATATTGTAAAATGGAGACTCCCCCGTCCACCAGATGAGGGACTAACCCCTCCACTTGACCGTTTTTCTTGGCTCTGCCTATCAGAATGGTCAACATATCGGCCACTATATTAAATAAGAGAGGAGACATTGAATCCATCCCCTTGTCTCAATCCCCTGCGTGTCTGAAAGTAGTGACCGATATCATCGTTAACCTTAATGCCGACACTACCCTTCTGGACTTGAGAACTCACTTGTTTCCGCCAAGTCTCACTAAATCCTTTCATGCGCATTGCATGTTCAAGAAATGTCCATTTTACTTTATCATATGGCTTCTCAAAATCCACTTTGAATATAACCCCATCTAGCTTCTGCGAAAGAATTTCATGCAACGTTTCATACAGGACAACAACCCCTTCAAGAATGTGTCTCCCAGGCATGAAAGTTGTCTGGCTCAGTTGCACTACCGAGTGAGCAATCAGCGTACCGAGCCCCCTGGTCCTTGGGTCGGCAAAGGATATCCCAATGAGCGAGACGGTATTTATTCTTGGCCTCATCTAACTACCAGAAGAACCGAGATCTAAAGAAATCAAGTCTTTTCCGCACCCCTTTCGGTATCTCAAAGAAAGATAGCAGGAACATCGACATACTAGTAAGTATTGAATTTATCAATACTACCCGACCTCCATAAGACATTAGTTTGCTCTTGCAGCAACTAAGCTTTTTTTCAATTCGATCTTCGATGCACTTCCATTCTTTATTAGATAACTTACGGTGATGGATCGGTATGCCCAAATAATTGAAAGGCAAAGAACCTAATTCACACCCAAACAATTGCATGTATGTGTCCTGCTCATCTTTGGCCTTACCAAAGAAGAACAACTCGCTCTTGTGAAAGTTTATTTTTAATCCAGAGAATTGTTCGAAGAGACATAGTAAGAGTTTCATATTTCACGCTTTTGCAATGTCATTGTAACACCCTCGATGCGACTATATCTCCCACGTGTCGAAGCACGACTTAGAGGCATAATCGCATTGAAGGCATATGTCGCAAGCGAGGTAATCTTCACAAAACCCATGTAATACAATAAGGAGAAAAGATACATAGTTGGCTTACAATCGCCACTTCACACAATTACATGAATAAAGCATTACATCAACCAAATACACTCATGGTCCGACTACGGAACCAAAATAAAAGAAGAACCCCAAATGCGACCAAAGGTCCCCGATCGACCCCAACTGGGCTCCACTACTGATCAACTAGAACGAAACAACACAAAGAAACAAGGTCTTCAACGAGCTCCTCCTGAGCTGGGTTGCGTCATCTGCACGGACTCAACGGTACCTGCATGCTGGTTTTGGAAGTAATCTGTGAGCCACAGGGACTCAGCAATCTCGCACCCTCGCGATCAAGACTATTTAAGCTTATGGGTAAGGTAAAGGTAGGAGGTGGAGCTACAGCAAGCAACTAGCATATATGGTGGCTAACCTATTCGCAAAAGAGAGCGAGAAGAGAAGGCAAAGCACGGTCGAAAAAAATATGATCAAGAAGTGATCCTAAAACAACCTACGTCAAGCATAACTCCAACAACCGTGTTCACTTCCTGGACTCCGCCGGAAAGAGACCATCACGGTTACACACGCGGTTGATTCATTTTAATTAAGGTCAACTTCAGGTTTTCTACAACCGGACGTTAACAAATTCCCATCTGCCCATAACCGCGGACGTTAACAAAGTTCAAATCCCTGCAGGGGTGTCCCAACTTAGCCCATCACAAGCTCTCACAGTCAACGAAGGAATAGACCTCCACCCGAGACATTCCGATCAGACTCGGTATCCCAGTACAATAAGACATTTCGACAGGATAAAACTAAACCAGCAACACCGCCCGAATGTGCCGACAAATCCCGATAGGAGCTGCACATATCTCTTTCTCAGGGCACACTCAGATGAGCTCTCCATACAACTAAAACCAAACCTCGAGTTTCCCCGAGGGGGCGCTGCACAGGACTCTAGTTCGGACCAACACTCAGAGGAGCACTGGCCCGAGGGGAGGGGGTTAAAATAATGATGACCCTTGAGCCGGCCGACTCAAGGGAAGAAAAAGGCTAGGTGGCAAATGGTAAAACCAATGTTGGGCATTGCTGGAGAAGCTTTACTTAAGGCGAACTGTCAAGGGGTTCCCATTATAGCCCAACCGCGCAAGGGACGCAAAATCCGGGAACATAACATCGATATGACGGAAACTAGGGCAGCAAGAGTGGAACAAAACACCAGGCATAAGGCCGAGCCTTCCACCCTTTACCAAGTATATAGATGCATTAATTAAATAAGATATATTGTGATATCCCAACAAGTAAACATGTTCCAACAAGGAATGGCATCTCCATGTTCCAACAAGGAACAAACTTCAATCTTCACCTGCAACTAACAACGCTATAAGAGGGGCTGAGCAAAGCGGTAACATAGCCAATCAACGGTTTGCTAGGACAACGATGGGTTAGAGGCTGAACATGGCAATTTGGGAGGCTGACAAGCAAGTGGTAGGCATCGTAGCAATGGCATAGCAAAAGAGCGAGCAAACTAGCATAGCAAAGATAGTAGTGATTTCGAGGGTATGATCATCTTGCCTGAAATCCCGCAAGGAAGAAGAACGAGTTCATGAAGAAGACAAGCGGACGTAGTCGAACGAATCCTCACAACACGACGTTAACAGAACCAACCCGAAGAAGCAATCACCGGAAAAGAAGAACACAACATAGTAAACAACCAACACATCAACATGGCATGATGCACAATCAAGTATGATGCATGTCCGGTTTAAAGAGGCATGGCATAGCAAAATGCACAAACAATCCTACAATTAAGTGGAGCTCAATATGCATCGGGATGCATATTGACAAAACACCACATCAATTATTTAGTTCTCTCTCGTTTATGTACCCAACAATATTAAATGTTGTTAAGCATGGCAAGAGGTGAAGCATGATGAAACTATCTAATCTAGGCAAGTTTAAATGAGGCCGGAGCAACAAAACAACAAGTCCGGAAAATCCCCATGTGCCAATATTAGGTTTGGTCCTGATCTGTCCTAAACACAATTTTAGAGTTGTCAATCATGCAAAACAAGTGTACCAAGTTAAACTAGGCATAATTCTACCCCATTTACATATAAAGTTTGTTTAATTCGGAGTTACGGTTATTAAGTTATGAATTAAACCATTTTAACATGGCATAGGAGCAAATTTAAACAAACAACATTTTAAACATTTTAATTGTTGTTATCATGATGCGGATGACGTATGCAAGGATGGTGGGGTGATCCCGGCAAACGGGTGTCCCACATGACGGCGGCAAGGAAACGAGGAACGTGCAAGGATCAACTCGGCCACGGTTCGAACATGAGCATATCAAACATCGCAAGCATTCGTTTCACGGACGTCGTCTCGGGTTATACCTTCGAAGTGTGCAAACGGGACGGTTCTCGTTCGATGCCAAGTAGAGGAAGTAGACGTTCTCGAGACGTTCGTCGTGGAGGTAGTCGTACACGGCGACGGTAGTTGTACACGGGTTCTCAGCCATGGAAGTAGTCGTATAACGTCTTCGTAGAGGTTCGGGATCATGAGACGGAACTTGACGTCCACGGGGTCTTCGAGGGTCGACGGTAGTGGTACTCGTGATGGTAGTGGAACTTGACGCTCCGAAGGGGTACTTGGCGGGCAGCGGTCGTCGTGTGACTTGTCGGTCCATGAAGTCATTCTCCCGTGTCTTGTCGTACACGTATCGGAGAAGAACTTGGTGTATCCATGTACTTGGCGTTCCGGTGTAGTAGTCGTTCTCGGGATCGGGGCCCTCATGCACTTGACGACTCCGGAAGGGGAACTTGGCACCCATAGTTGTTGTGTCCATGGTGTCGAAACGTCGCTAGGCAGATGCGGCATGCGGGCTGTGAAGAGGTCAGGAAGCCATGGTGGTGTTGACGACCAGAGGCAAACAAGAGGTTGATGCAGCCATCTCCTCGGGCTAAAACGCGATTGGACAGGGGCACGACGACGTGTCTTGGCGACACAGCGAGGCGCCACGGCCACCAGATGCAGAGGCAGAGGCGATGCGCGATGGCTGGAGGCAGGGGTCGGCGGACGAATCAGCAGGGGGCAACGACGACGTCCGGACGGCAACGCAGCATGGCGGCAACTCACGGCACGCCTCTACAGCCATGGCAGAGGACGAGGCAAAGGGAGGCCTCCATGGGGGACCTCCTGTCCCAGGCGCAGCAGCGGGGGCTTCGGCCTAGTTGGTCGGGGACGCGCTTCAGGATAGGAAGGTTGGAGGCGACGACGTGCTTGAGGGAGGGGACGAGGCCGCCGCTGGATTCCAGCAGGATCGAGGGAGGAGCGGGTGACAGCCTCTTGACGCGTGGCTGCGCAGGCACCAGGCGGGGGAGACGGACGGAGCTTGGCGACGGCGAACTTGGAGACGGGGCGGCGTCAGGCGCGCAGGGCTCCTGGCATGGCGACAGCGAGGTGGGTCGAGGGCGGCAGGCGCGGGCTCGTGCATGCTGGGGAGCGCCTCTCCTCAGTGATGCATGTGGGAGCGAGAAGGAGAGTGGGGATCGAGCAGAGCTCTCTGGCGGCGCGAGGGAACGAGAGAGAGGGTGCGCGAGGGAGATGGGATCGGGCTCCTCGTCCCTGAGTGGCGGAGCGAGGGAGAGAAAACGAGGGAGAGGCCAGGGGATCGGGGCTAGCTAGGGTTAGGATGGTGGGCTTAGGAGGGAATATGGGCCTGGGAGGCTGACGCTGCTAGGAGGCCCAAGTGGCCAGAGGCGGCTGGGCTCCCTCTCTCTCTCAGTTTTTTTAGAAAAAAAAACAGGATCAAAGAGAAAAGAATCCGAGGCTTGGCAATACTATGGAAGATATAAAAAATGACCCTGGAATCCTGGATTTAACTAGTATTTGAATAAAATGCCCTTGGCAATTTTTAGAGGCTGCAATTTTTATACAAGTTTGAAAATAACTCAAACTCGAATAAATCCTTAGCCCAACCAAAACACTTCCAAAAGACCTGAAAAAAAGAGGAGGTGGTCTTGGCATGGTCTTGGCCATACGAAAGAGGAGAAGGCCACTTGCAATAAATGGGTGAGAATTGAAAGAAAGAAACTATAGACGAGGGTGATGCACTTGATGAGGGATTGGTGGTAAGAGAAAGATGCAAGTGTGTTTTGGTTGATTCCATAAGAATGGAATATTTATTATAGCTCCCTAATAATATTGGGAGTATATGCTATAAAGAGAAGTCACCCTTCCCTCGATTTAAATGAACTGAAGATCCATGCAATTTATTAGGTTGAGTTTTAAAACGGGTTGCATGATGACATGATGCAAAAATGCAATGCAACACGCAAGCAAAAGACATGGCAACGACGGCGAATAAGCGGAGGACACCTGGCACATCGGTCTCGGGGCGTTACAACACTCCACCACTACGAGAGGATCTCGTCCCGAGATCTAGAATGGCACTAGAGGGGAAAACGGAAGAGAAAGAGGCGAGGTAAAACTAAGTTGCTTCTTTGACAAACGAGTGAAACCACAACCTTGAGGGGTTGAACAAATACAAGAAAAGAATACAACGGAGAAGAACAAAATTTGAAAACACTCAGTTAGAAAAGAGGGACAAGGAAGAACAAAGTTGGAAGCACTCCAGTAGGGAAGATTAATAAGGAAGAACAAATTCGGACAACACTCCGAATGAAAAGAAGGAGGATTAAATAAGAAATTGATAAGATGAGAAGATACTTGGTGAAATCACAATACACTGCCTCCGTAACTATTGAATGAATTGAAACAAAGGGTAAGAAAGATCTCGGACATCACTCCGGTTGAGAAGGGAGTCAAAATTTGATAAGATGAGAGAGCTCAAATGAAAACACGACACTCCGGTTGAGAAAGGGATGCAAGACTTGATAAGGCGAAAAGAACTTGAACAAATGGGCACAATACTCCGGTTAAGCAAGATAGGGAAGGAATAGTACAATTTGGGCAGCACTCCGACTGCAAATGGAAGGAATTGAACTTGACAAGATGAGAGGATACTTGAAAAGAGGACACAACAGTCCGGTTAAATGGATAAGCATGAAAAGAACATGATCCTGACAAGAACAAGAAGAAGGTTGGACAGAACAACATCACAATGTCTCTGGAACAAAAGTAAGAATGGAATGGGATGAACGAAGGGAACAATATCTTGAGAGAGCACGGTTACAACAGAAGCTAGAACGGAGTTGTTGGAAAACCAACAATGAAAATAATAGGCTTGATATGGTCTTATGGAATACCTCTCAAATTAAGAGATGAAAAACCCGCCACTCACGGGAAAAGAATTGGATTGCCAAGAACAAGGAGACGAGAAGGCTATATTACCGGGAGGATAAAAGAAGAAACTTGGATCATATATAAGCACCATAATAACAACCATCCTTAGGGAAGGCTTTAGGTGAAATATAACCCAAGACAATACCAACGAATAGGTTGATGGATTTAAAATACCTCATTCATAACAACATGTGAATCATGAAACATGAACCCAAATTATCAAGAATGACATAATACCACCTCCAATAATATGGTAGAAAGAATTGCACTCCGGATAGCAAGATGAAGAAGGCTTGAGCTCCTTAGAAAAGAATCTCAATTAAAAAGTTGGAGAAGGAATTAAATCCTTGATGGACCATTATGTAGAACCTCCATTAAGAACTCCGGTAACGAAAGGATGATAAAAGCAAAAGAAGTTGAAAACACAAGGTGAGACCTTGTAATGATTTAGAAGCAGCTTCGCGACGAGATAATGCAGAAAAGGTAAGAACTCCGGAAAGAAATGATAAGAAGAGCAATTGAGATCAAAATCTTGATGAACCTCCGGAATAGGAAATTAATCACTTGGATGAAACAAGAATAAGAATTATGTTATGCTCGTCCTTCATCAATTAAATTGATGACAAACCATGGATTTGGCACACTACTTATTCTCGTAGAAAGGATTAAGAGGGATATAGCGCAAACTTAAGAAGGTATTTCGACGAACCACCGGTAGATTTGAAAACAACAAATAAATAGATAAGATAAGGAAGAGAAATATTGAATGAACCACCGTAAGAATTGAAAATGAACGGAGTAAAGATAAGGAAACACCGGGAAGAATTAGCAAATGAACGAAGATGCTTGAGTGAATTTAGATCCATGAAAGCGAAGAGATTACGAGCTGATTAGAGAATCCTTGATTTAGACACTGGTATGATTTAGAGTATTAGAGCTGAAAGCTGGAATGAATAAATCTTAGATGATGGGCTCCGGATAAACAAACTGAACAGACTCTTGAATTTCCCCAGATAGGTGGAAAGAATTCTCACAACCGAAAACAATTATTAGAGGATGGCAACAAGCTAGAATCACGAATCTTGAAGAGAATGGAGAAAGATATGGAGGAGAACTCTTCTTCGGTCTTCAAAATCCAAGAATAACGACGAGAAACACCACCAAGAATTATTTAGACACTCCGGAAGTATCGAAACGAAGAGGTTGATCCAACGATGAAAAGAATTTGACAGATCTTGGAGAAAATACATATGACTGATGATA
This sequence comes from Triticum monococcum, assembly GCA_034509565.1. Taxonomy (NCBI): domain Eukaryota; kingdom Viridiplantae; phylum Streptophyta; class Magnoliopsida; order Poales; family Poaceae; genus Triticum; species Triticum monococcum. The sequence goes on from CM067847.1 coordinate 702,124,818, forward strand.
ACTCATACTTACGTCAAACTTCGAAAAGAATTTAGGATAGCTCCGGGAAAATAAGAAGAGTCAGGTAAGATCCTGGGAATAGACCTGTGGGTTAGGGCCCACTCAAAAGAAACACCATAGAACGATTACTTGAGAAAGGAGATTGCACCGATTGAATTAAATGGCTTGAATAAGATAACAACCTCGAAATATATTGAATGAATGCAGAGTGAAAAACACGAATCTTCGAATCTTGAGCACTCCAGAATAATAAATAGCGAGAAGTAGAATGATAATGAGGTGCACCGGCATAAGAAAAGCATTGGACAAAAGAAAAGACAATGCTCAATACCGAAGTTTGAATTGAATCCACCGGAGAAGAAAAGAATGAAGAATGACAAACTTGAAGCTCCGTTAGAATCTTCATGAGAAACACCGGATACGAACATTGAAGGAAATAGAACGGAGGGACTTCCATCAATAAAATGGATAGTCATTAAGAAATCTGAATCCTTGAAGAAAAACAAAGGGGGGGAGGGTGGGAAAAACAAAGACAATTTGGAATGGATGGAACAAACACCGTAGAGAAGAACTGATAATTGATCTTGTAAAAGTTGAAGTGAACGGATCCACTTGAGGAGAGACACACCGGTTGAAAAGAATTAACAAAAACAATCTTGATGATCAAGAAGGATTGGTATTCACATCGGAGTATGAGAACACCATTTAGGAAAAGGTATGGAATCAACATTTGACTTTGAAGCAACTCGAATACCACAACTCAAATAAAAACAAAGGATTGGCTTGCAGAATAAGCCGGAACAAACATATGATAGAGATTTCATCCGAAGTTTTCGTGGTGGGGCCTACACGGGCTCAATCGTACAGCACCATCATGTACAAGGCAGTGCACATGACATACGAAGCGTCCCCGAGTCAGCATAGCCAAGGACTCTTTAAGACACAACGAGACCACTGTAAAATCGACCGTGAATAGGCGAACCACTAGACGTCGAACCCCAATTTCATATCATACATTTGTTGGAAAGATATCCTAAGAGCTACTTGAATTCCCACCTATGAAACTCCCGAAATTTTTCCGGTTATGCAATCAGGTGTTGGGGATACAGGGGAAGCATAATATCTCACCCAAACTAGCAAATCCTACATCCAGCTGTATCCATTCTTCAACACATAACCAAGAAACCTTCGGAAATCATCTACCTCAACCTTCAAAAAGCATCCGTTATACAAGTTATGGCGATACTCCCGAACTCCCGCCCCAGTACTGGGTGGCATCGAGGTTATCTCACCACCGAACTGCATAAAGGAGATTTTCGATGTCGCGCACATATCTCAAGTATACCAGAATTGCAACGATAGAATTATGATGACAACACCTCAGAGCTCAACTCCCCGGGACACTTCCACTAAACCCCTGACAGGAGGCACCAAGACAGTATTCTCATCATAAGCCATCGGAACAAAACCAAGATACTCGCGTGATCCTAAAAATTTTTTTAGTGAAATTTGAGAAGAGAAGAGTCAAAACTCTATGTCAGGATGCCTTACCAGAGCGATGAGGAGACTGGGAAGTAAAAAGAATTCCTAAGCTCTCTGATATATAATTCCTAAATGACTCAAAACATTTTTCTAGACACAACTCGGCCGCTAAAAACGATCAACCAATGGGGCTCCTAAGGTCGGGGAAGGCTCTGATTACCAACTTGTAACACCCTCGATGCGACTATATCTCCCACGTGTCGAGGCACGACTTAGAGGCATAATCGCATTGAAGGCATATGTCGCAAGCGAGGTAATCTTCACACAACCCATGTAATACAATAAGGGGAAAAGATACATAGTTGGCTTACAATCGCCACTTCACACAATTACATGAATAAAGCGTTACATCAACCAAATACACTCATGGTCCGACTACGGAACCAAAATAAAAAGAAGAACCCCAAATGCGACAAAGGTCCCCGATCGACCCCAACTGGGCTCCACTACTGATCAACTAGAACGAAACAACACAAATAAACAAGGTCTTCAACGAGCTCCTCCTGAGCTGGGTTGCGTCATCTGCACGGACTCAAAGGCACCTGCACGCTGGTTTTGGAAGTAATCTGTGAGCCACAGGGACTCAGCAATCTCGCACCCTCGCGATCAAGACTATTTAAGCTTATGGGTAAGGTAAAGGTAGGAGGTGGAGCTGCAGCAAGCGACTAGCATATATGGTGGCTAACCTATTCGCAAAAGAGAGCGAGAAGAGAAGGCAAAGCATGGTCGAAAAAATATGATCAAGAAGTGATCCTAAAACAACCTACGACAAGCATAACTCCAACAACTGTGTTCACTTCCCGGACTCCGTCGGAATGAGACCATCACGGTTACACACGTGGTTGATTCATTTTAATTAAGGTCAACTTCAGGTTTTCTACAACCGGACATTAACAAATTCCCATCTTCCCATAACCGCGGGCACGGCTTTCGAAAGTTCAAATCCCTGCAGGGGTGTCCCAACTTAGCCCATCACAAGCTCTCACGGTCAACGAAGGAATAGACCTCCACCCGAGACATTCCGATCAGACTCGGTATCCCAGTACAACAAGACATTTCGACAGGATAAAACTAAACCAGCAACACCGCCCGAATATGCCGACAAATCCCGATAGGAGCTGCACATATCTCTTTCTCAGGGCACACTCAGATGAGCTCTCCATACAACTAAAACCAAACCTCGAGTTTCCCCGAGGGGGCGCTGCACAGGACTCTAGTTCGGACCAACACTTAGAGGAGCACTGGCCCGGGGGGGTTAAAATAATGATGACCCTTGAGCCGGCCGACTCAAGGGAAGAAAAAGGCTAGGTGGCAAATGGTAAAACCAATGTTGGGCATTGCTGGAGAAGCTTTACTTAAGGCGAACTGTCAAGGGGTTCCCATTATAGCCCAACCGCGTAAGGGACGCAAAATCCAGGAACATAACACCGATATGACGGAAACTAGGGCGGCAAGAGTGGAACAAAACACCAGGCATAAGGCCGAGCCTTCCACCCTTTACCAAGTATATAGATGCATTAATTAAATAAGGTATATTGTGATATCCCAACAAGTAAACATGTTCCAACAAGGAACTGCATCTCCATGTTCCAACAAGGAACAAACTTCAATCTTCACCTGCAACTAACAACGCTATAAGAGGGGCGGAGCAAAGCGGTAACATAGCCAATCAACGGTTTGCTAGGACAACGATGGGTTAGAGGCTGAACATGGCAATTTGGGAGGCTGACAAGCAAGTGGTAGGCATCGTAGCAATGGCATAGCAAAAGAGCGAGCAAACTAGCATAGCAAAGATAGTAGTGATTTCGAGGGTATGATCATCTTGCCTGAAATCCCGCAAGGAAGAAGAACGAGTTCATGAAGAAGACAAGCGGACGTAGTCGAACGAATCCTCACAACACGATGTTAACGGAACCAACCCGAAGAAGCAATCACCGGAAAAGAAGAACACAACATAGTAAACAACCAACACATCAACATGGCATGATGCACAATCAAGTATGATGCATGTCCGGTTTAAAGAGGCATGGCATAGCAAAATGCACAAACAATCCTACAATTAAGTGGAGCTCAATATGCATCGGGATGCATATTGACAAAACACCACATCAATTATTTAGTTCTCTCTCGTTTATGTACCCAACAATATTAAATTTTGTTAAGCATGGCAAGAGGTGAAGCATGATGAAACTATCTAATCTAGGCAAGTTTAAATGAGGCCGGAACAGCAAAACAACAAGTCCGGAAAATCCCCATGTGCCAATATTCGGTTTGGTCCTGATCTGTCCTAAACACAATTTTAGAGTTGTCAATCATGCAAAACAAGTGAACCAAGTTAAACTAGGCATAATTCTACCCCATTTACATATAAAGTTTGTTTAATTCGGAGTTACGGTTATTAAGTTATGAATTAAATCATTTTAACATGGCATAGGAGCAAATTTAAACAAACAACATTTTAAACATTTTAATTGTTGTTATCATGATGCGGATGACGTATGCAAGGATGGTGGGGTGATCCCGGCAAACGGGTGTCCCACATGACGGCGGCAAGGAAACGAGGAATGTGCAAGGATCAACTCGGCCACGGTTCGAACATGAGCATATCAAACATCGCAAGCATTCGTTTCACGGACGTCGTCTCGGGTTATACCTTCGAAGTGTGCAAACGGGACGGTTCTCGTTCGGTGCCAAGTAGAGGAAGTAGACGTTCTCGAGACGTTCGTCGTGGAGGTAGTCGTACACGGCGACGGTAGTTGTACACGGGTTCTCAGCCACGGAAGTAGTCGTACAACGTCTTCGTAGAGGTTCGGGATCACGAGACGGAACTTGACGTCCACGGGGTCTTCGAGGGTCGACGGTAGTGGTACTCGTGATGGTAGTGGAACTTGACGCTCCGAAGGGGTACTTGGCGGGCAGCGGTCGTCGTGTGACTTGTCGATCCATGAAGTCGTTCTCCCGCGTCTTGTCGTACACGTATTGGAGAAGAACTTGGTGTATCCAGGTACTTGGCGTTCCGGTGTAGTAGTCGTTCTCGGGATCGGGGCCCTCATGCACTTGACGACTCCGGAAGGGGAACTTGGCACCCATAGTTGTTGTGTCCACTGTGTCGAAACGGCGCTAGGCAGATGCGGCATGCGGGCTGTGAAGAGGTCAGGAAGCCATGGTGGCGTCGACGACCAGAGGCAAACAAGAGGCTGATGCAGCCATCTCCTCGGGCTAAAACGCGATTGGACAGGGGCACGACGACGTGTCTTGGCGACACAGCGAGGCGCCACGGCTACCAGATGCAGAGGCAGAGGCGATGCGCGATGGCTGGAGGCAGGGGTCGGCGGACGAATCAGCAGCGGACAACGACGACGTCCGGACGGCAACGCAGCATGGCGGCAACTCACGGCATGCCTCTACAGCCATGGCAGAGGACGAGGCAAAGGGCGGCCTCCATGGGGGACCTCCTGTCCCAGGCGCAGCAGCGGGGGCTTCGGCCTAGTTGGTCGGGGACGGGCTGCAGGATAGGAAGGTGGGAGGCGACGACGTGCTTGAGGAAGGGGACGAGGCCGCCGCTGGATTCCGGCAGGATCGAGGGAGGAGCGGGTGGCGGCCTCTTGACGCGCGGCTGCGCAGGCACCAGGCGGAGGAGACGGACGGAGCTTGGCGACGGCGAACTTGGAGACGGGGCGGCGTCAGGCGCGCAGGGCTCCTGGCATGGCGACGGCGAGGTGGGTCGAGGGCGGCGGGCGTGGGCTCGCGCATGCTGGGGAGCGCCTCTCCTCAGCGATGCATGTTGGAGCGAGAAGAAGAGTGGGGATCGAGCAGAGCTCTCTGGCGGCGCGAGGGAACGAGAGAGAGGGTGCGCGAGGGAGATGGGATCGGGCTCCTCGTCCCTGAGTGGCGGCGCGAGGGAGAGAAAACGAGGGAGAGGCCAGGGGATCGGGGCTAGCTAGGGTTAGGATGGTGGGCTTAGGAGGGCATATGGGCCTGGGAGGCTGACGCTGCTAGGAGGCCCAAGTGGCCAGAGGCGGCTGGGCTCCCTCTCTCTCTCAGTTTTTTTTAGAAAAAAAACAGGATCAAAGAGAAAAGAATCTGAGGCTTGGCAATACTATGGAAGATATAAAAAATGACCCTGGAATCCTGGATTTAACTAGTATTTGAATAAAATGCCCTTGGCAATTTTTAGAGGCTGCAATTTTTATACAAGTTTGAAAATAACTCAAACTCGAATAAATCCTTAGCCCAACCAAAACACTTCCAAAAGACCTGAAAAAAAAGAGGAGGTGGTCTTGGCATGGTCTTGGCCATACGAAAGAGGAGAAGGCCACTTGCAATAAATGGGTGAGAATTGAAAGAAAGAAACTATAGATGAGGGTGATGCACTTGATGAGGGATTGGTGGCAAGAGAAAGATGCAAGTGTGTTTTGGTTGATTCCATAAGAATGGAATATTTATTATAGCTCCCTAATAATATTGGGAGTATATGCTATAAAGAGAAGTCACCCTTCCCTCGATTTAAATGAACTGAAGATCCATGCAATTTATTAGGTTGAGTTTTAAAACGGGTTGCATGATGACATGATGCAAAAATGAAATGCAACACGCAAGCAAAAGACATGGCAACGACGGCGAATAAGCGGAGGACACCTAGCACATCGGTCTCGGGACGTTACAGTCATGATCCATAAATAGGACAGTGTCGTCAGCATATTGTAAAATGGAGACTCCCCCGTCCACCAGATGAGGGACTAACCCCTCCACTTGACCATTTTGCTTGGCTCTGCCTATCAGAATGGTCCATATCGACCACTATATTAAATAGGAGAGGAGACATTGAATCCCCTTGTCTCAATCCCCTGCGTTTCTGAAAGTAGTGACCGATATCATCGTTAACCTTAATGCCGACACTACCCTTCTGGACTTGAGAACTCACTTGTTTCCGCCAAGTCTCACTAAATCCTTTCTTGCGCATTGCCTATTGAAGAAATGGCCATTTTACTTGATCATATGCCTTCTCAAAATCCACTTTGAATATAACCCCATCTAGCTTCTTCGAATGAATTTCATGCAACATTTCATGCAGGACAACAATCCCTTCAAGAATGTGTCTCCCAGGCATGAAAGCTGTCTAGCTCGGTTGCACTACCGAGTGAGCAATCTGTGTCAATCTATTTGTGCCCACTTTCGTGAATATTTTGAAACTCACATTAAGAAGACATATTGGCCTGAATTGTTCGATTCGAACTGCCTTCTCCTTCTTTGGTAACAACGTAATCATGTCAAAGTTAAGATGGAACAGTTCTAAATGTCCGTTAAAAAATCATGAAACATAGGCATAAGATCTTCCTTAATAATATGCCAACATTTCTTATAGAATTCTGAGGGAAACCCATCTAGTCCCGGTGCTTTGTTTGGTTTCATTTGTGAAATTGCATCCAACACCTCTTTCTCAGTAAACAGTGCAGATAGAATATCGTTCTCCTCTGCCCGAAGCTGAGGTACATCTCCAATAACAGATTCATTAAGGGACACCGTGCTTGCCTCCGGAGGCCCAAAAAATTGTTTATAATAATTATAGATATACGCTTTACGATTCTCATGGCTGACAATTGTCCCTTTATCATGTTCAAGCTGAATTATTTTCTTCGTTCTATGTTTACCCTTCGCAATAATATGAAAGAATTGTGTATTGTCATCCCCTTGGACAACCACCTTAGCACACAATGCCCACTTGAGTTCTTGTTCTCTAAGAAGAACTCGTAGGCATTGCTAGGCTTCGGATTTCGAGCTCTGCTCAGCTACAGTAAGAAGGTTGACTTCAGCTTTTAAATCTAGAGCATCTATTAATTGGGTGAGTCGCTCTTTTTCTTGTCCGTATATCCCACTCTCGTGTCTGGCCCAAGCTCGTAAAAACTGTTTTAAATGTCTAATTTTGTTTTGCCATCTATCAACACTGGATCTTCCCCTAACAGGTTCTTGCCCATTCGCGTGTGATAATCCCCATAAAGTTTTATCTCTTGAACCAACCTAGTTCAAAAGAGAAAGCATTCTTGTTTGCAATATGTGTCGCAACTCCCAAGTCTACTAGTAATGGTGTGTTGGGGAACGCAGTATTTCAAAAAAATTCCTACGATCACGCAAGATCTATCTAGGGGATGCATAGCAACGAGAGGGGAAGAGTATGTCTACGTACCCTCGTAGACCGAAAGAGGAAGCATTTAAATAACATGGTTGATGTACTCGAACGTCTTCGCGATCCAACTGGTCAAGTACCGAACACATGGCACCTCCGCGATCCGCACACGTTCAGCTCGGCGACGTCCCTCGTACTCTTGATCTAGTTGAGGCCGAGGGAGAGTTTCGTCAGCACGACGGCATGATGATGGTTATGATGAAGTAACCGACGCAGGGCTTTGCCTAAGCACTACAACGATATGACCGAGGTGGAATTCTGTGGAGGGGGCACCGCACACAGGTAAACAATCAACTTGTGTGTTCTAGGGTGCCCCCTGCCTCCGTATATAAAGGAGCAAGGGGGAGGCCGGCCGACCCTCATAGGCGCGCCAAGGGGGGAGGAATCCTCCTCCTAGTAGGAGTAGGACTCCCCCCTTTCCTAGTCCTACTAGAAGAAGAAGGAAGGAGGGGGCGCAGCCCCTTGATAAGTCTCCAACGTATCTATATTTTTTGATTGCTCCATGCTATATTATCAACTGTTTTGGACATTATTGGGCTTTATTATCCACTTTTATATTATTTTTGGGACTAACCTATTAACCGGAGGCCCATCCCAGAATTGTTGTTTTTGCCTATTTTAGGGTTTCGAAGAAACGGAATATCAAACGGAGTCCAAATGGAATGAAACCTTCGGGAACGTGATTTTCTCACCGAACATGATCCAGGAGACTTGGACCCTACGTCAAGAAACAAAGGAGGAAGCCACGAGGTAGGGGGCGTGCCTACCCCCCCCCCCCCCCCCCAGGCGCGCCCTCCACACTCGTGGGCCCCCTGTTGCTCCACTGACGTACTCCTTCCTCCTATATATACCTACGTACCCCCAAACGATCAGATACAGAGCCAAAACCTTTATTCCACCGCCGTAACTTTCTGTATCCACGAGATCCCATCTTGGGGCCTGTTCCGGAGCTCCGCCGGAGGGGGAATCCATCACGGAGGGCTTCTACATCAACACCATAGCCCCTCTGATGAAGTGTGAGTAGTTTTCCTCAGACCTTCGGGTCCATAGTTATTAGCTAGATGGCTTCTTCTCTCTTTTTTGATCTCAATACAATGTTCTCCCCCTCTCTTGTGGAGATCTATTCGATGTAATCTTCTTTTTGCGGTGTGTTTGTTGAGACCGGTGAATTGTGGGTTTATGATCAAGACTATCTATGAACAATATTTGAATCTTCTATGAATTCTTTTATGTATGATTGGTTATCTTTGCAAGTCTCTTCGAATTATTAGTTTTGTTTGGACTACTAGATTGATCTTTCTTGCAATGGGAGAAGTGCTTAGCTTTGGATTCAATCTTGCAGTGTCCTTTCCCAGTGACAGTAGGGGCAGCAAGGCACGTATTGTATTGTTGCCATCGAGGATAACAAGATGGGTTTTTTTATCATATTGCATGAATTTATCCCTCTACATCATGTCATCTTGCTTAAGGCGTTACTCTGTTTTCATGAACTTAATACTCTAGATGCATGCTGGATAGCGGTCGATGAGTGGAGTAATAGTAGTAGATGCAGGCAGGAGTCGGTCTACTTGTCTTGGACGTGATGCCTATATACATGATCATACCTAGATACTCTCATAACTATGCTCAATTCTGTCAATTGCTCAATAGTAATTCGTTCACCCACTGTAAAATATTTATGCTCTTGAGAGAAGCCACTAGTGAAACCTATGGCCCCCGGGTCTATCTTCATCATATTAATCTTCTTGTACTTAGTTATTTCCTTTGCTTTTTTACTTTGCATCTTTATCATAAAAATACCAAAAAATATTATCTTATCATATCTATCAGATCTCACTCTCATAAGTGACCGTGAAGGGATTGACAACCCCTTATCGTGTTGGTTGCGAGGAGTTATTTGCTTTGTGCAGGTACGAGGGACTCGCGCGTAGCCTCCTACTGGATTGATACCTTGGTTCTCAAAAACTGAGGGAAATACTTACGCTACTTTGCTGCATCATCATTTCCTCTTCTAGGAAATCCAATGCATTGCTCAAGAGGTAAACCGCAGATTTCTGGCGCCGTTGCCGGGGAGTCTACACAAAAGTCAACATACCAAGTACCCATCACAACCCTTATCTCCCGCATTACATTATTTGCCATTTGCCTCTCGTTTTCCTCTCCCCCACTTCACCCTTGCCGTTTTATTCGCCCCCTCTCTCTCTATCCTCCCTCTATTTCTCTATTTGCCTCTTTTTGCCCGCTTACTTTTTGTTTGCTTGTGTGTTGGATTGCTTGCTTGTCACGATGGCTCAAGATAACACTAAATTGTGTGACTTTACCAATACCAACAACAATGATTTTATTAGCACTTCGATTGCTCCTCTTACCGATGTTGAATCTTGTGCAATTAATGCCACTTTGCTGAATCTTGTCATGAAATATCCGTTTTCCGGCCTTCCTAGTGAAGATGCCGCTACCCATCTAAATAGCTTCGTTGATTTGTGTGATATGCAAAATAATAAAGATGTGGATAATGATATTTTTAAATTGAAGTTATTCCCTTTTTCGCTTAGAGATCGTGCTAAAGCTTGGTTTTCGTCTTTGCCTAAAAATAGTATTGATTCTTGGAACAAGTGCAAAGATGCTTTTATCTCTAAGTATTTTCCTCCCGCTAAGATCATCTCCCTTAGAAACGATATTATGAATTTTAAGCAACTTGATCATGAACATGTTGCACAATATTGGGAGAGGATGAAATTAATGATACGTAATTGCCCTACTCATGGGTTGAATTTGTGGATGATTATACAAAAAAATTATGCCGGATTGAATTTTGCTTCTAGAAATCTTTTAGATTCGTCCGCGGGAGGCACTTTTATGGCAATCACTTTAGGAGAAGCCACTAAACTCCTAGATAATATTATGGTTAATTATTCTCAATGGCATACAGAAAGATCTACTAATAAAAAGGTGCATGCGATAGAAGAAATTAATGTTTTGAGTGGAAAGATGGATTAACTTATGAAATTATTTGCTAGTAAAAGTGCTTCTTCTAATCCTAATGATATGCCCTTGTCTACTTTGATTTACAATAATAATGAATCTATGGATGTGAATTTTGTTGGTAGGAACAATTTTGGTAACAATGCGTATAGAGGAAATTTTAATCCTAGGCCTTATCCTAGTAATGCCTCTAATAATTATGGTAATTCCCACAACAATTCTTATGTAAATTATAATAAGATGCCCTCTGATTTTGAATCTAATATTAAAGAATTTATTACTTCGCAAAAGAATTTCAATGCTTTGATTGAAGAAAATTTGCTTAAGATTGATGAGTTGGCTAGGAACGTTGATAGAATTTCTCCTGATGTTGATTCTTTGAAACTTAGATCTATTCCTCCTAAGTATGATATCAATGATTCTCTCGAAGCCATGAGAATTTCCATTGATGAGTGCAAAGAAAGAACCGCTAGGATGCGTGTTAAGAAAGATGCCTTTATCAGAGCATGTTCTTCTAGTTCCTATGAAAATAAAGATGAAGATCTAAAAGTTATTAATGTGTCCCCTATTAAATCTTTGTTTTGCAATATGAATCTTGATAATGATGGGACTGAATATGATCCACCTTTACCTAGAAGGCGTTCCAAAAATTCAGAGTTTTTAGATCTTGATGCTAAATTTAATGAAAGTGGGACTGAAGAAATTAAAACCCTAGATGTTGCTAAACCCACTATTTTGGATTTCAAGGAATTTAATTATGAAAATTGATCTTTGATTGATTGTATTTCCTTGTTGCAATCCGTGCTAAATTCTCCTCATGCTTATAGTCAAAATAAAGTGTTTACTAAACATATCGTTGATGCCTTGATGCAATCTTATGAATAAAAACTTGAGTTGGAAGTTTCTATCCCTAGAAAACTTTATGATGAGTGGGAACCAACTATTAAAATTAAAATTAAAGATCATGAGTTCTATGCTTTATGTGATTTGGGTGCTAGTGTTTCTACGATTCCAAAAACTTTGTGTGATTTGTTAGGTTTCTGTGATTTTGATGATTGCTCTTTAAACTTGCAGCTTGCGGATTCCACTATTAAGAAACCAATGGGAAGAATCAATGATGTTCTTATTGTCACAAATAGGAATTATGTGCCCGTAGATTTTATTGTTCTTGACATAGATTGCAATCCTTCATGTCCTATTATCCTTGGTAGACCTTTCCTTAGAACGATTGGTGCAATTATTGATATGAAGGAAGGAAATATTAGATTCCAATTTCCATTAAGGAAAGGCACGGAACACTTTCCTAGAAAGAAAATTAAATTAACTTATGAATCTATTATGAGAGTCACTTATGGATGGCCCACCAAAGATGGCAATACCTAGATCTATCCTTACTTTTTATGCCTGGCTAGGGGCGTTAAACGATAGTGCTTGTTGGGAGGCAACCCAATTTTATTTTTATTCCATGCTCTTTGCTCCTGTTTAGTAATAAATAATTTACCTAGACTCTGTTTTGGTTGTGTTTTTGTGTTTAATTTGTGTTTGTGCCAAGTAGAACTGTTGGGAAGACTTGGGGAAAGTCTTGATATCTTGCTGTAAAAAAACAGAAACTTTAGCGCTCACGAGAACTGCTGCCATTTTTGTTTGGAAAGTGCTATTTAGTTAATTCTTTTTGAAGATGATTAATAGATAAATTCCTCACGTCCAGCAGTTTATTTTAGAATTTTTGGGGTTCCAGATCTTGTGCTAGCTACAGATTACTACAGACTGTTCTGTTTTTGACAGATTCTGTTTTTCATGTGTTGTTTGCTTATTTTGATGAATCTATGGCTAGTAAAATAGTTTATAAACCATAGAGAAGTTGGAATACAGTAGGTTTAACACCAATATAAATAAATAATGATTTCATTAAATTACCTTGAAGTGGTCTTTTGTTTTCTTTCGCTAACGGAGCTCACGAGATTTTCTACTTTAAGTTTTGTGTCGTGAAGTTTTCAAGTTTTGGGTAAAGATTTGATGAATTATGGAACAAGGAGTGGCAAGAGCCTAAGCTTGGGGATTCCCATGGAAACCCCAAGATAACCTAAGGAAACCTAAAATCCAAAGCTTGGGGATGCCCCGGAAGGCATCCCCTCTTTCGTCTACTTCTATCGGTAACTTTACTTGGAGCTATATTTTTATTCACCACATGATATGTGTTTTGCTTGGAGCGTCTTGTATGATTTTAGTCTTTGATTTTTAGTTTACCACAATCATCCTTGCTGTACACACCTTTTATGAGAGCCATACATGATTTGGAATTTGTTTGAATACTCTATGTGCTTCACTTATATCTTTTGAGTTATATAGTCTTGCTCTAGTACTTCACTTATATCTTTTAGAGCACGGTGGTGGATTTGTTTTATAGAAACTATTAATCTCTCATACTTCACTTAGATTATTTTGAGAGTCTTAAATATCATGGTAATTTTCTTAAATAATCCTAATATGCTAGGTATTCAAGATTAGTAAAAAAATTCTTATGAGTGTTTTGAATACTAAGAGAAGTTTGATGCTTGATGATTGTTTTGAGATATGGAGGTAATAATATCAAAGTCATGCTAGTCGAGTAGTTGTGAATTTGAGAAATGCTTGTGTTGAAGTTTGCAAGTCCCGTAGCATGCACGTATGCTAAAGGTCATGTAACAAATTTTAAACATGAGGTGTTCGGCGGTCGGGGACGAGCGATGGTCTTTTCTTACCAATCTATCCCCCTAGGAGCATGCGCGTAGTGCTTGGTATTTGATGACTTGTAGATTTCTGCAATAAGCATGTGAGTTCTTTATGACTAATGTTGAGTCCATGGATTATACGCACTCTCACCCTTCCATCATTGCTAGCCTCTTCGGCACCGTGCATTGCCCTTTCTCACATTGAGAGTTGGTGCAAACTTCGCCGGTGCATCCAAACCCCGTGATATGATATGCTCTTTCACACATAAACCTCCTTATATCTTCGTCAAAACAGCCACCATACCTACCTATTATGGCATTTCCATAGCCATTCCGAGATATATTGCCATGCAACTTTCCACCATTCCGTTCATCATGACACATTCATCATTGTCATATTGCTTAGCATGATCATGTAGTTGACATAGTATTTGTGGCAAAGCCACCGTTCATAATTCTTTCATACATGTCACTCTTGGTTCATTGCATATCCTGGTACACCGCCGGAGGCATTCATATAGAGTCATCTTTAGTTCTAGCATCGAGTTGTAATCATTGAGTTGTAAATAAATAGAAGTGTGATGATCATCATTTTCTAGAGCATTGTCCCAAGTGAGGAATTAAATAAAAGAGAGAGAGAAAGGCCATAAAAGAGAAGGCCCAAAAAATGAGAGAAAAAGAGAGAAGGGACAATGTTACTATCCTTTGCCACACTTGTGCTTCAAAGTAGCAGAATCTTCATGATAGAGAGTCTTTTTCTTTTGTAACTTTCATATACTAGTGGGAATTTTTCATTATAGAACTTGGCTTGTATATTCCGACAATGGGCCTCCTCAAGTGCCCTAGGTCTTCATGAGCAAGAAAGTTGGATGCACACCCACTTAGTTTCTTTTGTTGAGCTTTCATACATTTATAGCTCTAGTGCATCCGTTGCATGGCAATCCCTACTCCTTGCATTAACATCAATCGATGGGAATCTCCATAGCCCATTGATTAGCCTCGTTGATGTGAGACTTTCTCCTTTTTTGTCTTCTCCACATAACCCCCATCATCATATTCTATTCCACCCATAGTGCTATGTCCACGGCTCGCGCTCATATATTGCGTGAAAGTTTATAGGTTTGAGATTACTAAAGTATGAAACAATTGCTTGGCATTTCATCGGGGTTGTGAATGATGAGAGCATTCTTGTGTGACGAAAATGGAGCATGACTAAACTATATGATTTTGTAGGGATGAACTTTCTTTAGCCATGTTATTTTGAGAAGACATAATTGCTTAGTTAGTATGCTTGAAGTATTATTATTTTTATGTCAATATGAACTTTTATCTTGAATCTTTCAGATCTGAATATTCATACCACAATTATGAAGAATTACATTAAAATTATGCCAAGTAGCACTCCGCATCAAAAATTCTGTTTTTATCATTTACCTACTCGGGGACGAGCAGGAATTAAGCTTGGGGATGCTTGATACGTCTCCAACGTATCTATAATTTTTGATTGCTCCATGCTATATTATCTACTGTTTTGGACATTATTGGGCTTTATTATCCACTTTTATATTATTTTGGGGACTAACCTATTAACCGGAGGCCCAGCCCAGAATTGTTGTTTTTTTGCCTATTTTAGGGTTTCGAAGAAAAGGAATATCAAATGGAGTCCAAACGGAATGAAACCTTCGGCAACGTGATTTTCTCACCAAACATGATCCAGAAGACCACGAGGTAGGGGGAGAGCCTACCCCCCCCCCCCCCCAAGCGTGCCCTCCACCCTCGTGGGCCCCCTGTTGCTCCACCGACATACTCCTTCCTCCTATATATACCTACGTACCCCCAAACAATCAGATACGGAGCCAAACCCCTAATTCTACCGCCGTAACTTTCTGTATCCACGAGATCCCATCTTGGGCCTGTTCCGGAGCTCCGCCGGAGGGGGCATCCATCACGGAGGGCTTCTACATCAACACCATAGCCCCTTCGATGAAGTGTGAGTAGTTTACCTCAGACCTTCGGGTCCATAGTTATTAGCTAGATGGCTTCTTCTCTCTTTTTAGATCTCAATACAATGTTCTCCCCCTCTCTTGTGGAGATCTATTCGATGTAATCTTCTTTTTGCGGTGTGTTTGTTGAGACCGATGAATTGTGGGTTTATGATCAAGACTATCTATGAACAATATTTGAATCTTCTCTGAATTCTTTTATGTATGATTGGTTATCTTTGCAAGTCTCTTCGAATTATCAATTTGTTTTGGCCTACTAGATTGATCTTTCTTGCAATGGGAGAAGTGCTTAGCTTTGGGTTCAATCTTGCGGTGTCCATTCCCAGTGACAGTAGGGGCAGCAAGGCACGTATTGTATTTTTGCCATCGAGGATAACAAGATGGGGTTTTTTTATCATATTGCATGAATTTATCCCTCTACATCATGTCATCTTTCTTAAGGCGTTACTCTGTTTTCATGGACTTAATACTCTAGATGCATGCTGGATAGCGGTCGATGAGTGGAGTAATAGTAGTAGATGCAGGCAGGAGTCGGTCTACTTATCTTGGACGTGATGCCTATATACATGATCATACCTAGATACTCTCATAACTATGCTCAATTCTGTCAATTGCTCAACAGTAATTCATTCACCCACCGTAAAATACTTATGCTCTTGAGAGAAGCCACTAGTGAAACCTATGGCCCCCGGGCCTATCTTCATCATATTAATCTTCCAATAATTAGTTATTTCCTTTGCTTTTTTACTTTTCTTTTATATTACTTTGCATCTTTATCATAAAAATACCAAAAAATATTATCTTATCATATCTATCAGATCTCACTCTCGTAAGTGACCGTGAAGGGATTGAGAACCCCTTATCGCATTGGTTGCGAGGAGTTATTTGCTTTGTGCAGGTACGAGGGACTCGCGCGTAGCATCCTACTGGATTGATACCTTGGTTCTCAAAAACTGAGGGAAATACTTACGCTACTTTGTTGCATCATCCTTTCCTCTTCAAGGAAATCCAACATAGTGCTCAAGAGGTAGCACCCCTCCCCCTAGTCCAATTCAGACTAGGCCTATGGGGGGTGCGCGACCAGCCCTTGGCAGCCCCTCTCTCTCCCCTAGGCCCAATAAGGCCCATTACTTCTCCGGTGGTTCCGATAACCCTTCCGGCACTCCGATATATATCCGTTGAGACCCAGAACTCATCCGGTGTCCGAATATAGTCATCCAATATATCAATCTTTATGTCTCGACCATTTCGAGAATCCTCATCATGTCCGTGATCACATCTGGGACTCCGAACAACCTTCGGTACATCAAAACACATAAACTCATAATACCAATCATCATCGAATGTTAAGCGTGCGGACCCTGCGGGTTCAACAACTATGTAGACATGACCGAGACTCACTTCTGGTCAATAACCAATAGCGAAACCTGGATGCTCATATTGGTTCCTACATATTCTATGAAGATCTTTATCGGTCAAACCGCACAACAACATACGTTATTCCCTTTGCCATCGGTATGTTACTTGCCCGAGATTCGATCGTCGGTATCTCAATACCTAGTTCAATCTCGTTACCAGCAAGTCTCTTTACTCGTTCCGTAATGCATCATCTTGTAACTAACTCATTAGTAACATTGCTTGCAAGTCTTATAGTGATGTGCATTACCGAGAGGGCCCAGAGATACCTCTCTGACAATTGGAGTGACAAATCCTAATCTCGATCTATGCCAACTCAACAAACACCATCGGAGACACCTGTAAAGCATCTTTATAATCACCCAGTTACGTTGTGACATTTGATAGCACACTAAGTGTTCCTCCGGTATTCGGGAGTTGCATAATCTCATAGTCATAGGAACATGTATAAGTTATGAAGAAAGCAATAGCAACAAACTAAAAAATCATAATGCTAAGCTAACAGATGGGTCAAGTCAATCACATCATTCTATAATGATGTGATCCCGTTCATCAAATGACAACCCTTGTCCATGGCTAGGAAATTTAACCATCTTTGATTAACGAGCTAGTCAAGTAGAGGCATACTAGTGACACTCTGTTTGTCTATGTATTCACACATGTACTAAGTTTCCGGTTAATACAATTCTATGATGAATAATAAACATTTATCATGATATAAGGAAATATAAATAACAACTTTATTATTGCCTCTAGGGCATATTTCCTTCATGGTGTGTGGTCAGAGATCGCCCTCTGCATCGCAATGGGTATTTTTGTTCCAATTCCACACTAGCAAGCACCCTATCCAGCTTCTCATAAGTTGGATTGGGCAACGAATTGGACCATGTATATTGTCTACCTGTGAGCTCTATTTCTCTCAAGCTAAGACTTTCAATAATCATGTTAAACATCATAGACCAAGGATCATCGAAGTTATCATTATTCTTTTCACCTCTCCTCTAAATTATGTTAAAATCCCCTCCGACTAGGATTGGAAGGGTCTCGTCCCGACAAATCCGTACCAAGTCTACTAAAAAATCTGGTTTAAGTTCGGGTTGTGCTGCCACATAGACCGCTACGAGAGACCATCGGAAGCCATCCAATTTCGATATCACCCGAAACTTGACCGCAAAGTCCCCCCAAACCACATTAATTACCTCAAGCATTTCGCACCGAACCCCTAGCAAAATCCCACCGGATCTTCCCCTACGAGGTAAACAGTGCCAGTCAAAATCAATTCCTCTGGACAAAGTTCCAAGGAATTGTGAGGTGAAATTATCCCGTCCTGTTTCAAGTAGCGCAATGAAATCTAACTTTTGCTCTATCGTTGTCTCTGCCAAGCATCTTCCTTTAGCCAGGTCAGCTAGACCTCTGCTATTCCAAAAGATTCCTTTCATAGATCATCGTGAAATTTTTTTCTTAAGATTAACCCTAGCACTCCTACGAACCGCCGAAGTCGGATATATTTTCTGTTTCCAGGGTCTCTTGGGATTCTCCCCATCACCCTTTGGGAATGAATGATCGGCAAAACTCGAGACATTACCCTCCGTCATTAGAGGCTCTACAATGTCCACATTCTCTGACCCATCCTCATCTTCGACCTCCGTACTAGGCAATAGATTATTACATATGTTTGCAAGAGCGGCCATTCCTAAAATTTTCATGTCATCATCATTCATAGGTCTGACTGATGCGAGGTTCCGAATTATTTCAGAAGCTCCCTCTGCTTCTAAATCTAAAAGACCATTTACTAAATTTGCCACCTCCTTCACATTCGAACCCAAGGAAATTCCTAACTCGTTTGCTTTATCAATAATTTCAAGATCGGTAAAATGCAAAATTGAACAACTCTTATCGAAGGACATACCTGTAGTTGCCTCGACATCTCAAAGCTTGGCCACCCTCATGGCGTGCCTTAACTGCAGATCGTCGGCATCTGGTTGACCCTGGATCCGGTCACTGACATGCCTGCCAGCCGTCACCGGATCCATGATCCCACCAAAAGCAATCAACTCCTCTGAAGTCCTCTCCCGAGGCATCTGCGCCCCGTTCCCACGCCCATCCCTTGATGCCATTGAAGATGGGAAGGGCGTGGTTGAGTGGGAGCCACCACCAGTAGTGACGGGAGAGCGAGACCATGGAGCCACCTGCTCAACAGTCGCACTCCCCGCCAACCTGTCATCATGGCGTGGACTCGTCATGACCGTGGACGGGCTGCGGGCCTCCTGCCCATGCTCCTGACTGTGCCTGCCAGTGCTGCTCCGCGGGGAGAGGGCGCCGCGAGCCTCCTGCTCGTGCCCCTCTCCAAGGTGTGTAGGGACCGCCACATGGGAGAAGATGGTGCGGGCCTCCTGCCCACTTCCCCTCCCACACGCACGCGGCAAAACGGTGGCCGCCGAAACAGCCATCGGCGAGGTACTTGGAGCGCTCCTCCCTAAACCGCCCGGGGTGGGTGAAGTAGGAGGAGAGCGGCAACGAACCTCCTCGTCGACCGTCCCTCCGATCTCCACCGTCTCATGTCTGGGTGAAACCGACACCCCGAAGTCTACCTGCTGAGATGAAGGTACCGACGGTGACACACAGTCAGGCACCGACGGTAGCTCATGTTCCGCCGGATCATCCACCTCAACTCGGCTACTCCATAAGCAGCTAGGTGCAGACCGCGCTCCAAAAGAACCAAACCGAAGCATGTTCATCGCAGTCGTGAAAGATGACGTCTCCTTGGCAGACTTATCCGCCTTATCCAACTGTGAATTCAGCCCTTTAGCCGGCTCACGTGGTGTACTCTCAGGCCCCTTGTCCTAATTCCCAGGGGCTCCATCCCCCTCAGTCGTATCCATATCCTGATGCTCATCCCCCTCCTGAGGTATCGGGGTATCCTCAATCTCAATCTCTAGTACATATGTGACCCCGACATGGGTCCACTTAACTACATCCGGCACGAACTCAAGACTGACCACATTGACCAGTAACCTCGCCGCTCCTTGTGCGCGAGTGAAAGGCATGTCCACCTGTTCCGTCTTACCAATGAGTGATCCCAAGCTCCAAGCTACCAAAAAGTGATTAATCGGTTTGCGAGGTGCACCATAGAACCGTACCCAGACCTTCTCTAAAGGTGTACCCTCGGGCTCCTTCTGCTTCCACTCGTCAAAAGCCATAATAACGTTAGCACTCGGTACCCTGCACATGCCAAATTTAAGTATATGCAACTGATCTTCCTTAGTGGGGAAATCAACCTTGTAAGTTTGGTTCTCCAGCTTATCAAGATGCCACTGATAGTTGCCTGGTACCAACTCTCTCAACTGTCTCACCATCCGAGTCTTTGTCATGGACCCACTGGTAACCTTAACCACTACTAGAAAAGAACTCTCCACCACATGAGTCATAGGTGACATCAAGTGACTCAAAGAACATCAATTCCTGACAGCAAACTCCATATATGTTGACCCATGGCTTAAGACCCAAAGAAGCGGGCATTCACCGGACACATGCTGCGATCTGAGGCAGTAATCACAAAGCTCATTAGTACACTCTGCGACAAAATGTCTGGCTCGTCACATCTATAGCAAGGCAGCTTCTTCTTCTTCATAGCCCACTTCGAAAGCTTTTCACCCTCAGTTTTGTCCGGACCCTTGTCAGCTCCAGAAGTGGGTACCGGGATGTTAACCGCTGCAAGAGCCCGGACCGTGTCCGCAGCCACCTCGTGTAAAGCTGGTGAAGCCGCCGCTGCTATGATATCCATCATCGCCACTTGGGCCGTCTGCACTACCTCGGCAGCCGGCGGTGGTGGAGGTGGGCGCGGTGGGGGCGGGCACTGCCGTCCCCCTCTCCTGCTGCGGAAACGATGCCCACCCAGAACTTGTCGTTGAGGCCAGCAACACCTTCCACAAAATTTCCTGGCGGTCCCTGGAAACCACGTCCCGGTCCGCCGCCATTGTACCCATTAAAACCTTGGCCGCCACTAGAAGACCACCCTCAATGCTGAACTTCTACATAAACGCCGTAACCATCATCACCCAATTGCCTGTACCGGTTGTAGCGGTTATCTCTGCCAGTGCCGCCGTGCGCAGCCCATCTCGGATAGGCGTCGCGGCCACATCCCACTGCCTGCGCCTTGGCTGCCGGTGGCGGAGCAGGCTCCTCCTGTTGTCGTACATTAGCCCGGCCAGTAGCCGTCTTTGCCGGAGGCCCCAAGGTGGGCGTCGCCGTAGCGGGCGGCGGCCCCTGCCTCGGTGGCGGACCCCCACGCCCCGCCCCCGCGGCGGACGGCGGCCCGTGCCTAGCAGGCGGCGGATGTTGGAACTTCGCCCACAGGATCGATCACATCAAATTACGATGAACACATGCGCACAAAAAATTGATAGCCAAGGGCTCGTATCGTGCCTTTTGTTTTCCTCTTTATTTATTTTTCTTGTTTTTCTCTTCACGTTACAAATCTCATGAATTGGTTGTGTATATATATACACATACCAGCCATAACATCGACCGACTCGAGACCTTACTCGCACTTGCTTTGGACTCCGGAAGCAACACGGACACAACCCAACAAAGGCAAACTCCTAGCCTAATAAGAACACTACTACTAGGACACGCGAAGTCGCTTTTCTAAACTAATCAACCGGCAACGCTGATCGCACTTCATACTAATCCGAATAGGACTCAAACATGACTATAGGTACTGGTAATCTCAAACTTACCTGATTCATCTTAACTTATGTTTGGATTACCAAATGTTGAGTATATGTGTTATGTGCATATTGTGTATTGGGCCCGCTTCCTAGTTCCTTGTATAGTTGAGGTCTGTGGTTCACCTTTGTACATCATATATACATATCTATGCACGAAGAGCAATACATTGTGCAATTCACATATTACATGATATCAGTTTTTAGGTTCTAAATCCTAGTTTTCCGCTGTTGCCGCTGCCGCGCACCTTCTCCGTGCCGCCGCCGCCGCCTCCCATCTGCCGCCACCGCCCGCGCGTCAACCGCACCGGCCGCCGCTACCCTTTCGCATGGGTGCTCCTCCAGCCGCCGCTAGCCTCGCGCGCTGCTAGCACGTCCGCTGCCCGCTGCTAGCCACTTTCATACGTGGATTCATCATCCTCTTGATATGTTCAAAAGTCAAAGGCATGCTAGCCATTATCTACAACATGAAGATCGGGCGGTCTCCATCTAGTGGCTTGATATAGGAGCTGACAGCCGCACGCTGCGTCGCCCGATCCATCGCGCCAGCCATCAAGTTGCTTCGCTGCCGCATCGCTCGATCTGCTGCGTGCCCGAGCTGCTGCTGCCGCCGCGCGATCCATCCAAGCCGCGCATTCCCGAGTTGCTGCTGCCGTCGCGCGATCCACCCAGAGCCGCCATGCGAATCTCCGTCGTCGGACCAGCGATGGCGTCAACCGGCCCGTCCACTGCCGCCTCTGTCGTCCTGCCGCCGGCACCCTCTGGCGCGGCTCTGCCGCCGGCGCCTTACGGCGCGGCCTCGTCGCCGTACGGGACGGCCGCCACCTACGGCGCGTCCGTCGTCGCCCCGCCGCCGGTGCCATTCGGCGCCCCCCCCCCCCCCACGCGCTCGTTCCAATGTACTGGGCGTACGGGGCTCCGCCCGCGTATGAGTCTCCCGGGTACTGGTGGGGGTCGTCAGCGGTACCGCGGTTGTAGCTGGGGCAGCCGAGGCTGTATGGAGCGTACCCACCGCCGCAGTTGAGCAGCGGCTACGGCTTCCCCATGGCATCTTCGTCCCCCTCGCCGTCCCTGCCGTCGGCGCTCTGGGACCCGATGCTCCTCACCGGGCTGCATGTCGCTCATACGCCGACGAACTACACTGGAGGTGGTGATTGGTACATGGACACCAGTGCAACGGCTCACATGTTTGCTCATCCTGGTAACCTGGCCTCCTTCACTCCTGTCTCCACCGACCGCCGCATCATTGCCGGCGACGGTTCCACACTTTCTATCACACATGTTGGGCACACTTCTTTTCTTTCTACTTCTACTTCATTATCTTTGTCTAACATACTTGTGTCACCTCATCTTATTAAGAATCTCATTTTCGTTCGTTGTTTCACTCGTGAAAATCCTTTTACCGTTGAATTTGACAAGCTTGGTTTTTGTGTCAAAGACGCTCGCACCAGGATGGTACTTCGCCGATGTGACGGCCCCGACAAGCTCTATCTGGGGCACTCGCCTTCATCCACCACCATCGCACCGGTTGCTCTCTCCGCTGGCGTCGATCTCTGGAACGCTCGCTTGGGTCATCCCAACCCCGTCACACTTCATCATATTCTTAGGAGTTTCAGTTTCAGTTGCAATAAAATCAAGGATCACACTTGTCATGCCTGTCGAGTTGGCAAACATGTTTGTCTGCCGTTTACTAATTCCACCACCATTGCTTCTTTTCCTTTTCAGTTGATTCATAGCGATTTGTGGACTTCTCCGGTTCCCAGTAACTCGGGTTATTTATATTATCTGGTCATTCTTGATGATTATTCTCATTATGTGTGGACTTTTCCTTTGCGTAGAAAGTCGGATGCACTCTCTACCTTGGCGTCCTTTTTCTCCTATGTCCGCACGCAGTTTGGGCGTCCCATCATTGTGCTTCAGACGGACAATGGAAAAGAGTTCCACAACCTCGCTTTCCGCACCTTTTTGTCGCATCACGGCACAGTTTTCTGCCACACATGCCCGTACACTTCACAGCAGAACGGTCGAGCCGAACGCGTCCTTCGCACTCTGAATGACTGCGTTCGCACGCTCCTGTTTCATGCCAACGTGTCGCCTCATTTCTGGCCGGACGCACTCGCCACTACATCACTTCTTCTTAACATTAGACCCTACCGCCCACGGTGTAACTACGCACCTCAACCATCTTCTTTTTGGTATGCCCCCGTCTTATGACGACTTGCATATTTTTGGGTGCCTTTGCTATCCCAGCACTGCCGACACTGCTTCTCACAAGCTTGCACATCGATTTGTCGCATGCATCTTCATTGGCTACCCCTCCAACTCCAAGGGATATCGGTGCTACGATCCCGTCTCCCACCGTGTGTTCACTTCCCGGCACGTTTATTTTCATGAGCATGTGTTCTTGGCCCGCCCCTGGCTTTGAGCCCCCCCCCCCCCCCCGCATGAGGCGCCTCCTACAGCTGTGGCACTGGCGCCCCCGACGTTGGCGCCCGCCGCTCCCGCACCCCCCCCCCCCCCCCCGACGCCCCCGACGTTGGCCCCGTCGGCGCCCACAACCCCCTAGGCGCCCCCGGTGCCCTCTCGGCGGCTCCGGCGCCCCCCCCCCCCCCCCCCCCCCTCGGTGCCTGTGGCCGGTCCGTTCACCCACGCCCGTACGGGCATTTTTCGCCCGAGCTCACGCTACGCCTCGGATGACTACGTCCATGCGGCGTCCACCACTGAGTTTTCGCCGTTGCCGTCCTCCGTTCAAGCCGCTCTTTGTGACCCGCTCTGGACGGCTGCAATGCAAGAGGAGTTTGACGCCCTGTTGCGCAACCAGACGTGGCAGCTTGTTCCCCGTCCCCGGCACGCCAACGTGATTACTGGGAAGTGGGTGTTTAAACACAAGCTCCATCCTGATGGTACCCTTAATCGCTACAAAGCATGATGGGTCGTTTGTGGCTTCCGAGAGCGTGCTGGCATCGACTTCACCGACACCTTCGCTCCGGTCGTCAAGCCCGGCACGATACGCACGGTTCTCCACCTTGCGGCCTCCCGTGCTTGGCCGGTGCACCAGATGGACGTCTCCAACGCCTTCCTCCATGGCCACCTTGAGGAGCATGTCTTCTGCCAGCAGCCCACCGGGTTTGTTGACCCGGCGCTTCCCGATCACGTGTGCCTGCTTTCGCGGTCCTTGTATGAACTCAAGCAGGCTCCGCGCGCTTGGTACCAGCACATCGCGGCGTTTCTCCACCATCTTGGGTTCCGCTCCACCCGGTCGGACGCCTCGCTCTTTGTCTATCATCAGCGCTCTGACACGGCCTACTTGCTGCTCTATGTCAACGAAATCATCCTGACGGCATGTACGGCTGATCTCCTCAGTCAGCTCATGGCTCGTCTTCGCGCTGAGTTCGCCATCAAGGACTTGGGTCCTTTGCACTACTTCCTCGGTGTCGAGGTGGTGCGCCATTCGGATGGCTTCTTCCTTCATCAGAGGAAGTACGCTCACGAGCTCCTCGAGCATGCAGGCATGCTTAACTGCAAGCCCGCCGCTACGCCTGTCGGTACGAAGGCCAAGCTTTCGGCCACGGACGGTTCTCCTGCTTCGGATGTTGCTTTCTATTGATCTATCGTTGGTGCTCTCCAGTACCTCACTCTGACTCGACCGGAGATCCAGTATGCCATGCAGCAGGTGTATCTTCATATGCATGCTCCTCGAGACGTTCACTGGGCTGTCGTCGTCGTCCAAGCGGCAGCCTACGATCTCTCTTTCCAGTGCTGAGGCTGAGTAACGTGCGGTGGCCAACGCCGTCGCCGAGTATTCGTGGCTTCGCCAGCTGCTTCAGGAGCTCTCTTGCCCTGTTGACCGTGCCACAGTGGTCTACTGCGACAACGTCTCGGCGGTCTACCTCTCCGCTAACCCGGTGCATCATCGACGGACCAAGCATATTGAGTTGGATATTCATTTTGTTCGGGAACAGGTGGCCCTTGGCCATATTCGCGTTTTGCACGTCCCTACTTTCCAACAATTTGCCGATATCATGACCAAGGGCTTGCCTACAGCGTCATTTGAGGAGTTCTGGTCCAGTCTTTGCGTCAGCCGCAGTGCCGCTTCGACTGCGGGGGGATGTTGAGTATATGTATTATGTGCATATTGTGTATTGGGCCCGCCTCCTAGTTCTTTGTATAGTTGAGGTCTGTGGCCCACCTTTGTACATCATATATATGTGCCTATGCATGAAGAGCAATACATCGTGCAATTCACATATTCTATACCTGACAATCACCCCCTAATCCAAACATCCGACTTTTTACTTGACATGACACGCAGATGATCACCTCTTCATCTTGTCCCACTGATTGCCTCCGGTGACGCGACTTACCGGATCACAACTTCGCTCTTCTCGCAATGATGATCACCACTGCAACATCATCTTTTTTGTTCATGCCGACTTGTAGATTGGACCAACGATTACCTGGACTACCAGCCACGCTGTCACATCTTAGCGTGCTACATGCAGACTAAACACATAGCCTCATGTAGGAACTCAACTTAACTGGTCCGTGTCCATCTTCACGTTGATCTTGGTCTTCTCATCGGTTGCTCGCACACGGACAGACACAACTCTTCACCCGCCACATCTTTACATCTTTCCTCTGTCGTTTGTGACACAACTTACCAAACGACGCTTCATGTCCGACGGCATCACAACTCGCCATATATGCGCAACTCAACTTCACCGTATATGAACTCGCCGGAACTCCTTGATCACGAACGGAAAAGTAAGGCACGAATTCTTTTTTCCGCCCGCTCTCGCTCGCAATTCTCCTTCGCCAGTGAATCATCTGAACTGTAGCAGAAGACTCACACACCTGAACTCTTGGACGCGCCTTACAAGAACTCATATGCACACCTAGACAACAGCTCGCAACTTTGTCGCCTCTTCCTCACTCCTCCGAACGATGATCTCAATGATTTTTTAGGTGTCGCAACTTCGGCACCTCCATAATCATCAACGATCACCAACGCCCTGCCGACAACAGCCCTGTCTCCCTCCTCCAGGTAGTTCCGTCGAACGACAATCACCCGTCTTCTCGTCGTCGCTCCGCCGAACGACAACCGCCCAATTCCTCCATGTCGTTGCACCCCCAACGACTAAATCGCCCGCTCCTCGTCGCTGCACCACCCAGCGACTATATCGCCCGCCCCGAGGTGCTAGTCGGGTCGCCACCCCGGGGCAAGCGCGCGGCTTGAAATCGACCTTGCTCTAGGTACCAATTGTTGAAACTTCGCCCATAGGATCGATCACATCAAATTATGATGAACACACGCGCACAAAAAATTGATAGCCAAGGGCCCGTATCGTGCCTTTTGTTTTCCTCTTTATTTCTCTTTCTTGTTTTTCTCTTCACGTTACAAATCTCATGACCTGGCTGTGTATATATATACACATACCAGCCATAACATTGACCGACTCGAGACCTTACTCGTATTTACTTTGGACTCCAGAAGCAACACGGAGACAGCCCAACAAAGGCAAACTCCTAGCCTAATAGGAACACTACTACTAGGACACGTGAAGTCACTTTCTAAACTAATCAACCAGCAACGCTAGATCGCACTTCATACTAATCCAAATAGGACTCAAACATGACTATATGTACTGGTAGTCTCAAACTTACCTAATTCATCATAACTTATGTTTGGATTACCTAATAGCGGACCACCCCGGCCAGCGACAAAAATACCACTATCTGAAACTTTTTTTTGTAAGTTGGATGCCTTGTCTAACGGAAGTTTCTCTATCTTGTGCAGGATCCTTATGTTTCGATACATCCAATTGATTCCCATCTCAGCAGGACCTGTCACTACCATTGTAGACAAATCATCACCGGGGAAGTACTTGCTGCAACCATCCACCCTCCAAACAGTTTCTTTTTTCTGTGTGCTCCTGACTTGTAAATCGGATTTCCATCCTCAAATCAGATCGGTTTTCCTGCATTCTCCCCCCTTTGCAAATCTGCAGTTCTACCTCATGTGACATGCTCTGGCACGGTCAAGAAGCATGGTCGCTGCCATTTTGTCTCCCGGCCTGGGACAGCCAGACAGCCATGCATGTACCCTTTCTGTACAAAAATGTAAGACGTTTTTTTTTTTGCATAGAGCATAAAAAATGTATTACATTTTGTTACGGAGAAAGTAGAAAACACCATCTGTCTACGACTAGCCACAGTGAGAGTAACTTCAACAGTAACATCAACTCCAGCTCAGCAAACTTTTTTATGTGGCAATAAGTTAACGAGGAGAGAGATAGTTTCAGTAACTTAGCTAGTTACTGTACCATCATATGTCCCAATGCAATATGAGTCTATAACCTAATAAATGAAGTTTTGCATGACACTGCACTTATGTTACTACCCCTATGAAGATAGTAATATAGTCTAGGGATATGTGTATATTACTGGTGTATGTTACTCTCCGTTATGGCTATCTACAGCCAATGTTGTGATTTGCACGAGAAGGTTTTATTTGTACCCTGCTACCTAGATACGTTTGATACAAGTCTATCCGCTCCTCTCAGTGAGAAGTATATCCATACACCACTTTGTCATTTTTAGAGTTTACGATTGTAGTTGGGCTGGCATTTCTGGCTTGTTCAGCTGCGTGTTAGCTGGGTTGGGGTCAATCATATTGTATGGCTGGGGTCAGAGGCAACTTCTATTAAGCACACTAGCCTAAAAAATCTCGTGGGAAAACTGAAACAAACTGGTGTCAATTCACGTAAGTGGTTACACTTGAGCTCCGTAACACGACTACACGAGCACTTGTAACAAAGTTAGAGCAACTCTAGCAGATCCCGCATCTCGTCGGCCCGCAAAACGCTTTTGCAGTTCGTGCAACACTGTTTTTGCGGGCCGGCACGGACAGCCACAGATGTAGACCCCTTAAACAGACTTATAAAAGTATATTCGCGGAATATGTTTTTTTACGGGTCGATTTTTGCGGGTTCTGCTCGTGCACCATCGCGACGACCCGGAAACAGAAAAACTGCAAATCTCACATTTGACATAGGGTTTCACAAACAAGTTCAAATTCAAATGACATAACACAGTTTTACACGCAAATAAAAGCCAAGTTCATTACGACAAATGCAAAAAGAGGGCCCTGCAAAAGTTTGCGCCCATGTCCGGCATCATCTTGGTCGATCTCTACTCCGCGCCAATCGAGTCCACCTTGAAGTTCATCGCCACCACCAAAGCCATCTCCTGCGCTTGTTCCAACTCCCGTACCAAAATCATCAACATTGCCACCATATGGAGCAGAGAAAACATCTCCGGAACTGTAGCACGCACCGGCCAACGCCACCATTCTTCTCTTCAAGATTTCTCTCCTTTCCATATCAATGCCATGTTTTGGTGAGATCGTCCATGACATTGCGGTTCATTGACATGATCTTGTTCTCTTCGGCGAGCAGCTTGGACATGGCTTTGTTTTCTGCAACACGTGCTCTTCTCTCCTCAACGGCAGCTTTGCGCAGGCCCTCTTCTTTGAGCAATTGCCACTTTTCTTGCTTATCCTTTGCCTTCTTTTCGGCCAACTCTTTCTTGATCTCCAACGACTTCAACAACATCGACTCGTTTGATTGCACCATGGCATCAATCTTCTCCCTCAAGCTTGATGCTTCTTGCTCTCTCTTCATCTTCTCATTGGTCTTCATGTCGCCATCGGGCTTGTGCAAATTTCTTGGGCCATCATTATCCTCATCTTCATCCATGTTTGTAAGTGAGCCTCTCTTTGGTGGGGACTCTTTGTCGATCAACTTCCACTTCTCGCAATTTTGGAGCAACTCCCAACAATGCTCTAGTTTGAAGAATTTTCCTTTCGAAGCTTCCATATCCTTGTATCTATGTTGAGCAATCTTGTCCTACAAAATGTGAACAAAGTGATGCAATAACGTCCCATGATGCAAATATGATGATGCACAACTTGAACAAAGGCAAAACAAACTCACGTGGTCGGACTCCACGGTGCCACTTCGAGGTGCATTGCGTACTTGCTCCAAGCAAGCTGCCCAACGGCTCCACATTGGTTTGATATTCTCCCAACGCCCTTGGAGCGACCGAAATGTGTGTGGAGTCTTATTGGGATGCTTTTCCATAATGCGGAAGTATTGATCTTCGATCCTTTACCAATATCTCTTGGCGGTTTGAGAAGTTCCCGTGCATGCATCAAGAGGCACCGCACTCCATACTTTGATCAAAGCTTGATCTTCCAAGATCGTGTAGTTCTTCGATCTTATGCTTTTCTCAATTTTTGTTTGCGATTGCGCATACGCTTCCGCTTCGATCTCCTCCAATTCATCCTCACAACCATGATCATCCACGCCGGCCTCCGTTTCATTGTAGTCGAATGCGTCGAACGGGGCTTGATCAATGTCAACCGCATTCGTGTCCAACAAGTTCACGAACTCAGTTGTTGCATTGTTCGAACCACCGCTATAGAGAACAATAACAAGTCACGAGCTATCAAGGATAATGGCGAAAAATGAAAGGAAATCGCCATGGCCGAAGACGCATACCTTCCGGCCATTTCGTTGAACACCTCGCTTGCGGGGGAGCGGCACCGTTGAACGGCATCGCTGGAGCACTCCTTGCGGTGGGATGGAGTGAGATGATGAAGAAGGTCGCTTCTTTGTAACCGGAATCTTCCTCCGCTTTACGCCCGCAACCTTGCCGACCTTCTCCGTCGCCGGTCGGGATCGCGCTGCCGCGTTGGCGCCCGAGGCGCGGGCCATCGCGGTGGGGGCAGCCGGATTCCCGCCCTGCACGACCACGTTGCCCTGCCGCTTGCGGGCAGGCGCGGCGTTTGCTTGGGCGACGGCGGCGGGGCCAACATGGCCGGCGACGAGATCCGCCCGTGGGGAAGAAGCGTGCGCGACCTCGACGATGACGGGGGGCAGCATGGGGTCGTCCATGGCAGCGAGGGACGGCCGGGGAGGAAGCGCCGGAGCGTGCGGAGGCGGGGCAATGGTGGTGGAGGGTGGGGGAGCGGGAAAGGGTGCGCGGAAATGTCCCTCCCGTCAAATCTCGCTGCGGATAGGGGTTGACCTCGGGTCGACCTCCCAGTCCATGAAGATAGAGGTTAAGGGAGAAGATTTGCCACGCCCCGCAAAAATATTTACGGGGCGGGGCGGGATGCGGGCTCTGATCAGACATGTTTTCCCTCCCCGACCCGTATTTTGACGGTTATTTTACGGGCCGGGCGAGACGTGGGGTCTGCTAGAATTGCTCTTAGCTCCACGCTTTTGGTCCACCTGAATCTAGACGCGGCAGAATAGGACTATAGCCGGAATCTCCAAGCTTATCATCCGACTTCTTCTCACTGGCAATTTGGTGTATCGCTAGCACACGCAGGATTGCTGCACTATGATTAAGTTTGGCTCTCCACACCAACTTAGGTGATGAACATTTGCACGTCCTAATACCTCTCATGCCGACTCAACTAACAGTAGGTTTAAGTTCAACAACATAGGCTTGTAACGTGGCACGTAATTCTTTTTTTTAGAGAAAAGGCCATAGCCCGACTTTATAAATAAAGTCACAAGGCAGAGTCACAAGCCCAAACACCAACATAAGGCGAAGCCAGCAATAATTCACGAAAACAGTACTAGGGACCAGGATCACGAAAGTATTAGGGGTACATGGCAACCTGCCAGACACGACACGCAGGCCGGAAGAAAAATAGACACCGCCAGCATCAAAGACGAAGAAGCATCGACAGGAAAGGTCAAGCTCCAGGGGCCTGCCCAGAAATAGAAGACGCCCAGGCCCGAACTTTAGAGATGAGCAGGTCCAGCACTCCCCGGTCGTCCTCCTTAGTCAATAATCTCCACTGCTGTAAGAAGATATAAGATTTGAAAAGAGCGTCAGCAGCCTTAGATGGGAAGACATGCTCGATCGTAAATTTGTTCCTAATCGTCCACGAAGACCAGCAAATTGCACCCAGGCCAACCCAAAAAACCCTCTTAGTCACCCCAACCAGCGAGTTGGCAAGGTTTCTCAGCTCAGGAAAGGAGGAGGGATTCCAAGTAACCTAGAGCCAGGAATGAACGCAACTCCGGACCAGCTAAGCCAACACACAATTAAAAAAATATGGTTCGTATCTTCCACGGCACCGCATAGAGCACAGAATTCCGAGCCCAGCCCGTTCCGCTTACGAATTTGGTCGGCTGCAGGGAGACGGCCTCTCCTGCCAGAGGAAGATTTTAATCTTAGGAGGAACTCTGGACCGCCAAATGCAAGAGAATCTATTCGAAGGGGCACCTCCGATGAGACTAGAGTACAAAGATTTAACTGAAAACCGACCCGAGGGAGAATGAGGCCAGACCACCGTATCCGGCGTCTCCGAGAGCAAGGGGAAGAAGGCAGAGAGTCTTTGCCAGTCATCCAACTCTTCAGAAGACAGGGAACGGCGAAAAGCCAGATCCCAATTATTAGCCGCCACCTCCGCGATGGAGATATCCGGTTTAGGACAATAAGAAAAAAGAACCGGAAAGCTAACAGCCAGAGGGGTATCACCACACCACCAATCACGCCAAAAACGAACCGAGGTACCGTTACCGACATTGAACTTAACATGATCCAGGAACAAGGGTCTGACTTTAATAAGGTCTTTCCAGAATTGGGATCCATGCCGGGCCACTGCAAACATCAGGCTAGAGTGTGGGAAATATTTAGCTTTAAGAATAGAGTACCATAAGGAAGCAGCCCCACTACTAGTCATGATTTTCCGCCACCATTTGAATAAAAGACATTTGTTCATGACCATCATGTTAATAATCCGTAACCCCCCAAGGTTTTTAGGCTTGCACATGAGCTTCCATTTAACCAGCCTATACTTCCGTTTGTTGTCAGCAGCATTTCAATAGAACGCACCCCTGTGCTTGTCAAAACCGGCATGAATGCCAGCCGATAGGAGATAAAAGCCATTAGAAACATAGGGAGGGAGGAGAGGCACGTAATTCTCTAAATAAGTACTTCTATTTGGCGAGTATATATGCAAAATTGCACATCCAACAAGAAAATATGTTGACGATAGCTTAGGCACAAGATATTTGAGAGTGCATCTTGGAAGCACAAAAGTAGCTAGCACGGGAAAGATGGAGGAAAGGAAAGGAACGGATAGTATATATAGAAGATAATGAGGGAAAGGGACGGCAAGGAATTCAATGGTTTTTTTTCTGTAGGCACGAAATGCATGTGTGCATGTTTTAATGTCAAAACGGATGCACATGTGTATCCTCTCTTGCAGCATATGCCTCACAATCTACTTCCCGTCAGCCGAAATACAGTGCATGCACATGGAAGCAAACAAGAGATCTCTATATTTTGGAATAGGATACGGCCAAGTATCTTTTGAGGAGTGTATTTGTTCCTCTAAAAAAGCTTTGTTTCTAACTGATTTCTTAAACTTAACGAAATCCTATTCGTTTAATTTTGGGCCACCGACATAAACTTCACTACTATATTACTCCCTCCGTCCCATATTATAAGAGTAATTTTGACACTACACTAGTGTAAAAAGTGCTCTTATATTATGGGACAAAGGGGGTATTTCATTAAATGACATCTTGGTCACATAGTTAACCAATTCTTCGCTAAAAGAACCAATTCAAAGAAAACTTCAAAAAAAATACAGACTTCAATAGAAACACAATCTCCCGAGCTGCTCCTACTAGTTCGTTCAATGCTTTCTCTGCTTCTTCATCGCCTACATTGCTGCTTTTCTCTATTGGCACCTCGAGTTTGCACACTTTCTTCTTCTCCGCCTCATCAAACTTGGACATTGTGTTTCTCTAGTCTCATCTCTAGCAAGTAGTCAGGCCCGGCCAATAGCTCGGGCAAACGGGGCGCTCGCCTTGGGCCTCCCGAAGATAGGAGCCCCAACCTAGGTACGTAACAAGCCCAAGAAACATGGTGAGAAAACAGAGGGCCCATTCAGCCGTGAGGCAAAAACCATCGTTAATCTTTCTCCTTTTCCTTCTCATCGACTACTCCACTTCCCAAAATCCAGAATCCCAGCGCCATTGTTCCCGTGTGTTTCCAATTCCAAGGTCGCCGGCGGCCATTAATGGAGACTAAAGGAGAAAATTCATTCCCCAATCGGCGCTCCTTCCTTTATCAATGTTCTGCTCGTTTCCATAATCTCGTTCCTCCTCTATTACTCTGGCTCTGACAAGTCCACATCTACCTGCATAGGTCTTCTTCTGCTTTCATTGGATCTAAGTGTGATAGAGAAAGGAGATCAGGAGAACAGAAGAATTGGGGGGAATTATTCAGTTCATGATGTTGTCTTCTTGTTAGCGCTGACTATTGCAACATATGGATCTGGCCACCTACATCCATATTCAGGTGCTTTTTCCCCTGTATTAGTCATTGTATACTACTTATTCTTGTTTAGTGACATATCATCTAGAAAGTATTCATCTGGTAGTAATAGAAGGAAAAGAAAAGGGCAGGAAGATGAACTGGTAGAATCCCAAAAAGGATAAGTGACAAAATTTTCAGAGCTAGTAGTTCTTCTAGAGATCCCCTAGAATTGGCCATAGTAAGTGTTGAAGAGCAGCAGACTATGAATACAGATGCTGCTAATGATGGTATGATGAACGAGGGTGATTGCCCAGCCAGCATGAAAACCTAATTTATTTACCAAATTCAGTAGGATCCACGAAACTGGGACAATCTAAATGATAGGATTTTTTAAAAAAAGGAGGATGACCCTGCATCTGGGCTATGCATGCAGCCACTTTATTAATTATTCTCACAAGACCTTACAAAGTCAAGACTAAAGCCGCCGTCTAAGCAACAAACTGTCGCTACACCTATCCAGTTGATGAAGGAGCGCAGATAGCCTGGGCCTAATACCAAACAGATATCGCAGCCAATCCTAACATCTAAGACCTGAGACCCCAACCTAGCTACTTGCCGGGTCCGGGACACGCACTGGTCCGGCGTGCTCTCAAAGGCTGCCGCTGCCAACTGCCGTCGCTCCATCTTCAGAACTGTACTGATGCATCAACCTTGCTCGGTCCAGCTATCGTCGACACCACCATGGCGCCCAATGGCACCTCCTCCATGCGCACAAACAGCTGTACACGTCGAGGTCGCCACTGATACACCTCAGCGCTATGCTGCCACGTACCACCAGCCGACACAGCTAGCCCTTGGAGGATCTGTCGTGCGTGGCACCTACCGACCAGACATGACCAAGCGTAGCACATGTCGGTCAGTCTGAATCTAGGCTTTCCTTACAAAAAATTACATCAATTCACGTCCTAGAGTCCTAGTTCTATTCCAACTCGGATTTAGTCTGAATCTGACCCAACTTCTGTCTTCCTCCTTGCGCGGGCCGCCGAGCTTGCATATGACCTCCGATCAAGACGGACCAAATATGAAACTTGTGTGCCTCGACGAGACGGACAATCCTTATGTTGAACACTTTTCCAAATAAGACCATCTTGAATATTCTACGAAGCCATCTTTAATATCCAGTCGGACTCGATCATGTAACGGACTGGATTGTCCGAGTCTCGTAGTGAACTTACAGGCCGTATACTATCTCAATAATGACTCCAAAACCAAAGTTCACCGTCTTGACGATGCGCACAACTTCCGTGTTGATCACTTTTCCATCCGAGGTCATCTGGATTACCTTTCGGGCACATCTTCAGTTTCACTCGGTTCCGAGCTCATCCACTCGGATATTAGAGTTTTTCGTCCGACTGGACCTTTTCACTCGGATGTTAGAGTCTTTCACTCGGAAGACAATCTTTCACTCGGATGACTATAATTTCACTCGGAAGACAATCTTTCACTCGGATGACTATATTTCGCTCGGAAGGCAATATCTTACTCGAACGTCAAGTTTTCATTCCGATGGTAATCTTTTCACTCGGAATAACTTCACTCAGATGATAATTTCACTCGGAAGCCAATCTTTTACTTGATCGATAAGTTTTTCACTCGACCTTTTACTCGATCGATAGGTTTTCACTCGGATTTCCCAACTGAAAACACAGCCTGATCTTGATTTGCCTCTCCAGGTTGCATACGACCTCGGATTGAGACAATTTTTATATGAAAAACGATCGGCTCGACGAGAAAAAACTTTTTCATGTTGAAGGTTTTTCGATTCAAGGCCGTCCTGATGGCCGAATTACTCGCGCAACCTATCAGACAAGTGTCTCGCACCTCGCGCCATATTTCCATTGAATTTCGATCTGCAGTGTATTGCCTCTAACTTTTGCATATGAACTCGGATTGAGATGATTTATATATCAAAATTGATTGCCTCGATGAGACGAAGACAATTCCTTAAGAGTGCTCCTTCATCCGAGGTCATCTTGAAGACGTGATTGGCCAAAAACCACTCGGAACATTGAATTATGCCACTCGGAGCATAGTTTCGGTCCGTAAGATAAAGTCGAATGAATATAACCGAAACATCAAAGTGGTTCCACTCGGCAACGTGAATATTTTCATGTTGAAAACCCGTTCACTCGAGACCATCTTCATTGCAATCTGTATCTTGCCAAAATCAGGTGTCAACACATGCCCCCCTGTTTTTCGGCAAAGCTTGCACGCCGAAAAATAATATGCATAGTGTTTGTTCTAAGGACGATATCAACACTCCATCGGTCATTTATTTTCTCAGGGCGATAATCGTATATCGGCCATGTTTGTGCTAAGGGCGATAATCGTATATCGGTCATTGCCTACTTAGGCTTCCTGCCACACACTCGGGTGGTACTTCTTCAAATATTTGCCATTGAGAGTTCGAGGTAACAATGCCCCTTGTATTGATTCCACCAAATATGAATTTCCGGGAACAACTCTTGTAATTCTAAAAGGACCTTCCCAACTTGGAGACCACTTCCCGAATTTTCTATCTCTTGAACCAATCGGCAGAATCACTTTCCAGACGAGATCACCAACTTGAAAATTCTTCAACTTAACTTTCTTATTGTAAGCTCTTGCAACCCTCAACTTGTCTCTCTCTATGGACTTCAAAGCAACCAAACGTTTATCGGCAACCTCATCAATATTGTCCATCATCAAGTTATAAAAGTCTACTACCGATAAATCATTTTGTTTGGCTATTCTCAAAGCATTCAAATTTACTTCCACTGATAAAACGGCCTCTTGACCATATACTAGCTCATATGGGGTCACCTTTGTAGCACCATGCCTTGAAATTCTATGTGCCCACAAAGCTTCAGACAACAACTCATGCCATCTCCTTGGATTATCTTCAATCTTTTTCTTGATGAGTTTGATTAAAATTTTATTGCTAGACTCAGCTTGTCCATTAGCTTGGGCATAATATGGAGAGGAATTGAGCAATTTTATGTTATAAGATCCGGCAAACTCTCTAACTTGGTGTGACATGAAAGATGAACCTTGATATGTTGTTAACGTTTGAGGAATACCGAATCTATGACTAATGTGCTCGGTTATGAATTGAATTACCTCTGTATGTGTCATGTTCTTGAGAGGTACTGCTTCAGACCATTTAGTGAAATAATCAGTTGCCACCAATACGAACCGATGCCCCTTTGAGGAAGATGGATGAATTTTCCCAATAAAGTCTAAACCCCATCCTCTGAAAGGCCACGGCTTGATAATAGGATGCAACATAGCAGCAGGAGCCAATTGAATATCACCAAATTTTTGACAAGCTTCGCACCATTTATAATATCTGAAGCAATCATTAATCATAGTCGGCCAATAAAATCCAGCACGTCGCAATAACCATTTCATCTTGGGAGCCGACTGGTGAGTGCCACAAATGCCTTCATATACCTCTCCCATAGCAACTCTTGCCTGGTCCTCATTCAAACACTTTAGAAGAACATCATCGACTGTTCGGCGATAAAGACCATCATCTCTCATTGTATACTTGAAAGCCATACGCCAAACAGCCCTGTCCACCCTTTCACTCGGATTGCACACGTAATCAACAATGGGCTTCCTCCAGTCGGGATTGTCACCTGCACTAGACTTTTTGTTAATGGCCGAATCAGTGGGTTCAGCTTCGGCCTCTCCCATATTGGCAAGACAAGACATCGGTCTTTGAGAGATATGAAACATGACATGATCAACATGATATCCGGATGCTTGTTGTGCCAATTTATTTGCTTTCCAATTGTCATGTCTAGATATATGAGCAATGCTAAAGCAATCCAAAGTAGAAATTATATCTAGACATTTATCAAGATAAACATTAAGTGATTCGTCCAAACACTGAAAGACTTTGGATATTTGTTGCACCACTAGTAACGAATCACCATAAGCCTCAATATGTGTAATACCTATAGCAAGTAACATCTCTAGGCCGAATAATAATGCTTCATATTCGGCTTGATTGTTTGTACAAAAATATTCTAAGCGGCATGAGGCTTCAAAAACAGCACCATGAGGAGATATGTAAACAATACCAACACCTTGGCCATTGGTACAAACTAAACCATCAAAATATAATCTCCACGGTGCTATTGAGACAAGGTTTATATCAACATCATGCTTGTCATCAATCCGATGTTCAACAATAAAATTAGCAACGATTTGGCCTTTCATGGATTTTAGAGATTCATAGGCCAAATCATATTCAATCAAAGCATAAGCCCACTTGACAATTCTACCACTAAGAATTGGTTTGACAAGCTACTATGCAAGCACTCGGTACTAAATAATGTCTCAATTTTGTGCAAGCATAATATAAACATAAACATAATTTTTCAATAAATGTATACCTTGTCTCTGCGTCCAATAGGCGGCGGCTCAAATAAGTGATGGCATGCTCTTTTCCTTCGGTCTCTTGAGTTAGAACAGCACCAATAACTCCTTCATCTGCTGCAATGTAAAGTCTGAAGGGTTCCCTATGCTTGGGTGCTTTCATCACCGGAGGAATGCACAAATAATTCTTGATCATATCAAATGCTTCTTGCTGTTTTGCCCCCCAAGTGAAATCAGCATCATTCTTTAACCGAAGGATAGGAGTAAATGCATCAACTTTCCCTGACAGATTAGCTATGAACCTTCTCAAATAATTGACCTTGCCAAGAAACTTTTGCATATCTCTCTTGCATGTTGGAGCCTCCACTTTATGTATGGCCTCTATCTTTTTGGGATCAATCTCTATGCCATCTTCATGAATAATAAAACCCAAAAACTTGCCAGCTGATACACCAAATGCACACTTTAAAGGATTCATCTTCAGTTCATACTTTTTCATTCTTTCGAAAGCTAAACGCAAATTGGCCAAGTGAGATTCAAAAGCATCCGATTTGACAACAATATCATCAATATAAACTTCAAGTATGACACCGAGTAAATCATGAAAAATTAAATTCATAGCCCTTTGATACGTGGCTCCAGCATTTTTTAATCCGAATGTCATCACTGTCCACTCGAATAAACCAAGGAAACCAGGACATCAGAAAGCTGTTTTGTACATGTCCTCTTTGGCCATAAAAATTTGATTGTATCCGGCATTACCATCTAAAAAGCTAATAACCTTATGTCCAGAAGCATCATTAATAAGCATATCGGCTATTGGCATAGGATACTCATCTTTGGGTGTAGCCCTATTCAAATCTCTGAAATCAATGCACACCCTCAACTTGCCAGATCATTTCTTCTCTACTAGGACAATGTTAGAAATCCACTCGACATACTTGCAAGGTCGAATGAAATTAGCTTCAAGAAGTCGACCGATCTCTTCCTTGATCCGGTCATATATTTTCGGATTAAATATTCTGGCCGACTGTTTATAAGGTCTAAAACCGGCCTTTATAGGCAACCGATGTTCCACTAGCTCTCGGCTTAACCCTGACATCTCATGATATTCCCATGCAAAGCAACAAACATATTCTTTCAATAGCTCGATTAACTTAGCCTTACAATCGGCTTTCAAATTTTTGTTTATAAATGTCGGTCGAGTGACTGAACCATCTCCAATATCTACCTCTTCTAACGGATCGGCTGATGTAAAACCTTGTTCAAGTTTATCCATGTCATCCAACTCCTCTATAGACTCATACATATCGTTCTCATTGGACCGATACTTTACAAGACGTTTTTGTAACCACTTGGAATTAGGATCCATTTAAACATATCATACCTTGGAGCCGATTGCATTCACTCGGCTTTAAAGAGACGGGCACAAAACCATTCTTGGTCGCGCTGAGAAAATCAAATTCTGATAAGTCACGTCCCGTCAAGCAAGTAGCATTGGGATGTTGCCAATCCACCGATGCATCGGCCAAAGCAACACAGGCTGAGTTATCCACATGAATAACTTCCACTTCATCATCAACCCACTGAATCAAAAACTGGTGCATAGTGGATGGCACGCACTGGTTTGCATGAACCCAATCGCGTCGTAGTATGACGTTGTAGTTACCTTGCACCTCAGCGACAAAGAATGCAGTAGCCAAAGTTTTGCTTCCGACTGTAAGCTCCACATACATCACACCTTTGGCTTCAGTTTTCTCTTTGCCTTCAAATCAGTTGAGTACCATATTGGTCTTGATCAATTCTTCATCAGGCAAACCCAATTTCTTGAAGACGGAATAGGGCATAAGATTTACCACAGCACCACCATCAACAAGCATCTGAGTGAACGGCGACCCATTGATATGACCTCTGAGATATAATGGTTTAAGATGCGTTACTGGTTCTTTTGGCTTCTCAAATATTGCGTTTTTAGGGCTAAAATCCAGCTGAGCCACCTCCCCTTCTTCATCTACAGCACGAAACTCAGCAGGTAAGTAATACACCATATTGATATCCATACCTTCATGAACCGGCGTAGACTCATAGTCCAACGTATCAGCCTCCTCCTCGAGTGCATCCACCGATTCTGAAATTTGTCCGAGTGAAGGAGAAGTAAGAAGTGTCGCAGACGATGTCATATCTGTTGCATCGTCCTCCTTTGGTGAT
Organism: Triticum monococcum; assembly: GCA_034509565.1. Taxonomy (NCBI): domain Eukaryota; kingdom Viridiplantae; phylum Streptophyta; class Magnoliopsida; order Poales; family Poaceae; genus Triticum; species Triticum monococcum. Next base: position 702,165,370 of record CM067847.1, read on the forward strand.
GTAGGTATTGCTGTGATAGATGTAGAAGTTGTTGTATCTTGTATTTGTTTAGGCCTCCACATTTGTTTTGGTGGAACCATGGGTCGAGTGTCATTGAACAACTTATCCCTTTGTTTCTCGGCCTCCTGTTCTGCCATCTCTTGACTCCTTAACCTCTGTAGTTTCCTGTTTTGTGTCTTTGTTAGCCCTGGAGGACACCACTTGGGCTGAGTGTATTTAGGATTTCTCATTTTTACCTGGCTGGTGCTTGCCTCATGGTCATTAGCCGAGTGCTTTGGCGCGATAGCAAGTATCGGCTCAGTCGGATTGCTATGCACAATCGGCTGCTGTATGGCGAATGTGTCGGTGCCCAAGATAAGTGAGTCGACATCCATTTTCTCCTTGCCTTTTCCCGACTCAACTGCTGCAACACTTGGTGATTTAACACGCCATTCTTTTCGACTTTCCAGATGCATGAAATTTCCACTCAAGCGCACCTTTTTACTCTGATGGAATCCACTCGGATGGATATCACTCGGATGAAATTCAGTCGGATGGAATCTACTCGACCACATTTTTTCACTCGGATAGCTTCCACCTGGGTGCATTCTTACACTCGGATAATTTCCATCCGGTCGCATTTTTTGACCAACCGACCGATAGTTACCGATGTTCAGTCGGCCATTATATGAGTATTCAAGTCGATCCCAAACAGTTTGTCTTTGCTCTTCTGGAAACAACGCCTTTGGTCCACTCAGTTTCATATACTGACTGAACATATCATCTGATGGTGACCTTGGTCGCTTCAAGTATGATGGCCGGTTAGAGCTGGGACTAGCCGACTGATTAGCATATTTGGATAGCAACATATCAAAAGTTGGCTTGATCCGCTTGCGTTGCACTTTAGCTTCATTCCTCTTCCACTTGCCAACTTCTGGACTCTTGGGTTTGACAAATTTAACTAGAGTATTTTCTTGCACTTGCGGTTGCCCCCCGAGTGTAGGATTCTTGATGGTGATTTTGATTACTTCCTTGCCATCGGGCTGCTTATCAAGCACAACATGTCTCCCCAAGACCGTGTTGCCTTCCTTGTCTTTCCCGGGCTCACCAATAATGATATTAGCTTTATTAGCAGATTCGGCTACCTCAGGTCGAATGAGTAGCTTCTTTCCCTCCAAATCCATGGTATTCATTGGGAAAGGTTGTTTATCAACTTGCATCTCAGAAAAGTTCAATCGTCCGTCATTAATGGCCGATTGTATCTGTCGTCGAAAAACATTGCACTCGTTAGTAGCATGAGAAAAAGAATTATGATACTTGCAATAAGCACGCCATTTTAGCTCTTCAAACGGCGGTAAAGTATGAGATATTCTAATAATCTTAGCCTGCAGCAAAGCATCAAATATTCTATCACACTTAGCAATGTTAAAAGTAAACTTCATCTCTTCATCACGATTCTTATGAATTGGTTTCAGATCATTGCAAGTAAAGGGTTTGGCCTTAGATGGCCAAACAAATTCAGTAGCAAAAACATCACCCTCGTCGTCTGAGTGATCACTATCATATTCCACCATATTCATCTTTGGACGATCGGCTTTGTATCTATGCACTTCTTTGAGATCTTTGCTTCGGCTTTCCTGAGCCAAAGCCCTTTGTAAGACTTGGTTGATATTTAAGAACTCATAACCTTCTAGTTTTTATCTAATGGGAGTTCTCAAACCACTCAGCACTAGGTCTGCCAAGTCTCTCTCGGTTATCACCAAACTAAAACACCGGTTTTTTGTTTCTCTGAATCTCTTGACATAATCGGAGACCGATTCACCATGCTTCTGTTTAACCAATGTTAGATGTGATAACTTGAGTTCATTGTCGCCGCTATAATAGTGATCATGAAATTTCTGCTCTAGCTGCGACCAAACTCGAATGGAACCATGTGGTAAAGAAGAAAACCATGAAAATGCAGTACCAGTTAAACATAAAGGAAACAAACGCACTTTCAACTCATTTAGTGAGCCTGCTTCACCTAGTTGTGCTAAGTATTGACTAACATGCTCCCATGTGGTTTTTGTGCCCTCTCCATTGAACTTAACAAAATCTGGAATCTTATATCCCGGAGGGCACTGGATGGCATCAAAGTACTCGGGGTACGACTTTTGGTAAATCCGATTCCGAGGTAACTCAACTCCAAAATTCTCTCTAAACATCTTAGCCATCTCCTCTCTAAGATTAGCTAGACCATCATCCGTAGTGGACGATGAAGCTTGTGGCAGTGACATAGGAAGAGTATGGTTACTAGTTGTAGGTAGGAATTGTGGCATGTATGTCGACCCATAATTTGGTAGTGGTCGAGTGGTTGTAGCTGTAGGTAGAGTTTGGTTCGGCGTTGCCACCGAACCTGTTATGCTCATAACAGGATTAATGGGTGTAGCCACAATCTGATTTGTTTGGGTAGGATAATAAATCATCGGCACGGGAGGCGCCGATGCAATAGGTAAAGCCAGATTAGGGTTTTGCACACTAGCAGCTACACCATTATTACCACTAGACGATTGAGATATATTCTTCTGAGCATTAGTATTTTCTATGAAAGTTTGATAGACTAGATTGTTACCATCAGCAATACGACTTTCAATCTCAGCCCACTGCTCAGGAGAAAAGGCAGTACTTACAGAGGGTTTAACCTGTTCAGTTTGAAGAGGAAGGAACTTGATTTCTTCAATCGGAGTGATGTTGCCTTGGCGATCTTTCTTAAATTTTGCAAGGAACTGCTGCAGGTCCTTCTCCTCGCGCGCCTTCTTGTACTCCTCATAGACTTGTGATGATCAGCCGATATGTCATCAAGACTGGGTTTAATGATGTTATCGGCGTCTACTTCAGATGGCTTGGGAAGATCGGACATGGTGGATGATGATGATTGATCTTCGATCCCCAGCGAAGTCGCCAAAAAGTGTGTTGACACACGAACACATCACGTGTACCCTCGACACCGGGGGTGATGCACCGCAGTTCACGTCGAAGGAGACCCGACCGACAGCGCGATACGCAAGACAGTCGACAGGCGCTTTTGCAGACCCGAAAACCCCACACCCCCGGGAGGGACCCCGTCAGGAAGTGCGGCGGCTATGGGCTTCCCTAGATCGATTCGCTCGCCCCTAGAGCCTCGGGATTCGCAGCTCTCAAACACGAAGAACAGCGAAGAACGAGATAGAAAAACGGTGGAGAGATAAAACATAGATGAAAAAGTAGTATATTGATTTGTTCGATTGTGTGTTGTTCAATCGGCCATCACCCGCAACATATGTAAGAGGCGGCTGGACTTCCTGTACAAGCAAAGGATTCATCTAGGCTTTCCTTACAAAAAATTACATCAATTCACGTCCTAGAGTCCTAGTTCTATTCCAACTCGGATTCAGTCTGAATCTGGCCCAACTTCTGTCTTCCTCCTTGCGCGGGCCGCCGAGTTTGCATATGACCTCCGATCAAGACGGACCAAATATGAAACTTGTGCGCCTCGATGAGACGAACAATCCTTATGTTGAACACTTTTCCAAATAAGACCATCTTGAATATTCTACGAAGCCATCTTTAATATCCAGTCGGACTCGGTCATGTAACGTACTGGATTGTCCGAGTCTCGTAGTGAACTTACAGGCCGTATACTATCTTATATGATAATGACTCCAAAACCAAAGTTCACCGTTTTGACGATGCGCACAACTTCCCTATTGATCACTTTTCCATCTGAGGTCATATGCATTATCTTTCGGGCACATCTTCAGTTTCACTCGGATCCGAGCTCATCCACTCGGATATTAGAGTTTTTCGTCTGACTAAACCTTTTCACTCGGATGTTAGAGTCTTTCACTCGGAAGACAATCTTTTACTCGGATGACTATAATTTCACTCGGAAGACAATCTTTCACTCGGATGACTATATTTCGCTCGGAAGGCAATATCTTACTCGAACGTCAAGTTTTCATTCCGATGGTAATCTTTTCACTCGGAATAACTTCACTCGGGTGATAATTTCACTCGGATTACTATATTTTCACTCGGAAGCCAATCTTTTACTCGATCGATAAGTTTTTCACTCGACCTTTTACTCGATCGATAGATTTTCACTCGGATGGTAAACTTTTCACTCGCATTTCCCGACTGAAAACACAGCCTGATCTTGATTTGCCTCTCCAGGTTGCATACGACCTCGGATGGAGACAATTTTTATATGAAAAACGATCGGCTCGACGAGAAAAAACTTTTTCGTGTTGAAGGTTTTTCGATTCAAGACCGTCTTGATGGCCGAATTACTTGCGCAACCTATCAGACAAGTATGTGGCACCTCGCGCCATATTTCCGTTGAAGTTCGGTTTGCAGTGTATTGCCTCTAACTTTTGCATATGAACTCGGATTGAGGTGATTTATATATCAAAATCGATTGCCTCAACGAGACGAAGACAATTCCTTAAGAGTGCTCCTTCATCCAAGGTCATCTTGAAGACGTGATTGGCCAAAAACCATTCGGAACATTGAATTATGCCACTCGGAGTATAGTTTCGGTCCGTAAGATAAAGTCGAATGAATATAACCGAAACATCAAAGTGGTTCCACTCGGCGACGTGAATCTTTTCATGTGGAAAACCCGTTCACTCGAGACCATCTTCATTACAATCTTATCTTGCCAAAATCAGGTGTCAACAGGTCCTGTAAGAAGTAATGATATTTTAGTTGAGAAGGCTCATAGTACGACCAAATGGTTCTACAGCTTGTTGAGCATGGTTTGGGATCGACCGGCTCACGTATATCTGCCAATCAAAGCACAAGCCTAGCAAAGAAGGCGCACCCCACACCTTTGATCCACCCAAATGTCGATGGAACAGAGTTTGCGTTGGTGTCCCAACGCTTTGCTTTGAGAGGCAAGACGGGGCGCCCATAACCCGGCGGAGGAGTATCGTTGGTTCCGAATTTTTCTTCCTGCATGGGTGAGCTTTGTTGACACCTCAGGGTTACTCGTACCACGACAAGGTTCACCGCTCCTCACCAACTTAGTTGAGGCACACTTGCACCTCCTAATACCTCCCATGCCGACTCTTGATGTGGTGGGTTAAGTTCAGCTCCATGTCTCTTATCTCGTGGCATGGAGTCCTCGAAAGCCATACTTCTAACTGGTGACCATATATGCACAATTGCACAATGTGTTTGTACTATCTGGGTACACTATTTGGAACTGCATGTTGGATATACGAAAGTAGCTAGCACTTTATGTGACCAAAACATGGATGAGGAGAAATGAAGAGATACTTGATAAAGGATACCGAGGGAAACAAAGTGTAAGGAATTCAACCGCCGCCCTTATCCCTTGCTACTGGCCTGCCGCGGTGGTGCTGGTCACTATTTTACTCATTTAGGGAGACTGGCCGAGAGTGAGAAAGATGAGATGGGGGAGTGGTGTTGGTTGGTTTGTTCGGTTACGACTATCTGAGCGGAACAATTTTCGTATTATAGGAAATGTGGCGATTGCAGTTCATTAGAGACGACTTCAGAGCAAATTGCAAGAGCAAGCATTTCATGTGTTTTTTTCCAGCAAACTGCATGTTTGAGTTGTGCATGTGTAATGTGTTGTAAATAATTTTGGTTATGATAGAAGAACAAATGCATCGATAGGTTTCTTCTACAGTCAACTATGGAGTATGGACACTGCAGCGTATCAGTCGCATGCTCAACAATGCAATTTTTTGTCCAGTGACAATGCAGGGGCATTACATTACTTTTTAGGTAATCCTGCCTCCGTCGCCATGTAACTGATTTGCCTCTCAATATGTTTGTAGGACTCTGAGTTTCTCCTTTAGTTGGTGCACAATACATAACTTTTCGGCAAATCAATGTAGCAAAGTATGTATGTTTCAAATATTTACCTTTTGAACTTTAGAGTACCTTAAGGCCTTTTTACGTAGATCCCAGCATCAATGTTAGCCTAATTGGCGAACATTTGCTGGGAGGGATGGTATTTGCGAATATTTTTGTTGGCAGTTTCTTTAGATTCGCATGACATTTTCTTCAAGAGCATGACAGTTTCTTCAAAGAAAGAAATTTTTCTTCAGGGGAAGACATTTTTCTTCTAAAACTACCACCATTTGATCTCGCGTCATAACTAAAACTGCAAGGAAAACACCCCCCCTCCCCCCCCCCCCCGCCCCTTCGAGGAAACGTTCTCCGGTTAGTATTTCCGTAATTATTTCGTTAGATAATCATGATTCTTCATATCCGTTCTTTTAGTTTCGAAGGGAATTATAATTTTCAACCAAACAATTATTTGTTTGTTTTCATGAACTTTTCAACTGCTGCAAATCATGATAATATTTGTGGATGATAGGTTTTTAATTATCACTTTAGCTCTTGATATTTGGCCATTCATTGCAATTATAGCACACATACATAGAGGGAGGAGAGAGAGGATGGACAGGAAGATAAACGGCGACACAGATGGGGTGACGTGTTGAAATAGAGGATGTGTAATTTCCATGTGTTGGGGGGTTACGATTACGACCACGTGAAACTTTTTTTGTTCCCGTTCACGCACATGCATGCATGTTTGCTTAACAATCTTAGGAGGGATTTTGATAATTATCTTTGCTTTTGTATCACACTGATTCTCCACATAACTACAACACAGGTTCGACTAATAAACTCTAGCTCGCAACAAAACCAGAATCCAAAATCACAATCCAACAAATTAAACTTGCATATTTAATATGGTTACTGCACCACAAATACAATAAACATTTTGATAAAAGTAGGGGAAAATGACCTTTTTTGTAAACGCCCCCCACCCCCCTTGGTCACCACCTGAATTTTCAGTGATGGAGTTTATAGGACAATCATTTACCGAGAGGAGAAGAACACATGGCACTGGACACCGTCTTCCTTTTGCTCTATTTTTCTTAGTCTGTGTGTCCAAAGGATCAGCTCGCCAACAATGTTTTTAGTTATATCCGCCGGATACAAGCAAATTTTCCATAAAACCCAGGCATTCCCAAAGTCCCGGTTCCCCAAAGAATTTACAACATCATAAAAGTTTGTTGAGATGATGGAAGGCAAGCTTGTAGCTTGAAGCACCATAGGTCCTTGATGTCTCTGCACACTAGTGCAGAACCGGGCAATAGCACCGGTTCGTAAGGCCCTTTAGTGCCGGTTTAGGAACTGGCACTAAAGTTTCGGCACTAAAGGCCCCCTCCCCCCCCCCCCCTTTAGTACCGGTTCAGCACGAACCGGTGCTAAAGGGGAACCACGTGGCACGAGCCAGCTCCGGGGGCCGGGAGCCCTTTAGTACCGGTTGGTAACACCAACCGGTACTAAATGGTTGTGGGTTTTTGTTTTATTTTGTATTTTTCAATTAAATTTGTGTTATCAATTTAATTTAGGATTGTTTTACGTTATAATGAGTTGTAGTCGTCATCATCATCATCATCGCATATTAATAAATAAATAAACTCTAGCTAGCTAAAAATCATCATAGTCGTCTAATTACCACTATTTAATAATCATAGTCATTACCACTAGCTATCTAATCATCATCAACGCTGGCTAGCTTAAAGAGGAAACATTCACTTTGTAACAGAAGCAAAGATATCATCAAGTTCAACATAATCATCACCAACATCGAAGTTCAGGACACGGGTACATGAGACAAGTACTAATTAAGAGCATGAACTAGTAGCTACTGATCCTGCTGCTCCCTCTTAGGTAGAATAGCATAGAACATGTATAGCTCTCCTGATTCATCATACTGGAGCATGCAGATGAATCTGTCTCCTAATCTTGGGTTGCGCTTCTCCTTGCTGCCCCCTAGTACTTCTCTGCGATCGTTAACAATTTTGCTCCAATCTTTCACTATTAAGCATTCTTCGCTTTCAGAAATCCTAAATGCACTCATGTGCAATGTAGGAAATCTTGGTCGTAAGCTAACCATTGACATGCGACCTTTTGTCTCGATCCACTGAGGCACAACTGTCATCGGAAGTCCCTGTTGAAGAACATCGTATAGTAATTAATATACTAAGCAATGAAAGTTTAGCTTCAAAAATAATGTATGCAAAAGATGCACTAATTAAGGAGAAATATTTAAAATCTTACCATCTTTCGATTATAGATGTGACCGTAGTTCAATACGATCACCATTGGTCGCACGTTTTGAGTACTAACATTTCTAAGTTTAGGAAAAAAAATTGTCTTGACAGTATTAAGATCCTCAAGCCATGAAACATAATGACTTATCTCCTCGCGGTTTAGTTGAGCCCCGAGGCAGTAGTAGGTCCTGTCTACCAAGCGCCGGACATGTTTGCTTGAACCGAAATAAGCTGACAATACAAATTAGTTGTCAACTATTTTTGAATAAACTGTATCAAAGACATAAACATATGCATGCATGATTGAGAAAAACTCACCAAATGGTAGAACTGGAGGCGTTTGCACATCGACCCAGATGTCTATATTACCTTCAATATCATCTTCCGGACGAATATCAAAGGTGATAACCATATCAGGCTCAAATGCATAAGCCTTGCATAGTGCTTCCCAAGTTTTGCATTCAAAATGGGTGTATGTGTCTCCATTATATAATTTGACGTTGAAAGTATACCCATGCTCCGTCTTCAAGTAAACTCTCTTTACCTCCATATCATCTATAGCACTAAAACCTATCTTATCCAAGACAAAAATTCTTGCATAGCAGGGGATGCGCTAGTAGAATAGTGAAAATTTAAAATTATAAGTTGAAGAAAATGAAGCATAAGTTTTGCATTCAAATAATAATTGACAAAGTGACTTACTATATCAACTTCGAATGTCTCATCCAGCTTGATGCTGAAGCGCCTACCATCAACAAGGAAATTTTGGTCGCACAGGCCGCGCTGGTCTTCACAGTGTTCGCACATAATGAAATCTTTTTCGTCGTCAGATGACATTTCCTATGTTCATATAGGTGAAATATTAAATACCTATATCTAGCCAAATATATATTCATCTAACATTTGACATTAATATATCTAACTATATATTAAATTGACATTACTATATATTTAACTTTTCTATCTAATTCATCTAACATTCGACATTAATCTAACATTTATATAAACTCAAAATATATAAAAAATTAAATAAACAGAAAATCTCATATACCTAAATTTTCTTACTAAAAATAAACTAGTTATATTAATTATTGAAGTAGTTCAAATCTCATATACCTAAATTTTCTTACTAAAAATAAACTAGTTATATTAATTATTCAACTAGTTCTAATCTCATATACCTAAATTTTCTTACTAAAAATAAACTAGTTATATTAATTATTGAACTAGTTCAAATCTCATATACCTAAATTTTCTTACTAAAAATAAACTAGTTATATTAATTATTCAACTAGTTCAAATCTCATATACCTAAATTTTCTTACTAAAATAAACTAGTTATATTAATTATTCAACTAGTTCTAATCTCATATACCTAAATTTTCTTACTAAAAATAAACTAGTTATATTAATTATTGAACTAGTTCAAATCTCATATACCTAAATTTTCTTACTAAAAATAAACTAGTTATATTAATTATTCAACTAGTTCTAATCTCATATACCTAAATTTTCTTACTAAAAAAACTAGTTATATTAATTATTGAACTAGTTCAAATCTCATATACCTAAATTTTCTTACTAAAAATAAACTAGTTATATTAATTATTCAACTAGTTCTAATCTCTAGTTCGAAAATTTTTCTATCTAGCTAGCTAATTCATTTAACATTCGACATTAATCTAACATTCGATCATCTAATTAACTTTTCTAAAAAAACAGAAAATAAGTTAAAAAAATGTGTGTGTGTGTGTGTATGTGTGTGTATACGTATATGTGTGTACATATGTGTGTATGTGTGTATATGCGTGTGTGGTATATGTGTGTGTGTGTATGCGGCCCCGTACGCCACCGCCCCGTACGTACGGGACGGGGGCGCCGGCGTTCGGGGCGGCGGCGGGGACGGACGGCGGCGCGCGGCGTTCGGGGCGGACGGCGCGCGGCGCGGCGGCCGGGTACGCGCGAGGAGAGAGCGAGATACGTACGGACGGCGGCGCGGGACGACGACGGGACCGCGGCGCGGGACGACGACGGACGGCGGCGCGCGGCGTTCGGGGCGGCGGGCGGCGACAATGGGAGCGGCGCGCGAGAGGGTGACGAAAGAAGTGGGGAGATGTAACTGAAATTTCGTAAGTGCTGCATATATAGGGTGAGCCTTTAGTACCGGTTGGAGCCACCAAGCGGTACTAAAGGCCTACTTTGACCAGGCAAAGAGGCGGGAAGAGCAGGCCTTTAGTACCGGTTGGTGGCTCCAACCGGTACTAAAGGGTGGTCTTTAGTACCGGTTGGAGCCACCAACCGGTACTAAAGGCCTTGCGCTGCCACCCCAAAGTTTAGTCCCACCTCGCCCGACGAAGGCAGCCACACTGGTTTATAAACCCAGCCGCGGCTACCTCTTCGAACTCCTCTATATAGCAGGCTTCTGGGCCTAATTAATTAGGGCGCACTGCCCTGTGAGCCTGCTGGCCCTTTTGGGCCTGCATTTGCACACCCTAGGTCTGGCAGGCCCACTGGGCAGCGCGCCAACAAATTTTTTATATAGTTTTTTCTTTTCTGCATTACTTATTTTCTTCTATTTATTTTTGAGTAGTTTTTTATATAGTTTTTTCTTTTCTGCATTATTTATTTTCTTCTATTTATTTTTGAGTAAATTTTTTGTATAGTTTTTTTATTTTCTGCATTATTTATTTTTGTATAGTCCGCAACCCTGATACTCCGAAATAGTTTGTCCAATTTGTACACGAAGTGCATCCAGTTTTTGCCGTGACCCTCTCTACTCTTTCGCGCATGCTATGCGGGTGATATGATGATACCATGCCAAGTTTCAACATTTTCAGGATTCATTTTGTAGTGATTTTTCAATTTCACGGTCATTTAGTTCTCTAAACAATTAGGTAAATGACCGAAAAACAACAAATGATGTCAGAACATATTGGAAATTGATGACGTCGCTTTAAATGCTGCATACTGAACACAAAAGAAGTCCGGAGTTCAAATAAGTTTAAAAAACATTGAAGTGGCCATGTAACAGATGAGTTCTCGTCCGAAACCCTGATACTCCGAAAGAGTTTGTCCAGTTTGTACACGAAGTGCGTCCAGTTTTTGCCGTGACCCTCTCTACTCTTTCGCGCATGCTATGCGGGTGATATGATGATACCATGCCAAGTTTCAACATTTTCAGGATTCATTTTGTAGTGATTTTTCAATTTCACGGTCATTTAGTTCTCTAAACAATTAGGTAAATGACCGAAAAACAACAAATGATGTCAGAACATATTGAAAATTGATGACGTCGCTTTAAATGCTGTATACTGAACACAAAAAAAGTCCGGAGTTCAAATAAGTTTAAAAAACATTAAAGTGGCCATGTAACAGATGAGTTCTCGTGCGAAATCCTGATACTCCGAAAGAGTTTGTCCAGTTTGTAGACGAAGTGCGTCCAGTTTTTGCCGTGACCCTCACTACTCTTTCGCGCATGCTATGTGGGTGATATGATGATACCATGCCAAGTTTCAACATTTTCAGGATTCATTTTGTAGTGATTTTCAATTTCACGGTCATTTAGCTCTCTAAACAATTAGGTAAATGACCGAAAAACAACAAATAATATCAGAACATGTTGAAATTTGATGACGTCGCTTTAAATGCTGCATACTGAACACAAAAGAAGTCCGGAGTTCAAATAAGTTTAAAAAACATTGAAGTGGCCATGTAACTGATGAGTTCTCGTCTGAAACCCTGATACTCCGAAAGAGTTTGTCCAGTTTGTACACGAAGTGCGTCCAGTTTTTGCCGTGACCCTCTCTACTCTTTCGCGCATGCTATGCGGGTGATATAATGATACCATGCCAAGTTTCAACATTTTCAGGATTCATTTTGTAGTGATTTTCAATTTCACGGTCATTTAGCTCTCTAAACAATTAGGTAAATGACCGAAAAACAACAAATGATGTCAAAACATGTTGGAAATCGATGACGTCGCTTTGAATGCTGCATACTGAACACAAAAGAAGTCCGGAGTTTAAATAAGTTATTAAAAATAAAAAAGAGGTGCAATGCTGGTTAATTTGCTTCAAGCCATTCGGAATAGTGTAGACTGCACTACACATAGCTCAGTGCAATCTATGCTATTCCGCAAGGCTAGAAGCTAATCAACATGTAGATGAGCATTGCAACTCTTCGCCATTGTCTGTGCACTCACGGCTTATAAACCGCTCATACTGCCTCTCTTGGCGAGGTGGGACTAAAAACAGTTTGCCATAACCTCATTAGTACCGGTTCGTGATACGAACCGGCACTAAATGGTGATGGTGGGGCCATAGCCTGACCGCAGGCTGACACAACCTCTTTAGTACCGGTTCGTGGACCGGTACTATTGATCGCTGCCACGAACCGGCACTAATGTACATATTAGTGTCGGCTCTAATTCAAACCGGCACTAATGTGCTTCACGTTTGACCATTTTTCTACTAGTGGTAGTTATGGTTGATACCAGTGGCTCACCAGATGGCTCTCACATTGGGGCAGATCAAGAAGAGGTGAGTGTTTTCTTCAGATGCTTGCATGCACAGGGAGCAGTCCTCTAAGTCGACAATCTTTTTCTTTATTAGATTTTTGCAGGTGTTTAGTTTTCATAAAAGAGTAGCCATCTAAAAACCTTTATTTTGTTTGGTACTTTTGATGACCAAACCTTGCCCAGAGCTGGGTCCGACCGTGTTGTATAACATGGAGTAGGAAGTTTTGGTGGAGAAGAGTGCGTTGCCGACAAGAGTTCTTTGATCCGGCTATTCTGTGAGCAGTACCCCTTGTAGAAAGACCGGAAGCATTGCAAGTTCCTTTGTTGCAACATAGGTTAGTGGGCTGATCTTTTCATGCATTTTTTAACTAAAGCATGTTGTTTGAGGTGGTGTGAGTAAATTGCTAGAAATGCAGTGCCCGGTGGAGCTGGTGTAACCCATTTATCTATCAAAAGAAGGTGAAGGTGCCACTGTTGACAGTGCATTTAGTTAATTCTCTGAGAGGTTCAAGATTTTTGTCGACTAATTCTGCTAAGTAAGTTTCTCTTGAACCCATAGAGACTGGGTAAGGAGGTTGTTAGAGTTGTGTCGAATATTATCATACAAGGTAGGTTACAGTTGGACTTTGTTTTGGACTGTGTGTAGACAGGGTAGGAGTTGCGTTATAATAGGACACTTGTATCTTAGGCCTCTCATATATATCGGGGGTAGACACACGATGTAACCTATGCCAACATAATAGCACCAGAACGCAGGGGAAGCCGGCGGCATGTGCCGGTGTACAGGGCGACCGGGTGCGGTATTGTGACGGTGTCACGGGGAGGAGCGCCCGTAGTCAGGCCCCGGGGATGTAGCCATATCGGTGAACCTCGTTAATAAATCTCGGTGTCGTGCTCGTGTGATTGCTTGATCTTCGGATGATTGACGAAGTACCTCGGATTTATTCTAACAAGTGATATCAGACCAAGGTTACGAGAAGGTCGTGGTTTTGTTGATCTAGAGGAGGAAGATTCAATGTCATGATCATCGTTAGCGTGAAGTCGCAGCGGACGGGAGTGATTTGGAGACGTCCTCAAATCCGCGGATCACATGGCAACAGTGTACAGCTTGATGCTAAAGCCGGTTCGGTAAGATCGGAGGGTAGAGCGGCGGCGTATCGCGTAAACAGTAGTAGGCGGATTGCTCGGGGAGCATACGGCTGACCAGGCTGTGTTGGGCTCAGCTAAGCGGTGGGGGCGTAGGCCAGGCTTGGCGTCCCCGTACGCCTAGGCGGAGGTACGCGGAGGCGCGCTGTGGCTCGGATGCTGGTACGTGCTGCAGGAGCTGAACGAGATTTGTTAAAGGAAAAAAACGATCTCGGCAAGATCGGACAGAGACGTGGAGCAGCAGGAGTCTTCAGGGTGGCGGCCGAGTGCGGCAGGAGGCCAGGCAGAGGATCGCCTGAGCTACTTGCGTGCAGCGGTGCAAGGCAGGACACGCGTGTGGCCCAGCTGAAGCCCAATGGCGGGGCGCAGGGCAGTGGAACGCGACAACCCGGATGTTGCCTGGACGCTGGCGTGGCAGGTGTAGGGCCAGTTCTTTTGCTGGCTTTTTTGGGCTTCCAGAATAAGCTGCCCCCTACCCAGCTTATTCTAGAAGCCGAACCAAATTTTTTTCTTTTAGAAGCTTACTAGTCAATTCTTAACTATTAGGCTTCTAAAAAAATAATTTTGGTTGAGCTTCTAGAATAAGCTGGGTAGGGGGTAGCTTATTTCAGCTTATTCTAGAAGCTAGCAAAAGAACTGGCCCGTAGCCACGAGGCTGATGCGGTGCGGGATGCAACGATGTGTGCACACGACCAGGCACTGTGGGCGTGTGGCCTAATCTTTCATCAATCTGAGCATGGACAGAAAAGAAAAAGGTTCAGGACTTTTTTGGTTCATAATTTCATAGGATAGGAATTTTATAGGAATAGAAAAATCATAGGAAGTGAGATGACATGCATGTCAATTCTTATAGAGAAAGAGATGTCATTTGGTGCATAGGATAGGATTTTTTCCATTGAGTCTAGGCTAATATTTTTTTCCTCCAAAACGTGAAGGATTGATTCCTATCCTACATAGGAATAGGAATCCATTCCTACAAACCAAAGGGCTTCAAAGGAATTTTTCCTTTGCAAATCCTATCCTATAGAATTCCTACAAAAATCCTACAACCCAAAGGGGGCATCAGTCTAGTAACGTGTTTTGTAGTGGACGGAGTGCAGTTGTTGAATGATCAACTTGTTTGGGCTCTGTGATATACACACGTGAAGAAGGAAGGCTAGCAAGGATTTTTTTGGGTGTTTCTTTCGTACTCGGATGGTGATGGAAGCATGTACACACACAAGGCTATGAAGGTGCACAAATAGGCAAGCGAGGTGCGGACCCTGAGCCGCGCGGAGATAAGCTGCGGAAGCACGTCGGGACAACGTGCGCATAAGGCTCGGAGCAGTCTGGAGCGCGTCGTGACAGGATCATGCATACAATGCGTCAAGCGATGCACGGAGATGTGCGGGCGGACACGACACAGAGTGGAGCATGGTTGCAGTCGGATAATTTCGGCTGGGTCGGACTGGAATGTCTGACGGATCGACGGGGATGTCGGTCAAAGCAGAAGACGGCGGTGATTTCAGCGACGACGACATAGGAGCGTGATGCTAATGGTGTCCGACTTCTGAGGCGTGGAAACACGTGGTGCAGGCCTGAGGGCTTGTGCGGCTTCGACAGACTATGGCGCATGGTTGATTCAAGACGGTGCACACAAGGGGGATTGAAGTCGACAGGGCACGGGGTAGCAAGGCGCAGCTACATGGAGTCATGTTGAAGGTGGAGTTGGAGTATAATGGATGACTACACTCTGTGCTGATGGAGGGGCTACGGCGTAAATGCATGGAGAGTCGAAGCCTATTTCAGCGGGATAGCGAGAGACACGTGGATCGGACTGGGTACCAGTGGTCTGATGGAGACGTGATACTCGGCATCGGTCGGTGATGACCGGTGGTTCTCTGCAGTGGGGGTTGAGTGGTGTGGGTTCGCGGCCTTAAGAGACTCGATCAGGACAGCAGAGACTCGACGCGATGATAGCGGCGAGGCGTGCGGTAAGCACGGGACACAGCGACAGGCCAAGGCACTGGTGGTCAGACACATTGTGCAGAGGGTGCTGAAGCAGTGTTGACGAGTACCGGATTCAAGTTGGTGAATGGGTCTATCGGTGCCGGAAGATGGACAGGAGTTGACCATGGAGAATCTGAGAAAGTGGCAGAGAGTCTAAAATTGTCAAAAGCTGAGAGAGTACATGACCGTATATTCTGTTATGTTCAGTGCACATGGCAAAGTGCGGATGACAAGTACAGAAGGAGGCAGACTGCTATACCAATGGGACATGTCAAAGACTTACGGGAAAAAGGATGAGACAACTGTGAATTTGACTCAGAGTGACACAGGGCAACGGTGAAATTCCTTCAAGTTTCAGATAGACGGTCAAGAAAGAGCGGTGATGTTGAGTTCAGGTAACTCTTGTATGTGACATCCAATATGTGAGTTGTTCATTTTCACGCAGATAAATTACCAGTGTGTGATGGCGTTTGAACGAAAACTCCGAAAGTTGGGAGGACAAAGTAGAGTAATGAGAGACTTAATTTTGCTCGAGTGTTGACTGTGAAGAAGACGAGAAGGGACTACAGTTGCAGGTGGAGTCATATGGAGTCTGAGAGTAGCAGCGGTGCTCATGGCGTATCTCAAGTCCAATGTACATGGAGGTTCGACGCACGGATGAATCCAAGGTGGCGGAGAATATTCGCCAAGGTGGAGTTTGTTAGAGTTGTGTCGAATATTATCGTACAAGGTAAGTTACAGTTGGACTTGGTTTTGGACCGTGTGTAGACAGGGTAGGAGTTGCGTCCTAATAGGACACTTGTATCCTAGGCCTCTCATATATATCGGGGGTAGACACACGATGTAACCTATGCCAACATAATAGCACCGGAACGCAGGGAAAGCCGGCGGCATGTGCCGGTGTCCAGGGCGACCGGGTGCGGTATTGTGACGGTGTCACGGGGATGAGCGCCCGTAGTCAGGCCCCGGGGATGTAGCCATATCGGTGAAACTTGTTAACAAATCTCAGTGTCGTGCTCATGTGATTGCTTGATCTTCGGATGATCGACGAAGTGCCTCGGATTTATTCTAGCAGAGGTGGGATTAGGATCCAATGCTTCCAAGTTAGGTTTGTGGAATGCAAGAATTTGTAAGCAAATCTCATCATAAGAGAAAATTTTATGCATGAATGTTTTAACCCCTAGACCACCTGCTGTTTTGGGAGTACATGCTTTGTCCCATGCCACCAAACATTGAGTCCCAGTGCATATGTCCTTGTTTGACAAAAAGAAGCACCTACAATTTTTGTCAGTCAAATTAATGAGGATTTTTGGCAGCTGAAAGGAGCCCATGAAATAAGTTGGAAGAGAGTCCAGTACTGCAAAGAGTAGCACTATGTGCGCCCCTTTTGTCAGGAGCAGAGCAGCCCAACCAGAAAGGTATCTATCAAAATTATCAAGTAGAGGTTGGAAGGTTGTGATTGTCAGTTTAGTTGGTGAGAGTGGGAGGCGAAGATATGTTTGAGAGAAATTAGTTAATGTGGTTTGAAGATCAGAGGCTAGTGCGTTGGCAAGACTTGGGTCACGTTTAAAGTTAGAAAGGTTGTTTTATTGTAGTTTAGATGGAGATTCATGGATGCAGCGAAATCGTCAAGAATTTGATTTAGGTTTGGGCCGCCATTGGTGTGGCTTTGAGCAGAATGAGTGTGTTGTCGGCATATTAGAGAACAATTGGTGGGAGATCAATTTTGATCGTGTGGTTAAGCTCATTGTTTTAATGTGCCAACTCAATCATGCATTTTAGGTCTACCACGATTATGAATAAATAGACTGAGAGGGGTCCCCTTGTCGGAGCCCTTGCTTGTAGTTTATCCATGGACCAGGGCATCCATTCACTGATCCAGTTGGACCAACATTAATTGATTTAGGAGAGAATTCCAACTGACAGAGTCAAAGGCTTATCTAAAGTCAAGTATCATCATGAGCGTCCGATGATCTGATCTGTGGCAACAGTTAAGCAGGTTAGCTGCATAGAGGAAGTTTTTCGATATTGATCTACCTGATAGAAAACCTTTTTGATCATCTGAGGCAAGCAGTGGAATGATTGGCTTTAGTTTGTTGGTAAGGGCCTTTCCAATGATTTTGATGGGGCACTTCTGCAACGAAACCGGACGGAAGGCGTCAGCAGTCCTTGTAGTTTTGTTTTTGGAAGCTACTTCCTCCGCAAAGATATATAAGATATTTTTTGGAGTACACCATTAAAGCTTGGTTTATGGAGGTACTGTCAATCTAAAGATCATAGAAGCGCGTGAAAAGTAGTTCGAATAGCGGTCTGGTGATGGGCCAAAACTTTCGATAAAAGCCAGGTCTAAACCCATCAGGCCCAGGGCTTGCATCCTTGTTCATTTGTTAGATGGAGTCGTTGATTTCCTGGGTGCAAAAGGGAGCATCGAGATAGTGTAGTTATGGAACCGCGTTTGGGTATAGCCATGGTTTCCACTTTCTGTGAGATTTCAATGAAATTCACTAAATTTCACACTGAAATAATTACATTTCGGCCAAAATATTTCAGTAATTTTAGTAGTGCACAGGAATTCAAATATTTTTTAAAAAATTTCTTTTTTTTTGAATTCAAGTGAATATTTCCATCATTTGGCTGAAATGCAAACTAAAATCACCGAAATTCACTGAATGTCGGTGATTTCAATTGGTGCTAAATTTTCTCTAACTGAAATAGTAAACCATGGGTATAGCTCGTGGAGATCACAATTCCCGGTTGGTGCTTTGCACGTGTCCAAGAAGTTGTGTGTAGTAGGAAGTGAGGATTGCAGTTTTTGGTAGATGATCCGTGAATTATGTGTCGTCGTATTCGAGGGCTGAGATCTTATTTTTTTTCGATAATGGGTGGAGGCGAAAGAATCTTGTGCTTTTGTCACCTATCAGTACTGCTCGCACTTTGCCCCTTTGCTTCTAGTAAGTGACCTTTTCAGCAATTGTGCAGTCAATAATTTGGATCACCAACGTTTGCAGGTGTAATTCGGGCATGAAGAGAAATCGCCGCTATTCAATAGTGTCAATTATTGAGATAACAATTTACAGTTGTTTTCACTGACTAGGAGAGGAACAAAGTTTCGAGCAGCCTTGTTCGCTTTAGAGCAACAGTTATCTATTTTTGCCGGATCAACGGCAATGTTGGTTGCTCAATCCAAGCATCACTGATTATTGGGCCGCACTGCGGATGGGCCACCCATGCATTTTCAAGACCGAAAAGTGCGTGAGGACGGAGTGTATCTGAAGGGGGGAGCTCCTATACGGCGCCTTCTGCGCCCTTGAACCCACTGGCGCTCACGTGCGCCCAAGCCAGTCGCGGCCCAGCAACGGGACTTTGCTCTCCCGCTCGCTCCAGCTGCATGCCCGCTCGCTTCGCTTGCTCGGCCGCAGGCTTGTTTTCTTTTCGTTTTTTTTTTGTTGTTGGCCTGCAGAAAAACAACTTACGATTTTTTTATGCATTACAAAAAATTATAAAAAAATTCATCCATTTGGGGAAAATTATCATCGATTTTGGAAAAACTTCATCAACTTTTAAAAAAAGCTCACAAAATTAAGAAAATTTCCTTGATTTTTCAAAAATATCATTGATTTTTTAAAAGACTTCACTGGTTTTGAAAAAAGTTCAAATTTTAGGAAAATTTCATTGATTTTGAAAAAAAAATATTGATTTGGAGGAAAGAATCATTGATTTTGACAAGTTCATCGTTGAAAAATGTTCAGCAACTTTGAAAAAAATTCACAAATTTGAAAAAAAATCATCGCTTTCGGAAACGTTCATTGAATTTGAAAAAAAAATCATCTATGTAGAAAAAACTTAACAAATTTTGAAAAACAAAGTTTCACACAATTAACGAAAAAAACGAATTTAAACGTCCAAAAAACAAGAAAAAGAAAGAACATATAGAGAATAACACGCTGCAATTTTTCAGCGTTATATTTACAAAAGGAAAAAGAAGTAGACTAGGCACAGCACAAGTGATGTCCCAATGTCCCAGTTGGTTACCTCGGCTTGCACTAAGCAAAGAGATTTGGTGTTCTAATCTCATTGGGCGCACTCTTTTTTCAAAGGTTTATACAAAAAAAGAAAAATACTACTTGGGCTGACCCATATAGAAGCTAGTGCAGTCTGGGCGGGGATGCACCGGTTTGCCAAATGGCCTAAAACCCGTGCTTAAGGCGCCAAATAGGAAATGGCCTGAAGGGGGGCATGATCGCTAATGAAACAGGTGAGAGAGGTTAATGTAGTGTTTGGAAAAAGCTAGGGACCACACATTGTTAATGAAGACTGTCAATTTTCTCAAGTGTTGTTTCGTCTCTCTTGCTGTACCAAGTAAACTTTCTGTCAAGCAGCGGGATTTTGATGAGTGCGAGAGAGTTGAGCCAAGCGTTAAAGAGATCGGCTTCCGCCTGCCTGAAGCGATTATTTTTCTGTTCCTCCACCGCATAGGGTTAAAATCACCAAGTATCAGCGAAGGAGAGTTTCGGTGGGCTGGATTGCGGTGAGCTCAGCAAGGAAGGAAGGTTTGAGAGTGTGGTCAGTATGGGGCATAAACGTTTTGTGATACTGATCGGTGCAGTACACTGCAGACAGTGCAGCGTGGTGGTTAGTGTGAAGTCTCGTTCTCTGAGCTGATGATCGTCCAATGGCTCTGAGCGAAGGAGGAAAGAATTCCACCCGACTATTCATCTTGAAGGAAAGATCTGGCTTTAATTGGGGGATTGCAGTTTCTAAAGAAAAACAGCATGTGGTTTGAGCTGCAATAGTTCAGACAAAATGTCTGCACACTTGCCCGGCTGGCCAAGCCCGGGCACAAAACCCAGGAGACAATAGAGTGGTGTTTTTCATGGATGAACTAGGTGAGCACCAAACCAGAAGTAATTAAGATAAACTAGCATTACGGGTAGGCCACCAAAGGCATAGTACATTACAGACCAAGCGATCATAAGGATCAGAATTAAACGGGGTTCAAAGTGCAACAGACAATAGAAATAAAACTGCAACAAACTGGGTATATACCAGATAGCCACTATGGCGCTGCATCATCAGCAGGGATGAAAAGACTCCAAGTCGACGGCGAGAAAACTTGTGTCGAGGAGTCGACTTCAGTTGGCGATCTTGAATGTCCCACTAACACTCGATGACATTCTCGAACTATTATCATTTACAGTGTCATTTTACAGTGTTCCCCCGATAAATACTGACGTCACCAGATAGATAGGCGCGCAACTGGATTGATACAACATTGACTACACTAGTAAAGAAAGAAAGAGCTCTTGGTATGAATGAAATAAATAACACTGCAGTGCTGGATTGCTTGAAAGGGAATCATACTGGTGAACAGTTTCACCAGGAGTTTTGGTTTTCAGGAGACCGAGGAGGCTCGTTCAGAACTCTGCATGGCTTGGTAGGTCGATGACGTCCCGTCGGGGCGTTCCGCTCCAGAAGGAACCGGAGTTCTGGTAGAATACGTAGAACAGGATGGCTGATGCAAGGAAGAGCGCCAAGAGTATGAGCCAGATTTGCCATTCTGCAAAACAGAAAGAGTAACAGGTTGGTCAGTAAAGCCTATCACTTGAGTGCCAGACAGCAATTTGGCTTAGAAATATACCTTTCCAGTCAGCAGGCACATTCAGTCTTGTCAGCTCTGCTCCCCACTGTGGCGATGTGGAGATTACAACTCTGGAATATCAGTAGGCATGATGTAATTAATAGCGGAAACAAGGAGAAACTTCTGACAATTTGTTCTTGCAATGGCTATTGTTCCCAGTTCTTTATGATATATAAGTCCTTACCTTTCAGTAGGACAAAATTCAATTCCGCATATAGGGGAACCAAGATGGACCTTCTTGCTCCAGTGAGAAATCTCCATCTCCTTTACATCCACAACACAAAAATCACCATCGTGGCTTCCTCTGAAAGAAATACAGAAGCATGTCAGGTTTCAGAAGCAATGGAAGTCAAAGATGGTAACCGATACAAGGAAACAACCTATTAGCAAATAAAACAAAATGTCAGCTGACGCTGTCATTATTTATGTATTCAGCTTAATGGAAGGGGTAGTGTTCATGAACTTTTCAGGGCATGCAACACACTGAGCTTAACCTATATGATAGCCTGATAGCCCCTAACAACCAGAGTAAAGTACTCGACCAGACAGTAATAGGAGAACATAGAATACGAGATTTTCCTAGGTTTGGTAAAGGAAATCTCACAACTGCAACACTGTACGAAAGAAAAAACACAAGGAGTATTTTATCCACTTACAAAGCCAGAAACTTCCCATCCAAGCTAACTGAAAGTGTGGAGACAGGTTTTCCCAGTAGTCTTTTATACCCAATTCTAGACCAATCACTTATGTTCCAAACAACAGTCACAGCTTTGCTACCTGTCCAATGATGAAAACATATCCAGTTAAACTGCGCAGATGCATACATTTATTTTCTTGACTTGGATAGAAAGCATACCTTTTGCAACTGTGCAAAACAGGAATGGTTTCATGCCATCCCTAGAAAAGCGGCAACACTCAATCTTCTCGTCCTGCATAGAAAAGGAAAAGCATCAGAGAATAAGTTTCTGACATAGAAACAAGGAAACAGGAAATGTACAAACGTATAATGTGTACCGAAGATCGAGTCAAGTTGACCAATGGTACCCCCTCATTTATCTTCCAAATTCTTGCAGTACCATCAGTAGACGATGAAACTAAAAACTCTGAATCTAAGCTACAAGAGAGAAGGCAACAGCCTAATATCAGTACATGCTGTTTACTGAATAAAGTGTAGAAAAGATAGCCAAGGACCATAACACTTGACTTGCATGTCTGGGATTAGCATTACATTATCAGTGTTTTTAGTTGAGATAATGCCAATGTACTTGTATGTGCTTACATCAAGTCTGTAGTTCATTCTGTTAAGGAAAAATACTCTTTGACTTGGCCTAACCTGATATCCATGTCTCTGAAGGATTTATGGGCGTTGGGTTCATCTAAGAGCACCTTCATGCTTGGCCAATGAAATATTCTTAGATGCCCATCCTAGAGTAGTACAAAAAAGATACTATGAGAAAATTAAATGCAGTAGCCACGTCTCCGAAAATTTAGCTACAAGAATAGTGCTATCAAAGAAAATGCATTGGCAAAGCAAACCACAAAAAATGAACAAGCTCCAAGGAATAGAATAAAGGAATGGAATCACGGTAACTATTAACGTTGAAAACTTGCACAGCTAACAAATGTCATAGTTAAAAAAATACTCCCTCCGATCCAAAGTTGTACTTGGTGACTAAGGTGAGCGTCAATTAATTTGGATCGGAGGGAGTAGAAGAAAAATGAAACCAAGTAACAGAAAGGAGGCAATATCATAGTAAAATTTAATACCTCACCACCAATAGCAAATTTAGCACCATCTGTGCTGTAGGCAAGACATTTCTGCAGTCCAACAGATTCGATAGCTGGAGCTTTACTTTCAATAAAGCGAACGGTGAACTCTTCAAAAATCAGTTTAAATAGCCTGCAATTTTAACATTCTTTCGTTACAAAGTACTGGACTTCATGAAAGTAAGAAGAAAAGGAAAAACAGAAGGTAATAGTAAATCAGATTTAACAAAGAGAGAATATGTGTATTGCTCTCAGCCTCTCACGATAATTTTATCACAGCAATTAAGCTTACTTTGAGTTCATCAGAAAATATAACAAAAGAAACAACAGTGCTAAAAATATCAGGAACCAGGTGCGAAATAAACCTGTACATCACGTGCAACTCACACAGGTATTGTCCCATGCATTTATGATTCTCATTACTTCTATGAATCTATAAATAACATCAGCTATTGAGAAATTCAAAGTGCAAGGAGTATCATCTCTCAACAAGTCGCGAAGCATATGTTTGTTATTGTAATCCTGGTAACAGGAGGAGAAAGTTCTTGTTGGACACTACATTGCCTTGCATTGCACATTTGGACGGTTTCGTAGATCTTCAGAACTTAATAAACATGTAGTGAACTAACACATCCAACAGAATCTAAATCCCTCAATTAATTTATAGTGGTTCTATTTAAGCTCTTCAGGTGTTTGGGAACATTGTACCACTGATATTGGTTTGCAGAGTATGTGCAAGGAGAACTTGAATCAACACTGCCGATATTAATCAATTTAACACTCTAATACTCCCTCCACCCAGATAAGGAAGCCGTATAAGACACTTTAGTCTCCAATGCAACACAACGACTAGATTTTTCATAATATACTAGCCATTAAAATAATTGTTTACTAAATAAAATCATTTTGTTTACACAATCACATTAATATGGCAGGTAAATCACGGGCAAATATGTAGTAAGAGTAAGAGCATCTCCAGCCGCGCCCCCAAGACGGCCCCCCAGGCCGCTTTTTTTAGCACCGGCGCCGAAAAAACGGCCCAGTCGCGCCCCCAAGACGCCGAAATCCGCCGGATCGGCCCGTTTTCTGACCCGGCGCGCCCAGGCCGAACCTGGCGCACTGGGGGGCGCTTGGGGGTGCCGGCGGAAGGGAAAATCGCCCGGGTCCCCACTGTCAGGCGAAAAGTCACACAGATTCGCCCCGTTTTCCCCTCTCCTTCCCCGACACCTTGCCGATCCTGGCGTCGCCAGCCACCTCTCCGCCGCCGCCGCCGCTCTCTCGCCATTCCTCGATTTGGCGTGCTCCAATCTCGATTTGCTGTTGTCCGGTACCCCGCTAAGACTTGGTCGAAAGATTAAATGTGGGAGATCATGACTTGTTGTGTCATTTTGCACAACATGATCATTGAGAGCAAGCAGGAAGAGCAAGTGTTTGACACTGAACCATATTACAGGCAGGGTCCTCTTGCCCAAGTGGATCACCAGCTCCCTGCAACATGGACGGCCTTCCTCAACATGCGCCAGGAGATCCGAGACCCACAGGTGCATCATCAGCTGCAGCAGGATCTAGTGGAGCACCTATGGAGGCTCAAGGGCAACGCCTAGCTGGACGTGCAATGAAATATGAGTGTTTTTATTATTTGTCATGATTTTATTGATGATTTTATTTGAATGAGCGTCGAAACACGCCGAAACACGTCGAGCATGGGCCGTTTTGCGCCGGAAATTGGGCCAATCCAGCGCCGAAAATGGGCTGAAAGCACCGATACTGGGCCGATATCGGCGCCTGGGGGCGACCTAGGGGGGCGGCGGCTGGGAACGCACTAGCACCCAAGCCTAAAATAGCGCCGGCTCGCCCCCAAGCGGCGGTTTTCGGCCCGTCTTGGGGGCGCAACGGCTGGAGATGCTCTAATAAAGATAAAATAAATAAAGTGCAGCGGCCTTCCAGTTTCCTTCTCTAGATTGCCATGACCACACGATAATCCAAATATCTAATTAGCCTTGCCACAAATTGTAACACAGACCTTCAGATCAGCTCGATTCAGCACTATCCAAACTAGGGAGCAGGGCACAGACAGAGCAGGCAGAGAGAAACAGAGTCGTGCACGCACCTGCACCCCTTGGCCGTGGCACACACGAGCTCGTCGCCGGTGGGGTGCACCGCGACGGCGAGCGGCGCGTCGCCTGGGTCCTCCCCGAGCACAATCCTCGCCTGCAGCGCAAAACCCAAAACCCAAAGAGGGAAAGAGGGCACACACAGGTCAACGGTCAACCACGGTCCAATCTGAAGCCGAACCAAAATCGAGGCAAAAAAAGGGCCGCCGGGCGGCGACGGCGACGCACCAGGGGCTCCTCGGAGAGCGAGCAGCTCCCGGAGTCGAAGCCGAGGACCTCCAGGGCCGGCGGGGAGGGCCGGCCGTGCACCGCGAAGACGCGGGTGGCCTTGTCCTCCCGGCGCCGGATCCACGCCGCGCAGGCCACCTTCCCGCCGCCGCCTGCCATGGGGTACTCTGCTCGCTGGTGGTCGTGCTGGGAGGTGGGAGCTATGGGGTCCGTACGAGATGGCTTCAAATTGGGAGATTTTGTGGGGGGTTTAAAAGGGGAGGGACGGGGAGTGGTGGGGATGGACGACGGAGGAGGGAGGCGCCGATCAGGAGGAAATCGTTTTGTTATGCGGGGGTTGGAGGATTATCCGTGGCCCCCAAAGGAATATGCTCTCGGTTATCCGTTGACATTTTGTGGTCAACGCAGCCTGGAGCCATCTCATGTTTATACTTCTCCGTTCCATTGCAATCAAGGGTTTGTTGCTGTTGGCTTCAATGATTTGGGAGAGCATTTGAGTAATGGTTGACTTTGTGTGAAAATAGTATGGGTTGACCTGGAGCTGAAAGGGAAGGCTAAGGGCATCTCCAATGGTGGCCTGCAAATTTCCTTCGTATCCGTCCGTGCATAGGGGATCATTTTGCGGACACGGATGCGGGAGATCGCCGTCCAACTCTACCCGCATATATTTGACCTTTCTCAATTTTTTTTAAGCCCGCACGTTCAAATAGCCGCTTACATATAGTTTAGACATTCAAATAGTCGCATACATAGAGTGTGGAGGTTCAAATAGCCTCATGAAGCAGTAGTTCAAATTTTAAAATATTACATTCCAATATTGTTGTTCCCTTTAACCGTTCACTAATACTTAATCAGATCTTTCTACAGTTGCTCGTGAGTTGGTTGATACTGAATTTGTTCATGCATTTGAATAAACTCTTCAAATATGGTCGGATTCTGATTTGGAAGGTTGATAGGCAGGGCCGGGCCATAGTGGTGCTGAATCTGCGGCCCGCACAGGGCCCGTAATTTTTGAGGTGGGGGAGGGGGGGGCAAAAAATTTATATAGGCCTAATATTTCTGAGAAAATAAACCTAGGCGCTGTCACAGTGGGCCGTTGTGCGCTGGAGCTCGGGCTGAATCGAGGCAATCAAGCGCTGGTGCTTCTCGCTTGCTCGATCTTTCTCATGAAAAATAAATTGCTCAATCTGCGATCTATTGATGGAAACAGGATCGTCTCGTCGCCTTCGCCTCAATAGATCGATCGGATTCAGGCCGCTGTCGTTGTTGCCTTCCTGGCTTCCTCTCCCAAATTTCTGACTCGTCGCCTCGTCGCCTCACCGGATCGATCCGTGACCAAGTCCAATCTCCAGATGCTTAGTGAGTCCTCGTTTCCGATTAACTTCAGTTTCTACTCCTAATTCCTAATTTTCTAATTAACTTTTGGCAGGGATTGTTACTTTGTTAGAGATCGGCCATTACTTCCTTGGTAGAAAGAAGTTTTTCTAAACTGAAGCTATTGAAGTTCTATATGTGTACTACTATGACACAACAAAAGCTCAATGATTTGACCACAATAGCACTTGAGAGTGAAGTGTTGGAAAAGACTGATTACGAGGATATCATTTAAGATTTCATTTCAAAGAATACTAAAAGAATAATGTTCTTCAAATAAATAGCAACCGGGAATTGAATAGGTATGATTTTTTATATGTTCAATTGTTATGTAAGACATTATATTATATACATTATAATTTTTTCTATGAGATATATATACATTATAATTGCTCATTTTCTATAAGATCCGATCTCTAATGAAGCAATGATTTTTTTATGAGATAGGCCTCATTTCTTAGTTTCGCACAGGCCCCTGATTTAGCTGGCCCAGCCCTATCGACAGGATCACCCATGTTCTTAAATTTCAGAGTTGCGCAGCATCCTCACCCTCATCCTCGATGATCATGTTGTGCATGATCACACGGCATGTCATCGGCTCCCACAAGTTATTCGGATCTCATTATTTAGCAAGTCCACAAACAACTTCAAAACGGGTTCGCAGAACTCCAAATGCCCTCTCGACATCCTTTCTAGTTGCTTTTTGTCTTTGGGCAAAGTGAGACTTCTTCTGGTGAACTAGGTTAGAGATGGTGCTAACAAAGGTAGCCTACCGCCAATCAAATAGTATCCCATGATATACTCATGTCCATTGACAATGTACCGGCAAAGAGGAGCTCTTCAATGATTTTGGAGAGTATTTGAGTATTGATTGACTCTGTGCAAAGATAAGTATTGGTTGACCTGCAGCTGAAACGGAAGGCTAAGGTGTCGTTTTAGGGATGTCAGGTAGACTGCAGGAATTCGGCCATGCTGCATGAGGCAAACGAGTTAGGTTGACCGGGGCCTGATTAAGAAAAAAAGGATGCAAACAAGGCGTAAGCATGTAGTTTGGTCCCCTGTGTGATGGTTGGTGGGGTTTGATCGCATGCATGGTGTATTGTTTGTTTGTTACGGTTTCTCGCATGTGCTCTGAGAGGAGGATGCAGCTTGGCATGGAAAAGGAGAGAATCTTCCCCACCTCCTGTTCCATGCGAGCCTGCATTAGTGGAAACGTTCGATTCGAACATTCCTCCTCAGCCAGGCATGGCGGTGCTTTAAATAGTGTGTGACGGAGGAATACGATGCAACCCAGGCAAGCGAATATCGTGTGAAGCAAAAGATTCCTTCCACAAGTAGTCTGCCTACCAACGTGCATACTACAACCTCTTAGGTTTCACAGGATTCTCCAGGGATCCCAGCCTATACCCCGGACCAAGAAACCATGGATCAAGTTAGCCCTGGATGATCCACCGATGCATTTGGAGGCCCATGAGACAGGGGTAACCCCGCCCTTTCCGTGGCCTTTCCCCGGGAGAGCCTTCCATGCGTGCAGAGGTCAGGGAGGAAATCCATGCTCGCTCGGTCTCGTGAACGAGAGGTGACGGCGATAAGATCCAAGAACAACAGTCTGCCCTCCTCTATTCAGCCATCTGACCAGCAACCGGAAACAATGCACTCCCTCCCTACACCTCCATGCTTTGCCTCTCCGATGGGAGCGATGACGGCAGGGGTCGTCATCCTCCCCCTTCCCAAATATCGTCTCCGCCACGAACCTTCACTCACCTCTGGTGAAGACGACAACCAAGAGGTCACCCTCCTCTTTCACCAAGGTTATCCTCTCCTCTTCCACTTCCACTCACCATTTTTCTTCTCCATGGTGATGCCTTCCCCGCTACATGCACTAATGAGTTCCTGTACATATCGAAGAACCTCCTCCTCCGTCTGAAGTTTGTATCACAAGTTAGCAACTGCATTGAAGAGCATCAAAGGTTTTGCAGTGCATCTAACTATCCTGACCTCACAAGTGAGCAAAACCACCTTTACCTCCTTATGATGCTAATCTATAAGCGCAAGGGTTCATTCAAGGAGGTAGGATTGATGCATTTGTGTTGGATATATTATTAAGAGGGCAAATGTATTTCATGCTTTGTCATTGCCTTTTGAATAGAAATAATTTTGGCACCTACTATTTTGGATCAGACTAGTCTTAGTGATAGCAACTGAAAGATGCACTTCAATGTGCTATATGCTTGTAGTTTAATATCATTTGATGTGGTTGATCTACTGTGTCTCTGTTTGAGAAATTGTGTGTACTTTAACATCTGTTTCTAAGCCTTGTAAAAAAATTCTTGTGTGTAAACAATTCATCTTATATTTGCTTGTTTTGCAGTACATCACTCTTTGTCATATAGTTTCTTATCCTCTGCTAACTAGGGATTATATACCAGATCTTTCCTGAATTTGAACCAGGACATCTATGAGAACTATAGCCTAAATATGAAATTATGACGTCGCATGAATTTGAACTACATTACTTGTTGAATGACTAAAATACCAATAGTGTGTTCGATTTGCCTGGTTGGCGAGTGATCATTGATATCTAGTAGGTGTTGATTTGTGGGTGTACTTTGTTTAGTTATCTATGTATCTCACTAGTGAAAGACCAAATCCTAGTGCCAGTCACGGTATTGTGTTTGTTCTCTTACTGTTATGATCTTGCCCTTGTGTTGAGCTAGGAACGGAATCAATTTGTATCTTCCGTATGTCAAACTGGCCAATTTTTGTATCATAAACCGATAAATATTTGAGCGTGTGTCAAATTTAGGTGCTCTAAAATAGAGGTGTTTCTTTATCCGAAGACGATGTATTCAATTGTTGGGTGCCTTTTGATTTGCTGGTCATTGAGAATATTTGACCCGGAGCAACAAAGGTATGTGACGCAGTCATCCCTTTGACATGGTCATTGAGGAAGCTTAAATTCTAGAGAGAAAAAACTACCCGCTCTTAATTATGTGTTTGTTATGTTATAGCTATGCAAAATGTTCTTAATTCTGTTTATACACATTGCAATCTATGCAGAATGTTCTTTTTGATTGAGTAACTCTTGTGTTGTTATTTTTCTGTGCCTAGTATTGCAGCGGTCTTATTTTAGTCTATGAGAAAATTGCTGCCCTTAATTATGTACTTAGATGTAAGAATGTCATTACCTTTATATTTACTCATGAGCTTCCGAGGCTCGTAGCTATTGGTTCTTTGTAGTCATAACAAATATGGTATTATTATTGCTTTAGTATTTTCTATTGCATTATACACTTCCTAGTTATTATTATTGTAACAATTTTGTTTTATTGTGTAGTAGCGATGCATTCTGGGAGGGATACGATTATAGAGATTATCTTGCAAGAGCAAGAAGAAGACGATGAAATATTCTTCATTTTGGTCCATGCTCTATATTCTTGTCTTTACAAGGACAAGCAACAAGTACATACATCATCTCTATCCCGTGCTCCAAAAGTTAAGGAAATATTAGAAGGGCATGAGAGTTGGTATCGGGTTGAGTTTTAGGTGGACCCTGAGATTTTTACGTCTATCTCGGATTATTTTTGTACATGATTTCGCACAATGCTAGTAATCAATATCAACAAAAATACTTCAAACACATCACTGAAACAATTCATAGGAAGATAAACAAACTTTTCGTCTTAATTCCAACTCCAGCCCAAAGATTTATAAATATTCCAAGTTCGCTCCAGCCCCACCCAAAGATCATGCCCTTTATTTTCAGGTGAAACTTCACACACATCTCCACATCTATGTGATTTTCCAAAACTTCTCCACATAGATTACTAAACCTACCAAATTTGTTGTTTCTTCTTCAACGCGGAGAACTTCATTGGTGTTATATATGGAGCCCATACACTAAGCACTGTTGTTGAAGGTAAGGCTCCCGCAATAAGGAATAGGAAAGTAATCATCTCACAAAATTTGTTGGTTCACATTTATATCATGTGGGTGGGAAGGGTCTGCATCAGATGCAGGAGTTCCTGAGCCTGCTATTAGTAAGGGGTTTCATGTGCCAACTATAAATTTTTATCCCGTAGATTAAGGATATACAAACACACCTTCTTTTCTCGACCCATATCGACAAGTTAGGTATCACCTATGTGAATTTAGCAGGAGGCGCTGATCTTTGACGGGCTATGCTGACCATAACGAGTTGTTCAACCATCACCATGCTGTTATCTGGAACCATATCGAAAGAGGCATTTGTGTTCTCAAAAAATGGTTCCCTATCTTAAGAGTGGGCAATCAATATCGTATAGAGTCGTAAATCAAGATTCCGGTGTCTTGTGTTGTATTCTTTAACATCATTAAAGCTCATAGTGATGATGAGGCATGGCTGGATCACCAACCATCGTTAATTCCACCCACAACATATGTTGATGTTCCAGAGGGAGATGATGTCAACCAACATCATCACATGAGTCAAACAATGGAAATATTCTCAGAGATTATATTGCAATGCAAATGTGGGTTGATTATAACAACTAGTTGGACATGAATTTTTATTCTTATTTTATTTTATTTTCGTCTTTTTTTGGTGAAGTAGTGGTAGAGAGAAATTGAACTACTACCATTTGTTGGTTGAGCGACGTCTTATAGATATATTGCTTGACCACCACAGTCCCATCTATAGAGGTTAAAATGGTTGGATGGCTAAAGGCTGGATTAGCATTGCAAATAAGTTCACTCATAAGTTTCCACTAGCTAATTTCACAAAGCAGCAAATCCAAGACAAAGATAATGATTTGTAAGGAAACTACAGGGCAGTGCGAGATGCCAGGAAGCAAAGTGGAACAAGATGGGATGATAAACTTTGGATGATTATTGTTAAACTAGAATTATGGGATAAACTTATCAAGGCTAGCTCTCTTCTTCTTATGCAATTTGCGCAACTCATTGATCCTAACAATAATTTGTTCTTGCATTTAATAGGAGCATCCTGAAGGAAATATGCCCTAGAGGCAATAATAAAGTTGTTATTTATATTTCCTTATATCATGCTAAATGTTTATTATTCATGCTATAATTGTATTAACCGAAAACTTGATACATGTGTGGATACATAGACAAAACACAGTGTCCCTAGTATGCCTCTACTAGACTAGCTCGTTAATCAAAGATGGTTAAGTTTCCTAACCATAGACATGTGTTGTCATTTGATGAACGGGATCACATCATTAAGAGAATGATGTGATGTACAAGACCCATCCGTTAGCTTAGCATAATGATCGTTAAGTTTTATTGCTATTGATTTCTTCATGACTTATACATATTCATTTGACTATGAGATTATGCAACTCCCGAATACCGGAGTGTCGGTGGGAAACGACACCTATGGGATCACAAGAATCCCTACTACAGCTGTCGGGGCGCGGGGTCGTGAGAAGAGCAGGATTAACAGTCAGCACAAAGATCGTTTACCTAGGTTCAGGCCGCGAGGATGCGTAAAACCCTAGTCCTGCTTTGGTAGATGTATTGAGTGTCACTACAAAAAAAATACACTTCCATGATGATACGTGTTTGT
The DNA here is from genome assembly GCA_034509565.1 of Triticum monococcum. Lineage (NCBI taxonomy): Eukaryota > Viridiplantae > Streptophyta > Magnoliopsida > Poales > Poaceae > Triticum > Triticum monococcum. The sequence goes on from CM067847.1 coordinate 702,197,813, forward strand.
CACAGTAGGTCGCTTTTTTTGTCATGCATGTACATCCATGACAAATTTATGACAGAATCAAGATAGTCATACCTGTCCTGTCGTAGAAGTGTTCCATGACATTACCAAAATTATCATCACGGAAGTGTCCACTTCCATGACAATAAATCGTGTGTCACAGAAGTGCTTTCGTCAAGGGTGACCGACACGTGGCATCCATCGTAACGGAACGCTGTTAAGCTATCGGGTCGGGTTTTGGATCCGATAACCCATTAACAGCCCCGACCAATGGGGATTTTCCACGTGTAAAATCATCATTGGCTAGAGGAAACATGTGTCGGCTCATCGTTGGGACAGATGTCATCCACTCACTGGATAGAAGGCGCATATGATACGTCGACACGTGGCACGGGCCAATAGTGTCCCATTCCTGTGAAAAGGCCGGCCCATTTGACTTGGTCAAAAGCTGGCGGGCCGGCCCATGGAAAGCATGTTAACGGCCTGTTCGCATATAGCCCATTACAGCCCGCTAACCCAAGGCCCATTACACCCTATCCGAATTAGGCCCAGTAGCGTCATCTGGGCCGTCCAATATGATTCCAGCCCGTTTTCACTTCTGGCCCATGTATAGCCCATGACGTCTTTCGGCCCATATGAGGCCCTTTGTAACTCTTGGCCCATTAGCGGCCCGTGCTGAAACTGGCCCGTAATGAACAGTGTATCACTTTACACCCATTAACGGCCCGTGGTGAAACTGGCCCGTAATGAACAGTGTATCACTTTATACCCATTAACGGCCTGTTATTCCGTTGGGCCGTCTCCAGCCCATGTTATCTTTCGGCCTTCTCATAGCCCATTTATTCTTAGGCTCATTTCTAGCATTCGTTTACTTATGGCCCGTTACTGTCATTTTCTGCTTGTGGGCCAAATTCAGCCCGTGGTTACAGTCGGCCCATTTGTGGTCCGTTAATACGTTGGGCCGTTTTCATAGCGTCATCAAATACAGCCTATTAATGATGGCCCGTTATGGTCGGCCCATGAACGGACGATTCCAACTCTAGCCCGTTTTACGGCCAGAATGCGGTCTGTTTGGCCCATGTTTGGCCAATCGATCATACGGCCCGTATAAGGCCCATTGATGATACGACCCGTAGAAGGTCCATTGTTTCTACGGCCCGTAGAAGGCCCACTGTTTCTACGGCCCATAGAAGGCCCACTGTTTCTACGGCCCGTAGAAGGCCCACTGTTTCTACGGCCCGTAGGAGGCCTAGTGTCACTATAGTAAATATTAGCCCATGGTTATTGTGGCCTAGTTTTAAAAAATAGGTTATTGCAGCCACTAGCAAACCACAGAAAAAGAACTGCACTGACTACAAGCAAACAAATAAACAAGACAACAAGGAAATAAATAAGCAAGCAACTTACACTAGGCTATCACGGCTATTACACATATTACATCCACTGGGCATCAAAGTTCGCCACCAGTGCAAATATAGGGAACACAACAACATATAATAAACGCCGCAGCGAAACAAGTCCAGAACTGAAACCACTTCAGAAGAGCTGAAGAAACAATATCCTGGGTACCCATAATGCTGGCAAGATGCTTAGCAAGCTTATTAAGTTTCTCTTGTTTGTCGCTTAAGTCCTCCAGCGCTCGCTGTTGCACCAGAAAGTATGCATCTAAATTCTGCAAGGACTTCCTCAGTCCTTCAGCTTCCTGTTGCATAACATTTGATCGATGTCTTTCAACTTGAAGTTGAGACTCAAGAAGCCGAATTGATTCAGGCAATGAGTTCGAAGAGCTGGTGCCAGCAGTGGTAGCCAGTAACTCGAACACTACATCAAGACAGGACTTTGGGGTTGTCTCAGTGTCTTCAATATAGTTTTTATCAGCTTTCTTGGAGACCAATAGGGATGTCTCACTATCTTGAACCTTATCTGCATTACTTCCTGTCGGGGGTGCTAATCCCACGGACACCTATGGGACCGGCGGACCGAGCCCCTTTTGGTTCGGCAGGGGGTGGAGAGAGCATGAAGAGCAGATCAAGGCGAAGCGCACGAGCATGCGATCAGTTTACCCAGGTTCGGGCCGCACGGATGCGTAAAACCCTACTCCTGCTTTGTGGTTTGTATTGTGTTCTTGCAAGGGAGCGCTGATTGCTACAGTACACACCAGCAGCTAGCGGGACCGAGCGTGAGAATGATCGTCCCCCTCTTACGTTGCGCATGGGCCTCCTTTTATATGCTCAAGGGGTCACCAACAGGTGGCAACGTAGACGAGGGTAAAAATGGAAAAAGGCATGGTGGTTGGCACCGCCGCCTACTACAGTGTATCATACCTAACCCTGACGGCAGGGGATAGGGCATTAAATGCCCGTCCGCGTCGCCCAAACAGTGTAAAAGGGACCGCCAGGGACGCCATCGCTCGCCACGATGGCAATCTTGTTAGCGCCGCTTGCCACCGTGTACCGCTGGCTGCACAGCTTCCCGCCACGTACGCTCTGGAAGGGTCCCAGAGCGACACGTTGGTGGATGTGCTAGAGCGCGGGTACAAAGTGGAGGCTTGCCGCGGCAAGTGCCTTGCCGCGGTCGTTGTCTTGTCGCGTCCGGGAGCTTGTCGCTCACCGGGCCTTGCCGGGACGCGTGGCGCGTCGCGGCAAGTTACTTGAGATGCCTTGGTTGGCCTTCCCGGCAAGCTCCTCTTGCCGGGGTCTTGTCCTTCCCGGCAAGCTCCTCTTGCCGGGGGTCTTGTCTCCTTGGCTTGGATACTTTGTTCTTGAACGGCTCCAAAGGAACCACGGAGGGTCTTGGCGGTCACCCGGCAAGCCTTGCCGCGGGATGCTGCGACTGCTCGTGCACAAGTTCGGGATACTAGGGTACCCCTACTCTAGTACACCGACAGGAGCCCCCGGGCCTGGGCCATACACGGTGCCGAGCGCTGTTGGGCCAGGCCCAAAACAGGGCACGGGCACGCGCGGCCTAGGTTACGCCGTATCTCTCTCCGTATCCACCGCGCCCTCCCCGAACGGCACGCGTCGAATGCGGCTTCGTGGGAGAGATCGTGGGTGGTTTCTTTATTAGGAAAGGCGGAACGTCCGCCCCCTCTCTCTTTATAAGCAGGGGAAGGAGGGGTAGTGCGCCCACTCGCCCCTTGCTACTCCAATCTCAGAAAACTCCGCCGCTTCCCCATCTTCCCAGAGCAGAGAGAGAGAACAGCGCCTTGCTCCCCATCGCCACCAGCAGCACCAACGCCGTCGACCTCCTCCACCACTTCCGCCATGGCTCCGAAGGCCGACAAGGGGAAGGCTGTGAAGTCGACCGAGGCGCAGCGACTTGCGGCACTGCGGAAGGAGCGGGCAATCTCCCCCCCCAAGCTTCCCGCGAAGGAGCTGAGGGAGTAATACTACCTCTTCTGGTCGACGGAGACGCGAGCGCATCCGAGCACGAAGGTACTTCCAGCCGCCGCTCATAAAATGGCTCCAAACGGATATCCCTTCTTCGCCGTGTTCTTCTACTGCGGGCTCTGCCCGCCTTATTCTGAGTTTTTCTGCGACATCATGAACACCTACGGCCTCTGCCTCCTTGATTTCACCCCCAATGCCGTTCTGACCATGGCAGTTTTCGCACATCTCTGCGAAAACTTTGTCGGAGTCCACCCAAATGTAGCCCTTTTCCGCCACTTCTTTATGCCCCGAGTAGAGAGAGGAGAGCCTCTATCCGGCGGAATCGCCTGGATCTCAAGGGCCGGCAAGAAAGATTCTTATCTGGAGGGCGAGTTCCGCGGCAAGTGGGAGGAGTGGAGAGCAGACTGGTGCTGGATTGTCGAGGAGAACCTGCAGCCTTTTACCGCCCGGCGCCAAGCCGCAGCAGTACGCGGCAGCGATTGGAGCGATGTGGCCCCGGAAGACGATAGGCTGAGGATTGCCGTCACCAGGATCCAACGCCTCAGGCTTGCCGGACTCACTGTAGGCGCCGTTGGCGCAGATTTTCTTCGCCGCCGCATCGCCCCCCTGCAGGAACGGAGGAGGCCCGCCTGGGAGTTCAAGAATGCGGCGGATATCATGAGGCTGCGTCCGGGCCTCAACTACAACTTCACTGTCCTGGAGCTCAACGCGATGCTCCAGGAGCTCTTCAAGTACGACCCTGAGCATCCCGAAGTGTTTAGGTTGCCGCAGGGCGTCGTTCCGTTGTGCAACAATTCCGCGCTTGACCGCATCCGGGCAATGATGCCGCTGTGCGACTCGCATGGACTTGTGCCAACTTGGCAAGAGCCTGCAGACGAGGTCGTGCAGGAATTCTTCGACAGCCTGGTAGAAGTGCCGATCCGCCCCTACGAGAAGAATGGCCTCACTCGCGACACCATCGATGCGGAGTTGAAGCGCATCGCCACCAGGTTGGAAGAGGCGGCGGCAGCCGCAGCGGCGGGCGAGTTTGGATTCACCATGGAGGAGGCAGAGGCAGCAGAGGCGGCAAGCCGTGCCGAGCGAGAGGAGCTTGCCGGCAAGAAAGAACTTGCTGGCAGGAAAGAGCCTGCCGGCAAGAAAGAGCCTGCCGGGCGTGACGCCGAGCCGAGCGAGCCCGCCGAGGATACGAGCGGCTCGCTGGAGATCGACTCCTCTTCCTCCTCATCCTTAGACAGCTCGCCGCAAGCAGAGCCTCCATCTCCATCAAGAAGGCGTCTCCGCAAGGCCGGGGATGTAGCAAGGCGGCAGGCGAGTCGACAGTCGCCGCGCCGCGCGACACGCTCCACCGCGGCAAGCACTGTTGTCGCGGGAGCGCCTCATGCTGCTGCGGCAACTGGAGCGGGGTCTTCTCGGACCACCGCTTCTGCTCCCGCCAAGCGGCCAAGGGAACCTACTCCTCCACCTTCTCGCGCCGGGCGTGAGCCGGATTTCGACTTCTCCGTGTTCAGCTCCGATGAGGAAGAAGAAGAAGAGTAAGATTCTCCTATTGTACTTGTAATTCTTCAATTCTTGCTGTTTTGTCTTGTATCTCATTTGCTTCACTCCGAACCTTTTCCTTTTTAGGACTCTGGCCCAGAGGGCAGCGAAGAGAGCCAAGGCCCCGGTGATTATCATCGAGGACGAACCCACCGCAACAGCAGGGGATGCGCCCGACACAACCTTGCCGGACCCGGCAACTGTTCTCCAGAGCAGCCCCCAGCGTAAGTATATGGTTTGCTTTTCGCTGTTGGGTGCGCTCGGAGATTCTTGCTTTGCTGATATCTGGCTGTTGACTTGTGCAGGAGCAGAGTAGCCCCACCAGGAGTGCCCGGAGGCCGCCCCCGAAACGCCAAGGGAGAGTCCTCCGGCAAGGGAGAGCTCTCCGGCAAGGAAGGAGTCTCCGGCAAGGGAGGAGCCTCCGGCAAGGGACAGCACCAGCGCCCCCCCGGCGGCGGAGACCACGAGTGCAGAACCTGGCACAGGTAATCTTCTCGCTTTAAACTTCCCTTGGCTTCTTCTTTTGATCTTCTTTTTTTGGATATTTGTTTGACTTTTCTCCCTCTTCCGGCTGTCAGATCCATCTGCTTCGGAGCCGATGGAGACCGAGGTTGCCACCGAAGACGCTGCTGCCGCCGAGGAGGCAGCCGACGCTGACGAGCCTGCCGGCGCAGAGACCGCCAAGGCTGCAGCCGCAGAAGCAGGCGGGGGATCTGGCGATCGTACTGACGGCCCCGAGGCCGCAGGAGCGCCAGACGCTACATCGACCACCGACCCCTCCGCCGCTGCCGCAGCGCCAGGCTCCGAAGAGCCCCAGCCTGGCGTCTACTTGAAGGCCGGCGATGACATCTTCATCAACCTCCCCTGGGCGTCAGGCTCCAGGGCGCCGGTCGAAGGAGAGATCTTCGATGGAGAAGTGCTTGCTTCCGCTGGGCTGGCGCTGGTTGACGCGCCAAGCAGCAGCAGCGGCGAGCCTGAGGAGGAACGGCTGCTGCGGAAGCTGGTGTCGCTCTACCGCGCCCGGCAAGCCAAGCTGGAATCCCGCGAGGCGCTTGTCGCGAAGGCGGGAGAGGACATCGAGAAGCGCGTGGAGGAGCTCCGGGGTCACAACCAGGAAGCTCTCCGGTCCTTGGCAGTGGAGCGGGCGCGACTTGCCGAGGAGCGGGAGGCCTTCCTCCTCGAGCGGGCTGAAGTCAAAGAGCAACAAAGGCTTGCCGCTGAGAAGCTGTCCGTGCAAGAAGGCGAGCTGGTGCAGCGGAAAGTCAATCTTGACAGCCACGAGAAGGAACTTGCCGCGCGCGGGCGAAACTTTAGCGGAGCCCTCAAGCAAGCAGAAGACGCTGCCTCAGCTGCCGAGGCTGCCAAGAAGGAGCTGGAGACGAAGGCAGCGCAGCTGGAGGCCGATCTCAAGGCGAGCGGTGAAAAGCTTGCCGCGCTCAAGCTTGAGCGGAAGAAGGACGCCAACAGCTACTCGGAGCTGCAGACCTGTCTCACCGAGAAGGGCAAAGAGCTTGACGCTGCCAAGGACTCCAATGCAGATCTTGAGTTGAAGCTGATCACTTTGACCAAGACGCTGGACGGCGCCAAGGAGCAGGAGACGACCCTGAAGGAGGAAGTCAAGGCCGGCAAGGCACTGCTGGCAAGTGCTGCTGCCGCCCAGAGCTCTTTCTGGGAGGATGTGGAGCACTGGACGGAGAGTCTTGTGGATGTTGCCGCAGATATCGACAGGGAGCTGGCGCAGCTGGGGATGGAGGATCTCGGGTATCCCTCCGACGAGAACCTCCAACCCAGCGGCAAGCTCACCTTGTTCTTCAAAGGCGTGGCGACGGCACTCCGGCGACTCCGGGAGAGGATCCCAAAGCAGCTGGCCGATGAGTCGCGCAAGATCTGCGCAGGAGCTCTTCAGAAGGTGCTGGTGAAGGTGGCTTTCCGCAACCCGGGCCTCAACCTCACCAACGTCCTCAGGACATTGCCGCCGGATGCTGATCTGGAGGCGCTCAAGACCCTTGTCGCACCCATTGTGGACAAGGCGAGCGGAATCAAGAGGGTTGAGGGCGACCGCGTAGACTAGGCTGCCTATTTTCTTCTTTTCTTGTCGCTGCTAGTCATGTTACGAGAACAATTTGTTAGAGCTGCGACAAGCTATCTTGTAATATAACTTTATTTTGTGTAATGATTGCGATGTTATTTCCTTTACTTGATTCCTTCCTTTGTATGTTTTTGCCCTACGCTTTTAGGGAACTTGCCGGCGCAGGCACCTTAGCCGCGAGCGCTGAGTGCGGAATGTCAGCAGCCTGCCGGCGGTGCCGCTACCGATAAGAAACCTTGTCGCAGCTAGTCGCAGCTCACTTAAGTTGTTGAGCGGACTCGAAACAACAGTAAGGGCACAACTAGCTACGAGTTGGTTCCTCCGCGCATAGGTTTTCCATACAAAGGACGGTCGTTCAAGGAAGATAACTTAAAAATTTAAAGGAAATCTGATTGCTCAAGCTTTGGCAACTTATCTTTTCTGTCATTTGCTTCCCGGCAAGGCGAAACTTTCTTGAACGACGCCTGGTCCATACCATATCTTCTCCTTTCCCCCCCGGCAAACTTGTGTGCGAGGGAACCTTCCTTTCCTTGAGAGAAAAAAGAAAGAGGAGAAAAAGATACGGAGCCTTATGGCTCGTTGTTGCTTACCGGGGGTAAGTGCTGCACAAAGTGTCAGATAACACATGCAAAAAATATAAAGTATGAAATTGACAAGGTGTGCGGAGCACATGATCTTTATGCACGGGGTCTGCGCCCGGCTTTGTACAAAGGATTACATGCAACAGCGGCAAGACTTGTACAAAAGGTGGTTGCCGGAACGGGTTCCGGCAACCGCGCCCTACGGGTAAAACTTACGAAGATGCTCAATGTTTCAGGAGTTGCTCACTGGAGTGCCATCTTCGGTCTCAAGGCGGACAGCGCCAGGCCTAGTGACTCGTTTCACCCGGTAAGGGCCTTCCCACTTCGGCGTCAACTTGTTGGAATTCTTGGTGGACTGAACACGCCGAAGAACAAGGTCGCCTTCCTCGAGACTTCTGGCGTTAACTTTGCGGCTATGGTAGCGGCGCAAAGCTTGCTGGTAGCGAGCAGCTCGCACAGCAGCCTGAAGACGGTCTTCCTCAAGGAGCAGCGCGTCATCTTGTCGCAGCCGCTCTTGCTCGAGCTCATCATAAGCGGGCACTCGAGGTGACCCGTATACGAGTTCCGTGGGGAGAACTGCCTCTGCTCCATAGACTAGAGCGAAAGGTGTCTGGCCAGTGGCTTGATTTGGCGTCGTCCTGATCGACCAAAGAACCATCGGCAGCTCCTCGATCCAGTTTCTTCCGCACTTGTGCAGCCTGTCGAAAGTTCTGGTCTTGAGCCCACGCAGCACTTCAGCATTTGCCCTCTCCGCTTGACCGTTGCTTCTCGGGTGAGCAACAGAAGCGAAGCAGACCTTGGCGCCAAGATCTTGGACATACTGCATGAAGGTGCGGCTCGTGAATTGCGTACCGTTGTCGGTGATTATCCTGTTAGGGATCCCGAAACGGCAAACAATCGACCTGAAGAACTTGACTGCTGACTGTGCTGTCACCTTCCTCACTGCTTCCACTTCCAGCCACTTTGTGAACTTGTCGATTGCAATGTACAAGTACTCAAAGCCCCCGACTGCTTGGGGAAAGGGGCCGAGGATATCGAGCCCCCAGACCAAAAATGGCCAGGATAAAGGGATCGTCTAGAGAGCTTGAGCTGGCTGGTGTATCTGCTTGGAATGGAACTGGCACGCTTCACACTTGGTTACTTGTGCAGTTGCATCCTGGAGGGCTGTCGGCCAAAAGAAACCTTGCCGGAATCTTTGCCGACAAGTGCTCTTGCGCCAATGTGGTGACCACATATGCCTCCATGTATCTCTGTCAACAGCTTTTGTCCATCTTCCCGGTGAATACACTTCAATTTCACACCGTTGAGTCTTCTTCTGTACAGTGTGCTGTCGACAAACTGGTACATACTTGACTGCCGGGCTACTCTTTCCGCTTCTTCTTGCTCTTCAGGAAGTTCTCCTGTCTGAAGGAAACGGACAATCTGTTGTGCCCATGCTGGAGCTTGTGGCTCGACAACAAGGACTAAAGGCATATCTGCTGCTGCGGGAACATCTGCTTCTATGGCAAGAACTTGCGGCTCTGCCGGAGCTTGACGTTCCCCGGCAAGCTTGCCGAAGCAAAACTTGTCGGGAGCGTCTGCTTCAACGGAACAAACCCTAGGGCTTGCCGGAGCAGACTGCTCCTCAGCACTCTTAGTGCTGATCTTGGGGACCTTCTTGGCGGCGGCTTCGGGAAGCTCTGCTGGAAAATAGTCACCAGAAATCAACTTCCTCTTCTTGCTCTGCCCAGTTGATGGCGTAACGGACAGTCGAGTCAGCTTGAGCACAAAAGTCCCTGGTTCCACAGGTAACTTAAGTGCGGCGCACTTTTACAGGCCATCGGCAATGTCGTTCTGAGCTCTTGGGACATGCTCCATCTGCAGGCCGTCAAAGTGCTCTTCTAGCTTTCTCACTTCGTCAACGTAGGCTTCCATCAACGGACTCTGATAACTCTTGTTCACTTGGCGGACGACAAGCTGCGAGTCACCCCTGACAATGAGCTTCTTGATCCCAAGGTCTGCCGCGATCCTGAGACCGGCAAGCAAGCCTTCATACTCTGCAGTATTGTTTGTCGCTTGCTCCTTGGGAAAGTGCATCTGGACTACGTACTTGAGGTGCTCTTCGGTGGGTGCGACAAGCAGCACGCCAACACCGACGCCTTGCAGTGAGAAGGCACCATCAAAGTACATGAGCCACTCTTTGCTTGCTTCCTTGACGGGGATGCTCGATTCTGGAATTTCTTCATCTGGTGTTGGCGTCCACTCTGCTATGAATTCTGCCAATGCTCTGCTTTGGATAGTTGAAGTACTCTCAAACTTGAGGCCAAAGCTTGACAGTTCTAGTGCCCACTCGACAATCCTGCCTGTTGCTTCTGGATTCTGCAGTATCCTCTTCAGCGGAAAGCGAGTGACAACTGTGATCTCATGTGCTTGGAAGTAATGGCGCAGCTTTCTCGAGGCCATGAGAAGGCCGACAAGCAATTTCTGCACACCAGAGTACCTTGACCTAGCCCCCTGCAGAAGGGAACTGACAAAGTAAACTGGGCGCTGCACCATTCTCTTCTGTATCTCCTCGCGCACCTGCGCAGGTCCATCTTTGTCGGGACCGGAGCTTGTCGGGGAAGCCCCCTGCTTGTCGCTGGATGCGCTTGCCGCGGTTGCTAGCTCGTCATCTGCCTCCCTCTCTGCCACTAACGCAGCACTAACCACTTGATTGGTTGCCGCTATATACAGCAGCAACTTCTCTTGTGGCTTAGGTGCGACAAGTGTTGGAGTGGAGGACAGGTATTTCTTCAAGTCCTGCAGCGCAGCCTCCGCTTCCGGAGTCCATTTCATCGGACCTGCCTTTTTCAAAATTTTGAAAAACGGCAGGGCGCGCTCAGCAGACCGAGAAATAAACCTGCTGAGAGCAGCCACGCAACCGGCAAGTCTTCGTACATCCTTGACGTGCTTTGGTGCTTCGATCTGCTCAATGGCCGTGATCTTGTCGGGATTGGCTTCAATTCCCCGCTGAGACACGAAGAACCCGAGAAGCTTGCCGGAGGGAACTCCAAACACACACTTCTCGGGGTTGGGCTTGAGGTTGATCTTGCGCAGATTTGCAAAGGTCTCGTCTAAATCTTGAATTAGGGTTGCCCTCTCCTTGCTCTTGACCACTATATCATCCATGTAGGCTTCCACATTTCTGTGCATTTGCGGCTCAAGAGCGACTTGGACTACCCTTGCAAATGTTGAACCAGCATTCTTTAAACCGAAAGGCATCCGTATGAAACAGTACGTGCCACATGGAGTGGTGAATGCGGTCTTCTCCTCATCCTCTTCTGCCATGAAGATTTGATGGTATCCTGAGTATGCGTCAAGAAATGAAAGCAAGTCACATCCGGCCGTGGAGTCAACAATCTGGTCAATGCGCGGCAAGGGAAATGGGTCTTTGGGACAAGCTTTATTAACATCGGTAAAGTCGATACAAAGCCTCCATTTCCCGTTCGCCTTGCGCACAACTACAGGATTGGCCAACCACGTAGGATGGAGCACTCCTCTGACAAGGCCTGCTGCTTCCAATTTCTTGATTTCTTCTGTGATGAATTCTTGGCGCTCCACTGCTTGCTTCCTGACCTTCTGCTTGACAGGCCGCGCATGAGGACAAACGGCAAGATGGTGCTCAATTACTTTCCTGGGAACACCGGGGATGTCAGACGGTTGCCACGCAAACACGTCGACATTCGCCCATAGGAAAGCAATGAGCGCGCTTTCCTATTTAGGGTCAAGAGTGGCACTGATGGTGAAGGTACCACCAGTGCCGTCCTCCTTGGCGGACACTTTCTTGGTCTCTGGCGGAGCTGCCATTGCCTTCTTACACTTGCCGGTGGAGCTCGATGGTGCATCCTCGACGGTAGCGCAGCACTCCGAAGAGGTGCGCTTGCCGGAGTGGGCATCAGAACTCTTGCCGGACTTGGTCTTCTTCTTCCTCCCGGGAGCTTCAGCGGCAAGTGACTTGCGATCTGTTGCGGCTGCCGCTTCCCGGTAGATCTTGTCGGCGCAGATAAGAGCATCCTTCTTGTCGCCAGGGACAGAGATGACGCTTATCGGGCCTGGCATCTTCAGCATATTGTATGCGTAGTGAGAGGTTGCCATGAACTTGGCGAGTGCTGGACGACCGAGTATCCCATTGTAAGGCAATGGAAAATCGGCAACGTCAAAAGTGACCCTCTCAGTCCTGAAGTTCAACTCGCTGCCAAATGTTACCGGCAATGTGACCTTCTCTTTAGGCTTGCTCCTTCCCGGGTTAATTCCTTGGAATGTGCCGGTCTCTTCGAGCTCGCTGTCAGGGATCTGGAGTCTCTGGAGTACAGCGGAGGAGATCAGGTTCAAGCCGGCCCCGCCGTCAACTAGCATCTTATTGACCTTGAGGTTGCGGATAGTTGGCGAAACCAACATCGGCAAGCAGCCGACCGTAGTTGTGCGATCAGGTTGGTCCTCAATATCAAAGATGATAGGCGTGCCGGACCTTTTCAGAAGCTTGCGTGACTCGACAGGTGGCTCCGCCGCATTAACTTCCCGCACCCACTGCTTGAGTTGGCGGTGCGAAGTATGCAGAGAAGCACCGCCGACAACGCACACGACCTCCGTGGCTTTCTGAAACTCCTACTCACTGGTCTCGACATCTTCCATGTCTTCGTCGTCGTCGTCGTCTTCATCCTTGTCGCGACCGCGGGGAGGTCTGTCTCCTTGCCGCTACTTGGCCTTGCCGCGGCGTCCTCCCCGGCCGGCACGCTTCTTGCCGGATTCTCCAGCGCCTCCTTGGGCCCTCTCCTTGTCGCGTCGCTCGTGCTCAGCCTTTTGCTGCTGGACAAGCTGCTCGACTTTCTTGCAGCTCTGGAGATCATGGCCCTTGGTGCGGTGGATTTTGCAGTACTGCTTGTCGGTGCCGTCCTGCTTGTCGGCGGCCGCCACAGCCTGGTAGTTGGTGCATGCGGCAATCTCCTTGCCGGAGCTACCAACTTTGGCTTTCTTGGCGCCACCGTTGTTGCCGGACTGCTCTATGACTAGCACTTCTTTGCCTTTCTTCTTCCTGTTGTTCCGCCGCCGGTTTTTCTTTGCCGGGGCAGCATCCTCGCTGTCAGATCCTCCTGCTCCTGTATTCTCTCCGGGGAGTTTCCTCCCTTCCTCAGCACGTGCACACTTGTCGGCCAGGGCATATAGCTCACTGACGTCTCTGATCTTGCACATCGCCATCTCCTCCCGCATCCTGCGGTTAGGCACGTTCTGATGGAACGCGCTGATGACCGCGGCAGGGTGAACGTCTGGGATGTTGTGCTGTACACGGCTGAATCTCTGAATGTACTTGCACAGGGGCTCTCCTTCCTTCTGGGCGAGCAGGTGAAGGTCACTCTCTTGGCCATGAGGTTTGTGGCCGCCAGTAAAGGCGCCGACAAACTGATGGCATAGGTCTGCCCAGGAGGATATGGAGTTTTCCGGCAAGTGCATGAGCCAGGACCTGACGTTGGGCTTGAGCACCAGCGGGAAGTAGTTGGCAAGGATCTTGTCGTCTCGCCCCCCGGCAGCTTGCACCGCGATGGTGTAGATGCTGAGGAACTCCGACGGATGCGACTTGCCATCGTACTTCTCGGGTACGTCTGGCTTGAAATTCTTCTTGTTGGGCCACTGGACTTGCCGTAGCTCACGGGTAAACGCAGGGCAACCTACCGCGTACGGCAAGTCGCCTGGTTCCCCTGGCGCATGCATGTCAACAGAGGGCCCAACGCGCTGGTCTGATTGACGCCGCGCTTCTCTTCGGCGCTCGATGCGAGTACGAGCGTCTTCTTGCTGTCGTTCATGAAGAACTTGGCGCTGATCGCGACGAGCTCGTGGATCAGATGACGCGGTGGAGTCGCTGTCGTGGTGGATCCGGCGAGTCGGCGATCTTGGCCTTCGGGGCGGAGAGTACACAGTGGTTGTACCCCCACCGGTCTTGTCGCCACCGGCTCATGCCTGGCTGACTTGCCGCGGCTGCGATGTACTCGGCTGCCGTGGAATGTCGCCGTTGGCAAAGCCGATGAGACTCTGAATGGTGGCCCTCCAGTCGTCGATCTTGTCTGCCGCTGGAGGGTAGTCTAGGAGCAGTTGAGCTCGCGCCAAAGCTTCTACTGAAGTGGTGGGCGGCGGCGGTGAGTGGTGCGAGGAGCGGGATATGCTCGGACTTCTAACTATGTTAGAAGGAGCAGTATCTCGTCCAGGCGACCGTGCTCTGCTCGCGCCAGCATGTTGGCGTGCACGCTGGTCTTGAGCACTCCGAGACCACCAGCTCGATCTTGGCCCAGCAGACGTATGGTACCATGAGTATCATGATGTTGCCGGTCCCGCGCCTCCTGGGATGGGCGCGGTGCGTGTACAGACGCCGAGGTCTTGGAGTGCGCTCGGTCGTTGTGGGAGCCGACTGCGCCGCCGATGAGCAGCGCAGCCTTGTCCTTGGACCTGGCAGCACCGTGAGCTCCCTCGTGGATGCCCATTCTTCCGCCGGCGTCTACCCCACCAGCCGTTCGCTCCGGCGAGTTCGGCGCGGACGGAGCAGCCGCCTCCGAAGCCTTCTTCTTCGGCGGCATGTCGATGAAGATGATGAAGATTTAGCTCGTGCGAACGCCGGATCAGGTTCACACAACCTCGACGCTCCCCTACCTGGCGCGCCAAAGATGTTCGGGGTGCTAATCCCACGGACACCTATGGGACCGGCGGACCGAGCCCCTTTTGGTTCGGCAGGGGGCGGAGAGAGCACGAAGAGCAGATCGAGGCGAAGCGCACAAGCACGCGATCAGTTTACCCAGGTTCGGGCCGCACGGATGCGTAAAACCCTACTCCTGCTTTGTGGTTTGTATTGTGTTCTTGCTCGGGAGCGCCGATTGCTATAGTACACACCAGCAGCTAGCGGGACCGAGCGTGAGAATGATCGTCCCCCTCTTACGTTGCGCATGGGCCTCCTTTTATATGCTCAAGGGGTCACCGACAGGTGGCAACGTAGACGAGGGTAAAAATGGAAAAAGGCGTGGCGGTTGGCACCACCGCCTTCTACAGTGTATCATACCAAACCCTGACGGCAGGGGACAAGGGCATTAAATGCCCGTCTGCGTCGCCCAAACAGTGTAAAAGGGACCGCCAGGGACGCCATCGCTCGCCATGATGGCAATCTTGTCAGCGCCGCTTGCCATCGTGTACCGCTGGCTGCACAGCTTCCCGCCACGTACGCTCTGGAAGGGTCCCAGAGCGACACGTTGGTGGATGTGCTGGAGCGCAGGTACAAAGTGGAGGCTTGCCACGGCAAGTGCCTTTCCGCGGTCGTTGTCTTGTCGCGTCCGGGAGCTTGTCGCTCACCGGGCCTTGCCGGGACGCGTGGCGCGTCGCGGCAAGTTACTTGAGATGCCTTGGTTGGCCTTCCCGGCAAGCTCCTCTTGCCGGGGTCTTGTCCTTCCCGGCAAGCTCCTCTTGCCGGGGGTCTTGCCTCCTTGGCTTGGATACTTTGTTCTTGAACGGCTCCAAAGGAACCACGGAGGGTCTTGGCGGTCACCCGGCAAGCCTTGCAAAAGATGCCGGCGGTGCTAATCCCACGAACACCTATCGGACCGGTGGACCGAGCCCCTTTTGGTTCGGCAAGGGGGCGGAGAGTGCACGAAGAGCAGATCGAGGCGAAGCGCACGAGCACGCGATCAGTTTACCCAGGTTCGGGCCGCACGGATGCGTAAAACCCTACTCCTTCTTTGTGGTTTTTATTGTGTTCTTGCTCGGGAGCGCTGATTGCTACAGTACACACCAGCAGCTAGCGGGACCAAGCGTGAGAATGATCGTCCCCCTCTTACGTCGCGCATGGGCCTCCTTTTATATGCTCAAGGGGTCACCGACATGTGGCAACGTAGACGAGGGTAAAAATGGAAAAAGGCGTGGCGGTTGGCACCGCCGCCTACTACAGTGTATCATACCTAACCCTGACGGCAGGGGACAAGGGCATTAAATGCCCGTCTGCGTCGCCCAAACAGTGTAAAAGGGACCGCCAGGGATGCCATCGCTCGCCACGATGGCAATCTTGTCAGCGCCGCTTGCCACCGTGTACCGCTGGCTGCACAGCTTCCCGCCACGTACGCTCTGGAAGGGTCCCAGAGCGACACATTGGTGGATGTGCTGGAGCGCAGGTACAAAGTGGAGGCTTGCCGCGGCAAGTGCCTTGCCGCGGTCGTTGTCTTGTCGCGTCCGGGAGCTTGTCGCTCACCGGGCCTTGCCGGGACGCGTGGCGCATCGCGGCAAGTTACTTGAGATGCCTTGGTTGGCCTTCCCAGCAAGCTCCTCTTGCCGGGGTCTTGTCCTTCCCGGCAAGCTCCTCTTGCCAGGGGTCTTGTCTCGTTGGCTTGGATACTTTGTTCTTGAACGGCTCCAAAGGAACCACGGAGGGTCTTGGCGGTCACCCGGCAAGCCTTGCCGCGGGATGCTGCGACTGCCCGTGCACAAGTTTGGGATACTAGGGTACCCCTACTCTAGTACACCGACACTTCCTTTACCATTGCATAATAGGGTACTCTTCTCCAATATTTTATCCGCGTTCTAAAAGAGAAACAAACAAACACATCTCAGGTTTACAATGTAGTATATGAAACTCATTTTGGTAAACCAGTTCAGTAGTAAGGTGGGCAGGATAACAACATGAAACAAACATATATCTATGTAGTATGGTCACTGTATGGTCTATATCATTCTAGTTTATGTTGCCAAATCAAGATAGATACAGTTTGAATCATATCTATTTAAGACAAAGCAACATAGACAGAATATAAGTGTGAGAAACTACACAGCAATAACAACACTTGTAATGTGCATGGCATGAGAACATAACTGTTTATTCAATTGAAACTGAAATCAACATAGAGCAAGCTACAACAGCAAACAACCAAACACGTTGAAGAAACAGGTTTAAAACATACCTGTTGTGCCATTGGAGTTTCAATTGCATCCTTCAAATTTGAAATTAGTTGGTATCAGTAAATACAGTGATGCAAGAACAAAGTAGTATGAACCATAGCTATGGAACCTGACCTGAGAACAATTCTTCTTCTGGTTTAAGCGTTGACTTCGGGTTCAGAGTGGTGGTCCTCGTGATTTGGGCACTACAGTTGCCTTACTAACTGTTCGTGTTTGGGTGCTCTGTGGTGGAGATGGTGCTGTGTCAACGGGAACTAGGTGTCTATCTGCTGGGGTTGGGGTTAGATGGGGTGTAGCTGGTTCTCTGTCCAACTGGGTAGGGGTACAATCTGCATGAGTGTGGGTTATGTGTGGTGGGGCTAGTTCTTGGGCAAGTACAACCGTGGTTCTATCTGCATCGACAGGTAGCACGATCTTTTTTGAAGACCGTGTTTTTACTCCCACAGATACTGCCATCACTCCCTCCAATTGAAATGGCTGATAAACAAGAAAAGTAATTGAATGTATAGACATTGTAAGATAGACAGGTGCAATGGATAGTAGGGAAGAAAACAGGGCATGAAATAATTCACATTTATGTTGTCTAAGGAAATAGAATAGTAGGACATAATTTCACATATATGATGGCTAATTAAACAGGATAGCATGGCATAATTTCACATGTATGATGGCTAACTAAACAGGATGGAATGACATACTTCAAAATATGATGACTATGTAAACAGGATGACATGATATAACTATACGACGTGTCTATTAAAGTGGTTGGCATGCCATAAATCACAAACATGCCGTCGATGGAAACATGATGCCATGATATAATTCACGGATAGAATGACATAATTTAAATATGATGACTATGTAAACAGGATGAGATGATATAACTATATTATGTCTTTAGAAAATGGGTTGGCATGCCATAATTCAGATACATGCTATCTATGTAAACATCATGGCATGACATAATTCAAATATATGATTTATATACTAAGGAAGTGAGAAGAGGGCAATCGCATATATGATGTGTCAACTAAGGAGATGGCATTCATATTGTGTATATGATGTAAAAAGTAAGCATTGCAATACAACATATGCATTATATGAGTAATATAACCCTGCCAAGTTTGAGCATACACCTCAGGGGGATAATAGGACTGGTCATCTGCCTCTAAATCCTCCTCTGAAGAGCTACCTGTAACCAGCAAGATATCTGCTTCAGCAGGTAGCATTGTCTGCTCTAAAGATCTTGTTTTCACTCTAGATTTCTCCATCACCAATTCAAAAAATGGCTGATGCACAGGAAGAGCAGTTGAATATACAAACATTGTCGACAAAAGCAATGAGAAATACAAAAAAAGGACGGCATGATATAATTCACATATATGACGCTTGCCTAAACAGCATGGCATTGCATAATTCACATACATAATGCCTTGCAACAAGATAACATTGCATAATTCACATATATAATGTCTTGCAACAAGATGGCATTGCATAATTCACATATATGGTAATTAGACACTAAACAGGTGGCATTCACACAAAGCTGTCTAAACTAAGCAAATGACATAGCAATGCAAGATACCATATGCACGATATGAGCAACATAACCCTGCCAAGTTAGGGCATGCACCTTGGGGGGGGGGGAATATGACTGGTCATCTGTCTCTGAATCCTCCTCTGAGGAGCTATCGGTAACCAGTAAGACATGCGCTTCGTTAGATAGCATTGTCTGCTCTGAAGACCTTGTTTCCACTCCAGATTTTTCCATGACCGTGCCAAATGGCTGATGCATAGGAAGAGTAATTGAATGTACTAAAATTGTTGACAAATTTAACACGTAATAAAAAAATGATGGCATGATATAATTCACATATAAGATGACTGGCTAACCAGGGTGGCATTGCAAAATTCACATATATGATGCCTGGCTAGACAAGATGGCATTGCATGATTCACATATACGATAAAGAAACTAAACAGATGGCATTGACACAAAGCATGTCTAAACTAAGCATATGACATCTTTAATGTATACAATAAGCAATGCAAGGCACCATATGCATGATATTACCAACATCAGCATGCCAAGTTAGAGCAAAGACCTCATGGGGTAAATAGGAGTGGTCTTCTCCTTCTGAATCCCCCTCATAACAGTTATCTTCCTCTTGATTACGATCCAAAATGGGTGTAGGGGGGCTGCCTTTGCGCCCACCATGGAACGACGCCTGCATGAAATTTTATTGCCACGCAAGGCTCGTCTCTTTTCCTCTACATGATCAGTTCCATTGTGTACAATAATTGACATGCATAGGAATAAAACATAGTGAGATTATGTAAGGAGTGCATGCATAAATCCAGAGTGATGGTAGCAAACTATGGATAGAACCAAAACCAATGATAGCAGGCAGATAATAGCTTTAGTTAAAAAATACAGATAATGGCTCCTTTAATGTTTGTTTGCACCCAACATGAAACTCATAGTAGACACTGGAGATTAACCAGATAGTAGACAGATAGTACTGATTGCTTCCCCAATTTGCACCCCACAACCATTTAAAAACTCAAGTTTCAGCATTAGTTTGGACCTGACTAGGAGTCTAATAGGTGAACACGACGATAATGTAGCATGTCATCATATTAAGCGACGCATAACGTAAGCAGACATGGAAGAGTGCGACCTCTCTTGCGGACCCGTGTAGTCCTCAAGGTCATCTGCTCAGTTGATGATGGTAATGCAGTTGTCGTGGCTGCCGGTGGTGGGGAAGAAGATCTGAGGCGGTGAAAGACAGTCTAGAGAGCGGATCCCTGCTATGGTGAACCCTTCCGTCGTTGGAGCAGCTGAGCTGGGGTGGAACACAACGCTGCAGGAGCAGGACAAACCACACAAGGTTTTCTTTGACACATATCTGTAACAGAAGTAATTGAGTAAGGGCTTGTTTGAATTTGAGGATTCTAATAATGCAGGGATAGGAAATAGACAGGAATATGATAGGAATGTGTCGGATCGAAAGTATGTCTAGAGGGAGGGGGGTGATTAGACTACTTGACCAAATAAAAATCTAGCCTTTTCCCAATTTTAGTTCTTGGCAGATTTTAGCTATCTTAGCACAAGTCAAGCAATCTCCACACAATTCAAGCAAGCATGCAAAAGAGTATATGAGTAGCGGAAAGTAAAGCATGCAACTTGCAAGAATGCAAAGGGAAGGGTTTGGAGGATTCAAACGCAATTGGAGACACGGATGTTTTTGTCGTGGTTCCGATAGGTGGTGCTATCGTACATCCACGTTGATGGAGACTTCAACCCACGGAGGGTAACGGTTGCGCGAGTCCACGGAGGGCTCCACCCATGAAGGGTCCACGAAGAAGCAACCTTGTCTATTCCATCACGGTCGTCGCCCACGAAGGACTTGCCTCACTAGTAGTAGATCTTCACGAAGTAGGCGATCTCCTTGCCCTTACAAACTCCTTGGTTAAACTCCACAATCTTGTCGGAGGCTCCCAAGTGACACCTAGCCAATCTAGGAGACACCACTCTCCAAGAAGTAACAAATGGTGTGTTGATGATGAACTCCTTGCTCTTGTGCTTCAAATGATAGTCTCCCCAACACTCAACTCTCTCTCACAGGATTTGGATTTGGTGGAAAGAAGATTTGAGTGGAAAGCAACTTGGGGAAGGCTAGAGATCAAGATTCATATGGTTGGAATGGAATATCTTGACCTCAACACAAGTGTAGGTGGTTCTCTCTCAGAAAATGTGTATTGGAAGTGTAGGTATGTTCTGATGGCTCTCTCCACGAATGAAGAGTGGGTGGAGGGGTATATATAGTCTCCACACAAAATCTAACCATTACACACAATTTGCCAAAGCCGGTGGGACCGAATGGTTAAACTCGGTCGGACCGATTCAGCAAACCTAGTGACCGTTAGGATTTTCGGTGGGACTGAGATACAACTCGGTAGGACCAATATGGTTAGGGTTAGGGCATAACGTAATCTTGGTGTGACCGATTACACAAACTCGGTGGGACCGATTTTGGTAATAAGCTAACCAGAGAGTTGGTTTGGTAAACTCGGTGGGACCGATTCGCTCATCTCGGTGAGATCAAAATGTTACAAAAGGGAAACAGAGAGTTTACATTGCAATCTCGGTGGGACCGATCGCTCATCTCGGTAAGACCGAAACATTACGAAGGGAAACAGAGAGATTACAATACCATCTCGGTTAGACCGAGATCCCTATCGGCGAGACCGATTTGCCTAGGGTTTGTGGCAGTGGCTATGACATTTGAAACTCGGTGGCGCCGGATAGAAAGAATCGGTGGGGCCGAGTTTGACTTTTGGTTTAGGTCATATGTGGATGTGGGAAGGTAGTTGAGGATTTTGGAGCATATCATTAAGCACTTTGAGCAAGCAAGCCATTAAGCAACACCTCATCCCTCCTTGATAGTACTGGCTTTTCCTATAGACTCAATGTGATCTTGGATCACTAAAATATAAAATGTAGAGTCTTGAGCTTCAAGCTTGAGCCAAACTTTTTGTCCTTAGAATTTTGAGGGATCCACTTTCCTCATCCATGCCATGCCATTCATTGAGCTTTTCCTGAAGTATTAATCTTGGAATAATGTTAGCTCAATGAGCTATATGTTGTTAGGAATGACCAAAACCACCCAGGGATAGTTGCACTTTCAATCTCCCCCTTTTTGGTAATTGATGACAACATATAGATCAAAGCTTCGACAAATGATAATAAGAGTGAAAGATATTGTTGCTTTGAGAAGTATGTGAAAAGCAAGAGCTCCCCCTAAATTTGTGCATATCTTAAGATTTGCTTTGGGCTGCAAATGCACAATGAGTTAGGATCATGGGTTACTCTTCCATGTCACATACATCTTGGTGGAGCGCTCAAAATGATAAGAATTAAATACATGCACTCATCACCAAGCAAAGTGAATGATCATATAAGGATAAGTAAGATAATATCATCTAACAAGCATAAGTGTAGCTTATGATCAACCACATGACCATCAATGTCTCACAGATAATAGCATAGTATCTCCAGCAATCAAAAGAAAAACAAAGTTCAACCACCAAAGCAAGAGAGAATAAAAAGCAACGCTCTCTCTCGAAGCCTATGATCTATACATTTTTCTCCCCCTTTGGCAACAAGTTACCAAAAAGTTCATAGAAAATGCATAGCACTAGAACGTCTCTCAAGCTTGGTCTTTAGGTGGTGGTGTCCGGAGAACGGCAAGGATGAAGGCTTCAGTTGATGTGGATGGAGCTGGTGCTGGAGCTGGTTGCACTGAAGCTGTAGCTGGTGCAGATGAAGTGGCTCTAGTGTCTGGAACATGCACTGCAGCAGACCTCTGAGCTCTAGGCACTCTGGCAAATGCATCAGTGGTTGTCTTGCCCTTCCTCTCCTGCATATCATCTTGAAGTTGCTCCACAACAGACTGAATCTCAGTTACCTTCACATCCAAGTCATAGAATTTTTGCTCCACGATTCTTTCCAAGCTCTCCTGGTTTTGAGTCAGGGTGGCCAGTCCCTTCTCAATCCTCAGAGTGGATGCAATCAGGTAGCCAAGCTGATCTTGCTTGCTTTTCAAAAAGTACTCAGATGCCTCCTCTTGAGTTGGCACCTTGGCAGCCTTCTCTTTCTTTGCTTTCTCCTTCTTCTCTTGAGCTTCTACTGATGATGGTTCATTCTCATTCATCACAACTTGATTGTCCTCAAAGTCAGGATAGATAGGCAAGTGTTCCTTATCCAACAAGTATGTGCATGTGCCCATCTTTGAGTTTATCAACTCCTGGATCTGTGGGGCATATCCACAACTTCTTTTCTGGTCAGCTGCAGTCCTCTTGATAGTCTCAACTATAAGGCTCATGACCTTGAACTTCTGTGGCACATCAAATATATGTAGCAAGTTAATTGCATGGCCTCTGATCATTCTGTGATCACCAGACTTGGGCAAGAGAGTGTGCCTAAGGATCCAATTGATTGTAGGCAGCCCTGAGAGCAAGAGTTTTACTGACCCAAACTGGTGAGTCTCAAGATCATCTTCAGGAATCTCCTTGTACATGTTTGCCATAGAGTTGTGATCCATCTTCTTCTTGACATAGACATCCAAGTCATCTTCTTCTTCCTTAGGAGCATTGATCAGATTTGCCCATTCCTCAATAGTTGAGTGGTACCTTGTACCTTCAGACATCCATACTATCCTGCCATCTGGATAGAAGTGTGCTGTGGAGTAGAATTGCATTATGAGCTCCTCGTTCCACTTTGTGAGCTTCTGCCCAACAAAGTGTGAAACTCCACAAGCATTGAAGCTGTCAAACACACCAAGATAGTGTTCCTCATTTTCCTTGATATACTTCTAGTCGACCCACCTCATTTCACATACTATAGGCTTCTTGTCCAACAACACGTTCTCATAGAAGTCCTGCTGTTCCTTTGTGTGGAACCTGTAATCAACAGCAGTTCTTCTTCTTGTAGCATATGGATCTGTCTCTCTCCATAGCCTCAACCCCGAGTCTCTCCTGATCTTCATGTTCTCAGCCACAGGATGAGCATCATTGTGGTCTGGAATCTTGGGTTTGAGCTTTCTCAGGACTTGTCCTTCATCATCTTCATCAGCAGCAACTTCAGGCACTGGGGCCTTGTTCTTCTCAGCAGCTGGTATACTCCTGGTATTCCTCTTAGGTGCACTCTTGGGCTTGGAGGCTGCTTTGGGTGCTTCTTTAGGCTTTGATGAAGCAGCCCATGTCCTGATAGCATCACCCATAAGCTTCTGGGCCTTAGGTGCTGGTGCACCAACCTCTTCTTCCTCTTCCTCTTCAAAATCTCTCATGATTGAGGATCTCCCAAGCACTCTAGCAGTGGTCTTTTTGATCCTCTCCTTCCTCTTCTTCCCTTTTGCAGCAGCCTCTTTGGGTTCAGATCCTAAAGGGACTTGAGTAGATGCTCTGGCCTTAGAAATTGGAATTCTCTTTGCAGGAACCTTTTGCTTCATGCCTGGCTTGGTGGCAGCAGTAGTGCTATATTCCTTGTTAACCACTTTCTTCTTGGAAGTGGCCTCATCCTCAACTGCCACATAGTCTTCATCCCCAGACTCTGAAGTTTTCTTCTTCCTTGTTCTGGTGGCATCTTCGGGCAAGTTGCTGGAAGTGCTCCTGCTACCATCATCTGAACTGCTAGAGGGACTAGTGCCCTCACTCAGGTGAACCTGCTCCTCTGACCTGTTCTGGCTGTCACTCTGATCAGACATATTGCAAACACTGACAGCAGACCCTGTGAATAGATATAGATGAGATAGAGTGGATGAGCATCACAAAATGCAGAGGTTTTGCAAAAGAATGAGTCAAAAACTTAGTTTTAGTTTTCCACAGAAAGCATTTCGGATCAACCGATTTGTAAACTCGGTGATACCGAAGCAGCTGTTGGAACCTAAACTAGTGAACTCGGTCAGATCGAGTCACAGTTCGGTGGCACCGAGACTGCTAGGGTTTCACAAAGTCCTGAACTCGCTCACACCGGTTTGCAATTCTCGGTCAAATCGAAAATTACATGTGCAATGGCCTGAGCCGAATCGGTGGTACCGAGTTCCACAACTCGGATGGTCCGAGATGGTTTCGGCGGAAACCTAACCCTAAATTTTCAATTCAACTCTAATCTACGGAGTGTTTTGACTAGATAGAAGCGTTTCAATCGTGGTAAGAATCATAATGAACACAATGTGCTAGGAATCGGACGGGGATAGCACTGTGATCGAGTCCATACCCTAGTTCGGCGATGAACTCGCTACGGCGACAACGACGGGGAAGAATTCCGTTGACGGCGGCGGAGACCAGCGACAGGAGGCGGCTGGCAACGAGGAGGACGATCCGGAGACCCAGGAGGCAGAGCGAGCTATGCGCGGGCGAAGGGGTTTCAGAGAAATTTCCAAAAATTTTCCCGTGAGTATATATAGCCCGACCCTGTCCGTGTGACCGAGTGGAACAACTCGGTGGCACCGAGATTCATAACTGCAAGCAGTTACTGAAACTCGGTGTGACCGAAAGGTTCAAATCAGTTGCACCGAGATTGAAAACCTAGATCGACCTAGTGATCTCGGTATGACCGAAGTGGAGGAATCGGTCAGACTGAAAAGCACAAAGAAGTTTTGGAAGTTTAAGTCTATGACGAATCGGGGACTTCGAGTGCTCCTCACACAGAGTGGTTCGAATCTGACTTGATCAAATTTTGTGATGTAGCATGAATAGAGTTTGAGACAAGAAAAGCATAGATAGCTAGAAAGGGTTCCTAGGCATTCTTGTCCATCCACTTGGCAAAAGAAAAGAAAACCAATCAATCAAAACAACAAGTGGATGTCCTCGAATGAGTAAAATATGCAATCAACATGCTCACACAATAAAATGGCAATTGAAATATGTGGCAAAGCATGCACAACCAATTCTAGCATCTATCAAACAATTTGCGATGACTAGGTCATCTATATATGAGTATATTGACTTAGGAGTCAAATGAGAACATTTGATCATAGGTCATACTCATCGTTTAAGCACAAGTGGGATTACCACTTTTACATAAAGTATTGTTGTGGTCACACCATTAGAGTTGCTTTAGCTCAATTCTTAGAGTAAAGCTCCCCTAGATGTGAGATCCCCCCTAAGAGGGATGAACTAACCTTGGGTTTTGTCGATGATGACTTCATGTAGATGTTGAAGATGTGGATGCTCAATGTTGATGTAGATCATTTGGAGCTATCCATTGGAGTGAGTTGCACTTTCAATACCTACACGGGTTAGTCCCACAAGGAACAAACAAGGATATCCATAGACATAGAGTGATGCAGACACAAGATGATGTCTATGAAAGCTTTTAGGTTACCTTGTCCCTTGTCTTACCAACAAGAGGGTTTGTGACTCCTTGAACTAGTGCAAGATGTGGAAGTTGATTGCACTTGTTCTTGCCAAGATGATAAGAGTGAAGTATGTTGGCGGAGTCACCCTCAAGAACTCTCTAGTTCTTCTTCTTCGGGATCCACACCATCTTGATGGGAATCCTCGGTGTTGTAGTTGTACTTGATGAAGTGGAACTTGAAGTAGTCTTGGGAACCCACTTGACCAAGGCCTTAGGAGCTTCTTCAAATGCATCAATTTCCTCTTGAAGCTTGTCCTTGCCTTTTTGCTTGTGGTCTTGTGGTGGAAGATCATCTTGAGCTTGTGTCCCTTTGAGAGAAGTAGGATCATACTTCTCTTGTTGAGGAACAAACTTCGTATTGGGGTATTGATATTCTTCCCACTCAACTCCATTGGCATTGAACTTTCGTTCAAAACCAACACCTTGATTCTTCTGGTGCCCTCCTTGCTTGCGTACAATTTCCTCGAATTGCTTACTTCCGGCAAGGCTCTTGTAAACACCTTTCTCTATAATTCCCTTCTATAAGCTATTTTCTTGCTCAAGTAACTTGGCTAAGAGAATCATTAGTGGAATCAAGAGAACTACTAGAAGCAACAATATTGGATTTAGCATGATTGTTGTTACTACTAGAGGAAGAATCTTTCTTGTTCTTGTTACTAGACTTGACTTGAGGCATGTAAGTGGATAAGAGTAAACGCTTGGCAATGTAAGAAGAACTTTTCTTACGAAGATCATCATTGATTGCTTTTGAGAACTCATGCTCTTGCTCAAGGTTGAGCTTTTCAAAGCGCAATTTCTCATGAGTCCTTAAAAGTTCTCGATGATCTCCTAAGATAGTTTCATGAGCTAACTTAAGAGTGTTTAGTTCTTTAGTTAGAGACTCAATCTTCTCCTTATCATTTTCATTTGTTTTATCTTGATTAGCATGATTAATTGATGTTTCATCATAGTATTCATCACTAGAGTTGTCAACAAGTAAATCATCATCACCTAACAAGTCATCTTCATCACTATTGAAATCAACATACTCGGGGTGTGATACCTTTGGGCCTTTAGCCATGAAGCATGTTCCAACTCCTTCATTTGGTGAGTCAAATATGTCGTAGGAGTTGGTTGTCACAAGTGCTAGACCGGCAACACCTTCATCTTGAGTATATTCGGAGTCAGACTGATAGCTTCTCTCGGAGTGGTTGTCGGAGTCGGAGCCGGATACCCATTCACCAACATGATCTTGATGTCTTTGTTTTGTGTAGCTCCTTGATGACTTGTCCTTTCTTTCCGAATCCTTGCTTCTCCGGGAGGGTCTTCATTCATAACGATCATCTCTACTCCTTCTTTCTCTAGATGGTGATTCTTCTCTTCTACTTCTTCTCTTGGGAGAATCTTCTCTTCTCTTGTAGGGGGCCGTACACTCATTGGAATAGTGTCCGGGCCTTCCACAATTGTAGCAATTTCGCTCTGGACTAGAAGATCTTTTGTCATTGTAGGACCTTGACTTGGAGCTTCTCTCTTTGCTTCTACTCTTGTAGAACTTGTTGAAGTTCTTCACCATTAAGCTCAATTCTTCATTGAAGATTTGTTTCTCACTCGATGATGTGGGGGCTTCACATGAGGCTTTGTAAGCACCACTTGATTTGTTGTGAAGTTCCTCTTTATCATTGAGTGACATCTCATGAGCAAAAATTCTTCCGATGACTTCCGTTGGCTTGAGATCTTTGTAATTGGGCATCATTTGGATCAATGTGCACACGGTATTATATTTTCCATCCAAGGCTCTTAGGATCTTCTTGATGATGAATCTATCGGTCATCTCTTCACTCTCTAAGCCGACAATCTCATCTGTGATAAGAGCAAGCCTAGAGTACATTTCAGCAACACCTTCACCATCCTTCATTTTGAACTTGTCAAGTTGACTTTGAAGCACATCCAATTTGGATTCCTTGACGGAGTTGGTACCTTAGTGCATATCAATCAAAGTATCCCAAATTTCCTTTGCATTCTCAAGATGGCTGATTTTGTTGAATTCTTTAGGTCACAATCCGTTGAAAAGGATATCACAAGCTTGAGCGTTGTATTGCAGCATCTTCAACTCTTCCGCGGTAGCTTCACGGTTCGGTTCTTACCCATCAAAGAATTCACCTTGCAAGCCAATACACACAATAGCCCAAACGGCGGGGTTATGTCCAAGAATATGCATTTTCATCTTATGCTTCCAACTAGCAAAATTAGTGCCATCAAAGTAAGGACCTCTACGGTGATAATTTCCCTCGCTAGACGCCATACTCTCCTAGGTGGTGAAACCAAGGCTATGACCACCAAAAGCTATGGAAATCAAAGCAAATGTAGACCAAAGCTCTGATACCACTTGTAGGATCGAAAGTATGTCTAGAGGGGAGGGGGTGATTAGACTAGTTGACCAAATAAAAATCTAGCCTTTTCCCAATTTTAGTTCTTGGCAGATTTTAGCTATCTTAACACAAGTCAAGCAATCTCCACACAATTCAAGCAAGCATGCAAAAGAGTATATGAGCAGCGGAAAGTAAAGCATGCAACTTGCAAGAATGTAAAGGGAAGGGTTTGGAGGATTCAAACACAATTGGAGACACGGATGTTTTTGTCGTGGTTCCGATAGGTGGTGCTATCGTACACCCACGTTGATGGAGACTTCAACCCATGGAGGGTAACGGTTGCGCGAGTCCACGGAGGGCTCCACCCATGAAGGGTCCACGAAGAAGCAACCTTGTCTATTCCATCACGGCCGTCGCCCACGAAGGACTTGCCTCACTAGCATTAGATCTTCACGAAGTAGGCGATCTCGTTGCCCTTACAAACTCCTTGGTTCAACTCCACAATCTTGTCGGAGGCTCCCAAGTGACACCTAGCCAATCTAGGAGACACCACTCTCCAAGAAGTCACAAATGGTGTGTTGATGATGAACTCCTTGCTCTTGTGCTTCAAATGATAGTCTCCCCAACACTCAACTCTCTCTCACAGGATTTGGATTTGGTGGAAAGAATATTTGAGTGGAAAGCAACTTGGGGAAGGCTAGAGATCAAGATTCATATGGTTGGAATGGAATATCTTGACCTCAACACAAGTGTAGGTGGTTCTCTCTCAGAAAATGTGTATTGGAAGTGTATAGGTATGTTCTGATGGCTCTCTCCACGAATGAAGAGTGGGTGGAGGGGTATATATAGCCTCCACACAAAATCTAACCATTACACACAATTTGCCAAACTCGGTGGGACCGAATGGTTAAACTCGTTCGGACCGATTCAGCAAACCTAGTGACCATTAGGATTTTCGGTGGGACTGAGATACAACTCGGTAGGACAGATATGGTTAGGGTTAGGGCGTAACATAATCTCGATGTGACCGATTACACAAACTCGATGGGACCGATTTTGGTAATAAGATAACCAGAGAGTTGGTTTGGTAAACTCGGTGGGATCGACCCGCTCATCTCGGTGAGACCGAAATGTTACAAAAGGGAAACAGAGAGTTTACATTGCAATCTCAGTGGGACCGATCGCTCATCTCGGTAAGACCGAAACGTTACGAAGGGAAACAGAGAGATTACAATCCCATCTCGATGAGACCGAGATCCCTATCGGTGAGATCGATTTGCCTAGGGTTTGTGGCAGTGGCTATGACATTTGAAACTCGGTGGCGCCGGATAGAAAGAATCGGTGGGGCCGAGTTTGACTTTTGGTTTAGGTCATATGTGGATATGGGAAGGTAGTTGAGGATTTTGGAGCATATCACTAAGCACTTTGAGCAAGCAAGCCATTAAGAAACACCTCATCCCTCCTTGATAGTATTGGCTTTTCCTATAGACTCAATGTGATCTTGGATCACTAAAATATAAAATGTAGAGTCTTGAGCTTCAAGCTTGAGCCAAACTTTTTGTCCTTCGAATTTTGAGGGATCCACTTTCCTCATCCATGCCATGCCATTCATTGAGCTTTTCCTGAAATATTAATCTTGGAATAATGTTAGCTCAATGAGCTATATGTTGTTAGGAATTACCAAAACCACCCAGGGATAGTTGCACTTTCAGAATGCATGTGCAAAACAGAGAATTTAAAAACACAGGATTTCTGCCAATCTAGGTGTTTGATTCACAACAATTGGAAGATCACAGGATGCAAAAAAGCATGGTGAGATTAAGTCAAACCACAAGAAAATGTACAGTTATAATGCTATTATGCTACTACCTCTTAGTATTGTGCTTGATGAATAGGAATTTGAAAAGGAGGAGAAGTGGAAATTAGAATTCCTACGGTTTTTCTTTCAAGGAGACACTAAAGGAACAAATCCTACAGTTTTTCTTTGCTCCATTCCTTTGCACCAAATTCATGAAAAGTAGTACCATAGGAAACTTTCCAATTCCGATGTTTTTCATTCACTTTTCCTTTCAAGCACTGGCGATTCTAGTAGGCAGGCTTGAGCAAGGAAAATCCTACACCAAAAAATGTATTTGTGCTACTTCTATTACTTTGGACCCAGGCCACTGCCATACTAGCTCAACTCCCAGGCCCATCGACAAATGCACAGCTCAAACACGCAGAGATAAATAATGATGGCGTTCAAGAGAGTCCATCACGGATAGCTAAGTTGCCTGGTACCTCACTGCTTGTCATATAGTAGGATAAAATAATCGTTTTTCCCATTACTACGAGTGCTCAGTGGACAATATATATAACATGTAGAGTAAAAAAGAGATGCAACAAGTGTACAACCTCTTTGGCGAAGTCATGTCGATCTCAGTGTGATTAGGTTGGCCGGTGAGGATGCTCCGGCTGACTTGGCTGTCGGAGGAGGGGAAGAAGATCTTAGGTGTCTGGAGATGGAGCCCGAGGTACTGCTCCGCTGTGATGGAGGGTTTCATCGTTGGAGCAGCTCCGGTGACTTGTACGACGCCGAGGCTGAAGCAGGACAAGAGAGACAACGAACAACGTTAACCTGAGTGGAATTCTAATAGCATCTCCAATACATGACGTAAAATACATAAACACAAAGTGCTAGATGTAAAATACATCAACCACTCATCTCTGAACTTAACTGTCGAAACTGAACTTAACTGTCGAAACTGATTCATGCTGTCGAAACTGAATTTTGCTGTCGAAACTGAACGCACTAGCAAGGTGAGGCTACACGTCGGTCGACCGACTTTTTCATCTCTGGTCAGTCGATTTTGCAGCCGTTGGATACGAAATCAAGGGCCTGCGATTCAGCTTCAACCTCCACCCCCCTGAACCAGCCAAACAACAGCCCCCCCGCCGCCCGCGGCCGGCGGGGCGCCGCCCCGAAAACACTCCCCACCGCCGGTCCGCCGCCTCCCCGGCCATCCCTCTAGGCCCCCTCGTGCCGAGCCTTTTCTCCGGCGATCCCCACGCCACCGCCCCGCCAACGCCCCGCTACCGCCGGCGACCACCGCCCCCATCCTGAACCCTAAGATAGATAGTGGCGTACCTCTCCGGCGAGCCCCCCTCCCCGCTGCGACTGGTTCTTCCTTCACCCCGGCGACATCGGAGTGAAGTCTAGCTAAATCGGAGCAGCATCGCAAGCAAGAGCGAGAGCAAGAGCAGCAGCGCGAGCAAGAGCAATAGCAAGAGCAGACCAGGCAGGGGACCAAGAGCAAGAGCAGAGCAGCAGCGTGAGCGAGAGCTAAAGCAGCAACATGTCCTACTGATGTGGACGTCACCGCCGAGGGAGCGACGCCGTGGAAGAAGTGGCCGGCGACGCCGCCGTGGATGGAGCCGCGCCGTGTCGGCTCGGGACCGAGCGCCGACAGCACCGTGAGATCGAATCAAGAAGAAAATACGGCGATTAGTGTACAACCTCTTTGGTGGCGCTGATTAGGCCGCAGCTTCATCCGCGGAAACGGTGATGATGATGCTCTTCCGGTGGTGCTGGTGAAGACGGCGGTGTGGGAATGGAGGTGGCGCGAAATATGAGGGAAACGTCGGGGCAGCTCCTTGGAGGTGGAGGACGTTGTGGCTGAACCGGCGGGACAATGAGATCGACGACGGATCCTCATGCAGTACGGTGGATGAGGGACGTCGAGGTGTTGTTGTGGACGACGTCGTCGGGGAAGAGGCTCCGGATGGGTGGCGGACGGAGCAGGGTGTGGGGTTTCGTCGCGAGTTTTCGCGGTCTCGGTGTACGAATGGGTGGGCGGATGGGATGGCAGTGGGGAACCATGGCTTAGAGATGCGCTTGTCCGAAATATGGGGTAAGTTACGAAAGTACCCCCACCGATTTGAGGCGGTTCTTTCGGTTTAGGGGTACCACGAGCATTTCACGTGTCGGGGTTTCACAGGAGGTGGGAGTTTTCACGCGCGTTGTAATTTCGGAATAGCAAGGCGCGGGTTGAGATGGAGGGAGTTGTCGGAGCACAACGAGACAAAGATATATCTTAAATATTTCAGGCTAACAAGGCGCGGGTTGAAGAGGCGGGAGTTTCGCAGTCGGCATTATCCATCGCATGCATGCAATCTTTTTCTTCAGGTCGGTCGCCCATGAAGGCACACACCAACACACATCCCCCTCTCCATCATACCGGGCATTCTTTATCTCTCACGCGTGCATGCGCAATGATCGATGTTCCTCTATGTATGTGTGTATATAGCTAGGTCTTTCATAGTTTTCCACACAAACCGATCAATCGATATATCCAGTGAGGTCTCACCCTCTTTCCCACGTCCACATCGATCAATCTATACCTCTCTATATAGGATTAACATATATAGCTAATACACCCACATTAATTAGGTATCCAACGTCCCCCTCTCATCATCCATGCCTTCCGCTTCATCTCTCAGACGCGTGCACATTGGCGAAGACATGGGGCAGTAAGGGCCCTGCCCCCTCCCCCTTAACATCACCATATATCAAGGCTAATATGAATGTGATCATTAGACAATTGCTGCTAAAATGCTTGGCCCCCTAGCTCATTTATTTTTCATGGCTCCGCCACTGTGCGCATCAGCGCACGTGTTCGCCCTCTCTCTCTAAATATCAAT
Organism: Triticum monococcum; assembly: GCA_034509565.1. Classification (NCBI taxonomy): domain Eukaryota; kingdom Viridiplantae; phylum Streptophyta; class Magnoliopsida; order Poales; family Poaceae; genus Triticum; species Triticum monococcum. The sequence continues at coordinate 702,230,293 of CM067847.1, forward strand.
CTCGCACTTGTGCATTCCTTCATAGTCTCCCTCCACTCGGCCCCTCGCACCATCTTCTAGCCCCCACCGGAATTTTCCACATGTACAATCTAGCAGACTCCATGGTTGAACTTAAGCATAATGCACAAACCTCAAAACAACAGTGGTTCTCTTTTGTTTTAGAATCTTCCGTATCATAACTGCCCAAACTTTTTTCTAGTTGAATTGCCATTATTTGTTTTTACTTTATGCTTTACAACGCACAATTCCATGAATCATAAAATAGATTAAGGGCTTATTTGATTCAAAGGATTCTCAAAGGAATTTTGGAGGATTCTAATCATTAAGAATTTTTCCTATCTTGGTTGTTTGATTCGTAGGATTGTAAACCATAGGAATTTTTCCATATGATTCATTTGCACTAGATTTCATAGGAAACATCCCATCCACTCAAACCTCTTTGAAAGAATTCTGTGTTTTTATGCACAATCAAACACTTGTACAATGCTGTAGGATTCAAGACGACATTCCACTATAATCCCATGTTTTTCCTATTCCCGCGTTCTTAGCTTTTTTATAAAAACTAATTGATTTTAAATGAGATGAACTATAAGAATTAAACGAAGGGCTACATCAGGCATATATGACTCAGAGCTTACATGCTATAGTGTGGTATCTATACCTATACTAATTAGGCACTTCCTAAAAATTCTCACGTTAATTAGATTTTACGAGCCGTTAATCTGGTGGGACCGAATTATTACGGTGTAGATCTATTCACAGATGAAAAAAAAACTCACTCTATACCTATACTAATTAGGCACTTCCTAAAAATTCCCACGTTAATTTGATTTTACAAGCCGTTAATCTGGTGGGACCGAATTATTACAGTGTAGATCTATTCACAGATGAAAAAAAACTCACTATATATATACCTATACTAATTAGGCACTTCCCAAAAATTCCCACGTTAATTAGATTTTACAAGCCGTTAATCTGGTGTGACCGAATTATTACGGTGTAGATCTATTCACAGATGAAAAAAACTCACGTGTCTCCTTTATATTCATAGATGAAAAAAAATCACGTGTCTCCTTTTTTTGTCATCTAAAACCTCTCACGTATTTAGAAATTAGGAGACGTTTATCTCGTGAGACCCAGCCTACAACCTACATGTAGTTATCATAAGAAAATCTCCACGCGCAGTGCCCTGTTCAATATTGGCAGGGTGCTTGAGGCCCAATCTCTCACGTCTCTCTCTCAATCTCCCAGTTCTTTTTTTCCCTCTCAATGTCTCATGTCTCTTTCTCAATCTCTCAATTCTACTTCATCTCCAGAATCCTTGCCATAGCTCCTGCCCAATCTCCCACGTCTCTCTCTCAATCCCTCAGATCTCCTTGATCTTCAGAATCGCTAATCCTCTCTCTCTCTCTCTCAATCTCTCAGGTCTCCCTGATCTCTAGAATCCTTGCCGTGTCTCCAGCCCAATTGATGAGTCATGAGATGTTGTCCGCAATCTTCCTCCTCGCCATGCACCCATGTTTCCAGATCGCTAATCCGTTGCTTTGGACGTGGATGTATCAATTCCAAATAGATGGATCCATCAACATCTCTGGCCGACAGATTTGCAGAAAAGGAAGAAAAAGTATATGTGGATTCTACAGCGGAGGAAGAGGCGACAAGGTACAAAAACGTGCTCAGAGATTTCCTCTACAAAAGAGCACAAGGCAACTCAAACTCCAGGTTGGTTTGCTGGATACCCTATAACCCAGCAGTCAATCCCACGCTGCCGGACGCCCTTGCGTTGTTCTTGCCGATAACTTTGAGGTGTGATGCACAAGTACACGATGCTTAGCACTCTATGTATCTCTCAACAGATGTGCAAGTACACAATCTTGGTGGCTTGATCTATTCTCCTCGGCTGCAGGCGCAGACACGCACATGGGAACCCATGCCCCTGATCTCGATGTTATACCCAGCCATTGCTCAGAATTTTGAGGTAAAACAGCCATCACTCAGATTGAAATAGGAGAGATTCATTGTTGTACTTCCTGTACAGGTTGTAGTTTTCGGAGGTCGTCCTACTGTTGCGGAGGGCCTGAAGATCGGTTCAAATTAATGAAGCAAGATGGTCAAGGGTGATGCGCTGCTGCCAAAGGCTTCAGCGACCTTGATGCATTATCTTGCATGCATGTCTCCAATAATTTCATCTCTTTAACAGCAATAGTATATGTCAATATTCTTTTTTATTCCTGTTTGAACCAACGGAAGGGGCATGCATATTAATTCCTAAGATCATCTACTAACTCAGTGCTAGCTAATAGATAGTTATGGTATTTGTGTTACACTTTCAGAAAAACTAAGGAGGGTAGAATTTAATGGCAACAGATACATTCAGAGGCACAATCATAGCATCAGGGTGTGGAGAGTAATGGAGGTTGTTACCGTATAGCACCAGGTTGAGATACTTCTCACAGATGCGTCTAGGGGGGGGGGGGGATAGCTCTTTTTTTAAAAGATAGCAACCGATCAGGGTGGGCTCTTGCTTGGTTGTAGTAGGAAGGATCCAATTATTATCATACAATCTTGAATTGTACGAACTTCTCTTTTGTTTTCAATATACTACATTTTCTATTATACTAGGATGAGTCTAGAATATATTCTTATGATTCTGGGAAGTGTTGAATATATTTATGCCCATACTTACATTCATATAAAGTAAATGTAGATCCAGAGATTTGTTATTCAGCCTTTTGGTGCAGATTGACTTATTCGTGCAAGACTGATAGATAATAGTTACTATACCTTATCTAATGTCGTTTTATTGTTAATATTTCAGAAGGTGATTAGACACAAGATCCGCTAAGTTTCGCATAATCATATTTAAATAACTGTTGTATGCGTCAGGTGATTACATATCTTCTAAGGCTTCTCGAGGAGAGATTATGCTCGATTGATTTCATATACTGCTTTCATCCTGTTTCACTCGATCGATCTAATGCATTCCACCAGGTCATATGGTCAGCGAGGGTATGTTGTGGAACACGTGACATGGTTGCCAGCTTGCACATGCTAATTTCAATATGATATCAGGGTGGTCCCCTTCTGTTTTCTTATGTATTCCTTGGTTTTAATCATTTCCTATCCCTGGAACTTGCAACTACTATTGCATTTGTTATCTTCGCGAGACATAATTAGTTAGGATCTTGCTTTAGGTTTACATAAGCATAACCATGCAAAAAAAATGTAAGATGTATAAATTTCAGAGCATAATAGCTTTAATTATCATTTTGTTATTCAGAGGCTTGATGAAGTTAGACTATAAGTACAAAAAGGTTTGTTTTTTCCAGTTGAAATTTCTTCCAAATGTGGCACGTGTAATATTTTCTGTTGTGTTCTTATCTTTCTGCGTGGAAATTCATTCTGATAGATCAGCAATTTATATATCTTCCATTACAGAGGCATTGAACAACAAACAAATTGTTTATATCTGAGATCAAAATTTTCATTAATTCGGAAAGATATGAACAAACTAATCTGCCACTATAGATTGCATCCAACATTAAATAGACAAAATACAGACTTTTTACGTAAGCGATTACGTTTTTATGGCATTACCAATGTTTATGTTGCAGTATTATCCAATCGCATTGGTGAGAGGGTGATGATTTCATAGCTACATTATTACTGGACAAGAAATGTGTTTTTGGTAAATATTTATATCCTTCGGATATCGGTATGCGGAATGCGTGTGCAAGTCATCGACTTAATGTGACACTTGGCATGGTATATGGAGTTCAATTAAAAGTGATCCATGACATTAAGCATATGCATAGTTCTCTTCCGTCATAGTTGACATGGACAAGGCAAGAGTAATAAGGAAGTACATGTCGGAACCATTCTGCACAAGGGATTCAATCTTGACGTGCACATGCAAGTACATGGCTATGTCGTCCAAAGGGTAATGCTTACTTCCAGAAATACGGTAATATGGTGGTATTCTCACAACCAAAGTCTCATTGTTAGTTTTAATTGGAGCTTAACTAACCAAAAAAATTATGATTTGTGGCTTTGGATTCTCCGATTTTCTTCTGTGTACATTTATTCAGATGCAAACTATTCACAGGTTATACTCTAGAAATATGCTTGGTCACTTAGAATGAGATCTAATTGATACATCTCTATTTCCGTGGCGATCATATAAATCAATGCCATTGTGGTGAAGACAAAACAAAAAATTATGTTACATATTCATATGCACTTCAGTGTGTTTTTTCCCGTCATAGGTTTATTTTTGATTATGCGAGAAATGCTGACCTTATTTATTTTTTCCTTTTCCATATTTTAAAACTTCTCTAATTTTACTTCTATGTGGAAATTGTATGGGAAGCAATAACATGTGATATACTTCGGTTGTTGCTATCATTTGGCATGTTATACACTTTATAAAGAGTTTACTATTTTCCTTGCAGCTTCTTCCACATTTCATTATTGTTGTTTGCTACTTAAAAGAAATTGGTTGATATCGGTAACATGATAGCTGTCTCCCCGCAAAGTTCATTCAAATCACCAAGATACAATAGATCACTGGAGACACATAATAACTTTTTTGATATATATAGTAACGCTAAACTAAGCGTGAGTGTAGAATAGCTTATTCTACACCCCAGTAACGGTATATACAAAATATGGTAACACACTATGTAAAATATAGTAATTTTCATAAAAATGTAGTAAATTACAAACTTGGGTGATAAATTTTTTTTTTCCGAATTACTACATTTTGTATATAGCATTACTAGGGGGTGTAGAATAAATTATTCTACACTCACGCTTAGAATAGCCTTATATATATATATATATATATATATATATAATTTTCAGTGGAAAAATATCTTTTGTACTTGCGAACAAGTATCTCTTTCAAGATATATTTGAGAAGAAAATAGTGTGGAGCACATCTTAAGCAAAACATTACAATAAGACAATAAGTAACTGGAATTGCATATGAATCTGAATAAGTTACTTATTATTACTTCAATTGAATAATGCAGTCCCACATATTATCATGTAGTAATTGAACTTATATTCCGAGGAACAAGTTTATGGCTGATTAGCGCCACACTCTGCTCTGAAAAAGATGACATTTCACAAACAGACATGGTCGTAAACAAGCGCCATAGACCATTATTTGGCACATACGATTATTGGTGAATGGTATGTCGAATTTAAACAAGAGATGTGCAAAAATTGACACACTAAGTTTGCTACACAATCGGAATGTTATCAATAAATCTGAATTTTAGTCTTGATGGATATATAAACCTTGCATATATAGACAAACTAGCTAACACAAACTAAATCGATGGTAATAACTATACGTTATTTTCCCAATATTATGCCAAATAGGCATTAACTATACTAGCCCGTGCAACTGCACGGGTTGGCGACTAGTTTATTCATAATTTGGTTGCAAAATCTGATGCGTGCAATGCACATGTACCTTACTAGTACTTCGAGTATGTGCAAAACACGTAAATTAGAATACCAATGGCACGCTACACAATGTCTCTCTTACAGTTCATGAAGCCACGTGGCACATGTGTAGGCGTTGTCGCGACCTCCTTGCATGGATGGAGGATCACAGTGATGTGCTGCTGGTTCCAGAAGAATGTACTCGTCCTCCCTGAGCCATACTGGCGGTACATGCACGAAGCGAAGATGTGCACGCACGCCATGCACGCACTCATTCCTCGCACGCACACGCGGGTACACGGGCGGACGCAATTTTTTACCAAGATCCACCCCATGTGATAATTTAACGTGTGTAAAGTTGTTCACTTCATTGATAGTCAATTAATACAGCGCATGCAAATTGAGTGGATGTGATGCACGCACTCATTACTCCACTGCGCGCATGCGAGTAGTTAAATCATGGGTTGCTAGTAGTACTTCCATTGGTCTCCTTCGTATTTTGTGCCAATTTTTGACAGTAACATAATATTTACGCATTTGAGCATTGTAGTACTTGAAATTTATGTTCTGCTGAACTCATCGGGAGCCGTTTCGGGCCTCGAAACCAAAACCATCAATTAATATTTACCTTGTTCCCATCACATTCGAAAGCCTGCTCACACCTACTAGTAGTACGTACCAAACCTGAACGTGTTCCCACTATGCAAGTATTAGTACTAGTGCTAGTATTTAGGTTATAAAAAGGGGAACTACCTAACCGAAAATCACTCTACCTTTCCTCCTCATAAGTGCTTCTTCTTCGTCCGTCGTTGCCATGGCCGGTGAGAAGAGCTCTAGGTCGAGAACTACTCATAACAAGGGAGCGGCAACCAAGGCTGTGGAAAAAAGAGAGGGCTCGCCGCCACGCAGAGACCTCAAAAGATCTTTCACGGGCAGGCGATGGCTCCCAGGAGCGCCCTAGCCGCGGAGGCGAACATGCCGATACGGCGGAGCTGGAGTCGTTATCCCTCGACGGCATGCCCGATCAGCTCAATAAGCAGAAGGACTTTATCTAAGGCTTGATGGAGTTGCTAAAGGAGAGCCTCGACGACATGCCCGCTGAGCTCAATGCGCAGGGGAAGTTGACCGCTGGCTTGGTGATGCTGCTGAAGAAGAGCATTGCCTCGGAGAAGAAGGCGACCGGTGAAATCCTGTGACTTCGGGAGGACAATGCGAAGCTCTGCCACGAGATCGACCTGTTGAAGGAGAAGAACGCCGGCTGGAAGAAGCTACATGAGAATAGTAGTTCATCGATGAAGATGCTGCAGGCCCTCGCCATGGAACAGAAGGCAGAGTTGGCGAAGCTCCGCATCGAGCACCCGGCTGCTGTCAAGGTACGTAATATGGCCGTGGAACAGATGATGAAGGCTCGCGTCGAGAAATGCCGCGTCATGGACACAATGATGAAGATGGCGGAGGAGACGCGCAAGGAGATGGAGGTCGTGGAGGCGATGAAGAAGCAGTTACGACTTCGCGGCGAATTAGATCATTTGGGGTGATAATCTTCCTTCTTGTTTTGCTCCTGTGTTTCATCTTTTGCTTCGGGTGTTTTGCCGCACGTGTCACATTCTCTGCGAGGCATGAATAGAACAATGTTTTTTAGGGAATGAATAGAACAATGCTAACAATGAGATGAATAGCAAATTAGATCATTTTTATCGCCATATGGCACTAGGCTGCCGTGTTTCGTGCTCCTCCGTCGCAGTACTACTCCAGTGGAAAACTTGAGTATACCGCACGGTTCTTTGCTCCGCCTCGATCAGGTCGTCGGCGCATTTATATGAGCAATCAAATCACAATGCCCCGCTTTCCAGCAGTAATGAGCCGTCAAATCACAAAGGCCCTCGCCTCTCGTGAAACCGACCAAGCTAGACTGCCCCGCCCTCTAGCCTTTTAAAAAATGTATACTTTTGTACAACAGTAGCATTGATGGATTGCGTCATGGAGCAAAACTTGAAATAAAAAAAGGTGGTACATATAGAGAGCGCTCGTCGCCAAATTATGCATATAGTACTATTAAAAAGGCTAGTCACAATAATGGTGTCCAGCACAACCCACCCCTCAAATAAAACTAAGAGGGTGCTTGGATACGTTTTAGTCCCATGACTAAAAGTAGTGGGACTAAAACATGCTAGCCTCACCCATGCTTGGATCCAAATACTAAAAAGGCTAAAATCAAGTTTATGAGCATTTATTATCCTCCAAACCCTCCAATCCAGAACTCGCCTGTGTTAAAGGAGAGGAGTTAAATGAGTAGAGAGAGGACTAATCCACATTTTAGTAGGGGTACCCCTGACTAAAAAAATTTAGTCTCAAGACTAGTTTTAGCCCCTCTCTAGTCAGGGGTGCTTGGAACTTTGGCCTCTTAAAGAGACTATTTTTAGTCAGACTAAAATAAGTCCCTTGGATCCAAGCACCCTCTAAGCATCCTGGAATTCTTTGACAAAACTAAGCACCCTGAAATTCTTTGACAACTAAACTGCTGGCTATATGATGTTGGCCATATATATTCTACGTATATAATGTGAAGAAACAAATGTTAGTACTATACCAACTAAAAGATGAAATGTAAGAAATACTAGTATGTACGTACTGAAGAGTTAAAGTAACGAGAAGAAACATAACATAGTTCTGCTGGGGGCTCAGCACACCACACCCCTCAAATTAAATTAAGCACACCTGAAATTAAACTTTGCAACTATTCCGGTAGGCACTTCATTAGAACCACCATAAGCAACGACACTGCCACCTTACTCGGAGTCCTCGTCCACGTCCTCGACTTCGTCCTTGTCCTTGTTCCTCTTGGCCGATACTTCTTTGCTTGAACCGCACACTTTGCTGTTGCTCTTCATCCAACCCTTGTAGATATTGAAGCAAAGGTAGCCATCCATTGCAGTGTAGTGGATGTGGTCTATATCTAGTAAATTCCGCTGCCATGCATGACGATGAAACGTGTAATGAGGTTTCTCCAGTTTACCGTACGAAGGATGAACCATGGCTCCTGCCAGGGTCAGCATTGAAGGCTGATGAGAGGACACCAGCCGATTCTTCTGGAGGTCGAAGGTGTTGCCTACAATGAGGCCTATCCGATGCATGACTTCTTTGTCGTTCCCAAAGTCTACAGTAACGAATTTGACTAGGTTTCTCTCGAGGAAGTCCTTAAAATCCTGGCACTCAACGTCGGCATGGCATATGTGGTAGACCAAGCATAAGTCATGCACGCAAACCTGGATCATGGCGGGCTTCTTCCTCTCTTCATCCTTTAGATCCTTCTCTCGTCCCAGGACTGTGGTGTACTCAACATCTAGCCCAGCGACCCACTCATCATCTGAGTCTTCGAACATGCATCTGAAGCGAGAAAGGCATCCTTTCACCGTCGCAGAAGAACGGGTGTAGATGACGTCGAACTCATCGTCGGTGATGGTTCTAACCTTGTACTCACCGCCGATCGTGGAGATTTGGGACGCCATGGATTTGGGAGGAGGGTTAGGATTAGTGGAACTGCCGTAATGTGAATGGACGGGACGACTAGGAGCGAACCGTCATAGTATTGAAGGACGTGCAGGGACGAGTAGGAGCGAACTGCCAGCATGCGAATGACAGGGTAGTGGCTTTCCATTATCCCATGATACGGGTTTCCGAGAGCCCTTGGATCTGAGATCGAACGGTTGCATGGCGTGATTCTAGACCTATGGGTGAATATCCTATCCTGGAGGCTTATTCTGTAAATTTTTAGCAACTTAGCATGCGACCATTTGATCTCAGATCCAAGGGCTGCCAGCAGCCCGTATCATGGTCGCGCCTGCCACGACCGTCGCGTCGCTCGCGCGGTCGCGCCCTTGGAGATTTAACACGGTGCGTTAGGCTATCTGATGTTGGCATGTCATACATAGTCATCACTTAGTCACTCATACTACAACAAGGTTGGCTATAAGTGTATTTTTTTACTCCTCTCTATCTCTTTCTTCGTACTCAAGGAAGAAACGGTGCTAAGCGCGTGTATTTATTGCATTTGCCAAGGAGTGACCTCTTCCAATGAAATGGTGTTGCTAAGTTTGCTTCATTTAATTAGCTATAGACTCAAAATTGTCTTTCCACCTAGGTACACGCGCTTAGCACCGTTTCTTCCTTGGGTCACCAAACTAGTCTCTCTCTTCTTGATTAACTTGCCACATCAGACTTTATGCTTATGTGGCAAGCTTAAGCACCTATAGGAGCAAGTAAAAGTAAGTACAATAGTGCGCTTTACATGGCATTTTTGCATATGTGGAGGAAAGAGAGGAATGGAAAAAGTGGAGAAGTGGGCTCTCATGCAAGAGCCAGCCTCTACTCCATTGTGGAGCATTGGGAGAGGCACATGTATGGAGGTGGTCAGGAATCTGGGAGACTCACGCCGGTCGTAGCGCCGCAGCTAAAATGATAATGACAAGTCAAATCACGGGGCCTCACCTGTCCAGCAGTAACTCGCTGTCAAATCACACATCCCTACGTTTGTAGCAGCCTACTCCCTCGTCTTCTCGCGTCTCTGTCGAACCGACTAGGTGGAACTGCCCCGCCGCCTACCGCGCAGGAAAAGCCCTGCCCTCAACTTTTAAATAGTATACATTATACTAATTTTGTATCCATGGATTGCGCCCGCGCCATGGAGCAAAGCATCTAGAAAACGGACGAGAGACGGTGGTCTTGCAATAGAGAAGAGGGAGAGGCGAGACGGTGGTTTTGGAATGGAGATGATGGAGAGGAGAGGAGGTGGTTTTGCAATGGAGAAGAGGGAGAGGAGCGTGCGGAAGCGATTTAGGATTGGACGAGAGGGTCGGCGCGCTCTGACTGGATCAAAATCAAAATCAATTTACCCTTCAATTAAGAAAGCGACCCCACATTAACTAGTCTCCCTTTTATTCTGGGTCATAATTGACCATGATTTTCGCACATAAAATATATGTTATACGTTGTATACAAGGCCACTATCAGAATTACAATTTGCAACTATACAAGGCCACTAACATTAATCGAGGCAAAATTGATGGCGTTTGCCTCGTACTAGCACCCGAGGACATTAATATCCCTTGTGTGCATGCGGGAGTGAGAAGGTTAGCTTGCATTCCCAACATTAATCAACCAATGAGGAGTAAGAGGGTTGGCTTGTTGTGCTTGGGAGAAAAAACCACAATAATTAACACGACAATCATGGTGACAAGCTAGCTTGCAACATTGACTTAAACATAGCATTCATTTTTACCTTGGTACCTGTAATATGAGTTTGTGGCCCTGTATACAAAAATGGAGGGAGTATAATTTGAAAGTACATTCAGATACGAACCAAACGATACAATTTTTGGTGACATGCATTCACATTTTGCTTGTCACATACAGTACGTGGTCAAACTTTGACCCAAAATACGCGGAACAACAAAAAAAAATTCTTCCAAGACCAGCGCCGCTCTTCCGCTCTTCTCCTCTTAAACCACCGCCGCTCCTCTCTTGTTCCAATCTAAAGGCAGCACCGCTCCTCTCCTCTTCCATTTCAAAACCACCGCCCCTCCTCTCCTGTTCCAGTCCAAAACCAGCGTCGCTCCTCTCTCGTTCTAATCCAAAACCAGCGCTGCTCCTCTCCTCTTCCATTCAAAAACCACCGCCGGTGAGTGAAGGTGCTGTGGAGAAGTAGATCGATGGAGGAGTACAACTGATACATGAGGATCGCAGACGGCGACCCTGTGAAGCTAGCTAGGATGTTGGAGATACAGTCTTGGTTTGACAACAAGGACCAACTAGCGGCGACGGCGACATCCATGGCCAAATATCTACAACAGAGCGAAAAGGCGGTGATACTCCCGGAGGGAGTCGTGCCGGAGTACATAGAGCTAATCCTCTGGGCCATGGAGCAAAACAGATTCACCGAATCCGATCATGAGGGAGCAGTGGTGGGAGTATCGATCCCAGATGGAGCATCCACCAGAGATTGAAGGATCGAGCATCTACAGGGTGCCGTTTGTGAGGGTGTCCTGCCAGAGCGAGCCGGTGGAGTCTTCCTCGACTGAACCCAACTAAAAGAGGACAAAAGCAGTTGGCCCGACGACGCTTCCCCGCCATCGTCTCCCTCGCCGTTCACATCGTCTCACAGGGCGGCTGTCTGCCGCCGAGGAATAGGAGGGGGCTGCCCCCCAGCCCAATAGTCGGGCAGGTTATGAATTGTCAGGAGGAGCTTAGGGTTGTCAGTATTTGCAGGTTGTGAATTGTGTTTTGTTTGTGTATTTTGAGAGTACTTTCAGATATGAATGTCTTTTGAATTTTAGAGTTGCAGTATTGAGCATATGAAGTATTTTATGAATTCTAGATATCTATTTTTAGCACTTAAAAAATGTAGTTTCATAGGAGTATAAAAGTGCAGACAATGTGATTCTCAGAGAAGAAACTGCAAGTTTCAGTTTCAGATAAGAAACTGCTACTTTCAGAGGTAAAGCATTTATATTAACACACCCTTTTCAAACAGGGTTAACATCATGTTGGAAGTTTATCATGGTCGAAAATGGAACTACCAGCTAGTTAACATCATGCTGATCAACATTCATGCATAGCACATCTTCATATGATGCACAGTCAAAATGCCCACACAATGTCGAGTGTGCGAAACACAGAGAAAACGAGGGATGAAGTTTTGGCAAGTGTTGGACGTGGTTTTGGGCTGCCCCGTCTAGGCTTTCATTTTTAACATGCGCAACCCACGTCCTCGGATGGGAGGTCCATAGGCCTGTTTGTATTTTCTTAGGGCCGTCATGTATCGACCGGCCTATGGACCTCCCATCTGAGGTTTTATTTTTGGCAGCCCAATTTATGTATTTTTTTGAAGAAAACGCAGAGGTCTGTTCTATTTTTCTATATAAGAATAGGAACGCCAGGTCCAACTTATGTTTCCCTTCTAACTATATTATATATATTTAAATTATTTTATATGTTGACTATTTAGTTCACATAATTGGCAAATAGATGACCGCTCTCACGATCCCCTTCGCCCCCGCCACCACCTCCACCCTCGCCGCCGCCCCCGCCACTACCTCAACCCTCGCCGCCGCCATAGATCTCGCCGCCACCCCCCCGCCTCCTGACTCCGGGCGCGCCTGCCCCCCTCAGCAAGTCCGCTCGCGCGCCCCATGGAGTCGTCGGCCATATCCACGGGGGAATGGCTGGAAGACAGGCAGATGTACAAGATGCATCTCCCACATGTCTACAAAGCCTACCCGCGGATGCTCCAACAGCTTGACTCCATCGCGCCGGCGGTGCTGCGGGAGACTCGAGGGAAGAGATGGAGGGAGCGGGCGGTGCGGATCCACGACGATGCTCTCTCCTGGACCCAATGCACGCGCGAATGGAGGGAAGCAGAGGAGGAAGCTGCGAGGGAGGAAGCCAAGGAGGGACCGAATCCGTTCTTTCACTCGCGCAGGTATGCTCAGATGTGCAAGGATCATGTGGATTGGGAGCTGCTGAATCTAGCCCTACGGATCTACTTCGAAGGAGATTTCTCGGAGAAGCACAAGATGCCCCACCCCAGTGAGCCGCCGATTGCGTTCGTTCAATGGGCGAAAGGAGAAGTGAATTCAGGAGATCCACGCCGTGCTGCGAGATGGGAATGCTTGACTGGACTCCTGCCCACCAGCACGCCACCGGAGCCAGAGCAGGTGGATCCCCTACCTTACCTCTCCCCCAAACCTGTAGAAAATTGAAATTAGGCTTCCAATCTGCTTCAATTGAGTTGTCTGGTGGTTATTTCTGCTTCCTGAGAGACAACATCTGGCTGGAGGATGAGAAGGAACCAAGAACTTCGATGAATTTCCCCTATCACAATGGGGGGAGCGTCGGTTGGGCAGTGGTATGGCCCACCTCCGCCCCAAATGGGGGAACAATCTGGGCAGGCTCCTGTAATTGCCCAAGATCAATCTACTGGTGGTTCTGACTCTCAGATCAGTGGGAAATCTCAAGGCAAGAATCGGCAAAAAAAAAGATAGAAAAACTAGAAAACTGCTCCTGCCCCTGCTTCGGGCCTTATGGCATACTCTGAGGTGATATGCTACAACTGTGGGGAACCAGGGCATCATTTGGATAAATGTGTCAAGCCCAAGAGTTGTTTTATCTACAAAATGGTTACCCATAAAGTTGAGAATTGCCCTGTCAGAAGGAAAACCCATAGTTCTGCTAGATATGTTGGAAGTGCTGCTCCAGGATTATGTCCACCATTGACAGAATTTTCTGTGACACATAATTAGATAGTTTTTCCCCTTTCTAGTTGTAGAGCTCTGCCCAGATGTTGTAGTGACTGATAACCCACAAGTATAGGGGATCGCAACAACTTTCGAGGATAGAGTATTCAACCCAAATTTATTGATTCGACACAAGGGGAGCCAAAGAATATTCTCATGTATTAGCAGCTGAGTTGTCAATTCAACCACACCTGGAAACTTAGTATCTGCAGCAAAGTGTTTAGTAGCAAAGTAATATGATTGTGGTGGTAGCAGCAACAAAAGTAAAGACAGCAAAACTAATGTTTTTGGTATTTTGTAGTGATTGTAACAGTGGGAGCGGAAAAGTAAATAAGCGTAAACCAGTATATGGAAAACCCGTAGGCACTCGATCAGTGATGGATAATTATGCCGGATGCGATTCATCATGTAACGGTCATAACATAGGGTGACACAGAACTAGCTCCAATTCATCAATGTAATGTAGGCATGTATTCCGTATATAGTCATACGTGCTTATGGAAAAGAACTTGCATGACATCTTTTGTCCTACCCTCCCGTGGCAGCGAGGTCCTATTGGAAACTAAGGGATATTAAGGCCTCCTTTTAATAGAGAACCGGAACAAAGCATTAGCACATAGTGAATACATGAACTCCTCAAACTATGGTCATCACCGGGAGTGGTCCCGATTATTGTCACTTCAGGGTTGCCGGATCATAACACATAGTAGGTGACTATAGACTTGCAAGATAGGATCAAGAACTCATATATATTCATGAAAACATAATAGGTTCAGATCGGAAATCATGGCACTCGGGCCCTAGTGACAAGCATTAAGCATAGCAAAGTCATAGCAACATCAATCTCAGAACATAGTGGATACTAGGGATCAAACCCTAACAAAACTAACTCGATTACATGATAAATCTCACCCAACCCATCACCGTCCAGCAAGCCTATGATGGAATTACTCACGCACGACGGTGAGCATCATGAAATTGGTGATGGAGGATGGTTGATGATGACGAAGGCGACGAATCCCCCTCTCCGGAGCCCCGAACGGACTCCAGATCAGCCCTCCCGAGAGGTTTTAGGGCTTGGCGGCGGCTCCGTATCGTAAAATGCGATGATTTCTTCTCTCTCATTTTTCTCTCTCTAAAAGCAAATATATAGAGTTGGAGTTGGCGTTGGAGAGCATCCAGGGGGCCCATGAGGTAGGGGGCGCCCTAGGGGGGGGCCCACCCTCGTGGACAGGGTGTGGGCCCCCTGGTCTTCATCTTTGGCGAGGATTTTTTATTATTTTTTCTAAGATGTTCCGTGGAGTTTCAGGTCATTCCGAGAATATTTGTTTTCTGCACATAAAACAACGCCATGGCAATTCTGCTAAAAACAACGTCAGTCCGGGTTAGTTCCATTCAAATCATACAAGTTAGAGTCCAAAACAAGGGCAAAAGTGTTTGGAAAAGTAGATACGACGGAGACGTATCAACTCCCCCAAGCTTAAACCCTTGCTTGTCCTCAAGCAATTCAGTTGACAAACTGAAAGAAAGAAAGAAAAACTTTTACAAACTCTGTTTGCTCTTGTTGTTGTAACTATGTCAAGCCAGCATTCAAGTTTTCAGCATAGATCATAACTAACCACATTTGCAATAATTCTCAGGTCTCATAATTACTCAAATCAATAACATGATCAACTAGCAAGCCATAATAATAAATCTCGGATGACAAGACTGTTGGAAATATGCCCTAGAGGCAATAATAAATTGATTATTATTATATATTTCCTTGTTCATGATAATCGTTTATTATCCATGCTAGAATTGTATTGATAGGAAACTCAGATACATGTGTGGATACATAGACAACACCATGTCCCTAGTAAGCCTCTAGTTGACTAGCTCGTTGATCAATAGATGGTCACGGTTTCCTGACCATGGACATTGGATGTCATTGATAATGGGATCACATCATTAGGAGAATGATGTGATGGACAAGACCCAATCCTAAGCCTAGCACAAGATCATGTAGTTCGTATGCTAAAGCTTTTCTAATGTCAAGTATCATTTCCTTAGACCAAGAGATTGTGCAACTCCTGGATACCGTAGGAATACTTTGGGTGTGCCAAATGTCACAACGTAACTGGGTGGCTATAAAGGTACACTACAGGTATCTCCAAAAGTGTCTGTTGGGTTGGCACGAATCGAGACTGCGATTTGTCACTCCGTGTGACGGAGAGGTATCTCTGGGCCCACTCGGTAGGACATCATCATAATGTGCACAATGTGATCAAGGAGTTGATCACGGGATGATGTGTTACGGAATGAGTAAAGAGTAAAGAGACTTGCCGGTAACGAGATTGAACAAGGTATCGGGATACCGACGATCGAATCTCGGGCAAGTATCGTACCGCTAGACAAAGGGAATTGTATACGGGATTGATTAAGTCCTCGACATCATGGTTCATCCGATGATATCATCGTGGAACATGTGGGAGCCAACATGGGTATCCAGATCCCGCTGTTGGTTATTGACCGGAGTCATCTCGGTCATATTTGCATGTCTCCCGAACCCGTAGGGTCTACACACTTAAGGTTCGGTGACGCTAGGGTTATAGAGATATTAGTATGCGGTAACCCGAATGTTGTTCGGAGTCCCGGATGAGATCCTGGACGTCACGAGGAGTTCCAGAATGGTCCGGAGGTAAAGAATTATATATAGGAAGTGCTATTTCAGCCATCAGGACAAGTTTCGGGGTCACCGGTATTGTACCGGAACCACCGGAAGGGTCCCGGGGGTCCACCGGGTGGGGCCACCTGCCCCGGGGGGCCACATGGGCTGTAGGGGTGTGCACCTTGGCCTATATGGGCCAAGGGCACCAGCCCCAAGAGGCCCATGCGCCAAGAGATAAGGAAAGGAAGAGTCCTAAAGGGGAAAGGCACCTCCTAGGTGCCTTGGGGAGGAGGGGCTCCTCCCTAGCCGCACCCTTCCTTGGAGGAAGGGCCAAGGCTGCGCCCCCCCTTCTCCCTTGGCCCTATATATAGTGGGGGGAAGGGAGGGCAGCCGCATCTAAGCCCTGGCGCCTCCCTCTCCCTCCCGTGACACATCTCCCTCCTCCCGCAGCGCTTGGCGAAGCCCTGTTGGAATCCCGCTACTTCCACCACGCCGTCGTGCTGCTGGATCTCCATCAACCTCTCCTTCCCCCTTGCTGGATCAAGAAGGAGGAGACGTCTCTGCTCTGTACGTGTGTTGAACGCGGAGGTGCCGTCCGTTCGGCGCTAGGATCATCGGTTATTTGGATCACACCGAGTATGACTCCATCAACCCCGTTCTCTTGAACGCTTCCGCTTAGCGATCTACAAGGGTATGTAGATGCACTCTCCTTCCACTCGTTGCTGGTCTCTCCATATATTGATCTTGGTGATGCGTAGAAAATTTTGAATTTCTGCTACGTTACCCAACAGTGGCATCATTAGCCAGGTCTATCCACTCGTTGCATAAGGTGGCTAGCGGGTGTCTGTCTCTCCCACTTTAGTCGGATCGGATTCGATGAAAAGGGTCCTTATGAAGGGTAAATAGCAATTGGCATATCACGTTGTGGTTTTTGCGTAGGTAAGAAACATTCTTGCTAGAAACCCATAGCAGCCACGTAAAACATGCATACAACAATTAGAGGACGTCTAACTTGTTTTTGCAGGGTATGCCATGTGATATGATATGGCCAAAAGGATGTGATGAATGATATATGTGATGTATGAGATTGATCATGTTCTTGTAATAGGAATCACGACTTGCATGTCGATGAGTATGACAACCGGTAGGAGCCATAGGAGTTGTCTTTATTTATTGTATGATCTGCGTGTCATTGAACAACGCCATGTAATTACTTTACTTTATTGCTAACCGGTAGCCATAGTAGTAGAAGTAATAGTTGGCGAGCAACTTCATGGAGACACGATGATGGAGATCATGATGATGGAGATCATGGTGTCATGCCGGTGACAAGATGATCATGGAGCCCCAAGATGGAGATCAAAGGAGCTATATGATATTGGCCATATCATGTCAGTATTATTTGATTGCATGTGATGTTTATCATGTTTTTGCATCTTATTTGCTTAGAACGACGGTAGTAAAT
Organism: Triticum monococcum; assembly: GCA_034509565.1. NCBI lineage: Eukaryota > Viridiplantae > Streptophyta > Magnoliopsida > Poales > Poaceae > Triticum > Triticum monococcum. The sequence goes on from CM067847.1 coordinate 702,248,153, forward strand.
AAGATGATCCCTCTTTAAAATTTCAAGAAAGTGTTCTCCCTAACTATGCACCGTTGCAGAAGGTTCGTTGTTTCAAAGCACCACGTGATGATCGGGTGTGATAGATTCTTTCGTTCGAATACAACGGGTGTTGACGAGCCTAGCATGTACAGACATGGCCTCGGAACACATGCGAAACACTTAGGTTAACTTGACGATCCTAGCATGTACAGACATGGCCTCGGAACACAAGAGACCGAAAGGTCGAGCATGAGTCGTATGGTATATACGATCAACATGAAGATGTTCACCGATGATGACTAGTCTGTCTCACGTGATGATCGGACACGGCCTAGTTGACTCGGATCATGTAATCACTTAGATGACTAGAGGGATGTCTATCTGAGTGGGAGTTCATAAGATGAACTTAATTATCCTGAACATAGTCAAAAGATCTTTGCAAATTATGTCGTAAGCTCGCGCTTCAGTTCTACTGTTTAGTTATGTTCCTAGGGAAAAATTAGTTGAAAGTTGATAGTAGCAATTATGCGTACTAGGTCCGTATACTGAGGATTGTCCTCATTGCTTCATAGAAGGCTAATGTCCTTAATGCACCGCTCAGTGTGCTGAACCTCGAACGTCGTCTGTGGATGTTGCGAACATCTGACATACACATTTTGATAACTACGTGATAGTTCAGTTAAACGGTTTAGAGTTGAGGCACCGAAGACGTTTTGAAACGTCGCGAAACATATGAGATGTTTTGAGGGCTGAAATTGGGATTTCAGGCTCGTGCCCATGTCAAGAGGTATAAGACCTCCGACGATTTTCTTAGCCTGCAAACTAAGGGAGAAAAGCTCAATTGTTGAGCTTGTGCTCAGATTGTCTGAGTACAACAATCGCTTGAATCAAGTGGGAGTTGATCTTCCAGATGAAATAGTGATAGTTTCTCCGAAGTCATTACCACCAAGCTGCTAGAGCTTCGTGATGAACTATAATATATCAGGGACATATATGATGATCCTTGAGATATTCGTGATGTTTGACACCACGAAAGTAGAAATCAAGAAGGAGCATCAATTGTTGATGGTTAGTGAAACCACTAGTTTCAAGAAGGGCAAGGGCAAGAAGGGATACTTCATGAAACGGCAAATCAGCTGCTGCTCTAGTGGAGAAACCGAGGTTGAACCCAAACCCGAGACTGAGTGCTTCTGTAAAAAGGGGAACAACCACTAGAGCAGAATTACCCTAGATACTTGGTAGATGAGAAGGCTGGCAAGGTCGATAGAAGTATATTAGATATACATTGGGTTGATGTGTACTTACTAGTACTCCTAGTAGCACCAGGGTATTAGATACCGGTTCGGTTGCTAAGTGTTAGTAACTCGAAATAAAAGCTACGGAATAAACGGAGACTAGCTAAAGGTGAGCGGACGATATGTGTTGGAAGTGTTTCCAATGTTGATATGATCAAGCATCGCACGCTCCCTCTACCATCGAGATTGGTGTTAAACCTAAATAATTGTTATTTGGTGTTTGCGTTGAGCATAGACATGATTGGATTATGACTATCGCGATACGGTTATTCATTTAAGGAGAATAATGGTTACTCTGTTTATTTGAATAATACCTTCAATGGTCTTGCACCTAAAATGAATGGTTTATTGAATCTCGATCGTAGTGATACACATGTTCATGCCAAAAGATATAAGATAGTAATGATAGTACCACGTACTTGTGGCACCGCCATTTAAGTCATATCAGTATAAAACGCATGAAGAAGCTCCATGTTGATGGATCTTTCGGCTCACTCGTTTTTGAAAAGTTTGAGACATGCGAACCATGTCTATTGGTGTATATGCATGAAGAAACTCCATGCAAATGGACCGTTTTGACTCACTTCATTTTGAATCACTTGAGACATGCAAATCATACCACATGGGCAAGATGACTGAAAGCCTCGTTTTCAGTAAAATGGAACTAGAAAGCAACTTGTTGGAAGTAATACATTTTGATGTGTGCAGTCCAATGAGTGCTGAGGCGTGTAGTGGATATCATTATGTTCTTACTTCACAGATGATTTGAGTAGATGTTGAGTATATTTACTTGATGAATCACGAGTCTGAATTATTGAAAGGTTCAAGTAATTTCAGGTGAAGTTGAAAGATCGTCGTGACAAGAGGATAAAATATCTATGACATGATCATAGAGATGAATATTCGAATTACGAGTTTGGCATAGAATTAAGACATTGTGGAAATTGTTTCACAACTAATACAGCCTGGAACACCATAGTGTGATGGTGTGTCCGAACATCATAACTGCACCCTATTGGATATGATGCATACCATGATGTCTCTTATCGAATTACCACGATAGTTTATGGGTTAGGCATTAGAGACAACCGCATTCACTTTAAATAGGGCACCATGTAATTACAATGAGATGACACCGTATGAACTGTGGTTTAGAGAAACCTAAGCTGTCATTTCTTAAAAGTTTGGGCTGTGACGCTTATGTGAAAAAGTTTCAGGATGATAAGCTCAAACCCAAAGCAGATAAATGCATCTTCATAGGACACCCAAAACAGTTGGGTATACCTCCTAATTCAGATCCGAAAGCAATAGAGATTGTTTCTTGAATCGGGTTCTTTCTCGAGGAAAAGGTTTGTCTCGAGAATTGAGTGGGAGTATGGTGGACACTTGATGAGGTTATTGAACCGTCACTACAACTAGTGTATAGCAGGGCACAAAGAGTTGTTCCTGTGGCACCTACACCAATTGAAGTGGAAGCTTATGATAGTGATCATGAGACTTCAGATCAAGTCACTCCCAAACCTCGTAGGACGACAAGGATGCATACTACTTCAGAATGGTATGTAATCCTGTCTTGGAAGTCATGTTGCTAGACAACAATGAACCTACGAGCTATGGAGAAGCGATGGTGGGCCTGGATTCCAAAATGGCTCGAGGCCATATAATCCGAGAGAGGATCCATATATGAAAACAGAGTGTAGACTTTGGAAGAACTACTTGATGGTCGTAAGGCTGTTAGGTACAGATGGATTTTAAAAGGAAGACGGACAATGATGGTAAATGTCACCATTAAGAAAGCTCGACTTGTCATTAAGATGTTTTCCGACAAGTTCAAGGAGTTGACTGCGATGAGACTTTCTCACTCATAGCGATGCTAAGAGTCTGTTGGAATTATATTAGCAATTACTGCATTATTTATGAAATCTTGCAGATAGGATGTCAAAACATTGTTTCCTCGACGATTTTCTTGAGGAAAGGTTGTATGTGATACAACCGGAAGGTTTTGTCAATCCTGAAAGATGCTAATAAGTATGCAAAGCTCCAGCAATCCTTCTAAGGACTGGAGTAAGCATCTCGGAGTTGGAATGTATGCTTTGATGAGATGATCAAAGATTTTGGGTGTATACAAAGTTTATGAGAAACTTGTATTTCCAAAGAAGTGAGTGGGAGCACTATAGAATTTCTGATGAGTATATGTTGTTGACATATTGTTGATCAGAAATGATGTAGAATTTCTGGAAAGCATATAGGGTTATTTGGAAAGTGTTTTTTAATGGAAAGCCTGGATTAAGCTACTTGAACATTGAGCATCAAGATCTATAAGGATAGATCAAAACACTTAATGGTACTTTCAAATGAGCACATACCTTGACATGATCTTGAAGTTGTTCAAGACGGATCAGTCAAAGAAGGAGTTCTTGCCTGAGTTGTAAGGTATGAAGTTAAGACTTAAAGCTCGACCACGACAGAGTAGAGAGAAAGGACGAAGGTCGTCCCCTATGCTTTTGTCATAGTCTCCATACGGTATGCTATGCCGTGTGCCGCACCTGAAGTGTGCCTTACCATGAGTCAGTCAAGGGGTACAAGAGTGATCCAAGAATGGATCACAGGACAGCGGTCAAAGTTATCCTTAGTAACTAGTGGACTAAGGAATTTTCTCGATTATGGAGGTGGTAAAAGAGTTCGTCGTAAAGGGTTACGCCGATGCAAACTTTGACACTAATCCAGATTATTCTGAGTAGTAAACTGGATTCGTATAGTAGAACAGTTATTTGGAATAGCTCCAAATAGAACGTGGTAGCTGCATCTAGGAGATGACATAGAGATTTTTAAAGAACACACGGATCTGAAAGGTTCAGACCCGTTGACTATAACCTCTCTCACAAGCATAACATGATCAAACCCAGAACTCTTGGGTGTTAGTCACATGGGGATGTGACCTTGAGTGTTAATCACATATCGATGTGAACTAGATTATTGACTCTAGTGCAAGTGGGAGACTGTTGGAAATATGCCCTAGAGGCAATAATAAATTGATTATTATTATATATTTCCTTGTTCATGATAATCGTTTATTATCCATGCTAAAATTGTATTGATAGGAAACTCAGATACATGTGTGGATACATAGACAACACCATGTCCCTAGTAAGCATCTAGTTGACTAGCTCGTTGATCAATAGATGGTCACCGTTTCCTGACCATGGACATTGGATGTCATTGATAATGGGATCACATCATTAGGAGAATGATGTGATGGACAAGACCCAATCCTAAGCCTAGCACAAGATCATGTAGTTCGTATGCTAAAGCTTTTCTAATGTCAAGTATCATTTCCTTAGACCATGAGATTGTGCAACTCCCGGATACCGTAGGAATACTTTGGGTGTGCCAAACGTCACAACGTAACTGGGTGGCTATAAAGGTACACTACAGGTATCTCCGAAAGTCTCTGTTGGGTTGGCACGAATCGAGACTGGGATTTGTCACTCCGTGTGACGGAGAGGTATCTCTGGGCCCACTCGGTAGGACATCATCATAATGTGCACAATGTGATCAAAGAGTTGATCACGGGATGATGTGTTACGGAACGAGTAAAGAGACTTGCCGGTAATGAGATTGAACAAGGTATCGGGATACCGATGATCGAATCTCGGGCAAGTATCGTACCCCTAGACAAAGGGAATTGTATACGGGATTGATTAAGTCCTCGACATCGTGGTTCATCCAATGAGATCATCGTGGAACATGTGGGAGCCAACATGGGTATCCAGATCCCGCTGTTGGTTATTGACCGGAGTCATCTCGGTCATGTCTGCATGTCTCCCGAGCCCGTAGGGTCTACACACTTAAGGTTCGGTGACGCTAGGGTTATAGAGATATTAGTATGCGGTAACCCGAATGTTGTCCGGAGTCCCGGATGAGATCCTGGACGTCACGAGGAGTTCCGGAATGGTCCGGAGGTAAAGAATTATATATAGGAAGTGCTATTTCGGCCATCGGGACAAGTTTCGGGGTCACCGGTATTGTACCGGGACCACCGGAAGGGTCCCGGGGGTCAACCGGGTGGGGCCACCTGCCCCGGGGGGGCACATGGGCTGTAGGGGTGTGCACCTTGGCCTATATGGGCCAAGGGCGCCAGCCCCAAGAGGCCCATGCGCCAAGAGATAAGGAAAGGAAGAGTCCTAAAGGGGGAAGGCACCTCCTAGATGCCTTGGGGAGGAGGGACTCCTCCCTAGTCGCACCCTTCCTTGGAGGAAGGGCCAAGGCTGCGCCCCCCCTTCTCCCTTGGCCCTATATATAGTGGGGGGGAAGGGAGGGCAGCCGCATCTAAGCCCTGGCGCCTCCCTCTCCCTCGCGTGACACATCTCCCTCCTCCCGCAGCGCTTGGCGAAGCCCTGTTGGAATCCCGCTACTTCCACCACGCCGTCGTGCTGCTGGATCTCCATCAACCTCTCCTTCCCCCTTGCTGGATCAAGAAGGAGGAGACGTCGCTGCTCTGTACGTGTGTTGAACGCGGAGGTGCCGTCCGTTCGGCGCTAGGATCATCGGTGATTTGGATCACGCCGAGTACGACTCCATCAACCCCGTTCTCTTGAACGCTTCCGCTTAGCGATCTACAAGGGTATGTAGATGCACTCTCCTTCCCTTCGTTGCTGGTCTCTCCATAGATTGATCTTGGTGATGCGTAGAAAATTTTGAATTTCTGCTACGTTACCCAACAGTGGCATCATGAGCTAGGTCTATTGCGTAGATTCTATGCATGAGTAGAACACAAAGTAGTTGTGGGCGTTGATTTTGTTCAATATGCTTACCGTTACTAGTCCAATCTTGATTCAGCGGCATTATGGGATGAAGCGGCCCGGACCGACCTTACACGTACTCTTACGTGAGACTGGTTCCACGGACTGACATGCACTAGTTGCATAAGGTGGCTAGCGGGTGTCTGTCTCTCCCACTTTAGTCGGATCGGATTCGATGAAAAGGGTCCTTATGAAGGGTAAATAGCAATTGGCATATCACGTTGTGGTTTTTGCGTAGGTAAGAAACGTTCTTGCTAGAAACCCATAGCAGCCACGTAAAACATGCAAACAACAATTAGAGGACGTCTAACTTGTTTTTGCAAGGTATGCCATGTGATATGATATGGCCAAAAGGATGTGATGAATGATATATGTGATGTATGAGATTGATCATGTTCTTGTAATAGGAATCACGACTTGCATGTCGATGAGTATGACAACCGGCAGGAGCCGTAGGAGTTGTCTTCATTTATTGTATGATCTGCGTGTCATTGAACAACGCCATGTAATTACTTTACTTTATTGCAAACCGGTAGCCATAGTAGTAGAAGTAATAGTTGGCGAGCAACTTCATGGAGATACGATGATGGAGATCATGGTGTCATGCCGGTGACAAGATGATCATGGAGCCCCAAGATGGAGATCAAAGGAGCTATATGATATTGGCCATATCATGTCAGTATTATTTGACTGCATGTGATGTTTATCATGTTTTTGCATCTTATTTACTTAGAACGACGGTAGTAAAAAAGATGATCCCTCTTTAAAATTTCAAGAAAGTGTTCTCCCTAACTGTGCACCGTTGCAGAAGGTTCGTTGTTTCGAAGCACCACGTGATGATCGGGTGTGATAGATTCTTTCGTTCGAATACAACAGGTGTTGATGAGCCTAGCATGTACAGACATGGCCTCGGAACACATGCGAAACACTTAGGTTAACTTGACGAGCCTAGCATGTACAGACATGGCCTCGGAACACAAGAGACCGAAAGGTCGAGCATGAGTCGTATGGTAGATACGATCAACATGAAGATGTTCACCGATGATGACTAGTCTGTCTCACGTGATGATCGGACACGGCCTAGTTGACTCGGATCATGTAATCACTTAGATGACTAGAGGGATGTCTATCTGAGTGGGAGTTCATAAGATGAACTTAATTATCCTGAACATAGTCAAAAGATCTTTGCAAATTATGTCGTAAGCTCGCGCTTCAGTTCTACTGTTTAGTTATGTTCCTAGAGAAAATTTAGCTGAAATTTGATAGTAGCAATTATGCGGACTAGGTCCGTAAACTGAGGATTGTCCTCATTGCTTCATAGAAGGCATATGTCCTTAATGCACCGCTTAGTGTGCTGAACCTCGAACGTCGTCTGTGGATGTTGCGAACATCTGACATACACATTTTGATAACTACGTGATAGTTCAGTTAAACGGTTTAGAGTTGAGGCACCGAAGACGTTTTGAAACGTCGCAAAAAATATGAGATGTTTTGAGGGCTTAAATTGGGATTTCAGGCTCGTGCCCACGTCAAGAGGTATAAGACCTCCGACGATTTTCATAGCCTGCAAACGAAGGGAGAAAAGCTCAATTGTTGAGCTTGTGCTCAGATTGTCTGAGTACAACAATCGCTTGAATCAAGTGGGAGTTGATCTTCCAGATGAAATAGTGATAGTTTCTCCGAAGTCATTACCACCAAGCTGCTAGAGCTTCGTGATGAACTATAATATATCAGGGACATATATGATGATCCTTGAGATATTCGTGATGTTTGACACCACGAAAGTAGAAATCAAGAAGGAGCATCAATTGTTGATGGTTAGTGAAACCACTAGTTTCAAGAAGGGCAAGGGCAAGAAGGGATACTTCATGAAACGGCAAATCAGCTGCTGCTCTAGTGGAGAAACCGAGGTTGAACCCAAACCCGAGACTGAGTGCTTCTGTAATAAGGGGAACAGCCACTGGAGCAGAATTACCCTAGATACTTGGTAGATGAGAAGGCTGGCAAGGTAGATAGAAGTATATTAGATATACATTGGGTTGATGTGTACTTACTAGTACTCCTAGTAGCACCAGGGTATTAGATACCGGTTCGGTTGCTAAGTGTTAGTAACTCGAAATAAAATCTACGGAATAAACAGAGACTAGCTAAAGGTGAGCCGACGATATGTGTTGGAAGTGTTTCCAATGTTGATATGATCAAGCATCGCACGCTCCCTCTACCATTGAGATTGGTGTTAAACCTAAATAATTGTTATTTGGTGTTTGCGTTGAGCATATACATGATTGGATTATGACTATCGCGATACGGTTATTCATTTCAGGAGAATAATGGTTACTCTGTTTATTTGAATAATACCTTCAATGGTCTTGCACCTAAAATGAATGGTTTATTGAATCTCGATCGTAGTGATACACATGTTCATGCCAAAAGATATAAGATAGTAATGATAGTACCACCTACTTGTGGCACCGCCACGTAAGTCATATCGGTATAAAACGCATGAAGAAGCTCCATGTTGATGGATCTTTGGGCTCACTCGTTTTTGAAAAGTTCGAGACATGCGAACCATGTCTATTGGTGTATATGCATGAAGAAACTCCATGCAAATGGACCGTTTTGACTCACTTGATTTTGAATCACTTGAGACATGCAAATCATACCACATGGGCAAGATGACTGAAAGCCTCGTTTTCAGTAAAATGGAACTAGAAAGCAACTTGTTGGAAGTAATACATTTTGATGTCTGCAGTCCAATGAGTGCTGAGGCGTGTAGTGGATATCATTATGTTCTTACTTCACAGATGATTTGAGTAGATGTTGAGTATATTTACTTGATGAATCACGAGTCTGAATTATTGAAAGGTTCAAGTAATTTCAGGGTGAAGTTGAAAGATCGTCGTGACAAGATGATAAAATATCTAAGACATGATCATAGAGATGGATACCTGAATTACGAGTTTGGCACAGAATTAAGACATTGTGGAAATTGTTTCACAACTAATACAGCCTGGAACACCATAGTGTGATGGTGTGTCCGAACATCATAACTGCACCCTATTGGATATGATGCATACCATGATGTCTCTTATCGAATTACCACGATAGTTTATGGGTTAGGCATTAGAGACAACCGCATTCACTTTAAATAGGGCACCACATAATTCCGATGAGATGACACCATATGAACTGTGGTTTAGAGAAACCTAAGCTGTCATTTCTTAAAAGTTTGGGCTGTGACGCTTATGTGAAAAAGTTTCAGCATGATAAGCTCGAACCCAAAGTGGATAAATGCATCTTCATAGGACACCCAAAACAGTTGGGTATACCTCCTAATTCAGATCCGAAAGCAATAGAGATTGTTTCTTGAATCGGGTTCTTTCTCGAGGAAAAGGTTTGTCTCGAGAATTGAGTGGGAGGATGGTGGAGACTTGATGAGGTTATTGAACCGTCACTACAACTAGTGTATAGCAGGGCACAAAGAGTTGTTCCTGTGGCACCTACACCAATTGAAGTGGAAGCTTATGATAGTGATCATGAGACTTCAGATCAAGTCACTCCCAAACCTCGTAGGACGACAAGGATGCATACTACTTCAGAATGGTACGTAATCCTGTCTTGGAAGTCATGTTGCTAGACAACAATGAACCTACGAGCTATGGAGAAGCGATGGTGGGCCTGGATTCCAAAATGGCTCGAGGCCATATAATCCGAGAGAGGATCCATATATGAAAACAAAGTGTAGACTTTGGAAGAACTACTTGATGGTCGTAAGGCTATTAGGTACAGATGGATTTTAAAAGGAAGACGGACAATGATGGTAAATGTCACCATTAAGAAAGCTTGACTTGTCGTTAAGATGTTTTCGACAAGTTCAAGGAGTTGACTGCGATGAGACTTTCTCACTCGTAGCGATGCTAAGAGTATGTTGGAATTATATTAGCAATTACTGCATTATTTATGAAATCTTGCAGATAGGATGTCAAAACATTGTTTCCTCGATGATTTTCTTGAGGAAAGGTTGTATGTGATACAACCGGAAGGTTTTGTCAATCCTGAAAGATGCTAATAAGTATGCAAAGCTCCAGCAATCCTTCTAAGGACTGGAGTAAGAATCTCGGAGTTGGAATGTATGCTTTGATGAGATTATCAAAGATTTTGGGTGTATACAAAGTTTATGAGAAACTTGTATTTCCAAAGAAGTGAGTGGGAGCACTATAGAATTTCTGATGAGTATATGTTGTTGACATATTGTTGATCAGAAATGATGTAGAATTTCTGGAAAGCATATAGGGTTATTTGGAAAGTTTTTTTTAATGGAAAGCCTGGATTAAGCTACTTGAACATTGAGAATCAAGATCTATAAGGATAGATCAAAACACTTAATGGTACTTTCAAATGAGCACATACCTTGACAGGATCTTGAAGGTGTTCAAGATGGATCAGTCAAAGGAGTTCTTGCCTGAGTTGTAAGGTATGAAGTTAAGACTTAAAGCTCGACCACGGCAGAATAGAGAGAAAGGACGAAGGTCGTCCCCTATGCTTTTGTCATAGGCTCCATACGGTATGCTATGCTGTGTGCCGCACCTGAAGTGTGCCTTGCCATGAGTCAGTCAAGGGGTACAAGAGTGATCCAAGAATGGATCACAGGACAGCGGTCAAAGTTATCCTTAGTAACTAGTGGACTAAGGAATTTTCTCGATTATGGAGGTGGTAAAAGAGTTCGTCGTAAAGGGTTACGCCGATGCAAACTTTGACACTAATCCAGATTATTCTGAGTAGTAAACTGGATTCGTATAGTAGAACAGTTATTTGGAATAGCTCCAAATAGAACGTGGTAGCTGCATCTAGGAGATGACATAGAGATTTGTAAAGCACACACGGATCTGAAAGGTTCAGACCCATTGACTATAACCTCTCTCACAAGCATAACATGATCAAACCCAGAACTCTTGGGTGTTAGTCACATGGGGATGTGACCTTGAGTGTTAATCACATATCGATGTGAACTAGATTATTGACTCTAGTGCAAGTGGGAGACTGTTGGAAATATGCCCTAGAGGCAATAATAAATTGATTATTATTATATATTTCCTTGTTCATGATAATCGTTTATTATCCATGCTAGAATTGTATTGATAGGAAACTCAGATACATGTGTGGATACATAGACAACACCATGTCCCTAGTAAGCCTCTAGTTGACTAGCTCGTTGATCAATAGATGGTCACGGTTTCCTGACCATGGACATTGGATGTCATTGATAATGGGATCACATCATTAGGAGAATGGTGTGATGGACAAGACCCAATCCTAAGCCTAGCACAAGATCATGTAGTTCGTATGCTAAAGCTTTTCTAATGTCAAGTATCATTTCCTTAGACCATGAGATTGTGCAACTCCCGGATACCGTACGAATACTTTGGGTGTGCCAAACGTCACAACATAACTGGGTGGCTATAAAGGTACACTACAGGTATCTCCGAAAGTGTCTGTTGGGTTGGCACGAATCGAGACTGGGATTTGTCACTCCGTGTGACGGAGAGGTATCTCTGGGCCCACTCGATAGGACATCATTATAATGTGCACAATGTGATCAAGGAGTTGATCACGGGATTATGTGTTACGGAACGAGTAAAGAGACTTGCCGGTAACGAGATTGAACAAGGTATCGGGATACCGACGATCGAATCTCGGGCAAGTATCATACCGATAGACAAAGGGAATTGTATACGGGATTGATTAAGTCCTCGACATCATGGTTCATCCGGTGAGATCATCGTGGAACATGTGGGAGCCAACATGGGTATCCAGATCCCGCTGTTGGTTATTGACCGGAGTCATCTCGGTGATGTCTGCATGTCTCCCGAACCCGTAGGGTCTACACACTTAAGGTTCGGTGACGCTAGGTTTATAGAGATATTAGTATGCGGTAAGCCGAATGTTGTTCGGAGTCCCGGATGAGATCCTGGACGTCACGAGGAGTTCCGGAATGGTCCGGAGGTAAAGAATTATATATAGGAACTGCTATTTCGGCCATCGGGACAAGTTTCGGGGTCACCGGTATTGTACCGGGACCACCGGAAGGGTCCCGGGGGTCCACCGGGTGGGGCCACCTGCCCTAGGGGGCCACATGGGCTGTAGGGGTGTGCACCTTGGCCTATATGGGCCAAGGGCACCAGCCCCAAGAGGCCCATGCGCCAAGAGATAAGGAAAGGAAGAGTCCTAAAGGGGGAAGGCACCTCCTAGGTGCCTTGGGGAGGAGGGACTCCTCCCTAGCCGCACCCTTCCTTGGAGGAAGGGCCAAGGCTACGCCCCCCTTCTCCCTTGGCCCTATATATAGTGGGGGGAAGGGAGGGCAGCCGCATCTAAGCCCTGGCGCCTCCCTCTCCCTCCCGTGACACATCTCCCTCCTCCCGTAGCGCTTGGCGAAGCCCTGTTGGAATCCCGCTACTTCCACCACGCCGTCATGCTGCTGGATCTCCATCAACCTCTCCTTCCCCCTTGCTGGATCAAGAAGGAGGAGACGTCGCTGCTCTGTACGTGTGTTGAACGCGCAGGTGCCGTCCGTTCGGCGCTAGGATCATCGGTGATTTGGATCACGCCGAGTACGACTCCATCAACCCCGTTCTCTTGAACGCTTCCGCTTAGCGATCTACAAGGCTATGTAGATGCACTCTCCTTCCCCTTGTTGCTGGTCTCTCCATAGATTGATCTTGGTGATGCATAGAAAATTTTGAATTTCTGCTACGTTACCCAACAAACACTTTCTCAAAACAATCATAATATGATATAACAAGACGGTAGCTCGCTAGCCCTTTCTGAGACCGCAAAACATAAAGCAGAGCACCTTTGAAGATCAAGGATTGACTAGACATTGTAGTTCATGGTAAAAGAGATCCAATCATAGTCACACCCAACATAGATTAATAGTGGTGAATGCAAATGACAGCTGTGCTCTCCAGCTAGTGCTTTTTAATAAGAGGGTGATGACTCAGCATAAAAGTAAATGGATAGGCCCTTCGCAGAGGGAAGCAGGGATTTGTAGAGGTGCTAGAGCTCGGTTTTGAAATAGAGATAAATTGTATTTTGAGCGGTATACTTTCATTGTCAATGTAACAACTAAGAGATGGCGATATCTTCCATGCTAAACACATTATAGGCGGTTCCCAAACAGAATGGTAAAGTTTATACTCCCCCTCCACCAACAAGCATCAATCCATGGCTTGCTCGAAACAAAGAGTGCCTCCAACATACATCAGGTCCCAGGGGGAGTTTTGTTTGCAATTAATTTTGATTTAGTTTGCATAAAGCATGGGACTGGGCATCCCGGTGACCAGCCATTTTCTCGTGAGTGAGGAGCGGAGTCCACTCCTCTTGAGAATAACCTGCCTAACACGAAAGATAAGGACAACCTTGGTTGATACATGAGCTATTCGAGCATACAAAACAGAATGTTTATTTGAAGGTTTAGAGTTTGGCACATACAAATTTACTTGGAACGGCAGGTAGATACCGCATATAGGAAGGTATGGTAGACTCATCTAGAAATAACTTTAGGGTTTAAGGGATTGGATGCACAAGCAGTATTCCCGCTTAGTACAAGTGAAGGCTAGCAAAAGACTGGGAAGCGAGCAACTAGAGAGCGACAACAACCATGTACATGCATTAAAATTAATAAACATTGGATGCAAGCATGAGTAGGATATAATCCACCATGAACATAAATATCGTGAAGGCTATGTTGATTTTGTTTCAACTACATGCGTGAACATGCGCCAAGTCAAGTCACTTAAATCATTCAAAGGAGGATACCACCCCATCATACCACATCATAATCGCAATAGCATGTTGGCCACACAAGGTAAATCATTATAACTCATAGCTAATCAAGCATGGCACAAGCAACTACGATCTCTAATTGTCATTGCAAACATGTTTATTCATAATAAGCTGAATCAAGAACGAGGGACTCATCATATTTACAAAAACAAAAGAGGTCGAGTTCATACTAGCTTTTCTCATCTCAGTCAGTCCATCATATATCATCATAATTGCCTTTCACTTGCACGACCGAACGGTGTGAATAATAATAAGAGTGCACGTGCATTGGACTAAGATGGAATCTGTGGGCATTCAATAAACAGGAGAAGACAAGGCAATATGGGCTCTTGGTTAAATCAACAATAATGCATATAAGAGCCACTTCAACAATTTAATTATGGTCTTCTCCCACTGACCCCCAAAGAAAAGAAAAGAAATAAAACTGTTTACACGGGAAAGCTCCCAACAAGCAAAAGAAGAACGGGAAATATTTTTGGGTTTTCTTTTTAATTATTACTACTACAGCAGAAAAATAAACTACTACTAATTTTTTTGGTTTTTCTTAAGGTTTAACAAACACACAAGAAGAAAGCAGGAAAAAGAAAATAAACTAGCATGGATATTATAGTGAAAAAGTATGAGCACCGACATCTAGCAACGAGTGTGTGTGAACATAAATGTAATGTCGGTGAGAAATACGTACTCCCCCAAGCTTAGGCTTTTGGCCTAAGTTGGTTTATGGCCATGGCTGGCCTGTTTGATATCCATAATAATAGTTGTTGGGGTCGTACTGTGATGAGGAATAGTTGGGATCATACTGATGTGCAACGGTTATCGCCTGCTGAGCTGCAGCGTGGAGTCGAGCTGCCTCCGCTCTCCTCTCATACTCTTCTGCCTCCTCTCTGGTAATAACATATCTTCTTTTTGTCTGTGAATCAAAGAAGGCAGGAGCAGGGAGAGTAAGACGGAAAACACATCGTTTATAAAAAATTAAACGATATAAGAGAGGTGATTCAGGCCTCTCGACAAACTGGTGCGAAGCCATAGAGTCATAATCTAAATATGCAGGAGGCAACTCCGTATCACCCTCACGAATGTCTATTTCAAGAAAATGAGCTAAGCGGGTTGCATAAATTCCTCCAAAGAAATCTCCATTATGTCTATTATGATGCAACCTACGAGCTACAATGGCTCCCATATGATAAGATTGGTCTCCTAACACAGCACTCCTAAGAATGCTAAGATCAGGGACACACATGTGACATGCTTCATCCTTAGCATTTATGCATCTACCGATGAAGAGAGCAAAATAATGTATAGCAGGAAAGTGAATGCTCCCTATGGTAGCCTGCGTTATATCTCTAGATTCCCCCACAGTTATACTAGCAAGAAACTTTCTAAATTAAGATTTAGGGGGATCCCTAACACCACCCCATGATGGAAGTTTGCAAGAAGAAGTGAAATCCTCTAAGTCCATGGTATAAGATTTGTCATAGAGATCAAACATGACTGAAGGAGAATTACACGAAGATGAATACTCAAACGTCCTCACAAATGAACTTGTGAGATCATGATACTGGGGGCATTTGTTAGCCTCAAAATCCTCAAGACCGGCATGGCACAAATATGTTTTGAATTCTTCTTTAATTGCCGCACGGTCCATAAAATTTCCCGACGGCCATTCGCAAGGCCGTACTGGAGCATCTCTTGGTGGATCCTCGTTAGCATCGTGCATAGCAATCCTGGGTCCTTGCTTCTTAGAAGAACGACCTTGGAACATCTTCCTAAGCATATTGTTTTTCTCTGAAAAAGTCTGAAATTTTTAGCAACTTCAAAATAAAAGTAAACCAAACTCAATAATATTGATAGCAACTACTCCTACAAGTGCCTAGGGCCTATATAATGCATCAAAACTACCTTTGACCATATAAATTTGACATGCAAGCTCAAGAACAGGGTCACCTAAGCAGCAAAAATTTGCAAAGAATAAAGCACTAGAACAAAAACTAATTGGACCAATGGAGGAGTCACATACCAAGGAACAATCTCCCCAAGCAGTTTTGCGAGAGGTGCTTTGAGCAAGGAGATCGAAAATCATAGCAAAAGTGGCTGGAACTCGTGCTTGAGTTGGTTTTTCGGGTTTGTGTGAGACAGAGGAAGAAGATGGGTGCTGGAATAAGTGGAGGAGGGCCACCGTGGGCCCACAAGGCAGGGGCGCGCCCTAGAGGGGGGGCGCGCCCACCACCCTCGTGGCCAGGTGGCAGCTCCTCCCGCGGAAATTTTTGCATAGTAAATCCTCAAATATTCCCGAAAAAATCATATTAAATTGGCATGGCATTCTGAGGACTTTTATTTTTGGGATATTTTTATATTGCACGGATAAGTCAGGAAACAGACAGAAAAATACTATTTTTACTTTATGTCTACTAATTAACAGAAAATATAGAGAGGGTACAGAAAGTTGTGCTTCTAGTTTCATCCATCTCATGCTCATCAAAAAGAATCCACTAACAAGGTTGATCAAGTCTTGTTAACAAACTCATTCCGATAATCATGAAACTGGAGAAATTTCAAATAACACTAGGTTACCTCAACGGGGATATGCACATCCCCAATAATAAGTATATCATATTTCTTTTTGACAGTAGCAAGAGGAAATTCAAAGCCTCCAATTATAATCGATGGAATTTTTCCAATGGAGTTGATACTATGAACTTGAGGTTGTTTCCTCAGGAAGTGTATCGTATGCTCATTACCATTAACATGAAAAGTGACATTGCCTTTGTTGCAATCAATAACAGCCCCTGCAGTATTAAGAAAAGGTCTTCCAAGAATAATTGGCATACTATCATCCTCGGGAATATCAAGAATAACAAAGTCCGTTAAAATAGTAACGTTTGCAACCACAACAGGCACATCCTCACAGATACCGACAGGTATATCAGTTGATTTATCAGCCATTTGCAAAGATATTTCAGTAGGTGTCAGCTTATTCAAGTCAAGTCTACGATATAAAGAGAGAGGCATAACACTAACACCGGCTCCAAGATCACATAAAGCAGTTTTAATATAATTTCTTTTAATGGAGCAAGGTATAGTAGGTACTGCGGGATCTCCAAGTTTCTTTGGTATTCCACCCTTAAAAGTATAATTAGCAAGCATGGTGGAAATCTCAGCTTCCGATATCTTTCTTTTATTAGTAATGATATCCTTCATATATTTAGCATAAGGATTTGTTTTGATCACATCAGTTAATTGCATATGCAAAAAGATATGCCTAATCATTTTAGCAGAGCGCTCAAAATCCTCATCATCCTTTTTCTTGGATGGTTTTGGAGGAAAAGGCATGGGTTTATGAACCCAAGGTTCCCTTTCTTTACCATGTTTCCTAGCAACAAAGTCTCTTTTATCATAACGTTGATTCTTTGATTGTGGGTTATCAAGATCAACAACAGGTTCAATTTCTACATAATTATCATTACTAGGTTGAGCATCATTGTGAACATCATCATTAATATTTTCATTAGGTTCATGTTCATTACCAGATTGTGTTTCAGCATCAGACATAGAGATATCATTTGGATTGTCAGGTGGTTCAGCAATAGGTTCACTTGAAGTTTGCATAGTTCTATTATTTTTCTTTTTCTTCTTTTTAGAAGAACTAGGAACATCAATATTATTTCTCTGAGAATCTTGCTCGATTCTCTTAGGGTGGCCTTCAAGATACAAAGGTTAGTCATTCTACCAGTTCTAGTAGCCACTCTAACAGCATAATCATTTTTCTTACTATTCATTTCATCAAGCTCTTCTTTTTGAGCCTTAAGTACTTGTTCTACTTGAGTGGTAACCATAGAAGCATGTTTGCCAACAAGTTTAAGTTCACCTTTAATATTAGCCATATAATCACCCAAGGGTCTAACCATATAAGCATTTTCTTTTAATTATCTACCAAAATAAGCATTGAAGTCGTCTTTCTTAAACATAAAATTATCAACCTCATCCAAGGATTGGTTAGCAATTTTAGTAGGAGGGACTTCAGCTTTATCATACATATAGAGAGAATTTACCTTTACTACCTGTGCCGGGATATCGAGATCAGGAGATTCTTCAATAAATAAAGAATTGAGATCATATGTTTCTTCAACAGGCGGCATATTAAGACCATGTATTTCTTCAACAGGCCGTATATTAAGACCATTTATTTCTTCAATAGGAGCTAAATTCTTAACACCTTTAGCTTTAATACCTTTTTCTTTCATAGATTTATTTGCCTCTTGCATATCTTCGGGATTGAGGAATAGAACACCTCTCTTCTTCAGAGTTGGTTTAAGAATATGCTCAGTAATTGGAGCAGGAGTTGGCTCAGGAGTTGGCTCAGGAGGTGTCCAATTATTTTCATTTGTCAACATATTATTCAATAGAATTTCAGCTTCATCCGGTGTTCTTTCCCTGAAAAGAGAACCAGCACAACTATCCAGGTAATCTCTGGAAGCATCGGTTAGTCCATTATAAAAGATATCAAGGATTTCAGGTTTCTTAAGAGGATGATCAGGCACAGCATTAAGTAACTTGAGAAGCCTCCCCCAAGCTTGTGGGAGACTCTCTTCTTTAATTTGCACGAAGTTGTATATTTCCCTCAAAGTAGCTTGTTTCTTATGAGGAGGGAAATATTTAGCTGAGAAGTAATAAATCATATCCGGGGGACTACGCACACAACCAGGATCAAGAGAATTAAACCATATCTTAGCATCACCCTTTAATGAGAACGGAAATATTTTGAGTATATAAAAGTAACGCGATCTCTCATCATTAGTGAACAGGGCAGCTATATCATTTAACTTAGTAAGATGTGCCACAATAGTTTCAGATTCATAGCCATAAAACGGATCAGATTCCACCAAATTAATTATATCAGGATTAACAAAGAATTCATAATCCTTATCAGGAACACAAATAGGTGAAGTAGAAAAAGCAGGGTCGGGTTTCATTTTATGTCTAAGTGATTCTTTGTTCCATTTAACTAAGAACCTCTTAAGCTCATATCTATCTCTGCAAGCTAAAATAACGGGAAAAGATTCCATATCAAAAAGATAACCCTCAGGGATAACAGGCATATTTTCATCATCACTATCATCATTGTATTCAGATTCAATAATTTCTTTTTCTCTAGCCCTAGCAATTTGTTCATCAAGAAATTCACCAAGGGGCACAGTAGTATTAGGTATAGAAGCAGTTTCATCATAAGTATCATGCATAGCAGAAGTGGCATCATCAATAACATGCGACATATTAGAACAAATAGCAGAAGTAGGCGTAGGTGTCGCAAACTTACTCATAACAGAAGGTGAATCAAGTGCAGAGCTAGATGGCACTTCCTTACCTCCCCTCGTAGTTGAGGGATAGATCTTGGTTTTTGGATCTCTCAAGTTCTTCATAGTGTAAGCAGATATAAATCCCAAGTGACTCAAAGAATAGAGCTATGCTCCCCGAAACGGCGCCAAAAATTTGTCTTAATAACCCACAAGTATAGGGGATCGCAACAGCTTTCGAGGGTAGAGTATTCAACCCAAATTTATTGATTCGACACAAGGGGAGCCAAAGAATATTCTCAAGTATTAGCAGCTGAGTTGTCAATTCAACCACACCTGGAAACTTAGTATCTACAACAAAGTGTTTAGTAGCAAAGTAATATGATAGTGGTGGTAGCAGCAACAAAAGTAAAGACAGTAAAAGTAATGTTTTTGGTATTTTGTAGTGATTGTAACAGTAGCAGCGGAAATGTAAATAAGCGTAAACCAGTATATGGAAAACTCATAGACACCGAATCAGTGATGGATAATTATGCCGGATGCGGTTCATCATGTAACAGTCATAACATAGGGTGACACAGAACTAGCTCCAATTCATCAATGTAATGTAGGCATGTATTCCGTATATAGTCATACGTGCTTATGGAAAAGAACTTGCATGACATCTTTTGTCCTACCCTCCCGTGGCAGTGGGGTCCTATTGGTAACTAAGGGATATTAAGGCCTCCTTTTAATAGAGAACCGGAACAAAGCATTAGCACATAGTGAATACATGAACTCCTCAAACTATCGTCATCATCGGGAGTGGTCCCGATTATTGTCACTTCGGGGTTGCCGGATCATAACACATAGTAGGTGACTATAGACTTACAAGATAGGATCAAGAACTCATATATATTCATGAAAACATAATAGGTTCAGATCGGAAATCATGGCACTCGGGCCCTAGTGACAAGCATTAAGCATAGCAAAGTCATAGCAACATCAATCTCAGAACATAGTGGATACTAGGGATCAAACCCTAACAAAAGTAACTCGATTACATGATAAATCTCATCCAACCCATCACCGTCCAGCAAGCCTACGACGGAATTACTCACGCACGGCGGTGAGCATCATGAAATTGGTGATGTAGGATGGTTTATGATGACGACGCCGATGAATCTCCCTCTCCGGAGCCCCGAACGGACTCCAGATCAGCCCTCCCGAGAGGTTTTAGGGCTTGGCGGTGGCTCCGTATCGTAAAACGCGATGATTTCTTCTCTCTGATTTTTTCTCTTTGAAAGCAAATATATAGCGTTGGAGTTGGCGTCGGAGGGCATCCAGGGGGCCCACGAGGTAGGGGGGCGCGCCCTAGGGGGCGCCCCCCCACCCTCGTGGACAGGGTGTGGCCCCCAGGTCTTCGTCTTTGGCGAGGATTTTTATTATTTTTTCTAAGATGTTCCGTGGAGTTTCAGGCCATTCCGAGAATATTTGTTTTCTGCACATAAAACAACACCATCGTAATTCTGCTGAAAACAGCGTCAGTCTGGGTTAGTTCCATTCAAATCATACAAGTTAGAGTCCAAAACAAGGGCAAAAGTGTTTGGAAAAGTAGATACGACGGAGACGTATCAGTGACCACACTCCCTTGCTCTGGGACTCTGGTGTTAACCAAACTCCAAAGAGCAATAGTTTTAAATTTGAAAAGTGGTGGTTGCTTAGAGAAGATTTTACTGAGCTAGTCAGGAAAATCTGGAATGAGCCTACTGGGAGCAGCCGCCCCCCAAGAAAATTGGCAAATCAAAATCAGGAGATTTAGAAGAACTACCAAAGGGTGGAACTCCAATGAGGAAGCTAATCTTAGAAGATACAAAAGGCTTCTCCTCCTTGAGTTTGATTCTCTAGATATTAAGGCAGAAACCACTGACCTCTCTGATGCTGAGACTAATAGATTAAACTTTGTCCATGGAGAGCTCAAGAAAATTTGTCTTCAAGAAGAAATCAAAGCCAAACAAAGGTCTAGAGATAGGAACATTAAGGAGGGTGCTAGAAATACTGCTTACTTCCAAGCAGTAGCTAACTAGAGGAGGAGGAAAACCCTCATTCACTCCCTTGATGGCCCTAATGGCCCTGTTACTGAGGTAGATGAGATGCTGAAAGTGGCTAGTGACTTCTACAAAGACCTATTTAAGAAAGAAAACCCTTCTGGGTTCTCTCTACAAAACAATTTTTTCTCTGCTTTTGAAAAAGTCTCTCCTGCTGAAACTGAGCTGCTAGAAGCCCCTTGTTCAGAGACAGAGGTGAAGGAAGCCAGTTTTAGCTCTTATCCTGATGGGGCTCCTCGTCCTGATGGGATTCCCTTCTTGTTTTACCAGCATTTTTGGGAGTTGGTGAAATATGATCTCTTAGATCTTTTCCAAGCCTTTCATAGAGGAGAGTTGGATCCAGCAACTTACTCATGGGGGGTTTGTTGGGGTCAAGTTAAGTAACTGTGAAAGTGATTTTTCCATGCTGGTGCCTTAGGCAAGGTGACCCCATCTCCCTGCTTTTGTTTAATTTAGTAGTGGATGTTCTTACTAAAATGCCGAGCAAAGCTGTTGATCATAGTCTGATTGCAGGGCTCTGTCCTGAGGTCTGCCCTGGTGGCATCTGTTGGGGAACGTAGCAATTTCAAAAAATATTCCTACGCACACGCAAGATCATGGTGATGCATAGCAACGAGAGGGGAGAGAGTTGTCCACGTACCCTCGTAGACCGAAAGCGGAAGCGTTTGCACAACGCGGTTGATGTAGTCGTACGTCTTCACGATCCGACCGATCAAGTACCGAACGCACGGCACCTGCGAGTTCAGCACACGTTCAGCCTGATGACGTCCCTGTAACTTCGATCCAGCCGAGTGTTGAGGGAGAGATTCGTCAGCACGACGACGTGGTGACGATGTTGATGTTCTACTGACGCAGGGCTTCGCCTAAGCACCGCTAAAGTATTATCGAGGTGGACTATGGTGGAGGGGGGCACCGCACACGATTAAGAGACGATCAACTTGATCAACTTGTGTGTTTAGAGGTGCTCCCTGCCCCTGTATATAAAGGAGCAAGGGGGGAGGCGGACGACCTAGGAGGAGGGCGCGCCAAGGGGGGAGTCCTACTCCCACCGGGAGTAGGACTCCTCCTTTCCTTGTTGGAATACTAGTGAAGGAAAGAGGAGGAGAGGGAGAAGGAAAAGGGGGCTGCACCCCTTGTCCAATTCGGACCAGGGGGGCGCAGGCCTCTTTCCTTTTGGCCTATCTCCTCTATTCCCGTATAGCCCAATAAGGCCCATATACTCCCGGCGAATTCCCATAACTCTCTGGTACTCCGAAAAATACTCGAATCACTCGGAACCTTTCCGAAGTATGAATATAGTCGTCCAATGCATCAATCTTTACGTCTCGACCATTTCGAGACTCCTCGTCATGTCCCCGATCTCATCCGGGACTCTGAACTCCTTCGGTACATCAAAACATATAAACTCATAATATAACTGTCATCATAGCGTCAAGCGTGCGGACCCTATGGGTTCGAGAACTATGTAGACATGACCGAGACACGTCTCCGGTCAATAACCAATAGCGGAACCTGGATGCTCATATTGGCTCCTACATATTCTACGAAGATCTTGATCGGTTAGACCGCATAACAACATACGTTGTTCCCTTTGTCATCGGTATGTTACTTGCCCGAGATTCAATCGTCGGCATCTCAATACCTAGTTCAATCTCGTTACCGGCAAGTCTCTTTACTCGTTCCGTAATACATCATCTCACAACTAACTCATTAGTTGCAATGCTTGCAAGGCTTAGGTGATGTGCATTACCGAGAGGGCCCAGAGATACCTCTCCGACAATCGGAGTGACAAATCCTAATCTCGAAATACGCCAACCCAACAAGTACCTTCGGAGACACCTGTAGAGCACCTTTATAATCACCCAGTTACATTGTGACGTTTGGTTGCACACAAAGTGTTCCTTTGGTAAACGGGAGTTTCATAATCTCATAGTCATAGGAACATGTATAAGTCATGAAGAAAGCAATAGCAACAAACTAAACGGTCAAGTGCTAAGCTGACGGAATGGGTCAAGTAAATCACATCATCCTCCTAATGATGTGATCCCACTAAGCAAGTGACAACTCATGTCTATGTTTAGGAAACTTAAACATCTTTGATCAACGAGCTAGTCAAGTAGAGGCATACTAGTGACACTCTGTTTGTCTATGTATTCACACATGTATTATGTTTCCAGTTAATACAATTCTAGCATGAATAATAAACATTTATCATGAAATAAGGAAATAAATAATAACTTTATTATTGCCTCTAGGGCATATTTCCTTCAGTCTCCCATTTGCACTAGAGTCAATAATCTAGATCACATCGCCATGTGATTTAACATCAATAGTTCACATCACCATGTGATTAACACCCATAGTTCACATTGTCATGTGACTAACAACCAAAGGGTTTACTAGAGTCAATAATCTGGTTCACATTGCTATGTGATTAACACCCAAAGAGTACTAAGGTGTGATCATGGTTTGCTTGTGAGAGAAGTATAGTGAATGGGTCTGCAACATTCAGATCCGTATGTATCTTGCAAATTTCTATGTCAACGATGCTCTGCACGGAGCTACTCTAGCTAATTGCTCCCACTTTCAATATGTATCTAGAGCGAGACTTAGAGTCATCTAGATTGGTGTCAAAGCTTGAATCAACGTAAGTCTTTACGACGAACCTTTTGTCACCTCCATAATCGAGAAACATATCCTTATTCCACTAAGGATAATTTTGACCGCTGTCCAGTGATCTACTCCTAGATCACTATTGTACTCCCTTAAAAAACAGTGTAGGGTATACAATAGATCTGGTACACAGCATGGCATACTTTATAGAACCTATGGCTGAGGCATAGGGAATGACTTTCATTCTCTTTCTATCTTCTGCCGTGGTCCGTGTCGGGGTTGCTAATCCATGAACACCTATGGGACCGGCGGACCGAGCCCCCTTTTTGGTTCGGCAGGGGGCGGAGATCGCACAAAGAGCAGATCGAGGCGAAGAACATGAGAACGCGATCAGTTTACCCAGGTTCGGGCCGCACGGATGCGTAAAACCCTACTCCTGCTTTGATTTGTATTGTGTTCTTGCTTGGGAGCGCCGAGTGCTACAGTACACGCAAGCAGCTAACGAGACCGATCGTGAGCGTTCTGTTTGGCCGATCCCCCTCTACGTTGCGCATGGCCCTCCTTTTATATGCTCAAGGGGTCACCGACAGGTGGCAACGTAGACAAGGGTAAAAATGGAAAGGCGTGGCGGTTGGCACCGCCGCCTACTACAGTGTATCATACCTAACTCTGACGGCAGGGACAACGTCATTAAATGTCTGTCTGTGTCGCCTAGACAATGCAGAAAGGGACCGCCAGGGACGCCACCGCTTGCCACGATGGCAATCTTGTCAGCGTCGCTTGCCATCGTGTACCGCTGGCTGCACAGCCTCCCGCCACATTCGCCTGGAAGGGTCCCAGAGCGACACGTTGGTGGATGTGCTGGAGCGCAGGTACAGAGTGGAGGCTTGCCGCGGCAAGCGCCTTGCCGCGGTCATTGTCTTGTCACGTCCGGGAGCTTGTCGCTCACCAGGCCTTGCCTGGACGCGTGGTGTGTCGCGGCAAGTTCCTTGAGATGCCTTGGTTGGCCTTCCCGGCAAGCTCCTCTTGTCGGGGTCTTGTCTCCTTCCCAGCAAGCTCCTCTTGCCAGGGTCTTGGATACTTTGTTCTTGAATGGCTCCAAAGGAACCATGAAGGACCTTGGCGGTCACCCGGCAAGCCTTGCCGCGGGATGCTGCGACTGCCCGTGCACAAGTTCGGGGTACTAGGGTAACCCTACTCTAGTACACCGACAGGAGCCCCCGGGCCTGGGCCATACACGATGCCGAGCGCTGTTGTGCCAGGCCCAAAACAGGGCACGGGCACGCGCGGCCTGGGTTACGCCGTATCTCACTCCGCATCCACCGTGCCCTCCCCGAACGGCACGCGTCGAACGCGGCGTCGTGGGAGAGATCGTGGGTGGTTTCTTTATTCGGAAAGGCGAAATGTCCGCCCCCTCCTCCTTTATAAGCAAGGGGAAGCAGGGGTAGTGCGCCCATTCGCCAGTTGCTTTCCCAATCTTGGAAACCTCCGCCGCGCCTCCGTCTTCCCAAAGCAAAGAAAGCAGCGCCCTGCCCCCCATCACCACCAGCACCACCAACGCCATCGACCCCCTCCACCACTTCCGCCATGGCTCCGAAAGCCGACAAGAGGAAGGCTGTGAAGTCGACCGAGGCGAGCGGCTTGCGGCGCTGCGGAAGGAGCGGGCAATCTCCCCCCCCCCCAAGCTTGCCGCAAAGGAGCTGAGGGAGGGCTACTACCTCTTCTGGTCGACGGAGACGCGAGCGCATCCGAGCACAAAGGTACTTCCAGCCGCCACTCATAAAATGGCTCCAAACGGATATCCCTTCTTCGCCATGTTCTTCTACTGCGGGCTCTGCCTGCCCTTCTCTGAGTTTTTCTGCGACATCATGAACACCTACGGGCTCTGCCTCCTTGATTTCACCCCCAATGTCGTTCTGACCATGGCAGTTCTCGCGCATCTTTGCGAAAACTTTGTCAGAGTCCATCCCAACGTAGCCCTTTTCCGCCACTTCTTTATGCCCCGAGTAGAGAGAGGAGAACCTTTATCCAGCGGAATCGCCTGGATCTCAAGGGCCGGCAAGAAGGATTCTTATCTGGAGGGAGAGTTTCGCGGCAAGTGGGAGGAGTGGAGAGTAGATTGGTGCTGGATTGTCGAGGAGAACCCGCAGCCATTTACCGCCCGGCGCCAAGCCCCAGTGACACGCGGCAGCGATTGGAGCGACGTGGCCCCGGAAGACGATAGGCTGAAGATTGCCATCACCAGGATCCAACACCTCAGGCTTGCCGGACTCACTGTAGGCCCTGTTGGCGCATATTTTCTTCGCCGCCGCATCGCCCCCCTGCAGGAACGAAGGAGGCCCGCCTGGGAGTTCAAGAATGCGGCGGATATCATGAGGCTGCGTCCGGGCCTCAACTACAACTTCACTGTCCTGGAGCTCAACGCGATGCTCCAGGAGCTCTTCAAGTATGATCCTGATCATCCCAAAGTATTTAGGTTGCCGCAGGGCGTCGTTCCGTTGTGCAACAATTCCGCGCTTGACCGCATCCGGGTAATGATGCCGCTATGCGACTCGCATGGACTTTTGCCAACTTGGCAAGAGCCTGCAGACGAGGTCGTGCAGGAATTCTTCGACTGCTTGGTAGAAGTGCCGATCCGCCCCGACGAGAAGAATGGCCTCACTCGCGACACCACCGATGCGGAGTTGAAGTGCATCGCCACCAGGCTGGAAGAGGGGGCGGCAGCCGCAGCTGCGGGCGAGTTTGGATTCACCTTGGAGGAAGCAAAGGCAGCAGAGGCGGCAAACCGTGCCGAGCGAGAGGAGCTTGCCGGCAAGAAAGAGCTTGCCCGGCAAGAGGAGCTTGCCGGCAAGAAAGATCTTGCCGGGCGTGACGCCGAGCCGAGCGAGCCCGCCGAGGATACGAGCGGCTCGTTGGAGATCAACTCCTCTTCCTCCTCATCCTCAGACAGCTCGCCGCAAGCAGAGCCTCCATCTCCACCAAGAAGGCGTCTTCGCAAGGCCTGGGACATAGCGAGGCGGCAGGCGAGTCGACAGTCGCCGCGCTGCGCGACACGCCCCACCGCGGCAAGCACTGTTGCCGCGGGAGCGCCTCATGCTGTTGCGGCAACTGGAGCGGGGTCTTCCCGGACCACCACTTCTGCTCCCGCCAAGCGGCCAAGGGAACCTACTCCTCCACCTTCTCGCGCCGGAAGCGAGCCGGACTTCGACTTCTCCGCGTTCAGCTCCGACGAGGAAGAAGAAGAAGAGTAAGATTCTCTTGTTGTACTTGAAGTGCTTCAATTCTTGCTGTCCTGTCTTGTATCTCATTTGCTTTACTCTGAACTTGTTCTTTCTTAGGACTCTGGCCCAGAGAGCAGCGAAGAGAGCCAAGGCCCCGGTGATTATCATCGAGGACGAACCCACCGCGACAGTAGGGGATGCGCCCGAGACAACCTTGCCGGACCCAGCAACTGTCCTCCAGAGCAGGCCCCAACGTAAGTATATGGCTTGCTTTTCGCTGTTTGGGCGCGCATGGAGATCCTTGCTTTGCTGATATCTGATCGTTGACTTGTGCAGGAGCAGAGCAGCCCCACCAGGAGCGCCCGGAGGCCGCTCCCGAAATGCCAAGGGAGAGTCCTCCGGCAAGGGAGAGGTCCCCGGCAAGGGAGAGCTCTCCGGAAAGGGAGACGTCTCCGGCAAGGGACAGCACCAGCGGTCCCCCGGCGGCGGAGACCACGACTGCAGAGCCTGACACAGGTAATCTTCTTGCTTCAAAACTTCCCTTGGGTTCTTCTTCTTTTGATCTTCTTTTTTGGATATTTGCTTGACTCTTCTCCCTTTTCCGGCTATCAGATCCATCTGCTTCGGAGCCGATGGAGACCGAGGTTGCCGCCGAAGATGCTGCTGCCGCCGAGGACGCAGCCGGCGCTGACGAGCCCACCGGCACAGAGACCGCCAAGGCTGCCGCCGCAGAAGCAGGCGGGGGATCTGGCGATCGTACTGACGGCCCCGAAGCCGCAGGAGCGCCAGGCGCTTCGTCGACCACCGATCCCTCCGCCGCTGCCGCAGTGCCAGGCTCCGAAGAGCCCCAGCCTGGCGTCTACTTGAAGGCCGGCGACGACATCTTCATCAACCTCCCCTGGGCGTCGGGCTCCAGGGCGCCGGTCGAAGGAGAGATCTTCGACGGAGAAGTGCTCGCCTCCGCCGGGCTGGCGCTGGTTGACGCGCCAAGCAGCAGCAGCGGCGAGCCTGAGGAGGAGCAGCTGCTGCGGAAGCTGGTGTCGCTCTACCGCACCTGGCAAACCAAGCTAGAATCCCGCGAAGCGCTTGTCGCGAAGGCGGGAGAGGACATCGAGAAGCGCGCGGAGGAGCTCCGGGGTCACCACCAGGAAGCTCTCCGCTCACTGGCAGAGGAGCGGGCGTGACTTGCCGATGAGCGGGAGGCCTTCCTCCTCGAAAAGGCTGAAGTTGAAGAGCAACAAAGGCTTGCCGCTCAGAAGCTGTCCGTGCAGGACGGCGAGCTGGTGCAGCGGAAGGTCAATCTTGACAGCCACGAGGAGGAGCTCGCCGCGCGCGAGCGAACAGTTGGCGGAGCCCTCAAGCAAGCAGAAGATGCAGCCGCAGCTGCCGAGGCCGCCAAGAAGGAGCTGGAGACAAAGGTGGCGCAGCTGGAGGCCGATCTCAAGGCGAGCGGCGAAGAGCTTGCCGCGCTCAAGCTTGAGCGGGAGAAGGATGCCCACAGCTACTCGGAGCTGCAGGCCCATCTCGCCGAGAAGGGCCAGGAACTTAGCGCCGCCAAGGACTCCAACGCTGATCTTGAGTTGAAGTTGACCACTTTGACCAAAACGCTAGACGGCGCCAAGGAGCAGGAGACGGCCTTGAAGGATGAGGTCAAGGCCGGCAAGGCGTTGCTGGCGAGTGCCGCTGCCGCCCAGAGCACTTTCCGGGAGAATGTAGAGCACTGGACGGAGGGTCTCGTGGATGTTGCCGCAGACATCGACAGGGAGCTGGCGCAGCTGGGGATGGAGGATCTCGGGTATCCCTCCGACGAGAACCTCCAACCCAGCGCCAAGCTCACCTCGTTCTTCAAAGGCGTGGCGACGGCCCTCCGGCGACTCCAGGAGAGGATCCCAAAGCAGCTGGCCGACGAGTCGCGCAAGATCTGCGCGGGAGCTCTTCAGAAGGTGCTGGTGAAGGTGGCCTTCCGCAACCCGGGCCTCAACCTCACCAACGTCCTTAGGACCTTGCCGCCGGATGCCGATCTAGAGGCGCTCAAGACCCTTGTCGCACCCATTGTGGACAAGGTGAGCGGGATCAAGAGGGTTGAGGGCAACCGCGTAGACTAGGCCGTCCGTTTTCTTCTTTCCTTGTCCCTGCTGGTCATGTTACGAGAACAATCTGTTAGAGCTGCGACAAGCTACCTTGTAATATAACTTTATTTCGGGTACTAATTGCAACGTTATTTCCTTTACTTGATTCCTTCCTTTGTATATTTTTGCCCTACGCTTTTAGGGAACTTGCCGGCGCAGGCACCTTAGCCGCGAGTGCTGAGTGCGGGACGTCAGCAGCCTGCTGGCGGTGCCGCTACCGACAAGAAACCTTGTCGCAGCTAGTCGCGGCTCACTTAAGTTGTTGAGCGGACTCGAAACAAAATAAGGGCGCAACTAGCTACGAGTTGGTTCCTCCGCGCACAGGTTTTCCATACAAAGCAAGGTCGTTCAAGGAAGATAACTTAAAAATTTAAAAAATCTGATTTCTCAAACTTTGGCAACTTATCTTTTCTGTCGTTTGCTTCCCGGCAAGGCGAAACTTTCTTGAACGACGCCTGGTCCATACCATTATCTTGTCCCTTCCCCCCTGGCAAACTTGTGGGCGAGGGAACCTTCCTTTCCTTGATAGAAAAAAGAAAGAGGAGAAAATAAAGATACGGAGCCTTATGGCTCGTTGTTGCTTACCGGGGGTAAGCGCTGCACAAAGTGTCAGATAACACATGCAAGGAATAAAAAGCATGAAATTGACAAGGTGTGCGGAGCACACATAAGCTTTATGCACGGGATCTGCGCCCGGCTATGTACAAAGGATTACATGCAACAGCGGCAAGACTTGTACAAAAGGTGGTTGCCGGAACGGGTTCAGGCAACCGCGCCCTATGGGTAAAACTTACGAAGATGCTCAATGTTCCAGGAGTTGCTCACTGGAATGCCATCTTTGGTCTCAAGGCGGACAGCGCCAGGCCTAGTGACTCGTTTCACCCGGTAAGGGCCTTCCCACTTCGGCGTCAACTTGTTGGAATTCTTGGCGGACTGAACATGCCGAAGAACAAGGTCGCCTTCCTCGAGACTTCTGGCGTTAACTTTGCGGCTATGGTAGCGGCGCAAAGCTTGCTGGTAGCGAGCAGCTTGCACAGCAGCCTGAAGACGGTCTTCCTCAAGGAGCAGCGCGTCATCTTGTCGCAGCTGCTCTTGCTCGAGCTCATCATAAGCGAGCACTCGAGGTGACCCGTATACGAGTTCCATGGGGAGAACTGCCTCTGCTCCATAGACTAGAGCGAAAGGTGTCTGGCCAGTGGCTCGATTTGGCGTCGTCCTGATCGACCAAAGAACCACCAGCAGCTCCTCGATCTAGTTTCTTCCGCACTTGTGCAGCCCGTCGAAAGTTCTGGTCTTGAGCCCACGCAGCACTTCAGCATTTGCCCTCTCCACTTGACCGTTGCTTCTCGGGTGAGCAACAGAAGCAAAGCAGACCTTGGCGCCAAGATCTTGGACATACTGCATGAAGGTGCGGCTCATAAATTGTGTACTGTTGTCGGTGATTATCATGTTAGGATCCCAAAGTGGCAAACAATCGACCTGAAGAACTTGACTGCTGACTGAGTTGTCACCTTCCTCACTGGTTCCACTTCCAGCCACTTTGTGAACTTGTCGATTGCAACGTACAAGTACTCAAAGCCCCCGACTGTTTGGGGAAAGGGGCCGAGGATATCGAGCCCCCAGACCGAAAATGGCCAGGATAAAGGGATCGTCTAGAGAGCTTGAGCTGGCTGGTGTATCTGCTTGGAATGGAACTGGCACGCTTCACACTTGGTTACTTGTGCAGTTGCATCCTGGAGGGCTGTTGGCCAAAAGAAACCTTGCCAGAATGCTTTGCCGGCAAGTGCTCTTGCGCCAATGTGGTGACCACATATGCTTCCATGTATCTCTGCCAACAACTTTTTTCCATCTTCCCGGTGAATACACTTCAATTTCACACCATTGAGTCTTCTTCTGTACATTGAGCTGTCGATAAACTGGTACATACTTGACTGCCGGGCTACTCTTTCCGCTTCTTCTTGCTCTTCGGGAAGCTCTCCTGTCTGAAGGAAACGGACAATCTGTTGTGCCCATGCTGGAGCTTGCGGCTCGACAACAAGGACTAAAGGCGTATCTGCTGCTGCGGGAAAATCCGCTTCTACGGCGAGAACCTGCGGCTCTGCCGGAGCTTGACGTTCCCCGGCAAGCTTGCCAGAGCAAAACTTGTCGGGAGCGTCTTCTTCAACGGGACAAACCCTAGGTCTTGCCGGAGCAGACTGCTCCTTAGCACTCTTGGTGTTGATCTTGGGAACCTTCTTGGCGGCGGCTTCGGGAAGCTCTGCCGGAAAATAGTCACCAGAAATCAACTTCCTCTTCTTGCTCTGTCCAGTTGATGGTGTTACGGACGGCCGAGTCAGCTTGAGCACAAAGATCCCTGGTTCCACAGGTAACTTAAGTGCGGCGCACTTTGACAAGCCATCGGCAATGTCGTTCTGAGCTCTTGGGTCATGCTCCATCTGCAGGCCGTCAAAGTGCTCTTCTAGCTTTCTCACTTCGTCAACGTAAGCTTCCATCAACGGACTCTGATAATTCTTGTTCATTTGGCAGAAGACAAGCTGCGAGTCACCCCTGACAATGAGCTTCTTGATCCCAAGGTCTGCCGCGATCCTGAGACCGGCAAGCAAGCCTTCATACTCTGTAGTATTGTTTGTCGCTTGCTCCTTGGGAAAGTGCATCTGGACTACGTACTTGAGGTGCTCTCCGGTGGGTGCGACAAGTAGTATGCCAGCACCGGCGCCTTGCAGTGAGAAGGCACCGTCAAAGTACATGAGCCACTCTTTGCTTGCTTCCTTGACGGGGATGCTCGTTTCTGGAATTTCTTCGTCTGGTGTTGGCGTCCATTCTGCTATGGATTCTGCCAATGCTCTGCTTTCGATAGTTGAAGTACTCTCAAACTTGAGGCCAAAGCTTGACAGTTCCAGTGCCCACTCAACAATCCTGCCTGTCGCTTCTGGATTCTGTAGTATCCTCTTCAGCGGAAAGCGAGTGACAACTGTGATCTCATGTGCTTGGAAGTAGTGGCGCAGCTTTCTCGAGGCCATGAGGAGGCCAAAAAGCAATTTTTGCACACTAGAGTACCTTGACCTAGCCCCCTGCAGAAGGGAACTGACAAAGTAAACTAGGCGCTGCTCCATTTTCTTCTGCATCTCCTCGCGCACCTGCGCAGACCCATCTTTGTCGGGACCAGAGCTTGTCGGGGAAGCCCCCTTCTTGTCGCTGGATGCGCTTGCCGTGGTTGCTGGCTCGTCATCTGCCTCCCTCTCTGCCACTAACGCAGCACTAACCACTTGATTGGTTGCCACTATATACAGCAGCAACTTCTTTTGTGGTTTAGGTGCGACAAGTGTTGGAGTGGAGGACAGGTATCTCTTCAAGTCCTGCAGCGCAGCCTCCGCTTCCGGAGTCCATTTCATTGGACCTGCCTTTTTCAAAATTTTGAAAAATGGCAGGGCGCGCTCCGCAGACCGAGAAATAAACCTGCTGAGAGCAGCCACGCAACCGGCAAGTCTTCGTACATCTTTGACGCGCTTTGGTGCTTCGATCTGCTCAATGGCCCTGATCTTGTCGGGATTGGCTTCAGTTCCCTGCTGAGACATGAAGAACCCGAGAAGCTTGCCGGAGGGGACTCCAAACACACACTTCTCGGGGTTGAGTTTGAGGTTGATCTTGCGCAGATTTGCAAAGGTCTCGTCTAAATCTTGAATAAGAGTTGCCCTGTCCTTGCTCTTGACCACTATGTCATCCATGTATGCTTCCACATTTCTGTGCATTTGTGGCTCAAGAGCGACATGAACTACCCTTGCAAATATTGAACCCGCATTCTTTAAACCAAAAGGCATCCGTATGAAACAGTACGTGCCACATGGAGTAATGAATGCGGTCTTCTCTTCATCCTCTTTTGCCATGAAGATTTGATGGTATCCTGAGTATGCGTCAAGAAATGAAAGCAAGTCACATCCGGCTGTGGAGTCAACAATCTGGTCAATGCGCGGCAAGGGAAATGGGTCTTTGGGACAAGCTTTATTAACATCGGTAAAGTCGATACAAAGCGTCCATTTCCCGTTTGCCTTGCGCACGACTACAGGATTGGCCAACCACGTAGGATGGAGCATTCCTCTGACAAGGCCTGCTGCTTCCAATTTCTTGATCTCTTCTGCGATGAATTCTTGGCGCTCCACTGCTTGCTTCCTGACCTTCTGCTTGACGGGCCGCGCATGAGGACAATCGGCAAGATGGTGCTCAATTACTTTCCTGGGAACACCGGGGATGTCAGACGGTTGCCACGCAAACACGTCGACGTTCGCCCGCAGGAAAGGAATGAGCGCGCTTTCCTATTTAGGGTCAAGTGTGGCACTGATGGTGAAGGTACCACCAGTGCCGTCCTCCTTGGTGGACACTTTCTTGGTCTCTGGCGGAGCTGCCATTGCCTTTTTACACTTGCCGGTGGAGCTCGATGGTGCGTCCTCGACGGCAGCGCAGCACTCCGAAGAGGTGCGCTTGCCGGAGTGGGCATCAGAACTCTTGCTGGACTTGGTCTTCTTCTTCCCCCCGGGAGCTTCAGCGGCAAGTGACACGCGGTCTGTTGCGGCTGCCGCTTCCCGGTAGATCTTGTCGGCGCAGATAAGAGCATCCTTCTTGTTGCCAGGGACAGAGATGACGCTTATCGGGCCTGGCATCTTGAGCATGTTGTATGCGTAGCGAGAGGCTGCCATGAACTTGGCGAGTGCAGGACGACCGAGTATCCCATTGTAAGGCAATGGAAAATCGGCAATGTCAAAAGTGACCCTCTCAGTCCTGAAGTTCAACTTGCTGCCAAATGTTACCGGCAACGTGACCTTCTCTTTCGGCTTGCTCCTTCCCAGGTTGATTCCTTGGAATGTGCCGGTCTCTTCGAGCTCGCTGTCAGGGATCTGGAGTTTCTAGAGTACAGCGGAGGAGATCAGGTTGAAGCCGGCCCCGCCGTCAACTAGCATCTTCGTGACCTTGAGGTTGCGGATAGTTGGTGAAACCAACAACGGCAAGCACCCGACCGCAGTTGTGCGATCAGGGTGGTCCTCAATATCAAAGATGATAGGCGTGTTGGACCATTTCAGAAGCTTGCGCGATTCGACAGGTGGTTCCGCTGCATTGACTTCCCGCACCCACTGCTTGAGTTGGCGGTGTGAAGTTTGCAGAGAAGCACCGCCGTCAACGCACAAAACTTCTGTGGATTTCTGGAACTCCTGCTCACTGGTCTCGACATCATCCATGTCTTCGTCGTCGTCGTCATCTTCATCGTTGTCGCGGCCGCGGGGAGGTCTGTCTCCTTGCCGCTGCTTGGCCTTGCCGCGGCATCCTCCCCGGCCGGCGCGCTTCTTGCCGGATTCTCCAGCGCCTCCTTGGGCCCTTTCCTTGTCGCGCCGCTCGTACTCAGCTTTTTGCTGCTGGACAAGCTGCTCGACTTTCTTACAGCTCTGGAGGTCATGGCCCTTGGTGCGGTGGATCTTGCAGTACTGCTTGTCGGTGCCGTCCTGCTTGTCGGCGACTGCCACAGCCTGGCAGTTGGTGCATGCGGCAATCTCCTTGCCGGAGCTACCAAGTTTGGCTTTCTTGGCGCCACCTTCGTTGCCGGACTGCTCAACGACTAGCACATCTTTTCCTTTCTTCTTCCTGTTGTTCCGTCGCCGGTTTTTCTTTGCCGGGGCAGCATCCTCGTTGTCAGATCCTCCTGCTCCTGTATTCTCCTCCCTTCCTCAGCACGTGCACACTTGTCGGCCAGGGCATACAGCTCGCTGATGTCTCTGATCTTGCACATCGCCATCTCCTCCCTCATCCTGCGGTTACGCACGTTCTAATGGAACGCGCTGATGACCGCGGTAGGGTGGACATCTGGGATGTTGTGTTGTACACGGCTGAATCTCTGAATGTACTTGCGCAGAGGCTCTCCTTCCTTCTGGGCGAGCAGGTGAAGGTCACTCTCTTGGCCATGAGGTTTGTGGCCGCCATTAAAGGCGCCGACAAACTGATGGCACAGGTCTGCCCAGGAGGATATGGAGTTGTCCGGCAAGTGCATGAGCCAGGACCTGACGTTGGGCTTAAGCACCAGCGGGAAGTAGTTGGCAAGGATCTTGTTGTCTCGCCCCCCGGCAGCTTGCACCGCGATGGTGTAGATGCTGAGGAACTCTGACGGATGCGACTTGCCGTCGTACTTCTCCGGTACGTCTGGCTTGAAATTTTTCATGCTGGGCCACTGGACTTGCCGCAGCTCACGGGTAAACGCAGGGCAACCTACCACGTACGGCAAGTCACCTGGTTCCCCTGGCGCATGCATGTCGACAGAGGGCCCAGCGCGCTGGTCTGATTGACGCCGCGCTTCTCTTCGACACTCGATGCGAGTACGAGCATCTTCTTGCTGTCGTTCGTGAAGAACTTGGCGCTGATCGCGACGAGCTCGTGGATCCGATGACGCGGTGGAGTCGCTGTCGAGGTGGATCCAGCGAGTCGGCGATCTTGGCCTTTGGGGCGGAGAGTGCACAGTGGTTGCACCCTCACTGGTCTTATCGCCACCGGCTCGTGCCTGGCTGACTTGCTGTGGCTGCGAAGTACTCGGCTGCCGTGGGTTGTCGCCGTTGGCGAAGCCGATGAGACTCTGAATGGTGGCCCTCCAGTCGTCGATTTTGTCTGCCGCTGGAGGATAGTCTAGGAGCAGTTGAGCTCGCACTAAAGCTTCTGCTGAAGTGGCAGGCGGCGGCGGCGAACGGTGCGAGGAGCGGGATATGCTCATACTTCTAACCATGTTAGAAGGAGCAGTATCTCGTCCACGCGACCGTGCCCCGCTCGCGCCAGCATGTTGGCGTGCACGCTGGTCTTGAGAACTCCGAGATCCACTAGCTCGATCTTGGTCCAGCAAGCGTATGGTACCGTGAGTATCATAACGCTGCCGGTCCCGCGCCTCCTGGGATGGGCGCGGTGCATGTACGGACGCTGAGGTCTTGGAGTGCGCCCGCTCATTGTGGGAGCCGACTGCGCCATCGATGAGCAGCGCAGCCTTGTCCTTGGACCTGGCAGCACCGTGAGCCCCCTCGTCGGCGCCCGTTCTTCCGCCGGCGTCTACCCCACCAGCCGCCTCCGAAGCCTTCTTCTTCGGCGGCATGTCGATGAAGACGATGGAGATTTAGCTCGTGCGAACGCCGGATCAGGTTCACACAACCTCGACGTCCCCCTACCTGGCGCGCCAAAGATGTCGGGGTTGCTAATCCACGAACACCTATGGGACCGGCGGACCGAGCCCCTTTTTGGTTCAGCAGGGGGGCGGAGATCGCACAAAGAGCAGATCGAGGCGAAGCACACGAGCATGCGATCAGTTTACCCAGGTTCGGGCCGCACGGATGCGTAAAACCCTACTCCTGCTTTGATTTGTATTGTGTTCTTGCTTGGGAGCATCAAGTGCTACAGTACACGCAAGCAGCTAACGAGACCGAGCGTGAGCGTTCTGTTTGGCCGATCCCCCTCTACGTTGCGCAT
Source organism: Triticum monococcum (assembly GCA_034509565.1). Lineage (NCBI taxonomy): Eukaryota > Viridiplantae > Streptophyta > Magnoliopsida > Poales > Poaceae > Triticum > Triticum monococcum. Next base: position 702,284,915 of record CM067847.1, read on the forward strand.
GGGCCTCCTTTTATATGCTCAAGGGGTCACCGACAGGTGGCAACGTAGATAAGGGCAAAAATGGAAAGGCGTGGCGGTTGGCACCGCCGCCTACTACAGTGTATCATACCTAACTCTGACGGCAGGGGACAAGGGCATTAAATGTCTGTCTGCGTCGCCTAGACGGTGCAGAAAGGGACCGTCAAGGACGCCACCACTTGCCACGATGGCAATCTTGTCAGCGCCGCTTGCCACCGTGTACCGCTGGCTGCACAGCCTCCCGCCACGTTCGCCTGGAAGGGTCCCAGAGCGACACATTGGTGGATGTGCTGGAGCGCAGGTACAGAGTGGAGGCTTGCTGCGGCAAGCGCCTTGCCGCGGTCGTTGTCTTGTCGCGTCCGGGAGCTTGTCGCTCACCGGGCCTTGCCGGGACGCGTGGTGCGTCGCGGCAAGTTCCTTGAGATGCCTTGGTTGGCCTTCCCGGCAAGCTCCTCTTGTCGGGGTCTTGTCTCCTTCCCGGCAAGCTCCTCTTGCCGGGGTCTTGGATACTTTGTTCTTGAATGGCTCCAAAGGAACCACGGAGGACCTTGGCGGTCACACGGCAAGCCTTGCCGCGGGATGCTGCGACTGCCCGTGCACAAGTTCGGGGTACTAGGGTACCCCTACTCTAGTACACTGACAGTCGGGCTTAGAGTCTTACTCAATTTCACACCTTGTAACACATGCAAGAACTCTTTCTTTGACTGTTCCATTTTGAACTACTTCGAAATCTTGTCAAGGTATGTACTCATTGAAAAAACTTATCAAGCGTCTTGATCTATCTCTATAGATCTTGATGCTTAATATGTAAGCAGCTTCACCGAGGTCTTTCTTTGAAAAACTCCTTTCAAATACTCCTTTATGCTTTGCATAATAATTCTACATTATCTCTAATCAACAATATGTCATTCACATATACTTATCAGAAATGTTGTAGTGCTCTCACTCACGTTCTTGTAAATACAGGCTTCACCGCAAGTCTGTATAAAACTATATGCTTTGATCAACTTATCAAAGCGTATATTCCAACTCCGAGATGCTTGCACCAGTCCATAGATGGATCGCTGGAGCTTGCATATTTTGTTAGCACCTTTAGGATTGACAAAACTTTCTTATTGCATCATATACAACTCTTCTTTAATAAATCCATTAAGGAATGTAGTTTTGTTTATCCATTTGCCAAATTTCATAAAATGTGGCAATTGCTAACATGATTCGGACAGACTTAAGCATAGATACGAGTGAGAAACTCTCATCGTAGTCAACACCTTGAACTTGTCGAAAACCTTTTGCGACAATTCTAGCTTTGTAGATAGTAAGACTACAATCAACGTCGGTCTTCCTCTTGAAGATCCATTTAATCTCAATGGCTCACCGATCTTTGGGCAAGTCAATCAAAGTCCATACTTTTGTTCTTATACATGGATCTCATCTCAGATTTCATGGCCTCAAGCCATTTCGTGGAATCTAGGCTCATCATCGCTTCCTCATAGTTCGTAGGTTCATCATGGTCAAGTAACATGACCTCCAGAACATGATTACCGTACCACTCTGGTGCGTATCTCACTCTGCTTTACCTACGAGGTTCGGTAGTAACTTGATTTGAAGTTACATGATCATCATCATTAGCTTCCTCACTAATTGGTGTAGGAGTCACAGAAACAGATTTCTGTGATGAACTACTTTCCAATAAGGGAGCAGGTACAGTTACCTCATCAAGTTCTACTTTCCTCCCACTCACTTCTTTCGAGAGAAACTCCTTCTCTAGAAAGGATCCATTCTCAGCAACAAATAACTTGGCTTCGGGTCTGTGATAGAAGGTGTACCCAACATTTTATTTTGGGTATCCTATGAAGACGCACTTCTCCGATTTGGGTTTGAGCTTATCAGGTTGAAACTTTTTCAGATAAGCATTGCAACCTCAAACTTTAAGAAACGACAGCTTAGGTTTCTTGCCAAACCATAGTTCATACGGTGTAGTCTCAATGGATTTAGATGGTGCCCTATTTAACGTGAATGTAGCTGTCTCTAATGCATAACCTCAAAACTATAGTGGTTAATCGGTAAGAAACATCATAGATTGCACTATATCCAATAATAGTACGGTTATGACGTTCCGACACACCATTATGCTGTGGTGTTCCAGGTGGCACGATTTTGTGAAACTATTCCACATTGTTTTAATTGAAGACCAAACTCGTAACTCAAATATTTGTCTCTATGATCAGATCGTAGAAACTTTATTTTCTTGTCACGATGAGTTTCCACTTCACTCTGAAGTTTTTGAACTTTTCAAATGTTTCAGACTTATGTTTCATCAAGTAGATATACCCATATCTGCTCAAATCATTTGTGAAGGTCAGAACATAACGATACCCGCCGCGAGCCTCAACATTCATTGGACTGCATACATCAGTATGTATTATTTCCAATAAGTCAGTTGCTTGCTCCATTGTTTCGGAGAACGGAGTCTTAGTCATCTTGCCCATGAGGCATGGTTCGCAAGCATCAACTGATTCATAATCAAGTGATTCCAAAAGCCCATCAACATGGATTTTCTTCATGCACTTTACACCAATATGACCTAAACGGCAGTGCCACAAATAAGTTGCACTATCATTATTAACTTTGCATCTTTTGGCTTCAATATTATGAGAATATGTATCACCACGATCGAGATCCAACAAACCATTTTCATTGGGTGTATGACCATAGAAGGTTTTATTCATGTAAACAGAACAACAATTTATTCTCTTACTTAAATGAATAACCGTATTGCAATAAATATGATCAAATCATATTCATGCTCAACTCAAACACCAAATAACACTTATTTAGGTTCAACACTAATCTTGAAAGTATAGGGAGTGTACGATGATGATCATATCAATCTTGGAACCACTTCCAACACACATCGTCACTTCACCCTTAACTAGTCCCTGTTCATTCTGCAACTCCCGTTCCGAGTTACTACTCTTAGCAACTGAACCAGTATCAATTACCGAGGGGTTGCTACGAACACTAGTAAAATACACATCAATAATCTGTATATCAAATATACCTTTGTTCACTTTGCCATCCTTCTTATCCGCCAAATACTTGGGCAGTTCCGCTTCCAGTTACCAGTCCCTTTGCAGTAGAAGCACTTAGTCTCAGGCTTAGGACCAGACTTGGGGTTCTTCACTTGAGCAGCAACTTGCTTGCCGTTCTTCTTGAAGTTCCCTTTCTTTCCCTTTGCCCTTTTCTTGAAACTAGTGGTCTTGTTAATCATCAACACTTGATGCTCTTTCTTGATTTCTACCTTCATTTATTTCATCATCATGAAAAGCTCGGGAATCGTTTTCATCATCCCTTGCATACTATAGTTCATCACGAAGTTCTACTAACTTGGTGATGGTGACTAGAGAATTCTGTCAATCACTATTTTATCTGGAAGATTAACTCCCACTTGATTCAAGCGATTGTAGTACCCAGACAATCTGAACACATGCTCACTGCTTGAGCTATTCTCCTCCATCTTTTAGCTATAGAACTTGTTGGAGACTTCATATCTCTCAACTCGGGTATTTGCTTGAAATATTAACTTCAACTCCTGGAACATCCATATGATCCATGACGTTCAAAATGTCTTTGAAGTCCCGGTTCTAAGGTGTTAAGCATGGTGCACTAAACTATCAAGTAGTCATCATATTGAGCTAGCCAAACGTTCATGACGTCTGCATCTGCTCCTGCAATAGGTCTGTCACCTAGCGGTGCATTAAGGACATAATTCTTCTGTCCAACAATGAGGATAATCCTCAGATCACGGATCCAATCCGCATCATTGCTACTAACATCTTTCAACTTAGTTTTCTCTAGGAACATATCAAAAATAAAACAGGGGAGCTAAACGCGAGCTATTGATCTACAACATAGATATGCTAATACTACCAGGACTAAGTTCATGATAAATTTAAGTTCAATTAATCATATTACTTAAGAACTCCCACTTAGAGAGACATCCCTCTAATCCTCTAAGTGATCACGTGATCCAAATCAACTAAACCATAACCGATCATCACGTGAAATGGAGTAGCTTTCAATGGTGAACATCACTATGTTGATCATATCTACTATATGATTCACGCTCGACCTTTCAGTCTCTGTGTTCCGAGGCCATATCTGCATATGCTAGGCTCTTCAAGTTTAACATGAGTATTCTGTGTGTGCAAAACTGGCTTGCACCCGTTGTAGATGGACGTAGAGCTTAACACACCCGATCATCACGTGTTGTCTGGGCACGACGAACTTTGGCAACGGTGCATACTCAGGGAGAACACTTTTATCTTAAAATTTAGTGAGAGATCGTCTTATAATGCTACCGTCAATCAAAGCAAGATAAGATGCATGAAAGATAAACATCACATGCAATCAATATAAGTGATATGATATGGCCATCATCATCTTGTGCTTGTGATTTCCATCTCCGAAGCACCGTTATGATCACCATCGTCACTGGCACGACACCTTGATCTCCATCGTAGCATCGTTGTCGTCTCGCCAATCTTATGCTTCTACGACTATCGCTACTGCTTAGTGATAAAGTAAAGCATTACAGGGCAATTGCATTGCATACAATAAAGCGACAACCATATGGCTCCTGCCAGTTGCCGATAACTTGGTTACAAAACATGACCATCTCATACAATAAAATTTAGCATCATGTTTTGACCATATCACATCATAACATGCCCTACAAAAACAAGTTAGATGTCCTCTACTTTTTTGTTGCAAGTTTTATGTGGCTGCTACGGGCTTAGAAAGAACCGTTCTTACCTACGCATCAAAACCACAACGATAGTTTGTCAAGTTGGTGCTGTTTGAACCTTCGCAAGGACCGGGCATAGCCACACTCGGTTCAACTAAAGTTGGAGAAACTGACACCCGCCAGCCACCTGTGTGCAAAGCACGTCGGTGAACCAGTCTCGCGTAAGCGTACGCGTAATGTCGGTCCGAGCTGCTTCATCCAACAATACCACTGAACCAAAGTGTGACATGCTGGTAAGCAGTATGACTTACATTGCCCACAACTCACTTGTGTTCTACTCGTGCATATAACATCAACGCATAAAACCTGGCTCGGATGCCACTGTTGGGGAACGTAGTAATTTCAAAAAAAAATTCCTACGCACACGCAAGATCATGGTGATACATAGCAATGAGAGGGGAGAGAGTTGTCCACATACCCTCGTAGACCGAAAGCGGAAGCGTTAGCACAATGCGGTTGATGTAGTCGTACGTCTTCATGATCCGACCGATCAAGTACCGAACGCACGGCACCTCCAAGTTCAGCACACGTTTAGCCCGATGACGTCCCTCTAACTCCGATCCAGCCGAGTGTTGAGGGAGAGTTTCGTCAGCACGACGGCGTGGTGACGATGTTGATGTTCTACCGACGCAGGGCTTCACCTAAGCACCGCTACAGTATTATCAAGATGGACTATGGTGGAGGGGGGCACCACACACGGTTAAGAGACGATCAACTTGATCAACTTGTGTGTTTAGAGGTGCCCCCTGCCCCTGTATATAAAGGAGCAAGGGGGGAGGCGGCCGACCTAGGAGGAGGGCGCGCCAAGGGGGGAGTCCTACTCCCACCGGGAGTAGGACTCCTCCTTTCCTTGTTGGAATAGGAGTGAACGAAAGAGGAGGAGAGGGAGAAGGAAAAGGGGGCTGCACCCCTTGTCCAATTCGGACCAGAGGGGGGGCGCAGGCCTCCTTCCTTTTGGCCTATCTCCTCTATTCCCGTATGGCCCAATAAGGCCCATATACTCCCCGGCGAATTCCCGTAACTCTCCGGTACTCCAAAAAATACCAGAATCACTCGGAACCTTTCCAAAGTCCGAATATAGTCTTCCAATATATCGATCTTTATGACTCAACCATTTCGAGACTCCTCGTCATGTCCCCGATCTTAGCCGGGACTCCGAACTCCTTCGGTACATCAAAACATATAAACTCATAATATAACTGTCATCGTAGCGTTAAGCGTGCGGACCCTATGGGTTCGAGAACTATGTAGACATGACCGAGACACGTCTCCGGTCAATAACCAATAGCGGAACCTCGATGCTCATATTGGCTCCTACATATTCTATGAAGATCTTTATCGGTCAGACCGCATAACAACATACGTTGTTCCCTTTGTCATCAGTATGTTACTTGCCCGAGATTCGATCATCGGCATCTCAATACCTAGTTCAATCTCGTTATCGGCAAGTCTCTTTACTCGTTTCGTAATACATCATCTCACAACTAACTCATTAGTTGCAATGCTTGCAGGGCTTAGGTGATGTGCATTACCGAGAGGGCCCAGAGATACCTCTCCGACAATCGGAGTGACAAATCCTAATCTCTAAATACGCCAACCCAACAAGTACCTTCGGAGACACCTGTAGAGCACCTTTATAATCATCCAGTTACGTTGTGACATTTGGTAGCACACAAAGTGTTCCTTCGGTAAACGGGTGTTGCATAATCTCATAGTCATAGGAACATGTATAAGTCATGAAGAAAGCAATAGCAACAAACTAAACGATCAAGTGCTAAGCTAACGGAATGGGTTAAGTCAATCACATCATTCTCCTAATGATGTGATCCCATTAATCAAATGACAACTCATGTCTATGGTTAGGAAACTTAACCATCTTTGATCAACGAGCTAGTCAAGTAGAGGCATACTAGTGACACTCTGTTTGTCTATGTATTCACACATGTATTATGTTTCCAGTTAATACAATTCTAGCATGAATAATAAACATTTATCATGAAATAAGGAAATAAATAATAACTTTATTATTTCCTCTAGGGCATATTTCCTTCAGCATCATCTGCCTTCAATATGCAGATGATACCATCCTTTTCTTAGACAATGACTCCACACATGCTAGCAATCTGAAAACTGTTCAAACCTGGTTTGAACAAGTCTCAGGCATGAGAATCAACTACTCTAAAAGTGAACTCATCCCTATCAACATGGATGATCAGGAGTTAGCTGACCTCCTCTCTATTCTAGTCTGTAATAAAGGTAAATTCCCCATTAAGTACCTAGGTATCCCTCTCCACTATGATAATCTGAGGAGAGAGGATATCCAACCCCTTCTGGATAAAATCATTAAAAGGATTGCTGGGTGGAGGGGCAAACTTCTCTCTTACAGAGGAAGATTGATCCTCATACAAGCTTGTTTGGCTAGCATTCCAGTGTATCTCCTCTCCTTCTTCAAGTTCCCTAAATGGGCAGTGAACCTCATCAATTCTCAGATGTATCATTGTTTGTGGAATAATTTTGAGGGAAATAGGAAGCTACGCCTTGCTAATTGGGCCCTAGTCTCTATGAAAAAAGATTTTGGAGGCCTAGGCATACCTAACCTCCAAGAAATTAACATCTGTCTTCTAGGGTCTTGGATTATAAGATTCTATGAGGAAGACCTGAAACCCTGGAAGCTTCTTTTTGCCCATAAATACCTAGGAAATAAACCTAATATTTGTGTCCCTTCCTCCAACCCTAAGACCTCTGGATTCTGGAAAGGATTAAAATCTATTATGCATGCTTTGAAATTTGGCTACAGATGGAACATAGGGGATGGGAGCAGAACCAGGTTCTGGGAAGATACACTAGTAGAAAAAGGGTCAAACGTGAAGCACATTAGTGCCGGTTTGTATTTGAGCCGGCACTAATGTATACATTAGTGCCGGTTCCAACGGCTAGCCGGGCCTCCATCATTAGTCCCGGTTCGTGGCTAACCTTTAGCACCGGTTCGTGCCATGAACCGGTACTAATGAGAGTGGTGGCAGGATGTTGACAGAATGGGGCCCCTCCAGCCCCTTTAGTACCGGTTCTTGGCACGAACCGGTACTAAAGGTCGTCCTATATAAACCCTTCGTCCACCAGCACTCTGTTCTTCCCCCTTTCCCCTCTCCCTCTCCTCTGTTCTTCCCTTCTTCCTCTCGAGTTCATCACAAAATTTACCCAAAATTTGTCAAGATTTGAAGGCCCTCATCCATTCAAATGATCACAAAGGTTAGCTACTTTGTCCTTTCATCTCTCATTGCTAGATTAGCTCTTGCATTGGTTTATATAGTGATTAATTTGGGAGGATATATATATGTGCTAGTATTTGATTTATATGCAATTTGAGGTCAAAAATAACACTTAGTTTGCATATGTAGGTGTGGTTTACTTAGTGCCTTCTAAATCTCCATCGTAGCCACCGTCGATCGCCCGCACCGTCCCGTTGCCGGCACCACCTTGTGGTGAGCCTCTTGTTCATGAAATTTTATATAAAAATTGATGTTTGTGTGATTTGAATATATAGTTACTCGTATAATTATCTTACCCATACGTTGTTTGTTATACATATAGTGCCATGGTTTTGATATCCGTCCCCGTCGGCCCTAGTCCTTATTATGATTCGGATGTGGTATGTATATTCTCTTTTAAAACTAGTTGCATTTCGTGTTTATGACAAATTATGCCCATCAAGTTGACATAGAAATTTTTTCTAGGAGGTATGTGAACCGGAAATTCCAACCGACCCTATTGCCGAGAGGTTAAATTTAGTTGAAAGAGAAAACGAGTGCTTGAAAGAAAAATTGAAAAGAATTGAGGGGGAGAAGATGGAATTGGAGTTGCATGTTGCCGATGTCGTCGATGATCACAAGATCAAGATGGAGAAAATGCGCTTGAAGATTAGAAAGATTAGAAAATATGCCATCGATAGTGAGGCTTGGTATCATTATGCTGTTGGATCCATTGTTACCTTAGTTGCGATCTTGATCATATTTGTTGTTGCATTTAAATGCTTTAGCTAGAGAGTTATTTGTTTGTTGGATTTAAGTGTTGTATGAACTTTATGTATGAACTTGTATTAATTGTATGAACTTGTATTAATTTGGTCTATTCGGTGTTGTGTAATGAAGATGAGCCGGCAATGGATGTACGATGACCGATGCTCTCCCGAGTTCATTAATGGCGTGCATACTTTTCTGCTTGTGGTTGAGGCAAACAAGCGGGCGGATGGTTTTATGCCTTGTCCATGTGCTCGCTGTAAGAATGGTCACAATTACTCTACGTCAAGAACCATTCACGTCCACCTGTTTAAGTCCGGTTTCATGCCCCATTATAATGTTTGGACCAAGCACGGAGAAAGAGGCGTTATGATGGAAGACAATGAAGAAGAAGAGGACGATGACAGCTATCCTGGCCATGGGTTCCCTGAATACGATGATACAACAATGGGGGAAGAAGCTGAGCCGGTAATGCAGGAAGAAGCTGAGCCGACAATGCGGGAAGAAGCTGAAGAAGAGGCATCAGATGAGCCCGTTGATGATCTAGGTCGGGCCATTGCCGATGCAAAGAGAAACTGCGCAAGTGATTTGGACAAGAAGAAGTTGCAGCGCATGTTAGAGGATCACAAAAAATTGTTGTACCCGAATTGCGTAGGTGACAAGAAAAAGCTGGGCACCACACTGGATTTGCTGCAATGGAAGGCAGAGAATGGTGTATCTGACAAGGGATTTGGAAAGTTGCTGGTAATGATAAAGGATATGCTTCCAAAGGACAACGAATTACCCGAGGGTACATACGAAGCAAAGAAGGTTGTCTGCCCTCTGGGGTTAGAGGTGCAGAAGATACATGCATGCCCTAATGATTGCATCCTCTACCGCGGTGAGTACGAGGATTTGAACGCTTGCCCGATATGTGGTGCATTGCGCTATAAGATCTGCCGCGATGACCCTGGTGATGTCGAGGGCCGGCGCCCCAGGAAGAAGATTCCTGCCAAGGTGATGTGGTATGCTCCTATAATACCACGGTTGAGACATTTGTTCCAAAAAAAAGAGCATGCCAAGGCGATGCGATGGCACATAGAAGACCGTAAGAAAGACGGAAAGTTGAGAGTACCCGCTGACGGGTCGCAGTGGAGAAAAATCAAAAGAAAGTACGGGAAGGAGTTTGCAGATGACGCAAGGAGCGTATGGTTTGGTCTAAGCGCAGATGGCATTAATCCTTTTGGGGAGCAGAGCAGCAACCATAGCACCTGGCCTGTGACTCTATGTTTATATAACCTTCCACCTTGGTTGTGCATGAAGCGGAAGTTCATTATGATGCCAGTGCTCATCCAAGGCCCTAAGCAACCCGGCAACGACATTGATGTGTACCTAAGGGCATTAGTTGAAGAACTCTTACAACTGTGGAATGGAACAGGTGTACGTGCGTGGGATGGGCACATGGGGGAAGAATTTGACCTAAAGGCATTGCTGTTCGTGACCATCAATGATTGGCCTGCTCTCAGTAACCTTTCAGGACAGACAAACAAGGGATACCGCGCATGCACGCACTGTTTGGATGATACCGACAGTATATATTTGGCTAATTGTAAGAAAAATGTGTACCTGGGACATCGTCGATTTCTTCCGAGCAGGCATCCCGTAAGAAAGAAAGTCAAGCATTTCAAAGGTGAGGCGGATCACCGGACGAAGCCTCGCCACTGTACTGGTGCTAATGTACATGATATGGTCAAGGATTTGAAGGTAGTCTTTGGAAAGGGTCCTGGTGGACAACCTGTTCCGAATGACGCTGACGGACGCTCACCCATGTGGAAGAAGAAATCTATATTTTGGGACCTGCCCTATTGGAAAGACCTCGAGGTCCTCTCTGCAATCGATGTGATGCACGTGACGAAGAATCTTTGTGTGACCCTGCTTGGCTTCTTGGGCGTGTATGGGAAGACAAAAGATACACCAGAGGCACGGGAGGACCAGCAACGTATGCACGGAAAAGACGGCATACATCAGGGTCATGCAAGCTACGCTCTTACCAAAGAAGAGAAGGAAATCTTCTTTGAATGCCTGCTCAGTATTAAGGTACCGTCTGGCTTCTCGTCGAATATAAAGGGAATAATAAACATGGCAGAGAAAAAGTTCCAGAACCTAAAGTCTCATGACTGCCACGTGATTATGACGCAACTGCTTCCGGTTGCATTGAGGGGGCTTCTACCGGAGAACGTTCGATTAGCCATTGTGAAGCTATGTGCATTTCTCAATGCAATCTCTCAGAAGGTAATCGATCCAGAAATCATACCAAGGTTACAGAATGATTTGGTGCAATGTCTTGTTAGTTTCGAGTTGGTGTTCCCACCATCCTTCTTCAACATCATGACGCACGTCCTAGTTCACCTATGCGAAGAGATTAACGTTTTGGGTCCTGTATTTCTACACAATATGTTCCCCTTTGAGAGGTTCATGGGAGTCTTAAAGAAATATGTTCATAACCGTGCTAGGCCAGAAGGAATCATCTCCAAGGGCCGTCAAAATGAGGAGGTCATTGAGTTTTGTATTGACTTTATTCCTGACCTTAAGCCGATTGGTGTTCCTGAATCGTGGCATAAGGGCAGACTGGATGGAAAAGGCACGCTAGGAGGGGAACAAATAATATGTATGGACGGACATTCTCTCACTGAAGCACACTAAACAGTTCTACAGAATTCCGCCTTGGTGGCTCCGTATATGGATGAACACAAGAATTTGCTACGCTCCAAACACCCGGAGCGGTCTGATGACTGGATTACACGTGAACAAACCAGCAGTTTCGCCAGCTGGTTGCAAGCACGTACCATGCATGACACCTCTATTGAAGATGACCTGTACTTGCTGTCCCAGTTACCATCTTCGAATATAATGACTTTCAAAGGGTATGAGATAAATGGTAATACATTTTACACGATCGCCCAAGATAAGAAGAGCACCAACCAAAACAGTGGTGTCCGCTTTGATGCAGAAACCAAGATGGGAAAGGAAACATATTATGGTTATATACAGGACATATGGGAACTTGACTATCGACGTGGTTTGAAGGTCCCTTTGTTTCGGTGCAAATGGGTCAATATGACACGAGGCGGGGTAACGGAAGACCCGCAGTATGGAATGACAACAGTGGACCTCAACAATCTTGCGTATGCAGACGAACCATTCGTCCTAGCCAATGATGTGGCACATGTTTTCTATGTGAAGGACATGTCTACCAAGCCAAGAAAAAGAAAAGATAAGGAAGCGAATGCATCGTACGATGAGCCAAAGCGGCACATAGTTCTTTCTGGGAAGAGAAACATCGTGGGAGTGGATGACAAGACAGACAAGTCAGAAGATTATGAAAAGTTTGATGAAATTGCTCCATTCACAGTGAATATTGACCAGAGCATCCCGTTAAATGATGAAGATTTTCCATGGCTACGACGCAAAGGGACAGACGCGAAGAAAAAGTTTCACACCCAAAGATCTGGGATGTGATCTGGGATGCAAGCAAATTCTTTCATGCATTTACTGTTTTTTCAGCTAAATGACCCTGAAGTTGAAAAGCATTTTAAATGAACTCAGAAAAGGATGAAAGTTGGCATGGCATCATAATTTCACCCACATAGCATGTCCAAAAAAGTAGAGAGGGTTACCGCAAAAACTGAATGCACTTCGTGTACAAAATGGTCAATCTGTTTCGAAGTATCAGGGTTTCGGTCGAAAACTCATCTGTTACAAAGTCATTTCATTTTTTAAATAACTTAAGCATTACCAAATTGAATATAATGATAAAACACTCTAATATTAAACATAACAAAAAAGAATCACTGGAAAATGTATTTTTAAAGTTAAGTTATTCACAAACTAGTGATTCACACAAATTTCAAATAATTCAAAATATAAACTATTCAAATTTAAAAACTACCGGCACTAACTGAAAGTTTCTAAAAACTATCAAAAATATTCACAAAGAAACTCTAAATACAGCAAAAAACAACTAAAAATAAATAAAACAAAATAAATAAAGCAGAAAAGAAAAAACTAAATGAAAAAAAAGCCCACCTACTGGGCCACAGCGGCCTGCATACGACTAGAAACCCAACCTGTTATTGGGCCAGGATGCAGGCCCGCAAGCCCAATAGGCCCCACAGGGCAGCATAGAACATGTAGGCCCAGTAGGCCTGCTTTGGAGAGGAGCTCGAGAGAGCTACCGCACGGGGGTTTATAAACCAGTGCGGTCGCCCCTCGGCTAGCGATGTGGGACTGAACTTGCGCACCGCACCTGCGCCAGCGCACCCCCCTTTAGTACCGGTTCATGGCACCAACCGGTACTAAAGGGGGGTCTTTAGTACCGGTTGGAACCACCACCCGGTACTAAAGGCCTGCCCTTCCCGCTGCTTGGCCTGGCCAAAAAAGGCCTTTAGTACCGGTTGGTGGCTCCAACCGGTACTAAAGGTGGCTTCTATATATACAGCACTTCGCAAAATTTCATTCTCCCTCTGCTTTCTTCCAGATCGTTCGACGCCGTCGCTGCCCCCGTCCTATGTCGCCCCCGTCGCGCGCCGTTGCCGTCGCCACCCCCATCCTCGTCGCCGCCCTCATCCCCATCGCCGCCCCCGTCACCGTCGCCGCCCTCGAATTCGTCGCCGCCCCGGGCCCGTCCTCGCGCCGTCCCCGCATCGCCGCGCCCCCGTCACGCCCCGGCCCGTCGCCGCCCCGGGCCGTCGCCTCGCCGTCGCCGTCGCCCCGCTGTGAGATCTCCCCCTCTAACCCCTCTCCCTCGCCCCCGGTGGCCACCATGGGCGCCGCCCCCGAGCCCATATATACACACACAAGCATGCATGATGAACACACACACACTGTTTTTAGTGTTGATTAGATCGATGCTTAGTGTTTAATTAGTATGGAATAGCATATATATATAGAATTTTGACATATGCAATGCTTAGTGTTAGATGCTTAGTGTTAGATGCTTAGTGTTTTTAGTGAGCCCGGATATAATTAGTGTTTAATTAGTATGGAATTTTTTTATATAATGTTGTTTTTCTGTTTTTAATGGATGTATAGAAGTTGTTTTTTCTGTTTTTAGTGTTAGATGCTTAATTAGTATGAAATAGCATATAGAATTTTGACATATGCAATGATAGCATAATTAGTGTTACATTTAATTTGCATATAGTATTTGTTGTCGACGATGCCCGGCCCGCATCCTCGCCGTCGACCCGTTCGCGACGACGTCCTACTTCAGAGGACCCATGTCCGGGACTGGGCTCCGCCGGGCTGGCACTGGGAGGTGCTACGTTCAGGGGCGCGACGCTTGGTGAGGAACCCGGCCCTGGGTCCCATCGTCGACCCTCATCTCCTTTGGTGGCATTTGCGTGGGCCACTTTCGGTGCGGAGGGAGCCGGCCCCGCCGGAGGTGGTACGTCGCCGTGTCAGGGAGGAGGACGAGCACGTCCGTCGCTACATGGCTGCTATGGACGTCAGGTTCTCCAATAATTGGCAGGTTCTTTGGGGAGATCACCCGAGCTATGATCCAGTGATGGTTCCTTCTCTTTGGGTGTCCACCGCCCGCACCTCAGGAACCTCGAGTGTCCTAGATTACTCTATAGTATTCGATCTTTATTAGCTAGCTAGCTAGTGATATATTATTCGAGACAATGTATTCAAGACTATATATATCTATTATTCGAGATGATGTATTGAGATTATATCTATTATTCGAGACGACGTATTCGAGATTAAATCTATTATTCGAGATGATGTATTTGAGATTATATCTATTATTCGAGACGATGTATTCGAGATTATACTAAATTGTTTTATATTTCTTTTGGCATAGTTAAATAAAAGCTATGGCGGACAATACCGACAGAGAGAGAACAGACCATGTTCGATATCATACGTGGGCCAGATGATGATCAGAATGAAGAAGATTTTGATGGCTCCGAATTTCTAAACAACACCGGAGAGAGTGATATGATATTCGATCGCGACGACCGAGAAGATGAAGTCATGAACTACGACGAGGTATATATATTTATATAAGCAGGAATCTGGTGATCATCGCATGTTTTAAATGAGTTGAAGATATATTAACGAATCGATCTTTCTTCTTTCAGCCATCCAGATCGAGCAAAAGGACGAAACGAGGCCCAAACAAAAAGTTGAAGGAGGGTGTAAAGTACAATATCGAGGCATTCAAACCTAATGGCGAACCATTAGCGCCTAAGAAGATTGCGGACAAGTTCGTTCGTCAGTGTGGAGTTCTTGTGAAGGACCTACTCCCGATCTCCCTTCAAGAATGGAGAAAGCCAGCGAAGCCACGTCCAGATGTTACTTTTGTCGACGACAATAAAAAAAACTGCTTTGGGATACTCTCACGGAACATTTCACCCTACCAGATAATATCACAGAAGCAGATGTGCGGAAAGTCAAGGACGCTGCTTTTAGGAAGATGGCGGTTGCATTCAAGAACCACAAGAGAATGACGTGGGAGAAGTACGTCAAGCGAGGAAGGAAGACTCCAGTATTCGAGGGGATACTAGAGAATCAAAGTGCTCATTGGGACGATTTCGTGAAATTCAAGGACTCAGAATTAGCTAAGGAACGGTCGAGAATAAACAAGGCCAATGCCGGAAAAAAGGATAAGTTCCATAAGCTGGGGCCAGGTGGCTACGCGGTGGCAATGCCTAAGTGGGATAAGTCTGAGAAAGAGATGGAGGATGCAAGTGTCACTCCGGTTACTAAGAACTGGCCTCCCAGGTGCAAGACTTGGTTCTATGCGCATGGGGGGGAGTTGGACCCGAAGACAGGCAATGTTTCGAGGAAGGCATGTCTGAAGGGAGCCGAGGATGCGCTACTTGTTGCAATAGAAGAGGCAAGATCGGGGGTGTTCCAGCCCAACAGAGAGAACGACGAGCTTACGCGTGCCCTGGGAAATCCTAAACACCCGGGAAGAACACGAGGCAAGGGCGCTATTCCGTGGTATGAGGGGTTTTCGGACTGGAACGCGGACTACAGAACCCGTGCAAGAAAGAAGATTGCGGAGGACAAGAAGAGGAAGATGGAGGAGGAGCAGAGGAAGCGGGACTATGAACGCCTTCAAGGCCTAGAAGCAAGTCAAGCGGAATTGGCAGCTAAATTCCAGCGGCAGCAGGAGCAAGTCGACTCACTTAGCCAGCAAAGGGGGTCTCAGCAGCTGCAGCAGCTAGCGGATGATCCAGCCTTGGATACCACCGCCCCATCCATGCCGAGAACCAGCGTGGGTTCCGCCCCGGGCGACGCAGTAGTGCTGGATAGATACCCCGTGGATGACATCACAGAGAACACTAACTGCGAGCTACACTTCAAAATGAAGGACATATACATGAAGGTGGCGGACGCCATTGCTTTTTCAAATTCCCCCAAGGCAACCTTCCATTGCAACCCGATTCCAGCGGGCTATGCTCGTGTCTTGGTTGATGAGGTGGCGGACCAATATTCGGGGCTAGAGCTTGACATTCCTGGAGGTGACGAGGAGCACACACTCGGAGATGCCAAACATCGTATCGTCCTATGGAGAAAGGATTGCATCATTTTTCAAAGGCCACCGACACCGCGTCACCCGACTCCTCGTCGAAGTCCGCCACCGAGTCTGCAGACTCCCGCTCCTCCAAGTCCACCAACGCGTGAGACCACTCCTCCTCCTCCAAGTCCGGCAAAGTGTCAGGCCACTCCTCCTCCAAGTCCGACACAGCGTCAGACGTCCACTCCTCCTCCAAGTCCAGCACAGCTTCAGGCCGCTCCTCCTCGTCCAACTCAGCCCCGTCAGCCGTCTCCGCCACCTCAGCAATCGCAGAAGAGACACCCCGCAGCTATGGTGCGTAGCGGTACGAGTCGAGGTCATAGTACAAGAAGTACAGGTGGAGCCAAGCGATATAAATATGGTCCAAACCTCAGTACTCCTCTTCCTGTGAGGGCTTACGATAGGACCGAGGAGCAAACCAATGCCATAGTGCGGGCAGAAGTCGACGCCCATTTTGGACCGAAACCGCCACCGCCGCCAAGGGAGAAAGTGCCTGTGGAAGTAGTTGACCACTTCATTCGTATGGCTCAACCACCAGCTCCTAAGCCTGTTGACTCAGACTATGAGCGCCACATCAGGAAGTTACATCGACAACGTCTACAGAAGGAGGCGAGCTCGAGCTCGAGCAAACAACAAACAGCAGTCAAAAAATGCGGGAAAACCGTTGACCAACTGGGAAAACAGGCGGCGCAATCGATCCCCCCGCTTGTTGTGCCGCCAACAACACGTGACAGTACGCGCGCCCAATATTATTGTGGCCAAACAGTTTACGTTCCCGAGGTGGGCGATGTGGTAATAACCCAGGAGCATATAATGCAGGCTGAAGAACTCAAGATCACTGTTGGACAACTCCTCGAGATCGAGGACATGCCTCCGATTACAGAGGAGGAAATAAAACGGAAATTTGTCCGGGGCCAACCTTTGGTCGAGCCAGAAGATGTCAAGAAGCTCCCAACGAGAATGTATGAATTGCATCAATGGTACATGGACATTAGCAAGAGATCCGATCGAGAGTCCCTCATGGTATATGTCAAGAAGGATGATTACTACCATGAGAAAGCTGTGGCCGTTGAGTATTCTGAACTATTTCAGTTATACAATCAAGACGCACTCGACAAATCTATCGTCAGTTGCTATTGTCTGTAAGTGATTTCTTTCTGTAATTTAAGTCTCAAGCTAGCTGTAGTGATCCTTTTGATCAATCATTACGTGTAATTATCCTCACTATATTCTTTTCTGTGGTATTATGCAGGATGAAGATGTATGAAATGAGAAAAGGTGGACGCTATGGCATTGGGTTCATTGACCCAAACACCGTTAATCAATACACATGGAAATTAGATCCATATTATGAAAAGAGGTAGAGGACAGCATGCTAGAGTTCTTCAAGCGCCTCAAATACAATGAAGATATACTACTTCCTTACAACTTCGAGTGAGTCACACTTTCTTGTACTACAAATTCTCTGTTTTTGCCTACTAGCTAGCTACATGTTTTTGCTTACATATGCCCGCTTAATTAAGACATGCAAACGTGTGTGCATGCAGATTTCACTGGATCTTGTGTATCATTAAAGTTGACGCCAGAACAGTTGAAATACTGGACTCGCTACTCACAGCAAAAGCTAACTACAACATCTTGTATGGGATAGTCAACAGGTAATTTCAATCATTATTTATAACTACATATCTCGGCCTATTTAGTTCGTCATTTCATGATATGAACTATTTAATAACCCCTTTATTCATTTTCTTTGTCGGCGGGCAGGGCTTGGGCAAGGTTCATCAGCGTCACGGAAGGCGAATGGAAACCACAGCTGAAATGGTTTCGATCCAAGGTAAGTAATTAAGTAGTACTATAGCTAGCTAGCTAGCTGCCATCTCTTTAATTATCATGCTTGATTAATTATTATCTGATCAAATTAAATTCCATTCTCGTAATAAAGGCCCTAAAGCAGGCGCAGGGGACTGATCTGTGTGCATACTGTGTTTGCGAGAACATTCGCATGATGGCGTCCGAAAAGAGCAGATCTCAAAGACATGAATGGGTACGCTTGTCAGAACACTATTCACAATTTTTACACCATTATCGATATCTAGTCACACAACTAATACACATGCATATTGATCTCCTTCTTAACAGTTCAATGAGGTGCGGGACAAGCTCCTACCACCGGAGTGCGTACAAGCACTTCAAGAGGAAATAGCGAGATTTTTGCTCGACCAGGTCATAAATCCGAAGGGAGAATACTATTACCCGCTACCAGCCCCATCGACCAAGTCATGAACCACTTCCAATTGTCTCGTGCTTCGAAGGCACCAATCAGGCTAATGCCACTGGCTCCGAAGGCAACATATGCATATGTAGGAGAAATTGTGTATATAGCTATACATGTGTGTATGTGTGAATTAATATGGTGGTTTGTGAGACATGATTGATGATATATATATATATATGATTGGTTCTACTAGAAATTCTATATATATATATATATAAATATATATATATATAAATATATATATATATATATGCATAACATGTACAATGTGTAGTACCGTAAAATATCAGCAAACGAAAAAGAATTAAAATGGAAAACACAAAATTAAATGAAAAAAATCATAAAACCAAAAACCCCCCAAACCATTTAGTACCGGTTGGTTTTACCAACCGGTACTAAAGGGCTCCCGGCCCCCGGAGCTGGCTCGTGCCACGTGGTGGCACTTTAGCGCGGGTTCGTGCTGAACCGGTACTAAAGGGGGGGGGCCTTTAGTGCCGAAATAATAGTGCTGGTTCCATAACCGGCACTAAAGGCCCTTACGAACCGGTGCTATTGCCCAGTTTTCTACTAGTGATACTTGGTTTGGAACACCCCCCCCCTAGCAGTCCAATTTTGGTCTATTTACTCTGTACGCAATGAGCTTAAAAAAGTGTCAATGAAGTTTGGGACGGTCAATGCCTAAAACTCTCTTTTAGAAGGAACTTTAGTGATAGTCTCATGGAACACTGGTTCCAGTTGGAGGAAATTGCCAAAAGCATTACCTTTACTGCCGAGCCGGATGCCCTGATTTGGCAGCTGGACAATAAGGGGAAGTATTCCTCCAGCTCCCTCTATCATGTTATCAACTTTAGAGGGGTTCAACCCGTGTTTATTCCTGCCATCTGGAAATTGAGAGTTCCCCCTAAAATTCATGTATTTCTGTGGCTTCTCTCCAAAAACAAATTGATGACTAGGGATAACCTTAGGAAGAGACAGATCATCAAACCCCTTGATTGTGTTTACTGCTTGGAACAAGAGTCTTGTTCTCACCTATTTTTTGAATGTATAGTTGCTAAACATCTCTGGGCCCATATTGAGGAATATTTCTCTAGTCAGATTAGCTCATCCTTCGAATCTGTCGCCAGATTTTGGATTGCTACCAAAAAGTGCTCAGTTTTAAACACTGTTAGCTCAGCTGTCCTTTGGTGCCTCTGGAAATATAGAAATGCTATGATTTTCAGTAACACCTCCTGGATTTCCATTCCACAGGTCTTGACGTTGATCAGGAACATGGTGAGGAACTAGGCGATTCTCTCCTCCGGATCGGACAAGGACAAGTTGATGAGCTTCGTGGAAACCCTAACAAGATCCCTCCAGAAACCGCTGGCGATCACTTGTGGCTGAACAAGGCTCGACCTGCTCTGGGGCTGGACCCAAGGGCTCGTTTCAAGATCTCTGATGAAGATGATGGGATCCTGGTGCTGAAAAAGAGGGACATCCACCATGCTACGCCTTCCAGCCCGGTGTCTTCGCTTGCTTACTAGTCGCCGCAAGCTGACACGGCCCCTCGGCTGAAGACCATGAAGGCTTTGCTGGACCCTCCTTGTATCATTTGAGTGCTCTAGCCGCTCTGCCTTTGGCACCGCTCGGGTGATTTGTGTTATTCAGAGAACTTGTTCATCCACCCCCCTAGTTTGTAGCTTTTCTACCTTTGCTTTCGAACTGCTCTTCGAGCTACTGTATCAGAATATGTTGTGGTTTCGTTCTCAGCAATGGAACCGGGGAGATGCTCCCTGTTTTTCTAAAAAAAGTTATTTTATATGTTATTATATAAAGCTTGGTAAGATTGTAAGTTTAAGGACGAATGTAATAATATCACTTATTATTTAAATATATTTATAACAAAATGCTCAACCCCTTTTTATTTTTTGATAACATTGCTGGCCCAACCCAACATTATAATTAGAATCAGCCCAGCAAAATCGTGTATTTCGAGAAAGTGCAAATGGGCTGTAATTTTTTAGGAAATAAAATAAACGGGCCGCATGGACGCTACATTATTTGTTCACCCAGCCAAGCTAATGGTTATAATTCAAAAAAAGATCAAATTGACTGTAAATTCTACCGCGCAAAAAAAGACTGTAATTCTGAAAAAATTGGGTTGAATAAGTGCCACATTTTTGGAGGCTGAAATGTGGGCCAATAGGTCGAAGCCAATGCAAGTCGTTGTCAATTTAGTCAACAAATGATTCTGACATGTTAGCCGTTGGATTTACATCCAACGACCGGCATCCATCTTCAATCTCTCGTCTTCTTCCTCCAGTGCCGCCGGGACCACCTCCCGCCTCCTGCTACTAGCAGCTCTGCTTAGCACGCTTCGCCATGAAGCGCTACTCCACCGTTGGCCAGACCATCCCTCCACCCCTCCACACATCCTGTTCTTCTCCACCGACTGCCGAACCACACCGCACTAGAACCAGTTAACCCTCGTACACCTCTTTGTCTGCGACTCTACTCCCGCGTCTTCCCAACTCCGGCTCGTTGCTGTCCGGGGCCTCGCCGTCGTCCACCACCTTGGATGCGCTCAGCGCGGCGTGGTCAACGTGGTCAACGAACGACACCATCGGAAGTAGACCGTGTGTGGAGAGGCAGACAACTGGGTCCACGGCCGCACACAAGGAAATGCCTCCTTATTACGTGCAAAATAATGATTCCTCCACCTGACATCTAGGACCCATCGGAAGGGCCTCTGTATTTCGCGAAATAAATAGCCCCCCGCTGACATGTCGGACCCACTAGCTATCTTCGCACGCAAGGAAGTGCCTCCTTATTACGCACAAAAAAATGAATATTCCCCCTGCCAGCTAGAACCCAGCATAGTGGGAGGCTGACTTGTGGGCCTACCAAGTTGACGGGAGCGGAGGGCTTTGTCAACTTCGTCAATATGAACGATTCTAGCTAATGTTACTGTACGATGTTCATCCAACGGCCGTAGTGCTTCTTCAATCTCTGGTCTTCTTGCTCCAGCCGCCCAAACCAGCGCTGGTCGTGCCGCGTGCTCCTGCCTCCCATGGCCGGTTGTGATGTCGCGGAGACCTCACCGCCCCCTACTACTCCCACCGCTGGCTAGGCCATCCCTCTACTCACCCACACCCCCTGTTATTCTGCAGTGACAGCAGCCTCACACCGCAGCCGAACCAGTAAACCCTCGTACTCCTCTTCGCGTGGGCATCCACTGTTGCGTCTTCCCCGGCTCCGAGTCGTCCCCTTACTAGTCCTCGTCGTCGTCCACCGCCCTGGTCCTCTCGGCGCGGCGTGGTCAACGTGGTCAATGACCGACTTCCATCGAAAGAGTACTGTACGTGGAGAGGCTAACTGCTAGGTCCACGGCAGCCGCAAGGAAGTGCCTCCTTATTACACGGAAAATAATTATTCCTCCACCTGACAGCGGGGACCCTCCGGACGGGCCACCGGACGGGCCACCAGTATTTTGTGAAAATAAATCATTTCCCCCTGACTGCTGGGACCCATCGGACGGGCCACGATATTTCGTGAAAAAAACGTCCCCCCGCTGTCAGCTCGGACCCACCGGAAGTGCCTCCTTATTACGCACAAAAAAATGAATACTCCCCCGGCTAGCTGGGACCCACCTTGCTGGGAGGCTGACTTGTGGGCCTACTAAGTTGACGGGGAGGAAGGGCTTTGTCAACTTAGTCAATATGAACGATTCTAGCTCCAGTGACCGTACGATGTCCATCCAACGGCCGTAGTGCTTCTTCAACCTATGGTCTTCTTGTTCCAGCCGCCCAAAGCAGCGCCGGTCGTGCCGCATGCTCCTGCCTCTCGTGGCTGGCTGTGCTGCCGTAGAGGCCTCACCGCCCCGTACTAATCCCACTGCTGGCCAGGCCCTGCGGCGACGGCAGCCTCACACCGCAGCCAAACCAGTGAACCCTCGTAGTCCTCTCCGCGCGGGCTTCCACTGCCGCGTTGTCCCCTTCCTAGGCCTCGCTGCCGTCCACCGCCGTGGTGCTCTCCGCGCGGCGTGGTCAAGGAACGACTTCCATCGGAAGAGTACTCTACGTGGAGAGGTTGACAGCTGGGTCCATGGCCACAACCCAGTTTTTTTGTGATTTGCCAAGTAAGTCGCTTTGTCAGGCCTGTTGGGCTGCAAATCTTTCAAGACGAGGACATCTTTCAATCGGCTGGCAGAGAAAATGGCCCATCAGTAATGAGCAATGGGTTGTACATTTTTAAAACACATCAAACCGGCAATTAGTTTCAAATATCTTTTTTTTCATTTCAAGATTTTAAATTACATTAATTTTTATGCGTGGAGAATTTGTTGGATTTTATATTGATATACATTTATTTTTAAAATCAGTTTGAATGCGAGTCGAAATTTCGGGATTAAAAACAGTTCGGACCGCACCGAAATATGCAAAATTTCGTATAACTTTTTAACCGTTGCCACAATATGGGCTGTAATGCTAACAAAAAGAATATGGGCTCCAAAAATACCTTAAGAATTAGCAAATGGGCTGTAAATTATTAGAAATAATGGCAGATGGGATGCATGCTGTTTTCCACAGATTTGAGGCTTTCCTAAAAAAAAGGTTGACGCACAAGCACTGACTGTTGGATGTCCATCCAACGCCATCGTGCTTCTTCAATCTCTGCTCTTCCTGTTCCAGCCGCTCAAACAAGCGTCGGCGGGACTGCCTGCTCCCTCCTCCTCACGGCCGGCTGTGCTGCCGCGCAGGCCTCACCACCCGACCATACTCCGATCGCTGGCCTAGCCATCCCTCTACTCACCCACACCTGCTGTTATTCTCCGGCGACGGCAGACGAACCAGTAAACCCTCATACAGTCGTACTCCCTCCGCGTGGGAAACAACTGCCGACTCTTCCCTGCCTCAGTGTCATCCCCTTCTAGTGGTGTGCCATTAGTATACCAGATACTAATGGCGCACCTATAGTGCGCCATTAGTATGCCTAGAGGTGTGCCATTAGTATTTGACTTAGTAATGGTGCACCACATAGAAGTGCGCCATTAGTAATAACCATTTTTCAAAAAAATTCAAAATTTTTTTAATAATTTTTTTATTTTTTTTCTTTAATCTCAGGTCAATATGCTTAATGTGAGGTCAAATCGCACTCCGTGGTCAAACTTCCCGAAAGGTCACCCATCCTCACACTACTCCAGCCGGAGCATGCTTAACTTCAAAGTTCTATCCAACCCTAGCACCAGCTCACTTCACAGGCACTGCCAGCTGGAACCCAGCATAGTGGGAGGCTAACTTGTGGGCCTACCAAGTTGACGGGAACGGAGGGCTTTGTCAACTTAGTCAATATGAACGATTCTAGCTAATGTTACCGTACGATGTTCATCCAACGGCCGTAGTGCTTCTTCAATCTCTGGTCTTCTTGCTCCAGCCGCCCAAACCAGCGCTGGTCGTGCCGCGTGCTCCTGCTTCCCATGGCCGGTTGTGATGCCGCGGAGGCCTCACCGCCCCCTACTACTACCACCGCTGGCTAGGCCATCCCTCTACTCACCCACACCCCCTGTTATTCTGCGGTGACAACAGCCTCACACCGCAGCCGAACCAGTAAACCCTCGCACTCCTCTTCGCGTGGGCACCCACTGTTGCGTCTTCCCCGGCTCCGAGTCGTCCCCTTACTAGTCCTCGTCGTCGTCCACCGCCCTAGTGCTCTCGGCGCGGCGTGGTCAACGTGGTCAACGACCGACTTCCATCGGAAGAGTACTGTACGTGGAGAGGCTAACTGCTGGGTCCACGGCAGCCGCAAGGAAGTGCCTCCTTATTACACGGAAAATAATTATTCCTCCACCTGACAGCGGGGACCCTCCGGACGGGCCACCGGATGGGCCACCAGTATTTTGCGAAAAATAAATCATTTCCCCCTGACTGCTGGGACCCATCGGACGGGCCACCATATTTCATGAAAAAAAGTCCCCCCGCTGTCAGCTCGGACCCACCGGAAGTTCCTCCTTATTACGCACAAAAAAAATGAATACTCCCCTGGCTAGCTGGGACCCACCTTGTTGGGAGGCTGACTTGTGGGCCTACTAAGTTGACGGGGAGGAAGGGCTTTGTCAACTTAGTCAATATGAACGATTCTAGCTCCAGTGACCGTACGATGTCCATCCAATGGCCGTAGTGCTTCTTCAACCTCTGGTCTTCTTCTTCCAGCCGCCCAAAGTAGCGCCGGTCGTGCCGCATGCTCCTGCCTCCCGTGGCTGGCTGTGCTGCCGTAGAGGCCTCACCGCCCCGTACTATTTCCACTGCTGGCCAGGCCCTGCGGCGACGGCAGCCTCACACCGCAGCCAAACCAGTGAACCCTCGTAGTCCTCTCCGCGCGGGCTTCCACTGCCGCGTCGTCCCCTTCCTAGGCCTCGCTGCCGTCCACCGCCGTGGTGCTCTCCGCGCGGCATGGTCAAGGAACGACTTCCATCGGAAGAGTACTCTACGTGGAGAGGCTGACAGCTGGGTCCACGGCCACAACCCAGTTTTTTTGTGATTTGCCAAGTAAGTCGCTTTGTCAGGCCTGTTGGGCTGCAAATCTTTCAAGACGAGGATAGCTTTCAATCGGCTGGCAGAGAAAATGGCCCATCAGTAATGAGCAATGGGTTGTACATTTTTAAAACACATCAAACCGGCAATTAGTTTCAAATATCTTTTTTTTCATTTCAAGATTTTAAATTACATTAATTTTTATGCGTGGAGAATTTGTTGGATTTTATATTGATATACATTTATTTTTAAAATCAGTTTGAATGCGAGTCAAAATTTCAGGATTAAAAACAGTTCGGACCGCACCGAAATATGCAAAATTTCGTATAACTTTTTAGCCGTTGCCACAATATGGGTTGTAATGCTAACAAAAAGAATATGGGCTCCAAAAAACCTTAAGAATTAGCAAATGGGCTGTAAATTATTAGAAATAATGGCAGATGGGATGTATGCTGTTTTCCACAGATTTGAGGCTTTCCTAAAAAAAAGGTTGGCGCACAAGCACTGACTATTGGATGTCCATCCAACGGCCATCGTGCTTCTTCAATCTCTTCTCTTCCTGTTCCAGCCGCTCAAACAAGCGTCGGCGGGACTGCCTGCTCCCTCCTCCTCACGGTCGGCTGTGCTGCCGCGCAGGCCTCACCGCCCGACCATACTCCCATCGTTGGCCTAGCCATCCCTCTACTCACCCACACCTGCTGTTATTCCCCGGCGACGGCAGACGAACCAGTAAACCCTCATACAGGCATACTCCCTCCGCGTGGGAAACAACTGCCGACTCTTCCCTGCCTTCGTGTCATCCCCTTCTAGTGGTGTGCCATTAGTATACCAGATACTAATGGCGCACCTATAGTGCGCCATTAGTATGCCTAGAGGTGCGTCATTAGTATTTGACTTAGTAATGGCGCACCACATAGAAGTGCGCCATTAGTAATAACCATTTTTCCAAAAAAATTCAAATTTTTTTTAATAATTTTTTTATTTTTTTTCTTTAATCTCAGGTCAATATGCTTAATGTGAGGTCAAATCGCACTCCGTGGTCAAACTTCCCGAAAGGTCACCCATCCTCACACTACTCCAGCCGGAGCATGCTTAACTTCAAAGTTCTATCCAACCCCAGGACCAGCTCACTTCACAGGCACTTGTTGATATATCTAGCATATCAATCCTATTAAACCTTTTTGATGTTTAGGACTTTGTTCATGTTCATGAGTGTGATGAAATTTTGAAAAAATATTTCAAACTTCCGTTCATATTACGTATCATATTTTGAAAAAGATTCCCGAAAAAAATTGAAACTATTTTTTTCTGTTACTGGTGGCGCACCTACCATACGGTGCGCCACTAGTAAGTTCGAATTTTTTTGATTTTTTGGTCTCCAGATCTTAAAAGCCCCGTAAGTTTTTTCTGTTAGGTTTTTGAGGATTTTGAAAATCTTTAACGGGGTTCCCCCGATTAAATTCGGATGTAACTTTTCGAGTAGATGATTTTTCATATAGAAAACTTTTTAATCCGAGTTCGTATGCAAAAGTTATGCCCATATTACAAATTCTAGAGAGATTTTGCAAATAAAGTCGAAATTCATATTTGTAAATTTTCCCAACAACTAGACCACAGATCACATGGGAAACTTATTTTCTTTTATTTTTTGACATTTTCATCATTTTCTTTTATTTTTTTCTAAACTGAAAGGCGGTCCACGGGGGGGGGTGCGTGCGATGGAATATTTGGGCCAAGTTAGTAATGGCGCACCACTCCCACGGTGCGCCATTACTAGTTTTCAGAAAATATAAAAAAATTGAAAAAAAATTACTAGTGGCGCACCATGGATGTGGTGCGCCATTACTAGTTTAACTAGTAATGGCGCACTATCCCCTGGTGTGCCATTACTAGTTTTGAAAAAAATAAAAAAATTGAAAAAAAAAATTGAATTTTTTTACTAATGCCGCACCGTGGATGTGGTGCGCCATTACTAGTTAAACTAGTAATGGCGCACTATCCCTTGGTGCGCCATTACTAGTTTTGGAAAAAAAAATCTTGTTACTAATGGCGCACTGTGGATGTGGTGCGCCATTAGTATTTGGACACTAATGGCGCACCAACACATGGTGCACCATTAGTATATAGTAGTGGCGCACCACATTTCTGGTGCGCCATTAGTGTCAATTCCATCTATAGCCCTTTTTCTAGTAGTGAAAAAACGTTTCCCCCTGACTGCTGGGACCCACCAGTCACCTCCTAACTGCTGGGACCGACCAGCTACATCTTCGCAGGCAAGGAAGTGCCTAACAGTCGGGACCCACCTGGTCGAAGCGTACGAAGCGTTATCATTCTGGTCACGAACATGTACGTACATACTGGTCTATGTAGAGGCGCGCACATGTTGTAATAGAGGCGCGCACGTGTCGTAGTAGAGGCGCGCACGTAGCATTTACACGTATGTACAGCGGCCAGGGTGCAAAAAAGAAAATACGGCCACGTATGTGTACATACGGGCGGGGTCTCGAACGCCTACTCGCGCATACGTACGGCCAGGGCTCGTGTACATGGCTGGGTCGGAATGGAGAAACAGCGTCGTCATCGTGTTCATGGGAAGGCAACGGAATGCGTCGTGTTCATGGGGAGGCAACGGAATGCATCGTGTTCGTGAGGAGGCAATGGAATGCGTCGTGTTCATCGGTAGGGCTTGGACGGAACATGCGATGGAAACGAGGCCCGGCGTCCCGCAGAACGGAGGAAATGGCCTTGTGTTCGACCGGCCACGTTTGAAAGGGGATCCTGTGTTGGGGAACATAAAAGAATTTTAAAATTTTCTACGCATCACCAAGATCAATCTATGAAGTCGTCTATCAATGAGGGAAAGAGGAGTGCATCTACATACCCTTTTAGATCACGAGCGGAAGCGTTCAAGAGAACGGGGTTGATGGAGTCGTACTCGACGTGATTCAAATCACCGATGACCAAGTGCCAAACGGACAGCACCTCCGCATTCAACACACGTACGGTTGGGAAGACGTCTCCTCCAACTTGATCCAGCAAGGGGGAAGGAGAGGTTGATGAAGATCCAGCAGCACGACGGCGTGGTGGTGGAAGCAACGGTGATCTCGGCAGGGCTTCGCCAAGCGCAAGGGAGATGGAGGAGTGTCACGGGAGGGAGAGGGAGAGGCCAGGGGCTTGGGTGCGCAGCTCTCCCTCCCCCCACTATATATAGGGTGCCTAGGGGGGGCGCCGGCCCTAGGAGATCCAATCTCCTATGGGTGCGGCGGCCAAGGGGGGTGCCTTGCCCCCCAAGGCAAGGGTGGCGCCCCCACCCCTAGGGTTTCTAACCCTAGGCGCAGGGGAGGCCCAAGCGGGGGGGGGCGCACCAGCCCACTAGGGGCTGGTACCCCTCCCACTTCAGCCCATGGGGCCCTCCGAGATAGGTGGCCCCACCCGGTGGAAACCTGGGACCCTTCCGGTGGTCCCGATACAATACCGGTGACCCCCCAAACCTTCCCGATGGCCGAAACTGGACTTCCTATATATAAATCTTTACCTCCGGACCATTCCGGAAACCCCTCGTGACGTCCGGGATCTCATCCGGGACTCCGAACAACTTTCGGGTTACCGTGTGCTAATATCTCTACAACCCTAGCGTCACCGAACCTTAAGTGTGTAGACCCTACGGGTTCGGGAGACATGCAGACATGACCGAGAAGCCTCTCTGGTCAATAACCAACAGCGGGATCTTGATACCCATGTTGGCTCCCACATGCTCCACGATGATCTCATCGGATGAACCACGATGTCGAGGATTCAATCAATCCGTATACAATTCCCTTTGTCAATCGGTACGTTACTTGCCCGAGACTCGATCGTCGGTATCCCAATACCTTGTTCAGTCTCATTACCGGCAAGTCACTTTACTCGTACCGTAATGCATGATCCTGTGATCAACCAGTTGATCACATTGAGCTCATTATGATGATGCATTTCCGAGTGGGCCCAGAGATACCTCTCCGTCATATGGAGTGACAAATCCTAGTCTCGATTCATGCCAACCCACCAGACAGTTTCGGAGATACTTGTAATGTACCTTTATAGTCACCCAGTTATGTTGTGACGTTTGGCACACCCAAAGCACTCCTACGGTATCCGGGAGTTGCACAATCTCATGGTCTAAGGAAATGATACTTGACATTCAGAAAAGCTACAGCAAACGAACTACACGATCTTTGAGCTAAGCTTAGGATTGGGTCTTGTCCATCACATCATTCTCCTAAATGATGTGATCCCGTTATCAATGACATCCAATGTCCATAGTCAGGAAACCATGACTATCTTTTGATCAACGAGCTAGTCAACTAGAGGCTCACTAGGGACGTGTTGTGGTCTATGTGTTCACACATGTATTACGATTTCCGGATAACACAATTATAGCATGAACAATAGACAATTATCATGAACAAAGAAATATGATAACAACCATTTTATTATTGCCTCTAGGGCATATTTCCAACAGTCTCCCACTTGCACTAGAGTTAATATTATAGTTACATTGTGATGAATCGAACACCCATGGAGTTCTGGTGTTGATCATCTTTTGCTCTAGGGAGAGGTTTAGTCAACGGATCTGCTACATTCAGGTCCGTATGTACTTTACAAATCTCTATGTCTCCACTTTGAACACTTTCACGAATGGAGTTGAAGCGACGCTTGATATGCCTGGTCTTCCTGTGAAACCTAGGCTCCTTGGCAAGGGCAATAGCTCCAGTGTTGTCACAGAAGAGAGTCATCGGGCCCGACGCATTGGTATGACTCCTAGGTCCGTAATGAACTCCTTCACCCAGACTGCTTCTTGTGCTGCCTCCGAGGCTGCCATGTACTCCGCTTCACATGTAGATCCCGCCACAACGCTTTCCTTCAACTGCACCAACTTACTGCCCCACCATTCAAAATATACACGTATCCGGTTTGTGACTTAGAGTCATCCAGATCTGTGTCGAATCTAGCATCGACGTAACCCTTTACGACGAGCTCTTCGTCACCTCCATAAACAAGAAACATTTCCTTGGTCCTTTTCAGGTACTTCAGGATATTCTTGACCGTTGTCCAGTGTTCCATGCCGAGATTACTTTGTTACCTTCCTACCAAACTTATGGCAAGGTTTACATCAGGTCTGGTACACAGCATAGCATACATGATAGACCCTATGGTCGAGGCATAGGGGACGACACTCATCTTTTCTCTATCTTCTGCCGTGGTCGGGCATTGAGCCGTGCTCAATCTCGTACCATGCAATATAGGCAAGAACCCTTCTTTGACTGATCCATTTTGAACTTCTTCAATATCTTGTCAAGGTACGTGCTCTGTGAAAGACCAATGAGGCGTCTCAATCTATCTCTATAGATCTTGATGCCTAATATATAAGCAGCTTCTCCAAGGTCCTTCATTGAAAAACGCTTGTTCAAGTAGGCCTTTATGCTTTCCAAGAATTCTATATCATTTCCCATCAATAGTATGTCATCCACATACAATATGAGAAATGCTACAGAGCTCCCACTCACTTTCTTGTAAATGCAGGCTTCTCCATAAGTCTGCATAAACCCAAACACTTTGATCATCTCATCAAAACGAATGTTCCAACTCCGAGATGCTTGCACCAGCCCATAAATCGAGCGTTGGAGCTTGCACACCTTGTCAGCATTCTTAGGATCGACAAAACCTTCCGGCTGCATCATATACAATTTTCCTTAAGTAAACCATTAAGGAATGCCGTTTTGACGTCCATTTGCCATATCTCATAATCATAGAATGCAGCAATTGCTAAAATGATTCGGACGGACTTCAGCTTCGCTACGGGTGAGAAAGTCTCATCGTAGTCAACCCCTTGAACTTGTCGATAACCCTTAGCGACAAGCCGAGCTTTATAGATGGTCACATTACCATCCACGTTTGTCTTCTTCTTAAAGATCCATTTATTTTCTATGGCTCACCGATCAACGGGCAAGTCAGTCAAAGTCCATACTTCGTTTTCATACATGGATCCTATCTCGGATTTCATGGCTTCCAGCCATTTGTCGGAATCCGAGCCCACCATCGCTTCTTCATAGTTCGAAGGTTCACCATTGTCTAACAACATGATTTCCAAGACAGGGTTGCCGTACCACTCTGGTGCGGAACATGTCCTTGTGGACCCACGAAGTTCAGTAGCAACTTGATCTGAAGTTTCATGATCATCATCATCAACTTCCTCTCTAGTCGGTGCAGGCACCTCAGGAACATTTTCTTGAGCTGCGCCATTTACCGGTTCAAGAGGTAATAATTCATCAAGTTCTACTTTCCTCCCACTTATTTCTTTTGAGAGAAACTCTTTCTCTAGAAAGGACCCATTCTTGGCAACAAAGATCTTGCCTTCGGATCTGAGGTAGAAGGTATACCCAACAGTTTCTTTAGGGTATCCTATGAAGATGCATTTTTCCGATTTGGATTCGAGCTTTTCAGGTTGAAGTTTCTTGACATAAGCATCACATCCCCAAACTTTTATAAACGACAGCTTAGGTTTCTTCCCAAACCATAATTCATACGTGTCGTCTCAATGGATTTCGATAGAGCCCTATTTAAAGTGAATGCGGCAGTCTCTAAAGCATAGCCCCAAAATGATAGCGGTAAATCGGTAAGAGACATCATAGATCGCACTCTAATAGAGTGCGATTACGACGTTCGGACACACCATTACGCTGAGGTGTTCCAGGCGGCGTGAGTTGTGAAACTATTCCACATTTTCTTAAGTATGTGCCAAATTCGTGACTCAAGTATTCTCCCCCACGATCCAATCGAAAGAACTTGATTTTCCTGTCACGTTGATTCTCAACCTCACTCTGAAATTCCTTGAACTTTTCAAAGGTCTCAGACTTGTGTTTCATTAAGTAGACATACCCATATCTACTCAAGTCATCAGTGCGGGTGAGAACATAATGATAGCCACTACGAGCCTCAACACTCATTGGACCGCACACATCAGTATGTATGATTTCCAATAAGTTGGTTGCTCGCTCCATTGTTCCTGAGAACGGAGTCTTGGTCATTTTACCCATTGGGCACTATCCGGAGTGTTATTATCTCCTGTGCCGGTATCACCACTTTTGCTTTGGTGGGACTTAGAGCGGCGCCGCTGACGTCGGCGCCTGGGTTGCTTCTTGTAGGGGTCATCCTCCGCTATCTAGTTGCCATTGCCTTCGTTGGGTGTATCCACCATGTATATGTCATATGACGAGGTGGCTTTCCAGTTCCCTATAGGTGCTGATTCATGTTCGTCTCCTACATATTCATCCATACCGTCGATGTCTTCGGAGTCGAAGTCGAGCTTGTCGGTTAAATCATCGACAATGGCTACGAAGTGGGTGGTGGGTGGGCATCGAATTTCTTCGTCATCCGCATCCCAATCCTGTTGGCCATAATCCGGCCACGGCTCTCCTGACAAAGAAAGAGACTTTAGTGAATTCAGAATGTCGCCGAAGGGCGAGTGTTGAAAGATACCCGCGGCGGTGAATTCCATGATCAGCGCCCAATCGGATTCGATTGGCAGGGGGCGGATGATTCGGAGTCCGGAAAAGAGTCCGGCATCTTGGAGTCACGGGGTGCGCAGAGGATAATGCTGGTCTTTGGCTCGATCGCCGTCGAGACTGCAGCCCCTGAGGCGGTGTCTAGCCACCCGTCCTCGATTGGCGCAGTTGGCTCCGAGCTAAGGTTCGGAGCTGATGCGGGCGCGGCCTCTGGGGTACTGTTCGGCGACGGAGCTAGGTCATACCCATCGCGACAGTACGGCGCGCCCGGCTGTGGTTCGAATCCGTCGAAGATCAAGTCTCCGCGGATGTCGGCCGTGTAGTTCAAACTTCCAAATCTGACCTGATGGCCAGGGGCGTAGCTTTCAATCTGCTCCAGATGGCCAAGCGAATTAGCCCGCAGTGCAAAGCCGCCAAATACGAAGATCTGTCCGAGGAGAAAAGTCTCACCCTGGACCGCATCGCTATCGCTGATAGTAGGAGCCATCAAGCCTAACGGCGACGACACAGAGGAACTCTCAATGAAAGCACCAATGTCGGTGTCAAAACCGGCGGATCTTGGGTAGGGGGTCCCGAACTGTGTGTCTAGGCCGGATGGTAATAGGAGGCAGGGGACACGATGTTTTACCCAGGTTCGGGCCCTCTTGATGGATGTAAAACCCTACGTCCTACTTGATTAATATTGATGATATGGGTAGTGCAAGAGTAGATCTACCATGAGATCATAGAGGCTAAACCCTAGAAGCTAGCCTATGGTATGATTGTATGTTATGGTTGTTGTCCTACGGACTAAAACCCTTCGGTTTATATACACACCGAAGAGGGTTAGGGTTACACAAGGTCGGTTACAAAGGAGGAGATATCCATATTCGTATTGCCTAGCTTGCCTTCCACGCCATGTAGAGTCCCATCCGGACACGAGACGAAGTCTTCAATCTTGTATATTCATAGTCTAACAGTCCGGCCAATGGAGATAGTACGACTGTCCGAAGACCCCCTAATCCAGGACTCCCTCACCGGGGGAACCTGCTTCGTCCCTCTACTCTTTGTGCTCTCGGCCTTGGCGTTGTCTTGTTTGCCTTGGTGCTTCGGCTTCTCTCTGGCTTCCCTCCTCTGCCCTGCTAAGTGTGGCCACGGCACGTGGCTCTGACCGCCCGCGCATCAGTAAAGGGGTCAAAAGGAGAGCCCCTACTGTTCACAGGTACTCATGTCCGCTGCTGAATCACTAGGTTCTCATCAACTTAACTCATTTGCATCATTCCTTGCAGAAAAACTTCATAGCTCTTCAAAACTCAATAGTTCAAAATCCTCAGCTGAAGAATATGGTAGATGACAAGAAACCTCAGAAGGGAGGCACGAAACCTGAAGTTAGCACTGCGTTTGAGATTCCTGATGACATCTATGTAGGGTACTGCACTCCTGATGAAACGAAGAATGAGCGCAAAGTGCGCATTCAGAAAATTGAAAGGAGATGGGCACATGAATGGAAGGATTACAAGTATGTAACTCCAAAGTACATGAAGAAATTCGCTGTACACCCTCCATGCCCAAGACCTCCATTGGCACCAGGCCAAGTTGCTGATCCCTCAAGCATCAGAAGAGGTGAGGAATTTCCCGCTGACTGGGCCAAGCATCAAGCTAAACTAGCCAAAATGGCAAAAGAGGTCGTGAAGAAATTCAATGAAGATTCTGCAGCTGCCACTACTGAGGCCACTGCTAGCAAGCCCAAGAAGGCTATGCCAAAGAAGCCCACACACAAGCCTAGTGCCTCTTCTTCAATGCCCTCACGGCCAATTCCTCAAGCTGCCCCAGTTCCTCAAGTTCCAAAGTCCTCAGCTCATTCAGCAAAATCCTCAGCACCTGTGCATCTTGCCTCATGTCAAAGGTCCATAGGCAAATCAATTGCCTCAAGAGCCTCTGCAAGTTCTTCAGCTCCTCCGGATTCCTCAACAGGCCCCGTCTTGCTAAGGACAAGGCCACTGCTGGACGAGGCACTAGACCAAGTCCTCACAAGAAGCATGCGCCTTCCAAGTGCTGTCCACGGATGACAAAGCTGATGATGATGAACTTGCTGAAATCATCAAAGAGAAATAGTAGGGGGCCGCTAGAGCCAAAGGCACAAATGTGCCATTGATGTTGGATCCCAAGCTGATCCTTGACTTCATTGATCTATGGCACAAGGATCCAAACACACCTATGCCAGACTTCAAGCTCACTCCTGGACAAAGTCACATGCTGACTGCCTTTATCAGTGAAGAAAATTGGAAATTTGAGAAGGCAATGAAGCTGAAGAAAGCTTAGTACAAGAAGGAGCGTTATCTGAAGAAAAATGTTGTCAACATGACAACTGATAAACTTGTGGCTATCCAAACTAAGATCAAAGGACTCGGTGATGAATTCAACGTCTACCGCACAGACTTTCTTGGAGCCAAAGTCAGATTTGTGAAGTTGGCTGAGAAATTCACTTCAAAAGTTGAATCTCCATAGGGTGAAGCATCTGCTCAGCCCACTGAAGAACATGCCAGCACCGTTGATGAAAATCAGGCTAGTGATGAAACTGCTAGTACCAGGGCTGATGACTCTATTCCAGCCGTTGATGAGTGATACTTGTCCAACGTATCTATAATTTTTTATTGTTCCATGCTATTATATTATCTGTTTGGATTTTTATGGGCTTTATTATACACTTTTATATTATTTTTGGGGCTGACCTATTAACCGGAGGCCCAGCCCAAATTGTTGTTTTCTTGCCTATTTCGGTGTTTTGAAGAAAAGGAATATCAAACGGAGTCCAAACGGAATGAAACCTTTGGGAGAGTTATTTTTGGAACGGAAGCAATCCAGGAGACTTGGAGTATACGTCAGGGAAGCTTCGAGGTGGCCACGAGGCAGGGAGGCGCGCCCCACCCTTGCGGGCCCCTTGTGGCTCCCCTGACTGACTTCTTTCGCCTATATATGTCCATATACCCTAAAAACATCGGGGAACAGAATAGATTGGGAGTTCCACCGCCAGAAGCCTTCGTAGCCACGGAAAACCAATCTAGACCCGTTCCGGCACCCTGCCGGAGGGGGAATCCCTCTCCGGTGGCCATCTGCATCATCCCGACGCTCTCCATGATGATGAGGGAGTAGTTCTCCCTCAGGGCTCAGGGTGATGTGTTTGATCTCTCTCTCTCTCTCTCTCTCGTGTTCTAGAGGTGGTAAGATCTTGATGTATTGCGAGCTTTGCTATTATAGTTGGATCTTATGATATTTCTCCCCCTCTACTCTCTTGTGATGAATTGAGTTTTCCCTTTGAAGTTATCTTATCGGATTGAGTCTTTAAGGATTTGAGAACACTTGATGTATGTCTTGCATATGCTTATCTGTGGTGACAATGGGATATCACGTGATCCACTTGATGTATGTTTTCGTGCTCAACATGCAAGTTTCGTGACCTCATGAACTTATGCATAGGGGTTGGCACACGTTTTCGTCTTGACTCTCCGGCAGAAACTTTGGGGCACTCTTTGAAGTTCTTTGTGTTGGTTGAATAGATGAATCTGAAATTGTGTGATGCATATCGTATAATCATACCCACGGATACTTGAGGTGACATTGGAGTATCTAGGTGACATTAGGGTTTTGGTTGATTTGTGTCTTAAGGAGTTATTCTAGTACGAACTCTATGATAGATTGAACGGAAAGAATAGCTTCATGTTATTTTACTACGGAGTCTTGAATAGATCGATCAGAAAGGAGAACTTTGAGGTGGTTTCGTACCCTACCATAATCTCTTCGTTTGTTCTCTGCTATTAGTGACTTTGGAGTGACTCTTTGTTGCATGTTGAGGGATAGTTATATGATCCAATTATGTTATTATTGTTGAGAGAACTTGCACTAGTGAAAGTATGAACCCTAGGCCTTGTTTCAACACATTGCAAAACCGTTTACGCTCACATTTACCATTTGCTACCTTGCTGTTTTTATATTTTCAGATTACAAAAACCATTATTTACTATCCATATTGCACTTGTATCACCATCTCTTCGCCAAACTAGTGCACCTATACAATTTACCATTGTATTGGGTGTGTTGGGGACACAAGAGACTCTTTGTTATTTGGTTGCAGGGTTGCTTGAGAGAGACCATCTTCATCCTACGCCTCCCACGGATTGATAAACCTTAGGTCATCCACTTGAGGGAAATTTGCTACTGTCCTACAAACTTGTGCACTTGGAGGCCCAACAATGTCTACAAGAAGAAGGTTGTGTAGTAGACATCAAGCTCTTTTCTGGCGCCGTTGCCGGGGAGGTTAGCGCTTGAAGGTATATCTTTAGATCTTGCAATCGAATCATTTTGTTTCTTGTTTTATCACTAGTTTAGTCTATAAAATAAAACTACAAAAAAATGGAATTGAAGGTACCTCATATGCTTCATATTTTTAATATCTTTCATGAGAATAAGGATTCCGATAATTGTGCTCAAGTGCTAGAAGAAGAATGCATTAGAATGTTTGGCACTAAATATTTGAATGATGAGCATGATTGCAATGTTGTTAGTACGAATTCCTTGAATATCCATGGTGCTAATGATATGCAAAGCCACAAGCTTGGGGAAGCTATGTTTGATGAACATGACATGTTTAGTCCCCCAAAGCTTTGATGAGCAAATTTATTATGATGATAGCATGCCTCCTATTTATGATGATTATACTGATGAAAGTGGGTTTGGAAGAGTGTCAACTTTAGGAAGTGATGATCCCACTATTTTGGAGGATGTTGAGTCTTATTGTGATAATTATAAAAGTGGATTTGGAGAGGTCATGACTTTATTTAGTAATGATTCCACTATTTTGGAAGAGGTTCCAATTAATTATGAGAACAAAGTTGCTATCTATGATGATTATTGTGATGACATGTATGCTATAAAGAACAATGATAACCATGAAACTTGTCATCTTGATTTTAACTTTCAATTGGATTATGCCTCACATGATAGTTATTTTGTTGAGTTTGCTCCCACTACTATTCATGAGAAGAAATTTGCTTATGTGGAGAGTAATAAAAATTCTATGCTTGTAGATCATGAAAAGAATGCTTTATGTGCTGGTTATATTGTTGAATTCATTCATGATGCTACTGAAAATTATTATGAGGGAGGAATATATGCTTGTAGGAATTGCAATAATATCAAGTTTCCTCTCTATGTGCTCAAAATTTTGAAGTTATGCTTGTTTTGCCTTCCTATGCTAGTTGATTATTGTTCCCATAAGTTGTTTGCTAACAAAATCCCTATGCATAGGAAGTGGGTTAGAGTTAAATGTGATAGTCATATTCTTCATGATGCTCTCTTTATGTTTCAATTCTTATCTTTTATGTGAGCATCGTTGAAATCATCATGCCTAGCTAGGGGCGTTAAATGATAGCGCTTGTTGGCAGGCAACCCGATTTTATTTTTGTCCATTGCTTTTTGTTCCTGTTTAGTAATAAATAATTTATCTAGCCTCTATTATGATTGAGTTTTTATGTTTTAATTATTGTTTGTGCCAAGTAGAATCTTTGAGAAGACTTGGGGAAAGTCTTTGCAATCTTGCTGTAAAAAATAGAAACTTCTGCGCTCACGAGAATTAATGTCATTTTTTATTCGAGAGAGATATTTATCTAATTATTTTTGAAGATGAGTAATAGATAAATTCCTCAAGTCCAGTAATTTATTTTAGAATTTTTGGGGTTCCAGAAGTATACGTTTGATCCAGATTACTACAGACTGTTCTGTTTTTGACAGATTCTTTTTTCTATGTGTTGTTTTCTTATTTTGATGAATCTATGAGTACTATCGGGAGGTATGAACCATAGATGAGTTGGAATACAGTAGATATTTCACCAATATGAATTTAGAATGAGTTCACAACAGTACCTAAGTGGTGATTTATTTTCTTATACTAACGGAGCTTATGAGTTTTCTGTTAAGTTTTGTGTTGTGAAGTTTTCAAGTTTTGGGTAAAGATTCGATGGACTATGGAATAAGGAGTGGCAAGAGCCTAAGCTTGGGGATGCCCAAGGCACCCCAAGGTAATATTCAAGGACAACCAAGAGCCTAAGCTTGGGGATGCCCCGGAAGGCATCCCCTCTTTCGTCTTCGTTCATCGGTAACTTTACTTGGAGCTATATTTTTATTCACCACATGATATGTGTTTTGCTTGGAGCGTCATTTTTTTGCTTGCTGTTTGAATAAAATACAAAGATCTGAAATTATTAAATGTTAGAGATTCTTGACATAGTTGCATAATTATTCGACTACTCATTGTGCTTCACTTATATCTTTTCAGCTATATAGGTTTTGCTCTAGTGCTTCACTTATATCTTTTAGAGCACGGTGGTGGTTTTATTTTATAGAAATAATTGATCTATCATGCTTCACTTATATTATTTTGAGAGTTCTTTAGAACAACATGGCATTATAAAAACTTTCATATAAGTGCAATGAATACTAAGAGAAGTCTGATACTTGATGATTGTTTTGAGATATGGAGATGGTGATATTAGAGTCATGCTAGTTGAGTAGTTGTGAATTTGGGAAATACTTGTGTTGAAGTTTGTGATTCCCGTAGCATGCACGTATGGTGAACCGTTATGTGATGAAGTCGGTGCATGATTTATTTATTGATTGCCTTCCTTATGAGTGGCGGTCGGGGACGAGCCATGCTCTTTTACTACCAATCTATCCCCCTAGGAGCATGCGCGTAGTACTTTGTTTTGATAAATAATAGATTTTTGCAATAAGTATGTGCGTTCTTTATGACTAATGTTGAGTCCATGGATTATACACACTCTCACCCTTCCACCATTGCTAGCCTCTCTAATACCACGCACCTTTCGCCAGTATCATACACTCACCGTATACCTTCCTCAAAACAGCCACCATACCTAACTATTATGGCATTTCCATAGCCATTCCGAGATATATTGCCATGCAAATTTCGACTGTTCTGTTATTATGACACGGTTCGTCATTGTCATATTGCTTGCATGATCATGTAGTTTGACATCGATTTGTGGCAAAGCCACCGTTCATAATTATTCATACATGTCACTCATGCATCATTGCACATCCCGGTACACCGCCAAAGGTATTCACATAGAGTCATATTTTGTTCTAAGTATCGAGTTGTAATTCTTGAGTTGTAAGTAAATAAAAGTGTGATGATCATCATTATTAGAGCATTGTCCTAGTGAGGAAAGGATGATGGAGACTATGATTCCCCACAATTCAGGATCAGACTCCGGACGAAAAATGAAAAAAAAGAAGAGAAAAAGAGGCCATAAAAAAAGATAAGGCCCAAAAAAAGAGAAAAGAAGAGAGAAGGGGCAATGCTACTATCCTTTTACCACACTTGTGCTTCAAAGTAGCACCATGATCTTCATGATAGAGAGTCTCCTATGTTGTCACTTTCATATACTAGTGGGAATCTTTCATTCTAGAACTTGGCTTGTATATTCCAATGATGGGCTTCCTCAAAATGCCCTAGGTCTTCGTGAGCAAGCGAGTTGGATGCACACCCACTATTTTCTTTTGTTGAGCTTTCATACACTTATAACTCTAGTGCATCAGTTGTGCCTGAGGTAAATGAACCAATTTCCTTTGCTCCTCCTCCACCAACACCAAGTCCAGTACTTCCTTCTACATCAGAAGCAGAGAAAACCAAGGCTGGAGAGCGAGCAGTAGTGAAAAAAAGAAAAGCAGCAGTGAAAAGCAAGGCTGGAGAGCGAGCTACATTAAAGGAACTCATTCCCTTTGGTGAGGATTATGAGATCCCTAGCGGATCTGATGAAGATGTTCCTTCTGCTGCTTCTTTAGAGCAGTTGGACGAAGAAATTGAAGCGGATAATATCCCTTCAACCCCAGTCATCTCCTCGCATATGCCTCAGTTCATAGCTGAAGAGGCAGGCGTTGAAGAATTGAATGAAGAAGAAGACATGGACATTGGGTGCTCCACTCGAGTGCTGAATGATGATTATTGGGATAGTCAGCACCCCAACTCTCCCATGTTCACACCACTGCAACAAATTCCGCAGTCCCCAGTCCACACTGAAGTTCAAATGGGTTCTGAACATCATCACTCCACTCCTTCCATTCCTGAAAAAATTCCAGCCACTAGTGCTAAAGTTAATATTGATAAAGAATTGAAGACCCAGGCCGCTACTGAAGCAGAAACTGAAATTCCTCAGCATGTGGTTCCTGAGAATGTGATTTCTGAGGCTGTGATGACTTTGACTAACACTCCTCAGCCCAAGCCGAAGAATCCCTTCTCCAAGAAGCAAAAATTCAAGGCTGACGACTTCTTTCATGAGCATGTATTCTTCATAGATTACAAACATTATGACTCTGCTCGTTTGCGAAGGAAGTGTTTCTGGACCGCAAGCCAAGAAAACTTCTATTCTTCACTGCTTTTCGATAAGGACAAAGTATTTGATCATGAGCATATTCCTCATATGGACATGGAATCAATGCCTTGCTTCACAGCAATCCTCAGTATTCTTCATGATGCTGGGCTACTAAACTTCTGCACAGACATCGTAGACTAGAATGAAGAACTAATTTTTCAGTTCTACGCGATGCTGCACATCACAGGAAATGTTGAAAATGTGAATTCTTGGGTGTTGGACTGGATGGCAGAAAATACTCACTTCAAAGCACCGGCCTCCGAATTGCTTCATGCCCTGCCTGTCAGTCCTCCCCTTCAAGGTGTGCAGCTCATATACCATGAACCTGAGCTATCTGGTTCATGCCCTGAATTGCTTCATGCCCTGCCTGTCAGTCCTCCCCTTCAAGGTGTGCAGCTCATATACCATGAACATGAGCTATCTGATGATACGTCTCCGTCGTATCTATTTTCCCAAACACTTTTGCCCTTGTTTTGGACTCTAACCTCTATGATTTGAATGGAACTAACCCGGACTGACTCTGTTTTCAGCAGAATTACCATGGTGTTGTTTTATGTGCAGAAAACAAATATTGTCGGAATGACCTGAAACTCCATGGAACATCTTAGAAAAAATAATAAAAATCCTCGCCAAAGATGAAGACCAGGGGGCCCACACCCTTCTCACGAGGGTGGGGGGCGCCCCCCCCTAGGGCGCGCCCCCTACCTCGTGGGCCCCCTGTTGCGTCTTCGACTCTAACTCCACCTCCATATATTGAGTTTCGATGAGAAAAAAATCAAAGAGAAGAAATCATCGCGTTTTATGATACGGAGCCGCCGCCAAGCCCTAAAACCTCTCGGGAGGGCTGATCTGGAGTCCGTTCGGGGCTCCGAAGAGGGGGATTCGTCGTTGTCGTCATCATCAACCATCCTCCATCACCAATTTGATGATGCTCACCGCCGTGCGTGAGTAATTGCATCATAGGCTTGCTGGACGATGATGGGTTGGATGAGATTTATCATGTAATCGAGTTAGTAGTGTTAGGGTTTGATCCCTAGTATCCATTATGTTCTGAGATTGATGTTGCTATGACTTTGCTATGCTTCATGCTTGTCACTAGGGCCCGAGTGCCATGATTTCAGATCTGACCCTATTATGTTTCCATGAATATATGTGAGCTCTTGATCCTATCTTGCAAGTCTATACTCATCTACTATGTGTTATGATCCGGCAACCCCGAAGTGACAATAATCGGGACCACTCCCTGTGATGACCATAGTTTGAGGAGTTCATGTATTCACTATGTGCTAATGCTTTGTTCCGGTTCTCTATTAAAAGGAGGCCTTAATATCCCTAAGTTTCCAATAGGACCTCGCTGCCACGGGAGGGTAGGACAAAAGATGTCATGCAAGTTCTTTTCCATAAGCACGTATGACTATATACGGAATACATGCCTACATTATATTGATGAATTGGAGCTAGTTCTGTGTCACCCTATGTTATGACTGTTACATGATGAACCGCATCCGGCATAATTATCCATCACTGATCCGGTGCCTACAAGTTTTCCATATACTGGTTCTCTCTTATTTACTTTCCGCTGCTACTGTTACAATCACTACAAAATACCAAAAACATTACTTTTGTTGTCCTTACTTTTGTTGCTGCTACCACCACTATCATATTACTTTGCTATTAAACACTTTGCTGCAGATACTAATTTCCAGGTGTGGTTGAATTGACAACTCAGATGCTAATACTTGAGAATATTCTTTGGCTCCCCTTGTGTCGAATCAATAAATTTGGGTTGAATACTCTACCCTCGAAAGCTGTTGCGATCCCCTATACTTGTTGGTTATCATCTGACCATTACATGCAAGTTTTGATGAAACCTCTGATGCTTGGTCAAGCCCCAAGGACCAAATTCCTCATGAAGGAATTGTTGTATGTGCCATTGACCATCTATCACATTCTGACCAAGATATTGAGTCCAATCAAAGGCCACGACTTGAATGAAGAAGAAGTCGTTGGCATCATGAAGAATTTGTTGTTCAACATCATTCATGGCGTCCCAATCAACTACCATGATTTCTTCATGAGGACTCCGGCAAATGTTGCATTGTCGCCTTTTGAGTTGAAGCCTTATGCTCCCTGATTATGAGATTCCTAAGATCAAGGTCTTCTATCAATTACAAGGCTGACTTTCAGAATCATCTCAGTTACTTGCTGGCCATTGAAGTCTTCAAAAGACATGTTTCCTCATCTGATGAGAAGGGCAAGGCAACTGCTGTTATTGATGAAGGCATTCGTCCATTGGATGGTCAGTTCTGCAAAGCTGCATCTTACTCCACCAACGATGACTCTGCCACTCATGACTCTGCCGCCAATGCTTCAATGAAAAATCCTCAAGCCACATCTCCAAGGGTGTTGACTAATCGTGAGCTTCTCCTCGGTCTTCACCAAAAGGTCGATTGTAACCATAAATAGGTCAAGCGTCAGTTTGGTTCAATTCTTCAGAACATGACCATCATTCAGAATTCAGTGAAGAAGAACCATTACTACCTCCATGAAGTATTTGATCGCACCTGGGCTGTTCTGACTCATCTCTATGGTGAAGATGACCTCAAGAAGATGGGCTACAAGTAGGACTTTGACTAGTCTTGGCCACCTTCGAAGAAATTCAAGAAGGTCAAAGTTCCTCACTTGGTAGCCAGCTCTTGTTCTTCATCATGCGATACTGATGAAAATGAAGATTTGGACGACACTGTGTCATACCTACTTCAACAATCGACCCAAACAACGCTGGCGCTCCTCCATCGAATTCATGATGATATTCTTCAGGGGCGTCAGTCCTCATTTTTCGTCCCTTTTGGTCATTCGTTGACAAAGGGGGAGAAATTTGAGTTAGTCTTCAAGCGCGTCTATCTATATGGGCATTTTTTGCTAAGTTACAACTCTCGTTCTTTTGAAGATTTATTGGATCGAGTTGTGAACTTAAGTACGATGGTGGTCTGCTACTTTTGCTATGTTCTTCTACATGTTATTTCCTCATGTATGTTAATGCATGCATGCTGAATTACATAAGTCACCATGTTTCATCATGCATTTCAAATTCTCCAAATCATATGTTAAATGCATGCATGAATTACAAGATATAGGGCAGATCTCCATGATTCTACTCTTCAAATGTGCATTGCTTCAAAAGCAAATTCCTCACTATGCACATCTTCAGGGGGAGTTCTTCTATATCTTGCAATCAAATTCCTCCATATTAGTATTTAC
Source organism: Triticum monococcum (assembly GCA_034509565.1). Classification (NCBI taxonomy): domain Eukaryota; kingdom Viridiplantae; phylum Streptophyta; class Magnoliopsida; order Poales; family Poaceae; genus Triticum; species Triticum monococcum. The sequence goes on from CM067847.1 coordinate 702,329,344, forward strand.
ACTTCATATGTTTATCCCCATTGAAAACTTAACCTATATTATCATCAATCGCCAAAAAGGGGGAGATTCTAAGGGCATCTACATTGGTAGAAAAAGGGCCTGTTGTCCCGGTTCGTAAGGGCCTTTTGTCCCGGTTCCTGAACTGGGACTAAAGGGTCGGTACTAATGCCCTATCCCTTTAGTCCCGGTTCAATCCAGAACCGGGACAGATGGGCCTCCACGTGGCCTGTGCGCGGAGCCCAGGCAGGAGACCCTTTGGCCCCGGTTGGTGGCACCAACCGGGACCAATAGGCATCCACGCGTCAGCATTTCTGTGGCTGGGGTTTTTGTTTTTTTAAAGGGGGGGTTTGGGGGTTTGGGGGGTTAACTTAGGTGTTTCATATATTGTGTTAGCTAGCTATAATTAATAGAGAGAAGTGTCCTCTCTTATGTCCGTGCTTGGTCGACGCTACGTACTATACATACGTATAGGGAGGACTAGACACGCTAGCTAGCTAGTAAGCAAACGAAGGAAACAGAAGATCGTCATGAACATATATGCATACAGATAGAAGTGATATCAACCACCTCTCCTTCTCCGAGAGATTGGTCGAACAACATGTTCTCGTATATCTATCCGACACTACCGACTACATATATACAATAATTATCTCTTACAAATATAATCATACGGACTCATGGTCCACATAGTATTCTCCGTCTTCAGCGATCACGTGGTCAAGAAAGAATGCCGGCAATTCCTCTTGAATTGCTCACATGCGAGCTGGTGCTAGGAGTTCATCCCGCTTCCGAAACATATAATTTGAAGAAGGGGGTCACTACATATATATATGAATGAATGAAACTCAACACAAATGATGTTAATAAAATAAAATTGTGAATGTTGTTATTTACGTACTTCATATTGTTCGTCAGTGTAGCCCCGCTCACAGGTCGTGTGGCGGATGGACTCGCAAACGTAGTATCCACAGAAATCATTCCCTTGTTCCTGCCACAACCACTTTACAAGAAATAAAGGTCAATCAAACTGATAAGCAAGAATGCCAAATGGTAGATGAAACTAGCGCTTGAATCAATAGGAGATGCGTGGAACATGCTACTATAGTACTTACTTTCGGGTGTCTAAATTGCAGCTTCTTCAGGAGTCCTGGAGCTTTTTTGGAGAATTTTTTCCAAACCCTGCCAGACAAAGAAAACAATTACTTGATATATCAGGAAATGACCAAAGTTGCTGATATAGTGGATAATGATCGATTTAACTTACTTCTCGAGCATTTGAGTCATGTCCGCATAGTCCTGGGGATCTTTCCGTCTTGAGTCTAAGACGGTTACTAGTCCCTGATCAAGCTTAATCTCTAGGAGAATATAGTGGTAACTGCACACGCATGCATAACTCATCAATTACATTACTATAACCTTGACTAATATATAAGGGAAACCGAATACGCACAAGACAGTAACACTCACCTGAAGTTGTAAGGAAATAGTATTATATCTTTGTTTTCATTTATTACCAACGATCGTAGCAAGTTGGCCTCGGTATCTGCGGCATGAAATTTAACCTGAGTTGCATCTATGAGATATGTGTTAATGAACCCAATATCACCGACTTGTCTTTTCTTCAATTCGGCGATCTTCAATCTACATAATATAGTGAGGATGATTATGAATACATGCAATGAAAGAGCTGAGCTATATAGAGAGACTTAATGACAGAAGTAGTACTACTTACAGATAGTAGCAGGTGACCATTGTTTTATCGAGGGCCAATTGATTGAAAAACTGAATGAACTCCTCAAATGGAACAGGCAACAGTTCAATTCCAACGAGGTCATGCTCCTTTTTAACTTTCACATACAAAGTACTCCTACCCCCAGAGTCTCTGCAGATTTTCAAGTACCAATCATGCAATCTTCGCATCATCGTTGATAGAGATCTTTCATCTTTGACGAGAGGCTTCCCGTACTCGTATCTTTGTATTTGCACCTCCATGAAATCATAATGTACATCGTCGGGCAGGTAATCGCCAAGATTGCTATAACCGGGCTGACGTTATGGAAGCATGACGTCATGTCATGGCCCGGTGATTATTCGAACCATTTCTTTTAACCAGCCCTGCGCATAACGTGAGGCAGTTTTTTGACAAGTCTTGTCAAAGCAGAGATCGTGTCCCCTTATTACGGGATTCTCATCAATACGGGCGTGGGTAACCCAACCGCGCCATCAATTGCGGTGCTTGGGGGATAAGCGTGTTTTACTAGGCAAGTGGGGATGCTTAGTTTCGTCCGCCCATATAAAGGGATAAGGATTCACCTTTCTATCCACGCCTTCTTCCTCCCCTACCCATCTGTTTTCGCACACTCGAGCACTAGCGCCCAAGTCCGCACTTCCCACCTCAACCTTCTCCAATGATGTCCAGAGCGGGAGGCAGGTGGATGGTCTCCTCCATCATGTAGGGAGACACCAAGAAACTGAGGAGAGCCAGATACCTGCCCGACGACATCGCGCGCCGGCTCCCAGATGAGGGGCAGCTCATCCCCACCCCCAGGCCCCAAGAGAGGGTAGTATTCCTCACCCATTTCCTCCGCGGACTGGGATTCCCTCTCCATCCCTTCGTCTGGGGGCTCATGTTTTATTACGGCCTGGATTTCCACGATCTAGCCTCGAACTTCATCCTCAACATCTCGGTGTTTATCATCGTGTGCGAGGCCTTCCTACGCATCAAACCCCACTTCGGCTTATGGTTGAAGACCTTCAATGTCAAGCCGAAGGTGGTGGGTGGCCGCCAGGCGGAGTGCAGAGGCACCATGGTGGGCAAGATGCCCAACATAACATGGCTCGAGGGCTCCTTTGTGGAAACCATAAAGGGGTGGCAATCGGGGTGGTTCTATATCACCGAGCCGTGCGACCCCGCATGGGTAGCAGCCCCTGAGTTCCGATCTGGCATCCCCATGCGGCTCACCTCCTGGAAAGAGAAGGGCTTGTCCTGGGGTAGTTCGAAAGAGCTGACCGGACTCCAAACATGCATGTATTCAAAACATGGTGGACAAGAAGCTCAAGCTTGTCAACATAGTCCAAGTTATGCTCATCCACCGGATACTCCCGTGCCAACAACGGGAGTTCAACTTGTGGGAGTTCAATCCGGCACAGCACCGAACAATGAACAGGCTCTTCGACACGACTCATGAAGACGCCTGGACGGTGCTGTTCAAAAGTGTCAAGGTCCCTCCCCCTATTACTGAGGATCGCGGATTCAGCACGAAGCGCCAAGCCAGTGCGGTAAGCTGCTTTACCTTTCACAAGATACTTATTTTTTTATATAGATTGACTCTATGCGGGATCTAAACTCCCGTACTTTTGACAGGACTGGCAGACGATGGCCGGACAGATCGACTGTCCGGCTCCTTTGCCCGAAGGCCCCGCAGACGCTCTTCTGGTGAAGATGCTGACTCCGGCCCCTTATAAGGTGCCGGAGAAGACCAAGAAGGCCAAGGGGACCCGAAAGAGTTCCCAATGCCAGGCGTCGTCGGACTCACCATCCGATGACTCTGCGGCAAACTCTTCCCCTGAAGACGAGGAAGAAGAAGAAGAAGATGCTCCCCCACCGACTGGGGGAGACAAGAAAAGGAAGGCCGCCCCAACTAGGGAGCCCGAAGGGTCCAAGAAGGGGAGGATTCTCCTTCCGGACAGTTCCACCGCCGCCGACGAGGGCGAAGGCGAGTGGTTGCCCCGGGCCAAGCCCCCGGGGAGATCGTAAGTATTCAGATACCAGAGTAACTCATAGCATTCCTTTGTCGCACTGCTTTCCCTAACGCCGAACATGATTATGCAGGCCACCACGAACCAGCATCGATGTATCATCGGACGGCTCCCTGGGCTTGTCAGACATGGATGGCGTTCCAGTCCCGACCGCCATCTCCCCTCATCCTGCTGACGACGCAGAGGTGCTATCTCAAGAGGCACCGGGTCGAGGGGAAACAGTCCTGGAGGCGCCTCAAGGCGACCTTCCGGACTCTGGGAGCCGCGGGGATGGGGCCCCCAAGAGCTCCGAGTTCGGCCCTCAGCCGAACACCGCGCCGGACCCTCCAGCGGTTCCGGGCTCGGGCAGGCGGCCTCCTTCTAAGAGGGGCAAGACGCTTGTGCCAGTGACTTCTGTCCATCCAAAGGCACTGGAAAATCTGCTGGATGCGCTTCGCAGCGCTTCCATCGACGAGGAGCACCGCACTATCATGACTGCGGTGATCCAGAAGGTTCAGTCCGCCAAGAGCGGATTGACTAAAGCCTGTGCCAGCCTTCTAACAGGCTTTGAGGCAAGTGTTTTAAAATGTAGTAGAAATATTACCGCATAGACAGTAGCCCCTGATGCTTTGTTCGGTGTTCACAAAGAAAAGCCGAACAGAGGATCAAATAATATCGCATGAGTCTAATATAAGTATGTCAATATGCATATGCAGGCTTCGCTGCTGGCGTCCGCCGCACTAACTGCGGAGGTCGCCGTACTAAAGCAGGACCTCGAGGGGTCCAAGAAAGAGCTTGGACTTGCCAAGAGGCAGCTCGAGGAGAGCAAGGGTAAGTAATACCCCGTCTATAGATATGTATATATAAAAAGCGATGCGATTGCAAAATGACAGGATCATTGTATGTTTGCCAGGGTCCACGACCGAGGTGGCGACCCTGAAGCAAGCGCTGACCAAGGCCGAAGATACAGCGGCCAAGGAGCACACCGAGCGAGAGAAGCACGAGGCTCGGGTGGGCGAGGTGCGGCAAGAGCTCCAGGCTCTTGTGGCGAAGCACGAGCCGTTGGAGCTTGACTCCAAGACGCGGGAGTCTGAGCTTGCCGCGGCCCTCGAGAGTGTAAAAGGTGCCAAGGCTGAAGCCCAAAAGGCCCTCCAAGAGATCGACGCGATGAAGAAGATAGCGGCGGGTAAGGCTTTCTATATGCAAAGCAAGCATGTAAAAGTAAATTACCGATTACTTACCCAGATCCGGAGCTCTTAAGGAGCATTCGCAGATTTTCCCCGTAGTGTGTCCGATGCCGCACGATTTTACCAGGCCGAGGACGGAAGCTCGACGGAGAAGCTGTTCTGGTCTCAGTATGCTGAGGCCGAACATCCGGTGCCAATGAGCGACCAGCTGAAGCAGATGGTCGAGCTACATAAGGCGGCCGATCAGGCCATGAAGAGCTTTACAGTCCGGTTGTGGCCTGGTGACGCCCTTCCGAACAGCTTCTTCGGCCTGGTGAGGCGGCTCGTGGATGCCTGCCCGCGGCTGGAGGTCGTCAAGCGATCTGTCTACATTGAAGGTGCATGCTAGGCTTTCGCCCGTGTGAAATTGCAGTGGGTCAAGCTAGACGCCGTGAAGCTAATCAAGGAGGGGCTGCCAGAGGGCAAGGAGCACCGCCACCCCGAGATGTTGTCAGGACCCCGATCCTAGGTCACACCGATCTAGCATGTAACACATCATATCACTTTGTGGCCTCACGCACGGTATTTCCACGGGTGCCACCTTACCTGGCCCGGGACCGTTTGCGCCTTTTGGCTCACGTATATGATAGTGTCGCTAGCATCCATATGACAAAGAACCCGGGCCGACATGGCTAGTCGTGAACCCAAAGTAGGCATACATGAATCAACCTCGAGCATGTCGGTCAACAGCGTGTGAATCCGGGCTGTAGCACTGGGCTAACAGGACTCCGGTAACCCGGGCTGTAGCAGGCTAGGCAGGACTCCGAATGTCACCGCGTGACATTTCCCCGAAGGGACAGACATAGGAACGAAGTGAATCACATGCCGGCCAGTCAAGTGTCCTAAACAGTAGTGCTGGGCTAGCAGGACTCCGGTGATCCGGGCTGTAGCGGACTACTATCGCTCAGAGGCACTAGACTACATTTCCCCATATGATAGGCTGCCAAGGATAAACAACTAGATAGTCGGATCCCACACATACCAAGCATTTCAATCATACACACAATATGCTCGATATGTGTGAATACAACATGGCATCACAACATAACTCTACAACTCAAGTATTAAATCATTAGGCTCCGAAGAGCCAGATATTACAAGCATGGGTCTCATGACCCAACAATCATAGCATACAAATCAAACACATGCGGAAGCTTAACATGTCTGAGTACAGACATCTATAAATGAAAAAGGCTAAGAAGCCTAACTATCTACCAAATCCTGTCGAGGGCACAAGATCGTAGCTGAGGTATCAAGCTAAATGTCGAAGTCCACGCGGAACTACTAGCGAGACTGAAGTCTCTCTGCAAAACATAAATTAAGCAAACGTGAGTACAAAGGTACTCAGCAAGACTTACATCAGAACTAGCTACATATGCATCGGTATCAACAAAAGGGGGTGGTGGAGTTTAACTGCAGCAAGCCAGCTTTGACTCGGTGGCTATTCTGAACTACGATTGCAAGCAACTCTTTTGAGGTGGCGCACACGAGTCCACACATTCACCAATCAATACACCACTATGGATCCGCTCTCGTCTCCCTACGAGAAGGCCATCCATAGCACTCACACTTATCATGCGAGTTTTAGAGTATCCACTTTCACTTGTCTATGAACTATGCAAGGGGTCCAAGTTTCCATATCCGAGGAATCCGGCTATTCGAATAGATAATGATAACCCTGCAGGGGTGTACTTCTTCACACACGCTCTCACCACTTATAGCCCTGTACACGTCATGTACCTCGGCAATCTTCAAGCGGAAACCGGGCGAGGGTGTCGGCCACGGCCTACCTAAACACTTAAGTCTCTAGTCCAGGTTTATCGCCTATTCGGGTTCCATCCGCGAGGAGATCCGGCCGGAGTTTTGCTCACAGCCCCAAACGATGTGTGCAGGGTTCCCGAGACACCAAACGGGCGCCCGGTACACCGTGCCACAGTGTATCTACCGCAACATAGCCCACCCCTAGGGTCAGCGCTACGCACGGCCGCCAACACATATCCTACAAACACCAGAAACTAGTTGCAACTCCTGGACAGAGTACTAGGGTGATTAAGAAGCCGAGAGGGGCCATTGGTTTCGGGCCCAATGCGTGGTAGTAACTGTTCATGGATCACAGACACAGAACTTAGTTCCTGAGGACGGCTGCAATGAGACAACCCACCATGTACTCCTACATGGCCTCTCACCGCTACCTTTACCAAATCGTGTTCACACACTTAGCTCTCAACAGTAGGACATGTTTACACACCTCCGATCCATCCCCGATGAATCAGACCTGACTCAACTCTAAGCAGTAGCAGGCACAACAAACAAGCATGAATGAGTAGGCACATCAGGGCTCAAACAACTTCTACTCATGCTAGTGGGTTTCATCTATTTACTGTGGCAATGACAGGTCATGCAGAGGATAAGGGGTTCAACTACCGCAACAAGTAACAGATGAATCGTTGTTGTCCTAATGCAGTAAAAGAGAGCAGGAGCGAGAGAGGGGGATTGTATCGGAATGAACAAGGGGGTTTTGCTTGCCTGGCACTTCTGAAGATATCATTGGGTCTTCATCAGTGTCAACGATCACATCATTGGTACAACGTCTATCGAGAGGGGACAAATACCGGCAACAGAGAAAGAAATACAATCAATGCAATGCACAGTATGATGCATGATCATGACATGTCAATATGTTGTGGTTTGAGCTAATGCAACTAGCTATGATTTAAATGAAATTGGTTTGAGTGCAAGATTCAAATTCCAACCCCATATATGATTATTTAAATGCCCTTTATTTGTTTTGTCCAAAACAGAGGACAAACATTGTTCAAACATGCATGAAAATGGTACAAATGGATTCCTTGAATTTTTCTAATAATTTTACATATATAGTTTATCTTATTTGGAGTTACGGTTGAATTACTATGAATTTTTGAAGTTTGGGTATTTTCTGAAATTTATAAATCATTTCTGATTTATTTTAATTCCAGAAAAAGGTTTATGACGTCAGGGTGACATCAGCACCACGTCAGCAAGTCAACTGGTCGGTCCAGGTCAAACCTGACAGTGGGTCCCGCGTGTCAGTGTAATTTGTTAACTAAAATATTAATTAGCACTAATCCTAATTAGTCAGCAGGGTTGGGCCCTACCTGTCATTGACCCAGGGGTCAAACTGGGCCCACCCATGGTCAAACTTGGTCGGCGGGGTCAACTCGCCGGCGTCGAGTCGCCGGCGAGGCCAGACGCGGCAGAGCAGCGTGGGTATCGCGCTCCGGCGACCAAAACAACGGCGGAGGCGTGCTGCGTGCTGCTGGTGGACTCGCGCGTCGAGTGGTGTAGGCGGTGGGTGCGGGGGTGGCCGGAGATGACGCCGGCGAGCACGAATGCGGCGGCCGGCGTTCGGGTGTTCGCGGGATCGATGCTGCGGTGCACGGGAGGAGGAGCTGGTGGTGGCTACGGGCTCCTGGTGGTGCGCTGAGCACAAAGGTGAGCTTGGCTTCGAGCCACTTTGGCTCTAGCCACAACGGCGCCATGGCCGGCGGCGAGGAGCTCACGGCTCCAGTGGCTAGGCTAGTTAGGGGAAGAGATTCACTACGGGGAGAAGGGGGAAATGCTCGGGAGCTCACAGGGAGGTCGATGAGTAGCTCAGCGGGCTCGGGGAAGCTTCTGCAATGGCGAATTGACGACGGCGATCTCCGGGCACCGGAGATGAAGACGACGACGCTCGGGTCGACTGGGGCCTCCTCTGGTCGCGTGCTTCGGGTGTGTAGCTCCACGGGGTCAGGGCGGAGCCCAGGGATGCGGAGAGGGAGCGAGGGGGTGGCTGTGGACGCGGTGGCAGCGAATGGCGGCGACGGCGCATTCGGGTGTGTGTGAGAGATCGAGACAGGGGAGGGGATGAGGGTGAGGGAGAGTGCGAGAGCGTCAAGGGGGTCCAGGGGGGTAGCGTGGCGTCGTCCGGGCGCGTCGAGGAGGAGCCAGCCAGGCAGGGAGGGAGGAGGTGGCCGGGCGCGTGCCGGTGCGCGGTGGCCACACGCCTCGCGTCCTTCTGGCGCGAGGTGGGAGACGGTGGCGGCTCTGGTGGGCTGGGCCTGGTAAGTGGGCCGCCAGGTGGGTTAGGTAGGTTGCACAGGAGCTGGGCCGGGGGGCTTTGCCAGGTGAGCACTCTCTCTCTTGTTTTTTTTAATTTAATTCTGTTTTCTAATTTGCAGTTTTGTTTTGAATTTGGTTTTGAAGCCAAATCAATTTTGTTGCTTCTGGAAATATTTTTAGAAGCTAAAGGAATTAAACCAAAGCTCCACAAAAATATTTCAGAATTATTGGACCTATATTTATTTAATAGTAAATATAAATCCAATTCAAATAGCTATTGATTTAATTCAAATGCCCAGAATAAATATTTCTGTGAATCCAAAAATATTGGTTTGAATTTTACCTCTCGCCAATATTTTTAGAGAAAACAAGAACATTTTCTTGGACTTATTTGAAGAAATTTTATCTTGATCATTTTTTTTAAAGGGATTCTGAGGCTAGAAAATTCCTCAATTCAATTTTCATTTGAATTTAAACATGATGCAACCACCAAGCTAGTCCAAGTGCATGGCAAGGCTAGGGATGTGACAGCTCACCCCCACTAAACAAGAATCTCGGCCCGAGATTCAAGACATGAGGTAAGAAGGAAGGGGGGGGGTTCACAAGACTATCACAGTCTTCTCGATCCAACTGCCCTTCCCGAGGATGTTGATTCATTTCGTCATATTGATCTTGAGGTCTTTGCTTTCGGGATCTTCATCCAGCATGATGATGGCAGAAGGAAATTCTACAGAAATCGATCTCCTCGGAGATCGAGCACTCAAGATCAACTCATGGAGTGAGATATAAAACATATCTTGAGCTGAGACACGAAACACACAACAGGGGTGACGGAAGAAGCGGATGATAAAGGTTCAATTTGGTACGCAACAAACCCACGCTGGAGTAGGATGATGCATGGTTTCAAAGTAGCGAGGGTTAATTGCCATGATACCATAACGAGACATCTTAAGGGAGGTGACTCGCAGAATTATTCCCTTAAGTGGCAAAAAGAATTACTTTTGATTCGGAGATCATAGAAACTCTTTACACCAGCCTAAGGCAATCACAAATGATCAGTGGAAGGAGTTCGAAAGAATGACATACTCGGACTAGGATGGATGATGTGGACTACCTCGTTGAAGACAACGCAATGGATGATTTTTTCTTAACATCGGAAATGGATGGGACCTATGGTAAGTCCACTTTTGAAGATGACCATGAACAACAACTGCGGATGTGCAAGCTGGGAACAAAATGCAAATGTTGGGAATGATTCTAGTAACTGGGGAGAAGGTTCACCGGCAAGGTGATTCCACCAATCGGATGGCTATCGAACAACTGAGAGAACGGAGGCACATCCCAGTTAACGACAACATCAGAACCTAGTGCCTAAGCGTGCTCTCAAGAACTTGAGCATTTCCATACTCATCAAGGTTCTGCCAATATCCGTGTCAAGGATCCTGGCAACACAACATGCTACCATGATGAATAATGGTGGAAGATGCAGATGCAAAGGAAGATAACACTTTCTCAGATTTCACCTTAGTGAAGCCAAGGAAACAAAATCTGGATGATCGACCGAGAGACATTTAGCACTCCGCTTCTAATGTTCTCCTTGATGTACTGGTTACCACGGTCATGCTTTAAGCATCGGCATAACCACCAAGTAGTGGTCGGACTTCGGAATACAACAGATCCATAAGGAACAACTTCTGGATTAAATCCTACGAAATCCTTATGGGAAGGTGGCCAACTTTCTTCAACCGAGATACTACAATAATAGGTCTTCCGGCTGGATGTGTTGGCCACGACATCCACTTTACCGGTTATCAGGAGACCAATATTATGGTTCTCGGAAAATGCTCCAACCATCATATCTGCCTGAGATTCAGATCTGGTTGGTGTCAGGATATTCCAGACTCATCGAGTCTAGAAAGGAAAATGAAGGTTTGCAACACAAATCGACGAGACGACGTTGCGAGATTCTCGGGGGAATGAACTACGATAGCAAGCTCCAAAACATGAGCCGGTTCTGCTACAAGCATGAACACGTTGTCCTAGACAAGCATGGCCACCTGGTAGTCTTACAACGAAACACTACCGAGTTCAGGAGGGAACCATCAACGAGGATATCGAAGTCCTTACGTAAGTCTAGCTCCTAAGAAGAAACTTCTTCTCCTTGAACAAACCAATCAGTGGCTTGGTGTGCTAGGAACACATATGGAGTGGAGGTAATTAATCTACCAAACCATAGAATATTTCGCACATATGCATGACTGATTTGGGATGACTCCAAGGGAAACAAAACAAACCTTTCTCAAATTCATGGCGGCAACTTACATCGAGTGCACATGAATTAAGGGAAGTCACTTCTTTCATCCAAACATATGCTTTATGAACGAAACACGAAGATAATGCTTATAAAGTTTCCAATACTAGTGTAACGTTCAACATGAATCATGGGGGAGACAAAATGCTGCTGATGGGCTCAACAACAACTCATCGGTATTTCCATATCACTGGACTTCCACCATCATGTGAACGATGTGATAGTATTGGTCAGACCAAAGATATAATGGTGTATGCTCGAGGGACAACCGTAAGTAAGACAACATTACGAACACCGTTGGTTCTGATTTGATTTGACGAAAGCCCACGCTCAAATCAAGGTTTGGACAAGATAATAGATCCAAAACTGATCATGAGGACCAATTGGTGAGGATATCATCTTTCTTCAACACACACACACACACACACACACAAGGATATCCCTTAGAGATGAGCTAAGTCGGACAAGTTTTCATCTTCCAACTCTCCAAGTTGTTGTTAAGCTTAACCAACTAGCTTAGGGGTATCCAACACAGATTCTTGGAGAAAAATGGTTTATTGAAAAACCAACTTGATCACGAACTCAACATAACGGTCAGGTGACAACCTGGTAACACTTCCGAGAAGATATTCGGAAAATCACAAACCACCGGTATGTTACTAAGCTCGAGAACAACCTTGCTTTTCAGGGCAAGATGATATGATCAAAGAGTGAGGGATTGGCACAACCCTAACCCATTGATCGAAGTGTGCACCAGAAATATGGACTAGGTAGCACGATCAGTCTTAGAATGATAATTTGATAACCAACACGCTAAGAATGAGGATAGTGTCCATTAACTACCAAGCAACGGGGTTGCTAGGAGTATTGGTTTCACACACCACGATTCACTTGTCGACATTCCGGTTGCAACAACACTGAAACCGAGAAATGAATAATGATGGAGAGAGTATCACTGCGTCAAGAATTCATAGGAGAAGGTGCAATTCTCACGACGCTCTTGACATAAAGTGGGTAATACTCCGAGGTAGAACAGAGCAAAAGCTGGATTGGCATTTTGATCTGCGGAATACAACCACTTTGACCCGATCCCAGAAATGGATGAGGTACTGGAGTTTGTTTCTCCTAGTCATTCCAAATAGAATGGCTTGACGGGCCACAGAGGTAAAAGGCACTGATAAACATGAATGCACGACTGCTTCTGACTATCAAGTGATAGACGAAGGTCGGAATATAACTGAAGGGGGGGAACAACTCAAGGAACATATAACTTTCTGAGTTGTGGATGCATAGGTTAGTATGTCGAACGAGTTCAACATATTTCTTCCGGATAACCCATGCAGAAAGGTAGAACTGGCAGAGCCATAATATAGAATGGAGAACTCATCAAGAGCACTCTGGTTGTGATCCTTTGGTTCGAGAACTTCTGCCATAAGTGGTTCATAGTATTTGGAAGAAGGAAATACTATGGACCTCGAGGATTATCGCAAAGGTTACTAGTATCTTAAGGGAGCTAGCAAATACTAACAACATGAAGTAGGGTGAATCTCGGGTTCAAAACCCAGGGATAGAATACCTACCACTACATGGCATCACGGGATGCTTTTGAGAATAATGGCCAGAATCACACACTGGGGACACAAAACATGGTTCGATTACTAGGTGATCCTCTAAGACACCTAGAGTCATAATAACAGTTCCAACATAAATGCCGAGGCAACGGAGTACCTCAACTCACCGATTAGTGTGATTAACCTGGCCTAAATGGACATCAGGAACAGGGGAAAAGGTTTGCAAATGCATCAGACTATTTAGAAACCTGGGATGACTCGGACAGCATAACGGCTGTAAATGCTCGAAAAGATTTGAGACATCCTGCAAAAATGGTGGCATAACCACTCAGAATCATAATATCAAGGTTCTGAGGCCAGTTATGAATATATGGAAGTAGTAGGAACTGAACTGAGGCTTAAATCCAACAATCTTAGGCAACTACGGTTTAGTAACACGTCATCCTGATAGATAGATGAAAAGGCCTAATTCTTAATCCCCGTAGAAAAGAAGAGGTTGACTCAGATCAGATGGGCATGAGGTATAAGGAGTAAAAAGAGCCTTACGTTCCCCTCCACAATCAATTCCCTTACATAACTAAAGCATTTCTAGACTCAACTTCGACCAGTTTGGCTTGGTAAACCTACAGGCAGTCAGGCTCTGATACCAACGCTGTCAGGACCCCGATCCTAGGTCACACCGATCTAGCATGTAACACATCATATCACTTTGTGGCCTCACGCACGGTATTTCCACGGGTGCCACCTTACCTGGCCCGGGACCGTTTGCGCCTTTTGGCTCACGTATATGATAGTGTCGCTAGCATCCATATGACAAAGAACCCGGGCCGACATGGCTAGTCGTGAACCCAAAGCGGCACTACCCCATGGGGATAGGCATACATGAATCAACCTCGAGCATGTCGGTCAACAGCGTGTGAATCCGGGCTGTAGCACTGGGCTAACAGGACTCCGGTAACCCGGGCTGTAGCAGGCTAGGCAGGACTCCGAATGTCACCGCGTGACATTTCCCCGAAGGGACAGACATAGGAACGAAGTGAATCACATGCCGGCCAGTCAAGTGTCCTGAACAGTAGTGCTGGGCTAGCAGGACTCCGGTGATCCGGGCTGTAGCGGACTACTATCGCTCAGAGGCACTAGACTACATTTCCCCATATGATAGGCTGCCAAGGATAAACAACTAGATAGTCGGATCCCACACATACCAAGCATTTCAATCATACACACAATATGCTCGATATGTGTGAATACAACATGGCATCACAACATAACTCTACAACTCAAGTATTAAATCATTAGGCTCCGAAGAGCCAGATATTACAAGCATGGGTCTCATGACCCAACAATCATAGCATACAAATCAAACACATGCGGAAGCTTAACATGTCTGAGTACAGACATCTATAAATGAAAAAGGCTAAGAAGCCTGACTATCTACCAAATCCTGTCGAGGGCACAAGATCGTAGCTGAGGTATCAAGCTAAATGTCGAAGTCCACGCGGAACTACTAGCGAGACTGAAGTCTCTCTGCAAAACATAAATTAAGCAAACGTGAGTACAAAGGTACTCAGCAAGACTTACATCAGAACTAGCTACATATGCATCGGTATCAACAAAAGGGGGTGGTGGAGTTTAACTGCAGCAAGCCAGCTTTGACTCGGTGGCTATTCTGAACTACGATTGCAAGCAACTCTTTTGAGGTGGCGCACACGAGTCCACACATTCACCAATCAATACACCACTATGGATCCGCTCTCGTCTCCCTACGAGAAGGCCATCCATAGAACTCACACTTATCTTGCGAGTTTTAGAGTATCCACTTTCACTTGTCTATGAACTATGCAAGGGGTCCAAGTTTACATATCCGAGGAATCCGGCTATTCGAATAGATAATGATAACCCTGCAGGGGTGTACTTCTTCACACACGCTCTCACCACTTATAGCCCTGTACACGTCATGTACCTCGGCAACCTTCAAGCGGAAACCGGGCGAGGGTGTCGGCCACGGCCTACCTAAACACTTAAGTCTCTAGTCCAGGTTTATCGCCTATTCGGGTTCCATCCGCGAGGAGATCCGGCCGGAGTTTCGCTCACAGCCCCAAACGATGTGTGCAGGGTTGCCGAGACACCAAACGGGCGCCCGGTACACCGTGCCACAGTGTATCTACCGCAACATAGCCCACCCCTAGGGTCAGCGCTACGCACGGCCGCCAACACATATCCTACAAACACCAGAAACTAGTTGCAACTCCTGGACAGAGTACTAGGGTGATTAAGAAGCCGAGAGGGGCCATTGGTTTCGGGCCCAATGCGTGGTAGTAACTGTTCATGGATCACAGACACAGAACTCAGTTCCTGAGGACGGCTACAATGAGACAACCCACCATGTACTCCTACATGGCCTCTCACCGCTACCTTTACCAAATCGTGTTCACACACTTAGCTCTCAACAGTAGGACATGTTTACACACCTTCGATCCATCCCCGATGAATCAGACCTGACTCAACTCTAAGCAGTAGCAGGCACAACAAACAAGCATGAATGAGTAGGCACATCAGGGCTCAAACAACTTCTACTCATGCTAGTGGGTTTCATCTATTTACTGTGGCAATGACAGGTCATGCAGAGGATAAGGGGTTCAACTACCGCAACAAGTAACAGATGAATCGTTGCTGTCCTAATGCAGTAAAAGAGAGCAGGAGCGAGAGAGGGGGATTGTATCGGAATGAACAAGGGGGTTTTGCTTGCCTGGCACTTCTGAAGATATCATTGGGTCTTCATCAGTTTCAACGATCACATCGTTGGTACAACATCTATCGAGAGGGGACAAATACCGGCAACAGAGAAAGAAATACAATCAATGCAATGCATAGTATGATGCATGATCATGACATGTCAATATGCTGTGGTTTGAGCTAATGCAACTAGCTATGATTTAAATGAAATTGATTTGAGTGCAAGATTCAAATTCCAACCCCATATATGATTATTTAAATGCCCTTTATTTGTTTTGTCCAAAACAGAGGACAAACATTGTTCAAACATGCATGAAAATGGTACAAATGGATTCCTTGAATTTTTCTGATAATTTTACATATATAATTTATCTTATTTGGAGTTACGGTTGAATTACTATGAATTTTTGAAGTTTGGGGTATTTTCTGAAATTTATAAATCATTTCTGATTTATTTTAATTCCAGAAAAAGGTTTATGACGTCAGGGTGACATCAGCACCACGTCAGCAAGTCAACTGGTCGGTCCAGGTCAAACCTAACAGTGGGTCCCGCGTGTCAGTGTAATTTGTTAACTAGAATATTAATTAGCACTAATCCTAATTAGTCAGCAGGGTTGGGCCCTACTTGTCATTGACCCAGGGGTCAAACTGGGCCCACCCGTGGTCAAACGTGGTCGGCGGGGTCAGCTCGCCGGCGTCGAGTCGCCGGCGAGGCCAGACGCGGCGGAGCAGCGTGGGTATCGCGCTCCGGCGACCAAAACAACGGCGGAGGCGTGCTGCGTGCTGCTGGTGGACTCGCGCGTCGAGTGGTGTAGGCGGTGGGTGCGGGGGTGGCCGGAGATGACGCCGGCGAGCACGAATGCGGCGGCCGGCGTTCGGGTGTTCGCGGGATCGATGCTGCGGTGCACGGGAGGAGGAGCTGGTGGTGGCTACGGGCTCCTGGTGGTGCGCTGAGCACAAAGGTGAGCTTGGCTTCGAGCCACTTTGGCTCTAGCCACAACGGCGCCATGGCCGGCGGCGAGGAGCTCACGGCTCCAGTGGCTAGGCTAGTTAGGGGAAGAGATTCACTACGGGGAGAAGGGGGAAATGCTCGGGAGCTCACAGGGAGGTCGATGAGTAGCTCAGCGGGCTCGGGGAAGCTTCTGCAATGGCAAATTGACGACGGCGATCTCCGGGCACCGGAGATGAAGACGACGACGCTCGGGTCGACTGGGGCCTCCTCTGGTCGCGTGCTTCGGGTGTGTAGCTCCACGGGGTCAGGGCGGAGCCCAGGGATGCGGAGAGGGAGCGAGGGGGTGGCTGTGGACGCGGTGGCAGCAAACGGCGGCGACGGCGCATTCGGGTGTGTGTGAGAGATCGAGACAGGGGAGGGGATGAGGGCGAGGGAGAGTGCGAGAGCGTCAAGGGGGTCCAGGGGGCTAGCGTGGCATCGTCCGGACGCGTCGAGGAGGAGCCAGCCAGGCAGGGAGGGAGGAGGTGGCCGGGCGCGTGCCGGTGTGCGGTGGCCACACGCCTCGCGTCCTTCTGGCGCGAGGTGGGAGACGGTGGCGGCTCTGGTGGGCTGGGCCTGGTAAGTGGGCCGCCAGGTGGGTTAGGTAGGTTGCACAGGAGCTGGGCCGGGGGGCTTTGCCAGGTGAGCACTCTCTCTCTTGTTTTTTTAATTTAATTCTGTTTTCTAATTTGCAGTTTTGTTTTGAATTTGGTTTTGAAGCCAAATCAATTTTGTTGCTTCTGGAAATATTTTTAGAAGCTAAAGGAATTAAACCAAAGCTCCACAAAAATATTTCAGAATTATTGGACCTATATTTATTTAATAGTAAATATAAATCCAATTCAAATAGCTATTGATTTAATTCAAATGCCCAGAATAAATATTTCTGTGAATCCAAAAATATTGGTTTGAATTTTACCTCTCGCCAATATTTTTAGAGAAAACAGGAACATTTTCTTGGACTTATTTGAAGAAATTTTATCTTGATCATTTTTTTTAAAGGGATTCTGAGGCTTGAAAATTCCTCAATTCAATTTTCATTTGAATTTAAACATGATGTAACCACCAAGCTAGTCCAAGTGCATGGCAAGGCTAGGGATGTGACAGATGTACTACGAGGGTGTTCTGCCGGGCGCCCGTCTCATCGCGGACGAGTGTTCGAAAGATGTAATATTTGAATGAGACTTGCTCGTTTTATCCTGTATGTATGAAAACTTGTTTCATATGCGCTATGTAATGCTTGTTGGAATTTAAAATATTACCTTCTGTTTGGCTATTTATCCAATCTGAGAGATGGCTAGTCCTCGGCTTCTGCCCCCATGCCACGAGTGCTGGGGTGTTTGGGATAAACCTGAGCACTCTTGTTCCCATGTTTGGGTCCTTCGAGGGAGGTGCTCAGCACAACGAACAAGGCAACCAGACTAATAATGCTTTATCACTCTCACTTAGCCATAGAATTCTATAATTTTATATTTCGGCGAAGCCCCTGGTATTCGGAAGGCCGAATTTGGGGCGCGATACACGCCTGTAAGCCAGACAGGGCTGGCCCCTCGCCCTAAGCGGCATAAGTCTTTAGGGACTCGAAAAACCTCGCCGAACAGCGACCAGTCTCTCGCCTTATCATGACAGTCAGTTTTAGCTTTCTCTACTGAGGTGCTCAGCCCGGCAGAACCGGGGCACAATCATAGTAGTTCTCCTAGCGCTACCTTAGCCGATAGAGTGGAACGTAAGGTACCAAAACATAGGAGCCGGGCAAACCCAACATTTGACCAAAGACATGATTCGGAGCTGATGCTTATAATGCTATAAGTTCAGGGTGCCGCACTTGTGAAAGTGTTCGTACTTTTCACATCGCATTGTGGGGTACGTAAGCCCCTGGTGTATTGGCCGTACCAGAGTGTATGGTTGCAAGGCGTCATTAATGAACACACACACACACACACACACACACACACACACACACACATATATATATATATATATTGTTTATTGAAAAATTGCGTTAAAGCAGAGTGATACAGATAGTGCGATAAGCAAAGAGTAGGACTATGTCCCTTCCAAGGGCAAGCTGAGGAATGATATGAAATTGAATATTTCGCTCGTTACTGTAATCAACCTGGGAATTCTATGGTATAACGTAGTTGTCTGCCTCCTTCGTTGTTGCATCATGTGTACGGCAATCGTGCTGCCGGAGAGTGTTTCCAGAGATTAAGGTCCTGAAAGAAAAAGAAAAATAACCAAACGGGAAGCCCCTAGTTAGGTTTAGGCCGTGTTTTGGGGCGTGCCACAGTTGTGCCCCCCTCCCCACATGTGCCCATGGTACTTTTAATGCGTAATTATGTACGCGCGGCACGAATATCGCCGTTGGGCTGGGATTGGGGTGGCCGCCATATTACTACGCGAGCTCAGATCGCGCCATGCGGTCTATTTGCCGATTGCCCCGAGCACGCTTGAAGGTGTCCGGGCTTTGAAACGCCGAACTGGTTGATTGCCTTGAGAGGCTGCTTTGTGCTTCTATTGCGAGGGCCGCGGTGTGCTCCTCTGTTCGGAGAGAGCGCTCTGTGTTTCCATTAACTGTAATAACTCTGCGAGGTCTTGGCATCTTGAGCTTGAGGTATGCATAATGCGGTACTGCATTGAATCTAGCGAATGCGGTTCGCCCGAGCAGCGCGTGATAACCACTGTGGAACGGGACTATATTGAAGATTACCTCTTCGCTTCGGAAATTATCCAGGGATCCGAAGACCACTTTGAGTGTAATTGAGCCTGTGCAATGGGCCTCTACACTTGGAATGACGCCCTTAAAGGTCGTTTTCGTGGGTTTGATCCTTGAGGGGTCTATACCCATTTTGCGCACTGTGTCCCGATAAAGCAGGTTCAGGCTGCTGCCGCCATCCATAAGGACTCGAGTGAGGTGAAATTCGTCGATGATTGGGTCTAGGACCAGTGCGGCGAATCCGCCATGACGGATACTAGTGGGGTGCTACCTGCGATCGAAGGTGATCGGACAGGAGGACCAAGGGTTGAACTTTGGGGCGACTGGCTCCAATGCATATACGTCCATGAGCGCACGCTTCCGCTCCCTCTTGGGGATGTGGGTTGCGTATATCATGTTCACCGTCCGCACTTGCGGGGGAAACCTCTTCTGTCCTCCAGTGTGCGGCTGCCGGGGCTCCTCCTCGTCATCGCTATGCGGCCCCTTGTCCTTGTTTTCGGCAATTAACTTGCCGGCCTTTTTGAACACCCAACAATCCCTGTTGGTGTGATTAGCTGACTTGTCTGGGGTGCCGTGTATTTGACACGAGCGATCGAGTATACAGTCCAAGCTGGACAGGCCCGGCGTACTTTGTTTGAATGGCTTTTTCCGCTGACCGAGTTTAGAGCCTTTGAATCCGGCATTGACTGTCGTATCCTCAGTATTTTCGCTATTAATGTGGCCCTTATGCTTGTTGCGATGTGACCTGCTATTGTCGTCCTTGGTATCTGAGGTACCATGGTTCTTTGATATGTTATTACTGCAAGCAAGCCAGCTGTCTTCTCCGCACAAAAGCGGGTCATGAGCATCGTGAGAGCTGCCATAGATTTCGACTTTTCCTGACCAAGGTGCCGGGCTAGCCACTCGTCTCGTATGTTGTGCTTGAAAGCTGCTAAGGCCTCCGCATCCGGACAGTCGATGATTTGATTTTTCTTTGTAAGGAACCGAGTCCAGAATTGCCTGGCCGACTCTTCTGGCTGCTGAATTATGTGGCTCAAGTCATCGGCGTCTGGTGGTCACACATAAGTGCCCTGAAAGTTGTCTAGGAATGCGGCTTCCAGATCTTCCCAATAGCTAATGGAGTCTGCTGGCAAGCTATTAAGCCAATGCCGCGCTGGTCCTTTGAGCTTTAGTGGGAGGTATTTGATGGCGTGCAAGTCATCGCCGCGGGCCTTGTGGATGTGGAGGAGGAAATCCTCAATCCACACTGCAGGATCTGTTGTGCCGTCGTATGATTCAATAGTTACAGGTTTGAAACCTTCTGGGAATTGATGTTCCATTACTTCATCAGTGAAGCATAAGGGGTGTGCGGCGCCTCTGCATTGGGCTATATCGCGACGCAGCTCGAATGGGTCTTGCCCGCTGTGTTCGGCCCGGCCGGATTTGCTTTTACTGTATCTGGCATTTCGTTTGTCGTCTCGCAGAGTGGTGCGCCCTAGTTATCCGTAGATCAATCTTGAATGCTTTGCCTTGTCCTCCAATATATCTCGCAGGTCTGGCATATCTCCCCATGCCTTTTTATTTGAATGGCGTTGGGGTGGAGGCTGAGGTTTTGGTTGGAATGCCTCTCTATTGCGGCCACGAGGTGGCCAATCAGCCATATCATATGCTTCTTCCTCCAGTCGGGGTAGTAACCTGCGCCTTGGGTAACTCTTGGAGGGAACGCTCGAGTTTATATTCCTCGGCCGCGAGGACTTCAGTCCATTTGTCAGCTAGCAGATCCTAATCAGCTTGAAGCTGCTGCTGCTTTTTCTTTAGGCTATTTGCCGTGGCCATAAGCCGGCGCTAAGCGCTCTTGTTCGATGGGATCCTTTGGTACGGCGAATTCATCGTCGCTGAGGCTTGCCTCGTCTTCGGAGGGGGGCATGTGATCATCCTCCTCCTCTCCGTCCGCCGCTCTCTCAGGAGAGCTGGCTCCTTCATCCTCCTGCTCTAAATCTTGCTGGAGGGGATTGTTGTTGTCTTCGGCACTATCCAGAGTGTTATTATCTCCTGTGCCGGTATCACCACTTTTGCTTTGGCGGGACTTAGAGCGGCGCCGCTGACGTCGGCGCTTGGGTTGCTTCTTGGAGGGGTCATCCTCCGCTATGTTGTCGCCATTGCCTTCGTTGGGTGTATCCACCATGTATATGTCATATGACGAGGTGGCTTTCCAGTGCCCTATAGGTGTTGATTCATGTTCGTCTCCTACATCGTCGTCCATACCGTCGATGTCTTCGGAGTCGGAGTCGAGCATGTCGGTGAAATCATCAACAATGGCTACGAAGTGGGTGGTGGGTGGGCGTCGAATTTCTTCGTCGTCCGCATCCCAATCCTGTTGGCCATAATCCGGCCAGGGATCTCCTGACAAAGAGAGAGACCTTAGTGAATTCAGAATGTCGCCGAAGGGCGAGTGTTGAAAGATATCTGCGGGGGTGAATTCAATGATCGGTGCCCAATCGGATTCGATTGGCAGGGGGCGGATGGTTCGGAGTCCGGAAAAGAGTCCGGCACCTTGGAGTCACGGGGTGCGTAGAGGATTCTGCTGGTGTTTGGCCCAATCGCCGTCGAGACTGCAGCCCCTGAGGCGGTGTCTAGCCACCCGTCCTCGATTGGCGCAGTTGCCTCCGAGCTAATGGTTGGAGCTGATGCGGGCGCGGCCTCTGGGGTACTGTTCGGCGGCAGAGGTAGGTCATACCCATCGCGACAGTACGGCGCGCCCGGCTGTGGCTCGAATCCGTCGAAGATCAAGTCTCCGTGGATGTCGGCCGTGTAGTTCAACTTCCAAATCTGACCTGATGGCCAGGGGCGTAGCTTTCAATCTGCTCCAGATGGCCAAGCGAATTAGCCCGCAATGCAAAGCCGCCGAATACGAAGATCTGTCCGGGGAGAAAAGTCTCACCCTGGACTGCATCGCTATCGATGATAGTAGGAGCCATCAAGCCTAACGGCGACGACACAGAGGAACTCTCAATGAAAGCACCAATGTCGGTGTCAAAACCGGCGGATCTCGGGTAGGGGGTCCCGAACTGTGCGTCTAGGCCGGATGGTAACAGGAGGCAGGGGACACGATGTTTTACCCAGGTTCGGGCCCTCTTGATGGAGGTAAAATCCTACGTCCTGCTTGACTAATATTGATGATATGGGTAGTGCAAGAGTAGATCTACCATGAGATCAGAGAGGCTAAACCCTAGAAGCTAGCCTATGGTATGATTGTATGTTATGGTTGTTGTCCTACGGACTAAAACCGTTCGGTTTATATAGACACCGAAGAGGGTTAGGGTTACACAAGGTCGGTTACAAAGGAGGAGATATCAATATTCGTATTGCCTAGCTTGCCTTCCACGCCAAGTAGAGTCCCATCCGGACACGAGACGAAGTCTTCAATCTTGTATCTTCATAGTCTAACAGTCCGGCCAATGGAGATAGTCCGGCTGTCCGGAGACCCCCTAATCCAGGAGTCCCTCACCGGGGGAACCTGCTTCGTCCCTCTACTCTTTGTGCTCTCGGCCTTGGCGTTGTCTTGTTTGCCATGGTGCTTCGGCTTCTCTCTGGCTTCCCTCCTCTGCCCTGCTAAGTGTGGCCACGGCGCGTGGCTCTGACCACCCGCGCATAATTAAAGGGGTCAAAAGGAGAGCCCCTACTGTTCACAGGTACTCATGTCCACTGCTGAATCACTAGGTTCTCATCAACTTAACTCATTTGCATTATTCCTTGCAGAAAAACTGCATACCTCTTCAGAACTCAATAGTTCAAAATCCTCAGCTGAAGAATATGGTAGATGACAAGAAACCTCAGAAGGGAGGAACGAAACCTGAAGTCAACACTGCGTTTGAGATTCCTAATGACATCTATGCAGGGTACTGCACTCCTCATGAAACGAAGAATGAGCGCAAAGTGCGCATTCAGAAAATTGAAAGGAGATGGGCACGCGAATGGAAGGATTACAAGTATGTAACTCCAAAGTACATGAAGAAATTCGTTGTACGCCCTCCATGCCCAAGACCTCCATTGGCACCAGGCCAAGTTGCTGATCCCTCAAGCATCAGAAGACGTGAGGAATTTCCCGCTGAGTGGGCCAAGCGTCAAGCTAAACTAGCCAAAATGGCAAAAGAGGTCGTGAAGAAATTCAATGAAGATTCTGCTGCTGCCACTACTGAGGCCACTGCTAGCAAGCCCAAGAAGGCTATGCCAAAGAAGCCCACACACAAGCCTAGTGCCTCTTCTTCAATGCCCTCACGGCCAATTCCTCAAGCTGCCCTAGTTCCTCAAATTCCAAAGTCCTCAGCTCCTTCGGCAAAATCCTCAGCACCTGTGCATCTTGCCTCGTGTCAAAGGACCATAGGCAAATCAATTGCCTCAAGAGCCTCTGCAAGTTCTTCAGCTCCCCCGCATTCCTCAACAGGCCCCGTCTTGCTAAAGACCAAGGCCACTGCTGGACGAGGCACTAGACCAAGTCCTCACAAGAAGCATGCCGCCTTCCAAGTGCCGTCCACTGATGACAAAGCTGATGATGATGAACTTGCTGAAATCATCAAAGACAAATAGCAGAGGGCCGCTAGTGCCAAAGGCACAAATGTGCCATTGATGTTGGATCCCAAGCTGATCCTTGACTTCATTGATCTACGGCACAAGGATCCAAACACACCTATGCCAGACTTCAAGCTCACTCCTGGACAAAGTCACATGCTGACTGCCTTCATCAATGAAGAAAAATGGAAATTTGAGAAGGCAAGGAAGCTGAAGAAAGCTCAGTACAAGAAGTAGCGTTATCTGAAGAAAAATGTTGTCAACATGAAAACTGATAAACTTGTGGCTATCCAAACTAAGATCAAAGGACTCAGTGATGAATTCAACATCTACCGCACAGACTTGCTTGGAGCCAAAGTCAGATTTGTGAAGTTGGCTGAGAAATTCACTTCAAAAGTTGAATCTCCACAGGGTGAAGCATCTGCTCAGCCCACTGAAGAACATGCCAGCACCGTTGATGAAAATTAGGCTACTGATGAAACTGCTAGTACCAGGGCTGATGATTCTATTCCAGCCATTGATGACTGATACTTGTCCAACGTATCTATAAATTTTTATTGTTCCATGCTATTATATTATCTGTTTGGATTTTTATGGGCTTTATTATACACTTTTATATTATTTTTGGGACTAACCTCTTAACCGGAGGCCCAGCCCAAATTGTTGTTTTCTTGCCTATTTCAGTGTTTTGAAGAAAAGGAATATCAAACGGAGTCCAAACGGAATGAAACCTTCGGGAGAGTTATTTTTGGAACGAAAGCAATCCAGGAGACTTGGAGTATACGTCAGGGAAGCTTCGAGGTGGTCACGAGGCAGGGAGGCGCGCCCCCACCCTTGTGGGCCCCTTGTGGCTCCCCTGACCGACTTCTTTTGCCTATATATGTCCATATACCCTAAAAACATCGGGGAGCAGAATAGATCGGGAGTTCCACCGCCAGAAGCCTCCGTAGCCACCGAAAACCAATCTAGACCCGTTACGGCACCCTGCCGGAGGGGGAATCCCTCTCCGGTGGCCATCTTCATCATCCCGACGCTCTCCATGATGAGGAGGGAGTAGTTCTCCCTCAGGGCTGAGGGTATGTACCAGTAGCGATGTGTTTGATCTCTCTCTCTCTCTCATGTTCTAGAGGTGGTAAGATCTTGATGTATCGCGAGCTTTGCTATTATAGTTGGATCTTATGATATTTCTCCCCCTCTACTCTCTTGTGATGAATTGAGTTTTCCCTTTGAAGTTATCTTATCGGATTGAGTCTTTAAGGATTTGAGAACACTTGATGTATGTCTTGCATGTGCTTATCTGTGGTGACAATGGGATATCACGTGATCCACTTGATGTATGTTTTCGTGATCAACTTGCGAGTTCCATGACCTCGTGAACTTATGCATAGGGGTTGGCACACGTTTTCTTCTTGACTCTCCGGTAGAAACTTTGGGGCACTCTTTGAAGTTCTTTGTGTTGGTTGAATAGATGAATCTGAGATTGTGTGATGCATATCGTATAATCATACCCACGGATACTTGAGGTGACATTGGAGTATCTAGGTGACATTAGGGTTTTGGTTGATTTGTGTCTTAAGGCGTTATTCTAGTACGAACTCTATGATAGATTGAACGGAAAGAATAGCTTCATGTTATTTTACTACGGAGTCTTGAATAGATCGATCAGAAAGGAGAACTTTGAGGTGGTTTCGTACCCTACCATAATCTATTCGTTTGTTCTCTGCTATTAGTGAATTTGGAGTGACTCTTTGTTGCATGTTGAGGGATAGTTATATGATCCAATTATGTTATTATTGTTGAGAGAACTTGCACTAGTGAAAGTATGAACCCTAAGCCTTGTTTCAACACATTGCAAAACCGTTTACGCTCACTTTTACCATTTGCTACCTTGCTGTTTTTATATTTTCAGATTACAAAAACCATTATTTACTATCCATATTGCACTTGTATCACCATCTCTTCACCGAACTAGTGCACCTATACAATTTACCATTGTATTGGGTGTGTTGGGGACACAAGAGACTATTTTTTATTTGGTTGCAGGGTTGCTTGAGAGAGACCATCTTCATCCTACGCCTCCCACGGATTGATAAACCTTAGGTCATCCACTTGAGGGAAATTTGCTACTATCCTACAAACCTCTCCACTTGGAGGCCCAACAATGTCTACAAGAAGAAGGTTGTGTAGTAGACATCAAGCTCTTTTCTGGCGCCGTTGCCGGGGAGGTTAGCGCTTGAAGGTATATCTTTAGATCTTGCAATCGAATCTTTTTGTTGCTTGTTTTATCACTAGTTTAGTCTATAAAATAAAACTACAAAAAATGGAATTGAAGGTACCTCATATGCTTCATATTTTTAATATCTTTCATGTGAATAAGGATTCTGATAATTGTGCTCAAGTGCTGGAAGAAGAATGCATTAGAATGTTTCCCACTAAATATTTGAATGATGAGCATGATTGCAATGTTGTTAGTACGAATTCCTTGAATATCCATGATGCTAAGGATATGCAAAGCCACAATCTTGGGGAAGCTATGTTTGATGAACATGACATGTTTAGTCCCCCAAAGCTTTGATGAGCAAATTTATGATGATGATAGCATGCGTCCTATTTATGATGATTATACTAATGAAAGTGGGTTTGGAAGAGTGTCAACTTTAGGAAGTGATGATCCCACTATTTTGGAGGATGTTGAGTCTTATTGTGATAATTATAAAAGTGGATTTGGAGAGGTCATGACTTTATTTAGTAATGATTCCACTATTTTGGAAGAGGTTCCGATTGATTATGAGAACAAAGTTGCTATCTATGATGATTATTGTGATGACATGTATGCTATAAAGAACAATGATAACCATAAAACTTGTCATCTTGATTTTAACTTTCAATTTGATTATGCCTCACATGATAGTTATTTTGTTGAGTTTGCTCCCACTACTATTCATGAGAAGAAATTTGCTTATGTGGAGAGTAATAAAAATTCTATGCTTGTAGATCATGAAAAGAATGCTTTATGTGCTGGTTATATTGTTGAATTCATTCATGATGCTACTGAAAATTATTATGAGGGAGGAATATATGCTTGTAGGAATTGCAATAATATCAAGTTTCCTCTCTATGTGCTCAAAATTTTGAAGTTATGCTTGTTTGCCTTCCTATGCTAGTTGATTATTATTCCCACAAGTTGTTTGCTAACAAAATCCCTATGCATAGGAAGTGGGTTAGACTTAAATGTGATATTCATATTCTTCATGATGCTCTCTTTATGTTTCAATTCTTATCTTTTATGTGAGCATCGTTGAAATCATCATGCCTAGCTAGGGGCGTTAAACGATAGCGCTTGTTGGGAGGCAACCCGATTTTATTTTTGTTCATTGCTTTTTGTTCCTGTTTAGTAATAAATAATTTATCTAGCCTCTATTATAGTTGAGTTTTTATGTTTTAATTAGTGTTTGTGCCAACTAGAATCTTTGGGAAGACTTGGGGAAAGTCTTTGCGATCTTGCTGTAAAAAATAGAAACTTTTGCGCTCACGAGAATTGCTGTCATTTTTATTGGAGAGTGATATTTAGTTAATTATTTTTGAAGATGAGTTATAGATAAATTCCTCGAGTCCAGTAATTTATTTTAGAATTTTTGGGGTTCCAGAAGTATACGTTTGATCCAGGTTACTACAGACTGTTCTGTTTTTGATAGATTCTGTTTTCTATGTGTTGTTTGCTTATTTTGATGAATCTATGAGTACTATCGGGAGGTATGAACCATAGATGAGTTGGAATACAGTAGATATTACACCAATATGAATTTAGAATGAGTTCACAACAGTACCTAAGTGGTGATTTATTTTCTTATACTAACGGAGCTTATGAGTTTTCTGTTAAGTTTTGTGTTGTGAAGTTTTCAAGTTTTGGGTAAAGATTCGATGGACTATGGAATAAGGAGTGGAAAGAGCCTATGCTTGGGGATGCCCAAGGCACCCCAAGGTAATATTCAAGGACAACCAAGAGCCTAAGCTTGGGGATGCCCCGGAAGGCATCCCCTCTTTCGTCTTCGTTCATCGGCAACTTTACTTGGAGCTATATTTTTATTCACCACATCATATGTGTTTTGCTTGGAGCGTCATTTTATTTTATTTTGTTTTTCTTTCTGTTTTAATAAAATACAAAGATCTGAAATTATTAAATGTTAGAGAATCTTCACATAGTTGCATAATTATTAGACTACTCATCGTGCTTCACTTATATCTTTTGAGCTATATAGTTTTTGCTCTAGTGCTTCACTTATACCTTTTAGAGCACGGTGGTGGTTTTATTTTATAGAAATAATTGATATCTCATGCTCCACTTATATTATTTTTGAGAGTCCTTTAGAAAAACATGGCATTATAAAAACTTTCATATAAGTGCATTGAATACTAAGAGAAGTTTGATACTTGATGATTATTTTGAGATATGGAGATGGTGATATTAGAGTCATGCTAGTTGATTAGTTGTGAATTTGGGAAATACTTGTGTTGAAGTTTGTGATTCCCGAGCATGCACGTATGGTGAACCGTTATGTGATGAAGTCGGAGCATGATTTATTTATTGATTGCCTTCCTTATGAGTGGCGGTCGGGGACGAGCCATGGACTTTTCCTACCAATCTATCCCCGTAGGAGCATGCGCGTAGTACTTTGTTTCAATAACTAATAGATTTTTGCAATAAGTATGTGCATTCTTTATGACTAATGTTGAGTCCATGGATTATACGCACTCTCACCCTTCCACCATTGCTAGCCTCTCTAATACCGCGCACCTTTCGCCGGTATCATACACCCACCGTATACCTTCCTCAAAACAACCACCATACCTACCTATTATGGCATTTCCATAGCCATTCCGAGATATATTGCCATGAAAATTTCCACTGTTCCGTTATTATGACATGGTTCATCATTGTCATATTGCTTGCATGATCATGTAGTTTGACATCGTATTTGTTGCAAAGCCACCGTTCATAATTCTTCATACATGTCACTCATGCATCATTGCACATCCCGATACACCGCTAGAGGCATTCACATAGAGTCATATTTTGTTCTAAGTATCGAGTTGTAATTCTTGAGTTGTAAGTAAATAAAAGTGTGATGATCATCATTATTAGAGCATTGTCCCAGTGAGGAAAGGATGATGGAGACTACGATTCCCCACAAGTCGGGATGAGACTCCGGGCGAAAAATTAAAAAAAAAGAGAGAAAAAGAGGCCATAAAAAAGAGAAGGCCCAAAAAAAGAGAGAAAAAGAGAGAAGGGGCAATGCTACTATCCTTTTACCACACTTGTGCTTCAAAGTAGCACCATGATCTTCATGATAGAGAGTCTCCTATGTTGTCACTTTCATATACTAGTAGGAATCTTTCATTATAGAACTTGGCTTGTATATTCCAATGATGGGCTTCCTCAAAATGCCCTAGGTCTTCGTGAGCAAGCGAGTTGGATGCACACCCACTAGTTTCTTTTGTTGAGCTTTCATACACTTATAACTCTAGTGCATTAGTTGTGCCTGAGGTAAATGAACCAATTTACTTTGCTCCTCCTCCACCAAAACCAAGTCCAGTTCTTCCTTCTACATCAAAAGCGGAGAAAACCAAGGCTGGAGAGCAAGCAGCAGTGAAAAAAAGTAAAGCATTTGCTTGATCAGATTATTCAGTACCGAAGATGATTAAGAAATTGACAAGCTCTTTTGAGAATACAATTGATGCTACTCTAGTTTCAAGCATGCCATTAAAGGAACTCATTCCCTTTGGTGAGGATTATGAGATCCCTAGCGGATCTGATGAAGATGTTCCTTCTGCTGCTTCTTTAGAGCAGTTGGACAAAGAAATTGAAGCGGATAATATCCCTTCAACCCCAGTCATCTCCTCGCATATGCCCTAGTTCATAGCTGAAGAGGCAAGCGTTGAAGAATTGAATGAAGAAGAAGACGTGGACATTGGGTGCTCCACTCCAGTGCTGAATGATGATTATTGGGATAGTCAGCAGCCCAACTCTCCCATGTTCACACCACTACAACAGATTCCGCAGTCCCCAGTGCACACTAAAGTTCAAATGGGTTCTGAACATCATCACTCCACTCCTTCCATTCCTGAAAAAATTCCATCCACTAGTGTTGATGATAATATTGATAAAGAATTGAAGAGCCAGGCTTCTACTGAAGCAGAAACTGAAATTCCTCAGCCTCTGGTTCCTGAGAATGTGATTTCTGAGGCTGTGATGACTTTGACTAACACTCCTCAGCCCAAGCCGAAGAATCCCTTCTTCAAGAAGCAAAAATTCAAGGGTGATGACTTCTTCCATGAGCATGTATTCTTCACAGATTACAAACATTATGACTCTGGTCGTTTGCGAAGGAAGCGTTTCTGGACCGCAAGCCAAGCAAACTTCTATTCTTCACTGCTTTTCGATAAGGACAAAGTATTTGATCATGAGCATATTCCTCATATGGACAAGGAATCACTGCCTTGCTTCACAGCAATCCTCAGTATTCTTCATGACGCTGGGCTGCTAAACTTCTGCACCGACATCATAGACTGGAATGAAGAACTAATTTTTCAGTTCTACGCGATGCTGCACATCACAGGAAATGTTGAAAATGTGAATTCTTGGGTGTTGGACTGGATGGCAGAAAATACTCACTTCAAAGCACTGGCCTCTGAATTGCTTCATGCCCTGCCTGTCAGTCCTCCCGTTGAAGGTGTGAAGTTCATATACCATGAACCTGGGCTATCTGATGATACGTCTCCGTCGTATCTATTTTTCCAAACACTTTTGCCCTTGTTTTGGACTCTAACCTGTATGATTTGAATGGAACTAACCCGGACTGACTCTGTTTTCAGCAGAATTACCATGGTGTTGTTTTATGTGCAGAAAACAAATATTCTCGGAATGACCTGAAACTCCATGGAACATCTTAGAAAAAATTAATAAAAATCCTCGCCAAAGATGAAGACCAGGGTGCCCACACCCTTCTCACGAGGGTGGGGGGCGCCCCCCTAGGGCGCGCCCCCTACCTCATGGGCCCCCTGTTGGGTCTCCGACTCCAACTCCACCTCCATATATTGAGTTTCGATGAGAAAAAAATCGGAGAGAAGAAATCATCGCGTTTTACGATACGGAGCCGCCGCAAAGCCCTAAAACCTCTCGGGAGGGCTGATTTGGAGTCCGTTCGGGGCTCTGGAGAGGGGGATTCGTCGCCGTCGTCATCATCAACCATCCTCCATCACCAATTTCATGATGCTCACCGCCGTGCGTGAGTAATTGCATCATAGGCTTGCTGGACGGTGATGCGTTGGATGAGATTTATCATGTAATCGAGTTAGTTGTGTTAGGGTTTGATCCCTAGTATCCATTATGTTCTGAGATTGATGTAGCTATGAGTTTGCTATGCTTCATGCTTGTCACTAGGGCCCGAGTGCCATGATTTCAGATCTAAACCTATTATGTTTCCATGAATATATGTGAGTTATTGATCCTATCTTTCAAGTCTATAGTCACCTACTATGTGTTATGATCCGGCAACCCCGAAGTGACGATAATCGGGACCACTCCCGGTGATGACCATAGTTTGAGGAGTTCATGTATTCACTATGTGCTAATGCTTTGTTCCGGTTTTCTATTAAAAGGAGGCCTTAATATCCCTAAGTTTCCAATAGGACCCAGCTGCCACGAGAGGGTAGGACAAAAGATGCCATGCAAGTTCTTTTCCATAAGCATGTATGACTATATACGGAATACATGCCTACATTACAGTGATGAATTGGAGCTAGTTCTGTGTCACCCTATGTTATAACTGTTACATGATGAACCGCATCCGGCATAATTATCCATCATTGATCCGGTGCCTACAAGTTTTCCATATACTGGTTCTCTCTTATTTACTTTCCCGCTACTATTGTTACAATCACTACAAAATACCAAAAACATTACTTTTGTTGTCTTTACTTTTGTTGCCGCTACCACCACTATCATATTACTTTGCTATTAAACACTTTGCTGCAGATACTAAGTTTCCAGGTGTGGTTGAATTGACAACTCAGATGCTAATACTTGAGAATATTCTTTGGCTCCCCTTGTGTCGAATCAATAAATTTGGGTTGAATACTCTACCCTCGAAAGCTGTTGCGATCCCCTATTCTTGTGGGTTATCACCTGACCATTACATGCAAGTTTTGATGAAACCTCTGATGCTTGGTCAAGCCCCAAGGACCAAATTCCTCGTGAAGGAATTGTTGTATGTGCCATGGACCATCTATCGCATTCTGACCAAGACATTGAGTCCAATCAAAGGCCACGACTCAAATGAAGAAGAACTCATTGTATGTGCCATGAATGATGCTGAAGAATTTGCTGTTCAACATCATTCATGGCGTCCCAATCAACTACCATGATTTCTTCATGAGGACTCTGGCAAATGTTGCATTGTCACCTTTTGAGTTGAAGCCTTATGCTCCCTAATTATGAGATTCCTCAGATCAAGGTCTTCTTTCAATTACAAGGCTGACTTTCAGAATCATCTCAGTTACTTGCCGGCCATTGAAGTCTTCAAAAGACATGTTTCCTCATCTGATGAGAAGGGCAAGGCAACAGCTGTTATTGATGAAGGCATTCATCCATTGGATGGTCAGTTCTGCAAAGCTGCATCTTGCTCCACCAATGATGACTCTGCCACTCATGACTCTGCCGCCAATGCTTCAAAGAAAAATCCTCAAGCCACATCTCCAAGGGTGTTGACTAATCGTGAGATTCTCCTCAGTCTTCACCAGAAGGTCGATTGTAACCATAAATAGGTCAAGCGTTAGTTTGGTTCAATTCTTCAGAACATGACCATCATTCAGAATTCAGTGAAGAACAACCATTACTGCCTCCATGAAGTATTTGATCGCACCTGGGCTGTTCTGACTCATCTCTACGGTGAAGATGACCTCAAGAAGATGGGCTAAAAGCAGGACTTTGACTGGTCTCAGCCACCTTCGAAGAAATTCAAGAAGGTCAAAGTTCCTCACTTGGTAGCCAGCTCTTGTTCTTCATCGCGCGAGACTGATGAAAATGAAGATTTGGATGACACTGCGGCATCCATACTTCAACAATCGACCCCAACAACGCTGGCGCTCCTCCATCGACTTCATGATGATATTCTTTAGGGGCGTCGGTCCTCATTTTTCGTCCCTTTTGGTCATTCGTTGACAAAGGGGGAGAAATTTGAGTCAGTCTTCAAGAGGGTCTATCTATATGGGCGTTTTTTGCTAAGTTACAACTCATTCTTCTGAAGATTTATTGGATCGAGTTGTGAACTTAAGTCCGATGGTGGTCTGCTACTTTTGCTATGTTCTTCTACATGCTATTTCCTCATGTATGTTAATGCATGCATGCTGAATTACATAAGTCACCATGTTTCATCATGCATTTCAAATTCTCCATATCATATGTTAAATGCGTGCATGAATTACAAGATATAGGGGGAGATCTCCATGATTCTACTCTTCAAATGTGCATTGCTTCAAAAGCAAATTCCTCACTATGCACATCTTCAGGGGGAGTTCTTCTATATCTTGCAATCAAATTCCTCAATATTAGTATTTACACTTCATATGTTTATCCCCATTGAAAACTTAACCTATATTATCATCAATCGCCAAAAAGGGGGAGATTCTAAGTGCATCTACACTGGTAGAAAAAGGGCCTGTTGTCCCGGTTCGTAAGGGCCTTTTGTCCCGATTCCTGAACCGGGACTAAAGGGTCGGTACTAATGCCATATCCCTTTAGTCCCGGTTCAAACCAGAACCGGGACAGATGGGCCTCCACATGGCCTGTGCGCGGAGCCCAGGCAGGAGACCCTTTGGTCCCGGTTGGTGGCACCAACTGGGACCAATAGGCATCCACGCGTCAGCATTTCTGTGGCTGGGGTTTTTTTTAAGGGGCGGGGGGTTTGGGGGTTTGGGGGGTTAATTTAGGTGTTTCATATATTGTGTTAGCTAGCTAGAATTAATAGAGAGAAGTGTCCTCTCTTATGTCCGTGCTTGGTCGACGCTACGTACTATACATACGTATAGAGAGGACTAGACACGCTAGCTAGCTAGTAAGCAAACGAAGGAAACAGAAGATCGTCATGAACATATATGCATACAGAGAGAAGTGATATCGACCACCTCTCCTTCTCCGAGAGATTAGTCGAATAACAAGTTCTCTTATATCTATCCGACACTACCGGCTACATATATACAATAATTATTTCTTACAAATATAATCATACGAACTCATGGTCCACATAGTATTCTCCGTCTTCAGCGATCACGTGGTCAAGAAAGAATGCCGCCAATTCCTCTTGAATTGCTCGCATGCGAGCTGGTGCTAGGAGTTCATCCCGCTTCCAAAACATCTAATTTGAAGAAGGGGGTCAATACATATATATAAGAATGAATGAAACTCAACACAAATGATGGTAATAAAATAAAATTGTGAATGTTGTTATTTACGTACTTCATATTGTTCGTCAGTGTAGCCCCGCTCACAGGTCGTGTGGCGGATGGACTCGCAAACGTAGTATCCACAGAAATCATTCCCTTGTTCCTGCCACAACCACTTTACAAGAAATAGAGGTCAATCAAACTGATAAGCAAGAATGCCAAATGGTAGATGAAACTAGCGCTTGAATCAATAGGAGATGCGCGGAACATGCTACTATAGTACTTACTTTCGGGTGTCTAAATTGCAGCTTCTTCGGGAGTCCTGGAGCTTTTTGGAGAATTTTTTCCAAACCCTGCCAGAGAAACAAAACAATTACTTGATATATCAGGAAGTGACCAAAGTTGCTGATATAGTGGATAATGATCGATTTAACTTACTTCTTGAGCATTTGAGTCATGTCCGCATAGTCTTGGGGATCTTTTCGTCTTGAGTCTAAGACGGTTACTTGTCCCTGCTCAAGCTTAATCTCTAGGAGAATATAGTGGTAACTGCACACGCATGCATAACTCATCAATTACATTACTATAACCTTGACTAATATATAAGGGAAACCGAATACGCACAAGACAGTAACACTCACCTGAAGTTGTAAGGAAAGAGTATTATATCTTTGTATTCATTTATTACCAATGATCATAGTAGGTTGGCCTTGGTATCTGCGGCATGAAATTTAACCTGAGTTGCATCTATGAGATATGTGTTAATGAACCCAATATCACTGACTTGTCTTTCTTCAATTCGGCGATCTTTAATCTGCATAATATAGTGAGGATGATTATAAATACATGCAATGAAAGAGCTGAGCTATATAGAGATACTTAATGATAGAAGTAGTACTACTTACAGACAGTAGCAGGTGACTGTTGTTTTATCAAGGGCCAATTGATTGAAAAACTGAAAGAACTCCTCAAATGGAACAGGCAACAGTTCAATTCCAACGAGGTCATGCTCCCTTTTAACTTTCACATACAAAGTACTCCTCCCCCCAAAGTCTCTGTAGATTTTCAAGTACCAATCATGCAATCTTCGCATCATCGTTGATAGAGATCTTTCATCTTTGACGAGAGGCTTCCCGTACTCGTAACTTTGTATCTGCACCTCCATGAAATCATAATGTACATCGTCGGGCAGGTAATCGCCAAGATTGCTATAACCGGGCACCATCCTCGGAACATTAGCGATGTTGTCGCTAGGCACCTTGAGCGGGGGGCACGATTGCTTCGCTTGTTTGCTGAGCTGGGCAATTTTTTTCCTAGCTCATCGTCCTTTCAGCCTTTGATCACTGACAGTACTTCCCGACCGCTCCGCTTCGGCAAATTCCTTTCCAATAATGCGCTCATAGTTTCCTTTCGGCAGAGACTTGGGTGGTTTAGTCAGGGCAGCCAGAGTGCGCTTCGCTTTCACCGGATCTACCTTCTCCTCCGGAGGTGGATGTTTCTTTGCTTTCACCCCTTCAAATTAGTTCCTCACTTCTTCTCGTGTGATCTCGGCGTTCTCCTCCAGGGTACTCTCGTATGGTAACTTCTCTGGAGTCTTCAGAGACGGAGCGGTTGTCTTCTTTACTTGCTTAAGAGGCGGAGGAGAAGGACTACGACGCGCCGGAGCAGCCGGAGCGGCGGCAGGTCTCTTCCGCCCTTGCTGACGAGGCGGAGAAGGAGGAGGCTGGCTGCTCGAGCACGTCAGTGCAGGCAGAGAAGGAGGCGGAGTGCCGCCACGCACCGGAGAAGGAGCCGGTCGAGTGCCCTGATCGTCACTCGCCGGAGGAGGAGGCGGTGGAGGAGGCGGAGTGCCCTGACTCACCGGAGGAGGAGGTGGTGGAGGAGGTGGAGTGCCCTGACTTGCCGGAGGAGGAGGCGGTGGAGGAGGCGGAGTGCCCTGACTTGCCGGAGGAGGAGGAGGCGGAGGTGTCCAGTTCGGAAGGTTGATGAGCTCCTTCCGCCATAGGCATGGAGTCTTCAGAGCAGACCCCAGCCTAGTCTTCCCTTCACCGGTAGGGTGGTCAAGCTGGAGGTCCTCAAATCCCTCCGTTATTTCATCCACCATCACCCTAGCATATCCTTCTGGAATCGGCCAGTAGTGAAAAGTTGCGCCGGGTTCAGTAGGATAAACAGAGCCAACAGCCGCCTTGACCTTCAAATTCATCCATTGCGTCATAAGGTGGCAATTTTGAGACTCCGTGATAGCATCCACGGGATAGCTGGCAGGAGCCGTCAAGGCATGCTCCGGCTGAAGCAGCTCGGTGGAAGCCACACTGCTTCTCCGCTAAGATGGCGGGGTAGCTTCGGGGGAAGCTTCGGCAGTACATTTGTTGCGATTTGCTTGTCGTTCCTCTATCGCTTGTACCCTTGCTTGCAGCGCCTACATTTGGGTCTGCTGCAATTTTTTCCTCCTCTCCTGGGATTTGTAACCGCCTGCGTCCGGAAACCCAACCTTCCACGGAATGGAGCCTGGCGTGCCTCGTGTCCGTCCAGGGTGCTCAGGATTCCCGAGGGTCATTGTGAGCTCGTCGTTCTCTCTGTCTGGAAAGAACGTCCCTTGCTGCGCTGCTTCGATATACTGCTGAAGCTTCCTGACTGGTATGTCCATTTGATCGTTCGTCCAAATGCACTTCCCTGTTACAGGGTCCAAGGTTCCGCCAACCCCGAAGAACCAAGTCCGGCAACGGTCTAGCCAGTTAATTGTCTCTGGTTCGATCCCTTTATCAACCAGATCATTCTCAGTCTTCGCCCACTTAGGCCAGGCTACAAGGTAGCCCACGTCACTTGTGGGACGTGGATGCAGTGTCCGACACCGATGGCCACATGTATCTCACACCCACGATACTTGCTATTTAGGGTTTCCTCTACCGCTCAGCGACCTTCGATGACCCTCGTTCCCGATAAAAAAAGAGGAAGAAGTAGAAAAAAAGAGGAGAAGAAAGAATAGAGGAGATCTTCTCCTCTATTCTTTCTTCTCCTCTTTTTTTTTCTTCTTCCTCTTCTTCTTTTATCCTCTTCTTCCTCTCATGTTCGATGACCCTCGACCCCTCGGCGACCCTAGACCCCCTCTCGACCCCCTCATGTCGAAGTTATCGGTTAGGGGGTATATCGACAATGACATACCTGATACATACATACATACATATCACATGCATCCATACATATATGAACAAAATTAATATCTACTAATTAACAACCTAAATAAAAAAACTAATACATATAGGAAGAAGAAGAAGAAGAAGAAAAAAGAAGAGAAGAAAGAATAGAGGAGGAGAAAGAATAGAGGAGAAGACTTCCTCTCCTCTTCTTCTCCCTCTTCTTCCCCTTCTTCCCTGCCTCTCTCATGAATGTCCGACATCCCCCCTCCCCCCCTCATCATCATCTATCATCCCCCCTCTCATGTTCGATGACCCTCGACCCCTCGGCCGCCCTCTCGACACACCCACGACCTAAAATGACCTAAAATGAAAATAACCTAAAACGCACTAAAGTTATCGACGACCCTCTCGACACACCCACGAATAAGAAAATATATCATCTTCTTCATCTCCTCTTCTTTGCATATTCACATAGCCACATACACATACATAGCCACATACATATTCATCTATGAATAAAAAAAATCATAGGTACAATTCATATCGACATTCATACATACATGAAAAAAATTATATGAACATCGTGAACAAAAAGATCATCGAGCAAAATTATTTTCCATGAACATACATATAGCCACATTCATATAGAACTTTTGCATATATAAACATATATAGATGATTTTCTAAAAATGTAACTTTTGCATATAAACAGAGAGAAGCTGCGGCAATGGGTGGCATCGTCGGCGACGGGGATGGGAAAGGGGGGAGCTCACTGGGGGCGGGCGGCGACGGGGAGAGGAGGCCAGTGACGGGAAGGAGGACGGCGGGCTCGGGGATGCTGGCGACGGGGACGGCATGCGCGGGGCGCGCGACACGCGGTGACGGGGACGACGGGCTCGGGGTGGCACACGGCAACGGGGACGGCGGCGGGCTCGGGGCGGCACACGGCGACGGGGAGGAGGAGGCGGGGCTCGGGGCAGGGCGCGGCGATAGCAAGCACGCGGGGATGGGGCAGGGCGTGGCGACGGCGACGAGGAGGACGAGCAGCCTGGTGGCATCGGCGATGGGGAATGGAGCAGTTGGCGAAATTTTCGCAAGTGTGGGCTTATATAGGCGGACCTATGGTCCCGGTTCGTCGCACGAACCGGGACGAATGCGCACCTATGGTCCCGGTTGGTGCTACCAACCGGGACCAAAGGCCTCTTTTCGGTAGCCCAAAGGGCGGGAAGCAGTGGCGTTTGGTCCCGGTTGGTCGCACCAACCGGGACTAAAGGGGGGCATTCGTCCCAGTTGGTGTTACGAACCGATACTAATGCACCCCTTTAGTCCCGGCTGGTGTTACCAACCGAGACCAAACGCCCTGTGCTGGCGCGGTGTGGTCGTAAGTTTAGTCCCACCTTGCTAGTTGAGAGGGGCTCGGAGTGGTTTATAAGCCTCGCTGCCACATCCCTCTCGAGCTCCTCTCTATTGCAGGCTTATGGGCCTAATCTGTGCACTGCTATGCCTATTGGGCCTGTTGGGCCTTCTGCGGGCCTGAATCCTGGCCCATGTAAGGGTTACTAGTCGTATTCAGGCCGTGGAGGCCTAGTAGGTGGCATTTTTTTGTTTTCTTTTTTTTTCTTTTTTGCTTTTTATTGTTTTATTTGTACTAAATACTTATAGTTTTTTAGTGATTTCCTTTTGCTTTTAGGTCACAAAAATTATAAACTTTCTGTTAGTGCCATTAGTTCTAAATTTTGATTTTTTTTTTGTTTTCTTCTTTTGTTTTCTTTTTTGCTTTTTTTATTTGTATTAAATACTTATAGTTTTTAGTGATTTGTTTTTGCTCTTAGGTCACAAAAATTATAAACTTTCTGTTAGTGCCATTAGTTTTAAAATTTGAAATTTTTTTGTTTTCTTCTTTTGTTTTATTTTTTGCTTTTTATTTTTTTATTTGTACTAAATACTTATAGTTTTAAAATGTATGTGAATCACTAGTTTATGAATAACTTTACTATGAAGTTAGATTTTTGAGTGATTCTTTTTCCTGCTACTTAATATTACAGTGTTTTATCATTACACTCTATTTGGTAATTTTAGGTTATTTTTAATATTTGTTTTAATCAAAAACAAATTTTGTTATTTTTTTGCTATTAAATTCTTTTTCCTATTAATGTGTTGAACAAAAAATACTTTCTGAATTTAAGTTGCATAAATTTTATATAAGTTTAGTTTCAAAAATACTAGAGGTTTATAAAAACTTTTTAGTTGATTCCTTTTGCTTTTTTGAGCTATAAGACCTTGAAATTGAAAAGCATTTCAAATGAACTCCGAAAAGGTTGAAAGTCGGCATGGTATCATCATTTCACCCACATAGCATGTGCAACAAAGTTGAGATGGTTACGACAAAAATTGAATGCACTTCGTGTACAAAACTGACAATCTCTTTCGAAGTATCAGGGTTTCAGACGAAAGATCATCTGTTACAAAGGGATTTCATTTTCTTGAACTTATTTAAACTCCATATTTTTCTGTGTTCAAAATGCACCATTCAAAGCCACATCATCAATTTTCAACCCTTTCTGACTTCATTTGTTATTTTTCATGCATTTACTAATTTTTTTTGAGCTATAATACCCTGAAATTGAAAAGCATTTCAAATGAACTCGGAAAAGGTTGAAAGTTGGCATGGTATCATCACTTCACCCACATAGAATGTGCAACAAAGTTGAGATGGTTACGGCAAAAACTGGATGCACTTCGTGTACAAAACTGACAATCTCTTTCGAAGTATCAGGGTTTCGGACGAAAGATCATCTGTTACAAAGGGATTTCATTTTCTTGAACTTATTTGAAATCCATATTTTTTTTGTGTTCAAAATGCACCATTCAAAGCCACATCATCAATTTTCAACCCTTTCTGACTTCATTTGTTATTTTTCATGCATTTACTGATTTTTTTTTATCTATAATACTCTGAAATTGAAAAGCATTTCAAATGAACTCCGAAAAGGTTGAAAGTTGGCATGGTATCATCATTTCACCCACATAGCATGTGCAACAAAGTTGAGATGGTTACGGCAAAAACTGGATGCACTTCATGTACAAAACGGACAATATCTTTCGAAGTATTAGGGTTTCGGACGAAAGATCATCTGTTACAAAGGGATTTCATTTTCTTGAACTTATTTGAACTCCATATTTTTCTATGTTCAAAATGCACCATTCAACGCCACATCATCAATTTTCAACCCTTTCTAACTTCATTTGTTATTTTTCATGCATTTACTGATTTTTTTTGAGCTATAAGACCCTGAAATCGAAAAGCATTTCAAATGAACTCCGAAAAGGTTGAAAGTTGGCATGGTATCATCATTTCACCCGCATAGCATGTGCAACAAAGTTGAGATGGTTACGGCAAAAACTAGTTGCACTTCGTGTACAAAACGGACAATCTCTTTCGAAGTATCAGGGTTTCGGACGAAAGATTATCTGTTAGAAAGTTGGCATGGTATCATCATAATAGTTGCGGGAGAAAGTCTTCACTTTTTCTTCGCTTGTGTCATTTGCTTATTGCGCCGTAACCATGGATAATCTTCATCGTTTATCAGGATGCTTGGGTCAGCCTTGACATTGAAGAGAGGAATTTCATGAAACTTTTCATAATCTTCAGACATGTCTGTCTTGCCGTCCACTCCCAGGATGTTCCTTTTTCCTGAAAGAACTATGTGGCGCTTTGGCTCATCGTATGATGTATTCGCTTCCTTATCTTTTATTTTTCTCGGTTTGGTAGACATGTCCTTCACATAGATAACCTGTGCCACATCATTGGCTAGGACGAACGGTTCATCAGTGTACCCAAGATTTTTTAGATCCACTGTTGTCATTCCATACTGTGGGTCTACCTGTACCCCGCCGCCTGACAGATTGACCCATTTGCACTTAAACAAAGGGACCTTAAAATCAAGTCCGTAGTCAAGTTCCCATACGTCCACTATGTAACCATAATATGTGTCCTTTCCGCTCTCGGTTGCTGCATCAAAGCGGACACCGCTATTTTGGTTGGTGCTCTTTTGATCTTGGGCGATCGTGTAAAATGTATTCCCAATTATCTTGTATCCTTTGTAAGTCAATACAGTCAAAGATGGTCCCCTGGACAACAAGTACAACTCATCACAAACAGTGTTGTCACCTCTGACACGTGTTTCCAACCAACTGCTGAAAGTCCTAATGTGTTCACATGTAATCCAGTCGTCGCACTGCTCCGGGTGTTTGGAGCACAGACTGTTCTTGTGTTCATCGACATACGGGGTCACCAAGGTAGAGTTCTGTAGAACTGTGTAGTGTGCTTGAGACCAAGAATATCCGTCCCTACATAATATTGAGTCACTTCCAAGAGTGCCTTTTCCAGTCAATCTCCCCTCATACCGCGATTTAGGGAGACCTATCTTCTTAAGGCCAGGAATGAAGTCAACACAAAACCCGATAACATCCTCTGTTTGATGGCCCATGGAGATGCTTCCTTCTGGCCTAGCGTGGTTACGGACATATTTCTTTAGGACTCCCATGAACCTCTCAAAGGGGAACATATTGTGTAGAAATACGGGCCCTAGGATGACAATCTCGTTGACTAGATGAACTAGGACGTGCGTCATGATATTGAAGAAGGATGGTGGGAACACCAGCTCAAAACTGACAAGACATTGCGCCACATCACTCCTTAGCCTTGGTACGATTTCTGGATCGATCACCTTCTGAGAGATTGCATTGAGGAATGCACATAGCTTCACAATGGCTAATCAGACGTTTTCCGGTAGAAGCCCCCTCAATGCAACCGGAAGCAGTTGCGTCATAATCACGTGGCAGTCATGAGACTTTAGGTTCTGAAACTTTTTCTCTAGCATATTTATTATTCCCTTTATATTCGACGCGAAGCCAGTCGTGACCTTCATACTGAGCAGGCATTCAAAGAAGATTTCTTTCTCTTCTTTCGTAAGAGCGTAGCTGGTAGGACCTTTATACTGCTTCGGAGGCATGCCGTCTTTTTCGTGCAAATGTTGCAGCTCCTCCCGTGCCTCAGGTGTATCTTTTGTCTTCCCATACACGCCCAAGAAGCCTGGCAGGTTCACGCAAAGTTTCTTCGTCACGTGCATCACGTTGATTGAAGAGCGGACCTCTAGGTCTTTCCAGTAGGGTAGGTCCCAAAATATAGATTTCTTCTTCCACATGGGTGCGTGTCCCTCAGCATCATTCAGAACAGCTTGTCCACCGGGACCCTTTCCAAAGATTACGTGTAAATCATTGACCATAGCAAGTACGTGATCACCGGTACGCATGGCGGGCTTCTTCCGGTGATCTGCCTCGCCTTTGAAATGCTTGCCTTTCTTTCAACATTGATGGTTGGTCGGAAGAAATCGACGATGGCCCAGG
This sequence comes from Triticum monococcum, assembly GCA_034509565.1. Taxonomy (NCBI): domain Eukaryota; kingdom Viridiplantae; phylum Streptophyta; class Magnoliopsida; order Poales; family Poaceae; genus Triticum; species Triticum monococcum. Next base: position 702,372,247 of record CM067847.1, read on the forward strand.
TACACATTCTTCCTGCATTTGTCTAGGTATATACTTTCAGTGTCATCTAAACAGTGCGTGCATGCGTGGTATCCTTTGTTTGTCTGTCCTGAAAGGTTACTGAGAGCGGGCCAATCGTTGATGGTCACGAATAGCAACGCCTTAAGGTTAAATTCCTCCTGTCTGTGCTCATCCCACGTACGTACACCGTTTCCATTCCACAGCTGTAAAAGTTCTTCAACTAATGGCCTTAGGTACACATTAATGTTGTTGCCAGGTTGCTTAGGGCCTTGGATGAGAACTGGCATCATAATAAACTTCCGCTTCATGCACATCCAAGGAGGAAGGTTATACATACATGGAGTCACGGGACAGGTGTTGTGATTGCTGCTCTGCTCCCCGAAAGGATTAATGCCATCCGCGCTTCAAGCAAACCATACATTCCTTGGGTCCTTTGCAAACTCATCCCAGTACTTTCTCTCAATTTTTCTCCACTGCAACCCGTCAGCGGGTGCTCTCAACTTCCCATCTTTCTTTCGGTTCTCACTGTCCCATCGCATCAACTTGGCATGCTCTTCGTTTCTGAACAGACATTTCAACCGTGGTATTATAGGAGCATACCACATGACCTTCGCAGGAACCCTCTTCCTGGGGGGCTCGCCGTCAACATCACCAGGGTCATCTCATCTGATCTTATACCGCAATGCACCGCATACCGGGCATGCGTTCAGATCCTTGTATGCACCGCGGTAGAGGATCCAGTCATTAGGGCATGCATGTATCTTCTCCACCTCCAATCCTAGAGGGCATACAACCTTCTTTGCTGCGTACGTACTGTCGGGCAATTCGTTATCCTTTGGAAGCTTCTTCTTCAATATTTCCAGTAGCTTCTCAAATCCTTTGTCAGCCACAGCATTCTCTGCCTTACACTGCAGCAATTCCAGTACGGTACCGAGCTTTGTGTTGCCATCTTCGCAATTGGGGTACAACCCTTTTTTGTGATCCTCTAACATGCGATCGAACTTCAGCTTCTCCTTTTGACTTTCGCATTGCGTCCTTGCATCGACAATGACCCGGCGGAGATCATCATCATCGGGCACATCGTCTGGTTCCTCTTGATCTTCAGTAGCTTCACCCGTTGCAGCATCATTGGGCACATCATCTGGTTCCTCTTGATCTTCACCAGCTCCCCCCGTTGCAGCATCACCGTATTCAGGGGGCACATAGTTGTCATCGTACTCTTCTTCTTCGCCGTCTTCCATCATAACCCCTATTTCTCCATGCCTCGTCCAAACATTATAGTGTGGCATGAAACCCTTGTAAAGCAGGTGGGAGTGAAGGATTTTCCAGTTAGAGTAAGACCTCGTATTCCCACATTCAGTGGATGGACAACACATAAAACCATTCTTCTTGTTTGCCTTAAAGGCATCGAGAAACTCATGCACGCCCTCAATGTACTCGCAGGTGTGTCTGTCACTGTACATCCATTGCCGGTTCATCTGCGTACATTATATATAATTAAGTGTCCAAATTAATAGAAGTTCATCATCACATTAAAACCAAAGTACATACATAGTTCTCATCTAACAACATATAGCTCTCCAGAGCATCTAATTAATTAAACCATACATTGAAACTATGTAAAACATTTCAATGCGAAAACAAATGCGATCATAATCGCAACCAAGGTACCAATTGATCCAACGGCATAATGATACCAAGCCTCGGTATGAATGGCATATTTTCTAATCTTTCTAATCTTCAAGCGCATTGCATCTATCTTGATCTTGTGATCATCGACGACATCCGCAACATGCAACTCCAATATCATCTTCTCCTCCTCAATTTTTTTATTTTTTCCTTCAACAAATTGTTTTCTTCTTCAACTAAATTTAACCTCTCTACAATAGGGTCAGTTGGCATTTCCGATTCACATACATCCTACATAAATAAAATCTATGTCACGTTGGTCGGCATAATTTTCATAAACAATAAATGAACCAATAGTTATAAAGATAATATATATACCACATCTGAATCATAGACAGGACGAGGGCCGACGGGGGCGGATACCAAAACCATCGCACTATATAAGATGCAATAATAAAAGTAAGAAAATAATACAAGTATCTATGTAAACATACAAGTAAGAATATTTTTCCTTTCAGAAAGAACATAAGAACAAGAGGCTCACCACGGTGGTGCCGGCGATGAGCTCGGCGTGGGTGATCGACGGCGGTGAAGACGGGGACGGGGCGTGACGGACCGCTAAACCTAGACAAATATTGTGGAAAATGGAGCTTCGAGGTCGAGCTTGGAGAGGAGAAAGCTTAAGTAGTGTGGCTCGGGCATTCCATCGAACACCTTGTGTGCATAGGAGGTGAGCTAGAGCACCACCAAGCCCTCTCCCCCTCGGCCAGAAAAAAACAGAGCAGTGTGCTCTGCTCTTACGCGAGGGGGTATATATAGGCACTTCATTGGTCCCAGTTGGTGGCATGAAGCGGGACTAAAGGGGAGCCTTTGGTCCCGGTTCAACCCACCAACCGGGACCAATGGTGGTGGGCCAGGAGCGAGGCCCATTGGTCCCGGTTCATCCCACCAACCGAGACCAAAAGGTCCAGATGAACCGGGACCAATGGCCCACGTGGCCCGGCCGGCCCCCTGGGCTCACGAACCGGGACCAATGCCCCCATTGGTCCCGGTTCTGGACTGAACCGGGACTAATGGGCTGACCCGGCCTGGACCAAAGCCCTGTTTTCTACTAGTGCTAGTGCCCCTTAGTGATTTTGGTGTATTGAAGACTTATAGGTTAAGGGACTAATGCGTTTGTGAGTGTACACAGGTCTATAAGTCTATGAGGAGTTTGATATTTACAGAGAAAGTCGACCCCTAAAAATGAATGTCTTCAACTGAAGACTTTGGATTTCCGAAATACTTTCTGAAGACTATGAAAGTGAAGAAATTGGTGTGACCATGAAGACTTGATATTCAGGCAAGGAACATGAAGCGTGAAGACTTTTGTTTTCATAGTTTCATTTTCTCTTTCTTGAGTCATAGGAAACACCATACTGTTAAAGGGGGTCAAGGTAAAAGTAAGGAAAAGTTTCCAGGTGATGCTCAACTCAAAATCCTACACGTACCAATCCCTTCGAGTGAAGCCATTACAAATCTCGTACAGTTCAGTCAATTTCTTCAGTGACAGAGACGAAGTTTTTCTGGTCTCTGAGGAATTTGTTCTGACTGAGGAGTTAGGAATTCGCCAGTTTGGATTGCCTACAAGTGAGGAACATGATAGCCCTGAGGAATTTGAACCTCAAATTTCCGACCCAAAATATCTTATCCACCTAACGGTCATATCATTGAAGGGCATTTATATCTTATCATCTCGGGCTGCTCCCTAGGCTATAAATAGCCACCCCTACAACCACTAGCTGGTTGGCTACTCCGCGAGAAACTGACACTTGTCACTGAGAGCATCCCATCCTCCGAGGACTTTGAGCGAAAATCATCAAGTGAGGAAAACCAAAACCCAAACCCAAACACCTACAAACCCAAAGTGATTGAGCATCACTGAAGAGATTGCTCCTGTGTGGAACTGAAGCTTGTTACCTTTGAGGACTGTGCATCCTCCAGATGGTTATGCGTCATGGTCTAGAGCATCCAAGAGGAAATTGTGGATCGCCGAGTGACCGAGTTTGTGAAGGTTTGAAAGTCACGTGAAGACTTACCACGAGTGATTGGATGAGGTCTATGTGACCTTAGTTAGAGGAGAATATGGTGAGGACTGTGTGTCTGGGACTGTGTGTCCTCAGGTTTGAATACCTAGCCACTCCAACCAGACGTACAACTGGCACAGCAGTTGGAACTGGTCGACCAAATCATTGTCTTCACCGAGCTAACCGGTTCTAATTCCTCAACCCTTTCATTTCCTCATTACTATGTTGGGTGCTTGTTCATATCTGTTTGAAGGCTTTGACTGAAGACTTTGTCAATTTCCTCAGTTCAATTTCTTCAGTCTGTTTGTCTTCACCCTATTGTATCATGTGCTTACGCTTTTTGTACTCTGTGTTTGTTTCCAATTCATCATGATGTCCATGCTTATGTTATGTCATGTCTGCATCTGTGTACATATTCCGCTGCAAGTAGTTCTTCACTTAGGAATTTCCTCACCCTGAAATTCCTCAGTGAAGAATTCATAAAAATCGCCTATTCACCCCCTCTAGTCGACTTAACGCAGTTTCATATACGTTGGAGATGTATCACCCCCTCCACCGTTTACTCCTCTGGTCATATTATCGTACTGCTTAGGCGAAGCCCTGCGCAGATCACTTCACCATCACCGTCACCATGCCGCCGTGCTGACGAAACTCTCCCTCGACACTTTGCTGGATCAAGAGTTCGAGGGACATCATTGAGCTGAACGTGTACAGAACTCGGAGGTGACGTACGTTCGGTGCTTGATCAGTTGAATCGAGAAGACATTCGACTACATCAACCGCGTTAATCTAATGCTTCCACTTTTGGTCTACGAGGGTACGTGGACACACTCTCCCTCTCTCATTGATATGCATCTCCTAGATAGATCTTGCGTGATCATAGGAATTTTTTTAAAATTGCATGCTATGTTCCCCAACACATCCTAGGGTGAAGAAATTCCATTCAAAGTCATTCATGCTCTTCAAGGCATTTGCTTCACTGCACGAGGCGTGTTTCCTATATCATTTGTACTCCATATGTTATCTAAGAACCATTTCGACTTGATATTCTCAAGACTGTATTGAAATTGCATCATGTAAACAGGCTGCTAACTTAGGAGTAAAAAGTTCAATTAGTAATCAGTAAGTAGTATTAACATGAAGCACGCATATATGTGGATGTTGATGGAATGCTACTCTAGTTGGCGTAGATGAATTTGATGTTAATGTTTGTGTCACTCTTATTTTTCCTTCCTTTCAACTAACATTAGTCATTTCTAGCACTCTTGTTTGTGTGATTGTTTCCTCTTCTTTGCAATTTAGTTTTGCTTGTGAATTTTTGAACCACTAATATGTCGATATGTTTCCTTTTTTGGAGAAGGAAGTGTTGCTTCAAGAGACTATCAATTCTGCAAGTGGATCAAACAAGGAACGTTGTTCTCCTATGGATCACTGTACCAAGAATTTAAACCCCTTCCCCATTATGAATATTGATGATGGTTGTCCTATTTTGATCTACAAGGACAAGGGGCATCAAGAAGAGATCAAGGTGAACTTGCAACATAAGCCAACCCTGGACAAAAGGGAGTAGAGCATGTGAAAGGAGGAAGAAGAGCCAGGTCCTTGTGGTACCCGAGGACAACACGGAGTTCTAGAAGAAACAATCTGCAAATGGGTCAAAGAGTAGAAGGAATCGGAGCAAGATTACATGTTCTCAATTGCAAAATGTGTGGCTATGTTAGGAACAGTGGAAGTTCTATCAATTGAAGAAAAAGCAAAGGCACTATGGCTTTCCAAATGCCAAATGAATTGGGATTCATTAATACCAAGGAATCAAATATTTGGTTTTATTGGTTGAAGGATGGCATTTTTGCAATGGAGAGAGGATAAGGTATCCATCTTTGTCATGTGGTTTCTTATCCTCTGCCAATAGACACTATGTCTAGCCTACATATTTGTCACATAAGATATAGACAAGTGAGCCTGTACTATCCAATGAAAGGTGATTTGTCGTGCTTTTCAATTCCATCTTGTAATTATTTAGTTTCTGGTTGATGCATGATTGGTGTGTTAGCTCCAGGTCTGAATCTTCCTTAGTATACTATGTTTAGAAGTGCGGTTTATGGTTGGTTGAGGCCTTCTGAAGAAAAAATAACAAATACTTATTTATGAACCTTAACACCCTGGATAAGTAGTAATAGAAGCTTGGTCTCTTTATTGAGGTCTTACTCATGGCGAAGTCAAAGAGGATTAGTCGAAGTAGCTGACAAAGATGAACATTGGAGAGCAGTCGCATCTGATACGCTCCCCAAAAACCTAATCGCCTTCCACCGGGCGAAGTCAAAGAGGACTTCTCTTCCATACAACCATCAAGGCGACAGATGGGATGGGATCCAGAATCTGCAATAGCGAGCGGAACAATGATGGGTTTGTGCACGAGGAGATAGACAAAATGTGATCTGATCTAGGTTACGACTAGGGTTGTCGACACCTCCAATATATAGGCGGTCGTGGTACAGAGACATGGGGCTGGACCCATGTTTGAGTCAGCAACAGTCTACGATCCAACGTCTCAGATTCATAATGCGTCTGCTAATGGCTCATTAGGAAATGTCAATTAGTTATTCATTTCTCACCGAGAAAAAAGAAATGCACGCATGACATAGGTCTAAGCTTGGCTCATTCATGAAACACAAAAGCACACGCGCATATGGGCATGACGGGGACCAGAGGAACGTTCACGTATGGGCATGGAGGGCGGTGGAGGAGCACTCGCTACCACCCCTTTTATAAAGTTCCAATAGAATACGGAAGAGAAACCCTTATAAAAGATCTCAACTTGCCTCCACTCACGAGGTGATACTAAACTTACCTTGTCATGACAAGTCACATGTGACTTTAAGATTTTAGGAATTATTTCATATGTGGTCCCTAGGCCCATCTATAATTCAAGAGTAAGATGATGAGGACCTAGTAAGACCCAAATTCCGGAAGTGTCTTTATGCTCTGAACACAAGTGGGTACACAAACTACACACACAATTACTCATGACCGTCGGGTGATGTCCAGAACCCAGACCCAGCCTCTCCACCGGATTTACTTCTGTAGATGATCTATGTTGTTGTTCCCCTCTGTCCCACGGCTCCCACAAGCTGCCATCCACAGCCAGCGCATGTAGGATAGGATCCTAGGAGATGTATTTCCTTTCTTGGCACATGTAACATGGATCCGGTTTGTCTAAGATGGGCGTCTGAGGCCTTAGGAAAATGTAGGTTTAACCCCTGAACAATGAGATCGCCTGTCCAAGCAACGGCCTCAGATGAGAGATGAGACCTAGACATATATGAAATTCCTCCCCTCCCGGGCCCCCTCGAGAACGACCTCAATAACACAGAGAGAGACATAACTCGGTGGGGATCAAGTAGCTTTTAGAACTCATGCAATTTTTGTCCCGGGAATCATAGGAGTACTTCTCTTCAAATTTTTATTGTTGTCAGCTTAAAACTTAAGCAGTTTTTCTTCAGGGAATCATAGGAGTACTTCTCCTCGATTTTTAATTGTTTTCAAAGTAAAACTCTGTGCATGCATGCTACAAAGTTATGTGTGCTTGCCAAGTCCAATGACAAAGGAAGGACATCAAGGAAAAAATATTTTTTGTACTCCAATCAGCCAATCATAAATATTCATTTGTAATCAAATAGTTTGTAGAAATACAAGTGTAACATGGGGTACTTAGTCTCCAGGGCCGGTCCTGAGATTTTAGGGGCCCAACGCGAAACTAAAATTCGGGGCCCTTAGTATAAACAACATACAATTATAATGAATATACTTATATATAAAATTTACATATAAACACTTAAATGCATCCAAAACAATATACAAACGAAATAGTATACATATTACCTTAAAAATTATTATATAATTTTTCGATGCAATGTCACTTGTGATGGGTTTTATGTGAATCTCTTCCAATAATTTCTTCTCGATGCATATTGATGCCAAGCCATTCAAATTCTCATGAGTCATTCTTGAGCTCAAATAGTTCCTCGATAATTTAAACTTTGAAAAGCTTCGTCTTTCAACTGATGCTACCGTGAGATGCACTATAAATAAGATGCAATAACAACAAAGTCCTAAGGATAACAATTAAATTCAGTGACATGCTAGCAAAATCTCCATTGCATTATTCCATCTAGCAAAGTGAATTTTAAATCCTTTAATTCAGAAAGAGTCAAAACTGCCCCCCTCCAATGAATTAACTGTACTCTCAAGAACACCAACATTATTTTCACCAATGTTGATGTCAACAAATTTCTTTTGTTTAGATTCAACATTCTTTTAATATTTTCCTCTCTCCATGACAACTATCAACAACTCACCATTTGGGTTCATCGAAGCACCAATAATAGTCTTGGTTTTTTATTAACAGCTTCGGACTGTATTCAGTCATCCACACATTTTTTTTTCTTTTTCGCCATGTGGAAGATAATTAGTTAATTGATGGCATCAAGGGTTGAAGGATGCGAGCTATGCATGATGTATGCAAGGGATAAAATACTTAATTTGTAATGTAAGTATAGGGACTAGGGATAAGAGAACCGTAATATAATATACCTTGCATGGCTTGGCCTCGGCGATCAGCGTTGTGTACTTGTTCACGTCTGGCTCTAGAGCTCGAAGGATCAGCGATGATGTGCCCGTGCTTGTCGATGATGTACTGCCTATCAGAATTAGGAACAAAATTTGGAGAAAAGGAGAAGGAACGCAAGTTTGTTATCGCACAAAGGACGGCGGCTACTCCGCATCTCTCCTCCTCCTCCTTGATTTCTTAGCCACGGCCCATAGTTTCTTAGCACAAGCCCATAGCCTACCTGGATTTCGGGGGCCCGGGGCGGCGGCCCCCCGCCCCCCCTCAGGGTCGGGCCTGAGTCTCACATATCTTCTAAACACAACAGTTGTGCGTCTTCTCTGAGCAGGCTTGGAGGATTCTTCAATCTCCACATTCTCTGAGTGCAAGAATTCTCAAGAATGTCTATTTTCCAAATAATTGTATTCTTGATGCAGACGTGGGGAGTCATCCGAGCCAAATTTGGCGTGCGATCATTGAGGGGCGTGATTTACTGAAACAGGGTCTAATAAGGAGAATAGGCAACGGAGAAAACACCAACATCTGGACGGACAATTGGATTCCGAGGAAGGAAATGTTGAGACCATATGGGAGTCGCCAGAACAATCCGCCAGCTCATGTATCAGACCTTATTGATCAAACAGCAGCGGTTTGGGACATGCACAGATTACAGGAAATCTGCCTCCCAATTGATATTCCAGCTATACTAAACATACCTTTGTGTACTACAAACATACATGATACATGGGCTTGGTTCTTCGAGAAAAACGGCTGTTTTTCAGTAAGATCAGCGTACAGAATGTTGCTGGACAAGAAGTTTAGAAGGGAGGCTTGGATCGATGGCATTGCAGGTTCCTCGAGTAGTGAACGGGACGCGGATTCTTGGAAATTGCTATGGAAAACATCTGTCCCGGGGAAGATTCGCATGTTTCTATGGAGACTTGCTAAACACTCCTTGCCTACAGAAGATGTCCGTGCTCATAGGAAGATGGCGCCGTCCAGTACCTGTGGTTTGTGCGGTGCAGAGGATTCATGGAGGCACTCCTTGCTCGAGTGTTCGATGTCTAGATGCATATGGGCTATGGTGGACGGAGAACTGGCAGAACACTTATGTGAAACCTTGGAGCCTAGCGCGAAACAGTGGCTGTTTTCGATGATCGACACGCTATCCCATGCGGCGTTTGTTCGTCTAGCTGTCACCTTATGGGCTACTTGGTGGGCTCGTCGCCAGGCAATCCACGAGGAAATTTACCAGAGTCCTTCTTCGACACATCGGTTTATTACCAGGTTTTTGGCTGACTTGGAGCTTCTGCCGGAGAGATTGGAGAGAACTTCCAGTCAGGCCCGGGGAGGACCTAGTCGCCCCAAGGCACCACCCACTGGTTTCTCAAAGATTCATGTTGATGCTGCAGTGTCGAAACTACATAACCGGGGAGCAGCTGCGGCTGTTTGTAGGGACAGCTCAGGTAATTATGTTGGAAGTTCTTCGCTCGTCATACATGGAATAACAGACCCGGCAGTCTTGGAGACAATTGCATGTCGAGAAGGTCTCACGCTGGCGCAAGATCTTATGTTACAGAATTTTGTACTAGCTTCTGATTCCAAACAGGTGGTGGACGACATTATGAATTCAAGCCAAGGAGTTCAGGGAGCAATAATTAGTGAGATTAGACAACGTTTATTATTTTTTAATTGTGAAATAACTTTTGAAGGTAGATCCGCGAACAAGGATGCCGATAGGTTAGCCAAATTTGCTCAATCTTTAGATCAGGGGCGTCACGTCTGGTTTGGCGCACCCCATGATCCGTTTTGTATCCCACTCCATGTGGACTTTGAGTAATAAAATTTGGTTTAACCCCTCAAAAAAAAACAGTTGTGCGTCTTCTGTTACTTGAGCCCCGAGCCAAGGGCACCGAGCCCCGAGAAAAAGTTGGACCTGCTGGTTTTCCCTCTAGCTAGGGTTTGCTTCTCCTGGAAGGCGACTCTGTCGCCGCCGTCGAGTTTTGACCTTCCCACCTCCGATCCCCCTGGTTTCTTGGATTGAGATCGCAAATCTCGATCTGGGCTCGGGGCAGAGAAGAGAGATAGGGTCCCCCCCCCCTGTTTTACTGCCCGATCTGAGTTTTTTCTTCTCGGGCAAGGTTCTTGCCTAATATGGCGGTAGATGGATCTGGAGGTGCTTCTGGATCAAACTCTGCAACCGAGGTGGAGCGGATGATGGCCAAACTTGGCCTTCGGGAAGAAGATCTTGATGATGTTGTGTATGATGAGAAGGCTGCGCCGCCGGATGCCGCAAGGTGGGTAGCACTTGCTCGGGTACACATTGATAAGCCGTATAGCCAATCGTGGTTCTTCAAGAACATGCGAGCTGCTTGGGATCTAGCGCATGATGTGAAGTTCCGCCCTCTGGAAGACAACCTGTATTCTTTGCAATTTTCTTGTCTGGGTGACTGGGAAAGTGTCATGCAAGAAGGCCCATGGAACTTCAGAGGCAACGCCGTGGTGCTTGTCCCTTATGATGGTGTCATGAAACCTACCATGGTCAAGCTAGATACGATTGGCATCCGGATACAGATTCATGATGTTCCTGACAAGTATGCACACTTGGTGGGGGCATTAGCAGCCAGGGTAGGAGAAGTTCTCTTTACAGAGCAATTCACTCAGGACTTCGCCGGCAACTTCTATTGTGTATGGGTGAAGATCAATGTCTACAAACCTCTGAAGAACGCCATTTCAATGATTCGAGGGGGGGGAGACAGATCTATTTGCTTAAATATGAAAGACTCCCGCATTGGTGCGCTGTCTGTGGGCACCTAGGTCACGTCTTCAAAGAGCATGGGAATGGGATCCATGCCCCTTCAGCCCTTTTTTTCAAGGATCTCAGGGCAACCTGGAACATGCGTGTTGGAACGGGCCCGGGAGGTGGCCGAGGCCGTGGTCGCGGCGGTGGCCGGCGAGGAGGACGAGCTGGGGGGCGTGCCAATGAAAGGCCTAAGGAGCAGACTGAAGAGTTCACCAACGATGATCTAGACGCAGATCTAGAGATGCAGCAGGCCGATGAGAACAGGAAACGCTCGGCTGATGTGTTAGAACCTGTGAGCGCAACGGGAGCTCCTGTGCTAGCGGGTAATGCTCTGCTAGCCCTGCCTCCACCAGCGGTGCCGGCTAGTCCATCCTCAAAGCAAGACCCGAAGAGGAAGAAGACCAATGCAGAGAAGAATGATGGAAAGAAAGGACCAGCAAGTGACAAACAGATTGAAGCAAAATTGGTGACCTCCCGAGGGGAGGATCGCCGGGCACAATGAATCTCCTCTGTTGGAATTGTCGTGGTGCGGGCAAAGCTGCGACAATTCGGAAGCTTCGCGAGCTAGCGAAGCAATTTGCCCCAACCGTGCTATGCATAGTAGAAACACAAATATCAAAAGCACGTGTCGAAAATCTTGCTGGTACCTTAGGATTTAATAATTCTTATGCTGTTGGTAGTTTGGGTCGTAGTGGAGGAATTGGTGTGTTTTGGAATGATGGAATAAAGCTTGATATTTTTGGGTACTCTGAGTATCACGTTGATGCAACAGTCTCTATTCTAAATTGTGCAGATTGGAGACTAACATGTGTTTACGGCGAGGCACAAGTTGGAGAAAGACACAAGACTTGGGACTTGATCAAATCTTTGGCTGCTGCAAGCAACTTACCATGGCTTTGCATTGATGATTTTAATGAAGTATTGCATCAAAATGAACATGTTGGAACTAGCCAGCGTAGGTTCTCTCAAATCCAGGGCTTTCGTGAGGTAACGGATGTGTGCGCTCTTCAGGACTTGGGCTACCAAGGAAAACCGTGGATTTTCGAGAAGAAGACTGCAGGGGGTAGTTACTGTCGTGTTCGTCTGGACCGAGCTATGGCAAGCTCGGAATGGATGTCTCTATATCCCCATGTGAGTCTGCTACACGAGACAGGGGCGGCCTCAGACCACTGCCCCATCAAATTGCTGCTGGAGCCTGATGCTCCGGTGCACGTGAAGCAAAGACTGTTTAGATATGAGATGTGCTGGGAGAAACATGCTGAATTTAGCTCCTGCCTTGAGGGCATGTGGACAGAGGCGCCAGGAGGACAGACTGTAACCCAGCTGAGTAAAAAACTGAATGAACTATCTGCATGCTAGCAACAGTGGAGTGGGGCAACCATAGGCAATATTGGTAGAGAGATTAAAAAACTCAAAAAGGAGCTGGCTACTTTACAAAATGACCCCCGTCGACTTTCACCCTCACCTGCAGAGATAAAAATTACAGATCGTCTTGTGGAGCTGTACAACATGGAGGAAATAAAACAATGGCAACGCTCACGTATTGACTGGCTTTCCGATGGCGACCGGAACATTAAATTCTTTCAGAGGAGGGCTAGTATGCGGCGAAGGAAGAACAGCATCAAAAACCTGGAGCGATCTGATGGTTCTCTCACCCATGATCCGAGATCCGACGGAGATGGCCTCATTAACAAATGATTTTTACCAAAATTTGTTCACTTCTGAGGGTACATCGGGCATGGATACGGTGATCAATTCTGTTCCTGTGAAAGTCGCTACAGATATGTACAGGGGATTAACAGATCCTTATACAGCTGAGGAGGTGAAAAAGGCTCTCTTTCAGATGTACCCTACAAAGGCACCAGGACCGGACGGATATCCGGCACATTTTTTCCAGCGGCATTGGGAACTTTGTGGTACCGAGGTTACGAATGTGGTGTTGAGAATCCTTCGTGGGGAGGAGAGCCCAGAGGTAATCAATGAAACGATCCTTGTTTTAATTCCGGAGGTTAAAGAACCCACAAATCTAACTCAGTTTAGACCCATAAGCTTGTGTAATGTGATCTATAAGATTGCTTCAAAGGTGTTGGCAAATAGATTGAAGCAAATCCTGCCTAAGATAATATCTGAAGAACAGTCTGCTTTCGTCCCGGGCCGGTTGATTACAGATAATATAATAACTGCTTACGAATGTTTACACTTCATGAAGAGGAACAAAGCACAACGAAAGAGATTCTGTGCAGTTAAATTGGACATGATGAAGGCATGTGATCGTGTGGAGTGGGAGTATCTTCGTGCGATTATGACCAAGATGGGGTTTGCTTCGTCTTGGGTCAACACTGTTATGAGATTGGTAACTTCTGTGAAATTTTCTGTCCTGTTTAATGGATCAAAACTGGATGAATTCACTCCTTCAACAGGGATCCGTCAGGGAGACCCTATTTCTTCATACCTATTTTTGCTTGCAGTGGAGGGCCTTTCGTGCCTCTTAAAAACCCAAGATGAATCATCCCAACTTACTAGAATCCGAGTGGCTCCTTCGGCTCCGCCGGTTAGCCACTTGCTCTTCGCGGATGATTGCCTGCTGTTTGTGAAAGCTAGTGTTAATGGAGCAAATGAGTTGTCTTCGGTGATGGAGAGCTAGTGCAATGCTTCGGGCCAGAGGATAAATTTAGCCAAGTCTTCAGTGTTTTTCAGCAAGGGGTGCCCCAATTCTGTCAGAGCTGAGGTTAAGGAAGTGCTAAACATTGAAAACGAATCTCTAACAGATAGATACTTGGGTATGCCCTCTGATGTTGGAACAAGTAAAAATGGAGCTTTTAAATTTCTGAAAGACAGGGTATGGGCCAAGATAAAGGGGTGGATGAAATAACTCCTCTCGGCTGGGGGAAAAGAAGTATTGATAAAATCGGTAGCCCAAGCTATCCCTGTTTTTTCAATGTCGTGTTTTAAGCTTCCTCGTGGTCTCAGTGAACATTTGAACTTGTTGATTCGGAAGTTTTGGTGGGGCAGCAAAGAAGGACAGAGGAAACCCAGTTGGGTATCATGGAGCACGATGACCAGGCTGAAAAGCTGTGGAGAACTGGGTTTTAGAGGCATTGAGCTATTTAATCTAGCTTTGCTTGCAAGACAGGCTTATAGGATTTTGATGGATCCAGAGGCCTTAAGCTCACGTGTACTCAGGGCAAAATACCACCAAGATATTGATTTCTTGGGAGTGGAACTAGGTTCGGCACCATCACAAATATGGAGGTCGCTACTTGAGGGCAGAGATGTTCTAAAGCAGGGGAGGATACGCCGTATAGGGGATGGCCAATCAAATAATATTTGGGATCATTGCTGGATCCCAAGACCAGCAAATATGAGACCAATAGCATGCAGAAGTGCTAATCCGCCCCAGCTGGTAAGTGATCTGATCATACCGGGTGCAGAATGGAACAGAGATGTTATAGCTCAGCTCTTCATACAAACAAATGCGGAAGCCATCATGGCAATACCTCTGTGTACAAGGCAGATCGACGATTTTTGGTCTTGGGTTCATGAGAAGAATGGAGTCTTCACCGTCAGATCCGCCTACCGCATGCTTGTTGAGACAAAAATGCGGCGAGAGGCGTGGCTTGAAGGGCGGTCAGATAATTCTAACACTAAACGGGAATCGAAACTTTGGATTAAACTTTGGAAGGTCAACGTCCCATCGAAAGTTAGGATCTTCTTATGGAGACTTGCTCACCAGTCTATCCCCACGGCGGATGTGCGCCACCACCGGAACATGTCGACCAGCACAAGATGTGGGTTGTGCGGATCCGAAGACTCCTGGCAACACTCACTGCTGCATTGCACTGTTGTGGGATGTGTTTGGGCTTTGCAGGATCCTGACCTTGTAGAAGCGTTGAACAATACAAGGGAACCTGATGCCAAAAGGTGGTTGTTTGCTTTGTTGGATACGCTATCCACGACTGAGTTTATTCAGGTGGCAGTCACTCTTTGGGCACTTTGGTACTCAAGGAGACAAGCCCTGCATGAAGCTATCTTCCAAAGTCCTCTTTCTACACATAACTTCATTTTGAAATACATCCGGGAGATCGAGGAATGCAAGCCCAAGCAGGCGAATACTACATCAGTGACTAACCAGCATCCTGTTGCTACACGCTGGATCCCTCCGCCCCCTGGATGTGTCAAAATTCGAGTGGATGGGCTGTTGCTAGAAATCAGAATGAAGGCTCTTTTAGTGCGATTTGCAGAGATGCGGCGGGAGTTTATTTGGGTTCTTCTGTCATCAGAATTCATGGAATTATAGACCCGCCAATGCTAGAAGCTCTAGCTTGCCGGGAGGCTCTTGCTCTTGCTTCAGATCTGGCACTCTCACATGTGATTATAGCTTCTGATTGCCAGGGTGTGATCAAGGATATTCAGAACCAAACTGGAGGAATGTATGCAAGCATCATCAAGGAGATAATAGAGACGGCTAGAGAAATCAACTGTTGTTCCTCCATTTTTGAAGGTAGAGCCTCAAACCTCGAGGCGCATAGCCTCGCTAAGCACGCTTTTGGTCTGGGTTTTGGGCGCCATGTGTGGCTACTAAACCCACCAGATCTTCGATGTATCACTATGAACATTTTTGAGTAATAATAAAGTGTGTTTGGACTCAAAAAAATGTTACTTGAGCCGAATTTTCAGCTCAACCAATGATTCTAGATGCCCAGTTCATGAATGTTTGTTTCATCAGACGTGGTGTAAACACTTTAATTTTTGCGTTAAGATAAATCATGTACTAGCCATGCCGGCATTCTCTCTAAAAGCAAGACAAGTTCTGTTGGGTCGGAGGGAATTACGGTGTCATCACCTTTGCGCATCATGATGTCTTCCATGCCGAATTATTAGACTATATAGTAAGCACAAAGGGGAATGTGTGAAGTAAAAAAAAATTATGCTTCTCAAATTGGCAACATGTTGATAATTATAAATAGGACGACTATCCAAAGCTCACACCGAACTAGCTATAGCAATTTGCAATAGAGCACGCGTGCGAAGGGAAATAGTTGATCTAACAAGTGGGTCAGTGTGTGAAGCTTCAATGGTTAAAGAAAGTTGAACTAAGCAAAGTAGGAGTGGGCTAGATAGAAGGGCAAGAGTAACGGAGTACTTGATCATCCACGTGTCATGTATTAATGGGTATGTTCTCGCAAAAAAAATTGTATTAATGAGTATGGGGGCAGAATTAGAACTTGTGCTAGCAGGGTTCTAGCCCTGGTGTATCCCAAATGCAGAATGCATGAGGGACGTAGGGACTGCTCGGACCAAACAGAGTTAAAAAATAGATAATCTGGGACTCCTAAACCCAACTCTGAGCTGATCTTCGTCTATCAGTGCTCGCCCTTGAATGGCTACTGTCACCGCGTCTTCGCTCAGGGAATAACTCTACACTTTCTCGCATCCTGATACATCTCATGCCTAGAGCAGAACAAACATGTCATAGAATAGAATAGAATGCAGAAGCAAAGGGCCCAACAACCCCAAAATCTCAACTGATTCCACATCTCTTTTGCGATGAAAGGTGATGAATATATAAGGTGGAGATGCCATAGAGATTGGTGGGGTCCCATGGTAGTTCACATATTTTTTTTAAAGGGCACAAAACCATGGGCCAGGGTAAAGAAGATGAGAGATTCCTTATTTGACCCATTCTTAAAATCTAGTTCCTTTTTTGACCCTAAAAAATTTATTTTTCCTTTTTTGACACCACAACTTCATTTTCTTCCTTCTTTGACACATCTGTTAATTTTTGCCGTTAGCAACGTTAACTGTGACTGGAAATGTCGTTCTTACCCCTGCTAGGACGCTGGAAAAAAAACTGGTTGACCGAACTGGTTGACCGAACAGGCGCTGCGCTGGGTCACCCCCCGATCCCCTCCCTACTCTCCTCGATCCCCCTTTCCCTCGATGCCCCTTTCCCTCGATCCCTAACCCTAACAAAATCGCGGATGGAGGAGGGCGTGGCCGATGCTGCTACTGCTGGCGAGATGGACGCCGCGATGGAGGGCGTGGCCGACGCTGCGCCGGTCTCGGCCTCGGCCGGCCATGGCGGGGAGGCGACGGGCGGCCATGGCGGGGAGGCGAAGGGCGGCCATGGCAGGGAGGCGGAGGGAGTTCCAGGCGCGCCACTGGAGGGCGTCCATGGCGGGGAGGCGGAGGGAGCTCCACGTGTGGCGCCGGAGGGCGGCCATGGCGGGGAGGCAGAGGGAGGTCCAGGTGCAACGGCCTCGGATGCAAGTGCTCCGGCATGGCTACAAGGGTAAGTGCCTGTTTTCTCTATATTTGAGTATTTGCTGCCATGATAGTCCTTAAACGAACAGATTACTTAGAGATGGATCCAAAATGCAACATATTTGGTTCACCTTCCTTGACATGATTTTTCTCAAAATGCAACACTATGTTCATATTAAACAGTGTACTTGAGATGGATCGAAGATGCAACAGAGTAGTTAGAGATGGATATTTGTTGCTGCCAAATCTACAATGAAACAATAGACAAAGATTATGTTCATATAAAACAAATATGTTATATTGGATAATCTGTTTACACATGTCACTTCTTTTATGAAGCAAGTATGTTCATGCACAATTGATCTTTTGCTTTTACAGGATGGATCCAAATTCAACATATTTGCTGAAAATCAAATTGCTTGGCAACCCAAAAAAAGCTAGGAAGGATATCAAATGCTTTTGTTATGATAAGGTTATTGATTCCGACTTAACAAATTATAAGGACTTGGTTGAATCAATTGTAGAGCAGTACTCGCCTCGCTATTTGGAAGTTGCACATGTTCAGTACTATGATCCTTTTCTTAAAATCTACCCAGAAGTAACATCTGACCAGGAATTGGTGTCTATGTTTGAGAAACTCTCTAAGACAAAGGTTGTGCACTTGTTTGTTGCATATTGTGATCCATTTGTACCATATGAGCCTATCACGGAGTGGCATATTGATGTGCATATCCAACCTAGCAACATAGAAACAAGATGATGATGATTATCTTCGCAACCCAATACCTGAGAATAAACATGTTGGTGTTGATGAGGAAAATATTTATTTAGACGATGGTGATTATGATAAATTAGATCCTCTTATCATGGTTCCCTGTTCTGATAAAGAAAGGGACGAAGACTATGTTCCTGATCATGAGAGCAAGGATGAGAGCGAGGATGAGAGCAAGGATGAGAGCGATGAGGAAGTAGAGGATGATGAGGAAGTGCATGAGGCAGAGCATGCACCACATTTAGAATACGATAAATTAGGTCCCCCAATGACCGAAGGAAGAAAATATCCCAATATGGCAGAGTTTAAGTTGGCGCTTTCTCAACATGCAATCAAACATGAATTTGAGTTTAACACCGAGAAAAGTGCACCACATAGGTTCAGGGCTTATTGTTCAAGAAGGGATGAAGATAAGTGTCCATGGAGGATATATGCTTCTACAATGGAAGATGGGTGCACCGTAATGGCAATTTCTAACTTTACTCATGTGTGCTTAAATTGTTAAAAGATCTTTACTAATTATCTATGTTTGTCTTTTGTAGGTGAGAAAGAACTCTTGTGGTCATGATTGCTCAAGTACAAAAAGGAAAAAGAAGATAAAGAATGCAACCAAGCGGTGGATATGTGAGCACGTGAAGGATTGGCTAATTGAGGATGCAACTCTAGGACCAAAGGCATTGCGAAAGAAGCTTAAAGAGCACCATGGAATCAACATCAAGTACAAGAGAGTATACATGGGTAAGCTGCTAGCCTTGAAGGAACTTTATGGTGATTGGGATACAAGCTTTGATAATCTGTATAGTTTTAAGGCACAAATTGAAAGGTGCTGCCCCGGTAGCATAGTGATAATTGAGCACCACACAATAAAAGATAAAATCAAATTTAAGAGATTTTTTGTCGCTTTGAAGCCTTGCATCGACGGGTTCCTTAGTGGTTGCAGGCCATACTTGGCAGTAGATAGCACCTTCTTGACTGGCAGATTCAAGGGGCAACTGGCTAGTGCTACCGCCGTTGATGGCCATAGTTGGATGTATCCAGTTTGTATGGGTGTTTTTGATTCTGAAACTAATGAGAACTGGATATGGTTCATGCAATTGGTTAGGCAAGCCATAGGATCCCCAAGGGGTTTAACCATATGCACCGACGCTGGGCAGCCAGTGATGACAGGTGTAAAAGAAGTGTTCCCAGAGGCTGAACATAGAGAATGTATGTTTCACTTGGTGTCCAACTTCAAGAAGAAGTTTCATGGAAAGGTTTTTGATGACCACCTTTGGGCTGCTACTTACTCATGGAACCCATATTTATTTGAGAAAAATTGGGTTGCAATGGACATAGCAAAGCCAACGGCAACTGCATATCTTAGGAAGTGGCACACTAGGTTGTGGTCTAGGAGTCAGTTCTCAAAAATTTCCAAGGTGGATTATGTTACAAACAACTTGGCTGAGTGCTTCAATAATTGGATTAAGCATTACAAGTCCTTGAACTTGGATGACTTCTTTGATAAGCTTAGGCAATTGATTATGATCATGTGGAACCGAAGGAGAAAGGTAGCAAGAAAGTTAGTTGGGTTGATTCTTCCCCACATAATTAAGAAGTTGAATGCAAAGACCAGAGAATTAAACTTGGAGGTGGTTGAAAGCTCTGAAGAAGTTGCTGAAGTAACCGCATTGGGAGGCAGCGGCTTTAGGTTTGTGGTCAACTTGCTTGACAGGACATGTTCTTGTAGACAATGGGAAGTTTCTGGCCTTCCTTGCAAACATGGTCTAGCATTTATCACATCTCTTACCAATGCACGCATAGAGAACTATGTGGACTCGTGTTACTCCATTCACAAATTTAGAGCAGCTTATGACCAACTAATCCCTGCCATGGTTGACAAGAACCAGTGGCCTAAATCAGACCATGGATTCTTCATGTTTCCACCACTACTAAAAGCCACAGCGGGTAGGCCTAAAACTGAGAGGTATAAAGGCTGCAGTGAGAAGAAAAGAAAAGGCGGCCAACACTTATGCCCTATTTGCAAAGACTATGGGCATCATTGGCACAAATGCAAGAAGGGTAACCCAGATGACATTGCTGCTATTTTAGCTATGAGGTAATGAATTTTATTGTATATTGCATCACTTGCATTTTTTTGTAAAAACCATACATGCACTAGTAGAAAAAGGGGCTATGGTCCAGGCCGCCTCAGCCCATTAGTCCCGGTTCAGTCTTGAACCGGGACCAATGTGGGCATTGGTCCCGGTTCGTGAGCCCAGGGGGCCGGCCGGGCCACGTGGGCCATTGGTCCCGGTTTGTATGGACCATTTGGTCCCGGTTGGTGGGATGAACCGGGACCAAAGGGCCTCCCTCCTGGCCCACCACCATTGGTCCCGGTTGGTGGCTTGAACCGGGACCAAAGGCTCCCCTTTAGTCCCGGTTCATGTCATCAACCGGGACCAATGAGGTGCCTATATATACCCTCGCCCGGGAGCAGAGCACTCCAGTGCTCTATTTTTCTTAGGCCGGCGAGGGAAGGGGTTTGTGGTGCTCTAGCTCACCTCCTATGCACATGAGGTGTTCGATGGAATGCCCGAGCCACACTACTTAAGCTTTCTCCTCTCGAAGCTCGACCTCCAAGCTCCATTTTCCTCGAGATTTGTCTAGATTTAGCGGTCCGTCACTCCCCGTCCCCGTCTTCACCGCCGTCGATCACCCGCGCCGATCTCATCTCCGACACCACCGTGGTGAGCCTCTTGTTCTTATCTTCTTTCTGAAAGGAAAAATATTCTTACTTGTATGTTTAGATAGATACTTGTATCATTTTCTTACATTTATTATTGCATCTTATATAATGCGATGGTTTTGGTATCCGCCCCCGTCGGCCCTCGTCCTGTCTATGATTCGGATGTGGTATGTATATTATCTTTATAACTATTGGTTCAATTATTGTTTATGAAAATTATGCCGAGCAACGTGACATAGATTTTATTTATCTAGGATGTATGTGAATCGGAAATGCCAATCGACCCTATTGTCGAGAGGTTAAATTTAGTTGAAGAAGAAAACAATTTGTTGAAGGAAAAAATAAAAAAAATTGAGGAGGAGAAGATGATATTGGAGTTGAATGTTGCGGATGTCGTCGATGATCACAAGATCAAGATGGATGCAATGCGCTTGAAGATTAGAAAGATTAGAAAATATGCCATTCATACCGAGGCTTGGTATCATTATGCCGTTGGATCAATTGTTACCTTGGTTGCGATTATGATCGCATTTGTTTTTGCATTGAAATGTTTTACATAGTTTCAATGTATGGTTTAATTAATTAGATGCTCTGGAGAGCTATATGTTGTTAGATGAGAACTACGTATGTACTTTGGTTTTAATGTTATGATGAACTTCTATTAATTTGGACACTTAATTATATATAATGCACGCAGATGAACCGGCAATGGATGTACGGTGACAGACACACCCGCGAGTACATTAAGGGCGTGCATGAGTTTCTCGATGCGGCTGAGGCAAACAAGCAGAATGGTTTTATGTGTTGTCCATGCACTGAATGTGGGAATACGAGGTATTATTCTAACCGGAAAATCCTTCACTCCCACCTGCTTTACAAGGGTTTCATGCCACACTATAATGTTTGGACGAGGCACGGAGAAATAGGGGTTATGATGGAAGACGGCGAAGAAGAAGAGTACGATGACAACTATGTGCCCCCTGAATACGGTGATGCTGCAACGGGGGGAGCTGGTGAAGATTATCCATGGTTACGGCGCAATAAGCAAATGACACAAGCGAAGAAAAAGTGAAGACTTTCTCCCGCAACTATTATGATGATACCATGCCAACTTTGTAACAGATGATCTTTCGTCCGAAACTCTGATACTTCGAAAGAGATTGTTCGTTTTGTACACGAAGTGCATCCAGTTTTTTCCGTAACCATTTCAACTTTGTTGCACATGCTATGTGGGTGAAATGATGATACCATGCCAACTTTCAACCTTTTCGGAGTTCATTTGAAATGCTTTTCAATTTCAGGGTCTTATAGCTCAAAAAAATCAATAAATCCATGAAAAATAACAAATGAAGTCAGAAAGGGTTGAAAATTGATGATGTGTCTTTGAATGGTGCATTTTGAACACAGAAAAAATATGGAGTTCAAATAAGTTCGAGAAAATGAAATCCCTTTGTAACAGATGATCTTTCGTCCGAAACCCTGATACTTCGGAAGAGATTGTCCGTTTTGTACACGAAGTGCATCCAGTTTTTGTCGTAACCATCTCCACTTTGTTGCACATGCTATGTGGGTGAAATGATAATACCATGCCAACTTTCAACCTTTTCGGAGTCCATTTGAAATGCTTTTCAATTTCAGGGTCTTATAGCTCAAAAAAATCAATAAATGCATGAAAAATAACAAATGAAGTCAGAAAGGGTTGAAAATTGATGATGTGTCTTTGAATGGTGCATTTTGAACACAGAAAAAATATGGAGTTCAAATAAGTTCAAGAAAATGAAATCCCTTTGTAACAGATGATTTTTCGTCTGAAACCCTGATACTTCGAAAGAGATTGTCCGTTTTGTACACGAAGTGCATCCAGTTTTTGCCGTAACCATCTCAACTTTGTTGCACATGCTATGTGGGTGAAATGATAATACCATGCCAACTTTCAACCTTTTCGGAGTCCATTTGAAATGCTTTTCAATTTCAAGGTCTTATAGCTCAAAAAATCAATAAATGCATGAAAAATAACAAATGAAGTCAGAAAGGGTTGAAAATTGATGATGTGTCTTTGAATGGTGCATTTTGAACACAGAAAAAATATGGAGTTCAAATAAGTTCAAGAAAATGAAATCCCTTTGTAATAGATGATCTAACTTCATAGTAAAGTTATTCATAAACTAGCGATTCACATACATTTTAAAACTATAAGTATTTAGTGCAAATAAAAAAATAAAAAGCAAAAAATAAAACAAAAGAAGAAAACAAAAAAATTAAATTATAAGTAAAATAAAACTATAATTATCACTAAAAAACTGTAAGTAATTAAACTAAAATAAAACTATAATATTCTTCAAATTTTTAAAAATTCAAATTTAAACTATTTAAAATTTAAAACTAATGGCACTAACAGAAAGTTTATAATTTTTGTGACCTAAAAGCAAAAAGAAATCACTAAAAAACTGTAAGTATTTAGTTTTAAGTAGAAATAAAAAATAAATAGAAAAAAATTCTAATTTTATAGTAAAGTTATTCATAAACTAGTGATTCACACAAATTTTTAAAAATTTAAATTTAAACTATTTAAAATTTAAAACTAATGGCACTAATAGAAAGTTTATAATTTTTGTGACCTAAAAGCAAAAAATAAAAAACCAAAAAAATGTAGAAATAAAAAAGAAAAAAAATGCCACCTACTGGGCCTCCACGGCCTGAATACGACTAGAAACCCTACATGGGCCAGGATTCAGGCCCGCAGCAGGCACAGTAGGCCCACAGGCATTGCAATGACAGGTTAGGCCCGAAAGCCTGCAGTTGAGAGGAGCTCAGGAGGGTGGGCGCAGCAGCGCTTATAAACCACTCCAGAGCCCTCTCAACTAGCGATGTGGGACTAAACTTTTGGACGCGGGGCGCAGGGGGGCATTGGTCCCGGTTGGTGGCACCAACCGGGACTAAAGGGGGCATTGGTCACGGTTCGTGGCACCAACCGTGACTAATGCCCCCCTTTAGTCCCGGTTGGTGCCACCAACCGGGACCAAAGGCCGCCGCTTCCCGCCCTTTGGGCTGCTGAAAATTGGCCTTTGGTCCCGGTTGGTGGCAAGAACCGGGACCATAGGTAGGCATTCGTCCCGGTTCGTGGCACGAACCGAGACCAAAGGTGTGGCTATATAAGCCCACACTTGCAAAATTTTCGCCAACTTCTCCCACTCCCCTTCGCCGACGCCGTCAGGCTCCTCCTCCTCGTCGTCACCGTCGACCCCTCGTCGTCGCCGTCGCCCCGCGCCCCTGCCCCCGCGCGCCGACGCCCTCGCCGCCCCCGCCGTCCTCGTCGCGCCCCCGCGCGCCCTGCTCGCCGTCGCCGCCCCGTGCTCGCCGTCCCTGCCCCGTGCTCGCCGTCGCCGTCGCCCCACGCCCCTGCCCCCGTGCGCCGGCGCCCTCGCCGCCCCCGCCATCCTCGTCGCGCCCCCGCGCGCCCTGCTCGCCGTCGCCGTCCCTGCCCCCGTCGTCCTCGTCGCGCCCCCGCGCGCCCTGCGCCCCGCCGCCGTCGCCCTCCCGCGCGCCGCCCCGCCGTCGCCGTCGCCGTCGCCCGCCCGCCCCCATCGTCGCCGTCGCGGTCCTCCTCTGGTCCGGCCGCGGCGCCCTTTTTTCTGTTATATGCTTTTTCATATATATGTATATATATGCTTGTTAGGATTTGTATATATGTATATATATGCTTGTTTTTTCATAGATATTTTTCTGTTCATAGATATTTTTTCATAGCTATATTAGGATTTGTTTTCTGTTCATAGATATTTTTTCATATATATGCTTGCTTTTTATATATATGTGTATATATGTTCTCTATGTATATATCTATGTTCATGTATATATGCAAAAAATAGTTCTTTAGAAAAATTAGGAAATATGAAATTGTTTTTTATATTCATATGAACAAATGAATTAGAAGAGGGAGAAGAAGAGGGGGTCGAGAGGGGGTCTAGGGTCGCCGAGGGGTCGAGGGTCGTCGAACATGAGAGGAGGAAGAGGATAAAAAAAAGAGGAAGAAGAAGAAAAAAAAAGAGGAGAAGAAAGAATAGAGGAGACTTCTCCTCTATTCTTTCTTCTCCTCTTTTTTTTTCTTCTTCTTCCTCTTTTTTTATCGGGAATGAGGGTCGTCGAGGGTCGCCGAGCGGTAGAGGAAGAAGAGGATAAAATAGAAGAGGAAGAAAAAAAAGAGGGGTCGACGGTCGCCTAGGGGTCGAGGGTCGAGAGGGGGTCTAGCTAGGGTCGCCGAGAGGGGAGAGGAAGACGAGGAGAAATAAATAAGAAGAAAAAAGAAGAAGAAAAAGAGGAGAAGAAGAAAGGAATAGAGGAGAAAAGAGAAAAATAGAATATATTCTATTTTTCTCTTTTCTCCTCTATTCCTTTCTTCTTCTCCTCTTTTTTTTTCTTCTTTTTTTTCTTCGACACGTGGGGGGGGGGGGGGGTCGAGAACGCCGGACATTCATGAGAGAGCCGAGGAAAGAATAGAGGAGACTTCTCCTCTATTCTTTCTTCTCTTCTTTTTTCTTCTTCTTCTTCCTCTTTATTTTATCGGGAACGAGGGTCGTCGAGAGGGCCGCCGAGTGGTAAAGGAGAAACCCTAAATAGAAAGTATCGTCGGTGTGAGATACATGTACCGTCGGTGTCGGACATTACATCCACATCCCACAAGTGGCGCGGGCTTCGACGCCCACGTCACTTGTGGGACGTGGATGTAGTGTCCGACACCGAAGGCCACATGTATCTTACACCCACGATACTTGCTAGCTATTTAGGGTTTCCTTTGACACTAGGCAACCTCCCGACCCCTCGGCGATCCTCTCGAACATGAGAGGAAGAAGAGGGTCGTCTAGGGTTCGAGGGTTCGAGGGTTCTTCTCCTCTATTCTTTCTTCTCTTTTTTTTCTTCTTCTTCTTCCTCTTTATTTTATCGGGAACGAGGGTCGTCGAGAGGGCCGCCAAGTGGTAGAGGAGAAACCCTAAATAGAAAGTATCGTCGGTGTGAGATACATGTACCGTCGGTGTCGGACACTAAATCCACATCCCACAAGTGGCGCGGGTTTCGACGCCCACGTCACTTGTGGGACGTGGATGTAGTGTCCGACACCGAAGGCCACATGTATCTCACACCCACGATACTTGCTAGCTATTTAGGGTTTCCTTTGACACTAGGAAACCTCCCGACCCCTCGGCGATCCTCTCGAACATGAGAGGAAGAAGAGGGTCGTCTAGGGTTCGAGGGTTCGAGGTTTCTTCTCCTCTATTCTTTCTTCTCTTTTTTTTCTTCTTCTTCTTCCTCTTTATTTTATCGGGAACGAGGGTCGTCGAGAGGGCCGCCGAGTGGTAGAGGAGAAACCCTAAATAGAAAGTATCGTCGGTGTGAGATACATGTACCGTCGGTGTCGGACACTAAATCCACATCCCACAAGTGGCGCGGGTTTCGACGCCCACGTCACTTGTGGGACGTGGATGTAGTGTCCGACACCGAAGGCCACATGTATCTTACACCCACGATACTTGCTAGCTATTTAGGGTTTCCTTTGACACTAGGCAACCTCCCGACCCCTCGGCGATCCTCTCGAACATGAGAGGAAGAAGAGGGTCGTCTAGGGTTCGAGGGTTCGAGGGTTCTTCTCCTCTATTCTTTCTTCTCTTTTTTTTCTTCTTCTTCTTCTTTATTTTATCGGGAACGAGGGTCGTCGAGAGGGCCGCCGAGTGGTAGAGGAGAAACCCTAAATAGAAAGTATCGTCGGTGTGAGATACATGTACCGTCGGTGTCGGACACTAAATCCACATCCCACAAGTGGCGCGGGTTTCGACGCCCACGTCACTTGTGGGATGTGGATGTAGTGTCCGACACCGAAGGCCACATGTATCTCACACCCACGATACTTGCTAGCTATTTAGGGTTTCCTCTACCGAAAAGAAGAGGAGAAATAAATAAGAAGAAGAAAACAGAAGAAAAAGAAGAGGAGAAGAAGAAAGGAATAGTGGAGAAGAAGAGAAAATAGAATATATTCTATTTTCTCTTCTTCTCCACTATTCCTTTCTTCTTCTCCTCTTTTATTTCTTCTTTTTTTTTCTTCGATCTTCTCCTCTAGCTATTCCTTTCTTCTTCTCCTCTATTGGTCGAGGGTCGGGAACTAGGGTAGAGGGTCGAGGGTCGTTAAGGGGTCAAGGGTCGAGGGTTTCAGGGTCGTTGAGGGTTCGAGGGGTCAAGAATCGCCGAGGGGTCGAGAGAGGTTTCCTAGTGTCAAAGTATTGAAGAAATGCATGCCTTCATCATTAGCCGGAAGTAACCAGGGCATGTTGGTACGAAGTTCTGCAAAGTTGTTCTGGAATGGAGTCCCGGATAGAATAATCCGCCTTTTGGTACGAATTCAGCAAAGGCCTTCCAAATAGCGATATTAGGAAGGCTCTTGCTGAACTTTGTACCAAAAAGCGAATTATCCTATCTGGGACTCCGTTCCAGAACAACTTTGAAGAGCTTCCTACCATCATGCACATGTTACTTTCGCCTAATGATGAAGACATGGTTTTGTTGAATCCTTTGACACTAGGCAACCTCCCGACCCCAAGGCGATCCTCTCGAACATGAGAGGAAGAAGAGGATAAAAAAAGAAGAGGAAGAAGAAGAAAAAAGAGGAGAAGAAAGAATAGAGGAGTTCTTCTCCTCTATTCTTTCTTCTCCTCTTTTTTTCTTCTTCTTCCTCTTTTTTTATCGGGAACGAGGGTCATCGAGGGACATATATAGATGTAGTGTCGTCGTTGTCGATATATACCCCCTCCCGATAGCTTACTATGATTAGGTAGCTAGTTCTATGTTTGGCACTAATATATCCATCTGTCATGTTTGAATAATAATTGCCATGTTGTAAATATTTGTAGAAACTATGGACACCGCCCTAGACGAAGCAAGAAAAGAAGCGTTGTTGAGGGAGATAATCGCAGAAGGAAGTGATGCCGTCTCGTACTATCTCAACGATATCTTCGATGGTCCGGAAGGAGAGGGTGAACAAGCTGGCTATGGTGACCTAATGCCGGTGCAAGAAGAAGAACATGAGGACGGCGCCGGTGACCCAATGCCGGTGCAAGAAGGAGAAAGTGATGACGGCTCCGGTGACCGAACCGAGTCCGGTCAGGTATATATATTAGTTAAGCCTATGCTGACTAGCTGATTGATGCATTCATTGTTTTGGTATGTACACATATTAATTAAGTCTTTGTTCTTTTTTCTAGCCCTCCGGATCGAGCACAAATTCGGTAAAGAGACGAGGCCCGAAGAAAAAGTTGAGCTTGGATGAAAAGCTTGAGATCACAGCAATCGCGCCCGACGGCCAACCTATTGAACCCCTCCGGAAAAAGAGGGCATTTGTTGCTCAGTGCGGGGTTCTGGTTAGGGACAAGATCCCGATAAGCATCCAGCAATGGTTTAAGCCGGCTAAAGAAGAACCTGAGGTGTCTTATGTCAATGATATGCAGAAAAATGATCTTTGGACTGAGCTGAAGTCAAATTTCACCCTACCGCCAGAGGATAATCTAGAGAACCCAATTAAAGAGAAATTAATCAAGTCTTTTGCTCTGAAGAGGATGACAGATCTATTCAGGAGGTGGAAGAAAGAGCTCAATAGGTTTGTCGATAAAAAAGAGACACCAGAATTCAAGGGCAGATATGAGAAGATCAGAGATCACTGGCCCGCATTTGTGGCCTACAAGACATCGGAAAAGAGTAAGAAGATGTCGGCGACAAACAAGCAGAATGCCGCGAAGAAGAAGCTTCACCATCGCACGGGGTCAGGTGGCTACCTCGTAGCCCGGCCTAAGTGGTCCAAGGTTGAGAATGATCTAGTTCATAAAGGGATCAGACCAGAGACATATAACTGGCCAGACCGTTGCCGGACTTGGTTCTTCGGGGCTGGCGGAACCTTGGACCCTGAAACAGGGGGATGCATTTGGACGAACGAACAAATGGACATACCAGTCAGTAGGCTTAAGCACTATATCGACGCAGCGCAGGAAGGGACGTTCTTTCCAGACAGAGAGCACGACGAGCTCACAATGGCCCTCGGGAATCCTGAGCACCCTAGACGGACACGAGGCACGCCAGGCTCCGTTCCATGGAATGTTGGGTTTCCGGACGCAGGCGGTTACAAATCCCATGAGAGGAGGAAAAAAGTGCAGCAGACCGAACTGCAGGCGCTGCACGCAAGGGTACAAGCGATAGAGGAACGAGAAGCAAATCGCAGCAAACGTACTGCCGAAGCCTCCCCCGAAGCTACCCCGCCATCTCAGCGCAGAAGCAGCGTGGCTTCCACCGAGCAGCTTCAGCTGCAGCATGCCTTGACGGCTCCTGCCAGCTATCCTGTGGATGCTATAACGGAGTCTCAAAATTGCCACCTTATGACGCAATGGATGAATTTGAAGGTCAAGGCGGCTGTTGGCCCTGTTTATCCTACTGAACCCGGCGCAACTTTTCACTGCATGCCGATTCCAGAAGGATATGCTAGGGTGATGGTGGATGAGATAACGGAGGGATTTGAGGACCTCCAGCTTGACCACCCTACCGGTGAAGGGGAGACTCGGCTGGGGTCTGCTCTGAAGACTCCATGCCTATGGCGGAAGGACCTCATCAACCTTCCGAACTGGACGCCTCCGCCTCCTCCTCCTCCTCCGGCGAGTCAGGGCAGTCCGCCTCCTCCACCGCCTCCTCCTCCGGCGAGTGACGATCAGGGCCCTCGGCCGGCTCCTTCTCCGGCGCATGGCGGCACTCCGCCTCCGTCTCCGCCTGCGCCGACGCGCCCGAGCAGCCAACCTCCTCCTTCTCCGCCTCGTCAGCAAGGGCAGAAGAGACCTGCCGCCGCTCCAGCTGCTCCGGCGGGTCGTAGTCCTTCTCCTCCGCCTCTTAAGCAAGTAAAGAAGACAACCACTTCGTCTGCTCGGTCGGCGTCTAGCAGTACAACCAGAGGCGGGAGGACATACAGATTCGGTCCTTCTCTGAAGACTCCAGAGAAGTTACCATACGAGAGGACCCAGGAGGAGAACGCCGAGATCGCGCGAGAAGAAGTGAGGAAATTCTTTGAAGGGGTGAAAGCAAAGAAACATCCACCTCCGGAGGAGAAGGTAGATGGGGTGAAAGTGAAGCGCACTCTGGCTGCCCTGACAAAACCACCAAAGTCTGATCCGCCGAAAGGAAACTATGACCGCATTATTGGAAAGGAATTTGCCGAAGCGGAGCGGTCGGGAACTACTGTCAGTGATGAATGGATGAAAAAACGACGAGCTGGGAAACAAATTGCCCAGCTCGGCAAACAAGCGAAGCAATCATGCCCCCCGCTCAAGGTGCCTAGCCACAACGTCGCTAATGATCCGAGGATGGTGCCCGGTTATAATAATCTTGCAGATTACCTGCCCGACGAAGTACATTATGAACCCATGGACATGCGGATGCAAAGATACGAGTACGGGAAGCCTCTCGTCAAAGATGAAAGATCTCTATCAACGATGATGCGAAGATTGCATGATTGGTACATGAAAATCTGCAGAGACTCTGGGGGGAGGAGTACTTTGTATGTGAGAGTTAAAAAGGAGCATGACCTCGTTGGAATTGATCTGTTGCATGTTCCATTTGAGGAGTTCTATCAGTCTTTCAATCAATTGGCCCTCGATAAAACAACGATCGCCTGCTACTGTCTGTAAGTAGTACTACTTCTGTCATTAAGTTTCTCTATATAGCTTAGCTCTTTCATTGCATGTATTTATAATCATCCTCACTATATTATGCAGATTGAAGATCGTCGAATTGAAGAAAAGACAAGTCGGTGATATTGGGTTCATTAACACATATCTCATAGATGCAACTGAGGTTAAACTTCATACCGCAGCTACCGAGGCCAACATGCTACAATCGTTCGTAATAAATCAAAACAAAGATATAATACTCTTTCCTTACAACTTCAAGTGAGTGTTACTGTCTTGTGCGTATTCGGTTTCCCTTATATATTAGTCAAGGTTATAGTAATGTAATTCATGAGTTATGCATGCGTGTGCAGTTTCCACTATATTCTCCTAGAGATTAAGCTTGAGCAGGGACTAGTAACCGTCTTAGACTCAAGACGAAAAGATCCTCAGGACTATGCAGACATGACTGAAATCCTCAAGAAGTAAGTTAAATCGATCATTATCCACCATATCAGCAACTTTGTTCATTTCCTGATATCAAGTAATTGTTTTCTTTGTCCGGCAGGGTTTGGAGAAAATTCACCAAAAAAGTTCCGGGACTGCCGAAGGAGCTGGAATTTAGACACCCGAAAGTAAGTACTATAGTAGCATGTTCCGCGCATCTCCTAGTGATTCAAGCGCTAGTTTCATCAATACCATTTAGCATTCTTGCTTATCAGTTTGATTGACCTCTATTTCTTGTAAAGTGGTTGTGGCAGGAACAAGGGAATGATTTCTGTGGATACTACATCTGCGAGTCCATCCGCCACACGACGTGTGAGCGGGGCGGGTACTCTAACGAACAATATGAAGTACGTAAATAACAATATTCACAATTTTATTTTATTACCATCATTTGTGTTGAGTTTCATTCATTCATTCATATATATATATATATATATATATATATATATATATATATATATATATATATATATATTGACCCCTTCTTCAAATTAGATGTTTCGGAAGCGGGATGAACTCCTAGCACCAGCTCGCATGCGAGCAACTCAAGAGGAATTGGCGGCATTCTTTCTTGACCACGTGATCCCTGAAGACGGAGAATTCTATGTTAAACCTGAGTCCGTATGATTATATTTGTAAGAGATAATTACTGTATATATGTAGCCGGTACTGTCAGATAGATATACGAGAACTTGTTGTTCGACCAATCTCTCGGAGAAGGAGAGGTGGTCGATATCACTTCTCTCTGTATGCATATATGTTCATGACGATCTTCTGTTTCCTTCGTTTGCTTTACTAGCTAGCCAGCGTGTCTAGTCCTCTTTATACGTATGTATAGTACATAGCGTCGACCAAGCACGGACATAAGAGAGGACACTTCTCTATATTAATTATAGCTAGCTAACACAATATATGAAACACCTAAATTAACCCCCCAAAACCCCCAACCCCCCCCCCCCTTTCAAAAAAAAACAAAAACCCTAGCCACAGAAATGCTAATGCGTGGATGCCTATTGGTCCCGGTTAGTGCCACCAACCGGGACCAAAGGGTCTCCTGACTGGGCTCTGCACACTGCCCACGTGGATGGGCTTTAGTCCCGGTTCTGGATTGAACCGGGACTAAAGGTGGGAGGTATTAGTACCGACACTTTAGTCCCGGTTCAGGAACCGGGACTAAAGGCCCTTACGAACCGGGACTATAGGCCCTTTTTCTACCAGTGATGTTAACTACTTTTTTGTTGCTCATGTAGAGGACCACCAAAGAAGAGGACAAAGACCACCAAATCAGCTCAATCATCAATTGTGCCTTGCCAGGATGATGCTCCATCAGCCATGCGTTTTCCGCCAAGGTTAGCAACACCCATGCTCACAATTAAATATAATTAATTGTGCCTTTGTGTTCTAAGTGCATTCTTCTCACCATAGCCAAATCTTGGAGAAAACAACCAAGGAAAAAGGGAAAGGTGGTAAATGTGGATCCGGATGAGCAAAAAGGTAACCTATGGTAGTTTCGAAGTTCTAATGTTATGTTATGCATTGTTCTATTGTTAACTTGGGCTACCTGTATGTCATGTATGTGTATGTCTAGATCAAGAACACAGCCCATTTGTGGCGAACATGATGTCGCCAAAAAGAAAACACATGTTGTTGTGAAGGTACATGCCAAAAGAAAAAGCAAAGAGGTTGCTGAAATTACTCCACACCTTCCTATGGTGCCACTTGACAGCCCTGCAATGGGTACACGCAGCAAGAAATTCAACCCTGCTAGCCCTGCAATGAGCACACGAAGCAAAAGGAGACTTAGTTTGTGATTCTCATGTCATTACTTTCCGTATCATGTTTCATTTTGAAAACTGAGTTGTTTGTGTGATATATGTGTGGACCTTGGCTCTTTACGTGCTATATGCGACATGTTGTGAACCCTCTTTACATGCTATATGCGACATGTTGTGAACCTGGGCTATTATGTCATCTTTATGTGAACCTGGACTATTGTATGTTACTTTTATGTGAACCTGAATGTGTGTACATGACCAGCTATGTGGGCTATTTGCATATATGTGAACCTGGAGCAATTATGTGTGTTTTTTGTGCATATGTGTACTGTACAAGGGATATGCCTCCAAAATACAAAGGAGGCTCTGTCCAAATTTTCAATTGAAATTTGTGCATGTGTGTACTGTACTGTATAGGGAATAATTGCAGATTTTGTTTCATTTGGTAATATATTCCGGTCCATATTGCCACTGTTTTGACTTCCATTTTGGTTACAAAATACACCATGGGTAAAATGGACTTTTCATGTTGTATTTAACGGTGTTAGTTGGCAAAACTGACGGAAGTGTCATAGAGGGAACAAAATGAAGTTTGAGTGTCAGAAAAGGAAAAAAATTCTTTTAGGGTCAAAAAGGGAACCAAATTTTAAGAGAGGGCCAAATAAGGAATTCTCTCAAAGAAGATAGGTAGTGATCCAATAGTGGGTTCATATATATGCAAGGCCACCCCCCCCCCCCCCACCTCACACACATTTTTTAGTATTTCTCTCTGCTCCCTCTTTTTCTAAATATGTGACTTTTTAGAGCTTCCAATATGAACTACATATAGAGCAAAATGAGTCAATCTACACTATAAAATATGTCTATATATATACGTATATAGTCTATATATATATTGAAATCTTTAGAAGAGCTTATATTTAGAAACGGGAAGGGAGTAGTTGTGAACACCTCTACAACTAAAAAATACGCAGTTTCCAACTTTCTTGGATTTCAATTTAGTTTGTCAAGTCTTTTCGAGAAACTTTCTTTTCACCTTTCACTATCTACATAGAAGAAGTTCTATTTCTAAAATGTGCTCTACTCTCACTGGGTAGCAACTAAAAATCAATTTGGACTCGCCACCCTTAGTTATTGTTAGTATGTGATTAAAGTATCCCTCTATTGTAATCCTAAGTTTATACAATTATAATACTAAGGCAAGTAAAAACACAGTGATAACCAACGCGTTGATGCCACTTGTGCAGTTTCTTTACAACATAGCCATCTCTTTTCATATAGGTTTGATCCTGAGGGCATCTTCAACACTGACCCGCAAATTTGCTCAGGTATCTGTCCGTGGACAAGGAAACCAGTCCGCGGACACGGATGGGGGAGCCAACCATCCAAGGCTAGCTGCATATGTTCGACGCCAATTTTTTTTAAGTCCACACATTCAAATGGTCATATATACAGTCTAAAATAATTCAAATTTTCAAATGCAACAGTATTTCTAATTAAAAAAAGTTCAAATATTACACTTCAACATTGTTGTGCCCCTTAACTGCCTACACATACTCAATCAGATCTTCCTTCAGTTCCCCGTGAGTTGCTCGATGCCGAATTTGTTGATGCATTTGAACAAACTCTTCAAATGTGGTTAGATTTTGGTTGAGAAGTTCGATAGGATCACCCATGTTCTCAAACTCAAGACCTGCGGCAGCATCCTCACCCCGATCCTTCAAGATCATGTTGTGCATGATCACACAACAGGTCATCACCTCCCACAAGGTCTCTGGATCCCATTGTGTAGCAGGCCCATGAACATATGCAAAAAATGTGTGCAGAACTCCAAAAGCTCTCTCAATACCCTTTCTAGTTCGTTCTTATCTTAGGGTAAAGTGAGACTTTTTCCGACTAACTGGATTAGAGATGGTGTTCACAAAGGTGGCCGAAGGAGGATTGATGTCGTCAACCAGATAATAGCCCATGTTGTACTCATGTCGATTGACATATAGTAGCAAGGAGGAGATTTTCCTTTAGTAGGCCTAGCAAAACAAATGGTGATCGTTGCAGCATGTTGCTATCATTGTGAAAACCGGGCATGCCAAAAAAGCTTGCAAAATCCAAAGATCATGTGATGCAATTGCTTTGATAATGATGGTGTGCTTCTTAACATAACCCTGATATTGCCCTTGCATAGTTTTTTGGCAGTTCTTCCATTTCAAATGCATGCGGTCAAGTGATCCGAGCAAACCTGGCCACCCTCTTGTTTCTGAGATTGCCAAGAGCCTCTCAGTGTCTACCACAGTTGGTTCTCTCAGGTACTGAGGTCCAAACGCCTAGATCACATCAGTTGCAAACCTGACCATGACATCTTTGCATGTGCTCTCTGACATCCGTAGGTACGGTACTCATCCCACGAATCAGCGGTTGTGCCATATGTAAGCATCCGCGGTGCGGCCGTGCACTTCTGGTAACTAGAAAACCCAATCCTTCTCACGACATCCTTCTTCAAGATTAAGTAGTCATCAAAGGACCGGATGCCATGGTAGAGATGATCGAAGACATTTTTGGGCATCCGAAAGCGCCGGTGAAAATTGTCAGCTGAGGGCATTAGGGGCAAAGTAGTCTTCCATCAGCATCAAATGGCCGCACACCCGATTGCGGTTGAGCACTCGATGACCGTTGATCGATCCTATAAAATTGAGAACATGCTCCTCTGCACGCTCCGCGTCTACAACCACCGCACGCATCATTGTCGTCTCATTCATGTAGTCCTCCCCGTCGGACTAGCTATCAAACCACTCAACATAGTGCTCGTATATGTACTCCATATCCGAATCCATTGCTTGAAAAAAGATGGGCCAAAAACTTAGCTTGGACAATTCACCGAATAGTTGCTGGGCATGGTGAGCATCGTAGGACCGGATGGTACCTGAGAGGTGGTCGGAGGAGACGTGTGGAACGACGGCAGAGGAGAAGCGGCGTGGAATCTGGGTGTACCTTTGGAGGTGGCGGACTTGTCGAGTTCCGGCGGGGGTGTGGCATGGCGACCGGGGTGGTGGAACGGCGGCGAAGGCAAGAGAGAAAAATTGAACGAGAGAAAATGGGAGGGTGGAGGCGCGGGTCGTGGAGGGGGCGTTGGGTGGGGTTTTCGACGGGTTGGTGGTGCCGGAGTCCTACGTGACTGTTGTCTACACTCCCGCAAAGCCCCCCCCACCTTGTCTCAGGTTTGCCGAAAAAATTACGTCTGGACCGCTTAGCAGACTGATACAGGCTCGCTTTGGATGGCTGAAGGTTTATTTCTTTCTATAGTATAAGAAAAACAATTTATTTCTATTTCTATAGTATAAGAAAAACAAATAGTATAAAAAAAACAAATCGAATCAAATTCATGGATTTACCACGACCTCGGTTGTGACTGTGACTCCATAGATAAAAATGGGGCTTTGAAAATGCCGTGACACAAGTTAGCATACACAATTATCTCTCTCCTCTGCTTTGTATCCATTCCTCAACATGCAAGAGTAGGGGGACATGCAGATCAATACTTTTTTATTGCCCAACCCAAATTGGCTCTAGGCTGCACAATGGTATGCACTAGTGCCAAACGCCAAATTCCAATATGACAACGCTATTTGGGTACACATTATGGATGAACTAAAAGCGCCTAATCTGTTACGTTCTTCTGCCAATGAACACCGTAATCAGCTGCCTCTGCCTCCAAGCTTGCCGTTGCGGGAGAACTCTGTTGAAACTCGCTCACAGGATCAATCACGTCAAAGTACAGACGAACACAAGCACACAAAACTTTGATAGCCAAGGGTCCTTGTTGTGCCATTTGTTTTCTCTTTATTGATTTTCTCATATACGAACCAGACTACTAGAATCCTAACCGGACTCAACCTGATCTCACGCATTGACCAGCTATCCTAACCAAAACAGTTATACCAAACGTATTATAACTTGGACACATCTAACTAGTACAGCTACACGGCCAAGCCATATACACAGTGAACTTGACTTTGCCTAACGCTAGTTAATCTCAAGATTATTTCTAACAAACTCCACATGGCGCCGTCACGGGAAAACTCCACAGGCCAACGCTAACGCATTCAACTCCACCTTCCCACACATGGCGCCGTCGCTCGTGGCTGAAACCCATTCGCTACCACGGTTGAGACGGCACCACGGCCTAAGGCTTTGGTTCTGCGCATCAGCGGCAGCGTCTGCCGACGCGCATGATGCAAGTAATCAAAGGGCAGAGCGAGTTGCCCTTGCGCAAAAGTCTGGCATGTTCGGCAGGCTAGTTTCAACAGTTACTGACCGGTGTAAAACCAACCAAAGTTGTACAACCAGAAAACATGTGAGAAAAGCATATCAAATGCGCCAGATAGCAAGTAATCGCAGGATAACACAACAGTAACATCAGGCAAGAACAACAGAATTATAGACCAAATTCAGGGCTCTCTTATTCATAGTTCACACCAAAGCTGCTACAGAACAGCGGAAGCTTGAAGGTAATACAAACTAACACTGACACTGGATCACAGTACTGTAGAAACAAAGACGTGGCCAGGCAACGACAAACGACACACCAGTAGCAATATCCCAACTCCATATGTGGTGTGTAATGTCGTATAAAAGGGTATGCACCCTTTCATTTTGAAAAAGGAGACGAGCTTCAAATATCTAGTAGGAGTACGTGAGTATCAGTTTCATATGACCTTTATTTCTTGCACTCCTTCAAATCAGAGTGAGTTGGTATCAGTTTCATATGACCTTTACTTCTTGCACTCCTTCAAATCAGAGTGAGTTGGTCTGACCAATTCAACGAGAGGTCGGAGCTGTGGCTAGTAGCCTAGCTGACAGACCAGTGTTGGACGCAGGGAGAAATAAGAGTGTGTGTTTTTAACTGGAAATAAGAGTGTTGAATGGGAGCGAGCATGCGAGCGAGGCAGAGTTGTATGCGAACGAAGATGGGGAATGATACAGATTCTTTAAAACTTAGCTTGCACACGTAAGCATATGCATGTTATAATAGGGGTGCGGATAACAAAAATCAAGTTCGAATCTTATTGGATGCTCCTTTCCTTACAACACGTACATAAGCATCTAGCGCTCAAGGCCTAGGGTTCCCCTGTCCTCCTGGCTTCGCCGCCGGGAGTTTCTTGTAGATCCGATCCCTCTGCTTGAGGATCGATCTTGATCTCGTGCTACTCGTGCTGGTTTGGAGAGTGGCTCTCTCTTCTCGACCGAACTCGCTGTCGCTTGGCCAAGGGGCTAGGGTTACGGAGGGTTTTGTTTTGGGCTGCGGCAATGGCGACAGAGGCGAGTGGATCACGGGCGAACAACGTGGAAGATCCAAGCGTGTTGCTGGAACGCCTGCATCTGCAGGATGATGAGAGGGATAATCTTGTCTGGGAGGAGGAGGCGGAGGATCCAGAGGAGAAACCGAAGTGGCTTGCGCTGGCTAGGGTTCTGACCACAAAATCCTTTGGTCAGGGGGCCTTGATCGTAGATATGAAAGCGGCATGGAATCCCGCGAGGGATGTAGTCTGGAGAAGGATAAATTCCAACCTGTTCTCGATACAGTTCAATTATCTAGCGGATTGGAATAAGGTGTTGCACCAGGGTCCTTGGGACTTTAAGGGGATGGCTTTGATCATAGCAGAATATGATGGTTTTAAGAACCCGGAATCTGTCAAGTTGGACAAGATCGAAACTTGGTGCCAGATACATAAGCTACCGGATATGGTCCTGAAGAGGGAATAGTTTGTGAAAAACATGGCGCAACGCATAGGCGAGGTCGTGGAGGTGTAGATCGTTCTCCCTAATGGTTTTCTTGGTGAGTTCATCAGAGCCAGGGTGAAACTTGATGTATCCAAGAAATTGACGAGGTTTGTGGGTTTTACAAAAGGGGGCAAGACTGAGTATTACCAAGTCAAGTTTGAAAAGCTCCCTGTGTTTTGCTTTATGTGTGGCCTACTTGGTCATTGGCATGAGGAGTGTGGTTCGGGGGAGCACGATAAGAAGGATATGGAGTGGGGTTCTTTTATTATGGCATCTCCCAGAGGTGCAGGTGGAAGCAGGAACCCGGCTAGAGGTGCTGGGCGTGGCTCGGGTCGTGGCTCGGGCGCTGGTGGTGAGGAAGATGAGGCCGAAGCTGGTGCAAGGAGAGGAGGACTAGGAGGGCTTCGCGGCCGGGGCCGGGGCTTTGGGAGGGACGTGCATGCTCGAGAACCCCAGTTTAACAGTTCAGATGGTGAGCACATGCACACGAGCTGGCGGTATAACGCTTCTAGCTCACAGAGTGAACCAGGGCTTGGGGTAAACCCTGAGTTGGATGGGTCCAGACGGGAAGCTCGGGAGGATGCTCTGATTGTTCGCAAAAGAGGTCCAGACGACGCCCATACAGCCTTAGAACCTGTGGCTGTGGAGGTGGCCCCAGCAGAGGTGGGGGGCATTGTTCCCGCAGGGTTTACATCAAAAAAAGGTGGATCAGTTTGAGGGGTCGGATATACCCAGCAGTTCAGATATTGGTACACCACAGAAGAATGCGAATCGCAAGAAGTTTAAGACGGATGATGGTGTTGCCATTGACAGTACATCAACTAGTGGATCGGCGGCCTCCTCGATGGAGGACCGCCGGGAGCAATGAATCTAATAGTGGAGGTTTGGCACTGTTTTGGCACGAGGGTCTGAAGGTGGAGGTTAAATTCTCAAATGCCCGTCGTATGGATGTTCATGTACAAACTGGGCCGGATGAACAACCGTGGAGACTGACTTGTGTGTATGGTGAACGGAGGGTGGAGGATCGGCCTCTTATGTGGTCTCTGCAGAACCTTTGTGCCAATTCAGATTTACCATGGATGGTGGTGGGTGACTTCAACGAATGTATGTGGGATTTCGAGCATTTTTTCCTAAACACGAGAGCACCAGTTCAGATGCAATTATTCTGGGATGTCCTGGAGACGTGCGACTTGGCTAATCTTGGTTTTACTGGTGTCCCTTACACATACGATAATAAGAGAAGCGGGAATGCAAACGTGAAAGTTCGTCTGGATAGGTCGGTTGCGAATCCGGCTTGGAGGAATATTTTTTTTCAACACCTTGGTACACCACCTTGCTTCCCCCTGTTCAGATCATGTGCCTGTTCATGTGTGTTGTGATGATGTGGGTGATAGACCAACTAAGCCAAGGCGCATGCAGTATGAGATTATGTGGGAAAGAGATCCTGCGCTCCAAGACTTGATTGTGAAGGCCTAGCTGGAGGAGGGAGAGAAGGCATCCCTAGGGGACGTGCATGCGGCTCTAAGGGATACTATGAAAACATTGTGCAAGTGGAGTAAGGAAAACTTTGGCAGTGTAGCTCGGGAAATTGAAAAATCACGGACACAGCTTGAGGAACTCATGTTGATGAATGCAGACAGATGTGAGATTCGTAAGGTAACAGATAAAATGAATGAGTTACTTTACAGAGAAGAGTTAATGTGGATGCAACGTTCCCGTATTACTTGGCTCAAGGAAGGGGATCGAAATACAAAAAAAATTCAATCAAAGGCTGTGTGGAGAGCTAGAAAGAACCGTATAAAAAAATCGAAGACACTAGTGGTCGGGTTTTCACGGGTGAGGAAGCTATGGGCCGAGCAGCAATGGATTACTTTAAGAACATCTTTACTTCTGTTCCTTCGGTTGATCCAAGCCCCATCATTAATCTAGTTCAATATGTTATTGATAAAGATACAAATGCATCTTTGTGTGCTGATTTTACTGAGAAGGAGATTTCGGATGCTTTATTTCAAATCGGGCCTTTAAAGGCACCGGTCCTGGATGGGTTTCCTGCTCGGTTTTTCCAGAGGAATTGGGGCACTATTAAGGAGAGTATTGTGGCAGCGGTCCAGGAGTTTTTTCGGACAGGAGTAATGTCGGCAGAGGTAAACAGCACTAATATAGTCCTAATTCCAAAAATTAAGAACCATGTTAAGATTACAGATTTCCGGCCAATTAGCCTCTGTAATGTAATCTATAAGGTGGTTTCTAAGTGCCTTGTTAACCGGTTGAGGCTGGTGTTGGATGGGATCATTTCTCCCACGCAAAGTGCTTTTATTCCTGGGCGAATGATAACGGATAACTCTTTGATTGCTTTTGAATGTATTCACCATATCAAGCAGGAAAAGGATCCTACAAGGAGTTTTTGTGCCTATAAGCTGGACTTATCCAAAGCTTATGATCGAGTTGATTGGGATTACCTTAAGCAAATGATGCAAAAGCTTGGCTTTGCTCATCGGTGGGTTGACTGGATAATGTCATGCGTAACCTCGGTGAGATATTCAATAAAATTTAATGGAGCCATCTCTGATTCATTTGCACCATCTTGTGGACTACGGCAAGGTGATCCTTTATCCCCATACTTATTTCTACTGGTGGCTGATGGATTGTCAATTCTGTTTAACAAAAGGATAAACTCATCTGAGTTGTCCCTGTTGAAGATCACGAGGAGAGCCCCTGGAATATCACATCTATTATTCG
The DNA here is from genome assembly GCA_034509565.1 of Triticum monococcum. NCBI lineage: Eukaryota > Viridiplantae > Streptophyta > Magnoliopsida > Poales > Poaceae > Triticum > Triticum monococcum. Next base: position 702,413,591 of record CM067847.1, read on the forward strand.
CAGATAACACTCTCTTATTCTTTAAGGCCACTAGGCAACAGGCAAATACTGTTGAGCAAATTATCAAGACTTATGAGCAAGCCACTGGCCAACTGTTGAATCCGGCAAAATCCTCTATCCTTTTTGGAGATTCTTGCCTGGCAAGTATAGCAGCTGAAATAAAGGGTGTGTTGGAGGTGGTTAGCTCGGGTTTTGAGGAGAAATATTTGGGCTTACCAACGCCAGATGGCCGGCTTACCAAAGGCAAGCTTCAAAATCTACAGGAGAAAGTCAGCAAAAGGTTGTTTGCGTTCGATGGGCATCCAACACAGGCTGGGAAGGAAACGTTGATAAAATCTCTAGCCCAAGCGATCCCCACCTTTATTATGAGTGTGTTCAAGATACCACTGGGTGTCTGTGATGATTTGAACCGCATGATCCGTAACTATTTTTGGGGTTCAGAGAAGGAAAAGCGAAAAACACATTGGTATGCTTGGGAGAAAATGTTGCGAGAAAAAGCACAAGGAGGGCTTGGCTTTAGGGATTTCAAACTCTTTAATCAAGCGTTGCTTGCAAGGCAAGCGTGGCGATTGTTGATCCATCTTGACGGTATGTGCGCAAGGTTGCTAAAGGCAAAATACTACCCGAATGGGAGGCTAGAGGATACTGTCTTTTCGGGTAACCCCTCTCAGTCATGGCAAGGGGTCTGCCATGGACTTGACATGCTAAAGAAAGGGCTTGTGTGGCGCATAGCAAATGGCCAGAATGTGAGAATATGGCGTGGCCAATGGTTAATGAGAGGCAACACTAACTCTCTGCTTTCCAGAAGAGGCCGGTGTCGCCTAAAATGGGTCTGAGTTACTTGATCACAATGGCAACTGGGACTTTCAAAAGCTCCAACAATTCTTCTTACCGGCTGACGTGGCACAGATCTGTAAGATGAAACCCTCGCCACGGCTTGGGGAGTATTTTCTGGCGTGGGCGCCTGAGAGGAGTGGAGTTTTCACAGTTAAGAGCGCTTATTGGATTGCTGCACATGAAATGCTACAGCCATCGATCCCTTCGTCGAGCTCTGTTGCGGATAGCAGCAGGAAAGTGTGGAAGCATATCTGGTCTTGTCCGGCCCCGCCTAAGGTTAAGTCGTTTGCATGGCGATTAGCAACGAACTCTCTAGCGACATAGAAGAACAAGAGGCGGAGAACCTTGGAGGAACGGGACACTTGCCCAGTCTCTGGTAGAGAAGTTGAGGACTTGTTTCATGTGTTTTGTGCATGTGATAATGCTCAGCAGCTTTGGTGTGCAATGGCGACAGTGTGGGAGTTGCCCAAACTCACTGATATCAAACGGCATGACGACTGGTTCATCCAGGCAATCTGTGAAGCTGAAGTACAACAACGTGTCCGTTTAATTATGCTCTTATGGAGAATTTGGCACGTCAGAAACGAAGTTGTTCATGCAAAGCCGGCTCCTCCTGTTGATGTATCTGTCTGGTTCCTTGAGAGTTATTTGAATTCTTTGGTAAGCTTGACCGCTAACCAAGATGCTGATTATGCCAAAGGCAAGATGGTTCCTGCTCAGTGCCTCCTAGAACCGAGCGTGGTCCGCGCTGTATAGATACAAAGCATTAGCCCTTGGATCCCCCCACGTGAAGGAAGAGTGAAGCTAAATACTGATGGTTCTGTCTTGAATGGTAATGCAGGAACTGGTATGGTTTTGCGGGATCATGATGGAAATATTATCTTCAACGCTTGCAGATTTGTTTGCGATTGTGAAGATGTACTCGAGTCTGAGATATTGGCCATCAAGGAGGGCATCAGTTTGGCGTTGCAAAGGACCTCTCTACCTATAGATGTTGAGTCTGATTGTCTTGAGACCGTCCAAATGGTAAAGGATGCGGGTCGCAACTTCTCAAGATATGCCTTTATGATTGGAGAGATCAAGCAAAGTATGGGGGAACGGGACTCTTCTATTACTCATATCCGCCGCTCGGGCAATTGTGTTAGTCATGCCATGGCTAGTTTTGATAGTAGGCAGAGTCGAACCATGGTTTGGCTCGGCTCAGCTCCTGATGAAGTCTTATGTATTGCCTCGCGAGAATGTAATCCCAAATGATTGAGTAATAAAAGAGTTATTTCGCAAAAAAAACACATACATAAGCATGTATTATTTCACCTATTATTAATTTTAACATTTAACTTGATTAACTTTCGGCACCTAATATTTCACGATGCACGTGGCCCGTGCTCTCAAATCCTCCATGTCATCAAATCTCTCACATTTTTACTTTTGGTGTCGCTGGATGGTCTACGGACCTATGGATGTATTTTTACTTTTGATGTTTTTTCTACTATTTTGACAGTTGATGATAAGTGCGGAGCCAGGCCGACAGCAGGACCCGAGCCGCCTTCGAAAACTACTGCGGATTTGGACCTCACGTCCCGGGAAATCGCTAAAGTCAGCAAAGGGGTTGGGCCTCAAGCCCCGGGCCCGGGCCCTGTATAGGTGATGAATAAATTGAAAGTTTTTCTCGTAAAATAAATCTCTCACATTTATCGCCGATACTTTAAAGTTGAACTACCACCTATATATTTGGGCAACCTCCCTTGCGTTCCCATTGGAGATGTGAACTACAATTGATTGATTAGTTGCTCTTCTTTAGCCTTTTAACTTTGTTAGAATAAATCTAAGGCGTTCTGTCGATCTACCGAGGACCAAGCAATCACACAAGGCATGGCACCGAGATTTGTTAACGAGGTTCATCGATATGGCTACATCTCTGGGGTATGACTACAGGCGCTCCTCCCCATGACACCGTTACAATACCGCACTCCGGCCGCCCGGGCGCCGGCACACGCCCCGGCTCCCCCACGTGCCCGTGCTATTATGTTGGCATAGGTTACATCGTGTGTCTACCCCCACTATATATGAGAGGCCTAGGATACAAGTGTCCTACTTGGAAACGACTCTATATCTTGTCTACACACCGTACGACTCCAAGTCCAACTGTAAGCTAACTTGTACAATAATATTCGACACAACACTAACAAAGTCCACCTTGGCGAATATTCTCCACCACCTTGAATTCGTTCGTGCGTTGAACCTCCATGTACATTGGACTTGAGATACGCCATGAGCACCGCTGCTACTCCCAGACTCCATATGACTCCACTTGCAACTGTAGTCCCTTCTCGTCTTTTTCACAGTTAACACTCGAGCAAAATTAAGTTTCTCATTACTCTACTTTGTGCTCCCAACTTTCGGAGTTTCCGTTCAAACGCCATCACACACCGATAATTTATCTGCATGAAAATGAACAACTCACATATTGGATGTCACATACAAGAGTTACCTGAACTCAACATCACCGCTCTTTCTTGACCGTCTGTCTGAAACTTGCACTACAAGAAATATGTCAACTTGCGACCATCACTATTGATCACTGAAAGGTCATTATTTTTCATTTGCGACCTTTTTGCGACCAAAACATATGGTCAAAAGCTTGCGGTTGTAAACTGAAATTAGCGACCTTCTTTATGATATGTAAAAGGTCGTTGGTTCCACGACCAAATTTTTGGTCACTAGCAACCTCAGCAGGCCACGTAGGGATCCAGCGTGGCAAACTGACGTGGATAAGAATTAGCACAGTCCAATTCGGTGGTTTACATGGGCCGAGCCCAACAATTCAGCCTATTTATATTTTTATTCTATCTAGTCAGCTACATGGGCCAAGCCCAACATTGGAGCCTTTTTATTTTTGGGCCAGGCCTTTTTTCTCAACGGTCTTATTTTTCTTCTTCTATATAAAAAGGGGTCCACTTGTCACATGGGTCCCAATTGTCAAGGTCATATTATTCATATTTCAATTTAACAGTAAATAAATAACTGGTATATAAATTGGCGGTATTCAAATTGCACTGACAAAAAACACATGTAATACTTCAAATTATATTAGCCAGATTCATGCAGCTCCTGCTCTCCAAATAACACGTAATACAAGTTCTAACACAAACTTTACAAGCTCTACAAGTGGAATAATGATACAAGCTCTACAGGTATGGCAATCACAATTACAAGCTCTATAAGGTAACAACTAGATACTTCATAAGCTCTACAAGTGTTCTCTTCTTCAGCATGGAGCTCCTTCGATAGCGATCATATGCTGAATTCACTAGACAACCATATTCAAGACTGGGCTAACAGAACAGCAACATGCCCTCCACGAGCCTTCCATGGCCGCCCTGTTACATGAATAAGCTGGGAAGAATCAAAACAAATGTAGCCAATATATTATCAACATTCCATTCAAAAAGGACAGTTCTGTATATAGAATGATAACACCAATCATGCATATCAGGATTCACTCAGTGGAAACAAGGTGACAAACTAATGTTCCAGGGAGGTAGTTTTATATAATAAAAACTAATAAAAACAAACTAGGCACCTGCATATTCACACGGAGATAGTTTTAGATAATAAAAACTAATGTTCCACGCATAGTCTTCAAAGAATCAACTAAAATTACTTTCAAGCAAACAGGTTGTACATCGATCAGGTTGTAAAAAACAAAAATTCAGGGGTGTACCTAGTGCAAGAAGGCATCGACTAGGTTTTGAAGCGAATAACAATTAGCATGCATGTATCAAGAAACATAGACCCATCTAGTGTAATGTATCGCCTATATATAATAGACCCATCTCTCCAATGCAATTTCATGGACCAACAAACATAGGTGTTTATTTCTTCCTCTGCTAAACTATCTCCATATGGATATCAGCTAATGATACGCGTATCATATCAAGGCAACGCTTTGGACAGCACATATTCTGCAAGCTGCTGCTAATTTGCAAATACAAATGGACGCCTAACAGTGCTCACATAGAATTACAAGAGCATGGTATATTTATAGCCATCACGGGAGGGGGCACCTGAACCCACGTCGGCTGCTGCAGGGCTTGGGCTACACACACATATACATGTATCAGAAGCAATTCAGTCAACACTCTCCGTAGGCAAGAGGTAAAGTTGGCACTCACTGGGTTGAGATAATAGCAGGAGACGTGCGTACCTGAAGGGACGAGTGATTGGTCCGAGCCCGGAGAGCAGAGGAGGCATGGTGGCAGTGTGCTGGCGTGCCTTGGAAGCCCGGGAATGTGGTGGTACATATGGTCAAGGAAGAAGAGGAGCAGAGCAGGCCCTTCATGGCCCTTCATGGCCAGCTAGATGCGTCCCTCCTTCTACTCCTCGAGGATGGGTGACCTGCAGTGACAGATATGTTATACAACCCGGGATCAAATGTAGCACATACTATCGTTGTAACAGTCTTCTCTTGTGTTTGGCAGTATCCAAATTTACTGTTACTTTTTAAAGTTAAGCTGAACCGTCTTGTAGGAACAAAAGAAGAAACTAGTTGAGTCTCAAAATATGACCATGCTACAAGACTAATACCGACTACACACATTTCCAGTCAGCATTTTAAATCTAAATGTGAGACTAGTGCTGATATGGTCAGTTTGAGCTTCATAAGTCTAATTATGGAAAAGAATGCACTGAAATCAACTTGGTCTGCGTTGCAGACAAAGACAATAGCAGGCAGGCAGCTTTGCAGTAACCCAAGTAATATAATGTAACGGCAGAGCGAGGCAAATCAAGTTGGCTGTGTGTGTGCTTGAGCTAGCTTAGTACATACAGTCCATGGTTGGGCTCCAAAACAAACAAAGCATGCTAGTGTCAACAGAATCAAGCCAGGGGAATAGAAACAGACCATACCATGATGAAGTTTAAAATAGAATAAGCAATGCATATACATTTTCTAGTGGAAAATCACAGAAACAGTTGATGAAAATCTGCATCCGAAGTTCTAACAATGCCATGTCTACAACAAAACAAACCTAACTACATCGTTCAGCAGCTTTGAATAACAAAAAAAAATCTACCATTTATGATTAATTCAACAAACAAAACTAAATAGCATAGGCCTTTTGTGACAAGTTATGGTAGCACATCGCCTGCCACTGTGATCTAACGAGGAACTGATATCACGTGAGGAGCAGAACTAATTTCCAGGAGGAACTAAATAGCTCAACTCAAGCACAATTCTGAAAACTGATGTTAAAAATCAAGAACAAAGCAGGAAATATCAGATATATTCAATGATAAGCAGTTCACCATGGCACTCAACTACAAACAAGTGTAAAAAGGGAACCATCAATCACCGCCTTGCACAGCTTCTTGACGAGCGCCATCGGCTTCCTCTTCAGACCCCTCGAGAACCTAACCAATCCCAATGCAAATCGAATCAACAAGCCGGATCAGACCAAAGACAACCACAGCCAGCCACAGTTGCAGATCCGCAACACAAAGGAGACACCGCTCGTTACCTTCTGCGAGCGCGGGCTGGGAAGAGCCCGACGAGGTCCTCACTGGACATGTCGAGGAGAGCGTCTAGGTCCACGCCGCGGTAGCTGAACTTGCGGAACGTCCTCTTCTTGGGACCGGCGGCTGCCACCTATTGGAAATATGCCCTAGAGGCAATAATAAAATCATTATTATTATATTTCCTTGTTCATGATAATTGTCTTTATTCATGCTATAATTGTGTTATCCGGAAATCGTAATACATGTGTAAATAATAGACACCAACATGTCCCTAGTAAGCCTCTAGTTGACTAGCTCGTTGATCAACAGATAGTCATGGTTTCCTGACTATGGACATTGGATGTCATTGATAACGAGATCACATCATTAGGAGAATGATGTGATGGACAAGACCCAATCCTAAACATAGCACAAGGTCGTATAGTTCGTTTGCTAGAGTTTTCTAATGTCAAGTATCCTTTCCTTAGACCATGAGATCGTGTAACTCCCGGATACCGTAGGAGTGCTTTGGGTGTACCAAACGTCACAACGTAACTGGGTGACTATAAAGGTAGACTACGGGTATCTCCGAAAGTATCTGTTGGGTTGACACGGATCAAGACTGGGATTTGTCACTCCGTATGACGGAGAGGTATCACTGGGCCCACTCGGTAATCCATCATCATTATGAGCTCAAAGTGACCAAGTTTCTGGTCATGGGATCATGCATTACGGTACGAGTAAAGTGACTTGCCGGTAACGAGATTGAACAAGGTATTGGGATACCGACGATCGAATCTCGGGCAAGTAACATATTGATTGGCAAAGGGAGTTGTATACGGGGTTGCTTGAATCCTCGACATCGTGGTTCATCCGATGAGATCATCGAGGAGCATGTGGGAGCCAACATGGGTATCCAGATCCCGCTGTTGGTTATTGACCGGAGAGTCGTCTCGGTCATGTCTACATGTCTCCCGAACCCGTAGGGTCTACACACTTAAGGTTCGGTGACGCTAGGGTTGTAGGGATATGTATATGCAGTAACCCGAATATTGTTCGGAGTCCCGGATGAGATCTCGGACGTCACGAGGAGTTCCGGAATGGTCCGGAGGTAAAGAATTATATATAGGAAGTGCTATTTCGGCCATCGGGACATGTTTCGGGGTCACCGGTATTGTACCGGGACCACCGGAAGGGTCCCGGGGGTCCACCGGGTGGGGCCACCTACCCCGGAGGGCCACATGGGCTGTAGGGGGTGCGCCTTGGCCTACATGGGCCAAGGTCACCAGCCCCAAGAGGCCCATGCGCCTAGGGTTTAAGATGGGAAGAGTCCCAAAGGGGGAAGGCACCCCCTAGGTGCCTTGGGGGGAGGGACTCCTCCCTTGGCCGCCGCCCCCCTAGGAGATTGGATCTCCTAGGGCCGGCGCCCCCCCACCCTAGGCCCCCCTATATATAGTGAGGGAAGGAGGGCCTCTCATACCACGCCTTTAGTGCCTCCCTCTCCCTCTCCAACACCTCCTCCTCCTCCATAGAGCTTGGCGAAGCCCTGCCGGAGTACTGCAGCTCCATCACCACCACGTCGTCGTGCTGCTGCTGGAGCCATCTTCCTCAACCTCTCCTCTCCCCTTGCTGGATCAAGAAGGAGGAGACATCACGCTGACCGTACGTGTGTTGAACGCGGAGGTGCCGTCCGTTCGGCGCTAGGATCTCCGGTGATTTGGATCACGTCGTGTACGACTACCTCATCCCCGTTCTTTGAACGCTTCTGCTCGCGATCTACAAAGGTATGTAGATGCATCCGATCACTCGTTGCTAGATGAACTCATAGATGGATCTTGGTGAAACCGTAGGAAATTTTTTGTTTTCTACAACGTTCTCCAACAGTGGCATCATGAGCTAGGTCTATGCGTAATTCTTCTTGCGCGAGTAGAACACAATTTGTTGTGGGCGTAGATGTTCTCAATTTTCTTGCCACTACTAGTCTTATCTTGCTTCAACGGTATTGTGGGATGAAGCAGCCCGGACCAACCTTACACGTACGCTTATGTGAGACCGGTTCCACCGACTAACATGCACTAGTTGCATAAGGTGGCTGGCGGGTGTCTGTCTCTCCCACTTTAGTTGGAGCGAATTCGATGAAAAAGGTCCTTATGAAGGGTAAATATAAGTTGACAAATCACGTTGTGGCTTTCACGTAGGTAAGAAAATGTTCTTGCTAGAACCCTAATTCAGCCACGTAAAACTTGCAACAACAATTAGAGGACGTCTAACTTGTTTTCGCAGCAAGTGCTTTGTGGTATGATATGGCCAAAGTTGTGATGAATGATCTATATGTGATGTATGAGATGTTCATGCTATTGTAATAGGAATCACGACTTGCATGTCGATGAGTATGACAACCGGCAGGAGCCATAGGAGTTGTCTTTATTTTTTATATGACCTGCGTGTCATTGAGAAACGCCATGTAAATTACTTTACTTTATTGCTAAACGCGATAGCCATAGTAGTAGAAGTAATAGTTGGCGAGCAACTTCATGGAGACACGATGATGGAGATCATGATGATGGAGATCATGGTGTCAAGACGGTGACAAGATGATCATGGAGCCCCAAGATGGAGATCAAAGGAGCTATGTGATATTGGCCATATCATGTCACTATTATTATTTGATTGCATGTGATGTTTATCATGTTTTGCATCTTGTTTACTTAGAGTGACGGTAGTAAATAAGATGATCCCTCATAATAATTTCAAGAAAGTGTTTCCCCTAACTGTGCACCGTTGCGACAGTTCGTTGTTTCAATGCACCACGTGATGATCGGGTGTTTGATTCCGACGTTCACATACAACGGGTGTAAGACAGATTTACACATGAAAAACACTTAGGTTGACTTGACGAGCCTAGCATGTACAGACATGGCCTCGGAACACAGAAGACCGAAAGGTCGAGCATGAGTTGTATAGAAGATACGATCAACATGAAGATGTTCACCGACGTTGACTAGTTCGTCTCACGTGATGATCGGACACGACCTAGTTAACTCGGATCATGTTATACTTAGATGACGGGAGGGACGTCTATCTGAGTGGGAGTTCATTGAATAATTTGATTAGATGAACTTAATTATCATGAACCTAGTCTAAAATATTTACAATATGTCTGGTAGATCAAATGGCCAACGTAGTCCTCAACTTCAACGCGTTCCTAGAGAAAACCAAGCTGAAAGACGATGGCAGCAACTACACGGACTGGGTCCGGAACCTGAGGATCATCCTCATAGCTGCCAAGAAAGATTATGTCCTACAAGCACCGCTAGGTGAAGCTCCCGTCCCACAGAACCAAGACGTTATGAACGCTTGGCAGACACGTGCTGATGACTACTCCCTCGTTCAGTGCGGCATGCTTTACAGCTTAGAGCCGGGGCTCCAAAAGCGTTTTGAGAGACATGGAGCATATGAGATGTTCGAAGAGCTGAAAGTGGTTTTCCAAGCTCATGCCCGGGTCGAGAGATATGAGGTCTCCGACAAGTTCTTCAGCTGTAAGATGGAGGAAAATAGTTCTGTCAGTGAGCACATACTCACTATGTCTGGGTTGCATAACCGCTTTACTCAGCTGGGAGTTAATCTTCCGGATGATGCGGTCATTGACAGAATCCTCCAGTCGCTTCCACCAAGCTACAAGAGCTTTGTGATGAACTTCAATATGCAGGGGATGGAAAAGACCATTCCTGACCAATCCCAATGCAAATCGAATCAACAAGCCGGATCAGACCAAAGACAACCACAACCAGCCACAGTTGCAGATCCGCAACACAAAGGAGACACCGCTCGTTACCTTCTGCGAGCGCGGGCTGGGAAGAGCCCGACGAGGTCCTCACTGGACATGTCGAGGAGAGCGTCTAGGTCCACGCCGCGGTAGCTGAACTTGCGGAACGTCCTCTTCTTGGGACCGGCGGCTGCCACCTATTGGAAATATGCCCTAGAGGCAATAATAAAATCATTATTATTATATTTCCTTGTTCATGATAATTGTCTTTATTCATGCTATAATTGTGTTATCCGGAAATCGTAATACATGTGTAAATAATAGACACCAACATGTCCCTAGTAAGCCTCTAGTTGACTAGCTCGTTGATCAACAGATAGTCATGGTTTCCTGACTATGGACATTGGATGTCATTGATAACGAGATCACATCATTAGGAGAATGATGTGATGGACAAGACCCAATCCTAAACATAGCACAAGGTCGTATAGTTCGTTTGCTAGAGTTTTCTAATGTCAAGTATCCTTTCCTTAGACCATGAGATCGTGTAACTCCCGGATACCGTAGGAGTGCTTTGGGTGTACCAAACGTCACAACGTAACTGGGTGACTATAAAGGTAGACTACAGGTATCTCCGAAAGTATCTGTTGGGTTGACACGGATCAAGACTGGGATTTGTCACTCCGTATGACGGAGAGGTATCACTGGGCCCACTCGGTAATCCATCATCATTATGAGCTCAAAGTGACCAAGTTTCTGGTCATGGGATCATGCATTACGGTACGAGTAAAGTGACTTGCCGGTAACGAGATTGAACAAGGTATTGGGATACCGACGATCGAATCTCGGGCAAGTAACATATCGATTGGCAAAGGGAGTTGTATACGGGGTTGCTTGAATCCTCGACATCGTGGTTCATCCGATGAGATCATCGAGGAGCATGTGGGAGCCAACATGGGTATCCAGATCCCGCTGTTGGTTATTGACCGGAGAGTCGTCTCGGTCATGTCTACATGTCTCCCGAACCCGTAGGGTCTACACACTTAAGGTTCGGTGACGCTAGGGTTGTAGGGATATGTATATGCAGTAACCCGAATGTTGTTCGGAGTCCCGGATGAGATCTCGGACGTCACGAGGAGTTCCGGAATGGTCCGGAGGTAAAGAATTATATATAGGAAGTGCTATTTCGGCCATCGGGACATGTTTCGGGGTCACCGGTATTGTACCGGGACCACCGGAAGGGTCCCGGGGGTCCACCGGGTGGGGCCACCTACCCCGGAGGGCCACATGGGCTGTAGGGGGTGCGCCTTGGCCTACATGGGCCAAGGTCACCAGCCCCAAGAGGCCCATGCGCCTAGGGTTTAAGATGGGAAGAGTCCCAAAGGGGGAAGGCACCCCCTAGGTGCCTTGGGGGGAGGGACTCCTCCCTTGGCCGCCGCCCCCCTAGGAGATTGGATCTCCTAGGGCCGGCGCCCCCCCCTAGGCCCCCCTATATATAGTGAGGGAAGGAGGGCCTCTCATACCACGCCTTTAGTGCCTCCCTCTCCCTCTCCAACACCTCCTCCTCCTCCATAGAGCTTGGCGAAGCCCTGCCGGAGTACTGCAGCTCCATCACCACCACGTCGTCGTGCTGCTGCTGGAGCCATCTTCCTCAACCTCTCCTCTCCCCTTGCTGGATCAAGAAGGAGGAGACATCACGCTGACCGTACGTGTGTTGAACGCGGAGGTGCCGTCCGTTCGGCGCTAGGATCTCCGGTGATTTGGATCACGTCGTGTACGACTACCTCATCCCCGTTCTTTGAACGCTTCTGCTCGCGATCTACAAAGGTATGTAGATGCATCCGATCACTCGTTGCTAGATGAACTCATAGATGGATCTTGGTGAAACCGTAGGAAATTTTTTGTTTTCTACAACGTTCTCCAACAGTGGCATCATGAGCTAGGTCTATGCGTAATTCTTCTTGCGCGAGTAGAACACAATTTGTTGTGGGCGTAGATGTTCTCAATTTTCTTGCCGCTACTAGTCTTATCTTGCTTCAACGGTATTGTGGGATGAAGCAGCCCGGACCAACCTTACACGTACGCTTACGTGAGACCGGTTCCACCGACTAACATGCACTAGTTGCATAAGGTGGCTGGCGGGTGTCTGTCTCTCCCACTTTAGTTGGAGCGAATTCGATGAAAAAGGTCCTTATGAAGGGTAAATATAAGTTGACAAATCACGTTGTGGCTTTCACGTAGGTAAGAAAATGTTCTTGCTAGAACCCTAATTCAGCCACGTAAAACTTGCAACAACAATTAGAGGACGTCTAACTTGTTTTCGCAGCAAGTGCTTTGTGGTATGATATGGCCAAAGTTGTGATGAATGATCTATATGTGATGTATGAGATGTTCATGCTATTGTAATAGGAATCACGACTTGCATGTCGATGAGTATGACAACCGGCAGGAGCCATAGGAGTTGTCTTTATTTTTTATATGACCTGCGTGTCATTGAGAAACGCCATGTAAATTACTTTACTTTATTGCTAAACGCGATAGCCATAGTAGTAGAAGTAATAGTTGGCGAGCAACTTCATGGAGACACGATGATGGAGATCATGATGATGGAGATCATGGTGTCAAGACGGTGACAAGATGATCATGGAGCCCCAAGATGGAGATCAAAGGAGCTATGTGATATTGGCCATATCATGTCACTATTATTATTTGATTGCATGTGATGTTTATCATGTTTTGCATCTTGTTTACTTAGAGTGACGGTAGTAAATAAGATGATCCCTCATAATAATTTCAAGAAAGTGTTTCCCCTAACTGTGCACCGTTGCGACAGTTCGTTGTTTCAATGCACCACGTGATGATCGGGTGTTTGATTCCGACGTTCACATACAACGGGTGTAAGACAGATTTACACATGAAAAACACTTAGGTTGACTTGACGAGCCTAGCATGTACAGACATGGCCTCGGAACACAGAAGACCGAAAGGTCGAGCATGAGTTGTATAGAAGATACGATCAACATGAAGATGTTCACCGACGTTGACTAGTTCGTCTCACGTGATGATCGGACACGACCTAGTTAACTCGGATCATGTTATACTTAGATGACGGGAGGGATGTCTATCTGAGTGGGAGTTCATTGAATAATTTGATTAGATGAACTTAATTATCATGAACCTAGTCTAAAATATTTACAATATGTCTGGTAGATCAAATGGCCAACGTAGTCCTCAACTTCAACGCGTTCCTAGAGAAAACCAAGCTGAAAGACGATGGCAGCAACTACACGGACTGGGTCCAGAACCTGAGGATCATCCTCATAGCTGCCAAGAAAGATTATGTCCTACAAGCACCGCTAGGTGAAGCTCCCGTCCCACAGAACCAAGACGTTATGAACGCTTGGCAGACACGTGCTGATGACTACTCCCTCGTTCAGTGCGGCATGCTTTACAGCTTAGAGCCGGGGCTCCAAAAGCGTTTTGAGAGACATGGAGCATATGAGATGTTCGAAGAGCTGAAAATGGTTTTCCAAGCTCATGCCCGGGTCGAGAGATATGAGGTCTCCGACAAGTTCTTCAGCTGTAAGATGGAGGAAAATAGTTCTGTCAGTGAGCACATACTCACTATGTCTGGGTTGCATAACCGCTTTACTCAGCTGGGAGTTAATCTTCCGGATGATGCGGTCATTGACAGAATCCTCCAGTCGCTTCCACCAAGCTACAAGAGCTTTGTGATGAACTTCAATATGCAGGGGATGGAAAAGACCATTCCTGACCAATCCCAATGCAAATCGAATCAACAAGCCGGATCAGACCAAAGACAACCACAGCCAGCCACAGTTGCAGATCCGCAACACAAAGGAGACACCGCTCGTTACCTTCTGCGAGCGCGGGCTGGGAAGAGCCCGACGAGGTCCTCACTGGACATGTCGAGGAGAGCGTCTAGGTCCACGCCGCGGTAGCTGAACTTGCGGAACGTCCTCTTCTTGGGACCGGCGGCTGCCACCTATTGGAAATATGCCCTAGAGGCAATAATAAAATCATTATTATTATATTTCCTTGTTCATGATAATTGTCTTTATTCATGCTATAATTGTGTTATCCGGAAATCGTAATACATGTGTAAATAATAGACACCAACATGTCCCTAGTAAGCCTCTAGTTGACTAGCTCGTTGATCAACAGATAGTCATGGTTTCCTGACTATGGACATTGGATGTCATTGATAACGAGATCACATCATTAGGAGAATGATGTGATGGACAAGACCCAATCCTAAACATAGCACAAGGTCGTATAGTTCGTTTGCTAGAGTTTTCTAATGTCAAGTATCCTTTCCTTAGACCATGAGATCGTGTAACTCCCGGATACCGTAGGAGTGCTTTGGGTGTACCAAACGTCACAACGTAACTGGGTGACTATAAAGGTAGACTACGGGTATCTCCGAAAGTATCTGTTGGGTTGACACGGATCAAGACTGGGATTTGTCACTCCGTATGACGGAGAGGTATCACTGGGCCCACTCGGTAATCCATCATCATTATGAGCTCAAAGTGACCAAGTTTTTGGTCATGGGATCATGCATTACGGTACGAGTAAAGTGACTTGCCGGTAACGAGATTGAACAAGGTATTGGGATACCGACGATCGAATCTCGGGCAAGTAACATATCGATTGGCAAAGGGAGTTGTATACGGGGTTGCTTGAATCCTCGACATCGTGGTTCATCCGATGAGATCATCGAGGAGCATGTGGGAGCCAACATGGGTATCCAGATCCCACTGTTGGTTATTGACCGGAGAGTCGTCTCGGTCATGTCTACATGTCTCCCGAACCCGTAGGGTCTACACACTTAAGGTTCGGTGACGCTAGGGTTGTAGGGATATGTATATGCAGTAACCCGAATGTTGTTCGGAGTCCCGGATGAGATCTCGGACGTCACGAGGAGTTCCGGAATGGTCCGGAGGTAAAGAATTATATATAGGAAGTGCTATTTCGGCCATCGGGACAAGTTTCGGGGTCACCGGTATTGTACCGGGACCACCGGAAGGGTCCCGGGGGTCCACCGGGTGGGGCCACCTACCCCGGAGGGCCACATGGGCTGTAGGGGGTGCGCCTTGGCCTACATGGGCCAAGGTCACCAGCCCCAAGAGGCCCATGCGCCTAGGGTTTAAGATGGGAAGAGTCCCAAAGGGGGAAGGCACCCCCTAGGTGCCTTGGGGGGAGGGACTCCTCCCTTGGCCGCCGCCCCCCTAGGAGATTGGATCTCCTAGGGCCTGCGCCCCCCCCCCCTAGGCCCCCCTATATATAGTGAGGGAAGGAGGGCCTCTCATACCACGCCTTTAGTGCCTCCCTCTCCCTCTCCAACACCTCCTCCTCCTTCATACAGCTTGGCGAAGCCCTGCCGGAGTACTGCAGCTCCATCACCACCACGCCGTCGTGCTGCTGCTGGAGCCATCTTCCTCAACCTCTCCTCTCCCCTTGCTGGATCAAGAAGGAGGAGACGTCACGCTGGCCGTACGTGTGTTGAACGCGGAGGTGCCGTCCGTTCGGCGCTAGGATCTCCGGTGATTTGGATCACGTCGTGTACGACTACCTCATCCCCGTTCTTTGAACGCTTCCGCTCGCGATCTACAAAGGTATGTAGATGCATCCGATCACTCATTGCTAGATGAACTCATAGATGGATCTTGGTGAAACCATAGGAAAATTTTTGTTTTCTGCAACGTTCCCCAACACCACCTCGGGGTCGACATCAACGTCTGCCTGCGACGAGAAAACACCGCGCGCGTCAGAAGGGGAGGTACGGGCTATGGGACCGAGGGGCTAGGGCTTCGGAGAGGCACTCCACATGGTTGAAGGGAAGGGTGGAGCTCGAGCCAGTGGAAGGCGGCGGCGGTGAAATGGCTGTCGGTTCCATGGCCGGGTTTCCTTCCAGCGCCATGGCCTTGGCATGCAGAGGAGGAAGCTGCTGCTGCTGCTCCTGCTCAGGTCGTTGCAGGTCAAGAGCGGCGACGCTTGGAGGGGGGGCCGGCGGCGGGGCAGGGGTTGGGACGGCGGAGGGGGAGGTCTGGGTCGGGGAGAGGGAGGCAACACGAGAGGTTGGATCTGGATCTGGGTGGCGGTGGCGATGGGGAAAAGGGAGCGTCAGTGGCGATTGGGAGAAGGGAGCTAGGGTTTCGTGGGTGGACGAGGATGAGAGGAACACGGGGTGATTCGGGAGGGGGTCAGAACGATGAGGGGGGTGTGGCTGCCGTTGGATCCGGTCGCATCCGACGGTGCTTAATCCATGATCGGCGTGAGATGACTTTGGACCAATCAGAATGCATTATCCTTTTTTATGATGTTAAGACCATTTAAATTGGTCGTAATCGATTGAAAATAAGATTTTAAATCATGTCTTCTATTTGATGACCTAATTTTTTTATAAAAATAAATAGAAATCAAAAACCTTCGCATTGTGTCACCAAGTGTGACCTACTTTTCAGTCAAAATAATAAACTTTGGATGGAAATTACATTTTTTTTTATTTTCTGAGTGCCCGAAATGAGTTTTTTTGTGAAGGACCTACCATATATTTCTTGAAAAATTGGACCAAATCAAATTTCTAAAATACTAGGACATATTTAATGCACAATTGACAAAATGGTTGCGTGTCAAAAGTTTTTGATCCACCTCTGATGAAAAAGACAAATTTCCGCCGATTCAGCAGGAAGCGGGTCAAATTTGAACTGCAGTTCCCTCATAGTTTGCTCTTTATTTTTCCCAAAAATTATTTCTAGGTACATAAGTATATATTAATTAGAGAAACATCAAAAGTTTTTCAAGATTCAACCACTAGATAGGAACGGTCAAGCCCGTTGTTTTAACCGTATTTTGAAACAGGCATAAAAATTCAAAAAAAACAAAATTGGAAAACATTCGCATTGTGTCATTATATGTGACCAAGTTTCCAGAAAAAATAATAAACTTGTAATACGAAAATTATTTTAAAAAAATGTTCTTAGAAATGGGCTATCATGCGTGAAGATTTATGGCTTTTAAGCCAAATGATCAATCTTATGGCCACATTCATTGCATAGTTTGTTCAAATGATTTAATATTGTGCACTAGGGTGCATCTTGGAATTCCAAACAATGTTTACTAAGGGAGTTTTCATTTTCTTTGCACGAAAAATTCATTTTCCATTTTTTGAGTGCCCGAAATGAGTTTTTTTGTGAAGGACCTACCATATATTTGTTGCGAAATTGGACCAAATCAAAATTTTAAAATACTAGTACATATTTAATGCACAATTGACCAAAATGGTTAGGTGTCAAAAGCCTTGATCAATCTCTGGTGAAAAAGACAATTTTCTTCTGATTCAGGAGGAAGCGGGTCAAATTTGAACTGTAGCTGCCTCATAGTTTGCTCTTTATTTTTTCCAAAAATAATTTCTAGATACATAAGTATCTATTTAATCAGAGAAACATCAAAAGTTTTCTAAGATTCAACCACTAGCTAGGAACGGTCAAGCCCGCCGTTTTGACCGCATTTTCAAACGGGCATAAAAATTTCAAAAAATTCAAAAATTGGAAACCTTCGCATTGTGCCATCATATGTGACCAAGTTTCCACGAAAAATAATAAACTTGTAATACGGCAATTATTTTAAAAAAGTGTTCTCAGAAATGAGCTATCATGCGTGAAGATTCATAGCTTTCAAGCCAAATGATCAATCTTATGGCCACATTCATGGCATAGTTTGTTCAAATGATCTCATATTGTGGATAAGGGTGCATCTTGGAATTCCAAACAATGCCTAAGAGAGTTTCATTTTTCTTTGCACGGGAAAATTCATTTTCCATTTTCCGAGTGCCCGAAATGAGTTTTTTTGTGAAGGACCTACCATATATTTGTTGCAAAATTGGACCAAACCAAATTTCCAAAATACTAGGGCATATTTAATGAAAAATTGACAAAATGGTTGGGGTTTCAAAAGCTTTGATCCACCTCTGGTGAAAAAGACAAATTTTCGCTGATTCAATAGGAAGCGGGTCAAATTTGAACTGCAGCTGCCTTATAGTTTGCTCTTTATTTTTTTTAAAAATCATTTCTAGTTATATAAGTATGTATTTAAGTAGAAATACATGGTTTAGTGGCGATACGTCGAGGTTTGGATGGTGGCCCAGGGCCCCAACTCCAAAGCGCGTAAACTCGCATGCCCGCCGTGTGGTCACCGCGTGACTGTGGCGTTGTTATGCGTTCTGGGCGGCCTAGGAATGTCTATTGGGTTGGGAACTCTCCAGGTAGATTCTAGGAAGAAAATGACAATAGAAGAATCTCAGGAGGAGACCGAACTATGCTCAAACATGAATTAGCAGCCAAGTGTTTGAGTAGCGGTACGGGGAACGCACATGGCCAATGGGCTTGAGTTTTGGCTGAGGATGATCAACTACTAGGGAGACTGTCTTGGCAAATTTTGAGCTCAAATGGAGTAGCTTAGATGGCACTTGCTTTGCAAAGTACCACATCGGGCAGAAATATGGATGTTGAAGCTGGGCTCAAATGGATAAATGGATTGAGATGAAATTTGGATGAGGGTGATAATTTGGGAATATGAAGGGACTGGAAAAATTTCATTCCATTTGGATATATAAAAATGGTACCTTCACAATGCTCTCCACTGAACAGAAAATTGGGAAACATATTGAGGGTAATTGGTTAAATTAAATGAGCTAAAATTTGGCGTAGTGAGTTTCTATGGGCAGGGTCATGTCTTGGTAAATTGGCTACAATTATAAAGCAATATAAAATGTAGTTGCTTCACAACCTAAAAATATTACTCATTACAAATATTGAATAGTGAGCTATCATGGTTTGTTAGATGGAGCTAAAACTTTCTTGAGAGATATGATATGGGCATATAGAATATGTGGCAAAAATTCAACTCAATACGATATGCATAGCTAGTTATTACTTCACAAAGCTACTAGCTGAATGAAAACTTTGGAAATTTGCCGAGGAATATTTACTAGGAAAATGGAGCTGAAATTTGTCACGAGGTAATGGTTTGGATATGAAAGAGTGCCCAAAAATTTTGAGGTCAATCAAGTATATGTAAATAGCACTTCCTTCACAAAGTGTTGTTCTGAACAGAATAGGAAAATGAATATTGTTGAATTATATTTGAACTAGGTGAGAAAGGTTTTTTACATATTTGACAAAGAAATGATCCAAAGAATTTATGAGAATTTTTTAGGAATTTTGGGAATAACAGAAATATAGGTTGCTTCACAACCTAGTACAAAAATTGACACATGGACATGACACATACGCAAAACTGATGCGGTGGCGCCTAGTCATAGCAATAAGTACCAATGCATCCACGTTCACAACCTCATGACCATTTATATTGGTCGTAAGGCAATTTCAGGGTTTGAGCCCTTCCAAGCGAAATGGCCGTGGATTTACGACCAATTCAGCTAGGGTCACTAAGAGAAGGTCACTAGTTGACATATTTCTTGTAGTGTTAAAGGAATTTCACTGTCGCCCCGTGTCACCCTTAGTCAAATTCGCAGTTCTCTCACCCTTCCTCCGAATAGTCTCTAGCATGTCCCACAGCTATAGCACTCCGCCTCCTTCTGTATTTGTCATCCGCACTTTGCCATGTGCACTAAACACCACAGAATATACGGCCATGTACTCTCTCAGTTTTTGACAATTTCAGACTCTCCGCCACTTTCTCAGATTCTCTATGGTCAACTCATGTCCATCTTCTAGCATCGATAGACCCAGTCACCAACTTGAATCCGGTACTCGTCAACACTGCTTCAACACTCCCTGCACAATTTGTCTGACCACATGTCCGACCACCAGTGCCTTGGCCTGCCGCCGTGTCCCGTGCTTACCGCACGTCTCGCCACTATCACCGCGCTGAGCCTCTGCTGTCCTGGTCGAGTCTCTAGGGCCGCGGACCCACACCACTCAAACCCCTACTACAGAGAACCACTGATCATCACCGACTGATGCCGAGTATCACGTCTCCATCAGACCACTGGTACCCAATCCGATCCACGTGTCTCTTGCTATCCCACTGAAATAGGCTTCGACTCTCCGAATTCTTACGCCGTAGCCCCTCCATCAGCACAGAGTGAAGTCTTCCGCCAGACTCCAGCTCCACCTTCAACATGACTCCATGGTGGTTGTACGTGCCACCCTCATGCCCCATCGACTTCAAGCTCTCATGTGTACACAACATTGAATCAACCTTATGTCATTGTCTTGCCAAAGGCGCACAAGCCCTCAGGCCTGCGCCACGTGTTTCCACGCCCCAGAAGTTGGTCACCATCAGCATCACGCTCATATGTCGTCGTCGCTGAAATCATGACTGTCTTCTCCTTTGACCAACATCCATGTCGATCCATTAGACTGTCCAGTCCGACCCAGCCGGAAACATCCGACTGCAACCATGCTCCACCCTGTGTCATGTCCACCCGCACATCCTTTCTTTGCTTGACGCCCTGTATATGCATGATCCTTCATGAGGCGCTTGTCCGCCCACTCCGTTGCCTGTTCACACGCTCCAAGCCATCTTATCAAACCAACCAAGCAAAACTTTCATGCAAACTTAAACCGGACAAATCCCTTGTCTGCAAATTATCTTGCCCATGTTTGATTTATTAGCTTCTCCATGCACCTATAGCAGAACAAAGAATCAAATCAATCCATGCCAAACCACTCCCGTGCACACGTGAACATAGCAATTCCATTTTTTAACCAACAAAATCTCGTACGTAATTCCAGCGCCTCAGCCTCCGATCGTCTGTGTATGTGGCTCTTACGCATAGCCACCACGTCCCGACCTGCCCACCAGCGCCCAAACAGTTGGACAGCACACCACGCTGGGCCTTCATGTAGCTTCCAGCCTGATCTAGCCCACCGGCCCGCACTGGGCTGCAGCCACACACGCGCTCAGGCACACTGGCCGAGAATCCGATCCCGAGCGGTTTTGCTCCACGCGTCGCAGTCCCGGTTGTCCATGTTACGCCGCCACCACGAAACGGATTCGATCTTGCCGAGCGCTACCTCTGCCTATTTCCGATTGCTTCCAATCTCGCCGAGCTGATTTATGATCCCATCGTCCCTTCTGCTAGCTTCTGGCCTTCGATCTCCGTGAAATCTCACGATCGCAGGACATACCAGCGGAACAAACTGATCTAACCTTTCAGTGACATCACCTCTAGATCAATTTTACCGCCTCTTTGAACCTTGCTCTGATACCACTTGTTAGAATAAATCTGAGGCGCTCTGTCGATCTACCGAGGACCAAGCAATCACATGAGGCACAACACCAAGATTTTTTAACACCGATATGGCTACATCCTCGGGGCATGACTACGGGCGCTCCTCCCCATGACATCGCTACAATACCGCACTCCGACAGCCCAGGCGCAGGCACACGCCGCCAGCTCCCCCGCGTGTTCGTGCTATTATGTTGGCATAGGTTACATCGTGTGTCTACCCCCGCTATATATGAGAGGCCTAGTATACAAGTGTCCTACTTGGAAACGACTCTATATCCTGTCTACACACCGTACGACTCCAAGGCCAACTGTAACCTAACTTGTACAATAATATTCGACACAACACTAACAAACTCCGTATCTTGTCAACCTACCATCGGATGGAATGGAAGGTATCAGGACAAAAGAAGAGCAACCAACAAGTTTGTTTTTCTAAAAATAAGAGCAACAAATTCTGTAGTGGCATGTGGATCCTCCAATAGAAATAAGCAGCGGTGTTAGTGCCCTATCAATACGTCTCATCAGGTAGAATGGAAGGTATCAGGACAAAAGAAGAGCAACTAAGGGCATCTCCAATAGGTTGTATGTTAGTCTTGTTGGTAAAATGTCCATGCCATCAACCAACAAGCTATCATACAACTTGTCGGTGTCAAAACCGGCGGATCTCGGGTAGGGGGTCCCGAACTGTGCGTCTAGGCCGGATGGTAACAGGAGGCAAGGAACACGAAGTTTTACCCAGGTTCGGGCCCTCTTGATGGAGGTAAAACCCTACGTCCTGCTTGATTAAACCCTACGTCCCACTTATAGCGGGCCTTAATGAAGTCATGCTCCAAGGGGGCAGTGAACTTCGCGAAGGGGTCTGGGAGACCCGTGGCTTCATGTTTCGTGTCCTCCTTATCCCATATGGGCCTTTTGCCATGGTAGCCACGACTTCCGAGGCATTGGTTTCCCGTGTTCCTTTGCTGAAGCGCCTTGAATTTCTCAGCCTGAGCCTTGGCGTCCCCGGTGGCGCAAGTATCCTTGAACTTTTAGAACTCCTCTTCTGTAAGTGTCGGAATGTCCTCTAAAATCTTGGAGAGGGGTTCATCAACCTCAATAGCTACTTTCACCCTCCCTTTCCAGGAGGCCAAATCATTGCCGAACATGCCCATGGCGTGATTGTTAATGTTTTCTATCTTCGAATCATCCCATAGGAATTCTATGATGTCATCTCGGTCGGGGAAACTGGAATCTCTTGTGCAGCTACGTTAGGAGCAATTGCTTCAAATGTTCTTTACCCCTTAAGTCATCATCGTTTATGCTCACAGTTTCCTTTAGGATGCATCCGAGTTGGTTCCCGTAGCACTTGTGAGGTTCATCTGGCTCTAATGGCTCAAACTTGCTAGTGGCCATCTTTGTGATGAGCAGGCGTCCGATGCCGAGTTTGTTAGGTTTCTGTATCCTCTGCTTCTTCTGCTTCTTCTTATCATTGGCGGCTTCGGCGCCGGTACCTTCCTCGCCGGTCTCGGTGCCGCCATCGGTGCCGGTGCCATCGGTGTCGATGTCGGCTTCAGTACCATCACGGAGGCCGCCCTGCAAATTAACCTTGACTGTGCTTAGCAGCCAAATAGTCGAGGCAGTTATGTTCACCCTCATAATCCATCTTGTCTGCACCGTGGTCAGAAGGCCATGTTTCTTCGTTGTTCGACATGTTTCCTATGGTTAAGTCTTCTCGTTTAATTCTTAAACTATAATAAAATGAGTAATGACGTAAAAAAGGTCTATGGTTTGCCGGAATGTCGTTTCATTTTTGTCGCGGCAAATCCCGGCACTCGATATGCCTACTTTCTAGCACAAGTCATGCCAAAATTCACGGGAAATTTCGGCATCACCTTTGCTAAAAAGTGGACATATCAAGCGCCTGAAATTCACCTGAACGGAAATGAATCAATATTCGAGCGAAACATAGGCCACTCGAATCATTTACCTTGCACATAACCATCATTTTCCAAATATCACAAGTCCAAATTCCGAATATCACATGTCCACTTCAAATTTGCATATAACAGGCAGAAAAATATAGAACTTGAGAAAAATGCAAGAAGTCCTTTTTCTTCACAATATTTGAAGCTAAATTCAGCAGTTGTCAAAATTCTGTCATAATTTGAAACCTACATAATTTCTGTCGTAATTTTAAACTTACCTAAATTTTTGTCCTAATTTGTAACCTAGATAAATTTCTGTCCTAATTCAAAAACCTAGCTAGGGTTCATACTAACTAGTGTTAATCATTTATGTTTTTTCTCCTGAAATAGCAACAATTGCTTTAACTAAAAAGAATTAAATGTTTGCATATTTTATAAATACGAGAATTTTTATTTGTAAAATGGTCGCATATTTTATAAATACGGGATTTTTTTTTTCAAATGAGAGACATTTATTGAAATTTCGGAAAAAATAGAGATTTTGAAAAATTAAACATGAATATTTTCTAAAATTTGAAACTATTTTTGTTTTTTCTGAAAGTAAAAAAAATCATGCAAAAAGCAGTAATGAAAAAAAATGTACCCGAAACATCTAAAAGGTTCCAGAAATTGGGAAAACCAGAGAACATAACTTATTAAATTGGCATACCCTGTACAGTCACCGGCTCGCTCGTCTCTGTGGCTTGAGCGTTGCTCCCCCCCCCCCCCCCCCCCCCTCCCTTTTCCTTTTATTTCCAAACTCATCAAGGCACAACATAGGGGATGATGACGATGACGCCTTGAAAAATCATACATGTTTGGTCGATTGTGCACTTGATAAGAGCATATATACTGTCTTAGTAGTGTATATGCATGATTGAGAAAATAAAATAAAATAATATTAGGTGTATTTTGGAGGAAAGACCCTAAGGCCCAACTTATTTTGAAAGCTTTACAAGGCCCTTCACCCTCTGCAACACCAGATAGATTGCGTTAAATAACGAAAAACATAAAAGGAGTAGGTCGCCAGAAAACACAAAAAAAAACAGCTAAACAAACAGAAAGGGAATTCCACATCCCACACTAAGGTTAAACTTTTTTTAAAGTTAACATGAGGGCTGCGAAGATTCCATTAATAGAATTATAGAAGAGACACCAAATGTAACTGAATATAACTATAAGCAAACTCCACCTTCTTCTAGGAGTCAACATTTTGGTTGCACTCCTCCAGGAGTCAACATTTTCAATGACAAGCCCACCAGCTTCTACTTCCGCCATAGCATGAAGGATTACATAGCAAATTGAATTTGGCCCCAGAAGCGCTTCCTTGGAGTTCCTTTTTGTAGCAAACCAATCACTCATACCAATATCTATTTATTATCTACTATATCTGCACTACTTTGTACTCTATGAATAACTTTGAATATCAGCCGTTGGACGAAGCCGATGCGATGGTGGAGAGGTGGCAAATCCGGATGTTGCTAGCCATTGGATCTTCTCTTTACTACACAAGATTCCGCCACATGTACTATCTAGAAGAGTTTAGTATTGGGCCTAAACTCTATGAACATTTTGCATAAAACTCAAAAAACTTTTCTAATTTTTTCTAGACTCTTCTATACGTAGACTCTCCCCACTTTTTTTCTAACAAAACTATCATTTATTTTTAATTGGTAGTTATTTCTTTGTGTTCAAGGCCACAAAGGTACCTTCATAGTCACATTTATCTTTCCAAATGCAACACTAGCTATTCTTGTTATTTTCTATTAAAAACTGCAATATGAGATAAAAGATGCCACTTGGACAAACACAAGGTTGGTGTAATTTACCCAATTTTGAATCTTATACTTTATGCATCTGCTTCGAAATTTTCACTTACCTATTATAATATATACCATAACAGTATGCTAATCTTTGGTTGTTATCCAAGTTCTAATGTGCAATGCACGTATATTTACAAGTATATTCTAAAAACCCAATGCGTGGTTCAATTCAAAGAACAACATAAAGCAACATCATCCAAATGTTCAAAAAAATCTTTTTCTTACCTGTTTCTTTTTTCTTTGTTCCCTTCCAAGTTTATTTTTCTTTTTCCTGTTTCTGTAAATTCATTATTTTCAAAAAAATGTTCAGAATTTGAATTATTGTTGAAATTTTCGAAACATATTCAGAATTTAAAAATTCTTTTTCTCTTTTAACTTTTTTGAAATTTAATTTTTTCCTTCTCGTTTCATTTTTTCCAAAATTCAAAAAATGTTCTAATTTTTGGAAAAATACTTGGGTTTTCCAAAATTGTTCTAGATATAAAAAATGTTCCAAATGCGGAAATGTTCGCAAATTCAAAATAATGTCCGTGTTTCAGAAAACTCATTTGATATAGTTGTTTTGAATGTTCAAAACATGTTCCCATTTTAAAAATTTGTTGACAAATTTACAAAATGTTCGTGTTTTTATATAAGGTTCATGTTCTCAAAATATGCTTGTGAATTTCAGAAAATGACCCTGTTTCAATATTTCTTCATGTTCTTCGAAACATGTACGGAATATTCAAAAAGCTTTTCAGAATTTTAAAAAAAAATCACGTTTCCAAGAGTATTTGGCGATTCATATTTAAGAAAAAAAAGATTCTGACGCTGCAGTGTGTTCTTAATATTGTCGTTGTTCATTGTTTAGCCTTACGCGCTTGTTCTAGTGGCTAGCAGCACCTAGTCAGGACTTTGATGTCATGAGTTTGATCGTTCAACACGCCGTTTTATTTATTTTTACCCGCGCCTTAGAACACAGGTCATTTTGGTGTCTACCAGTGGGCTGGCCTAGACGCGAACTATCGTGCGTCCCATGCGCTATTTCACGAAAATAGCATCATATAGTAGCTTCCATGCAGCTGGCTCAAGAAAAGCAAAATTATACATATTGATTTTGTTCCGTCCGTTCCGCACTTAGTTCCTGATTTATTTTTGTTTGTCCCCAGGTGCGCCAAACTGGGCCTACCACACATTTACCTTTTTGTCGGACGGACGAGTAGCAAATAATTTAAGTCGGAAGGGAACTGGACTATGGGTCTTCCCTGTTGTGCCGATGGACAAAACCAACTCAGCTAGCTTGCATTTATGGTAAAAATAGTCCCACCTTGGAACATTATACTAAATCACACCTGTTTTTATATGTCTCTAGGTTGCCTGAAAAAAAGGAGGTTGTCTGATAATAAGGAAGTTGTCTCGAGAATCATGAGCACAACAATGGACTCCTTAAATTATTGCCAGTGGTAGCTTGCATGTGCCAAAGAGAATATGGCAGTTGGCTATAATTGAAAAAAATGCGGTCACATGCCAATAAAAGAGAAAATGCTGGTTTTGCTCTAATTAGAAAAAAAACTATGGGCACATGAGTGCTAAAATAATCAAAGAGAATAAACCCTGATAAAGAAGGGACATTCATGGTTGGTTATGCAATGATTATGCTAATGAAACCGGATTTATGTGATGCAATTAATTAGTAATTACTCCGGTTATGCCATTATAGGAGAGAGTGGTCGAAGCGATTGTGTCGTAAACGTTGCTGTGTAGCAACCAAATGATGAGGCAGGCACAACCCCAATACGAAGGCGAAGCCGGAGGAAAAAAAGGTACGAGTTGGATGGTCGCTGCCACTCCGACCAACCCCACCACTATCAAGATCTCGCGAGCTAGACATGACCCGCGAGAAGACCGCAACTCCTCGCTCTATCATGCACCGCTGCGAGACCATTTTTTGTGGACAAATCAATTATCTCTCTATCTACTTCTCGCAAAAAAAATATCTCTTCCATTGCAACGCACGGACATATGTGATAGTGTATTATAAAAACACAATGTATGGTTCAATTCAAAGAACAATGTTAAGCCACATCATCCAAATTATTTTAGCGATTAGATTTACAAGTTATAGGGAGGACCTAACCAACGATTAGCAATTGTATAATAGCATTGTCATTTGGCAGGCTTTCATTCAGCGAATTCATGTCCAATGCATCTCTCATAGAGGTTCCTAATGTAAAGTGACTTTACAAAGTAATAAATGAAGCTCTCTAGGTTATCATACCTATGACACTACCCACTGTGAAATATTAAAATAGACTAGTAACATATACATGTTACTAGTCTAAGTTAATCACACTATGACTAGCCTAATGCCCCTCAAGTCTGCATGTGTGTCTTCAGCCAGTGCATTGTTTTATGGGTTGAAACAATGGGTGTGTGGTCTATCCTCGAACTCTCTGCCATATTATCTTGATAATCTCCGATTGAAATCAATATAATTCTGAACATGATGGTATAATGTCAAAACCAAACCCATAGTCTAATACAAAGAGTACTATCTGTATCCATGACCGAATCCGGGAACTATTTGAATTTTAGAACGAATGCCATCTGAGGCCCTTCGGTCTGATGTTTGGTCGGAAAATATCCATTGTAGTATTACCCCAAGATGATACTATATTATTTTTACTAGATAAATATATTGTTACAAGTGGTGAATGTTTTTCTTGATCTGTATGAACAAACCTATAAAATCGACCAAAAAATAGATAATTCTTAGTCATATGAGATATTGCCGTGTCCAAAAAAAGCAAAGGAAAATTGCAGGCTTCATCAAGTTCCTTTGAAGCAACATATCTTAATTCACATTTTGATGCCCCTCCAACTCTCCAATGACAACAATACAAAAGACCATACATGTACACCTTTTGTTAACCCAACTCATAGGTTCTACTAAGGATGTCAATGGGTAGGATACGGTGCGGGTAAAATAATCCCATACCCATACCCTTGTTTCTGATGGCGTAAAATCTGTCCATACCTACCGTTTATTTCACATTATAGAAACTTCACAGCCAAAAAGTTCACAAGAAGTCTACAATTACGAGAAGTTCACATCTAGAAGCTAACTAAAGTGACAAGTTCAATTAGTTCACAAATACACCTACTTCTCCCCCCTCACCTGCCTCACATCCTTCTTTGTCCCCTGCTCGTCCCCGGCCCTCTTCAACCTCCTCAGAACCTTCTCCGACGCCGGCTCCTACTCGTCCTCAAACTCGTCTTCGGACTCGACAACGGACTTGTCAACGGTCCTCTTTTGTTTCTTGTTCCATGCCTTCGGTGTATAACAGTTGAAGGTCTTCCTAGGCTTTGAGTTGAAGTGGCGACGCTCAATAGGCTGACTAGGCTGACTAGGCTGAGGTGCATCATCGATAAACCCCCTCAGGGTGATCTCGTCAGGCGCCTGAAAAATAAGGAATGTGTTTGAGTGGAATTGGATCTAACACGAAATTCAACATTCAGTCTGAGTAAAGATGAATCATAAATTGGTAACATATAGCCTGTTTGTGGAACACACGTCATAAAATCCGAATCATAGCATCAACTTTGTAAGATGCAACAAGTGATGTTCAGTTCATAACTCTGTATGGTAATTGGTAATACATGTAGACCGTAACATTTGTTTATGCAATCACACCATGATAAATATTTTATGTGAAAAAATTAAAAAATAAATGGTAACACAGATTTAATACCTCCTCTTCAGAAGAAGTGGAACTCGACCGGGTGGGCATGTCGGCCTCGACGGTACGGCAACCAAGAAGATGAGCTAAGGAACGTAACCGAATAGCGCTATGCCGTGACATTGCGAAATAGAGATTTTAGTGGATTTGAACACAAAGCATGTAAACAAAAGGCTCTCACGACATACCTTAATAAACTCTCGAAGGACATTCTCAGAATTCCCACCCCGAGGTTGTGCAAGTGCTTGATCGGCTTCACTAACCTGGCACGAGATCTCAGTGCGCTATGAAAACAAACAAGTCAACAAAAGAGCTCTAGTTATGTTGATATGTCGAAAAGGGCAAAACTTACTATAAATTTGATCATAGGAGCAAATCCAGTTTGTGTGCCCTCTCTGATGAGCATGTTGTAGTTGAGGTTGGCAGTCTCTTCGAAACCTGTGGGCACCTCCAATATGCTCTTGTCATAAGCCGGCGGGCATAACTCCACACGAGACTCGCTAAGAAACCATTGAAGATATTTGTAAAATGTAGCTTCATCGTGCACTTGGCGATGTACTTGTCTGTTATTATTAGCCACCTTCACCAAGTAATTCCACTTCTTGATGTACTTTTCATGATATGACTCCCAGTTTCTTGATCTTCTTCTGCTTCATTTTGTCCAAGCTTCATATTAACAATCATAAGTATTAGCAGCCTGAAATAGTTTACAATGCTAAAGACAGAAGATGCACTCTCTCACCCGTGAAGCACGATATCCGTGTCCTTCCACTCCGGCGGTGTATCCTGAAATAACCCAAATTGAGTCATCACACGTTGTGGAAGGTGGTGCTCGACTGCATATAAGCATATCAATGGGCACCACATCTGCCAAAGATGTGATTCCTCTGTGCATTTCGGGTTCAACTGGAAATCGGGGATGAAAGCGAAATTGTCCTGCAGTCCATATGGCTGCCACGTCACCTGTAACATAGTACAAGCAGGGAGCCAATAGAATAAATTGCTAAGGAAGACATGAAAATAATGCTAAGAAAAAAAGAAGTATGCGTATTAATGGAACAAAGCAAATGATAACTATTTTTGAAAGGACAGGTTTGGAGTTCCCCAAATACCACTCTTGGAGATAATTCCACAAAGATTAGTTTGTATTTAAGAGCGAGTGAATATTGACATTGCAATTATTACCTGCTCGGCGGTTAGCACGTCGAACTCATTGGTGTAGTCTATGTACATCCTCTTTTGGTCGCCGTTGAACTCCAAAACCTTGTCCCACTTGTACGCGCATGTAGGCTTCCATAGCGGGTTATCATGATCGTCCCAGGCGTCGTAACGGATCACTTTCGGTCATCCAACTGAAAAGTGTTCCCACATCCAAACTGAAAGTAGGACTAACGAACCACCAATGCTGGCATGATCTTTGCGCCTACAACATGCCTCATCCAACTGCACATAGAGGCACACACGGGACAATTAGAGAATGTTTGAAGATGTAATATAGAGAGAAAACTATGTACAATTGATTACCTGACGGTACAAGTAGGCCAGTGCCGTCAAACCCCAACTTTGTTTACTATCCCAACCAGATAATGCCTTCAGCCACATCCACGGAGCGGTCCTACCACCACCATCAGCAAAAAGAGTCCTCGAGATCACATAACACAAGTATGTGCGTGTATACTGTTGGACCATCTCCTCACTAGCATCGCCAGGGCACTGGCTAAAATGTTCTACGATCCAAACATAAGTCGCACCAGCGGGGACTCTGTATTTAGTTGGGTCATCCGGCACCGCAGGAACCGCACCGATAAGGTCAAACATCCTATGGCGCCAGTTAGCAGCATTAGTGATAAAATAGACAAGAATTCCCTTGATGGGAAGTGCAAGGATCATCGAAACATCCTGGAAAGTCACAGTCATCTCCCCGGTTCGGTGGTGAAAACTGTGCGTCTCCGGCCTCCGCCCTGCTTCCTGGTGCTTCTGCAACCCTGGTTATAACTTGTGGGCTGCTTGGCCCTGCCCCTGGCGTGTTAAAAAGATTCATTGGCTCATACTGCAAAGGCAAACGGGACTGGTGCCTCCTCCGAAGAACCGCATTAGAGGTGCCTTGATCCAAGCTTAAGCGAAAAGCCTCTACCCTCATACGCTGTGACTCAGCATCCATCTGAGCCTACATTGCACTGATATCATCTTGGGCCTTGGTCCTCTGTTCCCTATGCTTCGCAATCTCCGCATTACTCTCCGCTTGGTTCTCTCATGTGACCTCGGTCCCCATCAAGGTTGTCAACTCATTCCTCAATTCCAACATAACCTGAGTTGGTGCTCTGGTTGAGCCGCCAGCACCAGCCGCCGCAGGCGCAGTCGAGCCAGATGTCATAGTTGTAGCTGTTGATGAGTTGAGAGCCGATCATGTGCGAGCCATAAAGATAGCAGCCCTGGATGGCAGCTCATGGGGTCTGAAATACGGTTGCAATCAGAATAGCCCCAAGCCCGCCGTCTTGAAGCTAGTAAATCAACTCCGTCTCTCCGGTAGAGGACTCATCACCTGAGTAGATGAGAGTCTCTCCTCGAGATACAGAGTCCTCTGCAAGATCAATGCCATGCATGAAACCGACGAAGACATGCTTCCGGCCGGGTTGAATCGGGTGGGTTGCGTGTGCCTAGCTGATTCGATGTGGTTGGTGGAGATGTCCGGCTCAGGCTCAGATCTGCCAATCTTTTCGATGAAGACATGAATTCTGCCGAAGGGGACCGGTACCCTTACTCGATTGAGTCGGCCTCGGGGCCACAACCAGCGTCATCGATGTAGAGCTTGCCGCGACGACTCTTGGTTATCCTGCCAATGGCGTATCCCTCAATCCCTGGGAAAGAGCCCTTCAAGAACTCAAAACCATCATGTGATGGCCCCACGGTGGGCGCCAACTGTCGTGGTTTTTTCACGGCAGATGCCCTAGTGAAAGGACTTAGGTGTGCAGCCATCACTACTGTGACTAGCTTGAAGGGGTTGAACAGGATGAAAGACACGAGTTTACCCAAGTTCGGCCCCTCTGGATGAGGTAAAAGACTACGTCCTACTTCTAGTTGTATTGCTTGAGTATCAATTACAAGGGAGCGAATCTGCTTGACCTAGCTATCAATCGATTGTAACTTAAGTTTACCTGCCACAGGGTCTCGCCTTAATAACACAGGTCGAGGCCCTGGGCTTACAGGAGTCCGGGTCGGGTCACACTTCTGGACCGACTCTGGTTCTAAATCACCTTGCCTTTCTAGGCAAGTCGCCATTGGGTGGCTTACGGCTTTAATCCGGTTCTCCACATAAGTTGCCTCCTTGGCTCAGTTTGGGCTCCTTTAGGCCTGTCTAAGGCTTTCTTATTGAGTCGCCAACATTTTAACCCGGCCCATCTAGGGCGGGTTATAACACGGGGTTATATGCCCGACACTACCAGCATCTGGTCTCCGCATCGGTAATGATGTTTCCCAAACGTCGGTACTAGGTTTTTTCTACTAGTGGTAGCTGGATGTCCATTGTAGTCAACCAGTGTCTCGGTGCGATGAATTCCGCCAAGAGACTAGTGGTGTCACCATGTGCAAGATCAATGATCCATGCATTATCAGACAAAGCCGCCCTGACGAAACTTCAAAGTCGCACTTAGCTTGCTCGCATGTACCAGATGAAAGTCGAGGAACCAAATTTGAGCAGTAAGCTTCGACAACATCTCAGATATATCGAACACCTCACTCAGGGGGATTTACTCATAGCGAGGCTCCGGATGGTAACGACTCGCAGGTCTGGACATATTAAAGTGGAGAGATTTTGGACTTGGAACTGGAAGTATGTGGAATTTTGAGTCTTTTTGGACTTTGATCTCTCTGCATTTAGCAAGAAAAACATCTCCTCACAAGGTCTCACTCAGATGTATGCATATAGGTTGCACTAAAAGATATCCTGATTATATTTTCAGTGCCACATCTAGAGTGCATATATGTATCGATGGTCTATCAAACCCAATGTAACATGTAACAACCAAACATGTGACCTATAAAACATGATTAAACGAGACGTTGATGATTTCGTGACGAGTTCCTCATGCAAAAAAACTCTAGATTTTTTACTTATGTATAGCTAATAATAAACCTGAAACTGCTACCAAGATATTTTCGACACCATGTGCTTTATAAATCTCTACCAAGTTATTTAAGGATATATATATATATATATATATATATATATATATATATAGACACACACTATATTAATGTGAGTATCCATCCATGAAAAATATGCATGTTTGTATTTCTTGGCAATTGAATTGAAATACCTGTTTAAGACATAATGTATTGAAATGAAAAAATATTAATGTGACTTCCAATAGGAATATAGCTCGCATGGTAATTTTCCACACCTTGAGCATAAAGAACAATATTACTAATCTAATCAAGTATTACAACCCAATCTCGAGAATAAATAACAAGTATAAAAGCTTCATATAAATATTGTGTTTGTTTAGACTTGGCGTGACTAAATAGAAAAAATATTGAAATTTAATAATATATAATTACTAAGCACTCAACCTACCAAAGTTTAAAGATGTAGAATCACGCAACGCTACTGTCGGCCACAATGGCCGCATGGTCTGGCGCCATGAGTTTAGCTTGGTGATGCTCGTAGACCTTTCCCGGTCAAATCCAAGAGGGATGTCGGCGCCACCATCGATCAAGGTTTTGGGTACCGGGCGAAAAAATTGGTTACTATCCGGTTCCCGCGTTTCTCGCTACCCCACGAGAAAGCTGCATCCCGAGCAAAAAAATTCAAATTTTTTGAATTTTTTGAATTTCAACGGCGATAGTCTGCTCAAGTACAGATAGAAACTCTTCTAAAACATGTAAGCTACTGTGGTCTGATGGTAAACATGGCCCTCCCACAACCTCGCATACGTGGAGGACAGACTGGGAGAACTTACCACTGCGCCAACAGCGACTGCGTGAACTAGTTGAGCTCAGTAGCTATATATTCCAAGCGTGGCCAAAACGTTGCCATCGATTCAGGAGTAGTTGTTCGATGATCTTAAGGTTAGAAGGCAGCGAGAACAATGACAGTCTTGCCGGAGTCTGGGTGCGGGGGAGGCTAAGTACGAGATGGGTAGGGGAAGCTTCTCATGACTAGGGATAGGGTTTCAACGCTATTTCTCTCGATTGTGCTGGAGTTTCACCCTCCGTATTCTAAAAATGAAGGTTTGTATGGTTAAACAGGCCAATGATTTTAAAATACTTTGAAATGACATTTAATGATAATATTCGTAGAAGTCATGAAGCAAAATTAGGATTCCAAGACGCTTTCGTAAATAGTATTTTTGAACCATTAATTTTTTTTACCATGACTTCCAAGAATGTTATTATTTTTTACAGCAACACAAAACATTTGTCGGATTTTTGCACCCTTGTTTTTCATTTTTTATTTTTTACTAACTTTTTTAATTTTACTATTCATCTGGGAGCATTTGAACTTGGGATCACATACTAAGTGACCAGCAGCGGCACAACCTGTACTGTAGGAGCACTATTAAGGGAGCATCTTACCGTTGAACATAGCAAGAGAAAAAAAAGTTGGATGGTCTAGAGGTAGAACAGGAATCAGGGAAAGTCCAAGTAGTTTCAGACCTGAGAAATACATTATAAAACTTTTGCTTCTGGTTAGTACTACTACTTACAAACTATATTGTCGACATTCCAAAATGACCAACTCTTTGTACATATGCCAGACATTCGAGGACATGATTGACGGGATGCGGATGGACCTCTAGAAGCCAAGATACAGGAACTTTGATGAGCCCTACATATATTGCTATTACGTCGCGGGCACCGTGGGTGTGATGAGGCTTCCAGTGACGGGCATCTCGCCCGAGTCCAAAGCAACGGCTGAGAGTGTCTACGGTGCCGCTC
Source organism: Triticum monococcum (assembly GCA_034509565.1). Lineage (NCBI taxonomy): Eukaryota > Viridiplantae > Streptophyta > Magnoliopsida > Poales > Poaceae > Triticum > Triticum monococcum. The sequence continues at coordinate 702,448,396 of CM067847.1, forward strand.
TGGCTGTCGGGCTCACAAACCAGCTCACCAATATACTCAGGGATGTCGGAGAAGAGTAAGCCACCCACTCATTACCACTAAAATGCAACGGTCTTCCCTTTCTCTGAAGAACAATCATGATATGAGTATTAAAATAGGAATGTCTTGAAATTTTGTGTCTTTGCAATATTTCTTTTCCAGTGCGCAAAGAAGAAGGATATATCTACGTCAAGACGAGCTCGCGGAGGTGGGGCTCTCCGACAAAGACATCTTCAAAGGAGTCATCACCGACAAGTGGAGGAAATTCATGAAGAGGCAGATCAAGAGGGCAAGGATGTTCTTCGAGGAGGTGGAGCGAGGGGTGACTGAGCGTAGGAAGGAGAGCCGGTGGCTGGTAAGTGCCCTAATGCCACAACTTGAAAGCCAAAAAGAGCTACATATAGAGTTCTCATCGATGTTAATTATTAGTAACAACGAAGGAGCTATGTGTAGTTCAAGACCCGCAAAAAAAAAACCTATGTGTCAAGGGGGGTCGCCGCCCCTCATGTATAATCATTGGAAAAAAATATTAGGGGCTCAAATAGAAGAAAGTATCACTTGAGTGATAATATGGTTTTGCATTGCAATTGCAGGTTTGGGCCTCTCTGTTGCTATATCGACAGATCCTTGACAAGATCGAAGCGAACGACTACAACAACTTCACCAAGAGGGCCTGTGTTGGGAAGGCGAAGAAGGTGCTGGCGCTTCCTGTTGCGTACGGGAGATCGCTGCTCTTACCATATTCACTGAGAAATAACCCAGACCTAGAAGAAACAACAAAGCAAGATGAAGATGGTCAGGTTAGGCTAGATAGAAAGAAATTGGGTGGTGTCGCGACATCTGCCTTCGAGCTCTTCATCCGGTTAGTTGGATAGTCAATGCGGCGAATCGGCACATTACTCTGCAATCAATGTTGACATGAAGGGCTGGGGAAGGAAGGGAGAAGAATACTGCAGCAAACCTCGATGGAGACCGAATGTTTACATGTATATTATTATTGCTAGAACATGTGCGTTTGAAGACAGAACAAGATGTATATATATACTCGTTGTCGGTCCTGAATTCGGAAAACAGGTATATTATTCTGTAAGCGTATATATTTGAGCAATACAGTTTGGAATGCAGAACTGAGAAAATATGACGCTGTTTCTAAACTTTAGAAGGACATAGCCCTCAAGGGGAACATTCAATGAATACAGGGGCGATGGGACATAGATCAAGGAGGTTCCTTAGGACTAGCTAGCTAGCAGTCCTCAAGAATAGGTTCTACAGTTACAATGCAAACACACGTTACATGTACTACAGGACAGTCACCTTATTACAACTCAACAGCAACTCCCAAAGCTAACCTCCCTCGGGGAAGTTGCCATTGAAGGAGAGCTAACAACCGGAAGCCAGCAAGCGCTCGCCTCGGGGCATAGGAGTGTAAAGGCCGACGATCGGAATCAGCTTACCATATCCATGATCATCGCACACCCTGGTCGCCTGCCCTGATTGTACTTGGATTGCGAAGAGGCCTGCAGCAGTGGTCACGAATATGACATTTGCTCACTCGGCAAAGCCCAACACATGCACCGGACATTTTGCACCCACTGGAGCACCATTTACTAGGGACAAACTTTCCAGGTAGATGATTCGGCCCGGCACCCATCGGCCATCCGTCACCTTCCATGACCACAATAGCAGATGCGGATCCAATTCTTCGACAAGTCCTAGTCCAGCGTCCTCCGCCAGCATGAGGTTGCAAGTGGGCGGATCACCCTTAGAGTGGCAAGAGTCTGGTGTGTCGAACCAAGTCAGTCCATGCCTTGCCAGGTCATACTCCAGGATAAACCCACCACATGTCATGAAGTACAAAAAAGACCTCCCAACAAGCACGCTGGAATAGTATGTGAAGTCCACGATGAATTCGTTGTGCATTAAGGTCGGCTCGCCCCAGGCGCCAGTCTCATATGAGTAGACGCATGCCGACGTGTCATATAGGTCGTAGCCAGCGTCTTCATCAGAGACGGAGAAGACAAAGACCACGCAGAACGGACCGCCGTGGCAGTCGTGGTGGTTGCACCCGTCTGCTGCGCAGAACACGGCTGCGGTGGTGTTGCCGAACTGGAACGCCACGGGGATAGGTACGCGCTGTTGGGCACCCGTGATTGGCTCCCACACCAGGAATTCCTCAGTACGGTCCTCAGAGAGGAAGAGGGCGCGGCCATGGCGGCAGTCGACGGCACTCTAGAGCAAGCGATCTGGGGCGGCGAGGGAGAATGGCGACGCGGTGGCCGGGATGAAGGTAGGGATGGCCTCATCGTGCCAGTCATGGAGAACCCCCGAGCGCGGTGGGTGACGGATGGAGATTGTGGAAGCTACGCCGGAACCACCGTTGGGAGACGGCCTTGCTCCAGGACTTACAGACGAGGGAGGCACGGAGGAGGCTGGCGGGGTCATCGGGCGGGATGCGGAGCAGGATCTCTCCTACGAGCTCGTCCGGGAGGGCTGGCGGCGGTCCTTTTTTTCTCAAATGATACTCCGGCAGCGGTCCTGGTGCCATGGTGGCCGCTAGCTAGGTTTTTCTCTGTTGAGCTTGGCGGCTGCTGTTGGCCCAATCCCACGCGTACGGCAATGAGACGTCCTCGCTCCTGCTTGGCAGCTGCTGTTGCTTTTCACGATGTGTCATGTCATGTATATATAATAGCTGAGGCAAGCAAGCTAATCGACCACCACTTGGAATCCTAGTCTAGCTAGGTGAAGGTGATGGCTCTGAAACCAGCACGGACGGACGAGTGGACAATTGCGAAACAAAGATCTCGATCGATATAAGGCTAGCTGTACGTTGTACGTGTATACGTACGTACGTACATATGTGGCGCCGATCGAGCGCGCGTGAGTCAAACTTGCGATGTCATGGAATTCGTTTCGGTGTTTTGACCTAAATTTGGGCTTTGTATTGCAAGCCGAGTTGATCGGGCATGTCGGTGCCTCGCTCCATCAAAAACAGTTACGTACGTAGAAATGGTCGCATGTATATAACTATATATACTCGTTGCGCAAGTTAACCAATTCACAGTTATCATCTTCGGAGGCGCCGGAGAGGTGGATGGTGGCCGGAAAGATCCTCCACCGAAACAAACTCCATATCAACACCATCTCCAACGCTCTCCGGCCTGCATGGGAAAACCCTAAGGGCCTGGTGTTTCGCATAGTAGGGGAGAACACGTTCGTTGCGGAGTTCGCAACGCGGCGCGACCGTGATCGTGTGTGGGACGGATCCCCATGGCACATCAGCAAAAACGCTGTTGTACCGTCGGATTTCGATGAGTGCATGTGCCCGTCACAGCTCAAGTTTGACAAATTAAAAGTTTGGGCTCGAGTTGTTAACCTCCCATTCAATCTACGGAACGACTCATGTGCAAAGCTATTGCAAAACAGATTGATAAGGAGGCCACTTCAATCCACTTCGATCATGAGCGCGGCTATCTGCGAGCCCGAGTGACTCTGGATGTAGCCAAACCTCTTAGGAGGTGGATTTTGATTGATTCTGCAAGGAGGGGTACCACAGATCCTTTTGACATCCAATATGAAAACATACACCACTTCTGCTTTTCCTGTGGTCGTCTAGGCCACTCTGATCTATTCTGCCCGACGCCTGGCACAAGAGATGAGAACGGAGATCTGCCGTTTGGCAAGGGACTCAGGCCGCCGGAAGAGAAAAAAGGAGCTGCATCTTCTGAGAGTTCTTCAAAACCCCAACAGGCAAGATCAAGCAAGAATGATACCAGGAACTCCAGCACTGCAGCAGAGTGGAACCTCACCCATGAAACGCAAAACTGCACCTAAGCGGAAAGGAGGGCCTCCCACATAGGTTTATCGCAGAGTGGATCTTCCTCTCCTGACAAACCACACTGCTACAGATAGTGATGGGAAGGATACCACGGAGACATCTATGCCTCATGAGGGCGAAGGCAAGGAGGATGATGATGTGGTGACTGAACCGAAAAATAAGAAGCCAACACCAAGCAATTCAGGAACTTCGACAGAGGCTGCTGGACAGCCCTGCCCGTCCCAATGATCTGCCTAAGCTGGAACTGCCGAGGGCTTGGGAACCCCGAGGCAGTTCGCGAGCTTCGCAATGTTGTGAAGCAAGAAGGGCCCGTTCTGGTCTTTGTTATGGAGACGAAGATCAAAAGGAAACGTGTTGAGAATTTGAAGCAGACCTTGGGGTTTGCTGGCTGCTTCGTAGTGGACAACGATGGACTCAGTGGGGGCATCGGTCTCTATTGGTCCAAAGATGTTTCTGTCGAGCTCAAGAACTACAGTTCGGCCCACATCGATGTTGTGGCGCGCATTGCCCTTGATAACTCTGCTACTTGGAAATTCACTGGCTTCTATGGAGCGCCAAGAGCCGAAAATAGACATCATAGTTGGCGGTTCCTTTGTACCCTACATGGCCTACCACACTCAGCGTGGTAATGTATGGGTGATTTCAACAAAACCCTTTATGGGAGCGAGCATTTTAGTCGTGTAGCACGACCGGACTGGCAAATGAGAGCTTTTCGCGATGCCACAGACGACTGTGCTCTCCAGGATCTTGGTTGGTCGGGAGTTCCGTACACCTGGGACAACCGGCAACCTGGAGATGCTAATGTTAAAGCCCGGCTGGATCGGGCCTTTGCCAACGAGGAATTCAGACAGAGGTTTGAACACTCTCGTGTGCGCCATGTGTGCTCAGTAGAATCTGACCACTGCTTTGTGGTGGCTAATCTACGGCGGCAAAACTACAACAACAACTCACATATGCATAAACCCTTTCGCTACGAGAATGTATGGCAGTCCCACAGTGATTATGAGCAACTGGTTTCTGACACTTGGCGTGATCAAGTTCGGCAGCCAGGTTTATATGGCGTAATGGACTCTCTTGAAGCCCTACAGCGTAAACTAGCACCATGGGTGTCCGTGAGTTTGGGTGCTTGAGCAAAAATGTCAGGCAACTTCAAAAACGGCTTGATAGGCTACATTGCCAATCTGTGGGACGTGGTCCATATGATGAGGAGAAGGTAACCATGTCAAAGCTTAGAGAAGCGCTACGACTGGAGGAGATATGGTTGAAACAATGCTCTCGTGTCCCCTGGCTGCGCAAAGGGGATCGGAATATGGCTTATTTTCAAGCGCAAGCAAAGCAACATGAACGCATTAACAAGATTGCAAATCTGCAGCGATCGGATGGCTCGGTTTGCGCCTCGGGAGATGAAGATAAGGAGGAAATTCTTGCTTTCTACCAAGCACTATACACCTCCCAAGATTTTAGCAATAGTGATGATTTGTTATCACATGTACCCAGCCGGGTTACACTGGCCATGAATGACTTGATGTGTAAACCGTATGAAGCCTCGGAGATAACCACTGCAATATTCCAAATGGCGCCATCGAAGGCGACCGGGGTAGATGGATTCACCGCGGGGTTTTATCAGCGCCACTGGAACTTATTGCAAGATGACATAATTCCGGCAGTGCTTGATTTTCTGAATGGTGGTGAGCTACCAGCTGGACTAAACGACACTTCCATTACGTTAATTCCAAAGGTGCGTCATCCACAAAGTATTTCACAATATCGTCCCATTGCATTATGTCCAGTCCTTTACAAAATTGCCGTCAAGGTGATCACCAATCGGCTAAGGCCATGTATGGACGCGATTGTCAGTGAAGAACAAAGTGCTTTCGTCCCGGGTCGTTTGATCACGGACAATGTCCTGGTGGCATACGGAAGTGTTCATACGATGAAAAGACGGAAGAAAGGAAGAAACTATTCGTGCGCCATCAAACTGGACATGATGAAAGCTTACAATCGTGTCGACTGGCATTTTCTTGAGGCCATGCTCTTGAGACTTGGTCTTGCCGGCAACCTGGTAAGACTAATTATGAAATGTGTTACCTCAGTTCGATTCTTTGTTCGAGTTAACAGGGAGTTGTTGCCTTTCTTTACTCCCTCCAGAGGCCTTCGGCAGGGTTGTCCTATATCAACATATATTTTCCTGTTATGTGCCAAAGGATTCTCTTCGCTGCTGAAATACTACGGAAACTACATTGATCGTGGTATCCGAGTTAGCTTCGGAGCGCCGTGGGTAAGTCACCTTTTATTCGCTGATGATAGTCTGATCTTCATCAAAGTGAGCACTGAGAGTGCATCTCGACTAAATGAGATTATCAGGATTTATGGAGAGGCTTCCGGCCAATTTGTCAGCAGAGCAAAAGGTTCTATTTACTTCAGTCCAAATACGCCAGCTGCTCTCAAAGGAAATCTGAAACAGATCCTAAATGTTCATTCAGAAGGTTTTTCAGAAAGATATCTTGGCCTAACCACTGCTGTCGGAAGAATCACCAGCGGTACGTTCGACCACATAGTAGACAGGGCAAGGGATAAGATGCAGGGCTGGTCAGAAAGATTGTTTGCCTGTGCAGGTAGAGAGACCTTGACCAAATCCATCGCTGAGGCAATATGAATCTAAAAGTTATTGATGTGTCCCCTATTAAATCTCTGTTTTGCAATATGAATCTTGATAATGATGGGACTGAATATGATCCACCTTTACCTAGAAGGCGTTCCAAAAATTCAGAGTTTTTAGATCTTGATGCTAAATTTGATGAAAGTGGGATTGAAGAAATTAAAACCATAGATGTTGCTAAACCCACTATTTTGGATTTCAAGGAATTTAATTATGAAAATTTCTCTTTGATTGATTGTATTTCCTTGTTGCAATCCGTGCTAAATTCTTCTCATGCTTATAGTCAAAATAAAGCGTTTACTAAACATATCGTTGATGCCTTGATGCAATCTTATGAAGAAAAACTTGAGTTGGAAGTTTCTATCCCTAGAAAACTTTATCATGAGTAGGAACCAACCATTAAAATTAAGATTAAAGATCATGAATTCTAAGCTTTATGTGATTTGGGTGCTAGTGTTTCCACGATTCCAAAGACTTTGTGTGATTTGTTAGGTTTCTGTGATTTTGATGATTGCTATTTAAACTTGCACCTTGCGGATTCCACTATTAAGAAACCAATGGGAAGAATCAATGATGTTCTTATTGTCGCAAATAGGAATTATGTGCCCGTAGATTTTATTGTTCTTGACATAGATTGCAATCCTTCATGTCCTATTATCCTTGGTAGACCTTTCCTTAGAACGATTGGTGCAATTAGATTCCAATTTCCGTTAAGGAAAGGCATGGAACACTTTCCTAGAAAGAAAATTAAATTACCTTATGAATCTATTATGAGAGCCACTTATGGATTGCCGACAAAAATGGCAATACCTAGATCTATCCTTGCTTTTTATGCCTAGCTAGGGGCGTTAAACGATAGCGCTTGTTGGGAAGCAACCCAATTTTATTTTTATTCCTTGCTTTTTGCTCCTGTTTAGTAATAAATAATTTACCTAGCCTCTGTTTTGGTTGTGTTTTTTGTGCTTAATTAGTGTTTGTGCCAAGTAGAACCGTTGGGAAGACTTGGGGAAAGTCTTGATATCTTGCTGTAAAAAACAGAAACTTTAGCGCTCACGAGAACTGCTGCCATTTTTATTTGGAAAGTGTTATTTAGTTAATTGTTTTTGCAGATGATTAATTAATAAATTACTCACGTCCAGAAATTTATTTTAGAATTTTTGGGGTTCCATATCTTGCGTTAGTTGCAGATTACTACAGATTGTTCTGTTTTTGACAGATTCTGTTTTTCGTGTGTTGTTTGCTTATTTTGATGAATCTATGGCTAGTAAAATAGTTTATAAACCATAGAGAAGTTGGAATACAGTAGGTTTAACACCAATATAAATAAATAATGAGTTCATTACAGTACCTTGAAGTGGTATTTTGTTTTTTTCGCTAGCGGAGCTCACGAGATTTTCTACTTTAAGTTTTGTGTTGTGAAGTTTTCAAGTTTTGGGTAAAGATTTGATGGATTATGGAACAAGGAGTGGAAAGATCCTAAGCTTGGGGATGCCCATGGCACCCCCAAGATAATCTAAGGACACCTAAAAGCCAAAGCTTGGGGATGCCCTGGAAGGCATCCCCTCTTTCGTCTACTTCCATCGGTAACTTTACTTGGAGCTATATTTTTATTCACCACATGATATGTGTTTTGCTTGGAGCATCTTGTATGATTTGAGTCTTTGCTTTTTAGTTTACCACAATCATCTTTTCTGTACACACCTTTTCAGAGAGCCATACATTATTTGGAATTTGTTAGAATACTCTATGTGCTTCACTTATATCTTTTGAGTTATATAGTTTTGCTCTAGTACTTCACTTATATCTTTTAGAGCACGGTGGTAGATTTGTTTTATAGAAACTAATGATCTCTCATGCTTAACTTAGATTATTTTGAGAGTCTTAAATAGCATGGTAATTTGCTTAAATAATCCTAATATGCTAGGTATTCAAGATTAGTAAAAAAATTCTTATGGGTGTTTTTGCATACTAAGAGAAGTTTGATGCTTGATGATTGTTTTGAGATATGGAGGTAATAATATCAAAGTCGTGCTAGTTGAGTAGTTGTGAATTTGAGAAATGCTTGTGTTGAAGTTTGCAAGTCCCGTAGCATGCACGTATGGTAAACGTTATGTAACAAATTTGAAACATGAGGTGTTCTTTGATTGTCCTCCTTATGAGTGGCGGTCGGGGACGAGCGATGGTCTTTTCCTACCAATCTATCCCCCTAGGAGCATGCGCGTAGTGCTTGGTTTTTGATGACTTGTAGATTTTTGCAATAAGTATGTGAGTTCTTTATGACTAACGTTGAGTCCATGGATTATACGCACTCTCACCCTTCCATCATTGCTAGCCTCTTCGGTACGTGCCCTTTCTCACATTGAGAGTTGGTGCAAACTTTGCCGGTGCATCCAAACCCCGTGATATGATATGCTCTTTCACACATAAACCTCCTTATATCTTCCTCAAAACAGCCACCATACCTACCTATTATGGCATTTCCATAGCCATTCCGAGATATATTGCCATGCAACTTTCCACCATTCTGTTTATCATGACACATTCATCATTGTCATATTGCTTAGCATGATCATGTAGTTGACATAGTATTTGTGGCAAAGCCACCGTTCATAATTCTTTCATACATGTCACTCTTGGTTCATTGCATATCCCGGTACACCGCCGGAGGCATTCATATAGAGTCATCTTTTGTTATAGCATCGAGTTGTAATCATTGAGTTTTAAATAAATAGAAGTGTGATGATCATCATTTTCTAGAGCATTGTCCCAAGTGAGGAATTAAAAAAAGGAGAGAAAGGCCATAAAAAAGAAAAGAAAAGAAGGCCCAAAAAAGAGAGAGAAAAAGAGAGAAGGGACAATGCTACTATCCTTTGCCACACTCGTGTTTCAAAGTAGCACCATAATCTTCATGATAGAGAGTGTTTTGTTTTGTCACTTTCATATGCTAGTGGGAATTTTTCATTATAGAACTTGGCTTGTATATTCCAACAATGGGCCTCCTCAAGTGCCCTAGGTCTTCGTGAGCAAGCAAGTTAGATGCAGACCCACTTAGTTTCTTTTGTTGAACTTTCATACATTTATAGCTCTAGTGCATCCGTTGCATGGCAATCCCTACTCCTTGCATTAACATCAATCAATGGGCATCTCCATAGACCATTGATTAGCCTAGTTAATGTGAGACTTTCTCCTTTTTTGTCTTCTCCACATAACCCCCATCATCATATTCTATTCCACCCATAGTGCTATGTCCATGGCTCGCGCTCATATATTGCGTGAAAGTTTATAGGTTTGAGATTACTAAAGTATGAAACAATTGCTTGGCTTGTCATCGGGGTTGTGCATGATGAGAGCATTCTTGTGTGATGAAAATGGAGCATGACTAAACTATATGATTTTGTAGGGATGAACTTTCTTTGGCCATGTTATTTTGAGAAGACATAATTGCTTAGTTAGTATGCTTGAAGTATTATTATTTTTATGTCAATATGAACTTTTATCTTGAATCTTTCGGATCTGAATATTCATACCACAATTAAGAAGAATTACATTAAAATTATGCCAAGTAGCACTCTGCATCAAAATTATCTTTTTTTATCATTTACCTACTCGAGGACGAGCAGGAATTACGCTTGGGGATGCTTGATACATCTCCAATGTATATATAATTTTTGATTGCTCCATGCTATATTATCTACTGTTTTGGACATTATTGGGCTTTATTATCCACTTTTATATTATTTTTGGGACTAACCTATTAACCGGAGGCCCAGCCCAGAATTGCTGTTTTTGCCTATTTCAGAGTTTCACAGAAAAGGAATATCAAACGGAGTCCAAACGGAATGAAACCTTCGGGAACGTGATTTTCGGAACGAACATGATCCAAGAGACTTGGACCCTACATCAAGAAATAAAGGAGGAAGCCACGAGGTAGGGGGCGCCTACCCCCCCCCCCCAGGCGCGCCCTCCACCCTCATGGGCCCCCTGTTGCTCCACCGACGTACTCCTTCCTCCTATATATACCTACGTACCCCCAAACGATCAAAGACGGAGCCAAAACCCTAATTCCACCGCTGTAACTTTCTGTATCCACGAGATCCCATCTTGGGGCCTGTTCCGGAGCTCCGCCGGAGGGGGCATCCATCACGGAGGGCTTCTACATCAACACCATAGCCTCTCCAATGAAGTGTGAGTAGTTTACCTCAGACCTTCGGGTCCATAGTTATTAGCTAGATGGCTTCTTCTCTCTTTTTGGATCTCAATACAATGTTCTCCCCCTCTCTTGTGGAGATCTATTCAATGTAATCTTCTTTTTGCGGTGTGTATGTTGAGATCGACGAATTGTGGGTTTATGATCAAGATTATCTATGAACAATATTTGAATCTTCTCTGAATTCTTTTATGTATGATTGGTTATCTTTGCAAGTCTCTTCGAATTATCAGTTTGGTTTGGCCTACTAGATTGATCTTTCTTGCAATGGGAGAAGTGTTTAGCTTTGGGTTCAATCTTGCGGTGTCCTTTCCCAGTGACAGTAGGGGCAACAAGGCATGTATTGTATTGTTGCCATCGAGGATAACAAGATGGTTTTTTTATCATATTGCATGAATCTATCCCTCTACATCATGTCATCTTGCTTAAGGCGTTACTCTGTTTTCATGAACTTAATACTCTAGATGCATGCTAGATAGCGGTCGATGAGTGGAGTAATAGTAGTAGATGCAGGCAGGAGTCGGTCGACTTGTCTCAGACGTGATGCCTATATACATGATCATACCTACATATTTTCATAACTATGCTCAATTCTGTCAATTGCTCAACAGTTATTCGTTCACCCATCGTAAAATACTTATGCTCTTGAAAGAAGTCACTAGTGAAACCTATGGCCCCCGGGTCTATCTTCATCATATTAATCTTCCAATACTTAGTTATTTCCTTTGCTTTTTACTTTGCTTTTATTTTACTTTGCATCTTTATCACAAAAATACCAAAAATATTATTCTATCATATCTATCAGATCTCACTCTCGTAAGTGACCGTGAAGGGATTGACAACCCCTTATCGCGTTGGTCGCGAGGAGTTATTTGTTTTGTGCAAGTACAAGGGACTCACGCGTAGCCTCCTACTGGATTGATACCTTGGTTCTCAAAAACTAAGGGAAATACTTACTCTACTTTGATGCATGATCCTTTCCCCTTCAAGGAAATCCAACACAGTGCTCAAGAGGTAGCACCTTCCTGTTCCTCCTGCTCGGATTCTGCCTCCACGGGGTCTTTGTTCTCCGGAGTATCGTCTTCTCTGGTGCTGGTAGTGTTTTCTCTTGGGCGATGTGACCTAGAGCGCCGGTGTCCGGGCTGTGTACCAGGCGGTTTATTCTCGATCGGATCCTCCTTGTCATCGTCGAGAGCGCCGTAAGGTGTGTCTATCATACACATGTCATACCATGAAGTGGTCATCCCGTGTCGAGCGGGTAGTAAGCTCTGGCCCTGCCCCTTATCGCCGTCCACACCGTCGGTGTCTTCGGGGCGGGGGTCGGGCGTGTTGGTTAGGTCTTCAACAGTGGCTACAAAGTGGGTGGCGGGTGGGAAACAAAATTCTCCATCGTCCACTGAAAGTTCGAACCGAACATAGTTCAGTGACGAGTCATTTGCCAGGGATAGGTTTTTTAGCGAGTTTAGTATGTCACCCATGGGCGAGTGTTGGAAGACATCTGCGGCACTGAACTTGAAGATCGATAACCGATCGAGTTCGGTATACGCAGGCTCGCAGGGTTCAGAGTTCGACATCGAAGGCGAGTCCAAGGTTCTATTGATGCAGATATCGTATGAAGTGGAATCTGCGTGCGGCTCCAGCACCGTGGAATCGGTAGCCCCTGTGATGGGGTCGAGCTTCCCATCTTCGGGCGACTTGATCTGCTCCGGATTTAAGGCCAGAGCTGCTACATGAGCTATCTCCTGGATGCGGCCTGATGACAGGTTTAAGCCATGTTCATCGAGGCGATGGGGAGCGGTTGCCGCGGTCTTGAATCCATCGAAGATCAAATCTCCACAGATGTCCGCGACGTAATTCAAGCTTCCGAATTTGACCCAATAGCCAGGGGCGTAGCTGTCGATTTGCTCCAGATGGCCAAGCGAGTTAGCCCGCAGTACAAAGCCGCCGAATATGAAGATCTGTCTAGGGAGGAAGGTTCCTCTTTGGACGGCGTCATTATTGACGATTGAAGGGGCCATCGAACCTTTTGTCGACGGCACAGTGGAACTCTCAATGAAAGCACCAATGTCAGTGTCAAAACCGGCGGATCTCGGGTAGGGGGTCCCGAACTGTGCGTCTAGGATCGATGGTAACGGGAGACGGGGGACACGATGTTTACCCAGGTTCGGGCCCTCTCTATGGCGGTAATACCCTACTTCTTGCTTGATTGATCTTGATGAATATGAGTATTACAGGAGTTGATCTACCACGAGACCGTAATGGCTAAACCCTAGAAGTCTAGCCTATGAATATGGTAATGAGTATCTATCGTCTCCTTTTCGGACTATCCCCTTCGGTTTATATAGACACCAAGGGGATCTAGGGTTTACATGGAGTCGGTTACATAAGAAGGAATCTTCGGTCGCTAGGCTTGCCTTCCACGCCAAGTAGAGTCCAATCCAGACACGGTGCAGTATTCGGCCCTTATGTCTTCACAGCCCATCAGTCCAGCCCATGGATAATAGGTCGGACGCCCGAGGAACCCTAGTACAGGACTCCCTAAGTGGGCAATATATTTCAACATGTGGCAACAGGAAAACATCTCGACCAACGCAAGGAACGATGCAGTGAACAAAGTGTGATGCATATATCATTTCCACGCAAATCTTTGCTTGCATTGGCTTATGTGAATCTTCCGAAATAAACACACATCGACATCCTTGACAGGAACATGTTCCATCCATATCTCACCCAGCATCAGGGTTTTCGCTGCTGTCACACGCTTAGTGTCGGCATATCATCTCTGCCATCACAAGGAAAGTTAAATCCAAAAAAGGTGTGCACCCACAGAGTGCTAGGCAGCAGGCACGACAAATATGGCCGCAGCGTCGTGTGATGACCTTACTAGGTAAGGATCACAATCACTAGATAAACCACTCTGAATTTGAATTTTATTACAGAGATGGAGTTTACGTGAGGTAGAAGAAAGAAATGGGGAATGGGGAATTAGACTGAGCGACTATCCTGTTACAGATTCGCTGTCTTGCTCGACTGAACCCTGGTCTATAAGTACACACCGCTCGCGCGGCCACGACCCGCTGACCATTACACCCCACACGGCCCAAGGCCCAGAACTAGAATACTAAAGCTAGCCTGCTGTGATTACAGCCCATATTCCTTTGCTGTTCCCTCCTGACGGTCACGGTTGCTAATAGTGCCTCCCTCTGAAGATCCAGCAAGCCCCCATGCTGGTGCTCCGGGGTATCTCCTCTTCAAAACCTCATAGTCCTCCCATGTTGCCGCTTCTTCGGACAGTCCAGACCATTGCATGAGTACTTGCACATGCACTGCATTGCCTTTCTTGACCATTTTTCTGTCCAACACCTTCTCAGGGACTACATTGGCCACTGATAAATCCACTGGCGGTGGCAAATCTAAAAACACAGGAGTGTGGTCTGGCATGTGCTCCTTTAGTTGAGACACATGAAACATAGGATGAATGAGAGCCTTTTCTAGTAATTGTAGTTTATATGCTGATGGTCCAATTCGTTCCAGAATTTCAAAAGGGCTATAGTATTTGTAAGCAAGTTTGGGACAAGGACGATTGACCACTATGTGTTGGGCGTATGGCTGCAGTTTCAGATACACCACCTCCCCCACTGAGAATGATCTGTCCGATCTGTGCCTCTCAGCAAAATGCTTCATCTTTGCTTGTGCTTTCATCAAATTGGCTTTTAGCAAAGCAGAATGAGCTTGGTGTTCTCTCAACCATTGTTCCACTTCCACATTGTCAGACTGGAGGAGAGAAGAGAAAAAACCCATAAGTAGGATTGTCCCCATATAAGGCCTTGAACGGTGAGCATCCCAAGGCAGTATGGAAGTTGGTGTTATACCAAAACTCAGCCAGAGGCAGCCAATTGTGCCATTTATGAGGAGTGTCATGCACTGCACATCTTAAATACATCTCCAAACACTGGTTGACCCTTTCACTCTGACCATCGGTCTATGGGTGATACGCTGTTGTCATGTGTAGCTTGGTGTCCCACAGCTTAAACAAGTCTTTCCAGAAATGACTTGTAAAAATTTTATCCCTATCAGGAACTATTGTGTGAGGAGATCCATGCAGCTTCACAATAGTTTGCAAAAAAAATTGCTACCACCGGAGCAGAAAATGGATGTCTGAGAGGAATAAAGTGGGCATACTTGGTATATCTGTCCAGCACCACTAGTATCACGCTGTAGCCAGTGGACTTGGGAAGCCCTTCAACAAAATCCATAGCTACCTGTTGCGAGGGTTGAAAGTGCGTTATATCGACTAGAGGGGGGTGAATAGGCGATTTTTATGAAAGTCTTCAAAACGTGAAGGTTATGAAGACAAACAGTACAGATATGCCAATCACTTAAGCAGCGGAAGTTAGATTACACTAGGCAAGCCATGGTCAAGTATTCAATAGAGTGAAAGCACAAGACAAGTAGCTGCAGTGTAATAAGGATCAGGTAGGAAGAAGTTATGAAGCCAAACAAATCATACGGTTAAGTTGTGAAGACAGAAGATAAAGCAAGCATGCAATGGCTTCACAGTGTGTAACAGAAAGTAAAAGGAAGTGAAGATGAAACCAGTGACACGCTGAAGACAATGATTTGTTGGACTAGTTCCAGTTGCTGTGACAACTGTACGTCTAGTTGGAGCGGCTAGGTATTTAAACCAAAGGACACACAGTCCCGGACACCCAGTCCTGAACACGCAGCTCAGGACACCCAGTCCTCACCGTTTTCTCCTTGAGCTAAGGTCACACAGACCTCGCCCAATCACTCTGGTAGTCTTCAAGGTAGACTCCCAAACCTTCACAGACTTCGTTCACTGGCAATCCACAATTTCTCTTGGATGCTCAGAACGCGACGCCTAACCGGCTGGAGGATGCACAGTCCTCAAGTGTAATAAGTCTTCAGATCACTCAGACACGAAGACTTAAGTGATGCCCAATTTACTCTGGCTCTGGGTGGTTAGGGCGTTTCTCCTCGCTAGGAATTTTCTCTCAAAGGCTTCGAGGTGGGTTGCTCTCAAACGACAAAAGCCGTGCACTGAAATCTGAGCAGCCAACCGTTTATGGTTGTAGGGGATGGACTATTTATAGTCACTGGGCAACCCGACCTGATTTGTCCTAAATGACCCTGGGTCACTAAGGAACTGACATGTGTACCAACAGTCAGATTTCAAACTCACACGGCAACTTTACTTGGGCTACAAGTAAAGCTGACTTGTCCGACTCTGGACAAGATTTGCTCTCATAGTCTTCGCTCGAAGATATAGGTTTTGAATTAGGCATCACTTCAGTCATTCTGACTGGTTCTCTTGGACCCCACTTAACAGTACGGTGGTTCCTATGACTCAACACAAATGAAATAAAACTACGAAGAATCTAAGTCTTCGAGTTCCATAGGCTTCACGTGGTGTCTTCTCTTGTCATAGTCTTCAATGTGAATATCTTCAAATACCACCATTGTCTTCAATGTCTTCGTACATTTTTAGGGGTCATCTCTGGTAGTAAAACCGAATCATTGAGGGACTTCTACCTGTGTTATCCTGCAATTCTCACAAACACATTAGTCCCTCAACTAGGTTTGTCGTCAATACACTAAAACCAACTAGGGGTGGCACTAGATGCACTTACAATCTCCCCCTTTTTGGTGATTGATGACAAACTAGTTGAAGTTTTCAACGGGGAATATAATTTGTGAAATTGTAAAGGAATTGTCTTCATAAGCTGCAAGGGCTCCCCCTGAAGATGTGCATATAAGTAATTTGCTTCTGGAACGCAAATGCACATGGCAGGTTGTACTTGTGGAAATCCACTTCAACTTATGATGACAATCCACCATGCATGTAAAAGTATATGAAGAGAATGACATGCATAATGAAAAATGGACGTCTGCGGAATGATATAAGTGCGGAAATTATCGTCATACATGCGGAATTTATCTTCGCAAAACATAGTGGCAAACAAGTAGCAGACGGCCATCGAGTTTAAGTGTTACAACTCAAAGAACCAAATGTAGCAAAACGAGAGTTGTAAGCACGAAGCAAAATGTAGCAAAATATAAAGCACCCGGCCATATTGACCCGCTTGAAGACTATCAACATCATATGCTTCTCCCCCTTTTGTCAGTGAGGACCAAAAAGGTTTGAAGACATAGAGTTTTCTACGCGTTCCCATGCGCAGCAGGGTCGTTGGAGTTGTTTGGTGGTGCTGAAGAGCTTGGTGCAGGGTCGACGCGCGCTGAAGGAGGTGGTGGTGATGTAGCGTCGTCTTCTTCCTTGATGATTCTTGCAGTCACCGTGGCAGCAGAGGAAGAGAACTCAGAATCTTCAAGTGATGGAGTTCTGCGCAGCACAGCTCTTTTGGGGGGTGTGGAGTCAAACTTGAATCTCTCTCTGAAGCCATCCTCATGAAGATCAGCTTCAGGGCACAGCATTGTGAGGCCTTTCCAGGTGCGGCGACAAGTTTCATGAGCAACGAATGCATTCTTGGTGGCAAGATTTCTGATGCGATTGACATCCACCAAGAGGCTTTTCATCTGTCTCTTCAACCAGTCGTGATGCCTATCTTGCTTTTGGTGAAGGGCCACAAGAAGCTCTCGGTCATTGAGGGCACGAGCGCGCTTCTTGGGTTGCTGAGCAGTTGCGCTGTTAGTGGCTTCAATGGACGCAGGTGCACGTGTAGTGCCAGCCAACGGGTACACCCTGGAGATGGCTTCAACACCTTCAACATTCTGCGTGAAGCTCTGGTGTTCTGCATTTTGAAGACTTAAGGGTTGCTTGGCAGGCTCAGGACATATAGCTTCAGCAGAGGTGTCCACATCTGGCAAGAAGATCCGATGGTTGCGGGCTGAGGGCTGATATGAAATCGCAGAATGAAACTTGATCAGCCGCATAACCCAAGGAGCATAAAACTTCAAGCCAAATAAATCTGAGACGGATGCCGCAAGCTGGCGTATGAAGAAGTCCTGCGCATTGAAGCATTTGCCATGAAGGATGTAGAATATGAGAGTCTTCATTGCACCCTCAACCTTGGCATGTGGAGAGTGTCCCTTGAGGGGCCAGAGAGTCCGCCTGATGATGTGATATATGGTTCTGGGCAGGTACTCTAAGTCTTCAACGAAGAACTCAGTTGGATAGGGTGCATCAGGGGGCAATGGCTTCTTTGCTTCCTGGGGCTTGGAGACTCGAGATAAGTCTTCAGACTGCGCACTGGCTTCAGGAGGTGCAGTTGCCAATGGCTTCGCTCTTGAGATTTTGGGTGAAGGGGCCGACTTTGAAGCTTTTGGCTTCTTCATTTGCTTTGGCTTTGGCGCAGCAGGCGCGTCATCAGACTCAGTGTCTGCTGGAGGGTCATTCACGGCAGTCCCTTGGACTAGGATGCGGGTGATGAGGCCTACAAGATTGGCATACGGACCGATGATATTGGGTTCGGCGTCGCGTGTGCCATCCGCCCTTGGAGAGGAGGGACCAGGGTTGAAGTCTAACCCCAACTTCTTCTTGTTTTGCTTCGCAGAGTTCTGGGCAAACTGGAAGTTGCACTTGAATAGATTGTCATCGCGACACCCGAGGAGAGATGACGGATGTGCTTCAGCTGGCTGTGGTCCTCGGACCATGCATGGGTAGAAGCCTTGAGCAATGGCTTCGTCTCTGGACCTGGGTACGAGATTTTTGTATAGTACACCTCCCCACGGTCTCTTTATGGCGCACTTCTCCGCATACTCCTGAGTGACGAAGCGGTAGTGGAACCATTGTTCTGCCCAATATCTTCGAATCCATTGGATTCGAGTCTTGCGCTGACCATAGTTCTCTTCAGGGTCTGTTTTGTACATCTCTGCCAGTTCATCTGGCAGATCTTTGGATGTTACCCCACGTCTCTGTCTGCCCCCCTTTCTTGCTGCTGTTTCTGAAGCCATAAACCTTAACTTGGAAGGCTTCAAGATGTTCAAAGGCTTCAAAGGCTTCCGTTTGCTTGACCAACAGGAACTGGCTTCAGGAGAGTTGATGTGATGCTGTAAGTACTCTGCAAATGAATGCAGACTATGAGAACCAAAGGATTCTCCCACGGACATGTACCTATGACAGCATTAAGGTGCGAGGGAAGGGGAAGAGGTCATATGCATTCTCAGAAGATTTTGAAGATAAATCGGTTTAGAAGACATTGACCTCAGCGTGCGAAGACATTCACTCATAGAAAAGAAGTTGGTTCCAGATTTGTACGAACCCACAGATCAGTACAAGTGAGGAATCTAACTACTTCATGAAGCACAAGTGAATATACTAGGCAAGTTATGAGATGCAGACTGAGAGAGATCTAACTTGTGTGAACAGAAACTTCTTATGGCAGAAAGTGACCGAACTATAGGATCAAAAGAGGCTGTAAAAAGAGGTTTTATTTACCACACTTGGAACTACTAGACGGAGTGGGAGATGAGGCCGAGCAGTTCGATCCTCCGTGCCCTAACTTGGCGACGGAAGACACCTACGGCGACGGCGGAGAGAACGATGTCCGCGGTCGGCGTGAAAACGGCGTCGGAGAGGTTGCGGTAGTGAAGCGCTTCGTCGCCCGCGTCGTCGAGAGCTAGCGGTGGCGCTGGGGTTCGTTCGAGGGTGGAAGAAGAGATAATGACCATGGTGAATCGTGTATTTATAGGGATAGAGGCGGCACTGCGCTATTACACAGGTGCCCCTGGCGATTCGCATCTGAACAGCACGTGGCCATCATGCGGAGTCTCGGGGGCAAATCCACATCCCACGCACGCCTGGATTGTCGGGTGGTCGTTCCTACTTCTCCGGATTTCATGTGGATGAATGAGCATTGAAAACGGTTTTAAAGTTTGTCTCTGTGTCTTCTGCTGACAAGGACGCAGAGAAGACATTCGACAGTTTCAATAGGATGCATATGACTTGGAGAGATAGAATTTGAGATAGAAAGCATGGAGAGATTAGGGTCCGATCACATTCACTTAGTTCAAAAAATTCAAAACAAGAAGACATAGCTATAAGTGAATGCTGTAGAGGACAGAACACTAGTATCTATATATATATATATATATATATATAATCCACGTAGTGAAGATAATCATGAAGACATGTAGAGATTGAAGCCAAACCAAATGTGAAGACATTGCAAGGTAACACCGTGAGTGAAGCACTTCAAAATAGAACGTTTGGTGGTGGCGTTACCCACCGTATAGGAAGCATTAGACTCAGACACGGCGCACAATTATCGTGGCGCTCCGAAGTCAATTTCCACCTTAATGTATTCACACTTAGAATATGTGTCTTCATTGATTGAAGATATACGTTACTTTGTGTGTTGCACATCTAAGTCATCAATATGCATAAGTGTTAGGATGTGTGCCTGATCACAGGACATTTGAGGATTCCAAGATATTTAGCTCACACCGTAACTTGCAAAATCTCTTCTCATCCAAGGGCTTGGTGAAGATATCTGCCAATTGCTCTTCAGTGTTGACGTGTATGATATCAATATCTTCCTTTGCAACATGATCTCTGAGAAAGTGATGACGAATTTCAATGTTCTTTGTCTTCGAGTGCTGGACTGGGTTGTTGGCGATCTTGATGGCGCTTTCATTGTCGCAGTAGAGAGGCACTTGCTTCAGTTGAATGCCATAGTCCTTGAGGGTTTGCTTCATCCATAGAAGCTGAGCGCAGCAAGATCCAGCAGCAATGTATTCAGATTCAGCAGTGGAGAGGGATACACAGTTTTGCTTCTTTGAAGACCAACACACAAGTGATCGTCCCAGAAAGTGACATGTGTCTGATGTAGACTTTCAATCAACCTTGTCACTAGCATAATCAGCATCTGAGAATCCAACCAGATCAAACTCTGAGCCCTTTGGATACCACAATCCTAGAGTTGGGGTGTGAGCCAAATATCGAAGAATTCGCTTCACTGCTAAGTGATGCGACTCCTTTGGTGCCGCTTGAAATCGAGCACACATGCAAACACTAAGCATAACATCTGGCCTAGATGCACATAAATAAAGCAAAGAACCAATCATGGAGCGGTATACCTTTTGATCGAACTCTTTACCATTGTCGTCAGGACCCAGATGATGTTTGGATGGCATTGGTGTTGTGAAGCCTTTGTAGTCTTGCATACCGAACTTCTTCAGGCAATCTTTGAGATACTTCTCTTGAGATATGAAGATGCCATTGCGTTGTTGCCGTATCTGAAGACCAAGGAAGAATTTCAGCTCCCCCATCATAGACATCTGATATTGCTCTTGCATCATATATCCGAACTCCTCACTGTACTTCTGATTGGTGCAGCCGAAGATAATGTCATCCACATATATTTGGCACACAAACAGTTCACCATCATATGTCTTCGTGAAGAGAGTGGGATCTAGGGAGCCAGTTATGAAGCCTTTGCTCTTCAAGAAGTATTTGAGTGTGTCATACCAAGCCCGAGGGGCTTGTTTGAGGCCATATAGTGCCTTATTGAGCTTGTAAACCATGTCAGGATGTCTTGGATCTTCAAACCCAGGTGGTTGTGCAACATACACTTCTTCTTCAATCTTGCCATTGAGAAAGGCACTCTTCACATCCATTTGATATAAAAGTATGTTATGATGATTTGCATAGGCCAGCAGTATACGGATGGCTTCAAGTCTGGCCACAGGAGCAAATGTTTCATCGAAGTCAATGCCTTCCACTTGAGTATATCCTTGAGCAACGAGACGAGCTTTGTTTCTGACAACTTGACCATGCTCATCTTGCTTGTTGCGGTATATCCATTTGGTGCCTATTATGTTATGCTTCTGTGGATCAGGACGCTTAACCAATTCCCATACATTGTTCAGCTCAAACTGATGAAGCTCTTCTTGCATTGCTTGAATCCACTTAGGTTCCATAAAAGCTTCTTCAACTTTCTTGGGTTCTGTGATTGAAACGAATGCGAAGTGTCCGCAGAAATTTGCCAGTTGAGTTGCCCTTGAACGAGTCAGTGGACCAGGTGCATTGATGCTGTCAATTATTCTGTCAATCTGCACTTCATTGGCAAGACGAGGATGTATGGGTCGAAGACTTTGCTCTTGCTGATCTATGTTGTCGTGGGGAGGAATGTCTTCAGGCTGAGCATTGTCTTCATGTGGATCAGGTGCTGAGATGATAAGTTCTTCTTCAGGATGAGCTTCAGAAGGTATAATTTCTCCAGTTCCCATTAGCTTGATTGATTCACTGGCTGGAACTTCATCTAGCACATCTGGCAGTTGCTCTCTTTGTGAACCATTGGTCTCATCGAACCGCACATCCACTGTTTCAACCACTTTGTAGTGAAAGAGATTGAAGACTCTGTAGGAGTGCGAATCCTTTCCATATCCAAGCATAAAGCCCTCATGTGCTTTTGGTGCAAATTTTGAGGTGTGGTGTGGGTCCTTGATCCAGCATCTTGAGCCAAATACTCTGAAGTAACTGACATTTGGCTTCTTGCCAGTTAGAAGTTCATAAGGTGTCTTGTTCAGAAGCTTGTGAAGATAAACATGGTTGATTGTATGGCATGCAGTGTCAATGGCTTCAGGCCAGAATTTTCTTGGAGTCTTGTACTCATCTAGCATTGTTCTGGCCATCTCAATGAGTGTTCTGTTCTTGCGTTCGACGACGCCATTCTGCTATGGCGTGTACGGAGCTAAGAATTCATGTGTGATGCCCAAGGTATCTAGATATGTATCAAGGCCAGTGTTCTTGAATTCAGTGCCATTGTCACTTCTGATGTGCTTTATCTTGGCGCCATAATTGTTCATAGCCCGATTTGCGAAGCGTCTGAAGACATCCTGCACTTCAGTCTTGTAAAGGATTATGTGCACCCAAGTATATCTAGAGTAATCATCAACAATGACAAAGCCATAGAGGTAAGCAGTAGTGGAAAAGTTGAGTAGTGAGTGGGACCAAAGAGATCCATGTGAAGCAGTTCGAAGGGTCGAGTAGTGGTCATAATTGTCTTCGAAGGATGTTTTGCCCTTGTCATCTTCCCTGCTTCACAGGCACTGCATAAGTGATCTTTCTTGAACTTGACGCCCTCGATGCCTATGACATGCTTCTTCTTCGCAAGGGTGTGAAGGTTCCTCATGCCAGCATGCCCAAGCCTCCGATGCCAAAGCCAGCATTCTGAAGCCTTTGCCAGAAGACATACTGCAAGCTGTGGCCCTGCTGAGAAATCTACCACATACAGATCATCTTTCCGATACCCTTCAAACACTAGAGACTTGTCAGATTCCATTAGTACTAGGCAACGATATTTTCCAAAAATTACAATCACGTTCAAATCGCAAAGCGTTGAAACAGACATTAAGTTGAAGCCAAGGGATTCAACAAACATGACTTTATCCATGTGTTGATCCTTTGAGATTGCAACTCTACCTAGACCCAATACCTTACTTTTACTAGTGTCAGCAAATGTGATGTGGCTCTTGTCGGATGGACGTAAGGTTGAGT
This sequence comes from Triticum monococcum, assembly GCA_034509565.1. NCBI lineage: Eukaryota > Viridiplantae > Streptophyta > Magnoliopsida > Poales > Poaceae > Triticum > Triticum monococcum. The sequence goes on from CM067847.1 coordinate 702,471,593, forward strand.
CCATAAAAAGACTTTTTTTGCCAGTCATGTGATTTGTACACCCACTGTCAATAATCCATTCTGAAGACTCTGAAGGAGCTTGTGTCGTACCCTACAATGCAGTTAGGGGGATAGGCTTCACGAAGAGAATTGTGAAGCAAAAACATTTGACGAACCAGTGGGTTATGAAAACTTAGATCCAGGTTAGGACTAATAGGAAGAGTAGCATGCGTTTCAGGTACGAAATACATAGTGATGCCATTCGGGCATTTGATCTTGCGCCCCACAAGATTTTTAAGGTCCCCGGCAATAGCGTCAGAAGATTTTGGTTTTCTGCTGGAGACCTTTCCCTGCAAAAGAGAGTTAAGCTTTCTTAACCACCCACATCTTCAAGGGTGGCTTAGAAGCAATAAGTCTAAGTGCAGCATCTGAGAATTTTGGCTCTGGAGCCCTAGCAAACAGTCTAGCAGGCGGGCAGTAGTACTCATAAGAATAGGCAGAATAGTTCTTGGTTATATGAACATGACGGTTTGAAGAACCTCTCTCATATGCCTGAGTATGGTTTCCCTGCAAAACATTTGCGTTAGTGCGACTCAGGTGAGTCCTCTGCCTGTATGAAGCCTTTGGACCATATGAAGCCTTTGGTCTGAGGTTTGTCTTCTTCATGTGAAGTGTCATGAGGACATTCACAGGAAGATTCTCCAGACACGTTTTTGGAACCCAGATCTTCTTCATATGTGGTCCATTCCTGCAGTTAGTACCAATGTACCTGGCAAATACTTCACCGTTCTGATTCTTAAACAGTTTATAGTTTGCATCAAAGGATTCATCAATGATAATAGGATTAGCACAAGTGAAGCCATATAGATTGGATGGATCTGCTGAGGAGTCCTTTGCAGCAACCCAGGTGGTTTTGGGGTACTGCTCAGGTTTCCAGTAAGAGCCATCTGCATTAATTTTCCTCACGAACCCAACACCCTCTTTCCTAGGGTTTCGGTTCAGAATCTGCTTCTTGAGGACATCACATAATGTCTGATGTCCTTTGAGACTTTTGTACATCCCTGTTTCAAGCAATGTCTTCAACCTAGCATTCTCATCAGCAATAGCAGTGGTATCCTCAGCAGAGGGGTTAGTTACCACTTCAACAGTTGAAGATATTGCAACAGCAGTAGCAGTGGAACATTCAGCAACAGAAGTAGCATTATCACGCTCAATGCATTTAAGGCATGGTGGTTCAAATCCTTCCTGAGCGGAACTGATCTGTTCGGCGCGAAGTGACTCGTTTTCCTTTTGAAGATCTTCATGAGCCGCTCTCAATTTCTCAAGATCTTGCTTCCTTTGAAGATAATCATAGGAAAGCTTTTCATGAGTTGTTGAGAGAGTATCATGACGATCTTCAAATTCCTGATACTTAATATGAAGATTTTTTATGTCTTCAATTAAGGATTCAGATCGAGTCATTTCAGCACCCAACAGATCATCGCTTCTATCTAACAGTTTTTGAATATGTTCCATGGCTTTCTGTTGTTTAGTGGCAATTTTAGCAAGTGTTTTGTAGCTGGGTTTTGAATCACAATTAGAGTCATCGTCACTGGATGTTTGATAGTGAGTAGTGCGTGTGTTTACCTTGGCACCGCGTGCCATGAAGCAGTAGGTAGGAGTAGAGCCGTCCTTGTCATTTGCATCAGTGTTGGTGATGAAGTCATTGTCTTCAGTGTTGAAGATGGACTTGGCGACGTATGCTGTAGCCAGACTCGCAATGCCAGAATCAGACTCCTCCTCGGACTCCACCTCTGCCTCCTCAGAAGCGGACTCCTCCTCTGAATCCATTTCCTTGCCAACAAACGCACGAGCTTTGCCAGTTGAGCTCTTCTTGTGTGATGAAGACTTTGAGGAAGACTTGGAAGAAGACTTTGAGTATTTCTTCTTCTTCTTGTCATCAGAGTCATATTCCTTGCTCTTCTTCTTCTTTCTGCTCTCATTGTCCCACTGTGGACACTCAGAGATGAAGTGTCCAGTTTTCTTGCACTTGTGACATGTTTTCTTCTTGTAGTCATGAGCAGAAGCTTCATCATTCCTTGAGCTTGATCGTGAAGACTTTCTGAAGCCTTTCTTCTTGGTGAATTTCTGGAACTTCTTCACTAGCATTGCAAGTTCCTGTCCAATGTCTTCAGGATCATCAGAACTACTGTCAGATTCTTCTTCAAATGAGGACACAGCTTTTGCCTTCAAGGCACGAGTTCGCCCATAGTTTGGACTGTAGATATCTCTTTTCTCAGAAAGCTGAAACTCATGTGTGTTGAGCCTCACAAGTATGTCAGACGGATCGAGTGTCTTGAAGTCTGGACGTTCTTGAATCATCAGGGCTAGGATGTCAAACAAACTGTCAAGTGATCTCAGCAGCGTCTTGACGATTTCATGTTTGGTGATCTCAGTGGCGCCGAGGGCTTGAAGCTCATTTGTGATGTCAGTGAGCCGGTCAAATGTGTGCTGGACATTCTCATTGTCATTTCGCTTGAAGCGGTTGAAGAGATTGCGAAGAACACTGATTCTCTGATCTCTTTGGGTTGAGATGCCTTCATTGACTTTGGAGAGCCAGTCCCAGACCAGCTTGGATGTCTTCAAGGCACTCACACGGCCGTACTGTCCCTTGGTCAGATGACCACAGATGATATTCTTGGCAGTCGAGTCCAGTTGAGTGAACTTCTTGACATCAGCAGCAGTGACACCTTCTCCAGCCTTGGGAACACCGTTTTCGACGACATACCATAGGTCGACGTCAATGGCTTCAAGATGCATGCGCATCTTATTCTTCCAGTAGGGATATTCAGTTCCATCGAAGACGGGGCACGAAGCAGAGACTTTAATTATCCCTGCAGTCGACATAGCTAAAACTCCAGGTGGTTAAACCGAATCACACAGAACAAGGGAGCACCTTGCTCTGATACCAATTGAAAGTGCGTTATATCGACTAGAGGGGGGTGAATAGGCGATTTTTATGAAAGTCTTCAAAACGTGAAGGTTATGAAGACAAACAATACAGATATGCCAATGACTTAAGGAGCGGAAGTTAGATTACACTAGGCAAGCCATGGTCAAGTATTCAATAGAGTGAAAGCACAAGACAAGTAGCTGCAGTGTAATAAGGATCAGGTAGGAAGAAGTTATGAAGCCAAACAAATCATACAGTTAAGTTGTGAAGACAGAAGATAAAGCAAGCATGCAATGGCTTCACAGTGTGTAACAGAAAGTAAAAGGAAGTGAAGATGAAACCAGTGACACGCTGAAGACAATGATTTGTTGGACCAGTTCCAGTTGCTGTGACAACTGTACGTCTGGTTGGAGCGGCTAGGTATTTAAACCAAAGGACACACAGTCCCGGACACCCAGTCCTGAACACGCAGCTCAGGACACCCAGTCCTCACCGTTTTCTCCTTGAACTAAGGTCACACAGACCTCGCCCAATCACTCTGGTAGTCTTCAAGGTAGACTCCCAAACCTTCACAGACTTCGTTCACTGGCAATCCACAATTTCTCTTGGATGCTCAGAACGCGACGCCTAACCGGCTGGAGGATGCACAGTCCTCAAGTGTAATAAGTCTTCAGATCACTCAGACACGAAGACTTAAGTGATGCCCAATTTACTCTGGCTCTGGGTGGTTAGGGCGTTTCTCCTCGCTAGGAATTTTCTCTCAAAGGCTTCGAGGTGGGTTGCTCTCAAACGACAAAAGCCGTGCACTGAAATCTGAGCAGCCAACCGTTTATGGTTGTAGGGGATGGACTATTTATAGCCACTGGGCAACCCGACCTGATTTGTCCTAAATGACCCTGGGTCACTAAGGAACTGACACGTGTACCAACGGTCAGATTTCAAACTCACACGGCAACTTTACTTGGGCTACAAGTAAAGCTGACTTGTCCGACTCTGGACAAGATTTGCTCTCATAGTCTTCGCTCGAAGATATAGGTTTTGAATTAGGCATCACTTCAGTCATTCTGACTGGTTCTCTTGGACCCCACTTAACAGTACGGTGGTTCCTATAACTCAACACAAATGAAATAAAACTACGAAGAATCTAAGTCTTCGAGTTCCATAGGCTTCGCGTGGTGTCTTCTCTTGTCATAGTCTTCAATGTGAATATCTTCAAATACCACCATTGTCTTCAATGTCTTCGTACATTTTTAGGGGCCATCTCTGGTAGTAAAACCGAATCATTGAGGGACTTCTACCTGTGTTATCCTGCAATTCTCACAAACACATTAGTCCCTCAACTAGGTTTGTCGTCAATACTCCAAAACCAACTAGGGGTGGCACTAGATGCACTTACAAGGGTCCTTCAGGAACTGGTAGAGGGTTCAGCAACCCGGGATATTTGCAATGTTCATGCTTAGCTTTTTGACAAACATCACATTGTTGCACAAACTCGATGACATCAGCTTTTAACCCAGGCCAAGCAAACAACATGTGCAATCTCTGGAAGATGGCCTGTATACCCGAGTGGCCCCCAAGAGCACTTGCATGGAAGGCCAAAATGAGCTTTGTTTTAAGAGCAGAATTTGCCCCTATCCAAATTCGGTCTTGCATCTTAATAATCCCTTGTTGCAAGGAAAATCCTTCCACATTGTCATTAGCTATTGCCAGCTGCTGCAGCAGTTGTTGGGCTTGAGGGTCCACTTCATATGAGTTCAATACCTCTTGCAACCATACTGGCTGACTCCGTGAAGTTGTGGTGATAGCCATTAAGTGACCCACTCTAGACAAGGCATCAGCCACCGTATTTTCACTACCCTTTTTGTATTGGAATTGGAATTGCAGCCCCAACAGTTTGGTCATTGCTTTCCTCTGCAAGTCCGAAGTCAACACTTGATCTCCCAGTTGACACAAACTCTGATGATCTGTTTTAATAATGAAGGGTCCTCTCTGGAGATATGCTCTCCATTTTTCTACTGCCATCATGATCGCCAAAAACTCCCTCTCATAAATTGACAGCTGCTGATTTTTTATGCCCAGAGCTTTGCTGTAGAAGGCCACAGGGTGAGCATCTTGTATGAGAACTTCTCCTATCCCAGTGGAGCAAGCATCAGTTTCAATTGTAAATCGTTTGTTGAAATCGGGCAAACCAAGCACTGGAGTGGTGGACATGACCAATTTCAACTTGTCGAATGCCAGATGGGCCTCATCGGACCAAGCAAAGCTATTTTTCTGCAGTAACTGAGTTAGTGGTTTTGCAATAATGCCATAGTGCCTGAAAAACTTCCTATAGTATCCTGTTAGACCTAGAAACCCTCTCAGTTCAGTTACATTTTGGGGTATAGGCCAATCCATCATCACTTTAGTTTTCTCAGGGTCTGTAGCTACCCCCTCATCAGAGATAATATGCCCCAGATATTCCAGTTTCTGTTGGGCAAAGGTGCACTTACTGAGTTTGGCATAGAACTGATTTTCTATCAACAATTGGAACACCTCTCTCAAGTGGTTGACATGTTCCTCCAAGGACTCACTGAACACCAGTATGTCATCCATGAAAATGACCACATACTTTCTGTTTCCTTTGGAAAAACACCAGTTCGTTACTCCTTGAAAAGTTCCAGGTGCAGTGGCTAAACCAAATGCCATAACTCTGAATTGATAAGTGACCATTGTGGGTTCTGAAAGCTGTTTTATGTTCGTCTTCAGGTAGCATTCTGATCTGGTGGTAGCCAGCTTTTAAATCGAACTTGGTAAACCATTTAGCGCCTGCAAGTTCATCCAGTAGTTCATCCACAATTGGCATTGGAAACCTACTTTTGACAGTAATGGAATTTAACTTTCTGTAATCCACACAAAACCTCCCAATGCCATCTTTCTTCTTGACTAGCAACACAGGAGAGGCAAAAGGACTGAAATTACGTGTAATCAAGCCAGCTTCTAACATTTCTGCCACTTGTTTCTCAATTTCATCATTTTGCAAGGGAGAGTACCTATATGGCCTGACATTCACTGGTGCTGCTCCAGGTATGAGATGGATAGCATGATCCAGGGCTCTAGTTGGAGGCAAAGACTTTGGATCATTAAACACATCAGCAAACTCATCAATGACAACTTGAACTTCAGGATGGATTGTGTTGCTTTTAGTGTTATGAACAGGGACCAGCAAGGCAGTGGCCCAAATGTCATTCCCTCTATGCCATCTCATGGCATGTTCCACTGACAATTCTTGTAAACCGAGTTTGTCGCTTTTAGTAATTCCTTGCAGAGTAATGAGTTGATCCTGATAGTTAAATCTGACCCATTTTTCCTTCCACTGACAAGTCATTTCTCCCCATTGCTCCAACCAGTCCATACCAAGGATCATATCATACCCTCCCAGGTCCAATACCTTCAGAGGATAACTGAAGGTATGCCCCTGTACCCACCAATGCATTTCCGGCACAAATGCATAACACTGCAGCCTCTCTCCATTTGCTACTTTTACTGGCCATGGTGATTGCAACTTCTGAGGAGTGACTTGAACTCTAGATAATATTTGAGAATCAATGAAACTATGAGTGCTCCCAGAATCAAGTAAAATTAACGCCACCTGATTGCCAATCAGGGCTCTCAACCTAACAGTCTGGGGATGATTAGCTCCTGACAGTGCATTGACTGAAATCTGCATGTCTGCCGGAGCAGTTTCTTGTTCCACAATAGCATCTAGTAACTCATCAGATAGGATGTCAGGATCTGCCCCTTGCATTGCTTGAACATCCCCTTGAGGTGCAGATTTAGTGCACAAATGGCCCGACGTGTATTTGTCCCCACAACTGAAACACAACCCATTGGCCCTTCTGAATTCTTTGAGCTATCTAGCTTTCCATAGATCTCCTACCACCATTGGTTGAGCCTTGTAATCAGTTTTTGGACCCATTGCTTTGTGGTTTGTCCATTTAAGATGTTTGCTTCTGGCCAAGACCTCTTCCTGAATACCAGCATACATCGCAGCTTTGCTGACTGTAGCTGGTATTTGCATATCCACCGCAGCTCTCAACTCCTCTCTCAGACCCAACACAAACCTAGTTACCAAGAATGTGTCACTAGCTGTGTTTTCATACAGCAGCAACTGGTAAGTTAATTGCGTAAACTCTCTTTTGTACTCAGCCACTGACCCAGACTGTTTAAGCATCATCAACTCTTTCATTTTGTGTCTATGCACATTGACATCGAATTCTGACATCACAGCAGAGCGAAACTCATGCCAATTAGGCCACCGATGAGTCAGTTTATACGCATGAAACCAATTGGCCGCATCACCATACAAATGCAGGGAAGCTGATGTGACTCTGAAGAACTCCGGAATCTGATACAGTGAGAAATAAGCTTCACATCCATCAAGCCAAATTCGCACATAGTGCCATCAAAACAAGGGAAGTCCATTTTGGGCATCCACGGTCTACACAGATGTTGATCCTCACAATCAGACACAAATGCCTCCTTCTGCTTATCCAAATTGGGCTGGGATTTGTTCTGAACTGGCAGCGCATTGGGTATCGGTGCTTGGTTCCTCAGTTGCGATGTCAATATGCCTTCATTCCCCGCTGGTGAAACTGTGGGTGACGCCTGTTTGTGTAACTGATCACGGGCTGCTGCCATCTGGTCCTGCCTTACCTCTCCAATGGATTTCATAGTCAAATTGACATTGCTCTAAATCACATCGATGCGTTCCACCTGCATGTTGAACTTCTGATCCAATTCTTCTATCCTGGTGAACAATTCATCGATGCGGCCGATTTTGTCTCCCCAACCTAATAGCACCTCCAGCCTCTGCATCACCCTTATCTCAAATGCCTCAATGGAGCCTAGGACCAACTCTGTCTGCACACTGGCCTTGGGAGGAGCCGTGGTGCCCCCTGGATCTACCGCCGCCTAGGTCAGCAAGTACCGGGGCGCCGCTCACCATCTCCGCACGTGCCCTGTCCTCTGCAACCGACCTCCCACGCCTCCACTGCAGCGCCAATCTGGTCGCCGCCTCGGAATTTTACACCCAGCTGAAAATCACCGGGAAACCGAGCGTGTACCTGGATCCGCTGCCGAATGATCTCCGCTGCCCTGATTGCTCTCCACCGCTGGTGCTAAAACGAAGCACCCGACCCACCGCCTCCGCAAACTCCGACGACGAGCCAGGATTTTATGGGAGAGCCCAACGGAAGCGCCGACGAGCCCAATTTGCCTCCCCGCCGCCGATCGCGCGAATCTGATACCAACTGTGATGACCTTACTAGGTAAGGGTCACAATCACTAGATAAACCACTCTGAATTTGAATTTTATTACAGATATGGAGTTTACGTGAAGTAGAAGAAAGAAATGGGGAATGGGGAATTAGACTGAGTGTCTATCCTCTTACAGATTTGCTGTCTTGCTCGACTGAAACCTGGTCTATAAGTATACACCGCTCGCGCAGCCACGGCCCACTGACCATTACACCCCACATGGCCCAAGGCCCAGAACTAGAATACTAAACCTAGCCTGCTGTGATTATAGCCCCTATTCCTTCGTTGTTCCCTCCTGACGGTCACGGTTGCTGACATGTCGATGACACAGTGTGTGTGAGGGACTCAATCTATAATCTCTCTAAGAATATAAGGTGTATTTGTTTTCCAAAAGTCAAACGAGGTCATGTTTGACCAAGTTTTTAGAAAAATATATCAATATCCACAATACAAAATTTATATCATTTGATCCATCATGAAAATTAGTTTCATATTTTATCTATTTGGTATTTCAGATATTGTTTGTTTATTCTATTATCTAATTTTTGAGCAAACACAGTGGGGAAAATCCCCACTGTAACTTTATTTTTCATTAATATGGTGAGACAGTTACAAATGACTATACAAGTATGCGATCAAAGAAAAAGAAAATCTAGCCAAGACTGCATCCCTTTTTTCAAACTACGTTTTGCCTTTTTGATAATCATGTCAAAGTGCTCCTTGAAGCTAGAGATACAGAAGGCCATGCTCTTTACTTTGTGATCAAAGATGATGTTGTTTCTATCTTTCCACAAGCTCCAGCAACTTGCAATTAAATATTCTTTGAAGCAATTGACATTGTTTTATTCTTTCCATCCAAGAGCATCTCCATGAGATCATAATCTGTATTCCATTGGAAACCAATGGCTAGCCAAAAATTCTGACTGAAATCACAGCTGAAAAATAGATGTATCAAATGTTCATTGGGCTCTTAATCACATAGAACACATCTGCTTGTCTCAATGTAGAAGTTTTTCCTTCTAAGGAGGTCTCTTGTATTAAGTCTGTCCTGAAGTAGTAACCAGGAGAATAATTTCTGTTTGGCTAAAGAGCAAGACTTACATATCCAGTGGAAAGGTTTTGGAGCATCAGTAGGGTTTCCAATATATTCCAAGTATACTCTTTTGTTGGAATATTTAGTTCCACCCCAGTAAAATTTCCAGGAGTCCAATTGGTCCTGGTTGTCTCTGCTATCAATCAATACTCTTAGTTTGTTGCTTTGTTGGACAGCAATGGAAGATTTATTCTATAATCTTGATCAAACATTCAAGTGGCTGACTCACGGAAAACAATACACCTTATATTCTGGAACGGATGGAGTATTTCAGTAGCTACAAGATTTGACATAGTGGGATTACACGAATTGGGGAATCAGGGAAGGAAGAACAGGCGAGGGAGGTAGGTAGGAGCCAGGTGTCGTGCTGTTGATGTCGTGATCCTCTAGATGCCTTGATCGAGTCGTCACTTGGTCTTAAGTAATCGTCACCACTTGGTTCACCCACTCGGGCCCACTTGTCATAGTGTTGGGTCGTCGCTGCCGAACGAGCCTTGGTGCAGGTGGGGTTGCCTTGTCAAGGGTGGTGACATCCCCCTCTTCTTGAGTGGTAGCTTGCCCCCAAGTCGCGGTTGCCGGAAAGCAAGTGTGGAGCTCCAGCTTGTCTTCCCATGTATCCGTTGCAGCATCAGAGTTGAACCATCAGAAGTGTACTTGCTTGATTATGGAGCCGTGTCGTTTGCGCCAGTGTGTTTGCAGGATCTCTATAGGAACAGTTGGGATGTCAGTGTTGGTATGTAGATGAGTGGAGCATGCGTACCAAGAAGGATGGTTGGCGCAGTTGCGACACATGGAAAACTGGATGCACTTGTGCGTGGCCGGCAACTGGAGTTCATACGACACGTCATTGACACGCCGGATGATATGGTGGGGGCCATAGTAGCGGAAAGCAAGCTTGTGGCAGGCACGGGCTGCAACTGAAGTTTGCACATACAATTGTAGCTTCAGAAAGACCGTATCGTCAACGTGAAATGTGTGGAAGGTGCGTTTCCTACCAGCCTGCATCTTCATGCATTGTCTGGCACGGTTCAAGTGATGCTGAATTTGTTGCTGCATCACTGAACGTTCCTCAAGCCAGGTCTGGAGGGACGGTATTGTGATTATGTTGGTAGTTGTGATCCCCCAATGTCGCGGCTATCGATTGAACATAGCCTTCAAAGGAGACATCTCGATGGTAGAATGAGGGGCAGAGTTATACCAAAACTAGGCGAGTGGCAGCCAATGACTCTGTCGTTTGGGGCAAGACTAGGTAAAGAGGTGCAGAAAGGTCTCGAGACATTGGTTCACTCATTCTGACTGACCATCTGTTTGAGGGTGGAGCGCCGGGCTCAAGCGCATGTCTGTGCCGACGTATTTGAATAACTCTTGCCAAAAATGACTCATGAAAATAGGGTCACGATTTGAAATGACTACACCAGGGAATCGATGCAACTTGTACACATGTGTCATGTAGAGCAGTGCAACCATGGCAGCTGTGTATGGGTGAGCGAGCAGTAAGAAGTGGGCAAACTTTGTGAATTTTTCGACGGTCACCCAGATGCAGTTGAATTAGCCTGATTGTGGTAGCCCATCAACAAAATCCATAGTGATGAATTCCCAAGACTCGCGTGGCACTAGCAAAGGTTCCAGCACCCTGGGGTACTCCACGCATTCCGGCTTAGCTTGTTGGCAAACCTGGCAGCAATTAACATATTGCTTCACATGCATCTTCATCTTGGGCCACGCAAACAACTTCTTGACACGGTGGTAAGTGACTGGAAACCTGGAATGTCCCCACATCGGGTTATCATAAAAGGATGCCATGATCCGTTGTTGCATAGATGTACTACCACCCAACCAAATTCTTCCGCTAAAGTGGAGCACTCCGTGGACCAATGAAAACCAGCCTTTGGGATTAGTGTTGGTGGACAGCCGTTTGAGCCACTGTTGAGCGTGGGGGTTGGCATTATAACTGTTGGTTACTTCTTCCAACCATGCTGGCTGAGCTGGAAAAAACTATAGAGAGTTTCTCAAAAGGAAGCGATCTTGAGAGAGCATCAGCAGCGCCATTCTCTAAACCTTTTTATATATGATGCGGTATTGCAAACTCAATATCTTGGTGAATGCCTTCTTCTACGATGGAGTGGACAAACGCTACTCTTCTAGGTGAATCAAGCTTTTCTGGTTTTTTGAATAACAAATTATGCATGCTGCAATTATGGGCGTCATTGTTCTATGGCTGCCACAATGGCCAAATATTCCTTTTCATATCTTGACAACCTGCGGTATCTTGGGCTCAATGATTTGCTCATAAATGCAATAGGATGCCCCCCTATTGCAACACAGTTCCAATTCCTGTATCACATGTTGGAATTTGCTAGTGGGCCTTTGGCCCAAAGCTCAACTAAAATTCTAAAATTCTCTTGACCCATTCATGCACACATGTGAGTGGTGTGAGTGAGACTAAAGTTTAGTCCCACCCCGGAAGTTGAGTGAGACTTGCACCTCTTTATAAGGTGAGTTCTTCTACCACTTGTATGAGCATGAGAAGAGGAGACCTACACACGCGCTCCTCCTCCTCCTCGCTCGCCTCGCCACGCAAGTCTTCTCCATCCCTCCTTCCGGCAGTGCTGCTCCCGCTGCACCGTATGTGATTCTATCATTCTTGTTTGAGATCGTGGTAGAATTCATGTTTCTAGTATATGCCCTAGAAGTGATATGTTCATCTACTATGCTAGTTTGCATGATTAGTTTAATTTCTGCTAGTGCTGTCATGATTTATCTTCTGTTTATTCGGATTAAATCTCGTAGTAATTTGCTCATATTTTCAACATCACATGCATCCGTTTCCACCATGAATGTTTTGGTGAAGTCCGGCAGAGCCAATACTGGAGCTGACATGAGCTATTGCTTCAAAAGATTCAAAGCTTACTCGGTGTTATCTGTCCAAACAAATGGTACTCCTTTCTTGAGCAAGTTGAAGAGGGGACAAGCAATGATGCCAAAGTGACAGACAAAACGCCTATAGTACCCTGCCAGGCCAAGGAATTGTCTCACTGCTTGAGCTTCAGTTGGTCTAGTCCATTGTTGCACTGCATTGATCTTGGACGGATTGGTGGTCACCCCCATAGCACTGATAGAGTTCCCCAAATATGAGATTTGTTGCTAGACAAATGAACACTGTGAGCGCTTGACATGCCACCGATCCCTGCGGAGGAGCTGGAACACCTGTCGGAGATGCTTGATGTGGTCGGGTAGGGTTTTGCTAAAAATCAAAATATCGTCGAAGAAGGTCAACACACAGAGACACATTAACGGGTGGAGGGTATCAGTCATTGCTCCATTAATGGTGCCCAAAGCGCCAGCGAGGCCAAAGGAAAACACCTTGAACTCAAACTGGATGTGATGCGTTTGGAAGGCTGACTTGAATTCCTTGCCCTCTGCCATGCGTATTTGATGGTATCCGGCACGCAGGTTCAACTTGGAGAACTTGCAGCCCTGGGAAGTCCACACACAATCTGGAATTACTTGGTAGCAGCACAGTTCTGCCCCACTAGCAACTTTGGCACGACATGGTGTGGGCAAATCTTGCACCCCTTGATGCTGCTACACAAATTGTTGGTCCACAAATGATGTCGAACTTCTGGAATCGACAAGCATCAGTACGTCGCGCCCTTGTATCCATGTGTGCAACTGAAGAGCTTTAGGCGGAATTCCTCCTATGAGCACTTGACGGGAGATTGTCATAACTGTCTCTGTACTTTGGACATGAAGCATTGGTGATGATCTATGATCATATTTGATTGGAATTGGCACTGTGGTGGTCTCTTAGACTTTTTTTTGTATTCCCATGGTTGGTAGAATTGTTCTGTTTATAGTTAACTAATAGAGGTTTCCTCTAGCTTCTATGCTTCGGGTTACTGTACTAGTACTTACGACTCCTGTTTAGGCACTAGATTATATTTGTGGACTGGTATATGTATATAATTATATGGCTACTACAATACTACTGTACTTGTTCTTATTTTTTTGAACGAAGGCTCCAAAGGAGCCCGGCTTTGAATTAACAAAGCCATCAACAGGCCAGGGATTACACAAGGCCACCAATACAACCAACACGGAACAGAAAGGAAAAGCTACAGCCGATAAAGAGTGTTGCCCAGCAGATTACAAGCACCAAAGACTACAAGCCCTACACAAAAATCCTAAATAAGCTCTAGTTTATAGTTGACGGAGTCCTCCAACTGAACTTGACCCAGAAGAGCGAACAGAGAGGAACATCAGACGGCGCCAGTGCCCAATGGCAAAGGACCGCGCCCTCATCAACCCAGGAAGGTGGACACCGAAAACATGTCGCTGTTCTCCAAATCCGGAGGGGACCCCTGCCCTTCGCCTTTGCTCGGAATGCACCGGACCGCCAGAAGATGGAATTTCTCACCCTAGAGCAAAGAACGGACACGGTTCCGGCCACCAAGGGAGATACTTAGCCCGACCTATCGCTGCACGAAGGAAACCGAAGATATCCACACCGAGGCTCACTGATACAAGCACAAAGAGGAAAAACTGCACAAAGGAGCTGTCACTGAACAAACATACAACGAAAAGAGATGGAGCACCACAATTGGAATTAGCTCAGGCCCGCAGAAATCAGCCATGTTCGTGTCATTGCATCGAGCAGTTGCTAGTGAGGACCCCTATCCCCTCCCTGCCCAAGGCAATGGCGCCAATCAAGCAGAAGCTGACCGGCAACCGAACAAATCAAGGGATGTCGAGCTGCACTAATTCAGAAACAAAGCACCATGTTCCATCTCCCTCGCCGAAGACGCAGCCACCACGATGCCCCACTGCATGCTCCCACCTTGCCCAAGACGGCACCTTCAAGAAGGAGGCGACGCACGCCGCGCCGTTGCCGTCCAGTCTAAGCAAGACAAGGGATTTCTCCTGGGAAAGAGGCGGAAGGGAGAGGAACCGAACCTCGAGGACGCCTCTGTGGAGGGGAATGGCACTGGCCGGTGTCGCCGCCGCCGTGGCCAGAGAACCAGCCAAGGATTTCTCCCGATCCAAGTTCGCGACTCCTGGCAGTCCACCATCACCGACGCCCTCGACCTGAGGCCTCCGACGACCAGATCCGGCGTGCAGCAGCGCTGCGGGGGGGAGGAAGGCCGCCTTCATATCCGGACGCGAGCCAAGAGGACAACCACCCGCTACGACCGGCGACAACTCCCGTCGTCCCTCGCCGCCCACGCGGCCGAGGAGACACAGGGGCAACACCTGCGACGCCGCTCGCTGTAGAAGACGGCGCCGCCTCACCACCCGAGGCCGCCGCCTCGGCGCCCGAAGCCCTCCACGCGGGAGCAGCCAGATCCTCGCCGCCGCCGTCCTTGGTGGCCACACGGAGATCGCCGGAGGCCTCCTCAGGCGGCGGCGAGGGGGGGAGGAGGAGAGGAGGAGGGCTGGCGGCTAGGGTTTCGTCGCCTCCCGAGTCGCCCCAAGTGGAGCGACGCGGGGGCCGGGGGGGGGGGGGGGACCTGTACTTGTTCTTTTACTACTATTGTTTTAAGTATCATTGGTTTAAAGGATATAGTCCTCTATTTATAGATAATTATATTGCTTTGTATAGTTTGTATTTAGTTCTTGTTTAATTATAGCCTCGCATTTATTTTCTATGCACTCCTTCATTCTCTGTATATATATATGCAGCTTGTCTTGTTCAAACAAAAATGTACGGCTGAGCTGCAGAGAAGAAATTTATCATCAAGTCGATAAGAGAACGAAAATCAACTGGTGGTGGCACTGTTCTGCCTCTTGTACGCATCAGAGGACTTGGGAACACGGCTCTTGCTCAGCTTACTCTCTCCGTCCAAAAATAAGCGTACATATAGAAATTTTAGGATAAATTATGGAGTAAAGTAAAAAATGCATTCGGAAGCGCAAGTCATTATATCTCTCTTCTTTAATTACCAACCCCTAATGAGTTAAGTGCATGTAAAAAGTGAGAAGACCATGAGTTAAATATTATTGGTCTTGATTACCGTGTGATGAGAGAGCAGCATTTTTTTTCTACTTTGTGCATTACGAAGATAGAAATACACTCTTATGATTTTTTTTAATGCCAAAGGTACACTTATTCGTAGACAACGGGAGTATATACAATGACTCAGCTCTGGAGGAATAATTTGGCCACATGGTATGGATTTGGTGTCTAACAACTTTGATAAAGGGAGACTCACAAATGAGATGTTAGATTTTGTGTCCCAAGAAACACACCAAGGGCTTTGCAACTTTGCCTAGCTTGGGGAGGTCTTGAAGGGTAATATCAAATCAAAGAGGATTCTACTTGTTTTAGATTAGGTTTGGGATGACAAAAACGACTGTCAATGGTCTCAGCTATTAAGTCCTTTCAAATATGTTGATTTAAACATCAATTTGATAATCATGACAAATAGAAAACCATCTACTACAAAAAGGAGAGGGACAACTGAATCAATTAAGTTAGGTGTGTTGGAAAAAGATGATTTCTAGTTACTATTTAAAGCATGTGCATTTGGTGATGCGAAATAAAAGTCTAAGCAACATATGACAGAAAATAGCACATAAATTAAAGGGGGGGGGGCATTAGCAGCACATACTGTAGGAGCACTATTAAGGGAACACCTTACCATTGAACATTGGACTAACAATCTGAGGAATTTCGAGAAAGGTTGGATTTTATTGGCTCAAAATGGAGTATCAAGAAGATACATAACACATTGAGCACACACCCAACCTCTACATACTAGGATGCACACAGCCAATATCAACTCACATACGCAAAAAGATGTCGGCAACTAGCAAAGTCATATAAGACAAAATCTATGTGTAAGTGGGGAAAAAGGAAAAAAAAGCCCCAAAGCGATTAGATATGCGATCGACAAACTACAACAATGACCATATCCGCACTAACCATTTCATGACACCACATGGACGATGAGGTTCTTCAACGGAAATGCCTTCAGGAAGGGAGCGGCACTCAAGCGCCACGGTCATTGGATCCAACTATAAGGTTAGAATCTAGATTTTCACCCTGAAGAATCAGTGAGCGTATCGGAGCAATGTCTTTAATAAGGTAATGATGTAATAAAAGCATCATCATTGCTAGGTATAACCACTCAGGTCTGACCTAGGCTTTTGCCTCGGAGCTTGAGACCGGGTGCTTGAGTAGAACCACCATTGAAGTCACTCATGTGTTGCTGCCAGCACTTTTCTGCGATCCCGACAATTACATGTGATGAGACTGCCGCCACTGCACAACCATCCCTCTGCATCAAGTCGTCATCCATACTTTTATTCATCACCAAAGTCAATCCTCTGGAATACCTTTCGATGACCACCGCTAACGTGGAGACATACGAAGTCATTGCAGCACAGTTTGGAGGCACAACCATCCGTCTGGTCGGATTTTGATAACCACCACCAGGCCGTGGGCCATAGTGTTGCCAGCTAGCCACCGCACGCGCGAAATGGCAACACCTTGACATCGTGGTCCACATCCAGCAGAGAGCCCAACGCATGTCGGCCCAAGTGACACATCTGATTAGATCCGGCCAGAGACCAGCCCGCACACAGAGATGCATGTGCATCAAAACCCATCCTCCACGGATCCACATCCATGACGCCACACCCACCCACCATCTCCAAGTGGTTGCCCTATGCCGCCGCCGGGAGCAGTTGTCGTCGTGTTTCCGTGGATCAGATTAGGGACACGCCTCGCGAGTCATAGTGCCTCGCGCCACCCAACCGTCACGAGACTGAGGTGATCCCCGCGACCGCCGTTGTTCGCCTGGGCTTAGCCCGGCAGCTTCCTCCGGTAACGAGGAAGGGGAGGAAGGAGGAGCGGCGGGTACCACAGCTAGGGTTTGTGTGCCTCTCGAGTGGCCCGTGCGGGGGATGACGTCGAGGTTGTTTCATCATCTCGTCCCGAGCCCTGTGTTTCCTCAACATTCCGAGGAATGAATAATGGAAATCTATGCAACTCACTAGTGGCATCTATCGGCTTTAAAGCTTTGCTATGACAAGTTGTTTTTCCATTTACAACAATGCTTCTCATATTGTTCTATATTCCCATACAATTATCGATTTCCTGCCGAGGAGTTAGTTCGTATGTGAATTTCATAGAGATTTGCCAAGTGTGATCATTCAATTTAGAGTTTCTAGGAGATGGGGCGTTCCTAACTGACTGACTTGGTGAACCTAGGCTTCTTTGAGCATGTTAAAGCAAATGAAGAAGTCTTCTCTTCGAGCAAACAAACTTCCTATGACATTAATGTTCTTATGCATGATTTTGCAAGGGTTATTTCAAGAAGGGAGTCTGCAACAATGGACGGTATGTGTTGAAATATTGCCAACCATACATGATTTGCCAATACTAACTAATTATGTATATCCTATGGATGATCAAACTATCATTCTATCAACAGAACCCCATAGTGAGAAGTTTGAACAAAAATGAAGTGCATTTGCATCAGTGTCATAATTGAGGACATTGGTGTTAATTGGGCAGTATGTCTCTTTATTCTTTAAAGCCTTCCAAGAAGTAATCCATAAGGAACATGATTTGCGAGTGTTGCATTTGTCTGCAACATCTGTTGATTTTCATTCCTTCCGCATGGTTGGGTAAATTGTACACATCTCCGGTACCTAAAAGTTCATGATGCTCATGTTGAGCTTGGTACACCTTCACCGCCTCAAATTTCAAGCAAGTTTTTCAATCAAGCATTGGATGGTTGGCGTACCTCTTTGCAGACAATTCATCTAGAGAACTGTGTGAAGTGTTAGATACTTCCATTTCTGGTATGGTTTCCTTTTCTTACAGGGTTGAAGTTGAGCAACATGTGGAAAGTAAGGGAAGTATCAGTACCGCCATTGGAGGAGCTAGTTTTTAGTTGAAATGCCTGACTTGGAGAGTTGTGTTTGCACTTCACTGGGAGATCTGAACTCTAGTTTAAGGGTACTAGAGATCCAGAGTTGCCATGCACTCAAGATATTTGATTGGCTTGAGAAACATCAGGGCTTCAGAATGGAGAAGGATTCATGGTTGCCCAATCTTGGGAAATTCATTGTCTGCGATTGTCCTCACTTGCAAGTATTTGATCCCTCTTCCCTCTTCGGCCTTTTTTTTCTGAATATGTCTCGATTCGACGCTAATCAAAACAAGTTTCGTGCAATATTGGAAGGAACAGGTCGGTTTTTTCATTCATAGATGCTACCACCAGATACATCTATATCTATATCTATACCTACTAATAAAGTAAGGTGCGTTTCACCAATATTTTCATCCGTTCACCGTCGAAAAAAAAATCTTTCTATCCGAGTTGGTACTAAATTTTTATGCGTTTGCCCACTAGAAAAAGAATTTTCGTACATGGGCCGCGCGCGGTGGCGCAGCAAAGCCAGTCCACTTATTTTTCTGCCCAAGCAGCTGGGAAAACTCTATTTTCTGCACGGTGGGACAAATAATCAGAGTTTCGCACAGGACAACCAATAATGGGCTGGCCCATTTTTCTTTTTTTCTGAGTTTTACTTCCATTTTTATTCTCCTTTCCCTCTATCTTTTTCCCTTCAAAGTTTATTTTTCTGTTAGAATTTATTTCGTAAATTAAAATTCTAAAAAAATGTTCAGAATAAAAAAGAAAATTTTGGAAAATATTCTGACTTCCATAATTTTGTTTCTAATTTAAGAAATATTGGGAAACTGTAAAATGTTGCCCCTTTTTAAAAAATATTGTTTTCTAAAATTGTTAGGGATGTCAAAAAATAAAATTGCATTTAAAAAAACTCCAAATTTGAAAAATATTCATGTTTTAGTGAAATTTCAAAATTAAAAATAATGTTCGTGTATAAAAGATACACATTTTCTGAAAATCTTATGAATTCTAAACACATGATCCTGTTTTTAAAAAAAGTTCACAAATTCATATAATGTTTATTTTTTCAGTGATTTACTTCTATTTTTAATCTCCTTTCCTTATATCTTTTTCCCCTTCCAAGTTTATTTTTCTTTTAGAATTTATTTCAGACATTAAAAATTCTCAAGAAAGCAATATTTGGAAAATGTTCAGAATTCCAAAATTTTGTTGCTATTTTTGAAAAATTCGAAAATTGCAAAAATTTGCCCATTTTGTTTTAAAAGATTATTATTTTTCAATATTGTTCGGAATTTCGAAAAAGAAAATGACATTTCGAAAAATGCTCCAAATTTCAAAATAATTCCTGGTTTAGTGAAATATCAAAATTAAAAATAATATTCGTGTAGAAAAGATATACATTGTCTAAAAATCTTATGAATTCTCAACACATGTTCCCGTTTTAAAAAATGTTCACAAATTCAAATAATGTTCATGTTTTGATTAAAAAAATGGTGTTTTCATAAAATGTTTTTGAATTTTAAAAGATGTTTCCTTTCATATTATGTTCGCGTTTTTTCGAAAGTGTAGTCAATTTTTAAAAAACTGTTTAGCATTTAAAAAGTTATTCATGATTCTTAGAGTATTCAGAAACTAATACCTTAAAATCCCCTCGATTCAATGGATTGAAAGGAATAGTAGATTGAATAACTCATGCGCCTTCTCTGACGTACGATGACGTAACGAAACTCTTAAATGCCCTCGATCAATGAATGGAAAAATAGCGGATTGATTCCTTCACACGCGGCGCAACCGATAAGCTAAATGTTTCTTTTTCGTGTGCACACATATAATTCTCACTAATTTTAAATGCATAGTATTTTATCTCCCATTGCAACGCACGGGCATATTTGCTACTAATACTCTAAAGAAGGCAAACATTACGTATGTATGATAATGATTGTGTGCCAAACTGTCAGAGTTTCAGTTGGCATTTACCTGTCGACCAACGACTCAAAGTAATGACTGAGCAGTCATATCCATGGTGAATGTAGAAATTACCTTGTTCATCATTTTCCTAGTCTTTCATTTTTCATTGCTGGGTTTCTGCGTGCAGAATAATTCACAGCCAAGGGTGAATGTAGAAATCTGAATTCAGAAGTTAAATTGGTTGTTTCATCCGAGAAACAGAACTACAGAAGTAACCCGCAATGAGTCTCGAGGAAGTGTTTCATGGTCAACGATTTCAAAGGCAATTAATTTCATCCAGTGGTCGTGATTCACGACTTTAAAAATGTTACATTACATGTGGATGATGGATGATTCAGGTTTTTTCTTTGCAGGTGTGCGTCAGCCTCTTGACGAACCTGAACCTGAACCCTGAAGGTCCAAGATTCAAAACAGGGCCTCCTCTGTTTTCGTTCCCTCTTGCCTACATGCGAGATGACGACGACGACGGGCGGCGGCTTGGAAGATCATGAATGTTTGCTGTATGCTGATCAGTGCATCCATTCTTCCTGCTGTCGACTTACTTACAAGGCTGAAACTTAATTATTAAAATGCAGTTCAGTTCTAGCAAAGCAAGAACCTGAGAAGAAAATGTTCAAGTGCTACAGCTGCTGCCTCATCCTACCTAGCCTGTTAACTCTGACGAACCTGGCGTACCGCTTGCTGTTCAGATACGTAAACATTACTATTAAGCTGCAGCATAGACTGTCCATTCCTGGATTGCGCACTTGATAAGAGCATATATAGTTTCTAACTAGTGAGTGTCCAGATGAGTGCGCATGCATGGCTGAGAAAACAAAATGAAATGGCAGTTGGTGTATTTTAGAGGAAAGACCCCAAGACCCAGCTTTTACTGAAAGCTTTACGAGGCCATCAACGCTCTGCAACACCAGATAGATCCCGCAAAACAGCCAGAAAACAGCTGACAAAATATTCTGAACAAAATGAAAACCACCAGCTAAAGCCACCACACCGCTAACTGGCAGCAAACCTTGAAGTAGTTCCCATTCACCAAGGATAAAACCACCCCATTTTGTTGCTCACAAGTCACAACAAGAAAACAGGGTACTGAACTGAATTCCTAAAGGTGTGTCCACCAGCCAGACATAAGAAATTCCCACCCTATAAGCCAACCCTGACTTAAACCATCTTTTTATGGCATGCAAGGCTCTCCAGGATTGAGAAGATCTGGCACAGCCTGTCCTAGAATAGGTGGGTTCAGAGTATTGTGCACATTTGAGAAAGCATGGTGACTCCAAGAGAAAATAAAACAATATGTTTGGTGTAATTTCAACAAAAAGACCAAAAGGCCCAGTGGCTTAACAAGATCCTCAACCCACGACAAGATCAGATAGATGGCACAAAATTGTGAGCAACATACAAGGCTAACTCCACCTTTGTCGATCAGGCCGCACTCCAGGATTCACCATTTTCAATGCAACCCACCAGCTTATGCTTCAGCTTCTGCCACTGTAACATGAAGGAAACAGCTTGGTCAAGCTAGCTACATAGCCAATCGAATTTGCACCAAGAAGCACATCCACGGAAAGAAAAGAAAAAACTACTTTTCAATCACTAGTTGGTTAAGCTGCTAAATAACCCTAGTGCTACCTATCATAGCCCTTTTTCTCAGGTGCTCACCTCGAGGCAGAGGAGTGTAGAAGCCGACAACGGGAATCAGGTTACCATATCTATGATCATCGCACACCCTGGTTATCTCCTTTGATTGGATTTGAACTCTGAAGAGGCCGGTAGCAGTGGTCACGACAATGACGTTTGCTCCCTCCGCAAAGCCCAACACGTGGACCGGACATGTTGCACCCATTTGAGCACCATTTAGAGACAAACTTCCCAAGTTGATAATCCGGCTGGGTATCCATCGGGCATCAGTCATCTCCCTTGACCACAATTTCAGATGCGGATCCAATTCTTCAACGAGTCCCAGTCCACCGTCCTCTGCCGGCATGAGAATGTAACTGGGTATACCCTTAGAGTAGCAAGAGTATGGTGCCTTGAACCAAGTCAGCCCATGCATTGCCATGTCATACTCCAGGATCAACCCACCATCAGTCATGAAATAGAGCAAAGACTCCCCAACAAGCACACTGGAATAGTATGTGAAATGCATGTAGAACTCCCCATGCATCAAGGTCAGCTCGCCCCAAGCACCGGTCTCTGACGAGTATACACATGCCGCCGTGTCATATTCCCCGTCGTCAGGATCTTTGCTGTCGACGGAGAAGACGAAGACAACGCAGAAAGGGCCCCCATGGCAGTTGCAGTGGTCACACCCGTCTGCTGCGCAGAACACTGCGGCGGTTGTGCGGCCGATATCAGACATCACGGGCACTGGCACACGCTGCTGGGAACCCGTGATTGGCTCCCACACCAGGAGTTCCTCCGCATAAGGGTCATCAGAGAGGAAGAGTGCGCGGCCGTGGCGGCAGTCAACGGCCTGCCAGAGCCAGCTGTCTGGGACGGCAAGGGAGAAGGGCGACACAGTGGCGGAGATGAAGTCGGGGATGTCCTCGTTGTCCCAATCATGGAGAAACCCGAGCACGGGGGGTGCCCGGTGGAAATCGTGGAGGCGGCGCCGGAATCCGCGATGGGAGACGGCCTGGCTCCAGGACTTGCAGACGAGGGAGGCGCGAAGGAGGCCGGCAGGCTCGTCGGGCGGGATGCGGAGGAGGATCTCTTCAACAAGCTCCTCAGGGAGCGTCGGCGGCAGTGCTGCTGGCATGATGGCCGCAAGTTTTTTTTCCTTCAGAGGTAGCTAGCTGCTAGGCCTGTGTGGCACTGTAAAGTTAGAGAAAATGGATCAGAACTTGAAACCAAGAACAGGAAATAATATTATTGTCAGAAGTAGACAGTTGAACAATTTCCTAATGCAAGCAATTTATTTCTGATGAAACAAGGAGGAGCCGTATCGGTCTCTCTCAGCAGCCACATTTAAATCCTAAATTCACTTCCATGCCCCTGATAAAAACAAAAAATTCAAGTGTAATTACAGATATCAACTACTAAAACCACACCACCTGCTTGTTTGGTAGAACTGGGAAAGAAAGACAGACATGTCATGACCAATCCTATCAGATAAACAGCTTCACTGGTAACTATATAATCACATCAGCCTGCTGAATCATAGCAACCTGGACATGGGGAATGCTCCCATTTGTAAAGTGCAAAGCTTAGGCTATTGTTTCTGCACTAGAGTCTACGTACAGGTTAAGCTCATATGTTCTTACTAGCTAGGAATCTTCCATTTGTGCAGTATGAAGCAAGGGATTGCAGGATTTGGCTACTATGCAGATTTTGCAAGATTTGTTACTAGCAGAGTATTACTCCGTACCTGCGGCGTGGGGAACGGGGAGGCGGCTGCAGGTACGACTGCGGGCGGCGGCGCAGGGAGCAGGCGACGGTGAGGCTGCTGGTCGAACAAGCAGGGTTGGGGAAGAGGGGCGAGCGGGGGCCTAGATGGCGGTGGAGAAGTGGGGAGGCGCTCCGGCCGGCGGTGGTTGACGGGGAGGAGCGGCGAGTGACGCGCTGGGTCAGGGGGCACACGTCCTGCGAACCCGGCGGCGGCGGCGACGGGTCGAGCCTCGGGGCGGTGGAGGTACCTCGATTCCTGCGGCCTCAGGGGCGGGAGGGCGGAGGAGGTAGGGGAACTCGTCGGCCGGCGGCGACGGCAGCGGACCGGCGGCCACTAACCCTAGCGGCGGAATGGAACGGCTCGGCTCAACCAGACCGAGGGGATTTGGCTGGGGCTCTGCAGCCTGACTCTGCCACCTCAAAAAAAAACACCTACTCTGCCACCTGTATATGCAAACAAATCATTTTATATAAATTTTCTTTTGTTGGACTGTTTTTTTTTAATTCCAAATCAAACAAAGGGATGAAAAGGAGAAAATATTTCCTCCAACATACCATCTAATCTATTACATAATACAGAAGTCAAACAAGGCATCATGTTCATCCACATGTATTAAATTATCTTGATCATCAATTTTATACATCAATGGTCAAGATTTCAAATATATAGCGTTACATACAAATATAGTTGTGTACAAACAATCTGGCATGGCGTGTAAAAACAGCTGGACACATCTTTCATAGAAGTAGCATATTTTTTTCTTTTAAAATAGAAGATAAAAACATGAAAAGTTTTAGGTACAACAATTTCCATGTAAAATAGACACGTGCTACCACTTGAGAGTATATACAAGGAAACTTTTTTGTCATAATCAGGCACGTACCAAAATGGGAATATATTAAAGAGATTGACAACGAAATTGGAAAGGAAAAAAATGGCTAGAGGTTTCCTAATCTCTTCACGACTCTTTCTCTAAAAAAAGACTCCACATAAGACTCGGATTTATCTCCTTATTATAAGCAAAAGGAGATAGGGTGTTAAACGGCTGGAAAGGAAAAAACGACCAGAGAATTTCCTAATATGATTCGGAAATTAAACAAGGAAATAAATGTTTCGGTTTTATCTCCTTATACAGGCAAAAAAAAGATAGACTACGAATTTGAAAAATAACTTAAGTTGGAGTTGCGTACTATGATTACTAGAAGAACGCCCATGCGTTGCAACGGGGCCACATTAACTTAAAAAGTTCAATATTACAACATTGGCGACATTTTTTACCATCAAATCCTCACACACACACTCTCCCTCCCTCTCCCTCACTCTCTCTCCCCCTCTCCCGCTTCTCCTAGCCGCCTCAACATCACGTCATTACCAAACATGTAGTGGATGCCTAGTGGGACAAGGGTTAAGAAATAACATGAGGTGAAAAATACGATGGCTGTCAATTCCATAAGACGATCCAAGTAATTTGACAAAACAGATCGGGAGCATCTTGTATAATCTCAAAAAAGCAACAAAAAATATGAGAAATGAAGTGATGAAAATCAGCCCCTGCTCTCATTTATGCTCGCTTTTGTAATGGGAGGCAAGGAAAGGGGATACCGGGAGAAGAAAGGATCACATGGACGGCAAGCCTCCACCACCGACAAGTGGGGTTGCTTCACATCCAATCTCCACGGCCGCCGCCTCCATGGGGATGAACTCCCATGTTCACGACCGGGCTCCCAATCGGCCGCTGCCACGCCGACCTTGACGACGAACCATTCGCAACGGAGGCAACACCCATCCCAGCGGACGGGTCCGCGTTGCGATTCCTACTGGATTGTGGTCGCGCCTCCCCAAACCTCACCGCGGGACACATGAGAGGGCGCCGTTGCCATGGTCGGGCTTGGATGGGGAAAGGAGGCGACATAGCAACAACGGCGCCTTCACCGGGATTGGTGGCGACGGCGGCGGCGAGCGAGCAGGAGGACGGCGGCGGTGAGAGAGTAGGAGGGTGGTGGCGGCAGTCCATCGGCCGCCGTGACGTGAGAGGAGGATGGGGATGGGGCCGCGATCTGGACGTATGGAGCGGTCGAGAGGAGGGGAAGCAGGCGGCTTGGCTTTTCCATCGTGCGGGGTTTGGGGGAGGTCAAACGAGAGGGCTTTTTTCGTGCGGGAGGCAGAGCAACGAGGGAAGATGTAGGGAGACGGAACGCGGCCGGTTGGCAGGAAAAGGAAAGCTACGCATTTTTTAGGCAGTAGAGATGATTGATGATAAGAAAGGGAAAATCACATTAATATAAGAAAATATCCCATCAATATTTGATTGATTGCGATTTATTTTTATATGGTAACTAATCTGATCATCAATACTTGATTGATTGCGATTTATTTTTTATATGGTAACTAATCTGATGGGTTGGCAGAAAAGGGAAAGCTACGCATTTTTTAGGCAGTAGAGATGATTGATAATAAGAAAGGGAAAATCACATCAATATAAGGAAATATCCCATCAATATTTGATTGATTGCGATTTATTTTTATATGGTAACTAATCTGATCATCAATACTTGATTGAATGCGATTTATTTTTTATATGGTAACTAATCTGATGGGTTGGCAGGAAAAGGAAAGCTACGCATTTTTTAGGCAGTAGAGATGATTGATGATAAGAAAGGGAAAATCACATTAATATAAGAAAATATCCCATCAATATTTGATTGATTGCGATTTATTTTTTATATGGTAACTAATCTGATCATCAATACTTGATTGATTGCGATTTATTTTTTATATGGTAACTAATCTGATGGGTTGGCAGGAAAAAGAAAGCTACGCATTTTTTTAGGCAGTAGAGATGATTGATGATAAGAAAGAGAAAATCACATCAATATAAGGAAATATCCCATCAATATAAGGAAATATCCCATCAATATTTGATTGAATGCGATTTATTTTTTATATGGTAACTAATCTGATCATCAATACTTGATTGATTGCGATTTATTTTTTATATGGTCGATGAAGTTTTTTTTATTGGGCGCGGATTTTTTGGGTGGCTGCGTGGGATGGGGTGGGGTGGGAGGATGACGAAAAAAAACCGGAGATGGGAGGATGACGAAAATAAACCAGCAAAAATAAACCACGCGGACTATTCACCAACTGCTCCATTAGGAGTAGAGATAGGAAATTAATAATTAAATAAGGAAAAAATATTGGCTATTATGTACCTACGATAGACTTGAGACAAGACCATCGATCTCCATGAAGACTAGGAGCAAAGCACACCTTAGCTGGCCGGCTACATAGAAAAATAGTCGTCATCGTTTCATCTCGCAAAAAAAAAGACAAGTCGTTCCTACTGCTAACTAGGCCACGAAACCACGCCCATGCGAAAAAAACACTAGATTATCATATCACTGGCCAGACTCACATCGTACACCTGAGACCATCATCATTGGTACAGAATTTTGAGTGCGCTGTTGCACCTCCTCATCATGCTAGAGTAGATCACCTAGAAACATTTCAATGTTACTCGCTAAGGTGTGTCAAATCTATCAACGTGTCATTCCCGAAACAAAAAAAATGAATATCTGTGTCCAAATTTACTGATTTTCTCTTTTAGGATCCGTTTGGATTAAGTGTGATTTTTTATGCTCTCCAAAATTTAGCTCAAGGTTAAGCTAAAAACCATGGAGCCCACGAAAAATACCACTAACCCAAACAATCCAGATTTTGGACAAGAACAAATTAGTTGTCAAATTATGCAAGCAAACATATAACAATTCCAATTTACTCCTGTTGGATATAGCAAGAGTAGAAGAACGAACTTGAACCAATTTAGAAACAAAACAATTGTCAAATGATGCAAGCGAGCATATAACAATTCCAATTTTCTTTTGTTAGATATAGCAAGAGTAGAAGAATGAACTTGAACTAATTTAGAAACCGCACTCTAATTCAAAAGAATTTTAAAGACTATCTGTAGGATTATTTTACTTAGTATTTTGTTCTAAACAAGGGCCATATTATAATGATTGCAATCTAGAAGCCAGTATGAGGGATGCATATCTCTGTGCAAGGGACTACATGCTTTGTCAATGGACATGAGAAGCCAGCAACTGAAACCGAGATGCAGGTCAACATTGGCATCAAAACAAAGAAATAATATTATATACTCAAACATTATGGCGCAACTACGAAAGGCTTGCACTATAAAACATTTATTATTATAATATGAAATATAATTATCCATAAATATTATTCTTGATTTCATATTATATCAAGCCACGACTGTTCATTTTGCTATGAAAGAAAAATCGAAGTATCCAAATGTGTGGGCCACCTCATAGATAATAATGCGGAAGTATCGGATACTTTGAGTGCTAACAGAGCACACATGGTGCAAACACAACAATACAACAAATAAAATAAACTGCAAAATGGAAAACATTCAAAAAAATTTATTCCCATAGGTAAGTTAAGTTGCCATCATTGGACATTATTGACTGTGGCAAAATCTACTATCATGGTCAAAATATATAGTTCACTAAAGCTCATATGCAGCCCATCACCATAAGCTCAAGGGTTGACACAGTCATTGAGAACAATAAAATGCAATCAAATCCAATAAATTTTGTTTGATTCAAGAGAACATCAGATGGATAAGGAACCAAGATGCGACAAAGAGAAAGAAACACATGATATATTATGTGTGAATAATGATTTTTCTATGATGAAACAAAAAGCATATTGTGTCCCTGGTCAATAAGGAAACATAACAGAAGGATACATGAGGAGGATGAGACTACTACTAGGAATTAAATGATTGGAAAAAATAAGAACAACCTTTTCATGGCAATGATAAGTGCTAACGCTATATGAAATACAAATAAAGAAATCACTATTTCATCTAAAGGCGGTCTCCACTAAGGAATCAAAATTTGCAAACTAAGAACCGATAAACATTTGCTAATTGAACAACACAGAGCATTACTCATACCCAAGAGAGGTTGGCGTCCCTAATACATAATAATCCACAAAGCCATTTAAAAATTTAAACTTATAATTATAACATATATCCATTAAAAAATTCACTTTTTGACGCAAAGTGAAACATGCAGTAATTTTTGCTAAATTACAAGATCATGTATTGAAGTATTATGTACATTTAGAATAAAAGATGACAGCAACAATAAGACTAGCCGCGCAAATGCGCGGGTGACCCTGCTAATTGAGATTTATTTCAACAAGAAAAAAGAAAGAAATGGGGATGAAGCCGGACGGGCCAAAGCTTCGCCATGAAACCGACTAAAGAATACCGCTGAAGGATCGACCGTTGAGGATCACTTCCCCTACACCTCTTCATCACGGGCGTGGCCCCCATGGGAGATGAAAATCATTGCGACAAGTTTCAAAATACACCATCACTTTATTTGCGACATTTACTCACCATTTAGACCTACAATACAGAAATCCATCCAATCCAGCGCTGACCACCATGGTCGCCAAAGACGAGCAGAAGGGAGACCTCATGGGGAAGTCGGAGTTGGAATTTTTAAGGAAGGGGTCCCAGAACATGAGTATAGAAAGTCCGTCAAACTACCAGTACTAGTGCTTTTCGCAACTTTATCCCATGATTATGTGCATTATAATATCGTAAACTCGTAACAGTTTTTTTGTAAAAAATGAACTCTTAACTATTGTGGTAGTTATTTCATAAACTCTATTTTAGTGGTTATAAACATACCGTATTAAGTACATTCTCAGTAAACTTTTATAAGATCTTTTACTTTAGGCCTATAAAAATAAGGACTCATAAATATCATTTTGGAAATAAATAATAGATATATTTCATATTAGTAATTCTCGGGCCTACGTATCCTCACTACCTTCTGCTCTCCAGCACACACATCACAGATGTGGTGCCCGGCTGCCATGGCGCCACCTCCGCTCCCCCTCTTCTCCCCGTCCGCGAAGCAACCGTTGACACCGCCGTGGCTCCACGGCCCCAAAGCCCCTGCCACCGTGACCCCTCCACACCCTAGCGGCGGAATGGAAGGGCGCGGCTCAACCCGTCAGAGGATATTTGGGGCTCTGCAGCCTGACTCAGCCACCAAAAAAACTTATTCTGACACATGCATATATAAACAAATCATTTTATACAATTTTTCTTTTGTTGGACTAATAGTTTTGAAATGTTAAATCGAAAAAGTGGACGAAAAGGAGAAATTATGTCATCCAACAGACCATCTAATTGAGATTTATTCCAACAAGAAAAAAAGAAAAAAAAAGTGGGATGAAGCCGGACGGGCCAAAGCTTCGCCATGGAACCAACTAAGGAATACTACCGAAGGATCAACCGTTGAGGATCATCTTCCCCTACGCCTCTTTGTCACATGCGTGGCCCCAAGGGGAGGTGAAGAATCATTGCGACAAGTTTCAAAATACACCATCACTTGATTTGTCAGAGACACTTACTCATCATTAGACCTAGGATATAGAACTCCATCCA
This sequence comes from Triticum monococcum, assembly GCA_034509565.1. NCBI lineage: Eukaryota > Viridiplantae > Streptophyta > Magnoliopsida > Poales > Poaceae > Triticum > Triticum monococcum. Next base: position 702,501,626 of record CM067847.1, read on the forward strand.
ATCTAGCGCTGACCACCATGGTCGCGAAAGGCGAGCACAAGGGAGACCTGATGGGGAAGTCAGAGGTGGAATCTTTTTAGAGAAAAAGGGCCTAGCCCCGGCTCCATTACATTAACAATGAAACCCAGCAGAACACGGTCATGTATCAATTAAGTATTACAAAGCTTGAAAGCTTAGGAAACTAAAGAGCAACATCACTAGTAGAAAAGGGGGCAAAGGTCCAGGCCGGGTCAGCCCATTAGTCCCGGTTCAGTCCAGAACTGGGACCAATGGGGGCATTGGAGCCGGTTCGTGAGCCCAGGGGGCCGGCCGGGCCACGTGGGCCATTGGTCCCGGTTCGTCTGGACCTTTTGGTCCCAGTTGGTGGGACGAACCGGGACCAATGGGCCTCGCTCCTGGCCCAGCACCATTGGTCCCGGTTGGTGGCTTGAACTGGGACCAAAGGCTCCCCTTTAGTCTCGGTTCATGCCACCAACCGGGACCAATGAGGTGCCTATATATACCCCCTCGCGTAAGAGCAGAGCACATTGCTCTGTTTTTCTAGTCGAGGGGGAGAGGGCTTGGTGGTGCTCTAGCTCACCTCCTATGCACACAAGGTGTTCGATGGAATGCCCGGGCCACACTACTTAAGCTTTCTCCTCTCCAAGCTCGACCTCCAAGCTCCATTTTCCTCAATATTTGTCTAGGTTTAGCGGCCCGTCACGCCCCGTCCCCGTCTTCACCGCCGTCGATCACCCGCGCCGAGCTCATCGCCGGCACCACCGTGGTGAGCCTCTTGTTCTTATCTTCTTTCTGAAAGGAAAAAATATTCTTACTTGTATGTTTACATAGATACTTGTATTATTTTCTTACTTTTATTATTGCATCTTATATAGTGCGATGGTTTTGGTATCCGCCCCCGTCGGCCCTCGTCCTGTCTATGATTCGGATGTGGTATATATGTTATCTTTATAACTATTGGTTCATTTATTGTTTATGAAAATTATGCCGACCAACGTGACATAGATTTTATTTATGTAGGATGTATGTGAATCGGAAATTCCAACCGACCCTATTGTCGAGAGGTTAAATTTAGTTGAAGAAGAAAACAATTTGTTGAAGGAAAAAATAAAAAAAAAATTGAGGAGGAGAAGATGATATTGGAGTTGCATGTTGCGGATGTCGTTGATGATCACAAGATCAAGATGGATGCAATGCGCTTGAAGATTAGAAAGATTAGAAAATATGTCATTCATACCGAGGCTTGGTATCATTATGCCGTTGGATCAATTGTTACCTTGGTTGCAATTATAATCGCATTTGTTTTCGCATTGAAATGTTTTACATAGTTTCAATGAATGGTTTAATTAATTAGATGCTCTAGAGAGCTATATGTTGTTAGATGAGAACTATGTATGTACTTTGGTTTTAATGTGATGATGAACTTCTATTAATTTGGACACTTAATTATATATAATGCATGCAGATGAACCGGCAATGGATGTACGGTGACAGACACACCTCCGAGTACATTAAGGGCGTGCATTAGTTTCTCGATGTGGCTGAGGCAAACAAGCAGAATGGTTTTATGTGTTGCCCATGCACTGAATGTGGGAATACGAGGTCTTACTCTAACCGGAAAATCCTTCACTCCCACCTGCTTTACAAGGGTTTCATGCCACACTATAATGTTTGGACGAGGCACGGAGAAATAGGGGTTATGATTGAAGACGGCGAAGAAGAAGAGTACGATGACAACTATGTGCCCCCTGAATATGGTGATGCTGCAACGGGGAGCTGGTGAAGATCAAGAGGAACCAGACGATGTGCCCAATGATGCTGCAATGGGTGAAGCTGCTGAAGATCAAGAGGAACCAGACGATGTGCCCGATGATGATGATCTCCGCCGGGTCATTGTCGATGCAAGGACGCAATGCGAAAGTCAAAAGGAGAAGCTGAAGTTCGACCGCATGTTAGAGGATCACAAAAAATGGTTGTACCCCAATTGCGAAGATGGCAACACAAAGCTCGGTACCGTACTGGAATTGCTGCAGTGGAAGGCAGAGAATGATGTGCCTGACAAAGGATTTGAGAAGCTACTGAAAATATTGAAGAAGAAGCTTCCAAAGGATAACGAATTGCCCGACAGTACATACGCAGCAAAGAAGGTCGTATGCCCTCTAGGATTGGAGGTGGAGAAGATACATGCATGCCCTAATGACTGCATCCTCTACCGCGGTGCATACAAGGATCTGAACGGATGCCCGGTATGCGGTGCATTGCGGTATAAGATCAGACGAGATGACCCTAGTGATGTTGACGCCGAGCCCCCCAGGAAGAGGGTTCCTGCGAAGGTGATGTGGTATGCTCCTATAATACCATGGTTGAAACGTCTGTTCAGAAACGAAGAGCATGCCAAGTTGATGCGATGGCACAGTGAGGACCGTAAGAAGGACGGGAAGTTGAGAGCACCCGCTGACGGGTCGCAGTGGAGAAAAATCGAGAGAAAGTACTGGGATGAGTTTGCAAAGGACCCAAGGAACGTATGGTTTGCTTTAAGCGTGGATGGCATTAATCCTTTCGGGGAGCAGAGCAGCAATCACAGCACCTGGCCCGTGACTCTATGTATGTATAACCTTCCTCCTTGGATGTGCATGAAGCGGAAGTTTATTATGATGCCAGTTCTCATCCAAGGCCCTAAGCAACCCGGCAACGACATTGATGTGTACCTAAGGCCATTAGTTGAAGAACTTTTACAACTGTGGAATGGAAACGGTGTACGTACATGGGATGAGCATAGACAGGAGGAATTTAACCTAAAGGCGTTGCTGTTCGTGACCATCAACGATTGGCCCGCTCTCATTAACCTTTCAGGACAGACAAACAAAAGATACCACACATGCACGCATTGTTTAGATGACACTAAAAATATATACCTGGACAAATGCAGGAAGAATGTGTACCTGGGCCATCGTCGATTTCTTCCGACCAACCATCAATGTCGAAAGAAAGGCAAGCATTTCAAAGGCGAGGCAGATCACCGGAAGAAGCCCGCCATGCGTACCGGTGATCACGTACTTGCTATGGTTAATGATTTACACGTAATCTTTGGAAAGGGTCCCGGCGGACTAGCTGTTCCGAATGACACTGAGGGACACGCACCCATGTGGAATAAGAAATCTATATTTTGGGACCTACCCTACTGGAAAGACCTAGAGGTCCGCTCTTCAATCGACATGATGCACGTGACGAAGAACCTTTGCGTGAACTTCCTAGGCTTCTTAGGCGTGTATGGGAAGACAAAAGATACACCTGAGGCACGGGAGGACCTGCAACGTTTGCACGAAAAAGACGGCATGCCTCCGAAGCAGTATAAAGGTCCTACCAGCTACGCTCTTACGAAAGAAGAGAAAGAAATCTTCTTTGAATGCCTGCTCAGTATGAAGGTCACGACTGGCTTCTCATTGAATATAAAGGGAATAATAAATATGCCAGAGAAAAAGTTTCAGAACCTAAAGTCTCATGACTGCCACGTGATTATGACGCTACTGCTTCTGGTTGCATGAGGGGGCTTCTACCGGAAAACGTCCGATTAGCCATTGTGAATCTATGTGCATTCCTCAATGCAATCTCTCAGAAGGTGATCGATCCAGAAATCATACCAAGGCTAAGGAGTGATGTGGCGCAATGTCGAAGCCCGCGTCACTTGTGGTACGTGGATGTAGTGTCCGACACCGATGGCCACATGTATCTCACACCGACGATACTTGCTATTTAGGGTTTCCTCTACCGCTCGGCGACCCTCGACGACCCTCGTTCCCGATAAAAAAAGAGGAAGAAGAAGAAAAAAAGAGGAGAAGAAAGAATAGAGAAGATCCTCTATTCTTTCTTCTCCTCTTTTTTTTCTTCTTCCTCTTCTTTTTTTATCCTTGAAGCGTTGTCGAGGCCACCCCAAACCCTAGAGAAGCAGTGTCGAGGCCACTAATTAATATTAGTTCTACGTTTGCCACTAATATATCATCTGTCATGTTTGAATAATAATTGCCATGTTGTAAATATTTGTAGAAACTATGGACACCGCCCGAGACGAAGTACAAGAAGAGTTGTTGGGGGACATAATCGCACGAGGAAGTCATGTCGTCTGCTCGTTGTTTCTCAACGACACCGATGGTCTGGAAGCAACTGGCTATGATTATGATGGCTCCGGTGACCCAATGCCGGTGCAAGAAGGAGACCATGAGGATGGCTCCGGTGACCCAATGCCGGTGCAAGAAGGAGACCGTGATGACGTCTCCGGTGACCGAACCGAGTCCGGCCAGGTATATATATTAGTTAAGCCTGTGCTGACTAGCTAATTGATGCATTCATTGTTTTGGTATGTACACATATTAATTAAGTCTTTGTTCTTTTTTCTAGCCCTCCGGATCGAGCACAACTTCGGTAAAGAGACGAGGCCCGAAGAAAAAGTTGAGCTCAGATGAAAGGTTTGAGATCATAGCAATCGCGCCCGATGGCCAACCGATTGAACCCATCAGGACAAAGAGCGCATTTGTTGCTCAGTGCGGGATTCTGGTTAGGGATAAGATCCCGATCAGCATCCAACAATGGTTAAAGCCGGCTACAGAAGACCCTGAGGTGTCTTATGTCAATGATATGCAGAAAAATGATCTTTGGACTGAGCTAAAGTCAAATTTCACCCTACCGCCAGAGGATGATCCAGAGAAGCCAGTTAAAGAGCAATTAATCAAGTCTTTTGCTCTTAAGAGGATGGCAAAACTATTCAGGAGGTGGAAGAAAGAGCTAAATAAGTTTGTCGATAAAAAAGAGACACCAGAATTCAAGGGCAGATATGAGAAGACCAGAGATCACTGGCCCGCATTTGTGGCCCACAAGACATCGGAAAAGAGTAAGAAGATGTCGGCGACAAACAAGCAAAATGCTGCGAAGAAGAAGCATCACCATCGCACGGGGTCAGGTGGCTACCTCATAGCCCGGCCTAAGTGGGCCAAGACTGAGAATGATCTAGTTAATAAAGGGATCGAACCAGAGATAATTAACTGGCCGGACCGTTGCCGGACTTGGTTCTTCGGGGCTGGCAGAACCTTGGACCCTGTATCAGGGATGTGCATTTGGACGGACGATCAAATGGAAATACCAGTCAACAGGCTTAAGCACTATACCGAAGCAGCGCAGCAAGGGATGTTCGTTCCAGACAGAGAGAACGACGAGCTCACAATGGCCCTCGGGAATCCTGAGCACCCTGGACGGACACGAGGCACGCCAGGCTCCATTCCGTGGAAGGCTGGGTTTTCGGACGCAGGCGGTTACAAATGCCACGAGTGGAGGAAGAAAGTGGAGCAGACCCAACTGCAAGCGCTGCACGCTAGGGTACAAGCGATAGAGGAACGAGAAGCAAATCGCAGAAAACGAACTGCCGAAGTTTCCCCCGAAGCTACCCCGCCATCTCAGCGGAGAAGCAGCGTGGCTTCCACCAAGCTGCTTCAGCCGGAGCATGTCTTGACGGCTCCTGCCAGCTATCCCGTGGATGCTATCACGGAGTCTCAAAATTGCCACCTTATGACGCAACGGATTAATATGAAGGTCAAGGCGGCTGTTGGCTCTGTTTTTCCTACTAAACCCGGCGCAACTTTTCACTGTCGGCCGATTCCAGAAGGATATGCTAGGGTGATGGTCGATGAAATAACGGAGGGATTTGAGGACCTCTAGCTTGACCACCCTATCGGTGAAGGGGAGACTCAGCTGGGTTCTGCTCTGAAGACTCCATGCCTATGGCGGAAGGAGCTCGTCAACATTCTGAACTGGACGCCTCCACCTTCTACTCCTCCTCCAGCGAGTCAGGGCACTCCGCCTCCTCCACCGCCTCCTCCTCCGGCGAGTGACGATCAGGGCACTCGGCCGGCTCCTTCTCCGGTGCGTGGCGGCACTCCGCCTCCTTCTCCGCCTGCGCCGGCGCACCCGAGCAGCCAGCCTCCTCCTTCTCCGCCTCGTCAGCAAGGGCGGAAGAGACCCGCCACCGCTCTGGCTGCTCCGGCGCGTCGTAGTCCTTCTCCTCCGCCTCGTAAGCAAGTAAAGAAGACAGCCGCTCCATCTGCTCTGCCGGCGTCTAGCAGTACAACCAAAGGCGGGAGGACATACAGATTCGGTCCTTCCCTGAAAACTCTAAAGAAGTTACCATATGAGAGGACCCCGGAGGAGAACGCCGAGATCGCGCGAGAAGAAGTGAGGAACTTCTTTGAAGGGGTGAAAGCAAAGAAACATCCACCTCCGGAGGAGAAGGTAGATCCGGTGAAAGCGAAGCGCACTCTGGCTGCCCTGACAAAACCACCCAAGTCTCCGCCGAAAGGCAACTATGAGCGCATTATTGGAAAGGAATTTGCCGAAGCGGAGCGGTCGGGAAGTACTGTCAGTGATCAAAGGCTGAAAGAACGATGAGCTGGGAAACAAATTTCCGAGCTCGGCGAACAAGCGAAGCAATCGTGCCCCCCGCTCAAGGTGCCTAGCGACATCGTCGCTGATGATCCAAGGATGGTGCCCGGTTATAGCAATCTTGGAGATTACCTGCCCGACGGTGTACATTATGATTTCATGGAGGTGCAGATACAAAGATACGAGTACGAGAAGCCTCTCGTCAAAGATGAAAGATCTCTATCAACGATGATGCGAAGATTGCATGATTGGTACTTGAAAATCTACAAAGAGTCTGGGGGGAGGAATACTTTGTATGTGAGAGTTAAAAAGGAGCATGACCTCATTGGAATTGAACTGTTGCCTATTCCATTTGAGGAGTTCTTCCAGTTTTTCAATCAATTGACCCTCGATAAAGCAACGGTCACCTGCTACTGTCTGTAAGTAGTACTACTTCTGTCATTAAGTCTCTCTATATAGCTCAGCTCTTTCATTGCATGTATTTATAATTATCCTCACTATATTATGCAGATTGAAGATCATCGAATTGAAGAAAAGACAAATCGGTGATACTGGGTTCATTAACACAAATCTCATAGATGCAACTGAGGTTAAATTTCATGCCGCAGATACCGAGGCCAACTTGCTACGATTGTTGGTAATAAATGAAAATAAAGATATAATACTCTTTCCTTACAACTTCAAGTGAGTGTTACTGTCTTGTGCATATTCGGTTTCCCTTATATATTAGTCAAGGTTATAGTAATGTAATTGATGAGTTATGCATGCGTGTGTAGTTTCCACTATATTCTCCTAGAGATTAAGCTTGAGCAGGGACTAGTAACCGTCTTAGACTCGAGATGAAAAGATCCCTAGGACTATTCGAACATGACTCAAATGCTCGAGAAGTAAGTTAAATCGATCATTATCCACCATATCAGCAACTTTGTTCATTTCCTGATATATCAAGTAATTGTTTTCTTTGTCTGGCAGGGTTTGGAGAAAATTCACCAAAAAAGCTTCGGGACTCCCGAAGAAGCTGCAATTTAGACACCCAAAAGTAAGTACTATAGTAGCATGTTCCGCGCATCTCCTAGTGATTCAAGCGCTAGTTTCATCAATACCATTTGGCATTCTTGCTTATCAGTTCGATTGACCTCTGTTTCTTGTAAAGTGGTTGTGGCAGGAACAAGGGAATGATTTCTGTGGATACTACGTTTGCGAGTCCATCCGCCACACGACCTGTGAGCAGGGCTACTCTGACGAACAATATGAAGTGCGTAAATAACAACATTCACAATTTTATTTTATTACCATCATTTGTGTTGAGTTTCATTCATTCATTCATATATATATATATATATATATATATATATATATATATATGGACCCCCTTCTTCAAATTAGATGTTTCGGAAGCGGGATGAACTCCTAGCACCACCTCGCATGCGAGCAATTCAAGAGGAATTGGCGGCATTCTTTCTTGACCACGTGATCGCTGAAGATGGAGAATACTATGTGGATCATGCGTCCGTATGTTAGGATTTGTAAGAGATAATTATTGTATATATGTAGCCAGTAGTGTCGGATAGATATACGAGAACTTGTTGTTCGACCAATCTCTCAGAGAAGGAGAGGTGGTCGATATCACTTCTCTCTGTATGCATATATGTTCATGACGATCTTCTGTTTGCTTTGTTTGCTTACTAGCTAGCTAGCGTGTCTAGTCCTCTCTATACGTATGTATAGTACGTAGCATCGACCAAGCACGGACATAAGAGAGGACACTTCTCTCTATTAATTTTAGCTAGCTAACACAATATATGAAACACCTAAATTAACCCTCCAAAATCCCCAAACCCCCCCCCCCTTTAAAAAAACAAAAACCCCAACCACAGAAATGCTGACGCGTGGATGCCTATTGGTCCCGGTTGGTGCCACCAACCGGGACCAAAGGCCCTCCTGCCTGGGCTCCGCGCACATGCCACGTGGAGGCCCATCTGTCCCGGTTCTGGACTGAACCGGAACTAAAGGGATAGGGCATTAGTACTAACCCTTTAGTCTCGGTTCAGGAACCGGGACAAAAGGCCCTTACGAACCGGGACAATAGGCCCGTTTTCTACTAGTGCATGCCTGCCGGGGGAAACTCCCCTCGATGATAGAAAGGCTAAAACTGAAAGAAGTAAGATAAAATAGGACGGAGCTCCAGCCCTTAGTCGCTCTCCATGCTTTTTCATGCATTGGAGATCGCCACGGCGCCAGGTATATCAAAGCATGATCAAATCGCTCCTAGAGAGTTCTCCCCCATATCTTCCCCCAATCAACCTGGATCTGGTCACATGAGGGGTGGGGGATTTCTTGCCATCTGCTCCAGCTTCCGCGCGATTTCTTTTAGCTCCGGCTTGGCAGCATCTGGCCAGACCACCTCCCATAAGGATAGGTTTTTTGTAGTCTTCCTCGCGATCACCTGCATACCCATCCAAGTCAATCGATTAAAACATATATGTCATTCCTGCTTTTCCAGAGAGCCCACAGGGCCGCAGCTTGCACAAAGGCAGCTGTAGTGTTAGGTTTGCTGGCCCAGCATTCCAGCATTTTGTGTATATTATCACAAATATCAATATTGGCCGCTTCCCTAACTACTCTCCAAAGTTCAGCAGCAACAACACAAGAAAAGAATAAATGGCAAGAGGACTCATGTTTAGAACAAAAAAAACAAGTTATATCTGGAACATGTTGTCTCTTGCAAAGGTTGTCTCTGGTTAAGAGTTTATTTTTTGCAATCAACCAGAGAAAAATTTGAATTCTAGGAGGTATTTTTATTTTCCACACCACAAGAATATTCCCAGGGAGGATCCCCCTAAATTAACAACATTGTAAAAGGATTTTACTGTGTACAGTCCCTTCGTCTTGTATTTCCATACAAGGGTATCAGGTCTGTCAATCAGAACTAGAGTTTTAATCTCCTCAAAAAGGTTATTCCAGTAAATCATCATGCTGGAGGAGAAACATCTCCTAAAATTAATCTTGAGGTTGACCCCATCCCAAACCTCATCAATGGTAGCATGCTGGTCCACAGCAATGGAGTAAAGCCCCCAGTGCTGAGTAGCAAGATTAGTCTCACCACACCAGCAATGTTCCCAAAATCTAATACTCTTGCAATTACCCACCTTCTAGGTGAAGGAAATATGCCCTAGAGGCAATAATAAAGCTATTATTTATTTCCTTATATCATGATAAATGTTTATTATTCATGCTAGAAATGTATTAACCGGAAACATAATACATGTGTGAATACATAGACAAACAGAGTGTCACTAGTATGCCTCTACTTGACTAGCTCGTTGATCGAAGATGGTTATGTTTCCTAACCATAGACATGTGTTGTCATTTGATTAACGAGATCACATCATTAGGAGAATGATGTGATTGACATGACCCATTCCATTAGCTTAGCACCCGATCGTTTAGTATGTTGCTATTGCTTTCTTCATGACTTATACATGTTCCTATGACTATGAGATTATGCAACTCCCGTTTGCTGGAGGAACACTTTGTGTGCTACCAAACGTCACAACATAATTGGGTGATTATAAAGGAGCTCTATAGGTGTCTCCAAAGGTACATGTTGGGTTGGCGTATTTCGAGATTAGGATTTGTCACTCCGATTGTCGAAGAGATATCTCTGGGCCCTCTCGGTAATGCACATCACATAAGCCTTGCAAGCATTGCAACTAATGAGTTAGTTGCGAGATGATGTATTATGAAACGAGTAAAGAGACTTGCCGGTAACGAGATTGAACTAGGTATTGAGATACCGACGATCGAATCTCGGGCACATAACATACCGATGACAAAGGGAACACTGTATGTTGTTATGCGGTCTGACCAATAAAGATCTTCGTAGAATATGTGGGAGCCAATATGAGCATCCAGGTTCCGCTATTGGTTATTGACTGGAGACATGTATCGGTCATGTCTACATTGTTCTCGAACCCGTAGGGTCCGCACGCTTAAGGTTTCGATGATTGTTATATTATGAGTTTATAAGTTTTGATGTACCGAAGGAGTTTGAAGTCCCTAATGAGATCAGGGACATGCCGAGGAGTCTCGAAATGGTCGAGACATAAAGATCAATATATTGGACGACTATATTCGGACATCTGAAAGGTTCCGAGTGATTCGGGTATTTTCGGAGGTACCGGGGAGTTACGGGAATACGAGGAAGAAGCAATGGACCTTAATGGGCCTTAGTGGAAAGGACCAGGGGGTGGCGCGCGCCCCTCCCAAGCCCAGTCCGAATTGGACAAGGGGTTTGGGGCGCGGCCCCTCTCTTCCTTCCTTCCCCTCTTCCTTCCCCTCTTCCCCCCTTTCCCCCCTTCTCCTAGTTGGACTAGGAAAGGAGGAAATCTACTCCAACTAGGAGTAGGAATCCTACTCCCTGGCGCGCCCCTCCTAGGGCCGGCCTCCTCCCCCTTGCTCCTTTATATACGGGGGCAAGGGGGCACCTCTAAACACACAAGTTGATCCTCGTGATCGTTTTCTTAGCCGTGTGCGGTGCCCCCTTCCACCATACTCCTCGATAATATTGTAGCGGTGCTTAGGCGAAGCCCTGCGACGGTAGAACATCAAGATCGTCACCACGCCATCGTGCTGACGGAACTCTTCCCCGACACTTTTCTGGATCGGAGTCCGGGGATCGTCATCGAGCTGAACATGTGCTAGAACTCGGAGGTGCCATAGTTTCGGTGCTTGATCGGTCAGGCCGTGAAGATGTATGACTACATCAATCGCGTTGTCGTAACGCTTCCGCTTCCGGTCTATGAGGGTACGTAGACAATACTCTCCCCTCGTGTTGCCATGCATCACCATGATTTTGCGTGTGCGTAGGATTTTTTTTTGAAATTACTACGTTCCCCAACAGTGGCATCCGAGCCTAGGTTTTATGTGTTGATGTTATATGCACGAGTAGAACACAAGTGAGTTGTGGGCGATATAAGTCATACTGCTTACCAGCATGTCATACTTTGGTTCGGCGGTATTGTTTGATGAAGCGGCCCGGACCGACATTACGCGTACGCTTACGCGAGACTGGTTCTACCAACGTGCTTTGCACACAGGTGGCTGGCGGGTGTCAGTTTCTCCAACTTTAGTTGAACCGAGTATGGCTACGCCCGGTCCATGCAAAGGTTAAAACATCACCAACTTGACAAACTATCATTGTGGTTTTGATGCGTAGGTAAGATTGGTTCTTGCTTAAGCCCGTAGCAGCCACGTAAAACATGCAACAACAAAGTAGAGGACGTCTAACTTGTTTTTGCAGGGCATGTTGTGATGTGATATGGTCAAGACGTGATGAGATATAAGTTGTTGTATGAGATGATCATGTTTTGTTGAAGTTATCGACAACTGGCAAAATCCTTATGGTTGTCTCTCTATTGCATAAGATGCAAGTGCCCAATAATTACTTTACTTTATCGCTATGCGATAGCAATAGTTGCAAGAGCAATTGTTGGCGAGACGACCATGTGACGACACATTGATATAGATCAAGATGATGTAGATCATGGTGTCATGCCGGTGATGATATTGATCATGATAGTACTTTGAAGATAGAGATCAAAGGCGCAAGATGATGATGGCCATATCATGTCCCATATTTTGATTGCATATGATGTTTATCTTTTATACATCTTATTTTTGCTTTGTTTGATGGTAGCATTTTAAGATGATCTCTCACTAATTATCAAGAAGTGTTCTCCCTGAGTATGCACCGTTGCGAAAGTCCTTCGTGCTGAGACACCACGTGATGATCGGGTGTGATAGGCTCTACGTTCAAATACAACGGGTGCAAAACAGTTGCACACGCGGAATACTCAGGTTATACTTGACGAGCCAATCATATACAGATATGGCCTCGGAACACGGAGATCGAAAGGTCGAGCGTGAATCATATAGTAGATATGATCAACATAGTGATGTTCACCGTTGAAACTACTCCATCTCACGTGATGATCGGACATGGTTTAGTTGATTTGGATCACGTGATCACTTAGAGGATTAGAGGGATGTCTGTCTAAGTGGGAGTTCTTAAGTAATATGATTAAATTGAACTTAAATTTATCATGAACTTAGTCCTGATAGTATTTTGCAAATCATGTTGTAGATCAATAACTCGCATTGTTGCTTCCCTGTGTTTATTTTGATATGTTCCTAGAGAAAACTAAGTTGAAAGATGATGGTAGCAATTACACGGACTGGGTCCATAACTTGAGGATTATCCTCATTGCTGCACAGAAGAATTATGTCCTTGATGCACCACTAGGTGACAGACCTATTGTAGGAGAAGATGCAGACGTTATGAACGTTTGGCTAGCTCAATATGATGACTACTTGATAGTTTAGTGCACCATGCTTAACGGCTTAGAATCATGACTTCAAAGACGTTTTGAACGTCATGGACCATATGAGATGTTCCAGGAGTTGAAGTTAATATTTCAAGCAAATACCCGAGTTGAGAGATATGAAGTCTCCAACAAGTTCTATAGCTAAAAGATGGAGGAGAATCGCTCAACTAGTGAGCATGTACTCAGATTGTCTGGGTACTACAATCGCTTGAATCAAGTGGGAGTTAATCTTCTAGATAAGATAGTGATTGACAGAATTCTCTAGTCACCATCACCAAGTTAGTAGAACTTCGTGATGAACTATAATATGCCAGGGATGACGAAAACGACTCCCAAGCTTTTCATGATGATGAAATCGATGAAGGTAGAAATCAAGAAAGAGCATCAAGTGTTGATGGTTGACAAGATCACTAGTTTCAAGAAAAGGGCAAAGGAAAAAAGGGGAACTTCAAGAAGAACAGCAAGCAAGTTGCTGCTCAAGTGAAGAAGCCCAAGTATGGTCCTAAGCCTGAGACTAAGTGCTTCTACTGCAAATAGACTGGTCACTGGAAGCGGAACTACCCTAAGTGATTGGCAGATAAGAAGGATGGCAAAGTGAACATAAGTATATTTGATATACATGTTATTGATGTGTACTTTACTAGTGTTTATAGCAACCCCTTAGTATTTGATACTAGTTCAGTTGCTGATTTGTAACTCGAAACGGGAGTTGCAGAATAAACAGAGACTAGTTAAGGGTGAAGTGATGATGTGTGTTGGAATTGGTTCCAAGATTGATATGATCATCATCGCACACTCCCTATACTTTCGGGATTAGTGTTGAAACTAAATAAGTGTTATTTGGTGTTTGCGTTGGGCATGTATATGATTTGATCATGTTTATTGCAATACGGTTATTCATTTAAGTTAGAGAACAATTGTTGTTCTGTTTACATGAATAAAACCTTCTATGGTCATACACACCAACGAAAATGGTTTGTTGGATCTCGATCGTAGTGATACACATATTCATAATATTGAAGCCAAAAGGATGCAAAGTTAATAATGATAGTGCAACTTATTTGTGGCACTGCCGTTTTAAGTCATATTGGTGTAAATCACATGAAGAAACTCCATGCTGATGGAATTTTGGAATCACTTGATTATAAATCACTTGATGCTTGAGAACCATGCCTTATGGGCAAGATGACTAAAGACTCCGTTCTCCCGAACAATGGAGCGAGCAACTGACTTATTGGAAATAATACATACTGATGTATGCGATCTGATGAGTGTTGAGGCTCGTGGCAGGTATCGTTATTTTCTGACCTTCACAGATGATTTGAGCAGATATGGGTATATCTACTTGATGAAACATAAGTCTGAAACATTTGAAAAGTTCAAAGAATTTCAGAGTGAAGTGAAAATCATCGTGACAAGAAAATATGGTTTCTACGATCTGATCGCGGAGACAAATATTTGAGTTACGAGTTTGGTCTTCAATTAAAACAATGTGAAATAGTTTCACAAATTCGTGCCACCTGGAACACCACAGCATAATGGTGTGTCCGAACGTCATAACCGTATTATTAGATATAGTACAATATATCATGTTTTTACCGATTTACCACTATCGTTTTGGGGTTATGCATTAGAGATAGCTACATTCACGTTAAATAGGGCACCATCTAAATCCGTTGAGACGACACCGTATGAACTATGGTTTGTCAAGAAACCTAAGCTGTCGTTTCTTAAAGTTTGAGATTGCAATGCTTATGGAAAAAGTTTCAACCTGATAAGCTCAAACCCAAATCGGAGAAGTGCGTCTTCATAGGATACCCAAAAGAAAATGTTGGGTACACCTTCTGTCACAGATCCGAAGGCAAGATATTCGTTGCTGAGAATGGATCCTTTCTAGAGAAGGAGTTTCTCTCGAAAGAAGTGAGTGGGAGGAAAGTAGAACTTGATGAGGTAACTGTACCTGCCCCCTTATTGGAAAGTAGTTCATCACAGAAATTTGTTCCTGTGACTACTACACCAATTAGTGAGGAAGCTAATGATGATGATCATGTAACTTCGGATCAAGTTACTACCGAACCTCGTAGGTAAACCAGAGTGAGATCTGCACTAGAGTGGTACGGTAATCCTGTTCTGGAGGTCATGTTACTTGACCATGACGAGCCTATGAACTATGAGGAAGCGATGATGAGCCTAGATTCCGGGAAATGGCTTGAGGCCATGAAATCTGAGATGAGATCCATGTATGAGAATAAAGTATGGACTTTGATTGACTTGCCCATTGATCGGCGAGCCATTAATATTAAATGGATCTTTAAGAGGAAAACGGACGCTGATAGTAGTATCACTATCTACAAAGCTAGAATTGTCGAAAAAAGGTTTTTGACAAGTTCAAGGTGTTGACTACGATGAGAGTTTCTCACTCGTATCTATGCTTAAGTCTGTCCGAATCATGTTTGCAATTGTTGCATTTTATGAAATCTGGCAAGTGGATAAACAAAACTGCATTCCTTAATGGATTTATTAAAGAAGAGTTGTATATGATGCAACCAGAAGGTTTTGTCAATCCTAAAGGTACTAACAAAATATGCAAGCTCCAGCGATCCATCTATGGACTGGTGCAAGCATCTCGGAGTTGGAATATACGCTTTGATAAGTTGATCAAAGCATATAGTTTTATACAGACTTGCGGTGAAGCCTATATTTACAAGAAAGTGAGTGGGAGCACTACAACATTTCTGATAAGTATATGTGAAAGACATATTGTTGATCGGAGATAATGTAGAATTATTCTGCAAAGCATAAAGGAATATTTGAAAGGAGTTTTTCAAAGAAAGACCTCGGTGAAGCTGCTTACTTATTGAGCTTCAAGATCTATAGAGATAGATCAAGATGCTTGATAAATTTTTTCAATGAGTACATACCTTGATAAGATTTTGAAGTAGTTCAAAATGGAAAAGTCAAAGAAGAAGTTCTTGCCTGTGTTACAAGGTGTGAAGTTGAGTAAGACTCAAAACCCGACCACGACAGAAGATAGAGAGAGAATGAAAGTCATTCCCTATGCCTTAGCCATAGGTTCTATAAAGTATGCCATGCTGTGTACCAGACCTACTGTATACCCTGCCCTGAGTTTGGCAAGGGAGTACAATAGTGATCTAGGAGTAGATCACTGGACATTGGTCAAAATTATCCTTAGTGGAATAAGGATATGTTACTCGATTATGGAGGTGACAAAAGGTTCGTCGTAAAGGGTTACGTCGATGCAAGTTTTGACACTGATCCAGATGACTCTAAGTCTCAATCTGGATACATATTGAAAGTGGGAGCAATTAGCTAGAATAGCTCCATGCAGAGCATTGTTGACATAGAAATTTGCAAAATACTTACAGATCTGAATGTGGTAGACCCGTTGACTAAACTTCTCTCACAAGCAAAACATGATCACATCTCAGTACTCTTTGGGTGATAATCACATAGCGATGTGAACTAGATTATTGACTCTAGTAAACCCTTTGGGTGTTGGTCACATGTCGATGTGAACTATGGGTGTTAATCACATGGTGATGTGAACTATTGATGTTAAATCACATGGCGATGTGAACTAGATTATTGACTCTAGTGCAAGTGGGAGACTGAAGGAAATATGCCCTAGAGGCAATAATAAAGCTATTATTTATTTCCTTATATCATGATAAATGTTTATTATTCATGCTAGAATTGTATTAACCAAAAACATAATACATGTGTGAATACATAGACAAACAGAGTGTCACTAGTATGCCTCTACTTGACTAGCTCGTTGATCGAAGATGGTTATGTTTCCTAACCATAGACATGTGTTGTCATTTGATTAACAGGATCACATCATTAGGAGAATGATGTGATTGACATGACCCATTCCATTAGCTTAGCACCCGGCTGATCGTTTAGTATGTTGCTATTGCTTTCTTCATGACTTATACATGTTCCTATGACTATGAGATTATGCAACTCCCGTTTGCCGGAGGAACACTTTGTGTGCTACCAAACTCACAACGTAACTGGGTGATCATAAAGGAGCTCTATAGGTGTCTCCAAAGGTACATGTTGGGTTGGCGTATTTCGAGATTAGGATTTGTCACTCCGATTGCCGGAGAGGTATCTCTGGGCCCTCTCGGTAATGCACATCACATAAGCCTTGCAAGCATTGCAACTAATGAGTTAGTTGCGAGATGATGTATTACGAAACGAGTAACGAGACTTGCCGGTAACGAGATTGAACTAGGTATTGAGATACCGACGATCGAATCTCGGGCAAGTAACATACCGATGACAAAGGAAACACTGTATGTTGTTATGCGGTCTGACCGATAAAGATCTTCGTAGAATATGTGGGAGCCAATATGAGCATCCAGGTTCCGCTATTGGTTATTGACCGGAGACATGTCTCGGTCATGTCTACATTGTTCTCGAACCCGTAGGGTCCGCACGCTTAAGGTTTCGATGATAGTTATATTATGAGTTTATAAGTTTTGATGTACCGAAGGAGTTCGGAGTCCCGGATGAGATCGGGGACATGCCGGGGAGTCTCGAAATGGTCGAGACATAAAGATCGATATATTGGACGACTATATTCGGACATCGGAAAGGTTCCGAGTGATTCGGGTATTTTCGGAGGTACCGGGGAGTTACGGGAATACGAGGAAGAAGCAATGGGCCTTAATGGGCCTTAGTGGAAAGGACCAGGAGGTGGCGCGCTCCCCTCCCAAGCCGAGTCCAAATTGGACAAGGGGTTTGGGGCGCGGCCCCTCTCTCCCTTCCTTCCCCTCTTCCCCCCCCCCTTTCCCCCTTCTCCTAGTTGGACTAGGAAAGGAGGAAACCTACTCCAACTAGGAGTAGGAATCCTACTCCCTGGCGCGCCCCTCCTAGGGTCGGCCTCCTCCCCCTTGCTCCTTTATATACGGGGGCAAGGGGGCACCTCTAAACACACAAGTTGATCCTCGTGATCTTTTTCTTAGCCGTGTGCGGTGCCCCCTTCCACCATACTCCTCGATAATATTGTAGCGGTGCTTAGGCGAAGCCCTGCGACGGTAGAACATCAAGATCGTCACCACGCCGTCGTGTTGACGGAACTCTTCCCCGACACTTTGCTGGATCGGAGTCCAGGGATCGTCATCGAGCTGAACGTGTTCTAGAACTCGGAGGTGTTGTAGTTTCGAACGTGTTCTAGAACGTAGTCCAGGGAGGCCGTGAAGACGTATGACTACATCAACCGCGTTGTCATAACGCTTCCTCTTCCGGTCTACGAGGGTATGTAGACAATACTCTCCCCTCTTGTTGCTATGCATCACCATGATCTTGCGTGTGCGTAGGAATTTTTTTGAAATTACTACGTTCCCCAACACTAGGCATACCCAAATTTAGTGGCCTGAATAGCCTAGAGTATTCCTTTCCAGAAGGGTGAGGCTCACACACTAGAGCAGGCAAAAATATTAGGATTATGAATATTATATTTATGGTCAACTATATTCTTCCAGATCTTACCCTCATCTAAGATATATCTTTTGCCCCAGGAAGCAAGAAGGCAAAGATTAAAATCTGCCAAATTAGTTATACCCAGACCACCAAAATTCTTTTTAGTGGCTAGGGACCCCCAATTAGCAAGGTGGTATTTAAAGTGCCCCTCATGATTATACCAGAAACAGTGAGCCATTTGAGAATTAATCAGGGCTATAGCCCATTTAGGAATTTAATTATCCCCATCAAATATGAAGGGATACTAGCCAGGCAGGATTGTACTAATATTAATCTCTTGCCAAAGGACAGGAGCCTCCCTCTCCAGCCTGCCCCTCTTTTAATAATTTTGTCAACCACGGGCTGAAGATCCTCTTTCCTAAGTTTATTGTAGTGAAGAGGAGCTTTAAGGTATCTAATGGGAAAACTTCCCAGCTTACAACCCATGACTTGGGCAAAAATATTAGCCGTATTAGAATTAATATTAATGGGGACCAAATCACATTTATGGAAGTTGATCCTCAAGGCAGAGATCAATTCAAAACAAGATAATGGCCACTTTAGGTTTTTAGCCTGGTCTAAACTATTGCCTAGAAAAAGGAGAGTATCATCTGCATATTGCAGGCTGATTACTCCAGCAGGATTAGAGGGAGGAAAAACCCCCTCAATAAACTTGTTAGAAGATGCCTTGTCTAGTATTCGAGTGAAGACATCTGCTACAAGATTAAATGGTAGGGGTGAAGCAGGGTCTCCCTGCCTTACTCCCTTACCAATCAAGAAAAAGTCATTGTTCATGTCATTTAACATGACACCAATAGATGCATTATATAACAAAGGCTTAATTTTATTGATCCAGTCAGGGCTAAAGCCCCTTGTGGACATCATATCTATTAGAAACTCTCTATTTACCATGTCATAAGCTTTCTCATAGTAAAGTTTGGAAACAAAACCAGACATTTTCCTAGCATGAACAGCATGAATAATTTCATGTGCAGCTACAATGCTTTCCACAATAAACCTGCCTTTTATAAAAGCAGTTTGATTAGGGGAAATCAATTCATTACAGATGGGGCCAAACTTATTGGTGACACACTTGGAAAAAAAATTAAAGCTGCAATTAGTCATAGCCAAGGGTCTAAACTTTTCAAGTTTGGCAGCATCCGGCTCCTTAGGAACTAGGGTAAGTAGAGAGAAGTTGAGTCTAAATAAATCTATCTCACCTTTCTCCTAGTCTCTAAACAGAGCAAACAAATCATTCTTAATAACATCCCAAAATTGCTGGTAAAACAAAAAAGGGAACCCATCAGGTCCAGGAGCCCCCTCAGCATAAGAGCCAAATACTGCCTCCTTAATTTCTTTCTCAGTAAAAGGGGTGTTAAGCATATCATTTTGAGCACTAGTAACTTTACTATCATCACCCCAAAAAGTCATCTTCTAAGGTGATGCCAATTTTATCTTGGTGTCCAAATAACTTCTTATAAAATTTAACAACAACATCTAGAATACCTTTAGGATCATTCACATGACCATTTTCTCCTTCCAGCATCAATACTTTTTCCTTTCTCCTTTTCTGGTTAGCAATGGCCTTGAAGTATCCAGTATTATGTTCTCCCTCCAGGATGTCCCTCTCTCTGGACCTCTGCCTGGCTTTGATCTCCTCCCTGGTCCAGATATCATTCAGCTCACCTGAAATAGATTTAATTTTATTCCTGGAGTTAGGGGAAAGAGGTTGGGATTCTGCAATAATATCAAGGAAGTTATATTCAGCAATTAGAGATTGCTTCTGTCTATTTTGGGCAGCCTCATAATTGATGCACCACCCTTTAATAGCATTTCTAGTAACCCTAATTTTGAACTGCCAAATATCAATGGCTTTAACTAAGTGACACTCAGTATTCCAAGCTTTGATCACCACTTCCCTAAAACCTTCCACCTCAAGACACCATTTCTCAAACCTGAACATTTTGTTTTTAGGGATCTCAATGTCACATGTATCAACCACCAGGGGAGTGTGATCACTAGCCACTCTAGGCAGAGCTTTCACCTGAATATTAGGATGTAAGCTCTCCCACTCCACAGTAATGAAGACTCTATCTAAAGTGGCCATAACTAAAGAATCCTGGTTGTTACCCCAAGTAAATTTCCTCCCAGAGTTTTTGAGCTCAATAAGGCCAAATTTATTAATCCAGTCATTAAAGAGATCTGCCCAATGCTGGTTTATCTCGCCAGTATTTTTGTCACAGGCCTCTCTGACTAGATTAAAATCCCCACCTATCATAGTAGGGCCATCCCACATATCAAAAACACTATGCAGCTCTTGAAAAAGTCTAGTTTAAAAGCATCATAAGCAGAACCATACACAAAAAATAGTTTCCAAATGATGTTGTCGATTTTATTTCTCAGCATAAGAGCAACACTAAAGATGTGAATGTCAGAACTAATAATTTCAAACACATCATCTTTCACACCCACCAACACCCATCCAGCGGTATTCAACAGCTGGAAGCCAGTTCCACACAAATTCAAGGCCAACATCTATGGCCTCTAGTTGGGAACTGGTAAAATTTTCTGTTTTTGATTCGGAAAGACAAATAAAATCAGGGTGATGTGCTCTAATGAGCTCCTGCACCCTAGTGCTTTTGGAGGATCCATTTAGTCCCCTGACATTCCAAAAGACACCTATCATGATTAAATTTTTAGTCTCCTCCTACTTTTACTCTTCCTATGGGAAGACACCTCAACCCATGGCACATCTGAGGTATCATGCACATTATTATGTGTATTATCCCCATTTTTATCTCTGCCAGTGGGATCAGGCTCAACACAATTAAATTCCTCTCCTGTGATATCAATATCAGGAGGGAGAAAAATCTCTGGGTTATTGTCTTGGAGCTTAGCTAACCTGTCTAGCTCATTCTGTTTTATTATCTCAACATTTTGAGCAACTGTCAGGCAGTCATCTCCCATATTAATACCAGAAGATAGAGTCTTCATTACTGTGGAGTGGGAGAGGGCATTGGGGTATTATTATTAAGTAAGAGCTTTAGATAGAGTCTTCATTACTTGGGGTCTACAGTAATAAAGACTCTATCTAAAGTGGCCATAACTACAGTATACCAGAAGATAGAGTCTTCATTACTTAATATCGCAGTGCCAGCAGAGGGCCGTGGGGTATTAATATTTTCCCAGACTTTTCCATCTCAGTTTCCATTTGTTCTCCCAGTAGATCATCATCACTGTTGACATTGGTGTCCTCAATCTTATTGCTAGCAGGGTCAGATGGGTTGTCAGAGTTGGAGCTTTCTTCAGCATCTTTTTCCACTGCAAACCTCAACAGATACAACTCATGCCGAATTTCCACCACTCTATCAGTAGGTATTTTGCTGGGGTCTCTGACTGCAACTTGAATTCTCACTTCCTCATAAAATCTTTTGAATATCATGTGCCAATCAATATTAACCAGAACCCCTAAAATTGATGTCACTTGAGCTATAACACTCCAGCTTATCCACTTTGGGGGCAATCCTTGCATTACTATCCAAGTTTCTGTCAAGGAGTCATATTCTGGCATTTCTCCTCCCCATTTCATGAAAGATATAGTTGCTCTCTTCCTTTTCAGATTCATGGATGGGTACTCAGCAAGCTCATCAATTCTTTTATTTGGGGGGAACCTCACCAGGAATTTGTTTTTATCATATGGTCTTATCTGCCATGGCCAGTTGGTTTTCCACATCTCAATGGAACATTGCCCAAGCTCATCTCCTGTGATATTCCCTCCCTCCACAACCACCAAGCCTACATTTCCAAAGTCAAGCCAATTGCTATCACTAAAATCTCCAGCTTCCACATGGAAGAACCACATGCCTGTGTTAGCACTCCCCCAATAGTGTGCAGCAGGGTATGGCTTATACCAGGTGGGGCATACATCCATATGATGGCCAACAGTTTTACAGATGAAATAATTCCTAGGTAAAGAGCACATCCCAACAAAGTGTCCAGGCAGTCCACAGTTATAGCATATGGCTCCAATGAACTTCGGATCAACATTGTAAGGTGCACTCCCCTCCACATCACTATTGCTCTGTATCTGATCAGCATTGTTGTCCACAGCCCCCCCCCCTTTGGGATTTTTCTTCATGTTGTTTTTGCTGGATCTAGAGGGTAAAGCTAGGCCATTGCCACCAGACGAGCTCCCAGAGTTGTAAGGTAGTTGCTGTTGGTATGACATCATGCCTGGCTGCAAAGGAAACTGATAAGGGAATTGTTGCTGTTGCATAGGCCACTGACTTACACCCTGGAATTGAGCATATCCTCCTGTTGGAAATCCTGCATGCATCTGGCCCTGTGGGAACATATGATTCGATTGAGGCAGAGGAACAATCGGTGGCCTGGAGTAGATAGAGATGGGAGGCATCTGGGTCGCAGGAGGTCGAGCAGTCTGGTGCTGCATCTTCCCTCCTCCTGATGATTTGGGGTTAGCAGTCTCACCACGCCATGTCTCATTTCTTCCCCTCCCTGCTGCATATCTCCCTCCTCCTCGAGAACCCTCTCTTCCAGCTCCGGCCATCCTTTTGACCACAACAGCAAATGGAATTCTCCCGTGCTTTCTAGCCCAACAATCCCTGGAGTAACTGAACTGCTTCGGAAGGGGCAGGTGATCAGCCGCTCCAACAGGGTGGCAATCTTTGGCAGAGAACTCTCCACGCTCAAACAAATCTTTCCTGACCCACACTAGCGAGCCAGGAGGAGCCCCGCGGCGGCGGCGGAGATGAACCCTAGCTGGGGGAACAGACTGGGCCTTGCTCTCTCTTATAGGATCTGTAGGAAGCGTCTTCTGCTTGGGCGCCTCCCCTTTTCGAGCGCCAGCCAACCAGCAGTCACCAAGTGTCTCTAGCTCGGACCTCACATCCACCTCACACCCGACAAGCAAAGGCCCTCCGCACAGTGACAGAGCACCCCCCATAGTTTTTTCTCGCCAGACAAAAAGTAACCAATGCCGACGGCGACGTCGCCCGCCGATTCTCACGCTTATGTTCCACTCAAATCGGAGAGCCAGGAGGCGTGGATTGAAAATTGTGGCAAGTAGCAACAGAAATCCCCTCCAGAGCCCTCACCTCCACTTGGGAATCCGCGCTCAATCTCGACTGGCCGCCGTCGACGAGGATGCACGCTGCGGAGATGAACCTGATGGTATCACCCCCAGCATGCACTCCCACCGCCGCGCCCTCCATGGATCCTCTGACTTTGCCTCCGTCCGCGCCCACATCACAAATGCAGCCGGCGGGGATTGGGGGAAGGCGGGCATCCTTGCCCTCTCCTCCATCGTGGCCTCGTCGTGGATCAATTTCGCCAGGGTCCTCTGCTCCAGATCCGCCCTCCTCTGACAGATCCCCGCATATTGCAGCGCCATAGATCTCGTGCTCGGGTCTGTCGCCGCCGCCACCGCCCGATCCGCCGCCTTCCACTCCCGAACTCGCCAGATCCACGACGCGGTGGCGTCCCGGATCCTGATCGCCCGCTCCACCCAACTCCGAGCCCCAGTCACCATGAGCACTCCCTGCGGAACTGGTGAGATCAATCTCATAATCTCCGGAAAGGTTTCGTGGATATGACGAGTCAACTGAGGAGGGGAAGGGGGTGCGGCCGCGCTTGGCGCCCGTGATCCTCGTCGGCGAGGAGGCATGTCGAGTGGCTAGCGCAGCGAGAGCTGCGGTGGATCTGGCAATGGCGAGCAGGAGGCGTGAGGTCGCCGTGGTTGCGAGCGGGGGAGCAGGGGAGCGGGGGAATTCTTAAGGAAGGGCGCTAGAACATGAGTTTAATTAAAAAGTCTGTCAAATTACCATTTACAAGTACTTGTGCTTTTCAGCGACTCTGTCCCACGATTATACGCATTATATAATATCATGAACTCTTAACAGTTTTTTTAAGAAATGAACTCTTATCTTTTTTTAACACAAAATGAACTCTTATCTGTTGTGGTAGTCATTTCATAATCTCTCTTTTAGTGGTTATAATTATAAATACTAGACGATGTCCCGCACGTTGTTGCGGGATTATTTTGCAATATTTTTCTAAGATATTAATAATTTTATGGAAATAAGAATATTCGGAGAAATAATATGTGAGCTAAATCTAAAAATACATATGATTTATTGTGTTTGATTATTGTATTTTTGTAAAATATTTATTAAATATATCATGCATGTTTGCATGTTGAAGTCAACCTTTTCCTATGACTCATTGAATGCTGAAGTGAGTCTTTTCTAATGCATGTTGCTTGATGAGGTGGCATGCTTATATGTTGAGAGAAATATGTTAGTGGGGGCTAGCTATTTAGATATAGAAGATACCGTGTTAAATACTTTCTCAATAAAGTTCCATAAGATCTTTTACTTTATAGTCCTATAAAAATAAATAAGGACTCATAAATTTCAGTTTGGAAGTAAATAATACGAGTAATAGATATATTTCATATTGTTAATCGTGGGGCCCACTTATCCTCACCACCTTCCGCTCTCCATCCTACACATCACAAACGCGAGCTCGGCCGCCATGGCGCCACCTCTGCTCCCCCTCTTCTCCCCGTCCCCGAAGCAGCCACCGCCGCCGCCGTGGCTCCACGGCCCCAAAGCCCCCGCCACCGTGACCCCTCCACACCCTACAGAGGCCCCTTCGAGCTCGAAACCGCAGCCGCAAAGAAAAACCAGCTCCTCCGCCAACCCCCTCAGCGCCGGCGTCCCCGGCGGCCGCACCCGCCGCGCCGTGCTCGGGATCATCCGCCGGGTCCGCTCCCTGGAGCTCTCCGACCCCCCAACTCCGAAGCCCAGACCCAGCACCCGCGGCACCGTCCCTTGTTCCACCTCCCGATCGAGGAAGACCGGGGAGAGGAGGCGGGGGGAGACGGGAAGGGGAGGCCGGTCCCGTGGTCCGCGGCGAGGGACGAGGGCCTCAAGGCCGCGCTGCGGCGGCAGAAGAAGGCGCGGGAGCCGACCCCCGCGGAGCTGCTGCTGGACCCCGCCGAGCTGGAGCGGCTGCGGCGGGCGGCGCGCGGGGTGGCGGACGGGTGGGTGCGGGCCAAGAAGGCCGGGGTGACGGACGAGGTGGTGGAGGACGTGCGCGGGGTCTGGTCCGGCGGGCAGGAGCTCGCCGCCGTCCGGGTCGTCGAGCCGCTCCGGCGGTGCATGGACCGAGCGAGGGAGATCCTTGAGGTGAGTAGGTGAGACCATAGTTTTCACTTTCAGTGAGATTTCGATGAAATTCACTGCATTTCATTAGTTTCAGCAGTCACTGAAATCTTTACCTTTCGGCCAAAATATTCTAGCAATTTTAGTAGTAAACATTTGTCACTGAAAACCTTGGGTGAGAGTCACTCCCGTGGTTGCGGCTCGGTTACCTTGAGCTCCATTTTGACCAACATTTCTGTTGTGGGTAGTGAGTTTGATTGATGTGAGTGCTGCTTTCATTAGCAGCAATTTGATGCAGTTCTGCTTCGTGCCAGCACATATTTGGCGAATGTGAAGCTAGTGGTTCTGCGTGTTACTTGCGTATAGATTTTTTTTTTTAGAAAAGGAGGATGACCCCCGGCCTCTGCATCTGGGCGATGCATACGGCCACTTTATTAATTACTCTCACAAGACCTTACAAAGTAATACAACAGCAAGACTAAAGCCACCGTCTAAGCAACAACTGTCGCTACGCCTATCCAAATGATGAAGGGGCGCTGATAGTCTGGGCCTAATACCAAACAGACATCGCAGCCAAACCTAAACATCTAAGACCTGAGGTCCCAACCAGGACGCCTGCCTGGTATGGGGCACCTACCAGTCCGGCGCACTTCTCAACCAGGACGCCTGCCGGGTATGAGGCCGCCGCAGCCACCTGCCACGAGTCCATCTTTAGAGCTGTACTGTTGCATCTATCATGCCAGATCTCTCTGCCATCGACGTCACCACGACGCCAGACAGCGTCGTCCTCCTGCGCGAATCCATCCTCCCACATCGAACTCCGAATCTGCACTGCGCCACGCCATCAAGATCCGTCGCCATCAATGGATGGATGAAGCACCGCTCCACCAAAGAAACCATCCGCTGGTCCCGCGAAGCAAGGCGCAGCACCAAGTAGAAGGCCGAAGCCACCACGTCACCAGCAGCCCCGCCACCAAGAGCTGTTCCCAGCCGCCGCCTTCAAGAAGGAGCACGACACCATGGTGCCGTCGACGCCCAGACCAGGGGAACAAAAGCTTTCGCCATAGCTCGAGGAGGAGGCGGAAGGGAGAGGATCCACCCCAAAGCCTTCAGGAAGGGGATCGGCGCCAAAGGCGTCGACTTTGGGGAGGCTGCCGCGCCAGCCAGGGGTTTCCCCCGGAACCTCACCCGCACGCCAGATCCGCCAGGCCGGCCATAGGGGACGCCGAAGCCGCCGCCAAGGACCGGTGCCAGCACGGATCGGGACAGATCGAAGCAGGGGCAGATCTTCTACATGGAGCCGAGAACCCGCGCGGCGGCGGTGGTGCACGCCGCACCGCAGGGCCTCCTGCCTCCAACCACCGCTCCCCACCTCCGGCCAGCGCCAGCCCGCGCGCGCCACCGCGACGTGCCGACCCCGGCCAGCAGCAGCGCCGCCGCACACCGGGATCTCCCGAGGGCGCGGAGCGCGCCGCGGGAGCGGGAGAGCGCACACCCATCCGCGTCTGGACGCATCCACCATCGCGAGGAAGATCCATCACCAGGGACAACCGCCGCGTCCATCCAGCAGTGGATCTCCGCCTCGACCGCCAGGACCCGCGTCCTAGCGCACGCCGACGTGCAACCCGCATCTGTGCCCACCAGATCCAGGCGCCGCCACGAGAGGAAGCCCCGCCGCCGCCGTTGACCGCACGGGTTTCACCCGGCGGCGTCCTCCGGCGGCGGCGCGACGGCAGGGGGGAGTAAGAGGAGTGACGGCGCTAGGGTTAGGCTAGGGACGCCTGAGCCGCCCTGGGCTAGGCGACGCGGGGTCGTTTTTGTGGCAAATAAATATGAAATTTTGATGTCCTCATTGCTGACGCTGGTGGATGCATGGGTGTTGTGGTAAACTAGCTAGACAGTCTATCATCTGCCAATTATAGCTGGGAATGTTGACATTCTCTGGCCAGTACTGATGTTTGGTACATCTGAGTTTTTAATGGCCTCTTTGACAAAGAAAATTTTGCCACTTTGCACTCAATTCCAAAGGAAATGTTCCATTAAGTCTAATCTACTGAATTTTCTGTTCTTTTCTTTCTGTCCATGACAATTATGGCATGCAACTAATCCCGGAAGACAATTCAGGTGGTTTCCAGTGTTGTAGCGAACAACATCTATTATGCCCAGTCCATGTAAGATAGAACACGTTATTGTATCCAATTTCTGTCCTATTCATGTGTTTTTCAGTTCCTATGTTCTGTTCCGCAGAGGCTCTGAGTTAAGAGGAGGACAACCAGTTGTGTCCTAGTGAAATTATGCTTTGAGATAATATTAATGCAGAGTGAACTTATTTACTTATCAACTATTTTAGTTTTTATTTATTACACAATTACAATGCCCGAGTCAAGTCTCAAATCTTGTTTGTTGGTCTTCCTTTTTTATCAGATAAAATCAGGAGGTTTAGTTGTTTGGACAAAAGGAGACATTCATTTTGTTTACAGAGGAAGTAATTATCTGGAAAACACAAAACATCGTCACAAGTCCATAGCTGATATTCAGAGAGTTCCCCTTGAAAAATGTACTGCGCCTGAGCCCCAGTGGAAACACGAAAGCAACGCCGAGCCTTCAACAAATCATAATGATGATGCTCATGGTGTTTTCCGAGAGATTGATCCAAGTCTTGCTGTTCACACATATGAAGAACCTGTCGAAGGAACACTCTATGAGAGAGAAGTCAACAGACTGTTGGACAGCTTGGGCCCTCGGTTTGTAGATTGGTGGTGGAACACGCCATTGCCTGTGGATGCTGATCTCCTTCCAGAAGTTGTTCCAGGCTTCAGAACTCCATTTAGACAGTGCCCTCCTGGTGTGAGACTGACACTAGCAGATGAGGAGCTGACATACCTGCGCAAGCTTGCACGTCCTTTGCCGACACATTTTGCTCTAGGTGATTATGCTATTAGCTTCCAGACTTTGCACTTGTTTCAAATAGCCATGCTTGTACAGGATGATTAAGTATTAACTGCTTCTGGCACTGTTACCGTCTTATGTGTACATCACCTTAATTTTCCACAAGAAGTAATGTAGAATCACAAGAAAACTATCATAGGAGGCTTATAAATTTGTCCCAACTAATCTTTGGTAGGTAGAAATATAAGACTACAAGGTTTGGCAGCTGCTGTGTTAAAGCTCTGGGAAAAGAGCCTTATAGTGAAGATTGCAGTGAAAGTGGGTATCCAGAATACCAATAATGAGCAAATGGCATGGAATCTTAAGGCAAGTGCTCTTCCTCACGAAATCTGTTTATGGTACTTGTCCTGTAAAAAAATTCATAATAGTTGGTGCATTTGAGTATCAATCACGTATACTGTACAAAATACTGTGAAGGCTACAATACTCCCTCCGTCCCAAAATAAGTGCCTCAACTGTAATACAAAGTTAGTACAAAGTTGAGACACTTATTTTGGGACAGAGGGAGTACTATATTAGAATAAACATAAGCAATTAAATGCTCATGCTTTCTTACTTCTTTGTATCGGAAATAGTTGTTGTACCTTCGTCTATATGACACTGAATCTTCTCAGTGCAGCGTCTTACTGGAGGAACTATCATATTGAGAAACAAAGATTTCATTATTCTATATAGAGGCAAGGATTTTCTTCCTGGTGGAGTTAAACAATCTGTTATTGAGCAAGAGGCTCGGGTAGATGCCCAGCAGGTGAAGGAAGAAGAAGCCCGATTAACAGTGATGGACTCACTTCAGATGTTCGCTGGTTTACCATCTGAGGAAAGTTCTGTAGGATCTTTCAGAGAGTATCAGGATTTCCAGCTTAACCATGTGCACGAAACAACTGAAAACAACATGGCCTTGATAGAACTAGAGGCCGAGAAGCATAGACTGGAGAAAGAGTTGAAAGACCAGCAACGGAGACTTTTCATTGTAAGCTCTGATCTTACATTTGTGTTCTTGTTTCAAATCTAACCTTTCTTATAGTACCTAATGGAATAAAACTGACGTTGGCTGCAGCTTACAAAAAAAATTGAGAGATCCAACCAAGCGCTTGCAAAGCTTCATGGTTCTTGGAACCCTTCAGAGCAATCTGCAGATAAAGAGCTCTTGACAGAGGAGGAAAGAATGATATTCCGGAAGATTGGCCTAAAAATGGATGAGCATGTGCTCCTTGGTATAGCTTTCTGCATTTACACAGAATTTTTGTTCATATGTGCTCTTATGCGTGTGCAAGTGACCAAGAAAGGTACTTACCCGTTGCTGATCCCAAAAGCTATTTTGCTTTGTTTCCCTCGCAGGAAGACGTGGTATCTTTGACGGTGTAATTGAAGAGATTCATCAACACTGGAAACATAAAGAGATTGTGAAAGTAATTACCAAGCAAAATCAAGCTTACCAAATAACATACACATCAATGCTGCTTGAGGTTGAGACAGGAGGAATGCTAATAGCAACACAAAAGCTCACAAATAGCCATGTCATAATACTTTACCGTGGAAAGAATTATCATCGCCCAACAAAATCATCACCCAGTAATCTCCTGACAAAGAGAGAGGCATTACGAAGATCAGTTGAGGTTCAACGACGAGGGGTAGGAATCCTCCAAAAATCATTTTTTATTTCCCCCCTCCAGATATCCGTTTTGCCAAGTGCTGCTTTATGTCTCACTTCGTTTCATCTGATTTGCAGTCAATGAAACACTACGTTTGGGAGAGACAAAAGTCTGTTGAGGATTTGCAATGGAGACTGGTTAGTTGACAACGGCATTTCTTAAATATGAAGCATCAAGGGCATCAATAGACTGTCAATACAATGAAATTAAATTCCATTCACTTGTGCAGCCTGGAATTCATACAGTGTGTTTGTTTTTGTTGTGTTTCAGGCAAATGTGATAAGGAAAATCAGGGAACTAACAGTATGATTCATGGAGATTGTTGGTAGTATGCAAATGATCCCATACTTTTGAATGTCTTTCTATCTAGCTTATGATATTTTTTGTCTCAGTGCGTTGGATGAATTTGTACAGCCTGTAATAAATACAGTTGTATGATTTTCTGCTAATGTATATATAATAGATACAGGAGCTACAGCCTGTAACAAATACTGTTGTATGTATATATACATGATACAGGAGCTACAGCCTGTAACAAATACAGTTGTATGTATATACTCCTACTAGATACAGGAGCTACAGCCTGTAATAAATACAATTCTATGTACATGCACACTAGATATATTCGAGAAGATGAAGGATATATTTACCGCAAGACAAGCTCTTGGAGACGGAGGGTGACCGAGCTCAGAAAGGAAAGCCGATGGCTGGTAAGCGCGTTGGTGCCATGACTCAAAAGCGACACAGAAGTACACATAATACTCACTGTTAATTGCAGTAGAGTTGAAGGTGTGAAACTAAATCAATGGACGGATCTTGAAAAGATGTGTGGTGAGATTGCCCCTACATATTCTGATGAAAAAGTGGTGTGGCTCCTCTCTTCTTTAGAGCAGTTTTCTTTTAAGTCCTTTTATTTATTCTGTCATTCAAAACTATAAGATTATGTTAGAATAAATCCGAGGTATACCGTTGATCATCTGAGGACCAAGCAATCACATGAGCACGACACCGAGATTTGTTAACAAGGTTCACCGATATGGCTACATCCTCGGGGCATGACTACGGGCGCTCTCCCCATGACACCGTCACAATACCGCATACCGACCATCTGGGCGCCGGCACACGCCGCCGGCTCCCTCTTGCGTGCCTGTGCTATTATGTTGGCATAGGTTACATCGTGTGTCTACCCCCGCTATATATGAGAGGCCTAGGATACAAGTGTCCTACTAGGACACGACTCCATATCCTGTCTAAACACAATACAACTCAGAAGTCCAACTGTAACCTACCTTGTACACAATATTCGACACAACTCTAACAAACTCCACCTTGGCGAATATTCTTCACCACCTTGAATTCGTCCATGTGTCAAACTTCCATGTACATTGAACTTGAGCTTATCCCATGAGTACCACTGCTACTCCAAAGACTCCATATGACTCCACCTGCAACTTGTAGAATCTTCTTTTCTTGACCAGAGTCAACACTCGAACAAAATTAAGTTCCACATTACTCTAGTTTGCGCTCTCAACTTCCAGAGTATTCGTCCAACGCCATCACACATTGATCCTGCGTGAAAGTGAACAACTCACATATTGGATGTCACACATAAGAGTTACCTGAACTCAACATCACCGCTCCTTTCTTGACAGCCTGTCTGAAACTTGAAGAAATTTCACCATTGCTTGTAGTCATCCCGAGTCAAATTCGCAGTTGTCTCATCTTTTTTCCCGGATAATCTCTGACATGTCCCATAGCTATAGCACTCCGCTTCCTTCTGCCTTGTCATCCGCACTTTGCCATGTGCACTGAACACAACAGAATATATGGCCATGTACTCTCTTAGCTTTTGACAATTTTAAACTCTCCGCCATTTTCTCAGATTCTCCATGGTCAACTCCTGTCCATCTTCCGGCACCGATAGACCCAGTCACCAACTTGAATCCGGTACTCGTCAACACTGCTTCAACACCCCTGCACAATTTGTCTGACCACATGTCTGACCACCAGTGCCTTGGCCTGTCGCTGTGTCCCGTGCTTACCGCACGCCTCGCCGCTATCACCGCGTCGAGCCTCTGCTGTCCTGGTCGAGTCTCCCGGATAGCTAGCCCCCACTGCCTCAACCCCCACTGCAGAGAACCATCGATCATCACCGACCGATGCCGAGTATCACGTCTCCATTAGACCGCTGGGCCCCAGTCCAATCCGCGTGTCTCTCGCTATCCCGCTGAAATAGGCTTCGACTCTTCGTTAACTTACGCCATAGCCCCTCAATCAGCATCGAGTGAAGTCTTCCAGACTCCAGCTCCACCTTCAACATGACTCCATGGTGGTTGTACGTGGCACCCCGCGCCTCGTCGACTCCAAGCTCTCATGTGCGCACCGTCTTGAATCAACCCCGCGCCATAGTCTTGTTGAAGCCGCACAAGCCCTCAGGCCTGCGCCACATGTTTCCACGCCCAGAAGTCGGTCACCATCAGCATCACGCTCCTATGTCATCGTCGCCGATCCCACCACCGTCTTCTGTATCAACCGACTCACGTCGATTTATCAGACTGTCTAGTCCAACTCAGCCGAACATATCCGACTGCACGACACACTCCAGACACCTCAAGCCGTCACCGTATCCAACGCCATCCATACACAAAAGTGTACCAGCAAAGAAAAACAAAGCAAAATCCCTCATAGCCTTCTCGTGTGAACAACACACGTATATAGCTCCTGTACTTATCTTCTTTCTTTCTTCTTGATAGCATCCCGGCGAAGGACTAGTCTTTGTGCCAAATTTTTTTTCAAACAAATCCCACGCAAACGTGCAAGCCTTGCCAGCTCATTGCCCATCTTCAGCGGTCCAGCGCCTGGCCACCACGCGCTAGCAGCCGGCCTTGTTCAGGTCATCAGCCGCCACCCCAGCCATGGGCTGCCTGCACAGCTGCACCCCTATGGGCCTTGGGCCATCACAGTCGGGCCTAGGCAGCTACTGGCGCCCTACCTGGGCCACAAGCCTCTGCTGTCGCTCGCCTCTGCGAGCGCTGCCACTCGGCCACCATCCGATCTCGCTTGCTCGATCTTGCCGAGTCGCCGAAAACTGCTGCCAGCCTGCCTGATATCCGATTTTCGTGTCGTTCGCCTTGTACCGTCGAACTCGCCGATTCTGCTGCTCGCTTCCAATTGCTTCACCGAAGATTACAAGACGACCAATACATCTGCTCCTGCATCCTAACTCGCCGATGACATATCCCGTATTAGGATTGCTTCCTGCAGACTTCCGTCGATGCTTTCTTCCTTCCTTCCTCTACATCAACTATCTGCAGCCTCCGAATAACCTAGCTCATGATATCATTTGTTAGAATAAATCCGAGGTATACCGTTGATCATCCGAAGACCAAGCAATCAAACGAGCACGACACCGAAATTTGTTAACGAGGTTCACCGATATGGCTACATCCCGGGGCATGACTACGGGCGCTCCTTCCCATGACTCCGTCACAATACCGTACACCGGCCACCCGGGCGCCGGCACACGCCGCCGGCCCCCCCTTGCGTGCCTGTGCTATTATGTTGGCATAGGTTACATCGTGTGTCTACCCCCGCTATATACGAGAGGCCTAGGATACAAGTGTCCTACTAGGACACGACTCCATATTCTGTCTAAACACAATACAACTCAGAAGTCCAACTATAACCTACCTTGTACATAATATTCGACACAACTCTAACAGATTGTTCCTTACAAATTCCTTTGGAAGGTTAAAATTCCTCTGAGAATAAAAATTCCTTTGATATCTGGTTGATTCCTAACCAGGGAGGGGGAGTAGTGTGAGCCAAAGTGTATTTTGTGTGGAATGTTGTCAATTGTGTGATTGGCGTCAATTGCCATTTTGGTAATGTGAATGGTTGTTTCAATGGGTTGAGAAAAGGCCGTCACAATCTTGTGACAGTGGGATTCACTGCAGTGCTATGGGGAATTTGGAAAGTATGAAACCAAGCGTGTTCCCAAAACCAATGGCATGGCAATCCAACTGTTGCCATGTTTCAAGCTTACCACTCAATTGATTGTGGAGTTCTTTGCATCCGAGATGTAGGGCGCAAGGCTACCGGGACAAATCTCGGGTGATGTGTCTTCAATGCGAGAAGAAGTAGGTGCCATGGGTTTTGATGGCTCTATTTTATGTAGAGTTCTCCGAGGGATTTCCTATGGTTATTCTCATGGTTTTGCCAGTTTCACTCTTTAATTAGTATTTATTTGTCGAGATAGGAGAAACATGGGATCCTTACTTCTGTTACTAACCTTACACTTTTAGAAGGATATAAGGCCATAGTGGAGTATATGGAAAGGAGAGACACAATAGAGTTACTAGAGAAGAGATAAAAGAGACTAGTGTACAGGAGAAAATATCTGGACGGGAATTGTTTTACTTAGATCCACCCTGGACTCCTCTGCAGTGAGATCCTCCATTTCACCATCGGTAACAACATCATTAGAGAGCGATTGCAAGGCTATGGTTTGTTAAATCTGTTGATAATTTGACACAGAGATCGTGATCCGGATATTCATAAAATTACCATGGCAAAATTACCCTTTTATCCGATCTCCGTGTTTGCTTGTGATCCCTCTTCCATGTGTGAGCGTGAGTAATCCCACTAAGCATGGGGATTTAGTTGATTGGTGAGATGTGCTTGTGACTAATTCTTATTTATAATTATGTCTGGTTATTTAGATGATTGATTATGAGGTGATTATCCAGGGTGTACACAATAGTTATTGTTTAATTTAAGGGTCCATGCAACATCAGGTAAGCACTCATTGTCCAGTAAGTCTGTGACCACTAGGTGAAAGGTGTTGGCTTCAATGAGGAGCAAAGCCAATACTAGGAGCAAAAGAAGCCACAACACATAAAGCATTGGTTTGATCTAATGACCTTAATTGTTGCGACCATTCGTGATGGCAATGGAAGGCGAGACAATAGAGTGAAATAGTGTCGGTAGGAGGAGTTCGGTTATACAAGAGTGAATCGCCTACCAAATGTTCAATACAAAGGGTAACACCACATTATGGTCGCACAAGAAGTATGTTGAATGCTGCCTGTTCGAGGGCTTTATTAAGTTAAAGCCGGGCGCTTCTTGCGTCTTCATTCTATAAAAAAATGGTCACACAAGACACTTCCACTGTTTACCATGAACTGAACCTCTTCGCGCCTAACTTCACCATTGCAGGAAACATTGTTTACTTGCTGTTATTTACTTTATGTTGTAGTATTTTATATTCGATTACTTCACTCTCCTTTATAAACACCTATTTCACCATCGCCATCTCAAGTCTTGCAAATACCATACTAGTTAGTATACTTTGAAGCGTGGGGGAAAGCCCATACAGCTTGGATAGGGCTAGCTGGTCACTGACCCGATGCCTCCTGCGTCGTTCATGAGGACAAGCTCCTGCATGAGAAATCCGGAGTAGATGCCCTCTCCTTTTGTCCCTTGACAAGCAACATGAGAGGCTACTACGTTCCAAGAACCTCTTGGGAGAAGGATCCGCCATCAAATGGGGATGGGGGCCCAAGGAAACTTTCCATGCCCCCCTCACACCCTCTAGCTCTTGCTCCACGATGATCATTGTATCAATAACCATCAAAGCTTCTACCATTTGTCTGTTCATACGTATGATTAGTTGGTTGGCATGGACTCATACTAATGTACTTCCTGTTAGCAAGATCTCTAATGTATGCATCCAACTCCTCAATTGGTATTCTCTTTATAGGGTCAGGTTCAACATGTTGGAAAAATGAGCAAATTACTACGAGATTTAATCCGAATAAATAGGAAATAGATCATGACAACAATAACAGAGATTAAACTAATCACGCGAACTAGCATAGCAGATGAACAGATCACATCTAGGGCACATACTAGAAACATGAATTCTACCACGATCTCGAACAGGAAGGATAGAATCACATACGGTGCAGCGGGAGCAGCACCGCCGGCGTTGACGTTGTCGCCCATGTCATCGAGGATGAGGTTGCCGAGGTCGGGGACGAAGTCGACGTTCGCGAAGTCGTCGCTGCCAGCAGTCGCGCGAGTGCGCTCCCCAAAAACCTGATCGCCCCTCTCCCGTACAGGAACATGAGAGGCGGGGTTCCGGAGGCCTGCTGTCCCTTCTCCCGGTGCACGCTGAAAGTGTTGGAAATATGCCCTAGAGGCAATAATAAAAGCATTATTATTATATTTCCTTGTTCATGATAATTGTCTTTATTCATGCTATAATTGTGTTATTCGGAAATCGTAATACATGTGTGAATAACAGACACCAACATGTCCCTAGTAAGCCTCTAGTTGACTAGCTCGTTGATCAACAGATAGTCATCGTTTCCTGGCTATGGACATTGGATGTCATTGATAACGAGATCACATCATTAGGAGAATGATGTGATGGACAAGACCCAATCCTAAACATAGCATAAAGATCGTATAGTTCGTTTGCTAGAGTTTTTCCAATGTCAAGTATCTTTTCCTTAGACCATGAGATCGTGTAACTCCCGGATACCTTAGGAATGCTTTGGGTGTACCAAACGTCACAACGTAACTGGGTGACTATAAATGTAGACTACGGGTATCTCCGAAAGTGTCTGTTGGGTTGACACGGATCAAGACTGGGATTTGTCACTCCGTATGACAGAGAGGTATCACTGGGCCCACTCGGTAATGCATCATCATAATGAGCTCAAAGTGACCAAGTGTCTGGTCACGGGATCATGCATTACGGTACGAGTAAAGTGACTTGCCGGTAACGAGATTGAACGAGGTATTGGGATACCGACGATCAAATCTCGGGCAAGTAATACATCGATTGACAAAGGGAATTGCATACGGGGTTGATTGAATCCTCGACATCGTGGTTCATCCGAGGAGATCATCGTGGAGCATGTGGGAGCCAACATGGGTATCCAGATCCCACTGTTGGTTATTGACCGGAGAGTCGTCTCGGTCATGTCTACATGTCTCCCGAACCCGTAGGGTCTACACACTTAAGGTTCGGTGACGCTAGGGTTGTGAAGATATGTATATGCAGTAACCCGAATGTTGTTCGGAGTCCCGGATGAGATCCCGGACGTCACGAGGAGTTCCGGAATGGTCCAGAGGTAAAGAATTATATATAGGAAGTGCTGTTTCGGCCATCGGGACAAGTTTCGGGGTTACCGGTATTGTACCGGGACCACCGGAAGGGTCCCGGGGGTCCACCGGGTGGGGCCACCTGTCCCGGAGGGCCCCATGGGCTGAAGTGGGAAGGGACCCAGCCCATAGTGGGCTGGGGCACCACCCCCTAAGGGCCCATGAGCCTAGGGTTTAGGGGAAACCCTAAAAGGGGGCGCCCCCTTGCTTGGGGGGCAAGCCCCCCACCCCTTGGCCGCCGCCCCCCCTAGGAGATGGGCCGGCGCCCCCCCTAGCACCCCTATATATAGTGGGGGAGAGGAGGGACTTGATACACAGCCTTTGGTGCATCCCTCTCTCCCTGTTACGTCTCTCTCTCTCATAGTATAGGCGAAGCCCTGCTACTGTGACGCCCTGCATCCACCACCACGCCGTCGTGCTGCTGGATCATCATCAACCTCTCCTCCCCCCTTGCTGGATCAAGAAGGATGAGACGTCTCCCGTCCCGTACGTGTGTTGAACGCGGAGGTGCCGTCCGTTCGGCACTTGGTCATCGGTGATTTGGATCACGTCGTGTTCGACTACATCATCCCCGTTCTTTGAACGCTTCCGCTCGCGATCTACAAAGGTATGTAGATGCATCCGATGACTCGTTGCTAGATGAACTCATAGATGGATCTTGGTGAAACGAGTAGGAATTTTTTTTGTTTTCTGCAACGTTCCCCAACAGTGGCATCATGAGCTAGGTCTATGCGTAGTTCTTCTTGCACGAGTAGAACACAATTTGTTGTGGGCGTAGATTTGTCAACTTTCTTGCCGCTAGTAGTCTTTTCTTGCTTCAGCGGTATTGTGGGATGAAGCCGCCCGGACCAACCTTACACGTATGCTTACGTGAGACCGGTTCCACCGACTAACATGCACTAGTTGCATAAGGTGGCTGGCGGGTGTCTGTCTCTCCCACTTTAGTTGGAGCGGATTTGATGAACAGGGTCCTTATGAAGGGTAAATAGAAGTTGACAAATCACGTTGTGGCTTTCACGTAGGTAAGAAGACGTTCTTGCTAGAACCCTAATTCAGCCACGTAAAACTTGCAACAACAATTAGAGGACGTCTAACTTGTTTTTGCAGCAAGTGCTTTGTGATATGATATGGCCAAAGTTGTGATGAATGATCTATATGTGATGTATGAGATGTTCATGCTATTGTAATAGGAATCACGACTTGCATGTCGATGAGTATGACAACCGGCAGGAGCCATAGGAGTTGTCTTTATTCTTTTATATGACCTGCGTGTCATTGAGAAACGCCATGTAAATTACTTTACTTTATTGCTAAACGCGTTAGCCATAGTAGTAGAAGTAATAGTTGGCGAGCAACTTCATGGAGACACGATGATGGAGATCATGATGATGGAGATCATGGTGTCAGGCCGGTGACAAGATGATCATGGAGCCCCAAGATGGAGATCAAAGGAGCTATTTGATATTGGCCATATCATGTCACGTTTATTATTTGATTGCATGCGATGTTTATCATGTTTATGCATCTTGTTTACTTAGAACGACGGTAGTAAATAAGATGATCCCTCATAACAATTTCAAGAAGTGTTCTCCCCTAACTGTGCACCGTTGCTAAAGTACGTCGTTTCGAAGCACCACGTGATGATCGGGTGTGATAGATCCTTACGTTCACATACAACGGGTGTAAGACAGTTTTACACATGCAAAACACTTAGGGTTAACTTGACGAGCCTAGCATGTGTATAGACATGGCCTCGGAACACAAAAGACCGAAAGGTCGAGCATGAGTCGTATAGAAGATACGATCAACATGAAGATGTTCACCGACATTGACTAGTCCGTCTCATGTGATGATCGGACACGGCCTAGTTATCTCGGATCATGTAATACTTAGATAACTAGAGGGATGTCTAATCTAAGTGGGAGTTCATTATATAATTTGATTAGATGAACTTTATTATCATGAACTTAGTCTAAAATATTTTACAATATGTCTTGTAGATCAAATGGCCCACGTAGTCCTCAACTTCAACGCGTTCCTAGAGAAAACCAAGCTGAAAGACGATGGCAGAAACTATACGGACTGGGTCCGGAACCTGAGGATCATCCTCATAGCTGCCAAGAAAGATTACGTCCTACAAGCACCGCTAGGTGAAGCTCCCGTCCCACAGAACCAAGACGTTATGAACGCTTGGCAGACACGTGTTGACGACTACTCCCTCATTCAGTGCGGCATGCTTTACAGTTTAGAGCCGGTGCTCCAAAAGCGTTTTGAGAGATATGGAGCATATGAGATGTTCGAAGAGCTGAAAATGGTTTTCCAAGCTCATGCCCGGGTCAAGAGATATGAGGTCTCCGACAAGTTCTTCAGCTGTAAGATGGAGGAAAATAGTTCTGTCAGTGAGCACATACTCACTATGTCTGGGTTACATAACCGCTTGACTCAGCTGGGAGTTAATCTCCCGGATGATGCGGTCATTGACATAATCCTCCAGTCGCTTCCACCAAGCTACAAGAGCTTTGTGATGAACTTCAACATGCAGGGGATGCAAAAGACCATTCCTGAGTTGTTTTCAATGCTGAAATCAGCGGAGGTAGAAGTCAAAAAGGAACATCAAGTGTTGATGGTCAATAAAATCACTAAGTTCAAGAAAGGCAAGGGTAAAAAGAACTTCAAGAAGGACGGCAAGGAAGTTGCCGCGCCCAGCAAGCAAGCTGCTGGGAAGAAGCCAAAGAATGGACCCAAGCCCGAGACTGAGTGCTTTTATTGCAAGGGAAACGGTCACTGGAAGCGGAACTGCCCCAAATACTTAGCAGACAAGAAGGCCGGCAAAACAAAAGGTATATGTGATATACATGTAATTGATGTGTACCTTACCAGTAATCGTAGTAGCTCTTGGGTATTTGATACCGGTGCAGTTGCTCACATTTGTAACTCACAGCAGGAACTACGGAATAAGCGGAGACTGGCAAAGGACGAGGTGACGATGCGCGTCGAGAATGGTTCCAAAGTCGATGTGATCGCCGTCGGCACGCTACCTCTTCATTTACCTACGGGATTAGTTTTAAACCTCAGTAATTGTTATTTAGTACCAGCTTTGAGCATGAACATTGTATCGGGATCTCGTTTAATTCGAGATGGCTACTCATTTAAATCCGAGAATAATGGTTGTTCTATTTATATGAGAGATATGTTTTATGGTCATGCTCCTATGGTGAATGGTTTATTCTTTATGAATCTCGAACGTAATGCTACACATGTTCATAGTGTGAGTACCAAAAGATGTAAGGTTGATAATGATAGTCCCACATACTTGTGGCACTGCCGCCTTGGTCACATAGGCGTCAAACGCATGAAGAAGCTCCATGCAGATGGACTTTTAGAGTCTCTTGATTATGAATCATTTGACACATGTGAACCATGCCTTATGGGTAAAATGACCAAGACTCCGTTCTCAGGAACAATGGAGCGAGCAACCAACTTATTGGAAATCATACATACTGATGTGTGCGGTTCAATGAGTGTTGAGGCTCGTGGTGGCTATTGTTATGTTCTCACCCTCACTGATGACTTAAGTAGATATGGGTATGTCTACTTAATGAAACACAAGTCTGAAACCTTTGAAAAGTTCAAGGAATTTCAGAATGAGGTTGAGAATCAACGTGACAAGAAAATCAAGTTTCTACGATCAGATCGTGGAGGAGAATACTTGAGTCATGAATTTGGCACACACTTAAGAAAATGTGGAATAGTTTCACAACTCACGCCGCCTGGAACACCTCAGCGTAATGGTGTGTCCGAACGTCGTAATCGCACTCTATTAGATATGGTGCGGTCTATGATGTCTCTTACCGATCTACCGCTATCTTTTTGGGGCTATGCTTTAGAGACTGCTGCATTCACTTTAAATAGGGCTCCGTCAAAATCTGTTGAGACGACATCGTTTGAATTATGGTTTGGGAAGAAACCTAAGTTGTCGTTTCTGAAAGTTTGGGGATGCGATGCTTATGTCAAGAAACTTCAACCTGAAAAGCTCGAACCCAAGTCGGAAAAATGCGTCTTCATAGGATACCCTAAAGAAACTGTTGGGTATACCTTCTACCTCAGATCCGAAGGCAAGATCTTTGTTGCCAGGAATGGATCCTTTCTAGAGAAGGAGTTTCTCTCGAAAGAAGTAAGTGGGAGGAAAGTAGAACTTGATGAAGTGTTACCTCTTGAACCGGAAAATGACGCAACTCAAGAAAATGTTCCTGAGGTGCCTGCACCGACTAGAGAGGAAGTTAATGATGATGATCATGAAACTTCTGATCGAGTTGCTACTGAACTTCGAAGGTCCACAAGGACACGTTCCGCACCAGAGTGGTACGGCAACCCTGTCTTGGAAATCATGTTGTTAGACAATGGTGAACCTTCAAACTATGAAGAAGCGATGGCGGGCCCGGATTCGGACAAATGGCTAGAAGCCATGAAATCCGAGATAGGATCCATGTATGAAAACGAAGTATGGACTTTGACTGACTTGCCCGTTGAACGGCGAGCCATTGAAAATAAATGGATCTTTAAGAAGAAGACAGACACGGATGGTAATGTGACCATCTATAAAGCTCGGCTTGTCGCTAAGGGTTATCGACAAGTTCAAGGGGTTGACTACGATGAGACTTTCTCACCGATAGCGAAGCTAAAGTCCGTCCGAATCATGTTAGCAATTGTCGCGTTTTACGATTATGAAATATGGCAAATGGACGTCAAAACGGCATTCCTTAATGGTTTCCTTAAGGAAGAATTGTATATGATGCAGCCGGAAGGTTTTGTCGATCCTAAGAATGCTGACAAGGTGTGCAAGCTCCAACGCTCGATTTATGGGCTGGTGCAAGCATCTCGGAGTTGGAACATTCGCTTTGATGAGATGATCAAAGCGTTTGGGTTTACGCAGACTTATGGAGAAGCCTGCGTTTACAAGAAAGTGAGTGGGAGCTCTGTAGCATTTCTCATATTATATGTAGATGACATACTTTTGATGGGAAATGATATAGAACTCTTGGACAACATTAAGGCCTACTTGAATAAGAGTTTTTCAATGAAGGACCTTGGAGAAGCTGCTTATATATTAGGCATCAAGATCTATAGGGATAGATCGAGACGCCTCATAGGTCTTTCACAAAGCACATACCTTGATAAGATATTAAAGAAGTTCAATATGGATCAGTCTAAGAAGGGGTTCTTGCCTGTGCTGCAAGGTGTGAAATTGAGCTTGGCTCAATGTCCGACCACGGCAGAAGATATAGAAGAGATGAGTGTCATCCCCTATGCCTCAGCCATAGGTTCTATTATGTATGCCATGCTGTGTACCAGACCTGATGTAAACCTTGCCGTAAGTTTGGTAGGAAGGTACCAAAGTAATCCCGGCAAGGAACACTGGACAGCGGTCAAGAATATCCTGAAGTACCTGAAAAGGACTAAGGAAATGTTTCTCGTTTATGGAGGTGACGAAGAGCTCGTCGTAAAGGGTTACGTCGACGCTAGCTTCGACACAGATCTGGATGACTCTAAGTCAAACCGGATACGTGTATATTTTGAATGGTGGGGCAGTAAGCTGGTGCAGTTGCAAGCAGAGCGTCGTGGCGGGATCTACATGTGAAGCAGAGTACATGGCAGCCTCGGAGGCAGCACATGAAGCAATTTGGGTGAAGGAGTTCATCACCGACCTCGGAGTCATACCCAATGCGTCGGGGC
Source organism: Triticum monococcum (assembly GCA_034509565.1). Taxonomy (NCBI): domain Eukaryota; kingdom Viridiplantae; phylum Streptophyta; class Magnoliopsida; order Poales; family Poaceae; genus Triticum; species Triticum monococcum. The sequence continues at coordinate 702,544,619 of CM067847.1, forward strand.
CGATCAAGCTCTTTTGTGACAACACTGGAGCTATTGCACTTGCCAAGGAGCCCAGGTTTCACAAGAAGACAAGGCACATCAAGCGTCGCTTCAACTCCATTCGTGAAAATGTTCAAGATGGAGACATAGATATTTGTAAAGTACATACGGACCTGAATGTAGCAGATCCGTTGACTAAACCTCTCCCTAGAGCAAAACATGATCAACACCAGAATTCCATGGGTGTTCGATTCATCACAATGTAACTAGATTATTGACTCTAGTGCAAGTGGGAGACTATTGGAAATATGCCCTAGAGGCAATAATAAAAGCATTATTATTATATTTCCTTGTTCATGATAATTGTCTTTATTCATGCTATAATTGTGTTATTCGGAAATCATAATACATGTGTGAATAACAGACACCAACATGTCCCTAGTAAGCCTCTAGTTGACTAGTTCGTTGATCAACAGATAGTCATGGTTTCCTGGCTATGGACATTGGATGTCATTGATAACGAGATCACATCATTAGGAGAATGATGTGATGGACAAGACCCAATCCTAAACATAGCATAAAGATCGTATAGTTCATTTGCTAGAGTTTTTCCAATGTCAAGTATCTTTTCCTTAGACCATGAGATCGTGTAACTCCCGGATACCTTAGGAATGCTTTGGGTGTACCAAATGTCACAACGTAACTGGGTGACTATAAAGGTAGACTACGGGTATCTCCGAAAGTGTCTGTTGGGTTGACACGGATCAAGACTGGGATTTGTCACTCCGTATGACGGAGAGGTATCACTGGGCCCACTCGGTAATGCATCATCATAATGAGCTCAAAGTGACCAAGTGTCTGGTCACAGGATCATGCATTACGGTACGAGTAAAGTGACTTGCCGGTAACGAGATTGAACGAGGTATTGGGATACCGACGATCGAATCTCGGGCAAGTAATACATCGATTGACAAAGGGAATTGCATACGGGGTTGATTGAATCCTCGACATCGTGGTTCATCCGAGGAGATCATCGTGGAGCATGTGGGAGCCAACATGGGTATCCAGATCCCACTGTTGGTTATTGACCGGAGAGTCGTCTCGGTCATGTCTACATGTCTCCCGAACCCGTAGGGTCTACACACTTAAGGTTCGGTGACGCTAGGGTTGTGAAGATATGTATATGCAGTAACCCGAATGTTGTTCGGAGTCCCGGATGAGATCCCGGACGTCACGAGGAGTTCCGGAATGGTCCGGAGGTAAAGAATTATATATAGGAAGTGCTGTTTCGGCCATCGGGACAAGTTTCGGGGTTACCGGTATTGTACCGGGACCACCGGAAGGGTCCCGGGGGTCCACCGGGTGGGGCCACCTGTCCCGGAGGGCCCCATGGGCTGAAGTGGGAAGGGACCCAGCCCATAGTGGGCTGGGGCGCCACCCCCTAAGGGCCCATGCGCCTAGGGTTTAGGGGAAACCCTAAAAGGGGGCGCCCCCTTGCTTGGGGGGCAAGCCCCCCACCCCTTGGCCGCCGCCCCCCCTAGCACCCCTATATATAGTGGGGAGAGGAGGGACTTGATACACAGCCTTTGGTGCATCCCTCTCTCCCTGTTACGTCTCTCTCTCTCTCGTAGTATAGGCAAAGCCCTGCTACTGTGACGCCCTGCATCCACCACCACGCAGTCGTGCTGCTGGATCATCATCAACCTCTCCTCCCCCCTTGCTGGATCAAGAAGGAGGAGACGTCTCCCGTCCCGTACGTGTGTTGAACGCGGAGGTGCCTTCCGTTCGGCACTTGGTCATCGGTGATTTGGATCACGTCGTGTTCGACTACATCATCCCCATTCTTTGAACGCTTCCGCTCGCGATCTACAAAGGTATGTAGATGCATCCGATGACTCATTGCTAGATGAACTCATAGATGGATCTTGATGAAACGAGTAGGAAATTTTTTTGTTTTCTGCAACGTTCCCCAACAGAAAGGAGGATGGAGAAGACTTGCTTGGCGGCGCAATGATCTGGAACGGTGGTGAGAAACCATACGAAGCGGCGACGACTAGGGTAGACGTCTGCCTGACTATATAGTGCAGGCCAGATAGGTCGTGGGAGTCAACCTCACGTCCGAGTCGTCACGATCCAAAAGAATCGGAAACGGTTCAGTAATTAATGCATCCATTAATTATTAATTAATGACTCATTAATTTTTCCCTAGCAGCAAAAATATAGACAACGTGCATAGCTCTGTCCTCGGCTCGGCTCAATCCCGTGACCCATGGCGTGGCGTGACGAGGCGTGGCGAGGCGAGCGAGGAGGAGGAACGCGCGTGTAGGTCTCCTCTTCTCATGCTGATACAAGTGGTAGAAGAGCTCACCTTATAAAGAGGTGCAACTCTCTCTCAACTTCCGGGGTGGGACTAAACTTTAGTCTCACTCACTCCACTCACATGTGTGCATGAATGGGCCAAGATAATTTCAGAATTTTAGTTGGGCTTTGGGCCAAAGGCCTACTAGAAAAATTCCAACGATCCGCCACAAAGTCTCATTGGCACATATCATCATTTAGTTCCAAAACATTGTTTATATATCGGTGCTTAGTGGAGACTGTGAAGTTGAACTTCCACTTAGAGATTTATGCTACACAAGATCACAACTTGAATAGTGGACTATGCCTTGAACTACAAGTTTTTTGCGAGACTAGTTTCACACAAATTCTTGACCGATACTGGGCTGCCGCAAGGCTTCCCCGCGGGTGGAGCATATACGTCATACTCCAGTGCCTTTTCATGAATTTATTAGAGAACACCCAATTCTCATAGACTGCGACGTTAATAATCAAATTCATATAGATGTGTTCCTCAGAAGATGTTCTGTAGGACAACATCTCTGCTTACCCGAATAAGCCACTTGGAACACATTAAGATAAGTATCAACCTGCCATGCAGATCAGAAGAGTATTGCATCTTCATGGAGTGGGCTAGTTAATATAGGGATACTCTCCTCTCAGCTGACCAATAGCTTGTCTCCCACTTCTACTTCACGGGATCTCCGATCACATAGAGTGGGTTACCACTATGGAAAACTCATGCGATGGGTCTCAAGCCCATCTCCATCGATGCATTATCTATCACGTTACGTGATAGACCCTTTGTGAAGGGATCTGCCAAGTTTTTCGATGTTTGGATATAATCCAACGTAATAACTCTGGAGTTCCTCAATTTTCTGACAGCTTTTAGTCTCCTCTTCACATGTCTTGAGGACTTCATATTGTCCTTTGAACTGTTTATCTTGACGATCACAGTTTGATTATCACAGTTCATCAGGATAGGGGGTATTGGTTTTTCAACCATAGGTAAGTCCATCAAGAGTTCACGAAGCCATGATGACCCATAAGTATAGGGGATCTATCGTAGTCCTTTCGATAAGTAAGAGTGTCGAACCCAACGAGGAGTATAAGGAAATGATAAGCGGTTTCCAGCAAGGTATTCTCTGCAAGTACTGAAATAAGTGGTAACAGATAGTTTTGTGATAAGATAATTTGTAACGAGCAACAAGTAACAAAAGTAAATAAGGTGCAGGAAGGTGGCCCAATTCTTTTTGTAGCAAAGGACAAGCCTGGACAAACTCTTATAAGATGTAAAGCGCTCCCGAGGACACATGGGAATATCGTCAAGCTACTTTTCATCACGCTCATATGATTTGCGTTCGGTACTTTGATAATTTGGTATGTGGGTGGACCGGTGCTTGGGTGCTGTCCTTACTTGGACAAGCATCCCACTTATGATTAACCTCTATTGCAAGCATACGCAACTACAACAAAATTATTAAGGTAAACCTAACCACAGCATGAAACATATGGATCCAAATCAGCCCCTTACGAAGCAACGCATAAACTAGGGTTTAAGCTTCTATCACTCTAGCAACCCATCATCTACTTATTACTCCCCAATGCCTTCCTCTAGGCCCAAATAATGGTGAAGTGTCATGTAGTCGACGTTCACATAAAACCACTAGAGGAGAGACAACATACATCTCATCAATATATCGAACGAATACCAAATTCACATGACTACTAATAGCAAGACTTCTCCCATGTCCTCAGGAACAAAAGTAACTACTCACAAAGCATAAACATGTTCATAATCAGAGGGGAATTAATATGCATATAGGATCTGAACATATGATCTTCCACCAATTGAACCAACTAGCATCAACTACAAGGAGTAATTAACACTACTAGCAACCTACTAGCACCAAACCCGGACTTGGAGACAAGAATTGGATACAAGAGTTGAACTAGGGTTTTGAGATGAGATGATGCTGATGAAGATGTTGATGGAGATTGCCCTCTCCCGATGAGAGGAGCATTGGTGATGACGATGGCGATGATTTCTCCCTCCGGGAGGGAAGTTTCCCCGGCAGAACAGCTCCGCCAGAGCCCTAGATTGGTTCCGCCTCGTGGCGGCGGAGTTTCGTCCGAGAAGATGGCTTATAATTTTTTCCCATCGAAAGACTCTATATAGCTGAAGATGGTCGCCGGAGGGCCACCAGGGGGCCCACGAGGTAGGGGGCGCGCCCAGGGGGGTAGGGCGCGCCCCCACCCTCGTGGGCAGGGTGTGCCCCCCCTAGTGAAGTTCTTGCTCTCAGTATTTTTTATATATTTGGAAAACGTCTTCCGTGGAGTTTCAGGACTTTTGGAGCTGTGCATAATAGGTCTCTAATATTTGCTCCTTTTCCAGCCCAGAATCCCAGCTGCCAGCATTCTCCCTCTTTATGTAAACCTTGTAAAATAAGAGAATAGTCATAAGTATTATGACATAATGTGTAATAACAGCCCATAATGCAATAAATATTGATATAAAAGCATGATGCAAAATGGACGTATCAACTCCCCCAAGCTTAGACCTCGCTTGTCCTCAAGCGAAAAGCCGAAATCGAAAAATATGTCCACATGTTTAGAGATAGAGGTGTCGATAAAAATAAAATACGGACATGAGGGCATCATGATCGTTCTTAGAACAGCAACTCATATAATTCTTTGTCATATAATCTCTAATGCGAGAGTAATAATTCAATCACAATATCAAGTATGAATCGTAAACTTCACTGAAAACTAACAAACTACAATCTCAGTCATTGAAGCAATTGCAATTTATCATAACATAGGAAAGAGTCAATGTATAAGAGCTTTTCAGCAAGTCCACATACTCAACTATCATATAATCTTTCACAATTGCTGACACTCACGCAATACTTATGGGTATGGAGTTTTAATCAGACACAGAGAAAGATAGGGGCTTATAGTTTTGCCTCCCAACGTTTTACCTCAAGGGTAATGTCAACAGGAATAGTTCATGAAAACCCACATCCAATTAGCCATATATACCAGGATCTTTCCAACATATTGTGCTTGCCAAAGGATAAAGTGTAAAAAGGAAGGGTGAAAATCACCATGACTCTTATGCAATGTAGGAGATAAAAGTAAAAGATAGGCCCTTCGCAGAGGGAAGCAGAGGTTGTCATGCGCTTTTATGGTTGGATGCACAAAATATTAATGCGAAAGAACGTCACTTTATATTGCCACTTGTGATATGGACCTTTATTATGCATTCTATCGCTTTTATTACTTCCATATCACACGATCGTATAAAGCTTATTTCCTCCATACCAATCAATCATACATATTTAGAGAGCAATTTTTATTGCTTGCACTGACGACAACTTACTTGATGGATCTTACTCAATCCATAGGTAGATATGGTGGACTCTTATGGCAAGACTGGTTTGAGGGTATTTTGAAAGCACAAGTAGTATCTCTACTTGGTGCAATGAATTTGGCTAGCATAAGGGGGAAAGGCAAGCTCATCATGTTGGAAGATCCAAGACAATATAATTCATCTCAGATGTAAGAAGACATAACCCATTACATTGTATTTCTTGTCCAATGTCAACTCTTTAGCATGTCGTATTTTAATGAGTGGTCACAATCATAAAAGATGTCCAAGATAGTATATTTATATGTGAAGACCTCTCTTTCTTTATTACTTCCTATTAATTGCAACGATGACCAAAACTGTGTTTGTCAACTCTCAACAACTTTTATTCATCATACTCTTTCTATGTGAGCTCATTATTCTCCATAAGACTCACATGATCTCTTTGTTTCTTTTTATTCCTTTCTCTTTTTCTTTTATTCACATAAGATCATGGTAAAATAATCAAGCCCTTGACTCAACACTAATCTTTATTATATAGCTCACGGACTCGATTACATAGAAGGATAATAAAGCAAAACTCACGACTAGATCATACTAAGAACTTTTATTCTACTATATCAAGATATTACCAAAAGGATCGAACTAAGAAAAACGGTAAAGATAAAGTGATGGTGATACGATACCGGGGCACTCCCCCAAGCTTGGCAGTTGCCAAGTGGAGTGCCCATACCCATGTGATTATGTCTCTTTTCGGGGATGGTGATGTGATGTTCTTGGCGATGAGGCCCCTCAAGATACAATTCTCCTCCTCAAGCCTGTTGACTTGCTGCTTGAGGTCCATTATTTCCTTTCAGAGTTTTCCTGTAACAGCCAAAGCTCCCTGCACCCAAGGGTGCTGCATAGCTGCGGGAGAACCAGTGACACTCCTTTTCATATTCTCATAAGAAAGAAATCTAACATTGGAAGGGATAACCGAGTTTGGAATAGCTGAGCTCTGCAGTTCTCCCATTGTGAATCCAGCTTGGAGGCGGGAAGTGACTTCTTGATCTTCTTCCATGGCATCTATCCTCTTCAAATCAGCCTCCATCTCTTCCTCCGTTGCTGGCCCAAAGGGGTCAACATGATTGTTTGTCGTTGATCTCGGTGCCGGATGAGACACCTGGCTCTGCCCGACTGACTCTTGCAAAGACATCCTGCTCTAATCTGCAGTAGAAACATCTCGAAACAAAGACAGGAGATTTTTGCGTGATACGGGAGTCAAAACCCCCGGGAGATTATATAATGATTTTTTACTAACCAAGATACGTGTCGTGTACGAAAACGGAGTCCGGAGAGCACACGAGGTGCCCACGAGGTAGGGGGCGCGCCCAGTAGGGTAGGGCGCGCCCTCCACCCTCGTGGAGCTCTCGTGTCCTTCTCAGACTGCTGCTTATTTTCCTATTTTTCTAAATATTTCAAAACGGAGAAATATTGCCTTAAAAACTGTTTTGGAGTCGGTTTACTTACCGTACCACATACCTATTCCTTTTTGGAGTCTGAAACGTTCCGGAAAGTGTCCCTTATGTATTCCTCCGGGGTTACGGTTTCAATAACATTGGTTTCAACATTTATGGGAGTACCTGAGATATAGCGTTTGATTCTTTGACTGTTCACCACCTTCAGATTTGTGCCTTCGAAGTTGTTGATTTTTATGGCACCGAAACGGTAGACCTCCTCGATAACGTAAGGACCTTCCCATTTATAGAGAAGTTTTCCTGCAAAAAAACTTAAACGAGAGTTGTATATCAATACATAATCACCTACATTAAACTCACGCTTTTGTATCCTTTTGTCATGCCATCTTTTAACTTTTTCTTTAAACAACTTGGCATTTTCGCAGGCTTGGGTACTCCATTCATCAAGTGAGCTAATATCAAATAACCTCTTCTCACCGGCAAGTTTAAAATCATAATTAAGTTCTTTAATAGCCCAATAAGCCTTGTGTTCTAGTTCGAGAGGTAAGTGACATGCTTTTCCATAGACCATTTTATACGAAGACATACCCATAGGATTTTTATATGCAGTTCTATAGGCCCATAATGCATCATTAAGTTTCTTGGACCAATTCTTTCTAGACCTATTAACAGTCTTTTGCAAAATTAATTTGAGTTCTCTATTACTCAATTCTACTTGACCACTAGACTAAGGGTGATAAGGAGATGCAATTCTATGATTAACATCATATTTAGCAAGCATTTTACGGAAAGCACCATGAATAAAATGTGAACCACCATCAGTCACTAAATATCTAGGGACTCCAAATCTTGGAAAAACAACTTCTTTAAGCATTTTAATAGAAGTATTATGATCATAACTACTAGTTGGAATAGCTTCTACCCACTTAGTAACGTGATCAACAACAACTAAAATATGTGTATAACCATTAGAGGAAGGAAAAGGTCCCATATAGTCAAAGCCCCAAACATCAAATGGTTCAATAACAAGTGAATAATTCATAGGCATTTCTTGACGTCTACTAATATTACCAATTCTTTACATTCATCACAAGATAAGACAAACTTACGGGCATCCTTGAAGAGAGTAGGCCAATAAAAACTAGATTGCAGTACCTTATGTGTAGTTCTATCTCCAGCATGGTGTCCTCCATAAGCTTCGGAGTGACACTTGTGTAGGATCTATTCCTGTTCATGCTCAGGTACACAACGTCTAATAACACCATCTACTCCTTCTTTATAAATATGTGGGTCATCCCAAAAGTAATGCCTCAAATCATAGAAGAACCTTTTCTTTTGCTGGTATGTGAAACTAGGTGGTATAAACTTAGCAACAATGTAATTAGCATAATCAGCATACCATGGAGCAGTATGAGAAGCATTTATGACATTTAATTGCTCATTAGGAAAGCTATCATCAATAGGTAGTGGGTCATCAAGCACATTTTCTAACCTGGACAAGTTGTCTGCAACGGGGTTCTCAGCTCCTTTTCTATCAACAATGTGCAAATTAAATTCTTGTAGCAAGAGAACCCATCTAATAAGTCTGCTAGGTTTAGCATCTTTCTTTTCCATAAGATATTTAATAGCGGCATGATCAGTGTGAATAGTTACTTTAGAATCAACAATATAAGGTCTAAACTTATCACAAGCAAATACAACTACTAAGAATTCTTTTTCAGTAGTAGCATAATTTCTTTGAGCCTTGTCTAGAGTTTTACTAGCATATTGAATAACATTTAGTTTCTTATCAACTCTTTGTCCTAGAACATCACCTACAACATAATCACTAGCATCACACATAATTTCAAAGGGTAAATTCCAATCAGGTGGCTGAACAATAGGTGCAGAGATCAATGCTTTCTTAAGTATTTCAAATGCTTCTACACAATCATCATCAAAGACAAATGGTATATCTTTTTGTAACAAATTAGTCAAAGGCCGAGAAATTTTTGAGAAGTCCTAAATGAACCTCCTATAAAAAACGGCATGACCAAGGAAACTTCTTATACCTTTAATGTCCTTGGGTCATGGCATCTTTTCAATAGCATCAACCTTGGCCTTATCAACTTCAATACCTCTTTCAGAAACTTTATGACCCAAGACAATACCTTCATTCACCATAAAGTGGCACTTTTCCCAATTCAAGACAAGATTAGTTTCTTCACATCTCTACAAAACTCGATCAAGGTTTCTCAAGCAATCATCAAAAGAAGATCCATAGACGGAAAAGTCGTCCATGAAAACCTCACAAATCTTTTCACAAAAGTCAGAGAATATAGCCATCATGCATCTTTGAAAGGTAGAAGGTGCATTACATAAACTAAAAGGCATACGTCTATAAGCAAAAGTACCAAAAGGGCATGTAAAAGTAGTCTTTGATTGATCTTTGGCTGACACAGGTATTTGAGAGAAACCAGAATAACCATCTAGAAAGCAAAAATGTGTGGACAATCTTTCTAGCATTTGATCAATAAAAGGTAAGGGGTAATGATCCTTTTTAGTAGCCTTATTTAATTTGCGGAAATCAATTACCATCCTATAACCTGTAATAATTCTTTGAGGAATCAATTCATCTTTATCATTAGGAAAAACAATAATACCTCCCTTCTTAGGGACACAATGGACAGGGCTTACCCATTGACTATCAGCAATGGGATAAATTATACCTGCCTCAAGGAGCTTTAGTATGTCCTTTCTTACCACTTCTTTCATTTTAGGATTCAGCCGGCGTTGATGATCACGAACTGGTTTAGAATCTTCTTCTAAATTAATTTTATGTTGACATAGAGTGGGACTAATGCCCTTAAGATGATGAAGAGTATACCCAATAGCTGCACGGTGCTTCTTCAGAGTTTTCAATAATCTCTCCTCCTCATGCTCTGAAATGTTAGCACTAATAATAACATGATATACCTTTTTCTCATCAAGATAAGCATATTTAAGAGTATCAGGTAATGGTTTAAGCTCAAACACAGGATCACCCTTGGGTGGAGGAGGATCCGCTAGGATTTCAACAGGTAAATTGTTTTTCAGAATAGGTTCCTATTTAAAGAATATTTCATCTAATTCCCTTCTTTCATTCATAAACATATCATTTTCATGGTCTAGCAAGTATTGTTCTAAAGGATCACTAGGAGGTACGGCAATAGAAGTAAGACCAATAATTTCATCCTTACTAGGTAATTCTTCTTCACGGTGTTGTCTACTAAATTTAGAAAAATTAAATTCATGAGTCATATCATCTAAACCGATAGTAACAACATCTCTTTTGCAATCTATGCTAGCATTAACAATATTTAAGAAGGGTCTACAAAATATAATGGGACAAAAGCTATCTTGTGGGGAACCAAGAACAAGAAAATCAGCAGGATATTTAGTTTTCCCACACAAGACTTCAACATCTCTAACAATTCCCATTGGTGAAATAGTATCTCTATTGGCAAGTTTAATTGTGACATCAATATCTTCTAACTCAATAGGTGCAATATCATGCATAATTTCTCTATAAAGGCTAATAGGTATTGCACTAGCACTGGCACCCATATCACATAAGCCATGATAACAATGATCTCCTATTTTAGCAGAAATAACAGGCATGCCTACCACAGGTCTAGGTTTATCTTTATCACAGGGTTTAGCAATTCTAGCAGTTTCATCACAGAAATAAATAACATGCCCATCTATATTATCAGATAGGAGATCTTTAACAATAGCAATATTAGGTTCAACTTTAACTTGCTCAGGAGGTGTATATGTTTTAATATTGCTTTTACGAACCACAGTTGAAGCTTTAGCATGATCCTTTATCCTAACAGGGAAAGGTGGTTTCTCAACATAAGAAGTAGGAACAATAGGATCATTATAAGTGATAGTCTTTTCTTCAACTTTAATAGGTGCAGCTACTTTTACTTCCATGGGAGGACGATATTTAAACCACTTGTCGGTGTACTAAAGTAGGGGTACCTTAGTATCCCGAACTTGTGCACGGGCAGACGCAGCACCCCGCGGCAAGGCTTGCCGGGTGACCGCCAAGATCCTCCATGATTCCTTTGGACCACTCAAGAACAAAGTATCCAAGACCCCGGCGAGAGGAGCTTGTCGGGAAGGAGACAAGACCCCGGCAAGAGGAGCTTGCCGGGAAGACCAACCAAGACATATCGAGGAACTTGCCGCAGCACGCCACGTGTCCCGGCAAGACCCGGTGAGCGACAAGCTCCCGGACGCGACAAGACAACATCCGCGGCAAGGCGCTTGCCGCGGCAAGCTACTACTCCGCAGCCCGCGCTCCAGCTCACCCACCAACGTGTCGCTCTGGGACCGTTCCTGGCGTACGTGGCGGGAGGCTATGCAGCCAGGGGCATGCGGTGGCAAGCAGGCGCTGACAAGATAGCCATCGTGGCAAACGGTGGCGCCCCTGACGGTCCCTTTCTGCACCGTCTAGGCGACGCAGACATGCATTTAATGCCTTTGTCCCCTGCCGTCAGGGTTAGGTATGATACAACTGTAGCAAGCGGTGGCGCCAACTACCACCTCTTTTACATTTTTACCCTCACCTCTGTTGCCACCTGTCGGTGACCCCTTTGACATATAAAAGGAGGCCCATGCGCAACAGTGGGGGGGGGGGACGATCATTCTCACGCTCGGCCTCGCTAGCCATCCAAGGGTACTGTGGCATCCATTGCTCCCGAGCAAGAACACAATACAAATCAAAGCAGGAGTAGGGTTTTACGCATCCGTGCGGCCCGAACCTGGGTAAACTGACTGCGTGCCCGTGCGTTCGCCTTGATCTGCTCTTTGTGCATCCTCCGCCCCCTGCCGAACCGAAAGGGGCCCCGGTCCGCCGCGGTCCTATAGGTGTCCGTGGGATCAGCACCCCCGACATCTTTGGCGCGCCAGGTAGGGGCGCGTCGAGGTTGTGCGAACCTGACCTGGTGTTTGCACGAGCCGAATCTTCATCATCTTCATCAACATGCCGCCGAAGAAGAAGATTTCGGAGGTAGCGGCTCCGTCTGCGCTGAGCCCACCGTCGCCAGAGCGAACGACTGGCGGAGTAGGCGCCGGCGGAAGAGCGGGCGCCGACGAGGGGACTCATGGTGCTGCCAGGTCCAAGGACAAGGCTGCGCTGCACATCGGCGGCGCGGTCGGCTCCCACAACGACCGCGCACACTCCAAGACCTCGGCGTCCGTACACGCACCGCGCCCGTCCCAGGAGGCGCGGGACTAGCAGCGTCATGGTACCCATGGTACCATACGTCTGCTGGGCCAAGATCAAGCTGGCGGATCCCGGAGTGCTCAGGACCAGCATGCACGCCAACATGTTGGCGCGAGCTTGGCGCGGTCACTTGGACGAGATGTTGCTCCTTCTAACGCAGTTAAAAGTCCGAGCATATCTCGCTCCTCGCACCGTTCGCTGCCGCCGCCCGCCACTCCGGCGGAAGCGTTGGCACGTGCCCAACTGCTCCTAGACTACCCTCCAGCGCCAGAGAAGATCGATGACTGGAGGGCCACTATCCAGAGCCTCATCGGCTTCGCCAACGGTGACAACCCACGGCAGCCGAGCGCATCGCTGCCGCGGCAAGTCAGCCAGGCGCGAGCCGGTGGCGACAAGACCAGCGAGGGTGCAACCACTGTGCACTCTCCGCCCCGAAGGCCAAGATCGCCGACTCGCCGGATCCACCTCGACAGCTACTCCACCGCGTCGTCAGATCCGCGAGCTCGTCGCGATCAGCGCCAAGTTCTTCACGAGCGACAACAAGAAGACGCTCGTACCCGCATCGAGCGGCAAAGAGAAGCGCGGCGTCAATCAGACCTGCGCGCTGGGCCTTCCATCGACATGCATGCGCCCGGAGGACCAGGCGACTTACCGTACGCGGTAGGTTGCCCTGCGTTCACCCAAGAGCTGCGGCAAGTCCAGTGGCCCAGCCAGAAACATTTCAAGCCAGACGTGCCGGAGAAGTACGACGGCAAGTCGCACCCGTCAGAGTTCCTCAGCATCTACACCATTGCGGTGCAAGCTGCCGGGGGGCGAGACGACAAGGTCCTTGCCAACTAATTCCCGCTCGTGCTCAAGCCCGAAGTCAGATCCTGGCTCATGCACTTGCCGGACAACTCCATATCCTCTTGGGAGGACTTGTGCCATCAGTTTGTCGGTGCCTTTACAGGCGGCCACAAGCCACATGGCCAGGAAAGTGACCTTCACCTGCTTGCCCAGAAGGAAGGAGAGCCCCTGCGCAAGTACATCCAGAGATTCAACCGCGTGCAGCGCAACATCCCAGACATCCACCCGGTCGCGGTTATCAGCGTGTTCCATCAGAACGTGCGTAATCGCAGGATGCGGGAGGAAATGGCGATGAGCAGGATCAGAGACGTCAGCGAGCTTTACGCCCTGGCCGACAAGTGTGCACGCGCTGAAGAAGGGAGGAAACTCCCCGGAGAGGACGCTGGAGCAGGAGGATTTGACAATGAGGATGCCACCCCGGCAAAGAAGAACCGGAGGCGCAATAGGAAGAAGGGCAAAGAGGTGCTAGTCGTCGAGCAGTCCGGCGATGACGGCGCCGCCAAGCAAACCAAAGTTGGTAGCTCCGGCAAGGAGGTTGCCGCATGCACCAACTGCTAAGCTGTGGCGGCCGCCGACAAGCAGGGCGGCTCCGACAAGCAGTACTGCAAGATCCACCACACCAAGGGCCATGATCTCCAGAGCTGCAAGAAGGTCGAGCAGCTTGTCCAGCAACAAAGAGCTGAGTACGAGCGGTGCGACAAGGAGAGAGCCCAAGGAGGCGGTGGAGAGGCCGGCAAGAAGCGCGCTGGCCAGGGAGGACGCCGCGACAAGGTCAAGCAGCGGCAAGGAGACAGACCTCCCCACGGCCGCGACAAGGATGATGACGAAGACGACGACGAGGACATGGATGATGTTGAGAACAGTGAGCAGGAGTTTCAGAAGGCTACAGAAGTCTTGTGTGTTGACGGTGGTGCTTCTCTGCATACTTCCCACCGCCAACTCAAACAGTGGCTCCGGGAAGTTAATGCGGCAGAGCCACCTGTCGAATCACGCAAGCTTCTGAAGTGGTCCAGCACACCCATCATCTTTGACATTGAGGACCACCCTGATCGCACATCTGCGGTCGGGTGCTTGCCGTTGTTGGTTTCGCCAACAATCCGCAACCTCAAAGTCACTAAGATGCTAGTTGACGGCGGGGCCGGCTTAAGTCTGATCTCCTCCGCTGTGCTCCAGAAACTCCAGGTCCCGGACAGCGAGCTCGAAGAAACCGGTACATTCCAAGGAATCAACCCGGGAAGGTCACGTTGCCGGTGACATTTGGCAGCGAGCTGAATTTCAGAACGGAGAGGGTCACTTTTGACGTTGCTGATTTCCCGCTGCCTTACAATGGGATACTTGGCCATCCAGCACTCGCCAAGTTCATGGCAGCCTCTCAGTATGCATACAACATGCTCAAGATGCCAGGCCCGATAAGCGTCATCTCTGTCCCGGCGACAAGAAGGTTGCCCTTATCTGCGTCAACAATATTACCGGGAAGCAGCAGCTGCAACAGATCGCAAGACACTTGCCGCTGAAGCTCCCGGGGGGAAGAAGAAGACCAAGTCCGGCAAGAGCTCTGATGCCCACTCCGGCAAGCGCACCTCTTCGGAGTGCTGCGCTACCGTCGAGGACGCACCATCGAGCTCCACCGGCAAGTGTAAGAAGGCAATGGCAGCTCCACCACTTACCAAGAAGGTGTCCGCCAAGGAGGACAGCACTGGTGGTACCTTCACCATCAGTGCCACGCTTGACCCTAAATAGGAAAGCGCGCTCGTTACTTTCCTTCGGGCGAATGTCGACGTGTTTGCATGGCAACCGTCTGATATCCCCGGTGTTCCCAGGAAGGTAATTGAGCACCATCTTGCCGTTTGTCCTCATGCGCGGCCCGTCAAGCAGAAGGTCAGGAAACAGGCAGTGGAGCGCCAAGAATTCATAGCAGAAGAAATCAAAAAATTGAAAGCAGCAGGCCTTGTCAGAGGGGTGCTCCATCCCACGTGGTTGGCCAATCCGGTTGTAGTGCGCAAGGCGAATGGGAAATGGAGGCTTTGTATTGACTTTACTGATGTTAATAAAGCTTGTCGCAAAGATCCATTTCCCTTGCCGCGCATTGACCAGATTGTTGACTCCACAGCCGGGTGTGAGTTGCTTTCATTTCTTGACGCATATTCAGGATACCATCAGATTTTCATGGCAGAAGAGGATGAGGAGAAAACCGCATTCATTACTCCATGTGGCACGTACTGTTTCGTACGGATGCCTTTCGGATTAAAGAATGCTGGTTCAACATTTGCCAGAGTAGTCCATGTCGCTTTGAAGCCACAGATACACAGAAATGTAGAAGCTTACATGGATGATATAGTGGTCAAAAGCAAGGACAGGGCAACTCTGATCCAAGACTTAGATGAGACCTTTGCAAATCTGCGCAACATCAACCTCAAGCTCAACCCCGAGAAGTGTGTGTTTGGAGTCCCTTCCGGCAAGCTTCTCGGGTTCTTTGTGTCTCAGCGGGGGATCGAAGCCAACCCCGACAAGATCAAGGCCATTGAGCAGATCGGAGCACCAAAGCGCGTCAAGGATGTACGGAAGCTTGCCGGCTGCGTGGCTGCTCTCAGCAGGTTTATCTCTCGGTCTGCTGAGCGCGCCCTGCCATTTTTCAAAATTTTGAAAAAGGCAGGTCCAATGAAATGGACTCCGGAAGCGGAGGCTGCGCTGCAGGACTTGAAGAGATACCTGTCCTCCACTCCAACACTTGTCGCACCTAAACCACAAGAGAAGTTGCTGGTGTACATAGCGGCAACCAATCAAGTGGTTAGTGCTGCGTTAGTAGCGGAGAGGGAGGCAGATGACGAGCCAGCGACCGCGGCAAGCACATCCAGCGACAAGCAGGGGGCTTCCCCGACAAGCTCTGGTCCCGATAAGCAAGGATCTGCGCAGATGCAAGAGGAGATACAGAAGAAGATGGTGCAGCTCCCAGTTTACTTTATCAGTTCCCTTTTGCAGGGGGCTAGGTCAAGGTACTCTGGTGTGCAGAAGTTGCTTTTTGGCCTTCTCATGGCCTCGAGAAAGCTGCGCCATTACTTCCAAGCACATGAGATCACAGTTGTCACTCGCTTTCCGCTGAAGAGGATATTAAAAAATCTAGAAGCAACAGGCAGGATTGTCGAGTGGGCACTGGAACTGTCAAGCTTTGGCCTCAAATTTGAGAGTACATCAACAATCCAAAGCAGAGCATTGGCAGAGTTCATAACAGAGTGGACGCCAACTCCAGACGAAGAAATTCTGGAGACGAGCATCCCCGCCAAGGAAGCAAGCAAAGAGTGGCTCATGTACTTTGACGGTGCCTTCTCGCTACAAGGCGCCGGTGCTGGCGTGCTGCTTGTCGCGCCCACCGGAGAGCACCTCAAGTACATAGTCCAGATGCACTTTCCCAAGGAGCAAGCGACAAACAATACTGCAGAGTATGAAGGCTTGCTTGCCGGTGTCAGGATCGCGGCAGAACTTGGGATTAAGAAGCTTATTGTTAGGGGTGACTCACAGCTTGTCGTCCGCCAAGTGAACAAGAATTACCAGAGTCCTTTAATGGAAGCTTACGTCGACGAAGTGAGAAAGCTAGAAGAGCACTTCGACGGCCTGCAGATGGAGCATGTCCCCAGAGCTCAGAATGACATTGCCGATGGCCTGTCGAAGTGTGCTGCACTTAAATTACCCGTGGAACCAGGGATTTTTGTGCTCAAACTGACTCAGCCGTCCGTAACACCACCAACTGGACAGAACAAGAAGAGGAAGTTGATTTCTGGCGATTACTTTCCGGCAGAGCTTCCCGAAGCCACCGCCAAGAAGGTCCCCAAGATCAACACCAAGAATGCTGAGGAGCGGTCTGCTCCGGCAAGCCCCAGGGTTAGTTCCGTTGAAGCAGACACTCCCGACAAGTTTTGCTCCGGCAAGCTTGCCGGGGAACGTCAAGCTCCGGCAGAGCCGCAGGCTCTTGCCGTAGAAGCGGATGTTCCCGCAGCAGGAGATGCGCCTTTAGTCCTTGTTGTCGAGCCACAGGCTCCAACATGGGCGCAGCAGATTGTCCGTTTCCTTCAGACAGGAGAACTTCCCGAAGAGCCGGAAGAAGCGGAAAGAGTAGCCCGGCAGTCTAGTATGTACCAGTTTGTCGATAACACACTGTGCAGAAGAAGACTCAACGGTGTGAAATTGAAGTGTATTCCCCGAGAAGATGGACAGAAGCTGTTGGCAGAGATACATGGAGGCATATGTGGTCACCACATTGGCGCAAGAGTCCTTGTCGGAAAGGCATTCCGGCAAGGCTTCTTCTGGCCGACAGCCCTCCAGGATGCAACTGCACAAGTAACCAAGTGTGAAGCGTGCTAGTTCCATTCCAAGCAGATACACCAGCCAGCCCAAGCTCTCCAGACGATCCCT
Source organism: Triticum monococcum (assembly GCA_034509565.1). Classification (NCBI taxonomy): domain Eukaryota; kingdom Viridiplantae; phylum Streptophyta; class Magnoliopsida; order Poales; family Poaceae; genus Triticum; species Triticum monococcum. The sequence continues at coordinate 702,562,269 of CM067847.1, forward strand.
TTATCCTAGCCATTTTCAGTCTGGGGGCTCGACATCCTCGGCCCCTTTCCCCGAGCTGTCGGGGGCTTTGAGTACTTGTACGTCGCAATCGACAAGTTCACAAAGTGGCCGGAAGTGGAACCAGTGAGGAAGGTGACAGCACAGTCAGCAGTCAAGTTCTTCAGGTCGATTGTTTGCCGTTTCGGAATCCCTAACAGGATAACCACCGACAACGACACACAATTTACGAGCCGCACCTTCATGCAGTACGTCCAAGATCTCGGCACCAAGGTCTGCTTCGCTTCTGTTGCTCACCCGAGAAGCAACGGTCAAGCGGAGAGGGCAAATGCTGAAGTGTTGCGCGGGCTCAAGACCAGGACTTTCGACAGGCTGCACAAGTGCAGACGCAACTGGATCGAGGAGCTGCCGGTGGTTCTTTGGTCGACCAGGACGACGCCAAATCGAGCCACTAGCCAGACACCCTTCGCTCTAGTCTATGGAGCGGAGGCAGTTATCCCCACGGAACTCGTATACGGGTCACCTCGAGTGCTCGCTTATGATGAGCTTGAGCAAGAGCGGCTGCGTGAAGATGACGCGCTGCTCCTTGAGGAAGATCGTCTTCAGGCTGCTGTGCGAGCCGCTCGCTACCAGCAAGCTTTGCGCCGCTATCATAGCCGCAAAGTTAACGCCAGAAGTCTCGAGGAAGGCGACCTTGTTCTTCGGCGCGTTCAGTCCGCCAAGAATTCCAACAAGTTGACGCCAAAGTGGGAAGGCCCTTACCGGGTGAAACGAGTCACCAGGCCTGGCGCTGTCCGCCTAGAGACCAAAGATGGCGTACCAGTGAGCAACTCCTGGAATATCGAGCATCTACGTAAGTTTTACCCGTAAGGCGCGGTTGTCGGACCCTGTCCGGCAACCACCCTTTTGTACAAGTCTTGCCACTGTTGCATGTAATCCTTTGTACAAAGCCAGGCGCAGACCCTGAGCACAAGTAAATGAAGTGCTGGCGCCCAGAGTTATAGCATGCATGCTAGGTCGAGTCTTGTCCTTGGTTAGGGTTGATAGTGCTTAACAACGGCTAACCCCTAACTTAGAGGTCGAGCGTGCGTCCCTTTGCCTTTCTTTCGTTTCCCTTGGTTCGCAGGGCTCGCATATCCTTGCCGGACCGCCTGAGGACGAAAAGGAGAAGAAGGACGTACCGGCATCTGGACCCCGGCAAGCCAGTGTTGCCGGGGGCTGCAAGTACCAAGATTCACCCACGACAAGCCAGAGTTGCCGGGGGCTGCAATCTCAGATAAGTCTTTCATCCCTCATCATGCATTCTCTTATGGACTGGGGAATACGAAACCTCGTTTCTTCCTAAAAACTACCGTGCTCCCTTAACTCTAGGCCCTGGGGCTCATTCCGGGGGCCAAGTTTGGTCGTAGTCGCGGCAGCAAAGGGATGAAACGAGGGGCCACACCCGCCTCGTTCCTGCCTCCGTCAAAAGCGTGAGAAAGGTGGAGCGGCGTGGGAAGATGGCAGGGCCTGTTGCCGGGAGAAGAAGTGTCTGTCTGAAAGATACCAAGGATTTGCTCCTTGACGTGGGTTCTACCCGCGAGACAAATGACCCGGCAAACATCCCCTTTTCATTAAAAAAACATTCCACTCAGGTACAGTCCATAGAGGATGAAAAACATGAAAGAGAGGATTACAAGTTCTAAATGCAACTAAGGCCCGAAGGCTTACAAATTGAAAAGATAAGATGCCCATAATCCCTTTCTTGTCCCTCTCTTCAGGAGGCAGGTCAAGGAGGCGAGAAGGGCAAAAGGGGCGCCAAGGCGAGCTACGGGTGCCAGAAGACACCAAGAGAACATCCTGGGGGCCGTCCGAAGGTTGGACGGTGATGGCGGCGCCGGAAGCAGGGCTCGAAGACGAGGCGGCAGGACGTCAACACGCTGTCGAGGGCACCACACCCTCCTACTCCGACTTGATGGCCTTGCCGCCAGCCCTCTTCCTCTTCCGCAGCCTTCCTACGCCAGCCGCCCAAGGAGACGACCCCGGAGAGTTCAAGGAGCCGGCGACACGGATGATGGGGTCGCCGGTGCCGCATGGAGCGGCGCCCGACACCTAGTCGGACCCGTCATCCTGCCGCCCGCTACCCTCGTCGTCGCTGTCGCTCCCCTCCTCGTCACTCTCGCTCGAGGAGGAGCCTTCACTATAGGAGGAGCTGTCCACGCAGCACTTTGCCCGAGTGCCGAAGCACCCGAAGACCTTGACGGAGAGGAGATCGCCCTCCATCAACTTAAAATGGAGGGTGAGCCCCGCTGTCAAGCTGTGGATACGGGCGAACGTCTTCCACCCTCGACCAAGATACATCACACCGGGGGCTGGGACTTCAATGCGGACCCGCGTGCCGCTGATCCCACAGCCCCTCATGTGCAGTCTCAGTGTCTCGGGCGGGTCCAACTCCATCGCGCTCGCGAACGGAGCTGGGAGACGGAGTCGACGACGAGGCGCCCGACGCAGCCTGACGAAGAACTCGCAAGGGTCGTCCCCAATATGGACCCCCGTGGGAAGAGGAACCGCTGGCGGAGGCGAAGCCGGCGCACCGCCCCGTCCCTCTTCCCCGAGCGCCTCGACCTCGTCCTCGACCTCGTCCACGACCTCTCCCCCTCCCTCTTCCCCTTACGGCTGGCTCTGCCACCACGGGTGCGGGAGAGGGAGGGATGCGCTGTCTAGCGGCGACCCTCGCCGCCACCGATGAAGGACCAGGGTTCCCTTTCTCCATGGCGAATGAGAGAAAGGGGAGCAGAAGCTGAAGGAAGGAGGAGATGAGAGAATGCGAGCTTCCGTCCTCCCCTCCCGCTCTTTATAAAGGAGCGAGGTGGGGGCTCAGCCGCCCCGCTCAGCGAATCAAGACACGGGAAGAGCAGGGAGCTGGGGCCGACCCGCGACGGCCCAGTTTCCCGCCTCCACCGCCCGCGACCCCAAGCGCATGGGAGCCGCGTGGCAGGCATGCAGAACCGAGGCGACGGATGAGGCGGCCTCTCCCCACCCCGTGATCGTGGGGAGTGGGCACTTCTAAAACCGCCCACGATCTCTCCCATGATGCCGCATTTGACGCGTGCCATGCGGGGAGGGCGCGGTGGATGCGGAGTGAGTTATGGCGTGACCCAGGCCGCACGTGCCCGTGCACTGTTTTGGGCCTGGCCCAACAGCGCTCCGCACCGTGTATGGCCCAGGCCCAGGGGCTCCTGTCGGTGTACTAAAGTAGGGGTACCTTAGTATCCCGAACTTGTGCACGAGCAGTCGCAGCACCCCGCGGCAAGGCTTGCCGGGTGACCGCCAAGATCCTCCATGATTCCTTTGGAGCCGCTCAAGAACAAAGTATCCAAGACCCCGGCGAGAGGAGCTTGTCGGGAAGGAGACAAGACCCCGGCAAGAGGAGCTTGCCGGGAAGACCAACCAAGACATATCGAGGAACTTTCCGCAGCACGCCACGTGTCCCGGCAAGACCCGGTGAGCGACAAGCTCTCGGACGCGACAAGACAACATCCGCGGCAAGCTACTACTCCGCAGCCCGCGCTCCAGCTCACCCACCAACGTGTTGCTCTGGGACCGTTCCTGGCGTACGTGGCGGGAGGCTGTGCAGCCAGGGGCATGCGGTGGCAAGCAGGCGCTGACAAGATAGCCATCGTGGCAAACGGTGGCGCCCCTGACGGTCCCTTTCTGCACCGTCTAGGCGACGCAGACATGCATTTAATGCCTTTGTCCCCTGCCGTCAGGGTTAGGTATGATACAACTGTAGCAAGCGGTGGCGCCAACTACCACCTCTTTTACATTTTTACCATCACCTCTGTTGCCACCTGTCGGTGACCCCTTTGACATATAAAAGGAGGCCCATGCGCAACAGTGGGGGGGGGGGACGATCATTCTCACGCTCGGCCTCGCTAGCCATCCAAGGGTACTGTAGCATCCATTGCTCCCGAGCAAGAACACAATACAAATCAAAGCAGGAGTAGGGTTTTACGCATCCGTGCGGCCCGAACCTGGGTAAACTGACCGCGTGCCCGTGCGTTCGCCTCGATCTACTCTTTGTGCATCCTCCGCCCCCTGCCGAACCGAAAGGGGCCCCGGTCCGCCGCGGTCCCATAGGTGTCCGTGGGATCAGCACCCCCGACACCACTTCTCCTTGGGGAGATCAACATAGGTAGCAAAAGATTCATAGAAAGAAGCTACTATCTCAGAGTCAAGTCCATATTTATTGCTAAATTTACGAAAAATATCGGTATCCATAAAAGATTTAACACAATCAAAACTAGGTGGCATACCTGACTCCTTACCATTGTCGAGGTCCCAATCTTCAAAGTTACGTACGTTTAATTCTTTCTAATAAATCCCATTTGAATTCAATAGTCTTCATCATAAAAGAGCCAACACAAGAAGTATCAAGCATGGTGCGATTGTTACCAGAAAGCCGAGCATAAATTTTTTGAATAATCATTTCTCTTGAGAGCTCATGATTGGGGCATGAATATAACATTGACTTAAGCCTCCCCCAAGCTTGAGCGATGCTTTCTCCACCGCAAGGCCAAAAATTATATATGTAATTGCGATCACGATGAACAAGATGCATAGGATAAAACTTCTGATGAAATTCCAATTTCAATCGTTTGTAATTCCAAGACCTCATATCTTCACATAGCCTATACCATGTCGATGCATCTCCCCTCAAAGATAAAGGGAAGACATTCTTCTTAACAACATCTCCGGGTACACCTGCAAGCTTAAATAATCCACAAACTTCATCCACATATATCAGATGTTCATCAGGATGTTTTGTTCCATCTCCTAAAAAGGATTAGCTAGCAGTTTTTCTATCATACCCGAAGGAACTTCAAAGCAAGCATTTTCATTTTCATTTTCATTTTCAGTAGGTTCAGTAGGTTGAGGAGCAACTCTTTGCTCTACTGGTCGGGGTGAAGATACCTCGAACAAGCCCCTTAGAGGATTACTTTCCATGGTAACAAGTGACAGTAAATTTCAGCATACTATATAATTTTTTCCTTACCAAATTCCACCTACCAAAGGCGCTTCACTCCTCGGCAACAGCGCCAGAAAAGAGTCTTGATGACCCACAAGTATAGGGGATCTATCGTAGTCCTTTTGATAAGTAAGAGTGTCGAACCAAACGAGGAGCAGAAGAAAATGATAAGCGGTTTCCAGCAAGGTATTCTCTGCAAGTACTGAAATAAGTGGTAACAAATAGTTTTGTGATAAGATAATTTGTAACGAGCAACAAGTAACAAAGTAAATAAGGTGTAGCAAGGTGGCCCAATCCTTTTTGTAGCAAAGGACAAGCCTGGACAAACTCTTATAAGATGTAAAGCGCTCCCGAGGACACATGGGAATATTGTCAAGCTAGTTTTCATCATGCTCATATGATTCGCGTTCGGTACTTTGATAATTTGGTATGTGGGTGGACCGGTGCTTGGGTGCTGTCCTTACTTGGACAAGCATCCCACTTATGATTAACCTCTATTTCAAGCATCCGCAACTACAACAAAACTATAGGTAAACCTAACCATAGCATGAAACATATGGATCCAAATCAGCCCCTTACGAAGCAACGCATAAACTAGGATTTAAGCTTCTGTCACTCTAGCAACCCATCATCTACTTATTACTCCCCAATGCCTTCCTCTATGCCCAAATAATGGTGAAGTGTCATGTAGTCGATGTTCACATAACACCACTAGAGAAGAGACAACATACATCTCATCAAAATATCGAACGAATACCAAATTCACATGACTACTAATAGCAAGACTTCTCCCATGTCCTCAGGAACAAAAGTAACTACTCACAAAGCATAAACATGTTCATAATCAGAGGGGTATTAATATGCATATAGGAGCTGAACATATGATCTTCCACCAATTGAACCAACTAGCATCAACTACAAGGAGTAATTAACACTACTAGCAACCTACTAGCACCAATCCCGGACTTGGAGACAAGAATTGGATACAAGAGATGAACTAGGGTTTTGAGATGAGATGGTGTTGATGAAGATGTTGATGGAGATTTCCCTCTCCCGATGAGAGGAGCATTGGTGATGACGATGGCGATGATTTCCCCCTCCGGGAGGGAAGTTTCCCTGGCAGAACAGCTCCGCCAGAGCCCTAGATTGGTTCCGCCAAGGTTCCGCCTCGTGGCGGCGGAGTTTCGTCCGAGAAGATGGCTTATTGTTTTTTTCCCATCAAAAGACTCCATATATCAGAAGATGGTCATCGGAGGGCCACCAGGGGCCCACATGGTAGGGGGCATGCCCAGGGGGTAGGGCGCGCCCCCCACCCTCGTGGGCAGGGTGTGGCCCCCCTGGTGAAGTTCTTGCTTTCAGTATTTTTTATATATTTGGAAAACGTCTTCCGTGGAGTTTCAGGACTTTTGGAGATGTGTAGAATAGGTCTCTAATATTTGCTCCTTTTCCAGCCCAGAATCCCAGCTGCCGGCATTCTCCCGCTTTATGTAAACCTTGTAAAATAAGAGAGAATAGGCATAAGTATTGTGACATAATGTGTAATAACAGCCCATAATGCAATACATATTGATATAAAAGCATGATGCAAAATGGACGTATCAAGCCACTCTGCTTCAACAGTGGCAGTGTCTAATGCTGTGAGTTCTGCTTCCATAGTTGAACTCGTTAAGATGGTCTGCTTGCAAGACTTCCAAGAAACAGCACCACCACCAAGTGTAAAAACATAACCACTTGTGGCCTTAATCTCATCAGCATCAGATATCCAGTTTGAGTCACTATAACCCTCCAGTACCCTTGGATACCCGGTGTAGTGAATCCCATAGCTCGTGGTGCCTTTCAAATAGCGCATAACTCTCTCAAGCGCATGCCAACGATCATCTCCCGGTTTTGACACAAACCGACTCAGCTTGCTAACAACAAATGAGATGTCAGGCCTCGTGGCACTCACCAAATACATAAGCGAGCCAATAATCTGAGAATACCTCAGTTGATCTCTAGCAATCTGTCGGTTCTTTCGAAGCAACACACTAGCATCATATGGAGTTGGAGAAGGCGTGCAGTCGCTATACCCAAAACGACTCAAGACCTTTTCCACATAGTGAGACTGAAGTAGTGTGATCCCACCATTCTCATCTCTCAACAGCTTGATGTTTAAGATAACATCAGCTACTCCTAGATCCTTCATCGCAAAACAGCGAGATAAGAAATCCTTAACCTCCTTGATTAAATCAAGTTTGGTTCCAAAGATCAATATGTCGTCGACATACAGACAAAGAATAACTCCTTCGCCCCCACCATAGCGATAGTACACACACTTGTCACCATCGTTTACTACAAAGCCGGCAGCAGTTAATGTTCTTTTGAACTTCTCATGCCACTCTTTAGGAGCTTGTTTAAGGCCATATAAAGACTTTAATAACTTGCAAACCTTTCCTTCCTGACCAGGTACTACAAAACCATCTGGCTGATCCATGTAAATTTCCTCCTTCAACTCTCCATTGAGGAAAGCTGTCTTAATGTCCATTTGATGAACGAGGAGACCATGTGAGGTAGCCAGTGATAGTAGCACCCGAATTGTGGTCAGTCTAGCCACGGGTGAGTAAGTATCAAATAAGTCTTCACCTTCTTTCTGGGTATAACCCTTGGCCACAAGTCGTGCCTTGTACTTTTCAATCATACCATCAGGTCTAAGCTTCTTCTTGAACACCCACTTACATCCTACAGGTTTGCACCCATAAGGACGGTTAGTGATCTCCCAACTACCTTTAGTTAAGATGGAATCCATCTCGCTACGTACAGCTTCCTTCCAGTAGTCAGCATCAGGAGATGCATAGGCTTCTGAAATAGTCCTGGATGTGTCATCCACGAGGTACACAATGAAATCATCACCAAAGGACTTTGCAGTCCTCTGTCTCTTACTCCTCGCAGGAGTTCCATTGTCACCCTCAATAGGATTCTCAACGTGTTCCATCGCAATGGTGGGTTCAGGAATTACAGTGAATCCCTCACTAGATGGAGTAGGTATCTCCTGATTTGATGAACTCGACATATCCTTCATAGGAAATATGTCCTCAAATAAAGTTGCATCATTCGACTCCATAATCGTACCAACATGCATGTCGGATACCTTAGATTTTATTATAAAAAATCTATAGCTGATGCTATGAAAAGCATAGCCCAGAAGAACACAATCCACGGTTTTTGGTCCAAGCTTGCGCTTCTTGGGAATTGGTATATTGACTTTCGCCAAACAACCCCAAGTACGTAGGTAAGAGAGTTTCAAACTTTTCCTTTCCCATTCCTCAAATGGAGTCATGGTCTTATGCTTTGTGGGAACTCGGTGTAGGACATGACACGTAGTCATTAGTGCCTCCCCCCACCATTCCTTGGATAGACCCGAAGTGTCTAACATGGTGTTAACCATATCAGTTAGAGTTCGGTTCTTTCTTTTGGCTACCCCATTTGACTGGGGTGAGTAGGGAGGCGTCCTCTCATGGATTATACCATGTTCCGCACAAAACATATCAAATTCATTGGAAAAATACTCTCCACCACGATTGGACCTAAGCCGTTTAATTTTCCGATCAAGTTGGTTGTCTTCCTCAGCTTTATAGTTTTTGAAGAAATTCGAAAGCCTCATCTTTTGATTTCAGAAGATACACATAACAATATCTAGTGGAGTCATCAATCAACGTCATGAAGTATCTCTTTCCACCTTTTGTCAACATGCCATTCATCTCACAAAGATCAGAATGTATAAGCTCTAGTGGCGCCAAGTCTCTTGCCTCTGCAGTCTTATGGGACATGCGAGGTTGCTTAGCTTGCACACATACTTGGAACTTAGAGCCTTTGACAGTAGAGATTTTCGGAATTAAATTCATATTGGCTAGCCGCGTCATGCAACCAAAGTTAATGTGAAAAAGTCGTGAATGCCAAATACCAGACTCATTGTTGTGGCAAACATTATTAATAACTTTAGTGAAAATATATGACAAAGACAGGTGGAACAAGCCTCCGCTCTCATAGCCTTTTCCAACAAATTGTCCATACTTAGAAATTACAACTTTATTGGATTCGAAAACCAACTTAAAACCATCTCGACATAAACGGGAACCGCTAACGAGATTTTTATTGATGGACGACACATGATGAACGTTCTTCAGACGCACGGTCTTCCCCGAAGTAAACTTCAGATCGACCGTACCAACACCTCGAACGATGGCATGTGACCCGTTCCCCATCAGCACGGGAGAAGTCCCAGTGGCCTGGTAAGAAGAAAACATGGAGGCGTCAGCACAAACATGTACATTGGCACCGGTGTCAATTAACCAATCAGGGGTTTGGAATACTGAAAGGATGGTAGGAAAAATACCGTACCCTGATTCCTTCATATCAGTATCACCGATGACAACATTAGCGGACTTGCTGCTCTTCTCATGTTCGCGCTCCTCAAAGCGGTTAGGACACTTCGGAGCCCAGTGATTAGGATCACCGCAGACATGGCAAAGTCCCTTACCCTTCTTATGAGAATTATTCTTGAAGTTGGTAGAATGTGATGGCTTGTTCTTTGTATCAAACTTGCCTTTGCCCTAAGCTTTGTTCTTGTTGTTTTTAAACTTGTTGGGATGGAAGTTCTTCTTCTGTACCATGTGGGCACTAGAACCTCCATCGGCAACTCAAGCACATGTGTCCTTTGCTCTCGCCTTCTCTTCAACATCAAGAGTACCAATGAGATCCGCAACGGAAAACTCCTGTCTCTCGTGTTTCAGGGAAGTAGCAAAATTGTTCCACGAAGGTGGAAGCTTGGCAATGATGCCTCCGGTAACAAATTTGTCCGGCAACACGCACTTGAATTACTCAAGTTCTTTTGCGAGTGACTGTATCTCATGAGCCTGCTGTACAATAGGGCGCTCATCAGTCATCTTGTAGTCATAGAATTGCTCCATGACGTACAACTCGCTGCCGGCGTCCGAGGCACCAAACTTGGCCTGGAGCGCAGCCCACATGTCCTTACCATTGTCAAACGACATATATGAATCCACAATGGAGTCATCAAGAACACTCAGAAGAGCGCCTTTAAAGAGGGTATCGATCTTCTCGAAAGCTTCTAGGTGTGCTGGATTAAGGTCGCCCTCAGGCTTGCCCTTGGTGGCGTCATAGCAGCCCATGGTCTGAACCAGTAGACTGCTCTCGTGCGCCACCTCTTATATTGCGCCCCCTTAAAGGCAGGCGGCTTCAGATGCGCAAAAAAACCACTCGAAGTAAATTGCCTATAATCAGGTTTTTGGATTGTTGGAAAAATGAGCAAATTAATACGAGATTTAACCCGAATAAATAGGAAATAGATCATGACATCAATAGCAGAGATTAAACTAATCATGCGAACTAGCATAGAAGATGAACAGATCACATCTAGCCACATACTAGAAACATGAATTCTACCACGATCTCGAACAGGAAGGATAGAATCACATACGGTGCAGTGGGAGTAGCACCGCCGGCGTTGACGTTGTCGCCCATGTCATCGAGGATGATGTTGCCGAGGTCGGGGAAGAAGTCGTCGTTCGTGAAGTCGTCGCTGCCAGCAGTCGCGCGAGTGCGCTCCCCAAAAACCTGGTCGCCCCTCTCCCGTACAGGATCACGAGAGGCGGGGTTCCGGAAGCCTGTTGTCCCTTCTCCCGGTGCACGCTGAAAAGAGGGATGGAGAAGACTTGCTTGGCGGCGCAATGATCTAGAACGGTGGTGAGAAACCATACGAAGCGGCGGCGGCTAGGGTAGACGTCTGCCTGACTATATAGTGCGGGTCGGGTGGGTCGTGGGATTAAACCCCACGTCCGAGTCGCCATGATCCAAAAGAATCAGAAACGGTTCAGTAATTAACGTGTCCATTAATTATTAATTAATGACTCATTAATTTTTCCCGGGAAGCAAAAATATAGACAACGTGCATAGCTCTGTCCTCGGCTCGGCTCAATCCCGCAACCCGCGGCGCGACGCATCGTGACGAGGCGAGGAGAGCGAGGAGGAGGAGCGCGCGTGTAGGTCTCCTCTTCTCATGCTCACACAAGTGGTAGAAGAGCTCACCTTATAAAGAGGTGCAACTCTCTCTCAACTTCCGTGGTGGGACTAAACTTTAGTCTCACTCACTCCACTCACACGTGTGCATGAATGGGCCAAGAGAATTTCAGAATTTTAGTTGGGCTTTGGGCCAAATGCCTACTATCAAAATTCCAACACAACATCACTAGGCTTGAGTTGAGTTGTACTATGAGGGACATCATTAGTTGTTCGAAGTGAAGGACCCGTTTTCGCGGATCTTGTGGTTTGAACTTGGAACAAATATGTCACTGTCTTGTTTCTTTTATGTATCTCACCTTCCTTTAAAATTATATAGAGTCAAAATTACTAAATATATTTCTACATTTACAGAACTATAGTATCACAAAACTAAGTGAAGGAACACTACAAGAAATATGTCAACTTGTGACCACCACTATTGGTCACTAAAAGGTCACAAATTTCCATTTACGACCTTTTTGTGACCAAAAACAGAAGATCAAAAGCTGGCGGTTGTAAACTGACTATAGCGAACTTTAACAAAAGGTCGTTGATTCCATGACCTTCTGTTTTGGTCGCTAGCTCTCTGTCCAGGCCACGTCCGATCCGACGTGGCAATCTGACGTGGCAAAATTGTGACCAATTGAAAAGGTCAAAAATTAGAATCGGCCCGGTCCAATTGGGTGTTTATATGGGCCGAGCCCATTAATTCAGCCAATTTAGTGTATTTTTCTGTCAATTTCTGTTAGCTTTACGAGCCAAGCCCAACATCGCAGCCTATTTATTTTTGGGCCATGGCCATTTTGCCTAAGCAATAAAAGTATTTCTTTTTTTAAGATGGGTCCACTATTCAGATGGGTCCCAATTGTCAGGTTCTTCTTGTAAGTGGGTCCCAATTTTCAAGGTCATTTTCTTTAAATTTCAATTTGCTAGTAAATAAATCACCAACATTCAAATGGGAACAGATAGAGAACACACATAGTACTTCTCATAACAACCAGAATCAGTTTGATACATCATACAACAAAGATACAATAGCAGAATCATTGTGTTACATCATCATATAACACATATACAATGGCAATCACAGTCTAGATACTCCAGGTCTCCTCAACTTCGCATTCCCCAAATTCCCAGCTTCCAAATCTGCAGCACAAAATCAACGCCATGTTAATAGACCAAACTTGGTGTTACAACAGATGAATGAATATGTTGTGTCTTCTTCAAATAAGTTCAGTTTGTTGAGTATACCATTTAGAACTAGAAGCCATCCACCTCATGAATATGTTCAGGTATGCTTAATAATTAACCTACATGAGCACTGCAAGTCAAATTACCATCATAATAAGTATGAAGATAAAGGAAAGCAAGAAATAGCAGACTAGAAACCTCAGGAGGCAAAATAAGTAGCATGGTACTGAGAATACAAGTACTCAAGGCAAGTAACCCAGTTTCAGCGTGCTTAAGTCCAGATTTTTCTATCATAACATTTAGATCCAAGAAGACATTAACACGCTTGACAGAATTTACATGAATACGTTGTGTAAGATAAATTGCACATAAAAAGAATAATAATCAGGAAAACTTTCAAGGAAAACAAGTACGTTGCACCAATATAATTCTATGAGCTGGATGTTTCCTTACCTTGTTGTTAGCTGGAGAAACTGCTTGCCATAAGGAGTTGGGGGGCCATCATGTGCAAGTGGAACCCTTAAGCTAGAAATGTGGAACACTTTGAGCTGGATGCAATCAGCCAGCTTGATGACAAAGTAATCAGGTTTGAAGAAACTTGCTCCCAGCAATGATATTGTCAGATGAACATATTCTTCGCTGTTTGAAGAAACTTGCTCCCAGCGATGGAGCGTAGTCTGCAGCTTACCAATCTGTGAAATAAAGATGATCTTTATCCTCAGGACCAGAAGAAGAACACATATACATGCAGTTTGATGATGCAATATGTTTTTGAAGCTACGGTACAGTTAAGCAACATATACATATGAGTTTTATCTTCAGGATTAATAGAACAAGACAGAAAAATTCAGGTGTTTCTAAAACTACAAGGGACGTAGCAGCACACATACTGTAACTAATCGACTTTCTCAACTATAAGAGGACATAGATTAACAGACAAAGAATAGCAGTTGCAGAGCTCTATAGAACATCCCTCACAAACTCCCATACAACAACAGAACCAATACAGCAACTAAGCCTATAAATGTTTTGCTCCCAGCCAGCATCATGAATTTTCTCAGCTAGTACTAACTACCAAGCTGGCACTGCCTCAGCCATACTACAGTAAGACGTCCTTATATACTACTCCATACAGTACTGGAGTAGAAAATGCAGAAGCAGTTTTCAGCTGACAGTACGCCATGGCGCATCCAAATAAACAGTGGCAGCATACCAAAATTCGCAACTAGAGGAAGAGAAAGGGCCACAAGGGAGGGAGGGAGGGCGAACGGGGATGGGGGGATTACTGAGCCCTGGATCTCCTCCCGGACGATGTAGAAGGGGTCCTGCGCAGAGCTCATGGCGGACGCCAGAGGTTGGTGAGGTCGGCGAGGGGCAGCTGCTGCCTCCGAGGACGCAGCCGCAGCAGCAGCATCTTGTCGCCTCCTCCGGCTCTGGCTCCAGTGATTGCTGTGGTCCGTCCAGCTCGACGAAGCGCCGCGCATCGAAGCACGCACACACGCGCCGGCGAGCAAGCCAGGTGTAGTGCTTCGTCGACGCCACATCCAGTAGTGATTCAGCGAGATGTCATGGACCTGCAAAAACAATTAAAGAGAACAAATAATAAGGTAACATCGCCAATAAATTGCAGCTTTTCAAAGCAACTATAGTTATTCAGAAAACATGGTTGCTGCAACTTTAAGCCAAGCAGTACACATTCATGTCAAATATACATGTGTAAGATACTAGAAGCATTTCATTGCATATCTATGTGTACTGCTATAATTTTACGCCAAACAGTGCACTAGTACATCAATTACACTAAGCCTCAACCCACTGTTTAAAAAGGTATTTTATCACCACTCTTCAATAGCTTGAATTTCAGAACGGCCACTGTTTGTATTTTAATAAAGAACACCCCAAGCAAATAATAACAGATGGGCATTAAGACAAAAAAATAGCAATCGCAGCATCATGTTTCAGCAGCAGTGCAGTACAAATCCTTGTGTAGTGAAGGCCATAGGAACTACACTTAGTTCCAGTTTGCATGTGGCACCAGGTGGTTGGATACAAAGCCAGCAAGCGCAAGAGTGGTAACATAATTACTACAGCAATCACACTTCTCCCATTTGGTGCAGACATCAGTATCCAACTTAGTAAATGAGTAGCCACTTCTTCAATATGAAGATCAGTTTTGTACTAGCAATAAACAGCCAAGTTTCTGGGCTAAAGCGCCAGATCTCAAAAGCTGGAATGATGGAATTGTGGATAAAATAAAGCATCAATGCATCCTTTATTAGACTACTACTACTACTAGCCAGTAAGATATACTAGTATGTATACTGAACAGAATTACTCCTTGACAAACAAACAAACAACCGAAAACATCACTACATTTTCTTAACACACTCTACAGCCAACGAAACTAGAACAGATGCTTCAACCAAAGAAACTACAAATCTATAATTGTGATGATCTTCCTTACAGAATCCCAGATCAGCTAAATGAACAAGTGTGCACAAATGCACACAACAGAATCCCAGCCGGCCTCACCTTGCAGCTTGCTAGTGGGGCGACGGAGGGCTGGAAGATGGGGTTGGCGTAGCGGAACAGCAGCACCTCTGCTGTGTACGCCAACGCTGGACAATCCATTGGGGCGGGTTGAGATCACAGCCACCAGACCACCCCAGAGAGACTCGATGGTGAGGAGACGCTGCAGCGAGAAGGCGGCCTCCATGGCGTCGGAGTAGGGGAGGAAGTGGCCATCCCGTCCATGGCGTTCCATTCCTCGAGCGACGACGGATCTGAGAGGGAGAGGGAACGTGGTGAGGAAGAGAGGGAGGGATGCGACGAGGAGGACTGGAGGGACTCACCTAAGTCACCGGATCGCCGGAGCAACGCGGCCGTCGGATCCCGTCGACGCTGTTGCGTCCTGGTTGCCGAAGAGCCGTGGCGAGCGTGGGGCAAAGCCACCGCAAACCCTAGCGACGAAGATGAGTCCCGGGGGAGAGAGAGGGGTCGCTGGAGAGAGATGGATAGGTGGGGGGCTCCGCCTGAGGTGGGGGGGGGGAAGCGGAGAGGAGGGGGAGAGGCCGCCGGCGGCAATGTTTGGGAGGGAGACAAGGGGAGGGATGGGATCGGCGTGGGTGGCGGCGGCGATGTGGGAGACGAGGTGAGAGCGGCGGGGTGCGGATCTGGAGCCCTAGGGTTCGTGGGGTGAGAGGGTGAGGTAGTTTTCTTTTTCTTTTTCTTTTTTTGAGACAAAGAGGGGGTGAGGGAGAAAGGGCTGCCGTCGGATCCGGGAGCATCCAAAGGCGTTTGAGGCACGATCCGCGTGACATGCCAATGGACCAATCAGAATTCAGTACACTTATGACCTTCTAAATTGGTCGTAATCGACTAAAAATAAGGTGTTGAATCATGTTGTTTCAAAAAAAGGTGTCGAATCATATAAACAGTTTTCTGATATGAGAAATTAAAAAAAACATTCTCATTGTGTCACCAAATGTGACATAGTTTTTAGGAAAACTAACAAACTTGGAATTGGAATAAGACAAATATCTTTAAAAAGTGTTTTGAGAAATGAGTTCTAGGAAAAAATCATTTTCTATTTTTAGAGTGACAAAATTCTTTTTTTGTGAAGAATCTACCAAATATTTGTTTGAAAATGGAACCACACCATTTTCCAAAACTATAAGAGTGCATTTTATGTACAGTGGACCAACTCTTAACATGTAAAATGCTTTCGATCCACCTCTCATCAAAAAGACAAATTATGTTTCAAAAAAGAATCTACCTTAACATTCATGGCATAGTTTGTTCAAATGATCTCATATTGTGCACAAGGGTGCATATTGGAATGGCAAACAATCTTGTCTAAGGAAATTTTCATTTTCTTTGGACGAAAAAATCATTTTCCATTTTTTGAGTGCCCCAAATGAGTTTTTTGTGAAGAACCTACCAAATAATTGTTGCAAAATTGGACCAAATCATTTTTCTAAAATACTAAGCCATATTTAATGCACAATTGACCAAATGGTTGGGTGTAAAAAGTTTTGATCTACCTCTCGTGAAAAAGACAAATTTCCGCCGATTCAGCTGGAAGCGGGTCAAATTTGAACTACAGCTGCCTCATAGTTTGCTATTTATTTTTTCCAAAAATCATTTATAGGTACATAAGTACCTATTTAATCAGAGAAACACCAAAAAAATTAAAAGATTCAACCACTAGCTAGGAACGGTCAAGCCCGCCGTTTTGACCGCATTTTGAAACGGGCATAAAAATTTCAAAAAAATCAAAAAATTGGAAAACCTTCGCATTCTGTCATTATATGTGACCAAGTTTTCAGGAAAAATAATAAACTTGTAATATGGAAATTATTTTAGAAAAATGTTCTCATAAATGAGCTATCATGTGTGAAGATTCATGGATTTCAACCCAAACGCTCAATCTCATGGTCACATTCATGGCATAGTTTGTTTAAATGATCTCATATTGTGCACAAGGGTGCATCTTGGAATTCCAAACAATGTTGCCAAAGAGAGTTTTCATTTTCCCTTCCTTCCCCTCTTCCCCCCTTTCCCCCCTTCTCCTAGTTGGACTAGGAAAGGAGGAAACCTACTGCAACTAGGAGTAGGAATCCTACTCCCCTGGCGCCCCTCCTAGGGCCGGCCTCCTCCCCTCTTGCTCCTTTATATACGGGGGCAGGGGGCACCCCTAGACACACAAGTTGATCCTCGTGATCGTTTTCTTAGCCGTGTGCGGTGCCCCCTTCCACCATACTCCTCGATAATATTGTAGCGGTGCTTAGGCGAAGCCCTGCGACGGTAGAACATCAAGATCGTCACCACGCCGTCGTGCTGACGGAACTCTTCCCCGACACTTTGCTGGATCGGAGTCCGGAGATCGTCATTGAGCTGAACGTGTGCTAGAACTCGGAGGTGCCGTAGTTTTGGTGCTTGATCGGTCGGGCCGTGAAGACGTACGACTACATCAACCGCGTTGTGCTAACGCTTCCGCTTCCGGTCTACGAGGGTACGTAGACAACACTCTCCCCTCTCGTTGCTATGCATCACCATGATCTTGCGTGTGCGTAGGATTTTTTTTAAAAATTACTACGTTAAACAACACATAGCAGCTAGACGGTCGTGACGAAATTGGTAAATTTTTATTTTTTGTTTTCAGGACAAGGCATGATGTTTCGCCATGGAAAGAAGACGGGATAGGGTTTGCCCCATTGATCGGCATCACACCTATTATACGATCCAACGAGCACCCTAGAGAGCACAAGTGTGGATGGACATGCCTACACTAATTTACATTACTATCAATCAATCATCTTCGGGACAACGCTCAATGTCACTAACCTCGGGTCAATACCTCTCTAGGCTGCACACATCTTGATGCGCCAATTCATTACAGAATAAAAAATATTATTTTCACCAAACTAAGTTCAATTGCTCCGCGCTTGAACTTTATTTGGTGAGGGGGCATTTGTTCGACGAGATTTTATACAAAAGAAATAGCACAAAAATAATTTGTCCCAATTTTCACTTTTCTCAATAAGTTAAACATATCAATGGAGCAAGGAGTGCCCATAAGTGTGTATGGCTATGTCAGTAATGTCATGCACAATTTAAGGGGAAAATATGCACATGTGCATAGTGCACACCCTTTGAGTTGATGGATTAGTTATACATGAGTACGTGCACGTGCATGGATGACACCAGGTCACGTATCAATTGCATGCAAGGATTAGTATGTAACGACGGATTCGGGTATCTACGACCGTGCGGCAGCGCGCACGTATGTGTATCCAAATACCGGCAAGCGGAAATATGTACGTACATGAAATATAGGCATGTCTTAGGTGTGGGGCGAGCTACATCTACATGTATGATCCTGAGATTTTACTAGTAAGTATTTTGATGCCCACGTACAAGGATCGGATTTGGCAGGCCAGGTAGTCGATCAACTTGGACGACGAGCAAAGAACAATCGGCAGGTTACAAAGTTGGAAAAAACAGCCACAACCGGCAAGTTTTAAGATTGGAAACAGATGCAACCGACTTGAAGAATCATCAAAGGAAGCCAGCCATGCGTGAGATACGTATCACATAGCTTTCCTTGTCTGGTGCAGGATTCGGCCTATCGAAAGGGAACTTAAAGCCGGAGGCTGCACGTCGACTCCCCAAACACAACCAAGACAGGATGATCTCACGCAACTGGGGAAGAGGAGAGGAAACGGAAGCCAGCCAGGCGAGACGCGCTGCCGGCGGCGGCAGCGTGTACGGCGGCCTGGGGATGCGGTGGCGGCGGTAACACCCGGTCCGAGCTCGACCACGGCGACGGAGCACACATGAGGCCATTGCATGTCAAGTAAGCTAGTTCTTTAGAGGGCCTCGAGACATCCAGCGTTGCATGGCACATGCACGCAAGGGCACATACGGTGCCCTTCACTTCATTCTCGTTTCTTTTATATTCTTAATACAACAGATTGCATCAAGAGAACAAGGCACCAAGTCGGAGCACCACTCAGCCGGAGGCGATGCATCTCCATCAGCAAAGCCATCAACCGGAAGACCATGGAGATGAAGAGAACGAGCGCGGCGCTCCCACGGCGGATGCGTTCCAAGCTCACACGTCATGGAGCCGAGCACGCGGCCGAAATAATGGTTGGGCACTCGGGAGATATGTGCAACAGCTAGCACGTCCTCTTCTTTCTCTATGGTGCGTACGTTTTTTCTGTTTTTTCTGTACCAGGTGCAACAGAGGCGGCGGACGATGCGGCGCTCTTCTCGTACCTGGTGCAATGGAGGCAGCGCACAACGCGCCCAATGGAGGTGGCCGCGGACGATGCTGCGCTCTTCTCATACCCGGTGCTACGGAGGTGGTGGGCGACGCGCTCAACGGAGGTGGCTGCGAACGATGTGCCGCTCTTCTTGTAGGAGCAGTTGAGGCGGTGGACGACGTGCCCAATGGAGGTGGCCGCGGATGAAGTGACGCTCTTCCCGTACAAGGTGTTGTCGAGGTGGTCAACGACGCGCCCAACGAAGGTGGCCGCGGACGATAAGCGCTCTTCTCGTACCCAGCGCAATTGAGGCGGTGGATGACGACAGGCCCGGCAGTGGTGGCCGCGGATGAAGCGGCACTCTTTCTCGTACCAGTGGATGATGACGCAGGACAAGGAGACTGTATCAACACCGCCAGATCCATCGCCAACATCATCAACACAGTGCCGCGGGGGATTGCGATGTGGAGCACGCAAGGAGGACGTAGGTGTGGCGCTCGTTGGGGACGCCGGCGACGTCTGCTTTGTCAAGCTGGAGCCCGGAGGCATGGACGCTCGCGAGGATGTCGCCGTCGTGCCGTGGAGGATGGCGATACGGAGCTCGATAGGACGACGCCCATCGGCTTCTTCATCAAGCTGGCGCCACAGAGGACGAAGGCGTGGAGGCTCGTGAGGATGCCACCGTCGTGCCGCGGTGGATGGCACCACGGAGCTCGCCAGGATGATGCCCATAATCTTCTTCATCAAGCTGGCGCCACGGAGGACGAAAGCGTAGAGGCTCGCGAGGATGCCACCGCCATGCCACGGTGGATGGCGCCACGGAGTTCACCAAGACGACGCCAATGTTAACATCATCAACCCGGTACCACATAGGATCGTGGCATGGAACTCGCGAGGAGGACGCCACCAATGTCAACATCATCAAGCTGGACCCTAGAGGCATGGAGCTCGCTGGGATGCCGCCATGTGCCGCAGAGGATGACGAGGACATGGAGCTTGCCAGGATGACGTCCATCATCAACATCATCAAGCTGGTCCCGCGGAGGACGAAGGCGTAGAGCTCGCGGGACGACACCACCGATGTCTACCTCGTCAAGATGGAGCCCGCGGCCCGGAGCCATGAAGATGACACACACCCTCAATGCTGCCCGCAACACGGAGTCCGCTATGCGAAGAAGAGGTGCTACGCGACAACATGGCTTTACCAACCCTTACCATGGTCCCGTGAGGTGTGCCCTTGTCTTGGCAGACCGCTGTAAGCTTGGCGTCCAGTTGAGACGAGGTATCACTACATGGTACTCTCCATGACCCAGAGCCCATGAAGACGAGGCGTGATGGCGAGGAGACGACGTGACTTTGCCAACACTAAATTCCGATGGCCCCGTGAGGCGGCGCCCTTGTCTTGGAGGACCGCTGTAAACACAGCGTCCAGCAGAGACAAGGTGCCAACCACGCCGGCATTGCCGATATAAGCGAGCATTGGTTTTACACCGACGCCGGTCTCCATAACAATACTCCCACGAGGCGAACCCCTTGCGTACCCCGACGAAGCCGCTACATCGTCTAGAAGTCCGAGCAGAGCAGGACCCATGCAACTTCAACATCGACTACACCAACGCTGTCAAGACCGACGAAGCACGACGGCGAGGGCGGTCATGGCTAGCACAAAGCCATGTTTTGAGCGGCACATGTACCGATGAAGACACGGGCTTTGCGGCTGCCCACACCAAAAACTCACACCATCATCATCATGCATGGAGAACGCGAAGCGAAGACGACAAAGACGACCACATAGCTTAATCGGAGGTGTCTCGTGGAGTAACCCATGGGAGTAATTAACCGGGAGCCTTCCGAGGCCCCAGGAACCAAGAGACCGCAATCGCTACAGTCAGGCTGGCCGCGCTAGTAGGCCACGGAGCGCATTCATTTTATGGGATCTTGTAATTTTGTTTATCCGATGAGATTAATAAAATACTTGTTTCCCGTACCCCTTTTCTTTATGTACTATGGTACACTGGCACGACCGCACATTTTTTTTCCCCGGTGCATAAGAGAAATCCATAGTCCTTCCCTTCCCTTCTACCGGAGTGCTCATAAGATTTTTCTCGTGTCAAACACACATAGACTAATGTAATTTTTTTCCTCATCATCCCACTCGGACTGAAACTGGACCCTTTATTCCTATCCCTCGTACTAACTCCGACTCATTTTTTCTTTGCTCACAAGCTCGTGTGTGTTGGGCGCCAAACATATAGGGTGACGTCGTCTTTTCTCTAGCCTGAAAGAAACGAACCCGCCCGTAGTACTTCTCTCCATCCCTTCCCTCCGTCTAGAGGTCCAAGTAGATGCTGCACCACCGGGTCATTTTTCTACGAGATGAAAAAGCTATAATATGTTGTTCTCTCTCGCACCCTCTTCAACTAGACATCTATGTTGGAGTAATGACGCATACTTCAATGGACAAATGTATGGTGTGTCATCTTCTTTTTGTCTGCTTCACCGTAGTGGTCAGGCTGGGGGACGCCAGGACTATTTATTAATGTAACTCTATCTTTTCGTACCGTCTCTCCATCATGCTGGTTCGGCGATGTGACACCAGATGTATGGAATATTAATCTTTACTACCTAAAACATGTAAGGTACCCACTCCCCTCTTACGTCTCACCCCTTCGGCTATCCCTCCCAGTACGTTCCTCCATCGATTCTTCTCTACCCTCCCCGGTTTTTCTCCTCTCCTGGTTTACTCGGACAAACCCAATAATTCTTTGGTAACACAATCAATTCATGGATGGCAGTCAATCTCTCCTTTGTGATGCATAAGGCAATCAATTAACGTAATCAACCTATCCTATTGTAACACAATAAACACATGGCTAGTAAATATTCACGCGAAGTCCATCCACCTCCTACAAGATTTGATTATCTTTTTACCTCGCCCACTCCTTCCTTCTACCTCTCTCAACCATCTCACTGATGACACCGTGTCCCCTGAGCAAACCCTATTCGTCCCCTGATATCGGTTCTTCTCTTGTGGGAGCACGCGGTAGATCAAGCGACAGCCAGGATAGTATTGGCAGTGGGCCTAGGTGGCGTTGGAGCGCAACGATGCCTTCGTTTTCCAGCGTGAGAATCTGATCTTTATGCCTCTCGCTCGACTTCTTTGGTGCCAGGGTTTGAAGATTTTTGGGATGCCCTCCTTAATTACCTCTGCGATGGCTACCTCATCACCAACATCTTCTTCCTGCCGTCGTGGGTCGTTGGACTATTAATGCCCAACATGTTCTTCGTTGGAGCACCTCCAGTAGTAAGTGTGCATGTTTATATTTTTGAGATTGGGACCCATTAGTTGATTCTTCCTTTTAATGTTCTTCAAGTACTCCGTAGCAATTTTTTTACTAACATGTCATTCTAATGGCAGTTAGTTTCGTATTCGTGTATACATCCATGCATCCATATCTATACCTTGTGCGATCTCCATGACGACAACACAATGCCATGGCTGTGCCATAGTCTCCATCAAAGTCACACACACACACACAAACACACACACACACACACACACAGAGAGAGAGAGAGAGAGAGAGAGAGAACGCACGGGGGTATTGGGAGAGAGATATTTTCACGGGTGTAACTAAGACAGAGAGGGAGAGAGCGCGAGAGAGAAAGAGAGAGATTTTCATGGGCGAGAAATACTTTCACAGGAGAGAGGGAGAGAGTTTCATGGGACACAAATACTTTCAAGAGAGAGAGAGAGACAGAGATTTCATGGGAGAGAAATACTTTCAAGAGAGAGAGAGAGAGAGAGAGAGAGAGAGAGAGAGAGATTAATGGGAGTAATTGAAAGCGAGACATTTTCGTGGTAGGGATTTTTTTTTGAAGTGATCGTGAGAGATTTATGTATGAGATACAGAAGAATTTTGTTTTGCTCATTTCTTGAATAGGCTTTAGAAGTATATAATGAAATGGTGTGCACTCATTGTACCCTGAATACAAAAGTTATTGATATTAATTTAGAACTGCATCACATAATGTAATTATTGAAGAACTGGATTATTTATGCACAAGAAATGGTTGTTGTAATAATATTTACATACAATTGTTTCTCGGATTTTGTTATAACTATATGCATGGACATTTCGATATGATACATATATAATATTTTAAAGATGGGGTTATTAACATATGGAACTAAATGAATATGCCGAGAACTAATGATTTTCTGCCGCGACGATTCATTGATAGTGCTATGGTAGCGGTTACTTCCACGATATGACAGTATTGCCGCCATGATAGTGTTTTAACCGTGTATCCCTTTGCAATGCACGGACAATTTCCTAGTACTTATTTAGTTCCTTGCCTGAGAGTTGGTTTCCTTGCTCACTTTTGTGTGCTTGAGAGCTAAAATTTTGTGGTAACATCAGTGTTTTCCTTCCGGTAAGACTAATGCATCATTTATTTTCCATCTTTCGAATGAGACGGGTGGAATATTTCCCTTCTGCATGGATTGTGAAATTTATATTTTAATTATTACTCTTCATTCCAATCGAACATGCACGAAATCATTCATTTCCTTGCACTCGAACGAACTCTGAATCAAATGTTCCTTGCTCACTAGCTCGTTCATATTGGGCACCAAAAGTATGGTGTACGGCTAGCCTTTTTTCCTCTCATGTTTTTTCTACTATTTAGACCTGGAAGTAACGCATCCGCATGAAGTACTTCTGTAGACCGCTCCTGTTACAGGATCGCAATGGGTCGGGTTTGGATCAGGTTGAACAATATCAAATCCATATCCATATCCATGAAGACAGTCTTTGCCCGCCCGAAAACATCCATGGGTGAAAAATTGTGTTCATGTCCAAACCCGATGGATATCCATACCCACTGGATATCCATTGGGTTCTCTCAAGACATATAAATAAGACATAATACAATATTAACATAAACTCTTCCATTCTTCAACTTGTGGCAGGCTAGACTTCACTTAATTATAGTAAACAAGAACTTATGGAAAATCAATGTCCACTAAAAACCTAAGATCATTTAGTATTTTTCTAACTGATGCGAATAACGAGTCAGTTAACAAGGAGATAAAAATAAGGGAAGGGGCGTTGGAGTATGTTACGGAGGGGATTGAATGTCAACTAATAAAAGTTACGACAGGAATTGTGTATTTTCTTTGCATGTTTTAGATAACAAGGTGTAAAATTGGAGTGGGACAAGTGACTTTGGGGTAGGGATAGCAGATTTTTTTCCCATTAAGTCATACTATCGGGTCAGGTTTGGTTATACCCAGGATATAAAATTATGTCCATGCCCTACCCACGAGCAATCGGGTCGGGTCTAGGCGTCGGCCATGGACACAAAAGGATATCCAAACTCTATCTATTCGGATAGGATATCCATGTCCATAGGTAAAATTCCCGTCCTTACACCTGTATCGTCGTTTCATTTCTGTATGATAAGGAAAAGCTACAGCATGTCCTTCGCTCTCGCATTCTCTTTGATGGAACATCAATGCTCGAGTAATGCTGCCAACTTCAATGGAAAAATTGTATGGAGCGTCATGTCCTTTTTCGGCTTCTACATAGTGGTCAGTCGGTTGTGCGGCACTTCAAGGACGGCGAACACCCGTGGAGCAAGCAGTAAGGGGTCATGTTGCGAGTGGAGCCAGAACTTGGTGCCAACCCGTCGACTATGGTCAACTGAGCTCATGACACCAATGATTGCAAAATATGTGACCAAAGGCATTTGGTGAGGCGCCCGACACAACGGGGAACTAGAATCGGAGGGGCCCAGTGCTGCAACCGATACAACAAAAACTGGAACCAGAGGCGCTTAGTGGTGCAACAACCCGACATGGCGGCGAGCCATAGCAACTACAACCAGAGGCGCTTAGTGGTGCAACAACCCGACATGGCGGCGAGCCATAGCAACTACAACCAGAGGCGCCCAGTGCTGCAACCGGCACGACGACGAGTTGCAACCTATAATGAAACATTGTAATTTGAATGTTAGATTTATACTATTCAATCTATAAAATAATTTTATTATCCTTGCATTGAGATGGGTGGGGTGGCAACAACGTCTTTATGTTCTAGTAGGAATGTTAAAACCGATTGTCGCCTGAAGCCAGTCATAGGCAATTCCTTTGGGAGCATGCCAAGGAGATGCCCAATATGTAAATGGAACCATGCACCAAATCTTTGTCCTGATCTTTGGGGAAATTGGTGTACATTTGGAAAGTTTATGCACACTCGGTATGATTTTCCAAATAAAGCGTGAAATGTACCACGAGTCCATAAACTAATGCCGATTGGACATTTTACGCCAATAACTCGGGAACTGATCGGATATAGTATGTAAACTCGTCAATTTGATCAAATTGGGCCAAAACCAGCCTGAGAGGAAAAAACCCGGCCACGTGGATGCCAGGTCATCGTTCCTTTGACTGCTCATGAATTAGCTTTTTTTTAAGGATCAATTTATAAATTAGTTGAGTACAAACCATGCTAAGGGCGTTGGACTGAAAAGAATATGCAGCTCAAATTGTATATATTCACGTAGAATCAGGAGAAAAAACCGAAGACCCCATCCAATCGTTTTCCAATCATGCGGTTTCTTTCCTTTCTGTTGCGTCGACTACTGTTTGTTGCTAGATCATAGCATTCCCTTCCCTCCTGGTTTGTCTTCTGTAACTTGCCGATCACGGCGACGCAGCTCGGCAATTGACCACGGCACCGTCTACCTGCAGATGATTCACTTTTATATTCTCTGAAATCCACCAATTATATATAGATATTTCACACGATTCTGTGCGGATATATATAAATTAGGCTGCATTTTGGTACATGAATCATTTCACGGTGTATTGTTTTGGATTCCGATATTTTACCAGTTGACCTGGGTTCAAGTCCTACATAACACTGGTTTTTAATATTTTTCTACTGATTCTATGAGTGTATATATGTATCTCTATATATATCGGCCTGCATGTTAGTGTGGAAAAAGGTTTTGTTCTGTTGGTCAGTGATGTAGTGCTAATTCCAAATGGTCTTGGTTCAAGTCATAGGAAATGCAATGTTTTTTAAATATTTTTTCGCTCCCATGCCTTTAGCATGGTTTGTTAAAAAAACCAATTTGCAAATAGATCCCAGTAAAAAATAGTTAATTTATGAGCGGTGAAATAAATGATGACATGGCATTGATGTGGTCATTTTTTCCGCTCAGCCGTTTTTGGCCTTATGTGATCAAATTAACGAGTTTACGGACTAAGTCTGATCAGTTCCCAAGTTGTATTGAAACTTATTTTGACCTGCAGTGTGTTTCACTGAATATTTTTAGATAGAATCAGAGAAGTTCCAAGGTCAGCGAACAAACCCTTGTGCTGTAAAGAACAGTTGCTTGAGACTGTGCTGGCCATATGAATAGTTTAGAGGGTTGTATCATTAACAGAGATCATCTAGATGTTTCGCAGGAAAGAAGCTTGTGTAGTGTAGTAGTACAAGATAATAAAAGCTCGCCTATATGATTGATAGGTTGAAATCTGTTGCTACATGTGGGCTGTTTTTTTGTTGCGGGAAAACTTCCGATCTATTGATCTTAAATCATGGTAGTATAACAAACACTAGAAATAAAAAAAATTACATTCAGATCCATAGACGATCAAGCGATAACTACAAGCCCTGAAGCGAGCCAAAGGTGCACCGCTGGTATTGCCCCTCCTTTGCCAGAGCTGGCAAACTTGTTGAAATAGACAACCGAGAAGTCGTCGTGTTAAGTCCTCATAAGACTAGCGCACCAGAACAGTAAAAACCACCGATGGAAAGATGTGCCGATCGAAAGGATCCACCATGAAGATAAAAGGAACGAAGGCCGAACCGGAATAGATTCATCAAAGAAAATCATCGGATGAATCCTGTGAGATACACCGGAGACCTCCACACGCCTTTGGACAATCGGAACGGGCCAAGCAGGGAGAACATTATTCCATGTTTAAGGAGCCCCCACCGTCTAGCCTTCCTTAGCAGGACAGAAACCCGAACAAGACGGAAAAAAACCATCGAAAAATGAAGCCATCCGTGGACAAGAGCCGAGATCCACCATGCCCCATGGTTCTATGGCCAACGTAGACTAGACAGACGGGCGGGAGGCAGAGGAACCGTATGTACATGTGGATTGTTGGTTGCTGGATGCAAATTTTGAAGTTTCATAGTACGAGAGCATCAATTGGTGAACCTGCTTCATTTAGTACAGAACAGTTTGTTTTTCTTTTTTGAGGGGAAATCAACTTGGTTACTATGTACGTGTCATAATTACTATGTACGAGAGCATCAACAGTCTTTATTTTTTTTATTTGGGTGGTTGCGTACGGTTGATTCCTTGGTTCGAGACCTCGCATGCGCAGTGCTCGTTATACGAAATCCATCCGTTCCAGCTTAGCCGGTGGGCCGAAGACGCGAAGACCAGGGCCGTTAGCCACCGGTGGGCCGAAGACGAGCGCACCACTCGGTTGACGCTGCGTGCCAGTAGTATTTTAGTACCACACCGCTCGTTTCGGTAGACACCTCGCGGCTTATATAGCTAGACGTTCAACCACGTATCGCCGACGACGCAAAGCTAGCACTAGCTATGCCGGCCTGTCGAGGCAAAAAGCGGTCGTGACGTACTTCTGGCCGGCTTTGGCCCAGCAGCCTGTAACCCTAGGTCGCTGTTAACTCGTGCATGTTGGGGGCTAGAAGTACGGAGCGATGTAAGTCTTTTTTTGCATCGTGATGCCGTTTTTCATTTGTTCATTCTATTTGAGTCGATGGAAATCTTTTCTTTCTTACTTGTACAATATTCGTGTGAGCTGCAAATTTCTCCTTTCACACGGACTACTGTAAATAAGGACCTTACGTCTTTTCCCCGATACCTAGGGACCCTTGGCATGCCGTTACTGTAAATAAGGACCTTACGTCTTTTCCCCGATATCTAGGGGCCCTTGGCATGCCGTTTTTCATTTGTTCATTCTATTTGAGTCGACGGAAATCTTTTCTCTCTTACTTGTACAATATTCGTGTGAGCTGCAAATTTCTCCTTTCACACGGACTACTGTAAATAAGGACCTTACGTCTTTTCCCCGATACCTAGGGACCCTTGGCGACGCCCGCGGATCTCATCGGCGGGGCGCTCGGGATTGCTCGGGGGAGAAGATGGCGACAGCCCCTCCCGTCGGCGATACCCAGACGGAAACGGGACGAGGGACTTCCAGATCGGCGAGATCGCAACTTGAAGAGGCGCTAGGAAAATTGGATATATCTGAGAAAGAAGCAACACCATTCGTGATTGATGATCGCGTCAAGGATGGTCCTGCGAAGTGCTTGTTGGCTGGTAAGATTTTGTACCGAAATCAATATCACATCCAAACTATCACCAACGCAATACGTCCGGCGTGGGGTAACCCGCGAGGGCTTCAATTTTGATCGGTGGGTGTCAACATGTTTCTGGCGGAATTCGAGAACCCGAGGGACAGGGATAGAGTTTGGGCAGGATCACAATGGCACTTGAACAAGAACGCAATAATCTTGGCAGAGTTTGAAGATTGTATGAGACCAGATGAAGTGAAGTTTAACCGGCTCTAGGTGTGGGCTAGGGTTATGAATCTCCCCTGCAATTTGAAGGATGATGCATTGGCTGTTCCGATTGCCAAACAAATTGATAATCAGGTAAGGACAGCCAGTTTTGATCATGTTGGAGGATATCGCGGGGCCAGGGTCACCATTGATGTGGACAAGCCTCTTCAGAGGTGGATTATGATTGACTCAGCCAGAAGGAAGACGGTGGATCCTTATGATATCCAATATGATAAGTCTTTTTTTGCATCTTGATGCCGTTTTTCATTTACCTTGGTTCATTCTATTTGAGTCGACGAAAATCTTTTCTCTCTTACTTGTACAATATTCGTGTGAGCTTTAAATTTCCCCTTTCGCACGGACTACTGTAAATAAGGACCTTATGTCTTCTCCCCGATACCTAGGGACACTTGGCGGTGACTAGGGTTTGATGTGGAACTTGGCGGCGCCCGCGGATCTCATCGGCGGGGCGCTCAGGATTGATCGGGGGAGAAGATGGCGACAGCCGCTCCCATCGGCGATATGCAGACGGAAACGGGAGGAGAGACTTCCAGATCGGCGAGATAGAAACTTAAAGAGGCGCTAGGAAAATTGGATATGTCTCATGAAGAAGCAACACCATTCGTGATTGATGATCGCGTCAAGGATGGTCCTGCGAAGTGCTTGTTGGCTGGTAAGATTTTGTACCGAAATCAATATCACATCCAAACTATCACCAACGCAATTTGTCCGACGTGTGGTAACCCGCGAGGGCTTCAATTTCGATCGGTGGGTGTCAACATGTTTGTGGCGGAATTCGAGAACCTGAGGGACAGGGATAGAGTTTGGGCAGGATCACCATGGTACTTGAACAAGAACGCAATAATCTTGGCAGAGTTTGAAGATTGTATGAGACCAGATGAAGTGAAGTTTCACCGGCTCTAGGTGTGGGCTAGGGTTGTGAATCTCCCCTACAATTTGAGGGATGATGCATTGGCTGTTCGGATTGCCAAACAAATTGATAATCAGGTAAGGACAACCAGCTTTGATCATGTTGGAGGATATCGCCGGGCCAGGGTCACCATTGATGTGGACAAGCCTCTTCGGAGGTGGATTATGATTGACTCAGCCAGAAGGAAGACGGTGGATCCTTATGATATCCAATATGATAAGTCTTTTTTTGCATCTTGATGCCGTTTTTCATTTACCTTGGTTCATTCTATTTGAGTCGACGAAAATCTTTTCTCTCTTACTTGTACAATATTCGTGTGAGCTTTAAATTTCCCCTTTCACATGGACTAGTGTAAATGAAGATTTTTATTTTTCCTCTTCCTTCCACTCTGACCAGCACCAAATCATTCATTTCCTTCCGCTTGTTCTAACTCCGACTTATGATTAATTTCCTTAAAAGGTTGTGTGTGATGGGCGCCAAAAGTATATGCTGACATCGTCTTTTCTCTAGCATGAAAGAAACAAATCCGTCCGGAGTACTTCTCTCCACCTCTTCCCTCCTTCCATAGAGCCAAGTTGGTCCTACACCACAGGGTCATTTTTCTATGACATGAAAAGCTGCAATATGACGTTCTATCTCATACCCTCTTGGACGGGACATCTATGTTGGTGTAATGCCACACACTTCAATGGACAAATGTATGGAATGGCATGCCCCTTATTCCCACTTCGCTATAGTGGTCAGGCAGTGCGATGCCATGACTTTTTTAAATTGTTTTTGCATCATCAATGCCGTTTTTAGTGATTCTATTTGGATCAATGCACATCTTTTCTCCTATTACTTATAAACTCGTCATGTGAGTTAGGGTCGATTTGGCCGGATGCAAACTTTTCCCTTTCACATAGACTAATGTAATTTTCTTTCCTCTTCATTCCACTCGGACCAAAACTGAACCATTTATTCCTATTCCTCGTACTAACTCCAACTCATTTTTAATTTGCTCACAAGCTCGTGTGTGTTGGGCGCCAAACATATGGGGTGACGTCGTCTTTTCTCTAGCCTGAAAGAAACAAACCTGCCCGGAGTACTTCTCAACATCCCTTCCCTCCCTCTAGAGGGCCAAGTTGCTGCTGCACCACCGGGTCATTTTTCTATGACACGAAAAAGCTGTAATATGCCGTTCTCTCTCGCACCCTCTTCAACTGGACATCTATGTTGGAGTAATGACGCATACTTCAATGGACAAATGTATGGTGTGTCATGTCCTTTTTTTCCGCTTCACCGTAGTGGTCAGGCTGGGGGACGCCAAGACTATAGGTTAATGTAACTCTGTTTTATCGTACCGTCTCTCCATCATGCTGGTTCGGTGGTGTGACAACAGATTTATGGAGTATTAATCTCTACTACCTAAAACATGTAAGTTTCCCAATCCCGTCTTATATCCTGGCTTTAGAAGTATATAATGAAATGGTGTGCACTCGTTGTACCCTGAATACAAAAGTTATCGATATTAATTTAGATCTGCATCACATAATGTAATTATCAAAGAACTGGATTATTTATGCACAAGAAATGGTTGTTGTAATAATATATACATACTATTGTTTCTCGGATTTTGTTATAACTATATGCATGGACATTTTGATATGATACATATATAATATTTTAAAGATGGGGTTATTAACATATGGAACTAAATGAATATGCTGAGAACTAATGATTTTCTGCCTTGACGATTCATTGATAGTGCTATGGTAGCGGTTACTTCCATGATATGAAAGTTTTGCCGCCATGATAGTGTTTTAACCATGTATCCTGTTGCAACGCACGGACAATTTCCTAGTACTTATTGAATTCCTTGCCAGAGAGTTGGTTTCCTTGCTCACTTTTGTGTGCTTGAGGGCTAAAATTTTGTAGCAACATCAGTGTTTTCCTTCTGCTAAGACTAACACATCGTTTATTTTCCATCCTTCGAATGAGACGGGTGAAATATTTCCCTTCTGCGTGGATCGTGAAATTTATATTTTAATTATTACTCTTCATTCCAATCGAACATGCACGAAATCATTCATTTCCTTGCACTCGAACGAACTCTGAATCAAATGTTCCTTGCTCACTAGCTCGTTCATATTGGGCACCAAAAGTATGGTGTACGGCTAGCCTTTTTTCCTCTCATGTTTTTTCTACTATTTAGACCTGGAAGTAACGCATCCGCATGAAGTACTTCTGTAGACCGCTCCTGTTACAGGATCGCAATGGGTCGGGTTTGGATCAAGTTGAACAATATCAAATCCATATCCATATCCATGAAGACAGTCTTTGCCCGCCCGAAAACATACATGGGTGAAAAATTGTGTTCATGTCCAAACCCGATGGATATCCATACCCACTGGATATCCATTGGGTTCTCTCAAGACATATAAATAAGACATAATACAATATTAACATAAACTCTTCCATTCTTCACCTTGTGGCAGGCTAGACTTCACTTAATTATAGTAAACAAGAACTTATGGAAAATCAATGTCCACTAAATACCTAAGATCATTTAGTATTTTTCTAACTGATGGGAATAACGAGTCAGTTAACAAGGAGATAAAAATAAGGGAAGGGGCGTTGGAGTATGTTACGGAGGGGATTGAATGTCAACTAATAAAAGTTACGACGGGAATTGTGTATTTTCTTTGCATGTTTTAGATAACAAGGTGTAAAATTGGAGTGGGACAAGTGACTTTGGGGTAGGGATAGCAGATTTTTTCCCATTAAGTCATACTATCGAGTCAGGTTTGGTTATACCCAGGATACAAAATTATGTCCATGCCCTACCCACAAGCAATCGGGTCGGGTTTGGGCGTCTCCCATGGACACAAAAGGATATCCAAACTCTATCTATTCGGATAGGATATCCATGTCCATAGGTAAAATTCCCATCCTTACACCTGTATCGTCGTTTCATTTCTGTATGATAAGGAAAAGCTACGACATGTCCTTCGCTCTCGCATTCTCTTCGATGGAACATCAATGCTCGAGTAATGCTACCAACTTCAATGGACAAATTGTATGGAGCGTCATGTCCTTTTTCGGCTTCTACATAGTGGTCAGTCGGTTGTGCGGCACTTCAAGGACGGCGAACACCCATGGAGCAAGCAGTAAGGGGTCATGTTGCGAGTGGAGCCAGAACTTGGTGCCAACCCGTCAACTATGGTCAACTGAGCTCATGACACCAATGATTGCAAAATATGTGACCAAAGGCATTTGGTGAGGCGCCCGACACAACGGGGAGCTAGAATCGGAGGGGCCCAGTGCTGCAACCGATACAACAAAAACTGGAACCAAAGGCGCTTAGTGGTGCAACAACCCGACATGGCGGCGAGCCATAGCAACTACAACCAGAGGCGCTTAGTGGTGCAACAACCCGACATGGCGGCGAGCCATAGCAACTACAACCAGAGGCGCCCAGTGCTGCAACCGGCACGACGACGAGTTGCAACCTATAATGAAGCATTGTAATTTGAATGTTAGATTTATACTATTCAATTTATAAAATAATTTTATTATTCTTGCATTGAGATGGGTGGGGTGGCAACAACGTCTTCCTGATCTAGTAGGAATGTTAAAACCGATTGTCGCCTAAAGCCAGTCATAGGCAATTCCTTTGGGAGCATGCCAAGGAGATGCCCAATATGTAAATGGAACCATGCACCAAATCTTTGTCCTGATCTTTGGGGAAATTGGTGTACATTTGGAAAGTTTATGCACACTTGGTATGATTTTCCAAATAAAGCGTGAAATGTACCACGAATCCATAAACTAATGCCGATTGGACATTTTACGCCAATAACTCGGGAACTGATCGGATATAGTATGTAAACTCGTCAATTCGATCAAATTGGGCCAAAACCAGCCTGAGAGGAAAAAACCTGGCCACGTGGATGCCAGGTCATCGTTCCTTTGACTGCTCATGAATTAGCTTTTTTTTAAGGATCAATTTATAAATTAGTTGGGTACAAACCATGCTAAGGGCGTTGGACTGAAAAGAATATGCAGCTCAAATTGTATATATTCACGTAGAATCAGGAGAAAAAACCGAAGACCCCATTCAATCGTTTTCCAATCATGCGGTTTCTTTCCTTTCTGTTGCGTCGACTACTGTTTGTTGCTAGATCATAGCATTCCCTTCCCTCCTGGTTTGTCTTCTGTAACTTGCCGATCACGGCGACGCAGCTCGGCAATTGACCACGGCACCGTCTACCTGCAGATGATTCACTTTTATATTCTCTGAAATCCACCAATTATATATAGATATTTCACATGATTCTGTGTGGATATATATAAATTAGGCTGCATTTTGGTACATGAATCATTTCATGGTGTATTGTTTTGGATTCCGATATTTTACCAGTTGACCTGGGTTCAAGTCCTACATAACACAGGTTTTTGATATTTTTCTACTGATTCTATGAGTGTATATATGTATCTCTATATATATCGGCCTGCATGTTAGTGTGGAAAAAGGTTTTGTTCTGTTGGTCAGTGATGTAGTGCTAATTCCAAATGGTCTTGGTTCAAGTCATAGGAAATGCAATGTTTTTTAAATATTTTTTCGCTCCCATGCCTTTAGCATGGTTTGTTAAAAAAACCAATTTGCAAATAGATCCCAGTAAAAAATAGTTAATTTATGAACGGTGAAATAAATGATGACATGGCATTGATGTGGTCATTTTTTCCGCTCAGCCGTTTTTGGCCTTATGTGATCAAATTAACGAGTTTACGGACTACGTCTGATCAGTTCCCAAGTTGTATTGAAACTTATTTTGACCTGCAGTGTGTTTCACTGAATATATTTAGATAGAATCAGAGAAGTTCCAAGGTCAGCGAACAAACCCTTGTGCTGTAAAGAACAGTTGCTTGAGACTGTGCTGGCCATATGAATAGTTTAGAGGGTTGTATCATTAACAGAGATCATCTAGATGTTTCGCAGGAAAGAAGCTTGTGTAGTGTAGTAGTACAAGATAATAAAAGCTCGCCTATATGATTGATAGGTTGAAATCTGTTGCTACATGTGGGCTGCTTTTTTGTTGCGGGAAAACTTTCGATCTATTGATCTTAAATCATGGTAGTATAAAAAACACTAGAAATAAAAAAAAATTACATCCAGATCCATAGACGATCAAGCGATAACTACAAGCCCTGAAGCGAGCCAAAGGTGCACCGCTGGTATTGCCCCTCCTTTGCCAGAGCTGGCAAACTTGTTGAAATAGACAATCGAGAAGTCGTCGTGTTAAGTCCTCATAGGACTAGCGCACCAGAACAGTAAAAACCACCGATGAAAAGATGTGCAGATCGAAAGGATCCACCATGAAGATAAAAGGAACGAAGGCCGAACCGGAATAGATCCATCAAAGAAAATCATCAGACGAATCCTGTGAGATACACCGGAGACCTCCACACGCCTTTGGACAATCGGAACGGGCCAAGCGGGGAGAACATTATTCCATGCTTAAGGAGCCCCCACCGTCTAGCCTTCCTTAGCAGGACAGAAACCCGAACAAGACGGAAAAAACCATCGAAAAATAAAGCCATCCGTGGACAAGGGCCGAGATCCACCACGCCCCATGGTTCTATGGCCAATGTAGACTAGACAGACAGGCGGGAGGCAGAGGAACCGTATGTACATGTGGATTGTTGGTTGCTGGATGCAAATTTTGAAGTTTCATAGTACGAGAGCATCAATTGGTGAACCTGCTTCATTTAGTACAGAACAGTTTGTTTTTCTTTTTTGATGGGAAATCAACTTGGTTACTATGTACGTGTCATAATTACTATGTACGAGAGCATCAACAGTCTTTATTTTTTTATTTGGGTGGTTGCGTACGGTTGATTCCTTGGTTCGAGACCTCGCATGCGCAGTGCTCGTTATACGAAATCCATCCGTTCCAGCTTAGCCGGTGGGCCGAAGACGCGAAGACCAGGGCCGTTAGCCACCGGTGGGCCGAAGACGAGCGCACCACTCGGTTGACGCTGCGTGCCAGTAGTATTTTAGTACCACACCGCTCGTTTCGGTAGACACCTCGCGGCTTATATAGCTAGATGTTCAACCACATATCGCCGACGACGCAAAGCTAGCACTAGCTATGCCGGCCTGTCGAGGCAAAAAGCGGTCGTGACGTACATCTGGCCGAGTTTGTCCCAGCAGCAAGTACGGAGCGATGTAAGTCTTTTTTTTTGCATCTTGATGCCGTTTTTCATTTGTTCATTCTATTTGAGTCAACGAAAATCTTTTTTCTCTTACTTGTACAATATTCGTGTGAGCTGTAAATTTCTTCTTTCACACGGACTACTGTAAATAAGGACCTTACATCTTTTTCCCGATACCTAGGGACCCTTGGCGGCGCCCACGGATCTCATCGGCGGGGCGCTCGGGATTGATCGGGGGCGAAGATGACGACAGCCCCTCTCGTCGGCGATACCCAGACGGAAACGGGACGAGGGTCTTCCAGATCAGCGAGATCGCAACTTGAAGAGGCGCTAGGAAAATTGGATATATCTGAGGAAGAAGCAACACCATTCGTGATTGATGATCGCGTCAAGGATGGTCCTGCGAAGTGCTTGTTGGCTGGTAAGATTTTGTACCGAAATCAATATCACATCCAAACTATCACCAACGCAATACGTCCGGCGTGGGGTAATCCGTGAGGGCTTCAATTTCGATCGGTGGGTGTCAACATGTTTCTGGCGGAATTCGAGAACCCGAGGGACAGGGATAGAGTTTGGGCAGGATCACCATGGCACTTGAACAAGAACGCAATAATCTTGGCAGAGTTTGAAGATTGTATGAGACCAGATGAAGTGAAGTTTAACCGGCTCTAGGTGTGGGCTAGGGTTATGAATCTCCCCTGCAATTTGAGGGATGATGCATTGGCTGTTCCGATTGCCAAACAAATTGATAATCAGGTAAGGACAGCCAGTTTTGATCATGTTGGAGGATATCGCCGGGCCAGGGTCACCATTGACGTGGACAAGCCTCTTCGGAGGTGGATTATGATTGACTCGGCCAGAAGGAAGACGGTGGATCCTTATGATATCCAATATGATAAGTCTTTTTTTGCATCTTGATGCCGTTTTTCATTTACCTTGGTTCATTCCATTTGAGTCGACGAAAATCTTTTCTCTCTTACTTGTACAATATTCGTGTGAGCTTTAAATTTCCCCTTTCACATGGATTAGTGTAAATAAAGATTCTTATTTTTCCTCTTCCTTCCACTCTGACCGGCACCAAATCATTCATTTCCTTCCGCTTGTTCTAACTCCGACTTATTATTAATTTCCTTAAAAGGTTGTGTGTGCTGGGCGCTAAAAGTATATGCTGACGTCATCTTTTCTCTAGTCTGAAAGAAACAAATCCGCCCGGAGTACTTCTCTCCACCTCTTCCCTCCTTCCATAGGGCCAAGTTGGTCCTACACCGCAGGGTCATTTTTCTATGACATGAAAAGCTGCAATATGACGTTCTATCTCATACCCTCTTGGACGGGACATCTATGTTGGTGTAATGCCACACAGTTCAATGGACAAATGTATGGAATGTCATGCCCCTTATTCCCACTTCGCTATAGTGGTTAGGCAGTGCGATGCCATGACTTTTTTTAAATTGTTTTTGCATCGTCAATGCCGTTTTTAGTGATTCTATTTGGATCAATGCACATCTTTTCTCCTATTACTTATAAACTCGTCATGTGAGTTAGGGTCGATTTGGTCGGATGCAAACTTTTCCCTTTCACATAGACTAATGTAATTTTCTTTCCTCTTCATTCCACTCTGACCAAAACTGAACCATTTATTCCTATCCCTCGTACTAACTCCCACTCATTTTTTCTTTGCTCACAAGCTCGTGTGTGTTGGGTGCCAAACATATGGGGTGACGTCGTCTTTTCTCTAGCCTGAAAGAAACGAACCTGCCCGGAGTACTTCTCAACATCCCTTCCCTCCCTCTAGAGGGCCAAGTTGCTGCTGCACCACCGGGTCATTTTTCTATGACACGAAAAAGCTGTAATATGCCGTTCTCTCTCGCGCCCTCTTCAACTGGACATCTATGTTGGAGTAATGACGCATACTTCAATGGACAAATGTATGGTGTGTCATGTCTTTTTTTCCGCTTCACCGTAGTGGTCAGGCTGGGGGACGCCAAGACTATAGGTTAATGTAACTCTGTTTTTTCGTACCGTCTCTCCATCATGCTGGTTCGGTGGTGTGACACCAGATTTATGGAGTATTAATCTCTACTACCTAAAACATGCAAGTTTCCCAATCCCGTCTTATATCCTGGCTTTAGAAGTACATAATGAAATGGTGTGCACTCGTTGTACCCTGAATACAAAAGTTATTGATATTAATTTAGATCTGCATCACATAATGTAATTATCAAAGAACTGGATTATTTATGCACAAGGAATGGTTGTTGTAATAATATATACATACTATTGTTTCTCGGATTTTGTTATAACTATATGCATGGACATTTTGATATGATACATATATAATATTTTAAAGATGGGGTTATTAACATATGGAACTAAATGAATATGCTGAGAACTAATGATTTTCTGCCTTGACGATTCATTGATAGTGCTATATATGGTAGCGGTTACTTCCACGATATGACAGTTTTGCCGCCATGATAGTGTTTTAACCATGTATCCTGTTGCAACGCACGGACAATTTCCAAGTACTTATTGAATTCCTTGCCAGAGAGTTGGTTTCCTTGCTCACTTTTGTGTGCTTGAGGGCTAAAATTTTGTGGCAACATCAGTGTTTTCCTTCCGCTAGGACTAATGTATCGTTTATTTTCCATCCTTCGAATGAGACGGGTGAAATATTTCCCTTCCGCGTGGATCGTGAAATTTATATTTTAATTATTACTCTTCATTCCTATCGAACATGCACGAAATCATTCATTTCCTTGCACTCGAACGAACTCTGAATCAAATGTTCCTTGCTCACTAGCTCGTTCATATTGGGCACCAAAAGTATGGTGTACGGCTAGCCTTTTTTCCTCTCATGTTTTTTCTACTATTTAGACCTGGAAGTAACGCATCCGCATGAAGTAGTTCTGTAGACCGCTCCTGTTACAGGATCGCAATGGGTCGGGTTTGGATCGGGTTGAACAATATCAAATCCATATCCATATCCATGAAGACACTCTTTGCCCACCCGAAAACAACCATGGGTGAAAAATTGTGTTCATGTGCAAACCCGATGGATATCCATACCCACTGGATATCCATTGGGTTCTCTCAAGACATATAAATAAGAGAAAATATAATATTAACATAAACTCTTCCATTCTTCACCTTGTGGCAGGCTAGGCTTCACTTAATTATAGTAAACATGAACTTATGGAAAATCAATGTCCACTAAAAACCTAAGATCATTTAGTATTTTTCTAACTGATGGGAATAATGAGTCAGTTAACAAGGAGATAAAAATAAGGAAAGGGGCGTTGGAGTATGTTACGGAGGGGATTGAATGTCAACTAGTAAAAGTTATGACAGGGATTGTGTATTTTCTTTGCATGTTTAAGTAACAAGGTGTAAAATTGGAGTGGGACAAGCGACTTTGGGGTAGGGATAGCAGATTTTTTTCCCATTAAGTCGTACTATTGGGTCAGGTTTGGTTATACCCATGGATACAAGATTATGTCCATGCCCTACCCACGAGCAATCGGGTCGGGTTTCGGCGTTGCCCATGGACACAAAAGGATATCCAAACTCTATCTATTCGGATAGGATATCCATGTCCAATTGTCCATAGGTAAAATTGCCATCCTTACACCTGTATCGTCGTTTCATTTCGGTATGATAAGGAAAAGCTACAACATGTCCTTCGCTCTCGCATTCTCTTCGATGGAACATCAATGCTCGAGTAATGCTGCCAACTTCAATGGACAAATTGTATGGAGCGTCATGTCCTTTTTCGGCTTCTACATAGTGGTCTGTCGGTTGTGCGGCGCTTCAAGGACGGCGAACACCCGTGGAGCAAGCAGTAAGGGGTCATGTTGTGAGTGGAGCCAGAACTTGGTGCCAACCCGTCGACTATGGTCAACTGAGCTGATGACACCAATGATTGCAAAATATGTGACCAAAGGCACTTGGTGAGGCACCCGATACAACGGGGAGCTAAAATCGGAGGGGCCCAGTGCTGCAACCGGTACAACAAAAACTGGAACCAGAGGCACTTAGTGGTGCAACAACCCGACATGGCGGCGAGCCATAGCAACTACAACCAGAGGCGCTTAGTGGTGGAACAACCCGACATGGCGGCGAGCCATAGCAACTACAACCAGAGGCGCCCAGTGCTGCAACCGGCACGACGACGAGTTGCAACCTATAATGAAGCATTGTAATTTGAATGTTAGACTTATACTATTCAATTTATAAAATAATTTTATTATTCTTGCATTGAGATGGGTGGGGTGGCAACAACGTCTTTATGTTCTAGTAGGAATGTTAAAACCGATTGCCGCCTAAAGCCAGTCATAGGCAATTCCTTTGGGAGCATGCCAAGAAGATGCCCAATATGTAAATGGAACCATGCACCAAATCTTTGTCCTGATCTTTGGGGAAATTGGTGTACATTTGGAAAGTTTATGCACACTCGGTATGATTGTCCAAATAAAGAGTGAAATGTACCACGAGTCCATAAACTAATGCCGATTGGACATTTTATGCCAATAACTCGGGAACTGATCGGATATAGTATGTAAACTCGTCAATTTGATCAAATTGGGCCAAAACCAGCCTGAGAGGAAAAAACCCGGCCACGTGGATGCCAGGTCATCGTTCCTTTAACTGCTCATGAATTAGCTTTTTTTTGAAGGATCAATTTATAAATTAGTTGGGTACAAACCATGCTAAGGGCGTTGGACTGAAAAGAATATGCAGCTCAAATTGTATATATTCACGTAGAATCAATAGAAAAAACTGAAGACCCCATCCAATCGTTTTCCAATCATGCGGCTTCTTTCCTTCCTGTTGCGTCGACTACTGTTTGTTGCTAGATCATAGCATTCCCTTCCCTCCTGGTTTGTCTTCTGTAACTTGCCGATCAAGGCGACGCAGCTCGGCAATTGACCACAGCACCGTCTACCTGCAGATGATTCACTTTTATATTCTCTGAAATCCAGCAATTATATATAGATATTTCACATGATTTTGTGCGGATATATATAAATTAGGCTGCATTTTGGTACATGAATCATTTCATGGTGTATTGTTTTGGATTCCGATATATTACCAGTTGACCTGGGTTCAAGTCCTACATAACACAGGTTTTTAATATTTTTCTACCGATTCTATGAGTGTATATATGTATGTCTATATATATCGGCCTTCATGTAAGTGTGGAAAAAGGTTTTGTTCTGTTGGTTGGTGATGTAGTGCTAATTCCAAATGGTCTTGGTTCAAGTCATAGGAAAAGCAATGTTTTTTAAATATTTTTTCGCTCCCATGCCTTTAGCATGGTTTGTAAAAAAAAACCAATTTGCAAATAGATCCCAGTAAAAAATAAGTTAATTTATGAGCGGTGAAAGAAATGATGACATGGCATTGATGTGGTCATTTTTCCGCTCAGCCAGTTTTGGCCTTATTTGATCAAATTAACAAGTTTACGGACTAAGTCTGATCAGTTCCTGAGTTGTATTGGAATTTATTTTAACCTGCAGTGTGTTTCACTGAATATTTTTAGATAGAATCAGAGAAGTTCCAAGGTCGGCGAACAAACCCTTATGCTATAAAGAACAGTGCGTTGAGACTGTGCTGGCCATATGAATAGTTTTGAGGGTGGTATCATTAACATAGATCATCTAGATGTTTCTAAAGCAGCTTGTGCAGTGTAGTAATACAAGATAATAAAAGCTCACCTATATGATTGATAGGTTGAAATTGTTGCTACATGTGGGCTGATCTATTGATCTTAAACCATGGTAGTATAACAAACACTAAAAATAATAAAAATTACATCTAGATCCGTAGACGACCAGGCGATAACTACAAGCACTGAAGCGAGCGAAAGGTGCACAGCTGGTATTGCCCCTCCTTTGCCAAAGCTGGGCAAACTTGCTGAAATAGACAGTTGAGAAGTCGCCGTGTTAAGTCCTCATTGGACCAGCGCACCAGAACAGTAAAAACCACCGATGAAAAGATGCATAGATCGAAAGGATTCAACATGAAGATAAAAGGAACGAAGGCCGAACCGGAATAGATCCATCAAAGAAAATCATCGGATGAATCCTGTGAGATACGCCGGAGACCTCCACACGTCTTTGGACAATCGGAACGGGCCAAGCGGGGAGAACATTATTCCATGTTTAAGGAGCCCTCACCGTCTAGCCTTCCTTAGCAGGACAGAAACCCGAACAAAACGGAAAAAACCATTGAAAAATGAAGTCATCCGTGGACAAGGACCGAGATCCACCACGCCCCATGGTTCTATGGCCAACGTAGACTAGACAGACGGGCGGAAGGCAGAGGAACCGTATGTACATGTGGATCGTTGGTTGCTGGATGCAAATTTTGAAGTTTCATAATACGAGAGCATCAATTGGTGAACCTGCTTCATTTAGTACAGAACAGTTTGTTTTTCTTTTTTGATGGGAAATCAACTTGGTTACTATGTACGTGTCATAATTACTATGTACGAGAGCATCAACAGTCTTTATTTTTTTATTTGGGTGGTTGCGTACGGTTGATTCCTTGGTTGGAGACCTCGCATGCGCAGTGCTCGTTATACGAAATCCATCCGTTCCAGCTTAGCCGGTGGGCCGAAGACGCGAAGACCAGGGCCGTTAGCCACCGGTGGGCCGAAGACGAGCGCACCACTCGGTTGACGCTGCATGCCAGTAGTATTTTAGTACCACACCGCTCGTTTCGGTAGACACCTCGCGGCTTATATAGCTAGACGTTCAACCACGTATCGCCGACGACGCAAAGCTAGCACTAGCTATGCCGGCCTGTCGAGGCAAAAAGCGGTCGTGACATACTTCTGGCCGGGTTTGGCCCAGCAGCCTGTAACCCTAGGTCGCTGTTAACTCGTGCATGTTGGGGGCTAGAAGTACGGAGCGATGTTAGTCTTTTCTTGCATCTTGGATGTCGTTTTTCATTTGTTCATTCTATTTGAGTCGACGAAAATCTTTTCTCTCTTACTTGTACAATATTCGTATGAGCTGCAAGTTTCTCCTTTCACACGGACTACTGTAAATAAGGACCTTACGTCTTTTCCCCGATACCTAGGGACCCTTGGCGGCGCCCGCGGATCTCATCGGCGGGGCGTTCGGGATTGATCGGGGGAGAAGATGGCGACAGCCCCTCGCGTCGGCGATACCCAGACGGAAACGATACGAGGGACTTCCAGATCGGCGAGATCGCAACTTGAAGAGGCGCTAGGAAAATTGGATATATCCGAGGAAGAAGTAACACCATTCGTGATTGATGATCGCGTCAAGGATGGTCCTGCGAAGTGCTTTTTGGCTGGTAAGATTTTGTACCGAAATCAATATCACATCCAAACTATCACCAACGCAATACGTCCGGCGTGGGGTAACCCACGAGGGCTTCAATTTCGATCGGTGGGTGTCAACATGTTTCTGGCAGAATTCGAGAACCCGAGGGACAGGGATAGAGTTTGGGCAGGATCACCATGGCACTTGAACAAGAACGCAATAATCTTCGCAGAGTTTGAAGATTGTATGAGACCAGATGAAGTGAAGTTTAACCGGCTCTAGGTGTGGGCTAGGGTTATGAATCTCCCCCTGCAATTTGAGGGATGATGCATTGGCTGTTCTGATTGCTAAACAAATTGATAATCAGGTAAGGACAGTCAGTTTTGATCATGTTGGAGGATATCGCCGGGCCAGGGTCACCATTGATGTGGACAAGCCTCTTCGGAGGTGGATTATGATTGACTCGGCCAGAAGGAAGACGGTGGATCCTTATGATATCCAATATGATAAGTCTTTTTTTGCATCTTGATGTCGTTTTTCATCTACCTTGGTTCATTCTATTTGAGTCGACGAAAATCTTTTCTCTCTTACTTGTACAATATTCGTGTGAGCTTTAACTTTCCCCTTTCACACGGACTACTGTAAATAAGGACCTTACGTCTTCTCTCCAATACCTAGGGACAATTGGCGGCGACTAGGGTTTGACGTGGAACTTGGCGGCGCCCGCGGATCTCATCGGCGGGGCGCTCGGTATTGATCGGGGACAAGATGGTGACAGCTGCTCCCGTCGGCGATATGCAGACGGAAACGGGAGGAGGGACTTCCAGATCGGCGAGATCGCAACTTGAAGAGGCGCTAGGAAAATTAGATATATCTGAGGAAGAAGCAACACCATTCGTGATTGATGATCGCGCCAAGGATGGTCCTGCGAAGTGCTTGTTGGCTGGTAAGATTTTGTACCGAAATCAATATCACATCCAAACTATCACCAACGCAATTTGTCCGACGTGGGGTAACCCGCGAGGGCTTCAATTTCGATCGGTGGGTGTCAACATGTTTCTGGCAGAATTCGAGAACCCGAGGGACAGGGGTAGAGTTTGGGCAGGATCACCATGGCACTTGAACAAGAACGCAATAATCTTGGCAGAGTTTGAAGATTGTATGAGACCAGATGAAGTGAAGTTTAACCGGCTCTAGGTGTGGGCTAGGGTTATGAATCTCCCCTGCAATTTGAGGGATGATGCATTGGCTGTTCTGATTGCCAAACAAATTGATAATCAGGTAAGGACAGCCAGTTTTGATCATGTTGGAGGATATCGCCGGGCCAGGGTCACCATTGATGTGGACAAGCCTCTTCGGAGGTGGATTATGATTGACTCAGCCAGAAGGAAGACGGTGGATCCTTATGATATCCAATATGATAAGTCTTTTTTTTGCATCTTGATGCCGTTTTTCATTTACCTTGGTTCATTCTATTTGAATCGACGAAAATCTTTTCTCTCTTACTTGTACAATATTCGTGTGAGCTTTAAATTTCCCCTTTCACACGGACTACTGTAAATAAGGACCTTACGTTTTATCCCCGATAACTAGGGACAATTGGCGGCGACTAGGGTTTGACGTGGAACTTGGCGGCGCCCGCGGATCTCATCGGCGGAGCGCTCGGG
This sequence comes from Triticum monococcum, assembly GCA_034509565.1. NCBI lineage: Eukaryota > Viridiplantae > Streptophyta > Magnoliopsida > Poales > Poaceae > Triticum > Triticum monococcum. Next base: position 702,606,997 of record CM067847.1, read on the forward strand.
ATTGATCGGGGGAGAAGATGGTGACAGCTGCTCCCGTCGGCGATACGCAGACGGAAACGGGAGGAGGGACTTCCAGATCGGCGAGATCGCAACTTGAAGAGGCGCTAGGAAAATTGGATATATCTGAGGAAGAAGCAACACCATTCGTGATTGATGATCGCGCCAAGGATGGTCCTGCGAAGTGCTTGTTGGCTGGTAAGATTTTGTACCGAAATCAATATCACATCCAAACTATCACCAACGCAATTTGTCCGACGTGGGGTAACCCGCGAGGGCTTCAATTTCGATCGGTGGGTGTCAACATGTTTGTGGAGGAATTCGAGAACCTGAGGGACAGGGATAGAGTTTGGGCAGGATCACCATGGCACTTGAACAAGAACGCAATAATCTTGGCAGAGTTTGAAGATTGTATGAGACCAGATGAAGTGAAGTTTAACCGGCTCTAGGTGTGGGCTAGGGTTATGAATCTTCCCTACAATTTGAGGGATGATGCATTGGTTGTTCCGATTGCCAAACAAATTGATAATCAGGTAAGGACAGTCAGTTTTGATCATGTTGGAGGATATCGCCGGGCTAGGGTTACCATTGATGTGGACAAGCCTCTTCGGAGGTGGATTATGATTGACTCAGCTAGAAGGAAGACGGTGGATCCTTATGATATCCAATATGATAAGTCTTTTTTTGCATCTTGATGCCGTTTTTCATTTACCTTGGTTCATTCTATTTGAGTCGACGAAAATCTTTTCTCTCTTACTTGTACAATATTCGTGTGAGCTTTAAATTTCCCCTTTCACATGGACTAGTGTAAATAAAGATTTTTATTTTTCCTCTTCCTTCCACTCTGACCGGCACCAAATCCTTCATTTCCTTCCGCTCGTTCTAACTCCGACTTATTATTAATTTCCTTAAAAGGTTGTGTGTGATGGGCGCCAAAAGTATATGCTGACATCGTCTTTTCTCTAGCCTGAAAGAAACAAATCCGCCCGGAGTACTTCTCTCCACCTCTTCCCTCCTTCCATAGAGCCAAGTTGGTCCTACACCACAGGGTCATTTTTCTATGACATGAAAAGCTGCAATATGACGTTCTATCTCATACTCTCTTGGACGGGACATCTATGTTGGTGTAATGCCACACACTTCAATGGACAAATGTATGGAATGGCATGCCCCTTATTCCCACTTCGCTATAGTGGTCAGGCAGTGCGATGCCATGACTTTTTTAAATTGTTTTTGCATCGTCAATGCCGTTTTTAGTGATTCTATTTGGATCAATGCACATCTTTTCTCCTATTACTTATAAACTCGTCATGTGAGTTAGGGTCGATTTGGTCGGATGCAAACTTTTCCCTTTCACATAGACTAATGTAATTTTCTTTCCTCTTCATTCCACTCGGACCAAAACTGAACCATTTATTCCTATCCCTCTTACTAACTCCCACTCATTTTTTCTTTGCTCACAAGCAAGTGTGTGTTGGGCGCCAAACATATGGGGTGACGTCGTCTTTTCTCTAGCCTGAAAGAAACAAACCTGCCCGGAGTACTTCTCAACATCCCTTCCCTCCCTCTAGAGGGCCAAGTTGCTGCTGCACCACCGGATCATTTTTCTATGACACGAAAAAGCTGTAATATGTCGTTCTCTCTCGCACCCTCTTCAATTGGACATCTATGTTGGAGTAATGACGCATACTTCAATGGACAAATGTATGGTGTGTCATGTCTTTTTTTTCCGCTTCACCGTAGTGGTCAGGCTGGGGACGCCAAGACTATAGGTTAATGTAACTCTGTTTTTTTGTACCGTCTCTCCATCATGCTGGTTCAGTGGTGTGACAACAGATTTATGGAGTATTAATCTCTACTACCTAAAACATGTAAGTTTCCCAATCCCGTCTTATATCCTGGCTTTAGAAGTATATAATGAAATGGTGTGCACTCGTTGTACCCTGAATACAAAAGTTATCGATATTAATTTAGATCTGCATCACATAATGTAATTATAAAGAACTGGATTATTTATGCACAAGAAATGGTTGTTGTAATAATATATACATACTATTGTTTCTCGGATTTTGTTATAACTATATGCATGGACATTTTGATATGATACATATATAATATTTTAAAGATGGGGTTATTAACATATGGAACTAAATGAATAAGCTGAGAACTAATGATTTTCTGCCTTGACGATTCATTGATAGTGCTATGGTAGCGGTTACTTCCACGATATGAAAGTTTTGCCGCCATGATAGTGTTTTAACCATGTATCCCGTTGCAACGCACGGACAATTTCCTAGTACTTATTGAATTCCTTGCCAGAGAGTTGGTTTCCTTGCTCACTTTTGTGTGCTTGAGGGCTAAAATTTTGTAGCAACATCAGTGTTTTCCTTCTGCTAAGACTAACACATCGTTTATTTTCCATCCTTCGAATGAGATGGGTGAAATATTTCCCTTCTGCGTGGATCGTGAAATTTATATTTTAATTATTACTCTTCATTCCAATCGAACATGCACGAAATCATTCATTTCCTTGCACTCGAACGAACTCTGAATCAAATGTTCCTTGCTCACTAGCTCGTTCATATTGGGCACCAAAAGTATGGTGTACGGCTAGCCTTTTTTTCCTCTCATGTTTTTTCTACTATTTAGACCTGGAAGTAACGCATCCGCATGAAGTACTTCTGTAGACCGCTCCTGTTACAGGATCGCAATGGGTCGGGTTTGGATCAGGTTGAACAATATCAAATCCATATCCATATCCATGAAGACAGTCTTTGCCCGCCCGAAAACATCCATGGGTGAAAAATTGTGTTCATGTCCAAACCCGATGGATATCCATACCCATTGGATATCCGTTGGGTTCTCTCAAGACATATAAATAAGACATAATACAATATTAACATAAACTCTTCCATTCTTCACCTTGTGGCAGGCTAGGCTTCACTTAATTATAGTAAACAAGAACTTATGGAAAATCAATGTCCACTAAAAACCTAAGATCATTTAGTATTTTTCCAACTGATGGGAATAACGAGTCAGTTAACAAGGAGATAAAAATAAGGGAAGGGCGTTGGAGTATGTTACGGAGGGGATTTAATGTCAACTAATAAAAGTTATGACGGGGATTGTGTATTTTCTTTGCATGTTTTAGATAACAAGGTGTAAAATTGGAGTGGGACAAGTGACTTTGGGGTAGGGATAGCAGATTTTTTTCCATTAAGTCATACTATCGGGTCAGGTTTGGTTATACCCAGGATACAAGATTATGTCCATGCCCTACCCACGCGCAATCGGGTCGGCTTTGGGCGTCGCCCATGGACACAAAAGGATATCTGAACTCTATCTATTCGGATAGGATATCCATGTCCATTGGTAAAATTCCCATCCTTACACCTGTATCGTCGTTTCATTTCTGTATGATAAGGAAAAGCTACAACATATCCTTCGCTCTCGCATTCTCTTCGATGGAACATCAATGCTCGAGTAATGCTGCCAACTTCAATGGACAAATTGTATGGAGCGTCATGTCCTTTTTCGGCTTCTACATAGTGGTCAGTCGGTTGTGCGGCACTTCAAGGACGGCGAACACCCGTGGAGCAAGCAGTAAGGGGTCATGTTGCGAGTGGAGCCAAAACTTGGTGCCAACCCGTCCACTATGGTCAACTGAGCTCATGACACCAATAATTGCAAAATATGTGACCAAAGGCATTTGGTGAGGCGCCCGACACAACGGGGAGCTAGAATCGGAGGGGCCCAGTGCTGCAACCGATACAACAAAAACTGGAACCAGAGGCGCTTAGTGGTGCAACAACCCGACATGGCGGCGAGCCATAGCAACTACAACCAGAGGCGCTTAGTGGTGCAACAACCCGACATGGCGGCGAGCCATAGCAACTACAACCAGAGGCGCCCAGTGCTGCAACCGGCACGACGACGAGTTGCAACATATAATGAAGCATTGTAATTTGAATGTTAGACTTATACTATTCAATTTATAAAATAATTTTATTATTCTTGCATTGAGATGGGTGGGGTGGCAACAACGACTTTATGTTCTAGTAGGAATGTTAAAACCGATTGTCGCCTAAAGCCAGTCATAGGCAATTCCTTTGGGAGCATTGCCAAGGAGATGCCCAATATGTAAATGGAACCATGCACCAAATCTTTGTCCTGATCTTTGGGGAAATTGGTGTACATTTGGAAAGTTTATGCACACTCGGTATGATTGTCCAAATAAAGAGTGAAATGTACCACAAATCCATAAACTAATGCCGATTGGACATTTTACGCCAATAACTCGGGAACTGATCGGATATAGTATGTAAACTCGTCAATTTGATCAAATTGGGCCAAAACCAGCCTGAGAGGAAAAAACCCGGCCACGTGGATGCCAGGTCATCGTTCCTTTGACTGCTCATGAATTAGCTTTTTTTTGAAGGATCAATTTATAAATTAGTTGGGTACAAACCATGCTAAGGGCGTTGGACTGAAAAGAATATGCAGCTCAAATTGTATATATTCACGTAGAATCAGGAGAAAAAACCGAAGACCCCATCCAATCGTTTTCCAATCATGCGGTTTCTTTCCTTTCTGTTGCGTCGACTACTGTTTGTTGCTAGATCATAGCATTACCTTCCCTCCTGGTTTGTCTTCTGTAACTTGCCGATCACGGCGACGCAGCTCGGCAATTGACCACGGCACCGTCTACCTGCAGATGATTCACTTTTATATTCTCTGAAATCCACCAATTATATATAGATATTTCACATGATTTCTCTGAAGTTCCAAGGTCGGCGAACAAACCCTTATGCTGTAAAGAACAGTTCGTTGAGACTGTGCTGGCCATATGAATAGTTTTGAGGGTTGTATCATTAACATAGATCATCTAGATGTTTCTAAAGCAGCTTGTGCAGTGTAGTAGTACAAGATAATAAAAGCTCACCTATATGATTGATAGGTTGAAATTGTTGCTACATGTGGGCTGATCTATTGATCTTAAACCATGGTAGTATAACAAACACTAAAAATAATAAAAATTACATCCAGATCCGTAGACGACCAGGCGATAACTACAAGCACTGAAGCAAGCGAAAGGTGCACAGCTGGTATTGCCCCTCCTTTGCCAAAGCTAGGCAAACTTGCTGAAATAGACAGTCGAGAAGTCGCCGTGTTAAGTCCTCATTGGACCAGCGCACCAGAACAGTAAAAACCACCAATGAAAAGATGCGTAGATCGAAAGGATCCAACATGAAGATAAAAGGAACGAAGGCCGAACCGGAATAGATCCATCAAAGAAAATCATCGGACGAATCCTGTGAGATACGCCGGAGACCTCCACACGCCTTCCAACAATTGGAACGGGCCAGGCGGGGAGAAAATTATTCCATGTTTAAGGAGCCCCAACCGTCTAACCTTCCTTAGCAGGACAGAAACCCGAACAAAACGGAAAAAAACCATCGAAAAATGAAGCCATCTGTGGACAAGGGCCGAGATCCACCACGCCCCATGGTTCTAAGGCCAACGTAGACTAGACAGACGGGCGGGAGGCAGAGTGATAGTCTTAATGAATCTCAAGCGTAATGTTACACATATTCATAGTGTGAATACCAAAAGATATAAGGTTGATAATGATAGTCCCACATATACTTGTGGCACTGCCGCCTTGGTCACATATGTGTCAAACGCATAAAGAAGCTCCATGCAGATGGACTTTTAGAGTCTCTTGATTACGAATCATTTGACACGTGCGAACCATGCCTCATGGGTAAAATGACCAAGACTCCATTCTCAGGAACAATGGAGCGAGCAACCAACTTATTGGAAATCATACATAGTGATGTGTGCGGTCCAATGAGTGTTGAGGCTCGCGGTGGCTATCGTTATGTTCTCACCCTCACTGATGACTTAAGTAGATATGGGTATGTCTACTTAATGAAACACAAGTCTGAGACCTTTGAAAAGTTCAAGGAATTTTAGAGTGAGGTTGAGAATCAACGTGACAGGAAAATCAAGTTCTTGCGATCAGATCGTGAGGGAGAATACTTGAGTCACGAATTTGGCACACACTTAAAAAAATGTGAACTAGTTTCACAACTCACGCCGCCTGGAACACCTCAGCGTAATGGTGTGTCCGAACGTCGTAATCGCACTCTATTAGATATGGTGCGATCTATGATGTCTCTTACCGATTTACCGCTATCATTTTGGGGCTATGCTTTAGAGACTGCCGCATTCACTTTAAATAGGGCTCTGTCGAAATCCATTGAGACGACACCATATGAATTATGGTTTGGGAAGAAATCTAAGCTGTCGTTTCTAAAAGTTTGGGGATGCAATGCTTATGTCAAGAAACTTCAACCTGAAAAGCTCGAACCCAAGTCGGAAAAATGCGTCTTCATAGGATACCCTAAAGAAACTGTTGGGTATACCTTCTACCTCAGATCCGAAGGCAAGATCTTTGTTGCCAAGAATGGTTCCTTTCTAGAGAAGGAGTTTCTCTCGAAAGAAATAAGTGGGAGGAAGGTAGAACTTGATGAAGTATTACCTCTTGAACCGGTAAGTGGCGCAGCTCAAGAAAATGTTCCTGAGGTGCCTGCACCGACTAGAGAGGAAGTTGATGATGATGATCATGAAACTTCAGATCAAGTTTCTACTGAACTTCGTAGGTCCACAAGGACACGTTCGCACCAGAGTGGTACGACAACCCTGTCTTGAAAATCATGTTGTTAGACAATGGTGAACCTTCGAACTATGAAGAAGCGATGGCGGGCCCGGATTCCGACAAATGGCTGGAAGCCATGAAATCCGAGATAGGATCCATGTATGAAAACGAAGTATGGACTTTGACTAACTTGCCCGTTGATTGGCGAGCCATAGAAAATAAATGGATTTTTAAGAAGAAGACAGACGCGGATGGTAATGTGACCATCTATAAAGCTCGGCTTGTCGCTAAGGGTTATCGACAAGTTCAAGGGGTTGACTACGATGAGACTATCTCACCCGTAGCGAAGCTGAAGTCTGTCCGAATCATGTTAGCAATTGCAGCATTCTATGATTATGAGATATGACAAATGGACGTCAAAACGGCATTCCTTAATGGTTTCCTTAAGGAAGAATTGTATATGATGCAGCCGGAAGGTTTTGTCGATCCTAAGAATCCTGAAAAGGTGTGCAAGCTCCAACGCTCGATTTATGGGCTGGTGCAAGCATCTCGGAGTTGGAACATTCGCTTTGATGAGATGATCAAAGCGTTTGGGTTTATGCAGACTTATGGAGAAGCCTGCATTTACAAGAAAGTGAGTGGGAGCTCTGTAGCATTTCTCATATTGTATGTGGATGACATACTGTTGATGGGAAATGATATAGAATTCTAGGAAAGCATAAAGGCCTATTTGAACAAGTGTTTTTCAATGAAGGACCTTGGAGAAGATGCTTATATATTAGGCATCAAGATCTATAAAGATAGACCGAGACGCCTCATTGGTCTTTCACAGAGTACGTACCTTGATAAGATTTTGAAGAAGTTCAAAATGGATCAGTCAAAGAAGGGGTTCTTGCATGTATTGCAAGGTACGAGATTGAGCTTGGCTCAATGCCCGACCACGGCAGAAGATAGAGAAAAGATGAGTGTCGTCCCCTATGCCTCGGCCATAGGGTCTATCATGTATGCTATGCTGTGTAACAGACCTGATGTAAACCTTGGCATGAGTTTGGTAGGAAGGTACCAAAGTAATCCCGGCATTAAACACTGGACAGCGGTCAAAAATATCCTGAAGTACCTGAAAAGGACTAAGGAAATGTTTCTCATTTATGGAGATGACGAAGAGCTTTTCGTAAAGGGTTACGTCGAAACTAGCTTCGACACAGATCTGGATGACTCTAAGTCACAAACCGGATACGTGTATATTTTGAATGGTGGGGCAGTAAGCTGGTGCAGTTGCAAGCAAAGCGTTGTGGCGGGATCTACATGTGAAGCGGAGTACATGGCAGCCTCGGAGGCAGCACACGTACGAAGCAGTCTGGGTGAAGGAGTTCATTACCGACCTAGGAGTCATACCCGATGCGTCGGGCCCGATGACTCTCTTCTGTGACAACACTGGAGCTATTGCCCTTGCCAAGGAGCCCAGGTTTCACAGGAAGACCAGGCATATCAAGCGTCGCTTCAACTCCATTTGTGAAAGTGTTCAAAATGGAGACATAGAGATTTGTAAAGTACATACGGACCTGAATGTAGCAGATCCGTTGACTAAACCTCTCCCTAGAGCAAAACATGATCAACACCAGAATTCCATGGGTGTTCGATTCATCACAATGTAACTAGATGATTGACTCTAGTGCAAGTGGGAGACTGTTGGAAATATGCCCTAGAGGCAATAATAAAATGATTATTATATTTCCTTGTTCATGATAATTGTCTATTATTCATGCTATAATTGTATTATCCGGAAATCGTAATACATGTGTGAATACATAGACCACAATGTGTCCCTAGTGAGCCTCTAGTTGACTAGCTCGTTGATCAACAGATAGTCATGGTTTCCTGGCTATGGACATGGGGATGTCATTGATAACGGGATCACATCATTAGAAGAATGATGTGATGGACAAGACCCAAACCTAAGCATAGCACAAAGATCGTGTAGTTCGTTTGCTGTAACTTTTCTGGATGTCAAGTATCATTTCCTTAGACCATGAGATTGTGCAACTTCCGGATACCATAGGAGTGCCTTGGGTGTGCCAAACGTCACAACGTAACTGGGTGACTATAAAGGTACATTACAGGTATCTCCGAAAGTGTCTGTTGGGTTGGCACGAATCGAGACTGGGATTTGTCACTCCGTATGACGGAGAGGTATCTCTGGGCCCACTCGGTAATGCATCATCATAATGAGCTCAATGTGATCAAGTGGTTGATCACGGGATCATGCATTACGGTACGAGTAAAGTGACTTGCCGGTAACGAGACTGAACAAGGTATTGGGATACCGACGATCGAGTCTCGGGCAAGTAACGTACCGATTGACAAAGGGAATTGAGTACGGGATTGATTAGGTCCTCGACATCGTGGTTCATCCAATAAGATCATCGAGGAGAATATGGGAGCCAACATGGGTATCCAGATCCCGTTGTTGGTTATTGACCAGAGAATCGTCTCGGTCATGTCTGCTTGTCTCCCGAACCCATAGGGTCTACACACTTAAGGTTCGGTGATGCTAGGGTTGTATAGATATGAGTATGCAGTAATCCGAAAGTTGTTCGGAGTCCCGGATGAGATCCTGGACGTCACGAGGAGTTCCGGAATTGTCCGGAGGTGAAGAATAATATATAATAAGTGTGGTTTCGGCCATCGGGAAAGTTTCAGGGTCACCGGTATTGTACGGGGACCACCGGATGGGTCCCGGGGGTCCACCGGGTGGGGCCACCCATCCCGGAGGGCCCCATAAGCTGAAGTGGGGAGGGGAACAAGCCCATAGTGGGCTGGTGCGCCCCCCATGCGCCTAGGGTTGGGAACCCTAGGGGAGGGGCTCCTCCACTTGCCTTAGGGGGTACTCCACCCCCTTGGCCGCCGCCCCCCTAGGAGATCCCATCTCCTAGGGCCGGCGCACCCTCCTAGGAGGCCTATATAAAGGGGGGAGGGAGGGCAGCCGCACCTCAAGCCTTGGCGCCTCCCTCTCCCCTGCTACACCTCTCCCTCTCGCAGAAACTCGGCGAAGCCCTGCTGCGATCACTGCTGCATCCATCACCACGCCGTCGTGCTGCTGGATCTTCATCAACCTCTCCTTCCCCCTTGCTGGATCAAGAAGGAGGAGACGTCATCCGCTCCGTACGTGTGTTGAATGCGGAGGTGCCGTCCATTCAACACTTGGTCATCGGTGATTTGGATCACGACGAGTATAACTCCATCATCCCCGTTCTCTTGAACGCTTCCGCACGCGATCTACAAGGGTATGTGGACGCACTCTCCTCTCGTGGCTAGTTGACTCCATAGATTGATCTTGGTGAAACGTAGGATTTTTTTTTCTGCAACGTTCCCCAACACTGCCATCTCCGGTAGGCCATGCACGCACCCACACTGCACCATGGAGCCATCGCGACCTGACGAGCCCGTAGCTAAATCCGTAGAAGAGGGAGCAAGCTTAACCAAGTTAGTCACAGACGAATAGCCGTCGGAGCATGTCCCGCGTCGGCGCGGGAAGACCAGGCCGACCATGAGGTTGCAACCACGTCGATACAAGCCCCACAACGCCGAGCCCCGGATAGGCCTCCACCGCCACCCTGCGACGCCCGCCGCCACCAAATACCAAATCCCAGAGGATCTGGCAGGAGGTGCGCCGACCCACCACAACCCGATCTGGCCTTGCCGCGCCCGCCGCTCCGCGGACGCTCGCCCAGCCACTGTCGCGACGCCACTAGCTGCCCTTGCCGCCACCATGGAGCTGCGCCGCCTCGCCGCTAGCCCCCATCATAGGCTAGCGCTCCCAGGCGAGCGGCTGACGCCCGCCAGCCGCGAATCCCATTCGGAGGGGAAGGAGGCCCCGCCGCCGCCCTTGCCGGCCGGGCTTTGCCGGGAGGCACTTCTGGGCAGCGGTGAGGGAGGAGGTCCGAGGAAGGAGGAGAGGGGAGGCAGGGGCTAGGGTTCCCCCCAGGCGCTCGCGGGAGCGCCACGGGAGGGAGGAGGAATGGGAATGACAAGGACGGAGGGGTTCCATATCGCAACCCTGGGCAGGGTTCGGTGGCGGCGGCCGAGAATGACGACCACCATTCTGGAGCTGAAGGGTTGGGAGCTAAAAGGAGTTACATCCATTGAGAAAAAGATTGCGTTCTATAGCAAAATAGTGCCACCCTCAAAATACGCTATTAGGGTCACTATGTGACGGTATAACGTGCTATCAACAAGACATTATACACTGATTTATTTAGTGAGATATTTCTCAAAACGCCATGTGCTATGTTTTCTAGTGTTAGTACTGGATAGGAACGAGCCCGTAACAAATTCTTCTCCAATCTTATATTGAAATGTCCAGGCCCGAACACCTAAAGGATGCAAGCTAACAGATAAGGGAAGTGACACCACATTACATATTCTTCCTTGAGCCTCCTCTTCCGTTCTTCTATCAAACAGAATGTCTGATCATAAATTGGGTGGATCACCTGCACAATAAGAATCGGTTATCTAATACAAAAACTAAAGAGAGTTGCGTGAGGGAGATCCACTGTCTTCCTATTTGGTCCTGCTGAGAACTGATGGCTTGTCATAAACCGGACTTTCAGCGCACAGCGCCATTGGCGCAAGGTATCCTGCCCGTGCGAACATGAATGGAGAGGGTAACTCTGTGCCAGCTATGTAAAAGCGAAATGTTTTCGTGCCTTATACATGTTGTATTTTGTGCCCCCTTAGTATACGAATGTCCATCTCTCCCCCTCATCCCCCGCTGCCGCCCGTTGGCGCTGACGGGCGAAGCCCGGCTGGCACGACGGCAGCGGGGCCTCTTCTTCCCCTTTGCTCGGAGTGGCCGGTACGGTGCAGGACGACGGCTCCCGGTGGCGGCGCGGGGTTGCTGCGACGCCCTGCGGCGAGGCGGTGGGTGCGTGGTGAGGCTTTGGCCAGATCCGGTCGATCAGGCGTGAAGGCTTGGTCGGCGGCGCCGGTGGAGCTTGACCTGTGGTGGCATGCTTCGTTGGCGTCGGGCCTTGCAGGGGCCGGTGCGGGGGCGGCACAGTTGCTGGGGGGGGGGGGGGTGTAGCAGTTCCTCCGGGCGTCCTTGGGTGGCGAGCGCGTGCCGGGTCCGGTGGCTGGCACGGGATCCGGCGGCCTGAGGTGATGTTGTGGTTTGTTCCCGCAGGCATGGAGGCAGGGCAGAGGGTGTTCGATGGTGATCTTGGCGTTGGACGTCAGGGAAGGAGCGTGCTTGAGGAGTCGATGACAGGCCAGGGCGCCGGAGTGGATACTCAGCGGCTGGAGTTGCCGGTGGCTGGTGTGTCTCTCTTCCGTTACGGTGGTGTCGGCCTCTCTGCGTGTGTTCGCTGGCAGTGGGCCGATGGCGCAGGCTGATCGTCGGGGTGGGAGTTTTGACTCGGTCCTCCTGCCCGGCACTGGTTGCTCCTTGTGCAGCTCCGGGTCTACTCCGGCCATCCTAAGATGGGCATCTGCGGTTGGTAGGGGTGGTGTCTTCTCGTTATGACGTCAGTGGAGATCCGTGGCCGTGGTGGATGGGACCTTGGGTTGCCGGCTGGCGGATCAGTGCGTCAGATTGCGGACTTGGCGTCGTTGGAGCAGTTTCTCCATGACGGTCGTCGGCAGTCACTGGGTAATGTCCCCTCCGGTTCACCGGGACTGGCGAGGACTGTAGGCGTGGGCACCCCTATGGTGGTGGTGCTAACCCTAACTCGGGGATTGATGCCAGGATTTTCCTGCCGTGGACTGTGCACTGTGAGGCGGGTGGGTGACAAGGTCTCGGGGCTTGGATGCCGGGGCGGCGGCCCTGGAAGGCGGTCCACATGGTTGGCACTTCGGCGGGCACACATTGCGGCAGTGGTGGCTATGTCTCTTGGCCGTGTGAGCAGTGAGGGCTATGACGGAAGGTGACTCGGGCACTTCCTGCCTCTGGCGACGGTGGCGCCCCGGTCCGGACCTGGGGAGGTGATCTCCTAACTCTCTCCCTTGAGACCTCGTGTGGTACAGGTGGGTTGCCAAGCAAAAGCTTTGCGCTTGGTCGTCAACGACGGCGACGCCTGTGGGCGCCATTATCTTCTTGAAGACGTCGTTGTGGGGCTTCTTTTCGTGTCCTACTCTGGGTGATCCTTTGTCCGGTTGGACTCGGCATCGGCATCGCCTTGCGTCGTTCTCCCTTTTGAGGACGGTGTTGTGGAGTGTAGGTAGGTAGGGTATAGTGTGGCGGTGTTTTCAGCTCTTCATGTACTTCTTTTCGGTCGCGTCGCATGTTCATGGCCCGGCCATTTTAGGATCAGCATTGTATGAGGGTTATCCATCACTTTGTATCGTTCTGCCCGTGTACTCTGGTGTGTGATTGCTTTATCTATAAAGTGAGGTGAAAGCCTATTTCAAAACAAGATGCGTCTTACCGGACTACCAGAACTCCACCCCGGTAGCTACACATATGTCATTGGATGGCTGCTTCGACACGGAACAAAGTGTTCCGGCCAGACAATTTTGTGTGCATACCTCAAAAGTGCGGACCAGTGCTTGCACGTCTTGTCCCGCACTACCACATGTCATACTTGAGATTCAAACACCTCCTATGCAACGCCAGGATTTTGTGCGTGGCAACTGGAAGCGTATTGGATAATTTTGTGTCTGTGGTGCTTACCAACTTGCCATGGTTGAGCAATAATTGTGTCTCGACAATACAAACCATGAACGTTGCACTCTCCTGCAAGAGCTCCTGAATAGTCATGGGATCGCCAATCCCACAACACTTCCAACATTAAGTCCTCATTTATCTTGGGGGCCTTTCCCATAAGAGTCCGCATCATTTACTGGACCGTTCTCGTCCATATCATCATCCTCTCCTCGCCTTAGGCTGGTCATAGTAAAGAGTAACTTAGACTAGTATCATCCTGTCAAAAAAAAAACTTAGACTAGTGTCATATGCATGACACTAGTCTAAGTTACCATCTCCATAGTGCAAAGTAAAATAGTAATACTGTCATAATTGACCTTATTGATTAACTTGTAGACTCATCCTTTCTTAGAAAGCGCTATGTTACAGTAACATATTATGTTACTCTAAATACATCTCTCCTTATTAAATACATGACACATAAGCAAACTTGTTTTGAACTACGCTATGTTACTAGCTAAGTTACTCCCACTATGATCAGCCTTATTCTTTTAACAATCGATGCTTTCCTGGGATAGAATAAGCCCCCTCGGTCCCCACAGCTACAACAGTGCCTCCATTCTCAAGAAGTAGAACTGTTTCGGCCACCTTATCGGCCTCGAATTGCACAAGCTGTCCATTGACATTGACTGCACCATCCTCGGTTACGAACCGTTTGCATGCACCTTTGTTCTTATTTGATTATTCCACGACTTTGGAGCTATGATAAATAGCAGTGTCGACATGTTGTGAAGCATCCGAGGCACTCCACCCCCCTATGCTTCCAATACCTCCTTTCTCCCTCTAACTCCTCTCCATCTATCCCCTCTATCTAGACCTCTTCTTCTTCCTCCTATGTCACCCCTGCCTCGACACTCAGGTAATCTGAACAAGGGTTCTCGTGCCATTGATTGGCCAACCAGGCGTCCTCCATAACATAATATCTTGTCACCGTGGCGGACAGCTCGTCAAACATTCTAAGGCATTTCTGAGCAATATCTTTGTGATTCCTTTGTCGTATCTGTTGTGACGGAATGCTGGAAGGGCATCGCATCCTAGCAATCTGGGATCTTGCTTTTTACAAGCAAAAATCGAGCCCAGAATTATCAGACAGTTTTGTTTCTCTTTTGCACAATGAAGGCTAGGTCCCAAATGTCGGTCGGCCTTGAGTTATTGGGGAGGTACTGAACATGGGGGGTGGGCGGAAGAGAAAATTTTATTCCGATCTGACATTGGTTCCATAGTAAGATTCTCCCAAGGCTGATCTAACGTCTGCCTCGGTAATGCTGGCGCGGCCTGGCGGCCATAGACCCATAGTGCATCATCGGATCCGAAGTGCAGGCCAACCCGGCGACGTGTGATTTCCACCCCATGGTTGTTCCCAGCCAGATCATGTGGGGAAGATGTAGCACCACTAAAAGTTTTCAAGAAAAAATAAAAGATTAGCACCACTACTGCCGGCAAGCTCCTTGCCCAAACTCCCGTCTGGATTTCCTAACCTTCGGCTACCATGGTCTACCCCTTCACTTTCCGTACTCCTCCTAGACATTCCTAGGGATGAGCCATGCAGCAGCTTCATTGGGCACGATCTGGATAGGACTACCGAGATGGATCACGGGATGATCGGCAGGAATCCGTGGACTCCGATTTGGTAACCCTAGCGAAAGCCTAGGAGATCGGCAACTGCTGTCCCAGTCGCGTGTTCGAACCCCGCAGCCGCTCGTTCTCACCCAAACTCGCTACTTTTCTTTTTCGTTTTTCGTTAGAAGCCCAGCCTAGCTGGTGGGCGGAGGACGAGGTTGGCCCAGCGAGCGTTTAGGTGCTGGTGGGCCGGGAACGAGCACACCGCTCGGTTCGCTGTCGGTTATTTAGTACCACATCGCGAGCGTGGGAGCCAATTTCGCTGCTTAAATGCGGTGGTACTGACCAGGTTGTCACCAACGATGCGGTCACCAGTCAGGTAGCGCTGACGTAACGGGTCTGCGGAGGTAAAAGACCGACGTATACGATCGTGAGATCCATGTAGACGTATATGGTCGGTCTTTTTATTTATTTTTTTCTCTCGCTTTCCAGTTGAGCAGTCTTTTATTTTAGATCGTTTTTCTTTCTTCTCTCGCTCGTCCATAAGATTGGTCTTTTTTTGATCTATGTAGACGTATACGGTTGCTGTTTTTCTACCTTTTTTACTATACCATTGTGAGATCGGTGTAGACTTATACGATCGGTCTTTTTGTATTTTTACATCCGTCTTAGATAATTTGGATTTTTTTCATCGGTCTTCCATCTCAAATAATTCGATCTTTTATTATTTCATCCATTCCAGATTGTTTAAAAAAAATCTCTCGCTTCCCAGTTGCGTGTTCTTTTATTACATCCATCTTAGATACTTTTGATTTTTTTTTCATCCATCTTTGATTGTTTCAGTTTTTTTTCTTGCTTCCCTTTTTTTAACACAGTACATACGCAAGCGCTCATACATACATGCATACACTCACCCCTATGAATGCACATCCTACCCCTATAAGCACCTTCGAGGGACTGAGCCGGCATATCATCTTGAGATTTACGAAGTTACCATGGGCGCCTCGTGGTCAACGGGAACGTCTCCTCCCACTGTAAGTGCATCACCAGAAATCATGAAATAAATCCAGAAATAATACGAGTACTAGGGCTTGAACCCGGTAGGCTGGGATACCACTATCTCTCTAGCCATCCAGCCACAGGTTGGTTCGCCTCTTACGTCATCATTGCGCAGATCCTTTTCATCCGTATCAGATTATTTTATATTTTTTATTCCATTCATCTTGATTATTTCAATTTTTCTGTTTTTTCTCTCACTTCTCAATTTCACAAATCCTTTTGATCCATAGTATTCATTTATTTCGTCCATCAATAATGATTTCTATTTTACAACCGTCTCGGATAATTTGGATTTTTTTTCACCCACCTTCCATCTTAGATAATTTGATTTTTTTATTTCATCAATTCCAGATCGTTTTCAAATAAAATTCTCTCACTTCCCAATTGTGTGATCATTTTTTTACATCCATCTTAGATACTTCTGATTTGTTTTCTTTATTTAATCCATCTTAGATTGTTTCAATATTTTTTCGCTTGCTTTCCCATTGCGCTGATCCTTTTCATCCATATCAGATTATTTCATAATTTTTATTCCATCCATCCCATATTATCTCTTTTTTTCTATTTTCCTCCCACTTCTCAATTTCCCAAATCCTTTTGGTCCATAGTATTATTTTATTTAAACCAGCATAATGATTTCAATGTTCCATTTTTTCTCTCACAGCCCAGTTGTGCAGATCCAACGGTGGGACAACTAAAATGATTTCTTTTTTTATTTCAGCCACCCTAGTCAATTTTTTTAAAAAAATCTCTTACTTTACAATTGCGCATATCAAGCGATCTGGCAAAACAAGTATCTCGGTTCTCAATTGCGCAGATCCAACACTGCTTTTTGCACTAGTAGAAAACAAGGCTTTGGTCACGGGGTAGTTTTCACATTAGTCCTGGTTCAGTGTCAAGAACCGGGACTAACGTGAGCATTTATCCCGGTTCGTGCGGCTAAGGCATTAGTCCCGGTTCGTGCCACGAACCGGGACTAAAGGGTGCGATGCCCATTAGTCCCGGTTGGTGGCACCAACCGGGACTAAAGGTTAGACCTTTAGTACCGGTTGGTGCCACCAACCGGTACTAATGGGTTTTGAGGCATTAGTACCGGTTCATGGCAAGAACCGGTACTAAAGGTCCCATTTTCAAACTCCCCCCCCCCTCGTGGACTGCCTTTTCAGTTTTAGAAAAAACAAAAGAAAATGATGGAAATGTCAAAAAAAAAAATAAGTTTCCCATGTGATATGTGGTCTACTTGTTGGGAAAATTTACAAATATGAATTTCGACTTTATTTGCAAAATCTCTCTGGAATTTGTAAAATGGACATAACTTTTGCATACGAACTCGGATTAAAAAGTTTTTTATATGAAAAATCATCTACTCGAAAAGTTACATCCGAATTGTTACTAGTCAAATCTGGTCAAACAGTTATGAAGCTTTTAAGATCTAACAGAAAAACCCCGTTAAACATTTTCAAAATCCTTAAAAACCTAACAGAAAAAAAGTTACGGGGCTTTTAAGATCTAGAGTGGAAAAAATCGAAAAAATTACTAGTCAAATCTGGTCAAACAGTGGTCAAACTGTCGTCAAACAATGGTCAAACTAATTATTCTAGAATATTAGTGTTACTAAATAATTATTGCAGTTATTTTGAATTTTGGTCAAATCTGGTCAAACTGTGGTCAAACTAATTATTCAAGAAATATTAGTGTTACTAAATAATTTTTTTTAAAACAATAGTTTCAAACTCAAACAGTGAAATGTGTCACTTCATGCTCAAGCAAAATTCATGAAGGTTAATAGGATTGACATCTTACTATTGTCAGGAAAACAACAAGTGCAGACTTGGAAACGAGATAGAATAGAACCCGGAAGTTAAGCGTGCTCAGGCTGGGAGAGTGGGAGGATGGGTGACCGTTCGGGAAGTTAGATGATTTGGAATGATGAGGGGTGGTTAGAGGATAAATTGAGCAGTGATGAGGGCTGGTGATTACACACTAGAGGTTAAAATAATTCAGAAATTTGAAAATAAAAAAAATCAAAAAAAAATTTCAAAAAAAAATTATAGAATTTCCTTTAGTCCCGATTGGGTGTTACCAACCGGGACTAAAGGTGGAGCTCCATGTGGCCGCGCCCTTTAGTCCCGGTTCGTGTAAGAACCGGGACTAAAGGGGAGAGGCATTAGTACCGACCCTTTAGTCCCGAAACCGGGACTAAAGGGAGCAGTGATGAGGGCTGATGATTACACACTAGAGGTTAAAATCATTCAGAAATTTGAAAATAAAAAAAATCAAAAAAAAATTCAAAAAAAAATTATAAAATTTCCTTTAGTCCCGATTGGGTGTTACCAACCGGGACTAAAGGTGGAGCTCCATGTGGCCGCGTCCTTTAGTCCCGGTTCGTGTAAGAACCGGGACTAAAGGGGAGAGGCATTAGTACCGACCCTTTAGTCCCGAAACCGGGACTAAAGGGCCTTACCAACCGGGACAAAAGCCCCTTTTTCTACTAGTGTTGTTTTTTTCCTACATCTCCGATGATTTTTAGTTTATATTTATATTTCATCCATCCATGATGATTTTTCAATTTTCTTTTTTTTTTCTCTCAGTTTGCATATGTGCATATCCAACAGTGTGACAATCTCAGATGATTTCATGTTTTTCTTTGTTATTTCATCCATCCTAGATTATTTCAAATAGAAAGACTTGACAGAAAACGGTCCGAAAGAAGAGAGGAACCTGGCCAATTTTTCATCAGAATCTACACGGGCAATCTCACCACGCATGTTTTGAAGATCCGTCCATTGATTTAGTTTCTCACCTTCAACTCTCCTGAATTTAACAATGAAAATTGTATATGTAGTTTTGTGCCACTTTGGAGTCATGACACCAACGCGCGGTCATGCCACCGGCTTTCCTATCTGAGCTCGGTCACCCCTCGCTCTGCCTCCACGAGATTGTCTTGCGGTAAATATATCCTTCATCTTCTCACGTAGGAAAATTGTTTGAAACACGCTCCCGTATCTAGTGTATAGGTAGACAGAATTGTATTCATTACAGGTTGTAGCTCCTGTGTCTATTATATATACATTAGCAGAAAGTCATACAGACAGGATGTACAAATTCATCCAACGCATAGAGAGAGAAAAAAAAGGAAAGCTAGATGGAAAGACCATTGAAATCTTTGAATCATTTGCATACTACTCCATGAATCATACGGTTAGTTTCCTGATTTTCCTCGTCACATTCGCCTGCAACGCAACAAAAACACACACTGCATGAATTCCAGCCTGCAGAAGTAAATGAAATTTAATTTCATTGTATTGATAGTCTATTGATGCCCTTGATGATAGTCAACTAAAGATGATAGTCAACTAACCAGTCTCCATTGCAAATCATCAATGGACTTTTAGTATTTCATTGACTGCAAGAAAGATGAAAAGAAGTGAGATATGAAGCAGCACTTGGCAAAACGGATATCTGAAGGGGGAAAATAAGGAATGATTTTAGGAGGATTCATACCCCTCGTGGTTGAACCTCAACTGATCTTCGGAATGCTTCTCCCTTTATCAAGAGATTACTGCGTGATGATTTTGTTGGGCGGTGATAGTTCTTCCGGCGGCAAATTATTATGGTATGGCTATTTATGAGCTTTTGTGTTGCTATTAGCATCCCCCCGGTCTCGACCTCAAGCAGCATTGATGTGTATGTTGTTTCGTAAACTTTTTTTGAAAAGCGTACTAACTTTATTCAATTGAAATAACTGATACATCATTTAAGAGGAAGGGTACAATTTCATTCAGTGGCTCCTCAAACAAACCAACAATATCAGAAAATCTAGCCAACCTAGCAAATTCATGAGCTACTTTATTTACCTTTTTATTACAATGTTCAAATTTGGACATAGAAAAATCACAAGCAATAAAATAACAATCATCAAAAATTGCCGCCGCCACTCCTGCCGCCCATCGTCCATTATTCGTAGTCTCGATGACTTCCAAGTTACCGGAATTGATGACAAGTCGACTACATCCTCCCCGTTGCGCCAAGGATAGCCCAAACTAAGTGCCAGAGCTTCCGCCGTGAGAACATCCGCACACCAGTCAATTCTCCAGCAACCCCCTGCAATAAAATTTCCTTTGTCATCCCTCAGAACCGCTCCGGTCGCTCCCTTAAGAAGGTCATGATCGCAAAAAAGCATCAACAGTAAGTTTCACAAAGCCATGGGGGGCCGGCTCCAACCCTCCCTTTTCATGGAAGCATTAAGAGAGGAAGCATAACATAATTAGCCGTAAGAACTTGAATCCCCATAGATATCTGTTTAGCATCTTGAACTTTCTCCTTGTGCACAAGTTCACGCCTTTCCCACCACAAATACCATGTCGTGATAGCAATCATCTCACGTGTATCCTGGGTCCCTAAAATAGCTAAATCTTGGTTTGGAAATTGTAATAAAAATTCCAGGACAGCCTCACCAGCATAATCAACTTCACAAGCTCTAGTAATAACTCCGTCCAAACCAAGTCTTCTCCAAACCTCCTTAGCTTTTTGGCACTGGAACAACAAGTGTTTTGTATCTTTTTGCCCAGAAGAACACGAAGGACAAATTGGCGAAACATTCATATGTCTATTGGCAAGTGTAACACGGTATGGGAGAGTGCCATGCAACGCCCTCCAAATAAAAAAATTAACCTTTGCCGGACACGATAAGTTCTAGATATTACGCCAAATTGGATTAAAAATTTCTCGCCTCATTCCGTTGGTACGACAAAGTTTCCTTCCATATTGGCGATTCCACTCAACGACATAGGCGGAGCAAACAGAAAAAGTCCCATTCTTAGTAAAGTTCCAAGCAATAAAATCCATCATGATATATTGTGGGAGAGGGATCGCAAGGATCCATTGAGCATCAATGGGCCACAAAGTTTGATTAACGAGATCTTCATCCCAACTGTTTGATATGGGATCAATAAGATCTGACACCCTTTGAGAGCAAATGACCCCCCCCCCCCCCTTTGGAGTGATGAGTTTCTTGGTAGCACAATTAGGAATCCAAGCATCATCCCAAATATTAATGGACTTACCATTTCCAACTCACGAAATATACCCATTCTTCAGAGTACTAACGCCCGTAATAATACTTTGCCATGTGAAAGAAGATCCCTTTTTAAGCTTTGCATTCAATAAATATCCATCAGCAAAATATTTGGCTCTCAATATCCTGGCACATAAAAAATCTGGCTTATCAAGAAGATGCCAAGCCTGTTTAGCCACTAAGGCGGAGTTAAAACAATGAATATCACGAAATCCCATACCAGCTTGGTTTTTTGGGACACACATTTTCCACCACGCCATCCAATGCATCCTTCTATGGTTGTCGTCATCACCCCACCAAAAATGTGACATCGTGCCATCAAATGTTGTTTCGTAAACTTGATTCTGCTTGGTAATTACTTTCGCAATCTCTTTATGTTTCTAGTGTTGATGAATCACTTCAATTACAGTGTCAAAGATACCACGTCTTCCTGCGAGGGAAACAAAACAAAATAGCTTTTGGCACCAGCAACCGGTAAGTACCCGGCCTTTCTTGGTCACTTGCGCACGCATAAGAGCACATATGAACAAAAATTCTTTGTAATTGCAGAAAGCTATACCAGGAGCATTTTTAGGCCAATCTTTCGGAATATCATTCTTTCCTCCCGTGTCAAGAGTTCTTTATCGGCGGATTCCATTGAAGGGTTCCAAGAACTATGAAGCTTCGCAAGCGATTGGTTGGATCTCTCAATCTTCTTTGTAAGCTGCAGCCAACATCAGTTTTATTCCATTAGGTACTATAACGAAGGTGAAGTTTGAAAAAGGAGTACACATGTAAGATTAGGGCTTACAATGAAAAGTCTTCGTTCCTGGTCTTTCAGACATGTGACATAAACAGATTTCATGTGGACGGAGTACTTGCCTTGAGATTCCATGCCATTTGTTCATTACTGGTATTCTGGATACCCACTTTTACTGTAATCTTCGCTATAAGACTCTTTTCCTAAAGCTTTAACACAGCAGTCGCCAAACCTTGTAGTCTTGTAATTCTACCTGCAAAGATTAGTTAGGACATATTTATAAGACTCTTATGACAGTTTTCTTGTGTGTCTACAACATTTATTGTGGAACTTTAAGGTGATGTATGCAAAAGACGGTAAGAGTGCATATGATGGGGATAGCTAATACCTAATCATCTTCTAAAAGCATGGTTATTTGGAACCACCCATAAACTTGAGTAACAAATATGAAGCCTGGAAAATAACAGAATAATCACCTAGTGCAAAATGTGTTGGCAAAGGACGTGCAAGCTTGTGGAGGTATGTCAGCTCCTCATCTGCTTGTGGCTGCATGCATTGCCCAGATGGAGAGGCCGGGGGTGTTCCTACTTTTCTAAAAATAAAAATAAAAACCTAGTGCAAAATGAATTTGAAGAAGATATGGCTTACCGGCTATAATCTCACCGACTTGCCTCTAACCTCCTCCTCGGCATCCTGCTGGCGCAACTTGGCCACCTTGCAATCATACACAACCTTTTTCAAGTCCTCCGCCAGGCTGGCTTTCCCAGCCTTTAGTTTGTGGAGGTCTCGCTGGAGGAGGGTGGATGCTTCCCAGCCAGCCTTGCTCTTGCACAAGTTGGGCGGTCGTCTTCTTGAGTCTCAGCTTCCTCCCGGGCGGCTTGAGCCTGCTGCTGGCTGCCCCGAGGTGTGCTTCCAACTCGGTTACCCGCTGTTCTGTTGCTGCAGAAAGGAGTTGAGGTGGTCAACACAGATTAGGCATGCAAGGCTTTGAGCAGAATGCCAAAGGAGAACAGATAACTTACCTGCGGCCTTCCCGACGTTCTTTTCAAGGTTTTGCACATTGACCTCGGACCAAGGTTTTGGTTACCGAATGGTGCATTTTTACCCAGGGGGGCCAGTAAACGTGATTAGCACAGTTACCACAAAATTTCAAGCAAATTTCGAACAAATTTTGAATGAAATTTATAATTGAATTTTGAATTCAAATTCTTTCAAAATAGATATAGATAACACTTGACTTATACTTATCATAAAAGAGCTACTAGCTCAGTGGAACATTGTCTATGCGCGTGCTATCAGGTACTGGCATACTTTACTATACATTGAGCATTTGAATTCAAAAAATTCGAAAAAATTGATTATTTTTTTTGCTCAAAATGCCCATTTACCGAATGGGACTGAAATATGTGGTAACCGTGGTAAATCTCAATATTTCGAACGGTAACCAAAACACTGCCTCGGACTCCGCTTTTCAGCCTCTCCATCTCTGCAGGAACGCATGTTCTCCAAGGGTGCTTGTTGTACACATCATGTACGGGAAATTCAAGTCAGTTAGCGGTGACCTAAGGAGATTCGATCCTAACGATCGACCACTGTTGCCCGACCTCAGTCTCGGGGGCTACTGCCTCGATGATTCCAAAGAAATATTGTAAAGTGCATAAGGCTCTCCAAGGAGATTCGCTCCTTAGGTCAGCCACTTGTACATGACCCGAGTCTAAGGAGCTACTGCACATCCATTTATTCCAAGTATGAGTTCTCGAGGAAGATTTCTTTTTTTTTTGAACCAGGCATTACCCCTTTCCATTACTAATAACGGAAATACAAACCAGTTCAAGTTGACAGGAGGAGGGAAAGAGCGGTAAAGCGAGTTCAAGCATTACTAGGAAACCCACCACATTCGCTCGCCATTGAAACGAATGTCGTGGGACGAAAACCTGGTAACACTATCAAATTAAGTCTATTACAACCATAGCCAGCAAAAGAACGGCCAAACAGACACGACCAAAACAGCAGACTACCCAAACTCGCACAACTAGGAAGCAGTATCAGACGTAGAAGGTTGACGAAGAAGATCGCCTCCTACTCCTTTCGGGGACGCAAGGGTCTTGAAGCACCATGCTGAGATCACCACGATCTTCACGAGCTCTAGATTGGATGTTTGGCAGAGTCGCACACCTTCATCAACTGCATCGTGATGTTCCTGATCTCTGCACTAGCGCGTAGCTCTCCAACCGCCTCTCCTTTCTGCAAACCTATCCAGTATAACAGAAACGAACTAAGAGAGAAAACAATTTCAAAAGGAGTCTTAATCTGTTTTTTCTCGAATGTGGCCCGATTACGCGCCAGCCAGATGGCCCAACAGGTAGCAGCTAAATCCACAGTATAAAAAATTTCTTTGCCAGGAAGAAATTTATTGCACCAAACAAAATATTGCCAATAGTTGTTGGGGCATTTGTCAGTGCCCAACACTACCCCAATAGATCTCTAAACCACCCTAGCAACCGGACAAGTAAAGAAAAGATGCTTAGAGGTTTCTACCTCCCTGCAGAAGGAACAACAAGGATTCCCTGGCCAATTTCTTTTCCTCGTCACTTGTATTGTGAGTACTGCATCTTGGGATAACTGCCATAAGAAGATTTTAATTTTAAGAGGGATTTTTTGCTTTCCATATCCACTTATAGTTACACCCAACATGGGGTTTTTCAAGTAGTTTGTACACAGATTTCGTAGTAAACTTGCTTTTCTGGTTAAGCCCCCAGAAGATCTTGTCACCATCACCTTCTTGTGCAAGGGGGATGTTTTTAATTATAGATCACAATTCTTCCCACTGCTTAAGCAGATCGGGGGTAAGCCTGCGTCTAAAGAACGAACTGGTTTCATCACCGTTCAAATTGTTCAAGGTACAGTCAGGGAAGTTACAAATATCAAACAATTGAGGGAATTGCTCCTGAAAAACAGGTAACCCATTAATCGAGTCTTTCCACAGCCTAGTGATGTTCCCCATTTTAGTACCAATCTTCCTGCCCATCAACGACTACCGGTCTTATTAACAATTGTCTAGGACAATTCCGCACACCGATCCATCATTATTCCACACTCGCTATTTATAATATTTAGTAATATATTCTAACTTTATTGTCGGGGATATACCCTGCGGTATGACCCGGACAGATTTTAAACCGGCGGATGGTAAACCGGCGGAGAGTCAAGACAGATGGCTAAGACAGACGGTAAACCGGCAGACCAATGTTAAACCGGCAGACCAATGTTAAACCGGCAGACGTTAAGAAGCCCAGGAAAGGAAGTCAAAATAGTTTAAGTTAAAGTCCGAGTTGGACTCCATATGTAACCCGCCCCTTCAACATATATAAGGAGGGGCAGGGCTCCCCAAAGAGGGACAAGAAAGAAGAAGCAATCTTAGGGTTAGACACAAAGAGGAGAGCCGGTTTACGGCGACTCCCTCGTGATGATAATGAGATCTAGCCTCAAACAGCATGTAGGGTTGTTACCGGATGATGTTTTCCAGGGCCCGAAGCTGTCTAAATCTTTGTCTTGTGTGTTGCTTTCTCGATTCCGCTCAACCCCTCTCAAGCTACCACATAGATGCGTTGGCCTCGCGACTAAGTCCTCACCTTAGGACATCTGATGTGACAATTCCACGACAGTTGGCGCCTACTGTGGGGCTCGCGCATGGTGGTGTTGAGTTCTTGGAAGGATCTTTCGCAAGGATTGAGAAGTCTGCAAATCTTCCGGATAAAGAGGAGCCGGTTTGGAAGGATCATTGTCAAATTCGAAGTCTGAAGAGAGAATTAGGGTTGCACATGAATAATCGTAACCCGGCGATCCGTCAAATCCGAAGACGTTTGTTCTATGCTACAGTCAACAAACCAACATCAATTAGAGGACTCGATTATTGTGAGAAGATCCGAGTAACTGCTAATAGGAGAGAATATGGCATCATGGAGGGTCAAATCAGCTACGACCCGGAAGTGGATTTTACACGGACTCATAAAGCGCCGTTGGCCCGTTCTGACTGAGAGCTGCCGGAATCAGACTTGCCAAGATAAGACTAATACTTTATGAGATCTGTCAATGCTAGCAAGTTTCGTTGATTACAGCGGGCACTTCAAGGTTAATCCGCCTCCGGATCAGATCCGTACAGATCAGTAAAACGCCGTGCTATATCTCAAGATGCATGACCCGGGAAAAGATACGGATACGAGCTGGACTCCGTTGCGTGTTAAGTCACCTTGGCCTCGCTCCGATTCACGATCGGGCTTCAGTAGTCGTCCGCGCTAAACCGCCTCGTCTTGTGCTCAAGCCGCAGGGCTCCGTCCTCGACCGTATCACCTTTTCCTCGGGCCGGTTTTTACTGCCGCTGCATGATCACCACCCTGGCGACCATACCAAGCTATCTCGCCCGTGGCCATTTCTAAATCGCCGGGCTATGGATAAAAGACAGTTGCCGTTGGGCCATGCCGGTTCAGCCTGCCGCCGGTTCAGCCGTGCCTCGCCATTAAGTCGCCGTGGCCTCTCACTGCTTCCGGTTCGGTCTGCGTTTCCGTTAAATCGCCTGCGAGTCACCCCGAGCCGGCCTCGCTCCACTTCCGTCTTGAAACCGTTTTCCTGCTCCGGGTTATGATCACCACTACAAGCTGCCGTCCCGCGCCGGATCAAGCTGGCTTCAGCCGCCGAATTACCAAAACGACCTCAAGTCGCTGGCCTCCGCCACCGTTCCGACCCCAAACCGGCGACCGGAGAGCCGCCATCTCCGGGGCTGGCCCCGACCTACGTCTCCGCTCTCTGTCCCGGGCCACGCCGGACCTTGCTTTCTCCGCCAGCATTGGAGCACGGCCCGAGCCCTGTCGGTGCTCCACAGCCGCCGCTGGCCCTACCTCTGTACCGTTCAAACTGCTGTGGCCTCTTTGAATCTTCGCCAAGCGCTCGGATCGACTTACGCCTGCCACCGCGGTGGATGTTCCTCCTTCTCTAAGTCCCCGCGCCTCTATTCTAAGGTTCGCAGCCGTTGTTCGCTTCCGCTGGTTCCGTTAAGGCCGCCGTTTTACGCCTCGTCGAAAGCTGCCGCCGCGGGCCTGTTTCCACCAAGTCTGCGGCTCCTCCGCGCACCTCCGTTCCTCCTCGGACCTGCCCCGTGTCGCGTTTGCGTCCGAGTCGCAGTGGCCTCGAGCTGCCGCTTTAGGCCCCGCCTCTTCGACCTCGCGCCAGACCGCCACTCCCGCAGCTGGACTCGCCTGGAGCTGCGGCACCCGCCTGAATTCACTTACGAGACGCCGCAGAACCTGATCAACATCACCTATAAGCCGGCCCTGATAGCGGGCGTTTCTGCCTCCGCGCTGAGCCGCCGTGGACGACGCCTGTCTTCAAACCGCCGGCCCTGCCTCCGACTGCTCGCCTTGATCCGGACCCGGACTCGCCGGCTGCGCGCCGCTTCTGCCCCCGCCGGGCTGGCGTTCCTCCGAACCGCCGCCGGTCTGTGCTGTCGCAGGGCACCGTTTCCATTGCCGTGGGCCGCCTGCGCCGGCAGACCGCCGCTTCCGCGTTCAAGACACCCGCTCGGCACCCACTTCTGCCGCAAGTCGCAGTAAACCGCCGTCGCTCCTTGCCGGGTCAACCGCTTGCTAGCGTGCCTCCGTCGACCGGCCTGAGCCGCCCCGGCCTTGACTCGAACCTCAAAGTCGCCTCCCCCACGGCCCGGATTCCTCCATGAAGCCCGGCTGACTCACCTCCGACTCCTTACAGCCGATTTCCATCGCCCTGAGCCGCATGCGCCGGCAGACCGTCGCCTCCGCGCTCAAGATGCTCGCCGGTTTACCAACCGGCTGTAAACCGCCGCCGCGGATTCAGCCCGCCGGACCCGCCGCCACGCGCCCCGGCGTCCACGCCAAGCCGCAGCAGCCCAAGCTCTCCATACCGCCGCCTCTGATTTGGGGCCGCTGCTACTGGTGCAGCTTAGGTATGATGCTGATTGGACTGATGATGAGCGTGATACAGTGCTGAGTCTCCCAGACCGGGACAGTAAAGAGAGGGGATTTGGTAGGATTGAGACCATGGTTCCAGGGTGCGGCCTTTATGGCGCGACAATGGAGCACTTAGAAGATGAGTCATGGGGGAGAGATTCCATTGCTCCTAATAAAGAGGGCGGTCAAGATGGTTTGTGGTGATCATCATGTGTGGAGAAGACAGATGGTCGTCCTTACAGTGCAGGCAAAGGAAGCGGACAATTATTTTACCATGAAGGCGTTACTAATGGTACCTCCAAGGATTGGTGCACTACTAGTACTAGCTAAGTGTCCGTGCGTGCCACCGACTAACAAATATATATATATATATACAAAGAGAAAATTCATGTGACATAAGAGTCAAAGGCCATTTTTATGGGATGATATCTCATGGTCATGATCTAGTAGGTACATACATCTCGTCATTGTCTTTCTTCCACACTCTATGTCTGAGCTACCACGCGACACTCGACTTTCTTCTCCCACCATGCATGCTTTTATCTCCTATTTCTCCTACCTCTACCTTGCACGACAGTACCAAGTTTCTTGTCCAACTATCATAATCTTCTCCGGTAGGGCACCCCCTTAGATTATTACTGACTTGTACATGTTGCAAATAAGATCAACGAAAATGGATACTAAATTTCTGATGAGAAATGAGAATTCAGGGCAATATCTTGCCAAGAAAATAATAATTTCAATACAATCTTTTTATACCTTCTGTCAACATTGGGACACGCATTTCACACAATAAGCATGCAATGATGTTGATACTTGATTAATTGTCAATATATGTCTACAGTAAAGATAACTTTACTCAAAACCGCCTACCTTAGCCAAATCAACAAATCTCTCTCATTAATGCAATTTTCTTTAGGAAACAAATAATAGATTCTTTCCTACCTTAGCCAAATCAACGAATCTCTCTCATTAATGCAATTTTCTTTAGGAAACAAATAATAGATTCTTTCCTACCTTAGCCAAATCAACGGATCTCTTTCATTAATGCAATTTGCTTTACCAAATAAATAATATATTCTTTCCTACCTTCAACGGATCTCTCCCATTAATGCAATTTGCTTTAGGAAACAAATAATAGATTCTTTCCTACCTTAGCCAAATCAACGGACCTCTCTCATTAATGCAATTTTCTTTAGGAAACAAATAATAGATTCTTTCCTACCTTAGCCAAATCAACGGATATCTTTCATTAATGCAATTTGCTTTAGCAAACAAATAATAGATTCTTTCCTACCGTAGCCAAATCAAAGGATCTCTCCCATTAATGCAATTTGCTTTAGAAAACAAATAATAGATTCTTTCCTACCTTAGCCAAATCAACGGATCTCTCTCATTAATGCATTTTTTCTTTAGGAAACAAATAGTAGATTCTTTCCTACCTTAGCCAAATCAACGGATCTCTTCCATTAATGCAATTTGCTTTAGCAAACAAATAATAGATTCTTTCCTACCTTAGCCAAATCAACAGATCTCTCCCCGGTTCGCTGGGCGCGTTTCAGTGGGTGGGCGTGGGGGTGGGGGTAATTTGATGGAAAAAAACCAGTTGAAAATAAACCGGTTGAAAATAAACGGATCCTGTCTCACTCTTCACTTTCTTTACAATAAACTTCAGAATAGCAATCTTGGCGAGTGATCTCGACGGGGTTCAATCGGCGTGGCGCGCCGCTGATTCTTCCAGGAGTGGGTGCTGAGAGGAAGGATCCCAAACCTCCATTGTCAATCGGCCGGAGCTGCATCGTCCTTTGGATCAGAGCGTGGACGGGATCAAGACGGTAGGGTTTGAGGAATTTGTAGGACGTGAGGGTTTATGGTTGGCAGCACGAGAACTCACCCATATCTTGGCAGATGGCAGGCCCGAGGTGCGGTCGTGTCCATACTTCGGGAGCTGCCACGTGCTGTCCTCGCCGCCATCAGCGACACCACCGCCATCGCCTGTTGCCACCACTTCAGCGCCACGAGCGTGGGACCGAGGGACGAAGGGAAGGGAAGGAAGTGAATTGACGTACCTATGTTTGGTATATATCACACGAGGAATCAAAACTGGATGCACGTGAAAGCATAGAGATGGGAAAGGAGGACAGAGGAAGGGAAGAGCAAGAGGAACCTGAGGATGTGCGATGAAGGAGCGATGCCAAAACATCACAAAGGGGGACCCGTAGCTCGTCATGTAGCGCGGCCGCCTCATTGCCGGCTGCCACCCCGCGCTACAGCCTCCGTGCGCAGGTTCCGTTCGTGGAGCGTGAGGAGCGCATGACCTGCCTTCACCGCGGCCTGGTCCTCCCCACTATCGTGAAGCTCGCCCGCATCGCCGCCCCAATTGCTCAGGATGACGAATGAAGATCCTGCAATAGCGACATGGGTGAGGGATGCAGCCGACGATGGAGGGATGATTTTCATGGCTAAACCC
The DNA here is from genome assembly GCA_034509565.1 of Triticum monococcum. Taxonomy (NCBI): domain Eukaryota; kingdom Viridiplantae; phylum Streptophyta; class Magnoliopsida; order Poales; family Poaceae; genus Triticum; species Triticum monococcum. The sequence goes on from CM067847.1 coordinate 702,637,238, forward strand.
TCCCTATCAAAATAACTACTTAAAAAAGGCAAAGATCGATGCATTAGGAAAATTAGGATTTGGAATTGATTGTCATAAAACAAAATTTTATTAATTGATAACGTGCTATCGGTACCTGCCCGTTTATAACGTGTCTAGTTAGGAAACTTTGGAAAAGTTAGGAAAGTTTTTATTGTGAGGGTAAAAAAATCAATGTGAGGAGATATGGTGGTGGGATATGAGACGAAAATAAACCGGACGAAAATAAACCAGACGAAATATAACCAGACGAAAATAAACCGTGGACGCAATCCTACCAACTGCTCCATTAGGAATAGAGATATACATATATTATTCCTATGGGTGTCACCTCAAACAGAGAAACGAGACTACAAGTCTACAATTGCTGGAATATGGCGTTCGCCCGACAGAACATCAGGTGATATCCGTCCGGTTTTATTTTAGCGCATATTAATTTGTTTGAAAACAGTTACTCTGTCTTTCAATATATTTTATGCAGGACAAAGTCCACTATAAAAGTGGCGTCGTACCATGGACAGGAGGCTCGCACCGGTTTAAATGTCATGGCGAACTCTCGCACCTGCACCGACTACCGTTGCCGCGCCCGAATTGTCGGTCCGCACTAATTTACAAATGCCGCGGCCGACTCTCCCGTCCGCACCGGCTTACAGCACCGCGGGCGACTCATCTATTTATGCCGCCTCTGAAGTCGCGGCCGTCTTTCGTCGTCCATCTATCGTGACCTGGTCTACATCAACTAGCCGGGACTGCGCCTGCGATTGACTCACTCATCCGCACCGGTCTACAACGCCGTGGCCGACTCGGCCGTGATTAATTTCAGCTTCACCATGATGATCATCAACTCCACTGTGGATAACCCCTGGCATGATATATCAGGTGAAATCCATCCAATATATTTTATATTACATATTGCCTTCTTTAAAAGAGCAATTACTCTGGTTTGCAAAGTTGTCTAATGCAGGACCCTAAACCGCCATATTGCTGCAAATTTAAAGGCCGTCAGAAAATTTCCGGCTTAAAAAGAAGAATTCCGGTTTAATATCCAGCTCAAGGGGAAGATGTCTCCCACAAAGCTTTGAAACTCCCAATATTCGGTTCAAAATCCCGGTTCAAGAAATATTTTATCTCTTGCAAAAAGTTAAAGGGTGCCAAATAGGACCTGCTGCCATAATGCGCGGTTCAAACATGGGTATCATGCCTTATTGGCTTATCATATTATTGATCACTTGGGGGCTTGGTCGTATCCGAACCATAGCTACACCTCTTGATCGGCGCAATGCCACAATATCACCTGGGGGCTTGGTCGTATCCGAACCAATGCAACACCTTTTGATAGGCGAAAGCCACCAGATCATTTGGGGACATGGTCAAGTCTGAACCAGTCACGCCTCTTGGTCGGCCTAAGGCCACAGAGTCACTTGGGGGCTTTGGTCGAACCCGAACCATCGTCACCCCTCTTGATCGGCGTAATGCCACAACATCACTTGGGGGCTTGGTCATGTCTGAATCATAGTCACACCTCTTGATCGGCTCAATGCCACAGCATCACTTGGGGGCTTTGGTCGAACCCGAACCATAGCCATGCCTCTTGATCGACATAATGCCACGATGTCATTTGGGGGCTTGGTCATGTCTGAACCATAGTCACACCTCTTGATCGGTTCAAAGCCTCGCCTACAATGGTTTTTATTTTGCCTTTGTTTGAGTTTTTGTTCTCTTTTTGATAAAGATTTTTGTTGTTGCTTTTTAAATCGGCGTTAACAACCCGGTTCGACTGTCAATTAAAAGTTGTCAGTACATGATCAAGTCATAATCCGGAGATTATTAGCCCGGTCTGGTTTGACTACAAGTCACCAGTATTATATATGGTTAATCCGGTGTTTATCACAAATCCAGTACGGTTTTATCATAAACCGGCACAATATGGAAGGAGTTATCAGTACTCAAAATTTGGGTTATTACCCCTACTACAAAAAGTTGATAAACCAACGATGTGATTCAATGTCACAGGTATGATATATTTCATATTTGATTATTCTTAAGTGCAGCCTTGGTTATAAACCTGGGTTATATGTTGGGCATTATGACCCGTCCGACGGTAAACCGCCAGGACACTTTAAACTTGTTATATGCAGAAACAGGTTGAATAAAGTATGATGAGAAATTGTCCGGTGTTTATTAAACCGGCCTGGCTTTGGACTATAAGTCGCCAGTATATATTTGGATTGCGCCATTGGAATCATGCGCTTATAAATCATTGGATTATATTATTCAAATAGCCAACATGGCTGGATTTTATTATGGTTATCAATAACCAGTATTATGATTAAGATTTTGAAAGTCGCTTTAGCGCAGTGGTTATTATATTATCAATGGATATGATTTATTTTACAATTAAAGGAATAGTCCCAAGTCGCTGCAGGTTTACGACCCGGCACTTGGGGACTACATTATTCAACTGAAGATTATATCAAATATGCAAGTCTCATGTCGCTGCAAGCATGCACCATGACACTTGGGGGCTAATGCAAAGTCATTTTTATTAGTCTTATTGAAGACCCGACTCATCACATCATAATGAGCCGGCCCTTGGGGGCTACCAATTGCTCCTGTCAAACATTCAAGTATATATCAAGTCTCGGTTCAGTATTATCTTACTAAACCGGCCCTTGGGGGCTACACATCACTACTCAAGTCTACATGATTATATTTACAAAGTCCCTGCTCATTATTGCATAATGACCCGGCCCTTGGGGGCTACACTGGTTGAAGTTTTTATGAGCATCAGGAAATTACAAGTCCCAGGTTGCTGCAAGCATGACAACCCGGCACTTGGGAGCTACATATGTGGAATACTCAGTTATGACTAAGGATTGGGATGAACAAATCGGATTTTTTCAAGGTTGTGACATTCATATTGAAGCAAGTCTTAAGCTGTTACTATGTTACTTTCTTAAAGACTTGGGGGCTACAAGTGATAGGCATATAAGAGGAATATTTTCAAGCTGATGTTAACAAACGGTTACAATCCGGTGCCATTAGAATTCTTAAACCGGCAAGTGTTACATTCTTAAACCGGCTGAAGATCAGAGGAGGATTTCAAGGACCAATATTTTTGTCAAGTCATTGGGAGCTGAGTCAAAGAAGTTATTCTTCACAATATTTCTCTATGACAAACCAATGTCAGCAAGGTGATTATGAAGCTGGCCTATTAAACTGGATTTTCTAGAAGAAGGAAGTGACAAGGACTCAAGGATGATCAGGATCAGTTTAACATGGATAAATCCAAATTAAACTGGGGGCTAATGTCGGGGATATACCCCGCGGTATGACCCGGCCGGATTTTAAACTGGCGGATGGTAAACCGGCGGAGAGTCAAGACAGATGGCTAAGACAGACGGTAAACCGGCGGGTGGTAAACCGGCAGACAATGTTAAACCGGCAGACCAATGTTAAACCGGCAGACCAATGTTAAACCGGCAGACCAATGTTAAACCGACAGACCAATGTTAAACCGGCAGACGTTAAGAAGCCCAGGAAAGGAAGTCAAAATAGTTTAAGTTAAAGTCCGAGTTGGACTCCACATGTAACCCGCCCCTTCAACATATATAAGGACGGGCAGGGCTCCCCAAAGAGGGACAAGAAAGAAGAAGCAATCTTAGGGTTAGACACAAAGAGGAGAGCCGGTTTACGGCGACTCCCTCGTGATGATAATGAGATCTAGCCTCAAACAGCATGTAGGGTTGTTACCGGATGATGTTTCCCGGGGCCCGAAGCTGTCTAAATCTTTGTCTTACGTGTTGCTTTCTCGATTCCGCTCAACCACTCTCAAGCTACCACATAGATGCGTTGGCCTCACGACTAAGTCCTCACCTTAGGACATCTGACGTGACAATTCCACGACATTTATGATAACAGCACCTACTTTTATGTTTTAGCTCTCCAATATCATGCAAAGTTATCCTCTTCATACACACAACGTAGTTTTATTTCTCGTTTCTAGTTGGAAGCAAACATTCGGTGTACGTAGAGTCGTATCAGTGGCAGATAGGACTTGAGAGAATATTGATCTTACCTTTAGGTCCTTGTGGGTTCGACACTCCATACTTATCACTTCCACCTTTGGGAATTGCTACGATGATTCCCTGCACTTGGGGATTATCAAGCTCTTTTCTGGCGCCGTTGCCGGGGAGCAATAGCGTGGGGTTGATATTCTCGTATGTGCTTGTTTGCTTTCTTCACTAAGTAGATTTTGTTTTTCTTTTTTCTTTCTGTTTAGTTGTGGGTGAAACATACAAAAAAGTTAAAGAATGAAAATACAAAAAAAAATCACTTGCCTCTTATGCCTAAAAAGTTTTTCAAAAAGAGAAGTGATTGGGAAGTTATGCATTGAAGAAGTGAGGGTCGACCTTGAGCACTTGTGTTCATGCTCATGGAAACAATGTAGAATTTTTCATGGAAGTTTCTCTGGAAATAATTATCCCATTTTATATATCCATTGTATTAGAAAAATGGGACAATGGCATTTTTACCCCTAGTTGGTTCCTACCCACGGGTTTTGCCCTTACTTTTCGAGCTTGCTCAGTTTTGCCCTTACTTTTTCCGTCGAGGTCCCTCGAATGCCCTTTGACCGTTTGACCAAAACTTTGAAAATTCATAACTAATTCGTATGAACTCAGAAAAATGCAAATAAGATATCAAAATGTTCAGTTAAACATTACCTTTATGTGCATATTATTTGCATTTAGGACAAAAGCACCCTTTAAACTACCAAAGGTAATTAATTTTATTGACATTATTAAAAATAAAAAGGTACAAACAATATTTTTTTCATGAATACAAATTACATGCAAATGTAGGTGATGTTTTCTGAACATCCTAATATCTTATTTGCATTTTTCTGAGTTCGTATCAACTTGTTATGAAGTTTCCAAATAATGGTCAAAGTCGTTAGAACATTCTTAACAAGATGATACGAACTCAGAAAAATGAAAATAAGATATCTGGATGTTTAGAAAACACACCTACATTTGCATGTAATTTTTATTCATGAAAAAAAATATTGTTTATACCTTTTTATTTTTGATAATGTTAATAACATTAATTACCTCAGGTAGTTTAAAGGGTGCTTTTTGTCCTGAATGCAAATGATATGCACATAAAGGTAATGTTTATCTGAACATTTTGATATCTTATCTTCATTTTTCTGAGTTCATATGAATTAGTTATGAATTTTCAAAGTTTTGGTCAAACGGTCAAAGGGCATTCGAGGGACCATGACGGGAAAAGTAAGGGCAAAACTGAGCAAGCTCAAAAAGTAAGGGCAAAACCCGTGGGTAGGAACCAACTAGGGGTGAAAATGCAATTGTCCCTATAATAATAATGTGCCAAGCTTTGGTTTTAGGATGATTAGATTGCTTGTTTACTTTGTGGAGTACAAAAACAGAAACTTTGGCTGTAGCGCGTGAATTTACATTTTTTACTGGAAAGTCAAATGGGTCTGAAACTTTTTGCACATTACTTCTGTACAAATTGTTCTAATTGTCAAATTATTTCATAATTTTGTGAGTTACAGAAGTTTACTAAACTTCCAGATTAGTACAGATTGTCCTGTTTTTGACAAATTCTGTTTTCTATGTGTTGTTCGCTCATTTTGATGAATCTATGGGTAGTATTGGGGGGTATGAACCATGGTGAAGTTGGAATACAGTAGACATAGCTCTAATGAAATTGGAATAAGTTTGCAACAGTACCTAAAGGTAGTGATTTGCTTTATTACACTAACGGATCTCACAAGTTTTTGTTAAAGTTTTGTGTGGATGAAGTGTTCGAAGATCGAGTTGCTATCAATATGAGAAGAATAAAGAGAGGCAAGATTTCAAGCTTGGGAATTCCCAAGGCACCCCCAGTAAATATTTCAAAGGATACTCAAGCATCTAAGCTTGGGGATGCCCCGGTTGGCATCTCATCTTTCTTCTTCAACAAATATCGGTATACCTCGATTTTTGTTTTGTTCACATGATTTGTGTCCTTTGTGTTTTTCTTTTTCTTTAAGAACCATGCTAGTATGAGATGTCCCTTCATCGATTTATAGAATGATTCATGTGCTTCACTTATATCTTTTGAGTATGACCTTATAGAATGATCTTTGTGCTTCACTTAAATCTTTTGAGTATGGTTTTATAGAATGCTTCGTGTGCTTCACTTATATATTTTGAGCTTGGATATTGGTTAGTATATATTTATTATAGAATGCTCCATGAACTTCACTTATATCTTTTGGAGTATGAATAATACTATCATCTAAAGCGGGTTTGGAAGAGTGTCAACTTCAGGAATTAGTGATCCCACTATTCCGAATGAGAAGAATTTTGCTTATGTGGAGAGTAGGAAAATTTCTATGCTTGTAGATCATGAAAAGAATGCTTTATGTGATGGTTATATTGTCGAATTCATTCATGATACTACTTAAAATTATTATGAGGGAGGAATATATGCTTGTAGGAGTTGCAATAATACCAAGTTTCCTCTCTATGTGCTTAAAGTTTTGAAGTTATACTTGTTTTGCCTTCCTATGCTAGTTGATTCTTGTTCCTATAAATTATGTGTTCACAAAATCCCTAGGCATAGGAAGAGGGTTAGATTCAAATATGCTAGTCATATTCTTCATGATGCTCTCTTTATGTTTCAATTCTTTTCTTTTATGTGAGCATCATTGAAATCACCATGCCTAGCTAAAAGGCACTAAAGAAAAGCGCTTGTTGGGAGACACCCAATATTTACCCTTACTGTTTTTGTGTGTTTACATGATTAATCTACTGAATTAATCATGTTTTATAGCTTTTTTCAATAAAGTGCCAAGTAAGACCTTTGGGAAGACTTGGGTGAAAGTTAATGTGACCTTGCTGTAAAAAACAGAAACTTTGCGCTCATGAGATTAGCTGCCATTTTTTACAGAAGAGTGATTTTGAGTTGATTCTTTTTCAAGAAGATTAATAGACAAATTCCTCACGACCAAAAATTTATTTTATAATTTTTGGAGTAGCAGAAGTATGGTTTCTGTTCAGATCATTACAGACTGTTCTGTTTCTGACAGATTCTGTTTTCATTGCACAGTTTGCTTGTTTTCTAGTTTCTATGGATTATATTTCTCAATATAAATTATAGAAATGATATGGTACAGTAGGCATTGTGTGAGAACAATTATGAACCTTGTCTTTGACAGTACCAAAGTGAATGGTTTACTCTTTATCATACTAACCTATCTCACGAAGTTCTGTTAACTTTTGTGTGATTGAAGTTTTCAAGCTTTGCATGAGATATCGATATGAGGAGAATAAGGAGCGGAAATACTCTAAGCTTAGGGATTACCAAGGAACCCCAAGGTAATATTCAAGGAAGAATCAAGCGCCTAAGCTTGGGGATGCCCCGGAAGGCATCCCCTCTTTCGTCTTCAAAACTATCGGTATACCTTACTCGGAGCTATATTTTTATTCGTCACATGATATGTGTTTTGCTTGGAGCGTATTTTCAATTTTACTTGATGTTTGAATAAAATCATTGGATCTGAAATATTGAATGAAAAAGAATCCTCCCATGTCTAGTTAATTATTTCACTACTCAGTGTTCTTCACTTATATCTTTTGGAGTAGTTTGTCATTTACTCACGTGCTTCACATATATCCTATGAGTAAACGGTTGAATGAAATGAATATCATAAATCTGAATTTATATATGTTTCATATGCTTATACCATGGGGAGTAATGAATTCACAAAGAATAAGTATAGGTAGTAAACTTATTGAAAGTTAGCAAACACAAAGTTGGTCACTTGAACAATGAAAGAATATTGAAGGAAGAGAGATTTCACATATAAATATACTATCTTGGACATCTTTTGTAATTGTGAGCACTCATTAAAATATGACATGCTAAAAGGTTGATGTTGGACAAGGAAGACAACGTAATGGGTTATGTCTTCTTATATCCGAAATAAAGTATATTGTCATGGATCATCCAACATGCTAAGCTTGCCTTTCCCCTCATGCTAGCCAAATTCTTTGCACCAAGTAGAAATACTACTTGTTCTTCCGAATATCCTTAAACCCGGTTTTGCCATGAGAGTCCACCATATCTACCTATGAATTGAGTAAGATCCTTCAAGTAAGTTGTCATTGTTGCATGCAATAAAAATTGCTCTCTAAATATGTATGATCTATTAGTGTGGAGAAAATAAGCTTTATACGATCTTGTGATATGGAAGCAATAAAAGTGATGCACTGCATAATAAAGGTCCCTATCACAAGTGGCAATATAAAGTGACATTCTTTCGCATTAAGATTTTGTGCATCAAACTATAAAAGCACATGACAACCTCTGCTTCCCTCTGTGAAGGGCCTATCTTTTATTCTTGTCTTATACCTTATACAAGAGTCATGGTGATCTTCACCTTTCCTTTTTACATTTTTTCCTTTGGCAAGCACATTATGTTGGAAAGATCCTGATATATATATCCAATTGGATGTAAGTTATCATGAACTATTATTGTTGGCATTACCCTTGAGGTAAAAGGTTGGGAGGCAAAACTATAAGCCCCTATCTTTCTCTGTGTCCGATTAAAGCTTTGAACCCACAAATATCATGTGAGTGTTAGCTATTGTGAAAGATTAAATGATAGTTGAGTATGTGGAGTTTGCTGAATCAAAGCTCTTACATAGACCCTTCCCAAAAATAAGATGAATTGCAATTGTTTGATGACTAAGAGCACGGTTTGTTAGTTTTCAAGAAAGCTTATGATCTATATTTTAACATGTGAATAGCTTGTTACTTGATCATGAGAAGTTTTATGAGTTGAGCTACTGTTATGATATATAATGATGCTATAAAAAGTGTTTGAAACTATCATTGATCAAACTTAAGAACTTGCTAGCATTCACACTACATAAATTATTTCTTTTATCATTTACCTACTCGAGGACAAGCAGGAATTAAGCTTGGGGATGCTGATACGTCTCCAATGTATCGATAATTTATGAAGTACTCATGCCATGTTTACTATTGTTTTATATGATTTTGGTATGATTTGATTAGAACTAACCCGGACTGATACTGCTTTGAGTAGAACTACCATGGTGTTGTTTTTGTGCAGAAATAAAAGTTCTCGGAATGCGCTGAAAATCAACGGAGAATTTTTCTGGAAAATATAAAAAATACTGGAACAAAAATCTACCAGAGAGGAGTCCCATGGGCCCCACGAGGGTGGGGGCGCCCCCACCCCCCTGGGCGCGCCCCTGTGCCTCCTGGACTACCCGTGGGGTCCCCTGACTTGTTCTCAACGCCAACCTCTCCTATAAATACCCAAACCTCCAGTAATTGACCTAGATCGGAAGTTCCGCCGCCGCAAACTTCTGTAGCCACGAGAAATCAATCTAGGCCCTCTCTGGCACCCTGCCGAAGGGGGGCATCATCACTAGAGGCCATGGAGGAGGATCCCGGAGGGGCCATCATCGCCATGAAGGCCAAGGGCCAAAGGGAGAACCTCTCCCCATCCAGGGGGAGGCCATGGAGGAGGAAGCACAAGGGGGAGAACCTCTCCTCCTCTCTCTCGGTGGCGCCGGTGTGCCATCGGGAGGGGAATCATCGCCGTGGTGATCGTCTTCATCAACATCACCATCATCATCACCATCCTCACCTCTTTTACGCGGTCCACTCTCCCGCACCCCGCTGTAATCCCTACTTGAACATGGTGCTTTATGCCACATATTATGATCCAATGATGTGTTGCCATCTTATGATGTTTTGAGTAGATATCTTTTGTCTTTGGGTTGATTGATGATCTAGATTGGTACGAGTTGTATGTTTTATTTTGGTGCTGTCCTATGGTGCCCTCCGTGTCGCGCAAGCGTGAGGGATTTCCTCTGTAGGGTGTTGCAATACGTTCATGATTCGCTTATAGTGGGTTGCTTGAGTGACAGAAGCATAAACCCGAGTAAGGGGGTTGTGGCGTATTGGATAAAGGGGACTTGATGCTTTAATGCTATGGTTGGGTTTTACCTTAATGATCTTTAGTAGTTGCGGATGCTTGCTAGAGTTCAATCTTAAGTGCATATGATCCAAGAAGAGAAAGTTTGTTAGCTTATGCCTCTCCCTCATATGAAATTGCAATGACGACTACCTGTCTTCTTAACAATTGCCTAGGACAATTCCGCACACCGATCCATCATTATTCCACACTCGCTATTTATAATATTTAGTAATATATTCTAACTTTATGATAACAGCACCTACTTTTATGTTTTAGCTCTTCGATATCATGCAAAGTTATCCTCTTCATACCCACAACGTAATTTTATTTCTCGTTTCTAGTTGGAAGCAAAGGTTCGGTGTACATAGAGTCGTATCAGTGGCAGATAGGACTTGAGAGAATATTGATCTTACCTTTAGCTCCTTGTGGGTTCAACACTCCGTACTTATCACTTCCACCTTTGGGAATTGCTACGATGATTCCCTGCACGTGGGGATTATCAAGGCTCTCCTTCGCATGCCACCACACTTCGGCCTATGGCTCAAGGTTTTCAATCTAAAGCAGAAGATGGTCGACGGACAGCACGCGGACTGTGGCAGGGCCATGGTGAGCAAGCTTCCCAACATCGTCTGGCCAAAAGGGGCATTCGTGGAGACGGTCAAGGTGTGGCAGCATGAATGGTTCTACATCACCGAACCCCGCAACGCGAACTGGGCAGCCACGCCCGACTTCAGATCCGGACCCCCCACCAGGCTCACCTCCTGGACCTCTAAGGGCCTTGACTGGGGGTCCATGATAGAGGTGTAGATGCTGCAAAAGCGCATCACCAACATGATAGGCAAAAACATCGGTTTCACAGACGTAATTTAGGTGATGCTCTTCCGCCGGACTCTCCCTTGCCAACTCCGAGCCTCTCACATGTGGGAGTTTAATTCGGAGGAGCCACGGACCTTGAAGCACTTCTTCGGCACAACGCACGAAGACATTTGGAAGTTGCTCTTCAAGGCCAAAAAAAACGTGGCCAAAGAAGACCGAAGACATTGGTCTCGACATCGAGAATCCGGTCTCACCGGTAAGCATGATTTTCCCAAGTACCTATTCGGTAAATAAGTTAAGATATAATGTGTTGCATGTCCTTCGTATAGGGTTGGACTGCAAAGGCGGAGCGAATCAAGTGTCCAGGACCGCTGCCCGAAGACCCAGCCACACCCCAGCTGACAGAAGAAGGGCAAGGAGGCCGGAGGTGGCCCCCGCCACAAGGGTCCTTTGTATGCAATGTCCGGAGAGACCGAAGCCCTCTCTTCCCACGAGCGAGATGAGGAAGAAGAGGAGGAAGTGGAAAGCAACTCCCCTCTTAAGGGGAAGAAGAAGAGGGCGTCCACTATAGACCCAGAGGGGGAGGCGCCCAAGAGGGGGAAGATGGCCGTTTCGGGTGGTTCGGACTCGGAGTCCGAACTAGTCCCCAAGAGAGCTGCCAGGGTGAAGCCCCTGGCTGAATCATAAGTATCAAAAGACCTACTGTTTATCTTCGGTCTTCCTATTTGCATTATATAATTTACTCTGCCATGTGTCATTCATCCCTCCCCGCGATCTCCCGAACCCTTCGTTATCGGAGGGGAGTTCTCTGCCACCAGAGATGGCAGAGAGCGAGACGCCGCCACAAGCCCCCTCGCCTGTCACCATGGAGGACATCAAGGTGTCGTCCCAAAGGATCTCTCCTAACCGGGGGGCGAGCGAGGCCGTCAAGAAGGCGCCCGAGGTTAATACCTCGACCGCTGAAGACTTAGGGGAGGTGACCCCCATGACGACCAACGGTGGCGGCCCCCAACAATCCGGGCCCCAGCCGGACACCGTTCCAGAGACCAATGTGGCTCCAGGATCGAGTGAGCAGCCTCCTTTGAAGGAGGGGGAGCATCAGTTCCGTCGGCGACCTCCACTAATCCGGAGGCGCCGAACACTCTAGTGGAAGCACTGCAACGTGCTTCCATCATGGAGGAGCACCGCACCCTCATGGGTGTGGTGGTAGAGAAGGTTCATTCTACCAAGAGCGGACTGAACGAAGCCTTTACCAACCTACTGACAGGCTTCGAGGTATGCGACATAATGCTCTAAACACTTTTCCATATATAGAGGAATTTACCTATATACAGAGAGTAGCCCCTGAGGCTCTGTCTAGTGTAAAAGAAACCGGACAGTGGATGCACATAAAATTTGGGAAAGGTAACATACTTCTCTGTTATCGTAACAGGCTTCCCTGTTGGCGGCAACTACCTAGGCCGCCGAAGTTTCCGAACTCAATCGGAAGCTTAAGTTGGCCGATGAAGAAATTGGCCGCGTTAACAAGCGGTTCAATGAGACGCAAGGTACGCGTATAGTGTTAAAAGTTTAGTTGTATATCATAAGTGATAGTTATATTCAGAGAGTAACTCATGTAATGCTTTTGTTTATGGGTATAGTTTGTGCAGCCGAGGTCGAGACCCTCAAAGGTGCCCTTGCCCAAGCCTAGAAAGAGGCGAAGGAAAACAAGGCAGCCGCTGACAAAGCAGCTGCCGAACTGGAGACCGAGCAGGCCGCCCGCCGTCAACACGAAGCTCGGGTGGCCGAAGTCGAGCAGGAGCTGAAGGATGCCATCCTCAAATGCGAAGAGTTGGAGGATAAGACTTTGGCCCAATCGTCCGAACTCGCCAAAGCCCTCCAGGAGGCTAAAGAGGCAAGGGTCGAGTCTCGGAGTGCTCGCGAGGAGATCCGTCAGGCGAAGCAGATAGCAGCTGGTAAGGCCTTTCTTTTGTAGAGTATATTCACAGGTCAAAGATATGCTTTTCTCACTCGAGTGTGGTGTTCTCCAGACGCGTTTACGGATCTGTCGAGGAGTGTTGCCGATGCCGCACAGTTCTTCTGAGCCCAGGAGGGGAACTCGACCGAGAAGCTGTTCTTGTCGCAGTTTCTTGCACCGGAGCACCCGACGCCCCTGAACGACCAGCTGAAGCAGCTGATGGAGCTGCATAGGGTGGCCGACTTGGCCATGAAGGATTTAGTAGTCTGGCTTTGGCCAGCCGAACCTATTCCCAGTAGCTACTTCGGTTTGGTGAGGCGGCTCGTCGACGCGCTGCCTCAAGTAGATGCTGTGAAGCGCTCGTCGTGCATAGAGGGTGCTCGGATGGCCTTCACCCGTGTCAAGATGCATTGGGCAAAGATGAAGGCCACCAACGTGGCGACCGCAGGCCCACCCGAAGGCAAGGACCACCGCAAGCCGGAGAGGTACTTCGAAGACGTCCTAGCAGGGGCCCGAATAGTAGAGGGCCAGTGCTCGAAGGACGTGATATTTGATTAGATGTGTGCGGGTTGCAAACACTATGTTATGATCCCATGATTGTAATATATGTACGCCTTTTATCTTAAGCGATATTCCTCATGTGCGGCCGTTTAATTTTGAAAGTGGCCAGTCGTCGGCTTCAGCCCCCACACAGAAGCTACGGGGGTGTTTGGCGTAATGCGTGACCGCACTTTATCCAATGTCTTGGTCCATAAAGGAGGCGTCCGCGGGGTGGACCAGGCAATCATACTATGCGGCTTTATTACTTTCACTTAGCCATAGGAGTTTGACGGTGGAGCTAAGTACTAGCCCCTTGTGTGTGTGTGTGTGGCAATCCGAACTAAGGTGCCTTTTCCAGGCGGCTGGACGAAGACCAGCCCCTCATATAACATGGAGTAAATCACTATCAATTTGTGCTATAATACTAAGTCGCCGAATCGCTGACCAGCTCTCGCATTATCATGACAGTCAGTTTTCGGCTTTCTCTACTGAGGTATTTGACCGGACGAACCAGAAATACAATCGCAGTAGTTCTCCCTTTACTACCTTAGCTGAACGAGCGGAACATAAGGTGGTAAGCATAGGAGCCGGGCAACCTAACTATAGACCAAATACATGATTCAGAGCTGATGCATATAGTGCAATATTCGGGACACTGAAGAGTACCCTATAAGTGTTCGGACTTGAAAACATGCGGAGCCGAATATAGCCCCCGGTGTTAAGGCCAGGCTAAAGCACGTGTGGCAATTTGAAGTAAGGAGGGAATACATATGACAAAATAAATCAGTACCAAACGAAAGTGGTGATCAACTGTTTCCTTTATATCCTGTTTAATACGTCGAGACGTGCTATTACAGAAAATGCCATGAATATCAATGCTATTTTACATGCCGAGAGTTTACACAAGGGAAAGTTTTACACAGGTCCAAAAAACAGGGGTCTTGAAGATCCCAGGGGTGCCCTGCCGCATGTCTACGCCATTTCTCCTTGGTGAAAAATCCTTCGAGAGGAAAAGTCGATGGTAGTCTATAAGAAAGGGGAGCCTGGGAGAGAGCCCTTGTACGACCGTAGGGTAGGTAGGTTTTTAATGAACCCGTAGTACAAAAAAAGGAAAAAGGGAAAAAGGGTGAGGTCCGAATAGGGTCAAGCCGTACTATAGACCTTTTTCGCAGTGTGCCTTCTATGCCGCCCAAGGTTTTTTAAGTGCGTAGTTATGCACGCGTGGTACGTATACCGTAACCTTATGGGGGGATCGGCGGAGGCTGAACTGCTATTCAAGCTCTGGATCTGCCAAGCTGTCGTGCTGTAATGTGGATCGGACTCGCGTGGCAGTGTCAGGGGTCTTAATGACCGATGAGTTGCTCAGCTTGATGAGGACATTGTGTACCTTGGCTGCTAAGGCCGCAGCGTGCTCCTCCATACGGAGGGAGCGCTCCATATTTCCATTGACTGTGGATGACGCCGCGCGGTCCGGGCATTTTGAATTTTAAATAAGCATAATGTGGGACTGCATTAAAGCGGGCGAAAGCGGTTCGCCTGAGCAGTGCATGATAACCACTGCGGAAAGGGACGATATCAAAGATCAAGTCTTTGCTTCGGAAGTTGTCCGGAGAACCGAAGACTACTTCCAATGTTAAGGGGCTTGATTCTTGAGGGGTCAATACCCATTTTACGGACAGTATTCGGGTAGATCAAACTGAGGCTGCCGCCGCCGTCCATTAGGACTCTGGTAAGATGGTACCCGTCGGTTATAGGGTCGAGTACCAGGGCAGCTGAACCTCCGTGTCAGATACTGGTTGGGTGGTCCCTGCGATAGAAAGTGATCGGACAGGCCGATCATGGGTTGAATTTTGGGGCGACCAGATCTACGACGTAGACGTCCCTTAGTGCGCGCTTGCGCTCCCTCTTAGGGATGTGTGTGACATATATCATGTTCACTGTTTTTACCTCGGGGGGAAACTTCTTCTGTCTCCCGGCAGAGGACGGGGTTCGTCATCGTCCTCGCTTTGAGGTCCTTTCCCCTTGTGTTCGGTATTTAATTTACCGGCCTGTTTGAAAACCCAGCAATTTCTGTTGGTATGGTTGGCAGGTTTGTCAGGGGTGCCATGAATCTGGCAAGGCCTATCTAGTATTTTGTCCAAATTGGATGGACCGTCTCTATTTCCTTTGAACGGCTTCTTCCACTGACCGGATTTGGAGCCGCTGAATCCGGCGTTTACTGCTATATCCTCAATTTCTTTGTTGTTGTTCTGACGCTTATTTTTGTTGCGTCGTGGCCTTCCATTACCATCCTTGACCTCAGAGGTGCTAGGGTCACTGGTACTATTGCTTCTATGAGCCAATCAGCTATCTTCGCCCGCGCAGAAGCGGATCATAAGTGCAGTAAGAGCTGCCATAGTTTTTGGCTTTTCCTGACCGAGGTGTCGGGTGAGCCATTCATCACGGACGCTGTGCTTAAAGGCCACTAAGGCTTCGGCGTCCGGACAGTCGACGATTTGGTTCTTTTTAATTAAGAACCGAGTCCAAAGTTTGCAGGCTGACTCTCCGGGTTGCTCGACTATCTGGCTAAGGTCATCAGCGTCCGATGGCTGGACATAAGTGCCTTGGAAGTTGTCTCGAGAAGAATCCTCCAAGTCCTCCAAACTACCAATGTGAGTTCTCTGTGAGGCTATTCAACCAGTGTCGTGCTGGTCCTTTTAGCTTTAGGGGAAGGTATTTAATGGCATGGAGATCATCACCGCGAGCCATGTGAATATGGAGAAGAAAATCTTCAACCCATAAAGCGGGATCTGTCGTTCCATCGTATTCCTTGATGTTTACGGGTTTAAACCCCTCTGGAAACTGGTGCTGCATTACCTCATCGGTAAAGCACATGGGGTGTGCGGCGCCTCTATATCAGGCAACATCACGACAGAGTTCGGATGACATCCGTGTTCGGTTCTCGGCCCGAACTTGGTTATGCTTGTCGCGCCAGGCTTGATGGCCATCGTCCCATGTTGGAGCACGTCCCCTTGATCCATAGATTGATCTGGTTTGGCCGGCTCTATTGTCCAGGTCCTGACGTAAGTTGTACGTGTAGCCCGGAGCCGCTGCCTCTTTGCCTCTACGGTGAGGTGGTGCGGACTGGTTTTTGGCATAATTAGCCACTTTATCATGCTCGCGGTGGTCGGTCCAGTTGATTAGCATGATTGTATCTTGATGGTATTGGCTCAAGGGCCTCGTCGTCGAATTGTGGCAGTAACCCGCATTTTGGGTAGCTCTTTGTCGGGCGCCCGAGGCCGTATTCTTCGGTAGCCAGGACGACCTTGGTCCATCTGTCGTTGAGCGTATCCTGTTCGGCTTGAAGCTGTTGCTGTTTCTTTTTCAGGCTCCTCGCAGTGGCGATGAGCTATCGCTTAAAGCATTCTTGTTCGAGGGGTTCCTTTGGCACGATGAAATCTTTGATACCAAGGATAAAATCCTCCTCGAAGGCCAGTAGATAGTTACTATCTTCTGAATCCTCATGATCGACAAGTTTGTCAGGGTTGACTTGTCCCTCTTCCCACTCATCCTGCTCGATCATAGGCTCGATGGGGTGGTCCGAGTCTTCGTCATTGTCCGAAGTGTCATTATCTCCGCTGCCGGTGTTGCTTTCCTTTTGCCAACGCGATCATGAGTGGCGCCGCTGTCGTCGGTGTTTTGGTGGTGCCTCGACGGGCTTATCCTCAATCGGATCTTGAGTGCCATCGTCGTCCTTCTTATCGAGTGTATCCACCATGTACACATCGTAAGTAGAAGTGGTCGTCCAACGCCCAGTGATAGGCGGGTTTTGGCCTGGTTCGGCTCCGACATTGTTGTCCATACCATCAATGTCTTCGGAGGCGTAGTCTAGCATGTCGGTTAGGTCCTCGACAGTGGCTATTAAGTGGGTGGTGGGTGGGGCATAAAATTCCCCGCTCTTAGCCCCCAGTTTAGGCTGGGCTAGTTCGAAAGTGACGCTTCCGTGATGGCGAGAGATCGCATTAGGTCTAGTCCTCGTTTAGGAGTGAAAGTTGGATAGGTGATTGAGGATATGCAGAGCTAGGTCCGGTAATCACCACTTGACCGAGCTCGGTGCACGCGGACCTCGAAAGTTCGGAGTTGATATCCAGAGGCGAGTCTGGCTTCCCGATGACAGGAAGAGTCTTGTTTGACTCCAGCCCCGCTGACAACATGGTCACCTCTAGGTCTCCGGCAGGGAGCTCCGTAATGGGAGAGAGTCCGACGGGGCTTATCCTCCCGTCTTCGGACAGAGTGGTCCGCTCTGGATCTAAGGCCAGGGCAGGCACGAGAGTCAATTCCTGAACGGAATCTGATGGTGAATTCGACGGGCTTCCTTCATGTAGAAGAGGAGCAGCGACCGAGGCTGAGAACCCTTTGAAGATCAAGTCTCGTCGGATATCAGCGATGTAACTCAAGCTTCCAAACCTGATCTGGTGACCAGGGGCGTAGCTGTTGATCTGCTCGAGGTGACCAATTGAATTGGCCCGCAGTGTGAAGCCACCAAACACAAAGAGTTGACCAGGGAGAAAAGTCTCCCTAGAGACAGCATCGTCGCTGATGAAGAGTCGAGCCATCGATCCTACTGTCGACGACACAGTGGAACTCTCAATGAAAGCACTAATGTCGGTGTCAAAACCGGCAGATATTGGGTAGGGGGTCCCGAACTGTGCGTCTGAAGATCAATGGTAACAAGGGACAACGGGACACGATGTTTACCCAGGTTCGGGCCCTCTTAATGGTGGTAAAACCCTACGTCCTGCTTGATTGTATTTTATGAATATAGGGGTTACAAGAGTTGATATACCTCAAGATCGTAATGGCTAAACCCTAGCTGTCTAGCCTATGAGAATTATGATCGTATCTATGGACTAAACCCTCCGTTTTATATACACACTGGAGGGATCTAGGGTTGTACAAAGTCGGTTTGCAGAGGAAGGAATAGTATATCCGGACACCAGTCTTGCTTTCCACGCACACATGAGTCCTACCTGGGCATGGGAGGAAAGTCTTCTGCTTTTATCTTCACGGCCCATTAGTCCGGCCCATATCAAATACTCCGGACACCCGAGGACCCCCTAATCCAGGACTCCCTTAATGGAGCATAGCCAGACTATATGATTTTGTAGGGATAACTTTCTTTTGCCATGTTATGTTGAGAAGACATGATTGCTTTGTTAGTATGCTTGAAGTATTATTGTTTTTATGTCAATAGTAAAATTTTGTATTGAATCTTATGGATCTGAATATTCAGGCCACAATAAAGAAGATTACATGGATAAATAAGTTAGGTAGCATTCCACATCAAAAATTCTATTTTTATCATTTACCTACTCGGGGACGAGCATGAATTAAGCTTGGGAATGCTTGATACGTCTCCAACGCATCTATAATTTTTTATTGTTCCATGCTATTATATTATCTGTTGGATGTTTTATATGCATTAATATGCTATTTTATATTATTTTTGGGACTAACCTATTAACCTAGAGCCCAGTGCTAGTTTCTATTTTCCCTTATTTTTGAGTTTTTAAGAAAAGGAATATCAAACGGAGTCCAAATAGAATAAAACTTTCGCAGTGATTTTTCTTGGACCAGAAGACATCCACGGGACTTGGAGGGGGCCAGAGGGTCGCCGGGGAGGCCACGAGACTCGGGGCGCCCTGAGGGCTTGTGGGCCCCTCGGGAGTCCCCCTGACCTAATTCCTTCGCTATATATTCTCAAATATTCCCAAACCACCAAAAGCGTCCACAAAAATACTTTCCCGCCGCAAGTTCCAGAACCACAAGATCCCATCTTGGGACCTTTTGATGGGAAACATAGTAATTTCAAAAAAATTCCTACGCACACGCAAGATCATGGTGATGCATAGCAACGAGAGGGGAGAGTGTTGTCTACGTACCCTCGTAGACCGAAGCGGAAGCGTTGACGCAACGTAGAGGAAGTAGTCGTACGTCTTCCCGATCCGACTGATCCAAGCACCGTTACTCCGGCACCTCCGAGTTCTTGGCACATGTTCAGCTCGATGACGATCCCCGGGCTCCGATCCAGCAAAGCGTCGGGGAGGAGTTCCGTCAGCACGACGGCGTGGTGACGATCTTGATGTCTACCGTCGCAGGGCTTCGCCTAAGCACTGCAACAATATGACCGAGGTGGAATATGGTGGAAGGGGGCACCGCACACGGCTAAGGAACGATCACGAAGATCAACTTGTGTGTTCTAGGGTGCCCCCCTGCCCCCGTATATAAAGGAGCAAGGGGGAGGCTGGCCGGCCCTTGGTGCGCCAAGGAGAGGGGGGGAGTCCTTCTCCTAGTGGGAGTAGGACTCCCCTTTCCTAGTCCAACTAGGAATAGGGAGGGGGAAGGAAAGAGAGGGAGAGGGAGAGGGAAAGGGGGGCCGCCCCCCCCCCCCCCTCCTAGTCCTATTCGGACTCCCCATGAGGGGGGCGCGCCACCTCCTGGGCTGCTGGCCTCTCTCTCCCCTCAGGCCCAATAAGGCCCATTACTTCCCCGGGGGGTTCCGGTAACCCCTCCGGCACTCCGGTTTTATCCGAAATCACCCGGAACAATTCCGGTGTCCGAATATAGTCATCCAATATATCGATCTTTATGTCTCGACCATTTCGAGACTCCTCGTCATGTCCATGATCACATCCGGGACTCCGAACAACCTTCGATACATCAAAATACATAAACTCATAATAATTGTCATCGTAACGTTAAGCGTGCGGACCCTATGGTTCGAGAACAATGTAGACATGACCGAGATACGTCTTCGGTCAATAACCAATAGCGGGACCTGGATGCCCATATTGGCTCCTACATATTCTACGAAGATCTTTATCAGTCAGACCGCATAACAACATACGTTGTTCCCTTTGTCATCGGTATGTTACTTGCCCGAGATTCGATCGTCGGTATCCAATACCTAGTTCAATCTCATTATCGGCAAGTCTCTTTAGTCGTTCCGTAATACATCATCTCACAACTAACACATTAGTTGTAATGCTTGCAAGGCTTATGTGATGTGCATTACTGAGAGGGCCCAGAGATACCTCTCCGACATTCGGAGTGACAAATCCTAATCTCGAAATACGCCAACCCTACAAGTACCTTTGGAGACACCTGTAGAGCACCTTTATGATCACCCAGTTACGTTGTGACGTTTGGTAGCACACAAAGTGTTCCTCCGGTAAACGGGAGTTGCATAATCTCATAGTCATAGGAACATGTATAAGTCATGAACAAAGCAATAGCAACATACTAAACGATCGGGTGCTAAGCTAATGGAATGGGTCATGTCAATCAGATCATTCAACTAGTGATGTGACCTCGTTAATCAAATAACAACTCTTTGTTCATGGTTAGGAAACATAACCATCTTTGATTAACGAGCTAGTCAAGTAGAGGCATACTAGTGACACTCTGTTTGTTTATATATTCACACATGTATTATGTTTCCGGTTAATACAATTCTAGCATGAACAATAAACATTTATAATGATATATGAGGAAATAAATAATAACTTTATTATTGCCTCTAGGGCATATTTCCTTCAGTCTCCCACTTGCACTAGAGTCAATAATCTAGATTACACAGTAATGATTCTAACACCCATGGAGCCTTGGTGCTGATCATGTTTTGCTCGTGGAAGAGGCTTAGTCAACGGGTCTGCTACATTCAGATCCGTATGTATCTTGCAAATCTCTATGTCTCCCACCTGGACTAGATCCCGGATGGAATTGAAGCATCTCTTGATGTGCTTGGTTCTTTTGTGAAATCTGGATTCCTTTGCCAAGGCAATTGCACCAGTATTGTCACCAAAGATTTTCATTGGTCCCGATACACTAGGTATGACACCTAGATCGGATATGAACTCCTTCATCCAGACTCCTTCGTTTGCTGCTTCCGAAGCAGCTATGTACTCCGCTTCACATGTAGATCCTGCCACGACGCTTTGTTTAGAACTGCACCAACTGATAGCTCCACCGTTTAATGTAAACATGTATCCGGTGTGTGATTTAGAATCGTCCAGATCAGTGTCAAAGCTTGCATCAACGTAAACGTTTACAATGAGCTCTTTGTCACCTCCATATACGAGAAACATATCCTTAGTCCTTTTCAGGTACTTCAGGATGTTCTTGACCGCTGTCCAGTGATCCACTCCTGGATTACTTTGGTACCTCCCTGCTAAACTTATAGCAAGGCACACATCAGGTCTGGTACACAGCATTGCATACATGATAGAGCCTATGGCTGAAGCATAGGGAACATCATTCATTTTCTCTCTATCTTCTGCAGTGGTCGGGCATTGAGTCTGACTCAACTTCACACCTTGTAACACAGGCAAGAACCCTTTCTTTGCTTGATCCATTTTGAACTTCTTCAAAATCTTGTCAAGGTATGTGCTTTGTGAAAGTCCAATTAAGCGTCTTGATCTATCTCTATAGATCTTTATGCCTAATATGTATGCAGCTTCATCGAGGTCTTTCATTGAAAAACTCTTATTCAAGTATCCCTTTATGCTGTCCAGAAATTCTATATTATCTCCAATCAGTAATATGTCATCCACATATAATATCAGAAATGCTACAGAGCTCCCACTCACTTTCTTGTAAATACAGGCTTCTCCGAAAGTCTGTATAAAACCGAATGCTTTGATCACACTATCAAAGCGTTTATTCCAACTCCGAGGGGCTTGCACCAGTCCATAAATGGATTGCTGGAGCTTGCACACTTTGTTAGCTCCCTTTGGATCGACAAAACCTTCCGATTGCATCATATACAACTCTTCTTCCAGAAATCCATTCAGGAATGCAGTTTTGACATCCATCTGCCAAATTTCATAATCATAAAATGCGGCAATTGCTAACATGATTCGGACAGACTTAAGCATCGCCACGGGTGAGAAGGTCTCATCGTAGTCAACCCCTTGAACTTGTCAAAAACCTTTTGCGACAAGTCGAGCTTTGTAGACAGTAATATTACCGTCAGCGTCAGTCTTCTTCTTGAAGATCCATTTATTCTCAATTGCTTGCCGATCATCGGGCAAGTCAACCAAAGTCCATACTTTGTTCTCATACATGGATCCCATCTCAGATTTCATGGCTTCAAGCCATTTTGCGGAATCTGGGCTCACCATCGCTTCTTCATAGTTCGTAGGTTCATCATGATCTAGCAGCATGATTTCCAGAACAGGATTACCATACCACTCTGGTGCGGTTCTCACTCTGGTTGATCTACGAGGTTCAGTAGTATCTTGTCCTGAAGTTTCATGATCATTATCATTAGCTTCCTCACTAATTGGTGTAGGTGTCGCAGAAACAGTTTTTTGCGATGTACTATTTTCCAATAAGGGAGCAGGTACAGTTACCTCATCAAGTTCTACTTTCCTCCCACTCACATCTTTCGAGAGAAACTCCTTCTCTAGAAAGTTTCCGAATTTAGCAACAAAAGTCTTGCCTTCGGATCTGTGATAGAAGGTGTATCCAATAGTTTCCTTTGGATATCCTATGAAGACACATTTCTCCGATTTGGGTTCGAGTTTATCAGGTTGAAGCTTTTTCACATAAGCATTGCAGCCCCAAACTTTCAGAAACGACAACTTTGGTTTCTTGCCAAACCATAGTTCATAAGGCGTCGTCTCAACGGATTTCGATGGTGCCCTATTCAACGTGAATGCGGCCGTCTCTAAAGCATAACCCCAAAACGATAGAGGTAAATCAGTAAGAGACATCATAGATTGCACCATATCTAGTAAAGTACGATTATGACGTTCGGACACACCATTACGCTGTGGTGTTCCAGGTGGCATGAGTTGCGAAACTATTCCGCATTGCTTCAAATGTACACCAAACTCGTAACTCAAATATTCTCCTCCACGATCAGATCGTAGAAACTTTATTTTCTTGTTACGATGATTTTCAACTTCACTCTGAAATTCTTTGAACTTTTCAAATGTTTCAGACTTATGTTTCATTAAGTAGATATACCCATATCTGCTTAAGTCATATGTGAAGGTGAGAAAATAACGATATCCGCCTCGAGCCTCAATATTCATCGGACCACATACATCTATATGTATGATTTCCAACAAATCTGTTGCTCTCTCCATAGTACCGGAGAACGGTGTTTTAGTCATCTTGCCCATGAGGCATGGTTCACAAGTACCAAGTGATTCATAATCAAGTGGTTCCAAAAGTCCATCAGTATGGAGTTTCTTCATGCGCTTTACACCAATATGACCTAAACGGCAGTGCCACAAATAAGTTGCACCATCATTATCAACTCTGCATCTTTTGGTTTCAACATTATGAATATGTGTATCACTACTATCGAGATTCAACAAGAATAGACCACCCTTCAAGGGTGCATGACCATAAAAGATATTACTCATATAAATAGAACAACCATTATTCTCTGATTTAAATGAATAACCGTCTCGCATTAAACAAGATCCAGATATAATGTTCATGCTCAACGCTGGCACCAAATAACAATTATTTAGGTCTAATACTAATCCCGAAGGTAGATGTAGAGGTAGCGTGCCGACTGCGATCACATCGACTTTGGAACCGTTTCCCACGCGCATCGTCACCTCGTCCTTAGCCAATCTTCGCTTAATCTGTAGTCCCTGTTTCGAGTTGCAAATATTAGCAACAGAACCAGTATCAAATACCCAGGTGCTACTGCGAGCATTAGTAAGGTACACATCAATAACATGTATATCACATATACCTTTGTTCACCTTGCCATCCTTCTTATCCGCCAAATACTTGGGGCAGTTCCGTTTCCAGTGACCAGTCTGCTTGCAGTAGAAGCACTCAGTTTCAGGCTTAGGTCCAGACTTGGGTTTCTTCTCTTGAGCAGCAACTTGCTTGATGTTCTTCTTGAAGTTCCCCTTCTTCTTCCCTTTGCCCTTTTTCTTGAAACTAGTGGTCTTGTTGACCATCAACACTTGATGCTCCTTTTTGATTTCTACCTCCGCAGCTTTCAGCATTGCAAAGAGCTCGGAAATAGTCTTATTCATCCCTTGCATATTATAGTTCATCACGAAGCTCTTGTAGCTTGGTGGCAGTGATTGGAGAATTCTGTCAATGATGCAATCATCTGGAAGATTAACTCCCATCTGAATCAAGTGATTATTATACCTAGACATTTTGAGTATATGCTCACTGACAGAACTGTTCTCCTCCATCTTGCAGCTATAGAACTTATTGGAGACTTCATATCTCTCAATCCGGGCATTTGCTTGAAATATTAACTTCAACTCCTGGAACATCTTATATGCTCCATGACGTTCAAAACGTCGTTGAAGTCCCGATTCTAAGCCGTAAAGCATGGCACACTGAACTATCGAGTAGTCATTAGCTTTGCTCTGCCAGACGTTCATAACATCTGGTGTTGCTCCTGTAGCAGGCCTGGCACCCAGCGGTGCTTCCAGGACGTAATTCTTCTGTGCAGCAATGAGGATAATCCTCAAGTTACGGACCCAGTCCGTGTAATTGCTACCATCATCTTTCAACTTTGCTTTCTCAAGGAACGCATTAAAATTCAACGAAACAACAGCACGGGCCATCTATCTACAATCAAACATACATAAGCAAGATACTATCAGGTACTAAGTTCATGATAAATTTAAGTTCAATTAATCAAATTACTTAAAGAACTCCCACTTAGATAGACATCCCTCTAATCCTCTAAGTGATCACATGATCCAAATCAACTAAACCATGTACGATCATCACGTGAGATGGAGTAGTTTCATTGGTGAACATCGCTATGTTGATCATATCTACTATATGATTCACGCTCGACCTTTCGGTCTCCGTGTTCCGAGGCCATATCTACATATGCTTGGCTCGTCAAGTATAACCTGAGTATTCCGCGTGTGCAACTGTTTTGCACCCGTTGTATTTGAACATAGAGCCTATCACACCCGATCATCACGTGGTGTCTCAGCACGAAGAACTTTCGCAACGGTGCATACTCAGGGAGAACACTTCTTGATAATTTTAGTGAGAGATCATCTTATAATGCTACCGTCAATCAAAGCAAGATAAGATGCATAAAAGATAAACATCACATGCAATCAATATAAGTGATATGATATGGCCATCATCATCTTGTGCCTGTGATCTCCATCTCCGAAGCACTGTCATGATCACCATCGTCACCGGCGCGACACCTTGATCTCCATCGTAGCATCGTTGTCGTCTTGCCAATTTATGCTTCCACGACTATCGCTACCGCTTAGTGACAAAGTAAAGCATTACAGCGCGATTGCATTGCATACAATAAAGCGACAACCATATGGCTCCTACCAGTTGCCGATAACTCGGTTACAAAACATGATCATCTCATACAATAAAATTTAGCATCATGTCTTGACCATATCACATCACAACATGCCCTGCAAAAACAAGTTAGATGTGCTCTACTTTGTTTGTTGCAAGTTTTACGTGGCTGCTACGGGCTTAAGCAAGAACCAATCTTACCTACGCATCAAAACCACAACGATAGTTTGTCAAGTTGATGCCGTTTAACCTTCGCAAGGACCGGGCGTAGCCACACTCGATTCAACTAAAGTTGGAGAAACAGTCACCCGCAAGCCACCTATGTGCAAAGCACGTCGGGAGAACCGGTCTCGCGTAAGCGTACGCGTAATGTCGGTCCGGGCCGCTTCATCCAACAATACCGTCGAACCAAAGTATGACATGCTGGTAGGCAGTATGACTTATATCGCCCACAACTCACTTGTGTTCTACTCGTGCTTATAACATCAAACCATAAAAACCAGGCTCGGATGCCACTGATGGGAAACGTAGTAATTTCAAAAAAATTCCTACGCACACGCAAGATCATGGTGATGCATAGCAACGAGAGGGGAGAGTGTTGTCTACGTACCCTCGTAGACCGAAGCGGAAGCGTTGACGCAACATAGAGGAAGTAGTCGTACCTCTTCCCGATCCGACCGATCCAAGCACCGTTACTCCGGCACCTCCGAGTTCTTGGCACACGTTCAGCTCGATGACGATCCCCGGGCTCCGATCCAGCAAAGCGTCGGGGAGGAGTTCCGTCAGCACGACGGTGTGGTGACGATCTTGATGTTCTACCGTCGCAGGGCTTCGCCTAAGCACTGCAACAATATGACCGAGGGGGAATATGGTGGAAGGGGGCACCTCACACGGCTAAGGAACGATCACGAAGATCAACTTGTGTGTTCTAGGGTGCCCCCCTGCCCCCGTATATAAAGGAGCAAGGGGGAGGCCGGCCGGCCCTTGGGTGCGCCAAGGAGAGGGGGGAGTCCTTCTCCTAGTGGGAGTAGGACTCCCCTTTCCTAGTCCAACTAGGAATAGGGAGGGGGAAGGAAAGAGAGGGAGAGGGAGAGGGAAAGGGCCCCCCTCCTAGTCCTATACGGACTCCCCATGAGGGGGGGCGCGCCACCTCCTGGGCTGCTGCCCTCTCTCTCCCCTCAGGCCCAATAAGGCCCATTACTTCCCCGGGGGGTTCCGGTAACCCCTCCGGCACTCCGGTTTTATCTGAAATCACACGGAACAACTCCGGTGTCCGAATATAGTCGTCCAATATATCGATCTTTATGTCTCGACCATTTCGAGACTCCTCGTCATGTCCATGATCACATCCGGGACTCCGAACAACCTTCGGTACATCAAAATACATAAACTCATAATAACTGTCATCGTAACGTTAAGCGTGCGGACCCTACGGTTTGAGAACAATGTAGACATGACCGAGATACGTCTCCGGTCAATAACCAATAGCGGGACCTGGATGCCCATATTGGCTCCTACATATTCTACGAAGATCTTTATCGGTCAGTCCGCATAACAACATACGTTGTTTCCTTTGTCATCGGTATGTTACTTGCCCGAGATTCGATCGTCAGTATCCAATACCTAGTTCAATCTCGTTATTGGCAAGTCTCTTTACTCGTTCCGTAATACATCATCTCACAACTAACACATTAGTTGTAATGCTTGCAAGGCTTATGTGATGTGCATTACCGAGAGGGCCCAGAGATACCTCTCCGACATTCGGAGTGACAAATCCTAATCTCGAAATACGCCAACCCAACAAGTACCTTTAGAGACACCTGTAGAGCACCTTTATGATCACCCAATTATGTTGTGACGTTTGGTAGCACACAAAGTGTTCCTCCGGTAAACGGGAGTTGCATAATCTCATAGTCATAGGAACATGTATAAGTCATGAAGAAAGCAAGAGCAACATACTAAACGATCGGGTGCTAAGCTAATGGAATGGGTCATGTCAATCAGATCATTCAACTAATGATGTGACCTCGTTAATCAAATAACAACTCTTTGTTCATGGTTAGGAAACATAACCATCTTTGATTAACGAGCTAGTCAAGTAGAGGCATACTAGTGACACTATGTTTGTTTATATATTCACACATGTATTATGTTTTCGGTTAATACAATTCTAGCATGAACAATAAACATTTATCATGATATATGAGGAAATAAATAATAACTTTATTATTGCCTCTAGGGCATATTTCCTTCACCTTTTTCGGCACCCTACCGGAGGGGGATTCAATCACGCGGGGGGGGGGGGGGGGGGGGGCTCTACATCACCATTGCCACCCCTCCGATGAAGCTTGAGTAGTTTACCACATACCTATGGGTCCATAGCTAGTAGCTAGATGGCTTCTTCTCTCTCTTTCATCTTAAATACAAAGTTCTCCTTGATGTTCTTGCAGTTCTGTCTCATGTAATATTCTTTTGCGGTGTGTTTGCCGAGATCTGATGAATTGTGGATTTATGATCAGATTATTTATGAATATTATTTGAGTCATCTCTGAATTCTTATATGCATGATTTGATATCTTTGTATTTCTCTTTGAATTATCAGTTTGGTTTGGCCAACTAGATTGGTTTTTCTTGTAATGGGAGAGGTGCTTAGTTTTGGGTTCGATCTTGCGTTGTCCTCACCCAGCGATAGAAGGGGTAGTGAGGCATGTATTGTGTTGTTTCCATCAAGGGTAAAAATATGGGGTTTTCATCATATTGCTTGAGTTTATCCCTCTACATCATGTCATCTTACTTAAGGCGTTACTTCGTTCTTATGAACTTAATACTCTAGATGCATGTTTGATAGCGGTTGTTGTGTGGAGTAATAGTAGTAGATGCAGAATCGTTTCGGTCTACTTGACACGAACATGATGCCTATATTCATAATCATTGCCTTGGATATCTTCATAACTTTGCGCTTTTCAATCAATTGCTCGATAGTAATTTGTTTACGCACCGTATGCTTTCTTTCAAGAGATAAGCCTCTAGTGAAATCTATGGCCCCCGGGTATATTTTCTATCATATTTAGTTTCCGATCTACTATTTTGCAACTTTTATTTTCAGATCTATAAACCAAAAAACCCAAAAATATTTCGTTGCAATCTATTTATATTTACTACGTTTTATCTATCTCTATTAGATCTCACTCTTGCTCAAAGCCGTGAAGGGATTGACAACCCCTTTTTTCACATTGAGTGCAAGTATTTGTTAGTTTGTGCATGTACGTAGATTGGAGACTTGCTTGTGCCTCCTACTGGATTGATACCTTGGTTCTTAATGAAGGAAATACTTATCTCTACTTTACTGCATCATCCTTTTCTCTTTAAGGGAAAAATCAACGCAAGCTCAGGAAGTAGCAATGTAGTTTTCCTTCGTTTTAGTGTTGGTGGACTTGAGTTGTAGGAGATACCGTACTACCAAGAGGGGGTTCGTATCGGAAAGATTGGGTGGAATCAATACGTACACATCTCTTTTGCACCCCCAGCTCTTCCCCGCATCCTTGGAGGACCCTTCGTCATCGTGGAAGTGCCATTGGAGAGGAGCCAACGGTACTACCATGGATGGATGCGGCAGTACGGCCGATGGCAACAGGCAACAATACCGCTGTGGCAGCGGTAGTACCGCCCAGAGCCACAAGCGGTACTACCGCTCCAGTACCACTGTAGTACCGCCTTGTCGGGACTCTGTTTCTCGTGTCGGGTTCGGCGGCAGTAGCAGCGGCAATAGGAGCAGTAGTACCGCTCACGAGCGGTACTACAACGCCTACACCCTGTACTAGTGCCGCTCGAGGGTTCTCTCCTCTGTCCCTTCTCCCTGGTCTCGTGTAAGTTGCTGAGCGCGGTCCCAACGGTAGTACCGCTGGGCCAAGGGGCAGTACCGCTCCTATGAGCGGTAGTACCATGCACTGCGGGGTGAGAGTGGGGATAACGGTTAGATTGCCCCCCCCCCCCCCGCCCACTATAAAAGGGGTCTTCTTTGCCAAGAAGGCTCACCTCTTCCTACCCTAATTCCATTATTGCTCCAAAAACTCATTTTCGCCCGATCTCTCTCCCTAGCCAATCAAACTTGTAGTTTTTGTAGGGATTGGTTGAGAAGGCCCCGATCTACACTTCCACCAAGAGAAATTTGATTCCCCCCACTAATCCCTTGCGGATCTTGTTACTCTTGGGTGTTTGAGCACCCTAGACGGTTGAGGTCACCTCGAAGCCACATTCCATTGTGGTGAAGCTCCGTGGTGTTGTTAGGAGCCTCCAATCAAGTTGTGGAGATTGCCCCAACCTTGTTTGTAAAGGTTCGGTCGCCACCTTCAAGGGCACCACTAGTGGAATCACAGCATCTCGCATTGTGTGAGGGCATGAGGAGAATACGGTGGCCCTAGTGGCTTCTTGGGGAGCATTGTGCCTCCACACCGCTCCAACGGAGGCGTACTTCCCCTCAAAGGGAAGGAACTTCGGTAACACATCCTCGTCTTCACCGGCTCCACTTTTGGTTATCTCTTACCTTTACTTTGTGCAAGCCTTACTTGTGTTGTATCCTTTGCTTGCACTTTGTTGTTGTTGTTAGCATCATATAGGTTGCTCACCTAGTTGCACATCTAGACAACCTATTTGTTGCTTTAACTAATTTGTGCAGAATAGCTAAAAATTGGTAGTTGCCTATTCCCCCCCCCCCCCCTCTAGTCAACATATCGATCCTTTCAATGTTGAGCATCATGATTGTTTAGGAAAGATAGGATTGACTACGATTTGTTCTAGCTTGTCTTGTACTCCAAGATGATCATGTACTCCTATATATACGCTCACGTGGCTCAAGCAATAAACAATCAAAAACAACAATTCCACCAATCTCCTCTCTATTCTTTCTACAACCATCCATTCGAAAAATGTTAATATTGCATTTGAAAAATGTCAATCCTATCATTTGAAAAAAATGTTAAATGTGTATAAAAAGAATGTTGACCATGTGTTAGAATATGTTAATCTTGTATTTGAAAAATGTAAATCAAGCATTTGATTTTTTAAATGTGTATATAAAAATATGGACCATGTATTAAAAATATTAATCTTGTACTTGACAAATGTTAATTAAGCATTTGAAAAATGTTAAAATTGTGTGACGAAAATATGTTGATCATGTATCAAAAAAAAGAAATTTGTATTTGAAAATATTAAACGTGTATTAGAAAAATGCTTTTAACATATACGAAAAACGCCGACTGAAAACCAAAAGAAACAAGGAAAACAAAAAAAACAATGCAAACCGAAGAATAAACAAAAACTACGGAAAGAGAAAACAAAAATAAAAATGAAGAAAAACCACAAATGAGTGAAACAACAGTGAAAATGATAAAGAAACAAAGAAAAAAATGTTGAAACCAAAGGAATACAAAAGAAAAACAATGAAAACAGAGAAGAGAAAAAGGAAAACCGGTAAAAACAAAGAAAAAAACAAATGAAACCTGAGAAGAAGGGAAGAAAAAGGTTTAACACATAATAAAAAGAGAAAAGCTGAAGAAACTAGTAAGAAAACAAAGAAAAGCAAAGAAAAACCTAGCAAAACCAACGAACAAAAGCGCAGCGAGCAAGCTAACTCGATTGAAAACCAGGCCAACGAACTCGAACGAAGCCAGGGAACAAAGAGAGCAACTAGTTAACGAGGCGCTCCTTCGGGAGCCTCGCAACGATCAGCGCCACTTAGCGCTCTCAGCCATTCGCCACATGTTGCGCTCTGGGCATTTCCTTCGGATTTTGTTTTTTCTTTCGCATGCGTTTTCGGCTTTTTGAACGGTTTTTTTTTAGGTTTTTTCGATGTTTTGGTTTTCCACCGGTCTTCCTTAGCTTTTCAATAAAAAAAATTTGGAAAAAAAAATTGCGCGAAATAATGCATTTTTTTTCCTTTCGCGAGAGTCACGGTTTTGCTTTCGCGAGTGGCACGGTTTTGCTTTCGCGAGAATCACGACTGTGCCTCTCGGAAACGAAAAAAATGCGTTTTCTGTTTTTTTGCGTTCGCAAGAATCACGGTTTTACTTCTGTGAGAGACACGGGTGTGCTTTCACGAGAGTCACGGCCGTGCCTCTCGGAAACGAAAAAAACGCGTTTTCTATTTCTTTTTCTTTCGCGAGAGTCACGGTTTGCTTTCGCGAGAGGCTCGATTGTGCTGTCGCGAGAGTCACGGCTACGGTCTCTGAGGTTAAAACAGCAGTCCTGCCTCTACATTTTGGATACGTATCTCGTATTTTCCTTTATGACATGTCAGCACATCTTCATGGGACCCATATGTCAGTGGGTGCGGGAAATAAGAAAAAGAAAACTGAGCTTTGGCAGGTTTCGAACCCGCGCGACCAGGGGCCGAACTTCCCGCACGCTAGCCGTCGCACTAGGTGCTTCATCACGTTTAATTCAGGGATGCAGGCTTACTATTTAAATCACGTTGTATCACGCACAGATTTTTTTTTTCGAGTACACGCATGCTAGGGAATTAAGCTGGCAGTAGTATATTGGTTTTTGCGAAAAATAGTCCTAGTATTTGCTACTAATAAGATGCACATGGTATCTATCCTCAAAAAATGCAAACGGTTTCGAAGCATATTTTCTTTTCTTTTTCCTTTTACTATTTCTTTTTTCTATTCTTCCTTTCTTCCTTTTCTGTTTATTTTAATTTCTAAAAATTAAAATTTGGGAAAATTTCAAATATTGGTCACAGTATACAAAAAAGTTAGAAATTTTTAAAAATGTTTCCTTTCCAAATTTTTGTTCACGCATTCAAAAAATATTTGCAATTTTTTTATTTTCTTGGATTTTCAAATTGTTCTTGGTTATATATTCTTGTTCTAAATTTCAAAAAAAATCAATAATTCAAAACATGATGTTAGTGTTTTCGATGAATTTTTGTTCAACAAATCTTTTTCCATGTATTTATCTTTTTTTGTATCTCTCACATGCAAGCACGAATATTGATGAAATTTTGCAGTTATATTACACTACTATACATGCATATACAGAAATGTTTGGAATTTTTCAGGCAGTAAAAATCCTTTTTTACTTAAAAATAAAAGGTGCAATGTGTATTTTTTTAAAGCTCCGGCAAGTTGTCTTTAGTGTGTTTTTTTTTCTTTGTGCTCATTTTTTTCGGTCTCCTATTTGGCGCGAGCGGCCTGGTGCGTCCCCCCCCCCCGGCACTCAGTACATACAATTTTTTTGAAACTGTGTATACTTTTTTTTTCATGAACATTTTTTCAAATCAATAAACATTTTTATAAATTGGGGTGAACATTTTTCGAATTTAGTTTTTTTCAACAAACTGGAAAAAATGTTCACCGTAATTTTGAAGTTGCGAACATTTACAACTTCCTGGAACTTTTTTGAATTCAAGAAAGACTAACGTCCACATGTGTGGGTGTTTGCACATCGCTCAGATGCCTCCATCACCATTCATTTTGCCACGGCAGAAATCTTTTTAGTTTTCGGCTTAAAAATGTTTTATCTTCTAATTAAGAAAAGCGAATTAAAAATCCATTTTCACCATTAAATCCGTCTCAGACGAGATCTTCAAAACTAGACCCAATGTTGATATGTTTCGATGAACTTTTTTTGCCCAAAAGTTGCCATGATGTTCACACTGTAGTTGCCATAGTGCTTAAATTAAAGTTGCCATGTGTCAATTTTAGTTTGTAGATCATGGTAATTTTAGTTTTTCGATGATGGCAATTCCAATACTTTGACCATGAAAATATTTTTTTGTATGAACCATGGCAATTTTAAGTGCATGTATCATGGCAATTTTAATTTATGGTGCATGACAAGTCTAGTTTCTTAATTCTCTATTTTATAATATGTCAAAATTTACTTTTAAATGTAAAAGAAAATAGCTGAAACATATCATGGCAACTTCAGTGTAAACATCATGGCAATTGATGTGCAATAGACACGACAACTTTTAACCAAAAAAACAAATTCGTCAAAATATATTGATATGAGATCTAGTTTCGAAGATCTTGTCGCGAGAGATTTAATGATGAAAACGGATCTTCGATCAGATTTTTCATTAAGAGATAAAACATTTTAGAAACAGAAAATCCAAAAAGATTGCCACTGTATGCATGTAGTGACATGGCGTAGTCTGTATGCTATAGTGCGTGTGGGCGGGTTTAGCTCCCACCACACGTATGAGTGTTAGCGTTGTTTTTTTTTAAATTGCGTAAATGCTTTTTGGAACTCGTCAACAAGTTTTTTTTGCATAGGCGAACATTTGTTGCAATTCGGGAACAACTTTTGAAATTACGAAACATTTTTTGTTTGTGAAAAACATTTTCTTAATTCATAAAAAAATCTGAATGAGTGAACATTTTTATAAAATTTGAAAATCTTTATTTTAATTCCAAAACATTGTTCTGAATATTTTGAAAAAAATCATGGACGTTTTCTGTAGACACAAATTTTATTTTTGAATCATGAACATTCTTTGAATCGATGAACGTATTTTAAGAAAAATCTCATGACATTTTATAAATTCACGAAGTTATTAATAAATATTGATATGCATATAATAGAGAACGCGTGTTAATTTTATATGCACCACAGGCTTGGCCTAGTGCATAGGTCGCGCAATGATGTGCCAGAGGTCGCGGTTTTGAATCCCCAGTCCATCCTTTTTTCTTTTTGTTTCTCGGCCCACGGAGAAATGGGCGCATCAGCTATAGAAATACGAGATACATATACAACATGTAGAGCCAGGACTGCCGTTTCAACCTCAGGGACCATATTAATCACGTATTTTCATGTACCGGGACCGTATTGAAGCAATACGTAAGTTCCAGGACCAAGTTGAACGTCGCCAGCGACTACGAGAACTATAGATGCAATTATCTCGTACTAACCTTTTAGAGGCCCTTGTGTGAACTCTTAAACTCCATCACCATCCATGGGCCCTCACCTCAGCACGACCGATCACGCTTGCCAGGGCTATATATATGTTGCAGGCACTAATTCCTAATAGGGGGAAGGAGGGTGTGCGCTGGCTCGAAGGCCCGCTCCTGGTAAGGAAAACGCGAAAAATAAAACTAACCTAATTGTGAATATTGGATCAATAAGGTACGAAACCAGCACCTCAGTGCTCACAACTTAACGCAATAACCACCAGATAATCCTAGCTCTTCTATATAGAGGTAGAAACCCAGCGCAGTTAATGTTTGCTTAGTAAAACATTAATGTATAGCCAATATAAATCTCTTTGAAAAAAAGATAATAGATTTTAGAAAAGTTCAACATTTTTTACATAATCAATTTTGAAAAAACATCGATTTTGAAAAAGTTTTCATCAATCAGTTCATCAAATTTGAAAAAAGAGTTCATCGATTTTGAAAAGAGTTCATTGAATTTGCAGAAAAATGTCATCGATTTTGAAAAAAGAGTTCATCAGTATTCAAAACGATTTCATCGATTTTGAAAAAAGTTCGGTGATTTGAGAAAGAGTTCATCGATTTTAAAAAGAGTTCATTGGTTTTGAAAAAGAATTCATCAATTTTGAAAAGAGTTCATCGATTTAAAAAAAATCATCAATTTGGAATAGTGTGCATCCATTTCAGAAAGAGTTCATTCAAATTAGCAGAAGGAAAAAAGGAAAAGAATAAAAACCAAACAAAACCATTCTGAATAAAAGCAAAAAACAAAAAATAGAACAAAACCCGTTCCGAATAAAAAAGAAATAGAAAAAGGAATAGGCGTAAGAAGAAAAAGAGGAAGAATCTGTAGTTGTGTAGCTAAAGCTAGATGGCGCAGCGGTTAGCGCATCATGCCAATGACCATGAAGTCGCAGGATCGAGTGGCAACGTAGGCGTGCATATTTCCTTGTTTATGACGGAAAAAATGGAATGGGCCGAGCCCAGCTAACACTGCTGCAGGCGCCGGTTTGTAGAAACAGCAATAACCGGCACGTACAGCGCTAAATAGGAATCGCCCTGGCTCGATGGCCCGCGCATAGCACACCAACACTTTAAGGCACCCCTAGGAACCTCCTATTGCATGCCATCAGCCCGATGAACGTAACTAGCGCTCACAGCAGCATCTGGTTGTGCGGGCCCACAAACACGCAGCGTGAAGAAACACAGCAAAAAGGGATCTCCACTAGGAATTGATCTCGCCATCGCGATTCTGTATAGTGAGGGTAACAACCCGACCAACTAACTGCTAGTGACTATTGACATTGTACCATTTAAATTTCTGAATTATTTGAAAACATGTTCACAGATTTCAAATGAAGTGTAACATCATGCAAAAAAAAAAGCTCGCGTGTTGAAAAAGAAGTTCACTAAATCGAAAGAAGTTCACGTGTTCAAAAAAATTCATGAATTCAAAAGAAGTTCATTTCTTTTTAAAAAAAGTTCACTATTTTTTAAATAAGCAAATCCAAAAAAGTTTCGTAATTTGAAATAAGTACAGAATTGAAAAAGGCATATGAGTTGCAAAAAAGTTCATCGATTTTGAAAAAATACACATCGAATCTGGAAAAATTTCATCGAAATGAAAAAAACATCAATTTTGAAAAAGTTCATGGAATTGCAAAACATTCATTGAATTTGAAAAAGGTTAAATTTTTTGAAAAACTATTCATCTAATTTGAAAAAAATTCATCCAATTTGAAAAACAAATCATCAACTTTGAAAAATTCAATGAAAGAAAAAAATTCATCGATATGAAAATAAAAGTTCATTGAAAAATGAAAATATTTCATCGATTTGAAGAAAAAAGTTCATCGGTTAGAAAAGAGTTCATGAATTTGAATTCGTTTTCATCAAACAAGGAAGAAGAAAAAAAAGGAAAAAAATGGAAAATGGAAAGAAGGAAAGAAGGTTAAAAGAAAAGAAGAAAGAAGAAAGCACGGGAAAAGATGTAGCTTATCAAATCCACGCGCAGTTGCCAGGCGATTGGCGCAGTGTAAGTTGAAACCGGAGGTCCCTGGTTCGATTCTCTCCGCGGGCTTAAATTTTTGTTTTTAAGAAACCAAATTAAAAAGGGGATTTGGGCCGGCCGGGCGTGGAGTTCTGTGTCGTGCCCCTTTGCAAACCGGAGGTCGCTTTGCCAAATGCATAGAAACAGGCGCCTGAAGCGGAAAATAGCAAGTGTCGCGCCCCAATGTCTTGCATTAAGCGAGACAGGCTGGAGCCCCCTCATTGAAGGGAACCTCCAACTGGGCCGGCCCAGGCAAATGGAAAACACCAGCCTTGTTTCTGTTTCGCGTTTTCCACGTTTTTTGTTGTCACTGTTTGCTTTTTTTATTTATACTTCCAAATATTCTAAACAAACATATTGCAAAAATCAATCATTATAAAACATTTGAAATTTTTTTACCAAGCATTTGAAAAAAATTCAAATGTGTATAAAGAAATTTTTTATCACGTATACGAAAAATGTATACAAAAAATAAAATGTGTATCAAACAATTTAATCATGTATTTAAAAAGTTCATAAAGCATTTGAAAAAGAGCTGAAGAAGTGTTTGAAAAATGTTAAGCAAGCATTTGGAAAATATTAAATGTGCATAGATAAAATGTTGACTATGTATTTCAAAACTAATGAAACAAATCTGATCCTGTATATAACAAATGTTAATCAAGCATTTGAAAAATATGGAACAAGTATTTGAAAATGTTAAATGTTTATTGAAAAAAGTTTGACCATGTCTTAAAAACATGTATATAAAATGTTATTCAAGCATTTGTAAAAATGTTGAAAAAGTACTTTTTTAATCAAATAGTTGATTTTTTTAATGTCCATAGAAAAAATGTTTACCATGTATTAAAAAATGATGAAATTGTTTGATCATGTCTATTAAATTTTTAACCAAGGATTGGAAAAAAATGTGGCAAGAGTGTTTGAAAATTGTTGATCAAGCATTTGACAAATGTTAAATTTGTATAGAAAAATGTTGACCATGTACTTAAAAAAAGATAAAAAAATAATGTATATAAAACATGTTAATCAAGAATTTGAAAATAAGTTGAGCAAGTATTTAAATTTTTTTAATCAAGCATTTAGAAAATGTTAAATGCGTATAGTAGAAATGTTGCCCATGTTAAATGAATAAGGGATTTAAAGAAATGTAAAATGTGCATAGAGAAAATGTTAATATTGTTATTAAAAAATTGATTAACCATTTGAAAAATATTTAAAATGTGTATAGAAAAAATGGTGACCTTGTATTAAAAATGTTAAGCTTGTATTGAAAAAATGTTAAGCATGTATTAGAAACATGTTGTTGGCAGATACAAAAAATGTAGAATGAAAACAAAAGAAACAAAGAAAACCGAAAAAGAACAACCAAAAAAGGAAAAATTTTAACCAAAACGAAAAAACGAAGAAACAAATGTAAATAGAATAAAAAATAACTAAAGCAAAACAAAAAACCGAAGAAGAAAAAGGAAAAGAAACAAAAGAAAACGAAAAAAGCATTGAAAACTGAAGAAAAAAATGAAAGAAGAAAAAAAGAAAGTAAAAACAAAAGAAAATAACTGAAGAAAACCGAATAAAATAAAAGAAAATGGAGAAACGGAAAGAAAAAAATAGAAAACCAATAAGAAACCAATTCTTTTCCTTCTAATATGTTCTGCCCAATGAATTAGATGTTGTCCCAGTGATTATTAGTGTGATAAAGCAATCTGGAGGTTAGTGTAACAAAAAGCAACCTAGAGGTCCCAGGCTCGCCACCTCCACCCTCGGCCTTACAGCCCTTAGGCCGCCACACTTCATCAAGAATATAAAAAGGTTGATGAGTGCTCCTTTAGGAGCGTCACAACGATGTGACGCGCTCTCAGCCACCTGCCGCGTGTCAAGCTCTGGGCATTCCCTTCAGATTTTTTTCGCACGCGTTTTCGGCTTTTTAAAAGGTTTTTCCTGTGTTTTTCGATGTTTTGGTTTTCCACCGGTCTTCCTTAGCTTTTGCGCGAAAAACACATTTTTTTTACTTCTGCGAGAGGCACGGTTTTGCTTCCGCGAAAGGTACGGTTTGCTTTTGAGAGAGGCACAGCCATGCCTCTCGGAAATGAAAAAAACGATTTTTCTGCATTTTGTTCTTCCGCGAGAGGCACGGTTTTGCTTTCGCGAGAAGCACGCCCGTGCCTCTTAGAAATGAAAAAAAACGTGTTTTCTGTTTTTTTTTTCTTCCGTCAGAGGCACGGTTTTGCTTCCGCGAGAGGCACGGTTTTTTCTTCCAATGTTGTCATAGGTGAACCCAGGAAAAGCAAGGATGATAGGAATGTCTTGGGGAGACATGTTGTGCTTGACAAGCAACCTGATGGCAAGGAAGTAATCAAAATCACCATCAAGAATCCTACACTCGGGGGGCAACCACAAGTGCAAGACAATACTCATGTCAAATTTGCCAAACCCAAGAGTACAGAAGTTGGCAAGTGGAAGACGAAGAAGCTAAAGTGCAGCGTAAGAAAATTAAGCCCACTTTTGATATGTTGATGTCCAAATATGCCAATCAAGCGGCGGTTCTAGCTCTAACCCGTCATCAAATTTTAAGCGCTCAAGATCACCTCCAAGGCAAGAATTTCAGCATCATGCAAGGCCATATGGGTCGTGGGCACCAGGACCATGGATTGCGCCACCCCCTGGCCATACTACATGGGAGACTTCAATGGAGGATGGGGGCAGCCCCCAATAGCCCTTATGCATTTCATCCGGTGTGGGCAGAACCAAGGAGGCCCATCCGTGAGAGGCATTCTTACCTCGTACGAGGCCATTGAACGATGGAGTCAATCGGCCAATGAATATAATTAAAAAGGGTCAGCAATCAAGTGTGGCGTGCTAAGTCACCAAGTGATGTTGTAGTCGAGTCAGGAAAAGGCAAGGAAAAAATCGATGCCGACTCACTCATCTTGGGCACCAAAACATTCACCATACAACAGCCGATTGTGCATAGCAATCCTACTGAGACGATACTTGCTATCACACCAAAACACTCGGCTAATGACCATGAAGCAAGTGCAAGCCAAGAAAAGCCAAGAGATCCTAAGTATACTCATCCAAAGTGGTGTCCTCCAGGACTAACAAAAACACAAAAGAGGAAACTGCAAAGGTTAAGGAATCTGGAGATGGCAGAGCAAGAGGTCGAGAAGCAAAGGGACAAAAGTTTCAATGACACTCGGCCCATAGTACCCACAAAACAAGTGATACAGCTGCTTCTACGTCTATCATAGCAGCTCCTACATCATCAAAGGAGGACGGTGCAACCGTTATTACATTGTCTACGACACCTATTGATTCCCCTTCACTCAGACATATTTCAGATTTGGTGGACATGCCCGAGGAGGGAGATGATATGTTGGACAATGAGTCTACACCGATTCATGAAGGTATGGATATTAATATGTTGTATTACTTATCTGCTGAGTTTCGTGCTGTAGATGAAGAAGGGGAAGTAGCTTGATGTCTACTACGCAACTTGTTCTTGTAGACTTGTGTTGGACCTCCAAGCGCAGAGTTTTGTAGGACAGCGGCAATTTTCCCTCAAGTGGATGACCTAAGGTTTATCAATCCGTGGGAGGTGTAGGATGAAGATGGTCTCTCTCGAACGACCCTGCAACCAAATACAAGAAATCTCTTGTGTCCCCAACACACCCAATACAATGGCAAATTGTATAGGTGCACTAGTTCGGCGAAGAGATGGTGATAAAAGTGTAATATTGATGGTAGAAATATATTTTTATAATCTGAATAAATAAAAACAGCAAGGTAGCAAATAGTAAACTGCCACAAAAACGGTATTGCAATGCTTAAAAACAAGGCCTAGGGTCCGTACTTTCGCTAGTGCAACCTCTCAACAATGCTAACATAGTTGGATCATATGATTATCCCTCAAAGTGCGCTAAAGAATCACTCCCGAGTTCCTATTAGCGGTGAAAAAAAGATAGGAATTATTTGTAGGGCACGAAGCTACCTCAAAGCTATTCTTTCGGTTCGATCTATTAAAGAGTTCGTACTAAAATAACACAAAGCTATTTTTTCCATTCGATCTATCCTAGAGTTTGTACTAGAATAACACAAAAGCAAATTCATATTCATAATACTCAATCCACACAAAGAACTATAAAGAGACCCCAAAGTTTCTGTCGGAGAAAAACGTGCATTAACCCCTATGCATAGATTACCCCAATATCACCGCGGGAATCCGCGAGTTGAATGCCATAACACATATCAAGTGAATCAATAGGATACCTTGTTGTCACCTCAAGTATTCATATTGCAAGACATATATCATGTGTTCTCATCTCTGAATATTCAATCCGACAAGACAAAACTTTGAAGGGTAAAGATTCAATCCATCATAACAAGAGTATAGAGGGGAGAAACATCATATGATCCGACTATATTAACAAAGCCCATGATATAGATCACGAGAGAGAGAGAGAGAGAGAGAGAGAGAGAGAGAGAGATCAAACACATAGCTACTGGTACAAACCATCAGCCCCGAGGGTGGACTACTCCCTTCTCATCGTGGTGGCCGCCGGGATGATGAAGATGGCCACCGGAGATGATTCCCCCCTCCGACAGGGTGCCGGATTGGGGTCTAGATTGGATCTCGTGGATACAGAGGCCTTGCGGCGGTGGAACTTCTCGTCTAGGGCTACCCCGAAGAGTTTCAGAATATTTGTGAATTTATAGGGCAAAGAGAGGGTGCAAGAGGCCACCGAGGTGGGCACAACCCACCTGGGTGCGCCAGGGGGCCCTAGCGCGCCTTGGTGGGTTGTGCCCCCCTCGGGGCACCCCCAGGTGCAGCTCTGGCCCATTGGGTTCATTCTGGTCCATAAAAAATCTCCGTAAAGTTTCGTTGCGTTTGGACTCCGTTTGATATTGATTTCCTGCGATGTAAAAAACAAGCAAAAAAACAGCAACTGGCACTGGGCACTGGGCCAATAGGTTAGTCCAAAAAATGATATAAAGTTGCCATAAAATGATTGTAAAATACCCAAGAATGATAAAATAACAACATGAATACTTCATAAATTATAGATACGTTGGAGACATATCATAGCTCAACTAGATTTTGGCCCTAAAAATGCAATATTCGAGAAGCCAAAAGAACTAGTGACACACAAAATGGTTGTATCTCAGAGGTCATATTAATGGCTCACTGCTCACTCAGATGCTTGTTGACGGTGGTGATGTGGTGAATCTCATGCCCTATTCGGTCTTCAAGAGATTGGGTTTTCCTAGTGAAGAGTTGATAAAGACCAATATGGTGCTTAATTTACTTGAAGGCAAAGAGAAAACTCAAGCCAAAGGTGTGATGTATGTGGAGCTTAC
This sequence comes from Triticum monococcum, assembly GCA_034509565.1. Lineage (NCBI taxonomy): Eukaryota > Viridiplantae > Streptophyta > Magnoliopsida > Poales > Poaceae > Triticum > Triticum monococcum. The sequence continues at coordinate 702,679,258 of CM067847.1, forward strand.
AGTTGGAAGCAAAACTTTGGCTACTATGTTCTTTATCTCTGAAGTGCAAGGTAACTACAATATTATATTAGGCCGAGATTGGGTTCATGCCAACCAATGCGTGCCTTCTACCATAAACCAGTTTTGAATTTAATTGGTTGATAATGAAGTGGAGGTCATTCATGCGGATAACTCGACTCGTGTTGCTTTGGTCGATGCATCAGTGGATTGGCAACATCCCAGTGCTACTTGCTTGACGGTGCGCGACCTATCAGATTTTGATTTTCTCAGTGCTGCAAAGAATGGTTTTGTGCCCGTTTCACTAAATCTAGTTGGTGGAAATCGGCTTCAAAGTATGTATTTAAATGGATCCTAACTCTGAGTGGTTACAAAAGCGACTTACAGAATATCGGTCCAATGAGAACGGTATGTATGAATCTATAGAAGAGTTAGATGATATGGATAAACTTGGGCAAGGTTTTACATCGGTTGATCCATTAGAAGAAATAGATAGAGGAGATGGTTCAGTTCCTAGGCCGACATTTCTAAACAAAAATTGGGAGCCGATCATAAGGCTAAGTTGATCGAGTTGTTGAAAGAATATATTTTCTGCTTTGCATGGGAATATCATGAGATGCCAGGTTTAAGCCAAGAGCTAGTGGATCATCAGTTACCTATAAAGGCCGGTTTTAGACCTTACAAGCAATTGGCCAGAAAATTTAATCCAAAAACATATGACCGGATCAAGGAAGAGATCAGTCATTTTCTTAAAGCTAATTTTATAAGACCTTGCAGGTATGCCGAGTGGATTTATAACATTGTACAAGTGGAGAAGAAAGGCTCCGGCATGTTGAGGGTGTGCATTGATTCTAGATATTTGAATAGAGCTACACCCAAAGATGAGTATCCCATGCCCATAGCTGGTATGCTTATTAATGACGCTTCTGGACATAAGGTCATTAGCTTTCTTGATGGTAATGTAGGGTATAACCAGATTTTTATGGCCGAAGAGGACATGTCCAAAATGGCTTTTCGATGCCCCGATTTCCTTGGTTTATTCGAGTGGACATTAATGACCTTTGGACTAAAAATGCTGGCGCCACATATCAAAGGGCTATGAATTTAATATTTCGTGATTTACTCGGTGTTATACTTGAGGTCTATATTGATGATATTGTTGTCAAATCAGATGCTTTTGAATCTCACTTAGCCGATATACGTTTAGCTTTTGAAAGAATGAAAAAGTATGGACTGAAAATGAATCCTTTGAAGTGTGCCTTTGGTGTATTGGCTGGGAAGTTCTTGGGTTTCATTATTCATGAAGATGGCGTGGAGAATGATCCCAAAAAGATAGAAGCTATACAGAAAGTGGAGGCTCCAACGTGCAAGAGAGATACGAAAAAATTCCTTGGCAAAGCCAATTATTTGAGGAGATTCATAGCCAATCTTCCAGGGAAGGTTGATGCATTTACTCCTATCCTTCGGTTGAAGATTGATTTTACTTGGGGGGCAAAACAACAAGAGGCATTTGATATGATCAAGAAATATTTGTGCACTTCTCCGGTTATGAAAGCGCCTAAGCATAGGGAGCCATTTAGGCTTTACATTGCAGTGGAGGAAGGTGTTCTTGGTGTTGTTTTGACTCAAAATACCGAAGGGAAAGAACATGCTATTACTTATTTGAGCCGACGCTTATTGGACGCGGAGACAATGTATACATTTATTGAAAAACTATGCCTATGTCTATATTATGCTTGCACGAAGTTGAGACATTATTTAGTACCTAGTGCTTGCATAGTTGCTTGTCAAACCGATGTCATTAAGTATATGTTACATAGGCCAATTCTTAGTGGTAGAACTGGCAAGTGGGCTTATGCGTTAATTGAATATGATTTGGCTTATGAATCTCTAAAATCCAGAACATGCCAAATAGTTTCCAATTTTATTGTTGAACATCGAATTGATGGCAAGCATGATATTTATATAAACCTTGTCTCAATAGCACCATAGAGATTATATTTTGATGGTTCAGTTTTTAACAATGGTCAAGGTGTTGGTATTGTTTATATGTCTCCTCATGGTGCTATTTTTGAAGCCTCATGCAACATAGAATATTTGTGCACCAATAATCAAGCCGAATATGAAGCATTGGTATTCGGCTTATATATGTTACTTGACATAGGTGCTACACATATTGAGGCTTTTGATGATTCGTTATTAGTAGTCTAACAAATATCCAAAGTCTTTCAATGTTTTGGCGAATCACTTAATGTTTATCTTGATAAATGTCTAGATATAATTTCTACTTTGAATTATTTTATCATTGCTCATCTTATCTTTACTAATTGGAGGCACCATTAAAGCCTTCTACTTAATCCACATCATTGAAATTAATTGCACCATTGGATTAAATAATTAATGCCAGAGATGAAAAAGAAACTTACGTAACACATGGTCTAAAAAAGGACTCCTGCCACGTTTTGGTGAAGCAAAACAACGACTGCATCCAACGTTGCCTAAAAAAATGATAGCATTCTTTCATAAAAAAATCTAGCAATGAAAAGGAAAAAAAATAGGAGAGCAGATCTGTTTGATTACCCTTCAAACTCCAATCTTCTCCCATGAAGTAAAACAAAGAAAGCTGATATTTTTTCCATTAGCAGATATGCTAAACGTAAGATGTGATTTAACTCTGGCGTGATAAACTAAAAAAAGAGCAAGTCCATAATGAGTGCTTTAGCATGCCTGCACGTTAGAATAAGGGAGTCCATATATAGTACGATTTGTCATTCCGCAAAAAAAATATGCTACAAGTCGTGCGTGATTTGAGTCCAACAGGATAAAGTACGCATGTTGGAGAATCCATCTATGATACAATTCATACGACATGCATGATTTGATTCTGGCGTGATATGTTTCTTTTAAGAAAAAAAAGGACAACGTAAAAAAAATTGTGGGAAAAAAGTCCGACGTGATAGAACAAACAGTACTACCTCTGCACGTACGGTTAGAGACAAATGTGTCCCTATATAAATACATGTGTACAAAAACAATACGAGAGCCCATGAAAACAAATAAGGGCTGCATGTACGGCCATCGAATCCCTGCAAAAAAATGTACGGCCATTGAAACGTAGTTGCGAACAAAAAATATATAAGGGCGTCCTTCAGTAATGGAAAATAGTATTTTCAAAAAAAAGTAATGGAAAATAGTATTTATTCATCAACCAGATATTGCATCCGTGGAACTTTTATATGCATGTGGAGACAAAGAATGGACACATATAAAGTTGTAGAGATTTGATGCGATAAGAGGGCACTACAATAAAAATAAGGAAATTAATTTTTAAATTCATATTCGACGGGAGATTCATTCAATCTTCTCAGTTTCCATGCCAATCACGATGGATGATGCTCTGAAGGGGGTGCGCCGATGGTTCGTAGATGCAGACCATCTCAAACTCTGTCGGCTTCCATTCCATTTGTTTATCGATCCAGTGGCCGTAGTCTCAAGGTGCAACGATGGCGGGTGCTTTTCCAAAGGGTAGACGTTTTCCAAATATTGGTGTACAACTAAAAAAATGAAATTGTTGTACTTAGATATTTCAATTAAACTATATCCTACTGGTGTCATGGAATTTTATTTTATTTTTTATATTATGGAATTTTTATTTGAGGTAAAGTGGGGATTATAGCTATTTTCTTTGGCAACACAAATATGCATATTCATATATTGAACACATAATTTTGTTTGTGTGTGGGTGTGTCACATCTTTTTCATGGAAAATAGACATAAGGCTTACTTTTGTTACTTTGTGTGTTAGTATACCTTTTACTACCTTGCGCAAGTATACTTGTATGGGAATTTCAGCATATAATCCTTTTAATCTTTATTTATCCTGATTCTGACAAAGATGGAGACATATATGTGTAGGTACACCTTGCGTCAAAGTATTGGCAAAATCCATGCATGTACCCAAATCATATGAACTAAGGCACACGTAGAGTAATATCAAATCTACCTTTGATTGTATCTTGAAGAAATATGCATCCTGCATCTACATGTAGACAAAATATGCTCTTGGAGATACATACTCGCGGCTGCCGGCCAATCTTCGTCAGTCTCCTGGTATGAGCCTCTGACCAGTCCACCTTGTCCAGCACAAAGCGCTCATGAACACCTTGGGTCAGCGACCCCCATGTAGTCTTATTTCGCATACGGTCTTTAGGCTTCCATGTTTTAAAAGTACATGCCTAGTTAGTGTTTTTATTTTCATGGAGATCACCTATTAGGAGCCGTAAAAATCCATACATCTATGTCTTATTTCCCTCTAAGAACCGGGAACATCGACACGTCTGCTTCTTGAATAATCAACATTAAATAAGCATTCTAACTTTAGAATCACTATTGTTGATTGCTAAGAACACAAAAATTTCGGTCAACCCTCAAATCTCTGGGCATACGTAGTTGGTTGGAGGCTGGAATAGAAATTAGGTAGATCAAGACAGAAAATGATGCTTACCGGGTTCACTATCCGTCAAAAAAATTAGAAGAAGATGAGATTATCCATCAAGTATTTGTAGCCATAGTCAATCCATGTGGCCACTGGGGAACCGACCAAGAGTAGACATCTCCTTTGAATGGGTTTTGCTACCGTCAGATTTGAATACATGCATGGGTCCGAAGTAAGATCAATTGTTGCAGACATGCGTGGAGACACATGGACACAGGCAGCGACTTCTCTGTAGCTTACACCGGCCAATCAACTGGAAGCAAGATTTCACGATCAGATTTGTTTCTTGCTTTTTATATTACAGCGAGATGTGGAAAGCAACCATATGAGTTTTATTCCTTGGTTTTTGCTATTACGTAAAGGAAAGAGAGGAGTCCATCTCACGTACAGTTGGTGGATTGGGCATTATTTTATCTTACCATTAGTAGAAAACAGAGCTTTGGTTGGGGCCCGGCCAGCCCATTAGTCCCGGTTCTGCACGAACCGGAACCCATGGGGGCATACGTCCCGGTTCATGCGCCCAGGGGGCCGGCCGGGCCTCAGGAGGCATTTGTCCCGGTTCGTGTGGACACATTTGTTCCGGTTCTTGGCACGAACCGGGACCAATGGTTCTCGCTCCTGGCCCACATCCATTGGTCCCGGTTCGTGCCTAGAACCGGGACAGAAGGGTGGCCTTTAGTCCTGGTTCCAGCCACGAACCATGACCAATGAGATGGCTATATATACCCCCTCGCCGGTGAGCAGAGCACTCCACACTGCTCTGTTTTTTGTGGCCGGCGAGGGGAGAGCTTTGTGGTGCTCTAGCTCACCTCCTATGCACATGAGGTGTTTGATGAAATGCCCGAGCCACACTAGTTAAGCTTTCTCCTCTCGAAACTCGACCTTCGAGCTCCATTTTTCCCGAGATTTGTCTAGGTTTAGTGGTCCGTCACGTCCCGTCCCCGTCTTCACCGCCGCCGATCGCCGACGCCGATCTCGTCGCCGGCACAACCGTGGTGAGCCTCTTGTTCTTCTTTCTGAAAGAAAAAAAAATTCTTACTTTAGATAGATACTTGTCTAATTTTCTTACTTTTATTATTGCTTGTTATTATATAGTGCGATGGTTTTGGTATCCGCCCCGTCGGCCCTCGTCCTGTCTATGATTTGGATGTGGTATATATTATCTTTTTATAACTATTTGGTTCATTTACTGTTTATGAAAATTATGCCGACCAATGTGACATAGATTTTTATTTATGTAGGAGGTAGTTGAACCGGAAATTCCAACCGACCCTATTGTCGAGAGGTTGAATTTAATTGAAGAAGAAAATAATTACTTGAAGGAAAAAATAAAAAAAATTGAGGAGGAGAAGATGATATTGGAGTTGCATGTTGCGGATGTCGTCGATAATCACAAGATCAAGATGGATGCAATGCGGTTGAAGATAAGAAAGATTAGAAAATATGCCATTCATACCGAGGCTTGGTATCATTATGCCGTTGGATCAATTGTTACCTTGGTTGTGATTATAATCGCATTTGTTGTTGCATCGAAAGGTTTTACATAGTTTCGATGTATGGTTTAACTAGATACTCTGGAGAGCTATATGTTGTTCAATGACAACTATGTATGTACTTTGTTTATAATGTGATGATGAACTTCTATTAATTTGGTCACTTATCTATGCATGTGAATGTGTAATGGTTTTTGACACACATAATTATATATAATGCACGATGTGCATCCAGTTTATGCCGTAACCCTCTCAACTTTTTAGCACATGCTATGTGGGTGAAATGATGATACCATGCCAACTTTTAACCTTTTTAGAGTTCATCTGTAGTGCTTTTCAATTTCAGGGTCATTTAGCTCAAAAAAATCAGTAAATGCATGAAACATAACAAATGAAGTCAGAAAGGGTTGAAAATTGATGATGTGGCTTTGAATGGTGCAATTCGAACACACAAAAAGTCTGGAGTTCAAATAAGTTCAAAAAATGAAATCCCTCTGTAACAGATGAGTTTTCGTCCGAAACCCTAATACTTCGAAAGAGATTGTCCATTTTGAACACGAAATGCATCCAGTTTTTCCTGTAACCCTCTCAACTTTTTAGCACATGCTATGTGGGTGAAATGATGATACCATGCCAACTTTCAAGCTTTTCAGAGTTCATTTGTAGTGCTTTCCAATTTCAGGGTCATTTAGCTAAAAAAAATCAGTAAATACTTAAAAAATAACAAATGAAGTCAGAAAGGGTTGAAAATTGATGATGTGGCTTTGAATGGTGCATTTTGAACACACAAAAAGTCTGGAGTTCAAATAAGTTCAAAAAAATGAAATCCCTTTGTAACAGATGAGTTTTCGTTCGAAACCCTGATACTTCGAAAGAGATTGTCCATTTTGTATACAAAGTGCATCCAGTTTTTCCCGTAACCCTCTTAACTTTTTAGCACATGCTATGTGGGTGAAATGATGATACCATGCCAACTTTCAAACTTTTCAGAGTTCATTTATAGTGCTTTTCAATTTCAGGGTTATTTAGCTAAAAAATCAGTAAATGCATGAAAAATAACAAATGAAGTCAGAAATGTTGAAAATTGATTATGTGGCTTTGAATGGTGCATTTTGAACACACAAGAAGTCTAGAGTCCCAATAAGTTAGAAAAAATGAAATCCCTTTATAACAGATGTGTTTTTGTCCGAAACCCTGATACTTCGAAAGAGATTGTCCATTTTATACATGAAGTGCATCCAGTTTTTCCCGTAACCCTCTCAACTTGTTAACACATGCTATGTGGGTTAAATGATGATACCATGCCAACTTTCAACCTTTTCAGAGTTCATTTTTGTAGTGCTTTTCAATTTCAGGGTCATTTAGCTCAAAAAAATCAGTAAATGCATGAAAAATAACAAATGAAGTCAGAAAGGGTTGAAAATTGATGATGTGGCTTTCAATGGTGCATTTTGAACACACAAAAGTCTGGAGTTCAAATAAGTTCAAAAAAATGAAATCCCTTTGTAATAGATGAGTTTTCGTCCTAAACCTTGATACTTCGAAAGAGATTGTCCATTTTGTACACGAAGTATATCCAGTTTTTCCCGTAACCCTCTCAACTTTTTAGCACATGCTATGTGGGTGAAATGATGATACCATGCCAACTTTCAACCTTTTTAGAGTTTATTTGTAGTGCTTTCCAATTTCAGGTTCATTTAGCTAAAAAAATCAGTAAATGCTTGAAAAATAACAAATGAAGTCAGAAAGGGTTGAAAATTGATGATGTGGCTTTGAATGGTGCATTTTGAACACACAAAAAGTCCGGAGTTCAAATAAGTTAAAAAAAATGAAATTCCTTTGTAACATATGAGTTTCGTCCGAAACCCTGATACTTCGAAAGAGATTGTCCATTTTGTACACGAAGTGCATCCAGTTTTTCCCGTAACCCTCTCAACTTTTTAGCACATGCTATGTGGTTGAAATGATGATACCATGCCAACTTTCAACCTTTTCAGAGTTCATCTGTAGTGCTTTTCAATTTCAGGGTCATTTAGATCAAAGAATGAACTGATATAAAAAAAGAATAAACTAATAGCTAAAAAATGAACTAACAGCTAAAACAATGAACTAAAAATAATCAATTAAAATATTATGTTATGATCAACTAAAACAAAACTATAATATTCTTTAATAGCAAAAATAAAATCAACTAAAAACTTTTATAAAACTCTAATAGCAAAAGGAATCAACTAAAAAGCTTTTATAAACCTCTAGTATTTTTTAAACTAAAATTATATAAAATTTATGCGACTAAAATTATCAAAACATGAAAAGAAGAAATAATTATCATAAAGAATTTTTTGTTAGAAACTTTAGTAGAAAAAAGAATTTTTATAAAGAATTTTTTTGATAGAAACTAAAATAAAAAATCTGTTTTTGAATATAATGATAAAACGCAGTAATATTAAATAGCAGGAAAAAGAATCACTCAAAATGTATTTTTATAGTGAAGTTATTCACAAACTAGTGATTCACACAAATTTCAAAGAATTCAAATTTAAACTATTCAAATTTGGAAACTAATGGCACTAACAGAAACTTTATAATTATTCTGACCTAAAAGCAGAAAGAATAAAAAATATAGCAAAAATCAAAAGAAAATAAATAATTCAAAAAACAAAAAAAATACTAGAAAAAATAAAAAAAATGCCGCCTACTGGGCGACACGGCCTGCATACGACTAGAAACCCATCTGTACATGGGCCAGGATGCAGGCCTGCAGGCCCAATAGGCCCAACATGGCAGTGACAAGGGTAGACAAGTACTGCCTGCATATTAGAGAGGAGCTCAGCACCTGAGCCGCAACGCAGCTTATAAACAGGTGTTGAGCTCTCTCAGCTAGCGAGGTGGGACTAAACTCCCACGGCACCACCGCTGTGCCACCCTTTGGTCCCGGTTGGTGGCACGAACCGGGACCAATGCCCACCTTTGGTCCCGGTTCGTGCCACCAACCGGGACCAAAGGTCTCTTTTCAGCAGCCCAAAGGGCGGGAAACAGAGACCTTTGGTCCCGGTTGGTGCCACCAACCGGGACCAATGCCCACCTTTGGGCTGCTGAAAAGAGACCTTTGGTCCCGGTTGATGGCACGAACTGGGACCAAATGGGGTATTCGTCCCGGTTGGTGCCACGAATCGGGACCAATGCTCTAGGTGTATAACCAACACTTAGCAGTTTCTCCAAATTCCATCATTTTCTTCTCCGCCCGACGCCCCTGCTCCTCGTCACCGTCGCCGCCGAGCCCTGCCCCGACGCCGTCAGGCTGGTCCACCTCGCCATCGCCGCCGACGCCGACGCCGTCAAGCTGCTCAACTTCGCCGCCGCCGACGCCCTCGACGCCATCTGCCCCGACGCCGGCGCCGCTCCCCTGCGCCCGCCCTGACACCGCCCACCGTGCCCTGCCACCCCATGTGAGCACATGCCTCGCGCCCCTGCCCTGCCTCGCTCCCGCACCCCTGCCCTGCCTCACGCACCTGCGTCCCTGCCCTGCCCTGCCGGCGCCACTGCCACCGCCATGCCCCTCTGCCCGGCCGGCCCCTAGCTTTCCTTTATTTATTTTTGTTATATATATATATACATTTGTTTAGATGTTTTTAGATGTTCTTATATGTTGTTTTCAGATGTTTTTTGTATGTATGTATGTACGAGGGATCATATATGTATTTTTTAGATGTATTTTTTGTATGTATGTATGTATGAGGGATCATAGATGTATTTTTTCAGCATTTTCTATCATGCATAGACTGATTTTAGACCACGGGAGCACCCCCCTATCGTTGCAAAAGTGCTAAGTGATATTAAGAAGGAAGAAGAAGAAAAAGAAGGAGATGAAAAAGGAAAATAAGAAGAGGAAGAAGGAGAAGAAGATGAGAGGAAGAAGAGGAGAAATAAATAAGAAGAGGAAAAAAGAAGAAAAAGAATAGGAGAAGAAGCAAGGAATAGAGGAGAAGAAGAAAAAAATAGAAAATTTTCTATTTTTTCTTCTTCTCCTCTATTCCTTTCTTCTTCTCCTCTTTTTTTTCTTCCTTTTTTTCTCCGATCTTCTCCTCTATTCCTTTCTTCTTCTCCTCTTTTTTTTCTTCTTCGTGTTCTTATTTTTTTACCGGGTATGTCGTTGTCGATATACCCCCTCCCCGATAACTTCAACATGAGGGGGGTCGATATACCCCCTCCCAATAACTTCGACATGAGGGGGGGGGGGAGGGGGTCGACGAGGGCTCGAGGGGGCGAGGGTCAGGAACTAGCTAGGGTAGAGGGTCGAGGGTTGCCGAGGGTTCAAGGGTCGAGGGTTCGAGGGTCGTCGAGGGGCCGAGGGGCCGAGGATCGAGGATCGAGGGTTCGAGGGTCGAGGGTTTGAGGGTCGTCGAGGGGTCGAGAGGTTGCCTAGCTAGTGTCAAAGTATTGGAGAAATCCATGGCTTTTGCATATGAACCCTTGAAGCGTTGCCGAGGCCACCCAAATTTACCAAGTTAAAAGAGTGTTGTCGTCAAGGCCACCCCGAACCCTTGAAGCCTTGCCGAGGCCACCCCAAACCCTAGAGAAGTGTCGAGGCCACTAATATGATTCCTTGTTGTGATTAGGTAGCTAGGTCTACGTTTGCCACTAATATATCCACCTGGTATCATGTTTGCATAATAATTACCATGTTGTAATATTTGCATAAACAATGGAGCATGGACGAGATGAGGCAGCAGAAGAGGTGTTGGGGGACATAATCTTAGTCGGAGGTGATGTCTTGTCGTATCTTAACGACAATGATGGTCTGGAAGGACAGGGTGAAGAAGCAGGCTACGGTGATCGAACAGTGGAGGAGGAAAGACATGATTATGATGGCTCCGGTGACCGAATGCCGGTGCAAGAAGGAGACCGTGATGACGACTCCGGTGACCGAACAGAGTCCACCCAGGTATATATATTAATTAAGCCTGTGCTGACTAGCTAATTGATGCATTCATTGTTTTGGTATGTACACATATTTACTGTCGTCTTTCTTCTTTTTTCTAGCCCTCCGGATCGAGCACAACTTCAGTAAAGAAACGAGGCCCAAAGAAAAAGTTGCGCTCGGATGAAAGGTTTGAGATCACAGCAATCACGCGCGATGGACAATCGATTGAACCCATTCGGACAAAGGAAGCATTTGCTGCTCAGTGCGGGGTTCTTGTTAGGGACAAGATCCCGATCAGCATCCACCAATGGTTTAAGCCTAAGAAGGAAGACCCTGATGTGTCTTATGTCAACGATATGCAGAAAGATGATCTTTGGACCGCGATGAAGGCAAATTTCACCCTACCGCCAGAGGAGGATCCGGAGAAGCCAGTTAAAGAGCAATTGATCAAGTCTCATGCTCTTAAGAAGATGGCAGATCTATTCAGGAGGTGAAAGAATGAGCTAAAAACAACGTTTGTCGACAAAGAAGAGACACCAGAATTCACCGGCCGGTATGAGAAGATCAAAGAATACTGGAACGCATTTGTGTCCCACAAGACATCGGAGAAGAGTAAGAAGATGTCACCGAGAAACAAGATAAATGCTGCAAAGAAGGAGCATCACTATCGCATGGGGTCAGGTGGCTACCTCAAAGCCCGGCTGTTGTGGGCCAAGGCTGAGAATGACCTTCTTGATAAAGGGGTCGAACCAGAGACATTGAACTGGCCAGACCGTTGCCGGACTTGGTTCTTCGGGGTTGGCGGAACCTTGGACCCTATAACAGGGAAGTGCGTTTGGACGAACGAGCAACTACGAATACCCGTCATGAAGCTTCAGGACTATATTGCCGCAGCGCAGCAAGGGACGTTCGTTCCAGACAGAGAGAAGGACGAGCTCACAATGGCCCTCGGGAATCCCGAGCACCCTGGACGGACACGAGGCACGCCAGGCTCCGTTCCGTGGAAGGCTGGGTTTCCGGACGCAGGCGGTTACAAATGCCAGGAGAGGAGGAAGAAAGTGGAGCAGACCCAACTGCACGCGCTGCACACAAGGGTACAAGCAATAGAGGAACGAGAAGTAGTTCACAGCAAGCGACCTGCCAAAGCTACCCCGACATCTCAGCGGAGAAGCAGTGTGGCTTCCACCGAGCTCCTTCAGCTGGAGCCTGTCTTCACAGCTCCTGCTAGCTACCCCGTGGATGCTATCACGGAGTCTCAACATTGCCACCTTATGATGCAATGGCAGAACTTCAAAGTCAAGGCGGCTGTCGGCTCTGTACGACCTCCTAAACCCGACACAACTTTTCATTGCCGTCCAATTCCAGAAGGATATGCTAGGCTGACGGTGGACAAAATAACGAAGGGATTTGAGGACCTCGAGCTTGACCACCCTACCGGTGAAGGGGAGACTCGGCTGGGTTCTACTCTGAAGACTCCATGCCTATGGCGGAAGGAGCTCATCAACCTTTCGAACTGGACGCCTCCGACTCCTCCTCCTCCTCCTCTGGCGAGTCAGGACACTCCGCCTCCTCCTCTGGCGAGTGATCAGGGCACTCAGCCTCCTTCTCCGGCGCGTGGCGGCACTCCACCTCTTTCTCCGCCTGCGTCGGCGCGCCCGAGCAGCCAACCTCCTCCTTCTCCGCCTAGTTAGCAAGGGCGGAAGAGACCCGCCGCCGCTCCAGCTGCTCTGACGCGTCGTAGTCCTTCTCCTCCGCCTTGTAAGCAAGGAAAGAAGAGAGCCACAGCCGCTTCGTCTGCTCCGGCGTCTAGCAGTACAGCCAGACGCGGGAGGCAATACAGATTCGGTCCATCTCTCAAGCCTCTAGGGAAGTTACCATATGAGAGGAGCGTGGAGGAAAACGCGAAGATCATGGAAGCCTTAGTGAGGGACTTCTTTGAAGGGGTGAAAGCAAAACATCCACCTCCGGAGGAGAAGATAGATCCGGTGAAAGCAAAGCGCACTATCGATGCCCTAAAGAAACCACCAAAGTCTCTGCCAAAAAACAACTATGAGCGCATTACTGAAAAGGCATATATCAAAGCGGAGCGGTCGGGAAGTACTATCAGTGATCGAAGGTTAGCAGAATGATGAGCTGGGAAAAAATGCCAGCTCGGCGAACAAGTGAACCAATCGTGCCCCCCGCTCAAGGTGTCTAATCATCCGGTGATTTTGCCCAATACCAATCTTGGAGATTACCTGCCCGACGATGTACATTATGATTTCTTGGAAGTGGACGAACACAAATACCATTACGGGAAGCCTCTCGCCAAAGATGAAAGATCTCTAACAACGATGATGCGAAGGTTCCATGATTGGTACATGGAAACCTGCAGAGAGTCTGGGGGGATGAATACTTTGACGCTGAGAGTTAAAGAGGAGCATGAACTCATTGGAATTGATCCGTTGTCTACTCCATTTGAGGAGTTCTTCCAGTTTTTCAATCAAAAGGCCCTCGATAAATTTACAGTCACTTGCTACTGTCTGTAAGTACTACTTCTGTCATTAAGTCTCTATATATAGCTCAGCTCTTTCATTGCATGTATTTATAATTATCCTCACTATATTATGCAGATTGAAGATCGTCGAATATAGAAAAGCAGAAATGTATGATATTGGGTTCATTAACACAAATCTCATAGATGAATTTACGGTTAAATTTCAAGCCAAAGAAGCCGAGGCCAACTTTCTCAAATCGTTGGTAATAAATCAAAACAAAGATAAAATACTCTTTCCTTATTACTCGAGGTTATAGTAATGTAATCGATGAGTTATGCATGCGTGCGCAGGTTCCACTATGTTCTCCTAGAGATTAAGCTTGAGCAGGGACTTGTAACCGTCTTAGACTTGAGACGAAATGATCCCGAGGAATATGCAGACATGACTAAAATGCTCATGAAGTAAGTTCAATCGATCATTATCGCACCATATCGGTAACTAATTTGTTCATTTCCTGATATCAAGTAATTGTTTTCTTTGTCTGGCAGGGTTTGGAAACTATTCACCGCACAATCTCCGAGACTGCCGGGGGAGCTGCGATTTACATACCCGAAAGTAAGTACTACTAGCTAGCTAGTTCCGCGCATCGTGATCCCATTGATTCTAGCTACTTTCATCAATGCCATTTATAATGCTCCATTATCAGTTTGATTGACCTCTATTTCTCGTAAATTGCTTGTGGCAGGAACAAGGGAATGATTACTGTGGATACTACGTGTGCGAGTTCATCTACAATGCGACTTGCAAAAATAAGCGGGGCTACTCTAAAAGACAATATGATGTGAGTAAGCAATAATATTCATAATTTCATTTTATTACAACATCATTTCTGTTGAGTTTCATTCATATAAATGTATTAACCCCCTTCTTCAAATTAGACGTGGCAGATGCAGAATGAACTCCTACCACAAGATCACATCAAAGCAATTCAAGAGGAATTGGCGGGATTCTTTCTTCACCATGTCATCAATAAAGCCGAAGAATACCATGTGGAAGCTGAGTTCATATATAATTAGGGGATTATATTGTAAGAGATCTTAATATTATATATATGTAGCAAGTACCGTTGGATAGATATACGAAAACTTGTTGTTCGACCAATCTCTCGGAGAAGGAGAGGTCGATCACTTCTCTCTGTATATATATATATGTACATTACGATCTTCTGGACTTAATGCTTCCCTTCATTTGCTTACTAGCTAGCGTGTCGAGTCCTCTCTATACGTATAGTACGCAGCGTCGACCAATCACGGAGATAAGAGAGGACACTTCTCTCTATTAGCTAGCTAACATAATATATGAAACCCCAAAATTAACGCTACAAAACCCCCAAAACCCCCAACACACCCCCTTTAAAAAAACAAAAACCTCAGCTCCTGCCAGCTGCTGACGCGTGGATGCCTTTTGGTCCCGGTTGGTGCCACCAACCGGGACCAAAGGCCCTCCTGCCTGGGCTCGCCGCAGCGGCCACATGGAGGCCCATCTGTCCCGGTTGGTGTAAGAACCGGGACTAAAGGTATAGGGCTTTAGTACCGACCCTTTAGTCCCGGTTAACCAACCGGGGAAAATGGACCTTACAAACCGGGACAAATGACCCTTTTTCTACTAGTGTACAACCATCAAAGGAGGAGTCCATCTCATGTACAATTGGTGGAGCGCGCATTATTTCATCTGACGGCTATTAATACATAATTAGTCGATCTAACGGATGAAATTTTCTAACCTAGAGGATTAACGTGGCGTCTCGTATGGTGCCTCCAATTAGTAAATATAAGATTCTTATGCCTTTTCTCTCTTGTTTTGCAAGTTTCGTTCAAGGGTAATGTATCATGACCACAAGTAATTAACCAGCAGCTACACTCAAGGGTAACGTATCACGACCACAAGTAAGCATCTTTTAATACAACCCGAGTACACAAGCGATTTGAAATCATCTTATGGCAATCATTATCTAATGTTGATTAACTAGTTGTGTTATAATGGCCTAAGGAATCAATCATATACCTAACACTTTACCATAGCTATACCAAACAGTGTGATGGACTATGCACATTAGGAAACTTTGTGACCTCAGATAGACTATACATATCATCTAAAGGAAAAAGGACAAACCTTGTAGGATCATCCTCGAGTGCAGGAAATGAGGGAGGCCATATCATCACAAAAGGATGGATATTACCCGAACGCCTATCTTCTTTTGTCGTGTCATGCACTTTACGTAGTTGCTTGTACTTGATATCCAAGTGGAGTGCATATTGACCTTCGCAAGGAACACAAACTGAGAATAGTCCCCCACATGGTTTATCTGGAGAGGAGTAGTAGACTCGTCCTCAACCACGCAACCAGACATCCTCAAATTAGCAACCATCTCAAGCAAACAAATGGTGTCCACTACCAACCAATTGTCCCCCTATGGAGCCAGATGTGAAGCTGAACAGAGACTAACTCGCAAGCCTCAATCAGCTTCAATGCAGGTTAGCATGTTGATGCTATCAACCTCACAAAACTTAATTTTGTTCTCTTCCCGACAGTTAAAATTTGATTCTGAGCTATATCAAACTGCACGACACCCTGCACTACACCTGTTGGCTTTTCACGAAATCCAGAATATCTCCTCTTGGTAGATACTTCATCATGGTTCCACTCAACCAAATGCAAGTCTCCCTCTCTTCTTATTCCGCATGAGAACAACCTTCGGATCGACAAGTAAAATAGTAAATCGACAATGACTCGAAATACTCCGAAGGAGCTAAATAACTTACCTAGTTCCATTGGCACTATAGAGTATTGTAGTACACCATTTTCCTAGAGTATCATAGACTACCCAAGGCCCCAAATTTTTATAAAGCCATGCCTTAATATTCTGTCAATGGAAGTTGAGAAAATAAACTGCATAGAACACAATAAAATGGTGTACCCGTATACCAAATAAAGGATCGCGTGCTTAAAAAAACTAAGCACTCCTAAATCTATCTCAGGTCACAAAGTAGAGGCATCACCCCCATGATGGGCTCATACTACCTGAACTCAAACTACATAGTCTGAGATCTTAATGCCTAAAATATTGTATTTCAGAGTTCACACAATACACCTGAATACACTTTATGTGATGAGGGAAAATAGAAATACATGACTACAAGTAAAAGCAAAGAGGAGCTTGTCACCAAATCATGAATGCGCTATGCTATTATCTTTTGTATGTCACATGTGTGTCGCTTATTACCTCAAGTTTCATAATGCATAGATACTAAATGTTTTATATTTATATTTTATACTTATTAACTTAATGTTCTCAAAATGACAACTAACTATTAGTACATAAGTTATAATAATTTACCAGATGAAAGTGTTAATAATTATTGATAATATTGTTCTTTATGCTCGAGTTGTTGTATTCATATTAATTAAAGCCACTTTAGTGTTGTAACGAAAGTAACTTTAGTTCTTAATTTTGATGGAAAGCGTCTTAAAGAGTTATTTTAATCCATTCCCCACACAATGTTTGAAAATAAGAAAAGTACAAGTTGCATATTTTTCAGGGACTAATTTGGGATACTCGCACGAACATAATGTATATATCTTTGTGTGTATCCATTAATATCTTCGTGTAGATCTCTAATGTGTATGGTGTTAGAAATATCTTAGTACGAGTTTCTAGCCTATTATTAGCTATGCACAATTTAAAGTTCTAAAGTATGTAAATACTTACATGTTACTTGTCACCAAATAATTAGCATGATTCGGTCAAAAAATAATTATCATGATGTTTTATCCTATTTTATGGTCCAAATGTGCCCCACATGTTACAACGCTTCAATAATTCAATGATATATGTGCATGTGCTATATATTAGGTATAGAAATAAAAAATTCTCTAGTTTTTTGCATTACAAATGTTGGAGCTAAGGTAGTCCTTTAGTGAAATCTATATGGCATGCATTCACTTGTACAAATCAGGTGTAAGATGACCCATGATCGCATAAGTAAGCCCAATAAGTAAGCCCAACGGCATGTGCAAGGCCCAAATGTGCATGTTTGCAAGGATGTGGGCCAAAAAGCTACCACCCAAGGTGGCACACATCACACACAGTCCTACGGGAATTATTGTGTGTAATGTGAATGGTCACATGAACAACACACATTCTCTGGACCTGCGTCGGTGACCTATAGCTCCTTGTATATGATGAATATGCGTGGCAAAGAAATATGGAATTTTGATGTAACAGATAATCAGTGCATCATAATCAGTTTTGAGATTGTCATCCATCTACTCACTAGTGCAGAATCGAGCTATTGTCCCGGTTGGTAAGGACCTTTAGTGTCGGTTCGTCACGAACCGGGACCAAAGACCTACCACGTGGCACGAGCCAGCGCCGGGGGGCTGGGGGCCTACACCAACCGGGACTAAAAGGTTTAGGGGTTTATGGGTTTATGATTTAATTTTCCTTTTAGTTTTGTGTTTTCCATTTAATTATTTTTCATTTCAAACATATCTTACGCTACTACATATTGTACAGGTTATGCATATATATAAATAGAATTTCTCGCACGACCATTCACACACACACACACACACACACACACACACACACACACACACACACATATATATATATATATATATATATATATATATATATATATATATATAGACACACACACACAATTTGGTATATACAATTTGTCCTACAATTTGCAGATCATTACATGGAGGCATCACAGCTTGTAATGGTAGTCTCCTTTGGGATCTATGACCTGGTCGAGCAAAAATCCCGCTATTTCATCTCGAATTGCTCGTACGCGATCCTCTGGTAGGAGCTTATCTCACATCTCCCTCATCTTTAAAAACAGATATCAATATGCATGTATTAGTTGTGTGTATATATTTTAGATAATGATGTAAAAATTGTGAATAGTGTTCTAGCAAACATACCCATTGGTCTCTATCATTTCTGCTCCTTTCGGACGTCATCATGTGAATGTTCTCGCAAATGTAGTATGCACATAAATTATTCCCCGGCGCCTGCTTCAGGGCCTTTACAAGAATAGAATTCAATCAGATAATAATTAACCAAGAATGATAATGGTATTGAAACTAGAATTAAAGAGATGGTAGCTAGCTAGTACTAGCTACTTAATTAATTACCTTGGGTCGACACCATTTCAGCTTTTGTTTCCATTGGCCTTCAACCCATTTGATGAACTTTTCCCATGCCCTGCCCGCCGGCAAAGAAAATGAATAAAGGAGTTATTAATTAGTTGATATCAGGAAATGAACTAAAGAGGCCGACATATAGTTCAATAATGACTGAAATTACCTGTCGACCATTCCCCTCATGATTGTGTAGTCATTAATGTCTTTAAGTAGTGAGTCCAGTACTTGAACTTTTCCCTCATCAACTTCAATGATTAGCAGGATCCAGTGAAAACTGCATGCGCACACGTTTGTATAATTAAGCGGGCATGTTCATAACTCATCAACTACACTTATTAACATCTAGTAAGCAAAAATAGAATTTGTAGTACAAGACAGTGTCACTCACCCGAAGTTGTAAGGAAGAAGTATTTCTGGTTGGGTATTTAGTCGCACCAATAACTCTAGCAAGCTTTTCTCTGTGTCTTTTCGTTCCCATTGACGCGTCCATGTCTCTTCATTAATGGTATTTGGGTCAATGAGCCCCAATGCCATAGCGTCCAGCTCCGTTCAATTCATACATCTTCATTCTGCATAATACCATAGAAAAGAATATAGTGAGGATAATTACAGGTAATGAACGAGCACTACAACTAGCTAGAGACTTAAATTACAGAAAGAACCCACTTACAAACAATAGCAACTAACGATAGATTTTTTGAGTGCGTCTTGATTGAATAAATGAAACATTTCTTGAAACTCAACCCACAGATCTTTTTCATGGAAGTACTGCTCTGCCTTGAATTTCACCATGAGGGACTCTCGATCGGTAGTCTTTACTTCTCTCATGTACCATTGATGCAATTCATACATTCTAGTTAATAGCCACCGGATCTGCTCAGGCTTGACCATAGGTTGGCCGCAGACATATTTCCATTGTAGTTCCTCCTCTTTAAACGTTTGGAAGTCCTCGATGCCTAGGAGTTGTTCTACGGTGACACCGGCCGCTAGCCGCTGTAGCTGCGGCGCCTCTCTTCCGCTGTTGCTGAGGCGGCGGAGACGGCTTACGCGGTGCCTGACTTGGAGGAGGAGTCGGCTGACACGGAGCCGGACTTGGAGGAGGAGGAGTGGGGTGACGCGGTGGCGGACTTGGAGGAGCAGGACTCTGCTGACGCAGTGGCGGACTTGGAGGAGCGGGAGTCTGCTGACATGGTGGCGGACTTGTAGGAGGAGTCGGCTGACGCGATGTCAATGGCCTTGGAAAGACAATGCAATCCTTTCTCCATAGAATGATATGATATATGGTCTCTCCCAGTGTGCGCTCCTTGTCACCTCCAGGAATGTCAAGATCTATCCCCGAATATCCTATCACCACCTCATCAACCCCACCTCAATGGAAGCTTGCTTCAGGGGGGTTTGTATAAGAAACGCCGTCCACCACCTCCATGGATATGTTCTTAACTTTTATGTGTAGCTCACAAGTTGTTGTAGCTATGATATCATCCACAGGGTATTTATCCAGCAGTGCAGCATCGCCAAGGGCGGAACCCACGCCGCTTCTCGGCATGGATGGGACGATGCTATCCAATGCTGGATCTGCTAGCTGCTGCCGCTGCTGAGACCCCCTTCCCTGGCTAAGTGAGTCAATCTGCTACTGTTGCCGCTTGAAAGTGAGTTCCAAGTCCGCGTGCTTTGAATCTATGATGCGAAGGCGGTCTGCTTCCTGCTTCCTCTACTCCTCCTCCAGCTTCCTCTCCTACTCCTCCTGCTGCTTCTTTCTCGCACGGCTTATCTAGTCCGTGTTCCAGTCCGCAAACCCCTCAAACCACGGAACAATTCCTTTGCCTCGTGTTCTTCCTAGGTGTTCAGGATTCTTCATGGGGCGCGTAAGCTCGTCGTTCTCTCTGTTGGGCGTGAACACCCCTGTTCGAGCATCTTCTATTGCAACAAGTAAACCGTCGGTGGCTCCTTTAAGACTTGCCCGCTCCAAAACCTTGCCTGTCTTTGGGTCTAACTTCCCCCCATGCGCATAGAACCAAGTCCTGCACCTGGAGGGCCAGCTCAATGTAAGTGGAGTGACCCATGCAGCTATCATCTCTTGCTTAGCGAGATCCCACTTAGGCCGGGCCACCTCGTAGCCACCTGGCCCCAAATTATGGTGCCACTTCTTTTTCACGGCGTTAATCTTGTTTTTTCTCGACTATTCCTGAGCTACTTCCAATTCCTTGAATTTCACGAAATCGTCCCAGTGATCTCTTGCCTTCTCTAGTGTTCCCTTGAATTCTGGAGTCTTCTTTCCTACTTTGACGTACGTGGCCCATATATTTTTCTTGTGGTTGTTGAATGCTACACCATCTTCTTAAGAGCACTGTCGATGTCAAAACCGGCGGATCTCGGGTAGGGGGTCCCGAACTGTGCGTCTAGGCGGATGGTAACAGGAGACAAGGGACACAATGTTTTTACCCAGGTTTGGGCCCTCTCGATGGAGGTAAAACCCTACTCCTGCTTGAATAATATTGATGATATGGGTAGTACAAGAGTAGATCTACCACGAGATTAGAGAGGCTAAACCCTAGAAGCTAGCCTATGGTATGATTGTATGTTCGTCCTATGGACTAAAACCCTCCGGTTTATATAGACACCGAAGAGGGCTAGGGTTACACAGAGTCGGTTACAATGGGAGGAGATCTACATATCCGTATTCCCAAGCTTGCCTTCCACGCCAAGGAAAGTCCCATCCGGACACGGGACGAAGTCTTCAATCTTATATCTTCATAGTCCAAGAGTCCAGCCAAAGGTTATATTCCGGCTATCCGGACACCCCCTAATCCAGGACTCCCTCAGTAGCCCCTGAACCAAGCTTCAATGACGATGAGTCCGGCGCGCAGATTGTCTTCAGCATTGCAAGGCGGGTTCCTCCTCCGAATACTTCATAGAAGATTTTGAACACAAGGATAGTGTCCAGCTCTGCAAAACAAGTTCCACATACTGCCGTAGAGAGAATAATATTTACACAAATCTAATCTGCTGACGTATTCTGTAGCATGACATCACACCACAGCCAAGCCTTTATTCGAATCGTTTTTACTGTCCCACCTCAGCGCGTTTTGCGAGGTGGTTTCCTTGGCACGTCTTGTCGAAGCAGAGATCGTGTCCCCTTCATTTACGGGATTGTCATCAACACGGACGTGGGTAACCCAGTCGTGCCCATTGGTATGTCTCCTCGAACAAAGGTAAGTCCCAAACGGTCACGGGGAGGGCTCTTGGTATTCAACCTCTTATAAAGAGACCAAGGCCTTACTCCTTTCTTTCGATCTCAATCGAATTCGCCTCTCGCCTCGAGTTCCAACACCCAAGGCCCCAGATTTTTGGCGCTTCGGACCTTCAACGATGTCCGGCTCCGACCTTCGAGGCCGATGGATGCCCTCCTCCGTTACGGATGAAGACGTGCTAAAGCTGAGAGAGGCCAGGTTTTTGACCGGCGAAATCTCGCATAGGCTGCCTGCTCAAGGGCAGGTTATTCCCACTCCCAAGCTTGGTGAGAGCGTGGTGTTCGTGTCTCGCTTCCTCCGAGGGCTAGGCTTCGCGACGGATCCCTTCGTGAGGGGGCTCATGTTTTATTATGGGCTGGAATTTCATGACTTAGCTCCGGAGTCCATCCTCCACATCTCATCGTTCATCATCGTGTGCGAAGCCTTCCTCCGTATTACTCCTCACTTCGGACTGTGGCTTAAGACCTTTAAAGTAGAGCCGAAGATGATTGAGGGACAGCACGCGGAGTGCGGAGGCGCTGTTATAAGCAAGAACGCTGACGCTCCATGGCCCGAGGGCTCTTTTCAAGAGGAGTTCAGCTTATGGCAACAAGAGTGGTTTTATATCACGCTCCCAGGGGTACCAAGTGGGTGGCACCACCTGCTTTCCGCTCGGGTCCCCCGCCACGACTAGCATCATGGGTCAATAAGGGGCTGGACTGGGGGCCAGTAAAGGATGTGCCCCTGTTGCAGGGCCGCATCCGAGATCTCCTAGAAAGAGACATCAGTCTGGTCGTGGTGACGCAGGTTATGTTAATTCGCCGAGTTCTGCCCTGCAAATGTCGCCCCCTCCGCCTGTGGGAGTTCAATCCGGAGGGACCGCGAGCTCTCCAACATTTTCTTGGCATGACGCCCGTGGAGATGTACAAATTGTTCTTCGGACCACAAGTAGTGTGTCCGGATTCTACGGAGGACGCAGGTCTGAGCTGCAATCGTCCGGATACTCAAGTAAGTAGCCATGTGCCCGGACACACCATCTGTTCATTTATCACAACATCACCCTTAAAAGAGTTGTCCTTGAAACAGGAGTGGGTAGCGAAGGCGAAGTTAATCAGGTGTCCGGCCCCCCTTCCTGAGACCTCGCCGGATCCCATGTTAACCAGGACGCTGGAGATCGTGCCTTCGGAAGAAAGCGAAAGGGGGGGGACAAGGAAGCTACTACCTCCCCGAAGGAGGCTGTCCGGAAAGGAGGAATTGAAAATTCCTCTACTCATGGGAAGAAGAGGACCGCCTTTGAAGACCCGGAGACCATGGTCTCAAAGCGGGGGAAGAACTCTTCGCCAAAGGGTCCTGTGCCGGGGGATACCTCAGCCGTACTGTGCCCTCAAGGGGATCAGCCCTCCACCGAGTCGTAAGTAGAAAGGAGGTTTAAAATGAGGGAAATCCTTGCTTTATTTCTGAGGAAAATAACCGAAAATTTACCTTGTAGTTCGGACCTTGGCCCTTCTCAGCAGAGCTCGTGTTCGGGGGATCTTCTTCCGGGAATGATGGAGAGCGAAACGCCTCCTGCTGCCGTTCCGCCTTACGAGGCGGGCGACCCTGAGGTATCGTCGCGGAGGGTTTCTCCTATCCGGTAGGGCCGGAAGGCAGTCATATGGCCCCCCAAAGCCCTCCGTGTCCGGCCTTTGAGAAAAGCCATCGAACGAGTCTGGCACCGCCTGGTGCATGGTCGGAGGAGCTGAAGGATCTGCTAGGGCGAGCGTCTACCTCAGAGGAGCACCGTACGTTGATGGGTACGATAATTGAAAGGATTTCGTCCGCGGAGAGCGGGTTGCACGAGGCTGTCAGGAGTTTACTAACAGGTTTTGAGGTACGCGAAGTGGTGTACCTTTTGACAGTTCCGCATATTCAAGATGCGCCCTGTGTAGATAGTAGCCCCTGAGACTCTGTGTGCTGTCTAAAGAGACGGCACGCAGATGATCATAATCCTAGGTATAATTTGCCTCCTTCGTATGTAGGTGGCGAAGTGTCCGGTGGCCAGCCAGACTGATGAATTTGCCGAGCTAAAACGGCAACTAGACGTGGCAGGTGCTGACATCGCGCTTGTCAACAAGCGGCTTGACGAGGCACAAGGTATGTAATTTCTCCGGAGACACTTGGTAAGAGGAGCTTGATGCCAGTATCTTACAATGTGTGCACTTGATGCAGATGGGGCTGCCGCCATGGAGGACCTTCGGGCGGAACTTGCCCGAGCCAAGTTGCAAGCCAGGAAAAGCGATGCGGCTGCCTTAAAGGCGGTTGAGGAGCTGAAAGCCGAACAGGCTGCTCGCTGCCGAAGCAAGAAGGAAATGGCCGAGATGGCTGTGAAGCTAAAGAACGCTGCTGACCGCTGCAAGCTTCTTGAAAAAGAAGATCGGGCGGAGCGGACGGACCTGGAGAAGGCCACTACAGTGGCCAAGGATGCTCGTTCTGCGATGAGGGCAATGAAGGAGGAGCTACGTCAAGCCGAAGATATCGCGGCTAGAAAGCCCTTTATGCCGCGGATGAAGTTCGGAGATCCTAAATATGCTCCATTGGACCGGATGTGGAGTTCGGCGGACGCATATCTGGATTTAGCTGCGAGTGCCGCTGATGCGGCCGAACACTTCCAAGATCAGAAAGATCGTGGCTGGAAAGCTCTTCTGGTCGTAGTTCCACAATCCAGAGCGTCCGCTTCCGTTGACCGATTGTTTGGCCGAATGGGCCGAGATGAATAGGTTATCTGGACTTGCCCTGAAGGATGTTGTGGATCATCTATGGCCGGAAAGGCCAAAGCCGAACAATTATTTTAGCTTGGTGCAACAGTTCCTTGGTGCAGTGCCGCATATCAACACTATGAAGAGGTCAGCATGCGTAGAGGGTGCGCGGATGGCCCTTGCCCATGTCAAGACATACTGGGCAGAGATGGAGGCCACCGCTGTTGCATCCCAAGATTCGGACGGAAGTCGAGTACCTGCCAAGCACTATTTTCAGGAAGTTCTGCAAGGCGCTCGTTTAATAGAGACGCAGTGCTCAAAGGATATTATGTTCCAATAACATGTATTATTGTAAGACAATATTTTGATGAATTGTAGAGGCTTTTTATACTTGTGCCTGCAAGAATTATAATACCTCCTGTGCGGCCATTAAGGTTGTATATAATCTGAAAGATGGCAGTCGTCGGATTCAGCCCCCATGCATATAATGCGGGGGTGTTCGCAGAAGGCGCATTTTCACACTTGATCCAACGTCTTGGTCCATGAAGGAGGTGATAGCGCAGCGAACTAGGCAATCTGACTATAATGCTTTATCACTTTCACTTAGCCATAGGAGTTTGACAGTGAGGCTACTATATAGCCCCTGGTGGCGCCGCGCTCACCCGAACTCAGGGCGCATGTGTGCCTGGCCGGGAAATGGCCCTTCGTTAATGCGGAGGAATCCCGAAGATTCCGATAAGTCATCGAGTGGTTGACCAGTCTCTTGCTATATCATGACAGTCAGTTTTCGGCTTTCTCTACTGAGGTGCTCGCCTGGCTAAACCGGGGCACAATCGCAGTAGTTCTCCTGGTGCCGCCTTAGCCGATAGAGCGGAACGTAAGGCAGCAAAACACAGGAGCCGGGCAAACCCAACATTTGACCAAAGACATGATTCGGAGCTGATGCATATAAGGACAAACTCGCGACGCCGAACACTCCCTAAGGTATTCGGTCTTTATGAAAACGGGCTGAGCAGTGCCCTTGATAATAAGCCCCTAGTGTCCTGGTACGTGCAAAATTCTAACGTGGCCACATGCCAAGACGCCAGCCTCCTCCTCGGTTATACTAAGAATCCGGGGGATGTGTATCAACAAGAGACAGTAAGAAAGGTTTACGTAGGGTCTTAATCTAAAAAGAATCCTTGGGACGGGTCCCTGCTGCACGTCTGCGCCTGTGTCTCCGTTGTGCGGTGTCCTGGACGGGTGTAGCATGGTGTTCATCTGTAAAAGAGAGGAACTTAGTTGAAAAGGGTCGTGCGAAATGTACGTTAAATAAACAAAGTATAATTCAAAATGGGTAAAATTGAGCCTTATTGTCGCTTATTTTACATAGGCGGAGCCCCTTGTATAGGGGTGTACGGCTAGTCGGCTACTAAACCTTTATCAATTATATGTTTGCTCCAGACTCGTCTAGCTGTGTCCGTGGTCTTAATGACATGTTAGATGCTTTGGTTGGTGAAGCCATTTTAATGTGTGGCTGTCAAGGCAGCCGCATAGTCTTCCGCGCGCGAGGAACACTCGATATTTCCCTTCAGTGACATGATGCCTCATGGACCGGGCATCTTAAGCATGAGAGACGCATAATGCAGTATTGCGTTAAAGCGGGCGAAAGCTTCGCGTCCCAGTAGTGCTTGATAGCCACTTGAAAATGGGGCGATGTGGAAGGTCAGCTTTTCGCTACGGAAGTTGTCGAGGGAGCCGAACACAACTTCTAGTAGGAGGGAGCCCGTGCAATGGGCTTCTGGGCCTGGCGCTACTCCTTTGAAGGAAATATTGCTATGGCGAATTTTTGTTGGGTCCATCCCCATTTTGCGGTGTGTGTCCTGATATAGCATGTTTAGACCACTGCCGCCGTCCATCAGGACTCGTGTAAAGTGGAATCCGTGAAGTATCGGATCTAACACCAAGGCAGCCCAGCCTGCGTGCCGGATACTTACGGAGTAGTCCTGATGGTCGAAGGTGATTGGTTTTGACAACCAGTGGCGAGGCTCTTTTATGATAGGCCGCATGGCGCATATCTCTATGGGCGCCACTTCGTTTCTCCCTTTTGTCACGTGTAGTAAGTTTACTGTTTTGACTTCTTGTGGGAAATTCTTTTGTTTCCCAGTGCTCTATTTGTGGGATTCGTCATCGTCCTCACTTGGTGTATCAAGCCCCTTGTGTTCGGCGTTGAGTTTGCCGGATTGCTTGAAGACCCAACATTCTTTGTGGGTATGATTTGCAGGCTTCCCGGGGGTGCTGTGGATTTGACATATCTTGTCCAAGATTTTGTTTAGGTTAGATAGCTCATCCCTGTTATCCTTGAGGGGCAGCTTTTTCTCACCCTGCCGAGAGCTTTTGAATCCGGCGTTGGCTACCGTGCTCTTCGGGTTACTTCCCTTATTCCGGCGCTGGTCCTTGCTGCGTCGCGGTTTCCCGTTTCCGTCCCTGACTTCGGATGTACTTGGGTCGCTGGTGCTGCATCTTGCCAACCAGCTGTCCTCTCCCGCGCAAAAGTGGGTCATGAGGCTTGTTAACACGGCCATTGTTCTTGGCTTTTCTTGGCCAAGGTGTCTGGCGAGCCATTCATCTCGAACGCTATGTTTGAAAGCTGCTAAGGCTTCAGCGTTCGGACAGTCGACTATCTGGTTCTTTTTAGTAAGAAATTTGTTCCAGAGTTTCCAGGCTGACTCTCCGGGTTGTTGAGTTATATGACTTAAATCGTCTGCATCCGGTGGTTGTGACACTCCAATTTTTTTTTAATTTGGTTTTCATCAAAAACTTTGTTGGATTTTAAAAGAGAGCATTTAAAATTTCTTTTCCAGAAATCCTTCCTCTTAAAAACTTCCTTTTCTTTGGTAAGGATTCTTATTTTTCTTCAAACTTGGTGTTTGATCATTCAAAACTTCTTCTCTGTTGGTTCCCTTTTCAAAATTGTATTTTTGGGAGTTTAATCTTTTTCTTTTAAAAAGAAACTCTATGGGAATTGGGGATTTTCATATCTTGAAAACCACCCATGACTTTGTATTTTTGCCCATGTGATAAAACCCCTCCAAAACCTCCCCTCCTCCTTGTAACCAACCTTAGTTCTCTGTCCCAACTAATCCAAACAAGTTTTGGATTTTATTCTAATTATTTTTCCTCTCAAATCATTTCGGTCAATTATTTGGAGCCTGAGTGATTTTCAAAGTAAGTACCCTATTTCATTTGAGTTTTGACCTAAAACCAACTCCTCTGGATTGTCCTTAGCATCCACAACCCAGAACCATCTTGATCCACTCCTCCTCTTTTCAAATTTTTCAAATTTCAGCCTCTGCAAGTTTGGACCAGATTTGCCAAATTTGGTGAAATTCATATCTACACTTCTCCAAAAATTCCACCAAAATTCAGGCAGCCTACTGGAGCAATGAGAGGCCACTCCACCATGTATCAGCTCAAGGAAAAATCCCTAGAGGCCAAATTCATTCTGTCGAACACTTGGCGTGCACTGTTGCTGTTCATATTCAGTAAAATTCAGAGTTCAGTGTCGTTTTCGTTCGTCAGTTTCAATCACGCGTAGACAGTGCCCTTGGCACGTTCCTCGCCGCCTCTTCCTCCTGTCTGGAGCACCACACACGCGCTTGGCGCCATCCTGGCGTCGGTGGCACCCTGGCCCGCCTGCGCCGGCGTGTCTTGCGGTGGCCGAACCACCGTAGCGGCCGACAGGGAGCAGAACGGCGGCTCAACGCCGTTCGGCGCCGCCCAACGCTTCTCTGCCCTCCGCGTGGCTCATGCATGCCAGCGCAGCCCCGCTGCACCGTCGCCGTGGCCCGACAGCACTGGACGCGCTCTCTGCCGCCGACGGACCCGCGCCGTCCCGTTCTGACCAAAACCTGCCCTAAGCTTCTAATCCAAGTCCGTTTAGCGTCTGAATGGAACCAGTGGACCTCCACGTTGATGCCCAACCTCCTAAACTCCCCGACCAAGCACTGCGCCGCCGTAATCCATCGCCGGAGATCCCCATTCACGGCCACCGCCTCGGATCGCCTATAAAACGAGACCCCGAGCTCGCCCTCGAGCACGCACCACCACTGCACCCCACAAACACCCCGCCAGGCCACTAGGAGGACCTCGAGGAGGTCTCCTCCCCCGGCTCCAGCCGCCCCGTTCCGCCTCGGCCTACATCTCGATTCGCTTCGGTGAGGCCATCTCCGGCGTCCAAACCTCGTCAGTAGCATCCTCGAGCAACCACTGAGCTAACCCAAGCGTCAATTTGGCCTTCGCAGCTCTCCCCGACGAGATCCATCTCCACCCGAACCACCGTCCGCCGGAGCAAGGCTCGCCGTCGACGTGGTGCTCGCCGACCACCACCACCACCACCAACCGACGCGGAAGGGCGCCCTGAACACGGAGGTACTCTCCGATCTCCCTACCTCACCGTGGATCGCCGCCGGCGACCACCGCGGCTCTCGGGCGTCGACGAGCTTCGTCCCCCATTTGAAAGTTTAAACCTGATGGGTCGGACCCGCCCGTCAGCCTCTCAGTTCTTTTTAAACGAACTGTTTTCTGAAAACGTCTCCTGCCGAATACGTTTTCCCTCTGGGCCGGCGTAGTTTCAATCGAATCGTTTTCTGTTTTTATAAGCTAACACCTAGAAACTTTCTGTTTCATTACAGATGAGTCCCTGGACAAAAACCTTTATAACTTTTTAACAGAAGAATATTTTTGATTGATTCTTTTTCTGTCCTCTTTAGAATTTTGTCTAGTTTTTTATCAGTTTTATTTGAAAAATATTTGGAATAATTTTTGTGCACCTCTCGGTATTTATGATAGCGCGTGTGTTTTCTTTATACCGTAGATACCGAAGGAGGTGACGGAGCCGCGAACTTCACCAAGCTAGGCTCCGACTACTCTGAACCAGGCAAGCATGTTTGAACTTTTGATATGATGAGTGTCTTGGCATGTTTTGCATTTAGTTAGTTTCATGGCATGTTGATGAGCATACCGATGAACGTTATTTTCATGCATTGTTGAGGTAAGTGAGTTCAATGATCCATAGGTGGATGGATGTGAGTATGAATGGCCATGTGTTGGCATGAGGATGGGTAAGATGGCAGTGTTGTAGCATGCCAGTCTTATGCCAGACTATATGACTACAGTGTCAAACCGTATCGCTCCAGTTCCTTCCATTTTCTTCCCTGTACTACCACATGTTTTCCGCAAGGAATATGGCTTAGTAAGTTGCAAACCGCTTTCCTGGTACACACCAAAAGGAGAGGCCGTGATGATGGTTCCATGGCCCTGGATTAAAGCCAGTCATCCGGTCAGGGGGCATGGGTGTTTCCGGTTGGGACCGAGAGGGGGGCACCCCTTAGAGCGCGCGTATATAAATTTGATCCCATGCTATTCGAGATTGTGATCTCCCCGTCTCAAAAGTTTTTCTTGGACGATGTCTAGGGTGAGTCCTGGCATCGAGAGGTAGGATGGGTGTGTACTGGTTAGCTGTGTTTTCTTCCGAAAAACCGTAAACGGAACTAGTCCTTCGTGACTACGGTAATCCGTTGGCTGTGGGAAAAATTTTGTACAAACTCTGCAGAGTCATACATTCCCTTGAATCATCTATTCCATGTCCAAATTTGTATTATCTTGTCCTAACTGTGTCAGTTTGATGACAGAGACTCCGGTGAATCCCATGAGTGCTAAGTCCGGTTAAATGTTTAATTCTGTGGATGGACTATCCCGTTTATTATCATGAATTGAATATCTATTATGAGCATTATTTCCTTGTGAATAAAAGCCCTTTCTGCGATGTCTCTCAGACGTCCGACTATGGCAATGTTATTATTTATTTTCAATAAAAGCCCTTTCTGTGATGTCGCTCAGACGTCCGACTGCGGCATTTCTTTTAAAGCCCTTTATGTGGTGTCGCTAAGAGGCCCGACTGTGGCATTTCCTTTGAAGCCCTTTTTGTGATGTCGCCCCGACGTCTGACTGTGGCATTTCTTTTAAAGCCCTTTATGTGGTGTCGCTAAGACGCCCGACTGTGGCATTTCTTTTGAAGCCCTTTCTGTGATGTCGCCCCGACGTCCGACTGTGGCATTTCTTTTTAAAGCCCTTTATGTGGTGTCGCTAAGACGCCCGACTGTGGCATTTCTTTTAAAGCCCTTTATGTGGTGTCGCTAAGACGCCCGACTGTGGCATTATTTTCTTTTATTCATTTGTTCACCTTTCGAGGCGTCGCTTCAGACACCCGATCGGTTTCCTTTTATATCTTTTGTTGGGATTTCAGGCGGACTACCGCCGCTTCCCTTTTTACTTACTTCGTTATGCTAATTTTTCTGAAAGTGCATTTGGTAAATTAATCATGACGCATTCATGCATGCATTTGTTATATCTTACGTCCGAACTGTCTTGCGAGTACTTTCAAAGTACTCACTGGCTTGTTGATTTGGCCAGATGCTGATGAAGGCGATCTCATGGATGAAGAGTTCGATAGCGAGTCCAATGCCTAGAGGAATCCCAGTCAGTCTCGTGCGACCCTGGATTTGGTCACTGTATTATATCCGCTTCCGCAACCCGAAAAAAAATTCATCAAGCCTCACCTCGACGCTCGATGAGATGCTAGTTTGAGACTCATGTTATCACACTCCCCACTGTGTTAATCCACCATCACTTTATCCTCGAGTCGGTAGTATGCCACCACACCATTGTGTTATATCCGCCATTATGCATAATTATTGGCGCGCTTGTAATAATTTGTTGAGCAGCCCTAGCTCAACCCTGTAATATATTCTATGCTACTGGCTTATTGTATCAAGAATTTGTCTACCAGTGAGGAGGATTTCTCTCATACTGGACTCAAAAGATTGGTTTCTCAATAAATATTTTTATTGGAAAACCGGTTGTGACAGTGGTCGGACATAGGTCCCTTGAAAATTTGCCCGAAAGGCATCCTCGAGCTCTTCCCAACTTCCAATGGTGTTTTCGGGAAGGCCTTTAAGCCAATGTCGGGCGGCCCTTTGAGCTTGAGGGGTAAGTATTTTATGGCGTGGAGGTCGTCTCCTCTGGCCATGTGGATGTGGAGGATATAATCCTCAATCCAGACTCCAGGGTCTGTTGTTCCATCGTACGCCTCTATGTTTACGGGTTTGAATCCCGCTGGAAATTCATGGTCCAGTACCTCATCGATGAAACATAGGGGGTGTGTGGCACCCCTGTATTTGGGTGTGCCGTGGTGTTCGGATGTTTGTTGTGTTTCATTGCTTACCAGAGCTTGCTTTCTTGGCCCGTAGATAGATCTGGCTGGGCCATCTTTTTGATGCGAATCCTTGAGTGGATCGCGTGCTGGCTTGTCTGCGGCGCCGTTTGCCGCTCTATGTTGGCCATGGGGTTGTCTATCCGACCGGGTGGCTTCCTTATTTTTTGATTGCGGGAGTTCTAAGGCCTCCTCATCAAATTCAGGCAGTAGCTTTCGCTTCGGGTAGCTCTTTGTGTGGCGACTGCCGCCGTATTTGTCTGCGGTGTTGAGTACTTTGCTCCATCTGATTCTGAGTGCATCTTCCGCAGTTTTGAGCTTCTGCTTCTGCTTTTTCAGGCTACACGCAGTGGCGACGAGCCTTTTGTGGTGGTTCTTCTGCTCCAGGAACTTGTCCGGCGTGAGGTCGTCCGGACTGTTATCTTCACCGGGGATGGGTTGTTCGGTTTGTTTATCCAAGTTGCCTTGTTCGGATGGTTGCTCGATGCCGTGTTCATCGTCCACCGGCTCGCCCTGCTCTGTGGTTGGGTCTGTATGACCGCTGTCTCTGTCGAGGCGTGGCTTGGAGCGGCGCTTATGCCGCTGTTTTGACTGCTTTTCGAAGGAACGATCCTTCGTTGCGTCCTCCTGTTCTTCATCGTCGTTTCCTTTGGGTGTGTCCACCATGTATACATCGTAGGATGGGGTGGCTGTCCAATGCCCTATGGGCGCTGGTTCCTGTTCGTCTCCTACATCGTCGTCCATACCGTCGATGTCTTCGGAGTCGAAGTCTAGCATGTCGATTAAATCATCGACAGTGGCTACGAAGTGGGTGGTGGGTGGGCGTCGAATTTCTTCGTCGTCCGCATCACAATCCTGCCAGTCAAAATCTGGCCAGGACTCTCCTGACAAAGAGAGAGATCTTAGTGGATTCAGAATGTCGCCGAAGGGCGAGTGCTGAAAGATATCTGCGGTGGTGAATTCCATGATCGGCGCCCAATCGGATTTGATTGGCAGGGGCGCAGAGGGTTCGGAGTCTGGAGAAGAGTCCGGCACCTTGGAGTCACGGGCTTCGCAGAGGATTAGGTTGGTGTTCGGCTCGATCGCCATTGAGACTGCAGCCCCTGCGACGGGGTCTAGCCACCCGTCCTCGATCGGCATAGTTGGCTCTGAGCTAAGGGTCGGAGTGGGTGCGGGTGCGGCCTCTAGGGCACTGTTCGGCGGCAGAGTTAAGTCATGCCCATCGTGACAGTGCGGCGCGCTAGGCTGTGGCTCGAATCCGTCGAAGATCAAGTCTCCGCGGATGTTGGCCGTGTAATTCAAACTTCCAAATCTGACCTGATGGCCAGGGGCGTAGCTTTCAATCTGCTCCAGATGGCCAAGCGAATTGGCCCGCAGTGCAAAGCCGCCGAATATGAAGATGTGTCTGGGGAGAAAAGTCTCATCCTGGACTGCATCGTTGTTGATGATCGGAGGAGCCATCGGGCCTAAAGATGACGACACAGAGGAACTCTCAATGAAAGCACCAATGTCGGTGTCAAAACCAGCGGATCTCGGGTAGGGGGTCCCGAACTGTGCGTCTAGGCGGATGGTAACAGGAGACAAGGGACACAATGTTTTTACCCAGGTTTGGGCCCTCTCGATGGAGGTAAAACCCTACTCCTACTTGATTAATATTGATGATATGGGTAGTACAAGAGTAGATCTACCACGAGATCAGAGAGCTAAACCCTAGAAGCTAGCCTATGGTATGATTGTATGTTTGTCCTATGGACTAAAACCCTCCGGTTTATATAGACACCGGAGAGGGCTAGTGTCGGTGTCAAAACCGGCGGATCTCGGGTAGGGGGTCCCGAACTATGCGTCTAGGCGGACGGTAACAGGAGACAAGGGACATGATGTTTTTACCCAGGTCCGGGCCCTCTCGATGGAGGTAAAACCCTACTCCTGCTTGATTAATATTGATGATATGGGTAGTACAAGAGTAGATCTACCACGAGATCAAGGAGGCTAAACCCTAGAAGCTAGCCTATGGTATGATTGTTGTTCTACGGACTAAAACCCTCCGGTTTATATAGACACCGGAGAGGGCTAGGGTTACACAGAGTCGGTTACAATGGTAGGAGATCTACATATCCGTATCGCCAAGCTTGCCTACCACGACAAGGAAAGTTCCATCTGGACACGGGACGAAGTCTTCAATCTTGTATCTTCATAGTCCAAGAGTCCGGCCAAAGGTTATAGTCCGGCTATCCGTACACCCCCTAATCCAGGACTCCCTCAGTAGCCCCCTGTCGGTGTCAAAACCGACGGATCTCGGGTAGGGGGTCCCGAACTGTGCGTCTAGGCGGATGGTAACATGAGACAAGGGACACAATGTTTTACCCAGGTTCGGGCCCTCTTGATGGAGGTAAAACCCTACGTCCTCCTTGATTAATATTGATGATATGGGTAGTACACGAGTAGATCTACCACGAGATCAAGGAGGCTAAACCCTAGAAGCTAGCCTATCGTATGATTGTTGTATGTTGGGGTTGTCCTACGGACTAAAACCCTCCGGTTTATATAGACACCGGAGAGGGTTAGGGTTACACAAAGTCGGTTACAATGGTAGGAGATCTGAATATCCGCATCGCCAAGCTTGCCTTCCATGCCAAGGAAAGTCTCATCCGGACACGGGACGAAGTCTTCAATCTTGTATCTTCATAGTCCAGGAGTCCGGCTGAAGGTATAGTCCGGCTACTCGGACACCCCCTAATCCAGGACTCCCTCAATAGCCCCTGAACCAGGCTTCAATGACGACGAGTCCGGCGTGCAGATTGTCTTCGGCATTGCAAGGCGGGTTCCTCCTCCAAGTTCTTCATAAAATTTTGTAAACACCAAGGGTAGTGTCCGGCTCTGCAAAATAAATTTCCACATATTGCCATAGAGAGAATAACACAAATCTAATCTGCTGACGTATTCCGTAGCGTGACATCACGCTACGGCCAAGCCTTTATTCGAATCGTTTTTACTTCCCCACCTCAGCGTATTTTGCGAGATGGTTTCCTTGGCACGTCTTGTCAAAGTAGAGATCGTGTCCCCTTTATTTACGGGATTCTCATCAATACGGACGTGGGTAACCCAATCATGCCCGTTAGCATGTTTCCTCGATTAAAGGCGAGTCCCAAACGGTTACGGGGAGGGCCCTTGGTATTCAACCTCTTATAAAGAGACCAAGGCCTTACTCCTTTTCAATCTGAAACAAGTTCGCCCATCGTCTCGAGTTCCAACACACTAGGCTCCAGATTCCAGGCGCTTCGGACCTTCGACAATGTCCGGTTCCGACCTTCGAGGCCGATGGATGCCCTCCTCCATCACGGAGGAGGACGTGTTAAAGTTGAGAGAGGCCAAGTTCTTGGCCGGTGAAATTTCGCACAGGTTGCCTGCTCAAGGGCAGGCCATTCCCAGTCCCCAGCCTGGTGAGAGCGTGGTGTTCGTGTCTCACTTCCTTCGGGGGTTAGGCCTCCCAATGGATCCCTTCGTGAGGGGGCTGATGTTCTACTATGGGCTGGAATTCCACGACTTAGCTCCGGAGTCCATCCTCCATGTTTCCTCATTCATCGTCGTGTGTGAAGCGTTCCTCCATGTTACTCCTCACTTCGGATTATGGCTCAAGACCTTTAAGGTAGAGCCGAAGATGATTGAGGGATGGCACGCAGAGTGCGGAGGCACTGTTGTAAGCAAGAATGCTGGTGCTCCATGGCCCGAGGGCCCTTTTCAAGAGGAGCTCGGCTTATGGTAACGAGAGTGGTTCTATATCACCGTCCCCAGGGGCACCAAGTGGGTGGCGCCGCCTGCCTTTCGCTCGGGTCCCCCAGAACAGCTAGGGTCGTGGGTCAACAAAGGCCTAGATTGGGGACCACCCCTGGACGTGCCTTTGTCGCAGGGCCGCATCAGGGATCTCTTAGAAAGAGGTCTCAGCCTGGTCAAAGTGACGCAAGTCATGCTGATCCGCCGAACACTGCCCGGCAAACGCCGCCCCCTTCGTCTATGGGAGTTTAATCCGGAGGGACCGCGAGCTCTCCAACACTTTATGGGTGCAATGCCCGCGGAGATGTATAAACTGTTCTTCGGATCACAAGCAATGTGTCCGGATTTGACCGAGGATGCAGGTCTGAGCTGCAATCGCCCGGATACTCAAGTAAGTAGCCTTGTGCTCGGACTCGTTATCCATATATTTGTCATAAACTTGCCCCTAAAAGAGCTGTCCCTTTAAACAGGAGTGGATAGCGAAAGCAAAACTGATCAGGTGTCTGGCTCCCCTCCCTGAGACCAGGTCGGATCCCGTCCTAGTCAGGATGTTGAAGATTGTGCCTTTGAAGGAAAGTGAGGGAGGGGACAAGGGAACTATGGCCTCCTCGAAGGAGGCTGTTCGGAGGGAAGGAACCGAAAATTCCCCTCCTCCGGGGAAGAAAAGGACCGCCTCTGAAGACCCGCAGACCATGGCCTCAAAGCGGGGGAAAAATCCTCGTCAGAGGGTCCTACGCCGGGGAAGACCTCGGCCAAATTATGCCCTCAAGGGGATCAGCCCTCCAGCGAGCCGTAAGTGGAGAAAGATTTTCTTTTCGAGAGATGAGGGAAACCCTCGCTATATGTCTGAGAAGATTTAACCAAAATTTTACCTTTTAGCTCGGACCTCGACCCTTCTCAGCAGAGATCGTCTTCGGGGGACCTTCTTCCGGAGATGATGGAGAGCGGAATGCCTCCCCCTACCGCACCACCTAGCGAGGCGGGCGACCCTGAGGTGTCGTTGCGGAGGGTTTCTCTGAATCCGGCAGGGGTGGAAGATAGCTATGTGGCCCCCAAGGTTCTCCGCGTCCGACCTTCGAAAGAGGCCATAGGACAAGTCCGGCACCGTCTGGTGCTCGGCCGAAGGAGCTGAAGAATCTGCTGGGGCGAGCTTCTATCTCAGAGAAGCACCGTGCATTGATGGGCACGGTGATTGAAAGGATTTCGTCCACGGAAAGCGGATTGCACGAGGCCGTCAGAAGTTTACTGATGGGTTTTGAGGTACGTTAGATAATGTACACTTTTGTCAGTTGCACATAAATAAGATGTGCCCTGTGTAGATAGTAGCCCCTGAGACTCTGTGCGTTGTCAGAAGTGACGGCGCCCAGAGGATCATAACCCCAGGCCTAAAATGTCTCCTTTGAATGTAGGTGGCGAAGTGTCTGGAATCCAGCCGAACTGATGATTTTGCCGAGCTAAGGCGGCAACTTGACGTGGCAGATGCCGACATTGCGCTCGTCAACAAGTGGCTTGATGAAGCTCAAGGTATGTAATTCCTCAGACGGCACCTGGTAAGAGGAGCTTTATGCCAGTATCTTACAATGTGTGTTCTTTGACGCAGATGGTGCGGCCGCCATGGAGAGTCTTCGGGCGGAACTTGCCCGAGCTAAGGAACAAGCCAGAAAAAGTGTTGCGACTACCGAGAAGGCCCTTGAAGAGCTGAGAGCCGAACAGGCTGCTCACTGCTGGAGCAAAAAAGAAATGGCCGAGATGGCCGTGAAGCTAAAAAGCGTTGCTGACCGTTGCAAGCTTCTTGAGAAAGAAGACCGGGCGAGACGGACGGACTTAGAGGAGGCCGTTGCTGATGCCAAGGACGCTCGCTCTGCGATGAGAGCTGCGAAGGAGGAGCTGCGTCAGGCCGGAGAGATTGCGGCTGGAAAGCCCTTTATGCTCCGGAGGAAGTTTTGTGATCCAAAGCTTGATCCGTTGGTCCGGATGTGGATTGTGGCGGACACCTATCTGGATTTGGCAGCGAGTGCTGCTGATGCGACCGAACACTTTCGAGATCAAGAAGATCGTGAAGTGGAAAAACTTTTTTGGTCGCAGTTTCACAATCCAGAGCATCCACTATCAGTGGACGATCGTCTGGCTCAATGGGCCGAACTGAATAGGTTGTCCGGACTCGCCATGAGGTGCGTCATGAGTCACCTGTGGTCAGGGAAATCGGAGCTGAAGAGTTATTTCAGCTTGGTGCAGCAGTTCCTTGGTGCGGTGCCGCATATTAATGCAATTAAGAGGTCAGCATGCATAGAGGGTGCGCGGATGGCTCTTGCCCGTGTCAAGACATACTGGGCGGAAATGGAGACCACAGCTGTTGCATCCCAAGATTCGGACAGAAGCCGAGTACCCGTCGAGCACTATTTTCAGGAAGTTCTGCAAGGCGCTCGTGTAATAGAGTCGCAGTGCTCGAAGGATGCTATGTTCGAATAGCAATTTGCAATTGTAAAACATTAGTTTGATAAATTGTAGGAACTTTTTATACTTGTGCCTGCAAGTATTGTAACACCTCCTGTGCGGCCGTTTAAAATATATAGAATCTGAAAGATGGCAGTCGTCGGCTTCAGCCCCCACGCAGATAATGTGGGGGTGTTCGCAAAAGGCACATTTTCACACTTGATCCAACGTCTTGGTCCTACAAAGGAGGTGATAGCGCAGCGAACTAGGCAATCGGACTATAATGCTTTATCACTTTCACTTAGCCATAGGAGCTTGACAGTGGGACTATTTAGATAGCCCCTGGTGGCGACTGCGCTCGCCCGAGTTCGGGGCGCGTGTGTGCCTGGCCGGGAAACGGCCCTTCGTTAATGCGGAGGAATCCTATAGATTCCGGAGAGTCATTGAGTGGTTGACCAGTCTCACGCTATATCATGACAGTCAGTTTTCGGCTTTCTCTACTGAGGTGCTCGCCTGGCCGAACCGGGGCACAATCGCAGTAGTTCTCCTGGTGCCGCCTTAGCCGATAGAGCGGAACGTAAGGAGAGCCGAACACAGGAGCCGGGCAACCCAACATTTGACCAAAGACATGATTCGGAGCTGATGCATATAAGGCCAAACTCGCGACGCCGAACACTCCCTAAGGTATTCGGTCTTTATGAGAGCGGGTGAGGCAATGCTCTTAGGTATAAGCCCCTAGTGTCCAGGTACGCGCAAAAATTCTGATGTGGCCACTTGCCAAGACGCCAGCCTCCTCCTTGGTTATACTACAGAGAACCAGGGGATGTGTATCAACAAGAGACAGTAAAAAAGGCTTACGCAGGGTCTTAATCTGAAAAGAATCCTTGTAACGGGTCCCTGCTGCACGTCTGCGCCTGTGTCTCCGTTGTGCCGTATCTTGGACGGGCGCAACACGATATTCATTTGTAAAAGAGAGGATCTAAGTTGAAAAAGGTCGTGCTGAACAAAAGTTATATTAAATAAACAAAGTATAAAGTAAAATATGTAAAATTGAGCTTTATTGTCTCTTATTTTATATGTGCGGAGCCCCTAGGGCAGGGGTATATGGCCACTAAGCCTTTATCAATGATACTTTTGTGCCGGACTCATCTATCTGTGTCCGTGGTCTTAATGACCTGTTCAGATGTTTTGGCTGGTGAAGCCATTTTATTGTGGGGCTGTTAAAGCGGCCGCACAATCCTCCGCTCGGGGGAGGCACACTCAATGCTTCCCCTTCAAAGAGATGATGCCTCGTGGACCGGGCATCTTAAGCATAAGAGAAGCATAATGTGGTATTGCGTTAAACCGGGCGAAAGCTTCGCGTCCCAGCAGTGCTTGATAGCGACTTGAGAATGGGACAATGTGGAAAGTCAGCTTTTTGCGGCGGAAGTTATTGGTAGAGCCGAATATAACTTTGAGCCGGAGAAAACCCATGCAATGGGTGTCCGGACCTGGCGTTACCCCTTGAAAGGAGGTTTTGCTGTGGCGAATTCTTGTTGGGTCTATCCCCATGTAGCGGATTGTGTCCTGATATATCAGGTTTAGACCACTGCCGCCGTCCATCAAGACATTTGTAAACTGGAGTCCGTCAATTATTGGATCGAGTACCAAGGCAGTCCAGCCTGCATTCCTGATACTTCTAGAATATTCCAAATAATCGAAGATGATTGGTTTTGACAACCAGTGGCGAGACTCCTTTGGGATAGGCCGTATGGTGCTTACCTTTATGGGTGCCGCACGTTTTATAATGTGAAGTAAGTTTACTCTTTTTACTTCTTATGGGAAATTCTTTTGTTTCCTGGTGCTCTGCTTTTGGGATTCGTCATCGTCTTCGCTTGGTGTGTCGAGCCCCTTGTGTTCGGCGTTGAGTCTGCCAGATTGTTTGAAAACCCAACAGTCTCTGTGGGTATGGTTAGCAGGCTTCCCGGGAGTACTATGTATTTGACATATAATGTCCAAGATTTTGTTTAGGTTGGATAAATCATCTCTGTTATCCTGGAGGGGCGGCTTTTTCTGATTCTGCCGTGAGCTTTTGAATCCGGCGTTGACTGCCGTGCTTTTCGGACTGTTTTCCTTGGTTTGGTGACGATGCTTGTTGCGTCGCGGTTTTCCCTTTCCATCCCTAGTTTCAGATGTACTTGGGTCGCTGGTGCTACATCTTGCCAACCAGCTGTCCTCTCCTGCGCAAAAGCAGGTCATGAGGCTTGTCAATGCGGCCATTGTTCTTGGCTTTTCTTGGCCGAGGTGTCTGGAGACCCATTCGTCTCGAACGTTGTGCCTGAAAGCTGCTAGGGCTTCGGCGTCCGGACAGTCGACTATCTGATTCTTCTTAGTAAGAAATCTATTCCAGAACTGCCGAGCTGACTCTCCGGGCTGTTAGGTTATGTGACTGAGATCGTCTGCATCCGAAGGGCGGACATAGGTCCCTTGAAAATTTGCTCGGAAAGCGTCCTCGAGCTCTTCCTAACTTCCAATTGTGTTTTTAGGAAGGCTTTTAAGCCAATGCTGGGCTGGCCCTTTAGGCTTGAGGGGTAAGTATTTGATGGCGTGGAGGTCATCTCCTCTAGCCATATGTATGTGGAGGATATAATCCTCGATCCAGACTCCAGGGTCTGTTGTTCTGTCGTATGCCTCTATGTTTACGGGTTTGAATCCCGCTGGAAATTCATAATCCAGGACCTCATTGGTGAAACATAGGGGGTGTGCGGCGCCCCTGTATTTGGGTGTGCCGGATTCGGATACTGGATTTATTGCATTGCTTACGAGAGCTTGCTTTCTTGGCCCATAAATGGACCTGGATGGGCCATCTTTTTGATGTGAATCCTTAAGTGGGTCGCATGCCAGCTTAAGTGCGGCGCCGCTTGCCGCTTTGTGCTGGCCATGGGGTCATCTATCCGACCGGGTGGCTTTCTTATTTTTTGAATGCGAGGGTTCTAAGGCGTCTTCGTCGAATTCGGGCAGTAGCTTTCGCTTCGGATAGCTTTTAGTGTGGCGACTGCCGCCGCATTTGTCTGCGGTATTGATTACTTTACTCCATCTGATTCTGAGTGCATCTTCCGCAGTTTTTAGCTTCCGCTTCTGCTTTTTGACGCTGCGTGCGGTTGCAACGAGCCTTTTGTGGAGGTTCTTCTGCTCCGTCGGCTTATCAGGCGTAAGGTCGTTCGGGATGCCATTTTTGCCGGGGGAGGGTTGTTCGGTTTCTTTATCCGAGTTGCCCCATTCGGACGGTTGCTCTAAGGCATGCTCGTCGTCTGCCGGCTCATCCTGCTCTATGGCTGGGTCTGTATCGAGGCAGGGCTTGGAGCGGCGTTTACGCCGATGCTTTGATTGTTTTTCGAGAGATCGATCCCTCGTTCCATCCTCGTGTTCCTCGTTGTCTCTTCCTTTAGGTGTATCCACCATGTACACATCATTAGATGAGGTGGCTGTCCAATGCCCTATAGGCGTTGGCTCATATGCGTCTCCTGCATCGTCTTCCATGCCGTTGATGTCTTCGGAGTCGAAGTTGAGCATGTCGTTTAAATTATCAACGGTGGCTACTAAATGGGTGGTGGGTGGGTTTTGAATTTCTTCATCGTCCGTATCCCATCCTTGCTGATCGTAATCCGGCCAGGGCTCTCCTGATAAAGAGAGAGACTTTAGTGACTTCAGGATGTCGCCGAAGGGCGAGTGCTGAAATATGTTTGCGGCGGTGAACTCCATGATCGGCGCCCAATCGGATTCGATCGGCGGGCGCGCGGAGGGCTCGGGGTCCGGAGAGGAATCCGGCCTCTCGGGGTCACGGGCATTGCGGGGTGCGGAGCTGGCGTTTGGCTCGATCACCTTTGAGATCGCAGCCCCCGAGGCGGCGTCCAACCACTCATCCTCGACCGACGCAGTAGGCTCAGAATTAAGGGTCGGAACCAATGCGCGTGCGGCCTCCAGGACATTGTTCAGCGGCAGAGCTAGATCATGCCCATTGAGACAGTGCGACGCGCTTGGCTGTGGCTTGAATCCGTCGAAGATTAAGTCCCTGCGGATGTCAGCCGTGTAGTTTAAACTTCCAAATCTGACCTGATGGCCAGGGGCATAGCTTTCGATCTGCTCCAGGTGGCCAAGCGAATTGGCCCGCAGTGCGAAGCCGCCGAAGACGAAGATCTGTCCGGGGAGAAAAGTCTCACCCTGGACCGCACCGTTGTTGATGATTGTCGCGACCGGTTTTCCAATAAAAATGTTTATTGAGAAACCGATCTGTTGAGTCCAGTATGAGGAAAATCCACCATACTGGTAGACAAAATTCTTGATACAATGAGCCAGTAGCATAAAATATATTACAGGGTCGAGCTAAGGATGCTCAACAAATTATTACAAGCGCGCCAATAATTATACATAATGGCGGATATGACACAGTGGTGTGGTGGCATACTACTGACTCGAGAATAAGGTGGTGGTGGAAAAACACAGTGGGGAGTGGATAACACGACTCTTAAACTGGCATCTCATCGAGCGTCGAGGTGAGGCTCGATGAATTTATTCGGGTAGCGGAAGCGGATATAATACAGTGACCAATCCAGGGTCGCACGAGACTGACTGGGATTCCTCTAGGCATCGGACTCGCTATCGAACTCTTCATCCATGAGATCGCCTTCGTCAGCATCTGGCCAAATCAACAAGCCAGGTGAGTACTTTGAAAGTACTCGCAAGACAGTTCGGACGTAAGATATAACAAATGAATGCATGAATGCAACATGATTAATTTATCAATGCACATTCAATTTAGTAAACAAGGTAAATAAATAGGAGTCGGCGGTAGTCTGCCTGAAAACCCAACAAAAATAACTGAGAACCGATTGGGTGTCTGAAGCGACGCCTCGAAAGGTGAACAAATAAATAAAATCATGCCGCAGTCGGGCGTCTGAGCGACACCACGGAAAGGGCTTAAACTGAAAATAAAAGACATGCGTGCCACAGTTGGATGTCAGGGCGACATTACAGAAAGGGCTTATAAAAATAAATGACGACAACGCCACAGTCGGATGTCTGAGCGACATCGCAGAAAGGGCTTATAATAAAAATAAATGATAACAATGCCATAGTCGGATGTCTGAGCGACATCGCAGAAAGGGCTTATAATAAGAATAAATGATAACAATGCCACAGTCGGACGTCTAAGCGACATCGCAGAAAGGGCTTATATCGACAGTAAAAAGACAATACTACCACAGTCAGACGTCTGAGCGACATCACATAAAGGGCTTTCACCACAAAGGTATAGTACTCAAAATAAATATTCAACACATGAATATAAACAGGTTAGTCCATCCACAGGAATAAACATTTAACCGGACTTAGTACTCATGTGATCCACCGGAGTATCTGTCACCAAAACTGACACTTATCAGGATAAGATAATACAGAACTTGGACATGGACAAGATGATTCGAGGATTTATGACTCTGCGGAGTTTGTACTAAAATTACCCACAGCCAACGGATTTCCGTAGTCCTGAAGGACTAGTTCCGTTTATGGTATTTCAGAAGAAACACAGCTAACCAGTACACACCCATCCTACCTCATGATGCCAGGAATCACCCTAGACATCGTCCAAGAAAAACTTTTGAGACGGGGATATGACAATCTCAAATAGCATGGGATCAAATTTATATACGCACGCTCTAAGGGGTGCACGCCTCTCGGTCCCAACCGGAAACACCCATGCCCCCTGACCGGATGACTGGCTTTAATCCAGGGCCATGGAACCATCATCACGGCCTCTCCATTTGGTGTGTACCAGGAAAGCGGTTTGCAACTTACTAAGCCATATCCCTTGCGGAAAACATGTGGTAGTACGGGAAGGGAAATGGATGGGAGCCGAACTGATATGGGTTGACACTGAAGTCAAATAGTATGGCATAAGACTGGCATGCTGCAACACTACCATCTTACCCATCCTCATGCCAACACATGGCCATGCACATTCACATCCAACACGTATGGATTATCGAGCTCACTTTCCTCAACTTTGCATGAAAATAACATTCATCGGTATGCTCGCAAACATGCCATGCAACTACTTAATGCAAACATGCCAAAGCACTTATCATATCAAAAGTTCAAACATGCTTGCCTGGTTCAGAGTAGTCGGAGCCTAGCTCGGTGAAGTTCGCGGTTCCATCACCTCCTTCAGTATCTACGGTATAAAGAAAACATACGCGCTAACGTAAATACCGTGAGGTGCACTAAACTTTCTCCAAATATTTTTCAAATAAATCTGATAAAAAACTAGACAAAATTTCAAAGAGGACAGAAAAAGAATCAATCAAAAATACTCTTCTGTTTAAAAGTTATTAGTGTTTTAGTCCAGGGACTCATCTGTAATGAAACAAAAAGTTTCCAGGGGCTAACTTATAAAAACAGAAAACGATTCGATTAAGAATACGCCGGCCCAGAGGGGAGGCGT
Organism: Triticum monococcum; assembly: GCA_034509565.1. Lineage (NCBI taxonomy): Eukaryota > Viridiplantae > Streptophyta > Magnoliopsida > Poales > Poaceae > Triticum > Triticum monococcum. The sequence continues at coordinate 702,723,757 of CM067847.1, forward strand.
ACTTTGGCAGAAGGCGCCTTCAGAAAACGGTTCGTTTAAAAAGAACGGAGAGGCTGACGGGCGGGTCCCACTCCTCAGGTTTGAAATCGAAAGTAGAGATTTGGCGCCCGAGGGCCGCGGTGATCGCCGGCGGCGATCTACGGCGAGGCAGGAGGATCGGAGGTCACCAACGTGCTCACCGTGTCCTTCCGCACCGGTGGGTGGTGGGAATGGTCGCCGGCGAGCACCACGTCGACGGCGGCCTCAACTCCGGCGGACAGCGGTTCGGGCGTTGATAGATTTCGCCGAGGAGGGCTGCAAGGATCGAATCGAGGTGGGGGTTAGAGCACTAGGTGTAAGAGAAGGCTACGGAGGGGGTTTGGGCACCGGAGATGGCCTCACCGTAGTGAATCGTGTTGGAGGCCGAGGCGGATCGGGGCAGCCGGAGTTGGGGAAGAAGGCCCCCTCGAGGCTCTTCTTGTGGCTTAGCGGGGTCTGGTGAGGTGGTGGAGGTGTGCGGGGTCGAGAGCGAGCTCGGGGGTGCTATATATAGCCGGCCCGAGGCGGTTGCCGCGAACGGGATAAGTCCGGCGAGTGATTACGGTGGCGTAGTGGCTGGACGGTTGGCTTAGGGCTTGAGCAGCGACTAGATCATGTACTAACTCCATACTGGTGCCTAACCCCGCAAGGCAGGAGCGGTTACGACCTGTCCTCAACGGAACGGCCGTGCAGCACGTCAGCGGCAGAGAGCGTGCCCTGTGCGTGCTAGGCCACGGCGACGGTGCAGCGGGTGTGCTGGCGTGCACTGGCAAGGGAGACAGCCACGCGGAGCTTCCAGGTGACTTGGGCGGCGCTGAACGGCGTTTCGTGCAGGAGCTGTCTCCCGTTGGTCGCCACGGGTGGCGCTGCCACTGCAGAAGACGCCGGCGCAGGCGGGCCAGGGAGCCACCGACGCCGGGAACCAGCCAAGCGCATGTGCGGCGCTCTGGACAGCGGGGAGGGGCTACACGCAACGCGCCATGGTGTACTGTTGACAAGTGACAAATCTCTGACGAAGAAACGACACTGAACTTCTCTGAACTTTCTGAATTTTACTGAAAATGCAAAGTAACAGTGCCGGCCAGGTGTTCGACAGAATGATTCTGGCATGTAGGAGGTTCTCCTTGGGCCGAAACTTGGTGGGGTGGTCTCTCATTGTACCAGAGGGCTTCCTGAATTGTGGTGGAATTTTTGGAGAAGCGAAGATATGAATTTCACCAAATTTGGTAAATCTGGTCCAAACTTGCAGAGGCTGAAATTTGAAAAATTTGAAAAGAGGAAGAGTGGATCTTGATGGTTCTGAGTTGTGGATGCTAAGGACTATCCAGAGAAATTGGCTTGAGATCAAAACTCAAAAGCAATAAGGTACTTGCCTTGAAAATTACTTAGGCTCATAATAGAAGACATAATTGTTTTGGGAGATAAAATAAATGAAATAAAATTCAAAAATGGTTTGGACTTGTTGGAACAGAGAACTTAGATTTCTCCAAGGAGGAAGAAGGGATCTTGAGAGGTTTTACCACATGTGACATGGTAAAATCATGGGTGGTTTCAAAGAGAGAAGTCCCAAAACTCCTAGGGTTTCTTTAAAAGGAAATTAAATAATTTTCCAAAAATATATATTTGAGAAGGGAACCATCAGAGAAAAGGTTTTAAAAAATCAAACACCAGAGTTGAAGAAGATACAAGAATAAAGTCCTTGCCATGGAATTTTTTTGAGAGAGAGGTGTTTGAAAGGATTTAAATGATCTTCTTCAGAACCAACAAAAATTTTGTTGAAAATGAAATAAACATTTTGGAGTGTCACAACACCTACCCCCTTAGGAAAAATCTCGTCCCCGAGATTTCAGCTGATCCTCAAATAAGTGTGGGTGCTCTGTCCTAAGAAAATCCTCTCTTTCCCAAGTTGCTTGTCAGGACCCCGATTCCAAGTCACATCGATCTAGCTGGTAACACCTCATATCACTTTGCGGCCTCATGCACGGTATTCCACGGGTGTCGCCTTACCATGGCCCGGGACCGTTTGCGCCTTTTGGCTCACGTATATGATAGTGTCGCTAGCATCCATATGACAGAGAACCCGGGCCGACATGGCTAGTTGTGAACCCAAAGTGGCACAGACCTATGGGGACAGGCACACATGAATCACATCGAGCATGTTGGTCATCAGTGAGTGATTCCGGGCTGTAGCACTGGGCTAACAGGACTCCGGGGAACCCGGGCTGTAGCAGGCTAGGCAGGACTCCGGAAGTCACCGCGTGACATTTCCCCGAAGGGACAGACATAGGAACGAGGTGAATCACATGCCGGCCAGTCAAGTGTCCTGAACAGTAGTGCTGGGCTAACAGGACTCCGGTGAACCGGGCTGTAGCGGACTACTATGGCTCAAGGAACACTAGACTACATTTCCCCATAAGACAGGCTGCCAAGGAGAAACAACTAGATTGTCGGATCCCACTCATACCAAGCATTTCAATCATACACACAATATGCCCGATATGAGTACATACAACATGGCATGACAACAAAACTCTACAACTCAAGTACTTTATTTAAAGGCTCCAGAGAGCCATACATAACATGTTCATACAGATAGGGGTCACATGACCCGACACTCAAGTCATACAATCATACAAGCACATGCGGAAGCAACTAGTCTGAGTACAGACTCTAGAAAGAAAGAAGGCTTCTCGAAGCTTGACTACCTACATAGGGCCCTCCATGGCCAGGATCACCACCTGGGTGGCTAGTCACTCGTCGACGTCAAGGTCTACATAGAACCCATCGGAGGGGGCGGTGTTGTCGTCTGAAAACAGTAATAAGCAAACATGAGTACAAAGGTACTCAGCAAGTCTTACATCAGAACCTAATATACATGCTCATTCTCAAGGAGGTGGTGGTGTTATTGCGGCAAGCCAGCTTTGACTCTTGGCTAAACTATCCTACGGAACTTCTCTAGTAAAATATTTTTTCGCACATGAGTCCACTACTCACCAACACAATACTCCACCGGGGATCCTCCCTCGTCATCCTACGAGAGGGCCATCCTCGGTACTCACACTTATCTTGAGTATTTTAGTAGTATCCATTATCTTGTCTATGAACTGTATAGGCAACCAAGTAGTCCTTTACCGCGGACGCGGCTATTCGAATAGTTTTATACCCTGCAGGGGTGTACTTCGTCATACACGCTTTCACCACTTATCGCCGTTTACACGACATGTACTCGGCAACCTTCAATCGGAAGCCCAGCGAGGGTGTCGGCCACGGCCTACCTAAACACTCAAGGCTCTAGTCCAGGTTTATCGCCTATCCAGGTTCCATCCGCAGGGAGTCCGGCCGAGGTTTCCACATACGGCCCCGAACGATGTGATCAGGGTTCCCGAGACACCAAACGGGTGACTCGGTACACCGTGCCATGGTGTATCTACCGCAACATAGCCCACCCCTAGGGTCAGCGCTACGCACGGCCGCCAACACATAACCTACAAGCACCAGAAACTATTTGCAACTCCTGGACAGAGTACTAGGGTGATTAAGAAGCCGAGAGGGTAAATTAAGGATCCCAATGCATGGTAGTAGCTGAATCTTAAATCACACATACAGATCTCAGTTTTTAGGGACGGTCTCAATGAAACAACCCACCATGTACTCCTACATGGCCTCTCATTGATACCTTTACCAAAACATGTTCAACACATTCCTCATACTACCGACATAATCATATCACTCTAGCCCATCACCCAGATGAACCAGACCTGACACAACTCTAAGCATAGCAGGCATAGCAAGGTAGGAACCACATACATGGCTCAATCAACTCCTACACATGCTAGTGGGTTTCATCTAGTTACTGTGGCAATGACATGTCATGCAGAGGATAAGGGTTCAACTACCGTAGCACACAGCAGTTTGAATCACGTTGTCTTAATGCAGTAAACAAGAGCAGAGGCGAGAACATGGGTTGTATCGAAATGATCAATGGGTTGCTTGCCTGATGGAGTGGTAGTGGGATACTGCCCTTTAGTTGGATACTCGTGAATATCCTCGGAGACAGAACCTACCACGAAGAACACATCGGAACACAATCAACACATGACGATATGCAACAATATGATGCATGCTATGACATGGCAATATGAATGTGTCTTGGCCTAATGCAAGCTAAAATAGAAAGGGATGAACTCATTTGAATCAAAGATTCAAATATTAGCTCATTAAACATGGCCTTAATGGTGCATTTCCTTATTCTGTTAAACAGCAAGGTAAACTTGTTTTGTCATGCATGAAACCATTACAGATGGATAGATTGAATTTTTCTGATAATTTTTCATATATAAATTATTTCATTTGGAGTTATGGTTGATTTTCTATGAATTTTTGAAGTTTGAACTATTTTCTGGAATTTCCTGTATAAAACTAATTCCAGTAAATCAATTACTGCGTCAGCAATGCGTCAGGGTGACGTCAGTGTCAACGGGGACGTCCAGGTCAAACCTGACTGGTGTGTCCCACGTGTCAGTAGTTAATTAAGCTAATTAACTTTAATGAAAACTAATCTGATTTGGTTAGCAGAGGGGGCCCACTTGTCATTGACTCAGAGGAGTCAACTGGGCCCACCCAGTCCACGTCAGTGGTCAAACCCACCGGTCAACAGGGCTAATCCCGCCGGCGTTGAGTCGCCGGTGAGGCCGAGACGGCGGAGGGCTTCGGAAAACGCCCTCAGGGGACCAAAACGATGGCGGAGATCATCTACGGGTAGTTGGGAACAAGCCACAGCGTTTGGTGGTGGTGGTTGGGCTCGGGGTGGCCGGAAACGTCGCCGGCGACGAGCTTTGCGGTCGCCGGAGTCGGGTGAAAGGGAGCCCGAGGCTACGGGGCACGGCGAGGCACGTGGTGAGGTGCGTTGTGCCCCTAGGGATGCGGTGGAGTTGTTAGACTAGGTGGCATGGCCGGTGTCTGGCCGGAGACACGTCGGCGACGAGCTCCGCGGCGGTGTGTGCGGGTGAGCTCCGTGTGCTCGCTGTGGTGCACGAGGAGGAGAACGGAGAGGATGGGGAGGTAGCTGGGCTCAGAGCGGTCACGCAGAGATAGACGACGCGGTCGGGGACGAGCCGGAGCAAGCGGGGCGGCGGAGGCGATCTGGGCAGCCCGAGGTTGAAGACGAGCTCGGTGGAGTCGTTTGCAGGCCTCCGGCGGGGCGTGGCTTGGTGGAGCGATCGAGGAGGAAGTGGCGGAGCTTCAGGACACGGTGGAGCAGCACGAGGACGGCGGTGGACGCGACTACGGTGGCGGGACGGCGACGGCTGCGTCTGCCATGGCGAAGGGGAGCGTGGGAGTGAGGCAGGGGGCGAATGAGCGTGTCTAGGGGGTCGAGGCGGCGTCGTGGAGCCTGTCCAGGCCAGCAGGGCGGCGAGGGGAAGAAGCAGGGCGACAGCCAGCTGCGTGGCGCGCGCGGGTGCCGCCGTCGAGCACCTGCCTGCCTGCCTGGCCAAGCCAAGCTGCTCGCTGGCGTGGTGGCTAGGCTGTGCCGGCAGGTGGGCTTGGTGGGCGGCGCCAGGTAAGGCCCAGGTGGGCTTCTCCCTCTCCTTTTTTTAATTTGTTTCTGTTTTCTATTAAACTGTAACTGTTGGGCTTTATTAAAAATACTAAAATGTTTCCAAAAATCCTGAAAATAAATGTGAGCTCTGTTTAGAATATTTCCAACAAGAAACATTTATTCCCAAAATTATTTGAGCATTTAAATTATTTTATAGCATTTAAATGCCCAAATTCAAATACTTATAATTTAAATCAATGACCTTCTGTTGACCTAGAAAATTGTGCACCAATTTTGCCAGAGGTTCTAACCCAAGACAAAGAGGGTGAACATTTTAGAAGGGCATTTCAGGTTCATTGAAATTATTTTTAGTAAACCCTAGTTGATTTCAGGGGGGGTGCTGGGGGTTCTGCCTTCCCCATTTCAAGTTTCTGTTGAAAGAAGACATGATGCAACACTCTAATGCATGGTGTAGCTAGGATGTGACAACTCACCCCCACTCAAAAGAATCTCGTCCCGAGATTTAGGATCCTCTGGAAAGAAGGTGGGGTACTCGAGTCGAAGACGATCCTCCCTTTCCCAAGTGGCTTCTTTCTCGGAATGGTGTGACCATTGAACCTTGAGAAACTTGATATTATGACATCGAGTGGTACGCTCGGCTTGATCAAGGATACGAATGGGATATTCCCGATAAGAGAGGTTATCTTGTAGATCAAGCGTTTCGTGGTCCACTCCACGGATAGGATCCGCGAAGCAACGCTTGAGTTGTGAAACGTGGAAGACATCATGAACTCTGGAAAGATGTGGAGGTAGTTCCAATTGGTAGGCAACTTCTCCTCGTTTGGCAAGAATGCGAAAGGGTCCAATGTAACGAGGAGCCAATTTGCCTTTGATACCGAAACGATGGGTTCCCTTTAACGGGGTAACCCGAAGGTAAGCCTTCTCGTCAACTTCATAAGTCATAGGCTTATGTTTACGATCATATTGACTCTTTTGACGAGATTGGGCTGTTTTCAATTTCTCATGAATAACGCGAACCTGCTCTTTCTGACCAGTTAAGAGGCGTTCGACATTTTCGTCCATAGAGAACTTCAAAAGGAGCTTTGCCCAAGCTAGCTTGATAACTATTGTTATAAGCAAACTCCGCGAATGGGAGGCATTTCTCCCAACTCATTCCGAACGAGATAACAGAAGCTCGGAGCATATCTTCCATAATTTGATTGACTCGCTCTACTTGACCACTTGATTGAGGATGGAAGGCGGTGCTAAAGGAGAGATGAGTTCCCATAGCATTTTGGAAACTTTCCAAAAATTGAGAGGTGAAGAGACTCCCACGGTCTGAGTTAATTTCCAATGGGACACCATGAAGAGACACTATTCGGGAGATGTATAAATCGGCTAGCTGGCTAGCAGTGATGCTCTCACGAACAGGTAGGAAATGGGCTACTTTGGAAAGACGGTCGATCACGACGAAGATGGCATTATTCCCTCTCTTGGTCCTGGGAAACCCAGTAATGAAATCCATACTGATTTTATCCCATTTCCATTCAGGAATAGCCAAAGGTTGAAGGGTGCCAGCAGGCCGTGTATGCTCTGCTTTAACACGACGACAGATGTCGTAGCTAGCAATGTATTGAGCGATTTCTCTCTTCATCCTAGTCCACCAAAACCTCTGGCGTAGGTCTTGATACATTTTAGTGCTACTGGGATGAATGGTGAGAGGGGATTCATGAGCTTCCTTAAGGATCAACTGGCGTAGATGTTGTTTCTTGGGAACCACCAAACGGTTCTCAAAGAAGACAGCACCCCGCTTATCCATGGAAAAACATTTCGCAACTCCGCTAGCAATGTTTCCCTTAATCCGGGATATGCCCTTATCATACCACTGGGCGGTTATGATCTGATCCATAAGGTTAGGTTTCGCCACCAGGGTGGATAGGAATCCTCGAGGAACAATGTGAAGATTAAGCTTACGAAATTCCTCGTGGAGAAGTGGTTGACTTTGTTGTAACATCAGGTTGTTACAATAGGACCTACGGCTTAGCGCATCAACCATGACATTGGCTTTGCCCGGGGTGTAGGTTATTCCTAAGTCATAATCCGAGATCAACTCGACCCAACGTCTTTGCCGGAGATTCAAATCTGGTTGGGTGAAGATATATTTCAAACTTTGGTGATCGGTGACGATCTCGCAATGATTACCGAGGAGGTAATGTCGCCGAGTTTTAAGTGCATGGACTACAGCTGCAAGCTCTAGATCATGTGTGGGATAATTTTCCTCATGTGGGTGTAATTGCCATGAAGCATAGGCAATTACCTGACGATCTTGCATGATTATGCAACCTAGTCCTTGTCGCGAGGCGTCGCAATAGATAATAAAGTCCTTGGAGAGATCTGGTGGTACCAGTACGGGGGCAGATGTCAGGCGTCTTTTCAGTTCCTGGAAGCTGAACTCGCACTGTGGATGTCACATCCCTAGCTTCTGGTAATGCTCTAGGCTAGCTTCATGTGTGCACCATGTCTAAATTCAGAAACTTGAATTGAGGAAATTTGAAAGCCTCAAAATTTTAATTAAAAGAAGGGCAATCACCTTTTAAATTGCAATCAGTGAAATCCAAATGCCCTAGAAATAGCTCTGACAATTTTGGCAAGAGTTATAAATCAAACCAAAATTTTGGAACATTTCTAAGGAATTATTTGGGCTCTGATTTTAAATCAATAATTATTTGAATTGGATTTATATCTACTATTAAATGAATATATGTCCAATAATTCTGAAATATTTTATGGAGCTTTGGTTTAATTCTTTTAGCTTCAAAAAAATATTTCCAGAAGCAACAAAATTGATTTGGTTTCAAAACCAAATTCAAAACAAACCTGCAAAAATAGAAAACAGATAAGATTAGAAAAATAGAATAAAACAACAAAGAGAGAGAAGGACCTACCTGGGCCACTTGCCTGGCCGGCCCAGCTCGCTGGCCAGCCCACTGGCCTCCTCCCCGTCATCTTCCTCCCCTGCCAGGAGGACGAAGGTGCGTGCTCGCCGCGCGCGTCCACGCGCGAGCCACCTCCTGCTTGCTCGCCGCTGCTGGAGGCTACCCCGAGCGCCATGACACCCCTGGACCCTCCTGCACTCCTCTCCTCTCTTCCTCGAGCGCCCTCCCTCCTCTGTCTCTCTCGCTCGCGTTCGTCCGAACGCGCCCGTCGCCACCGACGCCGTTCGCCGCGGCCACAGCCACCACCTTGCCTCCCCGACGCCTCCTAAAGCTACGCCTCGACCTACTCTTCCTCCTCACCGCTCCAAGCGACGCCGGGAGCCCTGAAGTGTCGCCATCAAGCTCGTCCCCGCCGCCTCTGCACGGAGATCGCCGCCACCGTTCCGTCGTCACCAAGCCGTCCCCGAGCCCACTTAGCATCTCATCCGACTCCTCATGAGCTCCTCTTCCTCTCCCCTCACTCCGTGCACTCAATTTCGTCCCCTAGCTAGCTGTCCGCCGGACCCGAGAGCTCATCGCCGTCGTAGTTTCTCACCGCCGTGGCCAGGGCCACCCCAGCTTGCGCTTGAGCGCGTCACCGTGTTCGCCGCACTCCCAGGAGCCCGCAGCACCCTTCGGTTTCCCCTCTAGTGCACCGTAGCGACGAATCCATCATCGCCCGAACTCCGGCCGCCGCGGATGACCTCGCCGCTGTTAACCCCGGCCACCCCAGGCCAGGAAACGACCACCGTTTTTCGCGCACCACTGCATGCGTTCAAACGCAACTAACCGCGCTCAAAATGATGCCCGGTGGCTCGATTCCGAAGCCCTCCGCCGCGTCTGGCTCGCCGGCGGCGAGCCGCGGGTCAACTCCGGCGTGTTTTGACCCCAGTTAGCTGGGTTGACTCCCCCCCTGACTCACTGACGTGTGGGCCCAGGCGCCTGCTTAATTAGTGTTAGGTTAGTTAGTGTTAATTAACTTAGCTAATTAGATGAGCCACTGACATGCGGGCCCCGCCCGGCTAACTAAGTAGTTAGGGCTAATTAACTTGGTTAGTTGACTGGGTCACTCACCAGTGGGTCCCACTGGTCAGGTTTGACCTGGTCGACGCTGTTGACCTACTGACGTCACTGTGAGGTCATGCTGACGCAATAATTCCTTTCTGGAATTTAAGTAAATCTTAAATGATTTATTTATTTTCAAAAAATACCCAAAACTTCTAAAAATCATAGAAATTAAACCGTAACTCCAAATAAGATAAATTATATATGAAAAATTATCAGAAAAGTTCAAGGAATCTGTTTATGGCATTTTCATGCATGTTAGAACAACTTAAGGCCACTGTTTAGGACAAATTCAATAAAGGGCATTTAAATAATCATATATGGAGTTGGAATTTGAATCTTATATTCAAACCAACTTCATTTAATTGTGTTGCTAGTTGCATTAGCTCAATCAACAACATATTGCCATGTCATTATCATGCATCATGTTGTGCATTGCATTGATTGTATTCCTTCTCTATTGCTGGTATTTGTCCCCTCCCGATAGACGTGGTACCGACGCTGTGATCGTTGACACTGATGAAGACCCGATGATATCTTCAGAAGTGCCAGGCAAGCACAACCCCTTGTTCATTCCGATACAAGCCCACTCTCTCGCTCCTGCTCTCTTTTACTGCATTAGGACAACAACGATTCATCTGTTACTTGTTGCGGTAGTTGAACCCCTTATCCTCTGCATGACCTGTCATTGCCACAGTAAATAGATGAAACCCACTAGCATGAGTAGGAGTTGTTTGAGCCCTGATGTGCCTACTCATTCATGCTTGTTTGTCATGCCTGCTACTGCTTAGAGTTGAGTCGGGTCTGATTCATCAGAAGTGAATCGGAATGGTGTTGAACATGTCCTACTGTGGGTGAGCTAAGTGTGTGAACACGATTTGGTAAAGGTAGCGGTGAGAGGCCTTGTAGGAGTACATGGTGGGTTGTCTCATTGCAGCCGTCCTCAGGAACTGAGCTCTGTGTCTGTGATCCATGAACAGCTACTACCACTCATTGGGATCCTTAATTGACCCTCTCGGCTTCTTAATCACCCTAGTACTCTGTCCAGGAGTTGCAACTAGTTTCTGGTGTTTGTAGGTTATGTGTTGGCGGCTGTGCGTAGCGCTGACCCTAGGGGTGGGCTATGTTGCGGTAGATACACCATGGCACGGTGTACCGGGCGCCCGTTTGGTGTCTCGGGAACCCTGTTCACATCGTTCGGGGCCGTATGTGGAAACCTCGGCCGGACTCCCTGCGGATGGAACCTGGATAGGCGATAAACCTGGACTAGAGACTTAAGTGTTTAGGTAGGCCGTGGGCGACACCCTCGCCCGGCTTCCGCTTGAAGGTTGCCGAGGTACATGACGTGTACAGGGCTATAAGTGGCGGGAGCGTGTGTGAAGAAGTACACCCCTGCAGGTTTATCATTATCTATTTGAATAGCCAGATTCCTCGGATATGGAAACTTGGACCCCTTGCATAGTTCATAGACAAGTGGAAGTGGATACCCTAAAACTCGCAAGATAAGCGTGAGTGCTATGGATGGCCTTCTCGTAGGGAGACGGGAGCGGATCCATAGTGGTGTATTGAATGGTGAATGTGTGGACTCGTGTGCGCCACCTCAAAAGAGTTGCTCGCAATCGTAGTTCAGGTTAGCCACTGAGTCAAAGCTGGCTTGCTGCAGTTAAACTCCACCACCCCCCTTGTTGATACCGATGCATATGTAGTTTAGTACTGATGTAAGTCTTGCTGAGTACCTTTGTACTCACGTTTGCTTAATTTATGTTTTGCAGAGAGATTTCAGTCTCGCTAGTAGTTCCCCGTGGACTTCGACGTTTAGCTTGATACCTCAGCTACGATCTTGTGCCCTCGGCAGGATCTGGTAGATAGTCAGGCTTCTTAGCCTTTTCCATTTGTAGATGTCTGTTCTCAGACATGTTAAGCTTCCGCATGTGCTTTGGCTTGTATGCTATGATTGTTGGGTCATGAGACCCATGTTTGTAATATCTCGCTCTTCGGAGCCTAATGAATTAATACTTGAGTCGTAGAGTCTTGTTGTGATGCCATGTTGTATTTACACATATCGAGCATATTGTGTGTATGATTGAAATGCTTGGTATGTGTGGGATCCGACAATCTAGTTGTTTATCCTTGGCAGCCTTTCTTATGGGGAAATGTAGTCTAGTGCTCCTTGAGCCATAGTAGTCCGCTACAGCCCGGTTCACCGGAGTCCTGCTAGCCCAGCACTACTGCTCAGGACACTTGACTGGCCGGCATGTGATTCACTTTGTTCCTATGTCTGTCCCTTCGGGGAAATGTCACGCGGTGACTTCCGGAGTCCTGCCTAGCCTGCTACAGCCTGGGGTCCCCGGAGTCCTGTTAGCCCAGTGCTGCAGCCCGGATTCACATGCTGCTGACCGACACGCTCGATGTGAATCATGTATGCCTGTCCCCATAGGTTAGTGACGCTTTGGGTTCACGACTAGCCATGTCGGCCCGGGTTCTCTGTCATGTGGATGCTAGCAACACTATCATATACGTGAGCCAAAAGGCGCAAACGGTCCCGGGCCAGGTAAGGTGGCACCCGTGGGAATACCGTGCGTGAGGCCACAAAGTGATATGAGGTGTTACCGGCTAGATCGATGTGGCCTGGAATCAGGGTCCTGACAGCGTTGGTATCAGAGCCTGACTACCTGTAGGATTACCAAGCCAAACCGGTCGAAGTCGTGTCTAGGAATACTTTAGTTATATAAGGGAATTGATTGTAGAAGGGAACGTAAGGCTCTTTTTACTCCTTATCCTCATGACCTTCTGATCTGAGTCACCTTATCTTCTATGGGGTTAAGAACTAGGCTTCTCTTCTATGTCACAGGATGACGTGTTACTAAACCGTAGTTGACTAGGATTGTTGAGTTCAAGCCTCAGTTCAGTTCCTACTACTTCCGTGTGTTCATAGTTGGTCTCGGAACCTTGATATTGTGCTTCTAAGTGGTTATGCCACCAATTTGCAGGATGTCTCAAAACTTTTTGAGCATTTACAGCCGTTATGCTGTCCGAGTCATCCCAGGTTTCTAGATAGTCTGATGCATTTGCAATCCATCTTCCTATCCCGATGTCCTTTGGGCCAGATTAAGCACTCTAGTCGGTGAGTTGAGGTACTCTGTTGCCTCGACATATATGTTGGAGCTATTATTATGACCCTAGGTGTTTTGGGGAGTCACCTAGTAATCTAGCCATGTTTTGTGTTCCCGGTGTGATAATTCTGGCCACCATTCTCGAAAGCATCCCGTGATGCCATGTAGTGGTAGGTATTCTATTCATGGGTTCTTGAACCCGAGATTCACCCTACTTACCTCATGTTGATAGTGTTGCTAGTTCCTTTAGGATATTAGCAACCTTTGCGATAGTTCTCGAGGTTCGTGGTATATCCTTCTTCCAATTATCATGAACCATTCTTGGCAGGAGTTCTTTGAACCAAAAGGTCACGACAGAGTGCTCCTGATGAGTTCTCCATTCTATGTTGTGACTCTGCCAACCCTACCTTTCTGCATGGGTTATCCGGAAGAAATATGTTGAACTCGTTCGACATACTAATCTATGCATCCACAACTCAGAAAGTTATATGTACCTTTGAGTTGTTTCCCTTCCGTTATATTCCGATCTTCGTCTATCAATTGATAGTGAGGAGTATGTATGCATTCGTGTTCATCGATGCCTAGTACTCTTGTGGTTCGTCAAGCCGTTCTATTTCAGAATGACTAGGAGAAACAAACTCCAGTACCTCATCCATTTCTGGGATCGGGTCAAAGTGGTTGTATTCCGCAGATCAAAATGCCAATCCAGCTTTTGTTCTGTTCTACCTCGGAGTATTACCCCCTTTATGTCAGGATTGTCATAGGAAATGCAGCATCTCTCATGAATTCTTGACGTAGTGATACTCTCCCCATCATTATTCATTTCTCGGTTTCCGTGTTGTTGCAACCGGAATGCCGACAAGTGAGTCGTGATGTGTGAAATCAATACTCCTAGCAACCATGTTGCTTCGTAGTAAATGGATGAAATTCTCATTCTTAGCGTGTTGGTTATCAAATCAGCATCCTAAGATTGATCGTGCTACCTAGTCCTTATTTCTGGTGCACTCTTCGATCGAGGAGTTAGGATTCTGCCAAACCCTTGCTCTTTTGATCACATCTTCTTGCCTTGAAAGCAAGATTGATCTCGAGCTTAGTAACATATCAGTGGTTCGTGATTTTCCGGATATCTTCTCGGAAGTGTTACCAGGTTGTCACCTGACCGTTATGTTGAGTTCGTGATCAAGTTGGTTTTCCGATAAACCACTTTTCCCCAAGAACCTGTGTTGGATACCCCTGAACTAATTGGTTAAGCTAAAACAAACAACTTGGAGAGTTGGAAGATAAAAGCTTAATCTACTTAGTTCACTCTTAAGGGATATCCTTGTGTGTGTGTGTGAGTGCTGAAGAAAGGTGATATCTTCATCAATTGGTCCTCGCGATCAGTTGTTGGATCTATTGCCTTGACAAAACTTTGACTTGAATATGGGATATCGTCAAGTCAAATCAGAACCAACGATGTTCGTAATGTTGTCTTACTCGTGGCTGATCCCTCGAGCATACACCATTACATCTTTTGGTCTGACCAATACTATCACATCGTTCACATGATGGTGGAAGTCCAGTGATATGGAAATACCGATGAGTTGTTGTTGAGCCCATCAACAACATTTTATCTCCCCCATGATTCATGTCGAACGCTACACTAGCATTGGAAACTTTATAAGCATTATCTTCGTGTTTTGTTCATGAAGCATATGTTTGGATGAAAGTAGTGACTTTCCCTGATTCATATGCATATGTTGCAAGTTGCCGCCGTGAATTTGGGAAAGTTGTCTTGCTTTCTCTGGAATCATCCCAAATCGGTCACGCATACGTGCGAAGTATACTGTGGTTTGGAGACTTGCAACCTTCATTCTATATGTATCCCTAGCACACCAAGCCACTGATTGATTTGTTCAAGGAGAAGAAGTTTCTTCTTAGGAGCTAGACTTACGCAAGGACTTCGTTATCCGCAATGATGGTTCCCCACTTGAACTCGGTAGTGTTTTATTATAAGACTACTACGTGGTCATGCTTGTCTGGGACAGTGTGTTCACATGTTTGTAGCAGAACCAGCTCATGTTTTGGAGCTTACTATCGTAGTTCATTCCCCGAGAATCTCGCAACGTCATCTCGTCGATTTGTGTTGCAAAAACTTCATTTTCTTTGTAGACTCCATGAGTCTGGAATATCCTGACACCAACCAAATCTAAATCTCAGGCAGATATGATGGTTGGGGCTTTTTCCAAGAACTATAATATTGGTCTCTCGATAACCGGTAAAGTGGATGTCGTGGCCAACACATCCAGCCGGAAGACCTATTATTGTAGTATCTGGATTGAAGAAAGTTGGCCACCATCCCATGAGGATTTCGTAGGATTTACCTTCGTAGTTAATCCTTACGGATTCTTGAGCTTCTGAAGTCCGACCTTTACTTGATGTCCTAAATACCAAACCGTATCAATAAATGGGATACACTAGCACATCAAGGAGAACGTTAGAAGCGGAATGCTATATGTCTCTCGGTCGATCATCCAGATTTCTTTCCCTTGGCCTCGCCAAGGTGAAATATGAGAAAGTGTTATCTTCCTTTGCACCCGCATTATCCATCACTATTCATCATGGTAGTAAGATGTGTTCCCAGGATCCTCGGCACGGATGTTGGTAAGACCTTGATGAGTATGGAAATGCTTAAGTTCTTGAGAGCACGCTCAGGCACTAGGTTCTGATGTTATCGTTAACTGGAATGTGCCTCCGTCCTCTCAGTTGTTCGTTAGCCATCCAATTGGTGGAATCACCTTTGCCGATGAACCTTCTCCCCAGTTACCAGAATCATTCCCAACATTTGCATTTTGTTCCCTGCTTGCACCTCAGTAGTTTTGTTCAGGATCATCTTCAAAAGTGGACTTACCATGGGTCCCATCCATTTCTGATGATAATCAAAAATCATCCATTGCGTTGTCTTCAACAAGGTAGTCCACATTATCCATCCTAGTCTAAGTATGCCATCTCTTCAAGCTATCTCTAACGATCAATTGTAAATTGCCTTAAGCTGGTATGAAGAGTTTCAACGATCTCTGAATCAAAAGTAATTCTTTTTGCCACTTAAGGGAATATTTTTGCGAGTCACTTTCCTTAAGATGTCTCGTTCTATGAGTTGATCGTCGGTTGCTCGATCTTCAAGAAGATCGATTCTTCGAGAGTTTCTTTTCTTCTCGTCATCATGCTGGATGAAGATCCTGAAAGCAAAGACGTCAAGATCAAGATGACGCAATGAACCAATATCCTCAAGAAAGACGTCTGGATCGTGAGGATGGTGTTGGTCGTGTGTCCCCTTTGTCTTCTTACCTCACGACTTGAATCTCGGGACGAGATTCTTGTTTAGTGGGGGCGAGCTGTCACATCCCTAGCTTCTGGTAATGCTCTAGGCTAGCTTCATGTGTGCACCATGTCTAAATTCAGAAACTTGAATTGAGGAAATTTGAAAGCCTCAAAATTTTAATTAAAAGAAGGGCAATCACCTTTTAAATTGCAATCAGTGAAATCCAAATGCCCTAGAAATAGCTCTGACAATTTTGGCAAGAGTTATAAATCAAACCAAAATTTTGGAACATTTCTAAGGAATTATTTGGGCTCTGATTTTAAATCAATAATTATTTGAATTGGATTTATATCTACTATTAAATGAATATATGTCCAATAATTCTGAAATATTTTATGGAGCTTTGGTTTAATTCTTTTAGCTTCAAAAAAATATTTCCAGAAGCAACAAAATTGATTTGGTTTCAAAACCAAATTCAAAACAAACCTGCAAAAATAGAAAAAAGATAAGATTAGAAAAATAGAATAAAACAACAGAGAGAGAGAAGGACCTACCTGGGCCACTTGCCTGGCCGGCCCAGCTCGCTGCCAGCCCACTGGCCTCCTCCCTGTCATCTTCCTCCCCTGCCAGGAGGACGAAGGCGCGTGCTCGCCGCGCGAGTCCACGCGCGAGCCACCTCCTGCTTGCTCGCCGCTGCTGGAGGCTACCCCGAGCGCCACGACACCGCTGGACCCCCCTGCACTCCTCTCCTCTCTTCCTCGAGCGCCCTCCCTCCTCTGTCTCTCTCGCTCGCGTTCGTCCGAACGTGCCCGTCGCCACCGACGCCGTTCGCCGCGGCCACAGCCACCGCCTCGCCTCCCCGACGCCTCCTAAAGCTACGCCTCGACCTACTCTTCCTCCTCACCGCTCCAAGCGACGCCGGGAGCCCTGAAGTGTCGCCATCAAGCTCGTCCCCACCGCCTCTGCTCGGAGATCGCCGCCGCTGTTCCGTCGTCACCAAGCCGTCCCCGAGCCCACTTAGCGTCTCATCCGACTCCTCATGAGCTCCTCTTCCTCTCCCCTCACTCCGTGCACTCGATTTCGTCCCCTAGCTAGCTGCCCGCCGGACCCGAGAGCTCATCGCCGTCGTAGTTTCTCACCGCCGTGGCTAGGGCCACCCCAGCTTGCGCTTGAGCGCGTCACCGTGTTCGCCGCACTCCCAGGAGCCCGCAGCACCCTTCGGTTTCCCCTCTAGTGCACCGTAGCGACGAATCCATCATCACCCGAACTCCGGCCGCCGCGGATGACCTCGCCGCCGTTAACCCCGGCCACCCCAGGCCAGGAAACCACCACCGTTCGACGCGCACCACTGCGTGCGTTTGAACGCAACTAACCGCGCTCAAAATGATGCCCGGTGGCTCGATTCCGAAGCCCTCCGCCGCGTCTGGCTCGCCGGCGGCGAGCCGCGGGTCAACTCCGGCGTGTTTTGACCCCAGTTAGCTGGGTTGACTCCCCCCTGACTCACTGACGTGTGGGCCCAGGCGCCTGCTTAATTAGTGTTAGGTTAGTTAGTGTTAATTAACTTAGCTAATTAGATGAGCCACTAACATGCGGGCCCCGCCCGGCTAACTAAGTAGTTAGGGCTAATTAACTTGGTTAGTTGACTGGGTCACTCACCAGTGGGTCCCACTGGTCAGGTTTGACCTGGTCGATGCCGTTGACCTGCTGACGTCACTGTGAGGTCATGCTGACGCAATAATTCCTTTCTGGAATTTAAGTAAATCTTAAATGATTTATTTATTTTCAGAAAATACCCAAAACTTCTAAAAATCATAGAAATTAAACCGTAACTACAAATAAGATAAATTATATATGAAAAATTATCAGAAAAATTCAGGGAATCTGTTTATGGCATTTTCATGCATGTTAGAACAACTTAAGGCCACTGTTTAGGACAAATTCAATAAAGGGCATTTAAATAATCATATATGGAGTTGGAATTTGAATCTTATATTCAAACCAACTTCATTTAATTGTGTTGCTAGTTGCATTAGCTCAATCAACAACATATTGCCATGTCATTATCATGCATCATGTTGTGCATTGCATTGATTGTATTCCTTCTCTATTGCCGGTATTTGTCCCCTCCCGATAGACGTGGTACCGACGTTGTGATCGTTGACACTGATGAAGACCCAATGATATCTTCAGAAGTGCCAGGCAAGCACAACCCCTTGTTCATTCCGATACAAGCCCACTCTCTCGCTCCAGCTCTCTTTTACTGCATTAGGACAACAACGATTCATCTGTTACTTGTTGCGGTAGTTGAACCCCTTATCCTCTGCATGACCTGTCATTGCCACAGTAAATAGATGAAACCCACTAGTATGAGTAGGAGTTGTTTGAGCCCTGATGTGCCTACTCATTCATGCTTGTTTGTCATGCTTGCTACTGCTTAGAGTTGAGTCGGGTCTGATTCATCGGAAGTGAATTGGAATGTTGTTGAACATGTCCTACTGTGTGTGAGCTAAGTGTGTGAACACGATTTGGTAAAGGTAGCGGTGAGAGGCCATGTAGGAGTACATGGTGGGTTGTCTCATTGCAGCCGTCCTCAGGAACTGAGCTCTGTGTCTGTGATCCATGAATAGCTACTACCACTCATTGGGATCCTTAATTGACCCTCTCGGCTTCTTAATCACCCTAGTACTCTGTCCAGGAGTTGCAACTAGTTTCTGGTGTTTGTAGGTTATGTGTTGGCGGCCGTGCGTAGCGCTGACCCTAGGGGTGGGCTATGTTGCGGTAGATACACCGTGGCATGGTGTACCGGGCGCCCGTTTGGTGTCTCGGGAACCCTGTTCACATCGTTCGGGGCCGTATGTGGAAACCTCGGCCGGACTCCCTGCGGATGGAACCTGGATAGGCGATACACCTGGACTAGAGAGTTAAGTGTTTAGGTAGGCCGTGGCCGACACCCTCGCCCGGCTTCCGCTTGAAGGTTGCCGAGGTACATGACGTGTACAGGGCTATAAGTGGCGGGAGCGTGTGTGAAGAAGTACACCCCTGCAGGGTTATCATTATCTATTCGAATAGCCGGATTCCTCGGATATGGAAACTTGGACCCCTTGCATAGTTCATAGACAAGTGGAAGTGGATACCCTAAAACTCGCAAGATAAGCATGAGTGCTATGGATGGCCTTCTCGTAGGGAGACGGGAGCGGATCCATAGTGGTGTATTGAATGGTGAATGTGTGGACTCGTGTGCGCCACCTCAAAAGAGTTGCTCGCAATCGTAGTTCAGGTTAGCCACTGAGTCAAAGCTGGCTTGCTGCAGTTAAACTCCACCACCCCCCTTGTTGATACCGATGCATATGTAGTTTAGTACTGATGTAAGTCTTGCTGAGTACCTTTGTACTCACGTTTGCTTAATTTATGTTTTGCAGAGAGATTTCAGTCTCGCTAGTAGTTCCCCGTGGACTTCGACGTTTAGCTTGATACCTCAGCTATGATCTTGTGCCCTCGGCAGGATCTGGTAGATAGTCAGCCTTCTTAGCCTTTTCCATTTGTAGATGTCTGTTCTCAGACATGTTAAGCTTCCGCATGTGCTTTGGCTTGTATGCTATGATTGTTGGGTCATGAGACCCATGTTTGTAATATCTCGCTCTTTGGAGCCTAATGAATTAATACTTGAGTCGTAGAGTCTTGTTGTGATGCCATGTTGTATTTACACATATCGAGCATATTGTGTTTATGATTGAAATGCTTGGTATGTGTGGGATCCGACAATCTAGTTGTTTATCCTTGGCAGCCTTTCTTATGGGGAAATGTAGTCTAGTGCTCCTTGAGCCATAGTAGTCCGCTACAGCCCGGTTCATCGGAGTCCTGCTAGCCCAGCACTACTGCTCAGGACACTTGACTGGCCGGCATGTGATTCACTTCGTTACTATGTCTGTCCCTTCGGGGAAATGTCACGCGGTGACTTCCGAAGTCCTGCCTAGCCTGCTACAGCCCGTGGTCCCCGGAGTCCTGTTAGCCCAGTGCTGCAGCCTGGATTCACACGCTGCTGACCGACACGCTCGATGTGAATCATGTATGCCTGTCCCCATAGGTTAGTGCCGCTTTGGGTTCACGACTAGCCATGTCGGCCCGGGTTCTCTGTCATATGGATGCTAGCGACACTATCATATACGTGAGCCAAAAGGCGCAAGCGGTCCCGGGCCAGGTAAGGTGGCACCCGTGGGAATACCGTGTGTGAGGCCACAAAGTGATATGAGGTGTTACCGGCTGGATCGATGTGGCCTGGAATCGGGGTCTGACAGTGGAGTCCACTCGAACTTTTTATCTTTCTTGAGGAGTTCAGTTAGAGGTTTAGCAACCTTCGAGAAATTCTCGACGAAGCGGCGGCAATAGCTCGCTAAGCCCAGGAAGCTCCGAACTTGCTTGACCGTCTCAGGTGGAGTCCAATCAAGGACGGCTTGAACTCGCTCGGGATTGACAGCAATACCCTTACCAGAGATTACATGGCCTAGATAGGTCACTTCTAGCAACCAAAATTCACACTTGGAGAATTTGGCATAAAGGCGATGCTCTCGAAGTTTCAGCAATACCAGCCTTAGATGTTTGGCATGTTCCTCTTCATTCTTGGAGTAGATGAGTATGTCATCGAGGTATACTATGACGAATTTATCCAAGTACTCCATGAAAACCGAGTTCATTAACCGGGAGAGGGTAGCCGGGGCATTGGTTAAACCGAAGGACATAACGGTGTACTCGTATTGGCCATAACGAGTAACAAAGGCCATTTTGGGAATGTCCCCATTTCTGATTTTGATTTGATGGTAGCCCAACCTCAAATCCATCTTGGAGAAGACTGAGGATCCAGCGAGCTGATCATACAGATCGTTGATCCTGGGAAGCGGGTATTTGTTCTTAGTGGTGACCAAATTGACAGGTCGGTAATCCACAACCATTTGATCTGTTCCATCCTTCTTCTTGACGAAGAGGACGGGGCAAGCCCAAGGAGAGGAACTAGGACGGATGAAACCCTTTTTCAAGGACTCATCGAGTTGGTTCTTAAGCTCGGCTAGTTCTAAGGGTGCCATCTTGTAGGGTCTTCTAGAAATTGGAACGGTTCCTGGAACAAGGTCTATCACAAACTCGACATCCCTGTCAGGTGGAACACCTCGCAGTTCTTCTGGAAAGACATCCGGAAAGTCTCGGACTATCAGAACATCCTCAAGGTCTGGAAGGGGGTTGGCATTTAAGGAGTAAAGTTGGCGCTTGGCCACTCGAGTTAAGACACTGACTGTCTTTCCCGATGGGTGAGTAAGTTGAACGGTTCTAGTGGCACAGTCAATCTTAGCATAATGAGCTGACATCCAGTCCATACCTAAGATGATGTTTATGTCCGAGGACTTGAGAGCTATTAAGGATGCAAGGAAGACAAGTCTATCGACAAGAATTTCGTTCCCATGGCTTACTCTAGAAGTTTGCCATTTGGAACCTAGAGTTTGAATTACCATGGAAGTGGGCATGTCACAGAATGTCGTGTTATGCAATCGAGCATAGCTCTCGGATATGAATGAATGAGATGCTCCAGTATCGAAAAGAACAGATGCCGGATGGCAATTAACAAGGAGCGTACCAAGGACGACGTTGGGATCCTCATGAGCCTCCTCGGCTGAAACATAATTGACATGGCCACGTGCAGTGGTGGCCGGCTTGGCGTAGAACGTTTTTCCCGCGGGCTTACCACGGCCAACGGACCTTCCAGTTTGATTGGGGTTGTTGTTCTGGGGACACTCTCGGCTATAGTGACCCGGCTCTCCACACTTAAAGCATGTCACCACATTGGGGCGTGGAGCAACATTAGCAGCGGGGCCACCATAGGGTTTGGGCGGTGCAAGTTGCTGGTTGGGACATGGTGCCTCAAAGGATGGCCTCGGGATGAACCTGGGTGGCAGTGCCGTGCTTGGAATCCACACCCGGCGCTTCTGAGCTCCCGAGCCGGATGAAGAGCCAAAATCACGGGAGTGCTTGCGTGAAGCGTCATAATCAGTCTGGCCTGTCTCAGCACTGATGGCTTTGTTGACCAGCTTCTGAAAAGAGGTGCACTCGTGCAGACAAAGGTCGCGGCGAAGCTCAGGGCTAAGTCCCTTGCGGAACCTTGCCTGCTTCTTAGCGTCAGTAGATACCTCTTCAGGGGCATAACGTGCCAGGTTCCCAAATTCACGACTGTAAGCATCCACAGTCAGTCTTCCTTGGGTGAAGTTGCAGAACTCCTCTCTCTTGCGATCCATGAGACCTTCCGGAATGTGATGCTCACGGAAAGCCTCACTGAATTCAGCCCAAGTAGTGATTTGACCGACCGGGCGCATAGCTTCAAAGTTTTCCCACCAAAGGCTAGCAGGGCCTTCGAGGTGATAGGCAGCATAGGTAACCTTGTCGGCTTCGGCTACGTTGGCAGAACGTAGCTTGTGGGTGATGCTGCGAAGCCAGTCATCCGCGTCGAGGGGATCGACGGAATGGTTAAACTTTGGTGGGTACAGCTTGATAAAATCATTGATTGACACCAAGTCATTTCGCGGGTGGCGTGCAGTGTTCTGCTCAATCCGCTCTAGCAGGCGGTTGGTCTCACGCTTGTTTCTTTCCGCCTGCAGCATTACTTCGGCCAGAGAAGGTGGGTGAGGCAGATTTTCACCTCTAGCAGCACTGGCTTCCCCCTGCTCCGGGGCAGCAGGGTTGCTGCGGGTGTTGACCATCCTAGAAGAAAACAAGACAACGGTTTAGACAAGGATGGCTCAAACTTAGCAAGGAAGTGCAGAATGTAATGGATAACACGGAATGCAGAGATGTTCATCCGTATGTCATGGTAATATAAAACTGCCATATATATACCAACGGTCATACACATCATACATAGTTTAGTACAAGCCCAGGCTACAGTACAACTATGATGAAAGACGTTACATCTCATTGGAGGCATTCCAAGCTCCTATACATTATTTGTCTACACCTCCGGAATCGATTACACGCAAAGTCATATTCCACAAGTCACACAGGACAATGGAGATACAACTACTACTATACTAGTGGTACTACTACTAACTCAGATAGCTCCGTAGTAGTCCTCATAGAAGTCACCTCCATAGCCTGGAAGTTCAACGTGACCATCCGGGAACAGACGGTCCTGAGGAGCCTGTGGACCATAGGGGCTAGGTTGGGGTCTTGGACCAACAAACGGTGGCCTGCGGGGACCACGGGGTGGGGTGATGCCTCCCACATCACGCCAATCCACCACGTCTGGCAAAGCAGACCTCACAGGATATAGATCCCTTGTATCCATACATCCAGCTTGCACCGCAGGTGCAAACCGAGTCAATGTGGCCCAATGATCAGCACGGGTATTGAAAAGCTCTAGCCTCAAGGCCCGATTCTCTCGGTCCTTATCTTCGAGCATCTCAGCAGTGGTATGAGTTAATGAATCCTCCTGAGTGGAGTCAGCATAGATAGCCTGAAGATACCCTTGCGCTCCCGGAAGTGAAGCTGGCATGTAACAGAAATCAGTGTTCCGATGTAGGCCAGTCCGGACTCGCATGATGGTCATCATGGAATAGGCAGCATCCTGCACAGCCATCTCAACGGTAACCCCGAGTACATAGGAACAGTGAAGGGGCTCGGTAGATCCAGGATAAGAAGGAAATATCCTGACGGTGCAGAAATACTGGCTTTGATTAAAGTCACGGAACTTCTCTTCGATGGTGTATTCGGGATACCAACGGTAACCCGTCTCGATCATGACCCGGACTAACATAGCAGTATGACCGGGCACGTCGAGGCACCTGGTCAGGCGAACCACTTGGTTTTGACCACGGTTGGCCATCTGAAAGCACAACCACAATGCAAAGACATTAGAATTTCTAGGGAAAATTGGACAGCATAACGGCTGTAAATGCTCAGAAAAGATTTGAGACATCCACAACAGTTCACAATACCACTCAACAACATCATATCAAGGTTCTGATTCAATTAGCAACATACTAAAAAATAGTAGAAACTGAACTGGGGCTTGTAACAACAATCCTATAAGCTATTACAGATTAGTAACACGTGAACCTCATAGAAGAAGAGAGCCTAGTCCTTAACCCACGTTGAATGAGAAGAGAATGACTCAAATTAGAGGCATAGGGTAAAGGAGTAAAAGAGCCTTACGTTCCCTCCCACAATCAATTCCCCTACATATAACTAAAGCATTTCTAGACTCGACATCGACCAGTTTGGCTCAACGAACCTACAGGCAGTCCGGCTCTGATGCCAACACTGTCAGGACCCCGATTCCAAGTCACATCGATCTAGCTGGTAACACCTCATATCACTTTGCAGCCTCACGCACGGTATTCCACGGGTGTCGCCTTACCATGGCCCGGGACCGTTTGCGCCTTTTGGCTCACGTATATGATAGTGTCGCTAGCATCCATATGACAGAGAACCCGGGCCGACATGGCTAGTCGTGAACCCAAAGCGGCACAGACCTATGGGGACAGGCATACATGAATCACATCGAGCATGTCGGTCATCAGCGAGTGATTCCGGGCTGTAGCATCGGGCTAACAGGACTCCAGTGAACCGGGCTGTAGCGGACTACTATGGCTCAAGGAACACTAGACTACATTTCCCCATAAGACAGGCTGCCAAGGATAAACAACTACATTGTCGGATCCCACTCATACCAAGCATTTCAATCATACACACAATATGCCCGATATGAGTACATACAACATGGCATCACAACAAAACTCTACAACTCAAGTACTTTATTTAAAGGCTCCAGAGAGCCATACATAACATGTTCATACAGATAGGGGTCACATGACCCGACACTCAAGTCATACAATCATACAAGCACATGCGGAAGCAACTAGTCTGAGTACAGACTCTAGAAAGAAAGAAGGCTTCTCGAAGCCTGACTATCTACATAGGGCCATCCATGGCCAGGATCACCACCTGGGTGGCTAGTCACTCGTCGACGTCAAGGTCTACATAGAACCCATCGGAGGGGGCGGTGTTGTCGTCTGAAAACAGTAATAAGCAAACATGAGTACAAAGGTACTCAGCAAGTCTTACATCAGAACCTAATATACATGCTCATTCTCAAGGAGGTGGTGGTGTTATTGCAGCAAGCCAGCTTTGACTCTTGGCTAAACTATCCTACGGAACTTCTCTAGTAAAATAGTTTTTCGCACATGAGTCCACTACTCACCAACACAATACTCCACCGGGGATCCTCCCTCGTCATCCTACGAGAGGGCCATCCTCGGAACTCACACTTATCTTGAGTCTTTTATTAGTATCCATTATCTTGTCTATGAACTGTATAGGCAACCAAGTAGTCCTTTACCGCAGACGCGGCTATTCGAATAGTTTTATACCCTGCAGGGGTGTACTTCGCCATACACGCTTTCACCACTTATCGCCGTTTACACGACATGTACTCGGTAACCTTCAAGCGGAAGCCCAGCGAGGGTGTCGGCCACGGCCTACCTAAACACTCAAGGCTCTAGTCCAGGTTTATCGCCTATCCAGGTTCCATCCGCAGGGAGTCCGGCCGAGGTTTACACATACGGCCCCGAACGATGTGAACAGGGTTCCCGAGACACCAAACGGGTGACTCGGTACACCGTGCCACGGTGCATCTACCGCAACATAGCCCACCCCTAGGGTCAGCGCTATGCACGGCCGCCAACACATAACCTACAAGCACCAGAAACTATTTGCAACTCCTGGATAGAGTACTAGGGTGATTAAGAAGCTGAGAGGGTCAATTAAGGATCCCAATGCATGGTAGTAGCTGAATCTTAAATCACACATACAGATCTCAATTCTTAGGGACGGTCTCAATGAAACAACCCACCATGTACTCCTACATGGCCTCTCATCGATACCTTTACCAAAACATGTTCAACACATTCCTCATACTACCGACATAATCATATCACTCTAGCCCATCACCCAGATGAACCAGACCTGACACAACTCTAAGCATAGCAGGCATAGCAAGGTAGGAATCACATACATGGCTCAATCAACTCCTACACATGCTAGTGGGTTTCATCTAGTTACCGTGGCAATGACAGGTCATGCAGAGGATAAGGGTTTAACTACCGTAGCACACAGTAGTTTGAATCGCGTTGTCTTAATGCAGTAAACAAGAGCAGAGGCGAGAACATGGGTTGTATCGGAATGATCAATGGGTTGCTTGCCTGATGGAGTGTTAGTGGGATACTGCCCTTCAGTTGGATACTCGTGAATATCCTCGGAGGCAGAACCTACCACGAAGAACACATCGGAACACAATCAACACATGATGATATGCAACAATATGATGCATGCTATGACATGGCAATATGAATGTGTCTTGGCCTAATGCAAGCTAAAATAGAAAGGGATGAACTCATTTGAATCAAAGATTCAAATATTAGCTCATTAAACATGGCCTTAATGGTGCATTTCCTTATTCTGCTTAAACAGCAAGGTATACTTGTTTTGTCATGCATGAAACCATTACAGATGGATAGACTGAATTTTTCTGATAATTTTTCATATATAAATTATTTCATTTGGTGTTATGGTTGATTTTCTATGAATTTTTGAAGTTTGAACTATTTTCTGGAATTTTCTGTATAAAACTAATTCCAGTAAATCAATTACTGCGTCAGCAATGCATCAGGGTGACGTCAGGGTCAACGGGGACGTCCAGGTCAAACCTGACTGGTGGGTCCCGCGTGTCAGTAGTTAATTAAGCTAATTAACTTTAATTAAAACTAATCTGATTTGGTTAGCAGAGGGGGCCCACTTGTCATTGACTTAGAGGAGTCAACTGGGCCCACCCAGTCCACGTCAGTGGTCAAACCCACCGGTCAACAGGGCTAATCCCGCCGGCGTTGAGTCGCCGGCGAGGCCGAGACGGCGGAGGGCTTCGGAAAACACCCTTAGGAGACCAAAACGACGGCGGAGACCATCTACGGGTAGCTGGGAACAAGCCGCAGCATTTGGTGGTGGTGGTTGGGCTCGGGGTGGCCGGAAACATCACCGGCGACGAGCTTTGCGGTCGCCGGAGTCGGTTGAAAGGGAGCCCGAGGCTACGGGGCACGGCGAGGCACGTGGTGAGGTGCGTTGTGCCCCTAGGGATGCGGTGGAGTTGTTAGACTAGGTGGCGTGGCCGGTGTTTGGCCGGAGACACGTTAGCGACGAGCTCCGCGGCGGTGCGTGCGGGTGAGCTCCGTGTGCTCGCTGTGGTGCACGAGGAGGAGAACAGAGAGGACGGGGAGGTAGCTGGGCTCACAGCGGTCACGCAGAGACAGACGGCGCGGTCGGGGACGAGCCGGAGCAAGCGGGGCGGCGGAGGCGATCTGGGCAGCCCGAGGTTGAAGACGAGCTCGGTGGAGTCGTTTGCAGGCCTCCGGCGGGGCGTGGTTTGGTGGAGCGATCGAGGGGGAAGTGGTGGAGCTTCAGGACACAGTGGAGCAGCACGGGGACGGCGGTGGATGCGACTACGGCGGCGGGACGACGACGGCTGCATCGGCCATGGCGAAGGGGAGCGAGGGAGTGAGGCAGGGGGCGAATGAGCGTGTCCAGGGGGTCGAGGCGGCGACGTGGAGCCTGTCGAGGCTAGCAGGGCGGCGAGGGGAGGAAGCAGGGCGGCAGCCAGCTGCGTGGCGCGCGCGGGTGCCGCCGTCGAGCACCTGCCTGCCAGCCTGGCCGAGCCAAGCTGCTCACTGGCGCGGTGGCTGGGCTGGGCTGACAGGTGGGCCTGGTGGGCGGCGCCAGGTAAGGCCCATGTGGGCTTCTCCCTCTCCTTTTTTTAATTTGTTTCTGTTTTCTATTAAACTATAACTATTGGGCTTTATTAAAAATACTAAAATGTTTCCAAAAATCCTGAAAATAAATGTGAGCTCTGTTTAGAATATTTCCAACAGGAAACATTTATTCCCAAAATTATTTGAGCATTTAAATTATTTTATAGCATTTAAATGCCCAAATTCAAATACTTATAATTTAAATGAATGACCTTCTGTTGACCTAGAAAATTGTGCACCAATTTTGCCAAAGGTTCTAACCCAAGACAAAGAGGGTGAACATTTTAGAAGGGCATTTTAGGTTCATTGAAATTATGTTTAGTAAACCCTAGTTGATTTCAGGGGGGGTGCTGGGGGTTCTGCCTTCCCCATTTCAAGTTTCTGTTGAAAGAAGACATGATGCAACACTCTAATGCATGGTCTAGCTAGGATGTGACATTGCTTCACTTTCGGTGTGATTGCTCCACTGAACTCTGAAAAACTTGATGGCTTTCTGTCATGTTCTCCTTTCAGACTCTTCCAATATCTTTATAGGACGCTCCCGATAGGTGAGGTCTGGTTGCACGTCGATGCTCTCATGGGATACTTGCTTCTCTGGGTTGCTTACGCATTTCCTCAACTGCGAGACGTGGAACACGTCATGGACATCGGATAATTCCTCGGGTAAGTCTAGCTGGTAGGCTACCATGCCTCTTCGTGCCACTATACAGAATGGTCCGATGAATCTTGGTGCTAGCTTTCCTTTAATCTTGAATCGTTGTAATCCCCTCATAGGGGATACTCGTAGGTACACGAACTCACCGGGTTCGAATCTGACCCCACGATGTTTCTGATCGTAATAACTCTTCTATCGACTCTGAGCGGCCTTGAGTCGGTCTCTGATTAGCTTGACTTTTCCCTCGGCTTCCTTGAGCATGTCTGGGCCGAAGATACGGCTGTCTCCGGTCTCTGACCAATTTAACGGGGTACGACATCTCCGCCCGTAGAGAGCTTCAAATGGTGCCATTTGCAGGCTGGCCTAGTAACTGTTGTTGTATGCGAACTCGGCATATGGCAGGCTTTCTTCCCAACTGGTTCCATAGGTGAGGACACATGCTCTCAGCATGTCTTCTAAAATTTGGTTTACGCGTTCAGTTTGTCCATCAGTCTGGGGATGGTATGCTATACTGAAGGCCAGTTTAGTTCCCAGAGCCTGTTGTAGATGATCCCAGAACCTCGAGACGAACTGGGTGCCTCTGTCGGATATTATAGTCTTCGGGACTCCATGCAGACAAACTATGCGGGAGAGATAAATCCTGGCAAGCCTCTGAGTGGTGTGGGTCGTCTTTACTCGAATAAAGTGTGCCACCTTGGTTAACCTGTCGGTGATGACCCATATGGCATCATTCCCGTGTCGTGACCGAGGTAGTCCGACAATGAAATCCATCCCTATTTCATCCCATTTCCACTCAGGTATTTTGTTCGGTTGCAGTAGTCCGGCTGGTCTTTGATGCTCAGCTTTTATGCGTTGACAAGAGTCGCAACATGCAATGAAGGTGGCTATGTCCCTCTTCATACCGTGCCACCAAAATCTCTCTTGAATGTCCTTATACATTTTGGTTCCTCCAGGGTGGATCGAACATGGGGCGGTGTGGGCTTCAGCTAGAATTTGCTGTTTGAGGTCTTCTATGTTTGGCACGCATAGTCTGTCTCCGTACCATAATATTCCTCCATCGTCTATGACGAATTCCGAGGCCTTGCCCATACCCGCCTTTCTTTTAATGCCTTCGATGCTGGGGTGACCAGGCTGAGCTTCTTTAATTCGCTCCACAAGGTTGGGTTGTATTTCCAAGTTTGTTATGGTGCCTTCTGCGACCATTAACAAGTTGAGTTTGGCAAATTCTTGTTGGAATTCAGGTCTCAAGCTTTGCAAACTGTTTTCGTCGGAGCTGGGGTTCCGACTAAGAGCATCTGCCACTACATTTGCTTTTCCTGGATGGTAGTGGATACCAACATCATAATCTTTTACCAATTTCAACCAGCGTCATTGCCGTAAATTTAGTTCTGGCTGTGTGAAAATATACTTGAGACTTTTATGGTCCGTATATATTTCACAATGATTTCCAAGTAAGAAATGCCTCCATTCCTTGAGTGCATGAATGACTGCTGCCATTTCTAAGTCATGAGTGGGATAATTTTCCTCATGCTTGCGAAGTTGCCTTGAAGCGTATGCGACAACCTTGCCTTCTTGCATCAACACGCATCCGAGACCCTTTCTAGACGCGTCACAATACACTTCAAAATTCTTGTGTATGTCTGGCACAATTAATACCGATGCTGTCGTTAATTTCCGTTTTAGCTCTTGGAAACTTTTCTCGCAAGCTTCCGTCCATTCAAACTTCTTGTCCTTCTTGAGTAACTGCGTCATTGGCTTGGCTATGGTGGAGAATCCTTCAATAAATCTGCGGTAATATCCTGCCATTCCCAAGAAACTTTGTTTGTCCATTACGCTGGCTTGTGACTTCCAGCCAAGTACGGCCCTGACTTTCTCCGGGTCCACCGCGATACCATCTTGGGTCAGTACGTGGCCTAGAAAGCCTACTTGTCTTAGCCAAAATTCACACTTGCTGAACTTGGCATACAATTGATGTTTCCTGAGTTCTCCTAGCACAATTCTGAGATGTTCCACGTGCTCTTCTGGTGTCTTGGAGTATACCAGAATATCGTCGATGAATACCACAACGAACTTGTCCATAAACTTCATAAATACTTTGTTCATGAGGTGAACAAAATATGCGGGGGCATTCGTTAATCCAAATGGCATTACTGTGAACTCATACAGTCCGTATCTGGAGGTGAAGGCTGTTTTGGGATATCTTCTATTCGCACTTTTAATTGATGATATCCTGACCTTAAGTCAATTTTTGAGAATACCTTGGCCTGAGCGAGTTGATGAAACAAATCATTTATCCGTGGCATCGGGTATTTGTTCTTGACTGTGACCATGTTAAGTGCTCAGTAGTCTATGCACAATCTTAGTGTTCCATCCTTCTTTTTGGCACATAAAATTGGTGATCCCCAAGGTGAGGAGCTGGCTCGAATGTATCCTTTGTCCAGCAATTCCTTTATTTGCTTCTTCAACTCAACCAACTCGGATGGTGCCATTCTGTATGGTTTCTTGTATATGGGGGTGGTTCCTTGTGCTAGCTCAATGCTGAATTCTATCTCTCGGTCTGGTGGCATGCCTGGTAGTTCTTCGGGGAATACGTCTGGAAATTCACACACTACTAGAACCTTGTTTAGCTCAGAAACGTCCACCTTATTCAATCTCGGTTGCCGGGGTATTTTTCTTTATTTGGCTGACAATCTTATTGTCTTCCCGAGGTGGTGTGTGAGAATTACGGTACGGTTGAAACAGTCAATAAAACCTTTGTTGGTGGTTAACCAGTCCATCCCTAGGATGACATCCAGTCCTTTATTTTCCAACACAATAAGATTGGCGTGAAACTTCAATCCTTCGAACTCAATAACCACATCCTGACAGTAACTCTGAGTAACTTGCTGAATCCTAGGGGACTTGATGATCATGGATTTCTCCAAAGGAAGCATCGAAAAATTATTTTGCAAAGCAAAACTTTTCGAAATGAAAGAGTGAGAAGCTCCAGAATCAAACAAAACCATTGCAGGTATTCTGTTGATAGGAAACATACTGAGTACGATATCCGGAGCATTCTGTGCCTCCTCTTTGGTCACATGGTTCAGATGACCCTTCCTGTAGTTGTTGTTGGGATTGAAATTGTTTCGCTTGGGCGCTGAATTATTCCTACCGTTGTTCAGCTTTGGGGTTGAGTTCCTAGGCTTGGGACACTGCTTGGCATAGTGCCCTTCCTCTCCACAAGCGTAACAAGTAATGCCTGGGCGATATGTGAACTCCTTGTCCCTTGCATGAAAATTCTTGATTGGGCGTGAGACGTTTGACGTGGATTTGTGTGTCCCACCTTTTTGAAAATCTGTCTTGCTTCGATGGTTGCGAGCATGGTTAGTCTGGTCCCTTTTTCGCTTGCGGAAATCTTCCAAGCTGCGTCTCTCATTTTCCAGGGTAATGGCCTTGTCCACTAGCGTTTTAAAATCTGGAAAAGTGTGCACGACCAGTTGGCATTTAAGTGCGGGCGCCAGACCGTCAAGGAATTTCTCCATCTTCTTGCTTTCAGTCATACGCTCTCCATTGGCGTAGCGAGACAGTAGAGTAAATTGACCGTTGTAATCTGACACTATCATGTTCCTTTGTTTGAGGTCATCAAACTCTCTCTTCTTGATTTTCATAATACTCTTAGGAATGTGTGCACCACGGAAAGCTTCTTTGAAATCTTCCCAGGTTATATCATTTTCGTTGGGGTGCATGTGCAGAAAATTCTCCCACCATGATGTAGCTGCTCCTGTGAGATAGTGCGGAGCATATAGTACCTTTTCGGGGTCTGAACATTTCACAATAATTAATTTTCTCTCCATATCTCGAAGCCAGTCCTTGGCCTCAAGAGGCTTGTCAGTATGAGAAAATGTTTGGGGACATGTCTTCTGTAGCTCAGATAACTTGGAATGCTGCTGATACTGTCCATGGTGATTTCCCATGTTGATGACTTGGTTCATCATTTCCCGTTGTTGTTGCTGACTCTGCTCATAAAGGCAGCACATTTGGGAAAGTGCCGTTTCACTATCCTGTTGACTCGACTATCCTTGTGTGAAATTGCTGCCTGGTTGAGTGTCATAATTTTGACTTGACTGCCCTTGTGTGAAATTGTTGCCTGGCTGGGTGCCATAATTTTCCTCTGGCGGAGTTGGCATGGAGCGAGTCCAAGGACGAGACATTTTTTACTCTGGGGATATATTTTGAAAAACCCATAAGAAAAACAAAAAAAGTCGCAAAAATAAATCCATAAATGCACAAGGATGGCAAATAATTTAAATGACCAAGATCACTTAAGAAAAACAAATCGATTGCGCACGGAGAAGGACTGCTCATTACATATCTTACACGCAGGTGGTAATTATACAATACACCACTTAGGATATGCGTACATAATCCTGACATGTTATTTAGGCTAGTGCACTTCTCCCAGGTCCTACATGATGCGCAACCAAGCTACTTCTCACAACCTATGTACATATAAACATATCTTACAAAGCGATACATCGCATGACGGCTAAGCATACTCAGTCAGAGATGTTGACGATCTCCTTGGCCCTGCCAAGGGTGAGGCGCAGTGAGGCTGGGGACTCGACCTCCTCCTCGCTAATAGGCTCCATACGTGTAGTGCTGCGCCGAGTGGACGGAGCGGGCGCCAGGGGCGGAACAACACGAATAGGAGTAGGCGCAAAGGGTGGTGTAGTGCGAGCTGGAGTGGGTGCAATGACTTGGTTGAACTCTTCGGTGGTAGGCAGGCGACGAGTAGGTGCATAAGATGCTGAGGACGAGACGAAAGTTAGTGGCGGTGCGGTGTGCAGGAGCTCCCTCCTGTTGGCGGCACAGCCATGGACTGAGTCCATGCGGGCAGCCACGAAGTTGTCCACCAGGTTGTCGAATGCTGCCTCCAAAGCCCGGAGATACTCAATAAGCATCTCAAAAGCCTCGTCTCGTTCTCCTCTGGGCAAGAGAACGCGTAGTGATAGGTGTATGGCAAATGGCATGGAAGATAGCGGTAACGATGAGTCTTCATCGAGGGAAGGACATCCCTGAGATGAGTTATCGCCTCACGGGCTGCCATCTGCATAGCATGCCTCTCCGTAGGCATGGCTCTTCCCAAGAACTGGAAGTGGCGTAACTCACCACGCCCTCCCTTAAATTGCACCGCGGCCTGGTGCATGGTCAGACTGTCGTTGACTTTGTGCTGGTAGAATGTGAAGGCTGGGCACACAGATGGCCTCATCGCGACCTGAACGATGAAGGAGAGAAGCTTGACGAACCCATCGGGCACGTTGGCGAAGGTCTAAGACTCGCAGCTGTTGTTGGCCATCTACAAAAGTAGGCAAAAATTCTGAATGGTCAGATCATAAATATATGCTGACTGTCAGAAAAATGACTACATTTGCAAAAATATGAAACAGCTCTATTATGCTAATAACCGATTAGCGATCGCACCTAGTGGCTTCCTACAGTCAGCCTGGCTCTGGTACCAAGCTTGTCGCGACCGGATTTCCAATAAAAATGTTTATTGAGAAACCGATCTGTTGAGTCCAGTATGAGGAAAATCCACCATACTGGTAGACAAAATTCTTGATACAATGAGCCAGTAGCATAAAATATATTACAGGGTCGAGCTAAGGATGCTCAACAAATTATTACAAGCGCGCCAATAATTATACATAATGGCGGATATGACACAGTGGTGTGGTGGCATACTACTGACTCGAGAATAAGGTGGTGGTGGAAAAACACAGTGGGGAGTGGATAACACGACTCTTAAACTGGCATCTCATCGAGCGTCGAGGTGAGGCTCGATGAATTTATTCGGGTAGCGGAAGCGGATATAATACAGTGACCAATCCAGGGTCACACGAGACTGACTGGGATTCCTCTAGGGATCGGACTCGCTATCGAACTCTTCATCCATGAGATCGCCTTCGTCAGCATCTGGCCAAATCAACAAGCCAGGTGAGTACTTTGAAAGTACTCGCAAGACAGTTCGGACGTAAGATATAACAAATGAATGCATGAATGCAACATGATTAATTTATCAATGCACATTCAATTTAGTAAACAACGTAAATAAATAGGGAGTCGGCGGTAGTCCGCCTGAAAACCCAACAAAAATAACTGAGAACCGATCGGGTGTCTGAAGCGATGCCTCGAAAGGTGAACAAATAAATAAAATCATGCCGCAGTCGGGCGTCTGAGCGACACCACAGAAAGGGCTTAAACTGAAAATAAAAGACATGCGTGCCACAGTCGGACATCGGGGCGACATTACAGAAAGGGCTTATAAAAATAAATGACGACAACGCCACAGTCGGACGTCTGAGCGACATCGCAGAAAGGGCTTATAATAAAAATAAATGATAACAATGCCACAGTCGGATGTCTGAGCGACATCGCAGAAAGGGCTTATAATAAGAATAAATGATAACAATGCCACAGTCGGACGTCTAAGCGACATCGCAGAAAGGGCTTATATCGACAGTAAAAAGACAATACTGCCACAGTCAGACGTCTGAGCGACATCACATAAAGGGCTTTCACCACAAAGGTATAGTACTCAAAATAAATATTCAACACATGAATATAAATAGGTTAGTCCATCCACAGGAATAAACATTTAACCGGACTTAGTACTCATGTGATCCACCGGAGTATCTGTCACCAAAACAGACACTTATCAGGATAAGATAATACAGAACTTGGACATGGACAAGATGATTCGAGGATTTATGACTCTGCAGAGTTTGTACTAAAATTACCCACAGCCAACGGATTTCCGTAGTCCTGAAGGACTAGTTCCGTTTATGGTATTTCAGAAGAAACACAGCTAACCAGTACATAGCCATCCTACCTCACGATGCCAGGAATCACCCTAGACATCGTCCAAGAAAAACTTTTGAGACGGGGAGATCACAATCTCGAATAGCATGGGATCAAATTTATATACGCGCGCTCTAAGGGGTGCCCCCCTCTCGATCCCAACCGGAAACACCCATGCCCCCTGATCGGATGACTGGCTTTAATCCAGGGCCGTGGAACCATCATCACGGCCTCTCCATTTGGTGTGTACCAAGAAAGCGGTTTGCAACTTACTAAGCCATATCCCTTGCGGAAAACATGTGGTAGTACGGGAAGGGAAATGGATGGGAGCTGAACTGATATGGGTTGACACTGAAGTCAAATAATATGGCATAAGACTGGCATGCTGCAACACTACCATCTTACCCATCCTCATGCCAACACATGGCCATGCACATTCACATCCAACACGTATGGATTATCGAACTCACTTGCCTCAACTTTGCATGAAAATAACATTCATCGGTATGCTCGCAAACATGCCATGCAACTACTTAATGCAAACATGCCAAAGCACTTATCATATCAAAAGTTCAAACATGCTTGCCTGGTTCAGAGTAGTCGGAGCCTAGCTCGGTGAAGTTCGTGGTTCCGTCACCTCCTTCGGTATCTACGTACGGTATAAAGAAAACATACATGCTAACGTAAATACCGTGAGGTGCACTAAAATGTCTCCAAATATTTTTCAAATAAATCTGATAAAAAACTAGACAAAATTTCAAAGAGGACATAAAAAGAATCAATCAAAAATACTCTTCTGTTTAAAAGTTATTAGTGTTTTAGTCCAGGGACTCATCTGTAATGAAATACAAAGTTTCCAGGGGCTAACTTATAAAAACAGAAAACGATTCGATTAAGAATACGCCGGCCCAGAGGGGAGGCGTACTTTGGTAGAAGGTGGCTTCAAAAAACGGTTCGTTTAAAAAGAATGGAGAGGCTGACGAGCGGGTCCCACTCATCAGGTTTGAAATCGAAAGCAGAGATTTTGCGCCCGAGGGCCGCAGTGATCGCCGGCGGCGATCTACGGCGAGGCAGGAGGATCGGACATCACCAACGTGCTCACCGTGTCCTTCCACACCGGTGGGTGGTGGTAATGGTCGCCGGCGAGCACCACGTCGACGGCGGCCTCAACTCCGGCGGACGGCAGTTCGGGCGTTGATAGATTTCGCCGAGGAGGGCTGCAAGGATCGAATCGAGGTGGGGGTTAGAGCACTAGGTGTAAGAGAAGGCTACGGAGGGGGTTTGGGTGAAGGAGATGGCCTCACCACAGTGAATCGAGTTGGAGGCCGATGCGGATCGGGGCAGCCGGAGTTGGGGAAGAAGGGCCCCTCGAGGCTCTTCTTGTGGCTTAGCGGGGTCTGGTGAGGTGGTGGAGGTGTGCAGGGTCGAGAGCGAGCTCGGGGGGTGCTATATATAGCCGGCCCGAGGCGGTTGCCGCGAATGGGATAAGTCCGGCGAGTGATTACGGTGGCGCAGTGGCTGGATGGTTGGCTTAGGGCTTGAGCAGCGACTAGATCGTGTACTAACTCCATCCCGGTGCCTAACTCCGCAAGGCAGGGGCGGTTATGACCTGTCCTCAACGGAACGGCCATGCGGCACGTCGGCGGCAGAGAGCGCGCCCTGTGCGTGCCAGGCCACGGCGAGGGTGCGGCGGGTGTGCTGACGTGCACTGGCAAGGGAGACGGCCACATGGAGCTTCCAGGTGGCTTGGGCGGCGCTGAACGATGTTTCGTGCAGGAGCTGTCTCCCGTTGGTCGCCACGGGTGGCGCTGCCGCCGTAGAAGATGCCGGCGCAGGCGGGCCAGGGAGCGACCGACGCCGGGAACCAGCCAAGCGCGCATTCGGTGCTCTGGACAGCGGGGAGGGGCTGCACGCAACGCGCCACGTCGTACTGTTGACAAGTGACAAATCTCTGGCGAAGAAACGACACTGAACTTCTCTAAACTTTCTGAATTTTACTGAAAATGCAAAGTAATAGTGCTGGCTAGGTGTTCGACAGAATGATTCTGGCATGTAGGAGGTTCTCCTTGAGCTGAAACTTGGTGGGGTGGTCTCTCATTGCACCAGAGGGCTACCTGAATTTTGGTGGAATTTTTGGAGAAGCGAAGATATGAATTTCACCAAATTTGGTAAATTTGGTCCAAACTTGCAGAGGCTGAAATTTGAAAATTTTGAAAAGAGGAAGAGTGAATCTTGATGGTTCTGAGTTGTGGATGCTAAGGACTATCCAGAGAAATTGGCTTGAGATCAAAACTCAAAAGCAATAAGGTACTTGCCTTGAAAATTACTTAGGCTCATAATAGAAGACAGAATTGTTTTGGGAGATAAAATAAATGAAATAAAATTAAAAAATGGTTTGGACTTGTTGGAACAGAGAACTTAGATTGCTCCAAGGAGGAAGAAGGGATCTTGAGAGGTTTTACCACATGTGACATGGTAAAATCATGGGTGGTTTCAAAGAGAGAAGTCCCAAAACTCCTAGGGTTTCTTTAAAAGGAAATTAAATAATTTTCCAAAAATATATATTTGAGAAGGGAACCATCGGAGAAAAGGTTTATAAAAATCAAACACCAAAGTTGAAGAAGATATTAGAATAAAGTCCTTGCCATGGAATTTTTTTGAGAGAGAGGTGTTTGAAAGGATTTAAATGATCTTCTTCAGAACCAACAAAAATTTTGTTGAAAATGAAATAAAAATTTTGGAGTGTCACAATGATCAAAGGAGCCATCGGGCCTAAAAGCGACGACACAGAGGAACTCTCAATGAAAGCACCAATGTCGGTGTCAAAACCGGCGGATCTCGGGTAGGGGGTCCCGAACTATGCGTCTAGGCGGATGGTAACAAGAGACAAGGGACACAATGTTTTACCCAGGTTCGGTCCCTCTTGATGGAGGTAAAACCCTACGTCCTGCTTGATTAATATTGATGATATGGGTAGTACAAGAGTAGATCTACCACGAGATCAAGGAGGCTAAACCCTAGAAGCTAGCCTATGGTATGATTGTTGTATGTTGGGGTTGTCCTACGGACTAAAACCCTCCGGTTTATATAGACACCGGAGAGGGTTAGGGTTACACAAAGTCGGTTACAATGGTAGGAGATCTGAATATCCGCATCGCCAAGCTTGCCTTCCACACCAAGGAAAGTCCCATCCGGACATGGGATGAAGTCTTCAATCTTGTATCTTCATAGTCCAGGAGTCCGGCTGAAGGTATAGTCCGGCTACCCAGACACCCCCTAATCCAGGACTTCCTCACCCCCGAACCAGGCTTCAATGACGACGAGTCTGGCGCGCAAATTGTCTTCGGCATTGCAAGGCGGGTTCTCCTCCAAATTTCGTGTACTTGTTGAATAATGTCCGGCTTCTTGTAAATGTAGCGCTCCTTGGCTTCTACGCCCAATAATGGCCATCTTCCACGTGTCAAACGAATACGAAAAGTCAGGGTGTTTTTATTTACACCCCTAGCCGCATAAATGAGCCGCCTATTTGAAGGGACGACGATTTAGATCCAAACCACACCTTCTCCGCGACGCGAGTATTCATTAGAGCGTATCCGACAGAGGTCCATTCTATCATGGCCGGCTGCCGCAGCTCCTCCTCTCGCCCTTCCATCCCTCAGCCTGGAGATTGGGAGAGATGCTCCATCCCGCACAGCGAGCTAGTGATGCTCCAGACCAAGGGATTTCTCCCCCCGGCCTATATGGTCCCGGTTCGAGCCGGACTCGCCACCATTCTATAATGGCGGAGAGCAAGCGGAGAGCGCCCGCAATCCCTCCAAAGGAGAGCGGGTATGCCATGTCCCTTATTTAATAAGAGGGCTCAGATTTCCAATTCATCCGTTTCTCCGGGGGCTCCTGGAGTTCTATGGCCTCCAGCTGCACAACCTCGCGCCTGCCTCCATATTGCATATCGCGGGCTTCGTAGCCCTTTACGAGCTGTTTTTGGGCTGCGAGGCTCATTTCACGCTGTGGAAAAGGCTATTCTGCCTTGTGCCCTGTTCTCAGAAGGGGTCAATATATC
The DNA here is from genome assembly GCA_034509565.1 of Triticum monococcum. Taxonomy (NCBI): domain Eukaryota; kingdom Viridiplantae; phylum Streptophyta; class Magnoliopsida; order Poales; family Poaceae; genus Triticum; species Triticum monococcum. The sequence continues at coordinate 702,763,151 of CM067847.1, forward strand.
AAGTGGGCGGAGCCGAAGTGTGGCGCATCGCCGGGACCGGATATCTATCCAGAACCCCAAAGAAGGCGTCCGAGGACTGGCCTTCGGAATGGTTTTATATAGAGGACGTCCCGCTGCCGGATCCTATCTGGATCAGCCTTCCTGAGTTCGACAGCGCTCCCCTAAAGAAGTGCCTAAGCTGGCGTCCACGGAGCCCTCAGAGGGAAAGTGACAAGGACGTTCTTTACCTGATGGGCCGGATAAGATTGTTAGCTCATTCCGAACTCAATATGATCGGGGTCATGGCCGCATGCATTATGCGGGGGGTGCAGCCGCTTCAGTATAGAGGCCACCCCATGTGGGACTTCAATGGGGAGGAGGACGCCACCCGCCACGGCCGTAAGGGGCCGGAATCGGCCACCGCTCTAATAAAGATCTTGTCCGCTTTGTACAAGGGAGAAGAGGAGGAATTTCTCCGCGTCAACCCACAGGGTGGATTTTCTATGTACAATCCTCCAAGTTGGGTAAGTGGACACTTTTACTTGCCCATCCATTTTATATTCCCATCGTTAAATATTCAGTCTAACGACTTCAACGCAGGAACTGCGCCAGGCTGTTAAAGAAATAAACAGCCCTCCTCCACAACCCAAGGATCCGGGACGGTCCCTCGACCCAGCCTCCCAAGAGGATCCGGACTTATCTGTGGAGCTGATTGATGGGGTGTTTCATCAATTGAGCAAGGACAATGCCTTGGTGGCCATTACGACCGATTACCCCAGGCTACTCCCCGCCTCACAGGTAACTGAGACCGAAGTCCCAGCACCTTGAAAAGGGATCCATCCTCGCGTGTTTTTGATTTCGTATAACAACCGTGTTTTGCAGGGGAGGTCCTCGAGACGGGAGGCCGAGCCTGTGGCGACTAGCCAATGAGGGGCTGCAAGGCCCCGTGGGCTGAGAAGTAGTGCAGTCAGGACTGAGACGCCGGCGCAAAGGTATAGCGCGCCATCTTATTCCCAGGTGTTATTCCTTCACGGCATATTAACGCTCGTGCTCTCTTCAGGACAAAGAGACCTCGTCGGACTATATCCGGAGAGGTTGCCAATCGCGCCTCCACCAGCCAAGCTCCAAAGCCTGGTACGGAGGCGGAGGCGAACACGAGGCGTGCACCGGACGCTCCTCCGACAGAGGATGCGGACAGGCTATCTGCCACCAATTCCGAGGTGGAGAGTGCCATGAACCACAGGCGTCGCCGGACAGTTCTTCGCGATGCTTGTTTCTCCCAAGAGGCATTGGATGCCTTCAATTCGGGAGATGTGTACCTCCGTGCCGCTCAAAATGGTCTAGCTAGAGCCATGGAGCAATATGTAAAAAGACATACGGGTGAGAAAAATTTAATGGTTATATATATCAGTAGCCCCCGAGACTTGAAACAGTTAGAACAACTGATTTAAGGATCATTTATAATGCAGGTTCTTGCGGAAAAGAATACCCAACTGTCCCAGGAGCTAGAAGAGTGCAAAGCCCAACTTGAGGCCGCACTAGCCGCGGCAGGGGGGCCCAAGGAGACCCCCTTTGGTAATATACGCTTCGAAAGATAAGTATTTTGCGAAGTGCGGCGTGGGTGCAAATCTGACAAATAAAATTGCAGATGGCGCCGGATTAAATCCGGAAAAGCAACAACTCCTACGCCAGCTGAAGGCTGGCGAGAGAGTGCTGACAAAGGTGAGGTGGGAGAAGAACGATCTCCAAGATTCCAACACCAAGCTGGGCGTTGAACTGAAGGATGTTCGTGCCCAGCTGTCGGACTCCATTAAGGAGAATCAGCGGCTTTGACACGGCAGATTTAGTAAGTGCTTAAACGAACTTTGAAAAAAGAGTTCGGCGAGGAAGTCGACTAACAGAGTAATGTCTGTAGGTATGCTAAGAGGTCGTCCTACAGAGGAAATGCCCGGTTCTACGGGTGACCTTCTTCCCGAGCTCTCACAACTGCACGAGCGAGTTCGACAGGTGATGCAAGGCGTCGCCCAGACCTTGTGGACATCCGTCTCCATGCCCGAAGGCCTTGGAGAGCTTGCAGAAAAACTGAAGGGAGCGCGGCGGCGCTTCCGATTGTGGAAGATATCAGCCTGCCGTCAAGGCGCCAGGAAGGCATGGGCCATGGTGAAGACGTGGTACACGAAGGATGACCCAAACCACATGGCCGAGGTCGGACCTGTGGGGCCCAATGGGAAGGAGATTCCTGTGAGCTTAGTATACGGCCAAGTAGAATTGGCCGCAAAGTATTCCCAACGGGACTATAAACTAGACAGCCTATTAGATGGTATTGAAGAGGAATACAATCAGTCAGATTGACTATGTAATTTTAATTGACATGTGTAAGGCCTTCTAGCCGGATTGTAGATCGTTTGTCATGGCCGACCTTTTCGCTTCAACCTCGGGACCTGACGGTCCGGAGTGTGTCCGAATACCCTCGCGGTTATATAAGAACCGGGGTATGCATGGAGACCAGGCATAGTTGTCATTAGTGCTTGAACAGACAAGTGCCCAACTAGTTATGTTATATTACATGGTTAGTGAGAAACATCTTCCAGGGAGAATAGTTCCGTTAGGGGTTCCTTTCCCTGGGAGGCATGCCCTAAAGTGCATGTCCTTTCTGCGAAAAGAGACGCAGGAAAAACATCTGGGGGCGTATAAAATAAGTAAGTGAAAAAAAATCATCTTTAGTTCACCGACCGAATATTCCCTTAAGAATGCTAGCTTTCGGCTTCACCCACTCTGAGGTACACATCCGGCTGACCGGGCAGTAACAATCGCAGAGGTGCTCCCTTTACCACCTAGCCGAACAATCGGGAACATAGGGGTAAGCACAGGAGCCAGGCAACCCAGCTTGGCCAAAACTTAAGTCATATCGATGCATATAATGGTGAATAAAACGTACATGTGGAAGTGTGACACATGTGTTGGGAATGAAGCCTACATAAATAAGCTTCTGTTTAAAGAAGCCCCCAGGATAAATGAGCGCGGATAGCGCGTCACTTGATGAGCCTTTAAAGGCTATAAGAGAAAGGGAGGGGAGAAGGAGAGAAATGTAAGACAGAAAGTATATAAAAAAATGGACAGAGGAAGGAGACGAACACAGAGTACGGCACTAGGCATAGAATCTTCGGAGATGGGCTACGTTCCATGGGTTCGGCTCGAGTCGGTTATCCGATGCATCTCGCGGGCGGTACGCTCCACCAGTCAGGACTTGGTCAATTATGAAGGGACCTTCCCACTTGGGCTTGAGTTTGTCCTTTTTCTTGTCCGGCAGGCGTAGAACTAATTCGCCAACATTGTAATTTTTGGCCCGTACTTCGCTGCTTTGGTATCTTCGAGCCTACTGTTGATAGAATGCGGAACAGGCTTTTGCCACGTCACGCTCCTCCTCCAAGGCGTCCAAACTGTCCTGCCGATCGAGCTCGGCTTCTCTTTCTTCGTACATGCGCACTCGAGGTGAGTCATGAATTATGTCGCAGGGCAAAACTGCATCTGTGCCGTACACCATGAAGAATGGTGTGTATCCGGTGGTGCGATTCAGCGTGGTCCGCAGCCCCCAGAGTACGGAGTCGAGCTCCTCTACCCAGTGCGTATTAGATTCCTTAAGGGACCGCACTAATCTGGGTTTGATGCCGCTCATGATAAGACCATTTGCACGTTCGACCCGGCCGTTAGTTTGTGGGTGATAGACGGAAGCATAATCGAGCTTGAGGCCCATGTTTTTGCACCAGAGTTTTACCTCTTCGACCGTAAAGTTCGTGCCGTTATCAGTGATGATGCCATGGGGGACGCCGTAACGGTGTACAACCCCAGATATAAAGTCTATCACCGGTCCGGATTCGGTCGTCTTAACAGGCTTGGCTTCTATCCATTTTGTGAACTTATCCACCATGACCAGTAAGTATTTTTCTTGTGGGTTCCGCCTTTAAGGGGTCCAACCATGTCAAGCCCCCAGACCGCGAAGGACCAAGTGATGGGGATAGTTTGGAGGGCGGTGGGTGGCATATGGCTTTGGTTTGCAAAAAGCTGGCAACCGACGCATCATTGGACTAAGTCCTGGGCGTCTGCCCGGGCCGTCGGTCAATAAAAGCCTGTACGGAAGGCCTTGCTTACAAGGGACCGAGCTGCAGCGTGATGACCGCCGAGTCCAGCATGAATTTCAGCCAGAAGGTTCTGCCCTTCCTCTTCGGAGATGCACCTTTGAAGGACTCCAGTAGTGCTTTTCTTATAAAGCTCTCCCTCATGGACTTTATAGGCTTTGGATCGCCGCACTATGCAGCGTGCCTCGTTTTGGTCCTCGGGAAGTTCCTGCCTAGTAAGGTAGGCTAGGACTGGTTCTGTCCATGGGGCGATGACGGCCATTATTACGTGGGCTGAACATGTTATTTCATTGGCGGAGCCTCCAATTATGTCAGAGTGTTCGGTGTCGGGCAGTGCGGTTGGGTCCGGACTGTTATTGCCGGGTTCCCCTTCCCATACTACGGATGGCTTGAACAGCCTTTCCAAGAAGATGTTGGGGGGACTACATCGCGTTTTGTGCCGATGCGTGCCAGGACATCTGCCGCCTGATTATTTTCCCGGGCTATATGGTGAAATTCGAGCCCTTCGAACCGAGCTGACATTTTTAGGACGGCGTTGCGATAAGCTGCCATTTTTGGATCCTTGGCATCAAAGTCTCCATTTATTTGGGATATTGCGAGGTTCGAGTCCCTGCGCACCTCTAGGCGTTGAATGCCCATGGATACTGTCATCCGGTGACCATGTAAAAGGGCCTCATATTCGGCTGCATTGTTCAAGTCTGTGTACATTATCTGAAGTACGTATTGAGCTGTGTCTCCTGTGGGGGACGTCAAAATGATGCCAGCCCCTAGACCGGCCAACATTTTGGAGCCGTCGAAGTGCATGACCCAGTTTAAATATGTGTCGTACTCTTTAGGGAGTTCGGCCTCTGTCCATTCTGCGACGAAGTCGGCGAAAACTTGCGACTTGATAGCTCGTCGTGGCTTGTAAGTTATGTCGAACGGGAGGAGCTCAATGGCCCATTTTGCAATCCAGCCTGTTGCGTCGCGGTTGTTTATAATATCGTTAAGTGGCACTTCCGAGGCTACTGTTATTGAACACTCTTGAAAGTAGTGTCGCAGCTTTCGGGATGCCATAAATACCGTGTACGCAATCTTTTGATAATGCAGGCACCATGACTTGCATGGAGTAAGGATAGTGGACACATAGTAGACCGGCTTTTGAAGGGGGAATTTGTGCCCGTCCGTTTCTCGTTCAATGACGAGCACTGCGCTTACGACCTGATGGGTTGCTGCAATGTATAATAGCATTGGTTCGCCAATGTTTGGCGCGGCCAGGACTGGGTTTGTGGCCAAGATGGCTTTTATTTCATCGAGTCCGGTCGTGGCTGCATCCGTCCACTCGAAGTGTTCGGTGCGCCGAAGGAGGCGGTAAAGGGGTAGTGCCTTTTCTCCCAAGCGGGAGATAAAGTGGCTTAGAGCCGCCACGCATCCAGTTATTTTTTGTATTTGTTTGAGGTCCTTTGGGATATCCAATTGTGACAGAGCTCGGATCTTGGCTGGATTTGCTTCAATTACTCTACCGGATACAATGAAGCCCAAGAGCTTTCCGGCTGGAACGCCAAAAACGCATTTTTCCGGGTTGAGCTTGATGCCGTATGTTCGGAGGTTATCAAATGTTAGCCTCAAGTCGTCTACTAGATATTCGACAAGTCTTGTTTTAACGACCAAGTCATCTACGTATGCCTCCACTGTTTTGCCAATCTGGTTTGCCAGACATGTCTGAATCATGCGCTGGTATGTTGCGCCGGCGTTTTTGAGCCCGAAGGGCATTGTGTTGAAGCAGAATGGGCCGTATGGTGTGATGAATGCCGTTGCGGCTTGGTCTGACTCTGCCATCTTGATTTGATGCTAGCCGGAGTATGCATCGAGGAAACACAACGAATCGTGTCCTGCGGTAGTGTCGATAATTTGATCGATGCGGGGGAGGGGGAAGGGATCCTTTGGTCAAGCCTTGTTAAGGTCTTTAAAATCAACGCACAGGCGCCAGGATTTGTCCTTCTTTGGTACCATCACCAGGTTTGCTAGCCAGTCCGGATGTTTTATATCTTTGATGAATCCGGCCACCAATAGCTTGGCCAGTTCCTCTCCCATGCCCTGTCTCTTAGGTTCGGAAAAACGCCGAAGAGCCTATTTGACTGGCTTGAATCCTTTTAGGATATTTAAGCTGTGTTCGGCCAGCCTGCGTTGGATTCCTGGCATGTCTGAATGGTGCCACGCGAAAATGTCCCAGTTCTCACGTAGGAACTCTCGCAGTGCGGCGTCTACATCAGGGTTTAACTGTGCCCCGATGGAAGCTATTTTATTGGGGTCCGTTGGATGGACCTGGAATTTGACTATTTCGTCCGCTAGTTTAAAGGAGGTGGACATGGATCTTTTGTCGAGTATCACATCGTTCCTGTTCATCGTGGAGTGCAGCGCAGTCAGTTCCTCAGCCGCTAGGGCTTCGGATAGTGCCTCGAGGGCCAGTGCGGCTGTCTTATTTTTGGCGCGGAGTGCTATGTCCGGATCACTAGCGAGAGTGATGATTCTGTTAGGCCCGGGCATCTTGAGCTTCATGTACCCTTAATGGGGTATTGCTTGGAAGATTGTAAATGCTTCCCTCCCTAGCAGAGCGTGGTATCCGCTACTGAACGGGGCCACTTGGAACGTGACCTCTTCGGACCTGTAATTATCCGGCATGCCAAACACCACATCTAGTGTGATTTTTCCTGTACAGCACGCTTCCTGACTAGGGATTATTCCTCTAAAGGTTGTGATGCTTCGCTCAATGCAGTTCCAGTCTATTTCCATTTTTGAAGGGTTTCCTCATAAATGAGGTTCAATCCGCTGCCTCCGTCCATGAGTACCTTGGTAAGGCGAAAGCCGTCCACTATTGGACTAAGGACCAATGCGGCTGGTGCTCGGGCTGTTCGGAATTTAGGTTCATCACTGGCATTAAAAGTAATAGCCGTGTCACTCCATGGGTTTATTGTTGCTACTTGGTAGACTTCGGCAGGGCTGCGGAGTGTTCTTTTTCGCATATTATTTGATGTGAAAGTCTCGAAGACTGTTAATACCGTACCGGTGTCCCTGGGGTGGCTTTCTGTGGCCTCAGGAATTAGAAGATCTTCGCCCATTTTGGCCACCTGCTGGAGTATCCAATATGCTCTAAGGCTGTGAGTTGGTGTGGCGCCCTCTGTACTGTGAATTTTACAGGGTCCATTAAGCCATCCTTCCAGTACGGTTCCATGCCCTGTAGAGGGTTTTTGCTTTTTGGTGTTTAACCCGGGTGTCTGGCGATGATGCACCCTTTTATTTTGGACTGGGTTTGTATTCAGGGCCGGATTGTCCCAAAATGTTATTTCGGTTTTCCAGGCGCTTTCCATCGCATAGTACTTTCGTACTATGGACGCCAAGTCAGCGAAGCGTGTAATATCACGGCGACTTATAGCGTTGAGGATTCCCTTGTCCGTGCAATTATTGCAGAAGAATGAGATTGTGTCTTCCTCGCGGCAGTCCTTTATCCTGTTCATAACCAGGAGGAATTTGGCCCAGTAATGATGTACTGTTTCTTCGGGCTTTTGACTAATTTGGGATAGATCGCTTATGTTCGGGTGGGTGGGAATCCGAAACCTCACCCAATCTGAGACTCAGAGGTCAAGGACTTTCCGAACTCGGAAGTTTGGATTCTTGGATGTTGTCCAATGAATCTAGCCCGTCGCCTGACTCTAACTTCAGGTCTTGAGTGATCTCCTCCCCTCCACGGGTATCCGGCTTGGAGGGATCGGGAATCCGAACATAGCTAGTGTCGTGGTATTTCTCACGGGGGGCTTGCGAGTCGACAGATGCCTCAAGGGCTTAGTGTGTGGGTAGGACTGCTGCTGATAGGACCGGGAGCGAGTATGCGAGTAGCACGCGGTGGTTTACCCAGGTTCGGGGCTCTCCGGAGAGATAATACCCCTACTCCTGCATGTCTGAGTATATCTGGTATATATGGTACAGAGTCGCTCCTAGAGCTGTATCTAAAGCCAGTGCCATAGGCATATGACTTGGTAAATGTATGCATGCGGTATGCTAGTGGCCGTGAGAGCATGGATGCTCTAGTGGCCATGAGAGTGTGTGTGCGTGAGGGAGATCCATCATGCTGGATGGATGGATGTGTAGTGTATATATAGTGTGGAGCTAGCTTGGTGTGTAAGCTATGTGGGTAGCTTAGGAAGTAAGCTAGGTAGTGGCTTTGGATGTAAGCTACCTTGGGTAGCTTACATGCCAAGCCAGGTAGGCATGGCTAGAGGCATGGCACATGTCATGCTTGTCCCCTGGGATACTTTATAAATCAGTACCCAGGGGACACGGTACACTATAGATGACGGCATCGCGGTATGGTTGTCTTCGTCGATGTCGGGTCGGGCTGCAGTCGGCAGCCGACTGGGTGGCTTAGTTGGCGGCCGGCAGTCGGTAGCCGGCAGGGTAGTGCAGTCGGACGGGGAGCCGGCAGGAGCGGCCGGGCAGTCGGACTGAGGGGCTTTGCTAGCCCCGATGTCTTGAAATATCATCTTGCCGTCTTCGGGGTATCCGTGTCCCATTACACCGACAGTAGCCCCAAGCCTCCGGGCAACTTGGCAAAGTTGGGCGGAGGTTTTTTAGCAAATGTTCATGAAAATGATCATAAAAAAGGACAAAGTTAGTCCATGCAGATATATCGAATGTTTGCTTTTATCATTGCAAGTTTTATGCGGAGGGTGCCGACTCGGTTTCGTCCGAGCCCTCTTCAATCTTTTTCATGTTCCCTCCACTCTTTGGCCCCGGGCTCTTGCTTGCCGGACAGCCGCTCTGCGGTCTGTGGCTAAGAGTGGGCCGCGAAGTGGAGTGTACAGTACTCAGAGTCTGGGAGCAGATTCAACCGAGTAGATACTTGTAAAGGAAAACGGCCAGGTCGCCCGAACGTTTTTCTTCCCGGGCGTTTTTCGCGTGGGTGGCCTCCGGCGTTCACTCTTGCTAGTCGGCAGCCGCTCTGCGGTCTGTGACTAAGAGTGGGCCTTTGGTACCGCGCACGGTACTAAGCCGTCTGCGGGAACTAAACGTCTCAGGCCAAGCGGCCAGCCCCCGGGCCAACTCTGGCTAGCGCCGGGGCAAACAGTGATGCTACTGTAATAAAATGCGGAGGCAGCCCCCGGGCAACGCTCGGGGTTATCCGTGCTTGCGTAATGCGAAAATATGCGGGTGAGGAGCTCACATTGATTTTCGTGTAGTCGCGGTCGTCGAAGATAGCCGGCGCGACTCGGCGCTCGCGGAGTGCGCCGGCGCACCCGCTGGGTGTAGGGCCGACTGCTGAGCAGTCGGGCCGGATCTTCCGGTAGCTATTTTGTCTTCTTTCTCGCGGGGGCGCGTCAGCGTACCCGCTGGGTGTAGCCCCCGAGATTCGGGCCGACGGCTGCGCAGTCAGGCCGGATCTTCCGGCAACTACTTTGTCTTCTTCTCTCGCGGGGGCGCGTCAGCGCACCCGCTGGGTGTAGCCCCCTTGATTCGGGCCGACTGCTGAGCAGTCGGGCCGGATCTTCTGGCGACTACTTTGTCTTCTTCTCTCGCGGGGGCGCATCAGCGCACCCACTGGGTGTAGCCCCTGAGATTCGGGCCGACTGCTGAGCAGTCGGGCCGGATCTTCCGGCAACTACTTTGTCTTCTTCTTTTTCTTCTTTAGACGGCTGAAGGGCGGACCCCGACACGGCAGTCGGGCTCTTTGCAGCCGGCCAGGTAGCCAACGGTCGAACGTATAAGCTGCTCTTTTTTTTATTCAGCCGACTCTCTCTCTCTTTTTTTTAGCCGGATCTGGCTCTTTCTTCTGTCCTTGTTTCATTGCTTCTTCCTCAGCCCGAACAGCAGGGCAACCACAGACGAGGTGCGGCTGGTGACCCGGAGCCGGCTTGGGGCAGGCGGAGCCGGACCCGGCTAGGCGCGGGTGCGACCCGGAGCCGGCTTGGGGCGAGCGAAACCGGACCCGGCCATGCGCGGGGCGGCGCCGGGGACCCGGGCGAGCCGGTGGCCGGGATGCGGAGGGCCGCCGGGGCCGCGCAGCGAGGGGGCCAGGGGAGCCGGCCAGGAGCGCGCGAAGCCGGCACGGGGGCCGGGTAGCGGGCGGAGCTGGCCATCCGGGTTGGAGGCGAAGCCGGCGGCTTGAGGGGGGCGCGGACACGGCCCAATCGAAGAGCGGGCATACGACGGCCGGGGCAGGGCCGGGCGTATGGCCTAGAAGAGAGGAGGCCGACCCGCAGGCAGGTCGTGGGGAGGCGCGACCCGGCCACGGGCGTATCCAGCGGGAGAAGCGGGAGGCCGGCCAGCCCAGCAGGGGCCGGCGGGGAGGCGCGGACGCAGGAGTCGGCGCGGAGCGGGACGGGCCGGAGCAAGGAGGCCGGGCGCGGGAGTCGGCCGGCGAACGCGGCGACCCGGCAGGCGTGGAGGAGGCCGAAGGCAGGGGCGAGGCGGCTGCGGGGATCCGGCAGGCGTGGAGAAGCGGAGCAGGGCCGGGCGCGGAGCCGGCGAGCGGGGCGGACCCGGCGAGATGGTCGGATGCAGCGGCGAGGCCGAGCAAGCACAGGGCCGGGTCGCGCGCGGAGTCGGCCAGCCAGGCGCAGCGACCCGGCGGGAGGGCTGGACACGGCGCAGGCGAGAGTGCGGAACCCGTGCGCGGGGAGGCGGCGCAGCCAGCCGGGCGAGGCAGACCCGGCGGGGCAGCGATGCGACCAATTGGCACGCGGAGGCCGGCCGGGTGAGGTGAACCCGGCGGGGGCGCGCGGGCGAAGCCGGCAGGGCACGCGGGAGCCGGCCGAAGGGTTGCCACGGGCAAAGGCAATTCGGCGGGACAGAGCCGGTGGAGCAGCGCAGCCGGCGGGGAGATGACGGCCGGGTCGCGCCGAGCGGGCGAGTGGGCGGAGCCGGAGCAGTCACGAAGAGGCGCGGAGCCGGCGCCGAGCGAGCGGGAGTCGGCACGGGGCGCAGGGCGGCCTCCCAGCCGCTGGTGGAGGCGAAGCCGGCCGGCCGGGCCCAGCGCGCAGGCAGGCGCCGAGGCGGCTGAGCGTGGCGGAGGAGGCCAGGCGCGGTGGGGAGAGGTCGAGCGGCGCCCGGGGCAGAGTTGACGCACCAACGAGGAAGCTGGACGCGGCCGTTTACGGGGCCATGGGCGAGTGAATGGCCATTATCTGGCTGATGTCTGTCGCGTATCCGGGATGTGTATGGGCAATACATGGGGATAGTCTCATAGTCTGACTATAGTCTGGTCGTTATCTGGGTGGTGCAAGGCCATTGCATGGCTTGACCATGGATTGACTTGAATCTAGCTAGCTCGCAATGGGTGCGCCGACGGACGCAGCCGACGAAGCGAGGCCCCGCGCGCGGCGCACGCAGACGACGGACGGCCGGCGTTGCGGTGGTGGTGACGAAGAGGCCGACGGCGAGGACGCGCCACCCCTCGCGGCCGCTCCGGGGGCGGGTCGATGTCGAGCCCTCGAGCGCTACCGGAGAGACGGCGCAACACCGCGGCGGAGGTGATGAAGAAAAAAGGGTCCTGCCCGGACAGCGAAACCAGCAACAGTGCGGTAGCATAGTACCGCCCCACGGTGGGCGCCAACTGTCGTGGTATTTCTCACGGGGGGCTTGCGAGTCGATAGATGCCTCGAGGGCTTAGTGTGTGGGCAGGACTGCTGCTGATAGGACCGGGAGCGAGTATGCGAGTAGCACGCGGTGGTTTACCCAGGTTCGGGGCTCTTCGGAGAAATAATACCCCTACTCCTGCATGTCTGAGTATATCTGGTATATATGGTACAGAGTCGGTCCTAGAGCTGTATCTAAAGCCAGTGCCATAGGCATCTGACTTGGTAAATGTATGCATGCGGTATGCTAGTGGCCGTGAGAGCATGGATGCTCTAGTGGCCATGAGAGTGTGTGTGCGTGAGGGAGATCCATCATGCTGGATGGATGGATGTGTAGTGTATATATAGTGTGGAGCTAGCTTGGTGTGTAAGCTATGTGGGTAGCTTAGGAAGTAAGCTAGGTAGTGGCTTTGGATGTAAGCTACCTTGGGTAGCTTACATGCCAAGCCAGGTAGGCATGGCTAGAGGCATGGCACATGTCATGCTTGTCCCCTGGGATACTATATAAGTCAGTACCCAGGGGACATGGTACACTATAGATGACGGCATCGCGGTACGGTTGTCTTCGTCGATGTCGGGTCGGGCTGCAGTCGGCAGCCGACTGGTTGGCGTAGTCGGTGGCCGGTAGTCGGTAGCCGGCCGGGTAGTGCAGTCGGACAGGGAGCCGGCAGGAGCGGCCGGGCAGTCGGACTGAGGGGCTTTGCTAGCCCCGATGTCTTGAAATATCGTCTTGCCGTCTTCGGGGTATCCGTGTCCCATTACACCGACAGTAGCCCCAAGCCTCCGGGCAACTTGGCAAAGTTGGGCGGAGGTTTTTTGGCAAATGTTCATGAAAATGATCATAAAAAAGGACAAAGTTAGTCCATGCAGATATATCGAATGTTTGCTTTTATCATTGCAAGTTTTATGCGGAGGGTGCCGACTCGGTTTCGTTCGAGCCCCCTTCAATCTTTTTCATGTTCCCTCCACTCTTTGGCCCGGGCTCTTGCTTGCTGGACAGCCGCTCTGCGGTCTGTGGCTGAGAGTGGGCCGCGAAGTGGAGTGTACAGTACTCAGAGTCTGGGAGCAGATTCAACCGAGTAGATACTTGTAAAGGAAAACCGCCGGGTCGCCCGAACGTTTTTCTTCCCGGGCGTTTTTCGCGTGGGTGGCCTCCGGCGTTCACTCTTGCTTGTCGGCAGCCGCTCTACGGTCTGTGACTAAGAGTGGGCCTTTGGTACCGCGCACGGTACTAAGCCGTCTGCGGGAACTAACGTCTCAGGCCAAGCGGCCAGCCCCCGGGCCAACTCTGGCTAGCGCCGGGGCAAACAGTGATGCTACTGTAATAAAATGCGGAGGCAGCCCCCGGGCAACGCTCGGGGTTATCCGTGCTTGCGTAATGCGAAAATATGCGGGTGAGGAGCTCACATTGATTTTCGTGTAGTCGCGGTCGTCGAAGATAGCCGGCGCGACTCGGCGCTCGCGGAGTGCGCCGGCGCACCCGCTGGGTGTAGGGCCGACTGCTGAGCAGTCGGGCCGGATCTTCCGGCAGCTATTTTGTCTTCTTTCTCGCGGGGGCGCGTCAGCGCACCCGCTGGGTGTAGCCCCCGAGATTCGGCCGACTGCTGCGCAGTCGGGCCGGATCTTCCGGCAACTACTTTGTCTTCTTCTCTCGCGGGGGCGCGTCAGCGCACCCGCTGGGTGTAGCCCCCGAGATTCAGGCCGACTGCTGAGCAATCGGGCCGGATCTTCCGGCGACTACTTTGTCTTCTTCTCTCGCGGGGGCGCGTCAGCACACCCGCTGGGTGTAGCCCCTGAGATTCGGGCCGACTGCTGAGCAGTCGGGCCGGATCTTCCGGCAACTACTTTGTCTTCTTCTTTTTCTTCTTCAGACGGTTGAAGGGCGGACCCCGACACGGCAGTCCGGCTCTTTGCAGCCGGCCAGGTAGCCAACGGTCGGACGTATAAGCTGCTCTTTTTTTTATTCAGCCGACTCTCTCTCTCTTTTTTTAGCCGGATCCGGCTCTTTCTTCTGTCCTTGTTTCCTTGCTTCTTCCTCAGCCCGAACAGCAGGGCAACCACAGACGAGGTGCGGCTGGTGACCCGGAGCCGGCTTGGGGCAGGCGGAGCCGGACCCGGCCAGGCGCGGGTGCGACCCGGAGCCGGCTTGGGGCGAGCGAAACCGGACCCGGCCATGCGCGGGGCGGCGCCGGGGACCCGGGCGAGCCGGTGGCCGGGATGCGGAGGGCCGACGGGGCCGCGCAGCGAGGGGGCCAGGGGAGCCGGCCAGGAGCGCGCGAAGCCGGCACGGGGGCCGGGTAGCGGGCGGAGCTGGCCATCCGGGTTGGAGGCGAAGCCGGCGGCTTGAGGGGGGCGCGGACACGGCCCAATCGAAGAGCGGGCATACGACGGCCGGGGCAGGGCCGGTCTTATGGCCTAGAAGAGAGGAGGCAGACCCGCAGGCAGGTCGTGGGGAGGCGCGACCCGGTCACGGGCGTATCCGGCGGGAGAAGCGGGAGGCCGGCCAACCCAGCAGGGGCCGGCGGGGAGGCGCGGACGCAGGAGTCGGCGCGGAGCCGGACGGGCCGGAGCGGGAAGGCCGGGCGCGGGAGTCGGCCGGCGAACGCGGCGACCCGGCAGGCATGGAGGAGGCCGAAGGCAGGGGCGAGGCGGCTGCGGGGATCCGGCAGGCGTGGAGGAGCGGAGCAGGGCCGGGCGCGGAGCCGGCGAGCAGGGCGGACCCGGCGTGACGGTCGGATGCAGCGGCGAGGCCGAGCAAGCACGGGGCCGGGTCACGCGCGGAGTCGGCCAGCCAGGCGCAGCGACCCGGCGGGTGGGCCGGACACGGCGCAGGCGGGAGCGCGGAACCCGCGCGCGGGGAGGCGGCGCAGCCAGCCGGGCGAGGCAGACCCGGCGGGGCGGCGATGCGACCAATTGGCACGCGGAGGCCGGCCGGGCGAGGCGAACCCGGCGGGGGCGCGCGGGCGAAGCCGGCAGGGCACGCGGGAGCCGGCCGAAGGGTTGCCACGGGCAGAGGCAATTCGGCGGGACAGAGCCGGCGGAGCAGCGCAGCCGGCGGGGAGATGACTGTCGGGTCGCGCCGAGCGGGCGAGTGGGCGGAGCCGGAGCGGTCACGCAGAGGCGCGGAGCCGGCGCCGGGCGAGCGGGAGTCGGCACGGGGCGCAGGGCGGCCTCCCAGCCGCTGGTGGAGGCGAAGCCGGCCGGCCGGGCCCAGCGCGCAGGCAGGCGCCGAGGCGGCCGAGCGTGGCGGAGGAGGCCAGGCGCGGTGGGGAGAGGTCGAGCGGCGCCCGGGGCAGAGTTGACGCACCGACGAGGAAGCTGGACGCGGCCGCGTACGGGGCCATGGGCGAGTGAATGGCCATTATCTAGCTGATGTCTGTCGCGTATCCGGGATGTGTATGGGCAATACAAGGGGATAGTCTCATAGTCTGACTATAGTCTGGTCGTTATCTGGGTGGTGCAAGGCCATTGCATGGCTTGACCATGGATTGACTTGAATCTAGCTAGCTCGCAATGGGTGCGCCGACGGACGCAGCCGACGAAGCGAGGCCCCGCGCGCGGCGCACGCGGACGACGGACGGCCGGCGTTGCGGTGGTGGTGACGAAGAGGCCGACGGCGAGGACACGCCATCCCTCGCGGCCGCTCCGGGGGCGGGTCGATGTCGAGCCCCCGAGCGCTACCGGAGAGACGGCGCAACACCGCGGCGGAGGTGATGAAGAAAAAAGGGTCCCGCCCGGACAGCGAAACTAGCAACAGCGCGGTAGCATAGTACCGCCCCACGGTGGGCGCCAACTGTCGTGGTATTTCTCACAGGGGGCTTGCGAGTCGACAGATGCCTCAAGGGCTTAGTGTGTGGGTAGGAGTGCTGCTGATAGGACCGGGAGCGAGTATGCGAGTAGCACGCGGTGGTTTACCCAGGTTCGGGGCTCTCCGGAGAAATAATACCCCTACTCCTGCATGTCTGAGTATATCTGGTATATATGGTACAGAGTCGCTCCTAGAGCTGTATCTAAAGCCAGTGCCATAGGCATCTGACTTGGTAAATGTATGCATGCGGTATGCTAGTGGCCGTGAGAGCATGGATGCTCTAGTGGCCATGAGAGTGTGTGTGCGTGAGGGAGATCCATCATGCTGGATGGATGGATGTGTAGTGTATATATAGTGTGGAGCTAGCTTGGTGTGTAAGCTATGTGGGTAGCTTAGGAAGTAAGCTAGGTAGTGGCTTTGGATGTAAGCTACCTTGGGTAGCTTACATGCCAAGCCAGGTAGGCATGGCTAGAGGCATGGCACATGTCATGCTTGTCCCCTGGGATACTTTATAAATCAGTACCCAGGGGACACGGTACACTGTAGGTGATGGCATCGCGGTACGGTTGTCTTCATCGATGTCGGGTCGGGCTGCAGTCGGCAGCCGACTGGTTGGCGTAGTCGGCGGCCGGCAGTCGGTAGCCGGCCGGGTAGTGCAGTCGGATGGGGAGCCGGCAGGAGCGGCCAGGCAGTCGGACCGAGGGGCTTTGCTAGCCCCGATGTCTTGAAATATCATCTTGTCGTCTTCGGGGTATCCGTGTCCCATTACACCGACAGCTAGTCCATAAGATAGATGAAGGGTCGCCGCACTGTCCCTCCACCATGGCAACGTGATGGGTGACCTGGTGAGAGTTAATCTCTCTCAGATCGGGTTTAGGCCCAATCTGGTCGTAATCCGTAGCGACTCCCAGGGCGGCGATGCGATCCAAAAGCTCGTTTAGGGAAGAGAGCTCCATTGGATCTAACTGCTCGGCGAGTTTCGAGTTGATGTGAAGATTGCTTTTGATGACCCGAGAGGTCATCGTCGGCGCAGCAGCCAAACAGGTGGTCATAAGAAAACCACCCAGACGGAGAGTTTGGCCACAGCCAGAGCTCCCTTAGCAATGGCGCCGTCTTTAAAGACGGGACGAGGCATCCTACCTGATGGCGACAGCACAGAGGCACTCTCAATGAAAGCACCAATGTCAGTGTCAAAACCGGCGGATCTCGGGTAGGGGATCCCGAACTGTGCGTCTAGGCGGATGGTAACAGGAGACAAGGGACACGATGTTTTTACCCAGGTTTGGGCCCTCTCGATGGAGGTAAAACCCTACTCCTGCTTGATTAATATTGATGATATGGGTAGTACAAGAGTAGATCTACCACGAGATCAAGGAGGCTAAACCCTAGAAGCTAGCCTATGGTATGATTGTTGTTCTACGGACTAAAACCCTCCGGTTTATGTAGACACCAGAGAGGGCTAGGGTTACACGGAGTCGGTTACAATGGTAGGAGATCTACATATCTGTATCACCAAGCTTGCCTTCCACGCCAAGGAAAGTCCCATCCGGACACGGGACGAAGTCTTCAATCTTGTATCTTCATAGTCCAAGAGTCCAGCCAAAGGTTATAGTCCGGCTATCCGGACACCTCCTAATCCAGGACTCCCTCAAGCATAGTTCTTGACTTTCTCCAAATCTGCATCTGTCAAATGATCTGGTAGGGTGAAATGTGACATGAGAGATTCCCAAAGCAGATCTTTTGCTCTTTGGTTGGCAAAAGTATCATCTGGATCTTTCTTTGCTGGCTTTTTCCATTCTTGAATGGAGATCGGGATTTGGTCCCTAACAATAACTCTGCATTGACGAATGAACTTGTTCGCATTCTTCTTACGTTCGCGCGGTTCGCCATTAGGTTTGATGGCATCAATGTTGTACTTTACGCCATCCTTCAACTTTTTGGCCAGGCCTCGAGCTGTCCTGCTTCTTGTAGAAGATTTGCTCGATCCGGAGGGCTAAAAGAAGAAAGATCGATCCGTTAATATATATATACAAATCAATTAAAACATGTGATGATCACCAGATGCCTGTTTATATAAATATACCTCGCCGGTCTTTGTTATTTGAAGAACAACATTTCCTTCGCCATCATTGTTCTGGACTTCATCTATTCGTTCGTCTTCATAGAATATCATACCCTCACCTGTATTGATCAGATATTGCGAGTCGTCATCTTCTTCATTCTCATCTGGGCTCGAGGAGCGTGTGATGTCGAACATAGTCTCTTCTCCTTCTCTGGCGGTATTGTCCATGGCTTTTATTTAACTAATCCAAAAGAAAGATAAAACAATTTAGTATTCAAATAAGAATGCATGCATGCAATCAGTAAGGAAAAACTAAATCATAGTAGATAATATGCATCTCGAATAATCCAGATAATTAATATCCATCATCGAATATAATCTCGAATACATCATATCGAATATTATCGAATAATATAATCTCGAATATATCATCTCGAATACATCACTAGCGAATACAGATCAAATATTATCAAATAATCCAGTTCGCTCGCGCTTCCTGAGGCGTGGGCGGTGGACACCCAAAGAGAAGGAACCATCACAGGATCATAGCTCGGGTGAGATCCCCGAAGAACCTGCCAGGTATTGGAGAACCTGACGTCCAATGCAGTCATGTAGCGACGGACGTGCTTCTCCTCCTCCCTGACATGGCGACGTACCACCTCTGGCGGGGCCGGTTGCCTCCGCACCGAAAGTGGCCCACGCGAAGGGCACCAAAGAAGCTCTGCTTCAGCGATGGGAGCCCGGTTCCTCACCAAGTTGCACGCCCCGAAAGGTAGCACCTCCCAGTGCCAGCCCGGCAGAGCCCAGTCCTGGACATGGAGCCTCTGAAGCAGGACGTTGTCGCGAGAGAGTCGATGACGAGGATGCGGGTCGGGCATCGTAGATGTTGAGAACAAATTCGATCTATGCAAATTTAAAAAATGCTTGATTGTGAATTTTGTAATTCTTTTTCACTTGATTTTGCAAATACATATAACGAACTTTTGTGAATACAACATTAAAAAAAATGCAACTTTTCTCTATGCAAATTTTTTCTATGCTTGGTCAAAATTTCTCAAATGTGCTCATACATTGCATACATACATATACTAATTGCTATACGTTGGATCAAATGTCTATACATATATTGTATACTAATTAATTCCTCAAATGTCAAAATTCCTCAACTTTTTTCTATACATCTAATAATCTAGTGAAAAAAATTGTCAAAATTCTTCTGAAAAATGTCAAAATTGCTATACATATATACTAATTAAACATACAAAAATACATATAAATCATTAACTTAAGAAAATGTGTGTGTGTGTGTGTTTTCATGCATGTGTGGGGGGGGGGGGGCTCGGGGAGGGGCGGCCATGGCACCCGGGGGCGAGGGAGAGGGGGGAGAGGGGGGGAGCTCACAGCGGGGCGACGGCAAGGCGAGGCGAGTCGTGTGCGGCGACAGCGTCGGGGCAGGCGGCGCGCGGCAAGGAGCTCGGGGAGGAGCGAGCGCGTCCAGCGTCGGGGCTCGGGGAGGAGGGCATGTCCGGCGTCGGGGCTCGGCGTGAGGAGGCGTGGGCGGCCGGTGTCAGGGGCGGTGACAAGCTCCGGCGTCGGGGGAGGCGAGACGACGTCGGGGCAGCCTGGTGGCGCGGCGATGTCCTCTGTGGTCGAAGAAGCAGAGAAACTGATTACTATTTCTTGAAATGTTGTATATATATGCGCCCCCCTTTAGTCCCGGTTGGAGCCACCAACTGGGACTAAATGCCACTTTTGGTCAGCCGAAGCGGCGGGAAGCGCAGGCCTAGTTGCGGTTGGTGGCTCGAACCGGGACTAAAGGGGGGTCTTTAGTCCAGGTTGTAGCCACCAACCGTGACTAAAGGCCTCTTCCTGGCACGGCGAGGCGCGGTGGATGTTTAGTCCCACCTAGCCCAGCAAAGGGCGCTCGCACCGATTTATAAACCCCGGCGCGGCAGCTACTTCGAGCTCCTCTCTAATGCAGGCCTTGTGGGCCTATTGACCCTCTCCTGCCCTGTTGGGCCTACTAGGACTGCGGGCCTGCATCCTGGCCCAACTAGAGGTTGGGTTTCTAGTCGTATGCATGCCGTGGTGGCCCAGTAGGCGGGCTTTTTTAATTTATTTATTTTTCATTTTTTTTGTTTTCTGCTTTATTTACTTTCTTTTGTTTCTGAGTTGTTTTTTGCTTTATTTAGAGTTTCTTTGTGAATCGTTTTGCTTTAGGTAAAAAAATATAAACTTACCGTTAGTGCCAGTAGTTTTCAAATTTGAATTACTCGAAATTTTTGTGAATCACTAGTTTGTGAATAACTTTACTTTGAAATAGATTTTTTTAGTGATTCTTTTTGTTGTTGTTCAATATTAGTGTGTTTTATCATTATATTCAATTTGGTAATTCTTATGTGATTTGAAAAAACAAAATGCCTTTGTAACAGACGAGTTTTCATCTGAAACCCTTATACTCCGAAAGAGATTGTCCATTTTGTACACGAAGTGCATCCAAATTTTGTTGTAACCCTCTCAACTTTTTAGCACATGCTATGTGGGTGAAATGATGATACCATGCCGAGTTTCAACCTTTTCAGAGTTCATTTGTAGTTCTTTTCAATTTCAGTGTCATTTAGCTTCAAAAATCAGTAAATGCATGAAAAATAGCAAATGAAGTCAGAAAGGGTTGAAAATTGATGACGTGGCTTCGAATGATGCATACTGATGCACAAAAAGTCTAAAGTTGAAATAATTTTTAAAAAATGAAATGCCTTTGTAACAGACGAGTTTTCGTCTGAAACCCTGATACTTCGAAAGAGATTGTCCATTTTGTACATGAAGTGCATCCAGTTTTTGCCGTAACCCTCTCGACTTTTTAGCACATGCTATGTGGGTGAAATGATGATACCTGATACGTCCATTTTGCATCATGTTTTCTTGTTGTTATTTATAATTGAGGGAGTCCTGGATTAGGGGGTGTTCGGGTAGCCGGACTATACCTTCAGCCGGACTCCAGGACTATGAAGATACAACATTGAAGACTTCGTCCCGTGTCCCGATGGGGCTTTCCTTGGCGTGGAAGGCAAGCTTGGTGATGTGGATATTTAAGATCTCCTACCATTGTAACCGACTCTATGTAACCCTAACCCTCTCCGGTGTCTATATAAACCGGGGGGTTTTAGTCCGTAGGACAAGAATCATCATACAACAATCATACCATAGGCTAGCTTCTAGGGTTTAGCCACCTTGATCTTGTGGTGGATCTACTCTTGTACTACCCATGTCATCAATATTAATCAAGCAGGACGTAGGGTTTTACCTCCATCAAGAGGGCCTGAACTTGGGTAAAACTTCGTGTCCCTTGTCTCCTGTTACCATCCGGCCTAGACACACAGTTCGGGACCCCCTACCCGAGATCCGCCGGTTTTGACACCGACATTGGTGCTTTCATTGAGAGTTCCTCTGTGTCGTCACTTTTGGGCCCGATGGCTCCTTCGATCATCTATAATGATGAAGTCCAGGGTGAGACTTTTCTCCCCGGACAGATCTTCGTCTTCGGCGGCTTCGCACTGCAGGCCAATTTGTTTGGCAACCTGGAGCAGATCGAAAGCTACGCCCCTGGCCATCAGGTCAGGTTTGGAAGCTTAAACTACACGGCAGACATCCGTGGGGATTTGATCTCCGACGGATTCGAGCCACAGCCGAGCGCGCCGCACTGTCTTGATGGGCACGATCTAGCTCTGCCGCCGAACAGTGCCCTGGAGGCCGCACACGCACTGGTTCCGACCCTTAATTCGGAGCCCATTGCGCCAATCGAGGATGAGCGGTTGGACGTCACCTTGGGGGCTACGATCTCAAAGGCGATCGAGGCAAACGCCAGCCCCACGCTCCGCACGGCCCATGACTCTGAGGAGCCGGATTCCTCTCCGAACTCCGAGCCCCCCGCGCCCCTGCCGATCGAATCCGATTGGGCGCCGATAATGGAGTTCACCGCCGCGGACATCTTTCAGCACTCGCCCTTCGGCGACATCTTGAATTCTCTAAAGTCTCTCTCTTTATCAGGAGAGCCCTGGCCGGACTACGGTCAGCAAGGATGGGATACGGACGATGAAGAAATTCAAAGCCCACCCACCACCCACTTGTTAGCCACTTTCGATGATTTAACCGACGTGCTCGATTTCGACTCCGAAGACATCGACGGTAGGGACGACGATGCAGGAGATGAAGATGAACCAACGCCCATAGGGCATTGGACAGCCACCTCATCTCACGATGTGTACATGGTGGATACCCCTAAAGGAAGCGACAATGAGGAAAAAGGGGATGGAACGAGGGACCGATCCCTCAAAAAACAATCAAAGCATCGGCGTAAATGCCGACCCAAGCCCCGCCTCGATACAGACCCAGCCATAGAGCAGGATGAGCCGGTAGACGACGAGCAGGCCTTAGAGCAATCGTCCGAACAGGGCAACACGGATAGAGAAACCGAACATCCCTCCGCTGGCGAAAATGGCACTCCGGACGACCTTATGCCGGATAAACCCACGGGGCAGAAGAACCTCCACAAAAGGCTCGTTGCAACTGCACGCAGCCTGAAAAAGAAGAAGCAGAAGCTAAAAACTGCGGAAGATGCACTCAGAACCAGATGGAGCAAAGTAATCAATACCGTAGACAAATACGGCGGTAGTCGCCACACTAAAAGCTATCCGAAGCGAAAGTTACTGCCTGAATTCGACGAAGAGGCCTTAGAGCCCTCGCATTCAAAAAGTAAGAAGGCCACCCGGTCGGATAGATGACCCCAGGACCAGCATAAAACGGCAAGCGGCGCCGCATCCAAGCCGGCATGCGACCCACTCAAGGATTCGCATCAAAAAGATGGCCCAGCTAGATCTATTTACGGGCCAAGAAAGCAAGCGCTTATAAGCAAGGCAACCAAGCCAATATCCGAATCCGGCACACCCAAATACAGGGGCGCCGCACACCCCCTATGTTTCACCGATGAGGTCCTGGATTATGAATTTCCAGCGGGATTCAAACCCGTAAACATAGAGGCGTACGACGGAACAACAGACCCTGGAGTCTGGATCGAGGATTATATCCTCCACATACATATGGCTAGAGGAGATGATCTCCACGCCATAAAATATCTACCCCTTAAGCTTAAAGGGTCAGCCCGGCATTGGCTTAAAAGCCTTCCCGAAAACACAATTGGAAGTTGGGAAGAGCTCGAGGACGCTCTTCGAGCAAATTTTCAAGGGACTTATGTCCGCCCTCCGGACGCAGACGATCTCAGTCATATAACTCAACAGCCCGGAGAGTCAGCTCGGCAATTCTGGAACAGATTTCTTACTAAAAAGAATCAGATAGTCGACTGTCCGGACGCCGAAGCCTTAGCAGCCTTTAGGCACAATGTCCGAGACGAATGGCTCGCCAGACACCTCGGCCAGGAAAAGCCAAGAACAATGGCCGCACTAACAAGCCTCATGAACCTCTTTTGCGCAGGAGAGGACAGCTGGTTGGCAAGACGTAGCACCAGCGACCCAAGTACATCCGAAATTAGGGATGGAAACGGAAAACCGCGACGCAACAAGGACCGTCGTCGGACTAAGGAAAACAGTCCGAAGAGCACGGCAGTAAATGCTGGATTTAAAAGCTCGCGGGAGAATCAGAAAAAGCCACCCCTCTAGGATAATAGGGATGATCCATCCAACTTAAACAAAATCCTGGACAGGATATGTCAAATACACAGTACTCCTGGGAAGCCTGCTAACCATACCCACATAGATTGTTGGGTCTTCAAACAATCCGGCAGACTCAATACCGAACACAAGGGGCTCGACACACCAACCGAAGACGATGACGAACCCCAAAAGTAGGACACCAGGAAACAAAAGAACTTCCCACAAGAAGTAAAAATAGTAAACTTACTTCACATAACAAAACGCGCGGCGCCCATAAAGGTATGCGCCACACGGCCTATCCCAAAGGAATCTCGCCACTGGTTGTCAAAACCAATCATCTTCGACCATCTGGATTACTCCAGAAGTACCAAGAATGCAGGCTGGACCGCCCTGGTACTCAACCCAATAATCAGCGGACTCCAATTTACAAATGTCCTAATGGACAGTGGCAGCGGTCTAAACCTGATATATCAGGACACAATCCGCCACATGGGGATAGACCCAACAAGAATTCGTCACAGTAAAACCTAACCCTCTCCGGTGTCTATATAAACCGGAGGGTTTTAGTCCGTAGGACAAGAATCATCATACAACAATCATACCATAGGCTAGCTTCTAGGGTTTAGCCTCCTTGATCTCGTGGTGGATCTACTCTTGTACTACCCATATCATCAATATTAATCAAGCAGGACGTAGGGTTTTACCACCATCAAGAGGGCCGAACCTGGGTAAAACTTCGTGTCCCTTGTCTCCTGTTACCATCCGGCCTAGACGCATAGTTCGGGACCCCCTACCTGAGATCCGCCGGTTTTGACACCGACAATAATGTTTTTACCAACAATAATGCTTTTTGGAGTAATTCTAATGTCTTTTCTCTTATAATTTGCAAGGTACACACCAAGAGGGAGAATTCTGGCAGTTGGAAATTTGGACCTGAAAAAGCTACATCGGGCTACCTATGCTGCACAACTCCAAACAAGATGAAACTTCACGAAGAATTTTTATGGAATATTTAAGAAATATTGGAGCAAATAACTACTAGAGTGGGCCCACAAGGTGGGCACAACCCACAAGGCGTGCCCTGGTGGGATGTGCCCTCCTCGGCCCACCTCCGGTGCCCATCTTCTGGTATATAAGTCATTTTGACCTAGAAAAAATAAGAGATATACTTTCGGGACGGAGCGCCGCTGTCTCGAGGCTGAACTTGGGCAGGAGCACTTTTTCCCTCTGGCGGAGCGATTCTGCCGGGGGAACTTCCCTCCCGGAGGGGGAAATCGTCGTCATCATCATCACCAACAACTCTCCCATCTTGGGGAGGGCAATCTCCATCAACATCTTCACCAGCACCATCTCATCTCAAACCCTAGTTCATCTCTTGTATTCAATCTTGTTACTGGAATATAGATTGTTGCTAGGGGGTGACTAGTAGTGTTGATTACATCTTGTAGTTGATTACTATATGGTTTATTTGGTGGAAGATTATATGTTCAGATCCATTGTGCATATTAATACCCCTCTGATCTTGAGCATGTTTATCACTTGTGAGTAGTTACTTTTGTTCTTGAGGTCACGGGAGAAATCATGTTGCAAGTAATCATGTGGATTTGATATGTGTTTGATATTTTGATAGTATATATGTTGTGATTCCCTCAGTGGTGTCATGTGAACGTCGACTACATGACACTTCACCATATCTTGGGCCTAAGGGCATGCATTGTGGATTAGTAAATAGATGGTGCGTTGCGAGAGTGACAGAAACTTAAACTCCAGTTTATGCACTTTTCCGTAAGGGACTGATTGGATCCTAGAGTTTAATGCTATGGTTAGAGTTTAGTCTTAATACTTTTCTCGTAGTTGCGGAGGCTTGAGGGAGGGTTAATCATAAGTAGGAGGTTTTTTCAAGTAAGAACAGCACCTAAGCACCGGTCCACCCACATATCAAATTATCAAAGTAGCGAACACAAATCAAACCAACATGATGAAACTGACTAGATGAAATTCCCGTGTACCCTCAAGAACACTTTGCTTATCATTAGAGACCGTTTTGGCCTGTCCTTTGCCTCAAAAGGATTGGGCTACCTTACTGCACTTTTGTTACTACTATCGTTACTTGCTCGTTACAAATTATCTTGCTATCAAACTACTGCGCTACTTACAATTTCAGCACTTGCAGACATTACCTTGCTGAAAACCACTTGTCATTTCCTTCTGCTCCTCGTTGGGTTCGACAGTCTTACTTATCGAAAAGAGCTACAGTTGATCCCCTATACTTGTGGGTCATCAATACCATACCGACTTTCAACCTTTTTAGAGTTCATTTGTAGTTTTTTTCAATTTCAGGGTCATTTAGCTCAAAAATCAGTAAATGCATGAAAAATAGAAAATGAAGTCAGAAAGGGTTGAAAATTCGTTTGTACATAATATTTCTTTGCATTTC
The DNA here is from genome assembly GCA_034509565.1 of Triticum monococcum. NCBI lineage: Eukaryota > Viridiplantae > Streptophyta > Magnoliopsida > Poales > Poaceae > Triticum > Triticum monococcum. The sequence continues at coordinate 702,788,846 of CM067847.1, forward strand.
AAATGCCAAAACACATAAGTACCCTAAATATTACAAAGATTCCATCCGGTTTGTCCGAAGTGGCACTTTCCAGATATATAAGTCTGAAAACGCACTAGAAACGAAAGTGATGACAGTGAAGCCGGTCACATCCCAGAGTGGGATCTTTGGGCATAAAACTTTTTCTTCGCGTGTATCCCTTTGCGTTGTAACCATTGATGTCTACTACGCAACCTTCTTCTTGTAGACGTTGTTGGGCCTCCAAGTGCAAAGCTTTGTAGGACAGTAGCAAATTTCCCTCAAGTGGATGACCTAAGGTTTATCAATCCGTGGGAGGCGTAGGTCGAAGATGGTCTCTCTCAAGCAACCCTGCAACCAAATAACAACGAGTCTCTTGTGTCCCCAACACACCCAATACAATGGTAAATTGTATAGGTGCACTAGTTCGGCGAAGAGATGGTGATACAGGTGCAATAATGATGGTAGATATATGTTTCTGTAATCTGAAAATATAAAAACAGCAAGGTAGCTAGCGATAAAAGTGAGCACAAATGGTATTGCAATGCTAGGAAACAAGGCCTAGGGTTCATACTTTCACTAGTGCAAGTTCTCTCAACAATAATAACATAATTGGATCATATAACTATCCCTCAACATGGAACAAAGAGTCACTCCAAAGTCACTAATAGCGGAGAACAAACAAAGAGATTGTGGTAGGGTATGAAACCACCTCAAAGTTATTCTTTCCAATAAATCCGTTGGGCTATTCCTATAAGTGTCACAAACATCCCTAGAGTTTGTACTAGAATAACACCTTAAGACACAAATCAACCAAAACCCTAATGTCACCTAGATACTCCAATGTCACCTCAAGTATCCGTGGGTACGATTATACGATATGCATCACACAATCTCAGATTCATCTATTCAACCAACACATAGAACCTCAAAGAGTGCCCCAAAGTTTCTACCGGAGAGTCAAGACAAAAACGTGTGCCAACCCCTATGCATAGGTTCATGGGCGGAACCCGCAAGTTGAACACCAAAACATACATCAAGTGAATCACGTGATATCCCATTGTCACCACAGATACGCACGGCAAGACATACATCAAGTGTTCACAAATCATTAAAGACTCAACCTGACAAGATAACTACAAAGGGAAAACTCAATCCATTACAAGAGAGTAGAGTGGGAGAAGAAACATAAGATCCAACTATAATAGCAAAGCTCGTGATACATCAAGATCGTGCCAAATTAAGAACACGAGAGAGAGAGAGAGAGATCAAACACATAGCTACTGGTACATACCCTCAGCCCCGAGGGTGAGCAACTCCCTCCTCGTCATGGAGAGCGCCGGGATGATGAAGATGGCCACCGGTGAGGGTTCCCCCCTCCGGCAGGGTGCCGGAACAGGGCCCCAATTGGTTTTTGGTGGCTATAGAGGCTTGCGGCGGCGGAACTCCCGATATATTCTGTTCCCCGAAGTTTTTAGGGTATATGGGTATATATAGGAGGAAGAAGTACGTCAGGGGAGCCACGAGGGGCCCACGAGGGTGGAGGGCGTGCCCTAGGGGGTGGGCGCGCCCCCCTACCTCGTGACTCCCTCGTTTCTTTCCTAACGTGCACTCCAAGCATCGGGTAGCTTTCCTTCCAAAAATAACTTCTCTAGAAGGTTTCATTCCGTTTCGACTCCGTTTGATATTGCTTTTCTTCGAAACATTGAAACAAGGGAAAAACCAGGAACTGGCACTGGGCTCTGGGTCAATAGGTTAGTCCCAAAAATAATATAAAAGTGCATAGTAAAGCCCATTAAACATCCAAGATGGATAATATAATAGCATGAATACTTCATAAATTATAGATACATTGGAGACGTATCAGCATCCCCAAGCTTAATTCCTGCTCGTCCTCGAGTAGGTAAATGATAAAAGAAATAATTTATGAAGTGTGAATGCTAGAAGGTGCATAAGTTTGATCAATGATAATTTCAATCACCTTTTCTAGCATCATTATATGTCATAACAGTAGTTCAACTCATAAAACTTTTCATGGACAAGTAACAAGCTATTCACATGTTAAAGTATAGATCATAAACTTTCTTGAAAACTAACAAACCGTGTTATTAGTCATCAAACAATTACAATTCATCTTATTTTCAGGAAGAGTCTATGTCAGAGCTTTGATTTAGCAAAGTCCACATACTCAACTATCATTTAGTCTTTCACAGTTGCTAACACTCACGCGATATTTATGGGTTCAAAGTTTTAATCAGACACAGAGAAAGATAGGGGCTTATAGATTCGCCTCCCAACCTTTTACCTCAAGGGTAATGTCAACAATAATAGTTCATGATGCCTTACATCCAATTGGATATATATATATATATATATATATATATATATATCAGAATCTTTCGAACACGAGGTGCTTGCCAAAGGATAAAATGAAAAAGGGAAAGGTGAAGATCACCATGACTCTTGCATAAAAGTAAAATATAGGCCCCTCACAGAGGGAAGCAGGGATTTGCAGAGGTGCCAGAGCTCGAAGCAAAAATAGAGATGAAAATAATTTTGAGAGGTATGCTTTCATTGTCAACATAACGACCAACAGTTCCCAATATCTTCCATACTACATACATTATAGGCGGTTCCCAAACAGAAAGGTAAAGATTTTTACTCCCCCTCCACCAACAATCATCAATCCATGGCTTTCCTGAAACAACGGATGCCTCCAACTAACATCAAACCTGGAGGAGTTTTGTTTGCAATTATTTTTGATTTGATTTCGATCTTTTGATCATGGGACTGGGCACCCCAGTTACCAGCCATTTTCTCATGAATGATGAGCGGAGTCCACTCATCCTGAGAATAACCCACCTAGCATGGAAGATACTGCTAACCCGTAGTCGCTACAAGAGCGATTCGGGCATACAAAACAGATTATTATTTGAAGGCTTAGAGTTTGGCACATGCAAATTTACTTGGAATGGCAGGTAAATACCGCATATAGGTAGATATGGTGGACACTCATGGAATAAACTTGGTTCAAGGAATTTGGATGCACAAGTAGTATCTCTACTTGGTGTAAGGAATTTGCCTAGCATGAGGGGGAAAGGCAAGCTCAACGTGTTAGGCGATCCATGACAATATACTTTATTTCAGATATAAGAAAACATAACCCATTACGTTGTCTTCCTTGTCCAACATCAACCTTTTATCATGTCATATTTAATTGAGTGCTCACAATTACAAAAGATGTCCATGATAGTATATTTATATGTGAAATCTCTCTCCTTCAATATTCTTTCATGAATTGTTCAAGTGACCAATACAATGTTTGCTAATCTTCAATAAATTTACCACCTCTACTCCTTATATGTAAAGTCATTACTCCCCATGGGATAAGCACATGAAACATATATAATTTCAGATTTATGACATTCAAATCATTCAACCATTTACTCATAGGATATAAGTGAAGCACACGAGTAAATTACAAACTACTCCAAAAAGATATAAGTGAAGATCAATGAGTAGCTAAATAATTATGTAGCTATGTGAAGACTCTCTCTCTCTCTCATTTAAGAATTTCTCATCTTGGTATTTTATTCAAACAGCAAGCAAAATAAAATAAAATAAAATGACGCTCCAAGCAAAACACATATCATGTGGTGAATAAAAATATAGCTCCAAGTAAAGTTACCGATGAACGAAGACAAAAGAGGGGATGCCTTCCGGGGCATCCCCAAGCTTAGGCTTTTGGTTGTCCTTGAATATTACCTTGGGGTGCCTTGGGCATCCCCAAGCTTAGGCTCTTGCCACTCCTTATTCCATAGTCCACCGAATCTTTACCCAAAACATGAAAACTTCGCAACACAAAACTCAACAGAAAACTCTTGAGCTCCGTTAGCGAAAGAAAAACAAAACACCACTTCAAGGTACTGTAATTAACTCATTCTTTATTTATATTGGTGTTAAATCTACTGTATTCCAACTTCTCTATGGTTTATAAACTCTTTTACTAACCATAGATTCATCAAAATAAGCAAACAACACACGAAAAACAGAATCTGTCAAAAACAGAACAGCCTGTAGTAATCTGTAACTAACGCAAACTTCCGGAACTAAACAATTCTACAAAAATAGGAAGACATATATAATTTGATTATTGATCTGCTTCAATTGGAATCAGTATTTTATAACGTTCTGGTGATTTTAAACAATTGTTTTCGTGAACAGAAAGTTTCTGGAATTTTCAGCAAGATCAGATAACTATCATCCAAGAAGATCATATAGGTCTTACTTGGCACAAACACTAATTAAAACATAAAACTACATCTAACCAGAGGCTAGATGATTTATTTATTCCTAAACATAACCAAAAAGCAAGAAACTAAAATAAAATTGGGTTGCCTCCCAACAAGCGCTATCGTTTAATGCCCCTAGCTAGGCATGATGATTTCAATGATGCTCACATAAAAGATAAGAATTGAAACATAAAGAGAGCATCATGAAGAATATGACTAGCACATTTAAGTCTAACCCACTTCCTATGCATAGGTATTTTGTGATCAAACAATTTATGGGAACAAGAATGATCTTGCATAGGAAGGTAAAACAAGCATAACTTCAAGATTTTAAGCGCATAGAGAGGAAACTTGATATTATTGCAATTCCTACAAGCATATATTCCTCCCTCATAATAATTTTCAGTAGCATCATGAATGAATTCAACAATATAACCAGCACATAAAGCATTCTTTTCATGATGCATAAGCATAGAATTTTTATTACTCTCCACATAAGCAAAATTCTTCTCATTCGGAATAGTGGGAGTATCATAAGAGACTTGAATACTATAAATTGTTTCCACATTAAAAGAGTAATGTTCAGAAAAAGGGTAATCATAATCATGACAAGTTTTATAAATATAATCATCACTACTTTTTATAGCATAAGTTTCATCACAATAATCATCATAAGTAGCAACTTTGTTCTCATCATAATCGATTGAAACCTCTTCCGAAATAGTGGATACATCACTAAATAAAGTCATCACCTCTCCAAATCCACTTTCATAAATATTATAAGATTCAACATCCTCCAAAATAGTGGGATCATTACTTCCTAAAGTTGACACTCTTCCAAACCCACTTTCATCAATATAATCATCATAGGTAGAAGGCATGCTATCATCATAACAACTTTGCATATCGAAACTTGGGAGGCTAAAAATATCATCATTATTAAACATAGCATCCCCAAGCTTGGGACAAACATTAATTTTCAGCAAATATATTCTCAAATATCTCATCCTCATCAAACATATCTTCCCCAAGCTTGGTCCTTTTCATATCATAAGCATAATCACTCTCATCATTAATAGTATTGATAGAACCAATGGTATAGCAATTATCATATTCTTCCAAGCAAGTGTCAAAAAGATTTTCAAGATCATAAGGAGCATCATTATCTTCCCAATAATAATCATCACAACAAGCAATAGGCATAACGAGATCATCATCAAGTGCATCATCTTCATTTTCATGAGGCACAACAATAATAGGAGCAACATTATTTGGGGGAGATATCTTTTTACCTCTCTTCCTTTTTCTTTTCTTCTTCTTCACCTCATGTGTGGGTTCAATCCTCTTTTTGGAGCTCCTTATTAATGAGATTGGTTGAATAGAAGGCTCCTCCTCGTTACCTGATTCATCATAAGAAATAATAGGAGAATATTGGGAAGTCTCTTCCCTTTCGTTAGTATTCTCTTCATCCTCTATTTGTTTTCTTTTCTTTAGGTAATTGGCGATATAAGGATTTTCAATGCAATTCACCGCACAATACATATAAATTTCCTCTATATCAAAAAGAAGAACTCTATCAAGGGCAAATTTTGGAATATCGTTAGTTATACGTTTCATTTCTTCATAACCCAAGAGCAAACTAAGTTCATTATGATGTGCAAGGGAAATCAAGTCATCGCAATTTTTGGACACGATACGATCATGAAACGATCACGTTCATTGCAAAGTTTCCAAGTATGGCTAAGAAAAAATAAATTTTAGGCACAAGCATCTAGCCTTTCTTGCAACCATTTATTTTCTAAGTACTTATGCCTCTTGCAGTATCTATCTTCCCTATTTGGTGCGTACTCACAAACCCAATGCACTCCACAAATATTGACATGTTTATAGGAGACATTTTCATCATGGCTAGTGCAATCATCGTTAGTACCCTGGATATTCAAGGAGTTCATACTAACAACATTGCAATCATGCTCATCATTCAAAGATTTAATGCCAAACATTTTAATGCATTCTTCTTCTAACACTTTGGCACAATTTTACTTTCCATCGTACTCACGAAAGATATTAAAAAGATGAAGCGTATGTGGCAAACTTAATTCCATTTTTTGTAGTTTTCTTTTATAGACTAAACTAGTGATAAAACAAGAAACAAAAAGATTCGATTGCAAGATCTAAAGATATACCTTCAAGCACTCACCTCCCCGGCAACGGCGCCAGAAAAGAGCTTGATGTCTACTACGCAACCTTCTTCTTGTAGATGTTGTTGGGCCTCCAAGTGCAAAGGTTTGTAGGACAGTAGCAAATTTCCCTCAAGTGGATGACCTAAGGTTTATCAATCCGTGGGAGGCGTAGGTTGAAGACGGTCTCTCTCAAGCAACCCTGCAACCAAATAAAAAGAGTCTCTTGTGTCCCCAACACACCCAATACAATGGTAAATTGTATAGCTGCACTAGTTCGGCGAATAGATGGTGATACAAGTGCAATAATGATGGTAGATATACATTTTTGTAATCTGAAAAATATAAAAACAGCAAGGTAGATAGCGATAAAAGTGAGCACAAAGTGTATTGCAATGCTAGGAAACAAGGCCTAGGGTTCATACTTTCACTAGTGCAAGTTCTCTCAACAATAATAACATAATTGGATCATATAACTATCCCTCAACATGCAACAAAGAGTCACTCCAAAGTCACTAATAGTGGAGAACAAACGAAGAGATTATGGTAGGGTACGAAACCACCTCAAAGTTATTCTTTCCAATCAATCCGTTGGGCTATTCCTATAAGTGTCACAAACAGCCCTAGAGTCCGTACTAGAATAACACCTTAAGACTCAAATCAACCAAAGCCCTAATGTCACCTAGATACTCCAATGTCACCTCAAGTATCCGTGGGTATGATTATACGATATGCATCACATAATCTCAGATTCATCTATTCAACCAACACATAGAACCTCAAAGAGTGCCCCAAAGTTTCTACCAGAGAGTCAAGATGAAAACGTGTGCCAACCCCTATGCATAGGTTCATGGGCGGAACCCGCAAGTTGATCACCAAAACATACATCAAGTGAATCACGTGATATCCCATTGTCACCACAGATACGCACGGCAAGACATACATGAAGTGTTCTCAAATCATTAAAGACTCAATCCGACAAGATAACTACAAAGGGAAAACTCAATCCGTTACAAGAGAGTAGAGGGGGAGAAGAAACATAAGATCCAACTATAATAGCAAAGCTCGTGATACATCAAGATCGTGCCAAATCAGGAACACGAGAAAGAGAGAGAGATCAAACACATAGCTACTGGTACATACCTCAGCCCCGAGGGTGAACTACTCCCTCCTCGTCATGGAGAGCGCCTGGATGATGAAGATGGCCACCGGTGAGGGTTCCCCCCTCCGGCAGGGTGCCGGAACAGGGTCCCGATTGGTTTTTGGTGGCTACAGAGGCTTGCGGCGGCGGAACTCCCGATCGATTCTATTCCCCAAAGTTTTTAGGGTATATGAGTATATATAGGAGGAAGAAGTACGTCAGGGGAGCCACGAGGAGCCCATGAGGGTGGAGGGCGCGCCCTAGGGGGGTGGGCGCGCCCCCTACCTTGTGATTCCCTCGTTTCTTTCCTGACATGCACTCCAAGTCCATCGGGTAGCTTTCCTTCCAAAAATAACTTCTCCAGAAGGTTTTATTCCGTTTCGACTCCGTTTGATATTCCTTTTCTTCGAAACACTGAACTGGCACTGGGCTCTGGGTCAATAGGTTAGTCCCAAAAATAATATAAAAGTGCATAGTAAAGCCCATTAAACATCCAAGATGGATAATATAATAGCATGAATACTTCATAAATTATAGATACGTTGCAGACGTATCAACCATGGACAATCTTCATCATTTAACTGGATGCTCGGGTTTGAAGGGAGCAATTTCATGAAACTTTTCATAATCTTCTGACATGTCTGTCTTGTCCTCCACTCCCACGATGTTTCTTTTCCCTGAAAGAACTATGTGGTGCTTTGGCTCATCGTATGATGTATTCACTTCCTTATCATTTCTTTTTCTCAGCTTGGTAGAAATGTCCTTCACATAGAAAACCTGCACCACATCACTGGCTAGGACGAATGGTTCGTCTGTGTACGCAAGATTGTTGAGATCCACTGTTGTCATTCTGTACTCGGGTCTTCCATTACCTCGCCTCCTGTCAGATTGACCCATTTGCACAGAAACAAAGGGACCTTCAAACCACGTCCATAGTCAAGTTCCCATATCTCTTCTATGTAACCATAATATGTGTCCTTTCCCCTCTTGGTTGCCGGGACTAAAGGGCCCGAGTAAACCGGGACTAATGCCTTAGCTGCACGAACTGGGACCAATGCTCACATTAGTCCCGTTTCTAGACTGAACCGGGACTAATGGGCTGAACCGGCCTGGACCATAGCCCTGTTTTCTACTAGTGTGCTGCATCAAAGCGGACACCACTATTTTGGTTGGTGCTCTTTTTATCTTGGGCGATCATGTAAAATGTATTCCCATTTATCCCGTACCCTTTGAAAGTCATTATATTCGAAGATGGTAACTGGGACAGCAAGTACATGTCATCTTCAACAGCGTCGTCATGCATGGCACGTGTCTGCAACCAACCGGCGAAAGTCCCCATTTGTTCATGTGTAATCTAGTCGTCAGACTGCTCCGGGTTTTGGAGCGTAGAATATTCTTGTGTTCCTCGATATACTAAGCCACCAAGGCAGTATTGTGTAGAACTGCGTAGTGTGCTTCAGTGAGAGAATGCCCGTCCATACATATTATTGCTTTCGGTCCTAGCGTGCCTTTTCTACCCAGTCTGCCCTCATGCCGCGATTCAGGAACACCAATCGGCTTAAGGTCAGGAAAAAAGTCAACACAAAACTCAATGACCTCCTCATTTTCATGGCCCTTGGATATGCTTCCTTCTGGCCTAGCATGGGTATGAACATATTTCTTTAAGACTCCCATGAAGCTCTCAAAGGGGAACATATTATGTAGAAATACAGGACCCAGAATGGTAATCTCTTCGACTAGGTGAACTAGGACGTGTGTCGTGATATTGAAGAAGGATGGTGGGAACACCAACTCGAAACTGACAAGACATTGCACATAATCATTCTCTAACCTTGGTATGATTTCTAGATCGATTACCTTCTGAGAGATTGCATTGAGGAATGCACATATATAGCTTCACAATGGCTAATCGAATGTTTTCCGGTAGAATCCCCCTCAATGCAATCGGAAGTAGTTGCGTCATAATAACGTGGCAGTCATGAGAATTTAGGTTCTGGAACTTTTTCTCTGTCATATTTATTATTCCCTTTATATTCGACGAGAAGCTAGATGGGACCTTCATACTGAGCAGGCATTCAAAGAAGATTTCCTTCTCTTCTTTGGTAAGAGCATAGCCGGCATGACCCTAGGTATGCCGTCGTTTCCGTTCATACGTTTCTGGTCCTCCCATGCCTCCGGTGTATCTTTTGTCTTCCCATACATTCCCAAGAAGCCAAGCAGGGTCACGCAAAGATTCTTCGTCACGTGCATCATGTTGATTGCAGAGCGGACCTCTAGGTATTTCCAATAGGGTAGGCCCCAAAATGAAAATATAGATTTCTTCTTCCACCTGGGTGCGCGTCCGTCAGCATCATTCCGAACAGATTGTCCGCCAGGACCCTTTACAAAGATTACTTTTAAACCTTTGACCATATCAAGTATATCACGACTAGTACGCTGGTGAGACTTCTTCCGGTGATCTGCCTCACCTTTGAAATGCTTGCCTTTCTTTCTTACGGGATGCTTGCTCGGAAGAAATCGACGATGTCCTAGGTACACATTCTTCTTACAATTATCCAAATATGTACTGTTGGTATCATCTAAATAGTGCGTGCATGCGCGGTATCCCTTGTTTGTCTGTTCTGAAAGGTTACTCAGAGCAGGCCAATCATTGATGGTCACAAAAAACAACGCATGTAGGTCAAATTCCTCCTTATTGTGCTCATCCCATGCATGTACACCTTTTTCATTCCACAACTATAAGAGTTCTTCAACTAATGGCCTTAGATACACATCAATGTCGTTGCCGGGTTGCTTAGGGCATTGGATGAGCACTGGCATCATAATGAACTTTCTCTTCATGCACAACCAAGGAGGAAGGTTATACATACATAGAGTCACAGGCCAGGTGCTATGATTGTTGCTCTGCTCCCCAAAAGGATTAATGCCATCTACGCAGACCAAACCATATGTTCCTTGCGTCATCTGCAAAGTCCTCCCACTTTCCCTTGATTTTTCTCCACTGCGACCCGTCAGCGGGTACTCTCAACTTCCCATCTTTCTTACGGTCTTCTTTGTGCCATCGCATCAACTTGGTATGCTCTTTGTTTTGGAACAAACGTTTCCACCGTGCTATTATAGGAGCATACCACATCACCTTGGCAGGAATCTTCTTCCTGGGGCGCTCACCTTCAACATCACCAGGGTCATCGCAGCTGATCTTATAGCGCATTGCACTGCATACCGGGCATGCATTCAAATCCTCGTACTCACCACGGTAGAGGATGCAGTCATTAGGGCATGCATGTATCTTCTGCACCTCTAATCCTACAGGACAGCCATCATTCTTTGCTTCGTACATACTGTCGAGCAATTCTTTGTGCTTTGGAAGCATCTTCTTTAACATTATCAGCAACTTTTCAAATCCCTCGTCAGATACACCATTCTCTGCCTTCCATTGCAGCAATTCCAGTGTGGTGCCCAGATTTTTCTTGTCAGCTTCGCAATTTGGGTACAACAATTTCCAGTGATCCTCTAACATGCACTGCAACTTCAGCCTCTCCTTTTCACTTTGCGCAGTTTCTCTTTGCATCGGCAATGGCCTGACCAACATCATCACCAGGCTCATCTGATGCCTCTTCTTCAGCTTTTCCCGCATTGCCAACTCAGCTTCTTCCCCCATTGTTGTACCATCCTATTAAGGGAACCCATGGCCAGGATAGTTGTCGTCGTCCTATTCTTCTTCATTTTCTTCCATCATAACCCCTCTTTCTCCGTGCTTGGTCCAAACATTATAGTGGGGCATGAAACCAGACTCAAACAGGTGGACGTGAATGGTTCTTAACTTAGAGTAATTCTGATCATTCTTACAGATAGCACATGGACAACACATAAAACCATTCGCTCGCTTGTTTGCCTCAGCCGCAATCAGAAAATTATGCACGCCCTTAATGAACTGGGGAGAGCATCGGTCATCGTACATCCATTGCCGGCTCATCTTCATTACACAACACCGAAAAGTCCAAATTAATACAAGTTCATACATAAAGTTCATACACACTTATTCTCATAAAACAACATACAAACTCTCTTGCTAAAGCATTTAAATGCAACAATAAATGCGATCAAGATGGCAACTAAGGTAACAATTGTCCAACACCATAATGATACCATGCCTCACTATCAATGGCATATTTTCTAATCTTTCTAATCTTCAAGCACATTTCTCCATCTTGATCTTGAGATCATCGATGACACAGGCAACATACAACTCCAGTTTCATCTTCTCTTCTTCAATTCTTTTCAATTTTTCTTTCAAATACTCATTTTCTTTTTCAACTAAATTTAACCTCTCGAAAAGAGGGTCGGTTGGAATTTCCAGTTCACATATCTCCTAGATAAAAATATCTATGTCAACTTGATGGGAATAATTTCTCATAAACACGAAATGCAACAAATAGTTATAAAAAAGAATATACCACATCCGAATCATAAACCGGACGAGGGCCGACGGGGACGGATATCAAAATCATGCCACTATGTATAACAAACAACGTGCGGGTAAGAAAATTATATAAGTAATTATATATCTAAATCACACAAACATGATTTTTTTTATAAAAAAGATAAGAACAAGGGTGGTGCCGGTGACGGGATGGTGTAGGCGACCAACGGTGGTTAGGATGGGGATGGGAAGGAACTAAGTAAACCACACCTACATATGCAAACAAAGATTTAATTTGAGCTTAAATTGCATATAAATCAAATGAACTACCACATATAATTACTCCCAAACTAAAACCCACAAATCACTATACTTATAGAGCATTGCAAGAGCTAATCTAGCAATGAGAGATGTCGGGTGGTAGGTGCGACATATGCCAACGGGTGGCTTATCATTGTGGGAGCCAATAAAACATCGCCGGTGCCTGGAAACGGGATAAGACGAAGACATGCACGCCGGCGAATCTTACTCAGCTTCAGGGCTCTCCGAAGAGATAACACCCCTACTGCTGCTCTACGGGGTCTCCGCATGGTTACTAAATGAACAAGTAGCTACACGACGCTCCTCGAGCTATTTGGGTGGAAGGAGGAAGAAGGGCACAGCTAGCTTGCTTCTTCTCCTTGTGTGGTGTCTAAGTCTAGCTTGAGAGTCCAACCCTTTGCATGGGTGCACTGGGGGGTTTATATAGGCCTACCCCCCGGGGGTACAATGGTAATCCAGCCGGGCACGGGGCCCACCTGCCTGTGACTGTGCTCGCCAGCCTCTGCGCCGGCTGCTGGGGCCCGCCGACTGGTGGGTCCCGCCGACTGCCGGCTCCCTGGTCGACAGGCAGGCCCCACTATCCAGGGCCTGGTCGGTGGCTGGTTACTGTTGCTCCGTGCGGTTGACACAGGCTTGGTCGGGGTAAGCGTGGCTACAGCTCCGCCGCCCTGGCGGGCGATTACTGTAGCCCCGCCGTATCTTGTCTCCTTAATGGGCGTCTTCCTCGAGGAGGATGGCAAGCCGGCCATGGGGGGCCGGCTCTCCATCAGGCCGACTTGGGAGGAGGTGCGGCCGCCTTCGGTATCTCTCTACCCGAAGGGGCCCACCGCCTCTGGGGCCACGCTGGTGGCCCGTCGTGGACGGCGTCGGGGCCGCCGTGGCAACAGTGCCACGCCAGACGGGTCGTGGCCACCCGTACGGCGCACTGTACCAGGCATGCTCCGGGTTTTGGGGGTGACAGGCTCTACTGTAGCCACACCCTGCTTCATCATCGCGGGGTGGACGCGTACGCTGCGGGTACGGCCTTGACTACTTTATGGGAGCCAATCTCTTGTAGTCGGCCTTGCTGTAGCCGGTTTCTCATAGTCGGCCCTCCACAGCTTTCTTCATGAGGGTAAAGGGCGGGCTGCCCCTGAAGCCGGCCTAGGAGGTAGCCGGCAGAGGGGGAGGCGGCCCCAGGTCTTGAGTCTTCTTGAGAGCCGGACAGGCTCGTAATTTTTTCTGATGGGCCAGGGGAAGCCGGCTAGGCTACCCATGGCTATTTACTCCGACAGTAGTCCCCGAAGCTGGGCGAGCTTCATGGCGGACGGAGGGACAAGAAGCCCGGCCAGCTTCATACCCTGAGGAACCGACCCAGCCGTCGCAGGCCGACTTTGGAGAACCTATTCATTTATTAATATGACCGTGGTTGACCCGTGGGCGGCCCGCGGGCCCCACGACAGGCCACGTGGCGGTGAAGTCCTGCCGTCGCACGCGCGCGACGGGACGCCGCCGCAGGCCCGGGCCCGCCACTCCCCGGCCTCGGCCCGGGCGCAGATCTTCTGTGGCCCGAGGGGACTGTTCGCCTCCCCGCGACCGTTTCTTCGTGTCTTCAATGCGCGCAATTAACGCGGAGCATGGAGGAGATGGGCACGATCGATCCCCACGATCCCCCACGCCGCGCCTTCTCGGCTCCAGCGCACGAGCCTACAAGTAGGAGGGGGAGGGGGAGAGACAAAGGCTTGCTCGCTCCCCCGCTCCCCGTCCCTCCTTGTTCTCCTTTCCTTTCTTCTTCCTCCGCGCCCGACGCAGCCTCCCGTCGCAGCCTGCCCATGCCGCCATGTCCATGGCGCTGTCGAGCTCGTGGGACGGGTCCAACGTCCACGAAGATCACATAGAGTTTCTCCGCCAGACCCGGCGCCTGCCCGCCGCCAACCTCGTGCAGGCTCGTCTGGCGCCGGAGGCGGAAATCTCGCCGGCGCCAGAGGAAGGCGAGCGGGTCGTCTTCCGTACGCACTTCTTGCGTGGCTTCGGCTTCCCGGCGAGTGGGTTCATGCGCTCCTTCCTCGACTTCTACCGTCTCCAGCCGCATCACCTTACGCCCAACGCGGTGATGCTGTTGTCGGCCTTCGTCTCTCTCTGCGAAGGCTTCTTGGGAGTGCTGCCCACGCTGGAGCTTTGGGCAGAGCTCTTCCAAAACAAGCTCGGCACCGTCACCGCCGGTGTGCCCGCCCCCTGCGGGGCCTTCATCGCGATGAAGAGGTCAGGCGAGAACAACCCCTTCCCGCACATCCCTTTAATCCAATCGGTCAAACTCTGGCAAAAATCATATTTCTACGTCAAGAACGTCGCCCCGCAAGGAGACTACGTTAATCTGTCGGCCTACATAGCCGGCCCGCCGGCTAGGAGGCAGCCGTCTTGGGGCTTCCGGTCCATGTCCTTATCTCCGGCCAGGAACGCCGCCATTGCCCGGCTTCGGGTAATGATCCAGTCGGAAGGCCTGCGCGGAGCCGACTTGGTGGCCGCCTTCGTCGAGCGCCGGATCCTTCCCCTTCAGAGCCGGCCCCACATGTTATGCCAGATGAGCGGCCGCTTCGACCCTTGCCGGTTGAGCACATGGGACATGCCCCATGCCGAGGTAGCGCTCATGGTGAACTACATCGCCAACCTCAAGCTCGCCGATGACTGGCAATTCGGCAAGGCGCCGTACTCCCGCGCCCATCCTCCGCCCGTGGTAAGTCCTTCTTTCTGTCATCAACCGGCTTATGCCAGCCGGCTTCTGACCAGGCGGCTCTTCCCCCTTTTTTTTATCAGAACCCTCTTCTTCCGCCGCCAGCCGGGGCGGCAGGAGTCGAACGCCGGTATGCCCCGGACCGTACGGTAGACGACATCGACGACCCGGATTTGGGGGCGGCCGCCATGGAGGACGCCGCCACGGGGGACGTCGCCGAGCCCGGAGGCACGGGGCTCTCGGCCAATTTTGACGACTGGCCGGACGATGCCGACGCCGAAGAAATCCTGTGCCACCAGCCGGCAACCGATCGTCACAGCGCGGGCTCGTCCGCCGCGCCGGCTGCCGGTGGTGGAACATCGAAGCATCGGGCCGCGCTTCCTCTCTTTGGAAGCCGGCCGAAAAAGATGAGGGCCTCCGCCGCGGCAACGAAGCGAGACGAAGCGGCGGCGAAGGCGGCCCGCTTCCGGAAGGCGGTGAAGCAACCTCCAGCGGTTTCCTCGTAAGCCCTTTGGCCGCTTGCGTGCTTGTTTTTTGTTGTCTTCTTTTGTTCTAATCCTTCTCCGATTTCTGAGCAGGGCGCCGCTTTCCCTTGAGCGAGGCCCAGGCGGCTCTGTGGTCGGGTCGGGTGCTGGATCTTCAGGGCCCCGCCGCGTGGACCCCCGCGCCGATCTCGCGGAAGCCACGGAGCGGAACGCCCGCGAGGCGCGAGAAAGAGAGGGAGGCGGCGGAGTGGGAGGCCGCCCGGGGGGCGACGGAGCGAGCGGATGCGGCAGCCGAGACTCCATTGGAGCGGGTGACCGCGGAGACGGAGGCGGAGGGCATGCATAGCCGGCCTCCGCTGCTCGCCATCCCCCTCCACACCGTGGGCCCGGACATCCCGCTGCCCACGGCGGAGGAGATCACCCCCGATCAGCCGCCGGCGCAGAGGGATGAGCTCTTCGAGGTCTTCGCGGAGAGGACGCCGCCGGCAGCGCCAGTCGGAGCAGGCGAAGGCGGCCAGTCATCGGCGATGCCGGAGGAGCCGGCCCGGGCCGCACCCGAGGCCGGAGCCGGTCTTGAAATTCAGCTGGCGGCGAGCCGGCGCACCGGAGGGAGCACGTCCCCGCCGGACACGCGCCAAGCCGCGGGTGCCGACCAGACGGCAGAAGCCTTGGAGGCGGCCAGTTCCGCCACGTCCGGGTGGACTCCCAGCGGAGGAAGTGGCGAGCTGAACGTGGCGGCCCAAGTGGTTCGGAGCCGGCTACAGGCTCAGGCCGCCCTCCTGCAGCAATTTACTCAGGAGTTTCTGTCGATGCGGTCCGCAATCCGGGTAAGTTTTTTACTTGTCGACCGCTCTGGTCCTCTGATTTTTTCCGTGGGGGCGCGCAAGCGCAGTGTAGTCCCCGAGATCCGGGCCGACTGCAGCGCAGTCGGGTCGGATCTTTCCCGACGACTATCTTAACTCTGTTTTCTGTCTGATCTTTAGGATTATCACAACTCTCGTGCCGCCGCCTTCAACTCCCAGGCTCGGGAGCTGAGCCGGAGGACCGAAGACCTGGCCAGCAGCCGACGTAAGTATATTGCTTTTATCTGTCTCTCGTGGGGGCGCGACAGCGCACCCACTGGGTGTAGTCCCCGAGATCCGGGCCGACTGCAGCGCAGTCGGGTCGGATCTTTCTTGATGACCTTTCTCTTATTGACCTTTTCTCTTTGTCTCTTGCTCGTGTAGGGGCAATGCCGACTTGCGGAGGGAGCTCAGCAAAGTGCAGACCGCTCTTCGTGCCAGGGACGCCGAGTATGCCGACTTGGTTCAGGAGCGCGACCGCCTGGTCAAGAAACTGGCCGACCAGGAGGAAAGCCATAAGGCGGCCCTGAAGAAGGCGCAGGACGGCGAGGCTGCCCTGAAGGCGGAGTTCGAGATCAAGGTGGCGGGCTGGGCCGAGACGCGCCAGGCGCTGGAGGAAGGTTTCGGCCGAATCGAAGATCTGATCGATGGTAAGCCACCTTTCTTACCCTTCCTCCATCTGCCGGCCGCCTGGGGTTTTATTCTGACTTGTGCTTGTTACTTTGCGCAGATTACTTTCCTGGCCACTCCGTCCTCGCCACCCAAGCCATCGAGGCCCATCGCGAGGCGCGCCGTCAGGCTGGAGTTGTCATTTCGCCAGATGCAAATGGAACACTGTCAGAGCAGCTCATTGCCATCCAAGCGCGACTGCAGCCGGCCCATCGGATGCTCCGCCGGCTCCAACGTGCCGGGGCGCAGGTGCTGGCCGCGCTCTGGCCCGGCCAGATGATTCCCCGCACCCCAAGTCGGACCGCCGACTGGCTAGAAGTCGCAGTCGGCCGCTTCGAGGCTTGGAAGGCGTCAGCAGCCCGTCTCGGAGCCGGGCGTGCGTTGGAGTTCGTCCGCGCGTGGTACCCAGGGCTAAGCCTGGACCAGCTGCGGACTTGGCGGTTGGAGGCCGATGCGGAGCTGGAGGAGGTGCGGCCGGCGATCGCACAGCGCGCCTCGACGATCGCCGAGTGCACCGACACCAGCATCTTCGCGCCGGAACTCAGTGATGACGGCATCGCCCAGCCGGAGGAGTGGTTCGGGCTGAACCCGGCGGAAGGTGAGGACTCGGCCGAGGAGATTGCCTCCAGCAACGAGGGCGAGGATGACGAGGAAGAAGACGGCGGAGATGCCGAGCCGGCTGGTGAGACGACCGACCGCCCTCAAGCCGACCGTGCCTCCAGCAACGAGCCACGCGGGAGCGCGCCCTCTGCCGGAGGTGGTGATCAGGCCGAAGTTGGCCAGCCGGCCGCTCCTTCAGCCGGCACGACCGTCTCCACCGCCCAGCCTGGCTCGTCAGCGGCCCTGCCGGCTTGATCTGCCGTCCCTGTTGTTCCTGCTTTTGCCTTTTCAAACAATTTTTAAGTTTCCGCAATTCCACCCACTGGGGGTGTATCGAACAATGTTGGATGCTGACCACTCTGGAGGTCCTTTGTGTAAATATTATTGTATGCATGTGTTGGCTTCCATTCAAGTGCACTTTTTTATCCTTAGGCTTTTTCCTTTGCCGCCTTCCCTCTTTGGGAAGGCAAGTACTCGAGCTTTCTTGGATTTGAAGCAGACTGAATGTAAGCCGGCCGGCCGGCTACTCTGGTAGTCGGTCGGCGGGAGGCGGCAAGCCGGCTTTTGTTATATAAGCCCGTTAGTCCCTAGCCGTTTTTCGTGTGCGCACCCTTTCCGGCTTATGACTCTTGCCATCCGGGCAGTCGGCTCTTCGAACTGCGATTTTGGCAAGAGCCAAGCCTGGGTGTTAGCACATTACTTGTCTGACCGCGGGTAGGGCTCCTAATATAACTCTAGTCGGCTAGTCCCCGGGCCGACTCGTCGAACCCGGTGCCGGACAAAATAAATGAACAGGCGATACCATACACATGATAACTTTCATTCATAAAATAAAAGATGGCAGTCCCCGAGTCCTCCTCGGGGAGCCTATTGTTTCGTACTTAATACAAAAGTGGACGTGATACATACTGCATTTTAACTGTAAAATTTCCGAAGAAGATTGGCATTCCATGGTTGTTCCGACTCCTTGCCGGAGTCGTCTCTCTTGCGTGCCTTCGGCTTCTGCGCGTCGATGAGGTAGTAGGAATCGTTGCCTAGAGCTCTACTGACGACGAAGGGACCTTCCCAGGGGGCTGCGAGCTTGTGCTGGCCGGCTGTTCGCTGGATCAGCCGGAGCACAAGGTCGCCCACCTGGAAGGATCTTGGTCTGACCTTCCGGCTGTGGTAGCGGCGCAAACCCTGCTGGTAGATGGCAGACCGGCTGAGGGCTAACAGCCGGCCTTCTTCCAGCAGGTCGACGCTGTCTTCTCTTGCTTCTTTGGCTTCCGCTTCCGTGTACATGGTTACCCGAGGCGCGTCGAACTCGATGTCTGTTGGGATGACTGCCTCGGCACCATATACAAGGAAGAAAGGAGTGAAGCCGGTTGATCTGTTTGGGGTAGTACGCAGACTCCATAGGACAGCCGGCAGCTCATCGAGCCAACAGCCGGCTGAACGCTCCAGAGGTACGACCAGTCGGGGCTTGATGCCGGACAGGATGAGGCCATTTGCTCGCTCCACTTGGCCGTTTGACTGCGGGTGGGCGACGGACGCAAGGTCCAGCCGGATACCTTGTGCGGCGCAGAACCGTGCCAAGGCACCTTTGGCAAAATTCGTGTCGTTGTCAGTGATGATGCTGTGCGGTACACCATACCGGGTTGTTATATCTGCAATGAAAGTCACCGCAGTCGGCCCATTCAGCTTCTTGATCGGCTTCGCCTCAATCCACTTGGTGAATTTGTCCACGGCGACGAGCAAATGCGTCATGCTGCCGCGCGCCGTCTTGAATGGGCCCACCATATCCAGTCCCCAGACGGCAAAGGGCCAGGTGAGGGGAATGGTCTTGAGTGCCGAAGCCGGCATGTGTTGCTTGGAGCTGAAAAGCTGGCAGCCTTTGCAGTGTTTGACTAGCTCTTTGGCGTCGTCCAAAGCAGTCGGCCAGAAGAAACCGTGGCGGAAGGCTTTGGCGACAAGTGATCTTGATGCGGCGTGGTGGCCGCACTCTCCTTGGTGTATATCTCTGAGGATTGCAATGCCTTTCTCCTGCTCGATGCATTGCTGTAAGACTCCGGTGACACTGCGCTTGACAAGTTCTCTGTTGACGATTGTGTATGCTCCGGCTCGACGTTGGACTTGTCTTGCTTCGGTTTCGTCAGCCGGCAGATCTTGGTTCACCAAAAAGTTGAGGATGGTTTGGGCCCATGATGGAGCTGCGACTTCCCTGCCGCCAATGTGGCTACAGCCACCAGGGTGGGCGGGCTGGGTAATGAAGTGCTGGAATCGGCCGCCGCTTGCTGTGCTAAAGAAGTCCCCGGGCCGGCTACCGCAGTCCCCGAGTCGGGTACCGCAGTCCCCGAGCCGGCTACTGCAGTCCCTGAGCCGAGTATTGAAGTCCCGGGGCTGACTGCTTGATTCTTCGAGCCGGACCCGGCCCCATCGGGGTTAGGCGGCACGAAGATGGAGTCAGATTCCGGAGATGGCTTGATGGACGGCTTGAGGAGGCGTTGTAGGGCGACGCCGGTTGGTATTGCTTGCCGCGTGGAGCCTATTCGGGCCAGGGCATCTGCGGGCTCGTTGTCGGCTCGCGGTACATGGAGGAATTCGCATCCATCAAAGTATCCACTGATTTGCTGCACTAGGAAGTGGTAGCTTGCCATGTTTGCGTCCTTGGTGTCCCAGTCGCCAGATGATTGCTGAACCACCAAATCCGAGTCGCCATAGCACAGGATCCGGCGGATGCCGAGTTCCTTGGCAAGCCGGAGCCCGTGTATGAGCGCTTCGTACTCGGCTACATTGTTGGAAGCGGCGAAGTGGATCTGCAGTATCTGAGCTTGTCGCCCTTAGGAGAGGTAAGGACGACGCCGGCTCCCAAGCCGGTGCACATCTTGGATCCGTCAAAGTGCATGCGCCAATGGGTGGAGTCGGGAGCTGGCGGTAAGTACTGGGTCTCGGCCCAGTCGACGAGGAAGTCGGCCAGTGCTTGCGACTTGATGGTGGTGCGGGGTTGGTAGAAGATCGTGTAAGGGGCCAGCTCGATGGCCCACTTAGCCACCCGGTCGGATGCATCCCGGCTGCCTATGATCTCGGCCAGCGGGGCAGTGCATACGACCGTGATAGGATGTTCTTGAAAGTACGGCTTCAGCTTCTTGGCGGTGAAGTACACGCCGTAGCACATCTTCTGGTAGTGCGGGTAGTTCTGTTTCAAGGCGGACAGCACCTCGCTCAGGTAATAAACTGGCCTCTGGACCGGCTGGGCTCGGCCTTCTTCGGGGCGTTGGACTACAATGACGGTGCTGACCACCCGGCTAGTGGCGGCAATATAAAGGAGCATGGGCTCTTTCTCAGTCGGCGCCGCCAAGACAGGCGGCGTGGCCAGCATTTTCTTTAGCTCGTGGAAAGCTTGGCCGGCCTGGTCGTTCCACTCGAAGTGGGTGCTCTTCTTCATGAGGCGGTAGAGAGGGAGAGCTTTCTCTCCAAGCCGGCTGATGAAGCGGTTCAGAGAGGCCAGGCACCCGGTGAACTTCTGGATCTCTCGAAGCTTGGTTGGGACCGCCATCCTCTCGATGGCCTTGATCTTTACAGGGTTGCACTCGATGCCGCGTTCGGAGACCAGAAAGCCTAGGAGCTGGCCGGCTGGCACTCCGAACACGCATTTCTCGGGGTTGAGCTTGATTCGGAACCGACGCAGGTTCTCGAATGTCTCCTTCAGGTCTTCCAGCAGAGTGCCGCGCTTCTCCGTCTTCACCACGATATCATCCATGTAGACGTGGGCGTTTTTGCCGAGCTGCGTGAGGAGGCACTTCTGCATGCAAGGCTGAAAAGTGGCGCCGGCATTCCTCAAGCCGAACGTCATGGTCAGGTAGCAGAAGGCTCCAAAGGGCGTGATGAAGGCGGTCTTCAGTCGGTCATCCGGGTTCAGTTTTATCTGGTGTTATCCCGAATAAGCATCCAAAAAGCTCAATAGCTCGCATCCGGCTGTGGAGTCTATCGCTTGGTCAATTCTAGGCAGGGCGAAGGGATCTTTTGGGCAGGCTTTGTTGAGGCTTGTATAATCTATACACATGCGCCACTTGTTATTCTTTTTCAGCACGAGAACCGGGTTCGCGAGCCACTCGGGGAAGAAAACTTCCATGATGAAGCCGGCTGCAAGAAGCCGGGCTATCTCCTCCCCTACGATCCTTCTCTTCTCCTCTGACAGTCGGTGGAGATGCTGCTTGACTGGTTTGGCGTCCTCCCGCACATGTAATTTGTGCTCGGCGAAATCCTTCAAAACACCCGGCATGTCCTTGGGGGACCATGCAAAGATATCCCAATTCTCACGGAGGAAATCGACGAGCTCGCCTTCCTATTTGCTGCTTAGGCTCGCCCCAATGACGGCAAACCTCTCGGGGTGCTCGGGGTCGAGCTGTATTTTCTTGGCCTCCTTGGCCGGCTGGAAAGATCCTTGGGCATCATACTCCTTGGAGTCGGCGGGCTGGTTTAGCTGCTTGCTGGCCAGGGCCACGACCCTGTCCAGCGTCTTCTTTTCTTCGGCAATCACGAGGGATTCGGCCAGCCGGCTGCTGGCCGCGGCGCAGTCGGCGGACTTCTTGTAGTCGCCGGTGATGGTGATGATGCCCTTGGAGCTTGGTATCTTCATCTTGAGGTATGCGTAGTGGGGGACCGCCATGAACTTGGCCAAGGCGGGTCGGCCAAGCAAGGCGTGGTAAGGGCTCTCCAGGTCCACCACCTCGAACCAGATTGCTTCCCGACGGAAATGATCCTTGCCCCCAAAGAGTACATCAATCTTGATCTTGCTGATGGGGGCGCAGGACAAACCGGGTACGATGCCGTGAAACACCGTTCGAGTCGGCACAAGCTGTTTTGCCCTGACACCCAACTTCTCCATGGTGTCGCGGTACAGGATGTTGATGCTGCTTCCACCATCGATCAGCACGCGGGAGAAGCGCGCGGCATGCGTGTCCGTCGCAAGGGTGGCCTCCAGGACCAAAGCGTAGGAGCCGGGGGACGGCATCACCTCTGGGTGGTCGGCCCGGCTCCAGTTGATGGATTTCTCTGACCAATGCATGTGGCCGGCTGGGTTGGCGGCGGCCACATTGACTTCTTGTTGCTCTCGGCGCTTGCTGCGCCGGTCTTCGGGCTGGCTCGTAAAGACAACGTAAGATGCTTGCTCGTCGGGGAACTCGTCCTGCACGGCGTCGACCGCGGGCCGAGCGGCCTTGGGTGGCGGAGCCGGAGGTGGCGGGCCGGCAGGCGGAGTCGGCGTGAGACCTTCGTCCTTGGAGATTCGGGCGAGCCAGTTACACTTTCGGGTCGTATGGTTGGACGGCTTCGCGCCGCTATGGAACTTGCACGGGGCGTCAAGGGTTTGTTCGTAGGAGAAGGCCGGCTGCCAAGCCGGACGGCCGCCCCTGGGCTTCTTGGGCGCAGGCCGCCCCTCGGGCGGCGCATCTTCGACCGTGGCCACCTGCCGGCTAGCGGGAGGCGGCGCAGGGCCTTTGCGCTTCTGATCATTCTGGTGTAGGCGTCGGCCGGAATCTCCAGCCGGTGCTTGGGGCGCCGGATTTAGCACTTTCCCGATCGCTTCCACCCGGAGCTCGGTCTTCATCGAGGAGTCGGCGGTGGCGTACTTGTCGACGATGTTCAGGAGCTCGTCGAGGGTAGTCGGCTCGTCGCAAAGAAGCTTGTGCTTGAGGAGGGTGCCCTCTCGGCACCCGGCAGTGAAGTATTCGATGACTTGCACCTCATGCACCCCTTCGCAGGAGTTGCAGAGCTCGGCCCAACGCGTGAGGTAGTCGCGAGTGGACTTGGCTGGGCCCTGTATGCACAGGGAGAGCTGTCTGGGCTTGGGAGCCCGCTTGTAGGTGCTGGTGAAGTTGCGAACAAAGGCTTCAGTGAAATCTACCCAGCTGTTGATGCTAAGAGGCTTGAGGCTGTTAAGCCAAGTCCGTGTCGTGCCTTGCAGCATGAGGGGCACGTACTTCACGGCAACGCGCCGGTTGCCATTGGCGATGCTGACGGCTGTGGAGTAGTCGGTCAGCCAGTCTTCCGGCTTCACTGAGCCGTTGTACTTGGGCGTGTCTCTTGGGAGCGAGAACCCTTTGGGGAAGGGCTCGTCGCGGATGCGGGGGCCAAAGCAAGGCGGGCCGACATCGTCTTCTTCTTCCAGCTCCAGGGATCTGGCCAGGCGGTCGATCCGGTGGCGGGCGTCATTTTCGCCGACTCCTTCACGGCGACCAAGCCGGCCGCTGAGAGTCGGGTGCGCCACTGGAGGCGGGGTGGGGTATCTCTCTCCACGAGCTCGAGGCGGAGGCGGGGTGCCCCGCCATTCCATGGCCCGGGGGCGGCCGTCCGCGTCTCGCTCGATGGA
Organism: Triticum monococcum; assembly: GCA_034509565.1. Classification (NCBI taxonomy): domain Eukaryota; kingdom Viridiplantae; phylum Streptophyta; class Magnoliopsida; order Poales; family Poaceae; genus Triticum; species Triticum monococcum. The sequence goes on from CM067847.1 coordinate 702,812,855, forward strand.
GATTTGGGTCCGGCTTCGGCTGGAAGCCAGCTCTTTCTCGCGCCGCGCGCGGGTGTTGCTCGTAGTCGGCGATCAAGAAGTCGCCCGTGGTCGCGGCGCGGGGGAGGGCTCCCCGCGCAGGCGTTGGCTTCGTGCCGCCGAGCGGCCGCGTCAATTAGTTGATGTATACGCCGCGTCATGTGGGGGAGGTCTTCGGCTTCCAAGCCGTCCAGCTCGTCTACGGCCACGTGGGCGGCGCGCAGGTTCTCGAGCGGAGTGGCGTAGACCGGGCGATCGACTCCAAGCATGTCGGCGATGACGGCGCCGCGTTGCCTGACAGCACCAGCCCGGCTTGGGCCAGCCGGAGCCGGCGTGCCGAAGGCGGCACGGTCAGCTTCGCGCTGGTAGGCCTCTGTGAGGCGTCTTACGGAGGCCAGCCGCCGGCCCTCCGCGAGGAGGGTGAGGCGACGCGCCTCCAGTACTTCGTCGTTTGCGTCAGCCGGAAGGGGGGCGGACAAGTCGTGGGCCGCCGCGCGCGGGGCATCGCGGGCGCCCTCGTCAGTTGGGCCGTCGTGGCCGATAACCATCACCTCAGTAGTGATAGTATCGTGATCGCTGGCCGGAGGGAGCGGGTCATTGTAGATCGTGACGTTGGTGGGGAAGGTGTCGTAGGATGCCGTGTCAGAGTCGACAGGCATCGGGTCGGTGGAGCCAACCGACTCCAAATCCGCAGCGGGCTCGCTGGAGACGTGGAGCTGGCCAAGGAGGTTGGCGAGGTGGTCGGTGCCCGCATCGGAGGCAAGCTCGTCGGAGATGCGGGCCTTGTCGAAGAGGTCGGCGAGGCTGCTCGCCGCGCAGATGTTGGTGACGCCATGCAGCGTGTCGTGGCAAGCGCCATCGGGCGAGCCGGGCTGGCTACGCTCGCGGGGGAGGAAAAGGGTTCCCGTCCAGAACAGGTCTCCGGACGACGGTGCACCTGGCCCCACGGTGGGCGCCAAATGTCGGGTGGTAGGTGCGACATATGCCAATGGGTGGCTTATCATTGTGGGAGCCAATAAAACATCGCTGGTGCCTGGAAATGGGATAAGACGAAGACATGCACGCCGGCGAATCTTACCCAGCTTCAGGGCTCTCCGAAGAGATAACACCCCTACTGCTGCTCTACAGGGTCTCCGCATGGTTACTAAATGAACAAGTAGCTACACAACGCTCCTCGAGCTGTTTGGGTGGAAGGAGGAAGAAGGGCACAGCTAGCTTGCTTCTTCTCCTTGTGTGGTGTCTAAGTCTAGCTTGAGAGTCCAACCCTTTGCATGGGTGCACCGGGGGTTTATATAGGCCTACCCCCTGGGGGTACAATGGTAATCCAGCCGGGCGCGGGGCCCAGCTGCCTGTGACTGTGCTCGCCGGCCTCTGCGCCGGCTGCTGGGGCCCGCCGACTGGTGGGTCCCGCCGACTCCCGGCTCCCTGGTCGACAGGCAGGCCCCACTATCTAGGGCCTGGTCGGTGGCCGGTTACTGTTGCTCCGTGCGGTTGACACAGGCTTGGTCGGGGTAAGCGTGGCTACAGTGCCGCCGCCCTGGCGGGCGATTACTGTAGCCCCGCCGTATCTTGTCTCCTTAATGGGCGTCTTCCTCAAGGAGGATGGCGAGCCGGCCATGGGGGGCGGGCTCTCCATCAGGCCGACTTGGGAGGAGGTGCGGCCGCCTTCGGTATCTCTCTGCCCGAAGGGGCCCACCGCCTCGGGGGCCACGCTGGTGGCCCGTCGTGGACGGCGTCGGGGCCGCCGTGGCAACAGTGCCGCGCCGGACGGGTCGTGGCCACCCGTACGGCGCACTGTACCAGGCGTGCTCCGGGTTTTGGGGGTGGCAGGCTCTACTGTAGCCACGCCCTGCTTCATCATCACGGGGTGGACGCGTACGCTGCGGGTACGGCCTTGACTACTTTATGGGAGCCGATCTCTTGTAGTCGGCCTTGCTGTAGCCGGTTTCTCGTAGTCGGCCCTCCACAGCTTTCTTCATGAGGGTAAAGGGCGGGCCGCCCCCGAAGCCGGCCTAGGAGGTAGCCAGCAGAGGGGGGAGGCGGCCCCAGGTCTTGAGTCTTCTTGAGAGCCGGACAGACTCGTAATTTTTTCTGATGGGCCAGGGGAAGCCGGCTAGGCTACCCATGGCTATTTACTCCGACAAGAGATGAAAGGACAAAGTTGCTAACATTTGTGATCACTTGGATGGATGGGGGGCCTTGAAATCTTAACAAATTTTGGGCAAAATGAAGGATGAGCTCGAGATTTGGGGAAGAACAGAGAGGAGAGGAAAGGGGAAGAACAGGGAGCTCGATCGCGGGCTGGACGAAGGGTTTATATAGGAAAACCTTTAGTCCCAGTTCATGACACAAACTGGGACTAAATGTGAGCTTCTAGTACCGGTTCGTGCCACGAACCGGGACTAAAGGGACAGGTGCGGCCCCAGCATGACACCAGCCTACCACCACCTCTTTAGTCCCAGTTCATGGTACGAACCGGTACTAGAGGTTCAACACGAACCGGGACTAATGATGCCCGTCCGCTTAGCCGCTGGAACTAGCACTAATGGTCACATTAGTGCTGGTCCGTTTACAAATCGGGACTAATGTATCTCACGTAAAGTAGTTTTTCTACTAGTGACCTGTGAATATGCATGGCAAAGAAATATGAAATTTTGATGTAAATGGTCATTAATCATAACCAACAATGTTGGATGTAGGAACTAGATAGATAGTCTATTGTTTGTCAATTGCGCTATATGTTGACAGCTTGGTTCAGAGGGATTTCATCTGCTAGGCTCGTTCAACAGCAGGCAATACCACAGGAGTTTTTTCGCTCGTATGTTGAGCCGCCGCTCGAGCGTTGTCTAAAAAAATTTAAAAAAAGAAGAGGAGAGCAGCGCGGCGCGCAGAGGCTGCAGGCGTTTTGGGCGCTCCATTCATGAGGCCGGGGTTTGTACGCTGTTGATTAAGTGCAGTGCGTGCACACGCTGGCACTTCAATCAGGTCCTCCGTGAGAGATTAAGACAAGAGGAGAAGGTCACGTGGAGACATCAGACATTTGATATGTTTTGATCCCAGTATCCACGTTCATCAAACAAATAAATATCAGGTGACATCCATCTAAGTTTATTTATTAGCACATATTGTTTTTGTCAAAGAACAATTACTTTGATCTGTATATTTTTGTATACAGGATAATTATTCACTACAAATGTGGTTTATACCACGGTATGGAGCACGGGCTGATAATGTTCCGCCCGGCGATAATCCGTGACGTATTACCCGTTGAATGGATGCGCACAAGTCGCTGTCCTTGCGGCCCGGTCTACATCGACTTGTCAGGACCGTGCTCGCGATTGACTTGCCGTCCGACGCCGCCTCTACGGACCTGGTCTACATTAACTCGCCCGTCCACACCGGCTTACAATGCCGCGGCCGACTCATCTGTCCGAGCTTCCTTTGATGCTGTGGTCGTCTTTGTTGTCCGTCTTTCGAGGCCCGGTCTACATCAACATACCGGGCCGCACCTGTCTGCATGGGCTGTTTATTGAGTATGAGCCAGTCACAGCTTGGGTAGCCCGGTTTTTTCTTCCAATACATTGGAGGCAAATTATAATTCAGCCGCTGTCTGCACTGGATGGATCAATGGACATGCGCACAAATTGCTGCCACTATAGTTTGGTCAAGTTCAAACAACCAGTTGGAAGGAACCATTGACCGAGTTACTGACACGATTCATACGAGATCGTTTATAACCCGCCGCAGTCACCTCAATCTTCTGTGGATTTACATCGCGTTATTAACACCGATGATATATACCTTCTGCTATGGTCAAGTACGGAGAATCTCAAGACAACTCCTTGAGTCGTCTTAAGCAGTTACTGCGCTCCCTTCTTAAGGCTTGGGGGCTACAAGTGATATGCATACAAAGGAGGTATATTTTCAAGCTTGATGTTAACAAACAGTTATGATCCGGTGCCATCAATATTTGTAAACCGGCAAAATTCTACATTCTTAAACCGGTTGAAGATCAGATGAGTATTTCAAAGACCAATATTTTTGTTAAGCATTGGGAGCTGAGTCAAAGAAGTTATTCTTCATAATATTTCTCTGTGACAAACCAATGTCAGCAAATTGATTATGAAGCTGGCCTATTGAACCGGATTTTCTAGAAGGAAATGACAGGGATTTAAAGAGGATCGGGATCAGTTTAACATGGATAAATCCAAATTAAACTGGGGGCTAATGTCGGGGATATACCCTGCGGTATGACCCGGCCGGAGTTGTAAACTGGCTGGGACTTGGTAAACCGGCGGATGTTAAACCGGAGGACAGTTAAGACAGACAGTTAAATCAGATGGCTATGACAGACGGTAAACCGGCAGGTGGTAAACCGGCAGGTGTTAAGGCAGGTGGTAAACCGGCAGGAGTTAAGTCAGATCTTAAACCGGCAGACCATCTTAAACCGGCAAACAGTGATAACTGGGTTGCCAGGGGTTATGAAGCCCGGGACATTATGAAGCCCAAGATGTTAGGAAGCCCATGAAGATAAGTTAGAATAGTTAAGTCTTAAGTCCGAGTTGGACTCTACATGTAACCTGCCTCTTCAACATATATAAGGAGGGGTAGGGCTCCCCAAGAGGGACAAGCTACAAGCAAGAAGAAACAATCTAAGGGCTAGACACAAAGAGGAGAGCCGGTTTACGGCGACTCCCTCGTGATGATAATGAGACCTAGCCTCAAACAGCATGTAGGGTTATTACCGGATGATGTTTCCCGGGGCTCGAAGCTGTCTAAATCCCTGTCTTGTGTTGCGTCTCTCGATTCCGCTCAACCCCTCTCAAGCTACCACATAGATGTGTTGGCCTCACGACTAAGTCCTCGCCCTAGGGCATCTACCGTGACAAATCCACGGCAGTTGCTGCTCTAGCAAAAATTCTATCCGATCTGTATAAGGGGGAAGAAGAGGAGTTCCTCCACATCAAGCCACGGGATGGATTCTCCATGAACAACCCTCGAAGCTGGGTGAGCTTCCGCTCTTTTTACTTCCATCCTTCCCTTGTTTTCGTGATAAATATTTACCTTGCGTTTCATCGCAGGAACTGCGTAAGGAGGTAGGGGAGATCAATAGCCCACCTCCACAACCGGAGGATCCTGAACGTGTCCTCGACCCCCGCCTCAAAGAGGATCCGGACATATTCGTGGAGCTGATTGATAGGACTTTCTATCAACTAAGCTATGATGACGCCATGGTGGCCATTATAGCCGACTACCCTGGGCTACTCCCAGCCTCGCAGGTAAATGAGACCAGAGTACCAACCTTTGAAAAGGATTTCCTTTTATGCACTTCACCTACCGTACACAAACGGTGTTTTATAGGGAAGGCCCTCGGGACGCCATGCCGAGCCCGCGGCAACTCGCCAACAAGGGGCTCCGAAGCCGAACATGCTAAAAAGGAAGGCGGTCCGGACGGAGACGCCGGCGCAGAGGTATGATGCAACACCTCACTCCATGCTTGTTGTCTTTAAAAACATAATAACACCCGTGTTTCCTAGAAGGAAGAACGCTCGCCGGACAATATCCGGAGAGGTCGCCGATCACGCCTCTACCAGTCGGGCTCCAGGGCCGGACACAGAGGCGGAAGCTAACACGAGGCACACGCCAGATGCTCCTTCTACAGAGGATGCGGATAAGATATCCGCTATGAATTCCGAAGTGGAGAGCGCCATGAATCACAGGCGTCGCCGAGCCGTACTCTGTGACGCTTGTTTCGCCCAAGAGGCGTTTGATGCATTCAAGTCAGGAGATGCGTACATCCGTGTTGCTCAAAATGGTCTAGCCAGAGCCACGGACCAATATGTAAAGGATGTACGGGTAAGAAAATTTGATGAGTATATATATCAGTAGCCCCTGAGACTTGAAATAGTTGGCACAACTGATTTAAGGATCATTTATTGTGCACGTTCTTACAGAGAAGAATACTCGACTATCACAAGAGCTGGAAGAATGCAAGACCCAACTTCAGGCCGCCAATGCCGCATTGAAGGAACTTGAAAAGTCCCCAGCTGGTAACACTTGTGTCAAAGAATGATAGGTACCTTATAGTGTGCGGCATGGCTGCAAATCTAACAATAGATATTGCAGATGACTCCGGAGAGAATCCGGAGGACCAGCATGTCGTACGACAGCTAAAGGCTGGCGAATGCGTGCTGACTAAGGTTATGCGGGAGAAAAACAATCTCCAAGACGCCAATACGAAGCTGAGCGTGGAACTGAAAGATGTTCGAGCCCAGCTTGTGGACTCCGTGAAGGAGAATAAGCGGCTTCAACGCGGCATTTTCAGTAAGTGCTTGAACGAACCCTTAAAAGAGTGCGGCGAAGAAGCCGGCTAACAGAGTTATATCTACCGGTATGCTAACGAGTAGTCCCACGGAGGAGATGCCCGGGTCTGCGGGTGATCTTCTACCCGAGCTCTCACAACTGCACGAACAAGTTCGGTAGGTGATGCAAAGTATTGCCCAGGCCTTGTGGCCATCCGTCTCCCTGCCAGCAGGCATTAGAGAGCTTGCGGAGAAGCTCAAGGGAGCACGGCGGCGCTTCCGATTATGGAAGATATCGGCATGCCGTCAAGGTGCCAGGGAAGCCTGGGCCATGGTGAAGACGCGGTATACCAAGGCTGACCCAAACCACATGGCCGAGGTCGGACCTGTGGGGCCCGATGGGAAAGAGATCCCCATTAGCTTAGTGTATGGGCAAGTAGAATTAGCTGCAAAGTATTCCCAACAGGATTGTAGGCTAGACAGCTTGTTGGATGGTATAAATGACTATGTAATTAAAGTGACATGTATAGTGCCTTCTAGCCGGATTGTAAATCCTTTGTCATGGCGGACCTTTTCGCTTCGACCTCGGGACCCGATAGTCCGGAGTGTATCCGAATACCCGCTCAGTTATATAAGAACCGGGGTATGCGTGGAAACCAGGCGTAGGGGTCATTAGTGCTTGAACAGACAAGTACCCAACTAGTTATGTTATATTACATGGGTAGTAAGAAACATCTTCCAGGGAGAACAGTTCTGTTAAAGGTTCCTTTCCCTGGGTACGCATGCCCTAAAGTGCATGTCCGGACTGCGAGAAGAGACGCAGGCAAAAACATCTGGGGGCACATATGGAAAATAAATAAAAATCATCTTTTGTTCACCGACCGAATATTCCCTTAAGGACGCTAGCTTTCGGCTTCACCCAGTCTGAGGTACACATCCGGCTGACCCGACAATAACAATCGCAGAGGTGCTCCCCTTATGCCCTAGCCGAATTAACGGGAACGTAGGGCATAAATACAAGAGCCAGGCAACCCATCTTGGCCAAAACTTAAGTCATATCGATGCATATAATGGCGAAGAAAAGGTACATGCGAAAGAATAACACATGTGCGGGGCATGAAGCCCAGATAAAGAATTAAGCTTCTGTGTAAGAAGCCCCCGGGTATAATGAGCGCGGTTAGCGCGTCAATAGTGTGCAAGCAAGGCACAAGTTGGCCCTTGAAGGCCTTGAGAAAGAAAAAAAGAAAGAAAGAAAAGACAGATAATGTATATGCAAAAAATGGACAGAGGAAGGAGGCGAACATAGAGTCCGACACTAGGCGTAGAATCTTCAGAGCCTGGCTGCGTTCCATGGGTTCGGCTCAAGTCGATTATCCGATGCATCCCGCAAACGGTATGCTCTGCCGGTCAGAACTTGGTCAATAATGAAGGGACCTTCCCATTTGGGCTCGAGCTTGGTCTTTTTCTTCTCCGGCAGGCGTAGAACTAGCTCGCCAACGTTATAAGTTTTGGCCCGTACTTCTCTGCTTTGGTATCTTCGAGCCTGTTTCTGATAGAATGCGGAACGGGCTTTTGCCACGTCGCGCTCCTCCTCCACGGTGTCCAGACTGTCCTGCCGATCGAGCTTGGCTTCTCTTTCTTCGTACATGCGCACTCGAGGTGAGTCATGAATTATGTCGCAGGGAAGAACCGCCTCTGCGCCGAACACCATAAAGAAGGGTGTGTATCCGGTAGTACGATTCGGCGTGGTCCGCAGCTCCCAGAGTACGGAGTCGAGCTCCTCTACCTAGTGCGTGTTAGATTCCTTTAAGGACCGCACTAATCTGGGTTTGATGCCGCTCATGATAAGACCATTTGCTCGCTCAACTTGGCCGTTAGTTTGTGGGTGATAGACAGAAGCATAATCGAGCTTGATGCCCATGTTGCTGCACCAGAGTTTTACCTCATCGGCCGTGAAGTTCGTGCCGTTGTCAGTGATGATGCTGTGGGGGACACCATAACGGTGTACAACCCCGGATATGAAGTCTATCACGGCCGTTTTAACAGGTTTGGCTTCTATCCATTTGGTGAATTTATCCACCATGACCAGTAAGTATTTTTTCTTATGGGTTCCCCCTTTAAGGGGTCCAACCATGTCAAGCCCCCAGACCGCGAAGGGCAAGGTAATGTGGATTGTTTGTAGGGCGGTGGGTGGCATGTGGCTTTGGTTTGCAAAAAACTGGCAACCAACGCAGCGTTGGACCAAGTCCTGTGCATCTACCCGGGCCGTCGGCCAATAAAAACCTGTACGGAAGGCCTTGCTTACATGGGCCCGGGCTGCGGCGTGGTGGCCGCCGAGTCCGGCGTGAATTTCTGCCAAAAGCTTCCGCCCTTCCTCTTCGGAGATGCACCTTTGAAGGACTCCGGTAGTGCTTTTTTATACAGCTCTCCCTCGTGGACCCTGTAGGCTTTAGTTTGCTGCACTATGCAGCATGCCTCATTTTGGTCCTCGGGAAGTTCCTGCCTAGTTAGGTAGGCTAGGAATGGTTCTATCCACGGGGGGATGATGGCCATTATTATGTGGGCTGAAGGTGTTATTTCGGTGGCAGAGCCTCCGATTATGTCAGAGTGTTCGATATCGGGCATTTTGGCCGGGTCTGGACTATTGTTACCGGTGTCCCCTTCCCATACCACGGATGGCTTAAACAGCCTCTCCAAAAAGATGTTGGGGGGAACCGCATCGCGTTTTGCACTGATGCGGGCGAGGATATCCGTCGCCTGATTGTTTTCCCGAGCCACATGGTGAAATTCGAGCCCCTCGAACCGAGCTGACATCTTTAGGACGGCGTTGCGATAGGCCGCCATTTCGGATCCTTGGCATCGAAGTCTCCATTTATTTGGGATATTGCAAGGTTCAAATCCCCACGCACCTCCAGGCATTGAATGCCCATGGAAACTGTCATCCGAAGACCATGTAACAGGGCCTCATATTCGGCTGCATTGTTGGAGTCTGTATACAGTATCTGGAGTACGTATTGAACTGTATCTCCAGTTGGGGACGTCAGGACGACGCCAGCCCCCAAACCAGCCAGCATTTTGGAGCTGTCAAAGTGCATGATCCAATTGGAGTATGCGCCGTACTCTTTAGGGAGTTCGGCTTCCATCCATTCGGCGACAAAGTCGGCCAATACTTGCGACTTAATGGCTCGTCGGGGTTTGTATGTTATGTCGAACGGGAGGAGCTCAATGGCCCATTTGGCAATCCGGCCCGTGGCTTCGCGGTTGTTTATAATATCATTAAGTGGCACTTCCGAGGCTACTGTAATTGAACACTCTTGAAAGTAGTGTTGCAGCTTCCGGGATGCCATGAATACCGCATATGCTATCTTTTGATAATGTGGGTACCGTGATTTGCATGGAGTGAGGATAGTGGATACATAATATACCGGCTTTTGAAGGGGGAATTTATGTCCTTCCGTTTCTCGTTCGACGAAGAGCACTGCGCTTACAACCTGATGAGTTGCCGCAACGTACAACAGCATTGGTTCGCCGATGTTTGGCGCGGCCAGGATTGGGTTGGTTGCCAGTATGGCTTTTATTTCTTCCAATCCGGCTGTGGCAGCATCCGTCCACTCGAAGTGTTCGGTGCGCTGAAGGAGGCGATAAAGGGGTAATGCCTTTTCTCCTAAGCGACAGATAAAGCGGCTTAGAGACGCCACACATCTGGTTAATTTCTGGATTTGTTTGAGGTCCGTTGGGATAGCCAACTGTGATAGAGCTCGGATTTTGGCCGGATTTGCTTCAATTCCTCTACTGGAGACAATGAAGCCCAGGAGCTTTCCGGCTGGTACACCGAAAACGCATTTTCTGGATTAAGCTTGATGTCGTATGTTCGGAGGTTGTCGAATGTGAGCCTCAAGTCGTCTATTAGAGAGTCGACGTGTTTGGTTTTGACGACCACATCATCTATGTATGCCTCTATGCTTTTGCCGATCTGTTTCTCCAGACATGTCTGAATCATATGCTGATATGTTGCGCCGGCGTTTTTGAGCCCAAAAGGCATTGTGTTGAAATAGAAGGGGCCGTATGGTGTGATAAATGCCGTTGCGGCTTGGTCAGACTCCGCCATCTTGATTTGGTGGTGGCCGGAGTATGCGTCGAGGAAACACAATGAATCGTGTCCTGCGGTAGCATTGATAATTTGATCGCTGCGGGGGAGGGGAAGGGATCCTTTGGGCAAGCCTTGTTGAGGTCCTTGAAATCGACACATAGGCGCCAGGATTTGTCCTTCTTTGGTACCATCACCAGGTTTGCTAGCCAGTCTGGGTGTTTTATTTCTCTAATGAATCCGGCCTCCAATAACTTGGCTAGTTCCTCTCCCATAGCTTGTCTCTTAGGTTCAGAGAAACGCCGAAGAGTCTGCTTGACCGGCTTGAATCCCTTTTGAATATTAAGGCTGTGCTCGGCCAGCCTGCATGGGATTCCTGGCATATCTGAGGGATGCCAGGCGAATATGTCCCAATTCTCGCGCAGGAACTCTCGTAGTGCGGCGTCCACGACGGGGTTTAACTCTGCCCCGATGGAGGCTGTTTTTGTAGGGTCCGTTGGGTGGACTTGGAATTTGACTATTTCATCCACTGGTTTAAAAGAGGTGGACTTGGATCTCTTGTCAAGTATCACGTCGTCCCTGTCCACTGTGGAGCGTAGCGCAGTTAATTCCTTGGCCGCAAGGGCTTCGGATAATGCCTCGAGGGCCAATGCGGTTGTTTTGTTTTCGGCGCAGAATGCTGTGTCCGGATCACTAGCGAGAGTGATGATTCCGTTGGGCCCAAGCATTTTGAGCTTCATGTACCCGTAATGGGGTATGGCTTGGAAGGGCGTGGTATCCGCTACTGAACGGGGCCACTTGGAATGTAATTTCTTCGGACCTATAGTTCTCCGGCGTGCCGAATACCACAGCTAGTGTGATTTTCCCAGCACAGCGTGCTTCCCGGCTGGGGATGATTCCTCTGAAGGTTGTGCTGCTTTGCTCAATGCGGTTCCAGTCTATTTCCATTTTTTGAAGAGTTTCCTCAAAGATGAGGTTTAAGCCACTGCCGCCGTCCATGAGTACTTTGGTGAGTCGAAAGCCGTCCACAATTGGACTGAGGACCAGTGCAGCTGGTGCTCGGGCTGTTCGGAATTTAGGTTCGTCACTGGCATTGAAGGTAATAGCCGTGTCACTCCATGGATTTATTGCTGCCACGTGGCAGATTTCGGCAAGGCTACGGAGTGTTCGCTTGCGCCTATTATTTGATGCGAAGGTCTCAAAGACTGTTAATACCGTATTGTTATCCCTTGGATGGTGCTCTGTGGCATCTGGGATGAGAAGATCCTCACCACTTTTGGCCACCTGCCGGAGTACCCAACATGCTCTAAGGCTGTGTGTTGGTATGGTATCCACTGTACTATGAATTTTGCAGGGTCCGTTGAGCCATCCCTCCAATACAGTTCCACGCCCTGTAGAGGGTTTTTGCTTCTTTGTAATTAACTCGGGTGTCTTATGATAGTGCACCCTTATACTTCGGACTGGGTGTATATTCGGAGCCGGATTATCCCAAAATTTCATTTCGGTTTTCCAGGTGCTTTCCATCGCACAGTACTTTCGTACTATGGACGCCAAGTCAGCGAAGCGTGATATGTCACGGCGACTTATGGCGTTAAGGATTCCCTTGTCCGTGCAATTATTGCAGAAAAATGAGACTGTGTCTTCCTCGCGACAGTCCTTAACCTTGTTCATCACAAGGAGGAATCTGGCCCAATAATGATGTACTGTTTCGTGGGGCTCTTGCCTGATGTGGGAAAGGTCGTTTATGTTTTTTGTGGGTGGGTGGATTTGATTCCGAACCCTTACCCGATCTGAGACCCAGGGGCCGAGGAGTTTCCAATCTTGGAAGTTCGGGTTCCGGGATGTTGCCCGATAAGTCTGGCCCGCTGCCTGACTCTAGGTTCAGGGCTTGGGTGATGTCCTCCCGTAAACGGGTATCCGGATTAGAGAGCTCAGGAATCTGGTCATAGTTAGTCCTCAAGATAGAGGAAGAATCGCCGCATTGTTCCTGCACCACCGCAATATGATGGGTGACCGGTGGAGAGTTAATCTCCCTTTGATCGGGTTTAAGCCCAATCTGATCATAGTATGTAGTGACTCCCAAGGCGGCGATGCGATCCAAGAACTCGTTTAGGGAAGAGACCTCCATTGGATCCATCTGCTCGGCAAATTCCGAGCCGACGTGGAGGTTGTTTTCGATGACCCGAGAAGTCATCATCGGTGTAGCAGCCGAACGGGCGGTCATGATGAAACTGCCTAGCCAAAGAGTTTGGCCGACAGCCAGGGCTCCCTCGGCGGTAATGTTGTTTTTAACAACGAGACGAGGCATCCTTCCTTACGGTGACGGCACAGTGGAACTCTCAATGAAAGCACCAATGTCGGTGTCAAAACCGGCGGATCTCGGGTAGGGGGTCCCGAACTGTGCGTCTAGACGGATGGTAACAGGAGATGGGGGACACGATGTTTTTACCCAGGTTCGGGCCCTCTCGATGGAGGTAAAACCTACTCCTGCTTGATTGATCTTGATGATATGAGTATTACAAGAGTTGATCTGCCACGAGATCGAAGAGGCTAAACCCTAGAAGCTAGCCTATGGTATGATTGTCGTCCTTGGTCCTACGGACTAAACCCTCCGGTTTATATAGACACCGGAGGGGGCTAGGGTTACACAGAGTCGGTTACACGGAAGGATATCTACATATCCGTATTGCCAAGCTTGCCTTCCACGCCAAGGAGAGTCCCATCCGGACACGGGACGAAGTCTTCAATCTTGTATCTTCATAGTCCAACAGTCCGGCCAAAGGATATAGTCCGGCTGTCCGGATACCCCCTAATCCAGGACTCCCTCACCAACTCTGAAGATTGGGAACTTGACGAAGGTAAAGAGTCAGGTATAAAGCTTAAGTATGATTGTGTTAAATCTCTTATGGATATCGATGCTTTCCAAAGGTTTAGCACTAAATATGGACTTGACTCCGAGATAGTAGCCTCCTTTTGTGAATCATTTGCTACTCAAGTTTAATAGTAGCCTCCTAAAGAGAAGTGGTTTAAATATCACCCACCTATTAAAGAAGAAATTAAAAACCCAACACCAGTTAAAGAAGAAACTACACTTTATAATGTTGATCCAGTTGTTCCTACTGCTTATATTGAGAAACCTCCTTTTCCTGTTAGGATAAAGGAACATGCTAAAGTTTCAACTGTGGTTAACAAAAGCTCTATTAGAACACCTAAACCAGATGAGCAAATTAGAGTTGAACCTAATATTGCTATTGTTAAAGATCTCTTAGAAGAAGATGTGGATGGGCATGTTATCTACTTCTGTGCAGAAGCTGCTAGAATTGCCAAACCCGAAAAAAGGGATAAAATAGACCAGTTGTTGGCCTGCCTTTCATTTCAGTTAAAATAGGAGATCACTGTTATCATGGTTTATGTGACATGGGTGCTAGTGTGAGTGCTATTCCTTACAAGTTATATCAAGAAATTAGGGAAGACATAGCACCTACAGAGTTAGAAGACATAGATGTTACTATTAAACTTGCAAATAGAGACACCATATCACCTTGTGGGATCATTACAGATGTTGAAGTCTTGTGCGGGAAAATAAAATACCCTACTGATTTTCTTGTTCTTGGTACCCCACAAGATGACTTCTGTCCCATTATCTTTGGTAGACCTTTCTTGAACATAGTAAATGCTAAGATAGATTGCAAGAAACAAACTGTGGGTGTTAGCTTTGGTGATGAGCCTCATGAGTTTAATTTTTCCAAGTTTAGTAGAAATCATCATGAAAAGGAATTGCCTAGTAAGGATGAATTAATTGGTCTTGCTTCTATTGTTGTGCCCCTACTGATCCTTTAGAACAATACTTGCTAGACCATGAGAATGATTTACATATGAATGAAAGAAATGAAATAGATAAGATTTTATTTGAACAACGTCCTCTGCTTAAACACAATCTGCCTATTGAAACTCTTGGAGGTCCTCCTCCACCTATGGGTGATCCTGCGTTTGAATTAAAACAATTGCGAGACACTTTGAAATATGCTTATCTTGATGAAAAGAGGATATATCCTGTTATTATCAGTACTAACCTTTCAGAACATGAAGAAGAAAGATTATTGAAAGTTTTAAGGAAGCACCGAGCTACTATTGGATATACTCTTGATGATTTAAAGGGCATTAGTCCCACTCTATGTCAGCACAAAATTAATGGAACCTGATGCTAAACCAGTTGTTGATCATCAACGTTGGTTAAATCCGAAGATGAAAGAAGTGGTAAGAACGGAAATATTAAAACTTCTGGAAGTAGGTATAATCTATCCCATAGCTGCTAGTAGATGGGTAAGTCCTGTTCATTGTGTCCCTAAGAAAGGAGGTATAACTGTTGTTCCTGATGATAAGAATGAGCTTATTCCACAAAGATATGTTACAGGCTATAGAATGGTAATTGATTTTAGAAATATAAACAAAGCAACTAGAAAAGATCATTACCCTTTTCCTTTTATTGATCAAATGCTTGAAAGATTATCTAAACACACACACTTTTGCTTCCTTGATGGATATTCTAGCTTTTCACAAATACCTATATCTCAACCTGATCAAGAAAAGACTACTTTTACTTGTCCCTTTGGAACCTACGCTTATAGACGTATGCCTTTTGGTTTATGTAATGCACCTGCTACATTTCAAAGATGCATGATGGCTATATTCTCTGACTTTTGTGAAAATATTGTTGAGGTTTTCATGGATGACTTTTCTGTTTATGGGAAGTCTTTTGATGACTGTTTAAGCAATCTTGATCGAGTTTTGCAGAGATGTGAACAAATAAATCTTGTCTTGAATTGGGAGAAGTGCCACTTTATGGTTAATGAAGGCATTGTCTTGGGTCATAAAATTTCTGAAAAGGGTATTGAAGTTGATCAAGCTAAGGTTTAAGCAATTGAGAAAATGCCATTCCCCAAGGACATAAAAGGTATTCGTAGTTTCCTAGGCCATGCTGGTTTCTATAGGAGGTTTATCAAAGACTTTTCCAAAAATTTCTAGGCCTCTCACTAATCTGTTGCGAAAGGATATTCCTTTTGTTTTTGATGATGATTGTCTTGAGGCCTTTGAAACACTTAAGAAAGCTTTAATTTCTGCACCTATTGTTCAACCACCTGATTGGAACTTACCTTTTGAAATTATGTGTGATGCTAGTGATTATGCTGTTGATGTTGTTCTAGGAAAAAGAGTTGTTAAGAAATTGAATGTTATTCATTATGCTAGTAAAACTCTAGATAGTGCTCAAAGAAATTATGCTACTATGGAAAAAGAATTCTTAGCAATGGTGTTTGCTTGTGATAAATTTAGATCTTATATTGTTGATTCCAAAGTAACTATTCATACAGACCATGCTGCTATTAAATATCTTATGGAAAAGAACGATGCTAAACCTAGACTTATTCGTTCAGTTCTCTTGTTACAAGAATTTGATTTACATATCATTGATAGAAAAGGAGCTGAGAACCCCGTAGCTAATAACTTGTCTAGGCTTGAAAATGTGCTTGATGACCCACTACCTATTGATGATAGTTTTCGTGATGAGCAGTTAGCTGCAATAAATGTTGCTAATACTACTCCTTGGTATGTTGATTATGGTAATTACATTGTTGCTAAATATTTACCTCCTAGCTTTACATACCAACAAAATAAAAAATTCTTCTATGATTTAAGACATTACTTTTGGGATGACCCACATCTTTATAAACAAGGAGTAGATGGTATTATTAGACGGTGTGTACCTAAGCATGAACAGGGACAAATCCTACGGAAATGTCACTCCGAACCTTATGGAGGACATCATGCTGGAGATAGGCCTACTCATTTCTGCACCTATTGGCCTACAAGGTATTGCGGTCTGGATTTTATTGGCCTACTCATTTCAAGTATGCTCGTAAGTATGTCTCATCATGTGATGAATGCCAAAGAATAGGTAATATTGGTAAGCGTCAGGAAATGCCTATGAATTATTCACTTGCTGTTGAACCATTTAATGTTTGGGGATTTGATTACATGGGACATTTTCCTTCCTCTAATAGGTATACACATATTTTGGTTGTTGTTGATTATGTTACTAAATGGGTAGAAGCTATTCCAACTAGTAGTGCTGATCACAACACCTCTATTAAAATGCTTAAGGAAGTTATTTTCCCAAGGTTTGGAGTCCCTAGATACTTAATGACTGATGGTGGTTCACACTTTATTCATGGTGCTTTCCGTAAGATGCTTGCTAAGTATGATGTTAACCATAGAATTGCATCACCTTATCATCCTCAGTCTAGTGGTCAAGTTGAGCTTAGCAATAGAGAAATAAAATTAATTTTGCAAAAGACTGTTAATAGGTCCAGGAAGAATTGGTCTAAGAAATTAGATGATGCACTTTGGGCTTATAGGGCAGCATATAAAAATCCTATGGGTATGTCTCCTTATAAAATGGTTTATGGAAAAGCTTGTCATCTGCCTCTCGAGTTAGAACATAAAGCATACTGGGTAGTTAAAGAACTCAATTATGATTTCAAACTTGCTGGTGAAAAGAGGTTATTTGATATTAGCTCATTAGATGAATGGAGAACCCAAGCCTATGAAAATGCAAAGTTATTCAAAGAAAAATTTAAAAGATGGCATGACAAAAGAATTCAAAAGCATGAGTTTAAAATCGGAGAATATGTTCTCTTGTACAACTCTCGTTTTAGATTTTTTGCGGGAAAGCTCCTCTCGAAAAGGGAAGGCCCATATGTCATTGAGGAGGTTTACCGGTCTGGAGCCATCAAAATAAATAATTTCGAAGGCACTAACCCGAAGGTTGTCAACGGGCCACGAATAAAGCATTATATCTCAGGTACACCTATTAATGTTGAAAGTAATATTATCCATACTTTAACACTGGAAGAACACATAAAAGAGTCCTTCCGGAACACCCCAGAATCGTCAAAATAAGGAGGTACGTGGTACAGTAAGTAAACGGTATGTGAAAAATCCGCAAAAATATTTTTTGTCAATTTTGGAATATTTTAGTATTTTGGAAATAAAGAAACTTCCAGGAAGCGTCCCCTGGTGGGCATAAGACATGAGGGCGCGCCAGGCATGCCAGGCGCGCCCAGGTGGGTTGTGCCCACTTGGGGCACCTTCCGGACTCTGTTTTTCTTCTGTATACTTGTCTTGCAAGATGAAAATTCTATATACACCTCCCGAACCTGTTAACCACCGTATCATGGAGAAATATTCTGTTCTCTTTTCTTGTTGTTTTTCGGTCAGATTCATCAAGCTAGGCATCCTGTCTTCTTGCTCCTCCAACAACATGGAAGAAGATGCTTGGTTGATGAAGATCGAAGCTAAGCGGGAGGAGCCTACGGACGCCACCAAAGGAGAACTGAGTATCGAGTATGGGCAATCCCCTTGGCTTCCGCCAAGCTTGGGGGAGGTGCCCCGGTATCGCGTCATCCCGCTATCTTTTTTCTTTTACTTATCTTAGTTCGATCTTTTTGCCTTAGATGAAATAAAGTTAGTTCGATCCATTCTTATTTGAGAGTCTACTTAGTGATCTATCCTCGTAATCGTGTGCAAGTTATATAATAAAGTTAGTTTGAGTTTTGTTTTCTTTACTTTCATGTTGCAAATAAAGAAAATAAATAAGAAAGAAAAAATAAAAGAAAGGAAATAAACCAATAAGATCATATACTAATCCTATGGTAGGTGATAGCACCACATATGGAAAAGAATAAGTAGGAAATTTTATTAGAGATTGACAAACATAGCAGTAGCAAATGATGCAACTCATGAAATAATTAATAAGGGAAGAGAAGATTCACATATAAATATACTATCCTAGAAATCTTTTATGATTGTGAGCCCTCATCAAAATATTATATGCCAAAAATGTTGACATTGGACAAGGAAGACAACTTAATGATTTATGTATATTTATATTCACATAGAAGTCATATTGTCATAGATCCTTTAACATGTGATGCTTGCCCCCTATCTTTTCTAGCCAAAAATTCCGCACCAAGTAGAGATACTACTTGTGCGCCCAAAACCCTTAAACCCAAATCTTTTTCAAGTGTCCATCATACCTACCTATGGATTGAGCAAGATCCCTCAAGTAATTTGTCATTGGTGCAAAAAGGTAATAAAAATTGCTTCTAAATATGTGAGATCATTTAGTGTAAGATAAAATTGAGCGTTGTACGAACTTGGTTGACAAAGAATAAAAGCGACAGACTGCATAATAAAGGTTGTCATCTTAAGGGGCAATACAACATGACGTTCTCTTGCACTAAGGGATTGGGCATGCAAACAAATAAGCACATGGCAACCTCTGCTTCCCTCTGCGAAGGGCCTGTCTTTTACTTTTATGCAAAGAGTCAAGGTTTTCCTTCTTTTCCTTTTTATTTTCTCTTTTGGCAAGCATCATGTGGTGAGGAAAGATCTAGGCACATATGTCCAGTTGAATATAAATAGCATGAGTTATTATTGTTGACATCACCCTTGAGGTGAGTATGTTGGGAGGCGAAACTATAAGCCCCTATCTTTCTATGTGTCCGGTTGAAACGTTTTGCTCATGGGTACGAGGTGAGTGTTAGCAATCATAGAAGACTATATGATGGTTGAGTATGTGGACTTGCTAAAAGGCTCCGACACGTGACTCTTCCTGAAAAGATGATGAATTGTAGTTGCAAAGTTGACTGAGAACATAGTTTGTTGGTTTTTAATAGAATTTTTGCTTTATACTTCAATTATGTGATGAACTATTACTTATTCATGGGAAGTATATGATACAAGTTCAATGATACAAGTCCTATGTTCAATTTTATTGTTGTTATAATAATCAACATGATGCTTCTATGTCCGTATTTTTGTTATTATCGACACCTCTCTCTCAAAGCATGTGGACATGTTTTTCGATTTTGGTTTTCGCTTGAGGACAAGCGAGGTCTAATCTTGGGAAGTTGATACGTCAATTTCGCATCATGTTTTCTTGCTGTTATTTATAATTTTTTTACCAATAATAATGCTTTTTGGAGTAATTCTAATGTCTTTTCTCTCATAATTTGCAAGGTACACACCAAGAGGGAGAATTCTGGTAGCTGGAAATCTGGACCTGAAAAAGCTACGTCAGGCTACCTATTCTGCACAACTCCAAACAAGCTAAAACTTCACAGAGAATTTTTATGCAATATTTAAACAATATTGCAGGAAATAACTACCAGAGGGGGCCCACTAGGTGGGCACAACCCACCTGGGTGCGCCAGGGAGCCCAGACGCACCCTGGTGGGTTGTGCCCTCCTCGGCCCACCTCCGCTGCCCATCTTCTGGTATATAAGTCATTTTGACCTAGAAAAATAAGAGATATACTTTTGGGACGGAGCGCCGCTGTCTCGAGGCTGAACTTGGGCAGGAGCACTTTTTCCCTCCGGCGGAGCGATTCTGCCGGGGGAACTTCCCTCTCGGAGGGGGAAATCGTTGTCATCTTCATCACCAACAACTCTCCCATTTTGGGGAGGGCAATCGCCATCAACATCTTCACCAGCTGAAAGTGCAACTATCCCTAGGTGGTTTTGGTAATTCATAACAACATATAGCTCATTGAGCTAATGCTATTCCAAGATGATTATTTCAAGAAAGCTCAATGATTGGCATGGCATGGATGGTGAAAGTGGAACCCTCAAAATGCTAAGTACAAAGGATTGGCTCAAGCTCAAAAGCTCAAGACTCTTCATTTTATATTTTAGTGATCCAAGATCACATTGAGTCTTTAGGAAAAGCCAATACTATCAAGGAGGGATGAGGTGTTGCTTAATGAGCCTCTTGCTTCATGTGCTTAGTGATATGCTCCAAAACCCTCAACTACTTTCCCATATCCACATTTGACCTAAACCCTAAGCCAAACTCGGCCCTACCGATTCTTTCAACCCGGCGTCACCGAGTTTCACTTGTCATAGCCATTGCCAAACCCTAGCAAATAGGTTCTACCGATAGGGATCTCGGTCTCACCGAGATGGGATTGCAAACTCTCTGTTTCCCTTTCGTAACTTTTCGGTCTCACCGAAAGAGCGGATCGGTCCCACCGAGATTGCAATGTAAATTCAGTGTTTCCTTTTTGTAACTTTTCGGTCTCACCGAAAGAGCAAATCGGTCCCACCGAGTTTACCTGACCAACTCTCTGGTTAGATTATTACCAAAATCGGTCTCACCGAGTTTGTGTAATCGGTCTCACCGAGATTACATTATGCCCTAACCCTAACAAAATCGGTCCTACCGAGTTGCATGTCAGTCCCACCGAAAATCTCTAGCGGTCACTAGGTTTACTATTTCGGTCTGACCGAGTTTGTTGATTCGGTCCCACCGAGATTGGTAAATACGTTTCTGGTCCTCCCATGCCTCCGGTGTATCTTTTGTCTTCCCATACATTCCCAAGAAGCCAAGCAGGGTCACGCAAAGATTCTTCTTCACGTGCATCATGTTGATTGCAGAGCGGACCTCTAGGTCTTTCCAATAGGGTAGGTCACAAAATGAAAATATAGATTTCTTCTTCCACATGGGTGCGCGTCCGTCAGCGTCATTCCGAACAGATTGTCCGCCAGGACCCTTTACAAAGATTACTTTTAAACCTTTGACCATATCAAGTATATCACGACTAGTACGATGGTGAGGCTTCTTCCGGTGATCTGCCTCACCTTTGAAATGCTTGCCTTTCTTTCTTACGGGATGCCTGCTCGGAAGAAATCGACGATGTCCTAGGTACACATTCTTCTTACAATTATCCAAATATGTACTGTTGGTATCATCTAAATAGTGCGTGCATGTGTGGTATCCCTTATTTGTCTATTCTGAAAGGTTACTCAGAGCAGGCCAATCATTGATGGTCACAAAAAACAACGCATGTAGGTCAAATTCCTCCTTATTGTGCTCATCCCATGCATGTACACCTTTTTCATTCCACAACTGTAAGAGTTCTTCAACTAATGGCCTTAGGTACACATCAATGCCGTTGCCGGGTTGCTTAGGGCATTGGATGAGCACTGGCATCATAATGAACTTTCTCTTCATGCACAACCAAGGAGGAAGGTTATACATACATAGAGTCACAGGCCAGGTGCTATGATTGTTGCTCTGCTCCCCAAAAGGATTAATGCCATCTACGCTTAGACCAACCATACGTTCCTTGCATCATCTGCAAAGTCCTCCCACTTTCCCTTGATTTATCTCCACTGCGACCCGTCAGCGGGTACTCTCAACTTCCCATCTTTCTTACAGTCTTCTTTGTGCCATCGCATCAACTTGGCATGCTCTTTGTTTTGGAACAAACGTTTCCACTGTGCTATTATAGGAGCATACCACATCACCTTGGCAGGAATCTTCTTCCTGGGGCGCTCACCTTCAACATCACCAGGGTCATCGCGGCTGGTCTTATAGCGCATTGCACTGCATACCGGGCATGCATTCAAATCCTCGTACTCACCGCGATAGAGGATGCAGTCATTAGGGCATGCATGTATCTTCTGCACCTCTAATCCTACAGGACAGCCATCATTCTTTGCTTCGTACATACTGTCGGGCAATTCTTTGTGCTTTGGAAGCATCTTCTTTAACATTATCAGCAACTTTTCAAATCCCTCGTCAGATACACCATTCTCTGCCTTCCATTGCAGCAATTCCAGTGTGGTGCCCAGATTTTTCTTGTCAGCTTCGCAATTTGGGTACAACAATTTCCAGTGATCCTCTAACATGCACTGCAACTTCAGCCTCTCCTTTTCACTTTGCGCAGTTTCTCTTTGCATCGGCAATGGCCTGACCAACATCATCACCAGGCTCATCTGATGCCTCTTCTTCAGCTTTTCCCGCATTGCCAACTCAGCTTCTTCCCCCATTGTTGTACCATCCTATTAAGGGAACCCATGGCCAGGATAGTTTTCATCGTCCTATTCTTCTTCATTTTCTTCCATCATAACCCCTCTTTCTCCGTGCTTGGTCCAAACATTATAGTGGGGCATGAAACCAGACTCAAACAGGTGGACGTGAATGGTTCTTAACTTAGAGTAATTCTGATCATTCTTACAGATAGCACATGGACAACACATAAAACCATTTGCTCGCTTGTTTGCCTCAGCCGCAATCAGAAAAGTATGCACGCCCTTAATGAACTGGGGAGTGCATCGGTCATCGTACATCCATTGCCGGCTCATCTTCATTACACAACACCAAAAAGTCCAAATTAATACAAGTTCATACATAAAGTTCATACACACTTATTCTCATAAAACAACATACAAACTCTCTTGCTAAAGCATTTAAATGCAACAATAAATGCGATCAAGATGGCAACTAGGTAACAATTGTCCAACACCATAATGATACCATGCCTCACTATCAATGGCATATTTTCTAATCTTTCTAATCTTCAAGCACATTTTCTCCATCTTGATCTTGAGATCATCGACGACACAGGCAACATACAACTCCAGTTTCATCTTCTCTTCTTCAATTCTTTTCAATTTTTCTTTCAAATACTCATTTTCTTTTTCAACTAAATTTAACCTCTCGAAAAGAGGCTCGGTTGGAATTTCCAGTTCACATATCTCCTAGATAAAAATATCTATGTCAACTTGATGGGAATAATTTGTCATAAACACGAAATGCAACAAATAGTTATAAAAAAGAATATACCACATCCGAATCATAAACCGGACGAGGGCCGACAGGGACGGATATCAAAACCATGCCACTATGTATAACAAACAACGTGCAGGTAAGAAAATTATATAAGTAATTATATATCTAAATCACACAAACATGATTTTTTTTTATAAAAAAGATAAGAACAAGGGTGGTGCCGGCGACGGGACGGTGTAGGCGATCGACGGTGGTTAGGATGGGGATGGGAAGGAACTAAGTAAACCACACCTACATATGCAAACAAAGAGTTAATTTGAGCTTAAATTGCATATAAATCAAATGAACTACCACATATAATTACTCCCAAACTAAAACCCACAAATCACTATACTTATAGAGCATTGCAAGAGCTAATCTAGCAATGAGAGATGAAAGGACAAAGTTGCTAACATTTGTGATCACTTGGATGGATGGGGGGCCTTGAAATCTTAACAAATTTTGGGCAAAATGAAGGATGAGCTCGAGATTTGGGGAAGAACAGAGAGGAGAGGAAAGGGGAAGAACAGGGAGCTCGATCGCGGGCTGGACGAAGGGTTTATATAGGAAAACCTTTAGTCCCAGTTCATGACACAAACCGGGACTAAATGTGAGCTTCTAGTACCGGTTCGTGCCACGAACCGGGACTAAAGGGACAGGTGCGGCCCCAGCATGACACCAGCCTACCACCACCTCTTTAGTCCCGGTTCATGGTAGGAACCGGTACTAGAGGTTCAACACGAACCGGGACTAATGATGCCCGCCCGCCTAGCCGCTGGAACCAGCACTAATGGTCACATTAGTGCTGGTCTGTTTACAAACTGGGACTAATGTATCTCACGTAAAGTAGTTTTTCTACTAGTGACCTGTGAATATGCATGGCAAAGAAATATGAAATTTTGATGTAAATGGTCATTAATCATAACCAACAATGTTGGATGTAGGAACTAGATAGATAGTCTATTGTTTGTCAATTGCGCTATATGTTGACAGCTTGGTTCAGAGGGATTTCATCTGCTAGGCTCATTCAACAGCAGGCAATACCACAGGAGTTTTTTCGCTCGTATGTTGAGCCGCCGCTCGAGCGTTGTCTAAAAAAATTAAAAAAAGAAGAGGAGAGCAGTGCGGCGCGCAAAGGCTGCAGGAGTTTTGGGCGCTCCATTCACGAGGCCGGGGTTTGTACGTTGTTGATTAAGAGCAGTGCGTGCACACGCTGGCACTTCAATCAGGTCCTCCGTGAGAGATTAAGACAAGAGGAGAAGGTCACGTGGAGACATCAGACATTTGATATGTTTTGATCCCAGTATCCACGTTCATCGAACAAATAAATATCAGGTGACATCCATCTAAGTTTATTTATTAGCACATATTGTTTTTGTCAAAGAACAATTACTTTGATCTGTATATTTTTGTATACAGGATAATTATTCACTACAAATGTGGTTTATACCACGGTATGGAGCACGGGCTGATAATGTTCCGCCCGGCGATAATCCATGACGTATTACCCGTTGAATGGACGCGCATAAGTCGCCGTCCTTGCGGCCCGGTCTACATCGACTTGCCGGGACCGTGCTCGCGATTGACTTGCCGTCCGACGCCGCCTCTGCGGACCTGGTCTACATTAACTCGTCCGTCCACACCGGCTTACAATGCCGCGGCCGACTCATCTGTCCGAGCTTCCTTTGATGCTGCGGTCGTCTTTGCTGTCCATCTTTCACGGCCCGGTCTACATCAACATACCGGGCCGCACCTGTCTGCATGGGCTGTTTATCGAGTATGAGCCAGTCACAGCTTGGGTAGCCCAGTTTTTTCTTCCAATACATTGGAGGCAAATTATCATTTAGCCGCCGTCTGCACTGGATGGATCAATGGACATGCGCACAAATTGCTGCCACTATAGTTTGGTCAAGTTCAAACAACCAGTTGGAAGGAATCATTGACCGAGTTACTGGCACGGTTCATACGGGATCGTTTATAACCCGCCGCAGTCACCTCAATCTTCCTTGGATTTACATCACGTTATTAACACCGATGATATATACCTTCTGCTATGGTCAAGTACGGAGAATCTCAAGACAACTCCTTGAGTTGTCTTAAGCAGTTACTATGCTCCCTTCTTAAGGCTTGGGGGATACAAGTGATATGCATACAAAGGAGGTATATTTTCAAGCTTGATGTTAACAAACAGTTATGATCCGGTGCCATCAATATTTGTAAACCGGCAAAATTCTACATTCTTAAACCGGTTGAAGATCAGATGAGTATTTCAAAGACCAATATTTTTGTTAAGCATTGGGAGCTGAGTCAAAGAAGTTATTCTTCATAATATTTCTCTGTGACAAACCAATGTCAGCAAATTGATTATGAAGCTGGCCTATTGACCCAGATTTTCTAGAAGGAAATGATAGGGATTTAAAGAGGATCAGGATCAGTTTAACATGGATAAATCCAAATTAAACTGGGGGCTAATATCAGGGATATACCCTGCGGTATGACCCAGCCGGAGTTGTAAACTGGCTGGGACTTGGTAAACCGGCGGATGTTAAACCGGAGGACAGTTAAGACAGACAGTTAAATCAGATGGCTATGATGGACGGTAAACCGGCAGGTGGTAAATCGGCAGGTGTTAAGGCAGGTGGTAAACCGGCAGGAGTTAAGTCAGATCTTAAACCGGCAGACCATCTTAAACCGGCAAACAGTGATAACTGGGTTGCCAGGGGTTATGAAGCCCGGGACGTTATGAAGCCCAAGATGTTAGGAAGCCCATGAAGATAAGTTAGAATAGTTAAGTCTTAAGTCCGAGTTAGACTCTACATGTAACCCGCCTCTTCAACATATATAAGGAGGGGTAGGGTCCCCAAGAGGGACAAGCTACAAGCAAGAAGAAACAATCTTAGGGCTAGACACAAAGAGGAGAGCCGGTTTACGGCGACTCCCTCGTGATGATAATGAGACCTAGCCTCAAACAGCATGTAGGGTTATTACCGGATGATGTTTCCCGGGGCCCGAAGCTGTCTAAATCCCTGTCTTGTGTTGCGTCTCTCGATTCCGCTCAACCCCTCTCAAGCTACCACATAGATGCGTTGGCCTCACGACTAAGTCCTCGCCCTAGGGCATCTGCCGTGACAAATCCACGGCAGTTGCTGCTCTAGCAAAAATTCTATCTGATCTGTATAAGGGGGAAGAAGAAGAGTTCCTCCACATCAAGCCACGGGATGGATTCTCCATGAACAACCCTCGAAGCTGGGTGAGCTTCCGCTCTTTTTACTTCCATCCTTCCGTTGTTTTCGTGATAAATATTTACCTTGCGTTTCATCGCAGGAACTGCGTAAGGCGGTAGGGGAGATCAATAGCCCACCTCCACAACCGGAGGATCCTGAACGGGTCCTCGACCCCCGCCTCAAAGAGGATCCGGACATATTCATGGAGCTGATTGATAGGACTTTCTATCAGCTAAGCTGTGATGACGCCATGGTGGCCATTATAGATGACTACCCTGGGCTACTCCCAGCCTCGCAGGTAAATGAGACCAGAGTACCAACCTTTGAAAAGGATTTCCTTTTATGCACTTCACCTACCATATACAAACGGTGTTTTATAGGGAAGGCCCTTGGGACGCCATGCCGAGCCCGCGGCAACTCGCCAACAAGGGGCTCCGAAGCCGGACAGGCTAAAAAGGAAGGCGGTCCGGACGGAGACGCCGGCGCAGAGGTATGATGCAACACCTCACTCCATGGTTGTCGTCTTTAAAAACATGATAACACCTGTGTTTCCTAGAAGGAAGAATGCTCGCCGGACAATATCCGGAGAGGTCGCCGATCACGCCTCTACCAGTCAGGCTCCAGGGCCGGACACAGAGGCGGAAGCTAACACGAGGCACACGCCGGATGCTCCTTCTACAGGGGATGCGGATAAGATATCCGCTATGAATTCCAAAGTGGAGAGCGCCATGAATCACAGGCGTCGCCGAGCCGTACTCCGTGACGCTTGTTTCGCCCAATAGGCGTTTGATGCATTCAAGTCAGGAGATGCGTACATCTGTGCTGCTCAAAATGGTCTAGCCAGAGCCACGGACCAGTATGTAAAGGATGTACGGGTAAGAAAATTTGATGAGTATATATATCAGTAGCCCCTGAGACTTGAAATAGTTGGCACAACTGATTTAAGGATCATTTATTATGCACGTTCTTACAGAGAAGAATACTCGACTGTCACAAGAGCTGGAGGAATGCAAGACCCAACTTCGGGCCGCCAATGCCGCATTGAAGGAACTTGAAAAGTCCCCAGCTGGTAACACTTGTGTCAAAGAATGATAGGTACCTTATAGTGTGCGGCATGGCTGCAAATCTAACAATAGATATTGCAGATGACTCCGGAGAGAATCCGGAGGACCAGCATGTCGTACGACAGCTAAAGGCTGGCGAATGCGTGCTGACTAAGGTTATGCGGGAGAAAAACAATCTCCAAGCCGCCAATACGAAGCTGAGCGTGGAACTGAAAGATGTTCGAGCCCAGCTTGTGGACTCCGTGAAGGAGAATAAGCGGCTTCAACGCGGCATTTTCAGTAAGTGCTTGAACGAACCCTTAAAAGAGTGCGGCGAAGAAGCCGGCTAACAGAGTTATATCTACAGGTATGCTGACGAGTAGTCCCGCGGAGGAGATGCCCGGGTCTGCGGGTGATCTTCTACCCGAGCTCTCACAACTGCACGAACAAGTTCGGCAGGTGATGCAAAGTATTGCCCAGGCCTTGTGGCCATCCGTCTCCCTGCCAGCAGGCATTGGAGAGCTTGCGGAGAAGCTCAAGGGAGCACGGCGGCGCTTCCGATTATGGAAGATATCAGCATGCCATGAAGGTGCCAGGGAAGCCTAGGCCATGGTGAAGACGCGGTATACCAAGGCTGACCCAAACCACATGGCCGAGGTCGGACCTGTGGGGCCCGATGGGAAAGAGATCCCCATTAGCTTAGTGTATGGGCAAGTAGAATTAGCCGCAAAGTATTCCCAACAGGATTCTAGGCTAGACAGCCTGTTGGATGGTATAAATGACTATGTAATTAAAGTGACATGTATAGTGCCTTCTAGCCGGATTGTAAATCCTTTGTCATGGCGGACCTTTTCGCTTCGACCTCGGGACCCGATAGTCCGGAGTGTATCCGAATACCCGCTTAGTTATATAAGAACCGGGGTATGCGTGGAAACCAGGCGTAGGGGTCATTAGTGCTTGAACAGACAAGTACCCAACTAGTTATGTTATATTACATGGGTAGTAAGAAACATCTTCCAGGGAGAACAGTTCCGTTAAAGGTTCCTTTCCCTGGGTACGCATGCCCTAAAGTGCATGTCCGGAAGAGACGCAGGCAAAAACATCTGGGGGCACATATGGAAAATAAATAAAAATCATGTTTTGTTCACCGACCGAATATTCCCTTAAGGACGCTAGCTTTCGGCTTCACCCAGTCTGAGGTACACATCCGGCTGACCCGACAGTAACAATCGCAGAGGTACTCCCCTTATGCCCCAGCCGAATTAACAGGAACGTAGGGCATAAATACAAGAGCCAGGCAACCCATCTTGGCCAAAATTTAAGTCATATCGATGCATATAATGGCGAAGAAAAGGTACATGCGAAAGAATAACACATGTGCGGGGCATGAAGCCCAGATAAAGAATTAAGCTTCTGTGTAAGAAGCCCCCAGGTATAATGAGCGCGGTTAGCGCGTCAATAGTGTGCAAGCAAGGCACAAGTTGGCCCTTGAAGGCCTTGAGAAAGAAAAAAAAGAAAGAAAGAAAGAAAAGACAGATAATGTATATGCAAAAAATGGACAGAGGAAGGAGGCGAACATAGAGTCCGGCACTACGCGTAGAATCTTCAGAGCCTGGCTGCGTTCCATGGGTTCGGCTCAAGTCGATTATCCGATGCATCCCGCAGACGGTATGCTCCGCCGGTAAGAACTTGGTCAATAATGAAGGGACCTTCCCATTTGGGCTCGAGCTTGGTCTTTTTCTTCTCCGGCAGGCGTAGAACTAGCTCGCCAACGTTATAAGTTTTGGCCCGTACTTCTCTGCTTTGGTATCTTCGAGCCTTTTTCTGATAGAATGCGGAACGGGCTTTTGCCACGTCGTGCTCCTCCTCCACGGTGTCCAGACTGTCCTGCCGATCGAGCTTGGCTTCTCTTTCTTCGTACATGCGCACTCGAGGTGAGTCATGAATTATGTCGCAGGGAAGAACCGCCTCTGCGCCGAACACCATAAAGAAGGGTGTGTATCCGGTAGTACGATTCGGCGTGGTCCGCAGCTCCCAGAGTACGGAGTCGAGCTCCTCTACCCAGTGCGTGTTAGATTCCTTTAAGGACCGCACTAATCTGGGTTTGATGCCGCTCATGATAAGACCATTTGCTCGCTCAACTTGGTTGTTAGTTTGTGGGTGATAGACAGAAGCATAATCGAGCTTGATGCCCATGTTGCTGCACCAGAGTTTTACCTCGTCGGCCGTGAAGTTCGTGCTGCTGTCAGTGATGATGCTATGGGGGACACCATAACGGTGTACAACCCCGGATATGAAGTCTATCACGGCCGTTTTAACAGGTTTGGCTTCTATCCATTTGGTGAATTTATCCACCATGACCAGTAAGTATTTTTTCTTATGGGTTCCCCCTTTAAGGGGTCCAACCATGTCAAGCCCCCAGACCGCGAAGGGCTAGGTAATGGGGATTGTTTGTAGGGCGGTGGGTGGCATGTGGCTTTGGTTTGCAAAAAACTGGCAACCGACACAGCGTTGGGCCAAGTCCTATGCATCTACCCGGGCCGTCGGCCAATAAAAACCTGTATGGAAGGCCTTGCTTACAAGGGCCCGGACTGCGGCGTGGTGGCCGCCGAGTCCGGCGTGAATTTCTGCCAAAAGCTTCCGCCCTTCCTCTTCGGAGATGCACCTTTGAAGGACTCCGGTAGTGCTTTTTTATACAGCTCTCCCTCGTGGACCCTGTAGGCTTTAGTTTGCTGCACTATGCAGCGTGCCTCATTTTGGTCCTCGGGAAGTTCCTGCCTAGTTAGGTAGGCCTGGAATGGTTCTATCCACGGGGGGTTGATGGCCATTATTACGTGGGCTGAAGGTGTTATTTTGGTGGCAGAGCCTCCGATTATGTTAGAGTGTTCGGTATCGGGCATTTTGGCCGGGTCTGGACTATTGTTACCGGTGTCCCCTTCCCATACCACGGATGGCTTAAACAGCCTCTCCAAAAAGATGTTGGGGGGAACCGCATCGCGTTTTGCGCCGATGCGGGCGAGGATATCCGTCGCCTGATTGTTTTCCTGAGCCACATGGTGAAATTCGAGCCCCTCGAACCGAGCTGACATCTTTAGGACGGCGTTGCGATAGGCCGCCATTTCGGATCCTTGGCATCGAAGTCTCCATTTATTTGGGATATTGCGAGGTTCGAATCCCCACGCACCTATAGGCATTGAATGCCCATGGAAACTGTCATCCGAAGACCATGTAACAGGGCCTCATATTCGGCTGCATTGTTGGAGTCTGTATACAGTATCTAGAGTACGTATTGAACTGTATCTCCAGTTGGGGACATCAGGACGACGCCAGCCCCCAAACCAGCCAGCATTTTGGAGCCGTCAAAGTGCATGATCCAATTGGAGTATGCGCCGTACTCTTTAGGGAGTTCGGCTTCAATCCATTCGGTGACAAAGTCGGCCAATACTTGCGACTTAATGGCTCGTCGAGGTTTGTATGTTATGTCAAACGGGAGGAGCTCAATGGCCCATTTGGCAATCCGGCCCGTGGCTTCGCGGTTGTTTATAATATCATTAAGTGGCACTTCCGAGGCTACTGTAATTGAACACTCTTGAAAGTAGTGTCGCAGCTTCCGGGATTCCATGAATACCGCATATGCTATCTTTTGATAATGTGGGTACCGTGATTTGCATGGAGTGAGGACAGTGGATACATAATATACCGGCTTTTTAAGGGGGAATTTATGTCCTTCCGTTTCTCGTTCGACCATGAGCACTGCGCTTACAACCTGATGAGTTGCCGCAACGTACAACAGCATTGGTTCATCGATGTATGGCGCGGCCAGGATTGGGTTGGTTGCCAGTATGGCTTTTATTTCTTCCAATCCGGCTGTGGCAGCATCCGTCCACTCGAAGTGTTCGGTGCGCCGAAGGAGGCGATAAAGGGGTAATGCCTTTTCTCCTAAGCGACAGATAAAGCGGCTTAGAGCCGCCACACATCTGGTTAATTTCTGGATTTGTTTGAGGTCCATTGGGATAGCCAACTATGACAGAGCTCGGATTTTGGCAGGATTTGCTTCAATTCCTCTACTGGAGACAATGAAGCCCAGGAGCTTTCCGGCTGGTACACCGAAAACGCATTTTCTGGATTAAGCTTGATGTCGTATGTTCGGAGGTTGTCGAATGTGAGCCTCAAGTCGTCTATTAGAGAGTCGATGTGTTTGGTTTTGACAACCACATCATCTATGTATGCCTCTACTGTTTTGCCGATCTGTTTCTCCAGACATGTCTGAATCATACGCTGATATGTTGCGCCGGCGTTTTTGAGCCCAAAAGGCATTGTGTTGAAACAGAAGGGGTCGTATGGTGTGATAAATGCCGTTGTGGCTTGGTCAGACTCTGCCATCTTGATTTGGTGGTGGCCGGAGTATGCGTCGAGGAAACACAATGAATCGTGTTCTGCGGTAGCATTGATAATTTGATTGATGCGGGGGAGGGGGAAGGGATCCTTTGGGCAAGCCTTGTTGAGGTCCTTGAAATCGACACATAGGCGCCAGGATTTGTCCTTCTTTGGTAGCATCACCAGGTTTGCTAGCCAGTCCGGGTGTTTTATTTCTCTATTGAACCCGGCCTCCAATAACTTGGCTAGTTCCTCTCCCATAGCTTGTCTCTTAGGTTCAGAGAAACGCCGAAGAGTCTGCTTGACCGGCTTGAATCCCTTTAGAATATTAAGGCTGTGCTCGGCCAGCCTGCGTGGGATTCCTGGCATATCTGAGGGATGCCAGGCGAATATGTCCCAATTCTCGCGCAGGAACTCTCGTAGTGCGGCGTCCACGACGGGGTTTAACTGTGCCCCGATGGAGGCTGTTTTTGTAGGGTCCGTTGGGTGGACTTGGAATTTGACTATTTCATCCGCTGGTTTAAAAGAGGTGGACTTGGATCTCTTTTCAAGTATCACGTCGTCCATGTCCACTGTGGAGCGCAGCGCAATTAATTCCTCGGCCGCAAGGGCTTCGGATAATGCCTCGAGGGCCAATGCGGCTGTTTTGTTTTCGGCGCGGAATGCTGTGTCCGGATCACTAGCGAGAGTGATGATTCCGTTGGGCCCGGGCATTTTGAGCTTCATGTACCCGTAATGGGGTATGGCTTGGAAGGGCGTGGTATCCGCTACTGAACGGGGCCACTTGGAATGTAATTTCTTCGGACCTATAGTTCTCCGACGTGCTGAATACCACAGCTAGTGTGATTTTCCCAGCACAGCGTGCTTCCCGACTGGGGGTGATTCCTCTGAAGGTTGTGCTGCTTTGCTCAATGCGGTTCCAATCTATTTCCATTTTTTGAGGATTTTCCTCATAGATGAGGTTTAAGCCACTGCCGCCGTCCATGAGTACTTTGGTGAGTTAAAAGCCGTCCACAATTGGACTGAGGACCAGTGCAGCTGGTGCTCGGGCTGTTCGGAATTTAGGTTCTTCACTGGCATTGAAGGTAATAGCCATGTCACTCCATGGATTTATTGCTGCCACATGGCAGATTTCGGCAAGGCTGTGGAGTGTTCGTGTCACACCCTAGCTAGTCCATGCATTAGAGTGTGCATCATGTTTACTTTCATCAGAAACTTGAAATGGGGAAGGCAGAACCCCCAGCACCCCCCCTGGAATCAACTAGGGTTTACTAAAAATAATTTCAATGAACCTGAAATGCCCTTCTAAAATGTTCACCCTCTTTGCCTTGGGCTAGAACCTCTGGGAAAATAGGTGCACATTTTTCTAGGTCAACAGAAGGCCATTGATTTAAATCATAAATATTTGAATTTGGGCATTTAAATGCTATAAAACAATTCAAATGCTCAAATAATTCTGGAAATAAATGTTTTTTGTCAGGAATATTTCCAACAGAGCCCACAATTATTTTCAGGATTTTAGAAAGTGCCTAGGTATTTTTAATAAAGCCCTAAAGCTACAGAAAAATAGAAAAGGAAAACAAAAATAAAAAAAGGGAGAAGAAGCCACTTGGGCCTTACCTGGCTCGGCCCAGCCAACTGGCCAGCGCCAGTCACCCCCTACCTCGCGCCAGGAGGCAGGGGCGCGTGCTCGCTGCGCGCCGGCCACGCGCCGGCCACCTCCTGCTTCTGCCGACGCCGGGAGACGCCCTGAAGTGCCACGCGACCCCCCTCGTCTCCCTCTCGTCCTCTCTCACTCTCCCTCTCGTCCTCTCTCACTCTCCCCCTCGTCCCCCTCATCCTCTCCCGCGATGGCCGAGCGCGCCCCTCGCCGCCGATCGCCGTAGCCGCCACCAGAGACCTCCCCTCGCCCCTCCGACAAGTCCATCAGCTTCGCCTCAGCTCCCTCGTCCTCCCCACCGAGCCACGCTTCGCCGGAAGCCCTGCAACGCCGCCTTCGCCCTCGTCTTCAACCTCGGGCATTCGAGATCGCCGGCGACCACACTTCTTCCTTAGCCCGTCCCCGAGCCCGCTGAGACCACCGCTGCACTCCTCGTGAGCCCCTCCTTCGAACCCCACCTTCCCCTTGCTCGTTGCACCCTGTAGCTCTGATTTCCATCGCGGCCGAAGCTCGCCGGCGCCGTGCCTCGTCGTCGTCGTGGCCAGGGCCACCATGGCTTGAGGCCAGGCACACCACCATGATCAGTGCAGTCCCAGGAACCTAACGCACCACTCCCCGCGCCTCGCCGTGCCCCGTAGCGTCGGATTCGAGCATGCCCGAACTCCGACGACCGCCAAGGTCGTCGCCGGCGTCGTTTCCGGCCACCCCGAGCCCAACTACCACCACCAAACAATGCGGCTCGCTCCCCGCGTCGCGTAGCACATCTCCGTCGTCGTTTTGGTCGCCTGAGGGTGTTTTCCGAAGCCCTCCGTCGTCTCGGGCCTCGCCGGCGTCGAGCCGCCGGCGAGTTGACCCAGTTTGACCCCTAGGTGGGCCCTGGTAGACCCCCCCTGAGTCTATGACAGGTGGGGCCGGCCTGTTAACAAATTTAGGTTTAGTTTTAATTAATTTTAATTAAGTTAGTCACTGACATGTGGGCCCAGGCCCCACTGACAATTAATTAGTGTTGATCTAATTCTGTTAATTAACTAAGACACTGACCAGTGGGCCCCACCAGTCAGGTTTGACCTGGCTGGTGCCTTTGACCTGCTGACATCACCCTGACGCATTGCCGACGCAGTAATTGTTTTTCTGGAATTATTTTTATTCAGGAAATTCCAGAAAATAGTTGAAACTTCCAAAATTCATAGAAATTCAACCATAACTCCAAATGAGATAAATTATATATGAAAAATTATCAGAAAATATCAATCTATCCATCTGTAATGGTTTCATGCATGACAAAACAAGTTTACCTTTCTGTTTAAGCAGAATAAGGAAATGCACTATACATGCCATATTTAATGAGCTAATATTTGAATCTTTGATTCAAATGAGCTCATCCCTTTCTATTCTAGCTTGCATTAGGCCAAAACACAATCATATTGCCATGTCATAGCATGCATCATATTGTTGCACATCGTCATGTGTTGATTGTGTTCCGATGTGTTCTTCGTGGTAGGTTCTGCCTCCGAGGATATTCACGAGTATCCAACTGAAGGGCAGTATCCCGCTACCACTCCATCAGGCAAGCATCCATTGATCATTCCGATACAAACCCATGTTCTCGCTTCTGCTCTTGTTTTCTGCATTAAGACAACGCGATTCAAACTGCCGTGTGCTACGGTAGTTGAACCCTTATCCTCTACATGACCTGTCATTGCCACAGTAACTAGATGAAACCCACTAGCATGTGTAGGAGTTGATTGAGCCATGTTTTGTGATTCCTACCTTGCTATGCCTGCTATGCTTAGAGTTGTGTCAGGTCTGGTTCATCTGGGTGATGGGCTATAGTGAAATGCTTATGTTGGTAATATGAGGGATGTGTTGAACATGTTTTGGTAAAGGTATCGATGAGAGGCCATGTAGGAGTACATGGTGGGTTGTTTCATTGAGGCCGTCCCTAAGAACTGAGATTTGTATGTGTGATTTAAGATTCAGCTACTACCGTGCATTGGGATCCTTAATTGACCCTCTCGGCTTCTTAGCCACCCTAGTACTCTGTCCAGGAGTTGCAATTAGTTTCTGGTGCTTGTAGGATATGTGTTGGCGGCCGTGCGTAGCGCTGACCCTAGGGGTGGGCTATGTTGCGGTAGATACACCGTGGCCGGGTGTACCGCGTCACCCGTTTGGTGTCTCGGGAACCCTGTTCACATCGTTTGGGGCCGTATGTGGAAACCTCGGCTGGACTCCCTGCGAATGGAACCTGGATAGGCGATAACCCTGGACTAGGGACTTAGGTGTTTAG
The DNA here is from genome assembly GCA_034509565.1 of Triticum monococcum. Taxonomy (NCBI): domain Eukaryota; kingdom Viridiplantae; phylum Streptophyta; class Magnoliopsida; order Poales; family Poaceae; genus Triticum; species Triticum monococcum. The sequence goes on from CM067847.1 coordinate 702,848,525, forward strand.
GTAGGCCGTGGCCGACACCCTCGCTGGGCTTCCGCTTGAAGGTTGCCGAGTACATGTTGTGTAGACGGCGGTAAGCGGTGAAAGCGTGTATGACGAAGTTCACCCCTGCAGGGTATAAAACTATTCGAATAGCCGCGTCCGCGGTGAAGTACTACTTGGTTGCCTATACAGTTCATAGACAAGTCAATGGATACTACTAAAAGACTCAAGATAAGTGTGAGTGCCGAGGATGGCCCTCTCGCAGGATGACGAGGGAGGATCCCTGGTGGAGTATTGTGTTGGCGAGTAGTGGACTCGTGTGCGAAAACTATTTTACTAAAGAGGTTCCGTACGATAGCTTAGCCAAGAGTCAAAGCTAGTTTGCTGCATAACCCCCACCACCTTCTTGAGAATGAGCATGTATAGTAGGTTCTGATGTAAGACTTGCTGAGTACCTTTGTACTCATGTTTGCTTATTTATTGTTTTCAGATGACAACACTGCCCCCTCCGATGGGTTTTATGTAGACCTTGACGTCGACGAGTGACTAGCCACCCAGGTGGTGATCCCGGCCATGGAGGGCCCTATGTAGATAGACAGGCTTCGAGAAGCCTTCTTTCTTTCTAGAGTATGTACTCAGACTAGTTGCTTCCGCATGTGCTTGTATGATTGTATGACTTGAGTGTCGGGTCATGTGACCCCTATCTGTATGAACATGTTATGTATGGCTCCCTGGAGCCTTTAAATAAAGTACTTGAGTTGTAGAGTTTTGTTGTGATGCCATGTTGTATGTACTCATATCGGGCATATTGTGTGTATGATTGAAATGCTTGGTATGAGTGGGATCCGACAATCTAGTTGTTTATCCTTGGTAGCCTTTCTTATGGGGAAATGTAGTCTAGTGTTCCTCGAGCCATAGTAGTCCGCTACAGCCCGGTTCACCGGAGTCCTGCTAGCCCAGCACTACTGTTCAGGACACTTGACTGGCCGGCATGTGTTTCACTTCGTCCCTATGTCTGTCCCTTCGGGGAAATGTCACACGGTGACTTCCGGAGTCCTACCTAGCCTGCTACAGCCCGGGATCCCCGGAGTCCTGTTAGCCCAGTGCTACAGCCCGGAATCACTCGTTGATGACCGACATGTTTGATGTGATTCACGTATGCATGTCTCCATATGTCTGTGCCGCTTTGGGTTCACGACTAGCCATGTCGGCCCGGGTTCTCTGTCATATGGATGGTAGCGACACTATCATATACGTGAGCCAAAAGGCGCAAACGGTCCCGGACCATGGTAAGGCGACACCCGTGGGATACCGTGTGTGAGGCTACAAAGTGATATGAGGTGTTACCGGCTAGATCGATGTGGCTTGGAATCGGGGTCCTGACAGCGTTGGCATCAAAGCCGGACTGCCTGTAGGTTCATTGAGCCAAACTGGTCAATGTCGAGTCTAGAAATGCTTTAGTTATATGTAGGGGAATTGATTGTGGGAGGGAACGTAAGGTTCTTTTACTCCTTTACCTATGCCTCTCATCTGAGTCATTCTCTCCTCATTCAACGTGGGTTAAGGACTAGGCCCTCTTCTTCTATCAGGTTCACGTGTTACTAATCCGTAGTAGCTTATAGGATTATTGTTACGAGTTCCAGTCCAGTTTCTACTATTTCTAGTATGTTGCTATTTGAATCAGAACCTTGATATGATGCTGTTGAGCGGTATTGTGAGCTGTTGTGGATGTCTCAAATCTTTTTCTGAGCATTTACAGCCGTTATGCTGTCCAATTTTCCCTAGGAATTCTGATGTCTTTGTCTTGTGGTTGTGCTTTCAGATGGCCAACCATCCTCAAAACCAAGTGGTTCGTCTGACCAGGTGCCTCGACGTGCCCGGTCATACTGCTATGTTAGTCCGGGTCATGATCGAGACAGGATACCGTTGGTATCCCGAATACACTGTCGAAGAGCAGTTCCGCGACTTTAATCAAAGCCAGTATTTCTGCACCGTCAGGATATTTCCTTCCTATCCTGGATCTACCAAGCCCCTTCACTATTCCTATGGACTCGGGGTTACCATTGAGATGGCTATGCAGGATGCTGCCTACTCCATGATGACCATCTTGCGAGTCCGGACTGGCCTGCTTCGGAACACTGACTTCCGTTACATGCCAGCTTCACTTCCGGGAGCGCAAGGGTATCTTCAGGCTATCTATGCTGACTCCACTTAGGAGGACTCATTAACTCGTACCACTGCTGAGATGCTCGAAGATAAGGACCGAGAGAATTTGGCCTTGAGGCTGGAGCTTTTTAATACTCGTGCTGATCATTGGGCCACATTGACTCGGTTTGCACCTGCGGTGCAAGCTGGATGTATGGATACAAGGGATCTGTATCCTATGAGATCAGCTCTGCCAGACATGGTGGATTGGCGTGATGTGGGAGGCATCACCCACCCCGTGGTCCCCGCAGGCCACCGTTTGTTAGTCCAAGACCTCATCCTAGCCCCTATGGTCCACAGGCTCCTCAGGACTGTCTGTTTCCGGATGATCACGTTGAACTTCCAGGCTATGGAGGTGACTTCTATGAGGACTACTACGGAGCTGTCTGAGTTAGTAGTAGCACCACTAGTATTGTAGTAGTTGTATCTCCACTGTCCTGTGTGACTTGTGGAATATGACTTTGCGTGTAATCGATTCCGGAGGTGTAGACAAATAATGTATAGGAACTTGGAATGCCTCCGATGAGATGTAACGTCTTTCATCATAGTTGTACTGTAGCCTGGGCTTGTACTAAACTATGTATGATGTGTATGACTGTTGGTATATATATGGCAGTTTTATATTACCATGACATACGGATGAGCATCTCTGCATTCCGTGTTATCCATTACATTATGCACTTCCTTGCTAAGTTTGAGCCATCCTTGTCTAAACCGTTGTCTTGTTTTCTCCTAGGATGGTCAACACCCGCGGCAACCTTGCTATCCCGGAGCAGGGGGAAGCCAGTGCAGCTAGAGGTGAAAATCTTCCTCACCCGCCTTCTCTGGCCGAAGTGATGCTAGAGGCGGAAAGAAACAAGCGTGAGACCAACCGCCTGTTGGAGCGGATTGAGCAGAACACTGCACGCCACCCACGAAATGACTTGGTGTCAATCAATGACTTTATCAAGCTGTACCCACCAAAGTTTAACCATTCCGTCGAGCCCCTCGACGCGGATGACTGGCTTCGCAGCATCACCCACAAGCTATGTTCTGCCAACGTAGCTGAAGCCGGCAAGGTTACCTATGCTGCCTATCATCTCGAAGGCCCTGCTAGCCATTGGTGGGAAAACTTCGAAGCTATGCGCCCGGTCGGTCAAATCACTACCTGGGCTGAATTCAGTGAGGCTTTCCGTGAGCATCACATTCCGGAAGGTCTCATGGATCGCAAGAGGGAGGAGTTCCGCAACTTCACCCAAGGAAGGCTGACTGTGGATGCATATAGTCGTGAATTTGGGAACCTGGCACGCTGTGCTCCTGAAAAGGTTTCTACTGACGCCAAGAAGCAGGCAAGGTTCCGCAAGGGACTTAGCCCTGAGCTTCGCCGTGATCTTCGTCTGCACGAGTGCACATCTTTTCAGAAGTTGGTCAATAAAGCCATCAGTGCTGAGACAGGCCAGACTGATTATGACGCTTCACGCAAGCACTCCCGTGATTTTGGCTCTTCATCCGGCTCTGGATCTCAGAAGCGCCGGGTGTGGATCCCAAGCACGGCACTGCCACCCAGATTCATCCCGAGGCCATCCTTTGAGGCACCTCGTCCCAACCAGCAATTTGCACCACCCAAGCCCTATGGTGGCCCCGCTGCTAACGCTGCTCCACGCCCTAATGTGGTATCATGCTTCAAGTGTGGAGAGCCGGGTCACTATAGCCGAGAGTGTCCCCAGAACAACAACCCCAATCAAGCTGGAAAGTCCGTTGGCCATGGTAAGCCCACGGGAAAGACTTTCTACGCCAAGCTGGCCACCACTGCACGTGGCCATGTCAATTATGTTTCAGCTGAGGAAGCTCATGAGGATCCTAGCGTCGTCCTTGGTATGCTCCTTGTTAACTGCCACCCGGCATCTGTTCTTTTCGATACTGGAGCATCTCATTCATTCATATCCGAGAATTATGCTCGATTGCATAACACGACATTCTGTGACATGCCCTCTACCATGGAAATTCAAACGCCTGGCTCTAGATGGCGAACTTCTAGAGTAAGCCATGGGAACGAAATTCTTGTCGATAGACTTGTCTTCCTTGCATCTTTAATAGCTCTCAAGTCCTCCGACATAAATATCATTTTGGGTATGGACTGGATGTCGGCTCATTATGCCAAGATCGATTGTGCCACTAGAACCGTTCAACTTACTCACCCCTCGGGCAAGACATTTAATGTCTTAACTCGAGTGGCCAAGCACCAACTTTACTCCCTAAATGCCAACCCTCTTCCAGACCTTGAGGATGTTCCGGTAGTCCGAGACTTTCCGGATGTCTTTCCAGAAGAACTGCCAGGTGTTCCACCTGACAGGGATGTTGAGTTTGTGATAGACCTTGTTCCAGGAACCGTTCCAATTTCTAGAAGACCATACAAGATGGCACCCTTAGAACTAGCCGAGCTTAAGAACCAACTCGATTAGTCCTTGAACAAGGGGTTCATCCGTCCTAGTTCCTCTCCTTGGGCTTGCCCCGTCCTCTTCGTCAAGAAGAAGGATGGAACGGATCGAATGGTTGTGGATTACCGACCTGTCAATCTGGTCACCATCAAGAACAAATACCCGCTTCCCAGGATCAACGACCTGTATGATCAGCTCGCTGGATCCTTAGTCTTCTCCAAGATGGATTTGAGGTTAGGCTACCATCAAATAAAAATCAGAAACGGGGACATTCCCAAAACGGCCTTTGTTACTCGTTACGGCCAATACGAGTACACCGTCATGTCCTTCGGTTTAAACAATGCCCCGGCTACTTTTTCTCGGTTAATGAACTCAGTCTTCATGGAGTACTTGGATAAATTCATCATTGTATACCTCGATGACATACTCATCTACTCCAAGAATGAAGAGGATCATGCCGAACATCTAAGGCTGGTATTGATGAAACTTCGAGAGCATCGCCTTTATGCCAAATTCTCCAAGTGTGAATTTTGGTTGCCAGAAGTGACCTATCTAGGCCATGTAATCTCTGGTAAGGGTATTGCTGTCAATCCCGAGCAAGTTCAAGCCGTCCTTGATTGGACTCCACCTGAAACGGTCAAGCAAGTTTGGAGTTTCCTTGGCCTAGCGAGCTATTGCCGCCGCTTCGTCGAGAACTTCTCCAAGGTTGCTAAACCTCTAACTGAACTCCTCAAGAAAGATAAAAAGTTCGAGTGGACTCCACAGTGCGAGTTTAGTTTTCAGGAACTGAAAAGACGCCTGACATCTGCTCCCGTACTGGTACCACCAGACTTCTCCAAGGACTTTATTATCTATTGCGACGCCTCGCGACAAGGACTAGGTTGCATACTCATGCAAGATCGTCAGGTAATTGCCTATGCTTCACGGCAATTACACCCACATGAGGAGAGTTATCCTACACATGATCTAGAGCTTGCAGCTGTAGTCCATGCACTTAAAACTTGGCGACATTACCTTCTCGGTAACCGTTGCGAGGTCTTCACCGATCACCAAAGCTTGAAATATATCTTCACCCAACCAGATTTGAATCTCAGGCAAAGACGTTGGGTCGAGTTGATCTCGGATTACGACTTAGGAATAACTTACACCCCGGACAAAGCCAATGTCATGGCTGATGCGCTAAGCCGTAAGTCCTATTGTAACAACCTGATGTTACAACAAAGTCAACCACTTCTCCATGAGGAATTTCGTAAGCTAAATCTTCACATTATTCCTCGAGGGTTCCTATCCACCCTGGTGGCGAAACCTACCCTTATGGATCAAATCATAACCGCCCAGTGGTATGACAAGGGCATATCCCGGATTAAGGAGAACATTGCTAGCGGAGTTGCTAAATGTTTCTCCATGGATGAGCGAGGTGTTGTCTTCTTTGAGAACCGTCTGGTGGTTCCCAAGAAACAACATCTACGCCAGCTGATCCTTAAGGAAGCTCATGAATCCCCTCTCACCATTCATCCCGGTAGTACTAAAATGTATCAAGACCTACGCCAGAGGTTTTGGTGGACTAGGATGAAGAGAGAAATCGCTCAATACATTGCTAATTGCGACGTTTGTCATTGTGTTAAAGCAGAGCACCAACGGCCTGCTGGCACCCTTCAACCTTTGGCTATTCCTGAATGGAAATGGGATAAAATCAGTATGGATTTCATCACTGGGTTTCCCAGGACCAAGAGAGGGAATAATGCCATCTTCGTTGTGATCGACTGACTTTCCAAAGTAGCCCACTTCCTACCTGTTCGTGAGAGTATCACCGCTAGCCAGCTAGCTGACTTATACATCTCCCGAATAGTGTCTCTTCATGGTGTTCCATTGGAAATTAACTCAGACCGTGGGAGTCTCTTCACCTCTCGATTTTGGGAAAGTTTCCAAAATGCTATGGGAACTCGTCTCTCCTTTAGTACCGCCTTCCATCCTCAATCAAGTGGTCAAGTAGAGCGAGTCAATCAAATTCTGGAAGATATGCTCCGAGCTTCTGTTATCTCATTCGGAATGAGTTGGGAGAAATGCCTTACATTCGCGGAGTTTGCTTATAACAATAGTTATCAAGCTAGTTTGGGCAAAGCTCCTTTCGAAGTTCTTTATGGACGAAAATGTCGAACGCCTCTTAACTGGTCAGAAACCAGGGAAAGACAACTCTTTGGCCCGGATATGATTCAGGAAGCAGAAGAGCAGGTTCGCGTTATTCGTGAGAAATTGAAAACAGCCCAATCTCGCCAAAAGAGTCAATATGATCGTAAACATAAGCCTATGACCTTTGAAGTTGACGAGAAGGCTTACCTTCGGGTTACTCCGTTAAAGGGAACCCATCGTTTCGGTATCAAAGGAAAATTGGCTCCTCGTTACATTGGACCCTTTCGCATTCTTGCCAAACAAGGAGAAGTTGCCTACCAATTGGAACTACCTCCGCATCTTTCCAGAGTTCACGATGTCTTCCATGTTTCGCAACTCAGGCGTTGCTTCGCGGATCCTATCCGTGGAGTGGACCACGAAATGCTTGATTTACAAGATAACCTCTCTTATCGGGAATATCCCATTCGTATCCTTGATCAAGCCGAGTGTAGCACTCGGCGTCATAATATCAAGTTTCTCATGGTTCAATGGTCACACCATTCCGAGGAAGAAGCCACTTGGGAAAGGGAGGATCGTCTTCGACTCGAGTACCCCACCTTCTTTCCAAAGGATCCTAAATCTCGGGATGAGATTCTTTTGAGTGGGGGTGAGTTGTCACACCCTAGCTAGTCCATGCATTAGAGTGTGCATCATGTTTACTTTCATCAGAAACTTGAAATGGGGAAGGCAGAACCCCCAGCACCCCCCCCCCCTGAAATCAACTAGGGTTTACTAAAAATAATTTCAATGAACCTGAAATGCCCTTCTAAAATGTTCACCCTCTTTGCCTTGGGCTAGAACCTCTGGGAAAATAGGTGCACATTTTTCTAGGTCAACAGAAGGCCATTGATTTAAATCATAAATATTTGAAATTGGGCATTTAAATGCTATAAAATAATTCAAATGCTCAAATAATTCTGGAAATAAATGTTTGCTGTCAGGAATATTTCCAACAGAGCCCACAATTATTTTCAGGATTTTAGAAAGTGCCTAGGTATTTTTAATAAAGCCCTAAAGCTACAGAAAAATAGAAAAGTCAAACAAAAATCAAAAAAGGGAGAAGAAGCCACTTGGGCCTTACCTGGCTCGGCCCAGCCGACTGGCCAGTGCCAGTCACCCCCTACCTCGCGCCAGGAGGCAGGGGTGCATGCTCGCTGCGCGCCGGCCACCTCCTGCTTCTGCCGACGCCGGGAGACGCCCTGAAGTGCCACGCGACCCCCCTCGTCTCCCTCTCGTCCTCTCTCACTCTCCCTCTCGTCCTCTCTCACTCTCCTCCTCGTCCCCCTCATCCTCTCCCGCGATGGCCGAGCGCGCCCCTCGCCGTCGATCGCCGTAGCCGCCGCCAGAGACCTCCCCTGGCCCCTCCGACGAGTCCATCAGCTTCGCCTCAGCTCCCTCGTCCTCCCCACCGAGCCACGCTTCGCCGGAAGCCCTGCAACGCCGCCTTCGCCCTCGTCTTCAACCTCGGGCATCCGAGATCACCGGCGACCGCACTTCTTCCTCAGCCCGTCCCCGAGCCCGCTGAGACCACCGCTGCACTCCCCGTGAGCCCCTCCTTCGATCCCCACCTTCCCCTTGCTCGTTGCGTCCTGTAGCTCCAATTTCCACCGCGGCCGAAGCTCGCCGGCGCCGTGCCTCATCGCCGTCATGGCCAGGGCCACCGTGGCTTGAGGCCAGGCACACCACCATGATCAGCGCAGTCCCAGGAACCTAACGCACCACTCCCCGCGCCTCGCCGTGCCCTGTACCGTCGGATTCGACCACGCCCGAACTCCGGCGACCGCCAAGGTCGTCGCCGGCGTCGTTTCCGGCCACCCCGAGCCCAACTACCACCACCAAACGATGCGGCTCGCTCCCCGCATCGCGTAGCACATCTCCGCCGTCGTTTTGGTTGCCTGAGGGCGTTTTCCGAAGCCCTCCGCCGTCTCGGGCCTCGCCGGCGTCGAGCCGCTGGCGAGTTGACCCAGTTTGACCCCTGGGTGGGCCCTGGTAGACCCCCCCTGAGTCTATGACAGGTGGGGCTGGCCTGTTAACTAATTTAGGTTTAGTTTTAATTAATTTTAATTAAGTTAGTCACTGACATGTGGGCCCAGGCCCCACTGACAGTTAATTAGTGTTAATCTAATTCTGCTAATTAACTGAGACACTGACCAGTGGGCCCCACTAGTCAGGTTTGACCTGGCTAGCGCCTTTGACCTGCTGACATCACCCTGACGCATTGCTGACACAGTAATTGTTTTTCTGGAATTATTTTTATTCAGGAAATTCCAGAAAATAGTTCAAACTTCAAAAATTCATAGAAATTCAACCATAACTCCAAATGAGATAAATTATATATGAAAAATTATCAGAAAAATTCAATCTATCCATCTGTAATGGTTTCATGCATGACAAAACTAGTTTACCTTGCTGTTTAAGCAGAATAAGGAAATGCACTATACATGCCATATTTAATGACCTAATATTTGAATCTTTGATTCAAATGAGCTCATCCCTTTCTATTCTAGCTTGCATTAGGACAAAACACAATCATATTGCCATGTCATAGCATGCATCATATTGTTGCACATCGTCATGTGTTGATTGTGTTCCGATGTGTTCTTCGTGGTAGGTTCTGCCTCCGAGGATATTCACGAGTATCCAACTGAAGGGCAGTATCCCGCTACCACTCCATCAGGCAAGCATCCATTGATCATTCCGATACAAACCCATGTTCTCGCTTCTGCTCTTGTTTACTGCATTAAGACAACGCGATTCAAACTGTTGTGTGCTACGGTAGTTGAACCCTTATCCTCTGCATGACCTGTCATTGCCACTGTAACTAGATGAAACCCACTAGCATGTGTAGGAGTTGATTGAGCCATGTTTTCTGATTCCTACCTTGCTATGCCTGCTATGCTTAGAATTGTGTCAGGTCTGGTTCATCTGGGTGATGGGCTAGAGTGAAATGCTTATGTTGGTAATATGAGGGATGTGTTGAACATGTTTTGGTAAAGGTATCGATGAGAGGCCATGTAGGAGTACATGGTGGGTTGTTTCATTGAGGCCGTCCCTAAGAACTGAGATCTGTATGTGTGATTTTAGATTCAGCTACTACCGTGCATTGGGATCCTTAATTGACCCTCTCGGCTTCTTAGCCACCCTAGTACTCTGTCCAGGAGTTGCAATTAGTTTCTGGTGCTTGTAGGATATGTGTTGGCGGTCGTGCATAGCGCTGACCCTAGGGGTGGGCTATGTTGCGGTAGATACACCATGGCCGGGTGTACCGCGTCACCCGTTTGGTGTCTCGGGAACCTTGTTCACATCGTTTGGGGCCGTATGTGGAAACCTCGGCCGGACTCCCTGCGAATGGAACCTGGATAAGCGATAACCCTGGACTAGGGACTTAGGTGTTTAGGTAGGCCGTGGCCGACACCCTTGCTGGGCTTCCGCTTGAAGGTTGCCGAGTACATGTCGTGTAGACGGCGGTAAGCGGTGAAAGTGTGTATAACGAAGTACACCCCTGCAGGGTATAAAACTATTCGAATAGCCGCGTCCGCGGTGAAGTACTACTTGGTTGCCTATACAGTTCATAGACAAGTTAATGGATACTACTAAAAGACTCAAGATAAGTGTGAGTGCCGAGGATGGCCCTCTCGCAGGATGACGAGGGAGGATCCCTGGTGGAGTATTGTGTTGGTGAGTAGTGGACTCGTGTGCGAAAACTATTTTACTAAAGAGGTTCCGTACGATAGCTTAGCCAAGAGTCAAAGCTGGCTTGCTGCATAACCCCCACCACCTTCTCGAGAATGAGCATGTATAGTAGGTTCTGATGTAAGACTTGCTGAGTACCTTTGTACTCATGTTTGCTTATTTATTGTTTTCAGACGACAACACTGCCCCCTCCGATGGGTTTTATGTAGACCTTGACGTCGACGAGTGGCTAGCCACCCAGGTGGTGATCCCGGCCATGGAGGGCCCTATGTAGATAGACAGGCTTCGAGAAGCCTTCTTTCTTTCTAGAGTCTGTACTCAGACTAGTTGCTTCCGCATGTGCTTGTATGATTGTATGACTTGAGTGTCGGGTCATGTGACCCCTATCTGTATGAACATGTTATGTATGGCTCCCTGGAGCCTTTAAATAAAGTACTTGAGTTGTAGAGTTTTGTTGTGATGCCATGTTGTATGTACTCATATCGGGCATATTGTGTGTATGATTGAAATGCTTGGTGTGAGTGGGATCCGACAATCTAGTTGTTTATCCTTGGTAGCCTTTCTTATGGGGAAATGTAGTCTAGTGTTCCTCAAGCCATAGTAGTCCGCTACAGCCCGGTTCACCGAAGTCCTGCTAGCCCAGCACTACTGTTCAGGACACTTGACTGGCCGGCATGTGTTTCACTTTGTCCCTATGTCTGTCCCATCGGGGAAATGTCACACGGTGACTTCCGGAGTCCTGCCTAGCCTGCTACAGCGCGGGATCCCCGGAGTCCTATTAGCCCAATGCTACAGCCTGGAATCACTCGTTGATGACCGACATGTTCGATGTGATTCACGTATGCCTGTCTCCATAGGTCTATGCCGCTTTGGGTTCACGACTAGCCATGTCGGCCCGGGTTCTCTGTCATATGGATGCTAGCGACACTATCATATACGTGAGCCAATAGGCGCAAATGGTCCCGGGCCATGGTAAGGCGACACCCGTGGGATACCGTGTGTGAGGCTGCAAAGTGATATGAGGTGTTACCGGCTAGATCGATGTGGCTTGGAATCGGGGTCCTGACAGTTCGCTTGCGCCTATTATTTGATGCGAAGGTCTCAGAGACTGTTAATACCGTATTGTTATCCCTTGGATGGTGCTTTGTGGCATCTAGGATGAGAAGATCCTCACCACTTTTGGCCACCTGCCGGAGTACCCAACATGCTCTAAGGCTGTGTGTTGGTATGGTATCCACTGTACTATGAATTTTGCAGGGTCCGTTGAGCCATCCCTCCAATACGGTTCCACGCCCTGTAGAGGGTTTTTGCTTCTTTGTAATTAACTTGGGTATCTTATGATAGTGCACCCTTTTACTTCGGACTAGGTGTATATTCGGAGCCGGATTATCCCAAAATTTCATTTCGGTTTTCCAGGTGCTTTCCATCGCACAGTACTTTCGTACTATGGATGCCAAGTTAGCGAAGCGTGATATGTCACGGCGACTTATGGCGTTAAGGATTCCCTTATCCGTGCAATTATTGCAGAAAAATGAGATTGTGTCTTCCTCGCGACAGTCCTTAACCTTGTTCATCACAAGGAGGAATCTGGCCCAATAATGATGTACTGTTTCCTGGGGCTCTTGCCTGATGTGGGAAAGGCCGTTTATGTTTGGGTGGGTGGGTGGATTTGAGTCCGAACCCTTACCCGATCTGAGACCCAGGGGCCGAGGAGTTTCCAATCTTGGAAGTTCGGGTTCCGGGATGTTGCCCGATAAGTCTGGCCCGCTACCTGACTCTAGGTTCAGGGCTTGGGTGATGTCCTCCCGTAAACGGGTATCCGGATCAGGGAGCTCAGGAACCGGTCATAGTTAGTCCTCAAGATAGAGGAAGAATCGCCGCATTGTTCCTGCACCACCGCAATATGATGGGTGATCGGTGGAGAGTTAATCTCCCTTTGATCGGGTTTAAGCCCAATCCGATCATAGTCTGTAGTGACTCCCAAGGCGGCGATGCGATCCAAGAACTCGTTTAGGGAAGAGAGCTCCATTGGATCCATCTGCTCGGCAAATTCCGAGCCGACGTGGAGGTTGTTTTCGATGACCCGAGAAGTCATCATCGGTGTAGCAGCCGAATGGGAGGTCATGATGAAACTGCCTAGCCGGAGAGTTTGGCCGATAGCCAGGGCTCCCTCGGCGGTAATGTTGTTTTTAACAACGAAACGAGGCATCCTTCCTTACAGTGACGGCACACTGGAACTCTCAATGCAAGCACCAATGTCGGTGTCAAAACCGGCGGATCTCGGGTAGGGGGCCCCGAACTATGCGTCTAGACGGATGGTAACAGGAGATGGGGGACACGATGTTTTTACCCAGGTTCGGGCCCTCTCGATGGAGGTAAAACCCTACTCCTGCTTGATTGATCTTGATGATATGAGTATTACAAGAGTTGATCTACCACGAGATCGAAGAGGCTAAACCCTAGAAGCTAGCCTATGGTATGATTGTCGTCCTTGGTCCTACGGACTAAACCCTTTGGTTTATATAGACACCGGAGGGGGCTAGGGTTACACAGAGTCGGTTACACGGAAGGAGATCTACATATCCGCATTGCCAAGCTTGCCTTCCACGCCAAGGAGAGTCCCATCCGGACACGGGACGAAGTCTTCAATCTTGTATCTTCATAGTCCAACGGTCCGGCCGAAGGATATAGTCCGGCTGTCCGGATACCCCCTAATCCAGGACTCCCTCACCAACTCTGAAGATTGGGAACTTGATGAAGGTAAAGAGTCAGGTATAAAGCTTAAGTATGATTGTGTTAAATCTCTTATGGATATCGATGCTTTTCAAAGGTTTAGCACTAAATATGGACTTGACTCCGAGATAGTAGCCTCCTTTTGTGAATCATTTGCTACTCAAGTTTAATAGTAGCCTCCTAAAGAGAAGTGGTTTAAATATCACCCACCTATTAAAGAAGAAATTAAAAACCCAACACCAGTTAAAGAAGAAACTACACTTTATAATGTTGATCCAGTTGTTCCTACTGCTTATATTGAGAAACCTCCTTTTCCTGTTAGGATAAAGGAACATGCTAAAGTTTCAATTGTGGTTAACAAAAGCTCTGTTAGAACACCTAAACCAGATGAGCAAATTAGAGTTGAACCTAATATTGCTATTGTTAAAGATCTCTTAGAAGAAGATGTGGATGGGCATGTTATCTACTTCTGTGCAGAAGCTGCTAGAATTGCCAAACCCGAAAAAAGGGATAAAATAGACCAGTTGTTGCCCTGCCTTTCATTTCAGTTAAAATAGGAGATCACTGTTATCATGGTTTATGTGACATGGGTGCTAGTGTGAGTGCTATTCCTTACAAGTTATATCAAGAAATTAGGGAAGACATAGCACCTACAGAGTTAGAATACATAGATGTTACTATTAAACTTGCAAATAGAGACACCATATCACCTTGTGGGATCATTACAGATGTTGAAGTCTTGTGCGGGAAAATAAAATACCCTACTGATTTTCTTGTTCTTGGTACCCCACAAGATGACTTCTGTCCCATTATCTTTGGTAGACCTTTCTTGAACATAGTAAATGCTAAGATAGATTGCAAGAAACAAACTGTGGGTGTTAGCTTTGGTGATGAGCCTCATGAGTTTAATTTTGCCAAGTTTAGTAGAAATCATCATGAAAAGGAATTGCCTAGTAAGGATGAATTAATTGGTCTTGCTTCTATTGCTGTGCCCCTACTGATCCTTTAGAACAATACTTGCTAGACCATGAGAATGATTTACATATGCATGAAAGAAATGAAATAGATAAGATTTTATTTGAACAACGTCCTCTGCTTAAACGCAATTTGCCTATTGAAACTCTTGGAGGTCCTCCTCCACCTATGGGTGATCCTGCGTTTGAATTAAAACAATTGCGAGACACTTTTAAATATGCTTATCTTGATGAAAAGAAGATATATCCTGTTATTATCAGTACTAACCTTTCAAAACATGAAGAAGAAAGATTATTGAAAGTTTTAAGGAAGCACTGAGCTACTATTGGATATACTCTTGATGATTTAAAGGGCATTAGTCCCACTCTATGTCAGCACAAAATTAATGGAACCTGATGCTAAACCAGTTGTTGATCATCAACGTCGGTTAAATCCGAAGATGAAAGAAGTGGTAAGAACGGAAATATTAAAACTTCTGGAAGTAGGTATAATCTATCCCATAGCTGCTAGTAGATGGGTAAGTCATGTTCATTGTGTCCCTAAGAAAGGAGGTATAACTGTTGTTCCTAATGATAAGAATGAGCTTATTCCACAAAGATATGTTACAGGCTATAGAATGGTAATTGATTTTAGAAAATTAAACAAAGCAACTAGAAAAGATCATTACCCTTTTCCTTTTATTGATCAAATGCTTGAAAGATTATCTAAACACACACACACTTTTGCTTCCTTGATGGATATTCTAGCTTTTCACAAATACCTATATCTCAACCTGATCAAGAAAAGACTACTTTTACTTGTCCCTTTGGAACCTACGCTTATAGACGTATGCCTTTTGGTTTATGTAATGCACCTGCTACCTTTCAAAGATGCATGATGGCTATATTCTCTGACTTTTGTGAAAATATTGTTGAGGTTTTCATGGATGACTTTTCTGTTTATGGGAAGTCTTTTGATGAAGCAATCTTGATCGAGTTTTGTAGAGATGTGAACAAATAAATCTTGTCTTGAATTGGGAGAAGTGCCACTTTATGGTTAATGAAGGCATTGTCTTGGGTCATAAAATTTCTGAAAAGGGTATTGAAGTTGATCAAGCTAAGGTTGAAGCAATTGAGAAAATGCCATGTCCCAAGGACATAAAAGGTATTCGTAGTTTCCTAGGCCATGCTGGTTTCTATAGGAGGTTTATCAAAGACTTTTCCAAAAATTTCTAGGCCTCTCACTAATCTGTTGCGAAAGGATATTCCTTTTGTTTTTGATGATGATTGACTTGAGGACTTTGAAACACTTAAGAAAGCTTTAATTTCTACACCTATTGTTCAACCACCTAATTGGAACTTACCTTTTGAAATTATGTGTGATGCTAGTGATTATGCTGTTGATGTTGTTCTAGGAAAAAGAGTTGTTAAGAAATTGAACGTTATTCATTATGCTAGTAAAACTCTAGATAGTGCTCAAAGAAATTATGCTACTATGGAAAAAAGAATTCTTAGCAATGGTGTTTGCTTGTGATAAATTTAGATCTTATATTGTTGATTCCAAAGTAACTGTTCATACAGACCATGCTGCTATTAAATATCTTATGGAAAAGAACGATGCTAAACCTAGACTTATTCGTTCGGTTCTCTTGTTACAAGAATTTGATTTACATATCATTGATAGAAAAGGAGCTGAGAACCCCGTAGCTAATAACTTGTCTAGGCTTGAAAATGTGCTTGATGACCCACTACCTATTGATGATAGTTTTCGTGATGAGCAGTTAGCTGCAATAAATGTTGATAATACTACTCCTTGGTGTGTTAATTATGCTAATTACATTGTTGCTAAATATTTACCTCCTAGCTTTACATACCAACAAAATAAAAAATTCTTCTATGATTTAAGACATTACTTTTGGGATGACCCACATCTTTATAAACAAGGAGTAGATGGTATTATTAGACGGTGTGTACCTGAGCATGAACAGGGACAAATCCTACGGAAATGTCACTCCAAACCTTATGGAGGACATCATGCTGGAGATAGGCCTACTCATTTCTGCACCTATTGGCCTACAAGGTATTGCGGTCTGGATTTTATTGGCCTACTCATTTCAAGTATGCTCGTAAGTATGTCTCATCATGTGATGAATGCCAAAGAATAGGTAATATTGGTAAGCGTCAGGAAATGCCTATGAATTATTCACTTGCTGTTGAACCATTTAATGTTTGGGGATTTGATTACATGGGACATTTTCCTTCCTCTAATGGGTATACACATATTTTGGTTGTTGTTGATTATGTTACTAAATGGGTAGAAGCTATTCCAACTAGTAGTGCTGATCACAACACCTCTATTAAAATGCTTAAGGAAGTTATTTTCCCAAGGTTTGGAGTCCCTAGATACTTAATGACTGATGGTGGTTCACACTTTATTCATGGTGCTTTCCGTAAGATGCTTGCTAAGTATGATGTTAACCATAGAATTGCATCACCTTATCATCCTCAGTCTAGTGGTCAAGTTGAGCTTAGCAATAGAGAAATAAAATTAATTTTGCAAAAGACTGTTAATAGGTCCAGGAAGAATTGGTCTAAGAAATTAGATGATGCACTTTGGGCTTACAGGGCAGCATATAAAAATCCTATGGGTATGTCTCCTTATAAAATGGTTTATGGAAAAGCTTGTCATCTGCCTCTCGAGTTAGAACATAAAGCATACTGGGTAGTTAAAGAACTCAATTATGATTTCAAACTTGCTGGTGAAAAGAGGTTATTTGATATTAGCTCATTAGATGAATGGAGAACCCAAGCCTATGAAAATGCAAAGTTATTCAAAGAAAAATTTAAAAGATGGCATGACAAAAGAATTCAAAAGCATGAGTTCAAAATCGGAGAATATGTTCTCTTGTACAACTCCCGTTTTAGATTTTTTGCGGGAAAGCTCCTCTCGAAAAGGGAAGGCCCATATGTCATTGAGGAGGTTTACCGGTCTGGAACCATCAAAATAAATAATTTCGAAGGCACTAACCCGAAGGTTGTCAACGGGCAACGAATAAAGCATTATATCTCAGGTACACCTATTAATGTTGAAAGTAATATTATCCATACTTTGACACTGGAAGAACACATAAAAGAGTCCTTCCGGAACACCCGAGAATCGTCAAAATAAGGAGGTACGTGGTACGGTAAGTAAACGGTATGTGAAAAATCCGCAAAAATATTTTTTGTCAATTTTGGAATATTTTAGAATTTTGGAAATAAAGAAACTTCCAGGAAGCGTCCCCTGGTGGGCATAAGACATCAGGGCGCGCCAGGCATGCCAGGCGCGCCCAGGTGGGTTGTGCCCACTTGGGGCACCTTCCGGACTCTGTTTTTCTTCTGTATACTTGTCCTACAAGATGAAAATTCTATATACACCTCCCGAACTTGTTAACCACCGTATCACGGAGAAATATTCTGTTCTCTTTTCTTGTTGTTTTTCGGTCAGATTCATCAAGCTAGGCATCATGTCTTCTTGCTCCTCCAACAACATGGAAGAAGATGCTTGGTTGATGAAGATCGAAGCTAAGCGGGAGGAGCCTACGGACGCCACCAAAGGAGAACTGAGTATCGGGTATGGGCAATCCCCTTGGCTTCCGCCAAGCTTGGGGGAGGTGCCCCGGTATCGCATCATCCCGCTATCTTTTTTCTTTCACTTATCTTAGTTCGATCTTTTTGCCTTAGATGAAATAAAGTTAGTTTGATCCATTCTTATTTGAGAGTCTGCTTAGTGATCTATCCTCGTAATCGTGTGCAAGTTATATAATAAAGTTAGTTTGAGTTTTGTTTTCTTTACTTTCATGTTGCAAATAAAGAAAATAAATAAGAAAGAAAAAAATAAAAGAAAGGAAATAAACCAATAAGATCATATACTAATCCTATGGTAGGTGATAGCACCACATATGGAAAAGAATAAGTAGGAAATTTTATTAGAGATTGACAAACATAGCAGTAGCAACTGATGCAACTCATGAAATAATTAATAAGGGAAGAGAAGATTCACATATAAATATACTATCCTAGAAATCTTTTATGATTGTGAGCCCTCATCAAAATATTATATGCCAAAAATGTTGACATTGGACAAGGAAGACAACTTAATGATTTATGTATATTTATATTCACATAGAAGTCATATTGTCATAGATCCTTTAACATGTGATGCTTGCCCCCTATCTTTTCTAGCCAAAAATTCCGCACCAAGTAGAGATACTACTTGTGCGCCCAAAACCCTTAAACCCAAATCTTTTTCAAGTGTCCATCATACCTACCTATGGATTGAGCAAGATCCCTCAAGTAATTTGTCATTGGTGCAAAAAGGTAATAAAAATTGCTTCTAAATATGTGAGATCATTTAGTGTAAGATAAAATTGAGCATTGTACGAACTTGGTTGACAAAGAATAAAAGCGACAGACTGCATAATAAAGGTTGTCATCTTAAGGGGCAATACAACATGACGTTCTCTTGCACTAAGGGATTGGGCATGCAAACAAATAAGCACATGGCAACCTCTGCTTCCCTCTGCGAAGGGCCTATCTTTTACTTTTATGCAAAGAGTCAAGGTTTTCCTTCTTTTCCTTTTTATTTTCTCTTTTGGCAAGCATCATGTGGTGAGGAAAGATCTAGGCACATATGTCCAGTTGAATATAAATAGCATGAGTTATTATTGTTGACATCACCCTTGAGGTGAGTATGTTGGGAGGCGAAACTATAAGCCCCTATCTTTCTATGTGTCCGGTTGAAACGTTTTGCTCATGGGTACGAGGTGAGTGTTAGCAATCATAGAAGACTATATGATGGTTGAGTATGTGGACTTGCTGAAAGGCTCCGACACGTGACTCTTCCTAAAAAGATGATGAATTGTAATTGCAAAGTTGACTGAGAACATAGTTTGTTGGTTTTTAATAGAATTTTTGCTTTATACTTCAATTATGTGATGAACTATTACTTATTCATGGGAAGTATATGATACAAGTCCTATGTTCAATTTTATTGTTGTTATAATAATCAACATGATGCTTCTATGTCCGTATTTTTGTTATTATCGACACCTCTCTCTCAAAGCATGTGGACATGTTTTTCGATTTCGGTTTTCGCTTGAGGACAAGCGAGGTCTAATCTTGGGAAGTTGATACGTCCATTTCGCATCATGTTTTCTTGCTGTTATTTATAATGTTTTTACCCATAATAATGCTTTTTGGAGTAATTCTAATGTCTTTTCTCTCATAATTTGCAAGGTACACACCAAGAGGGAGAATTCTGGCAGCTGGAAATCTAGACCTGAAAAAGCTACGTCAGGCTACCTATTATGCACAACTCCAAACAAGCTAAAACTTCACAGAGAATTTTTATGGAATATTTAAACAATATTGCAGCAAATAACTACCAGAGGGGGCCCACTAGGTGGGCACAACCCACCTGGGTGCGCCAGGGAGCCCATACGCACCCTGGTGGGTTGTGCCCTCCTCGGCCCACCTTCGGTGCCCATCTTCTGGTATATAAGTCATTTTGACCTAGAAAAATAAGAGATATACTTTTGGGACGAAGCGTCGTTGTCTCGAGGCTGAACTTGGGCAGGAGCACTTTTTCCCTCCGGCGGAGCGATTCTGCCGGGGGAACTTCCCTCTCGGAGGGGGAAATCGTCGTCATCTTCATCACCAACAACTCTCCCATCTTGGGGAGGGCAATCGCCATCAACATCTTCACCAGCTGAAAGTGCAACTATCCCTAGGTGGTTTTGGTAATTCATAACAACATATAGCTCATTGAGCTAATGCTATTCCAAGATGATTATTTCAGGAAAGCTCAATGATTGGCATGGCATGGATGGTGAAAGTGGAACCCTCAAAATGCTAAGGACAAAGGATTGGCTCAAGCTCAAAAGCTCAAGACTCTTCATTTTATATTTTAGTGATCCAAGATCACATTGAGTCTTTAGGAAAAGCCAATACTATCAAGGAGGGATGAGGTGTTGCTTAATGAGCCTCTTGCTTCATGTGCTTAGTGATATGCTCCAAAACCCTCAACTACTTTCCCATATCCACATTTGACCTAAACCCTAAGCCAAACTCGGCCCTACCGATTCTTTCAACCCGGCGTCACCGAGTTTCACTTGTCATAGCCATTGCCAAACCCTAGCAAATAGGTTCAACTGATAGGGATCTCGGTCTCACCGAGATGGGATTGCAAACTCTCTGTTTCCCTTTCGTAACTTTTCGGTCTCACCGAAAGAGCGGATCGGTCCCACCGAGATTGCAATGTAAATTCAGTGTTTCCTTTTTGTAACTTTTCGGTCTCACCGAAAGAGCAAATCGGTCCCACCGAGTTTACCTGACCAACTCTCTGGTTAGATTATTACCAAAATCGGTCTCAGCGAGTTTGTGTAATCGGTCTCACCGAGATTACGTTATGCCCTAACCCTAACAAAATCGGTCCTACCGAGTTGCATGTCAGTCCCACCGAAAATCTCTAACGGTCACTAGGTTTACTATTTCGGTCTGACCGAGTTTGTTGATTCGGTCCCACCGAGATTGGTAAATTGTGTGTAACGGTTGGATTTTGTGTGGAGGCTATATATACCCCTCCACCACCTCTTCACTCGTGGAGAGAGCCATCAGAACACATCTACACTTCCAACTCATATGTTCTGAGAGAGAACTACCTACTCATGTGTTGAGACCAAGATATTCCATTCCTACCATATGAATCTTGATCTCTAGCCTTCCCCAAGTTGCTTTCCACTCAAATCTTCTTTCCACCAGATCCAAATCCTATGAGAGAGAGTTGAGTGTTGGGGAGACTATCATTTGAAGCACAAGAGCAAGGAGTTCATCATCAACACACCATTTGTTACTTCTTGGAGAGTGGTGTCTCCTAGATTGGCTAGGTGTCACTTGGGAGCCTCCGACAAGATTGTGGAATTGAACCAAGGAGTTTGTAAGGGCAAGGAGATTGCCTACTTCGTGAAGATCTAGCGCTAGTGAGGCAAGTCCTTCATGGGCAATGGCCATGGTGGGATAGACAAGGTTGCTTCTTCGTGGACCCTTCGTGGGTGGAGCCCTCCGTGGACTCGCGCAACCATTACCCTTCGTGGGTTGAAGTCTCCATCAACGTGGATGTAGGATAGCACCACCTATCCAAACCCCGGGAAAAACATCTGTGTCTCCAATTGCGTTTGAATTCTCCAAACCCTTCCCTTTACATTCTTGCAAGTTGCATGCTTTACTTTCCGCTGCCAATATACTCTTTGCATGCTTGCTTGAATTGTGTGATGATTGCTTGACTTGTCCTAAAATAGCTAAAATCTGCCAAGAACTAAAATTGGGAAAAGGTTAAGTTTTTATTTGGTCAAGTAGTCTAATCACCCCCCCCCCCTCTAGACATACTTTCGATCCTACAAGTGGTATCAGAGCCTTGGTCTCCATTTGCTTTGACTTCCATAGCTTTTGGTGGTCATAGCCTTGGTTTCACAACCTAGGAGAGTATGGCGTCTAGCGAGGCGAATTATCACCGTAGAGGTCCTTACTTTGATGGTACTAATTTTGCTAGTTGGAAGCATAAAATGAAAATGCATATTCTTGGACATAACCCCGTCGTTTGGGCTATTGTGTGTGTTGGTTTGCAAGGTGACTTCTTTGATGGGAGAGAACCAAACCGTGAAGCTACCGCGGATGAGTTGAAGATGTTGCAATACAATGCTCAAGCTTGTGATATTCTCTTCAACGGATTGTGCCCCGAAGAATTCAACAAAATCAGCCGTCTTGAGAATGCAAAGGAAATTTGGGACACTTTGATTGATATGCACGAAGGTACCGACTCCGTCAAGGAATCCAAATTGGATGTGCTTCAAAGTCAACTTGACAAGTTCAAAATGAAGGATGGTGAAGGTGTCGCTGAAATGTACTCTAGGCTTGCTCTCATCACAAATGAGATTGCTGGCTTAGGAAGTGAAGAGATGACCGATAGATTCATCATTAAGAAGATTCTAAGAGCCTTGGATGGAAAATATGATACCGTGTGCACATTGATCCAAATGATGCCCAATTACAAAGATCTCAAGCCAATGAAGGTAATTGGAAGAATTGTTGCTCATGAGATGTCACTTAAGCATAAAGAGGAACTTCACAACAAATCAAGTGGTGCCTACAAAGTCTCATGTGAAGCCCCTACATCATCAAGTGAGAAACAAAACTTCAATGAAGAATTGAGCTTAATGGTGAAGAACTTCAACAAGTTCTACAAGAGTGGAAGCAAAGATAGAAGCTCCAAGTCAAGGTCCTACAATGACAAAAGATCTTCGAGTCGAGAGCGAAACTGCTACAATTGTGGAAGACCCGGACACTATTCCAATGAGTGTACGGCTCCCTACAAGAGAAGAGAAGACTCTCCAAAAAGAAGAAGCAAAAGAGAAGAATCACCACCAAGAGAGAGAAGGAGTAGAGATGATCGTTATGAACGAAGATACTCACGGAGAAGCAGGGATTCGGAAAGGAAGGAAAAATCATCAAGGAGCTACACAAAACGAAGACATCAAGCTCATGTTGGTGAATGGGTATCCGGCTCCGACTCCGACAACCACTCCGAGAGAAGTTATCACTCCGATTCCGAATATACTCAAGATGAAGGTGTTGCCGGTCTAGCACTTGTGTCAACCAACTCCTACGACATATTTGACTCACCAAATGAAGGAATTGGAAGATGCTTCATGGCCAAAGGTCCTAAGGTAACACACCCCGAGTATGTTGATTTTAATAGTGATGAAGATGACTTGTTAGGTGATGATGATTTACTTGTTGACAACTCTAGTGATGAATACTATGATGAAACATCGATTAATCATGCTAATCAAGATAAAACGAATGACAATGATAAGGAGAAGATTGAGGCTCTAACTAAAGAACTAAACACTCTTAAGTTAGCTCATGAAACTATCTTCGAAGATCATCGAGAACTTGTAAGAGCTCATGAGAAGTTACGCTTTGAAAAGCTCAATCTTGAGCAAGAGCATGAGTTTTTAAAGGCAATCAATGATGATCTCCGCAAGAAAAGTTCTTCTTACATTGCCAAGCGTTTACTCTTATCCACTTACATGCCTCAAGTCAAGTCTAGTAACAAGAACAAGAAAGATTCTTCCTCTAGTAGTAACAATGATCATGCTAAATCCAATATTGTTGCTTCTAGTAGTTCTCTTGATTCCACTAATGATTCTCTTAGCCAAGTTACACTTGAGCAAGAAAATAGCTTATTGAAGGGAATTATAGAGAAAGGAGTGTACAAAAGCCTTGCCGGGAGTAAGCAATTCGAGGAAATTGTGCGCAAGCAAGGAAGGCACCGGAAGAATCAAGGTGTTGGTTTTGAACGAAAGTTCAATGCCAATGGAGTTGAGTGGGAAGAAGATCAATACCCCAAGACAAAGTTTGTTCCTCAACAAGAGAAGTATGATACTTCCTTCAAGGGGACACAAGCTCAAGATGATCTTCCACCACAAGACTACAAGCAAAAAGGCAAGGACAAGCTTCAAGAGGAAATTGATGCATTTGAAGAAGCTCCTAAGACCTTAGTCAAGTGGATTCCCAAGACCACTTCAAGTTCCACTTCATCAAGTATGACTACAACTCCAAGGATTCCCATCAAGATGGTGTGGATCCAAAAGAAGAAGAACTAGAGAGTTCTTGAGGGTGACTCCGCCAACATACTTCACTCTTATCATTTTGGCAAGAACAAGTGCAATCAACTTCCACATCTTGCACTAGTTCAAGGAGTCACAAACCCTCTTGTTGGTAAGACAAGGGACAAGGTAACCTAAAAGTTTTCATGGACATCATCTTGTGTGTGCATCACTCTATGTCTATGGATATCCTTGTTTGTTCCTTGTGGGACTAACCCATGTAGGTATTGAAAGTGCAATTCACTCAAATGGATAGCTCCAAGTGATCTACATCAACATTGAGCATCCACATCTTCAACATCTACATGAAGTCATCATCAACAAAACCCAAGGTTAGTTCATCCCTCTTAGGGGGGATATCACATCTAGGGGGAGCTTTACTCTAAGACTTGAGCTAAAGCAACTCTAAAGATGTGAACACAACAATGCTTTATGTAAAAGTGGTAACCCCACTTGAGCTTAAACGATGAGTATGACCTATGATCAAGTATTCTCACTTGACTCCTAAGTCAATATACTCATATATAGATGACCTAGTCATCGCAAATTGCTTGATAGATGCTAGAATTGGTTGTGCATGCTTTGTCACATATTTCAATTGCCATCTTATTATGTGAGCATGTTGGTTGCATATTTTACTCATTCGAGGACATCCACTTGTTGTTTTGATTGTTTGGTTTTATTTCCTTTTGCCAAGTGGATGGACAAGAATGCCTAAGAACCTCCTCTAGCTATCTATGCTTTTCTCGTCTCAAACTCTATTCATGCTACATCACAAAATTTGATCAAGTCAGATTCGAACCACACTATGTGAGGAGCACTCGGAGTACCCGATTCATCATAGACTTAAACTTCCAAAACCTCTTTGTGATTCTCGGTCTGACCGATATCCTACTTTCGGTCCTACCGAGATCATTAAGTTGATCTGAATTTTCGATCTCGGTGCAACCGATTTGAATCATTCGGTCACACCGAGTTGCAACAACTGTATACAGTTTTGCATCTCGGTGCCACCGAGTTGTTCCACTCGGTCACACCGACAGGGTTGGGCTATATATAGTCACGGGCAAAAATTTGGAAATTTCTCCGAACCCCTTCGCCCGCGCGATAGCTCGCTCTGCCAACGTGGTCTCCGGATCGTCTCCTCGCCGCCAGCCGCCTCCAGTCGCTGGTCTCCATCGCCGTCAACGGAATTCAACCCCGCCGTTGCCGCCGTAGCGAGTCTCCGTCGAACTAGGGTATGGAGTCGATCTTTGTGCTATCCCCAATCTGATTCCTAGCACATTGTGTTCTTAATGATTCTTGCCACGATTGAAACACTCTTATCCAGTCAATGCATTCGTAGAATAGGATTGATTCAAAAAATTTAGGGTTAGGTTTCCGCCGAAACCATCTCGGACCCATCGAGTTGAAAAACTCGGTCCCACCGATTTGGCTCATGCCATTGCACAAGTGAGACTCGGTCTGACCGAGAATTACTTATCGGTGTGACCGATTTTGGAACTTTGTGAAACCCTAGCAGTCTCGGTGCCACCGAACTGTGACTCGGTCTGACCGAGTTCACTAGTTTAAGTTCCAAAACTGCTTCGGTATCACCGAGTTTAAAAATCGGTAGATCCGAGATGATTTCAGTGGGAAACTAAAACTAAGTTTTTGAATCGTTCTTTTGCAAAAATCTCTGCATTTTGTGATGCTCATCCACTCTACCTCATCTATAAACTCTTCACAAGGTCAATAGTCAGCTTTTACATCATGTCTGATCAGAGTGACAGCCAGAACAGATCAGAAGAGCAGGTGCTCATGAGTGAGGGCACTAGTCCCTCCAGCTCTTCAGATGATGGCAGCAGAAGTATCCCAAGCACTTTGCCAAAAGCTGCCACCAGACAGAGGAAGAAGAGAACTTCAGATTCTGAGGATGAAGATTATGTGGCAGAGGAAGAGGAAGCCACATCAAAGAGAGTTGTGCTCAAGAAGGATTATGGCTCAGCTCAAGGCACAAAGCCAGGCTTAAAAATCAAAAGGCCAGCAGGTAGGCAGCCTATGCCAAAGGCCAGAGCTTCAACTCAAATTCCTGAGAAGCCTGCAACCATAGAGGCAGTTGCTGCTGAAGGAAAGAAAAGGAAGGAAAGGGTCAAGAAGACCGTAGCCATAGTGCTTGGAAAGGCTTCCATCATGGAAGAAGAGGAAGAAGAAGAGGTTGCTGCACCAGCACCTAAGGCACCTAAGCTTATGGGTGCTGCTATCAGGACAGGGGCTGCTGCATCCAAGCCCAAAGAAGCACCCAAAGCTGCCTCCAAGCCCAAGTCTGCCCCAAAGAGAAATATGAGGAGCATACCTGCAACTGAGAAGAACAAGGCCCCAGTGCCTGAAGCTGCTGAAGAAGATGATGAAGAGCATGTTCTGAGAAAGCTCAAGCCCAAGATCCCAGACCACAATGATGCTCATCCTGTGGCTGAGGACATGAAGCTCAGAAGAGACTCAGGGCTGAGGAAGTGGAGAGAAGCAGATCCATATGCTTCAAGGAGAAGAACTGCTGTTGATTATAGGTTCCACACTAAGGAACAGCAGGAATTCTATGAGACAGTTTTGTTGGACAAGAAGCCCATAGTTTGTGACATGAGATGGGTCAATTGGGAGTACATCAAGGAAAATGAAGAACACTACCCTGGAGTGTATGATACCTTCAATGCTTGTGGAGTAGCAGACTTTGTTGGGCAGAAGCTCACAAAGTGGAACGAGGAACTCATTATGCAATTCTACTCCACAGCACATTTCTACCCAGATGGAAAGATCACATGGATGTCTGAAGGTACGAGGTACCAATCTACTATTGCTGAGTGGGCACAGCTCATCAATGCCCCAAAGGAGCATGAGGATAACTTGGATATCTATGCCAAGAAGAAGATGGACCACAACTCTATGTCCAATATGTACAAGGAAATTCCAAACGAGGCACTTGATACTTTCAAGTTTGGGTCTGTGCATTATCTTCTGTCAGGGCTGCCAACCATTAACTGGATCCTTAGGCACACTCTGTTGCCCAAGTCAGGTGATCACAAGATGATCAGAGGCCATGCAATCAATTTGCTTCATGTATTTGATGTGCCTCAGAAATTCAAGGTCATGAGCCTCATAGTAGAAACTATCAAGAGGACTGCAGCAGATCAGAAGAGGAGCTGTGGTTATGCCCCTCAGATTCAGGAGTTAATCAACTCAAAGATGGGCATAGGCATATACTTGTTGGACAAGGAACACTTGCCCATTCATCCAGACTTTAAGGACAACCAAGTTGTGATGAATGAGAATGAACCATCATCAGTTCAAGCACAAGCAAAGAAGGAGCGGGCAAGGAAGGAGAAAGCTGCCAAGATGCCAACTCAAGAGGAGGCATATGAGTATTTCTTGAAAACCAAACAAGAGCAGCTTGGTTACTTGATTGCATCCACACTGGGGATTGAGCAAGGACTGGCCACCCTCACTCAGAATCAGCAGAGCTTAGAGAGGATCATGGAACAAAAGTTCTATGACTTGGATGTCAAAGTAACAGAGATTCAGTCTGCAGTGGAACAACTTCAGGATGACATGCAAGAGAGGAGAGGCAAGACTACAACTGATGCATTTGCCAGAGTGCCAAGAGCTCAGAGATCACATGCAGTACCAGTTGCTGACACCAGAGCCACCACTTCTGCACCAGCTACAGCTTCAGTTCCACCAGCTCCAGCATCTACTTTAGCCTCAACTCCAACCACGTCTACAGAAGGCTTCGTCCTTGGAGTGCTCCGGACTCCACCACCACCAGAAGATCAAGCCTGAGAGTCGATCTAGCACTATGCATTTTCTAGGAACTTTTTGGTAACTTGTTGCCAAAGGGGGAGAAAAATGTATAGATCATAGGCTTCGAGAGAGAGAGTGCTTTTATTCTCTCCTGCTTTATTTGGTGGTTCCTCGAACTTTGTTTGCTTTTGAGTGCTTGAGATACTATGCCGTTATCTGTGAGACATTGATGATCATGTGTTTGATCATAAGCTACACTTAATGCTTGGTGAATGCTATTATCTTATCTATCTTATGTGACCATTCACTTTTCTTCGTGATGACTGCATGTATTTCATTCTTATCATTTTAAGCGCTCCACCAAGATGTATGTGACATGGAAGAGTAAACCATGACTCTAACTCTTTGTGCATTTGCAGTCCAAAGCAAATCTTAAATATGCACAAATTTAGGGGGAGCTCTTACTTATCACATACTTCTCAAAGCGACGATATGTTTCATGCTTATTATCATTTGTCGAAGCTTTGATCTATATGTTGTCATCAATTACCAAAAAGGGGGAGATTGAAAGTGCAACTATCCCTAGGTGGTTTTGGTAATTCATAACAACATATAGCTCATTGAGCTAATGCTATTCCAAGATGATTATTTCAGGAAAGCTCAATGATTGGCATGGCATGGATGGTGAAAGTGGAACCCTCAATATGCTAAGGACAAAGGATTGGCTCAAGCTCAAAAGCTCAAGACTCTTCATTTTATATTTTAGTGATCCAAGATCACATTGAGTCTTTAGGAAAAGCCAATACTATCAAGGAGGGATGAGGTGTTGCTTAATGAGCCTCTTGCTTCATGTGCTTAGTGATATGCTCCAAAACCCTTAACTACTTTCCCATATCCACATTTGACCTAAAACCTAAGCCAAACTCGGCCCTACCGATTCTTTCAACCCGGCGTCACCGAGTTTCACTTGTCATAGCCATTGCCAAACCCTAGCAAATCGGTTCTACCAATAGGGATCTCGGTCTCGCCGAGATGGGATTGCAAACTCTTTGTTTCCCTTTCATAACTTTTCGGTCTCACCGAAAGAGCGGATCGGTCCCACCGAGATTGCAATGTAAATTCAGTGTTTCCTTTTTGTAACTTTTCGGTCTCACCGAAAGAGCAAATCGGTCCCACCGAGTTTACCTGACCAACTCTCTGGTTAGATTATTACCAAAATCGGTCTCACCGAGTTTGTGTAATCGGTCTCACCGAGATTACGTTATGCCCTAACCCTAACAAAATCGGTCCTACTGAGTTGCATGTCAGTCCCACCGAAAATCTCTAACGGTCACTAGGTTTACTATTTCGGTCTGACCGAGTTTGTTGATTCGGTCCCACCGAGATTGGTAAATTGTGTGTAACGGTTGGATTTTGTGCGGAGGCTATATATACCCCTCCACCTCCTCTTCACTCGTGGAGAGAGCCATCAGAACACATCTACACTTCCAACTCATATGTTCTGAGAGAGAACTACCTACTCATGTGTTGAGACCAAGATATTCCATTCCTACCATATGAATCTTGATCTCTAGCCTTCCCCAAGTTGCTTTCCACTCAAATCTTCTTTCCACCAGATCCAAATCCTATGAGAGAGAGTTGAGTGTTGGGGAGACTATCATTTGAAGCACAAGAGCAAGGAGTTCATCATCAACACAACATTTGTTACTTCTTGGAGAGTGGTGTCTCCTAGATTGGCTAGGTGTCACTTGGGAGCCTCCGACAAGATTGTGGAGTTGAACCAAGGAGTTTGTAAGGGCAAGGAGATCGCCTACTTCATGAAGATCTAGCGCTAGTGAGGCAAGTCCTTCGTGGGCGATGGCCATGGTGGGATAGACAAGGTTGCTTCTTCGTGGACCCTTCGTGGGTGGAGCCCTCCGTGGACTCGCGCAACCGTTACCCTTCGTGAGTTGAAGTCTCCATCAACGTGGATGTAGGATAGCACCACCTATCCGAACCACGGGAAAAACATCTGTGTCTCCAATTGCGTTTGAATTCTCCAAACCCTTCCCTTTACATTCTTGCAAGTTGCATGCTTTACTTTCCGCTGCCAATATACTCTTTGCATGCTTGCTTGAATTGTGTGATGATTGCTTGACTTGTCCTAAAATAGCTAAAATCTGCCAAGAACTAAAATTGGGAAAAGGTTAAGTTTTTATTTGGTCAAGTAGTCTAATCACCCCCCCCCCTCTAGACATACTTTCGATCCTACACCAGCACCATCTCATCTCAAACCCTAGTTCATCTCTTGTATTCAATCTTGTTACTGGAATATAGATTGTTTCTAGGGGGTGACTAGTAGTGTTGATTACATCTTGTAGTTGATTACTATATGGTTTATTTGGTGGAAGATTATATGTTCAGATCCATTATGCATATTAATACCCCTCTGACCTTGAGCATGTTTATCACTTGTGAGTAGTTACTTTTGGTCTTGAGGTCACGGGAGAAATCATGTTGCAAGTAATCATGTGGATTGGATATGTGTTTGATATTTTGATAGTATATATGTTGTGATTCCCTTAGTGGTGTCATGTGAATGTCGACTACATGACACTTCACCATATCTCGGGCCTAAGGGCATGCATTGTGGATTAGTAAATAGATGGTTGGTTGCGAGAGTGATAGAAACTTAAACTCCAGTTTATGCACTTTTCCGTAAGGGACTGATTGGATCCTAGAGTTTAATGCTATGGTTAGAATTTAGTCTTAATACTTTTCTCGTAGTTGCGGAGGCTTGAGGGAGGGTTAATCATAAGTAGGAGGTTTTTTCAAGTAAGAACAGCACCTAAGCACCGGTCCACCCACATATCAAATTATCAAAGTAGCGAACACAAATCAAACCAACATGATGAAACTGACTAGATGAAATTCCCGTGTACCCTCAAGAACACTTTGCTTATCATTAGAGACCGTTTTGGCCTGTCCTTTGCCTCAAAAGGATTGGGCTACCTTGCTGCACTTTTGTTACTACTATCGTTACTTGCTCGTTACAAATTATCTTGCTATCAAACTACTGCGCTACTTACAATTTCAGCACTTGCAGACATTACCTTGCTGAAAACCACTTGTCATTTCCTTCTACTCCTCGTTGGGTTCGACAGTCTTACTTATCGAAAATAACTATAGTTGATCCCTTATACTTGTGGGTCATCAATACCATACCGACTTTCAACCTTTTTAGAGTTCATTTGTAGTTCTTTTCAATTTCAGGGTCATTTAGCTCAAAAATCAGTAAATGCATGAAAAATAGAAAATGAAGTCAGAAAGGGTTGAAAATTTGTTTGTACATAATATTTCTTCGCATTTCAAATGCCAAAACACATAAGTACCCTAAATATTACAAAGATTCCATCCGGTTTGTCTGAAGTGGCACTTTCCAGATATATAAGTCTGAAAACTCACTAGAGAAGAAAGTGATGACAGTGAAGCCGGTCACATCCCAGAGTAGGATCTTTGGGCATAAAACTTTTTCTTCGCGTGTGTCCCTTTGCGTTGTAACCCATTGATGTCTACTACGCAACCTTCTTCTTGTAGACGTTGTTGGGCCTCCAAGTGCAAAGGTTTGTAGGACAGTAGCAAATTTCCCTCAAGTGGATGACCTAAGGTTTATCAATCCGTGGGAGGCGTAGGTCGAAGATGGTCTCTCTCAAGCAACCCTGCAACCAAATAACAAAGAGTCTCTTGTGTCCCCAACACACCCAATACAATGGTAAATTGTATATGTGCACTAGTTCGGCGAAGAGATGGTGATACAAGTGCGATAATGATGGTAGATATAGGTTTCTGTAATCTGAAAATATAAAAACAGCAAGGTAGCTAGCGATAAAAGTGAGCAAAAACGGTATTGCAATGCTAGGAAACAAGGCCTAGGGTTCATACTTTCACTAGTGCAAGTTCTCTCAACAATAATAACATAATTGGATCATATAACTATCCCTCAACATGCAACAAAGAGTCACTCCAAAGTCACTAATAGCGGAGAACAAACGAAGAGATTATGGTAGGGTATGAAACCACCTCAAAGTTATTCTTTCCAATCAATCCGTTGGGCTATTCCTATAAGTGTCACAAACAGACCTAGAGTTTGTATTAGAATAACACCTTAAGACACAAATCAACCAAAACCCTAATGTCACCTAGATACTCCAATGTCACCTCAAGCATCCGTGGGTATGATTATACGATATGCATCACACAATCTCAGATTCATCTATTCAACCAACACATAGAACCTCAAAGAGTGCCCCAAAGTTTCTACCGGAGAGTCAAGACGAAAACGCGTGCCAACCCCTATGCATAGGTTCATGGGCGGAACCCGCAAGTTGATCACCAAAACATACATCAAGTGAATCACGTGATATCCCATTGTCACCACAGATACGAACGGCAAGACATACATCAAGTGTTCTCAAATCATTAAAGACTCAATCCGACAAGATAACTTCAAAGGGAAAACTCAATCCAATACAAGAGAGTAGAGTGGGAGAAGAAACATAAGATCCAACTATAATAGCAAAGCTCGCGATACATCAAGATCGTGCCAAATCAAGAACACGAGAGAGAGAGAGATCAAACACATAGCTACTGGTACATACCCTCAGCCCCGAGGGTGAACTACTCCCTCCTCGTCATGGAGAGCGCCAAGATGATGAAGATGGCCACCGGTGAGGGTTCCCCCCTCCGGCAGGGTGCCAGAACAGGGTCCCGATTGGTTTTTGGTGGCTATAGAGGCTTGCGGCGGCGGAACTCCCGATCTATTCTGTTCCCCGAAGTTTTTAGGGTATATGGGTATATATAGGAGGAAGAAGTACGTCAGGGGAGCCACGAGGGGCCCACGAGGGTGGAGGGCACGCCCTAGGGGCTGGGCGCGCCCCCGTACCTCGTGACTCCCTCGTTTCTTTCCTAACATGCACTCCAAGTCCATCGGGTAGCTTTCCTTCCAAAAATAACTTCTCCAGAAGGTTTCATTCTGTTTCGACTCCGTTTGATATTCCTTTTCTTCGAAACACTGAAACAAGGGAAAAAACAGGAACTGGCACTGGGCTCTGGGTCAATAGGTTAGTCCCAAAAATAATATAAAAGTGCATAGTAAAGCCCATTAAACACCCAAGATGGATAATATAATAGCATGAATACTTCATAAATTATAGATACATTGGAGACGTATCAGCATCCCCAAGCTTAATTCCTGCTCGTCCTCGAGTAGGTAAATGATAAAAGAAATAATTTATGAAGTGTGAATGCTAGAAGGTGCATATGTTTGATCAATGATAATTTCAATCACCTTTTCTAGCATCATTATATGTCATAACAGTAGTTCAACTCGAAAAACTTTTCATGGACAAGTAACAAGCTATTCACATGTTAAAGTATAGATCATAAACTTTCTTGAAAACTAACAAACCGTGTTATTAGTCATCAAACAATTACAATTCATCTTATTTTCAGGAAGAGTCTATGTAAGAGCTTTGATTTAGCAAACTCCACATACTCAACTATCATTTAGTCTTTCACAGTTGCTAACACTCACGCGATATTTATGGGTTCAAAGTTTTAATCAGACACAAAGAAAGATAGGGGCTTATAGATTCGCCTCCCAACCTTTTACCTCAAGGGTAATGTCAACAATAATAGTTCATGATGCCTTACATCCAATTGGATATATATATCAGAATCTTTCGAACACGAGGTGCTTGCCAAAGGATAAAATGAAAAAGGGAAGGGTGAAGATCACCATGACTCTTGCATAAAAGTAAAATATAGGCCCTTCATAGAGGGAAGCAGGGATTTGCATAGGTGCCAGAGCTCGAAGCAAAAACAGAGATGAAAATAATTTTGAGAGGTATGCTTTCATTGTCAACATAACGACCAAGAGTTCCCAATATCTTCCATACTACATACATTATAGGCGGTTCCCAAACAGAAAGGTAAAGATTTTTACTCCCCCTCCACCAACAATCATCAATCCATGGCTTGCCCGAAACAATGGGTGCCTCCAACGAACATCAAACCTGGGGGAGTTTTGTTTGCAATTATTTTTGATTTGATTTCGATCTTTTGATCATGGGACTGGGCACCCCAGCTACCAGCCATTTTCTGGTGAATGATGAGCGGAGTCCACTCATCGTGAGAATAACCCACCTAGCATGGAAGATACTGCTAACCCGTAGTCGCTACATGAGCGATTCGGGCATACAAAACAGATTATTATTTGAAGGTTTAGAGTTTGGCACATGCAAATTTACTTGGAACGGCAGGTAAATACCGCATATAGGTAGATATGGTGGACACTCATGGAATAAACTTGGTTCAAGGAATTTGGATGCACAAGTAGTATCTCTACTTGGTGCAAGGAATTTGTCTAGCATGAGGGGGAAAGGCAAGCTCAACGTGTTAGGCGATCCATGACAATATACTTTATTTTGGATATAAGAAAACATAACCCATTATGTTGTCTTCCTTGTCCAACATCAACCTTTTATCATGTCATATTTTAATGAGTGCTCACAATTACAAAAGATGTCCATGATAGTTATTTATATGTGAAATCTCTCTCCTTCAATATTCTTTCATGAATTGTTCAAGTGACCAATACAATGTTTGCTAATCTTCAATAAATTTACCACCTCTACTCCTTATATGTAAAGTCATTACTCCCCATGGGATAAGCATATGCAATATATATAATTTCAGATTTATGACATTCAAATCATTCAACCATTTACTCATAGGATATAAGTGAAGCAAATGAGTAAATGACAAACTACTCCAAAAAGATATAAGTGAAGATCAATGAGTAGTTAAATAATTATGTAGCTATGTGAAGACTCTCTCTCTCTCTCATTTAAGAATTTCACATCTTGGTATTTTATTCAAAGAGCAAGCAAAACAAAAGAAAATAAAATGATGCTCCAAGCAAAACACATATCATGTGGTGAATAAAAATATAGCTCCAAGTAAAGTTACCGATGAACGAAGACGAAAGAGGGGATGCCTTCCGGGGCATCCCCAAGCTTAGGCTTTTGGTTGTCCTTGAATATTACCTTGGGGTGCCTTGGGCATCCCCAAGCTTAGGCTCTTGCCACTCCTTATTCCATAGTCAATCGAATCTTTACCCAAAACATGAAAACTTCGCAACACAAAACTCAACAGAAAACTCGTGAGCTCCGTTAGCAAAAGAAAAACAAAACACCACTTCAAGGTACTGTAATTAACTAATTCTTTATTTATATTGGTGTTAAACCTACTGTATTCCAACTTCTCTATGGTTTATAAACTCTTTTACTAGCCATAGATTCATCAAAATAAGCAAACAACACACGAAAAACAGAATCTGTCAAAAACAGAACAATCTGTAGTAATCTGTAACTAACGCAAACTTCCGGAACTAAAAAATTCTACCAAAATAGGAAGACCTAGATAATTTGATTATTGATCTGCTGCAATTGTAATCAGTATTTTATCACGTTCTGGTGATTTTAAACAATTGTTTTCGTTAACAGAAAGTTTCTGGAATTTTCAGCAAGATCAGATAACTATCATCCTAGAAGATCCTATAGGTCTTACTTGGCACAAACACTAATTAAAACATAAAACTACATCTAAACAGAGGCTAGATGATTTATTTATTCCTAAACAGAACCAAAAAGCAAGAAACTAAAATAAAATTGGGTTGCCTCCCAACAAGCGCTATCGTTTAACGCCCCTAGCTAGGCATGATGATTTCAATGATGCTCACATAAAAGATAAGAATTGAAACATAAAGAGAGCATCATGAAGAATATGACTAGCACATTTAATTCTAACCCACTTCCTATGCATAGGGATTTTGTGATCAAACAATTTATGGGAACAAGAATCAACTTGCATAGGAAGGTAAAACAAGCATAACTTCAAGATTTTAAGCACATAGAGAGGAAACTTGATATTATTGCAATTCCTACAAGCATATATTCCTCCCTCATAATAATTTTCAGTAGCATCATGAATGAATTCAACAATATAACCAGCACATAAAGCATTCTTTTCATGATGCATAAGCATAGAATTTTTATTACTCTCCACATAAGCAAAATTCTCATTCGGAATAGTGGGAGTATCATAAGAGACTTGAATACTATAAATTTTTTCCACATTAAAAGAGTAATGTTCAGAAAAAGGGTAATCATAACCATGACAAGTTTATAAATATAATCATCACTACTTTTATAGCATAAGTTTCATCACAATAATCATCATAAGTAGCAACTTTGTTCTCATCATAATCGATTGAAACCTCTTCTGAAATAGTGGATACATCACTAAATAAAGTCATCACCTCTCCAAATCCACTTTCATAAATATTATAAGATTCAACATCCTCCAAAATAGTGGGATCATTACTTCCTAAAGTTGACACTCTTCCAAACCCACTTTCATCAATATAATCATCATAGGTAGAAGGCATGCTATCATCATAACAACTTTGCATATCGAAACTTGGGAGGCTAAAAATATCATCATTATTAAACATAGCATCCCCAAGCTTGGGGCAAACATTAATTTCAGCAAATATATTCTCAAATATCTCATCCTCATCAAACATATCTTCCCCAAGCTTGGGCCTTTTCATATCATAAGCATAATCACTCTCATCATTAATAGTATTGATAGCACCAATAGTATAGCAATTATCATATTCTTCCAAGCAAGTGCCAAAAATATTTTCAAGATCATAAGGAGCATCATTATCTTCCCAATAATAATCATCACAACAAGCAATAGGCATAATGAGATCATCATCAAGTGCATCATCTTCATTTTCATGAGGCACAACAATAATAGGAGCAACATTATTTGGGGGAGATATCTTTTTACCTCTCTTCCTTTTTCTTTTCTTCTTCTTCACCTCATGTGTGGGTTCAATCCTCTTTTTGGAGCTCCTTATTAATGAGATTGGTTGAATAGAAGGCTCCTCCTCGTTACCTGATTCATCATAAGAAATAATAGGAGAATATTGGGGAGACTCTTCCCTTTCGTTAGTATTCTCTTCATCCTCTGTTTGTTTTCTTTTATTTAGGTAATTGGCGATATAAGGATTTTCAATGCAATTCACCGCACAATACATATAAATTTCCTCTATATAAAAATGAAGAACTCTATCAAGGGCAAATTTTGGAATATCCTTAGCTATACGTTTCATTTCTTCATAACCCAAGAGCAAACTAAGTTCATTATGATGTGCAAGGGAAATCAAGTCATCACAAGTTTTGGACACGATACGATCATGAAACAATTTGTATTGGGTACAGAAATGATCACGTTCATTGCAAAGTTTCCAAGTATGGCTAAGAAAAAATAAATTTTAAGCACAAGCATCTAGCCTTTCTTGCAACCATTTAGTTTCTAAGTACTTATGCCTCTTGCAGTATCTATCTTCCCTATTTGGTGCGTACTCACAAACCCAATGCACTCCACAAATATTGACATGTTTATAGGAGACATTTTCATCATGGCTAGTGCAATCATCGTTAGTACCATGGATATTCAAGGAGTTCATACTAACAACATTGCAATCATGCTCATCATTCAAAGATTTAATGCCAAACATTTTAATGCATTCTTCTTCTAACACTTTGGCACAATTTTACTTTCCATCATACTCACGAAAGATATTAAAAAGATGAAGCGTATGTGGCAAACTTAATTCCATTTTTTTTGTAGTTTTCTTTTATAGACTAAACTAGTGATAAAACAAGAAACAAAAAGATTCGATTGCAAGATCTAAAGATATACCTTCAAGCACTCACCTCCCCGGCAACGGCGCCAGAAAAGAGCTTGATGTCTACTACGCAACCTTCTTCTTGTAGACGTTGTTGGGCCTCCAAGTGCAAAGTTTTGTAGGACAGTAGCAAATTTCCCTCAAGTGGATGACCTAAGGTTTATCAATCCGTGGGAGGCGTAGGTTGAAG
Source organism: Triticum monococcum (assembly GCA_034509565.1). Classification (NCBI taxonomy): domain Eukaryota; kingdom Viridiplantae; phylum Streptophyta; class Magnoliopsida; order Poales; family Poaceae; genus Triticum; species Triticum monococcum. Next base: position 702,886,147 of record CM067847.1, read on the forward strand.
ATGGTCTCTCTCAAGCAACCCTGCAACCAAATAACAAAGAGTCTCTTGTGTCCCCAACACACCCAATACAATGGTAAATTGTATAGGTGCACTAGTTCGGCGAAGAGATGGTGATACAAGTGCAATAATGATGGTAGATATAGATTTTTGTAATCTGAAAATATAAAAACAGCAAGGTAGCTAGTGATAAAAGTGAGCACAAATGGTATTGCAATGCTAGAAAACAAGGCCTAGGGTTCATACTTTAACTAGTGCAAGTTCTCTCAACAATAATAACATAATTGGATCATATAACTATCCCTCAACATGCAACAAAGAGTCACTCCAAAGTCACTAATAGCGGAGAACAAACGAAGAGATTATGGTAGGGTACGAAACCACCTCAAAGTTATTCTTTCCAATCAATCCGTTGGGCTATTCATATAAGTGTCACAAACAGCCCTAGAGTTCGTACTAGAATAACACCTTAAGACACAAATCAACCAAAACCCTAATGTCACCTAGATACTCCAATGTCACCTCAAGTATCCGTGGGTATGATTATACGATATGCATCACACAATCTCAGATTCATCTATTCAACCAACACATAGAACCTCAAAGAGTGCCCCAAAGTTTCTACCGGAGAGTCAAGACGAAAACGTGTGCCAACCCCTATGCATAGGTTCATGGGCGGAACCCGCAAGTTGATCACCAAAACATACATCAAGTGAATCACGTGATATCCCATTGTCACCATAGATACGCACGGCAAGACATACATCAAGTGTTCTCAAATCATTAAAGACTCAATCCGACAAGATAACTTCAAAGGGAAAACTCAATCCGTTACAAGAGAGTAGAGGGGGAGAAGAAACATAAGATCCAACTATAATAGCAAAGCTCGTGATACATCAAGATCGTGCCAAATCAAGAACACGAGAGAGAGAGAGAGAGAGATCAAACACATAGCTACTGGTACATACCTCATCCCCGAGGGTGAACTACTCCCTCCTCGTCATGGAGAGCGCCTGGATGATGAAGATGGCCACCGGTGAGGGTTCCCCCCTCCGGCAGGGTGCCGGAACAGGGTCCCGATTGGTTTTTGGTGGCTACAGAGGCTTGCGGCGGCGGAACTCCCGATCTATTCTGTTCCCCAAAGTTTTTAGGGTATATGGGTATATATAGGAGGAAGAAGTACGTCAGGGGAGCCACGAGGGGCCCACGAGGGTGGAGGGCGCACCCCCTACCTTGTGATTCCCTTGTTTCTTTCCTGACATGCACTCCAAGTCCATCGGGTAGCTTTCCTTCCAAAAATAACTTCTCCAAAAGGTTTCATTCCGTTTCGACTCCATTTGATATTCCTTTTCTTCGAAACACTGAAACAAGGGAAAAACAGGAACTGGCACTGGGCTCTGGGTCAATAGGTTAGTCCCAAAAATAATATAAAAGTGCATAGTAAAGCCATTAAACATCCAAGATGGATAATATAATAGCATGAATACTTCATAAATTATAGATACGTTGGAGACGTATCAACCATGGACAATCTTCATCATTTAACTGGATGCTCGGGTGTGAAGGGAGCAATTTCATGAAACTTTTCATAATCTTCTGACATGTCTGTCTTGTCCTCCACTCCCACGATGTTTCTTTTCCCTGAAAGAACTATGTGGTGCTTTGGCTCATCGTATGATGTATTCGCTTCCTTGTCTTTTCTTTTTCTCAGCTTGGTAGAAATGTCCTTCACATAGAAAACCTGCACCACATCATTGGCTAGGACGAATGGTTCGTCTGTGTACGCAAGATTGTTGAGATCCACTGTTGTCATTCCGTACTCGGGTCTTCCATTACCCCGCCTCCTGTCAGATTGACCCATTTGCACAGATACAAAGGGACCTTCAAACCACGTCCATAGTCAAGTTCCCATATCTCTTCTATGTAACCATAATATGTGTCCTTTCCCCTCTTGGTTGATGCATCAAAGAGGACACCACTGTTTTGGTTGGTGCTCTTTCTATCTTGGGCGATCATGTAAAATGTATTCCCATGTATCCCGTACCCTTTGAAAGTCATTATATTCGAAGATGGTAACTGGGACAGCAAGTACATGTCATCTTCAACAGCGTCGTCATGCATGGCACGTGTCTGCAACCAACCGGTGAAAGTCCCCGTTTGTTCATGTGTAATCTAGTCGTCAGACTGCTCCGGGTTTTGGAGCGTAGAATATTCTTGTGTTCCTCGATATACTGAGCCACCAAGGCAGAATTTTGTAGAACTGCGTAGTGTGCTTCAGTGAGAGAATGCCCGTCCATACATATTATTGCTTTCGGTCCTAGCGTGCCTTTTCTACCCAGTCTGCCCTCATGCCGCGATTCAGGAACACCAATCGGCTTAAGGTCAGGAAAAAAGTCAACACAAAACTCAAAGACCTCCTCATTTTCATGGCCCTTGGATATGCTTCCTTCTGGCCTAGCACGGTTATGAACATATTTCTTTAAGACTCCCATGAACCTCTCAAAGGGGAACATATTGTGTAGAAATACAGGACCCAGAATGGCAATCTCTTCGACTAGGTGAACTAGGATGTGTGTCGTGATATTGAAGAAGGATGGTGGGAACACCAACTCGAAACTGACAAGACATTGCACATAATCATTCTCTAACCTTGGTATGATTTCTGGATCGATTACCTTCTGAGAGATTGCATTGAGGAATGCACATATATAGCTTCACAATGGCTAATCGAATGTTTTCCGGTAGAAGCCCCCTCAATGCAACCGGAAGTAGTTGCGTCATAATAACATGGTAGTCATGAGAATTTAGGTTCTGGAACTTTTTCTCTGTCATATTTATTATTCCCTTTATATTCGACGAGAAGCTAGACGGGACCTTCATACTGAGCAGGCATGCAAAGAAGATTTCCTTCTCTTCTTTGGTAAGAGCATAGCCGGCATGACCCTAAGTATGCCGTCTTTTCCGTTCATACATTTCTGGTCCTCCCATGCCTCCGGTGTATCTTTTGTCTTCCCATACATTCCCAAGAAGCCAAGCAGGGTCACGCAAAGATTCTTCGTCACGTGCATCACGTTGATTGCAGAGCGGACCTCTAGGTCTTTCCAATAGGGTAGATCCCAAAATGAAAATATATATTTCTTCTTCCACATGGGTGCGCATCCGTCAGCGTCATTCGGAACAGATTGTCCGCCAGGACCCTTTACAAAGATTACTTTTAAACCTTTGACCATATCAAGTATATCACGACTAGTACGGTGGTGAGGCTTCTTCCGGTGATCTGCCTCACCTTTGAAATGCTTGCCTTTCTTTCTTATGGGAAGCCTGCTCGGAAGAAATCGACGATGTCCTAAGTACACATTCTTCTTACAATTATCCAAATATATACTGTTGGTATCATCTAAATAGTGCGTGCATGCGTGGTATCCCTTGTTTGTCTGTTCTGAAAGGTTACTCAAAGCAGGCCAATCATTGATGGTCACAAACAACAACGCATGTAGGTCAAATTCCTCCTTATTGTGCTCATCCCATGCATGTACACCTTTTTCATTCCACAACTGTAAGAGTTCTTCAACTAATGGCCTTAGGTACACATCAATGTCGTTGCCGGGTTGCTTAGGGCATTGGATGAGCACTGGCATCATAATGAACTTTCTCTTCATGCACAACCAAGGAGGAAGGTTATACATACATAGAGTCACAGGCCAGGTGCTATGATTGTTGCTCTGCTCCCCAAAAGGATTAATGACATCTACGCTTAGACCAAACCATACGTTCCTTGCGTCATCTGCAAAGTCCTCCCACTTTCCCTTGATTTTTCTCCACTGCGACCCGTCAGCGGGTACTCTCAACTTCCCATCTTTCTTACGGTCTTCTTTGTGCCATCGCATCAACTTGGCATGCTCTTTGTTTTGGAACAAACGTTTCCACCGTGCTATTATAGGAGCATACCACATCACCTTGGCAGGAATCTTCTTCCTAGGGCGCTCACCTTCAACATCACCAGGGTCATCGTGGCTGATCTTATAGCGCATTGCACTGCATACCGGGCATGCATTCAAATCCTCGTACTCACCGCGGTAGAGGATGCAGTCATTAGGGCATGCATGTATCTTCTGCACCTCTAATCCTACAGGAAAACCATCATTCTTTGCTTCGTACATACTGTCGGGCAATTCTTTGTGCTTTGGAAGCATCTTCTTTAACATTATCAGCAACTTTTCAAATCCCTCGTCAGATACACCATTCTCTGCCTTCCATTGCAGCAATTCCAGTGTGGTGCCCAGATTTTTCTTGTCAGCTTCGCAATTTGGGTACAACAATTTCTAGTGATCCTCTAACATGCACTGCAACTTCAGCCTCTCCTTTTCACTTTGCACAGTTTCTCTTTGCATCGGCAATGGCCTGACCAAGATCATCACCAGGCTCATCTGATGCCTCTTCTTCAGCTTTTCCCGCATTGCCAACTCAGCTTCTTCCCCCATTGTTGTACCATCCTATTAAGGGAACCCATGGCCAGGATAGTTGTCATCGTCCTATTCTTCTTCATTTTCTTCCATCATAACCCCTCTTTCTCCGTGCTTGGTCCAAACATTATAGTGGGGCATGAAACCAGACTCAAACAGGTGGACGTGAATGGTTCTTAACTTAGAGTAATTCTGATCATTCTTACAGATAGCACATGGACAACACATAAAACCATTCGCTCGCTTGTTTGCCTCAGCCGCAATCAGAAAAGTATGCACGCCCTTAATGAACTGGGGAGAGCATCGGTCATCGTACATCCATTGCCGGCTCATCTTCATTACACAACACCGAAAAGTCCAAATTAATACAAGTTCATACATAAAGTTCATACACACTTATTCTCATAAAACAACATACAAACTCTCTAGCTAAAGCATTTAAATGCAACAATAAATGCGATCAAGATGGCAACTAAGGTAACAATTGTCCAACACCATAATGATACCATGCCTCACTATCAATGGCATATTTTCTAATCTTTCTAATCTTCAAGCACATTTTCTCCATCTTGATCTTGAGATCATCGACGACACCGGCAACAAACAACTCCAGTTTCATCTTCTCTTCTTCAATTCTTTTCAATTTTTCTTTCAAATACTCATTTTCTTTTTCAACTAAATTTAACCTCTCGAAGAGGGTCGGTTGGAATTTCCAGTTCACATATCTCCTAGATAAAAATATCTATGTCAACTTGATGGGAATAATTTGTCATAAACACGAAATGCAACAAATAGTTATAAAAAAGAATATACCACATCCGAATCATAAACCGGACGAGGGCCGACGGGGACGGATATCAAAACCATGCCACTATGTATAACAAACAACGTGCGGGTAAGAAAATTATATAAGTAATTATATATCTAAATCACGCAAACATGATTTTTTTATAAAAAAGATAAGAACAAGGGTGGTGCCGGCGATGGGACGGTGTAGGCGATCGACGGTGGTTAGGATGGGGATGGGAAGGAACTAAGTAAACCACACCTACATATGCAAACAAAGAGTTAATTTGAGCTTAAATTGCATATAAATCAAATGAACTACCACATATAATTACTCCCAAACTAAAACCCACAAATCACTATACTTATAGAGCATTGCAAGAGCTAATCTAGCAATGAGAGATGAAAGGACAAAGTTGCTAACATTTGTGATCACTTGGATGGGTGGGGGGCCTTGAAATCTTAACAAATTTTGGGCAAAATAAAGGATGAGCTCAAGATTTGGGGAAGAACAGAGAGGAGAGGAAAGGGGAAGAACAGGGAGCTCGATCGCGGGCTGGACGAAGGGTTTATATAGGAAAACCTTTAGTCCCAGTTCATGACACAAACCGGGACTAAATGTGAGCTTCTAGTACCGGTTCGTGCCACGAACCGGGACTAAAGGGACAGGTGCGGCCCCAGCATGACACCAGCCTACCACCACCTCTTTAGTCCCGGTTCATGGTACGAACCGGTACTAGAGGTTCAATACGAACCGGGACTAATGATGCCCGCCTGCCTAGCCGCTGGAACCGGCACTAATGATCACATTAGTACTAGTCCGTTTACAAACCGGGACTAATGTATCTCACGTAAAGTAGTTTTTCTACTAGTGACCTGTGAACATGCATGGCAAAGAAATATGAAATTTTGACGTAAATGGTCATTAATTATAACCAACAATGTTGGATATAGGAACTAGATAGATAATCTATTGTTTGCCAATTGCGCTATATGTTGACAGCTTGGTGCTGACTGCTAATTAAGCAAATTCTTCTCACGTTTGGTGAGTGGCGTGGCTGTGGTGCGTTGACATCGTACCAGAATCTTTGCTAGAAACGTACCCCCTACAAGTAAGACAACTTTCCATACTAGCTACAACAAAAATACTAACGTCCAAACTAAGGTTCCACAAGTCAGAACCTTAATTAAGGCTGGTCGTCGCCAGCGGCGACTACATCGTCGTTGTCATTGTTGATGTCATGCTTCTCTCCTCCGACGCGGGATACTCCAACTCCGAGTCGGCAGGATGCTCCTCCCCCTCCATGCTCTCGACGGCAGGATCGTCGAAAGTGTCGTCGGGAATGGGGGCGGCGAGAGCTCACCCGAATCCTCATTAGAAGCGGGAGGGGTTACCTTGTCGCTGGAGGAGGTATAGCCCATGGCCAAACCAGGTCGAGATTGCGCTGCATTTTTTGCACCAATAATAAGTACTTGCAAATCTCTCTGGCTATAGCTAACTTTCTAATAATTAACTATGAAATGTTTGCTAGATACTTTTCGTTACCAATATTGCTAACAAATAAACGTTCATGCATGCATCACATATACGTATAGTTCATTGTTTTAACAAATAAAAAATATTCTTCAAATTAACTAGCAACTCGGAACAAATTAACAATTTAATTAGATCTATAACCAGCTTTTTAATAGATACACAAATTTACTTCTAACACATACACAATTAATTTCTAACTAACATTTCCACATTTTCCCTAAATTAACATTTGCTAATAATAATTAATTATGAAACTAGCTATCTATAACTAGAAGTTACTACTGACTTTTTTTACCAATATTGCTAACAAATAAGCGATCATGCATGCATCATATATACATATACTTAATTGTTTAAACAAATAAACAATTTTCTTCAAATTAACTAGCCACTCGGAACAAACAAATAATAATTTCATTAGCTAGATCTGTAATCAGCATTTTGATACACAAATTTACTTCTAATAGATACATAATTTACTTCTAACTAACATTTCCACAATTTCGTCAGTGGCGCCTTTGCTCGTCGCCAAGGATGGCACGTGCGCGAGCTAAAGCACGACACCGACCAACTTCGGCACCCGAGGCTTGCCTGACGCCCTCCTTTGCTACTACCTCCTCAACAGCAAGGTGAGCCTCCCACTCTCCATTTCCCCCTAGTACTTCCAATGACTATTCAGAAAATCATCCAAGAGAGAGGCAGTAGCAGCAGACCAAAGCAAACGAAGATCAACTCATTTTTGCTATTGGCTTTTAACCTCTTGTTCTTTGTGATTCAAGTCTTCGAAGGATTAGGGCTTAGGGCAACTCGCTGGCAGACATTCAGAGTTTGCTAGGTTATATATGCAAGTCCTTTTAAAATATGAAACTTCTGTGTAGTGATGAGCTTCTGCTCATCTTTATTGATTCATCTCCAGTTAAGGGGTGTGCCTTCTAATGCATTCATTTTCTCTTTCATACTGTGGGGTTCATCTTTGTTTTGTAGAAAATTGGTAGGTGAAACTACTGAAAAGGAGCTAATCAGCCAATCCGCAATAAAGCATTGCATTGATTTTTTCTCCTGATATGTGGCCCGTCATATGACCTTTATTTTTCTTATCATTGTGGAGAAATTCATGATATATGTTGGTTGGTCCTGTAGGTGCCCCGATAACAAATTCGTGCATTATCATGGTGTAAATGTTATTGTTCCTTTCCTGGAAGTTAAAAGAGCGCAACTGATTGACCATGGTTTTAATGGACAATCTTATTTGTAATGTTCTTGATCCAAATCAACTATGTTGACATGCTTCAAATGTGGTAATTTACTCCTGGGTTCTTGACTACTTTGTTTATCCTTGCAAGACTACAAAATAAATCATATATCCTGATTATTCTACTCCCTGCAACCAACCTTACCATCAAAATGAAAAGCATGTAAATTTTTTTTTGGATTATTAGCCACACAACTTGGATAGCAAATAAGTTCATCCAATTGGTAAATTGTAATAGTGGGTTGAATGGCAAGCAACTGTCCAGCTGAAACACAATAATGTGGAGAATGTTGCTTCCAGCTTTGACACATTGAAATTGATTTACCGCTTTGGCTATCTGTTTTGCTTTTAGCTATTATAGAAGATGCCATATGTACATTTATTTGCTCTGCATCACTGCAGCTTTTTAAATTCTACATAAAAATACAATTTCTTTGTTATTTATTTACCAATGCAATCTCCATTAGTTTATTTTTGTTGTATGAATTGAATCCTAAAATAGCATAACTTTCTTAATGTTTCCTGATTTTTGTATTGCTTTCAGTCAGATTCAGAGTCATTTGTTCTTTTCTTATAGAGCAGAGGTGTTCAAACAACTGTACCTATTTTAGTCGGAATCATCACCAGTATTGCTTTTCCTTCCAGTTTTGTGGTGGTCAATGCATGCAGAATATGTAGATTTTCCAATGGATTTGGTTGCATGATGTTGGATTATAAATTGATAGTCTCAGTTGGTTTGTGTGTTAGCCTGTTACAAATCCGACATCCATGTTTTACTTATCTGAAAACTACTATGGCTCCTATATGACTGAGAAAAAGAAAAATTAAAACTGAAAGAGAAAGGAAAAAAAGGAAGAATAGAAAAACCAAAAAGACTGAAAGGTTCTAGAACGTTCCCAAAAACGGAAACTAGCAAGATGGGTTGGCCCAAAACGTTTGCAGCGGGAAGTGCGGGGTGCACGTGCGGTCGCTGCCTAGTATTAATATTCTAAATATATATATATATATATATATATTACAAAAAAATCTAAAAAATTGGAAAATGTTGAACAAGTATTTGAAAGATTTTGAACAAGTATTTGAAAAATAATTTTAATCAAGCATTCGGAAAATATTGAACAAGTATTTGAAAAGTCTGAAAAAGCTTTTGAAAAATTGTTAATCAAGCATTCAGAAAATGTTGAATGTGTATAGGAAAATCCTTTATCATGAATTAAAAAATGATGATTTTTTATCACGTATATAAAAATGTTAATCAAGCATTTTGAAAAAGAAATGTTGATCAAGTATTTGAAAAATGTTAATAAATCCTTTAAAATGCCAAATGTATATAGAAAAAATGTTGAACATGTATTAAAAAAATTATGAAATTTTTTTATCATGTATATAAATATGTTAATCAACCATCATAAGAAATATTTAAAAAGTATTTGAAAAATGTTATCAAGCAAAAAATATTAAATGTGTATAGAAAAAATGTTTTTCATGTATTAAAAATGATGCTTTTTTATTATGTATATCGAAATGTTAATCAAGCATTTGAAAAAATATTGAACAAGTATTCGAAAAATGTTATTCAAGCAGTTGGAAATGTTAAATAAAAATATTTTATTTGGAAAAATTTAATCAAGCATTTAATAAAATGCTAAAAATATATAGGAAAAGGTTGACCAGGTATTAGAAAATCTTAGTCTTGTTTTTGATCTTTTTTTTAATCAAGGGCTCTAAAAGATTAAAAAATCTATATATAAAATGTTGACCATGTATTCAAAACTATTAAACGTGTATTAGATATATACCAACATTGTGCATTGAAAAACTAGGGTGGAAAGCGAGAAAAACAAAGAAAATTAACAAAGTGGAAAGAAAGGAAAAAGGCATTGAAAACCGAGAAATAAACCAAGAAAATCAAAGCAAAACAAAGAAAAAGAAAGGAGAAAACGCAATGAGAACCGTGAAAAGAATAAATAAAACCAAATAAAATGAAAGAAATCTAGTGAAAAGGAAGAAAAGAACAAAGAAAACTGTGAAAAATAAAGAAAAACAAAAAAATAACCCAGAGAATCGTATGGAAAACCAGCTATATACCCCTTAAGAGCAACTCTAGCAGACCCCGCAAAATCTCGACCCGCAAAACACGTTTGCGGGTCGAAAACTAACGTGGCCGAACGGAAACCATAGATAAACTGCATAATTTAGAAAAACAGTTCCGCAGGAGAAGTTGCACCTCGTGGACGCGAGTAGGTCATCAAGTACTACATATATTTTACATGATCAAACACTACAAACACTAGTTCATACTACATACTACATTAGTACTAGTACTAGAGGGGTGCGGATCTCACGGCGGTGAGCTCGCGGCCATGGACGACGCCGTGGAGGAGCTCAATCCTCCTCGCTGGAGCTGCAGAGGTTGATGTACTTTGCCCTCTGCTCCTCGCGGATGAGCCGCCACTCGTTGTCCTTCTCCTTGGCGGCGAGGTTGGCCGCGACCGCCTGCCGCCACTAGAGATCTTCGAGCTCCTCGGCGTGGCGTCGACGCTCCGCCTCCTTGCGCACGCTCCGCTCGGCAATGTCGGCCACAACCGCGCCGACGTCGGTGATGAAGTCCTCCGGTCCGACGACTCCGCGGTGGCCGAGCTCCTCGGGCTCCTCAAGCTCCTCCTTGACGGGGACGAACTCGAAGTCCTCCGGCTCCTCCGACCACTCCCTCTTCACGGGGAGAAGGCCCGTGCCGGAAGAGGAGGAGTTCCCGGCGTAGGAAGATCTCGCCGCGCAGGAGAAGGACATGGCAGAGGACGGGGTATGGCCGTGCCGACGGTCATACTCGTCCGTCTCGCGGATGCGGAAGCTCGCCGACGGCGACAGGCCGCGGTTGGTCCACTTCCTCGCCCCGCGCTTCCTCGCGCCGTCCGACCGGACGCGCCGCTCGCGCTTGGGGTCGCTTCCACCGCCGGATCTGCTGCCGGAGCCGCGTCCGGAGCTCCACATATGGCCCCACATGGCGGCTGGAGGCGGGAGGTGGTCGCCGGCGGCGAGAAATGTGGAGAAGAGGGGTGGGGAATTGCATGGCTCGGCGGCGGCGGGGGATAGGGTTTCGACCCGCAAACGCGCCGTGGAACCATAGATATAGTGATAGGGGTGTGTGGTTTGCGGGCCGCGGTAAATTTTTTAACGGGCCGGACGAATATGCAGGCTCTGTTCTGGCTGGAAAATTGAGCCATGCCCGCATACTCGCCGGAATTTTACGGTTTCGCGTCTTTTGCGGGGTGTGTTAGAGTTGCTCTAAGTAGGTCGCACCCCACAGGATTGCAGGACCCGACTCTTGCTTACTGGTCTGCAGTGCTAGCTATTATCTCCGCGACATGGATTGAATCCTTGTATCTCCCCAGCGAGACATAGTCATTGCATTCAGAATGATATTGTTTAAGTTTCTGGACGCGAGTAATACTGGGACGGCCCACGACTACTCCCAAACTCACGGTAGCCCGCTCAGTATGCATCTGGCATATCCGGGTTTTCAATTCCATTTTTTTTCATTTTTCCTTTCTCACTAATTTTCGTTTTTCTCTTTTTTCTAATTTTCAATTTGTTGTCTTTTTCGTTTTTTCATTTCGAATTCAATTTATTTTCTCAAATCTCTTAACGATTTCTCAAATAGATTAACATTTTTTGAAATTTGATTTTTTTTCAAATCGGTGCATATTTTTTGAAATTCAAAGTTTGTTCGTCCAATTAAAAAATTTTACAATCGAAATTAAAAAAATCAACCAAATCAAAAAATGTTTGTCAATTTTCAAAAAATGTTCTTCATATTTCAAAAATGTTCATCAAATTAAATAAGTTCTCTTCAATTCAAAAGTTGGTCAACTAATTGAAAACAATGTTCACTGAATTATGTATTTAGTTAACCAAATATAAAAATATTGATCAAATTTCAAAATATGTTCACCAAAATTAAAAAGTTCATTTTTAAGAAATTTAATATTATAGATGGAACTCGTGAATATATTTTGATTTCCGAATATATTCTTGAAATGCATGAATATTTTGAATTGATGAACATGTTTTTAATTCACAATCATTTTTAGTTTTTATAATATCAATATTTTCAAATTAAATAAACTCTATGAATACACGAGCAATATCTCCAAAATCATGAATATTTTCTATTTCTTTGAATTAGTTCAAAATTCTTTTTTGTGCAATTCGGAACTATTTTGAAATCCCGAATTATTGTACAGAATAAAAAATATAACAGAAACGAAACAAGAAAAGGTGAAAAAACAAAATAGAAAAAATATGGCGCAGCCCGCCCCGCGCATGGGCCAGCTCCTAATCAGCGCTACGGGCGCTCGCTAGCGACACCTAGCGGGCCGGCCCACCAACCGGCTCAGTAAGGAAAACGCGAAAAAAAAACTAATCTAATTGTGAATATTGGATCAATAGGGTATGAATCCAGCACCTCAGTGCTCACAACTTAACGCAATAACCACCAGACAATCCTAGCTCTTCTATATAGAGATAGAAACCCGGCGTAGTTAATGTTTGCTTAGTAAAACATTAATGTATAACCAATATAAATCTCTTTGAAAAAAAGATAATGGATTTTTAGAAAAGTTCATCATTTTTTCAAATAATTAACTTTGAAAAAAATCATCGATTTTGAAAAGGATTTCATCAATCAGTTCATCGAATTTGAGAAAAGACTTCATTGATTTTGAAAAAAGTTCATTGATTTTGAAGAAAAAGTTCATCGATTTGAAAAAGATTTCATCAATTTTAAAAAGAGTTCCTCAATTTTGAAAAAGAGTTCATCAATTTTGAAAAGTGTTCATCAATTTAAAAAAAATCATCAATTTGGAAAAGAGTGCATCCATTTCGAAAAGTGTTCATTCAACTTAGCAGAAGGAAAAAAGGAAAAGAATAAAAAACCAAACAAAACCATTCTGAATAAAAAGAAAAACAAAAAATAGAACAAAACCCGTTCTGAATAAAAAAGAAAGACGGAAAAATAGAAAAAGGAATCGTAAGAAGAAAAAGAGGAAGAAGATGTAGTTGTGTAGCTAAAGCTAGATGGCGAAGTGGTTAGCGTATCATGCCAATGACCGTGAAGTCGCAGGATCGAGTGGCTACGTAGGCGTGCATATTTTTTGTTTATGACGGAAAAAAATGGAATGGGCCGAGCCCAGCTAACGCTGTCGCGGGTGCCGGTTTGCAGAAACAGCAATAACCGGCACCTGCAGCGCTAAATAGGAATCGGTCTCGCCATTGCGATTCTGTACAGTGAGGGAAACAACCGGACCAACTAACTGCTAGTGACTATTGACATTGTACCATTTAGATTTCTGAATTATTTGAAAACATGTTCACAGATTTCAAATGAAGTTCAACATCATGCAAAAAAAAAGCTCACATGTTGAAAAAGAAGTTCACAAAATCAAAAAAGTTCATGTATTCAAAAAATTCACAAATTCAAAAGAAGTCCATTTCTTTTTAAAAAAACTTCATTAATTTTTTTAAATACGAAAACCCGAAAAAGTTTCCAAATTAGAAAGAAGTACAAAATTGAAAAAAGTTCATCTATTTTGAAAAAATACACATCTAATCTGAAAAAGGTTCATCGAAATGAAAAAAACATCAATTTTGAAAAAAGTTCATGGAATTGGAAAATAAAAGGAAGGAAAGAAGGAAAAAAGAAAAGAAGAAGGAAGAAATAACGGGAAAAGATGTAGCTTATCAAATCCACGCCAGTGGCCAGGTGATTACCGCAGTGTAAGTTGAAATCGGAGGTCCCTGGTTCGATTCTCTCCGCGGGCTTAATTGTTTTCGAAGAAACCAAATAAAAAAAAAGGGGATTTGGGCCGGCCGGGCGTGGAGGTGTGTGTCGTGCCCCTTTGCAAAATGCATACAAACGGGCGCCTGAAGCGCAAAATAGCAAGTGTCGCGCCCCAATGTCTTGCATTAAGCGAGACAGGCTGGAGCCCCTCATTGAAGGGAACCCCCAACTGGGCCGGCCCAGGCAAATGGGAAACACCAACCTTGTATCTGTTTCGCGTTTTTCACGTTTTTTGTTGTCACTGTTTGCTTTTTCTAATTTATACTTCCAAATATTCCAAACAAATATATTGAAAAAATCAATCTTTATAAAACATTTCAAAAATGTTGACCAAACATTTGAAAAAAAATCAAATGTGTATAAAGAAATTTTTTATCACGTATACGAAAAATGTATAAAAAAATAAAATGTGTATCAAACAATTTAATCATGTATTAAAAAAGTTCACAAATCATTTGTAAAAGTGCTGAAGAAGTGTTTGAAAAATGTTAAGGAAACATTTGGAAAATGTTAAATGTGTATATCTAAAATGTTGACTATGTATTTCAAAACTAATGAGACAAATCTGATCATGTATATAACAAATGTTAATCAAGCATTTGAAAAGTATGGAACAAGTATTTGAAAATGTTAAATGTTTATTGAAATTTTTTTGACCATGTATTAAGAACATGTATATAAAATGGTATTCAAGCATTTGTAAAAACTAGTAAGTGTGCACGTGCAACCTCTATTTGAACTAATAAGTATGCACACGCAATATGCATCTATTTGGATTAATATATTATACTAAACTTAATACAAGACAATTTATTCATAAATTTGAAATTTCTCTATAAATTACACGATCTCTTATTTCCAACTCGCACAAATAATTTGAAATATCGTTTCTCCTTAATCAACATGTCTCCTGTATTAAAAGACCACCCACTTTTCTCAATGTATAAAATTCAAAATTAGTTAGAAGATTCATTATGATTCTTCATATGCACACATTTATGCAAGTATAGTCACACATGAAAATGTCACTTAGGACAAGCTAAGGAACCATTTTAGTGCCAACAAATTCTAGTCAAGAATTACACAAGATCGTCATGAACATATATAGAGAGAAGTGACCTCTCTTTCTTCGAGATTGATCGAACAACAAGTTTTTTTATATATCTATCCGACACTACTACATATATACAATATAACATCTCTTATAATCGCTAACATCTAAAATCAGTTTCAGCTTTCACATGGCATTCTCCGTCTTTATGTATGACATGGTCAAGAAAGAATCCCGCCAATTCCTCTTGAATTGCTCGTATGCGATCATGTGGTATGAGTTCATTCCGCATCTGTCACATCTAATTTAAAGAAGATGGTCAATACATATATATGAAAGAAACTCAACACAATTGATAGTAATAAAATAAAATTGTGAATATTGTTTATGTACTAAATAATATGAAATTTACCATGACCACAAAATATCCTACATTCATCATCATCATAATCAACATGAAGTTTTTGCTTCTCTTGTATGTAGTCCAAGTTTTCTATCATGAAAACATGTTAACTCAACTGTAGATAAGAACGGTATGAAAATGCTCATGTAAAATTACAATTGCCATGTATCTGCTGGACAGACAAATACACTTATGCAAACGTCAGGGTTTTTTAGTAAAACTTATACGAACTTTAGTTTTTTTCATTAAAACTTATGCAAACTTCTGGGTTTTTCTAGTGAAATGTAATTTCATAACTGCAAGTAAGGTCTTGGTTCAGCGAATTTGTCTGTGAGTTCACTATGTAGTCGTGAGTTGGCCATGTAATAACCGGTAGTCAGTACTTAAAAAAACACGGATGTCTGTTGCAGGTACGCGAAAATCAGTGAAAAAATTAAAGAAAGCAAGAAGGTGGACGTCTCTGTGTGTGCTCCAGCGCTCCTCTATTTCTCACTGCCTCATCTCTAGTTCCTGTACTTCTAGATGTGTCACCACCGGCGAGGTAGCGATGACAGTAAAAAAACAACACTCGATACTTACTTGATTAATGCGTGCGTGTGGTGCGTTCGCGTGAAGGCGAGCGTCTCCGTCGTTCAGGCCTGCGAGCGGCCGCGGCGACCGTGTCCTCTCACCAGCTGGGCGGCATTGTCGACGCAGGTGAGTCAGTCGTCCAGCTTTGAGGCGACGACCTCCATGCACCGGGATTAGCTTTGGACGACATCGTCCACGCATAATGGAGCAGCACATGTCAGAGCTGAGGGAGTCAGCGGTGGCTTCGGGCGAGTGAGATGGGGCCG
This sequence comes from Triticum monococcum, assembly GCA_034509565.1. Lineage (NCBI taxonomy): Eukaryota > Viridiplantae > Streptophyta > Magnoliopsida > Poales > Poaceae > Triticum > Triticum monococcum. Next base: position 702,902,311 of record CM067847.1, read on the forward strand.
TGATTAGCTTCACCTGCTGTACAATGGCCGAGACCTGCACCGCCCTGGGGACGATGATGGTTGGCGACCAGGCGAATCTACATGCATGGCTGTGGGGTAGACTTTTTTGGCCCACTTATACTGGTCCAAGATACTCAGTGTTGCCCCCACTTGAAGGACCTCGGCGGTGGGTGGTTGTCAGCGTGGGTGTTGTGGATGGAGCTGAAGTCGACGCGGATGCCAGTGGTTCCCGGAGAGCATGCCCAGGATGTGGAGGAAGTCATTGCAGTCAATAGAAGTGTGTTCAGAGGAAGCCGCAGCTCCTCCTCGCGTCTCTCTCATTGTGGCTCGCATGGGTGGTGGGCTGGTGACGGCTGGCGACTCACGATCACGATTCCCTGATAGGAGACGATAGGATGCGCTCGCGATTAGTTTGCTAATAATTAGATGCGTTCGTGATTAGTTATCTAATAGGATGCAATCATGATTAGTTTCCCAATAATTAGATGTGTCTGTGATTAATTTCCTAATAGGATGGCTCGTAATTATTTTCCTAATAATAGGATGCATGCGTGATTTTTTTCCTAATAATAGGATGTGTTTGTGATTAGTTTCCTAATAATTAGATGTGCCCGTGATTAGTTTCTTGATAGGATGTGTCCGTGATTATAGTTTCCTAATTGATCATACATGGACTTTCATATTTTCCTTCACGGTGGAGTATGGTCAGTCAATGTAAATTGTTAAGTGCACACAGAGAACAGATTCGGTTAAGGCTAGCCGTTAGATTGAGTTTAGTGGGACTAATCATGCGATGGTAATGTATTCGTGTACGTTTTATGGGGTGCACTTAGAGAAGATAATGTTTGCTCTTTTATAAGTAGTATAGATATAGATGTTGAATAAGTATATACTTTTTTAATCAAACGGAAAAATGTTTACCATGAATTAAAAAATGTTGTATATAAAAATGTTTACCATGTATCAAACAGAAACATGTATATAAAAATGTTGTAAAAATGTTATTCAAGAATTTTTTTAATCTGCACAGAAAAAGTGTTTACCATGTATTAAAATGTGATGAAATTGTTTGATCATGTCTATTAAATTTTTAACCTAGCATTGGAAAAATGTGGCAAAAGTGTTTGTTGATCAAGCATTTGACAAATGTTAAATTTGTATAGAAAAATGTTGACCATGTCTTTAAAAAAGATAATGTATACAAAAATGTTAATCAACAATTTCAAAATAAGTTGAACAAGTATTAAAAAATTTTAATCAAGCATTTGGAAAAATGCTAAATGTGTATAGTAAATTTTTTGCCCATATTAGATTAATTAGCGATTTAAAGAATTGTAAAATGTGCATATAAAAAAATGTTAATATTGTTATAAAAAAATTTGATCAACAATTTGAAAATATTTAAAATGTGTATAGAAAAAAATGGTGACCTCCTATTAAAAATGTTAAGCTTGTATTGAAAAAATGTTAGACATGTATTAGAAACATGTTGTTGGCAGATACAAAAAATGTAGAATGAAAACAAAAAAACAAAGAAAATCGAAAAAGAAAAACCAAAAAAGGAAAATCTTAACAAAAACGAAAAAACAAAGAAAAAATGTAAATAGAATAAAAAATAACTAACGCAAAACAAAAAACTCGAGAAGAAAAAGGAAAAGAAACAAAAGAAAACAAAAAAGCATCGAAAACTGAAGAAACAAATGAAAAAAGAATGAAGAAGAAAGAAAGAAAAGAAGCTAAAAAGAAAAAAGAAAAAAAACTAAAGAAAACCGAATAAAATAAAAGAAAATGGAGAAACATAAATAGAAAAAAAACAAAAAAAGCTGTGAGAAACCAATTCTTTTCCTTCTAATATGTTCTGCCCAAGTAGTCTAATACTCCCTCCATTCCAAAATATAGTGCACCCGCGCTTACCGAGGTCCAACTTTGACCATAAATTTAACCAACAAGACCGACTGCGACGGGAAAAAAATTGTATAATTGAATTTCGAATACGAATTCATTGATATAACTTTTGCTCCCGCTGCAATCGGTCTTGGTAGTTAAATTTATGGTCAAAGTTGAAGCACGCGGATAGAGAAAGCACTACATTGTGGAATGAAGGGAGTATGAATTAGATGTTGTCCCAATGATTATTAGTGTGATAAAGCAACCTGGAGGTTAGTGTAACAAAAAGCAACCTAGAGGTCTCAGGCTCGCCACCTCCAGCCTCGGCCTTACAGCCCTTAGGCCGCCACACTTCATCAAGAATATAAAAAAGGTTGATGAGTGCTCCTTCAGGAGCCTCACAACGATGTGACGCGCTCTCAGCCACCTGCCACGCGTCGCGCGTCGCGTTCTGGGCTTTTCCTTTGGATTTTTTTTTCACACGCACTTTCGGCTTTTTAAAGTTTTTTTCTGTGTTTTTTGACGTTTTGGTTTTCCACCGGTCTTCCTTAGATTTTGCACGAAAAACACAATTTTTTTACTTCGGCGAGAGGCACGATTTTGCTTCCGCAAAAGGTACGATTTGCTTTTGAGAGAGGCACAACCATGCCTCTCGGAAATGAAAAAAAAACACTTTTCCTGTTTTTTGTTCTTCCGCGAGAGGCACGGTTTTTCTTTTGCGAGGGGCACGCTCGTGCCTCTTAGAAATGAAAAAACGTATTTTCTTTTTTTTTCTTTCGTTAGAGGCATGGTTTTGCTTCCGCGAGAGGCACGGTTTTGCTTCGCGACTCTCGGAAACGAAAAAAACGTGTTTTCTGTATTTTTTACTTGCGCGAGAGGTACGGTTATGATTTTGCGAGAGGCGCGGATGTGCCTCTTTTGGAAAGGGAAAAAACCATGCTCCCAGTTCAGCTTTTTCGTCCGGGTTTTTTCATGAAAAAAAAATTGTTAAAACCTATCAACATGGGATCTAATTTTGAAGATCTCGATGCGAAGAATCAACGGTGAAAATGATTTGTGATTTAGACGCATGGTTTAAGAGATAAAACATTTTGAATAAACACATCTATGAAGAAAGGAAAAATTCTCGGGTTGCGACAAGTGGCGCACATGCAACGCGTCATTTGTCACAACCTGGAAAGATGGTAGTGATCTTTGTGAGGAGTACTTCTCAATTAGTAATTTCTTAAAAATAATGCCTCAAAAGAAATCAAAAACACCAAAAGGAAAAATAATGCCTTAAAAAGGCTTTTAAAGCGTGAACCAGAGCTCGAACCCGCGTCCTCCATTCATTTAGCGAGCGTTGCTACCAACGGAAGCTGCCACCGGTTGTTATAATTTGAGGCTCGAACGTTTAAGTACCATACTCTGTTGAATTCTCCTTTTAAAGTACACATAAAATATTTTGTATATCCGCTGAACATTTTGCAATATCGGTTGAAATTTTTCTTAAAATAAGTTGAATATTTTAAATAATACATGATGAACATTTTTGAAAATATGAATATACGAGATGAACAATTTTCGGATACACACTGAACATTTGTAAAAGAATGTTGAACAATTTACGAATACACATTGAACATTGTGTAATATACAGTGAACAAAATTAAGAAACATATTGAACATTTGTATATTTGTTGAAAAAACAAAACCGAAAGAGAAAAACCAAAACCAAAAGAGAAAAACAGGACAAAACCAAAAACCAGAAGAGAAACAGGAGAAAACCAAACCAAAATAATAAACATAAACAAAACTAGACGAAGAAAACCGGAACAAAACCAGAAGAAAGAAACAAGAGAGAAAACCAAAACGTGGAAGAAAAAAAACTAACAAAAGAAACAGCAGCGAACGAAAAAGAAGCACGCGAACCCGTAGTGGGCCGGCCCAACGTGCACGCGAACGAAAACAGCTGCGAGCGTTTCCTCGACAGCTTGCCGCACGCGCGCGTCAAATAGGAATTGCCATTCTGTGGCAGATGAGAGTCCCTGCTCGACGCCCGCGTGCGTCAATATGACGACTTCAAGAATCAGGAAAAAATTACGTTAAACGCGTGGAGTCGAAGTCATTACCTCCAGGCAGGAGGCACCGTCGGGAGCCAGTTGAGGTAGAAAACGTGGTTGACTTTATTGCAACGCTAAGCTATAAGTACTAACAAGTAATGGCAGATCCGTTTTATCCTTTTTCAGTATTTCTTGAAAAAATGTGAACAATCTTTCTTAGTAAATGTGAATAATGTTTGAAAATGTGAACACATTTCAAATAGAACAAACCTTCATAACACGTTTATTTTCGGAAAAGTGAACAAAAACTGAAAAACATGAACAAAATTCTATATACGCTGAACAATTTTAAGTGCAAATTTAACATTTTTGTAATATACACTGAACAATTTTTTAATATACATTGAACATTTTTTGTAATATTCATTTAGTAATTTTCGAATACACATTGAATATTTGTGTAAAATATGCTGAACAAATTTCAAATATACAGTGAACATTTTTAAGTATTCATCAAAAAAATTCTTAAAATATGATGAACATTTTTATAATGTACGGTGAACTTTTTTGTAATATGTCATGAACATTTTATTAATGTATGATGAACATTTTTCTAATACATGATGAACATTTTTATATTCCATTGTGAAATTTATCATAATATACGGTGAACATGTCTTAATATACGATCAACATTTTTGTTATACGCGGTGAACACACAGAAGAAAAAAACATAACAGAACCATCAAGAACTGGACAAAACATTGAAAAAACGAAGCAAAAAAAAAACCACAGAAGAAAAACGAAAAAAAAAACCTGCAGGAAACATCGAAGGAAGCAGCAGCGAACGAAATAGCAGGCGAATCCGTACGTGGGCCGGCCCAACTGGACGATCGCCTCAGCGAAGGGACGATCTTTTGACGCTAACGACGTCAAATAGGATCTGCCGTGGCAGATTGTCGTTGATTCGCACATAGGGAGCAATCATCAAGCGACATGGGCCGGCCCAATTATCTTTAAAGAACGGGCTACAGTACGTGCCGGTTTTAGCTACATTTTAGGAGGTTCCGGTTGGATTTTCCTTTCACTAGAAACCTTCTAGAAGGTAAGGGAAGGTTCCTGAACCGGTTTTATGTCTTTTTCAGTTTCTTTTTCGTTTTTTATTTTCTATCATTTTTCCTTTTTATTTTCTTTTTCGTTTTTATTTTCTTTTCCTTCCTTTTTTAATTTAAATTTTACTTTTATTTTTCAACAATCTTCAGAAATTTTAAAAAAGTTTGCATTTTTTAAAATCATTTTTTCTAGAAAGTTCCTTTTTGAAATTTTGTTTTCCTACTTTACAACAGATGCTCAAAATTCCAAAAAAAATAGAATTTCATATTGTAAATGTTAGAATTTCAATTTTTTTTCAGAAATTCGGAAAACATTGGGAAGTTCAAACGATGTATCCACTTTCAAAAATTGTTTGCAAATTCAAAAAATGTTCAAGTTTTCAATTTTTTATTTCAAAATAACAAAATATTCCGGGGATCTCAACAAACGTTCGCCTTTGAATTTTTGTTCACAAATTTTAAAAATTGTTCCGGAATTTCACTTTCCAAATATGTGCAAGAATAAAAAGAGCCATGTTTTCAAAATAAAAAATCTTTCTGTGCAAAATCATGAGCAAAATGACCTTCTAGGTGTTCGCTTACTGGTCAACAAAGCTGGTGTTTGCTTTGAGACAATTATATAAATAACAGAACTTTCGATGGGGTACACAACTGTAGTATGAAGACAACATTAGAATAGAGAAATACACTACAAATTTAGACGAAGAGAAGATAAATTAATAACCTCTCAGAGAGCAAAACAAAATGTTGGTTATCATCACCTTGTAGTACATTTGACAAGCCTTGTAGTGCATTTGCCAATAGTCACCTCTCTGCATCAATAATAGAAATTGTACCTTAGTCCGTCTACTAGAAAATTGAGCTATTACTTTTTAAGTTAATTGATATGTTAAATTCTGCAATAGCTTCGATCAACAGGCAATTTTACTGGGCATGATAGTGCTTGTTAAACAAAACTGCTACAACAAACTGCAACATTCCATTTGAGTTAGTGTCGGTTCATTATACCAGTGTTAATCTCAATCTGGTCATTTCAGGTGCGAAGGAATCTAGATCAGTCCATGAAAGTTTGATAATTATGCGATTTGACCGACGCCAGGTCGAGGGCTAGGTGCTGAGCCTCGGGGGCCTTCGCAATCGGGTCGTCGCCAGGGATTGGCGTGTGCAACTATCGATTCATTATGTTGGCAGTAATCTCGACGGGGTATAGCGCGTAGCCGAAACACCGGATGGGATTCACATGAGGCTTTTTACCCGGGTCCATGCCCTTACAGTGGACGTAAAACTCGAGAGAAGTCTGTATTACAACCTTAAACTACCACTAAAGTCCAAAACAAAACCATGAACTATAAAACCATCTAGTTTACAAGCCTCAACTTTCAAAACCGCACGAAAAACAACCCTCAAGTGCTTTTTGACGGTTTTTACTTGTTTTGACTAGTCAACATCCAAGTCAGCGACCAGTCGTCCGCCACATCACCATGTCCCATAGAACCCCACTCTAGCTTCTCAGTCATCTCTCCCTCCCGCACCACATAAACATCATCACAATTGTAGGGTTTGTTTGTTGTCCGTGGAACTTCCCGGATTCCAACTAACAACATGGATGAAACATTCCGTGAAACACACTGCAAGCCAAAATAAGTTCCAATACAATATAGTACGAAGTACAGTTTCGTGCTTACACCACAATCCACAAAAGAAGGGAGAATTCTCCGAATTCCTCTCATGTAGCAACGTCATCTTTAGTGATCATCTCTTCCCATGTCACTCTGAGATCATCTTCAGTGTCAGATCGATCAATCTCTTCGTTCGTATACACAGAATATGGTTGGCATGGAATTCATCTCTTCCCGGCATCACTTCAACTAGAAGTTGGCGCCCCTCATGCGCATCCATTTGTGTGCTTGTTTTTCCTCAAAGGGAATACATTCACATTTCATGTCATGATAATTAGCGATTCACAAATTCCATAAGAGAAACCCAATGGACATAATTAGTTTTTCAGGTGAGTCTATGGATAGAGTTGTGACTGCGTGAGCACGAAGGCACAACGAAGCCCACAAAAGCTTGTGTTTAGGGAAAGTCCCACAACCCATCATATTTATCAACCATGGTGAATTGAATGACTAAACAATTGATGTTCATACTCTTATATTCTTATTTAGTGCAACTAAACATCACAAACCACAAGGTTAACTGGAATATTATAATCTAGTTCTCGGTAAAATATAAATGGTCATTAGCTGGTGCTAAAGTTAGGTTGTCGATTAGCATCAAGAAGAATAAAAGTAAGGTAGTTTCATTTCTGATGAAGTCAAATACACAATGAAAAAATAGGAAACGAAATATTCTTGGTTATGTCGTTGATTTCATGAAACAATGGTCAAGCAACTCCATGCAAAGTTGGCACATTAGGTACCATATATAACGGAGCAAAATGTGGATAAACATGTCCTCGCAGCACCATTGACTAAATCATTTCTCTTGGATCCTATCTTTATTAATCCAGGTTATATAACTTCCTAAGCACCTTATGTCTAATGAACCATTCAGAACACACATGCCTTTAAACTAGAAAAAAGTGGAGAGTTAATTGTTGTCTACTTAGACTAGTGTTTCAACTTTTCATTTAGAGTGTGTACAACAAGAATAATTGGTTGCTACCATTCCACTATGAACCATATCTATTAGTCAGATGGTGCACTACAAGAAAACATGGCAATTGTCTAAATTATGTGGTCAATTATTATTGAGGCATGTAGATAATGTGCTAAGTTATGAAAGTGGGAAGAATAGGAAAACATACAAAAATTGTCAACACACGATATATATAAAAATGACCTTATGTTCATCCCCTTCATTTTTATGAGCTTTTGGACAATCCAATTTCATGTGAGGTTGCTTCCATGTTGACTGCATTTTCTCAATTGCTTAAGGGAGATGATCCTTTCACTTTCTAGGTAAAGTCAAGCACATAAATTATCACGTGAACACATTTCCCCAATTCTCTCTAGTAATAATCTCAGGTAACTTATGCTTAGAGTATATACTTGCTCCATGTTCAAAACTAACAAAAAAATATTTAGGCATGTCCATGAAGAGACTATGTTGTTTTCGTACAATAATAAGTGTGAAACAATAGATCCTCTAATAGACATTTGTTCAACTCTAAATAAAACAAATTCTTTTTGTACAAAATCATGAGCAACATAACTTTCTAGGTCATCGATTACTGGTCAACAAAGCTGGTGTTTTTTACTATACACAGTAGGGAAAATCCCCACTGTAATTGTTTTAAATAAAAAGGCCCCAAATGGTAGGTCTTACAGGATTGAGGTAAGCCAACAGAACAAAAAAGGACCTGAAAGAAAATAAAATAAAAGATAGCTAAAAAGGCTAAAGAAAGAGAAAGATAAAAACATAAGAAAAGAAAAAACCAAGAAAATTACAACACAGAGTCCAGCCATGATTGATACAGGGTGGAGTATTTTTTTTCTCCATTCTAAATTTTAACAAATTGAGATCCGTGAAGTAGGTGTCCTTCCATCTTTGAAATGAGGGGGAATTTGCTGGAATATCCAGTTGTTTCTTGTTATTTAGATGGCCCAAGAAGCCGGAATGATGATGTCCATAGCAAAAGGCAATGCCAGACTCTGCTTCATATCTTTAATGGTCTGTAAAACTGACAGAGCTACATTTCTGTTGGGGCAAACAAAGTTCCAACAAAAAGCAGTAAAAGGGCATCCCCATAATAGGTGAAATAATATATCTTCCTGTTGAGAATCCATCACAACACAATTGTATGTGTCTAAATGAAATGTTTTTCTTCTGAGTAGGTTTCTTGTGTTTACTTTATCATGGAGCACCATCCAAAAAAAAACTTTATGCTTGTGTTAACATGATGTGTTCCAAACCCATTGAAAGTGAGGTGGTAAAATTTTAACTCCAATCATGCAGTTATATGCTTTTGAAGAAGAGAAATTAGCAGACCAACCAAGGAGGAAGGTTATACATACATAGAGTCACAGGCCCAGTGCTATGATTTCTGCTCTTCTCCCCAAAAAGGATTAATGCCATCTGCGCTTAGACCAAACCATACGTTCCTCACGTCATCTGCAAAGTCCTACCACTTTCTCTTGATTTTTCTCCACTGCAATCCGTCTGCGGGTACTCTCAACTTCTCGTCTTTCTTACGGTCTTGTTTGTGCCATCGCACCAACTTGGCATGCTCTTTGTTTTAGAACAAACGTTTCAACCGTGGTATTATAGGAGCATACCACATTACCTTGGCAGGAATCTTCTTCCTGGGGCGCTCACCCTCAACATCACCAGGGTCATCGCGGCTGATCTTATAGTGCATTGCACTGCATACCGGGCATGCATTCAAATCCTCGTACTCACCACGGTAGAGGATGCAGTCATTAGGGCATGCATGTATCTTCTACACCTCTAATCCTAGAGGGCAGACAACCTTCTTTGCTTCGTACATACTGTTAGGCAATTCGTTGTGCTTTCGAAGCATCTTATTTAACATTATCAGCAACTTTTCAAATCCCTTGTCAGATACACCATTCTCTGCCTTTCATTGCAGCAATTCCAGTGTGGTGCCAAGATTTTTCTTGTCAGCTTTGCAATCTGGGTACAACAATTTCTTGTGATCCTCTAACATGCTCTATAACTTCAGCCTCTCCTTTTCACTTGCACGGTTTCTCTTTGCATTGGCAATGGCCTGACCAAGATCATCAGCGGGCTCATCTGATGCCTCTTCTTCATCTTCTTCCCGCATTGCTAGCTCAGCTTCTTCGCCCATTGTTGTACCATCGTATTCAGGGAACCCATGGCCATGATAGTTGTCGTCATCCTATTCTTCTTCATTGTCTTCCATCATAACCTATCTTTCTTCGTTCTTGGTCCAAACATTATAGTGGGCATGAAACCAGACTCAAATAGGTGGACGTGAATGGTTCTTGACTTAGAGTAATTCTGATCATTCTTACAGACAGCACATGGACAACACATAAAACCATCTGCTCGCTTGTTTGCCTCAACCGCAATCAGAAAAGTATGCACGCCCTTAATGAACTGGGGAGAGCATCGGTCATCGTACATCCATTGCCGGCTCATTTTCATTACACAACACCGAAAAGACCAAATCAATACAACTTCATACATAAAGTTCATACACACTTATTCTCATAAAACAACGTACAAACTCTCTAGCTAAAGCATTTAAATGCAACAATAAATGCGATCAAGATCGCAACTAAGGTAACAATTGTCCAACAACATAATGATACCATGCCTCATTATCAATGGCATATTTTCTAATCTTCAAGCGCATTTTCTCCATCTTGATCTTGTGATCATCGACGACATCGGCAACATACAACTCCAGTTTCATCTTCTCTTCTTCACTTCTTTTCAATTTTTATTTCAAATACTCATTTTCTTTTTCAACTAAATTTAACCTCTCGAAAAGAGGGTCGGTTGGAATTTCCGGTTCACTTACCTCCTAGATAAAAATATCTATGTCAACTTGATGGAAATAATTTGTCATAAACACAAAATGCAACAAATAGTTATAAAAGAGAATATACCACATCCGAATCATAAACCGGACGAGGGCCAACGAGGACGGATATCAAAACCATGCCACTATGTATAACAAACAACATGCGGGTAAGAAAATTATATAAGTAACTATATATCTAAATCACACAAACATGATATCTTTTATAAAAAAGATAAGAACAAGGGTGGTGCCGACGACGGGATGGTGCGGGCGATCGACAGTACGCTGGTTAGGATGGGGACGGGAAGGCACAAAGTAAACCACACCTACATATGCAAACTAAGAGTTAATTTGAACTTAAATTGCATATAAATCAAATGAACTGCCACATATAATTACTCCCAAACTAAAACCCACAAATCACTATACTTATAGAGCATTGCAAGAGGCAATCTAGCAATGAGAGATGAAAGGACAAAGTTGCTAACCTTTGTGATCACTTGGATGGATGGGGGCCTTGAAATCTTAACAATTTTGGGCAAAATGAAGGATGAGCTCGAGCTTTGGGGAAGAACAGAGAGGAGAGGAAAGGGGAAGAACAGAGTGCTCGATCACGGGCTGGACAAAGGGTTTATATAGGAAAACCTTTAGTCCCGGTTCATGACACAAACCGGGACTAAATGTGAGCTTCTAGTACCGGTTCGTGCCACGAACCGGGACTAAAGGGACAGGTGGGGCCCCAGCATGACACCAGCCTACCACCACCTCTTTAGTCCCGGTTCGTGGCACGAACCGGTACTAGAGGTTCAACACGAACCAGGACTAATGATGCCCACCCGCCTAGCCGTCGGAACCGGGACTAATGTATCTCACGTAAAGTAGTTTTTCTACTAGTGACTTGTGAATATGCACGGTAAAGAAATATGAAATTTTGATGTAAATGTTCATTAATCATAATTGTCAATGTTGGGTGTAGGAACTAGATAGATAGTCTATTGTTTGCCAATTGCGCTATATGTTGACAACTTGGTGCTGACTGCTAATTAAGCAAATTCTTCTCACATTTGGTGAGTGTCGTGGTTGTGGTGCATTGACATTGTACCAGAATCTTCGCTAGAAATGTACCCCCTACAAGTAAGACAACTTTCCGTACTAGCTACAACAAAAATGCTAACGTCGAAACTAAGGTTCCACAAGTAAGACCCTTAATTAAGGCTGGTCGTCACCAGCGGCGACTACATCGTCGTTGTCATTGATGATGTCATGCTTCTCTCCTCCGACGCGGGATACTCCAACTCCGAGTCGGCAGGATGCTCCTCCCCCTCCATGCTCTCGATGGCAGGGTCGTCGAAAGTGTCGTCGGGAATGGGGGCGGCGAGAGCTCACCCGAATCCTCGTTAGAAGTGGGAGGGGTTACCTTGTCGCTAGAGGAGGCATAGCCCATGGCCAAACCAGGTCGAGATTGTGCTGCATTTTTTGCACCAATAATAAGTACTTGCAAATCTCTCTGGCTATAGCTAACTTTCTAATAATTAACTATGAAATGTTTGCTAGATACTTTTCGTTACCAATATTGCTAACAAAAAAACGATCATGCATGCATCACATATACGTATAGTTCATTATTTTAACAAATAAAAAATATTCTTCAAATTAACTAGCAACTTGGAACAAATTAACAATTTAATTAGATCTATAACCAGCCTTTTAATAGATACACAAATTTACTTCTAACACATACACAATTAATTTCTAACTAACATTTCCACAATTTCCCTAAATTAACATTTGCTAATAATAATTAATTATGAAACTAGCTAGTTATAACTAGAAGTTGCTACTAACTTTTTTTTACAAATATTGCTAACAAATAAGCGATCATGCATGCATCATATATACATGTACTTAATTATTTAAACAAATGAACAATTTGCTTCAAATTAACTAGCCACTTAGAACAAACAAATAACAACTTCATTAGCTAGATCTGTAATCAGCATTTTGATACACAAATATACTTCTAATAGATACACAATTTACTTCTCACTAACATTTCCACAATTTTACCAAATTAACTATCATTATTTGCTACACATGCATGCACATACTAACCTATATGGAGGTCGGCCGACCCTCCTCCACGGTGCTCGCCCCACTATGGCTTCGTTGGCCGTCCAATCTACCCATCCGACTCAGCTGCACCGTTGGATCGTCACTTGCAGTTAAATCATTTTCACCTCACAGTCATTTTACTGCCCAATGATGAGGATTGACGGTGGTGGAGACGCTCCGGTGGCGGCAGCGAGCTGAGAAGCTATGGCACACCGGCATGAGACGATAGAGGTGGGAGCACCTACTCCGGGCCCTGATCTGGGGGTTCGATTCCAGGGCATGGGCGGCTTCTTCCTCTATGATGTCAGGAGCGAGCTAGGGTTCCATGTCGAAAACTACTCCTGCCTCCGAATGCTAGGTGACGGGGCGAGTTGGTTGAAGCGTTAGTGGCGCCTTTGCTCGTCGCCAAGGATGGCACGTGCGCGAGCTAAAGCACGACACCGACCAACTTCGGCACCCGAGGCTTGCCTGACGCCTCCTCTGCTACTACCTCCTCAACAGCAAGGTGAGCCTCCCACTCTCCATTTCCCCCCTAGTAATTCCAATGATTGTTCAGAAAATCATCCAAGAGAGAGGCAGTAGCAGCATACCAAAGCAAACGAAGATCAACTCATTTTTGCTATTGGCTTTTAACCTCTTGTTCTTTGTGATTCAAGTCTTCGAATGATTAGGGCTTAGGCCAACTCGATAGCAGACATTCACAGTTTGCAAGGTTATATATGCAAGTCCTTTTAAAATATGAAACTTCTGTGTAGTGATGAGCTTCTGATCATCTTTATTGATTCATCTCCAGTGAAGGGGTGTGCCTTCTAATGCATTCATTTTCTCTTTCATATTGTGGGGTTCATCTTTGTTTTGTAGAAAATTGGTAGGTGAAGCTACTGAAAAGGAGCTAATCAGCCAATCCGCAATAAAGCATTGCATTGATTTTTTCTCCTGATATGTGGCCTGTCATATGACCTTTATTTTTCTTATCATTGTGGAGAAATTCATGATATATGTTGTATGGTCCTGTAGGTGACCTGATAACAATTCGTGCATTATCATGGTGTAAATGTTATTGTTCCTTTCCTGGAGGTTAAAAGAGCGCAACTGATTGACCATGGTTTTAATGGCCGATCTTATTTGTAATGTTCTTGCTCCAAATCAACTATGTTGACAGGCTTCAAATGTGGTAATTTACTCCTGGATTCTTGACTACTTTGTTTATCCTTGCAAGACTAAAAATAAATCATATATCCTGATTATTCTACTCCCTGCAGCCAACCTTACCATCAAAATGAAAAGCACATAATTTTTGTTTGGACTATTAGCCACACAACTTGGATAGCAAATAAGTTCATCCAATTGGTAAATTGTAATAGTGGGTTGAATGGCAAGCAACTGTCCAGCTGAAACACAATAATGTGGAGAATGTTGGTTCCAGCTTTGACGCATTGAAATTGATTTATCACTTTGGCTATCTGTTTTGCTTTTAGCTATTATAGAAGGTGCCATATGTACATTTATTTGGTCTACATCACTGCACCCTTTTAAATTGTATAAAAGTACAATTTCTTTGTTATTTATTTACCAATGCAATCTCCATTAGTTCGTTTTTGATGTATGAATTGAATCCTAAAATAGCATAACTTTCTTAATGTTTCCTGCTTTTGTATTGCTTTAGTCAGATTGAGGTCATTTGTTCTGTTCTTATAAAGCAGAGGTGTTCAAACAACTGTACCTATTTTAGTTGGAATCATCAACAGTATTGCTTTTCCTTCCAATTTTGTGGTGGTCAATGCATGCAGAATATGAAGATTTGCCAATGGATTCGGTTGCATGATGTTGGATTATAAATTGATAGTCTCAGTTGGTTTGTCCACATAAAGTCTAACCACAAATTTTGAGCCTTGCCTAACCACCACAACTCCCTCCAATTTTTTTCAAAGTCTACATCCACCTGACCACCCTGTGAAATAAGTATATTTTGCATCCACCCATTTAAGCTCAAATTGTTCATGATGAATAAAATTGACAAAGCACCACTGCCACCCAAATTTCATCCATTTCCATCACAGAAATTGAGCACAACAAGCTTTCAAAGTTTCTAGCCAAACTTTCAGGTTACACAGGAAGTACTAGCTACACTCCATTTGCCACAATTTGCATGCATGTTCATCATGACAAGATACATGTGAACCATGCCTTATGGGCATCACTTGAGTACTAGCTACAAAGGAAGTACAAACTTTTGGAGTCACTTGAGTATGAATCATTTGATACATGTGAACCATGCCTTATGGGCAAGATGACTAAAACCCCGTTTTCCGAAACAATGGAGCGGGCTAGTGACTTATTGGAGATAGTGCATACCGATGTATGCGGTTCAACGAGTGTTGAAGCACGCGGTGGATATCGTTATTTTCTTACCTTCACAGATGATTTGAATAGATATGGGTATACTTACTTAATGAAACACAAGTCTGAAACATTTGAAAAGTTCAAAGGAATTTCAGAGTGAAGTGGAGAATCATCATAACAAGAAAATAAAGTTTCTATGATCTGATCGTGGAGGTGAATATTTGAGTTACGAGTTTGACACTCATTTAAAACAATGTGAAATTGTTTCACAACTCACGCCACCTGGAAGACCACAACATAATGGTGTGTCCGAACATCGTAACCGTACTTTACTGGATATGGTGTGTTCTATGATGTCTCTTACCGATTTGCCACTATCATTTTGGGGTTATGCATTAGAGACAGCCGCATTCACTTTAAATAGGGCACCGTCTAAATCCGTTGAGACGACACTGTATGAATTATGGTTTGGCAAGAAACCTAAGTTGTCGTTTCTTAAATTTGGGGGATGCGACGCTTATGTCAAGAGGCTTCAGCCCGACTAATCCCTAGAGCCAAACAGACAATGGAAATTGCGATTTACAGAAAGCCTAAGTGGAAAGTTAGCTCCGGTGGGCTGCTTTTGCCCCCGCTGACCTTTAGAAAAATGGAAGTTCTTAGATCGACTGCGCCATCCGCCTCGCTTGCTCCGCTAGATTTGTGAAAAGAAAAGAGATGAGCCTAGTCAGAAGGAGCTAACCGTACCTCGGAGCATTGCGGTTCTTGGCCCCTCTCGTTCCAATCCCCTCCGCCTCCTCCCCATGGACGAAGCTGATGCTGATACGCGATGGGCGAGCCGCGTCAGGGGTGGAGGGCGTGATGGCCACGCATAGATGCGGTGACGCCCACCACGTCCGTGGTGGAGAGGGCAGAGAGGGAGCAAGGGGCGGGAGTGTGCAGAGAGACGGCGGCGGAGAGGGCGGGCAGAGCAAGCCACGACGACGTGTGGGGAAAGGGGAGAGGGTGAGAGATGTGTCCGTGTGCGGTCAAGTATTTTTCCTCGTTATTTTTTTGCGGGGGATTTTCCTCTTTAATTAACTTGAAAATGTGGCAAAGTCCAAGTATATTTTTATTTTTTTGGCAATTCGAGTCTATATATAGTGTGGCCCAATGTTCAATATACAAAAGAACCTAGTTACAAAATTACTTTTTTTAATATGATTGAAAATATACATTCAAACATGGTTGGAGCCTTTGTTACCCTGGTACCTCTGGCGGCGGCTAGGGACTAGGTTTCGAGGGGACGCATCGCGCTCGCTGATCTTGACAGGAGGCGTGTCGGATCGACTAAGATGAATGAGCTCATTTTTCTCTGTAGGAGTATTCTCAGTGCATTTGTTGCACAGGTTGCAATAGTGGTGTATGTAGGCTTTAAGAAGTGATGTGGTAGTATGAAATCTGATTTAAGTGAAGTTCAGTGTTCAATGCTTTCATGATGTATCCAGTTCTTAATGGCATGTACCGTGGATTGTGGTAATGAAATGAAATTGAAATTTGGCAGGATTTTGTTTGTTTTTCTGTACTTTGGCAGCATTTCTTTCACTAGCATTGACAGGACAACTAAACAGTAATATAGATATTGATAATTTGCATATAATTCAACTTAAAAGCAGTCTTAATGATAGATAGGTGGGTTCAATATGTAAGTGCATCTAGTGCCCCTTAGTGATTTTGGTGTATTGAAGACTTATAGGTTAAGGATCTAATGCGTTTATGAGTGTACACAGGTCTATAAGTCTATGAGGAGTTTGATATTTACAGAGAAAGTCGACCCCTAAAAATGAAGTTCTTCGACTGAAGACTTTCTGAAGACTTTGAAAGTGAAGAAATTGGTGTAACCTTGAAGACTTGGTATTCATTCGAGGAACATGAAGCATGAAGACTTTTGTTTTCGTAGTTTCATTTTCTCTTTCTTGAGTCACAGGAAACACCGTACTGTTAAAGGGGGTCGAGGAAATACTAAGGAAAAATTTCCATGTGATGCTCAACTCAAAATCCTACACCTACCAATCCCTTCGAGTGAAGCCATTGGAAATCTCATACAGTTCAGTCAATTTCTTCAGTGACAGAGACGCAGTTCTTCTGGTCACTAAGGACTTTGTTCTGACTGAGGAGTTAGGAATTCGCCAGTGCGAATTGCCTACACTGTGAGGAACATGATAGACCTGAGGAATTTGTAGCTCAAATTTCCGACCGTTGTTGTGCTACGCGCCAGCTGTCCCAAAATATCGTATCCATCCAACGGTCATATCATTGAAGGGCATTTATGTCTTATCATGTCGGGCTGCTCCCTAGGCTATAAATAGCCGCCCCCTACAACCACTAGCTGGTTGGCTGCTCCGAGAGAAACTGACACTTGTCAATTGAGAGCATCCCATCCTCCGAGGACTTTGAGCGAAAATCATCGAGTGAGGAAAATCCAAAACCCAAACCCAAACACCTACAAACCCAAAGTGATTGAGCATCACTGAAGAGATTGATCCTGCGTGGATCCGACGCTTTTCACCTTTGAAGACTGTGCTTCTTCCAGACGGTTAGGCGTCATGGTCTAGAGCATCCAAGAGGAATTGTGGATTGCCGAGTGACCGAGTTTGTGAAGGTTCGGAAGTCACCTGAAGACTTACCACGAGTGATTGGGCGAGGACTGTGTGTCCTTAGCTCAAGGAGAATACGGTGAGGACTGTGTGTCCGGGACTGCGTGTCCTCAGGTTTAAATACCTAGCCGCTCCAACCAGATGTACAACTCAGACAGCTGTTGGAACTGGTCTACCAAATCATTGTCTTCACCAAGCCAACTGGTTCTATTTCCTCAACACTTTCATTTCCTCATTACTGTGTTGTGTGTTTGTTCATATCTGTGTTTGAAGACTTTGACTGAAGACTTTCTCAATTTCCTCAGTTCAATTTCTTCAGTCTGTTTGTCTTCATCTTGTGTTATCCTGTGCTTACGCTTTCTGTACTCTGTGTTTGTTTTCATTTCATCATGATGATCATGCATGTATTCTGTTATGTTTACTTCTGAGTACTTATTCCGCTGCAAGTAGTTGTTCGCTAAGGAATTTCCTCTCCGGCAAATTCCTCAGTGAAGAATTCATAAAAATCGCCTATTCACCCCCCTCTAGTCGATATAACGCACTTTCAATTGGTATCAGAGCAAGGTACTCCCTTGTTCTGTGTGATTTTGGTTTAACCGCCTGGAGTTTTAGTTATGTCAACCGCAGGTATGATCAAGGTCTCTGCTGGGTGTCCTACCTTTGATGGGACGGACTACCCCTACTGGACGCATGCATCTTGAGGCAATTGATAACGATCTCTGGTATGTTGTGGAAAATGGTGTTCCTTCTGTCTCACCCTCATTGAACGCTACCGACGTGAAGAGATTCAAGCAACTCGACTCTCAAGCGAAGAATATCATATGTGGCCATCTGAGCAAAGGACAGTATGGTAGAGTGAGTGCTTTGGAAACTGCTAAGCTTATCTGGGATAGGCTGTCCAAAGTCAATGAAGGAGTTTCAACTCAGTGTGACTCTCGAGTTGATGTTCTTCGCAATCTCTTCAACCGCTTCAAAAGACTCGACAATGAAAACGCTCAACAAACCTTCGATCGCCTCACTGACATCTCAAATGAGCTTCAAGCACTTGGTGCCACTGACATCACCGACCATGAGGTGGTGAAGAAATTGCTGAGGTCGCTTGATTCCTCATTTGATACACTAGCATTGATGGTACAAGAGTGTGCTGATTACAAGTCACTTGACCCCGCTGATATCCTCGAGAGGCTAAACACTCATGAGTTCCAGCTTGCTGAAAAGAGAGATCTCTATGGTTCGAGCTATGGCAGATCACGTGCACTGAAGGCCAAGGCAGTATCTGAGTCCGAAGATGAAGACTCTGGTAGCAGTCTTGGTGACCCTGAAGAACTGAGTCATGATCTAGCACTACTCATGAAGAAATTCCAGAAGTTCTCAAGACGTGGTCGCTTTGGAAGACCCTCAAGGAGCAATGATTCCTCATCCAGTGACTACAAGAAGAGGCTTTGCCACAAGTGCAAGAAACCTGAACATTACATTCAAGATTGTCCTCAGTGGGAAAAGGAATCAAAGAAGAAGAAATACAAGGATTACAGTTCTGATGATGCGAAGAAAAAGAAGAAGTCCCCAAAATCTTCATCATCAAAATCCTCAAAGTCTTCATCTCACAAGAAGAGCAGCTCCAAGAAGGCTCGGGCATTCATTGGCAAGGAAATGGATTCTGAAGCTGAATCCGAGGAACAAGAGGAAGAGGAGGCATCTGAGGACTCCGAGTCCGGTGTGGCAAGCTTAGCCCTCGCTACTGCATTCGTCAGCAAGTCTATCTTCAACTCTGAAGAAAATGACCTCACCAACAAGGCTGATGAAGGCAATGATGACTACGCTCCCACCTATTGCTTCATGGCAAAGGGTGCCAAGGTACCTAAATATACCTCCTCTGAGTCTAGTGAAGATGAATCTGATGAAAATCTTAAGCCCAGCTACACAAAACTTGCTAAGATTGCTATGAAACAACGAAAGGCTTTTGAAAAGGTTCAAAACATGCTAGACAAAAGTGATGATATGTTGGGTGAAGAAATGGATCGCACTAAAGCCTTGACTGAGAATCTTCAGAGACTTCAGACCAGGTTTGACAACCTTCAAGGTCATCATAACACTCTCTTGTCTGATCATGAGAAGCTTTCTTATGAATTTCTTCAAAGAAAGCAAGATCTTGAGAAGCTAAGAGTGAGTTATGAAGATCTTCAGAAGGAGCGCGATTCATTACTTGCTCAACAAATCAGCGCTGCTCAGGAAGAATTTGTTCCTCCATGTTTGAAATGCATTGAACGAGAATCTGCTAATTTCTTCACCTGAATGTTCAAATGCTTCTAACGTTACAAATTCTTCACCTGCCTCTGCTATCACTAATTCCTCATCTGAGGACATTGCTAGTATCACTGACGATGCAGGGCTGAAGGAATTGTACATGACAGGCATGTAAAAAAGCCTCAAAGGGCATCAGGCTCTTTGTGATGTGCTTAAAAAGCAGATCCTCAACAGGAACCCTAGGAAAGAGGGTATTGCCTTTGAGAGGAAACTCAATGTTGATGGTACATATTGGAAGCCTGAGCAGTACGCCAAAACCTCATGGGTTGCTGCAAAGGGACCTCTAGTTGATCCATCTAATTTATCTGGCTACACATGTGAATCTTCTCATTCTTCTGATGAGTCATTTGACTCCAACTATAAACTGTTCAAAAATCAGAATGGTGAAGTATTTGCTAGATATGTTGGCACTAACTGCAGGAATGGTTCCCCTATGAAGAAAATCTGGGTTCCCAAAAAGTGCCTTGAAAGTCTTTAGGTGAATGTCCTCATGACACCACCTGTGAAGAATAGGAACCCCAGATCAAATTCTTCATATGGATCCAAGTCCTCATAAGGACCAAATTCCTCACGTGGATCAAATTCCTCAAAAGGATCAAAGTCCTCATATGAACATCATTGTGCTAACAACTCTGTTTCGCAGGGAAGAGCCAAGGGCTATGAATATGAGCATTATTCTTCTAATCATTATGTTCATAAATCCTCGAAGAATTTCTCTGCTTATTCATATGCTTACCTTAACCCCTCTTATATGAAACAAAATGGTTTGGCCGCTATGCCACCTTTTTCATATGGAGCTCGCAGAGTGATGAACTCTTTGCCACCCCTTCAGATGTGGGTGGTGAAGAAAAGGAACTAATCTCTTATGCAGGGTCAGGTCTCCAGACGTGCGTAAACGTCTGAAGAATTTGCTGGGGACCTGACAATGTGCCTGAAAGGACGCAGGCTAATCATGAAGAAATGAATTTTCATTTCTCACGTCCTCACACTGCTTTATCTGTCTTACTGCTTGATGAAATTGATCTGATGAATTGTGATATCATATTCTTCACTGATGAAGTATATGAGTTCGTAAGTTGCACTAATTCATCCATAGGATGATCAACCCAAAGCCACTGAGTGGGTCCTCGATAGTGGATGTACAAATCACATGACTGGTGACAAGAATCTATTGATGGATGCTCCCTTATCATCATCGCATCTGAAGCATATCATCTTTGCTGACAAAAGAAAAAGTCAGGTATTGGGTCTAGGTAAGGTTGCAATCACAAAGGATCGACACATGGACAAAGTCATGCTTGTTGAGTCCTTAGGATACAACCTTATGTCTGTCTCAATGCTTTGTGATCTTGATATGGTTGTTGTCTTCGGTAAGTATCGTTGTGTTGTGATTATGGAAGCTGACAAGTCCAAAGTCTTCGAAGGCTTTAGGAGAGGAGACCTGTATATTGTTGATTTCTCTGCAGATTCACAACCAGCCGTGTGCCTACTTGCAAAAGCTTCAAAAGGATGGTTATGGCATCGACGACTTGGTCATGCAGGCATGAGGAATTTGCACACGCTTGCGAAGAAGAAGCATGTCATTGGCATTGAGAATGTCAAGTTCCTCAAGGATCACTTATGCGGTGCCTGTGAAGCTAGAAAGATGACCAAGGCCAAGCATCCAGCGAAGACTATCATGACCACTACTCGTCCATTTGAATTGCTTCACATGGATCTCTTCGGTCCAAATCATTATTCTTCTGTTTCAAATGAAGCATCTCAATATGGCTTTGTTATTGTTGATGATTACTCTCGTTACACATGGGTACACCTTGTTACTTACAAACATGAAGTGCAGGAAGTCTTCAAACGATTTTCCTCGAGGGCTTCAACCAACTTTGGTGTGAAGATCAAGCACATCAGAAGTAACAATGGCACTGAGTTCAAGAATTCGGGTCTCGATGACTATCTTGATGAACTTGGTATTACTCATGAGTTATCTGCTCCTTATACTCCTCAACAGAATGGCGTCGTGGAGCGCAAGAACAGGACTCTTGCTGAGATGGCTCGCACTATGCTCGATGAGTACAAAACACCTCGTCGTTTCTGGGTTGATGCAATTGATACTATGTGCCACATCATCAACATAGTATATCTTCACAAATTCTTCAAGAAGACTGCCTATGAACTCCTCACTGACAAGAAACCCAATGTGAGTTATTTCAAAGTCTTCGGTGCTAAATGCTGGATTAGAGATCCTCATCACAACTCTAAATTTGCACCGAAAGCACATGAAGGTTTTATGCTTAGTTACGGAAAGGACTCGCACACCTACAGTCTTCAACAATGTTCTTCACAAGATTGTTGAAACTGTAGATGTGCGGTTCGATGAAACTAATGGCTCACAAAGAGAGCACTTACCTTCTGTGTTAGATGAACCAGCACCTGAGGATTCTATCAAGCACAAGGCTACTGAAGATGTCATTTCTACTGAAGAATCTGCTGAAGAATTCATTCCAGAACGTGAAGAACGTCAAGCTGATGCACCTGAAGAAAATGCTGAGGAAATTGATGCTGAAGAAAATGCTGATCAAATTCCTCAACGACAACCAGCTCATCCCCGCATTGCAAAAGAAGTGCAAGTGGAGAAGATCATCGATGACATTAGAGCACCAGGTCCTCTCACACGCTCAAAAGCTTCACATCTATCTAACTTTTGTGGGCACTTTGCTTTTGTCTCTATCACAGAGCCCACTAAGGTAGATGAAGCATTTCTGGAGCCTGAGTGGATTCAGGCCATGCAAGAAGAATTACATCAGTTCAAGCTCAACAACGTCTGGGAACTGGTCAACCGTCCAGATCCTCGCAAGCATAATATCATTGGCACAAAGTGGATCTACCGCAACAAGCAAGATGAAAACGGCGTGGTGGTGAGGAATAAGGCACGTCTAGTAGCTCAAGGCTACACACAGGTTGAAGGAATTGATTTTGATGAAACTTTTGCACCTGTTGCTAGACTCGAGGCTATTTGCATATTGCTTGCTTATGCTAACCATCATGATATCATCTTATATCAAATGGATGTGAAAAGTGCATTCCTCAATGGTAAGCTTGAGGAAGAAGTATATGTTGCTCAACCCCCAGGTTTTGAAGATCCAAAGCATCCTGACAAAGTCTTCAGACTCAATAAGGCCCTTTATGGCCTCAAGCAGGCCCCACGAGCGTGGTATGATACTTTGAAGGAATTCTTCATGAAGAAAGGCTTCACACACGGTTCACTTGATCCCACTCTCTTTACTAAATCTTATGATGGTGAAATGTTTGTGTGCCAAATATATGTTGATCATATCATCATTGGCTGTACTGACCAACGTTATAGTGATGAATTTGCCTATATGATGAGTGATGAATATCAAATGTCTATGATGGGAGAGTTGAAATTCTTCTTAGGTCTTCAAATTCGTCAACAGCGCAATGGCATATTCATATCTCAGGAGAAATACCTCAAGGATGTCCTGAAGAAATTCGGCATGCAAGATTGCAAAGGCATCAAAATTCCTATGCCCACAATGGTCAACTATGCACTGATGAAAATGGTATTGACTTCGATCATAAGGTATACCGCTCCATGATTGGCTCTTTATTGTACTTATGTGCATCTAGGCCAGATATAATGCTTAGTGTTTGCATGTGTGCCCGATTTCAAGCTGCACCGAAGGAATCACACCATAAGGCTATGAAGCATATTCTTCGATATCTAGCTCACACACCAACACTAGGATTATGGTATCCCAAGGGCTCGGATTTTGATCTCATTGGATATTCTGACTCTGACTATGCTGGTGATCGTGTGGACCGCAAGTCAACATCTGGTACTTGTCATTTCCTCGGACGATCCTTGGTCTGTTGGTCCTCGAAGAAACAAAACTGCGTATCACTGTCTATTGCTGAAGCTGAGTACATTGCTGCCGGTTCTTGTTGTGCTCAACTGCTATGGATGAAGCAAACACTCAAGGACTATGGCGTCAACGTGAAGAATGTGCCTCTCCTCTGTGACAATGAGAGCGCCATCAAGATTGCTCACAACCCAGTTCAGCACTCGAAGACAAAGCACATTCAGATTCGTCATCATTTTCTTCGCGGTCATGTGTTGAAGGGCGACATTTCTATTGAGCATGTGAAGACTGAAGAACAGCTAGCCGATATCTTCACAAAGCCCTTGGATGAGAAGAGATTTAGCAAGTTGCGGTGTGAGCTAAATAGCTTAGAGTCTTCGAATGTACTTTGAAAAGGCACTCATCCTAACACTTATGCAAAATTGATGACTTAGATGTGCAACACATGAAGAAACATTTTTCTTCAATCAAATGAAGAATAACACTCTAAGTGTGAAGAAATTAACGAAGAATTTGATTCTCAGAACCCTACGACAATTGTACGCGGTGTCTGAACTCATCATTCTTATACGGTGGGTCACGCCACCACAAAAGTTGAAAATCTTCAATTTGAGTTTTTCCTCAGTTTTGAAATTCCTCAGTTGTTCAAATTCTTCAACTTTGCAAAATCTTCACTTGTTCCGTCATTTTTCTTCATTGGCTATATATATAGTAGCACTATTCTGATCATGGTATTAGAATACTTATTTGGATCACAGCTAGCCTATATATAGGAGCCGGTGGGATGCTCCCGAACTCGCGCAAAAATAAAAGAAAATCCCGATCGGCCCGGCACCCTGCCCTCCCACCTCCACCCGCCCTCCCGCAACTACCCAGCGCGGAGGCGCCCCAACCCACCCCCGCTAGCGCCGGTCCCAGCACCGGTGAAGCGCGCCGCCGCCGACCTGGATCCCCCGCCAAAGCTGCCTCCCGCCCTCCCCTGCTTCGGCCGCGGTGACCGCCTCCCCTTGCTTCAACCTCTGAGTCGCCTCGCACTAGGATATGTCCGCTGCCCTGCCTGGATCCGCGCCACCGCATCCACCCCCGCACCCTGGGATCCTTGCTCTGGCCGAGATCCTCAAGCCGCCGCCATGGAGCTCCTCCCCACCACCCAAGCCCGACGTCGTGCACCTACCGCCGCGGGGCCGAGTGCCTCCCCTACCTGATCGGGCGCAGTTCCCCACCATGCCTTCTTTCCCATCTGAAGGAGACGAACTGCATGTGCCCATGGCGGTGACCGTCCCTACTCTGTTCAAGTTCATATGCCGCTCTTTGTGTGCGTGTGCACGTGCCTGGAAAAGAAGTCCAAGTGCCAAGTTAGGTGGCGATTGTAGACACGCAAACGCCTGTAGTGAACCCAGGGTGCTCAAGGTTATGCCTGAATGCAGTGTTCTGCACTTTTCATCATTACTCAAACACTCGACATCCCCACCTCATACCTCATGTAGCACATGAGCTCGTGCTCCTGTATATGGTGGCAGTGTTGCTGGTTGCTGTTGCTGCTTCTTATACTACATCTTCAGATTCAAAGAAGTTCAGCTTGGCGCCGGATAAAAGTCCAACTTTGATTCAAAAAACTTCAGATTCTATAAGCTACAAGTTCACTGTTTCTCACTTTTCTCTGAACAATTCAGATTTCTGCACCTACATACGCGACGCCGTCGTGACCTGCTGCCACCCGTGGTTGCGTCGAGCAGTATCTTGTGCTCGCCGGCGCATGAGATGCTGCTGCCTGCTAGTGCTACAAGCACGCGAGTTACGTACCGTGCCTCTTCTCTCAGATACATGCAACGAGCAGCCTCGTACTTTGATGATGAATTGTTTGCACATGAGTGTGTTGTCAAATGAGTACGTTGGTGCAGATCTCATGTGCTTTCGTATGCACATGTGATGATGAATTGGTTGACCAGTACACCCATGCAAATATATGTGTTTCTATCTACTTTTTATAAATAAATAAAATAGATTTGTCTACAAATGTGGATACAATGCTTGAGAAATTTGTATGATGCTGGAGAAGAAAGTTCTCATGACCTTCTGTATCTACCGAGTTTGGAAGGCGAGAGACTACAACCAACCAAGTTCAGCATTCAGGTGTCAGTGAAAACTAGTTGCTCCGTCTAATGAAGCCTAGTCCAAAATTGAAAACACACTGTTTATGCCCCGAAAAGAAAACAAAATTGAAAGTATGTCTTTTTCTTGTTGGACTGTTTCTTTATTTTGTTTATGAAAAACTTGTCCGTTGAGAAAATTTCAAGAAGTCCAAATTGTAAAAAAATTGAAGTTCAAATTTTTTAAAAGCGTATTTCCCCATTTCTAAAAAAATGAAACAAAGAAGTTCAAATTTTAAAATAAAATAAAACAGTTTGATGTTTACAAAAAAAGGATTTTTCCCATTTCTAACAACAAAAACCAAATAATTAAATTTTCAAAAATTATAAATAATGGAATTCAAATTTAAATAATGAAGAACCTAGAAGTTCGAGTTTGAATAACGAAGCAGTTCAACGAAAAAGACAACTCAGATTTTCCTTGCTACTAAACAAATAAAAATCGAGAAGTTTAAAATAAAATAACGGAGTAGTTCGATGTATATCTAAAACACAAATTATTTCCGTTTCTACGAAAAAATAAAAGTATGAATTCCAGTTTTAAAAATGTTTCATGCTTATTTAAAAATCATATTTTTTCCTAAAGAATAAAACTGAGAAGTTCAAATTAAAACAACAGAGAAGTTCAAGTACTGCAAGGAATGCATTTCGGGTGAGAAAACAAAGTATAGAAAAAAAAGCTTAAAATGTTTGTTGAAAGAAGTTCAACTGCTGTGTCCGGAGAAGTTCAAAAATTCTTGCGAGAGAGGTTCATCTTGTATTTCCATGTTTGATTTTTCTGTATAAAAATCGAATACAATTCTTTACTCAAAAATATGAAAAGGTGAAGTTAAAATTGAAATAACAGAGAAGTTCGGAGTTTATTAAAACCTAGGATTTACATGTTCAAAAAATAAAAAACACAACACCATTTGTGCACTTTTAAAAACAACTCATAAACGAAAAAAAATGGTTGCTAGAAGTTCAAGTACTCGACGAGGAAAAGTTAAAAAAATCTTGTGAGAGAGGTTCACTGTGTATTTAGATGTCCAAAATACATAAAAAAATATGTTGTTTTTTTAAAATAACTCTGTCAAAGCAGAGAGAAGTTCAACGTGATAACAAGCGGAAGTTCACGTACTACATGGTGTGTGTTTCATATAAGAAAAATACAATAAAATGAAACAGAGTGAAGTTCAGATAGAATTGCCCCAGAAGTTAAACTACTTCACACAGTGCAAAAAACAACATGTCAAAAACAGAGTGAAGTTCAGACAGAATTGCCCCAGAAGTTCAACTACTTCACGCAGTGCAAAAAACAACATGTCAAAAACAGAGTGAAGTTCAAACAGACATGCCTCAAAAGTTCTACTACTTCACGCAGTGCATTTCCGTTCGCGATGAACGCAGAAATCATGATCTCGCCATTTTCTAATTTACCTCAAAACAACATGAATATCATTTATGTAAGTTCAAGTCCTCGGTCGAAGAAAGTTAAAAAAATTATTGTGAGAGGCGTTCGTACAAAAGGAATATTATTTGTGTAACACTGACTAATGGAGGAGAAAATTACAAACTAACATATGTCACAGAAGTTCAACGTGAAAACAGCAGGAAGTTCACCTACTACGCTGAATGAATTTCAGATGAAAAACTTTCAAAATCGTCGCGAGTATGAAAAAATGATCAACACAGGAAAGTTGCGTGTTTACAGCAACTTTCCATCGGTATATCACCCGCTCAATTCCCGTGAGTGGGATGGAGAGCTACGAGCAGTGGATGAAGATCTACGAGCAAAAAAATCACGTGAAAAACAGAGTGAAGTTCAGGTACACACGCCGAGAAGTTCAGGTTCTTCACGCGGTGCATTTTCGAAGAATCTGTTTCGCGATACAGGCAGAACGCATGATCCCGCCGTTTTCGAAATTACTCGAAAACGGCTAGGAATCAGAGAAACCCATCAACATGAAAAAGTTTCGCATTTTCCATAGCTTTTTAGCGGTTTATTATTTGCCCCATTCCGATAAAGTTTGTAGAAATTACGGCAAAAATACGTTTTTTGCCATTTTCGAAACTGACTTAAAACCGTAAAGAATTGGGAGAAACAATACATACCAAAAGGTTTCACATTTGTTCAAGCTTTCCAACGCCATATCATTTGCTGCATTCGGACACACGGTTAAAAAGTTAGCTCGAAAATACGAACTCGGTAGGACTTGGACCATTTTCTAAATAACTCTTAAACCATTAAAAATTAGAAAAATACGAACTCGGTAGGACTTGGGGCATTTTTATAAGCTTTCCAATGCCGTGTCATATGCCTCCATTGGATTAGCCGTTTAGAAATGACATAAAAAAACGAACTCATCTATTCGGTTTACGAAATTTTACGTTTTTTCAAATTACTCTTTAACCAAAGGGAATTAGAGAAAACTTTCAACATGTGGAAGGAGCGGTTTTGTAGCAGCTTTCCAACGCCATATTATATGCCTCATTCCGATAAACGGTTTAGGAATGCGATCGAAAATACGATTCACGTTTTTTGTGCGAAGAGAAAACGGTTTTCAAAACTGCTCTTAAACCGCTTACATTTTGTCAAAAATTTAACTTGAGTCATGATACTGGTGTCCATAGCTTTCCAACGGTATATCGCAAGCCCCGTTTCGGCAATGTTGGCAGAAGTTCAACCGAGTTCACAGGGAAGTTCAACGTACTACTAACGAAGCAGGTCAGGTTGTGTATTATTCTGATCCCGTGATCAGAATAGTGTTTATATATATATATATATATATGATCGGACCCTTCCCCCTCTGTGCTATACTCAATCCAATCTATTCACAAATTCTTCATGTGCGTTCTATTTGAAACTCGTTCAAAATCTTCACGGTGTCCTTGTCAGCTGAAGAAATTGCGAATGGAACGTTAAAACTAATCTTATCCATATTTTTGGTTTTGCCGCTCAAACTGTTCCGCATCCCACGATGAATTTTTATTCACCCACGATCTTACATGATCTCCACCTCTCTGTACGTGGGTGACACATGTCGTGCGAAGGAGAAGGGTCAGGGGCACGTTCGTCCCAAATCTTCGGGCGAACAGTTTTTTGCTGCCACTATAAATACCCCCTCACCCCTTCCTCACTTCTTTTACTCCGCTCGATCTCTCTCTCCCGCTCGAGCTTCCCAAACCCTAGCGTCGCCACTACTCCATCGTCGCCGGTGAGGAAGAGCTTCACTGCCTCGACCTCGTCGCCGTCGTACTCGCGCCGACCGCGGAAATCTTCACCTCCGCCGCCACCGTAGACGTCTTCCTCCGCCAAGTTAGGGTGTGGAAGATCTACACCGACGAACTTCACTTCTCCATCTCTGTGTTCGTTGTGTTCTTCATTAAGGGTAATTAAAAGTTACTTTTACTACCCTCTTTGATTCGAAAGTTTTCTACAAAATCTTCAAAGGTGTTTATTCTTTAAATCCTCACACACAAAACACCTCACAACTCCTCTGTTCTTGATTCATTTCTCTAAGCTTTATTTTCTTCAAGATTCCTCAATTGTGTGGATCTTCGATCTATACAACTCTGGAACCTAAGACAAAGCACGCTTAGTGAAATTCTTCAAGACTCATCTGGTCAAATTCCTCAAACTTGTTCTTTTTGAAAAACCTTCTGAGAACGCATATGACCTCTCCAAATTCCTCGCAACTATATTCCGTTCACAGGTACTCATGTCCGCTGCTGAATCACTAGGTTCTCATCAACTTAACTCATTTGCAGCGTTCCTCGAAGAAAAACTGTATACTTCTTCAGAGAATTCAATTGTTCAAATTCCTCAGCTGAAGAATATGGCAGATGGTAAGAAGCCACAGAAAGGAGGAAAGAAACCTGAGGTCATGACTGCTTTTGAGATCCCTGAGGACATTTATAAAGATTACTGCACACCTAATGAAGCCAAGTTTGGCAAAGAGAACAAAAATCAGCGCAAGGTGCACATTCAGAGGATAGAAAGGAGATGGGCAAGAGAATGGAAGGAGTACAGATACGTTACTCCAAAATATATGAAGAAATTCGCTCTCAACCCTCCATGCCCAAGACTTCCACTGGCACCTGGCCAAGTGGCTGATCGCACTAGCGTCAAACGCGGTGAGGACTTCCCTGAAGAATGGGCCAGGCGTCAAGCCAAGTTGGCAAGACAAGCCAGAGAAGCAGTGAGGAAATTCAACGAAGATTCTGCTGCTGCTGCCACTGAGGCCTCTGTCAAGCCGAGGAAATCAATGGCAAAGAAGCCTGCTCGTAAGCCAAGTGCTTCACCAACATTGCCCTCACGGCCAAGTTCCTCAGCTGCGCCCTCACGGCCAGGAACTTCAAAATCTTCAAGACCAATTCCTCAAGCTGCTCCTGCTCCTTCAAAATCCTCAACACCTCCACCAAAGTCCTCAGCACCTGTGCATCTGGCCTCGTGCCAAAGGACTGCAGGCATCTCAATTGCCTCTGGTGTCTCAGTAAGTTCCTCAGCTGCACCGAATTCTTCATCTGGCCCCACTCTGCTGAAGACTAAGGCAACTGCTGGACGAGGTCCTCGGCCAAGTCCCAAGAAGAAATAGGTCGCCTTCCAAGAGCCACCTGAAGATGATGAGGCTGATGATGATGAACTTGCAGAAATCATCAGAGATAGGCAAGTAAGGGCCACTAGAGCCAAAGGCACACCTGTGCCACTGCTTTTGGATCCAAGGGCGATCCTCGATTATATTGATCTCTAGCATAAGGACCCAAATACACCTATGCCTGACTTCAAGTTGACACCTGGTCAAAATCACATGCTGACTCACTTCATCCAAGAGGAGAAGTGGAAGTATGACCAGGCCAGGCAGATCAAGAAGGCCCAGTACAAGAAAGAGAAGTTTCTGAAGACCAACGTGGTCAAAATGTCGACTGATGAACTCATCAAAATCCAATCTGACATCAAAACCCTTAGCGAAAAATTCGACTCATACTATGCTGATTGGAAAGGAGCCAAAGTCAGGTTTGTGAAACTGACTGAGAAGTTCACCAATGTTGCAGCCCCATCGCAACAAGAAGTTCCTCAAGCTAAAGCTTCTGCTCAGCCCACTGAAGAACATGCCAGCACCGCTGATGACCTTCAGGCTGCTGAAGAAAATGCTAGTTCCAGGGCTGATGACTCCATTCCAGCTGCTGAAGAAATTGCCAGGGCATCCACTAGTGGTGTGCCTGAAGAAACTGAAGAAGTCAGGGCAACTACATCAGTTGCGCCTGAAGAAATACAAATAGATTCCTCAGCTCCACCTGTGCCTACAGCAACTCCTATCCTTCCATCTGCATCAGATGTGAAGAAGACCAAGGCTGCAGAGCGAGCTGCAGTGAAGAAAAGGAAAGCATCAAGTGCTTCAGAATCTTCAGCTCCAAAGAAGATGAAGCCTATGACCAGCTCTTATGAAAATCCGATCGATGCTGTTCCGATTTCCACCATGCCATCAAAGGACCTTGTTCCTTTTGGTGAAGAATATGAGATCCCAAGCGGATCTGATGAAGAAACTCAATCTGCTACTTCGTCAGAGCAGATTGATGAGGAAATTGAAGTGGATACGATCCCTTCAACCCCAGTGGTATCCTCACCAATGCCTCAGTTCACTGCTGAAGAGGCTGGTGTTGAAGAATTAGAAGATGAAGACGTGGACATTGGAAGCACAACGCCAGTGATGAATGATGACTTTTGGGATAGTCAGCATCCCAATTCTCCACTCTTCACCCCACTACAACAAATTCCTCACTCCCCTGCACCAACAGTTCAATTGGGCTCTGAAGAAACTCATCCAACCTCGTCTGTCTGTGAAGACATTCCAGCCACTAGTGCTGAAGAAACTGCTGCTGCTGAAAACGTGACAACTCAAACTGCACCTGAGGAGGAACCAGAAATTCCTCAGCCTGAAGAACCTGAGCTCGCGATTCCTGAGGTCGTGATGCAACTCACTAACACCCCTCTGCCAAAGCCAAAGGATCCGTTCTCAAGGAAGCAAAAGTTCAAGGCTGAAGACTTGTTTGGCGAGCACGTATTCTTCACTGATTACAATCCATATGACTCTGCTCGCATAAGGAAGAGGCGTTTCTGGACTGCTAGTCAAGCAAACTTTTATTCCTCAGTGCTGTTCAACAAAG
This sequence comes from Triticum monococcum, assembly GCA_034509565.1. NCBI lineage: Eukaryota > Viridiplantae > Streptophyta > Magnoliopsida > Poales > Poaceae > Triticum > Triticum monococcum. Next base: position 702,934,434 of record CM067847.1, read on the forward strand.
ACAAAGTCTTCGATCATGCACATATTCCTCATGTAGACATGGAGTCTCTACCGTGCTTCGAGCCAGTCCTCAGTGTTCTTCACGATGCTGGGCTGCTAAACTTCTGCACTGACATATGTGATTGGAATGAAGAACTCACTCTTCAGTCCTACGCAACGCTGCACATCATAGGCGACTCTGAAGATGTAAACTCATGGGTTCTGGACTGGATGACAGAGAACACTCATTACAAGGCACCAGCGTCTGAATTGCTTCGTGCCCTACCACTCAGTCCTCCCCTTGAAGATGCACGTTGTATCTATAGTGAACCAGAGCTTTCAAATCACTACATGCAAGTTTTGATGAAGCCTTTGAAGCCAGGGCAGGCCTCTCGAACCAAATTCCTCGTCAAGGAATTACTATATGTGCCTCGGACTGTCTATCGCATTCTGTCGAAGACAATGAGTCCTATCAAAGGCCACGACTCAAATGATGAAGAAGTCGTTGGCATCATGAAGAATATGCTTTTCAACATCTGTCATGGCGTTCCCGTAAACTTCCATGATTTCTTCATGAGGACTCTGGCCAATATTGCTATGTCGCCATTTGAGCTGAAGCCTTATGCGCCATGGATTATGAGATTCATCAGGACAAGGTCTTCACTTAACTACAAAGCTGACACTCTGAACCACTGCAGCTACTTGCCTCCAATTGAAGTCCTCAAAAGGCCATTTTCCTCAGCTGATGACAAAGGCAAGGCAACTGCTGTGATAGATGAAGGCATTCGTCCATTGGATGGTCAGTTTCGCAAGGCTGCCGCCAACAATGCCAAGCAAAATCCTCAAGCCACAGCACCCAGGGTGATGACTGATCGTGAGTTACTCCTCAATCTTCATCATAAGGTTGATCGCAATCACAAATGGGTCAAGCGTCAGTTTGGTTCAATTCTTCACAACATGACTTCAACACACAATGCAGTGAAGAAAAACCACTACTACCTCCATGAAACCTTCAACCGCACCTGGGCTGTTTTGTCTCATGTCTACAGTGCTGAAGATCTGAAGAAAATGGGTCTCAAAGAAGACTTTGACTGGGCTGCACCTCCTCCAAAGAAATACAAGAAGGTCAAGGTTCCTTCTTTGGTGGCCAGCTCCTATTCTTCATCGCGTGACACTGATGAACATGAAGACTTGGACGACACAGCGGCAGGCCCTACGTCAACAATCGACCCCGACAATGCTGGCGCTCCTTCATCAACTTGATTATCTTCAGGGGCGTTAGTCCTCAATTTCGATCATTTTGGTCATTCGATGACAAAGGGGGAGACATCTGAGTTAGTCTTCAAGCGGGTCTATTATATGGGCATTTTTTCTACTAAGTTACAACTCTCGTTCTTCCGAAACTTTTATTTGATCGAGTTGTAAACTTAAACCCGATGGTGGTCTGATACTTCTGCGATGATATTCTGCATGCTTATTCCTCGTTAATATTATTGCACGCATGCTGAATTACATCAGTCACCATATTCATCATGCATTTCAAATTCTTCATATTATATGTCAAATGTGTGCATGAATTACAAGATATAGGGGGAGCTCTTCAAGTGTGCATTGCTTCAAAAGCAAATTCCTCACTATGCACATCTTCAGGGGGAGTTCTTCTATATCTTGCAATCAAATTCCTCAATATCAGTATTTACACTTCATATGGTTATCCCCGTTGAAAACTTAACCTATATTGTCATCAATCACCAAAAAGGGGGAGATTGTAAGTGCATCTAGTGCCCCTTAGTGATTTTGGTGTATTGAAGACTTATAGGTTAAGGATCTAACGCATTTATGAGTTTACACAGGTCTATAAGTCTATGAGGAGTTTGATATTTACAGAGAAAGTCAACCCCTAAAAATGAAGTTCTTCGACTGAAGACTTTGATATTTTGAAGACTTTCTGAAGACTTTGAAAGTGAAGAAATTGGTGTAACCTTGAAGACTTGGTATTCATTCGAGGAACATGAAGCATGAAGAATTTTGTTTTCGTAGTTTCATTTTCTCTTTCTTGAGTCATAGGAAACATCGTACTGTTAAAGGGGGCCAAGGAAATACTAAGGAAAAATTTCCATGTGATTCTCAACTCAAAATCCTACACCTACCAATCCCTTCAAGTGAAGCCATTGGAAATCTCATACAATTCAGTCAATTTCTTCAGTGACAGAGACGCAGTTCTTTTGGTCATTGAGGACTATGTTCTGACTGAGGAGTTAGGAATTCGCCAGTGCGAATTGCCTACACTATGAGGAACATGATAGCCCTGAGGAATTTGTACCTCAAATTTCCGACCTTTGTTGTGCTACGCGCTAGCTGTCCCAAAATATCTTATCCATCCAACGGTCATATTATTGAAGGGCATTTATGTCTTATCATGTCGGGCTGCTCCCTAGGCTATAAATAGCCGCCCCTACAACCACTAGCTGGTTGGCTGCTCCGAGAGAAACTGACACTTGTCAATTGAGAGCATCCCATCCTCCGAGGACTTTGAGCGAAAATCATCAAGTGAGGAAAATCCAAAACCCAAACCCAAACACCTACAAACCCAAAGTGATTGAGCATCACTGAAGAGATTGATCATGCATGGATCCGACGCTTTTTACCTTTGAAGATTGTGCTTCTTCCAGACGGTTAGGCGTCATGGTCTAGAGCATCCAAGAGGAATTGTCGATCACCGAGTGACCGAGTTTGTGAAGGTTCGGAAGTCACCTGAAGACTTACCACGAGTGATTGGGCGAGGACTGTGTGTCCTTAGCTCAAGGAGAATATGGTGAGGACTGTGTGTCCGGGAATGTGTGTCCGGGACTGTGTGTCCTCATGTTTAAATACCTAGCCGCTCCAACCAGATGTACAACTGAGGCAGCTGTTGGAACTGGTCTACCAAATCATTGTCTTCACCAAGACAACTGGTTCTATTTCCTCAACACTTTCATTTCCTCATTACTGTGTTGTGTGTTTGTTCATATCTGTGTTTGAAGACTTTGACTGAAGACTTTCTCAATTTCCTCAGTTCAATTTCTTTAGTCTGTTTGTCTTCATCTTGTGCTATCCTGTGCTTACGCTTTCTGTACTCTGTGTTTGTTTTCATTTCATCATGATGATCATGCATGTATTCTGTTATGTTTACTTCTGAGTACTTATTCCACTGCAAGTAGTTCTTCGCTAAGGAATTTCCTCTCCGGCAAATTCCTCAGTGAAGAATTCATAAAAATCGCCTATTCACCCCCCCTCTAGTCGATATAACGCACTTTCACAATATTACAAGGTCTTGATCTACTGAAGTTGTGGAACATAAGAAGGAAATAGCATTACATTTCCATTGCCACATCCCAGCATCAGGTTTCATTACCAACCATCTTGTTTCCTAACCAAAAAAAGCAGAACATCAAATGTCCAAGTTTGCTCATACACTACTGCAGGATGCTGCTAACGCGACATTACGATCAGAGACCCTTTCACGAAACTGTGTGCGATGCATTAATCACAAATGGTGATGTAAACAAACCGTCAAAAAAGATGCAAAACGTTTGCGATGGCGGAGACGTCAAACACGGTTCCGATTTTTCTTGCATGTGCGATGCAGGGCACACGGTTGATCCATCCGAACTGTTTGCGATGAGGCAGAACAACAGAAACGGGCAGTCATATCAATGTGTGTGTGATATACGGCATACAGTTTGCTCCGATGAACTGTTTGCTATTAGGGAATGCAAGAAAAACGGTTAGCCAGATCAAGGTGTGTGTGATATATGACATACGGTTCACTCGGGCGAACTGTTTTCCATTAGGGAACACAACAAAAACGGTTCAACTTAAGAAGATGTGTGTGATATGCGGCATACAGTTCACATAGATGAACTGTTTGCGATGAGCCAAAAGAACACAAATGAGTCGTGTAAACAAGATGTGTGTGATACGCAGCCAACAGCCGACTCAGATGAACTGTTTGCGATGAGAAATTACAACACAGACGGTTACTACAGTTAGTTCGTGTGCGATTCTGTGTGTACAATTTTTTTTGGAAAATACATACTAGTTGCTTGCGGTGGCTAGGAGTATCACACACGATGTGTCCGCGAGTACTCGTGTACAATGATTAGTAAGTTACACATATGTTTCCTTATGTTAACATGTGTTAATTTGCAATATGGACAATTAATATGCACTAGTCGTGAACCCGTGCATTCGCACGGTCTAGCCTACAAAAGTGAGTTCTAATTATAATATATTGTCCTAACTAATTTAAATTCATCAAGTGGCATGCTTAGACAATGCTTCTTCATTATTTTACGCTTTCTTTCATAAAGTATGCTAAGCATGGTACCAAAATATAATTTTTTGGTAATATTGAAAGTTGTACAAACAAATTAGCATTCAAAAAATGAACTTGAAATGCAATATTTCTTAAATATTACATCACATTGTTGGTCATTTTTCTTATCTGTGTGTCTTTGTTCTTCAACACTATGCAATATGCCTTTCTAGAATATATTTTCAACTGCCAAATCATTTTTGTTTCGCCAACAATTGCAAGTTGTTGGTGCACATCAAATCTCTCTGGTTGGTATATAAAAAAGTATTTACATATGCGGTAAAATAAGAAAGGTGATTGTAATTGTCAGGAAGTCATAATATTTTTTAGATTTCCACTCTTCGATGGATACTCAAATCCATCATTACCATCAGACTTGAAATAAAATACTGATAGATAAAATTACGGAGTAGATTTTCCTGCCTTTAACAATTAGTGTACATGTAGCAAACTATGTGATCAAATCTTCGCTAATTTGTTGATCATAATCTATGCCATATATCTTGACTGCATACGGCAACAGTAAAATTTGTCACAAACTATTAGTTATATCCACCAGTTGTGGTTTTGGACACCCGATTCACATCCGAATGTTTCAAATATTGTAAATACCATCACTTGCATGTGTTTGTTTATCTGTCCTACATAAGTAGCTAATACAATGATGTGTTCTTATAATTGAAGCTTCATTACTATATTACAAAAGTAGCAAATCATATTCAGAATTACCATGTACAGATTTTTGACATTTCGAAGATCCATGATGCTTATCTTCAACTTTGGTCCTGACCAAAAGATTTAGTATGTTTTCACTTTTGCCCAGAATTACAGTAGTATCCAACAAAAATCAAAATATTTGCAATCATTTTTACCATCATTCTTGGATATGTGGCAAAAATATAATTGATGCCTTTGCAACATCAAATATAATTATGTCCTGCACTCTTGCAACAACCATATGAGAATATATATTTCTAACTATAGTATATTTTAAATATTAACCTTAAATTACCTATTTGGGATGTTGTTGGTAAATCGTGTCCAAGTTACCTTGTATAGATTTCTCCCATGTTTTTTTTCAAAATCATGTACTATGGTAAGAATATATATCTCTCTACAATTAATACTTCTAGCAGTTACCTATGATGAAAACATTTGTTTGTATCGTTAAAAAAATATTAGGCACTTCAGTAAAAAAGAAACAAATGAACACACAAATCAAATGTGTCCTTCTATTTCATTGCTATCTTGTATTCATCCGGTTTTGAAAACACCTGGACAAAAAGATGTCAAAATGGAACGATCCTTAGATCAAACCCGTTGTAGGCAATTGGACATCCTCCTTTTGGACTCTAAGGCATGACTCGATGCACCATGACTACAATGACAAAGGCACAGAATATGACACTTGAAACAACTGCTTTTACTTCTTTTCGCATAAATTTGTCCACATCTACATCAAGGTCAAAGTCAGGTCATGATCATAGTGGAAAACTTATTGTATAGGTTAGTAACCGTAGAAGAAACTTCATAGGAATTCTAGTAGGTTCAATACTACGACATGAGAAGAATGAATCTGGGATGAAGAAATAACATGTGGCTGATCAAATACCTGATAATCAGGCGAACTTTTAAAGGAGAACATATGATGTACATATACTACTTCTCATATTCAGATTTTTCTTATATGTTAGATTTTATATCATGCATATATGCTGCCACAAATCCATCTCCTCCACGTCTCAATTCAATATCATCTTCACCACACAGATTTTAGATGGATACACTTCCCTGTGGTGGAAGATAGATGACACGATGAAACATATATTGATCAGTAGAAATATATGGTTACAACAATCAATAATAACCTATTGGCGCCAGACGTCCTATCCTGCTTATCACATTTCACGGGTGTACACATATATGTATGCATCAATGACGTGCATGATGGTTATGCTATGGACATGGATGTGAGTGGTGAGCCATTCTCTGCAGTTGAAGCTGCTTATATGCCACCACACATCCCATGTTGCAGACGATGGAGCTACTCCTGCTCGAATGCGCAGAAAACATCGATCTGGTAACTCACACAATAAAGCTTGTAGGCATGAAAAATTGAGTTGAGACAATAGATGGGAGATTAGTTACAACTACCATGGTAGAGAACAAAGTTTTTTAAATTTAAAGGAAAGACTGTGATATAACCTATAAATTGCATTATATTTTTCCAAATGCACCTGCTGAACATACAACATACTGTACCCCCAATAGAGCAACCGACACATATATAATTTGGTCATCCATATAGACGCCTGCAGCTATGCTGGTATTGCAGGTAAAAACTGCTATGTAAATTATGAATCCTATTTGTGTATAAGAGATGATTGCATACCTCAACATGTCTGTATGAAGATCCTGATTTTCCTAGTCTATATGAGTGCACAGAAGCAGGCTTGGGTTGCGGAACAACACGGCTGGCAGCGCTTCCTTGAACAATCTCAGGTTGTCTGACATCTCCATGCCCTATGGCATCCAGAGCGCTAGGCCTCCGATGATATTTCTTTCTCACGGTGGAAATTGTTTCATATAGTGTATATACTATTCTGCAAAATAAGAAAGAAACAAAATACAGATTTGTTTTAAGAAAACTCCGAAATAAAGAGAATAATAACATGAGAAGCATAACATCTCATACCATCTTGAGCGCTGTCAGTTTTCAAAGATGTTTTTCGCTCCAATTAGAGAATAGCATAGGCTGCACGTGCAGTTGTTTCTGGGATGTTTCTTCAGACTGCATCATAGCCTACTCCTCTCCATCACAGATGTCCAGAATGCGGAAACAAAGCATGGACGTTGGTCTGCCAACTTGGTAGTTGGATGCCAAGACGTGCTCTCTAACCAGGAGAGAGATCCTCTCGTGGTGACATCCTGCAATTCAGCGACATATAGGGTATACTATCATCATGCCAGCCCTTACCTAATCCTTCGTCTATGTCACAACGATGGCCTGCCACTAGGTCACTACCACGCGGATTGATAATTGACCCGTTGATGCGTCCGTGTCTTGGATTGATCCATATCATCGATTCAATTCTGCGCTAGGCTCCCATCATAAATCAGATCTTTCATTGCTACATCGGAATTGGAGGCACACAAAACCTACACGAGAAGATGGCATGGGGATGCAGAGGCCACTACTCCTCCTGGAGCGGAAGCAACACAATGATCAATTGGAGTCTTTGGAAACGGGAGATGGCGGCAAGATTGGAACTCATCGCCTAGGATTGAAACTCATCGCCTATTAGAACTCGAGAGGAGGTGGCAGGGGTGGGCGTCACATCTGCTCTATATCCAATCATGAGGAGGAAGGAGAGAAGGAGATGACGTTAGGATTATCTAAGGTGATCTGATGCTTCATCCAACGGTTCTAGATGGATCTATAAATGGCAACTAAGACATGACATGATTATAAGGGTTGATCTACACGAAATAACTTGGCCCCACCAGATTAACGGCTCCTAATTACTAATTAAGGTAGGAATTTCTAGGGAGTCTAAATTAGTATATGTATAGATATGCCTTCTAGACATTGGGCACACACTTAAACTCAATGAACTGTGTACGATACTAATACTTTCCATGAAAAAATTAAGAACTTGGCTAACAGCATTTGAGTAACATATGTATAGTGGTTACACTATTCGACAAAAAGAGGATCTTCGTAACACGGTTTTGACAACCATATGGTCCATATCTACATACTTAACATAGTAACAACTATCACATTTTAAGAGGCTGAGGGCCAACAACCATATGGTCCATATCTACATACTTAACATAGTAAAAGCTAGCACATTTTAAGAGGATGAGGGCCAACAACCACAACTATCCGCTGGAAGTAGCTTGATCACGGCGACTCAGAATCTCGTCAATGAAAAGGAAGAGCCCTCCTGTGCCTTGGTAGAGCATGAGTAGAATAGTGTCTCCAATTTTCTAATATGGATGCATTGCCACGACAAGCGAGAACTTGTTAATTTGAATGGTTCCATTTCTGCGGGAAATGCAGTACCTTGCAATCATTTTGGCATTATTAGCAGGCACAAGTGTAATTCGACCGCGCCGGGAAATTGATCCAGGAACTGCTACAGCGGGCAATTTCTGTTGAAATGTAGAATAAAAACCAATTGTAACATACCATTGAAGATATATATAGTTTATGAGCATCAACATTAAAATAAGACATTTTACCAGCATTTTGTGCACACAATTGGTCTTGTTCAATGTGTGCACCATAGATATAATTAATCCCATCTAAAATCCAACGTTCATACGCTGTCCTATCTCTGTCAGATTATCAACAAAATTTATGACATGCTTCAAGTCCTTCCAATGAAATTTGGTACGCTTAGTAACATAAAGATCGTTCACTATGTATCCAACATATCCTGCTTAAAAGGTGGAAATGTATTATTTATTCATAACATGGCAGAAGAATATATATTGCGCATAAATTGGTAAATAGAATTTGTTACTGCCTAGGAACGGAGTCAGAAAATGAAATCACAATTGGTTGCTTAAATAGTGATCAATTAGTCAGAACAAATACCCCCATTTTGCTAAGTAATATGCCAGCATGGAGAAAGTTGAAAGGATAATAACCTCGATCAGACTTTGATCGGCTGATAATGTTGGGGAAGTAAACATCCATGTTAATTAGACCAGGCTGTGGTGCACACACTAGAATTTTATTACCAGCTTTCAGTTCATAACACTTAGACATTTTTCTCCAAAGGTCCGCATCAAAATAGGAGTGATCATGCTTATCAAGTTTTACGCTAACCGTCATTGTAAATCCATGTTGCGTTGTCAATATGACATCCATGGAGTCATCAACAAAGCAAAGCCCAAGATTTCCTTCCACTCATGTTCTTGCAAAGCAAGGGATGTACTGCTTGAAATGAAAATTAAGATCATAAATTAGATATATTGAAATAACAGAGCAAGATGCAAATATGGGAGTAACTGATAGAACTGGTCAATATATAGATGAAAACAAAGTACAAAAATATATAATTAAAAATAAATAATGTAACACATATTTGATGCAAATATGAGAGTAACTGAATGAACAATACATCATATATTTGCCTAATATAGGGGGGGGTCGGCTTCGACATCTAGGCTGCACGTGGCACCGTACCTTTTATCCAAATGTAGCAACAGACGGTATATGTTCACAAATTTAGGCCATGCCGACCGTCGTAGGTTGAGATTGAACATACTGAGCGCTCCCTGAAGTCATCCGAAATGGTGAGATAGAACTTCGTTTCCGACTGGCCGCGACCACACTTGCCCGATTTGTGCTCGCACTATGGACACATGAATGAACACCCCACGAATTAGCTAGAACAAAAATGAATCCACGACGATTTTCGCCGGTTGATTAACAGTGACGAACGGACTACGATAAGAGATGAGTGAATATTTCGCTAAGTTGATTACCTTCTCCATGAGAAAAATCCCCGACCCAATCCCGTAGAAAACCCCAATCGACCAGAGGCTAGAATCTCGGTGCAGAACTGCAGATCAGCGGCGGAAAGCGGTAGGGGCGAAATCCCGTGCCGTTTGGAGCGCGACCTCCACCCGCCGACAACAGCCGTCGAGCTTAGGGTGGCCGCCGCGATAAAAGTTGATGAGGTGCAGAGTTGCGGAGGATTCCGCGACGAGTGGGTGGGGATGAAGTGGGCGAGGGTTTTGTTTTTCCTTTTGCATGTGTGGGTGAACACACACGGTTCGTAGAGGCGACGGAGATGAATCGTGTTCGATAGTAAATCACTGAGATTGAAGAGGAATCCAAATTTCTTTTGTCATTTGTCCATGAGTTTTTTTCTACGATGAGCTTAAACCCTGCAAATCACCGTGTTCAAATTTGGCACTTTTCCGGATTCATTTACAATATTTAGGGGATTATGTGCATTTTCTAGGTATTAATGCACATAATTCAAATTCAAACAATCAGTGCATCAAAAGGTGCACGAGAACGGTCTGGAAAACCATGCTCGTGTTATTTAGTACATTGCATGCCTTTTACAAGGAATTGGCAGATATTTCAAGGAAATGTGTCGCAATAGTCAACCATAAATGGGTCGTTTACTGGGTTAACAACTATACAAAAATGAAATACATGATTGGAAAGCATGACGCCTAGCGTGGTGCCATGGTATGGCCTCACCATGCCATGGTAAAAATTTGAGAATGTTTGCCTTATGTAGTCATGCACGTCATTCATAAATCGAACCATCATCGAGGAAATTTCATAGTTTCGAGGGGGAAATCAGCAAGATTGAAGGGGCCGGGAATCCAAAATTCTTTCCTAACTTGTCATTCAGTTTTTTCTACAATCAACATACCCCCTCGAATGGAACGTGTTCAAATTTGGCATTTTTCTGGGCTCATTTACCATATTAGGGGATTATGTGCATTTTCTAGGCATTAATCCACATAATTCAAATTCGAACAATCGGTGCATGAAAAGATGCACAAGAACGGTCTGGAAAAATCATACTCATGGTATTTAGTAAATTCTCAAGCCTTTACAAGGAATTGGCAGAGATTTCAAGGGAATGCATGGCAATAGTCAACCACGAACGCATCATTTACTGGGTTATCAACTATAGAAAAATGAAATATGTGCTTGAAAAACATGATGCCTGGCATGGTGCCATGGTATGGCCTCACCGTACCCTGATAAAAAGCTGAGAAGGTTTGATTTATGTCGTCATGCATGCCCTTCATAAATCGAACCATCACCGAGGAAGTTCCATGATTTCGAGATGGAAATCGCCAAGATTGAAGGGGAATCCAAATTTCCGTCCTAGTTTTTCATTCAGTTTTTTCCAACAATCAACATACCGCCTCCAATGCAACGTGTTCAAAATTGACATTTTTTCGGTCTCATTTACCATATTTAGAGGATTATGTGTATTTTTTAGGCATTAATGCACATAATTCAAATTCGAACAATCGGTGCATGAAAAGGTGCACAAGAACGGCCTGGAAACCATGCTTGTGCTATTTAGTACATTCTCATGCCTTTTACAAGGAATGGGCAGATATTTGAAGGAAATGTGTCGCAATAGTCAACCATAAATGCGTTGTTTACTGGGTTAACAACTATATAAAAAATAAATACATGCTTGGAAAACATGACGCCTGGCGTGGTGCCATGGTATGGCCTCACCGTGCCGTGGTAAAAATTTGAGAATGTTTTCCTTATGTCGTCATACACGCCTTTCATAAATCGAACCATCACCGAGGAAGTTTCATGGTTTCGAGGGGGAAATCGCCAAGATTGAAGGGGGGATCCAAATTTCCTTTGTCCATGAGTTTTTTTTCTACGATGAACATATACCCTGCAAATCACCGTGTTCAAATTTGGCGCTTTTCCGAGTTCATTTACCATATTTAGGGGATTACGTGCATTTTCTAGTCATTAATGCACATAATTCAAGTTCAAACAATCGGTGCATGAAAGGGTGCACAAGAACGGCCTGGAAAACCATGTTTGTGTCATTTAGTAAATTCTAATGCCTTTTATAAGGAATGGGCAGATATTTCAATGAAATATGTGGCAATAGTCAACCACAAACGTTTGTTTATTGGGTTTTCAACTATAAAAAATATAAAATAAATGCTTGAAAATATGACGCCTGGCATGGTGCGATGGTACGGCCTCACCATGCCCTGGTAAAAATTTGAGAAGGTTTGACTTATGTCGTCATGCACGCCCTTCATAAATTAAACCATCACCGAGGAAGTTCCATGCTTTTGAGAGGGAAATCGCCAAGATTGAAGGGGAATCCAAATTTTTCTTTGTTCTTTGCCCTGGAGTTTTTTTCTACGACGAACATACACCCTGCAAATCATCTTCAAACTTGGCATTTTTTCAGGCTCATTTACCATATTTAGGGGATTATGTGCATTTTCTAGGCATTTAATTAGCACATATATCCAATCCAGCTACAGCTGCACGAGTGTGATGTGAGGGACGTGGATTGCCGTTCGATCGCGGCGCATCCTACGGTGCACACGCGCGATCCGCGTGGCTAGGGTTCCGGCCAATCATAACGCAACACACAGTAGGCTCAGTGCACACTGTTTCTGGATGCGACGGAGATGAACCGTGTGCGATAATGAACGAGCAAAATTGTAAGGGAAGCCAAATTTCCTTTGTCGTTTGTCGTTGAGCTCTTAAAAACCACCGCACTATACGGCTGCCCGGTCCCTCCGTCCCAGAGCTCTCCAACGCCGTTAATGGCACCACGGCGCACAGTAACTGGTAAGGAAGCGATGGCATCCTGCCGCACCGCATTCCTCGCCGCCTGCGACCACACACATGGTAAGGAAGTGATGGCAGCTCGCCGCACCGAGTTCATCACTACCGGCCACATAGTTACGTGGGCGAACTTTGAGGCTGCCATGGCCGAATGGGCGGTGGATCTAGAGGCGGCCAAAGCCGCATAGAAGGCGCGGAAAAGGCAGAAAGCAGTCAAGAAAAGAGAGTCCCGCTGCCGCAAGAAAGAAGAGGCCACACATCGTGCTAAGCAGAGCTTGGCGGAAATCGAACCACGGTGGGCTGCCCCCTACAAGGACAGGAAGGAGAACGCCGGGGTCTGCCCAGCATGCCCCGATGGCAGCATGTGAGAAGTAGTTAGTGCGTGTGTCGCTCGTAGTCTTAAAGCAAATTACCAGTAGTACTTTAAGTTTGTACTATCTATTATTAATGTACAATGTCGGTAAGCGCATCCTTAATGCTGATAGATATAAGAATTATTAGAAGATCACAAAACACACGGTTTCTATGGCGTAGCCATGTGCATTTTTTGCATTAATGATCCATAAGTCAGTTACCTGTGCGATATTTCCTAATAAACAGGCGTACCATTAACCAAAAAAATCAACTACACGTGTACAATTTTTTGAAGAAGGGATCTGCCAATTTTCTGTTTTCTCACACACGAGTATTTTACGCGCTTCGTTTGTGTTGTGTGTTTCCCCCGCCCAAGTTTCAAGTTTCGCAGCGAAATTTTCATTAGGTGCGCGATTATAGAATTTATTCCTCCAACCACATCCCCACCCATCAAATTTCCTCAGTATCCCCCCCTCCCCCTACCGGCAGCTCAAACCGCCGCCGCCGCAACCACAACTTCAACCACATCTACGTTCTGCTTGAATCCAGTAAGGTAACCCACTGATCTCTATCACGTCCCCAGCCTAATTGCTTAAATGGCACCTGCGAACATCCTCATGCCTTCAAATCCCCACGCCCCTGCCTCTAGAGCATCGCCGCGCAAGCCCAACCACATATCACGTGGAGGTTGAGGAGCTGATGGTGGTCCATGGCGCGATGGCCGTTGTGTGTGTTGACCCGGAGGAACACCTCGCCTCCGCCGCTGCCGACATGGTGCAGGCTCTGGCCCAGATGAAGTGCCCCAGCGACTACCCCCTGGACTTAACAGCTAAGATCTGACCAGCTAAATCTTACCAGTACCACTTGCAATGGCAATTTTTGTACGGTTGATGTATTAAGCATGTTCGTGCCTTGTTTATTTCAGTACTGCACACTGTGATGTTCAAGTATTAACTGTCTAGCTCAATTTCACCAATACCATCAACAAACTTACAATACATGACTCAGGATATCACTAGAGATGCTGCCCATTTGCTATTTTTGGTGGATGCTAACCATGTTGTACTTAACATGCATGTCCATGTACTTACGTATGGTCATAACGGCAGATGTTGTTGTTTGCCGTCGAGGTTAGCTGCATCCCATGTCTTATAGTATTTCACATCATTTGTTCAATGCAGTTTAACTTCCACCATTTACTGGTTGCCTGTAGGTACACATGTCAGTGGCACTGATCCACGCTTCGACCCGGAGGAACAGCTCGATTCCGCCGCCGCTGACTTTCGGTGGGCTCTAGCCAAGATGAAGTGCCCCAGCAACTACCTCTCAGGACTTATCAAGTATGTACTCACCAGTTCAATCTTACCAATACTAGTTGCAATTAATGGCTATGTTTTGTAAGATCGATTTATTACAAGCATGTCGTAGTAAACATGCCTAACACGTTTTAGCTACTTTTTCTACCTTTTTATAGACAACTGGGTCATTCTCTGCTCTGGCAACACCTGCCTTGTGATGTTTAACTCTGCCAATTGCATTTTTTTCCAGTACCGGTTTCAATGTCTATTAAGCCTGTTGCAATTAACAGTTGTATCCATTTTTAAACAGCTATATTTCAATGGCTACAAACTTACAAAACATGACTTAAGATGCTGTTAAGCCTGTTGCAATTAACAGTTATATCCATTTTTTAATCTGCCCCTTTGCTACCGTGCTACTCTCCGCAATGAAGATATACTAGAGATGCTGCCCATTTGCTATTTTTGGTGGATGCTAACCCTGTTGTACTTAACATGCCTTTCCATGTACTTACGCAGGGCCATAACGGGTGATGCTATTGTTTGCCGTCGAGGTTAGCTTCATCTCATGTCTTACAGTATTTTATATCATTTGTGCAATTGCGATTTGGCTTCTAACATTTACTTGCTTCTTGTAGGTACACATGTTGGCGGCACTAATCCATGCTTCGACCCGGAGGAAGAGCTCGCCTCCGTCGCCGCTGAATTTGGGCGGGCTCTGGCCAAGATGAAGTGCTCCAGCAACTACCTCTCGGGACTTACCAAGTATGAACTCACTAGTTCAATCTTACGAATACCAGTTGCAATTAATGGCTATGTTTTATACGGTCGATGTATTAAGCATGTTGTAGTAAACACGCCTAACATGTTTTAGCTATTTTCTCTACATTTTTATAGACAACTGGGCCATTCTCTACTCTGGCAGCACCTACCTTGTGATTTTTAACTCTACCAATTGCATTTTTATCAGTACCGGTTTCAATGACTATTAAGCCTGTTGCAATTAACAGTTGTATCCATTTTTAAACAGTTGTAAACTTACAAAACATGACTTAGGATGTTGTTAAGCCTGTTGCAATTAACACCTATATCCATTTTTTAATCCGTCCGTTTGCTACCGTGCTACTCTTTCGCAATGAAGATATCATTACAGATGCTGCCGTTTTATTACCATTTGTTATTTTTCGTGGATGTTAACCCTGTTGTAGTTAACATTGGCTTTCCATGTACTTACACAAGGCTACAATGGGCGATGTTGTTGTTTGCCATCACGGTTAGCTGCATCCCATGTCTTATATACCATCTGTTCCTAAATTAAGTATTTTTAAAGATTCCAATATAGATTACATAAGGAGCAGAATGAGTGAATCTAGATTCTAATCTAAACTATATCTATAATTCTATATACATCCGTTTGTAGTTCATATTGAAATCTCTAAAAATACTTGTACTTAGGAACGTAGGTAGTTGTATTTTACATCATTTGTGCAATCTCAGTTTAGCTTCTAATATTTACTGGTTGCTTGTAGGTACATATATGAGCGGTACTGATCCACGCTTCGATCCCTTTTGCGTATGGGGCAATGAATATTCATGAACAAGTGTCAAATGAGGAAACTAAGAAAGATTGTTAGGCGAAAAAAAACGGGTGATGGGAATTAAGCTCTTTATTTACACTTTGTCCAAGACAACAGTGAACTTTAGGATGGTAAGTAATGTGTTGCCTTTTCCTCCTGCCCACAACAAGTTACTCTATTAGACCTCAGTATCTGATATTTTTCTCTTTTCAGTGGTTTCCGAAGCTATTTGCTGATAATTACCTTGCAAACTACATGACCGGAGTGGAGGCAACTAAGGTTAAAGTACATAATTCATGCTACCATGATAATGCTTTAGAAGTCTTCCTGGAGGTGGTGAAGGATGGGCGGGCGATTGTCACAAGGGGTTGGACAAAAGTTGTTCGTGCCTATGGCATGCAGGAAGGCACATTATGGGTATTCCGCTTCTTCAACACCATCGGCAGTCGAAATGATTTACACTTGTCTATTCACCTTTACCGCCTCTAAATATTGTGGTTCATCATAGTTAATTGCTGTCTAATCCTATAATTACTGAACATATTGTACTGACAATTTTATTTATGGATTCATTGTTGAATCATTGTGCTGAGAATTTGAGTTGCGCATTTCATATTTCAAAATGTTGGGGAACGTAGTAATTTCAAAAAAAATCCTACGCACACGCAAGATCATGGTGATGCATAGCAATGAGAGGGGAGAATGTTGTCCACGTACCCTCGTAGACCGAAAGCGGAAGCATTAGCACAACGCGGTTGATGTAGTCGTACGTCTTCACGATCCGACCGATCAAGTACCGAACGCACGGCACCTCCGAGTTCAGCACACGTTCAGCCCGATGACGTCCCTCGAAATCCGATCCAGCCGAGTGTTGAGGGAGAGTTTCGTCAGCACGACGGCGTGGTGACGATGTTGATGTTCTACCGACGCAGGGCTTTGCCTAAGCACCGCTACAGTATTATCGAGGTAGACTATGGTGGAGGGGGGCACCGCACACGGCTAAGAGATCAATGATCAATTGTTGTGTCTTTGGGGTGCCCCCCTGCCCCCGTATATAAAGGAGCAAGGGGGAGGCGGCCGGTCTAGGAGGAGGGCGCGCCAAGGGGGGAGTCCTACTCCCACCGGGAGTAGGATTCCTCCTTTCCTTGTGGGAGTAGGAGAAGGGAAGGGAGAAGGAGAAGGAAGGAAGGGGCGCCCCCCTCCCTAGTCCAATTCGGACTAGTCCATGGGGAGGGGTGCGGCTACCCTTTGGGTTCTTTCTCTCCTTTCCCGTATGGCCCATTAAGGCCCAATACGAATTCCCGTAACTCTCCGGTACTCCAAAAAATACCTGAATCACTCGGAACCTTTCCGATGTCCGAATATAGTCGCCCAATATATCGATCTTTACGTCTCAACCATTTTGAGACTCCTCCTCATGTCCCCGATCTCATCCGGGACTCCGAACTCCTTCGGTACATCAAAACTCATAAACTCATAATATAACTGTCATCGAAACTTTAAGCGTGCGGACCCTACGGGTTCGAGAACTATGTAGACAAGATCGAGACACGTCTCCGGTCAATAACCAATAGCGGAACCTGGATGCTCATATTGGCTCCCACATATTCTACGAAGATCTTTATCGGTCAGACCGCATAACAACATGCGTTGTTCCCTTTGTCATCGGTATGTTACTTGCCCGAGATTTGATCGTCGGTATCTCAATACCTAGTTCAATCTCGTTACCGGCAAGTCTCTTTACTCGTTCTGTAATACATCATCCCGCAACTAACTCATTAGTTGCAATGCTTGCAAGGCTTAAGTGATGTGCATTACCAAGTGGGCCCAGAGATACCTCTCCGACAATCGGAGTGACAAATCATAATCTCGAAATACGCCAACCCAACAAGTACCTTTGGAGACACCTATAGAGAACCTTTATAATCACCCAGTTACGTTGTGATGTTTGGTAGCACACAAAGTGTTCCTCTGGTAAACGGGAGTTGCATAATCTCAAAGTCATAGGAACATGTATAAGTCATGAAGAAAGCAATAACAGAATACTAAACGATCGTGTGCTAAGCTAACAGAATGGGTCAAGTCAATCACATTATTCTCCTAATGATGTGATCCCGTTGATCAAATGACAACTCATGTCTATGGCTAGGAAACACAACCATCTTTGATCAACGAGCTAGTCAAGTAGAGGCATACTAGTGACACTCTGTTTGTCTATGTATTCACACAAGTATTATGTTTCCGGTTAATACAATTCTAGCATGAATAATAAACATTTATCATGAAATAAGGAAATAAATAATAACTTTATTATTGCCTCTAGGGCATATTTCCTTCAGTCTCCCACTTGCACTAGAGTCAATAATCTAGATCACATCACCATATGATTTAACATCAATATTTCACATCACCATGTGATTAACACCCATAGTTCACATCGTCATGTGACCAACACCCAAAGGGTTTACTAGAGTCAATAATCTAGTTCACATCGCTATGTGATTAACACCCAAAGAGTAGTAAGGTGTGATCATGTTTTGCTTGTGAGAGAAGTTTAGTCAACGGGTCTGCCACATTCAGATTCGTATGTATTTTGCAAATTTCTATGTCAACAATGCTCTGCACGGAGCTACTCTAGCTAATTGCTCCCACTTTCAATATGTATCCAGATTGAGACTTAGAGTCATCTGGATCAGTGTCAAAATTTGCATCGACGTAACCCTTTACGACGAACCTTTTTGTCACCTCCATGATCGAGAAACATATCCTTATTACACTAAGGATAATTTTGACCGTTGTCCAGTGATCTACTCCTCGATCACTATTGTACTCCCTTGCCAAAATAAACGTAGGGTATACAATAGATCTGGTACACATCATGGCATACTTTATAGAACCTATGGCCAAGGCATAGGGAATGACTTTCATTCTCTTTCTATCTTCTGCCATGGTCGGGCTTTGAGTCTTACTCAATTCACACCTTGTAACATAGGCAAGAACTCTTTCTTTGACTGTTCCATTTTGAACTACTTCAAAATCTTGTCAAGATATGTACTCATTGAAAAAACTGATCAAGCGTTTTGATCTATCTCTATAGATCTTGATGTTCAATATGTAAGCAGCTTCACCGAGGTATTTCTTTGAAAACCTCCTTTCAAACACTCCTTTATGCTTTGCAGAATAATTCTACATTATTTTCGATCAACAATATGTCATTCACATATACTTATCAGAAATGTTGTAGTGCTCCCACTCACTTTATTGTAAATACAGGCTTCACCGCAAGTCTGCATAAAACTATATGCTTTGATCAACTTATCAAAGCGTGCATTCCAACTCCGAGATGCTTGCACCAGTCCATAGATGGATCGCTGGAGCTTGCATATTTTGTTAGCACCTTTAGGATTGACAAAACCTTCTGGTTGCATCATATACAACTCTTCTTTAATAAATCCATTAAGGAATGTCGTTTTGTTTATCCATTTGCCAAATTTCATAAAATGCGGCAATTACTAACATGATTCGGATAGACTTAAGCATAGATACGAGTGAGAAACTCTCATCGTAGTCAACACCTTGAACTTGTCGAAAAACTTTTGCAACAATTCTAGCTTTGTAGATAGTAACACTACTATCAGCGTCCGTCTCCCTCTTGAAGATCCATTTATTTTCTATGGCTTGCCGATTATCGGGCAAGTCAACCAAAGTCCACACTTTGTTCTCATACATGGATCACATCTCAGATTTAATGGCCTCGAGCCATTTCGCGGAATCTGGGCTTATCATCGCTTCCTCATAGTTCGTAGGTTCGTCATGGTCAAGTAACATGACCTCCAGAACAGGATTACCGTACCACCATGGTTCAGATCTCACTCTGGTTGACCTACGAGGTTCGGTAGTAACTTGATCTGAAGTTACATGATCATCATCATTAGCTTCCTCACTAATTGGTGTAGTAGTCACAGGAACAGATTTCTGCGATGAACTACTTTCCAATAAGGGAGTAGGTACAGTTACCTCATCAAGTTCTACTTTCCTCCCACTCACTTCTTTCGAGAGAAACTCCTTCTCTAGAAAGGATCCATTCTTGGCAACGAATGTCTTGCCTTCGGATCTGTGATAGAAGGCGTACCCAACATTTTGGGATCCTATGAAGATGCACTTCTCCGATTTGGGTTCAAGCTTATCATGTTGAAACTTTTTTCACATAAGCATCACAACCCAAACTTTAAGAAACGACAACTTTGGTTTCTTGCTAAACCATAATTCATACGGTGTTGTCTCAACGGATTTAGATGGTGCCCTTTTTTTAACGTGAATGCAGCTGTCTCTAATGCACAACCCCAAAACGATAGTGGTAGATCGGTAAGAAACATCATAGATCGCACCATATCTAATAAAGTACGGTTACGACATTCGTACACACCATTACACTGTGGTGTTCCAGGTGGCGTGAGTAGTGAAACTATTTCACATTGTTTTAACTGAAGGCCAAACTCGTAACTCAAATATTTTACCTCTGCGATCATATCGTAGAAACTTTTATTTTCTTGTTACGATGATTCTCCACTTCACTCTGAAATTCTTTGAACTTTTCAAACATTGCAGACTTATGTTTCATCAAGTAGATATACCCATATCTTCTTAAATCATCCGTGAAGGTCAGAAAATAATGATACTTGTTGCGAGCCTTAATATTCATCGGACCACATATATCGGTATGTATGA
Organism: Triticum monococcum; assembly: GCA_034509565.1. Taxonomy (NCBI): domain Eukaryota; kingdom Viridiplantae; phylum Streptophyta; class Magnoliopsida; order Poales; family Poaceae; genus Triticum; species Triticum monococcum. The sequence continues at coordinate 702,955,061 of CM067847.1, forward strand.
TTTCCAACAAATCTGTTGCTCGCTCCATTGTTCCGGAGAACGGAGTTTTAGTCATTTTGCCCATGAGGCATGGTTCGCAAGCATCAAGTGATTCATAATCAAGTGATTCCAAAGGTCCATCAGCATGGAGTTTCTTCATGCGCTTTACACCAATATGACCTAAACGGCAGTGCCACAAATAAGTTGCACTATCATTATTAACTTTGCATCTTTTGGCTTCAATATTATGAAAATATGTATCACCATGATCGAGATCCAACAAACCATTTTCATTGGGTGTATGACCATAGAAGGTTTTATTCATGTAAACATAACAACAATTATTCTCTAACTTACATGAATAACCGTATTGCAATAAACATGATTCAATCATATTCATGCTCAACGCAAACACTAAATAATATTTATTGGTTCAACACTAATCCCAAAAGTATAGGGAGTGTGCGATGATGATCATATCAATCTTGGAACTATTTCCAACGCACATCGTCACTTCACCCTTAACTAGTTTCTGTTCATTATGCAACTCCCATTTCGAGTTACTATCTTAGCAACTGAACCAGTATCAAATACCGAGGGGTTGCTACGAACACTAGTAAAATACACATCAATAATCTGTATATCAAATATACCTTTGTTCACTTTGCCATCCTTCTTATACGCCAAATACTTGGGGTAGTTCCGCTTCCAGTGACCAGTTTCATTGCAGCAGAAGCACTTAGTCTCAGGCTTAGGACTAGACTTGGGCTTCTTCACTTGAGCAGCAACTTGCTTGCCGTTCTTCTTGAAATTCCCCTTCTTTCCTTTGCCCTTTTCTTGAAACTAGTGGTCTCGTCAATCATCAACACTTGATGTTTTTCTTGATTTCTACCTCCGTCGATTTCAGCATCACGGAGAGCTTGGGAATTGTTTTTGTTATCCCTTGCATATTATAGCTCATCATGAAGTTCTATTAACTTAGTGATGGTGACTAGAGAATTCCGTCAATCACTATTTTATCTGGAAGATTAACTCCCACTTGATTCAAGCGATTGTAGTACCCAGACAATCCGAGCACATGCTCACTGCTTGAGCTATTCTCCTCCATCTTTTAGCTATAGAACTTGTTGGAGACTTCATATCTCTCAACTCGGGTATTTGATTGAAATATTAACTTCAAATCCTGAAATATCTCATATGATCCATGACGTTCAAAACGTTTTTGAAGTCCCGATTCTAAGCCGTTAAGCATGGCGCACTAAACTATCAAGTAGTCATCATATTGTGTGATAGTAGAATCAGGAATAAGGACATTTCCATCACTATTGTGTTTTCTTGCAATTGTATGTATAAAATGGAATTGGTCGATTGTATTTTTTTTAAATCCTAATTAGTTACTACTAACCATTTAGGCTCCGTTCGGATCACGGGTACAGAAAGCATAGGAAAAGCAGACTGCATAGGAATTGGATTGAATGAACAGTGAAAAACTTTGGAACGGGAGAAAAAGGGAAGGGGAACGGAACATGCATTCGGATGGCCCAGAGAAAACGCACGAAGAGCAAGTAGTAATGAACAGTAGCTAACGCAATATTTTATTTGCACCGCACTTGCTATTCTCTTCTTTCACCTCATGGACGCCCACATGATTGAATATTTTATTCTGCCCAATAGTACAATTCCTCTGTTCTGCCTCGGGACTCCTCCCAAAAATGAGCTCTGTGTGAATTTGTTCAATCCCGTGAAATGTGCATGCCCGGCGATCTTTTCCTGTGGAATGTTGAGTAGCTTTCCTTTGAACTGAACAACTAAAAGGAAAGAAAACCTGCGAAAGCTAAATTTCCTTTGGAACAGCAGCAAATCCTGTGAACCGAACGGGGCCTTAGGGCATGTACAATGGTTGATAAGACAGTCTTATCTTAATTCTTGTATCTCTACTCCTAAGGGAGCAGTTGGTAGTCTCACTTCCAGGTTTTTTTTTAGTCCCACCTCCCACGGTTTTTTTTCGTCCTAAAAATATCTACGAAATTTCGTAGGTTAACCAGGGACAACTCCCACCTCCCAAGTTTTTTCTCGTCCCACCCCCCATGGTTTTTTTTGGTACCTCGTCCCACCTCACACTAAGCCGTCACGAACCGCAAAAACCGCCTACCTTAGCCAAATCAACAAATCTCTCTCATTAATGCAATTTTCTTTAGAAAACAAATAATAGATTCTTTCCTACCTTAGCCAAATCAACGGATCTCTTCTATTAATGCAATTTGATTTTGCAAACAAATAATAGATTCTTTCCTACCTTAGCCAAATCAACGGATCTCTCTCATTAATGCAATTTGCTTTAGCAAACAAATAATAGATTCTTTCCTACCTTAGCCAAATCTACGAAATCTCTCATTAATGCAGTTTGCTTTAGGAAACAAATAATAGATTTTCAGGAAACAAATAATCTCTAATCTCTAATAATTTCTACTCCTAATGAAGCAGTTGGTAGTCTCCTCCCATCTTCCATGGTTTTTTTTGGTACCTCCTCCCACCTTCACTGGTTTTTTTTCGTAGATTTTTTTTTCGTCCCCTCCCCTCACTTCATCGTTTTATTTTTGCGTCACCCTCTCACACAACGAAAGAAATCTAAACAGATCAGAACTTTCCATACTGGCGCAAGTTATTTAGTAATGTAGAATCAATCACGAACAATCTCTAAAGATCAAACCTAAATTAATTAACCTTACCTTAAATCACTCAATTACATTAATTAGAAAACAAATAATTGATTTTCAAAAAATCGCTCAATCACGTAAACCTTACCTTAACTCACGGATGGTAATCAATCTCCAAACAAAGGAAACAATACATCGAGGGAGCAGTAAATAAACTCCCTTTCTTATGACATGTATATGACTTTTCCTTCCCTCTACGTTGTCGAGCGTTCTTGATTCTCGAGGCCGATTCTTGGGTTGCGTCACTGGGTCACGACGGTGCTGGAGGACGAGGACGGCGAGGCCGGGTGCCGCGGCACCGCGTTGGCCGCGGCCGGTGAAGGGGGCAAAGAAGGGCGGCTTCCCTGGCCCTGGCCATGGCCGTGACCCTGGGAGTTGGTGCGGTGGAAGTGGCACTTGAAGGACACGGCATGGGTGGCCGACGCGCAGACGCGCTTGGAAGCGGGCCCGTGGCCCGTGCCGGATGGCGCCGACGCCGACCCGGGCCACCTCCTCCGCGTATTCTTGGAGCTGTGGCTGGCCGATTTACATGAAATTAATTCCCTCAGTTGTGGTGGCAAATATAATACACATAATCCATATTGTTATGTACTAGCGTGTGTGTGTGAAATAGATGGATTATGGTCCCGTACCCAATAAGATGGATATTGTGTGTGTTAGAGAGAGAGAGAGAGGAAGAGGGGGAGAGAGTGAGGAAGAGGGAGGCAGAGAGTGTGTGTGAGGAATTGATGGTAAAAAAGGTCGCCAATGTCACTTGATATATATGAGAATATTAATATTGAACTTTTAAAGTTAATGTGGCCCCGTTGCAACGCACGGGTGTTCTTCTAGTGTAATTTAGAGATGACAAAAAATATGTCTACAATGGGTTATATCTTAGCCTTATCTTCAATAACTAGTCATTCCTTAAAATATGGTGAGACAAATTGTGCTAAGAGATCATATTTTGTCTTATCTTAAATAAGAGAAGGCAAGCCTTTTCTTATGAGTTCTCTCTCCTCCACCTCACCGTTTATCCTACGTGGCACTCCTAAGATAACACCATTGTACATGCCCTTAGCTGTAGTGCGATAGCAGTAGCGCGGTTACCCGCGCTACTGCTAGGCAATTTACCAGCGCTACTACTAGCCTTTTTCCTAGTAGTGTGAAGACGGCCCATCGGTGAGCTTGTGGCGATGGCGTGACCTGTACCTAAGGCGGGAGAAGAGAGAAGGGAGAGGAAAGAGAAGGGAGGAAGGAGATGCAGGGCGCTTGGGGCGGCAACTTGGAACTCCGACGGTCGGCGGCGTCAGCCAGAGGCGGCGGGGTCGGGCGCGTTGCTTGGGGAGGCTTGGGAGGAGCACTTCTGTCTCAGCCCAGACTGACCAGGGAGACACACCCGCAGGTCAAAACCTCTCATTGACCATTGCCACGTCACAATCAATCAAGTCAAACCACCAGGGACTGATTTTGTCTGGTATGAGATTGTTTAGGGGGTAAAGGGAGCAGAAATAAAGATCAGGAGTTATGTGAACCACCAACTTTTTTCAGAGTAGTAAAATGGACCTTTTTCTTCTAAACATATGATAAGGGGCGTGCTACGTGTCGGCCGTTAAAAGATCTGCTGCCTCGCGAGCCGCCCGATTGAGTGACACGAGCCGTCGGTCCCTCTTCTCTAATTTCCTGAAACAATATTTTCTGTTGAAAAACTTCTTCTTTAATTTACTGCAACAAGACCTTTGTTAAGAAAAACTGTCTTTTTTCTAATTTCTTGCGGCAAGTCCTTTGTTGCAAAACATATTCTTCTCTAATTTTTTGCAACAAAACCCTTGTTGCAAAAATTGCAAAACACATCTTTCATCTATTTTTTTTAACAAAACCCTTGTTGCAAAAATTGCAACAACATTGCAGCCACATCGCGTAATAACACAATCTTTTTCGCTGTTGCCGTTCCGCAACAATGTCGTTGTTGCAGAAACTTGGAATAGACTTGAACATACGGCGCGGTGATGTGGCAGCTGCTAGCGCTTGTGGTGCTAGGACGGTGGTGAGGTTGATGGTGCTATGACGGCGATGAGGTTGATGGTGCTCCATGCCGACGTAGCGGATCTCATCGGGTCCATCGATCTTGTTGCAGAAACTTGAAACATCGCCTTCCCAAACCTTTTTCCTGTGGCGGGCTAGAGATGATCTGTGACCGAGCCGAGAAGGGTGAGTGTAGATGAATGACGCGGTGGTTGTGGCTGCTACCAGCGTGACAGGACGGCGGCAAGGTTGGCAACGCTCCATGCCGTCCTGACGGATCTCGTCAGATCTGTCAATCCGGTGGCAGGGAGGCGTTTGGCGACAGAGATCTACCTGCAGGCGACGCTCGACTGGCGGGTCAAGGCAGGGGCGGCTCTGGCAACGCTCACAAGGAGGAGAGGAGGCGCACGGTCGGGTCGGGCGACCTTGTCGGTGGTCGCCGGAGATCAGCCATCGCATCGCGCATCTCCCTGGCTCGACGGTGGTTGTGGATGGGGCGTAGCAACTAGTAGGCAGATAGACTGCTCAATCTGCAACATGCCATGTGTTGCGCTTCGCTGTTTGCAACAAGATCAATGTTGCAAAAACACATTGAGGGGGGGGGGGGTTGTTATACGCAACATGATCAAGCATTGCTTGGTCGGACGGTCGCCGAGACGATTGATGCGCGCGTTAAATCCGTCGGCTAATGTGAAGCGTTTTACACATAATAAACCTTTTCCAGAATAAGGTATATATTCCACAAAGATAAAAACCAACGAAATACATGGTTTTCTATTTTTTGGCTAACGAAAGACCTCGTGAAAACAGCATTTCCTATACGGCGCCTAAGCGCACGTTATAGGCGAACTCACTAACCGGTGCACACTCCCCGCCTCCCCGGCCCATTTACACCCTGCTTTTTATTCTGTTAAAATTAAAAAAATATGCGACAGACGTGATTCGAACTCGAGGACCACAGGCATCATACAAACATCGGTCACCAAAGGTACACCTTATCAATTGTGACATTTATAATTCATTTCTTTTCTTCAATAAAGCTAAAAAATGCAGTAGTTTCCCTATTTCCGTATTATTTTTTGGATTTAGTTTTGGCCAGTTTTTCTTTTGGTCTTTTATTTTTATTATTTTCTTTCCTATTTATTTTACTATATTTTCTAAAATTCGTGAACTTTTCTTTAAAATTGTGAACTTTCCTTAAATTCATGATATATTTTTTCCAAACTGTCAACCATTCTTCAAGTTCACAATTTTTTTAGTTCACACACTTATTTTTCTAAAATTTAACATTTTTTCTACAAAATCAATGACTTCTTCAAAATTCATGAACTTTTTAGAAATTTTTCAACATTTTTTCAAAACTTTTGAAAATAAAATAGAAATCGATGACTTTTTCCAATTTTATGAGCCGCAGCATGGGATCGAACTTCAGACCTCCTAGGATGGTTGATAGTTGATAGCCACTATAGCAGACAACAAGGACTGATTAAAAGTGCATCGCAAAGCTTAAAGAAGGAATGCCAACAACATATACGATTTTTTAAAATTTCAAACACGGTCTTTTCTCTGCAAACGTGCATATTATTTTGAAAGGTGATTCCTTAAAAAAAATTGTGGGTAGTATTTCGAAAAAGTAAATTTTTTAAACAATAAATTTTTTAACCTTTGCAAAATTGTTAATATTTCAAATTCTCAAATAGTTTCATAAAACAGAAAATATTTTTGGAAAATCTTGATTATTCTTGAAACCATGAACATTTTTTAATCATTAATCAATTTCTAAGAAACAGGAACATTTTCTGAAAAGTTTGAACGATGTTTCCAAACAGGAATATTTTCAACTTCGAACAAACTCAAAAGTACGAAAAAATTTAGGATCTATGAACAAAAATTGAAATCAGGTACATTTTTTTGAAATATGGAGAAAAAAAGGAAAACACGAACTTTTTTTTAAAATAGGTATATTTAAAACTCCCAGACAAAATATAAAAACACGAACAATTTTTGAACACACGAACTTTTTTTGAAAACAAGAACATTTTTTAAACTCCTGAACAAATTTTGAAAATGAGAACGTTTTCTGGAACTCTAAAAAAATTTAAAAACATGAACACTTTTGAAACCACAAACATTTCCTAAAAAGGTAAAATTTTCTGAAATTCGCAAAATAAATTTAAAAACACAAACAAATTTCTGAGAACACGAACATTTTTTGCAAAAGTGTCTTATTTTTAATTTCATGAACAAATGTTTTAGAAAACATCGATATATTAATATTCGGAAAAACTTTTTGAAAAAGAAAAAAATGAAAAAGAAAATAAACATGAAAAAGAAAAAAGAAAATAACAAACGTGATTTTTAAAATTTATGAACATTTCTGAAACAAAAATAAATAAGCTTTTGAATTGCGAACATTTTCTCAAATTTACGAACATTTTTTAAAATCTGAATTTTTTCAACTTTATGAACAGTTTCAAAACACAAACATTTTCTAACAACATGAAAATTTTATCAAATTTGTGAATTCATTTTTGAAAACACGATTTTGTTAAAACTATGAGCATATTTTCAAATTGTCGAACAATTTTGAATTCTAAACGTTCTTAAAATTCGCGCATTTTTTCAAACCAAAACAGAAAAGGAAAGAAAATTAAAAAAATAAAAGTATAAAAACGAAAACGAAAATAGAAAATAAACAGCAAAGAAAAAAAGCGAAATTAAAACCAGCCACAAAAGACAACAGGAAAAAAGAAAAACCGTTTCGGAGAACTTTCTAGAAGGTTCCCAACACCGGAGAAAACCACATAGCTACGCTAACAGCTAACTGGCCGGCCCAGATCGTCGTGCTCGCTCCTCGTGTTGCGGAAGCGAACCGGCGACTACTGGCAACGCCAAGTGGGCCGGCCCACAGACGGAGTGAACGGTAAACTGTCTCGCGAAAAAAGGACGTGAAAATCTGGTAGAAGCAGACTGGAACTCACGGCGCTACACAGTGGGTTTTTTTCAGCTAACCACTACACCATAGGAAGACTAGTGATTGAAATCAAATGCGAACTCTATAAGAACCATAAGAGCCGCGCTATTTATTGCACAGAATAATAAGGTTTACTTTACTTTATATAACTTGGATTTTTGAATTTCTTAATTTTTGTACGTTTTACCTTATAGGTTTAACAAAAGTTCATTAAATTTGAAAATAGGTTCATCAAATTTGAAAAAAAGCTCATAGATTTTGAAAAAGTTCATCAAATTTGGAAATAATTCATCGATTTGAAGAAATAAGTTCATCAAATTTGAAAAAAATGGTATCTCATTTGAAAAAAAATGGTTCACAAACTTGAAAACATGTTCACAAATTTGAAAAAAGTTCATCAAAATTTAAAAAAGTTCATAAATTTTGAAAAGTGTTCATCCCGTTTTTGAAACAAAAGTTCATCGCATTTAAAACAGGTTCAAAAAATTGAAAAAAGGTTCTAAATATTGAAAAAAGTTAATCGGATTTGAAAAAAGTTTGTCAAATTTGAAAAAAGATTCATCAAATTTTGTAAAATGTTCATATAATTTGAAAATAGGTTCATGAAATAAAAAAACACGCACTGAAGAAAACAAAGAAAGATGAGAAAAAAAGAAAAAAGAAGAAAAATGAAAAATGAAACCGAACTGAAGAACGAATAAGATGCGAGGAAAGAACTAACTAGCCATTCCTGCCGGATGCCCTGCTGGCTACGGCCGTGGGCTTGCGACAAACAGGTCGCGTGTTCGACTCCCCAGAGCCTAACATATTTTTGGCCGGCCCGTTAGCGGTTAGCCTAGCAACGGTTTTCTCCGGTTTTGGGAACCTCCTCCCTGAATCGGGTTTTATTTTTTTTCCAGTTGTTTTTTGTGGCTGGTTTTCATTTATTTTTAATTTTCTATTTCTTTTTTATTTTCGTTTTCGTTTTGATTTTTCTGTTTCTTTCTTTTTTCGGAAAATTCAAATTTTGTTCAGATTTTCAAAAAATGTGCCTCTTAACAAAAAATTTCAGAAATTAAAAAAATGTTCACATTTCAAAAAATGTGCAGGAATTTAAAAAATGTTCCTGTTTTAAATTGATCACAAATTTAAGTTTTGTTCAGATTTTCAAAAAATGTTCCTCCTAAAAAAATTGGTTCAGTATTTATAAAAATGTTCACGTTATAAATTCATCACAAATTCAAAAAATGTACAGGAATTCCAAAAATGTTCCTATTTTTAAAATTTGTTCACAAATAAAAAAAGTACACGTTATCTTAAAATTTGTTGACAATTTCAAAAAATGTTCATGGTACCAAAATCTGGACGGAAATTTTTGAAATGTTTGTGGTTCCAATTTTTTGTTCGGAATTTGATGAAATGTTCCACTTTGCACTTTTTGTTAATAAATTCTAAAAATATTCATCGTTATGAATTTTTGTTCAAATTTGTTTAGCATTTCATAATTTGTACGCGTGTTGAAAAATGTTCCTTTTGCCAAAAATCGTTCAGAAATAAAAAAAATGTTTGCACATTTTCAAAGTATACAATTTAAGGAAGTACACTTAAAAAAATCCATCACTGCAGTAACTAATTCGAGTCCGCTACATTAACTGACTGAAATTCGCTACAGTAGAGTGCGGCCCAATTCTACGCTAATACTAGTTATTTAGACTATGCGCTGAATTTCAGAGATGAAAACTTGTGTGGTGGAGTTGCTGTGAGGTTGTCGTGGTATTTCTCACGGGGTGCTTGCGAGTCGACAGATGCCACAAGGGCTTAGTGTGTGGGTAGGACTGCTGCTGATAGGACCGGGAGCGGGTATGCGAGTAGCACGCGGCGGTTTACCCAGGTTCGGGGCTCTCCGGAGAGATAATACCCCTACTCCTGCATGTCTGAGTATATATATCTGAGGTGTACATCGGGCAGTACAAAGCGCTCCTGGAGCTGTATATGGGGTCGGTGCCGTAGGCATCCGGTCTGGTAAATGCGTATACCAGGCGTCTAGTGGCCGGCCATGCTAATGGCCGTATGTGTGGGCTTGTGTGATGGATGGATGGATGGAAAGCTAGCTTGCTTGCTAGCTTGTGTGTGGGCGTGAGTGGCCATCCCCTGGATGGATGGATGTGTGGTGGTATATATAGTGGGGGTTGGCTTACCATGTAAGCCATGTAGGCATGTAGCTAGCTAGCTAGCTAGTGGCATGGGTAGTGGCGTGGGATGTAAGCTACCTGGGGTAGCTTACATGCCAAGCCAAGTAGGCATGGCTAGTGGCATGGCACATGCCATGCTTGTCTCCTGGGATACTTTATAAATCAGTACCCAGGGGACACGGTACACTGTAGATGATGGCGCCGCGGTACGGTTGTCTCGTCGATGTCGGGTCGGGCTGCAGTCGGCAGCCGACTAGTCGGCGTAGTCAGCGGTCGGCAGTCGGCAGCCGGCCGGGTAGTGCAGTCGGCAGCCGGCCGGGTAGTGCAGTCGGACGGGGAGCCGGCAGGAGCGGTCGGGCAGTCGGACTGAGGGGCTTTGCTAGCCCCGATGTCTTGAAATATTATCTCGCCGTCTTCGGGGTATCCGTGTCCCATTACACCGACAGTAGCCCCCGAGCCTCCGGGCAACTTGGCAAAGTTGGGCGGAGGTTTTTTGGCAAATGTTCATGAAAATAATCATAAAAAGGACAGAGTTAGTCCATGCAGATATATCGAATGCTTGCTTTTAGCATTGCAAGTTTTATGCGGAGGGTGTCGACTCGGTTTCGTCCGAGCCCCCTTAATCTTTTTCGTGTTCCCTCCGCTTTTTGGCTTGTGCTCTTGCTTGCCGGACAGCCGCTCTGTGGTCTGTGGCTGAGAGTGGGCCGCGAAGTGGAGTGTACAGTACTCAGAGTCTGGGAGCAGATACAACCGAGTAGATACTTGTAAAAGGAAAACGGTCGGGTCGCCCGAACGTTTTTCTTCCCGGACGTTTTTCGCGTGGGTGGCCTCCAGCGTTCACTCTTGCTAGTCGGCAGCCGCTCTGCGGTCTGTGACTAAGAGTGGGCCTTTGGTACCGCGCACGGTACTAAGCCGTCTGCGGGAACTAACGTCTCAGGCCAAGCGGCCAGCCCCCGAGCCAACTCTGGCTGGCGCCGGGGCAAACAGTGATGCTACTGTAATAAAATGCGGAGGCAGCCCCCGAGCAACGCTCGGGGTTATCCGTGCTTGCGTAATGCAAAAATATGCGGGTGAGGAGCTCACATTGATTTTCGTGTAGTCATGGTCGTCGAAGATACCCGGCGCGACTCGGCGCTCGCGGAGTGCGCCAGCGCACCCGCTGGGTGTAGGGCCGACTGCTGAGCAGTCGGGCCGGATCTTCCGGCAGCTATTTTGTCTTCTTTCTCGCGGGGGCGCGTCAGCGCACCCGCTGGGTGTAGCCCCCGAGATTCGGGCCGACTGCTGAGCAGTCGGGCCGGATCTTCCAGCAACTATTTTGTCTTCTCTTCTCTCGCGGGGGCGCGTCAGCGCACCCGCTGGGTGTAGCCCCCGAGATTCGGGCCGACTGCTGAGCAGTCGGGCCGGATCTTCCGGCAACTACCTTGCGTTCTTCTTCTCTCGCGGGGGCGCGTCAGCGCACCCGCTGGGTGTAGCCCCCGAGATTCGGGCCGACTGCTGAGCAGTCGGGCCGGATCTTCCGGCGACTACCTTGTCTTTATCTCTCGCGGGGGCGCGTCAGCGCACCCGCCGGGTGCAGGCGAACGGGCGGCAGTGCCCTCCTGCCGGCCTGATGTTGAAGCACGCAAGCAGGCCGGGTCGCGTCTAGCCATCCGAGTGGCGAAGCAGGCGGACGGATAGACGGATGTTTTTTCATTTCTTTTCTTTGTAGCGGGCAGACGTATAGGCTGCTCTTTTTTTTTGACCAAGCCGGCCGCTCGGGCAGTCGGCAATTTTTTCCAGCCGGCCACAAGGCAATCGGCCTCCTCTCTCTTCTTTTTTTTTGTTGAAGCCGGCCGGAGGCACCCGGCCTGAATCTTTCTCAGCCGGCTCCCTCTCTTTTTTTTTTCAAACCGGCTTTGGCAATCGGCCTTTTGACTTTCTCCCCAGCCGGCCCCTACTCCCCCCTTTTTTTTCAAGTGGCCTTTTTCTTCTTCAGGCCACTTTCCTTCTCTGTTTCCAGCCAGGCCGCTCATTCTTCAGACTGCAGCCGGCAGGGTGGGGTGCAGGCGGGCACGCGGGGCAGCCAGGCGCGGCCAAGCCGGCAGGCCAGGAAGCCGGCCGCCGGCTGGAGAGGGAAGCCGGCGGGCGCGGAGGCTGGACCTGGCGCGAGAGGCCAGCAGCCGGCTCGGGAGGGAGCCGGCCAAGGTGAGGCGGCAAGCGGGGCCGGCGGAGCCGGGAGGTGCCAGGCGGCGAGCGGGCGGAGCTGGCCCGCGGGGTCGGCCGGGCATGGCACACAGCGGAGCGACGCCCCGCGGAGGGAGGCGGGGCCGGCCAGGCAAAGCGGGCCGTCGCGAAAGCCGGCCAGGGCGCGCGGGGCCAGCCAGACGGAACGGGGCGCGCGGAGCAGTCGGCGCGCGCGGACGCGGCCGGGGGGAGCCGGCGCGGGGCGCGCCCGCGAGGCGGCCAAGCAAGGCGGAGCGAAGCCGGCGACGGGCGGGGCCGGCCCGGGGCGGCCGGCGCGGGGAGGCCGGCGCAGGCGGGACAGCCGGCGCGGGCAGAGCCGGCCCGGGGCAGCCGGCGCGGGGAGGCTGGCGCAGGCGGGGACGCGGGAGGCCGGGCGCGGCGCCGGAAGCGCGGAGCGGCAGTCGGCGATGGGCGGAGCCGGCCCGAGGGAGCCGGCGCGGGGAGGCCAGCGCAGGCGGGGCAGCCGGCGCGGGCAGGGCCGGCGCGGGCAGGGCCGGCCCGGGGCAGCCGGCGCGGGCAGGGCCGGCCCGGGGCAGCTGGCGCGGGGACGAGGGAGGCGGGCGGCGAAGCCGGCCCTAGGGAGGCAGGCGGCGAAGCCGGCCCGGCTGGGTTGGAGCCGCACGCGCGCGGACCTGGAGGCGCAGCGCGAGGGAGCGGCCGGCAGTGGCGGGGCGGGGCGAGCTCGTGTGGAGCCAGCGCGGCCAGGGGCGGAGCAGCCGGAGCCGGCCGGGGCGCGAGGGGCCGGACGGAGGCGCAGAGCCGGATGGAGGCGCGGGCCGGCCGAGGGAGGAGCAGGGACGAGGCATGGCTCGAAGGCAACCGGCATAGGCCGCGAGCCGGCAGGCGGGACGGAGGAAACCAGCGCGCGCGGACGCGGGGCAGCCAGCACGGGGTGGATCCGACCGCGGAGCAGCCGGCGATGAGCGGGCCAGGCGCGCGCTGGGCCAAGAGGGCTACTGTCGGTGCGACGAGGCAGCCGGCATGGGCGGAGCAAATGGTGGCCTCGGCAGGGAGGAGCAGAGCCGCGGGAGGCGGCAACGGCGACCCAGGCGGCGGGCGCGCGGACACGGAGACGTGTGCGGGCGCGGACACAGGGCCGGGAATGGCGCGCGAGCAGGACATGCAGGCCACGGTCGGCTGTCGTGCGTGCGTTGTCCTTTTCGCGTCCAGCCACCGTGAGCAGAGTATGGGTGGCATCCAGCCGTTGTATGAGCAGTGTACTAGGCATATCTTGCTTGCGTCTGGAAAGTGCACAACATGTATACGAATGGCGTATGGGTAGTGTATGACCACGGTTGACTTTGTTGACTAACAACTAGCTAGCTTGCAAAGATTGTGTGGGGGAGTGAACGCGCGTGGATGGCCACGGCAAGCCGCAACGCGGAGGGAAGCAAACGCGAGCAGTGCGTGGATGGCCATGGCCGACCGAAACGAGGCCCCGCGCGCAGCACGCGCGCGGATGGATGGCCTGCGTCGCGACGGTGGTGGTGGAGGAGGCGAGGCCAACGGCGAGGACGCGCCGCCGTGGTGAAGACGAAGAGGCCGACGGCGAGGACGCGCCACCCCTCGCGGCCGCTCCGGGGGCGGGTCGATGTCGAGCCCCCGAGCGCTACCGGAGAGACGGCGCGACGCCGCGACGGAGGCGATGAAGAAAAGAGGGTCCCGCCCGGACAGCGAAACCAGCAACAGCGCGGTAGCATAGTACCGCCCCACGGTGGGCGCCAACTGTCGTGGTATTTCTCACGGGGTGCTTGCGAGTCGACAGATGCCACAAGGGCTTAGTGTGTGGGTAGGACTGCTGCTGATAGGACCGGGAGCGGGTATGCGAGTAGCACGCGGCGGTTTACCCAGGTTCGGGGCTCTCCGGAGAGATAATACCCCTACTCCTGCATGTCTGAGTATATATATCTGAGGTGTACATCGGGCAGTACAAAGCGCTCCTGGAGCTGTATATGGGGTCGGTGCCGTAGGCATCCGGTCTGGTAAATGCGTATACCAGGCGTCTAGTGGCCGGCCATGCTAATGGCCGTATGTGTGGGCTTGTGTGATGGATGGATGGAAAGCTAGCTTGCTTGCTAGCTTGTGTGTGGGCGTGAGTGGCCATCCCCTGGATGGATGGATGTGTGGTGGTATATATAGTGGGGGTTGGCTTACCATGTAAGCCATGTAGGCATGTAGCTAGCTAGCTAGCTAGTGGCATGGGTAGTGGCGTGGGATGTAAGCTACCTGGGGTAGCTTACATGCCAAGCCAAGTAGGCATGGCTAGTGGCATGGCACATGCCATGCTTGTCTTCTGGGATACTTTATAAATCAGTACCCAGGGGACACGGTACACTGTAGATGATGGCGCTGCGGTACGGTTGTCTCGTCGATGTCGGGTCGGGCTGCAGTCGGCAGCCGACTAGTCGGCGTAGTCGGCGGTCGGCAGTCGGCAGCCGGCCGGGTAGTGCAGTCGGCAGCCGGCCAGATAGTGCAGTCGGACGGGGAGCCGGCAGGAGCGGTCGGGCAGTCGAACTGAGGGGCTTTGCTAGCCCCGATATCTTGAAATATTATCTCGCCGTCTTCGGGGTATCCGTGTCCCATTACACCGACAGAGGTCGCAAACACAAGCCGCTGGTCTCGTGTTCCAATCCTCGCGTCCCACCATCATTCCATTTTGCTTTTTTTTTTCATCTCGCGGTAGAGCTCGATGGGCCGGCCCAGTCGCACTGTCTCCTGTGCAAACGCCCAGCATTTTGACGGCCTCCTGTGCAAACGCCCAGCATTTTGACGCATAATGCGGCGCATAGGACGCCAGGTTATAGTTCATTTTCGCTAACGGGTGCCTGCAGCGCTCCCGCGCTGGAACGGCCCATCTCACAAGTTTTTATTTTGGTTTAATGTGACAAAAAAATGGTGCTGGTGAGATTTGAAATCGTGACCTGTACTGTTAGATGAAACGCACTAGCCAAACCGGGAAAGTCAACAAGTCATGCAAATTATCTTCCTTTTTGTCTTTTATACTTTACCAGGCGGTTTTTTTTTCTTTCTTCTTGTGTTTTATTTTTCTGGACTTGTTTTTCTGGTTGGGTTCGGGGGATTTTATTTTACCAGGTTTCTTCCGTTTTTTATGTTTTCTTTTTCTGTTTTGCTTTCTCTTTTTTGTTTTTATTTTGTGTTTTTCGTTTCTCCCCGTCTCTTTTTATTTTTCATATTCAATGAACTTTTCAACAAATCGGTGAACTATTTTCCGAATTCGATAAACTTTTCAAAAAATGATAAACTTTTTTTTAAATTAACGAACCTTTTCCAAATTCTATAAACTGTTTTCAAGTGTGGTGAACTTTTTTTAAATGTGTTAACTGTTTTGAAATTCGATAAACCTTTTCAATTTCAATGAACTTTTTTGTTAGATCGTTGAACTTTTTTCGAATTCAATGAAATTTTTTAAATTGATGAACTTTGTTCAAATTAGATGAACTAGCTGGTTCACTCGCGCAATTGCGTGGCTAGCTATATTTATTGTATAATTTATTTTTATCATTTGGTTTTCTTTTCAATTAATATTTTGTCAATTTCCTGATATACCTTTTAAAAAACTAAATAGCCATAAAAACTATAGTGCTTAAATTATAGGTCATGAGAAATATGATTATGTACTTTTGTACATTCTGTGAAATGATTGCAACCAAGGACCTAAGTCAAAACAATAGATAAATGGTACTCATGTGTGTGTCTGCCATGCATTGGTCGTATAAGCATTTTCTATTGCTAGAATATCATGTGGTTTATAGTTAATTTTAATTTCCTATGTTGCTTCCCTTCTAAAGCAATGTAATTTCAGCAAATACTAATAGCTGAAACTACTAAAGTATTATCTCTTACTCAGTCTCATCACAGCTTATTTATCAACTTAAAATCTTTTTTGCATAACTAAAAATGGCTCGGTATGTGCATGGCATAACTTGGTCTTTCTATAGCGTTGTAGCCATAACATGCCTAAATTCATACACGACATCATGCTTTGCCTTGTTTGTTACTTTTGTATATGTTATTTTATTCCTTTATTCTCTTCAAATGTGCCATTGTTTTGTCGCTGTTGAGCGGCATGAAATTGCCGGTAAACATTAACTTGTCCATCTTGTCTTCGTGCTATTCTGTTTGCATTGATGTACATATGTTTTCATACTATATCACGCGCACATGCATGTTAATACACCAAAGAAATTGATACATGTTGGTCATGCTATTTTCGCACTGGTCCTCCATCATAACACCATAAATTCTATATGATGGAAATCAAATTTATATTTTTAATTATTATACCACATTTTTGTGCTTTACATAGAGTTCAACTGTTACCATTTATTTTAAATTTTATTCTAGTTTGGATGGCCATACAATTCACATATAGTGTTCTTACGTACAAAATGGAGGCGCACTATTTATCTGCCTAATAAGAGTCTTCTTCAAGAAATATATTAAAATTGTTTTCTTTTACAGGAAAACTATAAGGAAATGTCTCATATGTACAAATTTGTATCAATAATACACTATACGAGATCGTGTTTGTATTATTTTCTTAGCGCCGACCTCCATGTCAGCTATTAACGAATTTAGCTTGCCACTGCATTAAAATTTATACATTAAATTTTAATATAGTAAAAGGTATTTTTTGACAAAATAAAAATATGCTAGAACATTCCCAAAAAGCAAGCCATTTATTTGGTGGATCATATATGAAAATTTATAATGTTGGTTGACCAAAGAAAAAAATTCTGTAAAATATCACACAAAAGCAAAAGATTGTGAAATTCATTTGATAGAACATGGCCATTAGATGTTTAAAAAATGTATCTAAGCATATATAACCATTGGTTCTTAATCAAACAGAGATTCTATAACAGTAAGTCCAATATATTGGTAGTTTACGTAAGAATTACATTTTTACTTCATAACCAAGTGATCACACACACACATACATGGTTCATATCCCATCTACACAATTACAACAAATGTGTTCAAAAATAGTATCTAACCACCGTATAACCAATGATTCTAAATCAAATGGATACTTTAACACATTCGTAGTCCATGTTAGACATATGCAGTTAATTACTATGACATATGTCCATGTTCGACATATGTAGTTAATCAAATGGATACTATATAACAAAAAGTACAAAGAGAAATGTAAACTTTTTGTTTTGAATTTACTGTTCATAAAGGGTGTAAGGGCACCCTGAAAATCCTATCTCAAAGTACAGAACACTGGTAGTCCATGTCACACACACACATATGTAGTTATAACAAAAGTACTTCACAACCAACTGATCTCACACACATTCAATTAGAAAAAGTGATCACGCACACATGCATATATGACATGTATAGGCTAGATGGTATGATCACACACACATATATACACACACACAGAGAGAGAGAGAGAGAGAGAGAGAGAGAGAGAGAGAGGAGTGCACCTATATTCACATCCGGCCCCATGCGTATGTGTGTGTTTCAGTTGTGCTCGTCCAAAGCCCCTGATGCCGTTGGCCCCTATACTCATGACCATGCCGTCACCACTGCGAGTTAGCAGCCAGGCCGCTGCGTTCCTGTCCGGCTACAGCAGCCTCACCGTCGGTGCACCGGCAAGATAATGCGAAGTAGGAGGAGGTCATGGGCCTTGGCTTATTGCTTCGGAAGTTGGAAGGCATATGCGTATGTGCTTAGGGGAGAGAGAGAGAGAGATTGATCAGCGGACCTGTTCACATCCAGCCATGTTCAGCCGTATGTGTACGTGTGTTTGACTGCCAACCGATCATTGACACAGTGCTTAAACTGATGCCGGGATGGCAAAGAGGGCTTATCACCAGGCCGGGTCGACTTGCTCTAGTCAATCACGTGGTTCGAGCGCGGCCTACACACCACCTGATCATCGCGGAGGCTCCTAAGTGGGCGTTAGAAAAAATTGACAAAGGATGCAGAAAGTTCTTCTGGGCTGTGACGGAGGAGGTCCATGGAGGCAAGTGCCTGGTCGCATGGGAGCGTGTGTGCATGCCGAAGTACCTAGGAGGTCTCGGTGTGCTGAATCTTTTCAAGCAAGGGATCGCGCTCCGTTTGCGTTGGGAATGGCTCAAGCGCACGGACGATCTCCGGCCATGGCAAGGGCTGAACCTGATGGCCGACAAACAGGTGATCATGGCGTTTAACAGCTTGGTCAAATGGGAGGTTTGCAATGGGAGACGTGTGTTGTTTTGGACGGACAGATGGATCAATGGAAGCTCCATCGCTGAGGTGGCTCCGATGATCAGAGCCATGATCAAGACATAGGTCGCCAATAGGAGAACGGTTAAGGATGCTCTACATCTTCATACTTGGACATCTGACATTGTTGGGGATATGAGCACGGATGCCCTGGTGCAATTCATCCGGCTTTGGGATCTGGTCATTGGTATGAGCCTGGTTCCTGACTCTGAAGACAAAGCTCTTTGGCAATGGAGCTCTAATGGTATATACTCAGCCCACGCCGCCTATAGGATGCTATGCGAGGGAGGCATCAGATTTCAATGCTCATCGGCAATATGGAAATGTTGGGCGCCGCTGACCTGCAAGATATTCATTTGGCTGGCGCTGCAATACCGCGTCTGGACATCCGATAGGAGGCAACGGCATGGCCTTCAAGAACATAGCTCGCCATGTTTCCTTTGTGAGCAGGAAGAGGACACGGTGGATCACATCTTGCTGCAATGCGTCTATGCTCGCCAAGTTTGGTTCATTTGCTTCAGGCGAGTAGGCATTGAGCTTTCTATACTCCCAACATAGCAAGATCGCTTGGAGGCATGGTGGTCAATCTCCAGGAAACGCATCATCAAACCGCACCGTAAGGGATTTGACGCGCTCGTCATCTTGATATGCTGGAATCTCTGGAAGCAAAGAAACGGCAGAGTGTTCTTGCACTCCAAAAATGCCAATGAGTGGGGAGCCGCGGACATTATTGCTCGAGAGCTAAGACTTTTGATAGCGACTTGAAGGAGAGGAGTTCAACAGCTTGCCGAGTAGTTGCTTAGTGTGTGGAGTGGAGTGGAGTTTGGGTTTGCTCCCGATGTGGGATTAGCCACCCGTTGTAATTCTTGTAATTAACCCTCTGCCTTCTATAAAGCTAAGGTACGCAATTTGCATACTCTCGAAAAAAAAAGATTGTGCTCAGCCAAAGCCCCTGGTCGCGTTCGGCCCCAGACTCCACATGATTATGTCACCGCCACTGCAAGTAAGGCGCCACGCCGCTGCGTACCTGTCCGGCTATAGCAGCCTCGCCATAGGTGCACCGGCGAGACCGCATGAAGCATCAGGAGGCCATGGGCCTTCGTTTTTTTTGCTTTGGGAAGTTGGAAGCCCACGTACGGCAAGGATGGATAGGTTACATCCTACTCATAATAGGATTTGACCAGGAGCTCCAAGTCAGCGCTGCAGGCACCCGTTAACCTTTGGATCGCTTTGTTGCAAGTGCACCACACTAACCACCAGAACAAACTAACTTTATTGTCTTCTACGAGAAAACAGTTCTAGTTAACCTTTTCGTGCAGTAAAACATTAATATATATACTCAATATAAATTATCTCAAAAAAGAAAACGTAAATTCGAAAAAAAGTTCATCAAATTTTAAGCAAAGTTCAAAAAAATGAAAAAGGTTCATCTATTTTCAAAAAAAAGTTCATTGAATTCGAAAAAAGTTCACCAAATTCGAAGAAAAGTTCACCCAATTAGAAAAAAAAATCATCGAATTCAAAAAAAAGTTCATTAGATTCGAAAAAAGTTCATCGGTTTTGAAAAAAGTTCATCGAATTCGAAAAAAGTTCATCAAATTCGAAGAAAGTTCATCGCATTTAGAATAAGTTCATCGAATTTTAAAAAGTTCATGTAATCTGAAAAAAGTTCATCAAATTTGAAAAAGTTCATGTAATATGAAAAAAGTTCATAAAATTTGAAAAAGTTCATCGAATTCAGAAAAAGTTCGCCAATTTTGAAAAAAGTTCATGTAATCTGGAAAAGTTCATCAAATTCAAAGAAAGTTCATCGCATTTAGAATAAGTTCATCGAATTTTAAAAAGTTCATGTAATCTGAAAAAAGTTCATTGAATTTGAAAAAAGTTCATGTAATATGAAAAAATTTCATCAAATTCAGAAAAAGTTCGCCAAATTTGAAAAAAGTTCATGTAATCTGGAAAAAGTTCATCGATTTTAAAAAATTTGTTCATCGAATTTGAAAAAAGTTCATGTAATCTGAAAAAAGTTCATCGAAATCGGAAAAAGTTCCTCGAATTTGAATAAAGTTCATGTAATCTGAAAAAGTACAACGATTTAAAAAAACATGACATTCTTTTAAAAAATCATGTATTAAAAAACAAAAAAAGAAAGAAAAAAAAGGGAAAAACGAATATAACAGTCAAGAGTCCACGAACCAGAAGAAACAAAATAAAAAGAAAGAGCGACTTAACTTAGCGCACAACAAGCGCGATGTCGTAGTGGTTGGAGTGCAGCAATCGTAACGAGTTTGCCGTGAGTTCGATTCCCATGGCGTGGGTCAGGAAAAACATGACTATTTGTACATGGGGAAAATAAGACTATTGGTACGTGACGTGTCCAATTGTTTGTAGGTAACAATATTTGTGTAACGTTTACATCTAGAAATCTCAACCCTTGATCTATAAAATTAGTGGTTAAGATAATTTAATCTATGTGGACGAAGTCATGGCTTGTTTTAATTATATAATAAATTTTTTTAAAATGCATTGAACATTTTTTCATTTTTGTGTGAACTTTTTTCGTTTTTAGTGAACTATTTGTAAAAATCGATGATTTTTTTCAAACTCGATGAATTTTTTTAATTCAATAAACATTTTTTTATCAGATTCGATGAACTTTCTTCAAATTTCATGAACTCTTTTTGAGATTGATGAACTTTTTTCAAATTTAGTGAACATTTTTCTCAAATTCGATCAACTTTTTTAAGTTTATGAACTTTTTTCAGTTTTGTGAACTATTTTGAAATTGCTGAACTTTTTTTTCAAGATTTTGATAAATATTTTTTAATTTTTTTGAACTATTTTTTATTATTGATGAACTTTTTTGAGAATCCTTTAACTTTTCTTGAATAGGGCAAAGTAGTTTTGTATGTTCAGGATCTTTTTCTGAAATATGTGAAGTTTGGTTTTTTAAAAGAAATCATGTAACACGGCTATAATAGGTTTTAAAGATTTAGCGTTGTTTTTAATCACTTGCAACCGCATGTCCGACTGGTCAGCCGAACACCGTAGGATGTGTTGGACGAGGGTTTGATTTGCCGCGTTGGCTCTTTTTACTGGATAGTTTTTGCACTTTTTTTGTGCGGTGCGCCTTCATGGGCTGGCCCACCCCATGCTGTGGTGAGCGCCGCGGCGCCTCCAGCGCCGACTAGGAGCTCCCCTTATTTGCCCCCTAGACAACTTGACGCCGCGTGCGTCACATAGAATCCCTCCCATACACTTTCTATTCTTTTTTCTTTTCCTGCGTTTTCACCTGGGTTTTCTACGTTTTGTTTTTTAGTTTTCTTTTTTCTAACACATGTAGATTGCAAAAAATTACGAACTTTCCCATTTTGGGTGAAACTTTTTTCAAACTTGATGAAATTCCATTAAATACCTTGATTCTTTTTTAAAAATGAAACACTGTTTCTAACTCTGTGAACCTTTTTTTCAAATTGACAAACTTTTTTTAAAAACTAATGAACATTTCTTCCAATTCGTGACCTTTTCTTGAAAATAGATGAACTTTCCTTCAAATTGTTTAACTTTCCCAACTTTTATAAAAAAACTGAAATTTATTGATGTTTTCCAAAATTCTTTGAATTTTCTTCAAAATAGATTAACTTTTCGAAATATATAAAAAAAATAGAAGAACATTTTTTTTCAAATCTCTGAAAACATATTAACCTCAATGACCTTTTTCCTAATTCGTGGACTTTTTGCAAAAACAATGCATATTAAAAATCTACTAAGATTTTCAAATTTATAAATTTATGTATATTGCAAATTACTTTTCCATTTTCATGAACATTTTTTAAGTTCCTTTGAATTTTCTTTAAATTTTCACATTCATAATTATCAATTTAGTTGGGGTTCGATTCGCCGCGTTGGATAGTTTTTGCACTTTTTTTTGTGCGGTGCGCCTTCATGGGCCGGCCCACCCCGCGCTGTGGTGAGCGCCGCGGCGCCTGCAGCGCCGACTAGGAGCTCCCCTTATTTGCCCCCTAGACAACTTGACGCAGCGTGCGTCACATAGAATCCCTCACACACACTTTCTATTCTTTTTTCTTTTCCTGCGTTTTTCACCTGGGTTTTCTACGTTTTGTTTTTTAGTTTTTTTTCTAACACATGTCGATTGCAAAAAATTACGAACTTTTCTCATTTTGGGTGAAACTTTTTTCAAACTTGATGAAATTTCTTTAAATACCTTGATTTTTTTTCCAAAAATGAAACACTGTTTCTAACTTTGTGAACCTTTTTTCAAATTTACGATTTTTTTAAAAAACTAATGAACATTTTTTCCACTTCGTGAACTTTTCTTTAAAATAGATGAACTTTCCTTCAAATTGTTGAACTTTCCCAACTTTTATAAAAAAATTGACATTTATTGATGTTTTCCCAAATTCTTTGAATTTTCTTCAAAATAGATTGACTTTTCAAAATTTATAAAAAAATAGAACATTTTTTTTTTCAAATTTATGAAAACATATTAAACTCAATGACCTTTTTCCTAATTCGTGGACTTTTTGCAAAAACAATGCATATTAAAAATCTATTAACATTTTCGAATTTATAAATCTCTTTATATTGCAAATTACTTTTTCATTTTCATGAACATTTTTTCAGTTCCTTTGAATTTTCTTTAATATTTCATATTCGTGAATTATGAATTTAGTTGGGGTTCGATTCGCCGCGTTGGATAGTTTTTGCACTTATTTTGTGCGGTGCGCCTTCATGGGCCGGCCCACCCCGCGCTGTGGTGAGCGCCGCGGTGCCTCCAGCGCCGACTAGGAGCTCCCCTTATTTGCCCCCTAGACAACTTGACGCAACGTGCGTCACATAGAATCCCTCCCATACACTTTCTATTCTTTTTTCTTTTCCTGCGTTTTTCACCTGGGTTTTCTACATTTTCTTTTTTAGTTTTCTTTTTTCTAACACATGTAGATTGCAAAAAATTACGAACTTTTCTCATTTTGGGTGAAACTTTTTTCAAACTTGATGAAATTTCTTTAAATACCTTGATTTTTTTTTTCAAAAATGAAACACTGTTTCTAACTTTGTGAACCTTTTTTCAAATTGACGAACTTTTTCTAAAAATTACGAACATTTTTTCCACTTCGTGAACTTTTCTTCAAAATAGATGAACTTTCCTTCAAATTGTTGAACTTTCCCAACTTTCAAAAAATAAATTAAATTTATTGATGTTTTCCCAAATTCTTTGATTTTCTTCAAAATAGATTAACTTTTCAAAATTTATAAGAAAATAGAAGAACATTTTTTTTAAAATTTCCGAAAACATAAACATATTAAACTCAATGACCTTTTTCCTAATTCGTGGACTTTTTGCAAAAACAATGCATATTAAAAATCTATTAACATTTTCAAATTTATAAATTTCTTTATATTGCAATTTACTTTTTCATTTTCATGAACAGTTTTTAAGTTCCTTTGAATTTTCTTTAATTTTTCATATTCATGAATTATGAATTTAGTTGGCGTACAGAAAAAACAGAGTTTCGCCTTTTTTGTCTGATATTTTTCCTGGTTTACTAGCGAGTAGCGCGGCGAGCTAACGAGTCTATAGGAGCGAAGCGCTGAGTTGGGCCTTAGGAGTTCCCGTGAAAACTGGCAAAATGCAACATGGGCTGGCCAGGTTACTGCCCGCGTGGTTGTTTCCTCGACTATTGAGCGCTATTTGTTTTCTTTCTCTTTTTAAAATTGCTGAATATTTTCCCAAAATCTATAACCGCTTTAAAATTCAAAATTATTTATTAGATTCATGAATAATTTAATGCACAATCATATATTTCTCATACAGTCTTGAACATTGTTTTCAATTTGCAGGCTCTTTTATTTTCATAATTTTAATACTATGAAATTATTCTAAATTCCTAAATATTTTAAATTTGTGAATATTTTTAGAATTGGAGAACTTGATTATAACTGGAGAACATTATTTAAAATTAATATACATTAAACTTGTTTAAATTCATGAACTTTTTTAAAGGTGTGAAATTTTTTTGAATACATGATTTTATTTTTCAGCATATTTTTTTCCAAATTTATTTCCTAATATTTTTTTATATCGTACTTTTAGAAAGAACCTTCCTTTTTATCAGGCCAAAACCGTATTGCATGTCTTCAGGATGCAACAATAGTCAACTCAAAAATAAAAGGAAGGCGAATATGGTGGCGCATGCGATTGCAAATTTTAGTTTTATTAATAGATCTGATGATATTCTTATTAATAGTGTTCCGCCCTGCATGGCAAGAGCTGTGACGAATGATTGTACGAATATTTGTGTCAATTAATTAATATATGGGTGGGGTTTTTCAAAAAAAAAACAGAAAAATAAAAGGGAATCGTTGTACGCCGGCTGATCGGCTGAAGATTCAGCCGGTCTCGCGCGTGTCGCGGAATGAGATGGATTCCAGCGCCCCTGTTTGCTCCTGTAGCATGGGCCCACACACCACTTTTGCCGCATCCACATTATCTCTTTCATAGGAGGTGCTCACCCATTCCTTTTCCCAGCATGCGGCACCACTTTTTCAGCTGACCACCAGAGTGTTACGAGACCACCACCGGTGTTGGAAACGGCTATCACCGGCACGCGAGCAGAGCATCAACACGTATGTGTGAAGAGGCAACAGTGGATGCAACCGGTGGTCGAGCCGTGATGGGGTGCCACGGCTTTTGGTTGCATTCGGCGGCGACGGGACCTGCAAAGCCGGGGTTGGTGGAGTTGCAACCGGCGGCGACGGGATCTACAAAGCTAGGGTTGGTGGAGCTGCCCGGGGCGATGAGAAGCTACAGCCCCGGGTTGGCGGAGCTGTAACCGATGATGGGTTGAGTTGCATCTAACGAGGCCACGCCGACGGGGCAAGCTACAACCGGCTGCTATGGGAGCTATAGCCATCGGTGGCAGAGTTGCAACCGATATTTGGCCAAGTTGCATCCAGCAGGGCGAAGCTCGCCGGTGCTGGAACTGTCAGCCGTCGGTTGCGTGCAAGTTGTGTTTGCTGGAACCGACATATTTTTTTCTGGAACTAGAGTTTTTTTTGCTACAATTGACCCCTCGAGCTGTTCCTTACTAAATTTGTTTTGCTGGAAGAGGCATATTTTTTTGCCAGAACCTGGTATTTTTTTTTCTACAACTGACCACATGAGCTCTTTTCCTACTGAATTTGCTTTGCTGGAACTGGAGCTTTGTTTACTGGAACCTTTCTTGCTTCAACCGACCACTGGATGATTTTGTTTGTTTTTAGTTCCCTTTTTTTGGGCACCACTATGCAAGCCGACACCCACGGCGAGCTGGAGGAGGTGATGTCGTGGGATGCTGCAACCATGGTGAGCCGCGAGCTGGAACCATCCGGGAGGACTAGAGCTGCATCCGTCCATGACCGTGCGCTGGGGGACCCACTGGAGGCCATGATGCAATCCCGATGGGCGCAGGCGGGACCTTACTGAAGCTCAAAGGCGGAGCTAGCATCGAATTACGTGTAGGGCTAAATACCTTGAATGATGCAATTTGAAGATTTGTTTGTACTTTATAAGGAGAAATTACAAGGGCTATCATTACTAGGCCTAGGGCTATAGCCCCACTTACCACAGGCCTGTCTCCGCCCCTGCTGAAGCTCGTTGGCCACAGCCCCGACGACGACGAGTTGGGGCGGGGGGCTATGCTCTGCGCGTGGGATCGTGGGGACGGTGTGAGGGGAAGAAGGCGACTGTAGGGGGCCAGATCTGATGCTTGTAGATGGATGAATCAGACCGACGCGTAGTATTGGCCAAAATAAAAGCATTTAACATTCGAAATCACTCCATGTTCGCTCGCTCGAGCGATTGATTCCGCCTCCCGCGGTCAACAGAGCCTTTTTGTCGAGACGAGTTAACTAACTAAGGAGCGCTCCTTCGGAGCCTCCCCAAGGGTCATTTGGGATGGGCTGAGAGCCACGTGTCGCCCTCTGGACGCTCCCTCTAGATTTTATTTTTTCCACATGCATTTTGGCTTGGTTTTTTTATCAGATTGTTGGTTATCCAACGATCGTTCTTAGCTTTTTGATAAAAAATCAAAAACAAATTCCATGAAAACGCATTTTTCTTTTTTTTCGCGAGAGGTACGGATTTGCTTTTGCGAGAGGCATGGATTTGCTTCCGCGAGAGGCACGAATTTGCTTCCGCCAGAGGCACCTCTCGAAAACAAAAAATATGTGTTTTCTTTTCTGTTTTGCTTCCGCGGGAGGCACGGTTTTGCTTCTACGAGAGGCATGGTTGTGCCTCTCGGAAACGGAAAAAATGCATTTTGTTTTTTTCCTTCCATGAGAGGCACGGTTTTGCTTCCGCGAGAGGCACAACCGTGCCTCTCAGAAAAAAAATGTATTCTTATTTTTCTTTCTCAAATGATAAGTGTCACACATGTGTCACGAAGTAACACCGCCTTGACGTTTTTACAACTAAAATTGCCATGAAAGGAAAAACAAATCTAAAATAACTGAAACTTGCCATCTAAACAGAAAGTTTTTTTTGCTTCACAACTAAAACTGCCATCCTCGGGTAACTAAATTTTCCATTAAGAACATCATGCCAGAATTCCTCCGTGCCACACGTGTGGCACTTATCAGGGTTCTTTTATTTTTCTTTCATGAGAGGCACGAAAACGGCTTTAGGAAAGGGAAAAAAGTGCTCTCGGTACGTTTTTTTGTGAAAAAAAATATTCGTCTAGACCTACCAACATGGGATCTAATTTTAAAGATCTCGACGCGAGGAATCCAACGGTGGAAACGGTTCGAGATTTGGATGCACGGTTTAAGGGATAAAATATTTGAATGAAGGGATCTACTGAAAAAAGGGAAAACTCACAGGTTGTGACAAGTGACACACATGCAGCATGCCACTTATCGCAACCAGGGAAGGATGGAAATGATCTTTGGAAGGAGTGCTGTTTAATTAGGGATTGTTGGGGAACGTAGTATGCAATTTCAAAAAAAAAATCCTACGATCATGCAAGATCTATCTAGGAGATGCATAGCAACGAGAGGGGGAGAGTGTGTCCATGTACCCTCGTAGACCGAAAGCGGAAGCGTTAACTTAACGCGGTTGATGTAGTCGAACGTCTTCGCGATCCAACCGATCAAGCACCGAAATTACAGCACCTCCGAATTCAGCACACGTTCAGCTCGATGACGTCCCTTGAACTCTTGATCCAGCAAAGTATCGAGTGAGAGTTTCGTCAACACGACGGCATGGTGACGGTGATGGGGATGTGATCCACGCAGGGCTTCGCCTAAGCACTACGACAATATGACCGGAGGAGTAAACTGTGGAGGGGAGCACCGCACACGGCTAAGAAACAACAGTTGTGCTTTGGGGTGTCCCCCTGCCCCCGTATATAAAGGAGGAGAGGCAGGAGGTCGGCCACAGGGGGCGCGCCATGGGGGGAAACCGACTAGGACTCCTAGTCCTAGTCGGCCCCCTTCCTTTCTTTCGGAGGGGGAAAAGGGAAGGAGAAGGAGAGGGAGAAAGAAAGGGGGGTTGCGCCCCCTTCCCCTTGTCCAATTCGGACAGCCCATTGGGGGGGGGGGGCGCCACCCCTTGCGGGCTCCCCTCTCTCTCCCCTATGGCCCATGTTGACCCATTACTTTCCCGAGGGGGTTCCGGTAACCCCTCAGCACTCCAAAAAATATCCGAAACCATTTCGGTGTCTAAATACCATCGTCCACTATATAAATCTTTACCTCTCGACCATTTCGAGACTCCTCGTCATGTCCGTGATCTCATTCGAGACTCCGAACAATCTTCAGTCACCAAAACACATAACTCATAATACAAATCGTCATCGAACGTTAAGCGTGCGGACCCTACGGGTTCGAGAACTATGCAGACATGACCGAGACACATCTCCGATCAATAACCAATAGCGGAACCTAGATGCCCATATTGGTTCCTACATATTTCTACGAAGATCTTTATCGGTCAAACTGTAATGACAACATACGTCATCCCCTTTGTCATCAGTATGTTACTTGCCCGAGATTCGATCGTCGGTATCTTCATACCTAGTTCAATCTCGTTACTAGCAAGTCTCTTTACTCATTCCGTAATGCATTATCCCGCAACTAACTCATTAGTTACATTGCTTGCCAGGCTTATCGTGATGTGCATTGCCGAGAGGGCCAGAGATACCTCTCCGATACTCGGAGTGACAAATCCTAATCTTGATCTATGCCAACCCAACAAACACCTTCAGAGACACCTGTAGAGCATCTTTATAATCACCCAGTTACGTTGTGACATTTGATAGCACATAAGGTGTTCCTCCGGTATTCGGGAGTTGCATAATCTAATAGTCAAAGGAATATGTATAAGTCATGAAGAAAGCAATAGCAATAAAACTTAACGATCATTATGCTAAGCTAACAGATGGGTCTTGTCCATCACATCATTCTCCTAGTGATGTGACCTCATTCATCAAATGACAACACATGTCCATGGTCAGGAAACTTAACCATATTTGATTAACGAGCTAGTCAAGTAGAGGCATACTAGGGTCACTTTGTTTTGTCTATGTATTCACACATGTATCAAGTTTCTGGTTAATACGATTCTAGCATGAATGATAAATATTTATCATGATATAAGGAAATATAAATAACAACTTTATTATTGCCTCTAGGGCATATTTCCTTCAGGGATTTCAGAAGTTTTTGCATGGGAGGACTCATTCGCATGCAGGCCCAACCTAACCATTCTTGCCCTGAATTTTAGGTTGGGCCCACCTAAGAGCATCTTCAACAGCCGCGCAATGCGCTAATAGCGAGTTTTTTGCACGGCGAGGAGCTCTTGCTCCAGCGGCCGCTACAAAGTTTAGCGCGCGAGAGCCGCTCCAGCAGCCGCTGCAAAAAAATAGCGTGCATTCCGTCAATTCAACCACACCTGAAAACTTAGTATCTGCAGCAAAGTGTTTAGTAGCAAAGTAATATGATAGTGGTGGTAACGGTAGCAAAAGAGTAATGCAAGAAATAGTAGATATTTTTGGTATTTTGTAGTGATTGTAACAATAGCAACGGGAAAGTAAATAAGCATAAACCAGTATATGGAAAACTCGTAGGCACCGGATCAATGATGGATAATTATGCCGGATGCGGTTCATCATGTAACAGTCATAACATAGGGTGACACAGAACTAGCTCCAATTCATCAATGTAATGTAGGCATGTATTCCGAATATAGTCATATGTGCTTATGGAAAAGAACTTGCTTGACATCTTTTGTCCTACCCTCCCGTGGCAGCGGGGTCCTAATGGAAACTAAGGGATATTAAGGCCTCCTTTTAATATAGAACTGGAACAAAGCATTAGCACATAGTGAATACATGGACTCCTCAAACTATGGTCATCACCGAGAAGTATCCCGATTATTGTCACTTCGGGGCTGTTGGATCATAACACATAATAGGTGACTATAGACTTGCAAGATAGGATCAATAACTCACATATATTCATGAAAACATAATAGGTTTAGATCTGAAATCATGGCACTCGGGCCCTAGTGACAAGCATTAATCATAGCAAAGTCATAGCAACATCAATCTCAGAACATAGTGGATACTAGGGATCAAACCCTAACAAAACTAACTCGATTACATGATAAATCTCATCCAACCCATCACCGTCCAGCAAGCCTATGATGGAATTACTCAAGCACCATGGTGAGCATCATGAAATTGGTGATGGAGGATGGTTGATGATGATGACGGCGACGAACCCCCCTCTCCGGAGCCCCGAACGGACTCCAGATCAGCCCTCCCGAGAGGTTTTAGGGCTTGGCGACGGCTCCGTATCGTAAAACGCGATGATTTCTTCTCCTCTATTTTTTTCTCCCTGAAAGCCAATATATAGAGTTGGAGTTGGCGTCGGAAGGTCTCCAGGGGGCCCACGAGGTAGGGGGGGCGCGCCCCCCACCCTCGTGGATAGGGTGTGGGCCCCCTGGACTTCATCTTTGGCGAGGATTTTTTATTATTTTTATAAGACATCCCGTGGAGTTTCAGGTCATTCCGAGAATTTTTGTTTTCTGCACATAAAACAACATCATGGCAATTCTGCTGAAAACAACGTCAGTCCGGGTTAGTTCCATTCAAATCATACAAGTTAGAGTCCAAAACAAGGGCAAAAGTGTTTGGAAAAGTAGATACGACGGAGACGTATTGATACGTTTCCAACGTATCTATAATTTTTGATTGCTCCATGCTATATTATCTACTGTTTTGGACTATATTGGGATTTATTTTCCACTTTTATATTATTTTTGGGACTAACCTATTAACCGGAGGCCCAGCCCAGAATTGCTGTCTTTTTGCCTATTTCAGTGTTTTGGAGAAACAGAATATCAAACGGAATGAAACCTTTGGGAACGTGATTTTCTCACCGAACGTGATCCAGGAGACTTGGACCCTACTCCAAGGAGTCAAAGAGGTGGTCACGAGGGTGGGGGGCGCCCCCCCTAGGGCGCGCCCCCTGCCTTGTGGGCCCCTCGGAGCTCCACCGACGTACTCCTTCCTCCTATTTATACCTACGTACCCCAAACAATCAGAACAAGAGCCAAAAACCTAATTCCACCGCCACAACTTTCTGTATCCACGAGATCCCACCTTGGGGCCTGTTCCGGAGCTCCGCCGGAGAGGGCCGTCATCACGGAGGGCTTCTACATCATCATAGCCCGTCCGATGAAGTGTGAGTAGTTTACCTCAGACCTTCGGGTCCATAGTTATTAGCTAGATGGCTTCTTCTCTCTTTTTGGATCTCAATACAATGTTCTCCCCCTGTCTTGTGGAGATCTATTCGATGTAATCTTCTTTTTGCGGTGTGTTTGTTGAGACCGATGAATTGTGGGTTTATGATCAAGTCTATCTATGAATAATATTTGAATCTTCTCTGAATTCTTTTATGTATGATTGGTTATCTTTGCAAGTCTCTTCGAATTATCAGTTTGGTTTGGCCTACTAGATTGGGTTTTCTTGCCATGGGAGAAGTGCTTAGCTTTGGGTTCAATCTTGTGGTGTCCTTTCCCAGTGACAGAAGCGGCAGCAAGGCACGTATTGTATTGTTACCATCGAGGATAACAAGATGGGGTTTTATTCATATTGCATGAAACTATCCCTCTACATCATGTCATCTTGCTTAAGGCGTTACTCTGTTTCTAACTTAATACTCTAGATGCATGCTGGATAGCGGTCGATGAGTGGAGTAATAGTAGTAGATGCAGGCAGGAGTCGGTCTACTTGTCTCGGACGTGATGCCTATATACATGATCATACCTAGATATTCTCATAACTATGTGATACGTCCATTTTGCATCATGCTTTTATATCAATATTTATTGCATTATGGGCTGTTATTTCACTTTATGTCACAATACTTATGGCTATTCTCTCTTATTTTATAAGGTTTACATAAGGAGGGAGAATGCCGGCAGCTGGAATTCTGGGCTGGAAAAGGAGCAAATATTGGAGGCCTATTCTGCGCAACTCCAAAAGTCCTGAAACTCCACGGAATATCTTAAAATAAATAATAAATAATCCTCGCCAAAGATGAAGGCCAGGGGGCCCACACCCTGTCCACGACGGTGGGGGGCGCCCCCTAGGGCGCGCCCCTACCTTGTGGGCCCCCTGGTGGCTCTCCGATGGCCATATTCTCCTATATGAAGTCTTTCATCAAGAAAAAAACTAGAAGCAACCTTTTGGGACGAGACTCCGCCGCCATGAGGCGGAACCTTGGCGGAACCAATCTAGGGCTCCGGCAGAGCTGTTCTGCCGGGGAAAATCATCGCCATCGTCATCACCAACGCTCCTCTCATCTGGAGAGGGCAATCTCCATCAACATCTTCACCAGCACCATCTCATCTCCAAACCCTAGTTCATCTCTTGTATCCAATTCTTGTCTCCAAGTCCGGGATTGGTACTAGTAGGTTGCTAGTAGTGTTGATTACTCCTTGTAGTTGATGCTAGTTGGTTTATTTGGTGGAAGATCATATGTTCAGATCCTTTATGCATATTATTACCCCTCTGATTATGAACATGAATATGCTTTGTGAGTAGTTACGTTTGTTCCTAAGGACATGGGAGAAGTCTTGCTATTAGTAGTCATGTGAATTTGGTATTATTTTGATATTTTGATGAGATGTATGTTGTGTAGCCTCTAGTGGTGTTATGTGAAAGTCGACTACATAACACTTCACCATTATTTGGGCCTAGAGGAAGGCATTGGGAAGTAATAAGTAGATGATGGGTTGCTAGAGTGAAAGAAGCTTAAACCCTAGTTCATGCGTTGCTTCCTAAGGGGCTGATTTGGATCCATATGTTTCATGCTATGGTTAGGTTTACCTTAATACTTTTGTTGTAGTTGCGGATGCTTGCAATAGAGGTTAATCATAAGTGGGATGCTTGTGTAGAAGCTCTTTTGTTGTAATATTGATGATATGTTGTAGTTGCCGGATTTTATAGGAGGTTCATTAAGGACTTCTCTCGGCCTCTGACTAATTTATTGCAAAAATATATACCATTTATCTTTGATGATGATTGTGTAGAAGCATTTGAAATACTTAAGAAAGCATTAGTCTCTGCACCTGTTGTTCAGCCACCTGATTGGAATTTACACTTTGAAATTATGTGTGATGCCAGTGATTATGCTGTAGGTGTTGTTCTAGGGCAAAGAGTTGATAAGAAATTAAATGTTATTCATTATGCTAGTAAAACTCTAGACAATGCCCAAAGAAATTATGCCACTACTGAAAAGGAACTTTTAGCAGTTGTATTTGCTTGTGATAAGTTCAGACCTTATATTGTTGATTCTAAAGTAACTATTCACACTAATCACGCTGCTATTAAATATCTTATGGAAAAGAAAGATGCTAAACCTAGACTTATTAGATGGGTCCTCTTGCTACAATAATTTGATTTGCATATCGTTGATAGAAAAGGAGCCGAGAACCCTGTTGCAGACAACTTGTCTAGGTTAGAAAATGTTCTTGATGACCCACTACCTATTGATGATAGCTTTCCCGATGAGAAATTAAATGTTATAAGTACCTCTCGTAGTACTCCTTGCTATGCTGATTATGCTAATTATATTGTTGCTAAGTTTATACCGCCTAGCTTCACATACCAGCAAAAGAAAAAGTTCTTCTATGATTTGAGGCATTACTTTTGGGATGACCCACATCTTTATAAAGAAGGAGTAGATGGTGTTATTAGATGTTGTGTACCTGAGCATGAACAGGAACAGATCCTACGCAAGTGTCATTCCGAGGCTTGTGGAGGACACCACGCTGGAGATAGAACTGCACATAAGGTATTACAATCCGGTTTTTATTGGCCTACTCTCTTCAAGGATGCCCGTAAGTTTGTATTATCATGTGATGAATGTCAAAGAATTGGTAATATTAGTAGACGTCAAGAAATGCCTATGAATTATTCACTTGTTATTGAACCATTTGATGTTTGGGGCTTTGATTATATGGGACCTTTTCCTTCCTCTAATGGATATACACATATTTTAGTTGCTGTTGATTACGTTACTAAGTGGGTAGAAGCTATTCCAACTAGTAGTGCTGATCATAACACTTCTATTAAAATGCTTAAAGAAGTTATTTTTCTGAGGTTTGGAGTCCCTAGATATTTAATGACTGATGGTGGTTCACATTTTATCCATGGTGCTTTCCGTAAAATGCTTGCTAAGTATGATGTTAATCATAGAATTGCATCTACTTATCACCCATAGTCTAGTGGCCAAGTAGAATTGAGCAACAGAGAGCTCAAACTAATTTTGCAAAAGACTGTTAATAGGTCTAGAAAGAATTGGTCCAAGAAACTTGATGATGCATTGTGGGCCTACAGAACTGCATATAAAAATCCTATGGGAATGTCTCCATATAAAATGGTATATGGAAAAGCATGTCACTTACCTCTCGAACTAGAACATAAGGCATATTGGGCTACTAAAGAGCTCAACTATGATTTCAAACTTGCCGGTGAGAAGAGGTTATTTGATATTAGCTCACCTGATGAATGGAGAACCCAAGCTTATGAAAATGCCAAATTGTTTAAAGAAAAAGTTAAAAGATGGCATGACAAAAGGATACAAAAGCGTGAGTTTAATGTAGGTGATTATGTATTGCTATACAACTCTCGTTTAAGATTTTTTGTAGGCAAACTTCTCTCTAAATGGGAAGGCCCCTACGTTATCGAGGAGGTCTATCGTTCCGGTGCCATAAAGATCAAAAACTTCGAAGGTACATATCCGAAGGTGGTAAACGTGTTGGGGAACGTAGCAGAAATTCAAAATTTTCTACACATCACCAAGATCAATCTATGGAGTAATCTAGCAACAAGGGAAGGAGAGTGCATCTACATACCCTTGTAGATCGCTAAGCGGAAGCGTTCAAGAGAACGGGGTTGAAGGAGTCGTACTCGTCCTGATCCAAATCACTGGAGATCCTAGTGCCGAACGGACGGCACCTCCGCGTTCAACACACGTACAGCCCGGTGACGTCTCCCATGCCTTGATCCAGCAAGGAGAGAGGGAGAGGTTGAGGAAGACTCCATCCAGCAGCAGAACAACGGCGTGGTGGTAGTGGAGGAGCGTGGTGATCCAGCAGGGCTTCGCCAAGCACCGCGAGCTATGAGGAGAAAGAGAGGTAGGGCTGCGCCAACAAGAGAAGAAAACTTCATGTATGGGCTGCTCCTTTGCCTCCACTATATATAGGGGGAGAGGGGGGGGGGCGCTGTGCCCCCACCTAGGGTTCCACCCTAGGGGCGGCGGCCAGCCCAGATCCCATCTGGTGGGGCGGCCAAGGGGTGGGAGAGGGAAACTTGCCCCCCAAGCTAGGTGGGGCGCCCCCTCCCCAAACCCTAGGCGCCTTTGGCCCTTGTGGGGGGGGGCACCAGCCCACTTGGGGCTGGTCCCCTCCCACACTTGGCCCATGCAGCCCTCCGGGGCCGGTGGCCCCACTTGGTGGACCCCCGGGACCCTCCCGGTGGTCCCGGTACGTTACCGATAAAACCCGAAACTTTTCCGGTGACCAAAACAGGACTTCCCATATATAAATCTTTACCTCCGGACCATTCTGGAACTCCTCTTGACGTCCGAGATCTCATCCGGGACTCCGAACAACATTCGGTAACCACATACAAACTTCCTTTATAACCCTAGCGTCATCGAACCTTAAGTGTGTAGACCCTACGGGTTCGGGAACCATGCAGACATGACCGAGACGTTCTCCGGTCAATAACCAACAACGGGTTCTGGATACCCATGTTGGTTCCCACATGTTCTACGATGATCTCATCGGATGAACCACGATGTCGAGGATTCGATCAATCCCGTATACAATTCCCTTTGTCTAGCGGTATTGTACTTGCCCGAGATTCGATCGTCGGTATCCCGATACCTTGTTCAATCTCGTTACTGGCAAGTCTCTTTACTCGTTCTGTAACACATCATCCCGTGATCAACTCCTTGATCACATTGTGCACATTATGATGATGTCCTACCGAGTGGGCCCAGAGATACCTCTCCGTCACACGGAGTGACAAATTCCAGTCTCGATTCGTGCCAACCCAATAGACACTTTCGGAGATACCCGTAGTGCACCTTTATAGCCACCCAGTTACGTTGTGACATTTGGCACACCCAAAGTATTCCTACGGTATCCGGGAGTTGCACAATCTCATGGTCTAAGGAAATGATACTTGACATTAGAAAAGCTTTAGCATGCGAACTACACGATCTTGTGCTAAGCTTAGGATTGGGTCTTGTCCATCACATCATTCTTCTAATGATGTGATCCCGTTATCAATGACATCCAATGTCCATGGTCAGGAAACCGTAACCATCTATTGATCAACGAGCTAGTCAACTAGAGGCTTACTAGGGACATGGTGTTGTCTATGTATCCACACATGTATCTGAGTTTCCTATCAATACAATTCTAGCATAGATAATAAACGATTATCATGAACAAGGAAATATAATAATAACCAATTTATTATTGCCTCTAGGGCATATTTCCAACAGTCTCCCACTTGCACTAGAGTCAATAATCCAGTTCACATCGCTATGTGATTAACACTCAAGGTCACAGCCCCATGTGACTAACACCCAAAGAGTTTACTAGAGTCAATAATCTAGTTCACATTACCATGTGATTAACACTCAATGAGTTCTGGGTTTGATCATGTTATGCTTGTGAGAGATGTTATAGTCAACGGGTCTGAACCTTTTAGATCCGTGTATGCTTTACAAATCTCTATGTCATCTCCTAGATGCAGCTACCACGCTCTATTTGGAGCTATTCCAAATAACTGTTCTACTATATGAATCCAGTTTATTACTCAGAATAATCTGGATTAGTGTCGAAGTTTGCATCGGCGTAACCCTTTACGACGAACTCTTTTACCACCTCCATAATCGAGAAAATTCCTTAGTCCATTAGTTACTAAGGATAACTTTGACCGATGTGCTGTGATCCATTCTTGGATCACTCTTGTACCCCTTGACTGACTCATGGCAAGGCACACTTCAGGTGCGGTACACAGCATAGCATACTGTAGAGCCTACGTCTAAAGCATGGGGGACGACCTTCGTCCTTTCTCTCTATTCTGCCTCGGTCAGGTTTCGAGTCTTACTCAATGTTCACACCTTATAACACAACCAAGAACTCTTTCTTTGCTGATCCATTTTGAACTCCTTCAAAATCTTGTCACGGTATGTATTCTTTTGAAAGTACTATTAAGCGTTTTGATCTATCATTATAGATCTTAATGCTCAATACTCAAGTAGTCTAATCCAGGTTTTCCATTGAAAAACATTTTTCAAATAACTCTGCATGCTTTCTAGAAATTCTACATCATTTCCGATCAACAATATGTCAACATCATATACTCATCAGAAATTCTATAGTGCTCCCACTCACTTCTTTGGAAATACAAGTTTCTCATAAACTTTGTATAAACCCAAAATCTTTGATCATCATCAAAGCGTATATTCCAACTCCGAGATGCTTACTCCTGTCCTTAGAAGGATTGCTGGAGCTTCGCATGCTTGTTAGCATCTTTCAGGATTGTTAAAACCTTCTGGTTGTATCACATACAACCTTTCCTCAAGAAAATCGTGAGGAAACAATGTTTTGACATCCTATCTGCAAGATTTCACAAATAATGCAGTGACTGCTAATATAATTCCAACAGACTCTTAGCATCGCTATGAGTGAGAAAGTCTCACCGTAGTCAACTCCTTGAACTTGTTGGAAAACATCTTAACGACAAGTCGAGCTTTCTTAATGGTGACATTTACCATCCTTGTCCGTCTTCCTTTTAAAATCCATTTGTACTCAACAGCCTCACGACCATCGAGCCATTCTGCCAAAGTCTACACTTTGTTTTCATACATGGATCCTCTCTCGCATTTTATGGCCTCGAGCCATTCATCGGAATCCGGGCCCACCATCGCTTCTCCATAGCTCGTAGGTTCATTGTTGTCTAGCAACATGACTTCCAAGATAGGATTACGTGCCACTCTGAAGTAGTACGCATCCTTGTCATCCTACGAGGTTTGGGAGTGACTTGATCAAAGTCTCATGATCAATATCATAAGCTTCCACTTCAATTGGTGTAGGTGCCACAGGAACAACTCTTTGTGCCCTGCTATACACTAGTTGAAGTGACGGTTCAATAACCTCATCAAGTCTCCACCATCCTCCCACTCAATTCTTTCGAGAGAAACTTTTTCTAGAGAAAGGACCCGATTCTAGAAACAATCCCTATTGCTTTCGGATCTGAGACAGGTGGTATACCCAACTGTTTTAGGTATTCTATGAAGATGCATTCATCCGCTTTGGGTTCGAGCTTATCAGCCTGAAACTTTTTCACATAAGCGTCGCAGCCCCAAACCTTTTAACAAATGACAGCTTAGGTTTCTCTAAACCATATTTCATACGGTGTCATCTCATCGGAATTACGTGGTGCCCTATTTAAAGTGAATGTGGTTGTCTCTAATGCCTAACCCATGAACGATAGTGGTAATTCGATAAGAGACATCATGGTATGCACCATATCC
This sequence comes from Triticum monococcum, assembly GCA_034509565.1. Lineage (NCBI taxonomy): Eukaryota > Viridiplantae > Streptophyta > Magnoliopsida > Poales > Poaceae > Triticum > Triticum monococcum. The sequence goes on from CM067847.1 coordinate 702,993,499, forward strand.
AATAGGGTGCAACTATGATGTTCGGACACACCATCACACTATGGTGTTCCAGGCGGTATTAGTTGTGAAACAATTTCCATAGTGTCTTAATTGTGTGCCAAACTCATAACTCAGATATTCATTTCTATGATCATATCATAGACATTTTATCCTCTTGTCACGAAGATTTTCAACTTCACTCTGAAATTACTTGAACCATTCAATAATTCAGACTTGTGTTTCATCAAGTAAATATACTCAGTATCTACTCAAATCATCTGTGAAGTGAGAGCATAACGATATCCACTACGTGCCTCAACACTCATTGGACTGCACACATCAAAATGTATTACTTCCAACAAGTTGCTTTCTAGTTCCACCTTACTGGAAACGAGGCCTTTCAGTCATCTTGCCTATGCGGTATTATTTGCATGCCTCAAGTGATTCAAAATCAAGTGAGCCCAAACGATCCATCTGTATGGAGCTTCTTCATGCGTTTTATACCAATATGATTCAAATTGCAGTGCCACAAGTATGTGGTAATATCATTATTATCTTATATCTTTTGGCATGAGCATGTGTATCACTACGATCGAGATTCATTAAACCATTCATTTTAGGTGCAAGACCATTGAAGGTATTATTCAAATAAATAGAGTAACTATTATTCTCTTTAAATGAATAACCGTATTGCGATAGACATAATCCAATCATGTCTATGCTCAACGCAAACACCAAATAACAATTATTTAGGTTTAACACCAATCTCGATGGTAGAGGGAGCGTGCGATGCTTGATCATATCAACATTTCCAACACATATCGTCAGCTCACCTTTAGCTAGTCTCCGTTTATTCCGTAGCTTTTATTTTGAGTTAGTAACACTTAGCAACCGAACTGGTATCTAATACCCTGGTGCTACTAGGAGTACTAGTAAAGTACACATTAACATAATGTATATCCAATATACTTCTATCGACAGCCTTCTCATCTACCAAGTATCTACGGTAATTCTGCTCCAGTGGCTGTTTCCCTTATTACAGAAGCACTCAGTCTCGGGTTTGGGTTCAACCCTGGGTTTCTCCACTAGAGCAACAACTGATTTGCCGTTTCATGAAGTATCCCTTCTTGCCCTTGCCCTTCTTGAAACTAGTGGTTTCACTAACCATCAACAATTGATGCTCCTTCTTGATTTCTACTTTCGCGGTGTCAAACATCGTGAATATTTCAAGGATCATCATATCTATCCCTGATATGTTATAGTTCATCACGAAGCTCTAGCAGCTTGGTGGCAATGACTTTGGAAAAACATCACTATCTTATCTGGAAGATCAACTCCCACTCGATTCAAGTGATTGTTGTACTCAAACAATCTGAGCACAAGCTCAACGATTGAGCTTTTCTTCCTTAGTTTGCATGCTAAGAAAATCGTCGGAGGTCTTATACCTCTTGACGTGGGCACGAGCCTGAATTCCCAATTTCAGCCCTCGAAACATCTCATATGTTCCGCGACGTTTCGAAAATGTCTTCGGTGCCTCAATTCTAAACCATTTAACATTACCGAACTATCATGTAGTCATAAAAACGTGTATGTCAGATGTTCGCAACATCCATAGACCATGTTCGAGGTCCAGCACACCGAGCGGTGCATTAAGGACATAAGCCTTCTACTGTCCGCATAATTGCTACTGTCAACTTTCAACTATATTTTCTCTAGGAACATATCTAAACAGTGGAACTAAAGCGTGAGCTTACGACATAATTTGCAAAGATCTTTTGACTATGTTCAGGATAATTAAGTTCATCTTATGAACTCCCACTTAGATAGACATCCCTCTAGTCATCTAAGTGATTACATGATCCGAGTCAACTAGGCCGTGTCCGATCATCACGTGAGACGGAGTAGTCATCATCGGTGAACATCTTCATGTTGATCGTATCTACCATACGACTCATGCTCGACCTTTCGGTCTCTTGCGTTCCGAGGCCATGTCTGTACATGCTAGGCTCGTCAAGTCAACCTAAGTGTTTCGCGTGTGTAAATATGTCTTACACCCGTTGTATGTGAACGTTAGAATCTATCACACCCGATCATCACGTGGTGCTTCGAAACGACGAACTTTCGCAACGGTGCACAGTTAGGGGGAACACTTTCTTGAAATTTCAATGAGGGATCATCTTATTTACTACCGTTGTTCTAAGCAAATAAGATGCATAAACATGATAAACATCACATGCAATCAAAAAGTGACATGATATGGCCAATATCATTTTGCTCCTTTTGATCTCCATCTTCGGGGCTCCATGATCATCATCGTCACCGGCATGACACCATGATCTCCATCATCATGATCTCCATCATCGTGTCTCCATGAAGTTGTCTCGCCAACTTATTACTTCTACTACTATGGCTACCGGTTAGCAATAAAGTAAAGTAATTACATGGCGATGTTCAATGACACGCAGGTCATACAATAAATAAAGACAATTCCTATGGCTCCTGCCGGTTGTCATACTCATCGACATGCAAGTCGTGATTCCTATTACAAGAACATGATCAATCTCATACATCACATATCATTCATCACATTCTTCTTGGCCATATCACATCACAAAGCATACCCTGCAAAACAAGTTAGACGTCCTCTAATTGTTGTTTGCATGTTTTACGTGGCTGCTATGGGTTTCTAGCAAGAACGTTTCTTACCTACGCAAAACCACAATGTGATATGCCAATTTCTATTTACCCTTCATAAGGACCCTTTTCATCGAATCCGTTCCGACTAAAGTGGGAGAGACTGGCACCCGCTAGCCACCTTATGCAACTAGTGCATGTCAGTCGGTGGAACTTGTCTCACGTAAGAGTACGTGTAAGGTCGGTCCGGGCCGCTTCATCCCACAATACCGTCGAAACAAGATTGGACTAGTAACGGTAAGCATATTGAACAAAATCAACGCCCACAACTACTTTGTGTTCTACCCGTGCATAGAATCTACGCAATAGACCTAGCTCATGATGCCACTGTTGGGGAACGTAGCAGAAATTCAAAATTTTCTACGCATCACCAAGATCAATCTATGGAGTAATCTAGCAACGAGGGAAGGAGAGTGCATCTACATACCCTTGTAGATCGCTAAGCGGAAGCGTTCAAGAGAACGGGGTTGAAGGAGTCGTACTCGTCCTGATCCAAATCACCGGAGATCCTAGTGCCGAACGGACGGCACCTCCGCGTTCAACACACGTATAGCTCGGTGACGTCTCCCATGCCTTGATCCAGCAAGGAGAGGGAGAGGTTGACGAAGACTCCATCCAGCAGCAGCACAACGGCGTGGTGGTGGTGGAGGAGCGTGGTGATCCAGCAGGGCTTCGCCAAGCACCGCGAGATATGAGGAGAAAGAGAGGTAGGGCTGCGCCAACAAGAGAAGAAAACTTCATGTATGGGCTGCTCCTTTGCCTCCACTATATATAGGGGGAGAGGGGGGGGGGGCTGCACCCCCACCTAGGGTTCCACCCTAGGGGCGGCGGCCAGCCCAGATCCCATCTGGTAGGGCGGCCAAGGGGTGGGAGAGGGGAAACTTGCCCCCCAAGCTAGGTGGGGCGCCCCCTCCCCAAACCCTAGGCGCCTTGGGCCCTTGTGGGGGGCGCACCAGCCCACTTGGGGCTGGTCCCCTCCCACACTTGGCCCATGCAGCCCTCCGGGGCCGGTGGCCCCACTTGGTGGACCCCCGGGACCCTCCCGGTGGTCCCGGTACGTTACCGATAAAACCCGAAACTTTTCCGGTGACCAAAACAGAACTTCCCATATATAAATATTTACCTCCGGACCATTCCGGAACTCCTCTTGACGTCCGAGATCTCATCCGGGACTCCGAACAACATTCGGTAACCACATACAAACTTCCTTTATAACCCTAGCGTCATCGAACCTTAAGTGTGTAGACCCTACGGGTTCGGGAACCATGCAGACATGACCGAGACGTTCTCCGGTCAATAACCAACAGCGGGATCTGGATACCCATGTTGGTTCCCACATCTTCTACGATGATCTCATCGGATGAACCACGATGTCGAGGATTCGATCAATCCCGTATACAATTCCCTTTGTCTAGCGGTATTGTACTTGCCCGAGATTCGATCGTCGGTATCCCGATACCTTGTTCAATCTCGTTACCGGCAAGTCTCTTTACTCGTTCCGTAACACATCATCCCGTGATCAACTCCTTGATCACATTGTGCACATTATGATGATGTCCTACCGAGTGGGCCCAGAGATACCTCTCCGTCACACGGAGTGACAAATTCCATTCTCGATTAGTGCCAACCCAACATACACTTTCAGAGATACCTGTAGTTCACCTTTATAGCCACCCAGTTACGTTGTGACGTTTGGCACAACCAAAGTATTCCTACGGTATCCGGGAGTTGCACAATCTCATGGTCTAAGGAAATGATACTTGACATTAGAAAAGCTTTAGCATGCGAACTACACGATCTTATGCTAAGCTTAGTATTGGGTCTTGTCCATCACATCATTCTTCTAATGATGTCATCCCATTATCAATGACATCCAATGTCCATGGTCAGGAAACCGTAACCATCTATTGATCAACGAGCTAGTCAACTAGAGGCTTACTAGGGACATGGTGTTGTCTATGTATCCACACATGTATCTGAGTTTCCTATCAATACAATTGTAGCATGGATAATAAACGATTATCATGAACAAGGAAATATAATAACAACTAATTTATTATTTCCTCTAGGGCATATTTCCAACAAAACAGTCAAAGAATTAAACATTATATCTCAGGTAATCCCATAAATGTTGAAACCAATATTATTGAAACCGTAACCCCGGAGGAATACATAAGAGACACTTTCCAGAACGTTTCAGACTCCGAAAAGGAATAGGTATGTGGTACGGTAAGTAAACCGACTCCAAAACAATTTTGAAGGCAATATTTCTCCGTTTTGGAATATTTAGAAAAATAGAAAAATAAGTAGCAGTCCGGGAAGGACACGAGGGCCCCACGAAGGTGGTGGGCGCGCCCCCTACCTCGTGAGCACCTCGTGTGCCCTCCGGACTCCGTTTTCTTACACGATACGTATTTTGGTCGGTAAAAATTCATTATATATTCTTCCAAAGGTTTTGACTTCCATATCATGCAATTATCCTCTGTTTTCATTTCGAGCTGTGCTGCTGCAGATTAGATCAACATGACGTCTCAAGATTCAGAGGTGGATTGCCCAGTTTCTTACCATCCTTTGGATAAGAACATATTCAAGGACACCTATCCATATATATGGTATCCCGATGAGGAAGATGAAGATGAACCAGTTCCCCCTCGTTTCAAGCAAGAAAGCAAAGAGGCATTATGCAAAAGGATAATAAAGCTCGAGATCTAGAATGATGAGTTGAGGATTGATAATTTCACCCTCAGACGCAAGTTGGAGAAAGAGAAGGGCAAGCCTGCATCACCGAAAACACCTCCACCTTCTTCACCGACAAAGGAGACATAATCACATGGGTATGGGCACTCCCCTTGGCAACCGCCAAGCTTGGGGGAGGTGCCCCGGTATCGTATCACAAACACTCCTATCTTTACCGTTTTTTCTTAGTTCGATCCTATTAGTAGTATCTTGATCTAGTAAAATAAAGTTTATGGCATGATCTAGTTTTGAGTCTTGCTTTATGATCTCTCTATGTAATCGAGTCCGTGAGCTATATATAATAAAAAAGATTAGTGTTGAGTCAAGGGCTTGATTATTTTGCCATGATCTTGGGTGAATAAAAGAAAAGATAAAAGAATAAAAAGAAACAAAGAATTCATATTGATCTTATTGAAAGTAATGGCTTCACATAGAAAGAGTATGATGATTAAAAGTTGTTGGGAGTTGGCAGACATAGCTTTGGTCATCGTTGCAATTAATAGGAAATAATAAGGAAAGAGAGGTTTCACATATAGATATATTATTATTGACATATTTTATGACTGGGAGCACTCATTAAAATATGACATGCTAAAGAGTTGATGTTGGACAAGGAAGACAACATAATGAGTTATGTTTTCTTATATCTGAGATAAAGTATGTTGTCATGGATCCTCTAACATGTTGAGCTTGCCTTTCCCCCTCATGCTAGCCAAATTCTCAGCACCAAGTAGAGATACTACTTGTGCTTCCAAATACCCTTAAACCAGTTTTGCCATGAGAGTCCACCATATCTGCCTATGGATTGAGTAAGATCCTTCAAGTAAGTTGTCATCGGTGAAAAGCAATAAAAATTGCTCTAAATATGTATGATTGATTGGTGTGGGTGAAATAAGCTTTATATGATCTTGTGATGTGGAAGTAATAAAAGCGACGGACTGCATAATAAAGGTTCACATCACAAGTGGCAATATAAAGTGACGTTCTTTCGCATTGAGATTTTGTGCATCCATCCATAAAAGCGCATGGCAACCTCTGCTTCCCTCTGCGAAGGGCCTATCCTTTATTATTATCTTCTACCTTATGCAAGATTCACGGTGATCTTCACCTTTCCTTTTTCATTTTATCCTTTGGCAAGCCCAGCATGTTGGAAAGAACATGATATATATATATCCAATTATATATATATATATCTAATTGGATGTAGGGGAGCATGAGTTATTATTGTTGACATTACCCTTGAGGTAAAAGGTTGTGGGGCAAAACTATAAGGCCCTATCTTTCTCTGTGTCCGGTTAAAACCCCGTAACCACAAGTATTGCGTGAGTGTTACCAATTATGAAGGACTAGATGATAGTTGAGTATGTGGACTTGCTTTTAAGCTCTGACATAGACTCTTTCCGATGTTATGATAAATTGCAATTGCTTCAATGACTGAGATTATAGTTTGTTGGTTCTCAATAAGGTTTCTGATTCATACTTTTGCATTGTGAATAGATCATCACTTGAACATAAGTAACCATATGACAAAATCTATATATGTTGCTGTTATGAGAATAATCATGATGTCTTCATGTCCGTATTTTATTTTTATCGACGCCTCTACCTCTAAACATGAGGACATATTTATTGTTATCGGCTTTTCGCTTGAGGACAAGCGAGGTCTAAGCTTGGGGGAGTTGATATGTCCATTTTGCATCATGCTTTTATATCAATATTTATTGCATTATGGGCTGTTATTTCACTTTATGTCACAATACTTATGGCTATTCTCTCTTATTTTACAAGGTTTACATAAGGAGGGAGAATGCCGGCAGCTGGAATTCTGGGCTGGAAAAGGACCAAATATTGGATGCCTATTCTGCGCAACTCCAAAAGTCCTGAAACTCCATGGAATATCTTAAAATAAATAATAAATAATCCTCGCCAAAGATGAAGGCCAGGGGGCCCACACCCTGTCCACGACGGTGGGGGGCGCCCCCCTAGGGCGCGCCCCCTACCTCATGGGCCCCCTGGTGGCTCTCCGATGACCATCTTCTCCTATATGTAGTCTTTCGTCAAGAAAAAAAACCAGAAGCAACCTTTCGGGACGAGACTCCGCCGCCACGAGGCGGAACCTTGGCGGAACCAATCTAGGGCTCCGGCAGAGCTGTTCTGCCAGGGACACTTCCCTCTGGGAGGGGGAAATCATCGCCATCGTCATCACCAACACTCCTCTCATCGGGAGAGGGCAATCTCCATCAACATCTTCACCAGGACCATCTCATCTCCAAACCCTAGTTCATCTCTTGTATCCAATTCTTGTCTCCAAGTCCGGGATTGGTACTAGTAGGTTGCTAGTAGTCACTACTAGGGAAAAGCCTATACACAGAATCTTAGCAGCAGCGAGGGTTAAAAACCCACGCTACTGCTACTTACTAGTAGCATGGGTTTTTAAACCTCGCTACTACTAAGTTGATAGCAGTAGCGCGGGTTTTTAACCCTCGCTACTACTAAGCGGTCTCTACCGTGCCCCCCGGGACATGCCATAGTAGTAGCGCGGGTTTTTAACCCTCGCTACTACTAAGTTGATAGCAACAGCGTTGGTTTTTAACCCTCGCTACTACTAAGTGGTCTCTACCGTCCCCTGGACCATGCCATAGTAGTAGCGATGGTTATAAACCCGCGCTACTACTAAGTTGATAGTAGTAGCGCGGGTTTTTACCACTCGCTACTACTAATCGTCTGCCATAGTAGTAGCGCGGGGTGTGGTCCCATTTTCAAACTCTACCCCCCAGTGGGTCGCCTTTTCAGTTTAAAAAGAATAAAAGAAAATGATGAAAATGTCAGAAAAATAAAAGAAAATAAGTTTCCCATGTGATATGTGGTCTAGTTGTTGGGAAAATTTGCAAATATGAATTTCGACTTCATTTGCAAAATCTCTCGAGAATTTGTAAAAATGGGCATAACTTTTGCATACTAACTCGGATGAAAAAGTTTTTTATATGAAAAATCATCTACTCGAAAAGTTACATCCAAATTTAACGGGGGGAACCCCGTTAAACATTTTTAAAATCCTCAAAAACCTAACAGAAAAAAATTACGGGGCTTTTAAGATCTAGAGGCAAAAAATTTCATCAAATTTCAGTTTTTTCTTTAATTTTTGTTAAATCTGGTCAAACTATGGTCAAACTAATTATTCAAGAATATTAGTGTTACTAAATAATTATTTCAGTTTTTTTGAATTTTGGTCAAATCTGGTCAAAATCTGGTCAAACTGTGGTCAAACTATGGTCAGACTAGTTATTCAACAAATATTACTGTTAATAAATAATTATTGTTTTTAGAACAATAGTTTTTAAACTCAAACAGTGAAATGTGTGACTTCATGCTCAAGCTAAACTCCCGAGGGTTAATAGGATTGACATCTTACAATTGTCAGAAAAACAACAAGTGACTTGGAATGGAGGGAGAATAGAACCCGGAAGTTAAGCGTGCTCAGGCTGGAGTAGTGAGAGGATGGGTGACCGTCCGGGAAGTTAGACGGTTTGGAATGATGATGGGTGATTAGACATTAAATTGAGCAGCAATGAGGGGTGATTAGAGATTAGAGGTTAAAATAATTCATAAATTTGAAAATTCGGGCAAAAAAATCGAAAAAAAATCGAAAATTCAAAGCACGGGTTAGTAGTAGCGCGGGTTTCTACCCACGCTGCTACTAACGGATGTAGTAGTAGCGCGGGTGGCACCCGCACTGCTGCTATACGTTAGCTGTAGCGCCTTATTAGTAGCGCCGGCCCCCATGCTACTAATAGGCCCAAAACCCGCGCTGCTACTAGGCTTTTCCCTAGTAGTGAGTGTTGATTACTCCTTGTAGTTGATGCTAGTTGGTTTATTTGGTGGAAGATCATATGTTCAGATCCTTTATGCATATTATTACCCCTCTGATTATGAACATGAATATGCTTTGTGAGTAGTTACGTTTGTTCCTAAGGACATGGGAGAAGTCTTGCTATTAGTAGTCATGTGAATTTGGTATTATTTCGATATTTTGATGAGATGTATGTTGTGTAGCCTCTAGTGGTGTTATGTGAAAGTCGACTACATAACACTTCACCATTATTTGGGCCTAGAGGAAGGCATTGGGAAGTAATAAGTAGATGATGGGCTGCTAGAGTGACAGAAGCTTAAACCCTAGTTTATGCGTTGCTTCCTAAGGGGCTGATTTGGATCCATATGTTTCATGCTATGGTTAGGTTTACCTTAATACTTTTGTTGTAGTTGCGGATGCTTGCAATAGAGGTTAATCATAAGTGGGATGCTTGTTCAAGTAAGAACAACACCCAAGCACCGGTCCACCCACATATCAAATTATCAAAGTACCGAACGCGAATCATATAAACGTGATGAAAACTAGCTTGACGATATTCCCATATGTCCTCGGGAGCGCTTTTCCTATTATAAGAGTTTGTCCAGGCTTGTCCTTTGATGCAAAAAGGATTGGGCCACATTGCTGCACTTTATTTACTTTTGTTACTTGTTGCTCGTTACAAATTATCTTATCACAAAACTATCTGTTACCACTTATTTCAGTACTTGCAGAGAATACCTTGCTGAAAACCGCTTATCATTTCCTTCTGCTCCTCGTTGGGTTCGACACTCTTACTTATCGAAAGGACTACGATACATCCCCTATACTTGTGGGTCATCAAGACTCTTTTCTGGCGCCGTTGCCGGGGAGTGAAGCGCCTTTGGTAGGTGGAATTTGGTAAGGAAAATTTTATACAGTGTGCTGAAATTTACTGTCACTTGTTATTATGGAAAGTAATCCTCTGAGGGGCTTGTTCGGGGTATCTTCACCCCGTCCAGTAGAGCAAAGAGTTGCTCCTCAACCTACTGAACCTATTGAAAATGAAACTCCTTTTGAATTTCCTTCGGGTATGATGGAAAAACTGCTAGCTAATCCTTTTACAGGAGATGGAACGAAGCATCCTGATGAGCACTTAATATATGTGGATGAAGTTTGTGGATTATTTAAGCTTGCAGGTATACCCGAAGATGTTGCTAATAAGAATGTCTTCCCTTTATCTTTGAAGGGATACGCATTGACATGGTATAGGCTATGTGATGATACGAGATCATGGAATTATAAAAGATTGAAATTGGAATTTCATCAAAAGTATTACCCTATGCACCTTGTTCATCATGATCACAATTATATATATAATTTTTGGCCTCGTGAAGGAGAAAGCATCGCTCAAGCTTGGGGGAGGCTTAAATCAATGTTATATTCATGCCCCAATCATGAGCTTCCAAGAGAAACAATTATTCAAAAAATTTATGCTCGGATTTCTGAAAACAATCAAACCATGCTCGATACTTCCTGTGCTGGCTCTTTTATGATGAAGACTATTGAATTTAAATGGGACTTGTTGAATAGAATTAAACGCAACTCTGAAGATTGGGACCTCGACGAAGGTAAGGAGTCTGGTATGAAACCTAAGTTTGATTGTGTAAATCTTTTATGGATACCGATATTTTCCGTAAGTTCAGCACTAAATTTTAACTTGACTCTGAGATAGTAGCTTCTTTTTGTGAATCTTTTGCTACTTATGTTGATCTCCCAAAGGAGAAGTGCTTTAAATATCATCCTCCCATAGAAGTAAAAGTAGGTGCACCTATTAAAGTTGAAGAAAAGACTGTCACTTATAATGATCCTATTGTTCCTACTGCCTATGTTGAGAAACCACCTTTCCCTGTTAGAATAAAGGATCATGCTAAAGCTTCAACCGTGGTTCGTAAAAGCAATATTAGAACTTATACACCTCCTGAGCAAGTTAAAGTAGAACCTAATGTTGCTATTATTAAAGATCTCTTGTCTGATAGTATTGAGGGGCATGTTATTCAGTTCAACGGTGAAACTGCTAGAATTGCTAAACCTTGTGCTAAAGATAAACATAAACCTGTGGTAGGCGTGCCTGTTATTTCTGTTAAAATAGGAGATCATTGTTATCATGGCTTATGTGATATGGGTGCAAGTGCTAGTGTTATACCGCATACTTTATATGAAGAAATTAAGCATGAAATTGCACCTGCTGAGTTAGAAGATATTGATGTCACAATTAAGCTTGCCAATAGAGATACTATTTCACCAATTGGGATTGTTAGAGATGTTGAAGTCTTGTGTGGGAAAACTAAATATCCCGCTGATTTTCTTGTTCTTGGTTCCCCACAAGATAGCTTTTGTCCCATTATATTTGGTAGACCCTTCTTGAATACTGTTAATGCTAAGATAGATTGCGAAAAGAATGTTGTTACTATTGGCTTGGATGATATGATTCATGACTTTAATTTCTCTAAATTTAGTAAACAACATCGTGAAGAAGAATTGCCTAGTAAGGATGAAATTATTGGTCTTGCTTCTATTGCCGTACCTTGGTTTTGTGTAGGTACGAGGGACTTGCATGTAGCCACCTTGTCGGTGTCAAAACCGGCGGATCTCGGGTAGGGGGTCCCGAATTGTGCGTCTAGGCGGATGGTAACAGGAGACAAGGGACATGATGTTTTTACCCAGGTTCGGGCCCTCTCGATGGAGGTAAAACCCTACTCCTGCTTGATTAATATTGATGATATGGGTAGTACAAGAGTAGATCTACCACGAGATCAAGGAGGCTAAACCCTAGAAGCCAGCCTATGGTATGATTGTTGTTCGTCCTACGGACTAAAACCCTCCGGTTTATATAGACACCGGAGAGGGTTAGGGTTACACAGAGTCGGTTACAATGGTAGGAGATCTACATATTCGTATCGCCAAGCTTGCCTTCCACGCCAAGGAAAGTCCCTTTCGGACACGGGACGAAGTCTTCAATCTTGTATCTTCATAGTCCAAGAGTCCAGTCGAAGGTATAGTCCGGCTATCCGGACACCCCCTAATCCAGGACTCCCTCAATAGCCCCTGAACCAGGCTTCAATGACGACGAGTCCGGCGCGCAGATTGTCTTCGGCATTGCAAGGTGGGTTCCTCCTCCAAGTACTTTATAGAAGATTTTGAACACAAAGGATAGTGTCCGGCTATGCAAAACAAGTTTCCACATATTGCCATAGAGAGAATAATATTTACACAAATCTAATCTGCTGATGTATTCTGTAGCGTGACATCACACCACGGCCGAGCCTTTATTCGAACCGTTTTTACTGCCCCACCTCAGTGTGTTTCGCGAGGCGGTTTCCTTGGCACGTCTTGTCAAAGCAGAGATCGTGTCCCCTTATTCCGGGATTCTCATCAATACGGGCGTGGGTAACCCAACCGCGCCATTGATTACGACGCTTGGGAGATAAGCGAGTTTTACCAGGCTAGTGGGGACGTATAATCGCATCCGTCCATATAAGGGGATAAGGATCCACCTTTTCACCTACGCCTTCTTCCTCCTTTGCCTATCCATTTTCCGCGCACTCGAGCTCCAGTGCCCAAGTCCGCATTCCCCACCTCAACCTTTCTCCAGCCATGTCCGGAGCGGGAGGCAGGTGGATGGTTTCCTCCGTCATGGAGGGACACATCAAAAAACTAAGGAAGGCCGGATACTTGTCCAAGGACATCACGCACCGGCTTCCCGAAGAGGGGCAGCTCATCCCCACCCCCAGGCCCCATGAGAGGGTGGTGTTCCTTCCCCATTTCCTCCGCGGACTGGGCTTTCCTCTTCAGCCATTTTTCTGGGGGCTCATGTTCTACTATGGCCTGGATTTCCACGATCTGGCCCCGAACTTCATCCTCAACATCTCGGCGTTTATCGTCGTGTGCGAGGCTTTCCTCTGCATCCGCCCCCATTTCGGCCTATGGCTCAAGACTTCCAATGTCAAGCCAAAGGTGGTGCGCGGCAACCAGGTGGAGTGCGGAGGTGCCATGGCGGGCAAGATGCCCAATGTCCTATGGCTCAAGGGACCCTTTGTGGAGACCCTAAAGGGGTGGCAATCGGGGTGGTTTTACATCACCAAGTCGCGCGACCCTAAATGGGTCGCAGCCCCCGAGTTCCGATCTGGACCCCCTACGCGGCTCACGTCCTGGAAAGAGACGGGCCTGTTGTGGGGCAACAAAGGAGAGGTGACTGGACTGCAAACATGCATCCAAACCCTGGTGAACAAGCAGCTCAAACTTGTCAACGTAGTCCAGGTTATGCTCATCCGCCGGATCCTCCTGTGTAAACAACGGGCTTTCAACCTATAGAAGTTCGACCTGGCGCAGCACCGAACTCTGAGCAGGCTCTTCGACACGACGTACGAAGATGCCTGGAAGGCGCTATTCAAGGGCGCCGAGGCTCCCGCATCCGCTACCGAGGATCGCGGATTCAGCACGCAGCGTCACGCTAGTGCGGTAAGCTATTTTTACCTTTTACAGGGTATTAGTTTTTCATAGTTTGACTCTATGTGGGATCTAAGCTCCCTTACCTTTGACAGGATTGGTAGGCAAAGTCCGGACAGATCAACAGTCCGGCTCCTTTGGCCAAAGACCCAGCCAATGCTCGCTTGGCGAAGCTGCTGGTTCCGGCACCCTATGTGGTGCCGGAGAAGAAGGCCAAGAAGAAGGCCACAGGGACTTGAAAGAGTGCCCGGCGCCTGGAGGTGTCGGATTCATCATCCGACGACCCCGAGACGCACTCCTCCCGTGAAGACAAGGAGGAGGTAGAAGAAACCTCTCCCCCTCCAGCAGGGGGAGGAAAGAAAAGGAAGGCCGCCCCGACCCGGGAGGCCGAAGGGTCCAAGAAGGGGAAGACCCTTCCTCCGGACTACTCCACCGACACCGACGACGGCTTAGAGGAGTGGCCGCACAAGGCCAAGCGCCCGGCGAAATCGTAAGTATCCGGATACCAGAGTAACTCATAGTATTCCTTTATTGCATAGCTTTTCCTTATGTCGAATATAATTATGCAGTCCGCCCAAGGCCGGGCTCGACGAGTCATCAAGCGACTCCCTGGATTCGTCGGACGTGAATTCACTTCCGCCCGCTACCTCCCCCCGCCCTACGGATGACGCCGAGGTGGCGTCCCAACAGGTTCCAAGCCAGGAGAGGGTGGTCCTGGAGGAGCCGCAAGGCGACCTCCCGGACTCCAGGAGTAAAGGGGATAGATCCCCCAGGGCTCCAAGTCCGGCTTTGAGCCGGACACCGCGCCGGAACCTTCAACGGTTCCGGACTCCGGTAGGCAGCCTCCTTCCAAGAGGAGCAAGCCTACCGAGCCGGTGACCTCCGTCCAACCGGAGGCACCGGACAATTTGCCGGAGGTGCTTAATGGCGCCTCCATCGACGAGGAGCACCGCACTATTATGAGTGCGGTGATCCAGAAGGTTTAGTCCGCCAAGAGCGGACTGACTGAAGCCTGTGCCAGCCTTTTAACAGGCTTTGAGGTAAGTAAAGAATGTGTAAAAATATTACCGCATAGACAGTAGCCCCTGATGCTCTGTTTGGCGTTCGGAAAGAAAAGCCGAATAGAGGATCTAATAAAATTCGTAGGAGTCTAACAAAAAAGGAGTAAATATGCGTATGCAGGCTTCGCTGCAAACGTCTGCCGCACTGACTGCGGAGGTGGGCACACTGAAGCAAAACCTCGAGCGGTCCGAGCAAGAGCTCGACCTTGCCAAGTGGCAGCTCGAGGAGAAGGAAGGTAAGAGATACCTTATTGAAATATATATAAAAGGTGCAATTGCAAAAAATGACAGGATTAACGTGGCTATTGTAGGGGCCAGGACTGAGGTGGCGACCCTTAAGCAAGCGCTGTGCGAGGCCGAGAAGAGGGCGGCCATGGAGCACATCGAGCGGGAGAAGTATGAGGCGCAGGTTGGCGAGGTGCGGCAAGAGCTCCAGGCTCTCATGAAAAAACATGAGAGTTTGGAGCTTGACTCGAAGACGCGAGCGTCCGAGCTCGCGGCGGCCATTGAAAATGCCAAGTCTGCCAAGGCCGAAGCCCAGAAGGCTCTCCAGGAGGTGGATGCGATGAAAAAGATAGCGGCAGGTAAGGCATTCTTTATGCAAAGCAAACATGTAAAAGTGAGTTACTTGTTACTTACCCGAATCCGGAGCTCTCTAGGAGCATTCGCATATTTGCCCCGTAGCGTGTCCGATGCCGCCGCATTCTACCGAGCCGAGGAGGGCAGCTCGACGGAGAAGGTGTTCTGGTCTTAGTATGCTGAGGCCGGACACCCCGTGCCCTTGAGCGACCAGCTGAAGCAACTGGTCGAGCTCCACAAGGTGGCCGAACAGGCCATGAAGGGCCTCATAGTTTGGCTGTGGCCTGGAGAGGCTCTGCCTGGGAGCTACTTCGGGCTGGTGCGGCGGCTGGTGGAGGCCTGTCCAAGGCTCGAAGCCATCAAGCGCTCCGTCTGCATCGAAGGTGCCCGTAGGGCTCTTGCCCGCGCTAAGGTGCACTGGGGCAAGTTGGATGCTGAGAAGCTTGTAAAGGACGGGCCACCGCCGGGGAAAGAGCATCGCAAGCCCGAGATGTATTATGAGGGCGTTCTGAAGGGTGCCCGCCTTATGGCGGATGAATGTTCCAGGGATGTAATTTTTGAGTAAACTCGCTCGTTTTGTCCTGTGCGCTGAAAACTTGTTCATATGCGCTAAGCAATGCTTTTTCTGAATTTAAAATATTACCTTCTGTGCGGCCGTTTATCAAATTTGAGAGATGGCGTGTCGTCGGCTTCTGCCCCCATGCCACTAGTGCTGGGGTGTTCGGGATAAACCTGAGCGCTCTTTTCCCCATTTTTGGGTCCTTCGAGGGAGGCGCTCAGCACAACGAACAAGGCAATCGGACTATAATGCTTGAACACTCTCACTTAGCCATAGAATTCTATAATTTTAAATTTCGGCGAAGCCCCTAGTATTCGGAACACCGAGTTCGGGGCGCTATCCACGCCTAGGCCGGACAAAGCCGACTCCTCGCTCTAAGCGGCATAGGTCTTTAGGGACTCGAAAAACCTCTCGAACAGCGACCAGCTCTCGCTTTATCATGACAGTCAGTTTTAGCTTTCTCTACTGAGGTGCTTATCCCAGCTCAACTGGGGCACAATCGCAGTAGTTCTCCTAGTGCTACCTTAGCCGATATAACGGAACGTAAGGCACCAAAACATAGGACCCGGGCAAACCCAACTATTGACCCAAGACATGATTCGGAGCCGATGCACATAATGCTATAAGTTTGGGGTGCCGCACTTGTGAAAGTGTTCGGACTTCTCACACCATATTGTGGGGTACTTAAGCCCCTGGCGTATTGGCCGTACCAAAGTGTACGGGTGCAACATGTCATTAATGAACATATATAAAAGAGATTAATGCAATAATAGACAAAAGCTATGCATTGTTTATTAAAAAGGCTGCAATCAAAGCAGAACGATTCAAATAGTGCGATAAGCAAAAGGCGGGACTATTTAGCATGTCCTATCCAGGGGCAGGCTGCGGAATGATATGTGAAACAGGTATATTGCTCGTCATAGAGACCACCTGGGAGTTCCATAATGCAGCGTAACTTTCTGCTTCCCTGGTTCTTGTATCGTTTGTGCGGCAATTGTACTGCTGGACAGGCCTTCCGAAGAATGGAGTCCTGAAAGTAAGAGAAAATTAAAAAAATCGGCAGCCCTTAGTGCGGTTTAAGCCGTGTTTCGGGCGTGCCGTGATGGTGCCCCTCTCCCTGTGCCCATGGTATTTCCAGAGCGTAGTTATGTACGCGAAGCACTGGTTTCGCAATTTCGCGAGGGCTGGGGTTGGGGCCGCATTGCTACGCTTGTTCGGAACGTGCCAGACGGTCTTGTTGTAGGTTACTCCGGGCGCGCTTGAAGGTGTCCGGACGTTTAGTAGACGGACTGGAGAATTGCCTTGAAAGGCTGCTTTGCACTTTTGCTGCGAGAGCCGCCGTATGCTCCTCCATTCGGAGAGAGCGTTCAGTGTTTCCATTGACCGTAATGACGCCTCGAGGGCCTGGCATCTTGAGCTTAAGGTATGCGTAGTGCGGTACCGCATTGAACTTGGCAAATGCGGTTCGCCCGAGCAGTGCGTTATAGCCACTGCAGAACGGGACTATGTCAAAGATTCACTCCTCGCTTCGGAAATTATCCGAAGATCCGAAGACCACTTCAAGTGTAACTGAGCCTGTACAGTTGGCCTCTACACCTGGTATGACGCCTTTAAAGGTCGTTTTAGTGGGTTTAATCCTCAAAGGATCGATGCCCATTTTTCGCACTGTATCCTGATAAAGCAGGTTCAGGCTGCTGCCGCCATCCATAAGGACTCTAGTGAGGTGAAATCCGTCAATAATTGGGTCTAGAACCCATGCGGCGAATCCGTCGTGATGGATGCTAGTGGGGTGGTCCCTTCGATCAAAAGTGATCGGGCAGGAGGACCATGGGTTGAACTTTGGGGCGACTGGCTCCATCGCGTATACGTCCCTTAACGCACGCTTCCGCTCCCTCTTGGGGATGTGGGTTGCGTATATCATGTTCACCGTCCGCACTTGTGGGGGAAAACCCTTCTGTCCACTGTTGTTCGGTGGCCGGGGCTCCTCCTCGTCACCGCTATGCAGTCCCTGTCTCTATTTTCGGCATTTAACTTGCCTGCCTGCTTGAACACCCAACAATCCCTGTTGGTGTGATTGGCTGGCTTTTCGGGGGTGCCATGTATCTGGCACAAGCGGTTGAGTATTCGGTCCAAACTGGACGGGCCCGGAGTATTTCTTTTGAATGGCTTTTTCCGCTGACCGGATTTAGAGCCTCTGAATCCGGCATTAACTGCCGTATCCTCAGTATTGTCGCTGTTAATGCGGCGCTTTTGCTTGTTGTGACGCGACCTGCCACTGTTGTCCTTGGTATCCGAATTACCAGGGTTCTTGGTCAAGTTATTGCTACGAGCCAGCCAGTTGTCTTCTCCTGCGCAAAAGCGGGTCATAAGCGTTGTGAGTGCTGCCATAGATTTCGGCTTTTCCTGTCCAAGGTGCCGGGCAAGCCACTCATCACGGATGTTATGCTTGAAGGCTGCTAGGGCCTCTGCGTCCGGACAGTCGACGATTTGATTTTTCTTTGTTAGGAACCGTGTCCAGAATTGCGTGGCCGACTCCTCTGGCTGCTGAATTATGTGGCTTAGGTCATCGGCGTCTGGTGGTCGCACATAAGTGCCCTGAAAGTTGTCGAGGAATGCGTCTTCCAGGTCCTCCCAACAACCAATTGATTCTGCTGGCAAGCTGTTAAGCCAATGCCGAGCTGGTCCTTTAAGTTTGAGTGGGAGGTATTTGATGGCGTGTAGATCATCGCCGCGGGCCATGTGGATATGAAGGAGATAATCCTCGATCCATACCACAGGATCTGTTGTGCCATCGTATGATTCAATGTTTATGGGTTTGAAACCCTCGGGGATTTGATGATCCATTACTTCATCTGTGAAGCATAGTGGGTGTGCGGTGCCTCTATACTGGGCTATATCCCGACGTAGCTCAAATGAGCTTTGTTTATTGTGTTCGGCCCGGCCGGATTTACTATATCCGGCATGACGATTATCGTCTCGTGCCGTGGGGCGCCCGCGCGATCCGTAGATCGATCTTGTTTGCCCTGCCTTGTCCTCCAATATATCTCGCAGGTCTGGCGCATTTTCCCGTGCCTTGGTATTTTTTGAGCGGCGCCAGGGTGCGGCTTGAGTGGAGGCCCGAGAGGCCTCTCTGTCGCGGCCGCGAGATGGCCAGTCGGCCGCATCATGCGCTGGTGATGTAGGTTTAGGTGCTTCCTCCTCTAATCGGGGTAGCAATTTGCGCTTTGGGTAGCTCTTGGAGGGGTGTTCGAGTTCATACTCTTCGGCCGCAAGGACTTCAGTCCATCTGTCGGCTAGCGAATCTTGATCAGCTCTAAGTTGTTGCTGTTTTTTCTTGAGGCTGCTTGCCGTGGCCATAAGCCTGCGTTTGAAACGCTCTTGTTCGACGGGATCCTCCGGCACGACGAATTCGTCATCGTTGAGGCTTGCCTCGTCTTCGGAGGGAGGCATGTAATTATTGTCCTCGACCTCTCTGTCTGCCGCTCTCTCATGAGGGCTGGCTTCTCCATCCTCCTATGCTGAATCTTGCTAGAGGGGGTTTTCTT
Source organism: Triticum monococcum (assembly GCA_034509565.1). NCBI lineage: Eukaryota > Viridiplantae > Streptophyta > Magnoliopsida > Poales > Poaceae > Triticum > Triticum monococcum. Next base: position 703,012,987 of record CM067847.1, read on the forward strand.
CGGCACTGTCTGGAGTGTTATTATCTCCTGTGCCGGAATCACCGTTTTTGCTATGGCGGGATTTAGAGCGGCGCCGCTGACGCCGGCGCTTAGGCTGTTTCTTGGAGGGATCGTCCTCCGCTGTTCCATCGCCATCGCCTTCTTTTGGGGTGTCCACCATGTATATGTCATATGACGAGGTGGCTTTCCAGTGCCCTATAGGCGCTGGTTCTTGATCGTCTCCTGCATTGGCGTCCATACCGTCGATGTCTTCGGAGTCGAAGTCGAGCATGTCGGTTAAATCATCGACAGTGGCTACAAAGTGGGTGGTGGGTGGGCTTTGAATTTCTTCATCATTCATATCCCATCCTTGCTGACCGTAGTCTGGCCAGGGCTCTCCTGATAAAGAGAGAGACTTTAGTGAATTCAGAATATCGCCAAAGGGCGAGTGCTGAAAGATGTCAGCGGCGGTGAACTCCATAATCGGCGCCCAATCGGATTCGATCGGCAGGGGCGCGGAGGGCTCAGAGTACGGAGTGGAGTCCGGCGCCTTGGAGTCACGGGCTTCGCAGGGGACAAAGCTGGTGTTCGGCTCGATCGTCGTAGAGATTGCAGCCCCCGAGGCGGTGTCCAACCACCCATCCTTGATCGGCGCAGTTGGCTCCGAATTAAGGGTCGGAGCTGATGCGGGTGCGGCCTCCAGGGCACTGTTCGGCGGCAGAGCTAGATCATGCCCATCGTGACAGTGCGACGCGCTCGGCTGTGGCTCGAATCCGTCGAAGATCAAGTCTCCATGGATGTCAGCCGTGTAGTTTAGACTTCCAAATCTGACCTGATGGCCAGGGGCGTAGCTTTCGACCTGCTCCAGATGGCCAAGCGAATTGGCCCGCAGTGCAAAGCCGTCGAATACGAAGATTTGTCCGGGGGGAAAGGTCTCACCCTGGACTGCATCGCTGTTGATGATCGGAGGAGCCATCGGGCCTAAAAGTGACGACACAGAGGAACTCTCAATGAAAGCACCAATGTCGGTGTCAAAACCGACGGATCTCGGGTAGGGGGTCCCGAACTGTGCGTCTAGGCAGATGATAACAGGAGACAAGGGACACGATGTTTTTACCCAGGTTTGGGCCCTCTCGATGGAGGTAAAACCCTACTCCTGCTTCATTAATATTGATGATATGGGTAGTACAAGAGTAGATCTACCACGAGATCAAGGAGGCTAAACCCTAGAAGCTAGCCTATGGTATGATTGTTGTTCGTCCTACGGACTAAAACCCTCCGGTTTATATAGACACCAGAGAGGGTTAGGGTTACACAAAGTCGGTTACAATGGTAGGAGATCTACATATCCGTATCGCCAAGCTTGCCTTCCACGCCAAGGAAAGTCCCTTCCGGACACGGGACGAAGTCTTCAATCTTGTATCTTCATAGTCCAAGAGTCCGGTCGAAGGTATAGTCCGGCTATCCGGACAACCCCTAATCCAGGACTCCCTCACTCCTACTGGATTGATACCTTGGTTCTCAAAAACCGAGGGAAATACTTACGCTACTTTGCTGCATCATCCTCTCCTCTTCGGGGAAATCCAACGCAGTGCTCAAGAGGTAGCACATATCAACTCCCCCAAGCTTAAACCCTTGCTTGTCCTCAAGCAATTCAGTTGACAAACTGAAAGAGAAAAAGAAAAACTTTTACAAACTCTGTTTGCTCTTGTTGTTGTAATTATGTCAAGCTAGCATTCAAGTTTTCAGCAAAGATTATAACTAACCACATTTGCAATAATTCTCAGGTCTCACAATCACTCATATCAATAGCATAATCAACCAGCGAGCCATAATAATAAATCTCAGATGACAAAACTTTCTCAAAACAATCATAATATGATATAACAAGATGGTATCTCGCTAGCCCTTTCTGAGACCGCAAAACATAAATGCAGAGCACCTTTAAAGATCAAGGACTGACTAGACATTGTAATTCATGGTAAAAGAGATCCAATCATAGTCATACCCAATATAAATTAACAGTGATGAATGCAAATGATAGCTGTGCTCTCCAGCTAGTGCTTTTTAATAAGAGGGTGATGACTCAACATAAAAGTAAATAGATAGGCCCTTCGCAGAGGGAAGCACGGATTTGTAGAGGTGCCAGAGCTTGGTTTTAAAATAGAGCTAAATTGTATTTTGAGCGGTATACTTTCATTGTCAACATAACAACTAAGAGATGGCGATATCTTCCATGCTACAAACATTATAGGCGGTTCCCAAATAGAATGGTAAAGTTTATACTCCCCCTCCACCAACAAACATCAATCCATGGCTTGCTCGAAACAACGAGTGCCTCCAACATACATCCGATCCCAGGGGAGTTTTGTTTGCAATTAGTTTTGATTTAGTTTGCATAAAGCATGGGACTGGGCATCCCGGTGACCAGCCATTTTCTCGTGAGTGAGGAGCGGAGTCCACTCCTCTTGAGAATAACCCGCCTAACATGGAAGATAAGGGCAACCTTGGTTGATACATGAGCTATTCGAGCATACAAAACAGAATGTTTATTTGAAGGTTTAGAGTTTGGCACATACAAATTTACTTGAAACGGTAGGTAGATACCGCAAATAGGAAGGTATGGTGTACTCATCTGGAATAACTTTGGGATTTTAAGGGATTGGATGCACAAGCAGTATTCCCGCTTAGTACAAGTGAAGGCTAGCAAAAGATTGGGAAGCGACCAACTAGAGAGCGACAACAGCCATGTACATGCATTAAAATTAATAAACATTGGATGCAAGCATGAGTAGGATATAATCCACCATGAACATAAATATCGTGAAGGCTATGTTGATTTGTTTCAACTACATGTATGAACATGTGCCAAGTCAAGTCACTTAAATCATTCAAAGGAGGATACCACCCCATCATACCACATCATAACCATTTCAATAGCATGTTGGCACGCAAGGTAAACCATTATAACTCATAGCTAATCAAGCATGGCACAAGCAACTATGATCTATAATTGTCGTTGCAAACATGTTTATTCATAACAAGCTGAATCAAGAACGATGGACTCATCATATTTACAAAAACAAAAGAGGTCGAGTTCATACAAGCTTTTCTCATCTCAGTCAGTCCATCATATATCATCATAATTGCCTTTCACTTGCACGACCGAACGATGTGAATGATAAGAGTGCACGTGCATTGGACTAAGCTGGAATCTGTGAGCATTGAATAAGCAGGAGAAGACAAGGCAATATGGGCTCTGGGTTAATTCAACAATAAAGCATATAAGAGCCACTTCAACAATTAAATCATGGTCTTCTCCTACTGACCCCCAAAGAAAATAAAAGGAATAAAAAGTATTTACACGGGAAAGCTCCCAACAGGCAAAAGAAGAATGGGAAATATTTTTGGGTTTTCTTTTTAATCTATTATTTAATTAAAACAAGAGGCAAACAAGCCATCACATTCGTCCACATATATTAAATTATCTTGATCGTCAATTTTATATATTAACGGTGAAGATTTAAAAGATATAACGTTACATACAAATAAAGTTATACACAAACAATTGGCATGGCACGTAAAGATTGTTTGACAGGTCTTTCATACAAGTCATGTGTTTTTTCTATTAAAAAAAGTTTGTCCGAAAGAGACAATGAGACGTGAACGTCAAGTACAGCTGCCATATAAAAGTGCAGCTGCCTTATAAAGTAGGCTGCCCGCTTCCATTAATGAACACGGCTTCCAAACAGCTCAAAAAAATGCGGCTGCCATATAAAAGAGTCTGATCATCCAGAGTCCGATTGCAATACTACTATGTTGCCATCTATGATTTGAAAAAAAATAGGATCTAATTTTAGCAAACTAATCAATTCAGACTCTTTTTTACATTAAAGGAAAATCTCTATAAGAGGACATTAGCAGTTCACGTTGGGATAACAAACTTCTTTTAACCACAGTTCCACAAAAAACACCTTTTATCCACAAGAAAAGGAAGCTTTCTCTACCGATGTGAAAAAGTACATGTGTACATACATATCATAAATTCTGGGACCTAAAAATTAGCAATAAAATTTTGCTTAATAAGAAGTATGCATACAATAGCATGTTAGAGGCAAAACATCATGACTGTACAATTGATACTCAAAATACGTGAACATCTATGTGCCAAAAAATATATTTATATTCTCGCAAGTTTTTTTTAGAGATAATTAGGACGTCTGATCTAATTACAATAATTTTTTGAGTTGCTAATTAAAATCATTGGTATTATATATTAAGCATTTTTTCACTAAAAAATAGTCTGAGTAGGATCGTGAAAGCATATACTGTACGACAGCAACCATGGTGTTCGCCGGATCAAAGCATGCGCTAAACTACACAGAGCATACTCAATACGGCCATGGCGCTCGGATGCCCAGATAATGGAAGAAACGGCAGGCAACAACAATCAAAGGCAAGAACCAACAGATACCATGCGTACACACTTGCCAGCTTCCTCATGTACGGAATATTACAATTTCATTTGAATGTGTCACTCGAACATATTCCTGGATTCTAAAGACTACTAATTAAAAGTGGCATCCCACGGGGTCGTGGGCAATGATGATGCAGATGAAGCAACAGATACGTACATATGTTCAAAAAAAAAAAAACAGATACGGACATGCTCTTGCCTTAACGTTGCATGCTTGGTTGAATAGCATCCATTGGGAAGTCAATACATACGTGAAATTATAATATTTCTATTAATAATGTCCAAACCACTAATTCAAAAATTAGCTTCTAACTATGCCTTCCGTCATAAATAGACATGGAATTTTTCCTATAAGTACGACAACTATCTATGGATATATAATGTTATTTTTGTCAATATAGCGGTCATCTTTTGTAGATCCCAAATACCTCAAATACACAATAATAATAATATATAAATTTAACACTGGCAAGGAAAAGTGTTGCAATCATGAGGTAGGATACGACTTATAATGACACTAATGAAGCAACCATGTTACTTCACAGATGCTAAAATATCTCCATCTTGGATCATATTGGTTGATTTTAGAAATCAATAATAAATACAGCTCTTATTATGTGGACAAGGGGTACCACTCCATTTTAGAAATTCATAGGTGTGGCTAATTTCATGGAGATATAAACAACACACTTCTGTTACATGTGTAGAAAATACACCTCTTCTTATCCAAATATCCAAATTAGTAGTTAATAAAGGAGAAGTTGATTTATAAAGGAAATCCAAAAACTCAAGAAGTGAGTCCTCACAAAATGAGTAGAAAAGAATTGGGCTTGAAAGAAGTTTTGCTACACATCTTCTAACGGTAGTTCTGAGATTTAACAATGCAGGACGCCCATGTTCGAATAAGATTCAGATCCCACGGCCACATAGGTCTTTTTAGTACTAATAATTTCATAGGAGTGGGAGAAATTCTTTGGAGACACATGATGTTAGGATATTATATATTTAGTCAGTGGCGGGATTGAAAATGATGACCATGTCTACATTGCCATTGCCACTGTAAACATGGGCTGCCAGTAGAGGTCCAAAAGTATGGGTAGATAGGCATATAAAAAGTATAAAAAATGTTAAAAAAATATTTGGGGAAAAGTCGACATTGTTTGACGAGAAGGAGTGGAAAATGGAACATGGAAAATATTATACATATATATAGTCTTTCCCTGGCGAAACATATTGAAAAATACTACTGGTGAATAATACAACGTTTATGTGAAACGCATTTTTGGATATACAATAGCCTCTATCATGATAGGCATACCAAATACATATGATAAGATGTAAACTATCTAGCCGCGCAAATGCGCGGGTCACCCCGCTAGTTACTACTACTACAGCAGAAAAATAAACTACTACTAATTTTTTTCTTAAGGTTTATTAAACACACAAGAAGAAAGCAGGAAAAAGAAAATAAACTAGCATGGATATTACAGTGAGAGAGTATGAGCACCGACATCTAGCAATGAGTGTGTGTGAACATAAATGTAATGTCGGTGAGAAATACGTACTCCTCCAAGCTTAGGCTTTTGGCCTAAGTTGGTCTATTGCCAGGGATAGCATGGTGGATACCCGTAGGTGTAGCTGGGGTCGTACTGCGATGAAGAATAGCTAGGATCATACTGTGATGCAGCGGTTATCACCTGCTGAGCTGCAGCGTGGAGTCGGGCTGCCTCCGCTCTCCTCTTGTACTCATCTGCCTCCTCCCTGGTAATAGTATATCTTCCGTTCGCCTGGTAATCGAAGAAGGCGGGAGCAGGGAGAGTAATACGGACAACACGCCGTTTATCAAAGATTAGTCGATATAAGAGACGTGATTCAGACCTCTCGACAAACTGGTGCGAAGCCATAGAATTATAATCTAAATATGCAGGAGACAACTCCGTATCACCCTCACGAATGTCTATCTCAAGAAAATTAGCTAAGCGAGTTGCATAAATTCCTCCAAAGAAATCTCTCCATTATATCTATTATGATGCAACCTACGAGCTACAATGGCTCCCATATGATAAGATTGGTCTCCTAACACAGCATTCCTGAGAATGCTAAGGTCAGGGACACACATGTGACATGCTTCATCCTTAGCATTTATGCATCTACCGACGAAGAGAGCAAAATAATGTATAGCAGTAAAGTGAATGCTCCCTATGGTAGCCTGCGTTATATCTCTAGATTCCCCTACAGTTATACTAGCAAGAAAGTTTCTAAATTCAGATTTAGGGGATCCCTAACACTGCCCCATGATGGAAGTTTGCAAGCAAAATTTAAATCCTCTAAGTCCATGGTATAAGATTTGTCATAAAGATCAAACATGACTGCAGGAGAATTACGCGAAGATGAATACTCAAACCTCCTCCCAAATGAACTTGTGAGATCATGATACTGGGGGCATTTGTCAGCCTCAAAATCCTCAAGATCGGCATTGCACAAATATGCTTTAAATTCTTCTTTAATTCCTGCACGATCCATAAAATTTTCCGACGACCATTCGCAAGGCCGCACTAGAGCGTCTCTTGGTGGTTCCTCGTCAGCATCGCGCATAGCAAGCATGGGTCCTTGCTTCTTAGAAGAACCACCTTGGAACATCTTCCTAAGCATGCTGTTTTTCTCTGAAAAATTTCTGAAATTTTTAGCAACTTCAAACAAAGATGAACCAACTTCAATAAAACTGATAGCAACTACTCCTACAAGTGCCTAGAGCCTATATCAAGCATTAGAACTACTTGGAACCATATAAATTTGACATGCAAGCTCAAGAACATGGTCACCTATGCAGCACAAATTTGCAATGAATAAAGCACTAGAACAAAAACTAATTGGACCAATGGAGGAGTCACATACCAAGGAACAATCTCCCCAAGCAGTTTTGCAAGAGGTGCTTTGAGCAAGGAGATCGAAAATCACAGCAAAAGTGGCTGGAACTCGTGCTTGAGTTGGTTTTTCGGGTTTGTGTGAGGAAGAGGAAGAAGATGGGTGCTGGGATAAGTGGAGGAGGACCACCGTGGGCCCATGAGGCAGGGGGCGCGCCCAGGGGGGTAGGGCGCGCCCTCCACCCTCGTGACCAGGAGGCAGCTCCCCCCGCGGTAATTTTTGCACAGAAAATCCTCAAATATTCCCGAAAACATCATATGAAATTGGCATGGCATTCTGAGGACTTTTATTTTCGGGATATTTTTATATTGCACGGATAAATCAGGAAACAGACAGAAAAAATACTATTTTTACTTTAATTCTACTAAATAACAGAAAGTATAGAGAGGGTACAGAAGGTTGTGCTTCTAGTTTCACCCATCTCATGCTCATCAAAAGGAATCCACTAACAAGGTTGATCAAGTCTTGTTAACAAACTCATTCCGATAATCATGAAACCAGAGAAATTTCGAATAACACTAGGTTACCTCAACGGGGATATGCACATCCCCTATAATAAGTATATCATATTTCTTCTTGACAGTAGGAAGAGGAAATTCAAAACCTCCAAATATAATCGATGGAATTTTTCCAATAGAGTTGATACTATGAACTTGAGGTTGTTTCCTCGGAAAGTGTACCATCTGCTCATTACCATTAACATGAAAAGTGACATTGCCTTTGTTGCAATCAATAATAGCCCCTGCAGTATTGAGAAAAGGTCTTCCAAGAATAATAGACATACTATCATCCTCGGGAATATCAAGAATAACAAAGTCCGTTAAAATAGTAACGTTTGCAACCACAACAGGCACATCCTCAGAAATACCGACAGGTATAACAGTTGATTTATCAGCCATTTGCAAAGATATTTCAGTAGGTGTCAACTTATTCAAATCAAGTCTATGGTATAAAGAGAGAGGCATAACACCGGCTCCAAGATCACATAAAGCAGTTTTTAATATAATTTCTTTTAATGGAGCATGGTATAGTAGGTACTCCTGGATCTCCAAGTTTCTTTGGTATCCACCCTAAAAAGTGTAATTAGCAAGCATGGTGGAAATTTCAGCTTCCGGTATCTTTCTTTTATTAGTAATGATATCCTTCATATATTTAGCATAAGGATTAGTTTTGAGCACATCAGTCAATCGCATACGCAAAAAGATAGGTCTAATCATTTCAGCAAAGCGCTCAAAATCCTCATCATCCTTTTTCTTGGATGGTTTGGGAGGAAAAGGCATGGGTTTCTGAACCCAAGGTTCTCTTTCCTTACCATGTTTCCTAGCAACAAAGTCTCTCTTATCATAACGTTGATTCTTTGATTGTGGGTTATCAAGATCAACAACAGGTTCAATTTCTACATCATTTGTTGGAAATATGCCCTAGAGGCAATAATAAATAAGTTATTATTATATTTCCTTGTTCATGATAATCGTTTATTGTCCATGCTATAATTGTATTGATAGGAAACTCAGATACATGTGTGGATACATAGACAACACCATGTCCCTAGTAAGCCTCTAGTTGACTAGCTCGTTCATCAATAGATGGTTACGGTTTCCTGACCATGGACATCGGATGTCGTTGATGACGGGATCACATCATTAGGAGAATGATGTGATGGACAAGACCCAATCCTAAGCATAGCACTAGATCGTGTAGTTCGTATGCTAAAGCTTTTCTAATGTCAAGTATCATTTCCTTAGACATGAGATTGTGCAACTCCCGGATACCGTAGGGGTGCTTTGGGTGTGCCAAACGTCACAACGTAACTGGGTGATTATAAAGGTACACTACGGGTATCTCCGAAAGTGTCTATTGGGTTGGCACGAATCGAGACTGGGATTTGTCACTCCGTGTAAACGGAGAGGTATCTCTGGGCCCACTCGGTAGGACATCATCATAATGTGCACAATGTGATCAAGGAGTTGATCACGGGATGATGTGTTACGGAACGAGTAAAGAGACTTGCCGGTAACGAGATTGAACAAGGTATCGGGATACCGACGATCGAATCTCGGGCAAGTATCGTACCGATAGACAAAGGGAATTGTATACGGGATTGATTAAGTCCTTGACATCGTGGTTCTTCCGATGAGATCATCGTGGAACATGTGGGAGCCAACATGGGTATCCAGATCCCGCTGTTGGTTATTGACCGGAGAACGTCTCGGTCATGTCTGCATGTCTCCCGAACCCGTAGGGTCTACACACTTAAGGTTCGATGACGCTAGGGTTATAAAGGAAGTTAGTATGTGGTTACCGAATGTTGTTCGGAGTCCCAGATGAGATCCCAGACGTCACGAGGAGTTCCGGAATGGTCCGGAGGTAAAGATTTATATATGGGAAGTCCTGTTTTGGTCACCGGAAAAGTTTCGAGGTTTATCGGTAACGTACCGGGACCACCGGGAGGGTCCCGGGGGTCCACCAAGTGGGGCCACCAACCCCAGAAGGTTGCATGGGCCAAGAGTGGTAAGGGACCAGCCCCTTAGTGGGCTGGTGCGCCTCCCACCAAGGCCCAAGGCGCAGGGGAAGTGGGAGGAGGCAAACCCTAGGTCCAGATGGGCCTTAAGGCCCACCCTAGGGGCGCCTCCCCCTTCTCCCCTCCCTTGGCCGCCACCCCTTGGCCATCTAGGGCTGCCCCCCCCCCCTTTGGGGTGGGAAACCCTAGAGGGGGCGCAGCCCCTCCCCTTCCCCTATATATATGAGGCCTAGGGGGCTGCCCAACACACACGTGATTCAATCTCGTTGGTGCAGCCCTGCGTCTCTTCTTCCTCCTCTTCTGTGGTGCTTGGCGAAGCCCTGCAGGATAGCCACGCTCCTCCATCATCACCACGCCGTTGTGCTGCTGTTGGATGAAGTCTTCCTCAACCTCTCCCTCTCTCCTTGCTGGATCAAGGCGTGGGAGACGTCACCGGGCTGTACGTGTGTTGAACGCGGAGGTACCGTCCGTTCGACACTTGGTCATCGGTGATTTGGATCACGACGAGTACGACTCCATCAACCCCGTTCACTTGAACGCTTCCGCTTAGCGATCTACAAGGGTATGTAGATGGAACTCTCCTTCCCCTCGTTGCTAGTCTCTCCATAGATAGATCTTGGTGACACGTAGGAAATTTTTTGAATTTCTGCTACGTTCCCCAACAGTGGCATCATGAGCTAGGTCTATTGCGTAGATTCTATGCATGAGTAGAACACAAAGTAGTTGTGGGCATTGATTTTGTTCAGTATGCTTGCCGTTACTAGTCTTATCTTGATTCGGTGGCATCGTGGGATGAAGCGGCCCGGACCAACCTTACACGTACTCTTACGTGAGACCGGTTCCACCGACAAACATGCACTAGTTGCATAAGGTGGCTGGCGGGTGTCTGTCTCTCCCACTTTAGTCGGATCGGATTCGATGAAAAGGGTCCTTATGAAGGGTAAATAGCAATTGACATATCACGTTGTGGTCTTTGCGTAGGTAAGAAACGTTCTTGCTAGAAACCCATAGCAGCCACGTAAAACATGCAAACAACAATTAGAGGACGTCTAACTTGTTTTTGCAGGGTATGCTATGTGATGTGATATGGACAAAGGATGTGATGAATGATATATGTGATGTATGAGATTGATCATGTTCTTGTAATAGGAATCACGACTTGCATGTCGATGAGTATGACAACCGGCAGGAGCCATAGGAGTTGTCTTTATTTATTTATGACCTGCGTGTCAACTTAAACGTCATGTAATTACTTTACTTTATTGCTAACCGTTAGCTGTAGTAGTAGAAGTAATAGATGACGTGACAACTTCAAGAAGACACGATGATGGAGATCATGGTGTCATGCCGGTGACGATGATGATCATGGAGCCCTGAAGATGGAGATCAAAAGGAGCAAAGTGATATTGGCCATATCATGTCACTATTTGATTGCATGTGATGTTTATCATGTTTATACATCTTATTTGCTTAGAACGACGGTAGTAAATAAGATGATCCCTCACAACAATTTCAAGAAGTGTTCTCCCCTAATTGTGCACCGTTGCTAAAGCTCGTCGTTTCGAAGCACCACGTGATGATCGGGTGTGATAGATCCTTACGTTCACATACAACGGGTGTAAGACAGTTTTACACATGCAAAACACTTAGGGTTAACTTGACGAGCCTAGCATGTGTATAGACATGGCCTCGGAACACAGAAGACCAAAAGGTCGAGCATGAGTCGTATGGTAGATACGATCAACATGAAGATGTTCACCGATGATGACTAGTCCGTCTCACGTGATGATCGGACACGGCCTAGTTGACTCGGATCATGTAATCACTTAGATGACTAGAGGGATGTCTATCTAAGTGGGAGTTCATAAGATGAACTTAATTATCCTGAACGTAGTCAAAAGGATTTTGCAAATTATGCCGTAGCTCACGCTATAGTTCTACTATTTAGATATGTTCCTAGAGAAAAATTAGTTGAAAGTTGATAGTAGCAATTATGCGGACTAGGTCCGTAAACTGAGGATTGTCCTCATTGCTTCATAGAAGGCTTATGTCCTTAATGCACCGCTCAGTGTGCTGAACCTCGAACGTCGTCTGTAGATGTTGCGAACATCTGACATACACGTTTTGATAACTACATGATAGTTCAGTTAAACGGTTTAGAGTTGAGGCACCAAAGACAGTTTTGAAACGTCGCGAAACATATGAGATGTTTTGAGGGCTGAAATTGGGATTTCAGGCTCGTGCCCACGTCAAGAGGTATAAGACCTCCGACGATTTTCTTATCCTACAAACTAAGGGTGAAAAGCTCAATTGTTGAGCTTGTGCTCAGATTGTCTGAGTACAACAATCATTTGAATCAAGTGGGAGTTGATCTTCCAGATGAGATAGTGATGTTTCTCCGAAGTCATTACCACCAAGCTGCTAGAGTTTTGTGATGAACTATGATATATCAGGGACATATATGATGATCCTTGAGATATTCGCAATGTTTGACACCGCAAAAGTAGATATCAAGAAGGAGCATAAATTATTGATGGTTAGTGAAACCACTAGTTTCAAAAAAGGGCAAGGGCAAGAAGGGATACTTCATGAAACGGCAAATCAGCTGCTGCTCTGGTGAAGAAACCCAAGGTTGAACCCAAACCCGAGACTAAGTGCTTCTGTAATAAGGGGAACAACCACTGGAGCGGAATTACCCTAGATACTTGGTAGATTAGAAGGCTGGCAAGGTCGATAGAAGTATATTAGATATACATTGTGTTGATGTGTACTTTACTAGTACTCCTAGTAGCACCAGGGTATTAGATACCGATTCGGTTGCTAAGTGTTAGTAACTCGAAATAAAAGCTACGGAATAAACGGAGACTAGCTAAAGGTGAGCCGACGATACGTGTTGGAAGTGTTTCCAATGTTGATATGATCAAGCATCGCACGCTCCCTCTACCATCGAGATTGGTGTTTGCATTGAGCATAGACATGATTGGATTATGTCCATCGCAATACGGTTATTCATTTAAGGAGAATAATGGTTACTCTGTTTATTTGAATAATGCCTTCAATGGTCTTACACCTAAAATGAATGGTTTATTGAATCTCGATCGTAGTGATACACATATTCATGCCAAAAGATAGTAATGATAGTACCACCTACTTGTGGCACTGCCACGTAAGTCATATCGGTATAAAACGCATGAGGAAGCTCCATGTTGATGGATCTTTGGGCTCACTCATTTTTGAAAAGTTTGAGACATGCAGACCATGTCTATTGGTGTATATGCATGAAGAAACTCCATGCAAATGGACCGTTTGAACTCACTTGATTTTGAATCACTTGAGACATGCAAATCATACCACATGGGCAAGATGACTGAAAGCCTCGGTTTCAGTAAAATGGAACTAGAAAGCAACTTGTTGGAAGTAATACATTTTGATGTGTGCAGTCCAATGAGTGCTGAGGCATGTAGTGGATATCGTTATGTTCTTACTTCACAGATGATTTGAGTAGATGTTGAGTATATTTACTTGATGAATCACGTGTCTGAATTATTGAAAGGTTCAAGTAATTTCAGGGTGAAGTTGAAAGATCGTTGTGACAAGAGGATAAAATATCTATGATATGATCATAGAGATGAATATCTGAATTACGAGTTTGGCACAGAATTAAGACATTGTGGAAATTGTTTCACAACTAGTACAGCCTGGAACACCATAGTGTGATGGTGTGTCCGAACGTCATAATTGCACCCTATTGGATATGATGCATACCATGATGTCTCTTATCGAATTACCACGATAGTTTATGGGTTAGGCATTAGAGACAACCACATTCACTTTAAATAGGGCATCCCGTAATTCCGATGAGATGACACCGTATGAACTATGGTTTAGAGAAACCTAAGCTGTCATTTCTTAAAAGTTTGGGGCTGCGACGCTTATATAAAAAGGTTTCAGGCTGATAAGCTCGAACCCAAAACGGATAAATGCATCTTCATAGGACACCCAAAACAGTTGGGTATACCTCCTGTCTCAGATCCGAAAGCAATAAGGGATTGTTTCTAGAATCGGGTCCTTTCTCGAGGAAAAGTTTCTCTCGAAAGAATTGAGTGGGAGGATGGTGGAGACTTGATAAGGTTATTAAATCGTCTTTTCAACTAGTGTGTGGCAGGGCACAGGAAGTTTTTCCTGTGGCACCTACACCAATTGAAGTGGAAGCTTATGATATTGATCATGAGATTTCGGATCAAGTCACTACCAAACCTCGTAGGATGACAAGGATGCGTACTGCTTCAGAGTGGTACGTAATCCTGTCTTGGAAGTCATGTTGCTAGACAACAATGAACCTACGAGCTATGGAGAAGCGATGGTGGACCCGGATTCTGATAAATGGCTCGAGGCCATAAAATCCGAGGTAGGATCCATGTATGAAAACAAAGTGTAGACTTTGGAAGAACTACTTGATGGCCGTAAGGCTGTTGAGTACAGATGGATTTTAAAAGGAAGACAGACAATGATGGTAAGTGTCACCATTTAGAAAGCTCCACTTGTCGTTAAGATGTTTTCCGACAAGTTCAAAGAGTTGACTACGGTGAGACTTTCTCACTCGTAGCGATGCTAAGAGTCTGTTGGAATTATATTAGCGATTGCTGCATTATTTATGAAATCTTGTAGATAGGATGTCAAAACATTGTTTTCTCGATGTTTTTCTTGAGGAAAGGTTGTATGTGATACAACCGGAAGGTTTTGTCAATCCTGAAAGATGCTAATAAGTATGCAAAGCTCCAGCAATCCTTCTAAGGACTGGAGTAAGCATCCCGGAGTTGGAATGTGTGCTTTGATGAGATGATCAAAGATTTTGGTGTATACAAAGTTTATGAGAAGCTTGTATTTCCAAAGAAGTGAGTGGGAGCACTATAGAATTTCTGATGAGTATATGTTGTTGATCAGAAATGATGTAGAATTTCTAACAAAGCATATACGGTTATTTGAAAAGTGTTTTTCAATTGAAAGCCTGGATTAAGCTACTTGAACATTGAGCATCAACATCTATAAGGATAGATCAAAACGCTTAATGGTACTTTCAAATGAGCACATACCTTGACGTGATCTTGAAGGTGTTCAAGATGGATCAGTCAAAGAAGGAGTTCTTGCCTGAGTTGTAAGGTATGAAGTTAAGACTTAAAGCTTGACCACGGCAGAATAGAGAGAAAGGACGAAGGTCGTCCCCTATGCTTAAGACGTAGGCTCTTCAGTATGCTATGCTGTGTACCGCACCTGAAGTGTGCACTGCCATGAGTCAGTCAAGGGGTACAAGAGTGATCCAAGAATGGATCACAGGACAGCGGTCAAAGTTATCCTTAGTAACCAGTGGACTAAGGAATTTTTCTCAATTATGGAGGTGGTAAAAGAGTTCGTCGTAAAGGGTTACATTGATGCAAGCTTAACACCTATCCGGATAGCTCCGATGGAGATACCGGATACGTATAATGGAGCAACAATTTAGAATAACTCCAAGTAGAACAGTTATTTGGAATAGCTCAAAATAGAACGTGGTAGCTACATCTAGGAGATGACATAAAGATTTGTAAAGCACACACGGATCTGAAAGGTTCAGACCCGTTGACTATAACCTCTCTCACAAGCATAACATGATCAAACCTAGAACTCTTTGGGTGTTAGTCACATGGGGATGTGACCTTGAGTGTTAATCACATAGCGATGTGAACTGGATTATTGACTCTAGTGCAAGTGGGAGACTATTGGAAATATTCCCTAGAGGCAATAATAAATAAGTTATTATTATATTTCCTTGTTCATGATAATCGTTTATTGTCCATGCTATAATTGTATTGATAGGAAACTCAGATACATGTGTGGATACATAGACAACACCATGTCCCTAGTAAGCCTCTAGTTGACTAGCTCGTTCATCAACAGATGGTTACGGTTTCCTGAGCATGGACATCGGATGTCGTTGATGACGGGATCACATCATTAGGAGAATGATGTGATGGACAAGACCCAATCCTAAGCATAGCACTAGATCGTGTAGTTCGTATGCTAAAGCTTTTCTAATGTCAAGTATCATTTCCTTAGACCATGAGATTGTGCAACTCCCGGATACCGTAGGGGTGCTTTGGGTGTGCCAAACGTCACAACGTAACTGGGTGATTATAAAGGTACACTACGGGTATCTCCGAAAGTGTCTGTTGGGTTGGCACGAATCAAGACTGGGATTTGTCACTCCGTGTAAACGGAGAGGTATCTCTGGGCCCACTCGGTAGGACATCATCATAATGTGCACAATGTGATCAAGGAGTTGATCACGGGATGATGTGTTACGGAACGAGTAAAGAGACTTGCCGGTAACGAGATTGAACAAGGTATCGGGATACCGACGATCGAATCTCGGGCAAGTATCGTACCGATAGACAAAGGGAATTGTATACGGGATTGATTAAGTCCTTGACATCGTGGTTCATCCGATGAGATCATCGTGAAACATGTGGGAGCCAACATGGGTATCTAGATCCCGCTGTTGGTTATTGACCGGAGAACATCTCGGTCATGTCTGCATGTCTCCCGAACCCGTAGGGTCTACACACTTAAGGTTCGATGACGCTAGGGTTATAAAGGAAGTTAGTATGTGGTTACCGAATGTTGTTCGGAGTCCCGGATGAGATCCCGGACGTCACGAGGAGTTCCGGAATGGTCCGGAGGTAAAGATTTATATATGGGAAGTCCTGTTTTGGTCACCGGAAAAGTTTCGGGGTTTATCGGTAACGTACCGGGACCACCGGGAGGGTCCCGGGGGTCCACCAAGTGGGGCCACCAACCCCAGAAGGTTGCATGGGCCAAGAGTGGTAAGGGACCAGCCCCTTAGTGGGCTGGTGCGCCTCCCACCAAGGCCCAAGGCGCAGGGGAAGTGGGAGGAGGCAAACCCTAGGTCCAGATGGGCCTTAAGGCCCACCCTAGGGGCGCCTCCCCCTTCTCCCCTCCCTTGGCCGCCACCCCTTGGCCATCTAGGGCTGCCCCCCCCCCCCCACTTTGGGGTGGGAAACCCTAGAGGGGGCGCAGCCCCTCCCCTTCCCCTATATATATGAGGCCTAGGGGGCTGCCCAACACACACGTGATTCAATCTCGTTGGTGCAGCCCTGCGTCTCTTCTTCCTCCTCTTCTGTGGTGCTTGGCGAAGCCCTGCAGGATAGCCACACTCCTCCATCATGACCACGCCGTTGTGCTGCTGTTGGATGAAGTCTTCCTCAACCTCTTCCTCTCTCCTTGCTGGATCAAGGCGTGGGAGATGTCACCGGGCTGTACGTGTGTTGAACGCGGAGGTGCCGTCCGTTCGGCACTTGGTCATCGGTGATTTGGATCACGACGAGTACGACTCCATCAACCCCGTTCACTTGAACGCTTCCGCTTAGCGATCTACAAGGGTATGTAGATGGAACTCTCCTTCCCCTCGTTGCTAGTCTCTCCATAGATAGATCTTGGTGACACGTAGGAAACTTTTTGAATTTCTGCTACGTTCCCCAACATCATTATCATTACTAGGTTGAGCATCATCATGAACATCATCATTAACATTTTCACTAGGTTCATGTTCATGACCAGATTGTGTTTCAGCATCAGACATAGAGATGTCATTTGGATTATCAGGTGGTTCAGCAATAGGTTCACTAGAAGTTTGCACAGTTCTATCATTTTTCTTTTTCTTCTTTTTAGAAGAACTAGGAACAACAATATTATTTCTCTGAGAATCTTGCTCGATTCTCTTAGGGTGGCCTTCAGGATACAAAGGCTCCTGAGTCATTCTACCAGTTCTAGTAGCCACTCTAACAGCATAGTCATTTTTCTTACTATTCATTTCATCAAGCACTTCTTTTTGAGCTTTAAGTACTTGTTCTACTTGAGTGGTAACCATAGAAGCATGTTTGCTAACAAGTTTAAGTTCACCTCTAATATTAGCCATATAATCACCCAAGCGTTTAATCATATAAGCATTTTGTTTTAGTTGTCTACCAAAATAGGCATTAAAATTTTCTTGTTTGACAATAAAATTATCAAACTCATCAAGGCATTGTCTAGCAGACTTGTAATGAGGAATATCACCTTCATCAAATCTATAAAGAGAATTTACCTTTACTACCTGTGTCGGGTTCATATGTTTCTTCAACAGGTGGTAAATTAAGACCACATATTTCTTCAATAGGAGGTAAATTCTTAACATCTTCAGCTTTAATACCTTTTTCTTTCATAGATTTCTTTGCCTCTTGCATATCTTCAGGACTGAGAAATAGAACACCTATCTTCTTCGGAGTTGGTTTAGGAATAGGCTCAGTAACTGGAGCAGGAGCTGGCTCAGGAGCTGGCTCAGGAGGTGCCCAATTATTTTCATTTGTCAACATATTATTCAATAAAATTTCAGCTTCATCCGGTGTTCTTTCCCTGAAAAGAGAACCAGCACAACTATCCAGGTAATCTCTAGAAGCATCGGTTAGTCCATTATAAAAGATATCAAGTATTTCATGTTTCTTAAGAGGATGATCAGGCAAGGCATTAAGTAACTTGAGAAGCCTCCCCCAAGCTTGTGGGAGACTCTCTTCTTTAATTTGCACAAAGTTGTATATTTCCTTTAAAGCAGCTTGTTTCTTATGAGCAGGGAAATATTTAGCAGAGAAATAATAAATCATATCCTGGGGACAACGCACACAACCAGGATCAATAGAATTAAACCATATCTTAGCATCACCCTTTAATGAGAACGGAAATATTTTGAGTATATAAAAGTAGCGCGATCTCTCATCATTAGTAAACAGGGTGGCTATATCATTTAATTTAGTAAGATGTGCCACAACAGTTTCAGATTCATAACCATGGAAAGGATCAGATTCAACCAAAGCAATTATATCAGGATCAACAGAAAATTCATAATCCTTATCAGGAACACATATAGGTGAAGTAGCAAAAGCAGGATCAGGCCTCATTTTATCTCTAAGTGATTCTTTGTTCCATTTAGTTATTAACCTTCTAAGCTCATCATTATCATTGCAAGCTAAAATAGCAGCAGAAGCTTCTCTATTAAAAATATAACCTTCAGGAATAATAGGCCTATCCTCATCATCATTTTCATCAATATTATCAGATTCAATAATTTCTTTCTCTCTAGCCCTAGCAATTTGTTCATCAAGAAATTCACTAAGGGGCACAGTAGTATCAAGCATAGAAGTAGTTTCATCATAAGTATCATGCATAGCAGAAGTGGCATCATCAATAACATGCGACATATCGGAGCGAATAACAGAAGCAGGTTTAGGTGTCGCAAGCTTACTCAAAACAGAAGGTGAATCAAGTGCAGAGCTAGATGGTAGTTCCTTACCTCCCCTCGTAGTTGAGGGATAAATTGTTGTCTTAGCGTCTTTCAAGTTCTTCATAGTGTCCAGCAGATATAAATCCCAAGTGACTCAAAGAATAGAGCTATGCTCCCCGGCAACGGCGCCAGAAAAAGGTCTTGATAACCCACAAGTATAGGGGATCGCAACAGTTTTCGAGGGTAGAGTATTCAACCCAAATTTATTGATTCGACACAAGGGGAGCCAAAGAATATTCTCAAGTATTAGCAGCTGAGTTGTCAATTCAACCACACCTGGAAACTTAGTATCTGCAACAAAGTGTTTAGTAGCAAAGTAATATGATAGTGGTGGTAACGGTAGCAAAAGAGTAATGCAAGCAATAGTAGATATTTTTGGTATTTTGTAGTGATTGTAACAATAGCAACGGGAAAGTAAATAAGCGTAAACCAGTATATGGAAAACTCGTAGGCACCGGATCAGTGATGGATAATTATGTCGGATGCGGTTCATCATGTAACAGTCATAACATAGGGTGACACAGAACTAGCTCCAATTCATCAATGTAATGTAGGCATGTATTCTGAATATAGTCATACGTGCTTATGGAAAAGAACTTGCATGATATCTTTTGTCCTACCCTCCCGTGGCAGCGGGGTCCTAATGGAAACTAAGGGATATTAAGGCCTCCTTTTAATAGAGAATCGGAACAAAGCATTAGCACATAGTGAATACATGGACTCCTCAAACTATGGTCATCACCGAGAAGTATCCCGATTATTGTCACTTCGGGGTTGTCGGATCATAACACATAATAGGTGACTATAGACTTGCAAGATAGGATCAAGAAATCACATATATTCATGAAAACATAATAGGTTCAGATCTGAAATCATGGCACTCGGGCCCTAGTGACAAGCATTAAGCATAGCAAAGTCATAACAACATCAATCTCAGAACATAGTGGATACTAGG
Organism: Triticum monococcum; assembly: GCA_034509565.1. Classification (NCBI taxonomy): domain Eukaryota; kingdom Viridiplantae; phylum Streptophyta; class Magnoliopsida; order Poales; family Poaceae; genus Triticum; species Triticum monococcum. The sequence goes on from CM067847.1 coordinate 703,033,214, forward strand.
GATCAAACACTAACAAAACTAACTCGATTACATGATAAATCTCATCCAACCCATCACCGTCCAGCAAGCCTACGATGGAATTACTCATGCACGGTAGTGAGCATCATGAACTTGGTGATGGAGGATGGTTGATGATGACGACGGCGACGAATCCCCCTCTCTGGAGCCCCGAACGGACTCCAGATCAGCCCTCCCGAGAGGTTTTAGGGCTTGGCGGCGGCTCCCTATCGTAAAACGCGATGATTTCTTCTCCTCTGTTTTCTCCCCGAAAGCCAATATATAGAGTTGGAGTTGGCGTCGGAAGGTCTCCAGGGGTCCACGAGGTAGGGGCGCGCCCTAGGGGGGGGGCACCCTCGTGGACAGGGTGTGGGCCCCCTGGACTTCATCTTTGGCGAGGATTTTTTATTATTTTTTATAAGACATCCCGTGGAGTTTCAGGTCATTCCGAGAACTTTTGTTTTCTGCACATAAAACAACATCATGGCAATTCTGCTGAAAACAGCGTTAGTCCGGGTTAGTTCCATTCAAATCATACAAGTTAGACTTCAAAACAAGGGCAAAAGTGTTTGGAAAAGTAGATACGATTGAGACGTATCACATTCTCGCACAAACAACATATGCACTCCAAACACAATCAAGAATGTCAGATAATAACGAGAAATAAACGAGACAGAGAGACACGGATTTTTACGTGGAAACCCTTGCGGGGGAAAACCACGGACGCACGAAGGCGCAATCACTGTGAGGAGGAGTATTACAAGCACGAGACGACAGACCTTCTGAGGTGTGACTACATGGGGTATATAAGAGGGCAATACATGCGAGTCCTTGGAGGACAAGTAATCGAGTTGTACTCGTACGTGTCGGTACCAACGCAAAGGCCCGCACCGTATGTACTACGTCTAGTCCAATATGGTAGAATTTGGATCACAATTTAACAATCTCCACCTTGAGCTAAATTCCCTCCAGTAGTCGAAGGAAGTAAATAACTCCATCCAAATCAGCTTAAACACCTTGTGCGTCAAACTCCATAGGACTAGTGAGAAATACCAACTAAGCCTGAGCAAAGCTCAAACTTATTGGTCAGAACTGGCTTTGTCATCATATCAGCAGGATTATCATGAGTAATTATCTTGCATACCTTCAAATCGCCTTCAGCAACAACATCTCGAATATAATGAAATCTGACATCAATGTGCTTTGTCCTCTCATGATACATTGGATTCTTTGTAAGATATATGGCACTTTGACTGTCAGAAAATATGGTAGGGCAAGATGAATCTCCACAAAGCTCAGTGTACAAACCTCTCAACCAGATAGCTTCTTTGCATGCCTCAGAAATAGCCATATACTCGGCATTAGTAGTGGAACAAGCCACAATAGACTGTAAAGTTGCTCTCCAACTCACAACACAACCACCAATGGTGAAAACATAACCTGTGAGTGATCTTCTCTTATCCAAATCACCAGCAAAATCAGAATCAACAAAACCAACAAGTCCATCTCTAGTTTTCCCAAACTATAAATAAGCATTAGAAGTACCTCGCAGGTATCTGAAAATCCACTGAACTGCTTTCCAATGCTCTTTTCCAGGATTAGCCATGTATCTACTAACAACACTCAAAGCATATGATAAATCCGAACGAGAACAAAGCATGGCATACATAAGTGAACCAACTACACTTGAATAGGGAACTCTAGACATGTACTCAATATCTGCATCTGACTTAGGACATAAAGCTGATGATAATTTGAAGTGTGCAGCTAACGGAGTACTTACTGGCTTGGCATTATGCATATTAAAACGACGAAGAACTTTATCAATATATCCTATCTGACTTAGATATACTTTTCTAGACGGTCTATCTCTGGATATTTCCATGCCAATATTTTCTTTGCTGCACCCAAATCCTTCATCTATAATTCATTTACTCAATTGCTTCTTTAGTTCATTAGTCTCTCACATACTCTTTGCAGCAATAAACATATCATCAACATAAAGGAGCAAATAAATAGTTGAACCATTGACAGTTTTCAAATAAACACAACTATCATAATTAGACCTTTTGAAACCTTGAGAGAGCATAAAGGTGTCAAATCTCTTGTACCACTGTCTAGGGGATTACTTCAATCCATAAAGAGATTTCTTTAACTTATAGACAAGCTTTTCTTTTCCAGGAATAACAAAACCTTCAGGTTGTTCCATATAAATATCGTCTTCTAATTCTCCATGTAAAAGTGCAGTTTTAACATCCAATTGTTCAAGCTCAAGATCATGCATGGCAACAATACTGAGTAAAGTGCGAATAGAGCTGATACGTCTCCAATGTATCTATAATTTTTGATTGTTCCATGCTATTGTATTATCTGTTTTGGATGTTTATGGGCTTTATTTTACACTTTTATATTATTTTTGGGACTAACCTATTAACCCAGAGCCCAGTGCCAGTTCCTGTTTTTCCCTTGTTTCAATGTTTCGAAGAAAAGGAATATCAAACGGAGTCCAAACGGAATGAAACCTTCGGGAGCGTTATTTTTGGAAACAAAGCAATCTGGGAGACTTGGAGTGCACGTCAGGGGATCAACGAGGAGAGCACGAGGCAGGGGGCACGCCCACCCCCCTGGGCGCACCCTCCACCCTTGTGGGCCCCTCATGGCTCCCCTGACCAACTTCTTTCGCCAATATATATCCATATACCCTAAAACCTTCGGGGAATAGAATAGATCGGGAGTTCCGCCGCCGCAAGCCTCTGTAGCCACCAAAAACCAATCGGGACCCTGTTCCGGCACCCTGCTGGAGGGGGAACCCTCACCGGTGGCCATCTTCATCATCCCGGCGCTCTCCATGACGAGGAGGGAGTAGTTCACCCTCGGGGCTGAGGGTATGTACCAGTAGCTATGTGTTTGATCTCTCTCTCTCTCTCTCATGTTCTTGAGGTGGTATGATCTTGATGTATCGCGAGCTTTGCTATTACAGTTGGATCTTATGATGTTTCTCCCCCTCTACTCCCTTGTAATGAATTGAGTTTTCCCTTTGAAGTTATCTTATCGGATTGAGTCTTTAAGGATTTGAGAACACTTTATGTATGTCTTGCATGTGCTTTCTGGGGTGACAATGGGATATCACGTGATTCACTTGATGTATGTTTTGGTGATCAATGCGGGTTCAGTGACCTTGTGAACTTATGCATAGGGGTTGGCACACGTTCTCGTCTTGACTCTCCGGTAGAAAATTTGGGGCACTCTTTGAAGTTCTATGTGTTGGTTGAATAGATGAATCTGAGATTGTGTGATGCATATCGTATAATCATACCCACGGATACTTTAGGTGACATTGGAGTATCTAGGTGACATTAGGGTTTTGGTTGATTTGTGTCTTAAGGTGTTATTCTAGTACGAACTCTATGATAGATCGAACGGAAAGAATAGCTTCATGTTATTTTACTACAGACTCTTGAATAGATCGATCAGAAAGGATAACTTTGAGGTGGTTTCGTACCCTACCATAATCTCTTCATTTGTTCTCCGCTATTAGTGACTTTGGAGTGACTCTTTGTTGCATGTTGAGGGATAGTTATATGATCCAGTTATGTTATTATTGTTGAGAGAACTTGCACTAGTGAAAGTATGAACCCTAGGCCTTGTTTCCTAGCATTGCAATACCGTTTACGCTCACTTTTATCATTAGTTACCTTGCTGTTTTTATATTTTCAGATTACAAATACTCATATCTATCATCCATATTGCACTTGTATCACCATCTCTTCGCCGAACTAGTGCACCTATGCAATTTACCATTGTTTTGGGTGTGTTGGGGACACAAGAGACTCTTTGTTATTTGGTTGCAGGGTTGCTTGAGAGAGACCATCTTCATCCTATGCCTCCCACGGATTGATAAACCTTAGGTCATCCACTTGAGGGAAATTTTCTACTGTCCTACAAACCTCTGCACCTGGAGGCCCAACAACGTCTACAAGAAGAAGGTTGCATAGTAGACATCAAGCTCTTTTCTGGCGCCGTTGCCGGGGAGGTGAGTGCTTGAAGGTATATCTTTAGATCTTGCAATCGAATCTTTTTGTTTCTTGTTTTAGCACTAGTCTAGTTTATAAAAGAAAACTACAAAAAAAATGGAATTGAGTTTACCTCATACGCTTCATCTTTTTAATATCTTTCGTGAGTATGATGGGAAGGAAAATTGTGCCAAAGTGTTAGAAGAAGAATGCATTAAAATGTTTGGCACTAAAACTTTGAATGATGAGCATGATTGCAATGTTGTTAGTATGAACTCCTTGAATATCCATAGTACTAATGATGATTGCACTAGTTATGATGAAAATGTCTCCTATAAACATGTCAATTTTTTTGGAGTGCATTGGGTTTGCAAGTACACACCAAATAGGGAAGATAGATATTGCAAGAGGCATAAGCATTTAGAAAATAAATTGTTGCAAGAAAGGCTAGATGTTTGTGCTGAAAATTTAAATTTTCTTAGCCGTACTTGTGAACTTTGCAATGAACGGGGTCATTTAACTATCCGATGCAAATTGATTCATGATCTAATCGTGTCCAAAAATTGTGATGACTTGATTTCCATTGCACATTATAATGAACTTAGTTTGCTTACGGGTTACGAAGAAATGAAACGTATAACTAAGCATCTTCCAGAATTTGCCCGGTATAAACTTCTTGATTTTGATCTAGAAGAAATATATATGTATTGTGGGGTGAATTGCATTGAAAATCCTTATATTGCCAATTACATAAAGAAAAGAAAACAAATAGAAGATGAAGAGAATACTGATGAAAGGGAAGAGACTTCCCAATATCCTCCTATTATTTCTTATGATGAATCAGGTAACGAGGAGGAACCTTCTATTCAACCAATCTCATTAATAAGGAGCTCCAAAAAGAGGATTGAACCCACACATGATGTGGTGAAGAAGAAGAAAAGAAAAAGGAAGAGAGGTAAAAAGATATCTCTCCTAAATAATGTTGCTCCTATTATTGTTGTGCCTCATGAAAATGAATCAAAAATAATTGTGGAAGATGATGCACTTGATGATGATCTCGTTATGCCTATTGCTTGTTGTGATGATTATGATTGGGAAGATAATGATACTTCTTATGATCTTGAAAATATTTTTGGCACTTGCGTAGAAGAATATGATAATTGCTATACTATTGGTGCTATCCATACTATTAATGATGAGAGTGATTACGCTTATGATATGAAAAGGCCCAAGCTTGGGGATGCTATGTTTGATGAGAATGACATGTTTGAGAATATATTTGCTGAAATTAATGTTTGTCCCAAGCTTGGGGATGCTATGTTTAATGAGGATGATATTTTTAGCCTCCCAAGTTTTGATATGCAAGTTTGTTATGATGATAGCATGCCTCCTACTTATGATGATTATATTGATGAAAGTGGGTTTGGAAGAGTGTCAACTTTAGGAAGTAATGATCCCACTATTTTGGAGGATGTTGAATCTCATTGTGATAATTATGAAAGTGGATTTGGAGAGGTCATGACTTTATTTAGTGATGTATCCACTATCTTGGAAGAGGTTTCAATCGATTATGATGAGAACAAAGTTGCTACTTATGATGATTATTGTGATGAAACTTATGCTATAAAAAGTAGTGATGATTATATTTATAAAACTTGTCATGATTATGATTACCCTTTTTCTGAACATTACTCTTTTAATGTGGAAACAATTTATAGTATTCAAGTCTCTTATGATACTCCCACTATTCCGAATGAGAAGAATTTTGCTTATGTGGAGAGTAGTAAAGTTTCTATGCAAGTAGGTCATGAAAAGAATGCTTTAGGTGCTGGTTATATGATTGAATTCATTCATGATGCTACTGAAAATTATTATGATAGAGGATCATATGCTTCTACATATTGCAATAATATCAAGTTTCCTATCTATGTGCTTAAAGTTTTGAAGTTATGCTTGTTTTGCCTTCCTATGCTAGTTGATTATTGTTCCCATAAATTGTTTGATCACAAAATCCCTATGCATAGGAAGTGGGTTAGACTTAAATGTGCTAGTCATATTCTTTATGATGCTCTCTTTATGTTTCAATTCTTATCTTTTATGTGAGCATCATTGAAATCATCATGCCTAGCTAGGGGCGTTAAACATTAGCGCTTGTTGGGAGACAACCCAATTTTATTTTATTTTCTTGCTTTTTGGTTCTGTTTAGTAATAAATAATCCGTCTAGCTTCTGTTTAGATGTGGTTTTATGTTTTGATTAGTGTTTGTGCCAAGTAGAACCTTTGGGAAGACTTGGGTGAAGTCTTTATGATCAGGCTGTAAAAAAAACAGAAACTTTAGCGCTCACGAGATTTGCTTTACCTTTTTACTGTAGAGTGCTATTTAGTTGATTCTTTTTGCAGATGATTACTAGACAAATTCCTCAGGTCCAAAAATTTATTTTATAATTTTTGGAGTTCCATAAGTATACGTTTGATACAGATTACTACAGACTGTTCTGTTTTTGACAGATTCTGTTTTCATTGTGTTGCTTGCTTATTTTGATGAATCTATGGCTAGTAAAATAGTTTATAAACCATAGAGAAGTTGGAATACAGTAGGTTTAACACCAATATAAATAAAGAATAAGTTCATTACAGTACCTTGAAGTGGTGTTTTATCATACTAACGGAGCTTACGAGGTTAAGTTTTGTGTTGTGACGTTTTCAAGTTTTGGGTAAAGATTCGATGGACTATGAAATAAGGAGTGACAAGAGCCTAAGCTTGGGGATGCCCAAGGCACCCCAAGGTAATATTCAAGGATAACCAAGCGCCTAAGCTTGGGGATGCCCTGGAAGGCATCCCCTCTTTCGTCTTCATTCATCGGTAATTTTACTTGGAGCTTTATTTTTATTCACCACATGATATGTGTTTTGCTTGGAGCGTCATGTCATTTTATTTTGTTTTGCTTTCTGTTTGAATAAAGTATCAAGATCTGAAATTCTTAAAATGGGAGAGAGTCTTCACATAGTTACATAATTATTCGACTACTCATTGATCTTCAGTTATATGTTTCGGAGTAGTTTGTTGTTTGCTCTAGTTCTTCACTTATATCTTTTAGAGCACGGCGGTGGATTTATTTTGAAGAAACATATGAACTCTCATGCTTCACTTACATTATTTTGAGAGTCTTAAACATCATGGTAATTTGCTTTTGTTATGAATTTAGTCCTAATATGATGGGCATCCAAGAGGGATATAATAAAAACTTTCATATAAAGTGCAGTGAATACTATGAGAAGTTTGATTCTTTATGATTGTTTTGAGATATGAAGATGGTAATATTAGATTGATGCTAGTGAGTAGTTGTGAATTTGAGAAATACTTGTTATAAAGTTTGTGATTCCCGTAGCATGCACGTATGGTGAACCGTTATGTGATGAAGTTGGAGCATGATTTATTTATTGATTGTCTTCCTTATGAGTGGCGGTCGGGGATGAGCGATGGTCTTTTCCTACCAATCTATCCCCCTAGGAGCATGCACGTAATACTTTGTTTCGATAACTAATAGATTTTTGCAACAAGTATATGAGTTCTTTATGACTAATGTTGAGTACATGGATTATACACACTCTCACCCCTCCACCATTGCTAGCTAGCCTCTCTAATACCGCGCACTTTTCGCCGGTATCATACACCCACCATATACCTTCCTCAAAACAGCCACCATACCTACCTATTATGGCATTTCCATAGCCATTCCGAGATATATTGCCATGCAACTTTCCACCATTCCGTTTATTATGACATGCTCCATCATTGTCATATTGCTTTGCATGATCATGTAGTTGACACTGTATTTTTGGCAAAGCCATCGTTCATAATTCTTTAATACATGTCACTCATGAGTCATTGCACATCCCGGTACACCGCCGGAGGCATTCATATAGAGTCATATTTTTGTTCTAAGTATTGAGTTGTAAGTAAATAAAAGTGTGATGATCATCATTATTAGAGCATTGTCCCAGTGAGGAAAGGATGATGGAGACTATGATTCACCCACAAGTTGGGATGAGACTCCGGACTAAAAAAAAGAGAGGCCATAAAAAAAAGAGAAAAGGCCCAAAAAAATAAAAAAATGAGAGAAAAAGAGAGAAGGGACAATGCTACTATCCTTTTACCACACTTGTGCCTCAAAGTAGCACCATGATCTTCATGATAGAGAGTCTCCTATGTTGTCACTTTCATATACTAGTGGAAATTTTTTCATTATAGAACTTGGCTTGCATATTCCAATGATGGCCTTCCTCAAAATGCCCTAGGTCTTCGTGAGCAAGCGAGTTGGATGCACACCCACTTAGTTTCTTTTGTTGAGCTTTCATACACTTATAGCTCTAGTGCATCCATTGCATGGCAATCCCTACTCACTTACATTGATATCTATTGATGGGCATCTTCATAGCCCGTTGATACGCCTAGTTGTTGTGAGACTATCTTCTCCTTTTTGTCTTCTCCACAACCACCATTCTATTCCACCTATAGTGCTATGTTCATGGCTCACACTCATGTATTGCGTGAAGATTGAAAAATTTTGAGAACATCAAAAGTATGAAACAATTTCTTGGCTTGTCATCGGGGTTGTGCATGATTTAAATATTTTGTGTGATGAAGATAGAGCATAGCCAGACTATATGATTTTGTAGGGATAGCTTGCTTTGGCCATGTTATTTTGAGAACACATGATTGCTTTGTTAGTATGCTTGAAGTATTATTGTTTTCATGTCAATATTAAACTTTTGTTTTGAATCTTATGGATCTGAATATTCTTGCCACAATAAAGAAGATATCATTGATAAATATGTTAGGTAGCATTCCACATCAAAAATTCTGTTTTTATCATTTACCTACTCAAGGACGAGCAGGAATTAAGCTTGGGGATGCTGATACGTCTCCAACGTATCTATAATTTTTTATTGTTCCATGCTATTATATTATCTGTTTTGGATGTTTATGGGCTTTATTTTACACTTTTATATTATTTTTGGGACTAACCTATTAACCCAGAGCCCAGTGCCAGTTCCTGTTTTTTCCCTTGTTTCAGTGTTTCGAAGAAAAGGAATATCAAATGGAGTCCAAACGGAATAGTTATTTTTGGAAAGAAAGCAATCCGGGAGACTTGGAGTGCACGTCAGGGGATCAACGAGGAGAGCACGGGGCAGGGGGGCGCACCCACCCCCCTGGGCGCGCCCTCCACCCTCGTGGGTCCCTCGTGGCTCCCCTGACCGACTTCTTTCGCCAATATATATCCATATACCCTAAAACCTTCGGGGAACAGAATAGATCAGGAGTTCCGCCGCCGCAAGCCTCTATAGCCACCAAAAACCAATCAGGACCCTGTTCCGGCACCCTGCTGGAGGGGGGAACCCTCACCGGTGGCCATCTTCGTCATCCCGACGCTCTCCATGACGAGAAGGGAGTAGTTCACCCTCGGGGCTGAGGGTATGTACCAGTAGCTATGTGTTTGATCTCTCTCTCTCTCGTGTTCTTGAGGTGGTACGATCTTGATGTATCGCGAGCTTTGCTATTATAGTTGGATATTATGATGTTTCTCCCCCTCTACTCTCTTGTATTGGATTGAGTTTTCCCTTTGAAGTTATCTTATCGGATTGAGTCTTTATGGATTTGAGAACACTTGATGTATGTCTTGCATGTGCTTATCTGTAGTGACAATGGGATATCACGTGATTCACTTGATGTATGTTTTGGTGATCAACTTGCGGGTTCAGTGACCTTGTGAACTTATGCATAGGGGTTGACACACGTTTTCATCTTGACTCTCCGGTAGAAACTTTGGGGCACTCTTTGAAGTTCTACTAGAGGCTGGGGCGCGCCCTGGCGCGCCTCTTGTGCGATCCTGTGCGCACTTGCCATGGTGGTGGAGTTGTGAACGTGCATATGCATTTCAGAGTACCTCAATTGTTAAAATATGAATACAATTAACACAATCTTAGAAGAAAAGTGTTCGATCATCATACATATAAGGTAGTAGGTGCATATTATAAGATAGGCCAGAGTCTTACAAGGTGGATGATAGAGCACAACATTGAGATAAGCTAAAGACGATAGACGGTTTATATATATCCTGCTGATGACCTTATGCCTAGAGACGATGCGATGGACGGTGAGGGAGAGACGATGTGATGACCTTATGCCTTTCCTTGCGCTTTAAATGGAAGGCGCAGATGTCGTCCTCCTGGATGTAAGCGTGGTGACGAAACCATGATCAATCTGTCGTGATGGTGGCCCTCCTGCCGGTTTCAAGCATGAAGCGATTGTCGCAGTTCACGGTGCCGTCTGCAAGCTTCAGTGGAAGGGTGTCATCATTTCCATCAATGTACTTCTGCCCTCTGTGTACTCTACCTGAAAATACTATCAAGACAAAGAGAAACACTTAATTGATGGCAAGACTTCTTCTGAAATATTAGACATGTACAACTCATCTGATCCCCTTTGGCCGGGAGCCATGAATCAAAGATTTTGAAACTGCAAGAGTACGACACACAATGTAGAGAGCTAGCCATTCATGTAATTAATACTGAAGCGAAAATCTTAATCAATGACCAAACTAAAATAATACTCCCTCCGTTCCGAAATATAAGTCTTTTCTGAGATTCCAAATGGGGACTACATACGCAGCAAAATGAGTGAAATGTCTATATACATCCATGTGTAGTCCTTATTAAAATATCTAAAAAAGACTTATATTTAGGAAAGGAGGGAGTATAATCTGCACTAATCCTAAAGCCAATGAGATAAATCATAGACTAAATGAAACTAATGATTGAACTACAAAGAGCAGATATGACCTTGTAATGCCTGAAAAGTGTATCTGAATGTTATGATAGAAGTGTCCATGAGAATAGAGTTGAAGCTATACCTGAGGGGTTGCACCCCCGTTTAGTGTGACTCGAGGTGCCGTAGCGCGTTCCTACATGCGACGGGTGCGGTTCTTGCGGATATGGTTGCCGCGTAGCGCCGCCGACGTGGCCATCTTTTTACATGAGGATTAAGAAAAGGCTTAAAGTTTGGATAGAAATAATATTAGTTCATGAAACAATTCTAGATATCAACCACCACAAGCATGCCAAACCTTGACAAACCCAATTGAAACAGCAGTTCTAGATATAGAAAAGGAAAACATGAATGACATAAAGCGGGCGACCAGAGGAACGCTGAACTGCTCGACAGTATAGAAATAGCCATATAATCACCATCCTTAAGTTGGTAAACATAATCATAGTTCTTGAAAAATCTCTTCAATTTGTGTTTGTACCCTGAATCTCTGGTCAAGTCATAATCCAGTGAAACATTTCTAGATCCCCAGAAAGTACTTTTCTTCTAGTATGCTACTATCTTGAATCAGATGGTCTAATTCAGGAGATATTGATAAACTACAACACATTAATTTCATAATAAGAATGCAACTGATTGTAGGAACCAAATTGCAGGAAACGGGAGACAAATCAGAGGAACGAAAATTTATACCAAAACATCAACAAAATTTGTCCGAGAGTCATGAATCAAAGATTTTAAAACAGCAAGTCTACACACAAACCAAATTTCTAGATCTCCATGTAATGAACTGATGTAAAGAAATTCGTAAAACACGAGTCTATGCACAACCCATCTCATCCCCTTTGGCCGAGAGGCACGAATCAAAGAACAGTAATGTCAAATATCCCCTCATGTCTGATAATTTTTACTGGCATGGCCGCATGGGTGTATGTGTCAATAATACCCTCAATGTTTGCATCATGCAAAAGAACTGTATAATGTGAAGCTGGAATTTGAAGTACGAAAAAAATGCATTCTTATAGAGCAGATGTAATTTGAAGCTGGAATGTATAAAAAGTGCACTCAAACAGATTTCATTGCAAATAAAAAAACATGCTTGAGATTTGAACCCTGCCCCACAATGAATAGGACAAACTACTCAACTCAGTTTCTAGAATTATCATATAAAAGTCTCATGCCGGATAAAACAAATCACGCATCATTTTGCTAATTAGTGGACCATCATGCATGAGCTTTCCGCTCATGCTAGCGATAGTTTTGCGTCTCTTTCTTTGGATTGTAATGAACATTATAGTTAACCAATAAAGGTCCCTGTTTTCCTTAGAAACATTAGTGCGCTGAATAAATGTAGGCAAGAGTAGCTAATACCTGGCTGCAATTGGAGCATCAGTAGTTCCAACTTATCGTGCAGTACCAAGCAGAGGCCATCGATCAGCCATCGCCCTATTGGTTTTCGATTGGACTAAGTTTGGAATACCTAGGAAAACATATTGCTTTATGAGTGATGTGATGCTATGTATTTTTAATAGGGCAAAAGCAGAGAAGATATGTTCTCACGTGAAATAGAAATCGGCCTATTGTTGATGGTATTAAATTAGAAACAAGTAAGCTACAAATTCCGATACAACAAGAATTTTGGACCTGAACAACAGACGATATAGATGGCATATAATGCAAACGTTTTCTTGACATAACATCTAGAGTTCCACAGTAAACAGGAAGTAGAAATCCATGAAATTCAAAATACGAACGAAAGCACGGCCTGCTGCGCGTTGCCCACAGAAGCGGTGGGCAATTGGAATAGACAGCCAACTTGAATGTCGATAGGATCTAAATAGTATATACATAGGTAACTACATTCATAGGTGATTTTTCTTAACCTGGGTCGTCACAAATCGTAACCGATAAGGAGAGAAGTTGACTGCATACATGTAGGTTCAAAGTGAGATGGATCACAAATTTATTATGATAAGTTCAAATGTTTGGAGAAGTATGTTCTAAACCCATTGGCCCCTTTTCAGCAGCACAAAATCGACGGTAAATCCTCAAGCAATTTGCACGACTGTAATGACGTCAAGTAGCTACAAGAGTTTTGTTCCTGCAAAAAAAGAGTTGTCATTTGTCAAAGCGTTTAGACACTAATCATGTTATTTGAGATGGGAAATGACCTTCGTAGGTGTATAGGAAAGGATCTTTGAGAGTACCTGGTAAGGTACAATTTTCTAGAAGCAGAAAGCCGTCAAAGCGGTGGCCAAACAGGACGGATACCGCAATGATGAGTGTCTCACACTGCGAAACGGGTTGCGTTATAGCATCGATCATTCAATTTTTCAATATCCATCCACACCACAACAAATTAGTCTAGCATGCTCAAAATAATCTATCTGTAGCTGGACTTGAAGAACTGTCGCTGAACTTAAAGAAAAAAATGAATAGAATTAAAATGTATTAATTCAAAAACGAGATGAAACATCATTGATGAACTTTGTATGTACCTAAGGGAAACATAAATGGGTAGTCCAGCAAAGCATAGTGTGGAACTGCAGATTCAGAATATTCAGATCATGTTAAATTAAATACCGGCATATATGTGCAAATATATAACTTTTAAATTTCACCAGTAAGTAATGACAACAGTTTGGCATTAACAATACTGTAAAAAATAGCAGAAAGCATAGTTAAGCGACATCCAATCGCCTGGAAGAGATTTTTCCACATATGTTTTTGGAAACATCCACGGAAATACAACTGAAGCTAGCAGTATCTGAAAAACAGACCGACATCCATACTCGATTGTAAATAAATACTACAGCAGGACATAATTTTTATAGTATACTGAATTTAGTAACCTGGGTAGGTAGCTACAAATTTGGATTCTGACCTCCCTCGAATTACCATCTCTTACTGTATCATACCAAGGCTTCCTCACATGGCATCACATATGAAGTGCCCATTACTAGCTTGTATACTTTGTCCTGTTTATATATCTCCAGTACCTAAAAATGAGAAAGCCACATATTACAATCTTTTATTGCACCAAACCTTCCTCATACAACATCAAGAATATCAAACCCCGAAAAGTCAAGATAAACGTGCATGTTAGCATGTATTCCAGTTTTCACTGATCATATTTAAGATCATGTGGCATGTCTCACCATTAAGCACAAAAGCTTGAGACATGATGAAGTACATTATATAGTAAGACATGATCTAGCCAAGCTATGTCATGAGCATAACCACTTCAAAATATAGGAATCTGTTTGAAAAACTTCTAATCTGATTTGGTGGCAACTCTAGCTGCAGCGGCAAGTGCCCATGCATGTGATAAAATATAAACCTTGTAATTAATTTACAGGAAAATATGAAAGGAAGCAAAGAAATTAAGAAGTATACTAAGGGATGCAATAAAACATCACGCATCTCACGGTCAGATATGAACATAGTGTCAAGTCAACTAATTTTTCAGTCTAGAGAAGTAAAATTCTTGCTAATGAAAAAATTCTGTAATGCACGAGCTGCATGGAAGATGCAAAACACAATTAAGCATAGCCGATAGTTGTGTAAGGAAAGCATTACGCAAAACCTACATATCCAGCGGTAAAAAATAAACCTCAAGTGATGAATTAATTAGTGACCAAACTACATGATGTATCATATCCTCTGCTCGGAAAATATATGGGTGCAACAAGCACTGAAGAGCTGTAACATGTACTGCACCTATAATAAGATTAGTAGCTATCCTTTGCAATTTACAACTGATGTCCACCATGACATGCAAATTATCCGACAATAGCTAATCTTTGGCAAAGAAGAAAATTCTCTTCTGAAATATCAATTGAACCATATGACCTAATTTCAGGATGCGAAAAATCTAGGTAAAACAGAAATTTATGATACAGTCTATAGATAACAATATATATGGCTTTTAGTGCCCTATATACCAGTAGACATGACCATGAGCACAGATTCAAAGCCAAAAGGCATGGAAAGGAGTCAAATATATACCATAGAAAAACAAAACTGGGAATGTCGAAAAGGCCGTAGATAGAGTATACAGATATAACGACACAATAAGATCAATAACATGATGTAATAGTGGCTATGATTTGTTTCTGGTAAAACCATCACAGAGAAAGAAAATTGTTGGACAAACAACCCTCTGTTTTTTATGTGTGGCTGGACAAACAACCATATGTTTTCATGTGTAACAATAACAGTAATTTCAACTCAAACGTTGGAAATTCAGATCATGGCACCCTTTCATGCACAAAAGAACGAGACCATCAACATTTCGATGCACAAAGGAACAATAATCGTAGGCCCTACCTGGATCCAGACAAAAAACAAAAAGCATAAATTTAACACCCTCGCTAAAAACAAGCCAACATGGATATAAGGGAGCTACGAGAATCCAATGCACAGAGAATAGTACTTTTGGCTTTTACCAAAAAAGAAAGCCTCATTGGCCAACCTGCACATCAATACACACAACAACCAGGACAAGCAGAACATACTGAATCCCAAAAACAAATTGCCATACAACCGCACACCTAGCTATGGAAAAGAATATGAGTGGAAAGGAGGAGGAGAAGAGGGGTTGACCAGTCGATCCATGAACGGAGATGCAGGAGGGTGCTTATAAAGGATGTGCAGGCAGAGATAAAGGGAGGCACATCCAGGGGACCGACCAAGAGGAAGAGAATCCGCTCAAATCGGACCAATCTGTAGGGAAAAAAAATCTCATATGAGTAGCAACCAATGAACAGGAATGTCCAACCACAACTGGGAGCAGCCATCGCAGTTGAGGCAAAGACCAACTTCGGAAACAAGGGGGCATCTTCTTCCTCCCCCGTGGCCTCCTGCCCTCTCTCCCACGACCTTCATGGCCTCCTCTTATTCCTCCCCCATGACTTTCATGCCCTCTTCTCCTTCCTCCCCCATGACCTCATCTCCTTCCTGTGAGAGGCTAGGGTTAGTTCTGCGGGCGCGCCTGGGGGCGTACAACAGTGGCTAGGGTGGCAAATTGGTTGAGTGAGGCGAGGAGGATCCTTGCCTATTGATGGCGGCGTCGGAGTTGGCCGTGCCCAGGAGGAACGGACGTGGCGGCGGCGGCGGCGATTTGTGGAGAGAGAGGGAGTCAGGAGAGCAGGAGGAGAAAGGGGATGAGGGAGCTGCCTATCCGAGACTGGATCGATCTCTTTTAATTCTTTTATCTCTCCCTTCGGCATAGTAAAAGTGATGAGCTGTATAGCCCCAGCGTTCGCTCTTCACGCTACTGTTAATGGGTTTAATGTGTTGGTTGAATAGATGAATCTAATATTGTGTGATGCATATCATATAATCATACCCACGGATACTTGATGTGACATTAGGGTTTTGGTTGATTTGTGTCTTAAGGTGTTATTCTAGTACGAAATCTTTGATAGATCGAACGGAAAGAATAGCTTCATGTTATTTTACTACGGACTCTTGAATAGATCGATCAGAAAGGATAACTTTGAGGTGGTTTCGTACCCTACCATAATCTCTTTGTTTGTTCTCCGCTATTAGTGACTTTGGAGTGACTCTTTGTTGCATGTTGAGGGATAGTTATATGATCTAGTTATGTTATTATTGTTGAGAGAACTTGCACTAGTGAAAGTATGAACCCTAGGCCTTGTTTCCTAGCATTGCAATGCCGTTTACGCTCACTTTCACTAGTAGAAAAAGGGTCAAACGTGAAGCACATTAGTGCCGGTTTGTAAAAAAACCGGCACTAATGTGATCAATAGTGCCGGTTCGAATGGCTATGCATTAGTGCCGGTTTGTAATGAACCTTTAGTACCGGTTCGTGCCACGAACCGGTACTAAAGGGGTGGTGGCAGGCTGGCGTCAGGCCAGGGCCCCACGAGCCCCTTTAGTGACGTTTTGTGACACAAACCGGTACTAAAGGTCTAACCTATAGTACCGGTTTGTGTCACCAACCGGCACTACAGAGTCTTAACCTATAATCCCGGTTGAAGACACAAACCGGCACTATAGGGCAATTTTCAAACTCTACCCCCCCCCCCCCGTATCGCCATTTCAGTTTTGAAAAAATCAAAAGAAAATGATAAAAACTTCAAAAAATAAAATCCTTCGAGAGGTAGTTATATTACTACATCTACTAGTTAGGAAATTTTGAAAACTTAAATTTGGACATGTTTTGCAGAAAGTGTAGGGAAAATGTAAAACGACTATAACTTTTGCATACGATGTCGGAAAAAACGTATAATATATCAAAAAATTCAGCATGAAAATCCGCATCCGATGGAGACCGCCTACGACCTGTTTGGAATTTTTTAGAATCCTCAAATTCTAAAAGGAAAAAAGATATGGTCAAATTTTAGTTTTTTTAAAAAAAAATTGGTTAAATCTTGTCAAACTACTTATTCAAGAAGTATTAATGTTACTACATAATTATTCAAGAATATTAGTGTTACTAAATAATTATTTCAATTTTTTGAATTTTGGTCAAATCTGGTCAAACTATGGTCAAACTATGGTCAAACTTATTCAAAAAATATTACCGTTACTAAATAATTACTGTTTTTTTAGAATAATAGTTTCAAACTCAAACGGTGAAATGTGTGACTTCATGCTCAAGCTAAACTCCTGAGGGTTAATAGGATTAACATCTTACTATTGTCAGGAAAACAACAAGTGCAGACTTGGAAATGAAGGAGAATAAAACTCAAAAGTTAAGCGTGCTCGGGCTGTAGTAGTGAGAGGGATGGGTGACTGGTTGGGAAGTTAGATGATTTGGAATGAGTGATCCACACTTGAGCACAGTTAAGAGAGGTGATTAGAGACTAAATCATCAAATAATTCAGAAAAATTAAAAATAAAAAAATCAATTTTTTTCTTAAATTTTCAAAAAAAAAATTCAAAAAAAACCTTTAGTACCGGTTGGTAACACCAACCGGTACTAAAGGTCCCCCATACCAGGGCGTGAGCTCACGCCACGTGGTGGCACTTTAGCGCCGGTTCGTGCCGAACCGGTACTAAGGGGGGGGGGGCTTTAGTGCCCACACTTTAGTGCCGGTTCCATAACCGGCACTAAAGGCCCTTACAAACCGATTTTAAAGCTCCGTTTTCTACTAGTGTTTTATCATTAGTTACCTTGCTGTTTTTATATTTTCAGATTACAAATACTCATATCTATCATCCATATTGCACTTGTATCACCATCTCTTCACCGAACTAGTGCACCTATACAATTTACCATTGTATTGGGTGTGTTGGGGACACAAGAGACTCTTTGTTATTTGGTTGCAGGGTTGCTTGAGAGAGATCATCTTCATCCTACGCCTCCCACAGATTGATAAACCTTAGGTCATCCACTTGAGGGAAATTTGCTACTGTCTTACAAACCTCTGCACTTGGAGGCCCAACAACGTCTACAAGAAGAAGGTTGCGTAGTAGACATCAAGAGCTATGCTTCATAACAGGAGAAAAGACTTTGTTATAGTCAATACCTGGAATCTGACTGTAACCTTTAGCAACTAACCTTGCTTTATATCTTGTCTCATCATTAGGAGAAACACCTTCTTTCCTCTTGAAAACCCACTTGCAACGAATAGGTTTCTTCTCTCTAGGTAATTTTACTAAATTGCCATTCTTTTCAAGTGATTCCATCTCATCATGCATAGCGGTCATCCACTTATTACTATCACCAGGCTCAGAATTACCTTCAATTTCTTCTGCAACAGATAAAGCAAAAGAAACAATATTGCACTCTTCAATTAACCTGTCAGGTTTATTAATACCACTCCTAACTCTGTCACATGCAAGATTCCAACTGGGCGGAACAATAGGCTGATTTGGAGTGGGAGTGACATGATCATCATTAACGACGGGTTCATCATGTGCATCAACAATTTCATTACCAGAAGTATCACCTGAATCAATAACATGCTCCACCTGAACAGTAGGCTCCTGAACAATAGGCTGTTGTTCACTCTCAACGGGAACATTAGTAGATGAAACATCATGTAACATAGCAGATTCATTAAAGATAACATTTCTGCTAATAACCACCTTCTGGGTTTCAGGATTCCACAATTTAAAACCTTTAACACCAGACTTATAACCAAGAAAGATGCACTTAACAGCCCTAGGCTCTAATTTTCCATTATCAACATGAGCATAAGCAGTGCAACCAAAAACTCTCAACTATGAATAATCAGCAGGTGAACCAGACCATACCTCAATTGGAGCTTTCTTATTAAGAGCAATAGATGGTGAACGGTTAATGAGATAACAAGCAGTGGAAGCGGGCTCAGCCCAAAAACGCCTATGCAAACCTGCATTGGACAACATGCAACGGGCTCTGGAAATAATGGTCCAGTTCATACGCTCAGCAACACCGTTTTGTTGAGGAGTATAAGGAACAGTGTAATGTCTGACAATGCCTTCAGACTTGCAATAATTCTTAAATTGCTTAGAACAGAATTCCATACCATTATCAGTGTGAAGTATTTTTACATTCTTTTCAGTCTGCCTTTCAATCATAATCTTCCACTCCTTAAAAACTAAGAATGCTTCATATTTATGCTTCAAGAAATAAGGCCAAACTTTTCTCGAATAATCATCAATAATAGTCAGCATGTAACTAGCACCACTTAGTGACTTCTTGCAAGATGGTCCCCATAAATCAGAATGAACATAATCAAGAATACCTTCGGTTGTATGAGTCGAAGTGTTGAACTTCACCCTCTTGTGCTTGCCAAAGATACAATGCTCACAAAATTTCAATTTACCAGGTTCATATCCATCAAGAAGACCTCTCTTATTTAACTCTGCCAAACCAAGTTCACTCATATGTGCAAGATGCATATGCCAAAGGTTAGCAGCATCACAATCAGAATTCTTTGAAATAACTAGAGTAGCTTTACCTGAAACGGTAGAACCTCAAAGGTAATAAAGACCATTGGTCGAACTTAAGTCACCTTTCATCACAACAAGGGAACCTTTGGTGACCTTCAAAACACTATCTCCACCTGAATACTTGTACCCCTTTGCATCAAGGGCACTCACAGAGATAAGATTTCTCTTCATCTTCGGAATATACCGAACATCTTTCAAAGTTTTGATTGTGCCATCAAACATCTTGATTCGAACAGAACCTATGCCTTCAATCTTGCATGGTGAATTATCAAAACCCAAAACAAAACCAGCAGAAGTAGTGGAATCAAAAGTATTAAACCAATCTCTATGTGGACACATATGAAAAGTGCATGCAGTGTCAAGTACCCACTCATCATTGGTCTCAGCACATCCAGCAATAACGACAAGAGCATCATCGGAACTATCATCAAGAGCAACGTTAGCAGAATTTTCACCTTGTTTGTTACCTTTCCTCTTTTCCTTGTTCTACAACTTGAAACACTCAGAGATGTCATGCCCGTCTCTCTTGCAATACCTGCAATACTTCTTGTCTCCGGATTGTGACCGGCCCCTATGGCCGTTCTTACTTTTGCCTCTGTTTCCATTATTGGAGTTCTTCTCCTTTGTCCTGCCACGAACAGATAATCCCTCGGCTTGGGATGAAATTGAACCATCATGATGCACCATTAATTTCATCTTCTTCTTAGAGTTCAAAGCTTCATAAACTTCATTAAATGTGAAAGTATCACGACTGTATAATATGGTGTCTCTAAAATTGGTATAAGAACTCAGTGAACAAAGTAACATTAAAGCAGTATCTTCCTCTTCATATTTAACCTCCATTGCAGCTAGATCAAATATGATCTCTTTAAATTATGAAATATGATTCAAAACATTACCTCCCTCGGGTAACCCGTGCAGGAATAATTTTTGCTTCAGATGCATCTTGCTGGTGAGATCTTTAGTCATGCAAATCCCTTCCAGCTTTAACCATAGAGCGGCGGCAGTTTTCTCGCTCAAAACTTCCTGCAAAATATTATTATGCAAATGGAGTTGAATTTATGACAAAGCCTTATAATCTATTCTTATCTCCTCATCAGTCCAATCTTGAATTCGGTTCTTCCCAAAACTATCCAGTGCTTCATCATAGTCGAACTGTGCCAACAACGCCTGCATCTTGACTTGCCATAGGGTAAACCTTGTGTCACGGTCCAGCAGCGGAAGGTCATACTTCATGGATGCCATGAGTAGATAAACTGTGCACAAGGTAGTACAAGCCGGTGGAAAAATTCTTGACAGAATTAATATGCGGACAAAGAACCAAAGAAAATAGCACCTGGTAGTCGCTGATGGCCGTAGCAATTGAAGATGGAAAAGGTAGATGAACTACTCCCTCCTTTCCGGTTTATAGGGCTTATCTTAAAATCTTAGTTTTGCCATTTTATAAGGCTCAATTTGGTTGTTCTCCATCATAAGTTTAGATTCCAAGGTGCATTAAATAATTACATGCAAGTATTAAGAGAAAATTGACCAATGCATGTACTTTATGCATGCAAGCATTTCAATTAATACATTGGTAAACATAAATTCTTGAGAAAAACAAGAGTATTAATTGGGCGCTTTCGCAAATTGCAAAAAGTATTCCACCACTCACCATCTACCTTAGTTGGTGAGATTTTTGAATTGAGCCCTATAAACCGGAAAGAAGGAAGTAGTAATCAACTAGTAGTCCTTCACGTAGCAGTACTAGTTTGAGTACTGGTACTTGCTTACGTCTTCACGTGTAGCACGACAACTCGGTGGATGAGGTGATGCCTCGGAACTTGAGTCTTGCACGTGCAGCAACGACGGCAACTGGGCAGATCAGACAACAGCTGCAGCCTTGGGGGATCTGCACGCGTACGAACGAAACACCTCGGCGGGACTTGGGATTGGACCGATCGCGCGGCGGACGGCACGCAGGAAAGAAACTCTTGAACTCCTGTCGGTCTCGGCCTTATTTTCCGGACGGCAGCGGCGGAACGGACCGCAGCCCTGATCTCTCTTTATCTCAGATCCTGTATCTGGAAACCTTGCTCAGTATACCACTTGTTAGATAATAATGAGAAATAAATGAGACAGAGAGACATGAATTTTTACGTGGAAACCCTTGCGGGAGAAAACCACGGACGCACGAAGGTGCAATCGCTATGAGGAGGAGTATTACAAGCATGAGACGACAGACCGTCTGAGGTGCGACTACATGGGATATATAAGAGGGCAATATATGAGAGCCCTTGAAGGACAAGTAACCGAGTTGTCCATGTACGCGTCGGTACCAACGCAAAGGCCCACATCGTATATACTACGTCTAGTCCAATACGGTAGAATTTGGATCACAATTTAACAAAGAAGATCAAACACAAACAAAATAAATCAACAATAAATAGTTCAATTGTATTATTACAACTCAAACAAATAGTTTATCTTGCAATAGAACAAATAGTTCAACAATACAAGATCAAACATACAAATCATGATGCTCTTTGTCGGCCATTCCATGCCCACCACTCTTCGATGAGATCCTTCTGAACACCATCATGCGTTTCGGCACGTCGAATAGCATGATAGGAGGCAACAAAACAGGCCATCCTTGGAGCCCTCTGCTGCACTCGCACAGGATGTCCCAAAAGCTCATAATAAGAGTAGTCTAAATCTTGGCCACGCTTATTCTCGATGATCATGCTGTGCATGATCACACAAGCGTGCATGATGTACCAAAGCATCTTTTGATCCTAAAATCTAGCCGGTCCTCTCACAATGGCAAATTGGGCTTGCAAAATCCCAAAAGTTCTCTCCACATCTTTCCTAGCCGCCGCCCGAGCATTGTGAAAACAAAGATTTTTCTTACCTTCCGTTTTTCAACGGCTTCACAAATGTTTTCCACTTTTGGTAGATGCCATCCGCAAGATAGCAGTCATAGTTGTATGTATAGCCATTTGCTACAAACTGGACCAGTGGCAGTTCACCATTTGCAATCTTATTCATCTGTGATGACCGATTAACAACACTGATGTCATTCAAAGATCCAGGCATTCCAAAAAAGCATGCCAAATCCAAGTCTCTTGATCGGCCACCGCTTTAAGGATTATAGTGGAACCCTTTTTCTGGTCGTGGAATTGCCCATGTCATGCCTTAGGACAGTTCTTCCAACTCCAATGCATCAATCTATTGAGCCAAGCATACCTGGGAACCCGCGAGATTAGTTCATCTCCAAAAGCCTTGCACGGTCTTCAGCATTGGGAGATCTCAAATACTCCAGGCCAAATACTTGCACAATTCCGACTGCGAAGCGCTTGACACACATGATGGCTTGACTCTCACCCATGGCCAAGTGGTCATCAACTAGATCAGCGGGAATACTGTATGCCAATATACGCAAAGCGGCTGTCTTATGAAAGGTGCTATGCTCGAGCTCTCCTGCGACATTCCTCCTTTGCTGAAAAAACCGATCATGGCTCGCGAGTTTCTCTGCAATGCGCCTGAACAACTGGGTGCTCATCCTAAACCAGCGCCGGAAGTACGACTCGGGGTACACGGGATTATCCTCAAAATAGCGCCTCATCAATTTGTTGTGGGCATCGATCTTATCCCTCCAAATTTTCTGCCGACCCATAACCGAACCACCGCGCTTCGGTTTTTTATTGATGTGCATAGCTAGGATCATTGCAAGGTCCTCCTCCTCTTCAATATCAAATTCTTCTTTGAAAGAATCATAGGATGAACTCATCTACAATGTTGAATTTAAACTAGTTTGTAAAAACTACAAACAACATGCACCAAATTCATGTAAAAAATGTGAAGTTGAAGCAATACATACCTTGCAAGCGCTTTGTCAAACACCTTGTGGGCGCCAAGCGGCAATGGGCGGCCGGGCGCTATTCGTCGGAGGAATGGCACACGCGAGGGGCGGCAGCGACTAGAGGGAGACGAAGGAAGGAGCGGCGGCGCGGGGATAGGCCGGGGAAGCATCGGAATGGTGCGGGCGACGGCGCCAGCGCTTGGGTTGGGGTAGGTGGAAGTCGCGATGAGCACTCGAGTGTGCAGCGTGCGGGAGCGGGCGCAGCAAATAAACGGCGCGTGATGCCGTTTCGGCCGGCGCGCTGAACTACTTATGCCGCGCGTGCGGTTTTAGCGCCTCCGCTGGAGCTTCTGGAGCGGTTGCGCGCGCGCAAAAAACCCAAATTTTCCCGCATGGCTGTTGGAGATGCTCTAAGTTTGTCTAATTTTCTTGGGTCCCTGATTTTAACACGGCTTGCTACATAATTGGGCCGTCTTAAACCGAGGAGCGCGCGCTCGCGCATTAGCAAAGCAAGCTGAAATGATAAGCATGTTTGCAACGAAATTTTAGCTGAACAAATATATGTGCCTTAACTTGTAGGGCATGGTCAGTTTGATATCTAAACTTAAAAAATACACGAAATAGTTGCTATAACTTGTCACGGTGCATCCATCTGTCTGTGTCCATGTAGGCTTTTGGTCTAGCTGAGTCTACTCCTCCTTGTGGTCGTCGCCATGGTGTGTCCCTGAGCACGAGTGGCATGGTGCACTGCAGCACCTGTTGCAAACGACGACGACATCGAAGGACTCCACTCGACGGCCTTCTCACTGCCCTCAGGGCGCTCCACCTCACATCCCTTGCCCCGCGACCACCGAGGCGCACTCCTCGGCGAACACGCGCAGAAAGGCGAGCACTGTTGAAGTTAATTAGGATTTAGATTTGATGGAATTAGTCACGATCCAACTTCCTAGTTTTGTCGTTAAATTTGGTAGACCTACCATTGATGCATATCCACTACCCATGGCCCAACTTCCACAGCAAATAGAGTCGAAGAAGGAATCAAAATCGCTGTCGAACACCTTGTGTGTGTCAGTTGCCAATGGGCAAATATTTCGGCGTGTTTGGTTTCCAGTCACAGTTTGCCAAGTCAAAATTTGACAGCCACAATTTAGTTGGCATGTGTTTGGTTTTTGCCACACTTTGACTTGCCACACTTTATTGTCCATATGACCCATTTGTCATAGAGACAATTTTTTGCCAACTTTTGCCAAAGTTTGGCGTCCAATTTCACAGCCACACTTATGTGGCTTGCCATACTTGTGTGGCTAGCCACACTTTGGCTTGACCACACTAGTATCCAACCAAACAGACCCTTCATGCCATGGTTACCTTGTGGTGCTGGACCTGGTGACGATCTGAAGCTGTCCCAGAGGTGCACTGAGGCGACAAGATAAGGTCAGCAGCAGTGGAGCTCCAGGTACACGCGTAGCACGCCAGGGCATTTGCAGAGCTCCCATGGTGGTCACCACCTTCCTGGCACACAAAGGGTCGGGCTCCATCCTTCCCCCTCCCGCTCTTCTGCTCGTGGCAGCGCGCCAGCCCTATCCTCCATTGTCTGTTGTACGACCTCCAGCCCAGTCCTTTGAATCGAGTTCCAGTGCCCGCATTTCTGCTCCCCGTCAATGGCGCCCGCAGCCGATCCTCGGGGCCTTCTCTTTCTGTTCCATTCACCAGAGCCACCCCTTGAGACACCAGAGAGTGAGCAATATCGGCGCCTTCGAGCTTCGTGTCCCACGCAGGAGATCCTCGTGCCGGTCGTCACCGTCCGCAATGGGACGCGATGCCTTCGTCTCGGTCGCCCCGACGTCCATACGCTATCCCTACGGGCGCGGTGAGGACTGGCTAACACCGGCGGTCATCCTACGCTCGTCGGTGAGCGTCCTGACACCGCTATCCGACGGCCGCATCGGCGGCCGACCCGTTCTGCTGCGCCCGGTGAGACCCTTGGTCCCACTCGTCATTGAGAAGAAGAAAGAAAGGAAATTTGATCAAAGCAAATAAAAAAAGGACAGGCTGACCATTGAGATCCTTGGTCCTACTCGTCAGGCAGAGGAAGAGTTGACCAGTGCCCCACCCGTCAGCAGGAGGCACTGATGACCCGGGCCCATTCCACTTAAGTGGAAACGACCCTTTCGGCCTCACCTCGACGCTGAAAAGGTGGGCGTTCGTCAGTTAATAGCTGAAATGGAAGATTTTGTTTGTTTTACTCCCTAACGAACGAACGTCCATATCTTTGCAACCGCTGATCAGATCGGGTGGTTCAAAATCCCAGATTCATACTTTCAAAAGCTAGGTCGAATGGTGCTGGTTTAGTAGTCATATAATCTTATTATTTTGGCAGCTATTCGTTATGTACTGAATGTCGCCTTTGTGTGGTGAGGACTTTTTTGGATTTTGTTGAGCCAACGGTACTCTCTCATCGAAGGCAAGCCAACCTATTACCATGAGCGCCCGCCACTGACCTCCCGCCACTGCTATAATGGCATGAGTGGCGGGCGCATGCCCACTACTGTTAGAGACTCCGCAGTGGCGGGCATGTCGAGCTGCTCGCCATTGCTGGATTTGGTAGCTATGGTGGGTCATTTGCCGTGCCCGCCACTGAATGACGGGCACGGCGCCACACTAGTTCAGCTATGTCATAGCAACATGAAATTAAGTTCACACACATCGATCATATAGATCACATAAAGGCGGCGCAACACTAGTTCACAAGCAAACGCTCAAATCTATCAAGAGCTATCCTTGTCTCCAATCATCTTCGTGATCTCGGCTAGGGCGGTCTTCGCAGCTTCAATGGGTGTTCGTGTAGTCTCGACGGTTGCTCGTGCTCTCTGAGTGGCTGCTCGCGCAAGATGGTAAGATGCTGCATTTCTGCCGCCGTATGTTTCAACACTCTCGATGGCTAGTAGATTGCTCTCCGCATAGGAGAGCGCGACCACCATGTAATGAGCCACCCCCGAGACGGAGTCTACAACTGTAGGAGTCAGAACGACGCGTCTTGGCTTCTCCATCTAATTCGCATTAAAAAACTTGACATTTAGATAAACCGCAATTTAATTGAAAGCAACTATATAACAAGATAAAACTATGCATGGCAACAGTCGATGTCTTGTACGAAAAAGATCGGCATGACATTTGCTAGTAATTCGTCATATTGAGTGCCAAAAGTTTGATGAAAGGAACTTAATCAACATTTCACAAAACGTTGGCACTCCTTATGAACACCTGCATCATGAATGACTACTACAAACTTTTACTTGTACATAATTTGGTACAACCAAAAAATCTACATCTACAATAAACACTATCTGATAACTAGTATAACTATTTCTAGTACTTACTTTTTGTACTATAAGAACAACTACGCTCTATGAACACAAATACGATCTACGATCTATGAACAAATCCTAGCCCCAGCCTACCCTGACCCCTAACCCTAGTCCAATGTGGGTGCAGACGCGTCCGTGGGTGTGGGTGGCGGCCGTAGTCGCGCGTGTGTGTGGCGGCCGTGGCCACGGGTGGCGAGGAGGAGGGCCGGAAAGGGAGACGGGATCGGCTAGGGCTTACCGGCCGATATGGAGGGAGAGGAAGGCGGGGCAGAGGGCGAGGGCCGCAATTAGTACAGCAACGGGCGGCGAGGAAGAGGCGATAGTGGCCACAAGAGTGAGATGGGGGGAGATTGGGTGAGAGTGAAGTGGGGGAGGAGGGGGCGCGCGTGCACATAGAGTTCTTGTAGTGTGATGGGCACGCCAGAAGACCAAACGTTGGTACTTTTGGGTGGCGAGCGGAACTGTTTGAGTTGAATTTCGATAGACCACAGCTAACATATGTGTGGCGGGCACAACTAACTTGTGGATATTTTTTTTTTGGCATCGGTTGCAAGCATTTATATGTGGTGGGGATCTGATCGGTGCTACTTGTGAGCTGCGTTGTGATTTCCTCGAAGAGAAGAGGATGAAATAATACATCAGAGATAAGTATTTCCATTAGTTAATAACCAAGGTTAACAATCCAGTAGGAGAACCACGTAAAACCTCGCTAACAGTACCTGCACACACAAAAGCAAATATTTGCACCCAACGCGATCAAGGGGGTTGTCAATCCCCTCGACGGTTATTTGCAAGGATCAAATCTCGTAGTGGGAGATAAATATAGAATAAAAACACAAAATAAAATAACGGTAATAAAATTGCAGTAAGGTATTTTTAGATTTTATATATGATAAAGGTAGGCCCGAGGGACATAGTTTTCATTAGAGACTTCTCACTCGAACAAAAAGCGTATGGTGGGTAAACAAATTACTATTAGACAATTGATGAAAAAGTGCATAGTTACGATGATATTCAAGGCAATGATTGTGTATATAGGCATCACGTCTGAGACAAGTAGACTGACTCCTGCCTGTATCTACTACTATTACTCCACCCATCGACTGTTGTCCAGCATGCATCTAGGGTATTAAGTCATAAAAACAGAGTAATGCCTTAAGCAAGATGACGTGATGTAGCCAAAGTAAATCCAAGCAATATGAATAACCCCATTGTTTTATCCTTAATGGCAACAATACAAATACGTGTCCTTTTCTCTTTCTGTCACTCACATAGAGCACCTCAAGATCAAACCCATCACAAAGCACCTCTCCCATTGCAAGATAAATCAATCTAATTGGCCAAACCAAATAGATAGATCGGAGAGAAATACAAAGCTATAACAACCATGTATAAAAGAATTCAGAAAAGACTCAAATATTTCTCATGAATAATATGATCATAAACCCACAATTCATCGGAACCCAACAAACACACCACAAAAAATAATTACATCGAATAGATCTCCAAGAATATTGAGGAGAACATTGTATTGAAGATCAGAGAGAGAGAGAGAGAGAAGAAGCCATCTAGCTACAAGCTATGGACCCGCAGGTCTATGGTAAACTACTCACACATCATTGAAAGGGCAACAAGGTTGGTGTAGAGGCCTCCATGATTGATTCCCCCTCCGGCAGAGTAGCGGAGAAGGCCTCCAGATGGGATCGGGAAAGAATAGAGACTTACGGTGGCGGAAAAAGTGTTTCAGGTGGCTCTCTGATGTATTAGGAATATTTGAGAATTATAGAAGCAGAATTAGGTTAGGAGGTGCCATGAGGGACCCACAAGCCTGGGGGGCGCCCCCTTGGGGCCCGCCTCCCAAGCTTGTCGCTCCATTGTGACCCCTCTGGCCTTCTCCCGAAGCTTCTAGGGTCCCTTTGGTCCAGAAAAAAATAATCCAAAGTTTTTTTCTCCATTTAGATTCTGTTTGATAATGATTTTCTGAAAAGCCAAAAACAAGCAAAGAAAACAACAACTTTCACTGGGTGCTAGGTTAATAGGTTAGTCTTGAAAAATGATATAAATTGCATATAAAATATCCACGATTAATACTATATTAAATTGGAACAATAAAAAATTATAGACACATTGGAGACGTATCAATCGGCCTGCCACTGCTGCTTTGCAGACCAGTGGTGGGTAAAAATTACGGCCCGCCACTGCTAGCGTTCATCATGCGGGCACATCCGGAAGCGGTTATGTGTGGCGGGTTCAAACACCTGTCCGCCACTACTACGTATATTCCTCTGGCGGGCAGATAGGTAGACACCACTGCTACTTATCCTAACTAGCAGTGTCGAGTGCCTGGCCGAGCCCGCAACACATTTAAGGCCACCTATAAGCCTTTTCCTAGTTGTGCAAGGGTGTAGTGGTTCTCCCCCATGGTGTGCCCATGAGCATATTTATGATGAGGTAGAAGTGTCATCTTCGTAGAATAGTTTTATTGGACTCAGGCTAGCCCGGCCTGAGAAATCGACACGATCAACCAGGAAAACTCCATAGTGTGGGTAAAGTATGCAACCTCTACAATGTGTAAAATATATTCCAGTAGCCACATATGCTCGGCCATGGACACAACCCGATATAAGTCACACTATTTTGGTCTTTGACGATATGAAGGAAAAACATGTTTTGGTAATAACGGGAATATTGCTTGAGATATGCGATATGAAATATGTGATGGCCTGGAGAGGCCATGAGGATATTCAGTTATGGTGGTCTGGAGAGTGTAGGATCGAAAATCGACTACATAGGGGTGGATAGGAGACTTAAATTTACAAAATCTCTCGACACAACACAATGGAATAAGTACTCTCTATAAAACCAAGGAGGGAATTGACTTAGATTAAAATGTAAAACGAGCTAATGAGAGATATCTATTTGGACAGATGTGAGGAGGATAAGTAAGTAGAATTAGAGGAATATCATGTGAACATACAAACATATCATCTTAAGTATAGTGAGACAGAATATGGAATCTAACATGGCGTTGGATCGAGATAAATGCAATTCAGTTGTGAAGAACTGAACTCAAAGAACAATCACAACAAAGGAATAACTCAATAAAAGACAAGTACAAACCTACAACTACACTCAAGGGGATATTAAGTATTGCATCCAGAACAGGCGAGAAAAATTCCTATGAACCAAGTTTACATCCGAGTCTCCAGAATGAGTATGAATTAAGTGTGAGTCTTGTTCCACCAGGTCATTTCCCAATCTACCGATAGGCTTGAGCATGGTTGTGTTTGGAATCGAATTGTCCGTCCAAACAGAGATAGTTGAGCCATCATCCACACGCATTATGAGCCCAACATCCAAAGCAACTCGTCCTACCACTATAGCCTTTCGAAGAGCTTGGAGGATCTGTAGCTTACAAGAAATCCGTGTGCGAGAAAGTTTTGCCCTTGAGAACCCTAGAGCAGAGAGAGCCTAGGTTGGTAAGTAACCGACATCCATGATTTCCAAGCATCACAAGGTTAAATTGTTTAAAGTCCAGAAAACCCATGCCACCAACAAATTTTGGTGTAGCCAGTTTCTCCCATGAGATCCAATGAAGAGATCTTTTGTCTAGATAAATGACCCAGCAATTTGGCCATACAAGAAGTAATACTCTTGCATACCTTTTTAGTTAAGTTGAAGCAACACATGTTGTTCTTAGGGATTACCCAAATGACTGATTTCAATAGGACTTCTCTCCCCGCACAAGCTAGGTTCCTTTATGAGCAACCTTGATTTCTTCCATGAACTTCCTTTAATATATGGTAAAAATTCCACTTGTAATTTTTTCAATCATCATTGGTAGTCCCAAATAATGTTCATGGAACACTTACACCTTAATTCCCAGAGTTCCTTTTACAAAAACTCGAAGGGGCTCCTCAAAATTTGTAATAAATAAAAGTGAACTATTTGAATGATTAACATCTGGGCCCAAACAATTGGCATAGATTTGAAGAATGTCATCCAATCTATTTGCACTCTAGATTTTTACGATAGTGAATATCAAGCTATAATCTGCAATTTATAAGTGATTCACCTATGGTGCATGAATACTCACCTAAACTCTGTCAACATATGATCCCCCATAATGATTTAACAGGGAAGTAAGACCTTGAGCACATAAGAGAAAAATATGTGGTGACATGGTATCTCCCAAACATAGGCCCCGAGGCAAAGTACAAGAAGACAACATCTCTCCATTCACATTGACAATAAACCGTATTGAATTGGTACACTTCATAATTAGCCTCACGAATCTTTCTGTGAATCTCAGTTTATGCAAGATAGCCTCCAGATAATCACTTGACCTTGCCATATGCCTTAAGCATATCCAATTTTATAGCACATAAAACACCTCGGCTTTTCTTCTTCTTCTTAAGGGCATGAATACACTCATATGCTACGAGAACTTTACCAGTTATCAAACAGTCATGTACAGAAGTTCTTTATACCTCTCCAATAATTCATTCAACATACCTCAAACCGGTTAACAATAGTTTTGGCACCTATCTTATGGAGTACTAGATGCCATTGGACAAAACTCAGAAATCTTCTATGGGTTGCGTACCTTAGTTAGTATAATTGTCATGTCATTGAGTCGCATAGGTAGCTCTCCACCATTCATAAATACAGAACGACAGCCACCATATCACAACCAAGAATACACAAGTGCTATTGATAAAAGCCCACCATAAAACCATCCACTTTTGGGCTTTCAAAGGGGCCTAATCAAAAGCACTCATGTCACTTCCTCGCCTACCAAATACTTGTTCAGCAATTCATTCATAGCTTCCATAACTAATGGAGGAACAACGTATAATTCATTCATTGGCATTTACCCTTGGGACTGATACAAGTCATGATAGAATGAAATGATCTCCCCTTCTAGTGAGTTGATTAACTCCTTTTCTATGGGACGCTTGAGGCTAAATTGTTTTAGTGTTACAATCTCCCTCATGCAGCCAGAACACACGCAAACACTCCTTCAGACAAAACCTCCTCTCGCCTCAGTGCTTCAAGCATATGTGACGCAACAACAGTTTGTTCCTTCGATGATCCACGTCTCACCGAGGAAACTCCCAACAGTTTGAGTCTTGCATGTAGTTTTTTTACTTCTTCGACAGGTCATTGAACTTGTGTGCCCCTCAAGAGCCCAACCTCTCTTGAACTGACAACAAGGCCTCGACAATGCCCTGCAAGGCTTTCTGACTAGCACCCACATGCCAAATACTTTGTACAAAAGTATCATATTACGCGTGGGACTGCTAGACATTTTCATAACAGAAAGAACAAGCTGGGTTGGGCCTTACATTCACTAATTGTTTTTAGCTCTGCCAAAATAAAGCAATGATCAGATTCTACAGAGTTGATGTGTTTAAGATTGGAGTATTCGAGAAATGCTACGAATGGAAACATTTTGCTACAACTTGATCCAGTCTACCCCTTGCATTAGCATCTCCATGTTGCCTATTATCCTATGTGAAGGGAATGCCCTTCCAACTGAGCCTTTGAGGAGAGAAATTGTTAAAAGCTTCTCTAAAGGCTCGCATTTGCTCTTTCAACCTAGAATTTGCGCCGAAGTGCTCCTCAACGTCTGTGCCTCATTAAAGTCACCCATGCAAAGTCAAGATTCATGTTTGAGTGCAAATAGAGTGTGCAAGAAGCGTGAACAAGTGATGTCTATTTTCAACCCTTAGTTCTTTGTAAACCCCTGTGTAGTACCAAGTTCGGAGTCCATCGACCTCCTACTTGACTACAACATCAATGTGGGAACATGTGAAATTCTAGAGCTCAATTGAAACAACACCGGACCAAAACAAGCCAATCCCACCACTAGGCCCATTGCTATCAATAGAAAAACATAAAAAAACCAATAAACAATTTCAACTTCTCCACAAATTTCTCCCTTATCTTGGTCTCCATGATGAAGAGAAGGGTGAGGCCTTTCCGCTTCACAATTTTCTGAAGCTCATGAACTGCCGCGGAGTTCCCAAACACCCGACGATTCCGCTTAAGCAACTCATTATTGATCGTAGGGCTGCATTGCAGCTGCTGCCAAATTTTTTGATGAGGGTGGAGTTGGTTTCTTCTTCTTTGGGTACCTTTGAACTTCATGCCCATCGAGCTGAGCCCCAACATGGTCTGCTACATGGGTGTCGACGCCCTCTAAGTTAGCACCACTACCCCCTCTGGATATGTCTGAAGTGGCAATTTGACCCTTCTATACACTTTTAGCTGCCGAGGTCCTCCCTTGCGCTTGTTCATTAACTCTTCTTATGAGGGGACGCCGCCTTCGAATTGACACCATTTTGGAGGCTCGCTGGCTTGGCCTCTCGCCTATTCTGTTGTGAACTCCGCTGGCTGCGTGATGTTTTTCCCCAAAAACTCGCTTTCCTCCATTCATCCGCACCCTTGAACCTGTTTTTGAACGGAATATCAATAAGGGAGTTGCCTCCTCCTCTGTAATGTCTAGCTTCCCCATTGCCTCCTCCAACTTTGCTACTGCCGAGCTGGACAAGCTAGCGTTCTTTGTGACAATGCGAGAGGAGGACCGAGCGATCCCTTGCCCTTCGATCCAACGCGCCCCAGTCGAGATCAGCGAGCGCCAGTGAGTCCCATGAGCTCTAGCATTAGCTGCTATCTCATGTGCCGGCACGTTGCACTCGCTTTCAATTCTACTCACCACGCACAAATTGAACTCCCACATTAGAGTCTTTGCTTCTTCATTAGTAGCCCACCACTTACTGTTGTTTCTTTCTTTTGCATTCACAACCGCAACGACGGCAACACAATCTGATTCCACCTGTACCTGAACCTTGTTTATATCTCGCAAACACTTGAGGCCCAACAGTAGAGCGTTTGCTTCAGCTTCCTCTACATCAATACACATATGAAAGTGGCTGCCTACAAAGAAAAGAACTGAACCGGTGCTATCCCTGGCGACTGCCCCTGCCCACGTTGATCCCAAAGCAGATACAAAGGAGGCATCAACATTTAGCTTAACACACTCGCCTTGGGGTCTATACGAGGCCACATGCCATATTCTCGTTGTTGTTTTTAGGTTTTTTGTTTTGTTTTACTTTATTTATATTTCCAGATATTTTATATTACAAAATACTTTACATAAAACATTTCAAAAAATGTGAATCATGCATTTGGAAAATGTTTAATGTGTATAGAAAAAATATTGACCATGTATTAAAAAAAGATGAATTTTTTTATCATGCATATAAATTTTTTAATCAACCATTTGAAAAAATGTTGAACAAGTATTTAAAAAATGGTAAGTGTATATAGAAATAAATTTCACCATGTATAAAAAATGATGAATTTTTTATCTTGTGTATAAAAATGTTAATTAAGGATTTGAAAAAAGTGTTGAGCAAGTATTTGAAAGATGTTAAATGCTTATAGAAAAAAATATTAACCAATTATTAAAAAATGATGAAATAATTGGATCATGTATACAAAAATGTTAATCAAGTATTTAAAAAATGATGAGTAAGTATTTGAAAACTGTCGATCAAACATTTGAAAAATGTTAAATGTGTACAGAAAACATATTGACCATATATTTAAAAAATGTTGAAGAATTTTAGCTGCCGAGGTCCTCCCTTGCGCTTGTTCATTGATTCTTCTTCGGAGCGGACGTCACCTCCGAATTGACACCTCTCGCCTACTATGCCATGAACTCTGCTGGTCGCCCGAAGATTTTTCCCCAAAACACGCTTTCCTCCGTTCATCCGCGCTCTTAAACCATTTTTTGAACAGAAGATTTCCATCATCATCTCTAGCACCCGATGTTGGACATACTAAATCTGAATGTCCCAAACGACCACATGGAAAACAGAAGTGCGGAAGTTATGAAGGAAATATGCCCTAGAGGCAATAATAAAGTTATTATTTATTTCCTCATATATCATGATAAATGTTTATTATTCATGATAGAATTGTATTAACCGGAAACATAATACATGTGTAAATATATAAACAAACAGAGTGTCACTAGTATGCCTCTACTTGACTAGCTCGTTAATCAAAGATGGTTATGTTTCCTAACCATGAACAAAGAGTTGTTATTTGATTAACGAGGTCACATCATTAGTTGAATGATCTGATTGACATGACCCATTTCATTAGCTTAGCACCCGATCGTTTAGTATGTTGCTATTGCTTTCTTCATGACTTATACATGTTCCCATGACTATGAGATTATGCAACTCCCGTTTACCGGAGGAACACTTTGTGTGCTACCAAACGTCACAACGTAACTGGGTGATCATAAAGGTGCTCTACAGGTGTCTCCAAAGGTACTTGTTGGGTTGGTGTATTTCGAGATTAGGATTTGTCACTCCGAATGTCGGAGAGGTATCTCTGGGCCCTCTCGGTAATGCACATCACATAAGCCTTGCAAGCATTACAACTAATGTGTTAGTTGTGAGATGATGTATTACGGAACGAGTAAAGAGACTTGCCGATAACGAGATTGAACTAGGTATTGGATACCGACGATCGAATCTCAGGCAAGTAACATACCGATGACAAAGGGAACAACGTATGTTGTTATGCGGTATGACCGATAAAGATCTTGGTAGAATATGTAGGAGCCAATATGGGCATCCAGGTCCCGCTATTGGTTATTGACCGTAGACGTATCTCGGTCATGTCTACATTTTTCTCGAACCGTAGGGTCCGCACGCTTAACGTTACGATGACAGTTATTATGAGTTTATGTCTTTTGATGTACCGAAGGTTGTTCGGAGTCCCAGATGTGATCATGGACATGACGAGGAGTCTCGAAATGGTCAAGACATAAAGATCGATATATTGGACGACTATATTCGGACACCGGAATTGTTCCGGATGATTTCGGATAAAACCGGAGTGCCGGAGGGGTTACCGGAACCCCCGGGGGAAGTAATGGCCCTTATTGGGCCTGAGGGGAGAGAGAGGGCAGCAGCCCAGGAGGTGGCGCCCCCCCCCCCTCATGGGGAGTCCGAATAGGACTAGGAGGGGGGGGAGGGGCGGCCCCCCTTTCCCTCTCCCTCTCCCTCTCTTTCGTTCCCCCTCCCTATTCCTAGTTGGACTAGGAAAGGGGAGTCCTACTCCCACTAGGAGAAGGACTCCCCCCCTCTCCTTGGCGCACCCAAGGGCCGGCCGGCCTCCCCCTTGCTCCTTTATATACGGGGGCAGGGGGGCACCCTAGAACACACAAGTTGATCTTCGTGATCGTTCCTTAGCCGTGTGCGGTGCCCTCTTCCACCATATTCCACCTCGGTCATATTGTTGCAGTGCTTAGGCGAAGCCCAGCGACGGTAGAACATCAAGATCGTCACCACGCCATCGTGCTGACGGAACTCCTCCCCGACGCTTTGCTGGATCTGAGCCCGGGGATCGTCATCGAGCTGAACGTGTGCCAAGAACTCGGAGGTGCCGGAGTAACGGTTCTTGGATCGGTCGGATCAGGAAGACGTATGACTACTTCCTCTACGTTGCGTCAATGCTTCCGCTTCGGTCTACGAGGGTACGTAGACAACACTCTCCCCTCTCGTTGCTATGCATCACCATGATCTTGCGTGTGCGTAGGAATTTTTTTGAAATTACTACGTTTCTCAACAGTGGCATCCGAGCCTGGTTTTATGGTTTGATGTTATAAGCACAAGTAGAACACAAGTGAGTTGTGGGCGATATAAGTCATACTGCCTACCAGCATGTCATACTTTGGTTCGGCGGTATTGTTGGATGAAGCGGCCCGGACCGACATTACGCGTACGCTTACGCGAGACCGGTTCTCCCAACGTGCTTTGCACATAGTTGGCTTGCGGGTGACTGTTTCTCCAACTTTAGTTGAATCGAGTGTGGCTACGCCCGGTCCTTGCGAAGGTTAAAACGGCATCAACTTGACAAACTATCGTTGTGGTTTTGATGCGTAGGTAAAATTGGTTCTTGCTTAAGCCCGTAGCAGCCACGTAAAACTTGCAACAAACAAAGTAGAGGACGTCTAACTTGTTTTTGCAGGGCATGTTGTGATGTGATATGGTCAAGACATGATGCTAAATTTTATTGTATGAGATGATCATGTTTTGTAACCGAGTTATCGGCAACTGGCAGGAGCCATATGGTTGTCGCTTTATTGTATGCAATGCAATCGCGCTGTAATGCTTTACTTTATCACTAAGCGGTAGCGATAGTCGTGGAAGCATAAATTGGCGAGACAACAACGATGCTACGATGGAGATCAAGGTGTCGCGCCGGTGACGATGGTGATCATGACGGTGCTTCGGAGATGGAGATCACAGGCACAAGATGATGATGGCCATATCATATCACTTATATTGATTGCATGTGATGTTTATATTTTATGCATCTTATCTTGCTTTGATTGACGGTAGCATTATAAGATGATCTCTCACTAAAATTATCAAGAAGTGTTCTCCCTGAGTATGCACCGTTGCGAAAGTTCTTCGTGCTAAGACACCACGTGATGATCGGGTGTGATAGGCTCTACGTTCAAATACAACGGGTGCAAAACAGTTGCACACGCGGAATACTCAGGTTATACTTGACGAGCCAAGCATATGCAGATATGGCCTCGGAACACGGAGACCGAAAGGTCGAGCGTGAATCATATAGTAGATATGATCAACATAGCGATGTTCACCAATGAAAATACTCCATCTCACGTGATGATCGGACATGGTTTAGTTGATTTGGATCACGTGATCACTTAGAGGATTAGAGGGATGTCTATCTAAGTGGGAGTTCTTTAAGTAATTTGATTAATTGAACTTAAATTTATCATGAACTTAGTACCTGATAGTATCTTGCTTATGTATGATTGTAGATAGATGGCCAGTGCTGTTGTTCCGTTGAATTTTAATGCGTTCCTTGAGAAAGCAAAGTTGAAAGATGATGGTAGCAATTACACGGACTGGGTTCGTAACTTGAGGATTATTCTCATTGCTGCACAGAAGAATTACGTCCTGGAAGCACCGCTGGGTGCCAGGCCTGCTACAGGAGCAACACCAGATGTTATGAACGTCTGGCAGAGCAAAGCTGATGACTACTCGATAGTTCAGTGTGCCATGCTTTACGGCTTAGAATCGGGACTTCAACGACGTTTTGAACGTCATGGAGCATATGAGATGTTCCAGGAGTTGAAGTTAATATTTCAAGCAAATGCCCGGATTGAGAGATATGAAGTCTCCAATAAGTTCTATAGCAGCAAGATGGAGGAGAACAGTTCTGTCTTTGAGCATATACTCAAAATGTCTGGGTATAATAATCACTTGATTCAGATGGGAGTTAATCTTCCAGATGATTGCGTCATTGACAGAATTCTCCAATCACTGCCACCAAGCTACAAGAGCTTCGTGATGAACTATAATATGCAAGGGATGAATAAGACTATTCCCGAGCTCTTCGCAATGCTGAAAGCTGCGGAGGTAGAAATCAAAAAGGAGCATCAAGTGTTGATGGTCAACAAGACCACTAGTTTCAAGAAAAAAGGCAAAGGGAAGAAGAAGGGGAACTTCAAGAAGAACAGCAAGCAAGTTGCTGCTCAAGAGAAGAAACCCAAGTCTGGACCTAAGCCTGAAACTGGGTGCTTCTACTGCAAGCAGACTGGTCACTGGAAGCGGAACTGCCCCAAGTATTTGGCGAATAAGAAGGATGGCAAGGTGAACAAAGGTATATGTGATATACATGTTATTGATGTGTACCTTACTAATGCTCGCAGTAGCACCTGGGTATTTGATACTGGTTCTGTTGCTAATATTTGCAACTCGAAACAGGGACTACGGATTAAGCGAAGATTGGCTAAGGACGAAGTGACGATGCGCGTGGGAAACGGTTCCAAAGTCGATGTGATCGCAGTCGGCACGCCACCTCTACATCTACCTTCGGGATTAGTATTAGACCTAAATAATTGTTATTTGGTGCCAGCGTTGAGCATGAACATTATATCTGGATCTTGTTTAATGCGAGACGGTTATTCATTTAAATCAGAGAATAATGGTTGTTCTATTTATATGAGTAATATCTTTTATGGTCATGCACCCTTGAAGAGTGGTCTATTCTTGTTGAATCTCGATAGTAGTGATACACATATTCATAATGTTGAAACCAAAAGATGCAGAGTTGATAATGATGGTGCAACTTATTTGTGGCACTGCCGTTTAGGTCATATCGGTGTAAAGCGCATGAAGAAACTCCATACCGATGGACTTTTGGAACCACTTGATTATGAATCACTTGGTACTTGCGAACCGTGCCTCATGGGCAAGATGACTAAAACACCATTCTCCGGTACTATGGAGAGAGCAACAGATTTGTTGGAAATCATACATACAGATGTATGTGGTCCGATGAATATTGAGGCTCGAGGCGGATATCGTTATTTTCTCACCTTCACAGATGACTTAAGCAGATATGGGTATATCTACTTAATGAAACATAAGTCTGAAACATTTGAAAAGTTCAAAGAATTTCAGAGTGAAGTTGAAAATCATCATAACAAGAAAATAAAGTTTCTACGATCTGATCGTGGAGGAGAATATTTGAGTTACGAGTTTGGAGTACATTTGAAGCAATGCAGAATAGTTTCGCAACTCACGCCACCTGGAACACCACAGCGTAATGGTGTGTCCGAACGTCGTAATCGTACTTTACTAGATATGGTGCGATCTATGATGTCTCTTACTGATTTACCGCTATCGTTTTGGGGTTATGCTTTAGAGATGGCCGCATCCACGTTGAATAGGGCACCATTGAAATACGTTGAGACGACGCCTTATGAACTATGGTTTGGCAAGAAACCAAAGTTGTCGTTTCTGAAAGTTTGCGGCTGCGATGCTTATGTGAAAAAGCTTCAACCTGATAAGCTCGAACCCAAATCGGAGAAATGTGTCTTCATAGGATATCCAAAGGAAACTATTGGATACACCTTCTATCACAGATCCGAAGGCAAGACTTTTGTTGCTAAATTTGGAAACTTTCTGGAGAAGGAGTTTCTCTCGAAAGATGTGAGTGGGAGGAAAGTAGAACTTGATGAGGTAACTGTACCTGCTCCCTTATTGAAAATAGTACATCACAGAAAACTGTTTCTGCGACACCTACACCAATTAGTGAGGAAGCTAATGATAATGATCATGAAACTTCAGGACAAGATACTACTGAACCTCGTAGATCAACCAGAGTGAGAACCGCACCAGAGTGGTACGGTAATCCTGTTCTGGAAATCATGCTGCTAGATCATGATGAACCTACGAACTATGAAGAAGCGATGGTGAGCCCAGATTCCGCAAAATGGCTTGAAGCCATGAAATCTGAGATGGGATCCATGTATGAGAACAAAGTATGGACTTTGGTTGACTTGCCCGATGATCGGCAAGCAATTGAGAATAAATGGATCTTCAAGAAGAAGACTGACGCTGACGGTAATATTACTGTCTACAAAGCTCGACTTGTCGCAAAAGGTTTTCGACAAGTTCAAGGGGTTGACTACGATGAGACCTTCTCACCCGTAGCGTTGCTTAAGTATGTCCGAATCATGTTAGCAATTGCCGCATTTTATGATTATGAAATTTGGCAGATGGATGTCAAAACTGCATTCCTGAATGGATTTCTGGAAGAAGAGTTGTCGATTCAAAGGGAGCTAACAAAGTGTGCAAGCTCCAGCGATCCATTTATGGACTGGTGCAAGCCTCTCGGAGTTGGAATAAACGCTTTGATAGTGTGATCAAAGCATTCGGTTTTATACAGACTTTCAGAGAAGCCTGTATTTGCAAGAAAGTGAGTGGGAGCTCTGTAGCATTTCTGATATTATATGTGGATGACATATTACTGATTGGAAATAATATAGAATTTCTGGACAGCATAAAGGGATACTTGAATAAGAGTTTTTCAATGAAAGACCTCGGTGAAGCTGCATACATATTAGGCATAAAGATCTATAGAGATAGATCAAGATGCTTAATTGGACTTTCACAAAGCACATACCTTGACAAGATTTTGAAGAAGTTCAAAATGGATCAAGCAAAGAAAGGGTTCTTGCCTGTGTTACAAGATGTGAAGTTGAGTCAGACTCAATGCCCGACCACTGCAGAAGATAGAGAGAAAATGAATGATGTTCCATATGCTTCAGCCATAGGCTCTATCATGTATGCAATGCTGTGTACCAGACCTGATGTGTGCCTTGCTATAAGTTTAGCAGGGAGGTACCAAAGTAATCCAGGAGTGGATCACTGAACAGCGGTCAGGAACATCGTGAAGTACCTGAAAAGGACTAAGGATATGTTTCTCGTATATGGAGGTGACAAAGAGCTCATTGTAAACGGTTACGTTGATGCAAGCTTTGACACTGATCCGGACGATTCTAAATCGCAAACTGGATACGTGTTTACATTAAACGGTGGAGCTGTCAGTTGGTGCAGTTCTAAACAAACGTCGTGGCAGGATCTACATGTGAAGCGGAGTACATAGCTGCTTCGGAAGCAGCAAACGAAGGAGTCTGGATGAAGGAGTTCATATCCGATCTAGGTGTCATACCTAGTGCATCGGGACCAATGAAAATCTTTTGTGACAATACTGGTGCAATTGCCTTGGCAAAGGAATCCAGATTTCACAAAAGAACCAAGCACATCAAGAGACGCTTCAATTCCATCCGGGATCTAGTCCAGGTGGGAGACATAGAGATTTGCAAGATACATACGGATCTGAATGTAGCAGACCCGTTGACTAAGCCTCTTCCACGAGCAAAACATGATCAGCACCAAGGCTCCATGGGTGTTAGAATCATTACTGTGTAATCTAGATTATTGACTCTAGTGCAAGTGGGAGACTGAAAGAAATATGCCCTAGAGGCAATAATAAAGTTATTATTTATTTCCTCATATATCATGATAAATGTTTATTATTCATGCTAGAATTGTATTAACCGGAAACATGATACATGTGTGAATACATAGACAAACAGAGTGTCACTAGTATGACTCTACTTGACTAGCTCGTTAATCAAAGATGGTTATGTTTCCTAACCATGGACAAAGAGTTGTCATTTGATTAACAGGATCACATCATTAGTTGAATGATCTGATTGACATGACCCATTCCACTAGCTTAGCACCCGATCGTTTAGTATGTTGCTATTGCTTTCTTCATGACTTATACATGTTCCTATGACTATGAGATTATGTAACTCCTGTGTGCCGGAGGAACACTTTGTGTGCTACCAAATGTCACAACGTAACTGGGTGATTATAAAGGTGCTCTACAGGTGTCTCCAAAGGTACATGTTGGGTTGACGTATTTCGAGATTAGGATTTGTCACTCCGATCGTCGGAGAGGTATCTCTGGGCCCTCTCGGTAGTGCACATCACTTAAGCCTTGCAAGCATTGCAACTAATGAGTTAGTTACGGGATGATGTATTACGGAACGAGTAAAGAGACTTGCCGGTAACGAGATTGAACTAGGTATTGGATACCGACGATCGAATCTCGGGCAAGTAACATACCGATGACAAAGGGAACAACGTATGTTGTTATGCGGTCTGACCGATAAAGATCTTCATAGAATATGTAGGACCCAATATGGGCATCCAGGTCCCGCTATTGGTTATTGACCGGAGACGTATCTCGGTCATGTCTACATTGTTCTCGAACCGTAGGGTCCGCACGCTTAACGTTACGATGACAGTTATTATGAGTTTATGTATTTTGATGTACCGAAGGTTGTTCGGAGTCCCGGATGTGATCATGGACATGACGAGGAGTCTCGAAATGGTCGAGACATAAAGATCGATATATTGGACGACTATATTCGGACACCGGAATTGTTCCAGGTGATTTCGGATAAAACCGGGGTGCCGGAGGGGTTACCGGAACCCTCCGGGGAAGTAATGGGCCTTATTGGGCCTGAGGGGAGAGAGAGGTGGCGCGCCCCCCCTCATGGGGAGTCCGAATAGGACTAGGAGGGGGGGGGGGGCGCGGCCCCCCTTTCCCTCTCCCTCTCCCTCTCTTTCCTTCCCCCTCCCTATTCCTAGTTGGACTAGGAAAGGGGAGTCCTACTCCCACTAGGAGAAGGACTCCCCCCTCTCCTTGGCGCACCCAAGGGCCGGCCGGCCTCCCCCTTGCTCATTTATATACGGGGGCAGGGGGCACCCTAGAACACACAAGTTGATCTTCGTGATCGTTCCTTAGCCGTGTGCGGTGCCCCCTTCCACCATATTCCACCTCGGTCATATTGTTGCAGTGCTTAGGCGAAGCCCGGCGACGGTAGAACATCAAGATCGTCACCACGCCGTCGTGCTGATGGAACTCCTCCCCGACGCTTTGCTGGATCGGAGCCCGGGGATCGTCATCGAGCTGAACGTGTGCCAAGAACTCGGAGGTGCCAGAGTAACGGTGCTTGGATCGGTCGGATCGGGAAGACGTACGACTACTTCCTCTACGTTGCATCAACGCTTCCGCTTCGGTCTACGAGGGTACGTAGACAACACTCTCCCCTCTCATTGCTATGCATCACCATGATCTTGCGTGTGCATAGGAAATTTTTTGAAATTACTACGTTTCCCAACAAGTTACTCATATTGTATATCATACCAATCCTTGTCGTTTCTCAGTGTCAAATAAAAATAATACATATCCTCAAGGGTTTTTACACATCAATTGTGACTCTAACCACCCACCAGATGAATTGGCACAACTTTTGCTTCCTTATCAATTTGCTAGGCGATTGAAAGACCCCAAGTGTCGTTCCTTAGATTATAAGGAAGAATAATCACTCTTGCCCAAATCTGAAGTTTATCAAATTTGAGTTATGATGGGCGCATGCATTCTTCAAATTTCTCCAGGATCACTGCTTGCTTGCTCACGTGCCATGACGATCCTTCCCGAACCGTGTCCATATCACACAGGGTTTCGAATTCAGCGACAGGCGCGTTCTCTCCTAGCGGACGAAAAACAAGACCTCTAGGGTTTCCCCAAGACGGGCAGAGGGCACAAAAATCGTCTATATACGGGACAAATTACGGTACACAAATCTTCCCTTCCACCAGCCAATTATGTTTTGCCCCGATCCGTACATCGTCCATCAATAAGGCCTTGTTCGGTTCAGGAGCGTTTAATCCTCTGGTGGATTTAATCCTCTAGAGGATTGGGTGATCCCCCACCCTGCACCAAATCCCCTCGGGGAACACATACATGTCCACCATGCAATCCATGTCAATTGTAATGCATTCGGTTAATCCCTTGCTGCAGATAGAGAGAGCACGGAGAGTAGACAGGAGGGAGGGAGGGAGAGAGAGAGAGAGAGAGCCAACCTGAAGTTCTTGTCACCGGTGACCTCCTCTTCTCCGGCGTGAGGTGGCAGGGGAGATTGGTCGAAGTCCAGGTAGGGTTTCGGCCGGCTCCATGGTTGTCTGGGTGGCCGCTGAGCTCGTGCTGCTTCGCTGTTGTCCCGATAGTTGAAAAGGGGAGAAGAAGGGGAAGGAGGAACTGTGCCGTTGCTATGTGTCTCCAGCGCCGCCGGCGTCGAAAGGAGGAAGGGAGAGAAGGTCGGGGCGAGAGAGAGAGGTCACATAACGTTTCGTGACAGGGTTTGTTT
The DNA here is from genome assembly GCA_034509565.1 of Triticum monococcum. NCBI lineage: Eukaryota > Viridiplantae > Streptophyta > Magnoliopsida > Poales > Poaceae > Triticum > Triticum monococcum. The sequence goes on from CM067847.1 coordinate 703,077,813, forward strand.
CCACGGGATGGACCGCGTGGGTCACTTCCCGGCGATTTCCACGGGGTTACCGGGGGATTTGGCCCAGACCGGGTCCAACCGAAGACGCATATAAGACAGAATGGGATCCAAACCAGGCCGGGGCTAAACCCACGCGGATCGACCGGGTTTTGGCCCAATATCGGTGGGGACGGGATTAAACGAACAAGGCCTAAGGGAGTTGCCTCCTCCTCTGTAACGTCCAACTTCCCTATCGCCTCCGCCATCTTCACTATCACCGAGCTGGACGAGCCAGCCTTCTTCGTGCCAATGCAGGAGGAGGGTCGATCCATCCCTTGCCTTTCGATCTAACGCTCCCCTGTCGAGATCAGCGAGCGCCGACGAGCCCCCTCGGTTCTCTAACATTCGAAGGGAAGTCGGGTAAGCTAGAGTAACCTGACTTTCCTCCACTCTTAGCCCATGGACAATGCTCATTTCAACTTTGAAAAGACCAATTTCTATTTCTAAAATATCAATTTCAATTTTTGAAGACTCATTTTAATTCAATTTTTAAAAACTCATTTCACCTTTTTGGAAATAACTCAATTTCAATTTATAAGCTCCCTTGACTTCCCTTCACTTTTTTACACAAGAAGAACACGGTAGCACACTTTTAGGGGATCGGGCTCCCTCACCTTGTCCCCTTTCCCCACCCACACGGCGCCGCGGCTGACCTCCACCTTGCTGGCTGGCCGCCGTCTCTCTGCGCGCCCAGCTCCAGCCCCTGCCCCCGCCCCCGCCTTGCCTCTCCGCGTTCTCCCTGGCCACTGCGCCGTCCACGCCGACTCGCCCCACGACGACCACGGCGCCGTCGCTCCCCCCTCATCTGTGTGTGTGTGTTCTTGTGCAGCCGGGCTGTTCCTGGGAGCCGTCACCGGCGGGCTGATCGGCCTCGCCACGGAGAGCGGCCTCTTCCGTGGCAATGGAATCGGCGCCATCACCGGCGCTCTGGTGTCCATCGAGGTCGTTGACTCCTCCATCCGCCTCTGGCGCTCCCGCCGGTCCGGGATCTGGAGCATCTTGTACGTGGTAAGCACATAGTAGATGCTTGATTCAGTCTTTAGTTGGCAGCAAGTAGCTAGGAGCAGGCCATCATCTTTGCAACTGACACGCTTGCTTGCTTGCCTGCACTTCCTTTGTCTGTTAATGTATCAGCGCGTGTTGCTTAACTTACATGGACTAATTTGCAAGTGACTTGGGGGCGTACACAACTGACTGAGATTGCAACCTGAATAATGAACATACCTTCTGATGCTTCATAACCTTGGTTAACTTGGCTGAAGCTTTCTGGTCTGTTTGAGCCTAATGCAAATCTCTGAACTACTGGGCAATGCAGCTTAATGTGATCTACAGCCTCCTCACCGGCAGGCTCGTCCCCGAGAAGGTCGATCCAGCCGTGCAGCGGGTGGTCTGGAGCCAGGTTAGTTGATCATCTGCAATTCTGCATCATACATCACATGCATGGTTTGATCCAAAGCTGCTGTCTGAAATCAGTGACTACATGTTGTTGCACTTATCTGACAATATTATGCATGTTTCTCTGGCCATACAGATGAACGCAGTGGACTCATCGCAGTTCAGGGAGGCCCCTGATCTTTTCGAGATCGAGGGAACCAACGGCATGCCGAGGGCGTGCATCGACAAGCTGCCCGAGATCAGGATCACCGAGGAGTACAACCAGAATGACGTCGGTCACGTCTCTAGATGCTCTGTTTGCCTGCAGGTCTGAAAACCACACATTATCTCAGAAATCAGTATCCCCTAGAACCTCGAATTCTCTGCTTAATTGGTCTACAACTACTTCATCGCTGTATAATTGCACTAATCCCCTCTGTGTTCAGAGAAGCACAGGCGCGCCGCTTATCTTCAGAAAGGTAGAGTGATGGCTTATGCAGCATCTGTTCAGATTATGGGAAAAAGAAATTTAGTGACCCAACTGTGTTGCTTTCTGACCAATTATGTTCAGCAATCACATACTGTATGTGATTCAACCATATCGATGACGGCGCGGTGCGCAACCGCCTCCGGAGCCCATGATTCAGACCGTGTGTGCTGCCCGACTTTTGCATCAAAAAGGTTCAGCAACACATCTGGTTCAAGAGTATCATCAGTTTCGTATAATTTTCTTGAAAAAATTCTGTTGCCATTTCCGCAATCTTCTTCTTTTCCTGAACCCAATCCCCTCTGCATCTTTTAGTTTTCCTAATCTTATTTTTCCTTTGTTGACATGTTGCTTTTCGTTGAAAATACATATGGTGATTTGTTCCCCCTCTCTGATAGTAGTGACTCGAGAGCGTTGACGTCATAGCATCTTCTCTTCTCCGTACAGATATTTCATCCAACTCCTTTGAGCATTTCTGGATTAGCTCATCTCGCCGGCGTCCGACAAATCATCCAGTCGCTGCCTTAGCTTCTGAACTTTGAACCAGACTTCTGCCTTAACCTCTGAACTCTGAACCAGGGGGGTTTTACCCTGATTCTTCAGTTCAGTTTAGTTGGGACACCCAATTCCTAGTTTTGCTAACAGGTGTGCTGCTACATTGACCGAATAGCAGAGCTAGAGAAGCACAGGCGTGCTGCCTGCATCTTGAAATCTTCAATAGGCACCACATACCTTGACAGGTCTGGTTCTTCGCGATTCATGGCCTGCTCCAGCAGCATTGCATCGGTCTCGACGACAACCCGTACTTCCTCTTCAACGTGGACATCTACAACTACCATCCGCGAGAGCTTCTTGCGGCATACCCGTCTGCGACCGCTGCGGATGGGAGCTCGGCGCTGTACTTCGTCAATCTCGTCCGCCCCAAGACTGCAACAGACTCCAGAAAGAAGAGAGGCGTCCCCGGGGGCACCTGGAAGTCCGAGCGATCCCCGCTGCCGCTCGTCTCGGAGGCCATCCAGGGAGCCCGGCAGACGTTTTCGTTCACCGTGTTGGGCGCGAAGGGCAAGGAAATCCGGCAGGGGTACATTATGCAGGAGCTCACCCTTGCCGGGGACGAAGGCAAGCTCGACGGCGGCGCCGACATGGCCGTATCCAAGATATACCCGAGCCCCCGCGGCCACAAGGCCAAGCGGAAAGCCAAAGCCGTCCCCGCGTCGTCAAGAAAGAAGCGGAAGGTCCATCACGCCGCCAATTCGGCCCCTGTCCAGCAGGCGGCGGCGGCCTCCTCCTCCTCCGCGCCCGCTCTCCGGCTCGGGAGCTCAAGTCCGGCTCACCAGGTCGTCCCCTCCCCCGCTCCTCCTCTCCGCCTGGTGGCCTCCACCTTGTCCGCGCATCTTCTCGGCCACGGCGCCGCCTCGACATCCTCCGCGACTCCTCTCGGCCACGGCGCGGCCTCGACCTCCGCGACTCCTCTCGGCCACGGCGCGGCCTCGACCTCCGCGACTCCTCTCGGCCACGGCGCCGCCTCGACATCCTCCGCGACTCCTCTCGGCCACGGCGCCGCCTCGACATCCTCCGCACCTCCACTCGGCTACGCCACGCGGTTGCTCATTCTCGAGGTGTCGGGCTTTCCGCCTGTGGGGGAGGATTTCTTTCCTCGGAAGATTTTGAGGGCTTCGGAGGTGGTGGGCACAAGAAGAATGCCTGTGGACTGCGACGATGTCGTTCTACTGCAGAAGAAGAAGAGGATACAAGCAGGTGAGGAAGTTGGTGTTTCAGTCTTCCCTGCTCTGTTTGCTACAGATTGATCAGATGCAATTGTTCTGTTACTTCTTACTGATTGATGATTTCCCATAAAAAGTGTCATTCTCGGATAATGCATGCGTTTTGGCTTTTCACTGGTGCTTTTATTTCTGCAGATAAGTCAAGCTTAGAGAGCATCTCAGGCCCTGGTGTGCATACCGATCACTTCACCTACGAGCAGCCGGACGCGCGACATTGGGCTTCCCACGGGACGGCCAAGAGGTGAGTTCATGTGTTCATTTTTTTAGAGCTTATTGAGGTTATTTTGCTATGAAAAGTGAGGCTTTTGAGATGACGATGGTAGTATTTGATTCCCTTGTATGTTTCTGTAACAGGTGGCTATTAAGATTCTCGACCGTGATGTGCTGAGTTGAAGAAGAATGCAGTAAAGCAGCTCAAGCTGACAAAAGCATGGAAGATACATAGAAGGAACTAGTGTGTGATCAAGAACATACCCCACTCCCATTCTGGTGCTGGAGAGGGAAAATTTTGTTTGTAGATAGATAGAGTAGGTGGGAATCCCTGTGTCCCTGGATTGGCTTGTCATATGTGGTCAGGATACTTCCATGATATGCATCCTCTTTTGATTTGTTCAAATGTTATGCGGGATATACAATTTGACTGATTTGAGTAACGTCGAAGGGAATCTCTGAATGTGTATATCCTGATTGCTTCATGTCTGGATTTTTTCTGCAGCATAAATTTTGTTTCCAATACTGGGCATCCTCTCTGATGTGTCCAAATGTTATACGGGCACTATAATCGACTGATTTGAGTAATGAGTCGAAGGGGATTGGTTCATGTGCATATACTAACTGTTTCATGCCTTAAGTTAATAAGAAAAAGTTAACCCTGTTTATTTATTTTAGATTGCAATGTGCCATCCAGTGGCACCATCTGTAAGTAGCCCTTCTCAGTTTATCTTGTTACAGATCTTGATGTCTATACAACAATACAGGGGCATCCCTAACTCTCTTGCTGCTTTACTGAAAGGGGTGTTGTAGTCACTGAAATACCATCCACACTCGCCCAAATCAATGAAGTTACTAAAATTTTACAATGATATGTCTTCTTACATACTTGCAGTGAACAAATTATAAAAATCAGGTACCAGCTGGTCAACGAAATAACTCAATGAATTTCAGAATGATGTTTGACAGTTGGTGCAGTGTAACTCTAAACGTTTTTATAAATTTTTCTTTTCTTAACTTCTCACACATGCAGCAACGTTAAGGCATGTGCAAGTTTGTGTTTCTAAAGTGAGCCATATACATGTTTTACTGCTATAATCATGATGGCTCACTTCCTTCCTTTGCTGAAATTCAAGTATTAATAATTCCTCTACACTCTTCTCTGTGTAAGCCATTTTTCCTATTTCGGTAATGTGCCATATATAGGTGGGATGAGCACTACAAAGACAAGCCCTACTCTAAGCAAGTGAAACCACTGTTTTCTGCTCTGTATACTACCTTCTTGAGGAAATGGCCTCTGCCTTTCAAAATGGTGATGTTACAAAACACCTGCTACAAATAGTGTAGTTTCACATGAACTCTTCATTCTGAATTTATTGTGTTCGCCATCGTAAGTTGAAAATTCATTCACCTGTAGTGGGTACACAGACCGTGAGCTGAGTTGTCCGAAGCAAAGTGTGGATGGACCAATACGTACCAACGATGGAAATATACATGAAAATTATTGTTGCATCAGTGTTTATTTATTTGCAATGGCACACATGCACAAAAGCATGTGCGATATACAAGAATCCACAAACAAAAAATATTCATGCCAACTAAAAAAATCACTTTTATGTTCACATATTTAAAAAACATTTTATGTAAGTGTTTATTTAATTTTAAAAAAGTTTCTACGATTATAAAATTTGTGTAGGCATTCTTAGAAAAACTCATGTAATGTAAAGTAGTGTTACTTTTATAGGAATGTTTGTGTATTTCCATAAAATTATCACGTATTTTTTATAAATATTTGATGCATTTTTAATAGTATAAAATTACATTTAGTTTTACAAAAAATATATGCAAACATATTTAAAAAATTGCAAGAACTTTTCTAAAAAAAGATACAAACACTTGTTAAAGTTAATGAAAAAATCACTTTTTTGGCAGTTACATAAATTTGATAACTTTAAAATAATTTCCCAAATATATATGTGCGTACCGTGTGTGTGTGTGTGTGTGTGTGTATGTGTGTGTGTTTTATTTTTGAGAACAGCGTGCGTGCCTTGCGTTGTGAATGATTATATATAAAAGACTGAGCGCATACATCGTAACACACTAAGGACAACTTCTTTTGGAGCTTATAGCGGCTTATTGTGAAAATAAGCTAAAAGCCCAAAAGAACTCATTTTAGAGATTGAGCTTAACTTATTTCCACAACCCTCTTCTTCACGATGAAAAAAAGCTGGGTAAGGGCAGCTTTCCGCGGCTTATCACTTAACCACAAAATTGTATATCTTCTTGCCCTCACAATTTAACAGAATAACGTCCGAAATGCCACCGCGCCTCAAGACCCGAAAAAAAAAAGCCTGGAGCACGCCCCGCATCCCTCTCATTCCTTCTCCCGCATAGAAATCCTAGCTAGGTTTCCCTGCCCGCAGCCGACCCCGCCTCCAGCCACCGCTGACACGCTTCTCCCCCACCACTAGCTGCCGTCGACCCTGCCTCTCGACGGCCGCCACGCTTCTCCCTCGCCTCTAGCTGCCAACCCTGCCCCCAACGCCACCACGCTTCCCTGCCTCCCTCTTGTCACTGCACGCCGGTCGAGCTCCTGGACATAGAAGCCCGTCCCCCCTCCTTCTCCTCTGCCCGTCCTTCCGACGGGTGACAGAGCACGAAAGGAGGGTAGGGATCTGAGGTTGAGGTCAAACACAAGGACGTCGGCACCGGGACACTCAACACGGATGCACGCGTGAATGTCTTCAACCGCCTTGAACCTCTGAATTTGCTTCAGTAGTAGTATTCTCTTTGCCTATTTCAGATTATATTTCAGAGATGCATAGGAATTTGTTTGCAACCGCACACACGCACAAAAGCATGTGCGATATAAAAGAATCCACAAAAAAAATATTCATGCCAACTAAAAAATCACTTTTATGTTCATATATTAAAAAAACATTTATGTAGTCCAAAAAGTGTTTATTCAATTTTAAAAAGTTTCTATGATCATAAAAATTGTGCAGGCATTTTTAGAAATACTCATGTAATTTAAAGTAGTGTTACTTTTATAGGTATGTCCGTGTATTTCCATAAAAATATAATGTATTTTTAATAAATATCTGATGCATTTTTAATTGTATAAAATACATTAAGTTTTATAAAAATATATGCAAACATGCTTAAACCTAGCACCCTGTTGCCTTGCTTTTCCTTCAGCCGTACCTGCCTCGCCGCTCGTGATACCCAAGCACTCGACGAGGCCTCTACGGCAGAAGAGATTCTTCCCCGTTTCTGCCCGAACAATTTCATCAAATAAATAAAAATAAAAGTGAAGAGAGCTCGTTTGGAGTCCCAAGAAACGGCTAACCCTCTATTGCTTTCAATTAATAAAGAACAAGAGACTACTTTTTTACAGTTTTCATTGAGCCAGGTTCAGATACCGGTACAAACCCCCTATAATAACCCCTGCAACCCTCGGAGTTCCCTGACATTGGCTGGTTCTGGCCAAGCTGCCATCCCTCTACCTTGTTTGTATTAGTAGATACCCCAATTTCATAAATAATGTATTTCCTTTATGAAATTTGAGTTCTCACTAGCTGGGCCCTTACTCCTACTACTCACCAGCCGAGCCCTTACTCCCATCTACTACTTCTTATTAAAGCTGCAAGTGCAGAGGGGAATTTCGCAAGCTAGGTAAAAAATTGCATGAACTTTTCTAAGAAAAGATACAAACACTTGTTAAAAGTTAATGAAAAAACATTTCACTTTTTTTGGCAGTAACATAAATTTAATAAAATGAAAATAATTTCCTATATATATATATATATATATATATAGAGAGAGAGAGAGAGAGAGAGAACGGCTTTCCTACCATCACTAGCTGCAGAGGGTGCTATCAGAATCTTTGGTTTGCATCAAGATCCGAATTTCTAGTTGGATAAGGTTCTGAATTGTTGCGTTATTAGAGATCGCACTGATAGAAAAGAAAAGCATGTGAAGGGGCTTTACTGGGCCATGGATGGAAATGGCAACCTAGAGCCTGACATGGCAGATTTATAAGAGGAATAGGGGCAGCTGCTTTCCAGCATTGGTCGGTGAGCATGCTCTATTTAGAGAAGGCCTATTGTCTAGGTTTTGTTGTTTTCCTAGCAGTGAAAGGTTCCATATATCTCGATCTATTTTTAGTAGGTTTAGTCTAAAAGGTCAAATTCATCTAATGCATAATCTACCAAGGGTTCCGCACCTTTTCAATCTCCGACGGTGAAAGTGATGCATTTGTTCCTGTTGTCCCAGTTGGCACCATGTTCTTTAATGTGGACATGAAAAACATCAGCCACTCCCCGCAAAAAAAAAAACATCAGGCACTGCACACCCTAATGAGAAACTTGAATGAATCATCCATTTATTTCAGTATTGCAAAGCTTGCGAGGCACCGCCTGCTATGAATCCGAAAGGGTCATCTAATTCTCACCCAAAAAAAGTTTGTATTCAAGATGACCATTTATTTTGTTGCAGTGCCAGCCCGTTAACATAACTACTTCCTTTAGTTGGACAGCTTCAATCTCCAATATATACCGCGGGAGCCGTTGGTCTGATTTGAACAAGCTGCTTTCTCTAAGATGGCAGGGCTGGGTGATGGAAAAAGAACCATGGGAGGTTCATCCTGCAGCACTTGTAAGCTTGAAGATCATTTTGGAGAGGGCATGTTCGCTCGTTTGCATTACCATTAATCAAAAACGATTCAAACATTTCCCGCAAAAAAACGATTCAAACACGCGCAGCGACAGTGACTACATTTTAGAGAATGGCTCTATAAGGAAGCAGAATTCTGTCATGCACATACGAGTGTAGCAGACATGTTCATTTTACGTTTGGTGCAGCAGCAATATTCATGGACCTGTGGAGCACTTCAGTAGTAGGAGCAGACACAGACAATAGTCAGGAGGCCTACGTTGGCGGCGACCATAACGCCTGTGTTGTCGGAGCCATGCCGGTGAAGCCGCACGCGCTCGACAGCCATGGCTGCACGCCTCGTCTGTGTGACTGCACTGGGGGAGGATGTAGGCAGGGAGACGCCGTCGTCACTGTGGCCGATGGCAAGCCCACCGGACCCAAATCAGGGGCGCAATGATTTGATGGTGGCTGCGATTACAACAGCGGCCGAACATGTGAGTGGAAGGAATAGGAAGAGGGAGATGAGATGTATCCGTAGGTGTCCGCAGCATCGCCGGAGATGTCCGGAAGTGGTAGATCATGCTGGCGGCGTCCTGCTCTGTAGTTGTGGAGAGAGAGGAGTTGTGCGGCAGATTGGTAGAGAAGAGTCAGAAGACGAGTAGTCTTTTTTGGGTTAGATGATGTGCTGGGCTTGACCGGTCCTCATACTACGAACGAAACTGGATTATAGTACTTCTATATGTACAGCACGGTCACACATGCATGTGCATGCACGGTTGATTGTTTGCATAAAAAAAGATGTACGTGGATTGTTTGATGTCTTTTTCTTGAAGTAAATTGCGAGAAATCATAGGTTATCATAAAACACTATGTTACATTTCTTTTAACAGAAACCACAGGTCTACCGCAATCATTTTGCAGAAAACACTGATAGGCGGATTAAAGCGATTTGACCACGTTAACGTTATGACAGATAGGCCCCGTTTGTGGGTTGAGTTGGCAAAAGAAGTCCACATGGGCCTTTGACTAGTCAACAGGCAACAGATGGGTCTCGTTCCTCGCCGAACCCACCCGACGTCCTCCAATCTTCCTACGTGACGACCTCCCATGTTGCCCGTCGGCGACCAGCCCCCAGCCTTCGACCACCTTCATCTTGCCCCGCCGGTACCGCATCCCGGCAACGCCCCTCATTCTTCCGTCGCCTCGTATCCAGCCCAGCCACGACACCCTGTCCTCTTCTCCGCCGCCAACTTCCTCGAATCTGGATCGATCCGCCGCCACCCTCTGTCCTCTTCTTCGCCCCACGACGGCGGCCAACGGCGGGAGCCCCCAACGGCGACTAACGCACGCGCGGAGGGGGAGGAGCGGACGACAACTGCACCGCCTTCTCAGAGAGCCTGAGGACTTGGCCGCCGATGTAGACGAGCCCAGCCTTGGCGCCGGCGGCGCCATGGCTCACCTCCACGCCACCGGTGGTATCCTATGGGCCAAAGAGAGCCAGTCGGGTGAGCCCCACGCCGCCGAGTAGGTGGTGCCCTGTTGTGGACGGTAGCATCTAGTTCACGTCGATGCAGACGTACACACGGCTGAGCAGAGGAGGTAGGAGTCTCCGGTGATGCAGCAGGGACGACATCCCGGCATTGGCGCGAATTTCGGCAGCTCGGACGCCATCTCCGGCACCGGCGCCAAGTTGCCAGGGAGCTGCATGGCCGGGTCAACACAGTTGTAGCGGCCTCCTAGTGTCGACGTGGCGTTTCTGACTAGTCAAAGTGTCCAGGTGGTCTTTTTTTTGCCAAGTCAGCTACTGACAAACGGGACCCATCTCTCATAAACATGCTCAAAGTGCTCTAATCCACCAATCAGTAGCTTTTGCAAAATGATTACACAAGACATTGTGTTTTCTACAAAAGAATTGTAACGTAGTGTTTTATGCAAACCTAGCCTTCAAAATGGTGGTCTTTGCAAATTTACTCCTTTTTCTTGCAAGCATGTTAGAACATACTAGTAGTGGAATGCATAACATGGCAATGTTCCTTGATGTTTGCAGTTTAATTAGGGTATAATTTGCTTGTTTGGCTTGCAACTATTCATTCATAACTGTTGTTTCTATATGTTATGACAACTCTACAAGCATATATTTCAAAGGAGCATAACCACGTTAAGTGATCGCGCCTAGATTAAATCAAAATTGTTGTTTCCTTTTATGGCTACTCTATAAACTTATATTTGAGTGACCTTAACCACCTCAAGTTTTAGCGCCTACATTAAATCATAATCCATCTATCTCTAATGAATTGTCGGGAGCGGTGATGGCCCGTCAGAAAGAACTGCCAAAGCAGGGTGGTGCCCTGTGGGGTATGACATTCATGGTATAAAGGGTGCTCGCTCCAATAAAAAGAATGCACACATATGGTTGTGCAAGGTTTGGGCAATGGCAAATAAAGGTTCTTATATCATTATAACGATACGAGTATACTAGATCACCGTGAGAGTTGTAACTTGCATGTTCCTTTTATACTTATTAGTTCAAAATTATTGTCTCCTTTTATGGCAACTCTATAAACTTATATTTTGAGTGACCTAGACCATGTCAAGTTTTGGTAGCTATATTAAATTATTGTCCGTCCATGTCTAGAGCAACACACGCGCGCACACACAGAGATAGAGAGAGATGTGTTATTGACGTAGGGAGAGAGCAAGGTCGAGAGTATATGAATTTTCGGGGGCGGTGGCGGCTCGTCGCAGAGAAATGCTAAATAAGGGTGGTGCACCAAGTGGGATTGGTATAAAAGGTGCCAATTTCAATAGAAAGAGTGCACACATATGGTTGTGCAAGGTTTGAGCAATGAAAAATAAAGGTTCTCGTGTCATTATAACGATACGAGGAGACTAGACCACCGTGAGAGGTGCAATTTGCATGGGTGTTTCCTCTTATTCCAAGTCTATAGATTTATATTTTGAGTGACCTTAACCACGTCAAGTGTTGGCGCCTAGATTAAATCATAATTTGTTTATCTCTAGACCAACACACACACACTACCTAGATTAAATCATAATTTGTTTATCTGTAGACACACACACACTGCTGACTGGCAGAAAACAAAACATACATTATTTTAAACAAGAAAACAAAACATACATTAATTTGTACTTTGAAACCTTGTTAGTGCTGGGAATAGATGCCCAGCCATGCAGAGTCAAAGGACGCAAGTTCTGATCACATGGCCTTGGCCACTATATATTGCATATTAAATCCTAGAGTGCAATATGCTATATCGTTTGTACAAACCAGAATACTGTTCTTGCATGAACCGAGGGAAGACTGGCAGGGCTGCACTGGCAGACGGTCCGTGAATAGAAATAAAATGTCTTGATCTCTTGTGAGCGCTCAGAGGAACTCAAGAAAATCTCAGAGCTCCCTTTCTCTTGTACCAGGCATGCGCGTATACTTATTGAGGAAACATGCATGTATTTTGTCCAGTGGGCTCGACATGCATTAACCAGCTGAATGTGGGTGTGGTTGTAAGGCCTCGTTTGGTGGTCTTCATCTGCTTACCAAAAGTAATGCATGATTAGCTCTACGCAAACAACATGGTAAACTGAGGATGAATGCATTGTTTTGCCGCGCCTAAAATGCATTGCTTAATGTTGAATGGTTTGTTTTGCCACCTACAGTCATATACTCTGACCTACGCGTGTGTGACATATCATATTTACGATCGGCCCACGCTGACCTACGGGATCCCACATGTATCGTCACTCCGGACAAACCTTAGACCATGGTCAAACAAACACTCTTCGTCTCTCCACTCCATTCCAAGTCTCCCCCTCTCCTCCTCCCCTCCCCTTCTGATGTATGGTGAGCGATGGCAGCAGCGCGGCGTTTGGTGGCGGATTCGGCACCGGCGACGACGTGGGGGAGGCTGCCCTTCACATCGTGCTGCGTCGATTATGGCTGGACTGTGACCCCCCCTTGCCCTAGACCAACACACACGCGTGCGCACGCGCGCGCACACACACGCGCGCGCACACACACACACACACACACAGAGAGAGAGAGAGAGAGAGAGAGAGAAAGAGGCCAGGAGTATATGGAGCATCGAATGCGCCCGTGGACAGTCAAAGGGAGCTGTCCGACAAGGGTGGTGCACTGAGGGGTATAATGTTAGAGATATAAAAGGTGCCCGCTCCAATAAAGAGAGTGCACATACACAATGTGCAGGGTTTGGGACAAGTTTTGTTCGGTGCCACCACCATCTAGCACCTAGTCGACCAGGGTGGTGCCTCGAGGGGTACGGCCTTCATTGTATGAAAAGTGCCTGATCCAATTCAAAGAGTGCACTCATATGATTATGCAAGGTTTGCACAATGGAAAATAAAAGTTCTTGTGTCATTATGACGATACAGGGATACTACTACTAGTCCACGGTGAGTGGTATAAGTTTCAAGTTTCATTCACAATTGTCAATTCATAATTGGTGTGTCATTTATGCCAACTCTTCAAATATATATTTCGAGTGGGTTTAACCACACTTGAAGTGTCGGTGTCAACATTACATTCTAATCCGCCTATCCCTAGACACACACACACACACACACACACACACACACACACACACACACACACACACACACACACACACCCACGCACACGCACGCACACGCACACGCACGCGCCCGCGCACGCGCACACGCACACGCGCACACACACACAGAGTCGGGAGTATATGGATCGTTGAGCTGGCGGTGGACATCAAAGGGAGTTGTTTGACTAGGGTGGTGCACTGAGGGGTATAATGTTAAAGGTATAAAAGGTGCCCGACACAATAAAGAAAGTGCACACATACGATGTGCAAGGTTTGGGGACAAGTTCTTTTCAGTGCCACCACCATCTAGCACCTGGTCGACCAGGGTGGTGCCTCGAGGGGTACGACCTTCATGGTTTAACCACACATCAAGTGTTGGCGTCAACATTGCACGCACACACGGAGATGAAGAGAGGGAGAGGTCAAGATTATATGGATGGTCGGAAGCGGCGGTAGACCGTCAAAGGGAGCTGCTCAACAAGGGTGATGTGTGAGGGGCATAATGTTATGGTTATAAAAGTTTCCTGTGTAATTACAACCATACAAAGATACTGGACCATAGCAAGGGGTATAACTTGCATGCTCAACTTACATCTGTTCATTGTTTGTTGATAATTGTTGGTTTTGATGCCTAGACTCCAAAACACACACGCGCACACAGACTGACATACACTGTGGGCGCCGTCATTATGGTTATGGCCACCATGAGCGTAACAGCATGGGCGCAAGTCAAAGTCATATTTTTCACTGCGAGCAGTGGACGCACCTGCTGCAACTTTCCAGTTTGCAGAAAACCAGGCAGCATCTATCCAGCAACTGATACGAGCCTCGGTCTCGTCGCCTAGGAGTTGACTGACTCTCATGCGGAGGACGAAACGTTTCTCAGACTGCCTCTAGGAATTAGCTTTAGTTTGTCACAAGCTTCACGTACTAAGTGTCCTAGTATGTAGAGTTGACGTTGGGGTGAAATGTGGTACCACAAATTTGAATTTGTCTAGATGCTTGCTCATGTTTGAGACAATGTATCTTCAAGTACGTACATAATACTAGATTTGCTATATCTTGTTGCGTCGCATAGTAGTGTGGCATGAACATGGTAAGTGCAATGGGTTGAACCAAGGAAATCCATGAGATCTTAAGTCAGAGATGGCAGGATGCAGGTGTAACTCGAAGATGGTAGGATGTAGATGTCCCATGAAAGAAGCAAGGGGTTGTGCCACGCAAACCATGTATACAATTGTATCAGACCCTATGTTAACTATAGGCATAGCTATTACAGCCATATCTGAGGCGGTAGACAGACTGCTCAAAGCAAAAACAACCCAAAACTTCCATCTTAAATAGCTCGTTAATGTTATCTGATTACCAGCTGACTAAATGGTGAGAAAGCTACAGTAGTGTAGGTTATGACTTCTGCGCCATACCAAATTTTGTCTCCCAACTGCAGGTGCTGTAGATGCCCGTGCCTGCTGCCCTTAAAAACATGCCCAACCATTGTCTTCTCCTGGCAATAAATCCGTACATCAATCATCACAAAACAAAATCTAGGAACAAGTACTTAATCTAGGAACAAGTACTTAATCTAGGAACGACATAGTAAAGAAGCCCTCCAATTAGGAAGGAGTAGTCTGAATATTCACACAGGCAAATTTGAAAGTTTCAACCTTGGAATCGGCAAGTTCTACAATTCTACACAAAAACTTCTGAAGGTGATAACAGCAAGATTATTGACTAAGTAATGTGACAAAGAAGTTATGTGCTAATGTACATAATTGTTACTTACCCCCTATATAGTATCTCCCTGAATTTATTCTAACTGAAATAAATGGTATGAACTTCGTCTGAATTTCTTGACATGTAAAAACTGAAGCAACTATACCTGAAATACACACACTAAAGAAAGTGTGCTAACTCCAGGCCAACACGGAAAAAGTTCTGCACTACAAGTTCAGCCATGATCCGAATAAGAATTATATCAATGCAGCCACAAGCACACACATGGGCA
Organism: Triticum monococcum; assembly: GCA_034509565.1. Classification (NCBI taxonomy): domain Eukaryota; kingdom Viridiplantae; phylum Streptophyta; class Magnoliopsida; order Poales; family Poaceae; genus Triticum; species Triticum monococcum. The sequence continues at coordinate 703,092,954 of CM067847.1, forward strand.
TCAAATTTTCCTCAACACCAGCAGCCGGAGGCGCGCACGCAATATCTTAACAACTTTAGTCAACTAGAGCTTACGAGATCCACATGAAAAGCACAAACTGCATGCATGGAAGAAAAAAATTGAGCCAAAAAGTCAGTGGAGAAATCAACCTCATTGTTACAGGGGAGGGTCGAGGAGGGAGCCAGGAGGAGGGTGGTGATGATTCCATGAACATCTGTTTTATCACTGAAAAAAAGAATGGAGGAGCGATTCTTTGACTAACTGAAAAAAATGTGCTCACTCGTGTACATGTATCTACTACTTGCAAAATCAAGAAGGCACCAGTCACAGCCTCAACAAAAAATCCATCACTATCTGAACTTGTCAATCTCACCATCCTCACAAAATAAATAGGCACACAATTAAAAGACCAGGGTGCACACTTCATTAATTCAGAAAACATAGTGCACACGCAGTGCTCAAACATTTATTCAGATAACAGAGGTTTAGAAGATAAAGAGATTGACACTTCATTGTCATTTAAAACATAATGAAAAATCTGCCATCAGGTTAAGGGTAACTCCAAAGATTTCAGAGAAGAGTCAAACCAACAAATCTAGTAGCAGGTTTTAAGAGCTAATGGAAAATCGACGCACCTCCGAGGACTATGACAACAACCTCGCCCACGGCCCCGGTTGGAAAGGAAACAGTTCAAAATCCAGCCAGCACGCTCCAGAACTGCATACAACGATGGACATGTAAAAAAAATTATGAAACGACCGACAATGACTGTTGCCAGAACACGAACAATGCACATGAGAAGAAGAGGAAGTTGGGTGACAGAGTGAAGAACTTGCAGCAAATCAAATAATATAACAGCAATCTCACCTTCGAGCAACCATAAAACAACTTCAATAAAAACTACAACTCCCACAAATCCACTTAAGTTTGGCGACATGGCACATGAAGGCTGTTGCTGTGTGTGGCTGCGACTGCGAGACGGAGGTTGCACGGTGGAGATGAATGAGCGATTCCTCGGCCATCCATAAATTACATATTAGCACCTGCATAATCAAGAGAACAGATTAGAAATAAAGCCAGGATCTGAATGAATTAAGAAGATGGATGGGGAAGGGGATCAGAGAAGGACGACGGTGGTCGTGGCATGACCCATGTTGGATCAGCTCCACCGGCGACGGCCACGACCCCCAGAAAGGGGGTGGGAGAGGGTTGGGGCGCAACCGCTCACCGGGGAAGGGCCCACCTCAATTCAAGGGTATTCAGTTGAATACCCATTAATTTTGCCAAAAAACTAGATATATATAATGTATATACTGTGCATATATAAGGAAAAACGAAATTGTACAGTTAAACTTGCTAGTTAAGTATTTCAGCCCAAAACTCCACGACTCCGCGACTTGGCCCATTGGCCCAAGTGGCTGTAGCGCGCGCACGCATGCAGACCATCGATCTGTCGACCATCGGCCCTCAAAAAAAAATCTATCGATCAGGTCAGACGGAGACGAACCGACACCTTTGCCCTGTTCTCTCCCCACGCGGACGGTGAGCCGCCAGGAGGCCACGGCGGTTGCCATCGCCTGCTCGGCGATTGGACGTGCGAACGGCGGCCCGGACGGCGGGACGAATTCATCCCCGCTTACCCTGGTTCTGATCCAGCAGAGGGCAGCAGCCAGCAGGCATTGGTTCAGTTTCAAAGGCACAACCCACAGATTCAGGTATGATTGCTATTAGATATATTAATCCTTCACTTCTGAAATTGGGAGCTCTCTTCTCATGCCAATTCTTATTTCTTAGTCCAACTGAATAATATATCGCTGCAGGCAGGAGCAGAATTTTCTTCTCGTTAAGGAGGATGCACTACAGTACATACAAACAAAAGTAAGTTAGTTTGAGCACTTCTCTGCCTATATAATTATAGTGATATTAGAACTTGTTTGCAGTCGATTGTGAATTATTTAGACATGGGAATTTGCAATTTCCCATTTAAATTTGTAATGTGAAAATGTTTATAAATTTTGATTTTGCTACAGTGAACATTATCTAAAGAATAGTACTCCTGTAATTTGTAAGGTTTCTTATCCTTTTCTATTTTCTATTCTCTATATATCTTAGATTTTGCCACAATATGTTGAACAATTACTTTTACATGTTGAACAATGCAAGTTATGATCAATTTTGATGAATATAAAACATTATGAAATATCTTTTATATAGTTTAGAACTAGTACAATATATTACTATAATCGGTTATACACGCCAAAAGGAAGGCTATAGGCTTCCCAAAAGAAATTCAAAATTTGAATACACAATCTTTAATTCCTGGGCCCGTCCCTGGTGCCTGGCCGTGAAGGGGAAGGCCAAAGGATTGGGGCGGTGGGATCTAGAACAAGATTTATTTTTTGAGATCAATCGAGATGGAGAGAACAAGGAGAGAGACCGACCGGTGATTTTTCTGAGAAACTGGGTGGAAATAGCCCAGCCCACAGCCGGAGCACATCACGGCCGAAAATAACTATATAAGAAAACAATGCAAAGAGAACTTTTCATGGACTCAGAACCTTACGCGCACGGCCCGATGGCTGCAGGGTGTGCCAGCCTACGAGCTGGGCCTATGGCCTATGCACATGTGCATGTGGTCCAACTTCTGCTCAAAGAAGAAAAAAAGTTTAGACATAAAAAATGACGAAAATGCAAAGGGGGAAAGGGGATGGAACATATCCCAATGCTTGCATGTGACTGAGATAGCACTCTCTGCTAAGAAACACATCAGCCATGCTTTTCCATATATATATATATATATATATATATATATATATATATATATATATATATATATATATATATATATATATATATATATATATGGCAACATATCCTATGCATCCGGGGGGACTCGTGTATCCCATGTATCCATCCATCCTCAACCCTCTGATTCAAATCCCACGCGCAACATTAAAAGTGTGAGTAATTTGCACTTACACGCCCGCCCAGGCACGTAATCGTTGCATATTTGCAATAACGCCCAGTCCAAGCGTTTCGTCACCGTATAGATCGAACAGATCGGAAAACATGTCAAGGTAACATGCGACGACCATCAATGGCAGCTGGCTAGGCACCGGCAAGGCCGCGACAACTGCGTAAGATGAAACGCGCGCGGCGGCCGGCGGCGGCCACACAAGACGAAACGCCGGCGGCCGGCGGCCACCAGCCATCCACGCGACACGACGGCCACTAGATGACCATACAACCCAGCAGGCCGGCGCGTGGACGGCCACACAACACGGCGGCGGCGGCTAGCAACTCCATAAGGACTCGTCACATGCATGCAAACTCACGTTCTACCTACAGCTAATCAGGCTCATTACATGTGCTTGCGATCCGACTGTTGTGAAGGGGTTTCAATTAGTCAGATCTAATTTGTTGCGTGCCTCTCGGAACCAGAGATGAACGCCGTCGCTGTTTATTAATCGAAAGAGGTTTATCACAAAGATGCAGTTTCTTAGGTGGATAGGCGGGCGTCTATCTGCAAATTAGTCACGCTTTTGACGTTAGCCATGGGATTTGAATCAGAAGGCTCACAACAAATGGACACACGGATACAGAAACCCCCTGGATGCATATGATATGTTGCCTATATATATATATATATATATATATATATATATATATATATATATATATATATATGCAATAAAGAAATATATCATTCTCAACCTCAAGCTATAAAAATAATATCAGCTCTAATGATGTAAACTCATTGTTAGGCTCAACTGAATTTGCAAAATCAGACATCACCATCCCTTAGCCTATAATTTAAACAATGCCTCTCTAGTGCAGAATAAAGATAAATTTTCATGACCATGAATAGAACCACATGCACCAGCAAAGAAATATTAAGGTTTAGCAGATTTTTTAGTACTGTACGGAATGCAAATACTACATGCTGAGTTTAATCTCCCTACACCATGCATGTCTTGGGCCGAGAGTTGTTACCCATACAAAGGCAATAACATATTAAACAGTGTTTTGTGCTTGGCCACCATTCGAGATGTCCAATGCAACACCACTATTTTATAGCCTATGGTGTGAGCATCATGTAGGGTTACTTAGTAGTGTAAGGGCTCATAACCATCACTAAACTATTTGTACCGTGCATGAATGCTCCCAAGATCTCCCCCAAACAGTTGGCGCCATGAATTGTTCAATTCACTATGCACAGATCCTCATGAGTGATGTCCAGAGATCAATGGTGTTCAGTGTAGGTTCGGGTGAACCATGGTCCTGCTTAACATTCTCGTTTGGCAAGCAAAAGAACTCATTGATGGCATCCCCACTTGACAGTCATCACGGTTCTTTTGTGCAGGTTCTCATTCTTCCCTTGCACTGCTTACAGGTGGTGGCATGCGCATGACGATGGGGAGCCTTGAAGTCGCTGGCTGTAGCATAGCGCACCCATGGCAACCTCCATCTCCACCTTATTGCGGTCATCATGCCAAGTTGAGGAGGAGGCGGGAGCTGTTGAGGATGAAGTAATGCTCGGCGCCGCAGTCACTTATCGAGCTCCCATTCATTGAGTGTCACTCATTGTGACTCCATCAAGATGTGTAGAATGAGAGTAAACCACGATCACACGTCTGCCATCTTTGTTGCTACCTCTGTCCTGATACCTATCACCCACATCTGACGACTAGGTTGCTGATACAGTGAGGGAAAAAGTGAAAGAAGAGAACAACAAGTCTACCATCACCGCTTCTTTCGATGCTAGGAAATTGACATTGCAAAAAAAGTTGGGGCGGCAAGGGAGGCTATGTAAATATGTAGGGGGTAGTTGTACATAAAATTTTCTGTAATGAAGGTGGGAGATTTGATGACATGAAGAGCATGGATCACCTACAGTATTAGGTGGGGATAGTTATGCCAGTTGTAGCTTTTAAAAAGAGTAGTTTTGAACCACAACTTCAGTTATCTCTAATAGGCGTGAATCCTTTTTATAAGGGTAGTGCTACGCGTAAGCCGACGAATCTTTTAAAAAAGTCCGACGCCTTGGCAATCGCAAGATGTACATCTATCTAGCATCCAACGTTGTTTTCATCATTGCAACAAGGATAGTGTTGCAGAATACTTTGCAACAGAGCTTGATTTGCACAAATCTTTTGCAACACAGATGATGTTGCAGATTTGTTTTCTCTATTTTTGCAACATGGGTGTTGTTGCAGAAAAAATGCAGTTTTTTCATTTTTTTTGCAATATGAGTGTTGTTGTGGAAGGCAATTTTGCAATAAACATGACGTTGCATAAAGAGAGACGCAAAGGACACACGTACATGTGTCACATAGAGGAGGCGGCAGATCTCTCGCGTGCGATCTACCGTCTGAAGACGAGGAGATGGCTCCCTGAAGATGGAATAAGGTTCTCCCTGCCCAGCCCCCTCCCGGATGGTGTTTCTAGTGTCGCCGGAGGGCTTGTGGAGGTTTGTCTCCGGAGGATCTCATGAAATTCGATCGTCCTTTGTCTTTGATGGATCCGCTTGAATCCGATTTGTTCATGTGTCTATAGGTTCGATTTTTCCGATCTACGCTTCTCTTCATCGACGACGATTGTTGTTCTGGTGCGCCGGTTCTCTGGGGCCTTAGCACAATAACTTTTCAAATGTCTACTACAATAAGGTTTGCCTGGCTTAGGTTATCGAGCGGGGATGATGATGGCGCGCCTTCGCCTCGATCCAGTGCTTGTAGTTATCGCTAGGTGGTCTACAAACTTGGATGTAAATTTGTACTTCTAATTTTTGTTGTACTACCATGATAGTTGACGAATAGATCAGAAGTTTTTCCAGCAAAAACAAGTACACTTTCGCTTATCTTCAGTAGGCATGAATATATTTTTATAGTGTATGAACCTTTTTAAAAACATATGCATACTTTTTTCAATTACATAATCAATTATTAAAATGTGTGAACAATTTTTAATTGCATGAACATTTTAAGTGAACGCAGTTTTAAAATACATGCTTTTAGAAGTACATGATTTATTGATATTGTATGAATGAATACTGTTGAGATTTAGGAACAATAACAAAAATAAATTGTACCTATTTTATAATGGGCTACACTAGTTGCCTCCCATTCACCTACCTCCAGATCTCAAGCAGGGAAATTTTGTTTGTTTGATGGAAGATTCAACACCCCTCTCATGTGCTTAAGGCTTAAATATTTGAATCACTATTATAACGAGATTTGTGTATAAGATAGGCTACATGAAAATACTTCCGCGTGTTTGCTTTGTCATTTGCCGGTTCACATGTACTCTATTTTTCATTTTACCTGACAAAACTTCTACACTGGCATGGAGTATCTGCTCCCAAGCTCAATTGCTCCCTAATGAACAGTAAAATAAAAAATAGTTAAATAATTCCAACAATTCTGATTTTTTGGTAAACTTTGACAAATATTTTGTATGCTCGCAAAATTTCAGCATAAAATGACATTCATGGAAGCCGTGGCAAAACAGAAATTGATGCTCCAAAAATTCTAGTTATGAAAACATTTTGGAGTGTTGATTTTGTTTTTCCATGACTTCCACGAATGTCATTTCAGGATGAAAATTGTTAAGCATAGAAAACATTAATTTGTCAATTTTCTTGAAAGAGTTTAGTAATTTTTCCGATTTTACAGTTCATTAGGTTGCATTTGAGCTCGAGATGACTCACACACATATTGGAATCACAAACTCGTAGAATGAGTTCTCTCTTAGATTATCAACACATTCCAGAACCCAAATTAAGGCATCACTCCTAGTCTTGTTCATAAGGACGGGACACATGGTGGTCACATTCGGGAAAACTTCACTTGTTTCAAATCTCTCAATGGACAAGCATCACCATTCACCAAGGTTACAATAGCCTTCTTATGAATTGCCTTGTCAAGGTAACAATGTGCTCTAATTGCACTTGAGCAGTTGCATAGACGTGCTTGCAACTAGTTTAATTCAAAATAACTATTTCTCAAATAACATACAAAAAATATCAAACATGTTGTTAATGTTTGGGCTAGCATTAGTATGCCGCAAAGGAAATTCATAGCAGGAATCTTCATTTAGGGACAAGGCGGGCGAGCGAGCACCTGAATAAATCGGTTGACGAAGAAAATCCATTGACATGGGGATAATATGTGGGCCTGGCTTGAAGGAACAGGCTCTATAATTTAAATGGTAAAAATGTGGCACACGTTTGGTAAAATGTGGTCAAATGGATGGAATTTCATTAAACGGGGTGATCCTTCTTAAGAATGTGAAAAGAGGAGTAAACCGGAATTTATTCCAATCCAAAACAACCCTGAAATTTAAATAGATTTTAAATATATTTTGGGAGTGCATACTGGAAGAACCAAATTAGCTAGCACATACTTTCCAGGACGGATAAGGAGGAGGAAGAGAAAGGAAGGGATACTATAATAAAGGAGGCATATATAACAAAGGATGAGGGACTTAAGGTTAAAATGATCTCTTCTTTAGTTATGAAAGGACAATATTATATTTAACTATGAACAACATAGGACAATAGCATACATGTATCATTTCTTGGATGTACTTCATATTCCAACTTGTTTTTTATAAAGGGCGGTTTTTTATATATATTGTCACATCCAGAGAATACAAGCACCATGAGTATGTGTCGGGCCTTTGCACGATTAGGATGCACACATGTAACACAAACACACACGCAAATAAAAAAGAAACACAACCCTCTATAGTCCCACCAAATCAAACTCAAGGATACAACAATAACCGTTGACATCAAACACCACTGATGAAAACAACCAGTTGCGATAGAAGTGCTTCAAAAGGACACCTCCAAGAAACGACATGCAAGCATTGTCGTCGCCAGATCCACCAAATGAGGCTAGAACTTAATTAGCCTTTCATCCTAAATAGAAGGTTGGGCAAACTTCATACAATACCTCCAACAAGTGTATGATGTATAACACCACAACTGTAAGGTACAACTAGTGCATGTCAGACCTATTTTTTTACTTTAGAACTCGAGGACATGTGCTTAATAGCACCAACAAATTTGAGTCACCATGTATTGATGCCCCCACTTTCAATGAATAAGTCACTATTGCAAGATAGATCATCACCCCTCAATAGCCCTACACGCTAAAAACCCTGATGTGGACATCACCATGCAACTGGACACATTACAAGTACGAGGAGCAGAGCATCAGAGCACGCTCACTGTTACCAATAAGGTCATTGAGGTAGCCAAGAGACTATCTAAGGGACCAACTGGCGGGCTCAACTCATCAACAATGATTGGATGCAGCCTACAAAAATAAAGTCCGCCAATGTTGCGAAAAACCCACACGGGGCAATTCAGCTGGCCGCCATGTCTTCATTGAAGTCAGCCGACCACGGTTCAGGACAAGACACCGAGCTTTCGGGTAGGAAGAACATGTAGGGAAGCCTCGTAGGGGCCTGATCACCGTCATCCTCCGCCATATATGAGGCTAGAAATAAATAAGAACCATATGCATGTACACGGATACAAATAAGAACCATATGCTGGAAACAGATGATTCGTTTTGTTTTTTATGTGTAGTGCTTTAATTGTTACTTGTCTCATGTAGTCCTCAGGAAAATCCAGTTTTTAAGATCTCGGGTCTACCAGCTGCCATTATAGAACTAATTGATGATTGAGGTAGATATGTGTAAATTCAATGTGCATTCGCTAGTTATCATGCTGATAGAACACTGGCCACACCTGATAACTAGTTACAAAACTACTTCACGGACCATAGTTGTGCCCGACCTTTGCACAGCGGGTAAATCGAGTGGCCGAATCCCTTTTCAAACCTATGCACGTTCGGCTAGATTTAAGCATCGTCTAGGAATCATGCGATTTTGGTTGTGTGTATAGAACGACTCAACTAGTTATTAGGAGTTCGGTAATACATTAGCATATGATAAATAACAAAGACATTGTTGGCCCAAACATATGCCACTACTGCAGGATGGTCCAAACGCGACACTACAATTAGAGACCCTTGGACAAAGCTGCGTGCGATGTCATAATCGCAAACGATGGTGTAAAAAACCGTCAAAAAAGGTGCAAAACATCTGCGATGACAGATGCATCAAACACGGTTCAGAATTTAGTTGCGTGTGCAATGCAGGACATACGGTTCAGCTCAATTAACTGTTTGGGATGAGGAGGCACAAAAGAAACGGGCAGCCAGATGAAGGCGTGTGCGATATACAACATAAGGTTCACTGGGATGAGCTGTGTGTGATTAGGCAACACAATGAAAATGGTTCAACTGAACAATATGTGTGTGATACATGGCAAACAGGTCCGTAATCTGAAATGTGTGCGAAGACCAATAATAACACAAACGATTGCTGCTAATAAGCCGTGTGAATTGCTCTGTCTACAGTAGAATAACATGTATATATATAACTAAAATGAACATCCAATTACATAAGTGACTATATAGATCATTTGCACACACCTCAATAAACAATTGCATGCATTCTAAAGGAGGAAAAACGATCGTCTAGTCATCTACTTCTTGTGACGCTCCCGCCACTGCTATGTGGCTTGATCCCTCGTCTGGGTCAGGAAGAAGAAAATTCCTCATATCAACGATCCGCTGATACGTCTCCAACGTATCTATAATTTTTGATTGCTCCATGCTATTATATTATCTGTTTTGGATGTCAATGGGCTTTATTTTACACTTTTATATCATTTTTGAGACTAACCTACTAATCGGAGGCCCAACCCAAATTGTTGTTTTTTTTGCCTATTTTAGGGTTTCAAAGAAAAGGAATATCAAACGGAGTCCAAACGGAATGAAACCTTCGGGAACGTGATTTTCTCAACAAACGTGATCTAGGAGACTTGGAGTGGCCGTCAAGAAACAATGGAGGAAGGCACGAGGCAGGGGCGCACCCTCCACCCTCGTGGGCCCTCCGTTGCACCACCGACGTATTTCTTCCTCCTATATATATCCACGTACCCCCCAAACATCCAGGATCACCACGAAAACCTAATTCCACCGCTGCAACCTTCTGTACCTGAGAGATCCCATCTTGGGGCCTTTTCCGGAGCTCCGCCGGAGGGGGCATTGATCACGGAGGGCCTCTACATCAACTTCATGGCCTCTCCGGTGATGTGTGAGTAGTTTACTTCAGGCCTACGGGTCCATAGTTATTAGCTAGATGGCTTCTTCTCTCTCTTTGGATCTCAATACAAAGTTCTCCTCTATTCTCTTAGAGATCTATTCGATGTAATCTTCTTTTGCGGTGTGTTTGTCGAGATCCGATGAATTATGGGTTTATGATCCAGATTATCTATTGAATTATTAGGTTGTTTTGGCCTACTAGATTGATCTTTCTTGCAATGGGAGAAGTGCTTAGCTTTGGGTTCAATCTTGCGGTGCTCGATCCCAGTGACAGAAAGGGAAATTACACGTATTGTATCGTTGCCATCGAGGATAAAAAGATGGGGTTTATATCATATTGCATGAGTTTATCCCTCTACATCATGTCATCTTGCTTAAAGCATTACTCTGTTCTTATGAACTTAATACTCTAGATGCATGCTGGATAGCGGTCGATGTGTGGAGTAATAGTAGTAGATGCAGGTAGGAGTCGATCTACTTGTCTCGGACGTGATGCCTATATACATGATCATACCTAAATATTCTCATAACTATGCTCAATTCTATCAATTGCTTGACAGTAATTCGTTTATCCACCATAATACTTATCCTCTTGAGAGAAGCCACTAGTGAAACCTATGGCCCCCGGGTCTATCTTGTATCATATTAATCTTCGAACACTTAGTTATTTCCTTTGCCGTTTATTTTATTTTGCATCTTTATTTCTCTTTATCATAAACATACCAAAAATATTATCTTATCATATCTATCAGATCTCACTCTCGTAAGTGACCGTGAAGGGCTTGACAACCCCTTTATCGCGTTGGTTGCGAGGTACTTATTTGTTTGTGTAGGTGCGTGGGACTTGAGTGTGATCTCCTACTGGATTGATACCTTGGTTCTCAAAAACTGAGGGAAATACTTACGCTACTTTGTTGCATCACCCTTTCCTCTTCAAGGGGAAACCAACGCAGCGCCCAAGAGGTAGCATCTGCATGTACATCTCGTAGTTTGTGTACGCGTTCTTGGCCGCGTACTTGACATGTTGTTCATCCAGTCTCTTATGCCACACACTGTGCCAGTCGTTCTTGTATTGCTCTCTTGCTTCATCTTCGCGTAGTAGGGGTCGATGATGGCCGAGGCGAGGTCAACCAGGGAGTTCAGTTTGCTTTTGTCGCTGCCCCAGACCTTGTAGTGGTGCTGGATGTTGACAAGATTCAGGCATTTCAAGTCCGAGACCTTGAGCGCTTTTAGATCGTTGGTGGTGTCCACCGTAGTGAAACTGTAGTCGGAGCTCTTGATAAACGTGGAGAAACGCTCGCAAGGCCTTGAGGCAAGGTGGAAGTGGTAGACGAGGACGTCATGTCCCACGCACAACTGGGCGACGACAACCTTCTGATCATGCCTGGCACGACCGATGGTGTTCTCGAGGTCGAAGCCGACCACTTGGTGCTTGTCCTCGGCAAGGAACTGCTCCATAGTTTGGATGGAGCTCTCCACCGAGACCGGATCGTTAGTGTACACAATCGAGAGGGCCTTCCCCCTCACGTGGGTGTCCACTACGGGATGCGTGGTGAACTGCCTGCCGTGTCATCGTCGTCGGCCGCTGGGAGCACCATTGCAGCCACGGGGAGCGCCATTGGAACCGCTGGATGTCCTCACTGTATGTGTCCTCGTGGATGTGCTTATTGTGTCGTGTGAGACGAGAGATGAAGGTAAATGGTCACAGGATTAAAAGAGGGCCGGGCGGTGTGGATTCTCAACGCGTCCGCATGGCAGTTTTTGCAGCGGGTAACTGCATCGTCGCGCCGCGCCCGGCGCAACCCCTTGCACACGAACGTGCGTGATCGTGCGTCGGCCCGAAACACTGGCAGCGCGTGTGGAGGGACGAGGACAGAGCACCCGTAGGGACGCGAGAGCAGAGCAAGCGCGGCGGGACGCGAGCAGAGCGTGCAGCGGCCGACTGAACTGCAAGCAATCACACACATAGAGCAGTTGAACACGCAGGAAACGGTCACCTACAAGCCGGCCGACAGTTGCGTCGCTGCGTAGAGAGCGGCCATGTGGTACCACCTCTGTCTAGTCTATAGTCTCCTTTATATTCGGTGCCATACTTTGCCCTCAAATTTAACCAACAAAATGTTCATGCATGTTTTAAAAATTATATAATTGGATACTTTGTTCAAATACAAATCAAACTATATAATCTTTGGTGACTTGCATTTGTATTTTATTAGTTAAATCACACCTATAAACTAGGACGGTGGTATAGTAGGTAATTAAATCATAAATGTTTTTTATTAACCGTATGTGTACGTGGCATTTCGTCCTCCTCTCGCACGTCTTGTCACCTCGCTACTGCAGATGGCTTACATCGCAAACTTGCGCAGCGCGCAGGGGCGTTCTTTTTGCTAAACAGTGGCGTCAATGAATCGTCGGTGAGCCCGTTCCCACGCAACCTCGCAGGTTCCTGCCCGACTCGATGAAATCCCCCAAAATCCCAATTCTTACCAGCTTAGTATAAAAACCCTCACGGCCGGCGAGTCATGCGCCGCATTTTGCTCTCCATCCCTGTAGCTTATCTCGTCTGCTTCTCTCACATTCGCCAATGGCAGCGGTCTGTTGTCATCGCTCAGCCACTCCACCGTCATCAGAGGACAGCTCCAGCTGGGAGGCTACCTCGCGACGGTGGCGCAGTCCCTGATGTAGTATAGTGCGCGTGGCGTCCCTGTTGGGTGTGTGCGGAACACCCACCACACGCTCCGCCGCCGGTGCCTGTCGGCAGCTGTTGCCGGCCGCCGTTGCCTCCACATCACCGTCGAAAGCCAAGGACATCGCCCACTCCGCCGCCACGGCCCTACGGCGGGAGATGGCCGTCATGGCCGCCACCCCACTGCCGGCCACCATGGCCATCACCCGCTCTGCCACCGTGGCCCGAAGACGGGAGGTGGTAGTCATTGTCGCCACCCCGTCATCGGCCGCCGTGGCCGCCAGCCCACCGTCGACCGCCGGGGTCATCACCCGCTCCGCCACCGCCGCCTGAAGGCGGGAGGCGGAGGTGGATGCCTGCACGTGCGACAGCGACCTTGCGCGCTACACCAAGTTCCTGCGGGAGGAGGAGGAGCGCCTCATCGATCATGCAAAGAGCCTTACCGCTGCAGTGGCCGCGACACACGCCACCTCAGAGGCGAGGAATCAGGAGATCTACGAGGAGAACCACCGCTTTGGGAGGGGTCGCCTGGAGCGGCAGAGGGCGTTTGAGGTGAGCGTTGCTGAAGTTGCGTTAGCAGCAGGCACCGCATTACGGTAGGCACTTCCTCCTCCGCCTCTTACTGAGCGCGCTCGGCAGATGAGATGCAGCCGGAAGTAGTACAAAGCCCCTCCATAGTAGTAGTAGTATTTAGGGGCTATTTTGTTCAGTTCATCTTGAAGGAAATATGCCCTAGAGGCAATAATAAAGATATTATTTATTTCCTTATATCATGATAAATGTTTATTATTCATGCTAGAATTATATTAACCGGAAACATGATACATGTGTGAATACATAGACAAACAGAGTGTCACTAGTATGACTCTACTTGACTAGCTCGTTAATCAAAGATGGTTATGTTTCCTAACCATGGACAAAGAGTTGTCATTTGATTAACGGGATCACATCATTAGTTGAATGATCTGATTGACATGACCCATTCCACTAGCTTAGCACCCGATCGTTTAGTATGTTGCTATTGCTTTCTTCATGACTTATACATGTTCCTATGACTATGAGATTATGTAACTCCTGTGTGCCGGAGGAACACTTTGTGTGCTACCAAATGTCACAACGTAACTGGGTGATTATAAAGGTGCTCTACAGGTGTCTCCAAAGGTACATGTTGGGTTGACGTATTTCGAGATTAGGATTTGTCACTCCGATCGTCGGAGAGGTATCTCTGGGCCCTCTCGGTAGTGCACATCACTTAAGCCTTGCAAGCATTGCAACTAATGAGTTAGTTACGGGATGATGTATTACGGAACGAGTAAAGAGACTTGCCGGTAACGAGATTGAACTAGGTATTGGATACCGACGATCGAATCTCGGGCAAGTAACATGCCGATGACAAAGGGAACAACGTATGTTGTTATGCGGTCTGACCGATAAAGATCTTCGTAGAATATGTAGGAGCCAATATGGGCATCCAGGTCCCGCTATTGGTTATTGACCGGAGACGTGTCTCGGTCATGTCTACATTGTTCTCGAACGTAGGGTCCGCACGCTTAACGTTACGATGACAGTTATTATGAGTTTATACATTTTGATGTACCGAAGGTAGTTCGGAGTCCCGGATGTGATCACGGACATGACAAGGAGTCTCGAAATGGTCGAGACATAAAGATCAATATATTGGAAGCCTATATTTGGACATCGGAATCATTCCGGGTGAAATTGGCATTTTACAGGAGTACCGAGGGGTTACCGGAACCCCCCGGGGGGTTAATGGGCCTTCATGGGCCATAAGGGAGAAGAGAGGGGCCGGCCAGGGCAGGCCGCGCGTCCCCTCCCCCGCTAGTCCGAATAGGACAAGGAAGGGGGGGGGGCGCCCCCCTTTCGTCTTCTCCTTCCCCCTTTCCTTCTCCAACAAGGCAAAAGAGGGGGGGAGTCCTACTCCCAGTGGGAGTAGGACTCCTCCAGGCGCACCCCTTGGGGCCGGCCGCACCTCCCCTCCCTCCTTTATATACGGGGGCAGGGGGGCACCCTAGAACACACAAGTTGATCATCGTGATCGTTCCTTAGCCGTGTGCGATGCCCCCCTCCACCATATTCCACCTCGGTCATATTGTTGTAGTGCTTAGGCGAAGCCCTGCGACGGTAGAACATCAAGATCGTCACCACGCCATTGTGCTGACGGAACTCATCCCCGAAGCTTTGCTGGATCGGAGCCCGGGGAGCGTCATCGAGCTGTACGTGTGCTAAGAACTCGGAGGTGCCAGAGTAACGGTGCTTGGATCGGTCGGATAGGGAAGACGTACGACTACTTCCTCTATGTTGCGTCAACGCTTCCGCTTCGGTCTATAAGGGTACATAGACAACACTCTCCCCTCTCGTTGCTATGCATCACCATGATCTTGCGTGTGCGTAGGAAATTTTTGAAATTACTACGTTCCCCAACAGTGGCATCCGAGCCTAGGTTTTATGGTTTGATGTTATATGCACGAGTAGAACACAAGTGAGTTGTGGGCGATATAAGTCATACTGCCTACCAGCATGTCATACTTTGGTTCGGCGGTATTGTTGGATGAAGCGACCCGGACCGACATTACGCATACGCTTACGCGAGAGCGGTTCTCCCGACGTGCTTTGCACATAGGTGGCTTGCGGTTGACTGTTTCTCCAACTTTAGTTGAACCGAGTGTGGCTACGCCCGGTCCTTGCGAAGGTTAAAACGGCATCAACTTGACAAACTATCGTTGTGGTTTTGATGCGTAGGGCATGTTGTGATGTGATATGGTCAAGACATGATGCTAAATTTTATTGTATGAGATGATCATGTTTTGTAACTGAGTTATCGGCAACTGGCAGGAGCCATATGGTTGTCGCCTTATTGTATGCAATGCAATCGCCCTGTAATACTTTACTTTATCACTAAGCGGTAGCGATAGTCGTAGAAGCATAAGATTGGCGAGATGACAACGATGCTACGATGGAGATCAAGGTGTCGCGCCGGTGACGATGGTGATCATGACGGTGCTTCGGAGATGGAGATCACAAGCACAAGATGATGATGGCCATATCATATCACTTATATTGATTGCATGTGATGTTTATCTTTTATGCATCTTATCTTGCTTTGATTGACGGTAGCATTATAAGATGATCTCTCACTAAATTATCAAGAAGTGTTCTCCCTGAGTATGCACCGTTGCCAAAGTTCGTCGTGCCCAGACACCACGTGATGATCGGGTGTGATAAGCTCTACGTCCATCTACAACGGGTGCAAGCCAGTTTTGCACACGCAGAATACTCAGGTTAAACTTGACGAGCCTAGCATATGCAGATATGGCCTCAGAACACGGAGACCGAAAGGTCGAGCGTGAATCATATAGTAGATATGATCAACATAATGATGTTCACCATTGAAAACTAATCCATTTCACGTGATGATCGGTTATGGTTTAGTTGATTTGGATCACGTGATCACTTAGAGGATAAGAGGGATGTCTATCTAAGTGGGAGTTCTTAAGTAATATGATTAAATTGAACTTGAATTTATCATGAACTTAGTACCTGATAGTATCTTGCTTATGTATGTTTGATTGTAGATAGATGGCCCGTGCTGTTGTTCCGTTGAATTTTAATGCGTTCCTTGAGAAAGCAAAGTTGAAAGATGATGGTAGCAATTACATGGACTGGGTCCGTAACTTGAGGATTATCCTCATTGCTTCACAGAAGAATTACGTCCTGGAAGCACCGCTGGGTGCCAGGCCTGCTGCTGGAGCAACACCAGATGTTATGAACGTCTGGCAGAGCAAAGCTGATGACTACTCGATAGTTCAGTGTGCCATGCTTTGCGACTTAGAATCGGGACTTCAACGACGTTTTGAACGTCATGGAGCATATGAGATGTTCCAGGAGTTGAAGTTAATATTTCAAGCAAATGCCCGGATTGAGAGATATGAAGTCTCCAATAAGTTCTATAGCTGCAAGATGGAGGAGAACAGTTCTGTCAGTGAGCATATACTCAGAATGTCTGGGTATAATAATCACTTGATTCAGATGAGAGTCAATCTTCCAGATGATTGCGTCATTGACAGAATTCTCCAATCACTGCCACCAAGCTACAAGAGCTTCGTGATGAACTATAATATGCAAGGGATGAATAAGACTATTCCTGAGCTCTTCGCAATGTTGAAAGCTGCGGAGGTAGAAATCAAAAAGGAGCATCAAGTGTTTATGGTCAACAAGACCACTAGTTTCAAGAAAAAGGGCAAAGGGAAGAAGAAGGGGAACTTCAAGAAGAACAGCAAGCAAGTTGCTGCTCAAGAGAAGAAACCCAAGTCTGGACCTAAGCCTGAAGCTGAGTGCTTCTACTGCAAGCAGACAGGTCACTGGAAGTGGAACTGCCCCAAGTATTTGGCGGATAAGAAGGATGGCAAGGTGAACAAAGGTATATGTGATATACATGTTATTGATGTGTACCTTACTAGAGCTCGCAGTAGCACCTGGGTATTTAATACTGGTTCTGTTGCTAATATTTGCAACTCGAAACAGGGACTACGGATTAAGCGAACACTGGCAAAAGACGAGGTGACGATGCACGTGGGAAATGGTTCCAAAGTCGATGTGATCGCGGTCGGCACACTACCTCTACATCTACCGTCGGGATTAGTATTAGACCTAAATAATTGTTATTTGGTGCCAGCGTTGAGCATGACATTATATCTGGATCTTGTTTGATGCAAGACGATTATTCATTTAAATCAGAGAATAATGGTTGTTCTATTTATATGAGTAATATCTTTTATGGTCATGCACCCTTGAAGAGTGGTCTATTTCTGATGAATCTCGATAGTAGTGATACACATATTCATAATGTTGAAACCAAAAGATGCAGAGTTGATAATGATAGTGCAACTTATTTGTGGCACTGCCGTTTAGGTCATATCGGTGTAAAGCGCATGAAGAAACTCCATACTGGTGGACTTTTGGAACCACTTGATTATGAATCACTTGGTACTTGCGAACCGTGCCTCATGGGCAAGATGACTAAAACACCGTTCTCCGATACTATGGAGAGAGCAACAGATTTGTTGGAAATCATACATACAGATGTATGTGGTCCGATGAATATTGAGGCTCGTGGTGGATATCGTTATTTTCTCACCTTCACAGATGACTTAAGCAGATATGGGTATATCTACTTAATGAAACATAAGTCTGAAACATTTGAAAAGTTCAAAGAATTTCAGAGTGAAGTTGAAAATCATTGTAACAAGAAAATAAAGTTTCTACGATCTGATCGTGGAGGAGAATATTTGAGTTATGAGTTTGGTGTACATTTGAAACAATACGGAATAGTTTCGCAACTCACGCCACCCGGAACACCACAGCATAATGGTGTATCCGAACGTCGTAATCGTACTTTACTAGATATGGTGCGATCTATGATGTCTCTTACTGATTTACCACAATTGTTTTGGGGTTATGCTTTAGAGACGGCCGCATTCACGTTAAATAGGGCACCATCAAAATCCGTTGAGACGACGCCTTATGAACTATGGTTTGGCAAGAAACCAAAGTTGTCGTTTCTTAAAGTTTGGGGCTGCGATGCTTATGTGAAAAAGCTTCAACCTGATAAGCTCGAACCCAAATCGGAGAAATGTGTCTTCATAGGGTACCCAAAGGTGACTGTTGGGTACACCTTCTATCACAGTTCCGACGGCAAGACATTCGTTGCTAAGAATGGATCCTTTCTAGAGGAGGAGTTTCTCTCGAAAGAAGTGAGTGGGAGGAAAGTAGAACTTGATGAGGTAACTGTACCTGCTCCCTTATGGGAAAGTAGTTCATCACAGAAATCGCTTTCTGCGACACCAACACCTATTGGTGAGGAATTTAATGATGATGACCATGAAATTTCAGATCAAGTTACTACTGAGCCTCGTAGGTCAACCAGAGTAAGATCCGCACCAGAGTGGTACGGTAATCCTGTTCTGGAAATCATGCTACTAGATCATGATGAACCTACGAACTATGAAGAAGCGATGGTGAGCCCAGATTCCGCGAAATGGCTTGAAGCCATGAAATCTGAGATGGGATCCATGTATGAAAACAAAGTATGGACTTTGGTTGACTTGCCCGATGATCGGCAAGCAATTGAGAATAAATGGATCTTCAAGAAGAAGACCGACGCTGACGGTAATATTACTGTCTACAAAGCTCGACTTGTCGCAAAAGGTTTTCGACAAGTTCAAGGGGTTGACTACGATGAGACCTTCTCACCCGTAGCGATGCTTAAGTTTGTCCGAATCATGTTAGCAATTGCCGCATTTTATGATTATGAAATTTGGCAGATGGATGTCAAAACTGCATTCCTGAATGGATTTCTGGAAGAAGAGTTGTATATGATGCAACCAGAAGGTTTTGTCGATCCAAAGGGTATGGTGCTAACAAAGTGTGCAAGCTCCAGCGATCCATTTATGGACTGGTGCAAGCCTCTCGGAGTTGGAATAAACGCTTTGATAGTGTGATCAAAGCATTTGGTTTTATACAGACTTTTGGAGAAGCCTGTATTTACAAGAAAGTGAGTGGGAGCTCTGTAGCATTTCTGATATTATATGTGGATGGCATATTACTGATTGGAAATGATATAGAATTTCTGGATAGCATAAAGGGATACTTGAATAAGAGTTTTTCAATGAAAGACCTCGGTGAAGCTGCTTACATATTAGGAATAAAGATCTATAGAGATAGATCAAGAAGCTTAATTGGACTTTCACAAAGCACATACCTTGACAAGATTTTGAAGAAGTTCAAAATGGATCAAGCAAAGAAAGAGTTCTTGCCTGTGTTACAAGGTGTGAAGTTGAGTCAGACTCAATGCCCGACCACTGCAGAAGATAGAGAGAAAATGAAAGATGTTCCCTATGCTTCAGCCATAGTCTCTATCATGTCTGCAATGCTGTGTACCAGACCTGATGTGTGCCTTGCTATAAGTTTAGCAGGGAGGTAACAAAGTAATCCAGGAGTGGATCACTGGACAGCGGCCAAGAACATCCTAAAATAACTGAAAAGGACTAAGGATATGTTTCTCGTATATGGAGGTGACAAAGAGCTCATCGTAAACGGTTACGTTGATGCAAGCTTTGACACTGATCCGGAGGATTCTAAATCGCAAACCGGATACGTGTTTATATTAAACGGTGGAGCTGTCAGTTGGTGCAGTTCTAAACAAAGCGTCGTGGCGGGATCTACATGTGAAGCGGAGTACATAACTGCTTCGGAAGCAGCAAACAAAGGAGTCCGGATGAAGGAGTTCATATCCGATCTAGGTGTCATACCTAGTGCATCGGGTCCAATGAAAATCTTTTGTGACAATACTGGTGCAATTGCCTTGGCAAAGGAATCCAGATTTCACAAAAGAACCAAGCACATCAAGAGACGCTTCAATTCCATCCGGGATCTAGTCCAGGTGGGAGACATAGAAATTTGCAAGATACATACGGATCTGAATGTGGCAGACCCGTTGACTAAGCCTCTTCCACGAGCAAAACATGATCATCACCAAGGCTCCATGGGTGTTAGAATCATTACTGTGTAATCTAGATTATTGACTCTAGTGCAAGTGGGAGACTGAAGGAAATATGCCCTAGAGGCAATAATAAAGATATTATTTATTTCCTTATATC
The DNA here is from genome assembly GCA_034509565.1 of Triticum monococcum. Taxonomy (NCBI): domain Eukaryota; kingdom Viridiplantae; phylum Streptophyta; class Magnoliopsida; order Poales; family Poaceae; genus Triticum; species Triticum monococcum. The sequence continues at coordinate 703,113,500 of CM067847.1, forward strand.
ATTAGAAATGTTTATTATTCATGCTAGAATTGTATTAACCGGAAACATGATACATGTGTGAATACATAGACAAACAGAGTGTCACTAGTATGCCTCTACTTGACTAGCTCGTTAATCAAAGATGGTTATGTTTCTAACCATGGACAAATAGTTGTCATTTGATTAACGGGATCACATCATTAGTTGAATGATCTGATTGACATGACCCATTCCACTAGCTTAGCACCCGATCGTTTAGTATGTTGCTATTGCTTTCTTCATGACTTATACATGTTCCTATGACTATGAGATTATGTAACTCCCGTGTGCCGGAGGAACACTTTGTGTGCTACCAAACGTCACAACGTAACTAGGTGATTATAAAGGTGCTCTACAGGTGTCTCCAAAGGTACATGTTGGGTTGACGTATTTCGAGATTAGGATTTGTCACTCCGATCGTCGGAGAGGTATCTCTGGGCCCTCTCGATAATGCACATCACTTAAGCCTTGCAAGCATTGCAACTAATGAGTTAGTTGCGGGATGATGTATTACGGAACGAGTAAAGAGACTTGCCGATAACGAGATTGAACTAGGTATTGGATACCGACGATCGAATCTCGGGCAAGTAACATGCCGATGACAAAGGGAACAACGTATGTTGTTATGCGGTCTGACCGATAAAGATCTTCGTAGAATATGTAGGAGCCAATATGGGCATCCAGGTCCCGCTATTGGTTATTGACCGGAGACGTGTCTCGGTCATGTCTACATTGTTCTCGAACCGTAGGGTCCGCATGCTTAAAGTTACGATGATAGTTATTATGAGTTTATACATTTTGATGTACCGAAGGTAGTTCGGAGTCCCGGATGTGATCACGGACATGACGAGGAGTCTCGAAATGGTCGAGACATAAAGATCGATATATTGGAAGCCTATATTTGGACATCGGAATCATTCCGAGTGAAATCGGCATTTTACAGGAGTACCGAGGGGTTACCAGAACCCCCCGGGGGGTTAATGGGCCTTCATGGGCCATAAGGGAGAAGAGAGGGGCCGGCCAGGGCAGGCCGCGCGCCCCCTCCCCCCCTAGTCCGAATAGGACAAGGAAGGGGGGGGGGGCGGCGCCCCCCTTTCCTCTTCTCCTTCCCCCTTTCCTTCTCCAACAAGGCAAAAGAGTGGGGGGAGTCCTACTCCCAGTGGGAGTAGGACTCCTCCAGGCGCACCCCTTGGGGCCGGCCGCACCTCCCCTCCCTCCTTTATATACGGGGGCAGGGGGGCACCCTAGAACACACAAGTTGATCATCGTGATCGTTCCTTAGCCGTGTGCGATGCCCCCTCCACCATATTCCACCTCGGTCATATTGTTGTAGTGCTTAGGTGAAGCCCTGCGACGGTAGAACATCAAGATCGTCACCACGCCGTTGTGCTGACGGAACTCATCCCTGAAGCTTTGCTAGATCGGAGCCCGGGGAGCGTCATCGAGCTGTACGTGTGCTAAGAACTCGGAGGTGCCGGAGTAACGGTGCTTGGATTGGTCGGATAGGGAAGACGTACGACTACTTCCTCTATGTTGCGTCAACGCTTCCGCTTCGGTCTACGAGGGTACGTAGACAACACTCTCCCCTCTCGTTGCTATGCATCACCATGATCTTGCGTGTGCGTAGGAAATTTTTAAAATTACTACGTTCCCCAACACATCTGACTATAGATGTGGTGGAACCGTACAACGTACTTAAAATTAGCTAGTATATATAGTTGAACTAGCTATTTCAGTACGTGTTTGGCAACAATTGGGAAAAAGTTTGGTCGGTTCAGCTGTCGAGTTGAACTGTTTGTATAAATTAAAAACGACTGCTTAATCTATGAATGAAATCTATGCTTAATCACTGAATTTTAGTTGCAAAAATTAGATTCTGCTAGTGATTTTTAGCTTCATATTTTGATAAATCATAGTGTTACAAGGATTGACAAATCTTACTAAATTGTTTGTACGTGGTTGCACACGGGTCATCTAAAACAACCATTTGTGTTGAAGGGATGCACAAATCCTGCGCTGCTCTCACTTTGCATATGTGTGTTCTATCTAAAACGTTTGCTATCAAGAGCTGCATAAATCATGCTCGGCACATTTTTTCTTAGCTTCCTGGGGAAGCTGTCGGTTTGCATACGGGTGTTCTTACTAAAACGTTTGTGATGAGTGTTATATATTTAAAAAGTGAATTAAACTGCGGCTTGGGCGCCATTAATGGAGAGGATGCGAGCAAGGTGGGCGGCCATGGAAGTCAAAGGGCTTGCTTCCCAGTGAGCCTGCGCAGTGTACAGCTCGCACGCTTCCCAGTGATCCTACATACTCGAGGACAGCTTGCACGCGCGCCTCTCGGTCAGCCTGCGCACCAGACGGCGCTCGCATGCCTCCCGTCCATTCAAGGTCAAGCAACTGTCCGCACAGCACCTCCTACAACCATTAAAACCAAGACACGTGGCATCACGTGAATGGTTAACAGAATTTTGGATTTACTAGAATTTAAGAACTAGACATCTCAATGTTTTGTCGGTAATCAACGTCATCCTGGTGTTTAAAATTCATTCTCATTTCTTGCATGAGACCTAAGCATACACCCAAGGACACATATTTGATTTTTTAACCAATTTGAATTATGCACATAAATGCATTGAAAACTTAGTTAATGCATGAAAATGTCCAAACGAACCCCAAAAATCACAAAAATTCACGCAACACTCCTGTTGTTCTACGTTGACATGAGAAAAAAATTTGAAAGAAATAAGAGGCAATGGATATCGTTTTGTTCCCAAAGGTGGGACGTTCCCTACCGAAAATCATCATGCTTGTTGTGAGAAGCTCCGGTTTGTGAGAAGCATATATATACCCAAACCTGCCCCAAATGGGACAAAATTTATACCACGACATGTTGATACCGCTCCATGATAGCATGCCAAGTTTCATGAATTTTAGAAGAGTTTTGGATTAGTAGAATTTAAAAACCAGGCATCTCAATGTTTTGCCAGCAATCAACGGTGCCTTGGTGTTTGAAATTCATTCCAATTTATTGCATGGGACCTAAGCATGCACCCAAGGACACAGATTTGATTTTTTAACCAACTTATATGCACTGAAGCATGTGCATGTAGTTCAAATTTGAATTGTTCATCTGAAATGGCTAGAAAACCAATTTAATGTATAAAATGTTTAAACGAACCCTAAATAATTTCAATTTTTTTACGGCACACATATAGTTGCATGTTCACTCCAGATAAAAGTTCTAGCAATTCAAACACTGTCCATTGCCGCTGTGACCCCATTATGTAATTCAAATCAGGTAGATCACACATAGTTTATTATTAGCAACCGTGTGAGATGTAGTACAAAATATCTTGGAGCAGCATCGGTGTATAGTACGCCTATGGATTACGCGAGAAGGTGCGTCGGCTATAGTCCACAGCCGGCGTCTCAAGCACACTAGCTCGCTCCCCAAATATCAATTCACTGTTCAATCGTTACCGGTGAAAGATGGGCACGTGGACCCGCACAAATCAAACGAAGCTTCTCCGACAAAGGTCGGCAACCCACGGCCGAAGTGCTGGCAACCGCCGAGAGCGTTCGAGAAGCCGTCTGTTCCTTCACGGCATACCTTGCGACGATGGAGCCCGTCCAAGCCCAGATCGTGTCCGCCCACGCCTAGCTCGTGACGGCCTTTTCCAAAGAGATGGGGGACGCGGATGGCGAGATGCTTGCCGAGTATGGTGCGATGGATGCCATGGAGCCCCTTCCCAGGAGACCGTCGGGCGCGAGCTAGACATGGAGGCAGCGACGGAGATCGATGAGCACCAGCCGTAGTTGTACTCTTTGTTTTGTTTAATTAAGAGCATCGGTCTTTAATTTGTTAGAGTAATGTTTAGATCAACTAGCTCTGTTTAATTGCTGAACTTGCTCGATTAAGAAGTGTGGGTGTGCTGTAGTCTCCTTTGTGTACCCAAATTATGCAATGACGTGGATGACCACTGTAACCATGGAAATTCGAACCAAAACTTTTGACGTTCAAACTCAGCACACACGGGTTAAGCTATCTAAATCGTTTGTGATGTCTACATATCATACACAGTTCTGAATAAGGGACCGTGTCAGATGACACTTTGCGCGCCAGTTTTTTGGCTGAAGCGATTCCAAATTTTCGGCTTCCGCGAAAATATCTACCTCCCCGCCCCTCCCCCTTACCAAAAGGCACATTTCCCCTCTTTCTGCCTTCCTTTCCAAGTTGAAACCTTCACTTCTTACTTGAAGTGCCGCCGCCTCCTTGCCGGCAACCCTCCTTCACGCTGCTCGACCTCCTCTATCCAAGCAGGTAATCCACACCCGACCCCATCCTCCTCCTCCTTCCACATCCCACATGCCCCGACCGTCGGCGCGAGTGTGACACCTTCCACCCAAATCACCGACTCCTTCATCAAAAAAGCGTTGGCATAACCATGGTGCATGCAATATAGCCAGGACCTCAAGGAGCATTTGGCGGCGGAGAAGCAAATCGCGGCCGCACGCGCGGATGAGGTCGCGATGGCTGCCGTTCGTGCCGACCCCTAGATCTTGAAGGAGCACCTTGCCAATTGCTAGCTACGCTGGTTAAGCATGCTCGGTTTACCATGAAATCTGTTGCTCTAGTGTATATGTTCTATATATTGTGTAGTGTGGTGCTCACTTATTAACTGTTTTGTTAATTAGTTGTCGTCTTTAGTTAACTATTTGGTTTAATCCTGCAAATGTGATGTCCAATTCTTCTGGCTGCAATTTTGTATTGTCTTCCATGTGAGAAATAAATCAAATTTATCTTTACAATATTGTGGGTGCATTTTGTTATTGTATATCATGTGAGGAATAAATTGAATTTGGTTGTAGTAAATACATGAGAAACAAATACAATTGCTACAATTGGCTGTAGTTAACTATTTGGTTAACTCTCTGATCTTCTATTAGGAGTATGTTATATTATGCAATGTGGTGCTCAGTTAACGTTTGGATCATTTATTATGGTGTTTATTTAACGGTTTGGTTCAATTCTGCAATGCGATGTCCAATTGTCGTGGGTAGAATTTTGTATTGTTATGCATGTGAGGAATAAATCGAATTTGGATGCACTTAATACATGAGAAACATATACAAGCGCTATATTTCCTAGTTCTTAATCATGCTTGGTTTGCGTAAATGGGTTTTCCGTGTGGCTTCAATTAATCTGATGAATCTGCAATTTGTTTATTTTCATCAGCATATTTTACTGATAGCATGCGGACTCTTACTTAACCTGATGAGTAAATACCTTATATGTGTTACAGGGAAACAATGGAAAGCATTGAGGTTTACAATCGAGGTTATGTGCGTGGTCCGTTGTCTAATAGCACATTATTGTGCAATTGCAGGAACCATTCTAATATTTTGGTTTTTAACAATTTGGTCTTGCACATGTATGTCCCGTTGTCAGAGGTTTTGACCCACTATTCAACCATTTTTGCATATGGAAAAATGAGTTGTCCATGAATATCAATCACATCAATAAACTCAGAAAGATTGGTAGGATAAATAAATTAGCGACAAAAAACAACAAGATCTTTGTCTGCACAATCAAGAAGACATCAGTTCACTACAAAATGGTACTAACTATTATACATTGCCTTTTTTTATTCCTTTGCCCCATTTCCAATATAGAGAATATATTTATGCACATCCTTGTTTTCAGGCATTTCCAAAGCAGTTCACTAATGATTACCTCTCAAACCACCTCTATGGCCAGGAGGCGAGGAATGTTTTCATACAACACCCACAGTTCAATATTGATGTGTTCCTGAAGAGGACGAATGACAGACGACACTGGCCTAAAATTGCAAAGACCTTCAATATGAATGAAGGCTCAATATTCGCCTTCCGTTTCAGCTGTTTTCCAGATGAGATGCATATGTCTATATACCGTCTGTGATGCTAATTTCAAAAGCTTCTACATATTGCATGTGGAACTTGCTGCTGGTGCAGTTTTGTAATGGGGTAGCTGAGTGCTGAAGCTATATCATTTTGTACTCTGATGTATTTCAATTATGAAATTCTGCTTCCTTAATATGGAAATGAAATATATTGTGTGCTTAATATGAAATGTCAATTAGATTAATAAATGGATTATGGATAATCGGATAATTAGCTTGCCAATGGCGAATTAGCCCGCTAATTGTGTTTTGCTATTGCAAACGGTTGTTGAAAAAATACCGTGGGTGATCACCTTAGGCAACGCACACAATTTATAGGAATAAATCGTGTTGGATCAATGAACAATAACACACGACTTTCTCTTAAAAACTGTTTGCGTTAGGCCACCTTGCGTAAACGTTTACCACATAAAAACTATGTGTGATGGACAGCCTTTGCCACACAGTTTCTTCTACGGACCGTGTGTGATACATTCACTAGTAGAAAAAGGGGCTTTTGTCCCGGTTGGTAAGGCCCTTTAGTCCCGGTTTTCGAACCGGGACTAAAGGGTCGGTACTAATGCCTCTCCCCTTTAGTCCCGGTTCAATCCAGAACCGGGACTAAAGGGCGCGGCCGCGTGGAACACCAACCGGGACTAAAGGAAATTTTATGATTTTTTTGAATTTTTTTAATTTTTTTTGAATTTTTTTTTGTTTTCAAATTTCTGAATTATTTTAACCTCTAGTGTGTAATCACCACCCCTCATCACTGCTCAATTTATCTTCTAATCACCCCTCATCATTACAAATCATCTAACTTCCTGAACGGTCACCCATCCTCCCACTCCCCCAGCCTGAGCACGCTTAACTTCTGGGTTTTATTCTCTCTCGTTTCCAAGTCTGCACTTGTTGTTTTCCTGACAATAGTAAGATGTCAATCCTATTAACCTTCATGAATTTTGCTTGAGCATGAAGTGACACATTTCACTGTTTGAGTTTGAAACTATTGTTTTAAAAAACAATAATTATTTAGTAACACTAATATTTCTTGAATAATTAGTTTGGCCATTGTTTGACCAGAGTTTGACCACAGTTTGACCAAATTTGACCAAAATTCAAAATAACTGAAATAATTATTTAGTAACACTAATATTCTAGAAGAATTGGTTTGACCATTGTTTGACGATAGTTTGACCATTGTTTGACCAGATTTGACTAGTAATTTTTTCGATTTTTTCCACTCTAGATCTTAAAAGCCCCGTAATTTTTTTCTGTTAGTTTTTTGAGGATTTTGAAAATGTTTAACGGGGTTCCTCCAGTTAAATTCGGATGTAACTTTTCGAGTAGATGATTTTTCATATAAAAAACTTTTTAATCCGAGTTCGTATGCAAAAGTTATGCCCATTTTACAAATTCTAGAGAGATTTTGCAAATAAAGTCAAAATTCATATTTGTAAATTTTCCCAACAAGTAGACCACATATCACATGGGGGGGGGGGGGGTTTGAAAATGGGATCTTTAGTACCGGTTCCTGCCATGAACCGATACTAATGCCTCAAAACCCATTAGTACCGGTTGGTGGCACCAACCGGTACTAAAGGTCTAACCGTGGCACGAACCGGGACTAAAGGGCCCAGGTGAACCGGGACTAATGCCTTAGCCGCACGAACCGGGATAAATGCTCACATTAGTCCCGGTTCTTGACTGAACCGAGACTAATGGGCTGACCCTGCCTGGACCAAAGCCCTGTTTTCTACTAGTGATTCAATAACGCAAACGATTTAACGGGAAAAATTGTGTGTGATGTATCTGTGAACGGAAACGTTTTCCTTGGAGTGACTGTGTGGGATGTGCATACGAACGGAAACGTTTAGCAGGGATTGACTGTGTGGGATGTACTTGCGACCGGAAACAATTTCGCCGTATAATTGTACTTTTTTTAGCTCTATTGCACATATTTCCGTATTTGAGTGCTCGCCGATCGCACACGACCTCATTTTACCAAACGTGTGTGCCAGGAGGCCATATCCCCGATGGTTTCTTGGTCGTGTGGGAAGGACACCCCTATCACCCACACTAACTTGGCGACGGTTCCAAATGCCGTCGCGGGAAGGGGTTAAAAACCATTTGTTTAGGATCGACGCGCACCAATGTGTACACATATGGTATTCAAATCACGAGTTTGATAAATGTTTTCTTCTAGAAAATATTTTAAATATTTCAGTTTCATATTTAGGATAGAGGTCCCTAGGCAGGATAGGATCTAAATCTCTCTTCCATTCACTATGCATCCGACTATGTAAGATCAATGGAAGTCCAAACCCGTCAGATGTGGGGGGTGACATGGGTAGTGGAGCGTGTTACAGATGGAAGGTTGCACGTTGCAGGCAGCCGATCGCATTTAGAAAGCTGTACAACATGGGTAAAGGCTGCTAACCACGTGAATGCCTCACCATACATGTCAACAACAGCGGGGATCTACGTCAACCTAAATCACTCTCTAACCATCCACCACCATGGGTGTAAGATGGCGACGCCTGCAATCTCAGAACCTCTCTTCCCGTAGGTGGCAACTAAGAACTAGCCGCGACATGTTGGATCACAATAAATGGAATACCTCTTGGCTCTCCTGGATGCACCGCGGTCGCACATTGTCGTGCCCTGATGCCTCTTATGCAGAGTTGGGTACACACGACGAGCACAGGGAAGGCTCAATCTCCCTACGTTCACAGGAATGAAAGAATGACTTATATCTCCTATGTTACTGATTTCCCTATAAATAAGGCTACGTGGTTAATTGGAAGGGACCCTAATTGGAAATGTGGTGAGTGTTTGCGACCGTACACTGTAAGCTAATCTATGTTTGTTTTCCGCCTAAGCTGTCGCAACGCGTACCTAGAAATAGAGCTCTGTCTCTGTGGTTAATCAACATTGTGGTGAGTGTTTGATACCACACTGGCAGCTAGTGTACGCTGTTTTTCCACCGAGCTATTCGTAATGCGCCCATAGAAATAGAGCTTTGCCTATGTGGTTAATTGGGACTGTGGTGAGCATTTGAGACCACACAGACAGCTGGTGTACGCTGCCGTAACATGCGGCTGAATTACACCCCTGTCATCGCCACATACTCTTCTTCTTCTTCTTCTTCTTCTTCTCTCTCTCTCTCTCTCTCTCTCTCTCTCTCTCTCTCTCTCTCTCTCTCTCTCTCTCTCTCTCTCTCCCACACCGCCCATAGGGTGAAAGCGGCGCGGCGCAGCGCAGGTGCCTCCCCTTCTCTTCCCCAACAAATCAGGTATTGCTTGACTTGCCCAGATAAGGCGGACAACTTGGGTTGCGCTAGTTTCTCACTAGTACATTGCCTTCTATGCTAGTGTATCATTGGAAGCTAGCTTCATGTACGTGCAAGATCTCCAGAAACACATCCACCAGCCTATTTGCTTGCTTTTGCCACTAGTGCATCGCCGCTTGTACTTAGAGTATCATCGGAAGAATCAACTATCTACGCTTCTGCATGCTGTTTCGCCACATGCATCATGCATATATGGGATATCCATGCAATCTATAAGATCAAAAAGATTCTACAAGTGAGATACACATACTTGTTGACTACGCTTTTGTACGCAATTTTGCCGTCGGCATCATGCATATATGGGATATACTTGGAATTGATATACGATCAAGGAGATGTACACGTGAGATGCATATACTTGGTGTAACATTCGATGATACACTATAAGACGGATGCACTGGTACTAGTACACAGAAGCAAGTAAGCAGGCAGGTGGATGTATTCCTTTGCATTGCATGTACGGGAAGCTAGATAGCTACCGCCAACGGCTTTGGCGGGAGGCTATCACAGGCTACCGCCGCCGACTTTGGCGGCAGGCTTTTGCCACGAGCACACGCCGTCTTAACATTGACCAATGGCTACCTCCATTGACTATGGTGGTAGCCCATCTTACCCAACCGCCAGCTTGTACAGTGGTAGCAAAAATGTCAGATTATGATTTTTCTTAAAAGTAGGATTAGATCTTGCTCAACTTTTGTAAAAGGGTCAAAAGAGTGAATTTGGCCTCACGAGGCGTCTGTGGTGGTGCTGCCTATCTCCGAGACACTAGCACTTACGTAGGCATCGGCATGTTATTTTTATACTTCACATGTTTTGTGCTAGCCATGGGATGTTTTTGGCCACATACTTTATTCAACTAGGTACCTTGGCCACCACAAGCACTTCCATGCATGCCTTGATGATGTCCCTAACTTGGAGACTTGGTTATGTGATTTGCTTGAGGAAGCTATCATTGATGGATATATGAGTGATGCATGGGTAAATATATTTGTGTTGGGTTATTGGACACATGCATTAATTAGATAATGGTTCTCATATTTAAAGCCTGTGTTTGTGTCAATTTTGTACACATTCAGTCCTTTCTGAGTGATCATTTCTGAACTCAACTTATAGTCCAGGTTGTTTCTTATATTTCTAACGACGATTCTAAGATGTTGTGAATTTTGTACATATTTTCCAAAGAGATGGATGAGTGCACCGTGCTGAGAGGAGGTGTTGTCGATTCACCGTGTGTTGACTGCTGGAGAAGGCACCGGAGGGTGCAGTGGAATAGGATTGATACTACCAGACTGCTGCCACAAGTGTTGCAGTTGTCAAGAGCAGTGCATCTCACCACATCTACTACTAATATGATATCTACTATATTATTATCATAAACTAAATGCTCTTTATCCTAAAAAAATATTGTATATATCATATTATCACCAAGGGGCAACCCAACATAGAGTAATGAGGTTCAATTCATGTGGATTTAGCAGCTCCATAAGATTTTTTTATAGGAATATAGTCGTTGTATATTGGAAAAAAGATCAAACAACATCGTACAAGATTCTTAATATATAAAATGTTCAATGATAAGGAGGTAAAAAAATTATTGGGACAATACAAATTTCTTGTTTCAACCTCTCACGCAATCATGAGGCGGGACAATACAAACATTCAAAAGATAGAAGCCAGGAATGACAGGGGTAAAGCAAAGTTACTATTTCATCCTCTCACGCAAACCAGTGTCTGGATAAAATCAATAAAAAAGCCAGAGAATGAGTGGGCTAAAATAAATAGATAAAGCCCGAAAATGACTAGAGTTCATGAATGTTTGATTCATCGCACATGTGTAAACACATTAATACTAATATGTGGGCTAATATGATATGTTGGTAATGGCAGTCAATAAGTGATGGTTCATCTGTGTTATTGACCTATGCGTATCCAATTGTGATGGTAGCTAATCATGAACCATCATTACGAGCATTCCAAGCCAAGTAGAGCACCAATTTTCTTAAAACTAAGGAAGGCATACTTCCCGCACAATTGTCCATCCTGATACCTCCCATGCTAAATTTTCAGATAAACTGGTACATAGGCGAATAGACAGCAACAAACGGAAACAAAGACAATCCTTGTCATCGTGTGATATACTAGCTAACTTGACAACCTTATCTCGTATATAGTATTAGATTGGATTAGGTGCATGCCTACAATCCAATGGCGTGTATATGTGCAATATCCCAGCTCACAACAAAGTAGCCATACACTTCCCGACATAGAAAGGGAGCGAAATAAGTAGTCTAAAAAGAAGGCCCGTGTGTGAAGACTAGAGCTGGAGTATTGGTGAGTAAAACTGAGTAGAATAAATGAGTGCACATGTAAGTCCTCTCCCTACGCCTTGCTCCTCGCCTGGGCCAACTCGTCTCCTCCAACCAAAGTGCATTCATCGCCGGGCGGTGTGTGCACGACAATTTTATGTTGGTCCAGCAGACCGCCCGCCAGCTTCACAACCTCCGCGTGCCTCGTGTCCTCCTCAAGCTCGACATTGCACGCGCGTTTGATACAGTCTCTTGGGCTTTCCTCCTCAACGTGTTACGCCACCTAGGCTTCGGACGACGGTGGATCGAGTGGATTGCCATCTTACTCTCCACGTCCAGCACGCGCGTCCTCATCAATGGATCCCCCAGCCCTCCCATCGCCCACGCTTGCGGACTGCAGCAAGGCGATCCTGTGTCCCCAATGCTGTTTACTATTGCCATTGATGCTCTCAACTCCCTCCTCCTCCATGCCCACCGCAGCGTTCAGCGGCTCACCACTCGGCACGCCTCTTCGAGCATTTCTCTTTATGCCGACGACGTGATCATCTTCTGCCACCCTTCAACCCGCGATCTCCGGGTCATTCGGGAGCTGCTTCGTGTCTTTGGCGAGGCTTCCGGGCTCTGCATGAACTTTGCCAAGTGTTCGGCAACCCCGATCCGCTGCGACGACCCCACGCGTGCTTCCATCGCGTGCGAACTGGCCTGCACTGTCATGGACTTCCCTATCACCTACTTGGGCATTCCTCTATCGCTCCGGAAGCCGTCCACCTCGTCGCTCCGGCCGATCATTGAGAAGCTGGCCAAGAAGCTTTCCTCCTGGCGGGCGATGCTCCTGTCCCGCGACAAGCGTCTCTCCCTCGTCTGCCACGTGCTGTGCGCGATCCCCTCCCACATCATGGTTGTCATCGCTCTCTGTCCGACGATCCTCAAGCAAGTGAACCGCACGATTTGCAAATTCCTCTGGCATGGCAATAAGGAGACCCGCGCTGGCCACGAGCCAGTCAACTGGCAGCACGTCTGCCGGCCCCTCCATCTCGGCGGGCTCGGCATCCCGGACCTCCATCGGCAAGGGATCTCTCTCCGTGTCCGCTGGCTGTGGCTGCAGCGCACCGACCCGGCCAGGCCGTGGGCACACCTGCACCTGCCCTCCGATGCTGACTCCTCCACCATCTTCCGCGCGTCCACTTCTTGGGTTCTCGGTGATGGCAAGTCTTGCCATTTCTGGACTGATGCATGGATCGACGGCATGGCCATCGCGGACATCGCCCCTGCCCTCCTCCCCCTAGTCCCCCGACGGCGTCGAAAGCGCACCGTGGTGGAGGGGCTACAGGACCGCTGCTGGATCGCGGACTTGCGTGGCGCGCTCACGCCCACTGCGCTGGTGGAGTACGTCCAGCTCTGGACTAGGCTCCGTCTCCTTCACCTGTCTGCCTCCCTAGACCGCCTTGTCTGGCGCTGGACTGCGGATGGGCACTACTCCGCCAGATCCTGCTATCGAGCCCTCTTTGCCGGCTCCACATCCGCCCCATTTTGGCGCCTCACCTGGAAATGTTGGGCCCCCTGCACGTTAAGATGTTCACCTGGCTGGCCGACCTTGACCGCTGCTGGACTACCGATAGGCTGGCGCGCCATGGTCTCCCCCACAACGACATATGTGCTCTTTGCGACCAGGATGTCGAGACCATGCAACATATTATCATCGCCTGCCCTTTCTCTAGGCAGATTTGGCATGATGTCATGTCTTGGGTGCGCGCCACCGTCCCCCCTCCGTCTGGTCCCAAGGAGTTCCTCCCTTGGTGCTCCTCGATGATCATGAGCTCCCCCACAGGGCACCGCAAGGGGCTTGCCACCCTTGCAACCCTGACGGCCTGGTCTATCTAGAAGCAGTGCAACCGTTGTGTCTTCGACGGCGAGTCCCCCTCCACCTCCAGGCTTTTTGAGCTTATCCAGAACGACGCACGTTCTTGGGCTAGGGCTGGCGCTCACGGTTTAAATGCGCTGCTGGCATAGGTCCCTAATATGTACCCGGGCTGAGCAGCCCGTCATCACTGCTCCATGCTCCTTGTCTTGCCTGTGTGCTGGACACCGAGCCCCCCCTGTAGTCTCTCCTTCTTCCTATCAATGAAAAGATACGCTCTCTAGCGTATTCACGAAAAAAGTAAGATAGTGTTCCAAGAGTAAAGAAAAGAGTGAATCATACAACTTCACATACTTTGATCAAACAATCAGAAAAGGACAACTGCATAAAAATTACACATTTATGGATATTACCCTTTTCGCGAGAGCTTGGAGAGTAACCATCCATTTACATCATATACCAAACAAAATATAACTCACATTGCACACTTGTGACTACAAGGACAAGTACATCTTCTGGTCATACATAGTTTTTAGCATAAACTCAAATTTATGTTTTACGTTTGGAAAGGAAAGTACATTTGAGCCTCTTAGCCCAGCCTAGGATGAACAAAACAAGCATTTTATTGAGACTACACCATATATCAAGGATGAATAAATTGGTTTCCAAAAGATAAAAAAATCTCGAGGTCTTCGTCTTTGTATTCGTAAATTGGTTCACTGTAGTCATTATCTCTACCGGCTACTATACTCCTATCAATAGGGACAAAAAAATCCCAACACAACACCGCCTAAATCAACATGTATACAAAGATTGACCTTCAAGAAGGGATCAACATTTGTTCACCGATCTTAGATCCAACCAACATACGTGTCATTTAGGTTATACCGTGAAGAGGAGATTCAAACAAATTATTTCAACATGAAACATGACACACATATGTTGATGCTATCAATATGGCAATGAAATTTCCATTTTAAGTTTTCGCCAAGAAAATGCATACTCAACCGACACTTCCACCGCCAGCCATAATCTCTGCTAGTATGCACCCGCCACTCTCATCCACTGAATTTACCGGCTGCCACTTGCTCACATAGAATTTTGAGCTATCTGGAACAAGGGAGACTCGAAAATCACAAACTTGGACGGGTCTACCAACAATGCTATCTTGTTCTTCCATATTATTCATCCTCTTGTTGAGGCTGTGTTAATGGCCCCTATCCTCGTGCAGACTTTGCATGAGAGAGCATTATAGTGACTTATGAGTTGTGACAAAACAAAGGAAAAGATAACGAAAACGAATAAAGCCAACATGGTTGCTACCCGCCACAGTGACATGTTCGTCGAGAGGGCTCGTCACTCTGCCAATGGTGGCCTCAACTAGGCCATTCTTGTGCCAAGCCACCAATCCTCGACGGTTGCCGGAGTGCTAAATCGAAAACAGTAACTGTCCTATTCATGAGTTTGTGATTGTGCACATATGTTTAGCTGTTAAAACATCAAAATGTATCTATAAGTGAGAATTATACAAATACGTGAGATTTCCACCAAATTATACTCTTTCGATATTTCCACTGAAAGCTAATGCTACTCCCATGGGATATTTGCAATGGTTCAACGAGAATTTTAGTACATGTTGTGTGTTTATAATGTCGCGCTTGGAGGTCCATGTCCTGAACTACTTCAGGCGCATGGCGTTAAAGACATAACGAGAGCGGTTTTTTGTAGGACGGGCTACACGGTACCCTCTATCATAGCCGTCCAATGTGGGCTCTAGTGTATTTGGATGTGTGCCTAGATTTGAAAATTGACAGGTGCATGTGGACGAGCTGTCTCAAATATCCATGGTCTCTCAGAGCTTGCCAGTAATTAACAGAGGAGGAGCAGTGCACTCCTTGCTGCAGTGGTCATACGTTTGTCCCTGCACTTTCTCACCTTTAAATGACATCTTTTTTTTTCACTCACGCACGTCACCTCTCTCTCTTCTCATTTCTCTCACACAACACCTCTGCTCCTTCATCTCTCACATCACCTCTCTCTCACGAGAAAATGTTATATGCTCTCTATCTCTAAAAACATGCTCTTTCTCTCTGCGCTCTCTCTCTCTCTCATAGCACCTCTCTTCTGTCTCACATCACCTTTTTCTCAGAAAAAATACGCTCTCACATCACCTCTCATAAAAAAAAAATGTTTTCTGTGTGCTCTCTTTCTCAGAAAACACACTTCTTTCTCTCTCTCATAGCATCTCTCTCTTCTCTCAAGTCACCTCTTTCTCAGAAAAACACGCTCTCTCACCTCCCCTATTTCACTGACACACAATGAAAAGATGTGCAGGTTCTCTCTCTTTCCTCCTATTTCTTCACCTGTGTCTGCGTAGAAAACCAACCCACGTGACTACAGTTGCTGGAACAGTAGCACCTGACATCCAAGCCCGGTCAAACCTGGCTAATGACACTGGCGCAGGCAGGAGGCAGTCACATGACGCACAAATCACGACGCAGAAATTGACGGCCAGGATAAAGGGTACCGTAGAGCTCCAGCTACACTGCAACTTTCTCAAGACATATATGAATGATGGTAAGAGACTAGGTTGCATTGCTGGTTGGTGAATGAGACATTCATGGCACATGAAACTACACATACAACTTTGTTGGGACTAAGAATAATAGAAAAAATATATTCTCGGCATCGATCCTGAGATATCATGTTTCTATGGTCATGAATCTAGCCATACTGTTCCATTACGTTGTAGTATATACAATATTTATAGGATGATATCAGAATTTCAATATAAAGTTCACATTGATGCCGCCAGACTCTATGTCTAGAGGGAAAACAAGAAGATCGATTAAGATAAAGGTGGGAACTTCTCACAGGATGCCAACAAAGCATGCAGGGAGACCGAGATGCCGTAACCCATATTTGCCGCCCACGCAGACAAGCTATCACCCAGCGGTGCCTTCTGCCATGAGGACTATGTCGGGTTCATGCTTCATAGTCTAGGGATCCCTGCCACGATAAACTAAGCTCTCGATGTAAGGCAGAGCGATCAAATCCCTCCTGCCACCTCCATCAGTGTCTCATGCGCGAGTTGGAGAGCATTTCTAGAGACAATGGAGAACTGAGAGAGGGGGTAGGTGGGTGGTAGTTGGGGGTTGGGAATCACTCTACTTCAGATACATACTTGGCAACCATTTCTTGTTCGTATGGAAACAAGTTGTATTCTGTAATTTCAATATAATATTAGGTAAATTAGACATTGTAAAACTCATGGACGTCTTCACACAATGTATCTTTATGATAATCCTACTTCAAAATATATATAGAAATTCTAGATGTCAGTATCAATAAGGAGTCATAACGAATCAACCTTGATGTAAAACAGAACAAATCCATGTACCGAGTAAAATATTTGGGGAAGTTACGGTATGATGGTTTGAGCAGACATACATATCGGTGTCTGAAAGAGTTCACGTCTCAAGTCTCCGGTTATGTAACAAAATATTCATAGTTCATACAAATAAGTATCAAACTTGACGTAAAACTGAAAATTGGTTTGAGCAGATATACATATCGGTGTAGTCTTAGTTTATGTAACAAAATATTCATAGTCCTTATGCTAGAATGAAATGACTTGTTTTGTATGTTTAGCGCTCTATTGGTATTTAGGATAATGTCTTCTTTGAAATCCAAGATTTGAAAAAAATATATGAAATAGCTTATTCTCATCCTGATAGATCATTGAGGAGCCATCGGATATACTGGACCAAATGACGATTGAAGTAGTATATGTGTACACTCAATGCGCATTCACATGTTTTCATCCTGATAGAACATTGGGGCGGCACCTGATATCTACTCCCTCCGTTCGGAATAACTTGTCTCGGAAATGAATGTATCTAGAACTAAAATACATCTAGATACATCCATTTCGATGACAAGTAATTCTGAACAGAGGGAGTAGTTATTAAGAGGTCACCAAGAGCATCTTCAACAGATGATTTCGATGTATAAATAACTAACTTATACATCTCCGAGGCCCAAAAACCCAACTCCAACAGATGATGTTCATGCAAAAACATTTACATCACCTCCTCCAAGTGATGTAAAATATAACACTTGGAGATGCAAATTTGCATCTCCGCCTCCCAGGTGATGTAAAACTACATTCGCGTGCCAACCGCTCTTCATTTCACTTCCATCCACCCGCTCGCCGGTGATTTTTGCCCGGAAAAGAGCCATCGCCGCTCGTCGGCCCATCCCTGAGCCCGCCACCTATCCCCGCCGACAGTCACGCCGCCGTATTTGCCGACGACCCGCCGATTTGAGCCCGCTTCACCAACGACCGCCCACCTATGCTGCCAGTGATTTGTGCCCGGTAATGCCTCCGTCGCTGCATGTCCGTCCATCCCCGACCCCGCGGCATATCCCCGCTACTAGCTGTGCCGCCCTAGCCACCGGTGACCTACCGATTTTAGTCCTCTCTGCCAATGACTGCACGGCCAATTCGGATGTTCTCTGGAGCTCCCGCGACTGTAACCGTTGTAGCCCTGCTGCCCGCCGCCAAAACTAGTAGGGCAGTTGCGCGACCACCACAACTCGATGACCTGGCAGTTTCTCGATCGTTGCCTCTGCTATTGCGTCACTATGAGTGGAGTCCTCCAGCAGTCATGAGGCCGTCCAGAGGCTGTTGAAGCAGTTTTTGCCCACCCCACACTGGTGCGCATCGGACCTATACAAACGGTTTTTAACCCCTTTCCGCGATGGCATTCAGAACCGTCGCCAAGTGAGTGTGGGCAATAGGGGGTCCTTCCCACACGACCCAGAAATCGTTGGGGATATGCCCTCCAGGGACACACGCTCGGCAAAATGAGGTCGTGTGCGACCGGCGAGCGCTCAAATACGAAAATACGTACTGTAGTGCTGAAAAAATACAATTGTACGGCGAAATTGTTTCCCGTCGTAAGTACATCCCATACAGTCAGTCCCCCCTTAACGTTTCTGTTCGTATATACATCCCACACAGTCGCTACAAGGAAAATGTTTCCGCAAGGTGGCGTAACGCAAACAGTTTAAAAAAAATGTCGTGTGTGATTATTCATTGATCCAACAAGGTTTATTCCTAGAAACTGTGTACGTTGCCTGAGGTCATCGCCCACGGTGTTTTCTCATTAACCATTTGCAATAGGAAAATCCAATTAGCGAGTAAATTTTCTTAGTATTAATAATCCATTTACTAATCTAATTGACATTCATATTAAGCACATAATATATTCCATTTCCATATTAAGAAAGAAGGATTTCATAATTGAAATACATCGGAGTACAACATGATATATCTTCAGCACTCAGCTACCCCATTACACAACTGCACCAGCAGCAAGTTTCATATGCAACATCTAGAACCTTTCAAAATTAGCATCATAGACGGTACATAGAGAGATGCATCTCATCTGGAAAACTGTTGAGGCGGAAGGCAAATATTGAACCTTCATTCATGTTGAAGATCTTTGCAACTATAGGCCAGTGCTTGTGGATGATTGACCGTCCATCCTTCGACCTCTTCAGGAACACTTCAATATTGAACCGTGGGTGTTGTATGAAAACTTTCCTCGCCTCCTGACCACAGAGGTGGTTTGTGAGGTAATCATCAGTGAACACTGAAAACAAGGATGTGCATAAATATCTTCTCTATATTGGAAGCGGGGCAAAGGAATAAAAAAGGCAAGGTATAATAGTTAGTACCATCTTGTAGACCTCAGTGCTTCCCATTGTTTTCCTGCAACACATATAAGGTAGTTAGTAATCAGGTTAAGTAAGGGTTCACATGCTATCAGTAAAATATGTTGATGATAAATAAGCACATTGTAGATTCATCAGATTAATTCAAGCCATATGGAAAACTCATTTATCCAAACCAAGCATGATTAAGAATTAGGAAATATAGCATTTGTATATGTTTCTCATTTATTAAGTGCAACCCAATTCGATTTATTTCTCACATGGTATACAATAATAGAATGCAGCCACAAAAATTGAACATCGCATTGCAGAATTGAACCAAACAATTAACTAAACACCATAACAAATGAACCAAACGTTAACTGAGCACCACATTGCACAATATAACATACTCCTAATAGAAGATCATGCAGTTAACCAAACCAAGCATGCTTAATAACTTGGAAATATAGCAATTGTATTTGTTTCTCATGTATTTAGTACAGCCAAATTCGATTTATTCCTCACATGGTATAAAATAAGAGAATGCGGCCATAGCAATTGAACATCGCATTGCTGAAATGAATCAAGCAGTTGACTAAACACCACAATAAATGAACGAAACGTTAACTGAGCACCACATTGCACAATATAACATACTCCTAATAGAAGATCAGACAGTTAACCAAACCAAGCATGCTTAACTACTTGTAAATATAGCAATTGTATTTGTTTCTCATGTAGTTAGTACAGCCAAATTCGATTTATTCCTCACATGGTATACAATAACAGAATGCAGCCACAACAATTGAACATCTCATTACAGAATTGAATCAAGCAGTTAACTAAACACCACAACAAGTGAACCGAGCGACAACAAATGAACCAAGCAGTCAAATAAACACCAATTGAACAATATAACATACTCCTAATAGAAGTTCAGACAGTTAACCAAACCAAGCATGCTTAACAACTTTGTAATATTGCACCCTAAAGAATCGAACATCACATTTGTAGAATTGAACTAAGAAGTTAATTGAACACCACATTGCATGACATATAGACCATATACACTATAGCAGAATATTGCATGGTAAAAGTAGATAGCACAATTCACTAGAATTTGTTAAGGAAATGCAGTAGCTAGCAAACTGAACATGGGTCCTTTGTTGGGGATCGTAGCAGAAATTTAAAATTTTCTACGCATCACCAAGATCAATCTATGGAGTCATCTAGCAACGAGAGGGAGAGGAGTGCATCTACATACCCTTATAGATCGCGAGCGGAAGCATTCAAGAGACGGGATTGATGGAGTCGTACTCGTCGTGATCCAAATCACCGAAGATCCTAGCGCCAAACGGACGGCACCACCACGTTCAACACACGTACGGAGCGAGGACCTCTCCCGCGCCTTGATCCAGCAAGGAGGAGGGAGAGGTTGAGGAAGAGGGCTCCAAAAGCAGCACGACGGCGTGGTGGTGGAGGAGCAGTACTCCGGCAGGGCTTCGCCAAGCTCTTGCGGAGGAGGAGAGGTGTTGGGGAGGGGAGGGCTGCGCCTTGGATGTGGTGTGCAGCCCTCCCCTTGCCCCTCTATTTATAGGGAAAGGAGGAAGGGGGCCGGCCTCCTCTAGATGAGATCTAGAGGGGGGGGGGGGGGGCAAGGGGAGGGGCTTGCCCCCCAAGCAAGGGGGGCGCCCCCCTTAGGGTTTCCCCCCCAACCCTCGGCGCATGGGCCCAAGGGGGGATGCGCCCAGCCCATGTAGGGCTGGTTCCCTTTCCTCTACGGCCCATTAGGCCCTCTGAGAGAGGTGGCCCCTCCCGGTGGACCCTCGGAACCCCTTCGGTGGCCCCGGTACAATACCGATATGCCCCCGAACCTTTCCGGTGACCGTATGACAACTTCCTACATATAAATCTTCACCTCCAGACCATTCTGGAACTCCTCATGACGTCCGAGATCTCATCCAGGACTCCGAACAACATTCGGTAATCACATACAAGTCTTCCTAATAACCCCAGCGTCATCGAACCTTAAGTGTGTAGACCCTATGGGTTCGGGAACCATGCAGACATGACCGAGACAACTCTCCGGCCAATAACCAACAGCGGGATCTTGATACCCATGTTGGCTCCCACATGTTCCACGATGATCTCATCGGATGAACCACGATGTCGAGGATTCAAGCAATCCCGTATACAATTCCCTTTGTCAGTCGGCATGTTACTTGCCCGAGATTCGATCGTCGGTATCCCAATACCTCGTTCAATCTCGTTACCGGCAAGTCACTTTACTCGTTCCGTCAAGCATGATCCCGTGACCAACTACTTAGTCACACTGAGCTCATTATGATGATGCATTACCGAGTGGGCCCAGAGATACCTCTCCGTCATACGGAGTGACAAATCCCAGTCTCGATTCATGCCAACCCAACAGACACTTTCGGAGATACCTGTAGTGCACCTTTATAGCCACCCAGTTACGTTGTGACGTTTGGTACACCCAAAGCACTCCTACGGTATCCGGGAGTTCATGGTCTAAGGAAATGATACTTGACATTCAGAAAAGCTCTAGCAGACGAACTACACGATCTTGTGCTATGCTTAGGATTGGGTCTTGTCCATCACATCATTCTCCTAATGATGTGATCCCGTTATCAATGACATCCAATGTCCATGGCGAGGAAACCGTAACCATCTATTGATTAACGAGCTAGTCAACTAGAGGCTCACTAGGGACATGTTGTGGTCTATGTATTCACACATGTATTACGATTTCCGGATAACACAATTATAGCATGAACAATAGACAATTATCATGAACAAGGAAATATAATAATAACCATTTTATTATTGCCTCTAAGGCATATTTCCAATAGTCTCCCACTTGCACTAGAGTCAATAATTTAGTTACATTGTGATGAATCGAACACCCATAGTGTTCTGGTGTTGATCATGTTTTGGTCGAGGGAGAGGTTTAGTCAACGGATCTGCGACATTCAGGTCTGTATGCACTTTACAAATATCTGTGTCTCCATTTTGAACATTTTCACGAATGGAGTTGAAGCGATGCTTGATATGCCTGATGTTCCTGTGAAACTT
This sequence comes from Triticum monococcum, assembly GCA_034509565.1. Lineage (NCBI taxonomy): Eukaryota > Viridiplantae > Streptophyta > Magnoliopsida > Poales > Poaceae > Triticum > Triticum monococcum. The sequence goes on from CM067847.1 coordinate 703,135,775, forward strand.
GGGCTCCTTGGCAAGGACAATAGCTCCAGTGTTGTCACAGAAGAGAGTCATCGGGCCCGACGCATTGGGAATAACTTCTAGATCGGTAATGAACTCCTTCACACAGATTGCTTCTTGTGCTGCCTCCGAGGCTGCCATGTACTCCGCTTCACAGGTAGATCCCGCCACAATGCTTTGCTTGCATCTGCACCAACTGACTGCCCCACCATTCAAGATATACACGTATCCGGTTTGTGACTTAGAGTCATCTAGATCTGTGTCGAAGCTAGCATCGACGTAACCTTTACGACGAGCTCTTTTTCACCTCCATAAACGAGAAACATATCCTTAGTCCTTTTCAGGTACTTCAGGATATTCTTGACCGCTGTCCAGTGTTCCATCTGGGAGTACTTTGGTACCTTCCTACCAAACTTATGACAAGGTTTACATCAGGTCTGGTACACAGCATGGCATACATAATAGACCCTATGGCTGAGGCATAGGGGACGACACTCATCTTTTCTCTATCTTCTGCCGTGGTCGGGCATTGAGCCATGCTCAATCTCGTACCTTGCAACACACGCAAGAACCCCTTCTTGGACTGATCCATATTGAACTTCTTCAATATCTTGTCAAGATACGTACTCTGTGAAAGACCAATGGGGCATCTCGATCTATCTCTATAGATCTTGATGCCTAATATATAAGCAGCTTCTCCAAGGTCCTTCATTGAAAAACACTTGTTCAAGTAGGCCTTTATGCTTTCCAAGAATTCTATATCATTTCCCATCAATAGTATGTCATCCACATATAATATGAGAAATGCTACAGAGCTCCCACTCACTTTCTTGTAAACACAGACTTCTCCATAAGTCTGCGTAAACCTAAACGCTTTGATCATCTCATCAAATCGAATGTTCCAACTCCGAGGTGCTTGCACCAGCCCACAGATTGAGCGTTGGAGCTTGCACACCTTGTCAGCATTCTTAGGATCGACAAAACCTTCTGACTACATCATATACAATTCTTCCTTAAGAAAACAATGAAGGAATGCCGTTTTGACATCCATTTGCCATATCTCATAATCATAGAATGCGGCAATTGCTAACATGATTCGGACGGACTTCAGCTTCGCTACGGGTGAGAAAGTCTCATCGTAGTCAACCCCTTGAACTTGTCGATAACCCTTAGCGACAAGCCGAGCCTTATAGATGGTCACATTACCATCCACGTCTGTCTTATTCTTAAAGATCCATTTATTTTCTATGGCTCGCCGATCAACGGGCAAGTCAGTCAAAGTCCATACTTCGTTTTCATACATGGATCCTATCTCGGATTTCATGGGTTCCAGCCATTTGTCGGAATCTGGGCCCGCCATCGCTTCTTCATAGTTCGAAGGTTCACCATTGTCCAACAACATGATTTCCAAGACAGGGTTGCCGTACCACTCTGGTGCGGAACGTGTCCTTGTGGACCTACGAAGTTCAGTAGCAACTTGATCTGAAGTTTCATGATCATCATCATTAACTCCCTCTCTAGTCGGTGAAGGCACCTCAGGAACATTTTCCTGAGCTGCGCCACTCTCCGGTTCAAGAGGCAATACTTGATCAAGTTCTACTTTCCTCCCACTTACTTCTTTCGAGAGAAACTCTTTCTCTAGAAAGGATTCATTCTTGGCAACAAAGATCTTGCCTTCGGATCTGAGGTAGAAGGTATACCCAATAGTTTCTTTAGGGTATCCTATGGAGACGCATTTTTCTGATTTGGGTTTGAGCTTTTCAGGTTGAAGTTTCTTCACATAAGCATCGCACCCCCAAACTTTTAGAAACGACAGCTTAGGTGTCTTCGCAAACCATAATTCATACGGTGTCGTCTCAACGGATTTTGACGGAGCCCTATTTAAAGTGAATGCGACAGTCTCTAAAGCATAGCCCCAAAATGAAAGCGGTAGATCGATAAGAGACATCATAGATCGCACCATATCCAATAGAGTGCGATTACGACGTTTGGACACACCATTATGCTGAGGTGTTCCAGGCGGTGTGAGTTGTGAAACTATTCCACATTTCCTTAAGTGCATGCCAAATTCGTGACTCAAATATTCTCCACCACGATCTGATCGCAAGAACTTGATTTTCCTGTCACGTTGATTCTCAACCTCACTCTGAAATTCCTTGAACTTCTCAAAGGTCTTAGACTTGGGTTTCATTAAGTAGACATACCCATATCTACTCAAGTCATCAGTGAGGGTGAGAACATAACGATAGCCACCGCGAGCCTCAACTCTCATTGGACCGCACACATTAGTATGTATGATTTCCAATAAGTTCGTTGCTCGCTCCATTGTTCCGGAGAACGGAGTCTTGGTCATTTTGCCCATGAGGCATGGTTCGCATGTGTCAAATGATTCATAATCAAGAGACTCCAAAAGTCCATCTACATGGAGTTTCTTCATGCGTTTGACACCAATGTGACCAAGGCGGCGGTGCCACAAGTATGTGGGACTATCATTATCAACCTTACATCTTTTGGTATTCACACTATGAATATGTGTAACATCACGTTCGAGATTAAATAAGAATAAACCATTGACCAGCAGGGCATGACCATAAAACATATCTCTCATATAAATAGAATAACCATTATTCTCGGATTTAAATGAGTAGCCATCTCGTATTAAACGAGATCCTGCTACAATGTTCATGCTCAAAGCTGGCACTAAATAACAATTATTGAGGTTTAAAACTAATCCCGTAGGTAAATGTAGAGGTAGCGTGCCGATGGCGATCACATCGACCTTGGAACCATTCCCGACGCGCATCGTCATCTCGTCCTTCGCCAGTCTCTGCTTATTCCGCAGCTCCTGTTTTGAGTTACAAATATGAGCAACCGCACCGGTATCAAATACCCAGGATCTACTAGGAGTACTGGTAAGGTACACATCAATAACATATATATCACATATACCTTTGGTGTTGCCGGTCTTCTTGTCCGCTAAGTACTTGGTCCAGTTTCGCTTCCAGTGACCACTTCCCTTGCAATAAAAACACTCAGTCTCGGGCTTGGGTCCATTCTTTGGCTTCTTCCCGGCAGCTTGCTTACCGGGTGCGGCAACTCCCTTTCTGTCCTTCTTGAAGTTCTTTTTACCCTTGCCTTTCTTGAACTTAGTGGTTTTATTCACCATCAACACTTGACGTTCCTTTTTGATTTGCACCTCCGCTGATTTCAGCATTGAATATGCCTCAGGAATAGTCTTTTCCATCCCCTGCATATTGAAGTTCATCACAATGCTCTTGTAGCTAGGTGGGAGTGACTGAAGGATTCTGTCAACGACCACATCATCCGGGAGATTAACTCCCAGCTGAGACAAGCGGTTGTGCAACGCAGACATTTTGAATGTGTGCTCGCTGACGAAACTATTCTCCTCAATCTTACAACTGTAGAACTTGTCGGAGACTTCATATCTCTCGACCCGGGCATGAGCTTGGAAAACCATTTTCAGCTCTTGGAACATCTCATATGCTCCGTGTTGCTCAAAACGCTTCTGGAGCCCCGGTTCTAAGTTGTAAAGCATGCCGCACTGAACCAGGGAGTAATCATCAACACGGGACTGCCAAGCGTTCATAACGTCTTGGTTTGCTGGGGGTGGTGCTTCACCTAGCGGTGCTTCAAGGACATATGATTTCTTGGCAGCTATGAGGATGATCCTCAAGTTCCGGACCCAGTCCGTATAGTTGCTGAAGGAAATATGCCCTAGAGGCAATAATAAAGTTATTATTTATTTCCTTATATCATGATAAATGTTTATTATTCATGCTAGAATTGTATTAACTGGAAACATAATACTTGTGTGAATACATAGACAAACAGAGTGTCACTAATATGCCTCTACTTGACTAGCTCGTTAATCAAAGATGGTTATGTTTCCTAACCATGAACAAAGAGTTGTTATTTGATTAACGGGATCACATCATTAGTTGAATGATCTGATTGACATGACCCATTCCATTAGCTTAGCACCCTATCGTTTAGTATGTTGCTATTGCTTTCTTCATGACTTATACATGTTCCTATGACTATGAGATTATGCAACTCCCGTTTGCCGGAGGAACACTTTGGGTGCTACCAAACGTCACAACGTAACTGGGTGATTATAAAGGAGTACTACAGGTGTCTCCAAAGGTAGATGTTGGATTGGCGTATTTCGAGATTAGGATTTGTCACTCCGATTGTCGGAGAGGTATCTCTGGGCCCTCTCGGTAATGCACATCACATAAGCCTTGCAAGCACTCCAACTAATATGTTAGTTGTGAGATGATGTATTACGGAACGAGTAAAGAGACTTGCCGGTAACGAGATTGAACTAGGTATTGGATACCGACGATCGAATCTCGGGCAAGTAACATACCGATGACAAAGGGAACAACGTATGTTGTTATGCGGTCTGACCGATAAAGATCTTCGTAGAATATGTAGGAGCCAATATGGGCATCCAGGTCCCGGTATTGGTTATTGACCGGAGACGTGTCTCGGTCATGTCTACATTGTTCTCGAACCGTAGGGTCCGCACGCTTAAGGTTTCGATGACAGTTATATTATGAGTTTATGAGTTTTGATGTACCGAAGGAGTTCGGAGTCCCGGATGAGATCGGGGACATGACGAGGAGTCTCGAAATGGTCGAGACGTAAAGATCGATATATTGGACGACTATATTCGGACTTCGGAAAGGTTCCGAGTGATTCGGGTATTTTTCAGAGTACCGGAGAGTTACGGGAATTCGCCGGGGAGTATATGGGCCTTATTGGGCCATACGGGAATAAAGGAGAGAGGCCAAAAGGAAGGAGGCCTGCACCCCCCCTCTGGTCCGAATTGGACAAGGGGCGCAGCCCCCTTTTCCTTATTCCTCTCCACCTCTTTCCCCTTCTCCTACTCCAACAAGGAAGGAGGGAGTCCTACTCCCGGTGGGAGTAGGACTCCCCTTGGCGCCCCTCCTCCTAGGCCGGCCGGCCCCTCCCCCTTGCTCCTTTATATACGGAGGCAGGGGGGCACCCCATGACACACAAGTTGATCCTTGGTGATCGTTCCTTAGCCGTGTGCGGGTGCCTCCTGCCACCAAATTCCACCTCGATCATATTGTTGCAGTGCTTAGGCGAAGCCCTGCGTCAGTAGTACATCAAGATCGCCACCATGCCGTCGTGCTGACGGAACTCTTCCTCGACGCTTTGCTGGATCGGAGCCCGAGGATCGTCATCGAGCTGTACGTGTGCTAAGAACTCGGAGGTGCCGGAGTAACGGTGCTTGGATCGGTTGGATAGGGAAGAAGACGTACGACTACTTCCTCTACGTTGTGTGATCGCTTCCGCAGTCGGTCTGCGTTGGTACGTAGACAACACTCTCCCCTCTCGTTGCTATGCATCACCATGATCTTGCGTGTGCGTAGGAAAATTTTGAAATTACTACGTTCCCCAACAGTGGCATCCGAGCCGGGTTTTATGGTTTGATGTTATTTGCACGAGTAGAACACAAGTGAGTTGTGGGCAATACAAGTCATACTGCCTACCAGCATGTCATACTTTGGTTCGGCGGTATTGTTGGACGAGACGACCCGGACCAACATTACGCGTAGGCTTACGCGAGACCGGTTCCCTCGACGTGCTTTGCACATAGATGGCTTGTGGGCGACTGTCTCTCCAACTTTAGTTGAACCAAGTGTGGCTACGTCCGGTCCTTGAGAAGGTTAAAACGGAGTCTATTTGACAAACTATCGCTATGGTTTTGATGCGTAGGTGAGATGAGTTCTTGCTTAAGCCCGTAGCAGCCACGTAAAACTTACAACAACAAAGTAGAGGACGTCTAACTTGTTTTTGCAGGGCATGTTGTGATGTGATATGGTCAAGGCATGATGCTAAATTTTATTGTATGAGATGATCATGTTTTGTAACCAAGTCATCGGCAACTGGCAGGAGCCATATGGTTGTCGCTTTATTATATGCAATGCAATCGTGATGTAATGCTTTACTTTATTACTAAGCGGTAGTGATAGTCGTGGAAGCATAAGATTGGCGAGACGATAACGATGCTACGATGGAGATCAAGGTGTCGCGCCGGTGACGATGGTGATCATGACGGTGCTTCGGAGATGGAGATCACAAGCACAAGATGATGATGGCCATATCATATCACTTATATTGATTGCATGTGATGTTTATCCTTTTATGCATCTTATCTTGCTTTGATTGACGGTAGCATTATAAGATGATCTCTCACTAAATTATCAAGAAGTGTTCTCCCTGAGTATGCACCGTTGCCAAAGTTCGTCGTGCCCAGACACCACGTGATGATCGGGTGTGATAAGCTCTACGTCCATCTACAACGGGTGCAAGCCAGTTTTGCACACGCAGAATACTCAGGTTAAACTTGACGAGCCTAGCATATGCAGATATGGCCTCGGAACACGGAGACCGAAAGGTCGAGCGTGAATCATATAGTAGATATGATCAACATAATGATGTTCACCATTGAAAACTAATCCATTTCACGTGACGATCGGTTATGGTTTAGTTGATTTGGATCACGTGATCACTTAGAGGATTAGAGGGATGTCTATCTAAGTGGGAGTTCTTAAGTAATATGATTAAATTGAACTTAAATTTAGCATGAACTTAGTCTTGGTAGTATTTTGCAAATTATGTTGTAGATCAATAGCTCGCGTTGTTGCTTCCCTGTGTTTATTTTGATATGTTCCTAGAGAAAATTTTGTTGAAAGATGTTAGTAGCAATGATGCGGATTGGATCCGTGATCTGAGGTTTATCCTCATTGCTGCACAGAAGAATTATGTCCTTGATGCACCGCTAGGTGACAGACCTATTGCAGGAGCAGATGCAGACGTTATGAACGTTTGGCTAGCTCAATATGATGACTACTTGATAGTTTAGTGCACCATGCTTAATGGCTTTGAATCGGGACTTCAAAGACGTTTTGAACATCATGGACCATATGAGATGTTCCAGGAGTTGAAGTTAATATTTCAAGCAAATACCCGAGTTGAGAGATATGAAGTCTCCAACAAGTTCTATAGTTAAAAGATGGAGGAGAATCGCTCAACTAGTGAGCATGTGCTCAGATTGTCTGGGTACTACAATCGCTTGAATCAAGTGGGAGTTAATCGTCCAGATAAGATAGTGATTGACAGAATTCTCTAGTCACCATCACCAAGTTAGTAGAACTTCGTGATGAACTATAATATGCAAGGGATAACGGAAACAACTCCCAAGCTCTTCGTGATGCTGAAATCAACGAAGGTAGAAATCAAGAAAAACATCAAGTGTTGTTGGTTGATAAGACCACTAGTTTCAAGAAAAGGGCAAAGGGAAGAAGGGGAACTTCAAGAAGAACGGCAAGCAAGTTTTTGCTCAAGTGAAGAAGCCCAAGTCTGATCCTAAGCCTGAGACTAAGTGCTTCTACTGCAAAGGGACTGGTCACTGGAAGCGGAACTACCCCAAGTGATTGGCGGATAAGAAGGATGGCAAAGTGAACATAAGTATATTTGATATACATGTTATTGATGTGTACTTTACTAGTGTTTATAGCAACCCCTCAGTATTTGATGCTAGTTCAGTTGCTAAGAGTAGTAACTCGAAACAGGAGTTGCAGAATAAATAGAGACTAGTTAAAGGTGAAGTGACGATGTGTGTTGGAAGTAGTTCCAAGATTGATATGATCATCATCGCACACTCCCCTATATTTTCGGGATTAGTGTTGAACTTAAATAAGTGTTATTTGGTTTTTGCGTTGAGCATGAATATGATTTGATCATGTTTATTGCAATACGGTTATTCATTAAAGTCAGAGAATAATTGTTGTTCTGTTTACATGAATAAAACCTTCGATGGTCATACACCCAATGAAACAAGTTCGTTGGATCTCGATCGTAGTGATACACATATTCATAATATTGAAACCAAAAGATGCAAAGTTAATAATGATAGTGCAACTTATTTGTGGCACCGCTGTTTAGGTCATATTGGTATAAAGCACATGAAGAAACTCCATGCTGATGGGCTTTCGGAATCACTTGATTATGAATCACTTGATGCTTGCGAACCATGCCTTTTGGGCAAGATGACTAAAACGCCGTTCTCCGGAACAATGGAGCAAGCAACAGATTTGTTGGAAATCATACATACTGATGTATGTGGTCCGATGAATATTTAAGGCTTGCAGCGGGTATCATTATTTTCTGACCTTTACAGATGATTTGAGTAGATATGGGTATATCTACTTAATGAAACATAAGTCTGAAACATTTGAAAAGTTCAAAGAATTTCAGAGTGAAGTGAAAAATCATCGTAACAAGAAAATAAAGTTTCTACGATTTGATCGTAGAGAAGAGTATTTGAGTTACGAGTTTGGCCTTCAGTTAAAAACAACGTGAAATAGTTTCACAAATTCATGCCACCTGGAACACTACAGCATTATGGTGTGTCCGAACGTCATAACCGTACTTTAGTGGATATAGTGCAATCTATGATGTTTCTTACCGATTTACCACTATCTTTTTGAGGTTATGCATTAAAGACAGCTGCATTCACGTTAAAAAGGGGCACCATCTAAGTCCGTTGAGACGACACAATCTGAACTATGGTTTAGCAAGAAACCAAAGTTGTCGTTTCTTAAAGTTTGGGGTTGTAATGCTTATGTGAAAAAGTTTCATCCTGATAAGCTCAAACCCAAATCGGAGAAATATGTCTTCATAGGATACCCAAAGGAAACTGTTGGGTACACCTTCTATCACAGACCCTAAGGCAAGACATTCGTTGCTTATAATGGATCCTTTCTAGAGAAGGAGTTTCTCTTGAAAGAAGTAAGTGGGAGGAAAGTAGAAAACTTGACAAGGTAATTGTACCTTCTCCTTTATTGGAAAGTAGTTCATCACAGAAATTTGTTCCTGTGACTCCTACACCAATTAGTGAGGAAGCTAATGATGATGATCATGTAACTTCAGATAAAGTTACTACCGAACCTCGTAGGTAAACCAGATTGAGATCCGCACCAAAGTGGTACGGTAATCCTGTTCTAGAGGTCATGTTACTTGACCATGACGAACCTACGAACTATGAGGAAGCGATGATGAGCCCAGATTCCGATAAATGGCTTGAGGCCATGAAATCTGAGATAGGATCCATGTATGAGAACAAAGTATGGACTTTGATGGATTTGCCCGATGATCGGCAAGCCATAAAAAATAAATGGATCTTCAAGAGGAAGACGGACGCTGATAGTAGTGTTATTATCTACAAAGCTAGAATTGTCGCAAAAGGTTTTCGACAAGTTCAAGGTGTTGACTACGATAAGAGATTCTGACTCATATCTATGCTTAAGTCTGTCCGAATCATGTCAGCAATTGTCGCATTTTATGAAATCTGGCAAACGGATAAACAAAACTGAATTCCTTAATGGATTTATTAAAGAAGAGTTGTATACGATACAACCAGAAGGTTTTGTTAATCCGAAAGGTGCTAACAAAATGTGCAAGCTCCAGCGATCCATCTGTGGACTGGTGCAAGCATCTTGGAGTTGGAATATACGCTTTGATGAGTTGATCAAAGCATATAGTTTTATACAGACTTGCGGTGAAGCCTGTATTTACGAGAAAGTGAGTGGGAGCACTACAGCATTTCTGATAAGTATATGTGAATGACATATTGTTGATCGGAAATAATGTAGAATTGTTCTGTAAAGCATAAAGGAGTGTTTGAAAGGAGTTTTTCAAAGAAAGACTTCGGTGAAGCTGCTTACATATTGAGCTTCAAGATCTATAGAGATAGATCAAGGCGCTTGATAAGTTTTTTCAATAAATACATACCTTGACAAGATTTTGAAGTAGTTCAAAATGGAACAATCAAAGAAAGAGTTTCTTGCCTATGTTACAAGGTGTGAAATTGAGTAAGACTCAAAGCCCAACCACGGCAGAAGATAGAAAGAGAATGAAAGTCATTCCCTATGCCTTGGCCATAGGTTCTATAAAGTATGTCATGCTGTATACCAGATCTATTGTATACCCTGCATTGATTTGGCAAGGGAGTACAATAGTGATCTAGGAGTAGATCACTGGACAGCGGTCAGAATTATCCTTAGTGAAATAAGGATATGTTTCTCGATTATGGACATGACAAAAAGGTTCGTCGTAAAGGGTTACGTCGATGCAAGTTTTTGACACTGATCCAGATGATTCTAAGTCTCAATCTGGATACATATTGAAAATGGGAACAATTAGCTAGAGTAGCTCCGTGTAGAGCATTATAGACATAGAACTTGCAAAATACTTACGGATCTGAATGTGACAGACCCGTTGACTAAAATTATCTCACAAGCAAAACATGATCACACCTTAGTATTCTTTGGGTGTTAATCACATAGAGATGTGAACTAGATTACTGACTCTAGTAAACCCTTTGAGTGTTGGTCACATGACGATGTGAACTATGGGTGTTAATCACATGGTGATGTGAACTATTGTTGTTAAATCACATGGCGATGTGAACTAGATTATTGACTCTAGTGCAAGTGGGAGACTGAAGGAAATATGCCCTAGAGGCAATAATACAGTTATTATTTATTTCCTTATATCATGATAAATGTTTATTATTCATGCTAGAATTGTATTAACCGGAAACATAATACATGTGTGAATACATAGACAAACAGAGTGTTACTAGTATGCCTCTACTTGACTAGCTCGTTAATCAAAGATGGTTATGTTTCCTAACCATGAACAAAGAGTTGTTATTTGATTAACGGGATCACATCATTAGTTGAATGATCTGATTGACATGACCCATTCCATTAGCTTAGCACCCGATCGTTTAGTATGTTGCTATTGCTTTCTTCATGACTTATACATGTTCCTATGACTATGAGATTATGCAACTCCCGTTTGCCGGAGGAACACTTTGGGTGCTACCAAACGTCACAACGTAACTGGGTGATTATAAAGGAGTACTACAGGTGTCTCCAAAGGTAGATGCTGGGTTGGCGTATTTCGAGATTAGGATTTGTCACTCCGATTGTCGGAGAGGTATCTCTGGGCCCTCTCGGTAATGCACATCACATAAGCCTTGCAAGCACTGCAACTAATATGTTAGTTGTGAGATGATGTATTACGGAACGAGTAAAGAGACTTGCCGGTAGCGAGATTGAACTAGGTATTGGATACCGATGATCGAATCTCGGGCAAGTAACATACCGATGACAAAGGGAACAACGTATGTTGTTATGCGGTCTGACCGATAAAGATCTTCGTAGAATATGTAGGAGCCAATATGGGCATACAGGTCCTGCTATTGGTTATTGACCGGAGACGTGTCTCGGTCATGTCTACATTGTTCTCGAACCGTAGGGTCCGCACGCTTAAGGTTTCGATGACAGTTATATTATGAGTTTATGATTTTTGATGTACCGAAGGAGTTCGGAGTCCCGGATGAGATCGGGGACATGACGAGGAGTCTCGAAATGGTCGAGACATAAAGATCGATATATTGGACGACTATATTCGGACTTCGGAAAGGTTCCGAGTGATTCGGGTATTTTTCGGAGTACCGGAGAGTTACGGGAATTCACCGGGGAGTATATGGGCCTTATTGGGCCATACGGGAATAAAGGAGAGAGGCCAAAAGGAAGGAGGCCTGCACCCCCCTCTGGTCCGAATTGGACAAGGGGCGCAGCCCCCTTTTCCTTATTCCTCTCCACCTCTTTCCCCTTCTCCTACTCCAACAAGGAAGGAGGGAGTCCTACTCCCGGTGGGAGTAGGACTCCCCTTGGCGCGCCTCCTCCTAGGCCGGCCGGCCCCTCCCCCTTGCTCCTTTATATACGGAGGCAGGGGGGCACCCCATGACACACAAGTTGATCCTTGGTGATCGTTCCTTAGCCGTGTGCGGTGCTCCCTGCCACCAAATTCCACCTCGATCATATTGTTGCAGTGCTTAGGCGAAGCCCTGCGTCAGTAGTACATCAAGATCATCACCACGCGGTCGTGCTGACGGAACTCTTCCTCGACGCTTTGCTGGATCGGAGCCCGAGGATCGTCATCGAGCTGTACGTGTGCTAAGAACTCGGAGGTGCCGGAGTAACGGTGCTTGGATCGGTCGGATCGGGAAGAAGACGTACGACTACTTCCTCTACGTTGTGATCGCTTCCGCAGTCAGTCTGCGTTGGTACGTAGACAACACTCTCCCCTCTCGTTGCTATGCATCACCATGATCTTGCGTGTGCGTAGGAAAATTTTTGAAATTACTACGTTCCCCAACAGTTGCTACCATCGTCTTTCAGCTTGGTTTTCTCTAGGAATGCGTTGAAGTTGAGGACAACATTAGCGTGGGCCATTTGATCTACAAGACATATTGTAAAGATTTTAGACTAAGTTCATGATAATTAAGTTCATCTAATCAAATTATTTAATGAACTCCCACTCAGATAGACATCCCTCTAGTCATCTAAGTGATACATGATCTGATTCAATTAGGCCGTGTCCGATCATCACGTGAGACAGACTAGTCATCATCGGTGAACATCTTCATGTTGATCGTATCTTCTATACGACTCATGTTTGACCTTTCGGTCTTCCGTGTTCCGAGGCCATGTCTATACATGCTAGGTTCGTCGAGTCAACCTAAGTGTTTTGCGTGTGTAAATCTGGCTTACACTCGTTGTATGCGAACGTTAGAACCTATCACACCCAATCATCACGTGGTGCTTCGGAACAACGGACCTTAGCAACGGTGCACAGTTAGGGAGAACACTTTCTTGAAATTATTGCGAGGGATCATATTATTTATGCTACCGTCATTCTAAGCAAATAAGATGTAAAACATGATAAACATCACATGCAATCAAATAGTGACATGATATGGCCAATATCATTTTGCTCCTTTTGATCTCCATCTTCGGGACGCCATGATCATCGTCGTCACTGGCATGACACCATGATCTCCATCATCGAGTCTTCATGAAGTTGTCTCGTCAACTATTACTTCTACTACTACGGCTAACGGGTAGCGATAAAGTAAATTAATTACATGACGTATAAGTTGACACGCAGGTCATAAATAAATTAAGACAACTCCTATGGCTCCTGCCGGTTGTCATACTCATCGACATGCAAGTCGTGATTCCTATTACAAGAACATGATCAATCTCATACGTCACATATATCATTCATCACATCCTTTTGGCCATATCACATGGCATATGCTGCAAAAACAAGTTAGACGTCCTCTAATTGTTGCTGCAAGTTTTTACGTGGCTGCTATTGCTTTCTAGCAAGAACGTTTCTTACCTACGCCAAAACCACAACGCGATATGCCAATTTCTATTTACCCTTCATAAGGACCCTTTTCATCGAATCCGATCCGACTAAAGTGGGAGAGACAGACACCCGCTAGCCACCTTATGCAACTAGTGCATGTCAGTCAGTGGAACCAGTCTCACGTAAGCGTACGTGTAAGGTCGGTCCGGGTCGCTTCATCCCACGATGCCGCCGAATCAAGATAAGACTAGTAACGGCAAGTAATTGACAAAATCGACGCCCACAACAACTTGTGTTCTGCTCGTGCATAGAAACTACGCATAGACCTAGCTCATGATGCCACTGTTAGGGATCGTAGCAGAAATTTAAAATTTTCTACGCATCACCAAGATCAATCTATGGAGTCATCTAGCAACGAGAGGGAGAGGAGTGCATCTACATACCCTTGTAGATCGCGAGCGGAAGCATTCAAGAGAACGGGGTTGATGGAGTCGTACTCGTCGTGATCCAAATCACCGAAGATCCTAACGCCGAATGGACGGCACCTCCGCGTTCAACACACGTACGGAGCGAGGACGTCTCCTGCGCCTTGATCCAGCAAGGAGGAGGGAGAGGTTGAGGAAGAGGGCTCCAACAGCAGCACAACGGTGTGGTGGTGGTGGAGCAGCAGTACTCCGGCAGGGCTTCGCCAAGCTGTTGCGGAGGGGGAGAGGTGTTGGGGAGGGGAGGGGCTGCACCTTGGATGTGGTGTGCAGCCCTCCCCTTACCCATCTATTTATAGGGGAAGGAGGAAGGGGGCCGGCCCCCTCTAGATGAGATCTAGAGGGGGGGCAGCGGCCAAGGGGAGGGGGCTTGCCCCCCAAGCAAGGGGGGCGCCCCCCTTAGGGTTCCCCCCCCAACCCTAGGCGCATGGGCCCAAGGGGGGGATGCGCCCAGCCCATGTAGGGCTGGTTCCCTTTCCTCTACGGCCCATTAGGCCCTCCGAAAGAGGTGGCCCCTCCCGGTGGACCCCCGGAACTCCTCCGGTGGCCCCGGTACAATACTGATATGCCCCCGAACCTTTCCGGTGACCGTATGACAACTTACTACATATAATTCTTCACCTCCGGACTATTCTGGAACTCCTCGTGACGTCCGGATCTCATCCGGGACTCCGAACAACATTCGGTAATCACATACAAGTCTTCCTAATAACCCTAGCGTCATCGAACCATGGGTTCGGGAACCATGCAGACATGACCGAGACAACTCTCCGGCCAATAACCAACAACGGGATCTAGATACCCATGTTGGCTCCCACATGTTCCATGATGATCTCATCGGATGAACCACGATGTCGAGGATTCAAGCAATCCCGTATACAATTCCCTTTGTCAGTTGGCACGTTACTTGCCCGAGATTCAATCGTCGGTATCCCAATACCTCGTTCAATCTCGTTACCGGCAAGTCACTTTACTCGTTCCGTAATGCATGATCCCGTGACCAACTACTTAGTCACACTGAGCTCATTATGATGATGCATTACCGAGTGGGCCCAGAGATACCTCTCCGTCATACAGAGTGACAAATCCCAGTCTCGATTCATGCCAACCCAACAGACACTTTCGGAGATACCTGTAGTGCACCTTTATAGCCACCCAGTTACGTTGTGACGTTTGGTACACCCAAAGCACTCCTACGGTATCCGGGAGTTGCACAATCTCATGGTCTAGGGAAATGATACTTGACATTCAGAAAAGCTCTAGCAGACGAACTACACGATTTTGTGCTATGCTTAGGTTTGGGTCTTATCCATCACATCATTCTCGTAATGATGTGATCCCGTTATCAATGACATCCAATGTCCATTGTCAGGAAACTGTAACCATCTATTGATTAACGAGCTAGTCAACTAGAGGCTCACTAGGGACATGTTGTGGTCTATGTATTCACACATGTATTACGATTTCCAGATAACACAATTATAGCATGAACAATAGAAAATTATCATGAACAAGGAAATATAATAATAACCATTTTATTATTTCCTCTAGGGCATAGTTCCAACATCCTTATAGTGAGCTAATAAGACAAGCTACTCCTCATTCTCAGAGATATCAATGACGATTGGCTCCTTGGACATGGAAGAGGGCGAGGCCTCTGCATCGTGGGTGCCCTTGTTGTAGTGGTGAGTTTCCTGAGCCGCTCCGGGCACCAACCTGTAGGCTTTCGAGATGAGGTAAGCACGTGCACGCTGAGAAAACACCTTATAGTTGATACGTCTCCGACATATCGATAATTTATGAAGTATTCATGCCATGTTTACTATTGTTTTATATGATTTTGGTATGATTTGATTATAACTAACCCGGACTGATGCTGTTTTCAGCAGAACTACTGTGGTGTTGTTTTTGTGCAGAAATAAAACTTCTCGGAATGCGATGAAAATCAACGAAGAATTTTTCTTGAAAATATAAAAAATACTAGAACAAAAATCTACCGGAGGGGAGTCCCGTGGGCCCCACGAGGGTGGGGGCGCGCCCACCCCCTGGGTGCGCCCCTCTTCCTCGTGGACTACCCGTGGAGCCCTCTGACTTATTCTCGACACCAACCTCTCCTATAAATACCCAAACCTCCAGAAATTAACCTAGATCGAAAGTTCCGCCGCCGCAAGCCTCTGTAGCCACGAGAAATCAATCTAGGCCCTCTCTGGCACCCTGCCGGAGGGGGCTATCATCACCGGAGGGCATGGAGGAGGATCCCGGAGGGGCCATCATCACCATGAAGGCCAAGGACCAGAGGGGGAACCTCTCCCCATCCAGGGGGAGGCCATGTAGGAGGAAGCACAAGGGGGAGAACCTCTCCTCCTCTCTCTCGGTGGCGCCAGAGTGCCATCGGGAGGGGAATCATCGCCGCGGTGATTGTCTTCATCAACGTCACCATCATCATCACCATCCTCATCTCTTTTACACGGTCCACTCTCCCGCATCCCGTTGTAATCCCTACTTGAACATGGTGCTTTATGCCACATATTATGATCCAATGATGTGTTGCATCCTATGATGTTTTGAGTAGAGATCCTTTGTCTTTGGGTTGATTGATGATCTAGATTGGTACGAGTTGTATGTTTTATTTTGGTAATGTCCTATTATGCCCTCCGTGTCGCGCAAGCATGAGGGATTCCCGCTGTAGGGTGTTGCAATACGTTCATGATTCGCTTATAGTGGGTTGCTTGAGTGACAGAAGCATAAACCCGAGTAAGGGGGTTGTTGCGTATGGGATAAAGGGGACTTGATGTTTTAATGATATGGTTGGGTTTTACCTTAATGATATTTAGTAGTTGCGGATGCTTGCTAGAGTTCCAATCATAAGTGCATATGATCCAAGAAGAGAAAGTATGTTAGCTTATGCCTCTCCCTCATATGAAATTGCAATGACGACTATCGGTCTTGTTAACAATTGCCTAGGACAATTCCGCACATCGATCCATCATTATTCCACACTCGCTATTTATAATATTTAGTAATCTATTCTAACTTTATGATAACAACACCTACTTTCATATTTTAGCTCTCCGATATCATGCAAAGTTATCCTCTTCATAACCACAACGTAGTTTTATTTCTCGTTTCTAGTTGGAAGCAAACGTTCGGTTTACGTAGAGTCGTATCAGTGGCAGATGGGACTTGAGCGAATATTGATCTTACCTTTAGATCGTTGTGGGTTCGACACTCTATACTTATCACTTCCACCTTTGGCAATTTCTACGATGATTCCCAGCACTTGGGGATTATCAAGCTCTTTTCTGGCGCCGTTGCCGGGGAGCAATAGTGTGGGGTTGATATTCTCGTGTGTGCTTGTTTGCTTTCTTCATTAAGTAGATTTTGTTTTTCCTTCTTTGTTTTTGTTTAGTTGTGGGTGAAGCATACAATTTTTTTAAAATAATGGAAATACAAAAAATTACTTGCCTCTCATACCTAAAAAGTTTTTCAATAAGAGAAGTGATTGGAAGGTTATGAATTGGAGAAATGAGGGTCGACCTTGAACACTTGTGTTCATGCTCATGGAAACAATGTAAAAAATTTCATGGAAGATTCTATGAAAATAATTATCCCCTTGTATATATCCATTGTATTATAAAAATAATGTTCCAAGCCTTGGTTTTAGGATGATTAGATTGCTTGTTTACTTTGTGCAGTACAAAAACAGAAAATTTGGCTGTAGCGTGTGATATTACATTTTTTACTGGAAAGTCAAGTGGGTCTGAAAGTTTTTGCACATTACTTCTGTACAATGTTTTTTAATTTTCATATATTTTTAGAAGTTTTTGGAGTTACAGAAGTTTACTAAACTTCCAGATTACTACAGACTGTCCTGTTTTTGTCAGATTCTGTTTTCTATGAGTTGTTCGCTTATTTTGATGAATCTATGGGTAGTATCGGGGGGGGGGGGGGGTATGAACCATGGTGAAGTTGGAATACAATAGATATAGTTCTAATATGAAATTGGAATAAGTTTGCAACAGTACCTAAAGGTAGTGATTTGCTTTATTACACTAACAGATCTCACAAAGTTTTGTTAAAGTTTTGTGTGGATGAAGTGTTCGAAGATCGAGGAGCGACCAATATGAGAAGAATAAAGAAAGGCAAGAGCTCAAGCTTGGGGATGCCCAAGGCACCCCGAGTAAATATTTCAAGGATACTCAATCATCTAAGCTTGGGGATGCCCTGGTTGGCATCCCATCTTTCTTCTTCAACAATTATCGGTATATCTCGGTTTTTGTTTTGTTCACATAATTTGTGTCCTTTGTGTTTTTGTTTTTTCCTTTAAGAACCATGCCAGTATGAGATAGACCTTTATTGATTTATGTAATACCTCATGTGCTTCACTTATATCTTTAAAGTATGATCTTATAGAATTCCTCTTTGCGCTTCACTTATATCTTTTAAGTATGATCTTATAGAATTTCTCTTTGTGCTTCACTTAAATCTTTTGAGTATGGTTTTATAGAATGCTTTGTGTGCTTCACTTATATATTTTGAGCTTGGATATTGGTTAGTCTATATTAATTGTAGAATGCTCCATGAACTTCACTTATATCTTTTAGAGTATGAATAATACTATCATCTAAAGTGGATTTAGAATAAGTTTGCTCCCACTATCCCGAATGAGAAATTTTTTCCTTATGTGAAGACTAGTAAAATTTGTATGCTTGTAGATCATGAACAGAATTATTTCTGTGCTGGTTATATTGTTGACCTCATTCGTGATGCTACTGAAAATTATTATGAGGGAGGAATACATTTTTGTAGGAGTTGCAATAATATCAAGTTTCCTCTCTATGTGCTTAAAGTTTTGAAGTTATACTTGTTTTGCCTTCCTATGCTAGTTGATTCGTGTTCCCATAAATTGTGTGCTAACAAAATCCCTAGGAATAGGAAGTGGGTTAGTTTTAAATGTTCTAGTCATATTCTTCACGATGCTCTCTTTATGATTCAATCCTTATCTTTTATGTGAGCATCACTGAAATCATCATGCCTAGCTAAAAGGCATTAAAGAAAAGCGCTTGTTGGGAGACAACCCAATATTTACCCTTACTATTTTTGTGTGTTTACATGATTAAGCTACTGTAGTAATCATTTTATAGCTTTTGTTTCAATAAAGTGCCAAGTAAGACCTTTGGGAAGACTTGGGTGAAAGTTAATGTGATCTTGCTGTAAAAAACCGAAACTTTGCGCTCACGAGATTAGCTGTAAATTTTTACAGAAGAGTGCAATTGAGTTGATTATTTTTGCAGAAGATTAATAGACAAACTCCTCACGTCCACCAATTTATTTCATAATTTTTTGAGTAGCAGAAGTATGCTTGCTGTTCAGATCATTACAGACTGTTCTATTTCTGATAGATTCTGTTTTCATTGCATAGTTTGCTTCTTTTCTATTTTCTATGGCCTGTATTTCTCAATATAAATCTATCATTCTTAAGAAGTTGCTCCCCACTACTCCCTATTCTCTCATCATGCACATTGTCCACATCAGCGATGTGCCACGTCATTATTCAGTTTCCAAAAGCAGTCAAATCAGCCCCGCCACATAAGCCTTCATTATAATAAATCATGGGAATCTTTTTTTTACTATGCAGCCATCCTGGTGACCGAATGAGTCGTTGTCATCTTTTACTCTTCATAACAGATGAACCAGTTAATTAATGAGAATCGAAGAGCCCATCATCTCCCACCTCCGCGCGTCTCTTCCCATCTTCTCCTTCAATTCCATTGCTCTTCCTAGCATTATATATTTCTCTCCCATGTCCCGTTCGCATCCAAACCCCAAACCATCTTTCGGACTTCTATGAATATGTACAGCAGATCCACCTCTTCGGTGCCCGTGATTGCAAAGACGCATCTGACTTCCTCAGCCGCCGCCACATGGGATTTGACGGTGAGCAGTTGGGATGACCCCTGCCACCACCGGATTCAGTGGTAAGGAACTGTGCCCTTCCCCATCTTCGAATCCATGACGCCGCATTAGACTTAACTTGACTGCTGATGGATTCGAGGATGATGAGTTGCGCCAACCCCTTCTACAATCAAGGTATATATGCCCTCCCTCCCTTCCCCATCTTTAAATGTCACCCAAATGTAGCCTAAAGAAAGGTGAGAAAATACATGAGATTTTGGTTTTCTACAGGAACAATGCAAGATCTGATCCTAAATTTTTGGGCTGTTGTGGAACCGTGAGCATCTGCTGTTCATAAGGTGATAGATCATGTTAGTGTTTTTTTCCAAGATGTTGTCCTAAGTCTCTGTTGACGCCTAGGCAGTAGATAATTGGATTAACTTTTGGTGTGTTATCCCTTAATTGTTACTTGAGAGGATGTAGAAAATGTATGCATGTGCAGCCCTAATTTTTCTGTGCATTAAATTAAAAAGATACAAGCTACTACCGTTGATGTTGGCTATATGTGCCCTCTATGTCTCTATCAATCTTTTTCATAGATGTTGATGTATACACAAAAAACTAATAATCTCGCTCCTTCGTTAAAGCTGTACTGAAGTCATTGTCTTCCTTCATGGTTCCAGTGAACAGATCATAAGCATCATGCTAGGTGGTAAACAAAATAACTCAAGCAATTTCAAAGATATGTGAACTCTGATTTTTTTCTTCTTCTAATTTTCATTTTCTTACTGAAGATTACTTCCCACACACGCAACAATGTGAAGGTATATGCAAGTGTACATTTGTACTGCTAATCATGATGGCTCGCTTCCTTTCTTTGCTGAAATTTCACAAAAGTTTCTCTATACTTCCCTTTGTAAAGTTTCTGTCTAGATTTTAGATAAAGAGCATCTACTATATATGGATGCATAAATAGACTATTCTATAGTTTTATCTTTCATATGGTTGATGGCAGAAAATTGAAACTAAGAGCAGTATTCCACAAATTATGAACTTTTTTGTGGTGATATAATTATGAACATTATGGTCTCTTAAGAAAATGAATTAACTTTGTTGAACATTACATTGTTATTGCTCATTTTATTTCTTAGTCACCCTGAAGAGGCCCTGATGTCACAAGTTAACCCTAATTTCAAAAACATATTAGTGTACACCCGATATCCCCAAAAGAATCAATTAAGATCTGCAAAAGGTAGTACCGTTGATTTGATTTTCCATGATACATTGAGTTTGTGCAAAATTCTAGATTTTTATCAACCATGTTACTGAACCAATGAGGAAGGCAATGCTATCATCCACTCGATGCAGTACCTGTTCTTCCATCCCGTCTCCAGGATCACATTTGCACAGATCTGACGTTCATGTATTGCTGAAGATATCCTATGAAGTTAATTTGTAATAAATCAGTTGGTTTATGGGTAAATGACCATATAATCCTCTATTCTGATTGTTCGTCTGTTGTGAAGAATTGGATTGCTATAAGTAGGAGGATCAATCATACTTATGAATGTACCAATAACCATATATATAATCATCTAATCTGATTGTTTTTCTGTGTCATATGTAGGGGAGGGTTGACCAGTACTTACATATATACCATTACAGATGTATCATTCTAAATAATTTTTGTGGAAACAAAATAATATATTCATTCTTTTCCTGAACCCTTTGGAGTTAGTTTGCCGAGTAAAATATTAATTTGAGCAAAAAATTCCGCAGCAACGCGCGGGGAATTATCTAGTTGTAGAAATGATAGGGTACAGTAGGCATTGTGTGAGAACAATTATGAACCTTGTCTTTGACAGTACGAAAGCGAATGGTTTACTCTTTATCATACTAACCTATCTCACAAAGTTCCGTTAAGTTTTGCGTGATTGAAATTTTCAAGATTTGGATGAGAAGAATAAGGAGTGAAAAGACCCTAAGCTTGGGGATGCCCAAGGCACTCCAAGGTAATATTCAAGGAAGCCCCAAGCACCTAAGCTTGGGGATGCCCCGGAAGGCATCCCCTCTTTCGTCTGCAAAACTATCAGAATACCCTACTCGGAGCTATATTTTTATTCGTCACATGATATGTGTTTTTCTTGGAGAGTATTTTCAATTTTACTTGCTGTTTGAATAAAATCTTTGGATCTAAAATCTTGAATGAAAAAGAATCCTCCCATGGCGGTTTAATTATTTGACTACTCAGTATTCTTCACTTATATCTTTTTGATGTAGTTTGTCATTTACTCACGTGCTTCACATATATCTTATGGGAATGAATTTCAAACACCAGGGCACCATTGATTGCCGGAAAAACATTGAGATGCCTGGTTTTTAAATTCTAGTAAATCCAAAAATCATCTGAAATTCATGAAACTTGGCATGCTATCATGGAGCGGCATCAACATGCCGTGGTAATTTTTTTGCCCCATTTGGGTATATGCTTCTCACAAACCGGAGATTCTCACAACAAGCATGATGATTTTTGATGGTTTTCGGTAGGGAATGCCACACCTTTGGGGACGAAACGATATCCATTGCCTCTTATTGCTTTCAAATTTTTTTCTCGTGTCAACATAGAACAACAAGAGTGTTGTGTGAATTTTTTTGATTTTTTGGGGTTCATTTGGACATTTTTATACATTATCTGAGTTTTCAATGCATTTATGTGCATAATTCAATTTTGAACTACATGTGCATGCTCCACTCCATATAAATTGGTTGAAAAATCAAATCTGTGTCCTTGGGTGCATACTTAGGCCCCATGCAAGAAATGGGAATGAATTTCAAACACCAGGGCACCGTTGATTGCCGGCAAAACATTGAGATGCCTGGTTTTTAAATTCTAGGAAATCTAAAACTCGTCTGAAATTCATGAAACTTGGCATGCTATCATGGAGCAGCGTCAACATGCCGTGGTAAATTTTTTGTCCCATTTGGGTATATGCTTCTCACAAACCGGCACTACAAAAAAAACACTTCCGTGATGATACATGTTTGTCACAGTAGGTCGCTCTTTTTGTCATGCATGTACATCCATGAAAAATTTATGATAGAATCAAGATAGTCATACCTGTGATGTCGTAGAAGTGTTCTAGGACATACCAAAATTATCATCATGGAAGTGTCCACTTCCATGACGATAAATCGCGCGTCACAGAAGTGCTTTCGTTAAGGGTGACTGACACGTGGCATCCACCGTAACGGAACACCGTTAAGCTATCGGGTCGGGTTTTGGATCCGATAACCCGTTAACAGCCCCGACCAATGGGGATTTTCCACGTGTAAAATCATCATTGGCTAGAGGAAACACGTGTCAGCTCATCGTCGGGACAGATGTCATCCACTCACTGGACAGAAGGTGCCTATGATACGTCGACACGTGGCATGGCCCAACAAGTTTAAATGGGCCGACCCAACTAAAGGCCCACAAGATTTTGCGGACCATAATGGGCCGGCCCAGCTAAAGGCCCATGAGATTTCGCGGACCATAATGGGCTGGCCCAGCTAAAGGCCCACAAGATTTTGCGGGCCATAATGGGCCAGCCCAGGTAAAGGCCCACAAGATTTTTGTGTGCCATAAGGGGCCGGCCCAGGTAAAGGCCCACAAGATTCTTGCAGGTCATAATGGGCCGGCCCAGCTAAAGGCCCACGAGATTTCGCCGACATTAATGGGCCGGCCCAGCTGTAGGCCCACAAGATTTTGAGGACCCTAGTAGGCCGGCCCATTAACTGCCTGCCATGTTTTGGGCCAAATGCCGGCCCCATATTTGATCCGGTCCATTAATGGTCTCCCACGCTCCAGGCCTAATAGTGGCCCATATGAGATCCGGCCCGTTAAAAGCCTACCACGTTCTGGGCCAAATTACGGCCCAGATCAGGTCCGACCCTTTAAGAGGCTTTGGGCTCAATTATGGCCCATATCAGATTCGGCCCATCAACTGGACACTATGCTTTTGGGCCCACTTGCTAAAGGCCCACTTAGTAATTCGGCCTGATATTAGTTTTGGCCTATTAAGGGCACGTTTAACATTTCGGCCCTATATTAATTTTGGCCTGTTAAAAGCCCGTCATATAGTTGGGCCTAACTATGGCCCGATTTGCATCTGGCCTGCTCGCAGTCGGTATCTGATTGGGCCAAACAAGGACCCAGACAATTTTGGCCTGTTAAAAGCCTGTGATTTGATTCGCACACTCATGGGCCGGGGTTCATTTCGGGTTTTGCGTAACTAGTAGGAATTAAGAACAAACCTACTCTATACAATAAAGAAATTACAGCATAGTAAATAAGAATAAACCTACACTACACAATAAAGGATTTAAGGTATATTACATCCACTGGGCATCAAAGTTCGCCACCAGTGATCATAAAGCGCAACGAAGAAGTAGATTACCAAAACTGGGCACCATTGCAGCGTAACAAAATAATACTGAACCGAGACCACTTCCAAGACAGTTCAAGAAAGGTTAGCCTTGCGGGGGAATTGCTGCGCAAGCTGCTGAGCAAGGCTGTGAGACCGGCGTAGCATGTCGGTCATAGCTTCCAGGTGTAGCTGTTTAGCGATGAGGTTTTCATTGGTGTTCTCCGCAATCTTTCTTAGAGATAGGACTTCAAGTCGAAGTTGAGTTGCAGAATGCCTTTCTGCTAGAACTTGGGACTGAAGAAGTTGAACTGATTCAGACAACGAATTCTGTGAGCTTGTCCGAATGTTAGTCTCAAGTAACTTGAACACTGCATCAAGACAAGACTTTGGGGTTGTCTCGCTATCTTCAAGATGTTTTGCCTTCTTTGCTACAATATATGTTGGGTTTGTCTCACATCCTTCAACAGACTTGTGCATGCCATCAGGCATATCACCCTGAAACAAAGCAGAGAGATGACAGGTTTTGCACGTGTATAAAAAAAGGTGATAACAGTTCTGTCAATTCTATCCAATTTCAAATTAGAAAATAAAGAGTATGTTCAAAATATCAATAGCATAATTTGGCATTGTTCATAATGTGGGGAGCTTGACCACACTACTGGATTACCATGTCAACATAATAAACATAGATGAAGGGCAAAGAAAATCATTGTATCTATTTTGGATAATGTGCATGGCATGTTGTTCATATCATCAGCCACATCAATAAGATAAAACAAGAGATGACAAGGTGCAAACGTGGGCTGCTTCACCACACACTGGATTATAGATCCACAAAAACAAGCATACATATAGGGAGTATTAAGTAATGTGCATGGTATGAATAAGGAATTTGGTTTTACAAGTAAAACTTAGAACTTACGGTTCTTACGAACATGCATTTTGGTAGAAACAGCAAACTAAACAGCAATAAACGATAGGGAGTACGAGAAAATTAAACAGCAGTTCAGGATAAAGGCTTTAGAAGGACCGACTTACATTAACAGTTAACACCGGCTTTATAATGCCCTTCTCCATGGCAAGGGAAGGATAACTCAACAATTTCAGCACATAATCTTCTTCATAAGCATTGCATGTACTCTAAATTTTGTAGAGAGTAATTATAGATATGGTAATACTGGGAGGGATAGAGGATAATGAAGATAAGATGCAGATTGATGCTACATAATCAACTACCAATCCCTGGAAGTACAAGCATTATAGGACAAAATGTACTGACAAGAGCAATGGGCTACACTTCTACACTGGCATTGTCTGTTTATTCTACTTGTTGGTAAGATTAAATATAGATCTGATCTTTTTTAGTAAATGGTGGGCGAGGGAGATAAGATGCAGAATGCTACAAAATGAACCAATCCCTCTTCCCATAATACAAGAGTGTTTTGAACACTGGTGTACTGTACAAAACGTTCTTATATTATGGGACGGAGGGAGTAGCTGTTAATGTAAGTACAATGATAGACCACGTTCAGTCCTTACAAGAGGACTGCAGAGCTAAACCTCTTCAAAAGCATTGGGTTGATTCTAAATTTATGTAAGAGTCCATACGGATCTTATAATGTCCACCAAATAGACGATTACGAGGCTAACATGTGCAGTGATGCTACATAATCAAATAGCTATGAAAGTAAGTATGGTCATACAGGGCAAGAGGTACTCACAAGAACAATGCAGTGTGCAGTATAGTTGCGAGATTCTGCGGTCCCTTAAGAACGAATGTTCTTCTGCTAACAGTTTTCGTACAAGTCAGACATTAAGGCAAATGCAGAAATGTAGTTCAAATTGTGATGTGATATCATAGACAGTACCTTATGCTGCAGCCGAGACCAATGTGTAACAAGATTATTCCAGTCACCGTCGGATAAATGTAGCACCGGAGACTTTACAGAAATTTTGTTCAGAGGCTTGCCATCGAAGTGCGCTTGCCTCAGGTAGGAATGATACTTCATCAACGAGTGCTTGAAAAGCGCAACTAACCCTTGCTCGTCATCACAATCCAGTTTGCGCCTCACTTATTTAAAAGAATGAAATCTTGTGTCTTCTGTCAGCAAAAACATATGCTGTAATGACCATGAATAACATTAGTACATTACTTACGCGTAAGTTGCGGAGGAAGACTGGAAATTGTTCTGTGTCTGCGGTATAATCTTTCCATGAAGGAAAGATGCGCACAAAGTTTCTGACAACAACATAAGCTTCATCTTCTAAACTGGGAAGAAATGGAATAGGGGTCCTATTTGCTGCAATTGGGGCTCTCTCTGGTTCGAAAAGGGATTTGGCAACTGGATTTGGTGTACTCTTTGCTGGAATGGGGGTTTTGCGCCGTACAGCTGGTGCTATGTCAACTGGCATAATCATACTGTTTGCTGCAGTTGGGGTCTGCTGAGTTGGGGCATCAGAAATAACCAGTGTAGTAGGACTAGAGTCTGCTAGAGTTGGGGTATTTTGTGGGTCAGGTGATATTGCAACTACACCTAATGGGCTATTTGATTTATCAGGTGCCACTACCTTTTCCAAATACTTTGCTTGTGCTCCTCCACGATCAGCAATCGCCCTCTTCCTTTTGAACGTCTGATACACAAGAACAACATTTGAATGGATAAATATGGTATGATGACAGATGGAATATGTACTGAAAATGGATAGGCAGGGCGTATTCACATACACGATGTATAAACTAAGCTAATGGCAGTTCAACAAAGTAGAAGTAATGCAAAGCATCAGTTGCAAGATATGTGCGAGCAATGTAACCTTGGAAAGTTAGAGCAAGTACCTTGATGGGTGAATAAGATAGGGCATCTTCCTCTGACTCCTCCACTAGGGAGCTACATTGACTTAGGTCTCCCTCTAGCTCAGAATCACTGTTAGGATCATATTCTGAGCATGAATCTGTAGGTGGAGTGTGTTTGCATTACATTGCATCCATACTTGATTTTAGTCCCTTAATGCCAAGTTTGACAGCCATGGCATTGGTCTGCTTTATTATTTTCATGCGCACAAGCTCATAATCATTATGATGCTGTTCAGAATCTGAGATTCATGAAAACATAAAAAGTAGTCAGATTATCTATGGAATGCATTGCGGTTTAAACTCGGAGAGTGTCTCCCTATAAACCCCTGCATATGCAAAGTTCACCTCCCCAACCGTGCTGACCAGACCACACACAGAGATACACACCCGAGCGGCGAACATGCATTTTCGAAACTAATTTAGGAACATATAGCTGACCAATTAAACAACTCTGACTGTTAGTACTGTGTTGTTATCCGTGGGGAGGTGCTCTGAGGTATTTTGGGTGAGGAGATCCTCACCGCTTTTGGCAACCTGTCGGAGTACCCAACATGCTCTAAGGCTGTGTGTTGATATGGTATCCGTTGTACTATGAATTTTGCAGGGCCCGTTGAGCCATCCCTCCAATACGGTTCAACGCCCTATAGTGGGCTTTTGCTTCTTTGTAATTGGGTCGGGCGACTTATAAGAGTGCGCCCTTTTAGTTCGGACTGGGGTTTTGTCAGAGCCGGATTATCCCAAAATTGCGTTTGGGTTTCCCAGGCACTCTCCATCGCACAGTATTTTCGTACAATGTCCGCCAACTCAGCGAAGTGTGCTATGTCACGGCGACTTATGGCATTGAGGACTCCCTTGTCCATGCAATTGTTGCAAAAGAAAGAAATTGCATCTTCCTCACGACAGTCCTTGACCTTGTTCATTACAAGGAGGAATCTGGCCCAATAGTGATGTACTATCTCTTGGGAAGCTTGCCTAATAATGGGAAAGATAGTTTGTATCTGGGTGGGTGGGTGGGTGGATTGAAGTCTGGACCTTGACCCAATCTGTGATCCCGGGGCAGGGGAGTTTCCGATCTTGGAAGTTCGGGCTCCGGGATATTGCCCTGCGGGTTCGGTATGTGGCTTGATTCTGGATTTAGGGTTAGGGCGGCGTCCTCCCGCGAGCGCGTATCTTGTTCGGAGATCTCGGGAATCCGGACATAATTCGTCCTCAGGATAGAGGGAGAATCACCGCATTGCTCCTCCACCACCGATATTTGATAGGTGACCGGCGGAGTGTTAATCTCCCTTTGGTCGGGTTTAAGCCCGATCCGATCATAGTCCGTAGCGACTCCCAGAGCGGTAATGCGATCCAAGATCT
This sequence comes from Triticum monococcum, assembly GCA_034509565.1. Lineage (NCBI taxonomy): Eukaryota > Viridiplantae > Streptophyta > Magnoliopsida > Poales > Poaceae > Triticum > Triticum monococcum. The sequence goes on from CM067847.1 coordinate 703,164,055, forward strand.
CGATCAAAGAGGAGAGCTCCATTGGATCGATCTGCTTGGCGAATTTTGAGACGATGTGGAGGCTATTTTCGATGACCCGAGAGGTCATCGTCGACGCAGCGGCCGAGCTGGCGGTTGTGAAGAAGCCGCCTAGTTGGAGAGTTTGGCCTACAGCCAGGGCTGCCCCAGAGGTGATGTTGTCCTTGACAAAAAGGCGAGCCATCTTCCTTATGATGACGACACAGTGCAACTCTCAATGAAAGCACCAATGTCGGTGTCAAAACTGGCGGATCTCGGGTAGGGGGTCCCAAACTGTGCGTCTAAGGCGGATGGTACCAGGAGGCAGGGGACACGACGTTTTAGCCAGGTTCGGGCCCTCTCGATGGAGGTAATACCCTACGTCCTGCTTGATTGTTCTTGAGTATTACAAGAGTTGATCTACCACAAGATCGGAGAGGCTAAACCCTAGAAGCTAGCCTATGGTATGATTGTCTATTGTCCTACGGACTAAAACCCTCTGGTTTATATAGACACCGGAGGGGGCTAGGGTTACACAAGGTCGGTTGCAAAGGAGGATATATCCATATCCGTCTTGCCTAGCTTGCCTTCCACGCCAAGTAGAGTCCCATCCGGATACGGGACGGAGTCTTCAATTTTGTATCTTCAAAGTCCAACAGTCCGGCCAAAGGATATAGTCCGGCTGTCTGGAGACCCTCTAATCTAGGACTCCCTCACCCGCATTACATTATTTGCCATTTGCCTCTCGTTTTCCTCTCCCCCACTTCACCCTTGCCATTTTATTCGCCCTCTCGCTCTCTATCCTCCCTCTCTTTCTCTATTTGCCTCTTTTTTGCCCGCTTGCTTTTTGTTTGCTTGTGTGTTTGTTTGCTTGCTTGTCACGATGGCTCAAGATAACACTAAATTGTGTGACTTTACCAATACCAACAATAACGATTTTATTAGCACTCCGATTGCTCCTCTTACCGATGCTGAATCTTGTGAAATTAATACTGCTTTGCTGAATATTGTCATGAAAGATCTGCTTTCCGGCCTACCAAGTGAAGATGCTGTTACCCATCTACATAGCTTCGTTGATTTGTGTGATATGCAAAAGAAGAAAGATGTGGATAATGATATTGTTAAATTGAAGCTATTTCCTTTTTCGCTTAGAGATCGTGCTAAAGCTTGGTTTTCGTCTTTGCCGAAAAATAGTATTGATTCATGGAATAAGTGCAAAGATGCTTTTATCTCTAAGTATTTTCCTCCCGCTAAGATCATCTCCCTTAGAAACGATATTATCAATTTTAAGAAACTTGATCATGAACATGTTGCACAAGCTTGGGAGAGGATGAAATTAATGATACGTAATTGCCCTACTCATGGTTTGAATTTGTGGATGATTATACAAAATTTTTATGCCGGATTGAATTTTGCTTCTAGAAATCTTTTAGATTCGGCCGCGGGAGGCACTTTTATGGAAATCACTTTAGATAAGCTACTAAACTCTTAGATAATATTATGGTTAATTATTCTCAATGGCATACTGAAAGATCTACTAATAAAAAAGTACATGCATAGAAGAAATTAATGTTTTGAGTGGAAAGATGGATGAACTTATGAAATTATTTGCTAATAAAAGTATTTCTTCTGATCCTAATGATATGCCCTTGTCTACTTTGATTGAGAATAATAATGAATCTATGGATGTGAATTTTGTTAGTAGGAACAATTTTGGTAACAACGCGTATAGAGGAAATTTCAATCCTAGGCCTTATCCTAGTAATCCGTCTAATAATTATGGTAATTCCTACAACAATTCTTATTGAAATTATAATAAGATGCCCTCTGATTTTTAATCTAATATTAAAGAATTTATTAGTTTGCAAAAGAATTTTAATGCTTTGATTGAAGAAAAATTGCTTAAGATCAATGAGTTAGCTAGGAACGTTGATAGAATTGCTCTTGATGTTGATTCTTTGAAACGTAGATCTATTCCACCTAAGCATGATATCAATGAGTCTCTCAAAGCCATGACAATTTCCATTGATAAGTGCAAAGAAAGAACCGCTAGGATGCGTGCTAAAAAAGATGCCTTTATAAGAGCGTGTTCTTCTAGTCCCTATGAAAATAATGATGAAGATCTAAAAGTTATTGATGTGTCCCCTATTAAATCTTTGTTTTGCAATATGAATCTTAATAATGATGGGACTGAATATGATCCACCTTTACCTAGAAGACGTTCCAAGAATTCGGAGTTTTTAGATATTGATGCTAAAATTGATGAAAGTGGGATTGAAGAAATTAAAACCCTAGAAATTGCTAAACCCACTATTTTGGATGTCAAGGATTTAATTATGAAAATTGCTCTTTGATTGATTGTATTTCCTTGTTGCAATCCGTGCTAAATTCTCCTCATGCTTATAGTGAAAATAAAGCATTCACTAAACATATCGTTGATGCCTTGATGCAATCTTATGAAGAAAAACTTGAATTGGAAGTTTCTATCCCTAGAAAACTTTATGATGAGTGGGAACCAATTATTAAAATTAATATTAAAGATCATGAGTTTTATGCTTTATGTGATTTGGGTGCTAGTGTTTCCACGATTCCCAAGACTTTGTGAGATTTGTTAGGTTTCCATGATTTTGATGATTGCTCTCTAAACTTGCACCTTGCGGATTCCACTATTAAGAAACCTATGGAAAGAATTAATGATGTTCTTATTGTTGCAAATAGGAATTATGTGCCCGTAGATTTTATTGTTCTTGACATAGATTGCAATCCTTCATGTCCTATTATTCTTGGTAGACCTTTCCTTAGAACAATTGGTGCAATTATTGATATGAAGGAAGGAAATATTAGATTCCAATTTCCGTTAAGAAAAGGTATGGAACACTTTCCTAGAAACAAAATTAAATTACCTTATAATCTATTATGAGATCCACTTATGTATTTCCTACCAAAGATGGCAATACTTAGATCTATCTTTGCTTTTTATGCCTAGCTAGGGGCGTTAAACGATAGCGCTTGTTGGGAGGCAACTCAATTCTATTTTTATTCCTTGCTTTTTGCTCCTGTTTAGTAATAAATAATTTATCTAGCCTCTGTTCAGATTGTGTTTTTTGTGTTTAATTACTGTTTGTGCCAAGTAGAACCGTTGGGAAGACTTGGGGAAAGTCTTGTTAATCTTGCTGTAAAAAACAGAAACATTAGCGCTCACGAGAACTGCTGCCATTTTTATTTGGAAAGTGCTATTTAGTTAATTCTTTTTTAATATGATTAATAGACACATTCCTCACGTCCATAAATTTATTTTATAATTTTTGGGGTTCCGGATCTTGCGCTAGCTACAGATTACTACAGACTGTTCTATTTTTGACAGATTCTGTTTTCCGTGTGTTGTTTGCTTATTTTGATAAATCTATGCCTAGTAAAATAGTTCATAAACCATAGAGAAGTTTTAATACAGTAGGTTTAAAACCAATATAAATAAAGGATGAGTTCATTACAGTACCTTGAAGTGGTCTTTTGTTTTCTTTCGCTAACGGAGCTCACGGGATTTTCTACTTTAAGTTTTGTGTTGTGATGTTTTCAAGTTTTGGGTAAAGATTTGATGGATTATGGAACAAGGAGTGGCAAGATCCTAAGCTTGGGGATTCCCATGGCACCCCCAAGATAATCTAAGGACACGTAAAAGCCAAAGCTTGGGGATGCCCTGGAAGGCATCCCCTCTTTTCGTCTATTTCTATCGGTAACTTTACTTGGAGCTATATTTTTATTCACCACATGATATGTGTTTTGCTTGGAGCGTCTTGTATTATTTGACTCTTTATTTGTTAGTTTACCACAATCATCCTTGCTTTACACACCTTTTGAGAGAGCCATACATGATTTGGAATTTGTTAGAATACTCTATGTGCTTCGCTTATATCTTTTGAGTTATATAGTTTTGCTCTAGTACTTCACTTATATCTTTTAGAGCACGGTGGTGGATTTGTTTTATAGAAACTATTGATCTCTCATGCTTCACTTAGATTATTTTGAGAGTCTTAAATAGCATGCTAATTTGCTTAATAATCCTCATATGCTAGGTATTCAAGATTAGTAAAAAATTCCTAGGAATGTTTTGAATACTAGGAGATGTTTGATGCTTGATGATTGTTTTGAGATATGGAGGTGATAATATCAAAGTCGTGCTAGTTGAGTAGATTTGAATTTGAGAAGTGCTTGTTTTAAAGTTTGCAAGTCCCGTAGCATGCATGTATGGTAAACGTTATGTAACAAATTTGAAACATGAGGTGTTTTTTGATTGTCTTCCTTATGAGTGGCGGTCGGGGACGAGCCATGGTCTTTTCCTACCAATCTATCCCCCTAGGAGCATGTGCGTAGTGCCGAGGTTTTTGATGACCTGTAGATTTTGCAATAAGTATGTGAGTTCTCTATGACTAATGTTGAGTCCATGGATTATACGCACTCTCTCCCTTCCATCATTGCTAGCCTCTTCGGTACCGTGCATTGCCATTTCTCACATTGAGAGTTGGTGCAAACTTCACCGGTGCATCCAAACCCTGTGATATGATACACTCTTTCACACATAAAACTCCATATATCTTCCTCAAAACAGCCACCATACCTACCTATTATGGCATTTCCATAGCCATTCCGAGATATATTGCCATGCAACTTTCCACCATTCCGTTTATCATGACACATTCATCATTGTCATATTGCTTATCATGATCATGTAGTTGACATAGTATTTGTGGCAAAGCCACCGTTCATAATTTTTTCTTACATGTCACTCTTGGTTCATTGCATATCCCGGTACACCGCCGGAGGCATTCATATAGAGTCATCTTCTGTTCTAGCATCGAGTTGAAATCATTGAGTTGTAAATAAATAGAAGTGTGATGATCATCATTTTCTAGAGCATTGTCCCAAGTGAGGGAAAAAAAGAGAGAGAAAGGCCATATAAAAAAAGAAAAAGGCCTAAATAAATAAAAAAATGATGAGAGAAAAAGAGAGAAGGGACAATGTTACTATCCTTTGCCACACTTGTGCTTCAAAGTAGCACCATAACCTTCATGATAGAGAGCCTCTTGTTTTATCACTTTCATATACTAGTGGGAAATTTTAATTATAGAACTTGGCCTGTATATTCCAACAATGGGCCTCCTCAAGTGCCCTAGGTCTTCGTGAGCAAGCAAGTTGGATGCACACCCACTTAGTTTCTTTTGTTAAGCTTTCATACATTTATAGCTCTAGTGCATCCGTTGCATGGCAATCCCTACTCCTTGCATTAACATCAATCGATGGGCATCTCCATAGCCCGTTGATTATCCTAGTTGATGTGAGACTATCTCCTTTTTTGTCTTCTCCACATAACCCCCATCATCATATTCTATTCCACCCATAGTGCTATGTCCATGGCTCGCGCTCATATATTGCGTGAAAGTTTATATGTTTGAGATTGCTAAGGTATGAAACAATTGCTTGGCTTGTCATCGGGGTTGTGCATGATGAGAGAATTCTTGTGTGACGAAAATGGAGCATGACTAAACTGTATGATTTTGTAGGGATGAACTTTCTTTGGCCATGTTATTTTGAGAAGACATAAATGCTTAGTTAGTATGCTCGAAGTATTATTATTTTTATGTCAATATGAACTTTTGTCTTGAATATTTTGGATATGAATATTCATACCACAATTAAGAAGAATTGCATTAAAATTATGCCAAGTAGCACTCCGCATCAAAAATTCTGTTTTTATAATTTACCTATTCGAGGACGAGCAGGAATTAAGCTTGGGGATGCTTGATACGTCTCCAACGTATCTATAATTTTTGATTGCTCCATGCTATATTATCTACTATTTTAGACACTATTGGGCTTTATTATCCACTTATATATTATTTTTGGGACTAACCGCCCAGCCTAGAATTGTTTTTTTGCCTATTTTAGGGTTTCGAAGAAAAGGAATATCAAACGGAGTCCAAATGGAATGAAACCTTCGGGAACGTCATTTTCTCACCGAACATGATCCAGGAGACTTGGACACTACGTCAAGCCACAAAAGAGGAGGCCACGAGGTAGGGGGGCGCGCCTACCCCCCCCCCCCCCCCCCCCAGGCGCGCCCTCCACCCTCGTGGGCCCCTTGTTGCTCCGCCGACTGAAGGAAATATGCCCTAGAGGCAATAATAAAGTTATTATTTATTTCCTTATATCATGATAAATGTTTATTATTCATGCTAGAATTGTATTAACCGGAAACATAATACATGTGTGAATACATAGACAAACAGAGTGTCACTAGTATGCCTCTACTTGACTAGCTCGTTAATCAAAGATGGTTATGTTTCCTAACCATGAACAAAGAGTTGTTATTTGATTAACGGGATCACATCATTAGTTGAATGATCTGATTGACATGACCCATTCCATTAGCTTAGCACCCGATCGTTTAGTATGTTGCTATTGCTTTCTTCATGACTTATACATGTTCCTATGACTATGAGATTATGCAACTCCCGTTTGCCGGAGGAACACTTTGGGTGCTACCAAACGTCACAACGTAACTGGGTGATTATAAAGGAGTACTACAGGTGTCTCCAAAGGTAGATGTTGGGTTGGCGTATTTCGAGATTAGGATTTGTCACTCCGATTGTCGGAGAGGTATCTCTGGGCCCTCTCGGTAATGCACATCACATAAGCCTTGCAAGCACTGCAACTAATATGTTAGTTGTGAGATGATGTATTACGAAACGAGTAAAGAGACTTGCCGGTAACGAGATTGAACTAGGTATTGGATACCGACGATCGAATCTCGGGCAAGTAACATACCGATGACAAAGGGAACACCGTATGTTGTTATGCGGTCTGACCGATAAAGATCTTTGTAGAATATGTAGGAGCCAATATGGGCATCCAGGTCCCGGTATTGGTTATTGACCGGAGACGTGTCTCGGTCATGTCTACATTGTTCTCGAACCGTAGGGTCCGCGCGCTTAAGGTTTCGATGACAGTTATATTATGAGTTTATGAGTTTTGATGTACTGATGGAGTTCGGAGTCCCGGATGAGATCGGAACATGACGAGGAGTCTCGAAATGGTCGAGACGTAAAGATCGATATATTGGATGACTATATTCGGACATCGGAAAGGTTCCGAGTGATTCGGGTATTTTTCGAAGTACCGGGTAGTTACGGGAGAAGTAATGGGCCTTGATGGGCTTTAGTGGGAAGAGGAAAAGGCTGCTGCGCCCCCTCCCCTTTGGTCCGAATTGGACTAGGGAAAAGGGGGCCGGCCACCTCTCCTTCTCCTCCACTTCCTTCTCCCTTCCTCCCCTCTTGATGGACTCCTACTAGGACTTGGAGTCCTAGTAGGACTCCCATCCTGGCCGCACCTTATGCCTTGGCCGGCCTCCTCCTCCTCCTCCATCCTTTATATACAGGGGTAGGGGGCACCCCATAGACACACATTTGATCCTTGAGATCGTTCCTTAGCCGTGTGCGGTGCCCCCTGCCACCAAATTCCACCTCGATCATACCATTATAGTGCTTAGGCGAAGCCCTGCGTCGGTAGTACATCAAGATCGTCACCACGCCGTCGTGCTGACGGAACTCTTCCTCGACGCTTTGCTGGATCGGAGCCCGAGGATCGTCATCGAGCTGAACGTGTGCTAAGAACTCGGAGGTGCCGGAGTAACGGTGCTTGGATCGGTCGGATCGGGAAGACGTACGACTACTTCCTCTATGTTGTGTGATCGCTTTCGCAGTCGATCTGCGTTGGTACGTAGACAACACTCTCCCCTCTCGTTGCTATGCATCACCATGATCTTGCGTGTGCGTAGGAATTTTTTTGAAATTACTACGTTCCCCAACAGTGGCATCCGAGCCTAGGTTTTATGGTTTGATGTTATTTGCACGAGTAGAACACAAGTGAGTTGTGGGCGATACAAGTCATACTGCCTACCAGCATGTCATACTTTGGTTCGGCGGTATTGTTGGACGAGACGACCCGGACCAACCTTACGCGTACGCTTACGCGAGACCGGTTCCCTCGACGTGCTTTGCACATAGATGGCTTGCGGGCGACTGTCTCTCCAACTTTAGTTGAACCGAGTATGGCTACGCCCGGTCCTTGAGAAGGTTAAAACGGAGTCTATTTGACGAACTATCGTTGTGGTTTTGATGCGTAGGTGAGATGAGTTCTTGCTTAAGCCCGTAGCAGCCACATAAAACTTGCAACAACAAAGTAGAGGACGTCTAACTTGTTTTTGCAGGGCATGATGTGATGTGATATGGTCAAGGCATGATGCTAAATTTTATTGTATGAGATGATCATGTTTTGTAACCAAGTTATCGGCAACTGGCAGGAGCCATATGGTTGTCGCTTTATTGTATGCAATGCAATTGCCATTTAATGCTTTACTTTATTACCAAGCGGTAGTGATAGTCGTGGAAGCATAAGATTGGCGAGACGACAACGATGCTACGATGGAGATCAAGGTGTCGTGCCGGTGATGATGGTGATCATGACGGTGCTTCGGAGATGGAGATCACAAGCACAAGATGATGATGGTCATATCATATCACTTATATTGATTGCATGTGATGTTTATCTTTTATGCATCTTATCTTGCTTTGATTGACGGTAGCATTATAAGATGATCTCTCACTAAATTATCAAGAAGTGTTCTCCCTGAGTATGCACCATTGCCAAAGTTCGTCGTGCCCAGACACCACGTGATGATCGGGTGTGATAAGCTCTACGTCCATCTACAACGGGTGCAAGCCAGTTTTGCACACGCAGAATACTCAGGTTAAACTTGACGAGCCTAGCATATGCAGATATGGCCTCGGAACACAGAGACCGAAAGGTCGAGCGTGAATCATATAGTAGATATGATCAACATAACGATGTTCACCATTGAAAACTACTCCATCTCACGTGATGATCGGTTATGGTTTAGTTGATTTGGATCACGTGATCACTTAGAGGATTAGAGGGATGTCTATCTAAGTGGGAGTTCTTAAGTAATATGATTAATTGAACTTTAATTTATCATGAACTTAGTCCTGGTAGTATTTTGCAAATTATGTTGTAGATCAATAGCTCGCGTTGTTGCTTCCCTGTGTTTACTTTGATATGTTCCTAGAGAAAATTGTATTGAAAAGATGTTAGTAGCAATGATGCGGATTGGATCCGTGATCTGAGGTTTATCCTCATTGCTGCACAGAAAAATTATGTCCTTGATGCACCGCTAGGTGACAGACCTATTGCAGGAGCAGATGTAGACGTTATGAACGTTTGGCTAGCTCAATATGATGACTACTTGATAGTTTAGTGCACCATGCTTAATGGCTTAGAATCGGGACTTCAAAGACGTTTTGAACGTCATGGACCATATGAGATGTTCCAGGAGTTGAAGTTAATATTTCAAGCAAATACCCGAGTTGAGAGATATGAAGTCTCCAACAAGTTCTATAGCTAAAAGATGGAGGAGAATCGCTCAACTAGTGAGCATGTGCTCAGATTGTCTGGGTACTACAATCGCTTGAATCAAGTGGGAGTTAATCTTCCAGATAAGATAGTGATTGACAGAATTCTCTAGTCACCATCACCAAGTTAGTAGAACTTCGTGATGAACTATGATATGCAAGGGATAACGGAAACGATTCCCAAGCTCTTCATGATGCTGAAATCGACGAAGGTAGAAATCAAGAAAAACATCAAGTGTTGATGGTTGACAAGACCACTAGTTTGAAGAAAAGGGCAAAAGGGAAGAAGGGGAACTTCAAGAAGAACGGCAAGCAAGTTGCTGCTCAAGTGAAGAAGCCCAAGTTTGGTCCTAAGCCTGAGACTAAGTGCTTCTACTGCAAAGGGACTGGTCACTGGAAGCGGAACTGCCCCAAGTATTTGGCGGATAAGAAGGATGAAAAAGTGAACAAAAGTATATTTGATATACATGTTATTGATGTGTGCTTTACTAGTGTTTATAGCAACCCCTTAGTATTTGATATTTGTTCAGTTGCTAAGAGTAGTAACTCGAAACAGGAGTTGCAGAATAAACAGAGACTAGTTAAGGGTGAAGTGACGATGTGTGTTGGAAGTAGTTCCAAGATTGATATGATCATCATCGCACACTCCCCTATACTTTCGGGATTAGAGTTGAACTTAAATAAGTGTTATTTGGTTTTTGCGTTGAGCATGAATATGATTTGATCATGTTTATTTCAATACGGTTATTCATTAAAGTCAGAGAATAATTGTTGTTCTGTTTACATGAATAAAACCTTCGATGGTCATACACCCAATGAAACAAGTTCGTTGGATCTCGATCGTAGTGATACACATATTCATAATATTAAAACCAAAAGATGCAAAGTTAATAATGGTAGTGCAACTTATTTGTGGCACTGCCGTTTAGGTCATATTGGTATAAAGCGCATGAAGAAACTCCATGCTGATGGGCTTTCGGAATCACTTGATTATGAATCACTTGATGCTTGCGAACCATGCCTTTTGGGCAAGATGACTGAAATGCCGTTCTCCGGAACAATGGAGCAAGAAACAGATTTGTTGGAAATCATACATACTGATGTATGTGGTCCGATGAATATTTAAGGCTTGCAGCGGGTATCATTATTTTCTGACCTTCACAGATGATTTGAGCAGATATGCGTATATCTACTTAATGAAATAGAAGTCTGATACATTTGAAAAGTTCATATAATTTCAGAGTGAAGTGGAAAATCATCGTAACAAGAAAATAAAGTTTCTATGATCTGATCGTGGAAAAGAGTATTTGAGTTACGAGTTTGGTCTTCAGTTAAAACAATGTGAAATAGTTTCACTACTCACGCCACCTGGAACACCACATCATAATGGTGTGTCCGAACGTCATAACCATACTTTATTGGATATAGTGCAATCTATGATGTTTCTTACCGATTTACCACTATCGTTTTTGGGGCCATGCATTAGAGACAGCTGCATTCACGTTAAAAAGGGGCACCATCTATATCCATCGAGACGACGCCTTATGAACTATGGTTTGGCAAGAAACCAAAGTTGTCGTTTCTTGAAGTTTGGGGTTGCGATGCTTATGAGAAAAAGTTTCATCCTGACAAGCTCAAACCCAAATCGGAGAAATATGTCTTCATAGGATACCCAAAGGAGACTGTTGGGTACACCTTCTATCACAGATCCTAAGGCAAGACATTCGTTGCTTATAATGGATCCTTTCTAGAGAAGGAGTTTCTCTTGAAAGAAGTGAGTGGGAGGAAAGTAGAAAACTTGATAAGGTAATTGTACCTTCTACCTTATTGGAAAGTAGTTCATCACAAAAATCTGTTCTTGTGACTACTACACCAATTAGTGAGGAAGCTAATGATGATGATCATGTAACTTCAGATCAAGTTACAACCGAATCTCGTAGGTAAACCAGAGTGAGATCCGCACCAGAGTGGTACGGTAATCCTGTTCTGGAGGTCATGTTACTTGACCATGACGAACCTACGAACTATGAGGAAGCGATGATGAGCTCGGATTCCGCGAAATGGTATGAGGCCATGAAATCTGAGATATGATCCATGTATGAGAACGAAGTTTGGACTTTGGTTGACTTGCCCGATGATCGGCAAGCAATTGAGAATAAATGGATCTTCAAGAGGAAGACGGACGCTGATAGTAGTGTTACTATCTACAAAGCTAGAATTGTCGCAAAAGGTTTTCGACAAGTTCAAGGTGTTGACTACGATGAGAGCTTCTCACTCGTATCTATGCTTGAGTCTATCCGAATCATGTTAGTAATTGCCGCATTTTATGAAATCTGGCAAACAGATAAACAAAACTGCTTTCCTTAATGGATTTATTAAAGAAGAGTTGTATATGATGCAACCAGAAGGTTTTGTCAATCCGAAAGGTGCTAACAAAATGTGCAAGCTCCAGCGATCCATCTGTGGACTGATGCAAGCATCTCGGAGTTGGAATATACGCTTTGATAAGTTGATCAAAGCATATAGTTTTATACAGACTTGCGGTGAAGCCTGTATTTACGAGAAAGTGAGTGGGAGCACTACAGCATTTCTGATAAGTATATGTGAATGACATATTGTTGATCAGAAATAATGTAGAATTATTCTGTAAAGCATAAAGGATTGTTTGAAAGGAGTTTTTCAAAGAAAGACTTCGGTGAAGCTGCTTACATATTGAGCTTCAAGATCTATAGAGATAGATCAAGACGCTTGATAAGTTTTTTCAATAAGTACATACCTTGACAAGATTTTGAAGTAGTTCAAAATGGAGCAGTCAAAGAAAGAGTTCTTGCCTGTATTACAAGGTGTGAAGTTGAGTAAGACTCAAAGCCCGACCACGGCAGAAGATAGAAAGAGAATGAAAGTCATTCCCTATGCCTTGGCCATAGGTTCTATAAAGTATGTCATGCTGTATACCAGATCTATTGTATACCCTGCATTGATTTGGCAAGGGAGTACAATAGTGATCTAGGAGTAGATCACTGGACAGCGGTCAGAATTATCCTTAGTGAAATAAGGATATGTTTCTCGATTATGGACATGACAAAAAGGTTCGTCGTAAAGGGTTACGTCGATGCAAGTTTTTGACACTGATCCAGATGAATCTAAAGTCTCAATCTGGATACATATTGAAAGTGGGAGCAATTAGCTAGAGTAGCTCCGTGTAGAGCATTGTAGACATAGAACTTGCAAAATACTTACGGATCTGAATGTGACAGACCCGTTGACTAAAATTAACTCACAAGCAAAACATGATCACACCTTAGTACTCTTTGGGTGTTAATCACATAGATATGTGAACTAGATTACTGACTCTAGTAAACCCTTTGAGTGTTGGTCACATGATGATGTGAACTATGGGTGTTAATCACATGGTGATGTAAATTATTGCTGTTAAATCACATGGCGATGTGAACTAGATTATTGACTCTAGTGCAAGTGGGAGACTGAAGGAAATATGCCCTAGAGGCAATAATAAAGTTATTATTTATTTCCTTATATCATGATAAATGTTTATTATTCATGCTAGAATTGTATTAACCGGAAACATAATACATGTGTGAATACATAGACAAACAGAGTGTCACTAGTATGCCTCTACTTGACTAGCTCGTTATTCAAAGATGGTTATGTTTCCTAACCATGAACAAAGAGTTGTTATTTGATTAACGGGATCACATCATTAGTTGAATGATCTAATTGACATGACCCATTCCATTAGCTTAGCACCCGATCGTTTAGTATGTTGCTATTGCTTTCTTCATGACTTATACATGTTCCTATGACTATGAGATTATGCAACTCCCGTTTGCCGGAGGAACACTTTGGGTGCTACCAAACGTCACAACATAATTGGGTGATTATAAAGGAGTACTACAGGTGTCTCCAAAGGTAGATGTTGGGTTGGCGTATTTCGAGATTAGGATTTGTCACTCCGATTGTCGGAGAGGTATCTCTGGGCCCTCTCGGTAATGCACATCACATAAGCCTTGCAAGCACTGCAACTAATATGTTAGTTGTGAGATGATGTATTACGGAACGAGTAAAGAGACTTGCCGGTAACGAGATTGAACTAGGTATTGGATACCGACGATCGAATCTCGAGCAAGTAACATACCGATGACAAAGGGAACAACGTATGTTGTTATGCGGTTTGACCGATAAAGATCTTCGTAGAATATGTAGGAGCCAATATGGGCATCCAGGTCCCGCTATTGGTTATTGACCGGAGACGTGTCTCGGTCATGTCTACATTGTTCTCGAACCGTAGGGTCCGCACGCTTAAGGTTTCAATGACAGTTATATTATGAGTTTATGAGTTTTGATGTACCGAAGGAGTTCGGAGTCCGGGATGAGATCGGGGACATGACGAGGAGTCTCGAAATGGTCGAGACGTAAAGATCGATATATTGGATGACTATATTCAGACATCGGAAAGGTTCCGAGTGATTCGGGTATTTTTCGGAGTACCGGGTAGTTACGGGAGAAGTAATGGGCCTTGATGGGCTTTAGTGGGAAGAGGAAAAGGCTGCTACGCCCCCTCCCCTTTGGTCCGAATTGGACTAGGGAAAAGGGGGCCGGCCACCTCTCCTTCTCCTCCACTTCCTTCTCCCCTCCTCCCCTCTTGATGGACTCCTACTAGGACTTGGAGTCCTAGTAGGACTCCCATCCTGGCCGCACCTTATGCCTTGGCCGGCCTCCTCCTCCTCCTCCATCCTTTATATACAGGGGCAGGGGGCACCCCATAGACACACAAGTTGATCGTTGAGATCGTTCCTTAGCCATGTGCGGTGCCCCCTGCCACAAAATTCCACCTCGATCATACCGTTGTAGTGCTTAGGCGAAGCCCTGCGTCGGTAGTACGTCAAGATCGTCACCACGCCGTCGTGCTGACGGAACTCTTCCTCGACGCTTTGCTGGATCGGAGCCCGAGGATCGTCATTGAGCTGAATGTGTGCTAAGAACTCGGAGGTGCCGGAGTAACGGTGCTTGGATCGGTCGGATCGGGAAGACGTATGACTACTTCCTCTATGTTGTGTGATCGCTTCCTAAGTCGGTCTGCGTTGGTACGTAGACAACACTCTCCCCTCTCGTTGCTATGCATCACCATGATCTTGCGTGTGGGTAGGAAATTTTTTGAAATTACTACGTTCCCCAACACCGACGTACTCCTTCCTCCTATATATACCTATGTACCCCAAATGATCAGATATGGAGCCAAAATCCTAATTCCACCGCCGTAACTTTCTGTATCCATGAGAACCCATCTTGGGGCATGTTCCGGAGCTCCTTCGGAGGGGGCGTCGATCACGGAAGGCTTCTACAACATCACCATAGCCCCTCCGATGAAATGTGAGTAGTTTACCTCAGACCTATGGGTCCATAGTTATTAGCTAGATGGCTTCTTCTCCCTTTTTGGATCTCAATACAATGTGCTTCCTCTCTCTTGTGGAGATCTATTCGATGTAATCTTCTTTTTGTGATGTGTTTGTTGAGACCGATGAATTGTGGGTTTATTATCAAGTTTATCTATGAACAATATTTGAATCTTCTCTGAATTCTTTTATGTATGATTGGTTATCTTTACAAGTCTCTTCGAATTATCAGTTTGGTTTGGCCTACTAGATTGATCTTTCTTGCAATGGGAGAAGTGCTTAGCTTTGGGTTCAATCTTGCGGTGTCCTTTCCCAATGACAGTAGGGGCAGCAAGGCACGTATTGTATTGTTGCCATCGAGGATAACAAGATGGGGTTTTCATCATATTGCATGAGTTTATCCCTCTACATCATGTCATCTTGCTTAAGGCGTTACTCTGTTTTCATTAACTTAATACTCTAGATGCATGATGGGTAGCGGTTGATGACTGGAGTAATAGTAGTAGATGCAGGCAGGAGTCGGTCTACTTGTCTCGGACGTGATGCCTATATACATGATCATGCCTAGATATTCTCATAACTATGCTCAATTCTGTCAATTGCTCAACAGTAATTTGTTCACCCACCGTAGACTACTTATGCTCTTGAGAGAAGCCACTAGTGAAACCTATGGCCCCCGGGTCTATCTTCATCATATTTATCTTCCAATACTTTGTTATTTACTTTGCTTTTATTTTACTTTGCATATTTATCATAAAAATACCAAAAATATTATCTTATCATATCTATCAGATCTCTCGTAAGTGGCCGTGAAGGGATTGACAACGCCTTATCGCGTTGGTTGCGAGGATTTATTTGTTTTGTGCAGGTATGAGGGACTCGCGCGTAGCCTCCTACTGGATTGATACCTTGGTTCTCAAAAACTGAGGGAAATACTTACGCTACTCTGCTGCATCATCCCTTCCTCTTCGGTGAAAAACCAACTGTCGGTGTACTAAAGTAGGGGTACCCTAGTATCCCCAAACTTGTGCACGGGCAGTCGCAGCGTCCCGCGGCAAGGCTTGCCGCGCGACCGCCAAGATCCTCCATGGTTCCTTTGGATCCATTCAAGAACAAAGTATTCGAGCCAAGGCGCAAGGCCCCGGCAAGAGGAGCTTGCCGGGAAGGCCACTCGAAGCACAAAGACCCCGGCAAGAGGAGCTTGCTGGGAAGACCAACCAAGGCATCCCGAGAAGCCTGCTGCGACGCGCTGCGCGTCCCGACAT
Source organism: Triticum monococcum (assembly GCA_034509565.1). Classification (NCBI taxonomy): domain Eukaryota; kingdom Viridiplantae; phylum Streptophyta; class Magnoliopsida; order Poales; family Poaceae; genus Triticum; species Triticum monococcum. The sequence goes on from CM067847.1 coordinate 703,180,213, forward strand.
GACCCGGTGAGCGACAAGCTCCCGGACGCGACAAGACCCGGTGAACGACGAGCTCCCGGATGCAACAAGACAACATCCGCGGCAAGGCGCTTGCCGCGGCAAGCTACTACTCCGCAGCCCGCGCTCCAGCTCACCCACCAACGTGTCGCTCTGGGACCGTTCCTGGCGTACGTGGCGGGAGGCTGTGCAGCCAGGGGCACGCGATGGCAGGCAGGCGCTGACAAGATAGCCATCGTGGCAAACGGTGGCGCCCCTGACGGTCCCTTTCTGCACCGTCTAGGCGACGCAGACAGGCATTTAATGCCTTTGTCCCCTGCTGTCAGGGTTAGGTATGATACAACTGTAGTAAGCGGTGGCGCCAACCACCACCTCTTTTACCTTCTTACCCTCATCTCTGTTGCCACCTGTCGGTGACCCCTTTGACATATAAAAGGAGGACCATGCGCAACAGGGGGGGGAGGACGATCATTCTCACGCTCGGTCTCGCTAGCCATCCAAGTGTACTGTAGCATTCATCGCTCCCGAGCAAGAACACAAATACAAACCAAAGCAGGAGTAGGGTTTTATGCATCCGTGCGCTTGAACCTGGGTAAACCGACCGCGTCGCTCGTGCGTTCGCCTCGATCTGCTCTTCGTGCACTCTCCGCCCCCCTGCCGAACCGAAAGGGGCCCCGGTCCGCCGCGGTCCCATAGGTGTCCGTGGGATCAGTCACCCCCGACATCTTTGGCGCGCTAGGTAGGGGCGCGTCGAGGTTGTGTGAACCTGATCCGGCGTTCGCACGAGCCAAATCTTCATCCTCTTCATCGACATGCCGCCGAAGAAGAAGGCTTCGGAGATAGCTGCTCTGTCTGCGCCGAGCCCACCATCGCCGGAGCGAACGGCTGGTGGAGTAGGCGCCGGCGGAAGAACGGGCGCCGACGAGGAGGCTCATGGTGCTGCCAGGTCCAAAGACAGGACTGCGCTGCACATCGGCGGCGCGGTCGGCTCCCACAATGACCGAGCGCACTCCAAGACCTCGGCGTCCGTACACGCACCGCACCCATCTCAGGAGGCGCGAGACCAGCAGCGTCATTGTACCCACGGTACCATACGTTTGCTGGGCCAAGATCAGGCTGGCGGATCCCGGAGCGCTCGAGGCCAGCATGCACGCCAGCATGCTGGCGCAAGCATGGCACGGTCGCCCGGACGAGATATTGCTCCTTCTAACATAGTTAGAAGTTCGAGGATGTCCCGTTCCTCGCACCGTTCGCTGCCACCGCCCGCCACTCCGGCAGAAGCGTTGGCACGGGCCCAACTGCTCCTAGATTACCCTCAAGCGCCAGAGAAGATCGATGACTGGAGGGCCACTATCTAGAGCCTCATCGGCTTCGCCAACGGTGACAACCACGGCAGCCGAGCGTATCGCTGCCGCGGGAAGTCAGCCAGGCGCGTGCCGGTGGCGACAAGACCGGCGAGGGTGCAACCACTGTGCACTCTCCGCCTCGAAGGCCAAGATCGCCGACTCGCCGGATCCACCTCGAGAGCGACTCTACCACGTCATCAGATCCGCGAGCTCGTCGTGATCAGCGCCAAGTTCTTCATGAGAGACAGCAAGAAGACGCTCGAACACGCATCGAGCGCCGAAGAGAAGCGCGGCATCAATCAGACCTGCGCATTGGGCCTTTTGTTGACATGCATGCGCCCGGAGAACCAGGCGACTTGCCGTATGCGGTAGGTTGCCCTGCGTTTACCCGTGAGCTGCGGCAAGTCCAGTGGCCCAGTCAGAAGCATTTCAAGCCAGACGTACCGGAGAAGTACGACGGCAAGTCGCACCCGTCATAGTTCCTCAGCATCTACACCATTGTGGTGCAAGCTGCCGGGGGGCGAGACGACAAGGTCCTTGCCAACTACTTCCCGCTGGTGCTCAAGCCCGAAGTAGGGTCCTGGCTCATGCACTTGCCGGACAACTCCATATCCTCTTGGGCGGACTTGTGCCATCAGTTTGTCGGCGCCTTTACGGGCGGCCACAAACCACATGGCCAAGAGAGTGACCTCCACCTGCTTGCCCAGAAGGAAGGAGAGCCCCTGCGCAAGTATATCCAGAGATTCAGCCGTGTGCAGCGCAACATCCCACACATCCACCCTGCCGCGGTTATCAGCGCGTTCCATCAGAACGTGCGTAATCGCAGGATGCGGGAGGAAATGGCGATGAGCAGGATCAGAGACGTCAGTGAGTTATATGCCCTGGCCGACAAGTGCGCACGCGCTGAGGAAGGGAGGAAACTCCCCAGAGAGACTACTGGAACAGGGGGATCTGACAGTAAGGATGCCGCCCCGGCAAAGAAAAACCGGAGGCGCAACAGGAAGAAGAACAGCAAGGAGGTACTAGTCGTTGAGCAGTCCGGCAATGATGGTGGCGCCAAGCAAGCCAAAGTTGGCAGCTCCGGCAAGGAGGTTGCCGCGTGCACCAACTGCCAGGCTGTGGCAGCCGCCGACAAGCAGGACGGCTCCGACAAGCAGTACTGCAAGATCCACCGCACCAAAGGCCATGATCTCCAGAGCTGCAAGAAGGTCGAGCAGCTTGTCCAGCAACAAAAAGCTGAGTATGAGCGGCGCGACAAGGAGAGGGCCCAAGGAGGCGGTGGAGAGGCCGGCAAGAAGCGCTCTGGCCAGGGAGGACGCCGCGGCAAGGCCAAACAGCGGCAAGGAGACAGACCTCCCCGTGGCCGCGACAAGGATGAAGACGAAGACGAAGATGAAGACATGGATGATGTTGAGAACAGTGAGCAGGAGTTTCAGAAAGCTACAGAAGTTTTGTGTGTTGACGGCGGTGCTTCTCTGCATACTTCCCACCGCCAACTCAAATAGTGGCTGCGGGAAGTTAATGCGGCAGAGCCACCTGTCGAATCACGCAAGCTTCTAAAATGGTCCAGCACGCCTATCATCTTTGACATTGAGGACCACCCTGATCGCACAACTGCGGTCGGGTGCTTGCCATTGTTGGTTTCGCCAACAATCCACAACCTCAAAGTCACTAAGATGCTAGTTGACGGCGGGGCTGGCTTAAATCTGATCTCCTCCGTTGTGCTCCAGAAACTCCAGATCCCGGACAGCGAGCTCGAAGAGACCGGTACATTCCAAGGAGTTAACCTGGGAAGGAGCAAGCCGAAAGGGAAGGTCACGTTGCCGGTGACATTTGGCAGCGAGCTGAATTTCAGAACGGAGAGGGTCACTTTTGACGTTGCTGATTTCCCACTACCTTACAATGGGATACTTGGCCGTCCAGCGCTCGCCAAGTTCATGGCAGCCTCTCACTATGCATACAACATGCTCAAGATGCCAGGCCCGATAAGCGTCATCTCTGTCACTGGCGACAAGAAGGATGCCCTTATCTGCGCCGACAAGATTTACCGGGAAGCAGCAGCTGCAACAGATCGCAAGACACTTGCCGCTGAAGCTACCGGGGGGAAGAAGAAGACCAAGTCCGGCAAGAGCTTTGATGCCCACTCCGGCAAGCGCACGTCCTCGGAGTGCTGCGCTGCCGTCGAGGACGCACCATCGAGCTCCACCGGCAAGTGTAAAAAGGCAATGGCAGCTCCACCGCATACCAAGAAGGTGTCCGCCAAGGAGGACGACACTGGTGGTACCTTCACCATCAGTGCCACGCTTGACCCTAAATAGGAAAGCGCGCTCGTTACTTTCCTGCGGGCGAATGTCGACGTGTTTGCATGGCAACCGTCTGATATCCCCGGTGTTCCCAGGAAAGTAATTGAGCACCATCTTGCTGTTTGTCCTCATGCGCAGCCCGTCAAGCAGAAGGTCAGAAAACAGGCAGTGGAGCGCCAAGAAGTCATAGCAGAAGAAATCAAGAAATTGGAAGCAGCAGGCCTTGTCAGAGGAGTGCTCCATCCCACGTGGCTGGCCAATCCTGTGGTAGTGCGCAAGGCAAATGGAAAATGGAGGCTTTGTATTGACTTTGCTGATGTTAATAAAGCTTGTCCCAAAGATCCATTTCCCTTGCCGCGCATTGACCAGATTGTTGACTCCACAACCGGATGTGATCTGCTTTCATTTCTTGATGCATATTCAGGATACCATTAGATCTTCATGGCAGAAGAGGATGAGGAGAAAACTGCTTTCATTACTCCATGTGGCACGTACTGTTTCGTACGGATGCCTTTCGGATTAAAGAATGCTGGTTCAACGTTTGCCAGAGTAGTCCATGTCGCTTTGAAGCCACAGATACACAGAAATGTGGAGGCCTACATGGATGATATAGTGGTCAAGAGCAAAGACAGGGCAACTCTGATACAAGATTTAGACGAGACCTTTGCAAATCTACGCAAGATCAACCTCAAGCTCAACCCCGAGAAGTGTGTGTTTGGAGTCCCTTCCGGCAAGCTTCTCGGGTTCTTTGTGTCTCAGCGGGGGATTGAAGCCAATCCCGACAAGATCAAGGCCATTGAGCAAATCGAAGCGCCAAAGCGAGTCAAGGATGTACGGAAGCTTGCCGGTTGCGTGGCTGCTCTCAGCAGGTTTATTTCTCGGTCTGCTGAGCGCGCCCTGCCGTTTTTCAAAATTTTGAAAAAGGTAGGTCCAATGAAATGGACTCCGGAAGCGGAGGCTGCGCTGCAGGACTTGAAGAGATACCTGTCCTCCACTCCAACACTTGTCGCACCTAAATCACAAGAGAAGTTGCTGCTGTACATAGCGGCAACCAATCAAGTGGTTAGTGCTGTGTTAGTGGCGGAGAGGGAGGCAGACGACGAGCCAGCAACCGCGGCAAGCGCATCCAGCGACAAGCAGGGGGCTTCCCCGACAAGCTCTGGTCCCGACAAGGATGGATCTGCACAGATGCAAGAGGAGATACAGAAGAAAATGGTGCAGCGCCCAGTTTACTTTGTCAGCTCCCTTTTACAAGGGGCTAGGTCAAGGTACTCTGGTGTGCAGAAGTTGCTTTTCGGCCTTCTCATGGCCTCGAGAAAGCTGCACCATTACTTCCAAGCACATGAGATCACAGTTGTCACTCGCTTTCCACTGAAGAGGATATTGCAAAATCCAGAAGCAACAGGCAGGATTGTCGAGTGGGCACTGGAACTGTCAAGTTTTGGCCTCAAATTTGAGAGTACATCAACGATTCGAAGCAGAGCATTGGCAGAGTTCATAGCAGAGTGGACGCCAACTCCAGATGAAGAAATTCCGGAGACGAGCATCCCCGCCCAGGAAGCAAACAAAGAGTGGCTTATGTACTTTGACGGTGCCTTCTCGCTACAAGGCGCCGGTGCCGGAGTGCTGCTTATCGCACCCATCGGAGAGCACCTCAAGTACATAGTCCAGATGCACTTTCCCAAGGAGCAAGCGACAAACAATACTACAGAGTATGAAGGTTTGCTTGCCGGTCTCAGGATCGCGGCAGAACATGGGATCAAGAAGCTTATTGTCAGGGGTGACTCGCAGCTTGTCGTCTGCCAAGTGAACCAGAATTACCAGAGTCCTTTAATGGAAGCTTACGTCGATGAAGTGAGAAAGCTAGAAGAGCGCTTTGACGGCCTGCAGATGGAGCACGTCCCAAGAGCTCAGAATGACGTTGCCGATGGCCTGTCAAAGTGCGCTGCACTTAAATTACCTATGGAACCAGGGATTTTTGTGCTCAAGCTGACTCAGCCGTCCGTAACACCACCAACTGGACGGACCAAGAAGAGGAAGTTGGTTTCTGGCGACTATTTTCCGGCAGGGCTTCCCGAAGACGCCCCCAAGAAAGTCCCCAAGACCAACACCAACAATGCCGAGGAGCAGTCTGCTCCGGCAAGCCCCAGGGTTTGTTCCATCGAAGCAGACGCTCCCGACAAGTTTTGCTCCGGCAAGCTTGCCAGGGAACGTCGAGCTCTGGCAGGACTGCTGTTTCTTGCCGTGGAAGCGGATGTTCCCGCAGCAGCAGAATTGCCTTTAGTCCTTGTTGTCGAGCCACACGCTCCGACATGGGCGCAGCAGATTGTCCGTTTCCTTCAGACAGGAGAACTTCCCGAAGAGCCAGAAGAAGCAGAAAGAGTAGCCCGGCAGTCTAGTATGTACCAGTTTGTCGGCGACACACTATGCAGAAGAAGACTCAACGGTGTGAAATTGAAGTGTATTCCCCGGGAAGATGGACAGAAGCTGTTGGCAGAGATACACGGAGGCATATGTGGTCACCACATTGGCGCAAGAGCCCTTGTCGGAAAAGCGTTCCGGCAAGGTTTCTTCTGGCCGATAGCCCTCCAGGATGCAAGCGCACAAGTAACCAAGTGTGAAGCGTGCCAGTTCCATTCTGAGAAGATACACCAGCCAGCTCAAGCTCTCCAGACGATCCCTTTATCCTGGCCATTTTTGGTCTGGGGGCTCGATATCCTCGGCCCCTTTCCCCGAGTTGTCGGGGCTTTGAGTACTTGTACGTTGCAATCGACAAGTTCACAAAGTGGCCGGAAGTGGAACCAGTGAGGAAGGTGACAGCACAGTCAGCAGTCAAGTTCTTCAGGTCGATTGTTTGCCATTTTGGGATTCCTAACAGGATAATCACCGACAACGGTACACAATTTACGAGCCGCACCTTCATGTAGTACGTCCAAGATCTTGGCGCCAAGGTTTGCTTCGCTTCTGTTGCTCACCCGAGAAGCAACGGTCAAGCGGAGAGGGCAAATGCTGAAGTGCTGCGTGGGCTCAAGACCAGAACTTTCGACAGGCTGCACAAGTGCGGAAGAAACTGGATCGAGGAGCTGCCGGTGGTTCTTTGGTCGATCAGGACGACGCCAAATCGAGCCACTGGCCAGACACCCTTTGCTCTAGTCTATGGAGCAAAAGCAGTTATCCCCACGGAACACGTATACGGGTCACCTCGAGTGCTCGCTTATGATGAGCTTGAGCAAGAGCAGCTGCGGCAAGATGACGCGCTGCTCCTCGAGGAAGACCGTCTTCAGGCTGCTGTGCGAGCCGCTCGCTACCAGCAAGCTTTGCGCCGCTATCATAACCGCAAAGTTAATGCCAGAAGTCTCGAGGAAGGCGACCTTGTTCTTCGGTGCGTTCAGTCTGCCAAGAATTCCAACAAGTTGACGCCGAAGTGGGAAGGCCCTTACCGGGTGAAACGAGTCACTAGGCCTGGTGCTGCCTGCCTTGAGACCGAAGATGGCATTCCGGTGAGCAACTCCTGGAATATTGAGCATCTTCGCAAGTTTTACCCGTAAGGCGCGGTTGTCGGACCCTGTCCGGCAACCACCCTTTTGTACAAGTCTTGCCGCTGTTGCATGTAATCCTTTGTACAAAGCCAAGCGCAGACCTTGAGCACAAATAAATGAAGCGCTGGCGCCCAGAGTTATAGCATGCATGCTAGATCGAGTCTCGTCCTTGATTAGGGTTGATAGGGCTTAACAGCGGCTAACCCCTAGCTTAGAGGTCGAGTGTGCGTCCCTTTGCCTTTCTTTCGTTTCCCTTGGTTCGCAGGGCTCGCATATCCTTGCCGGACCGCTTGAGGACGAAAAGGAGAAGAAGGACGTACGGGCATTTGGACCCCGGCAAGCCAGTGTTGCCGGGGGCTGCAAGTACCAAGATTCACCCACGGCAAGCCAGAGTTGCCGGGGGCTACAATCTCAGATAAGTCTTTCATCCCTCATCATGCATTCTCTTATTGACTGGGGAATACGAAACCTCGTTTCTTCCTGAAAACTACCGTGCTCCCTTAACTCTAGGCCCTGGGGCTCGTTCCTGGGGCCAAGTTGGGTCGTAGTCGCGGCAGCAAAGGGATGAAACGAGGGGGCTGCACCCGTCTCGTCCCTGCCTTCGTCAAAAGCGTGAGAAAGGTCGAGCGACGTGGGAAGACGGCACGGCCTGTTGCCAGGAGAAGAAGTGTCTATCTGAAAGATACCAAGGATTTGCTCCTTGATGTGGGTTCTACCCGCGAGACAAATGACCCGGCAAGCATCCCCTTTTCATTAAAAAAACATTCCACTCAGGTACAGTCCATAGAGGATGAAAAACATGAAAGAGAGGATTACAAGTTTTAAATGCAACTAAGGCCCGAAGGCTTACAAATTAAAAAGATAAGATGCCCGTAATCCCTTTCTTGTCCCTCTCTTCAGGAGGTAGGTCAAGGAGGCGAGAAGGGCAAAAGGGGCGCCTAGGCGAGCTACGGGTGCCAGAAGACACCAAGAGAACATCCCGGGGGCCGTCCGAAGGCTGGACGGTGATGGCGGCACCGGAAGCGGGGCTCGAAGACGAGGCGGCAGGACGTCAGCACGCTGTCGAGGGCACCACGCCCTCGTACTCCGACTTGACGGCCTTGCCGACAGCCCTCTTCCTCTTCTGCAGCCTCCCTACGCCAGCCCCCCAAGGAGACGACCCCGGGGAGTTCAAGGAGCCGGCGACACGGATGATGGGGTCGCCGGTGCCGCACGAAGCGGCACCCGACACCTAGTCGGACCCGTCATCCTGCCGCCCGCTACCCTCGTCATCGTTGTCGCTCTCCTCCTCATCACTCTCGCTCGAGGAGGAGCCTTCGCTATCGGAGGAGCTGTCCACGCAGCACTTTGCCCGAGTGCCGAAGCACCCGAAGACCTTGACGGAGAGGAGATCGCCCTCCATCAACTTAAAATGGAGGGTGAGCCCCCCCATCAGGCTGTGGATACGGGCGAACGTCTTCCACCCTCGACCAAGATACATCACATTGGGGGCTGGGAATTCAACGCGGACTCGCATGCCGTTGATCCCACAGCCCCTCATGTGCAGTCTCAGTGTCTCGGCCGGGTCCAACTCCATCACGCTCGCAAACGGAGCTGGGAGTCGGAGGCGACGACGAGGCGCCCGACGCAGCCTGACGAAGAACTCGCAAGGGTCGTCCCCAATATGGACCGCCGTGGGAGGAGGAACCGCCAGCGGAGGCGAAGCCGGCGCGCCGCCCCGTCCACCTCTTCCCCGAGCGCCTCGACCTCATCCTCGACCTCGTCCACGACCTCGCCCCCTCCCTCTTCCCCTTACGGCTGGCTCTGCCACCACGGGTGCGGGAGAGGGAGGGATGCGCTGTCTGGCGGCGACCCTCGCCGCCACCGGTGAAGGACCAGGGTTCCCTTTCTCCATGGCGAATGAGAGGAAGGGGAGCAGAAGCTGAAGGAAGGAGGAGATGAGAGAATGCAGGCTTCCGTCCTCACCTCCCGCTCTTTATAAAGGAGCGAGGTGGGGGCTCGGCCGCCCCGCTCGGCGAATCAAGACACGGGAAGAGCAGGAAGCTAGGGCCGACCCGCTGCCTCGACTCGCGACGGCCCAGTTTCCCGCCTCCACCGTCCGCGACCCCAAGCACATGGGAGCCGCGTGGTAGGCGTGCAGAACCGAGGCAACGGATGGGGCGACCTCTCCCCACCCCGTGATCGTGGGGAGTGGACACCTCGAAAACCGCCCACGATCTCTCCCACGATGCCGCGTTTGACGCGTGCCGTGCGGGGAGGGCGCGGTGGATGCGGAGTGAGTTATGGCGTAACCTAGGCCACGCGTGCCCGTGCACTGTTTTGGGCCTGGCCCAACAGCGCTCGGCACCGTGTATGGCCCAGGCCCGGGGGCTCCTGTCGGTGTACTAAAGTAGGGGTACCTTAGTATCCCGAACTTGTGCACGGGCAATCGCAGCGTCCCGTGGCAAGGCTTGCCGGGCGACTGCTAAGATCCTCCATGGTTCCTTTGGAGCCATTCAAGAACAAAGTATTCGAGCCAAGGTGCAAGGCCCTGGCAAGAGGAGCTTGCCGGGAAGGCTACTCGAAGCACAAAGACCCCGGCAAGAGGAGCTTGCCGGGAAGACCAACCAAGGCATCCCGAGAAGCCTGCTGCGACGCGCTGCGTGTCCTGGCAAGACCCGGTGAGCGACAAGCTCCCGGACGCGACAAGACCCGATGAACGACAAGCTCCCGGATGCGACAAGACAACATCCGCGGCAAGGCGCTTGCCGCGGCAAGCTACTACTCCGCAGCCCGCGCTCCAGCTCACCCACCAACGTGTCGCTCTGGGACCGTTCCTGGCGTACGTGGCGGGAGGCTGTGCAGCCAGGGGCACGCGGTGGCAAGCAGGCGCTGACAAGATAGCCATCGTGGCAAACGGTGGCGCCCCTGACGGTCCCTTTCTGCACCGTCTAGGCGACGCAGACAGGCATTTAATGCCTTTGTCCCCTGCCGTCAGGGTTAGGTATGATACAACTGTAGTAAGCAGTGGCGCCAACCACCACCTCTTTTACCTTCTTACCCTCATCTCTGTTGCCACCTGTCGGTGACCCCTTTGACATATAAAAGGAGGCCCATGCGCAACAGGGGGGGGAGGACGATCATTCTCACGCTCGGTCTCGCTAGCCATCCAAGTGTACTGTAGGATTCATCGCTCCCGAGCAAGAACACAAATACAAACCAAAGCAGGAGTAGGGTTTTACGCATCCGTGCGGCCCGAACCTGGGTCAACCGACCGCGCCGCTCGTGCGTTCGCCTCGATCTGCTCTTCGTGCACTCTCCGCCCCCCTGCCGAACCGAAAGGGGCCCCGGTCCGCCGCGGTCCCATAGGTGTCCGTGGGATCAGTCACCCCCGACACCAACGCAGTAGTCAAGAGGTAGCAGTGGATTCATCATTAAAAAAGTCACGAGCTCACCAAATCCACTTTCATCAATATAATCATCATAAATAGGAGGCATGCTTTCATCATAAATTTTCTCATCAAAACTTGGGGTACTAAAAATATCATATTCATCAAATATAGCATCCCCAAGCTTATGGCTTTGCATATGATTAGCATCATGGATATTGAAAGAATTCATACTAACAACATTGCAATAATGCTCATCATTCAAACATTTTGTGCCAAAAAATGTATAGACTTCTTCTTCTCACAATTGAGCACAATTTTCCGAACCATCATTTTCGAGAAAGATATTATAAAGATGATCAATAATATGATGCAACCTCAATTCCATTTTTTGTAGTTTTCTTTTTATAAATCAAACTAGTGATTGTAACGACCCGACCCAAAATCGGTCAAGTCTCTATGTAGCTGTACCATGCCAAGATCATGCTGGCACACACGGTACATTGATGAAAGATTCAAAGTTCAATCACACCTGAATTTATTACATGATTCTCATATCGAGTCTTTATTACATCATAATAAATTCGGCCGAAGCCCAACTCATGAGAAATAAACTAAATAAAGCCGCGGAAGCGTAGACGAATAGCGAGTCCATCCGACTCCATAGGCAATCACCAAGCGTAGATCGTAGCCTCACTCCTGGTCGGAAAACTGCTCTGCAACATGAGACGTTGCAGTCGTGTAGGTCAGCATTTAGAATATGTCGGCAAGGCATAGAGAGAACAATAATAATAATTCTAACACTATATGCAATTTGGCTGTGGGGCCCTAAGTTTTATGTTTTTGCGAAAAAGCCAGTTTTTCCCTACAACAAAGGACTTGCTTACAATTACTACAAAATGTTGGTAGTTATTGAGATGGTTCCGCCAACCAATGTCTCATTCCCAATTATTAATTAACACCTCAATTAATTTATTTGTTCGGTGTTGAGATTTCTGAAATACTCCAATTTCCAAAGCTCATTTGTCCGTAACCGGGGACACGGCTAATCGATTAGGTTGTTACTTTGCAGAGTCTTGTGTAGTTTACCTGCAAGAATCGTTCCCTCCTTTATGTCCTTGCACTGCCTAGTATTTGAAGACGGGACAAACGAAACAGGGTCTTCCGTAGAGTTTCTCTGGGCACTGCCGATGCCCATCCATGTCCTATACCGTCCTTCTACATCTGTTGGCACCGTCCGTCCAGAGTCACGCCTAAGGTCAACCCAGCCAGAGCCCATAATGTCTTGCGGCTGCACAGGTAAGCTTCCGGTCAAGGGGTATCCATCCGTCTCTTCGTGGCTGGGTGAAGCTTTCTGCAAGATGTCATGGCGCTTCTCCATGCATCCCGGCCATCCGCTGGTTCCTCCAGGGTGCCCGTCAACCATCCTCAACCCAGTAGTGAATTTGAAGTCCATCTTGAGCTTGAATTCATGGGGTTGTCATCATCTTGAGTCTCACATCTCCCTTATGAATCTCTCAACCAACCCCGTCTACGAGCATAGCAAGATAAACTACATCATCCCGGGCAATAGTAGCAAGGGGAATTGGGTTCATCCTACCTCATGATACTACTCAAGACATAACTTAAATTCTCCTACTGCATGCATGGTGGGGAGGAATAATTCTAATGCAACAAAATCATAGGTATTCTATAACATGATCAAATGACTTGCCTGGCTGACAGTCTTCAAACGCTAGTGACTCGAGATAGCAAGCTTCGTACTCCGGAAATTCTATCGAGTCAAACAATAGGACAAATAAGTATTCCACTAAATAACATAACAGCACGCTAAAGGAAAACACACAAGCACTCAAACAAAAACCAAAGAAAACTCGAGGAAAATAAAATCAAGGTTTTTATCACTTCAAGCAACAACAAAGAAATAGTTTTATCCCACTAACACTTTTCTTAACAGAACCAAAACAAGGGTTTTGCTAACTAACATAAAGGAAAACGACATATAAACTAGGTGCAAAAAGAATCACATCAATATCTATTATAGAACTCCTGTTATACCTAAAACAAAACTAATAAGAAAATAAAATAACCCTTTTTATTTTGCTGTAAATAAATGTTCACCCTCTGCAACTATAGAAACTAATCTAAAATAAATTATAACAGGGGTAAATTAAAATTCTATAATAACTAGAGCAGCAGGAAGCAACAGCAAGCTAAAAAAACTAGAAAAGCTTGATTTCGACTAAAACTATTTTTTCATACAATCTACAAATACCCCAACTAGTTCCTACTACTTGGCTAGGGCAAAAATAAGCAGTGGCAAAAAGAAGCATCTAAAAATATTAATTCTAGCTCAAATTATAGTAGAAATACTAATATGGCTAAAACTAATATAAAACTATTTTTATAAGCTTAAACATGGCCGAATCTATTTTCTACAGAAATTATAGGAAATTTGTAAACTAACAAAAAAATAATCAACTAAAAATATTAAACAACCTAAAAGATATAGACTTTACAAGAACAGAACTATTCTGTTTTTAAAACAGAAACTAAAAAATTAAAACTAAAAACAAAACAAGCGCTACTGGGCCTATCTAGCACTCAGGCGAAAGGTAACTAAAACGTGCCCGTGACTAAACAGAAATAACCGACCGGTTCGGTCTAACCCAACCAGGTAACTAAACCAGAACAAAACCCAACTAAAACCAGTCTAATAAAAAACCTAGCCATTCACTATTTCTAATCTATGTTGTAGGTTGCCGATCGAATGGTGGAGTGGGGTCCAGTGGCTTACAGCGGCGGTCGACGGCGAGGTGGGCTCGTGCGTTGGTGGCGGTGGTGCCTCGGTGGTCCGGGGAGGCGGCGGCGAGGTCAGGGCGATGCGGCGGAGGGAGGCGGAGGCGGTGGTGATGTCGAGGTCGCTCGGGGACGACGGAAATGGTCGGGTCGTCGACGGCATGGTCCTGGTGAGCTGCAGCTCCGGTGAAGAGCGGCGGTGCTCGGGCGGCTTCATGTAGGTGTCGAGTAAGATCAAAAAGATGTCAGGGGGTTGTGGGAGGATGAGGCGGTTTGCGTGGTGGAGCTTGGAGTCAAGGGGGATGCTCACCGGTAGCAGAAGCGGTGGCGAACCGAGGCGGCGGCGACATGCTTTTGACGACGGCGGTGGCTACGGGAGGTTTTGAGCTTAGGGTTTTAGGGGATCGAGAGAGGAGGCCGAGGGGTTTATATAGGGAAAGGTCTTGGAGGAGGGGGCGACGCGGGATCGCGATCCCGAGAAGATCGCGGTGTCGGGCGGTGGTGGTCGCGCTCTGGTGCGGCATGGCGTGGGCAAGGGGAAAGAACAGGGGCGGGTCCCGCTGTCAGTGATAGAGAGGAGGGAAGGGGATTCGGGTGCGGCCACTATGCTGGGCTGGCGGCTCAGCGCTGGCTGGGCCAAGCCTGGCCAGCTCGGGGGGGGGGGGGGGGGCTTTTCCCTATTTTTGAATTAAGGTAGAGAGAAAAACTAAACTAAGAGAAAACTATAATATTTTTATATAAGGCATATATATATATATATAGCAAAATTCTCAGGGGAATTAATCCTACAACGTGGACATTTTTCCAGAGGCAAAACACAAACTAAAAAAAACATCTTCTGGAAATCCCAAATAAGATTCAAATTTGAATTCAAACTTTTTGGCATTAATTTCTTCTGACATTTTTGGAGTGTCATGTTAGCTCCTCTCATACTTTTGCTCAAGTATTTTGTCAGGCTTTTCTTTTTGAAATAAATTTCAATTGCCAAGTTGAATCCAATTCAAACAAAACTCAAATGCCGCTGAAAATTTCCAAATGCCACGCAACTCAAACAAAATGGATAGATGCTTAAGTAAAATTGTAAAACATTCCAAATTGAAAATTTGGGATGTTACAAACCTACCCACCTTAAGATGAATCTCGCCCTCGAGATTCGGGTTGGCTAGCAAATAGGTGCGGGTGGTCTCGGCGGAGATATTCTTCTCGCTCCCAGGTGGCTTCCTCCTTGGAGTGGTGGCTCCACAGAACCTTGCAAAACTTGATGATCTTGCTGCGGGTAACTCTGTTCACAGTCTCGAGAATTCTGACGGTTTTCTCTTCATAAGTCAGATCACTGTCAACCTGTATGGCCTCTAGAGGCACTGTGTCTCTCAAAGGAATATCGGCCATCTCGGCATGGCATTTCTTCAGCTGGGATACGTGAAAGACATCGTGAACTCCTGACAATCCTTTTGGCAATTCCAGCTTATATGCAACTTCTCCTCTGCGCTCGAGGATTTTGTAGGGGCCAATGAACCTGGGTGCTAATTTTCCTTTAACCCCAAATCTCTTGATTCGACGAAGTGGGGACACACGGAGATATGCTCGGTCTCCAACTTCATACGTTATCTCCTTGTGTTTACTGTGGGCATAACTCTTCTGTCTCGACTAGTCTATCTTGAGTCTATCTCGAATTAGCTTGACTTTCTCTTCAGAGTCTCTGATAAGATCGGGACCAAAAAGTTTTCGGTCTCCAACACCATCCCACAGCAATGGTGTTCTGCACCTCCTTCCGTATAGAGCTTCCAAAGGGGCCATCTTCAGACGGGTCTGATAGCTGTTGTTGTATGAGAACTCTGCGTATGGAAAATTGTCATCCTAGCTAGACCCATAGTCTAGCGCACAGGCTCTCAACATGTCCTCAAGAATCTGGTTGACTCTCTCGGTCTGTCCATCTGTCTGTGGATGAAAATATGTACTGAACTCCAGCCTCGTACCCAAAGTTTCATGCAACTGATTCCAAAACTTTGAGGTAAATTGTGTTCCTCTATCTGACACGATACTCCTCGGAACTCCATGCAGACATACGATCCTGGTCATGTATATCTTGGCTAACTTAGCGCTGGTATATGTAGTCTTCACGGGAATGAAATGAGCTATCTTGGTCAAGCGATCAACTACTACCCAGGTAGAATCATAACCTAAACGGGTCCTGGGTAATCCTATGATAAAATCCATTCCAAGTTTTTCCCATTTCCACTTGGGAATCGGCAGTGGTTAAAGTAACCCTGTCGGCTTCTGATGTTCCGCCTTTACTCATTGACAAACATCACATACTGCTACGTACTCGGCAATATCCTTCTTCATACCTGTCCACCAGAAACTTTCCTTCAAGTCTAGATACATCTTGGTGTTTCCTGGGTGGATCGAGTACGGTGAATCATGGGCCTCCTGAAGAATTAACTTCCTGACCTTTGGATCATTAGGCACATAGATACGATCCTCAAACCATAAAGTTCCATGTTCATCCTCACGAAAACCTTTAGCCTTTCCGTTACTCATCTTTTCCTTTATCTCTGCAATTTCCTTGTCCGTCTTCTGCGCTTCACGGATCTTTTCGGTCAAAGTGGATTGAATATCCAAGGTGGCGACAAATCCTCTTGGTACTATCTCCAATCAGAGATCTTTGAGATCGTCGGCTAATTTCTGAGGTAATGCTCCAGCTATGAGGGTGTTCACATGGCTTTTACGGCTCAAGGCATCTGCTACAACATTTGCTTTCCCTGGGTGATAATGCAATCTCATGTCATAGTCCTTGATCAATTCCTTCTGCGTGAAAATGTACTTCAAGCTCTTATGATCCGTGTAAACATCACAACTATTTCCGACAAGGAAATGTCTCCATGTCTTGAGTGCGTGCACTACGGCTACTAACTCCAAATCATGTGTGGCATAATTCATCTCGAGAGGTCGTAGCTGTCTGGAGGTATAATTAAGCTACACCTTTTCCTTCTTGCATGAGCACACCTCCGAGTCCTTGGCGAGAAGCGTCACAATACACCTGGTAATCCTTGTGTATGTCCGGCAAAATGAGTACTGGGGCTGTAACCAGACATTTCTTCAACTCCTGAAAACTGGCTTCACAATCATCGGTCCAAATGTACTTGGTTTCCTTCTACAACAGCTCGGTCATGGGTGTAGCAATCTTGGAGAAATTCTCAATAAATCTCTGATAATATCCTGCAAGTCTGAGAAAACTGCGGATCTCCTCGACTGAGTTGGGGGATTGCCAGCTGGTGACCGATTCAACCTTGATGGGGTTGACTGCTATTCCTTCTCCTGAAATAACATGTCCGAGGAATCTGACTTCCTTCAACCAAAATTCACATTTGCTGAACTTGGCATATAACTGATGTTCTCAGAGTTTCTCCAGAACTAGACGCAGATGTTCCTTGTGCTCTTCCTCGCTCTTGGAGAAAACCAATATGTCATCGATGAACACCACGACAAACTTGTCCAGATATTCCATAAATACCTGTTTATCATGCTCATGAAATACGCAGGGGCATTAGTCAATCCGAATGACATGACGGTATACTCATATAAACCATACCTGGTGGTGAAAGCTGTTTTGGGTATATCATTTTCATGAATCTTCAGCTGATTATACCCTGATCGAAGATCGATCTTGGAAAATACTTTGGCTCCGACTAACTGATCAAAGAAATAATTAATCATCGGCAGATGGTCCATATTCTTGATGGTCACGTCGTTCAATGAACGATAATCTACAACCATTCTCAGGGTTCCATCCTTCTTCTATACCAAAAGAACCGGGGCTCCCCAAGGTGACGAACTTGGGCGAATATATCCTTTCTCCAATAATTCCTTGATCTGCTGCTTGATCTCTTCCAAATCATTCGGGGGCATACGATATGGTCTCTTGGATATTGGGGCTATGCCAGGTAATAACTCGATCAAAAATTCTATTTCTCTGTCCGGTGGCATTCCTGGTAATTCCTCCGGAAATACATCCGGAAAATCTTGTACTACAGGCACTTCCTCCTGAACCACTCCCATGAGCGAATTCACCTGCTTCTTTATCGGTGTGCGTCTAGATACATACTTGATCCTCTTCTGCTTCGGGGTGGTGAGCAAAATAGTCTTGCGGGAACAGTCGATGTTCCCTTCAAACTTTGTCAACCAGTCCATGCCTAGGATCACGTCCAATCCCTGGGATTTTAAGACTATGAGGTCTACGGGAAAATCATGATTTCCGATGCTGAGGGTTGAATGACAGCCTAAGCCTGCCATCATCTCTCCTCCTGGGGAAGTGACTTGGAGCGGGGTTCTAAGGGTTCTAGTGGGCAACCCATACTTTTCCACAACTACCCTTGATATGAATGAATGCGTTGCACCGGAATCAAAGAGTACCAATACTGGACGTGAATTTAATAAAAAAAAACTTACCAACCACAGTGTCTGGCTGATCATAGACGTCCTCCACGTCAATGTGATTCACCTGAGCATGAGGAAAAGGGTTGGGCTTCTTTGTTGAGCTTCCATTGCCGTTGCCGTTTCCATTCCTCTGCTTGGCCTCCGGACAATCGGTGGCATAGTGTCCTGTCTTCTGGCACTTGAAACATGTGATATGACTCAGATCCTTGTGAGTCGGAGTTGGACGGTGTTGGTTGCCGTTGCCTCCATTGCCTGACTTGGAGTTGTTGTCGTGGTTGCGATTGTTCCCATTCCCTCCATGGTTATGTCCTCCATGATTATGTCCTCCATGGTTGTGATGGGTATGTCCTCCCGAGTATGGGGCATAGCGGGGCTTCTGCTGAGCTCCGGAGTTGTACTTTCCCTGGCCATATTTCTGCTTGCGGCTTTCAATCTGCTGCTGCTTGCCTTCAAGTATAGTGGCCTTGTCTACCAGCTCATGGTAGTTGTTGAAGGTAGCCACCATTAGCTGCATACCCAGCTCATCATTGAGTCCCTCAATAAACTTCTCCTGTTTTGCGGCATCTGTGGCCACATCATCTGGGGCATAGCGAGATAATTTGCTGAACTCATCCACATACTGCCCCACAATACGGTTCCCCCGGCGTAAGTTGCGTAACTCACGCTTCTTCAGACTCATGGCTCCAGCAGAGACATGAGCAGTGCAAAAGGCCCGCTGGAACTGATCCCATGTCATGGTGGCGATCGGATAAGTGGCGGTGTAGTTCTCCCACCAAGAGGCTGCAGGTCCATTCAGTTGATGTGCGGCAAAACGCACCTTCTCAGCATCTGTGCATCCAGCAGCTGTTAGATCTCTTCTGATCTTGCGGAGCCAATCATCGGCTACAATCGGCTCGGTGCTACTAGAGAACACCGGCGAATTCAGCCTTAGGAACCGGTTCAGGTTATTGACAGGGGGTGGTGGCGGTGGATTGTTGTTGTTGTTGCCTTGGTTTTGGATAAGCATTTGCATTAAGGCATTCTGTTGTCGAATCAGCTGGGTGAGCTCCGGCGGGAAAGTGAAACTGGGGTCACGTCTCGGAGGCATCTGGTGTTATGGAGTGGATGAGAAATTAGAATAGAACAAGGGTCTAATGAGAAAATAGCACTACCCAAATGAATGCACAAACATAATCACACCAATCATTTATTCATTCATCTCAAACAAGGTTCAGTCTCGGATTACAAAATCTCGCGACTAATCGAAAATAACGGCCTAACTGATTGACGAAAATAAAATAACATGGCGGTTGACTAAATGTCTTCATCAATTATCCTTGCGTCCTCTAGTGCGGCGCCTCCTCTTGCGGTTTCCTTTGGTGGAGCTCTCTTCATAATCCTCGTCATTGCTCACAAGGGGTCCATCATATCTACTCAGAAAAAGGTCTTCTCCCAGATCCATCTTCTCCTCGAGTGTGGCAATATATTTCTTCCGGTCCTCGAGTCTATCCGTAAAATCCTTAACTTCTTCTTCATGCTCATAGTGGGCTTCACGTGCTGCATCCTCCAGTTCCATTTCACGAAGATGCAACTTTTGGACCGTCTTCAAGCTCCTGCGCATCTGAATCTCTAGAGCCCTGATGTGAGCCTCCAAATCTTGGGCATATGAGCGAACAGAGTCGTCATCAATAGTGCGGATGAGCTCTCCATCCGTAGTCCTGCGAGAAATCATGGTGTGGTCTGATCCAACGAGCTCGGCCCTGTATTCCTCCTGGATGCGTCCAAGTGCAGTATGAATTGCTATGTCTCTCCCAAGTATCCAAGTGGGAGCAGTGAACCTGAAGTCAATGGGCGCCGAGAGACTTCCGAAAGTCCTCCCTGGTATGTGTACCTTAATCCTATAGCGAGGGTCTTTTGGAAATGCCATGATAGGGGTCCCGGTGATAGACGACAGAGCAATCTTCAATTCCTTGATGATCTGGACCAGCCTCCTGCCAAAAAGCATGGTCTCATCTGGCTGGCAAAACTCCGGGAGCAGAACTGGGATGAACTTGATGGCCATCTAGAATGTTAAAATCGGAGAGAAGTCAGAAATGAACAAGGGAGAATTACGGAATGGTAAGGACATAAAATAAAATAGTTCTTCCTATGGCTTTATGATCCTAGGGGTTACGTCCTACGGTCAGCGTGTGCTCTGAATACCATCTCTGTAACGACCCGACCCAAAATCGGTCAAGTCTCTGTGTAGCTGTACCATCCCAAGATCATGCTGGCACACACAGTACATTGATGAAAAGATTCAAAGTTTCACCTGAATTTATTACACGATTCTCATATCGAGTCTTTATTACATCATAATAAATTCGGCCGAAGGCCAACTCATGATAAATAAACTAAATAAAGTTGCGGAAGCGTAGACGAATAGCGAGTCCATCCGACTCCATAGGGCAATCGCCAAGCGTAGATCGTAGCCTCACTCGTGGTAGCAAAACTCCTCTGCAACATGAGACTTTGCAGCCGTGTAGGTCAGCATTTAGAATATGTCGGCAAGTCATAGAGAGAACAATAATAATAATTCTAACACTATATGCAATTTGGCTGTGGGGCTCTAACTTTTATGTTTTTGCGAAAAAGCCAGTTTTTCCCTACAACAAAGGACTTGCTTACAATTACTACAAAATGTTGGTCGTTATTAAGATGGTTCTGCCAACCAATGTCTCATTCCCAATTATTAATTAACCCCTCAATTAATTAATTTGTTCGGTGTTGAGATTTCCGAAACACTCCAATTTCCAGAGGCTCATTTGTCCGTAACCAGGGACACGGCTAATCGATTAGGTTGTTACTCTGCAGAGTCTTGTGCACTTTACCCGCAAGAATCGTTCCCTCCTTTATGTCCTCGCACTGCCTAGTGTTTGAAAACTGGACGGACAAAACAGAGTCTTCCGTAGAGTTTCTCTGGGCACTTCCGGTGCCCATCCATGTCCTACCGTTCTTCTACATCTGCCGGCACCGTCCGTCCAGAGTCACGCCTAAGGTCAACCCAGCCAGAGCCCATAATGGCTTGCGGCTGCACAGGTAAGCTTCCGGTCAAGGGGTATCCATCCGTCTCTTCATGGCTAGGTGAAGCTTTCCGCAAGATGTCATGGCGCTTCTCCATGCATCCCGGCCATCCGCTGGTTCCTCCAGGGTGCCCGTCAACCGTCCTCCACCCAGTAGTGAATTTGAAGTCCATCTTGAGCTTGAAGTCATGGGGTTGTCATCATCTTGACTCTCACATCTCCCTTATGAATCTCTAAACCAACCCCGTCTATGAGCATAGCAAGATAAACTACATCGTCCCGGGCAATAGTAGCAAGGGGAATTGGGTTCATCCTACCTCATGATACTACTCAAGACATAACTTAAATTCTCCTACTGCATGCATGGTGGGGAGGAATAATTCTAATGCAACAAAATCATAGGTATTCTATAACATGATCAAATGACTTGCCTGGCTGACAGTCTTCAAACGCTAGTGACTCGAGATAGCAAGCTTCGTACTCCGGAAATTCTATCGAGTCAAACAATAGCACAAATAAGTATGCCACTAAATAACATAACAACAAGCTAAAGGAAAACACACAAGCACTCAAACCAAAACCAAAGAAAACTCGAGGAAAACAAAATCAAGGTTTTCATCACTTCAAGCAACAACAAAGAAATAGTTTTATCCCACTAACACTTTTCTTAACAGAACCAAAACAAGGGTTTTGCTAACTAACATAAAGGAAAACAACATATAAACTAGGTGCAAAAAGAATCACATCAATATCTATTATAGAACTCCTGTTATACCTAAAACAAAACTAATAAGAAAATAAAATAAAACTTTTTATTTTGCTGTAAATAAATGTTCATCCTCTGTAACTACAGAAACTAATCTAAAATAAATTATAACATGGGTAAATTAAAATTCTATAATAACTAGAGCAGCAGGAAGCAACAACAAGCTAAAAAAACTAGAAAAGCTTGATTTCGACTAAAACTAATTTTAATACAATCTACAAATACCCCAACTAGTTCCTACTGCTAGGCTAGGGAAAAAATAAGTAGTGGCAAAAAGAATCACCTAAAAATTAATTCTAGCTCAAATTATAGTATAAATACTAATCTGACTAAAACTAATATAAAACTATTTTTATAAGCTTAAACATGGCCGAATCTATTTTCTACAGAAATTATAGGAAATTTGTAAACTAACAAAAAAAGAATCAACTAAAAAATATTAAACAACCTAAAAGATATAGACTTTACAAGAACAGAACTATTCTGTTTTTAAAACAGAAACTAAAAAATTAAAACTAAAAACAAAACAGGCGCTATTGGGCCTATCTAACGCTCAGGCGAAAGCTAACTAAAATGCGCCCTTGACTAAACGAAAATAACCGACCGTTTCGGTCTAACCAAACCAGGTAACTAAACCGGAACAAAACCCAACTAAAACCAGTCTAATAAAAAAAACCTAGCCATTCACTATTTCTAATCTACGCCGTAGGTTGCCGATCTAATGGTGGAGTGGGGTTCGGCGGCTTACAGCGGCGGTCGAAGGTGAGCTGGGCTCGGGCGTTGGTGGCGGTGGTGCTCCGATGGTCCAGTGCAGTGGCGGCGAGGTCGGGGCGATGCAGCGGAGCGAGGCGGAGGCGGTTGCGATGTCGAGGTCGCTCGGGGATGACAGAAATGGCCGGGGCATCGACGGCGGGGTCCTGGTGAGCTGCAGCTCCGACGAAGAGCGGCGGTGCTCGGGCGGCTTCCTATAGACGTCGAGGAAGATCAAAAGATGCTAGGGGGTTGTGGGAGGATGAGGCGGTTCGCATGGTGGAGCTTGGAGTCAAGGGGGGTGCTCACCGGTGGCAGAAGTGGTGGCGAACCGAGGCGGCGGCGCCGAGATGCGTTTGACGACGGCGGTGGCTACGGGTGGTTTTGAGCTTAGGGTTTTAGGGGATCGAGAGAGGAGGCCGAGGGGTTTATATAGGGCAAGGTCTTGGAGGAGGGGGCGACGCAGGATCGCGATCCCGAGAAGATCGCGATGTCAGGCGGCGGTGGTCGCGCTCTTGTGCGGCATGGCGTGGGCGAGGGGAAAGAACAGGGGCGGGTCCCGTTGTTAATGAGAGAGAGGAGGGAAGGAGGCGAGCGGGCGACCGGTCGGGAGGGGATTCAGGTGCGACCGCTATGTTGGGCTGGCGGCTCGGAGCTGGCTGGGCTGCGGCCTCGCTGGCTGGGCCGAGCCTGGCCAGCTCAGGGGGGGGGGGGGTTCCCTTTTTTTGAATTAAGCCAGAGAGAAAAACTAAACTAAGAGAAAACTATAATATTTTTATATAAGACATATATATATATCAAAATTCTCAGGGGAATTAATCCTACAACATGGACATTTTTCCAGAGGCAAAACACAAACTAAAAAAAACATCTTCTGGTAATCCCAAATAAGATTCAAATTTGAATTCAAACTTTTTGGCATTAATTTCTTCTGACATTTTTGGAGTGTCATGTTAGCTCCTCTCATACTTTTGCTCAATTATTTTGTTAGGCATTTCTTTTTGAAATAAATTTCAGTTGCCAAGTTGAATCCAATTCAAACAAAACTCAAATGCCTCTGAAAATTTCCAAATGCCACACAATTCAAACAAAATGCATAGATGCTTAACTAAAATTGTAAAACATTCCAAATTGATAATTTGGGATGTTACAGTGATAAACAAGAAACTAAAAGATTCAATTGCAAGATCTAAAGATATACCTTCAAGCACTCACCTCCCCGGCAATGGCGCCAGAAAAAAGCTTGATGTCTACGACGCAACTTTATTCTTGTAGACACGTGTTGGCTCTCCAAGCGCAGAGTTTTGTAGGACAGTAGCAATTTTCCCTCAAGTGGATGACCTAAGGTTTATCAATCCGTGAGAGGTGTAGGATGAAGATGGTCTCTCTCAAACGACCCTACAACCAAATAGAAGAAATCTCTTGTGTCCCCAACACACCCAATACAATGGCAAATTGTATAGGTGCACTAGTTCGGTGAAGAGATGGTGATAAAAGTGTGATATTGATGGTAGAAATATATTTTTATAATCTTAATAAATAAAAACAGCAAGTTAGTAAATAGTAAACGGGCACAAAAATGGTATTTCAATGCTTAAAAACAAGGCCTAGGGTCCGTACTTTCACTAGTGCAATCTCCCAACAGTGCTAACATAGTTGGATCATATGATTATCCCTCAAAGTGCAACAAAGAATCACTCCCGAGTTCCTAATAGCAGAGAACAAAATATAGAAATTGTTTGTAGGGTACGAAACCACCTCAAAGCTATTCTTTCAGTTCGATCTATTCAAGAGTTCGTACTAAAATAACACAAAACTATTGTTTCCGTTCGATCTATCCTAGAGTTCGTACTAGAATAACACGAAAGCAAATTCATATTCATAATACTCAATCCACACAAATAACTACAAGGAGACCCCAAAGTTTCTATCAGAGAAATGATAATAAAAACGTGCATCAACCCCTATGCATAGATTACCCCAATATCACCGCGGGAATCCGAGAGTTGAATGCCATAACATATATCAAGTGAATCAATACGATACCTCATTGTCACCTCAAGTATTCATACCGCAATACATATATCATGTGTTCTCATCTCTGAATATTAATCCCGACAAGACAAAACTTCAAAGGGTAAAGGTTCAATTCATCACAACAAGAGTATAGAGGGGAGAAACATCATATGATCCATCTATGCTAACAAAGCCCGGGATATAGATCACGAGAGAGAAAGAGAGGGAGATAAAACACATAGCTACTGATACAAACCCTCAGCCCCGAGGGTGGACTACTCCCTCCTCATCGTGGTGGCCGCCCGGATGATGAAGATGGCCACCAGAGATGATTTCCCCCTCCGGAAGGGTGCCAGAACAGGTCTAGATTGGTTTTCTGTGGCTACGGAGCCTTGCGGCGGTGGAACTTCTGATCTAGGTTAACCCCGAAGGGTTTCGGAATATTTAGGAATTTATATTGCAAAGAAGGGGTACGGGAGGCCACCGAGGTGGGCACAACCCACCTGGGCGTGCCAGGGGGCCCTGGTGGGTTGTGCCCCCCTCGGGGCACCCCCTAGGTGCAGCTCTAGCCCATTGGGTTCCTTCTGGTCCAAAAAAATCACCGTAAAGTTTCGCGGTGTTTGGAATCCGTTTGATATTGATTTCCCGCGATGTAAAAAACAAGCAAAAAACAGCAACTGGCACTGGGCACTTGGTCAATAGGTTAGTCCCCAAAAATTATATAAAGTTGCTATAAAATGATTGTAAAACACCCAAGAATGATAAAATAACAGCATGAATACTTCATAAATTATAGATGTGTTGGAGACGTATCACTACCGTACCAGTGTGAGGCACCGATGAAATTTTAAGGAAATATGCCGTAGAGGCAATAATAAACTTGTTATATTATATTTCATTATATCATGGTAAATATATATTATTCATGCTAGAATTGTATTAACCGGAAACTTTATACATGTGTGGATACATAGACAAAACACCGTGTCCCTAGTAAGCCTCTAATAGACTAGTGATACGTCTCCAACGTATCTATAGATTTTGATTGCTCCATGCTATATTATCTACTGTTTTGGACATTATTGGGCTTTATTATCCACTTTTATATTATTTTTGGGACTAACCTATTAACCGGAGGCCCATCCCAGAATTGTTGTTTTTTTGCCTGTTTTAGGGTTTCGAAGAAAAGGAATATCAAATGGAGTCCAAACGGAATGAAACCTTCGGGAACGTGATTTTCTCAACAAACAAGACCCGGGAGACTTGGACCCTACGTCAAGACACAAAAGAGGGGGCCACGAGGTAGGGTGCGCGCCAGCCCCCAGGCGCGCCCTCCACCCTCGTGGGCCCCCTGTTGCTGCACCGACGTACTCCTTCCTCCTATATATACCTACGTACCCCCGAACGATCAGATACGGAGCCAAAAAACCTAATTCCACCACTGCAACTTTCTGTATCCACGAGATCCCATCTTGGGGCCTGTTCCAGAGATCCACCGGAGGGGGCATCAATCACGGAGGGCTTCTACATCAACATCATAGCCCCTCTGATGAAGTGTGAGTAGTTTACCTCCTACCCACGGGTCCTTAGTTATTAGCTAGATGGATTGTTCTCTCTTTTTGGATCTCAATACAATGTTCTCCCCCTCTCTTGTGGAGAACTATTCGATGTAATCTTCTTTTTGCGGTGTGTTTGTTGAGACCGATGAATTGTGGGTTTATGATCAAGTCTATCTATGAACAATATTTGAATCTTCTCTGAATTTTTTGATGTATGATTGGTTATCTTTGCAAGTTTGGTTTGGCCTACTAGATTGATCTTTCTTGCAATGGGAGAAGTGCTTAGCTTTGGGTTCAATCTTGCGGTGTCCTTTCCTAGTGACAGTAGGGGAAGCAAGGCACATATTGTATTGTTGCTATCGAGGATAACAAGATGGGGTTTTCATCATATTGCATGAGTTTATCCCTCTACATCATGTCATCTTGCTTAAGGCGTTACTCTGTTTTCAACTTAATACTCTAGATGCAGGCAGGAGTCGGTCTACTTGTCTCGGACGTGATGTCTATATAAATGATCATGCCTAGATATTCTCATAACTATGCTCAATTCTGTCAATTGCTCAACAGTAATTTGTTCACCCACCGTAGAATACTTATGCTCTCGAGAGAAGCCACTAGTGAAACCTGTGGCCCCCAGGTCTATCTTTATCATATTAATCTCCTACTACTTAGTTATTTCCTTTGCTTTTTTACTTTGCCTTTATTTTACTTTACATCTTTATCACAAAAATACCAAAAATATTATCTTATCATATCTATCAGATCTCACTCTCGTAAGTGGTCGTGTAGGGATTGACAACCCCTATTCGCGTTGGTTGTGAGGATTTATTAGTTTTGTGCAGGTATGAGGGACTCGCGCGTAGCCTCCTACTGGATTGATACCTTGGTTCTCAAAAACTAAGGGAAATACTTACGCTACTTTGCTGCATCATCCATTCCTCTTCGGGGAAAACCAACGCAGTGCTCAAGAGGTAGCAAGAAGGATTTCTGGAGCCGTTGCCGGGGAGGTCTACGCAAAAGTCAACATACCAAGTACCCATCACATACCCTTATCTCCCGCATTACATTATTTGCCATTTGCCTCTCGTTTTTCTCTCCCCCACTTCACCCTTGCCATTTTATTCGCCCTCTCTCTCCCTATCCTCCATCTCTTTCTCTATTTGACTCTTTTTGCCTGCTTGCTTTTTGTTTGCTTGTGTGTTAGTTTGCTTGCTTGTCACGATGGCTCTACCTAAATTTGGGATCTCCACCTTAAAGGTTAGAAGAGATCGAAAGCAATGTCAGGAGTTTTATGGTTTTGCAATTTGAACATAATAGTTTCTTCAGAAACGAGCTGAAGGAACAGAAAAGTTTTATGAGTTATATGAATAAAGAGCTTGATGATATGTCTAAAGAATTCGATGGTTTAAGATCCCAGATTGCTCGTCTTGAGAAATTGACTGCTGAAATTTCGGATAAGCAGGCCACCTTAGTTAATAGGATGGCCGCTAAACCATATTGCTATGAAAATAATGATGAAGATCTAAAAGTTATTGATGTGACCCCTATTAAATCTTTGTTTTGCAATATGAATCTTGATAATGATAGGACTGAATGTGATCCACCTTTACCTAGAAGACGTTATAAGAATTCAGAATTTTTTGATCTTGATGCTAAAATTGATAAAAGTGGGATTGAAGAAATTAAAACCCTAGATGTTGCTAAACCCATTATTATGGATTTCGAGGAATTTAACTATGAAAATTACTCTTTGATTGATTTTATTTCCTTGTTGCAATCCGTGCTAAATTCTCCTCATGCTTATAGTCAAAATAAAGCGTTTACTAAACATATCATTGATGGCTTGATGCAATCTTATGAAGAAAAACTTGAATTGGAAGTTTCTATCCATAGAAAGCTTTATGATGACTGGGAAGCAACTATTAAAATTAAAATTAAATATGAATGCTATGCGTCATGTGATTTGGGTGCTAGTGTTTCCACTATTCCAAAGACTTTGTGTGATTTGTTAGGTTTCCGTGATTTCGATGATTGCTCTTTAAACTTACACCTCACGGATTCCACTATTAAGAAACCTATGGGAAGAATTAATGGTGTTCTTATTGTTGCAAACAGGAATTATGTGCCCGTAGATTTTATTGTTCTTGACATAGATTGTAATCCTTCATGTCCTATTATTGATAGAAGGAAGGAAATATTATATTCCAATTTCCATTAAGGAAAGGCATGGAACACTTTCCTAGAAATAAAATTAAATTACCTTATGAATCTATTATGAGAGCCACTTATGGATTGCCTACCAAAGATGGCAATACCTAGATCTATCCTTGCTTGTTATGCCTAGCTAGGGGCGTTAAACGCTAGCGCTTGTTGGGAGGCAACCCAATTTATTTTTATTCCTTGCTTTTTGCTACTGTTTAGTAATAAATAATTTTTCTAGCATCTGTTTTGGTTGTGTTTTTTGTGTTTAATTAGTGTTTGTGCCAAGTACAACCGTTGGGAAGACCTGGGGAAAGTCTTGTTACATTTGCTGTAAAAAACAGAAACTTTAGCGCTCACGAGAACTACTGCCATTTTTATTTGGAAAGTTCTATTTAGTTAATTCTTTTTGCAGATGATTAATAGATAAATTCCTCACGTCCATAAATTTATTTTAGAATTTTTGGGGTTCCAGATCTTGCGCTAGCTACAGATTACTACAGACTATTCTGTTTTTGACAGATTCTGTTTTTCGTGTGTTGTTTGCTTATTTTGATGAATCTATGGCTAGTAAAATAGTTTTTAAACCATTGAGAAGTTGGAATACAGTAGGTTTAAAACCAATATAAATAAATAATGAGTTTATTACAGTACATTGAAGTGGTCTTTTTTTTTCTTTCGCTAACGGAGCTCACGAGATTTTCTACTTTAAGTTTTTTGTTATGAAGTTTTCAAGTTTTGGGTAAAGATTTGCTCGATTATGGAACAAGGAGTGGCAAGAGCCTAAGATTGGGGATGCCCATGGCACCCCCAAGATAATCTAAGGACACCTAAAAGCGAAAGCTTGGGGATGCCCCGGGAGGCATCCCCTCTTTCGTCTACTTCTATCGGTAATTTACTTGGAGATATATTTTTATTCGCCACATGATATGTGTTTTGCTTGGAGCGTCTTGTATTATTTGATTCTTTATTTGTTAGTTTACCACAATAATCCTTTTTGTACACACCTTTTGAGAGAGCCATACATGATTTGGAATTTGTTAGAATACTCTATGTGCTTCGCTTATATCTTTTGAGTTATATAGTTTTGCTCTAGTACTTTACTTATATCTTTTAGAGCACGGTGGTGGATTTGTTTTATAGAAACTATTGATCCCTAATGCTTCACTTAGATTATTTTGAGAGTCTTAAATAGCACGGCAATTTGCTTAAAATCCCAATATGCTTGGTATACAAGATTAATAATAAAACTTTCTTATGAGTGTGTTGAATACTATGAGAAGTTTGATGATTGATAATTGTTTTGAGATATGAAGATGGTGATATTAAAGTCGTGCTAGTTGAATAGTTGTGAATTTGAAGAATACTTGTGTTAAAGTTTGTGATTCCCGTCTTATGCACGTATGGTGAACCGTTATGTGATGAAGTCGGAGCATGATTTATTTTTTGATTGTCTTCCTTATGAGTGGCGGTCGGTGACGAGAGATGGTCTTTTCCTACCAATCTATCCCCCTAGGAGCATGCGCGTAATACTTTGCTTTGATAACTTGTAGATTTTTGCAATAAGTATATGAGTTCTTCATGACTAATGTTGAGTCCATGGATTATACACACTCTCACCCTTCCACCTTTTCTAGCCTCTCTAATACCGCGCACCTTTCGCCGGTATCATACACCCACCATATACCTTCCTCAAAACAGCCACCATACCTACCTACTATGGCATTTCCATATAGCCATTCCGAGATATATTGCCATGCAACTTTCCAACGTTCCGTTTATTATGACACACTCCATCATTGTTATATTGCTTAGCATGATCATGTAGTCGACATCATATTTGTGGCAAAGCCACCGTTCATAATTCTTTCATACATGTCACTCATGAGTCATTGCATATCCTGGTACACCGCCGGAGGCATTCATATAGAGTCATATTTTGTTCTAAGTATCGAGTTGTAATTGTTGAGTTGTAAGAAAAATAAAAGTGTGATGATCATCATTATTAGAGCATTGTCCCAGTGAGGAAACGATGATGGAGACTATGATTCCCCCACAAGTCGGGATGAGACTCCGGACGAAAATAAATAATCAAAGAGGCCAAAGAAGCCCAAATAAAAAGAGGCCATAAAAAGAGAAAAGGCCTGAATAAAAAAAAGACAAAAATGAGAGAAAAGGGGAGAAGGGGCAATGCTACTATCCTTTTACCACACTTGTGCTTCAAAGTAGCACCATGATATTCATAGTATAGAGTCTCTCATTTTGTCACTTTCATATACTAGTGGGAATTTTTCATTATAGAACTTGGCTTGTATATTCCAATGATGGGCTTCATCAAATTGCCCTAGGTCTTCATGAGCAAGCAAGTTGGATGCAAACTAACTTAGTTTCTTTTTGAGCTTTCATATACTTATAGCTCTAGTGCATCCGTTGCATGGCAATCCCTACTCACTCACATTGATATCTATTGATGGGAATCTCCATAGCCCGTTGATATGCCTAGTTGATGTGAGACTATCTTCTCCCTTTTTGTCTTCTCCACAACCACCATTCTATTCCACCTATAAGTGCTATGTCCATGGCTCACGCTCATGTATTGCGTGAAGATTGAAAAAGTTAGAGAACACCAAAAGTATGAAACAATTGCTTGGCTTGTCATCGGGGTTGTGCATGATTTAAATATTTTGTGTGATGAAGATGGAGCATAGCCAGACTATATGATTTTGTAGGGATAACTTTCTTTGGCCATGTTATTTTGAGAAGACATAATTGCTTTGTTAGTATGCTTGAAGTATTATTATTTTTATGTCAATGTTAAACTTTTGTCTTGAATCTTTCGGATATGAATATTCATACCACAATTAAGAAGAATTATATTAAAATTATGCCAAGTAGCACTCCGCATCAAAAAATCTGTTTTTACCATTTACCTACTCGAGGATGAGCAGGAATTAAGCTTGGGGATGCTTGATACGTCTCCAACGTATCTATAATTTTTGATTGCTCCATGCTATATTATCTACTGTTTTGGACATTATTGGGCTTTATTATCCACTTTTATATTATTTTTGGGACTAACCTATTAACCGGAGGCCCAACCCAGAATTGTTGTTTTTTTGCCTGTTTTAGGGTTTCGAAGAAAAGGAATATCAAACGGAGTCCAAACGGAATGAAACCTTCGGGCACGTGATTTTCTCAACAAACAAGACCCAGGAGACTTGGACCCTACGTCAAGACACAAAAGAGGAGGCCACGAGGTAGGGGGGTGCGCCTACCCCCCCAGGCGCGCACTCCACCCTCGTGGGCCCCCTGTTGCTCCACCGACGTACTCCTTCCTCCTATATATACCTACGTACCCCCAAATGATCAGATACGGAGCCAAAAACCTAATTCCACCGCCGCAACTTTCTGTATCCACGAGATCCCATCTTGGGGCCTGTTCCGAAGCTCTGCCGGAGGGGACATCGATCACGGAGAGCTTCTACATCAACACCATAGCCCCTATGATGAAGTGTGAGTAGTTTACCTCAGACCTATGGGTCCATAGTTATTAGCTAGATGGCTTCTTCTCTCTTTTTGGATCTCAATACAATGTTCTCCCCCTCTCTTGTGGATAACTATTCGATGTAATCTTCTTTTTGCGATGTGTTTGTTGAGACCGATGAATTGTGGGTTTATGATCAAGTCTATCTATGAACAATATTTGAATCTTCTCTGAATTCTTTTATGTATGATTGGTTATCTTTGCAAGTCTATTCGAATTATCAGTTTGGTTTGGCCTCCTAGATTGATCTTTCTTGCAATGGGAGAAGTGCTTAGCTTTGGGTTCAATCTTGCGGTGTCCTTTCCCAGTGACAGTAGGGGCAGCAAGGCATGTATTGTATTGTTGCCATCGAGGATAACAAGATGGGGTTTTCATCATATTGCATGAGTTTATCCCTCTACATCATGTCATCTTGCTTAAGGCGTTAATCTGTTTTTAACTTAATACTCTAGATGCATGTTGGGTAGCGGTCGATGAGTGGAGTAATAGTAGTAGATGCAGGCAAGTGTCGGTCTACTTGTCTCGGATGTGATGCCTATATACATGATCATGCCTAGATATTCTCATAACTATGCTCAATTCTGACAATTGCTCAACAGTAATTTGTTCACCCACCGTAGAATACTTATGCTCTCGAGAGAAGCCACTAGTGAAACCTATGGCCCCCGGGTCTATCTTTATCATATTAATCTCCTACTACTTAGTTATTTCCTTTGCTTTTTACTTTGCCATTATTTTACTTTGCATCTTTATCACAAAAATACCAAAAATATTATCTTATCATATCTATCAGATCTCACTCTCGTAAGTGTCCGTGTAGGGATTGACAACCCCTATTCGCGTTGGTTGCGAGGATTTATTTGTTTTGTGCAGGTACGAGGGACTCACGCGTAGCCTCCTACTGGATTGATACCTTGGTTCTCAAAAACTGAGGGAAATACTTACGCTACTTTGCTGCATCATCCCTTCCTCTTCGGGGAAAACCAACGTAGTGCTCAAGAGGTAGCAACTAGCTCGTTAATCAAAGATGGTTAAGTTTCCTAACCATAGACATGTGTTGTCATTTGATGAACATGATCACATCATTAGGAGAATGATGTGATGGACAAGACCCATCCGTTAGCTTAGCATAATGATTGTTAAGTTTTATTGCTATTGCTTTCTTCATGACTTATACATATTCCTCTGTCTATGAGATTATGCAACTCCCGAATACCGGAGGAACACCTTGTGTGCTATCAAACTTCACAACGTAATTGGGTGATTATAAAGATGCTCTACAGGTGTCTCCGAAGGTGTTTGTTGGGTTGGCATAGATCACGATTAGGATTTGTCACTCCGAGTATCGAAGAGGTATCTCTGGGCCCTCTCGGTAATGCACATCCCTATAAGCCTTGCAAGCCATGTGACTAATGAGTTAGTTGTAGGATTACGTATTACGGAATGAGTAAAGAGACTTTTCGGTAACGAGATTGAACTTGGTATGATGATACCGGCGATCGAATCTCGGCCAAGTAACATACCCATGACAAAGGGAATAACATATGTTGTTATTGTGGTTTGACCGATAAAGATCTTTGTAGAATATGTAGGAACCAACATGAGCATCCAGGTTCCACTATTGGTTATTGATCGGAGATGTGTCTCGGTCATGTCTACATAGTTCTCGAATCCGTAGGGTCTGCACGCTTAACGTTCGATCATGATTTGTATTATGAGTTATGTGTTTTTGGTGACCGAAGTTTGTTCGAAGTCCTAGATGAGATCACGGACATGACGAGGAGTCTCGAAATGGTCGAGAGGTAAAGATTCATATATTGGAAGGTAGTATTCTGACATCGAAATGGTTCCGAGTGATTCAGGTATTTTACCAGAGTACCGAGGGGTTACCGGAACCCCCCGGTGGGAGATATGGGCCATATGGGCCTTAGGAGGTAAGCTAACCAGCCCACAAGGGGCTGGTGCGCCCCCCACAAGGGAGGAGGCCAAATTAGTTTAGGGAAGGGGCGCCACCCCCCTTTCCTTCTCCTACTCCTTCTCCTTCCTTTTCCCTCCGGTGAAGAAAGGAAGGGGGGTGGCGAATCCTACTGGGACTAGGAGTCCTAGTAGGAGTTCCCCTATGGCGTGCCTCTCTTGGTCGGCCACCCCCTCCTCCCCTCCTTTATATACGGGGGCGGGGGGCACCCCAAAGGCACACCGATAATTCTCTTAGCCGTGTGCGGTGCCCCCCTCCACAATTTACTTCTCTGGTCATAGCGTCGTAGCGCTTAGGTGAAGCCCTGCGTGGATCACATCACTCACCATCACCACGCTTGCGTGCTGACAGAACTCTCCCTCGACCCTCTGCTGGATCAAGAGTTCGAGGGCCGTCATCGAGCTAGACGTGTGCTGAACTCGGAGGTGCCGTATGTTCAGTACTAAGATCGGTTGGATCGTGAAGACGTTTGACTACATCAACAACGTTAACTTAACGCTTCCACTTTCGGTCTACAAGGGTACATGGACACACTCTCCCCCTCTCGTTGCTATGCATCTCCTAGATAGATCTTGCGTGAGCGTAGGATTTTTTTTGAAATTGCATGCTACGTTACCCAACAAAATTAGCCTAGATACACCATCCGTTTTGAAAATAGGAAAAGAATAGTACCAAACCATTAACGCAAATGAAGTTTCTAGTGGTGTTAGCAATTTGATTATGTTTTTAGAACAAAATAATCTCCTTATTATTTATGTACAAACTCTTGTGTTCATCTAAGAAAACTTAGGGTTGGGCCGTCTAGAACAATAGTTTGTTCCTCATAAAATAGTCTGAAACAGTAGCCAGTGCCACACACACCATAGGGAAAACAAAAGCTTAAGAGAGAAGGTCCCATAGGAAGTCTGTACAACCATTAAAGGTCATTGGGTAACATCAATCTGCGTTCATTAAAGGGCGCTTTATTCTGGATGGGTGGCGCTTTATTCTGGATGGGTTCCTTAGTCTGCATGAGATCATCCATGACCTGAAAGTTAGGAATTGCAATGCCGTGGTGCTCAAGTTGGATTTTTAGACGGCTTATGATTTGGTTAGTTAGCCCTTTCCGCGTGATGCCCTTTCTGTGTGGCCAAGGGATTTTAGGGTGCTTATGTTCATCGAGTTATGCAGCTGGTTTGTGGCGGCCACACTGCGGTTTGTGTGAATGGTTCTATTAGTCCTTATTTCAAAAACGGTCGTGGCCTACGTTAGGTGATCTGATTTCGTCTCTGCTCTTTAACTTTCTAGCTGATGCTTTTTCTTGTATCTTGAACCAAGCGGCGACGGCTGGATATATCCTTCCTGTCGCATCTCATCTGATCCCTTTGATGTGTCCCATTTGCAGTACACTAACGATACTATTATTTTGGTGGAAAATACTGATCGATGCCTAGCTAATTTGAAGTTCCTTCTCCTTTGTTTTGAGGAGATGTCTGACCTTAAGATGAACTTTTCTAAGAGCGAAGTTTTGGTTTTGGGTGCCCCAGCGGAGGAGGCATCCCTCCCTTCTCAATTGCTCCCTCAGCTCGTTTCCTTTCAAATACCTTGGGATGCTCATTTCTCCTTATAAATTGTTGTCTAAATTTTTTGCCTTCTCTGTTTATGGACTGCCTGAAGGCACGCATGCTGGTTTTGATAAACATAGGAATGGGCTCTACTGGAATACCGCGGATAATAAGAAAAAATACTGGCTGGTCAAGTGGAGACTCATGTGCAGACCTAAAAGTATGGAGGGTTTGGGGATCCTCAACACTTCTATTACTAAAAAATGTCTCATTTCTCAAATGGTGGTGAAGTATCCTCTCTCCTTGTCCTGACGCATTGTGGCTGCCTATTCTTAAGGCTAAATACTTCCCTACCTCCTCCCCTCTCATGTGCAGCTCGACAGGTACCCTTGCGGTGTCTTAGTTTTGGCGCCAACTTCTCACTGTTAGAGATGACTTCAGGGCCTTGGTTAAATTTTTTGTTGGCAATGGTGCCTCTGTTAGATTTTGGCTTGACTGGTGGGTGGGGGAGGGGCCCCTTGCGGCAGCCTTCCCTGCTCTCTTTTCTTTTTTCGTGTCTCCTTCTGCCTCTATTGCAGAGCTCGCGCCCAGGGAGTGGCACTTTGCTTTCACCGGGCCCTGTCTCCTATATAGTTGGAGGGTTGGCACCGTCTTGTTGCTCTTCTCACTGCACTCTCGGAGTCTCGGGATGTGGTCTCTTGGCCACATTCTTCCTCTGGTCGTTTCTCTGTTAATTCCTACTATCGTGTGTTGCTTTTGGATTCGGTGGTTAACAAGTTTAAGCCTTTTTGGGCGGCCAGGTGCCGCCTAAGATCCAAAAAATTTATGTGGCAGGCCATGCGTGCCCGCTTCCCGGCTGCGGATCAGATTAAGAAATGACATGGGCCGGGCTCGGAGTTTTGTACCCTATGTAGCAACCTTAAAGATATGGACCACATTCTCTTGCAGTGCCCTTTGGTTAAGATCTTTTGGTGCTGCCTTCGTGAGTGGCTGGTTGTGTCTTGGGCCCCAAATAACTTTGCTGAGCTCGGTTCTCTCGCCTCCCCACTGCTGGGCCAAACCATGAGGCTATTCTGGATCGGTTTCTCTGCCATGTGCTGCACTCTGTGGACGACCTGTAACAAGTTTACCATTGAACATGTGCTCCCTAACAAGGCGGTTGACTGTTTGTTCAAATTCTCTATCTTTTTGCAGCAGTGGAGGTCTCTGACTAAGGACGGCGACAAGGCGGCTGTGGAGCTTCTTATTTCCCGCGTTCGTTCTTGGCAAGCACTATCCTGGGTGGTGATCATGCATTTCCGCAACAGCCGTAGTAGTTGGTGCTCCATGTCGTCGTCCAGCATCTTAGTTAGTCTTTTGGGTATTTGATGTGAGGGTTTGTGGGCCTGCGCACCTGTTTGCCGGTTGTGGCCTCCATCTATACTTGATCGGTGCGTTACTTTTGTTGCGGGTGCTATTTGACCTTGTTACTCTGTTGCCTGGTGGCTTTATTAATTTAAAGTCGGGCTGCGACCTTTCCTCTAAAAAAGTCAGTACAATCTTAGCTATCCATGTACCGCTTATACCGTCTAGTCCATATGGGCCTATATATGCTCAGATCACGAAGGGCCATGCGGTCTAGAACGATCATTTGTTCATTGAAGAAAAGTCTGAAACAGCTAGCTAGTGCCACACAACACAGGGAAAGCAAAACCATAAGAGCACAAGGTAGTAAGAAGGTAAATAATTGATGAAAATATTAATGAAATTGCATCTGATGCCTTTTGATCACATGGCGATCAAATTATTCATCCCACGGTAATAATTTTTACAATAATTCCGCCACGGAAGATTTGATCCCTTATTACAGAATTGACATCTAGCCATCCGGCGTTCACTACTGCTGGAAAATAACGAGCAGGTGCATGCTCCATGGCGTTCACAACGATGGATCATCGGTCCCACGGTATATTTGATATGATATATGTACGCATGTATGTATCTGTAGGAGTTGAGCGATGGGAGGAGAGATGAATTTAAAGCGCCCATGTGTCGAACTTGCCGGAGACGAAGTCGTAGTGGCCGCCGACCAGCTTGAGGGTTCCGTTGGCCACAGCCTCCTTGACGAACGGGTAGGTGCTCAGGTTCTGGAGGGAGACGTTGACGGCCTCCTGCGGAAACGAGAACGAACGGTTCAGAAACATATCATCTCTTGGTCAACGAGTTAATCAATTCATTCACATGCTAAGTACGAAATGGTAGATGGCCAATGTTGCGAACAGACGAACCTTTTCCAGGACACCGCACTGCTCATCAAAAGCCATCTCGGAGCACTCGGCCTTCACCTTCTTCCTGGCCGTGTACCCGATCCTGACCCAGTCGGCCAGTCCTCGACGAAGTGGCTGATAGACACCAAGCAAGCAGCTTCGGTCAGAAAGAGCAGATGGAAGAAAAGTACATTCAGATTCAACCCGTGTTTTCGTCATCTACAAACTTACAAGGTGTCGTCGGCACTATCCTTGACGTTGAGGAGGGCCTTGATCCCGCCGCAGCGGCTGTGGCCGATCACCACAGATGACCTCGACCTTGAGGGCGCAGACGGCTTGTTCTTGCAGCAGCACGGGACTATGGCGGCGATGATGTTGCGGATGGTGAAGGCCTCGCCGGGCTCCAGGCCAAGTGTCACCGACGGGCACACGCGCGAGTCGGCGCAAGCGAACACCATGTATTGCACAACATAATTTATTCAGCTGACAACATTTCACAGATTTGTTTGTGATAAGCAGATACGCTATTCTATTCACGCTTTGACTGTTTTGGCCAGCCGGGTGGAACAAAAGAATAAGCGTGATATGTGGAGTGCACGTTTCTGAGACAGCTTTGTAACAGAGTCTACCACTCTTGACATTCTGTCCGGGGCCCCTTTTTATCCATCCCGGCGGGAGAAAACCGGAAGTAGATAAATTTTGCTTTTGCGACAAACGGAAAAGACAGAAAGGCAAGCATAGAAAGTGGCGGCAAGGTTCTTCCGTCGCTCGCCCAAACCAAAATATCAAATGAACACTTGATGATGACCCTTGACAGTAGACCAAACTAACGACTTGATCATCTATCGGCCATGACTTTTTGCGAGTTATCTAGAATCTTGAATTCGTGACAGGCCCACAGTCTGCAAGTTGCTCCTCGGATTGATAGCACTTCCATGGTAGGGTAGGGCCTGCTTGTTTATGTACGCAGAGCGGCAGGGCCACAGCCATGGCTTTATGCCCTGTTCACGTTTCTTGTGTGGCCGGTGCCAAGATGATGAACCTTCCAAAATGGCCGTCATTATCAAAAGATGTTTATGTTCAAATGTGATAGTGCGGAATGACGGCTACTTTCTAAGAAAAAATAGGAGATGGCTCGGACCTGAAATTGAACACGGTATTATGAAGGGGACCTCAACAACCTTACACGGCATTATCAAGCACGCCAATGGAGAATCTCAAAGAGAGGGAGAAAATGCCTCTTCTTGTACTAGTACTTACAAGATTCTCAACATCAAGTTATCCGACAACTGCTACTCCTTTATAACAGGAAAAGCAGGAAAGAAAAGAACCATATTCTTTCTTTATACCCATCGTCCACAAGACCACAAAGAGAAAAGGACCGTGACATCTCAATAAGCCAAATCATATATCACGACAACACAAGTGGGCGTGGTTACCACAGCATGCATTATCCAATTTCTTGGAAGTGCATGAAAGATGGGGGTCAGTCAGGAAGGGAAAACACAATTATATGTCATAGGAGGATTAACTGTCCATCTTGGTTGTTGGTTTATCAGCACATATCCTGTTGAAAATATGAGAAAATTACTACGAGATTTAATACGAATAAACAGATGATAAATCATGATTGCAATAGTAGAGATTAATCTATTCATGTGAACTAGCATAGTAGATGAACATATCACATCTAGGACACATACTAGAAACATGAATTGTACCACGATCTCGAACCTGAAGGATAGAATCACATACGGTGCAGCGGGAGCAGCACCGCCGGCGTTGACGTTGTCGCCCATGTCGTTGAGGATGAGGTTGACGAGGTCGGGGAAGAAGTTGTCGTTGGCGAAGTCGTCGCTGCCAGCAGTCGTGCGAGTGCACTCCCCAAAAATCTGATCGCCCCTCTCCCGTACAGGATCACGAGAGGTGGGGTTCCGGAGGCCTGTTGTCCCTTCTCCCGTTGCACGCCGAAAAAATGGGTGGAGAAGACTTGCTTGGCGGCGCAATGATCTGGAACGGTGGTGTGAAACCATACGAAGTGGCGGCGGCTAGGGTAGACGTCTGCCTGACTATATAGTGCGGGTCAGGTAGGTAGTGGGAGTAAACCCCACGTCTGAGTCATCACGATCCAAAAGAATCGGAAACGGTTCAGTAATTAACGCGTCCGTTAATTATTAAAGAAGCAAACATATAGACAACGTGCGTAGCTTTGTCCTCGGCTCAATCCCGCAACCCGCGTCGTGGCGTGGCGAGGCGAGCGAGGAGGAGAAGCGCGCGTGTAGGTCTCCTCTTCTCATGCTCATACAAGTGGTAGAAGAGCTCACCTTATAAAGAGGTGTAAGTCTCTCTCAACTTCCGTGGTGGGACTAAACTCTAGTCTCACTCACTCCACTCACATGTGTGCATGAATGGGCCAAGAGAATTTCAGAATTTTAGTCGAGCTTTGGGCCAAAGGCCTACTAGCAAAATTCCAACAACCCCCCACAAAGTCTCATTGGCACATCTCATCATGTAGTTCCAAAATATTGTTTATATACCGGTGCTTAGTGAAGACTATGAAGTTGAACTTCCACTTAGAGTTTTATGCTACACTAGATCACAACTTTAATAGTGGACTATGCCTTGAACTACAAGTTTTCTGCGAAACTAGTTTCACAAAAATTCTTGACTGATACTAGGCCGCCACAAGGCTTCCCCGCGGGTGAGGCGTATACGTCATACTCCAGGGCCTTTCAGACTGCGACGTTAACAGTCAAATTCATATTGGTGTGTTCCTCAGGAGATGCTCAGCAGGACAACATCTTTGCTTACCCAGATAAGCCACTTGAAACACATTAAGATAAATATCAACCTGCCATGCAGATCAGGAGAGTATTGCATCTTCCCGGAGTGGGATAATTAAAATAGGGATACTCTCCTCTCAGCTGGCCAATAGCTTGTCTCCCACTTCTACTTCACGGGATCTTCGATCACATAGATTGGTTACCACTATGGACAACTCATGCGGTGGGTCTCAGACCCATCTCCATTGATGCATTATTTATCACATTACGTGATAGACCCTTTGTGAAGGGATCTGCCAAGTTTTTCGACGTTTGAATATAATCCAACGTAATAACTCCGGAGTTCCTCAGTTTTCTGACAGATTTTAGTCTTCTCTTCACATGCCTTGAGGACTTCATATTGTCCTTAGAACTATTTATCTTGACGATCACAGTTTGATTATCACAGTTCATCAGGATAGGGGGTATTAGTTTTTCAACCATAGGTAAGTGCATCAAGAGCTCACGAAGCCACTCTGCTTCAACAGTGGCAGTGTGTAATGCTGTGAGTTCTGCTTCCATAGTTGACCTCGTTAAGATGGTCTGCTTGCAAGACTTCCAGGAAACAGTGCCACCACCAAGTGTAAAAACACAACCACTTGTGGCCTTAATCTCATCAGCATCAGATATCCGGTTTCAGTCACTATAACCCTCCAGTACCATTGGATACCCGGTGTAGTGAATCCCATAGCTCGCAGTTGACACAAACAGACTCAGCTTGCTCACAACAAAAGATATGTCAGGCCTCGTGGCACTCGCGAAATACATAAACGAGCCAATAATCTGAGAATACCTCAGTTGATCTCTAGCAATCCATCGATTCTTTCGAAGCAACACACTAGCATCATATGGAGTTGGAGAAGGCGTGCAGTCGCTATGCCCAAAACGACTCAAGATCTTTTCCATATAGTAAGACTGAAGCAGTGTGATCCCACCGTTCTCAACTCTCAACAACTTGATGTTTAAGATAACATTAGCTACTCCTAGATACTTCATCTCAAAGCAACGAGATAAGAAATCCTTAACTTCCTTGATTAAATCAAGTTTGGTTCCAAAGATCAGTATGTTGTCGACATACATACAAAGAATAACTCCTTCACCCCCACCATAGTGATAGTACACACACTTGTCACCATCAGTTACTACAAAGCTGACAGTAGTTAATGTTCTTTCGAACTTCTCGTGACACTCCTTAGGCAGGCCCGGCCCATAGGGCGGGCAACCGGGGCACCCGCCCTGGGCCCCCTAGAAGCAGGGGCCCCGACTGAGGTATAGTTCTCTCTGTTTAGTTTATACCCAGAAAAATACAGAGGAAAAAATAAGAGGGCCCAAAGTGCAACCAGTCAGGCAAAGCCCACCACGCCCTCAAAAAGAAAAAAACGAAGTAATTAATCGCTCCCGACGGGGATCTCTCTCTGCACTTGGGCGTCTCCTCTTCTTCCCCAATTCCCGATCTCAATCTCCAAGAACAGCGCCGCCCTTCCCATGCCTTTCTGGTTTTGAGGTCACGACCAACCATTGACGGAGACAAATGGCGCAATTCCAGTCCCCAATTAGCTCTTCTTCATCAAGTACATTCTTCTCCATCCCCATATGGTTGATAGATGGTGCAGGTTCTTCTTTGTTCTTTCTAGTAATGTTGTTCCTCAGTTTGACGATTCAATGTTAAATAATGTCGATCCACGGTAACATAGGAATTACAAATTTCCTTTCCCTAGCGTTATTTTCTACGTTTTAAACTTTAGACATGCTTATCTATTGGAGGTGATATGTCTTGTATTTTGAGGACAGTTTTCAGATATTGCAGGCCGAGGTTGTCACGACCGGGTTTTCCGGGCATTAAGTTCCCAGAAAATGGCCGTCATGCTCACCAGCCCCAGGATTACTGTTAGCTGATGAGGCACCAACTTGTTACAGAAATTCCAAGCAAAAGTACAAAATATGTAGTACAAGACCATTCGGGTCTACGAGTACAACAATTGGTTTCTAGTGGTTGATGGCGGAAGCAGTTTGTGGTTCACCACGGTCTATGGGACTCCATTTCCCACAGGAACAGCTGACCAGGTTAACTCCTATCTTCGCGAGGCTGCTAACACCGTGCCTAGCTTCCGGGGCTGTCACCGCAACGCTTCTCTCTAAGCAAAAATCTGGCCAAGACAATAGCCAGGGACAAGCCAGTGAGTACTTTGAATGTACTCGCAAACATTAAGAACACTGGGATAATATAATTGATAATTATGCACTGAAATATTCTAGGATCACATCGTCAGTCACAAAAAAATATCTTTTATGCG
The DNA here is from genome assembly GCA_034509565.1 of Triticum monococcum. Taxonomy (NCBI): domain Eukaryota; kingdom Viridiplantae; phylum Streptophyta; class Magnoliopsida; order Poales; family Poaceae; genus Triticum; species Triticum monococcum. Next base: position 703,222,758 of record CM067847.1, read on the forward strand.
TGCAAGCAGGTTATTTATATGCAACATGAATGAGCAATAATGGAGTGGGAATAAAATGCCGCATTCGGGTGTCTGTGCGACACCACATAAAGGGCTTACAAAGTAAATAAATAACAAGCAATGCCACAGTCGGGCGTCTGAGCGACACCACATAAAGGGCTAAAAAAGTAATGCCACAGTCGGGCGTCTAAGCGACAACACAAAAAGGGCTTACAAAGTAAATAAATAACAAGCAATGCCACAGTCGGGCGTCTGAGCGACACCACATAAAGGGCTTAAAAAGAAATGCCACAGTCGGGCGTCTAAGCGACACCACATAAAGGGCTTAAAAGAAATGCCACAGTCGCGCGTCTGAGCGACACCACATAAAGGTCTTAAAAGAAATGCCACAGTCGGGCGTCTGAGCGACACCACATAAAGGGCTTATAAAATAAATAACTAACAAGCAATGCCACGTCTCAGCGACACCACATAAAGGGCTTAAAAATAAATAATCACAATGAATATCCAGGAGATAGAACCATCCCAGGGATACTTGATAATACAAATAATGCAACAGGTTAGTCCATCACAAAATAATAATCATGGTCCTCACAAGTCACCGGTCGGTATCCAAGTTTGGTTTAACAATTTCACCTCCGAAGACCGACACTAAGACCAACACTTGACCCATCCCAGACTGTAATCCTTAACCATGGACACGGCTATTCGAATAGGTTTAATCTCTGCAGAGGGTGTACTCTTTACCCACGAGTAACAGATTCCTTTAGTACATCGGGACTAATTTCGTCTACGGCCTTTTAGTTGAAAACACGCCTAGCTTGCACACACCAGCTTAACTCATCGGTGTCTGGAATCACCCACGACACTTGTTAAGCAAAACTCTAAGTGGGGAGGTTACAACCTCTCGTAGCATGGGATCAAATTTATATCGCGCGCTCTAAGGGGTGGCCTCCCCTCTCGGTCCCAACCGGAAACACCCATGCCCCCGGACCAGGTGGCCTGCCTACCGGCTACAACCAATATCTTCCACCATGGCCTCTCTGTACGGTGTGTGCTGGAAAGGGGTTGACGACTTACTGAACCGTACCCTACCTGCGGCAGGGACGAGTGGTAGTACAAGGCAAGTATGGGGGTTACTGGAACAAGACTCGATCTGCGGTCGACTCAGGAGGTTTATAAGTTCCCTGCATGACATGTATATCAAATATATTTCAACCGACGAAATCACCACTCAATGTACCTTACCATGCCATACCGGACATAACCGTCCTGACGGGGACCGGCGACAAGCTCACGCCTACCCAAGGCCGAGGATTTCCTGGATTCCTTTCCGGCATGCATGCAAGGCACATGAGGATGATTACCATCACAATTATATTCATTTCCAATAGCAAGGAAATCACTAATATGCTTCCATGCAAATGACCATGTCACATGAAATAACAAGTCCTCGAAATAAGGTGGTGTTATAAACGTGTCAAATAACACATCAAAAATATTGTGCCAGGGTTCAAGATGCTTGCCTTTAAGTTGTGGAGGGGTAAGGTGCTCTCCAAAACTTTTGAAAGTTTCTTCTCTCTCTCCAAAATCCTATTTTAAAATATATTTGAATTAACACACATTTCAAAAACAGTACAAAAAAGTTGTTTGGGAAATTTTCAAATAAATCTTAAAATAAACTAGGCCAAATTTGAGGAAGGTAGGAAAAATAATCAACTCATTTGGAATTATATTTAAAAAGATATAGTCAGTCAAAGTTCTGGTCAAAAACTGATTTAAATAAGAGAGAAAAAGAAAAACGTTTCAGAGAGGAATACGCTTTCGGAGCGGGGAAAACGTACTGGGCGGATTACGCCTTCACTTAACCCACGTGGATAGGCGCAGGGTCACTGACAATGGGTCCAAGGGGCCCACTAGTCAGGTTTGACCAGTCTTCTCCCTCCTCTTTCTCTGTCCCGAGCGGAGGCGGAACTCCGGCGATCGCCGCCGGCGATTGGCGGCTCCGTTCGAGAAACCGAAGCCATCCATGGGCTCAGGGGGTCGAGGCGGTCCCGCCGGTGGGTGCTACGGTCTCGGGGGTGGACGGGGTCGTCGGCAGTGAGTCTCACGGCGGAGGGAGCTTCGGGAGCAGAGTGTGATTGTGGCTACGGTGGTTCCCGTTCAAAATCGAGTAGGGGGTGGGTTCATGGAGGGAAGGGGGAGTTCTTGGTGGAGAGAACGGAGAGGGAGGGGCCCTGGTGGTGCTGGAAGAGCTGGGGCCATGGCGGCGGCTGTTGTTGCCGGAGGTGGGGAATAAGACCTCCCCCGGGTCGTTTGGCTGCCACAGGAGAACTAGGGGAGCATTCTAAGGTTGCCTGAGTGCTTGAATGGGTTCGGGGCCTCCTTTTATATGCGTGGCAAGGCGGTTCCGCGGAGGCCGTGGATAAGCTCTCCGGCGAACCGCCTCTCTGTAGCTCGGGCGACGTGGCGGCGACGAGGGCTAGCAGACACGCTTGCGGATGAGCTCGCACTACTCCAGGGGCCAGGTGGCGAGCGGGAGAGGCTTGGGCGGCGCTGGCCAGCGCAGGAGCTGTCGGGCGGCGGTGGCGGCTAGCTGTTGGCTTGCCGGAGACGTGGCGAGGGCTGCGGGGTTCGTGGGGTGCAGAAGGGGACACGGCGCGCTGGCTACGGTCAGTCACGGACTGGAGGAAGTGCGGGGAGGGACGCGGCGGCTCGGGCGCACGTGCGTGCCAAACGCACGCTCTGGGCGCGCCCAGAACACGCACGAAACATGCTCGACGAATTGCCAGAGCCTGCTACAGAGCTTGGGTGAGGCTGTCAATTAACAGACCCAGGCTAGGGGCAACTGGAAGCCTATTGGACATGTTAGTTTGATCAGGAGTGCAAGATCACAGTGCAATGTCAAGAGTCATGCCAAAACAGATCATGCCCATAAGGTGTTTGACAGAATGCCAAAGGCACTTAGGCATTTCTTGGAGTGGTCAAATTCTCCAGATCAGTGTCTCCTTAGATGCAAGAGAGAGTGGTAAGGTTATTTTGGCAAAAGGAGAAACTTGTTAGTGCAAGTTTTACAAAACTTCAATTCTGGACAGGAAATAAATGGCATTATTTCATGAACCAAAAATGATCCAAAGGGTGCATGCTCCTGGACATAGGGGTTTGGTAAGGTGGGCTACAAGTAGGAAAAGGAATCAAGAGCCAAAGAGCAAGCAAAAATATGGTTGTTGTACAAACCATCAAGTTGGTCCAGAATGAAAAAGAGGTTGATTCACTCAAAATTTTCAAATAACATCACTGGGTTCTTGCATAAAGTTGAATTATATGATACTACTAACATCCCATAATTTTTGTGGAGGCTAGATAGAATTATTTAAAAGAGTCGTAGTGCAAAATTGCCCACTGGACCAGAGAAGAAAAAAGGGTGTAGAGCTCAAAATATTTCAGCAAAATAAAGATGTTTTTGCACAAAAGTTATTTAATAACATCACATGACATCTCCAAATTTTTGTGGGAATTTTAAGTGAATTTATCAAATGGTTGTAGTTCAAATATGGCCATTTAACCTTGAAAAACCATTTTCAAGAAAGTAAAGATCAGGCAACTTAATTATTTAATTAGTTATACTGATAAAAGAAAAGTTTTTCTTGAGAGGTTAAACAAGTCCAATAACATATTTTAAAAGTTTTCTCTTTGGGAAAAACTCATCACAACAGGGAAGAAAATGATTTAAAAAAAATCAAAATGGAGCTGAGAAATTCAAAGTTTTAATTCCCGGCAAAATTTTAATTCATTAAAACAAGGTCAAAATTTTGGGGTGTCACAACACTAACCCCCTTAAGAAAAATCTCGTCCTCGAGATTTGTTAAAAGCTGTGTTAAGAAAAACTATACGCCATAAAAATGTGGCTACAGTGAGAGGGCAATAAGTGGTGAAAAACCACAGTGTGAATACTGGTGTTGCGTGGAAAAATCTACGGTTCGGGACAAAAACGTGGGATTCCTACGCTGGATATAAATTTGGAATAATTTATAAATTTAAATACGCTGGTCGTACCCTAGAGCACAGTGCTTAGTTACCCGGGGCCCACAGTCAGCCTCTTCTTCTTCCTCTGGCTCTTCCATCTCCCTCTCTCCCGCGCTTTCTCTACCGGCGACGCCTAGCGCGTAGGGCATCTAGGCCGTACCACGGTAGTGCGCGGCGTGCTAGCTGCCGGGGCAGCGTGCACTCACCTTGCGGGCCAGCGTGCTGTCGGCACTGCTCGCGGATTCGCCTTCGAACACCGGCAATCGGGCGACGAGCGGCGTTGGTGGACCTCGCCCACCGTACACCGAGCTCGAGCTATAAAACGGCCGGGGTGCTCTCCTCTCTTCTTCCTCACACCTGGCATTACTTCTCCTCCTTCTTCCTCCATTACTGCTTACAGAAGCTCGGGTTGGGCTCTAATGGCGGAGGCGATGCCGGACTAGTTTGCGATCCTGATATGCGGAGGGCTGGCGACACTGCTGGGGCTCTCTGTGCTCCTGTGCGCGATGATCCTCGACGATCGTCACGACGCTGCTGCTCGGGTGTTGGCTCTCTGCGGTGGTGGTGATCACGAGGAGTAGATGGGGTGTGCCGGGTGCTAACTGTTGTTAGGGGTGATTACCTGGATGTAACACCGTTGCAAAGTTTTGTAAACAGTGTATGTGTTCAAATGATTGTGGTTGTGAGTCTGCTGCCTTGGTGCTGTGTGAAATTAATTAATCCACGTCGTGAGAAGGTGCAGATGTAGCAACTCAGGGAAAAGAAATCTCACTCCAGGATTTTGCGAGGGAAAACAGTTAATTGAAAGGAGCATAAACCACAACAAAAACTACACACATTAGTAGAAGCCAAATAATTGACTCGTCGTACAAACTCAGGGTATCACGCATAAGTCACACACATAAATAAATGTTGCAATAATGAACACTGCAGCGACGTCTAAAATGGAAACGGTAACTGGACGGGGTCCCTAGAAAACGTCTCTGGTACTAGGATACACTCCTCTTCTATCGGGGACAGTGGATTGACCAGTCGATGCACGTGTATGTCTTGGTCGGGCCTTAGTGCTCTGCCGATGGCGATCTGAGGATTTAAATCTGCGAGGCTCTGGAGATAACCCATCACACGTTGGGTTAAACGCTCTTGAGCGATGACGTACTGGACAAGGTTAGCCAGGATTGGGTCTCTCTCAATTCGTCCACCGGGAAAAGATGTTACTCCTCCGGGTGAACAACGGCTCGGGAAGTAATAATACCCTCGTTCGCTGGCATAGGGTACCGCGAATTGAAGGCGAGCAAGCGCTTCGTATGCAACAGCTTCTAGGGCCATATGTGTGGTTGGCATAGATTTCCCCACGAAGGAGACCTCTGTTGGGTCTTGGTTTGAGTTTACGGGAGGGATGTGTACTGCTGCCCAATATCTTGAGGTGGAAGAGGTGATCCTCGATTTGAACAGCTCGTACTGGGGTGGCTGGGTAGCGCCCATGGTACTACAGGTAAAATCCCACAATAACTTGACAAAACTACCCGGGGTTGCATCTGGAGTTCTCAGGTAAATGCTGGGGCTCGGCATGGCAAGAAATGGTTGTGAGGATGGTGCACAAGATGAAAAGTGTTTGGCAAGGTCACGCGGTGGCCTCTTTATAGTACCGGAGCTGGGTCATTTTTACCATGGTGAATGGTAAAGAAAATTTTCAGCTCTGTTCCAAGGGTCGGGGTCAAGCCACAGATTCACACATTTCACTATAGTGACGTGTTACTGTGGGGGTTGTCAGGGAGGTTTCTGGGTAACTGTGTCTGGGATAGAAATCTTATACTGCATACTGGCATATCCAGGCAAGGCTACTATTAAAACAGAGGTACGACAACATGTGGCACTTAAATACAAGGCCACACTATTACAAAGCGAGGGTACACTTGGACTCGATACGACTCGGGTGACTTAGTCTACCTCGTTTACATCCAAGCGGGCGTGCCTTGTGGATGTCGAGGCTTCTCTTCGGGTCTCGTCGTCTGAATTAGCTGGAGTGGGCTGAGGGGCCGCAGGCTCGGGGTAGCGATGATGACCATCCCGGGGATTGTTGGCCACAACCCCGTTGGAGTGTGCTCCCAATATGCGATGAAGCACTTCTAGGGTTATCGCAGCACCTTGGCCGATGGCTGGGGCAGACCTCAGGGACTCGATCGGGTGTCCAAACAGCACGACTGGGTTGTCGGCGTTGGGCTCGTTCTCTTCTCTCGCCGGGGCTCGACGAACCAGCTCTCCACGAGTTGCGATTAGATCAATCGTGATTTGATCACACAGTTCCTCTAGTGCACTTACATAGCGCACTAGGTGCAACAATGCAGGATCTGTCTCGTGATCTCCGTTGGCAACTTGGGGTGGTCTACCATACCCTTCACGTCTGGGGTAGTAGTGGAACGAGCGACAGTTAACTCTGGGCGACAAGTGCCGGAGATGAACTATAGCTTCTCGAGCAGCTAGTTGTATGGCTTGTGGCTCAAAGGAAGTCGTTCTTCCGGTGAACCTGTAGGGGCGTTCGGGCTCTAGACCCCTACCATAGATGTGCACAGTGGCCCAGAATTGACGGCTCTCACCGCTCATGGGTCCTTGGTACACAACATATTCTGGGGGCTCTTCTAACGCGTAGGCACGATGGGTGAGGTTTGCGAGTATGGTCACAAAGCCTCCAAGGTTGGTTGCTATGGTCTCATTGTGCACGACGGGGCCAGGCATTGTGGCTCGGTTTGGGGTAGCGGCTGTGCTGTGCTGGGTTGGGGCTAGCGTGCCCTTTTTATAGGAAAAGGGGACGGAGTCTTCCTTCACACGCTTGTGAGAAAGACTATTCAGGATTCGGTCACTGGTGCATGAGTGACAGGTTGGGTTGATAGGTTGGGCACCGACTGCCAAAAAGGTGTCGGGTCACGGTGTGGCTATCTTGCAAGGGAAGCTTGACTGGGGTTTGGCTGAGGTCTGGTGGGTTGGTTTACCTAAGATTTTTGACCTGGCTAAGATAGGATTAGCCAATGGTCAGCCTGGCTCTGATACCAAGTCTGTCACGACCGGGTTTTCTGGGCATTAAGTTCCCAGAAAATGGCCGTCGTGCTCACCAGCCCTAGGATTACTGTTAGCTGATGAGGCACCAACTTGTTAGAGAAATTCCAAGCAAAAGTACAAAATATGTAGTACAAGACCATTCGGGTCTGTGAGTACAACAATTGGTTTCTAGTGGTTGATGGCGGAAGCGGTTTGTGGTTCACCACGGTCTATGGGACTCCATTTCCCACAGGAACAGCTGACCAGGTTAATTCCTATCTTCGCGAGGCTGCTAACACCGTTGCCTAGCTTCCGGGGCTGTCACCGCAACGCTTCTCTCCAAACAGAAATCTGGCCAAGACAATAGCCAGGGACAAGCCAGTGAGTACTTTGAATGTACTCGCAAATATTAAGAACACTGGGATAATATAATTGATAATTATGCACTGAAATATTCTAGGATCACATCGTCAGTCACAAAAAAAATATCTTTTATGCATGAAAGCAGGTTATTTATATGCAACATGAATGAGCAATAATGGAGTGGGAATAAAATCCCGCAGTCGGGTGTCTGTGTGACACCACATAAAGGGCTTACAAAGTAAATAAATAACAAGCAATGCCACAGTCGGGCGTCTGCGCGACACCACATAAAGGGCTAAAAAAGAAATGCCACAGTCGGGCGTCTAAGCGACACCACATAAAGGGCTTACAAAGTAAATAAATAACAAGCAATGCCACAGTCGGGCGTCTGAGCGACACCACATAAAGGGCTTAAAAAGAGATGCCACAGTCGGGCGTCTAAGCGACACCACATAAAGGGCTTAAAAGAAATGCCACAGTCGCGCGTCTGAGCGACACCACATAAAGGGCATAAAAGAAATGCCACAGTCGGGCGTCTGAGCGACACCACATAAAGGGCTTAAAAATAAATAATCACAATGAATATCCAGGAGATAGAACCATCCCAGGGATACTTGATAATACAAATAATGCAACAGGTTAGTCCATCACAAAATAATAATCATGGTCCTCACAAGTCACCGGTCGGTATCCAAGTTTGGTTTAACAATTTCACCTCCGAAGACCGACACTAAGACCAACACTTGACCCATCCCAGACTGTAATCCTTAACCATGGACACGGCTATTCGAATAGGTTTAATCTCTGCAGAGGGTGTACTCTTTACCCACGAGTAACGGATTCCTTTAGTACATCGGGACTAGTTCCGTCTACGGCCTTTTAGTTGAAAACAAGCCTAACTTGCACACACCAGCTTAACTCATCGGTGTCTGGAATCACCCATGACACTTGTTAAGCAAAACTCTAAGTGGGGAGGCTACAACCTCGCGTAGCATGGGATCAAATTTATATCGCGCGCTCTAAGGGGTGGCCTCCCCTCTCGGTCCCAACCGGAAACACCCATGCCCCCGGACCAGGTGGCCTGCCTACCGGCTACAACCGATATCTTCCACCATGGCCTCTCTGTACGGTGTGTGCTGGAAAGGGGTTGACGACTTACTGATCCGTACCCTACCTGTGGCAGGGACGAGTGGTAGTACGAGGCAAGTATGGGGGTTACTGGAACAAGACTCGATCTGCGGTCGACTCAGGAGGTTTATAAGTTCCCTACATGACATGTATATCAAATATATTTCAACCGACGAAATCACCACTCAATGTACCTTACCATGCCATACCGGACATAACCGTCCTGACGGGGACCGGCGACAAGCTCACGCCTACCCAAGGCCGAGGCTTTCCCGGATTCCTTTCCGGCATGCATGCAAGGCACATGAGGATGATTACCATCACAATTATATTGATTTCAAACAGCAAGGAAATCACTAATATGCTTCCATGCAAATGATCATGTCACATGAAATAACAAGTCCTCGAAATAAGGTGGTGTTATAAACGTGTCAAATAACACATCAAAAATATTGTGCCAGGGTTCAAGATGCTTGCCTTTAAGTTGTGGATGGGTAAGGTGCTCTCCAAAACTTTTGAAAGTTTCTTCTCTCTCTCCAAAATCCTATTTTAAAATATATTTGAATTAACACACATTTCAAAAACAGTACAAAAAAGTTGTTTGGGAAATTTTCAAATAAATCTTAAAATAAACTAGGCCAAATTTGAGGAAGGTAGGAAAAAGAATCAACTCATTTGGAATTATATTTAAAAAGATATAGTCAGTCAAAGTTCTGGTCAAAAACTGATTTAAATAAGACAGAAAAAGAAAAACGTTTCAGAGAGGAATACGCTTTCGGAGCGGGGAAAACGTACTGGGCGGATTACACCTTCACTTAACCCATGTGGATAGGCGCAGGGTCGCTGACAGTGGGTCCAAGGGGCCCACTAGTCAGGTTTGACCAGTCTTCTCCCTCCTCTTTCTCTGTCCCGAGCGGAGGCGGAACTCCGGCGATCGCCGCCGGCGATTGGCGGCTCCGTTCGAGAAACCGAAGCCATCCTTGGGCTCAGGGGGTCGAGGCGGTCCCGCCGGTGGGTGCTACGGTCTCGGGGGTGGACAGGGTCGTCGGTGGTGCGTCTCGCGGCGGAGGGAGCTTCGGGAGCAGAGTGTGATTGTGGCTACGGTGGTTCCCGTTCAAAATCGAGTAGGGGGATGGGTTCACGGAGGGAAGGGGGAGTTCTTGGTGGAGAGAACGGAGAGGGAGGGGCCCTGGTGGTGCTGGAAGAGCTGGGGCCATGGCGGCGGCTGTTGTTGCCGGAGGTGGGGAAGAAGACCTCCCCCGGGTCGTTTGGCTGCCACGAGAGAACTAGGGGAGCATTCTAAGGTTGCCTGAGTGCTTGAATGGGTTCGGGGCCTCCTTTTATAGGCGTGGCAAGGCGGTTCCGCGGCGGCCGTGGATAGGCTCTCCGGCGAACCGCCTCTCTGTAGCTAGGGCGACGTGGCGGCGACGAGGGCTAGCAGCCACGCTTGCGGATGAGCTCGCACTGCTCCAGGGGCCAGGTGGCGAGCGGGAGAGGCTTGGGCGGCGCTGGCCAGCGCAGGAGCTGTCGGGCGGCGGTGGCGGCTAGCTGTTGGCTTGCTGGAGACGTGGTGAGGGCTGTGGGGTTCGTGGGGTGCAGAAGGGGACACGGCGCGCTGGCTACGGTCGGTCACGGACTGGAGTAAGTGCGTGGCGGGACACGGTGGCTCGGGCGCACGTGCGTGCCAAACGCACGCTCTGGGCGCCCCCAGAACACGCACGAAACGTGCTCGACGTATTGCCAGAGCCTGCTACAGAGCTTGGGTGAGGTTGTCAATTAACAGACCCAGGCTAGGGGCAACTGGAAGCCTATTGGACATGTTATTTTGATCAGGAGTGCAAGATCACAGTGCAATGTCAAGAGTCATGCCAAAACAGATCATGCCCATAAGGTGTTTGACAGAATGCCAAAGGCACTTAGGCATTTCTTGGAGTGGTCAAATTCTCCAGATCAGTGTCTCCTTAGATGCAAGAGAGAGTGGTAAGGTTAGTTTGGCAAAAGGAGAAACTTGTTAGTGCAAGTTTTACAAAACTTCAATTCTGGACAGGAAATAAATGGCATTATTTCATGAACCAAAAATGATCCAAAGGGTGCATGCTCCTGGACATAGGGGTTTGGTAAGGTGGGCTATAAGTAGGAAAAGGAATCAAGAGCTAAAGAGCAAGCAAAAATATGGTTGTTGTACAAACCATCAAGTTGGTCCAGAATGAAAAAGAGGTTGATTCACTCAAAATTTTCAAATAACATCACTGGGTTCTTGCATAAAGTTGAATTATATGATACTACTACATCCCATAATTTTGGTGGAGGCTAGATAGAATTATTTAAAAGAGTCGTAGCGCAAAATTGCCCACTGGACCAGAGAAGAAAAAAGGGAGTAGAGCTCAAAATATTTCAGGAAATAAAGATGTTTTTGCACAAAAGTTATTTAATAACATCACATGACATCTCCAAATTTTTGTGGGAATTTTAAGTGAATTTATCAAATGGTTGTAGTTCAAATATGGCCATTTAACCTTGAAAAACCATTTTCAAGAAAGTAAAGATCAGGCAACTTAATTATTTAATTAGTTATACTGATAAAAGAAAAGTTTTTCTTGAGAGGTTAAACAAGTCCAATAACATATTTGAAAAGTTTTCTCTTTGGGAAAAACTCATCACAACAGGGAAGAAAATGATTTAAAAAAAATTCAAAATGGAGCTCAGAAATTCAAAGTTTTAATTCCTGGCAAAATTTTAATTCATTAAAACAAGGTCAAAATTTTGGGGTGTCACAGAGGTTTTCATGGATTCGTACTTTTTTTTGCGTCTGATGCAACCATCCATATTAAGGTTCTTTCGTTCCTTGACCATATATATCTTGAAAAAAATTTGCACTTTTTGTATTTTTGTTGTGGACTGTCTTCCAGTAAATATTTGCCAGTAGTGAATTGTGGATAGAGGAAAGAAAATAATGGGATTAGATTTGTTGATACAATATAATTTTTAAAGGAATTCCCGATGGTAGCAGTTCACGCTTCAGAACCAGTGGTTATTCTTGGGAATTTGTGATATTGGTTTTGTTTCATTTGAACAACCAAATAATTATTTAGATGAAGCCAAGACCATCGAGATGTAAATTGTTATATGGTATGGATTGCTTATCTTACTAATGAAAATAAGTGGAGTATTCATCTATGTGTGAGGACCCTAAGTTTTAGTTTCGCCCCAGGGCCCCCAACATGCATATATCGGCCCTGTCCTTAGGAGCTTGTTTAAGGCCATATAAAGACTTTAATAACTTGCACACCTTTCCTTCCTGACCAGGTACTACAAAATCATCTGGCTGATCCATGTAAATTTCCTCCTTCAACTCTCCATTGAGGAAAGCCGTCTTAACATCCATTTGATGAACGAGAAGACCATGTGAGGCAGCCAGTGATAGTAGCACCCGAATTTTGGTTAGTCGAGCCACGGGTGAGTAAGTATCAAAGAAGTCTTCACCTTCTTTCTGGGTATAACCATTAGCCACAAGCCATGCCTTGTACTTTTCAATCGTACCATCAAGTCTAAGCTTCTTCTTGAACACCCACTTACATCCTACAGATTTGCACCCATAAGGACGGTCGGTGATCTCCCAGGTTCCGTTAGCTAAGATGGAATTCATCTCACTATGAACACCTTCCTTCAAGTAGTCAGCATTAGGAGATGCATAGGATTCTGAAATAGTCTTCGGTGTGTCATCGACAAGGTACACAATGAAATCATCACCAAAAGACTTTGCAGTCCTCTGTCTCTTACTCCTCCCAGGAGTTCCATTGTCACCCTCAACAGGATTCTCAATGTGTTCCATCGCAATGGTGGGTTCAGGAATTACAGCAAATTCCTCACTAGATGGAGTAGGTATCTCCTGATTTGATGAACTCAACATATCCTTCATAGGAAAGATGTCCTCAAAGAAAGTCACATCATTCAACTCCATAATCGTACCAACATGCATGTCAGATACCTCAGATTTTATTATCAAAAATCCATAGCCGATGCTATGAAAAGCATAGCCCAAAAGAACACAATCCACGGTTTTTGGTCCAAGCTTGCGCTTCTTGGGATTTGGTATATTGACTTTCGCCAAACAACCCCAACTACATAGGTAAGAGAGCTTCAATCTTTTCCTTTCCCATTCCTCAAATGGAGTCATGGTCTTATGCTTTGTGGGAACTCGGTTTAGGACATGACATGCAGTCATTAGCGCCTCCCCCCACCATTCCTTGGAGAGACTCGATGTGTCTAACATGGTGTTAACCATATCAGTTAGAGTTCGGTTCTTTCTTTTGGCTACCCCATTTGACTAAGGTCAGTAGGGAGGCGTCCTCTCATGGAGTATACCATGTTCCGCACAAAACAGATCAAATTCATTGGAAAAATACTCTCCACCATGATCGGACCTAAGCCGTTTAATTTTTTGATCAAGTTGGTTCTCTGCCTCAGCTTCATCGTTTTTGAAGAAAGCTAAAGCCTCATCTTTTGATTTCAGAAGATACACATAACAATATCTAGTGGAGTCATCAATCAACTTCATGAAGTATCTCTTTCCACTTTTTGTCAACACGCCATTCATCTCACAAAGATCAGAATGTATAAGCTCTAGTGGCACCAAGTCTCTTGCCTCTGCAGTCTTATGGGACTTGCAGGGTTGCTTAGCTTGCACACATACTTTGCACTTGGAGCCTTTGCACACATACTTTGGCTAGCCGCGTCATGCAACCAAAGTTAATCTGACAAAATCGTGAATGCCAAATATCAGACTCATTATTGTGTCAAATATTATTAATAACTTTAGTGCAAACATCTAACAAAGACAGGCGGAACAAGCCTCCTCTCTCATAGCCTTTTTCCAACAAATTTTCCATACTTAGAAATTACAACTTTATTGGACTCGAAAACCAACTTAAAACCATCTCGACATAAATGGGAACCGATAACGAGATTTTTATTGATGGACGACACATGATGAACGTTCTTCAGACGCACGGTCTTCCCTGAAGTAAACTTCAGATCAACCGTACCGACACCTCGAACAATGGCATGTGACCCGTTTCCCATCAGCACGGGAGAAGTCCCTGTGGGCTGATAAGAAGAAAACATGGAGGCGTCAGCACAAACATGTACATTGGCACTGGTGTCAATTTAACCAATCAGGGGATTGAAATACTGAAAGGATGGTAGGAAAAATACCGTACCCTGATTCCTTCATATCAATATCACCGATGACAACATTAGCAGACTTGCCTCTCTTCTCATGTTAACGCTCCTCAAAGCGGTTAGGACATTTCGGAGCCCAGTGATTGTTGGAAATATGAGAAAAATTACTACGAGATTTAATCCGAATAAACAGAAGATAAATCATGACTGCAATAGCAGAGATTAAACTAATCATGCGAACTAGCATAGTAGGTGAACAGATCACATCTAGGGCACATACTAGAAACATGAATTGTACCACGACCTCGAACAGTAAGGATAGAATCACATACGGTGCAGCGGGAGCAGCACCGCCGGCATTGACGTTGTTGCCCATGTCGTTGAGGATGAGGTTGCCGAGGTCGGGGAAGAAGTCGCCGTTGGCGAAGTCGTAGCGCGAGTGCACTCGCCAAAAACCTGATGGCCCCACTCCCGTACAGGATCACGAGAGGCGGGGTTCCGTAGGCCTGCTGTCCCTTCTCCCGGTTCACACCGAAAGGAGGGATGGAGACGACTTGCTTGGTAGCGCAATGACCTGGAACGGTGGTGCGAAACCATACGAAGTGGCGGTGGCTAGGGTAGACGTCTGCCTGACTATATAGACAACGTGCATAGCACTGTCCTCGGCTCGGCTCAATCCCGTGCCGCGTCGCGTCGAGGCGTGGCATGGCGAGGCGAGCGAGGAGGAGGAGCGCTCGTGTAGGCACTAGTAGAAAAAGGGTCAAACGTGAAGCACATTAGTGCCGTTTTGATTTAGGCCGGTTCGAACGGATTTGCATTAATGCCGGTTCGTGTTGAACCTTTAGTACCGGTTCGTGGCACGAACCAGTACTAAAGGGGTGGTGGCAAGCTGGCGTCAGGCCGGGGCCCCACGATCATCTTTAGTACCAGTTCGTGGCACGAACCGGTACTAAAGGTCTAACCTTTAGTACCGGTTCGTGGCACGAACCGGTACTAAAGGGGTCTGACCTATAGTACCGGTTTGTGATACAAACCGGCACTATAGGGCAATTTTCAAACTCTACCCCCCCCCCCCTGTGTCGCCATTTCAGTTCTGAAAAAATCAAAAGAAAATGATAAAAACTTCAAAAAATAAAATCCTTCGAGAGGTAGTTATATTACTACATCTACTAGTTAGGAAAATTTGAAAACTACAATTTGGACATGTTTTGCAAAAAGTGTAGGGAAAATGTAAAATGGCTATAACTTTTGCATACGATGTCAGAAAAAAACGTATAATATATCAAAAAATTCATTACGAAAATCCGCATCCGATGGAGACCGCCTACGGCCTGTTTGGAATTTTTTAGAATCCTCAAATTCCAAAAGGAAAAAAGATATGGTCAAATTTCAGTTTAAAAAAATTGGTTAAATCTGGTCAAACTACTTATTCAAGAAGTATTAATGTTACTACATAATTATTCAAGAATATTAGTGTTACTAAATAATTATTTCAATTTTTTGAATTTTGGTCAAATCTGGTCAATCTATGGTCAAACTGTGGTAAAAAATATGGTCAAACTTATTCAAGAAATATTAGCGTTACTAAATAATTACTGTTTTTTTAGAATAATAGTTTCAAACTCAAACGGTGAAATGTGTGACTTCATGCTCAAACTAAACTCCTGAGGGTTAATAGGATTAACATCTTACTATTGTCAGGAAAACAACAAGTGCAGACTTGGAAACGAAGGAGAATAGAACCCGAAAGTTAAGCGTGCTCGGGCTGGAGTAGTGAGAGGGATGGGTGACCGGCCGGGAAGTTAGATGATTTGGAATCAGTGATCCACACTTGAATAGTTAAGAGAGGTGATTAGAGACTAAATCATCAAATAATTCAGAAAAATTAAAATTAAAAATTATTTTTTTGCCAAAATTTTCAAAAAAAACCTATAGTACCGGTTGGTAACACCAACCGGTACTAAAGGTCCCCATACCAGGGCGTGAGCTCACGCCACGTGGTCACTACTAGGAAAAGGCCTACTAATGGCGCACCTAATTTGGCCATTAATGGCGCATTAGTGGTGCGCCATTAGTAGCACGCCATTAGTATATTTTAATGGCGCACAACCACCACGCGGTGCGCCATTAGTATAGCCCACGATGCGTCATTAGTATGCCTCCCAGGGGGCCATGTATAACCAGGTGCTTTGGCATACTAATGGCGCACAACCACAGGATGCGCCATTAGTAACTTCGGCATACTAATGGCGCACTGTTTAATGATGCGCCATTAGTATCCTTTGGCACACTAATGGCGCACTATGGTGTGATGCGCCATTAGTATGAATATTAGGTTTTTTTATTTTTTTATTTTCTGTTTTTTGCACAGGTTACAAAATGTATAATTAGACAAAATATAGATAGCACACATCAACAACAGATTCATCGAATAAAATAGAAGATTAGTCTTTGAATACAATTCATCATTTTAGTCTCCGAATACAATTCATCATATTAGTCTCCGAATTGAAAAGACCGAACAAAGATAGAACATTATATTACAAGTCTCGAGACCGTGAGTTTATCTTCGCATTACAAGTCGATATCAATCATCTAAACTACCATCACATTGAAGAGAGTTGCGGACATCACGATGAAACTCGTCTTCATCCGGTTCCTCCAACGCTCCCTCCCCTCTCCCGCTAGATAGCGGGCGTATCTAGATTCGGCCTCGGCCCTAGTGGTGTACCCTTTGTAATTGTTACCGCTGAATCGGTGAACCTGTCTCCGACACTCCTCCCAGTCGTTGTAGACTCCGGGAACCTTACCCTTGTACACGACATACCACGGCATCGCTATGCAGTAGCCAAACGAAACGTTAGTACCAATTCACAAACAATACATAAGCAACATATAAGTATGCAACAGAACGATCGGAAGAGAAAAGCAAAACATTAATAGCATCGATTACATCTAAGTTGAACGACTCTCGAAACCAAAGAGACATAATACAAGTTCATTAAAGTTTTATTACAACATGAGCCAATCGATGTTTCAGAACTAGACACAGCATCACTGTTTTCGACTCGACTCAAGGGACCGGAGCGTGGATGAAGCCGCCGTCTGTCGTGGGATTCATGAAACAACGGGCGTTTTCATCCTGCATTTGTAGGATTGTGTCGATGTCAGTGTTGGACGGTTGATTTCTGAGATAGAACTGCCCCGAGGTACGAAGGACATCTTGATGGATGATTTCCGCAAACTCCGACTAGATGCGAAAGAATTCTTGTCTGATGTCCGCGTCCTAGATTGCCGACATGCTCGCGGCCCAATCTTTGAGTCTACTCGGTAGCAGAAGTTGATGATGGTCCCGTACGATCGCCCGCATGTGATGGATGGCGTAGTAGGCACCCTTCTGACCGCCAGTTGGCTGCTTGACGCAGCAGAACATCGTATTGTGGGAGAACACGTGATTGCCGTACTTACGAATAGGCCTGGTGAAGGTGCCTCCAGATTTGACGTAGCCGGGGAGAACATCATCAAGAACCTTCTTGAAATTTGTGTAGTCTACGTTCGACTGACGGTCCGAGTCGAAATATGTGGCCATGGAATTTTTGGGGCTTAGGAGGATGAGCGCGCAACGTGTGTCACTGCAGAAAACATGGAATGTTAAAAGAAAAACGATCGAAATCTAAGAATTCATATGTTACGAGGTGGTCGAGGGGAGGACTTACTCGGGAAAGTAAGGCACGAGGAAGTTATCCTTATCTTGGTTTGCCAGAATGACGCCTTCGAGGTAAGAACTCGCGACTTGCCGGTCCCCAGCGCTGCCCAAGATCTTGGCACGCATGTAGAAGGGGTCGACTATCACGATGTCCGGGGTCTTGTCGCGAATGATCCGCATCTCCATACTCAGCGAAAATAGCCGAACGAAGATGTAGTGCAGCGGATGAAGGTTCAACATAGCGTGGATGTCATCAAACCGCAGGACGATCGTACCCCCGATGGAGTTATCCACAAAGCCCTTGCCCTCTGGCACCTTGGCCGTGAAAACCGGGTATGCCACATCCTTCTCTCCGAGACGCCACTTCTCCAAAGAAAGAACACTGTTATGCAGACTCCGCATAGCACCGGTTGCAACATCGAGCATATTTCTCGGTAGCATCGGCCTACCTGCCACATGCACCCTCCTCGAGATATCCTCAGGTGCAGGTGGCCCATCCTGAGCACGGATCGTACTCGGTGCCGGCTGGCCCGCACCCTTGTTAGTCTTTATTTTGCGTGCCTTCTTCTTCTCCAGTAATGGGACCGAGTTCTGCTCATAGACCGCCTTCTTGAGTGTGTTGGGGCTGATAATATTTCGCTCCTCGCCTATCTGAGGCTCGGTGAAGTCGGCAGCTGGAGGCGTCTCCTGAGAGCTGAACGCTAGACGACGCCTGTTGCAACTTGGCTTCTCCGCGGTACCAGCTAGATCGCGCACGTCTTTTGTTGGGTTGGGTTCTTGAGAAGGAGGCCCCATGAAGTCGCCACCGTACCCATGATCGGCAAAGTACTGATCGACGTTGGCAAATGTATCGTCGTCGTCGTCGTTCTGATCCTGTGCCATATGCATGCTTGGATCCAGTGGCATAGAGATGTCCGGCACCGTTGCGGCGGTCTTGCCATGGGGCCGACTTGGCGCCGGCACGACTGGCGGTGTTGTCTTTGGGGTGGTGTCCCCCACCCCCAAACGAATCTGGCTCTTCGGCCAAAGCAGGGGCCAGCTCAGGTAGGCGCTGAGGGTCATCACGTCATCATCGTCGGCCCCGATGGGTCGAATCGGAGGTAACAACTCGTCGCAGCCTGGCAGCACCCGAACCAGTTGAACCCTGAACAAGTTGGGTGGCATCTGGGTACCGTGGAACAAGGGGTTACCCGGTTTAACGATTTTGCCCTTGGCGACATCGACCAACTCGTTGTTCACGAAGTGCAGGAGAGTGCACGGAACATCGGCGGCGCCCTGCGAAAACATGTAGGGCGTCAGGGATGCCCAGTCAAAGGCAAGGAGATGAAGTCCTCGGCTGAGAGAGGCTTAATTAGTTACCGTGATGATGGCGTCGAGCTCGGCTAATGTCGAGGCACCGCCAACGGCGGGCGTGCAGTTGACCGAGGGGCCGCTTGCCGCAGAGGTGCCGGCCGGCGTACACCCGGGTGCCTTAAGCTCCCGTGCCGGCGTCGGAGACACCAATGCCGCCTCCATCGGAGACACCAATGGCCCCGCCATCGCGTTCTGCGAGTTGCTGGACGTGAAGCTAGGAATCGGGGGCGGCCCCTGTCGGCCGCCCGCAATCCACACACTAATCCCCTGGATCAAGGTAGGCACAATGGTTGTGATCGTCCTTCCGAGTTGTTGTTCCACTTGCTCTTGGACCATCTCCGGAATCCGCGCCACCTGTGCCCTGAGTTCTTGAACCTCGCGCGCCTGGCTTTCCGAGCTGGTCTTTTTCTCCTTTCGCCCACCAGTGTTATAGTATGACGACCATTTTGTCGACAAGCCTTTGCCGGCCACACGACCAGCTGACGTCGGCTTACTAAGCTTATCCTTGTTCTTCATTACATTCAACGCCCTATTTAGAGTGGTGTCCCAAGGGTTGCTCTTAGTCGACCCCGCGCTACTGCTTTCAGTCGCCTGCGGAAGGAATGTGAACCATTTAGAAATTTGGCTTCATTAATTAGAATGCAACCATATGAAGCTAATTACGCGGGGGTGTATTCCTTACCAGAACAAGCTCAAGCTCACTGGTCTTCGGATCCGTGGTAAGCTCCTTTGTTTTCGGGTCCTTCTTGTACCGGGCCCTGACAAAGTTCCTGGTCTGCTTGTCACCGTATTTATCGAAGAGGGGCGGTAGGCCTTGCTCGGCACGGTCTGCATCCTCCTTGTCCCATATAGGCTCCGCCACTCTGTAACCGCTGGGACCGAGTGTGTGTTCCCCTAAGTTCAGCTCCCGCATTTCTTTCCCCCACTTACTTGAATCAGAGCTTGCGGTGCTCGAGCAATTGATCTTGAAGTCGTTGTAGTCATCTTCGGTGATCGAAGGATTTTTCTCCTTGATCTTCTCATAACTCTCACCTTTCTAGATCATTCTCTTCACATTGCTTTTCCAAGTAGACAGGGCCGTGCTCATCTTCGTGAGGGCAGAATTGTTCACTTTATTCCCTTTGAGGCTTGTGTTTTCAAATTCAGTGGGGAACTTGTATCGTTCGTGCAGCTTCGTGAAGAGGAGGTTGCGCAAATTCCCTCGGTCAGGATGCCTGAGGTTCTCGGTGTTGATCGAGACGGTGCTCCGGAGAATGCACCCGAGCTGAAGCGAGTACCCCTTGACTATTCGTTCGGGCGCCGTTGGATTCCCGTCGGAGTCCACTTCAGTAACTTCCTCCTTGAGGGTGCGGAGCACGGTCGGGCGCCGGTCCTTCCGTTGCCTCTTCGGTTGGCTGCCATCTGTGCATGCGCCGCCATCATCAGTGGTGGCATCCTTAGTGGCACCATCAGTGGTGGCATCAGTGGGGTCATCCTCGGCGGTACCATCAGTGGTCTCAGGATCGGTGGGGAAGGCGGCGGCCTCATACAAGTGAGGTTGTTCCTCCATCTCCTGGGACAGCTGCCAGAATGCCTTGCCACCCGAACCCCCGGCCTCATCATTGTTGGCCATGTTTCTCTCTAAATAGGAACAAAGTGAGGTCAAAAAGTTGGTTATTGTCAAGGAACAAGATCATGGTCTCATCATTTAGGGTTTGTCGACACCGAGGCATCCTAAAAGCTAAGCTTTTATCATTGAGGGTTTTTCGACGCCGAGGCACCCTAAAAGCCTAAGCTTTCATCATTTCGGTTTTTATCGACACGAGGCACCCTAAAAGCCATGCATTAGTCACAAGTACGCCGGGGCACTTGATCCTACTTAATTAACTACTAAGATACCCCAGCCCATGCATTAGTCACAAGTACCCCATATGTCCTATTTTTAGCAAAGTCATGCTAAAATTCACGGAAAATTTCAGCATGACCTTTGCTGAAAATAGGACATATGGAGTACCCGAATTTGCCGGAACGGAAGTTAATCGACATTCCGGCAAACTCAAGGGCCTCTCGGAGTACCTGCAAAATCATTATCCAATGAAGGAATTGTGCCGCACACTACTGCCTCACACTGCTGCCAAAATCATTATCGACATGCTGAACTTGTATTTCACTATGCATATCTGAACAGTCTAACAACCAGAAATTCTAGGGTATATTACACTGTAATTCTAGGGTATATTTCAGTGAGATGATCTAACACTGACAAAATAAAGGAAACACCTACTGAACCAATACAGGGCTAAAAACACATGGGGGTTACACTTAAAAACATCCTGTGAAAGGTTACATGTTCACTGCGAAATAATAGATGCGTGAGTTCCAGTGCCCATATATGAAAAATCTTGAGCAGCAAAGGGCATCATCATCAAAGTGAAACTCTTAAGCCCTATATAATTATGCAGCCATGATCACACATGACATTACTGGATTTAGATCACAAACTGTCAATAAAAATGATGTACTGCTACTTTCAGTTAATTCAAATTAGCTAAAACATTTTACTGTCAAATAGTGCTAATGTTTACTCTATGAAATAAACTACTACTCCTCTCTTCTCTTCTTCAGTTAATTAGGAATAGTTTTAGAGGTAACTAACTGAAACTATTTATCATGTTGACAACAGTAGCATGTGGACCTATCATGGTGATTTCATACCAAAATAGAGGAGTACTCCTGTTCATTTGGAGAACTCATACAACAATTGTTATGCATCAAACTTGGGATCAACAGTAGCATGTGGCCTTATCATTCTGGTTTTTGGATGATTTAGTTAATCAAATTCCTCAATTGAGGAACACCTGGACTTGTCATTCCGGTATTGGGATAAAAAGTAGCATATGGACTTATCATTCTTGTTTCTGGATGATTTAGTTAATCAATTTGACATCAATTGACCTGGTTTTTGGATCAATTACAGTTGCTGCTGCTGTGAATCAACTATACAAAGGCCCAAAATTACACTAATAATTACAGTGTAAAAACCATGGAAATACACAGTAATTCCACTAATAATGCCACTTGCAAATACAGAGCAAAAATCCACTAGAAGTACACTGTAAACCCACTAACATTTACAGTGTAAATTCCACTAACAATTACAGTGTAAATTTCACTGAAAATGCACAGTAATTACACTAAAAGTACACTGTAAATACCACTTAAAACACACAAAAGAATTACACTGCTGGAGAGGGCGATTCCTCCATGATCTAGAGTTCTAGACACAAACATGGCTGGAGAAGCAAAAAAAATCACAGGTAACCAGTCAAGAGGGGGAGAGGGGGAGAGGAGGAGGGGGAGCTCACGGGGGCCGGGGAGTGGGGCGCGGGGAGGATGTCGGGGACGAGGTCCGGGTGGTGGTGGTGCTCCGGCGAGGGTGGTGTGGACGGGGTGGCGTCCGGGCGGCGGGGTCGCGTCGAGGCGGCGGGGCAGCGTCAAGGTGGCGGGGCAGCGGCGTCGGGGCGGGGGCGAGGCGGCGTCGGGGCGGCGGGGCAGCGTCGAGGCGGCGTCGGGGCTGCAGGGCAGTGGCGTCGGGAGAGGAGAGGGGAAGGGGATCAAGGGCGAGGGCGAGGGAGAGAGAGGGGATAGGGAGGGGCCGGCCGGGGAGGGAATATGGATGGGGCCGGGCACAATACTAATGGCGCACCACCCCTCGGTGCGCCATAAGTACATCCATACTAATGGCGCACCTCACCGTGGTGCGCCATTAGTATTTTTTTTCTTATAGCAATGGCACAATACTAATGGCGCACCACCCCTTGGTGCGCCATAAGTACATCCATACTAATGGCGCACCTCACCGTGGTGCGCCATTAGTATTTTTTTATAAGACAATAATAATTTTTTTAACTAGTATAATCATAACAGTAAATTTTTTTATAAGACAGTAATAGTAATATTTTTTTTATAAGACAGTAATAATTTTTTTTTATAAGAGGGTGCGCGGGGTGCGGGGGGTCGGAGGCGGCGGTTGAGTAGGGGGAGGGGTGCGGGGGGTCGGCGGCGGCGGTTGAGTAGGGGAGGGGTGCGGGGGGTCGGCGGCGGCGGTTGAGTAGGGGAATTGAGGGTGCGGGGGGTCGGCGGCGGCGGCCGGTGGACCGGGGGGTGCTCGGCGGCGAGGGGGGCCGGATTTGGCGAGGTGGGATAGCGATCGAGATGGAGGGGGATCGAGATCGAGTGTCCATGAAATTTAAAAATATTCATGATAGTTCAAAAAGTGCCCATGAAATACAATCGAGAAATGAAGGCTACGATTTAAATACAATCGATCTTGGCTAGCTATCTGTTCACAATCTTCTTGCCCTTCTTTTTCACAAATGGAGTTCTTCTGTGGAACGGACGTCCTTTAGGTAGGGTGGTCCTGCTTCTTCTTGTGGTGTATGCTGCTACTTCATCATCGTCGTCATGTTCGATCCTCGGGTCACCGTACTTGTCAAAGTCTTGCTCATTGGCTACTCCATCCATTCCGATGATTTTCCTTTTGCCTCTCCTAACGACAACACGACTGGGCTTTGACGGGTCGGTAATGAAGAAGCATTGGTCCACTTGGGAAGCCAGTACCCATGGCTCATTTTTCGTGGTGACGTTTGCGCCCGCGGTCTTGGATTTGGATTCGGGTATAACCATGGTGGTGAAATACCGGTCTTCTTTTAGGACACTCTTGGCCCATCTGACACGGAACATCGGGACCTTCTCTCCAGCGTAGCTCATCTCCCAGATCTCCTCGATCCTTCCGTAGTATCTGTCCTTGTCGTTACCGGTGTAGGATTCCATCATTACCCCGGGGTTCTGATAACCATCGCTCTTCATGTCCTTGGCCTCGGTGTAGAATGTGTAGCCGTTGATATCGTACGCCTCATAGGTCATCAGGTTGTGCTCGGCGCCCTGTGACAAGGCGAATACGAGTTGTTCTTCCGCGGAAGAATCCTCATGTAAAGGGTACGACAGAAGCTTCTGCTTGAACCAATGCGAGAAACATGAGTTGTGCTCTTTGAGTATATCTCCGTCCGTCCTCTGTTGGCCTCGGTCATTGTACATCTTCTTAATAAAGGTTTTGTGCTCTACCACCCAAGGATCGACCACGTCTATGTGTTGTAGCGCGACTAGGTTTGCTCTTTCAAAGTCGGCGAGTCGACCCCCGAAGTCGACATGCATTTCGCGACGACCCTCACGGTGACCCCATCTAGCGAGCCTGCCGAGGTGCCTGTTGACGGGCAGACCAACGGGGTTCTCGATGCCTAGATAATTCGTGCAGTAGGAGATGCACTCTTCGGTCAGAAAGCCCCTGGCTATGCTTCCCTCTGGACGTGACATGTTGCGAACGTATCCTTTGATGACACCATTCATCCTTTCGAACGGCATCATGTTGTGCAGGAACGTCGGCCCGAGTTGGATGATATCGTCCACGATATGGACCAGCAGATGCACCATAACGTCGAAGAACGCGGGCGGGAAGTACATCTCAAGCTCGCATAGTATCACCATGATCTCTTCCTGTAGCCTTCTAAGTTGCCTCACGCCAACAGACTTCCAAGAGATGACGTCGAAAAAGTTGCATAGGCCAAATAGGGTTTCACGAACGTGCGCGTCCATGATCCCATGGATTGCAACTGGAAGTATCTGCGTCATCAGCACGTGACAGTCATGAGACTTCATCCCGCTGAACTTCTGCTTCGCTGGGTCTAGGTATCTGCTTATCTTCCCCGTGTAACCGTAAGGAAGTTTTACTCCTACGAGGCAGGTGAAAAACTGCTCGATCTCCTCCTGACTTAGAGTGAAGCACGCGGGAGGGTAGTCATTTCCGGTCTTCTTGGCCTTCTTGCCTTTGCGACGACTTTCCATGTCCTGCTTCGCCTCATCGTCATCATGATCATCATATATAGTGTGAAGCTCCTGCCTGATGCCCGTTGATTTCAAGTCTGCCCTTGCTTTCGGCCCATCTTTGGTCCTCTCTGGCATGTTGAGCAGGGTACCAAGCAGACTCTCGCACACGTTCTTCGTGATATGCATGACATCAAGGCTGTGAGGCACACGGTGGATCTTCCAGTACGGCAAGTCCCAGAAAACAGACCTCGTTTTCCATACCTTCAGCAGCGGCTCTCGCGCCTTTCGCTTCTTTCCCGGCTCTGACGCCTTTTGCTTCTTTCCCGGTAGTGGGCAGTCTTTCCAATTTTTCAACAGCTCGTCTATTTCCTCGCCGCTCCTCGTACGCGGGCGTCCTCGGGGTTCGGTTTCACCATCGAACAGATCCTTGCGTTTTCTCCACGGGTCATCGTCGCGAAGCCACCTTCGATGTCCCATGAACACGGTTTTCGAAGACCCGGGATCTCTATCTAGCTGGCGATATGTTGTGTCATCCATGCACCTAGCGCATCCAGAAAATCCGTGGACCACCTGCCCAGCGACATATCTGTAACCGAGATAGTCGTGCACCGTCGTGAGCAGCGCGACTCTCATAGGGAAGTATTCTTTCTCTGCGGCATCCCACGTATTGGCTGGAGTTTTCCACAGCGTGCCAAGCTCCTCTTTTAGCAGCCCCAGATACAGATTGATGTCGTTCCCTGGTTGTTTCGGTCCTTCAATTAGCATACTCATGTGAATGTACTTCCTCTTCATGCACAACCAGGGGGGAAGGTTGTACATCCACACAAACACAGGCCAGGTGCTATGTGTGCTTCTCTGGCTGCCAAACGGATTGACTCCATTGGTGCTCGCGCCCAGCACGATGTTCCTTGGATAGTTCCCAAATTCTGGGTCTTCGAAGTTCAGCGCTTGTCACTGGCTCGCATCCTTAGTGTGACTCAGCATCTTGTCTTTTTTATCTATCTCCGGATCATTTGCGTCATCTTCTCGCTTCTTCTCCTCCCTATCCGCGTGCCAACGCAGGAGCTTTGCTACCTTAGGGTCCGCAAAATACTGCTGCAGACGAGGAGTGATCGGAAAGTATCACACCACTTTTCGAGGAGCTTTCTTCCTCTTCTTGTATCGAGCGACGGTGCACACCGGACATATGGTAGACTCCACGTGCTCGTCTCGATAAATGATGCAATTGTTCATGCACACATGGTATTTCACGTGTGGTAAATCCAGAGGACACACGATTTTCTTCGCCTCCTCCAAACTGGTCGGGCACTTGTTCCCCTTGGGAAGACGTTCGTGCCAGAATGACATGTTCTCGTCGAAGCATATGTCGGTCATTTTGTGTTTTACCTTCATCTCCAGAGCCATGAGCGTTACTTTCAGGCGGGTGTCCTTGGGCCTGCATCCTTCATACAATGGAGTGACCGCGTCTAACTCAAGTTGATCCATCTTGGCTTTCTCTCGGGCGGCAGCTCTTGCGTTATCCGTCTGCTTGAGAAGCAGCTCTTGAATATGAGGGTCCTGCACCCAGCCCATCGATGGTCCAGCGTCGTCTGCTCCGGCATCTTCCTCATCATCATGTCCTGCATCTTCTACATGATGACTGTGTACAGCATCACCGTCGTGATCATCTCCTGGGGATTCTTCGTCTTCTCGCCCGCCCGAGCCGCGGTGGTTGTCTTGCTGCCATTCCTCATTTCTTGCCCGGCCCCCATGGACGACTTCGTAGTCATCTTCATCACCTTGCCACCGATAGCCATCCATGAAACCACGCAAGAGCAGGTGGTCCCGCACCTGCCTGGATTCCGGGTCCGCAATAAGGCTCTTCAGCTTGCATCTTCGACACGGACATCTTATCTCCGTCTCGTTCTTTGGAAGCATCTCGGCCTGGGCGGACCTCAAAAACCTATTCACGATGCCTTCGGTCATCATGCGGACCATGGTCGCCTGCGGGGTAGAGCAAAACGATATTTTAGAACCAAGAAAAAATTTGGCATGACTTCCCCTAAAAATAGGACCAAAAAGAATGCTTAATGCCAAAAATCTCGCCGAAACGGAAATGAATCAACATTTCGGCAAAATATTGGCAACTATCGCATTTCAAATACCGGTACACCTCCAAACACAAACACATATGCAACAGCACAAACATATGCAACACCACGAACATACATAGATCTAGCTAGGCCATAAAAAGTGCATGTGCACATTGTCGTAGGGAGAAATACATAAATATAGCTTCCCCCATTACTTACCTATCAAAACAAGGTAATTTAACCACTTAAATTGAATGAATCTATGGTGGAAATGAGGTGAAAAAGAGGAGGCACCCGAGACAAGGAGGAGGTGGAGAGAATGAAGTGGGGAGAAAGTAAGTGTGGGTAGGAGAGGCTCCCCAAAATATCTTGTTGCTGCCCACTTACTAATGGCGCACCAGTACCAAATGCGCCATTAGTAATCCAGGTTACTAATGGCGCACCATCTGGTGGTGCGCCATTAGTAGTTTTGCAAAAAAAATACTAATGGCACATTGTCCCGTAGTGCGCCATTACTAGTTTGAACTATTAATGGCGCACAGTGCAACAGTGCGCCATTAATAGTTTTGCAAAAAAGGGAATAAAAACATAATTAAAAAAACAACATTAGTGGCGCACTTTCCGACAGGTGCGCCATTACTAGTTACAACTAGTAATGGCGCACTTTGTCTGGATGCGCCATTAGTATGTTTGGACAGGCGCACTAGTTCCAAAAAAAAATTGATACTAATGGCGCACCCTATGCCAGGTGCGTCATTAGTAGTTTCAACTCTAATGGCGTACCAGATGGTGGTGCGCCATTAGTATATACTAATGGCGCACCGCTTGTCAGGTGCGCCATTAGTGTCAATCCCATCTATAGCCCTTTTTCTAGTAGTGGGTGGCACTTTAGCGCTGGTTGGTGCCGAACCAGTACTAAAGGGGGGGGGGGGCTTTAGTGCCGAAACTTTAGTGCCGGTTCCATAACCGGCACTAAAGGCCCTTACAAACCGGTTTTAAAGCTCCGTTTTCTACTAGTGAGGTATCCTCTTCTCATGCTCATACAAGTGGTAGAAGAGCTCACCTTATAAAGAGGTGCAAGTCCCTGTCAACTTTCATTGTGGGAGTAAACTCTAGTCTCACTCACTTCACTCATATGTGTGCATAAATGTGCCAAGAGAATTTCAGAATTTTAGTTGGGCTTTCAGCCAACGATGGCCAGATTCCAGTTTATTGGGCTTTCAGCCAACGATGGCCAGATTCCAAAAGATAGCAAACAGCAAGCAAAAAGAAATAAAGAATACAAACAAGAAAATTACAACAACACTGCTCAGTAGAGGCTAACACACACACACACACACACACACACACATATATATATATATATAGGTAAAATGTTTGGGGCACCTAGGTGCATGGGCACCTAGGCCGTTTATGGCAAGCCATTTTTATTAGTGCATGGCGTGCAATCAATGAAACATTAGCTTTCCATTTTTATTTGCATGCACTGCTGACAATAATTGCTTTCCAAAAAAATATTATGTTGATTTCCTAGCAATAATCCCTTTTCAAATATTATGTTGACGTATTATACCTCATATAAATATACACATACTCGGACTATTATATCTAACAAAAATATATACGTACCATAAGTATTGTGTAATGAAAAATATACATATTCCCGCCGTATTATATGTACTAAGAATATACACATACCTGCTGTATTATACAAAAAGATTATGGATATACCTCGGGTATCTCAAATACCTACTAACAAGACGTAATGAATATATGTAGATATATCATGAGTATGTAGATATCTAAAAAATATCATGAGTATGTATGTAAATCTGATATGTATATACTTAAATGGTGTACGTACTTCAAATCATTGACACATGCCGAGGTATCAAATACCCGCTAATGAGACACAATGTACGATATACTCACAAATCTCCTTGTATATACCCAGCAAACTTAAAAATAAAACAGTATACCCAATGTGTATGCGCGTGTATATACCTACGTGAAAAAGGGTAGGAAAATATTTTAGGCACCCCGTCAACATGTAGAAAGTAAAAATCTGATTGCGTATATACCTCGGTACATGAAATATGTCATCCATAGGTATCTAATATCTCCGATAATAAAATCGTAGAAAAGAAAATGCTATCTTAATTTGGAATAATAAAAATGTTGTATGTGTCCAGCCAACCATGCAACATATGTCAGATCATACAAATATGAAAAAAAAATCTATGTATACCCAAGGACATTTTCTCTCTCCAATTTGTATTACTAACGTCTCTCAACAAGAAAGGATGCCATGCATGGGTATTTTTTTGCATGCTAAAAAAGTGTTAACATGCATGGCGTGTTGGACTATATTTAATGGTATTCATTTATGGTTATCTTTATAACTCTTTCCAAACTACGTAATTATTTCCAAATCAGTAATCTATGATGGATTGACCTTTAATGCAATCGAACGGTGGAAAGGCAAGGAGCCTGGGCACCTAGGTATCCCAAATGGCCGTCCTATATATATATATATATATATATATATATATATATATATATATATATATATATATATATATATATATATATATAGGACAACACTATTCTAATCATGGGATTAGAATAGTTATTTGGATCACAACGCCCTATATAGAGTGTGATTAGGTGTTCCCGAATTAAAAAAACCCAGCCCACCCCGACGGCCCGACCCACCTCCTCCCCACAACCTTCCCACGATCCACCCCACGACCTTCCCCCGATCCTTCCGCGGCCTCCTCCCGGCGCGCCGCCCTCGCTCCCGCCTCCTTCCGACGTGCCGCCACCCTGCCTTTTCTGCAGCGCCGCCGCCCCCTCCCCCTGCTGGCACCTTGCCCACCTGCGTCCACCTTCTTTCGCCACCCGCGTCGACCACCCTGCCCCTGAAACTGGTCGCCGTGCCGCCTCCGGCCCTAGAACATGCCGCTGCGCCGCCTCCGCCCGCGGATCCGGCCAGCGCGCCGCCTTCGCCCATGGATCCGGTCGCTGTGCTGCTTCCTCCTCCCCTATCCTGCGCGCCGCCGCCAGGCTCTGGATCCCGCCCGTCGCCTCCTACGGCGCGAGGCCACTCCCTCCACCTCCATCACGCAATCGCCTCTGTCTGGCTCTGGATCCGCCAGCGCTCCTCCCCGGCCATGCGCCTTCCTCCTCCCACCCCGACACGGGCAACACACTGGGCGCCGCACCTAGATCTCACTGCCCCGGTGCTCGACGGCCGTCTCGCTCCCCGGCCACTGGCTCGCCATCCACCCTGCTCCACGGCTGCCGCCCAGCTGCCCGGCCATGACCCACCACATGTATCCTCCCAGTCCAGAGTTAAGCCCACCGATGCGGGACACCTCCCCGATGCGCTACTGGCGACACATCGCGGCAACGCACTACAAGAAATATGTCAACTTGTGACCACCACTATTGGTCACTGAAAGGTCGCAAATTTCCATTTACGACCTTTTTGTGACCAAAAACAGAAGGTCAAAAGCTGGCAGTCGTAAACTGACTATAGCGACCTTTCTTCTGGAATGGTCAAAGACGTTTACGACCAAAATATTCCTACTATGGCAGTTTGGTCACTAGCAACCTCCCCAGGCCACGTAGGCATCCAGCGTGGCGATCTGACATGGCACAAGATTCAGCCCAGTCCAATTGGGTGTTTTACATGGGCCGAGCCCATTAATTCGGCCTTTTTAATATTTATTTTTCCTATTAATTTTTGCTAGCTACATGGGCTGGCCCAGCTATAATTCATCCTATAATTCGGCATTTTTATTTTTGGGTTGTTGCCCATTTTTTCTTTTTTTCAAATGGGTCCCAATTGTCAGGGTCTGATATGTGGGTCCCAAATATTTTATTCTGGTTTGTGGGTCCTTGTTGTTCCTCAGATTTCAATATGCCTATAATTAAACAACCAATATTTAAATCAAAATAGATAGAAAACAAGTGTAATACTTCAAATAACAAGAAGCAACAATCTGTTACATCAACAAACATACAACATTTCATTCGAAAACAGAGAGAAGATACATGAAATTCTGGAGTTCACAATGCCCAAATAACCTATCTATTATTACATAACTTGCTATACAAAAATGTCTTGGCGCTTCTTTGAACATCTTCTTTCGTCTTGAATTTAGGCAAAATTTCTGCCAACAAGAAAACAGAACAGCGAGGATATAGTGAATAACAACAGCAGCAAGTGATGGGGTGCATGAAAATTAAGAAGAGCTAGAGCAATTCTACATGAAAATTAAGAAGTGCTATTCAGTATGAATGCCATGAAGTTTTTGTGCACATCATGCCAAGTCAGCCAACATGTAGCATGCATGTGGGCCATAAAACATGATCATAGTTCAACACCTACAACAGCCTGACACAGTAGATAAAGCCATAAAGTGATAATAACAGTGTGTGATGAGAGACTTAACGCTCTTTTTAATTACTATGAGCAACAAAACATCTAGTTTCAGATACTCATTCATATACTTATTATATGCTGACATGGATTGTAGAGGTTAACAACAAAACTAAAACTGGAACTTGTCATAAGCTAACAAAAAACACATTCCAAAACTATCTGTATAAAACATCTGTAATATTAAAGTTCAAATAGGTTTATAAATGCACAAATACTTGAGGAAAAGTAGCCAACTATGTATGAATCCAGTACACTAGAGCATTTTATGAAAAAAATATGATGTCCAGCAAGGAAACAAAGAATGGGACAAGTACTAATTCTGGATAACATGTCCAGGAAGGCCATCCAATGGTTTCCGCCGCATCCTAATAAACAAGCGACACTCTAATACTACTAATTACCAGCAGTAAATCCAATATCCAGATGAAGCACCAGCACTTGATCATCAACATAGGGAGGAGCTCACAGTGGTGGTTTGTGCAGCCGATGTCCAACAGCCTCCGTTCGTCGCTTGCGAGCACCATGCACCGTGCAGCAGATGTACAACCCAGCTTTCCGACCCATCCTGTCATGTCAATTTTAAGTGTGAATTTCTATGCAATAGCAAAGGTTTACAAACTACTCACAGTCAGTACTCTTTAAGCCTATAACAAATGCACACAGGACCAGTACAACAATGCATGGGCAAACAGGCAATGCGAGAGAAATGAATCATCTGAACAGAACATTTGGGGAAAAGAGCAGAGCATGTGGTTGATGTTTCACTAGCCAGTGTAGCATAGGAGCAACAGAGTGCGGCACTGCCTAATCTAGGAGAAACCGAGTTCCTTCAATAACTCTGAACCGCGAAATCTCCCTTTCAAAGAAACAGAGTAGGTATTATATATGCGACGCAAAGATGCACTAAATTTTCTGGCGATCATGGCAGTAGGACGGCAGGCACATCGTCAGACTAAAAAAGACTGTTATGTGCATGCAGATGCACTAAAAGAAACTAAAGACCATTTATCTTAAGGATTCCACATAGCTACCGAACATGCTTATCATGAAATATTGCCAAGCACTTCATCTATTCAAAAGCAAGACTGGACAGAGCTGTGTAGACCATACGCAGGTGCTGATACAAAATTCAAAAGCAAGAGTGGAACCGACTGTGTAGACGAAACGCAGCTGCTGATACTTCATCTATTCTAGATTGTGCGATTATTCA
Source organism: Triticum monococcum (assembly GCA_034509565.1). Classification (NCBI taxonomy): domain Eukaryota; kingdom Viridiplantae; phylum Streptophyta; class Magnoliopsida; order Poales; family Poaceae; genus Triticum; species Triticum monococcum. Next base: position 703,255,145 of record CM067847.1, read on the forward strand.
TTAGAATTCCTTAACTATGCATGTTTCAATTCGATCCAGATCGACTTTAGAGCATCACCAACCAAGACAGCTAATGCTAAGCAGCAATGAAGTGGTTTTTGCTCTCTTCACTATGCGCAGCTGAGAAATTTACCGACTAGCAGTAGTAGAGCAAGTCAGCTCGGCCAGCTACAAAAGTAAACCCCGAATAGTAAGTAATCTTGGGCACTAGTCAGGGGTTTGTCTGCACTGTTTGATGTACGCAGCTGCTAAACTTGCTGCCTGGCATTGACTAGCGCGAGGCAGCACGGCCAGCTGCAAGAACAAAAAGAGGACAAATACTACCGGTGCTAGGAATCGCACTGCCATCAGCAATCAGCGTCTACCTTACAGATCTAAACAACCAGCGTCAAGTAAGTCCAAACAATCAGCGTCTAGTCATGCGATGATTCAGGCATGCGAAAAAGACACAGATTAGGATGGATATGAGATGATAGGGAACGGGTTACCACACACTGGGAGAAGAGGCTGGCCTCGGCGGCCTCCCAGGCAGCTCGCCAGCTCGCGGCGTCGCGGAAGGCGAGGACGGGGGGCTCAGCGGAGGCGGCGGAGGAAGAGGAAGGGACTGGCGCACGAAGCAGAGGGAGGGGCGGGTCGAAGGGCACCACGGTGGCCGCCGAGTAGGATGCGGCGAGGAGGGTTGCGCGAGTCCTTCAGATCTCGCGATGGCTGGAGGTCGCAGCTAGATCGAGGGCTTGACGACGACCTGTGTGAGGAAGATAAACAAATCGGGCATGTGTGAGCAACATCCAGATTGAATCGAAAGGAGAAGAGAAGAGGGCGAGAGAAGACCTTTTTGACGAGTTCCATGGTGTCGAGCGCGCGTGACGAGGGCGCGGATCCGGAAGCAACACGGTGGATCTGGCCGCCGCCTGACCTGCTGCTGCTCAACGGGTGGAGGTAGATGCGCATGGGCGCGTGGGACTGCTGCAGGAGAGCGAGGGAGTCGGGGGAGATGAGGACGGGGGCTATTGGATCTGGGGGAGAACGGGGAGGCGGCGATGGAGAAGGGGGATCTGGGAGAGAAGGGGGGAGGGCGTCCAGGAGCGCCGCGGCGTGCGGCGGTGCGGCGACGGCGGCGGCTAGGGTTTCGGCGAGCGGGTGCGGGTGTGGGATTGGAACGATGGTGAGTGCGTGCGTGGGGTTTGGAACGGTGGTGAGTGGGTGTGTGGGGTCTGTGGGGAGTGGGGGCGTGGGTGAGAGGGTGAGGGGTGAGGGGTGCTGTTGGATTACGGAGCATCCGACGGTTATGATGCATGATCCGCGTGATAGGCTCCTGGACATTTCAAAACGGAGCAAGCAATTTGAAGATTTTATGACCGTCTAAATTGGTCGAAATCAATTAGATTAAAGATAAAAATTTTCATGAAAACTTCCTTTTTCATTTTTTTGAGTGCTTAAACTGAGTATTTTTTTAAAGGATCAATCAAATATTTTTGAAATGATACCATATTTTGCAAAAAGTTTGCATTTTGGATTGGCAAACAATATTGACAAAGAGAGTTTTTATTTTCTTTGCACGAAAAATCAATTTTCCATTTTTCGAGTGCCCGAAAGGAGGTTTTTTTGTGAAGGAACTACCAAATAATTGTTGCAAAATTGGACCAAATCATTTTTATAAAATACTAGGCCATATTTAATGTACAATTGACAAAATGGTTGGGTGTAAAAATTTTTGATCCACCTCTCGTAAAAAAGACAAATTTCCGCCGATTCAGCTGGAAGCGGGTCAAATTTGAACTGGAGCTGCCTCATAGTTTGCTATTTATTTTTTCCAAAAATAATTTCTAGGTACATAAGTATCTATTTAATCAGAGAAACACCAAAAAAATTCCAAGATTCAACCACTAGCTAGGAACGGTCATTCCTGCCGTTTTGATCGCATTTTGAAACGGGCATAAAAAATTCAAAAAAAATAAAAAATTGGGAAACCTTCGCATTGTGTCATCATATGTGGCCAGGTTCCTAGGAAAAATAACAAACTTGTAATACGGCAATTATTTTAAAAAAGTGTTCTTAGAAACAAGCTATCATGTGTGCAGATCAATGGCTTTCAAGCCAAATGATCAATCTTATGGCCACATTCATGGCATAGTTTGTTCAAATGATCTCATGTTGTGCACAATAGTGCATATTGGAATGGCAAACAATGTTGCCTAAGGAAGTTTTCATTTTCGTTGGACGAAAAAACCATTTTCGATTTTTCGAGTGCCCGAAAGGAGGTTTTTTTATGAAGGAACTACCAAATAATTGTTGCGAAATTGGACCAAATCATTTTCATAATATACTAGGCCATATTTAATGAATAATTGACAAAATGTTTGGGTGTAAAAGTTTTTGATCCACCTCTCCTGAAAAAGACAAATTTCCGCCGATTCAGCTGGAAGCGGGTCAAATTTGAACTGGAGCTGCCTCATAGTTTGCTATTTATTTTTCCAAAAATCATTTCTAGGTAAATAAGTATCTATTTAATCAGAGAAACACCAAAAAAATTCCAAGATTCAACCACTAGCTAGGAACGGTCAAGCACGCCGTTTTGACCGCATTTTGAAACAAGCATAAAAAATTCAAAAAAAATCAAAAAATTGGAAAACCTTCACATTGTGCCATTATATGTGACCAAGTTCACAGGAAAAATAACAAACTTGCAATACGGCAAATATTTTAAAGAAGTGTTCTCAGAAATGAGCTATCATCTCTGAAGATTCATGGCTTTCAAGCCAAATGATCAATCTTATGGCCACATTTGTGGCATAGGTTGTTCAAATGATCTCATATTGTGCACAAGGGTGCATATTGGAATGGCAAACAATGTTGCCTAAGGAAGTTTTCATTTTCGTTGGACGAAAAAAGCATTTTTCATTTTTCGAGTGCCCAAAAGGAGGTTTTTTTGTGAAGGAACTACCAAATAATTGTTGCCAAATTGGACCAAATCATTTTTATAAAATACTAGGCCATATTTAATGAACAATTGACAAAATGGTTGGGTGTAAATTTTTTGATCCACCTCTCGTGAAAAAGACAAATTTCCGCCGATTCAGGTGGAAGCGGGTCAAATTTGAACTGTAGCTGCCTCGTAGTTTGCTATTTATTTTGTACAAAAATCATTTCTAGGTAAATAAGTATCTATTTAATCAGAGAAACACCAAAAAATTTCCAAGATTCAACCACTAGCTAGGAACAGTCAAGTCCGTCGTTTTGACCGCATTTTGAAACAGGCATAAAAAATTCAAATAAAATCAAAAAATTGGAAAACCTTCGCATTGTGTCATTATATGTGACCAAGTTCCCAGGAAAAATAACAAACTTGCAATACGGCAATTATTTTAAAAAAGTGTTCTCAGAAATGAGCTATCATCTCTGAAGATTCATGGCTTTCAAGCCAAATGATCAATCTTATGGCCACATTCGTGGCATAGTTTGTTCAAATGATCTCATATTGTGCACAAGGGTGCATATTGGAATGGCAAACAATGTTGCCTAAGTAAGTTTTCATTTTCTTTGGACGAAAAAACCATTTTCCATTTTTGAGTGCCCAAAAGGAGGTTTTTTTTGTGAAGGACCTACCAAATAATTGTTGCAAAATTTGACCAAATCATTTTTCTAAAATACTAGGACATATTTAATGTACAATTGACAAGATGATTGGGTGTAAAATGTTTTTATCCACCTCTCGTAAAAAAGACAAATTTCCGCCGATTCAGGTGGAAGCGGGTCAAATTTGAACTGCAGCTGCCTCATAGTTTGCTATTTATTTTTTCCAAAAATCATTTCTAGTTACATAAGTACCTATTTAATCATAAATACATGGTTTGGTGGCGATACATCGAGGTTTGGGTGGTGGCCGAGGGCCCCAACTCTAGAGCGCGTAAACTCGCATGCCCGCCGCGTGGTCACCGCGTGACCGTGGTGTTGCCATGTGTTCTGGGCGGCCTAGGCATGTCTAGTGGGTTGGGCACTCCCCAGGTAGGTGCTAGGAAGAAAATTACAATATAAGATTCTCACGAGGAGACCGATCGATGCTCAAACATGAATTAGCAGCCAAGTGTTTGATTAGCGGTACGAGAAATGTACATGGCTAATGGGCGTGAGTTTTGGCTGAGGATGATCTGTTACTAAGGAGACCATCTTCACAAATTTTCAGCTCAAAAGGAGGAGCCTAGGTGGTACTTTCTTTGCAAACTACCACACTGGACATGACTACGAATGTTGAAGCTCGGCTCAAAATAATAAATGGATTGAGCTGGAATTTGGTGGAGGATGGTTATTTGGGCATAGGAAAGCACTGTAGAAAATGGATACTATTTGGACATGCCAAAGTGGTATTTCCTTCACAATGCTTTTCTATGGACAAAAACTTGGGAAAACTAGTGAGAGAGATTGGATGAATGAAATGGGCTCAAAATTGGTGTAGGTAAGTTACTTAGGTATGGTCATGCGCTGGTAAATTTTCAGATCATTTGGGTAAGCCTAGCTAGTACTTACTTCACAAAGCTTCTCTCGAGGTAGAAACTTTGGAAATTTCCCGAGAAAGATTTACTATGAAAATTGAGCTCAATATTATCATGTGGAAATGATTTGGGTATGTAAGAGTGCCCGAAAAGTTTGAGGGTAATAGGAGGGGTCTATATAACACTTGCTTTGCAACGTGCCAATTTGGCCATAAAATATAAATTGAACCTGGTCTCACATACATGATTTGACTGAGCTGCAATTTGGAGGAGGGTGATAATTTGGGCATATGAAGGAACTGTATAAATTTCATGTCATTTAGAGATATAAAAAAGGTACTTCCTTCACGATGCTTCTAGGTGGACAAAAACTTTGGAAATTTGCCGAGGAAGATTTGCTAGGCAAATGGATCTGAATTTTGTCATGCGGTAATGATTTGGATAGGAAAGACTGCCAAAAATTCCGAGGGCAATCAAGAATATATAAATAGCACTTCCTTCATAAAGTGTTGTTGTGAACAGAATAGGAAAATGAATATTGTTGAATTAGTTTTGAACTAGGCAAGGAAGGATTTTTACATATTTGATGAAGATATGCCCCAAAGAATTTATGAGATTTTTTTTTGGGAATTTTGGGAATGATAGAAATATAGGTTGCTTCACAACCTAGGGCAAAAACTGCCACATGGACATGACACATAGGCAAAACTGATGAGATGGCGCCTAGTCATCCCAACCCACCACAATCTACAAGGCTATGACCATCTAGATTGGTCATTAACAACTAGAAATAAGGCAGCGGACTAGCACTGTTTGCTTTGTGACCATTTCGTGTAAGGAAATTACGACCTTTCTGACCAAAATGGTCGCAATGGTTTAGGGTTTGGAGCCCCCTGAACAGCTTTTGACCAATTGGTCTAAAATGGTCATAAATTTAGGACCAATTCTTCGAGGGTCACTGACAGAAGGTCATAAATTGACATATTTCTTGTAGTGACGGCCGCCGCCCTCTCCACTCCTCGTTGTCTCCCTACGAAGCTGCTAGCGAAGCACGACGAGTCCATCTCCCCCATCGCTGCAATGAGATGCCACCGACAGCGGATGATGAGCTCCCCAATCCCGCCGATATAGCTGTCCCCAACCGCCCTGCGCTACTCCAACGTCGTTCCCCAAGATGGTTTCGACACCCGACGGTGCAGTTGCCGTCCGCAAGGGCCTCCCGACCCATTGATCCATTGAGGAAAACTGAAGTTCAGGAAGATCATGGTGTGAAAAAATCAAAGTTCTTGCATAAAAAGTTCAGAAAAATGCACAGCCAGACTTTTTGCTCGTGCTAGTTGAACCGCTAGTTCACATCTTTGTTTTCTTCTTATTTGTGTTCAGATTTTGGTTTTGCTGTTCGTTTCTTCTTCTTTCAGTTACTTTCCAGCCAAAAAGTGATGAAACTATAATACAAGTTCAAAACAGAAAAACATGAAGTTCACCTTTATTATTGTTGGAAAAATTTAACACTTGTTGCAGTGTCTCACATACATCGTTTCTTTTATTTGTTCTTCAGAAGTTCCAGTCACCAAGCCACTGACTATTGTAACCATGTTCGAAGGCCATACTAGAGACAACAGAGGGATAAATCCCCCAAGTCCAGGTGTTGTTTTGGGAGGTGGATTGTAGTAGTCCCTTAAAAAATTATTTTATTTCATTGTAACGTTGTACTTTGCTTGTGCGAAGAAGTAAAAATATTAGGAAAATTATTGTATTTCTTGTATACAAAGAGAAACAGATGTTCAAACACACTGACAAAAAATGTGGTTAATCTGGAAACATGTTTCATGTTGACTAAACAAAGTGCATGTTTAGTTTCAACAAAAGGTGCATGTCTATGAGAGGAGAAATTACAATATTATATGTTTCTTCGGGACAACAGGCTTGTATTGTTGTAAACTTTACAAAGGTGACTTGTATCGTTGTACATACCCATACAGTCCACTTATAACAATTTTTGTAAGAATAAATTAAAGAATATTCATAGGAAAAATAGGATGGCTATCTTGATTGCAACGTCTCATTTAATCTTTCAGAACTATGGTTGCGTAGTACATTGTCAACTATATATGTTCTTCTTTGATGATGGTCTACATGCAAATTCTAGAAAATTGTTTATTTATTTAAAAACCATATTTTTCTAAGAATTTCTAATTAAAATAAGAGAGAAGTTCGAAGGCTAAGAAAAACTCAGACGAATTCTCATTACAAAAGAATAAAACAAAGATGTTGACTGTATTTCCCGCATTTCTAAAAAACTATAGAAGTTCAAATCAAAATAGCCGAGCAATTCAATGTTTATATAAAACTCAGATATTTCAAGTTACTAAAATAAAAGGTAGTAAGTTCAATTTAAAATAATGGAGAAGTTCAATCTTTATAAACCAAGAAGAAAAAGAACCCTCATCGATAAAATGTCAACCCTAGATGTTCAGATTTAAGTAAAATGGGTAGATAAAAAATGTTGGGTGTTTTAAAATAATTTTCTTATTCCATTACAAATTTGAAACAAAAACTCTCTATCCGAAATTAGTTCCTCCTATGTGGAGTGTGTTTCATATGCGAAAAAGGAATAAAAAGTCAAAGTCTAAAAAGATATGGAAGTTCAAATTTAAATAAGTGAGTGGTTCGATGTTTATAACATAACAAGGAATTTTCCCATATAAAAATGAATAACAACAAAACGTCCTAATTAAAAAAATGAAGTTGTTTGATGTTTGTAAAAACTTACAGTTTCCCCGATACTAAAGATTAAAACCACGAAGTTCAATTTTAAAAACAGAGTAGTTCAATGCATATTAAAAACTCAGTTTTTTCTCTTTACTAAATAATAAAACCAAAGAAGTTCAACTTTAAAAAGCAGAGCTTTTGATATTTATTTGAAAAACTCAGTTTTTTTGGTTACTAAAGAATAAGACCAATAAGATATATTCGAAATAACGAAGAAGTTCAATGTTTCTAACAATATGATCTATTCGAAATAACGAAAGTTAGAGCAGCTCGATGTCTATAAATTGGAGAGTTCAAAGAAAATGTTATGGGTGTTCAAAAAAATTCTCCCATGGATTTTCCCATTATTGAAAAGCGATGACAAAAAAATTAAAATTATATCACACATAAACTCAAAAAATTTAACAAAAAACATACTTTACACGTTAGAAAAAATCAAAGCTCATATTAAAAATAACAGAGCACTTGAAAAACTCTATAAAATACATATTACCCCATTTTTTCCGTTACAAATGAACAACACCAAGAAGTCCAAATTGTAAAAACCAAGAAGTTCACTTTTTAAAAATAGAATAGTTCAATGTATATGAAGAACCCAGATTTTCCTTGTTACTAAATGATAAACCAACAAATTGAAAAAACTCAGATATTTGCACGTAACCGAGAGAAGTTCAGATTGATAACTACGAGAACTTCACGTACTACACGGTGTGCATTTTGTATTAAAAATAATGAAAAAGCAAAGGCTAAAAACTTTTTGCTAGAAGTTCAAGTGCTCTGTCCGGAGAAGTTCAAAAATTCTTGCGAGAGAGGTTCACCTTGTATTTCCATGTTCGGTTTTTTCCGTATAAAAATCAAATACAATTCTTTACTCAAAAATATAAAAAGGTGAAGTTCAAATTGAAATAACAGAGATGTTTAGAGTTTATTAAAACCTAGGATTTACCTGTTCAAAAAATAAAAAAACACAACGCCATTTTTGCACTTTTAAAAACAACTCATAACCGAAAAAATAGTTGCTAGAAGTTCAAGTGCTCGGCAAGAAAAAGTTCAAAAAATTACTGTGAGAGAGGATCACCATGTATTTAGATGTCCAAAAATACATACAAATATATGTTGTTTTTTGTGTTTTAAAATAATTCTCTCAAAGCAGAGAGAAGTTCAAAAGTGATAACAACCGGAAGTTCACATACTACATGGTGTGTATTTCATACAAAAAACAATAAAGTGAAATGAAGTGAAGTTCAAACAGAGATGCCCCAGAAGTTCAACTACTTCACGCAGTGCAAAAAACAACACGTCAAAAATAGAGTGAGGTTCAAAGAGACATGTCCGAGAAGTTCAACTACTTCACGCAGTGCGTTTCCATTTGCAATGAAGGCAGAAATCTTGACCTCGTCATTTCTCTAATTTACTTCAAAACGACAGGCATATCATTTGGGTAAGTTTCAAGTCCTCGGTCGGAGAAAGTTAAAAAATATATGGTGAGAGAGGTTTGTACAAAAAGAATATCATTTGTGTAACACTGACGAAAATGGATGAGAAAATTACAAATGAAAATACATCACGGAAGTTCAATGTGAAAACAGTAGGAAGTTCGACTTCTATAGTGAATGAATTTGAGATGAAAAAATTTTAAAATCGTCGCGAGTATGAAAAGATGATCAACACGAGAAACTTCCGTGCTTACAACAGCTTTCCATCGGTATATCACCTGCTCCATTCCGGTGAATGGATGGAGAGTTACGAGCAGTGGATGGAGACCTACGAGCAAAAAAATCACGTGAAAAACAGAGTGAAGTTCAGGTACACGCGCCGAGAAGTTCAGTTTCTTCACGTGGTGCATTTCCGAAGAATCTGTTTTGCGATAAAGACAGAACGAATGATCCCGCCATTTTCAAAATTACTTGAAAACGGGCAGGATTCAGAGAAAACCATCAACATGAAAAAGTTTCGCATTTTCCGTAGCTTTTGAGCGTTATATTATTTGCCCCATTCCGATAAACTTTGTAGAAATTACGGCAAAAATACATTTTTAACCATTTTGAAAACTGACATAAAACCGTAATGAATTAGGAGAAACAATACATACAAAAAAGTTTCGCATTTCTTCAAGCTTTCCGACGCCATATCATTTGCTGCATTCGGACGCATGGTTAAAAAATTAGCTCAAAAATACGAACTCAGTAGAACTTGGACCATTCTCTAAATTACTATTAAACCATTCAAAATTAGAAGAAAAAAACTTTCAAGATGAAAAAGTAGCGCATTTTCATAAGCTTTCCAATACCGTATCATATGCCTCCATTGGATTAGCCATTTAGAAATGACATAAAAAAACGAACTCAGCTGTTCGGTTTACGAAATTTTACATTTTTTCAAATTACTCTTTAACCATAGGGAATTAGAGAAAACTTTCAACATGTGGAAGGAGCGGTTTTGCAGCAGCTTTCCAACGCCATATTATATGCCTCATTCCGATAAACGGTTTAGAAATGCGATAAAAAATACGATTCATGTTTTTTGTGCGAAGAAAAAACGGTTTTCAAAACTGCTCTTAAACTGCTTATATTTTGCCAAAAATTTAAGTTGGGTCATGATATTTGGGTCCATAGCTTTCGAACGGTATATCGCAAGCCCCATTTGGGCAATGTTGGCGGAAGTTCAACCTCACAGGGAAGTTCAACGTACTACTCGTGGGGCAGGTCAGGTTGTGATCAGAATAGTGTTTATATATTCTGATCCCGTGATCAGAATAGTGTTTATATATATAAACAACCCGTCTATTCTGATAATATTATCAGAATAGTTATTCTGATAACACTTCCGTACTGCATGCTCAATGCGAGGGCACTGCACTTTCTTTAGCAAGAGCACTGCATTACACAGACTAGTGAACTTCGCGCGGGAAAAAACTGCGCGTAGTGTTTTTTCGGTACTGTTTTCGCACTAATTTTTTAACCGCTTTATCGGAACGAGGCGTGTAATATACCGTTGGAAAGCTACGGATTAGGCATAACTTCGCCATGTTGAACACTTTTCGAGATTCCCCGTGGTTTAAGAGCAGTTTCAAAAACGGTGCGGTCCACAAAGAGTGGCAGCGAGCGTTTTTCTGTGTTTTTTTTCTAAACCGCTCGTCGGAATGAGGCAAATGATACACCGTTGGATAGATATCGTCGAGGCGCACCTTTTACATATCTATTATTTTCTCTAATTCGTTACGGTTTAAGAGCAGTTTCAAATTTACTAAATCGCGGAATACTGTTTTTCAATATTTTTCAAATTTTCGGTAATGTTTTCGCTCCAGTTTTCTAACCATTTGCCAAAACGGGGCGTGTAATATACCTTTTAAAAGCTATGGACGAGGCGCAACTTTCATATGTTGAAATGTTTTTGAGATTCTTTACGGTTTTAAGTTAATTTTGAAAATCGTGCGGCACATGACTAGTGGCAGCGGCCGTTTTTCGTGAATTTTCTACAAACCGTTGGCTGGAATGACTCGAATCATACGTCGTTCGAAAGATATCGACGAGACACAGCTTTTTCATGTAGAACACTCTCTATAATTCCCTACGGTTTAAGAGCAGTTTTGATTTTTACCGAAAAGCGGACGCTCTGTTTTTCGCGAGACCAAAATCGTCGTGTGTATTCCATCGGGACGAAAAACGCACTGCTTCAAACTGAAAAGTGCACTAAAATAGATAGTCAAGTGAACTTCATGATTTCTTTTTGTCGGACGTAAACTTTTCTCGTGCAAGTTTTTGTTGTCTTTTTTTCCAATTTTTTTTTTGAAATAGAGTGGACCGTAACACTCCTGAAAGTGAACCGCAACACTACCAAAAGGGAACCTCGTGAGTTTTTGTTGTTTTTTTCATACTTATTCATTTTTTACGCACGTTGACCAAGCGAGTGGACCACATGGACTAAGCGAGTGAACTACATCTAATATAGAAGCGAGCTTCATTTTGTAATCTTTTTTGTTTTGTGTTTAACAAGTGGGCAACAGAGGAGTTTTATAGCGTACAAAATCTGCACTCTCCACCAGCCAAATCACGGTAATGAACTGCAATTTTTACAATGAACTAATGAAGTGCACTTTTTCAACAACAACAAAATTGAGTAATGGGGCATCTAATAGAATTGCATCATTTCATCTTTTCCTGCAAAGATGAGTAAAATGAACCTAAATAGCAGCCATAGTTGTACTGTGTCCCTCGGTTGCCACTCAAAACAAAATGCATCGGGTCCCAATAGTGGATTGCACACACAAGCGTAACGACGAGATGCATTGATGTTTCATGATCGCCGGAAAACTGCACAGCCCATACACCCACCAAACTACACGGCCAGGAAGTGGCATCGCCGTCAGGCAGGAGCGAAACAAAAAACAGCACGAGAGCTCTCTCAAAAGTGTACTGCACTGCAAAGAGTACAAATAAAACAAAAAAATATGCCTGAATTGCATGCACACGCGCTCTGCACCGCACAGGTGCACCACGAGAACTACTCGTCATGTGTGTTTTGTCATCCACCCCTAATATGCACATAGGCAGGCTGTGAGCTGCACGAACTAGAAAAATGGACCACGGGGGCAACATTCGGCGGTGCAACAGCCAGCAAACTGCAGTGCTGTGAGGTGGGCACTGAGCCGTATCCATGGATCCGTGGCCGAGGTCACCAGACCCAGCTGCAATCTGAGAGGACGAGGGAGGCCGGCGGTTGCTGCACCGTGGCTGACGATGTGGGACGCTGGCGAACCTGCAGGAAGATAGGGGCCCTGACCAAGCTGCATGGGGACCGCGACCGAGCTGCACAGGGGCTGCGACCGAGCTGCATGTGGTTCGGTGGCACCCAAGTACCCACGGATGGCGCAGATGAGGGTCTCGCCGGAGACCGCCACGAGGAGACGGCTCGTCGTTGACTTGATCTAGATTGGGGACGAATGGCGGATTCGGGCGTGGGGGATGGGTGACGCCGGGCAGGGGCGGCACGAGACCAGCCCGAGGGGCACTAGGAGGTGCGGCCAACTGGGGCGCCGGCGGGGGAAGAAGCCGGATTTGGGTGGGGCGGAGCCGGCGGGGGAAGAAGCAGGATTCGGGTGGGGCGGCGCCGGCGAGGGAAGAAGGTAGATCGAGGGAGGGCGGCGCCGGCGGAGGAAGCTGGTGGATCGGGGGAGGGCGGCGCCAGTGGGGGAAGGAGGTGGATCTAGGGAGGGCGGCGCCGGCGGGGGAAGGTGGATCAAGGGAGGGTCGTGCTGGCGAGGGAAGAAGGTGGTTGGGGGGAGGGCGACGCAGGTGGGAGAAGGAGGTGGATCGGGGGAGGGCAGCGCCGGCAGGGGAAGAAGGTGGATAGGCGGAGGGCGACGCTGGCGGGGCAGAAGGTGGATCGGGGGAGGGGAATTCCAGATGGGAGGTGGGGTGCGCCGGAGAGGAGGCAAGTGGGGTTGGTGGGGAAGGAATCGTGGGTGTGGGGGCGAGTGGTGGTGTTATCAGAGTAAGCCACAAGTGTTATTAGAATAAGACTCTAGAAGGTGTTATCATAATGAGGCAGAGGCACAAAGGACTTCGTCGTGGACCTATGAGTCAGAAGCTTGAGTTCTTCCTTTACTCGCCACCTCCATACATAAAGGCTAGGGGGCACGTTGTTGAAGACAAAGTCATTCCTAGTGTTCTATATAGCCCAAGCCACATGAATAATAATATACATAGCAAATGGTAGATGTAGATGCTCTCCGAGCTTGGTAACCTGTGCTTGAATATCAGAAGTAATATATGTCCAACGCATATGAGCAAACCTGCAATAGTAAAACAAGGTGACCTGTGGTTTCCAAAGTGAAGCCATTACACATGGGACATGTGTAATCATCAACAAAGAAATTTGTTTCTTCGTAAAAGTTCTCTGGAATTGAGCTAGGTCATCGGGAGGAGCCAAAAGAAATTTTAATGCTTGAGTTGGCTACATGCTTTCCAAAGAGACTAGATAGCAGGAATTGTCTGATGGGATTTCTTATTCTTCTTCTTCAGCCATTGCAACATGTAGTACACTAATCTTCCTCTTCATCCTAGGACATAATTTTCGAAGGGGCCTAACACCGGGTCGATTCCTATATACATGTGTCTTGCATGGATGTTGTAGCACCCGGTACCAACACTATTCGGATCTTGCCATCTCCTGTAGACTTCACATGGAATCAATCACAAGGACATTAAAGCATCTCATAACAAACACGTCGAAACATGCCTATCTGGAGAATCAGTTGATATCACAGCACAGATAACGAAATAATCCAAAATTACAACAACAACAACATTCATATACATACATCAATTAATTTAGCAAGGGTCTTTTAACCAAGATCCAACTCATGCAATGTAACCAAATAAACCTCAGATAGGTAAGAATACTTGCCCAGATGGTTGTTTGTGGGATAACGAGCTAACTTCGGCTACGTTTGTGTGTCCTCAGGTCGGATTCTTCAAATCTATGTTACTCTTCATTGGTGGAGGTTGCTGTTCTGGTGCGCTGGTCCTATGGGGACTTAGCACGACGACTTCCCAACTGTCTAGCACAAGTTGTGCCCGACTCCGACGATGGACGGCGATGACGGCGGCGCACCTTCGGCTCGCTTCAGTGCTTGTAGTTGTTGTTAGATGGTCTATGCATCTGGGTTTAATGTTAATATTTTTGGTGTTTGTTGTATTTCCATGATTAAAAATGAATAGATCAAAAAATTTCCCGTAAAAAAATTATTTTGTAATCTTGGTCAAACATAGAAATGTTCTTACTTTCTGAAGAAAAACATGGAGTGAATAGCAAAAAACTACCACATTACAGGCTATCGTTCCGAAAAACTACCGCTTTTTTTAATTTTTCAAAAAACTACCACAAAAGTGGCTGGCTGTTCCAAAAACCCCAAGTGGCCGAACGGTTAAGTTTTAACTAGGGTTATGACATGTGGGGCCCGCCCGTCAAGGTTTTGTCGGCCACAGTGCTCACGGCGCGCGGGTGACGGCCGTTAGGGCGCACGGGCCGTCCCGACCAGGTCAAACGGATCCAGCCCGCCCCCTCACTCTGTCTTCCCCCTCTCTGTCTTCCTCTCTCTCGTGCGCGCCTCCCTCTCCGATGGCGGCGGCGGCGGCGAAACTAGGCAATGGCGGCCATTCAACGTGTGGAGGTGGAAGGGGGGATGGAGGCGACGAGTTCTCAGAGGTTGATAGCTGGCTGGGGAGTGGTAGCTTCGCAACCCAGGCGGCGGCGCCGCCGTAGCGGACACCACATGCTGCAGCTCTGATGCAGGCTCCTACGCCACAGGCTACACCGCCGTCGCCTGATGATTGCCAGTTCTCGCTTGAGTACAGAGCAGCGAGGTCTCTTGCTAGCGCTGTGCAGGCAGATCTGGCCAACTCCTAGCACTGGGCCTCTGCATTTGGAGGCGTGGAGTAAGTTTTTTTCCTCTTATGAGCTCCTTCAACAGTTTCTGCATTTCTGCTTGTTCATTTCAAACAACATAGCATAATTTAGTTAGTTTTTTGACCAAACCCTAGGTTGATGCTGCTGTGATTCATCTTAGAACATGAACATGCACTGAATAATAGTTGAGCAAACACTCTGTGGCATGTTTTGGATGCAACAGTATCACTTAGCACTGAAGGATTAGTTAGATTTAGTAGAAATGCATGGTGGATTCAGAGAAGCATTTGTTGGATTCAGATTCCTTACTGTACTTTATAGTTAGTGTGCACTAAATTTTTGTAGCAAAAAACACTTAGTTAGTTGGGCTTTTCAAATAACATATTATGTAATGCAGGCTGGATGATGAAATTTGGGAGGTTAGGCTGCATTTCCAGGGCAGAGATAATATGGAAATGAGGTTTTCTGTTTCAGACATCACATTTCTCAACTTGATAGCACTTACTGAGACTGAAGGCTATGGGTCAGATGACTACATGTACTGGGTAAAAGAACAAGGGATTGGACAGGAAGGTTTATTTCTTTTGGACAGTCAAGATGCAGTTGAAGAAATGATAGACCACTCAGATTTCACAGTGCTCAATATCATTGTTTCCAAGGCAAATGAAGATAGAGATGTTGATTGTAACAGGGCTCACAATGTTTGTGAAGAACAAATTCCAATAGGCAGTCTAGTGGGGGGGTCCTGGTTTTGTGTTAAGTCTGTCACAAGATGGAGTGGTCCACCCTCTTGAAGTTAATTTGAACACACAGCAAAGATGTTACTTCAACATTTCAGAAGCTAATGGTGGAGATGATGATGGACAGGCTACTGGTCAAGAGGATGATGATATTGACAAATCATCCTCAGACTTTGAGATTGATAGGGGTGACTATAGAGGGATAAAGATGTCTTACAAGGCTTGGAAGAGAGGTGAAGAAAATATTGGAAATAAAGAAGAAAGAGATGTTGTAGAAGATAGACCATAGTTTGAAGGTGACAGTGATGTTTCAGGGTTTTGGCAGGAGGAGAAATAGGCTGACAGTGGAGAGGAAATAGTTGTGGAAAAATGCAGGCCTGAGAAACTCAAGCCTGTGAGAAGAGCAGCAGCGAATCCAGGTCCAACTTCCAAAGCTCACAGTCAGCCAGAGATCCCAAAGTTTCAAGATTTTGTACCTGAAGCTGATGAGTATTGCTTCCCTGGTGATGTGGGCATTTCTGACTCAGATGGGGAGACTCCAAGACTACCTTCTGAAAGGAAGAGAAGATTGAAGAAGAAGAAAGAGAGGAAATGGTATGACCCAAAGGTACCTGATGCACATGAGCAGCTGTGCAAGGACCTTTGCTTCACCGATGTGTATGAGTCTAGAAAGGCATTGAGAAATTTTCATGTTAGGACTTTGAGAAACTTTCAGTACCATAGGAATGAACCATCAAGGGTTATTGTTTGGTGCCCAGAGAGGAAGAATGGATGTGAATTTTTCATGACTGCATCCAAAGTAGCCCATGAAGATACATTCACAATCAAGAAGTGCCACATGGATCATAGTTGTGGAGCTTGTGGAGAGAATACAAAGGTTACTGCTGAATGGGTTGCAGAAGCTGTGGAGGACACAGTTAGATCAAATGTAAAGGATGATGTAGAGACAGTTCTCAAACATACTAAGAAGAAGTTTGGGGTGCATGTACCTAGGAGTTTGGCATATAGGGCAAGACTGATGGCTGTTGATGTTGTGCAAGGTGATCATAGAAAGCAATATCTGAGGTTGAGGGACTATCTACAATGTGTGCTTGACACAAACCCTGGAAGCAGGTGCATAGTGACAACTTTTGAGGATCCTTTGAACCCAGCCCCCACACCAAGGTTCAAGTACATGTTCTATTGCCTCCAGGCATCAAAAGATGGATTTCTTGCTGGTTGTAGGCCTTTCATAGGTATAAATAAGTGATTTAATCATGTTAGAAATGTAATCAAGTTATTCAATTTTTCCCTAACTATCTCTGTTTATGCAGGACTTGATGGTTGCTTCATCAAGTTATCCACAGGCCAGCAGATATTGGCAGCAACTGGGAGAGATGGGAACAACAATGTGTTCCCAATTGCTTTTGGGGTGGTTGACAAAGAGGATGGGCCTAGCTGGACCTTGTTTTTAAACCAACTTAGAGTCTGCATTGGCACCAGCAGCCAGTTTGGGAACTACACCATCATGTCTGACAGGCAGAAGGTATTTTCTCTGACTCTGTATTATTCTTATGCACATAGCAATGCTACTATAGTTATCTCATTACTACCTTATGCAATCAAACAACAGGGCCTTCTTAAAGCAATTAATGAAGTATTTCCTCAATCCCCACAAAGATATTGCCTAAGACACATATATGCCAACTTCCAGTCAGCTGGCTTTAGAGTAGAAGAACTTAAGAAATGGGTTGACAAAGCTAGCTATTCCTTCACTGAACATGGTCACAAAGAAGGAATGGCAGGTTTGAAAGCAGCATGTGAACCAGCCTACATGTGGTTGAATGGCATCCCTAAGGAGTGTTGGGCTAGATATGCAATGGATCATGTGTGCAAGACTGACTTGGTAGTGAACAACCTTAGTGAGGTTTTCAACAAAATGATTCTAGATGTTAGGTCAAAACCAATTAAGACCATGTTTGAAGGGTTGAGGCCCAAACTAATGGTTAAGTACCAGGGCATCAGAGAGAAAACAGAGAGCTGTAGGTGGGAAATAACCCCACATTACATGGAGAAGCTTGAGGAGAGCAAGAAGTGGGCTAAATACTGTGAAGCAAACATGGCTGGTCCCAACATCTGGCAAGTAACTAGTGGAGAGAACACATATTGTGTGAACCTTGATGTAGGGAGCTGCTCTTGCAGGAGGTGGGATATGACTGGATCACCTTGCCACCATGCAATATCTGCAATGCAGAAGATAAAAGTTCATCCAGAAGATTATGTGCATCCATTCTTTAAGAAGCCAATGTATAAGGCTGCATACCAGCACATCATCTACCCTGTCCCTGGCCCTGAATTCTGGCCCAACACCAACACACCAGACATAGAACCACCAGTTTTTAGGGAGAAGAAAGGCAAGAAGCAGACATCTAGGAGAAAGGGTGAATTTGAGGTGCCAGCTCCAAAGGATACATCAAGGATGGGCACAATAACATGCAGTAACTGTGGTCTGCAAGGCCACAGGTGGACAATGTGTGGAGACAGACTTAAGGCCAAGTTTATGACAAGGAAAAACAACCACCAAGTAACTAAGCCAGTTCAATAAGGAAAATCTGCTACTTGTTTTTAATGCATACATCTTGTGAGCTACAACTTGTTTTTAATTGTAGGAAAACAGGGCATCATACCCAACAACTTCAGCACCAACCAGGCCACCTCCAGCTAGGGCCACATCATGAGGTCCAGCTCCAGCTTCAGCTCCAGCTCTAGCTGCAGGTCCTACTCCATCTTTAGGACCACTTAGGGGCAGGAAACCAGCAACAGCTTCAACAAGGGCAACCACATCTGCTACAACAAGGGCAACCACATCTACTGCAGTTTCAACAGGTGGATCAAGAAAGAGAAAGAATCCACCACCTGCTTCAGCACCAGCCAACAACACCAGGTCAAGTGCATCATCTCCAGCAAAGAACACCAGGTCAAGTGCAAGAGGTTTCAATGCTCCAAGGGCAGCATCAACATCAGGTCAAGCTGATGTTGGTTCTAAGAGCAAGGCCCCAAGCAAACTTGCTTTGTATTTCACAGCCAGTGGCAACCATTGAATGTGTTGCACTCAACTATGCTTTATTCCTTGAACTCTGCTTGTTAGGCATGCTTGCTATCTGTGTTATTTGCAGTGAACTCTGTTTTCACTTGAACAATTAAGTTATGTGGTCTATGTATGAACTGCTTGGAACAATTAAGTTATATGGTCTGTGTTTGAACTGCTTGGAACAATTAAGTTATCTGCTGTCAAGCTCTATTTTGATTTGATATGTCCTAGGTTACGAATTGTTTCATATGAAATTATTTCTTATGCTGAGCATTGTTATGTAGATCAAGTGATTTATTCTGTTGATAATTGATTGATATGATTAGGTCAATTTGGTCACTTTGGGGGGCAACTTGTCGACCAACCCCAAAGTGGCCACATTTGGCCACTTTGGGGTGGAACTTGTCGACCAACCCTAAAGCCACCCAAATTTGGCCACTTTGGGTGGCTACTTGTCGACCAACCCCAAAGTGGCTATCTAGGACCAAAACCTAACATATCAAAGCTAAAACATCAAGATTTGCCCATCTAGGCACCAAACCCTAAGAGATCAAACCTAAAACAACAAGATATGGCCATCTGACCAAACCATAACATATCTAACTTAAAACATCAAGATCACCAGATCAATTCATTCATACATACAAATATAGATAAAAGATTCACTCATAAATTGCATCATAGACAGATTGATTCATCACATAGATAGATCATTCAACATTATTCTTTCACCAGCTTCATACATTGCATTGCATCATAGACAACTTGATTCATCACATACATAGCTCATTCAAAATTGTTCTTACACCAACTTCAAACATCACATAGATAGAAAGACAGATCTAGGAACACAGAAACATAACAGCAGCATCATGGGTACAGAATCCTAGTCCACCTCTGCCTAGTGACCTGAAAGGGATGGAAATTTGCCCTCCTCCTTTCCCAGTAGATGATATCATCATCACTAGGGTTGGAACCAGGGGGGAATGCCTCCAGGAACTGCTTTATGTCCTTGCGGTTGCTGAAGGAAATATGCCCTAGAGGCAATAATAAAGTTATTATTTATTTCCTTATTTCATGATAAATGTTTATTATTCATGCTAGAATTGTATTATCCGGAAACATAATACATGTGTGAATACATAGACAAACAGAGTGTCACTAGTATGCCTCTACTTGACTAGCTCGTTAATCAAAGATGGTTATGTTTCCTAACCATGGACAAGGAGTTGTTATTTGATTAACGGGATCACATCATTAGATGAATGATTTTGATTGACATGACCCATTCCATTAGCTTAGCACCCGATCGTTTAGTATATTGCTATTGCTTTCTTCATGACTTATACATGTTCCTATGACTATGAGATTATGCAACTCCCGTTTGTCGGAGGAACACTTTGTGTGCTACCAAACGTCACAACGTAACTGGGTGATTATAAAGGAGCTCTACAGGTGTCTCCAAAGGTACATGTTGGGTTGGCGTATTTCGAGATTAGGATTTGTCACTCCGATTGTCGGAGAGGTATCTCTGGGCCCTCTCGGTAATGCACATCACTTAAGCCTTGCAAGCATTGCAACTAATGAGTTAGTTGCGAGATGATGTATTACGGAACGAGTAAAGAGACTTGCCGGTAACGGGATTGAACTAGGTATTGGATACCGATGATCGAATCTCGGGCAAGTAACATACCGATGACAAAAGGAACAACGTATGTTGTTATGCGGTCTGACCGATAAAGATCTTCATAGAATATGTAGGAGCCAATATGGGCATCTAGGTCCCGCTATTGGTTATTGACCGGAGATGTGTCTCAGTCATGTCTACATTATTCTCGAACCGTAGGGTCCGCACGCTTAACGTTACGATGATAGTTATTATGAGTTTATGCATTTTGATGTACCGAAGTTAGTTCGGAGTCCCGGATGTGATCACGGACATGACGAGGAGTCTCGAAATGGTCGAGACATAAAGATTGATATATTGGAAGCCTATATTTGGACATCGGAAGTGTTCCGGGTGAAATCGGGATTTTACCGGAGTACCGGGAGGTTACCGGAACCCCCGGGGAGCCATATGGGCCTTAATGGGCTTTAGTGGAAAGGAGAAAGGGGCAGCCCAAGGTGGTCGCACGCCTCGCCCCTCCCCTAGTCCTAATTAGGACTAGGAGAGGTGGCCGGCCCCCCTCTCTCTCTTTCCCCCTCGGGGAATCCTAGTCCAACTAGGATTGGGGGGGGAGTCCTACTCCCAGTAGGAGTAGGACTCCTCCTGCGCCCTCCTCCTGGCCGGCGGCCCCCTTCCCCTTGGCTCCTTTATATACGGAGGCAGGGGGCACCTCTAGACACACAAGTTGATCATTGAGATCGTTCCTTAGCCGTGTGCAGTGCCCCCTGCCACCATATTCCACCTCGATCATATTGTAGCAGTGCTTAGGCGAAGCCCTACGATAGTAGTACATCAAGATCGTCACCACGCCGTCGTGCTGACGGAACTCCTCCCCGACGCTTTGCTAGATCAGAGCCCGGGGATCGTCATCGAGCTGTACGTGTGTTAAGAACTCGGAGGTGCCGGAGTAACGGCGCTTGGATCGGTCGGATTGGGAAGACGTACGACTAATTCCTCTACGTTGCGTCATGTTGATCTACAAGGGTACGTAGATCACACTCTCCCCTCTCGTTGCTATGCATCACCATGATCTTGCGTGTGCGTAGGAATTTTTTTGAAATTACTACGTTCCCCAACAGTTGCGTGCTGCAACGATCATCTCAGCAAGTTGCCATCTCGCCCTCCTCCTTGCATCTTTGCGCCTGGCTTGCCTGGGCACCTCTTCGTCTCCATCTATGACCTCTCCAGGATCCATCTCTCCCTTGGATTCTAGGGTTTCTTTGGCGGCTGGGGGGTTGAGAAGGGTGGGGATGGGGGGATTGACTGCGGTTTCACTCAAGGGGTGGGCTTTATAGACTACTAATGGTTGGTGGTAGGTAGGTGGAGTAATAAAACAACCCACTCTAGGCCCACAATGTGTACATAATGGTTTTAGGCCCAAAAATATACTAGTTCAGCATTGCTACTTTCAGGAAAACAACCTAAAGAAATAAAACAGTTCTTCACTTCATTACTTAAGATAGATAGGTTCTTAACAGTACAATAACATAAGCCAGACTTAGCAAAGGTTCTCCACCACTCTAGTTACCATAACTTAAACAGTTCATATAGGACTGCACAAAATATACTCCTACCATCATCTTGCAAGGCCTATTATATGTGTAGGACACCTTACTTACTTAACAACCATTGTCCAAATCTTCAAGCCTCCAGTATGGCCTTAATTTTCTCAAGCTTTTCCTTGCTCCCATGGCCAGCATTCAGCAGATCAGCAACTACTTTCTCAAGCTCTGTCTTCTCTTGTGCAAGAAGATCCCTGTCCACCTTTATCTCTTTCATTGCCTTCCCGGTGTTATGAATTATGTCTGCCTGGGCCTGAAGGATACACCTCTGTTCTTTTGCTAGCCTTAGCTTCTCCATCTTCATCTCCAGCTCTAGCTCTTCCTTCTGCTTCTCAAATTTCTCAGCATCCATTGCTTTTTGGTAGTCAATCTTGCCAACACCATCCTGCCAGTCAAACATCTTGCTAACATCATCAACCATTTTATGATACTCAGTGCAGAGCAGATCATAGTCCTTCTTCAACTTGGCAACCTCATCCTCATATGCATGCTTGTCTTGAATCCTTCCAAGGTTTTGCTCATGGAACATTTCCCACAACTTGATGAGGCAGTTCTTAGGTACATCAGGCCAGGCAGGATCAACCCACTGAACTACACCACAATTAACACCTCCCTGTAGTTTGATCAGAGAACACATACTTCAGAAAATGCATAAATTCAGTTCTAACTTCAATTCAAAAAGAGGGTTGGTACACAAGGAGGACATGTAACCATAAATTCAGTACTAAATTCAGTTCAAACAGAGTTAATGTACAAATTCAGTAACCACTGGGCATAACTGAATCCACCCAGCATACTCAATTACTCACCTAAACAGGGCATCCATAGAACCTCCTCCCAGTGTTAGCACCTTCAAAAGCAACACACTTCCTAGGCTTCATATCGTGCAGAGTACACTTGGCAACTTCCTCCATGGGAGCACCACACCAGAGTGGCTCAGGGATGGTGTCAGGTGTGTCCTACATGCAGTAAAAGGTAGATCAGAACCAATGCATCAACTAGTTCAACTTGAGTCAAGCTTTGCCTTGCTCAAGGTCAGATCAGACATCACAGTGCCATCCATACCCTAGATCAAAACTAATAGATAACCAAACCAACCGAATCCATCCATACAAATATACAGCTCATCAACCCTCATTCCCAAATCGATTCAACCCTAATCCTAACCCTAGATAATGACAAAGAGGAGGATGAGGCTTACAAAGTACTCCATGTCCATCAGGTTGCCCCCCATGCTGTCGTCGGAGCTCTCATCCCCATCATTCCAAGAAGGCATCCTGGCCGGCGACGAGGAACTGAGGTGGTCGGCGACGATGGAGAGCTCGGCCAGGGGAAACAGAGCGAGGGGGGAGAGTGAGAGTGAGGGGGGAGAGTGAGAGTGAGTGAGGGGGCGGCCGTTTTGACCTGGTCGGGACGGCCCGTGCGCCCTAACGGCCGTCACCCACGCGCCGTGAGCATGGTGGCCGACAAAACCCTGACGGGCGGGCCCCACATGTCATAACCCCAGTTAAAACTTAACCGTTCGGCCACTTGGGGTTTTTTGGAACAGCCAGCCACTTTTGTGGTAGTTTTTTGAAAAATAAAAAAAAGGTAGTTTTTCGGAACGATAGCCCGTAATGTGGTAGTTTTTTGCTATTCACTCAAAAACATGCACCTTACATTTTGGGACAGATAGAGTAGCAAATATCGCCAAATTCAAACTTTTCCGTGCTTTCGAGCTGAGCTCTTGGTGAAAAACAAGGCCCGAGCCTAGCCTGGACACTGAGCTTTCAGGTTTGGGTATTCATGGCTAGAAGGCGGGAGTAGGGCTATTACCAGCGACTAGGGGGGGACCTAGGTAAATCATTTTGGGACAGATAGAGTAGCAAATATCGCCAAATTCAAACTTTTCCGTGCTTTCGAGCTGAGCTCTTGGTGAAAAACAAGGCCCGAGCCTAGCCTGGACACTGAGCTTTCAGGTTTGGGTATTCATGGCTAGAAGGCGGGAGTAGGGCTATTACCAGCGACTAGGGGGGGACCTAGGTAAATCATTTTCTACGAGCCCTGGTATGTCACATGACTACCTAAATCCCATAGAACTACCACCAGCTGTGAGGCACCAATGAAATTTGCCTAGACACGCCATCCCTTTTGAAGAAAAAAACAGAATAGTTCCAACACATAATGCAAAACACCGCCCATCAATTTTCAATGTCGATCGATGTCATTAGTCAAGCAAGACCACAAAGCTTCCAGTCGGTTTACAGCAGTGTTAGCAATTTTGATTATGATTTTCGAGCAACTCTTGTGTACATCTAAGAATGACAGTTTCAACTAGTAGCCAGTGCCACACACCATAGGGAAGACAAAAGCTTAAGAGTGAAGGACTGATAGGTAGTCCAAAGCGATCATTTGTTCGTCGAAGAAAAGTCTGAAACAGCTAAGCTTTTTTTTTTGCGGTAAGAAACAGCTAAGCTAGTGCGACACAACATAGGGAAAACTAAAACATAAGAGCAGAAGGTAATAAGGTAAACACTTGATGAAGATATTAATGAAATTGCATCTGATGTCTTTTGATCACATGGTGATCAAATTATGCATCACATAGTAATAATTTTTACAATAGTTCCGCGTCGACAGATTTGATCCCTTATTACAAAATTGACATCTGGCCATCCGGCGTTCACTACTGCTGGAAAATAACGAGCAGGTGCGTGCTCCATGGCGTTCACATCGATGGATCGGTCCCACGGTATATTTTTGATATGATATATGTAGGAGATGAGCGATGGGTGGCGAGATTAATTTACAGCGCCCATGTGTCGAACTTGCCGGAGACAAAGTCGTAGTGGCCGCCGACCAGCTTGAGGGTTCCGTTGGCCACAGCCTCCTTGACGAACGGGTAGGTGCTCAGATTCTGGAGCGACACGTTGACGGCCTCCTGCAGAAATGAGAACGAACGTTTCAGAAACATATCATCTCTTTGTCAACAAGTTAATCAACTCATTCACATCTACAATTGTGGAAGCAAGGTGAAACGGTAGATGGCAAATGGTGCGAAAGAGCGAACCTTTTCCAAGACGCCGCACTGCTCCTCGGGAGACATTTCAGAGCACTCATCCTTGACCTTCTTCCTGGCTGGGAACCCGATCCGGACCCAGTCCTCGACGAAGTGGCTGATAGACACCAACCGAGCAGCCCCAGTCAGAAAGAGATAACCAAATAAAGGTTCATTCAGATTTGAGCCTGTGTATCACTCTGAACTTACAAGGTGTCGTCGGCGCCATCCTTGAGGTTGAGCAGGGCCTTGATCCCGCCACAGCGGCTGTGGCCAATCACCACGATGACCTCAACCTTGAGGGCACAGACGGCGTACTCGATGGCCGACCCGACACCAGTGTGCTTGTTCTTGCAGTAGCACGGGACCATGGCAGCGATGTTGCGGACGGTGAAGGCCTCGCCAGGCTCGAGGCCCAGGGTCACCGACGGGCACACACGTGAGTCGGCGCACGCGAACACCATGTACTGCACAACCGAATCCTTTTAGTTGACAACATTTCATAGTTTAATTTCTTTTACTTTACTCAACATTTCATTTATTTTTTTTCTAGAAAAGACACCAAAATATTCGAACATTTCACAGTTGCTGCCGATAAGCAGATACGCTATTCTATTATGGCTTGGCCGAATAGCCAGCCGGGTGAAGCAAACAAGCACATATGCTGATGGCGAAACGGCGTGATAGGCGGACTGCACGTTTCTGAAACAGCCCTGCCACTTTTGACATTCTGTGCCGGACTGCTTTTTATTCAGTCCGGCGGGAGAAAACTGAAAATAAATTTCGCTTTTGCAACATGGACCTGAAGAGAGTAGAGACACGCATGGGAAGCAGAAAGGCAGGCAAAGCAAGTAGCGGCAAGGTTCTTCCGTCCCTCGCTCGACCAAAGCACCAAACTACCGAATAAAGACTTGATTATGACCCATGACAGCAGACCCGACGGACGGTTGATCATCTACCAGCCATGCCTTTCTGTGAGTTATCAAGAATGGAAGACAGGACCACCAGTGTCTACAAGTTGCTCCTCAGATTGATAGCACTTCCTTGGAAGGGTAGGGCCTGCTTAATTATGTACGCAGAGCGGCAGGGCCACAGCCATGGATGGCTTTTTGCCCTGTTCACGGTTCTTGTCTGTGCGGTCTGACGCGGCCGGCCGGTGCCAAGATGATGAAGGTTCCAAAGTGAACATCATAAAAAAAATTCCGTTCATATGTGATAGTGCGGAGCGGCGGCTATTTTCTAGGAAGAAAATAAGAGACGAGGGACCGGAAATTTAACACGGCGGTTGCTGGTCCAATTTTTATCAAGGGGAACGTCAACAACCCACCATGGCATTAGCAAGCATGCCAATTGAGAATCTCAGAGAGGGGGAGAAATTGTACTACTTGCAAGATTCTTAAGGAATAAGTTATCCTAGCTAGCAGCTATTCCTCCTTTATAACAGGAAAAGGAGGGAGGAAAGAAAAGAACCATATTCCTTATATCCATTGTCCACAAGACACAAACACACAAAGAGATAAGGACGGTGACATCTCAATAAGCCAAATCATATATCATGACAATACCCGTGGGTGTCGTTAGCTAGCACAGCATTTCAGCATGCATGATCCAATTTCTTGGAGGTTCATGACCGGTGGGCGTTAAGTAGGAAGTTGATTCCAAGATTGTATTGCATCATAGGATTCTCCCTCTTGCTAGTTGGTTTCACAGTACGTATCCTAGTATCAAGTGGCCGGCAATGGCGCGTTCAATTAGGACAAAACAGCCGTTTCCATTTCTTAATCTAATATACTTTGACCGTGACAGGGAATGCTATGGGCACCCGACCCCAAACCCGCGGCTGACTTTGTCCACGATCGGACGCCGAACGGCGGAACAAGCAACCAAGAGTTCGTTGCCAGCAAGAGAGAATCAGAGTGTGTGTATGTGTGCATACCTTGGGTGACTGGTGGGCCTTGAGGGGCTCGAAGAGATCCGGCTTCTGGCTGCCATGGCGAGAGAATAACCAGGTTAAGAAGGCAGAACTGGATAATCTCAAGAAAATCGAACCAGATCATGATCGAGGAGGAGGATTTCGTCCTGTTAGAGGAAAGATGGGAACTTACTCGTAGACCTCGGTCTTGAACTTCTCGAAGCCGGTCTTGAGGCGCTCCACGGCGGGGTCCATCTCGAGCAGGGAGGGTGGGGGAGGATGTGAGGAAGAGAGAGAAGGAACTTGCTGGAGGGTGGGGGAGGATGTTGGGTGGGATTCTGAAATCTGGAGGAGGGAGGCCCCAGTTATATAGCAGCGGGGGTGGGGGAGGGGAGGGGAGGCATAGGGGCAGCCGCCGCTGATCGTCCCCTCGTCTCCGCTGGCGTCTCCCCGGATTAGTAGCGGTCAAACAAAGATGACGACACGTGAAAGGAGTGGGGCTGCAGCTGGTTTCTTGGCCCGATCGCCGTTTCTGATTTCTCTTTTAGTTAGTAGCACTCCTGTTTGATCGGATTATATTAAGCACGCCCGTGGATTGATGGCGACCGGACCTTTCTTTGGAGGTGAGAAGACGGTGGAGAATTGGGGGCAGCGGAAGGTGAGGAGGTGGAGGCCGGCTCATGTCGCTATTCTTGGACTGCTGCTGCTGCTGCTGCCTCTTCTTCTTCTTTTCTTTTTTGAGAAACTCTTGTGGGCTGCTGCCGCGTCCACTCCCGAGCGCGTAGGGGAAAGGAGAGGTGCGCCAGAATAGGCAAAGGTGTGCCCACGTGGGCAGGGCTTGTGATTTTGGAAATTTTAAGATGCACCCTCCTACATAATTTAATCCTAGCCGTCGACTATTGGAGGGTAAATTCGACTACCAAATATAGAAAAACAGTAAGATTTTTTTATCGTCACGAAAATACAAAGCTAAACACTCTAGGGTTGATTAGCATAACACTAAATGCTGTCAAAAAATTAGTAAAAAATTAATTAGAGTTTTTTTATTCTTCCTGCATTTACCTTTGCGACACTATAATCTATTTCCTAGTTTACCCACAAAGATGATATCTTTGCTCTAATTTGTATAATTTGTAGAATAAAAAAAGTACATAATAGTCCCTGCATCTATCTATCTATATCTACACTAAGTATAAGAAAATTCAAATGGACAGATCGAACTAATCTCATCCATCAATTCATGTCAATCCGGCAAAAAAGATTGTTTTAATGGTGAGCACTCACCATGTTTAGAATGCAATAAATATTATACAAAATGTCAATAACAATGAAAATCCCATAATTATCATGCAATTAATGTATTACCAATATTAACAGGCAATTAATATTCTACCAAATATATCTAAAAATATTCTCCAAATATGTATGTGCAATGACATTTACTAGTATATAACAGGATAAAAAGACTTAAAAGAGCTGATCCAAATAATTTCGGTCATCAAATCAGGTCGACCCAACGACCTAAACCGCTTAATGGCGAGCACTCAACATGTTTAAAATGCAACAAATATTATACAAAACATCAATATTAGTGAAAATCCCCTAATTACCATGCAATTAATATATTACCTAATATCTTGTGCAATTAATATTCTACCAAATATCTCTAAAGAATATTCTCCGAATATGAACGTGCATTGCACATACACGTTACTAGTATATCCACCTAATCTCAAAAGGGCAAATGAAAGTAATTTTGGCAATAAATTCATAGGAATCGGACGACCAAGATTACTTCAATGGAAAGGGCTCAACACGTTTAACATGCAATAAATATTGTACAAAAAATCAATATTAGGAATGTCTCATAATGATCATGCAATCAATATATTAGCAACGTGCAATTAATATTATACCAGATATCTCTAAAAGATATTCTCCAAAATATGAACGTCATGCATGTACACATTTACTAGTATACCAAGATAAAAAGATCGAAAGTGGCATGTCCGAGTAATCTCGGCCATCAAATCACGTGGACCCAACGACCTAAATTGCTTCAGTGGTGAGGGCTCACCATGTTCATCATGCAATCAATATCATATCAAATATTTATGATGACACTAATGTTATAATTAATATCATACATTTTAAAAAAAAATCTGCCTGTATCAGCATGCAATTAAGAGCTTATCTTTTTTTTTTTGAATCTTAACTAATACTCTACCTCATATGAATGTGCATTAGTACATATTTACTGGTAATTATTAACATTATCTTACCCATATCTTACCTCAAGAGGTAATAGTAATCTTAGCCATTGGTGTTGACGTATAATGTGCTGTCTAGTCTCTTCCATCAGATCGGTCTGATAGATGAACTGGTTAGGTGCATAAACTTACAACCAAGAAGTTCAGGGTTCAAAATTCAGTAAATGCAATAAATAATTGCAGCCTGCCCCCGCTTCCATTGCCCACTTTATATAGCTCCAAAGGAGCATAGGCTTGACAGGGAGTGTTGGAGTATATGTCTGGCCCTCTCCCTTACACTAGTGCAGAACCGGGATGTATCACCGGTTCGTAAGGGCCTTTAGTGCCGGTTATGCAACTGGCACTAAAGACTGGGAGAGCCTTTAGTGCCGGTTATGCAAACCGGCACTAAAGAGTGGGGACTAAAGGTCCCCCCTTAGTCCCCCCTTTAGTACCGGTTGTGCATGAACCGCCGCTAAAGGGCCACCACGTGGCACGAGCCAGCGCCGGGGGCGGGGAGCCCTTTAGTACCGGTTGGTGATATTTGGGGGGGTTTTGGTTTTATTTTTTATTTTTCCTTTAATTTTGTGTTTTCCATTTAATTCTTTTTTGTTTGCTAGTATTTTACGACACTACATATTGTACACGTTATATATATATATATATATATATATATATATATATATATATATATATATAGTGATACTATTCATCACCCAGGGTGCAGAATAAGTTATTCTTCACCCGAGGTAATCTTACGATCATTTGATAATTAAAGTACGTTTGGAATTTAAATAGTTACATTCCTATTGATTCACTACGTAAAATTTAGCATAAAAAAATAAAAATATAGGTCATAGGACAAGAAAAGTTGTAATTTATGTGTATTTTACATTATGTTTTTATATTTGTAATTTTACATAACATAAAATATTTTTTACGACGACTATATATTTTCTTACGGTCTCTTTTCACGTCAGAAATAAGACAAAACTTACAGAACGTAGAGGGGGGTGAAGAATAACTATTCCTCACCTAGGGTGACGAATAGTCAATCCCTGCATGTTGCTTGGTGCCTTCGGAGCACGATGACAATCGGGAGTGGTTCATGGGGGGGGGGGGTAGCGGGTAACAGTATTCACCTTTGGGATGTATGACCTGGTCGAGCAAAAATCCCGTTATTTCCTCTTGAAGTGCTCGTATGCGCTCCGTTGCTAGGAGCTTGTCCCGCACCTCTTTGAACTGTTAAGAAGGAGATCAATATGCATGTGTATTAGTTGTGTGACTAGATATCGATAATCATGTAAAAATATGAATAGTGTTCTGGAAAACGTACACATTCCTGTCTTTGAGATTTGCTCTTTTCGAATTCCATCATGCGAATGTTCTCGAAAACGTAGTATGCACACACATCAGTCCCCGGCGCCTGCTTCAAGACCTTTACGAGAATAGAATTTAATCAGATAATAATTAATCAAGCATGATAATTAATTAATGGTATTGAAACAAGAATTAAAAAGATGGTAGCTAGTTAGTACTACTTAATTACTGACCTTGGGTCGATACCACAACAACTTTTTTCGCCATTTGTCTGGAGTCACCTTGATGAACTTTGCTCAAGCCCTGCCCGCCGGCAAAGAAAATTAATAAAGGGGTTATTAAATAATTGATATCAGGAAATGACGAACTAAATAGGCCAAGATATAGTTAATAATGATTGAAATTACCTGTCGAGTATCCCCTTCACGATGGTGTAGTCACTTTCTTTCTTAAGTAGTGAGTGATGCTTCTCCAACATACCTATAATTTTTTATTGCTCCATGCTATATGATCTACTGTTTTGGACATTATTGGGCTTTATTATCCACTTTTATATTATTTTTGGGACTAACCTATTAACCGGAGGCCCAGCTCGGAATTGTTGTTTTTTTGCCTATTTTAGGGTTTCGAAGAAAAGGAATATCAAACGGAGTCCAAACGGAATGAAACCTTCGGGAACGTGATTTTTGGAACAAACAAGATCCAGGAGACTTGGACCCTACGTCAAGCAACCAACAGGGAAGCCACGAGGTAGGGGGGCGCGCCTACCCCCCAGGCGCCCTCCACCCTCGTGGGCCCCCCTGTTGCTCCACCGACGTACTCCTTCCTCCTATATATACCTACGTACCCCCAAACGATCAGATACGGACCCAAAAACCTAATTCCACCGCCGTAACTTTCTGTATCCACGAGATCCCATCTTGGGGCCTGTTCCGGAGCTCCGCCGGAGGGGCCATCCATCACGGTGGGCTTGTACATCAACACCATAGCCTCTCCAATGAAGTGTGAGTAGTTTACCTCAGACCTTCGGGTCCATAGTTATTAGCTAGATGGCTTCTTCTCTGTTTTTGGATCTCAATACAATGTTCGCCCCCTCTCTTGTGGAGATCTATTCGATGTAATCTTCTTTTTGCGGTGCGTTTGTTGAGACCGATGAATTGTGGGTTTATGATCAAGATTATCTGTGAACAATATTTGAATCTTCTCTGAATTATTTTATGTATGATTGGTTATCTTTGCAAGTCTCTTCGAATTAACAGTTTGGTTTGGCCTACTAGATTGATCTTTCTTGCAATGGGAGAAGTGTTAGCTTTGCGTTCAATCTTGCGGTTTCCTTTCCCAGTGACAGTAGGGGTAGGAAGGCACATATTGTATTGTTGCCATCAAGGATAACAAGATGGTTTTTTTTATCATATTGCATGAATTTATCCCTCTACATCATGTCATCTTTCTTAAGGCGTTACTTTGTTCTCATGAACTTAATACTCTAGATGCATGTTGGATAGCGATCGATAAGTGCAGTAATAGTAGTAGATGCAGGCAGGAGTCGGTCTACTTGTCTCGGACGCGATGCCTATATAGATGATCATACCTAGATATTCTCATAACTATGCTCAATTCTGTCAATTGCTCAACAATAATTCGTTCACCCATCGTAAAATACTTATGCTCTTGAGAGAAGCCACTAGTGAAACCTATGGTCCGCGGGTCTATCTTCGTCATATTAATCTTCCAATATTAGTTATTTCCTTTGCTTTTTCCTTTGCTTTTATTTTACTTTGCATCTTTATCACAAAAATACCAAAAATATTATCTTATCATATCTATCAGATCTCACTCTCGTAAGTGACTATGAAGGGATTGACAACCCCTTATCGCGTTGGTTGCGAGGAGTTATTTGTTTTGTGCAGGTACGAGGGACTCGCGCGCAGCCTCCTACTGGATTGATACCTTGGTTCTCAAAAACTAAGGGAAATACTTACGCTACTTTGTTGCATCATCCTTTCCTCTTCAAGGAAATCCAACCAGTGCTCAAGAGGTAGCAAGAAGAATTTCTGGCGCCATTCCCGGGGAGGTTCGCGCAAGTCAAGAGTTGACTCCCGACAACGAGCCATTTCTGGCGCCGTTGCCGGGGAGGTCTACGCAAAAGTCAACATACCAAGTACCCATCTCAAACCCTTATCTCCTGCATTACATTATTTGCCATTTGCCTCTCGTTTTCCTCTCCCCCACTCCACCCTGGCCATTTTATTTGCTCCCTTTTTCCGTTTGCTTTAATGTCTTACTTGCCTCATTTGCTCGTTTGGTTGGAATAGTTGTTTATTTATTACTAAACAGAGAACCTAAGATCTATGGATCCTCATCCGCTTGCTAATCTTTTTAAGATATCCTATTATGATGAACCAATTGCTAATAAATTATGTGCACTAGATTATCTTTATGAGGTTTTGCTTGAAATTCGTGAATCTGAAAAGTGTGATGAATTACTTTATGATGTGATTCATGATAGCTCCTTGAATGAAAAGCATGATTGCAATGATTTTACTATAAATTCTCTTGATGTCAATTGTGCTAATAATATGCAAAACCCTAAGCTTGGGGATGCTAGTTTCGCTATGTCTACTACTTGTTGCAATGATCATGATTGGGGTGATTCTACTTTTGATCTTGAAAATTTATTTACTCCCCATGATGATTATAAGATTGATAATAGTGTTTGCAATAATACTGAAAGAAGATTTGGAAGAGTGTCAACTTTAGATCCCACATATTTGGATAATGTTCAATCTTATGAAATTTTTGATAAAAGTGGGTTTGAAGAGGTCATGACTTTAGATAATGTTAATCCCACTATTTTGGAAGAGTGTCAACTTTGCATGCATGTGGATCGTGTTGAAAATATTTTATGTGCTAGCTATATTGTTGAATTTGATTATGATCCTACATGTAATTATTATGAGAGAGGAAAATATGATGGTAGAAATTTTCATGCTACTAAATTACCTCTTGCTATGTTGAGATTGCTATTGTTTCTTTCCGCTTCCTTGCATATGCTAGTTTTGCTTGCCTTGATAATTTTTTTGCCTATAAGATGCCTATGCATAGGAAGTATGTTAGATTTAGATGTTTTTGTCACGTGTTTTACGATGCTCTCTTTGTGCTTCAATTCTTGTCTTTCATGTGAGCATCATTGAAATAGTATGCCTAGCTATAAGGCTTTAAAGAAAAGTGCTTGTTGGGAGACGACCCAATATTTATCCTTGCTGTTATCCAATAAATAATTTGTCTAGCCTCTGTTTTGGCTGTGTGTTTTTTGTTTAATTAATGTTTGTGCCAAGTAGAACCGTTGGGAAGACTTGGGGAAAGTCTTGTTATCTTCCTGTAAAAAAACAGAAACTTTAGCGCTCACGAAAACTGCTGCCATTTTTATTTGGAAAGTCATATTTAGTTAATTATTTTTGAAGATGGTTAACAGATAAATTCCTCACGTCCAGCAATTTATTTTAGAATTTTTGGGGTTCCAGATCTTGCGCTAGCTACAGATTACTACAGACTGTTCTGTTTTTGACAGATTCTGTTTTTCGTGTGTTGTTTGCTTATTTTGATGAATCTATGGCTAGTAAAATAGTTTATAAACCATAGAGAAGTTGGAATACAGTAGGTTTAACACCAATATAAATAAAGAATGATTTCATTACAGTACCTTGAAGTGGTCTTTTGTTTTCGTTCGCTAACGGAGCTCACGAGATTTTCTACTTTAAGTTTTGTGTTGTGAAGTTTTCAAGTTTTGGGAAAAGATTTGACGGATTATGGAACAAGGAGTGACAAGAGCCTAATCTTGGGGATGCCCATGGCACCCCCAACATAATCTAAGGACACCTAAAAGTCAAAGCTTGGGGATGCCCCGGAAGGCATCCCCTCTTTCGTCTACTTCCATCGGTAACTTACTTGGAGCTATATTTTTATTCACCACATGATATGTGTTTTGCTTGGAGCGTCTTGTATGATTTGAGTATTTGCTTTTTAGTTTACCACCATCATCCTTGCTGTACACACCTTTTGAGAGAGCCATACATGATTTGGAATTTGTTAGAATACTCTATGTGCTTCGCTTATATCATTTGAGTTATATAGTTTTGCTCTAGTACTTCACTTATATTTTTTAGAGGACGGTGGTGAAATTATTTTATAGAAACTATTGATGTCTCATGCTTCACTTAGATTATTTTGAGAGTCTTAAATAGCATGGTAATTTGCTTAAATAATCCTAATATTCTTGGTATTCAAGAATAGTAAAAACTTTCTTATGAGTGTGTTGAATGCTATGAGAAGTTTGATGCTTGATAATTGTTTTGAGATATGAAGATGGTGATATGAAAGTTGTGCTGGTTGAGTAGTTTTGAATTTGAGAAATACTTGTGTTAAAGTTTGTGATTTCCGTAGCATGCACGTATGGTGAACCGTTATGTGATGAAGTCGGAGCATGATTTATTTTTTGATTGTCTTCCTTATGAGTGGCGGTCGGGGACGAGCGATGGTCTTTTCCTACCAATCTATCCCCCTAGGAGTATGCGCGTAATACTTTGCTTTGATAACTTGTAGATTTTTGCAATAAGTATATGAGTTCTTTATGACGAATGTTGAGTCCATGGATTATACACACTTTTCTTCCTTCCACCATTGCTAGCCTCTCTAATACCGCGCACCTTTCGCCGGTATCATACACCCACCATATACGTTCCTCAAAATAGCCACCATACCTGCCTATTATGGCATTTCCATAGCCATTCTGAGATATATTTCCATGCAACTTTCCACTGTTCCGTTTATTATGACACACTCCATCATTGTCATATTGCTTAGCATAATCATGTAGTTGACATCGTATTTGTGGCAAAGCCACCATTCATAATTCTTTCATACATGTCACTCTTGATTCATTGCATATCCCAGTACACCGCCGGAGGCATTCATATAGAGTCATATTTTGTTCTAAGTATTGAGTTGTAATTGTTGAGTTGTAAGAAAATAAAAGTGTGATGATCATCATTATTAGAGCATTGTCCCAGTGAGGAAAGGATGATGGAGACTATGATTCCCCCACAAGTCGGGATGAGACTCCGGACGAAAAATAAAAAAGAAAGAAAGAAAACAGGCCAAAAAAAGAGAGAAAAGGCCCAAATTAAAAAAAAAGAAAAAGAGAGAAGGGACAATGTTACTATCCTTTACCA
The DNA here is from genome assembly GCA_034509565.1 of Triticum monococcum. Lineage (NCBI taxonomy): Eukaryota > Viridiplantae > Streptophyta > Magnoliopsida > Poales > Poaceae > Triticum > Triticum monococcum. The sequence continues at coordinate 703,290,604 of CM067847.1, forward strand.
TAATTGTGCTTCAAAGTAGCACCATGATATTCATGATAGAGAGTCTCTCATTTCGTCACTTTCATATACTAGTGGGAATTTTTAAGTTTAGAACTTGGCTTGTATATTCCAATGATGGGCTTCCTAAAAATGCCCTAGGTCTTCATGAGCAAGCAAGTTGGATGCACACCCACTTAGTTTATTTTGTTGAGCTTTCATATACTTATAGCTCTAGTGCATCCGTTGCATGGCAATCCCTCACTCACATTGATATCTATTGATGGGCATCTCCATAGCCCGTTGATACGCCTAGTTGATGTGAGACTATCTTCTCCCTTTTTTTGTCTTCTCCACAACCACCATTCTATTCCACATATAGTGCTATATCCATGGCTCATGCTCATGTATTGCGTGAAGATTGAAAAAGTTTGAGAATGTCAAAAGTATGAAACAATTGCTTGGCTTGTCATCGGGGTTGTGTATGATTTAAATACTTTGTGTGGTGAAGATAGAGCATAGCTAGACTATATGATTTTGTAGGGATAACTTTCTTTGGCCATGTTATTTTGAGAAGACATGATTGATTTGTTAGTATGCTTGAAGTATTATTTTTTTATGTCAATATTAAACTTTTATCTTGAGTGTTTCGGATCTGAATATTCATACCACAATTAAGAAGAATTACATTAAAATTAGGCCAAGTAGCACTTCACATCAAAAATTATCTTTTTTATCATTTACCTACTCGAGGACGAGCAGGAATTAAGATTGGGGATGCTTGATACGTCTCCAATGTATCTATAATTTTTGATTGATCCATGCTATATTATCTATTGTTTTGGACATTATTGGGCTTTATTATCCACTTTTATATTATTTTTGGCACTAACCTATTAACCGGAGGCCCAGCCCAGAATTGCTGTTTTTTGCCTGTTTTCGGGTTTCGAAGAAAAGGAATATTAAGCGGAGTCCAAACGGAATGAAGCCTTCGGGAACGTGATTTTTGGAACAAACAAGATCCAGGAGACTTGGACCCTATGTCAACCAACCAACAGGGAAGCCACGAGGTAGGGGGGCGCGCCTACCCCTCCCCCAGGCGCGCCCTCGACCCTCGTGGGACCCCTGTTGCGCCACCGACGTACTCCTTCCTCCTATATATACCCACGTACCCCCAAACGATCAGATACAGAGCCAAAACCCTAATTCCACCGCCATAACTTTCTGTATCCACGAGATCCCATCTTGGGGCCTGTTCCGGAGCTCCGCCGGAGGGGGCATCTATCACGGAGGGCTTCTACATCAACACCATAGCCTCTCCGATGAAGTGTGAGTAGTTTACCTCAGTCCTTCGGGTCCATAGTTATTAGCTAGATGGCTTCTTCTCTCTTTTTGATCTCAATACAATGTTCTCCCTGAGGGAGTCCTGGATTAGGGGGTGTCCGGATGACCGGACTATACCTTCAGCCGGACTCCTGGACTATGAAGATACAAGATTGAAGACTTCGTCCCGTGTCCGGAAGGGACTTTCCTTGGTGTGAAAGGCAAGCTTGGCGATACGGATATGTAGATCTCCTACCATTGTAACCGACTTTGTGTAACCCTAACCCTCTCCGGTGTCTATATAAACCGGAGGGTTTTAGTCGGTAGGACCACATATAGAACAACAATCATACCGTAGGCTAGCTTCTAGGCTTTAGCCGCTCCGATCTCGTGGTAGATCTACTCTTGTACAACCCATATCATCAATATTAATCAAGCAGGACGTAGGGTTTTACCTCCAACAAGAGGGCCCGAACCTGGGTAAAACTTCGTGTTCCTTGCCTCCTGTTACCATCCAGCCTAGACGCACAGTTCGGGACCCCCTACCCGAGATCCGCCGGTTTTGACACCGACATTGGTGCTTTCTTTGAGAGTTCCTCTGTGTCATCGCCGTTAGGCTTGATGGCTCCTACGATCATCAATAGCGATGCAGTCCAGGGTGAGACCTTCCTCCCCGGACAGATCTTCGTCTTCGGCGGCTTCACACTGCGGGCCAATTCACTTGGCCATCTGGAGCAGATCGAAAGCTATCACTAGTAGAAAAAGGGTCAAACGTGAAGCACATTAGTGCCGGTTCGTGGCGGCGATCAATAGTACCGGTTCGTGGCGAACCTTTAGTACCGGTTCATGCCACGAACCGGTACTAAAGAGGCTGTGTCAGCCTGCGGTCAGACTATGGCCCCACCATCACCATTTAGTGCCGGTTCGTACCACGAACCGGTACTAATGAGGTTACGGCAAGCTGTTTTTAGTCCCACCTCGCCAAGAGCGAGGCAGTATGAGCGGTTTATAAGCCGTGAGTGCACAGACAATGACGAAGAGTTGCAATGCTCACCTACATGTGTTGATTAGCTTCAAGCCATTCGGAATAGTGTAGATTGCACTACAGCATAGATTGCACTGAGCTATGTGCAGTGCAGTCTACACTATTCCGAATGGCTTGAAGCAAATTAACCAGCATTGCACCTCTTTTTTATTTTTAATAACTTATTTAAACTCCGGACTTCTTTTGTGTTCAGTATGCAGCATTTAAAACTCCGGACTTCTTTTTGTGTAAGTGACTTGGGAAACTCAAGTTTGGCAAACTCTACTGACTAAGAAATTTCTTCAAAAACAATTTCTATCCAATAAAAAAAGACTAGAGGATTACACTTTTCATAGGTTTTGATGAATGTGAACCACAATTTTTGAGTTACATTGACAGAGTAGTTGCCAATGGAGCTAACCCAATTCTAGGCTGATTGTTAGTCTAATGAAAGTCTATTAGCAAAACAATTTTCTAGTTTGTACATCATATCTTTCACAAATCTAGTGACAATACCAAAATATAAAGATGAAGGTTGGAGATATATCATATTCAAAAGGACCTTGTAGTTAGATATAGCAGAACCCACTAGTAGAAAAATGGTCAAATGTGAAGCACACATTAGTGCCGGTTTGAATTTGAGCCGGCACGAATGTGACCATTAGTGCCGATTCCAACGGCTAGCCGGGCTGCTACCATTAGTACCGGTTCGTTGCCAATCTTTAGCACCAGTTCGTGCCACGAACTGATACTAAAGAGTATCAGGGTTTCGGAGTCCGGAGTGGGTACTAATGTACAACTTTCACCGAAGCCCAGAGTGGGTACTAATGTGCATCCCACCAATCAGGAAGAATCACACGGATCGTGTGTTTCTTTCTAGATCTTGCGAGTCGTTGGATCAAGGGTGTGTTTCTTCCTAGCTCATGTGAGTCGTTGGATCGAAACTACCACAATCACTTTGTGAGCCAGACGACCCTATATATAGCCCACCTCTCGCCTTCCCTGCATAAGTCTTTCAGTTCATCGACTACATACATCTACCAGTTCATTGACTGCATACATCTACCAGTTCATCGACTGAATACAAATCATTCGGATTCGCCATCATACGCCCAACCGTGCATTTGATATGCATATATATGCATCACGAGCCACGGTAGGGTTGTATGATGGCGATACCGATTGGTTTGTTCTAGATCCGACATAAAAGGATTGATACAACTTCTTTTTTGTGACATAAGAGCTATCTCTCCTCCTACCTATTTTAGTTACACAACTACCTATTTGTGCCAAATTTTCACTTTTGCTATTGCTCTTGCATCATAAGCATCCATGTTAACTGGACTTACAAGTAATGCAATTTAACCAAACTATCTCGTGTTCAGTATGCAGCATTTAAAGCGACATCATCAATTTCCAACATGTTCTGACATCATTTGTTGTTTTTCGGTCATTTACCTAATTGTTTAGAGAGCTAAATGACCGTGAAATTGAAAATCACTACAAAATGAATCCTGAAAATGTTAAAACTTGGCATGGTATCATCATATCACCCGCATAGCATGCGCGAAAAAGTAGAGAGGGTTATGGCAAAAACTGGACGCACTTCGTGTACAAACTGGACAAACTCTTTCCGAGTATCAGGGTTTCGGACTATACAAAAATAAATAATGCAGAAAATAAAAAAACTATCCAAAAAAATTACTCAAAAATAAATAGAAGAAAATAAATAATGCAGAAAAGAAAAAACTATATAAAAAACTTCTCAAAAATTAATAAAAGAAAAAACTATATAAAAAATTTGGTGGCGCACTGCCGTGTGGGTCTACCAGACCTAGGGTGTGCAAATGCAGGCCCAGAAGGGCCAGCAGACTCACAAGGCAGCGCGCCCTAATTAATTAGGCCCAGAAGCCTGCTATATAAAGGAGTTCGAAGAGGTAGCCGCGGCTGGGTTTATAAACCAGTGCGGCTGCCCTTCACCGCGCGAGGTGGGACTAAACTTTCGGGTGGCAGCGCAAGGCCTTTAGTACCGGCTGGTGGCTCCAACCGGTACTAAAGGCCCCCCCTTTAGTACCGGTTGGTGGCTCCAACCGGTACTAAAGGCCTTCGTTTCCCGCCGCTTGGCCTGGCGAAAATAGGCCTTTAGTATCGGTTGGAGCCACGAACTGGTACTAAAGGCCCATCCTATATATATAGCACTTACGAAAATTTCAGTTTCATCTCCCCACTTCGTCTCCAACCTCCGCTGCGCGCGCCGCTCGATCCCGTCGTCGCCGCCCGTCGCCCGTACCGTCGTCCGTCGTCTCGGGCTGTCCCCGCTGCCGCCCGTCGTCGTCGTCGTCTCGCGCTGCCGCCCCGAACGCCGCCGCCGTCCGTCGTCATCGCCGCGGCCGTACGTCTCTCTCTCGCTCCCGCACACATATACACACACATACATACACACACATACACACACACACCGGCGCCCCCGCCCCGTACGCCGGCGCCCCCGCTCGTACGTACGGGGCGGCGGCGTACGGGGCCGCACACACACACACATATACCACAAACACACGCATACACACATACGTACACACATATACGTATATATACACACACATGCATACACACACACATAAACACACATACATTTTTTTACTTATTTTCTGTTTTTTAGAAAAGTTAATTAGATGATCGAATGTTAGATTAATGTCGAATGTTAGATGAATTAGCTAGCTAGATAGAAAAATTGTCGAACTAAAGATTAGAACTAGTTGAATAATTAATATAACTAGTTTATTTTTAGTAAGAAAATTTAGGTATATGAGATTAGAACTAGTTGAATAATTAATATAACTAGTTTATTTTTAGTAAGAAAATTTAGGTATATGAGATTAGAACTAGTTGAATAATTAATATAACTAGTTTATTTTTAGTAAGAAAATTTAGGTATATGAGATTTGATGATCTAATTAAAATATTATTTGTTAATGATTTTTTCTGTTTATTTAATTTTTTATATATTTTGAGTTTATATAAATGTTATATGAATTAGATAGAAAAGTTAAATATATAGTAATGTCAATTGAATATATAGCTAGATATATTAATGTCAAATGTTAGATGAATATATATTTGGCTAGATATAGGTGTTTAATGTTTCACCTATATGAACATAGGAAATGTCATCTGACGACGAAAAAGATTTTATTATGTGCGAACACTGTGAAGACCAGCGCGGCCTGTGCGATCAAAATTTCCATGTTGATGGTAGGCGCTTCAGCATCAAGCTGGATGAGACATTCAAAGTTGATACAGTAAGTCACTTTGTCAATTATTATTTGAATGCAAAACTTATGCTTCATTTGCTTCAACTTATAATTTTAAATTTTCACTATTCTACTAGCGCATCCCCTACCATGCAAGAATTTTTGTCTTGGATAAGATAGGTTTTAGTGCTATAGATGATATGGAGGTAAAGAGAGTTTACTTGAAGACGGAGCATGGGTATACTTTCAACGTCAAATTATATAATGGAGACACATACACCCATTTTGAATGCAAAACTTGGCAAGCACTATGCCAGGCTTATGCATTTGAGCCTGATATGGTTATCACCTTTGATATTCGTCCGGAAGATGATATTGAATGTAATATAGACATCTGGGTCGATGTGCAAACGCCTCCAGTTCTACCATTTGGTGAGTTTTTCTCAACCATGCATGCATATGTTTATGTCTTTCATACAGTTTATTCAAAAATAGTTGACAATTAATTTGTATTGTCAGCTTATTTTGGTTCAAGCAAACATGTCTGGCGCTTGGTAGACAGGACCTACTACTGCCCCGGGGCTCAACTAAACTGCGAGGAGATAAGTCATTATGTTTCATGGCTTGAGGATCTTAATACTGTCAAGACAAATTTTTTTCCTAAACTTAGAAATGTTAGTACTCAAAACGTGCGACCAATGGTGATCGTATTGAACTACGGTCACATCTATAATCAAAAGATGGTAAGATTTTAAATATTTGTCCTTAATTAGTGCATCTTTTGCATACATTATTTTTGAAGCTAAACTTTCATTGCTTAGTATATTAATTACTATACGATGTTGTTCAATAGGGACTTCCGATGACAGTTGTGCCTCAGTGGATCGAGACAAAAGGTCGCATGTCAATGGTTAGCTTACGACCAAGATTTCCAACATTGCACATGAGTGCATTCAGGATTTCTGAAAGCGAAGAATGCTTAATAGTGAAAGATTGGAGCAAAATTGTTAACGATCGCAGAGAAGTACTAGGGGGCAGTAAGGAGAAGCGCAACCCAAGATTAGGAGACAGATTCATCTGCCTGCTCCAGTATGATGAATCAGGAGAGCTATACATGTTCTATGCTATTCTACCTGAGAGGGAGCAGCAGGATCAGTAGCTACTAGTTCATGCTCTTAATTAGTACTTGTCTCATATCCGTGTCCTGAACTTCGATGTTGGTGATGATTATGTTGAACTTGATGATATCTTTGCTTCTGTTACAAAGTGAATGTTTCCTCTTTAAGGTAGCCATCGTTGATGATGATTAGATAGCTAGCGGTAATGACTATGATGATTAAATAGTGGTAATTAGACGACTACGATGATTTTTAGCTAGCTAGAGTTTATTTATTTATTAATATGCGATGATGATGATGACGACGACGACTACAACTCATTATAACGTAAAACAATCCTAAATTAAATTGATAACACAAATTTAATTGAAAAATACAAAGTAAAACAAAAACCCACAACAATTTAGTACCGGTTGGTGTTACCAACCGGTACTAAAGGGCTCCCGGCCCCCGGAGCTGGCTCGTGCCACGTGGTTCCCCTTTAGCACCGGTTCGTGCGGAACCGGTACTAAAGGGGGGGGGGCTTTAGTGCCGGTTCCTGAACCGGCACTAAAGGGCCTTACAAACCGGTGCTATTGCCCGGTTCTGCACTAGTGTATGCCCCTGGCCGTCAGGTCAGATTTGGAAGTTTAAACTACACGGCTGACATCCGCGGGGACTTGATCTTCGACGGATTCGAGCCACTGCGGAGCGCGCCGCACTGTCACGATGAGCATGATCTAGCTCTGCCGCCGAACAGTGCCCTAGAGGCCGCACCCGCATCGGCTTCGACCCTTAATTCGGAGCCAACTGCGCCGATCGAGGATGGGTGGTTGGATGCCGCCTCGGGGGCTGCGATCCCAACGGCGATCGAGCCGAAGACCAGCCCCGTACTCCGGGAGACTCGTGACTCCAAGGAGCCGGACTCCTCTCCGGACTCCGAACCCTCCGCGCCCCTGCCGATCGAATCCGATTGGGCGCCGATCATGGAGTTTACTACGGCGGACATCTTTCAGCACTCGCCTTTCGGTGATATTCTGAAGACACTAAAGTCTCTCTCTTTATCAGGAGAGCCCTGGCCGGACTACGGTCAGCAAGGTTGGGATACGGACGATGAAGAAATTCAAACAAGACCTGCGAGATATGTTGGAGGACAAGGCAAGGCAAAAAAGATCGATCTACGGATCGCGTGGGCGCCCCACGACTTGGTACGATAACCGTCATGCCAGACACAAATCCGGTAGGGCCGAACACAGTAGACAAAGCTCATTGGAGCTACGTCGTGATATAGCCCAGTATAGAGGCACCGCACACCCACTATGCTTCACAGACAAAGTAATGGATCATCAAATCCCCGAGGGTTTCAAACCCGTAAACGTCGAATCATATGATGTCATAACAGATCCTGCGGTATGGATCGAGGATTATCTCCTCCATATCCACATGGCCCGCGGCGATGATCTCCATGCCATCAAATACCTCCCACTCAAGCTTAAAGGACCAGCTCGGCATTGGCTTAACAGCTTGCCAGCGGGATCAATCAGTTGTTGGGAGGACCTGGAAGGCGGATTCCTCGACAATTTCCAGGGCACTTATGTGCGACCACCATACGCCGATGACCTAAGCCACGTAATTCAGCAGCCCGAGGAATCGGCCAGGCAATTCTGGACACGGTTCCTAACAAAGAAAAACAAATAGTCGACTGTCCAGACGCAGAGGCCATAGCAGCCTTCAAGCACAATATCTGTGACGAGTGGCTTGCCCGGCACCTTGGACAGGAAAAGCCGAAATCTATGGCAGCACTCACGACACTCATGACCCGCTTTTGCGCGGGAGAAGACAGCTGGCTTGCTCATTGCAACAATATGACCTAGAACCCTGGTAATTCGGATACCAGGGACAGTAGTGGCAGGTCGCATTGCAACAAGCGGAAGCGCCGCATTAACGGCGACAATGCTGAGGATACGACAGTTAATGCCGGATTCAGAGGCTATAAATCCGGTCAGCGGAAAAAGCCATTCAGAAGAAATCCTAGGGGGCCGTCCAGTTTGGACCGAATACTCGACCGCTTGTGCCAGATACATGGCACCCCCGAAAAGCCGGCCAATCACACCAACAGGGATTGTTGGGTGTTCAAGCAGGCAGGCAAGATAAATGCCGAAAATGAATACAAGGGGCTGCATAGCGATGACGACGAAGAGCCCCGGCCGCTAAACAACAGTGGACAGAAGGGTTTTCCCCCACAAGTGCGGACGGTGAACATGATATACGCAACCCACATCCCCAAGAGGGAGCGGAAGCGCGCGTTAAGGGACGTATACGCGGTAGAGCCAGTCGCCCCAAAGTTCAACCCATGGTCCTCCTGCCCGATCACCTTTGATCGAAGGGACCATCCCACTAGCACCCGTCATGGCAGATTTGCCGCATTGGTTCTAGACCCAATTATAAACGGATTTCATCTCACTAGAGTCCTTATGGACGGCGGCAACAGCCTGAACCTGCTTTACCAGGATATAGTGCAGAAAATGGGCATAGATCCCTCAAGGATTAAGCCCACCAAAACGACCTTTAAAGGCGTAATACCAGGTGTAGAGGCGAACTGTACAGGCTCAGTCACACTTGAAGTGGTCTTTGGACCTCTGGATAATTTCCAAAGCGAGGAGTTAATCTTCGACATAGTCCCATTCTGCAGTGGCTATCACGCACTGCTCGGGCAAACCGCATTCGCCAAGTTCAATGCGGTACCACACTACGCATACCTTAAGCTCAAGATGCCAGGCCCTCGAAGAGTAATTACGGTCAATGGAAACACCGAACGCTCCCTCCGAACGGAGGAGCACACGGCGGCCCTTGCAGCGTAAGTACAAAGCAGCCTCTCCAGGCAGTTCTCCAGTCCAGTCATTAAACGTCCGGACACCGTCAAGCGCGCCCGGAGTAACCTACAACAAGACCGCCTGGCACGTTCCGAGCAGGCGTAGCAATGCGGCCCCAACCCCAGCCCTCGCAAAAATGCGACACCAGTGCTTCGCGTACATAACTACGCTCTAGAAATACAATGGGTACAGGGGGAGGGGCACCATCACGGCATGCCCGAAACACGGCTTAAACTGCACTAGGGGCTGCCGATTTTTTAATTTTCTCTTACTTTCAGGACTCCATTCTTCGGAAGGCCTATTCGGCAGTTCAATTGCCCCATAAACGATGCAAGAACCAGGGAAGCAGACAAGCCATGCTGCATTACGGAACTCCCAGGTGGTCTCTATCACGAGAAATATACCTGTTTCGCATACCATTGCGCAGCCTGCCCCTGGAATGGACATGTTAAATAGTCCAACCTTTTGCTTATCGCACTATTTATATCGTTCTGCTTTGATCGCAGCCCTTTTAAACAAACAATGCATAGCTTTTGTCTATTTTTGCATTACTTTTTTTACAAATATATGTTCCTTAATGACATGTTGCACCCGTACACTTTGGTACGACCAAAATACTCCAGGGGCTTTAGTACCCCTCAATATGGTGTGAGAAGTCCGAACACTTTACCAAGTGCGGCACCCCGAACTTATAGCATTATATGCATCGGCTCCGACTCATGTCTTGGGTCAATAGTTGGGTTTGCCCGGCTCCTATGTTTTGGTGCCTTACGTTCCGCTATATCGGCTAAGGTAGCACTAGGAGAACTACTGCAATTGTGCCCAAGTTGAGCTGGGTCGAGCACCTCAGTAGAGAAAGCTAAAACTAACTATCATGATGAAGCAAGAGCTGGTCGTTGTTCGAGAGGTTTTTTGAGTCCCTAAAGACTTATGCCGCTTAGAGCGAGGAGTCGGCTCTGTCCGGCCAAGGCATGAATAGCGCCCTGAACTCGGTCTTCCAAATACCAGGGGCTTCGCCAAAATTTAAAATTATAGAATTCTATGGCTAAGTTAGAGTGTTCACACATTATAGTCTGATTGCCTTGTTTGTTGTGCTGAGCACCTCCCTCGAAGGACCCAAACATGGGAAAAAGATCGCTCGGGTTTATCCCCGAACACCCCAGCACTAGCGGCACGGGGGCAGAAGCCGACGACTCGCCATCTCTCAGAATTGATAAACAGCCACACAGAAGGTAATATTTTAAATTCCAACAGCATTGCTTAGCGCATATGAACAAGTTTTCAGCGCACAGGACAAAACGAGCGAGTTTTACTCAAAAATTACAACCCTGGAACATTCATCCGCCATAAGGCGGGCACCCTTCAGAACATCCTTATAATAATTCTCGGGCTTGCGATACTCTTTCCCTGGAGGTGGCCCGTCCTTCACAAGATTCTCAGCATCCAGCTTGCCCCAGTGCACCTTAGCACGGGCAAGGGACCTATGGGCACCCTCAATGCAGACGGAGCGCTTGATGAGTTCGAGCCTTGGACATGCCCCCACCAGGCGCCGCACCAGCCCGAAATAGCTCCCAGGCAGAGCCTCTCCAGGCCACAGCCGAACTATGAGGCCCTTCATGGCCTGTTCGGCCACCTTGTGGAGCTCGACCAGTTGCTTCAGCTGGTCGCTCATTGGCACGGGGTGTCCGGCCTCAGCATACTGAGACCAGAACACCTTCTCTGTCGAGCTGCCCTCCTCAGCTCGATAGAATGCGGCGGCATCGGACACGCTATGGGGAAGATCTGCGAATGCTCCTGGAGAGCTCCGGATTCGGGTAAGTAACAAGTAACTCACGTTTATGTGTTTGCTTTGCATAAAGAATGCCTTACCCGCCGCTATCTTTTTCACCGCATCCAACTCCTGGAGGGTCTTCCGGGATTCGGCCTTGGCAGACTTGGCATTTTCAATAGCCATCGCGAGCTCGGATGCTCGCGTCTTTGAGTCAAGCTCCAAACTCTCATGTTTTTTCATGAGAGCCTGGAGCTCTTGCCGCACCTTGCCAACCTGGGCCTCATACTTATCCCGCTCGGTGCGCTCCATGGCTGCCCTCTTCTCGGCCTCAAACAGTGCTTGCTTAAGGGTCACCACCTCAGACGTGGCCCCTACAATAGCCACGATAATCCTGTCATTTTTTGCAATTGCACTATATATATATATATTTATTTAAACAAGGTATTTCTTACCTTCCTTGTCCTCGAGCTGATTCTTGGCATGCCCGAGCTCTTGCTCAGACTGCTCGAGGTTCTGCTTTAGCGTGTCCACTTCCGCAGTCAGTACGGCGGACGCCAGTAGAGAAGCCTGCATACGCATATTGACTCCTTTTTGTTACACTCCTGCGAATTTTATTTGATCCTCTATTCGGCTTTTCTTCCCGAACGCCAAACAGAGTATCAGGGGCTACTGTCTATGCGGTAATATTATTTACACATTCTTTACTTACCTCAAAGCTTGTTAAAAGGCTAGCACAAGCTTCAGTCAGTTTGCTCTTGGCGGACTGAACCTTCTGGACCACCGCACTCATAATGGTGCGGTGCTCCTCGTCGATGGAGGCGCCTTTGAGCACCGCCAACAGATTGTCCGGCGCCTCCGGTTGGACGGGGGTCACCGGCACGGTGGGCTTGCTCCCCTTGGAAGGAGGTCGCCCACCGGACTCTGGAACCTTTGAAGGTTCCGGAGCGGTGTCCGGCCTAGAGCCGGACTTGGAGCCCTGGGGGGTTTTATCCCCTTCACTCCTGGAGTCCGGGAGGTCGCCTTGCGGTGCCTCCAGGACCACCTCCTCCTGGCTTGGGACCTGTTGGGACAACACTTCGGCGTCGTCCGTAGGGCGGGGGGAGGAAGCCGTCGGAAGCGAATTCACATCCGACGAGTCTAGTGAACCGCTCGACGACGCGTCGAGCCGGTCTTTGGGTGGGATGCATAATCATATTTGACATAAGGGAAAGCTGTGCAATAAAGGAATACTATGAATTACTCTGGTATCCGGATACTTACGATTTCGCCAGGGGCTTGGTCTGAGCGGCCACTCCTCTCCGCCGTCGTCGGTGTTGGTGGACTAGTCCGGAGGAAGGGTTTTCCCCTTCTTGGACCCTTCGGCCTCCCCAGTGAGGGCGGCCTTCCTTTTCTTCTCCCCCACCCGCTGGAGGGGGAGAGGTCTCTTCTTCCTCCTCCTCGTCGTCACGGGAGGAATGCGCCTTGGAGCCGTCGGATGATGAACCCGACACCTCCTGGCGCCGGGCACTTTTTCGAGTCCCCGTGGCCTTCTTCATGGCCTTCTTCTCCGGCACCACATAGGGTGCCGGAACCAGCAACTTCGCCAAGCGGGCATCGGCTGGGTCTTCGGGCAAAGGAGCCGGACAGTCGATCTGTCCGGACTTCGCCTGCCAATCCTGTCAAAGGTAAGGGAGCTTACATCCCGCATAGAGTTAAACTATGAAAAACTAATACCCTATAAAAGGTACAAACAACTTACCGCGCTAGCGTGACGCTGCGCGTTGAATCCGCGATCCTCGGTAGCGGATGCAGGAGCCTCGGCGCCCTTGAAAAGCACCTTCCAGGCATCTTCGTACGTCGTGTCGAAGAGCCTGCTCAGAGTTTGGTGCTGCGCCGGGTTGAACTCCCACAGATTGAAGGCCCGTTGTTGACACGGGAGGATCCGGTGGATGAGCATAACCTAGACTACGTTGACAAGCTTGAGCTGCTTGTTCACCAGGGTTTGGATGCATGTTTGCAGTCTAGTCACCTCTCCTTTGCTGCCCCACGATAGGCCCATCTCTTTCCAGGACGTGAGCCGCGTTGGGGGTCCGGACCGGAACTCGGGGGCTGCGACCCACTCAGGGTCGCGCGGCTCGATGATGTAAAACCACCCCGATTGCCACCCCTTCAGGGTCTCCACAATGGAGCCCTCGAGCCATAAGACGTTGGGCATCTTGCCCACCATAGCGCCTCCGCACTCTGCCTGGTTGCCGCGCACCACCTTCGGCTTGACATTGAAAGTCTTGAGCCATAGGCCGAAATGGGGGCGGATGCTGAGGAAAGCCTCGCACACGACGATAAACGCCGAGATGTTGAGGATGAAGTTCGGGGCTAGATCATGGAAATCCAGGCCATAGTAGAACATGAGTCCCTGGACGAATGGGTGGATAGGAAAGCCCAGTGCACGGAGGAAGTGGGGAAGGAACACTACCCTCTCATGGGGCCTCGGGGTGGGGAGGAGCTGCCCCTCTTCGGGAAGCCGGTACGCGATGTCGTTAGACAAGTATCTAGCCTTCCTCAGTTTTTTGATGTGTCCCTCCGTGACGGAGGAGACCATCCACTTGCCTCCCGCTCCGGACATGGCTGGAGAAGGTTGAGGTGGGAAGTGCGGACTTGGGCGCTGAAGCTCGAGTGCGCGAAAATGGATAGGCAAAGGAGGAAGAAGGCGTAGGTGAAAAGGTGGATCCTTATCCCCTTATATGGGTGGACGCGACTACGTGTCCCCACCACCCTGGTAAAACTCGCTTATCTCCAAGCGCCATAATCAATGGCGCGGTTGGGTTACCCACTCCCGTATTGATGAGAATCCTGGGATAAGGGGACACGATCTCCTCTTTAACAAGACGTGCCAAGGAAACCGCCTCGCATGACTCGCTGAGGTGGGACAATAAAACGATTCGAATAAAGGCTTGGCCGTGGTGCGATGTCACACTACGGAATACGTCAGCAGATTAGATTTGTGTAAATATTATTCTCTCTATGGCAATATGTGGAAACTTATTTTACAGCGCCGGACACTATCTTTGTGTTCAAAATCTTCTATGAAGTACTTGGAGGAGGAACCCGCCTTGCAATGCCGAAGACAATCTGCGCGCCGGACTCGTCGTTATTGAAGCCTGGTTCAGGGGCTACTGAGGGAGTCCTGGATTAGGGGGTGTCCGGATGACCGGACTATAACTTTAGCCGGACTCCTGGACTATGAAGATACAAGATTGAAGACTTTGTCCCGTGTCCGGAAGGGACTTTCCTTTGCGTGAAAGGCAAGTTTGGTGATACGGATATGTAGATCTCCTACCATTGTAACCGACTTTGTGTAACCCTAACCCTCTCCGGTGTCTATATAAACCGGAGGGTTTTAGTCCGTAGGACAACATATAGAACAACAATCATACCATTGGCTAGCTTCTAGGGTTTAGCCTCTCCGATCTCGTGGTAGATCTACTCTTGTACAACCCATATCATCAATATTAATCAAGCAGGACGTAGGGTTTTACCTCCATCAAGAGGGCCCAAATCTGGGTAAAACTTCTTGTTCCTTGCCTCCTATTACCATCCAGCCTAGACGCACAGTTCGGGACCCCCTACCCGAGATCCGCCGGTTTTGACACTGACACTCCCCCTCTCTTGTGGAGATCTATTCGATGTGATCTTCTTTTTGCGGTGTGTTTGTTGAGACCGATGAATTGTGGGTTTATGATCAAGATTATCTATGAACAATATTTGAATCTTCTCTGAATTATTTTATGTATGATTGGTTATCTTTGCAAGTCTATTTGAATTATCAGTTTGGTTTGGCCTACTAGATTGATCTTTCTTGCAATGGGAGAAGTGCTTAGCTTTGGGTTCAATCTTGCGGTGTCCTTTCCCAGTGATAGTAGGGGCAGCAAGGCACGTATTGTATTGTTTCCATCGAGGATAACAAGATGGGGTTTTTATCACAGCGCATGAATTTATCCCTCTACATCATGTCATCTTGCTTAAGGTGTTACTCTGTTTTCATGAACTTAATACTCTAGATGCATGCTGGATAGCGGTCGATGAGTGGAGTAATAGTAGTAGATGCAGGCAGGAGTCGGTCTACTTGTCTCAGACGTGATGCCTATATACATGATCATACCTAGATATTCTCATAACTATGCTCAATTCTGTCAATTGCTCAACAATAATTCGTTCACCCACCGTAAAATACTTATGCTCTTGAGAGAAGCCACTAGTGAAACCTATGGCCCCCGGGTTTATCTTCATCATATTAATCTTCCAATACTTAGTTATTTCCTTTGCTTTTATTTTACTTTGCATCTTTATCAAAAAAATACCAAAAATATTATCTTATCATATCTATCATATCCCACTCTCGTAAGTGATCGTGAAGGGATTGACAACCCCTTATCGCGTTGGTTGCGAGGAGTTATTTGTTTTGTGTAGGTACGAGGGACTCGCGCGCAGCCTCCTACTGGATTGATACCTTGGTTCTCAAAAACTGAGGGAAATACTTATGCTACTTTGCCGCATCATCCTTTCCTCTTCACGGAAATCCAACGCAGTGCTCAAGATGTAGCAGTGATTCCAGTACTTCAACTTTTCCTTCTTCAACTTTAATGTCTAACAAGACCCAGTGGTAACTGCATGCACACACGTTTGCATGTCTTAATTAAGCAGGTATGTGCATAACACTAATCAACTACCCTAAACCATATACACATAATTATTAACATCTAGCTAGCTAGTAAGCAAAAACAGAATTTGTAGTACAAGACAGTGGGACTCACCGAAAGTTGTAAGGAAGTAGTATATCTTCATTGCTATTGAGGCGCTTCAAGAACTCTAGCATTTTATTCTCTACATCTTGTTTACAATATTCACATGTCCATGTATTTTCATTAATGGTATTTGGGTCAATGAACCCAATGCCACAGCGTCCAGATTTTTTCATTTCATATATCTTCATCCTGCATAATACCACAAAAAAGAATATAGTGAGGATAATTACAGGTAATGATCGATCAATGAGCACTAAATCTAGCTTGAGACTTAAATTGCAGAAAGAAATCACTTACAGACAATAGCAACTGACGAGAGATTTGTCGAGTGCATCTTGATTGAATAACTGAAATATTTCTGAATACTCAATGGACAGAGCTAGCTTATGGAAGTAATGCTCTTCCTTGACCTACACCATGAGGGACTATCGATTGGAACTCTTGGTAATTTTCATGTACCAATCATGCAATTCATACATTCTCGTTGGGAGGTTCTTGACCTCCTCGGGCTCGACCATAGGTTGGCCGCAGACATATTTCCATTTTATTTCCTCCTCTCTAAGCGGAGACATGGGCTCGATCTCGAGGAGTTGTCCAATAGTGATATTGAGCATTTGAGCCTGCATTATATGCTTCTCGGTTATTACAAGACTGCCCAGCTAGGGAACAGTTTGCCTACATCTATATAGGGCGGTGGTACTCTCATGTGTTGTTGGCACAACAAGCGGGGGGGGGGGGGGGGAGGACGGGAGGGTCGACTGCGCCGCCTGTTCTCCCAGCTAGGGAACAGTTTCCCCGTATTTTTTGCCAGCTGCTTGGCTCGAGCTCAAGCTCGACTCCTTCTGTAGTCATGCTCGAAGTGCCTTCCTGATTTGGCGCTCATAGTCTGAGTCAACAGGCTTGGGAGCTGGTGGTCTAGCCATACGAATGAAGTGGTCAATCTTTTCCTTAGGCACTTTCTCCCTTAGCGGTGGTGCCGGTTTCGGTCCAAAATAGGCGTCCACTTCGGCATGCACTATGGCTGTGTTTTGCTTCTCGGTCATGTCATAAGGCCTCTGAGGAAGAGGAGTGAGGCTTGGACCATATTTATATCGCTTGCCTCCACCTGTACCTCCTGTACTACCTAGACTCATAGCGCTACGCACCATAGCTATGGCGGATCTCTTCTGCGATTGCTGAGGCGGCGGAGACGGCTGACGTGGCTGAGTTGGAGTAGGAGGAGTGGCCTAACGTTGTGCCTGACTTGGAGGAGGAGGAGTGGCCTGACGCGTTGGTGGACTTGGAGGAGCGGGAGTCTGCTGACGTGGTGGCGGACTTCGAGGAGGAGTCTGCTGACGCTGTGCCGGACTTGAAGCAGGAGGAGTGGCATGACGCTTTGCTAGACTTGGAGGAGGAGGAGTGGCGTGAGGCTTTGCTGGACTTGGAGGCGGAGGAGTGGCCTGACGCGGTGGCGGACTTGGAGGAGGGGGAGGTTGCTGACACGGTGGCGGACTTTGAGGAGGTGTCGGTTGATGCGGTGTCGGTGGCCTTGGAAAGATGATGCAATCCTTTCTCCATAGGATGATACCATGTTTGGCCTCTCCCAGTGTGTGCTCCTCGTCACCTCCAGGAATGTCAAGCTCTAGGCCTGAATATTGGTCCACCACTTCATCAACCTGGACACAAGCATAGCCGGCTGGAATCGGGTTGCAATGGAAGGTTGCATCGGGGGAATTTGTATAAGCAATGGCGTCCGCCACCTTCATGGATATGTTCTTCATTTTGAAGTGTAGCTCACAGTTAGTGCTCTCCATGATGTCATCCAGAGGGTATCTATCCAGCAGTGCGTCGCCCGGGGCGGAACCAACGCTGCTTCTCAGCATGGATGGGACGGTGCTATCCAATGCTGGATCGTCCGCTAGCTGTTGCCACTGCTGTGACCCCCTTTCCTGGCTAAGTGAGTTGATCTGCTGCTGCTGCTGCCATTGAAATTTGAGTGCCAAGTCCCCGTGTGCTGATTCTAGGCCTTGAAGGCGTTCTGCTTCCTGCTTCCTCTGCTCCTCCTCCAGCTTCCTCTTCTTCTCCTCCTCCAGCTTCCTCTTCTTCTCCTCCTCCATCTTCCTTCTTGCACAGGTTCAGTAGTCGGCATTCCAGTCCGAAAAGCCCTCATACCACAGAACAACGCCCTTGCCTCGTGTTCTTCCCGGGTGTTCAGGATTTCCCAGGGCACACGTAAGCTCGTCATTCTCTCTGTTGGGCGTGAACACCCCCGTTTGAGCATCTTCTATTACTTGAAGTAACTTATCTTCGGCTCCTTTTAGACTTGCCTTCTTCGAAACCAGGCATGTCTTTGGGTCCAACGCCCCCCATGTGCATAGAACCAAGTTCTGCACCTAGGGTGCCAACTCCTAGTAAATGGATCGACCCCTGCATCCAACATCTCTTGCTCAGACTTATCTCACTTAGGCATTGCCACCGCGTAGGCACCTGGCCCCAGCCTATGGAACTGCGTCTTTTTTGCAGCATTGGCCTTGTTTTTTCTCGACCGTTCCTTAGATAATTTTGATTCCTTGAATTTCATGAAAGAGGACCAGTGTTCTCTTTGCTTCTCCAGTGTTCCCTTGAATTATGGAGTCTTCCTTCCTCCTTCGACGTATTTGGCCCATACAGTTTTCTTGTGGGTGTTGAATGCAATTGCCATCTTCCTAAGAGCAGCATCCTTGACTTTCTGCACATCTGCATCAGTGAAATTATCTGGTAGGGTGAAATGTTCCATGAGAGATTCCCAAAGCGTTTTTTAATCTGTCATCGACCCAACTAACATCTGGATATTTATTTTTTGGCTCTTTCCATTCTTGAATGGAGATCGGGAGTTGGTCCTTCGCAAGAACTCCGCACTTACGAATGAACTTGTTCGCAATGTTCTTAGGCCTGATTGGTTCGCCATTAGGTTTGATGGCATCAATGTTGTACTTTACACCGTCCTTTCAACTTTTTGCCCGGGCCTCGCTTTGTCCTGCTGATTGTAGAAGCAGATTTGCTCGATCCGGAGGGCTAAAAGAAGAAAGATTGATTCGTTAATATATCTTCAAATCAAAAAACATGTGATGATCACCAGATGCCTGCTTATATAAATATACCTCGTCGGTCTTTGTTATTTCAAGATCAACATTGTCTGCGTCATCATAATCAAAATCATAGTTCATGACTTCATCAATTCGGTCGTCGACATCGAATATCTTATCATCATCATCCTCGGTATTGTTCAGATATTCGGAGTCCTCATAATCTTCATTCTGATCATCTAGCCCGCGAGGGCTGCGTATGATCTCGAACATGGTCTCTTCTCCCTCTCTGCTGGCATTGTCCACCATAGCTTTTGTTTAACTAATCCAGAAGGAATATAAAAAAATTTGGTATTCAAATTACAATGCATGGGTGCAATCAATAAGGAAAAACTGAATCATAGTACATAATATGCATCGTCTCGAATAATATATAATCTCGAATACATCGTCTCGAATAATATATAATCTCAAATACATCGTATCTAATAATATATATAATCTCGAATGCATCGTCTCGAATATTATATATCGAATACATCACTAGCTAGCTAGCTAATAAAGATCGAATACTACAGAAGAATCTAGGCCACTCGCGGTTCCTGAGGCGCGGGCGGTGGACACCCAAAGAGAAGGAACCATCACATGATCATATCTCCGGTCATCTGCCAAAAGAACCTGCCACGTATTGGAGAACCTGACGTCCATAGAAGCCATGTAGCGACAGACATGCTCGTCCTCCTCCCTGATATGGCAACGCACCACCTCCGGCGGGGCTGTCTTCCTCTGCACCGAATGTGGCCGACGCGAATGCCACCAAAGGAAATCAGGGTCAACGACGGGACTTGGGTCTGGGTTCCTCACCAAGCGGCGTGCCCCTGAAGGTAGCACCTCCCAGTGCCAGCCCGGCGGAGCCTATACCCGGACATGGTTCCTCTGAAGCAGGACGTCGTCGTGAACGGGTCGACGACGAGGATGCGGGCCGGGCATCGTCGAAAACAAATACTATATGCCCGTAAAAAGTAACATTTTTTAAATTATTGGTTTTTGATAACTAAAATTCTGCAAATTCTAATTATTTTCTATAACAAAAATTATAAGATACTAAAAAAACATCGATCATCGTCTAACAATTTGACATTAATCTAATTCATCTAGCTAAAACTAACATTTCTAAAATTTCTAACATTTGTAATATTTCTATAACTAAAAAACAGAAAAATTTCTAACATTTCTATAAATATTTCTACAACTAAAAGATAGAAAAATTAATAACATTTGTATCACTAAAAACATAAAAAATACTAACAATTTTACAACTAATTAACAATGTGTGTGTGTGTACATGGCGGCCGGGGCGGGAGCTCACCGGCGAGGCGAGGCGATGGGGGGCGGCGACGGGGACGGTGACGGGCGGCGACGACACGGATGGCGACGAATGGGACGGGGACGGGACGGTGACGATGGGGACGGGGAGGCGACGACGCGGACGGGGACGGCCGGGGCGGCAACGACGGGGACGGGGGCAGCAACGGGGGCCGGCAGCGACGGGAGCGGCGATGGGGGCGGCGGGCGACGGGGCAGAGGAGAAGAAGCAGATGAAAACTGCCGAAATTTGTAAGTGCTGCTTATATAGGATGGGCATTAGTACCGGTTGGTGCCACCAACCGGTACTAAAGGTCAAATTTGGCCAGGCCTAGCGGCGGGAAGTGACACACTTTAGTACCGTTGGAGCCACCACTTGGTACTAAAGGGTCTGCGCTGCCAGGTGATGTCTACTACACAACCTTCTTCTTGTAGACGTTGTTGGGCCTCCAAGTGCAAAGGTTTGTAGGACAGTAGCAAATATTCCTCAAGTGGATGACCTAAGGTTTATCAATCCGTAGGAGGCGTAGGATGAAGATGGTCTCTCTCAAGCAACCCTGCAACCAAATAACAAAGAGTCTCTTCTGTCCCCCAACACACCCAATACAATGGTAAATTGTATAGGTGCACTAGTTCGGCAAAGAGATGGTGATACGAGTGCAATATGGATAGTAGATAATAGTTTTTGTAATCTGAAATAATAAAAACAGCAAGGTAGCAAGTGATAAAAGTGAGCGTAAACGGTATTGCAATCTGTTGAAACAAGGCCTAGGGTTCATACTTTCGCTAGTGTAAGTTCCCTCAACAATACTAACATAATTGGATCACATAACTATCCCTCAACATGCAACAAAGAGTCACTCCAAAGTCACTAATAGCGGAGAACAAACGAAGACATTATGGTAGGGTACGAAACCACCCCAAAGTTATTCTTTCCAATCAATCCGTTGGGCTATTCCTATAAGTGTCACAAACAGCCCTATAGTTCGTACTAGAGTAACACCTTAAGACACAAATCAACCAAAACCCTAATGTCACCTAGATACTCCAATGTCACCTCACGTATCCGTGGGTATGATTATACGATATGCATCACACAATCTCAGATTCATCTATTCAACCAACACATAGGACCTCAAAGAGTGCCCCAAACTTTCTACCGAAGAATCACGACGAAAACGTGTGCCAACCCCTATGCATAGGTTCATGAACCCGCAAGTTGGTCACCAAAACATACATCAAGTGGCACGTGGTATCCCATTGTCACCACAGATATCCACGGTAAGACATACATCAAGTGTTCTCAAGTCTTTAAAGACTCAATCACATAAGATTACTTCAAAGGGGAAACTCGATTCATTACAAGAGAGAAGAGGGGGAGGAGAAACATAAGATCCAACTATAATAGCAAAGCTCGCGATACATCAAGATCGTGCCAAATCAAGAACACGAGAGAGAGAGAGAGAGAGAGATCAAACACTTAGCTACTGGTACATACCCTCAGCCCCGAGGGAGAACTACTCCCTCCTCGTCATGGAGAGCACTGGGATGATGAAGATGGCCATCGGAGAAGGATTCCCCCTCCAGCAGGGTGCCAGAATGGGTCTAGATTGGTTTTCGGTGGCTACGGAGGCTTCTGGCGGCGGAACTCCCGATCTAATCTCTGTTCTGGAAGTTTTAGGGTACGACTTTATATATGGGTGCAGGAAGTACGTCGAAGGAGCCATGAGGGCCCCATGAGGCAGGGGTGCGTGCCCTAGTGGGGTGGGCGCGCCCCCCACCCTCGTGGGCAGCCCGTGTCTTCCCTGACATGCGCTCCAAGTTCCCTGGGTTGCTTTCCTTCCAAAAAGAACTTCTCTAGTTAATTTCGTTCCGTTTCGACTCTGTTTGATATTCCTTTTCTTCGAAACACTGAAATAGGCATAAAACAACAAATCTGGGCTGGGCCTCCGGTTAATAGGTTAGTCCCAAAAGTAATATAAAAGTGGATAATAAAGCCCAATATTGCCCAAAACAGTAAATAATATAGCATGGAGCAATCAAAAATTATAGATACGTTGGAGATGTATCACCAGGCGAGGCGCGCAAAGTTTAGTCCCACCTCGCCTAGCGAAGGGCAGCGGCACTGGTTTATAAACCCAGCCACGGCTGCTCCTTCGAGCTCCTCTCCAAAGCAGGCCTTGTGGGCCTACCTGTTCTGTGCTGCCCTATGGGCCAACTGGGCCTTGCGGTCCTGCATCCTGGCCCAACAACAGGTTGGGTTTCTAGTCATATGCTGGCCGCTGTGGCCCAGTAGACGGGCTTTTTTATTTTTTATTTTCTTTGTTTTGCTTTATTTATTTTGCTTTATTTATTTCTGAGTTGTTTTTTGCTGTATTTAGAGTTTCTTTGTGAATATTTTTTCTTTATGTACAAAAAATTACAAACTTTCTGTTAGTGCCGGTAGTTTTCAAATTTAAGTAGTTTAAATTTTGAATTATTTAAAATTTGTGTGAATTACTAGTTTGTGAATAACTTAACTTTAAAAATACATTTTTCAGTGATTCTTTTTTCTTATGTTTAATATTAGTGTGTTTTATCATTATATTCAATTTGGTAATTCTTAGGTTATCTAAAAAAATGAAATGCCTTTGTAAGAGATGAGTTTTTGTCCGAAACCCTGATACTTCGAAAGAGAATGTCCATTTTGTACACGAAGTGGATCCTGTTTTTGCCGTAACCCTCTCTACTTTTTTGTACATGCTATGTGGGTGAAATTATGATACCATGCCAACTTTCAACCTTTTCGGAGTTCATTTGAAGTGTTTTTCAATTTCAGGGTCATTTAGCTGAAAAAAATCAATAAATGCATGAAAGAATTTGTTTGCAAATAAAATTTCTTCGCGTTTGAAATGCCAAAACACATAACTACCCTAACTATTACAGAGATTCCCTCATGCGTGTGAAACACAGAAGAAAGTGATGATAGTGAAGCCGGTCACATCCCAGATCTTTGGGTGTGGAACTTTTTCTTTGCGTGTGTCCCTTTGCGCCGTAACCATGGAAAATCTTCATCATTTAACTGGATGCTCGGGTCAATATTCACTGTGAATGGAGCAATTTCATCAAATTTTTCATAATCTTCTGACATGCCTGTCTTGTCATCTACTCCCATGATGTTTCTAATTCCCAAAAAGAACTATGTGGCACTTTGGCTCATCGTATGATGCATTGGCTTCCTTATCTTTTCTTTTTCTTGGCTTGGTAGACATGTCCTTCACATAGAAAACCTGTGCCACATCATTGGCTAGGACAAAATGGTTCGTCTGCATACGTAAGATTATGGAGATCCAATGTTGTCACTCCGTACTGTGGGTCTTCCGTTACCCCGCCTCGTGTCATATCGACCCATTTGCACCGAAACAAAGCGACCTTCAAACCACCATTATAGTCAAGTTCCCATATGTCCTCTATGTAATCATAATATGTTTCCTTTCCCGTCTTGGTTGCCGCATCAAAGCGAACACCACTGTTTTGTTTGGTGCTCTTCTTATCTTGGGCGATCGTATAAAATGTATTCCCATTTATCTCGTACCCTTTGAAAGTCATTATATTCGAAGATGGTAACTGGGACAACAAGTACATGTCACCTTCAATAGAGGCGTCATGCATAGCACGTGTCTGCAACCAGCCGGCAAAAGTCCCCATTTGTTCACGTGTAATCCAGTCATTAGACCGCTCCGGGTGTTTGGAGCGTAGAAAATTCTTGTGTTCGTCCAAATACGGAGCCACCAAGGTGGAATTCGGTCGAACTGTGTAGTGTGCTTCAGTGAGAGAATGTCCGTCCATACATATTATTTGATTCCCTCCTAGCGTGCCTTTTCCATCCAGTCTGCCCTTATGCCGCAATTCAGGAACACCAATCGGCTTAAGGCCAGGAATAAAGTCAATACAAAACTCAATGACCTCCTCATTTTCATGGCCCTTGGAGATGCTTCCTTCTGGCCTAGCATGGTTATGAACATATTTCTTTAAGACTCCCATGAACCTCTCAAAGGGGAACATATTGTGTAGAAATATAGGACCCAAAATGTTAATCTCTCCGCATAGGTGAACTAGGACGTGCATCATGATGTTGAAGAAGGATGGTGGGAACACCAACTCGAAACTAACAAGACATTGCACTAAATCATTCTATAACCTTGGTATGATTTCTGGATCGATTACCTTCTGAGAGATTGCATTGAGGAATGCACATAGCTTCACAATGGCTAATCTGACGTTTTCCGGTAGAAGCCCCCTCAATGCAACCGGAAGGAGTTGCATCATAATCACGTGGAAGTCATGAGACTTTAGGTTCTAGAACTTTTTCTCTGTCATATTTATTATTCCCTTTATAGAAGCCAGACGGTACCTTAATATTGAGCAGGCATTCAAAGACGATTTCCTTCTCTTCTTTGGTAAGAGCATAGCTGGCATGACCCTGATGTATGTCGTCTTTTCCGTGCATACGTTGCTGGTCCTCCCATGCCTCGGGTGTATCTTTTGTCTTCCCATACACGCCCAAGAAGCCAAGCAGGGTCACGCAGAGATTCTTCGTCACGTGCATCACGTCGATTGCGGAGTGGACCTCTAGGTCTTTCCAATAGGGCAGGTCCCAAAATATAGATTTCTTCCACATGGGTGCACGTCCGTCAGCGTCATTTGGAACAGGTTGTCCGCCAGGACCCTTTCCAAAGACTACCTTCAAATCCTTGACCATATCATGTACATCAGCACCAGTACGGTGGCGAGGCTTCGTCCGGTGATCCGCCTCACCTTTGAAATGCTTCCCTTTCTTTCTTACGGGGTGCCTGCTCAGAAGAAATCGATGATGTCCCAAGTACACATTCTTCCTACAATTATCCAAATATATACTATTGGTATAATCGAAACAGTGCGTGCATGCGCGCTATCCCTTATTTGTCTGTCCTGAAAGGTTACTGAGAGCAGGCCAATCATTGATGGTCACGAACAGCAACGCCTTTAGGTCAAATTCTTCCCCTATGTGCTCATCCCACGCAGGTACACCTATTCCATTCCACAGCTCTAAGAGTTCTTCAACTAATGGCCTTAGGCACACATCAATGTCGTTGCTAGGTTGCTTAGGGCCTTGGATGAGCACTGGCATCATAATGAACTTCCACTTCATGCACAACCAAGGAGGAAGGTTATACAAACATAGAGTCACATGCCAGGTGCTATGGTTGCTGCTCTGCCCCCCAAAAGGATTAATGTCATCTGCGCTTAGACCAAACCATACATTCCTTGCGTCACCTGTAAACTCCTTCCTATACTTTCTCTTGATTTTTCTCCACCGCGACCCGTCAGCGGGTACTCTCAACTTTCCGTCTTTCTTACGGTCTTCTCTATGCCATCACATCGCCTTGGCATGCTCTTTGTTTTGGAACAAATGTTTCAATCGTGGTATTATAGGAGCATACAACATCACCTTGGCAGGAATTTTCTTCCTGGGGCGCTCGCCCTCGACATCACCAGGGTCATCGCAACTGATCTTATAGCGCAATGCACCGCATACCGGGCAAGCGTTCAGATCCTCGTACTCACAGCGGTAGAGGATGTAGTCATTAGGGAATGCATGTATCTTCTGCACCTCTAACCCTAGAGGGTAGACAGCCTTCTTTGCTTCGTACGTACTCTCGGGCAATTCGTAGTCCTTTGGAAGCGTATTCTTTATTATGACCAACAACTTTCCAAATCCCTTGTCAGATACACCATTCTCTGCCTTCCATTGCAGCAATTCCATTGTGGTGCCCAACTTTTTCTTGTCAACTTAGCAATTCGGGTACAACAATTTCTTGGGATCCTCTAACATCCGCTGCAACTTCTTCTTCTCCAAATCACTTGCGCAGTTTCTCTTTGCATCGACAATGGCCTGACCTAGATCATCAGTGGTCTTATCGGATGCCTCTTCTTCAGCTTCTTCCCGCATTGCCGGCTCAGCTTCTTCCCCCATTGTTGTATGATGACCCACAAGTATAGGGGATCTATCATAGTCCTTTCGATAAGTAAGAGTGTCGAACCCAACGAGGAGCAGAAGGAAATGATGAGCGGTTTTTAGCAAGGTATTCTCTACAAGCACTGAAATTGTAGGTAACATATAGTTTTGTGATAAGATAATTTGTAACAAGTAACAAGTAAAAAAACTAAATAAAGTGCAGCAAGGTGGCCCAATCCTTTTTGTAGCAAAGGACAAGCCTGGACAAACTCTTTTATAGAGAAAAGCGCTCCCGAGGACACATGGGAATATCGTCAAGCTAGTTTTCATCACGTTCATATGATTCACGTTCGGTACTTTGATAAATTGGTATGTGGGTGGACCGGTGCTTGGGTACTGTCCTTACTTGGCCAAGCATCCCACTTATGATTAACCTCTATTGCAAGCATCCGCAACTACAACAAAAGTATTAAGGTAAACCTAACCATAGCATGAAACATATGGATCCAAATCAGCCCCTTATGAAGCAACGCATAAACTAGGGTTTAAGATTCTGTCACTCTAGCAATCCATCATCTACTTATTACTTCCCAATGCCTCCCTCTAGGCCCAAATAATGGTGAAGTATCATGTAGTCGATGTTCACATAACACCACTAGAGGAGAGACAACATACATCTCATCAAAATATCAAACGAATACCAAATTCACATGACTACTAATAGCAAGACTTCTCCCATGTCGTCAGGAACAAATGTAACTACTCATAAAGCATATTCATGTTCATAATCAGAGGGGTATTAATGTGCATATAGGATTTGAACATATGATCTTCCACCAAGTAAACCAACTAGGATCAACTAAAAGGAGTAATCAACACTACTAGCAACCTACAGGTACCAATCCCAGACTTAGAGACAAGAATTGGATACAAGAGATGAACTAGGGTTTGAGAGGAGATGGTGCTGGTGAAGATGTTGATGAAGATTGACCCCCTCCCGATGAGAGGATCATTGGTGATGACGATGGTGATGATTTCCCTCTCCCGGAGGGAAGTTTCCCCGGCAGAACAGCTCTGCCAAAGCCCTAGATTGGTTCCGCCAAGGTTCCGCCTCGTGGCGCGGAGTCTCATCCCGAAAGCTTGCTTATGATTTTTCCCAACGAAAGACTCCATATAGCAGAAGATGGGCATCGGAGGGCCACCACGGGGCCCATGAGGCAGGGGGCGCCCAGGGGGTAGGGCGCGTGCCCCACCCTCGTGACCAGGGTGTGGGCCCCTTTGGAACTTCTTGCGCTCAGTATTTCTTATATATTCTGAAAATAGCTTCCGTGAAGTTTCAAGAATTTTGGAGCTGTGCAGAATAGGTCTCTAATATTTGGTCCTTTTCCAGCCCAGAATCCTAGCTGCCGGCATTCTCCCTCTTTATGTAAACCTTGTAAAATAAGAAAGAATAGGCATAAGTATTGTGACATAATGTGTAATAATAGCCCATAATGCAATAAATATCAATATAAAAGCATGATGCCAAATGGACGTATCAACTCCCCCAAGCTTAGACGTCGCTTGTCCTCAAGAAAAATCCGAAATCGAAAAATATGTCCACATGTTTAGAGATAAAGGTGTCTATAAAAATAAAATACGGACATGAGGGCATCATGATCATTCTTAGAACAACAACTTATATAATTATTGTCATATGATATCTTATTCTAGAGTAATAATTCAATCACAATTTCAAGTATGAATCATAAACTTCATTGAAAACTAACAAACTATAAACTTCGTGGGCCCCTCTTGGCTCCCCTGACGTACTTCTTCCGCCTATATATCTCCATATACCCTAAAAACATCGGGGAGCACAATAGATCAGGAGTTCCACCTCCAGAAGCCTCCGTAGCCACCGAAAACCAATCTAGACCCATTCTGGCACCCTGCCGGAGGGGGGAATCCCTCTTCGGTGGCCATCTTCATCATCCCGTTGCTCTCCATGACGAGGAGGGAGTAGTTCTCCCTCGGGGGTGAGGGTATGTACTAGTAGCTATGTGTTTGATCTCTCTTTCTCTCTCTCTCTCTCTCTCTCGTGTTCTTGAGGTGATACGATCTTGATGTATCACGAGCTTTGTTATTATATTTGGATCCTATGATGTTTTCTCCCCCCTCTACTCTCTTGTAATGGATTGAGTTTCCCCTTTGAAGTAATCTTATCAGATTGAGTGATCTTTAAAGATTTGAGAACACTTGATGTATGTCTTGCTGTGCGTATCTGTGGTGACAGTGGGATATCACGTGATTCACTTGATGTATGTTTTGGTGACCAACTTGCGGGTTCTGCCCATGAACTTATGCATAGGGGTTGGCACACGTTTTCGTTGTGATTCTCCGGTAGAAACTTTGGGGCACTCTTTGAGGTTCTATGTGTTGGTTGAATAGATGCATCTGAGATTGTGTGATGCATATCGTATAATCATACCCACGGATACTTGAGGTGACATTGGAGAATCTAGGTGACATTAGGGTTTTGGTTGGTTTGTGTCTTAAGGTGTTATTCTAGTACGAACTCTAGGGCTGTTTGTGACACTTATAGGAATAGCCTAATGGATTGATTGGAAAGAATAATTTTGAGGTGGTTTCGTACCCTACCATAATCTCTTCATTTGTTCTCCGCTATTAGTGACTTTGGAGTGACTCTTTGTTGCATGTTGAGGGATAGTTATGTGATCAAATTATGTTGTTATTGTTGAGGGAACTTGTACTAGTGAAAGTATGAACCCTAGGACTTGTTTCAACGCATTGCAATACCGTTTACGCTCACTTTTATCATTAGTTACCTTGCTGTTTTTATAATTTCAGATTACAAATACCTTTATCTACCGTCCATATTGCACTTGTATCACCATCTCTTTGCCGAACTAGTGCACCTATACAATTTACCATTGTATTGGGTGTGTTTGGGACACAAGAGACTCTTTGTTATTTGGTTGCAAGGGTGCTTGAGAGAGACCATCTTCATCCTACGCCTCCTACGGATTGATAAACCTTAGGTCATCCACTTGAGGGAAATTTGCTACTATCCTACAAACCTATGCACTTGGAGGCCCAACAACATCTACAAGAAGAAGGTTGTGTAGTAGACATCAAGCTCTTTTCTGGCGCCATTGCCTGGGAGGAGAATGCTTGAAGGTATATCTTTAGGTCTTGCAATCAAATCTTTTTGTTTCTTATTTTAGCACTAGTTTAGTTTATAAAAGAAAACTACAAAAATATGGAATTGAGTTTGTCTCATACGCTTCATCTTTTTTATATCTTTCGTGAGTATGATGGAAAGGAAAATTGTGCTCAAATACTAGAAGAAGAATTACATAGAATGCTTGGCATAAAATATGTGAATGATGAGCATGATTGCAATGTTTTTAGTATGAATTCTTTGAATATCCATGATACTAATGATGATTGCACTACTTATGATGAAAATTTCTCCTATAAACATGTCAATTTTTGTGGAGTGCATTGGCTTTGTAAGTACACACCAAATAGGGAAGATAGATATTGCAAGAGGCATAAGTACTTAGAAACTAAATTGTTGCAAGAAAGGCTAGATGAATGTGCTAAAAAATTTAATTATCTTGGCCATACTTGTGAGCTTTGCAATGAACATGATCATTTCTGTACCCAATGCAAATTGTTTCATGATCGTATCGTGTCCAAAAATTGTGATGACTTGATTTCCCTTGCACATCATAATGAACTTAGTTTGCTTATGGGTTACAAAGAAATGAAACATATAACTAATTATCTTCCAGAATTTGCCCGTTATATACTTCTTGGCTTTGATCTAGAGGAAATTTATATGTATTGTGCGGTGAATTGCATTGAAAATCCTTATATTGCCAATTACATAAAGAAAAGAAAATAAATAGAGGATGAAGAGAATACTAACGAAAGGGAAGAGACTTCCCAATACCCTTCTATTATTTCTTTTGATGAATCAGGTAACGAGGAGGAGCCTCCTATTCAACCAATCTCATTAATAAGGAGCTCCAAAAATAGGATTGAACCCACACATGATGTGGTGAAGAAGAAGAAAAGAAAAAGGAAGAGAGGTAAAAAGATATCTCTCCCAAATAATGCTGCTCATATTACTATTGTGCCTCATGAAAATATAATTTTGGAAGATAATGATACTTCTTATGATCTTGAAAATCTTTTTGGCACTTTCTTGGAAGAATATGATAATTGCTATACTATTGGTGCTATCCATACTATTAATGATGATAGTGATTATGCTTATGATATGAAAAGGCCCAAGCTTGGGGATGCTATGTTTGATGAAGATGAAGTTTTTGATAATATATTTGCTGCAATTAATGTTTGTCCCAAGCTTGGGGATGCTACGTTTAATGAAGAAGATATTTTTAGTCTCCCAAGTTTTGATATGCAAGTTTATAATGATGATAGCATGCCTCCTACCTATGATGATTATTGTGATGATACTTATGCTATAAAAAGTAGTGATTATATTTATAAAACTTGTCATGATTATGATTACCCCTTTTCTGAACATTACACTTTTAATGTGGAAACAATTTATAGTATTCGAGTCTCTTATGATACTCCCACTATTTCGAATGAGAAGAATTTTGCTTATGTGGAGAGTAATACAATTTCTATGCTTGTAGATCATGAAAAGAATGCTTTAGGTGCTGGTTATATTGTTGAATTCATTCATTATGCTACTGAAAATTATTATGAGGGACGAACATATGCTTGTAGGAATTGCAATAATATCAAATTTCCTCTCTATGTGCTTAAAATTTTGAAGTTTTGCTTGCTTTACCTTCCTATGCAAGTTGATTCTTGTTCCCATAAGTTGTTTGCTCACAAAATCCCTATGAATAGGAAGTGGGTTAGACTTAAATGTGCTACTCATATTCTTCATGATGCTCTCTTTATGTTTCAATTCTTATCCTTTATGTGAGCATCATTGAAATCATCATGCCTAGCTAGAGGCGTTAAACGATAGCACTTGTTGGGAGGCAACCCAACTTTATTTTTGTTCCTTGGTTTTTGCTCCTGTTTAGTAATAAATAATTTATCTAGCATCTGTTATGATTGATTTTTTATGTTTAGTTAGTGTTTGTGCCAAGTAGAACCTTTGGGAAGACTTGGGGAAAGTCTTGTTGATCATGCTGTAAAAAATAGAAACTTAAGCGCTCACGAGAATTGCTGCCATATTTATTTGGAAAGTGATATTTAGTTAATTCTTTTTTAAGATGATTAATAGATAAATTACTCAGGTCCATAAATTTATTTGAGAATTTTATGAGTTCCAGAAGTATACGTTTGATCCAGATTACTACAGACTGTTCTGTTTTTGACAGATTCTGTTTTCCATGTGTTGTTTGCTTATTTTGATGAATCTATGGCTAGTAAAAGAGTTTATAAACCATAGATAAGTTGGAATACAGTAGGTTTAACACCAATATTAATAAAGAATGATTTCATTACAGTACCTAAGTGGTGATTTATTTTCTTATACTAACGGAGCTTACGAGTTTTCTGTTAAGTTTTGTGTTGTGAAGTTTTCAAGTTTTGGGTAAAGATTCGATGGACTATGGAATAAGGAGTGGCAAGAGCCTAAGCTTGGGGATGCCGAAGGCACCCCAAGGTAATATTCAAGGACAACCAAGAGCCTTAGCTTGGGGATGCCCAGGAAGGCATCCCCTCTTTCGTCTTCGTTCATCGGTAACTTTACTTGGAGCTATATTTTTATTTTCCACATGATATGTGTTTTGCTTGGAGCATCATTTTTTTTCTTGATGTTTGAATAAAATACCAAGATCTGAAATTATTAAATGTTAGAGAGTCTTCATATAGTTGCATAATTGTTCAGCTACTCATTGATCTTCACTTATATCTTTCGGAGTAGTTTGTTGTTTGCTCTAGTACTTCACTTATATCTTTTAAAGCATGGTGGTAGTTTTATTTTGAAGAAATAGATGAACTCTCGTGTTTCACTTATATTATTTTGAGAGTCTTTACAACAGCATGGTAATTTGCCTTGGTTATGAATTTAGTCCTAATATGATGGGCATCCAAAAGGGATATAATAAAAACTTTCATATAGAGTGCATTGAATACTATGATAAGTTT
Source organism: Triticum monococcum (assembly GCA_034509565.1). NCBI lineage: Eukaryota > Viridiplantae > Streptophyta > Magnoliopsida > Poales > Poaceae > Triticum > Triticum monococcum. The sequence goes on from CM067847.1 coordinate 703,323,233, forward strand.
GATACTTGATGATTGTTTTGAGATATGAGGATGGTAATAGTAGAGTCATGTTGAGTAGTTGTGAATTTGAGAGACACTTGTGTTAAAGTTGGTGATTCCCGTAGCGTGCACGTATGGTGAATCGTTATGTGATGAAGTCTGTCGGGGGTGTCTGGTCCCTCGCACACCTATGGGGATCGGCGGACCGAGCCCCTTTTGGTTCGGCAGGGGGCGGTGGATGCACAAAGAGCAGATCGAGGCGAAACACACGAGCGAGACGATCGATTTACCCAGGTTCGGGCCGCACGGATGCGTAAAACCCTACTCCTGCTTTGGTGGTTGTATTGAGTTTTGGCTCGGGAGCAGCGAGTGCTACAGTACACTCAAGCAGCTGGCGAGACCGAGCGTGAGAATGGCTGTCCTCCCCTCTCTGTTGCGCATGGGCCTCCTTTTATATGTCTAAGGGGTCACCGACACGTGGCAACAAAGGTGAGGGTAAAAATGTAAAAGGGGTGGTAGTTGGCTCCACCGCCTACATGTCGCATCCTACCTAACTCTGACGGCAGGGGACAAGGGCATTAAATGCCCGTCTGTGTCACCATGACGGCCCAGAGAGGGACCGCTAGGAACGCCACCGTTTGCCATGATGGCTGCTTGTCAGCGCCTGCTTGCCACCACATGCCCCCGGCTGCCCAGCCTCCCGCCACGTACGTCAGGAATGGTCCCAGGGCGACACGTTGGTGGGTGAGCTGGAGCGCGAGCTGCGGGGTAGTAACTTGCCGTGGCAAGGCTGGTGTCTGGTCCCTCGCACACCTATGGGGATCGGCGGACCGAGCCCCTTTTGGTTCGGCAGGGGGCGGTGGATGCACAAAGAGCAGATCGAGGCGAAACACACGAGCGAGATGATCGATTTACCCAGGTTCGGGCCGCACGGATGCGTAAAACCCTACTCCTGCTTTGGTGGTTGTGTTGAGTTTTGGCTCGGGAGCGATGAGTGCTACAGTACACTCAAGCAGCTGGCGAGACCGAGCGTGAGAATGGCTGTCCTCCCCTCTCTATTGCGCATGGGCCTCCTTTTATATGTATAAGGGGTCACCGACACGTGGCAACAGAGGTGAGGGTAAAAATGTAAAAGGGGTGGTAGTTGGCTCCACCGCCTACATGTCGCATCCTACCTAACTCTAACGGCAGGGGACAAGGGCATTAAATGCCCGTCTGTGTCACCTTGACGGCCCAGAGAGGGACCGCTAGGAACGCTACCGTTTGCCATGATGGCTGCTTGTCAGCGCCTGCTTGCCACCGCATGCCCCCGGCTGCCCAGCCTCCCGCCACGTACGCCAGGAATGGTCCCAGGGCGACACGTTGGTGGGTGAGCTGGAGCGCGGGCTGCGGGGTAGTAACTTGCCGCGGCAAGTGCCTTGCCGCGGATGTTGTCTTGTCGCGTCCGGGAGCTTGTCGCTCACCGGGCCTTGTCGGGGCGCGTGGTGCGCCGCAGCGAGCTTCTTGAGATGCTTTGGTTGGTCCTCCCGGCAAGCTCCTCTTGCCGGGGTCTCGTTTCCCTCCCGGCAAGCTCCTCTTGCCGGGGCCTTGTCTCCTTCCCGGCAAGCTCCTCTTGCCAAGGCCTTGTTTTGTTCTTGAATGGCTCCGAAGGAGCCACGGAGTGTCTTGGCGGTCGCCCGGCAAGCCTTGCCGCGGGTTGCTGCTACTGCCCGTGCACAAGTTCGGGGTACTAAGGTACCCCTACTTTAGTACACCGACAAAATTGGAGCATGATTTATTTATTGACTGTCTTCCTTATGAGTGGCGGTCGGGGACGAGCGATGGCTTGTTCCTACCAATCTATCCCCCTAGGAGCATGCGCGTTGTACTTCGTTTCGATAACTAATAGATTTTTGCAATAAGTATGTGAGTTCTTTATGACTAATGTTGAGTTCATGGATTATACACACTCTCACCCTTCCACCATTGCTAGCCTCTCTAATACCGCGCAACTTTCGCCGGTACCATAAACCCACCATATACCTTCTTCAAAACAGCCACCATACCTACCTATCATGGCATTTCCATAGCCATTCCGAGATATATTGCCATGCAACTTTCCACCGTTCCGTTTATTATGATATGCTCCATCATTGTCATATTTCTATGCATGATCATGTAGTTGACATTGTATTTGTGGCAAAGCCACCGTTCATAATTCTTTCATACATGTCACTCATGATTCATTGCACATCCTGGTACACCGCCGGAGGCATTCATATAGAGTCATATTTTGTTCTAAGAATCGAGTTGTAATTCTTGAGTTGTAAGTAAATAAAAGTGTGATGATCATCATTTTTAGAGCATTGTCCCAGTGAGGAAAGGATGATGGAGACTATGATTCCCCCACAAATCGGGATGAGACTCCGGACGAAAAAGAAAGAGGCCAAAGAACCGAAGCCCAAATAAAAATAAGAGAAAAGAGGCCATAAAAAAAGAAGGCCCAAATAAATAAAAAAATAAAAAATTGATAAGAGAAAAAGAGAGAAGGGGCAATGCTACTATCCTTTTACCACACTTGTGCTTCAAAGTAGCACCATGATCTTCATGATAGAGAGTCTCCTATGTTGTCACTTTCATATACTAGTGGGAATCTTTCATTATAGAACTTGGCTTGTATATTCCAATGATGGGCTTCATCAAAATGCCCTAGGTCTTCGTGAGCAAGCGAGTTGGATGCACACCCATTAGTTTCTTTTGTTCAGCTTTCATACATTTATAGCTCTAGTGCATCCGTTGCATGGCAATCCCTACTCACTTACATTGATATATATTAATGGGAATCTCCATAGCCCGTTGATACGCCTAGTTGATGTGAGACTATCTTCTCCTTTTTGTCTTCTCCACAACCACCATTCTATTCCACCTATAGTGCTATATCCATGGCTCACGCTCATGTATTGCATGGAGATTGAAAAAGTTTGAGAACACCAAAAGTATGAAACAATTGCTTGGCTTGTCATCGGGGTTGTGCATGATTTAAATACTTTGTGTGGTGAAGATGGAGCATAGCCAGACTATATGATTTTGTAGGGATAAGTTTCTTTGCCCATGTTATTTTGAGAAGACATAATTGCTTAGTTAGTATGCTTGAAGTATTATTATTTCTATGTCAATATTAAAAATTTTGTCTTGAATCTTATGGATCTGAATATTCTTTCCACAATAAATAAGATTGCATGAATAAATATGTTAGGTAGGATTCCACATCAAAAATTCTGTTTTTATCATTTACCTACTCGAGGACGAGCTGGAATTAAGCTTGGGGATGCTGATATGTCTCCAACGTATCTATAACTTTTATTGTTCCATGCTATTATATTATCTGTTTTGGATGTTCATGGGCTTTATTATACACTTTTATATTATTTTTGGGACTAACCTATTGACCCAGAGCCCAGTGCCAGTTTCTGTTTTTTTCCTTGTTTTAGAGTATCACAGAAAAGGAAAATCAAACGGAGTCCAATTGACCTGAAACTTCACGAAACTTATTTTTGGAAGGAAAGCAACCCGGGAGACTTGGAGTCCACGTAAGGGAAGCTTCTAGGAGGCCACGAGGTAGGGGGCGCACCCACCCCCCTAGGGCGCGCCCTCCACCTTCATTGGCCCCTCGTGGCTCCCCTGACGTACTTCTTCCGCCTATATATCTCCATATACCCTAAAAACATCGGGGAGCACAATAGATCGGGAGTTTCGCCACCAGAAGCCTCCGTAGCCACCGAAAACCAATCTAGACCCGTTCCGGCACCCTGCCAGAGGGGGAATCCCTCTCCGGTGGCCATCTTCATCATCCCGGCGCTCTCCATGACGAGGAGGGAGTAGTTCTCCCTCGGGGTGAGGGTATGTACCAGTAGCTATGTGTTTGATCTCTCTCTCTCTCTCTCTCTCTCTCGCTCTCGTGTTCTTGAGGTGATACGATCTTGATGTATCGCGAGCTTTGCTATTATATTTGGATCCTATGATGTTTTCTCCGACCTCTACTCTCTTGTAATGGATTGAGTTTCCCCTTTGAAGTTACCTTATCGGATTGAGTCTTTAAAGATTCGAGAACACTTGATGTATGTCTTGCCGTGCGTATTTGTGGTGACAATGGGATATCATGTGATTCACTTGATGTATGTTTTGGTGACCAACTTGCGGGTTCCGCCCATGAACTTATGCATAGGGGTTGGCACACTTTTTCGTTGTGATTCTCCGGTAGAAACTTTGGGGCACTCTTTGAGGTTCTATGTGTTGGTTGAATAGATGAATCTGAGATTGTGTGATGCATATCGTACAATCATACCGACGGATACTTGAGGTGACATTGGAGTATCTAGGTGACATTAGGGTTTTGGTTGATTTGTGTCTTAAGGTGTTATTCTAGTACGAACTCTAGGGCTGTTTGTGACACTTATAGGAATAGCCCAACGGATTGATTGGAAAGAATAACTTTGAGGTGGTTTCGTACCCTACCATAATCTCTTAGTGTGTTCTCCGCTATTAGTGACTTTGGAGTGAATCTTTGTTGCATTTCGAGGGATAGTTATGTGATCCAATTATGTTATTATTGTTGAGGGAACTTGCACTAGTGAAAGTATGAACCCTAGGCCTTGTTTCAGCGCATTGCAATACCGTTTACGCTCAATTTTATCATTAGTTACCTTGCTGTTTTTATAATTTCAGATTACAAATACCTTTATCTACCATCCATATTTGCCCTTGTATCACCATCTCTTCACCGAACTAGTTCACCTATACAATTTACCATTAAATTGGGTGTGTTGGGGACACAAGAGACTCTTTGTTATTTGGTTGCAGGGCTGCTTGAGAGAGACCATCTTCATCCTACGCCTCCTACGGATTGATAAACCTTAGGTCATCCACTTGAGGGAAATTTTCTACTGTCCTACAGACCTCTGCACTTGGAGGCCCAACAATGTCTACAAGAAGAAGGTTGTGTAGTAGACATCAATATGGACCTTTATTATGCAGTCCGTCGCTTTTATTTCTTCCACATCACAAGATCGTATAAAGCTTATTTTCTCCCACAATAATAAGTCATACATATTTAGAGAGCAATTTTTATTGCTTGCATCAATTTCAAATTACTTGAAGGATCTTACTCAATCCATAGGTAGATATGGTGGACTCTCATGGAAAAACTGGGTTTAAGGGTATTTGGAAGAACAAGCAGTATCTCTACTTGGTGCAAATAATTTGGCTAGCATGAGAGGGAAAGGCAAGCTCAACCGTGTTGGATGATCCAGGGCAATATAATTTATCTTAGATGTAAGAGAACATAACCCATGACGTTTTCTTCCTTGTCGAACGTCAACTCTTTAGCATATCATATTTTAATGAGTAAAAGATGTCCAAGATAGTATATTTATGTGTGAAGACCTCTCTTTCTTTATTACTTCCTATTAATTGCAACGATGACCAAAACTATATATGTCAACTCTCAACAACTTTTATCCATAATATTCTTTATATGTGAGCTCATTACTCTCCATAAGATCCTTATGATCTCTTTTATTTCTTTTTATTCTTTTCTCTTTTCTATTATTCACTCAAGATCATGGCAAAATAATCAAGCCCTTGACTCAACACTAATCTTTATTATATAGCTCACAGACTCGATTACATAGAGGGATCATAAAGCAAAACTCAAAGCTAGATCATACTAAATACTTTTATTCTACTAGATCAAGATATTACTAAAAGGATCGAACTAAGAAAAACGGTAAAGATAAAAGTGATGGTGATACGATACCGGGGCACTCCCCCAAGCTTGGCAGTTGCCAAGGGTAGTGCCCATACCCGATGGTTAGTTCTTCTTTGTTGGTGAAGAAGGTGATGGTTTTGTTGATGGCGTAGGCTTCTTCCTTAATTTGTGCTTGAGGACAGAATTTTGGTCCCTTAGGTCGCCGATCTCCTGCTCCAGGCTCAATATCTTTTTGCATAGTTCCTGCTTGTTTTCCTGCAAGAGGCGAAAAGGGATAAACTCGATCTTAGGTTTCTTTACTCTATCCTGGAGGCTTGACTTTTTGAACTCCACATGCATGTCCCCAGGTTAAGGTAATGGGACTTCATCTTCTTCTGAGCTCGTCTCCTCCCTTCCATTTGGTTCATGGTCCTCTTCTTCTTCCGTAGTCCAACCACAATGCTCCACATCCCCATAGACCTTACGATCTGCAAGGTAATCATCCACATAGCTTTCTCCTTCCGAATCCTGGGACGACATGTTGCTCTAATCGGTAGCAGGACAGCTCGAAATAAAGACAGGAGATAAATGTGTGATACAGGAGTCAAAACCTTCGGGAGATTACATAATGAATTTTCACCGACCAGAATACGTAACGTGTAAGAAAATGGAGTCCGGAGAGTGCACGAGGTGCCCACGAGGTAGGGGGCGCGCCCTCCACCCTCGTGGAGCCCTCGTGTCCTTCTCGGACCGCTTCTTATTTTTCTATTTTTCTAAATATTCCAAAACAGATAAAAATTGTCATTAGAACTGTTTTGGAGTCGGTTTACTTACCGTATCACATACCTATTCCTTTTTGGAGTCTGAAACGTTCCGAAACGTGTCCCTTATGTATTCCTCCGGGGTTACGGTTTCAATAACATTGGATTCACCATTTATAGGATTACCTGAGATATAATGTTTGATTCTTTGACCGTTCACGACCTACGGATTTGTGCCTTCGAAGTTGTTGATTTTTATGGCACCAGAATGATAGACCTCCTCGATAACGTAAGGACCTTCCCATTTAGAGAGAAGCTTTCCTACAAAAATCTTAAACGAGAGTTGTATAGCAATACATAATCACCTACATTAAACTCACGCTTTTGTATTCTTTTGTCATGCCATCTTTTAACTTTTTCTTTAAACAATTTCGCATTCTCATAGGCTTGGGTTCCCCATTCATCAAGTGAGCAATGTCAAATAACCTCTTCTCACCGGCAAGTTTGAAATCATAATTGATCTCTTTAATAGCCGAATAAGACTTATGTTCTAGTTCGAGAGGTAAGTGACATGCTTTTCCATAAACCATTTTATACAGAAACATACCCATAGGATTTTTATATGCAGTTCTATAGGCCCATAATGCATCATCAAGTTTCTTGGACCAATTCTTTCTAGATCTATTAATAGTATTTTGGAAAATTAATTTGAGTTCTCTATTACTCAATTCTACTTGACCACTAGACAGTGGGTGATAAGGAGATGCAATTCTATGATTAACATCAGACTTAGCAAGCATTTTACGAAAAGCACCATGAATAAAATGTGAACCACCATCGGTCATTAAATATCTAGGGACCCCAAACCTCATAAAAATAACTTCTTTAAGCATCTTAATAGAGGTGTTATGATCAACACTACTAGTTGGAATAGCTTCTACCCACTTAGTAACGTAATCAACAAAACTAAAATATGTGTATATCCATTAGAGGCAGGAAACGGTCCCATATAATCAAAGCCCCAAACATCAAATGGTTCAATAACAAGTGAATAATCCTTAGGCATTTCTTGACGTCTACTAATATTACTAATTCTTTGAGATTCATCACAAGATATAACAAACTTACGGGCGTCCTTAAAGAGAGTAGGCCAATAAAAACCGAATTGCAATACCTTATGTGCCGTTCTATCTCCAGCGTGGTGTCCTCCATAAGCTTCGGAGTGACACTTGCGTAGGATCTGTTCCTATTCATGCTTAGGTACACAACATCTAATAACACCATCTACTCCGTCTTTATAAAGGTGTGGGTCATCCCAGAAGTAATGTCGTAAATCATAGAAAAACTTTTTTTATTTTGCTGGTATGTGAAACTAGGTGGTATAAACTTAGCAACAATGTAATTAGCATAATCAGCATACCATGGAGCAGTGTGAGAAGCATTTATGACATTTAATTGTTCAACAGGAAAGCTATCATCAATAGGTAGTGGGTCATCAAGAACATTTTCTAATTAACCTAGACAAGTTATCTGCAACGGGGTTCTCAGCTCCCTTTCTATCAATAATATGCAAATCAAATTCTTGTAGCAAGAGAACCCAACTAATAAGTATAGGTTTAGCATCTTTCTTTCCCATAAGATATTTAATAGCAGCATGATCTGTGTGAATAGTTACTTTAGAATCAACAATATAAGGTCTGAACTTATCACAAGCAAATACAACTGCTAAGAATTATTTTTCAGTAGTAGCATAATTTCTCTAGGCATTGTCTAGAGTTTTACTAGCATATTGAATAACATTTAATTTCTTATCAACTCTTTGCCCTAGAACAACACCCACAGCATAATCACTAGTATCACACATAATTTCAAAAGGTAAATTCCAATCAGGTGGCTGAACAATAGGTGCAGAGATCAATGCTTTCTTAAGTATTTCAAATGCTTCTATACAATCATTATCAAAGATGAATGGTATATCCTTTTGTAATAAATTAGTCAGAGGCCGAGAAATTTTTGAGAAGTCCTTAATGAACCTCCTATAAAAACCGGCATGACCAAGGAAACTTCTTATACATTTGATGTCCTTGGGACACGTCATCTTTTCAATAGCATCAACTTTAGCTTTATCAACTTCAATGCCTCTATCAGAAATTTTGTGCCCCAAGACAATACCTTCATTAACCATAAAGTGGCATTTCTTCCAATTCAAGACAAGGTTAGTTTCTTCACATCTCTGCAAAACTCAATCAAGGTTGCTTAATCAATCATCAAAAGAGGATCCATAAACGGAGAAATCGTCCATGAATACTTCACATATTTTTTCACAAAAATCAGAAAATATAGCCATCATGCATCTTTGAAAGGTAGCAGGTGCATTACATAAACCAAAAGGCTTACTTCTAGAAGCAAAAGTACCAAAAGGGCAAGTAAAAGTGGTCTTAGATTTATCATCAGCTGATACAGGTATTTGAGAGAAACCAGAATAACCATCTAGAAACAAAAATATGTATGTTTAGATAATCTTTCTAGCATTTGATCAATAAAAGGTAAGGGGTAATGATCTTTTTTAGTAGCCTTATTTAATTTGTGGAAATAAATTACCATCCTATAACCTGTAATAATTCTTTGCGGAATCAATTCATCTTTATCATTAGGAATGACAGTAATACCTCCCTTCTTAGGAACACAATGGACAGGACTTACCCACTGACTATCAGCAGCGGGATAAATTATACCTGCCTCAAGGAGTTTTAGTATTTCTTTTCTTCCAATAGCAGCACGGTGCTTCTTCAGAGTTTTCAATATTTTTTCTTCCTCCTTCCCTCAAAGGTTAGCACTAATAATAACAGGATATATCTTCTTTTCATCAAGATAAGCATATTTAAGAGTGTCAGGCAATGGTTTAAGCTCAAACACGGGATCACCCTTGGGTGGCGGAGGATCCCCTAAGATTTCAACAGGCAAGTTGTGTTTCAGAATAGGTCCCTGTTTAAAGAACACCTCATCTATTTCCCTTCTTTCATTCATAAACATATCATTTTCATGGTCTAGCAAATATTGTTCTAAAGGATCACTAGGAGGTACGGCAATGGAAGCAAGTCCAATAATTTCATCTTTACTAGGAAATTTCTCTTCACGGTGTTGTCTACGAAATATAGAAAAGTTGAACTTGTGAGACATATCACCTAAACCAATAGTAACAACATCCTTTTTGCAGTCTATCCTAGCATTAACAGTGTTTAAGAAGGGTCTACCAAATATAATGGGACAAAAGCTATCTTGTGGGGAACCAAGAACAAGAAAATCAGCAGGATATTTAGTTTTCCCACACAAGACTTCAACATCTCTAACAATCCACATTGGTGAAATAGTGTCTTGATACGCCTCCAACGTATCTATAATTTTTGATTGCTACATGCTATATTATCTACTGTTTTGGACTATATTGGGCTTTATTTTCCACTTTTATATTATTTTTGGGACTAACCTATTAACCGGAGGCCTAGCCCAGAATTGCTGTTTCTTTGCCTATTTTAGTGTTTCGGAGAAACAGAATATCAAACGGAGTCCAAATGGAATGAAACCTTCGGAAACGTGATTTTCTCATCAGATAAGATCCAGGAGACTTGGACCCTCCGTCAAGAAAGCCACGAGGCGGTCACGAGGGTGGAGGGCGCCCCCTAGGGCACGCCCCCTGCCTCGTGGGCCCCTCAAAGCTCCACCGACGTACTCCTTCCTCCTATATATACCTACGTACCCCCAAACGATCGGGGACGGAGCCAAAAACCTAATTCCACCGCCGTAACTTTCTGTATCCACGAGATCCCATCTTGGGGCCTGTTTCGGAGTTCCGCCGGAGGGGCATCGATCACGGAGGGCTTCTACATCATCATCCAAGCCTCTCCGATGAAGTTTGAGTAGTTTACTTCAGACCTACGGGTCCATAGTTAGTAGCTAGATGGCTTCTTCTCTCTTTTTGGATCTCAATACAATGTTCTCCTCCTCTCTCGTGGAGATCTATTCCAGTCTATCTATGAATAATATTTGAATCTTCTCTGAATTCTTTTATGTATTATTGGTTATCTTTGCAAATCTCTTCGAATTATCAGTTTGGGTTGGCCTACAAGATTGGTTGTTCTTGCCATGGGAGAAGTGCTTAGCTTTGGGTTCGATCTTGCGGTGTCCTTTCCCAGTGACAGAAGGGGCAGCAAGGCACGTATTGTATTTTTCCATCAAGGATAACAAGATGGGTTTTTTTTATCATATTGCATGAAACTATCCATCTACATCATGTCATCTTGCTTAAGGCGTTACTTTGTTTTTAACTTAATACTCTAGATGCATGCTGGATAGCGGTCGATGAGTGGAGTAATAGTAGTAGATGCAGGCAGGAGTCGGTCTACTTGTCTCGGACGTGATGCCTATATACATGATCATACCTAGATATTCTCATAACTATGCTCAATTCTGTCAATTGCTCAACAGTAATTTGTTCACCCACCGTAGAATACTTATGCTCTTGAGAGAAGCCACAAGTGAAACTTATGGCCCCGGGGTCTCTTTCTCATCATATTAATCTCCATCACTTTATTATTGCTTTGCTTTTACTTTGCATTTTACTTTTTACTTTGCATATCTATACCAAAAATACCAAAAATATTATTTATCATCTCTATCAGATCTCACTTTCGTAAGTGACCGTGAAGGGATTGACAACCCCTAAGCGCGTTGGTTGCGTTGAGCTAGTGTAGGTATGAGGGACTCGCGCGTAGCCTCCTACTGGATTGATACCTTGGTTCTCAAAAACTGAGGGAAATAATTACGCTACTTTGCTGCATCATCCTCTCCTCTTCGGGGAAATCCAACGCAGTGCTCAAGATGTAGCAAGAAGAATTTCTGGCGCCGTTGCCGGGGAGTCTGCGCAAAATTCAACATACCAAGTACCCATCACAATCCCTATCTCCCGCATTACATTATTTGCCATTTGCCTCTCGTTTTCCTCTCCCCCACTTCACCCTTGTCGTTTTATTCGCCCTCTCTCTTTCTATCCTCCCTCACTTTCTCTATTCTCCTCCTTTTGCCTGTTTGCTTTTTGTTTGCTCGTGTGTTGGATTGCTTGTTTATCGCGATGGCTCTACCTAGATTTGGTGATCTTCACCTTAAAAGGTTAGAGGAGATCGAAAACGACGTCAAGAAGTTTATGGTTTTGCAATTTGAGCATAATAATTTCTTTAGAAATGAGCTTAAGGAACAAAAAGGTTTCATGAATTTTATGAATAAAGAGCTCGATGATATGTCAAAAGAATTTGATGGTATAAGATCCCAAATGCTCGTCTTGAAAAATTAACGGCTGCAATTTCGGATATGCAAGCTACCTTAGTCAATAAGATGGCCGCTAAACCGGATTCCTATGAAAATCAAGATGAAGATCTAAAAGTTATTGATGTGTCCCCTATTAAATCTTTGTTTTTCAATATAAATCTTGATGAAATTGAATATGATCCACCCTTACCTAGAAGGCATTCTAAGAATTCAGAGTATTTAGATCTTGATGATGAAATTGATAAAAGTGGGATTAAAAGAAATAAAACCCTAGATGATGCTAAACCCACTATATTGGATTTCAAGGAATTTAATTTTGAAAATTTCTCTTTAATTGATTGTATTTCCTTGTTGCAATCCGTGCTAAATTCTCCTCATGCTTATAGTCAAAATAAAGCTTTTACCGAACATATCGTTGATGCCTTGATGCAATCTTATGAAGAAAAACTTGAGTTGAAAGTTTCTATACCTAGAAAACTTTATGATGAGTGGGAAACTACTATTAAAATTAAAATTAAAGATTATGAGTTTTATGCTTTGTGTGATTTGGGTGCTAGTGTCTCTACTATTCCCAAAGCTTTGTGTGATTTGCTAGATTTCCGTGATTTTGATGATTGCTCTCTAAACTTGCATCTTGCGGATTCCACTATTAAGAAACCACTGGGAAGAATTAATGATGTTCTTATTGTTGCAAATAGGAATTATGTGCTCGTAGATTATATCGTTCTTGATATAGATTGCAATACTTCTTGCCCTATTATTCTCGGTAGACCTTTCCTTAGAACTGTTGGTGCAATTATTGATATAAAGGAAGGGAATATTAGATTTCAATTTCCATTAAAAAAGGGCATGTAACACTTCCCTAGAAAGAAAATAAAATTGCCATATGAATCTACCATGAGAGCCACTTATGGATTACCTACCAAAGATGGTAATACCTAGATCTATTCTTGCTTGTTATGCCTAGCTAGGTGCGTTAAACGATAGCGCTTGTTGGGACGCAACCCAATTTATTTTTATTCCTTTCTTTTTGCTCCTGTTTAGTAATAAATAAATTATTTAGACTCTGTTTTTGTTGTGGTTTTTGTTTAATTGGTGTTTGTGCCAAGTAGAACCGTTGGGAAGACTTGGGGAAAGTCTTGTTGAACTTGCTGTAAAAAACAGAAACTTTAGCGCTCACGAGAACTGCTGTAATTTTTATTTGGAAAGTGATATTTAGTTAATTATTTTTGCAGATGATTAGTAGATAAATTGTTCACTTCCAGAAATTTAGTTTAGAATTTTTTGGGTTCCAGATCTTGCGCTAGCTACAGATTACTACAGACTTTTCGGTTTTTGACAGATTCTGTTTTTCGTGTGTTGTTTGCTTATTTTGATGAATCTATGGCTAGTAAAATAGTTTATAATCCATAGAGAAGTTAGAATACAGTAGGTTTAACACCAATATAAATAAATAATGAGTTCATTACAGTACCTTGAAGTGGTCTTTTGTTTTCTTTCGCTAATGGAGCTCACGAGATTTTCTACTTTAAGTTTTGTGTTGTGAAGTTTTCAAGTTTTGGGTAAAGATTTGATGGATTATGGAACAAGGAGTGGCAAGAGCCTAAGCTTGGGGATGCCCATGGAACCCCCAAGATAATCTAAGGACACCTAAAAGCCAAAGCTTGGGGATGCCCCGGAAGGCATCCCCTCTTTCATCTACTTCTATCGGTAACTTTGCTTGGAGCTATATTTTTATTCACCACATGATATGTGTTTTGCTTGGAGCATATTTTATGATTTGATTCTTTGCTTGTTAGTCTACCATAATCATCCTTTCTGTACACACCTTTTGAGAGAGCCATACATAATTAGGAATTTGATAGAATACTCTATGTGCTTCACTTATATCTTTTGAGCTTTATAGTTTTGCTCTAGTGCTTCACTTATATCTTTTAGAGTACGGTGGTGGATTTGTTTTATAGAAACTATTGATCTGTCATGCTTCACTTAGATTATTTCAAGAGTCTTAATAGCATGGTAATTTTCTTAAAATCCTAATATTCTTGGTATGCAAGATTAATAATAAAACTTTCTTATGAGTGTGTTGAATACTAAGAAAAGTTTGATGCTTGATGATTGTTTTAAGATATGGAGGTAATAATTTCAAAGTCATGCTAGTTGAGTAGTTGTGAAATTGAGAAATACTTGTGCTGAAGTTTGCAAGTCCCGTAGCATGCACGTACGGTAAACGTTATGCAACAAATTTGAAACATGAGGTGTTATTTGATTGTCTTCCTTATGAGTGGCGGTCGGGGACGAGCGATAGTCTTTTCCTACCAATCTATCCCCCTAGGAGCATGTGCGTGGTGTCGAGGTTTTTGATGACATGTAGATTTTTGCAATAAGTATGTGAGTTCTTTATGACTAATGTTGAGTCCATGGATTATACGCACTCTCACCCTTCCATCCTTGTTAGCCTCTTCGGTACCGTGCATTGCCCTTTCTCACATTGAGAGTTGGCGCAAACTTCGCCGGTGCATCCAAACCCCGTGATATGATACGCTCTTTCACACATAAACCTCATTATATCTTCCTCAAAACAGCCACCATACCTACCTATTATGGATTTCCATAGCCATTCCGAGATATATTGCCATGCAACTTTCCATCATTCCGTTCATCATGACACATTCATCATTGTCATATTGCTTAGCATGATTATATAGTTGACATAGTATTTGTGGCAAAGCCACCGTTCATAATTCTTTCATACATGTCACTCTTGGTTCATTGCATATCACGGTACACCGCCGGAGGCATTCATATAGAGTCATCTTTGTTCTAGTATCGAGTTGTAATCATTGAGTTGTAAATAAATAGAAGTGTGATGATCATCATTATTAGAGCATTGTCCCAAGTGAGGAATAAATAAATAAAAAGAAAGGCCATAAAAAGGAGAAGGCCCCAAAAAATTAGAAGGCCCAAAAAAATGAGAGAAAAAGAGAGAAGGGACAATGTTATTATCCTTTTAACACACTTGTGCTTCAAAGTAGCACCGTGATCTTCATAGTAGAGAGTCTCTCATGTTATCCCGTTCATATACTAGTGGGAATTTTTCATTATAGAACTTGGCTTGTATATTCCAACAATGGGCCTCCTCAAGTGCCCTAGGTCTTCATGAGCAAGCAAGTTGGATGCACACCCACTAGTTTCTTTTGTTGAGCTTGCATACATTTATAGCTCTAGTGCCTCCGTTGCGTGGCAATCCCTACTCCTTGCATTAACATCAATTGGTGGGCATCTCCATAGCCCATTGATTAGCCTCATTGATGTGAGACTTTATCCTTTTTGTCTTCTCCACATAACCCCATTCATTATATTCTATTCCACCCATAGTGCTATGTCCATGGCTCGCGCTCATATATTGCGTGAAAGTTTATAGGTTTGAGATTACTAAAGTATGAAACAATTGCTTTGCTTGTCATTGGGGTTGTGCATGACGAGAGCATTCTCATGTGACGAAAATGAAACATGACTAAACTATATGATTTTGTAGGGATGAACTTTCTTTGACCATGTTATTTGGAGAAGACATAATTGCTTAGTTAGCATGCTTGAAGTATTATCATTTTTATGTCAATATGAACTTTTGTCTTGAATATTTTGGATCTGAATATTCATACCACAATTAAGAAGAATTACATTAAAATTATGCCAAGTAGCACTCCGCATCAAAAATTCTCTTTTTATCATTTACCTGCTCGAGGACGAGTAGGAATTAAGCTTGGGGATGCTTGATACGTCTCCAACGTATCTATAATTTTTGATTGCTCCATGCTATATTATCTACTGTTTTGGACTATATTGGGCTTTATTTTCCACTTTTATATTATTTTTGGGACTAACCTATTAACCTGAGGCCCAACCCAGAATTGCTGTTTTTTGCCTATTTCAGTGTTTGGGAGAAACAGAATATCAAACGGAGTCCAAACGTGATTTTCTCATCAGATAAGATCCAGGAGACTTGGACCCTCCATCAAGAAAGCCACGAGGTGGTCACGAGGGTGGAGGGCGCCCCCCTAGGGCGCGCCCCCTGCCTCGTTGGCCCCTCGAAGCTCCACCGACGTACTCCTTCCTCCTATATATACCTACGTACCCCCAAACGGTCGGGGACGGAGCCAAAAACCTAATTCCACTGCCGTAACTTTGTGTATCCACGAGATCCCATCTTGGGGCCTATTCCGGAGCTCCGCTGGAGGGGGCATCGATCACGGAGGGCTTCTACATCATCATCCAAGCCCCTCCGATGAAGTGTGAGCAGTTTACTTCAGACCTACAGGTCCATAGTTAGTAGCTAGATGGCTTCTTCTCTCTTTTTGGATCTCAATACAATGTTCTCCCCCTCTCTTGTGGAGATCTATTCAATGTAATCTTCTTTTTGCGGTGTGTTCGTTGAGACCGATGAATTGTGGGTTTATGATCCAGTCTATCTATGAATAATATTTGAATCTTCTATGAATTCTTTTATGTATGATTGGTTATCTTTGCAAGTCTCTTTGAATTATCAGTTTGGTTTAGCCTACTAGATTGGTTGTTCTTGCCATGGGAGAAGTGCTTAGCTTTGGGTTCGATCTTGCGGTGTCCTTTCCCAGTGACAGAAGGGGCAGCAAGGCACGTATTGTATTGTTGCCATCGAGGATAACAAGATGGGTTTTTTATCATATTGCATGAAACTATCCCTCTACATCATGGCATCTTGCTTAAGGTCTTACTCTGTTTTTGACTTAATACTCTAGATGCATGCTGGATAGCTGTCGATGAGTGGAGTAATTGTAGTAGATGCAGGCAGGAGTCGGTCTACTTGTCTCGGACGTGATGCCTATATACATGATCATACCTAGATATTCTCATAACTATGCTCAATTCTGTCAATTGCTCAACAGTAATTTGTTCACCCATCGTAGAATACTTATGCTCTTGAGAGAAGCCACTAGTGAAACCTATGGACCCCGAGTCTCTTTCTCATCATATTAATCTCCATCACTTTATTATTGCTTTGCTTTTACTTTGGCTTTTACTTTTTACTTTGCATCTCTATACCAAAAATACCAAAAAATTATTTATCATCTCTATCAGATCTCACTTTCGTAAGTGACCGTGAAGGGATTGACAACCCCTAGGCGCGTTGGTTGCGTTGAGCTATTGTTTTGTGTAGGTACGAGGGACTCGCGCGTAGCCTCCTACTGGATTGATACCTTGGTTCTCAAAAACTGAAGGAAATACTTACGCTACTTTGCTGCATCATCCTCTCCTCTTCGGGGAAATCCAACGCAGTGCTCAAGAGGTAGCATGTCTCTGTTGGCAAGTTTAATTGTGACATCAATATCTTCTAACTCAGTTATAACCCACAAGTATAGGGGATCGCAATAGTTTTCGAGGGTAAAGTATTCAACCCAAATTTATTGATTCGACACAAGGGGAGCCAAAGAATACTCTCAAGTATAAGCTGAGTTGTCGATTCAACCACACCTGGAAACTTAATATCTGCAGCAAAGAATTTAGTAGCAAAGTAATATGATAGTAGTGGTAACGGTAGAAAAATGTAACAATAGTAAAAGTAGTGTTTTTGGTATTTTGTAGTGATGATAGCAATAGCAACGGGAAAGGAAATAAGTGAAGAACAATATATGGAAAGCTCGTAGGCAATGGATCGGTGATGGAGAATTATGCCGGATGCGGTTCATCATGTAGCAGTCATAACCTAGGGTGACACAGAACTACCTCCAGTTTGTCAATATAATGTAGGCATGTATTCCAACTGTAGTCATACGTACTTATGGAAAAGAACTTGCATGGCATCTTTTGTCCTACCCTCCCGTGGCAGCGGGGTCCTTACGGAAACTAAGGGGTATTAAGGCCTCCTTTTAATAGAGAACCGGAACAAAGCATTAACACATAGTGAATACATGAACTCCTCAAACTACGGTCATCACCAGTAAGTATCCTAATTATTGTCACTTCGGGGTTAACGGATCATAACCCATAATAGGTGATTATAGACTTGCAAGATAGGATCAAGAACACTCATATATTGATGAAAACATAATAGGTTCAGATCTGAAATCATGGCACTTGGGCCCTACTTACAAGCATTAAGCATAGCAAAGTCATAGCAACATCAATCTCAGAACATAGTGGATACTAGGGATCAAACCCTAAGAAAACTAACTCAATTACATGATAGATCTCATCCAACCCATCACCGTCGAGCAAGCCTACGATGGAATTACTCACGCATGGTGGTGAGCATCATGAAATTGGTGATGGAGGATGGTTAATGATGACGATGGCGACGGATTCCCCTCTCTGGAGCCCCGAACGGACTCTAGATCAGCCCTCCCGAGAGGTTTCAGGGCTTCGTGGCGGCTCCATATCGTAAAACGCGATGATTTCTTCTCTCTGGTTTTTTTCTCCCCGAAACTCAATATATGGAGTTAGAGTCGGAGAGGCAACAGGGGGCCCATGAGGTAGGGGGGCGCGCCCCCACCCTCATGGAGAGGTGGTGGGCCCCCTGGCCTTCATCTTTTGCAGGTATTTTTCATATTTTCTGAAAAGTGGCTCCGTGAAGTTTCAGGTCATTCCGAGAACGTTTGCTCCTGCACATAAATAACACCATGGTAATTCTGCTGAAAACAGCGTCAGTCCAGGTTAGTTCCATTCAAATCATGCAAGTTAGAGTCCAAAACAAGGGCAAAAGTGTTTGGAAAAGTAGATACGTTGGAGACGTATCAACTCCCCCAAGCTTAAACATTTTCTTGTCCTCAAGCAATTCAGTTGACAAACTGAAAGTGATAAAGAAAAACTTTTACAAACTCGTTTTGATCTTGTTGTTGTAAATATGTAAAGACAGCATTCAAGTTTTCAGCAAAGATTATAACTAACCACATTTGCAATAACGCATAGGTCTCAAGTTTACTCATATCAATAGCATAATCCACTAGCAAGCCATAATAATAAATCTTGGATAACAACACTTTCTCAAAACAATTATAATATGATATACCAAGATGGTATCTCGCTAGCCCTTTCTGAGACCGCAAAACATAAATGCAGAGCACCTTTAAAGACCAAGGACTGACTAGACATTGTAATTCATGGTAAAAGAGATCCAGTCAAGTCGTACCCAATGTAAACTAACAGTAATGAATGCAAATGACAGCGGTGCTCTCCAACTGGTGCTATTTTAATAAGAGGATGATGACTCAGCATAAAAATAAATAGATAGGCCCTTCGCAGAGGGAAGTAGGGATTTGTAGAGGTGCCAGAGCTCGGTTTTGAAACAGAGGTGAATAATATTTTGAGCGGTATACTTTCATTGTCAACATAATAACCAAGAGATGGTGATATCTTCCATGCTACACACATTATAAGCGGTTCCCAAACAGAATGGTAAAGTTTATACTCCCCCTTCCACCAACAAGCATCAATCCATGGCTTGCTCGAAACAACGAGTGCCTCCAACTAAGAAGAGTCCCAGGGGGAGTTTTGTTTGCAATTATTTTGATTTAGTTTGCATAAAGCATGGGACTGGGCATCCCGGTGACCAGCCATTTATCTCGTGAGTGAGGAGCGGAGTCCACTCCTCTTGAGAATAACCCGCCTAACATGGAAGATATAGACAGCCCTAGTTGATACATCAGCTATTCGAGCATACAAAACATGATATTTATTTGAAGGTTTAGAGTTTGGCACATACACATTTACTTGGAATGGCAGGTAGATACCATATATAGGTAGGTATAGTGGACTCATGTGGAATAACTTTGGGGTTTAAGGGATTGGATGCACAAGCAGTATTCCCGCTTAGTACAGGTGAAGCCTAGCAAAAGACTGGGAAGCGACCAGCTAGAGAGTGACAACAGTCATGAACATGCATTAAAATTAATCAACACCGAATGCAAGCATGAGTATGATATAATCCACCATGAACATAAATATTGTGAAGGCTATGTTGATTTTGTTTCAACTACATGCGTGAACATGCGCCAAGTCAAGTCACTTAAATCATTCAGAGGAGGATACCACCCTATCATACCACATCATAACTATCTCAATAGCATGTCGGCATGCAAGGTATACCATTATAACTCATAGCTAATCAAGCATGGTACAAGAAACTATGATCTCTAATTGTCATTGCAAACATGTTTATTCATAATGGGCTGAATCAGGAACAATGAACTAATCATATTTACAAAAACAAAAGAGGTCGAGTTCATACCAGCTTTTCTCATCTCAGATCAACATTTATGCATATAAGAGCCACATCAACAATTTAATTATGTTCTTCTCCTATCGACCCCCAAAGAAAATAAAAGAAATAAAACTATTTACACGGGAAAGCTCCCAACAAGCAAAGAAGAATAGGAAATCTTTTTGGGTTTTCTTCTTTTTAATTACTACTACAAGCATGGAAGTTAAACTAACTAAAAGCTACAACTATTTTTTTGGTTTTTCTTAAGGTTTATTAAACACACAAGAAGAAAGCATAAAAAAAGAAATTAAACTAGCATGGATTATACAATGAAAAAGTATGAGCACCGACATCTAGCAATGAGTGTGTGAACATAAATATAATGTCGGTGGGAAATACGTACTCCCACAAGCTTAGGCTTTTGGCCTAAGTTGGTCTATGGCCAAGGCTGGCCTGGCGGATATCCATAATAGTAGCTGGGTTCCTACCGAGAAGAAGAAGAAGAGGGAGACAACACTTACCACTGGCTGACAATCATCTCCGGATCCCACTGGTAATTAGACTGTCGTGAAGGATCAACTTGTGGTTTCGGCTCTGGCTCCACGGCTGCTTCAGGGTTCCGGTAGGCGTGAATCGCCTTCAACGGAACAAGGTACGTGCCTATAGATAAATCAAACAAAGAAGGAGTAGGCAGGGTAATAGTCTCAGGATGATGTTTATTAAAGAACAATTGATATTTAAGCTCTCCTTCCCTATTCTTAACAATAAAATCATGTGCCACCATACTTTTATAATCTAGATAAACACGAGGCATCACTTTTTCTTCCTTCTCAGAATGCCTAATAGGTATGTTAAAATGTGCAGCTAGGCGTGAAGCATAGATGCCTCCAAAGATGGGGCCCTTTTACGGTTCAGACTTAACCGTTTGGCAATAATGCCGCCCATACTAACAGAGTTATCACCATATAAACCATGGAGCAAAATAATAATATCAGGGATACTAAGGTTTCCATAGTTTCCGCGACCAATTAAACAACGACTAGCAAATAATGCAAAGTAACGTAAAACAGGAAAATGTATGCTAGTGATTCGTGTATCGGAAACCTTCCTTGTTTCCCCTACAGTAATAGTATCAATAAACCCCTCCACATCATCGCGATGTGGTTCTTCTGTCTTGCCCTCAAAAGGGACTAAACAAACCTGATAAAAATCATAAAGTGACATCTCCTTATGCTCATCATATAAATGAAACTCCACCATAGGTGGTGAGCTCCTAGAATGGAAATTAAAGTTTTGCACAAAGGTATTTGTGGGTAAGAGATATTGATCGCATTGGTCGTGGAGGAAAGCTGTGAGGCCTGCATTTTTAGCCAATTCATGAAAATCTTCATAAATCCCGGCTGCTCTCAAGAAATCATCGGAAGGCCACTCACACGCCCAAACCTCCGCAGTGCGAGGCAGATTATACTTAGGCTTTGGTGCCTTTTCCTTCGAGCTATGGCTTGATGAGACCCTCAAAAGTCTCCTCATCATTTTCTGAAAAATTCTGAATTTTTTAGTAACTTCTAAATAAAAGCAAACCAAACTCAATAATATTAATAGCAACTACTCCTACAAGTGCCTAGAGCCTATATCATGCATCAAAACTACTTTTGACCATATAAATTTGACATGCAAGCTCAAGAACAGGGTCACCTAAGCAGCAAAAATTTACAATGAACAAAGCACTAGAACAAAAACTAATTGGACCAATGGAGGAGTCACATACCAAGGAACAATCTCCCCAAGCAGTTTTGTGAGAGGTGCTTTGAGCAAGGAGATCGAAAATGGCAGCAAAACGAGCTTGGACTCGGGTTTGAGCTGGATATTCGTGTTTGGGGGAGGAAGAAGGACTGTATGGGTGAAAGGATATGTGGAGGAGGGCCACCATGGGCCCACGAGGCAGGGGGCGCGCCCTCCACCCTCGTGGGCAGGTGCTTGGCCCCCCTGTTGTGTTCTTTGTGCCAAATATTCTCAAATATTCTGGAAAAAATCATATTTAAATTTCAGGGCATTTGGAGAAATTTTATTTTCAAGGTATTTTTATATTGCATGGATAACCAGATAACAGACAGAAAAATATTTATTTTTATTTTATTTAATATAAATAACAGAAAGTAAAAGTGGGGTACAGAAGGTTGTGCCTTCTATTTTCATCCATCTCATGATCATCAAAAGGAATCCACTAACAAGGTTGATCAAGTCTTGTTAACGAACTCATTCCGAATAACATGGAACCGGAGAAATTTCAAATAACACTATGTTATCTCAACGGGGATATGCACATCCCCAATAATAAGAATATCATATTTGTTCTTGACAGTAGGAAGAGGAAATTCAAACCCTCCAAATATGATCGATGGAATTTTTCCAATAGAATTGATACTGTGAATTTGAGGTTGTTTCCACGGGAAGTGTACCATATGCTCATTACCATTAACATGAAAAGTGACATTGCCTTTAGTGCAATCAATAACAGCCCCTGCAGTATTCAAAAAGGGTCTTCCGAGAATAATAGACATACTATCGTCCTCGGGAATATCAAGAATAACAAAGTCCGTTAAAATAGTAACGTTTGCAACTACAACAGGCACATCCTCACAAATACCGACAGGTATAGCAGTTGATTTATCAGCCATTTGCAAAGATATTTCAGTAGGTGTCAACCTATTCAAATCAAGTCTACGATATAAAGAGAGAGGCATAACACTAACACCGGCTCCAAGATCACATAAAGCAGTTTTAACATAATTTCTTTTAATGGAGCATGGTATGGTGGGTACTCCTGGATGTCCAAGTTTCTTTGGTATTCCAGCCTAAAAGGTATAATTAGCAAGCATGGTGGAAATTTCAGCTTCCGGTATCTTTCTTTTATTTGTACTAATATCTTTCATGTACTTAGCATAAGGATTGGTTTTGAGTATATCAGTTAATCGCATACGCAAAAAGATAGGTCTAATCATTTCAGCAAAGTGCTCAAAATCCTCAGCATCCTTTTTCTTGGATGGTTTGGGAGGAAAAGGCATGGATTTCTGAACCCATGGTTCTCTTTCTTTACCACGTTTCCTAGCAACAAAGTCTTTCTTATCATAACGTTGATTCTTTGATTGTGGATTATCAAGATCAACAACAGGTTCAATTTCTATATCATTATCATTACTAGGTTGAGCATCATTATGAACATTATCATTAACATTATTACTAGTTTCAGGTTCATTACCAGATTGAGTTTCAGCATCAGAAATAGAAATATCATTTGGATTCTCAAGTGTTTCAATAATAGGATCACTAGAAGCATGCAAAGTCTTATCATTTTTCTTTTTCTTCTTTTTATAAGAACTAGGTACATCTATGTTATTTCTCTGAGAATCTTGCTCAGTTCTCTTAGGGTGGCCTTCAGGATACAAATGTTCTTGAGTCATTCTACCAGTTCTAGTAGCCACTCTAACAACATTATCATTATTCTTATTGTTCAATTCATTGAGCAAATCATTTTGAGCTTCAAGTACTTGTTCTACTTGAGTGGTAACCATAGAAGCATGTTTACTAATAAGTTTAAGGTCACTTTTAACATTAGCCATATAATCACCCAAGTGTTCAAGTATATTAGAATTGTATTTCAATTGTCTAACCAAATAAGCATTAAAGTATTCTTGCTTAGCCATAAATTTATCAAACTCATCTAAGCATGGGCTAGCAAATTTAGTAAATGGGATTTCAACTTTATCATATATAGAGAGAGAATTTACCTTTACTACCTGTGTCGGGTTATCAAGACCATGAGTTTCGTCAATAGGTAATGGATTAAGATTATATGTTTCTTCAACAGGCGGTAAATTAAGACCATGTATTTCTTCAATAGGAGGTAAATTCTTAACATCTTCAGCTTTAATACATTTTTTTCATAGATTTCTTTGCCTCTTGCATATTTTAGGACTGAGAAATAGAATACCCCTCTTCTTTGGAGTTGGTTTAGGAATAGGCTCAGGAATTGGCTCCGGTGGTGTCCAATTATTTTCATTTGTCAACATATTATTCAATAGAATTTCAGCTTCATCCGGTGTTCTTTCCCTGAAAATAGAACCAGCACAACTATCCAGGTAATCTCTGGAGGCATCTGTTAGTCCATTATAAAAGATATCAAGTATTTCATTTTTCTTAAGAGGATCATCAGGCAAAGCATTAAGTAATTGGAGAAGCCTCCCCCAAGCTTGTGGGAGACTCTCTTCTTCAATTTGCACAAAATTATATATATCCCTTAAAGTAGCTTGTTTCTTATGAGCAGGGAAATATTTAGCAGAGAAGTAATAAATCATATCATGGGGACTACGCACGCAACCAGGATCAAGAGAATTAAACCATATCTTAGCATCACCCTTTAATGAGAACGGAAATATTTTAAGGATATAAAAGTAGCGAGTTCTCTCGTGTTTAGTAAACAGGGTAGCTATATCATTTAATTTAGTAAGATGTGCCACAACAGTTTCAGACTCATAACCATGGAAAGGATCAGATTCAACTAATGTAATTATATCAGGATCAACAGAGAATTCGTAATCCTTATCAGTAACAAAGATAGGTGAAGTAGCAAAAGCAGGCTCAGGTTTCATTCAAGCATTTAGAGATTGCTTACTCCATTTAGCTAATAACCTTTTGAGTTCATTTCTATTTTTGCAAGCTAAAATAGCTAAAGAAGCTTCTTGATCAAAAACATAACCCTTAGGAATAACAAGTGATTCTTCATCATCACTTTCATCAGTATCATCAGATTCAATATTTTCAATTTCTCTAGCCCTAGCAAGTTGTTCATCAAGAAAATCACTAAGTGGCATAGTAGTATTAGGCATAGAGGTAGTCTCATCATAAGTATCATGCATATCAGAAGTGGCGTCATCAATAACATGCGACATAGTTGGCAGTTCCTTACCTCCCCTCGTAGTTGAGAGATAAATCTTAGTTCTTGGATCTTTCAAGTTCTTCATAATGATAAGCAGATATATATATCCCAAGTGACTCAAAGAGTAGAGCTATGCTCCCCGGCAACGGCGCCAGAAAATACTCTTGATAACCCACAAGTATAGGGGATCGCAACAATTTTCAAGGGTAAAGTATTCAACCCAAATTTATTGATTCAACACAAGGGGACCCAAAGAATACTATCAAGTATTAGCAGCTGAGTTGTCAATTCAACCACACCTGGAAAAATAATATCTGCAGCAAAGTAATATGATAGTAGTGGTAACGGTAGCAAAAGGTAACAATAGTAAAAGTAGTGTTTTTGGTATTTTGTAGTGACGATAGCAATAGCAACGGGAAAGTAAATAAGCAGAGAACAATATATGGAAAGCTCGTAGGCAATGGATCGGTGATGGAGCATTATGCCGGATGCGGTTCATCATGTAACAGTCATAACCTAGGGTGACACAGAACTACCTCCAGTTCGTCAATATAATGTAGGCATGTATTCCAAATATAGTCATACATGCTTATGGAAAAGAACTTGCATGACATCTTTTGTCCTACCCTCCGTGCAGCGGGGTCCTTACGGAAACTAAGGGATATTAAGGCATCCTTTTAATAGAGAACCGGAACAAAGCTTTAACACATAGTGAATACATGAACTCCTCAAACTACGGTCATATCCGGTAAGTATCCCGATTATTGTCACTTCGGGGTTAACAGATCATAACACATAATAGGTGACTATAGACTTGCAAGATAGGATCAAGAACACTCATATATTGATGAAAACATAATAGGTTCAGATCTGAAATCATGGCACTCGGGCCCTAGTGACAAGCATTAAGCATAGCAAAGTCATAGCAACATCAATCTCAGAACATAGTGGATACTAGGGATCAAACCCTAACAAAACTAACGTGATTACATGATAGATCTCATCCAACCCATCACCGTCCAGCAAGCCTACGATGGAATTACTCATGCACGGCGGTGAGCATCATGAAATTGGTGATGGAGGATGGTTGATAATGACGATGGCGAAGGATTCCCCTCTCCGGAGCCCCGAACAGACTCTAGATCAGCCCTCCCGAGAGGTTTTAGGGCTTGGCAGCGGCTCTGTATCGTAAAACGCGATGATTTCTTCTCTCTGATTTTTTTCTCCCCGAAACTCCATATATGGAGTTGGAGTTGGAGTCGGAGAGGCAACAGGGGGCCCATGAGGTAGGGGGCGCGCCCCCCACCCTCGTGGAGAGGTGGTGGGCCCCTGGCCTTCATCTTTTGCAGGTATTTTTCATATTTTCTGAAAAGTGGCTCTGTGAAGTTTCAGGTCATTCCAAGAACGTTTGCTCCTGCACATAAATAACACCATGGTAATTCTTCGGAAAACAACGTCAGTCCGGGTTAGTTCCATTCAAATTATGCAAGTTAGAGTCCAAAATAAGGGCAAAAGTGTTTGGAAAAGTAGATACGTTGGAGACATATCACTCAGCAGGTGCAATATCATGCCTAATTTCTCTGTATAAGTCAATAGGTATTGCACTAGCACTGGCACCCATATCACACAAGCCATGATAACAATGATCTCCTATTTTAACAGAAATAATAGGCATGCCTACCACAGGTCTATCTTTATCTTTAGCATAAGGTTTAGCAATTC
Organism: Triticum monococcum; assembly: GCA_034509565.1. NCBI lineage: Eukaryota > Viridiplantae > Streptophyta > Magnoliopsida > Poales > Poaceae > Triticum > Triticum monococcum. The sequence continues at coordinate 703,349,914 of CM067847.1, forward strand.
TAGCAGTCTCATCACAGAAGTAAATAACATGCCCATCAATATTATCAGCCAAGAGATCCTTAACAATAGCAATATTAGTTTCAACTTTAACTTGCTCAGGAGGTGTATAGGTTCTAATATTGCTTTTACGAACCACAGTTGAAGCTTTAGCATGATCTTTTATCCTAACAGGAAAATGTGGTTTCTCAACATAAGCAGTAGGAACAATAGGATCATTATAAGTGATAATCTTTTCTTCAACTTTAGTAGGTGCAGCTACTTTTACTTCTATGGGAGGGTGATATTTAAACCACTTCTCCTTAGGGAGATCAACATGAGTAGCAAAAGATCACAGAAAGAAGCTACTATATCAGAGTCAAGTCCATATTTAGTGCTAAATTTACGGAAAACATTGGTATCCATAAAAGATTTAACACAATAAAACTTAGGTGTCATACCTCACTCCTTACCTTCGTCGACATCCCAATCTTCAGAGTTGCATTTAATTCTTTCCAATAAATCCCATTTGAATTTAATAGTCTACATCATAAAAGAGCCAGCACAATAAGTATCGAGCATGGTGCGATTGTTATCAGAAAGCCGAGCATAATTTTTTTGGATAATCGTTTCTCTTGAGAGCTCATGATTGGGGCATGAATATAACATTGATTTAAGCCTCCCCCAAGCTTGAGCGATACTTTCTCCTTCGCGAGGCCAAAAATTATATATATAATTGCGATCACGATGAACAAGATGCATATGATAAAACTTCCGATGAAATTCCAATTTCAATCGTTTGTAGTTCCATGATCCCATATCATCACATAGCCTATACCATGTCAATGCATCTCCCTCCAAAGATAAAGTGAAGACCTTATTCTTGATAACATCATCGGGTATACCTACAAGCTTAAATAATCCGCAAACTTCATCCACATATATTAGGTGCTCATCAGGATGTAATGTTCCATCTCCTGCAAAAGGATTAGCTAGCAGTTTTTCTATCATACCCGAAGGAATTTCATAGTAGACATTTTCATTTTCAGTAGGTTCAGTTGGTTGAGTAGGTTGAGGAGCAACTATTTGCTCTACTGGTCGGGCTGAAGATACCCCGAACAAGCCCCTCAGAGGATTACTTTCCATAGTAACAAGTGACAGTAAATATCAGCACACTATATAAATTTTTCCTTACCAAATTCCACCTACCAAAGGCGCTTCACTCCCCAGCAACGGCGCCAAAAAAGAGTCTTGATGACCCACAAGTATAGGGGATCTATCGTAGTCCTTTCGATAAGTAAGAGTATCAAACCCAACGAGGAGCAGAAGGAAATGATAAGCAGTTTTCAGCAAGGTATTCTCTGCAAGCACTGAAATTGTAGGTAACATATAGTTTTGTGATAAGAAATTTTGTAACGAGTAAGAAGTAACAAAAGTAAATAAAGTGCAGCAAGGTGGCCGAATCCTTCTTGTAGCAAAGGACAAGCCTGGACAAACTCTTATATAGAGAAAAGCGCTCCCGAGGACACATGGAAATATCGTCAAGCTAGTTTTCATCACGTTCATATGATTCGCGTTCGGTACTTTGATAATTTGGTATGTGGGTGGACCGGTGCTTGGGTATTGTCCTTACCTGGACAAGCATCCCACTTATGATTAACCTCTATTGCAAGCATCCGCAACTACAACAAAAGTATTAAGGTAAACCTAACCATAGCATGAAACATATGGATCCAAATCAGCCCCTTACGAAGCAACGCATAAACTAGGGTTTAAGCTTCTGTCACTCTAGCAACCCATCATCTATTATTACTTCCCAATACCTCCCTCTAGGCCCAAATAATGGTGAAGTGTCATGTAGTCGACGTTCACATAACACCACTAGAGGAGAGACAACATACATCTCATCAAAATATCGAATGAATACCAAATTCACATGACTACTAATAGCAAGACTTCTCCCATGTCGTTAGGATCAAACGTAAGTACTCACAAAGCATATTCATGTTAATAATCAGTGGGGTACTAATGTGCATATAGGATCTGAACATATGATCTTCCACCAAGTAAACCAACTAGCATCAACTACAAGGAGTAATCAACACTACTAGCAACCTACAGGTACCAATCCCAGACCTAGAGACAAGAATCGGATACAAGAGATGAACTAGGGTTTGAGAGGAGATGGTGCTGGTGAAGATGTTGATGGAGATTGACCCCCTCCCGATGAGAGGATCATTGGTGATGACGATGGTGATGATTTCCCCCTCCCGGAGGGAAGTTTCCTCGGCAGAACAGCTCCGCCAGGGCCCTAGATTGGTTCCGCCGCGTGGCGGTGGAGTCTCGTCCCGAAAGCTTGCAGGGCCACCAGGGGGCCCACGAGGCAGGGGGCGCCCAGGGGGTAGGGCGCGTGCCCCACCCTCGTGGCCAGGGTGTGGGCCCCCTCTGGAACTTCTTGCGCTCAGTATTTTTTATATATTCTGAAAATAGCTTCCGTGAAGTTTCAGGACTTTTGGAGCTGTGCAGAATAGGTCTCTAATATTTGCTCCTTTTCCAGCCCAGAATCCCAGCTGCCGGTATTCTCCCTCTTTATGTAAACCTTGTAAAATAAGAGAGAATATTCATAAGTATTTTGACATAATGTGTAATAACAGCCCATAATGCAATAAATATCAATATAAAAGCATGATGCAAAATGGACGTATCAACTCCCCCAAGCTTAGACCTCTCATGTCCTCAAGTGAAAGCCGAAATCGAAAAAATGTCCACATGGTTAGAGATAGAGGTGTCGACAAAAATAAAATACGGACATGAGGGCATCATGATCATTCTTAGAACAGTAGCTTATATTATTATTGTCATATGATCTCTTATGCTAGAGTAATAATTCAATCACAATTTCAAGTATGAATCATAAACTTCATTGAAAACTAACAAACTATAATCTCAGTCATAGGAGCAATTTCAATTTATCATAACATAGGAAAGAGTCAATATAAGAGCTTTTCATCAAGTCCACATACTCAACTATCATATAGTCTTTCACAATTGCTAACGCTCACGCAATACTTATGGGTATGGAGTTTTAATCGGACACAGAGAAAGATAGGGGCTTATAGTTTTGCCTCCCAACGTTTTACCTCAAGGGTAATGTCAACAATAATAGTTCATGAAAACTCACATCCAATTAGCCATATATACCAGGATCTTTCCAACATATTGTGCTTGCCAAAAGATAAAATGTAAAAAAAGGAAATGTGAAGATCACCATGACTCTTATGTAAGGTGGGAGATAAAAGTAAAAGATAGGCCCTTCGCAGAGGGAAGCAGAGGTTGCCATGCACTTTTATGGTTGGATGCACAAAATCTTAATGCGAAAGAACGTCACTTTATATTGCCACTTGTGATATGGACCTTTTTATTATGCAGTCCGTCGCTTTTATTTCTTCCACATCACAAGATCGTATAAAGCTTATTTTCTTCCACACTAATAAGTCATACATATTTAGAGAGCAATTTTTATTGCTTGCACCGATGACAACTTACTTGAAGTTTCTTACTCAATCCATAGGTAGATATGGTGGACTCTCATGGCTAAACTGGGTTTAAGGGTATTTGGAAGCACAAGTAGTATCTCTACATGGTGCAAAGAATTTGGCTAGGATGAGGGGGAAAGGCAAGCTCAACCGTGTTGGATGATCCATGGAAATATAATTTATCTTAGATGTAAGAAAACATAACCCATTACGTTGTCTTCCTTGTCCAATGTCAACTCTTTAGCATATCATATTTTAATGAGTGCTCACAACCATAAAAGATGTCCAAGATAGTATATTTATATGTGAAGACCTCTCTTTCTTTATTACTTCCTATTAATTGCAACGGTGACCAAAACTATATTTGTCAACTCTCAACAACTTTTGTTCGTAATAATATTTGTATGTGAGCTCATTACTCTTAGCCACAAGTAGAAAAGTTTGCATGCCATTAATGAACTCAGGAGAGCATCGGTCATCATACATCCATTGTCGGCTCATCTTTATTACACAACACCGAAAAGACCAAATTAATACAAGATCATACATAAAGTTCATACAACACTTAAATGCAACATATAAATAGCTCTCTAGCTAAAGAATTTAAATGCAACAAAAAATGCGATCAAGACCGCAACTAAGGTAACAATTGATCCAACAACATAATGATACCAAGCCTCACTATGAATGGCATATTTTCTAATCTTTCTAATCTTCAAGCGCATTTTCTCCATCTTGATCTTGTGATCATCGACGACATCGGCAATATGCAACTCCAATTCCATCTTCTCCCCCCCCCCCAATTCTTTTCAATTTTTCTTTCAAATACTTGTTTTCTCTTTCAACTAAATTTAACCTCTCGACAATAGGGTCGGCTGGAATTTCCGGTTCACATACCTCCTAGATAAAAAAACTATTTCAATTTGATGGGCATAATTTGTCATAAACACGAAATGCAACAAAATAGTTATAAGAGAAAATATACCACATCTGAATCATAACCCGAACGAGGGCCGGCAGGGACGGATATCAAAACCATGGCACTATGAATAACAAACAACGTATGGGTAAGATAATTATACAAGTAACTATATATATAAATCACACAAACATGAATTTTTTATATAAAAAGATAAGAACAATAGGCTCACCAGAAGGTGGTGCGGGTGATCGACGGTGGTTACGACGGAGATTTAGAAGGCACTAAGTAAACCACACCTACATATGCAAACTAAGTGTTATTTTGACCCCAAATTGCATATAAATCAAATACTACCACATATAATTCCTCCCAAATTACTAAAACCCACAAATTAATCACTATATAAACCATTGCAAGAGCTAATCTAGCAATGAGAGATGAAAGGACAAAGTTGCTAACCTTTGTGATCATTTGAATGGATGGGGGGCCTTCAAATCTTAACAAAATTTGGGCAAAATTTATGATGAGCTCGAGAGGAAGGGAAGAACAGAGAAGAGGGGAAAGGGGGAAGAAGCGAGCTCGGGTGGACGAAGGGTTTATATAAGGCGACCTTTAGTACCAGTTCGTGGCACGAACCGGTACTAAAGGTGTTGGTGGGGCCCCAGACTGACAACATCCTGCCACCACTCTCATTAGTACTGGTTGGTGGCACGAACTGGTGCTAAAAGTTCAGTAAGAACTGGTACTAATGAGAGCAGCCCGGCTAGCCATTGAAACCGGCACTAATGGACACATTAGTGCCGGCTCAAATTCAAACCGGCACTAATGAGCTGAACATTTGACCCTTTTTCTACTAGTGTTAGACCGGTCTTTTGATTGCATTGGCTAGAGCACGCACTTCTACAATTGGACCATTAAAAAGTGATGGATCGTAGCCGCGTGACCACCCTCTCCTTTTGCTCTTTCTTTGCATCCGCCTCCGCAAGGCGGCCTATGCTATCTCTCTCGAGCCGATCACGGACAGATCTACTACTCTCAAACCCACAACAGAGTATAATTTATCCCCGAAATCATCGACTATCCCGGAGTGTTCATCATAATTTGTTCTTTGCCGTGCAGATGTTTGGGAAACCAGAGAACATTTGTTCTTCAATTGTAGATTTTCCTGGTACTGTTGGGACCACGTAGGGATTTTCATAGACCTCTAATGATGATCTATACCCAATGTTCTATGTTACTAATAGCCTTTTTGGTGGGCTTTGCTTCATGCAGATTACTTCCTTAGTTCCATGGAATATTTGGAAATAACGTAAGCACATGCAAACCTATTTTTATGAAGGACATGTGTCTAGTTGCCCATAGAGTTAAACCTTCTGACGAAGATCCACTGCGTTCCTGTATATCCACCACCTTGTAATTTTGAATTTCTATTTTCCACTTCTTTGGAGATTGAAACCCTCCCTGTAAATGATGCAATACTTGTACAAACTTTTCCTTTCTTTATATAATGGAAAATTATAGTAGGGCTTGCCCTACTATTCATGTTTCAAAGCAAAGAATTCATCAGAGAGAAAATTTGGGTCGCGGATTACATGTGTTTTGCAAGTTCCTCGCCGCGCTTAGAGGTGCGCCTTTTGCATGGTTGTGATTCACCCATCGCACCTTTTGTCATAGAGCTCGTACTACATGGAGAAGAAGGTGAGACCATCGATCATTTGCCCTTCATGATTGGGGGCGCGGGCATGACCTCATCTCTTAGAGCATCTACTAAGCATACTGCCGAGGAAGGCGCCGAGTGCAGCACAGCCGTGCGAGGAGATGCCTCGGTCACAAGGGCCATGACCACTAAACTTAGGGCCATAACCACATAGATGGAGTTGTGGTGCTCGCCGGGGACCATCCTGCCTTGACCAGTGTTGATTGCTAGTTTGTACCCTACCAACTAGTTGGTACTCCAGTGCAAGACTTTGTAACAAGCAGTAAGATTTTTCCTTAGTGAGAAACCAGGCTACCAATCCTTGGAGGTACAAGTCTCGTTCGCCAATTTTAAGTTATACAATAATACAAATCAAACCCAAGAAAATACTAGGGTTTCCTTGCCTCCCGCCGGCGTCGCCCTCGGTCCGATTCGTCTTCGGTGGCCTTAGGGTCAGGGTGGCGCAGTGGATCTCTGCCCTTGGCAGCGGGAGGGCTATGTTTTCAGTTGTTTCTTCGCATTTTGTTAGGGTTTGCGTCCTGCTCAGGAAGACCAGACAACTGCGGCTCCCTGAAGAGGGAATAAGGTTCTCCCAGCCTAGCCCCCGACTCGATTGTGTGTCTAGCATCATAGGTGCCCGTGTGGAGGTGTGTCTCCAGCGGATGTCCTTGGTGGATTGGCTCGGATCTGGTGGTAGTTCCTCTACGTTCATGTGTTCTCAGGTTGGATCATTTCGATCTACACTACTCTTCATCGGCGGCGGTTACTGTTCTGCTGCGGTGGTCATATGGGGCCTTAGCACGACGACTTTCCGACTGTCTTCTACAATAAATTTTGCCCGGCTCCGGCGAGGGGGGGAGGGGGGATGACGGTGACGCGCCTTTGGCTCGCTTTAGTGCTTGTAGTTGACGCTAGAAGTTCTACGCATCTGGTTGTAATTTTATTATTTCTGGTATTCGTTGTACTATCATGATTGAAGATGAATAGATCGACAGTTTTCGCGTGCAAAAAGAAAACTTTACTTGTGCCCCCAACGACACTAACGCATGGGATGGTCTTGGTCAAAATAGAAAATCGATGATCATAGTCATAAATCTATAGACCGAGACCCTCCCTATCCCTATAGCTACTTTTCTTAAGCAAGATGGCATATTGTCCATTGCATAATTTTATTAAAGGCCTCATACAAACATTCATTTTTAGTGGCAAATACAAGTCAAGCCATTTTCAGTAACTGTCACCATGATAGATTATTTACAAGATTGAATCCAACTAATGCACATGTCTCGCACTATACTGATTACCCATCTAAACTTGCCAAGAGAAGATAAATAACTTAAGAACATAATGCGTATATAAATCAAACATCAGGCATCAACACCATATGAATTTAAAAAAGTAACTCATCACGGCCCCAACTGTCCCGTCTCTTGTCCTACCCACGGGGCACTTGTCCGAGGGCCTTGTGAGCCCGCAGCCGCCTCCTCTGTTTACTAGAGAGGAGGTCGTTGCCTTTGGTGGGATCCCGGACCCGGTCTCGACGGGGAGACGGATGAGTGCTCGTGTTCAGGAGCTTCCGGAGGTGGATGATATGCAGCAGCGGTGCGCTATGAGGGTGGCCAAGCTTCACGATGTTGCGATATCTTCTGGTATGTCCGTCAACATATCTAATTCTTTATTGCATTTTTCTCATGAGGAGATTATTAATAACGCAAACCAATTAGGAGTTACACTAGGTGCTACCAATAGTGAGATCTCCAATTCGGTGAATGATATGTTAGATTTGGAGGCGGAGCGTGCCTTACAGACTATTCGTAATCTGGCAGCGGTTAAACCCATGAATGATGAGGAGATTGATGCGTTAGGGGTTAGAGTGCTAGATAATCTGTGTGCGGATCTAGCACCTTCTAATCATGAGTCTGAGGACGATGAAGTGCCCCTAGATGTTGCAGCTGTTAGTTCCGTTCAGCCCGGTTATGAGGACCGGGCGATAGAGCCCACTAAGCCAAAGCGTAAGTGGAAACGGAAGATTTATCCCGATTCTGCAGTTCGTAGGAGTGCTAGGATTCGGAGTACTAAAAAATTCCATGACGAAATATGAAAGGAATCTTTTGGAATAGCAGAGGTCTAAAAGACTTGGCTAAAAGAAGGTTTCTTGCCGAGGCTTCTCTGGAACATCGGTTAGATTTTATTGCTCTATCAGAAACCGGTAGAGATAATTTTGCGCCGCAGTTTCTATCCTCTCTTGCGGGTGGTATTGATTTCGATTGGCATTGCCTCCCTCCGCGAGGAAGATCGGGAGGTATCTTACTGGGTGTGAGATGCGATTCCCTTGAAGTCCGGAGTGTAGTAATGGGCGACTTCGCGGTAAAGTTTCGAGTTAGGTCTAAAGTTGATGGGTTCAACTGGGCTTTGGTGGCGGTTTATGGTGCTGCACAGCTTTTGATTTTGGTTGGGGGTGATTTCAATATCATTAGGAGGAGAGAGGAGAAAAATAATGATAACTTTGACGGCAGGTGGTCATTTATGTTCAATACCATTATTGAAAGCTTGGATCTGAGGGAGATAGAGCTTTCTGGTAGAAAGTTTACCTGGGCTAATGCTCTGCCAAACCCGACATATGGAAAGCTTGATCGAGTTCTCGCGACCGTGGAGTGGGAACAGAAGTTCCCTCTTGTTACGGTGCAAGCTCTCACGCGGGGAATTTCCGATCACACACCATTGTTCGTCGACTCAGGGGAGCCGAACCATATGGGAAACAAAAACACCTTCTCATTCGAGATGGCCTGGTTCGAACGCGAGGGCTTCTTAGACCTCATAGCCAGGGAATGGGCTAAGGGTGTAGGAGGTAGGATGCCGGTCGAGCGTTGGCAGAATAAAATTAGGCATTTGAGAAGTTTCTTGCGGGGTTGGGCCAAGCACCTCAGTGGGGGTGTATAAGATCGAGAAGGATAGGCTCCTTTCTCTTGTACAGGCCCTGGACATAAAAGCTGAATCCGCGATTTTGCTGCCTCCTGAACTCCAGGTTAAAAATGAGGCGGAGAAGAGGCTGAAAGAACTTCTCCGCGAAGACAAATTGAAGTGGGCTTTGCGAGCTAAGGTCCGCAAAGTGGTCCAAGGGGACGCGGATACTCAATTCTTTCACCTCATTGCTAATGGTAAACACAGAAAGAAGCGGATCTTTCAACTTGAACAGGATGAGGGTACTATTTTAGGTCAGGATAATCTCAAAACCTATATTACCGAATATTATTGACAATTATTTGGACCTCCAGAGGATAATTGTGTGTCCCTCGATGAGTCCAGGACTGAGGATGTGCCTCAATTGTCTGCTACTGATAATGATATCCCGGTTGCCCCGTTCTCAGAGAAGGAGGTGTTTGATGCTATTGCACAAATGAAAAACAATAAGGCTCCCGGACCGGATGGGTTCCCGGCCGAGTTCTATAAAAAGTGCTGGCACATTATTAAGGGGGATTTACTACCTATGTTTCATGATCTATTCTCTAGACAGCTTCAATTATTTCACTTAAAGTTTGGAACTATCACATTTCTCCCTAAGAAAACGGATGCTGTGAGAATTGAGCAGTTCAGAACGATCTGCCTCCTCAATGTTAGTTTCAAAATCTTCACCAAGGTCGGGACCAATAGGCTCACACAGATTGCGCATTCTGTGGTGCAACAATCCCAAACTGTTTTCATGCCGGACAGGAACATCCTTGAAGGGGTGGTTGTTCTTCATGAAACGCTCCTTGAAATCCATTCCAAAAAATTAGATGGAGTAATTTTTAAGGTGGATTTTGAAAAAGCGTATCATAAGGTCAAGTGGCCATTCCTCCAACAGGCATTGCGTATGAAAGGTTTTGATGAAGCCTGGCGCCGACAGGTCGAATCCTTTACGCAAAAAGGGAGTGTGGGAATTAAAGTGAATGACGATATAGGTCATTACTTCCAGACACATAAAGGCTTCAGACAAGGATATCCGATGTCCCCTATCTTGTTTAACATTGTGGTGGATATGTTAGCAATTTTGATAGGAAGGGCTAAGGAGAATGGTCAAGTGGGTGGTTTGGTACCTTATCTTGTTGATGGAGGTGTATCCATCCTTCAATACACAGATGATACAATCATCTTTATGGAGCATGATTTGGCCAAGGCGAGAAATATGAAGCTGGTGTTATGCCTTTTTGAACAATTGACCTGGTTAAAGATTAACTTTCATAAGAGCGAGTTTTTCTGCTTTGGCGGAGCCAAAGACGACCAGGAGTCTTATAGGCAATTGTTTGGGTGCGAGTTGGGGAGTTTACCTTTCTCATGCCTTGGTATTCCGATACACCATCGTAGGCTGACAAACAGAGAATGGAAGTGCATCAAGGATCGATTTGAGAAAAAATGGATCTGCTGGAAAGGTAAGCTCATGTCATATGGAGGCCGTTTGATCTTGATTAATTCGGTGCTCACGAGTATGCCTATGTTCCTCTTATCGTTCTTTGAGGTTCTAGTTGGTGTTAGGAAAAGACTGGACTTCTATCGGTCGCATTTCTTTTGGCAGGGTGTTGAACTTAAAAGAAAATACCGGCTTGCTAAATGGGACATCATCTATCGACCGAAAGACCAAGGGGGTCTTTGTATTGAAAATCTTGAAGTTAAGAACAGATGCCTTCTTAGTAAGTGGTTGTGGAAGCTTTCTTCTGGGACTGAGGCCATGTGGGTGCAAATCCTCCGCAGCAAGTACCTCCAGACTAAAACATTGTCCCAGGTCACAGTCAGGCCGACTGATTCGCCTTTCTGGAAAGGACTAATGAAAGTCAAACAATCAATGTTCAATAGGACGAGGTTTGTTATTGAAAACGGTGCAAGTACATGTTTCTGGGAGGATATTTGGCTTGGCGACTCACCTTTAGCCATTCAATATCCGTCTTTATATCGGATTGCTCAACGACGTGAGGTGTTCGTGGCAACGGTATTTCAATCTATCCCCCTTAATATTCAGTTTAGACGGTCGCTAGCGGGCAATCGTTGGGAAGAATGGCTCCATCTAGTTAGAAGACTGATGGAGGTTCAACTTTCTCACCAACTCGATGGATTACGCAGGAAGTTGACTGGTTCTGGAGTATTTACAGTTAAATCAATGTATATTGATGTTATTAATTCAAACTCCATTCCAACTTTCAAGTATGTTTGGGTTATCAAAGTTCCTTTAAAAATTAAAGTGTTTATGTGGTTTGTCCATAAACAAGTTATTTTAACAAAGGACAAATTGATAAAGCGTAATTGGACAGGACCTACTAGGTATAGTTTCTGTGATCGGGATGAGACGATTAAGCATCTTTCCTTTGACTGCCCGTTGGCCAAAGTTCTTTGGCGGACGGTCCATATTGCTTTTAATATTACTCCACCGACTACTGTCAACGCATTATTTGGGACATGGCTTAATGGGGTTGAGCCTGACTTAGCAAGACATATTCGGGTTGAAGTTTGGGCTTTGTTGTGGACTATCTGAAATTGCAGAAATGATTTGGTTTTTAACAGAACATTACGGATTCATTTTTTGCAAGTTATTTTCCGAGCTACGGCAGTGATCCGGTCGTGGTCGCTACTCACTCCGATGGAGGCCAGGGAGCATTTGGTTACTGGATCTATCCATTGGGAGATGGTAACTCGGGATATCTTCAACCGGTTTGGATGGCGGTCATGTAATATGATAGGCAATTAGGTTACCTATCTATTTTTAGCCAGCCGGTTGTGGCATCTTTTCCTGGCTAGTTTGTGTATCTGGCGTTTTAGGCTCTGCGTGAGCTGTCTTTTTCTTTTTTTTCAGCTGAAGACTTTGGCACTTTTTGTTTTTTGGTTAATAAGATGGCCGTATGCATCATTCTGATGCAGAGGCAGGGGAGCCCCCTTTTTGAAAAAAAAAATCACGGGCAATAATCATGATAGGCTTCCCGCAAAAAAATAATAATCATGATAGGCAACTCATATGGCACTGTATATAACAACGAAGAGGGCATATCAGCCATCACCGGTTTGACCGTCGCTGCCTTCGCAGCCGTAGCCCTAGAGTCCCCATACCTTTCCGTCATAGGTGTTTGCGACAAAGCCATCGGAACCCAGATCCTAGCCGCCACCTAGGTCGAGCCCTGTCCGGCGACGTGAACGCTCTACGAGGAGAAGACGCGAGGGGAGGCCCCCAGCTCGTCCGCCCTCGCGACGAAACCACCGAGCGGGCGCATGATAATCAATGTCCCAACAATGCAAATGATGTGAACGGAATAGACGCAAATGGTTAATCAACGTGCTCCAACAACGCAAATGGTATGAACAGCGCAGGCGCAAATCGTTAGTTGTTGCCAGCCACCTGCGTACATACATATAACCACCTACGCGGTTCACGATTGCACACGGGCATGCATAGCATTGCCGGTCATGTCCTCCACGCGCACGCACAGTCAAACGGAGGCCCGGAAATTGCCGCGCAGCGGTGCAGGTCTGCTGATCGCGTCTGCGCTAATGGTCAGCGGCTGCGTTCCAGGTGCCGCCCACGCTGCGGAAATCTGGACGAGCAGGCGACTCCGTCTGGTCATGTGCGTCTGGTACATGTAGACATGTAATGATTGGAAACTCCAAAGTAGTATATGAACGGATGACTCGGTCGTTGATTCTGCAAACTTCTGCGAACCAAAGTCAAACTGAGAGCCAAAGGACCGAGACATACCTTTCCCTAATACAGCAAGAACATGGAGGATTAGACCTATAATAGCGAGACCAACGGCCTTTCGGTCTTGGCAACAAATGCCTGATACACTCAACACCTTATCGGGTCAAGGAAAAGCCGCTACGCGTTTGATTTCTTTATGCGCTGGGAGCTTTCGCCTTTCCATTTGGTGCTTTTGGGGAGTCATTTTCAACTAGTCTAGTGGTACACATTATCATCCTTAGTTAACATTATCACTGGCCACCTCTTTGGAACCCGCGTATGCTATCGGGTTTGTGGACATGCCCGCGCATGTTGACGCTGGATGCAGACAGGATAAGCAAAAAACCAAGCCTTTGTCTGTTGTATTCATATTCTTTCCAATGATTGCTTTTACACATAAATAGAAAAAACATACAAAAGTATATGAAATCATGGACACATGCATGCAAGTCCCATATGCACAGGCATGGTCAACAGTGCAGTAGTGGCATCGTGGATTTGTGATAGTAATACAGATCAAAACAGACTCGATACGAACCTGTGGCAATACCTCAGCTTCGTGTGCGTACGTGTGGTGCTTCCGGCTGACTGGCCGTTGTGTACGAGCGTTGCGAGGTTTGCTAACGTGATCGATCAATCAGGAAGAGGAGGACCTTTTGTGAATAGAGCCTTTTTCTAGCCGCCGCCTCCTCCTCCAAAAAAAGCTAGGGTTTGTGCCTCTCGCCGGCTTCGCCGTAGGTCCGCCTCGTCTTCGGTGGCCCTAAGGCCATGGGGGCGTGATGGATCCTGGCAAGGACCGGCGGGAGGGCTCCGTTGTTAGTCGTTTTTTCAAAATTAGTTAGGGTTTGTGTCCTATTCAGGAAGACGAGACGGCGGCGGCTCCTTGAAGATGGAATAAAGGTCTCCCCGTCTAGTCCCCGTTTCCATGGTGCATCTAGCATCGTTGGTGGGCGTGTGGAGGTGTGTCTCCGGCGGATCTATGCTCGGTGGATTTGCTCGGATCTGGTTGTGGTTCGTCTATATTCGTGTGTCTTCAGGTTGGATCCTTTCGATCTACGTTATTCTTCATCAGCGACGGTTGCTGTTCTGGTGTGTTGGTTCTACGGGGCCTTAACACGACGACTTCCCGACTGTCTACTACAACAAGTTGTGCCCGACTCCAGCGAGGGAGGGGTGATGACGGCGGCGCGCCTTCCGGCTCGTTTCAGTGATTGTAGTCGTCGCTAGGTGGTCCACGGATCTGGATGTAATTTTTATTGTTTCTAGTGTTTGTCGTACTGCCGTGATAGAACATGAATAGATTGAAAGTTTTTTTGAAAAAAAAAACCAGTGCAGTAGTGCCTTTTGGTTCACCACTACGGACGAAAAGAAATGCACACTGAAATAAGGTGCATTTGTTCGTGGAGGTAGAATGTGTACAATATATTTCTCTGATGGGAAAGATAATTAGACATTTTTTAAACACGCCACTTGCTAGTGGCATCCCTGCAGTGACCCGTGCAAGAAATCTGGGAAGAAACTATATTTAAGCACCTCTTTAACTTGTCCAGTTGCAAGAACTCAATACCGAGTAAGTTGCAAGTGCACGTCCACGTTTTCTACTTTGTGCAACCTGTCCATCAAAGGAACCATTTGGATAACCTACAAAGCCTATACAAAATAGGGCGGCCTTCCAGGCAAGTGTGTTTTCAGATCTAAAAAGATAAATGTGGAGTTTGCAGCCAAAAAAGACAATAGGTTGTCTGATGCTTTGGAAACTAGATCCAGAAAATATGGAATTGACAGATCCAAAGTTACCTTGAAAAACTGAATGAAGCACAGAATGAAGCTAAAAAAAACTTCAGTTTTGTTATAAATGCTTGTGTGGTCCACCTCAAATTTTTATAAGTCCATATTGTCTAGTTTGAGGAACCTGTCTATTAAATAAAACATTTGAATAACCTACAGAGGGCTTAGAAAATTGGACGTCCAACATGAAATTTGTATTGAGATCTAAAAGGATAAGTGTGGACTTTGCAGACCAACATTCAAACCTGTCTTAGGATGCATTATGTTATCTTCTATATCTAAATAGGAGCCTCCGACTAGGTGATTTTCTTGGCCTCTCACACAACCACCTCACACAGATAAATATAAGCCATTGGATCAATTATGAATGCAATCCACTGTCCGTGCAGGAACTCTCGGTGCGCTGTGTATCGATTTCCATCGTGTGGGATCTACAAAGGCGAAGCTACCTATTGTGTGCATGTGGGCTTCCCAAGCCAATTACATGGGCTGTGTACGCAGGCGCCTACCTCAGGTCATGTGCGTCTGGTACATGTAAACATGTAGTGATTGGAAACTCCAAAAGTAGAAAACAAGAAGCTGATGCCGTGGATGACTAGGTCGGTAATTCTGCAAACTTATTAGAACCAAAGTCAAACCGCTCAACATTAGCCAAATGACAGAGACATACGTTTCCCCAATAGAGCAAGAACATGGAGTAGTAGACCTATAATAGCATTATCAATGGCCTTTCGGTCTTCGCAATAATGCCTGATAGACTCAAGGAAAAGCCGCTGCGCGTTTGATTTCTTTATGCGTTGGGAGCTTTCCCCTTTCCACTTGGGGCTTTTGGGGAGTCATTTTTAACTAGTCCATTACCACATTGTCATCTTTCGTTAACATTATCACTGGCCAGCTCCTTGGAACCCACACATTATATCTGGTTTGTGGACATGCGCGCGCATGTTGACAGTGGATGCAGATAGGATAAGCAAAAAACCAAGGGCTCATTCGGTTTGGAGGAAATCTAACCGTAGAAATTTGGAGTAGTATAGTAATTTGATAGGATGACACTTGCCACCCTAAGGAATTGACTTGCCTCGTTCCTACGCGCAAAATAAACTTTGAGTGGATGTGTAGTTTCCTCCAAAAACATAGGAAATGAATAGTATTCCTACGAAATTCCTTTACGCATTTCCTACAAACCGAATGCATATATAAGAAATTTTCCTCTGGAATCCTTGTTCCCATGTTTTTCCTATAAAAATCCTCCAAACCGAATGAGGCCCAAGCCTTTGTCTGTTAGACGCATATTCTATTCAATGATTTTTTTAATATATTTTACGGTACATTTTACTACTGCCAGAGGGGAGTAGTATAGGATCAGATCAGCCGTTGATTGCATGGAATTTTGTGTGTACCGGGTAATTTTGTACCATATCGAGTTAGTTGTGCAGGTGTACTTGGAGGAAAATATAATCAAGCACCTCTTCATCTTGTCCAGTTGCAAGAACTCAATATGTAGTAAGGTGCAAGACTAGTCCATATTGCGACAAAAAGGAAATGTGGAGTCTGCAACCCAATATTCTATAACGGGCTGTCCAGTGCTTTTGAAACTAGATCCAGAAAATATGGATTTGACTGATCCAACGTTACCTTGAAAACGTGAATGAAGCAGAGTACAGCACAAACTGCAGTTTTGTAATAAGAACTTGTGCCGTGGGCCTCCATTTTTTTATTAAGGATGGTTTGTGCAACCAAAATAATGGGACCATTCAAACATCTCCACCCAATAGTGCAATATCCCTTTAGGTGAGAATTCTACGAGTACATGATAATTCCTCCAAATTAGAATGTTACAACATTTCCACCGACAAGTGCTGTTCTTGCAGTGAGATTTTCACGATGTACACAAAAAACAACAAGTAGAAAGATGTTCACTATATATATACTGCTTGTACGTGGTGTCGTCTGCTTTCGGCATGAGACGTTAGCAACATGCCCATGTCCACGGGTTGTGATGGTTGGAGACTAGATTGCATTACTTGTTGACTACACGGAGGGCACGCTGTATTGGCCATGTTCGATTTTGTTGAAACTGATATGTAAAAGAAAAAAAATACGCTCGATGTACCTGAGCTGTCATGTTTCTAAGGTTGTACACTTAGCCAATCCATACCTAAAACTTAAATGTATGTACCAGAATTCCTGGTTGATATCAAAGTTCCAGCCGAATCAAATCCTTAGTCTTTTTGCATCTGCACGACACTTCACTTCGATACTTCTGAGCAGCAGCACTTCGATACTCGGCAATCATTTGTTGTTCATATGAAAAAAACAAGTTGTTTTCCCAAATTCCAATAGATCCACCTGAGCAGCAGCACGTGGCACCAAGCAAAGCTTTTGCTGCCCAGGTGCCCCCTTATGCGTTTTCCCTGCAACTACTTCGGCCGCGGTTCGTTCTCCTCGCAGCAGGAACTGATCCAGAATTTCTTCATCACAAAGGCACCTAACATCCGAACTCTTTTTGTCTCTTCCACTCATAAAAAGAATGGATTTTCCTCTACCAGTATTTCTTCACACGCAGGCAAGTTCCTCTTCCTGGTACTTGATGGACACTGGTCACACCAAGAACTGTGTCATCAGCCGAAGATGTAGAGTGCTGACCGAGGCGTTAAGTTTGGCTTTTTGGTTCCGAGGTTTAAGTTGAGGTCACATATACACTAATTGGCTAGAGTGAGGAGCGTGGCAACTAATCGTGCATGTACTAGCCTTTCACGAATTGGTGAGGAATCACTGCACGACTTGGGTTGGTCTGAGGAAAGCAGACTCCCGGCACCTTTGGGCATCCAGAAACCTTCCATGCCAAACATCAGGATAACGACTACGAAATGGAATGTGATAGTTTGAGATATTGAAGAATAATTGTTGTATTGATTTGGGGCCTCAAGGGCTGTTTATATAGATTACAAAGCTTGGGCTCCAAGCCTAGACTAATAGAGATAGATTACAATATGAATAGTCTTATACTCTAATATCCCCCCGCGGTCTCAACGTCAGGTGTAACAATGTTGAGACTGGAGCGTATGTCGGTGAACGATGTAGTCGGGAGTCCTTTGGTAAAAATGTCAGCAAATTGGGCACTTGTAGGAACATGAAGAACGCGAACCTCGCCAAGAGCCACCTTTTCATGAAAAAAGTGAATGTCAATCTCAATGTGTTTTGTGCGGCGATGTTGAACTGGATTGGAAGCCATGTAGACTGCAGAGATGTTATCACAGTAAACAATGGTAGCACGTGGAAGCGGACGATGAAGTTCAACGAGAAGCTGCCGTAGCCACACCGCCTCGGCCACAGCGTGAGCAACCGCCCTATACTCAGCTTCAGCAAAAGACCTGGAAACTGTTACCTGCCTTTTAGAACACCAAGAAATAAGATTATCACCCAAATAAACGCAAAATCCGGATGTAGATCGTCGAGTATCTGGACAACCTGCCCAGTCTGCATCAGAATAAACTGTCAAGCTTGTAGGTGAAGAAGAATTAAAAAGGAGACCGTGATCAAGAGTGCCTTTTAAATAGCGGAGAATGCGTCTGACATGAGCCAGATGAGGAGCACGAGGGTCATGCATAAAGAGACAGGCTTGCTGAACGGAATAGGAGATGTCAGAACGAGTAAGAGTGGCATATTGAAGAGCGCCAGTGATGCTACGATATAAAGTGGGATCCGAAACAGGATCACCATCACCCGACAGTTTAGCACCAATGTCGGCTGGAGTACGAGAGGGTTGACAATCAGACATACCAGAACGAGAAAGCAAGTCCAAAATGTATGACCGTTGAGAAAGAAAGAGTGAAGACTTTGTGCAAGAAACATTAATACCTAGAAAATGACGAAGAGGACCAAGATCAGTCATGGAAAACTCACGATTGAGAGAAGAGATGATATGTTGAAGAAGAGAATCAGAACTAGCCGTGAAAATGATATCATCAACATGAGCAAGAGGTAGGCAGTGTGAGTAGGAGACTGATAAACAAAAAGAGAAGAATCAGATTTGGAGGGAATAAAGCCTATGGTTTGAATAAAAGTAGCAAAGCGTTGAAACCATGCACGAGGAGCTTCTTTAAGGCCATAAAGAGATTTGTTGAGGAGACAAACAAAATTTGGAGAGGAGGGATTCTCAAAACCAGAGGGTTGCTGACAATAAACAGTTTCATTGAGAGTGCCATGAAGAAAAACATTTTTAACATCAAGTTGATGAATAGGCCAAGAAGAGGAAACAACAAGACTAAGAACAACACGAATAGTGCTTGGTTTAACAACGGGAGAAAAAGTCTCATCAAAGTCAATATCAGGCTGCTGGGAGAAACCACGACACACCCAACGAGCTTTGTAACGAGTGAGAGTGCCATCGGAGTAAAATTTATGACGAAAAACCCATTTGCCAGAAACAATGTTAACACCAGGAGGTTTGGGAACAAGAGTCCATGTATTATTTTGCTGAACAGCTTCAAATTCATCGCGCATAGCGGAAAGCTAGAGAGGATCAAGAAGAGCTCGCTTATAACTAGTAGGAATAGGAGAGATGGTTGGGGTGGCGGTAAGATTGAGACGTTTTGTGGGGAGAAGAAATCCTCGTTTTCCACGGGTGCACATGAAATGATCATTGGTGGGCGGTGGTATAAGAACGGCATTGGGTGGTAGTGGGTTTTCGGATGAAGAAGACGGTGAGGGAGAAGAATCAGAGGTGGTGGGTGTCGAGGTGGTTGCCGTGGTAGGATGTGGTGAGGGCAAGACGGCTGGGGTAGAGGATGCGGTCGCGGGAGAGGTGGGGGACGGGGCAGGAGGGTGGCTGACAGTAGGCAACTCCGGCTGAGAAACGGAGCAGGATTCCATGGCAGCAGAGATGACCGAAGGATGAACTAGGGAAGAGGTTTTGGTGGTGGCGGATTGTGGTGGAGTTGGTGTTGTGGTTGTAGTGACAGAAAAAGGAAAAGTATTTTCATCGAATGTGACATGACGAGAGAGAATGATACGACCAGAAGATGGATCGAAGCAACGATATCCTTTGTGATCATTAGAAAGACCAAGGTGAATGCAAGGTAGTGAGCGTGGTTCTAGTTTGTTGGAGGCGGTAGAGGCGATGTTGGGAAAGCATAGACAGCCAAAAACACGCAGAAAAGAATAGTCAGGGTGGGAGAGAAAAAGAGATTGGAAAGGTGAATAAAGAGGGAAAGTTTTAGTTGGTCGAATATTAAGAAGTAGTGTGGCGGTGCGAAGGGCTTAAACCCAAAAACGGGAAGGAAGAGAAGCTTGTAAAAGCAAGGTGCGAAGAACATCATTAATAGAGCGAAGACAGCGTTCAGCTTTACCATTTTGAGAAGATGTATAAGGGCATGAAAAACGAAGAAGAATGCCTTGAGAGAGAAAGAAGGTGCGGTTTTGGGTGTTATCAAATTCACGACCGTTATCACATTGAATAAATCGAATTGGCAAGCCAAAGTGTGTGATTACATATTGTCGAAAGTTGAGAAAAATTGCAGGTACTTCAGATTTAGCGCGAAAAGGAAAAGTCCAAGTATAGTGAGAATAATCATCCAAGATCACAAGATAATATTTATAATCAGAAACACTAGGGACTGGAGAGGTCCATAAATCACAGTGAAGTAACTCAAAAGGAAAAGTAATAATGGTAGTAGAGGTTCCAAAAGGTAATCTAACATGTTTGCCGCATTGACATGCATTACAGAGAGAGGGATTATGAGGACTGCTAGAACTAGGGATACAAAATTCTTGGAGCAAAGATGTCAAAGTGTTTTTGCTGGGGTGACCGAGACGACGGTGCCATAGATCAACTGATGTGAGCATGGCACGAGGGGTGGATGTGGGCGCGCCATGAAGAGGATAAACATCGCCCGTACTATTGTACCGAGCGAGGACCGCCCCCGTTGTCAGATCCTTCACAGACAAACCAAGAGGGTCAAAGGCCAGGATAACTTTGTTGTCAATGCAAAATTGTCTAACAGAAATAAGATTTTTGATGATGGAAGGAACAACAAGAATATTGCGGAGAAGAAAATTGGCATGAGAGGAAGGGATGTAAGAGTGACCGGTGCATGAAATAGGGATGGTGGAGCCATCGCCAATGGTGATCGTGGAAAAAGCAAAAGGAAAACAAGCTGACAATAAATTCATATTTGAAGACATATGCATGGATGCACCAGAATCGAAAATCCAATCCGTACCTGCGTCGTTGAGGACAAAATTGTTCATGGCGTTGATGAAGGCGGCTTGGTCCCAAGCCGGCTGTTGGGGAGGAGCAGAGGGGCCAGGAGCTTGCCTGTTGACGTAGGGGATAGCGGATGGGTAGTATGCGTACGGGGCCTGCATGTTGTAGGAGGCCGGCATGGTGTTGTAGGGCGACGGCGGTCCTGGCGTGCTGGGAGGCGGAGTAGGAGTGGCGGTGTAGACGTGCGCCGGCAGCCTGGGTCCAAGGAGTCCCGGAGAGCCGGTGGCTGGACGAAGACCGGGGCTCCACGTGCCCGTGTACGCAGGAGGGGCACCATACGGCGAAGGGGCCGACCACGGCATCGACCAAGCCTGTACGAGGCCAGACCAAGGATCATGTTGAGGAGGCCATGGCGACGGAGCTGGTGGCGCTGGAGCGGTGGATGACGAGGCTGGTGCAGGTCCGGCAGGACGAGATGCAGGAGGCCGGTAGATTGGATTCTTGCCCTTGTAGTTGGGGCTCGGGCGCCAGCCTGGTGGTGGTGTTGAGGCCACGGCGGCCACAGCTGGAGTTGGAGGGGCGGCCGGTTGCCGCGGCAGCCCAGGTGTGGGAGCTGCAGAAGAGGATGCGGCAGCATGAAACACCTGCGGCGCCCGTTGCACCTTGCGAGCCTGGTTCTTCTCTTCTTGTTGGAGGATCGAGCGGACCTCCTTGAAGGTGGGGTATGGCTTGAGCATGGGGATGAAGGACTGCTGCTTCTCGAATTGATCGTCGAGACCTTGGAGGAGGGCGTTGATAGGAGTACGATCCTCGACGTGATCGCCAAGTTCACGGAGTTCATCGTCGATAGCCTTGATTCGCTGGCAGAAGATGGAGACTGGGACATCTCCCTGCATGGTTGTGCGTAGCTCAATGTTGAGCGCGTTGATTCACGCGTCGGAGTTGTCCTGAAACAGCTGTTGAAGGGAAGCCCAGAGATCGGCGGCGGTGGCGTCATCGTCGGAGACCAGATTGAACAGCTCCGTGGAGCTGCGTGTGTAAATCCACTGGATGATGGCGAGATCATCTTTCACCCCGCGAGGATCAGCGGGCTGTGGCGGGTAGGAGGGATCAATATGGTGGCGTAGGCCACAACGCCCGAGATGGATGATGAAGAGATGGCGCCAATGGTAGTAGTTGTGGATGCCGAGGTCTAATGAGATCGGTATGAAGGGAGAGACGTTGGCAATGGTGTCGGCTAGGGAGAACATTGGGTTTGGAGGGGGAGGTGTTTGGGTAGTTGTAGAGGAGGAGGTAGAGGACGGGGCACCGGCGGCGCGGAACTCGGCCATGGAGAAGAGGGGCCGAGTCGGTCGGGGCGGCGGCGCGGGTGGCGGTGCCATACCAGGTGCGGAAAACCTAGGCGTCGGATACCATGATAGTTTGAGATATTGGAGAATAATTGTTGTATTGATTTGGGGCCTCAAGGGCTGTTTATATAGATTACAAAGCTTGGACTCCAAGACTGGACTAATAAAGATAGATTACAATACGAATAGTCTTATACTCTAATAGAATGGATGAAGCAGCAAAGGGAAAAATAAGAACATGTTTCTCATCTTGGTGTGGTGATATATGACAACTTGATCACCTCATCATGTATATAGTATTGAACCGGACGGGGTGCACACCTACCTTCAAGTGTTGTTTATATATGCAACATCCAGGTTCACAATAAAGTAGTTAGTCAACAATAGAGAGGGAAAAGAGAAATTATTATAGAACCACGGTCCATTCGTGAAACTAGAGTTAGAGTAGTTGAAGAGAGAGAACGGGTTGAATAATCGAGAGAAGTAGCTTTCAGGATTTCTCATTAAAGAAATAATAGAACAGATAGGATAGGGTGGCAAGCGTGTAGAAACGAGTGAATCATAGAACTTCACACACCAAACACCACTAAAATTCGAGTGCATTTTTCTTTCTAAACATCCATGGAGATTATCATTATTTTTTGCAAGGGTATGGAGATTACCTATCTACTAAAATCATGTTGGCCGCTCATAACTATAAGTACAGGTGAGAAAAAAAAGCATCCTCCTGTTTTCTCCCCTAATCCTAGACGACCAGCTCAAACTCTTCCCTCCAGGCTTGACCGGCGAGTCTGCGGATCCATCTCCCCTCTGCATACCGCTGTTGCGGCCGATGGCGGGAGGGGAATCCCGGTTCCTTTGCTCCATTTAGTAGTTTAGGTTAGGTCTTTTTTAGTCCTCGCAGGCGCGGCATTCGGACGGATGGCAGTGCTTCTTCTTCAAATTTGTCTTTCAGACTTCGATCCTCCTTGATTTTGTCCATCTGAACATAGTCGAGGAGGTCCGCCATAGATTCCTGCCGTCTCCTTGGGCGGTGAGGTTAGGGTTTCTCAGCAGGCAGCGAGATTTGGTATCAAGTGTTTCAGATCTATGCTAGGGTCAACGACAACAACTGTGTCTCCAAGACACTGGTCCTTAGGGGTACATAAGCAAAGACTTTCCGGATTTCATCGACAAGGTCAAGCCGGTTCCGGTATGGGAGCGGCGACATGGGCGCATCGGCGGCTCGTTTTGTCAGTGGTAGTGGTCATTTAGTTGTCTCAAAAGTCGATGTAACTTTTATTATGTTTGAGATGATTTGTACCTCCGGAGAACTTTATAATAGGTTTGATCACTTTTGCAAAAAGAAGTGTCCTACTGGTCTCATTGTATGTTTTAACACAAAGCTAAAAATTCTGTTTTTAATTTAGAAACAAAGGTACAGTAAAGCCTCTAAGCTTAGCCTTGTATGCACAAATGAATAATTTATTGCAAAGATATTATATACCAAGGACGAATACAACGTTATACTGAAGAGAAGAAAACAAGCTCAGTCTGCAATAGGCCTTGTGGCAGTCATTTTGTCTACCATCTACCACATCCCCATCAAGAGGAACCAAAATCATGTGCAGAAGCACCATGTGACCCAACAGAGAGGATGGAAACATACGACACATTCGCAGAGGGAAACAGAGGTTGGCATGCATTTTTTATTTGAATGTGCAAGCTCATAATACAAAGAAAGGTCATTTTATATTGACCCTTGTGATAGCAAGCTTTATTATTCATTGTTTTTTTATTTTTTTTATCAGCACCAGTTCGTATAAAACTTATTTTTCCTTACAATCGAAGATCATACATATTTAGGGACAATCTATGTTTCTCATAGCCTTTTTGGTGGGCATTGCTTTATGCAGATTACTTCCTTAGTGCTTAGGAATATTTGGAAACAGCATAAGTACAAGCAGCCCCCCGATGGCTTATTGGTTCTCTCTCTTTTTACCAAGGACATGTGTCTGGTTGCCCATAGAGTTAAAACTTCTAACGAAGCGAAGATCCACTACTTTCCTGTATATCCACCACCTTGTATTTTTTTAATTTCTATTTTCCTCTTCTATGGAGATTGAAACCCTCCTCGTAAATGATGTAATTCTTTAACAAAATCTTTCTTTCTTTATTTAGTGGAAAATCATAGTAGGGCTTTCCCTAATATTCATGTTTCAAAACAGAGTGTTCATTAGAATATGCGTTCAAGACAAAAAATTTAGGTCACGGATTACATGTGTTTTCCAAGTCCATAGTCGCGCTTAGTGATGCACCTTTTGAATAGTTGTGAGATCACCCATCGCACCTTTGGTCCTAGAGCTCGTACTACATATGGAGAAGAAGGTGAGACCTTCGATGGTTTGCCCTTCATGATTGAGGGCGTGGCCACGACCGAATCACGCAGAGCGTCTGCCGAGCATAGTGCCAAGGAAGGCATCGAGTGCCGCATAGCTGAGCGAGGAGATCCCTCGGACACAAGGGCCATGACCACCAACTTAGGGGTGACGGGTGCGCTCTAGGATCGCCTGGAGTCTTTTTTTTTGCGGGGGAGGATCGCTTGGAGTCTAAGTCCACACAGTTGGAGTTGTGGCACTCGCCGGGCGCCATCCTACCTTGACGAGTAATGATTGCTAGGTTTTACCCTAACAACTAGTTGGTCCTCCAATGCAAGAGTTTGTAGCAAGAAGTAAGATTTTTTCGTTAGTGAGGAACCATAGCTAGCATGTTGGAATCAACCACGTAGTGTGACCAGTCCGGTACGGATTTGGTACAGTCATCAAGTAGGATTCGTATTTGGACTAGGACTAGGACTAATAGGACTAGCTTAGCTAATATATATACTGCTATACCCCCGCCTTGTAAACATAAGATCAGATCAAAGTAATAAGAAAACACAGGTGCGACACGCACATGTTGCCATCATCTTGCGTATTGTGTTCCGGTGACCTGGTTCGTGCTAGCTAGCTAGACACGAGAATCCATCAAGCTGTGTGCTTACCTGCTTAGCTCCAAGACGTGTGCGTTGCCTGTTTGTACCTTCGCGTACACGCTGCCGTGGCCAAAGCATCGGCCAGTAAAGTTTGTCGAGACAGTACTTCGACGACTAGCGGCAGCCGGGATCATCGCTAACAATTGGTATCAGAGCAAGGTTGATCTTCTAGTAACAGAGGATCATGGTGGAGGAGTGTTGGCGTCGTGCTATGGACGAGGAGGTGAGATCAATACAAGAAAATAACAGGAGCAACACGCTCCCGTGGCAATCCAATCTTGTGTCCTGCGTGTTTGTGTCGCGACGATGGCGAGATCGAATGGATCAATCGCCAGCGGCTCCTAGCGTATACGTACATATCGTGGGATAGTGCAAGCTAGCTGGCTCAAAGGAACCGATCCAGCTGCTTGGTCCTGTGCTACGTACGTGAGTCAACTTTAAGGAATCAATCAAGGTGCAAGTGGTGTATGTGCATCTCGCCGTATACGCTCGATCGGCCGGAAGTAATCGGCCGCCGGTAGCTTGTGCGTGCGCATTATCGGAAAGTACTCGACAAGTGCGTCGTCAAGGTCGGGACCTGCGCTAACAATTGGTATCAGAGCAAGGTTGATCTTCTAGTAACGGAGGATCATGGCGGACGACGAGAAGAACAAGCAGCTGGCGGAGTACTCCGGTGCGGCTAAAGTATTTGCTGCTCCGGCGAGTTCATTGTATCCACGATTTGATCGCGAGAACTTCGGGGTCTGGAAGGCCCCTCATGGAGTGTGGTCTCCGTGCCAACGAGCTATGGGATGCGGTGGATCCCGGAGGCGACGCGTTAAAAAAAGAGGGAGCCGAGCACCGAAAGGATCGGCAGGCGGCGTCGGCGATCTATTCGGTGATGCCGATGGATGTCCTCCAGCACCTGATCGCCAAAGCAACGGCGAAGGAGGTGTGGGATACGCTGAAACTCATGTTCGAGGGACACACCCGCGTCAAGCAAGCCAATCTCCAAACTCTCCTAAGGAACTATGAGACTTTGGTCATGGGTGACAATGAGTCTGTGGATGCGTTCGCTTCACGGGTGGCTACTCTCGTCAATCGGATCCGCGCGCTTGGAGAAAACCTCACGGAGGCCTCGGTTGTCCGGCGGTTCTTGCGCGCAGCCCCTCCCCAGTACCTGCAAATTGTCACGGCGATCGAGCAGTGCATCGATCTCGCGACTCTCTCCATCGACGATCTTGTCGGATGGTACAAGGCTCACGATGAGCGGATGCGGTACAGTCTTGGGGACGGGAGGAACGACGAGCTTGTGATGATCACGAAGGCGCAGTGGATCACCCTAGAAAAGCAAGGCGTATCCAGCAGCAGCAGCAAGAAGAAGGGGAAGCAGTGTTCGGTGAGAAAGAACTTCGCCGACTCGGACGACGACTCAGACGATGAGGCTGCACCACCACCGAGGAGAAAGTTTGACATCAGAAAAGTGAGGTGTTATAACTGTGGCCTCCTCGGTCACTTCAAGTCTGATTGCAAGGAAGCACCGAAGCAGAAGGCGCTCATGGCCCATCAAGGAGATGATGGTGACATGATGTTGATGAGCGAACTCGTGGACGAGAAGGATCCAGGTCTTCAACTGCCGGCTAAAGAAATTGTCGCGTTTGCTGAAGAAAAAGTTTGCCATCATGATCATGGTTCGGAAACTCGTGTCGAAGATACAGATGCGGGGAGTGATTCCAAAACTTATGTCAGTGCTATGGATGTAAGTGCTAACTTTGCTGAAGCGGATGCAGCGTGTGCTCGGCCATGGAGAAGCAGTGTTTCCACTGGTCGACAGAAGGAGAGGTCCGAAGAAGACCGCAACGCAAAGTGTGATGAACTAGTTGTGTCAGAAGGTCACACGACAAGGCTAGACGTGCGGCGAATTACACTCGGACCAAGCAAGCATGGCATGTGCACGGCACCGGAGAGGAGCGCAAATGTTGGCGCACTTGACACGGCGCGTCTACGTACGGGTGTCGCGTGCGTCGCACCGAGCGACACGCCCGCCAAGTCACACAAGCAGGCGGCCAGTGCAGGGTACGACATGTACGTAGCTGTGCCCGAAAGCAGCAACGACGTGCAGCCGGTTTCCACCGTGAGCACGTTTGGAAATACAACCTGGGCTGGTGCCCCATGTGTTGTTTTGCCAGGAGACGTGCACCCAGCGAAAGGAACAGGCAGCCCAGCAGTAGAGACACGTGGTGAGCTTGGCCCATTGCAAGAAAGGATTTCATCTGTGAGCCTTTGCTGCGATCCAGGAGCCATGCCACTCGCAGAATCGAGCTGGGAAGGAGGCCCACGAGCATCTGGAAAGCTAGAAGTCAGCGCAGGAGGCGTCGCTGTAGTGGCCCGGCAGTCGCCAGTAATCGCCGGACCAATGGCCAGCGAAGCTTTGTACACGGAGGAAGGCTCTAAGGCACATGAGTCTCCTCCGATGATACAGGAGAAAAGGACACGTCCATCTACAACCGATCATCTACCGCCGATGTTACACCCATATCCGGAGACAACTCTTCGGATGCTGGACCCGGTAAAGGTGAAAAGGAGTGGGCGACAGTGTCTAACAAGCGTCGAAGAACCGGTGAAATTCGAAGATGCAAATACGGAGGAGTGTTGGCGTCGTGCTATGGACGAGGAGTTGGGATCAATCCAAGACAACAAAACATGGGAGCTCGTGGATCCTCCACCCAACGACCATAAAATCATAGGGCTCAAGTGGGTGTACAAAGTCAAGAAAGATGCCGAAGGAAACTTGGTGAAGCATAAAGCAAGGCTCGTAGCCAAAGGATATGTGCAAGAGCAAGGTGTAGACTTTGAGGAAGTGTTCGCTCCAGTCACAAGGATGGAATCGGTGAGGGTAGTTATAGCTCTCGCGGCTCAAGAATCTTGGAGGCTACATCACATGGATGTAAAATCCGCTTTTTTGAACGGGGAGTTGAAAGAAGAAGTATATGTGAAGCAACCACCGGGTTACATCAAAAAAGGAGAGGAGCACAAGGTGTTGAAACTACACAAGGCATTGTACGGGCTATGCCAAGCTCCTCGGGCGTGGAACATCAAGCTTGATCGTACACTAGTTTCTCTTGGTTTTGAGAAACGTCCACTGGAGCATGCTATGTATAAGCGAGGTAAAGGCAAGGATCGTCTTCTAGTGGGCATCTATGTTGATGATCTCTTGATAACTGGAGCCGATGAGGAGGAGATTGCTAGATTCAAGCTACAAATGAAGGAGCTTTTCAAGATGAGTGATCTAGGGCTCTTGACTTACTATCTCGGGATCGAGGTACATCAAAAGCCGGAGGGAATCACACTATGCCAGGAGGCATATGCAAAGAAGATTCTTGAAAGTTGTAGCATCGAGGACTGCAATCCAAGTCATGTTCCAATGGAGCCTCGACTTAAACTTAGCAAGAGGAGCCAAGCACCCGCGGTTGATGCAACGGATTATAGAAGTGTGGTCGGAAGCCTAAGGTATCTTGTGAATACCCGACCGGACTTGGCCTATTCCGTTGGTGTAGTGAGTCGCTTCATGGAAGCACCCACGACAGAACATTCGGCAGCTGTGAAATAAATACTCAGGTACATCAAAGGGACAACTAACTTCGGTTGTGTCTATTTGAGAGAGAAGCAGAAGGAGATGGTGGAGCTACTTGGCTATAGTGATAGCGACTTGGCAGGAGATATTGACGACCGTAAAAGTACCTCGGGCATGGCATATTTCTTGGGAAGAAGCATAATGAGTTGGGTATCACAAAAGCAGAAGGTGGTCGCATTATCATCATGTGAAGCGGAGTATATTGCAGCTGCAACCGCGGCAGGTCAAGGTGTGTGGCTAGAAAGGCTACTCGGTGACCTCACTGACAAGGAACCGGAAGGAGTGGTGCTCTACGTTGACAACAAGTCCACGATTGCTCTATGTAAGAATCCAGTGCATCATGATAGAAGTAAGCACATTGATATAAGGTATCACTACATACGAGATTGCGTGGAAGAAGGGAAGATTGAAGTCAACTACATTTGCACCGACGACCAGCTTGCAGACATCCTGACCAAGTCTTTGGGGCGACAGAAGTTCACAGAGATGCGGGGAAGGATCGGCGTCCAAGCTGTAAAGTGGGGACATCGTGGTTGGGGGGGGGGGATGATTGTTGAAATCAACCACGTAGTGTGACCAGTCCGGTACGGACTTGGTACAGTCACCAAGTAGGATTCGTATTTGGACTAGGACTAGGACTAATAGGACTAGCTTAGCTAATATATATACTGCTGTACCTCCGCCTTGTAAACATAAGATCAGATCAAAGCAATAAGAAAACACAGGTGCGACACGCACCTGTTGCCATCATCTTGCGTATTGTGTTCCGGTGACCTGGTTCGTGCTAGCTAGCTAGACACGAGAATCCATCAAGCTGTGTGCTTACCTGCTTAGCTTCAAGACGTGTGCGTTGCCTGTTTGTACCTTCGCGTACACGCTGCCGTGGCCAAAGCATCGGCCAGTAAAGTTTGTCGAGACAGTACTTCGACGACTAGCGGCAGCCGGGATCATCGCTAACATAGCAATCCATGGAGGTACAAGTCTTCCACACCAATGTTAAGTTCTACAATAATATAAATAAAACTTTACTTATGCCCCCAACAACACTAAGCATGGAATGGTCTTGGTCAATAGAGGAAATCACAAATCACAGCCATAAATCTATAGACTGAGACCCTCCCTACCTCTTTTTCGCGAATACACGCTTGGCGTATCATTCCATTGATAGAGGGAAGAAAAGTACAGTGGCGGACCTCACGAAGCGTAAGCTACTAGGCGCTTACAATGTCGCGATGAGCATAGGATGGGTTGCTTAGCCCTTACATGCCAAGATTCAGGTTACATGGATAATTGGGCTAAGCCCTCGAGCACCAGCCTTTGCCCAAGTGCGAGCTTCGTCCTGAATGTTGCGGACCAGGATGGAGTGGGATGGGGTTGCACCGTAGAAGATGCAAGCGTGTTGTGCTGCCTCCATATAGTCCAGGTAGTAAGCGCGATGAGAGAGGCTAGACCTTTGTGGTGGCTTGGTGGGGACGCATTGATGACCCTCTCTACCCCTATAGCTAATAATTCATTATTCGACCGAGATTCTCTCTGCATCATAAGTATATTAAGTATAAAATGGATAATTTTCTTAAGCAAGATGACAGTGTTGATTGCATAATTATATTAAAGGCGTCGTACAAACATTCATTTTTAGTGGCAAATACAAGTCAAGCCATTTTCAGTAACTGTCACCACGATAGATTATTTACAAGATTGAATCCAATTAATGCACACGTCTCCCACTACTAATTACCCATCTAAACATGCCAACAGAAGATAAAAAACTTGAGAAAGTAATGCATCTATAAGTCAAACATCAGGCATCAACACAGTATAAACTTTAAAAAAATAACTCATCATGGACAATAATCATGATAGGCAACTCATATGGACATTGTATTGAACAACAAAGAGGCCCGATGATGAATGTGATCGAACATGGCGGTGGCAACGGGGAACCCTGTGACCCATTGCATATCTTCCATCACCGCTTCCGTCGGCCTCGATCCCTGTCCAAGGACGCGAACGCTCCACGAGGAGACGAAGCGAGGGAGGCCCCCAGCTCGTCCGCCCTCACAACGGGCAGTCCCGGCTTCGCCGCGACTTGTGCAGGACCGCCAACGTCTAGTTGTTGGACATGATAATCAATGTGCCAACAACGCAAAATGATGTGAACAGAATAGACGCAAATGGTTAATCAACGTGCTCCAACAACGCAAATAGTGTGAACAGCGTGCGCGCAAATCATTAGTTATTTCCAGCCATGTGCGTACATGCAGGAAGCAGGATGCACACGGACATGCATGGCATTGCCGGCCGCCATGTCCTCCACGCGCACGCACAAGCAACGGATGCGCCTCCGTCTGGTGTGCGTCTGGTACATGTAGACATGTGGTAGTGTTTGGAAACTCCAAAGGAAGAAAATAGGAAGCCGACGCGGCGGATGACTGGGTCGTTAATGCTGCAAACTGAAGTTTTGCGGAATGCGTTTCTTTTGTTGATTCAGAGAGCATACAATGTTACATATAGGTTCAGAGTACAACTGCAGCCGCATGGGCTAGTGGAGAACGTGGGCGATCGTCGTGAACTGACGAAGACTGCATGCTGACTAACACCCCACCCCACCCCCCCCCCCCCCCCCCCCCCCCCCCCCGCAGTGTCAACGTCGGGCTCCACGACATTGAGACTGGCACGGATGTCGATGAAGAATGCGGGCGGCAGCCCCTTGGTGAAGATGTCAGCAAATTGAGCACTTGTCGGGACATGAAGAACTCGAACTTCTCCCAGGGCTACCTTGTCACGAACAAAGTGAATATCTATTTCTATGTGTTTTGTTCTACGATGCTGAACGGGGTTACATGACAAATACATAACGGATACATTGTCGCAATACACGATGGTAGCCTGTTGAATGGGTCGATGTAGCTCAGGTAGAAGTTGACGAAGCCATACTGTCTCAGCAACGGTGTGAGCAACAGAGCGATACTCTGCTTCGGCTGAAGACCTGGAAACAGTTAGCTGCCTTTTGGAAGACCAAGAAATCAGATTATCACCCAAATACACACAGTAACCAGAAGTAAATCGTCGAGTATCCGAGCATCCTGCCCAGTCCGCATCAGAGTACGCAGTAAGAGAGGTAGGATTAGAAGGAGTAATGGAGAGGCTATGATCGAGAGTCCCTTTGATATACCGAAGGATACGCCGGATGTGCTTGAGATGTGGGAGTCGAGGATCATGCATGTATAGAAACGCATGTTGTACAGAATATGCTAGCTCGGGTCTGGTGAGGGTCATATATTGGAGAGCACCGGTGATGCTATGGTAAAAAGTGGCGTCAGGAATGGGATCACCGGCAGAGGAAAGCTTGGCGCCGGTCTCAGCGGGGGTGCGGGATGGTTGACAGTCTAACATACCGGCCATGGAAAGCAAGTCGAGAGCATATTGGCGTTGAGAAAGGAAAAGACCAGAGGGAGATCGAGAGACAGCGATGCCGAGAAAGTGGTGCAGTGGACCAAGATCCGTCATGGAAAATTCTGCGCGGAGAGAGCTGACAACATGGTGAAGAAAAGAATCCGAGGATGCTGTGAGGACAATGTCATCAACATAGATAAGAAGATATGCAACATGATCATTGTTTTTGAAGACAAATAGGGATGAGTCAGATCTAGAGGGAAGAAAACCAATCGTCTGAATAAAGGATGCAAAGCGCTGAAACCAAGCGCGAGGTGCCTGTTTGAGACCATATAGGGTTTTCTGAAGATGACACACGTGATCAGGGAAGGTGGGATGCGAAAACCCGAGCGGCTGACGACAATACACTGTCTCATTGAGAGAACGATGAAGAAAAGCGTTCTTGACATCAAGTTGGTGGATAGGCCAAGACGAGGAGACGGCGAGGCTATGAACGACATGGATGGAGCTGGGTTTCACAACAGGAGAAAATGTCTCGTCAAAATCTAGGCCTGCTTGCTGGGAGTCACCGCGACAAACCCATCGTGCTTTGTAACGCGCAAGAGAACCGTCGGAATGAAACTTATGTCGAAAAACCCATTTTCCAGAGACTATGTTTGCACCAGGGGGACGGGGAACCAGCGACCATGTGTTGTTAAGGAGGAGGGCATCGTGTTCTTCTTTCATGGCTTTAAACCAATTTGGATCAAGAAGAGCAGCTTTGTAGGACTTGTGGATGGGAGAGAGAGGAGTGGCCGACGCATGGAGGTTGAGATGGTCGACAGGGCGATCGAAACCAGCCTTTCCACGAGTGCACATGGTGTGCTCATTTTTAGGAATAGGAACGGGCACGGCTTTGTGTGGTAATGGCGGAGGTGTGGCTATGATGGGAGAAGAAGGGGATGGAGGAGAGTTTGGGGTATGGAGCGAGCGGGGGTGATTGGGGCTCGAAGGAATGGGCAGGAGGAGGGCTGGTGGCTGGGGCGCGCCGTAGTGGGAGAAGCAGTATGGGGTGAAGCGGTGGGATTAGAATATTCAGCAGCACTGGCGGTGGAATGCGGGGTGGGGGCAGGCGGAGCAGATTGGTGCGCGGGTGGTGGGACGTGAACAGGGCCATGCAGCCCATGCACGTCGATCGGGCTGGGTTTCGAAGCGTGGTGACGAGGAGAAGAGAGGGGGGCGCTAAGGTCTGATGGTTGAAAAGTGGCGAAAGGAAAAGATGTTTCGTCAAAAGTAACGTGTCGAGAGACAAGAACTCGACCGGTTTGGAGGTCGAGGCAGCGGAAACCTTTGTGAGAGTCAGAGAGACCAAGAAAGACACAAGGTAGGGAGCGAGCAGAGAGTTTGTGTGGTGTAGTAGGAGCAATATTAGGAAAGCAAAGGCAACCAAATATGCGAAGATCATAATAAGAAGGAGGGGAGAGAAAGAGAGAGTCGTATGGGGAGTATCGTGGGCAACTTGGAGTGGGTCGGATATTGAGAAGATAGGTGGCATGGCGTAGTGATTCAGCCCAATATTGTGGTGGCATGGAGGCTTGGATAAGAAGGGTGCGGAGAATGTCGTTTATGGTGCGAAGAGATCGTTCGGCTTTCCCATTTTGTGATGAGGTGTAGGGGCAGGAGAAGCGGAGAAGAACACCATGAGCAAGAAAGAAATCACGGTTACGAGTGTTATCGAACTCGCGGCCATTGTCGCATTGTAAGAACCTAATCGGAAGAGAGAAGTGAGAGGCGACATAGCGCTGAAAATTGACAAAAAGGTTATGAACATCAGATTTTGCGCGAATGGGAAAGGTCCCTACATAATGAGAATAAACGTGAAGGATTACAAGATAGTACTTAAAACCTGATACACTAGGGATACGTGACGTCCACAAGTCACAGTGCAATAACTCAAATGGAAAAGAACTACGAGAGCTAGAAGTGCTAAAGGGCAAGCGCACATGTTTGCCCATTTGACAAGCGTGACACAAAGACGCATCATGAACATCTCTAAGATGAGGAAGCCGAAATTCTTGAAGAAGGTGAGTTGTCGTGGAGGCGTTGGGGTGACCGAGACGACGATGCCATAGCATGACGGAGGCGAGCATGGCATGGGGCGATGAGGCGGAGGTGGGGCTGCGGATGGTGTAGAGATCGCCAGAACTATTGAACCGAGCTAGTACCTCCTTGGTCCGAAGATCCTTCACAGACAAGCCAAAGGGATCAAATTCAACAGAAACATAATTGTCAGTGGTGAAGCGACGGATAGAGATAAGATTCTGAATTAAAGCAGGTGCAACTAATACTTCACGAAGAAGAAGAGGGGAACGGGAAGAAGAGATAGTGGATGTACCAACGCAAGAAACTGGAATAGAAGAACCATCACCGATCGTGATAGAGTGAAAAAGTGCAGAGGGACGAAGAGAAGAAAGCGTACTAGGAGATGCGGACATATGCGTGGATGCACCAGAGTCAAAGATTCATTCGGTACCTGAGTCTTGGGTG
Source organism: Triticum monococcum (assembly GCA_034509565.1). Classification (NCBI taxonomy): domain Eukaryota; kingdom Viridiplantae; phylum Streptophyta; class Magnoliopsida; order Poales; family Poaceae; genus Triticum; species Triticum monococcum. Next base: position 703,384,634 of record CM067847.1, read on the forward strand.
GTAAGTGAGTTCATGGCGGCGATGAAGGCTGCTTGATCCCATGTTGGTGTAGCCGAAGAAGAGGCAGGTGAAGCCGACGGGTACGGCGCGGAGGAGACCCGCGGTGGTGCAGTGGGAACAGCCGAATCGCAGCTTGGAGAAGGGAACATGCCGTAGGGGTACACCGAGGAGGCAGTGGGAGCGGCCGCCGACTGATACAGCGGAGCATACGTCGTGTACGCATGTGGCGGAGGCCGCGAGCCGAGAAGACCAGGTGCGCCGGTGGATGGGCGCAAGCCGGGCGCCCAGGCCCCGCTGTATGCCGGTGGAGCGCCGTATGGAGAAGGCGCAGACCATGGCATCGGCCATGCCTGAACCAGCCCCGTCCAGGGGTCATGCGAAGGGTGCCAGGCTGCCGGTGGCGTTGAGGAAGACGAGGGTGCAGCAGGTGCCGGTGCAGGAGCGGAGGAAGATGATGAAGACACTGCACCCTCCTTGGGAGGCCGATAAACTGGGTTCTTACCCTTGTAGTTTGGGCTAGGACGCCACCCAGGAGGCGGCTGAGGAGGCAGCGGCGCCGGTGGTGATGCTGAGGACGACGCAGCAGATCGCGCCGTAGTGTAGAAGAGGCGCGGCGTGGAGGCCTTGCGCGCCTGATTCTGCTCCTCCATCTGAAGCATGGAGCGAGCTTCGGCGAGCGTCGGCAAAGGGCGAAGAAGCGGGATCAGAGTTGCTTGCTGGGTGAAGCGTTCGTCCAGCCCGCCCATGAGCGCGTGGAGGAGCGAGCGATCGGCAACCACCTCCCCAAGCTCGCGGAGTTCGTCGCCGATGGCCTTGATGCGCTGACAGAAGACGATCACCCTGCGTGATGGTGCGAAGCTCGGTGTTGAGAGCGGAGATGCGGGCGTCGGAGTTGTCCTGGAAGAGCCGATGAAGCTCGGGCCAGATGTCGCGCGCAGAGGCACCATCCTTGACCACAAGGTTGAATAGTTCAGTGGAAATGCGGGTGTAGAGCCACTGAATGATTGCAAGGTCATCCTTGAGCCATCGTGGGTCGTGAGGAGTGGCAGGGGAGTCGCCGGTGATGTGGTGAAGTAGAGAGCATCGTCCGAGATGAATCTCGAACAGGTGGCGCCAGTGATAGTAGTTGTGGCTGTGTAGATCAAGGACAATGGGGATGAACGGAGTAATATCAGTGATGGTGTCGCAGAAGGAGCGTGGAGAAGAGAGGGTGAGGGTGGAATTGGAGGTAGAAGAAGGGAGGGTGGCTTGGCCGGCAGTAGGGAGAGTTTGCTGGCCGCCGGAATCAGGCAGGTGTTGGCCACCGGGAAGTGTCATGGCGAGGGAGGACTAAGAACCGGTGTCTGATACCATGAAGTTTTGCGGAATGCGTTGCTTTTGTTGATTCAGAGAGCATACAGTGTTACATATAGGTTCAGAGTACAACTGCAGCCGCATGGGCTAGTGGAGAACATGGGCGATCGTGGCTGAGGCCCAGGCGATCGTCGTGAACTGACGAAGACTGCTTGGTGACTAACACAAACTTCTTCTGCGAACCAAAGTCAAACCGCTCAACATTGAGCCAAAGGACGGAATATGCCTTTCCCCAATAGAGCAAGAACATGGAGAGTAGACCTTGTGCGAATAGGCAAAAGCGTCTTACCCATCGTGGGGGCGCTGTTGCGTGTTATAAAGGCCAGGGGCGCACCTCCCTGGATAGTGCATACAGCAGTTGAGATTACAAGCTTGAGAAGAAACAAAGAGGTAGAGATAAAGACTCTAGTTAAGATAAATGTCCTTCCTAACTACCTAGCATATATGCGCAAGTAATACAATCTCCTGTCACGCTACAATACGTATACAATTGTGTTTAACACCCTCCCTTAATCACAACTTCATCAAGTTGAGATTATGCTTAAAATCTTCAAAGCTTCGTGTGGGAAGAGGCTTTGTGAATCCATCTGCTATCTGGTCCTTGGAATGCACAAACCGTATGTCAAGTTTCTTCTGAGCCACTCGTTCTCTGACAAAGTGAAAATCAATTTCAATGTGTTTAGTCCTGGCATGAAAAACTGGATTTGCAGATAGGTATGTGGCACCCAGATTGTCACACCATAAACATGGAGCTTGAGTAGTTTTTACACCAAGTTCCTTCAGCAGTGATTGAACCCATATGATCTCAGCTGTTGCATTTGCCAATGCTTTGTATTATGCCTCTGTACTGGATCGAGAGATAGTTGCCTGTTTTCTTGCACTCCATGAAATTAAATTTGGACCAAAAATACTGCAAAGCCACCAGTTGACCGCCTGTCATCCAGGCAGCCTGCCCAGTCTGAATATGAGAAAGCACTCAAAAGTGTAGATGATGACTTACTAAAATTCAGACCAATATTGAGAGTATTCTTGACATATCGAACTATACGCTTTGCAGCAGTCCAGTGAACTGTGGTGGGTGCATGAAGAAACTGACAGACCTTATTGACAGCAAAGGAGATATCAGGCCGTGTAAGTGTCAAATATTGAAGCGCACCTACCAGACTCCTGTATCTTGTGCTGTCATCTTGACCCAAAGGTTGCCCTTCTGTAAGGGACAATTTTTCTGAACTTGATAATGGAGTAGGTGAGGGTTTACACCCTTGGAAACCAGCCTTTTTACCAAATCTGTTGCATACTTTTCCTGAGAGAGATGAAGACCATTATCATGTTTCTACACTTCTATCCCTAGGAAATAATGCGAGTCTCCAAGGTCCTTGAGAGCAAATTCTGCACTTAGATCCTTCAATAAGCCTGTGATAGCCTCATCAGATGAACTTGTGACAATAATATCATCAACATAGATGAGAACAAATTTATGAGTGTTGCATTTGTTGTAAATGAACAAAGATGTATCAGACTTTGAAGGGATGAAACCCAGTGCTTGCATTCTGTGACTTAACCGTGAGTACCATGCCCGAGGAGCCCGCTTCAATCCATACAAGGCTTTGTCAAGTTTACATACATGAGAAGGTGGATTCTTGTTTTCAAACCCAGGAGGTTGTTTCATGTACACTTCCTCTTCCAGAACACCATGCAAAAACGCGTTCTGAACGTCTAGCTGTCTAAGACTCCATCCCCTGGAAACAACAATGGATAACACAAGATGGATAGTGGCAGCTTTTACAACTAGACTTAAAGTATCCTCATAGTCAATGCCATACCGTTGTTTAAAACCGTTTGCTACAAGTCTTGCTTTGTAACGATCAATAGTGCCATTAGATTTTCTCTTAATCCTAAAAACCCACTTGCAGTCAATAAGGTTTTTACCTTGCCGTGGAGGAACCAAGTGCCATGTGTTGTTCCTCTTTAAAGCCATGTACTCTTCTTTCATTGCTTGTTTCCAATTTTTATCACCAAGGGCTTCCTCAAGTGAATACGGTTCGCCTGGCTCACCTGTAGAGCAGATCATGCCAATTTTGTCATATGTTTGTAATTTACTGGTTGTATTACCCCCTATTGGAGACGAGTACGTCGTGACGTGGTTGGCTCCGGCGCAGAAGATCCCGTGGGAGCTGCAGCTTCGGATCCTGGAGTGGATTCGGTAGGATCCACAGTAGCCGCACCAGAAACAGAGACCGGATCCTCTGTGCGCGGAGACGAGGCAGTGACATGGGGCGGAGTCACACGCGCCACAGAAGATCCCACCGGATAGGGCTCGTCCCGTAGCAATGATGACGCTGGTCCCCCGCGTGCGCCAGGTGTGGAGTCCATTGAGCCCGGGCCAGTTGGCCGACGCAGATCCCGCTGCTTGTAGCAGACAGGCTGAGGCAGAAAGCGACCGCCCATGGGCCCTGGCGAGTGCGGGCCGGCGCCTCTAGCCGCTGGCTGCCGCGTGGTGTAGGCGGGTCCGCCTGCTGACGTGCGGTCGGGCGCAGAGGGAGAAGCGGAGGGCTCGGGCGCGGAATCTGGGGGAGATCCGCCTGACCGAGCTGCGGGCGGCGATCCCGAAGCGGATCCGGCTGGCAGGTCTGCCACACCTGAATGCGGCGATCCCAAGGGAGATTTGCTCCCCAAGTCCTAGCACATGAAATATGGCCCTGTTGGGCGATTTTCTTCATTATTTTCGACTCCCTTTTCTTCAGCGTAGCTTCCTGTGTCATCACACAACTCATGCAACGTGGTAAGAGGGTTAGTCACAGTAGTATCATCAGAGTTATACTAACCATTAGCAAAGCCAGTTAGATTTGGAGGCAAAAGAAGAATTTCTTTCCGAAGTAAAGCGCCGGCGTTTGGGTGTAACTCAGCGAAAGGAAACTTGGTTTCATCGAATACAACATCACGGGATATGTAAACTCGACCAGTAGAGACATCTAGACATTTGACCCCCTTGTGTTGAGAGCTATACCCGAGAAAGACACATTGTTTTGAGCGAAACATGAGCTTGCGAGAGTTTGTAGGGTCGAAGATTAGGCCAACAGGCACACCCAAAGACATGAACTGATGTGTAGTCGGGTTTGACATGAAGGAGTCGTTCGGTGGGTGTGTCGTTGTTGATAACTCGACTAGGAAGCATGTTGATAATGTGAACGGCCGTGAGAAACGCTTCGTCCCAAAATTTAAGGGGCATAGAAGCGCCGGCAAGAAGAGCTAGACCAACCTCAACTATGTGCCTATGTTTGCGTTCGGCCGACCCATTTTGTTGGTGAGCGTGAGGGCATGACACATGATGGGATATGCCAAGAGTATGAAAAAAAGGAGTTGAGCTTCTCATACCCCCCCCCCCCAGGTCAGATTGGACAGCAATAATTTTGCTGTCAAACTTGCGTTCTACAAGTGCTTGAAAATTTTTGAACACTTGAAAAACATCGGATCTTTTCTTGAGAAGGTAAATCCAAGAAAATTTGCTATAGTCATCAATAAAGCTAACATAGTATGTGTGTCGACCAACCGAGGTGGGGGCAGGACCCCAAACATCAGAGAATATCAATTGCAAAGGTTGAGTGGAAACACTAGTAGATATAGGGTAAGGTAATTGATGACATTTTGCTCTTTGGCAAGAATCACAAATAGTTTCAATATTCCGCTCACCAACAAACGGGGGCTTATTTTTCCTAAGAAAACGTTCAACCAAAGAAAAAGATGCATGTCCTAAACGATCGTGCCATCGTGTGGACGAAAGCTTGATAGCACCACAAGCTTGTTTATTTGATCTTCTAAACTCCGGAATCAACGAGTAAAGCCCTCGAACACATCTACCTCGATAAAGAATTTTCCTCGTGGCCTGATCCTTGATCAAAAAGAAGAAATGATGGAATTCAATAAATACAAGATTATCAATGGTAATGCGATGAACGGAGAGAAGATTTTTGTTGGCACTAGGAACATGCAAAAAAATTCTAAGGTGAATCTTGCGAGAAGGGGTACGTATAACCGAATGACCTATGTGACTTATCCTCATACCTACACCACTTGTCGTGTGAATTTGGTCTTTGCCATGATATTTCTCACGAAGAGTCACCTTCTCAAGTTCTCCCGTGAGGTGGTTGGTAGCGTCGCTGTCAAGATACCAATTAGTATCAACGCCATATGACCCATCAGCAGCGGCAGCTACCTTGTCATCTTCATCAGAGGAGGCATCGTCTTCATCGAAACGATAGCAGCAGTCCTTGGCCGTGTGGCCAGGCTTGCCGCAGATCTGGCAACGAACGGCATCAGGACGTGATCTGCCCGAGCCACCACCGCTGCCACCTCCGCCGCGACGACCCCTGTTGTTGGTGAAGTTGGGACGTCCACCGCGAGAGGAGTTGCTGGAGCCGCTGCCACCTTGCTTGCCCTTGTGTCGAGGAGGACCGCGAGAGCGCGAGGAGTACCCGCCGCGCCCGCGAGTGGCGGCGTTGGCCGAAGACTTGAAGCCGCCACCGGTGCTGTGGAACTGTGCCACACGCTGATTAAAGTTGCTCAGCATGGAGTACATCTCGTCGATGGAGACCGGCATGACACGGGCGTCGAGGGCAGAGACGAGGGGCTGGTAGTCCATATCCAGCCCATGCAGCAGGTAGGAGATGAGCTCATCATCCTGGATGGGCTTGCCGGCCGCGGCGAGTTCATCGGCAAGGCCACGCATATGGGCGTAGTATGCAGCAACCGATTGGGTGCCCTTCTGTGCATTGATCAAGGCAGTGCGAATATTGTTTACACGGCTCAAAGATTGAGAAGAAAACATGCCTGCAAGCGCCACCCAGAGGGCATGCGCGGTGGTGAGTCACCGCGATCAACACTTCCTTGTAGAGGTTGTTGAGGAGGTAGCCGAGAACTTGTTGATCCTCCTTCGCCCAGATGGGATGGAGAGGGTTTAGCTCAGGCGACTCCTTGCCTTCCTTGTCCTTGGTGACGAGGAGGCAGGTGGGTTCCGGCATCGTCCCATCGACGTAGCCGAAGAGCCCGGCTCCCCTCAGCTGCGGCGTAACCTGAGTTCGCCACAGGACGTAGTTCGTCCGGGAGAGCTTCTCCGTGACCTGACCGAGATTGCTTGGGGCGGCGCTGGAGGAAGACATGGCTTGGGACTATGGAGCAGCTAGGGTTTGGAAGAGGAGGCTCTGTATACCATGTGCGAATAGACGAAAGCGTCTTACCCCTCATGGGGGCGCTATTGCGTGTTATAAAGGCCAGGGGCGCACCTCCCTGGATAGCGCATACAACAGTTGAGATTACAAGCTTGAGAAGAAAGAAAGAGGTAGAGATAAGGACTCTAGTTAAGATAAATGTCCTTCTTAACTACCTAGCATATATGCGCAAGTAATGCAATCTCCTGCCATGCTACAATACGTATACAATTGTGTTTAACAGACCTATAATAGGATGATAAACGGCCTTTCCGCAACAATGCCTGATAGACTCAATACCTTATTGCGTCAAGAAGAAGCTCCTGCGCGTTTGATCTTTTTACGTGCTGGGAGGTTTCGCCTTTCCACTTGGGGCTTTTGGGGAGTTATTTTCAACTAGACCAGCAGTACTAGCACATTATCTTCTTTTTTTACCCCGAAACCGTAGAACAATTGTTCTACGGTAATTTTCATTTATATAAAAGTATATACAAACTAAGCTAAAAAAGAAAAAGACCAGGAAAGTAAAAATTATCCAACTCCTGTTTTCTCTAACATTAGAAAGTAAAAAACTAGAGACTTAAGATGAGAGGGAGGTCATCCATTGCTACAGACTAGCAATGTTCTTCCTTTTTGCTCTGTGCTTGACCAGAGAAAGATCATGAAGTAGACCTTGTTTCCAGGCTTCCAGACTTGGGTCAATGTTTCTGAAAATCTTTTCATTACCATCCTTAGTAAACATTATCACTGGCCACGTCTTTGGAACCTGCGTTTTCTATCGGGTTTGTGGACATGCGCGCAGGTTGACAGTGGATGCAGACAGGATAAGCAAAAAACTAAGCCTTTGTCTGTTAGATTCATATATATTCTTTTCAATGATTAGTTTTATACTACTACAGATATGGAAAAGCTTACAACATTATAGAAGATCAAGGTGGCCAGCAGGGTGGGTCAACTGTGCAGCAGTGCCTTTTGGTTCAACCTTAGGGACGAAACGAAATGCGCAATGAAATAAGGTGCATTAATTCGTTTTGGTTCTAGACCTAGCAGGCATTTTGGTTATGGACGTTATACTTATACCAAAAGGACTGTCTTCGACAGGATCAAACTTCTGTAGACAAAATTGTAATGCAGTCATGTTCTGACAAAACCTGAGAAGAAATGATTAACTCGAATCAGCAAAGTAACTTTTGGTGGAAACAAAGCTACTCGAGAAATGAAGCTACATTGTGTGGAACACATTTTTACAATCGAAAAGATAGTTACTCATTTTTAAACGCACCACTGGTTCAATATCAAGTTGCCTGTGCAAGTGTACTGGGATGAAAATATATTGCAATAACTCAATACGGAGTAAGGTGCAAGACAAGTCCTTATTTTTCCAGTTTGAGCAACCCCTTCATTTAAAGGAACCACTTGGATAACCTACACAGCCCATACAAAATTGGGCGTACGTTCTAGGCAAGTGTGTATAGCGATCCAAAAAGATAAATGTGGAGTTGCAGCCCAAAATTCTATAACAGCCTGTCCGGTTCTTTAGAAACTAGATCCAGAAAATGTGGAATTGATTCATCCAAAGTTACCTTCAAAAACTGAATGATGCACAGTACATCACAAACTGCAGTTTTCTTATAATAAGGGCTTGTGCCGTGGTCCTCAAATTTTTATTTAGGATGACCTGTGCAACCAAAGTAATGGGGCTGTTTCAACATTTCCACTAAATAATGCAATGTCCCCACAGGTGACAATTCTAGGAATACATGATAATTCCTCCAAATTGGACTGTTTCAACATTTCACAGAGAAATATTGTTCCTCCAGTGAGATTTTCATGACGGTGCAATAGAAATTTTGCGTGTTGTGGATGCAAGAAGAGCGAGTAGCAAGATGCTCACCATATATTGCTTGTATGTGATTTCATGTACTTTCGGCGCGAGACGTTAGCAAGACGCCATGTCCACGGGTTGAACGTTGGAGACTATTTTTGCACCCACATGGGACGTTGGATTGCCCATGTTCGATTTTTGTTGAAACAGAGAAATGAAAGAAAACAAGCTCATCGTCTTTAGTATCTGCAATGCGCCTCGTGGCAGTCATTTTGTCTACCACCTACCACATTCCCATAAACAGGGACAAAAATCATGAGCATAAACACCGTGTGACCCAACCAACAAATCTATAGTTTATGTTATACCCTCAAACTGATTTTCAAACCAACACTTTCAACAAGAATATGAAATTTTAGGATTGGACTAGACTTCATTTCTCTGTTTTTTTCCAGGGTTATCTTCTCCTATGAGTGTTGACAAATAATTTGTGCTAAGTAATTTTATGCTATGTTGCATAATTAATGGCACACTAAATTTCTCAATGGAAGCAACGCTATTATATAGTTATCATACTTCAATAGAGAGTGGATTTTTTGCTCTTGGGCTCGATGGAGCCCAGAACATTAAAAAAACAAAAATCAACTTTTTTGTTTCAAAACAATGTAACAATAAATAGCACATACTTATGGATGTATATATACTAGATGTGTGTGGTATTTCATCACGAAGTACGCTCTGATGTGAGCTGTAAAGAAAAGTCATGTACTTTTATAGTTAATAGTACATGTGCTAGAAATACGTGATTTTGTCATATTTTTGTAACTCGCATAAAAAATATTTTGCCATGAAACTGTGCAGACAAGTAATTTAAACCTAGACATTTGATTTTTTTAATTAAGTGCTCCATGGAACTCGAGCTCATTTACCAATTGCCTACCACTAGTAGAAAAAGGGGCTTTCACTCAGGCCTGGCCAGCCCATTAGTCCCGGTTCTTCCATAAACCGGGACCGATGGATGCATTCGTCCCGGTTCGTGAGCCCAGGGGGGCGGTCGGGGCCTCGTGGGCATTGGTCCCGGTTCGTATGGACCCATTTGTCCCGGTTCCAGGCACGAACCGGGACCAATGGGCCTCGCTCCTAGCCCACAAATATTGGTCCCAGTTCTTGGCTCGAACCGAGACAGAAGGCTGGGCTTTAGTCCCGGTTCCAGCCATGAACCGGGACAAATGAGTTGCCTATATATACCCCGTCGCTGCAGCAGAGCACTCAACAGTGCTCTGTTTTTTCTGGCAGCGAGGAGAGGGCATTTGGGTGCTCTAGCTCACCTCCTATGCACACGAGGTGTTCGATGAAATGCCCAAGCCACGCTAGTTAAGCTTTCTCCTCTCGAAGCTCGACCTCCAAGCTCCATTTTCCCCGAGATTTGTCTAGGTTTAGCGGTCCGTCATGTCCCGTCCCCGTCTTCACCGCCGTCGATCGCCTGCGCCGATCTCGTCGCCTGCACCACTGTGGTGAGCCTCTTATCTTCTTCTGAAAGAAAAAAATTCTTACTTTAGATAGATACTTGTCTAATTTTCTTACTTATATTATTGCTTGCGCTTATATAGTGCAATGGTTTTGGTATCCGCCCCCGTCGGCCCTCGTCCTGGCTATGATTCGGATGTGGTATATATTATCTTTTATAACTATTTGGTTCCTTTATTGTTTATGACAATTATGCTCATCAAGTTGACATAGATTTTATTTATGTAGGAGGTAGTTAAACTAGAAATTCTAACCGACCCTATTGTCGAGAGGTTAAATTTAGTTGAAGAAGTAAACAATTACTTGAAGGAAAAAATAAAAAAAAATTGAGGAGGAGAATATGATATTGGAGTTGCATGTTGCGGATATCGTCGATGATCACAAGATCAAGATGGATGCAATGCGGTTGAAGATGATAAAGATTAGAAAATATGCCATTCATACCGAGGCTTGGTATCATTATGCCGTTGGATCAAATTTTACCTTGGTTGTGATTATGATCGCATTTATTGTTGCATTGAAAGGTTTCACATAGTTTCATGTATGGTTTAACTAGATGCTCTGGAGAGCTATATGTTGTTCAATGAGAACTATGTATGTACTTTGTTTTTAATGTGATGATGAACTTCTATTAATTTGGTCACTTATCTATCCATGAGAGCTATATGTACTAAATTGATGATGTAGCTTTGAATGATGCATTTTATACACGAAGTGCATTCTGTTTTTGCCGTAAGCCTCTCTACTTTTTCTTGCACATGCTATGTGGGTGAAATGATGATACCATGTCAACTTTCAACATTTTCAGAGTTCATTTGTAGTGCTTTTTAATTTCAGAGTCTTATAGCTCAAAATAATCAGTAAATGCATGAAAAATAACAAATGAAGTCAGAAAGGGTTGAAAATTGATGATGTGGCTTTGAATGGTGCATTTTGAACACAAAAAAAGTATGGAGTTCAAATAAGTTCAAAAAAATGAAATACCTTTGTAACAAATGAGTTTCCGTATAAAACCCTGATACTTCGAAAGAGATTGTGCATTTTGTACACGAAGTGCATCCAGTTTTTGCCGTAACCTCTCTACTTTCTTGCACATGCTATGTGGGTGAAATGATGATACCATGCCAACTTTCAACCTTTTCAGAGTTCATTTGTAGTGCTTTTCAATTTCAGGGTCTTATAGCTCAAAATAATCAGTAAATGCATGAAAAATAACAAATGAAGTCAGAAAGGGTTGAAAATTGATGATGTGGCTTCGAATGGTGCATTTTAAACACAGAAAAAGTATGTACTTCAAATAAGTTCAAAAAAATAAAATCCCTTGGTAACAGACGAGTTTCAGTATAAAACCCTGATACTTCGAAAGAGATTGTGCATTTTGTACATGAAGTGCATCCAGTTTTTGCGGTAATCCTCTCTACTTTATTGCACATGCTATGTTGGTGAAATGATGATACCATGCCAACTTTCAACCTTTTCAGAGTTCATTTGTAGTGCTTTTCAATTTCAGGGTCTTATAGCTCAAAATAATCAGTAAATGAATGAAAAATAACAAATGAAGTCACAAAGGGTTGAAAATTGATGATGTGGCTTTGAATGATGCATTTTGAACATAGAAAAAGTATGGAGTTCAAATAAGTTCAAAAAAATGAAATCCCTTTGTAACAAACGAGTTTCCATATGAAACTCTCATACTTCGAAAGAGTTTGTCCGTTTTGTACACGAGTGCATTCAGTTTTTACCGTAACCCTCTCTACTTTCTTACATATGCTATGTGGATGAAATGATGATACGATGCCAATTTTCAACCTTTTCAGAGTTCATTTGAAATGCTTTTCAATTCTAGGATCTTATAGCTCAAAATAATCAGTAAATGCATGAAAAATAACAAATAAAGTCAGAAAGGGTTGAAAATTGATGACGTGGCTTTGAATGATGCATTTTGAACACAGAAAAACTCTGGAGTTCAAATAAGTTCAAAAAATGAAATCCCTTTGTAACAGACGAGTTTCCGTATGAAACCCTCATACTTCGAAAGAGATTGTCCGTTTTGTACATGAAGTGCATCCATTTTTTGCCATAACCCTGTCTAATTTCTTGCACATGCTATGTGGATGAAATGATGATACCATGCAAAAAGAAAATTAACTAAAAACTTTTATAAAACTCTAATAGCAAAAGGAATGAACTAAAAAGCTTTTATAAACCTCTAGTATTTTTAAACTAAAATTATATAAAATTCATGTCACTGAAATTATCAAAGTATTTTCTTTTCAAAACATGAAAAACAGAAAGAAACAAAATAAACTTTAATAAAAAGTAGAAACAAAATTAAATAAATTAAAATTTAATAAAATAAATAAGTAGAAACAAAATAAAATAAAATAAACTTTAATAAAATAAATAAGTAGAAACAAAATAAAACAAATCAAAATTTAATATAATAAATAAGTAGAAAAAAAAATAAACTTTTATAAAATAAAGAAGTAGAAACAAAATAAACTTTATAAAAGTAAAATAAATGAACTTTAATAAAATAAATAAACTTTAATAAAATAAATAAAAATAGCAACAATAAGGTTTTTTGTTGTAAGTAGAAACAAAATAAAATAAATAAAGGAACAAAAAAATAAAAAAGTGCCAACTACTGGGCCACCACGGCGTGAATACGACTAGAAACACTACCATGGGCTAGGATTCAGGCCCGCAGAAGGCCCAGTAGGCCCTTCAGGCATAGCAGTGACAATTTGGCTCGTAAGCCTGCAATCGAGAGGAGCTCGAGAGGGGTGCGGCAGTGGGGCTTATAAACCACTCCGCGCCCTTCTCAACTAGCGAGGTGGGACTAAAGTTTTGGCCACGGAGAGCACGAGGTCTTTGGTCCCAGTTGGTGGCACCAATCGGGACTAAAGGTGGCATTGGTACCGGTTTGTGCCACGAACCGGTACCAATGCCCTGGGCATATAAGAAAACACTTAGCAGTTTCGATGAAATCCATCACTTCTTCTCCCCCGACGCCCTTGCTCCTCCTCGTCGCCGTCGCCGCCCGACGCCCCTACTCCACCTTGTCGTCGCCGCCGCCACCGACGCCATCAGGCTGCTCAACGTCGTCATCGCCGCCGGCACCGACGCCGTCAGGCTGCTCAACGTTGTCGCCGCCGCCGCTGACGCCCTCTGCCCCGACGCGCCATCGACCCTCGTGCCCCTGCCGGCCCCGACGCGCCGCCCCCCGTGAGCACCAGCCTGCTCCCGCGCCCCTCCCCTGTCCCGCACCCCTGCGCCCCTACCCTGCCCCGCCGGCGCCGGCGTCGGCCCCTCCACCGTGCCCCTGGATCCGCCCCTACGTGGTGCTATTATATTTGTAGATGTTTTTACATGTTTTTTAGCAGTTTTTAGATGTTATTCTTAGATGTTTTTACATGCTTTTAGGTTATTTTAGTTTATGTTTAGTTTAGTTTTAAGATTAGGAAAATTTCGGATGTGTAGTTATATTTATTTAGATGTCTAGTTAATTTAGATGTTGTAATTTGTTCATAAAAATTATGCACTTTTGTATAGAATTTTTTTTTCATATGTACGAAAATGTAGAGTGAAAAGTTTTATATATGCAAAAGTTACATTTTTAGAAAAAATTTATATATCTAGCTAGGAAAGGAAAGAAGAAGAAAAAGAATGAGAGGAAAAAGGAAAATAAGGAGAGGAAGAAAGGAGAAGAGGAGAGGAAGAACGGGAGAAATAAATAAGAAGAGGAAAAAAGAATAAAAAGAAGAGGAGAAGAAGAAGAAAGGAATAGAGAAGAAGAAGAGGAAAAAGAAGCAATTTTCTCTTCTTCTCCTCTATCCTTTCTTCTATTTTCTATTTTCTCTTCTTCTCCTCTATTCATTTCTTCTTCTCCTCTTTTTTTTCTTCGTTGTCGATATACCCCGTCCCGATAACTTCGTTTAGTTTTAGGATTATTTTAGTTTATGTTTAGTTTAGGAAGAAGAAAAAGAAAAAGGAGAAGAAGAGGAGAGGAAGAAGAGGAGAATAAATAAGAAGAGAAAAAAGGGGGAAAAAGAGAGGAGAAGAGAAAGGAATAGAGGAGAAGAAGAGAAAGTGGAAAAAAAATTCTATTTTCTCTTCTTCTTCTCTTTTTTTCTTCTTTTTTTTCTTCGATCTGCTCCTTTATTCCTTTCTTTTTCTCCTCTTTTTATTTCTTCTTCGTCTTCTTATTTTTATCGGGTATGTCGTTGTCGATATACCCCGTCCCTGATAACTTCGACATGAGGAGGGGAGGGGGGAGGGGTAGCCGAGGGTTTGAGGGGCGAGGCACGGGAACTAGCTAGGGTAGAGGGTCGAGGGTCACCGAGGGTTCGAGGGTCGAGGGATCGTCGTATGTTGTCATTGTCAATATACCCCATCTCGACCGTGATAACTTATACCACGGGAGCACCCCCGACCCTCTCTCTCGACCAAAACTCTCGGTCTCCTACCCCCTCCCGCCACGCCCCTACTCGATCGACAAACTCTCTTGAGGCCACCCAAATTTATCAAGTTAAAAGAGCGTTGTCGTCGAGGCCACCCCAAACCCTAGAGAAGCGTCGATGCTAGGCCACTAATATGATTCCTTATCGTGCTTAGCTATCTAGTTCAACGTTTGCCACTAATATATCCATCTTTCATGTTTGAATAATAATTGCCATGTTGTAAATATTTGCAGAAACTATGGATCCGCACCCCCGAGAAGAAGCACAAGAAGCGGTGTTGGGGGAGATAATCGCACATGTAAGTGATGTCGTCTTGTCGTTTCTCAACGACACATGCACCGATGGTCTGGAAAGACAGGATGAAGAAGCAGGCTACCACGACGATGATCAAACAATGGAGGAGGAAGGACACCGCGATGACGGCTCCGGTGACCGAATGGAGGGGGAAGGACACCGTGATGACCGCTCCGGTGACCGAACGGAGTCCGGCCAGGTATATATATTAATTAATTAAGCATGTGCTGCATATACCTAATTGATGCATTAATTGTTTTTGGTATGTACATATATTAACTCTCTTCTTTTTCTTCTTTACTAGCCCTCCGGATCGAGCAATACTTCGATAACGACACGAGGCCCGAAGAGAAAGTTGCGCTCGGATGAAAGGTACACGATCATCGAAATTGATCGCGCTGGCCAACCGATTGAACCCCTCCGGACCAAGCAATAATTCAATGATCAGTGCAGGGTTCTAGTTAGGGACATGATCTCGATCAGCATTGAGCAATGGTTGAAGCCTAAGGACAAAGACTCTCAGGTGTCCTATGTCAACGATAGGCAGAAAGCTGATCTTTGGACAACGCTGCAGGAAAATTTCACCTTCCCGCCAGAGGAGGATCCGGAGAATCCAGTTAAAAGCCAATGATCAAGGCTTATGCTCTTAAGAAGATGGCTGAGCTATTCAGGAGGTGGAAGAATGATATGAAATCATCGTTTGTCGACCAAGACAAGACTCCAGAATTCATCGGCCGATTTGAGAAGATCAAAGATCAGTGGCCCGCATTTGTCACCAAAAAGAAATCTGAGAGAGCAGCGAAGATGTCAGCGGCAAACAAGAAAAATGCTGCAAAGAAGAAGCATCACCATCGCATGGGGTCAGGTGGCTACCTGAAAGCCCAGCCGTTGTGGGACAAGGCTGAGAATGACCTCATTGCTAAAGGGATTGAACCAGAGACGCGACGCTGGCCAGACCGTTGCAGGACTTGGTTCTTTGGGGTTGGGGGAAAATTGGACCCTGTAACAGGGAAGTGCGTTTGGACCAACGAGCAACTAAGCACACCCATCTAGAAGCTTCAGAAGTATATCGAAAAGGCGCAGCAAGGGACGTTCGTTCTGGACAGAGAGAACGACGAGCTCATAGAGGCCCTCGGGAATCCTGAGCACCCCGGACGGACATGAGGCACGCCAGGCTCCCTTTCGTGAAAGGCTGGATTTCCCGACGTAGGTGGTTACAAACGCCGGGAGAGGAAGAAGAAAAAGGAGTTAACCCAACTACAGGCGCTGCACGCAAGGGTACAAGCGCTAGAGGAACAAGACAAGGCCCGCAACGCGCGACCTGCCGAAGCTGCTACACCCGAAGCTACACCGCCATCTCAGCGGAGAAGCAGCGTGGCTTCCACGGAGCTGCTTCAGGAGCCTGTCTTCACGGCTCCTGCTAGCTACCCCGTGGACTTAATCACGGAGTCTCACAATTGCCACCTTATGACGCAATGGATGAATATGGAAGTCAAGGCGGTTGTTGGCTCTGTTGCACGTCCTGAACCTGACGCAACTTTTCACTGTCGGCCGATTCCAGAAGGATAAGCTAGGGTGATGGTCGACGAAATAACGGAGGGATTTGAGGAGCTCGAGCTTGACCACCCTACCGGTGAAGGAGAGACTCGGCTGGGTTCTGCTATAAAGACTCCATGCCTATGGTGGAAGGAGCTCATCAACCTTCCGAACTGGACGCCTCCGCCTCCGCCTCCTCCTCCTCCACCGCCTCCTCCTCCGGCAAGTGATCAGGGCACTCAGCCTCGTTCTCCGGCGTGTGGCGGCACTCCGCTTCCTTCTCCGCCTGCGCCGGCACGCCCGAGCAGCCACCAGCCTCCTTCTCCGGCATGTGGCGGCACTCTGTCTCCTTCTCCGCCTGCGCCGGCGCGCCCGAGCAGCCACCAGCCTCCTCCTTCTCCGGCACGTGGCGGCACTCCGTCTCCTCCGTCTGCGCCGGCGCGCCCGAGCAGCCACCAGCCTCCTCCTTCTCCGGCGCATGGCGGCACTCCGCCTCCTTCTCCGCCTGTGCCGGCGCGCCCAAGCAGCCACCAGCCTCCTCCTTCTTCGCCTCGCCAGCAAGGATGCAAGAGATCCGCCGCCGCCCCGGCTCCTCCGGCGCATCGTAGTCCTTCTCCTCCGCCTCATAAGCAAGCACGAAAGAATATAGCCGCAGCCGCTCCGTCTACTCCGACATCTAGCAGTACAGCCAGAGGCAGGCAATACACATTCGGTCCACCTCTCAAGCCTCTAGAGAAGTTACCATACGAGAGGACGGTGGAAGAAAGCGGGAAGATCGTGGAAAAAGAAATGAATGACTTCTTTGAAGGGGTGAAAGCAAAGAGACATCCACCTCCGGAGGAGAAGGTAGACAGGGTGAAAGCAAAGCGCACTATCGATGCCCTCAGGAAACCACCAAAGTTTCCGCTGAAAAACAACTATGAGCGCATTACTGCAAAGGTATATATCGAAGCAGAGCGGTCGGGAAATACTATAAGTGATTGAAGGTTAGCAAAACGACGAGTTGGGAAAAAAATTGCCCAGCTCGGCGAACAAGCGGACCAATCATGACCCCGCTCAAGGTGTCTAGCGATATCGTCGCTAATGATCCGAGGATGGTGCCCGGTTATAGCAATCTTGAAGATTACCTGCCCGACGATGTACATTATGATTTCTTGGAGGTGGAAGAACACCAATACCATTACGGGAAACCTCTTGTCTAAGATGAAAAATCTCTAACAAAGATGATGCGAAGATTCCATGATTGGTACATGAAAACCTACAGAGAGTCTGGGGAGACGAATACTTTGTATCTGAGTGTTAAAGAGGAGCACGACCTCGTTGGAATTGATTTGTTGACTATTCCATTTGAGGAGTTCTTCTAGTTGTTAAATCAAAAGGCCCTCGATAAATTAACGGTCACTTGCTACTATCTGTAAGTACTACTTCTGTCATTAAGTCTCTCTATATATAGCTCAGCTCTTTCATTGCATGTATATATGATTATACTCACCATATTATCCAGATTGAGGATCGTCGAGTACAGAAAAGCATAAACGTATGATATTGGGTTCATTAACACAAATATCATAGATGAATTTCAGGTTAAAAAGAACGCCGAAGATGCTGAGGCCAACTTGCTCAAATCATTGATAATAAATCAAAACAAAGATAAATACTCTTTCCTTACAACTTCGAGTGAGTGTTACTGTCTTGTGCAAATTTGGTTTCCCTTATTACTCGAGCGAGGTTATAGTAATGTAATTGATGAGTTATGCATGCGTGCGCAGCTTCCACTATATTCTCCTGGAGATTAAGCTTGAGCAGGGACTAGTAACCGTCTTAGACTCAAGACAAAAGTCTCCCGAGACCTATGCGGACATGACTAAAATGCTCGAGAAGTAAGTTCAATCGATCATTTTCGCACCATATCGGCAACTTTTTGTTCATTTCCTGATATCAAGTAATTGTTTTCTTTGTCTCGCAGGGTTTGGAAAGTATTCACCGCACAAGCTCAGGGACTGCCGGGGGAGCTGCGATGGACATACCCGAAAGTAAGTAGTACTAGCTAGCTAGTTCCGCGCATCTCGATCCCGTTGACTCTAACTACTTTCATCAATGCCATTTATAATGCTTCATTATCAGTTTGATTGACCTCTATTTCTCGTAAAGTGCTTGTGGCAGGAACAAGGTAATGATTTATGTGGATACTACGTGTGCGAGTTCATCTACAACGCGACTTGCAAAGATAAGCAGGGCTACTCTAAAAGACAATTTGATGTGCGTAAGCAATAATATTCACAATTTCATTTTATTATACCATCATTTCTGTTGAGTTTCATTCATGTATATGTATTAACCCCCTTCTTCAAATTAGACGTGGGAGATGCGGAATGAACTCCTACCAGAAGATGGCATGAAAGCAATTCAAGAGGAATTAGCGGGATTCTTTCTTGACCACATCATCAACAAAGCCGGAGAATACCATGTGGAACTTGATTTCAGATGCTAGGGGATTGTAACAGATCTTACATATTGTATATGTATGTAGCCAGTAGTGTCGGGTAGATAATACGAAAACTTGTTGTTCGACCAATCTCTCGGAGAAGGAGAGGTCGATCACTTCTCTCGGTATGCATGACAAACTTCTGTACTTAATGGTTTCCTTCATTTTCTTACTAGCTAGCATGTCGAGGGCCTCTCTATACGTATAGTACGTAGCGTCGACCAAGCACGAAGATAAGAGAGGACACTTATCTCTATTAATTAATTAGCTACCTAACACAATATATGAAACACCTTAATTAACCATTAAAAAAACTCAAATCCACCCCCCTTTTAGAAAAAAAAACCCTAGCCCGTGAACAGCTGACACGTGGATGCCTATTGGTCCTGGTTGGTGTCACCAACCGGGACTGAAGGCCCACCTGCCTGGGCTCGCCACAGCGGCCACGTGGAGGCCCATCTGTCCCAGTTCGTATAAGAACCGGGACAAAAGACCAAGGGCATTAGTAATGACCATTTAGTCCCGGTTCTGCAACCAGGACATATGGGCCTTATGAACCGGGACAAATGGCCTTTTTTCTACTAGTGTACTTCAATGGAGTAGTGTATGTTTGTTTTTTAATATATATTAGATCAACAACCTTATCTTTGCTCTTGCTGCTTCATTCTGATACGGATGGATTAAAGGCAACTACTACTAGTGCTGATGGTCATGCTCAGAATCAGTTGAAAAGAAGAGAAAGAACCTGTTAATGTTGATGGTCATGCTCACCACCAGAAATTCATGTGGTGATCATTGATCAGAGTATTTATTGGATAAAGGAACCGTCTAAAGTTGTGAGTCTTCACAGTTTCCATTTGTGTTGCATTGGTTTTTCATTTAGTTAACAGTTATGGATGCACAAGCCAATCTTCCCGTATATCAACATGTTTTCTTTTTGCTGAAGAAGTTACGAGCTCCTCACACACCATTTTTGCAATTAATTTACCTGTAATATGAATTTTATGTTCTACTAGCAAAAGGGCCCGTGCGTTGCAACAGGGGAAAAAATTAAAATCTCCAATGGCTATGATCACTTTTTGCTGCATCACCGAGATGCACTATCAGTCTCAATTCTTGAAATCATGAACAATTCTAAAACTCGTGGAGATATTTGAAATAGTGAACACTTTTACAAATTTTCAAACATTTTCTAAATTCAATAAAAAATTGAATTCATGAACATCTTATCCTATTTGCAAACATTTTATTAACATTTTCGACATTATTTTCACAATTTTCTTGAATTGGCGAACATTTCTAGAATGTACGAACCTTTTTTGAAAATTTGTGGTACACATTTTGAAATTTATGAATATTTTTTTGATTTGACGAACATTTTTGACATGCATGATCATTTTTTGAATCACCGAACATTTTATGAATGAATACACTATTTTGTAAGTCACAAATAGTTTTTGAATTTTAAAGATATTTTTGTATTAAAGAACAGTTTTTAATTGGAAAAATTTTGTTCAATTCCATTAACCTTTTTAAAAACAATAAATTTTTAAAACAACACGAATATTTTACTATTTCCTGAAAATTTGTTTTCAAAATTTTAAAAGTTTTGTGAATAAGCAAAAGAAATTATAAAATCACAAACATTTTATGATTTATTAAACATTTGTTTTTATTTCAAAATTCTCAATTTTAGAAAAACTCAGAAATTGTGAATTGCTAAATTATTTAAAGTAGAAAAAAAGGAAAAGGAAAGAAAAAAACAAAAT
The DNA here is from genome assembly GCA_034509565.1 of Triticum monococcum. Lineage (NCBI taxonomy): Eukaryota > Viridiplantae > Streptophyta > Magnoliopsida > Poales > Poaceae > Triticum > Triticum monococcum. The sequence continues at coordinate 703,405,090 of CM067847.1, forward strand.
TTTAAAAACAGACCGCCAGAAAATGGGTTGGCCCAAACAGGCACGTTGCGTCCTCTCCCAGCACGGAGAGCGCAGTATAGGTGGTTTCTACTGCATGGGCTGGCCCCGGCAGGGGATTCCCCTGGGTGAAATGTTTTTTATCACTTATAGGTGACATTGATGGGTAATATTTTGCAACCTCCAGAACAATTTCCGTATCGTACCGCAAGAAGTAGTAGCTCTTGTATTTTTAGGTATAGATTACAAAGCCTTACAAAGTAATACATCAATAAGTCTGAAAGCCACATTTCTCGCAACTTCTCTTGCTACTTCTACCAATATGGCGAAGGTGAAGGAAATATGCCCTAGAGGCAATAATAATGTTATTATTTTATTTCCTTATATCATGATAAATGTTTATTATTCATGCTAGAATTGTATTATCCGGAAACATTATACTTGTGTGAATACATAGACAAACCAAACGTCACTAGTATGCCTCTACTTGACTAGCTCGTTAATCGAAGATGGTTATGTTTCCTAACCATAGACATGTGTTGTCATTTGATTAATGGGATCACATCATTAGGAGAATGATGTGATTGACATGACCCATTCCATTAGCTTAGCACACGATCGTTTAGTATGTTGCTATTGCTTTCTTCATGACTTATACATGTTTCTATGACTATGAGATTATGCAACTCCCGTTTACCGGAGGAACACTTTGTGTGCTACCAAACGTCACAACGTAACTGGGTGATTATAAAGGAGCTCTACAGGTGTCTCCAAAGGTGAATGTTGGGTTGGCGTATTTCGAGATTAGGATTTGTCACTCCGATTGTCGGAGAGGTATCTCCGGGCCCTCTCGGTAATGCACATCACATAAGCCTTGCAAGCATTACAACTAATGAGTTAGTTGCAAGATGATGTATTACAAAACGAGTAAAGAGACTTGCCGGTAACGAGATTGAACTAGGTATTGAGATACCGACGATCGAATCTCGGGCAAGTAACATACCGATGACAAAGGGAACAACGTATGTTGTTATGCGGTTTGACCGATAAAGATCTTCATAGAATATGTAGGAGCCAATATGAGCATCCAGGTTCCGCTATTGGTTATTGACCGGAGAAGTGTCTCGGTCATGTCTACATTGTTCTTGAACCCGTAGGGTCCACACGCTTAAGGTTTCGATGACAGTTATATTATGAGTTTATGAGTTTTGATGTTCCGAAGTTAGTTCGGAGTCCCGGATGCGATCACGGACATGACGAGGAGTCTCGAAATGGTCGAGACATAAAGATTGATATATTGGAAGCCTATATTTGGATATCGGAAGTGTTCCGGGTAAAATCAGGATTTTACCGGACTACCGGGAGGTTACCGGAACCCCCTGGGAGGTATATGGGCCTTAGTGGGCTTTAGTGGAAAGAGAGGAGAGGTGGCCAGGGCTGGGCCGCGCGCCCTTCCCCCCCTAGTCCGAATAGGACAAGGAGAGGGGGGCGGCGCCCCCCCTTCCTTCTCTCTCTCCTCTTTCCCCCTCCGAATCCTATTCCAACTAGGAAAGGGGGGAATCCTACTCCCGGTGGGAGTAGGACTCCTCCTGGCTCGCCCTCCTCCTGGCCGGCCGCACCTCCCCTTGCTCCTTTATAAACGGGGGCAGGGGGCACCCCTAGACACACAAGTTGATCCACGTGATCATATTCTTAGCCGTGTGCGGTGCCCCCTTCCACCATAATCCTCGATAATATTGTAGCGGTGCTTAGGCGAAGCCCTGCGACGGTAGAACATCAAGATCGTCACCACGCCGTCGTGCTGACAGAACTCTTCCCCGACACTTTGCTGGATCAGAGTCCGGGGATCGTCATCGAGTTGAACGTGTGCTAGAACTCGGAGGTGCCGTAGTTTCGGTGCTTGATCGGTCGGACCGTGAAGACGTACAATTACATCAACCGCGTTGCGCTAACGCTTCCGCTGTCGGTCTACAAGGGTACGTAGATCACACTCTCCCCTCTCGTTGCTATGCATCACCATGATCTTGCGTGTGCGTAGGAATTTTTTTGAAATTACTAGGTTCCCCAACAGTGGCATCCGAGCCAGGTTTTATGTGTTGATGTTATATGTGTTGGGGAACGCAGTAATTTCGAAAATTTTCCTACGCACATGCAAGATCATGGTGATGCACAGCAACGAGCGGGGAGAGTGTTGTCTACGTACCAACGCAGACCGACTGCGGAAGCGATCACACAACGTAGAGGAAGTAGTCGTACGTCTTCTTCCCGATCCGACCGATCCAAGCACCGTTACTCCGGCACCTCCGAGTTCTTAGCACACGTTCAGCTCGATGACGATCCTCGGGCTCCGATCCAGCAAAGCGTCGAGGAAGAGTTCCGTCAGCACGACGGCGTGGTGACGATCTTGATGTACTACCGACGCAGGGCTTCTCCTAAGCACTACAACGGTATGATCGAGGTGGAATTTGGTGGCAGGGGGCACCGCACACGGCTAAGGAACGATCTCAAGGATCAACTTGTGTGTCTTGGGGTGTCCCCTGCCCCCGTATATAAAGGTTGGAGGGAGGGGGGCTGGCCGGCCAAAGAGAGGGAGGCGCAGGAGGAGTCCTACTCCTACCGGGAGTAGGACTCCCCCCTCCAATCCTAGTCCAACTAGGAATCCTTAAAGGGGAGAGAGAGAGAGGTGGCCGGCCCCTCTCCTAGTCCTAATAGGACTAGGGAGAAGGGGGAGGCACAGCCCTATGTGGGCTGCCCTCTCACCTTTCCACTAAGGCCCATGTTGGCCCATTTGGCTCCCGGGGAGTTCCGGTAACCCTCCCGGTAATCCGGTAAAATCCCGATTTCACCCGGAACACTTCCGATGTCCAAACATAGGCTTCCAATATATCAATCTTTACGTCTCGACCATTTCGAGACTCCTCGTCATGTCCCCGATCTCATTCGGGACTCCGAACTCCTTCGGTACATCAAAACTCATAAACTCATAATATAACTGTCATCGAAACCTTAAGCGTGCGGACCCTACGGTTCGAGAACAATGTAGACATGACCGAGACACGTCTCTGGTCAATAACCAATAGCGGGACCTGGATGCCCATATTGTCTCCTACATATTCTACGAAGATCTTTATCGGTCAGACCGCATAACAACATACGTTGTTCCCTTTGTCATCGGTATGTTACTTGCCCGAGATTCGATCGTCGGTATCCAATACCTAGTTCAATCTCGTTACTGGCAAGTCTCTTTACTCGTTCCATAATACATCATCTCACAACTAACATATTAGTTGCAGTGCTTGCAAGGCTTATGTGATGTGCATTACCGAGAGGGCCCAGAGATACCTCTCCGACAATCGGAGTGACAAACCCTAATCTCGAAATACGCCAACCCAACATCTACCATTGGAGACACCTGTAGTACTCCTTTATAATCACCCAGTTACGTTGTGACGTTTGGTAGTACCCAAAGTGTTCCTCCGGTAAACGGGAGTTGCATAATCTCATAGTTATAGGAACATGTATAAGTCATGAAGAAAGCAATAGCAACATACTAAACGATCGGGTGCTAAGCTAATGGAATGGGTCATGTCAATCAGATCATTCAACTAATGATGTGACCTTGTTAATCAAATAACAACTCTTTGTTCATGGTTAGGAAACATAACCATCTTTGATTAACGAGCTAGTCAAGTAGAGGCATACTAGTGACACTCTGTTGGTCTATGTATTCACACATGTATTATGTTTCCGGTTAATACAATTCTAGCATGAATAATAAACATTTATCATGATATAAGGAAATAAATAATAACTTTATTATTGCCTCTAGGGCATATTTCCTTCAGTCTCCCACTTGCACTAGAGTCAATAATCTAGTTCACATCGCCATGTGATTTAGCAGCAATAGTTCACAACACCATGTGATTAACACCCATAGTTCACATCGTTATGTGACCAACACTCAAAGGGTTTACTAGAGTCAGTAATCTAGTTCACATCTCTATGTGATTAATACCCAAAGAGTACTAAGGTGTGATCATGTTTTGCTTGTGAGATAATTTTAGTCAACGGGTCTGTCACATTCAGATCCGTAAGTATGTTGCAAGTTCTATGTCTACAATGCTCTACACGGAGCTACTCTAGCTAATTGCTCCCACTTTCAATATGTATCCAGATTGTGACTTTAGATTCATCTGGATCAGTGTCAAAAACTTGCATCGACGTAACCCTTTACGACGAACCTTTTTGTCACGTCCATAATCGAGAAACACATCCTTATTTCACTAAGGATAATTCTGACCGCTGTCCAGTGATCTACTCCTAGATCACTATTGTACTCCCTTGCCAAATCAGTGCAGGGTATACAATAGATCTGGTACACAGCATGGCATACTTTATAGAACCTATGAATGAGGCATAGGGAATGACTCTCATTCTCTTTCTATCTTCTGCCGTGGTCGGGCTTTGAGTCTTTACTCAACTTCACACCTTGTAACACAGGCAAGAAACTTTTTCTTTGACTGTTCCATTTTGAACTACTTCAAAATCTTGTCAAGGTATGTACTTATTGAAAAACTTATCAAGCGTCTTGATCTATCTCTATAGATCTTGAAGCTCAATATGTAAGCAGCTTTATCGAAGTCTTTCTTTGAAAAACTCCTTTCAAACACTCCTTTATGCTTTACAGAATAATTCTACATTATTTCCGATCAACAATATGTCATTCACATATACTTATCAGAAATGCTGTAGTGCTCCCACTCACTTTCTTGTAAATACAGGCTTCATCGCAAATCTGTATAAAACTATATGCTTTGATCAACTCATCAAAGCGTATATTCCAACTCCGAGATGCTTGCACCAGTCCACAGATGGATCGCTGGAGCTTTCACATTTTGTTTGCACCTTTCGGAATGACAAAACCTTCTGTTGCATCATAGACAACTCTTCTTTAATAAATCCATTAAGGAATGCAGTTTTGTTTATCCATTTGCCAGATTTCACAAAATGTGGCAATTACTAACATGATTCGGACAGACTCAAGCATAGATACGAGTGAGAAGCTCTCATCGTAGTCAACACCATTGAACTTTGTCGAAAACCTTTTTGCGACAATTCTAGCTTTGTGGATAGTAACACTACTATCAGCGTCCGTCTTCCTCTTGAAGATCCATTTATTTTCTATGGCTTGCCGATCATCGGGCAAGTCAACCAAAGTCCATACTTTGTTTTCATACATGAATCCCATCTCAGATTTCATGGCCTCAAGCCATTTTGCGGAATCTGGGCTCATCATCGCTTCCTCATAGTTCGCAAGTTTATCATGGTCTAGTAACATGACTTCCAGAACAGGATTACCGTACCACTCTGGTGCGGATCTCACTCTGGTTTACCTACGAGATTCGGTAGTAACTTGATCTGAAGTCACATGATCATCATCATTAGCTTCCTCACTAATTGGTATAGGTGTCACAGAAACAGTTTTCTGTGATGTACTACTTTCCAATAAGGGAGAAGGTACAATTACCTTATCAAGTTTTCTACTTTCCTCCCACTCACTTCTTTCGAGAGAAACTCCTTCTCCAGAAAGTTCCTGAATTTTAGCAACAAAAAGTCTTGCCTTTGGATTTGTGATAGAAGGTGTATCCAATAGTTTCCTTTGGATATCCTATGAAGACGCACTTCTCCGATTTGAGTTTGAGCTTATCAGGATGAAACTTTTTCACATAAGCATCACAACCCCAAACTTTTAAGAAACGACAACTTTGGTTTCTTGCTAAACCATAGTTCATATAGTGTCGTCTCAACGGATTTAGATGGTGCCCTATTTAACGTGAATGCAGCTGTCTCTAATGCATAACCCCAAAACGATAGTGGTAAATCGGCAAGAGACATCATAGATTGCACCATATCTAATAAAGTACGGTTATGACGTCCGGACACACCATTACACTATGGTGTTCCAGATGGCGTGAGTAGTGAAACCATTTCACATTGTTTTTAACTGAAGACCAAACTCGTAACTCAAATATTTGTCTCCGTGATCAGATCGTAGAAACTTTATTTTCTTGTCACGATGATTTTTCACTTCACTCTGAAATTCTTTGAACTTTTCAAATGTTTCAGACTTATGTTTCATCAAGTAGATATACTCATATCTGCTCAAATCAACTATGTAGATCAGAAAATAATGATACCTGTCGTGAGCCTCAATATTCATCGGACCACATACATCAGTATGTATGATTTCCAACAAATCTGTTGCTCGCTCCATTGTTCCGGAGAACGGCGTTTTAGTCATCTTGCCCAAAAGGCATGGTTCGCAAGCATCAAGTGATTCATAATCAAGTGATTCCGAAAGCCCATCAGCATGGAGTTTCTTCATGCGCTTTATACTAATATGACCTAAACGGCAGTGCCACAAATAAGTTGCACTATCATTATTAACTTTGCGTCTTTTGGTTTCAATATTATGGATATGTGTATCACTACGATCGAGATCCAACGAACTTGTTTTCATTGGGTGTATGACCATCGAAGGTTTTATTCATGTAAACAGAACAACAATTATTCTCTGACTTTAATGAATAACCGTGTTGCAATAAACATGATCAAATCATATTCATGCTCAACGCAAAAACCAAATAACACTTATTTAGGTTCAACACTAATCCCGAAAGTATAGGGAGTGTGCGATGATGATCATATCAATCTTGGAACCACTTCCAACACCCATCGTCACTTCACCCTTAACTAGTCTCTGTTCATTCTGCAACTCCTGTTTCGAGTTACTACTCTTAGCAACTGAACTAGCATCAAATACTAAGGGTTTGCTATAAACACTAGTAAAGTACACATCAATAACATGTATATCAAATATACTTATGTTCACTTTGCCATCCTTCTTATCCGCCAATCACTTGGGGTAGTTCCGCTTCTAGTGACCAGTCCCTTTACAGTAGAAGCACTTAGTCTCAGGCTTAGGATCAGACTTGGGCTTCTTCACTTGAGCAGCAACTTGCTTGCCGTTCTTCTTGAAGTTCCCCTTCTTTCCTTTGCCCTTTTTCTTGAAACTAGTGGTCTTGTCAACCATCAACACTTGATGTTTTTCTTTGATTTCTACCTTCGTTGATTTCAGCATCATGAAGAGCTTGGGAGTTGTCTCCGTTATCCCTTGCATATTATAGTTCATCACGAAGTTCTACTAACTTAGTGATGGTGACTAGAGAATTCTGTCAATCACTATCTTATCTGGAAGATGAACTCCCACTTGATTCAAGCGATTGTAGTACCCAGACAATCTGAGCACATGCTCACTAGTTGAGCGATTCTCCTCCATCTTTTAGCTATAGAACTTGTTGGAGACTTCACATCTCTCAACTCGGGTATTTGCTTGAAATATTAACTTCAACTCCTGGAACATCTCATATGGTCCATGACGTTCAAAACGTCTTTGAAGTCCCGATTCTAAGCTGTTACGTATGGTGCACTAAACTATCAAATAGTCATCATATTGAGCTAGCCAAACGTTCATAACGTCTGCATCTACTCCTGCAATAGGTCTGTCACCTAGCGGTGCATCAAGGACATAATTCTTCTATGCAGCAATGAGGATAAACCTCAGATCACGGATCCAATCCGCATCATTGCTACTAACATCTTTTAACACAATTTTCTCTAGGAACATATCAAAAATAAACACAGGGAAGCAACAACGCGAGCTATTGATCTACAACATAATTTGCAAAATACTACCAGGACTAGGTTCATGATAAATTTAAGTTCAATTTAATCATATTACTTAAGAACTCCCACCTAGATAGACATCCCTCTAATCCTCTAAGTGATCACGTGATCCAAATCAACTAAACCATAACCGATCATCACGTGAGATGGAGTAGTTTTCAATGGTGAACATCGTTATGTTGATCATATCTACTATATGATTCACGCTCGACCTTTCGGTCTCCGTGTTCCGAGGCCATATCTGTATATGCTTGGCTCGTCAAGTATAACCTGAGTATTCTGCGTGTGCAACTGTTTTGCACCCGTTGTATTTGGACGTAGAGCTTATCACACCCGATCATCACGTGGTGTCTGGGCACGACGAACTTTGGCAACGGTGCATACTCAGGGAGAACACTTCTTGATAATTTAGTGAGAGATCATCTTATAATGCTACCGTCAATCAAAGCAAGATAAGATGCATAAAAGGATAAACATCACATGCAATCAATATAAGTGATATGATATGGCCATCATCATCTTGTGCTTGTGATCTCCATCTCCGAAGCACCGTCATGATCACCATCGTCACCGGCGCGACACCTTGATCTCCATCGTAGCATCGTTGTCGTCTCGCCAATCTTATGCTTCCATGACTATCACTACCGCTTAGTAATAAAGTAAAGCATTACATCGCGATTGCATTGCATACAATAAAGCGACAACCATATGGCTCCTGCGAGTTGCCGATAACTCGGTTACAAAACATGATCATCTCATACAATAAAATCAGCATCATGCCTTGACCATATCACATCACAACATACCCTGCAAAAACAAGTTAGACGTCCTCTACTTTGTTGTTGCAAGTTTTACGTGGCTGCTACGGGCTTAAGTAAGAACTCATCTCACCTACGCATCAAAACCACAACGATAGTTCGTCAAATAGACTCCGTTTTAACCTTCTCAAGGACCGGGCGTAGTCACACTTGGTTCAACTAAAGTTGGAGAGACAGTCTTCCGCAAGCCATCTATGTGCAAAGCACGTCGAGGGAACCGGTCTCGCGTAAGAGTACGCGTAAGGTTGGTCCGGATCGTCTCACCCAACAATACCGCCGAACCAAAGTATGACATGCTGGTAGGCAGTATGACTTGTATCGCCCACAACTCACTTGTGTTCTACTCGTGCAAATAACATCAAACCATAAAACCTAGGCTCGGATGCCACTGTTGGGGAACGCAGTAATTTCGAAAATTTTCCTACGCACACGCAAGATCATGGTGATGCACAGCAACGAGCGGGGAGAGTGTTGTCTACGTACCAACGCAGACCGACTGCGGAAGCGATCACACAACACAGAGGAAGTAGTCGTACGTCTTCTTCCCGATCCGACCGATCCAAGCACCGTTACTCCGGCACCTCCGAGTTCTTAGCACACGTTCAGCTCGATGACGATCCTCGGGCTCCGATCCAGCAAAGCGTCGAGGAAGAGTTCCGTCAGCACGACGGCGTGGTGACGATCTTGATGTACTACCGACGCAGGGCTTCTCCTAAGCACTACAACGGTATGATCGAGGTGGAATTTGGTGGCAGGGGGCACCGCACACGGCTAAGGAACGATCTCAAGGATCAACTTGTGTGTCTTGGGGTGTCCCCTGCCCCCGTATATAAAGGTTGGAGGGAGGGGGGCTGGCCGGCCAAAGAGAGGGAGGCGCAGGAGGAGTCCTACTCCTACCGGGAGTAGGACTCCCCCCTCCAATCCTAGTCCAACTAGGAATCCTTAAAGGGGAGAGAGAGAGGTGGCCGGCCCCTCTCCTAGTCCTAATAGGACTAGGGAGAGGGGGGGAGGCGCAGCCCTATGTGGGCTGCCCTCTCACCTTTCCACTAAGGCCCATGTTGGCCCATTTGGCTCCCGGGGAGTTCCGGTAACCCTCCCGGTAATCCGGTAAAATCCCGATTTCACCCGGAACACTCCCGATGTCCAAACATAGGCTTCCAATATATCAATCTTTACGTCTCGACCATTTCAAGACTCCTCGTCATGTCCCCGATCTCATCCGGGACTCCGAACTCCTTCGGTACATCAAAACTCATAAACTCATAATATACTGTCATCGAAACCTTAAGCGTGCGGACCCTATGGTTCGAGAACAATGTAGACATGACCGAGACACGTCTCCGGTCAATAACCAATAGCGGGACCTGGATGCCCATATTGGCTCCTACATATTCTATGAAGATCTTTATCGGTCAGACCGCATAACAACATACGTTGTTCCCTTTGTCATCGGTATGTTACTTGCCCGAGATTCGATCGTCGGTATCCAATACCTAGTTCAATCTCGTTACTGGCAAGTCTCTTTACTCGTTCCGTAATACATCATCTCACAACTAACATATTAGTTGCAGTGCTTGCAAGGCTTATGTGATGTGCATTACCGAGAGGGCCCAGAGATACCTCTCCGACAATCGGAGTGACAAACCCTAATCTCGAAATACGCCAACCCAACATCTACCATTGGAGACACCTGTAGTACTCCTTTATAATCACCCAGTTACGTTGTGACATTTGGTAGTACCCAAAGTGTTCCTCCGGTAAACGGGAGTTGCATAATCTCATAGTTATAGGAACATGTATAAGTCATGAAGAAAGCAATAGCAACATACTAAACGATCGGGTGCTAAGCTAATGGAATGGGTCATGTCAATCAGATCATTCAACTAATGATGTGACCTCGTTAATCAAATAACAACTCTTTGTTCATGGTTAGGAAACATAACCATCTTTGATTAACGAGCTAGTCAAGTAGAGGCATACTAGTGACACTCTGTTGGTCTATGTATTCACACATGTATTATGTTTCCGGTTAATACAATTCTAGCATGAATAATAAACATTTATCATGATATAAGGAAATAAATAATAACTTTATTATTGCCTCTAGGGCATATTTCCTTCAATATGCACGAGTAGAACACAAGTGAGTTGTGGGCGATATAATTCATACTGCTTACCAGCATGTCATACTTTGGTTCGGCGGTATTGTTCGACGAAGTGGCCCGGACCGACATTACGCGTACGCTTACGCGAGACCGGTTCTCCCGACGTGCTTTGCACAAAGGTGGCTAGCGGGTGACAGTTTCTCCAACTTTAGTTGAACCAAGTGTGGCTACGCCCGATCCTTGCGAAGGTTAAAACAGCACCAACTTGACCAACTATCGTTGTGGTTTTGATGCGTAGGTAAGATTGGTTCTTGCTTAAGCCCGTAGCAGCCATGGAAAACTTGCAACAACAAAGTAGAGGACGTCTGACTTGTTTTTGAAGGGCATGTTGTGATGTGATATGGTCAAGACATGATGCTAAATTTTATTGTATGAGATGATCATGTTTTGTAACCGAGTTATCGGCAACTGGCAGGAGCCATATGGTTGTCGCTTTATTGTATGCAATGCAATCGCGCTGTAATGCTTTACTTTATCACTAAGCAGTAGCGATAGTCATGGAAGCATAAGACTGGCGAGACGACAATGATGCTATGATGGAGATCAAGGTGTCGCGCCGGTGATGATGGTGATCACGACGGTGCTTCGAAGATGGAGATCACAAGCACAAGATGATGATGGCCATATCATATCTTTTATGCATCTTATCTTGCTTTGATTGACGGTAGCATTATAAGATGATCTCTCAGTAATTATCAAGAAGTGTTCTCCCTGAGTATGCACCGTTGCGAAAGTTCTTCGTGCTGAGACACCACGTGATGATCGGGTGTGATAGGCTCTACGTTCAAATACAATGGGTGCAAAACAGTTGCACACGCGGAATACTCAGGTTATACTTGACGAGCCAAGCATATACAGATATGGCCTCGAAACATGGAGACCGAAAGGTCGAGCGTGAATCATATAATAGATATGATCAACATAGTGATGTTCACCAATGAAACTACTCCATCTCACGTGATGATCGGACATGGTTTAGTTGATTTGGATCACATAAACACTTAGAGGATTAGAGGGATGTCTATCTAAGTGGGAGTTCTTTAAGTAATATGATTAATTGAACCTAAATTTATCATGAACTTAGTACCTGATAGTATCTTGCTTGTTTATGTTTGATTGTAGATAGACGGCCCGTGTTGTTGTTCCGTTGAATTTTAATGCGTTCCTTGAGAAAGCAAAGTTGAAAGATGATGGTAGCAATTACACGGACTGGGTCCGTAACTTGAGGATTATCCTCATTACTGCACAGAAGAATTACATCCTGGAAGCACCACTAGGTGCCAGGCCTGCTGCTGGAGCAACACCAGATGTTATGAACGTCTGGCAGAGCAAAGCTGATGACTACTCGATAATTCAGTGTGCCATGCTTTACGGCTTAGAATCGGGACTTCAATGACGTTTTGAACGTCATGGAACATATGAGATGTTCCAGGAGTTGAAGTTAATATTTCAAGCAAATGCCCGGATTGAGAGATATGAAGTCTCCAATAAGTTCTGTAGCTGCAAGATGGAGGAGAACAGTTCTGTCAGTGAGCATATACTCAAAATGTCTGGGTATAATAATCACTTGATTCAATTGGGAGTTAATCTTCCAGATGATTGTGTCATTGACAGAATTCTCCAATCACTGCCACAAAGCTACAAGAGCTTCGTGATGAACTATAATATGCAAGGGATGAATAAGACTATTCCCGAGCTCTTCGCAATGCTGAAAGCTGTGGAGGTAGAAATCAAGAAGGAGCATCAAGTGTTGATGGTCAACAAGACCACTAGTTTCAAGAAAAAGGGCAAAGGGAAGAAGAAGGGGAACTTCAAAAAGAACAGCAAGCAAGTTGCTACTCAAGAGAAGAAACCTAAACCTGGACCTAAGCCTGAAACTGAGTGCTTCTACTGCAAGCAGAATGGCCACTGGAAGCGGAACTGCCCCAAGTATTTGGCGGATAAGAAGGATGGCAAGGTGAACAAAGGTATATGTGATATACATGTTATTGATGTGTACCTTACTAATGCTCGCAGTAGCACTTGGGTATTTGATACTGGTTTTGTTGCTAATATTTGCAACTCGAAACAGGGACTACGGATTAAGCGAAGATTGGCTAAGGACGAGGTGACGATGCGTGTGGGAAATGGTTCCAAAGTCGATGTGATCGCAGTCGGCACGCTACCTCTACATCTACCTTCGGGATTAGTATTAGACCTAAATAATTGTTATTTGGTGCCAGCATTAAGCATGAACATTATATCTGGATCTTGTTTGATGCGAGACGGTTATTCATTTAAGTCAGAGAATAATGATTGTTCTATTTACATGAGTAATATCTTTTGTGGTCATGCACCCTTAAAGAGTGGTCTATTCTTATTAAATCTCGATAGTAGTGACACACATATTCATAGTGTTGAAGCCAAAAGATGCAGAGTTGATAATGATAGTGCAACTTATTTGTGGCACTGCCGTTTGGGTCATATCAGTATAAAGCGCATGAAGAAACTCCATACTGATGGGCTTTTGGAACCACTTGATTATCAATCACTTGTTACTTGTGAACCGTGCCTTATGGGTAAGATAACAAAAACACCGTTCTCCGGTACTATGGAGAGAGCAACAGATTTATTGGAAATCATACATACAGATGTATGTGGTCCGATGAATGTTGAGGCTCGTGGCGGATATCGTTATTTTCTCACCTTCACAGATGACTTAAGTAGATATGGGTATATCTACTTAATGAAACATAAGTCTGAAACGTTTGAAAAGTTCAAAGAATTTCAGAGTGAAGTTGAAAGTCATCGTAACAAGAAAATAAAATTCCTATGATCTGATCGTGGAGGAGAATATTTGAGTTACGAGTTTGGTGTACATTTGAAACAATGTGGAATAGTTTCGCAACTCACGCCACCCGGAACACCACAGCGTAATGGTGTGTCCGAACGTCGTAATCATACTTTACTAGATATGGTGCGATCTATGATGTCTCTTACTGATTTACCGATATCGTTTTGGGGATATGCTCTAGGGACGGCCGCATTCACGTTAAATAGGGCACCATCAAAATCCGTTGAGACGACGCCTTATGAACTGTGGTTTGGCAAGAAACCAAAGTTGTCGTTTCTGAAAGTTTGGGGCTGCGATGCTTATGTGAAAAAACTTCAACCTGATAAGCTCGAACCCAAATCGGAGAAATGTGTCTTCATAGGATATCCAAAGGAAACTATTGGATACACCTTAATCACAGATCCGAAGGCAAGATTTTTGTTGCTAAATTCGGAAACTTTCTGGAGAAGGAGTTTCTCTCGAAAGAAGTGAGTGGGAGGAAAGTAGAACTTGACGAGGTAACTGTACCTGTTCCCTTATTGGAAAGTAGTACATCACAGAAACCTGTTTCTATGACACCTACACCAATTAGTGAGGAAGTTAATGATAACGATCATGAAACTTCAGAACAAGATACTATTGAACCTCGTAGATCAACCAGAGTAAGATCCGCGCCAGAGTGGTACGGTAATCCTATTCTGGAAGTCATGCTACTAGATCATGATGAACCTACGAACTATGAAGAAGCGATGGTGAGCCCAGATTCCGCAAAATGGCTTGAAGCCATGAAATCTGAGATGGGATCCATGTATGAGAACAAAGTATGGACTTTGGTTGACTTGCCCAATGATCGGCAAGCAATTGAGAATAAATGGATATTCAAGAAGAAGACTGACGCTGACGGTAATATTACTGTCTACAAAGCTCGACTTGTCGCAAAAGGTTTTCGGCAAGTTCAAGGGATTGACTACGATGAGACCTTCTCACCCGTAGCGATGCTTAAGTCTGTCCGAATCATGTTAGCAATTGCCGCATTTTATGATTATGAAATTTGGCAAATGGATGTCAAAACTGCATTCCTGAATGGATTTCTGCAAGAAGAGTTGTATATGATGCAGCCAGAAGGTTTTGTCGATCGAAAGGGAGCTAACAAAGTGTGCAAGCTCCAGCGATCCATTTATGGACTGGTGCAAGCCTCTCAGAGTTGGAATAAACGCTTTGATAGTGTGATCAAAGCATTTGGTTTTATACAAACTTTTGGAGAAGCCTGTATTTACAAGAAAGTGAGTGGGAGCTCTGTAGCATTTCTGATATTATATGTAGATGACATATTACTAATCGGAAATGATATAGAATTTCTAGATAGCATAAAAGGATACTTGAATAAAAGTTTTTCAATGAAAGACCTCGGTGAAGCTGCTTACATATTGGGCATTAAGATCTATAGAGATAGATCAAGACGCTTAATTGGACTTTCACAAAGGACATACCTTGACAAAATTTTGAAGAAGTTCAAAATGGATCAAGCAAAGAAAGGATTCTTGCCTGTGTTACAAGGTGTGAAATTGAGTAAGACTCAATCCCCGACAAATGCAGAAGATAGAGAGAAAATGAAAGATGTTCCCTATGCTTCAGCCATAGGCTCTATCATGTATGCAATGCTGTGTACCAGACCTGATGTGTGTCTTGCTATAAGTCTAGCAGGGAGGTACCAAAGTAATCCAGGAGTGGATCACTGGACAGCGGTCAAGAACATCCTGAAATACCTGAAAAGGACTAAGGATATGTTTCTCATGTATGGAGGTGACAAAGAGCTCATCGTAAATGGTTACGTTGATGCAAGCTTTGACACTGATCCGGACGATTCTAAATCGCAAACCGGATACGTGTTTACATTAAACGATGGAGCTGTCAGTTGGTGCAGTTCTAAACAAAGCGTTGTGGCGGCATCTACATGTGAAGCAGAGTACATAGGTGCTTCGGAAGCAGCAGACGAAGGAGTCTGGATGAAGGAGTTCATATCCGATCTAGGTGTCATACCTAGTGCATCGGGTCCAATGAAAATCTTTTGTGACAATACTGGTGCAATTGCCTTGGCAAAGGAATCCAGATTTCACAAGAGAACCAAGCACATCAAGAGACGCTTCAATTCCATCTGGGATCTAGTACAGGTGGGAGACATAGAGATTTGCAAGGTACATACGGATCTGAATATAGCAGACCCGTTGACTAAGCCTCTTCCACGAGCAAAACATGATCAGCACCAAAACTCCATGGGTGTTAGAATCATTACTGTGTAATCTAGATTATTGACTCTAGTGCAAGTGGGAGACTGAAGGAAATATGCCCTAGAGGCAATAATAATGTTATTATTTATTTCCTTATATCATGATAAATGTTTATTATTCGTGCTAGAATTGTATTATCCGGAAACATAATACTTGTGTGAATACATAGACAAACCAAACGTCACTAGTATGCCTCTACCTGACTAGCTCGTTAATCGAAGATGGTTATGTTTCCTAAACATAGACATGTGTTGTCATTTGATTAATGGGATCACATCATTAGGAGAATGATGTGATTGACATGACCCATTCCATTAGCTTAGCACCCGATCGTTTAGTATGTTGCTATTGCTTTCTTCATGACTTATACATGTTCCTATGACTATGAGATTATGCAACTCCCGTTTACCGTAGGAACACTTTGTGTTCTACCAAACGTCACAACATAACTGGGTGATTATAAAGGATCTCTACAGGTGTCTCCAAAGGTGAATGTTGGGTTGGCGTATTTCGAGATTAGGATTTGTCACTCCGATTGTCGGAGAGGTATCTCTGGGCCCTCTCGGTAATGCACATCACATAAGCCTTGCAAGCATTACAACTAATGAGTTAGTCGCAAGATGATGTATTACGAAACGAGTAAAGAGACTTGCCGGTAACGAGATTGAACTAGGTATTGAGATACCGATGATCGAATCTCGGGCAAGTAACATACCGATGACAAAGGGAACAACGTATGTTGTTATGCGGTCTGACCGATAAAGATCTTCGTAGATTATGTAGGAGCCAATATGAGCATCCAGGTTCCGCTATTGGTTATTGACCGGAGAAGTGTCTCGGTCATGTCTACATTGTTCTTGAACCCGTAGGGTCCGCACGCTTAAGGTTTCGATGATAGTTATATTATGAGTTTATGAGTTTTGATGTACCGAAGTTATTTCGGAGTCCCGGATGCGATCACGGACATGACGAGGAGTCTCGAAATGGTCAATGCATAAAGATTGATATATTGGAAGCCTATATTTGGATATCGGAAGTGTTCTGGGTAAAATCGGGATTTTACCGGAGTACCGGGAGGTTACTGGAACCCCCCGGGAGGTATATGGGCCTTAGTGGGATTTAGTGGAAAGAGAGGAGAGGTGGCCAGGGCTGGGCCGCCCCCCCCCCCCTAGTCCGAATACGACAAGGAGAGGGGGCGGCGCCCCCCTCCCCCCTTCCTTCTCTCTCTCCTCTTTCCCCCTCCCAAATCCTATTCCAACTAGGAAAGGGGGAATCCTACTCCCCGTGGGAGTAGGACTCCTCCTGGCGCGCCCTCCTCCCGGCCAGCCGCACCTCCCCTTGCTCCTTTATATACGGGGGCAGGGGGCACCCCTAGACACACAAGTTGATCCACGTGATCATATTCTTAGCCGTGTGTGGTGCCCCCTTTCCACCATAATCCTCGATAATATTGTAGCGGTGCTTAGGCGAAGCCCTGCGGCGATAGAACATCAAGATCGTCACCACGCC
The DNA here is from genome assembly GCA_034509565.1 of Triticum monococcum. Lineage (NCBI taxonomy): Eukaryota > Viridiplantae > Streptophyta > Magnoliopsida > Poales > Poaceae > Triticum > Triticum monococcum. The sequence goes on from CM067847.1 coordinate 703,422,425, forward strand.
GTCGTGCTGACAGAACTCTTCCCCGACACTTTGCTGGATCGGAGTCCGGGGATCGTCATCGAGCTGAACGTGTGCTAGAACTCGGAGGTGTCGTAGTTTCGGTGCTTGATCGGTCGGGCCATGAAGACGTATGACTACATCAACCGCGTTGTGCTAACACTTCCGCTGTCGGTCTACAAGGATATGTAGATCACACTCTCCCCTCTCGTTGCTATGCATCACCATGATCTTGCGTGTGCGTAGGAATTTTTTTGAAATTACTACGTTCCCCAACAGAAGGAAGTGCACATGTTCGGGGGACCTTAAAGAATCGTCCAACATCTGAATCCAGAGGCCTCAATCAAGCTACCCATCAACTGGTTGGTGCCATGAACTGGTCCATCGGACTCTCAGCTGGCACTGCATGCGCGCGCTCTAGAGGCCGCCACCACAGTCTTCTGTCAAACCATTTTCAGAATAGGTATCGACGCATTGACTATGCCAGGCCTGTCATCGACGCTTTCACGAAGCCAGACAACGCCACCTCCCTATGCGCCTCCAACATCATGCACCCGTTACGGAGACCCTGTTGTTGTTGGGGAACGCAGTAATTTCGAAAATTTTCCTACGCACACGCAAGATCATGGTGATGCACAGCAACGAGAGGGGAGAGTGTTGTCTACGTACCAACGCAGACCGACTGCGGAAGCGATCACACAACGTAGAGGAAGTAGTCGTACGTCTTCTTTCCGATCCGACCGATCCAAGCACCGTTACTCCGGCACCTCCGAGTTCTTAGCACACGTTCAGCTCGATGACGTTCCTCAGGCTCCGATCCAGCAAAGCGTCGAGGAAGAGTTCCGTCAGCACGACGGCGTGGTGACGATCTTGATGTACTACCGACGCAGGGCTTCGCCTAAGCACTGTAACGGTATGATCGAGGTGGAATTTGGTGGCAGGGGGCACCGCACACGGCTAAGGAACGATCTCAAGGATCAACTTGTGTGTCTTGGGGTGTCCCCTGCCCCCGTATATAAAGGTTGGAGGAAGGGGGGCCGGCCGGCCAGGGAGAGGGAGGCGCAGGGGGAGTCCTACTCCTACCGGGAGTAGGACTCCCCCCTCCAATCCTATTCCAATTAGGACTCTCGGGGAAAAAGGAGAGAGAAGGGGGGCCGGCCCCTTATCCTAGTCCTACTAGGACTTGGGGAAAGGGGGGGGGGGCGCCGGCCAGCTATGGGCTGCCCCTTTACTCTTTTTCCACTAAGGCCCAATAGGCTCATTAGTCTCCCGGGGGGTTCCGGTAACCCTCCCGGTATTCCGGTAAAATCCCAATTTCACCCGGAACACTTCCTATGTCCAAACATAGGCTTCCAATATATCAATCTTTACGTCTCGACCATTTCGAGACTCCTCGTCATGTCCGTGATCTCATCCGGGACTCCGAACAACCTTCGGTACATCAAAATGCATAAACTCATAACAACTGTCATCGTAACGTTAAGCGTGCGGACCCTACGGTTCGAGAATAATGTAGACATGACCGAGACACGTCTCCGGTCAATAACCAATAGCGGGACCTGGATGCCCATATTGGCTCCTACATATTCTACGAAGATCTTTATCGGTCAGACCGCATAACAACATACGTTGTTCCCTTTGTCATCGGTATGTTACTTGCCCGAGATTCGATCGTCGGTATCCAATACCTAGTTCAATCTCGTTACTAGCAAGTCTCTTTACTCGTTCCGTAATACATCATCTCACAACTAACATATTAGTTACAGTGCTTGCAAGGCTTATGTGATGTGCATTACCGAGAGGGCCCAGAGATACCTCTCCGACAATCGGAGTGACAAACCCTAATCTCGAAATACGCCAACCCAACATCTACCATTGGAGACACCTGTAGTACTCCTTTATAATCACCCAGTTACGTTGTGACGTTTGGTAGTACCCAAAGTGTTCCTCCGGTAAACGGGAGTTGCATAATCTCATAGTTATAGGAACATGTATAAGTCATGAAGAAAGCAATAGCAACATACTAAACGATCGGGTGCTAAGCTAATGGAATGGGTCATGTCAATCAGATCATTCAACTAATGATGTGACCTCGTTAATCAAATAACAACTCTTTGTTCATGGTTAGGAAACATAACCATCTTTGATTAACGAGCTAGTCAAGTAGAGGCATACTAGTGACACTCTGTTGGTCTATGTATTCACACATGTATTATGTTTCCGGTTAATACAATTCTAGCATGAATAATAAACATTTATCATGATATAAGGAAATAAATAATAACTTTATTATTGTCTCTAGGGCATATTTCCTTCAGTCTCCCACTTGCACTAGAGTCAATAATCTAGATGATTCTAACACCCATGGAGCCTTGGTGCTGATCATGTTTTGCTCGTGGAAGAGGCTTAGTCAACGGGTCTACAACGTTCAGATCCGTATGTATCTTGCAAATCTCTATGTCTCCCACCTGGACTAAATCCCGGATGGAGTTGAAGCGTCTCTTGATGTGTTTGGTCCTTTTGTGAAATCTGGATTCCTTTGCCAAGGCAATTGCACCAGTATTGTCACAGAAGATTTTCATTGGACCCGATGCACTAGGTATGACACCTAGATCGGATATGAACTCCTTCATCCAGACTCCTTCGTTTGCTGCTTCCGAAGCAGCTATGTACTCCGCTTCACATGTAGATCCCGCTACGACGCTTTGTTTAGAACTGCACCAACTGACAGCTCCACCATTTAAAGTAAACACGTATCCGGTTTGAGATTTAGAATCGTCCGGATTAGTGTCAAAGCTTGCATCAACGTAACCTCTTACGGTGAGCTCTTTGTCACCTCCATATATGAGAAACATATCCTTAGTCCTTTTCAGGTATTTCAGGATGTTCTTGACCGCTGTCCAGTGATCCATTCCTGGATTACTTTGGTACCTCCCTGCTAAACTTATAGCAAGGCACACATCAGGTCTGGTACACAGCATTGCATACATGATAGAGCCTATGGCTGAAGCATAGGGAACATCTTTCATTTTCTCTCTATCTTCTGCAGTGGTCGGGCATTGAGTCTGACTCAATTTCATACCTTGTAACACAGGCAAGAACCCTTTCTTTGCTTGATCCATTTTGAACTTCTTCTAAATCTTGTCAAGGTATGTTCTCTGTGAAAGTCCAATTAAGCGTTTTGATCTATCTCTATAGATCTTTATGCCTAATATGTAAGCAGCTTCCCCGAGGTCTTTCATCGAAAAACTTTTATTCAAGTATCCCTTTATGCTATCCAGAAATTCTATATCATTTCCAATCAGCAATATGTCATCCACATATAATATTAGAAATGTTACAGAGCTCCCACTCACTTTCTTGTAAATACAGGCTTCTCCAAAAGTCTGTATAAAGCCAAATGCTTTGATCACACTATCAAAGCGTTTATTCCAACTCCGAGATGCTTGTACCAGTCCATAAATGGATCGCTGGAGTTTGCATACTTTGTTAGCTCCCTTTGGATCGACAAAACCTTCTGGTTGTATCATATACAACTCTTCTTCCAGAAATCCATTCAGGAATGCAGTTTTGACATCCATCTGCCATATTTCATAATCATAAAATGCGGCAATTGCTAACATAATTCTGACGGACTTAAGCATCGCTACGGGTGAGAAGGTCTCATCGTAGTCAACTCCTTGAACTTGTCGAAAACCTTTCGCGACAAGTCGAGCTTTATAGACAGTAATATTACCGTCAGCGTCAGTCTTTTTCTTGAAGATCCATTTATTCTCAATTGCTTGAAATATTAACTTCAACTCCTAGAACATCTCATATGCTCCATGACGTTCAAAACGTCGTTGAAGTCCCGATTCTAAGCCGTAAAGCATGGCACACTGAACTATCGAGTAGTCATCAGCTTTGCTCTGCCAGACGTTCATAACATCTGGCGTTGCTCCAGCAGCAGGCCTGTCACCCAGCGGTGCTTCCAGGACGTAATTCTTCTGTGCAGCAATGAGGGTGATCCTCAGGTTACGGACCCAGTCCGTGTAATTGCTACCATCATCTTTCAACTTTGCTTTCTCAAGGAACGCATTAAAATTCAACGGAACAATAGCACGAGCCATCTATCAACAATCAACAAAAACAAGCAAGATACTATCAGGTACTAAGTTCATGATAAGTTTAAGTTCAGTTAATCAAATTACTTAGGAACTCCCACTTAGATAGACATCCCTCTAATCTTCTAAGTGATCACGTGATCCAAATCAACTAAACCATAACCGATCATCACGTGAGATGGAGTAGTTTTCAATGGTGAACATCGTTATGTTGATCATATCTACTATATGATTCACGCTCGACCTTTCGGTCTCCGTGTTCCGAGGCCATATCTGTATATGCTTGGCTCGTCAAGTATAACCTGAGTATTCTGCGTGTGCAACTGTTTTGCACCCGTTGTATTTGGACGTAGAGCTTATCACACCCGATCATCACGTGATGTCTGGGCACGACGAACTTTGGCAACGGTGCATACTCAGGGAGAACACTTCTTGATAATTTTTAGTGAGAGATCATCTTATAATGCTACCGTCAATCAAAGCAAGATAAGATGCATAAAAAGGGATAAACATCACATGCAATCAATATAAGTGATATGATATGGCCATCATCATCTTGTGCTTGTGATCTCCATCTCCGAAGCACCGTCATGATCATCATCGTCACCGGCGCGACACCTTGATCTCCATCGTAGCATTGTTGTCATCTCGCCAATCTTATGCTTTCACGACTATCACTACCGTTTAGTAATAAAGTAAAGCATTACATCGCGATTGCATTGCATACAATAAAGCGACAACCATATGGCTCCTGCCAGTTGCCGATAACTCGGTTACAAAACATGATCATCTCATACAATAAAATCAGCATCATGCCTTGACCATATCACATCACAACATGCCCTGCAAAAACAAGTTAGACGTCCTCTACTTTGTTGTTGCAAGTTTTACGTGGCTGCTACGGGCTTAAGTAAGAACTCATCTCACCTACGCATCAAAACCACAACGATAGTTCGTCAAATAGACTCTGTTTTAACCTTCTCAAGGACCGGGCGTAGTCACACTTGGTTCAACTAAAGTTGGAGACACAGTCTTCCGCAAGCCATCTATGTGCAAAGCACGTCGAGGGAACCGGTCTCGCGTAAGAGTATGCGTAAGGTTGGTCCGGATCGTCTCACCCAACAATACCGCCGAACCAAAGTATGACATGCTGGTAGGCAGTATGACTTGTATCGCCCACAACTCACTTGTGTTCTACTCGTGCAAATAACATCAAACCATAAAACCTAGGCTCGGATGCCACTGTTGGGGAACGCAGTAATTTCGAAAATTTTCCTACGCACACGCAAGATCATGGTGATGCACAGCAACGAGAGGGGAGAGTGTTGTCTACGTACCAACGCAGACCGACTGCGGAAGCAATCACACAACGTAGAGGAAGTAGTCGTACGTCTTCTTTCCGATCCGACTGATCCAAGCACCGTTACTCCGGCACCTCCGAGTTCTTAGCACACGTTCAGCTCGATGACGTTCCTCGGGCTCCGATCCAGCAAAGCGTCGAGGAAGAGTTCCGTCAGCACGACGGCGTGGTGACGATCTTGATGTACTACCGACGCAGGGCTTCGCCTAAGCACTGTAACGGTATGATCGAGGTGGAATTTGGTGGCAGGGGGCACCGCACACGGCTAAGGAACGATCTCAAGGATCAACTTGTGTGTCTTGGGGTGTCCCCTGCCCCCGTATATAAAGGTTGGAGGAAGGGGGGCCGGCCGGCCAGGGAGAGGGAGGCGCAGGGGGAGTCCTACTTCCTACTCCTACCGGGAGTAGGACTCCCCCCTCCAATCCTATTCCAATTAGGACTCTCGGGGAAAAAGGAGAGAGAAGGGGGGCCGGCCCCTTATCCTAGTCCTACTAGGACTTGGGGAAAGGGGGGGGGCGCCGGCCAGCTATGGGCTGCCCCTTTTCTCTTTTTCCACTAAGGCCCAATAGGCTCATTAGTCTCCCGGGGGGTTCCGGTAACCCTCCCGGTATTCCGGTAAAATCACGATTTCACCCGGAACACTTCCTATGTCCAAACATAGGCTTCCAATATATCAATCTTTACGTCTCGACCATTTCGAGACTCCTCGTCATGTCCCCGATCTCATCCGGGACTCCGAACTCCTTCGGTACATCAAAACTCATAAACTCATAATATACTGTCATCGAAACCTTAAGCGTGCGGACCCTACGGTTCGAGAACAATGTAGACATGACCGAGACACGTCTCCGGTCAATAACCAATAGCGGGACCTGGATGCCCATATTGGCTCCTACATATTCTACGAAGATCTTTATCGGTCAGACCGCATAACAACATACGTTGTTCCCTTTGTCATCGGTATGTTACTTGCCCGAGATTCGATTGTCGGTATCCAATACCTAGTTCAATCTTGTTACTGGCAAGTCTCTTTACTCGTTCCGTAATACATCATCTCACAACTAACATATTAGTTGCAGTGCTTGCAAGGCTTATGTGATGTGCATTACCGAGAGGGCCCAGAGATACCTCTCCGACAATCGGAGTGACAAACCCTAATCTCGAAATACGCCAACCCAACATCTACCATTGGAGACACCTGTAGTACTCCTTTATAATCACCCAGTTACGTTGTGACATTTGGTAGTACCCAAAGTGTTCCTCCGGTAAACGGGAGTTGCATAATCTCATAGTTATAGGAACATGTATAAGTCATGAAGAAAGCAATAGCAACATACTAAATGATCGGGTGCTAAGCTAATGGAATGGGTCATGTCAATCAGATCATTCAACTAATGATGTGACCTCGTTAATCAAATAACAACTCTTTGTTCATGGTTAGGAAACATAACCATCTTTGATTAACGAGCTAGTCAAGTAGAGGCATACTAGTGACACTCTGTTGGTCTATGTATTCACACATGTATTATGTTTCCGGTTAATACAATTCTAGCATGAATAATAAACATTTATCATGATATAAGGAAATAAATAATAACTTTATTATTGCCTCTAGGGCATATTTCCTTCAGTTGTGCCATGCCACTGAGACTCCACATCTTCGATGCGTCACTGCAACGCCGCTGCACTGGCAAAATCTTGCATTAGTCCCTCGGGCTGAAGCACACCTCCAAGGATGACACCCCCAAGGGGGAATGATATGTCTCAAATATATAATTTATGATTTTTTTCGTGCTATTATATTATCACTTTTAAATACTTTTCATAACATTTTGTATTATTTTTTGACTATTTTATTAATTTAGTGCCTAGTGTAGTTCCTGTTTTCTTGCATGTTTTCGGTTTGACAGGAAATCAATATCTAGTATGTTCAAAATATAGTGCCAATCTAGTGACAAAGACACATGAAGCTTCGGCAAGGAACATGAGGAGCCATAGGGGGGCCCACATCCATAGGAGGTGCGCCCAAGACCTAGGCAGCGCCACTAGGGCGTGTGGGGCCCACATGCACCGCCTTAAGCTTATTCCACCACCTTAAAATGCTACAAATTCCAAAACCTTCCGCTATATTTTTAAAAGAATTTTCCACCGCCGGAAGTTTCTGTTTCGTGAAAATCCAATCTGGAGGCATGTTCCGGAGTTCGGTCAGAGGGGAATCCATTGTCGGAGGCTTCTTCATCAAACTTGTTGCCTCCATGACCACGTGTGTGTAGTTCCATTAGGACCTTAGGATCCATAGTAGCTAGATGTTTCTCTCTCTTTTGAATTTTCAGTACCATGTTCCGGTGAGCTGCCTCACATGATCGGGATCTATTTGATGTAATTGGCGGTGTGTTTATCGGGATACGATGAATTGTCACTTTATAATCAGATTGTTCTTTGAAATCAATTGAATCTGTTGAGATTTTCTTGATCTATAACTAAATAACTTTGCATGTTCTCCGATCTACCAATCTGCTTTGGCCAAGCCCGATGGGTTTTTCTTCAGAGAGAGAGAGAGAGAGAGAGAGAGAGAGATAGATAGAGGGAGAGAGAGAGGTGCTTTGCAGTGAGTCCAATCTTGCAATGCTCTAACACAGTGACAATAAAGGCAAAGATACGTATTGTATTGTTGCCACTAAGGATTAAACGACGGGGGTCTCATCATATTGATTGATGTTTTTGTATCTACATTTGGTCATCTTGCTTATTGTGATGCTTTGTTTCTTGCAAACTTAATACCCCGAGATGCATGTTGGATAACAGTTTTGGGGTGGACTATTAGTAGTATATGCAGTTGGATTAATGGTCTATTTATCACACACATACTTCCTATATAAGATTATACTATCAATGATCATAGTCATTAATACTGCCCAACTATAATTTTGTTTACCATGACATTTTCTTGTTTTTGAGTGACATGCCAGTAGTTCTCCATGGGTCTATTCTCCGCCACTGAATTCTTGCACGCCACTGCTACTTCTACTTTTTTGTGTTACATTGCTATCAACTATCCCCTTGTAGTTTAATCTTGTAACTAGCAAGACAAAGGGCTTGACAACCATCTTGCCATGCTGGGATGAGTGTGTTTTGTCTCTTTTGTGCAGGTGCATTCACTTTGTTAGCTTGCGGGACTCCTACTGGATTGATAACCTTGATTCGTTAACTGAGGAAAATACTTGCCGCTAGGCTACTTCATCGGTACACTTGGGGGAATCCAAACTATTCCCAGGGGAGCAAGCTGGGAACGACACAAGGGCGCCACCATCATTCGATCGACTGTTCAAGAGTTTTCCCCGGAGGTAGAGGAAGGAGGTGGGCGCTTCACCTCGATGCTTCAAGAAGGATATTGCGCCAGAGCACCGCCATCACCGGCTCCGACCACTGGCCGAAGACAAGATCTTCACCCGCATCTTCCCCATGAGACTCCAACTGACAACTGCACACCATCCAGATCGCCTTCAAAGCCCCAGATTTGTCCATGCAAATCCGGTGACCATCCACATTAGCACTGTCACCGCGGGAGCCTGACGCTCCAGCCACTATCGAAGTGCGCCACCACTACAGCCTGGAGGAGGGCCGCCAGCCCACCACACCATGGCAGATAAGCCGCTAGGAAGAATCCAAGACGCGCTTGTCACCGTCTCTAAACCAAGCGGGAAGCATTGCTGAAGCCACCGACTGCTGAAGTTGCTCCGCCTTGGACATGGGCATCTCCACGCCGTGCTGCTGAGGATAGTGAGAGCCTCACGAGCGTCCACCTCTGGGGCTGCCACCCCGGATCCAGACCGAGCTTGGCCGCCGCTACCGACCACGCCCAGCCGCACCACCTTCCTTCGGTCGTTGATCCCCACCATCATCATGCCGTACACAACCGCAAGGATCCAGCCGACGTGGATCAGAAAGGGAGCCACATCTCCACGAGCAGGGCGCCTCGGACCATCCGGTCACCCAAGGGAGCGTGCACGCACGGGCTTTACTCAGCACCGACCACCATGACGGAGGGGGGGATAGGAGAAGGTTGGTTCCGGCGGCTAGTATTTGGGGCCTCTCGTGTCGCTCGTGCATTCTTATGATACACTGCTCTGGATTTACTTGAATTCCTACAAAGTGCATACAAAATTGGTCATTATCCCTTGCCAACATGGAGTTTGGAGCCCAATATTCTATAATAGTTTGTCCGTTCCTTCGCACAATTGTTGAGAAAATGTGAAATTGGCAGATCCAAAAGTTACCTTAATGGAGGAAGACGCGCTCCACTCTCGCTCCCCCACCAGCCCCTCGCCACCTCACCCCCTGCCCAACGTTGGCCTCTCCCCGGCGCCTCAAACTCCGCGGCCGCGCAGCTGCGAATCCTTCAGCACCTGCGGTCGCCCCAGGCTCCCCATGGCACGTCGGATCTGGCTGGATCTGGTTCCGGTCACCTTGAAGTGGGCGGTCCGAGCGAGGCCAGTGGGCAGTCGCCCTACTTGGCTAGCAAGCATTCATGCCCTACGCCGGCCTACTCTGGGCGGCTCCCCTCGATGATCTCGATCCCGCCCTCCTCCACCATTACTGCTCTGCGCTGCGCGTCATCCCCCCCCCCCCTCCCTGCCTCGCCTCCACAATCTACATCCCGCCCACCTCCTCCTTCAATGCGCTGCAGGGCACGCTTCCGCCCTCCTCCTCCTGCTCAGAGGCGCGGGATTCGCGCGATGGGCGGGCCCCGGAGGTCTCTGCTTGGAAACTGGTCGCTTCAAGGAAGCGGCGGCGTGCACCGCCCGTACCATCTTCAGCCGGGCCGAGTAATGGCTGCCCGCGCTCCCCAGCTGAGCTCCTGCTCGCCCAGCAACGGCACGCTGCCTATTTGAGGCGCTTTCGCGGCAAGTGTCTTCGCTGTCTCGCCCCCGGCCACCGTGCAATTGATTGCCGAGACCCCGTGCGCTGTTCTTCCTGCTGGCATTGGGGGCACCACTCCAGGTCCGCCCGCAAGCCTGCCCCTAGCCGGAGCTCCTGCGTTCCCCCTCCGCCTCAACATCCCACAGCGCCTCGCCGCATCCCGCCACCACCACCACCTGCGCCTCGTCACCCCCCCCGCACCCAGCCGCACCCCACCGCCCTCTCCCCCCGTCCGTGCGCGCCCCCCTGCCCTACCGCCTGCGCAAATGGCCTACCGCCCTGGGGACCCCTCCGGCCGCCCGGCGGCCGGCGCCACCTTTTCGGTGTGCTCCCAGGCTGTCGAGGACGCGGCCCGCCATCTCAGGGGCACTGCGGTGGTCGTCACCCTCTCGGAGCAGCGCCAGGACATCAACCCCCAGCTCGTCGCCAAGGCCATCGAGCGCGACCTCGCCATCCCCTTCGACCAGATGCACGTGTCAAGGCACAATCCCGAAGACTTCCTCGTCCAGTTCACGCACGCGCGTGATCGCGACATTGCTGTCGACGCCGGCGTGGCATCCTGCCGCGGGGTGGCTATGACCCTCGCCGCCTGGAGGCCGGCCGCGGGCGGGCATCAACGCGCCTGGCGCTTCTACTGTCGCCTGGCCATTGAGAACCTCCTCGTCCAGGCGTGGCGCCGTGAGGTGGTGCAGGACGTGCTCGGCCTGTCCTGCTGGGTGGACAGGCTGGAGCGCCAGACGACGTCGCTGTCCAACACCGCGCTTGCCTACGCTTGGGTGTGGGCGTGGAGCCCCGATGACATCCCCCTCGGCAGCGGCCATTCCTTCCTGGATCGTGCGCCGGACGGCCGTGGTCGCCCCGCTCTCCCCGAAGGCACCCCGCGCGAAGAGGCGCTGCACGGTCCCCAGTTCCCTGTCATCATCCACCTGGACTTGACCAAGGACTACACGCCGTTGGCCGATCGCGCGCCCGGGGCCAGCCAGGAGTGGACCATCGAGGAGCGGTTCGGCTGGACTCGTCACTTTGAAGATGGCACGGTGGCGCCCGCCCCGCGCCACCGCCCCCGCGGCCAGGATCACCCGCGCCCCTATCCCAGGCGCCGTGGGGGTGATGACGATGATGACGTGGCGGGTGACCGCGACCGTGGGCGTGGGCGCCGGGGCGAGTCGCGTTCGGCTCGGCGCAGCGGTCTGCTTGGCTGCCGCTCGGACGGCTTAGTGCGCGGTGCCACCTCGGATGGGCGTCGGTCGCGCGGCTCTTCATCCCGCCACGGACGTCGCCACAACACGTCTCCTGGCTCCTTTCACGGGCGGAGCACCCTGCGTGGCTCCAGCAGCGGTCAGTCGTCGCGTCGCAGCCTCTCGAGGTCCCGTGAGCGTTCTCGCTTCGGGGGTGCCCGCTCTGCCTCCCCAACAGGCGTTTTGGCGGATGCGGCCATGCCGCCTCTTGTCTTGGCTGCGGTGCTGCATGGCGCCCCGGCGCTGCCTGTGCTGTCTGCGGATGCCGCCCTTCTCGGCGTCCCCGTCTGCCGTGTCGTCGGCCAAGAGCCTCTGCCCTTCCCCTCCGAGGCAGAGATGCTCTGGCGCGACCTGACGCGCGCTGACCCCCTCCTGCTCGACCTGGACGGCGGGACCACGCGCCAGGTGCACTCCTTCCGAGCGGACGAGACCCTGTGGCCCTACTCCGACCAAGCCCACTCCCTTGGTCTGGTCTCTCGGCTACAGAGATGGGCCTGCTGCCTGCACCGACCCAAGGCCCGGACGAGGAGCCCCTGCAGCCCACGCTGCTGCCTTGTGCGCCCCTCGCCCCCTGGCCCAACCTCGGCTACATGAACCTGGCCCCACCCGCTCTCGAGGAGGAGGAGGTCGTCGTCCACAAGTCTCCTGCTGACCGGGTACACCTGGATGACGTGGCTGACAGCCTGGCTTGCAAGTTCACCGGGCTGGAAGTCGACGAGGACGGCCCAGCGTCGCTTCTTGCCAAGCTCTTCCGCACGCCGCCGGCCTCGCTGGTTGGGCCGCCACCGCCCCCTCCGATCAAGACCGGTGCTGTCTTCCCCCCCCCCCCCCACCCGACCCTCCGGTGATGGTGCCCACCCCCATTGCGACACCACCGCTGCAGCATCGGGCCAGCGCGCGGATCGCCAAGGGTGCCACGGGCCTGACCCAGCAGCAGAAGGCGCAGGCGCACCTCGCTCAGCAGCTGGAGTTCATCTCGAGGCCGGAGCACTTCACGCCGGAGATCCGGGAGCGCTGCATCAACAGGTTCAAGACCCCGCTTGGGAAGCTGACGGCAAAGCTGGCCAGGGCTGTTGGGGTGCACGCCAAGGCCTCAATCAACCTGCCAGATGAGGAGCTCGCTGCCCTGGCCGACGAGGAGGCTGGACAGCCCATCTGAGGCGGCTCGCGGACTAGTCATGGGTCTTCACCTCCGTCATGATAGTTTGCCAGATCAGTAGGATTCCGCTTTGTTTCGGGCCGTCCTGTGACCGCGCCGTAGTTTCGCTCTGTCCCGCGCCGTTCTGTGACCGTGCTGTTGATGTCGTTGTTTTTCCTTCCCAAGCGTGCCCGCCGGCCGCTCGTAGCCCTGTACCAGCCAATGTTGATGTTCTTCAAAGTGGCATTGCTCGCTGTTCGAGCGTGTCTTCGCCATTGGGTTGCCTGCTGTTTTCCCAATGAATACGCCTTTTTCCTTGCTAAACTGGAATGCACGCGGACTGAATGATAAAACCCGCCGTGGCGGGGTGCGCTCGCTCGTGAACCAGACGCGATGCGCTCTTGTATGCATCCAGGAAACCAAAAAGGCCGCGTTTAGGCCGCCGGAGCTCTGTGAAACGGTAAGCCCCATGCTCTCAGAGCACGCTGTTTTGTCGGCGGATGGCACGCGAGGCGGGATCTTGCTCGCTTGGAACCCATCTGCCTTTCGGCTTGATTGCATTGCGGTCACCGAGTTTGCCATCACCGCCCGTGTCAATCCTCTCCTTGGCGGCCAGCCCTGGTGGTTAACCTCCGTCAACGGGCCAACGGGCGACGCGGATAAGCTGCGCTTCCTTACTGAGCTCGCGGGTCTGCATGCGGTGGCGCATGGGCCCTGGCTCATCGTCGGCGACTTCAACCTCATCTACGAGGCGCGCAACAAGAGCAGCCCGAACCTCAACCGCCGGCTCATGACCTGCTTTCGGGACGCGCTGAATGCCAGTGAGCTCTGCGAGCTCAAGCTGGCCGGACGGCGTTTCACCTGGTCCAATGAGCAGGCTAGGCCAGTGCCGGTGCGTCTGGATCGGGCCTTCTGCGACGGTGACTGGGACCTCACCTTCCGAGGCGCCAGGCTACAGCCGCTGGCCACCGCCATGTCGGATCACTGCCCGCTGGTGCTCACTTGCGAGCCGCCGGTCCGGCGGCCGCCTTGCTTCCATTTCGAGGCTTTCTGGCCACATATCGAAGGCTTCCAAGAGCAGGTCACCGCGGCCTGGAACGAGGGATGCCCGCCGATGGATGCGTTCGGTCGCCTAGCCCTCAAGTTGCGGTGTACTGCAGTGGCCCTGCGCCGATGGCATCGCACTCGCATTGGTGACACCCGGCTGCAGTTTCTGTTCGCTCGGGAGGTTGTGCTTCGCCTTGACCCAGCTCGGGAATCCCGTAACATCGAGGCGGATGAGTTGCAACTGCGAAAAATCTTAAAGTCCAGGATCCTGGCCCTCACGGTCATTGAGCGGATCCGCGCCAAACAGCGATACAGGGTAACGTGGTTGCGGGCCGGTGATGCCAACACGAAATTTTTCCACCTCAAGGCAAATGCTCGGTGCCGAAAGAATTTTATCGCATCCCTGAGCGATGACAACGACATTGCCACTGATCAGGGCCGCAAGGCAGAAGTCGCTACAGCTTTCTTTCAGCGACTTGTGGGCACGCCGCAGGCTTGCCGCGCCACTGTTGACTGGGACGGGCTTGGCCTGCAGCATGCTAACCTCGATGAGCTTGAGGCGCCTTTCTCAGAGGAGGAGATCCTTGCGGCCATCAAGGACATGCCCAGTGACCGTGCGCCGGGGCCGGACGGTTTCACCGGGGGTTTTTACAAGGCAGTGGCCACAACCATAATGCCGGACCTGCTCGCCGCTTTCCAGCAGTTGCACTAGCTGAACCGGGCAAGCCTGCATCGCCTGAACACGGCTAACATTGTGTTGTTGGCCAAAAAGGTGGACGCGACTTCGATGGCGGATTACAGACCGATCAGCTTACTCCATAGTGTGGTTAAGCTGTTCATGAAGGTGCTTGCGATGCGTCTCGCACGGCGGATTGACGAGCTTATTGGCCCGGCCCAGTCTGCGTTCATCAAAGGGCGCTGCATCCAGGATAACTTCATGTTCGCCCGAGGGACGGCACGCCACTTCCATCGTGTCAAGCGCGCCATGCTTTTCGTCAAGCTCGACATCGCCAAAGCTTTCGACAGCGTCTCCTGGCCATATCTGCTTGACATGCTCCGTGCCCGAGGTTTTGGCCCGAGATGGTGCGATTGGATCTCCATGCTCCTTGCCACCTCCTCGTCGCGTGTTCTGATCAATGGGGTGCCTGGCCGGCCATAGTTCACTGTTGCAGATTGCGTCAGGGTGATCCTCTGTCGCCGTTCTTATTCATCCTCGCCATGGAGCCCCTTCAACGGCTTCTCGAGGTCGCAGTGGACACAGGGGTCATCTCCAAGCTCCAAGGTCGACTGCCGCAGCTGTGGGCTTCCCTTTACACCGACGATGTGGCTCTCTTCCTCAACCCCGTGAAGACCGAGCTGGTAGCTCTCCGCTCCATTCTCACAGCTTTCGGTCTGGTTTCCGGGCTTAAGGTAAACTTTGAGAAAAGTGTCGTCCTCCCTATAAGGTGCGAGCAGTTGGACGTGCACGACGTGATCTCGCCTCTGAGGGCTAGGGTTGAGAGCTTCCCCTGCAAATTTTTGGGGCTGCCATTGTCGCTCCGGGCCTTGCGTAAAGTGGACCTGCAGCCGCTGCTAGACAAGCTCCGCGCATGCCTAGCGCGCTGGAAGGCCAGGCTACTCACTCTTGCAGGGAGGCTGGTTCTCCTCAACTCCGTCCTGACTGCTTTCACCATATACTGGTCGGCCGTCTATGCGCTCCCGCCATGGGTTCGTAAAGAGCTGGATTGGCTGCGGCGTGCATGGCTATGGCGGGGGGGGAGGAGGTATGCCATGGCGGGCACTGCAAAGTCGCGTGGAGCCGCGTTTGCCGCCCGCGGGATCTTGGCGGGCTCGGTATCGTCGACCTGGAGCGGTTCGGCGTGGCACTCCGCCTCTGCTGGCTCTGGGCGGAAAGGACCTCGGCTGTCCCCTGGCAGGATTTACCGGTCCCGGTGACACTTGCGGAACGGCATATGTTTGCGGCAGCATGTGCGGTCACCGTTGGGGATGGCAACCGGGCCAGTTTCTGGTATGATAGCTGGCTGCCCGAGGGCGCGCCGCTCGTGATCACCCCCGACCTATTCAAGGCCTCAAGACGCAAGGCACGCTCCGTGCGTCAGGCACTGTTAGGGAGCAGATGGATCCAAGACCTGCGTGGCCGGGTAATCACTGACATGCTGCCTTCCTTTGTCAAGCTATGGGCGTGTGTCAATTCCCGGCAGCCGCTCTCCCCCGGCACCATGGATTCTTTCCGCTGGAGGCTAACGGAAAATGGTGTCTACACGACGGCCTTCGCGTACAGGCTATTCTTCATCGGATCCACTACTTTCCCATTGCGGCAGGAGATCTGGAAGGCCTGGGCTCCGCCTAAACTCCGCACCTTTGCATGGCTGCTCGCCCAACGGCGGATCCTCACAGCCGACCGCCTACTTGCCCGGCAATGGCCTAATTCCTATTTTTGCCCGCTATGTATGTGGAGCCTCGAGACATCGGTGCATCTCATGAAGGAATGCCCTTGGGCGCGTCAGCTATGGGAAATGGTGGCGCACCGTTTCGCTGTCCCGGAGCTGAATCCAGCTGCATGGACGCCGGATACGCCATGGATCGACTGGATAAGCTGCATGAGTCGCGCGCCTTCCACTCGGAAGCTGGCGAAGTCGGTTATCCTTCTGGTTTTTTGGTGGATTTGGAAGGAGCGCAACACGCGCATTTTTGGCGGTGCCATGGAACACTCTCCGCGGCAAGTCTTGCACCTCCTGCTATCGGAGGCAAGCGACTGGGCACTGGCAGGAGGCCGGCACCTATTTTTGCGAGAGTAACCCATTTATTTTCTATTTTGCTTTCTCTGAATTTATTGTTCCGCAAGCTAATGCGTTAGCCTGCACCCTGTACTCGGCGTTCTTTCGCCTCCCCTTCTAATCAATGAAATACGCAGCTCTCCTGCGTCTATTTCAAAAAAAAAGTTACCTTAAAAAATTGAATGGAGCACAGTGCAACAGAAACTACAGTTTTGTTATAGGGCTCGTGACGTGCGCCTCAAATTTATTATGAGGTTGGTCGTGTGCAGCCAAAATAACCGAAGTTCTGCTTCAGACGGTAATGTTGCCTGATTACTTGTTTTTTTTTTGAAAAGTGCGGCCATTTTATTAATTATTCACGAAGACTATACAAAATAATACATCAGTCAGTCTGAAGCCACTATCTAGGCAATATATGTTGCTACTCTTATCCCATTGGTGAAGATGTGCCGAATATTCGAGCCTAATACCAAACGGACATCGCACCAAACCCTAACATCTAAAGCCGGATGCCCCAGCCTAGCCACACACTGAAACTGGGTTCCATACCGGACTGATGCACTCTCAGAGCCTGTTGCTGCCATCTTCCATCGGTCCATCTCCAGAGCAGTAACTGACTCATCGACCTTGTCTGGCATGCCCTCGACGCCACCACGACGCAAGATAACTCCACCATGCTACATGTATCCGTCCAAACGCGCCCGTTGCCGAATCTCCGCAGCGCCATGCCACCGGGATCCATCTTCACCCTTGCGGTGGATGAGACACCGCTCTTCCGCTTGCCCCGTCCAACCAACACTTGCTTCAAAATGATGCCCTCGGGAGGGATAAAGGCATCAAAGGTACCATCATCATTCGATCCGGTAGATCCAGATCTAGGGTTTCCCCCAAAGCATCATGAGTGGGGTGCCACGACCTGCAACAACGATGCTTCGAGAAGGGAACAACGTCATAGACGACGCCATCGTCCGCCATGACCGAAGTTAGCGCGATTTTCACCGGAAGTCGCGTCCCCCAACCTCGCAGCTGGCTGGAACCAAACGGAGCCTCATCGTGAAGACGAGGGCCGCTGTCGGGACGCCGGCAAGGAGCCTCCAGCCATCCCTCACCAGTCCTCCTCGCACCACCGGCCGGCCAAGGCCGTACCGAGACGGATCTGGACATGACGCCAGATCCGCAGCCATCGGAGCCATCCATGCGCACGCAGCCGCCATACCGCCGGCCATGAAGACTCCCATCGCCGCCACACGGCAGGGGCACCGCCCTGACTGCCACCCCCGGCCTCCCCGCATGAGAGGCCGCCTCTGCCTCACAGGGTCCGCCACGGCAACCACCCCCTGGATCTGTGGCGCAGGGCCCGCCGCCACCGCGGCCCTTGCCGGCGGCAACGGCGGCTGGGTATGGAGCAGGGGGAGGGACTGGCGGCTAGGGATCTGGAGCCCCTGGCGCCGCCTGAGGGGAGGCGACGCGAGGGGAGTCGGGCTACTGATCAATATGATGGGTGTAACCTCCAAGAAAAGATACAATGTAAACAGAAAAGAACAAGATGAGAAGAGATTAGCAGGTAAGAGGGGTGGGCGAGGCGAAGAACAGTAGAGCTCTTGGGACAATTCGGGGTTGTTTGCTGACTTTGACTGAGAAGGGTAGGCCTGTGGGCTTCAGATAGACGATGCGAACTTAAAAATGTTCAGTACAGGAAAATATACTGACATGAACTCTGGGACCTGCAGAAGTTTGTGAGTGCTAAGGACCACTGGTTACTCGTCCAACAGCCATATCGAAATTTCACATGAACCTACAATTAGTTATCAGCGAGTGTAGATTGGTTAATGGCTATCACTTATCAATGAGCGAGTAGGGCAGCATTTCAGAGGTTGCCACGGGAGCTGCACCGAGGAGTGTGAACATCGTCAGCTTGCATATACACGAGTCAAGTTGTGTGTACATAAAGCACAAAGTTATTGAGCTAGCAAAGCCATGTACATCACCGGCCAGTGACACAACTGAATTCTGCTTCTTGGCCGTCCTGGTTTATGCAACTGACACGCAAGTGAACGCACAAGCGGTGGTGGCATCCAGGAGAGGCTTCACCTTGACCGCCGAGCTGCCACAAGTCGAGGAGGTCCAGCCGGCGTGAAAGATGGTGGAAGAGGAATAACATCGGTAGTCGTAGCATTACCGCTCAGAAAATACAGGCAAGTTCACAGCACCACACCGGCGGCGCCTAAACCAGCCTTTGACCAAAACATCGGGTTCTCTTTTTGGATTTTGAAATGTGTGTGAGTGGGGGGTATGACAATAAATGATGTATTAGCCATGCAAAGGCTGAGCAGGTATCATAGCACTACTTTTGTTGGATCTCACAGACCCGTGCCTCTGGCACCTTTGTGCATCCTGATACCTTCCATGCCGAATTGTCGGACTAACGAGTGCAAGGGAGAATGCATAAAAGTGCAAATAAAAGAATACTATCCTACTCATTTTGGTGATGTATGAACAACTCAACTGCCTTTTATATAGTATTTGACTGGGTGCATGCCTATATGTGGTTGTTGTGTATATATGCATATCCAACCTCAGAGTAAAGTGTCCATAGTACTTATCAATAGACAGGGAGGAGAGAAACTAGTCTAGAAGGAGGATCCATGTGTAATGAATAGAGGTAGAGTAGTTAAAGAGAGAAAATGGATAGAATAAATGAGAGAAGTGCCCCTTTATGCTATGTTCGGTTAGCCCCATCTCCTCCCTCAAACCGGAACAGTAAAACTAGTGACACGGAACAACACCTAAATAAACCAAAAACATTACCATCCGAACCGTAAACCAAAACAGTATCTGAACTATAACCGAGAATGATACACCCGAATAAACTGGGACAATAAAAATAGTAAATCAGCACTATGCATTCAGGTGAATAGTAATTCAGAAGAAATATCTAAAAGAATTGAGACTCCTCCTCCCTTGGTGCATTCACCTACGCGAGAAGAATAGTCATGTTCTTGCCATCGTCTATGGCGCCCATCACTTATTTTTACTTATGGAAGGGGGGGAAATATGTGCTTATGAAAAAATATTAATACGCCAGCCGGTTTACCTATTTTTTTTAAATTATTTAAGTTTATTACATGCCAACATAGATCTTGCGGTAAAGATAGAATTCATGTTCTCCTTTTCATTTTATTCTTTTTTTTTGGAACAAAGGCTCAAGAGAAGCCCGGATTTGAATTAACAAAGCCATCAACCGGCCAGGGATTACACAAGGCCATAAATACAACCAACACGGAACAGAAAGGAAAAGCTACAGCCGATACAAAGTGTTGCCCAGCAGTTTACAAGCACCAAAGACTACAAGCCCTACACAAGAATCCTAAATAAGCTCTAGCTTGTAGTCGACGAAGTCATCCGAGTGAACTTGACCCAGAAGAGCAAATAGAGAGGAACATCAGACGGCGCCAGTGACCAACGACAAAGGATCGCGCCCTCATCTACCCAGGAAGGTGGACACCGAAATCATGCCGCTGTTCTCCAAATCCGGAGGGGACCCCTGCCCCTCGCCTTGGCTCGAAAGGCGCCAAGGCACGGTTCCGACCACCAAGGGAGATACTCATACCGACCTGTCGCTGCACAAAGGAAACCGAGGATATCCACACCGAAGCTCTCTAATACAAGCACGAAGAGGAAAAACTACACAAGGGACCTCTCACTGAACAAACATACAGAGAAAAGAGATGGAGCACCACAATTGGAATTAGCTCAGGAACACGGAAATCAGCCATGTTCGTGTCACTGCATCGAGCAGTTGTTAGTGAGGACCCTTATCCCCTCCCTGCCCAAGGCAATGACGCCAATCAAGCAGAAGCTGGCCGGCAACCGAACAAATCAAGGAATGACGAGCTGCACTAATTCAGAAACAAAGCACCATGTTCCATCCACTAGTAGAAAATGGAGCTTTAGCGCCGGTTCGTAAGGGTCTTTAGTGCCGGTTCCATAACCGGCACTAGGGGTGGGCACTAAAGCCCCCCCCCCTTTAGTACCGCTTCGTCACGAACCGGCGCTAAAGTGCCACCATGTGGCGTGAGCTCGCGCCCTGGTATGGGGGACCTTTAGTACCGGTTGGTGTTACCAACCGGTACTAAAGGTTTTTTGTTTTTGAATTTTTTTTGAAAATTTTGGAAAAAAAATTTGATTTTTTTTTATTTTTAATTTTTCTAAATTATTTGATGATTTAGTCTCTAATCACGTCTCTTAACTGCTCAAGTGTGGATCACTCATTCCAAATCGCCTGACTTCCCGGCCGGTCACCCATCCTCTCACTCCCCCAGCCAATCAAGCAGAAGCTGGCCGGCAACCGAACAAATCAAGGAATGACGAGCTGCACTAATTCAGAAACAAAGCACCATGTTCCATCCACTAGTAGAAAACGGAGCTTTAGCGCCGGTTCGTAAGGGCCTTTAGTGTCGGTTCCATAACCGGCACTACGGGTTGGGCACTAAAGGCCCACCTCTTTAGTACCGGTTCGGCACGAACCGGCGCTAAAGTGCCACCACGTGGCGTGAGCTCGCGCCCTGGTATGGGGGACCTTTAGTACCGGTTGGTGTTACCAACCGGTACTAAAGGTTTTTTGTTTTTGAATTTTTTTTTTTGAAAATTTTGGAAAAATAATTTTGATTTTTTTTTCAATTTTTAATTTTTCTGAATTATTTGATGATTTAGTCTCTAATCACGTCTCTTAACTGCTCAAGTGTGGATCACTCATTCCAAATCGCCTGACTTCCTGGCCGGTCATCCATCCTCTCACTCCCCCAGCCTGAGCACACTTAACTTCGGAGTTCTATTCCCCCTACATTCCAAGTAGGCACTTGTTGTTTTCCTGACAAATGTAAGCTGTCAATCCTATTAACCCTCAGTAGTTTAGCTTGAGCATGAAGTCACACGTTTCACCGTTTGAGTTTGAAACTATTATTCTAAAAAACAGTAATTATGTATTAACACTAATATTTCTTGAATAAGTAGTTTGACCATAGTTTGACCACAGTTTGACCAGATTTGGCCAAAATTCAAAAAAACTGAGATACTTATTTAGTAACACTAATAGTATTGTGTAATTATTTAGTAACACTCTATATTTCTTGAATCAGTTGTTTGACCGGTTTGACAAGATTTAACCAAAATTCAAAAAAACATAAATTAGAGCATATCTTTTTTTTCCTTTTACAATTTTGTCATTTCAAAAATTGTCCTAAACCCTAAACCCGGGACTTAAAACGTCGGAAACTCTATGCTAAACAGTAAAAACTAAGGGTTTAAATCATAAAACCTAACCCTAAACTCTGAAATCTAAACCCTAGCACTAAACGCTAAAAACGTCTAAAAAACGTCTAAAACGCCCAAAAACTATATTTTCCCTTTGGAATTTTATGATTTTAAAAAAGTGTCGAAACGGAAAACTGGTTTTTTCAGCGGATCAATCTTTTTGTTCTGCAAATTTTGATATATTATATGTATTTTTCTGAATTACGATGATTTAGTTATGATTTTTTCAAGTTTGAAAATTGCCCTATAGTCCCGGTTGGGAGTATAGCTTAGACCCCTTTAGTGACGGTTCATCGCACGAACCGGTACTAAAGTTTGGCCCTTTAGTACCGGTTTGTGCCACAAACCGGGACTAAAGAGGCTCGTGGGGCCCCGGCCTGACGCCAGCCTGCCACAACCCCTTTAGTACCGGTTCGTGGCACGAACCGGTACTAAAGGTTCAACACGAACCGGCATTAATGCAAATCCGTTCGAACCGGCACTAATGGTACCATTAGTACTGGGCCAAAATCAAACCGGCACTAATGTGCTTCACGTTTGACCCTTTTTCTACTAGTGATCTCCCTCGCCGAAGACGCAGCCACCACGATGCCCCACTGCACGTTCCCACCTTGCCCAAGACGACACCTTCAAGAAGGAGGCGACGCACGTCGCGCCGTTGCCGTCCAGTCTAAGCAAGACAAGGGATTTCTTCCGGGAAAGAAGCAGAAGGGAGAGGAACCGAACCTCAACGACGCCTCCGTGGAGGGGAACGGCACCGGCCGGTGTCGCCGCCGCCGTGGCCAGAAAACCAGCCAAGGATTTCTCCCGGTCCAAGTTTGCCCGCTACGACCAGCGACAACTCCCGCCGTCCCTCGCCACCCACGCGGCCGAGGTGACATAGGGGCAACACCTGCGACGCCACTCGCTGTAGAAGACGGCGCCGCCTCACCACCCGAGGCCACCGCCTCGGCGCCCGAAGCCCCCTGTGCGGGAGCAGCTAGATCCTCGCTGCTGCCGTCCTTGTGGGCACACGGAGTTCGCCGGAGGCCTCCTCAGGCGGCGGCGAGGGGGGAAGGAGGAGGGGTGGAAGAACTGGTGGCTAGGGTTTCGTCGCCTCCTGAGTCGCCCCAAGCAGAGCGACACGGGGGCCGGGGGGGGGGGGGGGGGGGGGAGCTCTCGTTCTCAAAACTTCATTTTATTCTGATGTAATACATATTGTTTTTGGCTTATTTCGGCAAAATACAGATGGAATCGGTCACGGGCGTGCGTGCGCCGTGCTTCTTCGGTGCTAGTCACATATTAACGCTAGGTTAACTGATGAGGAAGCAATGCACCACTTGTGTTGGATCTGCCTGAATCCTCCAACTCGTACAGTTTTGCATCCTGATACGTCCCATGCCGGAATTTTGAACTGACGAGTACAGAGGCGAATGGACAAACCCACTAATGAAAGAAATACAAACAACTCAACCGCCTAATCATGTTGGACTGGACTATGTGCATGCCTATACTCAACATAGAAACAACTCAATCGCCTAAGTATATTCCTATACTCTCAGCAAAGTAGCTATAGCACTTGGCAGTACAGAGAGAGCAGACGAAGAAGTATTTGAAGAGAGCATATATTGGTAGTACAATAAATGAAAGTATAGATAAGATAGCAGGGCAACAGTATAGACATCACATGCCTTTATGAGACAATAAAAAAAATACAACTACATTTGTCTTTTAAATTTGGAGTTTCAAGGAGGTTTGTCGTTTTTATATACGAACATGTAGATTATCTATCTACTTAAACCATATATCAAACAAGCTACAACTCATATTGAATGTACTCCTAACTACCAAAACACATGCATCTAAAAGCCTCAAGTTTTTCTAGCACAATGCTCAAAACATCATTTTTAGTTTGGAAAGGAAAAGAATGTTGAGTTTACTAGCCCAGCTTCGGATCCACACATTTAGCGTAATTTTATTGCAAACTACCAGATATAAAGGAAAAATAAGTCCGATTCCAAAATACAGGAAAGTCCTAAGAGCAACTCCAATGCGCCGACCCAAACGGTCGTGCGCTTTGTCTGCTTTCAGTCCATTTGGGTCGGCCAGGCGGACGTGCGCGTTCGGTTTTTCATTTGGGTCGGCAGGTGCGCCCAACGGAAGGATGGCCCATTTATACCGATGTGACAGAAGCTGACTAATTAAACATAAGCATACATAAATGGCTGGTCAAAGTCCACTTAAACAACAAGAAAAAAATAAGCCATCTGCGCGCTGCCCTAGTATACCCCCTTGCCCTTGCCCTTGCCATCGTCGTTCTCGACGTCGGTGAGGTCAATGAAGACGGGGGGAGGCCCAGCCCAACCGAACATGGCTTGATAGGCCGCCAGGGCAGCCTCCTCCGGCATCTGCTGCGGCGGCCTCGCGGCGAGGCGGGCGCGCTCCTCCTACTCCTCCTCAAGCCGCAGAGCCTCCTCGTCACGGCGCAACATCTGCTCACATTGCATCAGCCACTCGCTGTCGGCCTCCTCCTCGGCGAGCCAGTGCGCCTTCCAGTGCTCAAGGTGGTCCGCCTCTTCTTTCGGTGTGGCGGCGTAGTGGCAGGGAGGCACGCTCACCCACTCGCGCTACTGGACGGTCCACGAATAGGACTCCTCCGGCCAAGTGAGGGGCAGCGGTGACCGCTTGCGCGTGGAAGTTGGCTCGCGCTCCGGCTCGGGCTTGGGCTCGACGAGGGCTGGCGGCGGGGGCGGTGGCTGCACGAACACGGCGCCTGGACGGAGTCCCCCGCCGTAGACAAAGCAAGGGCTTGCTCCAGCCCATCCCAATGGGTGTCCTCCTCGAGTCGGCTCGCCTCCAGCGCGTGCCGCAGTGCCTCCTCGAGGACAACTTGGTACTCCGCCTCCGCCTCCTCTTCCTCTGGCTCTACCCACAGGAGCGGCGACGGAAGATCGTGGTTGATTTGGGCGCCGAGCCGCCGTTGCTCCTTGTGCTCGAGGGCAAACCAAGCCTCTGCGGCGTAATCGGGCATCTGCCACTGCGCTGGCGTGAGCTGCGCCCGGCGCCATTGCACCTCCTCGTCGTGCATCCGTTGTGACCGCGGAACCGCCGACACCAGGGTCCGCTCCGGATCAAGGTGCCAGTGGTGCGGCAGTGTTACGTCGGGGTAAGGCAGCGACTGCCTATAGTCCCAGTACCACCTCGCTTGGTGCACCGGGATGTGCAGACGCTACCGACCTGGGCGGGCACGCGCCGACGGCGGAGGAGGAGGGGGAGGTGGAACACGGGAGGATGAGGCGCGGGGGGTGCCCTTGCCTTTGCCGCTGTCGGAGCTGCTGCCGAAGAGGCCCATGGCTAGGATTTTGGGTTGTCGCCGGCGAGGAAGCAAGAAGGGGGTGGTGGTGGGGGGGGGGGGACAGATGTGGACGGAAGTGGATGAGGACGCCCCCCAGCAAGTGTGGGTTAAAATAAGACGGTTGCATTGGCTGACTAGTGGGCCTAGTGTCGATGGTAGTCATAAATTAGAAGGTGGGCGGTAGTTGAGTGGCTGCCAAATGGGACCGCGGCGGACACCAAGAGGACGCGCGGCGTGTCCGGCCGGACGCATTTGCGGTCGGCGTGGACGCAAAGCGGACTCGTTTTGGGTTTAGGTCGGCGCGTTGGGTCTTCACTTTTGTCTGCGCCGACCCAAACAAACAGAGGTGAACGATTTGGGTCATTGTGTTGGAGTTGCTTTTAAGGCCATCGTCTTTGGAATCTGTAGTGTGCTCCCAACAGTCATCTTTCTCTACCATGTACCACATTCCTATCAATAGGGATAAAAATCCATGTACACCACTGTTCACTGCACTCCGTAGTCTAAAAGGACCCTGAGATGCCATAGTTCGCCAAAGAACGTATCTGGGGCACTGGATGCATTAGCACATCTTTTAATGTTTCAAAAAATCCAAAAACTTAAACACATTGGCATAACATCAATATACGTTTTCACAAAATTTCGTATAAAATTTTGAAACATTATTTAAGATACAAAACTGATAAATTTGACATCAGTGTGATAATGGGCCAAATCTAAAGCCCAACTTGTGTTATATACTATTCCGTGACGAATTTGTCATCATTATATCTCAAGCTATGTTTCGAATTTTGGTATGAAATTTTATGACAACATACATTAATATTATAGTGATGTCGCTAGATTTTTGTCATTCTTTTAAAACATTTGAAAATGTCCTAAGAAAGTTTGATGGACCGGTAGCACCATGTGGCCCGGTGCACCAGGTACATTCTCTTGTTCGCCATCGTACCTCTGGCCAATTGACTCCTGAAACGTTTCTGTTAAGGAATCACTACTATGTAGCTTATCCCACTAGACACGAATCCGAAAGCAGAAGTCAGCAACCACCAGCTTATGCTGGGGTACGACACTCTCTTCGGGTATCACCTTACAGTCTAGGCACGCACGTCTATATTCTCTTCTCGAGAGGATGAAATCAATCTGGCTAGAGTGTTGGCCACTACTAAAAGTCACCAGATGTGATTCTCTCTTTCTAAAGAGGGTGTTAGCTACAATCATGTTGTAGGCTAGAGCAAACCTTAAGACATCTTATCCTTCTTGATTTCTGATGCCATAGGCAAAGCCCCCATGCGCCCATTCAAAACCTGTGTTAGATGTACCCACGTGGCCATTGAGGTCTCCTCCTATAAAGAGCTTCTCACCAATTGGTACACCCCTAACCATGTCTTCCAGGCCTTCCCAGAACCCCCTCTTGATGTTCTCGTTGTGGCCTACTTGCGGGGCATACGCGCTGATAACATTGAGAACCAAGTCCTCAACTACCAGCTTGACCAGGATAATCCGGTCCCCACGTCTCACTAGTAGAAAAGGGGGCTTTCGTTCGGGCCTGGCCAGCCCATTAGTCCCGGTTCTACCACGAACCGAGACCAATGAATGCATTCGTCTTGGTTCATGAGCCCAGGGGGGGCGGCCGGGGCCTCGTGGGCATTGGTCCCGGTTCGTCTGGGCCCATTTGTCCCGGTTCTTGACACGAACTAGGACCAATGGGCCTCGCTCCTGGCCCACAAACATTGGTCCCAGTTGGCTTGAACCGGGACAGAAGGCTGGGCTTTAGTCCCAGTTCCAGACACGAACCGGGACAAATGAGTTGCCTATATATACCCCGTCGCCGCAGCAAAGCACTCCACAATGCTCTGTTTTTTTCTGGCCGGCGAGGAGAGGGCATTTGGGTGCTCTAGCTCACCTCCTATCCACATGAGGTGTTCGATGAAGTGCCCGAGCCACGCTAGTTAAGCTTTCTCCTCTCGAAGCTCGACCTCCAAGCTCCATTTTCCCCGAGATTTGTCTAGGTTTAGCGGTCCGTCACGTCCCGTCCCCGTCTTCACCGCCGTCGATCGCCCACGCCGATCTCGTCGCCTGCACCACCGTGGTGAGCCTCTTGTTCTTATCTTCTTCTGAATACTTTAGATAGATACTTGTCTAATTTTCTTACTTTTATTATTGCTTGTTATTATATAGTGCGATGGTTTTGGTATCCGCCCCCGTCGGCCCTCGTCCTGGCTATGATTCAGATGTGGTATATATTATCATTTATAACTATTTGGTTCATTTATTGTTTATGACAATTATGCCCATCAACTTGACATAGATTTTATTTATGTAGGAGGTAGTTGAACCGAAAATTCCAACCGACCCTATTGTCGAGAGGTTAAATTTAGTTGAAGAAGAAAACAATTACTTGAAGGAAAAAATTAAAAAAAATTGAGGAGGAGAAGATGATATTGGTGTTGCATGTTGCGGATGTCGTCAATGATCACAAGATCAAGATGGATGCAATGCGGTGGAAGATTAGAAAGATTAGAAAATATGCCATTCATACCGAGGCTTGGTATCATTATGCCGTTGGATCAATTTTTACCTACGTTGTGATTATGATCACATTTGTTGTTGCATTGAAAGATTTTACATAGTTTCAATGTATGGTTTAACTAGATGCTCTGGAGAGCTATATGTTGTTCAATGAGAACTATGTATGTACTTTGTTTTTAATGTGATGATGAACTTCTATTAATTTGGTCACTTATCTATTGATGAGAGCTATATGTACTAAATTGATGATGTGGCTTTGAATGGTGCATTTTGAACACAGGAAAACTATGGAGTTCAAATAAGTTCAGAAAAATGAAATCCCTTTGTAACAGACGAGTTTTCGTATGAAACCCTGATACTTCGAAAGAGATTGTTCGTTTTGTACACGGAGTGCATCCAGTTTTGGCTATAAGCCACTCTACTTTCTTGCACGTGCTATGTGGGTGAAATGGTGATACCATGCCAACTTTTAACCTTTTCAGAGTTCATTTGTAGTGCTTTTCAATTTCAGGGTCTTATAGCTGAAAAAATTCAGTAAATGCATGAAAAATAACAAATGAAGTCAGAAAGGGTTGAAAATTGATTATGTGGCTTTAAATGGTGCATTTTGAACACAGAAAAACTATGGAGTTTAAATAAGTTCAAAAAATGAAATCCCTTTGTAACAGACGAGTTTCCGTATGAAATCCTGATACTTCGAAAGAGATTGTCCGTTTTGTACACGAAGTGCATCCAGTTTTTGCCGTAACACTATCTACTTTCTTGCACATGCTATGTGGGTGAAATGATGATACCATGACAATTGTCCGTTTTGTACACGAAGTGCATTTAGTTTTGGCCATAAGCCTCTCTACTTTCTTGCACATGATATGTGGGTGAAATGATGATACCATGCCAACTTTCAACCTTTTCAGAGTTCATTTATAGTGCTTTTCAATTTCAGGGTTTTATAGCTGAAAAAATCAGTAAATGCATGAAAAATAACAAATGAAGTCAGAAAAGGTTGAAAATTGATGATGTGGCTTTGAATAGTGCATTTTGAACACAGAAAAACTATGAAGTTCAAAAAATGAAATCCCTTTGTAACAGACGAGTTTCCGTATGAAACCTTGATACTTCGAAAGAGATTGTCTGTTTTGTACACGAAGTGCATCCAGTTTTTGCCGTAACACTATCTACTCTCTTGCACAAGATATGTGGGTGAAATGATGATACCATGCCAACTTTCAACCTTTTCAAAGTTTATATTGTAGTGCTTTTTAATTTCAGGGTCTTATAGCTGAAAAAATCAGTAAATAAATGAAAAATAACAAATGAAGTCAGAAAGGGTTGAAAATTGATAATGTGGCTTTGAATGGTGTATTTTGAACACAGCAAAACTACGAAGTTCAAATAAGTTCAAAAATGAAATCCCTTTGTAACAGACGAGTTTCCGTATGAACCCATGAAACTTCGAAAGAGATTGTCCATTTTATACACGAAGTGCATCCAATTTTTGCCGTAACACTATCTACTTTCTTGCACATGCTATGTGGGTGAAATGATGATACCATGCCAACTTTTAACCTTTTCAGAGTTCATTTGTAATGCTTTTCAATATCAAGGTCTTATAGCTCAAAATAATCAGTAAATGTATGAAAATTTAATAGCAAAAAGAATTATCATAAAATAAAATAAATAAGTAATTTGAAGCAAAATAATATAAACTTTAATAAAATATATAAGTGGAAACAAAATAAAATAAAATAAAATAAACTTTAATAACATAAATAAAATGTATGAAACTAAAATTATCAAAGTATTTTCTGTTCGAAACATTATAAGCAACCTCTAAAATTTATGAAACTAAAATTATATAAAATTGATGCAACTAAAATTATTAAAGTATTTTCTATTCAAAATCATTAAAAGCAAAAAAAATCATAAAGTATTTTTTTTGCTAGAAACTTTAATAGAAAAAAGAATTATCATAAAATAAAATAAATAGGTAATTAGAAACAAAATAATATAAAATAAATAAATATTTTTTTGTAAGTAGAAACAATACAAAAAATAAAGCAAAAAAGAAAACAAAAAAAACTGGGGAAAAATAAAAAATTTGCCACCTACTGGGCCACCACGGCCTGAATTCGATTAGAAACCAATCCATGGGCCAGGATTAAGGCCATAGACGGCCCAGTAGGCCCAGCAGGCATAGCAGTCACAATTAGGCCCGTAAGCCTGCAATGGAGAGAAGCTCGAGAGGGGTGCGTCAGTGGGGCTTATAAACCAGTGCGCGCCCCTCTCAAATAGCAAGGTGGGACTAAACTCCCACCACCACCCCGCTGTGCAAGGCCTTTGGTCCTGATTGCTGGCACCAACCGGGACTAAAGGAGTGCATTGGTACCGGTTCGTGGCACCAACTGGAACCAATGCCCCTACTTTTGTCCCGGTTGGTGCCACCAACCGGGACCAATGGCCGCCGCTTCCCGCCCCTTTGAGCTGCTGAAAATAGACCTTTGGCACCAACCGGGACTAAAGGGGGGCATTGGTCCCGGTTTGTGCCACGAACCGGGACCAATGCTCTTGGTATATAAGTGGCACTTAGAAATTTTGCAGAGTTCATCACACGAGTTGCCCCCACGATGCCGAGCACATCGACGCCGCCAGGCTGCCCCTGCCCCGGCCTGCCCCCGCCATCGTCGTCGCTCTCGTCGCCGTCCTGCGCCATCCCGACGCCGTCCCGCGCCGCCCAGACGCCGTCGCCGCCCCGCGCCCCCTGCCTCACCTCGTTGCACGTCGCCACGCCCCAAACAACATCGACGTCGCCGCCCCTGCCTCCTCATCAGCCGTTGCCACACCCCTCATCGCCGCCGTCGCCGCCCCCTGCCTCCTCGTCGCCTGTCGCCGCGCCCCTCACCGTCGCCGTCGCCGCCCCTGGCTCCGCTTGTCGCCTGTCGCCGCGCCCCTCACCGTCACTGTCGCCGCACCCCTCACCGTCGCCCCCGTGCCCCGCCTCCTCGTCGATTGCCGCCTCCTTAATTAGTGAGCTCATATGATTTTTTTTTAGTTAAAGCAATTATCCCGATGATGTTTTTTTGTTCATAGACATTTTTATGTTCATAAAATTAGGTTTTTTTGTTCATATATAATGTAGATGTATATGTATGTGTATGTATGTATGGATGGATGTGTAGTTATATTATTTTAGTTTATGTTTAGTTTAGTCTTAAGATTAAGAAAATTTCAGATGTGTAGTAATATTTATTTAGATGTATAGTTAATTTAGATGTTGTAATTTGTTCATAAAAATTGTGCACTTTTGTATAGAAACTTTATTTTTTCATATGTACGAAAATGTAGAATGAAAACGAAAACAAACATATAATAAAAAAACATAGGAAAAAATGAAGAAGGAAAAGAAAACCACCCGGCCCGGCCACCACCGCATTTTCATAAAGTGTTTCCACCGAGTCCACGTCACACCGATCGAGCACCCACGGCGAAGCAAGTCTTTTTTTAAGATAGTTCTTTGCTAAAGTAGGGGGGACGTCGGGAGCACCCCCCCGGCCCTCTCACTTGACCAAAACTCTCGAGGACACCCAAACCCTAGAAAAAAACGATGTCCGTCTCCTACCCCCTCCCGCCGCGCCCCTACCCGATCGACAAACTCTATTGAGGCCACCCAAATTTACCAAGTTAAAAGAGCGTTGTCGTCGAGGCCACCCCAAACCCTTCAAGCATTGCCGAGGCCACCCCCAAACCCTAGAGAAGCGTCGAGGCCAGGCCACTAATATGATTCCTTATTGTGCTTAGCTAGCTAGTTCTATGTTTGCCACTAATATATCCATCTGTAATGTTTGAATAATAATTGCCATGTTGTAAGTATTTGCAGAAACTATGGATCCGCACCCCCGAGGCGAAGCAACAGAAACGGTGTTCGGGGAGATAATCGCACACGGAAGTGATGCCGTCTTGTCGTTTCTGAACGACACATGCACCGATGGTCTAGAAAGACAGGACGAAGAAGCAGGATACGACGATGATCAAACAATGGAGGAGGAAGGACAGCGTGATGACGGCTCCGGTGACCGAATGGAGGGGGAAGGACACCGTGATGATGGCTCCGGTGACCGAACGGAGTCCGGCCAGGTATATATATTAATTAATTAAGCATGTGTAATTGATGCATTAATTGTTTTTGGTATGTACACATATTAACTCTCTTCTTTTTCTTCTTTTCTAGCCCTCCGGATCGAGCAACACTTCGGTAACGAGACGAGGCCCGAAGAGAAAGTTGCGTGCGAATGAAAGGTACACGATCATCGAAATTGATCGCGCTGGCCAACCGATTGAACACCTCTCGATCAAGCAAAAATTTAATGCTCAGTGCAGGGTTATAGTTAGGGACATGATCCCGATCAGCATCGAGCAATGGTTGAAGCCTATGGACAAAGACTCTTAGGTGTCTTATGTCAGCCATAGGCAGAAAGCTGATCTTTGGACCGCGCTGCAGGAAAATTTCACCTTCCCGCCAGAGGAGGATCCGGAGAATCCAGTTAAAAGCCAATGATCAAGGCTTATGCTCTTAAGAAGATGGCTAAGCTATTCAGGAGGTGGAAGAATGAGCTGAAATCATCGTTTGTCGACCAAGACAAGACTCCAGAATTCATCGGCCGATTTGAGAAGATCAAAGATCAGTGGCCCGTATTTGTCACCAAAAAGAAATCCGAGAGAACAGTGAAGATGTCAGCGACAAATAAGAAAAATGCTACAAAGAAGAAGCATCACCATCGCACGGGGTCAGGTGGCTACCTGAAAGCCCGGCTGTTGTGGGACAAGGCTGAGAATGACCTCATTGATAAAGGGATTGAACCAGAGACGCGACGCTGGCCAGACCGTTGCAGGACTTGGTTCTTCGGGGTTCGGGGAAAATTGGACCCTGTAATAGGGAAGTGCGTTTGGACCAACGAGCAGATGAATACACCCATCGAGAAGCTTCAGGAGTATATGAAAAAGGCGCAGCAAGGGACGTTTGTTCCAGACAGAGAGAACAACGAGCTCACAGAGGCCCTCGGGAATCCTGAGCACCCCGGACGGACACAAGGCACGCCAGGCTCCCTTTCGTGGAAGGATGGATTTCCTGACGCAGGCGGTTACAAACGCCGGGAGAGGAAGAAGAAAAAGGAGTTGACCCAACTACAGGCGCTGCACGCAAGGGTACAAGTGCTAGAGGAACGAGACGCAGTTCGCAGCACACGACCTGCTGAAGCTACACCCGAAGCTACCCCACCATCTCAGTGGAGAAGCAGCGTGGCTTCCACGGAGCTGCTTTAGGAGCCTGTCTTCACGGCTCCTGCTAGCTACCCCGTGGATGCTATCACGTAGTCTCAGAATTGCCACCTTATGACGCAGTGGATGGAATTGAAAGTCAAGGCGGCTGTTGGCTCTGTTGCACACTACTAGGGAAAAGGCTAGCGGCAGCGCGGGTGCCCGCGCTACCAATAGGGCGCTACAGCTAACTCTTAGTAGTAGCGCTGCGTGTACCCGCGCTACTACTATTGACTATAGCAGCAGCGCTTTTCAGGAACGCGCTGCTATTAGTTAGCTGTAGCGATTTCCTGGTCCCGCGCTACTGTTATATCTTTCACCATTTCCCCACTCCAGCTTCGATAAACTGCAATTTCCAGATACTAGGTACTACTAGATATCAATTTCATAAAGCATTATAGGTACTAGGTAGTACTCCCTCGGTTCGAAATTACTCGTCGTGGTTTTAGTTCAAATTTGAACTCAAACCACGACGAGTAATTTCGAATCGAGGGAGTACTAGATAACAATTTCATATATACTCAACATGCATCCTCAAGCAGTACAAGGTGACATCGACGACAATCATCATATTTAGTTCTAGATGATATCGACGACAATCATCATATGTAGTTCTACATGATATCAACGACGATCATCATATGTAGTTCTAGATGATATAGCCACACACACATATGTAGTTCTAGATGATATTGATGACGATCATCATCCTCAAGCCTGGGCGGTGGGTGTTCCTAATAGTAATTAGGATGGCCTGTCCAACACGAAGATTCTTGCCAACGAGGAATCTCTTCCACCCAACCGAGTTCAAGTGTGTGCAACCATCTGTGTCCATGCGGTAAGTACAGGTGGTGACGGAGCCCCTTGCGGTAAGGCGTAGTCCAACTGAGCCTTCTTCATCAGGCTCGATACCACAACTCACAGATATGTTCTTTGGCAATCTCTGAATAAGAAAAACATATCAATTAATAAATAGCCTCACACATACTCTTGCAAATATATTTCTATTAACTCTAGATTTCTACACTATCAAAAGACACAATACTACGCATTTGTACTAATTAATCATGAATTGTACTAATAAGTATATATGGATTATCTACACTATTGATAGTTCCTTGGATTCTACACTAATAAGCATGTGATCAGACTCTACACTAAAGTATATCATCGACTAGATTTCACAAAGCATATCATTGGACTCTACACTAAGCATATCATCGAATTCATTAAGCATATAATCAGATAATTTGCATTTATAAGTATAACAATAAAGCATATATATATCATCAAATTACTACATGCAGTACATATAACATACAATTTCATGCCGATCAACCATGGTACTTGCCAGGCGGGTCACGAATGGCACCCCGACAAAGTCATCACGTGGCGGAATTATGTCCCATAGGTTGCTCACCTCCTCCTCGCTCAGCCTCATTCTTTGAGCTATGATGGCTTCATGAAGTGGATTCTCATCATCTTCATTGAGTGGGTCCTCATTATCTTCATCATCTTCGTCATCTTCATCATCTTCCACCAGGTTGATATAAATGACAACCAGCTTGGGTCTTTCTGCTCTGAAGGAGAATCTGATCAACTCACCACCAGTAAGACGCATGCGAGCGAGGAAACGGGCCCATCCATCTCCTCCAATCTGCGACATATTGCATCCTTTCTCGACCTTCATAGTGTACGGTCCCCTAGGAGCCTCAAATGTCACAGTGTCTCCTGTCAGCTTGTTGAATTTCAACCTCACATTGCATGGGACGATCTGTGTAAGAAAAGCAAAATGACACAATGCAGTAATGCCAACACTAAAAATAAAATAGTTGTTACATTTCATCTAATTTCTTACCGCCGCATGATGAAAACTCGGATGGAAGTAGATGCCGAACAGCTTGCCAGTTGCAAGGCTGCTGGCGCACCTTGACTTGCACAGTCAACATAGTGGTGCTAGTGGTGGCGCCATTTTCCTAAAGCAATATGAGCAAAGGATTAACGATTCACTTCACAGGAAAGAAAAACAGTAGCATGTGATATTTTTCGTTCTTCCACGACAAACAATTTTATGGACAATTATAATCCTAATTTGGCCCCTATTACAAAAAAACTAAATCGAGCATACTAAATCAACTAGCATACTAAATCCACTAGCATACTAAATCCACTAGCATACTAAATCAACTAAATCAAAATGTTTTAAATCAACTAGCCTACTAAATTAACTAGCCTACTAAATAAACTAAATCAAAATATTCTAAATCAACTAAATCAACTAGCCTACTAAATCAACTGAATCATATCAACTAAATCAAAATGTTACATATGAAAGCCTACTAAATCAAA
The DNA here is from genome assembly GCA_034509565.1 of Triticum monococcum. Taxonomy (NCBI): domain Eukaryota; kingdom Viridiplantae; phylum Streptophyta; class Magnoliopsida; order Poales; family Poaceae; genus Triticum; species Triticum monococcum. The sequence goes on from CM067847.1 coordinate 703,457,843, forward strand.
ATGTATCAGGGAGGAGGGACAAGGAGGGGCGACTCGAGGAGGGAGAAGATAGTAGGACGGAGGAGAAGGCAGAGCGAGGAGGGGCCGGCCGGCGGCGAGTGGAGGGAGGACGGATCGAGGAGGAAGGCGGAGCGAGGAGGGGCCGGCCAGCGGCGAGTGGTGGGAGGACCGAGGAGGCCGGTACCGAGTCCAGCGAGGAGGATGAGGCGACAACGGCGCAGATCGGGGGAGGGGCGACGGGGGATGACCGGCGGCGCGGGGGGTGAGGAGGAGACCGAGTGAGTGTGTGTGTGCGTGTGTGTGAGTGTGATCTGTGGATGAGGCTAGTGAGTGGGGGGAGATGGAATGGCATAGCAGTAGCGCGCTATAGGGAATTGCGCTACTGCTAAACGAGCTATCAGTAGTGCCTTTCGGCGTGAACGCGCTACTGCTATGTGTCGGTATGTAAAAATAGACATAGACATAAAAAATACATTGATCATCAATGGTCTTTTTGTGTACAATCTGATTTGTCAATAGGAATCCTCGCCGATTGGTTTAAGAACTGGCGAGGATTCCTATTACGGCCACAGATCCTACACATAGAGTTCAATGAAGACCAAGTGCTTGTGAAAGTTGTAGAAGAAACATATTTAAGATGGGTAAAACTCTCTTCACGGAGCGAGGTGGGACTAAATTTTTGTAGTTAATTTAGCAATAGCGATTATTGCCTGAATGCGCTACTGCTACGTTACGTAGCAGTAGCGCTGTTTAGTTTAACGCGCTGCTGCTATAACTGGCCTCGCGGCGGCATCGTGGGAATTTTAGCAGTAGCGCTTCTTGGAGTGCACGCGCTACTGATAAACTTGTTTCAGCGGCGAGTTGTTATAGCTCGCACTACTGCTACTTAGCAGCAGCGCCTGATTTTAAAGGACGCTGCTGGTAAGATTCTGTGTATAGGCTTTTCCCTAGTAGTGGCACCTCCTGAACCTGACGCAACTTTTCACTGCTGGCCGATTCCAGAAGGATATGCTAGGGTGATGGTGGATGAAATCACAGAAGGATTCGAGGACCTCTAGCTTGACCACCCTACGGGTGATGGGGAGACTCGGTTGGGTTCTTGTCTGAAGACTCCATGCCTATGGCGGAAGGAGCTCATCAACCTTCCGAACTGAACGCCTCCGCCTCCTCCTCCTCCTCCGGCGAGTCAGGGCACTCTGCCTCCTCCACCGCCTCGTCCTCTGGCGAGTGATCAGGGTACTCAGCCTCCTTCTCCGACGCGTGGCGGCACTCCGCCTCCTTCCCCACCTGCGCTGGCGCGCCCGAGCAGCCACCAGCCTCCTCCTTCTCCGCCTCGCCAGCAAGGGCGGAAGAGACCCGCCGCCACCCCGGCTGCTTCGGCGCGTCGTAGTCCTTCTCCTCCGCCTCGTAAGCAAGCACGAAAGAAGACAGACGCAACCGCTCCATCTGCTCCGTCATCTAGCAGTACAGCCAGAGGTGGGAGGCAATACAGATTCGGTCCACCTCTCAAGCCTCTAGAGAAGTTACCATACGATAGGACTGTGGAAGAAAATGCAAAGATCATGGAAAAAGAAGTGAAGGACTTCTTTGAAGGGGTGAAAGCAAAGAGACATCCACCTCCGGAGGAGAAGGTAGACCGGGTGAAAGCAAAGCGCACTATCGATGCCCTCAGGAAACCACCAAAGTTTCCGCTGAAAAACAACTATGAGCGCATTACTGCAAAGGTATATATCGAAGCGGAGCGGTCGGAAAATACTATAAGTGATTGAAGGTTAGCAGAACGACGAGTTGGGAAAAAATTGCCCAGCTCGGCGAACAAGCGGACCAATCGTGCCCCCCGCTCAAGGTGTCTAGCGATATCGTCGCTAATGATCCGAGGATGGTGCCCGGTTATAGCAATCTTGAAGATTACCTGCCCGACGATGTACATTATGATTTCTTGGAGGTGGAAGAACACCAATACCATTACGGGAAACCTCTTGTCTAAGATGAAAAATCTCTAACAAAGATGATGCGAAGATTCCATGATTGGTACATGAAAACCTGCAGAGAGTCTGGGGGGACGAATACTTTGTATCAGAGTGTTAAAGAGGAGCACGACCTCATTGGAATTGATTTGTTGACTGTTCCATTTGAGAAGTTCTTCCAGTTGTTCAATCAAAAGGCCCTCGATAAATTAACGGTCACTTGCTACTATCTGTAAGTACTACTTCTGTCATTAAGTCTCTATATATAGCTCAGCTCTTTCATCGCATGTATATATGATTATACTCACCATATTATGCAGATTGAAGATCGTCGAGTGCAGAAAAGCATAAATGTATGATACTGGGTTCATTAACACAAATATTATAGATGAATTTCAGGTTAAAAAGAACGTCGAAGATGCTGAGGCCAACTTGCTCAAATCATTGATAATAAATCAAAACAAAGATAAATACTCTTTCCTTAAAACTTCGAGTGAGTGTTACTGTCTTGTGCATATTTGGTTTCCCTTAGTACTCGAGCGAGGTTATAGTAATGTAATTGGTGAGTTATGCATGTGTGCGCAGCTTCCACTATATTCTCCTGGAGATTAAGCTTGAGCAGGGACTCGTAACCGTCTTAGACTCGAGACGAAAAGATCCCGAGACCTATGCAGACATGACTAAAATTCTCAACAAGTAAGTTCAATCGATCATTATCGCACCATATCGGCAACTTTCTGTTCATTTCCTGATATCTCAAGTAATAATTATTTTCTTTGTCATGCAGGGTTTGGAAAAAGTTCACCGAAGAAGCTCCGGGACTGCCAATGGAGCTGTGATATACATACCCGAAAGTAAGTACTACTAGCTAGTTAGTTCCGCACATCTCCCGTTGATTCTAGCTACTTTCATCAATGCCATTTATAATGCTTCATTATCAGTTTGATTGACCTCTATTTCTCGTAAAGTGCTTGTGGCAGGAACAAGGGAATGATTACTGTGGATACTACGTGTGCGAGTTCATCTACAACGCGACTTGCAAAGATAAGCGGGCCTACTCTAAAAGACAATTTGATGTGCATACGCAATAATATTCACAATTTCATTTTATTACACCATCATTTCTGTTGATTTTCATTCATATATATGTATTAACCCCCTTCTTCAAATTAGACGTGGGAGATGCGGAATGAACTCCTACCATAAGATTGCATGAAAGCAATTCAAGAGGAATTAGCGGGATTCTTTCTTGACCACGTCCTCCATAAAGCCGGAGAATACCATGTGGAACTTGATTTCAGATGCTAGGAGATTGTAAGAGATCTTACATATTGTATATGTATGTAGCCAGTAGCGTCGGATAGATAATACGAAAACTTGTTGTTTGACCAATCTCTCGGAGAAGTAGAGGTCGGACACTTCTCTCGGTATGCATGACGAACTTCTGTACTTAATGGTTTCCTTCATTTTCTTACTAGCTAGCGTGTCGAGGGCCTCTCTATACGTATAGTACGTAGCATCAACCAAGAACGGAGATAAGAGATGACACTTCTCTCTATTAATTAATAAGCTACCTAACACAATATATGAAACACCTTAATTAACCATACAAAAGCCCCAAATCCACCTCCCTTTCAGAAAAAAATACAAACCCTAGATCCTGAACAGCTGACGCGTCGATGCCTATTGGTCCCGGTTGGTGCCACCAACCGGGACTAAAGAGCCTCCTGCCTGGGCTCGCCGCACCGGCCACGTGGAGGACCGTCTGTCCAGGTTCATATAAGAACCAGGACTAAAGGCATAGGCATTAGTAACGACCCTTTAGTCCCGGTTCCCCAACCGGGACAGATGGGCCTTATGAATCGGGACAAATGGTCCTTTTTCTACTAGTGCCTCTTGACGTCTACCACTTCATACTTGAGGCTCTTGTTGATCAAGATGCATACGCCATTTCTGTTTGCAGCCGTCCCCGTGTACCACAGCTCGAAGCCGGTATCCTCCACCTCCTTCGCCTTCTGTCCTCTCCATTTGGTTTCTTGGACGCAAAGGATATCAACACCTCTCCTCACCGCTGCATCAACTAGCTCCCGAAGCTTCCCTGTCCGAGACCCTACGTTCCAGCTACCTAAGCGAATCCTCCTAGGCTCGGCTAGCTTCCTTACCCTTCGCACTCATCGAGTCAAATGCGAAGACCCTTGCTTATTTTCCACTACATCCGGGCGCCGATGTAGCGCGCCACTAAGGATGCGACGACCCGATCCTCGCTCACTTGCCATCGTATCCGAATCAAGATACGGCGCGCCACCTGGGGGGTGACGGCCCGGCCCTTGCCCATTTTCCACCACACACGGGTTCCGATGTGGCACGTCGCTGAGAGGGTTACGCCCCAACGGAAATCTTTTGGGTTTCATCTTCATGAGAGTGGTTGAGTTTTTATGTTGGCTCGCCAAGCCTATCACAACCCTCCTCCTTTATCCGGGCTTGGGACCGACTATGTTGAGACAACATAGGCGGAGTTAGTGGAATGAATGAATGCCTTGTATAAATAAAGGAGAAGGACATGTTGTGTAGAAAGAGTTGGGTAGCACAGAAAGCCGAAGAGAGTCCAATCACTGGGTTAAATTAATAGTGGTAAAAAGAGTAGCAATGGAGGGGCAAACAACAATTTGTTAGTGTTAAGGGAAAACAAAGCCAAAAAATCAAAAGGTAAACTCTTAATGAAGAATATGATTAGAATAATGCCTGATACATTTTGATCATATGACGATCAAATTATGCGTCGCATAGTAGTACAATAATTGTGCGTCGGAAAATACTATTTCTTATTACAAAAATTGACACCAAGCCATCCGGCATTCATTACTGGAAAATAACGAGTAGGTACTCCATGGCATTCATATCGATGGATCCATATATCTTGATATACACACGTATGCATATATGTGTGGGAGTTGAGCAATGTGAGGGAAGATTGATTTACAGTTCCCATGTGTCGAACTTGCCTGAGACAAAGTCGTAGTGGCCGCCGACGAGCTTGAGGGTTCTGTTGGCCACACCCTCCTTGACAAACGGGTAGGTGCTTAGGTTCTGGAGGGACACGTTCACGGCCTCCTGTGGATGAGAACGGTTAAGAGAGAACTCTCGCTCAGCGAGTTTCCATTTATTCACATGCAAAAAGTCTGAACATTACAAGCTATCTGCCAAATACTAGTCCCTCCGTTGCATTGTATTCCGCATTAAGATTTATTTTTTGACATTTGACCAAACTTATATTTAAAATATCAACACCAACAATACTTAGAATGTATAATATGAAAAGCAATTACTTGATGCATCTAATTATACTATTAATTTGATAATGTGAATGTGAATACTTTCTGAGCATCAAAAAGATATGTCAATACTTTCTCCTACAATCTTAGCCAAACTCGATGAAATTTGACTTGAGACAAACTTATATATATAGAGTAAAACGAAACAAGTAAAGTAGTATAAAATGGTAGATGGCCAATGGTGTGAGTGAACCTTTTCCAAGATGGCACATTGGTCCTCGAAAGGCAGGTCACAACACTCGTCCTTCACCTTCTTCTTGGCCGAGAACCCGATCCTGACCCAGTCCTCAACAAAGTGGCTGACACCAACAAATCAAACTTCTCCGGTCAGACACGGACCAAGAAAATTATTATTCAGATCCAAGCTACGTACTTACAAAGAGTCGTCCTCCCCATCCTTGAGCGAGAGGAGGGCCTTAATTCCACCACAGCGGCTGTGACCAATCACCACGATGACCTTAACCTTGAGGGCACAGACGGCGTATTCGATTGCCGATCCAACGCCGGTGTGCTTGTTCTTACAGTAGCATGGGACCATGGCACCGATGTTGCGAACGGTGAATGCCTCGCCGGGCTCCAGGCCCAAGGTGACCGATGGGCACACACGCGAGTCGGCGCACGCAAACAACAAATACTGCATGACCGATATATTTAGTTTGCAATATTTTACAGTTTTTTTGGAACTCCAACATCTCATAGTTGTCAGTGATAAGCAGAGATGCTATTCATTATGGCTGGGCAGTATTAGCCAGCCTTGTGATATAAATAAAGAAATTTGTCTGTATGCCGATATCGTAAGAGCATGGTTAATAGTATAGTCAGTTGATGGCTATATATAGCTGCCACGCTATTTAGAGTAATCATCTATAATCACTCACATTTAACATAGTCTATAAGGTGGACAGTTAACTAGCACTTTTTTCAACCTTATCTCTTTCTTTCATTGTATTTATTACATTTGTTAAGAAGCACGCATAGAGCCGACCTCGAGCTCTTGCATGAGAGGTTTTTTTAGTGTCTCTTTTCTTCGCATAGAAAAAAATGCTATGTAGATCGGGATATAAACCCCTTCTCATACTTGCTCTGATAGGTGGAATAGACGTTTCTGACATAGCTTTGTGCTGAAGGCTGCCACTTTCAACGTTCTATCTCGGACCACCTTTTATTCAATCTGGCGGGAGAAACTAAATTTTGCTTTTGTGACAAGAAATCGAAAAGTAGAGACACACGGAGATAGAAAGGCAAGCAAAGCAAATAGCGGCAAGGTTCTTCCATCGCCCGTCCAAACCAAATTGGGTAACACTCTATGTCAGTTGATCGGCGCAAAGCACCAGACCAGTCGCAGCAGGACCGTCAGATGAAGCCTCTTCGAACCATAGGATGGACTGTTTTTTCCTCTCGTCCAGTCAACGTAAATTAAAGTATCCCCTCATGCCCATGATTCGCACATCTCCACCTTCCCACCCATGTGCATGCAACACTGGCAAGGCACAACAGCACCCTGCTCCCCCGACGTCGCCTCCATTTGCTGCGGCAGCCACGTCGCACCGAGGCCCGACGACTTCCCGGTGATCGTTGTCGCATCGTCAGGGATGGCCTCCGAGACTATTCGCCGCACCCATGATGTAACCTCGCCACCGCTCGTTCGTAACTGGTTGTAGCACTACCTATGTCAGTTGTAGCCCGCCGACCGACGGTTGCAGCTCGTCGGGAATAACTTCCTGACCATACGGGAAGTTATTCCTGGCGAACTTCCAAAGATGATGTGACCATACGGAAAGTTATTTCTAGAAGCTCATATCAATGCACATTATTGATATGAATAATCTATCATTCCAATTAAGTTAGGACGCCATAAGTTACCCCATCCCAAGCACACTTAGCCTGTAGGTTCTCCGGAGACGAGCTTCCAAAAAAGAAAAAGCACCTTTTTATATGAGTAGTATATCATTCGCGTTAAGTCGGAATGATTAATAAGGTGCACCTTCTTTTATGAAAGAACAAAGTGAACATAAAACTAATGTTGCTCTGTAGGCTTAGTCTGAATCCCATGTGTTAGTCACGGAACCGATGACTGGCTGGGGTGCCTACAACTCCCACTCTGGTAAATTATTTTGATTTCCATAGGTTTTCATCAGGTTTCGATCCGTCCATAATAAATCATGTTATATACCCTAAACTGCTAGTCCTCCTGCATAATATATACTCCAACCTCCACAAGACTACAAAAGTGATAGGGACGGTGACATATGAATAAGCCAAATCATATATCATGGCAACGCACATGTGAGTCGGTACAGATCCAATTTCTTGAGGGTGCATGATCCAATTTCAACGGAAGATTATCCAGTGCCTATCTTGGTAGTTGGATAAGCAGATACTAACCTATTATCAAGTGGCCGGCAATGGCCCCCCTCTTAAGGTTAGCCCGTGCTGTTAGGACAAGCTGTCGCTTAATTTTTTATATCTACTTTGACAGTAATAGGAAATGCTATGGATACCCCACCCCCAGAGTCAGAGTGTATCCCGGGTTGTACCTCGAATGGCAAGCAACATTGTTGTACAACCAAAGCAACTTTAGGGGGTTTCAACCTCCGTTCCGAAAAAAGTAAAAAGGAAGAAGAAGAGGGGAAAAAACAGAACAACTGAACAAATACTGCCCCATAGGGGAAGTAGCAGTAAGAGAGCATGACCAAATCTAGAGAGAACACACTTTTTTTTGTTGAGGACCGAGAACACACTCTGTTGGCCAAGCTTCCGGACAAACTTAACAAGCTAATCAACAAATCGCAGATGAAGTAACCAGAGTTGGCAGCTAGCCAGGGACAACATTTTATTATGGCAGTAAAGAGAAATGGTGGGGGGTACAGTACATACCGTGGGTTCCTGGTTGTCTTTGAGGGGCTCGAAGAGATCCGGCTTCTGGCTGCGACAGCCATGCCAGAGAATAATCAGTGGAAGAAGACAGAAATAAATAATCTCAAAAAGATGAAAGGAAAGCATAGCGGCAGGATCTGAGAGAGGAAGCTTACTCGTAGACCTCGGTCTTGAACTTGTCGAAGCCGGTCCTGAGGCGCTCCATCTTTCTATCTGCAGGGCTGGTTTGAAGAGGAGGACCTTGTTGGACGATGGTAGGTGGGCTTCTCGAGAAGGAAGAGGAGGCCACATATATAGCAGCTGGGGAGGGAGGCCGCTCATCTCGCATACATATACTTTTTTCTTTGCGATGGTGTCTCCCCGGATCAGCAGTGGCCGGTCAAACAAGGATAAAATTTCTTTTGTGGCTGATCAGAATGGCAAGAGCCTCCCTTTCTTCTTTCTCTTCTAGTATACTCCCCTTGATCACATTATACTAAGGCTGTCCGTCAATCGATGGTGATTAGAGCTTTCTTTAATTTGGCGGAGAGAAGAGAGTGGAGATTTTTTATATATATATAAGAGAACTAAAGGGCATCTTACACCTGATATTTATCAAGAAAAATTATAGCCAGTATAATGAAAAAAATAATTGGCGTGGATTAATCAGTACAAAATAAAATTACATTGCAAAACTCACGCCTCCTTAAAAATTTACACGAATCTTAAAGTTACTTAAAAAAACTATCATCATATTAGCCTGCAGAACAAACATATTGAATAGATTGATTTGCACACAGAAAGACTATATTATCCTTTTTGACTGAAGGTGTACCTTCTAATCCTCTTCTTTAATTTGCATTGAAATCCTTAAACTTTCATAGTTGGGGCGTACCCAACCAAAGTTCTGCAGAGCATATTACGTATCTTCTTCATCCAGATGTACGCCACCTGCCAAAGAATGAAAATTGTTCTTAATCAATGGTAATGAAAAGGGACACTTGCAAATACCTTCGCCATACCATGTTTTAATGACCGCAATAGTCAATCGTCCCAATAGATGAAATCTAAAAGCCACTAAAGAAGTATCCGCCGGAGCATCACCCACACAGAACATGCTTGCAATCCATTATCGCCGGTCCAGAAGGTTAAAGAGCTGAATCATGTCGTGGAACAATATATAGAAGAAGATGTCAAAGTCATCGCAAGAATGGCCAACCAATTGCTCTCCTTGAAGAACACACTAACTTCTAGGATCTGAAGAGAGCCAGCGGACCCGGGGAAACAAACTCGTACAGGTCCTTCGTCGACACTGGATCGGACGTCATCGAGGCAGGGAGAGACCGGACATACCTTATTCCAACACGCCACTGTTGCACCACCTCGCCGATGTCGCCAGGAAAACAAAACCTAAGGAGAAAAAAAAAGGGAATGTACTGACGAGTCCCACTTCTCTTGATGCCGCCGGCGAGGCCGCCTGATGGGGAAGAGGAAGGGGACCAATGCAGTGGCTTAAGAAATAAACTTGGTGACGTCGTTAAGAGAGTAGAGATTTGTGGGAAGAACTTAGGTGAGAACCCTAGTGGAAGGCGAGGAGGCGGAGGCCATCTCCTTTACTCTCAGCCTTGCCATCGACCCTATTTATCAACTCATCATTGCCCTTGCCACTTCTCAGGGTAGATTGCACTAGTTACATGGGCGAGGTGCATTACTAAACCTCACTTTCCAACATCTTGAGGGAGTTTGGCAATGTGACTGGCCTTGTTACCAACTTCTGCAAGAGTCAACTAGAACCCAGTCGATACCATGGCATCGACCTTCACATGTCCTCATTGACCTCCCTGCGATAATCATTACGTTCCCGGTGAAGTACCTCGGCTTGCCACTCTCTATCAGAAAAATGAAGCAGGTTCATTGTTAGTATCTTGAGGATAAGGCCGCCGCGAATCTTAGATATGCTTGACTCGGGATAAATCTAGAACATCAATTATTTTTAACAAAGGGAGTACCTAAGATCTAGACCGGGCACATAGACCGACACTGTTCTCCTGCCCACTTTGTGCATATATCATGAATGCACACATACATGTCCACGAAAGAAAAAAAATGTCCATCCGCCTCCCAGATCCAAGGTGGAATTGGAAATTGGTAAACCAGCTGAGCTCATCCACAGTTACTATCCAGCAGCCGGCATTTGCCCCACAAATCGGTTACCCAGCAGTAACTGCCTGCTATAACCATCAGTCAGTTATTTTTGACATGTATCATGTATGATGCCAGCCTATTTCTTATAAAACAAATCAAATATTAAAACAAACATTAGGACAGGGTATATATGTTTAGAAACTCCAAAAGAGGTTAATAGTTGATAGGAAGCTGACGAAATGGATGACTCCGTCGTTATTCTTATTCTGCAAACTTCTGTATATCAAAGTCAAACTGCTCAACATTACGCCCAAGGATGGAGACATATCTCTCTCCAAGATAACAGGAACATGGAGTAGACCTATAGCCTAATTCGTGGCCTTTCGGTCTTAGCAATAATGCCTGATAGACTCCTCAATAATTCATGACCTTTCAGTCATAGCAATAAAGCCTGATAGTAAGACTCCACGCCTTATCGCTTCATGGAAAAGCCACTACAGCACTACATGTTTGATTTCTTAATGCACCATAAGAACTTTCGCCTTTCCAGTTGAGACGTTTGTTGTGTCGTTTTCAATCCAGAGCACATTATCATCTTTAGTTAACATTATCACCGGCCACCTCTTTGGAAACCCGTTCATCTCGCATATTATATCGAGTTTGCCGACATGCACATATAGATGGTGGATGCAGAAAGGATAAAATAGACACACGTTGTTGTGTTTTAGACCCGGCCTATACGTGGAGGAGTAAAGAACCAAGGGCCGGCCCTAAGGGGGGGGGGGGGGGGGGGGGGGGGCGCCCCGTGCCCCCAAAATCGAGGGGGCCCGCCCCAAGTTTGCACGTAGGCTATGGCCCAAATTTTTCTGATGGATGATGGACGGGTGGGCCTCACGCAGCACATTGGAACGTGGGCACGCAGCGAGGCAGGAGGTAGCGATCAATTTGTTTCTAGTTCAGCACGTGCACGCGAAAAAATAGGAACTGATTGATCTCCCTTGATTCCCTTCATTCACGCAGCAGTTCCCAATTTCCCATCTGTGGCCGCCCACGCTTCGTCTCTTCGCGACTGCGCGCTTGGCGCTCCTTTTCTCTTTTCTCCTGAATCGAATATTCCTTCCTAATTCATTCACCGATTTCAATTCTCTAGAGCCGTCGCAACACCAATTTGCTGTCCGTCCATAAACGATTCAACCACCCGAGGTATATCTTATATTCATGTTGTTGTTCGTAGTCTTCTATAGATGAATAGTCGGCACATCGGCTCTGTTCAACAATTGTCAATTGATGCATATCTTTTTTATTTTCAGCATTGTCAATCACAGCGCCGAAATATTCATAAGTTTTTTCAAGACTAGTACTGGTGCTTCAACCACTTCATCATTGAACCTAAGGATAAAGGTGATGCAAAAACATCTTTTTAATGCACATGGTGGCTTTGAGTTCTTAGTTAGTATGATTATTTGGCATGATATTGTATTTGCAGTAAATAAAGTGAGCAATCTGTTGCAATCGTCAGCCATGTGTTTTGACTCTGCTTTGAATCAAATACAAAGTATAACACAATATTATGAGAAGTGTGGTGAGGGGTTTTCTTCTAGTTTAATCATTGCTAAAGATATTGCAACTGAAATGGGTGTAGAGCCATTGTTTCGAGTAAAACATGGAAAACACAGTTTGACGAAAGTGATTGTCAAGAAAAAATCTACAAACTGAGAATACTTTCCAAGTTAACTTTTATTTTGTTTTGGTTGATATGGCGATCACTTCTTTATTGATATATTTAGATTTTATTGATCTCGGGCACCCTGATGTCACTGAACGGAATTGAACCTGAGATATATAATCTTATTTCTGAATGTTAGAAGAATTTTTTTAAGGTAATATGTATAAATTATTTGGTATGCATACTGATTTTGAATGCATTTAATGAAGTGTATTTGATAATTTCAAAAACATATCTATATTGATTTTCATTTTTATGATGTCTATTAAAGGCCCCGAGTATAAGTCTCGTCCCGGGCTCCCAAAATCTCAGGACCGGCCCTGAGAACCATCTTCGACGGGATGGAACTTCCGTAGGTGACTTGCACTACCGTGATGTCCTCACAAAAACTGAGAAGAAATGATTAACTCAAATCTTTTTTTTATTTGTGAGAAAACTTTCGATCTATTCATTTTTAATTATGGCAGTACAATGAACACCAGAAATAATAAAAATTATATTCAGATTCATAGACCATCTAGGAACAACTACAAACACTGAAGCGAGCCGAAGATGTGCTTCGATGAAAACAAAGCTACTCGAGAAACAGACTCTGGTAATTTGGAAATTAGATCCAGAAAATGTGCCCTCCAAAACCTGAATGAAGCGTCGTGGCTCGTCTGCCTCAAATTTATACCGAGGATGGTCCATGCAGCCAAAATAACAGGAGATCTCAGTGGGGAATAGGCCTGGACTCTCGATATAAACCGAAATTTCGGTTAATATATTTCAGTATTATTTATATTTTGGTTAGACAAAATGCTAGTCAAAATGGCTCAAAAATTAGAAAACCGAAAATTCGGTCAACCGATAATTCAGTACGGTATTCGGTTTATACCATATATACTGAATGGTTAGTTCAGTTGCATGCGCACTGTACATGTTCCGACGTAGCCTCTTAGGCCTTATACGATGCATGGTGCTTATGGGAGGTGCTTGAAGAAATAAATCAGGCTATTTTTAAGTGTTAGAATATATAACCGTATTGTTTTATATAGATATACGGTTGTATATGTGTAGTCCATGTATAGGTGTCCGTATATTGTATGATACGAACTCTGCCTTGTAACCTCTATATGTTGATCAATACAAGGCACCACAACGTGTGGTTTCCCTAATCTTACATGGTATAGAGCCTAAAACCCTAACCCTAGCCTGCGCCGCCCTCCTCCTCCTTCCTCTGCCACCGAAGCCACCACCCCTCTCGCCGCCGCGCCCCGCAATGCCACCTCCATGTCGCAGCCCGATGCGGACGCAACGAACCAGGCGCTGGCCGCGGCCAAGGAGCGCCAGGACGCCGAGGCCGAGGCCGCCAAGGCCAAGCTGCCTCTCGCGACCGCCGCCGATGGACCCGGGACGAGCACGGGGTCTTTCTCCATGACCTCGCTGCATGCCCAGGCCGTCAGCCTACACTCCATTAAGGGACACGCTCCCGTTGAGCTCGCGCTTGAAACCGGCGTTCACTGTCAGTGGCACACTCTCTTCCACGCCGCCTGCCGCAAGTACGCACTCCTGGATCACCTCGACTTCGACGCCCCCGATGCGCCGAACCCGGAGTGGTCTCTCCTCGACGCCACCATCGTCTCTTGGCTCTATGGGTCTGTCTCGCTCAACATCCTCGATGTTGTCATGACGCCCGGTGACGATCCCCTCACCGTCGATCTCTGGAACAGCATCAACGGTCTCTTCAACGACTACAAGATCAATAGTCAGCTCCACCTCACGGCCGAGCTCGGCGATGTCAAGATGGAGAGATGAGCATGACCGACTATCTTCAGAAGGTCAACTCCCTCTCCGATGGACTTGCGGATCTTGGCGCCCCGTTGATGATGCCGAGATCGTGGTTCACTGCCTCAACAGCCTCTTCGAGCAATACGAGTCCGTCGCCGATCTGATCTCCCTCATGCCCGATATGACCTTCGCGCAGTGCCGCTCGTTGCTCGTGCTCCAGGACATGAAGCACAAAAATCGCCACGCTCGCAACTCGAACACGGCCCTCTTCACCAACAACGCCGGCAACCCTGGCAAGGCCTCTGGAAAAGGAAAGAAGAAGAAGAAGAAGGCCGCCGCTGGAGTTGCCAAGGAGATCATCCCGGCGCCCGTGACGCCGCCGACTGCCACTCCTTCCTGGCCCTCGTCGCAGCATCCCCAGAACGGTGCCATCCAGATGTGCACTGGTAGAAAAAGGGCCTACAGCCCCGGTTCGTAAGGGCCTTTAGTCCCGGTTCCTGAACCGGGACTAAAGTGTCGGTACTAATACCTCCCCCTTTAGTCCCGGTTCAATCCAGAACCGGGACTAAAGCCCCTCCACGTGGGCAGTGCGCAGAGCCCAGGCAGGAGACCCTTTGGTCCCGGTTGGTGGCACCAACCGGGACCAATAGGCATCCACGCGTCAGCATTTCTGTGGCTGGGGTTTTAGTTTTTTTTTTGAAGGGGGGGGGGGGGTTTGGGGGTTTTGGGGGGTTAATTTAGGTGTTTCATATATTGTGTTAGCTAGCTATAATTAATAGAGAGAAGTGTCCTCTCTTATGTCCGTGCTTGGTCGACGCTACGTACTATACATACGTATAGAGAGGACTAGACACGCTGGCTAGCTAGTAAGCAAACGAAGGAAACAGAAAATCGTCATGAACATATATGCATACAGAGAGAAGTGATATCGACCACCTCTCCTACTACGAGAGATTGGTCGAACAACACGTTCTCGTATATCTATCTGACACTACCGGCTACATATATACAGTAATTATCTCTTACAAATATAATCATACGGACTCAGGTTTAACATAGAATTCTCCGTCTTCAGAGATCACGTGGTCAAGAAAGAATGCCGCCAATTCCTCTTGAATTCCTCGCATGCGAGCTGGTGCTAGGAGTTCATCCCTCTTCCGAAACATCTAATTTAAAGAAGGGGGTCAATACATATATATATATGTATGAATGAAACTCAACACAAATGATGGTAATAAAATAAAATTGTGAATGTTGTTATTTACGTACTTCATATTATTCCTCAGTGTAGCCCCGCTCACAGGTCGTGTGGCGGATGGACTCGCAAACATAGTATCCACAGAAATCATTCCCTTGTTCCTGCCACAACCACTTTACAAGAAATAGAGGTTAGTCAAACTGATAAGTAAGAATGCCAAATGATATTGTTGAAACTAGCGCTTGAATGACTAGTAGATGCGCTTAAAATGCTACTATAGCTAGTACTTACTTTCGGGTGTCTAAATTGCAGCTCCTTCGGCAGTCCCGGAGCTTTTCTGGTGAATTTTCTCCAAACCCTGCCGGACAAAGAAAATAATTACTTGATATATCAGGAAATGAACAAAGTTGCTGATATGGTGGATAATGATCGATTTAACTCACTTCTCGAGTATTTGAATCATGTCTGCATAGTCCTTGGGATCTTTTCATCTTGAGTCTAAGACGGTTACTAGTCCCTGCTCAAGCTTAATATGTAGGAGAATATGGTGGAAACTGCACACGCATGCATAACTCATCAATTACATTACTATAACCTTGACTAATATATAAGGGAAACCGAATACGCACAAGACAGTAACACTCACTTGAAGTTGTAAGGAAAGAGTATTATATCTTTGTTTTGATTTATTATCAACGATTGTAGCATGCTGGCCTCGGTTTCTGCGCCATGAAATTTAACCTGAGTTGCATCTATGAGATATGTGTTAATGAACCCAATATCACCGACTTGTCTTTTCTTCAATTCGACGATCTTCAATCTGCATAATATAGTGAGGATGATTATAAATACATGCAATGAAAGAGCTAAGCTATATAGAGAAACTTAATGATAGAAGTAGTACTACTTACAGACAGTAGCAGGCGACCGTTGTTTTATCGAGGGCCAATTGATTGCCAAACTGATAGAACTCCTCAAATGGAACAGGCAACAGATCAATTCCAATGAGGTCATGCTCCTTTTTAACTTTCAAATACAAAGTACTCCTCCCCCCAGAGTCTCTGCAGATTTTCAAGTACCAATCATGCAATCTTCGCATCATCGTTGATAGAGATCTTTCATCTTTGACGAGAGGCTTCCCGTACTCGTATCTTTGTATCTGCATCTCCATGGGTTCATAATGTACTTCGTCGGGAAGGTAATCTGCAAGATTGCTATAACCGGGCACCATCCTCGGATCATTAGCGACGTTGTGGCTAGGAACCTTGAGCGGGGGGGGGGGGGGGGGGCATGATTGCTTCGCTTGTTTGCCGAGCTGGGCAATTTGTTTCCCAGCTCGTCGTTCTTTCAGCCTTTGATCATAGTTTCCTTTCCAATAATGCGGTCATAGTTTCCTTTCGGCGGATCAGACTTCGGTGGTTTTGTCAGGGCAGCCAGAGTGCGCTTCACTTTCACCCGATCTACCTTCTCCTCCAGAGGTGGATGTTTCTTTGCTTGCACCCCTTCAAAGAATTTCCTCACTTCTTCTCGCGCGATCTCGGCGTTCTCCTCCTGGGTCCTCTCGTATGGTAACTTCTCTGGAGTCTTCAGAGAAGGACCGAATCTGTATGTCCTCCCGCCTCTGGTTGTACTGCTAGACGCCGACCGAGCAGACGAAGCGGTTGTCTTCTTTACTTGCTTAACAGGCGGAGGAGAAGGACTACGACCCGCCGGAGCAGCTGGAGCGGCGGCAGGTCTCTTCCGCCCTTGCTGACGAGGCGGAGAAGGAGGAGGCTGGCTGCTCGGGCGTGTCGGCGCAGGCGGAGACAGAGGCGGAGTGCCGCCATGTGCCGGAGAAGGAGCCGGCCGAGGGCCCTGATCGTCACTCGCCAGAGGAGGAGGCGGTGGAGGAGGCGGAGTGCCCTGACTCGCCGGAGGAGGAGGAGGAGGCGGAGGCGTCCAGTTCGGAAGGTTGATGAGGTCCTTCCGCCATAGGCATGGAGTCTTCAGAGCAGACCCCAGCCGAGTCTCCCCTTCACCGGTAGGGTGGTCAAGCTGGAGGTCCTCAAATCCCTCCGTTATCTCATCCACCATCACCCTAGCATATCCTTCTGGAATCAGCCGGCAGTGAAAAGTTGCGCCGGGTTCAGTAGGATAAACAGAGCCAACAGCCGCCTTGACCTTCAAATTCATCCATTGCGTCATAAGGTGGCAATTTTGAGACTCCGTTATAGCATCCACAGGATAGCTGGCAGGAGCCGTCAAGGCATGCTCCGGCTGAAGCAGCTCGGTGGAAGCCACGCTGCTTCTGCGCTGAGATGGCAGGGTAGCTTCGGGGGAGGCTTCGGCAGTACGTTTGCTGCGATTTGCTTCTCGTTCCTCTATCGCTTGTACCCTTGCGTGCAGCGCCTGCAGTTCAGTCTGCTGCACTTTTTTCCTCCTCTCATGGGATTTGTAACCGCCTGCGTCCGGAAACCCAACTTTCCACGGAATGGAGCCTGGCGTGCCTCATGTCCGTCCAGGGTGCTCAGGATTCCCGAGGGCCATTGTGAGCTCGTCGTGCTCTCTGTCTGGAAAGACGTCCCTTCCTGCGCTGCTTCGATATACTGCTTAAGCTTACTGACTGGTATGTCCATTTGTTCGTTCGTCCAAATGCACTTCCCTGTTTCATGGTCCAAGGTTCCGCCAGTCCCGAAGAACCAAGTCCGGCAACGGTCTGGCCAGTTATTTGTCTCTGGTTCGATCCCTTTATGAACCAGATCATTCTCAACCTTGGACCACTTAGGCTGGGCTACGAGGTAGCCACCTGACCCCGTGCGATTGTGAAGCTTCTTCTTCGCAGCATTTTGCTTGTTTGTCGCCGACATCTTCTGACTCTTTTCCGATGTCTTGTAGGCCACAAATGCGGGCCAGTGATCTCTGATCTTCTCGTATCTGCCCTTGAATTCTGGTGTCTCTTTTTTATCGACAAACCTATTCAGCTCTTTCTTCCACCTCCTGAATAGATCTGCCATCCTCTTCAGAGCAAAAGACTTGATTAATTTCTCTTTAATTGGGTTCTCTGGATTATCCTCTGGCGGTAGGGTGAAATTTGACTTCAGCTCAGTCCAAAGATCATTTTTCTGCATATCATTGACATAAGACACCTCAGGGTCTTCTGTAGCCGGCTTAAACCATTGCTGGATGCTTATCTGGATCTTGTCCCTAACCAGAACCCCGCACTGAGCAACAAATGCGCTCTTTGTCCGGAGGGGTTCAATAGGTTGGTCGTCGGGCGCGATTGCTGTGATCTCAAGCTTTTCATCCGAGCTCAACTTTTTCTTCGGGCCTCGTCTCTTTACCGAAGTTGTGCTTGATCTGAAGGCTAGAAAAAAGAACAAAGACTTAATTAATATGTGTACATACCAAAACAATGAATGCATCAATCAGCTAGTCAGCATAGGCTTAACTAATATATATATACCTGGCCGGACTCGGTTCGGTCACCGGAGCCGTCATCAGGTCTCCTTCTTGCACCGGCATTGGGTCACCGGAGCCGTCCTCATGTTCTTCTTCTTGCACCGGCATTAGGTCACCGTAGCCAGCTTGTTCACCCTCTCCTTCCAGACCATCGGTTTCGTTGAGATAGTACGAGACGGCATCACATCCTTGTGCGATTATCTCCCTCAACAACGCTTCTTTTGTTGCTTCGTCTAGGGCGGTGTCCATAGTTTCTACAAATATTTACAACATGGCAATTATTATTCAAACATGACAGATGGATATATTAGTGCCAAACGTAGAACTAGCTACCTAATCATAGTAAGCTATCAGGAGGGGGTATATATCGACAACGACGACACTACACCCTCGTTCCCGATAAAAAAAAGAGGAAGAAGAAGAAAAAAAAAAGAGAAGAAGAAAGAATAGAGGAGAAGAACCCTCGAACCCTCGACCCCTAGACGACCCTCTTCTTCCTCTCATGTTCGAGAGGATCGCCGAGGGGTCGGGAGGTTGCCTAGTGTCAAAGGATTCAACAAAACCATGTCTTCATCATTAGGCAAAAGTAACATGTGCATGATGGTACGAAGCTCTTCAAAGTTGTTCTGGAACGGACTCCCAGATAGGATAATTCACTTTTTGGTACAAAGTTCAGCAAGAGCCTTCCGAATATCACTATTTGGAAGGCCTTTGCTGAATTGGTACCAAAAGGCGGATTATTCTATCCGGGACTCCATTCCAAAACAACTTTGCAGAACTTCGTACCAACATGCCCTGGTTACTTCCGGCTAATGATGAAGGCATGGATTTCTTCAATACTTTAACACTAGGAAACCTCTCTCGACCCCTCGGCGATCCTCGACCCCTGGAACCCTCGACGACCCTCGAACCCTCGACGACCCTGGAACCCTTGACCCCTCGATGATCCTCTTCTTCCTCTCATGTTCGAGAGGATCGCCGAGGGGTCGGGAGGTTGCCTAGTGTCAAAGGATTCAACAAAACCATGTCTTCATCATTAGGCGAAAGTAACATGTGCATGATGGTACGAAGCTCTTCAAAGTTGTTCTAGAACGGACTCCCAGATAGGATAATTCGCTTTTTGGTACAAAGTTCAGCAAGAGCCTTCCGAATATCACTATTTGGAAGGCCTTTGCTGAATTGGTACCAAAAGGCGGATTATTCTATCCGGGACTCCATTCCAAAACAACTTTGCAGAACTTTGTACCAACATGCCCTGGTTACTTCTGGCTAATGATGAAGGCATGGATTTCTTCAATACTTTGACACTAGGAGAAGAAGAAAGGAATAGCTAGAGGAGAAGATCGAAGAAAAAAAGAAGAAAAAAAAGAGGAGAAGAAGAAAGGAATAGTGGAGAAGAAGAGAAAATAGAATATATTCTATTTTCTCTTCTTCTCCACTATTCCTTTCTTCTTCTCCTCTTCTTTTTCTTCTTTTTTCTTCTTCTTATTTATTTCTCCTCTTCTTTTCGGTAGAGGAAACCCTAAATAGCTAGCAAGTATCGTGGGTGTGAGATACACGTGGCCTTCGGTGTCGGACACTACATCCACGTCCCACAAGTGACGTGGGCGTCGAAGCCCGCGCCACTTGTGGGATGTCGATGTAGTGTCTGACACCGACGGTACATGTATCTCACACCGACGATACTTTCTATTTAGGGTTTCTCCTCTACCGCTCGGCGACCCTCTCGACGACCCTCGTTCCCGATAAAATAAAGAGGAAGAAGAAGAAGAAAAAAGAAGAGAAGAAAGAATAGAGGAGAAGGCTTCCTCTTCTTCCTCTCCTCTTCTTCCCCTTCTTCCTCGCCTCTCTCATGAATGTCCGGCGTTCTCGACCCCCCCCCCCATGTGTCGAAGAAAAAAAAGAAGAAAAAAAAAGAGGAGAAGAAGAAAGGAATAGAGGAGAAAAGAGAAAATAGAATATATATATTCTATTTTCTCTTCTTCTCCTCTATTCCTTTCTTCTTCTCCTCTTCTTTTTCTTCTTTTTTCTTCTTCTTATTTATTTCTCCTCGTCTTCCTCTCCCCTCTCGGCGACCCTAGACCCCCTCTCGACCCTCGACCCCTAGGCGACCGTCGACCCCTCTCTTTTTTTTCCTCTTCTATTTTATCCTCTTCTTCCTCTACCGCTCGGCGACCCTCGACGACCCTCGTTCCCGATAAAAAAGAGGAAGAAGAAGAAAAAAAGAGGAGAAGAAAGAATAGAGGAGAAGATCTCCTCTATTTTTTCTTCTCCTCTTTTTTCTTTTCTTATTCCTCTTCTTTTTTTATCCTCTTCCTCCTCTCATGTTCGACGACCCTCGACCCCTCGGCGACCCTAGACACCTCGGCGACCCTAGACCCCCTCTCGACCCCCTCCTCTTCTCCCTCTTCTAATTCATTTGTTCATATGAATATACAAACATTTTCATATTTACAATAATTAATATCACCAAAAAAATCTATGAACAGAAAAAATCCTAATTTTTCTAAAAAACTATCTTTTGCATATATACATGAAGATAGATATATACACAGAGAACATATATATACATATATATAAAAAACAAGCATATATATATATATATGAAAAAAAAGCATATATATGAAAAAAATGCTAGCTAGGGCGCCGGCCGGACCAGAGGAGGACCGCGGAGTCGGCGGCGAGGATGGCGACGGGGCAGTGGGCGCGCGCTTGGGGTAGGAGACGCGGGCGACGGCGACGGCGGGCGTCCGGCAAGGGGCTGGCGCGGGCGACGCCGAGGGCGGGACGGGGCGGTGCGCGTCGGGGCAGGGACGAGGGCGACGGTGACGGGGGCGGGCCGGGGCGGCGCACGTCGCGGGCGACGGCGACGATGGGCGCGGGCGACGGCGACGATGGGGGCGGGCGGCGTCGGGGCAACCTGGCGGCGTCGGCAACTGCAAGTGCAAGATGAGAATGAAAAATTCCAAAGTGTGGCCTTATATAGCAGAGGCTTTAGTCTCGGTTCGTGGCAGTAACCGGGACTAAAGGTGGGCATTAGTCCCGGTTGCTTCCACGAACCGTGACCAATGGCCTCTTTTCGGCAGCCCAAAGGGCGGGAAGCGAAGCCCATTGGTCCCGGTTGGTGGCACCAACCGGGACTAAAGGAGGGCAATGGTCACGGTTGGTGCCACGAACCGTGACCTATGCACCCTTTAGTCCCGGTTGGTTCCACCAACCGGGACCAATGCCCTTGTGGGCCCCGCGCCCAAAAGTATAGTCCCACATCGCTAGTTGACAGCGCCCAACACCAGTTTATAAGCTCTGTTGCCTCCTCCCTCTCGAACTCCTCTGAACTGAAGGCCTATGGGCCTAATTTGACACTGCTTTGCCTGTGGGCCTATTGGGCCTTCTGCGGGCCTGAATCCTGGCCCATGTAGGGTTTCTAGTCGTATTCAGGCCGTGGAGGCCCAGTAGGTGGCATTTTTTTTGGTTTTTTCTTTTTTCTTTTTACATTTTCTTGGTTTTTTATTTTTTTATTTCTACTCAAAACTAAATACTTACAGTTTTTTAGTGATTTCTTTTTGCTTTTAGGTCACAAAAATTATAAACTTTCTGTTAGTGCCACTAGTTTTAAATTTTAAATAGTTTAAATTTGAATTTTTAAAAATTTGTGTGAATCACTAGTTTATGAATAACTTTACTATAAATTTAGAATTTTTTTCTATTTATTTTCTATTTCTACTTACAACTAAATACTTACAGTTTTTTAGTGATTTCTTTTTGCTTTTAGGTCACAAAAATTATAAACTTTAGTTGATCATAACATAAATTATATTTTGATCACTATTTATAGTTTGATTTTAGGTCACACAAATTATATTCTTTTTGCTATTGAAGAATATTATAGTTTTATTTTAGTTGATCATAACATAATATTTTAATTGATTGTTTTTATTTTCATAAAAGTTTTGTAGTTCATTCTATTTGCTATTAATTCATTCTTTGAGCTAAATGACTCTGAAATTGGAAAGCATTTCAAAATGAACTCTGAAAAGGTTGAAAGTTGGCATGGTATCATCATTTCACCCACATAGCATGTTCCAAAAAGTAGAGAGGGTTACGACAAAAACTTGATGCACTTCGTGTACAAAATGGACAATCACTTTCGAAGTATCAAAGTTTCAAACCATAAGACATGAAAGCATTTCAAATAAACTCTGAAAAAGTTGAAAGTTGGGATGGTATCATAATTTCACCCACATAGCATTTGCTTATTGCGGGAGAAAGTCTTCACTTTTTCTTCGCTTGTGTCATTTGCTTATTGCGCCATAACCATGGATAATCTTCATTGTTTATCAGGATGCTTGGGTCAGCCTTGACATTAAAGGGAGGAATTTCATGAAACTTTTCATAATCTTCAGACATGTCTGTCTTGCCGTCCACTCCCAGGATGTCCCTTTTTCCTGAAAGAACTATGTGGCGCTTTGGCTCATCGTATGATGTATTCGCTTCCTTATCTTTTCTTTTTCTCAGTTTGGTAGACATGTCCTTCACATAGATAACCTGTGCCACATCATTGGCTAGGACGAACGGTTCGTCAGTGTACCCAAGATTTTTCAGATCCACTGTTGTTATTCCGTACTATGGGTCTACCTGTACCCCGCCGCCTAACAGATTGACCCATTTGCACTTAAACAAAGGGACCTTAAAATCAGGTCCGTAGTCAAGTTCCCATATGTCCACTATGTAACCATAATATATATCCTTTCCGCTCTTGGTTGCTGCATCAAAGCGGACACCGCTGTTTTGGTTGGTGCCCTTTTGATCTTGGGCGATCGTGTAAAATGTATTCCCATTTATCTTGTATCCTTTGTAAGTCAATACAGTCAAAGATGGTCCCCTGGACAACAAGTACAACTCATCACAAACAGTGTTGTCACCTCTGAGACATGTTTCCAACCAACTGCTGAAAGTCCTGATGTGTTCACATGTAATCCAGTCGTCGCATTGCTCTGGGTGTTTGGAGCGCAGACTGTTCTTGTGTTCATCGACATACGGGGTCACCAAGGTAGAGTTCTGTAGAACTGTGTAGTGTGCTTGAGACCAAGAATATCCGTCCCTGCATATTATTGAGTCTCTTCCAAGAGTGCCTTTTCCAGTCAGTCTCCCCTCATACCGCGATTTAGGGAGACCTATCTTGTTAAGGCCAGGAATGAAGTCAACACAAAACCCAATAACATCCTCTGTTTGATGGCCCTTGGAGATGCTTCCTTCTGTCCTAGCGCGGTTACGGACATATTTCTTTAGGACTCCCATGAACCTCTCAAAGGGGAACATATTGTGTAGAAATACGGGTCCTAGGATGACAATCTCGTCGACTAGATGAACTAGGACGTGCGTCATGATGTTGAAGAAGGATGGTGGGAACACCAGCTCGAAACTGACAAGACATTGCGCCACATCACTCCTTAGCCTTGGTACGATTTCTGGATCGATCACCTTCTGAGAGATTGCATTGAGGAATGCACATAGCTTCACAATGGCTAATCGGACGTTTTCCGGTAGAAGCCCCCTCAATGCTACCGGAAGCAGTTGCGTCATAATCACGTGGCAGTCATGAGACTTTAGGTTCTGAAACTTTTTCTCTGGCATATTTATTATTCCCTTTATATTCGACGAGAAGCCAGTCGTGACCTTCATACTGAGCAGGCATTCAAAGAAGATTTCTTTCTCTTCTTTCATAAGAGCGTAGCTGGCAGGACCTTTATACTGCTTCGGAGGCATGCCGTCTTTTTCATGCAAACGTTGCAGGTCCTCCCGTGCCTCAGGTGTATCTTTTGTCTTCCCATACACGCCCAAGAAGCCTAGCAGGTTCACGCAAAGGTTCTTCGTCACGTGTATCACGTCGATTGAGGAGCGGACCTCTAGGTCTTTCCAGTAGGGTAGGTCCCAAAATATAGATTTCTTCTTCCACATGGGTGCGTGTCCCTCAGCGTCATTCGGAATAGGTAGTCCACCGGGACCCTTTCCAAAGATTACGTAGTGTAAATCATTGGCCATAGCAAGCACGTGATCACCAGTGCGCATGGCGGGCTTCTTCCGGTGATCTGCCTCGCCTTTGAAATGCTTGCCTTTCTTTCGACATTGATGGTTGGTCGGAAGAAATCGACGATGGCCCAGGTACACATTCTTCCTGCATTTGTCCAGGTATATACTTTCAGTGTCATCTAAACAGTGCGTGCATGCGTGGTATCCTTTGTTTGTCTGTCCTGAAAGGTTACTGAGAGCGGGCCAATCGTTGATGGTCACGAACAGCAACGCCTTAAGGTTAAATTCCTCCTGTCTGTGCTCATCCCACGTACGTACACCGTTTCCATTCCACAGCTATAGAAGTTCTTCAACTAATGGCCTTAGGTACACATCAATTTCGTTGCCGGGTTTCTTAGGGCCTTGGATGAGAACTGGCATCATAATGAACTTCCGCTTCATGCACATCCAAGGAGGAAGGTTATACATACATAGATTCACGCGCCAGGTGTTGTGATTGCCGCTCTGCTCCTCGAAAGGATTAATGCCATCCGCGCTTAAAGCAAACCATACATTCCTTGGGTCCTTTGCAAACTCATCCCAGTACTTTCTCTCGATTTTTCTCCACTGTGACCCGTCAGCGGGTGCTCTCAACTTCCCATCTTTCTTTCTGTTCTCACTGTGCCATCGCATCAACTTGGCATGCTCTTCGTTTCTGAACAGACGTTTCAACCGTGGTATTATAGGAGCATACCACATCACCTTCGCAGGAACCCTCTTCCTGAGAGGCTCGCCGTCAACATCACCGGGGTCATCTCGCCTGATCTTATACCGCAACGCACCGCATACCGGGCATGCGTTCAGATCCTTGTATGCACCGCGGTAGAGGATGCAGTCATTAGGGCATGCATGTATCTTCTCCACCTCCAATCCTAGAGGGCATACGACCTTCTTTGCTGCGTATGTACTGTCGGGCAATTCGTTATCCTTTGGAAGCTTCTTCTTCAATATTTTCATTAGCTTCTCAAATCCTTTGTCAGCCACAACATTCTCTGCCTTCCACTCCGGCAATTCCAGTACGGTACCGAGCTTTGTGTTGCCATCTTCGCAATTGGGGTATAACCCTTTTTTGTGATCCTCTAACATGCGATCGAACTTCAGCTTCTCCTTTTGACTAATGCATTGCGTCCTTGCATCGACAATGACCCGGCGGAGATCATCATCATCGGGCACATCGTCTGGTTCCTCTTGATCTTCAGCAGCTTCACCCGTGGCAGCATCATTGGGCACATCGTCTGGTTCCTCTTGATCTTCACCAGCTCCCCCGTTGTAGCATCACCGTATTCAGGGGGCACATAGTTGTCATCGTACTCTTCTTCTTCGCCGTCTTCCATCATAACCCCTATTTCTCCGTGCCTTGTCCAAACATTATAGTGTGGCATGAAACCCTTGTAAACAGGTGGGAGTGAAGGATTTTCCAGTTAGAGTAAGACCTCGTATTCCCACATTCAGTGCATGGACAACACATAAAACCATTCTTCTTGTTTGCCTCAGCCGCATCGAGAAACTCATGCACGCCCTTAATGTACTCGCGGGTGTGTCTGTCACCGTACATCCATTGCCGGTTCATCTGCGTGCATTATATATAATTAAGTGTCCAAATTAATAGAAGTTCATCATCACATTAAAACCAAAGTGCATACATAGTTCTCATCTACTAACATATAGCTCTCCAGAGCATCTAATTAATTAAACCATACATTGAAACTATGTAAAACATTTCAATGCGAAAACAACTGCGATCATAATCGCAACCGGGGTAACAATTGATCCAATGGCATAATGATACCAAGCCTCGGTATGAATGGCATATTTTCTAATCTTTCTAATCTTCAAGCGCATTGCATCCATCTTGATCTTGTGATCATCGACGACATCGGCAACATGCAACTCCAATATCATCTTCTCCTCCTCAATTTTTTTTATTTTTTCCTTCAACAAATTGTTTTCTTCTTCAACTAAATTTAACATCTCGACAAGGTCGGTTGGCATTTCCAATTCACATACATCCTAGATAAATAAAATCTATGTCACGTTGGTCGGCATAATTTTCATAAACAATAAATGAACCAATAGTTATAAAGATAATATACATACCAAATCCGAATCATAGACAGGACGAGGGCCGACGGGGGCGGATACCAAAACCATCGCACTATATAAGATGCAATAAAAATGTAAGAAAATGATACAAGTATCTATCTAAACATACAAGTAAGAATATTTTTCCTTTCAGAAAGAAGATAAGAACAAGAGGCTCACCACGGTGGTGTCGGTGATGAGATCGGCGCGGGTGATCGACATCGGTGAAGACGGGGACGGGGCGTGATGGACCGCTAAATCTAGACAAATCTTGAGGAAAATGGAGCTTGGAGGTCGAGCTTCGAGAGGAGAAAGCTTAAGTAGTGTGGCTCGGGCATTCCATCGAACACCTCATGTGCATAGGAGGTGAGCTAGAGCACCACAAAGCCCTCTCCCCCTCGGCCAGAAAAAACAGAGCACTGTGCTCTGCTCTTGCGCGAGGGGGTATATATAGGCACCTCATTGGTCCCGGTTGGTGACATGAACCGGGACTAAAGGGCAGCCTTTGGTCCCGGTTCAAGCCACCAACCGGGACCAATGGTGGTGGGCCAGGAGCGAGGCCCATTGGTCACGGTTCATCCCACCAACCGGGACCAAAAGGTCCAGATGAACTGGGACCAATGGCCCACGTGGCCCGGCCGGCCCCCTGGGCTCACGAACCGGGACCAATGCCCACATTGGTCCCGGTTCTAGACTGAACCGGGACTAATGGGCTGATGGAGCCTGGACCATAGCCCTGTTTTCTACTAGTGGTGGCCCTATGGCCAGGGGGGCTGCTCGGTCGTGCGCCGCCCACCTACGCCCGGCTCCCAGCTACGCGCCCCGGCACATGCCGTCGCCGCATGCGTTCTATGCCTAGAGCCCGTACGGCATTGCCCCCTACGGTTACGGCTACGCCCCTGGACAGCCTTCCTACGGACTCACCGGTCCGGCTCCATCATCACCGGCATCAACAACTGCTTCATGGGACCAGGCCGTGCTCATGCATCAGTTCCAGACCATGGGGCTGCAAGCACCCACTAGGGAGTGGGTGATGGACACCGGAACCTCCTCCCACTTCGCGCCCGATATCGGTATGCTAACCTCCATGTCTGTCCCCTCCTCCTCTCGTAGTGTTGTCGTTGTCGGTAACAGTTCCACCCTTCCAATCACTGGTACCGGGCATGCACGTCTTCCTATTTCCACCACCTCTCATCATCTTTACCTACATAATGTCTTAGTGGCTCCTAACATAGTTAAAAACCTTTTGTCTGTTCGTCGGTTCACCATTGATAATCGTGTATCCGTCGAATTTGACCCTCTTGCTTTTTCTGTGAGGGATCTCCTAACCACGACCGAGCTTCTCAGATGCAATAGCTTCAGAGCTCTCTACTCCATCCGTCCTTCCTCTACCAGCCAGCCAGACGCCTTCCTCATCGTCAATGCAGCACTCTGGCACCGTCGGCTTGGGCATCCGGGGCGGCCCATCATGGAGTCATTAGCTCGTTCTTCGATCATCCCTAGGGAAAAGAATAAAAGTAGTTTGTGTCATGCTTGTCGGTTAGGTCGTCATGTTTGTCTTTCCTTTTCTTCCACCAATCGTGTAACAACTACTCCATTTCAGATAATTCACTGTGATTTGTGGACATCTCCTGTTGAGAGTATTTCTGAATTTAAGTATTATCTCGTTTGTCTCGATGATTTTACTCAGTATGCATGGGTTTATCCTCTACGGTCTAAGTCAGAAGCTTTCTCGCACTTGTCGTCCCTTCATGCTTTAACGCTCACCCAGTTTAGTGCACGCTTGCAGGCTATTCAGTGTGATAATGGTCGTGAGTTCGATAATTCACTCCTCCATTCGTTTGCCCAGCACCATGAAATTGCACTCCGCTTTTCATGTCCATACACTTCGCAACAGAATGGTAAAGCCGAACGCATTATTCGTACTCTCAATGACATTACTCGTACACTCCTCATCCAAGCTAGCATGCCACCTTGTTTCTGGGTCAAAGCTCTTCACACCACCATTATGTTGTATAATCGGCTGCCTTCCAAGGCAATCTCGGATCGCATTCCTTTTCGTGCCTTACTTGGCGTGGATCCTGCATATACTGGTCTTCGGGTTTTCGGATGTCTATGTTACCCCAACACCACCGTTGTTGCTCCGCACAAACTTGCGCCTTGCTTCGTGCCATGTGTGTTTCTAGGGTACCCATCACGGCATCATGGCTATCGTTGCCTTGATCTTTCCACCCAAAAGATCATCATCTCCCGCCATGTAGTGTTCGATGAGTCAAGCTTTCCATTTGCATCCACTCCATCTTCGTCAACTCCTACTCCTTCCCTGCACACTTATGATTTCTTGTAGGGTATTGAGTAGCCGATGTCGTTGATGTCATTCACCGTGCCAGGCACGGTAACCCCGGATGCGACCCCACGGTCGCCGCCACGATCGCCACCACCGACCTCGCCTCGATCGCCGCCACCGACATCGCCTTGATCGCCTGGGGAACGGGTTTCTGCCGAGCACCCTGCTGGGGGGGCTTCATGGCGGCCCTGCTGGGAGTCCTTCTCCTACAGCCGCAGCATCACCGCCGGCCACGTCGTCGCATCTCCTACTGCTGTGGATCCATCCCGGACCCGCCGGCCACGGGGCCTCCCACCGCCACCATCTCACGCCATGGCCACTCGTGCCAAACAGGGTATTGTGCAGCCGAAAAAGATTTTTGATCTTCATGTTGAGGGTTTATCTCCAATACCGAAGACTTATCGTGGTGCTCTCAAGGATCCAAACTGGCATTCCGCTATGGTTGAGGAGTATGGTGCTCTTCTCTCCAACAACACTTGGGACCTCGTTGATCCACCTCGCAATGCTAACATCGTTACTGGTAAGTGGATCTACCGTCACAAGATGAAGTATGATGGTTGATGTCTACTACACAACCTTCTTCTTGTAGACGTTGTTGGGCCTCCAAGTGTAGAGGTTTGTAGGACAGTAGCAAATTTCCCTCAAGTGGATGACCTAAGGTTTATCAATCCGTGGGAGGCGTAGGATGAAGATGGTCTCTCTCAAGCAACCTTGCAACCAAATAACAAAGAGTCTCTTGTGTCCCCAACACACTCAATACAGTGGTAAATTGTATAGGTGCACTAGTTCGGCGAAGAGATGGTGATACAAGTGCAATATGGATGGTAGATATAGGTTTTTGTAATCTGAAAATATAAAAACAGTAAGGTAGCAAGTGGTAAAAGTGAGCGTAAACAGTATTGCAATGCTGGGAAACAAGGCCTAGGGTTCATACTTTCACTAGTGCAAGTTCCCTCAACAATAATAACATAATTGGATCATATAACTATCCCTCAACATGCAACAAAGAATCACTCCAAAGTCACTAATAGCGGAGAACAAATGAAGATATTATTGTAGGGTACAAAACCACCTCAAAGTTATTCTTTCTGATCGATCTATTCAAGAGTCCATAGTAAAATAACACGAAGCTATTCCTTCCGTTCGATCTATCCTAGAGTTCGTACTAGAATAACACCTTAAGAAACAAATCAACCAAAACCCTAATGTCACCTAGATACTCCAATGTCACCTCAAGTATCCGTGGGTATGATTATACGATATGCATCACACAATCTCAGATTCATCTATTCAACCAACACAAAGAACTTCAAAGAGGGCCCCAAAGTTTCTACCGGAGAGTCAAGACGAAAACGTGTGCCAACCCCTATGCACAGATTCCCAAGGTCACGGAACCCGCAAATTGATCACCAAAACATACATCAAGTGGATCAGTAGAATACCCCATTGTCACCACGGGTATCCCACGCAAGACATACATCAAGTGTTCTCAAATCCTTAAAGACTCAATCCGATAAGATAACTTCAAAGGGAAAACTCAATCCATTACAAGATAGTAGAAGGGGGAGAAACATCATAAGATCGAACTATAATAGCAAAGCTCGCGATACATCAAGATCGTGCCAAATCAAGAACACGAGAGAGAGAGAGAGAGAGATCAAACACATAGCTACTGGTACATGATAACCCACAAGTATAGGGGATCGCAACAATTTTCGATAAGTAAGAGTGTCGAACCCAATGAGGAGCTAAAGGTAGAACAAATATTCCCTCAAGTTCTATCGACCACCGATACAACCCTACGCACGCTTGACATTCGCTTTACCTAGAACAAGTATGAAACTAGAAGTACTTTGTACGTGTTGTTGGATAGGTTTGCAAGATAATAAAGATTACGTAAATAAAAAGTAGGGGCTGTTTAGATAAAGAAACAATAAAGTAAATATAGCGAGTATGGAAAAGTGGTGGTAGGAGTTGCGAAATTGCCCCTAAGCAATTGACTACTTTACTAGACCGATAGAAAGTATTATGTGGGAGAGGCCACTGCTAGCATGTCATCCCTGACTTGGAATTCTATGCACTTATGATTGTAACTATTAGCAAGCATCCGCAACTACTAATGTTCATTAAGGTACAACCCAACCATAGCATTAAGATATATTGGTCCCCCTTCGATCCCGTATGCATCAATTTCTATGCTAGGTTGAAGCTTCTGTCACTCTTGCCCTCCAATACATAGCCCTATCAACATACAACTAACCCTATGGTGTGATCCACGCGCGCAATCATATGATGGGCACCAAAGGACAGCAACATAACCATAAGCAAATTAAATCAATCATAGCAATTCATCAACCACCGATAGGACAACGAAAATCTACTCAGACATCATAGGATGGCAACACATCATTGGATAATAATATGAAGCATAAAGCACCATGTTCAAGTAGAGGGGACAGCGGGTTACGGGAGAGTGGACCTTTGTAGATAGAGGGGGCAAGGTGATGGAGATGTTGGTGAAGATGGCGGAGGTGTTGGTGTAGATCGCGGTGATGATGATGATGGCCACGGCGGTGTTCCGGCACCACCAGAGGAGAGGGGGAGAGGGGCCCCCTTCTTCCTCTTCTTCCTTGACCTCCTCCCTAGATAGGAGAAGGGTTTCCCCTCTGGTCCTTGGCATCCATGGCATGGGAGGGGCGAGAGCCCCTCCGAGATTGGATCTATCTCTCTGTTTCTCTCTAGTTCTGCATTCTCAGATTCTTCCCTTTCACCGTTTCTTATATTTCCGGAGATCCGTAACTCCGATTGGGCTGAAATTTTAACACGACCTCTATCCGGATATTAGCTTTCTTACGGGGTGGCCACGAGGGTCAGGGGCACGCCTGACACCCTGGGGCGCGCCCCCTACCTCATGCCCCCTCGGGCACCGTCTTGCGATGATTCCACTTTCCAAAAGTCATAAATATTCCAAAATAAATCTCCGTCAGTTTTTATTCCGTTTGGACTCCATTTGGTATGGGTTTTCTTCAAAACAAAAAACATGCAACAAACAGGAACTGGCACTGGGCACTGGATCAATATGTTAGTCCCAAAAATAGTATAAAAATTTGCCAAAAAGTATATGAAAGTTGCATATTATTGGCATGGAACAATCAAAAATTATAGATACGATGGAGACGCATCAGCATCCCCAAGCTTAATTCATGCTCGTCCTCGAGTAGGTAAATGATAAAAAAGATAATTTTTGATGTGGAATGCTACCTAGCATATTCTTGATCATGTAATCTAATCATGGCATGAATATTAAGATACGAGTGATTCAAAGAAATAGTCTATCATTTGACATAAAAACAATAATACTTCAAGCATGCTAATAAAGCAATCATGTCTTTTCAAAATAACATGGCCAAAGAAAGTTATCCCTACAAAATCATATAGTCTGGCTATGCTCCATTTTCACCACACAAAATATTCAAATCATGCACAACCCCGATGACAAGCCAAGAAATTGTTTCATACTTTTGATGTTCTCAAACCTTTTCAACTTTCACGCAATACATGAGTGTGAGCCATTGACATAACACTATAGGTGAAATAGAATATGATGGTGGAGAAGACAAAAAGGAGAAGATAGTCTCACATCAACTAGGCGTATCAACGGGCTATGGAGATGCCCATCAATAGATATCAATGTGAGTGAGTAGGGATTGCCATGCAACGGATGCACTAGAGCTATAAGTATATGAAAGATCAAACTGAAACTAAGTGGGTGTGCATCCAACTTGCTGGCTCATGAAGACCTAGGGCATTTGAGGAAGCCCATCGTTGGAATATACAAGCCAAGTTCTATAATGAAAATTCCTACTAGTATATGAAAGTGATAACTCAAGAGACTCTCTATATGAAGAACATGGTGCTACTTTGAATCACAAGTGTGGTAAAAGGATAGTAACATTGCCCCTTCTCTTTTTTTCTCTCATTTTTTTGTTTTTTTCCTCTTTTTTTGGGCCTTCTCTTTTTTTCGTCCAGAGTCTCATCCCGACTTGTGGGGGAATCATGGTCTCCATCATCCTTTCCTCACTAGGGCAATGCTCTAATAATGATGATCACCACACTTTTATTTACTTACAACTCAATATTACAACTCGATATTCTAGAACAAAGATATGACTCTATGAATGCCTCCGGCGGTGTACCGGGATGTGCAATGATCTAGCGTAGCAATGACATAAAAACGGACAAGCCATGAAAACATCATGCTAGCTATCTTACGATCATGCAAAGCAATATGACAATGAATGCTCAAGTCATGTATATGATGATGATGAAAGTTGCATGGCAATATATCTCGGAATGGCTATGGAAATGCCATGATAGGTAGGTATGGTGGCTGTTTTGAGGAAGGTATATGGTACCGGCGAAAGTTGCGCAATACTAGAGAGGCTAGCAATGATGGAAGGGTGAGAGTGCATATAATCCATGGACTCAACATTAGTCATAAAGAACTCACATACTTATTGCAAAAATTTATTAGTCATCAAAACAAAGTACTACGCGCATGCTCCTAAGGGGATAGATTGGTAGGAAAAGACCATCGATCATCCCCGACCACCACTCATAAGGAAGACAATCAATAAATAAATCATGCTCCAACTTCGTTACATAATGGTTCACCATACGTGCATGCTACGGGAATCACAAACCTCAACACAAGTATTTCTCAATTTCACAATTACTCAACTAGCATGACTCTAATATCACCACCTTTATATCGCAAAACTATTGCAAGGAATCAAACATATCATATTCAGCGATCTACAAGTTTATGTAGGATTTTATGACTAACCATGTGAATGACCAGTTCCTGTCATCTCTCTAAATAGATATAAGTGAAGCAAGAGAGTTTAATTCTTTCTACAAAAGATATGCCCGTGCTCTAACAAATATAAGTGAAGAAAAAGAGCATTCTATAAATGGCGGCTGTCTAAGTGAAGAGAAACAGGCAATCCAAACTTCAAATGATATAAGTGAAGCACATGAAGCATTCTATAAAGCCATACTCAAAAGATATAAGTGAAGTGCAATGAAAATTCTATAAATGAATCAAGGACTATCTCATACCAGCATGGTGCATAAAAGAAAAATGAAAACTAAATGCAAAAGACCCTCCAAGATTGCACATATCGCATGAACGAAACAAATCCGAAAACATACCGATACTTGTTGAGGAAAGAGGAGATGCCTTCCGGGGCATCCCCAAGCTTAGACGCTTGAGTCTCCTTGAATATTTACTTCGGGTGCGTCGGGCATCCCCAAGCTTGAGCTCTTGCCTGTCTTCCTTCTTCTCACATCGAGACCTTCTCGATCATCGAACACTTCATCCACACAAAACTTCAACAGAAAACTCGGTAATATCCGTTAGTATAATAAAGCAAATCACTACTCTAAGTACTGTTTGAAACCAATTCATATTTTGTTTTTGCATTATGTCTACTGTAGTATAACTTTTTCATGGCTTAATCCACTAATATAAATTGATAGTTTCATCAAAACAAGCAAACTATGCATCAAAAACAGAATCTGTCTAAAACAGAACAGTCTGTAGCAATATGAACATTCACCATACTTATAGTACTTTAAAAATTCTACCAAAATTATGAAAAATAAACAATTTTTATATGAAGACAGTGCAAAAAGAATCAGAACCATTCGACGTTCCAGCTAAAAATGTAAAATCGCGCACTACAGCCAAAGTTTCTGTCCTGCACCGTACAAACCATCAAGCAAATGTAAACATCCTAAAGGCAAACCTTGGCACATTATTTTTATAATACAATGGAATTGTACAAGGGGATAATTATTTTTGTTTAAAAGTTTCTGTAATCAAGATTCACAAAGTTGCCGTGAGCATGAACAAAGTTCAAGGAGCTCTCCCACTTCAACAGTGCTTGTCTTTCTCACTTTCACTTTCCTTTTTGAAAAGTTTTGGGTTCCTCTCTTTATTTTTGTTGTTTTCAAACTATATGAAAGAACTCAACAGAAATAAATGACTCTCTAAAACTTCCGGGTTGTCTCCCTGGCAGCGCTTTCTTTAAAGCCATTAAGCTAGGCATATAGTGCTCAAGTAGTGAATCCACCCGGATCCCAAGGTATATCAAAGCCAATTTTAATTAGCAATGATTTGTAATTTAGTAGTGAGCACAAAGCAACATATATCAAGCAATGACAAAGTCTAACTCTCTTCCTATGCATCGGCATGTCATAAAAGAACAATTCATGCACACCTAGTAAAGGCCAATGCATAGTATAAACAGTTTCTTGCAATTTTATCATGTTGGGAACATAGAGAGGTGGAGATATAGTTCCTCTCATAATAATTGCAAGTAGGAGCAGCAAGCACATGCATATTATATTTATCGAAATCATCATGTGCAACGGTAAAAGGCAACCCATCAATATAGTCCTTAATAAGTGCAAACTTCTCCGATATAGTGTAGTCGGGAGAATTCAAAAAGATAATAGGACTATCATGCGTGGGCGTAATAGCAACAATTTCATGTTTAACATAAGGAACTATAGCAAGTTCATCTCCATGAGCATAATTCATATTGGCATCTTGGCCACAAGCATAGCAAGCATCATCAAAAAGGGATATTGCAAGAGAATCAATGGGATCATAACAGTCATCATAGCAATCATCCTTTGGTAAGCACGAAGGGGAATTAAACAATGTATGATTTGAAGAGTTGCTCTCATTATAAGGTGGGCACGGGTGATCAATCCGCTCTTCCTCCTTTTGTTCTTCGCTCTCCTCCTCATCCTTTTCATCCAATGAGCTCACAGTTTCATCAATTTCTTCTTCCATAGACTCCTGCAAAATATTAGTCTCTTCTTGGACAGCGGAGTCCTCAATATATAGTTTAACATAAGCATTAGAAGCATAATTCTCATAACAATATTCAAGTATGGCAAAATTTTCAGATTTGTGAAGAGTATCATCATACTTTTCAATCGAAGAAGCAATTTCAGAAGCACCCTTAAAAGCAACAAATTCTTCAATTTGTTGAACATCATAATAATTATAAACACCCTTAGCATACGAAGATACGATTCCATTATTACTAAACTCACATTGATAGGGGAGGTGTTTCTTAGGGTTTTCAGAACAACAAGTAAAATCATATATTTCACATAAATTCCAAGCATAACATTGCAAACGTTGAATTTGACTCCATAATTGTTTCCCTTTTTTAGATATACCATGTCGCACATAACAAGCATGCTCATCTAAAGATTTGCCCTTAACTAAGCTAGTTGGGGTTTCGGCACGAGCACAAAGGGATCGAAGATGATCCAAGTAAAAAGCTTCAGCAGTGTGATAGATTTTGAGTGGTTCTTCAACCATTGGTTCAGTAGGTACAACTATTTTTTTTGCTATTTTGCGTTTCCTACCCATAACTAAAGATAGAAAACAACTAAGAACAGCAAATAAAAATTACTTAGTGATAAAGCAAACAAGCACACGCGAGAATATTCAACCCACGCTATTGCTCCCCGGCAACGGTGCCAGAAAAAGGTCTTGATAACCCACAAGTATAGGGGATCGCAACAGTTTTCGATAAGTAAGAGTGTCGAATCCAACGAGGAGCTAAAGGTAGAACAAATATTCCCTCAAGTTCTATCAACCACCGATACAACTCTACGCACGCTTGACGTTCGTTTTACCTAGAACAAGTATGAAACTAGAAGTACTTTGTAGGTGTTGTTGGATAGGTTCGCAAGATAATAAAGATTACGAAAATAAAAAGTAGCGGCTGTTTAGATAAAGAAACAACAAAGTAAATATAGCGAGTATGGAAAAGTGGTGGTAGGAATTGCGAAATTGCCCCTAAGCAATTGACTACTTTACTAGACCGATAGCAAGTATTATGTGGGAGAGGCCACTGCTAGCATGTCATCTCTGACTTGGAATTCTATGCACTTATGATTGGAACTATTAGCAAGCATCTGCAACTACTAACATTCATTAAGGTAAAACCGAACCATAGCATTAAGATATATTGGTCCCCCTTCGATCCCGTATGCATCAATTTCTATGCTAGCACTAGTAGAAAAAGGGTCAAACGTGAAGCACATTAGTGCCGGTTTGTATTTGAGCCGGTACTAATGGTACCATTAGTGCCGGTTCGAACGGATTTGCATTAATGCCGGTTCGTGTTGAACCTTTAGTACCGGTTCGTGGCACGAACCGGTACTAAAGGGGTCTGACCTATAGTACCGGTTGGAGACACAAACCGGCACTATAGGGCAATTTTCAAACTCTACCCCCCCCCCCCCCCCCCCCCCCGCGTGGATCGCCTTTTTAGTTTAAAAACAATAAACGAAAATGATGGAAATGTCAAAAAAATAAAAGAAAATAAGTTTCCCATGTGATATGTGGTCTAGTTGTTGGGAAAATTTGCAAATGTGAATTTTGACTTTATTTGCAAAATCTATCTGAAATTTGTAAAAATGGGCATAAGTTTTGCATACTAACTCGGATGAAAAAGTTTTTTATATGAAAAATCATCTACTCGAAAAGTTACATCCAAATTTAACGGGGGAACCCCGTTAAACATTTGCAAAATCCTCAAAACCCTAATAGAAAAAAAGTTATGGGGCTTTTTAAGATCTAGAGTGGAAAAAATTGAAAAATATTCAAACTGTGGTCAAACAATGGTCAAACTAGTTATTCTAGAATATTAGTGTTACTAAATAATTATTTTAGTTATTTCAATTTTGGTCAAATCTGGTCAAACTGTGGTCAAACAATGGTCAAACAATGGTCAAACTAATTATTCAAGAAATATTAGTGTTACTAAATAATTATTCAAGAATGGGAGTGTTACTAAATAATTATTTCAATTTTTTGAATTTTGGTCAAATCTAGTCAAACTATGATCAAACTGTGGTCAAACTATGGTCAAACTACTTATTCAAGAAATATTAGTGTTACTACATAATTATTCAAGAATATTAGTGTTACTACATAATTATTCAAGAATATTAGTGTTACTAAATAATTATTTCAATTTTTTGAATTTTGGTCAAATCTGGTCAAACTATGGTCAAACTGTGGTCAAACTTATTCAAGAAATATTAGCGTTACTAAATAATTACTGTTTTTTTTAGAATAATAGTTTCAAACTCAAACGGTGAAATGTGTGACTTCATGCTCAAGCTAAACTCCTGAGGGTTAATAGGATTGACATCTTACTATTGTCAGGAAAACAACAAGTGCAGACTCGGAAACGAAGGAGAATAGAACCTGAAAGTTAAGCGTGCTCGGGCTGGAGTAGTAAGAGGGATGGGTGATCGGTCAGGAAGTTAGATGATTTGGAATGAGTGATCCAG
The DNA here is from genome assembly GCA_034509565.1 of Triticum monococcum. Lineage (NCBI taxonomy): Eukaryota > Viridiplantae > Streptophyta > Magnoliopsida > Poales > Poaceae > Triticum > Triticum monococcum. The sequence goes on from CM067847.1 coordinate 703,496,166, forward strand.
ACTTGAGCAGTTAAGAGAGGTGATTAGAGACTAAATCATCAAATAATTGAGAAAAATTAAAAATAAAAAAATCAAATTTTTTTTCCAAAATTTTCAAAAAAAAATTCACAAAAAACCTTTAGTACCGGTTGGTAACACCAACCGGTACTAAAGGTCCCCCGTACCAGGGCGCGAGCTCACGCCACGTGGTGGCACTTTAGCGCCGGTTCGTGCCGAACCGGTACTAAAGGGGGGGGGGTCTTTAGTGCCGAAATTTTAGTGCCGGTTCCATAACCGGTACTAAAGGCCCTTACAAACTGGTACTAATGATCCGTTTTCTACTAGTGTAGGTTGAAGCTTCTGTCACTCTTGCCCTCCAATACATAGTCCTATCAACATACAACTAACCCTATGGTGTGATCCACGTGCGCAATCATATGATGGGCACCAAAGGACAGCAACATAACCATAAGCAAATTAAATCAATCATAGCAATTCATCAACCACCGATAGGACAATGAAAATCTACTCAGACATCATAGGATGGCAACACATCATTGGATAATAATATGAAGCATAAAGCACCATGTTCAAGTAGAGGGGACAGCGGGTTGCGGGAGAGTGGACCGCTGTAGATAGAGGGGGGAAGGTGATGGAGATGTTGGTGAAGATGGCGGAGGTGTTGGTGTAGATCGCGGTGATGATGATGATGGCCACGGCAGCGTTCCGGCGCCACAAGAGGAGAGGGGAGAGGGGCCCCCTTCTTCCTCTTCTTCCTTGACCTCCTCCCTAGATAGGATAAGGGTTTCCCCTCTGGTCCTTGGCCTCCATGGCATGGGAGGGGCGAGAGCCCCTCCAAGATTGGATCTATCTCTCTGTTTCTCTCTGGTTCTGCGTTCTCAGATTCTTCCCTTTCACCGTTTCTTATATTCCCGGAGATCCGTAACTCCGATTGGGCTGAAATTTCAACATGATCTTTATCCGGATATTAGCTTTCTTACGGCGAAAGAAGGGCTCCAACTGCCTTACGGGGTGGCCACGAGGGTCAGGGGCGCGCCTGACACCCTGGGGCGCGCCCCCCTACCTCGTGCCCCCCTCGGGCACCGTCTCGCAATGATTCCACTTCCAAAAATTCATAAATATTCCAAAATAATCTCCGTCAGTTTTTATTCCATTTGGACTCCGTTTGGTATGGGTTTTCTGCGAAACAAAAAACATGCAACAAGCAGGAACTGGCACTGGGTACTGGATCAATATGTTAGTCCCAAAAATAGTATAAAAAGTTGCCAAAAAGTATATGAAAGTTGCATATTATTGGCATGGAACAATCAAAAATTATAGATACAACAGATACGTATCAGTACATACCCTCAGCCCCGAGGGTGAACTACTCCCTCCTCGTCATGGAGAGCACCGGGATGATGAAGATGGCCACCAGAGAGGGATTCCCCCTCCAGCAGGGTGCCGGAACGGGTCTAGGTTTGCGGCGGCGGAACTCCCGATCTAGGTTATTATCTGGAGGTTTCAGTATTTATAGGAATTTTTGGCGTCGGGAACAAGTCAGGGGGGTCCCCGAGGCGGCCACGAGGTAGGGGGTGCCTAGGGGGTAGGGCCACCCCCACCCTTGTGGGTGCCTCGGGATTCTACTGGCCCATCTCCGATACTCTGTGGGCTTCTTCTGGTCCAAAAATAATCTCCGTGAAATTTCAGGTCAATTGGACTTCGTTTGTTTTTTTTTCTTTCGTGAGAGTCACGGTTTTGCTTCCGCGAGAGGCATGGTTGTGCTTACACGAAAGTCACGGCCGTGCCTCTCAGAAAGGGAAAGAATACGCGTTTTCTGTTTTTTCTTTCTTTCACAAGAATCACGGTTTTGCTTCCGCGAGGGGCACGTTTGTGCTTTCGCGAGAGTCACGGTCGTGCATCTCGAAAACAGAAAAAAATGCGTTTTCTGTTTTTTTTCCTTCCACGAGAGTCGCGGTTTTGCTTCCACGAGAGGCACGGTTGTGATTTCACGAGAGCCACAGGCGTGCCTCTTTCGCAAAGGGAAAAAAACTGTGCTCCCGGTTCGGTTTTTTCGCCCGGTTTTTTTCGTCCAGTTTTTTTCGTGAAAAAAAATTCACCAAAATCTATCAACATGGGATCTAGTTTTGAAGATCTCGACACGAGGAATCCAATGATGAAAACGGTTCGAGGTTTAGACGCACGGTTTAAGAGATAAAACGTTTTGAATAAACAGATCTACGAAAAAAGGGAAAACTCCCAGGTTGCGACAAGTGGCGCGCTGCATGTACGCCACTTGGCGCGACCTGGGAAAGTGAAGTGTTCTTTACAATGAATACTTCTTAATTAGTGATTTCGTGAAAGAGAAATTCCCTGCCACACGTGAGCAACTAATTGAGAAGCCTCGATGAAATCCTATTTGACGCATGATGCGTCAAAGTGCCCGTATTTCGCTCAGGTGAGTGCCCGAAGCGACGCGATGGGCCAGCCCATTTGCTTACACAGCGTACCAGGAACTTCATCCATTTATGGCAACATTCTGGAAGTTCCCTGAACCTGTTTTTGTATCTTTTACCGTTTTTTTTTCGTGTTCTAGTTTTTATTTTTGTTTTTGATGCTTTCCTTTATTTTCTTTTTTCCAAGTATACTTTTTTTAGAATTTTTTGTGGAAATTTAGAAATGTTTGTTCTTTTAGAAAATCTTCACATTCAAAAAAAGTTTATGCATTCAATTTTTTTCATCAATTCACGAAAGGTTTGCATTATTTCAAAAATTGGTTTCATTTTGAAAATTATTTTTTAAGTTTATTTTATTTAGGGAAAATGTTCCGTAATTTCAAAAAAGTTCTTTCTTATAAAAATGGCCAAAATTTAGAAAAGCTTGTGTTTCAAATTTTGTTCATAAATTCAGAAAATGGTCACATATTATTGAGAAATTATCTGCGTAATAAAAACTCATATTTTCCAAAAGATGTTTAGAATGTTTCAGTAAAAAAATCGTAACTTTTAAAAAAGGTCGAGTATTTCATATAATGTTCCCATTTTATATATTTTTTCACAAATTTTAAAAATTATTCATGTTTTCAAGTTTCAAGAAAATGTTTCCCTTTTCAAAATTGTTGACAAATTTCAGAAAAGTGTTCGTGTTTTCAAGTTTTATTCGGGAGTTTAAAAAAGGTTTGCCTTTGCCTAGTTTTGTTTTGAAATTTCGAAAAAATGTGCCCATTTTCAAAAAAGTGTTCATGACGACTGTTTGCTGGAGAGAGCGGCATATAGGAGGTCCCGAGCACTCGTTCGGGCGCCTCCCCAAGGGTCACTTGGGGTGGGCTGAGAGTGCCGCACTTGGCAAGCTCTCAGCCGCTGCCACTTGTCACGCTCTGGGCAGTCCCTTTTGATTTTCTTTATTTTTCCGCACATGTTTTTGACTTTTTAGATGGTTTTTATTGGTTTTTTTGGCTTTTCGGTTTTTCACCGGTCTTTCTTAGATTTTTGATTAAAAAATTAAAAAAATGCGCAAAAAAATCTGTTTCCTTTTTTTTGCATCCGCGAGAAGCACAGTTTTCTTTCATGAGAGGCACGGTTCCGCTTCCGCGAGAGGCACGGCCGTGACTTTCGGAAACGGCAAAGAAAGCACTTTTTTATTACTTTCACGAGGGGGTACGGTTTTGCTTCCGCGAGAGGCACCGCCATACCTCTCGGAGACCGAAAGAAAAACGTGTTTCTTTCTTTTTTCCTTCCGTGAAATCACCGTTTCGTTTCTGCGAGAGGCATGGATTTGCTTCCGCGAGAGGCACGACTGTGCCTCTCTGAAACAGGAAAAATGTTTTATTTTGTTTTGCTTTCACGAGAGGCACGGATTTGCTTCTGCGAGAGACACAACCGTGCCTCCCGGAAACAAAAAAACCATATTTATTTTTTCCTCCCACGAGATGCATGCTTTTGCTTCCGCGAGAGCCACGTATTTTCTTCCGGGAGAGACATGATTGTGACTGTCGGAAATGACTGCCGGAAAGGAAAAAAAACATGCTCCTGATGTGGTTTTTTTGTCCAAATTTTTTCGTTAAAAAGAAGTTCGTCAAAACCTATCAACATGGGATATAATTTTGAAAATCTCGACGCGAGGAATCCAACACTAAAAATGTTCGAGATTTGAATGCACAGTTTAAGAGATAAAATGTTTTGAATAAATAGATTTACGAAAAAAGAGAAACTATCAGGTTACGACAAATGGTGCATATGCAGCGCACCACTTGTCATAACTTACAGAGGTGGAAGTGATCTTTGGAAGCAGTACTCCTTAATTTATGATTTCGCTACCACACACATACCGTGGTCGCTACCTGGTGCGTGCTTTTAGCGACAGACGCACAAGAGAAGCTCTCGTAGCGTTGTAGTAGTTACATGTCTGTATTTTTGTTCGGTTACCAACGAAAAACCGAACCGATCAAAATGAGTTCGGATAACAAAAGTAAAAGCCGAATTTTACATTACAAGTATTAAAAATAAAAAAAATGGGTTATTTGGGTTTGAGCTTTGGTTCCTTGGCTTTTTTGCCCACCCCTAGTGGGGGAATAAGGAAGCAAGTTAATTAGGCTGTGTTGTTAGAGTAACTCTAATGAGGCGACCCATTTTGTCCGTCCATGTCCGTTTAGGTCTGTGTGGACAAAACCGACTGCCCAACGCGCGAACTCATTTCCATTTTGTGTCCGTATGGACCCATTTTGGTCTCAAATTTGGGTTGCATTTGGGTCCGCTGCGGACACAAAACGGACGCTTTCTGCGTGCTCCTCGTCCGCTTCGTCGACTGCATGCGAGGTATGGCCTACTTGTCACAGGCTCACTTCTGTGTTCTCCTTTTCTCTGTACTGGCCCACCACCCACGCACCAGATCTCGTCCCGTGCTGTGCTCCTTGCCGGCGCCCGGAGCTACTCCTCGCCGGTGTCCGGAGCTACTCCCCGCCAGGCGCCCGTCCCCCGTCCCCTACCGGAGCTACTCTTCCCGGGCCTTGCATTCATGCGAGCTAGCTAGCTGGCGTAGCAACTAGCCACACGCCTGCGTGCACCGCTGCGTGCGTGCAGACCAGCTAACTAGTCGGTCGTGTGCTAGCTAGCTAGCTAGCAGCAGCCTGCTGCGACGCGCCGCGCGCCACCGCGCTCGCCCCGGTAGCCCCGCTCGCCATGCACCGCCGCATGGGTGCTGACCAGTCAAAATCACGCTGAGATAGCACGAAAACTGCTTTTGCTGAGTCTAAGGGACGAAACATGTCCGGTTTGAAAAGTTAAGGATGTAACTCGTCTGGTTTCAAAATTAAGGTACCAAATTTAGACTTTGCCAAGTTGAAAGATGAAAAGTTTACCTTTCTTTTAAATTAGTTGTGATAACAAGAGTAGCAACGAGAGGCAGTAAAAAGTCTGAAATAACAATTAGCCAGTGTCACATACCAAAGGGAAGCCCAAAATTCAAAAGGTAAACACTTAATGAAGAATATGATTAGAATAATATCTGATGTATTTTGATCACGTGACGATTATGCATCACATAGTAACACAATAATTTTGCGTCAGAAAATACTATGGTTTATTACAAAAACTGACACCAAGCCATCCGACATTCACTACTCGGAAATACGAGTACGTACTCCATGGCATTCATATCGATGGATCGATATATCTTGATATATGTACATATCTATATAGGTCAGAGAGATGAGCGATGGGAGGAAGTTTGATTTTTAGCTTTCCATGTGTCAAACTTGCCGGAGACGAAGTCATAGTGGCCGCCGACCAGCTTGACTGTTCCGTTGTCCACACCATCCTTGACGAACGGGTAGGTTCTCAGATTGTCGAGGGACACGTCGACAACCGCCTGTGGACGAGAACGATTAAGAGAGATCTCTCGCTCAGCGAGTTAATCCATCATTCACACGCAAAAGAAATTTAGCATACATTACAAGCTAACTGCTAAGTACTACTTCCTCCGTTGCTTTTTTTATTTTGCATGTCAAATTTATTTTAAGAAGTTTGACCAAATTTATATTAAAAACTATCACATCTAGCATATGTAAGATGTTTAATATGAAAATTAGGTACTTGATGCATCCAATGAAGCGAATATCTAATATGGAGCTCGAGCTCATCTACACCCTATGAACAGTAAATAAAAAAGTTACTTAACAAATTAAAAAATTCCAGATTTTTTTGTAATGAAAGATGCTTGAGTGCAAGATCTCCGTGTCAAGTTCCAGTGCATTTGGACATCTAAGCAGCTCTTGGCAAAAAAATCGGGTCCAAACTATAAAAGACTAAACTTTTTCACGGACCCTAAATTTATGTTTTTTGCTGAGAGCTATTCAAATGTTCAAATGCTTCGAAATTTGGCATGAACATCATGCACTCAAGCATATTTCACCACAAAAAATTTATAACTTTTTTATTTTTTTCTAATAGTTTTAACAAACTTACTGTTCACTCTCTGGCTCACCTGAACCCGGGAGCTAAAACGCCGCGTCCCCAATGAATCAATTACAATATGAAAGTAAAGTACTATAAAATGGTAGGTGGCCTATGGTGCAAGCGAACCTTTTCCAAGAAGGCACATTGCTCCTCGGGAGGTTTGCCTGAGTACTCGTCTTCGACCTTCCTCTTAGCCGATAACCCGATCCTGACCCAGTCCTCAACAAATTTGCTGAGACCAACCAACCAAACAGCTCCGGTCAGAAACAGACCCAAAAAAAAAATCAATCAGAACTAAGCTACGTACTTACAAGGAGTCATCCGCGCCATCCTTGAGCGAGAGGAGGGTCTTGATTCCACCGCAGCGGCTGTGGCCAATCACCACGATGACCTTAACCTCAAGGACGCAGATGGCGTATTCGATGGCCGATCCAATGCCGGTGTGCTTGTTCTCACAGTAGAAGGGGACCATGGCGCCGATGTTGCGGACGATGAATGCCTCACCGAGTTCTAGGCCCAGGGTGACTGATGGGCACACACGTGAGTCAGCGCACGCGAACACCAGATACTGCAAAACAGATTTTATTGGCAAAAAAGTGAAGCATTAAGAGGATTCAAACACAATAAACATATAGTCGGCCTCTGTATAACTAGGCTACACACAGCAAATACTAGTATACACAAAAAATCACACCACCAGATAACAAATTCATATAAGACCAAACCTATGCGTAGGCAAGAAAAAAGAAACTGAAAGTGATCAGATCCGCGATCAGCAAACTACAACAATGATCATATTCGCACTAACTATCTCATAACAACACACAGATGACGAGGTTCTTAAACAACAACACTTTTAGGTAGAGATAGATTCCTTCAACAAGGTAACAACGCAAAAACATCGTCATTACCCAGTATAACCAAGTGAGGTCAGAACTAGACTACCATCGACGTCATACATTACAATATTTCTTTCAAACTCCAACATTTCACAATTTTTGGCGATAAGAAGAGAAACTACTCATTATAGCTTGGGGCATATTAGTCAACCTGGTGAAAGAAATGAAGAATGTGTTCATATGCTGATATTATAAGAGCATGGTCAAGAGTAGTCACAATAGGGAGTATCATATACTAGTATCATGCATATGATACTAGTATATACGATACTATCTTCATAATGCATAGTATTATAGCTTGATATCATAATGACCTTATTTATTGTCATACATGACACATAATATTGTATCATTTAATACGATTTTTCGAAAAGGGGCGCTTTATTACTGTATTATATCATGATATTCAATCCTTTCCTTCCGAACTAGATTGTGTGTCACATCGGAAAAATGCCTAGTTAACACGTATAATATTATCTATGATACTTTAATTATGACCAGCCTTATAGCTAGTTGATAGTTTTATGCATCCGTCATGTCATTTAGAGTCCCCATCTCCAGTCACTCATATATTAACGTGGTCTATAAGGTTGATTATTAGGCTAGCATTTTTTTCAACCTTATCTCTTTCTCTTTCTTTGTAATTACTACATTTGTCTAGGAGCAAGTATAGAACCAGGCTCTTACAAGTGAGATTTTTTTAATGTATTTATTGTTTGCGTAGGTAAAAATGCTATGTAAAGCAGTATATAAAACCCTTATCATACTTGCTCTGATAGGTGGAATAGACATTTTTGACACTGCTTTGCACTAAAGGCTGCCACTTTTGAAATTCTATCTCGGACCACTTTTTATTTAGTCCGGCAGGAGAAACTCGGAACTAAATTTTGCTTTTGTGACAAGGAACCGAATCGTAGAGACACCAGGAGAAAGAAAGGCAAGCAAAGCAAGTAGCAGCAACGTTCACTGGTCGCAACAGGGCTGTTGGAGACAGCCGGTTATAACCGTACGATGGCCTCTTTTTCCCTTCCCGCATGGTGTAGTCAACGCAGACGAAATAATTTTCCTTCTGCCGTCCGACTCGCACAACTCCGCCTTTCCGCCCACGCGTGTGCTGCTCCCACGAGGCACGACAGCACCTCCTACCCCGACGTCACCTCCGCTCTCTGCAACATCCGCATCACACCTAGGCCCAACATCCCGGATGATCGTCAACGCATCGTCATGGATGGCCTCCGTGACTGGTCGTCGCACCCATGATGTAGCCTCGCTACGCACCGTTCAGCTCGCCTGCGCTTGCCTATCACCGGTTGTAGAACTTCCCCATGCCGGTTGTAGCTCGTTAGCCGCCGGTTCCAGCACACCTCATGGCCGTTGCAGCTCCCATGTCTCAGCACTGGAGGTCATGGACCGTTGCACTGATGATGGCCAATCCCAACATCGACATAATGGCTTGTCCAAACATGCCACGGTGCCAGTCGTAGCAAATTTAGACCCAAGTTCCAGCACGCTATGATGACAGTCGCAACATGCCAATGCACCCAACTCCAAGCATCAAACACATCAATACATAGGTTTCTGCATGCCATGGTGCTCGTCACAACAAATTGAGATGCTAGTTCCAACACGCTGGTGGCCGCTTCACGCAGAGGCGCCCAATTCCAAGTGCCCAACACGTCGATATGCTAGTTCTAGCATGCCACGGTGCATGTCGCAAAAATTGAGACGATGGTTCTAGCATGCCATGATGGCGGTCACAACATGTAGTGCCACTGGTCGTAGCAAGCCGAGACACTGGTTCCACCATGCCATGGTGCTGTTCCCAGCATCGCACTTCGGTGGTTAAATCAAGCACTACTAGGAAAAGGGCTAAAGATAGAATTGACACTAATGGCGCACCAGGGAAGTGGTGCGCCACTACCATATTCTAATGGCGCATCGGGTGGAGAGGCCACTGCTAGCATGTCATCCCTGACTTGGAATTCTATGCACTTATGATTGGAACTATTAGCAAGCATCTGCAACTACTAACATTCATTAAGGTAAAACCGAACCATACCATTAAGATATATTGGTCCCCCTTCGATCCCGTATGCATCAATTTCTATGCTAGCACTAGTAGAAAAAGGGTCAAACGTGAAGCACATTAGTGCCGGTTTGTATTTGAGCCGGTACTAATGGTACCATTAGTGCCGGTTCGAACGGATTTGCATTAATGCCGGTTTGTGTTGAACCTTTAGTATCGGTTCGTGGCACGAACCGGTACTAAAGGGGTCTGACCTATAGTACCGGTTGGAGACACAAACCGGCACTATAGGGCAATTTTCAAACTCTACCCCCCCGTGTGGATCGCCTTTTTAGTTTAAAAACAATAAACGAAAATGATGGAAATGTCAAAAAAATAAAAGAAAATAAGTTTCCCATGTGATATGTGGTCTAGTTGTTGGGAAAATTTGCAAATGTGAATTTTGACTTTATTTGCAAAATCTCTCTGAAATTTGTAAAAATGGGCATAAGTTTTGCATACTAACTCGGATGAAAAAGTTTTTTATATGAAAAATCATCTACTCGAAAAGTTACATCCAAATTTAACGGGGGAACCCCGTTAAACATTTGCAAAATCCTCAAAAACCTAATAGAAAAAAAGTTACGGGGCTTTTTAAGATTTAGAGTGGAAAAAATTGAAAAATATTCAAACTGTGGTCAAACAATGGTCAAACTAGTTATTCTAGAATATTAGTGTTACTAAATAATTATTTTAGTTATTTCAATTTTGGTCAAATCTGGTCAAACTGTGGTCAAACAATGGTCAAACTAATTATTCAAGAAATATTAGTGTTACTAAATAATTATTCAAGAATGGGAGTGTTACTAAATAATTATTTCAATTTTTTGAATTTTGGTCAAATCTGGTCAAACTATGATCAAACTGTGGTCAAACTATGGTCAAACTACTTATTCAAGAAATATTAGTTTTACTACATAATTATTCAAGAATATTAGTGTTACTACATAATTATTCAAGAATATTAGTGTTACTAAATAATTATTTCAATTTTTTGAATTTTGGTCAAATCTGGTCAAACTATGGTCAAACTGTGGTCAAACTTATTCAAGAAATATTAGCGTTACTAAATAATTACTGTTTTTTTAGAATAATAGTTTCAAACTCAAACGGTGAAATGTGTGACTTCATGCTCAAGCTAAACTCCTGAGGGTTAATAGGATTGACATCTTACTATTGTCAGGAAAACAAGAAGTGCAGACTCGGAAACGAAGGAGAATAGAACCTGAAAGTTAAGCGTGCTCGGGCTGGAGTAGTGAGAGGGATGGGTGATCGGTCGGGAAGTTAGATGATTTGGAATGAGTGATCCAGACTTGAGCAGTTAAGAGAGGTGATTAGAGACTAAATCATCAAATAATTCAGAAAAATTAAAAATAAAAAAATCAAATTTTTTTTCCAAAATTTTCAAAAAAAAAATAAAAAAAAACCTTTAGTACCGGTTGGTAACACCAACCGGTACTAAAGGTCCCCCGTACCAGGGCGCGAGCTCACGCCACGTGGTGGCACTTTAGCGCCGGTTCGTGCCGAACCGGTACTAAAGGGGGGGCCTTTAGTGCCAAAATTTTAGTGCCGGTTCCATAACCGGCACTAAAGGCCCTTACAAACCGGAGCCAAGCATATACAGATATGGCCTCGGAACACGGAGACCGAAAGGTCGAGCGTGAATCATATAGTAGATATGATCAACATAGTGATGTTCACCAATGAAACTACTCCATCTCACGTGATGATCGGACATGGTTTAGTTGATTTGGATCACGTGATCACTTAGAGGATTAGAGGGATGTCCATCTAAGTGGGAGTTCTTAAGTAATATGATTAAATTGAACTTAAATTTATCATGAACTTAGTCCTGGTAGTATTTTGCAAATTATGTTGTAGATCAATAGCTCGCGTTGTTGCTTCCCTGTGTTTATTTTTGATATGTTCCTAGAGAAAATTGTATTGAAACATGTTAGTAGCAATGATGCGGATTGGATCCGTGATCTGAGGTTTATCCTCATTGCTGCACAGAAGAATTATGTCCTTGATGCACCGCTAGGTGACAGACCTATTGCAGGAGCAGATGCAGACATTATGAACGTTTGGCTAGCTCAATATGATGACTACTTGATAGTTTAGTGCACCATGCTTAATGGCTTAGAATCGGGACTTCAACGACGTTTTGAACGTCATGGACCATATGAGATGTTCCAGGAGTTGAAGATAATATTTCAAGCAAATACCTGAGTTGAGAGATATGGAGTCTCCAACAAGTTCTATAGCTAAAAGATGGAGGAGAATCGCTCAACTAGTGAGCATGTGCTCAGATTTTCTAGGTACTACAATCGCTTGAATCAAGTGGGAGTTAATCTTCTAGATAAGATAGTGATTGACAGAATTCTCTAGTCACCATGACCAAGTTAGTTGAACTTCGTGATGAACTATAGTATGCAAGGGATGACGAAAACGACTCCCGAGCTTTTCATGATGATGAAATCGATGAAGGTAGAAATCAAGAAAAACATCAAGTGTTGATGGTAGACAAGACCACTAGTTTCAAGAAAAGGGCAGAGGGAAGAAGGGGAACTTCAAAAAGAACAGCGAGCAAGTTGCTGCTCAAGTGAAGAAGCCCAAGACTGGACCTAAGCCTGAGACTGAGTGTTTCTACTGCAAAGGGACTGGTCACTGGAAGCGGAACTACCCCAAGTGATTGGTGGATAAGAAGGATGGAAAGTGAACATAAGTATATTTGATACACATGTTATTGATGTGTACTTTACTAGTGTTTATAGCAAACCCTCAGTATTTGATACTAGTTCAGTTGCTAAGATTAGTAACTCGAAACGGGAGTTGCAGAATAAACAGAGACTAGTTAAGGGTGAAGTGACGATGTGTGTTGGAAGTGGTTCCAAGATTGATATGATCATCATCGCACACTCCCCATAATTTCGGGATTAGTGTTGAACCTTAATAAGTGTTATTTGGTGTTTGCGTTGAGCATGAATATGATTTGATCATGTTTATTGTAATACGGTTATTCATTTAAGTAAGAGAATAAATTGTTGTTCTGTTTACATGAATAAAACCTTATATGGTTACACACCCAATGAAAATAGTTCGTTGGATCTCGATCGTAGTGATACACATAATCATAATATTGAAACCAAAAGATGCAAAGTTAATAATGATAGTGCAACTTATTTGTAGCACTGCCGTTTAGGTCATATTGGTGTAAAGCGCATGAAGAAACTCCATGCTGATGGGCTTTTGGAATCACTTGATTATGAATCAGTTGATGCTTGCGAACCATGCCTCATGGGAAAGATGACTAAGACTCTGTTCTTCGGAACAATGGAGCAAGCAATAGATTTGTTGGAAATCATACATACTGATGTATGTCGTCCGATGAATATTGAGGCTCACGACAGGTATCATTATTTTCTGATCTTCACAGATGATTTGAGCAGATATGAGTGTATCTACTTGATGAAACATAAGTCTGAAACATTTGAAAAGTTCAAAGAATTTCAGAGTGAAGTGGAAAATCATTGTAACAAGAAAATAAAGTTTCTACGATCTGATTGTGGAAAAGAGTATTTGAGTTACGAGTTTGGTCTTCAGTTAAAACAATGTGAAATAGTTTCACTACTCACGCCACCTGGAACACCACAGCATAATGGTGTGTCCGAACGTCATAACCGTACTTTATTGGATATAGTGCAATCTATGATGTTTCTTACCAATTTACCACTATCGTTTTTGGGGTCATGCATTAGAGACAGCTGCATTCACGTTAAAAAGGGGCACCATCTATATCCGTCGAGACGACGCCTTATGAACTATGGTTTGGCAAGAAACCAAAGTTGTCGTTTCTTGAAGTTTGGGGTTGCGATGCTTATGAGAAAAAGTTTCATCCTGATAAGCTCAAACCCAAATCGGAGAAATATGTCTTCATAGGATACCCAAAGGAGACTGTTGGGTACACCTTCTATCACAGATCCTAAGGCAAGACATTCGTTGCTTATAATGGATCCTTTCTAGAGAAGGAGTTTCTCTTGAAAGAAGTAAGTGGGAGGAAAGTAGAAAACTTGATAAGGTAATTGTACCTTCTACCTTATTGGAAAGTAGTTCATCACAAAAATCTGTTCTTGTGACTACTACACCAATTAGTGAGGAAGCTAATGATAATGATCATGTAACTTCAGATCAAGTTGCTACCGAATCTCGTAGGTAAACCAGAGTGAGATCCGCACCAGAGTGGTACGGTAATCCTGTTCTGGAGGTCATGTTACTTGACCATGACGAACCTACGAACTATGAGGAAGCGATGATGAGCCCAGATTCCGCGAAATGGTTTGAGGCCATGAAATCTGAGATATGATCCATATATGAGAACAAAGTTTGGACTTCAGTTGACTTGCCCGATGATCGGCAAGCAATTGAGAATAAATGGATCTTCAAGAGGAAGACGGACGCTGATAGTAGTGTTACTATCTACAAAGCTAGAATTGTCACAAAAGGTTTTCGACAAGTTCAAGGTGTTGACTACGATGAGAGCCTCTCACTCGTATCTATGCTTGAGTCTGTCCGAATCATGTTAGTACTTGCCGCATTTTATGAAATCTGGCAAATGGATAAACAAAACTGCATTCCTTAATGGATTTATTAAAGAAGAGTTGTATATGATGCAACAGAAGGTTTTGTCAATCCGAAAGGTGCTAACAAAATGTGCAAGCTCCAGCGATCCATCTGTGGACTGGTGCAAGCATCTTGGAGTTGGAATATATGCTTTGATGAGTTGATCAAATCATATAGTTTTATACAGACTTGCGGTGAAGCCTGTATTTACCAGAAAGTGAGTGGGAGCACTACAGCATTTCTGATAAGTATATGTGAATGACATATTGTTGATCGGAAATAATGTAGAATTATTCTGTAAAGCATAAAGGAGTGTTTGAAAGGAGTTTTTCAAAGAAAGACTTCGGTGAAGCTGCTTACATATTGAGCTTCAAGATCTATAGAGATAGATCAAGACGCTTGATAAGTTTTTTCAATGAGTACATACCTTGACAAGATTTTGAAGTAGTTCAAAATGGAGCAGTCAAAGAAAGAGTTCTTGCCTGTATTATAAGGTGTGAAGTTGAGTAAGACTCAAAGCCCGACCACGGCAGAAGATAGAAAGAGAATGAAAGTCATTCCCTATGCCTTGGCCATAGGTTCTATAAAGTATGTCATGCTGTATACCAGATCTATTGTATACCCTGCACTGATTTGGCAAGGGAGTACAATAGTGATCTAGGAGTAGATCACTGGACAGCGGTCAGAATTATCCTTAGTGAAATAAGGATATGTTTCTCGATTATGGACGTGATAAAAAGGTTCGTCGTAAAGGGTTACGTCGATGCAAGTTTTGACACTAATCTAGATGACTCTAAGTCTCGGTCTAGATACATATTGAAAGTGGGAGCAATTAGCTAGAGTAGCTCCATGCAGAGCATTGTTAACATAGAAATTTGCAAAATACATGTGGATCTGAATGTGGCAGACCCGTTGACTAAGATTCTCTCACAAGCAAAACATGATCACACCTTAGTACTCTTTGGGTGTTAATCACATAGCGATGTGAACTAGATTACTGAATCTAGTAAACCCTTTGAGTGTTGGTCACATGACGATGTGAACTATGGGTGTTAATCACATGGTGATGTGAACTATTGCTGTTAAATCACATGGCGATGTGAACTAGATTATTGACTCTAGTGCAAGTGGGAGACTGAAGGAAATATGCCCTAGAGGCAATAATAAAGTTATTATTTATTTCCTTATATCATGATAAATGTTTATTATTCATGCTAGAATTGTATTAACCGGAAACATAATACATGTGTGAATACACAGACAAACAGAGTGTCACTAGTATGCCTCTACTTGACTAGCTCGTTAATCAAAGATGGTTATGTTTCCTAACCATGAACAAAGAGTTGTTATTTGATTAACGAGGTCACATCATTAGTTGAATGATCTGATTGACATGACCCATTTCATTAGCTTAGCACCCGATCGTTTAGTATGTTGCTATTGCTTTCTTCATGACTTATACATGTTCCTATGACTATGAGATTATGCAACTCCCGTTTGCCGGAGGAACACTTTGGGTACTACCAAACGTCACAACGTAACTGGGTGATTATAAAGGAGTATTACAGGTGGCTCCAAAGGTAGATGTTGGGTTGGCGTATTTCGAGATTAGGATTTGTCACTCCGATTGTCGGAGAGGTATCTCTGGGCCCTCTCGGTAATACACATCACATAAGCCTTGCAAGCATTATAACTAAGATGTTAGTTGTGAGACGATGTATTACGGAACGAGTAAAGAGACTTGCCAGTAACGAGATTGAACTAGGTATTGGATACCGACGATCGAATCTCGGGCAAGTAACATACCGATGACAAAGGGAACAATGTATGTTGTTATGCGGTCTGACCGATAAAGATCTTCGTAGAATATGTAGGAGCCAATATGGGCATCCAGGTCCCGCTATTGGTTATTGGCCGGAGACGTGTCTCGGTCATGTCTACATTGTTCTCGAACCGTAGGGTCCGCACGCTTAAGGTTTCGATGACAGTTATATTATGAGTTTATGAGTTTTGATGTACCGAAGGAGTTCGGAGTCCCGGATAAGATCGGGGACATGACGAGGAGTCTCGAAATGGTCGAGACGTAAAGATCGATATATTGGACGACTATATTCGGACATCGGAAAGGTTCCGAGTGATTCGGGTATTTTTCGGAGTACCGGGTAGTTACGGGAGAAGTAATGGGCCTTGATGGGCTTTAGTGGGAAGAGGAAAAAGGCTGCTGCGCCCCCCCTCCCCTTTGGTCCGAATTGGACTAGGGAAAAGGGGGCCGGCCACCTCTCCTTCTCCTCCTATTCCTTCTCCCTTCCTCCCCTCTTGGTGGACTCCTACTAGGACTTGGAGTCCTAGTAGGACTCCCTATCCTGGCCGCACCTTTGCCTTGGCCGGCCTCCTCCTCCTCCATCCTTTATATACAAGGGTAGGGGGCACCCCAAGACACACAAGTTGATCCTTGAGATCGTTCCTTAGCCGTGTGCGGTGCCCCCTGCCACCAAATTCCACCTCGATCATACCGTTGTAGTGCTTAGGCGAAGCCCTGCGTCGGTAGTACATCAAGATCGTCACCACGCCGTCGTGCTGACGGAACTCTTCCTCGACGCTTTGCTGGATCGGAGCCCGAGGATCGTCATCGAGCTGAACGTGTGCTAAGAACTCGGAGGTGCCGGAGTAACGGTGCTTGGATCGGTCGGATCGGGAAGACGTACGACTACTTCCTCTACGTTGTGTGATCGCTTTCGCAGTCGGTCTGCGTTGGTACGTAGACACCACTCTCCCCTCTCGTTGCTATGCATCACCATGATCTTGCGTGTGCGTAGGATTTTTTTTGAAATTACTACGTTCCCCAACACTGACGCTATTAGAATGTTGGTCTTAGGTTCATAACAGTGTCAGAGCTTCACACTATGATGCTTCTCTGATTATCCTGTTATAGCACTGCTTCTATGAAACTGCCCCTTTTATATTTGGCACCCTCATTGTTACGTCCTGTAGATGCTTTCCTTATCCTGCAGGCTTGTACATCATTACGTGTCTCTTCAGTGGTTGCTTAGTGGCTAATTCTGTTTGCTCCATTGATGAGCTCTAGGCACCTTGGCGGTGTTGTCATTGTCTTTGCATATCAATGCTTGCGAAATTGCTTGACTTAACGTTTAATGTGTTCCTACATAGCTGAATAGGATAAAACTCATATTGTTCAACCGCTGTCCCTTTTACATTTAGTGCACTCATTGTTATGTCCCGTAGATCCTTTCATTACCATATAGGCTTGTACATCATGTGTCTCTTAAATGGTTTCTATAAGCTGGATGTCATTAGTTGTGTCCAAGTTGTGTTAATGGGCTGCTGCTTTGTGATGTAACCACCAAACTCCCTGATTTTGCAGTTTGATTGCTACATTTATCTCAACTTCTAGTTGACATTTCTACTTGATTAGAATTTTACAGGAGACTTATGCTGAAATTTCAGAATCTGATTCTGACTATGATGCTTCTTTGATTATCCTGTTATGCCCTGTCAACGATTTGCTTCCCTCGACGCTGCGAGTTATTAGTTCTCATGCCCCAATGAATTCTCTTCACTATGCTCTAGGCAGTCAACTGTGGTAGATGCTAGAGTATTGTAACTGCATTTCACATGCCAAAGTAAATGTAGCCTATTAGGACAATATGATTATTTTAGAATAGTTAGAGGAGCATCGGTTTATTGCATCAGATGTGATATGTCAGGAGATTTATTCCATGTGTTAATATTTTCTTCCCAACAGCTATGTTAAGATAAGATCTATCCATTGTCCATAATATATTGCTGAATAATAATATGTGTGTTGTCTTTGACATAAATAATAAATTGGAAGATGTTCAGAGATTTAGGCCAACTGGAACTTTAACAATATTGGTGATGATGACGAGTAGTTCTTATTATCTTCTGTGTTCACGTCTCTAGATTTTATCTCATGTGTTCACATCTGTCTTAATACCTTGCCTTGCCTTGTTCGGTTCTAGTGCATAAAGGTCTATGGTCAATTGATATTTTGTGCTTCCACTACAGAAAGGTCTATGGTATATTTTGTCTGTCCTTTTCAAGTAAAGAAATCTAAATGTTATCTGTATAATACCTTGCCTTGTTTGGTTGTATCGGTTATACCTGTATGTTGTCCAGTAGGTTTGTTAGGTTTGATAGCATAGAAGAAATAGACAGGGTACTCCATATGTTTTATGATCTGTTGTAAGGGTACTAATTGGTCTCTTCTGTTGCTTATCAGAGATGGCAGGAAGCAGCCACCGCCGCTCTGCGACACCGCAGTACGAGTTGGATGCTTCCGAGTTCTTCACTATCATACTTGGGACTTCAGTATCATCCATGATGCAGGTATATAAAAAGAGAGATCTCCCCTTCACCCATCTCATTATGATATCTGTTGTTTGCCTACATCACTAATTGTCCCAAACTGCAGAGGCTGCCTGACAGTTTTAAGAACATGCTGATGGGTGAAGATCCGCCAAATAATGTGAAGGTGCGACAGGCCGGCAGTGGGTTTCGCAGGCTGTGGGATGTGGAGTTGGTGATCAAGAAGGGCCACATGTACTTGTCTCATGGGTGGGAGAAGTTCTACCGTGCCTACGACCTGCGGCTGGGGTACTTCCTTCTTTTCAGGTACGACGACGACGCCACCATGTTCATCGTGAAGGTGTTCAACGCGACTATGTGTCGCATGCCCTACACTGAAGATTATGATGCCGGTACGTTCTACCTCTTCTTATTCCTCTACATTTGGCTTTGTCTCACATCGATTGTTAACGGTCATTGTTGCATTTGGACAGGTAATGGGAGCAGCAGCAGCGACAATGGCTACAGCCAAAGCAGCAGCGACCATGGCTGTAGCGAAAGCAGCAGCGATTCTGGCTGTAGCGAAAGCAGCAACGATTCTGGCAGCAGCATAGACAACAAGAAGGATGATCCGGACTGGAGTGCGGGAGAAGAGGAGCAGAGTGGGGATGAGGAGCTGCAGGATGACGATGGGCATCAGGCTGAGGATGACCTAGCGCTGGTGGTGGCTGACCAAGGGCAAGAGATGGTGGTGGCTGACCATGGGCAGGAGATGGAGGTGGCTGAGGATGACCTAGCGATGGTCGTGCCTGAAGATGGCCTCGCGATGGTGGTGGTGCCTGACAATGACCACGCACCGGTGGTGGCGCCGGCGATCCGACAGCTGGGCGACATGACCATGCCAATTGAGGTAGAAGACTACATCCCACTGCCTCCACCGCCTCCACCGCCACCACCGCCTTGCCGCTCTTGGCGCATCAGGCTGAGGAAGGAGAAGGAGAAGAACAATGCATGAGAACTGAACTTTGTCAGGTATGTCAGATCTCCAAAATGATATATATATATATACTTAGTTATCTATGTTATCTCTAATACGCTTAGTTTCCTATAGGTTAGCTTTATTTTACCTAAGTTGGCTCTAATATGCTAACTTAGAGCTTATATGCTTAGTTTCCTATAGGTTAGCTCCAAAATAACTTATGTTAGCACAAAATGATTAAGTTTACATAATAAGCTTATAGTCTTTTTCTTATTCTTCTTCTTTTCCAAAATGACATAGGTTAGCTTCATTTTACCTAAGTTGGCTCTAATATGCTAACTTAGAGCTTATATGCTTAGTTTCCTATAAGTTAGCTCCAAAATAACTTATGTTAGCACAAAATGATCAAGTTTACATAATAAGCTTATAGTCTTTTTCTTATTTCTTTTCCAAAATTCTTCTTATTCTACTTCTTCTAGTATTCTTCTAGTCTTCTTCTTTTTCTTCTTCTAACTTCTTGTTTATCATTTTGCAGATTTGATTTAATTCACGGAAGCTTGCATGGATGGAGTGTTTCTTTTCCATTTGTGTTTTTATTTTGTATCAATGTGAAACTTTTGTGAATTGATGGATAACGGTGTTGGATGAACAATGTGAAACTTTCGTAATATGTAACGATGGAACTATGTGTTGGCTATGTATGTATATATGATGGAACTTGTGTGTTGGCTATGTATGTATATATGCTGGAACTTGTGTGTTGGCTATGATTGTTATATGGATGCTTGTTGTATATATATGTGTTGGATATCTCATAGGTGAAATAGTGACATGAGATTAAGAAAAAAAATTAAAAAAATTGTTACTAATGGCGCACTAACGTGTGGTGCGCCATTAGTATAGCAGACACTAGTGGCGCACTGTGGGCAAAACTAATGGCGCACTGCCTGGTGCGCCATTAGTAAAAAATTCTAGTGGCGTGATACTAATGGCGCACCAGTGATGCGCCATTAGTAGGCAAAACTGGTGCGCCATTAGTAGCCCTTTTCCTAGTAGTGAAGCATTGGATGGCCTGATCCCTGCTCGCTCCCAATAGCAATCGAAAAAACACCGATGTTAGAAGCATCCCCATGACAATAGCAATGGCCGGTTGACACCGCGTGTCGCTGATGGCAGTGTTGCATGTGCCGTTCGCAACTCTGACACCACGTCCACCAAAGGGAGTAGGAACACTGGCGGCAGCCGTGGCTTAGAGCACCCCCTCGCTCCACAACTATAAGCGGGCCACCCCTTGCGGCTAGAAGAGCTCTCATGGTTTCGATGTTGGGAGATATTGTTTGCACTGTGGCGTCATGAAGATGAGAAAGCCACATAAGCATGGAGCTCATGTGTGGGACGCTCGCTCGGTTGAAGAAGAGGAAAAAACAAAAGAAAACATGTGAATAGGAAAATGACAAAGGGATAAGGCAACTTCTGGATGTGAGCGAGGCGACCGGCCTGACACGCAGCCGGTCGCCCGGCTAGAAACATTTTCCAACCAAATCACTGAATAACCACTTGAATATGATGCATGATAGTAAGGCCCTTTTTTGCTGATTCTCCTAGAATCTTGAGGATCGGAGCTCCCGCATATTCTCCCAGAAACTTGAACCCATATTGTTTTGACAATCCTAGCTAGTTAGGGAGTCTAAATGGCTAGGATTTTTCAAAAAGTTCTCAGTTCAAGATTCTAGGACAATCTATGGGAAGGTCCGATTCTTAAGATTTTGAGAGAATCGATCAAAGAAAATTGCCTAAATCCAAAACGAATGACTTGATCATCTACCATACCAGCCATGCCTCTTTGTGAGTTACCTTGAAACGAATACAAGCCCATGTTTGGAAGTTGATCCACCCAATGGTAGCACCATTATAGTGGGCTCTTAGACCTCTTTCAATGCAAAGGTGCTTAGATGAGGTGCTAAATATATTAAATGCCTTAGCAACTCAAGTTCCCAATGCATAGGTACTAAGCTTTTGGGTGCTAAGCTTCATGCATTTAATTAGTTATAGACTCAAAATTGTGCTTCCATCTAGGTACATGTGCTTAGCATCTTTCTTTCTAGGGTCACCATACTACTGTCTCTTTTCTTAACTAGCATGCCACATCAGATTTTTTGTTTAGTTGACAACCTTAGCACATGTACAAGGTGGAGCATTGGGATGGGCCTTATGTATGTAGGCAGGGCGGCAGGGCCACAACCATGTATATCTGCCATGTTCACCGGTCTTGTGTGTGGAGTTCGATAAGGTCTAGTTGGGTCAAATTCGTAGAGAGCGCATGTATGTGGGTGATACGTCTCCAACGTATCTATAATTTTTGATTGCTCCATGCTATATTATCTACTACTTTGGACATTATTGGGCTTTATTATCCACTTTTATATAACTTTCGGGACTAACCTATTAACCGGAGGCCCAGCCCAGATTTGTTGTTTTATGCCTATTTCAGTGTTTCGAAGTAAAGGAATATCAAATGGAGTCGAAACAGAACGAAATCAACTGGAGAAGTTATTTTTGAAAAACGAAAGCCACCAGATAGACTTGGACTCCACATCAGGAGATACGGGAGGTGCTCACGAGGATGGGGGGCGCCCCCCCTCAGGGCGCGCCCCCTGCCTCGTGGGGCCCCCGTGGCTCCTCCGATGTACTTGCTGCACCCATATATATCGTCGTACCCTAAAAATTCACGAACGCAAGATAGATCGGGAGTTCCACCGTCAGAAGCCTCCGTAGCCACCAAAAGTCAATCGGGACCCTGTTCCGGCACCCTGCCGGAGGGGGGAACCATCACCGGTGGCCATCTTCATCATCCCGGCGGTCTCCATGACGAGGAGGGAGTAGTTCTCCCTCGGGGATGAGGGTATGTACCAGCAGCTATGTGTTTGATCTTTGTCTCTCTCTCTCGTGTTCTTGAGATGATACGATCTTGATGTATCGCGAACTTTGCTATTATAGTTGGATCTTATGTTTCTCCTCCCCATCTTCTCTCTTGTAATGAATTGAGTTTCCCCTTTGAAGTAATCTTATCTGATTGAGTATTTAAAGATTTGAGAACACTTGATGTATGTCATGCCGTGGATATCTGTGGTGACAATGGGATACCATGTGCCACTTGATGTATGTTAAGGTGATCAACTTGCGGGTTCCGCCCATGAACCTATGCATAGGGATTGGCACACGTTTTCGTCGTGATTCTCCGGTAGAACTTTGGGGAACTCTTTGAGGTCCTTTGTGTTGGTTGAATAGATGAATCTGAGATTGTGTGACGCATATCGTATAATCATACCCACGGATACTTGAGGTGACATTGGAGTATCTAGGTGACATTAGGGTTTTGGTTGATTTGTGTCTTAAGGTGTTATTCATAGTACGAACTCTAGGGCTGTTTGTGACACTTATAGGAATAGCCCAACGGATTGATTGGAAAGAATAACTTTGAGGTGGTTTCGTACCCTACCATAATCTCTTCGTTCGTTCTCCGCTGTTAGTGACTTTGGAGTGACTCTTTGTTGCATGTTGAGGGATAGTTATGTGATACAATTATGTTAGTATTGTTGAGGGAACTTACACTAGCGAAAGTATGAACCCTAGGCCTTGTTTCCTATCATTGCAATACCGTTTACGCTCACTTTTATCACTTGTTACCTTGCTGTTTTTATAATTTCAGATTACGAATACCTTTATCTACCATCCATATTGCACTTGTATCACCATCTCTTCGCCGAACTAGTGCACCTATACAATTTACCATTGTATTGGGTGTGTTGGGGACACAAGAGACTCTTTGTTATTTGGTTGCAGGGTTGCTTGAGAGAGACCATCTTCGTCCTACGCCTCCTACGGATTGATAAACCTTAGGTCATCCACTTGAGGGAAATTTTCTACTGTCCTACAAACCTCTGCACTTGGAGGCCCAACAACGTCTACAAGAAGAATGTTGTGTAGTAGACATCAAGCTTTTTTCTGGCGCTGTTGCTGGGGAGGTGAGTGCTTGAAGGTATATCTTTAGATCTTGCAATCGAGTCTTTTAGTTTCTTGTTTTATCACTAGTTTAGTTTATAAAAGAAAACTATAAACAAAATGGAATTGAGTTTGTCTCATACGCTTCATCTTTTTAATATCTTTCGTGAGTATGATGGAAAGGATAATTGTGCTCAAGTGCTAGAAGAAGAGATCTCTAAAATGTTTGGCACTAAATATTTGAATGATGAGCATGACTGCAATGTTGTTAGTATAAATTTCTTGAATATCCATGATGCTAATGATATGCAAAGCCACAAGCTTGGGGAAGCTATGTTTGATGAAGATTATATTTTTTGTCCCCCAAGTTTTGATGAGAAAATTTATTATGATGAAAGCATGCCTCCTATCTATGATGATTATTGTGATGACACGTATGCTTTAAAGAATAATGATAACCATGAAACTTGTCATCTTGATCTTAATTTTCAATCACATGATAGTTATTTTGTTGAGTTTGCTCCCACTATTATTCATGAGAAGAATTTTGCTTGTGTGGAGAGTAGTAAATTTTCTATGCTTGTAGATCATGAAAAGAATGCTTTAGGTGCTGGTTATATTGTTGAATTCATTCATGATGCTACTGAAAATTATTATGAGGGAGGAATATATGCTTGTAGGAATTGCAATAATATCAAGTTTCCTCTCTATGTGCATAAAGTTTTAAAGTTATGCTTGTTTTACCTTCCTATGCAAGTTGATTATTGTTCCCATAAGTTGTTTGCTCACAAAATCCCTATGCATAGGAAGTATGTTAGACTTAAATGTGCTAGTCATATTCTTCATGATGCTCTCTTTATGTTTCAGTTCTTATCCTTTATGTGAGCATCATTGAAATCATCATGCCTAGATAGGGGCATTAAACGATAGCGCTTGTTGGGAGGCAACCCAACTTTATTTTTGTTCCTTGCTTTTTGTTCCTGTTTAGTAATAAATAATTCATCTAGCCTCTGTTTAGATGTGGTTTTATGCTTTTAATTAGTGTTTGTGCCAAGTAGAACCTTTGGGAAGACTTGGGGGAAGTCTTGTTGATCATGCTGTCAAAAACAGAAACTTTAACGCTCACGAGAATTGCTGACATTGTTTTATTGGAGATTGCTATTTAGTTAATTCTTTTTGCAACTGATTAATAGATAAATTCCTCATGTCCAGAAATTTATTTGAGAATTTTATGAGTTACAGAAGTATACGTTTGATCCAGATTACTACAGACTGTTCTGTTTTTGACAGATTCTGTTTTTCGTGTGTTGTTTGCTTATTTTGATGAATCTATGAGTAGTATCGGAGGGTATGAACCATAGATAAGTTGGAATACAGTATATATTACACCAATATGAATTAAGAATGAGTTCATTACAGTACCTTGAAGTGGTGATTTATTTTCTTATACTAACGGAGCTCACGAGTTTTCTACTTTAAGTTTTGTGTTGTGAAGTTTTCAAGTTTTGGGTAAGGATTCGATGGACTATGGAATAAGGAGTGGCAAGAGCCTAATCTTGGGGATTCCCAAGGCACCCCAAGGTAATATTCAAGGATATCCAAGAGCCTAAGCTTGGGGATGCCCCGGAAGGCATCCCCTCCTTCGTCTTCGTTCATCGGTAACTTTACTTGTAGCTATATTTTTATTCGCCACATGATATGTGTTTTGCTTGGAGCGTCAATTTATTTTTTTTGCTTTGCTTGCTGTTTGAATAAAATACCAAGATCTGAAATTATTAAATGTTAGAGAGTCTTCACATGGTTGCATAATTATTCGACTACTCATTAATCTTCACTTATACATTTCGGAGTAGTTTGCTCTAGTGCTTCACTTAGATTATTTTGAGAAGTCTTAAATATCATGGTAATCTGCTTAAAATCTTAATATGCTAGGTATACAAGATTAATAATAAAACTTTCTTATGAGTTTGTTGAATACTATGAGAAGTTTGATGCTTGATAATTGTTTTGAGATATGAGGATGGTGATATTAGAGTCATGCTAGTTGAGTGGTTATGAATTTGAGAAATACTTGTGTTGAAGTTTGTGATTCCTGTAGCATGCACGTATGGTGAACCGTTATGTGATGAAGTCGGAGCATGATTTATTTATTGATTGTCTTCCTTATGAGTGGCGGTCGGGGACGAGTGATGGTCTTTTCCTACCAATCTATCCCCTAGGAGCATGCGCGTAGTACTTTGTTTCGATAACTAATAGATTTTTGCAATAAGTATGTGAGTTCTTTATGACTAATGTTGAGTCCATGGATTATACGCACTCTCACCCCTCCACCATTGCTAGCCTCTCTAGTACCGCGCAACTTTCGCCGGTACCATACACCCACCATATACCTTCCTCAAAACAACCACCATACCTATCTATTATGGCATTTCCATAGCCATTCCGAGATATATTGCCATGCAACTTTCCACCATCCAATTTATCATGACACATTCATCATTGTCATATTTCTTAGCATGATCATGTAGTTGACATAGTATTTATGGCAAGCCACCGTTCATAATTTTTTCATACTTGTCACTCTTGATTCATTGCATATCCCGGTACACCGGCAGAGGCATCCATATAGAGTCATACTTTGTTCTAGTATCGAGTTGTAAATAAATAGAAGTGTGATGATCATCATTCAATAGAGCATTGTCCCCCAAAAAAAGAAAGGCCAAATAAAAAAGGGAGGCCAAATAAAAAAGGAAGGCCGAAAAAAGGCCAAATAAAAATAAAAAAATAAAAATAAAAAAATGAAAATAAATAAAATAAAAGGGACAATGCTACTGTCCTTTTACCACACTTGTGCTTCAAAGTAGCACCATGATCTTCATGATAGAGAGTCTCCTATGTTGTCACTTTCATATACTAGTGGGAATCTTTCATTATAGAACTTGGCTTGTATATTCCATTGATGGGCTTCCTCAAAATGCCCTAGGTCTTCGTGAGCAAGCAAGTTGGATGCACACCCACTAGTTTCTTTTGTTGAGCTTTCATATACTTATAGCTCTAGTGCATCCGTTGCATGGCAATCCCTACTCACTCACATTGATATCTATTGATGGGCATCTCCATAGCCCGTTGATACGCCTAGTCGATATGAGACTATCTTCTCCCTTTTTGTCCTCTCCACAACCACCATTCTATTCCACCTACAGTGCTATGTCCATGGCTCACGCTCATGTATTGCGTGAAGATTGAAAAAGTTTGAGAATATCAAAAGTATGAAACAATTGCTTGGCTTGTCATCGGGGTTGTGCATGATTTAAATATTTTGTGTGGTGAAGATAGAGCATAGCCAGGCTATATGATTTTGTAGGGATAACTCTCTTTAGCCATGTTATTTTGAGAAGACATAATTGCTTAGTTAGTATGCTTGAAGTATTATTATTTTTATGTCAATATGAACTTTTGTCTTGAATCTTTCGAATCAGAATATTCATATCACAAGTAAGAAGAATTACGTTGAAATTATGCCAACTAGCATTCCACATCAAAAATTATTTTTTTATCATTTACCTACTCGAGGAAGAGCAGGAATTAAGCTTGGGGATGCTTGATACGTCTCCAACGTATCTATAATTTTTGATTGCTCCATGCTATGTTATCTACTGTTTTGGGCATTATTGGGCTTTATTATCCACTTTTATATTACTTTCGGGACTAACCTATTAACCGGAGGCCCAGCCCAGATTTGCTGTTTTATGCCTATTTCAGTGCTTCGAAGAAAAGGAATATCAAACGGAGTCGAAACGGAACGAAATCAACTGGAGAAGTTATTTTTGGAACGAAAGCCACCAAATAGACTTGGACTCCATGTCAGGAGATACGGGAGGTGCTCACGAGGGTGGGCCCCCCCCAGGGCGCGCCCCCTGCCTCGTGGGGTCCCCGTGGCTCCTCCGACGTACTTCCTGCACCCATATATATTGTCGTACCCTAAAACTTCACGAACGCAAGATAGATCGGGAGTTCCGCCGCCAGAAGCCTCCGTAGCCACCAAAAGTCAATCGGGACCCTGTTCCGGCACCCCGCCGGAGGCGGGAACCCTCACAGGTGGCCATCTTCATCATCCCGGCGCTCTCCATGATGAGGAGGGAGTAGTTCTCCCTCGGGGCTGAGGGTATGTACCAGTAGCTATGTGTTTGATCTCTCTATCTCTCTCGTGTTCTTGAGATGATATGATCTTGATGTATCGCGAGCTTTGCTATTATAGTTGGATCTTATGTTTCTCCTCCCCCTCTTCTTTCTTGTAATGAATTGAGTTCCCCCTTTGAAGTAATCTTATCGGATTGAGTCTTTAAAGATTTGAGAACACTTGATGTATGTCTTGCCATGGATATCTGTGGTGACAATAGGATACCACGTGCCACTTGATGTATGTTAAGGTGATCAACTTGCGGGTTCCGCCCATAAACCTATGCATAGGGGTTGGCACACGTTTTCTTCGTGATTCTCTGGTAGAACTTTGGGGCACTCTTTGAGGTCCTTTGTGTTGGTTGAATAGATGAATCTGAGATTGTGTGACGCATATCGTATAATCATACACACGGATACTTGAGGTGACATTGGAGTATCTAGGTGACATTAGGGTTTTGGTTGATTTGTGTCTTGAGGTGTTATTCTAGTACGAACTCTAGGGCTGTTTGTGACACTTATAGGAATAGCCGAATGGATTGATTGGAAAGAATAACTTTGAGTTGGTTTCGTACCCTACCATGATATCTTCGTTCATTCTCCACTATTAGTGACTTTGGAGTGACTCTTTGTTGCATGTTGAGGGATAGTTATGTGATCCAATTATGTTAGTATTGTTGAGGGAACTTACACTAGCGAAAGTATAAACCCTAGGCCTTGTTTCCTATCATTGCAATACAGTTTACGCTCACTTTTATCACTTGTTACCTTGCTCTTTTTATAATTTTAGATTACAAATACCTTTATCTACCATCCATATTGCACTTGTATTACCATCTCTTCACCGAACTAGTGCACCTATACAATTTACCATTGTAGTGGGTGTGTTGGGGACAAAAGAGACTCTTTGTTATTTGGTTGCAGGGTTGCTTGAGAGAGACCATCTTCATCCTACGCCTCCTACGGATTGATAAACCTTAGGTCATCCACTTGAGGGAAATTTGCTACTGTCCTACAAACCTCTGCACTTGGAGGCCCAACAACGTCTACAAGAAGAAGGTTGTGTAGTAGACATCAGTGGGCGTCTATTTGCTTTAAGATAGGTGAACTCGTTTATATCGTTAATCCTTAATTTATGTACTAGGATCCATGCATGCCGGATTTTCGCTGTTTTGGCATCTCCATCCACCCAGCTCTCATGCCTTTTCATTTTCTCTCCAAATTTCAATCTAGTATATCTTCTGAATCGAAAGTACAAATTATGTTGCTTTTGCATATTCATGTTCGTTGCAAAAGTACATTCGACCAAGGCCAAATTAGAATACATTTAGGCAATTTTTAAGGTTTTATCAAGTTTCAAAAACTTGATAGTTGTAATATTAAGTTTTTACCATGTTTCCTTTGTTTTTAGGCGGGTTAAAGTCTTCGTTTCTAAAACTTGATGAATTTATCATTCGTTCCTATCAAGTTTTGGTAGTTGAAGCTTGATGGACTTTTAAAAACTTGTCAAAACATATTCAAATGTGGACTTGTTTCAATGCCCTCATCACAAGCAACACGAATATGCAAAAAGAAAATATTGGACTTTCCATTCAGAAGATATAAAAGATTTGAAGAGGAAATGTTAAAGCATGAGAGGTAGGGTGGATGGATCTGTCAAAGGCTTTGAGAAGCTAATATATGGTCATTACACTACTAGAGAAAACCTTATAGGTGGAGGCTTAACAGTAGTGCAGGTCAGAGGCAAGCGCTACCGCTACTTTACAGTAGCACGGGTCCAAAGCAGCGCTACTGCTAACGATCGTCCTACTAATCCAACTTGGTCACTTTGGATGGATCGTGAGGTAATCAGAAGGTCAGAAATTTGTGTGCTCCCACACACGTGTGCCACAAATCCTCCCTTCTTGTTGGGTTCTTATATGTGATTGATTTCGGTGCAAGGTACAGACGCAAGAAAAAACTAACTGGAGCCTATATATCAAGAATCCATCTCAAGGTGAGGATCTTAACAAGAATGCAACATCCTAGCCATATCCATCCAATTCCTGGTCAATGCACCTGGCTACTACTTCCTATATTTCAAAACATTTATTTAAAGTTCTGTGTTTGGTCTAAGTCAAAATTCCTTAAGTTTCATCATGTGTACAAAAAAAATTAACATCTAAAATATCAAATATATATTATGAAAGTATGTCTTATGATAAATCTAATGAAAATAATTTGGTATTGTTGATGTTGGTATGTTTTTCAGTAGCATAAATCTAGAACTTCAAATATTTTGGAAGAGAGGGAGTATATGGGATATAGACTGGCCTGATAGAACAATACTAGTATTTTTTGTGCACTTTGTCCTCCATTGAACACTTGGGAAAAACTTCTCGGACTGTCACTCATCCTCAAATTACCCTAGACCAAGCATGCTTAACCTATAAGTTCATTGGAGACGAGCTTCTGGTAGAGAAGGTGCACATTGTTTATATGAGTAGTCTATCATTCCTATTAAACCATGATGTCATAAGTTAGCCCATCCCATACATTTGTAACCTGCAGGTTCTTCGGACACGAGCTTCCGAAAAAGGAGATGCATATTTTTTACGTGAGTAATATATCATTCGTATTAAGTGAGATTGATCAACAAGGTGCACCTTCTTTTCTAAAAGCACAAAGTGCATAGAAAGCCTAATATTGGTCCATGGGGTCAGTCAAGGTCACAAGTGATAGCCAAGAAATTGAGGACTATGGCCGGGGTGTTATAAAGATGTGTTCACTTCTTCACAGGTCAATCGTGTTATACTTGGAACTCTCACCTTGGTGAATTATTATCCATAGGTTTTCATCAGGTTTTGATCTATCCATAATTTTGTACATCCTAACTGTTAGTTCTCCTGTTTCCTCGATTCCTAAATAAGTACAACCCACTACATATCCTACATGTCAACATGCATACTTCCACATCATAATTTTTTTTTGTAACCGTTAGATCTACTAACTTGGTGCACTAGCATCCATCCGATATATTCATGAGAACCTTCTACCATGCAACATGCAATAGTGCATTCTAAGCGAGTTTTAAATCGCATTGCATTTAACGGTGACATGCACTAAGCCCATTACCTATTTTCCTAGGAATGCAACAAAGCCACATCAGCATGCCATGCATGTAAGTAAAAAGCTACATTTTGTATTAGTGTGTCCACGCAGCAATCTCATGCCACATCATCAGTTCATGCATGTATGTCATTAGTTAATTTTTTGCACGAAATTGTGCACTTTCATGGACACCGTATATGTATTGGGCGCTTGGAGCATACCTTTCTAGGTTATCATTGACTTTTTTGTTTTGGAAATGACACTCTTTAAACTGAATCTAGTATTTTTCTCTTTTATACACCATTTTTATATGTTTTGTATTTTTGAAATATTTTCAAATCTAAATGAAGAATACTCTTAAATTTTATTTTTGTCAGTTTTATTTCTTTATGTAGAACCTAATTATGCATTTCTTAACAAGATTACAACACCAACGCACGGGATATCATCTAGATTGTCCTCGACATAATCATGCCACATAAGCAAGCCATGCATTTACGTCATAAGTTGTATTTTTTTGCATTATTCTATGCATGCAACGCTGCTACATCGTCAAAACATACATGTTAGTCATCCTTCATATTTTCCTTAGAAATGACTCTCTTAACTGTAATTTCAAAAGTTTTTTTTCTCTTTTCATTCGCTTCATTGTGTCTGTTGATTTTCATGCTTACAATGTCTTCCCATTAGATTTAGTTGTTTTTAGCAATTATTTATGTATTTCTTCTTACAAGGTTTTGAATCAACGTGAGGTCATCTAGATAATATATAACCGTTAAGGGAAAAATCCTATCCTATCGTCCACAAGACCATAAAAGTGATAGGGACGGTGACATCTGAATAAGCCAAATCATATATCATGGCTATGCACATGTCAGTCGTTACCAATGCAGTGCATATCTTGAAAGTGCATGAGACAATTTCAACAGAAGATTATGCACTGCATATCTTTGTAGTTGGTTTAGCAAATAAACTAGTATCATATGCAATTAGGACAAGCAGTCATTTCCTTTATTATATCATCCTTGACGGTAATAGCAAATGGTACGGGCACCCCACCCCCCAGATTCAGCGTGTATCCCTGGTTGTACCTGGAAATCGCACGTGCCGGGTCAAGTACCTGCCAAGCCCTACCTGGTCGCTCGATTGCCTCACGATTCATGAAGTAGTTGCATCCCGCATGAAGGCAAGTAAATTTTAAGTTTCAAGTGTTGAAACTTATGACTGGTTACCTGAAACTTATGATTTTCTCGCTCGCTCTTATCAAGTGTCATAGATAAAAAAATTAAAATATTTTTTTGTTGGTTGTAGCCAAAAAATCATGATTTTATCAGTCGCTTGGATCAAGTTTCAAGAGTTGAAACTTAACATGTTTTTTTGAATTCGTGAAATCATTTTCGAAATGGATCTTATTTGAATGCCCTTGACACAGGAAACACGAATATGAAAACATAACTTAATTTGGAATCTTTATTTAAAAGATATGAAGGTTTATAATTGGAAGCCAAAAGAAAAAGCACGCCTGAGGGACTCAGTGTCAACGGCTTTGGATACCAACATCAAGCAACATTGTTCTACTACTAGAACAACTGAACAAGTACTGCTCGATAAAGTTAGTCATTCCCTCACTACCTATGGGCGGGGTACTCCTCGCACTGTGTTGTGGTTAGGAGGAGGCACTGAGGAAGTTGTTAGTCTTTCTAAGAATGATGCATCACCTTAAGTAATGAAGATCTCCTTTGCCCCGCAAAAAATAGTACGGCTCAAGACCTCTCGGGACTAGATTTACAATCCACAACAGGAAAGCCACGTGTTTTTGGACAGATATTTGGTGTGGCGAGGAGCGGTTATCCCAGGCTTTTCCACGGTTATTTTCCATCGCCTCAGACCAATCCGCCAAGATGGCAGAAATTTGGCAGAACGGGCAATGGGCGCCTCAGTTCGGGTGTCCTTTCGGGTAAATAGAGAGTGAGGATTGGGAAGCATTGCGTCAAAGCCTGGATGGTCTAGCAGTGGGTCACGGTCAGGACAAGGTCATCTGGCGCTTGGAGCCATCAGGACGCTTCTCCACCGGCTCCTTATACAGAGAAATCTTCAAGTCTATAACCCCGTGTGACATGTCCGGGATTTGGAAAGCGCGTATCCTGGCAAAAATTAAGATTTTCCTATGGCAAGTGGCTAGTAATCAAATTGCGAGTGGGGACCAAATGCAAAAAAGAAGAGGCCCAGGTGATGGCAAATGTGTTTGGTGTGGAGAAAACGAGGATTGTGACCATATCATCTTTCGTTGCACCATGTCTTGATTCATGTGGAGCTCGCTGAGGACGGTAATAGGATCTACATGGAATCCGAGTGGTTTTTCGCACTTTTATAGGTTGGCTAGGTACACCTCCGGGAGAGATAGACGGATGGCTTGTGTGGGATTTGGGGCGTTAGCATGGGCTCTATGGACCACAAGAAACAAGGCTTTAATAGAGGGAATATTCATCAAACACCCGGCTGATTTATTATATAAAATGATGTCTTTCTTGCAGTTCTGGAAACATCTGTCAAGGGAGCAAGACAGAAGGCACGTGGAGGGGCTCGCAGTAAAGGTGCGGATAAAGTGTACTGAGCTTCGTCGAGCATCACAAGGGGCGCCACCGACATGACACGTGTCTATGCTACCTCGAGAGCCTGTTGGTTTGCCCCTTCGGTGTGGCGTTGCATCGTCCTTTGGCCTCCGGGCTTGTATCACTTGTTTTTCTTTTCCGCACTTGGTACTACTTTTCGATCCGGAACTCGTGTTGGATTTGTAAGGGCCTCAGTTTAAGGCCGGGCAAGCGCCTCTTTTCTAACAAAAAAATAGTACGGCTCAATAGCAGTAAATAGAGAATCACCAAATCTTGAGAGAACACATTTACTGGCCAAGCTTCCAGACGAACTCAACGAGCCAATCAACAATCGCAAAAAAAAGCAACCAGAATTGGTAGCTAGCCAGAGAGAACATTTTAGTTATGGTGAGGTACAGAGGGTACTGTACATACCCTGGGTTTCTGTTTGGTCTTGAGCCGCTCGAAGAGATCCGGCTTCTTGCTGCCATAGCCCGGTCAGAGAATAATCAGTTGAAGAAAGCAACAATAAATAATCTCAAATAGATGGAAGCAAAGCATAGCGGCAGCATCAGAGAGAAGAAGCTTACTCGTAGACCTCGGTCCTGAACTTGTCGAAGCCGGTCCTAAGGCGCTTCTCGTCAGGGTCCATGTTTCTATCTGCAAGGGTGGTTTGAAGAGGAAACGGACCTTGTTGGAGGATGGTACTAGGTTGGTTTCTTGAGGAGGGAGAGCAGGTCAGTTATATAACAGCAGGGGAGGGGAGGGGAGGCCGCATTTCACGTATGTATACTTTTCTTTGCGACGCGGTCAAACAAACATGACGACACGCCAAAAGGAGAGGGCCTGGTTTTTTTTGAATGTTGGTAGTTGCTACCAAATTCATTGATCAGTGGTAAGAACAGCGAGCTGCAAGGGAACCCAGAATGGGTGCACAACAAGTAAACTCAAAGGCCCGAGGGCCAGAGAGTGGAAAGAAAAGAGAAGGGCGGGCACACAGGTCGCGCAAAAAACGGATTTTCTTCTTAGGCACCTGGTTTGGTGGTCCATCAGAATGACAAGAGCCTCCCTTTCTTCTCTTTAGGCCCTGTACAACCGCAAGTGCTTAGACAGGTGCCTAAGAAGAAAATCCGTTTTTTTTTTCTAAGAATGGATTACACAGGTGCTTAGGACGGATGGCAGAAGCTAAGTCTTGCTTCCGGTGCCAGCCAGTGCTTACAACAAATAACCGCTCCTTTCAAGTCACGATGCCTCGACTCAGTGCCTCGCAGGCAAAAAAAAAGGGCCCAGCTAGCACCTCATACCAAGCACTACGCGTTGAGGGTTAAAGAAAATTTCGAAGCGCCATGCAGCTAGCACCAGCGTTGTACAAGGTCTTAGTATACTCCTGTTGATCAAGCCCGTCCGTGAATCAATGGTGATTTGACTTTTCTTTGGCGAGAGAAGAGAGTGGAGATGTTTTTTATAAGACACCTAAAATGTATATATTTGATACTACTATTTATCAAGGAAAGTAATAGCCAGTATAAAAAACAAATAACTAGACGCGAACCGATCAATACAAAATAAAATGGCCTATGCTAGGCGCCGGCTGGCAGGTGGAAGCGCGTGGCCCGTCGCCTAATAGCCGTCCAATCTAATTAATTACGTTCATCTGATCGCATGTCAACTGATGTCCTTGGTCGTCCCTTTCCCTCGCTCAACTCTCTCAAACAGCTTCTCACACGCATTTGCGCCAGAAATAAAAGGAGGAGACTGTTATTTTATTCTGCGTGCAGTCCGCGCCACGCCGGCGTCTCCTGCTACATCATCGCGAGCCGCCCTCTATCACGGCCGCTGCACCGTCCCTCGCAGCATGACTCGCCGTGCCTCTGGTTGACCGTTCTTGGCATCGACGACTCGTTTTGCAACTTTTCGTCGACCGTCGCAGCTCGGACAGGGTTCGATCACTCCAAAAAAGCTTGCTTGTCCCAATAAAAATGTATCACCGTCGCAGCGGAGGATAAATTCGCAGTTTTGACCTTTTCTAAAAAGTTGAGCAGGATCAACTCCATTTTCAAAAAAAAAAAAAACCAAGACATACCTTTTCCTATGGCCAACCTCCCGACGGTAGCGTAACAAACCCTACCGCCAGTAATCCAGGCAGTAGGAAACCGGCAGACATACGGCTAATGGTCGTCATTGCCGCTCACGTGGAAAAGGGTCCTACCGCCGAGGCCCCTGGCGGTAGGATGTGTTGCCCTACCGGCAATGCCCCTGTCGGTAGGGTCCTCAAGTGGATAAGTGCTTGGCGTGGGGGCTGTGCACCCACCTACCCATTCACCCCCTCTCTCCCGCGAGCATAGTCCCTCTTCCACCTCTCTCCCTCTCACATGGACCTCTCAAATCTTCCTCCATTGCTTGAGATTTGTCTAGTGGATCTGGATCATTTTCATCACTCAAAGAATCTCTCTCACCCCCCTCATTTTGGTTGGTTGGAATCATCTATTTTGCTTGCATTGCTCACTTTTGTGCAAACCCTAGTTCTTGCTCTTGTTGTGGTGAAATCACTGTATATGATCCATTTTAGAGTTAAGCATGTGCTTGACTATGTATTGTGTGCCTAACATTGTCGGGGGTAGCAAGATCTAGTGTTAGGGTTAGTGGTTTTGTTAGGGTTTGGGTTAGGGTTAAGGTAATGATGACGGTAAAAAAATACTTGTTGAATTGTAGGGTGGCACCGATTTTCTTTGAGTGTACTGCTGAAGCGGCGGCGAAGCATGAATGCGTAGTCATTGAAGAAGCGATGCAGGCGTCGGTTGGCACCGTCGATGAGTTGAATGCAGCTTCAAGGGAATTTTCCAAGGACTATTTCTCCGAGTACCCTCGAAAGTTGTTTGAACATAAATAGAAAAGGATACATGACCTTCAGACGAACGAAAAACTTCGTAGACGTGGTCTTGCAAGGTAAATTGCATTGTGCGCAAGAAGGGAAGAATTGGCTTAGCTGGACTTGGATAACCTTGGCCAGGTCATTGACTTGGTAATGAAGCAAGGACCATCGCTGATACCAAGACAGGCTTCTCGCTGGGCTTGGGTCCTTGAAAAAAGGATATCATTTTTTGCAACCCGGGACCGTACGAAAAGATATTATGTTGAAGCCTGTGCAAGAGCGTAGTAACAATTATGCACACATGAAAAACAAAAGGGGTTGAAGTCCATGAGCGCCTCTTGTTGACCTCTGTGATGTCGTAGTGTCATTTGAACTATAATGGCATAAATCCCTTATCATTTTCTATATCTACCTTAGTTGAACTCCGTATGTGTTATGTAATCTTTGTTATTTGACACCCATCAAAACTTTGTGTTTATGTTTTGGCGAATGTTTCGGTATTAGTTTCCTGCCTTTATAGTTTGTCTAGCTAATTTCAACAATGTGCAATACACTAGTACATAACTAATAATTAACCAACTATAGAATTATTCATTATATATGCTTTAGATAGATTGACATTTAGTAAATTACTTTGTGATCTGCAGCCTAGGTTCTGACTTCACATTAATTCGCAGAACTGTTTTTTGAAGATAGGTGCTCGTACATCATGTTGTAACACATGAGGTCAGTTTATTAATTTAGCGCTAACTTTCCTCTTTTAGCACTCATGTTTGATATATTTAATTCTAAATACTATATGAAGTAACCTATATTTTGTATGAAATAACACATATTAGAAGTTATACATTAAAATGGAAGTATGATTTGATTATATTAGTTCTTTAGTTGTAGGATTTATAAAAAAATCTAGAGCACCATTTAATATTTTGCACCAGGCCCCCAAAATTCTGAAGAAATACTGCTTGAGAAATGAAGCTAGAATGTGTAGAACACACTTTTCCGATGGAAAAGATATATACTCATTTTGACATACGCCATTGGCTACTGGCATCCATGATCTTCATTATGAAGTTACCTGCAAGCGTACGGGGAGGAAAATATATTCAAGCATCTCTCCATCTAGTCTAGTTGTGAGAACTCAACGCTGCTGTGCATACAAAGGAATGGGTCTGTGTACTGTGAGTCTCGGAGGGAACTCAAGCTTGAGACAGCACAGCTGGACGGCTCTGTATTTTCACTTGTCAAGGCCATATGCTACAACCTGCTCTAACAAATAGGGTGAGTAGTATGCTATCGCCTCTCCCGCCAATAAAAATTGGCTAGTGATGCAATAAAAATCTAATGGTGTAGAAGTGAGCATGCTTATTACATATATGATATACAATAAAATTTGATTTGTCATGCCATAGATAATTAAATGCCATGGGGATAAAAATTCCAGACAAAGAATGTTACCTTGTCTAGCTTTGCTTTGAGAGGATGATCATCAGCAACCCCAATATACAGAAACACAATACGTAATGGCTGAAACCGTTGTGTTGTGTGGCTGATAAGAAATATCTCTGAAGAATTTACGCAGTAAGCATTAGTACTATGGTAGCTAGAACATCAGTCACTATTCCTGAATAAAAAGCAAATCTTTTGAACTCCCTCCGTAAACAAATATAAGACGTTTACCATTTAGAAAAAGTATCCATTGCACCATCCTCTGCCGAACCTAAGGTTCTCATCGGCTTGGTTCTCTAGGATTTCTTTAGCTGTCTTATCCTGCATTTCTAGATCTGAAGTGACACAAGAATTTTCCTCGTCACGCGTGATATGCTCTTCCAAACTCACCTTTTCAGGTTGTTCTTTAGATCCACCTCATGAGCAGATATCCCCTACATAAGAGCATCTCCAACAGCCACGCTATATAAGCGCCGTGCCGGAAATTTGTGGTTTTTAGCGCGCGCAATCGCTAAAGGGAGCTCCAGCGGACGCACAATAACTGCGCGCATGGCATACAGAGTTCTATGCGCGGTCTGAAATGCCATCGGCCGCCGTTTATTTGCTACGCCCGCTACCGCGCACCGCACACTCGAGCGCCCGCTGGCGACTTCCACCTACCCCGACCTAGGCGCTGGCGATGCCGCCCGCACCACCCCATTTGTTCAGGCAACCATTCCAGCGCTTCCCCAGCCTATCCCAGCGCCGCCGCCGCTTCCTCCTTCTCCCTCCAGTCGCCACCGCCCCTCGCGCGTGCCATTCCTCTGACGAACAGCGCCCAACCGCCCACTGCTACTGAGCGCCCACAAGGTGTTTGATAAAACGATTGCAAGGTATGTATTGCTTCAACTTCACATTTTTTACGTGAATTTGGTGCATGTTGTTTGTAGTTTTTATAGCCTAGTTTAAATTGAACATTGTAGATGAGTTCGTCATATGATTCTTTCGAAGAAGAATTTGATATTGAAGAGGAGGAGGATCTTGCAATGATCCTAGCTATGCACATCAATAAAAAACCGAAGCACGGTGGTTCGGTTATGGGTCGGCAGAAAATTTGGAGGGATAGGATCGATACCCACAACAGATTGATAAGGCACTATTTTGCGGAAATGCATGATGATCTTTAAAAGGATCTCATTGAGGAGTGGTGGGCATGGAATGGCTGACAAAGAGCATCATGGTTTGTGCGTTTGATGTTATATTGTTGAACTATTTGGTCTATTGCAAGATAAACTATTTGTTTGAGTTGTAATAATGAAATTGAACTATTTATTGTTGATTTATTTTGTTTATGTTTGATCTTCTTGGTTGTGCTTGGAGTGCATATGTTGTTTGTGCGAGAACGCGCACGTAGTTTTTTTGCAGCGGCTGCTCGCACGCGCTAAACTTTGCAGCGGCCTCTGGAGCAAGCGCTCCGCGCCGCGCAAAAACTCACGAACCACACGCTGCAAATGCTTTTTAGCCCGCGGCACGTAGCACGGTTGTTGGAGAAGCTCTAAATCATCAAAGATTGCCATGTTTTATTCCAACCCCGCCTCTCCCAGAAACATCATTTGCAAACACTTTCAGTGTTATAGCTTGGGTAGTGCGTTTTTGTTGTGGAAAGTGTGAGTTGTTAGTGGACAATTCCTCTTGCAAACATGCACCAGAGTCATGAACACAGATGGTTGAAAAAAATGGTTTAACCAATTCCATTTCTGCTTGTGAACTATCCAGGCTATAACTAAATAAGAGTCGGAAATCCCAATGCCTCACGCTTGCAGGTAAACACTCTGACTACCAAACACACCCGATGTGATTGAGCATTTGAAATTCCCACGATGTATCTCTTACAGTGTTAAGATATCGAAACATATTGTGCCTAGCAAAGAAGGCTGTACTTCCTTTTTCACGATTCTTATTAGAACGAGAGGAAATGGTCATTTTGTGATGGGTTCAGTTCACATTCTTTCTTATTTTCTTCTGTTTTCATGGCAGCTTGCCAGCATATCTGCATATGTGCCCTTTTGCAGTTTACTTTCTCAGAGCAGTCTCGATGGTCTACCAAGTTCATTTTGGGACCACTATGTTTTTTAATTTTTAGATCAAAACTTATATAACTATCATCCGAAAGTTCCAACATCACATGCCACACAAATACATGGAATGATGAATTCGGTTCTCTTTGGTTCATCTACAAATACACATGAAATTCTCTTAGTTCAAGCTAGGGTGCACATAAGGTTGGCAATGGGTAGGGTATGGGCAGGTAGAGCAATACCATACCCATACCCGTGTAGTCAATGTGTACAAAATTCTAAGCATACCCATACCCATGGGTACGAAACTTTACCCGTAACCATACCCGACGGGTACCCATACCCATTGGGTACCCAACGAGTAAATCAAACAGTACACAATTTATTCACTATTTTACATTCATCAATAGCAGATAGATGAGTACAACTCAATAACAGATAGATGAGTACAAGACAATTATCTCAATTCAAATTTACAACTGGTGACAACTTTAACATAGATTCAAATGCTCACGACACACTTCACCAAATATCATTCGCCCAATATGTAACATGTCAGTATAAACGAGTAGGGTATGGGTATATCCATGGGTACAAGACTATACCCGTGCCCTACCCATGACTTAACAGGCAGGGTACGAGTACTACCTATGGGTATAAAATTGTGCCCAAACCCTGCCCATGCGGGTATGGTACCCGCGGGTACCCATACCCATGTATAAAATTGCACATAGAGGTACAACCAGTAGTAAGATATCGATCATACCTATATTTTTTCAGAACTAAGGGTGAAGTACCAAGACAGAAATAAATAGGTTCTATCAGCAATAAGAAGGTTCAAGAGTACTCAACTTTCGCAATTTATTAGTCATACAACAATTTTTTCTGTTTAGGATTCTAACTTTCACAAGCTAAAAAACATGTAATAACATGCTTATCTGCAAGACCCTAGATTCTTAGGTTTCTTAAGCCTCTCCATGGCATGAAAGGATCCCACAAATCACAATCAACAATAACAATAATGTAAGGAATAAATGGGAGGGCCATTTTGGCTCTGGGGTGCATATGCTCCCTAATGAATAGTAAATTCAAAATAAATAGTAAATAAAATTTTAAAATTCTGATTTTTTTGTAGATGTTCTTGTTAGTGTAATAAGTGTGCTTGATAATTTTTATGCGAAACGGGATGACACTGCTTCGTCGGTGAAAAAAACAAAAATAAGAGCAACATTTGGAGGTAACATTTGCCATTCGACTTGTTTTTCTTTTTGCACATATCAAAATACTTAATCTTTCCTCCTAAAATTTTGCAGGTAGCATTTTAGTGTGACAATCAATACATCTATTTTTTCTTTCAATTTTTTTGGACGTCTGCAAAATATATTTTTGATGGCCAGGCGCATATGCTTCCAAGAGCCGAATTGGATTTCCTGGAATAAATAGGTTATTTTTAGCAAGCCACCAACTTCGCAACATATGAGGAATTGAAGTCAATTCAGTACATCGAAATCCCCAACCTAGACCAAGACCAATTAAGATCAAGATTTTCTTGCTCATTAGGTAGGTGTATTTATTCCCCACAAGTGATAGCTAAGTGCTTTAGCAGTAGCGTTTTCATGTCCAACGCTAAAGAGCGCTACTACTATATTTTCTCATATGTTTTTTTGCTGCGTATTTGCGATGTTTTTGGACAGGTTTTATACAGTATTCTAATCATATCATAAACATGCAATATGCTCATCATATCACACACATAATAGTCTCATCATATCATCCAACACAAATCATGTTGTCACATCATAATCATGATATAGCTATACAAGTGACATGACATGTCTCATCGTACATCATGTAGTACTTCTTGAGGCGTCGGTTCGTATCCCTCTCTCACACTAGTGTGAACCTAAACTAACTACTAGTTGTCACTCGGAAACCGGAAACCGGTACACCTGGGCCTGACACTCCGGCCACTCGTCGTATACTCCTGGCGTAGCACTTCTTTGCCATCGATGATCTGTGCGCCTGCATCGTCACATGAGTCGATGATATGCAACATATATAGTTGAGCAACAGAAAGAGACATACTTGGCAAAAAAAAGCAACATATCATAAGCATAAATAACAAAGTTCATCGTACCCAAAATGCATGCCCTAACTAGAGTGATCTTCGCTAGTTGAGGAGGACGGTTTAATTACATCACAAATAAAGTTTCGTCGTGCATAACTCAAAATTTCGTCATACAGAAAGTATGGACTAAACGGACACATTGTCATATATCGACAATCACTCCAACATGTCGTGCCATCCATCCAAGTCTCAAGGAGATAGTCCCCGAGCTTAGTGAAAGGCTTTAGGTCGAGACACTGAGCGGCTACGTGTGTTCGGACGTATTCCCGCGACATTTGCAGTTCCTCGTAGAACATCCCTGTTTTGTAGAGGACCTCCTTTATGATGATTTGGGTAAGTTCACGCTGGATGTGATAGAACTCAGCTCGAAGTCGATAATCCGGGATATCTCCTAGGTTCTTTGCCCATTGCAGAATATGGGCATCACCGGATTTAGGTGACATGCGAAGGTGCTGCTGATCCTGTCTGTAGTCCAGCATGTGGTGTATGACATAGAATCCATCACTAAGAGTATCACTCGGTTGCCGGATAGAGAAGAAGTCGATGTTATGGCCGACGGAGGGCCCGTGGTTCTTTGTCTTCTTGGTCTTGATCTCTCCACCCCGTACGCCGTAGAAAAATATAGCACGGTCGCGAACAGACTTGATGTGGGTGTAATCCTTTTTGTTCATGTTCTTCGACGAGTCCAAGTAAAGAGCGTGGGAGTATCTGGGGTAAAGGATGATGAGGACATCGCGCCCGTGGCTGCGCAAAATAAGTACACCTCAAATTAGTCTCCACCGTGCAAATGAATGATTGAAATCGAAGGAAGGATATCCGCGCGGATGACTTACATGGGATGATAATGCACGAGAATCGTCTCCTTATCCTTATTGGCAACCATGAATTCGACGATGTAGTCCCTCGCGTATTCACGGTGCACTGGGAAGACTGCCAAGAAACCCTCATGCATGAAGTACGAGTCAGCGACACAGATATAAGGTATCTGCTCAATCCCGATGATGTAGTTCATGTACAAGGCAAAAAGGCAGACAAACGTAAAATCCAACTTCTTCAAGTGAAACATGTCGAAGATTTAATCGAATTGAAGGAAGAACTTCTCTGCGGGGAATGTGTCAACGTACGACCTTTGCCGCGGCACGTTAACCACGTAGAGTGGGTATCCTGCATTTTCCGAGGTGATTAGGCTTTTC
Organism: Triticum monococcum; assembly: GCA_034509565.1. NCBI lineage: Eukaryota > Viridiplantae > Streptophyta > Magnoliopsida > Poales > Poaceae > Triticum > Triticum monococcum. Next base: position 703,539,047 of record CM067847.1, read on the forward strand.
TCTCTCTGCAGCACATCGTCATGAAGTCTCCTTAGATCGCTGTATGTGGCATCTACCGCTGCCTTAGGTAGGATTGGTTCACCGGGGATATGGTATTTCACCGCACCCTTGATAGGTATACGGTCTTGAACCCGGGGCTACGGAGGCGGCTGGATCATAGGAGCACCTTTGTTGTCTTTCCTCGCTCTCTTCCTATGCTTCTATGGTGCTGGAAGGTCGTCTATAATACGTTCAGCCTCCGGAGTCGACAATTCAGGCACCGACTCATGACGCTCAAACCCTGAGTACTCATCCTGCTGAGCCATCAACCCTCCATCGTCATAGGCTCCAGTATTGAGATACTGTAGAGTTTCATCGTCATCCTCATTCTCATCTTTGGCGATGTCATCAGCGATTAATGGAGCCTCTTCCTCACCATGTCCGCTATCACCCGACATAACAGGCGACGCTAATTGGGTAGGTGGGATGTTGATGTTCATACCTTGCTGAGGCTGTGTGGTCGCGGGTGTGCTCCCGGCTGCCTCCAGATGAAGCAGACTCTTTAGTCACAACAGGACCCACCCCTTGCAATTGCCAAGCCGCCGCGGGGTCTCGTCCTCATCCCTCCTAGTATCAGAGGAGCCAAATTCTTGTGGCCCGGTTTGACACTAGCCATGGAAACCTTGAAGACGCTTGGGGGGGGGGGGTCAGCCGGCTGTGGAACAATTGTTCCTTCGGCTTCATTATCGTCGCCTTCACCACATCCACTTTATGGTCGCTAATGGTGTACAATATGGTGCACGAGGTTACGTCGGCCTGCAAAGACATGTCTGCAAAGTGAGACATCCGAACGAAAACGGGAGATTATACATTTATTGAAGAGGGCCGGTGTGACAGGTACCACGAGGGCGTCGAGCTTAGCCAATGACAAAAGCACCGCCGAGCATGTCCGAGACGGAGGACGGGATGCTATGAGCAGGTGCGGGAGCCGGTGCAGGAGCAGGTGCGGGAGCCGGTGCAGGAGCTGGTGCGGGAGCTGGTGCGGGCTGCTATGAGCATCTTTATTTGGATTTTTCCTGCTCCAACTGACGATAGCCGAAACCAAGACACCACACGTAGCTGCCATTTCCCGTTTTGCGGCAGCTACCGCTGCTTTGATTTCTTCTCAACCGCAATCTCAACCTTCTTTTCGATGTTTTCTTCAGTTAACCTCTGTCTTTCCTTTCTCTCCTCCGTGGTCTCACGGTAGTACTTCTTCCACATGGCGCCGTCCCCGACACCGTGCTCGCGTCCATACGATGGCCGAGTGTCCACCGGGAGTCGTTTCAATATGTTCAAGGCCCAGTTGAAAGGGGTGTCCCATTTGGGCCTCGCCAACACCTTAGATGGCGAGTCACTTTCGGCCGCAATCTTGTGCTGCTCTCTCTGCAAAAGGAACAAGGATCATTTACAAATATGACGAAACATGGAGTCGAATTGATTAGAAACTAAAATTACCAGCAGTCTCATGAACTCCGTCGTGGCTGGGCCCGTCTCGAAAACCTTCTTGACTGGGTCCCAATGGTACTGGGCCGTGAGGACGTCACGCTCCTGCGGGACGGTGAACTCCTCCAAGGGGTCTGGGATGCCCAGACTTTCGCGTTCCACGTCCTCCTTGGCCCATATGGACCTCTTCCCCGTGTAAACACGACATCCGAGGTGGTGGCACCCCATGTTTCTCTCTTGAAGCCCCTTCATGTACTCCGACTTTTCTTTGACAGCTTCGGCAACGCAAGCCGCCTTGAATATTTCGAACCGCTTTCCGTAATTGTCGGATTATCCTTTACAATCTCGGAGTAGGGCTCCTTTTTGTCGGTGATCCTTGATTTCACCCTTACTTTCCAAGAGGACAACACGCCGCTAAACTTGCGCATGGCGCGTCTGTTTATCTTCTTCGCTGTCGGGTCTTTATCTGAATTTTTATATTTGCTTTCATCCCGGCCCGGGAACAAGAACACCTGGTGCAGCTTCCACTGGTGCGCGTTGGTCATAAACAAATAGTTTTAACCCCTTTCCACGACGGCATTTGGAACCGTCACCAAGAGAGTGTGTGCGATAGCGTGTCCTTCGCAAACGACCTAGAAATCGTCGAGGATAGGCCCTCCTGGGACCTAGGCTGGGGCCGTGTGCGATCGGGTGAGGTATCGAAACCCAATCATTTCCATAGGCATGTACATCCCACACGGTAATCTGAAAAAATCATTTCCGTAGGTATGTACATCCCGCACGATGAATCCTAGAAAAATATTTCCGTTCGTATGTATATCACACATAGTCAATCCAAGAAATACGTTTCCGTTTTTATGTACATCCCACACATTCAATCAAGGGAACATGTTTCTGTTCAGACGTACATTCCACATAGTTTTATGTGTAGGCTCGTTTGTGAAAAGTGTAATTATCACACACGGTTTGTCATGGTTAACTGTTTGTTTTTATTAACTATATCACACACGATTTGACGAAGAAAACTGTGTGGCATTGGGCTATCCATTGCAAGCGCTTTTTCTGCTAGAACCGTTTGCAAAGGTCCATGACATATTTAGCAGGTTTATTAGTTACAATTAATAATTCCAGTATCACGCAAATTCACATTTCATATCGAATAGCTGTTTGCTAATTTCATATCAGGCACATAAATATATTATAACATCACAGTACGGTAGCTACACACTACTGGGGAAAACCTTATACACAGAATCTTAGCAGCGGCAAGACACAAAAAGAGGCGCTACTGCTAATTAGCAGTAGCGAGATTAGAAAAACCGCGCTGCTGATGTAAATTTAGCAGTAGCGCGTGATGTCTAAACCGCGTTGCTACAAAATCGACCGACAGTACACACCAACCTAAGTTTACCAGCAGCGCGGCGTCACGAAGCGCGCTACTGCTAATGCAATAGTAGTAGCACGCTTTTTAGTCACGTCGCTGCTGCTAATTTTGAAATTGTCCACACGGTTGGCCCGTTTAGCAGTAGCGCATGTGAGGAAAGCGCGCTGCTGCTATGCTCTTAGCAGTAGCGCGTTTTTCCACCCGCGCTACTGCTAAGACGCAGCCCCACCACCCTTTTCCACCAGTCCTTCCCTCCCCCATCTCCTCTCCTCGCTTTCCCCTACCTCCCACATCCTCCCTCTCTCACTCTTCTTCTTCCTCAATACTTCTCCCCACATTACTCTCCCTCTTCTACCTACCTTTCTCTCTCTCCATTACTCCTAGATAACTACACCACCTCCATTAATGCATCTTTTTTCTCTTTTTCCTTCCCCCTCCACTAGTTGAAGTTGTCTCCTCCCAAATTAGCTAGCTAGGTAGATGTCGCATTTAGTTAAGTGACCGATTTGCCCCCTAACTAGATCTATCTTTGTCAAGAAGAGTTTTGTGCACTTTTGATCTCCCTACAGCATCATCTCCACCGTGTGCTCGATCTCGAGATAGAGGTGATTAAAATTTCATGCTGTTGCAAAAAGGAAACATGTGTATGTGTGTGTGATATGATAATTGGGCAATATGATGGAAATTGTGTGTGTGGCATGTGTTGACGCCAAATTGTGCTTTTGAGTTGCCTATGTTTTGCCAAAATGTCGATTTATTTCCGTTTTGGCGAATTCCGGGCAAACTCTAGATCTATATATGTCATATTTTTAGGGAAGGTCATGCCGAATTTTTGTATGACTTTGATGCATCCATGCATTTTTATAATCAATTTGTTTGTTATTACCGTGCAGACATTCATGATGGTTAGTGGAACGATCGTGGACAGGTGGTTGCGGTCGGCGGTGCAGGACGTGAAAGAAAATAACCGGACAGAGGTTTTATGTCCATGTCAAAAATGCAAAGGAATGGTTTGGCTCGACCCCTATGACGATGGTCGTGTCGAAGCGCACCTACTCATGAATGGTTTCATGGATGGCTATACTCGATGGATAATTGAAGATGAGGATGAGGATGTTGAGGACGCCGACGGGGTAGGCGATGACGGCATGGGGCAAGACGAAGAGATGATCGATAATGGTGGCGGGGAAGAGGCCGGACATGGCGGCAGAGAAGGGGCTGGACATGGCGGCGGAGAAGGGGCCGGACATTGCGGACTAGAAGGGGCCGGACATGGAGGCGGAGAGAACGTGGACTCCACGCAACAGAGTTCGTCGTACTAAGTTCAATCGCGCGGGACCTTATGTTCAAGCACTACTTTGCAAGGAGACGAGTACTGAGAGAGCTGCTTCTAGAGAGGAGGCTAAGCTGGAGCAACTGGTGGTAGACTCGAACACTCCATTGCATTGTTGAGGAAATCGTTAACTGGTAGCTGCTCAGTTGGCTAGCGAGTAGGGGATTAATCGGCTAATCGGCAAGTTAATCGGCCATTTAATCAATTAATCGAACGATTTTTTGGTTTATCGGCTACTCGGTGAACCTATGAGTAGGGATTAATCGGCAAGTTAACTGGTTAATTGGATGAATTCTTGAACAGGGCTCCATTGTATGATGGTTGCAATCCTGAGGTGACTCGCTTGAGTTTCACACTCCAACTCCTGAAGACGAAGGCTAAAAACAAATGGACCGACACTAGCCTCGATGAGCATCTCAAGCACCTAAAGGATGTTCTTCCCGCGGGGAATCTATGTCCTACCAGTGTTGATGAGGCCAAGAAGATCATGTGCCCTCTTGATCTGCCGCATGTTAGATACCATGCATGCATCAACGATTGCATAATTTATCGGAAGGAGCACGTGGAAAAAACAAGCTGTCCGGTGTGCAATGCTTCTCGATACAAGAAGGCCGGGAAGAAATGTCCCCAGAAAGTTGTATGGTACTTACCGATCACTCCCCATCTCCAGTGGTATTTTGTAGATCCCAAGAACCTAACATATCTCGGGCACACACCAGAACAAGGAACTGTGGCAGGACCTTGAACGTAAAGGAGAGGAACACATACGGGACAGCAGCAGTAGTAGCACTGGACTTGGGGACGGTGTCCTCGCCAGCCATGTCGTCGAGGAGGTTGTAAACGTCGAGGAAGAAGTCGTCGTCGGGGAAGTAGTTGATGACCCACAATTATAGGGGATCAATTGTAGCTCCTTTCGATAAGTAAGAGTGTCGAACCCAATGAGGAGCAGAAGGAAATGACAAGTAATTTTCAGTAAGGTAGTGTCTGCAAGTGCTGAAATTGTGAGCCACGGGTAGTTTGGTAGCAAGATAATCTGTAACGAGCAAGTAACGACAATTGTAACAAGTATGCAGGAAGGTAGCCCAATCCTTTTGAGGCAAAGGACAGGCCAAAACGGTCTCTTATGATAAGCAAAGCGTTCTTGAGGGTGCACGGGAATTTTATCTAGTCACTTTCATCATGTTGGTTTGATTTGTGTTCGCTACTTTGATAATTTGATATGTGGGTGGACCGGTGCTTAGGTACTGTTATTACTTGAACAAGCCTCCTACTTATGATTAACCCTCCTGCAAGCATCCGCAACTATAAGAAAAGTATTAAGAATAAATTCTAACCATATCATTAAACTCTAGGATCCAATCGGTCCTTTACGGAGTAGTGCATATACTGGGGTTTAAGTTTCTGTCACTCTCGCAACCCACCATATATTTACTACTCCACAATGCATTCCCTTAGGCCCAAATATGGTGAAGTGTCATGTAGTGGACATTCACATGGCACCACTAAGGGAATCACAACATACATACTATCAAAATATCCAACACATATCAAATTCACATGATTACTTGCAACATGATTTATCCTGTGACCTCAAGAACAAAGGTAATTACTCACAATTGCTACCTCTTGAGCACTGGGTTGGTTTTCCCTTGGAGAGGAAAGGGTGATGCAGCAAAGTAGCGTAAGTATTTCCCTCGGTTTTTGAGAACCAAGGTATCAATCCAATAGGAGACTACACGCAAGTCTCTCGTACCTACACAAACAAATAAGAACCTCGCAACCAATGCGATAAAGGGGTTGTCAATCCCTTCACGGTCACTTACGAGAGTGAGATCTGATAGAGATAATAATAATAAGATAACTTTTTTTTGTATTTTTATGATATAGATTGAAAGTAAAGATTGCAAAATAAACGGTGCTAGAAATAGCTAGTTGACGGACGATGAATATAATAGAGAATAGACCCGGGGGCCATAGGTTTTACTAGTGGCTTCTCTCAAGATAGCATAAGTATTACGGTGGGTGAACAAATTACTGTCGAGCAATTGATAGGAAAGTGCATAATTATGAGAATATCTAGGCATGATCATGTATATAGGCATCACATCCGCGACAAGTAGACCGAAACGATTCTGCATCTACTACTATTACTCCAAACATCGTCCGCTATCCAGCATGCATCTAGAGTATTAAGTTCATAAGAACAGAGTAACGCATTAGGCAAGATGACATGATGTAGAGGGATTAACTCAAGCAATATGATATAAACCCCATATTTTTATCCTCGATGGCAACAATACAATATGTGCCTTGCTGCCCCTGCTGTCACTGGGAAAGGACACCGCAAGATTGAACCCAAAGCTAAGGACTTCTCTCATTGCAAGAAAGATCAATCTAGTAGGCCAAACCAAATTGATAATTCGGAGAGACTTGCAAAAATAGCAAATCATACATAAAAGATTTCAGAGAAGAATCAAATATTGTTCATAGATAATTTTGATCATAAACCCACAATTCATCGGATCTCGACAAACACACCGCAAAAAGAGTTACATCGAATAGATCTCCAAGAAGATCGAGGAGAACTTTGTATTGAGATCCAATGAGAGAGAAGAAGCCATCTAGCTAATAACTATGGACCCGAAGGTCTGAAGTAAACTACTCACACATCATCGGAGAGGCTATGGTGTTGATGTACAAGCCCTCCATGATCGATTCCCCCTCTGGCGGAGCTCCGGAAAAGGCCCCAAGATGGGATCTCTTGGGTACAGAAGGTTGCGGCGTTGGAAATAGGGTTTCATGGTGCTCCTGGATGTTTTTGAGGTATGTGGACATATATAGGAGGAAGAAGTAGGTTGGTGGAGCCACGAGGGGCCCACGAGGGTGGGGGCGTGCCCAGGGGGTAGGCATGCCTCCCTGCCTCGTGGCCTCCTCGTTGGTTTCTTGGCATCCACTCCAAGTACTCTAGATCACGTTTGTTCCAAAAATAACTCTCCCAAAGGTTTCATTCCGTTTGGATTCCATTTGATATTCCTTTTCTGTGAAACACTGAAATAGGCAAAAAACAGCAATTTGCACTGGGCCTTGGGTTAGTAGGTTAGTCCCAAAAATAATATAAAAGTGTACAAATAAGCCCATTAACATCCAAAACACATAATATAATAGCATGGAACAATCAAAAATTATATTTACGTTGGAGACGTATCAACAATCAAGAAACACGCTCATGATCAAAGGGGTATTAATATAAATAATAGATCTGAACATATAATCTTCCACCAAATAAACCATATAATAATTAACTACAAGATGTAATCAACACTACTAGTTACCCCTAGCAACAATTTATAGTTTCGGCAACAGGATTGAATACAAGAGATGAACTAGGGTTTGAGATGAGATGGTGCTGGTGAAGATGTTGATGGATATTTCCCTCACCAACATGGGAGAGTTGTTGGTGATGATGAATAGGTGGCCTACGTAGCTTTTCCAGGTCCAGATTTCCAGCTACCGGAATTCTCCCTCTTGGTGTGTTCCTTGCAAATTATGAGAGAAAAGGCATTAGAATTACTCCAAAAAGCATTATTATGGATAAAAACATTGTAAATAACAGTAAGAAAACATGATGCAAAATGGACGTATCAACTCCCCCAAGCTCAGACCTCGCTTGTCCTCAAGCGAAAACCAAAATCAAAAAATGTGTCCACATGCTTTGAGAGAGAGGTGTCGATAAAAGCCAAATACAGACATAGAAGCATCATGTTGATTATTATAAAAGCAACACGATTAAACAAATGACTTTTATCATAGAACTTCCATCATATAATTCCTATGAATAAGTAATAGTTCATCACACAATGGAAGTATAAAGCAAAAACTTTATTAGAAACCAACAAACTATATTCTCTGTCAACTTTGCAACTACAATTCATCATCTTTTCAGGAAGAGTCACATGTCGGAGCCTTTAAAGCAAGTCCACCTACTCAACCATCATATAGTCCTCTATGATTGCTAACACTCACCCTGTACCCATGAATAAAATGTTTCAGTCGGACACATAGAAAGATAGGGGCTTATAATTTTGCCTCCCAACATGCTCATCTCAAGGGTGATGTCAACAATAATAACTCATGCTGTCTATATTGAACTGGACATATGTGCCTAGATCTTTCCTCACCACAAGATGCTTGCCAAAAGAGAGAATACAATAAAATAAAAAGGAATAGAAGGAAAACTTTGACTCTTTGCATAAAAGTAAAGGATAGGCCCTTCGTAGAAGGAAGCAGAGGTTGCCATGCGCTTATTTGTTTGCATGCTCAACCCCTTAGTGCAAGAGAGCGTCACGTTGTATTGCCCCTTAAGATGACTACCTTTATTATGCAGTCTATCGCTTTTATTCGTTATCATCCAAGTTCGTGCAACGCTCAATTTTCTCTTCCGCTAAAAGATCTCACATATTTAGAAGCAGTTTTATTGCCTTTTTGCATCGATAACAACTTACTTGAAGGATCATGTTCAATCCCTAGGTAGGTATGGTGGACACTTGAAAAAGATTTGGGTTTAAGGGTTTTTGGATGCACAAGTAGTATCTCTACTTAGTACAGAATTGTTCGCTAGCAAAGATAGGGGGCAAGAATCACATGTTAAAGGATCTATGACAATATGACTTGTATGTGACTATAAACAAACATATACCATTAAGTTGTCTTCCTTGTCCAATGTAAACAATTTTGGCATATAATATTTTGATGAGGGCTCACAATCACAAAAGATTTCTAGGATAGTGTATCTATATGAGAATCTTCTCTTCCCTTATTAATTCTTTCATGAGTTGCATCATTGACTAATGATATGTTTGTCAATCTCTAATAAAATTTTCTTACCTATACTTTTCCTTATGTGGTGCTATCACCTACCATAGGATTAGTACATAATCTTATTTAATCATTTCCCTTCTTTTATTTATTTCCTTTCTCCTTTTCTTCCCTTCTTATTTCTTTTCTTTATTAGCAACACGAAAATAAAGAAAGAAAAAAACCCAAACTAACTTTATTATATAACTTGCACACGATAACAATATTAGATCACTAAGCAAACTCAAAAGAAGAAAATATCAAACTAAACTTTATTCTTCTAAGCAAAAGATTTAACTAAGATAAGTAAAAGTAAAAAAGATAGTGGGATGATACGGTACCAGGGCACCTCCCCCAAGCTTGGCGGAAGCCAAGGGGAGTGCCCATACCCGATACTCAGTTCTCCTTTGGTGGTGATGAAGGTGATGGTGGTGATGAAGCGATCCTGTCTTAAAGGGCCAAGAGATCCTGCAGCCGATGGATGATGCTCCGAAGATAGATGATATGCTCTTCATGCAGAATATTTTCACGAGTGAGACACTTATTTTGTATGCGAATCATTTCAAAAGCACGAAAAGCTTTAATCTGAGCATGAGTAAGGTGAGTAAGACAGGGTTTAAGGATATCTTCCTCCTCCTCGGCCAACAGTGCTTGTGTTGCCATCGGGGATGGATCCACGGTAGTTTCCTTGCCCTTATCTCCTTTGATGGCATCCTTGGGCTCCTCCCTCTTCGTCTCGATCTTCATCAGCCAAGCATCTTCTTCCATGTGGTTGGAGGAACAGGAAGACATGATGCCCAGCTTGACAAATCTGACTAGGAACAGCAAGAAAAGAGAACAGAGGATCTTCTCCGCAATACGGTGGTTAATCGGTTCGGGAAGTATATATAGATTTTTTATCTTGGAGCACAAGCATATGGAAGACAAATGGAGTATGGGAGATGTCCCAGGTGGGCACAACCCACCTGGGCATGCTAGGCAAGCCTGGCGCGCCCTCGTGTATTGTGCCCACCAAGGGACGCTTCCTGGGAGTTTCTTTATTTCCAAAATTTTTGCTGATTTTCGGAGTCCGTTTACTTACCGTATCACGTACCTCCTTATTTCGACGATTCTGGAGTGTTCCGGAAGGACTCTTTTATGTGTTCTTCCGGTGTCAAAGTTTGGATAATATTGCTTTCAACATTAATGGGCGTACCTGAGATATAATGCTTTATTCATTGTCCATTGACAACCTTCGGGTTAGTACCTACGTAATTATTTATTTTGATGGCACTGGACCGATAAACCTCCTTGATGACATAGGGCCCTTCCCCTTTGGAGAGGATTTTTCCTGGAAAGAATCTGAAACAAGAGTTGTACAAAAGAAAATATTCTCCAACTTTAAACTCACATTTTTGAATTATTTCGTCATGCCATATTTTAACTTTTTCTCTAAATAGCTTTGCATTTTCATATGCTTGGGTTCTCCATTCATCTAGTGAGCTTATATCAAATAACCTCTTTTCACCAGAAAGTTTGAAATCATAATTGAGTCTTTAAATGCCCAGTATTCTTTGTGTTATAACTCAAGAGGAAAATGACAAGCTTTTCCATAAACCATTTTATAAGGAGACATACCCATAGGATTTTTATATGATGTTCTATAAGCCCACAGTGCATCGTCTAATTTCTTAGACCAATTCTTCCTGGACCTATTAACAGTCTTTTGCAAATTAATTTTATTTCTCTATTGCTAAGTTTGACTTGACCACTAGACTTAGGATGATAGGGTGATGCAATTCTATGGTTAACATCATACTTGGCAAGCATTTTACGGAAAGCATCATGAATAAAGTGTGAACTGATACGTCTCCAACGTATCTATAATTTTTGATTGTTCCATGCTATTATATTATCTGTTTTGGATGTTAATGGGCTTGATTTTACACTTTTATATTATTTTTGGGACTAACCTACTGTAACACCCTCGATGCGGCTATATCTCCCATGTGCCGGAGCACGACTTAGAGGCATAACCGCATTGAAGGCAATGTGGCAAGAGAGGTAATCTTTACACAACCCATGTACTGAATAAGGAAAGGGATACATAGTTGGCTTACAATCGCCACTTCACACAATACATGAAAACAACATTACAACATCCAGATACAATCAAGGTCCGACTACGGAACCAAAATAAAAGAAAACTACCCCTAATGCTACAGATCCCCGATTGCCCCAACTGGGTTCCACTACTGATCAACTGGAAATGAAACAACTCAACGCACACGGTCTTCATCGAGCTCCTCCTTGAGCTCGGTTGCGTCACCTGCATGGTATCATCGGCACCTGCAACTCGTTTTGGAAGTAATCTGTGAGTCACGGGGACTCAGCAATCTCACACCCTCACGATCAAGACTATTTAAGCTTATATGTAGGGAAAAGGTATGAGGTGGAGCTGCAGCAAGCACTAGCATATATGTTGGCTAACTTACGCAAAAGAGAGCGAGAAGAGAAGGCAAAGCACGTTCGAGAATCTATGATCAAGAAGTGATCCTAGACTACTTACGTTCAAGCATAACTCCAACACCGTGTTCACTTCGCGGACTCCGCCGAGAAGAGACCATCATGGCTACACACACGGTTGATGCATTTTAATTAAGTTAAGTGTCGAGTTTTCTACAACAAGACATTAACAAATTCCCATCTGCCCATAACCGCGGGCACGGCTTTCGGAAGTTCAAAACCCTGCAGGGGTGTCCCAACTTAGCCCATCACAAGCTCTCACGGTCAAGGAAGGATATTCCTTCTCCTAGGAAGACACGATCAGACTCGGAATCCCGGTTACAAGACATCTCGACAATGGTAAAACAAGACCAGCAAACCCACCTGGATGTGCTGACAAATCCCGATAGGAGCTGCACATATCTCGTTCTCAGGGCACACCGGATTGTCCAAACTTCCGGTAGGCCAGCTCAGAGTTGCCCCTGGTGGCCACCGGCGGCTAACAAGTTGGACCAACACTCAGAGGAGCACTGGCCCCCGGGTTTAAATAAAGATGACCCTTGAGTCTGTAGAACCCAAGGGAAAGAAAAGGCTAGGTGGCGAATTGTAAAACCAAGGTTGGGCCTTGCTGGAGGAGTTTTATTCAAGGCGAACTTTCAAGGGGTTCCCATTATAACCCAACCATGTAAGGAACGCAAAATCAAGGAACATAACACCGGTATGACGGAAACTAGGGCGACAAGAGTGGAACAAAACACTAGGCATAAGGCCGAGCCTTCCACCCTTTACCAAGTATATAGATGCATTATTTAAATAAGAGATATTGTGATATCCCAACAATAAGCATGTTCCAACAGGGAACAAACTCCAATCTTGACCTACAACTAGCAACGCTATAAGAGGGCTGAGCAAAGCGGTAACATAGCCAAACAACGGTTTGCTAAGACAAGGAGGGTTAGAGGCTTGCTTTAGCAATATGGGAGGCATGATAAGCAAGTGGTAGGTATCGTAGCATAGGCATAGCAAAAGAGCGAGCATCTAGCAAGCAAAGATAGAAGTGATTTCGAGGGTATGGTCGTCTTGCCTGCAAAGTTCTCCGAGAAGACGAAAGCTTGATCCTCGTAAACGTACTCAACGGGCTCCTCGAACACGAACTCGTCTCCCGGCTCTACTCAAGGCAAGACACAAGCAAATGGAACAAACATCAACCATGGTGCAATGCGCAAGCAACATGATGCACAACATGGCATGATATACGGGATGTGATATGCAATGCATATGCGTGCTCCAGAAGGAAAAGATTGAATCAGGCCTCAACTTGGAAAACCAAGAGTGTCGCTAGAAAGATGAGTGGATTTTGGTCGAAATCGATATAAAGATCACCGGAATCGGATGCACGGTTTGCAAATCGCAAGCAAAACAAATATGGCACTGACCTGCGATTAACAGCACGAGGCCATCTAAATTCATCAAGAACAACAATGTACTGCACTCTAACATAACAACAAAATACATGACAGGGATCCACTCAAGATGCTTGACAAAATATGAACACTGAGCTACGGCTAATTCACTCAATAGCAGATTCAAACAAGCATGGCCAAAGTGCAAAAGATATCAGGTTACAGACTTGGTGAAAATGACAACATGTCAGGAATTTAACATCAGGAAGCAATGTTTAGAGCATGATAATAACATGCTACAGGAACATATCATGGCAAAGCAAGGCTTGGCATGAAGCTACTCAAAGCATACAACAAAATTCCCTTACTGACCATAAGCCAAAAGGGATAAGAAAATACAATGCCAACCATGTGAACATAGCAAGTTACGTTAATAGATTCAGACTTAGCAGAAAAACTGGAACATGGCAAAACAGATATTAGGTAGGCATGTTTACGAGCTCGATGCACTCACCACAAGGCATTGCATGACAAACTAAGCATACACTCAGCAAGTAGACATGGCATAGAAGCTAAACATGGCAAGAACAACATCATAGCATGCATGGAACAACTACAATAACCTCGGCAAAAATGCTTAACATGTAAACATTCTGCCAGGAACATTTTATAGAAAAAGTAGAGCTCGATTGAGTCAAGCTAGGGTGCTCCATAATTGCAAACAAAGACATGGATGGATAGAGAACCACAATATCTACAAAACATCCTTACTGATCATGCTCAAAAGAGGCATGGATCACTCTGTATCACCATCAATACAGGGCATAAAAATATTATCAGGGCAAAGGCTTAGAATATTTCTAAGTCCGTGAAATCAGCAACATTACGAGAGCTACTTTGCATGCTTGTGCTAGTCACCACAGAGATCACAAATATACATGGCATACACCCCTTTAAAGATGGCATGGCATACTTCAAAACACAAGTAGGGCTCAAGTTCATAGGAGGCACACATCAATCATGGCAAAAATGAAAAATGTCCAAATACTGACATGAATCTAAAACTAACAGAAACTAGCACTCTTCCAATAGCATTTTGGGCATCAAGATGAACTCAAATGAACACGGTGCAATGAGATGAAATGAAGTACTCGACGAGACGAACAATTTGATACGCTACACGCCCAAAATGGAGCCGCGGAGATGAATTTACGATGCGATGCATGAAAATGCCCAAAAATACTAGGGACTTTGACGAAATATACCCTCGGGGAGAAGTTGGATGGGGAGGACCCTACATGGAGCGGGGCGGAACGGGCTGCACGCGTTTGGTTCCGGGACGGGTGGATCTCATCCTGCCCGTCCGGATCCGGCGACGGTGGAGCGCACTGGCGCAGCACGCCGGTGGGGTCGGGGAAGGAGAGGCGCAGCGAGGCGTGGCCGGCGAGCCTTGCGGGGCCGGCGGCGAGGGGAGGCAGGCGAGGCGCGATCGCCATGGCGGCGGCAGCGACCGGCGTCGTGGAGGTGAGGCGGCGATGACCGGCGAGTCGGCGGCGGTGCAAGCGGGCAGCTGCGGCGGCGGATGGAGGCGAGGTGCCTCGGGCGCGGGAGACAGGCGGCGGCGGCTGCGGGCTCGCGCGGGCCCGCGATGGGCCTGGCGGGCCGTGGCGGCGGGCGATGGCGGAGTGCCATGTGGCGCGCCCTGGATGGCTGCGGGCGGCGGCACTGTGGAGCGGACATGTCCGGCGGCGACGGAGACGCGTCCGACGGCGCGAGGAGGAGTAAGTTAGGGTTAGACTGCGCGAATTTCGGAGGGTATCACATATATATAGGTAGAGGGAGCTAGGAGAGTCCAAATGAGGTGCGGTTTTCGGCCATGCAATCGTGATCGAACGACCTAGATGATGGAGGGGGGTTTAGGTGGGTTTTGGGCCACTTTGGGAGGGTGTTGGGCCGCAACACAGACGGGGCCTTTACGGTTCATCGGTTAATCGTTGGAGTATCAAACGAAATCCAAATGGCACGAAACTTGACAGTCGGTCTACCGGTAGTAAACCAAGGCCGCTTGGAAAGTCTCGGTCCAATCCGAGAACGTTTAACACCCGCACACGAAAAGAGGCAAAAGGGAACACCGGAGGACATAGGAGCGCCGGTTTGCAAAACGGACAACGAGGGAAATGCTCGGATGCATGAGACGAACACGTAAACAAATGCGATGCACATGATGACGTGATATGAAATGCATGACATGCAAGCAAAGACAAGGCAACAACAGCGAATGACTGGAATACACCTGGCACATCGGTCTCGGGGCGTTACGACACTCCACCACTTCGAGAGGATCTCGTCCCGAGATCTAGAATGGCACCGGAGGGAAAAACGGATGAGAAAGAGAAGAGATAAAACTAAGTTGCTTCTTCGACAAACGAGTGAAACCAAAGAACCTTGAAAAGGTTAAGCCATTTCGAGAAAAGAATACAACGGAGATGAACAAAGTTGAAAACACTCCATTAGAAAAGAGGAACAAGGAAGAAGAAATTCGTATAGCAGTCCGACTGAGAAGAGATGCAATACTTGATAGGATGAAAAAGGACTTGAGCAAAGGGGCACAACACTCCGGTTAAATTGATAAAATGAAAGAACACAATCCTCACCATTCGAGATGATGATTGAAGAGAGTAACATCACAATGCCTCTGGAACAAAGAAGAAAAATGGAATGGAAAGAACGGAGGGAAACAAGATCTTGAGAGAGCATGCTTACAACAAATGCTGGAATGGAGTTGTTGGATTATCAGCAACGAAAAACATTAACTTGATATGGTCTTATGGAATACATCTCAAAATTATGAGGTGACAACTTGCCACTCACGGGAAAAAGAATTGGATTGATATGAACAAGGAGAAGAGAAACTTATTTCACCGGGAGGATAAATGAATAACTTGGATCATTTATAAGCACCATAAATAGCAACAATCCTTAGGGAGGCTTTACGTGAAATATAACCCAAGATAACTCCAACGAAGAGGTTGATGGATTTAATACCTCATTCTTAACAACATGTGATTCATGATACATGAACTCAAATTATCAAGAATGACATAATACCACCTCCAATGATTCGGAAGAAAGAATTGCACTCTGGATTGCAAGATGAAGAATACTTGAGTTCCTCTGAAAAGAATTTTGATGAACACTCATGTAGAACCTCCATGAATAACTCCGGTAATCAAAAGGATGACAAAAGGAAGAGAAGTTGAGAATATAAGGTGAAGCCTTGGAATGATTAAATGGAGCTTTGCGACGAGATAAATGAGAGATCTTGAAACTCCGGGAAAAGAAAAGATGAAACAATTGGAATAGAGAATTTGATGAACCTCCAGAATAAGGGATTAACATATGAATGACACAAGAATAAGAATTACATTATGCTTATCCTTCACCAATTTAAATTGATGACAAACAATGGATTTGGCACACTACTTATTCTCGTTGAAAAAAGGATTAATATAGATATGGAGCAAACTGAAGACGGTCTTCTACGATCCACTGGTAGGATTGAAAGCAACGAGTACATTGATATGATAAATGAAGGAAGAAGAATCTTGAATGAACCACAGTAAGAATTAAGAAACGATCAAGGAAAACATAGCGAAACACTGAGAAGAATTGTGAAATGAATGAAGATACTTGAGGGAATTTAGATACAAGAGAACTAAGAGGTCACGAGCTGATTAGAGAATACTTGAATGATGCAGCGGTAAGATTTGGAGAACGAGAGCTGAAAGCTAAGAATGAATAAACCCGACATGATGGTCTTTGGAGTATCAAACTGAAAAGAATCTTGAATTGCTCCGGATGGGTGAAAAGAATTCTCACAATCGAAAACAATTATGAGAGGATGGCAGCAAGCTAGAATCACGAATCTTTAAGAGAACATTTAAGGATTTAAGAGGTACTCTTCTTCGGTCTTCAAATGTTGATAATGACGATGAGAAGCACCACCAAGAATTGTTGAGATACTCTGGGAGAATGAATAACGAAGGAGTTGAGCCAACGATGAAAAGAATTTGACAGATCTTGGAGAACACACATATGGCTGATGGTGATTCATTCTTACGTCAAACTTTAGAAGATTTGAGAATAGCTTCGGGAAAATTAGAAGAGTCAGGTAAGATCCTGGGAAAAGACCTGTGGGTTAGGGCCCACTCAAAAGAAACACCGTTGAAAAGATTGCTTAGGAAGAGATAATGCACCGGTTGATTAAAATGGCTTGAATAAGATAACAACCTCAAAATAGGTTGAACGAATCTTGAATGACAAGACGAGCCTTCTGAGGTATCTTCAGCACTCCGGAACAATAGAATAGCGAGAAGTGGATGGTTATAAGATGCACCGGCATGAGAAGCTATTTGAAATGAGGAAAAGGGTATGATCAACAAAGCTTGAATTGCATCCACCGAAGAAGAAAAAGAAACGAGGAATGCTGAACTAGTAGAACAACTTCATGAGAACCACCGGTTAAGAATATTGATTGAAAAGGATGAAGAGACTTCCCATCAATATAAAGGATACTTGAATAAGAAATCTGAGTCCTTGAAGATAAAGGGTGGGAGGGTGGGAAAACAAAGACAACTTGGAGACGGATGAAACAAACACCGTTGAGAAAAGGCTTAGAACTGAACTTGCGGATGTTGAAAAAGATCGGATCCACTTGAAGAGAGACACGCCAGTTGAAAAGGATTGACATGACAATCTCGATTATCATGAAGGATTAGTATCCACATAGGAACATGAGAACACCGTTTAGGAAAGGTATGGAATCCACATTTGACTTCGAAGCAACTCGAGTACCACAACTCGAAACAAAACAAAGGATTGGCTTGCAGAATAAGCCAGAACAAACATATGATAGAGATTTCGTCCAAAGTTTTCATGGTGGGGCCTACACCAGGCTCGATCGTACAGCACCATCATGTACAAGGCAGTGCACATGACATACGAAGCATCCCCGAGTCAGTATAGCCAAGGACTCTTTAAGACACAACGAGACCACTATAAAACCAACCGTGGATAGGCGGACCACTAGACATCGAACCCCATTTTCATATCCTACATATGTCGGAAAGATATCCTTAGAGCTACTTGAATTCCCACTTATAAACTCCCGAAACTTTCCGGTTATGCAATCAGGTGTTGGGGATACAGGGGAAGCATAATATCTCACCCGAAACTAGCAAAACCTACATCCAGCTGTATCCATCCTTCAACACATAACCAAAAACCTTCGGAAATCGTTTACCTCAACCTTCGAAAAGCATCCGTTATACGAGTTATGGCAATACTCCCGAACTCCCGCCCCAGTACTGGGTGGCGTCGAGGCTATCTCACCAACAACTGCATAAAAGAGATTTTTGTTGTCGGCGAAACTCAGGTATTCCAGAACTGCAATGATAAAATTGTGACGACAACACCTCGGAGATCAACTCCCCGGGACACTGCCACAACCCCTAAATGTCAAGAGGCACCAAGAACAATGTTCTCGTCACAAATCCATCGGAACGATTCCAAAATACCCGCGTGATCCTAAATTTTTTTTAGTGAAATTTGAGAAGAGAAGAGTCAAAACTCTATGTCAGGATGCCTCACCAGAGCGACGAAGGGACCGAGGAGTAAAAAGAATCCTACTCTCCGATATATATAATCCTAAAAACTCAAAACAATTTTCTAGACTCAACAACGCCAGCGATTCGATCAAGCAGGGGGCTCCTAATTCGGGGAAGGCTCTCATACCAACTTGTAACACCCTCGATGCGGCTATATCTCCCACGTGTCGGAGCATGACTTAGAGGCATAACCGCATTGAAGGTAATGTGGCAAGAGAGGTAATCTTCACACAACCCATGTAATGAATAAGGAAAGGGGTACATAGTTGGCTTACAATCGCCACTTCACATAATACATGAAAACAACATTACAACATCCATATACAATCAAGGTCCAACTACGGAACCAAAATAAAAGAAAACTACCCCTAATGCTACAGATCCCCGATTGCGCCAACTGGGCTCCACTACTGATCAACTGGAAATGAAACAACTCAACGCACACGGTCTTCATCGAGCTCCTCCTTGAGCTCGGTTGCGTCACCTGCACGGTATCATCGGCACCTGCAACTGGTTTTGGAAGTAATCTGTGAGTCACGGGGATTCAGCAATCTCACACCCTCGCGATCAAGACTATTTAAGCTTACAGGTAGGGAAAAGGTATGAGGTGGAGCTGCATCAAGCACTAGCATATATGGTGGCTAACTTACGCAAAAGAGAGCGAGAAGAGAAGGCAAAGCACGTTCGAGAATGTATGATCAAGAAGTGATCGTAGACTACTTACGTTCAAGCATAACTCCAACACTGTGTTCACTTCGCGGACTCCGCCGAGAAGAGACCATCACGGCTACACACGCGGTTGATGCATTTTAATTAAGTTAAGTGTCGAGTTTTCTACAACTGGACATTAACAAATTCCCATCTGCCCATAACCGCGGGCACGACTTTCGAAAGTTCTAAACCCTGCAGGGGTGTCCCAACTTTGCCCATCACAAGCTCTCACGGTCAAGGAAGGATATTCCTTCTCCCAGGAAGACACGATAAGACTCGGAATCCCGGTTACAAGACATCTCGACAATGGTAAAACAAGACCAGCAAAGCCACCCGATTGTGCCGACAAGTCCCGATAGGAGCTGCACATATCTCGTTCTCAGGGCACACCGGATTGTCCAAACTTCCGGTAGGCCAACCCAGAGTTGCCCCTAGTGGCCACCGGCGGCTGACAAGTTGGTCCAACACTCAGAGGAGCACTGGCCCGGGGGTTTAAATAAAGATGACCCTTGAGTCTGTAGAACCCAAGGGAAAGAAAATGCTAGGTGGCGAATTGTAAAACCAAGGTTGGGCCTTGCTGGAGGAGTTTTATTCAAGGCAAACTTTCAAGGGGTTTCCATTATAACCCAACCGTGTAAGGAACACAAAATCAAGGAACATAACACTGGTATCATTACTAGGAAAATGGCTATAGATGAAATTGACACTAATGGCGCACCAGAGAAGTGGTGCGCCAGTACTATATACTAATGGCGCACCATGTGGTGATCCGCCATTAGTGTGGAAGACACTAATGGCGCACCAGGCACAAGGTGCGCCACAAGTAACAATTTTTTCCCTTTTTCCAAACATACTAATGGCGCATCCTGGCAAAGTGCACCATTAGTAGTTCTAACTAGTAATGGCGCACCAGCCATGGAGTGCGCCACTACTGTATTTTTTTATTCTTTTTTTTACAAAACTACTAATGGCGCACCATTGCAAAACTACTAATGACGCACGGCTAGGGGGTGCGCCATTAGTATGTTGGGTTACTAATGGCGCATGGCTGTGTGGTGCGCCATTAGTAACCTGGGACCAGCTCCACCCCGCCGACGACCCACCGCACCCTTCCCCGCTCCACCGCCGACGACGACCCACCGCACCCTCCCCGGCCTGCTCCACCGCCGCCGAGCACCCCCCGCACCCTCTCCCGCTCCACCGCCGCCGCCGACCCACCGCACCCTCCCCAGCCCGCTCCACCGCCGCCGAGCACCCCTCGCACCCTCCCCCGCTCCACCGCCGCCGACGACCCACCGCACCCTCCCCCGCTCCACCGCCACCGACGACCCCCCGCACCCTCCCCCGCTCCACCGTCACAAATAAATGCAACTAAAAATCCAAAAGAAACAAATTTGTTTATATTTTCAAATAACAAATTTGATGATATTTTCAAATAATAAATTTGATGATATTTTTAAAAAATTATTATTGTTTTTATAAAAATTATTAATGTTTCATATTCAGATGCATTTTCTAAAAAATTATTAGATGCAACAAATAATAATAATAATAATAAATTACTTATGCAAAAAAAGTTACTTATGGCGCACCT
Organism: Triticum monococcum; assembly: GCA_034509565.1. NCBI lineage: Eukaryota > Viridiplantae > Streptophyta > Magnoliopsida > Poales > Poaceae > Triticum > Triticum monococcum. Next base: position 703,559,940 of record CM067847.1, read on the forward strand.
ATGGGTGGTGCGCCATTGCTATAAAAAAAGATTACTTATGGCGCACCGCTCTGGGGTGCGCCATTGCTTATTCGACCGACCCCTTCGTCCCTCCCTCGCCATATCCACTTCGATCCCCCCCTCGCCACACCCTCATGCGCGCCCCCTCCTTCCGCCGCCCGGCCGATGCCATAGTCGCGCCACCGTGCTCGCCCTCTCCCCGCTCGCCTTCTCCGCCAGATCCTGAGCCTCGTCGCTGTGTTAGCCGCGGCCATCGCCGTCCCCGCACCTCGGCGGCAAGTCCACGAGCTCCGCTTCGTCCTCCCCGACCCCGACCTCGAGCTCGTCTCCGCTGCATCGCCCTCGTCTTCCCCCTCGGGCACCGCCACCCTCTACTGCTACTAAGGTCTCGCCGGCCTCCTTGTGCCACCCGGTGAGCTTCCCCTCTCCCCCTGCTGCTCTCCTCTTCCACCTGGTGCAACATCGAGGTTTCCAATTGAAACATGTTCAACAATTGAATAAAGTTCAGAAATGTACAACCTTAGCTAAAGTAATTCAGATGTTTGGGCTTGAACTTGGAGTAGAAAATCTATTGTAAATTCAGATGGTTACTAGATTCAGTTTGAGTTTGCTACTTTACATTGTTATTCACAGTAATCTTCAGTTTGCTACTGCATTCGAGCAAGATCTATAGGCTTCCTTGCAGATTAACTGAAGCAAGATCTATAGACTTTTCTTGAACTTGTAAATGCATACCTTATTACTATCCTAGTAGATTGGATTGACTGTTCCAACCAAGATAGTTTGGGTGACATCTGTACCTAAGTCTGCTTTGAAATATTCAGCTAACAACTAAGTTTGATAATTGGTGGTGTCTGGCTAACTAGTACCCCAAATAACTATTCTGCTCTTAGTTCCATGTTACTGAAGTTGCAATGTTTATTTAAATATAAACAACGGAAACCAGCAGAATTTGAAATTCAAGTTCTCCTGAAGTGTTCCAGGATTTTGGTTTTTTGACTTGGGGATCTGTTGTTTCTAAATAAACCAGCAGAAATGAAATGCCATTGTTATTCATTAAAAAAACTAATTATTACTGAACAAGAGGAAACAAAATTTTATGTTATGTTTCATGAACTAAATAGTCCTACCTTTGAAAATATTCAGCTCAGCTTGGAGTTTTACATTGTAAATCACAGTGCTATTTTGTTGTAAGGGAAAAGTATATTTAGATCCCATCAATTTGTAGTTTGTGTTTTTATTTGTTCCTGATTTGAGGTTGTGGCTTTGGCATTGTTCTGCTCCATACATCTATCACTATCGTATATGTCAAACTTGAGATCAAGCAAATAACTATTCTGGATTTTTTCAAGTTGCTGGACTATATGTTCATTGGTACTACTTGTGATGCGCTGCTCCTGTACTACTTGGGAAATTTGTCAACTTGTGATGCTGCTGCTGTACCCCGAGAGGCCCTTGAGTTTGCCGGAATGTCGATTAACTTCCGTTCCGGCAAATTCGGGTACTCCATATGTCCTATTTTCAGCAAAGGTCATGCCGAAATTTTCCGTGAATTTTAGCATGACTTTGCTAAAAATAGGACATATGGGGTACTTGTGACTAATGCATGGGCCGGGGTATCTTAGTACTTAGTTAAGTAGGATCAACTGCCCCGCCATTCTTGCTACATTAAACCATAGGTGGCAATAGAGCCAAGTGATTAGGCCCAACTTAGAATTCTCGTTAGCATCAATAAACCCTAGATGATAAACCCAACATAGGTGGAAATAGAGCCAAGTGATTAGTGCCAAGTGATTAGGCCCAACCTAGGGTGCCTCAGCATCGATAAACCCTAAATGATGAAAACTTAACTTGGCTTCTATAGGGTGCCTTGGTGTCGATGAGAACCTAAATGATGTACGCTTAGGCTTTTAGGGTGCCTCGGCATCGACAAAACCTAAATGATGAAAGCTTAGGCTTTTAGGGTGCCTCGACGTCGACAAACCCTAAATGATAAAACCTTGGCTTTTACGGTGCCTCGGTGTCGATAAGAACCTAAATGATGAAAGCTTAGGCTTTTAGGGTGCCTCAGCGTCGACCAACCCTAAATGATAAAAGCTTAGCTTTTAGGATGCCTCGGTGTCGACAAACCCTAAATGATGTAGTTTTGAATTATGAACGTAGGATATGTCGTCATCATCATCGGATGACGAAAGTCTCCCGGGGGAGTGCTACTGGTGCCACGATGATCGAGATCTATGCGACATGCCTCACCTGGACGATGATCGACGCTTTAGCATTAAGCTCGAGGAGACCTTCGAAGTTGAAATGGTACACAACAACGACAAGTGTTATTTTCTTAATTAAGCATGACTTCAACTATTTCAATGTGTCATTTTCATCTTTTACAATTTGAGTATAGCTTATCCCATGCCAAGCAAGACGCTATGTCTTGGAGAGGATGGATTTTGAAGACCATGAAATTTCTGAAACAAAGAAAATTCACCTAAGGACTCATCACGATGTGGACTTTGAAGTAAATCTATATAATTCTGAGAGCGTAACCCATTTTGGTTGCAAAAATTGGGAAGCATTTTGCAAGATGTATTGTTTTGATGAGGGTATGCTTATCACCATGGATGTTGGTAATCCTGACATCGACCAAGACAATATGGACATTTGGGTCCTTGTTGATACACCTCCAGTTCTACCACTATGTGAGTTTCTCAAACATAGTTATTAGCTATATATTGTTTATTTCAAAATAGTTGACATCTTATTTCCATTGACAGCTTATTTTTATTGTTGAAAGAATGTGCGAGAGATGGTAGAGAAAACCCACTACACCGATGGCTCCGAATTAACAACTTACAAGGAGAAAAATCATCTGGTCAGATTTTGTACTGACATTGAGAATTACAATACCACAATCAAACTCCTCAAAATTATGGTAAATACTCGCCACTAGTGCATGTGTTCAACTACGGTAACTACCATGGAGATACCCTGGTAAGATTTTTACTATTACGACATCCGTGCATCTTTTGCATACTTCTAAAACTAGTACATCATTGCTAACTATGAAGTTATTGCTATGTTTTTCAATAGATAATCCCAGAGAATTGTGTGCCTCATTTGATGTATAAGAAAGGTAGTCTTAATGTTTTGAACATACAGCCAGGTCATCCTACGAATCTCAACTGTCCATACGAGATTTCTAACAGAAGTGGAGACATGAAAATCAAAGGATGGAAAAAATGTATGGACAGTCGTAAGGAGGTTCTTGGAAGCAAAAGGAAGCGAAGCGCAAGAATTGGAGATAGGATGTTCTCCATTCTCCATAATGGAGAGTCAGGGTCTATATTGTTTTATGCTATTTTACCTTAAATAGGGTATTGAGGTCCTGCCTAATACTGATGATCATGTGCTAAGAACAATTAAGTAGGGTTGGTTCGATGACTATCAAGATGATGATCGTATGACTTGTTATTAATAACGAGTAGAAGTTGTATGATGATGATTAGTAGGACTTGTTAGGATTAGTATTACTTCTGACAAACTCGCTACTCGCAGTCTCGAGACTTGTAATGTTCTATCTTTGTTCGGTCTTTTGAATTCGGAGACTAATATGATGAATTGTATTCGGAGACTAATCTTCTATTGTATTCGATGAATCTGCTCTTGCTGTGGGGTGATGTCTATATTCTGTCCAATAATATATTTTGTAACCTGTGCAAAATTATGAAAAGTAAAAAAACCTAATATTCATAATAATGGCGCATCACCCAACAGTGCGCCATTAGTATGCCAGATACTAATGGCGCATGGTGTTCTATACTAATGGCGCACTGCGTGGTGCGCCATTAGTATACCAGATACTAATGGCGCACCGGTGGTGCGCCATTACTAATAAATACTAGTGGCATGATACTAATGGCACACCAGTAGTGCGCCATTAGTAGGCAAAACTGGTGCGCTATTAGTAGCCCTTTTCCTAGTAGTGTATGACGGAAAGTAGGGCGACAAGAGTGGAACAAAACACCAGGCATAAGGCCGAGCCTTCCAACCTTTACCAAGTATATATATATATATGCATTATTTAAATAAGAGATATTGTGATATCCCAACAATGAACATGTTCCAACAAGGAACAAACTCCAATCTTGACCTGCAACTAGCAACGCTATAAGAGGGCTGAGCAAAGCGGTAACATAGCCAAACAACGGTTTGCTAGGATAAGGTGGGTTAGAGGCTTGGTTTAGCAATATGGGAGGCATGATAAGCAAGTGGTAGGTATCGTAGCATAGGCATAGCAAAAGAGCGAGCATCTAGCAAGCAAAGATAGGAGTGATTTCGAGGGTATGGTCGTCTTGCCTACAAAGTTCTCCGAGGACGAAATCTTGATCCTCGTAAACATACTCAACGGGCTCCTCGAACATGAACTCGTCTCCCGGCTATACCCAAGGCAAGACACAAGCAAAGGGGACAAACATCAACCACGGTGCAATGCGCAAGCACCATGATGCATAACATGCCATGATATACGGGACGTGATATGCAATGCATATGCGTGCTCCGAAAGGAAAAGATTGAATCAGGCCTCAACATGGAAAACCAAGAGTGTCACTGGAAAGATGAGTTGATTTCGGTCAAAATCGATATAAAGATCAGCGGAATCGGATGCACGGTTTGCAAATCGCAAGCAAAACAAATATGGCACCGACCTGCGATTAACAGCATGAGGCCATCTAAATGCATCAAGAACAACAAGCTACTGCACTCTAACATAATAACTAAATACATGGCATGGATCCACTCAAGATGCTTGACAAAAGATGAGCACTGAGCTACGGCTAATTCACTCAATAGCAAGTTCAAACAAGCATGGCAAAAGTGCAAAAGATATCAGGTTACAGACTTGGTGAAAATGAAAACATGTCAGGAATTTAACATCAGGAAGCAATGTTTAGAGCATGATAATAACATGCTACAGGAACATATCATGGCAAATCAAGGCATGGCATGAAGCTACTCAACGCATACAACAAAAATCCCTTACTGACCATAAGCCAAAAGGGATCAGAAAATACAATGGCAACCATGTGAACATAGCAAGTTACGTTAACATATTCAAACTTAGCAGAAAAACTGGAACATGGCAAAACAGATATTAAGTAGGCATGTTTACGAGCTCGATGCACTCACCACAAGGCATTGCATGACAAACTAAGAATACACTCAGCAAGTAGACATGGCATAGAAGCTAAACATGGCAAGAACAACATCATAGCATGCATGGAACAACTACAACAACCTCGGCAAAAATGCTTAACATGTAAACATTCTGCCAGGAACTTCTTATAGCAAAAGTAGAGCTCAATTGAGTCAAGATAGGGTGGTCCATAATTGCAAACAAAGACATGGATGGATAGAGCACCACAATATCTACAAAACATCCTTACTGATCATGCTCAAAAGAGGCATGGATCACTCTGTACCAACATCAATACATGGCATAAAAATATTATCAGGGCAAGTCCCTGAAATCAGCAACATTACGAGAGCTAATTTGCATGCTTGTGCTAGTCACCACAGAGATCACAAAAATACATGGCATACACCCCTGTAAAGATGGCATGGAATACTTCAAAACACAAGTAGAGCTCAAGTTCATAGGAGGCACACATCAATCATGGTAAAATGACAAATGTCCAAATACTGATATGAATCTGAAACTAACAGAAACTAGCACTCTTCCAACAGCATTTTGGGCATCACGATGAAGTCAAGTGAATATGGTGCAATGAGATGAAATGAAGTACTCGACGAGGCGAACAATTTGATATGCTACACGCCCAAAACGGAGCCACGGAGATGAAGTTATGATGCGTTGAAAATGCCCAAAAATACTGGGGACTTAGACGAAATATACCCTCGGGGAGAAGTTGGACGGGGAGGACCCTGGACGGAGCGGGGTGGGACGGGCTGCGCGCGTTTGGTTCCGGGACGGGTGGATCTCATCCCACCCATCCGGATCCGGCGACGGGGCGGCCGGCGACGGGGGAGCGCACCGGCGCGGCGGCGGCGAAGCACGCCGGCGGGGTCGGGGAAGGAGAGGCGTAGCAAGGCGCGGCCGGCGAGCTCCGACGAGCCTCGCAGGGCCGGCGGCGAGGGGAGGCAGGCGAGGCGTGAGCGCCATGGCGGCGGCGGCGACCGGCGTCGTGGAGGTGAAGCAGGCGACGATCGGCGAGTCGGCGGCGGCGCGCGCGGCCAGCTGCGGCGGCGGACGGAGGCGAGGCGCCTCGGGCGCGGGAGACAGGCGGCGGCGGCTGCAGGCTCGCGCGGGCCCGTGATGGGCCTGGCGGGCCGCGGCAGCGGGCGGTGGGGCAGTGCCATGTGGCGCGCCCTGGATGGCTGTGGGCGGCGGCGCTGTGGAGCGGACATGTCCGGCGGCGACGGAGACGCGTCCGGCGGCGCGAGGAGGACGAAGTTAGGGTTAAATTGCGCGAATTTTGGATGGGATCACATATATATAGGTAGAGGGAGCTAGGAGAGTCCAAATGAGGTGCAGTTTTTGGCCACGCGATCATGATCGAACGACCTAGATGATGGAGGGGGGTTTAGGTGGGTTTTGGGCCACTTTGGGAGGGTGTTAGGTTGCAACACAAACGAGGCCTTTACGGTTCCTCGGTTAACCGTTGGAGTATCAAAAGAAATCCAAATGGCACAAAACTTGACAGGCGGTCTACCGGTAGTAAACCAAGGCCGCTTGGCAAGTCTCGGTCCAATCTGAGAATGTTTAACACCCGCACACGAAAAGAGGAAAAAGGGAACACCGGAGGACATAGGAGCGCCGGACTGCAAAACGGACAACAGGGAAAATGCTCGGATGCATGAGACGAACATGTATGCAAATGCGATGCACATGATGACGTGATATGAAATGCATGACACGCAAGCAAAGACAAGGCAACAACAACGAATGACTGGAAGACACCTAGCATATCGGTCTCGGGGCGTTACACCTACTAACCGGAGGCCCATCCCAAATTGCTGTTTTTTTGCCTATTCCAGTGTTTCCCAGAAAAGGAATATTAAACGAAGTCCAAACTTAATGAAACCTTCGGGAACGTGATTTTCTCAACAAACTTCATCCAGGAGACTTAGAGTGGGCATCAAGAAACAATCGAGGAGGCCACCGAGGCAGGGGGCGCGCCCTCCACCCTCGTGGGCCCCTCGTTGCTCCACTGACGTACTTCTTCCTCCTATATATATCCACGTACCCCCAAACATCTAGGGGCACCACGAAATCCTAATTCCACCGCCGCAACCTTCTGTACCCGAGAGATCCCATCTTGGGGCTTTTCAGGAGCTCTGCCGGAGGGGGCATTGATCACAGAGGGCCTCTACATCAACTCCATGGCCTCTCCAGTGATGTGTGAGTAGTTTACTTCAGACCTTCGGGTCCATAGTTATTAGCTAGATGGCTTCTTCTCTCTCTTTGGATCTCAATACAAAGTTCTCCTCGATCTTCTTAGAGATCTATTCAATGTAATCTTCTTTTGCGGTGTGTTTGTCGAGATCCGATGAATTGTGGGTTTGTGATCAAGTTTATCTATGAACAATATTTAAATCTTCTCTGAATTCTTTTATGCATGATTTGTTTATCTTTTCAAGTCTCTTCAAATTATCAGTTTGGTTTGGCCACAAGATTGATCTTTCTTGCAATGTGAGAAGTGCTTAGCTTTGGGTTCAATCTTGCGGTGTCCTTTCCCAGTACCAGTAGGGGCAGCAAGGCACGTATTGTATTGTTGCCATCGAGGATAAAAAGATGGGGTTTATATCTTATTGCATGAGTTTATCCCTGTACATCATGTCATCTTGCTTAAGGCGTTACTCTGTTCTTATGAACTTAATACTCTAGATGCGTGCTGGATAGCGGTCGATGTGTGGAGTAATAGTAGTAGATGCATAATCATTTCGGTCTACTTGTCTCGGACGTGATGCCTGTATACACGATCATACCTAGATATTCTCATAACTATGCTCAATTCTATCAATTGCTCGACAGTAATTCGTTTACCCACCGTAATACTTATGCTCTTGAGAGAAGCCACCAGTGAAACCTATGGCCCCCTGCTCTATCTTCCATCATATTAATCTTCCAACACTTAGATATTTCTATTGCCGTTTATTTTAGTTTGCATCTTTATTTCTCTTTATCATAAAAATACCAAAAATTTATCTTATCATATCTATCAGATCTCACTCTTGTAAGTGACCGTGAAGGGATTGACAACGCCTTTATCGCGTTGGTTGCGAGGTTCTTATTTGTTTGTGTAGGTACGTGGGACTCGAGCATGATCTCCTACTGGATTGATACCTTGGTTCTCAAAAACTGAGGGAAATACTTACTCTACCTTACTGCATCACCCGTTCCTCTTCAAGGGAAAACCAACGCAGTGCTCAAGAGGTAGCAAGAAGGATTTCTGGCGCCGTTGCCGGGGAGATTTGCGCCAAGTCAAGTCAAGATTTGACTCCCAGAACGAGCCATTTCTGGCGCCGTTGCCGGGGAGTCTACGCACAAGTCAAGACATACCAAGTATCCATCACAAACTCTTATCCCTCGCATTACATTATTTGCCATTTGCCTCTCGTTTTCCTCTCCCCCACTTCACCCTTGCCGTTTTATTCGCCCTCTCTTTTCTATTCGCCTCCTTCTTTCTTTTGCTCCTCGCACTTTCTGCCGTTATGTCTGAAATTGGGGAAATTATTGTCGATATGGACAATAATAATAACATGGAAAATTCTGATGCTCCTGCTGAAGAATCGCCTATCTTACATACAAATTGTTTTTGAATCGGTAGTGGTAATATTATTGGAAAAGGAGTTATCCAAGATTTCTTTACGTGTGCCGGTGCTTTGCCTTCTATGGGTAGTTCTATTCTTCATAGAACTAGTAGTATTGCATATGCTATCGCCATGCTTGTAGTTGAACTTGAAAGGCAATTTATGCACATGCATCCTTGCATACAAAGGATTTTCCTAGAATTTTCTAATATTGAGCATTCTTCTGTTAAGCGTGCCGCTACTATATTTTTGGCTCATGAGTTCAGATTTATAATAAAAGAGGCCAAAGAAATCTTTGCGCACTATAGGGTGGACGCTGGCCGTCCTCCCATAGAGGCAATCATCTTTGATCAAGAGGAAATAATGCGCTTTCAATCTCTAGACTTTGTTGCTTTTAATGAGAACCTTAGAAAAAATGTTCCTACCAATGTTCTAGTTGATATACTTTCTGAACTTAATAATGATTTTGCTATTCGAAATAATGAGCTAGGATATTCTCTCGAGTATAGGCTTACGAAGTTTTGACAAAAGAATGCTTATAATGATGAATTGGTTGTGCAATATGAAGGGCCAAAGGAGGAACCTATACCTCCCAAAATTGATCTTGGGGACTTCTAGCCCATTAAATTTAGCCCTTTTGATTACTTTTGTTTGCCTCAAAGAAAACTTGCTGCTGAACGTAGAGAATATGAAATGAGTTTTTATGATCTATCCTATTAGTATGGCAATACCTAGATCTACACTAGTAGAAAAAGGGTCAAACGTGAAGCACATTAGTGCCGGTTTGTATTTGAGCCGGCACTAATGTATACATTAGTGCCGGTTCCAACGGCTAGCCGGGCCGCTTTCATTAGTACCGGTTCGTGGCGAACCTTTAGCACCGGTTCATGCCACGAACCGGTACTAATGAGAGTGGTGGCAGGATGTTGTCAGAATGGGGCCCCTCCAGCCCCTTTAGTACCGGTTCTTGGCACGAACCGGTACTAAAGGTCGTCCTACATAGACCCTTCGTCCACCCGAGCTCGCTCTGTTCTTCCCCTTTCCCCTCTCCTCTCTATTCATCCCCTCTTCCTCTCGAGCTCATCACACATTTTGCCCAAAATTTGTGAAGATTTGAAGGCCCCCATCCATTCAAATGATCACAAAGTTAGCAACTTTGTCCTTTCATCTCTCATTGCTAGATTAGCTCTTGCAATGCTTTATATAGTGATTAATTTGTGAGTTTACTAAATTTGGGAGGATATATATATATATATGTGCTAGTATTTGATTTATATGCAATTTGAGGTCAAAAATAACACTTAGTTTGCATACGTAGGTGTGGTTACTCAGTGCCTTCTAAATTTCCATCGTAGCCACCATCGATCGCCCGCACCGTCCCGTTGCCGGCACCACCTTGTGGTGAGCCTCTTTTTCATGAAATTTTATATAAAAATTGATGTTTGTGTGATTTGGATATATAGTTACTTGTATAATTATCCTACCCGTACGTTGTTTGTTATACATATAGTGCCATGGTTTTGATATCCGTCCCCGTCGGCCCTAGTCCTTGTTATGATTCGGATGTGGTATGTATATTCTCTTTTAAAACTAGTTGCATTTTGTGTTTATGACAAATTATTCCCATCAAGTTGACATAGAAATTTTTTCTAGGAGGTATGTGAACCGGAAATTCCAACCGACCCTATTGCCGAGAGGTTAAATTTAGTTGAAAGAGAAAACGAGTACTTGAAAGAAAAGTTGAAAAGAATTGACGGGGAGAAGATGGAATTGGAGTTGCATGTTGCCGATGTCGTCGATGATCACAAGATCAAGATGGACAAAATGCGCTTGAAGATTAGAAAGATTAGAAAATATGCCATCGATAGTGAGGCTTGGTATCATTATGCTATTGGATCCATTGTTACCTTAGTTGCGATCTTGATCGTATTTGTTGTTGCATTTAAATGCTTTAGCTAGAGAGTTATTTGTTTGTTGCATTTAAGTGTTGTATGAACTTTATGTATGAACTTGTATTAATTTGGTCTATTCGGTGTTGTGTAACGAAGATGAGCAGGCAATGGATGGACGATGACCGATGCTCTCCCCAGTTCGTTGAGGGCGTGCATACTTTTCTGCTTGTGGCTGAGGCAAACAAGCGGGCGGATGGTTTTATGCCTTGTCCATGTGCTCGCTGTAAGAATGGTAACAATTACTCTTGGTCAAGAACCATTCACGTCCACCTGTTTAAGTCCGGTTTCATGCCCCATTATAATGTTTGGACCAGGCATGGAGAAAGAGGGGTTATGATGGAAGACAATGAAGAAGAAGAGGACGACGAGAGCTATCCTGGCCATGGGTTCCCTGAATACGATGATACAACAATGGGGGAAGAAGCTGAGCCGGTAATGCGGGAAGAAGCTGAAGAAGAGGCATCAGATGAGCCCGTTGATGATCTAGGTCGGGCCATTGCCGATGTAAAGAGAAACTGCGCAAGTGATTTGGAGAAGAAGAATTTGCAGCGCATGTTAGAGGATCACAAAAAATTGTTGTACCCGAATTGCGTCGGTGACAAGAAAAAGCTGGGCACCACACTGGAATTGCTGCAATGGAAGGCAGAGAATGGTGTATCTGACAAGGGATTTGGAAAGTTGCTGGTAATGATAAAGGATATGCTTCCAAAGGACAACGAATTGCCCGAGAGTATGTACGAAGCAAAGAAGGCTGCCTGCCCTCTAGGGTTAGAGGTGCAGAAGATACATGCATGCCCTAATGATTGCATCCTCTACCGCGGTGAGTACGAGGATTTGAACGCTTGCCCGGTATGTGGCGCATTGTGCTATAAGATCAGCCGCGATGACCCTGGTGATGTCGAGGGCCGGCGCCCCAGGAAGAAGATTCCAGCCAAGGTGATGTGATATGCTCCTATAATACCACGGTTGAAACGTTTGTTCCAAAACAAAGAGCATGCCAAGGCGATGCGATGGCACAGAGAAGACCGTAAGAAAGATGGAAAGTTGAGAGTACCCGCTGACGGGTCGTAGTGGAGAAAAATCAAAAGAAAGTACGGGAAGGAGTTTGCAGATGACGCAAGGAGCATATGGTTTGGTCTAAGTGCAGATGGCATTAATCCTTTTGGGGAGCAGAGCAGCAACCATAGCACCTGGCCTGTGACTCTATGTTTCTATAACCTTCCTCCTTGGTTGTGCATGAAGCGGAAGTTCATTATGATGCCAGTGCTCATCCAAGGCCCTAAGCAACCTGGCAACGACATTGATGTGTAGCTAAGGCTATTAGTTGAAGAACTCTTACAACTCTCCAATACCTGGACAATTTCTTCAGGGATCTCACTTCAGCTATGATCCTGTGAGGGTTCCTTCTCTTTGGGTGTCCACCGCCCGCGCCGAAGGAACCGTGAGTGTCCTAGATTCTTCTATAGTATTCGATCTTTATTAGCAACCTAGCCAGTGATGTACTCGATATATAATATTCAAGACGATGTATTCGAGATTATATATTATTCGAGACGATGTGTTCGAGATTATATATTATTCGAGACGATGTATTCGAGATTATATCTATTATTCGAGACGATGTATTCGAGATTATATCTATTATTCGAGACGATGTATTCGAGATTATACTAAATTATTTTATATTTCTTTTGGCATAGTTAAATAAAAGCTATGGCGGACAATACCGACAGAGAGAGAGAACAGACCATGTTCGATATCATACGCGGCCAGATGATGATCAGAATGAAGAAGATTTTGACGGCTCTGAATTTCTAAACAACACCGGAGAGGGTGATATGATATTCGATCACGACGACCGAGAAGATGAAGTCATGAACTATGACGAAGAACATGTTGATCCTAAAACAACAAACACCAGCGAGGTATATATATTTATATAAGCAGGAATCTGGTGATCATCGCATGTTTTAAATGAGTTGAAGATATATTAACGAATCGATCTTTCTTCTTTCAGCCATCCGGATCGAGCAAATCTTCAGGCAAAAGGACGAAACGAGGCCCGAACAAAAAGTTGAAGGAGGGCGTAAAGTACAATATCGAGGCATTAAACCTAATGGCGAACCATTAGCGCCTAAGAAGATTGCGTACAAGTTCGTTCGTCAGTGCGGAGTTCTTGTGAAGGACCAACTCCCGATCTCCCTTCAAGAATGGAGAAAGCCAGCACATCCACGTCCAGATGTTACTTTTGTCGACGAGAATCAAAAAATCTGCTTTGGGATACTCTCATGGAACATTTCACCCTACCAGATCATTTCACAGAAGCAGATGTGCGGAAAGTCAAGAACGCTGCTTTTAGGAAGATGGCGGTTTCATTCAAGAACCACAAGAGAATGACGTGGGAGAAGTACGTCAAGGGAGGAAGGAAGACTCCAGTATTCGAGGGGATACTAGAGAATCAAAGTGCTCATTGGGACGATTTCATGAAATTCAAGGATTCAGAATTAGCTAAGGAACGGTCGAGAATAAACAAGAAGAATGCCGAAAAAAGGATAAGTTCCATAAGCTGGGGCCAGGTGGCTACGCGGTGGCAATGCCTAAGTGGGATAAGTCTGAGAAAGAGATGGAGGATGCAAGTGTCACTCTGGTTACTAAGAGATGGCCCCCCCAGGTGCAGGACTTGGTTCTATGCGCATGGGGGGGAGTTGGACCCGAAGACAGGTAATGTTTCGACGAAGGCATGTCTGAATGGAGCCGACGATGCGCTACTTGTTGCAATAGAAGAGGCTCGATCGGGGGTGTTCCAGCCCAACAGAGAGAACGACGAGCTTACACGTGCCCTGGGAAATCCTGAACACCCAGGAAGAACACAAGGCAAGGGCGCTATTCCGTGGTATGAGGGGTTTTCGGAATGGAACGCCGACTACAGAACCCATGCGAGAAAGAAGATTGCAGAGGAGAAGAAGAGGAAGATGGAGGAGGAGCATAGGAAGCGGGACTATGAACGCCTTCAAGGCCTAGAAGCAAGTCAAGCGGAATTGGCAGCTAAATTCCAGCGGCAGCAGGAGCAGATCGACTCACTTAGCCAGCAAAGGGGGTCTCAGCAGCTGCAGCAGCTAGCGGATGATCCAGCATTGGATACCACCACCCCATCCATGCCGAGAAGCAGCGTGGGTTCCGCCCCGGGCGACGTAGTAGTGCTGGATAGATAAACGTGGATGACATCACGGAGAACACTAACTGCGAGCTACACTTCAAAATGAAGAACATATCCATGAAGGTGGCAGACGCCGCTGCTTTTTCAAATTCCCCCGAGGCAACCTTCCATTGCAACCCGATTCCAGCGGGCTATGCTCGTGTCTTGGTTGATGAGGTGGTGGACCCATATTCGGAGCTACAGCTTGACATTCCTGGAGGTGACGATGAGCACACATTGGGAGAGGCCATACATCGTGTCATCCTATGGAGAAAGGATTGCATCATCTTTCGAAGGCCACCGACACCGCGTCACCCGACTCCTCGTCGAAGTCCATCACCGAGTCAGCAGACTCCCGCTCCTCCAAGTCCACCAACGCGTGAGGCCACTCCTCCTCCTCCAAGTCCGGCAAAGTGTGAGGCCACTCCTCTTCCAAGTCCGACACAGCGTCATACGTCCACTCCTCCTCCAAGTCCGGCACAACCTCAGGCCACTCCTCCTCCAAGTCCGGCACAGCTTCAGGCCACTCCTCCTCGTCCAACTCAGCCCCGTCAGCCGTCTCCGCCGCCTCAGCAATCGCAGAAGAGACACCCCGCAGCTATGGTGCGTAGCGGTATGAGTCGAGGTGATAGTACAGGAAGTACAGGCGGAGGCAAGCGATATAAATATGGTCCCAACCTCAGTACTCCTCTTCCTGTGAGGGCTTACGACAGGACCGAGGAGCAAACCAATGCCATAGTGCGGGCAGAAGTCGATGCCCATTTTGGACCGAAACCTCCACCGCCGCCAAGGGAGAAAGTGCCTGTGGAAGTAGTTGACCACTTCATTCGTATGGCTCAACCACCAGCTCCTAAGCCTGTTGACTCAGACTATGAGCGCCACATCAGGAAGTTACATCAACAACGTCTACAGAAGGAGGCGAGCTCGAGCTCAAGCAAACAACAAGCAGCTGTCAAAAAATGCGGGAAAACCGTTGCCCAGCTGGGAAAACAGGCGGCGCAATCGATCCCCCCGCTTGTTGTGCCGCCAACAACACGTGACAGTACACGCGCCCAATATTATTGTGGCCAAATGGTTTACGTTCCCGAGGTGGGCGATGTGGTAATAACCCAGGAGCATATAATGCAGGCTGAAGAACTCAAGATCACTGTTGCACAACTCCTCGAGATCGAGGACATGCCTCCGATTAGAGAGGAGGAAATAAAACGGAAATTTTTCCGAGGCCAACCTTTGGTCGAGCCAGAAGATGTCAAGAAGCTCCCAACGAGAATGTATGAATTGCATCAATGGTACATGGACATTAGCAAGAGATCCGATCGAGAGTCCCTCATGGTGTATGTCAAGAAGGATGATTACTACCATGAGAAAGCTGTGGCCGTTGAGTATTCTGAACAGTTTCAGTTATACAATCAAGACACACTCGACAAATCTATCGTCAGTTGCTATTGTCTGTAAGTGATTTCTTTCTGTAATTTAAGTCTCAAGCTAGCTGTAGTGATCCTTTTGATCAATCATTACGTGTAATTATCCTCACTATATTCTTTTTTGTGGTATTATGCAGGATGAAGATGTATGAAATGAGAAAAGGTGGACGCTATGGCATTGGGTTCATTGACCCAAACACAGTTAATGAATACACATGGAAATTAGATGCATATTATGAAAAAGAGGTAGAGGACAGCATGCTAGAGTTCTTGAAGCGCCTCAAATACAATGAAGATATACTACTTCCTTACAACTTCGAGTGAGTCACACTTTCTTGTACTACAAATTCTCTGTTTTTGCCTACTAGCTAGCTACATGTTTTTGCTTACATATGCCCGCTTAATTAAGACATGCAAACGTGTGTGCATGCAGATTTCACTGGATCTTGTGTATCATTAAAGTTGACGCCGGAACAGTTGAAATACTGGACTCGCTACTCAAAGCAAATAGTGACTATAACATCTTGATTGGGATAGTCAACAGGTAATTTCAATCATTATTAACTATATATCTCGGCCTATTTAGTTCGTCATTTCATGATATGAACTATTTAATAACCCCTTTATTCATTTTCTTTGTCGGCGGGCAGGGCTTGGGCAAGGTACATCAGCGTCACTCCAGGCGAATGGAAACAAAAGCTGAAATGGTTTCGACCCAAGGTAAGTAATTAAGTAGTACTAGCTAGCTAGCTGCCATCTCTTTAATTATCATGCTTGATTAATTATTATCTGATCAAATTCCATTCTCGTAAAGGCCCTTCATGCGCCTGATCTGTGTGCAAACTGCGTTTGCGAGAACATTCGCATGATGGCGTCCAAAAGGAGCAGATCTCAAAGACAGGAATGGGTACGTTTGTCAGAACAATATTCACAATTTTTACACCATTATCGATATCTTGTCACACAACTAATACACATGCATATTGATCTCCTTCTTAACAGTTCAAAGAGGTGCGGGACAAGCTCCAACCAACGGAGCGCGTAGAAGCACTTCAAGAGGAAATAGCGGGATTTTTGCTCGACCAGGTCATAAATCCGAAGGGAGAATACTATTACCGCTACCACCCCCATCGAAAAAGACATGAACCACTTCCAATTGTCATCGTGCTCCGAAGGCACCAATCAGGCTAATGCCACTGGCTCCGAAGGCAACATGCATATGTAGGAGATATTGTATATAGCTATACATGTGTGTATGTGTGAATTAATATGGTGGTTTGTGAGACATGATTGATGATATATATATATATGATTGGTTCTACAAGAAATTCTATATATATATATATATATATAACGTGTACAATGTGTAGTACCGTAAAATACCAACAAACGAAAAAGAATTAAAATGGAAAACACAAAATTAAATGAAAAAGAAATCATAAAACCAAAAACCCACCAAACATTTTAGTACCGGTTGGTGTTACCAACCGGTACTAAAGGGCTCTCGGCCCCCGGAGCTGGCTCGTGCCACGTGGTTGCCCTTTAGCACCGGTTCATGCTGAACCGGTACTAAAGGAGGGGGGGGGCTTTAGTGCCGAAACTTTAGTGCTGGTTACCTAACCGGCACTAAAGGGCCTTACGAACCGGTGCTATTGCCCGGTTCTGCACTAGTGCTATCTTCACTTTTACGCCTAGCTACGGGCGTTAAACGATAGCGCTTGTTGGGAGACAACCCAATTTTATTTTTATTCCTTGATTTTTGATCATGTTTAGTAATAAATAATTTATCTAGACTATGTTTTGGTTGTGTTTTTTGTTAATTAGTGTTTGTGCCAAGTAGAACCGTTGGGAAGACTTGGGGGAAGTCTTTTTGATCTTGCTGTAAAAAACAGAAACTTTAACGCTCACGAGAATTGCTGCCATTTTAATTTGGAAAATGATATTTAGTTAATTATTTTTTAAGATGATTAATATATAAGTTCCTCACGTACATAAATTTATTTTAGAAATTTTTGGGGTTCCAGAAGTGGTCGAAACCTACAGATTACTACAGACTGTTCTGTTTTTGACAGATTCTGTTTTTCGTGTGTTGTTTGCTTATTTTGATGAATCTATGCCTAGTAAAAGAGTTTATAAACCATAGAGAAGTTGGAATACAGTAGGTTTAACACCAATATAAATAAAGAATGAGTTCATTACAGTATCTTGAAGTGGTGTTTTGTTTTCTTTTGCTAACGGAGCTCATGAGATTTTCTATTTAAGTTTTGTGTTGTGAAGTTTTCAAGTTTTGGGTAAAGATTTGATGGATTATGGAACAAGGAGTGGCAAGAGCCTAATATTGGGGAAGCCCATGGCACCCCCAGATAAATTACAAGGAAACCAAAAATCCTAAGCTTGGGGATGCCCCGGAAGGCATCCCCTCTTTCGTCTTCGTTCATCGGTAACTTTACTTGGAGCTATATTTTTATTCGCCACATTATATGTGTTTTGCTTGGAGGGTCTTGTATGATTTGAGTCTTTGCCTTTTATTTTACCACAATCATCCTTTCTGTACACACCTTTGAGAGAGACTCACATGATTTGAAATTTATTAGAATACTCTTTGTGCTTCACTTATATCTTTTGAGCTATATAGTTTTTGCTGTAGTACTTCACTTATATCTTTTAGAGCATGGCGGTGGTTTATTTTATAGAAATAATTGATCTCTCATGCTTCACTTATATTATTTTGAGAGTCCTTTAGAACAACATGTCAATTTGCTTTTAGGCATAATAAAAACTTTCATATAAGTGCATTGAATACTAAGAGAAGTTTGATACTTGATGATTGTTTTGAGATATGGAGATAGTGATATTAAAGTTGTGCTAGTTAAGTAGTTGTGAATTTGAGGAATACTTGTGTTGAAGTTTGCAAGTCCAGTAGCATGCACGTATGGTAATCGTTGTGTAACAAATTTGAAACATGAGGTGTTATTTGATTGTCTTCCTTATGACTGGCGGTCAAGGACGAGCGATGGTCTGTTCCTACCAATCTACCCCCCCTAGGAGCATGCATGTAATACTTGGTTTTTGATCACTTGTAGATTTTTGCAATAAGTATGTGAGGTCTTTATAACTAATGTTGAGTCCGTGGATTATATGCAATCTCACCCTTCCATCATTGCTAGCATTTTCGTTACCGTGCATTGCCCTTTCTCACCTTGAGAGTTGGTGCAAACTTCGCCGGTGCATCCAAATCCCATGATACGATACGCTCTATCACACATAAACCTCCTTATATCTTCCTCAAAAAAGCCACCATACCTACCTATTATGGCATTTCCATAGCCATTCCGAGATATATTGTCGTGCAACTTTCCACCGTTATGTTTATTATGACACGCATCATCATTGTCATATTTCCTTGCATGATCATGTAGCTGACATCGTATGTGTGGCAAAGCCACCATTCATAATTATTCATACATGTCACTCATGAGTCATTGCACATCCCGGTAGACCGCCGAAGGCATTCATATAGAGTCATATCTTATTCTAGTATCAAGTTGTAATCATTGAGTTGTAAATATATACAAGTGTGATGACCATCATTAATAGAGAATTGTACCAAGTAAAAAAAGAAATTCCAAAAAAGAAAAAAAAAACAAGGCCCAGAAAAAAAGGAAAATAAAAAGGGGCAATGCTACTATCCTTTTTCCACATTTGTGCTTCAAAGTAGCACCATGATCTTTATGATAGAGAGTCTCTTGTTTTATCATTTTCATATACTAGTGGGAACTTTTCATTATAGAACTTGGCTTGCATATTCGAACAATGGGCCTCCTCAAGTGCCCTAGGTCTTCATGAGCAAGCAAGTTGGATGCACACCCACTTAGTTTCTTTTGTTGAGCTTTCATACATTTATAGCTGTAGTGCATCCGTTGCATGGAAATCCCTACTCCTTGCATTGACACCAATTGATGGGCATCTCCCTAGCACATTGATTAGCCGCGTCGATGTGAGACTTTCTCATTTTTTGTCTTCTCCACATAACCCCCTTCATTATATTCATGGCTCCACATAACTTCTTCCTCCTATATATATCGACGTACCCCCAAACATCCAGGGGCACCACGAAAACCTAATTCCACCACCGCAACCTTCTGTACCCGAGAGATCCCATCTTGGGGCCTTTTCCGGAGCTCCGCCAGAGGGGGCATTGATCACGGAGGGCCTCTACATCAACTCCATGGCCTCTCCGATGATGTGTGAGTAGTTTACTTCAGACCTTCGGGTCCATAGTTATTAGCTAGATGGCTTGTTTTCTCTCTTTGGATCTCAATACAAAGTTCTCCTCGACCTTCTTGGAGATCTATTCGATGTAATATTCTTTTGCGGTGTGTTTGTCGAGATCTGATGAATTGTTGGTTTATGGTCAAGTTTTTCTATGAACAATATTTGAATCTTCTCTGAATTCTTTTATCTATGATTGGTTATCTTTGCAAGTCTCTTCGAATTATTAGCTTGGTTTGGCCTACTAGATTGATCTTTCTTGCAATGGGAGAACTGCTTAGCTTTGGGTTCAATCTTGCGGTGTCCTTTCCCAGTGACAGTAGGGGCAGCAAGGCACGTAATGTATTGTTGCCATCGAGGATAAAAAGATGGGGTTTATATTGCATGAGTTTATCCCTCTACATCATGTCATCTTGCTTAAGGCGTTACTCTGTTTTTATGAACTTAATACTCTAGATGCATGTTGGATAGCGGTCGATGTGTGGAGTAATAGTAGTAGATGCATAATCATTTCGGTATACTTGTCTCGGACGTGATGCCTATATACATGATCATACCTAGATATTCTCATAACTATGCTCAATTCTATCAATTGCTCGACAGTAATTCGTTTACCCACCGTAATACTTATGCTCTTGAGAGAAGCCACTAGTGAAACCTATGGCCCCCGGGTCTATCTTCCATCATATTAATCTTCCAACACTTAGTTATTTCTATTCATGTTTATTTTACTTTGCATCTTTATTTCTCTTTATCATAAAAATAAAAAAAATATTATCTTATCATATCTATCAGATCTCACTCTCGTAAGTGACCGTGAAGGGATTGACAACCCCTTTATCACGTTGGTTGCGAGGTTCTTATTTGTTTGTGTAGGTGTGTGGGACTCGAGCGTGATCTCCTACTGGATTGATACCTTGGTTCTCAGAAACTGAGGGAAATACCTACGCTACTTTACTATGTCACCCTTTCCTCTTCAAGGGAAAACCAACGCAATGCTCAAGAGGTAGCATGAACCACCATGAGTCATTAAATATCTAGGGACTCCAAACCTTGGGAAAATAACTTCCTTAAGCATTTTAATAGAGGTGTTGTGATCAATACTACTAGTTGGAATTGCCTCTACCGTTTAGTGACAGAATCAACAACAACCAAAATATGTGTATACCCATTAGAGGAAGGAAAAGGCCCCATGTAATCAAATCCCCAAACATCAAATGGTTCAACAGCAAGTGAATAATTCATAGGCATTTCTTGATGCTTACCTATATTAAATATTATTTGACATTCATCACAAGATGAGACAAACTTATGAGCATCCTTGAAGAGAGTAGGCCAATAAAATCCAGACTGCAATACCTTGTGAGCAGTTCTATCTCTAGCATGATGCCCTCCATAAGCCTCGGAGTGACATTTCCATAGAATTTGTCCCTATTCATGCTCAGGTACACAATGTCTAATAATACCATCTACTCCTTCTTTACAAAGATGTGGGTCATCTCAAAAGTAATGTCTTAAATCATAGAAGAATTTTTTTATTTTGCTGATGCGTAAAGCTAGGTGGCAAATATTTAGCAACAATGTAATTAGCATAGTCAGCATACCAAGGAGTACCTTTAGCAACATTTATTGCAGCTAATTACTCATCAGGAAAACTATCATCAATAGGAAGTGGATCATCAAGCACATTCTCAAGCCTAGACAAGTTATCAACTATGGGGTTCTCAGCTCCTTTTTTATCAATAATATGCAAATCAAATTCTTGTAACAAGAGAACCCAACGAATAAGTCTAGGTTTAGCATCTTTCTTTTCCATAAGATATTTAATAGCAGCATGGTCTGTGTGAACAGTTACTTTGGAATCAATAATATAAGGTCTAAACTTATCACAAGAAAACACCACAGCTATGAATTCTTTTTCAATAGTAGCATACTTTCTTTGAGCATTGTCTAGAGTTTCACTAGCATAACAAATAACATTCAATTTCTTAACAACTCCTTGTCCTAGAAAAGCACCAACAGCATAATCATTTGCATCACACATAATTTCAAAAGTCAAACTCCAATCAGGTGGTTGAACTATAGGTGCAGTAATTAAAGCTTTCTTGAGTGTTTCAAAGGCTTCAAGATAATCATCATCAAAGACAAAAGGAATATCATTTCGCAAAAGATTAGTGAGTGGCCTAGAAATTTTAGAATTGTGTTTGATAAATCTCCTATAGAAACCAGCATGACCTAAGAAACTATGAATACCTTTGATGTCCTTGGGACATGGCATTTTCTCAATAACATCAACCTTAGCTTGGTCTACTTCCATACCTTTTTCGGAAATTTTATGACCCAAGACAATGCCTTCATTTACCATAAAGTGGCACTTCTCCCAATTCGAGACAAGATTTGTTTGTTCACATCTCTGCAAAACTCGATCAAGATTGCTTAAACAATCGTCAAAAGGCTCCCCATAAATAGAAAAGTCATCCATGAAAACCTCAACAATCTTTTCACAAAAGTCAAAGAATATAGCCATCATACATCTTTGAAAGGTAGCAGGTGACGATGACATGTACCTGGGGTAGGGTAATAGACCTGATCTAAGCAACCTTCCCAAGGACACTGACCCACAGACAAGGACATTCAAAGGACAGCAAATTCTGCCGACTAAAATCACCTCAGGATGCAACTCACTCGACCATTAGTTCACTCGGATAACCTAATTCCATTCGACCAGGATATAGTCACTCGACCACATCAGAAACCATTTGGAGTACAGAAGATCTAAGGTCACTCTGGATGGCAACGGTCAGGCATTCACTCCATAGTCTTAAGGATCATTTATATCACTTTAATGCTGACGTTACCAGTAATGTCCCATCTTTATGTACATTGAACTCTATGTAACGGGGAATGGCTGGGGTCCCGACGCACTCTATATAAGCCACCCCTCCTCCGGGACAGGGGTTCGCACCTCCTGTAACATCACGCATAATCCAATCGACCAGCCTCCAGGCACCGAGATGTAGGGCTGTTACTTCCTCTGAGAAGGGCCTGAACTTGTAAACCTTGTGTGCACAACTTCACCGTAGCTAGGATCTTGCCTCCTCATACCTACCCCACATTTTACTGTCAGACTTTGAACCACGACAGTTGGCACCCACCGTGGGGCAGGTGTCTTGGCGACTTTCTAATGAGGTTGCAATTTCTCCGAGTCCTATCATCATGGTTTCCGGTGGAGGTTTGGCTGAGGGTCGCGAGATCCGTCTCGGCACGCTTGTTTTCATCGCCAACGACTCCGCTTGGCTTCAGGAAGCTCCTCTCGACGTCGAGACACTCCCCGTCCATGGAGGAACGCACTTTCGCACGTGCGTTCATGACATCCTTCTGCAGTAGCCGTCAACCCTATATCGGTCGGCTCCCACGGTGTCTTCGCTCCCCGCTGTTCGTCGTCGCAAGCGGTCCGGCCGGTCGTGGTTTCAGCGATGGGTGAAGCATGTGGTGGCACGTCAGTCAGCCACCCCTCAAGTCACAGCAATCGAGCCCGACAAATCTCTCTACGGCCTATTTGATCTATCGAGTGGCTCCGTCAAGATCCTATCCGAGTGCGACAGCAGCGACCCTGCGGCGGAGGTCCTGATGGTCGACACGCCATGCCGCCCGCTTGGCATGCGTCGCAACAGCGGCGATGACGGCAGCGGTGATCCGTCGCGCGTTCACGAGGAGTACCACCCCGAAACCCTCTCTTCTCAGCAGAAGGAGGAACTATACCACCGAATACGGAGGCGCTCCACACACCCGTTGTTGGAGAGACTTCTGAGGCTCGAGCCTTGGAGGCGGCATGCTTGTCCACTCTTGCTGAGCACACCCGACTGGAGAACCTTCAAGTTGCACTCGATGAACGCACTCGGCGGCAGATCCCTGAATCTAGTCGACGGCAGCGGCAGCTGTTCCCTCCTGAACCATAGGTATACCGCACTCCGATTCAGAACCTTACAGCCTCAGCCCGCATAGTAGAGTCTATTCAGTCGTCCCAGTCAGAAGCTGGTAGAGGTTTGATGTAGATCAGAGCGCTGCTCTGGGCAGCCGGAGAGTAGAACACTACACTGTCTCAATCGCGTAACATAATTTATAGCAGATCTATGGTGGCCGACACAGTTCAGTTGGCTCATAGCCCAAGATCGCCTCTGCGGCGTGAGGGACGAGGACATCACCAAGGGAAGTACTTGGGTCGGAACCATGAGCAGCACGATCATCAGCTTGACTGTGATGACCGGCGTCGAGTGCCTACGCCCCCTCCGAGGGGCGGGTCATATGTGCCCCGGTATTATGATGATAGGCGCCCGTACAGCAAGGAGCGGATGATGCCAGTCGACCCAAGAGAGCCAGGGACTGATGCGAGGTCAATTCTGGTGCAAGGACTGGTGGACAGGAATCGAGCACACGGAGAAGGGCAGGACAGAGATCGCCCGACCAGAAGCAGAGTGCATGTTTCTGGTCCCGGGTGTTTTAGCAGAGCCATCAGGGCTGCAGAGATCCTTCCCAACTTCAGGTTGGCAACTGGAGTTAGTTAGTTCACCGATGAATCAACGCCTGACACTTGGCTTGAGGATTACCGAGTGGATGTTCAGACCGGAGGTGGAAACGATGAGGTGGCCCTGAAGCACCTTCCCTTGATGCTTGAAGGCTCGGCTAGGGCCTAGCGCAATTAGTTGGCTCCAGGCAGTATATTCAGCTGGGAGGAGTTAGCCCGAGTATTTGTCAGAACATTCGAGGGCACGTGAAAATGACCTGCAGGGTTGACAAAATTGCAGCATTGTGTGCGAAAACGGAATGAAACTTTGAGGGATTACATCCAGAGGTGGACCACTTTGCATCATACTATGGAGAATGTGTCTCAGCATCAAGAAGTTTGCGCCTTCATGGAGGGCGTTCGATATCGAGAGCTCAACCCGAAATTCAGTTGGACAGGAGACATGACCCTGACCCGAATGATGGAAATAGCCACTTGGTACGCAAAAGGCGAAAAATAAGACCGACTCCGCAGTGGCAAGGGCAAACAAGTCGGCCAAGATACTGGAGGAGGTAATTCCAATCGGAAGCAGAAGCACAAAGCAGAGCCTGCGTGTCCTGGAGAGGTTGAAGTCGCAACCCAATGAAAATTTAAAGGAAAGCCTAAAGGGCCTTGGATCCCCAAGAAAGTGAAAGATTCAGCAGGGAATGGCGTGTTGGATTTGCCATGTCATATTCACATCAAGAAGGATGAAGAGGGTAATCTGATTTAACCCAAACATACCACTCGCCAGTGTCGAGTCCTTATACAACAGTTCCCAGAAAAACAACCCAGTGAGAAAGAGAAGGAATCTGGTAAGGATGAGGACAAAGAAGAGGATGATGAAGGATTTCCCAATGTCAATTCCACTTTGGTGATTTTTGCAAACACTGAAAGTAAAAGTCGACTGAAAGTAATCAATAGATAACTAAACATGGTTGCTCCGGCAACGATGACGTATTTGAAATGGTCAAAGACTCCCATCACATTCGACCAGTCCGACCACCCGCCGCACGTAGCCACCCCCGGGAGGCAAGCATTGGTGGTTGACCCAGTCATTGGGGGCACCCGATTAACCAAAGTCTTGATGGATGGCGGCAGTGGTTTGAACATTTTGTATGCTGAGACCCTCCGAGGAATGGGCATTCCGATGTCCAAGGTCAGCGAGAGCAACATGCGTTTCCATGGAGTTATACCTGGAAAGAAAGCCGACTTACTCGGCCAGATCACTCTTGTCGTGGTTTTCAGTGATTCAAAGAATTACCGTAAAGAAAAGTTGAAATTTGAAGTTGTGGATTTTCACAATGCCTATCATGTTATCCTGGGCAGAACTATGTATGCTCGTTGCATGGCTCGACCATGTTACGTGTACCTCAAACTCAAGATGCTGGCCCTAGGGGTGTGATTACAGTCACTGGTAATCGGCAGTGAGCAGAAGAGTGCTTCCAAAAGGGCTCGAAGATTGCCGATGAACTGATGGCAGCAATAGAAATGGAAGAATACAATAAGACTATAGATCTGAGTGATTTGTTGAGAGCTAAGAAGCCTGCTTCAGAATCTGCATTTAAGTCGTCTAGTGAAACAAAGTCAGTTCATATTCACCCGACTGATCCCAATGCTGCTCTGACTCATATTTCAACAACACCCGATAGCAAATAGGAAGAAGCGCTCATCCAGTTCCTCCATGAGAACTGGGACATCTTCGCATGGAAACCTTCTAACATGCCAGGTGTACCCATGGAACTGGCTGAGCACCGATTGCAAGTCGACCCAAAAGCAAAACCTGTCAAAGAGCATCTCCGACGGTCCACCGTGGAGAAAAGAAAGGCGATTGGCGAGGAAGTGGCTCGGCTTCTGGCAGCTGAGTTCATCTGAGAGATTTACCACTCCGAGTGGCTCGCCAATGTCGTCATGGTCCCCAAGAAAGATGATTCACTCCATATGTGTATTGACTTCAAGCATATCAATCGGGCCTGCCCGAAAGATCACTTTCCTCTCCCCCGCATCGATCAAATAGTTGACTTGACTACGGGATGTGAGCGATTGTCCTTTCTGGACGCATACTCTGGGTACCATCAGATCTGACTGTATGGACCCGACGAAATAAAAACAACTTTTATCACCCCATTTGGGTGCTTTTGCTATGTGACTGTGCCCTTTGGTCTCAAGAATGCTGGTGCCACATTCATGCGCATGATACAGAAGTGCCTGCTCACTCAAATCAGTCGGAATGTGGAACATACATGGATGATATCGTGGTTAAGTCACATAAAGGTTCTGACCTGCTGACTGACCTTGCTGAAACCTTTGCCAATCTGAGAAGATATGATATCAAGCTTAACCCGTCGAAGTGTACATTCGGAGTTCAAGGTGGAAAGTTACTTGGTTTCCTCATTTTCGAATGTGGTATCGATGCAAACCCAGAGAAAGTTGGTGCAATACTCCGAATGAAATGCCCTGTGCGCATACACGACGTTCAGAAGCTTACTGTTTGTTTGGCCGCTTTGAGTCGATTCATATATCGTCTCGGTGAAAAGGCATTGCCTCTTTACCGACTGATGAAGAAATCTGATAAGTTTGAGTGGACTCCTGAAGCTGATGCAGCATTTGCAAAGCTCAAAACCCTGCTTTCCACCTAGCCGGTGCTCGCTGCTCCAATCAGCAAAGAGCCTTTACTGCTTTGTATTGCAGCCACTGGACGAGTTGTCATTACAGTGCTCACGGTCGAGCGGGAAGAAGATGGTAAAGCCTATAAGGTTCAACGCCAAGTGTACTATATCTCTGAAGTCTTAACTCCGTCCAAGCAGAGATATCCTTATTATCAGAAGCTTGTCTATGGAATTTACTTGACCACGAAGAAAGTTGCACATTATTTCTCAGATCACTCTATCACAGTCGTCAGCGATGCTCCATTGTCAGAAATTCTGAACAACGGAGACGCAACTGGTCGAGTGGCAAAGTGGGAGATTGAACTCCTTCTATTGGATATCAAGTTAGAGGCAAAGAAAGCAATCAAGTCCCAAGCAATAGCAGATTTCCTCGTCGAGTGGATCGAACCGCAGCAACCGACTCAAGTTCACTCGAAACATTGGACTATGTTCTTTGCTGGATCCAAGATGTTGAGTAGTTCTGGCGCTGGAGTGGTCTTGGTATCCCTGCGAGGTGACAAACTCAGTTGTGTCCTTCAGATTCACTTTGATTCCTCCAACAATGAAGCTGAATACGAAGCACTGCTGTATGGGTTGTGAATGGCCATTTCACTCGATGTCCGTCGCCTAATAGTCTACAGCGACTCAAATTTGGTGTTTAATCAAGTGATGAAGGAGTGGGATGTCAGAAGCCCAGCTATGACTGGCTATTGCAGTGCAGTGAGAAAGTTAGAAAAGAAGTTTGAAGGGCTATAGCTCCACCATATTCCCCGACTGAAGAACGAGGCAGCGGATGACCTGGCAAAGACAGGTTCCAAACGGGAACCCATTCCCAGCAATATTTTTTGAGCATCTTCACACACCATCAGTTCAAGAGGATCCCTTCACAGAAGAGCCCCCGCAACCAAAGAGTTCTACTGATCGGACTGAAGTTGAAATCCCAGCCATGGTCGACTTAATCATGCAAGTTTTGGTCGTCATTCCCGACTAGACAGTGTTGTATATCACATATATTCTCAGGAAAGAACTCCCAGAAGACGAAGAGGAAGCACGATAGATTGTTCATCGATCCAAAGACTTCATTGTGATAATTGGTCAACTGTACAGGGAGATTGTGACTGGAGTTGCTCAACGATGCATTACACAAGAAGAAGGTTGAGTGAACCTCAATGATATCCACTCGGGGACCTATGGTCACCATGCGTCCTTTCGGACAATCATGGCCAAAACATACCGAGCAGGTTTTTACTGGCCACGAGCGAATGAAATGACAAAAGAAATAGTCGACAAGTGTGAGGGCTGCCAGTTCTACTCCAACATGTATGTCTCACAAGCCCGCTTTAGCTTGGAAGACCATTCCACTCGTCTGGCCATTTGCCATTTGGGGGTTGGATATGGTTGGACCCTTGAGGACTGGCAGAAGTGGTCTCATCCACCTACTTGTTGCAGTCGACAAGTTCACTAAATGGATTGAAGCCAAGTCCATCAAGAACCTCAATTCGGGAACCGCCGTCAGCTTCATCAGAGAGTTAACATTCAGATATGGAGTCCCGCATAGCATCAACACGGACAACGGTTCAAACTTTGATTCAAATGAGTTCAGAGCTTTCTGTGCTTCCCAAGGCACCCGGGTCGACTATGCTTCAGTCGCTCACCCGCAGTCGAATGGACAAGCAGAAAGAGCAAATGGTTTGATCTTATAAGGGTCGATAACCCACAAGTATAGGGGAGCGCAACAATTTTCGAGGGTATAGTATTCAACCCAAATTTATTGATTCGACACAAGGGGAGCCAAAGAATATTCTCAAGTATTAGCAGCTGAGTTGTCAGTTCAACCACACCTGGAAACTTAATATCTGCAGCAAAGTGTTTAGTAGCAAAGTAATATCATAGTAGTGGTAACTGTAGCAAAAGGTAACGGTAGCAAAAGTAATGTTTTTGGTATTTTGTAGTGATGATAGCAATAGCAACAGAAAAGTAAAGATGCGAAGAACAATATGTGGAAAGCCCGTAAGCAATGGATCAGTGATGGAGAATTATGCAAGATGCGGTTCATCATGTAATAGTCATAACCTAGGGTGACACAGAACTAGCTCCAGTTCATCAATGTAATGTAGGCATGTATTCCGAATATAGTCATACGTGCTTATGGAAAAGAATTTGCATGACATCTTTTGTCCTACCCTCCCGTGGAAGCGGGGTCCTTATGAAAACTAAGGGATATTAAGGCCTCCTTTTAATAGAGTACCGGAACAAAGCATTAACACATAGTGAATACATGAACTCCTCAAACTATGGTCATCACCGGTAAGTATCCCGATTATTGTCACTTCGGGATTAACGGATCATAACACGTAATAGGTGACTATAGACTTGCAAGATAGGATCAAGAACTCTCATATATTGATGAAAACGTAATAGGTTCAGATCTGAAATCATGGCACTCGGGCCCTAGTGACAAGCATTAAGCATAGCAAAGTCGTAGCAACATCAATCTCAGAACATAGTGGATATTAGGGATCAAACCCTAACAAAACTAACTCGATTACATGATAGATCCCATCCAACCCATCACCGTCCAGCAAGCCTACGATGGAATTACTCACGCACGGCGGTGAGCATCATGAAATTGGTGATGGAGGATGGTTGATGATGACGATGGAGACAGATTCCCCTCTCCGGAGAGGTGTTAGGGCTTGGCGGCGGCTTCATATCGTAAAACGCGATGAATTGTTCTCTCTGATTTTTTTCTCCCCGAAACACAATATATAGAGTTGGAGTTGGAGCCGAAGGAGCTCCAGGGGGCCCACGAGGTAGGGGCGCGCCCTAGGGGGGCAGGCGCGCCCCCACCCTCGTGGACAGGTGGTGGGCCCCTGGCCTTCATCTTTTGCAGGTATTTTTTATATTTTCCAAAAAGTTGCTCCGTGAAGTTTCAGGTCGTTCTGAGAATTTTGTTTCTGCACATAAATAACATCATGGTAATTCTGCTAAAAACAGCGTCAGTCCGAGTTAGTTCCATTCAAATCATCCAAGTTAGAGTCCAAAACAAGGGAAAAAGTGTTTGGAAAAGTAGATACGACGGAGACATATCAACTCCCCCAAGCTTAAACCATTGCTTGTCCTCAAGAAATTCACTTCACAAACTAAAAGTGATAAAGAAAAACTTGTACAAACTCTGTTTGCTCTTGTTGTTGTAAATATGTAAAGTCAGCATTCAAGTTTTCAGCAAAGATTATAACTAACCACATTCACAATAACGCTTAGGTCTCAAGTTTACTCATATCAATGGCATAATCAACTAGCAAGCAATAATAATAAATCTCGGATGACAACACTTTCCCAAAACAATCATAATATGATATATCAAGATGGTATCTCGCTAGCCCTTTTTGAGACCGCAAAACATAAATGCAGAGCACCTTTAAAGATCAAGGACTGACTAGACATTGTAATTCATGGTAAAAGAGATCCAGTCAAGTCATAATCAATGTAAACTAACAATAATGAATGCAAATGACAGCAGTGCTCTCCAACTGGTGCTTTTTAATAAGAGGATGATGATGACTCAGCATAAAAGTAAATAGATAGGCCCTTCGCAGAGAGAAGCAGGGATTTGTAGAGGTGAGATAGCTCGGTTTTGAAACAGACGTGAATAATATTTTGAGCGGTATAATTTCATTGTCAACATCTCAACCAAGAGATGGTGATATCTTCCATGCTACACACATTATAGGCGGTTCCCAAACAGAATGGTAAAGTTTATACTCCCCCTTCCACCAACAAGCATCAATCCATGGCTTGCTCGAAACAACGAGTGCCTCCAACTAACAAGAGTCCCAGGGGGAGTTTTGTTTGGAATTATTTTGATTTAGTTTGCATAAAGCATGGGACTGGGCATCCCGGTGACCAGCCATTTTCTCGTGAGTGAGGAGCAGAGCCCACTCCTCTTGAGAATAACCCGCCTAACATGGAAGATACAGACAGCCCTAGTTGATACATGAGCTATTCGAGCTTACAAAACAAGATATTTATTTGAAGGTTAGAGTTTGGCACGTACAAATTTACTTGGAATGGCAGGTAGATACTGTGTATAGGTAGGTATGGTGGACTCATATGGAATAACTTTGGGGTTTATGGGATTGGATGCACAAGCAGTATTCCCGCTTAGTACATGTGAAGGCTAGCAAAAGACTGGGAAGCGACCAACTAGAGAACGACAACAGTCATGAACATGCATTAAAATTAATCAACACCGAATGCAAGCATGAGTAGGATATAATCCACCATGAACATAAATATCGTGAAGGCTATGTTGATTTTGTTTCAACTACATGCGTGAACATGCGCCAAGTCAGGTAACTTAAATCATTCAGAGGAGGATACCACCCTATCATACCACATCATAACCATTTCAATAGCATGTTAGCACGCAAGGTAAACCATTATGACTCATAGCTAATCAAGCATGGCACAAGAACTATGATCTCTAGTTGTCATTGCAAACATTCATAATAGGCCGAATCAGGAACGATGAACTAATCATATTTACAAAAACAAAAGAGGTCGAGTTCATACCAGCCTTTCTCATCTCAGTCAGTCCATCATATATCGTCATAATTGCCTTCCACTTGCACGACCGAACGATGTGAATAATAATAAATGTGCACGTGCATTGGACTAAGCTGGAATCTGCAAGCATTCAATAAACAGGAGAATACAAGGCAATATGGGCTCTTTTGTCAGATCAACAATTATGCATATAAGAGCCACTTTAACAATTTAATCATGGTCTTCTCCTATCGACCCCAAAGAAAAGAAAACAAATAAAACTATTTACACGGGAAAGCTCCCAACAAGCAAAATGAAGAACAGGAAATATTTCTGGGTTTTCTTTTTAGTTACAACTACAAGCATGGAAAGTAAACTAATTAAAAGCTACAACTATTTTTTTGGTTTTTCTTAAGGTTTATTAAACACACAAGAAGAAAGCATAAAGAGGGAAATAAAGTAGCATGGATGATACAATGAAAAAGTATGAGCACCGACATCTAGCAATGAGTGTGTGAACATAAATGTAATGTCGGTGGGAAATACGTACTACCCCAAGCTTAGGCTTTTGGCCTAAGTTGGTCTATGGCCACGGCTGGCCTGGTGGATATCCATAATAGTAGTTGGGTTCGTACTGCGATGCAGTGGCTATCGCCTCCTAAGCTACAGCGTGGCGACGAGCGGCCTCAGCCCTCCTCTCGTACTCATCTGCCTCCTCTCTGGTAATAACATATCTTCCTTTTGCCCGATGATCAAAGAAGGCAGGAGCAGGGAGAGTAATATGGATAGCACGGCGTCTGTCAAAGATTAGTCGATACTGGAGAGGTGATTCATTCCTCTCGACAAACTGGTGGTGAACCATAGCATTAAATTCTAGGTAAGCAGGAGGTAATTCAATATCATCTTCGCGTATGGCTATACCAAGAAAATTAGCTATGCGGGTTGCATAAATTCCACCAAATAAATCTCCATTAAATCTATTAAGATGCAACCTACGTGCAACAATGGCTCCCAAATTATAAGATTTATCTCCTAACACAACACTCCTAAGAATACTGAGGTCAGGAACACACATGTGACATGCCTCATCTTTACCATTAATGCATCTACCTACGAAGAGAGCAAAATAATGTATAGCAGGAAAGTGAATGCCCCCTACAGTAGCTTGTGTTATATCTCTAGATTCTCCCACAGTTATACTAGCAAGAAAATCTCTGAATTCAGATTTGCGAGGATCCCTGATAC
Organism: Triticum monococcum; assembly: GCA_034509565.1. Taxonomy (NCBI): domain Eukaryota; kingdom Viridiplantae; phylum Streptophyta; class Magnoliopsida; order Poales; family Poaceae; genus Triticum; species Triticum monococcum. Next base: position 703,592,597 of record CM067847.1, read on the forward strand.
TACCCCATTGTGGAAGTTTGCAAGCAGTGGTAAAATCCTCTAAGTCCATAGTGTAAGAATTTTCATAAAGATCAAACAGGACAGTTGGAGAATTACGTGAAGATGAAAATCCAAACCTCCTCACAAAGGAACTAGTGAGCTGGTGATACTGGCTGCACTTCTCTTCCTCGAATCTCACAAGATCAGCGTTATGCAAATATGCGTTAAATTCTTCCTTAATTCCTGCTCGATCCATAAAGTTCTCAGAAGGCCATTCACAAGGACGCACTGGAGCGTCTCTTGGTGGCTCTTCATCAGCATCACGCATTGCAAGCCTGGGTCCTTGCATCCTTGAAGAACCACCTTGGAACATTTTCCTAAGCATATTTCTTCCTCTGAAAAATTTCTGAAATTTTTAGTAACTTCAAAATAAAAGTAAACCAAACTCAATAATATTGAGAGCAACTACTCATAAAAGTGCCTAGAGCCTATATCATGCATCAAAACTACTTGGAACCATATAAATTTGACATGCAAGCTCAAGAACAAGGTCACCTAGACAACACAAATTTGCAATGAATAAAGCACTAGAACAAAAACTAATTGGACCAATGGAGGAGTCACATACCAAGGAGCAATCTCCCCAAGCAATTTTGTGGGAGGTGCTTTGAGCAAGGAGATCGAAAATGGCAGCAAAACGAGCTTGGACTCGGATTTGAGCTGGTTATTCGTGTTTATGGGAGGAAGAAGGAGTGTGTGGGTGAAAGGATAAGTGGAGGAGGGCCACCGTGGGCCCACAAGGCAGGGGGCGCGCCCAGGGGGTATGGCGCGCCCTCCATCCTCGTGGCCAGGTGGATGACCCCCCTGCTGTGTTCTCAGTGCCAAATATTCTCAAATATTCTAGAAAAAATCATATTTAAATTTCAGGGCATTTGGAGAACTTTTATTTTGGGGTTATTTTTATATTGCACGGATAATCAGATAACAGACAGAAAAATACTTATTTTTTATTTTATTTAATATAAGTAACAGAAAGTAAAAGTGGGGTACAGAAAGGTGTGCCTTCTAGTTTCATCCATCTCATGCTCATCGAAAGGAATCCACTAACAAGGTTGATCAAGTCTTACTAACGAACTCATTCCGAATAACATGGAATTGGAGAAATTTCGAATAACACTATGTTACCTCAACGGGGATATGCACATCCCCAATAATAAGAATGCCTTATTTCTTCTTGACAGTAGGAAGAGGAAATTCAAAACCTCCAAATATAATCGATGGAATTTTTCCAATAGAGTTGATACTATGAACTTGAGGTTGTTTCCTCGGAAAGTGTACCGTATGCTCATTACCATTAACATGAAAAGTGGCATTGCCTTGAGTGAAATCAATAACAGCCCCTGCAGTATTCAAAAAGGGTCTTCCAAGAATAATAGACATAATATCATCCTCGGGAATATCAAGAATAACAATGTCCGTTAAAATAGTAACGTTTGCAACTACAACAGGCACATCCTCACAAATACCGACAGGTATAGCAGTTGATTTATCAGCCATTTGCAAAGATATTTCAGTAGGTGTCAACTTATTCAAATCAAGTCTACGATATAAAGAGAGAGGCATAACACTAACACCGGTTGCAAGATCACATAAAGCGGTTTTAACATAGTTTCTTTTAATGGAGCATGGTATAGTTGGTACACCAGGATCTCGTAGTTTGTTAGGTATTCCACCCTTAAAAGTATAATTAGCAAGCATGGTGGAAATTTTAGCTTCCGGTATCTTTCATTTATTTGTAACAATATCTTTCATGTACTTAACATAAGGATTCATTTTAAGCATATCAGTTAATCGCATACGCAAAAAGATAGGTCTAATCATTTCAGCAAAGCGCTCCAAATCCTCATCATCCTTTTTCTTGGATGGTTTGGGAGGAAAAGGCATGGTTTTCTGAACCCATGGTTCTCTTTCTTTACCATGTTCCCTACCAACAAAGTCTTTCTTATCATAACGTTGATTCTTTGATTGTGGGCTATCAAGATCAACAACAGGTTCAATTTTTATATCATTATCATTACTAGGTTGAGCATCATCATGAACATTATCATTAACATTATCACTAGTTTCAGGTTCATTACCAGATTGTGTTTCAGCATCATAAATAGAAATATCATTTGGATTCTCAGGTGGTTCAGCGATAGGTTTACTAGAAGCATGCAAAGTCCTATCATTTTTCTTTCTCTTCCTATTAGAAGGACTAGGTGCATCTACATTATTTCTCTGAGAATCTTGCTCAATTCTCTTAGGGTGGCCTTCAGGATACAAAGGTTCCTGAGTCATTTTACCACCTCTAGTCATAACTCTAACAGCATTATCATTATTCTTACTATTCAATTCATTGAGCAAATCATTCTGAGCTTTAAGTACTTGTTCTACTTGAGTGACCATAGAAGCATGTTTACTAATAAGTTTAAGTTCACCTTTGACATTAGCCATATAATCACCCAAGTGTTCAAGCATATTTGAATTTTATTTCAATTGTTTACCAAAATAAGCATTAAAATCTTCTAGCTTAGCCATAAATTTATCTAACTCATCTAAGCATGGGCTAGCAAATTTAGTAAATGGGATTTCAGCGTTATCATATCTATAGAGAGAATTTACCTTTACTACCTGTGTCGGGTTATCAAGACCATGAGTTTCCTCAATAGGTAATGGATTAGGATCATATGTTTCTTCAACAGGCGGTAAATTAAGACCATGTATTTCTTCAATACGAGGTAAATTCTTAACATCTTCAGCTTTAATACCTTTTTCTTTCATAGATTTCTTTGCCTCTTGCATATCTTCAGGACTGAGAAATAGAATACCTCTCTTCTTCGGAGTTGGTTTAGGAATAGGCTCAGGAACTGGCTCAGGAGGTGTCCAATTATTTTCAATTGTCAGCATATTATTCAATAGAATTTCAGCTTCATCCGGCGTTCTTTCCCTGAAAACAGAACCAGCACAACTATCCAGGTAATATCTGTAGACGTCAGTTAGTCCATTATAAAAAAGTCAAGTATTTCATTTTTCTTAAGAGGATGATCAGGCAAAGCATTAAGTAATTTGAGAAGCCTCCCCCAAGCTTGTGGGAGACTCTCTTCTTCAATTTGCACAAAATTATATATATCCCTTAAAGCAGCTTGTTTCTTATGAGCAGGGAAATATTTAGCAGAGAAGTAATAAATCATATCCTGGGGACTACGCACACAACCAGGATCAAGAGAATTAAACCATATCTTAGAATCACCCTTTAATGAGAACGGAAATATTTTAAGGATATAAAAGTAGCGAGTTCTCTCATCATTAGTGAACAGGGTAGCTATATCATTTAATTTAGTAAGATGTGCCACAACAGTTTCAGATTCGTAGCCATGAAAAGGATCAGATTGAACCAAAGTAATTATATCAGGATCAATAGAGAATTCATAATCCTTATCGGTAACACAGATAGGTGAAGTAGCAAAAGTAGGGTCAGGTTTCATTCTAGCATTTAGAGATTGCTTATTCCATTTAGCTAATAACCTCTTAAGTTCGTATCTATCTTTGCAAGCTAAAATAGCTAAAGAAGCTTCTTTATCGAAAACATAAACCTCAGGAATAATAGGCAAGTCTTCATCATCAATTTCATCAGTATTATCAGATTCAATATTTTCATTCTCTCTAGCCCTAGCAAGTTGTTCATCAAGAAATTCACCAAGTGGCACAGTAGTATCAAGCATAGAGGTAGTTTCATCATAAGTATCATGCATAGCAGAAGTGGCATCATCAATAACATGTGACATATCGGAACGAATAGCAGAAGCAGGTTTAGGTGTCGCAGTCTTACTCATAACAGAAGGTGAATCAAGTGCAGAGCTTGATGTGTAACACCCCAAAAATTTTAACATAATTTGTTTATTAAAATTTTGCCAGGAAATTAAATTTTTTATTTTCTGGATTTTCTTTGATTTCAGAACCATTCTTTTCTTGGTTATTGTGGAGTTTTTACCCAAGTGAAAACTTTCCAAATGTTTTGTTGGACTTGTATACCCTCTCAAGAAAAACTTTTCTTTTTATCAGTGGAATTAATTATGTAATTATTTTCCTGATCTTTATTTCTTTAAAAATGGTTTCCCATGGTAGGGTCCCATTTAAACTACAACCCTTTCATAAATTTATTTAAAATTCCAACCAAAATTTGGGGATGTCATGTGATGTTTTTAAATCACCTTTATGCAAAAACCCAGTGTTGTCCTTTGAAAAATTTGAGTAAATCAACCTCATCTTCATTCTGGTCCAGCTTGGTGATTTGTACTGCAACCATATTTTAACTTGACCTTTTAACCATGATTCTTTTTCCTACTTTTAGACCACCCTACAAAACCCTTAAGTCCAGGAGAGTGGACCCATTGGAATATGTTTGGCCCATGCAATGATGCCCTTTTCTTTCTGCCCAGAATCAGTTTTCTGACAAACTTGCACTAAAAAGTTTTTGTTTTTGACAAACTAAACTTGCCACCCTCTGTATCATCCAAAGAGACACTGATTTGAAGATTTTGTCCACCCCAAGAGTTGCCTAGACGCCCTTGGCATTCTGTCAAACACCTTGAGTGCATGGACAGTTTTGGCATGATTTTAGTTTTGCAGTGTGATCTTGCCCCTCTGGATAAACTAGCATGGTCACTAAACCCCTAGATGCCTCTAACCTAGACCTGCTAATTGCCAACCTCACCCAAGCCTCCTAGCATGCCTTGGCATTTTGCCGAACAGTTGGTGTGCACGCTCTGGGCGCGGCCAGAGCGCGCGTTTTGCATGTGCGTGCGCATGAGTCACCGCGTCCCGCTGCCGCCTACCTGCGCCCGTTCTGGCCCCTCACTTCTCCCAGTTGTCGTGCCCCGACTCCTCCCTCGTTGCAGAGCCGCCCTGGAGCCCCACAGCACCACCGTCAGGTCGGTCGTGGCAGCTAGCGGACGGCCACAGTGGGCCTCTGCCATGGGCGGCGCCGCCCGAGCCACACCAGCGTGCCAACTTGCTCATGGAACAGCTCGAGCTCATCCACGAGCTTGTCCATTAGCGCCAGTCGCCGCCACGTCGCCCTGCTGCAACAGAACGGCGGTTCGCCGGCGTCCTTATCCACGGTCGCGGAACCGACCTAGTTGCGCTATATGTGGAGACCCCCGAGCTCATCCAAATCCTCACGCAGTCTCAGGTCACCGCTCTAGAGCCCCCACGGCTAGCAATCGACGGTGGGAAGCTCTCTCCCTCGACTCCGGCCGGTTCGGTAGCCGCCACGCTCCAGCGCCATGCATTGCAATCAGAGCCTCCCTTGCCCTCCCAACACCACCATCCGACTCCCCTTGATCGTGCGGAGCCACCCAGCCCCTCATCCTCGATCGGGAGCCACCGTAGCCCAGACCCCCAAATCCACCAGAAGCCGCCTCCATCGCGGAGCTCGCCGCCGGCGACTCCCTCCACCCCCGCCAACCTAGCAACCACCGGGAGGACCGCCCCAGACTGGCGGATCCAACCCCGCCCTCAGAACCCCGCGGGGAGCCGCCGTTCGCCGACAGCAATCGCCGAAGTCCCGCCATAGCTCGGCCAGGGAGAAGCTAGAGGCGCGGGCGACTGGTCAAACCTGACCAGTGGGCCCAAGGGACCCACTGTCGGTGACCTCGAGCCGGCCCGCGTGGTTTAAGTGGAAGCGTAAAAACCCAGAGTACGTCTTCCCTTCCCCGAAAGCGTATTCTGAATCGAAACGTTTTCTTTTTGTGGTTTTATTTAAAAAACAGAATATTGACTAAACTTTGACTGGCTATAACTTTTTAAATATAAGTCCAATTGACTTGATTATTTTTCTGTTGTTTCTCAAATTTGGTCTAGTTTATTTTCATATTTATTTGGAAATTTTCCAAACAACCTTTTGTACTGTTTTTAAACTATGTGTTAATTCAAATTTTCTTAAATAGGATTTTTGAAGAAGGCAAATTTCAAAAGTGCACCCCATTTGCATACTTTTGAAGGCAAGCATTCTGAACCCTGGCATAATAATTTTTGTGGGTTGTTGGATACGGTTATAACACCACCGTGACATGGAGCTTTTGTTATTTTATTTGACGATATGATCATACACATTGAGTGCATAATGAAAATTCTTGTTGTTGGAAATGAATATGATTGTGATAGTAATCACTCTAGTATACCTTTCATGCCTACCGGGAGGAAGCTGGGAAAGTCTCTGTCTTGGGTAGACATGAGCTTGTCCCCGGTCTTCGTCGAGACGGTCGTGCCCGATACGGCATGGTGAGGCATGATGAGTGGTGATTTTGTTTGTTGGTTGGAACATATTTGTTATGCTAACCATGCAGGGAATACTTAAACCTCCTGAGTCGACCGTAGATCGAGTGTTGTTCCAGTAACCCCCATACTTGTTTCGTACTACCACTTGTCCCTGCCACCGGTAGGGTACGGCTCAGTAGGTTGTCAACCCCTTCCTAGCACACACCGTACAGAGAGGCCATGGTGGAAGATACCGGAGGCCTCCGGTAGGCATGCCACCTAGTCCGGGGGCATGGGTGTTTTCGGTTGTAGCCGAAGGGGGTAGCTCCCCTAGTTTGTGCACGGTATAAATTTTGTGATCCCATGCTAACTGAGGTTGTAGCCTCCCCACTTAGATTTTTGCTTAACGGGTGTCATGGGTGATTCCAGACACTGGTAAGTTAGGCTGGTGTGCGCGGGCAGGTGTGTTTTCAATTAAAAGATCGTAGACGGAATTAGTCCCGATGGACTAAAGGAATCCGTTACTCGTGGGTAAAGAGTACACCCTCCGCAGAGATTATAACTATTCGAATAGCCGTGTCCATGGGTAAGGACTACAGTCTGGGATGGGTCAAGTGTCGGTCTTAGTGTTGGTCTTCGGAGGAAAAACTACTAAACTAGAACATGGATCATGACTTGTGACTCATGATGATTATGATTATTATTATTATGGACTAACCATTTACACTGTTGAGTATCCCTGGGACGGTTCTACCTCCCGGATATTCATTGTGATGATACTTTATAAGCCCTTTATGTGGTGTCGCTGAGACGCCCGACTGTGGCATGCTTGTTATTCATTTACTTTATAAGCCCTTTATGTGGTGTCGCTGAGACGTCCGACTGTGGCATGCTTGTTATTCATTTACTTCATAAGCCCTTTATGTGGTGTCGCGGAGACGCCCAACTGTGGCATGCTTGTTATTCATTTACTTTATAACCCCTTTATGGGGTGTCACTGAGATGCCCGACTGTGGCATGCTTGTCATTCATTTACTTTATAAGCCCTTTATGTGGTGTCGCTCAGACGGCCGACTGAGGCATGCCTTATATTATTATCCTTCCGAGGCGTCGCTTCAGACACCCGATCGGTGCATTCTATTTCTACTCCCTGATTGCATATTCATATTTGACATGAATAACCTTCTTGCATGCATCATGATCTTTACTTATGACTGGCATTGTGATCATAGAGAATTTCAGAGCATGATTATTTATTCGTTATATTATACCCGTGTTCACAATGTTTGCGAGTACATTCAAAAGTACTCACTGGCTTGTCCCTGGCTATTGTCTTGGCCAGATTTCTTGCGTGGAGAGGAGCGTTGCGAAGACAGCCCTGGAACCAACGCAATGGTGATAGCAGCCTCGCGAAGATAGGAGTTATCCAGGTCAGCTGTTCCTGTGGGAAATGGAGTCTCATAGATGCTCATGATCCGCAAACCGCTTCCGCCATAAACGACTAGAAACCATTTGTTGTACTCATAGGCCAGAATGGTCTTGTACTACACATTATGTACTTTGCTTGGAATTTCTGTATCAAGTTGGTGCCTCATCAGCTAACAGTAATCCTGAGGCTGGTGAGCACAAGGGCCATTTTCTGGGAAATTAATATCCCGAAAATCCGGTCCTGACAAGATGGCAGTTCCTTACCTCCCCTCATAGTTGAGGGATAAATCTTAGTTTTTGGATCTGTCAAGTTCTTCATAATGTTAAGCAGATATAAATCCCAAGTGACTCAAAGAATAGAGCTATGCTCCCCGGCAATGTCGCTAGAAAATAGTCTTGATAACCCACAAGTATAGGGGATCACAACAGGTTTTGAGGGTAGAGTATTCAACCCAAATTTATTGATTCGACACAAGGGGAGCCAAAGAATATTCTCAAGTATTAGCAGCTGAGTTGTCAATTCAACCACACCTAGAAACAGATAGTCGTGGTAACAGTAGCAAAAGGTAACAGTAGCAAAATTAATGTTTTTGGTATTTTGTAGTGATGATAGCAATAGCAACAGAAAAGTAAATAAGCAAAGAACCATATGTGGAAAGCTTGTAGGCACTGGATCAGTGATGGAGAATTATGCAGGATGCGGTTCATCATGTAACAGTCCTAACCTAGGGTGACACAGAACTAGCTCCAGTTCATCAATGTAATGTAGGCATGTATTCCGAATATGGTCACACATGCTTATGGAAAAGAACTTGCATGACATCTTTTGTCCTACCCTCCCGTGGCAGCGGGATCCTTGCGGAAACTAAGGGATATTAAGGCCTCCTTTTAATAGAGTACCCGAATAAAGCATTAACACATAGGGAATACATGAACTCCTGAAACTATGGTCATCACCGGTAAGTATCCCGATTATTGTCACTTCGGGGTTAATGGATCATAACACATAATAGGTGACTATAGACTTGCAAGATAGGATCAAGAACTCTCATATATTGATGAAAACATAATAGGTTCAGATCGGAAATCATGGCACTCGGGCCCTAGTGACAAGCATTAAGCATAGCAAAGTCATAGCAACATCAATCTCAGAACATAGTGGATACTAGGGATCAAACCCTAACAAAACTAACTCGATTACATGATAGATCCCATCCAACCCATCACTGTGCAGCAAGCCTACGAGGGGATTACTCATGCACGGCGGTGAGCATCATGAAATTAGTGATGGAGGATGGTTGATGATGACAATGGCGACGGATTCCCCTCTCCGGAGCCCCGAACGGACTCCAGATCAGCCCTCCCGAGAGGTTTTAGGGCTTGGCGGCGACTCCGTATCGTAAAACACGATGAATTCTTCTCTCTGATTTTTTTCTCCCCGAAACACAATATATAGAGTTGGAGTTGGAGTCGGAGGAGCTCTAGGGGGGCCATGAGGTAGGGAGCACGCCCCCACCCACATGGACAGCTGGTGGGCCCCCTGGCCTTCATCTTTTGCAGGTATTTTTTATATTTTCGAAAAACTTGCTTCATGAAGTTTCAGGTCATTCCGAGAACTTTTGTTTCTGCACATAAATAACATCATGGTAATTCTACTGAAAACAACGTCAGTCTGGGTTAGTTCCATTCAAATCATGAAAGTTAGAGTCCAAAACAAGGGCAAAAGTGTTTGGAAAAGTAGATACGACGGAGACGTATCAAGGGTTGAAGCCCAGATTGATAGTCGACCTCTAGCATGCGGCTGGTGCCTGGGTAGATGAGTTGCCATCAGTACTTTGGGGTCTGAGAACAACGCCAAATCGGTCGACTGGTCGGAATCCCTTCTTCATGGTTTATGGAGCTGAGGCCATGCTGCCGACTGATTTACTCCATAATGCCCCGCGAGTGGAGCTTTTCTCAGAGGCAGAAGCAGAACAACCATGTCAAGACATTGTTGATCTTTTAGAAGAAGAAAGCGAGATGGACCTGATCAGGTCGACCATCTATCAGCAAGACCTTCATCGGTTCCATGCTAGGAATGTAAGACATCGAGCATTTTAGGAAGGGGACCTGGTTCTCCGTGTGGATCAGCAACGGCCACACAAGCTTGCTCCTTCCTGGGAAGGCCCCTTCATCATCACCAAAGTGCTCCACAATGGAGCATATCACCTGTACGATGTGGAACACAAGCAAGATGAGCCACGCTCTTGGAATGCGGAGCGTCTCCGCCATTTTAATACTTAAGCATTCAAACTGTTGAGATATAATAAGAAGTACCTTTCAGTTTGTTTATCAAAGACATGGTTTTACTGTCTCCTAAATGATTGTTATTACTTATACATGTGTCCCCCAGTGGGTGACTTAGCCACGAATCCGATTCGCCTAAGTTTCAAAAACAAAATCCTACCAAGTGAAGAGCAAGCCTCTCACTCGGGGGCTTAGCTGCGAATCTGATTCACCTAAGTTTGAAAAATCCTACCGAGTGGAGAGCAATCCTCCCACTCGGGGGCTTAGTTGCAGTTTCGTACTCGCCTAAGATTAAAACATCCTACCGAGTGAAGAGCAAGCTTCTCACTCGGGGGCTTAGCTGCGAATCTGATTCGCCTAAGTTTAAAAAATCTTACCGAGTGGAGAGCAATCCTCCCACTCGGGGGCTTAGCTGCAGTTCCGTAGTCGCCTAAGTTAAAAAAAACCTACCGAGTGGAGAGCAATCCTCCCACTCGGGGGCTTAGCTGCAGTTCCGTACTCGCCTAAGTTTAAAAAATCTTACCGAGTGGAGAGCAATCCTCCCACTCAGGGCTTTAGCTGTAGTTCCGTACTCGCCTAAGATTAAAAAATCCTACCGAGTGGAGAGCAATCCTCCCACTCGGGGGCTTAGCTGCAGTTCCGTACTCTCCTAAGTTTAAAAAATACTACCGAGTGGAGAGCAATCCTCCCACTCGGGGGCTTAGCTGTAGTTTCGTACTCGCCTAAGTTTAAAAATCCTACCGAGTGGAGAGCAATCCTCCCACTCGGGGGCTTAGCTGTAGTTCCGTACTCGCCTAAGTTTAAAAAACCCTACCGAGTGAAGAGCAATCCTCCCACTCGGGGGCTTAGCTGCAGTCTCGTAATCGCCTAAGTTTAAAAAATCCTACCTAGTGGAGAGTAATCCTCCCACTCGGGGGCTTAGCTGCAGTCTCGTACTCGCCTAAGTTTAAAAAATCCTACCGGGTGGAGAGCAATCCTCCCACTCGGGGGCTTAGCTATTGTCTCATACATGCCTAGGTTTGAAAAATCCTACCGAGTGAAGAGCAAGCCTCTCACTCGGGGACTTAGCTGCAGTCCCATACTCACCTAAGTTTAAAACACGCTCCCTCAAGAGCCGCGACACAAGTACAATGTGTGCTCCATCCTGATCCGCAAGGACGACAAGGTGCAGGTCGACTGCGATCTTCTCCTCAATGTTGTGGGACAAGTATAATGAAAGCTCCATCCTGATCCGCAAGGACGACAAGGTGTAGGTCGACTACGATCTTCTCCTCAAAGCTGCGACACAAGTACAATGTGCGCTCCATCCTGATCCACAAGGACGATGAGGTGCAGGTCGACTGCGATCTTCTCCTCAGAGCTGTGGCACAAGTACAATGTGCACTCCATCCTAATCCGCAAGGACGACGAGGTGCAGGTCATGGACGGCACCAAGTGCCCTTATACATGATACACTCGATTGAGCTGCATCACAAAGTCAGTAACAATTTAGACTGAAGAATCAAGTTTAACTTAGAGTCAAGAGATCCAAAAAAACAACAAAGTTCAGATAAATCTCAAACTTCAGAACATCAGATAAAAGTGCTCGGGCATCAGGCCCGAAGGAGTTTAACGGTTACCAAACCACTCGGCATACTGAGGCAAATTTAATCGGATCATAAAAAGTTTGTTCACTCCTTAGGAGGAGGACTGGCAAGCTCGACGAACTCATCCATGTCGATTCCATCTGTAGTTCGAGTAGCAGCAGCAATGAAGGTGTTCATAAAAGACTGGAAGTCAAGTCTCTTGGTGTTGGCAACCTTGATCGCTGCTAACTTATCTTCTTTGGCCTCCTTGCATTGAACACAAACAAGAGACAGAGCTACATCAGCGCCACATTGAGCAGATGATTTCTTCCATTCCTGCACTCGACCAGGGATCTCATTGAGTTGAGTCATCAAAGACTCGAGGTCATTCTGGAGTGTTTCCTTGGGCCAAAGTGCAGTGTCGATCCACGACACCTCAACCCTTAGTCGAGTGAGGTAGTCTGTAATGCTGGCAAGACGAGATTCTAGTCGAAGCACATTCATGGCAGCTTCATCCTTGACAGTGGAATTGATGGGGTCCAAGCTTGTCTCGATCCGCCTAGTTTCTTCGTCAAAGTTTTGACAGAATTCTACAATCGCAAAGAACTAGTGAGTCGACGACTTTATGGTGAATCGATGATAGCCAAACAGTCGGACGAAGAAATGTACCTTCAAGCATAAGGAATAACTTTTTGGCGAGTCCCCCAGATAAGCCTCTAGGTCATTTCTCTTCCGAGAAATGTTTTCGATCTTGTCATTCAAAGCCACTTTTTCCTTCTTCAGACGGGTCACTTCTCTATTATCTTCGGCAAGAGATGCCTTCAGCTTGGCGTTGTCTTCCTCTAGCGCCCTGACAGAAGCTAGCTTCTTGTCGGCGAGTGTTGTTTTCTCCTGAGCCTCCTTCTGTGCTGCGGCGAAATGAAGGTCCTTCTATGCCAGACTCTGCCTCATTTTCTCTAAAATATATATGTATATACAACAAACAAGCACTCGGTTTAGAGAGAAGAATGAGGAGATGACTAGAGACAATCCAATTCCACAGTCGACAAGTTTTTACCTTCCATACCAACTATTTTGTCTTTGGCCTTCTGCAAGTTCTGCTTGGCTAACTCCAAGTCAAGGTTGAGCTGTCTCTGCTTCTCCTTGAATTCAGCAAATTTGGAGATGAGCTCACGGGATTTCTGAAATCAGTAAAAAGATACATCAGTGGACAGAGTCAAAGATTATTCGCTTCTGAGTGAAAAGAATTCTAAGACTACTACAGAATCAAACATTCAACAGTAGTCTCGGGGACTACACCTAGCGGGTGCACTTAGCGTACCCCCACTAGTCCATGTTCCACTCAGCACGGTCCATCCAGACCGAGTGAAAAAAAAAGAAAAAAAGAGAGGCAACAGTTATTCCCAGACCACAACCGACTGCCTGCAGTGGACGGCGGTCTCATGGACTACACCCAGTGGGTGCACTCAGCGTGCCCCCACTAGTTCAAGTTCCACTCGACATGCTCCGCCTAGACTGAGTGGAAGAACTGAAAAACAAGATATTTTTATCAAGACACCTGATACGTCTCTGTCATATCTTAAATTTTTTATTGTCCCATGCCAATATTATACAACTTTCATATACTTTTGGCAACTTTTATACTATTTTTGGGACTAACATATTGATCCAGTGCCCAATGCCAGTTCCTGTTTGTTGCATGTTTTTTGTTTCGCAGAAACTCCATATCAAATGGAGTCCAAAAGGAATAAAAACTGACAGAGATTTTTTTGGAATATATGTGAATTTTGGGAAGTGAAATCAAAGCGAGACGATGCTCGAGGGGCCCATGAGGCAGGGGGCGCCCCAGGGGGGGAGGCGCGCCCCTGACCCTCGTGGAAACCTCGTAAGGCGGTTTGTGCCCTTGTTTCTCCACAAGAAAGGTAATATCCAGGTAAAAAATCGTGTCGAAAATTCAGCCCAATCGGAGTTACGGATCTCCAGGAATTTAAGAAACAGTGAAAGGAAAGAATCAGGAACGTAGAAACAGAGAGAGACAGAGAGACAGATCCAATCTCAGAGGGGCTCTCGCCCCTCCGCCGCCATGGAGGCCATGGACCAGAGGGGAAACTCTTCTCCCATCTAGGGAGAATATCAAGGAATAAGAATAAGAAGGGGGGCCCTCTCCCCCTCCCTCCCGGTGGCGCCGGAACGCCGCCGAGGCCATCATCATCACCGCAATCTACACAAACAACTTCACCGCCATGATCACCAACTCTTCTCCCATCTATGCAGCGGTGTAACCACTCATTTACCCACTGTAATATCTACTTAAACATGGTGCTCAACTCTATATATTATTTCCCAATGATGTATGGCTATCCTATGATGTTTGAGTAGATTTGTTTTGTCCTATGGGTTAATTGATGATCGTGATTGGTTTGAGTTGCATGTTTTATTATTGGTGCTGTCCTATGGTGCTCTCTGTGTCGTGCAAGCGTGAGGGATCCCCACTGTAGAGTTTGCAATATGTTCAAGATTTGCTTATGGTGGGTGACGTGAGTGATACAAACACAGACCCGAGTAAGTAGGTTGTTTGTGTATAGGAATAAAGAGGATTTGATGCCTTATAATGCTATGGTTGGGTTTTACCTTAATGATCTTTAGTAGTTGCAGATGCTTTCCCGAGGCACCCCAAGTGAATATTCAAGGACTCCCAAGCAACCAATCTTGGGGATGCCCCGGAAGGCATCCCCTCTTTCTTCTAACGATCATCGGTAATTTCACTTGGAGCTATATTTTTATTCGTCACATGATATGCGTAAATCTTGGAGCATCTTTTGCATTTAGTTTTCACTTTTCTTTGATGCACCATGCTGGTATGAGATAGTCCTTCGTTGATTTCTAGGATGCTCATTGCACTTCACTTATATCTTTTGAGTATAGCTTTATAGAATGCTTCATGTGCTTCACTTATATCTTTTGAAGTTTGGATTGCCTGTTTCACTTCACATAGAAAACCGCCATTTGTAGAATGCTCTTATGCTTAACTTATATTTGTTAGAGCATGGGAATATCTTTTGTAGAAAGAATTAAACTATCTTGCTTCACTTATATCTATTTAGAGAGCTTACAGGAATTGGCCATTCACATGGTTAGTCATAAAATCCTACATAAAACTTGTAGATCACTGAATATGATATATTTGATTCCTTGCAATAGTTTTGCGATATAAAGATGGTGATATTAGAGTCATGCTAGTGGGTACTTGTGGATTGTAGAAATACTTGTTTTGAAGTTTGTGATTCCCGTAGCATGCACGTATGGTGAACCGTTACGTAACGAAGTTGGAGCATGAGGTATTTATTGATTGTCTTCCTTATGAGTGGCAGTCGGGGACGAGCGATGGTCTTTTCCTACTAATCTATCCCCCTAGGAGAATGCGCGTAGTACTTTGTTTCAATGACTAATAGATTTTTGCAATAAGTATGTGAGTTCTTTATGACTAATGTTGAGTCCATGGATTGTACGCACTCTCACCCTTCCATCATTGCTAGCCTCTTCGGTACCGTGCATTGCCCTTTCTCACCTCGAGAGTTGGTGCAAACTTCGCTGGTGCATCCAAACCCCATGATACGATACGCTCTATCACATATAAGCCTCCTTATAACTTCCTCAAAACAGCCACCATACCTACCTATTATGGCATTTCCATAGTCATTCCGAGATATATTGCCACGCAACTGTTGGGGAACGTTGTAGAAAAAAAAAATCTACGGTTTCACCAAGATCTATCTATGAGTTCATCTAGCAACGAGTCATCGGATGCATCTACATACCTTTGTAGATCGCGAGCAGAAGCGTTCAAAGAACATGGATGAAGTAGTTGTACACGACGTGATTCAAATCACCGGAGATCCTAGCGCCGAACGGACGGCACCTCCGCGTTCAACACACGTATGGTCAGCGTAACATCTCCTTCTTCTTGATCCAGCAAGAGGGAAGAAGAGGTTGAGGAAGATGGCTCCAGCAGCAGCACGATGGCGTGGTGATGGTGGAGCTGCAGAACTCCGTCAGGGCTTCGCCAAGCACTATGGAGGAGGAGGAGGTGTTGGAGAGGGAGAGGGAGGCAACCAAAGGCGTGGGAGAAAAGCCCTCCCTCCCCCACTATATATAGGAGGGCCAAGGGCGGGGCGCCGGCCCTAGGAGATCCAATCTCCTAGGGGGGCGGCGGCCAAGGGGAGGTTTCCCTCCCCCCCAAGGCACCTAGGGGTGCCTTCCACAAGTGGGACTCTTCCCCTTTGGGAAACCCTAGGCGCATGGGCCCTTGGGGCTGGTGCCCTTGGCCCATGTAGGCCAAGGTGCGCCCCCTACAGCCCATGTGGCCCCCACGGGGCAGGTGGCCCCACCCTGTGGACCCCCGGGACCCCTCCGGTGGTCCCGGTACAATACCGATAACCCCGAAACTTGTCCCGATGGCTGAAACAACACTTCCTGTATATAATTCTTTACCTCCGGACCATTCCGGAACTCCTCGTGACGTCCGGGATCTCATCCGGGACTCCGAACAACATTCGGGTTACTGCATATACATATCCCTACAACCCTAGCGTCACCGAACCTTAAGTGTGTAGACCCTACGGGTTCGGGAGACAGGCAGACATGACCGAGACGACTCTCCGGTCAATAACCAACAGCGGGATCTGGATACCCATGTTGGCTCCCACATGCTCCACGATGATCTCATCGGATGAACCACGATGTTGAGGATTCAAGCAACCCCGTATACAATTCCCTTTGTCAATCGGTATGTTACTTGCCCGAGATTCGATCGTCGGTATCCCAATATCCCGTTCAATCTCGTTACCGGCAAGTCACTTTACTCGTACCGTAATGCATGATCCTGTGACCAGACACTTGGTCACTTTGAGCTCATTATGATGATGCATTACCGAGTGGGCCCAGTGATACCTCTCCGTCATACGGAGTGACAAATCCCAGTCTTGATCCGTGTCAACCCAACATACACTTTCGGAGATACCCATAGTATACCTTTATAGTCACCCAGTTACGTTGTGACGTTTGGTACACCCAAAGAACTCTTACGGTATCCGGGAGTTACACGATCTCATGGTCTAAGGAAAGGATACTTGACATTGGAAAAACTCTAGCAAACGAACTATACGATCTTTATGCTATGTTTAGGATTGGGTCTAGTCCATCACATCATTCTCCTAATGATGTGATCTCGTTATCAATGACATCCAATGTCCATAGTCAGGAAACCATGACTATCTATTGATCAACGAGCTAGTCAACTAGAGGCTTACTAGGGACACGTTGTTGTCTAACGATAGCCACCGCGAGCCTCAACGCTCATTGGACCGCACACATCAGTATGTATGATTTCCAATAAGTTGGTTGCTCGCTCCATTGTTCCTGAGAACGGAGTCTTGGTCATTTTACCCATGAGGCATGGTTCGCACGTGTCAAATGATTCGTAATCAAGAGACTCTAAAAGTCCATCTGCATGGAGCTTCTTCATGCGTTTGACACCTATGTGACCAAGGCGGCGGTGCCACAAGTATGTGGGACTATCATTATCAACCTTACATCTTTTGGTATTCACCCTATGAATATGTGTAGCATTACACTCGAGATTCAATAAGAATAAACCATTCACCATAGGAGCATGACCATAAAACATACTCTCATATAAATAGAACAACCATTATTCTCGGATTTAAATGAGTAGCCATCTCGAATTAAACGAGATCCTGATACAATGCTCATGCTCAAACTTGGCACTAAATAACAATTATTGAGGTTCAAAACTAATCCCGTAGGTAAATGTAGAGGTAGCGTGCCGACGGCGATCACATCGACCTTGGAACCATTCCCGACGCGCATCGTCACCTCGTCCTTCGCCAGTCTTCGCTTATTCCGCAGCTCCTGCTTTGAGTTATAAATGTGAGCAACCGCACCGGTATCAAATACCCAGGAGCTACTACGAATACTGGTAAGGTACACATCAATTACATGTATATCACATATACCTTTTGTGTTGCCGGCCTTCTTGTCCGCTAAGTATTTGGGGCAGTTCCGCTTCCAGTGACCACTTCCCTTGCAATAAAAGCACTCAGTCTCGGGCTTGGGTCCATTCTTTGGCTTCTTCCCGACAGCTTGCTTACCGGGCACGGAAACTCCCTTGCCGTCCTTCTTGAAGTTCTTTTTACCCTTGCCTTTCTTGAACTTAGTGGTTTTATTGACCATCAACACTTGATGTTCCTTTTTGACTTCTACCTCTGCTGATTTCAGCATTGAAAATACCTCAGGAATGGTCTTTTCCATCCCTTGCATATTGAAGTTCATCACAAAGCTCTTGTAGCTTGGTGGAAGCGACTGAAGGATTCTGTCAATGACCACGTCATCCGGGAGATTAACTCCCATCTGAGTTAAGCGGTTATGTAATCCAGACATAGTGAGTATGTGCTCACTAATAGAACTATTTTCCTCCATCTTACAGCTGAAGAACTTATCGGAGACTTCATATCTCTCGACCCGGGCATGAGCTTGAAAAACCATCTTCAGCTCTTCGAACATCTCATATGCTCCGTGTCTCTCAAAACGCTTTTGGAGCTCCGGTTCTAAACTCTAAAGCATGCCGCACTGAACGAGGGAGTAGTCATCAACACGTGTCTGCCAAGCGTTCATAACGTCTTGGTTCTGTGGGATGGGTGCGTCACCTATCGGTGCTTCTAGGACATAATCTTTCTTTGCAGCTATGAGGATGATCCTTAGGTTCCAGACCCAGTCCGTATAATTGCTGCCATCGTCTTTCAGCTTGGTTTTCTCTAGGAACGCGTTGAAGTTGAGGACAACGTTGGCCATTTGATCTACCAGACATATTGTAAAGATTTTAGACTAAGTTCATGATAATTAAGTTCATCTAATCAAATTATATAATGAACTCCCACTCAGATAGACATCCCTCCAGTCATCTAAGTATAACATGATCCGAGTTAACTAGGCCGTGTCCGATCATCACGTGAGACGGACTAGTCAACATCGATGAACATCATCATGTTCATCGTATCTTCTATACGACTCATGCTCGACCTTTCAGTCTTCTGTGTTCCGAGGCCATGTCTGTACATGCTAGGCTCGTCAAGTCAACCTAAGTGTTTGCATGTGTAAATCTGTCTTACACTCGTTGTATGTGAACGTTGGAATCTATCACACACGATCATCACGTGGCGCTTCGAAACAACGAACTGTCGCAACGGTGCAAAGTTAGGGGGAACGCTTTCTTGAAATTATTATGAGGGATCATCTTATTTACTACCGTCGTTCTAAGTAAACAAGATGCAAAAACATGATAAACATCACATGCAATCAAATAATAATAGTGACATGATATGGCCAATATCACATAGCTCCTTTGATCTCCATCTTGGGGCTCCATGATCATCTTGTCACCGGCATGACACCATGATCTCCATCATCGTGTCTCCATGAAGTTGCTCGCCAACTATTACTTCTACTACTATGGCTAACACGTTTAGCAATAAAGTAAAGTAATTTACATGGCGTTTCTCAATGACTCGCAGGTCATACAAAAAATAAAGACAACTCCTATGGCTCCTGCCGGTTGTCATACTCATCGACATGCAAGTCGTGATTCCTATTACAAGAACATGATCTCATACATCACATATATATCATTCATCATTCATCACAACTTTGGCCATATCACATCACAAAGCACTTGCTGCAAAAACAAGTTAGACGTCCTCTAATTGTTGTTGCAAGTTTTACGTGGCTGCAATAGGGTTCTAGCAAGAACATTTCTTACCTACTTAAAAGCCACAACGTGATTTGTCAACTTCTATTTACCCTTCATAAGGACCCTTTTCATCGAATCCGCTCCAACTAAAGTGGGAGAGACAGACACCCGCTAGCCACCTTATGCAACTAGTGCATGTCAGTCGGTGGAACCAGTCTCACGTAAGCGTACGTGTAAGGTCGTTCCGGGCTGCTTCATCCCACAATACCGCTGAAGCAAAATAAGACTAGTAGTGGCAAGAAAGTTGACAACATCTACGTGTTGGGGAACGTAGTAATTTCAAAAAAATTCCTACGCACACGCAAGATCATGGTGATGCATAGCAACGAGAGAGGAGAGTGTGATCTACGTACCCTTGTAGATCGACAACGGAAGCGTTTGGTTGATGTAGTCGTACGTCTTCACGGCCCGACCGATCAAGCACCGGAACTACGGCACCTCCGAGTTTTAGCACACGTTCAGCTCGATGACGATCCCCGGACTCCGATCCAGCAAAGTGTCGGGGAAGAGTTCCGTCAGCACGACGGCATGGTGACGATCTTGATGCACTACTGTCGCAGGGCTTCGCCTAAGCACTGCTACAATATTATCGAGGACTATGGTGGCAAGGGGCGCCGCACACGGCTAAGAATATGATCACGTGGATCAACTTGTGTGTCTCTGGGGTTCCCCTGCCTCCGTATATAAAGGATCAAGGCGGGGTGCGGCCGGCCTAGGAGAGGCGCGCCAGGAGCGCACGACCCATCTTGGGCTGCCCCTTCTCTTTTCCACTAAGGCCCATATAGCTCCCGGGGGGTTCCGGTAACCTCCCGATACTCCGGTAAAATCCCGATTTCACCCGGAACACTTCCGATATCCAAACATAGGCTTCCAATATATCAATCTTTATGTCTCAACCATTTCGAGACTCCTCGTCATGTCCGTGATCACATCCGGGACTCCGAACAACCTTCGGTAAATCAAAATGTATAAACTCATAATATAACTATCATCGAAACCTTAAGCGTGCGGACCCTACGGGTTCGAGAACAATGTAGACATGACCGAGACATGTCTCCGGTCAATAACCAATAGCGGGACCTGGATGCCCATATTGGCTCCTACATATTCTACGAAGATCTTTATCGGTCAGACCGCATAACAACATACGTTGTTCCCTTTGTCATCGGTATGTTACTTGCCCGAGATTCGATCGTCGGTATCCAGTACCTAGTTCAATCTCGTTACCGGCAAGTCTCTTTACTCGTTCCGTAATACATCATCTCACAACTAACTCATTAGTTACATTGCTTGCAAGGCTTAAGTGATGTGCACTACCGAGAGGGCCCAGAGATACCTCTCCGACGATCGGAGTGACAAATCCTAATCTCGAAATACGTCAACCCAACATGTACCTTTGGAGACACCTGTAGAGCACCTTTATAATCACCCAGTTACGTTGTGACGTTTGGTAGCACACAAAGTGTTCCTCCGGGACACGGGAGTTACATAATCTCATAGTCATAGGAACATGTATAAGTCATGAAGAAAGCAATAGCAACATACTAAACGATCGGGTGCTAAGCTAATGGAATGGGTCATGTCAATCAGATCATTCAACTAATGATGTGATCCCTTTAATCACATGACAACTCTTTGTCCATGGTTAGGAAACATAACCATCTTTGATTATCGAGCTAGTCAAGTAGAGGCATACTAGTGACACTCTGTTTGTCTATGTATTCACACATGTATTATGTTTCCGGTTAATACAATTCTAGCATGAATAATAAACCTTTATCATGATATAAGGAAATAAATAATAACTTTATTATTACCTCTAGGGCATATTTCCTTCACTACGCCCACAACAATTTGTGTTCTACTCATGCAAAGAGAACTACGCATAGACCTAGCTCATGATGCCACTGTTGGGGAACGGTGCAGAAAACAAAAAATTTCCTACGGTTTCACCAAGATCCAACTATGAGTTCATCTAGCAACGAGTGATCAGATGCATCTACAT
This sequence comes from Triticum monococcum, assembly GCA_034509565.1. NCBI lineage: Eukaryota > Viridiplantae > Streptophyta > Magnoliopsida > Poales > Poaceae > Triticum > Triticum monococcum. Next base: position 703,613,985 of record CM067847.1, read on the forward strand.
ACCTTTGTAGATCGCGAGCGGAAGCGTTCAAAGAACGGGGATGAGGGAGTCGTACTCGTCGTGATCCAAATCACCGAAGATCCTAGCGCCGAACGGACGGCACCTCCGCGTTCAACACACATACGGTCAGCGTGATGTCTCCTTCTTCTTGATCCAGCAAGGGGGGAGGAGAGGTTGATGAAGATCCAGCAGCACGACAGCGTGGTGGTGGATGCAGCAGTACTCCGGCAGGGCTTCGCCAAGCTCAATGGAGGAGGAGGAGGTGTTGGAGAGGGAGAGGGAGGCACCAAAGGCATGGGTCTCAAGTCCTCCCTCCCCCCCCACTATATATAGGGGGCCTAGGGGGGCGCCGGCCCTAGGAGATCCAATCTCCTAGGGGGGGGCAAGGGGGGTGGAGTGCCCCCCCAAGGCAAGTGGGGAGCCCCCCCCCCCCACCCTAGGATTTCAACCCTAGGTGCAAGGGGTGGGCCTTGGGGGGCGCACCAGCCCACTATGGGCTGGTTCCCGTCCCCACTTCAGCCCATGCGGCCCTCCGGGATGGGTGGCCCCACCCGGTGGACCCCCGGGACCCATCCGGTGGTCCCGGTACAATACCGGTGACCCCCGAATCTTTCCCGATGGCCGAAACTGAACTTCCTATATATAATTCTTTACCTCCGGACCATTCTGGAACTCCTCGTGACGTCCGGGATCCCATCCGGGACTCCGAACAACTTTCGGGTTACTACATACTCATATCTCTACAACCCTAGCGTCACCGAACCTTAAGTGTGTAGACCCTACGGGTTCGGGAGACACATAGACATGACCGAGACGGCTCTCCGGCCAATAACCAACAGCGGGATCTGGATACCCATGTTGGCTACCACATGCTCCACGATGATCTCATCGGATGAACCACGATGTCGAGGATTCAATCAATCCCGTATACAATTCCCTTTGTCAATCGGTACGTTACTTGCCCGTGATTCGATCGTTGGTATCCCAATACCTCGTTCAATCTCGTTACCAGCAAGTCACTTTACTCATACCGTAATGCATGATCCCGTGACCAGACACTTGGTCACTTTGAGCTCATTATGATTATGCATTACCGAGTGGGCCCAGAGATACCTCTCCGTCATACGGAGTGACAAATCCCAGTCTTGATCCGTGTCAACCCAACAGACACTTTCGGAGATACCCGTAGTATACCACTGGTAGAAAAAGGGCCTACAGTCCCGGTTCGTAAGGGCCTTTAGTCCCGGTTCTTGAACCAGGACTAAAGTGTCGGTACTAATACCTCCCACCTTTAGTCCCAGTTCAATCCAGAACCGGGACTAAAGCCCATCCACGTGGGCAGTGTGCAGACCCCAGTCAGGAGACCCTTTGGTCCCGGTTGGTGGCACCAACCGGGACCAATAGGCATCCACGTGTCAGCATTTCTGTGGCTAGGGTTTTTGTTTTTTTTTTGAAGGGGGGGGGGGGGTTGGGGGTTTTGGGGGGTTAATTTAGGTGTTTCATATATTGTGTTAGCTAGCTATAATTAATATAGAGAAGTGTCCTCTCTTATGTCCGTGCTTGGTCGACGCTACGTACTATACATACGTAAAGCAAACGAAGGAAACAGAAGATCGTCATGAACATATATGCATACAGAGAGAAGTGATATCGACCACCTCTCCTTCTCCGAGAGATTGGTCGAACAACAAGTTCTCGTATATCTATCTGACAGTACCGGCTACATATATACAGTAATTATCTCTTACAAATATAATCATACGGGCTCAGGTTTAACATAGAATTCTCCGTCTTCAGGGATCACGTGGTCAAGAAAGAATGCCGCCAATTCCTCTTGAATTGCTCGCATGCGAGCTGGTGCTAGGAGTTCATCCCGCTTCCGAAACATCTAATTTGAAGAAGGGGGTCAATATATATATATATATGAATGAATGAAACTCAACACAAATGATGGTAATAAAATAAAATTGTGAATATTGTTATTTACGTACTTCATATTGTTCATTAGAGTACCCGCCCCGCTCACACGTCGTGTGGCGGATGGACTCGCAGATATAGTATCCACAGAAATCATTCCCTTGTTCCTGCCACAACCACTTTACAAGAAATAGAGGTCAATCAAACTGATAAGCAAGAATGCTAAATGGTATTGATGAAACTAGTGCTTGAATCACTAGGAGATGCGCGGAACATGCTACTATAGTACTTACTTTCGGGTGTCTAAATTCTAGCTCCATCGGCAGTCCCGGAAATTTTTTGGTGAATTTTCTCCAAACCCTGCTGGACAAAGAAAACAATTACTTGATATATCAGGAAATGAACAAAGTTGCTGATATGGTGGATAATGATCGATTTAACTTACTTCTTGAGGATTTCAGTCATGTCTGCATAGTCCTGGGGATCTTTTCGTTTTGAGTCTAAGACGGTTACTAGTCCCTGCTCAAGCTTAATCTCTAGGAGAATATAGTGGAAACTGCACACACATGCATAACTCATGAATTACATTACTATAACCTTGAGTAATATATAAGGGAAACCGAATACGCACAAGACAGTAACACTCACTTGAAGTTGTAAGGAAAGAGTATTATATCTTTGTTTTGATTTATTACGAACGATTGTAGCAAGTTGGCCTCCGTAGCTGCGACATGAAGTTTAACCTGAATTGCATCTATGAGATATGTGTTAATGAACCCAATATCACCGACTTGTCTTTTCTTCAATTCGACGATCTTCAATCTGCATAATATAGTGAGGATGATTATAAATACATGCAATGAAAGAGCTAAGCTATATAGAAAAACTTAATGACAGAAGTAGTACTACTTACAGACAGTAGCAGGCGACCGTTGTTTTATCGAGGGCCAATTGATTGAAAAACTGATAGAACTCCTCAAATGGAACAGGCAACAGATCAATTCCAACGAGGTCATGCTCCTTTTTAACTCTCACATACAAAGTACTCCTCCCCCCAGAGTCTCTGCAGATTTTCAAGTACCAATCATGCAATCTTCGCATCATCGTTGATAGAGATCTTTCATCTTTGACGAGAGGCTTCCCGTACTCGTATCTTTGCATCTGCATGTCCATGGGTTCATAATGTACTTCGTCGGGCAGGTAATCTGCAAGATTATTATAACCGGGCACCATCCTCGGATCATTAGCGACGTTGTGGCTAGGCACCTTGAGCGGGGGGCATGATTACTTCGCTTGTTTGCCGAGCTGGGCAATTTGTTTCCCAGCTCGTCGTTTTTTCAGCCTTTCATCACTAACAGTAGTTCCCGACCGCTCCGCTTCGGCAAATTCCTTTCCAATAATGCGGTCATAGTTTCCTTTCGGCGGATCAGACTTTGGTGGTTTTGTCAGGGCAGCCAGAGTGCGCTTCACTTTCACCCCATCTACCTTCTCCTCCGGAGGTGGATGTTTCTTTGCTTTCACCCCTTCAAAGAATTTCCTCACTTCTTCTCGCGCGATCTCGGCGTTCTCCTCCTGGGTCCTCTCGTATGGTATCTTCTCTGGAGTCTTCAGAGAAGGACCGAATCTGTATGTCCTCCCGCCTCTGGTTGTACTGCTAGACGCCGACCGAGCAGACGAAGCGGTTGTCTTCTTTACTTGCTTAAGAGGCGGAGGAGAAGGACTACGACCCGCCAGAGCAGCTGGAGCGGCGGCAGGTCTCTTCTGCCCTTGCTGACGAGGCGGAGAAGGAGGAGGTTAGCTGCTCGGGCGCGTCGACGCTGGCGGAGACGAAGGCGGAGTGCCGCCACGCGCCGGAGAAGGAGCCGGCCGAGGGCCCTGATCGTCACTCGCCGGAGGAGGAGGCGGTGGAGGAGGCAGAGTGCCCTGACTTGCCGGAGGAGGAGGAGGAGGCGGAGGCATCCAGTTCGGAAGGTTGATGAGGTCCTTCCGCCATAGGCATGGAGTCTTCAGAGCAGACCCCAGCCGAGTCTCCCCTTCACCGGTAGGGTGGTCAAGCTGGAGGTCCTCAAATCCCTCCGTTATCTCATCCACCATCACCCTAGCATATCCTTCTGGAATCGGCATGCAGTGGAAAGTTGCGCCGGGTTCAGTAGGATAAACAGAGCCAACAGCCGCCTTGACCTTCAAATTCATCCATTGCATCATAAGGTGGCAATTTTGAGACTCCGTTATAGCATCCACAGGATAGCTGGCAGGAGCCGTCAAGGCATGCTGCAGCTGAAGCTGCTCGGTGGAAGCCACGTTGCTTCTGCGCTGAGATGGCGGGGTAGCTTTGGGGGAGGCTTCGGCAGTACGTTTGCTGCGATTTGCTTCTCGTTCCTCTATCGCTTGTACCCTTGCATGCAGCGCCTGCAGTTCGGTCTGCTGCACTTTTTTCCTCCTCTCATGGGATTTGTAACCGCCTGCGTTCGGAAACCCAACCTTCCACGGAACGGAGCCTGGCGTGCCTCGTGTCCGTCCAGGGTGCTCAGGATTCCTGAGGGCCATTGTGAGCTCGTCGTGCTCTCTGTCTGGAAAGAACGTCCCTTCATGCGCTGCGTCGATATAGTGCTTAAGCTTACTGACTGGTATGTCCATTTGTTCGTTCGTCCAAATGCATTCCCCTGTTTCAGGGTCCAAGGTTCCGCCAGCCCCGAAGAACCAAGTCTGGCAACGGTCTTGCCAGGTATTTGTCTCTGGTCTGATCCCTTTATGAACCAGATCATTCTCAACCTTGGACCACTTAGGCCGGGCTACGAGGTAGCCACCTGACCCCGTGTGATGGTGAAGCTTCTTCTTCGCGGCATTCTGCTTGTTTGTCGCCGACATCTTCTTACTCTTTTCCAATGTCTTGCAGGCCACAAATGCGGGCCAGTGATCTCTGATCTTCTCATATCTGCCCTTGAATTCTGGTGTCTCTTTTTTATCGACAAACCTATTCAGCTCTTTCTTCCACCTCCTGAATAGATCTGCCATCCTCTTCAGAGCCAAAGACTTGATTAATTTCTCTTTAATTGGGTTCTCTGGATTATCCTCTGGCGGTAGGGTGAAATTTGACTTCAACTCAATCCAAAGATCATTTTTCTGCATATCATTGACATAAGACACCTCAGGGTCTTCTGTAGCCGGCTTAAACCATTGCCGGATGCTTATCGGGATCTTGTCCCTAACCAGAACCCCGCACTGAGCAACAAATGCCCTCTTTGTCCGGAGGGGTTCAATAGGTTGGCCGTCGGGCGCGATTGCTGTGATCTCAAGCTTTTCATCCGAGCTCAACTTTTTCTTCGGGCCTCGTCTCTTTACCGAAGTTGTGCTCGATCCGGAGGGCTAGAAAAAAGAACAAAGACTTAATTAATATGTGTACATACCAAAACAATGAATGCATCAATCAGCTAGTCAGCATAGGCTTAACTAATATATATACCTGGCTGGACTCGGTTCGGTCACCGGAGCCGTCATCACGGTCTCCTTCTTGCACCAGCATTGGGTCACCGGTGCCGTCCTCATGTTCTTCTTCTTGCACCGGCATTAGGTCACCGTAGCCAGCTTGTTCACCCTCTCCTTCCGGACCATTGATGATATCGTTGAGATAGTACGAGACGGCATCACTTCCTTGTGCGATTATCTCCCTCAACAACGCTTCTTTTGTTGCTTCGTCTAGGGCGGTGTCCATAGTTTCTACAAATATTTACAACATGGCAATTATTATTCAAACATGACAGATGGATATATTAGTGCCAAACGTAGAACTAGCTACCTAATCATAGTAAGCTATCGGGAGGGGGTATATATCGACAACGACGACACTACATCTATATATGTCCCTCGATGACCCTCGTTCCCGATAAAAAAAGAGGAAGAAGAAGAAAAAAAGAGGAGAAGAAAGAATAGAGGAGAAGAACTCCTCAATTCTTTCTTCTCCTCTTTTTTTCTTCTTCTTCCTCTTCTTTTTTTATCCTCTTCTTCCTCTCATGTTCGAGAGGATCGCCTTGGGGTCGGGAGGTTGCCTAGTGTCAAAGGATTCAACAAAACCATGTCTTCATCATTAGGCGAAAGTAACATGTGCATGATGGTAGGAAGCTCTTCAAAGTTGTTCTGGAATGGAGTCCCAGATAGGATAATTCGCTTTTTGGTACAAAGTTCAGCAAGAGCCTTCCGAATATTGCTATTTGGAAGGCCTTTGCTGAATTCGTACCAAAAGGCGGATTATTCTATCCGGGACTCCATTCCAGAACAACTTTGCAGAACTTCGTACCAACATTCCCTGGTTACTTCCGGCTAATGATGAAGGCATGGATTTCTTCAATACTTTGACACTAGGAAACCTCTCTCGACCCCTCGGCGATTCTTGACCCCTCGACCCCTCAACGACCCTGAAACCCTCGACCCTTGACCCCTTAACGACCCTCGACCCTCTACCCTAGTTCCCGACCCTCGACCAATAGAGGAGAAGAAGAAAGGAATAGCTAGAGGAGAAGATCGAAGAAAAAAAAGAAGAAACAAAAGAGGAGAAGAAGAAAGGAATAGTGGAGAAGAAGAGAAAATAGAATATAGTCTATTTTCTCTTCTTCTCCACTATTCCTTTCTTCTTCTCCTCTTCTTTTTCTTCTGTTTTCTTCTTCTTATTTATTTCTCCTCTTCTTTTCGGTAGAGGAAACCCTAAATAGCTAGCAAGTATCATGGGTGTGAGATACATGTGGCCTTCGGTGTCGGACACTACATCCACGTCCCACAAGTGACGTGGGCGTCGAAACCCGCGCCACTTGTGGGATGTGGATGTAGTGTCCGACACCGACGGTACATGTATCTCACACCGACGATACTTTCTATTTAGGGTTTCTCCTCTACCACCCGGCAGCCCTCTCGATGACCCTCGTTCCCGATAAAATAAAGAGGAAGAAGAAGAAGAAAAAAAAGAGAAGAAAGAATAGAGGAGAAGAACCCTCGAACCCTCGAACCCTAGACGACCCTCTTCTTCCTCTCATGTTCGAGAGGATCGCCGAGGGGTCGGGAGGTTGCCTAGTGTCAAAGGAAACCCTAAATAGCTAGCAAGTATCATGGGTGTGAGATACATGCGGCCTTCGGTGTCGGACACTACATCCACGTCCCACAAGTGACGTGGGCGTCGAAGCCCGCGCCACTTGTGGGATGTGGATGTAATGTCCGACACCGACGGTACATGTATCTCACACCGACGATACTTTCTATTTAGGGTTTCTCCTCTACCACTCGGCGGCCCTCTCGACGACCCTCGTTCCCGATAAAATAAAGAGGAAGAAGAAGAAGAAAAAAGAAGAGAAGAAAGAATAGAGGAGAAGTCTCCTCTATTCTTTCCTCGCCTCTCTCATGAATGTCCGGCGTTCTCGACCCCCCCCCTCCCCACGTGTCGAAGAAAAAAAAAGAGGAGAAGAAGAAAGGAATAGAGGAGAAAAGAGAAAAATAGAATATATTCTATTTTTTCTCTTTTCTCCTCTATTCCTTTCTTCTTCTCCTCTTTTTTTCTTCTTTTTTCTTCTTCTTATTTATTTCTCCTCGTCTTCCTCTCCCCTCTCGGCGACCCTAGACCCCCTCTCGACCCTCGACCCCTAGGCGACCGTCGATCCCTCTTTTTTTTCTTCCTCTTCTATTTTATCCTCTTCTTCCTCTACCGCTCGGCGACCCTCGACGACCCTCGTTCCCGATAAAAAAAGAGGAAGAAGAAGAAAAAAAAAGAGGAGAAGAAAGAATAGAGGAGACTTCTCCTCTATTCTTTCTTCTCCTCTTTTTTTCTTCTTCTTCCTCTTTTTTTTATCCTCTTCCTCCTCTCATGTTCGACGACCCTCGACCCCTCGGCGACCCTAGACCCCCTCTCGACCCCCCCTTCTTCTCCCTCTTCTAATTCATTTGTTCATATGAATATAAAAACAATTTCATATTTACAATAATTAATATCACCAAAAAATCCTAATTTTTCTAAAGAACTATTTTTTGCATATATACATGAACATAGATATATACACAGAGAACATATATACACATATATATAAAAAGCAAGCATATATATGAAAAAATATCTATGAACAAAAAACAAATCCTAATATAGCTATGAAAAAATATCTATGAACATAAAAATATCTATGAAAAAACAAGCATATATATACATATATATTTTTTGCATATATACATGAAAAAAAAGCATATAGCAAAAAAAAGCATATAACAGAAAAAAAAGGGCGCCGCGGCCGGACCAGAGGAGGACCGCGACGGCGACGATGGGGGCGGGCGGGCGACGGTGACGGCGACGGCGGGGCGGCGCGCGGGAGGGCGACGGCGATGGGGCAGGGACGGCGAGCACGGGGCGGCGACGGCGAGCAGGGCGCGCGACGAGGACGGCGGGGGCGGCGAGGGCGCCGGCGCGCGGGGGCAGGGGCGCGGGGCGACGGCGACGGCGAGCACGGGGCAGGGACGGCGAGCACGGGGCGGCGACGGCGAGCAGGGCGCGCGGGGGCGCGACGAGGACGGCGGGGGCGGCGAGGGCGCCGGCGCGCGGGGCGACGGCGACAGCGAGCACGGGGCAGGGGCTCGGCGACGGCGACGAGGAGGACGAGCAGCCTGGCGGCGTCGGCGATGGGGAATGGAGCAGTTGCCGAAAATTTCGCAAGTGCTGTATATATAAGCATAGCAATGGTCCCGGTTCGTGGCACGACCCGTGACCAATGCCCCCCTTTGGTCCCGGTTGGTGCCACCAACCGGGACCAAAGGCCAATTTTCAGCAGCCCAAAGGGCGGGAAGCAGCGGCCTTTGGTCCCGGTTGGTGGCACCAACCGGGACCAAAGGGGGGCAATGGTCACGGTTGGTGCCACGAACCGTGACCAATGCCACCTTTAGTCCCGGTTGGTGCCACCAACCAGGACCAATGCCCTTGTGCGCCCCGCGCCCAGAAGTTTAGTCCCACATCGCTAGCTGAAGGGCGCCGATACTGGTTTATAAGCGCTGCTCTGCTTCCCCTTTCGAGCTCCTCTCAAATGCAGGCTTTCGGGCCTAAACTGCTACTGCTTGTGGGCCTATTGGGCCTCTGCGGGCCTGAATCCTGGCCCATGTAGGGTTTCTAGTCGTATTCAGGCCGTGGAGGCCCAGTAGGAGGCATTTTTTTTGGTTTTTTCTTTTTTGTTTCTAAATTTTTTTGGTTTTTTATTTTTTTTATTTCTACTTACAACTAAATACTTACAGTTTTTTAGTGATTTCTTTTTGCTTTTAGGTCACAAAAATTATAAACTTTCTATTAGTGCCATTAGTTTTAAATTTTAAATAGTTTAAATTTGAATTTTTAAAAATTTGTGTGAATCACTAGTTTATGAATAACTTTACTATAAAATTAGAATTTTTTTCTATTTATTTTTTATTTCTACTTACAACTAAATACTTACAGTTTTTTAGTGATTTCTTTTTGCTTTTAGGTCACAAAAATTATAAACTTTCTGTTAGTGCCATTAGTTTTAAATTTTAAATAGTTTAAATTTGAATTTTTAAAAATTTGTGTGAATCACTAGTTTATGAATTTTTTTCTTCTTTGCTATTTATTTTTTATTTATACTTACAATTAAATACTTATAGTTTGCTTTTAGGTCACACAAATTATATTCTTTTTGCTATTGAAGAATATTATAGTTTTATTTTAGTTGATCATAACATAATATTTTAATTGATTGTTTTTATTTTCATAAAAGTTTTGTAGTTCATTCTGTTTGCTATTAATTCATTCTTTGAGCTAAATGACTCTGAAATTGGAAAGCATTTCAAAATGAACTCTGAAAAGGTTGAAAGTTGGCATGGTATCATCATTTCACCCACATAGCATGTTCCAAAAAGTAGAGAGGGTTACGACAAAAACTTGATGCACTTCGTGTACAAAATGGACAATCACTTTCAAAGTATCAAAGTTTCAAACCATAAGACATGAAAGCATTTCAAATGAACTCTGAAAAAGTTGAAAGTTGGGATGCATGGTATCATAATTTCACCCACATAGCATTTTCTTATTGCGGGAGAAAGTCTTCACTTTTTCTTCGCTTGTATCATTTGCTTATTGCGCCGTAACCATGGATAATCTTCATTGTTTATCAGGATGCTTGGGTCAGCCTTGACATTGAAGGGAGGAATTTCATGAAACTTTTCATAATCTTCAGACATGTCTGTCTTGCCGTCCACTCCCAGGATGTCCCTTTTTCCTGAAAGAACTATGTGGCGCTTTGGCTCATCGTATGATGTATTCGCTTCCTTATCTTTTCTTTTTCTCGGTTTAGTAGACATGTCCTTCACATAGATAACCTGTGCCACATCATTGGCTAGGACGAACGGTTCGTCAGTGTACCCAAGATTTTTCAGATCCACTGTTGTCATTCCGTACTGTGGGTCTACTTGTACCCCACCGCCAAACAGAATGACCCATTTGCACTTAAACAAAGGGACCTTAAAATCAGGTCCGTAGTCAAGTTCCCATATGTCCACTATGTAACCATAATATGTGTCCTTTCCGCTCTCGGTTGCTGCATCGAAGCGGACACCGCTGTTTTGGTTGGTGCTCTTTTAATCTTGGGCGATCATGTAAAATGTATTCCCATTTATCTCGTATCCTTTGTAAGTCAATACAGTCAAAGATGGTCCCCTGGACAACAAGTACAACTCATCACAAACAGTGTTGTCACCTCTGAGATGTGTTTCCAACCAACTGCTGAAAAGTCCTGATGTGTTCACATGTAATCCAGTCGTCGCATTGCTCCGGGTGTTTGGAGCGCAGACTGTTCTTGTGTTCATCGACATATGGGGTCACCAAGGTAGAGTTCTGTAAAACTGTGTAGTGTGCTTGAGACCAAGAATATCCGTCCCTGCATATTATTGAGTCTCTTTCAAGAGTGCCTTTTCCAGTCAGTCTCCCCTCATACCGCGATTTAGGGAGACCTATCTTGTTAAGGCCAGGAATGAAGTCAACACAAAACCCGATAACATCCTCTGTTTGATGGCCCATGGAGATGCTTCCTTCTGGCCTAGCGCGGTTACGGACATATTTCTTTAGGACTCCCATGAACCTCTCAAAGGGGAACATATTGTGTAGAAATACGGGCCCCAGGATGACAATCTCGTCGACTAGATGAACTAGGACGTGCGTCATGATATTGAAGAAGGATGGTGGGAACACCAGCTCGAAACTGACAAGACATTGCGCCACATCACTCCTTAGCCTTGGTACCATTTCTGGATCGATCACCTTCTGAGAGATTGCATTGAGGAATGCACATAGCTTCACAATGGCTAATCGGACGTTTTCCGGTAAAAGCCCCCTCAATGCAACCGGAAGCAGTTGCGTCATAATCACGTGGCAGTCATGAGACTTTAGGTTCTGAAACTTTTTCTCTGGCATATTTATTATTCCCTTTATATTCGATGAGAAGCCAGTCGTGACCTTCATACTAAGCAGGCATTCAAAGAAGATTTCTTTCTCTTCTTTCGTAAGAGCGTAGCTGGCAGGACCTTTATACTGCTTCGGAGGCATGTCGTCTTTTTCGTGCAAAAGTTGCAGGTCCTCCCGTGCCTCCGGCGTATCTTTTGTCTTCCCATACACGCCCAAGAAGCCTAGCAGGTTCACGCAAAGGTTCTTCGTCATGTGCATCACGTCGATTGAGGAGCGGACCTCTAGGTCTTTCAAGTAGGGTAGGTCCCAAAATTTAGATTTCTTCTTCCACATGGGTGCGTGTCCCTCAGCGTCATTCGGAACAGCTAGTCCACCAGGACCCTTTCCAAAGATGACGTAGGGTAAATCATTGACCATAGGAAGCACGTGATCACCGGTGCGCATGGCGGGCTTCTTCCGGTGATCTGCCTCGCCTTTGAAATGCTTGCCTTTCTTTCGACATTGATGGTTGGTCGTAAGAAATCGACGATGGCCCAGGTACACATTCTTCCTGCATTTGTCCAGGTATATACTTTCAGTGTCATCTAAACAGTGCGTGCATGCGTGGTATCCTTTGTTTGTCTGTCCTGAAAGGTTACTGAGAGCGGGCCAATCGTTGATGGTCACGAACAGCAACGCCTTAAGGTTAAATTCCTCCTGTCTGTGCTCATCCCACGTACGTACACCGTCTCCATTCCACAGCTGTAAAAGTTCTTCAACTAATGGCCTTAGGTACACATCAATTTTGTTGCCGGGTTGCTTAGGGCCTTGGATGAGCACTGGCATCATAATGAACTTCCGCTTCATGCACATCCAAGGAGGAAGGTTATACATACATAGAGTCACGGGCCAGGTGCTGTGATTACTGCTCTGCTCCCCGAAAGGATTAATGCCATCCGCGCTTAAAGCAAACCATACATTCCTTGGGTCCTTTGCAAACTCATCCCAGTACTTTCTCTCGATTTTTCTCCACTGCGACCCATCAGCGGGTGCTCTCAACTTCCCATATTTCTTTCGGTTCTCACTGTGCCATCGCATCAACTTGGCATGCTCTTCGTTTCTGAACAGACATTTCAACTGTGGTATTATAGGAGCATACCACATCACCTTTGCAGGGACCCTCTTCCTGAGGGGCTCGCCGTCAACATCACCGGGGTCATCTCGTCTGATCTTATACCGCAACGCACCGCATACCGGGCATGCGTTCAGATCCTTGTATGCACCGCGGTAGAGGATGCAGTCATTAGGGCATGCATGTATTTTCTCCACCTCCAATCCTAGAGGGCATACGACCTTCTTTGCTGCGTATGTACTGTCGGGCAATTCGTTATCCTTTGGAAGCTTCTTCTTCAATATTTTCAGTAGCTTCTCAAATCCTTTGTCAGCCACAGCATTCTCTGCCTTCCACTGCAGCAATTCCAGTACGGTACCGAGCTTTGTGTTGCCATCTTCGCAATTGGGGTATAACCCTTTTTTGTGATCCTCTAACATGCGATCGAACTTCAGCTTCTCCTTTTGACTAATGCATTGCATCCTTGCATCGACAATGACCCGGCGGAGATCATCATCATCGGGCACATCGTCTGGTTCCTCTTGATCTTCAGCAGCTTCACCCGTGGCAGCATCATTGGGCACATCATCTGGTTCCTCTTGATCTTCACCAGCTCCCCCCGTTGCAGCATCACCGTATTCAGGGGGCACATAGTTGTCATCGTACTCTTCTTCTTCGCCGTCTTCCATCATAACCCCTATTTCTCCGTGCCTTGTCCAAACATTATAGTGTGGCATGAAACCCTTGTAAAGCAGGTGGGAGTGAAGGATTTTCCGATTAGAGTAAGACCTCGTATTCCCACATTCAGTGCATGGACAACACAAAAACCATTCTGCTTGTTTGCCTCAGCCGCATCGAGAAACTTATGCACACCCTTAATGTACTCGCGGGTGTGTCTGTCACCGTACATCCATTGCCGGTTCATCTGCGTGCATTATATATAATTAAGTGTCCAAATTAATAGAAGTTCATCATCACATTAAAACCAAAGTACATACATAGTTCTCATCTAACAACATATAGCTCTCCAGAGCATCTAATTAATTAAACCATACATTGAAACTATGTAAAACATTTCAATGCGAAAACAAATGCGATCATAATCGCAACCAAGGTAACAATTGATCCAACGGCATAATGATACCAAGCCTCGGTATGAATGGCATATTTTCTAATCTTTCTAATCTTCAAGCGCATTGCATCCATCTTGATCTTGTGATCATCGACGACATCCGCAACATGCAACTCCAATATCATCTTCTCCTCCTCAATTTTTTTTATTTTTTCCTTCAACAAATTGTTTTCTTCTTCAACTAAATTTAACCTCTCGACAATAGGGTCGATTGGCATTTCCGATTCAAATACATCCTAGATAAATAAAATCTATGTCACGTTGGTCGGCATAATTTTCATAAACAATAAATGAACCAATAGTTATAAAGATAATATGCATACCACATCCGAATCATAGACAGGACGAGGGCCGACGGGGGCGGATACCAAAACCATCGCACTATATAAGATGCAATAATAAATGTAAGAAAATGATACAAGTATCTATCTAAACATACAAGTAAGAATATTTTTCCTTTCAGAAAGAAGATAAGAACAAGAGGCTCACCACGGTGGTGCCGGTGATGAGATCGGCGCGGGTGATCGACGGCGGTGAAGAAGGGGGCGGGGCGTGACGGACCGCTAAATCTAGACAAATCTCAAGGAAAATGGAGCTTGGAGGTCGAGCTTCGAGAGGAGAAAGCTTAAGTAGTGTGGCTCGGGCATTCCATCGAACACCTCATGTGCATAGGAGGTGAGCTAGAGCACCACAAAGGCCTCTCCCCCTCGGCCAGAAAAAACAGAGCACTGTGCTCTGCTCTTGCGCGAGGGGGTATATATAGGCAATTCATTGGTCCCGGTTTGTGGCATGAACCGGGACTAAAGGGGAGCCTTTGGTCCCGGTTCATGCCACCAACCGGGACCAATGGTGGTGGGCCAGGAGGGAGGCCCTTTGGTCCCGGTTCATACCACCAACCGAGACCAAAAGGTCCATACAAACCGGGACCAATGGTCCACGTGGCCCGGCCGGCCCCCTGGGCTCACGAACCGGGACCAATGCCTACATTGGTCCCGGTTCAAGACTGAACCGGGACTAATGGGCTGAGGCGGCCTGGACCATAGCCCCTTTTTCTACTAGTGTACCTTTATAGTCACCCAGTTACATTGTGACGTTTGGTACACCCAAAGCACTCCTACGGTATCCGGGAGTTACATGATCTCATGGTCTAAGGAAAAGATACTTGACATTGGAAAAACTCTAGCAAACGAACTATACGATCTTGTGCTATGTTTAAGAATGGGTCTTGTCCATCACATCATTCTCCTAATGATGTGATCTCGTTATCAATGACATCCAATGTCCATAGCCAGGAAACCATGACTATCTGTTGATCAACAAGCTAGTCAACTAGAGGCTTACTAGGGACATGTTGGTGTCTATGTATTCACACATGTATTACGATTTCCGGATAACACAATTATAGCATGAATAAAAGACAATTATCATGAACAAGGAAATATAATAATAATTCTTTTATTATTGCCTCTAGGGCATATTTCCAACAGCGCCAAGGGCGGAGGAAGATGTAGTGGAGAAGCAGAGGGAGAAGAAACAAAGTGGGGCGCACTGTGCAAAGACGCTGGATCGGACGGCTTATATGGTCCTATTCCCCGAGTGACTGACTTGTGGACCCAAGCAATCCTGTCAAATCCCATAACAGTCGCGCGCTCGATACGTGGTGAAGAAGGTGGCATGAGAATCGAGGCACCCCTGCCTAATCTGCCCCGCTTACCACGTCTCTCTCCGTCCCGCAAGCTTCCCCAGATTTCGAATCCCGCGAGATTTGAGAATGGCAGCGCAGTCGATCGCGCCAAAGATTTTATTCCATATCGGCATTCAAAGCTTATCAGCTAAGTTCACTCGACAACCTTTGAATGGCTCAAGGCGACTGGAGATGAAGTCGTAATTTTCGCATGGTTCACCAATCTAAGTAAAATGCTTCCGAAGCATGAACATTGAGTCAAAACCATCTTCAACTCCATCACCACTCAGACCTTGAACCATTCTGGGGCTAATGACGATGGCATGTACCTGGAGTAGGGTAATAGACCTGATCTAAGCACCCTTCCCAAGGACACTGACCTACAGTCAAGGACATTCAAAGGAAAGCAAATTCTGCTGACTGAAATCACCTCAGGATGCAACTCACTCGACCATTAGTTCACTCGAATAACCCAATTCCATTCGACCAGGATATAGTCATTCGACCACATCATAAACCACTTGGAGTTCAGAAGATCTAAGGTCACTCTGGATGGCAACGGTCAGGCATTCACTCCATAGTCTTACAGATCATTTATATCACTTTAATGCTGACGTTACCAGTAACGTCCCCTCTTTATGTACATTGAACTCTATGTAACGAGGAATGGCTGGGGTCCTGGCGCACTCTGTATAAGCCACCCCCTCCTCCGGGACAGGGGTTCGCACCTCCTGTAACATCACGCATAATCCAATCGACCAGCCTCCGGGCACTGAGACGTAGGGCTGTTACTTCCTTTGAGAAGGGCCTAAAATCGTAAATCTTGCGTGCACAACTTCACTGTAGCTAGGATCTTGCCTCCTCATACCTACCACCCATTCTACTGTCCGACTTAGAACCATGACAGCAGGTGCATTACATAAACCAAAAGGCATACGTCTATAAGCATAGGTTCCAAAAGGACAAGTAAAAATCGTCTTTTCTTGATCAGGTTGAGAAACAGGTATTTGCGAAAAGCCAGAATATCCATCAAGGAAGCAAAAGTGTGTGTGCTTGGATAATCTTTCAAGTATTTGATCAATAAAAGGCAAGGTGTAATGACATTTTCTAGTTGCTTTATTTAATTTTCTGAAATCAATTACCATTCTATAGCCTGTAACAATTCTTTGTGGAATAATTTCATTCTTATCGTTAGGAACAACAGTTATACCTCCTTTCGTAAGGACGCAATGAACAGGACTTACCCATCTACTATCAGCTATAGGATAGCTTATACCTGCTTCTAGAAGTTTGAATATTTCCGTTCTTACCACCTCTTTCATCTTCGGATTTAACCGACGTTGGTGATCAACAACTGGTTTAGCATCAGGTTCCATATTAATTTTGTCTGACATAGAGTGGGACTAATACCCTTTAAATCATCAAGAGTATATCCAATAGCAGCTCGCTGCTTCCTTAGAACTTTCGATAATATTTCTTCTTCATGTTCTGAAAGGTTAGCACTGATAGCATGATATATCTTCTTTTCATCTAGATAAGCATATTTCAAAGTGTCTAGCAATTGTTTCAATTCAAACAAAGCATCACCTTTAGGTGGAGGAGGACCTCCTAGAGTTTCAATATGCAAATTGTGTTTAAGCAGAGGACGTTGTTCAAAGAAAATATTATCTATTTCATTTCTTTCATGCACATGTAAATCATTCTCATGGTCTAGCAAATATTGTTCTAAAGGATCAGTAGGTGGCACAACAATGGAAGCAAGACCAATGAATTCATTCTTACTAGGCAATTCTTTTTCATGATAATTTCTAATAAACATGGAAAAACTAAACTCATGAGACTCATCACCAAAGCTAAATTCCACAGTTTGTTTCTAGCAATCTATCCTAGCATTAATTGTGTTCAAGAAAGGTCTACCAAAGATAATGGGACAAAAGTCATAAGGTGGAGTACCAAGTAAAAGAAAATCGGTATGATATTTTATTTTTGCACACAAGACTTCAACATCTCTTACAATCCCAACTGGTGATATAGTGTCTCTATTTGCAAGTTTAATAGTAACATATATGCCATCTATCTCAAAAGGTGTTATTTCCTCCCTAATTTCTTGATATAACTTGTGAGGAATAGCACTCACACTAGCACCCATATCACATAAACCATAATAACAGTGATCTCCTATTTTAACTGAAATGGCAGGCATGCCAACAACAGGTCTATGTTTTTCTTTTCCATCAGGTTTAGCAATTCTAGCAGCTTCTTCACAGAAGTAGATAACATGCCCATCCACATCTTATTCCAAGAGATCTTTAACTATAGCAATATTAGGTTGAACTCTAAATTTTTCATCTGTTTTAGGTGTTCAAACAGAGCTTTTGTTAACCATAGTTGAAACTTTAGCATGTTCCTTTATCCTAACAGGAAAAGGAGGTTTCTCAAAATAAGCAGTAGGAACAACTAGGTCAACATTATAAAGTATAGTTTCTTCTTTAACTGATACCGGTTCTTTAATTTCTTCTTTAATAGGTAGTTGATATCTAATCCACTTCTCTTTAGGGAGTTCAACATGAGTAGCAAAAGATTCACAAAAGGAGGCTACTATCTCAGAGTCAAGTCCATATTTAGTGCTAAACTTTTGAAAAGCATCGGTATCCATAAAAGATTTAACACAATCATACTTAAGCTTTATACCTGACTCTTTACATTCGTCGAGTTCCCAATCTTCAGAGTTGCGTTTAATTCTTTCCAAAAGATCCCACCGGAATTCAATAGTATTCTTCATAAAAGAACCAGCACAAGAAGTATCCAGCATGGTTTAATCATTCGAGAAACCCAAGCATAAAAACTCTGAATAATAATTTCTCTTTAGAGCTCGTGATTGGGGCATGAATATAACATTAACTTAAGCCTCCCCCAAGCTAGAGCGATACTTTCTACTTCACGAGGCCAAAAATTATATATATATATATATATATATATATATATATATATATATATATATATATATATATAAACACTATTCTGATCACGGGATCAGAATAATATTCTGATCACAACATGAACTTCCCGAGTAACGCGCCTGACCTTTCCCGAGTACTAGGTTGAACTTCAGCTAAAAGGTGTCCAAATGGGGCTTGCGATATACCGTTGGATAGCTATGGACATCAGTATCATGACCCAAGTTAAATTTTTGGCAAAATGTAAGCAGTTTAAGAGCAGTTTTGAAAACCGTTATTTCTTCACATAAAAAACGTGAATCGTATTTTCGATCGCATTTTTAAACCGTTTATCGGAATGAGGCAAACAATATGGTGCTGGAAAGCTGCTGCAAAACAGCTCCTTCCACAGGTTGAAAGTTTTCTCTAATTCCCTACGGTTAAAGATTAATTCGGAAAATAGTAAAATTTCGCAAACCGAACACCCGAGTTCGTATTTTCGACGCCATTTCTAAACGGCTAATCCAATTGAGGCAAATAATATGGCGTTGGAAAGCTTATGAAAATGCGCTACTTTTTGTGTTAAAAGTTTTTTCTAATTTTGAATGGTTTAAAAGTAATTTAGAAAACGGTACAAGTTCCACCGAGTTCGTATTTTATTGTTCCTCCTAATTCATTATGGTTTTATGTCAGTTTTGAAAATGGTTAAAAACGTATTTTTGCCGTAATTTCTACAAACATTATCGGAATGATGCAAATAATATACCGCTGAAAAGCTACGGAAAATGTGAAACTTTTTCATGTTGATGTTTTCTCTGATTCCTAGCCGTTTTCAAGTAATTTCGAAAACGGCGAGATCATTCGTTCTGCCTTTTTCGCAAAACAAATTGTCAAAAATGCATCGCGTGAAGAACCTGAACTTCACTCTGTTTTTCACGTGTTTTTTTGCTCGTAGCTCTCCATCCACTGCTCATAGGTCTCCATCCACTCACCGGAATTGAGCAAGTGATATACCAGTGGAAAGCTGTTGTAAACACACAACTTACCCGTGTTGATCATTTTTTCATACACGCAATGATTTTAAAAGTTTTTCATCTGATATTCATTCATTGCAGTAGTTGAACTTCCTGTTGTTTTCACATTGAACTTTTATGATGTATTTTTGTTTGCAATGTTCTCATCCATTCATTAGTATTAGGTTGAAAAACACTGCCTGAGTTGTTCGACCTGAACTTCCCACTGTGCTAGGTTGAATTTCCCGCAACATTGCAAAAATAGGGCTTGCTATATACCGTTGGAAAGCCATGGACACGAGTATCATGACCCCCATTTAAATTTTTTGCAAAATGTAAGCGGTTTAAGAGCAGTTTTGAAAACCGTTTTTTCTTCACACAAAAAATGTGAATCGTAATTTCTATCGCATTTCTAAACTGTTTATCGGAATGAGGCAAGTAATATGGCGTTGGAAAACTGCTGCAAAACCGCTTCTTCCACATGTTAAAAGTTTTCTCTATTTCTCTACGGTTAAAGAGTAATTTGAAAAAATGTAAAATTTCACAAACCGAACAGCCGTGTCCGTATTTTCGATGTCATTTCTAAACGTATAATCCAATTGAGGCAAATGATATGAAGTTGGAAAGCTTATGAAATTGCGCCAGTTTTTCATGTTGAAAGTTTTTTCTAATTGTAAATGGTTTAAAAGTGATTTATAAAACGGTCCAAGTTACACCGAGTGTGTATTTTTGAGCTAATTTTTTGACCGTACATCCGAATGTAGCAAATGATATGGCGTTGGAAAGCTTGAGGAAATGCGAAACTTTTTGGTATATATTGTTTCTCCCAGTTCCTTACTGTTTTAAGTCAGTTTTGAAAATCGATAAAAACGTATTTTCGCCGTAATTTCTACAAACTTTATCGGAATGGGGCAAATAATATACCACTGAGAAGCTACGGAAAATGTGAAACTTTTTCATGTTGATGGTTTTCTCTAATTCCTAGGCGTTTTCAAGTAATTTTGAAAACGACGAGATCATTCGTTCTGCCTTTATGGTGAAACAGATTCTTCAGAAATGCACGACGTGAAGAACTTGAACTTCTCGGCGCGTGTACCTGAACTTCACTCTGTTTTTCATGTGATTTTTTTGCTCGTAGCTCTCCATCCACTGATCGGAATTGAGCAAGTGATATACAAATGGAAAGCTGTTGTGAACACGCAACTTTTCCGTGTTGATCATTTTTTCATACTCACGACGATTTTACAAGTTTTTCATCTGAAATTCATCCACTATAGTAGTTGAACTTCCTGCTATTTTCAGTTGAACTTCTGTGACATATTTTCGTTTGTAATTTTCTCATCCATTCGTCAGTTTTTACACAAATGATATTCCTTTTGTACAAATCTCTCTCAGAATAATTTTTTAAACTTTCTCCGACGAAGGACTTGAACTTATAACAACAAACTTTTAGCGTTTGCATTTTTACTCTTTTTTTAATATAAAATGCACACCGTGTAGTACGTGGACTTCTGGCAGTTATCAATCGAACTTCTCTCGGTTACGTGAAAATAACTGAGTTTTTTATAAATATTTATCTGAATTTCTTAATTTTTTTTTATAAAATTTTGAAGCGCTCCATTTTTGAAAGTTCAACTTCTTGTTTTTTATTTTTGAACTTCTTGTTTCCAATCTTTAATAATGAGGAAAATCTGAGTTTTCTATTATCATCGAACTTCTTCATCTTTTTAATATGGACTTCCTGATTTTATTTCTTAATCTCTTTTGTGAAATTTTGAAGCACGCTATTTTTTAAAATTGAACTTCTTGTTATTTAATTTTTGAACCTCTTGTTTCCATTCTTTAATAACAAGGAAAATCTGAGTTTTCTGTAATCATCGAACTTCTCTATCTTTTTAATATGGACTTTTTGGTTTTATTTATTTTAGTAACAGAAAAAATCCTACTTCCTGGTTTCCATTCTTTACTTTTTGAATTTTCTCGGGGCGAGCACTTGAACTTCTATTAATAAAACTTTTAGCCTTTTTCCTTTTCATTCTTTTTTAATATAAAATGCACACCGTGTAGTACGTGAACTTCTAATAGTTTTCAATCTGAACTTCTCTCGGTTACGTGAAAATATAAAGATTTTTTATAGATATTGAACGGCTCTACCTTTTAGTTTGGACTTCTCAATTTTATTTCATAGAAAAGGAAATAATTCTAGTTTTTGATATGCATCGAACAACATCGTTATTTTATTTTGGACTTCTCAATTTTATTTTATTAGTAGCAAGGAAATCTGAGTTTTTAAGTTCAAACTTCTTAGATTTCTTAATCTGAACTTCTCGGGTTTTTCTTGAAACAGTGAATATCAAAATGATCTGCTACTCTAAATTGAACTTCTAGGTTTTTACTTATTTTTTATTATGACTGAAGTACTTTGTTAGTTTAATTCAAACTTCTTTGTTTCTTTTTAGATCAGGGATCCAAATTTCTTCATTTTATTACTTAGAAATGAGAAAACATCTAAGTTTTTTAACCTTTGAACTTCTCTCTTTTTTACTTTGAACTTCTTAGAAAAATATGGTTTTAAATAAGCAAACAATTTTCTAGTTTTGCAGATTTGAACTTCTAGGTTTTTTGACCTTCTCAGTTATTTCAAATTGAACTTCTACGGTTTTTGACCTTCTTGGTGATTTCAAATTTCAAACTGGTCATATGAGCAAACACGGAAAAGAGCACAATCATCTTTCCTAGAAAAAATCAAATTTTTAACTAAGCTGGACGTTGAAAATATGTTTACTCTTTGAAACTTTTGTAGTAAACATGGCCTTCTAACGTAAGTGTGTTTGACCTTCTTTCTAATTGCTGTGGAATTATTGAACTCTTTGCAAGAAAAACTATTTGTACTGCACGTTGGAAACTAAAATAAATAAATTCAAAAAACTGAAATAAATAAATTCATTTATTATAACCTTAATTAACATATAGGGGACAACATTTTTCACCCAAATGGATAAAAATAAATGGCCAATTGAAACACTATGTTTTTTCTTCTTCACACATCTCCTATCCACTCACCACCACACGTCCTCTCCCCATCTTGTTTTTCTTCCTTGCCACAACAAATCCAAAGAAGCAACAATGCACAAGTTGACTGTTTTAGGTCTGCTTCCCTAAGAACATGTTGACAAAAATCACTGTGGGTAAACTCGTACACATGCTACAGGAAGTTTGTTTTGAGGCGCATACGGTGGTCCACAACTCTTAGCAAGTGCACGCACTGCCTCGTTCCGTATTGCTCCAGTCCAAAACACCACCATGTATGGAAGCGTGATACGCTGGAGCAGTGACGACAAGGACAAGGACACCATGACCTGCATTTAGAGGAGGTTGTGACCTTCATCCAGAGGAGGCCGTGACCTGCTGAGCGACAGAGTGTAGGATTTTTTAAGTACAAGCTTTTGAGCAGAATGGAGAGCAAAAAAGGTAGAAAATAACTGAACACTTGAACATCAAACAAGACGAGCAGCCTGCGATTTCTTCTTTCTGAGATGTCCTTTTGTACTGAGAATTAAAAATGCTAGAAGAAGTTGAAGCACACTCCATCTTCTTTCTGAACTTTTGCCTGTAGATATAACCTTGCCCATGTAATTTTTGCCTGCATTGACAGGCACCCACAAGAAGGCGACATGGAACGTGGGGAGGTTAGCAGTAGGGGAGGCCTTGACCTGAATAAAGGCAGTGAATGCCACTTGCTTTTGCAGCAAGAAAATTCAGATGCAAACATTATTCTGAAGCGAAATAAAACAAGGACCACGCCACAATGGACGGCGCTGCTCAGTAAATTTTCTCTCACCTTTATCCATCAGTGTTGCTATGTCTTATACCCTCTGTGCTTTTCTTCTTCTTCCTTCTACTCTCAAATGCATAGCAGAACATCTTGATTTCTGAGAAAACTACCGCAATGGACCACCTGCCATTCGGCGCCCAGATGATCTTCAATGCTTGTTGTACCCATTTTCTTCAGATCAAGTCTATTTTGTTCTTAGCTTCAGTGTGTTCTTCGACATATTTCTGCCTGCAAAAGAGAATAAGTATATGCAACTTGCTGCTGTTAGTTGGTCTGCTTGGGGGAAGACCACTATCGCGACTATTCACATGAAGATTGGGACTTTTGGGAGTGCATGGTGCCTACCCACTCGGTTCTCGGCAACAAACACATGACGACAGTGATGCGAGAGGCACTACAGTTCAAGTTCAGGCGCCCTAGCGGACCTGCGCTTGGCGTGGCACACGCAAGGTGGCCGGTGGTGGAGTGTCAACGCGCTATGGACTGCGGCTGAGGGACTATGTGAACGGCAGCCAGCTGGTGTCGTGTGTGCGGCAGCAGAGAGAGAAGTTGCGGAAGTTCGATTAGAGACGCAAGGGCAGGCGACATGCGATGGATGGAGACCAGGCCTACCGCGCGACAAGGCGAAAGCTACGCCATGGGGCAAAGGTGCTTTCTCGAGACGGGGCACTGCAGGTGCAGATGCAGGCGGCTCACCATGGCGGCACACTCGGACAGGCGGAGGCACGTGCGTGAGGGTGCCGCACCTTCTGCCGGAGGCGGCTCCCCGTCTGCTTGACTGTGGAGGTGCGCCGGCGGGTAGGGGGTGTCGCCACTCAGGTGCGGAGAGATGTAGGGCAGTGGCGCTTTGTAGGGTGGAGGGGCGGCGGCGACGAGATGCAGGAGGCGGTGGGAGGCGATCTTGGGATGGAGAGAGGCGCGCTGGGGCCGGGGCGACAGCGATGAGAGGCGTGTCGAGGGATGGGGGTCGGCGGTGGGAGGCGCGCCAGTGCCGGGGCGACGGCGGCGGGAAGCGCCGAATCCAGGGGAGGGGCACGCCGTCGTGGTGGATCGAGGGGGCAGGGGATCGGAGGAGGTTGGGGACGAGCAGCCATGGGGTGGGATTTTTTTTCGCAGCGGGTTCGGAAGTTCGGGAGGATCTCGTCGGGCCCTTATATGGCTGGCTGTGATCCAAATAACTATTCTGATCCCGTGATCAGAATAGTGCTACTATATATATATATATAATTCCGATCACGATGAACTAGATGCATAGGATAATTTTTTTGGTGAAACTCCATTTCAAACAATTCCAATTCCATGATCCAATATCATTGCATAGCCTATATCATGCCAATGCTTTTCCCTTCAAAGATAAAGGGAAAACCTTTTTCGTAACTTCATCCCTGGGTAAACCTGCAAGCTTAAGCAATCCACAACTTTGTTCCACATGTATCAAGTGCATATCAGGATGTTCAGTTCCATCTCCTGCTTAAGGATTAGCTAGCAGTTGTTCTATCATACCCGAAGGAATTTCATATTCAATATTTTCAGTAGGTGTTGTAGGTTGAGGGGCAATTAATTGTGGTTCCGGTCGAGGTGAAGATACCCCGAAGATATCCCTCAAAGGATTGTTTTCCATAGTAACTAGTGACAATAAATTTCAGCACACTATATAAATGATTCCTTACCGAATTCCACTTACCAAAGGCGCTTTACTCCTCAGCAACGGCGCCAGAAAATAGCCTTGATGAACCACAAGTATAGGGGATCAATTGTACCTCTTTTTGATAAGTAAGAGTATCGAACCCAATGAGGAGCGGAAGGAAATGACAAGTAATTTTCAGTAAGGTAGTGTTTGCAAGTGCTGAAATTGTAAGCAGCGAGTAGTTTGGTAGCAATATAATCTGCAACGAGCAAGTAACGATAATTGTAACACTTATGCAGCAAGGTAGCCCAATCCTTTTGAGGCAAAGTACAGGCCAAAACGGTCTCTTATGATAAGCAAAGCATTCTTGAGGGTGCACGGGAATTTCATCTAGTCACTTTCATCATGTTGGCTTGATTTGTGTTCGCTAGTTTGATAATTTGATACGTGGGTGGACCGATGCTTAGGTATTGTTCTTACTTGAACAAGCCCCCTTCTTATGATTAACCCTCCCGCAAGCATCAGCAACTATAAGAAAAGTATTAAGAATAAATTCTAACCATAGAATTAAACTCTAGGATCCAATCGGTCCCTTACAGAGTAGTGCATAAACTGGGGTTTACGTTTCTATCACTCTCGCAACCCACCATCTATTTACTACTCCAAAATGCATTCCCTTAGGCCCAAATATGCTGAAGTGTCATGTAGTCGACGTTCACATGACACCACTAAGGGAATCACAACATACATACTATCAAAATATCTAACACATATCAAATTCACATGATTACTTGCAACATGATTTATCCCGTGACCTCGAGAACAAAGGTAACTACTCACAATCAACAAACATGCTCATGATCAGAGGGGTATTAATATGCATAATAGATCTGAACATATAATCTTCCACCAAATAAACCATATAGTAATCAACTACAAGATGTAATCAACACTAGTAGTCACCCCCTAGCAAGAATCTATAGTTCCGGCAACAAGATTGAATACAAGATATGAACTAGGGTTTGAGATGAGATGGTGCTGGTGAAGATGTTGATGGAGATTGCCCTCCCCAAGAAGGGAGAGTCGTTGGTGATGATGACGACGATGATTTCCCTCTCCGGGAGGGAAGTTCCCCCGGCAGAATCGCTCCGCCGAAGGGCAAAAGTGCTCCTGCCCAAGTTCCGCCTCGAGGCGGCGGCGCTCTGTGCTGAAAGTATTATTGTGATTTTTTATAGGTCAAAACCACTTATATACCAGAAGATGGGCACCAGAGGTGGGCCAAGGAGGCCACAACCCACCAGGGCGTGCCAGGGGGCCTGCGCCCAGGTGGGTTGTGCCCACCTGGTGGCCCCCTCTAGTACTTATTGGCTCCAATATTTCTTATATATTCCATAAAAAATCTTCGTCAAGTTTCATCCCATTTGGAGTTGTGCAAAATAGGTGGCCTGATGTAGCTTTTCCAGGTCCAGATTTCCAGCTGCCAGAATTCTCCCTCTTGGTGTGTTCCTTGCAAATTATGAGAGAAAAGGCATTAGAATTACTCCAAAAAGCATTATTATGGATAAAAACATTGTAAATAACAGTAAGAAAACATGATGCAAAATGGATGTATCAGTAGTCGTCGGAGTCCGGGGCGTTCGTGACGAAGAAGTCAATAGTCGCGCAGAAGTCAGTAGTGGCATGGAGCGCTCCCCATAAACCTTATCACCCTTCTCCCGTATAGGACTCAAATAGGTGCGGTTTCGGAGGCCTACTGTCTCGAATTGCGGTGCATGCCGCAAGCCGGGATGAGGAAGACAGCAGCAGCTCAGACATTGGAACCGGTGGCGAGAGGAAGAAGAAGTTCTGGTGCGTCCCTCTGAGAGGAGTGACATCCCTTTTATAGGCGCAAGAGAAGGAGGCGAGAGGCTGCGGCGGGAGCTGAAGGGAATGAGGGAAACGAAACGTATAGGCAGCAGCTGAAGGGTGTAGCGTCCGTACTCAATATCCACTACAGCAAAAACTTTCCAGCTCCCAAGTGACCTTTCGTATATTCGTAGTGCGTGGCAAAAATTTAGACATCGGCTCGTTCCCATAACCCGCGGCGTGTCGTGACAAGGCGTGGCGTGGTGAGGTGGGCGGCGGAGGAGGAGCGTGCGTGGATGTCCCTCTTGTTCTCATGCTCATACAAGTGGGGAAAGAACCTCCCTTATAAGGAGGCCCAACTCCCAATAAACTAGCAATGTGGGACTAAACTTTAGTAGTATCCCTTGCCTTGCATGAATGGGCTAAGTGGGCCTCTAGGATTTATTAAGAATTTCTAAAATAGTTATTGGGATATCCCAAAATAGACTAAATTCCAGCAATCCCCCACCAGATCCCAAAGGCACACAGAAATTTGCTTTTGGTTCCAAAACACTATTTTATATACCGGTATTGCAGTGGAGACTATTAAGTTGAACTTCCACCTAGAACTCTATGCTACACTAGTAAGCAACTTGAACAGTGGACTGGGCCTTGAACTGTAAGTTTTCTGCGAATCTAGCTTCACACAAAGCCTTGACCGATACTAGGCTACCGTGGGTCTTCCCCGCGGGTGGAGCTTATGTGTCATACTCCGTGACCTTTCATGAGTTTACTAGAGAGAACCCTACTCTCATTGATTGCGACATTTGAAAATCAGACTCGTATAGGTGTGTTCTTCAAAAGTTGTTCTGCAGGACAACATCTCTGCTTAAATGAGCCACTTAGAACACATTAAGATATACATCAACCTGCCATGCATATTTAGGAGAGTATTGCATCTTCATGGAGTGGTATTGTTAACACTAAGGGTACTCTCCTCTCAGTTGACCAACATCTAATTCACGGGATCTCTGAACACATTAGATCTCACGGGATCTCATACACTGTGAACAACTGATATTGTGGGTCTCATACACATCTCCCTCGATGCATTATATATCATATTACGTGATAGACCCTTAGTAAAAGGATCTGCCAGATTTTTAGACATTTGGATATAATCCAATGCAATCACTCCGGAGTTTTTCATTTTCCTGATAGACTTTAACCATCTCTGAACGTGTCTTGATGACTTCATGTTATCCTTTGAGATGTTCACTTTCGTGATAATAGTTTTATTGTCGTAGTTCATAAGGATACCCGGTACAGGTTTATCAACAACCGACAAGTCATTCAAGAGCCGACGAAGCCAATCTGCTTCGACCATAGTTGTATCTAGTGTTGTGAGTTCTACTTCCATTGTTGACCTTGTTAAGATGGTTTGCTTGCAAGACTTCCAAGAAACAGCACCACCTCCATGAGTGAATACATATCCGCTCGTGGGCTTTATCTCATGAGAATCTAAGATCTAGTTTGAGTCACTATACCCTTCAAGCACCTTTGGGTGCCCAGTGTAGTGAATTCCATAATTCGCAGTGCCTTTCAAATAATGCCAAACTCTCTCTAGAGCTTTCAAATGCACATCTCCTGATTTTGAGACAAACCAACTCAGTTTGCTAACAACAAAAGAGATGTTAGGTCTTGTAGCATTGGCTAAGTACATAAGCGAGCCAATAATCTGAGAATACTTCAATTGATCTCTAGCAATTCTTCAATTATTTCGAAGCAGCACGCTAGCATCATATGGTGTTGGAGAGGGCTTGCAGTCACTATAGCCAAAGCAACTCAAGATCTTTTCCTTATAGTGAGATTGAAGCAATTTAATCTCACCATCATCTTCTCTCAATAACTTGATGTTCAGAATGACATCAGCCACTCCTAAATCCTTCATCTCAAAACAGTGAGATAGGAAATCCTTTACCTCCTTAATAACATTCAGATTTGTTCCGAAAATCAGTATGTCATCAACACACAAGTAAAGGATAACTCCCTCGCCCCCACCATGGTGATAGTATACACATTTGTTAGCGTACAACAAAGCCTGCAGCTGTTAAAGTTTCTTCAAACTTATCATGCCATTGTTTGGGTGCTTGCTTGAGTCCATACAAAGATTTCAGCAACTTGCACACTTTTCCTTCCGGACCATCTAGTACAAACCCATCTAGTTGTTCCATATAAATTTCCTTGTCCAACTCTCCATTTAGGAAAGCAGTCTTAACATCCATTTGATGAACGAGAAGGCCATGTGAGGCAGTTAGTGAAAGTAGAACTCGAATAGTGGTCAGCCAAGCCACGGGTGAGTAAGTATCAAAGAAGTGTTCACCTTCCTTTTGGGTATAACCCTTAGCCATGAGCCGAGCCTTGTACTTTTCAGTAGTACCATCAGGCCTAAGCTTCTTCTTGAATACCCATTTGCATCCTATATATTTGCACCCATAAGGACGACCAGTTATCTCCCAAGTTTCATTCGCCAAGATGGAATCCATCTCACTATGAACCGCTTCCTTCCAGTAGTCAGCATCTTCAGATGCATAGGCCTCTGAAATAGAACTGTGAGTGTCATCTATGAGATACATAAGAAAATCATCACCAAAGGACTTTGTAGTCCTCTGTCTCTTGCTCCTCGTAGGAACTTCATTGTTCTCCTCCACAGGATTTTCATAGTGTTCCATTGAAATAGCAGGTTCAGTAATTGTAACTGGTTCCCGATTCGATGAACTAGGCATGTTCTGATTAGATGAGGTAGCCATATCCTTCATGGGAAAGATATCTTCAAAGAAAGTCGCATCATTCGACTCCATGATCGTACTGACATGCATGTCAGGTACCTCGGATTTTACAGCCAAGAATCTATAACCAATGCTATGAAAAGCATATCCCAGGAAAACACAATCCACTGTCTTTGGTCCAAGCTTACGATTCTTTGGAATTGGCACATTGACTTTCGCTAAATAACCCCAGGTTCGTAGATAAGAGAGCTTTAATCTTTTCTTCTCCCATTTCTCAAATGGAGTTATATCTTTATTCTTTGTGGGAACTCGGTTTAGGACATGGCATGCAGTCAATATCGCCTCCCCCCACCATGCCTTGGAGAGACCCGATATGTCTAACATGGCGTTAACCAAATCAGTTAGAGTACAGTTCTTTCTTTCAGCTACCCCATTTGACTGAGGTGAATAGGGAGGCTTCATCTCATGGATCATACCATGTTCCGCACAAAAACATCAAATTCATTGGAAAATACTCTCCACCACGGCCCGACCTAAGCCTCTTGATTTTCCGTTCAAGTTGGTATTCCACTTCAGCTTTATAGATCTTGAAAAAGTTCAAAGCCTTGTCCTTAGATTTCAGAAGATAGACACGCCAGTATCTAGTGGAGTCGTCAATTAACGTCATGAAATATTTCTTTCCACCTTTTGTGAAAACACCATTCATTTCATATAGATCTGAATGTATGAGTTCTAGTGGTGCAAGATTTCTCAGTTCCGCAGTCGTGTGAGACTTACGAGATTGCTTAGCTTGCACACAAACTTGACACTTAGATCCCTTGACAGTGGTGAAACTAGCCATTGAGTTCAATTTGGCTAGTCGCGACATGCAACCAAAGTTAACATGACAGACATGTATATGCCACACATTTGATTAACTATTGTTGCAAACATGATTAACAACTTTATTGCAAATATCTGACAAGGATAAACGAAACAGGCCTCCTGACTCATAGCCTTTACGAACAGAGGTTCCATAATTGGATATTACAAATTTATTTGACTCAAAGACAAGCTTGTAGCCATCTCTACACAGAAGAGATCCGCTAACAAGATTTTTATTGACAGAGGGGACATAATGCACGTTCTTCAGCCGCATGATCTTGTGCAAAGTAAACTTCAGATCGACCGTGCCAACACCATGAACAGAAGCACTTGAACCATTGCCCATCAGCACAGTGGAAGTCCCTGTGATCTGATAAGACGAAAATATGGAAATATCACCACACACATGCAAATTAGTACCCGTGTCAATCAACCAACCAGGAGAATGACATACTGAAAGAATTATGGGAAATATACCGTACCCAGCATCTTTCATGTCAGTGTCACCAATGACAACATTAGCGGTCTTGCTGCCTTTCCTAAGATGACGCTTGTCATAATGATTAGGGCAACTAGGAGCCCAATGGTCAGGATCTCCGCACACATGACAAACAACTTTCTTCTCGTTATTCTTCTTCTTGAAGTTCGTGTGTTGTATAGCCTTGTTCTTCCCATTAAATTTTTCTTTACCATCAAACATGCCCTTGTTCTTGAATTTGTGGGGCTGGATGTTTTTCTTCTATACTAGATTGGCACTAGAATCTTCCTCAATACTTCGAGCACCTTGTTTTTCCCATCAAATTTTACTTTACCATCAAACATGCCTTTGTTCTTGAATTTGTGGGGCTGGATGTTTTTCTTCTGTACCAGATTGGCACTCGAATCTTCCTCAATACCTCGAGCACGGTTATCCTTTGCTCTCGCATTTTCTTCCACATCAAGAGTACCAATGAGATCCGGAACTGAAAACTCCTACCTCTTATGCTTCAGTAAGGTAGCAAAGTTCATCCACGAAGGAGGAAGCTTAGTGATGATAACTCCGGCAACAAACTTGTCTGGTAGCTTACAATTGAAGTGCTCAAGTTCTTTAGCAAATGACTGTATCTCATGAGCTTGCTCAACCACGGAGCGCTCTTCAGTCATCCTGTAATCATAGAATTGCTCTATGATGTACAGCTCAGTGCCAGCATCCGAGACCCCAAACTTGGCCTCGAGTGCGTCCCACATATCTTTTCCATTATCAATTGACGCATAAGCATCAACTATGTTATCACCAAGAACACTCAAGAGAGCATCCTTAAATAGGGTATCCATTTTCTGAAAAGCTTGTTCATGTTGAGCATCATATTCTCCTTCAGGTTTGTCAAGAGTGGCGTCATAGTAACTCGTGGTTTGAAACAATAAGACTGCTCTCATGCGCCACCTCTTATAGTGGATACCCTCAAACATAGGAGGTCTTATGAAAGCAGCAAAACCACTCGGAGTAAATTGCCTATAATAAGGTTTTTGGATTGTTGGAAATATGAGCAATTTATCGAATGATTGTATTAACAAAAATATTAGATAAAGTATGACTAATATAACAGAGATCAAACTAGTCATGTGATCTGACAGAGAGCAGCAGACGAAGGGTGCAGCGTTCGTATTCAATATCCGCTCGGCTCGTTCCCGCAACCCGTGCCGGGGCGGGCGGCGGAGGAGGAGCGCGTGTGGATGACCCTCTTGTTCTCATGCTCATATAAGTGGGGAATGAACCTTCCTTATATGGAGGTCCAATTCCCACTAAACTAACAATGTAAGACTAAACTTTAGTAGTATCCCTTGCCTTACACGAACGGGCTAAGTGTGCCTTTAGGATTTGTTTAGGAATTTCTGAAATAGTTATTGAACTATTCCAAAATAGACTAAATTTCAGTATCGTTCACTTCATGGACAACGACGTATCAAAATGGTACCGGAAAACCGCGTGATTTTTTCTACACACCCGCCAGATCATCAACTAGTACGTACTATTCCGTTGGCGATCAATTCTCAACTTGTGAAGCACGAGCTAACCAGGACAAGTTCCCCCGAACACCCGACGCCTTCAGTAATGTGGAGCGGCCCCTCAGGTAGCCATATGCCCCATATGAATAGATGAGACCTTTTACAGTACAACATTTAATTTTAGACCGTTTATTTCTGGGATCCAACGGCAAAGATATGACAATACTTCCACGAAATTCTTGTAGTATATTGAGGTGACAGGGGCAGTTTGTGTAGTTCATTATTGTATAGATCCTGCAGCGGGAGAGGGACGGAGATCGCCGGAGCTGCCGTTCAGGATGCCGACGGAGTGGGGCTTGGATGATGGTGGTGGCCCACCACGGATTGGGTTGGAATGCTGGTTGTGCGTCGGCGGGAGCATGGGTCTGGTCGGCGAGGAGCCGAAAGAACACACGTCTCATTCGGCCGTGCCGCCCTTCAAGACACTGCTCCTTCGTTGAGTTTGACGTTCGTGTATACACCTCGTGTCTTTTCCCATTTCCTATCACTTCTTCACAATTGATACGGCGCTAGCTCGTTGAGGGTTCCATTTGAAATGAGACCTTTTACAGGACATCCGTTGCATAGTAGTTTGGCTTCGAGTGATCCACGACGCCTGATTTGCACATTGTAAAATCGCAGTTCGCCTCCAGCTTGGGATCTTTAAGGTCCATAGACGATAAATTTCTATTGAAAGCATTCATTGGGACTTTCGGCTCTCGCGAAAATCATGAATTGAGGATAAATGCTGTACCAAGGCCAAAAACAAGACGTTAGTAATGCCGGCGAGTGTATTCTCGTTCCTCTGCTTCAACAGTATGTGTATATATCGTGTAGCGTAGCGACTAATCATGTATTAGCCTGCATTTGTGTAACGAGAAGCAGAGCGTGACGCCGTGACATGTGCTGCTCCTCTACAAACTGTGCGTTTTTGCATCCTGCTACCTCTCATGCTGAACTGTCGAACTACAAGTACACCCGTATGGACAAAGCAACAAAAGAATTAATATCCTTCTCATCACGGTGATATATCGATAATCAGCTGCCTAAATCAAATATATAGCATTGTATTGTACTGGACTAGACTCCATGCACGCTTATGCACAATATTGAGTATATATAATCTCAGAGGTCTCGGGAAAGTAGCTATAGCACTTGGTAATATAGAGGGAGGAGGGAAAGAAGTAGTCTTAAAAGGGGTGCATGTGTGAACACTTGAGCTAGAGTAGCTGAAGAGAGTTATAAAGCCGGTAGAGTAAATCTGTGTGGCTTCGGTGTGCTCCTGATTTTTTTTATTTTTTTTAGGGGAGGTGTGCTCCTGATGATGTTGACGTTTTGTGTCAACAAGACAGATGACCTTGCTTAAGTAATGGAAGGGTTTAGTTTGCAAAAAGAAAAGAGGAGAGAATAGATGAGATAGCACAGCAAGAGTAAATACGATAGTGGGTTATAAAACTTCTCATGGTTTTATTAGGAATTACAAAAGTAACAATGCAATTTTATCTTAAAATTGGACATTCATGGACATTGTCGTTTTCTAAGGGGAGATGGAGATAACCTATATACTTAACCCATGTACCAAATAAACTAGAACTCATATTGCACACTCGTAACGGAACGAGAACATCTGACTTCAAGTCACCCGACTTTATGTACCTAGCATGTGGGTCAGGCTGCTTGTAATGGATAGTATCATACCTTAGTATCATGCACATGATACTAAGCTATGATACTACCTCCGTAATGCACAGTATCATATACTAGTATCATAGGTAACCTTATTTATTGACATGCATGATACATAGTAGCATAGCATTTAATATGATACAGTATCATGATATGATACTCAACACTCTCTTTCTTTATTTAATTCTATGCCACCTCAGCCAAATAGTCTAGTTGGCATGCATGATACTAGCTATAATACTACCATTATGACCAGCCTCAGCTATTGTGAGACGCACATGTCAGTCACCCCAAAGTTGGTGACTTAATTAAGTCAGGCCATACATTTTTTTGTAGCACACAGCTCAAAATATGGGTTACAGTTTGGAATGGAAGATAAAGTCAATGTTATGGGCCCAGATTTGGATGCACACAAGCATAATTTTATTACATAAAATTCCAGATATTTAGATCGAATAAGTCGGTTTTAAAAAGAGAGAATATCCGGAGGACATTGTCTTTAGGATTGATCTGCAGTGTGCGTTTTGTTAGTCCTCTTCTCTACCATAAACCACATTGCTATCAATAAGGACCAACATTCTCAGCACAACACCATCTTCACTACAACCACATAGTTTCCAAAAGACTCTGAGATGTGCAGTCCTAAAATGTTTCGGTATGTACGAGAACGGTGGGAGGATATTAGATTTGCAGTTAAATCAAATCTCTACGAACTTGTCTGGATTGAGTGTTATTTCTATATCCTCCCAGTGTTTAGTTCAAGATTTTTCGACATCACATCACTTGGGTACTCAGAAACAACTTCCTTCCCTAAAAACAAGACTGTAGATTCAACATTCTAAAATACATCGGTACTCCAAAGCACTTGCATGTGATGTAGTACAAAAGTTAAAATATACCCACCCTTCTCACATTCCCCACCTGCTCGCCTATTTGAGACTCGTCTCCAACTCTTCCGCTTCACCCCTTTTACTCTTCGACGGGTCTGTACATAGTAGTTTTAGGTCTAGGTTTAGGGTTGGTTTTTCCCCTGTAGCGACTAATGACATGAGTTTTTTTTTATCTTTCCACCAATGCTTGTGAGTCATGGCTTCTGGTTGGCTTCCACTCGGTGTTGTCCATAGTGTACACTGGCCGTCGGAGGCATGTCATAAGAGACCTCTATCAATGCGCTCGTGTGTCGGCTGGGTCTACAGAAGAAGAGAAAGGCTTCTCTTGATCCACTCTATTCCCTAGGTAGCTCAAGGGAGAACAACTAGGAGTTCGAATTCGAATTGTTTGGATTCATTATCGCATCAGAGAACAGCCTCTGTTGTTGGATCTTAACAATCTTAGTTGCTCCTATCTTAGCTCATCGTAGATGGTGGTTGTGGTCGACCTAAGGTTCGTTGGGGTTCTCACACCTTGGTGGTCAATTGCCGCCCTCTGACATCGATTTTTCTCGCCAAAGGGCAGCTATGTGGAGTTCTCATGGATCATATTGGTGCCATCTACTACTTTTCCTCCTGGATATGATGCCTAAAGGATGGTAGCCTGGCTTTGCCTCGATTTATGAACCCTCCACCTCTGGCAAGACCGGGCCGCGATATTACGATGTTCTCTCCCTTCCAAGTGGTTTTGTCCCCGGTAATGGAGAAGTTTGTTCGGTGAAGTCTCCAGAAAGAAGAAAGACCAAATTGCAATTTGCTTATAGTGTTTGGGATCTTTTCCGTAAAGTTATCACACCCATTTGTAATAATATTTAATCTTGGGTCGTTAAGTCAACTATTATGTAATGTTTGAAATTAGTGAAGCTTCTCTTGGTCCTTTAGCTCTTTTGGACCCTTCTCCGGTTAAAAAACGCATTTGCATGTGCCACAAATCGGATCAGGTGCACATAGAGGTTGCAAGCGCAACTCATTACCATGCAACACAAAGTCAAGTCATGAATTTTCTCATCACAAATGAACAAAACTCACAAATTATTTTCCTCTTTCACCCACAAAAAGCAGTGAGGTAAGAATAGCACCACTACAAGGGCGAATACAATATGCGATTAATGTCAGCCCCTGCAAGTAGGTTCCTCTATGTTAGTCATCCGTGTATACACCATGTGGCATGGAAACTAATCATGTATTGGCTCTACTCCTATTTCCGATGTAGTAGAGCCCCACTCGTGTTGGATCTCCAAAAAACATACTTATTGCACATTTTTGCATCCTGATATCTCCCATGCCGAATTGTCAGACTAATGAGTACAGTGGTGAATGGGCGAAGCAACTAAAGAATGAATATCCTTGTCATCATGTTCATATACCGAAAAACCAGCCACCAAAGCACATATATAGCATTGGACAAGGTTGTGTGCATGCCTACTACCGTAAGTTACTGCGTATATATGCAATATCCAGATTCTCAGTAGAGTAGTTATAGAACTTGGCTATACAAAGGGAGGAGAGAAATAAATAGTTTAGAAAGTGGATTTGTGAAAACAAGAGCTAGAGCAGTTGAAGAGTTAAAATTGTTAGAATAATTGAGAGGCAAGATAAGATAGGTGGACAAGTGTAAATACCATTTCAAATTATAAGATTTCACATGCTATTACAAACAATCACAAAATTACAAATCCATTATTTCTGAAATAGATATACATGGATATTGTTGTTTTTCTATAAGAACATGGTGATTATCTATTTACTTAACCCCATATACCAAAAATCCTACTACTCATATTCCACACTTCCAACTTTCATCACAGGTGCACCTACAAGCTGCTAGCACAAAAGTAAAAAAAAATGGTTTGGAAAAGAAGATAAAGTCAAGCCTACCTACCCAGCTTCGGATGCACACAAGCATAAGTTTTTTACAAGAAAAATATGCTAGATGTAAAAAAAAATTACAAAACATATGCTAGATGTCTAGAAAAAATAAATAGGTTTACAAAAGATTGAAAAAAATCACTAGAACATATTCTTTGAGATGTGAGCATGCTTCCGAGTAGTCATCCTCTCCACCATGTGTGACTTTACTATAAATCGGGACCAAAATTGCCCACACGACGTCACCCACTATGCTCCACACAGTCTCGAAAGACCATGCATGTCAATGGTACAAGAATGGTGGGAGAATATTCGGTATTTTTTAGCCAATTCGTATCTCAAAGGACCTTATTGTGTGAATTTTTTTAGTTCTCTCGATATGTAGTTCAATAATTTCCACATCACTTCACTTGAGTGCTTGGCAACCATTTTTTGTTCCCCAAAAAGGTTGTAATCTGCCTTCGAAGGGCATATGCAGTGGTTGATAAGTCAGTTTTGTCTAAAGCCTGCCAAGTAATCTAGAGATACAAAACATATGCAATGGGTTATCTCTTGCTGTTATCTCTAGTAACTAGGCATAGAAATATATAATGAAAAATATTGGTGCTAAGAGATTATCTCTTAATTAAGAGAATGTAATATTTTTTGTAGTTTCTCTCCCCTCTACCTCAGGATCCGTACTCTCAAGCAGGCGCAAGTGACACAAAACATACATGGCTACGAGTCGCTTCAATGCAAAAGCCTGAATTTTTTTAAAATATTTGTCCCCTTCCACCCACAGAAAAAAAAAGAATCTTCTAGAAGTACATTGTTTTCAGACGAACTCAAATTCCACTTCCCGCTACTAGCTGGATCGAGAAGACTGCAGCAATATAGGGCCATAACACTAGCCACGGTAGGAAATTTCCAACGAACAAAAATGTTGACCAGGCCATCGAGTTCTCGTCACTGCTGCCGACGTGTGTGTGGCCAGCACAGTCGACTCATGACTCCTCGGACAACACGGCCACCAACCTATACAAGTCACCAAATCGAACCGAGAAACCATGTTGATTCCGATTACGCGTCATATCACTAGCCGTGCATGCATGCACCCTGGCTATAGACTGCTATTCCATATCAACCAGTGATTTGTTAAGGTTCCGACCCGAACCTTTGAAGCTTATGACCAGATGAACAAGAAGACGTCAATCTGTATGGATGGACGATACCGTTGCAAAGTTGGCTCTGGGAGGTTGATGAGACCTGGCATGTTGTATGTAAAGTCGCATTTCCCTTGCGTTCAGCTCGGTTCACACTGGAGTGTTGCCTGGTTTGAGATCTTCAACAACAAAACACCCTTGTCTCTTCCTCGCAAGCTCATCACAACGACGATCACTTTGTGCACTCGCAAGCTTCACTGCTCGAGTCGAGTCAAACGCTAGATGATTATATGTACTAGTTTACCTAGTGATCTTAGGGATATCTATGCCTTGCGGTCTAGTAGGGTCTCAAAAGAACGCCCACCACTGGTAACTGAGTTACTGTGGGCAGAAAAAAGTTACTAATGGCGGGCACAGAACCACACAAGCCACTGCTACTTGAGTTATCAATGGTGGGCACATATTGCAGCCCGCCGCTGGTATTTTCGGATAGATTTGTTGTTGGACCAACATTACAGTGACAGACAACTATCTGCCACTGGTAACTCAAGTATTATTGATGGACATAGTTTCGTGCCCGCCACTGGTAACATTAGTTTGTCTCATCAAAAATCCGGACAATGTTACTAGTGGCAGGCGCAAATTGGCGCCCGTCACTGGTAAGCCAATCGCAGTGGCGGGTGAGGTTTTGCGTCTGCCACTGGTAATTTGTCAGATTACCATTGGTAGGCGCTAGACTGCCCCCGCCACTATTGTGAGCCCACCTATAAGTCTTTTTCTAGTAGTGCCCATCCTTCTACGTAATGAGGGCAATGTTCAGCGAGCTAAGCAAGTGGTGGTTGGAGGTGTGCAAGCTCAAGAAGTGGTTGACCGCAAGCAAAACGTCAACTTTGATGATATCCCAGCAATCCTTAATGAAAGTCCTGAAGAAACCATCACGCCCTAGAGATTTGTCACTAGGAAGATCAAATTTGGCCGCCTTGACGTCTTCCTTGGAAAAAAACTTCCCCAAGATCTGAGAGGCACAAGTGAGAGCGGGGATACCTTCCACTTTGTGTCAATGTTCCGGAGCAGGCCTTGCTTGGTGACTTCGGCAAAGTGATCTTGAATGATGGTATTTTTTTTATCATGATCGTGACCCATCCATTGTTGTGTTTGAGGTGATGGGTGAAGTTTTTCCTTCTTCTATGATTGACTTTGAGATGAAAGAAGCGAGTCTTGACAGCTCATTCCTTAAGGTTCTTGATTTTTGATCTTTCCCTTTTGCACACTCTTACAAGCACAACTATCCCAACCACTTTCCTCTTTGGCCTTCGCTTAGCCTAAAGTGATTTTACTTGGATTCACAGTGAACCGGATCGAAGGGCGGATACGATGGGCTATGGTGCTTGGTGACTTTGTAGAGCAAAGTCACTGAACCCCCGATCGGATAGATGCATGATTTTGCATGGTATTTGGCTATAATAGATCGGCGAGATCTGACTGACACATTGTAAAGCCCAAGTTCACCTGCATCTTAGAGTCCTTAACCTTTACAGATATTAAAATTTATTATTAGGAACATCCATCCGGATAGAGCTCTAAAATAATATAGGTATACTTCATGCTTCCAACTTCTCACAAAAATCATGAAGTGTGGAACGCTCTACTATGAGGACTAAGACGAAGACAATGAACGGTGGTGCCGCTGCTCCAATGTTTTTTGGCAACTAATGATGTATTAGCCCTACGTGGGTTACTGAGGAAGTAGAGCACAACTCTGTTGAATGACCCAAAGGCATACATTTGGTACATTTTTCCATCCTGATACTTCCTATGTCTAAATGTCGGACAACCGAGTACACAGGTGAATGGACGAACCAACTAAAGAATGAATATCCTTCCCATCATAGTTATATATCGACAAGTGATCGTCCAATCACATATATAGTTTTGGACTATGTCGTCTACACTCCTACTATCGGCTACTGCGTAATAGCACTTGACAATATATATGGGGGAAAGGGAAGAACTATTCTAAAGTGCGAAGACTAGAGGTAGAGCAGTTGAAGAGAGTAAAAGTGGGTAGAATAAATCAGAGAATAGATAACATAGGAAGGCAAGAGTAAAAATAATAGTGAATTATAAACTTCACATGCTTTTACAAAATAAAAAAATAAAATTACAATTTTCTTTTAGATTTGACACTCATGGACATTGTTGTTTTTCTATAGGAATATGAAAATTACATGTCTACTTAAATCATATACCAAAGAAACTGTAATTTATATTGTACACTCCTAGCTACGATACACAGGCCTCTACCAGTCACATTTTTTAGCACAAAGCTCAAAATTTTGTTTGAAAAGGAAGATAAGGTCAAGCTTACCGGCCCATATTCGGATGCACACAACCATAATCTTATTACAAAAATATGAGATATCAAGGATGAATAGATCAGGCATGTTATATACCATGTACCACATTCCTATGAGCATGGACCAGAATTGCCTTCATAACACACCATGTTAACGATCATCCACATGGTCTCGAAAGACCTTGTGATGCCAGGTTTCCACAGTTGTACCTTTGGCCAATGGACTTCCAAAACGCCACAATATTTTATTGTTGAACGGTCAATGGGCGAACCTGAATATGATCTCATTAAAAATAGATTAATCTGTTTATAATGAAACCAAATTTAAAACCATAATAGCCCGAGGGGCAATACATTTTGTCAAAGCAAGAACACATAGAACATACACAAAACTCCAAGTACGTAATTTTAAGGCAACATAAATATCAGCCACCTAATCATATCGGTGGTTGTGTGATGCAGAACAGGTTATGTCATAGGCGCATACAAGCATGACTGATAAAGAGAGAGGTTGTCAACATGCCAGAAGAAAACACAGGGAGAACTCCCTGCAAGGACACACCAAGAGGGCTCTAGTTGAAGCAACTTGAAAACCACATTCACGAAGACCTCATGCTATCATATACTAGTAGCTACACTATCGTTCATCGGGTCAAGGACATGAAGAATATACGAATTCTCTGTCGCAATGGTGGTCATAGCCCATGGGACGTGGGCAGAATGAGTGATGCAAGTGTTACATGACCTTCAAGAGTTCTGCTGGCCGAAGGGCGGATGTTATTGCCTAGAGGGGAGTGTAAATGAAGGGCACGCACAACCAGAAGTTGATGATAGCAAAGGCACCGAGCTGCGTCAGCAAGGAGACTTTGGAGAAGCTATTGAAGGAAATATGCCCTAGAGGCAATAATAAAGTTGTTATTTATATTTTCTTATATCATGATAAATGTTTATTATTCACGCAAGAATTGTATTAACTGGAAACTTAGTACATGTTAGAATACATAGACAAACAGTGTCACTAGTATGCCTCTACTTGACTAGCTCGTTGAATAAATGATGGCTATGTTTCCTGACCATAGACAAGAGTTGTCACTTGATTAACGGGATCACATCATTGGAGAATGATGTGATTGACTTGACCCATCCATTAGCTTAGCACGATGATCGTTTAGTTTGTTGCTATTGCTTTCTCCATAACTTATACATGTTCCTCTGACTATGAGATCATGCAACCCCCGAATACCGGAGGAACACTTAGTGTGCTATCAAACGTCACAACGGAACTGGGCGACTATAAAGATGCTCTACAGGTGTCTCCGATGGTGTTCTTTGAGTTGGCATAGATCGAGATTAGGATTTGTCACTCCGAGTATTGGAGAGGTATGTCTGGGCCCTCTCGGTAATGCACATCACTATAAGCCTTGCAAGCAATGTAACTAATGAGTTAGTTGCAGGATGGTGCATTACGGAACAAGTAAAGAGACTTGCCGATAACGAGATTGAACTAGGTATTGAGATACCGACGATCGAATCTCGGGCAAGTAACATACCGATGACAAAGGGAACAACATATGTTGTTGTGCGGTTTGACCGATAAAGATTTTCGTAGAATAGGTACGAACCAATATGAGCATCCAGGTTCCGCTATTGGTTTTTGACCGGAGATGAGTCTCGGTCATATCTACATAGTTCTCGAACCCGTAGGGTCCGCACGCTTAACATTTGGTGACGATCGATATTATGAGTTTCTGTGTTTTGATGTACCGGAGGTAGTTCGAAGTCCCGGATTTGATCATGGACATGACGAGGAGTCTTGAAATCGACGAGAGATAAAGATCAGAATGGTTCCGGATGAGTTCGGGCATTTTGCGGAGTACCGGGAGGTTACCGGAACCCCCCGTGGAGTATATGGGCCTTAGTGGAACAGATGAGAGGAAGGGAAAAGGTGGGAGGTGTCGTGGTAACGATTCCGACAATAAGAGAGGGGTAGGATAAAGGAGCATGGTCTATCGAGATGCAAATGGGTGACACGGTGGTTTTAGCGAGTTAGGGCCTCTCACGGTAGAGATAACAACCCTACGTCTCGTGCTCCGGAGAGGCTTTGTTTTATCTGAGTATGTATCCGGATATTACAATCTGTGTTTGACAGAGAGAGGGGAGAGCGGATCTCCATGCCTGAGCTATGTCCTGAGACTAATGGTTAGAAAGAGAGAGAGGTGGAAGAAAAGAGCCCCCTTAGTCTAGTGGTGGGGGTGGCTTATATAGAGTGCGCCACCCCCTCACCCCTTATGTTACACGGTGGAGCATCAATGCCATAATGCCTGCCCACTACAAAACCGTCATGCTGACTATTGGTCTTTGCATATCCGAGTGAGTTACACGGTCGAGTGGAATGAGCTCGTCGAGTGAAGTGCCGTGCTCCGAGTGGTTGTCGCCGTCCGAGTGACTTTCAAGTTGCGGTACATCTGGACAGCGATCTGGCCCAGGAGCCCAGTACAAAGTATACGGTGTCCATGGGTAGGGCCTTTAGGTCAGGCTTGTTACCCTACCCCCAATACATGTCCTCGTCATTAGCACCCGAATCGGTCGAGGTTGAGCGGGTCGAATCGAGGTGAATTCCCAGATGAGTCTAGTGCTGCAGAGGCACTTATGAACTCCCTCTGGTCACCCGGCGATCTTATCTCCGCATGTTGCCTTGACGGATTCCAGACTGTATGGTGTCCGAGTGAAATGAACTCAAACGGGTCCGCAGAGGAGCGTTAAACTCACCTTATAGCAATTTTTTGGAGTGATTTGGAGCTGGACATGCATTGAGTAACTGATTACTCGGAATTTCTTCACGCCTGGAACGTGTCTCTTTTTGTTGTTTGGCCGTCACTCGGACCAGGCGGACCGTTCCGAGTGGATACCATTTCAATGGGGGCGCGCTGAGTGCACCCACTGGGTGTAGTCCCAAAGACTGCCGTCGACTGCGGGCAGTCGGCGGGAGTCTTAGAGCCTGTCCTTTTTGTTGTTGTTTGGCCGTCACTCGGACCGGGCGGACCGTTCCGAGTGGATACCAACAGTCGGCGGGAGTCTTAGAGCCTGTCTTTTTTGTTGTTGTGTTCATCACTCGGACTGGTCAGGCCGTACCGAGTGGAGATTACTCCAGTGGGGGCACGCTGAGTGCACCCAGTGGGTGTAGTCCCCGAGACCACCGTCGACTGCGGGCAGTCGGCGGGGGTCTGAGAGAACTAAAACTCTTCTTGGTACTGATCGAACTTGTTCTTCTCTGACTCGGAGGTCGAGTAATTCTGGAGCTGGTTTTGCATCGAGCAAAATGTTTCTTTCCGAGTTCTTTTCCAGTGGGGGCACGCTGAGTGCACCCGCTGGGTGTAGACCCCGAGCCTCTATCGGACTAGATGAGTCGGGCAGAGGGTTTAAGTCTCCTAGTAAACCTCCACGCAGTCGACACGGTAAATATCTTTTAGTCTGAAATTGAGTCAATCGGATGCATCTTCAGGTGCTTGACATGGTAAATAAGCTCAGCCTGGAGCTGAGTCAGTCGGAATGATCTTCGTTCACTCGGCACGGAATAAATTCAGCCTGGAACTAGGTCAAGCAGGTGAATCTTCATGCTCTCGGCACGGTGAATGAATTCGGCTTTGAAACTGCCGATTGTAGAAAAAAGCTGGACACTCCAGGGAGTAATCTTTCCATTAGTACTTCTACCATTAGATTTTGCATGCAAGGGGTATTTGTAAGAGAACTTTGTATCCACAGAGGAGCTTCATTTTCACCCTTTTGCATGAAAGGGGCATTTGTCCGAGTGGACGTGCTTCCCGACTGATCGAGGTATGTTGACTGCAAGGAAAGACTTAGTGGCACTTGTATGTCTCCCGGAGAAGATAGACTAGTGGTCTGACATGGACGTGCATGAAACCCGAGTGACGATCGAGGCTAGTGTGTAGGCTGACTCTCCGGAGAGAGGCCACTTATTATCCCAGGGGAACACCAGCACGTGCCATCTCTGAGTCCAAGTTTGTGAAACTGACGCCTTGGAACCTAGGATAGGGCCAAGTTATCCGTAGAGGAGCGTTGTTTTCACCCTCTTGCAGTCTTGAAGATGACTTTAGGTAATGATTTGGGCGATCGTCCGAGTGGACAGTACTACCCTTATAGATTTTTGGCAGACTGGGCAATTATGGTCAGAAAGATATTCCTGATGTGATCAATGGGTTGATTGAATGG
Source organism: Triticum monococcum (assembly GCA_034509565.1). Taxonomy (NCBI): domain Eukaryota; kingdom Viridiplantae; phylum Streptophyta; class Magnoliopsida; order Poales; family Poaceae; genus Triticum; species Triticum monococcum. Next base: position 703,658,360 of record CM067847.1, read on the forward strand.
GCGTAACCCCTGAGGGAGGCATGGCCAACGGCTGTGCGTAGCCCCCGAGTGATGCTCGAAAGAGGCAAGCTTGCTACATAATGTGATATGAGGTTTGATCATATGAGTAACTTAGTCTTTCTCGTGTTGGGGGTGTAGAGGTAAAGACATGTCCAACTAATGGTGACGCGTGAGGTGGCCAAGGGGCGATGATGTGTACAACCGAGTGACGATGCGCGGGGCGGCCGAGTGGTGAAGACATGCACAACCGAGTGGCAACGCGCGGGGCGGCCGAGTGGTGAAGATGTGCACAACCGAGTGGCGACGCGCGGGGCGGCCGAGTGAGGATGCGCGAGGTGGCCGAGTGAAGGACTACGGGGCTATTTGGTTCTAAGACTAGCATTGCCACACTTTGCCACACATTTTTGCCAAGCTTGCCTAAGGTTAGTTCATCAAAATGAGAGCCACAAATTGGCAAGCCTAAGAGAATCTTGCCACACTTTTTATGTGTATGCCATGTGGGGCCCAAGTATGGCTTGCCTAAGGTGTGGCTTGAACCAAACACTCACCTAAGTTGGTCAAACTTGCCTAATCTTAGTTGTGGCAATCTTTGGCTAAGTTAGTCACAAACCAAACAGCCCCTACGTGTTCAGCCAAGTGGTGACGCACGGGGCGGCCGTGTGACGAAGGCATGTACAACCGAGAGGCGACGCGCGGAGCGGCCAAGTGGTGAAGACGTGCACAACCGAGTGGCGATGTGCGGGACGGCCGAGTGAGGATGCACGAGGTGGCCGAGTGAAGGATTACGTGTCCAGCCAACGGGTGACGTGCGGGGCGGCCATGTGGTGAAGGCATGCATAACCGAGAGGCGACGCGTGGAGCGACCAAGCGGTGAAGACGTGCGCAACCGAGTGGCGACGTGCGGGATGGCCGAGTGAAGATACATGAGGTGGCCGAGTGAAGGACTACGTGTCCAGCCAAGTGGATGAAATTGTCTTCGAAGGAGTTAGCCAGATCCTTTCGAAGTTAATGTAGCGACGAGGTTGATGTAGTGTGGTTGCGATGCAACAAGACCGGCGTGACAACTGAGTCTGAGTAGGAATGAAGATGGCGCGCAGAGCGTCTGGGTGATTATAAAACTTTTCAAAGTGGTGGGTCGAATGCACTTGTTGAAGTGAAGGATCTAACTGGTGATGAAGCACTCGACCACTCAGGAGAGTGTCATTCCAAATGAGTTGCAGCCCCCGAGTGTGGCGTAGCTCCCGAGCGTACTACAGGCTTCAACAACGGACATGTCGGAATACGGGAAATATAGTGTTGAATGGATAATTTGTAATTCATCGAGTCGGACTCGGGTAAGGATGAGGAGAAATTTCTGAGTGATACTCGAAAGAGGCAAACTCGCAAAAAGAGTGACGTGTGAAGTTTAATTATAAAAGGGACTTATCTGTCTCATGCCTGATGAGGTCTATATTATCGATGGAGAGGATTCCACAGAGGGGTTGGCCGGATGTGTTTGAAGCCAACAGAGCGACAAGGTCAGTGTTGTGGTGCGCTAGGACCAGTATGGTGACTGAGTCCGAGCAGCGATGAAGTTGGCGCATTGGGCTGTCAAGTGATCGCGTAACTTGTGTAAAAAATGGCACAAGTCAACAAAATAATTTCTTGAGCAAATTTGATGTGTGCTGAAATGATTTGTGTGAATAACACCCATAGACACCCGCTGGGAGTGCAAGGGGCTTGCTGGTTAACCACCAAGAGTCTAAAAGAGCGAAGGATTTGTTCGAACTTGTCGAAGTGAGAGATCCTACTGAACTCGTTGGAATACTGGCTAAAATAAAACGGAAGTGTAGTGTTTCGATTGAGTTGCAGCCCCGGAGGACCGATGCAAACTCGAAATGAAGAGCGACACATGGTGTTCGTGAATGATGTGTGCGAAAAAATGGAAGTTGGACTCGGGAGTCACATAACCAGTACTAAGCAAGTATGTGAAAATAAACAGCCGAGCGTAGAGGTACACTCGATGGCATGGCCTCCGAGTGAACGTGATGTGTAAATTACGGGATACTCGGAAAGACGGAAATAACATAATGTAAAATGACTTAGCTGTCTGAAGGCACGTGAGTGGCTGAGTGGTGATGACGCGACCAACCGAGTGGCGACACGCGGGGCAGCCGAGTGGTGACGAGGCAATGGTGACAGTCGACCTTCGTCTCGGTGTCCTTGCGGATAGGGATGGAGCGCACATTATACTTGTGATGCAGCTCCTTGAATTAGAGGTTTGCTCTTGTCTCGGTCGGATTTTAGCTACTTAGGCGAGTCCTTAGACTGCAGCTAAGCCTCCGAGTGGGAGGCTTACTCTCCACTCGGTAGGATTTCAAACACTTAGGCGAGTACTGGACTGTAGCTAAGCCCCCGAGTGGGAGGTTTGCTCTCCACTCGGTAGGATTTTTTCAAACTTAGGCGAGTACTGGACTGCAACTAAGCCCCCGAGTGGGAGGTTTGCTCTCCACTCGGTAGGATTTTTTTCAAACTTAGGCGAGTACTGGACTACAACTAAGCCCCCGAGTGGGAGGTTTGCTCTCCACTCAGTAGGATTTTTTTCAAACTTAGGCGAGTACTGGACTGCAGCTAAGCCCCCGAGTGGAACGTTTGCTCTCCACTTGATAGGATTTTTTCAAACTTAGGCGAGTACTGGACTGCAGCTAAGCCCCCGAGTGGGAGTTTGCTCTCCACTCGGTAGGATTTTTTCAAACTTAGGAGAGTACTTGGACTGCAGCTAAGCCCCCAAGTGGGAGGTTTGCTCTCCACTCGGTAGGATTTCTTGAACTTAGGCGAAACAGATTCGCAGCTAACTCACCCACTGGGGGATTTTGGCAAAGGCGACGCGCGGGGCGGCCGAGTGGTGATGAGGTGACCAACCGAGTGACGACGCGCGGAGCAGCCGAATGGTTATGAGGTGACCAACTGAGTGGCGACGCGCGGAGCGGCCGAATGGTTATGTGGTGACCAACCGATTGGCGGCGCGCGGAGCGGCCGAATGGTTATGAGGTGACCAACCGAGTGGCGACGCGTGGAGCGGCTGAATGGTTATGAGGTGACCAACCGAGTGGCGATGCGTGGAGCGACCGAATGGTTATGAAGTGACCAACTGAGTGGCGACGTGCGGAGCGGCCGAATGGTTATGTGGTGACCAACCGAGTGGCGATGCACGGAGCGGCCGGATGGTTATGAGGTGACCAATTGAGTGGCGACGCGCGGAGCGGCCGAATGGTTATGTGGTGACCAACCGATTGGCGGCGCGCGGAGCGGCCGAATAGTTATGAGGTGACCAACCGAGTGGCGACGCGTGGAGCGGCCGAATGGTTATGAGGTGACCAACCGAGTGGCGACGTGCGGAGCGGCCGAATGGTTATGTGGTGACCAACCGAGTGGCGATGCGCGGAGCGGCCGAATGGTTATGTGGTGACCAACCGATTGGCGGCGCGCGGAGCGGCCGAATGGTTATGAGGTGACTGACCGAGTGGTGACGCGACCAACCGAGTGGCGACGCGCGGAGCGGCCGAATGGTTATGTGGTGACCAACCGATTGGCGGCGCGCGAAGCGGCTGAATGGTTATGAGGTGACCAACCGAGTGGCGACGCGCGGAGCGGCCGAATGGTTATGAGGTGACCAACCGATTGACGGCGCGCGGAGCGGCCGAATGGTTATGAGGTGACCAACCGAGTGGCGACGCGCGGAGCGGCCGAATGGTTATGAGGTGACCAACCAAGTGGCGACGCATGGAGCGGCCGAATGGTGATGAGGTGACCAACCGAGTGACGACGCGCGGAGTGGCCGAATGGAGTACACGCGTCCCGCTGAGTGACGATGCGCAGGGAATCCGAGTGAAATAGACGCGTCCCACGGAGTGGCGAGGCGCGGGGCGTCCGAGTGATTAAGACTCGTCCCGCGGAGTGGCGGCGAGCGCGGCGTCCGGGTGATGTAGAGACGTTTCACGGAGTAATGACGCGCGGGGTGTCCGAATGAAGTAGACCCGGCCCGTGGAGTGGCGATGCGCGAAAAATTCGAGTGAAGTAGACGCGTCTCGCGGAGTGGCGAGGCGCGGGGCGTCCGAGTGATGTTGACGCATCATGCGACACAACGACGCATGGGTGGCCAAGCAACGTAGATACGTGCCGCGGAGTAACAATGCGCGGGTCGTCTGAGTGATGTAGACGCATTTCGCAGCTAGCACGGCGACACGCGGGACGTTAAGTGACGACGCGCGTGACCAAGTGATGCTGGTACGACCAGTTGAGCGACGGTCTGTCTGTCATCGTGTTATTCGCCTGAACGAAATGTCCGCCCGGGTGAACTGCTGTCGGTGGACAACGACGGGACAAGTGACCTACAAGTTAGTAGCAAGTATAGCTACGAATATTTGTTTGATGCACCAGCATTTTCCTGCACGTTAGCAAGTATAGCCAGCATAGCCACCGAGTTAACGGCATGCATGCATGCATTAATTAACCAGCGCTGAAGCAACGCACTTATGGCCGCACTAATTAACGGTAAATGATGTTGTAAATCCTCGCCAATTGACCGCTTAATTAGGCGATTATACCTGGACAAAGCGGAGCCCGCGGGGTTGCCTATTGGTGGGAGCCGTCCTTCCGTTTCCTTTCCTGCATGGTGCATGCGGTTAATAATCGAGGAGGAGGCCCCATGCAGTTAATAATCAAGGAGAGAGAAGGAGCTGCCCAATTGATTTTGCCGGAGAAAGAAACTGCCCGAGCGGAGGTGGGTGCGGCCGGCCGCCATCGGAGTAACCTTGCCGCCGTGGAGGCGGCTGCAGGTCCAGGCTCAGTGGTCCGAGTTGTCGATTCTGTTGCCGAGGCAACCGAGGCAACGACCTTTGGCATGGACTCCAGAGCAGCACCGGCACCGACGGCCTCTGCTAGTGCCGTCGTCGAGCCGCCCGTGTGTTGTGTTGGGAAGTCGATGGTGGAGGAGGACGCCGCTGTCCGCAATGTGTCGAGCAGTCGACATGGGAGGTAGCGGCCACTGCGTGTCCGTGCCGGCGCGCCGTGCTGAGCAATCGACTGTGGAGGGAGATGTCGGAGGGTGGAGCCGTGGTGCGTCTGCGTCGCCGCCGTGGAGCGGATGCCTCATCACTCGGCAAGCCGATCCATTTTGGATGACGCTGCTACAACGGGCTGCGCTGGGCTGCTGTAGAGTGGTCATCTTCCATGACACGGAGAGGCCGGCTGAACGTCATCATTGCGGATGCTGCCGAGGAGAACCTGTCCGCGTGAGGTGACTACCTGAACCGGCGTCTGTTGCCATTTTTATTCTTGTACACGCTTGAATCGATCGGCATGAGTGCACGAACGTGTGGACATGCAAAAGAAACAGAAACCAATCAGCAGGTCATCGATTGATCGTTAGATCGTAAGCGGATAGAACTCAGAAGAGAGAAAACTCCTGATCCATCCGTTACTGATTCGTCGGGTGAAGATGTATCTTTTCCCTTCCTTTTTGTGATGCTTCAATTACTCGCTGAAGAGACAAACAGTATGAACTGTAAGAACAAGAAACTGGACATAGATGAATAAATAAAAAACCATCTGCATCATGGCTCGATAGACGCCTTGCCCCACGGTGGGCGCCAACTGTCGTGGTAACGATTCTGACAATAAAAGAGGGGTAGGATAAAGGAGCATGGTCTATCGAGATGCAAATGGGTGACACGGTGGTTTTAGCGAGTTCGGGCATCTCATGATGGAGATAACAACCCTACGTCTCGTGCTTCGGAGAGGCTTTGTTTTATCTGAATATGTATCCGGATATTACAATGTGTGTTTGAGAGAGAGAGGGGGGAGAGCGGATCTCCATGCCTGAGCTATGTCCTGAGACTAATGGTTAGAAAGAGAGAGAGGTGGAAGAAAAGAGCCCCCTTAGTCTAGTGGTGGTGGGGGGGTGGCTTATATAGAGTGCGCCACCCCCTCACCCCTTATGTTACACGGTGGAGCATCAATGCCATAATGCCTTCCCACTACAAAACCGTCATGCTGACTATTGGTCTTTGCATATCCGAGTGAGTTACACGGTCGAGTGGAATGAGCTCGTCGAGTGAAGTGCCGTGCTCCGAGTGGTTGTCACCGTCTGAGTGACTTTCAAGTTGCGGTACATCTGGATGGCGATCTGGTCCAGGGGCCCAGTACAAAGTATACAGTGTCCATGGGTAGGGCCTTTAGGTCAGGCCTGTTACCCTACCCCCAATACATGTCCTTGTCAGGAGGCGCGCCCCCTAACCCAATCCAAATTGGGTGCCCCCCCCTTTCCTTCCTTCTCTCCTCCCCTTCCTTCTCTCCTACTCCTACTACTTGGAAGGGGGAAATCCTACTCCCGGTTGGAGTAGGACTCCCCTAGGGCGTGCCATAGAGGGCCGGCCCTCCCCCCCCCCTCCACTCATTTATATACGTGGGAGGGGAGCACCCCATAGACACACAAGTTGATCATTGTGTTAACCGTGTGTGATGCCCCCCTCCACCATAATCCACCTCGATCATATCATAGTGGTGCTTAGGTGAAGCCCTGTTCCGATAGCTTCATCATCACCGTCATCATGCCGTCGTCCTTACGAAACTCTCCCTCGACACTCAGCTGGATCTAGAGTTCGTGGGACGTCACCGAGCTGAACGTGTGTAGATCGCGGAGGTGCCGTACCTTCAGTGCTAGGATCGGTCGGATCGTGAAGACGTTCGACTACATCAACAGCGTTGTCATAACGCTTCCACTTACGGTCTACAAGGGTACGTGGACAACACTCTTCCCTTCTCGTTGCTATGCATCACCTAGATAGATCTTGCGTGTGCGTAGGATTTTTTTTGAAATTATTGCGTTCCCCAACAGTGGTATCCGAGCCAGGTCTATGCGTAGATGTTATATGCACGAGTAGAACACAAATGAGTTGTGGGAGTGGGTATATACATATTGCTTGCCGTCACTAGTTGATTGTTGACTCAGCGGCATTGTTGGATGAAGCGGCTCAGACCGACATTACGCGTACGCTTACGCGAGACTGGTTCTATCGACGTGCTTCGCACACAGGTGGCTAGTGGGTGTCAGTTCCTCCAACTTTAATTGAATCGGATTCAATGAACAGGGTTCTTTCTGAAGATCAAAAAGCAATCACTATACCACGTTGTGGTTTTTGATGTGTAGGTAAGAACGGTTCTTGCTCAGCCCGTAGCAGCCACGTAAAACTTGCAACAACAAAGTAGAGGACATCTAACTTGTTTTTGTAGGGCATGTTGTGATGTGATATGGTCATGACATGATGCTAAATTTTATTGGATGAGATGATCATGTTTTGTAACAGAGTTATCGGCAACTGGCAGGAGGCATATGGTTGTCGCTTTATTATATGAAATGCAATCACCATGTAATTGCTTTACTTTATCACTAAGCGGTAGCGATAGTCGTAAAAGCAATAGTTGGCGAGACGACAACGATGCTTCGATGGAGATCAAGGTGTCAAGCCAGAGACGATGGTGATCATGACGGTGCTTTGGAGATGGACATCAAAGGCACAAGATGATGAGAGCCATGTCATATCACTTATATTGCTTGCATGTGATGCTTATCCTTTATGCATATTATTTTGCTTAGTTCGGCGGTAGCATTAAAAGATGATCTCTCACTAAATTTCAACATACAAGTGTTCTGCCCGAGTATGCGCTATTGCTACAGTTCGTCATGCCGAGACACCACGTGATGATCAGGTGTGATAAGCTCTACGTTCACATACAATGGATGCAAGTCAGTTTTGCACACGCAGAATACTCGGGTTAAACTTGACGAGCCTAGCATATGCAGATATGGCCTCGGAACACTGAGACCAAAAGGTCGAGCGTGAATCATATAGTAGATATAATCAACATAGTGATGTTTACCATTGAAAACTACTCCATCTCACGTGATGATCCGACATGGTTTAGTTGATATGGATCACATGATCACTTAGATGATTAGAGAGATGCCTATCTATGTGGGAGTTCTTAAGTAATATGATTAATTAAACTTTAATTTATCATGAACTTAGTACCTGATAGTATTTTGCATGTCTATGTTGTTGTAGATAGATGGCCCGTACTGTTGTTTCATTGAATTTTAATGCGTTCCTAGAGAAAGCTAAGTTGAAAGATGATGGTAGCAACTACACGGACAGGGTCCGTAACTTGAGGATTATCCTCATTACTGCACAGAAGAATTACATCCTGGAAGCACGGCTAGGTGACAAACCCGCCGCAGGAGCAACGCCAGATGTTGTGAACACCTGGTAGAGCAAAGCTGATGACTACTTGATAGTTCAGTGTGCCATGCTTTAAGGCTTAGAACCAGGACTTCAACGACATTTTGAACGTCATGGAGCATATGAGATGTTCCAGGAGTTGAAATTAATATTTCAAGCAAATGCCCAATTAAGAGAGATGAAGTCTCCAATAAGTTCTACATCTACAAAATGGAGGATGTCTGGGTACCACAACCACTTGACTCAGCTGGGAGTTAATCTTCCTAATGATAGTGTCATTAACAGAGTTCTTCAATCACTGCCACCAAGCTACAAGAGCTTCATGATGAACTATAATATGCAAGGGATGGATAAGACTATTCCCAAACTCTTCGCAATGCTAAAGGCAGCGGAGGTAGAAATCAAGAAGGAGCACCAAGTGTTGATGGTCAACAAGACCACTAGTTTCAAGAAAAAGGGTAAAGAGAAGAAGGGGAACGTCAAGAAGAACAGCAAGCCAGTTGCTCCTCAAGTGAAGAAACCCAAGTCTAGACCTAAGCCTGAAACTGAGTGCTTCTACTTCAAAGGGACTGGTCACTGGAAACGAAACTGCCCCAAATATTTGGCGGAGAAGGAGGATGGCAAAAAGTGAAAGGTATATTTGATATACATGTTATTGATGTGTACCTTACTAATGCTCGCAGTAGCGCCTGGGTATTTGATACTGGTTCTGTTGCTAATATTTGCAACTCGAAACAGGGGCTACGGATTAAGCGAACACTGGCTAAGAACGAGGTGACGATGCGCGTGGGAAATGATTCCAAAGTCGATGTGATCGCCGTCGGCACGCTACCTCTACATCTTCTTCAGGATTAGTTTTAGACCTAAATAACTGTTATTTGGTGCCAGCGTTAAGCATGAACATTATATCTGAATCTTGTTTGATGCGAGATGGTTATTCATTTAAATCAGAGAATAATGGTTGTTCTATTTATATGAGTAATATCTTTTATGGTCATGTACCCTTGATGAGTGGTCTATTTTTACTAAATCTTGATAGTATGATACACATATTCATAGTATTGAAGCCAAAAGATGCAAAGTTGATAATGATAGTGCACCCTATTTGTGGCACTGCCGTTTGGGTCATATTGGTGTAAAGCGCATGAAGAAACTCCATTCTGATGGACTTCTGGAATCACTTGATTATGAATCATTTGGTACTTGCAAACCATGCCTCATGAGCAAGATGACTAAAACTCCGTTCTCCGAAATAATGGGGCGAGCAACAGAATTATTGGAAATCATACATACTGATGTATGTGGTACAATGAACATTGAGGCTCGCGGCGGATATCGTTATTTTCTTACCTTCACAGATGATTTAAGCAGATATGGATATATCTACTTAATGAAACAAAAGTATGAAACATTTGAAAACTTCCAAGAATTTCATAGTGAAGTGGAAAATCATCGTAAGAAGAAAATCAAGTTTCTATGATCTGATCGTGGAGGTGAATATTTGAGTTATGAGTTTGGACTTCATTTGAAACAATGCGGAATAGTTTCGCAATTCACGCCACCTGGAACACCACAACGTAATGGTGTGTCCAAATGTTGTAACCGCACTTTATTAGATATGGTGCGATCTAGGATGTCTCACTGATTTGCCGCTATCGTTTTGGGGTTATGCTTTAGAGATGGCTGCATTCACATTAAATAGGGCACCATCAAAATCCGTTGAGACGGCACCTTATGAACTGTGGTTTGGCAAGAAACCCACGTTGTCGTTTTTTAAAGTTTGAGGCTGCGATGCTTATGTGAAAAAGCTTCAACCTGATAAGCTCGAACCCAAATCGGAGAAATGTGTCTTCATAGGATACCCAAAGGAGACTGTTGGGTACACCTTCTATCATAGATCCGAAGGGAAGATATTCGTTGCTAAGAATGAATCCTTTCTAGAGAAGGAGTTTCTCTCGAAAGAAGTGAGTGGGTGAAAAGTAGAACTTGACGAGGTAATTGTACCTTCTCCCTTATTGGAAAGTAGTTCATCACTGAAATTAGTTTCAGTGATTCCTACACCAGTAAGTGAGGAAACTAATGATGATGATCATGAAACTTTTGATCAAGTTACTACCGAACCTCATAGGTCAACCAGAGTAAGATCCGCATCAGAGTGGTATGGTAATCCTGTTCTGGAAGTCATGTTACTTGACCATGATGAACCTACAAACTATGAAGAAGCGATGATGAGCCCAGATTCCGCAAAAAGGCTTGAGGCCATGAAATCTGAGATGTGATCCATGTATGAAAACAAAGTGTGGACTTTGGTTAACTTGCCCGATGATCGGCAAGCCATAGAGAATAAATGGATCTTCAAGAAGAAGGCCGACGCTGACGGTAATGTTACTGTCTACAAAGTCGACTTGTTGCAAAAGATTTTTGAAAAATTCAAGGAGTTGACTACGATGAGACCTTCTCACTCGTAGTGGTGCTTAAGTCCGTCTAAATCATGTTAGCAATTGTCGCATTTCATGATTATGAAATTTTGCGAATGGATGTCAAAACTGCATTCCTTAATGGATATCTTAAAGAAGAGTTGTATATGATGCAACCAGAAGGTTTGTCGATCCAAAAGGTGCTAATAAAGTGTGCAAGCTCTAGTGATCCATTTATGAACTGGTGCAAGCCTCTCGGAGTTGGAATATACAATTTGATAGTGTGATCAAATCATATGGTTTTATACAGACTTTTTGAGAAGCATGTATTTACAAGAAAGTGAGTGGGAGCTCTGTAGCATTTCTGATATTACATGTAGATGACATATTGCTGATCAAAAATGATACTGAATTTCTGAATAGCATAAAAGGATACTTGAATAAGAATTTTTCAATGAAAGGCCTCGGTGAAGTTGCTTATATATTGGGCACCAAGATCTGTAGAGATAGATCAAGACACTTAATTGGACTTTCAGAAAGCACATACATTGATAAAGTTTTGAAGAAGTTCAAAAGATCAAGCAAAGAAAGGGTTTTTGCGTGTGTTACAAGGTGTGAAGTTGAGTCAGACTCAATGCCCGACCACTATAGAAGATAGAGAGAAAATGAAAGTCATTCCCTATGCTTCAGCCATATAGGTTCTATCATGTATGCAATATTGTGTACCAGACTTGAAGTGTGCCTTGCTATTAGTTTAGCAGGGAGGTACCAAAGTAATCTAGGAGTGGATCACTGGACAGTGGTCAAGAACATCCTGAAATACCTGAAAAGGACTAAGGATATGTTTCTCATTTATGGAGGTGACAAAGAGCTCGTCGTAAACGGTTACATCGATGCAAGTTTTGGCACTGATCCGGATGACTCTAAGTCACAAACCGGATATGTATTTTTATTAAATGGTGGAGCTGTCAGTTGGTGCAGTTCCAAGCAGAGCGTCGTGGCGGGATCTACCTGTAAGCGGAGTACATAACTGCTTCGGAAGCTGCAAATGAAGGAGTCTGGATGAAGGAGTTCATATCCGATCTAGGTGTTATACCTAGTGCATCGGGTCCAATGAAAATCTTGTGTGACAATACTGGTGCAATTTCCTTGGCAAAGGAATCCAGATTTCACAAGCGAACCAAGCACATCAAGAGACGCTTCAATTCCATCCGCGATCAAGTTAAGGAGGGAGACATAGAGATTTGCAAGATACATACGAATCTGAATGTTTCAGACCCGTAGACTAAGCCTCTCTCGCGAGCAAAACATAATCAACACCAAGACTCCATGGGTGTTAGAATCATTACAATGTAATCTAGATTATTGACTCTAGTGCAAATGGGAGACTGAAGTAAATATGCCCTAGAGGCAATAATAAAGTTGTTATTTATATTTCCTTATATCATGATAAATGTTTATTATTCATGCTAGAATTGTATTAACCGGAAACTTAGTACATGTGTGAATACATAGACAAACAGAGTGTCAATAGTATGCCTCTACTTGACTAACTTGTTGAATCAATGATGGTTATGTTTCCTGATCATAGACAAGAGTTGTCACTTGATTAACGGGATCACATCATTAGAGAATGATGTGATTGACTTGACCCAACCGTTAGCTTAGCACGATGATCATTTAGTTTGTTGATATTGCTTTCTCCATAACTTATACATGTTCCTACGACTATGAGATCATCCAACTCCCGAATACCATAGGAACACTTAGTGTGCTATCAAACATCACAACGTAACTGGTAACTATAAAGATGCTCTAAGGTGTCTCCGATGGTGTTTGTTGAGTTGGCATAGATCGATATTAGGATTTGTCACTCCGAGTATCGGAGAGGTATCTCTGGGCCCTCTCGGTAATTCACATCACTATAAGCCTTGCAAGCAATGTGAGTAATGAGTTAGTTGCGGGATGTTGCATTACGGAACGAGTAAAGAGACTTGCCGGTAACGAGATTGAACTAGGTATTGAGATATCGACGATCGAATCTCGGGCAAGTAACATACCGATGACAAAGGGAACAACGTATGTTGTTGTGCGGTTTGACCGATAAAGCTCTTCATAGAATATGTAGGAACCAATATGAGCATCCAGGTTCCGCTATTGGTTATTGACCGGAGATGAGTCTCGGTCATGTCTACATAGTTCTCAAACTCGTAGGGTCCGCACGCTTAACGTTCGGTGATGATCGGTATTATGAGTTTATGTGTTTTGATGTACCGAAGGTAGTTCGGAGTCCCGGATTTGATCACGGACATGACGAGGAGTTTCGAAATGGTCGAGACATAAAGATCAATATATTTGAAGCCTATGTTTGGACATCGGAATGGTTCTGAATGAGTTCGGGCATTTTTCGGAGTACCGGGAGGATACCAGAACCCCCCGGGGAGTATATGGGCCTTATTGGGACTTAGTGGAATAGAGGAGAGGAAGGGAAGAGGTGGGAGGCGCGCCCCCTAGAACAATCCGAATTGGGTGCCCCCCCTCCCACCCCCCCCCCCCCTTCCTTCCTTCTCTCCTCCCCTTCCTTCTCTCCCACTCCTACTACTTGGAAGGGGGGAATCCTACTCCCGGTGGGAGTAGGACTCCCCTAGGGCGCGCCATAGAGGGCCGGCCTTCCCCCCTCCTTCACTCCTTTATATACGGGGGAGGGGGGACCCCATAGACACACAAATTGATCATTGTCTTAAACGTGTGCGGTGCCCCCCTCCACCATAATCCATCTCGGTCATATCATAGCGGTGCTTAGGCGAAGCCCTGTTCCGATAGCTTCATCATCACCATCATCACGCCTTCATGCTGAAGAAACTCTCCCTCGACACTCAGCTGGATCTAGAGTTCGTGGGACGTCACCGAGCTAAACGTGTGCAGATCGCGGAGGTGCCGTACCTTCGGTGCTAAGATCGGTCGGATCGTGAAGACGTTTGACTACATCAACCGCGTTGCCATAACGCTTCCTCTTACGGTCTACGAGGGTACGTGGACAACACTCTTCCCTTCTCGTTGCTATGCATCACCTAGATAGATCTTGCGTGTGCGTAGGAATTTTTTTGAAATTACTGCGTTCCCCAACAGCTATCAAGGAACTTTTTAGGAGTCACACAAGATCGGTGGCAGAGAAGCAACCTTGGGTCATGCGCATCTACAACGGTTGGATAGATTTACTTCACAACTACGCCTCCTAAAAGGGAGGTGGCACGAAGAAGGTGTCACCATTGTTACCGCCATCGTAGAGCCAACGGAGAAATTTCTCCTTGAACTAGAGCAGAGCAACCCTGGCTAGGCACATTGCACCCGCCATCCATCGTCACTAAATTGTGATGTACAATGCCACTAACGTGAAACGGCGACATGGATTTCTCTAGGATTCGCATACCAGCAGATGCCGCATGACAAGTAGATCCGGCATACCGCGTGGGCATGAGCAGGAGCTAGCCGACGTATTGCTGCCGCATCCCATCTCTATCAAAGGGGTCAAAATTCCCTGCCAACCCGATGTGTACTAACAGTGAACATGGACGGATTGAAGATTAGTTGGCAATCTATGATTGGATCAAGAGGGGGGGGGGGGGGGGGGGGGGGGGGGGGGCTGGCCCACCCTAAAGGGGGGGGGGGCAAGTTTAGTTGGTTGGGAGGGTCCGTTGATTCCCCGTATATGCCCGTTGATGTAGCATTTTTGTTGAGAGAAAGAGGGGACAGAGTATGAGAAAGGGGGAGGACGGTTTGTCGGCGTAGGCAAAGGCCGTTGCGGGCCGAATAGACGTGGTGCTGGGCAGGGCTATTCGTCTAGCCTCAATGCAAATGTGTTTGTGTGCGGATAGATGAAGGTGTTTGGCGTCCACCATTTGGAGGTGCCTTAAGAGGCCGGTTCATTATTTTGCAGTCATACTGCCTCCGATTAATAAAGTAATCAACTTCTAAAACGTTGTCGCACTCGCGATAACTCTGGGAAAAAGACAATGGCCCTACCAAACCAAATCCTCGGGGATATTCTTCACAAGACTTCAGTTCGGTGCTCGGCAACCATTCATTCATTGTTGAGCGAAATCAAACAATCCAGGTAAAATCAGCATAACAAAATGCAGCGATATACACGTTCGCACAGTTGCACGTGACTGGAAAGAAAGCAGGGCGTCGCCTAGCCTAAATGGCCCCTGGGCACCTGCGTGTTTGGCGCAGATCGTTCTCCTCGCAGCACGGTCAAGGCACGAATCGCTTCATCGCAAAGGTACGCAACCTCCTTAACTTTTTCCTACACGAGAACGGATTATCCGTTCCTTCTGTCCCTGTCAGACGAACTCACGGCAAGGAACTTTTCAACACCGGCATCATGTTCCGTCGTGCCGACATGTGTGCGGACAGCGCCTCACTCCCCGGACAGCGACGTGCCCAAATGGAACCGGGAAACAGCGCGTGTTCCCAGTGACACGCCCGTCGGATTATCAACCGGTAGTACGATTGCATTATTCCGTGGCCGATCAAGTCTCACTTTGTGAAGCACGGGCCAACCAGAACCACTCGTAGTACCATTCCCTTCAACCATCACACTAGTGCAGAATGACTCTTTCAGTCACGTCGACTGGCCCCTCGGGTAGCCGTAAGCCATATGGATACCTTTGCATAGCACTTGCTTTGAGGAATCGACGAGGCCTGACTGACACCTTGTACGGGTGCAATTCGCCTTGGACCCGTCCATGCAAATTCTTGTTAAGAACATTAGTTCAGATAGAGCCCAGGTAGAACAAAAATACTAGTCCCTTCATACGGAATTAGTTGTCGCAGAAATAGATGTATCTAAAAGTATTTTTAAATTTAGATATATCCATTTCTGCAACAAGTAATTCGGGACAGAGAAAGTACTTACAAAGCAGTTGCTTGCGGATTGTTTTATAACGTATTTGTCTTCCTCTCCATTAATCCCTCCCCTTATTTTAGAGTGGGCCCCTCCCTAATGCACTGAAGGGCCTCCATGTAATCATGTAATTTCTGCCAGTGAGTAATTGTTTGTAGTTGTGGCATTACTCCCAAAATAATTTGGTAAAGCGGAGTTAATTATACTACGTACCAGGCTTTCAGCCTCTCACGAAAATCATGAGGTGAAACGACATTTTAGTATGATGATCATTGCATACTGGTCCCTATGCATCAACGACCTGTTTGTGGGGTGGCAACTAATTTTGTATTGGCGCTACATTGGTTCACGGGACATCAGATCGCCACGTATGTTGAATCTCTCTCAAACTCTGCAGATTTCTGCATCTTGATACCTCCCATGCCGAAATGCCATACTAACGAGTACGTAGACGAGTGAACGAAGCAACTAAAGAATATATCATTTCATCATGGTGATATATCGACAACCAACCGCCTAATCACATCTATATATAGTATTGGACCGGACTGCATGCACACGTACAATCATCTATTGAGTACATATAAGCTGAGCTCTTGGCAAAGTAGTATAGCACTTGGCAATCACCCCGTGCGTTCGGTTTATTCGGTTTACATGATTCGGTTTATACGGTTTTTCAGTTTGTATGGTATTAATACTTCAGTAAATACGGTATGAAATTAAAATACGGTTCGGTTTCGGTATATACCAAATTATTTTGGTATGGTTTCGGTATATACCATAAAAATCAAAGTTGACGTGAATTTGAAAATGACGTAATAATAATTAGCAAATTTATGACTCAAAACACATACTATTCTACACAAATAGTATATGACTATATATAAGTATATATGCATGCATCGATTCATCTGTTGATGGTTATGGACGTGCTTAGCATTTTAAAAAGAGAAAAAATGACTATGTTACAAGAAAAAATTACGTGCTTAGTAGTGAATTTGACTCATGTACAAGAAAAATGACAACTTGTATGGTTATTCATCTCAAGAAATATAAATTTATTTTTTACTCCGGTTTATTCGGTTAACCGTTTGGTTTTTGGGTATATACCATAAAAACCAAAGTTCAAATCGGTATGAAAAGTTCATACCATACCGAAACCAGAAACCATAAAAACCATAAAATCGGTTCGGTTCGGTTTATTTTCGGTATGGTTTTTTGGTTCGGTTTTCAAAAGCACAGAGTGACTTGGTAATATGGAAGGAAGAGAAAAATAAAGTAGTAGTCTAGGAAGGGGTCCATGTGTAAAGACTAGATTTTAAAGTAGTTGAAGAGAGTAAAACTGGGTAGAATAAATGAGAGAACAAATCATAGTTTAAAAAACCGGACTGGAAAATACCGAACCAGCAACCCATTGGTTTTTAAGTGCCGCGGATCGTTCGAGCAATTGAACTAGAAAAGACCGGTCGAACTAGTCGGTTCTTGAAAAAACTGGTGAACCAGGCGATATTGAGAAAACCGGGCGGTTTGATGTCATTTTCAGAAAAGCCCATCAATTCGTGAACAAGTGAGGGGTAGACAGGGAAAAGAGGAAAACACCCCGCTTTGTAGGGTTTCAGCCGAAACACTTGATCAGTTAGCTCGTTTCTCCCGTCTCCCATCACTTTATCGGGCGTTCCACCACTCCTACCCAGCGCAGCATCGCTTCCCCACCGCAACTCCTTCTATACCAGGCCACCCTGCACTGCCCATCCCGCCTCCCGCCATCACGCGCGAGTGCACCACTACTACTGACTGTTGGGGACGCCGTCGTTTGGTCCAAAGCCTCCATCTACTCAAGTACAGCCGTCCCACAGGCCCTCCAAAGGACCAGAATCATTACTACCTCTATTCCAAACGACCAAGACCAGGACGTCCGAGGCCCGACGGTCGCCTCCCACCGCACCAAACCAGGACTACTACTATGTTGAGCTATAAACTACATGTATATTAATTAGATATTATCATGTAGTTGTTAGTTAGTCTGTCATGTGATTACATCTTTTTTTAATCTATTGATTGGTGTATTTATTGCTAAAATATATATTATTTTATGTCTTAAAAAACCGACAATCGAACTGGTGAATCGGCGGTCAGACCAGTATAAACCTGAACTGGTTGCATCACGGGTTCGATTACCGGTCCGGTTTTTTAAACTATGGAACAGATAAGATAGAAGGGAAAGAGTAAAGACAATAGTCAATTATAAAACTTCACATGTTTTTACCAACCAATTGCAAAGATACAACTATATATTTCTTTCAAAATTAGAACTCATGCATATGGTCATTCTGTGTGAACATGGAGATTAATTATTTGTCGGCTTAGTCTAACGGAGGTGCTCGTAGGAGCAAGATGTGTGCACGCTTATATGTGCGAGTCTATATGAACGTCTACATCTATGTTTCTAAAAAATACATTCATTCAGACAGAGCCCTAAAACAACAAAAATGCTCTACTTACAGAGATTTACTTACGGATTGCTTTAGAAATGTATGGTTTCTCCTCTTCACTAATCCCTCCCCATAAATTTTCATGTTGGGCCCCTCCCTAATCCACTAATGGGCCTCCATGTAATCCCGTAATTTATGTCCATGAGTAAATTGCTACTCCTACGACAATTAGACGAAACCCCACACGTTGTTGCGCAAGAATTTTGAAATAGTTTTGATGAGATGTATTGTATGGAACATGATTTTTTTTCTATAATAATATGATATTACATATAAATAGCATAATTGCATGAAAATTATCCTGGATGTTGCGTGCTGAGGGGACATGCTTGCAAGTTGAGAGAAATATGTTAGTAGGTGCTAGCTATTTATATATAGAATATTGAGTGAGGCAGTACCAAACTTTCAACCTGTCACAAAAATCATAAGGTGAGATGAGATTTTCTTAATGTCAGCCACTTGTATACTGGTTCCTACGATTCAATGACATGTACTCCCTCCGTACCGAAATACTTGTAGTTGGGTGAAACTAGTACAAGTTCCCTCAACTATAAATATTTTGGTACAGAGGTAGTATATATACTGTGTGGGATGGCAACTAATCCTGTATTAGCCTTACATATTTTGAAAAGGAAACAGAACACTGCTTGTGTTGAATCTCTTGAAAATATATTGGTTGCATATTTTTGCATCTTTTTTTAGAATCACCGTTCCCTTGCATGAATATATTACTCAAAGGCAGCCAAAAGCAGCGAGTTTCAGGATTACATTGGCAGGACAGACCATTCAGAGAGATAGGAACGCCACGAGAACAAGTCATCCTTGTCACGCGGATTGATTGAGCGGTGCGGCCACAAGTCTAAACCGGAGATAATAAGCCTAAAGGTTATTACATAGCATTGGTCGATGGACCTGAATAACATGTCACTACAACCAGCCCAAATCTTCCACGGATTCGTAAGCAGGACCATTAGCCACATCTTGATTCGCATTTGGTGCGGCAGAGCGGCATCCCACAAATCATTGACGTCACAGGACATGGCTGAAATACCCAAGAGTTGCCAAACTTTACCAGCTAGAGGGCAAGGGATGAAGAGATGGGACATCTCTTTGCATATTTTTGCATCATAATACCTCCCATGTTGAAATATTGTAATAACGGGTGCATAGACGAATGAACGAAGCAACTAAATGATAAACATCATTTTATTCATGCTGATATATCGTCAACCAACCACCTAATCACATGCATAGTATTGGACTAGACTGTGTGCACATGTAAAATCATCTATTGAGTATGTATAATCTTTGAGCCCTTAGCAAAGTAGCTATATATAGCTCATGGAAATATAGAGGGAGAGGAGAAAGTAATCTATAAATGGGGTCCATGTGCGAAGACTAGAACTAGGTGGTTGAAGAGACTGAAAATGGGTAAAATAAATAAAAGAATAGATAAGATAGCGTGGCAAGAATAAAGACAATAGTGAATTATAAAACTTCACATGCCTTTTCCGAAAGTTTCTTTTAGAAAACTTCACATCGGTTCTCGAACTCCTTTCGCAAGTGATGCAGTACATAAGTAAAAAAGATCCACCCTTCTCGCCTTCCAACCAGTTGGCGCTCTTCTCCAGCACTCTTGCTCCGCCCCTCTAAATCCTCGGTAGCTTTGCTGCCCGACGTGGAAATGGGAATTAGTTTTGCCACTATGGTGACTAGCAACATGCTATTTTTGAGCTTTCCACCGGCACCTCAGAGCTGTGGTCAATGGTCCCCTTTCGTTTCCTCTCATTGTTGTCCATAGTGGACAATGGCCGTCGAAGGAGTTCTAGAAGAGAGCTCCTTCAATAAGCTTGCATGCCGGGTGGATCTATAGAAGAAGAGAGAGGCTTCTCTTGATCTAATCTATTGCCGAGGAGGTGAAAGGGCGAATAGTGAGGAGATCGACTTCGACTTCCTTGGATAAACCACCACACTGAAGAAGGGCCTGAGGTGTTTGATCTAGAGATATCTCAGTCACTCTCGTCTGATCTCCGCATCGATGGTGGTTGTAGCAAAGTTACGACATGTGTTGGGGTTCTCACACCTTGGCAGTCGATTACCGGCCTCCGTCACTCCAACTTCAATTTTTCTAGCTGAAGGGAGGCCATATGGACAGGTCTGTGATATCCCTGTTTTGCCTTACTACTATAGAACCGGACAACACTAACTGGCCAAATCATATCTCCACGAACTGTTTTTTGACCGCTCATTGCCTCGGGGTCAGTGATGACCTTGTCCTGATTGATCGTCTAGTTGGTCGGTCACTAATGACTAGAATTAGTCATCACTGAACGGCCAAATGGTTGGTCACTGATGTACTTCTAAGGACGCAAAAAATAGCATCAACCACCTGCATAGAAGATCCCATGCAAACAAACTCGGCCACAACAACATTTTCATAAAAGAGCAAAAAATAGCATCAACCACCTGCACAGAAGATCCCATGCAAACAAACTCGGCCACAACAACATTTTCATATAAGCAAAGTTTGAGCACGTTAACATGTTTTTGGAGAACATCACATACATCTATCTTCTCATAGAAGATCACATACATACAAACCAAAAACAATGTCTGCCACGACTATAAAAAATCCCCCCCCCCATAACACCTATATATACCTAATTCAAGATCTAACATTATGCCTCGTCCTCAAACTTTGCTTCGCCACACACAGAAACAATCTTAGGATGCAAGCATCTAACCAGTAGAAATTTAACGTTATGATAAAGAAGATATTCAGTTCAGGTACATTATCGAGTCACAACTTTTTTCTTTAACAGGTTGCAGACCCAATTAATCCCGGTTGATCACAACTTGGTTTCCGAAATAGTTCAACATATCACTTGACAAAATCTTAAGTAACAAATCCTCAGGTTAACTGAAATTATTAGTTGAATAACTGAGTTGCTTGATGTTCTATCCATAATTTGTAAAGCTCTTAACCAGTTGCAACAAATAACTACATCTTGGATATCTACATAAATTTTCTAAAACTTTGATTAAGTGACTGGGACAAAAAATGACTCTAAGTTGGTCGACAGAATAACATATGATTGCCCCTTCAGTAAGCTCGTGGCTCGGTTGGATCAACGAAAGAAGAGAGAGAGGCTTCCCTTGATAGACTCTATTGCCAGGGTCGATGAAGGGAGAACATCGAGGAGTTTGACTTTGACTTCCTTAGATCCACCATCATGTTGGACAAGCGCCTCCTGCCTTGAATCTAGGCAATGGCACTTTCTCCTATCTTAGCTCCTCATCATGGTGGTTGTGGTAGAGCTACGGTGCACTACGATTCCCACACCTTAGCGGTTGATTGCTAGCTTCTGCCTCTGGAAAAAAATTGGACCAAAGGGCAAACATATGGAGCTTTCATGACAAATGGATCGTGTCGTCTCCTTCTTATCCTCCTGGCTATGATACCTAAAGGGAGGTACTCTGAGTTTGGCTCGGTGTTTGCACCCTCCACCCCTACCATGACCCAGCAGCAACGCTACAAAAATCTCTCCATTCCAAGTAGTTTTATCCCTGATGATGCTGAGGTTCGTTCGGTGAAGTCTCCTCAAAGAAAAAAAATACCAAAATGCAATTTTCTTCTAGTGGTTGGGGTCTTTATGTAAAGTTCCTAGTTCTAGATGTAATTTAGTTTTAATATTGGGTCCTTAGGTCAGTCGTAATGAAATGTTTGAAATTTAGTGAGGCTTCTCTTGGTCCTTTAGGACCCTTCTCCTACCAAAAACCCCATTTAAATGTGCCACAAATCACATCAAGTGCACATAAAGGCCGTCGGCGCAACTCATCTACCATGTAGCATGCATGGTCAAGTCACAAATTTCGTGATCACAAATGCACGAAGCTCATATATTTTTGGTCTCTTTCTCCCACAAAAAACATGGGGTAAAGGTAACACTACTATGAGGGCGAATCCAAGATACTATTAACGGCAACCGATGCAAGATTATTCCTCTGTGTTGGATATTTTTGTATACACCATGTTGCGTGGTAAATAATTATGCATTAGCCCTGAAGAAGCAGAGCATCACACTCGTGTTGGATCTCTAATAAACATACTTGTTGCAAATTTTTACATCATAATACCTCCCACACCGAATTGTGAGACTCACGAGTACAGAGGGAAATGGACAATGCAACTAAAGAATGAATATCCTTCTCATCATATTGATATACCAACAACCAACTGCCCAAGAACATATATAGTATTGGAAAAGGCTGTGTGCATGCAATATTGAAACTCTCAGCTAAGTTGATATGGCACCTGGCTATACAGAGGGAGGAGAGAAAGAAATACACTAGAACGAGGGTGCATGTGTGAAAATAAGAGGTAAAGTAGTTGAAGAGAGTAAAAGTGGGTAGAATAAACCAAAGAACATATAGGATAGGTGGACAAGAGTAAAGACAATTATGAATTATAAAACTTACCATGCTTCACAATAAAAAATAACCACATTTTTCATTTAAAATTATATGTTCATGGAGGTTGTCGCTTTTCTAGAGGAACATGGAGATTACCTATCAATTTAAATCGTATACCCCAAAACTAAAACTCATATTGCACACTTTCAATTACAACGACCGGTGCACCTACAAGCTGGATAATTATTTTGTAAGCAGGAAGCTCAAAATTTTGTTTTTGGTTTTGAAAGGAAGGTAAGGCCGGTCAAAATTACTAGCTCTGCTATAGATCGAAACATGAATTTTGTTACACAAACTATTGGTTATCAATAATGAATAAATCTCTCTGTGCTTGTTTAGTTTGAGTGTATTTTTTATTCTCGAAGTATTTAGTTCAAGAAGTTTTCACACACTTCACTTGGGTACTCGACAACCATTTCTTGTTCTTACAACATAAAAATGTTGTAAGGGCATCTCCAACGCTGACCGCCAAATCGAACAATGTATCCGTCCGTCGACTGGTGAGGACCAGTCTGTAGACCGCATATCAAATTGTAGTTCCTTTTTAAATATTACAATCCAATAAGTTTTCAAATTGACGTAGTTCAAACTTGAAATCAACTAGCACATATGTTCTAGTAGTCTCCTTTAACGCCCACAGGTGCTCAATCAAATCTACCTTGATTTGCTCATGAGTTGCTCGATGCCGAATTTGTTGATGCATTTGAAAAAAATTCATCAAACGTGGTTAGATTCTTATCTAAAAGTTTGATAGGATCATCCATGTTCTCAAATTCAAGAGTTGTGGTAACATCTTCACCCTCATCCTTCACGATCATGTTGCGAATGATCACACAATATGTCATCACCTCCCATAAGGTCTTTGGATCCCATAGTTTAGCAGGTCCATGAACAACTGCAAAACATGCCTGGAGCACTCCAAATGACGTATCCACATCATTTATGGTTGCTTCTTGCCTTTAGACAAAGTGAGACCTTTTCTGACCAATTGGCTCAGAGATGGTCTTAAAAAAGGTATCCCACAGAGATAGATATTGTCCACCAGATAGTAGCCCATGTTATATTCATGGCTAGTTGCAAGGAAGAGATTTTCCTTTAGTCAATCTAGCAAACAATGGAGACCGCTGCAGCACATTGATGTCATTTTGAGACCTGGGCATGCCGCAGAAAGTGTGGAAAACACAGAGATCATGTGATGAAACTGCTTCAAGAATGATCGTGGGCTTCTTAACATGGCCCTGATAATTCCCTGGTAAACCTTTTGGACAGTTCTTCCATCTCCAATGCATGTGGTGAAAAGATTCGAGCAAACCTGGCCACTTAGGACATTGCCAAGAGCTTCTCGGTGTCTGCAACAGTTGGTTCTCTCAAGTAATAAGGTACAAACACCGAGACCATGGCAGTAGCAAATATGGCCATGGCATCTATGCATGTGCTCTCAGACATCCAAAGGTATTCGTCCCATGAATCTGCGGTTGTGCCATATGCAAGCATCCGAAATGCGGTCGTGCACTCCTGATAACCAGAGAATCCAATCCTTCCAACAGCATCCTCCTTAGAGATGAAGTAGTCATTAAATGACCGGACGCCATGGTAAAGGTGATCATAGATATTTTTTCGCATTCAAAAGCGCTAGCAAAAACTGTCAGTGAATAGGGCGACGGGGGCAAAGTAGACATCTATCAGGATCAAATGGCACCGTGCCCTATTCCGATTGAGCACTCAATGACCCTTGATAGATACCTTCAAAGAACATGCTCTTCAGCTTGATCCGCGTCTACAAGGACCATCTGCATCATTGTTGTTTCATCTGTGCCGTTCTCTATGTCACACGACTCAACATAGTGCTCATATATGTACCCCATGTCTGAATCCACTTCTTGAAACAAGGGACAACAAATTAGGATAGGCATTTCACCAGACACTTGCTGGGGGTGGTGACTACCGTAGGGACAGATGGTACCTACATGCCGGTGGACGGGCGAGAGGTGGGGAGCAGCCAAGGACAAGCAGCATGGAGGCCTGGTGTAGCGGTGGGGGTCGCGGAGTTCCTGCAGCGGGTTGTTGGGTGGCTGGGGTGGTACAACAGCAGCGGTAGTGAGAGAGAAAGCGGATGCAGAGAAAGAGGGAAGGATGTAGATGCAGGTGTCGGTGTCAAAACCGGCGGATCTCAGGTAGGGGTGCCGAACTGTGCGTCCAATGCAGATGGTAACAGGAGGCAAGGGACACGATGTTTACCCAGGTTCGGGCCCTCTTGATGGAGGTAATACCCTACGTCCTGCTTGATTGTTCTTGATAATATGAGTAGTACAAGAGTTGATCTACCACGGGATCAGAGAGGCTAAACCCTAGAAGCTAGCCTATGATATGATTGTCTGTTCTCCTACGGACTAAAACCCTCCGGTTTATATAGACACCGGAAGGGGCTAGGGTTACACACGGTCGGTTACAAAGGAGGAGATATACATATCCGTATTGCCTAGCTTGCCTTCCACGCCATGTAGAGTCCCATCCGGACACGGGATGAAGTCTTCAATCTTGTATCTTCATAGTCCAACAGTCCGGCCAAAGGATATAGTCTGGCTGTCCGGAGACCCCCTAATCCAGGACTCCCTCAGTAGCCCCTGAACCAGGCTTCAATGATGATGAGTCCGGCGCGCAGTATTGTCTTCGGCATTGCAAGGCGGGTTCCTCCTCCGCATACACCATGGAAGAGTTTTGAATACAAGGATAGTGTTCGGCCCTGCAAAATAAGTTCCACGTACCACTGTAGAGAGAATAATATTTCCAAAAATCTAATCTGCTGACATGTTTTGACAGCATGACATCATGCCATGGCCCGGTCATTATTCAAACCGTTTTTCTCGGCCAGCTCCACACATAACGCGAGGCGGTTTTCTTGACACGTCTCGTCAAAGCAAAGATCGTGTCCCCCTTATCACGGGATTCTCATCAATACAGACGTGGGTAACCCAACCGTGCTTGCTGGTAGGACTCCTAAATCTTAGGCAAGTCCCAAACGGCCACGAGGAGGACGCTTGATATTCACCCTATTTATAAAGGGGGCAAGGCTTTTTCTTTTTTCCCTCTCGTGCTTAATCGAATCCTTCCCCCGCCTCGAGTTCTAACACCCAAAGCTCAGGTCAGGTGCTTCGAACCTTCAACTATGTCGGAATCCAACCTTCAAGGTCGGTGGATGCCTTCCTCCGTCACAGAGGAGGACATCAAGAAGTTGGGGAGGCCAGATATCTGACCGCCAAAATTTCGCATCGGCTGCCTGCCCGAGGGCAGGTCGTCCCTACTCCCGAATACAATGAGAGCATCGTGTTCGTCTCCCACTTCCTTCGAGGACTAGGCCTCGCTCTGGATCCCTTTGTTAGGGGTCTTATGTTCTATTATGGGCTAGATTTTCATGATCTGGCCCTGGATTCCCTTCTTCACATCTTGTCATTTATTGTCGTATGTGAGGCCTTCCTCCGCATTACCCCTCACTTCGGCCTGTGGCTCAAGACCTTCGATGTGAAGCCAAAGATGATCGAGGGGCAGCATGCAGCGTGCGGAGGCGCTTTAATAAGCAAAATCGTTGACGCTCCATGGCCTGACGGTTCCTTCCCAGAGGTGTCCGGACTATGGCAACGGGAGTGGTTTTACATCACATCTCCCCGAAGTGCCAAGTGGGTAGCTGCCCCCACCTTTCGCTCACCCCCTCCCCCCACCACCACCACCACAACTGATGTCATGGATCAGCAGGGGGCTGAGCTGGGGTCCAGCCAAGGACGTGCCAATACTGTAGAGCCGTATCCGAGATCTCTTTGAGGGAGATTTCAGTCTGGTTATGGTAGTGCAAGTTATGATGGTTCGTCGAGTCCAGCCATGCAAACGTCGGCCCCTCCGCATGTGGGAATTCAACACGGAAGGACCACGAGCTATTCAGCATTTCCTCGGCATGACGCACGAGGAGATGTACAAATCGTTCTTCGGACCCCAAATAGAGTGTCTGGACACCACCGAGGACGTGGGTCTGAGCTGCAACCGCCCCGCTGCCCAAGTAAGTAATCCGATGCCGAACCTGCTGTCCTTTTATTTATCATGGCATCATTCTAAAGAGCCGCTCTTTGACCAGGACTGGATAGCAAAGGCGATGATGATCAGGTGTTCGCCCCCCCTTCCTGAGGGCTTGGACAATCCGGTACTGGACAAGATGTTCGAGCCGGTGCATTATCCAGTGCCCTCAAAGGAAGATGATGGGGGAGTAGAGAGGGAGAAAGCGGGCCTCACTCGCTACTCATTCCAACCGGGGGGGATGAGCGCCTCCGCGAGGGAGGACAACCAAAGGGAAGAATCTGACATTCTCACTCCCCGGGGAAGGAAGAGGACTACCTCCGAAGATCCGGAAACTAAGGTTTCCAAACGGGAGAAGAAATCTTCATCAGAGGGTCCTGCCTTGGAGGGTATTCTTGCCGCACAATGTCCGCGCGGGGATGAGCTCTCTACCGAGCTGTAAGTAGTCAAAACGTACTTAATAGTGGAAATATCCTACCTTACTTCCGAAGACAATAACCAGTGCTTATAAATTGCAGTCTGGATCGTAGCCCGTTTCGACAGAGTTCGTCTTCGGGGGATCTTCTTCCGGAGAAGATGGAGAGCGAAACACCTCCCCCTGGCACCCCGCATCATGAAGCGGGCGACCTTGAAGTGTTGTCGCGAAGGGTATATATCTCTGGATCTGCCAAGGCCAGAGGATAACCCTTTGGCTACCCGGGAACCCCAGTATCCGGCTCCTAAGGAGAGCGGCAGCAAGGGTCCGTACAGTATGCGGTCGGATGCGCTGAAGGATCTTCTGGGGCAAGTGGCCGTCTCAGAAGCGCATCGTACGCTGATGCATACAGTAATTGAAAGGATTTCATCCGCTGAAAGTGGTTTGCATGAAGCCTTTATGAGTCTGCTGAAAGGCTTCGAGGTACATGAAATAGTGTATGTTTTTGATAGTACCACACACATTAGGTGTGCCCTATGCAGATAGTAGCCCCTAAGACTCTGGTTGTCGTCAATGAAGGAAATATGCCCTAGAGGCAATAATAAAGTTATTATTTATTTCCTTATATCATGATAAATGTTTATTATTCATGCTAGAATTGTATTAACCGGAAACATAATACATGTGTGAATACATAGACAAACAGAGTGTCACTAGTATGCCTATACTTGACTAGCTCGTTAATCAAAGATGGTTATGTTTCCTAACCATGAACAAAGAGTTGTTATTTGATTAACGACGTCACATCATTAGTTGAATGATCTGATTGACATGACCCATTCCATTAGCTTAGCACCCGATCGTTTAGTATGTTGCTATTGCTTTCTTCATGACTTATACATGTTCCTATAACTATGAGATTATGCAACTCCCGTTTGCCGGAGGAACACTTTGGGTACTACCAAATGTCACAACGTAACTGGGTGATTATAAAGGAGTACTACAGGTGTCTCCAATGGTAGATGTTGGGTTGGCGTATTTCGAGATTAGGGTTTGTCACTCCGATTGTCGGAGAGGTATCTCTGGGCCCTCTCGGTAATGCACATCACATAAGCCTTGCAAGCACTGCAACTAATATGTTAGTTGTGAGATGATGTATTACGGAACGAGTAAAGAGACTTGCCGGTAACGAGATTGAACTAGGTATTGGATACCGACGATCGAATCTCGGGCAAGTAACATACCGATGACAAAGGGAACAACGTATGTTGTTATGCGGTCTGACCGATAAAGATCTTCGTAGAATATGTAGGAGCCAATATGGGCATCCAGGTCCCGCTATTGGTTATTGACCGGAGACGTGTCTCGGTCATGTCTACATTGTTCTCGAACCATAGGGTCCGCACGCTTAACGTTACGATGACAGTTATTATGAGTTTATGCATTTTGATGTACCGAAGGTTGGTCGGAGTCCCGGATGAGATCACGGACATGACGAGGAGTCTCGAAATGGTCGAGACGTAAAGATTGATATATTGGAAGCCTATGTTTAGACATAGGAAGTGTTCCGGGTGAAATCGGGATTTTACCGGAATACCGGGAGGGTTACCGGAACCCCCCCGGGAGACTAGTGGGCCTATTGGGCCTTAGTGGAAAAGAGAAAAGGGGAAGCCCACAGCTGGCCGCGCCCCCCCCCCCTCCCCAAGTCCTAGTAGGACTAGGAGAAGGGGTCGGCCCCCCTCTCTCTCCTTTCCCCCTTGAGAGTCCTAGTTGGAATAGGATTGGAGGGGGGAGTCCTACTCCCGGTAGGAGTAGGACTCCCCCTGCGCCTCCCTCTCTCTAGCCGGCCAGCCCCCCTCCTCCAACCTTTATATACGGGGGCAGGGGACACCCCAAGACACACAAGTTGATCCTTGAGATCGTTCCTTAGCCGTGTGCGGTGCCCCCTGCCACCATATTCCACCTCGATCATACCGTTGTAGTGCTTAGGCGAAGCCCTGCGTCGGTAGTACATCAAGATCGTCACCACGCCGTCGTGCTGACGGAACTCTTCCTCGACGCTTTGCTGGATCGGAGCCCGAGGATCGTCATCGAGCTGAACGTGTGCTAAGAACTCGGAGGTGCCGGAGTAACGGTGCTTGGATCGGTCGGATCGGGAAGAAGACGTACGACTACTTCCTCTACGTTGTGTGATCGCTTCCTCAGTCGGTCTGCGTTGGTACGTAGACAACACTCTCCCCTCTCGTTGCTGTGCATCACCATGATCTTGCGTGTGCGTAGGAAAATTTTCGAAATTACTATGTTCCCCAACGGTGGCATCCGAGCCTAGGTTTTTATGGTTTGATGTTATATGCACGAGTAGAACACAAGTGAGTTGTGGGCGATACAAGTCATACTGCCTACCAGCATGTCATACTTTGGTTCGGCGGTATTGTTGGACGAGACGATCCGGACCAACCTTACGCGTACTCTTACGCGAGACCGGTTCCCTCGACGTGCTTTGCACATAGATGGCTTGCGGAAGACTGTCTCTCCAACTTTAGTTGAACCAAGTGTGACTATGCCCGGTCCTTGAGAAGGTTAAAACGGAGTCTATTTGACGAACTATCGTTGTGGTTTTGATGCGTAGGTGAGATGAGTTCTTACTTAAGCCCGTAGCAGCCACGTAAAACTTGCAACAACAAAGTAGAGGACGTCTAACTTGTTTTTGCAGGGCATGTTGTGATGTGATATGGTCAAGGCATGATGCTGATTTTATTGTATGAGATGATCATGTTTTGTAACCGAGTTATCGGCAACTGGCAGGAGCCATATGGTTGTCGCTTTATTGTATGCAATGCAATCGCGATGTAATGCTTTACTTTATTACTAAGCGGTAGTGATAGTCGTGGAAGCATAAGATTGGCGAGACGACAACGATGCTACGATGGAGATCAAGGTGTCGCGCCGGTGATGATGGTGATCATGACGGTGCTTCGAAGATGGAGATCACAAGCACAAGATGATGATGGCCATATCATATCACTTATATTGATTGCATGTGATGTTTATCCTTTTATGCATCTTATCTTGCTTTGATTGACGGTAGCATTATAAGATGATCTCTCACTAAAATTATCAAGAAGTGTTCTCCCTGAGTATGCACCGTTGCCAAAGTTCGTCGTGCCCAGACACCACGTGATGATCGGGTGTGATAAGCTCTACGTCCAAATACAACGGGTGCAAAATAGTTGCACACGCAGAATACTCAGGTTAAACTTGACGAGCCTAGCATATGCAGATATGGCCTCGGAACACGGAGACCGAAAGGTCGAGCGTGAATCATATAGTAGATATGATCAACATAGCGATGTTCACCATTGAAAACTACTCCATCTCACGTGATGATCGGTTATGGTTTAGTTGATTTGGATCACGTGATCACTTAGAGGATTAGAGGGATGTCTATCTAAGTGGGAGTTCTTAAGTAATATGATTAATTGAACTTAAATTTATCATGAACTTAGTCCTGGTAGTATTTTGCAAATTATGTTGTAGATCAATAGCTCGCGTTGTTGCTTCCCTGTGTTTATTTTTGATATGTTCCTAGAGAAAATTGTGTTGAAAGATGTTAGTAGCAATGATGCGGATTGGATCCGTGATCTGAGGTTTATCCTCATTGCTGCATAGAAGAATTATGTCCTTGATGCACTGCTAGGTGACAGACCTATTGCAGGAGCAGATGCAGACGTTATGAACGTTTGGCTAGCTCAATATGATGACTACTTGATAGTTTAAGTGCACCATGCTTAATGGCTTAGAATCGGGACTTCAAAGACGTTTTGAACGTCATGGAGCATATGAGATGTTCCAGGAGTTGAAGTTAATATTTCAAGCAAATACCCGAGTTGAGAGATATGAAGTCTCCAACAAGTTCTATAGCTAAAAGATGGAGGAGAATCGCTCAACTAGTGAGCATGTGCTCAGATTGTCTGGGTACTACAATCGCTTGAATCAAGTGGGAGTTAATCTTCCAGATAAGATAGTGATTGACAGAATTCTCTAGTCACCATCACCAAGTTAGTAGAACTTCGTGATGAACTATAATATGCAAGGGATAACGGAAACAACTCCCAAGCTCTTCGTGATGCTGAAATCAGCGAAGGTAGAAATCAAGAAAAACATCAAGTGTTGATGGTTGACAAGACCACTAGTTTCAAGAAAATGGCAAAGGGAAGAAGGGGAACTTCAAGAAGAACGGCAAGCAAGTTGCTGCTCAAGTGAAGAAGCCCAAGTCTGATCCTAAGCCTGAGACTAAGTGCTTCTACTGCAAAGGGACTGGTCACTGGAAGCGGAACTACCCCAAGTGATTGGCGGATAAGAAGGATGGCAAAGTGAACATAAGTATATTTGATATACATGTTATTGATGTGTACTTTACTAGTGTTTATAGCAAACCCTCAGTATTTGATACTAGTTCAGTTGCTAAGATTAGTAACTCGAAACGGGAGTTGCAGAATAAATAGAGACTAGTTAAGGGTGAAGTGACGATGTGTGTTGGAAGTGGTTCCAAGATTGATATGATCATCATCGCACACTCCCTATAATTTCGGGATTAGTGTTGAGCCTAAATAAGTGTTATTTGGTGTTTGCGTTGAACATGAATATGATTTGATCATGTTTATTGTGATACGGTTATTCATTTAAGTAAGAGAATAAATTGTTGTTCTATTTACATGAATAAAACCTTATATGGTTACACACCCAATGAAAATAGTTCGTTGGATCTCGATCATAGTGATACACATATTCATAATATTGAAACCAAAAGATGCGAAGTTAATAATGATAGTGCAACTTATTTGTGGCACTGTCGTTTAGGTCATATTGGTGTAAAGCGCATGAAGAAACTCCATGCTGATGGGATTTTGGAATCACTTGATTATGAATCACTTGATGCTTGCGAACCATGCCTTATGGGCAAGATGACTAAAACGCCGTTCTCCGGAACAATGAAGCAAGCAAGATTTGTTGAAGATCATACATACTGATGTATGTGGTCCGATGAATATTAAGGCTTGCAGCAAGTATCATTATTTTCTGACCTTCACAGATGATTTGAGCAGATATGGGGATATCTACTTGATGAAACATAAGTCTGAAACATTTGAAAAGTTCAAAGAATTTCAGAGTAAAGTGAAAAATCATCGTGACAAGAAAGTAAAAGTTTCTACGATATGATCGCGGAGACAAATATTTGAGTTACGAGTTTGGTCTTCAGTTAAAACAAGGTGAAATAGTTTCACTACGCACGCCACCTAGAACACCACAGCATAATGGTGTGTCCGAACGTCATAACCATACTTTATTGGATATAGTACAATCTATGATGTATCTTACCGATCTACCACTATCGTTTTGGGGTTATGCATTAGAGACAGCTGCATTCACGTTAAAAAGGGGCACCATCTAAGTCCGTTGAGACGACACAATCTGAACTGTGGTTTAGCAAGAAACCAAAGTAGTCGTTTCTTAAAATTTGGGGTTGCGATGCTTATATGAAAAAGTTT
This sequence comes from Triticum monococcum, assembly GCA_034509565.1. Taxonomy (NCBI): domain Eukaryota; kingdom Viridiplantae; phylum Streptophyta; class Magnoliopsida; order Poales; family Poaceae; genus Triticum; species Triticum monococcum. Next base: position 703,690,953 of record CM067847.1, read on the forward strand.
CATCCTGATAAGCTCAAACTCAAATCGGAGAAGTGCGTCTTCATAGGATATCCAAAGGAAACTATTGGATACACCTTCTATCACAGATCCGAAGGCAAGACTTTTGTTGCTAAATTCGGAAACTTTCTAGAGAAGGAGTTTCTCTCGAAAGAAGTGAGTGGGACGAAAGTAGAACTTGACGAGGTAACTGTACCTGCTCCCTTATTGGAAAATAGTACATCACAGAAAACTGTTTCTGCGACACCTATACCAATCAGTGAGGAAGCTAATGATGATGATCATGAAGCTTCAGGACAAGATACTACTGAACCACGTAGATCAACCAGAGTGAGATCCGCACCAGAGTGGTACGGTAATCCAGTTCTGGAAGTCATGCTACTAGATCATGATGAACCTACGAACTATGAAGAAGCGATGGTGAGCCCAGATTCCGCAAAGTGGCTTGAGGCCATGAAATCTGAGATGGGATCCATGTATGAAAACAAAGTATGGACTTTGGTTGACTTGCCCGATGATCGGCAAGCAATTGAGAATAAATGGATCTTCAAGAAAAAGACTGACGCTGACGGTAATATTACTGTCTATAAAGCTCGACTTGTCGCGAAAGGTTTTCGACAAGTTCAAGGGGTTGACTACGATGAGACCTTCTCACCCGTAGCGATGCTTAAGTCCGTCAGAATTATGTTAGCAATTGCCGCATTTTATGATTATGAAATATGGCAGATGGATGTCAAAACTGCATTCCTGAATGGATTTCTGGAAGAAGAGTTGTATATGATACAACCAGAAGGTTTTGTCGATCCAAAGGGAGCTAACAAAGTATGCAAACTCCAGCGATCCATTTATGGACTGGTGCAAGCATCTCGGAGTTGGAATAAACGCTTTGATAGTGTGATCAAAGCATTTGAGTTTATACAGACTTTTGGAGAAGCCTGTATTTACAAGAAAGTGAGTGGGAGCTCTGTAGCATTTCTAATATTATATGTGGATGACATATTGCTGATTGGAAATGATATAGAATTTCTGGATAGCATAAAGGGATACTTGAATAAAAGTTTTTCGGTGAAAGACCTCGGGGAAGCTGCTTACATATTAGGCATAAAGATCTATAGAGATAGATCAAAACGCTTAATTGGACTTTCACAGAGCACATACCTTGACAAGATTTTGAAGAAGTTCAAAATGGATCAAGCAAAGAAAGGGTTCTTGCCTGTGTTACAAGGTGTGAAGTTGAGTCAGACTCAATGCCCGACCACTGCAGAAGATAGAAAGAGAATGAAAGTCATTCCCTATGCCTTGGCCATAGGTTCTATAAAGTATCTCATGCTGTATACCAGATCTATTGTATACCCTGCACTGATTTGGCAAGGGAGTACAATAGTGATCTAGGAGTAGATCACTGGACAGCGGTCAGAATTATCCTTAGTGAAATAAGGATATGTTTCTCGATTATGGACGTGATAAAAAGGTTCGTCGTAAAGGGTTACGCCGATGCAAGTTTTGACACTAATCTAGATGACTCTAAGTCTCGGTCTAGATACATATTGAAAGTGGGAGCAATTAGCTAGAGTAGCTCCGTGCAGAGCATTATAGACAAAGAATTTTGCAAAATACTTACGGATCTGAATGTGACAGACCCGTTGACTAAAATTATCTCACAAGCAAAACATGATCACACCTTAGTACTCTTTGGGTATTAATCACATAGAGATGTGAACTAGATTACTGACTCTAGTAAACCCTTTGAGTGTTGGTCACATAACGATGTGAACTATGGGTGTTAATCACATGGTGATGTGAACTATTGCTGCTAAATCACATGGCGATGTGAAACTAGATTATTGACTCTAGTGCAAGTGGGAGACTGAAGGAAATATGCCCTAGAGGCAATAATAAAGTTATTATTTATTTCCTTATATCATGATAAATGTTTATTATTCATGCTAGAATTGTATTAACCGGAAACATAATACATGTGTGAATACATAGACAAACAGAGTGTCACTAGTATGCCTCTACTTGACTAGCTCGTTAATCAAAGATGGTTATGTTTCCTAACCATGAACAAAGAGTTGTTATTTGATTAACGAGGTCACATCATTAGTTGAATGATCTGATTGACATGACCCATTCCATTAGCTTAGCACCCGATCGTTTAGTATGTTGTTATTGCTTTCTTCATGACTTATACATGTTCCTATAACTATGAGATTATGCAACTCCCGTTTGCCGGAGGAACACTTTGGGTACTACCAAATGTCACAACGTAACTGGGTGATTATAAAGGAGTACTACAGGTGTCTCCAATGGTAGATGTTGGGTTGGCGTATTTCGAGATTAGGGTTTGTCACTCCGATTGTCGGAGAGGTATCTCTGGGCCCTCTTGGTAATGCACATCACATAAGCCTTGCAAGCACTGGAACTAATATGTTAGTTGTGAGATGATGTATTACGGAACGAGTAAAGAGACTTGCCGGTAACGAGATTGAACTAGGTATTGGATACCGACGATCGAATCTCGGGCAAGTAACATACCGATGACAAAGGGAACAACGTATGTTGTTATGCGGTCTGACCGATAAAGATCTTCGTAGAATATGTAGGAGCCAATATGGGCATCCAGGTCCCGCTATTGGTTATTGACCGGAGACGTGTCTCGGTCATGTCTACATTGTTCTCGAACCGTAGGGTCCGCACGCCTAACGTTACGATGACAGTTATTATGAGTTTATGCATTTTGATGTACCGAAGGTTGTTCGGAGTCCCAGATGAGATCACGGACATGACGAGGAGTCTCGAAATGGTCGAGATGTAAAGATTGATATATTGGAAGCCTATGTTTGGACATAGGAAGTGTTCCGGGTGAAATCGGGATTTTACCGAAATACCGGGAGGGTTACCGGACCCCCCCCGGGAGACTAATGGGCCTATTGGGCCTTAGTGGAAAAGAGAAAAGGGGAAGCCCACAGCTGGCCGCGCCCCCCCCCTTCCCCAAGTCCTAGTAGGACTAGGAGAAGGGGCCAGCCCCCCTCTCTCTCCTTTCCCCCTTGAGAGTCCTAGTTGGAATAGGATTGGAGGGGGGAGTCCTACTCCCGGTAGGAGTAGGACTCCCCCTGCGCCTCCCTCTCTCTGGCCGGCCAGCCCCCCTCCTCCAACCTTTATATACGGGGGCAGGGGACACCCCAAGACACACAAGTTGATCCTTGAGATCGTTCCTTAGCCGTGTGCGGTGCCCCCTGCCACCATATTCCACCTCGATCATACCGTTGTAGTGCTTAGGCGAAGCCCTGCGTCGGTAGTACATCAAGATCGTCACCACGCCGTCGTGCTGACGGAACTCTTCCTCGACGCTTTGCTGGATCGGAGCCCGAGGATCATCATCGAGCTGAACGTGTGCTAAGAACTCGGAGGTGCCGGAGTAACGGTGCTTGGATCGGTCGGATCGGGAAGAAGACGTACGACTACTTCCTCTACGTTGTGTGATCGCTTCCGCAGTCGGTCTGCGTTGGTACGTAGACAACACTCTCCCCTCTCGTTGCTGTGCATCACCATGATCTTGCATGTGCGTAGGAAAATTTTCGAAATTACTACGTTCCCCAACAGTCAAAAACGGCGGCAAGCAGAGGATCATAGTCCCAGGTAATAACCAGACCGCCTTTATGTGCAGGTGGCGTAAGCTCCGGTGGCTAGCCGGACTGATGGGTTTGCCGAGCTAAAGCGGAAACTTGATGCGGCAGATGCTGACATCGTGCTTGTCAACAAGCGGCTTGACGAGGCACAGGGTGAGTGATTTCTCTGGTGATTGTCACATAATAAGAGTAGCATGATGCCAGTATCTTTAATATGTTGTGACTGCAGATGGAGCTGCCACCGTGGAGATCCTTCGGGCGGAGCTTGCCCGAGCCAAGGAGCAAGCAAGGAGCAGCAATGTGGCCGCTCTAAAGGCGGCCGAAGAGTTAAGGGCCGAATAGGACGCGCATTGCGAGAGCAAGGAAAAAATAGCCAAGATGGCCGTAGAGTTAAAAGATGCCGCTAACCGTTACCAGTTTCTTGAAGATGAAAACCGGGCGAAGGCGACGAACCTGGAGAAGGCCCTGTTGGCTGCCAAGGAAGACCGCTCCAAAATTAGAGCGACGAAGGAGGAGCTGAATCAAGCTGCAGATATCGTGTCTGGAAAACCTACGTGGATTTGGCTGCAAGCGCTGATGATGCGGTAGAGTACTTCAAGGATCAGAAAGATCATGAAGTGGAAAAACTGTTCTGGTCACAGTTTCATGCTCCAGTTCGTCCGCTGCTGTTGAATGGGCAAATGGCCGAGTGGGTCGAGCTCCATAGGTTGTCCGGACTTGCCATGAGGTTCGTTGTGGATCACCTGTGGCCGGGAGGGCCAAGGCCGAATAGCTACTTTAGTTTAGTGCAACAATTCCTTGGTGTTGTGCCACGCATCGATGCTGTAAAGAGATCGGCATGCATAAAGGGTGCGCGGATGGCCTTTGCCCTATCAAGACATACTGGGCAGAGATGGAGGCCACCACTGTTGCGACACAGGGTTCGGCCGTAGGCCGAGTAGCTGATGAGCACTACTTTGAAGAAGTTCTTGAAGGCGCTCGTTCGATAGAGGCTCGGTGCTCGAAGAATATTACGTTCTAGTGACATGTATTCCTATTGTAAGAACAATGTTTTATTGAATCACTAAGCCTATATTTATACTTTTGCCCGAAAGTATTATGATGCCTCATGTGCGACCGTTTATGTATATATGCATATAACCTGAAAGTTTACAGTCGTCGGCTTCCGCCCCCATGCATATAATGCGGGGGTGTTCGCAAAAAATGCATATCCACAATTGATCCAACGTCTTGGTCCGTTAAGGAGGTGATAGCACAGTGAACGAGGCAATCAGACTATATTTCTTTAACACTTTCACTTAGCCATAGGAGTTTGACAGTGGGGCTACTACATAGCCCCTAGTACTTCCGCGCTCGTTCGAATACGGGGCGCGTTCGTACATGACCGGGAAACGACCCTTCGTTAATGTGGAGGAATCTCGAAGATTTCGATGAGTCATCGAGTGGTTGACCAGTCTCTCGCTATATCATGACAATCAGTTTTCGGCTTTCTCTACTGAGGTGCTCATCCGGACGAATCAGGGCACAATCGCAGTAGTTCTCCCAGTGCTACCTTAGCCGATATAACGGAACGTAAGGTAACAAAACATGGGATCCGGGCAAACCCAACATTTGACCAAAGACATGATTCGGGGCTAATGCATATAGGGCCAAACTCGCGACGCCGAACACTCCCTAAGGTGTTCGGTCTTTATAACATATATTGGGCTAAACAATGCCCTTAATAAGAAACCCCATGTGTCCAGGTATGTGCAAAATCCTGGCGTGGCCACATGCCAATAACGCCAGCATCCTTCTCGGTTGTGTGGAGTATCCGAAGAATGTGAGCAACAAGAGACAGTAAAAGAGGTTTACGCAGGGTCTTAATCTAAAAAGAAACCTTTAGGCGGGTCCCTGCCGCATGTCTGCACCTATGTCTCCATTGTGCCCTGTCCTGAACGGGTGTAGCACGATTGTCATCTGTAAAAGGAATGAACTTAGGTGAAAGTTTTCGTGCCAAAAAAAGAAGAATTGGTTATTATCAATGAACTATCAAAATTCAAGAGAAGCCAAGTTGAGCCGGGCTGGCTCTGATTACACGTGGGGAGCCCCTGGTATCATTTATGAGGGTCTGATCATCAAACCCTTCTCATGTATATGTGATGGAATGCCGGACTCGTCTAACCGTGTCCGTGGTCTTGACGACCCGCCATTTTTCTGGCTAGTGAGGCCGTCTAATTCGCGGCTATTAGAGCCGCCGCGTCCTCCTCCGTTCGTAAAAAACGTTCGGTATTTCCACTAACTGTGATGATGCCACATGGACCGGGCATCTTAAGCTTGAGAAAAGCATAATGGGGTATTGCGTTAAAATGAGCAAAAGCCATTCTTTCGAGTAGTGCTTGATAGCCACTTCGGCATGGGGGAATGTGAAATGCTAACCTTTCGCTTCGGAAGTTATCGGGAGAACCGAATACCACCTCTAGTAGTAGAGAGCCCGTACAGCGAACCTCTTGGCCTGGTATTACTCCCTTAAAGGTAGTATTACTGTGGCTTATTTGTGTCGGGTCTATCCCCATTTTGCGGACTGTGTCCTGATATATTAGATTTAGATCATTGCCGCCGTCCATGAGGACTCTTGTGAAATGGTACCCATTTATGGTTGGGTCTAACACCAAGGCCGTCAGTCCTTTGCGCCGTATATTTGTATTGTGATCCCTACGATCAAAAGTGATCGGGCAGGCCAATCAGGGGTTGAACCTAGGGGTGACGGGCTCTATGGCGTGTGTGCATCGGAGTGCATGCTTGCTTCTCCTCTTTGTCACATGGATCACGTTTACTGTTTTAACCTCTGGTGGGAACTTTTTCTGTCCTCCGGTGCTTTGCTGGCGAGGTTCATCCTCGTCTTAGCTTAGTGTCTCTTCCCCTTTGTGTTCGGCATTTAGCTTGCCGGCCTGCTTGAAGACCCAACATTCTCTATGGGTATGATTTGCAGGTTTGTCTGGGGTGCCGTGAATCAGACAGAGTTTGTGAAGAATTTTGTTTAGGCCAGATTGTCCTTCTTTGCTGCCTTTGAAAGGCTTTTTCCGCTGACCTAGTCGGGAGCCCCTGAATCCGGCGTCTACCGCCGTGTTATCCGGGCTACCTTCTTTATTTCGATGCTTGTTTTTGTTGCGTCGTGGTTTACCATTGCCATCCCTAACTTCGGATGTGCTTGGGTCGCTGGTGCTGCTACGGGCCAACCAGTTGTCCTCGCCCGCACAAAAGCGGGTCATGAGGCTTGTTAGGGCTGCCATCATTCTCAGTTTTTCTTGGCCGAGGTGTCTGGCGAGCCATTCGTCTCGGATGCTGTGTTTAAAAGCTGCTAAGGCTTCGGCGTCCAGACAGTCGACAATTTGGTTCTTCTTGGTGAGGAACCTGTTCCAAAGCTTTCGTGCGGACTCTCCGGACTATTGGACTATATGACTTAGATCGTCTGCATGCGGAGGTCGGACATAAGTCCCTTGAAAATTAGCCCGAAAAGCGTCCTCGAGCTCCTCCCAACTTTCAATTGAGTTTTCGGGGAGGCTTTTCAGCTAGTGCCTAGCTGGCCCTTTAAGCTTGAGGGGCAAGTATTTATTGGCATGAAGATCGTCTCCATGAGCCATATGAATATGGAGGATAAAGTCCTCTATCCAGACTCCAGGGTTTGTGGTCTCGTCGTGCGCCTCTATGTTCACCGGTTTGAATCCCTCTGGGAATTCATGATCCAGCACCTCATCGGTGAAACATAGGGGGTGTGCGGCGCCCTGATAACCCACAAGTATAGGGGATCACAACAGCTTTCGAGGGTAGAGTATTCAACCCAAATTTATTGATTCGACACAAGTGGAGCCAAAGAATATTCTCAAATATTAGCAGCTGAGTTGTCAATTCAACCACACCTGGAAACTTAGTATCTGCAGCAAAGTGTTTAGTAGCAAAGTAATATGATAGTGGTGGTAGCGGCAGCAAAAGTAAAGACAACAAAAGTAATGTTTTTGGTATTTTGTAGTGATTGTAACAGTAGCAGCGGGAAAGTAAATAAGCGTAAACCAGTATATGGAAAACTCATAGGCACCGGATCAGTGATGGATAATTACACCGGATGCGGTTCATCATGTAACAGTCATAACATAGGGTGACATAGAACTAGCTCCAATTCATCAATGTAATGTAGGCATGTATTCCGTAAATAGTCATACGTGCTTATGGAAAAGAACTTGCATGACATCTTTTGTCCTACCCTCCCGTGGCAACGGGGTCCTATTGGAAACTAAGGGATATTAAGGCAATAGAGAACCAGAACAAAGCATTAGCACATAGTGAATACATGAACTCCTCAAACTATGGTCATCACTGGGAGTGGTCCCGATTATTGTCACTTCGGGGTTGCCGGATCATAACACATAGTAGGTGACTATAGACTTGCAAGATAGGATCAAGAACTCACATACATTCATGAAAACATAATAGGTTCATATCTGAAATCATGGCACTCGGGCCCTAGTGACAAGCATTAATCATAGCAAAGTCATAGCAACATCAATCTCAGAACATAATGGACACTAGGGATCAAACCCCAACAAAACTAACTCGATTACATGATAAATCTCATCCAACCCATCACCGTCCAGCAAGCCTACGATGGAATTACTCACGCATGGCGGTGAGCATCATGAAATTGGTGATGGAGGATGGTTGATGATGACGACGGCGACGAATCCCCCTCTCCGGAGCCCCGAACGGACTCCAGATCAGCCCTCCCGAGAGGTTTTAGGGCTTGGCGGCGGCTCCGTATCATAAAACGCGATGATTTCTTCTCTATGATTTTTTTCTCATCGAAACTCAATATATGGAGGTGGAGTTGGAGTCGGAGACGCAACAGGGGGCCCACGAGGTAGGGGGCGCACCCCCCACCCTCATGAGAAGGTTGTGGGCCCCCCGGTCTTCATCTTTGGCGAGGATTTTTTATTGTTTTTTCTAAGATGTTTCGTGGAATTTCAGGTCATTGTGAGAATATTTGTTTTCTGCACATAAAACAACACCATGGTAATTCTGCTGAAAACAGTGTCAGTCCGGGTAAGTTCCATTCAAATCATACAAGTTAGAGTCCAAAACAAGGGCAAAAGTGTTTGGAAAAGTAGATACGACGGAGACGTATCAACTCCTCCAAGCTTAAACCCTTGCTTGTCCTCAAGCAATTCAGTTGACAAACTGAAAGAAAGAAAGAAAAACTTTTACAAACTCTGTTTGCTCTTGTTGTTGTAACTATGTCAAGCCAGCATTCAAGTTTTCAGCATAGATCATAACTAACCACATTTGCAATAATTCTCAGGTCTCACAATTACTCATATCAATAGCATAATCAACTAGCAAGTCATAATAATAAATCTCGGATGACAACACTTTCTCAAGGCAATCATAATATGATATAACAAGATGGTATCTCGCTAGCCCTTTCTGAGACCGCAAAACATAAATGCAGAGCACCTTTAAAGATCAAGACTGGCTAGACATTGTAATTCATGGTAAAAGAGATCCAATCATAGTCATACCCAATATAAATTAGCAGTGATGAATGCAAATGACGGCTGTGCTCTCGAGCTAGTGCTTTTTAATAAGAGGGTGATGACTCAACATAAAGGTAAATGGATAGGCCCTTCGTAGAGGGAAGCAGCGATTTGTAGAGGTGCCAGAGCTCGGTTTTGAAATAGAGATAAATTGTATTTTGAGCGGTATACTTTCATTGTCAACGTAACAACTAAGAGATGGCGATATCTTCCATGCTAAACACATTATAGGCGGTTCCCAAACAGAATGGTAAAGTTTATACTCCCCCTCCACCAACAAGCATCAATCCATGGCTTGCTCGAAACAGCGAGTGCCTCCAACATACATCAGGTCCCAAAGGGAGTTTTGTTTGCAATTAATTTTGATTTAGTTTGCATAAAGCATGGGACTGGGCATCCCGGTGACCAGCCATTTTCTCGTGAGTGAGGAGCGGAGTCCACTCCTCTTGAGAATAACCCACCTAACACGGAAGATAAGGACAGCCTTTGTTGATACATGAGCTATTCGAGCATACAAAACAGAATGTTTATTTGAAGGTTTAGAGTTTGCCACATACAAATTTACTTGGAACGGCAGGTAGATACCGCATATAGGAAGGTATGGTGGACTCATCCATAATAACTTTGGGGTTTTAAGGGATTGGATGCACAAGCAGTATTCCCGCTTAGTACAAGTGGAGGCTAGCAAAAGACTAGGAAGCGACCAACTAGAGAGTGACAACAGCCATGTACATGCATTAAAATTAATAAACATTGGGTGCAAGCATGAGTAGGATATAATCCACCATGAACATAAATATCGTGAAGGCTATGTTGATTTTGTTTCAACTACATGCGTGAACATGTGCCAAGTCAAGTCACTTAAATCATTCGAAAGAGGATACCACCCCATCATACCACATCATAATCATCTCAATAGCATGTGGGCATACAAGGTAAATCATTATAACTCATAGCTAATCAAGCATGGCACAAGCAACTCTGATCTCTAATTGTTATTGCAAACATGTTTATTCATAATAAGTTGAATCAAGAACAACGGGCTCATCATATTTACAAAAACAAAAAGGTAGAGTTCATACCAGCTTTTCTCATCTCAGTCAGTCCATCATATATCATCATAATTGCCTTTCACTTGCACGACCGAACAGTGTGAATAATAATAATAGTGCACGTGCAATGGACTAAGCTGGAATCTGCGGGCATTCAATAAACAGGAGAAGACAAGGCAATATGGGCTCTTGGTTTAATCAACAATAATGCATATAAGATCCACTTCAACAACTTAATTATGGTCTTCTCCTACCGACCCCCAAAGAACAGAAAAGAAATAAAACTATTTACACGGGAAAGCTCCCAACAAGCAAAAGAAGAATGGGAAATATTTTTGGGTTTCTTTTTAATTATTACTACTACAATAGAAAAATAAACTACTACTAATTTTTTTTATTAAGGTTTAACAAACACACAAGAACAAAGCAGGAAAAGAAAAATAAACTAGCATGGATATTACAGTGAAAAAGTATGAGCATCGACATCTAGCAATGAGTGTGTGTGAACATATATGTAATGTCGGTGAGAAATACATACTCCCCCAACTTAGGCTTTTGGCCTAAGTTGGTCTATGGCCACGGCCGGCCTGGCAGATATCCATAATAATAGTTGTTGGGGTCGTATTGTGATGAGGAAGGATAGTTGGGATCATACTGTGATGAAGAAGAAGACTCTGACTGCCACTGGCTGACAGTCATCTCTGGATCCCAAGAATAAACAGATTGCCGTGGAGGCTCATCTTGTGGTTCCTGTTCTGGCTCCTCGACTGGTGCAGGGTTCTGGTAGGCATGAATAGCTATCAACGGAACAAGGTACGTGCCAAGGAACAATCTCCCCAAGCAGTTTTGCGAGAGGTGCTTTGAGCAAGGAGATCGAAAATCGCAGCAAAAGTGGCTGGAACTCGTGCTTGAATTGGCTTTTCAGGTTTGTGTGAGATAGAGGAAGAAGATGGGTGCTGGGATAAGTGGAGGAGGGCCACCGTGGGCCCACGAGGTAGGGGGTGCCCTATAGGGGGGGGTCCACCACCCTCGTGGCCATGTGCCAGCTCCTCCCACGGTAATTTTTGCACAGTAAATCCTCAAATATTCCCGAAAAAATCATATTAAATTGGCATGGCATTTGTCAGGACCCCGATTCTAAATCACACCGATCTAGCCTGTAACACCTCATATCACTTTGCGGCCTCACGCACGGTATTCCCACGGGTGTCGCATTACCATGGCCCGGGACCGTTTGCGCCTTTTGGCTCACGTATATGATAGTGTCGCTAGCATCCATATGACAGAGAACCCAGGCTGACATGACTAGTCGTGAACCCAAGGTGGCACTAACTTACGAGGATAGGCATACATGAATCAACATCGAGTATGTCGGTCAGCAGCGTGCGAATCCGGCATGTAGCACTGGGCTAACAGGACTCCGGTGAACCGGGCTGTAGCAGGCTAGGCAGGACTCCGGATGTCACCGCGTGACATTTCCCCAAAGGGACAGACACAGGAATGAAGTGAATCACATGCCAGCCAGTCAAGTGTTCCGAAGCAGTAGTGCTGGGCTAGCAGGACTCCGGTGAACTGGGCTGTAGCGGACTACTATGGCTCATGGAAGCACAAGATTACATTTCCCCATAAGAGAGGCTACCAAGGATAAACAACTAGGTTGTCGGATCCCACACATACCAAGCATCTCAATCATACACACAATATGCTCAATATGTGCAATACAACATGGCATCACAACAAGACTCTACGACTCAGAGTATTTATTCATTAGGCTCCGAGGAGCGAGATATTACAAGCATGGGTCTCATGACCCAACATACAGAGCATACAAGCAACAAGCACATGCGGAAGCTTTACATGTCTGAGTACAGACATCTACAAATGAAAAAGGCTGAGAAGCCCGACTATCTACAAGACCCTCCCAAGGATACAAGATCGTAGCTGAGGTAACAGGCTAAACGTCGAAGTCCACGCGGAACTACTAGCGAGACTGAAGTCTCTCTGCAAAACATAGAATAGGCAAACGTGAGTACAAATGTACCCAGCAAGACTTACATCAGAACTAGCTACATATGCATCAGTATCAACAAAAAGGGATGGTGGGGTTTAACTGCAGCAAGCCAGCTTTGACTCGGTGGCTATCCTGAACTATGACTGCAAGTAACTCTTTTGAGGTGGCACACACGAGTCCACATATTCACCATATCAATACACCACTATGGATCCGCTCCCGTCTCCCTACGAGAACGCCATCCATAGCACTCACGCTTATCTTGCGCATTTTAGAGTATCCACTTTCACTTGTCTATGAACTAGGCAAGGGGTCCAAGTTTCCATATCCGAGGAATCCGGCTATTCGAATAGATAATGATAACCCTGCAGGGGTGTACTTCTTCACACACGCTCTCGCCACTTATCGCCCTGTACACATCATGTACCTCGGCAACCTTCAAGCGGAAGCCGGGTGAGGAAGTCGACCATGACCTGACTAACCAACAAGTCTCTAGTCCAGGTTTATCGCCTATTCGGGTTCCATCCACAAGGAGATCCGGCCGGGGTGTCACTCACGGCCCCAAACGATGTGTGCAGGGTTCCCAAGCCCACCATCCGGGTGCCACTTGGTACACCGTGCCACTGTGCCTAGTCTGTCCCAAGCCCACCTGTACCGGGTGCCACTTGGTAGACTACTAACACTACCTACAAACACTAGAAACTAGTTGCAACTCCTGGACAGAGATCAAGTTGATTAATAAGCCGAGAGGGGTCGAGTTACCGGAACCCAATGTGTGGTAGTAACTGTTCATGGATCACAAACACAGAACTCAGTTCCTGAGAACGGCTGCAATGAGACAACCCACCATGTACTCCTACATGGCCTCTCACCGCTACCTTTACCAAATCGTGTTCAGACACTTAGCTCTCAATAGTAGGACATGTTCACCACATTCCAATTCATCCCCGATGAATCAGACCTGACTCAACTCTAAGCAGTAGAAGGCATGACAAACAAACATGAATGAGTAGGCACTCAGGGCTCAAACAACTCCTACTCATGCTAGTGGGTTTCATCTAATTACTATGGCAATGACAGGTCATGAAGAGGAAAGGGGTTCAGCTACCGCAGCATGTAACAGTTGAAATGTTGTTGTCCTAATGCAGTAAAAGAGAGCAGGAGCGAGAGAGTAGGATTGTATCGGAATGAACAAGGGGGTTTTGCTTGCCTGGCACTTTTGAAAATATTATTGCTCTTCATCGGTGTCATCGAACTCATCGTTGGAAGCACGTCTATCGAGAGGGGACAAATACCGGCAACAGAGAAGGAGAGCACAATCAATGCAATGCACAATATGATGCATGATCATGACATGTCAATATGCTGTGTTTTGGCCTAATGCAACTAGCAACACAATTAAGTGTAGTTGGTTTGAACCCAAGGTTCAAATTCAAACTCCACATATGGTTATTTAAATGCCATTCATTTGATTTGCCCTAAACAGTGGCCAAAAGTTGTTCTAACATGCATGGAAATGGTACAGATGGATAGATTGGATTTTTCTGATCATTTTTCATATACAATTTATTTCATTCTGAGCTATGGTTGATTTGATATGATTTTTAGAAGTTTTGGGTATTTTCTGAAAATAATAAATCATTTCTAATTTATTTCAAAATTCCAGGAAGTATTTACTGTGTCAGCCTAATGTCATGATGATGTTAGCAAGTCAACAAGGCTGGTTCGGGTCAAACCTGACGTGTGGGGGCCACACGTCACTGTCACAGGGCTGTTTAGCTCGCTGACCGGTGGGCCAGGACAATGACCACGTCAGCAGGGTCAACTCTGACGGGTGGGTCCTGCTGGGTTAATCTAAACTAAACAGGAATTAAAACCTGGGGTTAGTTAGGGCGTGGGGCCCACGTGTCAGTGGGCCAGAGGGTGGTTAGTGGTGTGCTTAGGCAGTTGATGATGTGCCATGTCAGCGAACGGCGTTTAGCGGCCGGTGACCAAATCCCGCGGCGGTGGCTCGCCGGCGTTGCTCGGGACGGCGCTACGGGGCATCACTTCATGCGCGGTTTGCAGCTACGGTGAGCTGGAAGTGCGGCGCATCCGGTGGTGGCTGTGTGGTGTGCTGGGGGTGTGTGTAACAGCGGCGGCGACAAGCCGGGAGGCCGCCGGAGTTCGGACATCCATGCTTGAGGCCTTACGGGGCACGGCGGGCGCGGTTGATGGGCTCTACGGGTTGATGGGATCACCAGGAACACACAGAGGCAACGAGCGTAGGTGGAGGAGCTCGCGAGCACGAAGCTCACCGTCCATGGCGGTGATCGGAGCTCGGGTAGATGTGGGCGCGGGGCTGCAGTGTGCTAGAGGAGGATCTAATGAGCTAGGTGGCCTCCATGGGCCCCCAGAAGCACGCTGGTGCCACGGGTTCGAGCGGAGGGGCTCGGGTCAAGAAAGCTAGGCGGCCATGGCAGACGGCGGTGCTCGGGCATGTGGGCGAGGGCACTACGGCACGGGAACGAGCAAAATGAAGGAGGGGAAATGGAGTGGAGCTCACAGTGGGGTCGTTGGAGGTCTTATTGGACTCGGGGAGGCCTCTGCGGCGGCGAATTCGACGACGGCGTCCGGTGTACGAGGCGGCGAGGAAGATGACTCGCGACGCTGCAGGGCCTCCGGCCTTTCTTTGTGCGATGAGGAGGTGCAGCGAGATACGGACGATCTCGGGAGCACGGTGGCGCGTCATTTTGTCGTCGGTGGCCACGCGGGCGAGGCACGGCGGACGGCGGAAGCTCTCGGTGACGCTCAGAGGAGGGGCTAGAGGCGAGAGAGAAAGCAGAGGGTGAGGGGAAAGTGAGAGGAGGGCCTCGCGCGTCTCCAGATGCGGATTAGGACGAAGGAGCGGCCTCCAGCGCGAAGCAGGAGGTGGAGGGCTTCGCGGGTGCGCGCGCGTGTTCGCTCCTGCCTACTGGCAGGAGGAAGACGACGAGCGAGGAGGTAAGTGGGCTGGGCCGGCTTCTCTCCCGGGCCAGGTGGGTGGGCTGCTCAGGTGAGCTCCTGTTTCCTTTTTGTTTCTGCTGTTTTTTTATTATTTAATCTGTTGCCACTGTTTTGAATTCAACAGATTTCAAACAATGCCAAAACATCCTCTGGGTATTTTTAGGTTGCTTCATGGACTTTTCCAGAGGCACATAAATTATCGCAGAGCATTTGAAGATATATCCCATATATATTTGAATATATTTTCAAATTCAAATAGAATATTGTCTTAAATTCAGAGACCAAATGATTCCTTAAAAATGTTCCAAAATATTGGTTTGGTATATAACCCTTGCCAAAATTTCCAAAACTATTTTAGGGCATTTTTGGAATCACTGAATGCAATTTAAAGGGTTCTTGCCCTTCTTTTAAAATAATTTATGAGGCTTTGAATATTCCCCATTTCAATTTCTTGAATTAAACATGATGCATGCTCACTGATGCAACTATTACACTCAGATATTCTAGGGCTGTGACAGCATTCTGAGGACTTTTATTTTCGGGATATTTTTATATTGCACGGATAAATAAGGAAACAGATAGAAAATACTATTTTTACTTTATTTAATCTAAATAACAGAAAGTGAAAGTGGGGTACATAAGGTTGTGCTTCTAATTTCATCCATCTCATGCTCATCAAAAAGAATCCACTAACAAGGTTGATCAAGTCTTGTTAACAAACTCATTTCGATAATCATGAAACCGGAGAAATTTCGAATAACACTAAGTTACCTCAACGGGGATATGCACATCCCCAATAATAAGAATATCATATTTCTTTTTGACAGTAGGAATAGGAAATTCAAAACCTCCAAATATAATCGATGGAATTTTTCCAATAGACTTGATACTATGAACTTGAGGTTGTTTCCTCAGAAAGTGTTCCATATACTCATTACCATTAACATGAAAAGTGACATTGCCTTTGTTGCAATCAATAACAGCCCCTGCAGTATTAAGAAAAGGTCTTCCAAGAATAATAGACATACTATCATCCTCGGGAATATCAAGTATAACAAAGTCCGTTAAAATAGTAACGTTTGCAACCACAACGGGCACATCCTCACAAATACCGACAGGTATAGCAGTTGATTTATTAGCCATTTGCAAAGATATTTCAGTAGGTGTCAACTTATTCAAGTCAAGTCTACGATATAAAGAGAGAGGCATAACACTAACACCGGCTCCAAGATCACATAAAGCAGTTTTAATATAATTTCTTTTAATGTAGCAAGGTATAGTAGGTACTCCGGGGTCTCCAAGTTTCTTTGGCATTCCACCCTTAAAAGTGTAATTAGCAAGCATGGTGGAAATCTCAACTTCTGGTATCTTTATTTTATTAGTAATGATATCCTTCATATATTTAGCATAAGGATTTGTTTTGAGCACATCAGTTAATCTCATACGCAAAAAGATAGGCCTAATCATTTCAGCAAAGCGCTCAAAATCCTCATCATCCTTTTTCTTGGATGGTTTTGGAGGAAAAGGCATGGGTTTCTGAACCCAAGGTTCCCTTTCTTTACCATGTTTTCTAGCAACAAAGTCTCTTTTATCATAACGTTGATTCTTTGATTGTGGGTTATCAAGATCAACAGCAGGTTCAATTTCTACATCATTATCATTACTAGGTTGAGCATCATCATGAACATCATCATTAATATTTTTACTAGGTTCATGTTCATTACCAGATTGTGTTTTAGCATCAGACATAGATATATCATTTGGATTATCGGGTGGTTCAGCAATAGGTTCACTAGAAGTTTGCACAGTTCTATCATTTTTCTTCTTCTTCTTTTTAGAAGAACTAGGAACATCAATATTATTTCTTTGAGAATCTTGCTCGATTCTCTTAGGGTGGCCTTCAGGATACAAAGGTTCCTGAGTCATTCTACCAGTTCTAGTAGCCACTCTAACAGCATAATCATTTTTCTTTCTATTCATTTCATTAAGCACTTCTTTTTTAGCCTTAAGTACTTGTTCTACTTGAGTGGTAACCATAGAAGCATGTTTGCTAACAAGTTTAAGTTCACCTTTAATATTAGCCATATATTCACCCAAGCATCTAATCATATAAGCATTTTCGTTTAATTGTCTACCAAAATAAGCATTGAAGTCGTCTTGCTTATACATAAAGTTATCAAACTCATCCAAGCATTGACTAGCAATTTTAGTAGGAGGGACTTCAGCTTTATCACATCTATAGAGAGAATTTACCTTTACTACCTATGTCGGGATATCGGGATCAGGAGGTTCTTCAGTGAATAAATAATTAAGATCATATGTTTCTTCAACGAGCGGTATATTAAGACCATGTTCTTCAATAGGAGGTAATTCTTAACGTCTTCAGCTTTAATACCTTTTTCTTTCATAGATTTCTTTGCCTCTTGCATATCTTCGGGACTGAGAAATAGAACACCTCTCTTCTTCGGAGTTGGTTTAGGAATAGGCTCAGTAATTGGAGCGGGAGATGGCTCAGGAGGTGCCCAATTATTTTCATTTGTCAACATATTATTCAATAGAATTTTAGCTTCATCCGGTGTTCTTTCCCTGAAAAGAGAACCAGCACAACTATCCAGGTAATGTCTGGAAGCATCGGTTAGTCCATTATAAAAGATATCAAGTATTTCAGGTTTCTTAAGAGGATGATCAGGCAAAGCATTAAGTAACTTGTGAAGCCTCCCCCAAGCTTGTGGGAGATTCTCTTCTTTAATTTGCACAAATTTGTATATTTCCCTCAACGCAGCTTGTTTCTTATGAGCAGGGAAATATTTAGTAGAGAAGTAATAAATCATATCCTGGGGACTACGCACACAACCAAGATCAAGAGAATTAAACCATATCTCAGCATCACCCTTTAATGAGAATGGAAATATTTTGAGTATATAGAAGTAACGCGATCTCTCATCATTAGTGAACAGAGCAGCTATATCATTTAACTTAGTAAGATGTGCCACAACAGTTTTAGATTCATAGCCATAAAACGGATCAGATTCAACCAAAGTAATTATATCAGGATCAACAGAGAATTCATAATCCTTATCAGGAACACATATAGGTGAAGTAGCAAAAGCAGGGTCGGATTTCATTCTATCTCTAAGTGATTCTTTGTTCCATTTAATTAATAACCTCTTAAGCTCATATCTATCTTTGCAAGCAAAAATAGCGGCAGAAGATTCTATATCAAAAAGATAACCCTCAGGAATAACAGGCATATTTTCATCATCACTATCATCATCGTATTCAGATTCAATAATTTCTTTTTCTCTAGCCCTAGCAATTTGTTCATCAAGAAATTCACTAAGGGGCACAATAGTATCAGGCATAGAAGCAGTTTCATCATAAGTATCATGCATAGCAGAAGTGGCATCATCAATAACATGCGACATATCAGAACGAATAGCAGAAGCAGATGTAGGTGTCGCAAACTTACTCATAACAGAATGTGAATCAAGTGCAGAGGTAGATGGCAGTTCCTTACCTCCCCTCGTAGTTGAGGGATAGATCTTGGTTTTTGGATCTCTCAAGTTCTTCATAGTGTCCAGCAGATATAAATCCCAAGTGACCCAAAGAATAGAGCTATGCTCCCCAGCAACGGCGCCAGAAATTAGTCTTGATAACCCACAAGTATAGGGGATCGCAACAGCTTTCGAGGGTAGAGTATTCAACCCAAATTTATTGATTCGACACAAGGGGAGCCAAAGAATATTCTCAAGTATTAGCAGCTGAGTTGTCAATTCAACCACACCTGGAAACTTAGTATCTGCAGCAAAGTGTTTAGTAGCAAAGTAATATGCTAGTGGTGGTAGCGGCAACAAAAGTAAAGACAGCAAAAGTAATGTTTTTGGTATTTTGTAGTGATTGTAACAGTAGCAGCGGGAAAGTAAATAAGCATAAACCAGTATATGGAAAACTCGTAGGCATCAGATCAGTGATGGATAATTACGCCGGATGCGGTTCATCATGTAACAGTCATAACATAGGGTGACACAGAACTAGCTCCAATTCATCAATGTAATGTAGGCATGTATTCCGTTAATAGTCCTACATGCTTATGGAAAAGAACTTGCTTGACATCTTTTGTCCTACCCTCCCGTGGTAGCGGAGTCCTATTGGAAACTAAGGGACATTAAGACCTCCTTTTAATAGAGAACCGGAACAAAGCATTAGCCCATAGTGAATACATGAACTCCTCAAACTATGGTCATAACCGGGAGTGGTCCCGATTATTTTCACTTCGGGGAAGCCGGATCATAAAACATAGTAGGTGACTATAGACTTGCAAGATAGGATCAAGAACTCACATATATTGATGAAAACATAATAGGTTCATATCTGAAATCATGGCACTCGGGCCCTAGTTACAAGCATTAAGCATAGCAAAGTCATAGCAACATCAATCTCAGAACATAATGGATACTAGGGATCAAACCCTAAGAAAACTAACTCGATTATATGATAAATCTCATCCAACCCATCACCATCCAGCAAGCCTATGATGCAATTGCTCACACACGGCAGTGAGCATCATGAAATTGGTGATGGAGGATGGTTGATGATGACGCCGATGATGAACCCCCCTCTTCGGAGCCCCGAATGGACTCCAGATCAGCCCTCCTGAGAGGTTTTAGGGCTTGGCGGCGGCTCCGTACCGTAAAACGCAATGATTTCTTCTCTCTGATTTTTTTCTCATTAAAACTCAATATATAGAGGTGGAGTTGGAGTCAGAGACGCAACAGGGGGCCCACGAGGTAGGGGGCGCGCCCCCCACCCTCGTGAGAAGGGTGTGGGCCCCCCGGTCTTCATCTTTGGCGAGGATTTTTTATTGTTTTTTCTAAGATGTTCCATGGAGTTTCAGGTCATTCCGAGAATATTTGTTTTCTGCACATAAAACAACACGATGGTAATTCTGCTGAAAACAGCGTCAGTCCGGGTTAGTTCCATTCAAATCATACATGTTAGAGTTCAAAACAAGGGCAAAAGTGTTTGGAAAAGTAGATACGACGGAGACGTATCATGCCCCTGTATTGGGATGTGCCATGGTGTTCGGACTGTTGCAGTATTCGGTGTTGGTTTTGTACCGTAGCACGCTTCCTAGATCCATAGATGGATCTGGTCAAGGTGGTGTGTTGACTTATGCGTGACTGACGCAAGTTCTCACGTAGATCGTGTGTTGACTTATGCGTGACTTTGTTAGCCACTCTATCGCATTCACAAGGTGGTGTATCCGGCCGGTTGGCCGTATCATTCTTCGGCTGTATAGGCTCTAAGGCCTCGTCGTCGAATTCCGGTAATAGCTTGCGCTTCGGATAGCTATTTTTATGGTAACTTCCACCATACTTTGTTACTTTGTTCCATTTTCTGTTGAGTGTATCTTGTGCTACCTTGAGCCTTTGCTTCTGTTTCTTCAGGCTCCTCGTTGTGGCAATAAGCCTTCAGCAGAGGTTCTCTTGCTCCAAGTGTGTTTCCGGGATGATGTGTGCATCTTTGTCCGGACTACTTTCTTCCCCAAATGGGGTTTGATGAGGATTATCCTTGGCGTCATCGTGTTCGGACGTCGGATCCGTACTATGTTTGCAGTTTGCATCTTGATCGTTTTCGGCCACCGGGGTGGTGCAGTTGTCATTTCTTCCAGAGTCGAGTGGACTATTATTCCCTCTTGCGTTGTTATCGCTGCTTTTGCTGTGGCGGGACTTAGAGCGGCGACACTGACGTTGGCGCTTGGGTTGCTTGGAGGATGCATCCCCTGCTGTCTCTTCGCCATTGCCCTCTCTGCTTGTATCCACCATTTTTACGTCATGTGAAGAAGTGGTGGTCCGGCACCCTGTTGGCGGTGGTTCCTGTTTGTCTCCGGCATCGTCGTCCATACCGTCGATGTCTTTGGAGTCGAAGTCGAGCATGTCGGTTAAGTCGTCGACAGTGGCTACTAAGTGGGTGGTGGGTGGGCAGCGAATTTCTTCGTCGTCCGCATCCCATTCTAGCCGGACATAGTTCGGCCAAGGTTCTCCTGACAGGGAGAGAGACCTTAATGAATTTAGCACATCTCCGAAAGGTGATGAAAGATATCCGCGGAGGTGAACTCCATGATCGGCGCCCTGTAGGACTCGACGGGCACGGATGTGAGCGGCTCGGAGTCCGTGGCCGGAGATGAATCCAGTGATTCGGTGACACGGCTCTCGTAAGGGGTGAAGTCAGTATCCGGCTCTATCGCCACTGAGAGTGCGGCCTCCATGGAGGGGTCCATCCCTCCGCTCTTGGATGTGAAAGTGCGTTATATCGACTAGAGGGGGGTGAATAGGCGATTTTTATGAGAGTCTTCAAAACGTGGAAGTTTCAATGACAAACGATAGAAATAAACCTATTACCATGCAGCGGAAGGTAGACTACACTAGGAAAACCATAGTCAAGTATTCAATGAAGTGAGAGCACAATGACTAAAAGCAGCAATGTAGTAAGGATCAGGTAGGAAGATATTATGAAGCCACACAGAACACGCAGTCACTCAGTGAAGACAAAAGATAGTGCAAACATACAATGACTTCACAAGGAGTAATAGTAAGTAAAGGGAAGGGAAGGATGAAACCAGTGACTCGTTGAAGACAATGATTTGTTGGACCAGTTCCAGTTGCTGTGACAACTGTACGTCTAGTTAGGGAGGCTAGGTATTTAAACCTGAGGACACGTAGTCCCGGACACCCAGTCCTGAACACGCAGCTCAGGACACCCAGTCCTCACCGTATTCCCCTTGAGCTAAGGTCACACAGACCTCGCCCAATCACTCTAGTAAGTCTTCAAGGTAGACTCCCAAACCTTCACAGACTTCGTTCACCGGCAATCCACAATGTCTCTTGGATGCTCAGAACGCGACGCCTAACCGGCTGGAGGATGCACAGTCCTCAAGTGTAATAAGTCTTCAGATCACACAGACAAGAAGACTTAAGTGATGCCTAATTCTCTTTGGCTCTGGGTGGTTAGGGCTTTATCCTCGCAAGGAATTCTCTCTCAAAGGCTTCGAGGTCGGTTGCTCTCAAACGACAAAAGCCGTACTCTAAATCTGAGCAGCCAACCGTTTATGGTTGTAGGGGTGGGCTATTTACAGCCACTAGGCAACCCGACCTGATTTGTCTGAAATGACCCTGGGTCACTAAGGAACTGACACGTGTTCCAACGGTCAGATTTCAAACTCACACGGCAACTTTACTTGGGCTACAAGCAAGGCTGACTTGTCCGACTCTGGACAAGATTCGCTCTCATAGTCTTCAGTCGAAGACATAGGTTTTGTTTAAGCATCACTTCAGTCATTCTGACTGGTTCTCTTGGACCCCACTTAACAGTACGGTGGTTCCTATGACTCAACGAAGAAGAAAAAGAGCTACGAAAGATCTAAGTCTTCGAGCTCCATAGGCCTCATGCGATGTCTTCTCTTGTCATAGTATTCAATGTGAATATCTTCATATATCACCTTTGACATCAACGTCTTCATACATTTTTAGGGGTCATCTTTGGTAGGAAAACCGAATCAATGAGGGACTTCTACCTGTGTTATCCTGCAATTCTCACAAACACATTAGTCCCTCAACTAGGTTTGTCGTCAATACTCCAAAACCAACTAGGGGTGGCACTAGATGCACTTACAATCTCCCCTTTTTGGTGATTGATGACAAACTAGTTGAAGTTTTCAACGGGGAATATAATATGTGAAATTGTAAAGGATAAGGAATTGTCTTCATAAGTTGCAAGGGCTCCCCCTGAAGATGTGCATATAAGTAATTTGCTTTTGGAATGCAAATGCACATGGCAGG
The DNA here is from genome assembly GCA_034509565.1 of Triticum monococcum. Classification (NCBI taxonomy): domain Eukaryota; kingdom Viridiplantae; phylum Streptophyta; class Magnoliopsida; order Poales; family Poaceae; genus Triticum; species Triticum monococcum. The sequence goes on from CM067847.1 coordinate 703,714,035, forward strand.
TTGTGCTTGTGGAGATCCACTTCAACTTATGATGACAATCCACTATGCATGTGAAGGTATGTGAAGATAATGACACGCATAATGGAAAATGGACGTCTGCAAAATGATCTAAGTGTGGAATTTATCGTCGCGCATGCGGAATTTATCATCGCATTACAAGGTGGCAAATAAGTAGCAGACGACCATCGGGTTTAAGTGTTACAACTCAAAGAACCAAATGTATCAAAACGAGAGTTGTAAACACGAAGCAAAATATAAAGCACCCGCCCGTATGGACCCGCTTGAAGACTATCAAACTCATATGCTTCTCCCCCTTTTGTCAGTAAGAACCAAAAAGGTTCGAAGACATAGAGCATCTACTCGTTCCCATGAAGAGTAGGTGAAGCAGCAGGGTCGTCAGTGGTGTTCGGTGGTGCAGAAGAACTTGGAGCAGTGTCGACGCGTGCTGAAGGAGGTGGCGGTGAAGTAGCATCGTCTTCATCCTCGATCACTCTGGCATTCACAGTTGCAGCAGAGGAAGAGAACCCAGAGTCTTCAAGAGATGGAGTTCTTCGCAGCACTGCCCTTCGAGGAGGTGTGGAGTCAAACTTGAAGCGCTCAGAGAAGCCATCCTCTTGAAGATCATCTTCAGAACACATCAGCGTCAGCCCTTTCCATGTGCGTCGAGAGGTTTCATGAGCAACAAAGGCATTCTTGGTGGCAAGATTGCGAATGCGATTAACATCCACCAAGAGGCTTTGCATTTGACGCTTCAGCCAGTCATGATGCCTCTTCTATTTCTGATGAAGAGCCACCAGAAGCTCTCGGTCATTGAGAACACGAGTGCGCTTCTTGGGTCATTGGGCAATGGTGCTATCAGTGGCTTTAGTGAGAGCGGGATGTGGTGCACGTGTAGTGCCAGCCAAAGGATAAACACGAGTTACTACTTCAACGCCTTCAACGTTCTGAGAAAAACTTTGATGCTCTGCATTCTGAAGACTTAGAGGTTCCTTGGCAGGCTCAGGATAGATGGCTTCAATAGACATATCCACATCAGGCAAAAAGATCCGATGATTGCGGGCAGATGGCTGATATGAGATAGCGGAGTGAAGTTTGATCAGCCGCATTACCCATGGGGCGTAGAACTTCAAGCCAAACAGATCGGAGCCTGATGCAGCAAGTTGGCAAATGAAGAAATCCTGTGTATTGAAGCATTTTCCATGAAGAATATAGAAGACCAAAGTCTTCATTGCACCTTCCATCTTGGCATGTGGAGAATGTCCTTTGATTGGCCAGAGAGTTCGCCTTATGATGTGATAAATAGTCCTTGGCAGATACTCTAGGTCTTCAATGAAGAACTCCGTGGGATAAGCAGCATCTTTGGGCAATGGCTTCATCATACTGAGCATCTGACTCAAGTTAGGTTCAGGCTTCTGAAAGATGCTCTCAACAGCTTCACTATGAAGCTCACAGCCATGTTCGTAGAGATCGCCAGGAGTGGGCAAACCAGTGAGATCAATGATGTCCAAGGCTTTGGCTTCGTGATGAACGTTTCCTGTAATCCACTCCAGGACCCAAGTCTTCGGATCTCTGTTATACCCGCGGATGTGAAGTGTGGCATAGAATTGGAGCAGCAACTCTTCATTCCAATGCTCTTGGTCAGTGACGAATGGCAGCAATCCAACCTCTTTGAAGCAATCCAGAGCTTTTTCCAGACAGGGCAGACCAGCTATTGCTTCAATGTCAAGACACTTGTGTGGGAAGATGCGACCTTGATTGTAAAGAATGCAGGAGTAATAGCTTTGCTGCAGATAGCTCCAGAACCGATCAGATGATTTCTTTCCCTTGAGTAGGGGTTCCTGGAGCTATTGAAGAATGTGTTGTCTGCTCTGAAGCCATTGATATTGAAGGAGCCAGGTGCTGATGCAGGACCTGGGAACCTGGGCAATCTTGGGATTGGCTTCTGTACCTGAGGCATGTGCTCAACATGATAGTCGAAATAGGGACCGGCAGCAGGCGCAGGAACAGAAGCAGTGGGATCAGTGGCTTCGCTGACTTCTGGGGCTTTTGGTGGTGAGGGCTCCATATTAGCTTCAGCCATGACAGTGTCAGTGGCTTAAGTGGTGTTGGTGGTGGCAGCCTCAAGATTTTCAAACTCCACTTGACGAGCTAGAGGGTCGGTCACAATCACGTTCTCCTCGAGAACCGCTTCTTGGTGGGACAGGGGAGTAGCAGCTTGTGGGGCTTCTTCTTCATCGACTGATGCAGCCGGAATATCTTTAGCAGTTTTAGCTTCAGACGCAGAGACTGGAGGACTTGGACCTTTGCGAAGCCTGTGCAACACGGGCGACGCCTGTGGAGTTGGTGTTGGCTGGGCCTCAAAGTCTTCTTCCTCTTGTGGGCGATCAGCCCATGAAGCATCCTGAGCAATTGGCGTCAGTGGACGACCAATGCTGATGAGTTCGATGTGCGTTAGCACTGGCGATGATACCTATTGGTGCTCTAGCTGAGGAAGGACTGCATCATCTTCAACATGTTCATGGTGACCAATGTCTTCAGCAGCGATGGGATCAGCTGCTGGAAAGTATTCAGCTTCATGAGCCTCTGTGAAAGCAGGCTCATGGACAGTCAGTTGACGTTCTTGTGGTTCAGCGTCAGGGTGAACCATGGAAATGGGTTCAACAATCAAGGGCTCTGTGGGAGCAGCCCGTTCCTTCTTGGTCTTTCTTTTCTTCTTAGAGGGGGCAGTAGCAGAGGCTTCAGGATGTTTCCTCTTCCTTGCTTCAGCCTCTGCAGTCCTGGTCTTCTTCAGTTCTGAAGCGGTTGACCTGGCCTTTGGCTTCGGGCCAGTCATGCTAGTTGGGAGGACAATGAGATCTGCTTCCTGCCTTGGTGCGTTGGGTTCAGCCATAGCGGGCTTCTTCTTCTTCTTGGCGGCCATCCTGGGGTCGATGCCAGGACGCCCAAGGGCCTTGCGCTTCTCAGCCTCATTGTAGGCTTGCACACACCTATCAGCTAGGACCTTCATGCGCTCACGAGAACCCTGAGCTTCTGCACGTTTCTTGAGAAAGGCTTCCTTGAGCTCGTGCAGCATAATCTTGAAGTTCTTCACGTCTTGCACGCTGAGCTTGGCCATATGCTTCTTGAACTGAGATTTCTCAAAGTCAATCTTCTGCTTCAGTTCAACAATGCGCTGGGCGATGGCTAACTCTGAATCAATGGCACCATGGAAGGCGACACTGAGGCCAATGGGTAGTTGCAGATCTTCGAAGCTGACGTTTGGCATGTCAAACCACTCATCAATGAAGTTGTGGATGATTGTTACATCAAAGAGAGGTAGATCATTGAAGATTTCTGCTTCTTCTTTGCTCTTGATGAGTTGCTCAAGAGCGTCATCTGCAAGATCTTCATCACTTGACAGATCAATGGCATCATGGCACAGAATGGCAGCAGCTGTTAGCTCTTGGCCGGTGTGTGGCAGAGGCATGTTGACCTTCTAGGGCTTGGAGATGCGTGACAAATCTTCAGACTGCACAATGTCTTCAGGAGGTGCAGTTGCTAGTGGCTTCGCCCGTGAGATTTTTGGTGAAGAGGCAGGCTTTGAAGCTTTAGGCTGCTTCAACTTCTTTGGCTTCGGCGCTGCAGGTGCTTCATCTGATTCAGCGTCAGCTGCAGGCTCATTCATGGTTGTCCCTTGAACCAAGATATGGGTGATGAGACCTTCAAGGTTGTAGAAAGGACCGACGACATTGGGTTCTGTATCCCGTGTGTCGTCAGCCCTTGGAGCAGAAGGACCAGGGTTGAAGTCTAATCCCAGAGACTTCTTGTTCTGCTTCGCTGAGTTCTTGGCAAACTAGAAGTTGCACTTGAACAGATTGTCGTCACGACACCATAGTAGTGACGATGGGTGTGCATCTGCAGGCTGTGGCCCACGGACCATGCAGGGATAGAAGCCTTGTTCAATGGCTTCTTCTCTGGACCTGGGTTGAAGATTCTTGTATAGGATGTCTCCCCACGGTCGCTTGATGGCATTTTTCTCAGCATATTCCTGGGTCACAAACCGGTATTTGAACCATTGTTTTGCCCAATATCTTCGAATCCATTGGATTCGGGTCTTGCGCTGATTGTAATCCTCTTCAGGATCTGTCTTGTAAAGCTCTGAGAGGTCATCAGGAAAATCTCTTGATGTTCCCCCACGACGCTGTATGCCACCCTTCCTTACTGATTTCTCTGCAGCCATGAACTTCAAATTGAATGGCTTCAACACGTTCAAAGGCTTCAAAGGTTTTCGCTTGCTGGACAAACAGGAACTGGCTTCGGGAGAATTTATATGATGCTGTAAGAATTCTGCAAATGAATGCAGACTATGAGAACCAAGGGATTCTCCCATGGACATGTACCTGTGACAGCATTAAGGTGCGAGGGAAGGGGAAGAGGTCATATGCATTCTCAGAAGATTTTGAAGATAAATCAGTTTAGAAGACATTGACCTCATCATGCGAAGACATTCACTCATAGATAAGGAGTTGGTTCCAGATTTGTACGAATCCAGAGATCAGTACAAGTGAGGAATCTAACTACTTTGTGAAGCATAAGTGAATATACTAGGCATGTTATGAGATGCAGTATGAAAGAGATCCAACTTGTGTGAATAGAAACTGATTGTGGTAGAAAGTGACACAGCCATAGGATCAAAGGGGCCGTAAAAAGGAAGTTTTATTTACCACACTAAGAACTGCTAGACAGAGTGGAAGAGGAGGCCGAGCAGTTCGATCTTCCATGCCCTAACTTGGCAACGGAGGACACCTACGGCGACGGCGGAGAGGACGATGTCCGCGGTCAGTGTGAAGACGGCGTCAGAGAGGTTGCGGCAGCGAAGCGCTTCGTCGCCGGCGTCGTCGACGGCTAGCGGTGGCGCTAGGGTTCGTGTGAGAGTGGAAGAAGAGATAATGACCGCTGTGAAGTGTGTATTTATAGGTACAGGGGCGGCACTGCATTATTACACAGGTGCCCCTGGCGATTCGCATCTAAGGAACACGTGGCCATCATGCAGCATATTGGGGTTTGTTCCACGTCCCACGCATGCCTGGATTGTCGGGTGGTCGTTCCCACTTCTCCGGATTTCATGTGAAGGAATGAGCATTGAAAACGGACTTAATGTTTGTCTCTATATCTTCTGCTGACAAGGACGCAGAGAAGACATTCGACAATTTCAATAGAATGCATATGATTTGGAGTGATAGAGTTTGAGATAGAAAGCATAGAGAGGTTAGGGTTTGATCACATTCACTTAGTTCAAAAGATTCAACACAAAAACATAGCTATAAGTGAATGATGTAGAGGACAGAACACTAGTATATATATATATATATAATCAACATAGTGAAGATAATCATGAAGACATGTTGAGATTGAAGCCAAACCAAATGTGAAGACATAGCAAATGTAACGCCATGAGTGAAACACTTCAAACAGGACATTTGGTGGTGGCGTTACCCACCGTATAGGAAGTATTAGACCCAGACACGGCGCACAATTATCGTGGCGCTCCGAAGTCAAATTCCACATTAATGTATTCACACTTAGAATGTATGTCTTCATTGATTGAAGATATACTTTACTTCGTGTGTTGCACATCTAAGTCATCAATATGCATAAGGGTTAGGACGTGTGCCTGATCACAGGACATTTGAGGATTCCAGGATATTTAGCTCACACCGTAACTTGCAAAATCTCTTCTCATCCAAGGGCTTGGTGAAGATATCTGCCAAGTGCTCTTCAGTGTTGACGTGTATGATATCAGTATCTTCCTTCACAACATGATCTCTGAGAAAGTGATGACGAATTTCAATGTGCTTTGTCTTCGAGTGCTGAACTGGGTTGTTGGCAATCTTGATGGCGCTTTCGTTGTCGCAGTAGAGTGGCACTTGCTTCAGATGAATGCCATAGTCCTTGAGTGTTTGCTTCATCCACAGAAGCTGAGCGTAGCAAGATCCAGCAGCAATGTATTCAGATTCAGTAGTGGAGAGAGATACACAGTTCTGCTTCTTTGAAGACCAACATACAAGTGATCGTCCCAGAAAGTGACATGTGCCTGATGTAGACTTGCGATCCACTTTGTCACCAGCATAATCAGCATCCGAGAATCCAACCAGATCAAACTCTAAGCCCTTTGGATACCATAATCCTAGAGTTGGGATGTGAGCCAAATAACGAAGAATTCGCTTCACAGCTAAGTGATGCGACTCCTTTGGTGCCGCTTGAAATCGAGCACACATGCAAACACTAAGCATAATATCTGGCCTAGATGCACATAGATAAAGTAAAGAACCAATCATGGAGCGGTATACCTTTTGATCGAACTCTTTACCATTGTCGTCAGGACCCAGATGATGCTTGGCTTTTGATCGAACTCTTTATCATTGGAGTCGTGAAGCCTTTGTAGTCTTGCATACCGAACTTCTTCAGGCAATCTTTGAGATACTTCTCTTGAGATACGAAGATGCCGTTGCATTGCTGTCGTATTTGAAGACCAAGGAAGAACTTGAGCTCTCCCATCATGGACATCTGATATTGCTCTTGCATCATATATCCAAACTCTTCACTGTACTTCTGATTGGTGCAGCCGAAGATAATGTCATCCACATATATTTGGCACACAAACAGTTCACCATCATATGTCCTCATGAAGAGAGTGGGGTCGAGGGAACCAGGTATGAAGCCTTTGCTCTTCAGGAAGTATTTGAGTGTGTCATACCAGGCCCGAGGGGCTTGTTTGAGGCCATACAGTGCCTTTTTGAGCTTGTATACCATGTCAGGATGTTTTGAATCTTCAAAGCCAGGCGGTTGTGCAACATACACTTCATCTTCAATCTTGCCATTGAGAAAGGCGCTCTTCACATCCATTTGATATAGAAGTATGTTGTGATGATTGGCATAGGCCAGCAATATGCGTATGGCTTCAAGTCTAGCCACAGGAGCAAATGTTTCATCGAAGTCAATGCCTTCTACTTGAGTATATCCTTGAGCAACGAGACGAGCTTTGTTTCTGACAACTTGACCATGCTCATCTTGCTTGTTGCGGTATATCCATTTGGTGCCTATTATGTTATGCTTCCGAGGATCAGGACGCTTAACTAGTTCCCATACATTATTCAGCTCAAACTGTTGAAGCTCTTCTTGCATAGCTTGAATCCATTCAGGTTCCATGAAGGCTTCTTCGACTTTCTTGGGTTCTGTTATTGAGACGAATGCGAAGTGCCCACAGAAATTTGCTAGCTGAGTTGCCCTTGAACGAGTGAGTGGACCGGGTGCATTGATGCTATCAATTATTCTTTCAATCTGCACTTCATTGGCAACACGAGGATGTACAGGGCGAAGATTTTTCTCTTGCTGATCATTGTCGTTGTTAGAGGGAATGTCTTCAGGCTGAGCATTGTCTTCAGGTTGGTCTGGTGCGGAGATGATAAGTTCCTCTTCAGGTTGAGCTTCAGATGGTATGATTTCTCCAGTTCCCATTCGCTTGATTGATTCGCTGGATGGAACTTCATCTAGCACATTTGGGAGGTGCTCTCTTTGTGAACCGTTAGTCTCATCAAACCGCATATCCACTGTTTCAACCACTTTATAATGAAAGAGATTGAAGACTCTGTAGGAGTGAGAATCCTTTCCATATCCAAGCATAAAACCCTCATGTGCTTTTGGTGCAAATTTTGAAGTGTGATGTGGATCCTTGATCCAGCACCTTGCACCAAATACTCTGAAGTAACTGACATTTGGCTTCTTGCCAGTAAGGAGCTCATAAGATGTCTTGTTCAGAAGCTTGTGAAGATAAACACGATTGATTGTATGGCATGCAGTATCAATGGCTTCAGGCCAGAATTTTCTTGGAGTCTTGTATTCATCTAGCATCGTTCTGGCCATCTCAATGAGTGTTCTGTTCTTGCGTTCGACGACACCATTCTGCTGTGGTGTGTACGGGGCTGAGAATTCATGTGTGATGCCCAAGGTGTCAAGATATGTATCAAGGCCAGTGTTCTTGAATTCAGTGCCATTGTCACTTCTGATGTGCTTTATCTTAGCGCCATAGTTGTTCATTGCTCGATTGGCGAAGCGTCTGAAGACATCCTGCACTTCAGTCTTGTAGAGGATTATGTGCACCCAAGTATATCTAGAATAATCATCAACAATGACAAAGCCATAGAGACAAGAAGTAGTAGTGAGAGTTGAGTAATGAGTGGGACCAAAAAGATCCATGTGGAGCAGTTCGAAGTGTTGAGTAGTTGTCATGATTGTCTTCGAGGGATGTTTGGCCCTCGTCATCTTCCCTGCTTCACAGGCACCGCATAAGTGATCTTTCTTGAACTTGATGCCCTCGATGCCTATGACATGCTTCTTCTTTGCAAGGGTGTGGAGGTAACTCATGCCAGCATACCCAAGCCTCCGATGCCAGGGCCAGCATTCTGAAGCTTTTGCCAGAAGACATACGGCAAGTTTTGGTCCTGCTGAGAAATCTACCACGTACAAATCATCTTTCCGATACCCTTCAAACACTAGAGACTTGTCAGATTCCATTAGAACAAGGCAGCGATATTTTCCAAATATTACGATCATGTTCAAATCGCAAAGCATTGAGACAGACATTAAATTGAAGCTAAGGGATTCAACAAGCATGACTTTATCCATGTGTTGATCCTTTGAGATTGCAACTCTACCTAGACCCAATACCTTACTTTTACCAGTGTCGACAAATGTGATGTGACTCTTGTCGGATGGACGTAAGGTTGAGTCCATAAGAAGGCTTCTTTTGCCAGTCATGTGATTTGTACACCCACTATCAATAATCCATTTTGAAGACGCTGGTGTCGTACCCTACAATGCAGTTAGGGGGATAGGCTTCACAAAGAGAATTGTGAAGCAAAAACATTTGACGAACCAGTGGGTTATGAAAGCTTAGATTCAGATTAGGACTGATAGGGAGAGTAGCAAGCGATTCAGGAACGAAGTACATAGTAAGACCATTCGGGCATTTGATCTTGCACCCTACAAGATGTTTAAGGTCCCCAGCAATAGCGTCAGAAGATTTTGGTTTTCTGCTGGAGACCTTTCCCTGCAAAAGAGAGTTAAGCCTTCTTAGCCACCCACATCTTCAAGGGTGGCTTAGAAGCGATAAGTCTAAGTGCAGCGTCTGAGAACTTTGGCTTTGGAGCCCTAGCAAAAAGTCTTGTAGGCAGACAATAATACTCATAAGAATAAGAAGAATAGTTTTTGGCCTTATGAACATGGCAGTTCAATGAACCGTGCTCATATTCATAGGCTTGAGTATGGTTTCCCTGCAAAACATTTGCGTTAGTGCGACTCAGGTGAGTCCTCTGTCTGTATGAAGCCTTTGGGCCATATGAAGCCTGTGGTCTGGGGTTTGTCTTCTTCATCTGTGGTGTCATGACGACATTCACAGGAAGATTTTCCAAACACCTTTTGGGCACCCAGATCTTCTTCATAGGCGGTCCATTCCTGCAGTTAGTACCAATGTACCTGGCAAACACTTCACCATTCTGATTCTTAAACAGTTTATAGTTTGCATCAAAGGATTCATCGATGACAATGGGGTTAGCCAAGTGAAGCCAGATAGATTGGATGGATCAGCTGAAGGTTCCTTTGCAGCAACCCATGTGGTTTTGGGGTACTGTTCAGGTTTCCAGTAAGAGCCATCAGCATTCATTTTCCTTACGAACCCAACACCCTCTTTCATCGGGTTTCGGTTCAGAATATGCCTTTTGAGGACATACATAGTGTCTGATGCCCTTTAAGGCTTTTGTACATCCCTGTTTCAAGCAATGTCTTCAACCTAGCATTCTCATCAGCAATAGCAGTGGTATCCTCAGCAGAGGGGTTAGTTACCACATCAACAGTTGAAGATATTGCAACAGTAGCAGTAGTAGAACATTCAGCAACAGAAGTAGCATTATCACGCTCAATGCATTTAAGACATGGTGGTTCAAATCCTTCATGAGCGGAACTGATCTGTTCGGCGCGAAGTGACTCATTTTCCTTTTGAAGATCTTCATGAGCCGCTCTCAATTTCTCAAGATCTTGCTTCCTTTGAAGATAATCATAGGAAAGCTTTTCATGAGTTGTTGAGAGCGTTTCATGACGACTTTCAAGTTCCTCATACTTAACGTGAAGATTTTTTATGTCTTCAATTAAGGACTCAGATCGAGTCATTTCAGCGCCCAACAGATCATCGCTTTTGTCTAAAAGTTTTTGAATATGTTCCATGGCTTTCTGTTGTTCAGTTGCAATTTTAGCAAGTGTTTTGTAGCTGGGTCTTGAACCACAATCAGAGTCATCTTCACTAGATGTTTGATAGTGAGTAGTGCTTGTGTTTACCTTGGCACCGCTTGCCATGAAGCAGTAGGTAGGAGCGGAGTAGTCCTTGTCATTTGCATCGGTGTCGGTGATGAAGTCATTGTCTTTAGTGTTGAAGATGGACTTGGCAACGTATGATGTAGCCAGACTTGCAACGCTAGAATCGGACTCCTCCTCAGACTCAACCTCCGCCTCCTCAGAAGCGGACTCCTCCTCTGAATCCATTTCCTTGCCATCAAACGCACGTGCCTTGCTAGATGAGCTCTTCTTGTGTGATGAAGACTTTGAGGAAGACTTGGACGAAGACTTTGAGTATTTCTTCTTTTTCTTGTTGTTAGAGTCATATTCCTTGCTCTTCTTCCTCTTTCTGTTCTCATTGTCCCACTGCGGACACTCAGAGATGAAGTGGCCAGTTTTCTTGCACTTGTGGCATGTTTTCTTCTTGTAGTCATGAGCAGAAGCTTCATCATTCCTTGAGCTTGATCGTGAAGACTTTCTGAAGCCTTTCTTCTTAGTGAATTTTTGGAACTTCTTCACAAGCATAGCAAGTTCCTTTCCAATGTCTTTAGGATCATCAGAACTGCTGTCAGATTCTTCTTCAGATGAGGAGACAGCTTTTTCCTTCAAGGCACGAGTTCGCCCATAGTTTGGACCGTAGATATCTCTTTTCTCAGAAAGCTGAAACTCATGTGTGTTGAGCCTCTCAAGTATGTCAGACGGATCGAGTGTCTTGAAATCAGGACGTTCTGGAATCATCAGGGCTAGGGTGTCAAATGAGCTGTCAAGTGATCTCAGTAGTGTCTTGACGACTTCATGCTTGGTGATCTCAGTGGCGCTGAGGGCTTGAAGCTCATTTGTGATGTCAGTGAGTCGATCAAACGTGAGCTGGACATTCTCATTGTCATTTCGCTTGAAGCGATTAAAGAGGTTGCGAAGGACACTGATTCTCTGATCTCTCTGGGTTGAGACGCCTTCGTTGACCTTGGAGAGCCAGTCCCAGACTAGCTTAGATGTTTCCAAAGCACTCACACGGCCATACTGTCCTTTGGTCAGATGACCACAGATGATATTCTTGGCAGTAGAGTCCAGTTGAACGAACTTCTTGACATCAGCAGCAGTGACACCTTCTCCATCCTTGGGAACGCCGTTCTTGACGACATACCATAGGTCGACGTCAATGGCTTCAAGATGCATGCGCATCTTACTCTTCCAGTAGGGACATTCAGTTCCATCGAAGACGGAGCACGCAGCGGAGACTTTAATTATCCCTGCAGTCGACATAGCTAAAACTCTAGGTGGTTAAACCGAATCACACAGAACAAGGGAGCACCTTGCTCTGATACTAATTAAAAGTGCGTTATATCAACTAGAGGGGCGTGAATAGGCGATTTTTACGAGAGTCTTCAAAACGTGGAAGTTTCGAAGACAAACGATAGAAATAAACCTATTACCATGCAGCGGAAGGTAGACTACACTAGGCAAACCATAGTCAAGTATTCAATGAAGTGAGAGCACAATGACTAATAGCAGCACTGTAGTAAGGATCAGGTAGGAAGATATTATGAAGCCACTCAGAACATGCAGTCACTCAGTGAAGACAAAAGATAGTGCAAACATACAATGACTTCACAAGGAGTAACAGTAAGTAAAGGGAAGGGAAGGATGACACCAGTGACTCATTGAAGACAATGATTTGTTGGACCAGTTCCAGTTGCTGTGACAACTGTACGTCTGGTTAGGGCGGCTAGGTATTTAAACCTGAGGACACGCAGTCCCGGACACCCAGTCCTGAACACGTAGCTCAGGACACCCAGTCCTCACCGTATTCCCCTTGAGCTAAGGTCACACAGACCTCGCCCAATCACTCTGGTAAGTCTTCAAGGTAAACTCCCAAACCTTCATAGACTTTGTTCACCGGCAATCCACAATGTCTCTTGGATGCTCAGAACGCGACGCCTAACCGGCTGGAGGATGCACAGTCCTCAAGTGTAATAAGTCTTCAGATCACACAGACAAGAAGACTTAAGTGATGCCTAATTCTCTTTGGCTCTGGGTGGTTAGGGCTTTATCCTCGCAAGGAATTCTCTCTCAAAGGCTTCGAGGTGGGTTGCTCTCAAACGACAAAAGCCGTACTCTAAATCTGAGCAGCCAACCGTTTATGGTTGTAGGGGGTGGGCTATTTATAGCCACTAGGCAACCTGACCTGATTTGTCCGAAATGACCCTGGGTCACTAAGGAACTGACACGTGTTCCAACGGTCAGATTTCAAACTCACACGGCAACTTTACTTGGGCTACAAGCAAAGCTGACTTGTCCGACTCTAGACAAGATTCGCTCTCATAGTATTCACTCGAAGACATAGGTTTTGTTTAAGCATCACTTCAGTCATTCTGACTGGTTCTCTTGGACCCCACTTAACAGTACGGTGGTTCCTATGACTCAACAAAGAAGAAAAAGAGCTACGAAAGATCTAAGTCTTCGAGCTCCATAGGCTTCATGCGATTTCTTCTCTTGTCATAGTCTTCAATGTGAATATCTTCATATACCACCTTTGACATCAACGTCTTCATACATTTTTAGGGGTCATCTCTAGTGGGAAAACCGAATCAATGAGGGACTTCTACCTGTGTTATCCTGCAATTCTCACAAACACATTAGTCCCTCAACTAGGTTTGTCGTCAATACTCCAAAACCAACTAGGGGTGGCACTAGATGCACTTACAGGATGGCGCAATTTGCTCCGGATTGATAGCCAGATGTAACGCCCTCGATGCGGCTATATCTCCTACGTGTCGAAGCACGACTTAGAGGCATAACCGCATTGAAAGCAATGTCGCAAGTAAGGTAATCTTCACAACAACCCATGTAAATAGATACTAAGGGGAGAGGTACATAGTTAGCTTACACTCGCCACGTCACACAAAGTACATAAATAGCATTACAACAACCAATACAATCATGGTCCGACTACGGCACCAAAATAAATGATCAACCCCAACAAACGACATGGTCCCGATCGCCCCAAATGGGCACCACTACTGATCATCAGGGAAAGACACATAGTAACGGCGTGAGTCTTCGTCGAACTCCCACTTGAGCTCAAGCGCATCATATGGAACGGAGTCATCGGGCCCTGCATCTGGTTTAGAAGTAAGATGTGAGTCACGGGGACTCAGCAATCTCGCACCCTCGCGATCAAGACTATTTAAGCTTATAGGTAATGCAAGGTAATATGTGGAGCTGCAGGAAGCAACTAGCATATATGGTGGCTAACCTGTTCGTAGAAGAGAGCGAGAAGAGAAGGCAAAGCTCGAATGAAGAACTAGAGAACAACCTACGGCAAACATTACTCCAACACCGTGTTCACTTCCCGGACTCTGCCGAGAAGAGACCATCATGGTAACACACACAGTTGATTCATTTTAATTAAGTTAAGGTTCAAGTTGTCTACAACCGGACATTAACAAATTCCCATCTACCCATAACCGCGGGCACGGCTTTCGAAAGTTCAAATCCCTGCAGGGGAGTCCCAACTTAGCCCATCACAAGCTGTCACGGTCAACGAAGGATAAATCTTCTCCCGAGACATTCCGATCAGACACGGTATCCCGGTTCTACAAGACAATTGGACAAGCTAAAATAAATCCAGCAACACCACCCGAATGTGCCGACAAATCCCGATAGGAGCTGCACATATCTCGTTCTCAGGGCACACTCAGATGAGCAATCCGTACAGCTAAAACCAAACCTCGAGTTTCCCCAAGGTGGCTCTGCACAGGGCTCTAGTTTGGACCAACACTCAGAGGTGCACTGGCCGAGGGGTTTAAATAAGATGACCCTTGGGCTCCGGAAACCCAAGGGAAAAAGAGGCTAGGTGGAAAATGGTAAAACCAAGGTTGGGAAGAGTTTTATTCAAGGCGATTTGTCAAGGGGTTCCCATTATTACCCAACCGCGTAAGGAATGCAAAATCCAGGAACATAACACCGATATGACGGAAACTAGGGCGGCAAGAGTGGAACAAAACACTAGGCAAAAGGCCGAGCCTTCCACCCTTTACCAAGTATATAGATGCATTAAGATAACAAGATAATATAATGATATCCCACAAAATAAACAATGTTCCAACAAGGAACGATCTCCAATCTTCACCTGCAACTAACAACGCTATAAGAAGGGCTGGGCAAAGCGGTAACATAGCCAATCAACGGTTTGCTAGGACATGGTGGGTTAGAGGTTTGACATGGCAATTTGGGAGGAATGATAAGAAGTGGTAGGCATTGTAGCATAGGCATAGCAAAAGAACGAGCATCTAGCAAAGCAAAGATAGAAGTGATTTCGAGGGTATGATCATCTTGCCTGCAAAGTTGTCAGAGTTGACTAGATCCTCGTAAGCAAACTCAACGGGCTCCTTCTTAGCGAACTCGTCTCCCGGCTCTACCCAAACAAGACAAACAAGCAAGAGGAGCACAATCAACCACGTGCAAAGCTCAAACAACATGATGCAAACATGGTATGCTACGCGAGATGCGATATGTGATGCATATGCAAGATTTGACAAGGAATGAAAGAACCTGGACTAAACTTGGAAATCCAAGAGTGCCACTAGAAAGGTGAGGTGATTTCGGTTGAAATCGATATAAAGATCGCCGAAATCGGATGCACGGTTTGGAAATGGCAAGCAAAACAAATATGGCACCGGTCTGCGATAAACAGCAAGTAGCCATCTAAATGCAACAAGATAATTATGCTACATCACTCAAACATGGCAACAAAATACATGGCAGGGATCCACTCATAATGCTTGACAAAAGATGAACACTGAGCTACGGCCAATTCATCCATTACCAGGTTCAAACAAGCATGGCAAAAGTGCAATTGATAAACAGATTTCAGACATAGTGAAATTAACACAACCCTAAAATTTCAGATCAGGAAGCACGCTTTGGAGCACGAAAACTATATGCTACAGGAACTTAACATGGCAAAGTAAAGCATGGCATGGAGCTACTCAAAGAGCTTAACAAAAGTCCCTTAGTGACCTTGAGCCAAAAGGGATCATAAAATACAATTGCAAGCATGTGAACATGGCAAAATCATAATCAGATCTCGGACTTGGAGAAAAACTGGAACATGCAAATATGTTAACGAGTAGGCATGTTTACGAGCTCGATGCACTCACTACAGAGCAAGGCATGACAAACTAAGCATACACCCATCAAGAATACATATTGTATAAGCTAGACATGGCAAGAGCAACAACATAGCATGCACGGATCAACAACAACATCCTCGGCAAAATCTCTAACAAGTAGACAATCTGCCAGGATTCACGAAATAGCAAAAGTCGAGCTCGATTGACTCAAGCTAGGTTGCTCCATAATTGAAAACAAAGACATGGATAGATAGAGCACCACAAGATTAACAAAACATCCTTACTGATCATCCTCACAAAAGGCACGGATCACTAGAAAACAACATGAACATATGGCATATTGATAAAAACAGATCAAGGACTTGGTGAAATCTCTAAGTCCCTGAAATCAGCATTAACGAATGCACTACTTTGCAAGCTTGTGCTAGTCACCACACAAATCACAAAAATACATGGATAGCACCTCTGTAAAGATGGCATGGCATATAACAAAACACATGTAGAGCTCAGGAGCATATCATGCACACATTAATCATGGCAAAAAATGACAAATAGCTATTTGGTGCAGCAGATCTGACAATTAACTCAAATAGCTCTCTTCCAACAGCATTTCGGGCATCAAAATGAGCTCAAATTAAAATGATGCAATGAGATGAAATGATGTACTCTCTGAGACGAACATTTTGATATGCTACACCCCCAAAACGGAGCTACGGATGCGGAGATATAGCATAATGAAAAATGCAAATTATCTAGGGTTTCGGGAGAGTCAACCGAGAGAAAAATATCCCAGATCTGGATCTGGCCGGGTACGTTCTTCAAGGAACGCCAGGGAACACTGTAGCTCACCGGAGACGGTGGATCCGGCCGGCGTGCTCACCGGAGGAGCAGCTTGGGGCCGCGGGGAGGCTCGCCGGAGTCCGGTGCGGGCGCGGGGCGGCGCTCCGCGGCGAGGGGCGTCGGTTGGCGAGATGGGGCGGCGTGGAGGGCGCCGGATGTCAAGGCGGAGGCGGCGCCGGCGACCGGACGACGATGGCGGCGTGGCGAGGCACTCCGGGCGCGGGCGGCGCTCGGGAGGAAGAAGACGCGGGCGCGGGGAGGCGGCGGCCGGGCCCGAGAGGGCCTCCCGCGAGCCGGGCGGGCCGCGGCGGTTGAGGCGCTGGTGGTGCCATGTGGCGCCCTGTGGTTGGGCGCGGGCGGCGGCGCGGCGTGTCTGGTGGCGGACGGACACGTCTGGCGCGGAGAGAGGGGATTTTTAGGGTTTCGGGGGAGAGGAACCGCGGATATCGGAGGGGGTGATATTTATAGGCATAGAGGGAGCTAGGAGTGTCGAAATGAGGTGCGGTTTTCGGCCACGCGATCGTGATCGAACGCTCTAGATGATGGAGAGGGTTTTGGTGGGTTTTGGGCCAAAATGGAGGTGATCCTCGCGTTCCTAGGTGGCTTCACCGTCGGAATGGTGTGACCACTTGACTTTGAGGAATTTGATTGACTTATTGCGAATCTTGCGTTCAGTCTCTTCAAGAATAGCAACGGGGTGCTCACGATAAGAGAGTTCTTCTTGGAGATCAATGTCTTCGAAGTTGACGGTGCGGTTAGGAGTCTTGAAGCACTTGCGGAGCTGAGAGACATGGAACACGTCGTGCACATTTGCAAAGTTTGAAGGAAGCTCGAGTTGATAGGCGAGATCGCCTCTCTTGCTGACGATCTTGAAAGGACCCACGTATCTAGGGGCAAGCTTCCCTTTGATATAGAAGCGACGAGTACCTTTCATTAGAGAGACGCGGAGGTAAACATGATCTCCGATCTCGAAAGCCAAATCATGGTGCTTACTATCATAGTAGCTCTTCTGGCGCGATTGCGCTGCTTTGAGGTTATCACGAATGACCTTACACATTTCCTCTGCCTCTGTGATCAAGTCATTTCCAAGAAGTTGACGTTCACCGGTTTCTGACCAGTTAAGAGGAGTACTGCACTTCCTGCCATAGAGAATTTCGAATGGGGCCTTGCCCGAACTGGCTTGAAAACTACTGTTGTATGAGAATTCAGCATATGGAAGACAATCCTCCCACTTCATACCGAAGGAGATCACACAAGCCCTGAGCATATCTTCAAGAATCTGATTGACACGCTCAAATTGACCGCTAGTTTGAGGATGAAAAGCTGTGCTGAAGCGGATGTTGGTGCCCATGGCCTTCTAAAAAGACTCCCAAAACTTGGAGGTAAAGATGCTGCCACGGTCTGAAGAGATCACCTGTGGGATACCGTGCAGAGAGACGATACGAGAGGTATACAGCTCCGCCAATTGAGCTGCAGTGATTGACTCTTTGATAGGCAGAAAGTGAGCCACTTTAGTGAGTTTGTCGATGACAACGAATATAGCATCATTGCCACGCTTGGACTTTGGAAACCCAGTCACGAAGTCCATCTCTATGTGGTCAAACTTCCATTCTGTAACGGTAGGAGGTTGGAGGAGACCATCTGGCCTTTGGTGTTCTGCCTTCACTCTTCTGCAGACATCACACTCATTCACAAACTGAGCAATCTGTCGCTTCATTCGAGTCCACCAATAAGCCTACTTGAGGTCCTAATACATCTTCGTACTCCCAGGGTGGATCGAGAGGAGTGAATTGTGAGCCTCATTCATGATCACTTTACGAAGGTCACCTTTGGGCACAACAATTCGATCCTCGAAGAAGAGAGTGTCCTTGTCATCAAGGCGATAGCACTTGTACTTGGGTTGACTCTTGGCCATCCCAATCTTCACCTTCTTCAGCATAGCATCAAGAAGTTGAGCCTGATGAATCTGGTCTTACAAGGTAGGAGAGACTTGAAGGTTGGCGAGGAAACCTTGAGGAACAACTTGCAGATTGAGTTTGCGGAAAGCTTCACAAAGCTTGGGTTGGTAAGGCTTGAGAATCAGACTCTTGCAATAAGCCTTCCTGCTCAAAGCGTCAGCAATCACATTGGCCTTGCCTGAAGTATACTCGATACTCGGATTATACTCTTGAATCATTTCGACCCAGCGAGTCTGCCTGAGGTTGAGATTAGGCTGAGTGAAGATGTACTTGAGACTCTTGTGGTCAGTGAAGATGTCCACTTTCCTTCCCAATAAGAGATGTCTCCAAGTCAAAAGACCATGCATAACTGCCGCCAACTCGAGGTCATGAGTGGGTTAGTTCTTCTCGTTGGGCTTCAACTGGCAAGAGGTATTAGCCACAACTTTCTTCTCTTGCATCAACACTGCACCAAGACATTGAAGAGAGGCATCGCAGAAGACCTCGAATGGTTTGGATTCATCAGGAGGAGTCAGAACTGGGGCAGTGACCAATTTCTCTTTCAAAGTGTTGAAAGCGATGTCACATTCCGGAGACCAAACTTACTTGACGTGCTTCTGGAGAAGGTTTGAAAGAGGCTTCGCGATCTTTGAAAAGTTCTCGACGAACCTTCGACAGTAGCTTGCGAGACCGAGGAAGCTACGGAGTTGCTTAATGTTCTGAGGTGGTTCCCAATTCACAATTGCAGACACCTTCTCAGGATTCACCGCAATGCCCTTGGCAGAGATGATATGCCCAAGATAGAGAACCTCATCGAGCCAAAACTCGCACTTTGAGAACATGGCGTAGAACTGATGTTCCCTGAGCTTATCGAGAACCAAACGCAAGTGCTTGGCATGATCTTCCTTGTTCTTTGAAAAGACCAGAATGTCGTCGAGATAGACCAAAACAAAGTCATTTGTGTAGGCGTTGAAGATGAAGTTCATCATGCGAGAGAAAGTCGGAGGAGCGTTGACGAGGCAAAAAGACATGACAGTGTATTCATATGAACCATAGCTTGTTCTGAAAGCCGTCTTGGGAATATCTTGCTCACGGATTCGAATCTGGTGATAGCCCATACGAAGATCAAGCTTGGAGAATACTTGGGCACCTTTGAGTTGTTCAAATAGCTCGTTGATGTTGGGAAGTGGGTACTTGTTCTTGATAGTCTTCTTGTTCAGTGGACGGTAGTCAACACAAAGTCGGTCCGTTCCATCCTTCTTCTTCACAAAAAGTACTCCAAAACCCCATGGAGAGGAACTAGGTCGGATGAGACCCATTTGCTCTTGAATATCGAGTTGATTCTTCAGCTCCTTCAACTCTTCAGGTCCGAGATTGTAAGGACGCTTGCAAACCGGTTCCATGCCAGGTTCAAGATCGATGACAAATTCAACTGGCCGGTGCGGAGGCATTCCTGGAAGCTCTTCTGGAAAGATGTCTTGATATTCGCAAACGACTGGAATTTGAGAGATGGCATCAAGTTCACCCTTCTCATTGAGAGAAAATAGACAGATTGTATCATCCCGAGCAGCAAAGACAATTACATCCTCAGACGAATGAGTCAGTTGAATCTGCCTGGCGGCACAATCAAGCTTAGCCTTATGCTTAGATAGCCAATCCATTCCGAGAATAAGATCAATATCCGATTCACCAAGAACATTTGGAGAGGACAAGAACTTATAGTCACCCAAAGTGATTGTAACATCCGGAACGCATACTCGAGATGTCATTAGACGGGCCGGAGAGTCAATAGCCAACGGTTTCGGCAACACTTGAGTAACAAAATCATGCTTAGATGCAAAAGGTCTCGAGATGAAACAATGCGATGCACCAGTGTCAAAAAGTACTTTTGCAGGAACATCGTTAATAGGAAGGCTACCCATCGTAACATCTGACGAGTCCTCTGCCTGAGCTGCATGCACCATGTTAACCTTGGCGTATTTGGGGTTATGCTTGACCACTACAAGAAATATGTCAACTTATGACCTTCTATCAGTTACCCTGGAAGAATTGGTCATAAATCTATGACCATTTTAGACCAATTGGTCAAAAGCTGTTCGGGGGGCTCCAAACCCTAAACCATTGCGACCATTTTGGTCAGGAAGGTCGTAATTTCCTAACACGAAATGGTCATAAAGCAGACAGCACTAGTCCGATGCCTTATTTCTAGCTGATCATGACCAATATAGATGGTCATAACCTTGTAAATTGTGGTGGGTTGCTATCACTAGGCGCCACCTCATCAGTTTTGCCTATGTGTCATGTCCATGTCGCAGTGTTTGCCCTACGTTGTGAAGCAACCTATATTTCTGTCATTCCCAAAATTCCCAAAAAAATCTCATAAATTCTTTGGGTCATATCTTCATCAAATATGTAAAAGTCCTTCCTTGCCTAGTTCAAAACTAATTCAACAATATTCATTTTCCTATTCTGTTCACAACAACACTTTATGAAGGAAGTGCTATTTATATATTCTTGATTGCCCTAGGAATTTTTGGGCACTCTTTTCTATCCAAATCAATACCGCATGACAAAATTCAGATCCATTTTCCTAGAAAATCTTCCTCAGCAAATTTCCAAAGTTTTTGTCCACCTAGAAGCATTGTGAAGGAACTACCTTTTTTATATCTCGAAATGACATGAAATTTATACAGTTATTTCATATGCCCAAATTATCACCCTCCTCCAAATTGTAGCTCAGTCAAATCAACTATGTGAGCCCAAGTTCAATTTATATTTTATGGCCAAATTGGCACGTTGCAAAGGAAGTGTTATATAGACCCCTCCTATTACCCTCAAACTATTCGGGCACTCTTCCATACCCAAATCACTGCCACATGATAATATTCAGCTCAATTTTCCTAGTAAATCTTTCTCAGGAAATTTCCAAAGTTTCTACCTTGAGAGAAGCTTTGTGAAGTAAGTACTAGCTAGGCTTACCCAAATGATCTGAAAATTTACCAGCGCATGACCATACCTATGTAACTTACCTACACCAATTTTTAGCTCATTTAATTCATCCAATCTCTCTCACTAGTTTTCCCAAGTTTTTGTCCATAGAAGAGCATTGTGAAGGAAGTACTACTTTGGCATGTCCAAATGGTATCAATTTTCTACAATGCTTTCCTATGCCCAAATAACGATCCTCCACTAAATTTCAGCTCAATCCATTCATTGTTTTGAGCCGAGCTTCAACATTCATATTTTTGTCCAGTGTGGTACTTTGCAAAGCAAGTACTACCTAGGATCCTCCTTTTGAGCTAAAAATTTGTGAAGACATTCTCCTTAGTAGATTATCATTCTCAGCCAAAACTCACGCCCATTGGCCATGTGCATTTCCCGTACCGCTAATGAAACACTTGGCTGCTTATTCATGTTTGAGCATCGATCGGTCTCCTCGTGAGAATCTTATGTTGTGATTTTCTTCCTATCACCTACCTGGGGAGTGCCCAACCCACTAGACATGCCTAGGCTGCCCAGAACACATGGCAACGCCACGGTCACGCGGTGACCACGCAGCGGGCATGCGAGTTTACGTGCTCTAGAGTTGGGGGCCTCGGCCACCGCCCAAACCTCGACGTGTCGCCACCAAACCATGTATTTATGATTAAATAGGTACTTATGTAACTAGAAATGATTTTTGGACAAAATAAATAGCAAACTAAGAGGCAGCTGCAGTTCAAATTTGACCCGCTTCCTACTGAATCGGCGGGAATTTGTCTTTTTCACCAGAGGTGGATCAAAACTTTTGACACCCAACCATTTTGTCAATTGTGCATTATATATGGCCTAGTATTTTATAAAATTTATTAGGTCCAATTTTGCAACAAATATATGGTAGGTCCTTCACAAAACAACTCATTTTGGGCACTCAGAAAAATGGAAAATGAAATTTTCGTGCAAAGAAAATGAAAACTTCCTTAGGCAACATTGTTTGGAATTCCAAGATGCACCATTGTGCACAATATGAGATCATTTGAACAAACTATGCCATGAATGTGGCCATAAGATTGATCATTTGGCTTAAAAGCCATGAACCTTCACGCATGATAGCTCATTTCTGAGAACACTTTTTTAAAAGAATTGCCCTATTACAAGTCTATTATTTTTCCTGGGAACTTGGCCATATATAATGACACAATGCGAAGGTTTCCTAATTTTTTGATTTTTTTGAACTTTTTATGCCCGTTTCAAAATGCGGTCAAAACGACGGGAATGACCGTTCCTAGCTAGTGGTTGAATCATGAATTTTTTTAGTGTTTCTCTGATTAAATAGATACTTATGTACCTAGAGCAAACTACGAGGTAGCTACAGTTCAAATTTGACCCGCTTCCTTCTGAATCGGCAGGAATTTGTCTTTTTCACGAGAGGTGGATCAAAACTTTTGACACCCAACCATTTAGTCAATTGTGCATTAAATATGGCCTAGTATTTTAGAAAAATGATTTGGTCCAATTTTGCAACAATTATTTGGGAGGTCCTTCACAAAAAAACGTACTTTTGGGCACTCAAAAAATGGAAACTTCCTTAGGCAACATTGTTTGCCATTCCAATATGCACCCTTGTGCACAATATGAGATCATTTCAACAACTATGCCATGAATGTGGCCATAAGTTTGATCATTTGGCTAGAAAGCAATTGATCTCCACACGTGATAGCTCGTTTCTGAGAACACTTTTTTAGAATAATTGTTGTATTACAAGTTTGTTATTTTTCTGGGAACTTGACCACATATAATGACACAATGTGAAGATTTCCCAATTTTTTGATTTGTTTCGAATTTTTTATGCCCGTTTCAAAATGCGGACAAAACGGCGGGAATGGCCGTTCCTAGCTAGTGATTGAATCTTGGAAATTTTTTGGTATTTCTCTGATTAAATAGATACTTATGTACCTAGAAATGATTTTTGGAAAAAAAATAAAGAGCAAACTACGTGGTAGCTACAGTTCAAATTTGACCCGCTTCTAGCTGAATTGGCGGAAATTTGTCTTTTTCACGAGAAGTGGATCAAAACTTTTTACACCCAACCATTTGGTCAATTGTACATTAAATATGGCCTAGTATTTTATAAAAATGATTTGGTCCAATTTTGCAACAATTATTTGGGAGGTCCTTCACAAAAAACCTCCTTTTGGGCAGTCGAAAAATGGAAAATGGTTTTTTCGTCCAAAGAAAATGAAAACTTCCTTAGGTAACATTGTTTGCCATTCCAATATGCACGCTTGTGCACAATATGAGATCATTTGAACAAATTATGCCATGGATGTGGCCATAAGATTGATCATTTGGCTTGAAAGCCATTGATCTCCACACGTGATAGCTTGTTTTTGAGAACACTTTTTTAAAATAATTGTTGTATTACAAGTTTGTTATTTTTCCTGGGAACTAGGCCACATATAATGACACAATGCGAAGGTTTCCCATTTTTTTGATTTTTTTTGAATTTTTTATGCCCGTTTCGAAATGCGGTGAAAACGGCACGAATGACCGTTCCTAGCTAGTGGTTGAATCTTGAATTTTTTTGGTGTTTCTCTGATTAAATAGATACTTATGTACCTAGAAATGATTTTTGGAAAAAATAAAGAGCAAACCTCAAGGCAGCTACAGTTCAAATTTGACCCGCTTCCAACTGAATCGGCGGAAATTTGTCTTTTTAACGAGAGGTGGATCAAAACTTTTTACACCCAACCATTTTGTCAATTGTGCATTAAATATGTCCTAGTATTTTAGAAAATTGATTTGGTAAAATTTTGCAACAAATATATGGTAGGTCCTTCACAAAAAAACCTCTTTTCGAGCACTCGAAAAATGGAAAATGAATTTTCCGTGCAAAGAAAATGAAAACTCCCTTAGGCAACATTGTTTGAAATCCCAAGATGCACCATTGTGCACAATATGAAATCATTCGAACAAATATTTGATAGTACTTTCAAAAAAATTCATTTTGAGCACTGAATAATGGAATGAAAATTTATATCTTGAATCAATCATGATCAATTTATATGGTCATAAGGTCATCAAATGGTTTGGTGCGTTCTGATTGGACCACGGGCATATCACGCGGATGACGCATCAACCACCGTCGGATGCTTCCGGATCCAACGGCCCAAACCCACCCGAGCCGAAACCCTAGGTTTGTCCTCATGGACATTTTCCACCCACCACCCCGCCTCCATTCTTTCTCTCATTCCTCCCTCCCCCGCCTCCATTCTTTCCCTCCAGATCCGCCACCCACCCCAATCCAGATCGACGACGACGGCCCCCCGTCGCCGCCCCCTCCTTCCCCATCCCGCCGCCGCCTCTCTCTCCCACCCACCCTGATCCATCCCCTCCCCCGGCGGGATTCAGATCCCTAGCCGATCCAGGCCTCTGTCTCGATCCAGGCCTCCATCTCATCCCCTCCTCTCCCCTCAACCGGAGGCCAGATCCGCCCCACCCACTCACCCAACTCCCTCTCCGTCACCGCCATCTAGGTCGGCAGCCATCTCCGGCGGGCAGGAGATCGATAGATCAGCCCATGCAAGGCGTCGGTGACCAGGGAGGAGGCACGGAGATGAGCTTCGGGGGCGGAGGCGGAGGGGAGTGCTCATCGTCGTCCGTGGCGGCGGTGGTGGTCGCGACCGCGTCGGCGGCCAAGGCAGAGGAGCGGCAACTGCTCAAGAGGAAGATGGCGGTGCACCCATTGTCTGAGCAGCTGGTGGCGACGCACGTCGGCTGCTTGCGCGTGGCCGCCCCAATTGACCACCTCCCGCTCATCGACGCGCAGCTCGCGCTGTCCGACGGCCTCCTCCACTCCTACGCCACCCACCATCGCCCCTTCCTCTCCCCGCACGACAAGTGTCACATCCCTCATTCTGGTATGGTCCTAGGCTTGCTTTGTGCATCATGGTTAAATTTCAAATGAATTTGAAATGGGGATGTTGCAAACCCTAGCACCAAAGCAATTCAAATAGGTTCAAATTAAAAGTGGAATTTCAATGAACCCAAAATGCTTTTCAAAAATGTTCATGGTCTTTGGAAAATGTTGGGAACAACAACCAGAGGTGATGCACATTTTTGCTACACATTATGGATTTTTAAATCAATGCATAAATATTTGATTTGGAGCTGTTTAAATTATATAAATATTTTTAATGGCTCCAAAAATGTTGAGAATTGGTGAGGGCCTCTAGAATATTATATCTAGATGCCACAATTATTTTCAGCATTTATGGAAATGTTTTAACATTTCTTTTAAATACAAAACAAATGTCAGAAATAGAAAAAGAAAATAGGAATTAAGGAAAAGGTTACCTGTCCTTACCTGGCAGCCCAGCTGGCTAGCCCACCTAGCAGCCCAGCCCACCAGGGGCAGGGAGGTCTTCCTCCCCCCGCCAGGAGGACGCCGAGCGCGTGGCCGACGCACGCCGGCGCACGCCAGGCCACCTCCTGCTTCCCGCCACTGCCACGACGCCCTGGACCTTCCCTCGCGTTGCCACGCATCTCCCCGACCCCCCTCTCACTCCCTCTCGCTCCTCCCCCCTCCTCTGTCCTCTCCCCGCAGCACACTCGAGCGCGCTCGTCGCCGCCGCTCGCTGCCAACGCGACCACCGCCTTCCAATCGCCTCTCTGACGCGCCCATGAGGTCCGCCTCGTCGCCCTAGTCCTCCTCGCCAAGCCAAGCGACGCCGGACGCCGCCGGACGCCCTCACGCCGTCGTCTTCAACCTCCCGACGCCGGAGATCGCGACCATCGGCCCTTCGACTCCAGAGCCTCCCCCGAGCCAACGACCTTCTCTTCGACTTCGCAGTGAGCCCCTCCGTCGTTTCCCTCTACTCCCAGTGTCGATTTCTCCCTCTAGCTAGCTTCGCCGTCGCGGCCAATAGCTTTGCTCCACCGGCCACGTAGCCGCCGCGGCCACAGTTGCTGCCGCCCACGTTTGAGCGTGTCTTTGTGCTGAGCATGGTCCCAGGAGCCCAAAACAAGCATCTGTTCGTCCTCCCGTCCACCGTAGCTTCGTTTCCGTCGAGGTCCGAACTCCGGCCGCCGCCGTGAGCTTGATTCCGGCGAGCTCGGGCCACCTGAGCCCCTGCCGTTTGCACAGATGGATGCGGTGCACGCCCAGCTCCATGCAGAGCCCCTCCGCCGTCCTTTTGGTCGCCGGAACGGCGATCCCGAGCCCTCCACCGCGTTCGGCCTCGCCGGCGGCTAAACGCCGGTGGGGTTGACCGGTGTGACCCACAGCCCATTGTACTTTTCCCCTCTCTCTTAGTGACATGTGGGCCCGGCCCTGTTAAGTTTTAATTAGGACTAGTTTAACAACTAATTAAACCATGTTTAGCTAATTGAGTCACTGACTAGTGGGCCCTGCCCAGTTAATTAGGACTAACTAACTTAGTTAGTTGACTGGGTCACTGACCAGTGGGACCCACTGGTCAGGTTTTACCTGGTCAGCCCGTTGACTCGCTTACGTCATGCTGACGTAGAGCTGACACAATAATTGATTTCTGGTATTAATTTAAATCAGGAAATTCCAGAAATAGTTAAAACTTCTAAAAATCATAGAAATTCAACCGTAACTCCAAATCAAATAAATTATATATGAAAAATTATCAGAAAAATGCAAGGAATCCATTTATGCCAGTTTCATGCATGAAAAACCAACTTATACTTGCTGTATAAGTGAAAATGTAATAATGGCATGTTATATACTTAAATTGGGGTTTGCATATGAATCCTTGGTTCATATGGACTTCAACCAAATTGATGCTACATGCATTAGGGCAATTCATAGCATCTTTGAAATGTCATCTTCATGCATCACACTGTTGCATATGGTTGTTATTGATTGCCAGCACCGTTCCCTCTCGATAGCTTCTACTCCGGAAGGTGTCCTGAGTACCTGTCTGAGGAGCAGTGCTTCTTCGTGGATCTATCAGGCAAGCAAACCCCCTTGAGCATCTCGATAAATCCCACTCTCTCGCTCCTGCTTCTTTTACTGCATTAGGACAACAACGATTCAAACTGCTACTTTCTGCTGCGGTAGCTGAACCCATTCCTCTGCATGACCTGTCATTGCCACAGTAAATAGTTGAAACCCACTAGCATGAGTAGGAGTTGCTTGAGCCTTGATGTGCCTGCTCATCCATGCTTGTTTTCTTTATGCCAGCTATGCTTAGAGTTGTGTCAGGTCTGATTCATCGGAATGAATCGGAGTGGTGAACTTGTCCTACCGGTAAAGGCTAAGTGTGTGAACACGTTTTGGTGAAGGTAGCGATGAGAGGCCATGTAGGAGTACATGGTGGGTTGTCTCATTGGAACCGTCCTTAAGCACTGAGTTCTGTGTATGTTATCCAAGTCCAGTTACTACCACACATTGGGTTCCGGTTATCCGGCCCCTCTCGGCTTATTAATCCGCTTGATCTCTGTCCAGGAGTTGCAACTAGTTTCTGGCGTTTGTAGGTAGTGCTACTTGTCTACCAGGTGGTGTCCGACGGGACAGGCTTGGGACAGACTAGGCACTATGGCACGGTGTACCAAGTGGCACCCGGATGGTGGGCTTGGGAAGCCTGCACACATCGTTTGGGGCCGTGAGCGACACCCCGGCCGGATCTCCTTGCGGATGGAACCCAAATAAGCGATAAACCTGGACGAGAGACTTGTGTGGTTAGTCAGGTCGTGGCCGACACCCTCGCCCGGCTTCCGCTTGAAGGTTGCCGAGGTACATGACGTGTAGAGGGCTATAATTGGCGAGAGCGTGTGTGACGAAGTACACCCCTGCAGGGTCAATATTATCTATTCGAATAGTCGTTTTCCTCGGATATGGAAACTTGGAGGACTTATGTAGTACATAGACAATTTGAAGTGGATACTCTAAAATCTGCAAGATAAGCATGAGTACTGTGGATGGCCTTCTCGTAGGGAGACGGGAACGGATCCATAGTGGGTATTGATATGGTGAATATGTGGACTCGTGTGCGTCTTCTCACCTCAAAGAAGTTTCTAATACTCGTAGTATAGATTAGCCATTGAGTCAAAGCTGGCTTGCTGCTGTTAACTCCACCACCCCTTTTGTTGATAATGTTGCATATGTAGATAGTTCTGAAGTAAGACTTGCTGAGTACCTTTGTACTCACATTTGCTTATTTATGTTTTGCAGTTGGTTACACTAGTGGCTTCGACAAGTAGCTTGTATCCCAGCTACGATCTTGTACCCTTGGGAGGGTCGTGTTTAGTCAGGCTTCTTAGTCTTTTCCTTTTGTAGTTGTCTGTACTCAGACATGTAATGCTTCCGTTGCTTGTATGCTCTAAATGATGGGTCATGAGACCCCTGTTTGTATTGATTGCTATGTGGCTCTTCTGGGCCTTTATCTATATGAGTTTGAGTTATGTTGTGATGCCATGATGTACAGCACATACTTGCATGTTATGCGTACGTGTAACGTGTTTTGCTATGTGTGGGATCCGACAATCTGGTTGTTTATCCTTGGTAGCCTCTCCTATGGGGAAATGTAGTCTAGTGCCTCCTTGAGCCATAGTAGTCCGCTACAGCCTGGTTCACCGGAGTCCTGCTAGCCCAGCACTACTGCTCAGGACACTTGACTGGCCGGCATGTGTTTCACTTCGTTCCTGTGTCTATCCCTTCGGGGAAATGTCACGCGGTGACATCCGGTGTCCTGTTAGCCCAGTGCTACAGCCCGTATTCACACGTTGATGACCGACATGCTCGATGTGATTCATGTATGCCTGTCCTCATGAGTTAGTGCCACTTTGGATTCACGACTAGCCATGTCAGCCCGGGTTCTTTGTCATATGGATGCTAGCGACACTATCATATACGTGAGCCAAAAGGCGCAAACGGTCCCGGGCCAGGTAAGGTGGCACCGTGGGAATACCGTGCATGAGGCTGCAAAGTGATATGAAGTGTTACATGCTAGATCGGTGTGACTTGGGATCGGGGTCCCGACAGCGTTGTCATTCTTTCTGAGTCAGCCTCTTCTTTTCTACGAGGGTTAAGGCCTAGGCTTCTCCTCTATCTCTCAGGATGACGTGTTACTAAACCGTAAAGTCTTAGGATTGTTGGGTTGTGTCACCATACAGTTCTACTACATCTGTGTGTCCTCAGTTTGACCCAGAACCTTGATATTATGATGCTGATTAATCATGCTATTCCTTTGATGAATGTCTCAAAATCCCTTTTGAGCATTTACAGCCGTTATGCTGCCAAAATTGTCGTAGGATTTCAAGAGTTTCCAATGCTTTTGCATTACATTCCGCATCCTTATGTCGATGCTAATTCCATCCCTGTTTCCTTGTTTACTGTGCGAGGATGTCGTCTGCTAACCGAGGTTCAGTTGCTCATAGCAAGAATCATGGAGATGGTAGGGACGAGGATCCTCCTGACCAGCCTTTGATGGCCGAGTTCTTGTTAGCATCCGAGAGGAACAAGCGTGAGACTAACCGCTTGCTGGCACAGATTGAGCAGAACACCGCACATCAGCGTAAGAAGTTGGTTTCCATCACCGACTTCATTGGCCTGAAACCACCCACCTTCCATCATTCCATTGAGCCACTCGATGCGGATGACTGGCTCCGGAGCATCACTCACAAGATGCTTTCTGCGAACGTAGCTGAAGGTGACAAGGTCACCTACGCTGCTTATCACCTGGAAGGTCCTGCTAGTATTTGGTGGCAGAGCTATGAGGCTATGCTTCCAACTAGTCAGATTCCTACCTGGAGGGATTTCACCGAGGCTTTTCGTGAGCACCACATTCCTCAGGCTCTCATTGACCGCAAGAGGGAAGAGTTCTGTAGTTTTACCCAGGGTAAGCTGCCTGTTGATGCTTACAGTAGGGAGTTTGGAAACCTCGCCCGCTATGCTACAGAAGAAGTGTCCACAGACGCTAAGAAGCAGGCTAGGTTCTGGAAGGGTCTCAACCCTAAGTTGCGTCGTGATCTCCACCTGCATCATTGCGATACTTTCCACGCTCTTGTGAACAAGGCCATTAATGCAGAGACAGCTCAACTCACTTACGAGGAGTCTCGTAAGCACAACCGTGATCTGGGTTCTTCCTCCCGCTCTGGCTCTCAGAAGCGACGGATTTGGATTCTAAACTCGGCTCTTCCACTTCGATATGCACCGAGGCCATCCTATGTGGCGCCTCACCCAACTCAGCAACATGCTCCACCCAGGCCTATTAGTGGACCACTTGCCAATGTAGGTCCACGTCCTACCCCAGGAACTTGCTTCACCTGCGGAGAACCAGGACACTACGCACGTGACTGCCCTCAGTCCAGTTATACGCCACCCCAGTCTGAGAGGTCTGCTGGCCATGAAAAGCCATCAGGCAAGATGATCAGTACCAAGCCAGACGCCATTGAACGAGCATGTGTGCACCATGTCTCAGCTTCAGAAGTTCAAGATGATCCCGATGTCGTACTGGGTACACTTCTTGTCAATTGTCACCCAGCTTCAGTTCTGTTTGATACTGGAGCATCCCACTCCTTCATATCCGAAGGTTACGCTCGGTTGCACGACATGTCATTTTGTGATATGCCGACTCCACTAATAATCCAGACTCCTGGTTCCAAATGGCAAACCTCCAAGGTAAGCCATGGTAATGAAATCCTTGTTGATAGACTGGTATTCCTTGCTTCTTTGATATCTCTCAAGTCCTCAGATATTAACATCATCTTGGGTATGGACTGGATGACAGCTCATCATGCCAAGATCGATTGTTACACCAGATCTGTTCAACTTACACATCCATCTGGCAAAATAGTCACTGTCTCCACCAGAGTTGCAAGGCGTCAACTCTATTCTCTTAATGCCAGCCCTCTTCCAGACCTTGAAGATATTCCGGTAGTCCGTGACTTCCCGGATGTTTTTCCAGAAGAACTGCCAGGTGTCCCACCTGATAGAGATGGAGAGTTTGTCATAGAACTTATCCCAGGAACTGTTCCAATCTCTAGGAGACCATACAAGATGGCACCTTTGGAGTTAGCCGAGCTTAAGAAACAACTTGATGAGTCCTTGCAAAAGGGTTTCATCCGTCCCAGTTCTTCTCCTTGGGCTTGTCCTGTCCTCTTCGTCAAGAAGAAGGATGGTTCGGATCGAATGGTTGTAGATTATCGTCCCGTTAATTTGGTCACGATAAAGAACAAGTATCCGCTCCCCAGGATCAACGACCTGTATGATCAGCTCGCTGGATCCTTGGTCTTTTCCAAGATGGATTTGAGGTTAGGCTACCACCAAATCAAGATCAGAAACGGGGACATCCCCAAAACAGCCTTTGTCACTCGATATGGTCAATACGAGTACACCATGATGTCTTTCGGCCCAACCAATGCTCCAGCTACTTTCTCCCGCTTGATGAACTCGATCTTTATGGAGTACTTAGATAAGTTCGTCGTGGTTTATCTCGATGATATTCTTATTTACTCGAAGAACGAGGAAGAGCACGCCGAAGATCTTAGGCTTGTGTTAGAAAAACTCAGAGAGCATCGCCTTTATGCCAAGTTCTCCAAGTGTGAATTTTGGTTGCCAGAAGTGACCTATCTGGGCCACGTGATCTCCGGTAAGGGCATTGCTGTCAATCCCGAGAGAGTTAAAGCCGTTCTCGATTGGACTCCGCCCGAAACGGTCAAACAAGTTAGGAGTTTCCTTGGTCTAGCCAGTTATTGTCGCCGCTTCATTGAAAACTTCTCCAAAGTGGCCAAACCCCTCACGGAGCTTCTCAAGAAAGATAAAAGGTTTGAGTGGACCCCACAGTGTGAGCACAGTTTTCAGGAACTGAAAAGACGCCTGACTTCTGCACCCATACTCGTGCCACCGGATTTCACTAAAGACTTTGTTATCTATTGTGATGCTTCGCGTCAAGGACTAGGTTGCATTCTTATGCAGGATCGTCATGTGATTGCCTATGCATCTCGACAGTTGCATCCACATGAGGAAAATTATCCTACACATGATCTGGAGCTTGCAACCATAGTCTATGCACTTAAGACTTGGCGACATTACCTTCTTGGTAACCGTTGCGAAATCTACACTGACCATCAGAGTCTCAAGTATATCTTCACCCAACCGGATCTGAATCTCAGACAGAGACGTTGGTTGGAGTTGATCTCGGATTACGACTTAGGAATCACCTACACCCCAGGCAAAGCCAATGTCATGGCTGATGCTTTAAGTCGTAAATCCTATTGCAACAACCTCATGTTGCAACAGTGTCAACCACCCCTCCATGAGGAATTCCGTCAGCTTAACCTTCACATAGCTCCTCATGGTTCCCTTTCTACCTTGGTGGCGAAACCTACCCTTACGGATCAGATCATAGAGGCTCAGAAGCATGATACGGGAATCTCCCGGATCAAGAAGAATATTTCCAAGGGAGTTGCTGGTTGTTTCTCTATGGATGAACGAGGTGTTGTTTACTTTGGTAATCGTTTGGTGGTTCCCAAATGTCAACAGATGCAGCAACAAATCCTTAAGGAGGCCCATGAATCCCCTCTCATGATTCATCCCGGTAGTACAAAGATGTATCAGGACATATGCTAGAGGTTCTGGTGGACTAGAATGAAGAGAGAAATCGCTCAGTATATTGCCAACTGTGACGTTTGTCGTCGCGTTAAGGCAGAGCATCAAAGACCTGCTGGCACCCTTCAACCTTTAGCTATTCTTGAGTGGAAATGGGACAAAGTTGGTATGGACTTCATCACCGGCTTTCCCAGGACCAAGAAAGGAAATAATGCTATCTTCGTAGTCATTGACCGTCTTTCCAAAGTGGCTCACTTCCTACCTGTTCGAGAGAGTATCACTGCTAGTCAGCTCGCTGACTTATATATCTCCC
Organism: Triticum monococcum; assembly: GCA_034509565.1. Taxonomy (NCBI): domain Eukaryota; kingdom Viridiplantae; phylum Streptophyta; class Magnoliopsida; order Poales; family Poaceae; genus Triticum; species Triticum monococcum. The sequence goes on from CM067847.1 coordinate 703,747,182, forward strand.
GAATAGTGTCACTCCATGGTGTTCCACTAGAGATCAATTCAAACCGTGGCAGTCTTTTCACCTCTCATTTCTGGGAAAGTTTCCAAACTGCCATGGGCACCCATCTTTCTTTCAGTACCGCTTTCCACCCTCAATCAAGTGGTCAGGTGGAAAGGGTCAACCAAATCCTCGAAGACATGCTTAGAGCTTGCGTTATCTCATTCGGTATGGATTGGGAGAAATGTCTTCCCTTTGCCGAGTTTGCTTATAACAATAGCTACCAATCCAGTCTTAAGAAAGCACCCTTCGAGATCCTGTATGGACGAAGATGTCTAACACCTTTGAACTGGTCAGAAACTGGCGAAAGACAATTCTTTGGACTAGATATGATCCAAGAGGCAGAAGAGCAAGTTCGCATCATTCGTGAGAATTTGGAAACAGCCCAATCTCGTCAAAAGAGCCAGTATGACCGTCGTCATAAGGAAGTGGCTTATGAAGTTGGCGACAAGGCTTACCTTCGGGTTACTCCTTTGAAGGGTACCCATCGTTTCGGTATCAAGGGCAAGTTGGCTCCTTGTTACATCGGTCCTTTTCGCATTCTCGCTAAACGAGGAGAGGTTGCCTACCAGTTGGAACTACCCCCACATCTTTCTCGAGTTCATGATGTCTTCCACGCCTCTCAACTTAGGCGTTGCTTCTCGAATCCCTTCTGCGGAGTGGACCACGAAACGCTTGATCTCCAAGATAACCTCACTTATCGAGAGTACCCCATTCGCATTCTGGATCAAGCAGAGCGTGTCACTCGACGTCATAACATCAAGTTTCTCAAGGTTCAATGGTCTCGTCATACCGAGAGAGAAGCTACTTGGGAGCGAGAAGATCGTCTTCGACTTGAGTACCCCGCTTTCTTTCCGCCAACTCCTGAATCTCGGAACGAGATTTCTTCGAGTGGGGGCGAGTTGTCACATCCCTAGTTCTGGTATGGTCCTAGGCTTGCTTTGTGCATCATGGTTAAATTTCAAATGAATTTGAAATGGGGATGTTGCAAACCCTAGCACCAAAGCAATTCAAATAGGTTCAAATTAAAAGTGGAATTTCAATGAACCAAAATGCTTTTCAAAAATGTTCATGGTCTTTGGAAAATGTTGGGAACAACAACCAGAGGTGATGCACATTTTTGCTACACATTATGGATTTTTGAATCAATGCATAAATATTTGATTTGGAGCTGTTTAAATTATATAAATATTTTTAATGGCTCCAAAAATGTTGGGAATTGGTGAGGGCCTCTAGAATATTATATCTAGATGCCACAATTATTTTCAGCATTTATGGAAATGTTTTAACATTTCTTTTAAATACAAAACAAATGTCAGAAATAGAAAAAGGAAACAGGAATTAAGGAAAAGGTTACCTGGCAGCCCAGCTGGCCAGCCCACCTGGCGGCCCAGCCCACCAGGGGCAGGGAGGTCTTCCTCCTCCCGCCTGGAGGACGCCGAGCGCGTGGCCGACGCACGCCGCCGCACGCCAGGCCACCTCCTGCTTCCTGCTGCTGCCACGACGCCCTGGACCTTCCCTCGCATCGCCACGCATCTCCCCGACCCCCCTCTCACTCCCTCTCGCTCCTCCCCCCTCCTCTGTCCTCTCCCCGCAGCACACCCGAGCGCAATCGTCGCTGCCGCTCGCTGCCACCGCGACCACCGCCTTCCAATCGCCTCTCTGATGCGCCCACGAGGTCCGCCTTGTCGCCCTAGTCCTCCTCGCCAAGCCAAGCGACGCCGGACGCCGCCGGACGCCCTCACGCCGTCGTCTTCAACCTCCCGATGCCGGAGATCGCGACCATCGGCCCTTCGACTCCAGAGCCTCCCCCGAGCCAACGACCTTCTCTTCGACTTTGCAGTGAGCCCCTCCGTCGTTTCCCTCTACTCCCAGTGTCAATTTCTCCCTCTAGCTAGCTTCGTCGTCGCGGCCGAGAGCTTTGCTCCGCCGGCCACATAGCCGCCGCGGCCACAGTTGCTGCCGCCCGCGTTTGAGCGTGTGTCTGTGCTCCGCGTGGTCCCAGGAGCCCAAAACAAGCATCCGTTCGTCCTCCCGTCCACCGTAGCTTCGTTTCTGTCGAGGTCCGAACTCCGGCCGCCGCCGTGAGCTTGATTCGGCGAGCTCGGGACACCTGAGCCCCTGCCGTTTGCACAGATGGATGCGGCGCACGCCTAGCTCTATGTAGAGCCCCTCCGCCGTCCTTTTGGTCGCCGGAGGGCGATCCCGAGCCCTCCGCCGCGTTCGGCCTCGCCGGCGGCTAAACGTCGGTGGGGTTGACCGGTCTGACCCACAGCCCAATTGACTTTTCCCCTCTCTCTCAGTGACATGTGGGCCCGGCCCTGTTAAGTTTTAATTAGGATTAGTTTAACAACTAATTAAACCCTGTTTAGCTAATTGAGTCACTGACTAGTGGGCCCTGCCCAGTTAATTAGGACTAACTAACTTAGTTAGCTAACTGGGTCACTGACCAGTGGGACCCACTGGTCAGGTTTGACCTGGTCAGCCCCGTTGACTCGCTTACGTCATGCTGACGTAGAGCTGACGCAATAATTGATCTCTGGTATTAATTTAAATCAGCAAATTCCAAAAATAGTTAAAACTTCTAAAAATCATAGAAATTCAACCGTAACTCCAAATCAAATAAATTATATATGAAAAATTATCAGAAAAATGCAAGGAATCCATTTATGCCAGTTTCATGCATGAAAAACCAACTTATACTTGTTGTATAAGTGAAAACGTAATAATGGCATGTTATATACTTAAATTGGGGTTTGCATATGAATCCTTGGTTCATATGGACTTCAACCAAATTGATGCTACATGCATTAGGGCAATTCATAGCATCTTTGAAATGTCATCTTCATGCATCATACTGTTGCATATGGTTGTTATTGACTGCCAGCACCATTCCCTCTCGATAGGTTCTACTCCGGAAGAGGAGCAGTGCTTCTTCGTGGATCTATCAAGCAAGCAAACCCCCTTGAGCATCTCGATAAATCCCACTCTCTCGCTCCTGCTTCTTTTACTGCATTAGGACAACAACAATTCAAACTGCTACTTTCTGCTGCGGTAGCTGAACCCATTCCTCTGCATGACCTATCATTGCCACAGTAAATAGTTGAAACCCACTAGCATGAGTAGGAGTTGCTTGAGCCTTGATGTGCCTGCTCATCCATGCTTGTTTTCTTTATGCCAGCTATGCTTAGAGTTGTGTCAGGTCTGATTCATCAGAATGAATCGGAGTGGTGAACTTGTCCTACCGGTAAAGGCTAAGTGTGTGAACACGTTTTGGTGAAGGTAGCGATGAGAGGCCATGTAGGAGTACATGGTGGGTTGTCTCATTGGAACCGTCCTTAAGCACTGAGTTCTGTGTATGTTATCCAAGTCCAGTTACTACCACACATTGGGTTCCGGTTATCCGGCCCCTCTCGGCTTATTAATCCGCTTGATCTCTATCCAGGAGTTGCAACTAGTTTCTGGCGTTTGTAGGTAGTGCTACTTGTCTACCAGGTGGTGTCCGACGGGACAGGCTTGGGATAGACTAGGCACTGTGGCACGGTGTACCAAGTGGCACCCGGATGGTGGGCTTGGGAACCCTGCACACATCGTTTGGGGCCGTGAGCGACACCCCGGCCGGATCTCCTTGCGGATGGAACCCGAATAGGCGATAAACCTGGACGAGAGACTTGTGTGGTTAGTCAGGTCGTGGCCGACACCCTCGCCCGGCTTCCGCTTGAAGGTTGCCGAGGTACATGACGTGTACAGCGCTACAAGTGGCGAGAGCGTGTGTGATGAAGTACACCCCTGCAGGGTCAATATTATCTATTCGAATAGCCGTTTTCCTCGGATATGGAAACTTGGAGGACTTATGTAGTACATAGACAATTTGAAGTGGATACTCTAAAATCCGCAAGATAAGCGTGAGTACTATGGATGGCCTTCTCGTAGGGAGACGGGAATGGATCCATAGTGGGTATTGATATGGTGAATATGTGGACTCGTGTGCGTCTTCTCACCTCAAAGAAGTTTCTGATACTCGTAGTATATATTAGCCATTTAGTCAAAGCTGGCTTGCTGCTGTTAACTCCACCACCCCTTTTGTTGATAATGTTGCATATGTAGATAGTTCTGAAGTAAGACTTGCTGAGTACCTTTGTACTCACGTTTGCTTATTTATGTTTTGCAGTTGGTTACACTAGTGGCTTCGACGAGTAGCTTGTATCCCAGCTACGATCTTGTACCCTTGGGAGGGTCGTGTTTAGTTAGGCTTCTTAGTCTTTTCCTTTTGTAGTTGTCTGTACTCGGACATGTAATGCTTCTGTTGCTAGTATGCTCTAAATGATGGGTCATGAGACCCCTTTTTGTATTGATTGCTATGTGGCTCTTCTGGGCCTTTATCTATATGAGTTTGAGTTATGTTGTGATGCCATGATGTACAGCACATACTTGCATGTTATGTGTACGTGTAATGTGTATTGCTATGTGTGGGATCCGACAATCTGGTTGTTTATCCTTGGCAGCCTCTCCTATGGGGAAATGTAGTCTAGTGCTTCCTTGAGCCATAGTAGTCCGCTACAGCCCGGTTCACCGGAGTCCTGCTAGCCCAGCACTACTGCTCAGGACACTTGACTGGCCGGCATGTGTTTCACTTCGTTCCTGTGTCTATCCCTTCGGGGAAATGTCACGCGGTGACATCCAGAGTCCTGTTAGCCCAGTGCTACAGCCCGGATTCACACGTTGATGACCGACATGCTCGATGTGATTCATGTATGCCTGTCCTCATGAGTTAGTGCCGCTTTGGATTCACGACTAGCCATGTCAGCCCGGGTTCTTTGTCATATGGATGCTAGCGACACTATCATATACATGAGCCAAAAGGCGCAAACGGTCCCGGGCCAGGTAAGGTGGCACCCGTGGGAATACCGTGCATGAGGCCGCAAAGTGATATGAAGTGTTACATGCTAGATCGGTGTGACTTGGGATCGGGGTCCCGACAACAAGGAGGAGCTCGACTCCTTCCTCATGCGCGCTACCTACCTACCACTTCCGCCATGGATCGACTGATGCGTCGTGTTCATCCTCATGTGTGTGCGTACCTGATGTGCATGTGTACCTACCTACCTCGTTGACGCTGGGTGTTTGTGTCTATGTGTGCAGGCGCAATACCTGATGTTGTTGTGCTTGTTCAGTGCCCTTCCCCTCAAGCTGAAGCCTCCGGCCTTGTCCTGCTCAAGGAGCGGCAGGGGCGCACCCAGCCACCAAGGTCAAGGTCACCGCCGTCAACGGATGACCCGCCACGGCAGGTAGCATCTCCCTCCCCATCTCATCTTCCTCTGCTCACTACTGCTGCTAAGTAGATGTTTCAGTTGTAAGTTCAGAGCTTGGGTGCTTTGTGCTTTGTGATATTTTCATATCTAAGTTAGTATCCTTCAGATTCAGAGCAGGCTGCTCTTGGTTAAGTGTGTCCTGTCAAGATTTTTCTGTCAGGTTACTAGCAGTGTAGTCCATTGCACTCTCAACGTCTTCTCCCCAGCTGAAATGCATTTACACCCCATGCATTAGTTTTATTTCCCCAGCAAATGTATTATGTGTTCGCAACTTGAAAACGGCATGACAAATTGCAAGTATATGACATGATGCACACAACCACAAATCCCCTCTGTGTAATGGAAACTGTCAGACTAAATAGATCATGTTCAGTGTTTCTTGTGTGTGTTTTCTACACACACACACACACACATGGTCCTTCCTTTTAAATCTCCTCTGCTGCTTACTGACATAGTACTACGCATGTGCAGTAGTTGAGTAGTTTCAGACCTACAAGACACACAAACAGAATGAACTGATGTGTTTATATGCCATGGAATTTACTTTACTTAAAGATGTTACTGTTGTGTCATAGAAAATTTGATTTATATCTACTATTTTGTCCAGATTAGAAATATGTGTGATGTGTGCTTTCAAAAACTAATGCTATATGTAGGCTTAAGAAACTGAGCAAGGGAAACCATTATATCCCCTTGTTTTGTAAACTGTAATTTATACCTACTAGCATTGTTGTGTGTGTTTGTATGAGTTAGAGTGCATTTCGAGAGAGGGAAGTGAAGGGTGCAGAATCAGAGAGAAAGTGGGTGCTGCTTATCTGCTTATGTGGGAGGCAACCATCCCATTTCTTTTTCTACCTTCTTCTAATATCTCGCTACACTGTACTCCATGTATTATTTCTTTTACCAAGCTACTCATAAATCCAACATGTAGACTAGTGAAGTCCAGCCAATAGAAAGCTGCCACCATAACCTCTATTTGCATGCCTCATTACTTAGCTTGGAAGAATGACTACACTCGTATGCATTCTAATGATCACATACATGTATCTAGTTCTCCTCATAAATTATTTGCATGCATGACGAAGCTCCAACACATACACTCTCATGCTTACTTATATTAGAAGCATTTTGTAGAAGACAAACTACTATATGCTAGTCTTACTTACACTGTGTGTGTGGGGCACTCTCCTTTAATTTTCTAGCATGTTAAATTTAACATTCTAATATATTTTGCTGCTAGTGTCCATTTAGCAGTTTTTTTATAATGTTTCTACCAAGATGCTTCAGCCATTTGTTTGTTTTCCTGCAACGAAGTGCGGCTGGACGACCGAGGCTGCTATTCTGCCTTGATGTGCACACCAAGAGTTCCTGGACCTGACTTGAAGCAAGGATACCTGTGGCTGCAAGCCAACAATATCTGAAGACAGGTGCTGCTTGTCTATGTTCTCAGCATAGCTATAGGCTGCCATGTCTTTTTCACTTTCCTTTTCGCTTTGTGTAATGCTAACTTGACGGTCAGCCTATAGTTATGCGAAGAACATCGGCAAGCAGCACCTGTCTTCAGACATACACTGCCATGTCTTGTTCCATTAATCACCTAGTGCTCTTGTTAGTGACATTCATCTAGTATTTTATTTTGCAAAGCATGCAATGGTTTGGAGTACTTGATAATGGCCTGATGGAACCTACATGTCGTTACTACAATAGCTAGAAGCAATCCATTTTATTAAAAGCATTCTTGTTAGCATTTGGTCATGGCATCACCTTATTGTTCTGTTTGTTTTAAATCTGGTTACAGGTTTACTATTTTCCATAACCATTATCTTACATTTTTGGCATTGAGCATTGGTGGATCTCAACAGCCATATGATGAATACACATCATGATATATACTTGATGAATCTGCCTGCTACATCTCAACTTGTGTATCTGTTTTGGTATCTCTTGCACTGTGTATCTGTTTTCTTGTATGAGTGGGTATCTCATTTTAACTAGTTGGAGAACAAAAAGCATGGTACTAGCTAGCTCAATTTGTGTTATCATTCTAAATAAATGTCATTTTCTTGAATGGTCTGTTCATATTATATTTTCATGTCAAGTTTTGCCAGCGCGAGGCAAGCGACCGAGGTGGCTGCTGCTGTGACCGAAGATCAGAAGAAGCCTGGAGATGTGCACAATAGTTTTGGAGCCTCTGTATTTGTTTCTGATTGTATGTACACTTGATGGATCATGCAGATGTGCTATTCTGAGTTTCATAGAGTGATTTTTGGATTTGATCATTTAATTGTGAGAATTATTGATTGTTTGCTATTGCAATGTGTAAAATTGAAATCTGTGAATGAAAAAGGCTGAATGTTCGTCTATTGGATCGAATAATATTTTGGCTCTAAAAAGGCTATGGCCCAAACAATAGTGGACTGGAATATTGTGCATTTATGAAAAACAAAAACAAAAGGTCGAATGAAACAGAATGCAAAATGGCCTAAGCCCAGAAAATAAAAAGGTTGAATTGTAGGGCTTGGCCCATGAATCTGACCAAAAATTGATAGAAAAAAACACAAATAGGTTGAATTATTGGGCTCGGCCCATGCAAAACACCTAATCGGACCGGGCTGAATCTTGTGCCACATCAGATTGCCACGCTGGATGCCTACGTGGCCTGGGGAGGTTGCTAGTGACCAAAACACCACAGTAGACGTATTTTGGTCATAAACGTTTACGACCATTCCAGAAGAAAGGTCGCTAATGCCAGTTTATGACGGCCAGCTTTTGACCTTATGTTTTTGGTCACAAAAAGGTCACAAATGGAAATTTGTGACCATTCAGTGACCAATAGTGGTGGTCACAAGTTGACATATTTCTTGTAGTGGACCACAGCTGTACTTGCCGATCTCACAGGAGGAGGAGGAGGGAGACGCCTCTGATTGAAGCATTTGTTGGCATAGTGACCCTTCTGTTGGCACTTGTTGCACGTGACCTCTGAAAGCGGACGGTGATACGGAGCACTCGATCTTGGAGCTTGAGACGAAGTCTTGTTCTGAAAGCCAGGATTGGGTGGGTGGGAAGATCCACTGCCACCTTTGCTCTTCTGTTCAAACGGCTGACGGAACGGAGGAGGAGGAAGCCAATACTTCTGCTGCTTAGCCACTTGAGTTGAGGAAGAAGGAGTAGCATCTCTGACTCGCTTCTTGGAAGCATCACACTTCACTTGAGCAGCCTCTTGCTTCAATGCCATGTTGTAGAACTCATCGTACCTCCTGAGCTCAAAGAGGACAAGAGCTAGCTGGATTTCTTCTCTGAGACCACCCCTGAACTGGTATATCATGCTCTTCTCATCAGGGACGTCCTGCTTAGCAAAGCGGGCGAGCTTCTGAAACATCTTGTTGTAATCATAGATAGACATAGAGCCTTGCTTCAGGTTGCGGAATTCCTCATGCTTGCTTTCAACCACGCTCTGAGGAATATGATGAGCTTTGAAGTCTTGACAGAATTCATCCCAGGTAATCTCACGACCTCCTCTGGAATCTTTGTACTGCTGAAACCATTCTGCAGCTTGGTCTTTGAGTTGGAAGGAAGCGAACTTGACAAAGTCCTCAGGCCTGACGTTACTGCACTCGAAATGCTTGCACAAGTCCACGAGCCAATCGTCAGCATCAGTTTCCTCAAGACAATTGCTAAAAGTCTTTGGCTGGTTAGCAAGGAACTGGTTGAGTGTAGCAAAGTGATTCTGATTGTTGCCTTGGTTGCCTTGGTTCGCTTGGTTGCGCTCTTGAAGAATTTGCATGATCAACTGCGTGTTTGCATTGGTAGCGGCCATCACAGCCTTGGAGGTGGTGGTGGTGGTGGCGGATCAAGATTCGGAGTCGTGTGCGTTGGAGGAGCCATCCTGAACAGGTTGACATCCATTAGCACATTGATAGACAAATATTGAAGCTGAATCCAACGGGATGAAATTGCAACGTATAGTCTTCACATCCGAACAAAATGAACGAATGCATTCCAATTGAAATGGTCACATATCCATAAATTGAGAAGCCACTTAGAATTGATGTAGAAGAATAAAATCAACAAGGTACGGAGCAAGAACGAATATTTGGTAAGGATCACCCAATCTCAAACCAAATATCCGTGGAAGAAGAACTAGAGCTACAAGAATTCCCACCTATGAAACTCCCGAACCTTTACGGTTATGCAATCAGGTGTTGGGGATACAGGGGAAGCATAATATCTCACCCAAATCTAGCAAATCCTACATCCAGCTATATCCATCCTTCAACACATAACCGAGAAAAACTTCGAAAATCGTCTACCTCAACCTTCGAAAAGCATCCATTATACAAGTTATGGCAATACTCCCGAACTCCCGCCCCAGTACTGGGTGGCGTCGAGGTTATCTCACCAACAACTGCATAAAAGAGATTTTCGATGTCGGCGAACTAAACTCGGGTATTCCAGAACTGCAACGATAAAATTGTGACGGCAACACCTCGGAGCTCAACTCCCCGGGACACTGCCACAACCCCTAAATGACAGTAGGCACCAAGAACAATGTTCTCGTCACAAATCAATCGGAACGATTCCAAGATACCCGCGTGATCCTAAAAAAATTAGTGAAATTTGAGAAGAGAAGAGTCAAAACTCTACGTCAGGATGCCTTACCAGAGCGATGGAGGGACTGGGGAGTAAAAAGAATTCCTAAACTCTCCGATATATAATTCCTAAATGACTAAAAACATTTTTCTAGATTCAACAACGGCTGCTAGTTCGATCAAGCAATGGGGCTCCTAAGGTCGGGGAAGGCTCTGATTACCAACTTGTAACGCCCTCGATGCGGCTATATCTCCTACGTGTCGAAGCGCGACTTAGAGGCATAACCGCATTGAAAGCAATGTCGCAAGTAAGGTAATCTTCACAACAACCCATGTAAATAGATAATAAGGGGAGAGGTACATAGTTGGCTTACACTCACCACGTCACACAAAGTACATAAATAGCATTACAACAACCAATACAATCATGGTCCGACTACGGCACCAAAATAAAAGATCAACCCCAACAAGCGACATGGTCCTGATCGCCCCAACTGGGCACCACTACTGATCATTAGGGAAAGACACATAGTAACGACATGAGTCTTCGTCGAACTCCCACTTGAGCTCAAGCGCATCATATGGAACGGAGTCATCGGTCCCTGCATCTTGTTTAGAAGTAATCTGTGAGTCACGGGGATTCATCAATCTTGCACCCTCGCGATCAAGACTATTTAAGCTTATAGGTAAGGCAAGGTAATATGTGGAGCTGCAGCAAACGACTAGCATATTTGGTGGCTAACCTGTTCGCAGAAGAGAGCGAGAAGAGAAGGCAAAGCGCGAACGAAGAACTAGAGAACAACCTACGGCAAACATTACTCCAACACCGTGTTCACTTCCCGGACTCCGTCGAGAAGAGACCATCACGGTAACACACACGGTTGATTCATTTTAATTAAGTTAAGGTTCAAGTTATCTACAACCGGACATTAACAAATTCCCATCTGCCCATAACCGCGGGCACGGCTTTCGGAAGTTCAAATCCCTGTAGGGGAGTCCCAACTTAGCCCATCACAAGCTCTCACGGTCAATGAAGGATAAACCTTCTCCCGAGACATTCCGATCAGACTCGGTATCCCGGTTCTACAAGACAATTTCGACAAGCTAAAAAAATCCAGCAACACCGCCCGAATGTGTCGACAAATCCCGATAGGAGCTGCACATATCTCGTTCTCAGGGCACACTCAGATGAGCAATCCGTACAGCTAAAACCAAACCTCGAGTTTCCCCAACGGGGCGCTGCACAGGGCTCTAGTTTGGACCAACACTCAGAGGAGCAATGGCCCGGAGGGTTTAAATAAGATGACCCTTGGGCTCCGGAAACCCAAGGGAAAAAGAGGCTAGGTGGCAAATGGTAAAACTAAGGTTGGGCATTGCTGGAAGATTTTTATTCAAGGCGATTTGTCAAGGGGTTCCCATTATTACCCAACCGCGTAAGGAACGCAAAATCCGGGAACATAACACCGATATGACGGAAACTAGGGTGGCAAGAGTGGAACAAAACACTAGGCAAAAGGCCGAGCCTTCCACCCTTCACCAAGTATATAGATGCAAAAAGTTAACAAGATAATATAATGATATTCCACCAAATAAAATGTAACACCCTGGATATGACTTTCCCAATTTGTAATCCAACTCTTGCCGTTTCCGGCCTTAAGTTAATTTATTTTCTCGGGTTCGGGTCTTTGTCTCCGTGTGTTGTTATCATTGTCATGCATCTCATATCATGTCATCATGTGCATTGCATTTGCATACGTGTTCATCTCATGCATTCGAGCATTTTCCCCGTTGTCCATTTTGCATTCTGGCGCTTCGTTCTCCTCCGGTGGCCAATTCTACCTTTCTTTCGTGTGTGGGGATTAAACATTTCCGGATTGGACCGAGACTTGCCAAGCGGCCTTGGTTTACTACCGGTAGACCGCCTGTCAAGTTTCGTATCATTTGGACTTCGTTTGATACTCCAACGGTCAACCGAGGGACCGAAAAGGCCTCGTGTGTGTTGCAGCCCAACACCCCTCCATTTTGGCCCAAAACCCACCTAACTCTGCTCCATCCTCTAGAGCGTTCGATCAAGATCGAGTGGCCGAAAACCGCACCTCATTTGGACTCTCCTAGCTCCCTCTATGCCTATTTATAGGTCCCGCTCCCGAAATTCGTGGATCCACCTCTCCGAAACCCTAGATCTCAGCACCGCGCGCCGCCAGACAAATACCCCACCGACGGACACGTCCGGTCTGCCGCGCCGCCGCCACGTGTCGCCGTCCTACTCCCACGCGCCCCGCGCCCACTTCGCCGGCCCGGAGAGCCCAGGCCGGGCCCTCCCGAGGCCCATCCGCCGCCCCGCGCCTCCCTATTCCCCGCCGCCGCATCGCCGTCTACCTCGACGACGCCGGCGACCGGAGCTCCTCTCCGCCCGCTCGGCCACCGCGGTCGTCGCCGCCCCGCCGTTCCTCGAAGCCACCGCCGCCGCCGTCACCACCGGCCGAGGAGAGGTCGGCCTCGCCTCCCCTTCTTCTTCCCTCGCGGGAGCAGCCACCACCGCCTCGCCGGAGCTCCATCCGCCGCCGTGAACAGTGCAGCACCGTGCCTCGGTTTCCGTGCAACCCTAGATCTGAGGATTGTTTTTTTCTCTAAGTCCCTAAATATTTTCAGTCCATGTGCCCTTGTTCGTCATGCTATATCTCCGCATCCGTAGCTCCGATTCATGCATATAGCATATCAAAATGTTCGCCTCAGAGAGTACATCATTTTGTTATATTGCATCATTTTCATTTGAGTTCATCTTGATGCCCGAATTGCTGTTATAAGGAGGCTACTTGAGTTAATTGTCAGATGTGCTACTCCATCTTAGGCAATTGTCATTTTTGCCATGATTATTGTGTGCATGATATGCCCATGAGCTCTACATATGTTTTGTTAAGGGTTTTGTCATCTTTCCAGAGGTGCAACCCATGTAGTTTTGTGATGTGTGTGGGGACTAGTGCAAGCTTGCAAAGTGAGGCACTCGGTAATTCTGTTTTCAGGGACTTAGTATTTTCACCAAGTCCTGGGATCGTTTATCTCATGATGCCATATGTTCATGTTGTTTCCTAGCGATCCATGCCTCTTTTGGGGATGATCAGTAAAGGAGTTTTGTTAATATTGTAGTGCTCTATCCATCCATGTCTTTGTTTGCATATATGGAGCACCCTAGTTTGAGTCAATCGAGCTCTACTTTTGTTACTTTGTGAATCTGGGCAGATCGTCAACTTGTTTGCGATTTTGCCGATGTTGTTGTAGTTGATCCGTGCATGCTATGCCATTGTTCTTGCCATGTATAGCTTGAATTTTGTGCCTTCTTAATGGATCTATGCTTGTCGTGCCATGACTTGCACCATAGTGAGTGCATCGAGCTCGTAAACATGCCTACTTGAGTTATGTTTCAGCATGTCCCAGTTTTCACTAAGTCTGAAAACTGATTATGTTTTTGCTATGTTCATGTGCTTGTTAGTATATTTTGTGATCCCTTTTGCCTCAAGGTCACTAAGGGACTTTTGTTAATCTCTTTGAGTAGCTCCATGCCATGTTTTACTTTGTCATGTTCAGGTCCTGTAGCATGTTGTTTTGTTGCTCCGAAGAGAGCTACTTGGTCTGAAATTCCAGACAAGTGTTAATTTCACTAAGTCTGAGATCTGTTTTACCATTTGCATTTTTGCCATGCTTGTTTGAACCTGTTAATGGATGTATTGGCCGTAGCTCAGTGCTATACTTTTGTTAAGCATCTTGAATGCATCCCTTCCATGTATTTTGTTGCCATGTTTGGGTGCTGTAGCATGTTCATCTCATTGCATTTAGTTGGCTACTTGCTGTAAATCGCAGACCGGTGTCATATTTGAATCGCTTGCCATTTCCAAACCGTAACTCCGATTGCGGTGATCTTTATATCGTTTTCAAGCAATTTCATCTCATCTTTCCAGTGGCACACTTGGTTTTCCAAGTTGAGGCCAGGTTCATGCATTTCCTGTCATATCTTGCATATGCATCCCGCATTGCATCCCGCATAGCATACCATGTTTGCATCATCTTGCTTGATCCTTGCACGTGGTTGATTGTGTTCTTGTTGCTCGTTTGTTTTGTTTGGGTAGAGCCGGGAGACAAGTTCGCTAACGAGGAGCCCGTTGAGTTTGCTTTCGAGGATCCAGTCAACTCTGACAACTTTGCAGGCAAGATGATCATACCCTCGAAATCACTACTATCTTTGTTATGCTAGTTTGCTCGCTCTTTTGCTATGCCAATGCTATGATGCCTACCGCTTGCTTTCAAGCCTCCCAAATTGCCATGTTCAGCCTGTAACCCACCATTGTCCTAGCAAACCGTTGATTGGCTATGTTACCGCTTTGCTCAACCCCTCTTATAGCGTTGCTAGTTGCAGGTGAAGATTGGAGACCGTCCTTGTTGGAACATTTATTTACTTGTTGGAATATCATTATATTGCCATGTTATCTTAATGCATCTATATACTTGGTAAAGGGTGGAAGGATCGGCCTCTCGCCTAGTGTTTTGTTCCACTCTTGCCGCCCTAGTTTTCGTCATATCGGTGTTATATTCCCGGATTTTGCGTTCCTTATGCGGTTGGGTTATAATGGGAACCCCTCGATAGTTCGTCTTGATTAATGCTTTTCCAGCAATTCCCAACCTTGGTTTTACCATTTTCCACCTAGCCTCTTTTTCCCTTGGGTTTCCGGAGCCCGAGGGTCATCTTATTTTAACCCCCCCCCCCCCCGGGGGGGGCAGTGCTCCTCTGAGTGTTGGTCCACCTGTCAGCTGCCGGTGGCCACCAGGGGCAACTCTGGGCTGGCCTTCCTGTACCTAGGACAATCTGAGTGTGCCCTGAGAAAGAGATATGTGCAGCTCCTATCGGGATTTGTCAGCACATTCGGGCGGTGTTGCTGGATTAGTTTTAACCTGTCGAAGTGTCTTGAAAAACCGAGATACGGAGTCTGATCGGAACGTCTCGGGAGGAGGTCTATTCCTTCGTTGACCGTGAGAGCTTGTCATGGGCTAAGTTCGGACTCCCTTGTAGGGATTTGAACTTTCGAAAGCCGTGTGCGCGGTTATGGGCAGATGGGAATTTGTTAATGTCCAGTTGTAGATAACTTAAACATTAACTTAATTAAAATGAATCAACTGTGTGAGTTACCGTGATGGCCTCTTCTTGGCGGAGTCCGGGAAGTGGACACGGTGTTGGAGTAATGTTTGCCGCAGGATTGCCGTCTTTAGTTATGCGTTCGCGCTTTGCCTTCTCTTCTCGCTCTCTTTTGCAAATAGGTTAGCCACCATATATGCTAGTCGCTTGCTGCAGCTCCACATATTTACCTTGCCTTACCTATTAAGCTTAAATAGTCTTGATCGCGAGGGTGCGAGATTGCAGAGTCCTTGTGGCTCACAGATTACTATTACACCAGATGTAGGACCCGATGATACAGCTCCAGATGGCGCGCTTGAGCTCAAGTGGGAGTACGACAAGGACTCTCAGCGTTACTATGTTTCTTTTCCTGATGATCAGTAGTGGTGCCCAGTTGGGGTGATCGGGACCATGTCGCTTGTTGGGTTATCTTTTATTTTGGCGCCGTAGTTGGGCCATGAGTGTTTGGATGATGTATGTTATTTATGTACTTGATTGACGTGGCGAGTGTAAGCCAACTATGTTATCCCTTTTATTCATCGATATTACATGGGATGTTTGTGATGATTGCCTGACTTGCAACATATGCCTTCAATGCGATTATGCCTCTAAGTCGTGCCTCGACACGTGGGAGATATAGTCACATCGAGGTTTTACAAGTTGTTAATCAGAGCCTTCCCCGACCTTAGGAGCCCCCACTGATTGATCATTTTTAGCGGCTGAGTTGTGTCTAGAAAAATGTTTTGAGTCATCTAGGAATTATATATCGTAGAGTTTAGGAATTCTTTTTACTCCCCAGTCTCCTCATCGCTCTGGTAAGGCATCCTGACGTAGAGTTTTGACTCTTCTCTTCTCAAATTTCACAAAAAAATTAGGATCACGCGGGTATCTTGCAATCATTCCGATGATTTTATGATGAGAACATTGTCTTGGTGCCTCCTGTCAGGGGTTTAGTGGAAGTGTCCCGGGGAGTTGAGCTCTGAGGTGTTGTCATCATAATTTTATCGTTGCAGTTCTGGAATACCTGAGTTTAGTACGCCGACATCGAAAATCTCTTTTATGTAGTTCGTTGGTGAGATAACCTCGACGCCACCCAGTACTGGGGCGGGAGTTCTGGAGTATCGCCATAACTTGTATAATAGATGCTTTCCGAAGGTTGAGGTAGATGGTTTCCAAAGTTTTTCTTGGTTATGTGTTGAAGGATGGATACAGCTGGATGTAGGATTTGCTAGTTTGGGTGAGATATTATGCGTCCCCTGTATCCCCAACACCTGATTGCATAACCGGAAAGGTTCGGGAGTTTCATAGGTGGGAATTCGTGTAGCTCTAGTTCTTCTTCCACGGATATTGGTTTGAGATTGGAATTTCTTACCGATTATTCATTCTTGATCCGTACCTTGTTGATTTACTTCTTCTACCTAATTCTACGTGGCTTTGCAATTTATGGATAAGTGACCATTTCAAGAGGATTACATTCGTTCATTTTGTTCGGATGTGAAGACTTTATGTTGCTATTTTCATTCCGTTGGATTCAGCTTCAATATTTGTCTATCAATGTGCTAATGGATGTCAACCTCTTCAGGATGGCTCCTCCAACGCGCACGACTCCGAATCCTGATCTGCCACCATGTCCACCTCCTCCGGAGGCATGGCAAGCTGTGATGGCCGAAACCAATGCAAACACGCAGTTGATCATGCAAATCCTCCAAGAGCGCAATCAAGGCAATTAAGGGAATCAAGGCAACAATCAGAACCACTTTGCTACACTAAACCAGTTCCTTGCTAATGGGCCAAAGACGTTCAGCAATTGTGTTGAGGCAACCGATGCTGACGATTGGCTTGTGGATCTGTGTAAGCATTTTGAGTGCAGCAATGTCAGGCCTGAAGATTTCGTCAAGTTCGCTTCCTTCCAGCTCAAAGATCAAGCTGTAGAGTGGTTCCAGCAGTACAAGGATTCCAGAGGTGGACGTGTGATCACTTGGGATGAATTCCGTCAAGATTTCCGAGCTCATCACATCCCTTAGAGTGTGACTGAAAGTAAGCGTGAGGAATTCCGCAACCTGAAGTAAGGCTCTTTGTCTGTCTATGACTACAACAAGTTGTTCCAGAAGCTCGCCCGCTTTGCCAAGCAGGACATACCTGATCAGAAGAGCATGATATACCAGTTCAGCGGTGGTCTCAGAGAATAAATTCAGCTCGCTCTTGTTCTCTTTCAGCCCTTGAGGTACGATGAGTTCTACAACATGGCACTGAAGCAAGAGGCTTCTCAGTTGAGGTGTGATGCTTCCAAGAAGCGAGTCAGAGACACTACGCCTTCTTTCTCTATTCAAGTGGCCAAGCAGCAGAAGTATTGGCTTCCTCCTCCTCCGTTCCGTCAACCGTATCAGCAGAAGAGCAAAGGTGGCAGTGGTTCTTCCCACCCACCCAACCCTGGCTTTCAGAACAAGACTTCGTCTCAAGCTCCAAGATCGAGTGCTCCGTACCACCTTCCACTTTTAGAGGTCACGTGCAACAAGTGCCAACAGAAGGGTCACTATGCCAATAAGTGTTTCAACCAGAGGCGTCTTCCTCCTCCTCCTCCTGTCAGATCGGCAAGTACAGCTTTGGTCAAGCATAACCCCAAGCACGCCAAGGTCAATTTGATGAATGCTGCTCAGGCAGAGGATTCGTCAGATGTCATCATGGGTAACCTTCCTGTTAATGATATTCCTACTAAAGTTCTTTTTGACACGGGTGCATCGCATTGTTTCATCTCGAGGCCGTTTACTTCTAGGCATGAATTGGTTTCACAAGTTTTGCCTAGTCCGTTAGCAGTTGTCTCTCCTGGTAAGCGCATGCAGGCTAACTCCATCGTTTCGGATGTTACTATCACCTTGGGTGACTACAATTTTTTGGCTTCTCCAACGGTTCTTGGTGACTCGGATATTGATCTTATTCTCGGAATGGATTGGCTTTCTAAGCACAAGGCGCATCTCGATTGTGCAGCCAGGCAGATTCAATTGACTCATTCATCTGAGGATGTAATTGTCTTTGCCGCTCATGATGATACAATCCGTTTGTTTTCTCTCAATGACAAGGGTGAACTAGATGCTATCTCGCAGATTCCAGTCATTTGCGAATATCAAGACATCTTTCCAGAAGAGCTTCCAGGAATGCCTCTGCACCGGCCAGTTGAATTTGTTATTAATCTTGAGCCCGGTACGGAACCTATGTGCAAGCGTCCTTACAAGCTCGGACCTGAAGAGTTGAAGGAGCTGAAGAAGCAACTCGATGTTCAAGAAAGAATGGGTCTCATCCGGCCTAGTTCTTCTCCGTGGGGTTGTGGTGTTCTTTCTGTGAAGAAGAAGGATGGAACGGACCGACTTTGTGTTGATTACCGTCCATTGAACAAGAAGACCATCAAGAACAAATACCCACTTCCCAACATCAACGAGCTGTTCGAACAACTCAAAGATGCCCAAGTATTCTCCAAGCTTGATCTCCGTATGGGTTATCATCAGATTCGAATCCGTGAGCAAGATATTCCCAAGACGGCTTTCAGGACAAGCTATGGTTCATATGAATAGACTGTCATGTATTTTGGCCTCGTCAACGCTCCTCCGACGTTCTCTCGCATGATGAACTTCATCTTCGACGCCTACACCAATGACTTCGTTTTGGTCTATCTCGACGACATTCTGGTTTTCTCGAAGAACAAGGAAGATCATGCCAAGCACTTGCGTTTGGTTCTCGACAAGCTGAGGGAACATCAGTTCTACGCCAAGTTCTTCAAGTGTGAATTTTGTCTTGATGAGGTTCTTTATCTTGGTCATATCATCTCTGCCAAGTGCATTGCCGTGAATCCTGAGAAGGTGTCTGCAATTGTGAATTGGGAACCTCCTCGGAACGTGAAGAAACTCCGTAGCTTCCTCGGTCTCGCAAGCTACTGCCGAAGATTTGTTGAAAACTTTTCTAAGATTGCGAAGCCTCTCTCAAATCTCCTCCAGAAGCACGTCAAGTACGTTTGGTCTCCGGAGTGTGACATTGCTTTCAACACTTTGAAAGAGAAATTGATCACTGCTCCAGTTCTGACTCCGCCTGATGAATCCAAGCCGTACGTGGTCTTTTGTGATGCCTCTCTCCAAGGTCTCGGTGCAGTATTGATGCAAGAGAAGAAAGTTGTTGCTTATACCTCTCGCCAGTTGAAGCCTAATGAGAAGAACTACCCCACTCATGATCTCGAGTTGGCGGCAGTTGTGCATGCTCTTTTGACTTGGAGACATCTTCTATTGGGAAGAAAAGTGGACATTTTCACTGACCACAAGAATCTCAAGTACATCTTCACTCAGCCTAATCTCAACCTCAGGCAAACTCGATGGGTCGAAATGATTCAAGAGTATAATCCAAGTATCGAGTATACTCCAGGCAAGGCCAATGTGATTGCTGACGCATTGAGCAGAAAAGCGTATTGCAACAGTCTGATTCTCAAGCCTTATCAACCCGAGCTTTGTGAAGCTTTCCGCAAACTTAATCTGCAAGTTGTTCCTCAAGGCTTCCTCGCCAACCTTCAAGTCTCTCCTACCTTGGAAGACCAGATTCGCCAAGCCCAGCTTCGTGATGCAATGGTGAAAAAGTTGAAGATTGGGATTGCTAATAGTCAACCCAAGTACAAGTGATACCGCCTTGATGACAAGGACACTCTCTTCTTCGAGGATCGAATTGTTGCACCCAAAGGTGAACTTCATAAAGTGATCATGAACGAGGCTCACAATTCTCTCCTCTCCATCCACCCTGGGAGCACGAAGATGTATCAGGACCTTAAGCAGGCTTATTGGTGGACTCGAATGAAGCGAGAGATTGCTCAGTTCGTGAATGAGTGTGATGTCTGCAGAAGAGTGAAGGCAGAACACCAAAGGCCAGCTAGTCTCCTCCAACCTCTTGCCATTCCAGAATGGAAGTTTGACCACATTGAAATGGACTTCGTGACTGGGTTTCCAAAGTCCAAGCGTGGCAATGATGCTATATTCGTTGTCATTGACAAAGCTCACCAAAGTGGCTCACTTCTTGCCTATCAAAGAGACGATCACTGTAGCTCAATTGGCAGAACTCTATACATCTCGAATTGTCTCTCTGCACGGTATTCCTCAAGTTATCTCTTCAGACCGTGGCAGCATCTTTACCTCCAAGTTTTGGGATTCTTTTCAGAAGGCCATGGGCACCAACATCCGCTTCAGCACAGCTTTCCATCCTCAAACTAGCGGTCAAGTCGAGCGGGTCAACCAGATTCTTGAAGATATGCTCAGGGCTTGTGTGATCTCCTTCGGCATGAAGTGGGAGGATTGTCTTCCTTATGCTGAATTCTCCTACAACAACAGTTTTCAAGCAAGTTCGGGCAAGGCCCATTTGAAATTCTGTGTGGCAGGAAGTGCCGTACCCCTCTCAACTGGTCTGAAACCAGTGAACATCAGCTTTTGGGAAATGACTTAATCACAGAGGAAGAAGAAATGTGCAAAGTCATTCGAGATAACCTCAAAGCAGCCCAATCCCTCCAGAAGATCTACTATGATAGTAAGCACCATGATTTGGCTTTCGAGATCGGAGATCATGTTTACCTCCGCGTCTCTCCTATGAATGGTACTCGTCGCTTCGGTATCAAAACGAAGCTTGCCCCTAGATACGTGGGACCTTTCAAGATTGTCAGCAAGAGAGGCAACCTCGCCTATCAACTCGAGCTTCCTTCAAACTTTGCAAATGTTCATGATGTGTTCCATGTCTCTCAGCTCCGAAAGTGCTTCAAGACTCCTGACCGCACCATCAACTTTAAGGACATTGAGCTCCAAGAAGATCTCTCCTATCGTGAGCACCCCGTTGCTATCCTTGAAGAGACTGAACGCAAGACTCGCAACAAGTCGATCAAGTTCCTCAAAGTCAAGTGGTCACACCATTCCGACTGTGAAGCTACCTGGGAACGCGAGGATCACCTCCGTTCAGAGTACCCGGCGTTCTTTTAGTCCTAGATCTCGGGACGAGATCTTTTCGTAGTGGTGGAGTGTTGTAACACCCCGGATATGACTCTCCCAATTTGTAATCCAACTCTTACCATTTCCGGCCTTAAGTTAATTTATTTTCTCGGGTTCGGGTCTTTGTCTCCATGTGTTGTTATCATTGTCATGCATCTCATATCATGTCATCATGTGCATTGCATTTGCATACGTGTTCATCTCATGCATTTGAACATTTTCCCCGTTGTCCGTTTTACATTCCGGCGCTTCGTTCTCCTCCGGTGACCAATTCTACCTTTCTTTCGTGTGTGGGGATTAAACATTTCCGGATTGGACCGAGACTTGCCAAGCGGCCTTGGTTTACTACCGATAGACCGCCTGTCAAGTTTTGTATCATTTGGACTTTGTTTGATACTCCAACGGTTAACCGAGGGACCGAAAAGGCCTCGTGTGTGTTGCAGCCCAACACCCCTCCATTTTGGCCCAAAACCCACCTAACTCTGCTCCATCCTCTAGAGCGTTCGATCACGATCGCGTGGCCGAAAATCGCACCTCATTTGGACTCTCCTAGCTCCCTCTATGCCTATTTATAGGTCCCCCTCCCGAAATTCGCGGATCCCCCTCTCCGAAACCCTAGATCTCAGCACCGCGCGCCGCCGGACAAATACCCCACCGACAAACACGTCCGGTCTGCCGCGCCGCCGCCACGTGTCGCCGTCCTACTCGCCCGCACCTCGCGCCCACTTCGCCGGCCCGGAGAGCCCAGGCCGGGCCCTCCCGAGGCGCATCCGCCGCCCCGCCGCCGCATCGCCGTCTCCCTCGACGACGCCGGCGACCGAAGCTCCTCTCTGCCTGCTCCGGCCACCGCGGTCGTCGCCGCCCCGCCGTTCCTCGAAGCCGCCGCCGCCGTCAGCACTGGCAGAGGAGAGGTCGGCCTCGCCTCCCCTTCTTCTTCCCTTGCTGGAGCAGCCACCACTGCCTCGGCGGAGCTCCATCCGCCGCCATGAACAGTGCAGTGCCGCGCCTCGGTTTCCGTGCAACCCTAGATCTGAGGGTTGTTTTTTCTCTAAGTCCCTAAATATTTTCAGTCCATGTGCCCTTGTTCGTCATGCTATATCTTCGCATCCGTAGCTCCGATTCTTGCATATAGCATATCAAAATGTTCGTCTCAGAGAGTACATCATTTCATTACATTGCGTCATTTTCATTTGAGTTCATCTTGATGCCCGAAATGTTGTTAGAAGGAGGCTACTTGAGTTAATTGTCAGATGTGCTACTCCATCTTAGGCATTTGTCATTTTTGCCATGATTATTGTGTGCATGATATGCCCATGAGCTCTACATATGTTTTGTTAAGGGTTTTGTCATCTTTCCAGAGGTGCAACCCATGTATTTTTGTGATGTGTGTGGGGACTAGTGCAAGCTTGCAAAGTGAGGCACTCGGTAATTCTGTTTTCAGGGACTTAGTATTTTCACCAAGTCCTGGGATCGTTTATCTCATGATGCCATATGTTCATGTTGTTTCCTAGCGATCCGTGCCTCTTTTGGGGATGATCAGTAAAGGAGTTTTGTTAATATTGTAGTGCTCTATCCATCCATGTCTTTGTTTGCATATATGGAGCACCCTAGTTTGAGTCAATCGAGCTCTACTTTTGTTACTTTGTGAATCTGGGCAGATCGTCAACTTGTTTGCGGTTTTGCCGATGTTGTTGTAGTTGATCCGTGCATACTATGCCATTGTTCTTGCCATTTCTAGCTTTCATTTTGTGCCTTCTTAATGGATGTATGTTTGTCTTGCCATGACTTGCACCGTAGTGAGTGCATCGAGCTCGTAAACATGCCTACTTGAGTTATGTTTCAGCATGTCCCAGTTTTCACTAAGTCTGAAAACTGATTATGTTTTTGCTACGTTCATGTGCTTGTTAGTATATTCTTTTATCCCTTTTGGCTCAAGGTCACTAAGGGACTTTTGATAAGCTCTTTGAGTAGCTCCATGCCATGTTTTACTTTGTCATGTTCAGGTCCTGTAGCATGTTGTTTTGTTGCTCCGAAGAGAGCTACTTGGTCTGAAATGCAGACAAGTGTTAATTTCACTAAGTTTGAGATCTGTTTTACCATTTGCATTTTTGCCATGCTTGTTTGAACCTGTTAATGGATGTATTGGCCGTAGCTCAGTGCTAGACTTTTGTTAAGAATCTTGAATGCATCCCTGCCATGTATTTTGTTGCCATGTTTGGGTGCCGTAGCATGTTCCCCTCATTGCATTTAGTTGGCTACTTGCTGTAAATCACAGACCGGTGTCATATTTGAATCGCTTGCCATTTCCAAACCGTTACTCTGATTCCGGTGATCTTTATATCGTTTTCAAGCGATTTCATCTCATCTTTCCAGTGGCACACTTGGTTTTCCAAGTTGAGGCCAGGTTCATGCATTTCCTGTCATATCTTGCATATGCATCCCGCATTGCATCCCGCAGAGCATACCATGTTTGCATCATCTTGCTTGATCCTTGCACGTGGTTGATTTTGTTCTTGTTGCTCGTTTGTCTTGTTTGGGTAGAGCCGAGAGACGAGTTCGCTACGGAGGAGCCCGTTGAGTTTGCTTTCGAGGATCCAGTCAACTCTGACAACTTTGCAGGCAAGATGATCATACCCTTGAAATCACTACTATCTTTGCTATGCTAGTTTGCCCGCTCTTTTGCTATGCCAATGCTACGATGCCTACCGCTTGCTTTCGAGCCTCCCAAATAGCCATGTTCAGCCTCTAACCCACCATTGTCCTAGCAAACCGTTGATTGGCTATGTTACCGCTTTGCTCAGCCCCTCTTATAGCGTTGCTAGTTGCGGGTGAAGATTGGAGACCGTTCCTTGTTGGAACATTTATTTACTTGTTTGAATATCATTATATTGCCATGTTATCTTAATGCATCTATATACTTGGTAAAGGGTGGAAGGCTCGGCCTCTCGCCTAGTGTTTTGTTCCACTCTTGCCGCCTAGTTTCCGTCATATCGGTGTTATGTTCCCGGATTTTGCGTTCCTTACGCGGTTGGGTTATAATGGGAACCCCTTGATAGTTCGTCTTGATTAAAGCTTTTCCAGCAATGCCCAACCTTGGTTTTACCATTTGCCACCTAGCCTCTTTTTCCCAAGGGTTTCCGGAGCCCGAGGGTCATCTTATTTTAAACCCCCCGGGCCAGTGCTCCTCTGAGTGTTGGTCCACCTGTCAGCTGCCGGTGGCCACCAGGGGCAACTCTGGGCTGGCCTACCAGTACCTAGGACAATCTGAGTGTGCCCTGAGAAAGAGATATGTGCAGCTCCTATCGGGATTTGTCGACACATTCGGGCGGTGTTGCTGGATTAGTTTTAACCTGTCGAAGTGTCTTGAAAAACCGAGATACCGAGTCTGATCGGAACGTCTCGGGAGGAGGTCTATTCCTTCATTGACCGTGAGAGCTTGTCATGGGCTAAGTTGGGACTCCCCTGCAGGGATTTGAACTGTCGAAAGCCATGCGCGCGGTTATGGGCAGATGGGAATTTGTTAATGTCTGGTTGTAGATAACTTAAACATTAACTTAATTAAAATGAATCAACTGTGTGAGTAACCGTGATGGCCTCTTCTCGGCGGAGTCCGGGAAGTGGACACGGTATTGGAGTAATGTTTGCCGCAGGATTGCCCTCTTTAGTTATGCATTCGCGCTTTGCCTTCTCTTCTCGCTCTCTTTTGTGAATAGGTTAGCCACCATATATGCTAGTCGCTTGCTGCAGCTCCACATATTTACCTTGCCTTACCTATTAAGCTTAAATAGTCTTGATCGCGAGGGTGCGAGATTGCTGAGTCCTTGTGGCTCACAGATTACTATTACACCAAATGCAAGACCCGATGATATAGCTCCAGATGGCGCACTTGAGCTCAAGTGGGAGTACAACGAGGACTCTCAGCGTTACTATGTTTCTTTTCCTGATGATCAGTAGTGGTGCCCGGTTGGGGTGATCGGGACCATGTCGCTTGTTGGGTTATCTTTTATTTTGGCGCCGTAGTCGGGCCATGAGTGTCTGGATGATGTATATTATTTATGTACTTGATTGACGTGGCGAGTGTAAGCCAACTATGTTATCCCTTTTATTCATCTATATTACATGGGATGTTTGTGATGATTGCCTGACTTGCGACATACGCCTTCAATGTGGTTATGCCTCTAAGTCGTGCCTCGACACGTGGGAGATATAGTCGCATCGAGGGTGTTACAAGTTGGTAATCAGAGCCTTCCCCGACCTTAGGACCCCCACTGATTGATCGTTTTTAGCGGCCGAGTTGTGTCTAGAAAAATATTTTGAGTCATCTAGGAATTATATATCGTAGAGTTTAGGAATTCTTTTTACTCCCAGTCTCCTCATCACTCTGGTAAGGCATCCTGACGTAGAGTTTTGACTCTTCTCTTCTCAAATTTCACAAAAAAAATTAGGATCACGCGGGTATCTTGGAATCGTTCCGATGGTTTTATGATGAGAACATTGTCTTGGTGCCTCCTGTCAGGGGTTTAGTGGAAGTGTCCCGGGGAGTTGAGCTCTGAGGTGTTGTCATCATAATTTTATCGTTGCAGTTCTGGAATACCTGAGTTTAGTACGCCGACGTCGAAAATCTCTTTTATGCAGTTCGTTGGTGAGATAACCTCGACGCCACCCAGTACTGGGGCGGGAGTTCGGGAGTATCGCCATAACTTGTATAACAGATGCTTTCCGAAGGTTGAGGTAGATGGTTTCCAAAGTTTTTCTTGGTTATGTGTTGAAGGATGGATACAGCTAGATGTAGGATTTGCTAGTTTGGGTGAGATATTATGCTTCCCCTGTATCCCCAACACCTGATTGCATAACCGGAAAGGTTCGGGAGTTCCATAGGTGGGAATTCTTGTAGCTCTAGTTCTTCTTCCACGGATATTGGTTTGAGATTGGGATTTCTTACCGATTATTCGTTCTTGATCCGTACCTTGTTGATTTACTTCTTCTACCTAATTCTACGTGGCTTCGCAATTTATGGATATGTGACCATTTCAAGAGGATTACATTCGTTCATTTTGTTCTGATGTGAAGACTTTATGATGCTATTTTCACTCCGTTGGATTCAGCTTCAATATTTGTCTATCAATGTGCTAATGGATGTCAACCTCTTCAGGATGGCTCCTCCAACGTGCACGACTTTGAATCCTGATCCGCCACCACCTCCACCTCCTCCGGAGGCATGGCAAGCTGTGATGGCCGCAACCAATTTAAACACGCAGTTGATCATGCCAATCCTCCAAGAGCGCAATCAAGGCAATCAAGGGAATCAAGGCAACCATCAGAACCACTTTGCTACACTAAACCAGTTCCTTGCTAATGGGCCAAAGACGTTCAGCAATTGTGTTGAGGCAACCGATGCTGACGATTGGCTTGTGGATCTGTGTAAGCATTTTGAGTGCAGCAATGTCAGGCCTGAAAATTTCATCAAGTTCGCTTCTTTCCAGCTCAAAGATCAAGCTGCAGAGTGGTTCCAGCAGTACAAGGATTCCAGAGGTGGACGTGTGATCACTTGGGATGAATTCCGTAAAGATTTCCGAGCTCATCACATCCCTCAGAGTGTGACTGAAAGTAAGCATGAGGAATTCTGCAACCTGAAGCAAGGCTCTTTGTCTGTCTGTGACTACAACAAGTTGTTCCAGAAGCTCGCCCGCTTTGCCAAGCAGGACATACCTGATGAGAAGAGCATGATATACCAGTTCAGGGGTGGTCTCAGAGAAGAAATTCAGCTCGCTCTTGTTCTCTTTGAGCCCTTGAGGTACGATGAGTTCTACAACATGGCACTGAAGCAAGAGGCTGCTCAGTTGAGGTGTGATGCTTCCAAGAAGCGAGTCAGAGACACTACGCCTTCTTCCTCTACTCAAGTGGCCAAGCAGCAGAAGTATTGGCTTCCTCCTCCTCCGTTCCGTCAGCCATATCAGCAGAAGAGCAAAGGTGGCAGTGGTTCTTCCCACCCACCCAACCCTGGCTTTCAGAACAAGACTTAGTCTCAAGCTCCAAGATCGAGTGCTCCGTACCACCTTCCGCTTTGAGAGGTCACGTGCAACAAGTGCCAACAGAAGGTTCACTATGCCAACAAGTGTTTCAACCAGAGGCGTCTTCCTCCTCCTCCTCCTGTCAGATCGGCAAGTACAGCTTTGGTCAAGCATAACCCCAAGCACGCCAAGGTCAATTTGATGAATGCAGCTCAGGCAGAGGATTCGTCAGATGTCATCATGGGTAACCTTCCTGTTAATGATATTCCTGCTAATGTTCTTTTTGACACGGGTGCATCGCATTGTTTCATCTCGAGGCCGTTTACTTCTAGGCATGAATTGGTTTCACAAGTTTTGTCTAGTCCGTTAGTAGTTGTCTCTCCTGGTAAGCGCATGCAGGCTAACTCCATTGTTTCGGATGTTACTATCACCTTGGGTGACTACAAGTTTCTGGCTTCTCCAACGGTTCTTGGTGACTCGGATATTGATCTGATTCTCGGAATGGATTGGCTTTCTAAGCACAAGGCGCATCTCGATTGTGCAGCCAGGCAGATTCAATTGACTCATTCGTCTGAGGATGTAATTGTCTTTGCCGCTCGTGATGATACAATCCGTTTGTTTTCTCACAATGACAAGGGTGAACTGGATGCTATCTCGCAGATTCCAGTCGTTTACGAATATCAAGACGTCTTTCCAGAAGAGCTTCCAGGAATGCCTCCGCACCGGCCAGTTGAATTCGTTATTGATCTTGAGCCCGGTACGGAACCTGTGTGCAAGCGTCCTTACAAGCTCGGACCTGAAGAGTTGAAGGAGCTGAAGAAGCAACTCGATGTTCAAGAAAGAATGGGTCTCATCCGGCCTAGTTATTCTCCGTGGGGTTGTGGTGTTCTTTTTGTGAAGAAGAAGGATGGAACGGACTGACTTTGTGTTGATTACCGTCCATTGAACAAGAAGACCATCAAGAATAAATACCCACTTCCCAACATCAACGAGATGTTCGAACAACTCAAGGGTGCCCAAGTATTCTCCAAGCTTGATCTCCATATGGGTTATCATCAGATTCGAATCCGTGAGCAAGATATTCCCAAGACGGCTTTCAGGACAAGCTATGGTTCATATGAATACACTGTCATGTATTTTGGCCTCGTCAACGCTCCTCCGACGTTCTCTCGCATGATGAACTTCATCTTCAATGCCTACACCAATGACTTCGGTTTGGTCTATCTCGACGACATTCTGGTTTTCTCGAAGAACAAGGAAGATCATGCCAAGCACTTGCGTTTGGTTCTCGACAAGCTGAGGGAACATCAGTTCTACGCCAAGTTCTCCAAGTGTGAATTTTGGCTTGATGAGGTTCTTTATCTTGGTCATATCATCTCTGCCAAGGGCATTGCCGTGAATCCTGAGAAGGTGTCTGCAATTGTGAATTGGGAACCTCCTCAGAACGTGAAGCAACTCCGTAGCTTCCTCGGTCTCGCAAGCTACTGCCGAAGATTCGTTGAAAACTTTTCTAAGATCGCAAAGCCTCTCTCAAATCTCCTCCAGAAGCACGTCAAGTACGTTTGGTCTCCAGAGTGTGACATTGCTTTCAACACTTTGAAAGAGAAATTGATCACTGCTCCAGTTCTGACTCCGCCTGATGAATCCAAGCCGTACGAGGTCTTTTGTGATGCCTCTCTCCAAGGTCTCGGTGCAGTATTGATGCAAGAGAAGAAAGTTGTTGCTTATACCTCTCGCCAGTTGAAGCCTAATGAGAAGAACTACCCCACTCATGATCTCGAGTTCGCGGCAGTTGTGCATGCTCTTTTGACTTGGAGACATCTTCTATTGGGAAGAAAAGTGGACATTTTCACTGACCACAAGAGTCTCAAGTACATCTTCACTCAGCCTAATCTCAACCTCAGGCAAACTCGATGGGTCAAAATGATTCAAGAGTATAATCCGAGTATCGAGTATACTCCAGGCAAGGCCAATGTGATTGCTGACGCATTGAGCAGAAAAGCGTATTGCAACAGTCCGATTCTCAAGCCTTATCAACCCGAGCTTTGTGAAGCTTTCCGCAAAATTAATCTGCAAGTTGTTCCTCAAGGTTTCCTCGCCAACCTTCAAGTCTCTCCTACCTTGGAAGACCAGATTCGCCAAGCCCATCTTCGTGATGCAATGGTGAAAAAGGTGAAGATTGGGATTGCTAAGAGTCAACCCAAGTACAAGTGCTACCGCCTTGATGACAAGGACACTCTCTTCTTCGAGGATCGATTTGTTGTACCCAAAGGTGAACTTCGTAAAGTGATCATGAACGAGGCTCACAATTCTCTCCTCTCCATCCACCCTGGGAGCACGAAGATGTATCAGGACCTTAAGCAGGCTTATTGGTGGACTCGAATGAAGCGAGGGATTGCTCAGTTCGTGAATGAGTGTGATGTCTGCAGAAGAATGAAGGCATAACACCAAAGGCCAGCTGGTCTCCTCTAACCTCTTGCCATTCCAGAATGGAAGTTTGACCACATTGAAATGGACTTCGTGACTGGGTTTCCAAAGTCCAAGCGTGGCAATGATGCTATATTCGTTGTCATTGATAAACTCACCAAAGTGGCTCACTTCCTACCTATCAAAGAGTCGATCACTTCAGCTCAATTGGCGGAACTCTATACATCTCGAATTGTCTCTCTGCACGGTATTCCTCAAGTTATCTCTTCAGACCGTGGCAGCATTTTACCTCCAAGTTTTGGGATTCTTTTCAGAAGGCCATGGGCACCAACATCCGCTTCAGCACAGCTTTCCATCCACAAACTAGCGATCAAGTCGAGCATGTCAACCAGATTCTTGAAGATATGCTCAGGGCTTGTGTGATCTTCTTCGGCATGAAGTGGGAGGATTGTCTTCCTTATGCTGAATTCTCCTACAACAACAGTTTTCAAGAAAGTTCGGGCAAGGCCCCATTTGAAATTCTGTATGGCAGGAAGTGCCGTACCCCTCTCAACTGGTCTGAAACCGGTGAACGTCAGCTTTTGGGAAATGACTTAATCACAGAGGCAGAAGAAATGTGCAAAGTCATTCGAGATAACCTCAAAGCAGCCCAATCCCGCCAGAAGAGCTACTATGATAGGAAGCACCGTGATTTGGCTTTCGAGATCGGAGATCTTGTTTACCTCCACGTCTCTCCTATGAAGGGTACTCGTCGCTTCAGTATCAAAGGGAAGCTTGCCCCCAGATACGTGGGACCTTTCAAGATTGTCAGCAAGAGAGGCGACCTCGCCTATCAACTCGAGCTTCCTTCAAACTTTGCAAATGTTCATGATGTGTTCCATGTCTCTCAGCTCTGAAAGTGCTTCAAGACTCCTGACCGCACCGTCAACTTCGAGGACATTGAGCTCCAAGAAGATCTCTCCTATCGTGAGCACCCCGTTGCTAGCCTTGAAGAGACTGAATGCAAGACTCGCAACAAGTCGATCAAGTTCCTCAAAGTCAAGTGGTCACACCATTCCGACCGTGAAGCTACCTGGGAACGCGAGGATCACCTCCGTTCTGAGTACCCGGCGTTCTTTCAGTCCTAGATCTCAGGAGGAGATCTTTTCGTAGTGGTGGAGTGTTGTAACACCCCGGATATGACTTTCCCAATTTGTAATCCAACTCTTGCCGTTTCCAGCCTTAAGTTAATTTATTTTCTCGGGTTCGGGTCTTTGTCTCCGTGTGTTGTTATCATTGTCATGAATCTCATATCATGTCATCATGTGCATTGCATTTGCATATGTGTTCATCTCATGCATTCGAACATTTTCCCCGTTGTCCGTTTTGCATTCCGGCGCTTCGTTCTCCTCCGGTGGCCAATTCTACCTTTCTTTCGTGTGTGGGGATTAAACATTTCCGTATTGGACCGAGACTTGCCAAGCGGCCTTGTTTACTACCGGTAGACCGCCTGTCAACTTTCGTATCATTTGGACTTCGTTTGATACTCCAACGGTTAACTGAGGGGCCGAAAAGGCCTCGTATGTGTTGTAGCCCAACACCCCTCCATTTTGGCCCAAAACCCACCTAACTCTGCTCCATCCTCTAGAGCGTTCGATCACGATCGCGTGGCCGAAAACCGCACCTCATTTGGACTCTCCTAGCTCCCTCTATGCCTATTTATTGGTCCCCCTCCCGAAATTCGCGGATCCCCCTCTCCGAAACCCTAGATCTCAGCACCGTGCGCCGCCGGACAAATACCCCACCGACGGACACGTCCGGTCTGCCGCGCCGCCGCCACGTGTCGCCGTCCTACTCGCCCGCGCCCCGCGCCCACTTCGCCGGCCCAGAGAGCCCAGGCTGGGCCCTCGCGAGGACCATCCGCCGCCCCGCGCCTCCTTGTTCCCCGCCGCCGCATCGCCGTCTCCCTCGACGACGCCGGCGACCGGAGCTCCTCTCCGCCCGCTCCGGCCACCGCGGTCATCGCCGCCCCACCGTTCCTTGAAGCCGCCGCCGCCAGCACCGGCCGAGGAGAGGTCGGCCTCGCCTCCCCTTCTTCTTCCCTCGCCGGAGCAGCCACCACCGCCTCGCCGGAGCTCCATCCGCCGCCGTGAATAGTGCAGCGGCGCGCCTCGGTTTCCGTGCAACCCTAGATCTGAGGGTTGTTTTTTTCTCTAAGTCCCTAAATATTTTCAGTCCATGTGCCCTTGTTCGTCATGCTATATCTTCGCATCCGTAGCTCTGATTCATGCATATAGCATATCAAAATGTTCGTCTCAGAGAGTACATCATTTCATTACATTGCATCATTTTCATTTGAGTTCATCTTGATGCCTGAAATGCTGTTATAAGGAGGCTACTTGAGTTAATTGTCAGATCTGCTACTCCATCTTAGGTATTTGTCATTTTTGCCATGATTATTGTGTGCATGATATGCCCATGAGCTCTACATATGTTTTGTTAAGGGTTTTGTCATCTTTCCAGAGGTGCAACCCATGTATTTTTGTGATGTGTGTGGGGACTAGTGCAAGCTTGAAAAGTGAGGCACTCGGTAATTCTGTTTTCAGGGACTTAGTATTTTCACCAAGTCCTGGGATCGTTTATCTCATGATGCCATATGTTCATGTTGTTTCCTAGCGATCCGTGCCTCTTTTGGGGATGATCAGTAAAGGAGTTTTATTAATATTGTAGTGCTCTATCCATCCATGTCTTTGTTTGCATATATGGAGCACCCTAGCTTGAGTCAATCGAGCTCTACTTTTGTTACTTTGTGAATCTAGGCAGATCGTCAACTTGTTTGCGGTTCTGCCCATGTTGTTGTAGTTGATCCGTGCATGCTATGCCATTGTTCTTGCCATGTCTAGCTTGAATTTTGTGCCTTCTTAATGGATGTATGTTTGTCTTGCCATGACTTGCACCGTAGTGAGTGCATCAACCTCGTAAACATGCCTACTTGAGTTATGTTTCAGCATGCCCCAGTTTTCACTAAGTCTGAAAACTGATTATGTTTTTGCTATGTTCATGTGCTTGTTAGTATATTTTGTGATCCCTTTTGGCTCAAGGTCACTAAGGGACTTTTGTTAAGCTCTTTGAGTGGCTCCATGCCATGTTTTACTTTGTCATGTTCAGGTCCTGTAGCATGTTATTTTGTTGCTCCAAAGAGAGCTACTTGGTCTGAAATTCTAGACAAGTGTTAATTTCACTAAGTCTGAGATCTGTTTTACCATTTGCATTTTTGCCATGCTTGTTTGAACCTGTTAATGGGTGTATAGACCGTAGCTCAGTGCTAGACTTTTGTTAAGCATCTTGAATGCATCCCTGCCATGTATTTTGTTTCCATGTTTGGGTGCTGTAGCATGTTCATCTCATTGCATTTAGTTGGCTACTTGCTGTAAATCGCAGACCGGTGTCATATTTGAATCGCTTGCCATTTCCAAACCGTAACTCCGATTCCGGTGATCTTTATATCGTTTTCAAGCGATTTCATCTCATCTTTCCAATGGCACACTTGGTTTTCCAAGTTGAGGCCAGGTTCATGCATTTCCTATCATATCTTGCATATGCATCCCGCATTGCATCCCGCATAGCATACCATGTTTGCATCATCTTGCTTGATCCTTGCACGTGGTTGATTGTGTTCTTGTTGCTTGTTTGTCTTGTTTGGGTAGAGCCGGGAGACGAGTTCGCTAACGAGGATCCCGTTGAGTTTGCTTTCGAGGATCCAGTCAACTCTGACAACTTTGCAGGCAAGACGATCATACCCTCGTAATCACTACTATCTTTGATATGCTAGTTTGCTCGCTCTTTTGTTAGGCCAATGCTACGATGCCTACCGCTTGCTTTCAAGCCTCCCAAATTGCCATGTTCAGCCTCTAACCCACCATTGTCCTAGTTTGCTCGCTCTTTTGCTTTGAAGATTGGAGACCGTTCCTTGTTGGAACATTTATTTACTTGTTGGAATATCATTATATTGCCATGTTATCTTAATGCATCTATATACTTGGTAAAGGGTGGAAGGCTCGGCCTCTCGCCTAGTGTTTTCTTCCACTCTTGCCGCCCTAGTTTCCGTCATATCGGTGTTATGTTCCCGGATTTTGCGTTCCTTACGCGGTTGGGTTATAATGGGAACCCCTTGATAGTTCGTCTTGATTAAAGCTTTTCCGGCAACGCCCAACCTTGGTTTTACCATTTACCACCTAGCCTTCTTTTCCCTTGGGTTTCGGGAGCCCGAGGGTCATCTTATTTTAAACCCCCCCGGGCCAGTCCTCCTCTGAGTGTTGGTCCACCTGTCAGCTGCCGGTGGCCACCAGGGGCAACTCTGGGTTGGCCTACCCGTACTTAGGACAATCTGAGTGTGCCCTGAGAAAGAGATATTTGCAGCTCCTATCGGGATTTGTCGGCACATTTGGGTGATGATGCTGGATTAGTTTTAACCTGTCGAAGTGTCTTGAAAAACCGAGATACCGAGTCTGATCGGAACGTCTCGGGAGGAGGACTATTCCTTCGTTGACCGTGAGAGCTTGTCATGGGCTAAGTTGGGACTCCCCTGCAGGGATTTGAACTTTCGAAAGCCGTGCACGCGGTTATGGGCAGATGGGAATTTGTTAATGTCCGGTTGTAGATAACTTAAACATTAACTTAATTAAAATGAATCAACTGTGTGAGTTACCGTGATGGCCTCTTCTCGGCGGAGTCCGGGAAGTGGACACGGTGTTGGAGTAATGTTTGCCGTAGGATTGCCCTCTTTAGTTATGTGTTCGCGCTTTGCCTTCTCTTCTCGCTCTCTTTTGCGAATAGGTTAGCCACCATATATGCTAGAAGCTTGCTGCAGCTCCACATATTTACCTTGCCTTACCTATTAAGCTTAAATAGTCTTGATCGCGAGGGTGCGAGATTGCTGAGTCCTTGTGGCTCACAGATTACTATTACACCAGATGCAGGACCCGATGATACAGCTCCATATGGCGCGCTTGAGCTCAAGTGGGAGTATGACGAGGACTCTCAGCGTTACTATGTTTCTTTTCCTGATGATCAGTAGTGGTGCCCAGTTGGGGTGATCGGGACCATGTCGCTTGTTGGGTTATCTTTTATTTTGGCGCCGTAGTCGGGCCATGAGTGTTTGGATGATGTATGTTATTTATGTACTTGATTGACGTGGCGAGTGTAAGCCAACTATGTTATCCCTTTTATTCATCTATATTACATGGGATGTTTGTGATGATTGCCTGACTTGCGACATATGCCTTCAATGCGATTATGCCTCTAAGTCGTGCCTCGACACGTGGGAGATATAGTCGCATCGAGGGTGTTACAAGTTGGTAATCAGAGCCTTCCCCGACCTTAGGAGCCCCCACTGATTGATCGGTTTTAGCGGCCGAGTTGTGCCTCGAAAAATGTTTTGAGTCATCTAGGAATTATATATCGTAGAGTTTAGGAATTCTTTTTACTCCCTTGTCTCCTCACCGCTCTGGTAAGGCATCCTGATGTAGAGTTTTGACTCTTCTCTTCTCAAATTTCACAAAAAAAACATTTAGGATCACGCGGGTATCTTGGAATCGTTCCGATGGTTTTATGATGAGAACATTGTCTTGGTGCCTCCTGTCAGGGGTTTAGTGGAAGTGTCCCGAGGAGTTGAGCTCTGAGGTGTTGTCATCATAATTTTATTGTTGCAGTTCTGGAAGACCTGAGTTTAGTACGCCAACATCGAAAATCTCTTTTATGCAGTTCGTTGGTGAGATAACCTCGACGCAACCCAGTACTGGGGTGGGAGTTCGGGAGTATCGCCGTAACTTGTATAACGGATGCTTTCCGAAGGTTGAGGTAGATGGTTTCCGAAGTTTTTCTTGGTTATGTGTTGAAGGATGGATACAGCTGGATGTAGGATTTGCTAGTTTGGGTGAGATATTATGCTTCCCCTATATCCCCAACACCTGATTGCACAACCGGAAAGGTTCGGGAGTTTCATAGGTGGGAGTTCTTGTAGCTCTACTTCTTCTTCCACGGATATTCGTTTGAGATTGGGATTTCTTACCGATTATTCATTCTTGATCCGTGCCTTGTTGATTTACTTCTTCTACCTAATTCTACGTGGCTTTGCAATTTATGGATATGTGACCATTTCAAGAGGATTACATTCGTTCATTTTGTTCGGATGTGAAGACTTTATGTTGCTATTTTCATTCCATTGGATTCAGCTTCAATATTTGTCTATCAATGTGCTAATGGATGTCAACCTCTTCAGGATGGCTCCTCCAACGCGCACGACTCCGAATCCTGATCCGCCACCACCTCCACCTCCTCCGGAGGCATGGCAAGCTGTGATGGCCGCAACCAATGCAAACACGCAGTTGATCATGCAAATCCTCCAAGAGCGCAATCAAGGGAATCAAGGCAACAATCAGAACCACTTTGCTACACTGAACCAGTTCCTTGCTAATGGGCCAAAGACGTTCAGCAATTGTGTTGAGGCAACCGATGCTGACGATTGGCTTGTGGATCTGTGTAAGCATTTTGAGTGTAGCAATGTCAGGCCTGAAGATTTCGTCAAGTTCGCTTCCTTCCAGCTCAAAGATCAAGCTGCAGAGTGGTTTCAGCAGTACAAGGATTCCAGAGGTGGACGTGTGATCACTTGGGATGAATTCCGTCAAGATTTCCGAGCTCATCACATCCCTTAGAGTGTGACTGAAAGTAAGCGTGAGGAATTCCGCAACCTGAAGCAAGGCTCTTTGTCTGTCTGTGACTACAACAAGTTGTTCCAGAAGCTCGCCCACTTTGCCAAGCAGGACATACCTGATGAGAAGAGCATGATATACCAGTTCAGGGGTGGTCTCAGAGAAGAAATTCAGCTCGCTCTTGTTCTCTTTGAGCCCTTGAGGTACGATGAGTTCTACAACATGGCACTGAAGCAAGAGGCTGCTCAGTTGAGGTGTGATGCTTCCAAGAAGCGAGTCAGAGACACTACGCCTTCTTCCTCTACTCAAGTGGCCAAGCAGCAGAAGTATTGGCTTCCTCCTCCTCCGTTCCATCAGCCATATCAGCAGAAGAGCAAAGGTGGCAGTGGTTCTTCCCACCCACCCAACCCTGGCTTTCAGAACAAGACTTTGTCTCAAGCTCCAAGATCGAGTGCTCCGTACCACCTTCCGCTTTCAGAGGTCACGTGCAACAAGTGCCAACAGAAGGGTCACTATGCCAACAAGTGTTTCAACCAGAGGCGTCTTCCTCCTCCTCCTCCTGTCAGATCGGCAAGTACAGCTTTGGTCAAGCATAACCCCAAGCACGCCAAGGTCAATTTGATGAATGCTGCTCAGGCAGAGGATTCGTCAGATGTCATCATGGGTAACCTTCCTGTTAATGATATTCCTACTAAAGTTCTTTTTGACACGGGTGCATCGCATTGTTTCATCTCGAGGCCGTTTACTTCTAGGCATGAATTGGTTTCACAAGTTTTGCCTAGTCCGTTAGCAGTTGTCTCTCCTGGTAAGCGCATGCAGGCTAACTCCATCGTTTCGGATGTTACTATCACCTTGGGTGACTACAATTTTTTGGCTTCTCCAACGGTTCTTGGTGACTCAGATATTGATCTTATTCTCGGAATGGATTGGCTTTCTAAGCACAAGGCGCATCTCGATTGTGCAGCCAGGCAGATTCAATTGACTCATTCGTCTGAGGATGTAATTGTCTTTACCGCTCGTGATGATACAATCCGTTTGTTTTCTCTCAATGAGAAGGGTGAACTGGATGCTATCTCGAAGATTCCAGTCGTTTGCGAATATCAAGACGTCTTTCCAGAAGAGCTTCCAGGAATGCCTCCGCACCGGCCAGTTGAATTCGTTATTGATCTTGAGCCCGGTACGGAACCTGTGTGCAAGCGTCCTTACAAGCTCGGACCTGAAGAGTTGAAGGAGCTGAAGAAGCAACTCGATGTTCAAGAAAGAATGGGTCTCATCCGGCCTAGTTCTTCTCCGTGGGGTTGTGGTGTTCTTTTGTGAAGAAGAAGGATGGAACGGACCGACTTTGTGTTGATTACCGTCCATTGAACAAGAAGACCATCAAGAACAAATACCCACTTCCCAACATCAACGAGCTATTCGAACAACTCAAGGGTGCCCAAGTATTCTCCAGGCTTGATCTCCGTATGGGTTATCATCAGATTCGAATCCGTGAGCAAGATATTCCAAGACGGCTTTCAGGGCAAGCTATGGTTCATATGAATACACTTTCACGTATTTTGGCCTCGTCAACGCTCCTCCGACGTTCTCTCGCATGATGAACTTCATCTTCAATGCCTACACCAATGACTTCGTTTTGGTCTATCTCGACGACATTCTAGTTTTCTCGAAGAACAAGGAAGATCATGCAAAGCACTTGCGTTTGGTTCTCGACAAGCTGAGGGAACATCAGTTCTACGCCAAGTTCTCCAAGTGTGAATTTTGGCTTGATGAGGTTCTTTATCTTGGTCATATCATCTCTGCCAAGGGCATTGCCGTGAATCCTGAGAAGGTGTCTGCAATTGTGAATTGGGAACCTCCTCAGAACGTGAAGCAACTCCGTAGCTTCCTCGGTCTCGCAAGCTACTGCCGAAGATTCGTTGAAAACTTTTCTAAGATCGCGAAGCCTCTCTCAAATCTCCTCCAAAAGCACGTCAAGTATGTTTGGTCTCCGGAGTGTGACATTGCTTTCAACACTTTGAAAGAGAAATTGATCACTGCTCCAGTTCTGACTCCGCCTGATGAATCCAAGCCGTACGAGGTCTTTTGTGATGCCTCTCTCCAAGGTCTCGGTGCAGTATAGATGCAAGAGAAGAAAGTTGCTGCTTATACCTCTCGCCAGTTGAAGCCTAATGAGAAGAACTACCCCACTCATGATCTCGAGTTGGCGGCAGTTGTGCATGCTCTTTTGACTTGGAGACATCTTCTATTGGGAAGAAAAGTGGACATTTTCACTGACCACAAGAGTCTCAAGTACATCTTCACTCAGCCTAATCTCAACCTCAGGCAAACTCGATGGGTAAAAATGATTCAAGAGTATAATCCGAGTATCGAGTATACTCCAGGCAAGGCCAATGTGATTGCTGACGCATTGAGCAGAAAAGCGTATTGCAACAGTCCGATTCTCAAGCCTTATCAACCCGAGCTTTGTGAAGCTTTCCGCAAAATTAATCTGCAAGTTGTTCCTCAAGGTTTCCTCGCCAACCTTCAAGTCTCTCCTACATTGGAAGACCAGATTCGCCAAGCCCAGCTTCGTGATGCAATGGTGAAAAAGGTGAAGATTGGGATTGCTAAGAGTCAACCCAAGTACAAGTGCTACCGCCTTGATGACAAGGACACTCTCTTCTTCGAGGATCGAATTGTTGTACCCAAAGGTGAACTTTGTAAAGTGATCATGAATGAGGCTCACAATTCTCTCCTCTCCATCCACCCTGGGAGCACGAAGATGTATCAGGACCTTAAGCAGGCTTATTGGTGGACTCGAATGAAGCGAGAGATTGCTCAGTTCGTGAATGAGTGTGATGTCTGCAGAAGAATGAAGGCAGAACACCAAAGGCCAGCTGGTCTCCTCCAACCTCTTGCCATTCCAGAATGGAAGTTTGACCACATTGAAATGGACTTCGTGACTAGGTTTCCAAAGTCCAAGCGTGGCAATGATGCTATATTCGTTGTCATTGACAAACTCACCAAAGTGGCTCACTTCCTGCCTATCAAAGAGTCGATCACTGCAGCTCAATTGGCGGAACTCTATACATCTCGAATTGTCTCTCTACACGGTATTCCTCAAGTTATCTCTTCAGACCGTGGCAGCATTTTACCTCCAAGTTTTGGGATTCTTTTCAGAAGGCCATGGGCACCAACATCCGCTTCAGCACAGCTTTCCATCCTCAAACTAGCGGTCAAGTCGAGCGTGTCAACCAGATTCTTGAAGATATGCTCGGGGCTTGTGTGATCTTCTTCGGCATGAAGTGGGAGGATTGTCTTCCTTATGCTGAATTCTCCAACTACAACAGTTTTCAAGCAAGTTCGGGCAAGGCCCCATTTGAAATTCTGTATGGCAGGAAGTGTCGTACCCCTCTCAACTGGTCTGAAACCGGTGAATGTGAGCTTTTGGGAAATGACTTAATCACAGAGGCAGAAGAAATGTGCAAAGTCATTCGAGATAACCTCAAAGCAGCCCAATCCTGCCAGAAGAGCTACTATGATAGGAAGCACCGTGATTTGGCTTTCGAGATCGGAGATCATGTTTACCTCCACATCTCTCCTATGAAGGGTACTCGTCGCTTCAGTATCAAAGGGAAGCTTGCCCCTAGATACGTGGGACCTTTCAAGATTGTCAGCAAGAGAGGCGACCTCGCCTATCAACTCGAGCTTCCTTCAAACTTAGCAAATGTTCATGATGTGTTCCATGTCTCTCAGCTCCGAAAGTGCTTCAAGACTCCTGACCGCACCGTCAACTTCGAGGACATTGAGCTCCAAGAAGATCTCTCCTATCGTGAGCACCCCGTTGCTATCCTTGAAGAGACTGAACGCAAGACTCGCAACAAGTCGATCAGGTTCCTCAAAGTCAAGTGGTCACACCATTCCGACCGTGAAGCTACCTGGGAACGCGAGGATCACCTCTGTTCTGACTACCCGGCGTTCTTTCAGTCCTAGATCTCAGGAAGAGATCTTTTCGTAGTGGTGGAGTGTTGTAACACCCCGGATATGACTTTCCCAATTTGTAATCCATCTCTTGCCGTTTCCGGCCTTAAGTTAATTTATTTTCTCGGGTTCGGGTCTTTGTCTCCGTGTGTTGTTATCATTGTCATGAATCTCATATCATGTCATCATGTGCATTGCATTTGCATACGTGTTCATCTCATGCATTCGAACATTTTCCCCGTTGTCCGTTTTGCATTCCGGCGCTTCGTTCTCCTCCGGTGGCCAATTCTACCTTTCTTTCGTGTGTGGAGATTAAACATTTCCGTATTGAACCGAGACTTGCCAAGCGGCCTTGGTTTACTACCGGTAGACCGCCTGTCAACTTTCGTATCATTTGGACTTCGTTTGATACTCCAACGGTTAACTGAGGGACCAAAAAGGCCTCGTGTGTGTTGCAGCCCAACACCCCTCCATTTTGGCCCAAAACCCACCTAACTCTGCTCCATCCTCTAGAGCGTTCGATCACGATCGCGTGGCCAAAAACGGCACCTCATTTGGACTCTCCTAGCTCCCTCTATGCCTATTTATTGGTCCCCCTCCCGAAATTCGCGGATCCCCCTCTCCGAAACCCTAGATCTCAGCACCGCGCGCCGCCGGACAAATACCCCACCGACGGACACGTCCGGTCTGCCGCGCCGCCGCCACGTGTCGCCGTCCTACTCGCCCGCGCCCCGCGCCCACTTCGCCGGCCCGGAGAGCCCAGGTCGGGCCCTCCCGAGGCCCATCCGCCGCCCCGCGCCTCCTTGTTCCCCGCCGTCGCATCGCCGTCTCCCTCGATGACGCCGGCGACCGGAGCTCCTCTCCGCCCGCTCCGGCCACCGCGGTCGTCGCCGCCCCGCCGTTCCTCGAAGCCGCCGCCGCCAGCACCGGCCGAGGAGAGGTCGGCCTTGCCTCCCCTTCTTCTTCCCTCGCCGGAGCAGCCACCGCCGCCTCGCCGGAGCTCCATCCGCCGCCGTGAACAGTGCAGCGTTGCGCGTCGGTTTCCGTGCAACCCTAGATCTGAGGGTTGTTTTTTTCTCTAAGACCCTAAATATTTTTAGTCCATGTGCCCTTGTTCGTCATGCTATATCTTCACATCCGTAGCTCCGATTCATGCATATAGCATATCAAAATGTTCGTCTCAGAGAGTACATCATTGCATTACATTGCATCATTTTCATTTGAGTTCATCTTGATGCCCGAAATGCTGTTATAAGGAGGCTACTTGAGTTAATTGTCAGATCTGCTACTCCATCTTAGGCATTTGTCATTTTTGCCATGATTATTGTGTGCATGAAATGCCCATGAGCTCTACATATGTTTTGTTAAGGGTTTTGTCATCTTTCCAGAGGTGCAACCCATGTATTTTTGTGATGTGTGTGGGGACTAGTGCAAGCTTGCAAAGTGAGGCACTCGGTAATTCTGTTTTCAGAGACTTAGTATTTTCACCAAGTCCTGGGATCGTTTATCTCATGATGCCATATGTTCATGTTGTTTCCTAGCGATCCGTGCATCTTTTGGGGATAATCAGTAAAGGAGTTTTGTTATATTGTAGTGCTCTATCCATCCATGTCTTTGTTTGCATATATGGAGCACCCTAGCTTGAGTCAATCAAGCTCTACTTTTGTTACTTTGTGAATCTGGGCAGATCGTCAACTTGTTTGCGGTTCTGCCCATGTTGTTGTAGTTGATCCGTGCATGCTATGCCATTGTTCTTGTCATGTCTAGCTTGAATTGTGTGCCTTCTTAATGGATGTATGTTTGTCTTGCCATGACTTGCACCGTAGTGAGTTCATCGAGCTCGTAAACATGCCTACTTGAGTTATGTTTCAGCATGTCCCAGTTTTCTTATGTTTCAGCATGTCCCAGTTTTCACTAAGTCTGAAAACTGATTGTGTTTTTGCTATGTTCATGTGCTTGTTAGTATATTTTGTGATCCCTTTTGGCTCAAGGTCACTAAGGGACTTTTGTTAAGCTCTTTGAGTGGCTCCATGCCATGTTTTACTTTGTCATGTTCAGGTCCTGTAGCATGTTATTTTGTTGCTCCAAAAAGAGCTACTTGGTCTGAAATTCCAGACAAGTGTTAATTTCACTAAGTCTGAGATCTGTTTTACCATTTGCATTTTTGCCATGCTTGTTTGAACCTGTTAATGGGTGTATAGGCCGTAGCTCAGTGCTAGACTTTTGTTAAGCATCTTGAATGCATCCCTGCCATGTATTTTGTTTCCATGTTTCGGTGTTGTAGCATGTTCATCTCATTGCATTTAGTTGGCTACTTGCTGTAAATCACAGACCAGTGTCATATTTGAATCGCTTGCCATTTCCAAACCGTGACTCCGATTCCGGTGATCTTTATATCGTTTTCAAGCGATTTCATCTCATCTTTCCAGTGGCACACTTGGTTTTCCAAGTTGAGGCCAGGTTCATGCATTTCCTGTCATATCTTGCATATGCATCCCGCATAGCATACCATGTTTGCATCATCTTGCTTGATCCTTGCACATGGTTGATTGTGTTCTTGTTGCTTGTTTGTCTTGTTTGGGTAGAGCCGGGAGACGAGTTCGCTAACGAGGATCCCGTTGAGTTTGCTTTCGAGGATCCAGTCAACTCTGACAACTTTGCAGGCAAGACGATCATACCCTCGAAATCACTACTATCTTTGATATGCTAGTTTGCTCGCTCTTTTGTTATGCCAATGCTACGATGCCTACCGCTTGCTTTCAAGCCTCCCAAATTGCCATGTTCAGCCTCTAACCCACCATTGTCCTAGTTTGCTCGCTCTTTTGCTTTGAAGATTGGAGACCGTTCCTTGTTGGAACATTTATTTACTTGTTAGAATATCATTATATTGACATGTTATCTTAATGCATCTATATACTTGGTAAAGGGTGGAATGCTCGGCCTCTCGCCTAGTGTTTTCTTCCACTCTTGCCGCCCTAGTTTCCGTCATATCGGTGTTATGTTCCCGGATTTTGCGTTCCTTACGCGGTTGGGTTATAATGGGAACCCCTTGATAGTTCGTCTTGATTAAAGCTTTTCCAGCAATGCCCAACCTTGGTTTTACCATTTGCCACCTAGCCTCTTTTTCCCTTAGGTTTTGGGAGCCCGAGGGTCATCTTATTTTAAACCCCCCCGGGCCAGTCCTCCTCTGAGTGTTGGTCCTCCTGTCAGCTGCCGGTGGCCACCACGGGCAACTCTGGGTTGGCCTACCCGTACTTAGGACAATCTGAGTGTGCCCTGAGAAAGAGATATGTGCAGCTCCTATCGGGATTTGTCGGCACATTCGGGCGATGTTGCTGGATTAGTTTTAACCTGTTGAAGTGTCTTGAAAAACCGAGATACCGAGTCTGATCGGAACGTCTCGGGAGGAGGACTATTCCTTCGTTGACCGTGAGAGCTTGTCATGGGCTAAGTTGGGAATCCCCTGCAGGGATTTGAACTTTCAAAAGCCGTGCACGTGGTTATGGGCAGATGGGAATTTGTTAATGTCCGGTTGTAGATAACTTAAACATTAACTTAATTAAAATGAATCAACTGTGTGAGTTACCGTGATGGCCTCTTCTCGGCGGAGTCCGGGAAGTGGACACGGTGTTGGAGTAATGTTTGCCGCAGGATTGCCCTCTTTAGTTATGCGTTCGCGCTTTGCCTTCTCTTCTCGCTCTCTTTTGCGAATAGGTTATCCATCATATATGCTAGTCGCTTGCTGCAGCTCCACATATTTACCTTGCCTTACCTATTAAGCTTAAATAGTCTTGATCGCGAGGGTGCGAGATTGCTGAGTCCTTGTGGCTCACAGATTACTA
The DNA here is from genome assembly GCA_034509565.1 of Triticum monococcum. Classification (NCBI taxonomy): domain Eukaryota; kingdom Viridiplantae; phylum Streptophyta; class Magnoliopsida; order Poales; family Poaceae; genus Triticum; species Triticum monococcum. The sequence continues at coordinate 703,791,211 of CM067847.1, forward strand.
TTACACCAGATGCAGGACCCGATGATACAGCTCCATATGGCGCGCTTGAGCTCAAGTGGGAGTATGACGAGGACTCTCAGCGTTACTATGTTTCTTTTCCTGATGATCAGTAGTGGTGCCCAGTTGGGGTGATCGGGACCATGTCGCTTGTTGGGTTATCTTTTATTTTGGCGCCGTAGTCGGGCCATGAGTGTTTGGATGATGTATGTTATTTATGTACTTGATTGACGTGGCGAGTGTAAGCCAACTATGTTATCCCTTTTATTCATCTATATTACATGGGATGTTTGTGATGATTGCCTGACTTGCGACATATGCCTTCAATGCGATTATGCCTCTAAGTCGTGCCTCGACACGTGGGAGATATAGTCGCATCGAGGGTGTTACAAGTTGGTAATCAGAGCCTTCCCCGACCTTAGGAGCCCCCACTGATTGATCGGTTTTAGCGGCCGAGTTGTGTCTAGAAAAATGTTTTGAGTCATCTAGGAATTATATATCGTAGAGTTTAGGAATTATTTTTACTCCCAGTCTCCTCATCACTCTGGTAAGGCATCCTGACGTAGAGTTTTGACTCTTCTCTTCTCAAATTTCACAAAAAAAACATTTAGGATCACGCGGGTATCTTGGAATCGTTCCGATGGTTTTATGATGAGAACATTGTCTTGGTGCCTCCTGTCAGGGGTTTAGTGGAAGTGTCCCGGGGAGTTGAGCTCTGAGGAGTTGTCATCATAATTTTATCGTTGCAGTTCTGGTAGACCTGAGTTTAGTACGCCGACATCGAAAATCTCTTTTATGAAGTTCGTTGGTGAGATAACCTCGACGCCACCCAGTACTGGGGCGGGAGTTCGGGAGTATCGCCGTAACTTGTATACGGATGCTTTCCGAAGGTTGAGGTAGATGGTTTCCGAAGTTTTTCTTGGTTATGTGTTGAAGGATGGATACAGCTGGATGTAGGATTTGCTAGTTTGGGTGAGATATTATGCTTCCCCTGTATCCCCAACACCTGATTGCATAACCGGAAAGGTTCGGGAGGTTCATAGGTGGGAATTCTTGTAGCTCTAGTTCTTCTTCCACGGATATTCGTTTGAGATTGGGATTTCTTACCGATTATTCATTCTTGATCCGTGCCTTGTTGATTTACTTCTTCTACCTAATTCTACGTGGCTTTGCAATTTATGGATATTTGACCATTTCAAGAGGATTACATTCGTTCATTTTGTTCGGATGTGAAGACTTTATGTTTCTATTTTCATTCCGTTGGATTCAGCTTCAATATTTGTCTATCAATGTGCTAATGGATGTCAACCTCTTCAGGATGGCTCCTCCAACATGCACGACTCCGAATCCTGATCCGCCACCACCTCCACCTCCTCCGGAGGCATGGCAAGCTATGATGGCTGCAACCAATGCAAACACGCAGTTGATCATGCAAATCCTCCAAGAGCGCTATCAAGGCAATCAAGGGAATCAAGGCAACAATCAGAACCACTTTGCTACACTGAACCAGTTCCTTGCTAATGGGCCAAAGACGTTCAGCAATTGTGTTGAGGCAACCGATGTTGACAATTGGCTTGTGGATCTGTGTAAGCATTTTGAGTGGAGCAATGTCAGGCCTGAAGATTTCGTCAAGTTCGCTTCCTTCCAGCTCAAAGATCAAGCTGCAGAGTGGTTCCAGCAGTACAAGGATTCCAGAGGTGGACGTGTGATCACTTGGGATGAATTCCGTCAAGATTTCCGAGCTCATCACATCCCTCAGAGTGTGACTGAAAGTAAGCGTGAGCAATTCCGCAACCTGAAGCAAGGCTCTTTGTCTGTCTATGGCTACAACAAGTTGTTCCAAAAGCTCGCCCGCTTTGCCAAGCAGGACATACCTGATGAGAAGAGCATGATATACCAATTCAGGGGTGGTCTCAGAGAGGAAATTCAGCTCGCTCTTGTTCTCTTTGAGCCCTTGAGGTACGATGAGTTCTACAACATGGCACTGAAGCAAGAGGCTGCTTAGTTGAGGTGTGATGCTTCCAAGAAGCGAGTCAGATACACTACGCCTTCTTCCTCTACTCAAGTGGCCAAGCAGCAGAAGTATTGGCTTCCTCCTCCTCCGTTCCGTCAACCGTATCAGCAGAAGAGCAAAGGTGGCAGTGGTTCTTCCCACCCACCCAACCCTGGCTTTCAGAGCAAGACTTCGTCTCAAGCTCCAAGATCGAGTGCTCTGTACCACCTTCCGCTTTCAGAGGTCACGTGCAACAAGTGCCAACAGAAGGGTCACTATGCCAACAAGTGTTTCAACTAGAGGCGTCTTCCTCCTCCTCCTCCTGTCCGATCGGCAAGTACAGCTTTGGTCAAGCATAACCCCAAGCACGCCAAGGTCAATTTGATGAATGCAGCTCAGGCAGAGGATTCGTCAGATGTCATCATGGGTAACCTTCCTGTTAATGATATTCCTGCTAAAGTTCTTTTTGACACAGGTGCATCGCATTGTTTCATCTCGAGGCCGTTTACTTCTAGGCATGAATTGGTTTCACAAGTTTTGCCTAGTCCGTTAGCAGTTGTCTCTCCTGGTAAGCGCATGCAGGCTAACTCCATCGTTTCGGATGTTACTATCACCTTGGGTGACTACAAGTTTCTGGCTTCTCCAACGGTTCTTGGTGACTCGGATATTGATCTTATTCTCTGAATGGATTGGCTTTCTAAGCACAAGGCGCATCTCGATTGTGCAGCCAGGCAGATTCAATTGACTCATTCGTTTGAGGATGTAATTGTCTTTGCCGCTCGTGATGATACAATATGTTTGTTTTCTCTCAATGAGAAGGGTGAACTGGATGCTATCTCGCAGATTCCAGTCGTTTGCGAATATCAAGACGTCTTTCTAGAAGAGCTTCCAGGAATGCCTCCGCACCGGCCAGTTGAATTCGTTATTGATCTTGAGCCCGGTACGGAACCTGTGTGCAAGCGTCCTTACAAGCTCGGACCTGAAGAGTTGAAGGAGCTGAAGAAGCAACTCGATGTTCAAGAAAGAATGGGTCTCATCCGGCCTAGTTCTTCTCCGTGGGGTTGTGGTGTTCTTTTTGTGAAGAAGAAGGATGGAACGGACCGACTTTGTGTTGATTACCGTCCATTGAAGAAGAAGACCATCAAGAACAAATACCCACTTCCCAACATCAACGAGCTGTTCGAACAACTCAAGGGTGCTCAAGTATTCTCCAGGCTTGATCTCCATATGGGTTATCATCAGATTCGAATCCGTGAGCAAGATATTCCCAAGATGGCTTTCAGGACAAGCTATGGTTCATATGAATACATTGTCATGTATTTTGGCCTCGTCAATGCTCCTCCGACGTTCTCTCGCATGATGAACTTCATCTTCAACGCCTACACCAATGACTTCGTTTTGGTCTATCTCAACGACATTCTGGTTTTCTCGAAGAACAAGGAAGATCATGCCAAGCACTTGCGTTTGGTTCTCGACAAGCTGAGGGAACATCAGTTCTACACCAAGTTCTCCAAGTGTGAATTTTGGCTTGATGAGGTTCTTTATCTTGGTCATATCATCTCTGCCAAGGGCATTGCCGTGAATCCTGAGAAGGTGTCTGCAATTGTGAATTGGGAACCTCCTCAGAACGTGAAGCAACTCCGTAGCTTCCTCGGTCTCGCAAGCTACTGCCAAAGATTCATTGAAAACTTTTCTAAGATCACGAAGCCTCTCTCAAATCTCCTCCAGAAGCATGTCAAGTACGTTTGGTCTCCGGAGTGTGACATTGCTTTCAACACATTGAAAGAGAAATTGATCACTACTCCAGTTCTGACTCCGCCTGATGAATCCAAGCCGTACGGGGTCTTTTGTGATGCCTCTCTCCAAGGTCTCGGTGCAGTATTGATGCAAGAGAAGAAAGTTGTTTCTTATACCTCTCGCCAGTTGAAGCCTAATGAGAAGAACTACCCCACTCATGATCTCGAGTTGGCGGCAGTTGTGCATGCTCTTTTGACTTGGAGACATCTTCTATTGGGAAGAAAAGTGGACATTTTCACTGACCACAAGAGTCTCAAGTACATCTTCACTCAGCCTAATCTCAACCTCAGGAAAACTCGATGGGTCGAAATGATTCAAGAGTATAATCCGAGTATTGAGTATACTCCAGGCAAGGCCAATGTGATTGGTGACGCATTGAGCAGAAAAGCGTATTGCAACAGTCCGATTCTCAAGCCTTATCAACCCGAGCTTTGTGAAGCTTTCCGCAAACTTAATATGCAAGTTGTTCCTCAAGGTTTCCTCGCCAACCATCAAGTCTCTCCTATCTTGGAAGACCAGATTCGCCAAGCCCAGCTTCGTGATGCAATGGTGAAAAAGGTGAAGATTGGGATTGCTAAGAGTCAACCCAAGTACAAGTGCTACCGCCTTGATGACAAGGACACTCTCTTCTTCGAGGATCGAATTGTTGTACCCAAAGGTGAACTTCGTAAAGTGATCATGAACGAGGCTCACAATTCTCTCCTCTCCATCCACCCTGGGAGCATGAAGATGTATCAGGACCTTAAGCAGGCTTATTGGTGGACTCGACTGAAGCGAGAGATTGCTCAGTTCGTGAATGAGTGTGATGTCTGCAGAAGAATGAAGGCAGAACACCAAAGGCCAGCTGGTCTCCTCCAACCTCTTGCCATTCCAGAATGGAAGTTTGACCACATTGAAATGGACTTCGTGACTGGGTTTCCAAAGTCCAAGCGTGGCAATGATGCTATATTCATTGTCATTGACAAACTCACAAAAGTGGCTCACTTCCTGCCTATCAAAGAGTCGATCACTGCAGCTCAATTGGCGGAACTCTATACATCTCGAATTGTCTCTCTGCACGGTATTCCTCAAGTTATCTCTTCAGACCGTGGCAGCATCTTTACCTCCAAGTTTTGGGATTCTTTTCAGAAGGCCATGGGCACCAACATCCGCTTCAGCACAGCTTTCCATCCTCAAACTAGCGGTCAAGTCAAGCGTGTCAACCAGATTATTGAAGATATGCTCAGGGCTTGTGTGATCTCCTTCGGCATGAAGTGGGAGGATTGTCTTCCTTATGCTGAATTCTCCTACAACAACAGTTTTCAAGCAAGTTCGGGCAAGGCCCCATTTGAAATTCTGTATGGTAGGAAGTGCCGTACCCCTCTCAACTGGTCTGAAACCGGTGAACGTCGGCTTTTGGGAAATGACTTAATCACAGAGGCAGAAGAAATGTGCAAAGTCATTCGAGATAACCTCAAAGCAGCCCAATCCCGCCAGAAGAGCTACTATGATAGTAAGCACCGAGATTTGGCTTTCGAGATCGGAGATCATGTTTACCTCCGCGTCTCTCCTACGAAGGGTACTCGTCGCTTCGGTATCAAAGGGAAGCTTGCCCCCAGATACGTGGGACCTTTCAAGATTGTCAGCAAGAGAGGCGACCTCGCCTATCAACTCGAGCTTCCTTCAAACTTTGCAAATGTTCATGATGTGTTCCATGTCTCTCAGTTCCGAAAGTGCTTCAAGACTCCTGACCGCACCGTCAACTTTGAGGACATTGAGCTCCAAGAAGATCTCTCCTATCGTGAGCACCCCGTTGCTATCCTTGAAGAGACTGAACGCAAGACTCGCAACAAGTCGATCAAGTTCCTCAAAGTCAAGTGGTCACACCATTCCGACCGTGAAGCTACCTGGGAATGCGAGGATCACCTCCGTTCTAAGTACCCGGCGTTCTTTCCGTCCTAGATCTCGGGACGAGATCTTTTCGTAGTGGTGGAGTGTTGTAACACCCCGGATATGACTTTCCCAATTTGTAATCCAACTCTTGCCATTTCGGGCCTTAAGTTAATTTATTTTCTCGGGTTCGGGTCTTTGTCTCCGTGTGTTGTCATCATTGTCATGCATCTCATATCATGTCATCATGTGCATTGCATTTGCATACGTGTTCATCTCATGCATTCGAACATTTTCCCCGTTGTCGGTTTTGCATTCCGGCGCTTCGTTCTCCTCCGGTGGCCAATTCTACCTTTCTTTTGTGTGTGGGGATTAAACATTTCCGGATTGGACCGAGACTTGCCAAGCGGCCTTGGTTTACTACTGGTAGACCGCCTGTCAAGTTTTGTATCATTTGGACTTCGTTTGATACTCCAACGGTTAACCGAGGGACCGAAAAGGCCTCGTGTGTGTTGCAGCCCAACACCCCTCCATTTTGGCCCAAAACCCACCTAACTATGCTCCATCCTCTAGAGCGTTCGATCACGATCGCGTGGCCGAAAACCGCACCTCATTTGGACTCTCCTAGCTCCCTCTATGCCTATTTATAGGTCCCCCTCCCGAAATTCGTGGATCCCCCTCTCCAAAACCCTAGATCTCAGCACCGCGCGCCGCTGGACAAATACCCCACCGACGGACACGTCCGGTCTGCCGCGCCGCCACCACGTGTCGCCGTCCTACTCGCCCGCGCCCCGCGCCCACTTTGCCGGCCCGGAGAGCCCAGGCCGGGCCCTCCCGAGGCCCATCCGCTGCCCCGCGCCTCCCTGTTCCCCGCCGCCGCATCGCCGTCTCCCTCGACGACGCCGGCGACCGGAGCTCCTCTCCGCCCGCTCCGGCCACCGCGGTAGTTGCCGCCCCGCCGTTCCTCAAAGCCGCCGCCGCCGCCGTCAGCACCGGCCGAGGAGAGGTTGGCCTCGCCTCCCCTTCTTCTTCCCTCGCCGGAGCAGCCACCACCGCCTCGCTGGAGCTCCATCCGCCGCCGTGAACAGTGCAGCGTCGCGCCTTGGTTTCCGTGCAACCCTAGATCTGAGGGTTGTTTTTTCTCTAAGTCCCTAAATATTTTCAGTCCATGTGCCCTTGTTCGTCATGCTATATCTTCGCATCCGTAGCTCCGATTCATGCATATAGCATATCAAAATGTTCGTCTCAGAGAGTACATCATTTCATTACATTGCATCATTTTCATTTGAGTTCATCTTGATGCCCTAAATGCTATTAGAAGGAGGCTACTTGAATTATTGGCAGATCTGCTACTCCATCTTAGGCATTTGTCATTTTTTCCATGATTATTGTGTACATGATATGCCCATCAGCTCTACATATGTTTTGTTAAGGGTTTTGTCATCTTTCCAGAGGTGCAACCCATGTATTTTTGTGATGTGTGTGGGGACTAGTGCGAGCTTGCAAAGTTAGGCACTCGGTAATTCTGTTTTCACGGACTTAGTATTTTCACCAAGTCCTGGGATCGTTTATCTCATGATGCCATATGTTCATGTTGTTTCCTAGCGATCCGTGCCTCTTTTGGGATGGTCAGTAAAGGAGTTTTGTTAATATTATAGTGATATATCCATCCATGTCTTTGTTTGCATATATGGAGCACCCTAGTTTGAGTCAATCGAGCTCTACTTTTGTTACTTTGTGAATCTGGGCAGATCATCAGCTTGTTTGCGGTTTTGCCGATGTTGTTGTAGTTGATCCGTGCATGCTATGCCATTGTTCTTGCCATTTCTAGCTTTCATTTTGTGCCTTCTTAATGGATGTATGTTTGTCTTGCCATGACTTGCACCGTAGTGAGTGCATCGAGCTCGTAAACATGCCTACTTGAGTTATGTTTCAGCATGTCCCAGTTTTCACTAAGTCTGAAAACGGGTTATGTTTTTGCTATGATCATGTGCTTGTTAGTATACTTTGTGATCCCTTTTGGCTCAAGGTCACTAAGGGACTTTTGTTAAGCTCTTTGAGTAGCTCCATGCCATGTTTTACTTTTTCATGTTCAGGTCCTGTAGCATGTTGTTTTGTTGCTCCAAAGAGAGCTACTTGGTCTGAAATTCCAGACAAGTGTTAATTTCACTAAGTCTGAGATCTGTTTTACCATTTGCATTTTTGCCATGCTTGTTTGAACCTATTAATGGATGTATTGGCCGTAGCTCAGTGCTAGACTTTTGTTAAGCATCTTGAATGCATCCCTTCCATGTATTTTGTTGCCATGTTTGGCTGCTGTAGCATGTTCATCTCATTGCATTTAGTTGGCTACTTGCTGTAAATCGCAGACCGGTGTCATATTTGAATCGCTTGCCATTTCCAAACCGTAACTCCGATTCCGGTGATCTTTATATCGTTTTCAAGCGATTTCATCTCATCTTTCCAGTGGCACACTTGGTTTTCCAAGTTGAGGCTAGGTTCATGCATTTCCTGTCATATCTTGCATATGCATCCCGCATTGCATCCCGCATAGCATACCATGTTTGCATCATCTTGCTTGATCCTTGCACGTGGTTGATTTTGTTCTTGTTGCTCATTTTTCTTGTTTGGGTAGAGCCGGGAGACGAGTTCGCTAACGAGGAGCCCGTTGAGTTTGCTTTCGAGGATCCAGTCAACTCTGACAACTTTGCAGGCAAGATGATCATACCCTTGAAATCACTACTATCTTTGCTATGCTAGTTTGCTGGCTCTTTTGCTATGCCAATGCTATGATGCCTACCGCTTGGTTTCAAGCCTCCCAAATTGCCATGTTCAGCCTCTAACCCACCATTGTCCTAGCAAACCGTTGATTGGCTATGTTACCGCTTTGCTCAGCCCCTCTTATAGCGTTGCTAGTTGCAGGTGAAGATTGGAGACCGTTCCTTGTTGGAACATTTATTTACTTGTTGGAATATCATTATATTGCCATGTTATCTTAATGCATCTATATACTTGGTAAAGGGTGGAAGGCTCTTGTTATATTGCCATGTTATATTTCCTAGTGTTTTGTTCCACTCTTGCCGCCCTAGTTTCCGTCATATCGGTGTTATGTTTCCGGATTTTGCGTTCCTTGCGCGATTGGGTTATAATGGGAACCCCTTGATAGTTCGTCTTGATTAAAGCTTTTCCAGCAATGCCCAACCTTGGTTTCACCATTTGCCACCTAGCCTCTTTTTCCCTTGGGTTTGCGGAGCCCGAGGGTCATCTTATTTTAATCCCCCCCCCCCCCGGGGCCAGTGCTCCTCTGAGTGTTGGTCCACCTGTCAGCTGCCGGTGGCCACCAGGGGCAACTCTGGGCTGGCCTACCCATACCTAGGACAATCTGAGTGTGCCCTGAGAAAGAGATATGTGCAGCTCCTATCGGGATTTGTCGGCACATTCGGGCGGTGTTGCTGGATTAGTTTTAACCTGTCGAAGTGTCTTGAAAAACCGAGATACCGAGTCTGATCGGAACGTCTCGGGAGGAGGTCTATTCCTTCGTTGACCGTGAGAGCTTGTCATGGGCTAAGTTGCGACTCCCCTGCAGGGATTTGAACTTTTGAAAGCCGTGCCCGCGGTTATGGGCAGATGGGAATTTGTTAATGTCCGGTTGTAGATAACTTAAACATTAACTTAATTAAAATGAATCAACTGTGTGAGTTACCGTGATGGCCTCTTCTCGGCGGAGTCCGGGAAGTGGACACGGTGTTGGAGTAATGTTTGCCGCAGGATTGCCCTCTTTAGTTATGCGTTCGCACTTTGCCTTCTCTTCTCGCTCTCTTTTGCGAATAGGTTATCCACTATATATGCTAGTCGCTTGCTGCAGCTCCACATATTTACCTTGCCTTACCTATTAAGCTTAAATAGTCTTGATCGCGAGGGTGCGAGATTGCTGAGTCCTTGTGCCTCACAGATTACTATTACACCAGATGCAGGACCCGATAATACAGCTCCAAATGGCGTGCTTGAGCTCAAGTGGGAGTACGACGAGGACTCTCAGTGTTACAATGTTTCTTTTCCTGATGATCAGTAGTGGTGCCTAGTTGGGGTGATCGGGACCATGTCGCTTGTTGGGTTATCTTTTATTTTGGCACCGTAGTCAGGCCATGAGTGTTTGGATGATGTATGTTATTTATGTACTTGATTGACGTGGCGAGTGTAAGCCAACTATGTTATCCCTTTTATTCATCTATATTACATGGGATGTTTGTGATGATTGCCTGACTTGCGACATATGCCTTCAATGCGATTATACCTCTAAGTCGTGCCTCGACACATGGGAGATATAGTCGCATCGAGGGTGTTACATAAACAATGTTCCAACAAGGAACAATCTCCAATCTTCACCTGCAACTAACAACGCTATAAGAGGGGCTGAGCAAAGCGGTAACATAGCCAATCAATGGTTTGCTAGGACATGGTGGGTTAGAGGTTTGACATGGCAATTTCGGAGGCATGATAAGCAAGTGGTAGGCATCGTAGCATAGGCATAGGAAAAGAGCGAGCATCTAGCAAAGCAAAGATAGAAGTGATTTCGAGGGTATGATCATCTTGCCTGCAAAGTTGTCAGAGTTGACTCGATCCTCGTAAGCAAACTCAATGGGCTCCTCGTTAGCGAACTCGTCTCCCGGCTCTACCCAAACAAGAAAAACAAGCAAGAGGAACACAATCAACCACGTGCAAAGCTCAAACAACATGATGCAAACATGGTATGCTATGCGGGATGCGATATGTGATGCATATGCAAGATTTGACAAGGAATGAAAGAACCTGGCCTCAACTTGGAAATCCAAGAGTGCCACTGGAAAGGTGAGGTGATTTCGGTTGAAATCGATATAAAGATTGCCGGAATCGGATGCACGGTTTGGAAATGGCAAGCAAAACAAATATGGCATCGGTCTGCGATAAACAGCAAGTAGCCATCTAAATGCAACAAGATAATTATGCTACAGCACTCAAACATGGCAACAAAATACATGGCAGGGATCCACTCATAATGCTTGACAAAAGATGAACACTGAGCTACGGCCAATTCATCCATTACCAGGTTCAAACAAGCATGGCAAAAGTGCAATTGGTAAACAGGTTTCAGACTTAGTGAAATTAACACAAGCCTGAAATTTCAGATCAGGAAGCACGCTTTGGAGCACAAAAACTATATGCTACAGGAACTTAACATGGCAAAGTAAAGCATGGCATGGAGCTACTCAAAGAGCTTAACAAACGTCCCTTACTGACCTTGAGCCAAAAGGGATCAGAAAATACAATTACAAGCATGTGAACATGGCAAAAACATAATCAGATCTCAGACTTGGAGAAAAACTAGAACATGCAAATATGTTAACGAGTAGGCATGTTTACGAGCTCGATGCACTCACTACAGAGTAAGGCATGACAAACTAAGCATACACCCATCAAGAATACATATTGTATAAGCTAGACATGGCAAGAGCAACAACATAGCATGCACGGATCAACAACAACATCCTTGGCAAAATCGCTAACAAGTAGACAATCTGCCAGGATTCACGAAATAGCAACAGTAGAGCTCGATTGACTCAAACTAGGGTGCTCCATAATTGCAAACAAAGACATGGATGGATAGAGCACCACAAGATTAACAAAACATCCTTACTGATCATCCTCACAAGAGGCACGGATCACTAGGAAATAACATGAACATATGGCATATTGATAAAAACAGATCAAGGACTTAGTGAAATCTCTAAGTCCCTGAAATCAGCATTAACGAATGCACTACTTTGCAAGCTTGTGCTAGTCACCACACAAATCACAAAAATACATGGATAGCACCTCTGTAAAGATGGCATGGCATATAACAAAACACGTGTAGAGCTCAGGAGCATATCATAAACACATTAATCATGGCAAAAATGACAAATAGCTATTTGGTGCAGCAGATCTAACAATTAACTCAAATAGCTCTCTTCCAACAGCATTTCGGGCATCAAGATAAGCTCAAATGAAAATGATGCAATGAGATGAAATGATGTACTCTCTGAGACGAACATTTTGATATGCTACACCCCTAAAACGGAGCTACGGATGCGGAGATATAGCATGATGAAAAATGCAAATTATCTAGGGTTTCGGGAGAAAGTCAACCGAGAGAAAAATATCCCGGATCTGCATCTGGCCGGGCGCGTTCTTCGAGGATTGTCGGGGAACACTGTAGCTCGCCGGAGACGGTGGATCCGGCCGGCGTGCTCGCCGGAGGAGGAGCTCGGGGCCGTGGGGAGGCTCGCCGGAGACCGGTGCGGGCGCGGGGCGGCGCTCCACGGCGAGGGGCGGCGGCCGGCGAGATGGGGCGGCGTGGAGGGCGCCGGACGTCGAGGCGGAGGCGGCACCGGCGACTGGACGACGACGGCGGCGCGGCGAGGCGCTCCGGGCGTGGGCGGCGCTCGGGAGGAAGAAGACGCGGGCGCGGGGAGGCGGCGACCGGGCCCGGGAGGGCCTCCCGCGGGCCGCGGCAGTTGAGGCGCTGGCGGTGCCATGTGGCGCCCTGTGGTTGGGCGCGGGCGGCGGCGCGGCGTGTCCGGCGGCGGACGGACACGTCCGGCGCGGAGAGAGGGGATTTTTAGGGTTTCGAGGGAGAGGAACCGTGGATTTCGGAGGGGTGATATTTATAGGCATAGAGGGATCTAGGAGTGTCCAAATGAGGTGCGGTTTTCGGCCACGCGATCGTGATCGAACGCTCTAGATGATGGAGAGGGTTTTGGTGGGTTTTGGGCCAAAATGGAGGGGTGTTGGGCTGCAACACACACGAGGCCTTCTCGGTCCCTCGGTTAACCGTTGGAGTATCAAACGAAGTCCAAATGGTACGAAACTTGACAGGCGGTCTACCGGTAGTAAACCAAGGCCGCTTGGCAAGTCTCGGTCCAATCCAGAAATGTTTAACCCCCACACACGAAAAGAAGGTAGAAAGGACCACCGGAGGAGATAGGGGCGCCGGAATGCAAAACGGACAACGGGGGAAATGCTCGGATGCATGAGACGAACACATATGCAAATGCAATGCACATGATGACATGATATGAGATGCATGACAACGACAACAACACACGGAGACAAAAACCCGAACCCGAGGAAATAAAATAACTTAGCGCCGGAAACGGCAAGAGTTGGAATACATATAAGGTAAATTACATCCGGGGTGTTACACCAGAGTAGTTGCGCATGCGATCTCCCGAACATTGTCCGACGGCAGAGTTACGTCATGCTCGTCGCGACTGTGCGGCGCGTCCGACATGGGCTCGAATCCGTCGAAGATCAAGTCTCCGCGGATGTCGGTCGTGTAGTTCAAGTTTCCAAATCTGACCTGATGGCCATGGGCATAGCTCTCGATCTGCTCCATGTGGTCAAGCGAATTGGCCCGCAGTGCGAAGCCGTCGAATACGAAGATCTGTCCGGCGAGGAAAACCTCACCCTGGACCGCATCGCTAGTGATGATCGAAGGAGCCATCAAGGCTTACAGTGACGACACAGTGGAACTCTCAATGAAAGCACCATTATCGGTGTCAAAACCGGCGGATCACGGGTAGGGGGTCCCGAACTGTGCGTCCAAGGCGGATGGTAACAGAAGGCAAGGGACACGATGTTTACCCAGGTTCGGGCCCTCTTGATGGAGGTAATACTCTACGTCCTGCTTGATTGTTCTTGATAATATGAGTAGTACAAGAGTTGATCTACCACGAGATCAGAGAGGCTAAAGCCTAGAAGCTAGCCTATGGTATGATTGTCTGTTGTCCTACGGAGTAAAACCCTCCGGTTTATATAGACACCGGAGGGGGCTAGGGTTATACAAGGTCGGTTATAAGGAGGAGATATACATATCCGTATTGCCTAGCTTGCCTTCCACGCCAAGTAGAGTCCCATCCGGACACGGGACGAAGTCTTCATTCTTGTATCTTCATAGTCCAACGGTTCGGCCAAAGGATATAGTCCGGCTGTCCGGAGACCCCCTAATCCAGGACTCCCTCAGCGGGGTCCGACCAAGGTTTTGGGTGTCGAAGGCCTACATGGCTAGTGCCCGGACTCCTGCAAAGCTCCCCCTAGTTTGCTTCCAGTTTACCGGAAAACGGATGTCCGGACTGGTCCGCAGACCGATGCGGATGTTGTTGTATGGCAAACTTCATCCAGACAACCTGGTCTAGACGCTTGTGCGAGATTTCAGGGTCCTCTTTGGAGATGGCCTAAGTGACACATTCCAAAACACATCGTCATGCTCACGAGGTCGAAATACACAAAGCAGAACACGACACAAGTGCACACACCTAGAGGTTGCGGGCTCAGTTTGTTAGTTCTCCTCTTGTAGCATGCATGGTTAAGTCATGAATCTCCTCGCCACAAAGGCACGAAAGTTCCGAAATCTCTTGTCCCTTTCACTCATATAAAAACAGCCTATACACTATAGAACGGATGTCTGTTCTAAGAAGGTTTTGAACGAACACTCCATGGGGCATTGCTTTGAGGCGCACAAATCTCGACCTCTTCGTTAGGAAGGCCGTTGAGGGGAAACTACCAGGCATAACACAATCGTTCCGTCAATTGATGCCTCATGGGGGAAAGACCTTCGGGAGGGAATTTTCTTTGTCCTGTATTAACAGCATGGCAATTTTTTTATGTAACCTGTCAGTTCTTTTGGTGCAACATGGCAAATTCTTGCAGACATGTGTGGCAATTCTCTTCTACAGCATGGCAAATCTCCAGCTATGGCATGAAAATTGTCCTCTTTTGCAGCATGGCAAATCATGAACATTTTGTGCCAACTTTCTCCCGCTGTAGAATGGCAAAAGAAAATTGTCACGTGCAAATTTCTAGTACGCATGACAATTTACTCTTCTGCAGCATGGCAAATTCCTGACAATTTACTCTTCTAGCATGGCAAAAAAATTAACATGGCAAATTTTCAATAATAACATGGCAGATATATTTGCTATAGCATGACATCTTTTGAGCGGTCATCGAAAGTGGTTTTTAATGGAACACTTTTTGGTGTCCCCGTTTGCTGAAACGAATCTTATGCGAAAACTTTTGTTTGCTCACCTCCTAGGGGACGTGAGCGCATTATTGGTCTCCCAAATAAAACATCCTGTGTCAGCATGGCATTCTTTCAGTCGAACTCAAATTCCTCCATCCGCATCTCAAGAAAAAAAAAACTCTACCCGCTACTCGCTGGATCGTGCCGACTGGACCGACAGACAGACATAACGGTAGCCACGACAAAGAACTTTCCAGTAATTGAAGCTGCATCGAGTTCTCTCCCCGTGCTGTCGACGTGTGTGTGGTGGACGGCAGCACCGTCTGACTCATCATCACTCCCCGGACAGCGACGCCGCCAACGTATCCAAATCACCAAGTTGAACCGAGAAACCGTGTTGGTTCCGATGGACACTAGGAGTGGCCGAGCGTGTACCCTGAGCTATGGACTACTATTCCATGTCATCTGTTAATCCTCCAACCCGAACCCCCGACGCTCTCAGTCACGTGAAGGAAAAGACAGCGATCCGTATGGATGGATACCTTTGCAAACTTGGCTCGACTCAGAAAGTCGTGTGCACGATGCAAAAAGTAGTAAGGCCTCCTTTGGTTTAGAGTAATTTCATAGAAATTTTAGAGGATAGGATTTTTATAAAAAAATTTCTTTAAAAGCTCTTTGGTTTATAGGAATGGATTTCTATTTCTATATAAAATTGGTTCTTATCCTTTATATTTTATAGGAAAATAAAAATGAGCGTAGACTCAATGGAAAAATTCATTTGATGTGAACCAAATGACATCTCATTTTCTATTCCTGCTCATAAGATTTAAGATATATGTCATCTCATTTCCTATAAATTTCCTATTCCTACGGTAATCCTATCCTATGAACCAAAAGAGGCCTAATAGCATCTACAGTCGAGCACTCCAAACACATCTTAAATGGGACGCACGGACCGGTCATTGATCGATCAGAAAAAATCGATCAACTGAATGCTTAAACCGGCCTCAAACATCTGGATTGTTCGGTGCCCGCATATTCAGCCCAAATCTAGGGCACGCCCGGGCGCGTTCGCCTGATAGGCCCGCCACCGACCTCATAGGTGTCCCACTAAATCCCCAATCCGGCTTCCAGCTCCGAACCCTAGCTCACTCCGATCGCTTTTCTTGCTCTGTCATGTTCTCTCTCCTCCCGCATTTCGATCCAATCCGGCGCGATTTTGAGCTCCGGCAGCCACTCTGGCTCTGACCTTGACTCCGACGAGGAGTTGGCACTTCGCATTGCCTTGGAGCGGTCCAAAGTGGAGAGCGGGGGCAGCTCCGGATCAGCAGCGTCGCCGCAGCTCCCGCACTGGCCCAACGTGAAGCTGGAGCTGGACCCTCCTGGCCCGCGCTCAGCTTTGGCAGGACAGCACAGTCCACACCGCCCCCGTGACGTCCGCTTCCCCGTCGGCCGCTCCTCCGCGTGGGCAGTAGTGGGTGCTAGAGCCCGCACGCACACTCTGAAATTGAAGGCGCGCGCCGCCGGCGACAAGAGGCAGCGGGCAAGGGAGAGGGAGGCGGCAGAGCGGTCCGTGCGTCGTCGTCGCGGGATGCCGGTGGAGCCCGGCAAAGGACTAGCGGCTCCCCGCATGGGACTGCCGCCGGTCCTTCATGACATCAGAAACAGACGCTCGCCGCCTCCGGCGAAAGAACGCAAAGGCACTCCGGCTAGTCATAGAGTAGTCGGAGCGGGAGGTAAAGGAGGCTGTGGCGGAGGCGTCTCGGCTCGCCAAGCTGAAGCGGCAGCAGGACAAGGTCGTCCGCTGGATGAAGGGGTTCATCGTCTTGTACTCCTCCAACTCCGACAACGACAACTCCACCTCCTCCAACGACGATCAAGATCCTCCACCAGCCGCGGACGCCTACAGCTGCGCCCGGCGACCGGAAGTGCAAAAGCCTGGCGCAGAAGTGGTGATCCCTACCGTTTTTAATTGTTGATGTTTAAGAACTTGTCTGGCGACAAACGCAAATAATCTTTTGGATGATGTGAAGCTGTTTATGTCTGTTTACGGTCGATTTTGTTGTTCATTTGCGGCCGATTTTATTGCTCGTTGTTTGATCACAAGCCAACCAGGAAAGTTCCCTCCAACGCACGCATGACGTGCGCTTTCACGCTGTCCCGACCCCTCAGATAGCCATTAGCCCACACGGATAGATGGGTTACCTTTGCATAGTACTTTCTTTTTATAAACTTTCAATCTACTCATTTCTAATCATGATAGTATAACGAACATTAAAAATAATAAAAATTATATCTAGATACATAGACCATCTAACGACGACTACAAGCATTTAAGCGAGCCGAAGGCGCGCCGCTACTATCGCCCCTCTCTCGCCGGAGCCGGACAAACCTTATTGTAGTAGACAGTCAGGAAGTCGTCGTACTAAGGCCCCGTAGAACCAACGCACCAGAACAGCAACCGTCACCGAAAAGTGTAGATAAGAAGGATCCAATCTGAAGACAAACAAACAAAGACGAACGACGAACAGATCCGAGCAAATCCACCAGATACAGATCCACCGGAGACATACCTCCACACGCCCACCGACGATGCTAGACGCATCACCGGAACGGGGACTAGGCGGGGTGACCTTTATTCCATCTTCAGGGAGTAGCCGTTGTCTCGCCTTCTTGAATAGGACACAAACCCTAACAAATCTCGAAAAAGGATCTAAAAACGGAGCCCTCCCACCGGCAAGGGCCGGGATCCACTCCGTCCCCATAACCCTAAGGCCACGGTAGACGGGGCGGACCGACACCGGCGTCGGCGGGAGGCAGAGAAACCCTAGTTTTTTTGGGTAGGAAGCGGCTGGCTAGAGCTCCAAATACTATATACAAGGCCTGACAGACATCCTAAACCTTTGCATATTTTTTTGTTAAAAAATTAATGATTTTTTTGAAAAACTTCTAATCTATTCATCTTTAATCATGGTAGTACAACGAACATAAAAAAGTAATAAAAATTAGATCTAGATACATAGACCACCTAGCGACGACTACAAGCACTGAAGTGAGCCGTTGGCGCATCGCCGCCATCACCCCTCCCTCACAGGAGCGGGCAAAACTTGTTGTTCTACATAGCCAGGAAGTCGTCGTACTAAGGCCGCATAGGACCAGCGCACCAAAACAGCAACCACTGTCGTTGAAGAGTAACGTAGATCAGAAGGATCCAATAAGATACGCGAATGTAGATGAATTACGACTAAATCCGAGCAAATCCGCAAAGGACAGATCCCCGAAAACACACCTCCACACAACCACCGACGATGATGCCATGGCCCCAAAGCCACCGAAGACGAGGCGGACCTACAGTGACACCGGCGAGAGACAAAGAAAACTTAGGCTATTTCTTGAAGGAGGAGGGGGCCTGTTCCATAAAATTAATAATTTGGTAAAACTAACTGATAATTTTCAGCCCCTCACAAAAATTACGATGTAAGGATATACTATGAGGGCTATGACGAGATGTTAGCAACGTCAGCCAATACGTGTTTGCTCATCTTTTTTTCTCTGAAAGGAGGTTGTAGCCTTCAACCTGTGCGCGGCAGTGTAATGCACACAACTATTTCTTATCCTATATACTTAAAAAGTTCACCCCCACTACTTGATTTATCTCAACATGCAGCATAGACACCTCAGCATCCAATCACATCCAGCCACATCGTATCATCACCAGATCTGCCACTTCAGCATTTTTTTTTCAACTAATCACATGATTTAATTTTTATTTGTACTAAGCAGCCACCTCCGTGGTCAATGAAGCAAGCAATCGTTTCCTATTCTGCCCTTTCCGTAACTGACAGGTTAGTAAACGATTTGCTCTTCCACATTCCACGGTGACCCCCTAACCACAATGACCCACTCTTTTCTCCTTGAGATTGCGTCTCATCTATCCTTTGATCTGTCCATCCCCTTCTCTCTCACGCCGCCGGCTACCTCGCGGCCCACCGCGCCTCTATCCTCACATCCTCCTGCGGCCACCGTGCGCCTTGCCGCGGGGTCACGAACGACCTACCAGCGCACTAAGCCGTCGGCCTACCTCCGCGGCGAAGTTGCCGTGTGGCCGGCTGGCGGCTGCCCTACGCAATTCGGATCTTGAGAGATTGGAGTGAAGTGAGGAAATCAGATTGGAGTTTTTATTTTCTTCCTTCCTAAGGTCAAAATTATACAGGTGAACATGAACCTTGCAGAAATTTTTGTTTGGTGACTATGGCGATTTGTTCTATGCCGATTCATTTGGTAATAATCACCCAATGACAAATTAGTCGGAACACCATGACTAGCCACTGAACTCTGGTCATCAAGCTGTTGGTCATCTAATTATCTTCTTTATCAAGATGGATGTTCCGCCAAAAATATGCATGGCTGCCGGTGATTACGAGGTGTTTCCTCACTTCTCCATTTCAGTTACGTGGCATAGGGACTAATCCAAGGCATGCATAGCCAAACCAAGATCAATCTTCCATGCTCAAGGTCATATGTAATTAGAATCACCATTTTGGTACCCGAATACCTGAAACCTAAGGTATATAATGATAAGATATGGTCATTATGCTTGATTTTCTTCACAGACATGGATCTGTTATTTTTATTTCCCATGATGTATTTTTCCTTCCTGAAATATGAAAATGCATTCAGGGGCGACCATGTGTTGTCATTATTCCGCATCCCATGATCTGATGAGATTAAATGAGAAGTATGAAATGCTAGCTGTAGCATTAGAAAAACAAAAGTTGATGATGTTCAGCTGTATGGAAAGATTTGGTATGTCCAGGACTACAATCATGAGAAGATTGTTTCTAGAGGACCAAAGATGGTTTAGTATAAATCCTTGCGGCGGATTTACATACTTCATATTATCTAGCATTTGACCTTTGTTATGTTGCACCTAGATATTGAAAGTGGTTCTTCAGATGTTGAAACAAAGTACAGGCATGTCATAAATCCTTTTGGTGCCTTTTCAAGTAAGGCAGATATATGTGAACATATCATCAGCAACCTGTGTTATTTATGGTAAGTATTCAGTTAAAGTTTCAACCTTTCTTAATTTTTAAGGTCCACTCACCTCTGTTCACTAAGCATAGTTGGTTCGTAGATCTACCTTTCTTCCTCTGTTTCAGTTAAATCTAAACAAATAAATCCCTACTGATTGCATTTTTGTGCTCAGGTGTTCTGCAATTGCAAATGATGAACTGACCAAGTGGTTATCTTCTAGGTGTAAAATATTGGCATTTATCAAACAAGTCGATACGATTGTAGTATTTCATAGTACTTCTTAATTAGCTGGATATGCTCTACTCCAGCTTGCTCGCGGGACACATCTAAATGTCGGTACGCCTTGTTTATTGGCTATCATGTTTCTGGGATACTATCTATGAAGTTTATTAAAGAGAGTAGAGAATATATATTTGTATCATTCTTAACGCTCTTCCATTGTAGCCTCCATCTCCTCGGACCTCTGTTGTCACGACGTCCTATTTTTGTTATTTATATGAAGAACATGTGGCACTCGACCTGAATATTGGGATGTTCACCACTGGTCCTTCGACAC
Source organism: Triticum monococcum (assembly GCA_034509565.1). NCBI lineage: Eukaryota > Viridiplantae > Streptophyta > Magnoliopsida > Poales > Poaceae > Triticum > Triticum monococcum. The sequence goes on from CM067847.1 coordinate 703,811,500, forward strand.
ATTGCTTCGATGCCGATAATATTTCCAGCTAGATTTGATGACCTTTCCATTTACATGGTCTTATTTCAGGTAAATGCCTTTGCTGCCACAAATAGAGAGATATGGATCATGTGAATCAGTTAATATTATGTTGTCCTACAATATTGTAAGGATAAACTTCCTCTGGTATGCCATTGAGGACAATGATACATGATAGATGGGAAGTTAAAAGCCACAGCTCAAATCCGTTAATTTTTGTGTACTATATGATTGTCTCAGTCCATGCCATTTGTGTTCTGTTTGACTCGCTGAAATGGAAAAAATAATCAGAATAGTCTTATTGTCCGAGGTCTAAAAAACGTCATGCTTGAGATCATAAACTTCAAGAATATGGGTCTTAGTGATTATCTATGTATAGTTCTCATGCTCTTTACAATATTGTGTCGTACTTACTTTGGCCAAAACACAGAAAATGACACAGTACTATTTTGCTTTGATGAACATGACTGATTTCATTATTCATGATACTTGAGCTTACTCTCTGTCAAATATATCAAGATACTACAATGGACAATGTCCGTATTTAGTTTTCATTCTTTTTCATATTTGACAATCTTTTGATTTTGTCCATTGTATTGTTTATATCTTAAGATTTTAAACTTTCTTGGCCAAGAAAGATATAAAAAATACAATGCTGTGGGGTATTTTTTATATCTTTCTTGGCCAAGAAAGTTTAAATTTATCTATTATTATGTGAATCAAACCAAGAGTTCCCGCAGCAACGCGCGGAGTATCATCTAGTTTAATTAGCGTAAGGCAACAAACCAGAAACATCAACAAGTACAGGCATAGGAAACCACGATCGGATCATAACAAGATATGAAATTAGCACCTATAACCAACGGTGATGCCAACCTAAAATATCTGTGGGGTCAATGGTATTTTTTGAATCTTTTTCTTCATTATAAACAGTAATTAAACACTATTTTAGGCTTATTTTTAAAAAAGTTGTGGGGTTTGTTGACCCCACAGCTAACACGTAGCTTCGCTGCTGCCTACGATCAAGTCAATTTTTTCTGCGTCAACACCTTCAAGAAGGAATAAGCATTCTTGTGTTGTCATTGTCAAGTCTGGTCAGAGATATAGTTGCATTGGCCAGTACTTCAATCTTGATGATGGATCTTCCAATAGTTGCATTGGCCAGAACTTCAATTAGGTTGGGAAGACATTAGCAAATTTGTGGGACGCTGAAAGATCGTGGATGTCGCCTATAGGGGGGTGAATAGGTGAATAGGCGTTTTAAAATAATTACGATTTGGGCTTGAACAAATGCGGAATAAATCTAGCGGTTAATTTGTCAAGCACAAAACCTAAAACAACTAGGCTCACCTATGTGCACCAACAACTTATGCTAAGCAAGATACGCAACTATGTGATAGCAAGATATATGACAAGAAACAATATGGCTATCACAAAGTAAAGTGCATAAGTAAAGGGGCTCGGGTAAGAGATAACCGAGGCACACGAAGACGATGATGTATCCCGAAGTTCACACCCTTGCGGATGCTAATCTCCGTTTGGAGCGGTGTGGAGGCACAATGCTCCCCAAGAAGCCACTAGGGCCACCGTAATCTCCTCACGCCCTCGCACAATGCAAGATGCCGCGATTCCACTAAGGGACCCTTGAGGGCGGTCACCGAACCCGTACAAATGGCAACCCTTGGGGGCGGTCACCGAACCCGTACACTTTGGCAACCCTTGGGGGCGGTCACCGGTACCCGTCAAATAGCTCGGGGCGATCTCCACAACCTAATTGGAGACCCCGACGCTTACCCGGAGCTTTGCACCACAATGATTGAGCTCCAAACACCAACAACCGTCTAGGGCACCCAAGCACCCAAGAGGAACAAGCTCAAAGATACCAAGCACCCAAGAGTAATAAGCTTCTCAACTTGTAACTTCCACGTATCACGTGAAGAACTCAAACCGATGCACCAAATGCAATGGCAAGGGCACACGGAGTGCCCAAGTCCTTCTCTCCCAAATCCCACCAAAGCAACTAATGCTAGGGGGGAAAATGAGAGGAAGAACAAGAAGAAGAACACCAAGAACTCCAAGATCTAGATCCAAGGGGTTCCCCTCACATAGAGGAGAAAGTGATTGGTGGAAATGTGGATCTAGATCTCCTCTCTCTTTTCCCTCAAAAACTAGCAAGAATCCATGGAGGGATTGAGAGTTAGCAAGCTCGAAGAAAGTCAACAATGGGGGAAGAACACGAGCTCAAAGGATTAAGGTTCAACGGGGAAGAAGACCCCCTTTTATAGGAGGGGGAAAATCCAACCGTTAACCCCCCACTCAGCCCCGCAGAGAGCGGTACTACCGCGGAGGCAGGGCGGTACTACCGCTCGTAAGCGGTACTACCGCTCCCCCTCAGCGGTACTGCCACGCCAGAAGAAAAGGGCTGGGGCTGGGACCCAGAGCGGTACTACCGCGGAGGTAGGGCGGTACTACCGCTCACAAGCAGTACTACCGCCACTACTACCGCAGCTAGTACCGCAAAACCCGACACGAGAAAATGCGCACTCGAATCGAAGCGGAAGGAGCACGAAGCCACAGCGGTACTGCGGCTGAGCCCAGCAAGCGGTACTACCGCTCCGAGGAGCGGTACTACCGCTTAGTGGACTGCAGCCGTACTACCGCTCCAACCACTGTGTCGAGGCGGTAGGAGTACGGATCCGCAGAGGCACTGCTGCTGAGGCCATCAAGCGGTACTACCGCTCCGAGGAGCGGTACTTCCGCTTAGTGAGCCTCAGCGGTACTACCGCTGTGGCCCGCAGTACTACCGCTGGGTCTAGGAGAAAACCCACACTCCAGAAAACCAGAACTGCCATAACTTCTGCATATGAGCTCCGAATTGAGCAAACTCAAGCTTGTTGAAAACAAGACGACGAGTAGCATCAAAACAGCAACTGGTTATAGTAAGAAGAGGCAGGGGAGGTATGCCAACAAATAGAGGAGTGAAACCTCCAACCAAGAAGAACCGGCAAAACCTCCAACATCGAAAACATCATAGAAGATGCATGCGAACTCCGTTTTCGATGAACTCAAGCTTGTCATCAAGATGACCATAAGCTCTAAGACTCACAAAGAGAACCAAACAAGAACCAAGAAAGATGATGCAAGGATGCAATGGTTTGAGCTCTCAGCGAACGATACGATCAAGCTACTCATCGAGAGCCCCCCTTGATAGTACGGCAATCGATCCTATAACCCGGTCTCCCAACTACCATCATGAGACCGGTAAAATAGAAAACCTACCAAGGGCAAACCTTTGCCTTGCACATGGTCCACTTGAGCTAGATGATGACGATCTTGACTTCCTCAAGTTGGACCACCTTTCGTGATTGTGTTGGCTCGATGAAGACTAGTTGATTGCTCCCCCATACTCCACTATGGGTGAGCCACTCTTCGGCACATCTTCACAAGTTCATTATCACCACAAAGGGCGGCAAGCTTCAAGCATTTGATCTCTTCGTGATGCTCCACTTGAACTTGCACACTGCAACCTAACCCCACAAAGAACTCTCACGAAGACCATGGGTTAGTACACAAAGCGTAATTGACAATTCTTACCATACCATGGGATCACTTGATCCCTCTCGGTACATCTTCTGCGCTTTGTGAGTTGATCAACTTGATTCACTCTTAACTTAGTCTTGATCAACCTTGAACCTTTCCAATTCTCTTCATTTGGATGATGTCTTGAAGGTAGACATGAATGATCACACAATCTTCTTCTTCAAGACATGCTTGCAATAAGCTCAACTCTCACATGACCAATCTTTGGATAATTCCTTGAATAACACCTTGGTCGACACAAACTCTCCTTGAAATCAACACATGTACTCCAAGAAAAGCATATGGACAAAACCTTCAACTCAAGGCAACCATTAGTCCATAGAGATTGTCATCAATTACCAAAACCAAACATGGGGGCACCGCATGTTCTTTCAATCTCCCCCATTTTGGTAATTGATGACAATCACTTTCAAGAGAGTTTAATACAAGGAATTATGCATCACCATGCAATGCAACAACCAATAATGCATGCGTATGAGATGCAAAAGCTTAGGAACAAAACCAAAGCAAGGAGAAAACTCTAAAGACTTCTCCACAAAGATCTCCGAAACCTCCACAAAACTCTCTGAAACTTCTCCCCCATTGGCATCGATTGCCAAAATGGGCGAAAAGCTTAGAAGGCCAATATACATTGAGTTCCTCCATAAGTTGTGTATTTCTCAACAAGAGAGTGGAATGCAATACACATATCCAACGGTAAATACTTGGAGGAAGACAAACTATATTGAGGCCCAAAGATTGCTAAAGGAAGATATGCCACAAAGACATAATCGACAGAGACACAAGCAATCAAGCGATCAAAAGATACCAATTGAAGCAAGCTATCAAAAGATACCAATTGAACCAACTAGGCCACAGATCCTACGAGCCACAAGAAAGAAAGATATTATTATATGAGCAGAGGAGTGTTCTAAAGAAACTAGAGAAGCTCCCCATGATTTGTGCACACCAAGAATTTTTGTATTTGGATACAAAGTGCACAAAATAGGATCATAGCTCCCCCAAAATCAATAGAAACTTACAACAAGTGCAAGTGAGCATATAGGAAACTACGCCTAGTACTTGCAACTAACACATGGTTGAGCAACAAGTAAAAGAGGCAACTTAAGAATGGGCTCAACCAAAATGATGTGTGTGAGTCAAGGCAATGCACTTGAGAAGACTAATATACGAATGAGCATTAAGCATCAATAAAGTCTTGAAAGAATGAGGCACACGGTGCACGGCCTATCATTCCCACAAGGCCTATCATTCCCACACACAACTAGCAAATGGGTTCACAAGCTTACTAATAAGCATATAAAGAACCTATGCTTGTGATAACCCGTGGTGAAGATAGAAGATGAAAGCCTCATCAAGACGAGGGATACCATTAAGATGGCAAAGCCTCGTAAAGATAAGCATGAGGAAAGTAATCTTCACCACACAAGAGTGCATCAAGATGCAACGAGATAAGACACGCACTCAAGGAAAAAGCTTTCACGGAGCCACCAAAGAAATAACATAAGAAAGACAAGGTGGTTGTGAAAGAAAGGATATCAACTAGATATGCAACTTTTCTCAAGTGTATAAGATTCTAGGTAGACGATATCTACAAAGAAGGATGTACACCCGAAATAGTTGCAACACGAGGAATAAGATATCCACGAGGAAATCATAAATATACCAATAAGATATTTGCTTGAAAGCATAGCACATGGCTAGATATAGTCTTATTGTATACAAACAAATTCCTACTACACAACTATCAAAGACATCACAACTAGCAACATGAGATCATCGTTGAGATGCTTTGAGAATGGAAACAAGTATCACAAGAAAGAATGGATAACATGCCATGATACAACCTACACAAGGTTGATGCAAGAAATGTGTGCATGAAGTATATGAAGATACTTGTTACCGAGATAACATTGGAAGGATGTAGTAGATACCAATCGAAGGTACAATGTAGTTCATTGATCATCCTAGCTTGACTCCAATAAGCCCATGGTGACAACTCCTTCCTTCTGAGTGAGCCAAGCATCCAATGCATCTCCACTTGTTCCTAGAACAACAACACAAACAAAATGGTACCCAAATTCATTGGGACCAAAGAGTTAGAGAACCAACAACACATAGGACAAACTCCACATAAATATGTGCATATAGATATGAAAATGAATTTCATGCACATCTCATCCAATTTGAGACTTGATGGAGTTTCCCCTACATATTGGGTCAAAGAAGGAAGCATGCCAAAGATACTACACGAAGTAAATATGCATGCTTAAGACTTTCAAGAACCGATACCAAAAGACAAAGAAAAACCAAGGAAAGAAAGGATACCAAATGAATAAATCATCACTTGGAACAAGGAATGAGATATCCATTGATATACGCAAAGAAGAGACATCAAACTCCCAAAAGAGAGGATGGTTCCAAACAAACCAAGCTCTCTACAAAGTTTCATGATGGCACAAAGTACCAAAATGAAAATGGCTTGCCTTCCACCAACACACACTTGATCGCAAGATGAGTGTTTTATAGAAAATAGGATAGCTTCCCCAAGACTAGTGCATTAGAGAAAATTTGCATTGAATACAAAATGCACAAGGTGGGATCACCACTTTCACTATATCTAGAAAACACTAGACAAGATCAAGAAATACACAAGATCCACAAGTGGTATGGAAGACAAAGGGAGTTGATACAAACATTGGCAAGAGAAAGGGAAAATAAAAAGCAAAAGCCAATGTAAAGATGATCAATAATTTCTACCACACATAAGTGAGTACCAATTGTCAAAAGACAAGAAGTATTTGGGAATAATTCCCGGTGGTAGATAACAAGGATATCCGACATCATCTTCACACCAAACAAAAAGCAAATTGCAACTTGTAGAGCTAACATGCCACCTAGGAACAAGATAATTTACAATATCAACTCTAGATGACAATATCTCAAATGTACACATTTTCTAGGCTAGTAATATACACGTAGCATATTACTCCCCCATAATGTGATACCAATTAAAGATAGACAAGAGGCAATTAAAGGATCCAACAAGAGATAATTAATGGACTATTTAGAATTTGAATTTCTCATGAGAGGACATACCACATAGCAACTAGATAATCTTGTAATATCAATACTAGATGGTATTCCTCATGTACACACATTTATAGGATTGTGAGGTGCACAAAGCACATCACTCCCCCACAATGGGATATTCCATTAATCTCTCACAAGAGCCAACTAAGATACAAGAAGAAGCATAAAGGCTCTACGCACGACACACACGTACATGATGTCCAAACCAACACACAAGTTGGAAGCACAACATATACAAACACATGCAAGGAACAAAGCCAAACATGCAAAGGGGCAAGTAACTTTCAATGTAAACAATTTAAGCACGAGTTACCGCAAGGAGAAACATTGGATATAAGATAGAAACTTGATAATCCGAATGACTTGGCTTGAGACAATAAGTATGATGAAGTACCCTTAATTCTTCATAATATAGCCAAGTCTCCAATGACCTCCAACATCACCTGTTGATCAAGTTTGAGCTTGTTGGTCCCCAACCAAGTTGGGTCCTAAGAGGTTAGTCACAATAGGCTTGGCTACCCAAATGGTTCTTTGCTTCAAACCACTTTGAGTACCCACAAACTTGGCAACCACATTGCCAACCTTATCCTTCCCAAGAGAATAGACATCATCAATAATAATTGGGTTGGATAAGTTACCATTAGTGCATGAAGAAGCGAGGTGACCTTTCTCGCGACATAGGTAGCAACGTCTACTCTTCACTTTCTTCTCACTTGATTTCTCAACTTGAGAAGCATTAGCTTGAGTCTTCTTGGGAAGAGGCCTTTCTTCAACTTGAGGTTGAGAATGAGAGTGAACTTGTGGCCGCTTCCCTTGTTGCTTGTCACTAATGGGCTTCTTCTTCAATGGGCAAGATCTAACATGATGCCCTTCTACTTTGCACTTGAAGCAAATAATCTTGGCCGAATTCTTGACTTGTTCTTGGCCCTTCTTCTTGATCATCTTGGACTTCTTCTTCTTATTGGAGTTGAATCCAAGTCCACCTTTGTCATTGGGGGATTTTTGCACACTCAAGATACTGTTGAGTGTGGATTTCCCTTCATGACTCTTTTCCAAGTCTTTCTTCAAAGAAGTGACTTGGGCCTTGAGCTCTTTGATTTCCTCTACATGGTTAGTCTCAACACAAGTACTAGAGGAAGTATAAGCTTCATCGTTAGAGCAACAAGGCAAGAAAAGCAATTCATCACAAGATGTACCAACATTGTGAGTAGATGAATTACAAGGACTAGCACATGGCAATATAGAATTTTGACTAGAAGTGGTGCTAGTATCCACATGAGGATCACTAGATGTTACCTTAGTAAGCATGGCCTCATGAGCTAATTTTAGCACATTATGGGATACTAGGAGATCATCATGAGAGCTTGTGAGCTTTACATGATTTTCTTCCAACATTTCATAATTGCTAGATAGCAACTCAAGTTGAGCCCTTAGCTCAACATTCTCCTTCAGTATGGATGCTTCACAAGAGATAGAGTTAGTAGCACAATCATCATCATTAGCAACAAGAGGAGAAGACAACTTGGCAAGCTCTTTAGAATATGAAGCTTTAAGTTGAGCATGAGACTCGGTGAGTTTGATGAGCTCACTCTTAATGACCCTTGAGCCATTTTTGAGGTGCTCAAAGTCCTCAAGGAGTTTAGCATGCGCAACTTCAAGCTCCTCATTTTTAGTTTCAAAATCATTGGCCACCTCAAGAGCTCTATCACGAGATTCCCTCACTCTAGATAATTCTAGAGCAAAAGTCTCCTCAAGAGATTCCTTGGTGGTTTGTTCAAGTTCAAGAGCTTGAGAGAGGTCCGCAATTTCATTTGCGTAATCACGCTCATAACCTTCCATTTTATCAATGGTGACCTCATGCTCCTCAAGACGAGATTCCAACTCATCAATATACTTCTTGCCCTCAATGGCAATGGACATGATTTCCATGAAGTTGGAACGAGCAATTTTATTTTTATGAAGAGCTTTAAAAACTATTTCCCCCTTAATTTTTAAGGAGGCAACATTATCATTCTCTTCATTATTATCCTCATCATCATTAGCATCAACATCATCATCAAGAGACATATTGGGTTTCAAAGTAGGAGATACCTTTGAAGCCTTAGCCATAAGGCAAAAAGCAATAGATGATGATGTAGGATCCCTTCAAGCACCATTTAAAACCACATCTTGTTCAATGGAGTGTTGGGTTTCCTCTACATTGTTAGCACAACAACTCGAGAAAATAGATACATTTTTATCATGGCAACCAGGCATAGCAAGCATATCATCATGAGATTTAGTCAAGTAATTTCTACATGATATGCAAGAACTATCAACACAAGCATGTGAGACATTTGGAGTGCTCGAAGTGTTAAAGCCCAAAGAAGGAGCATTGCAATAAGATAGTGATGAAGGATCATCCACAATAAGCATGCTATCATCATTGCAATGGCCAACACTACTCACCATATCATTACCTTGTAGCAAACCACATGTAGGTGAAGTAGAAGAAGTTGAGAAGACTATAAGACCGGAGGTGGAGGGAGAACAATCATCCCCACAAATCTTGGACACTCCATATTTATCTTGAAGCTTCGTCCACAACTCATGAGCATCCCGGAACGGCATGAGTTGAAATATAACTACATTGCTCAAAGCATCGAAAAGCACATTAGAAGCTTGAGCATTGAGATAAGAGTTTTTCTCATCCTCTAAGGATAATCTTTGGGGATCCTTTGGAGGAGAAAAACCCATATCTACAATTCGCTCTAAATTTGGGTCCATGACCCTAAAGAGATTAAGCATGCGAATTACCCAAACATCAAAATTTGTGCCATCGAAACTAAGAGTTTCAGAGAATCCTAAACCCCTAGTCTACATCCTTACTCTCTAGGCGGTTAAGCCCTATAAAGAGAGACGAGGCTCTGATACCAATTGAAAGATCGTGGATGTCGCCTAGAGGGGGGGTGAATAGGCGTTTTAAAATAATTACGGTTTAGGCTTGAACAAATGCGGAATAAACCTAGCGGTTAATTTGTCAAGCACAAAACCTAAAACAATTAGGCTCACCTATGTGCACCAACAACTTATGCTAAGCAAGATACGCAACTATGTGATAGCAAGATATATGACAAGAAACAATATGGCTATCACAAAGTAAAGTGCATAAGTAAAGGGGCTCGGGTAAGAGATAACCGAGGCACACGAAGACGATGATGTATCCCGAAGTTCACACCCTTGCGGATGCTAATCTCCGTTTGGAGCGGTGTGGAGGCACAATGCTCCCCAAGAAGCCACTAGGGCCACCGTAATCTCCTCACGCCCTCGCACAATGCAAGATGCCGTGATTCCACTAAGGGACCCTTGAGGGCGGTCACCGAACCCGTACAAATGGCAACCCTTGGGGGCGGTCACCGAACCCGTACACTTTGGCAACCCTTGGGGGCAGTCACCGGTACCCGTCAAATTGCTCGGGGCGATCTCCACAACCTAATTGGAGACCCCGACGCTTGCCCGGAGCTTTGCACCACAATGATTGAGCTCCGAACACCAACAACCGTCTAGGGCACCCAAGCACCCAAGAGGAACAAGCTCAAAGGTACCAAGCACCCAAGAGTAATAAGCTTCTCAACTTGTAACTTCCACGTATCACGTGGAGAACTCAAACCGATGCACCAAATGCAATGGCAAGGGCACACAGAGTGCCCAAGTCCTTCTCTCCCAAATCCCACCAAAGCAACTAATGCTAGGGGGGGGAATGAGAGGAAGAACAAGAAGGAGAACACCAAGAACTCCAAGATCTAGATCCAAGGGGTTCCCCTCACATAGAGGAGAAAGTGATTGGTGGAAATGTGGATCTAGATCTCCTCTCTCTTTTCCCTCAAAAACTAGCAAGAATCCATGGAGGGATTGAGAGTTAGCAAGCTCGAAGAAAGTCAACAATGGGGGAAGAACATGAGCTCAAAGGATTAAGGTTCAACGGGGAAGAAGACCCCCTTTTATAGGAGGGGGAAAATCCAACCGTTAACCCCCACTCAGCCCCGCAGAGAGCGGTACTACCGCGGAGGCAGGGCGGTACTACCGCTCCCCCTCAGCGGTACTGCCACGCCAGAAGAAAAGGGCTGGGGCTGGGACCCAGAGCGGTACTACCGCGGAGGTAGGGCGGTACTACCGCTCACAAGCAGTACTACCGCCACTACTACCGCAGCTAGTACCGCAAAACCCGACACGAGAAAATGCGCACTCGAATCGAAGCGGAAGGAGCACGAAGCCACAGCGGTACTGCGGCTGAGCCCAGCAAGCGGTACTACCGCTCCGAGGAGCGGTACTACCGCTTAGTGGACTGCAGCCGTACTACCGCTCCAACCACTGTGTCGAGGCGGTAGGAGTACGGATCCGCAGAGGCACTGCTGCTGAGGCCATCAAGCGGTACTACCGCTCCGAGGAGCGGTACTTCCGCTTAGTGAGCCTCAGCGGTACTACCGCTGTGGCCCGCGGTACTACCGCTGGGTCTAGGAGAAAACCCACACTCCAGAAAACCAGAACTGCCATAACTTCTGCATATGAGCTCCGAATTGAGCAAACTCAAGCTTGTTGAAAACAAGACGACGAGTAGCATCAAAACAGCGACTGGTTATAGTAAGAAGAGGCAGGGGAGGTATGCCAACAAATAGAGGAGTGAAACCTCCAACCGAGAAGAACCGGCAAAACCTCCAACATCGAAAACATCATAGAAGATGCATGCGAACTCCGTTTTCGATGAACTCAAGCTTGTCATCAAGATGACCATAAGCTCTAAGACTCACAAAGAGAACCAAACAAGAACCAAGAAAGATGATGCAAGGATGCAATGGTTTGAGCTCTCAGCGAACGATATGATCAAGCTACTCATCGAGAGCCCCCCTTGATAGTACGGCAATCGATCCTATAACCCGGTCTCCCAACTACCATCATGAGACCGGTAAAATAGAAAACCTACCAAGGGCAAACCTTTGCCTTGCACATGGTCCACTTGAGCTAGATGATGACGATCTTGACTTCCTCAAGTTGGACCACCTTTCGTGATTGTGTTGGCTCGATGAAGACTAGTTGATTGCTCCCCCATACTCCACTATGGGTGAGCCACTCTTCCGCACATCTTCACAAGTTCATTATCACCACAAAGGGCGGCAAGCTTCAAGCATTTGATCTCTTCGTGATGCTCCACTTGAACTTGGACACCGCAACCTAACCCCACAAAGAACTCTCACGAAGACCATGGGTTAGTACACAAAGCATGATTGACAATTCTTACCATACCATGGGATCACTTGATCCCTCTCGGTACATCTTCTGCGCTTTGTGAGTTGATCAACTTGATTCACTCTTAACTTAGTCTTGATCAACCTTGAACCTTTCCAATTCTCTTCATTTGGATGATGTCTTGAAGGTAGACATGAATGATCACACAATCTTCTTCTTCAAGACATGCTTGCAATAAGCTCAACTCTCACATGACCAATCTTTGGATAATTCCTTGAATAACACCTTGGTCGACACAAACTCTCCTTGAAATCAACACATGTACTCCAAGAAAAGCATATGGACAAAACCTTCAACTCAAGGCAACCATTAGTCCATGGAGATTGTCATCAATTACCAAAACCAAACATGGGGGCACCGCATGTTCTTTCAGACGCCTTCCCAACTTGGACCACAGCCTCAGCCGTCAGGAGGGCCGCCCATATCTTGGGGCAAATGTGCCCATCCTACCATCAGTGAGTCGACCTGTACCATCCACTATGGATGTGTTTGGTTGCTCGCATTAGGCCCAATCAGGCCAGGGCGGGCAGTTTTCAGCCTGTTTGGTTGCCTGATCCATATCAAAATCTTGGCTCGCACGAAACTTAAAGCAGTGCTCAGCCAGGCCCATTAGGAATGGCCGAAACGGCCGTTTCCAGCGAGCCAGGCTCGAGCGATGCAGGGGAGAGGAACGCTGCACCGCACAACTGTGACAGGGAGATGGCGGGAGCGAGGGCGCATCTTCGAAAAAAGTGGCAGGACGAATTCGAGTCACCGTCTGCCGATTTGGTCGCCCTATATATCCAAGGTAACCGCCGCGGCAAAACTCCCACCATCATTTTTTCCCTCTTGAGCTTTCCCTCCGGCGCAGATCCCCTTCGACAACGAGGTAAGCGGCACAACTACTCCAGCAACCAGTTGGCTGCTGTGGCGGATCGACTACTCCTCCTCTCCGACGTGCCAGGCACCTCCTCCGCGGCTCTTCCGATGGCGTCTGTAAGTTCAATCACCACCTCCTCTCTTTTTTGCGGGGTAAAAAGGAATTTCATTACTCAAGGAGGCCGCTCAACCATACAGTGATTTACAATGTCGTGCAAGCCAGATCCCAACCACACGGCGGTGCGACGGGTACTACGACCATAAGCGACAAGAGCATGACTAACAGTGTTTTGAGAACGACTAATATGGCTAATAGAAATCTTCCGAGGGTCATCTGCAATTAACCCAAGAACACCTCCTCTCTACTAGTTCTAGCTAGATCTGTCGATGTGGTAGGGTTAGATTGGAATTTTCCGATATGTTTGACTGTGATGTTGTAGTAGCTACTTATGATGAATGGGAAGCATCACGCGGGCTTGGTTGGACCTAATGCAGGCAACCAAACACGCCCTACGTAAAACCCGTAATTTGTTTTATGTAAGTCCAGCATTGCTCCGAAACTTCCAAAATCTTTTGTCTCTTCCACTCAGAAACAAAGCAAAGTATCAATGTTTGCCTAAAAAAACAAAACAGAGGATCATCCTCGCATATTCTTGAGACGAACTCAAACTCTACTACCACCTACTCGGCGGATCGTGCCTACTCGGCCAACGTACAGACACGCATAACGACCGAAGCCGGCGACCGAGGAATCATATCGGGTCCCCGTCCACGCTGCCGACGTGTGTGCGGTGGACAACATCCCCCACGTCGACTCATCACTCCCCGGACAACGACGCCGCCGGCCAGCGTACTGCGTACGTACGTACCCAACTTTCCCCGGGAAACCGTGTGGGTTCCGACGGACGGACGGACACCCGTCCGCTCCCCAGCCGCGGCCGCGCGCCTGCGCGTGCACCCAGGGGCATAGACTAGACTTGCTATGCCGGCGTCAACCGGCGATTCGTCAAGGTTCCAACCCGAGCGAGCCCCTGAAGCTTTCAGTCACGTGAAAGTTACGTCGAACCGTCTTGATGGATACGATGCCTTGGCGAACTTGGCCCTGAGAGGTCGACGAGGCCTGACACGTTGCATGTAAAGTCGCAGTTTCCTTGCGTTCAGCTGGGAAGATCACCCTGGAGTGCAGTGGCCCCGAGCTCTTCAAATACCCCCAACCACACCCTTGTCTCTTCCTCATCCCAAGCTCACCACACCACGCACGCGGCGATCACAAAGTGCACTTGCAAAGTTGCACCGCTCGAGTCGAGCCACACGTTTGATATTCATAAGTGCAGTTAGGAACTACTCACTGATCTTCCAGACATGGCGAGTCCTCGCGGTCTGGCAGGGCTCCTCTGCTTCGCCCTCGCGGCCGCGGCAGCGAGCGCGGCGCAGTACCGGGTCGGCGAGCAGCGGGGGTGGAGCGTGCCGGCGGCCGGCGCCGAGCCGCTGAACACGTGGTCGTCGCGGATGCGGTTCATCATCGGCGACCAGCTCCGTAAGCCCCACGCCCGGTCGAACGATCGTACGAACGAAGCTTCCTGGCCATGCATGGTGATCTGACGTGCTTTCTCTTGCTCTGTTTTTTTAACAGTGTTCGTGTACCCCAAGGACACGGACTCGGTGCTGCTGGTGGACCAGGCGGCGTACAACGCGTGCAACACCACGACCTACGTGAGCAAGTTCCAGGGCGGCAGCACCGTTTTCACGCTCGACCGCTCCGGCCCCTTCTTCTTCATCAGCGGCAACGAGGCCAGCTGCAAGGCCGAGCAGAAGCTCATCGTCGTCGTGCTCTCCGTCGACCACACCCCGCCGGGCCTCCTGCCGCCGCCCCCTCCCCCCTCCATGCCGCCGTCGTCCGCGCCGCCCATGCCCAGCCCGACGTCGCCTCCTTCCATGACGCCGCCGTCCGCCGCGCCCATGCCCAGCCCGATGTCTCCGCCTTCCATGACACCGCCGTCCGCCGCGCCGATGCCCACCCCGATGTCTCCTCCTTCCATGATGCCGCCGTCCGCCGCGCCGATGCCCACCCCGATGTCTCCTCCTTCCATGATGCCGCCGTCCGCCGCGCCGATGCCCAGCCCGATGTTTCCTCCTTCCATGACACCGCCGGCCGGCGCGCCGATGCCGAGCCCGATGTCCCCTCCTTCCATGGCACCGCCGTCCGGCGCACCGATGCCGAGCCCGATGTCTCCGGCGGCTGCACCCGGGGCAACCCCGGACTCGCCACCATCGCCGACTGGTCTAGCGCCGTCGCCGGGTACACCTGGAGGCGGATCATCGCCGGGCACCCCTGGATCCGACGCGAGCAGCCCGCCGGCGCCGGGGGCCGACGGGGCCAACTCGACCACGCCGGGGAGCGCGGCTGCTCCGGTGACGGCAGGCCTGATCGGCACGCTTGCAGCAGGCATCGGCTACGCCATGCTCGCTATCTGAGTGTTCTTTTCCTTTGTATAGTGTGTAAATTGCGAGATGCCACTCATGCTCTGCAGAGGATTTACCTTTGTACGTACAGTATTTGTTTTCCGATGGTGAAATTATAATAAGAGATAGTACGTTTGAGCTTTTTATATTCTTTTTTGAACGATGCTTGGGTCCCGAAGGACCAAGAAACTTAATTAATTAAACTTGGAACAGAGCTACAGTGCAGTTTACAACCGGACCGAAACTGAAGAGGAAAAAGTACAGACCGATCATGACATTTGGAAGAAGGTCCCAAAAAGAGAAAGAGAAACGAAGTCGGGACTTGAGCATCCGCTCGGCTTAGGCCGATGTTAGGGCCCAGCTGACCGGCTAAGCGCTCGATCGGTCACCTCCCTGGCCGTTAGATGCGAGCACGCCTGGCCACTGATCCTCTTCCTTGCCTAGGCTCTTCTTGCAAAACAGCTTGCAATAGCATGCCTCGCAGCTCCGCGATGCACGCGGGCGGCAACATGCCACCTTTCGCTGCTGCGCTTCTCGATGAGGAAAAACCGACCGCCGTTGAAGCACCATCAGCTCGCCGCACAGGTCGCAAAAACATAGTCGATGTTGAAGCTTTTTTCGACATGGTGCACTGCCGCATATCCCGGCCGCGCAGCTCCTCGTAACTCGCCGTCGATGCTTGCAGCTCTCGTCGTGGTTGTAGCATCTGCCATTCACGGTCGCCAGCACTGTCACAAATTGCTTGCATATTGCCCCTCGCAGTCGCATGGTTCCAACTTCCTTGCGACATGGTCGCAGGCTCGCATCGCACACCCCACATAGCAACTTCGTCCCATCCCCAATGGCAACATCCTCGTTGCTGGCTCGAGCATTCAGCGACCATGGTTACAACGAAAACCGTCAACACCGTAGCATCGTCTCTTGCCGGTTCTAGCAACCTTCATGGCCCGCTGCAGCATCTGCCACAGCCGGTTCCAACAGCGTCATCAATAGATTCCAGCACCCCCGTGGCCTCGATCGCAGCACCCCATGTTGGTTCGCAGCGAAAAACGTCACCGTCGTAGCATCGTCTCCAACAACCTCCTTGCCGGCTACAGCATCCGCCACCACCGAGGGTTCCAACATCACCATTGTCGTTTCCAGCACCGGGTGGCCACAGTTGCAGAACCCCACAACAGTGCATCACCGCATGAGACGTGCGGCATTTGCAGGCCCGACGGCTGATGTTGAGGAAGGAGACCAGCAGTTGACCACATGTATTGTACCACCACCACGGTGGCCTCCTCTCCTTACCCATCACCATAGTGTTCAAAGTCAAACAGAAGATCCTTCTCCAGACCATCTACCCAACTCCAGCAGCTTCTCTGACCACCATGGCACACCATCTCAACTGCAGGCGGCCACCATGGCCAAAGCAGAGAGCACGCAATCGGGTTTATTTGGATCTCAGGGTAGCCCTCCAACTAATCATCGGTAACCAGAGGCAGGGGACACTCAAGGGGGTCAAAGGGGGGTACATGCCAATGACCAAAAGACCTTTCTAGAAAATGGAGTCAATCAGGCAGAACCGTTGAACATGAACATAGAACAGAGTACCATATTAAAGACTGTTATTGCAAAGCACTGGGCACTATGGGTGACAGTTCTCACAGCACCAATGCATCACCAAAAAGATGACTAGCAACCAATGTGAATTAAGATATCACTCCATTTCAAGGTTTCCATAGACTGAAAAGCTAGTTTTTTGCATAAATACCACAAGTTTCTGAACCAAAAATAGGATCCAAGCAACATTCATAGTACGACTAACAGCAAATGATCCTCAACAGAGCAAAATTAAAGCTCCTCATGACATTCATAGAAACAGCAGGACTACCCAGAGAGGAGTAAGTTTCTTGATTGCCACCAGTAGAGTTGGAAGATAGCCTACAGCCTCCTTCCCCTCCTTCCTCCCTTCCGGCGGGTGCTGTCAGTGGGAACTGGAGTTACGTCCTCTGCAGCACAAGAACAAGCATTATGGTCAGGCATATGCAGACACAGTAAGATGGGACATATGTGCTTCCACAAACACTATATCAGAAAGCGTTGCGTACCAATGCGCCCAATTTTCATCCCAGAACGAGCAAGAGCCCTGAGAGCAGACTGAGCTCCAGGTCCAGGTGTCTTGGTCTTGTTGCCTCCAGTGGCACGGAGCTTAATGTGCAGTGCGGTGATACCAAGCTCCTGAAAGAACAGAATAAACTCTGAGACAAAGCATCTCAAGGAGGCAATGCAGCACTACATCCTAGTCATGTACCGGCATTCCAAGCATCAGTCTAATGAAGAGAATACAACTGGTTAATAGGCACAGCTGAAAGTGAAGCCTTGATATTTGAGGATGCATACCTTGCAACGTGTAGCAACATCCTGAGATGCAAGCATAGCAGCATAGGGTGAAGACTCATCACGATCAGCCTTGACCTTCATTCCACCTGGATGGTTTAGAGGAATAACAGTGCATATTAAGTACCATCACTAACAGTGTGAATGGAAGTAATGGCATAGGAAAAGATGCATACCAGTGATCCGCACCAGGGTTTCCCTCCCAGACAAGTCAGTCACATGCTGCATAATGAGATTAGAGTCAATACACATGAGACAACAGTATTGAAATGCATAGGTGCTGAGAAGAAAATACTTACGATGAAAGTGTCATTGAAGGATGCGAAGATGTGAGCAACGCCAAAGACATGCTCTCCCTCACGGACAGCCGGTCCAAGGGTGACATTCTCCTCCTTGGGCTCCCTGGTCTTCCTCTTCGACGACTGCAACAACAAACCACAATTTACATTAGACAACCCACTCGGCTAACATGAATGGCAGCATTTACAGAACATTTCTGGTTTCGTGCAGCACAGTCAGCCTAAGTTGATACAAAAATACCATATGTAGCTTTAGGAGGAATAAATTATGTGTGGGTGTGGCTGATGGCCATGGGTTTCAGTAAATTCTAGTAGAAGCTGACAAACTGGCAGCAGATTTACTGAGTTAGAGCATATCGTGCAAACCAACTGTTTGGAGATGATCCGACACTAACAGCATAACTAGAAATACAGGTAGCAACCATGAAAACTCGACAAAAAAAGGATGGAGATTAATTCAGTTATCTAAAACCGTCGAACCCCTTCTTCATTCCAGCAGGTTAACTCTATTCATCCACGCTACCCCATTCCACCAAGTGAAAACGAATGCAATTTCCTCCTTCATGGCATACTCGACATTTACTACCATTCACACGGTACAACCGAAGAGAAATACATAATCCTATCGCAGCTTCATCCAATCAACCCTGTCCTAGCATACCACCCTACCTAGAATCAAGCAATCGAGCGCCGCAGCTGTTGCGAATCTACCGAATCTGCGCGCTTTCGGAAGCGAGGAGAAATTGCGGCGGCCAATCGCAGCAACAACCGAATCAGGGGAGAGGAAACGCACCATGGTCGCGTGGAGCGGCGGTGGACCGGAGACGACGACGGCGAGGAGGAGGAGTGCGCGCCTGGTTGAGATCACGATGAGTGCGCCGCCGCCGCCGAAAGCTCAGAGGGTCGGAGGGCGAAGGGGTGCCCGCTTATATACGGGGGTGCCGCCAGCTAGGGTTTAACCCCCCGCCTCCGATCGGCTCAAATGCCGATTTTGCCCTCACGCGTGTGTCACTGCAAGTGGGTCCACCGGATTATTGGCGACCCTGGCCGGTAGTTGGGCCGAATGTTTATTCGGGCCGGCCCATGTGACACAAGGTATGAATGGGCTGGATGCTGGGCATTTTCGTCCCTGGGTCGCCCGATAGAGAGGAGCGGAGAAGGAGGGGTGCTGCGTTCGGGAAGGATGAATCGCTCCCTGAGTGTATTGATTCTCTGGTTGCTCTGATTTCTTTCGAGGACTCATTGACAAACCATTTTGAGAAACGAAGATTTATAGAAACCACCCTTTAAATCATCCCAATGGAACCATATCCTTGTCAGTTTTGGTATAATTTTTACCCTCAAAACTATGGAACCGTATAAATCAACCCTTCTGTGGGTTTAAAGCCACCATGTCCAATTATGGGCGGTATTGGCCAGTGTTGAGAGCGTTGACTCCCTTTTTCTTTTCCCTATGTGTATTTGAAAAAATTATCACCTACTAAAAAATGTTTATTGTGTATATCTAAAAAAATATTCACCGGGCATTTTTTTAAGAAAAAACATTCAAGTACACCCAAGAAATGTATATTACTATTTACTAGCAAAAACCAAACGGATCAAAACTAGAAACTGGAAAGGGAAAAAGAGGGGGGGGGAGGGGGACGAGAGAACGGAAAGAAAAATGAACGGAAGCTGACAAACAAAGAAAAAAAAGGTGAGAAACAGCTGCACAAAACGAACACCTAAATTGGGCCGATCCACGTGTTTGCCACCAATTTGACACAATAGGCAGGCTGTAAAATTAGGTTAGTGTGAGGTCTGCGATTCAAGTAGATTGATACTACATCTTGATTTGCTCTGCTCTTTATGTCATGCTTAGAAAAATCCACTTGAATTATATATCGCAAAATTATGGACATTGTGCTTTCTCGGAGTGCCAATTATTTTTTTCTCAATTTAAGTGAAAGAAACTTTATTATACAGAATTTTACCATTGTGTGGTGTTATCTTTTTGAAGTATTTGAACTTTTTTTATGGATCTACTATTCATGCTTGTAATAGGTGTCTCTATGCATATCAAAGTACATAATTTCTTGAATAAGACACATACTGTCAATCCCCAATAGATCATGTTGTTAAGATTAGTTCCTCAATTGGCATATGGGTAATTCTGAATCTTAGGAGTTGTTTGGATATCACCAGCACCAGCTCCACCAGAACAGGGCATGCCAAATTATTCGTAGATCACTATTATCTATGTTATACAATTTTTACCAGATTTTAAGAAGAAGATGTCAATTGGAAGCAGGTGCACCATAAGCTTAAGCTCTACTAGAGGCAAATGCTCTAACCTCTAAGTCGATTTCTTATGTACTCTTTATTGTTTTAGTTGTTTCCATTGCCCCTATAAGATTTATGAGCTTCTATTCACCATGAGTCCTAACTAGTGACAGAAGATTCACAAGACTTGTACTAAATTTTCCTAAAGAATTGAATCAAAACACTCGCTTAATGCACCAGAAATTCCTAATAGCAACCAAAGAATACTTAAATTAACTCGGGCTAACATTAAGTGGTCGAGAACATTTGTAGAGACCATGGAACCTCATCGATAGTAACAGGAACCGAGGATATACACAACAACTAGGACAAATCTTTCTTGGTACCACCGTCTGCACTTTATCTCCGATTCTTGGTATGCCATGCAATATTGCCTAGCCCAATGAGAAGAGTCCAGAAAATTACGGTAGCATCTCCAAACCCGTTCATGATTGCATATTATGCTATTTTTGCATATGCACACATCTCCAGCATTTTCAAATCCCTGGTACCTCCCAAACCTATAACAAACTCAAATAAATCCTACTATTTTGGACATGACAAACACTACAAGAAATATGTCAACTTATGACCTTCTGTCAGTGACCCTCGAAGAATTGGTCATAAATTTATGACCATTTTAGACCAAATGGTCAAAAGCTGTTCAGGAGGCTCCAAACCCTAAACCATTGCGACCATTTTGGTCAGAAAGGTCGTAATTTCCTTACACAAAATAGTCACAAAGAAAACAGTGCTAGTCCGCTGCCTTATTTCTAGTTGTTAATGACCAATATAGATGGTCATAGCCTTGTAGATTGTGGTGGGTTGTGATGACTAGGCGCCATCTCATCAGTTTTGCCTATGTGTCATGTCCATGTGGCAGTTTTTGCCCTAGGTTGTGAAGCAACCTATATTTCTATCATTCCCAAAATTCCCAAAAAAATCTCATAAATTCTTTGGGGCATATCTTCATCAAATATGTAAAAATCCTTCCTTGCCTAGTTCAAAACTAATTCAACAATATTCATTTTCCTATTCTGTTCACAACAACACTTTATGAAGGAAGTGCTATTTATATATTCTTGATTGCCCTCGGAATTTTTGGGCACTCTTTCCTATCCAAATCATTACCGCGTGACAAAATTCAGCTCCATTTGCCTAGCAAATCTTCTTCGGCAAATTTCCAAAGTTTTTGTCCACCTAGAAGCATTGTGAAGGAAGTACCTTTTTTATATCTCTAAATGACATGAAATTTATACAGTTCCTTCATATGCCCAAATTATCACCCTCCTCCAAATTGCAGCTCAGTCAAATCATCTATGTGAGCCCAGGTTCAATTTATATTTTATGGCCAAATTGGCACGTTGCAAAGCAAGTGTTATATAGACCCCTCCTATTACCCTCAAACTTTTTGGGCACTCTTCCATACCCAAATCATTGCCACATGATAATATTCAGCTCAATTTTCCTAGTAAATCTTTCTCGGGAAATTTCCAAAGTTTCTACCTCGAGAGAAGCTTTGTGAAGTAAGTACTAGCTAGGCTTACCCAAATGTTCTGAAAATTTACCAGCGCATGACCATACTTAAGTAACTTACCTGCACCAATTTTGAGCTTATTTCATTCATCCAATCTCTCTCACTAGTTTTCCCAAGTTTCTGTCCATAGAAGAGCATTGTGAAGGAAGTACTACTTTGGCACGTCCAAATGGTATCAATTTTCTACAATGCTTTCCTATGCCCAAATAACCATCCTCCACAAAATTTCAGCTCACTCCATTCATTATTTTGAGCCCAGCTTCAACATTCATATTTTTGTCCAGCGTGGTACTTTGCAAAGCAAGTACCACCTAGGATCCTCCTTTTAAGCTCAAAATTTGTTAAGACATTCTCCTTAGTAGATGATTATCTTTAGCCAAAACTCACGCCCATTGGCCATCTGCATTTCCCGTACCGCTAATCAAACACTTGGTTGCTAATTCATGTTTGAGCATCGATCGGTCTCCTCGTGAGAATCTTATATTGTAATTTTCTTCCTAGCACCAACCTGGGGAGTGCCCAACCCACTAGACATACCTAGGCCGCGCAGAACACATGGCAACGTCATGGTCGCGCGGTGACCAAGCGGCGGGCATGCGAGTTAACGCGCTCTAGAGTTGGGGCCCTCGGCCGCCGCCCAAACCTCGACGTATCACCACCAAACCATGTATTTATGATTAAATAGGTCCTTATGTAACTATAAATGATTTTTTGAAAAAATAAATAGCAAACTATGAGGCAGCTGCAGTTCAAATTTGACCCGCTTCCAACTAAATCGGCGAAAATTTGTCTTTTTCACGAGAGGTGGATCAAAAACTTTTACACCCAACCATTTTGTCAATTGTGCATTAAATATGGCCTAGTATTTTACAAAAATGATTTGGTCCAATTTTGCTACAATTATTTGGTAGTTCCTTCACAAAAAAACCTCCTTTCGGGCACTCGAAAAATGGAAAATGGTTTTTTCGTCCAACGAAAATGAAAACTTCCTTAGACAACATTGTTTGCCATTCCAATATGCACTCTTGTGCACAATATGAGATCATTTGAACAAACTATGCCATGGATGTGGCCATAAGATTGATCATTTGGCTTGAAAGCCATTGATCTCCACACATGATAGCTCGTTTCTGAGAACACTTTTTTATAATAATTGCCGTATTACAAGTTTGTTATTTTTCCTGGGAACTTGGCCACATATGATGACACAATGCGAAGGTTTCCCAATTTTTTGATTTTTTTTGAATTTTTTATACCCGTTTCAAAATGCGGTCAAAACGGCGGGAATGACCGTTCCTAGCTAGTGGTTGAATCTTGGAATTTTTTTGGTGTTTCTCTGATTAAATAGGTCCTTATGTAACTATAAATGATTTTTGGAAAAAATAAATAGCAAACTATGAGGCAGGTGCAGTTCAAATTTGACCCGCTTCCAACTGAATCGGCGGAAATTTGTCTTTTTCACGAGAGGTGGATCAAAATTTTTTACACCCAACCATTTTGTCAATTGTGCATTAAATATGGCCTAGTATTTTATAAAAATTATTTGGTCTAATTTTGCAATAATTATTTGGTAGTTCCTTCACAAAAAAACCTCCTTTCGAGCACTCGGAACATGGAAAATGGTTTTTTCGTCCAACGAAAATGAAAACTTCCTTAGACAACATTGTTTGCCATTCCAATATGCACTCTTGTGCGCAATATGAGATAATTTGAACAAACTATGCCATGGATGTGGCCATAAGATTGATCATTTGGCTTGAAAGCCATTGATCTCCAGACATGATAGCTCGTTTCTGAGAACACTTTTTTATAATAATTGTCGTATTACAAGTTTGTTATTTTTCCTGGGAACTTGGACACATATGATGACACAATGCGAAGGTTTCCCAATTTTTTGATTTTTTTGAATTTTTTATGCCCGTTTCAAAATGCGGTCAAAACGGCAGGAATGACCGTTCCTAGCTAGTGGTTGAATCTTGGATTTTTTTGGTGTTTCTCTGATTAAATAGATACTTATGTACCTAGAAATGATTTTTGGAAAAAATAAATAGCAAACTATGAGGCAGCTGCAGTTCAAATTTGACCCGCTTCCAACTGAATCGGCGGAAATTTGTCTTTTTCACGAGAGGTGGATCAAAATTTTTTACACCCAACAATTTGGTCAATTGTGCATTAAATATGGCCTAGTATTTTATAAAAATGATTTGGTCCAATTTTGCAACAATTATTTGGGAGGTCTTTCACAAAAAAACCTCCTTTCGGGCACTCGAAAAATGGAAAATGGTTTTTTCGTCCAACGAAAATGAAAACTTCCTTAGACAACATTGTTTGCCATTCCAATATGCACTCTTGTGCACAATATGAGATCATTTGAACAAACTATGCCATGGATGTGGCCATAAGATTGATCATTTGGCTTGAAAGCCATTGATCTCCACACATGATAGCTCGTTTCTGAGAACACTTTTTTATAATAATTGCCGTATTACAAGTTTGTTATTTTTCCTGGGAACTTGGCCACATATGATGACACAATGCGAAGGTTTCCCAATTTTTTGATTTTTTTTGAATTTTTTATGCCCGTTTCGAAATGCGGTCAAAACAGCGGGAATGACCATTCCTAGCTAGTGGTTGAATCTTGGAATTTTTTTGGTATTTCTCTAATTAAATAGATACTTATGTACCTAGAAATGATTTTTGGAAAAAATAAATAGCAAACTATGAGGCAGGTGCAGTTCAAATTTGACCCGCTTCCAACTGAATCGGCGGAAATTTGTCTTTTTCACGAGAGGTGGATCAAAACTTTTTGCACCCAACCATTTGGTCAATTTTGCAACAATGATTTGGGAGGTCCTTCACAAAAAACCTCCTTTTGGGCACTTGAAAAATGAAAAATGGTTTTTTCGTACAAAGAAAATGAAAACTTCCTTAGGCAACATTGTTTGCCATTCCAATATGCACCCTTGTGCACAATATGAGATCATTTGAACAAACTATGCCATGAATGTGGCCATAAGATTGATCATTTGGCTTGAAAGCCATTGATCTCCATACATGATAGCTCGTTTCTGAGAACACTTTTTTAAAATAATTGCCGTATTACAAGTTTGTTATTTTTCCTGGGAACTTGGCCACATATAATGACACAATGCGAAGGTTTCCCAATTTTTTGATTTTTTTTAAAAAAATTATGCCCGTTTCAAAATGCGGTCAAGACGGCGGGAATGACTGTTCCTAGCTAGTGGTTGAATCTTGGAATTTTTTTGGTGTTTCCCTGATTAAATAGATACTTATGTACCTAGAAATGATTTTTGGAAAAAATAAAGAGAAAACTACAAGGCAGCTACAGTTCAAATTTGACCCACTTCCGGCTGAATCGGCGGAAATTTGTCTTTTTCACGAGAAGTGGATCGAATCTTTTTACAGCCAACCATTTGGTCAATTGTGCATTAAATATGGCCTAGTATTTTATAAAAATGATTTGGTCCAATTTTGCAACAATTATTTGGGAGGTCTTTCACAAAAAAACTTATTTTGGACACTCAAAAAATGGAAAATTGTTTTTTCATGCAAAAGAAATAAAAACTCCCTTTGTCAATGTTGTTTGCTAATCTAAGATGAAACTTGTGCAAAATATGACATCATTTGAACAAATATTAGATAGGTCTTTCATAATAAAACTCATTTTAAGCATTGAAAAATGGAATGAAAAATTTGTATGTAATCAATCACGACCAATTTATATGGTCAAAAAATCGTCAAACTGTTTGGTGCGCTCTGATTGGTCCATAGGCATATCACGCGGATCATGCATCAACCACCGTCGGATGCTTCTGGATCCAACGGCAGCCCTCACCCCCTCACCCTCTCACCCAAACCCTAGCTTCCCCGATCCACTCTCCCACCCAAACCCTAGCTTCCCCGATCCACTCTCCCCCTCTCGTCCCATAGCCGCCACCCCCAACCCACTCGATCCCCAACCACCCAACCACCGCCGGCACCGTCCTTCGTCCTCTCCCCCAACCCCGGCCGCCGGCAACCCCTCCCCTCCCCTTCTGTCCCACGTCCGCGGTCGGATCCGCGCTCCCTCCTCGCTCATGACCTAGACCTAGCAGCATGGCACGACCATGGGCATGGCGGCGGCCAGATCCACCCCCTCCCCCTCCCTCCCACCTCGATCCGCTGTCACCCCCACCATCGACGACCCGCGACAGCGGCAGTGGGCTCGTGAGCCAGATCATAAGGAAGGACGTCCCCTTCCTCCCGATCTCATCGTGCTCCTCTCGATCCCGTCCACTTCCTCCCCACAGCGGAGCCTCAGTTTTGACCATGTCTCGCTGCTGTGTGCAGAAGTCTGGGAGGCATGGGGCCGGGGGCGTGTGCTAGATCTGCGCCGACGGCCTGGGCACCATGGTGGAAGGCGAGGTCTTCACCACGGTGGAAGGAGGGCATCCAGGCCTGCCTCCTGTGCAAACCGTGTACAAGCATCACCTGGGCGTGAGCAGACCAGTTCCACGCCAACAAGATGAACCTGGGCGATGCTAACGCAGTACGACATCGAGGAGGTGCAGGAGCACTGCAACTACCTATGTGAGCACTCGATTCTTCTTCCTGATTCGATTTGGTGTTGATTTGATTGATTCCCGATGCATGATTCTTCTTCTTAGGTACTCTTCTGTTGATGAACTTCCTCCACACCTGCAGTGACAAGAAAATGCTAAAGAAGTGGTTGTTCAACGACCAGACTGTGGGCTAAGAAAATCCAGCTGAAAGAGAGACGACCACTGTACCTGCCTGAGAAAGATCCTGCCTACAGTGCATGGATGGTAAGATTTGTTTCATGATTCAGTTTTGGGTTAAGTAGTAAGCAGTAGTCTAGTTACAATGCCTCTTCTGAAGAAAGACTTGCAGATATCCATCTTGTGCTGCATGCCCATTGATGCATACCTGTTGTCAGTGCTATCCGTCTTGGCCTTGCATGTGGTATGGTTGCTAGTTCCTTCTACTGGCATCTCCATCTCTCACCACCGTTGCGTAGATAGATTATAGTTGCTAGTTCGGTCTCCTTTTGGTATGAATGTGCTATGTAGGTTGCGAAATGCATCGAGATCGGTCTTCCAGTGATCATACTGGTGGTGGCTCTTTCCTAGGTAGTACATGCATCATCAGTCCTATATAGCTGCTGCTCATGTACTCATTTTGTTCTAGGAAAGTGGGAGGGCAGGGCCCCTTGATTTTCTTTTGCTGATTCATATCCCCAATCAGGAATCAGACTAGACTAGAGTTCATAGATTAATAAAATTGAATTCTCACATATAAAGTTTTAATTACTAGGATGGGAGGTGGATGCCCATACGGATCCGGCGTCTCCGACCTCGGCATCCACAAGGAGGAGCGGCGACAACCCCGGACCTGTCCGCTGGTGCTGCTGATCCTGCTTGGACAGACATGCTGCCTCTTCCACGTCGGCTACATGACAGCCATGGTGAGCTCTCTGCTCCCTGCATCTTACAATAGTTGGCCTGAGATTATAGTTGGGCTAGAAATGAACTTCTTCAGTTTGATTTGTAAGATATAATACCAGTCGAAATCAGTGGATCATGGGTGATATGAGATTCTAACTAAATCCTTAAGTCTGTTTCTTTAACTATATGTGTAACTAAAATCCTGGTT
The DNA here is from genome assembly GCA_034509565.1 of Triticum monococcum. Lineage (NCBI taxonomy): Eukaryota > Viridiplantae > Streptophyta > Magnoliopsida > Poales > Poaceae > Triticum > Triticum monococcum. The sequence goes on from CM067847.1 coordinate 703,839,007, forward strand.
CATTGCATTTTAACAATGCAAGCTGTACCACGAGTCATTCAACAATTATAGGATATTGTGACTTTCATCAGTACCTACTTGGACACACAAAATATGAGTAGCTACAATTGACTTCTGGTTATATTATGTTGTCAGCTTCATCTGTTCTGATTCTATGATATCTATGGAGACATTGGTTCAGTTAGTTTTTTCTAGTACAACTACCATGAATATCCATGTCTCTTTATACCAGTAAGTTAGTCTGATGCTAGACTAGATGCCTCTTTATGCAAGTTTATTGTCATGTATATTTATATGTATAAAGTCGAATCAAGTAGTAACATGTGAAAAACACTTGCACTGGTGTATGTAAGGAGTCAAGTACATGTTTGTTACAGCAGGGCAGAGTAGATGTTTGTGTTACCATCCAGTCCACTGACAACATGTTTCTGTTATTGTGGTGCTTGCTTAACTCACTGCCATCTACATTATGTTCTTTTTTTATCATCTGTCGAGAAACTATTGTGATGATTTGATGCCCATCTGGTGACTATTTATGTCTTTAGTGTCAATCGATGTTGCATAACCTGATTTGGACACCTAGGTTCTTGCATGGTTCTTAGATTAATTGTTCTGTTTTGTTGTTAGCAAATATTGCTTATATTAAGACTATAAACATGTGACTATTCCTCTCATTTACAGGAGTTCTGGGCTGAAGACATTCGAAGAAGCTCGAAGCCCCAGTCAACAACTTGCTTTATATATTTCTGAATTTGTAATGCTGATATTCTTGAGAAATTTGATGTACTGCTGAACATGCTGGCAATTTGATGTATATTTGCTCGCTGAACTTGATGTATACTTGCTCGCTGAACTCAGAATATTACTTTTTATTCACTTGAAATTCATTTCTTGACTAAAAGTGGCCAGAAAAAGAAATAGATAGCCCAAAAGAAAAATGGCCGAAATGCCTATTGGACCAAATCTATTCGGGCTTTGAAAAAAGGCCTAAAATATATTGGTTGGAACAAAGGCTGAAATTTGAAAAGAAATGGACCGTTGAAAGGCTGGGGCCTAGAAAATATGGTCCAGGCCCAAAAAAGAAATGTACAACAAAAGACATCAGTCTAGAGAATCGAATTGTTGGGCCAGGCCCATGTAGCTAGCGAAAATTAATAGAAAAAATAAATATTAAAAATGCCGAATTGTTGGGCTAGGCCCATGTAAAACACCTAATCGGACCGGGCTGAATCTTGTGCCACATCAGATTGCCACGCTGGATGCCTACGTGGCCTGGGGAGGTTGCTAGTGACCAAAACGCCACAGTAGACGTATTTTGGTCATAAACGTCTACGACCATTCCAGAAGAAAGGTCGCTATAGTCAGTTTACGACGGCCAGCTTTTGACCTTATGTTTTTGGTCACAAAAAGGTCATAAATGGAAATTTGTGACCATTTAGTGACCAATAGTGGTGGTTACAAGTTGACATATTTCTTGTAGTGAAACAAAGCTGAGCTACTCAGTCAGGGAGGGATCTGTGTCTATGACATGCACTGTAGTAGTCCAAGTTTTTGATGTCTTTTATAGCCGGAGATTTCTATGCAGATGAGTAGTTGTTTCATTTATTTCTTTCATTACTCCTGCAACTCATATATTGTTCATTACATGCTCGCTGACTTGATTTAATAGGTACACACGATGAATCTGTCACATCCATATCCATATGATCCATCATGTCTTTATTTTTCATTGTTTTTGAGATAGCTCACCATCCATCCTGAATGGTCCATCATGTCTTTATTGATCCATGTCTATGCAGTTTTGTAGGATACGAGCCAATGAGTGAAGAATTAGCAAGTGTGTTGCTGAGATACATGTTCAATGTGGTGCTAAGCATTATACATAGCGGTGATGAAATATTTGTTGGTGTATTGGCTCCATATAAAACAATATGGTAGCGGACATGCAAGCTTTGCCCAAGAAAATGGGCATACTGTGAAACAACCTACCAAAATATTTTATTAAAATAACACATCTTAGCAAAAAAACATGAAAGCTAAGAAATTATTACCCAACTTCAAGCAACTACAAAGGGTATTTCTCTAGCAAAAAAACTATGAAGGGTATTTCACGCATCATTGTAGAGATTGCGCAACAACAGTCCTAACTAAACCAAGAGCCAAAATTGTCAAACTGAATATCATAAGGAACATTTTACTTGTCTCTCAGATCTGAAGACAGTTATTGTCGGAGGCCGAAGGGGTGCCCGGTTATATACGAGGGTGCCGCCAGCTAGGGTTTAACCCCCCGCCTCCGCTCAGCTGGAATACCAATTTGACCCTCATGGATGTGTCACTGTAGGTGGGTCCTGATGTTTATTGGCGATACATGTTAATAGTTGGGCTGGGTGAAATGGGTTTCGTCAGGACCATGTGACACCACAAGGTTTGAATGGGCTTGACATTTTCATCTCAAGGCCACCTCTTGCTTGGTGGACTGCGGTTAGTGAGCCAACCTCCTCGGATCTCATCGTCAATGTCCCGAGGGATTCACCGTAAGCTCCGCTATAGGAGATATTCTGCCTTGTAAGCTCTACTATAGGTTGATGCTCTAACCTCTGATTTCTTACATACTATTTATTATATTAGTTGTTTCTATAGCCCTAAAGAGATTTCTGAACCTCCATTCACCCTGACCCCAGACTCTCGACAAAATGATTCACAAGAGTCAATGTACTGAATTGTCCTAAAGGATTAAATCAAAACGCTTGCATGATGCACCAAGAAGTCCTGACAGCAACCAAAAAATAATTAATTAACTCAAGCTAAATTTAAGTGGTCGAGAGTATTTTTAGAGACCGCAGAAATTCTTTGCACTAATTAAGATAGTACTCCCATTGTCATGGACCTCGGACACAACGACCATGACAATTGTTGGTACAAGATCCGCACTTTATCTCCATTTCTTGGTGTGTCGTGCAACATCGCCTAGTCCACCGAGCGTACCATTTGCAATGACGTATGTGATCACATATTATGCTAAATTTGCATATGCGTACATCCCCAACATTTTGAAATCCCTGGTACCTCCAAAACCTATAATAAACTCAAATAAATCCTACTATTTTGGACATGACAAACAAAAACTAAGCTAGTTTTGTCACTCAAGGAGGAATCTGTAGGGGAACATAGCAGAATTTTAAAATTTTCTACGCATCACCAAGATCATTCTATGGAGTCATCTAGCAACGAGGGAGAGGGGAGTGCATCTACATACCCTTGTAGATCGCGAGCGGAAGCGTTCAAGAGAACGGGGTTGATGGAGTCGTACTCGTCGTGATCCAAATCACTGATGACCGAGCGTCGAATGGACGGCACCTCCGCGTTCAACACATGTACGGTTGGGGAAGACGTCTCCTCCTTCTTGATCCAGCAAGGGGAAGGAGAGGTTGATGGAGATCCAGCAGCACGACGGCGTGGTGGTGGAAGCAGCGGTGATCTCGGCAGGGCTTCGCCAAGCTCCAACGAGAGGGAGAGGTGTTACGAGGGGAGAGGGAGGCGCCAGGGACTTTTGTGCGGCTGCCCTCCCTCCTCCCACTATATATAGGGCCCCTAGGGGGGGCGCCGGCCCTAGGAGATCCCATCTCCAAGGGGGGCGGCGGCCAAGGAGGGACTTGCCCCCCAAGTCAGGTGGGGCACCCCCCACCCCTAGGGTTTCCAATCCTAGGCACAGGGGGAGGCCCATGGGGGGCGCACCAGCCCACCAGGGGCTGGTTCCCCTCCCACTTCAGCCCATGGGGCCCTCCGGGATAGGTGGCCCCACCCGATGGACCCCCGGGACCCTTCCGGTGATCCCGGTACAATACCGATTACCCCCAAAACTTTCCCGATGGCCGAAACTGGACTTCCTATACATAAATCTTCACCTTCGGACCATTCCGGAACTCCTCGTGACGTCCAGGATCTCATCCGGGACTCCGAAAAACTTTCGGGTTACCGCATACTAATATCTCTACAACCCTAGCGTCACCGAACCTTAAGTGTGTAGACCCTACGGGTTCAGGAGACACGCAGACATGACCAAGACGACTCTCCGGTCAATAACCAACAGCGGGATCTGGATACCCATGTTGGCTCCCACATGTTCCACGATGATCTCATCGGATGAACCATGATGTCGAGGATTCAATCAATCCCGCATTCAATTCCCTTTGTCAATCGGTACGTTACTTGCCCGAGATTCGATCGTCGGTATCCCAATACCTCGTTCAATCTCGTTACTGGCAAGTCACTTTACTCGTATCGTAATGCATGATCCCGTGACCAAACACTTGGTCACATTGAGCTCATTATGATGATGCATTACCAAGTGGGCCCAGAGATACCTCTCCGTCATACGGAGTGACAAATTCCAGTCTCGATCCGTGTCAACCCAACAGATACTTTCAGGGATACCTGTAGTATACCTTTATAGTCACCCAGTTACGTTGTGATGTTTGGTACACCCAAAGCACTCCTACGGCATCCGGGAGTTACACGATCTCATGGTCTAAGGAAATGATACTTGACATTGGAAAAGCTCTAGCAAACGAACTACACGATCTTGTGCTATGCTTAGGATTGGGTCTTGTCCATCACATCATTCTCCTAATGATGTGATCCCGTTATCAATGACATCCAATGTCCATAGTCAGGAAACCATGACTATCTGTTGATCAACGAGCTAGTTAACTAGAGGCTCACTAGGGACATGTTATGGTCTATGTATTCACACATGTATTATGATTTCCGGATAACACAATTATAGCATGAATAATAGACAATTATCATGAACAAGGAAATATAATAATAATCATGTTATTATTGCCTCTAGGGCATATTTCCAACAGTCTCCCACTTGCACTAGAGTCAATAATCTAGTTACATTGTGATGAATCGAACACCCATAGAGTCCTGGTGTTGATCATGTTTTGCTCGCGGAAGAGGTTTAGTCAACGGATCTGCGACATTCAGATCCGTATGTACTTTGCAAATATCTATGTCTCCATCTTGAACATTTTCACGAATGGAGTTGAAGCGACGCTTGATGTGCTTGGTCTTCTTGTGAAACCTGGGCTCCTTGGCAAGGGCAATAGCTCCAGTGTTGTCACAGAAGAGAGTGATCGGCTCCGACGCATTGGGTATGACTCCTAGGTCGGTGATGAACTCCTTCATCCAGATTGCTTCATGCGCTGCCTCCGAGGCTGCCATGTACTCCGTTTCACATGTAGATCCCGCCACGACGCTTTGCTTGCAACTGCACCAGCTTACTGCCCCACCATTCAAAATATACACGTATCCGGTTTGTGACTTAGAGTCATCCAGATCTGTGTCGAAGCTAGCGTCGACGTAACCCTTTACGACGAGCTCCTCGTCACCTCCATATACGAGAAACATATCCTTAGTCCTTTTTAGGTACTTCAGGATGTTCTTGACCGCTGTCCATTGTTCGATGCCGGGATTACTTTGGTACCTTCCTACCCAACTTACGACAAGGTTTACATCAGGTCTGGTACACAACATGGCATACATGATAGACCCTATGGCTGAGGCATAGGGGATGACACTCATCTTTTCTCTATCTTCTGTCGTGGTCGGACATTGAGCTGAGCTCAATTTCACACCTTGCAACATAGGCAAGAACCCCTTCTTGGACTGATCCATATTGAACTTCTTCAATATCTTATCAAGGTATGTGCTTTGTGAAAGACCTATGAGGCGTCTCGATCTATCTCTATAGATCTTGATGCCTAATATGTAAGCAGCTTCTCCAAGGTCCTTCATTGAAAAACACTTATTCAAGTAGGCCTTAATACTGTCCAAAAGTTCTATATCATTTCCCATCAAAAGTATGTCATCCACATATAATATGAGAAATGCTACAGAGCTCCCACTCACTTTCTTGTAAACGCAGGCTTCTCCATAAGTCTGCATAAACCCAAACGCTCTGATCATTTCATTAAAGCGAATGTTCCAACTCCGAGATGCTTGCACCAGCCCATAGATGGAGCGCCGGAGCTTGCATACCTTGTTAACATTCTTAGGATCGACAAAACCTTCCGGCTGCATCATATACAATTCTTCCTTAAGAAAGCCGTTAAGGAATGTTGTTTTGACGTCCATTTGCCATATCTCATAATCATAGTGTGCGGTAATTGCTAACATGATTCGGATGGACTTCAGCTTCGCTACGGGTGAGAAGGTCTCATCTAGTCAACCCCTTGAACTTGTCGATAACCCTTAGCGACAAGTCGAGCCTTATAGATGGTAACATTACCATCCGCGTCCGTCTTCTTCTTGAAGATCCATTTATTCTCTATCGCTCGCCGATCAGCGGGCAAGTCTGTCAAAGTCCATACTTTGTTTTCATACATGGATCCTATCTCGGATTGCATGGCTTCAAGCCATTTGTTGGAATCTGGGCCCGCCATTGCTTCTTCATAGTTCGAAGGTTCACCGTTGTCTAACAACATGATTTCCAGGACAGGGTTGCCATACCATTCTAGTGTGGAACGTGTCCTTGTGGACCTTCGAAGTTCAGTAGAAACTTGATCCGAAGTACCTTGATCATTATCATTAACTTCCTCTCTAGTCGGTGCAGGCACCACAGGAACATCTTCCTGAGCTGCGCTACTTTCCGGTTGAAGAGGCAGTACTTCATCGAGTTCTACTTTCCTCCCACTTACTTCTCTGAAGAGAAACTCTTTCTCCAGAAAGGACCCGTTCTTGGCAACAAAGATCTTGCCTTCGGATCTAAGGTAAAAGGTATACCCAATGGTTTCCTTAGGGTATCCTATGAAGACGCATTTTTCCGACTTGGGTTCAAGCTTTTCAAGTTGAAGTTTCTTGACATAAGCATCGCATCCCCAAACTTTTAGAAATGACAGCTTAGGTTTCTTTCCAAACCATAATTAATACGGTGTCATCTCAACGGATTTAGACGGTGCCCTATTTAAAGTGAATGTAGCTGTCTCTAGAGCGTATCCCCAAAATGATAGCGGTGAATCAGTGAGTGGCATCATAGATCGCACCATATCCAATAGAGTGCGATTACCATGTTCGGACACACCGTTACGCTGAGGTGTTCCAGGCGGCGTGAGTTGTGAAACGATTCCACATTTCCTTAAGTGCGTACAAAATTCGTGACTTAAATATTCTCCCCCACGATCTGATCGTAAGATTTTTATCTTTCGGTTACGTTGATTCTCTACCTCATTCTGAAATTCCTTGAACTATTCAAAGGTCTCAGACTTGTGTTTCATCAAATAGACATACCCATATCTACTTAAGTCATCAGTGAGAGTGAGAACATAACGATAGCCACCGCAAGCCTCAACGCTCATTGGACCGCACACATCAGTATGTATAATTTCCAATAAGTTGGTTGCTCGATCCATTGTTCCGGAGAACGGAGTCTTGGTCATTTTACCCATGAGGCATGGTTCGCACGTGTCGAATGATTCGAAATCAAGAGACTCCAAAAGTCCATCTTTATGGAGCTTCTTCATGCGTTTGACACCGATGTGACCAAGGCGGCAGTGCCACAGAAATGTGGGACTATCATTATCAATCTTACATCTTTTGGTATTCACATTATGAATATGTGTAACATCACGTTCGAGATTCATTAAGAATAAACCATTGACCAGCGGGGCATGACCATAAAACATATCTCTCATATAAATATAACAACCATTATTCTCGGATTTAAATGAGTAGCCATCTCGTATTAAACGAGATCCAGATACAATGTTCATGCTCAAAGCTGGCACTAAATAACAATTATTGAGGTTTAAAACTAATCCGGTAGGTAAATGTAGAGGTAGCGTGCCGACGGCGATCACATCGACCTTGGAACCATTCCCGACGCGCATCGTCACCTCGTCCTTCGCCAGTCTCCGCTTATTCCGCAGCTCTTGTTTTGAGTTACAAATATGAGCAACCGCACCGGCATCAAATACCCAGGAGCTACTACGAGTATTGGTAAGGTACACATCAATTACATGTATATCACATATACCTTTAGTGTTGCCGGCCTTCTTGTCCGCTAAGTATTTGGGGCAGTTCCACTTCCAGTGTCCCTTTCCCTTGCAATAAAAGCACTAAGTCTCAGGTTTGGGTCCATTCTTTGGCTTCTTCCTGGCAACTGATTTACCGGTCGCGGCAACTCCCTTGCCGTCCTTCTTGAAGTTCTTCTTACCATTGCCTTTCTTGAAACTAGTCGTTTTATTGACCATCAACACTTGATGTTCCTTTTTGATTTCCACCTCCGCTGATTTCAGCATTGAAAATACTTCAGGAATAGTTTTCACCATCCCCTGCATATTGCAGTTCATCACAAAGCTCTTGTAGCTAGGTGGGAGCGACTGAAGGATTCTGTCAATGACCGCCTCGTCCGGGAGGTTAATGTCCAGCTGGGACAAGCGGTTGTGCAACCCAGACATTTTGAGTATGTGCTCACTGACAGAACTATTTTCCTCCATCTTACAACTGTAGAACTTGTCGGAGACTTCATATCTCTCGACCCGGGCATGAGCTTGGAAAACCATTTTCAGCTCTTCAAACGTCTCATATGCCCCCTGTTGCTCAAAACGCTTTTGGAGCCCCGGTTCTAAGCTGTAAAGCATGCCGCACTGAACGAGGGAGTAATCATCAGCACGCAACTGCCAAGCGTTCATTGAAGGAAATATGCCCTAGAGGCAATAATAAAGTTATTATTTATTTCCTTATATCATGATAAATTATTCATGCTAGAATTGTATTAATCGGAAACATAATACATGTGTGAATACATAGACAAACAGAGTGTCACTAGTATGCCTCTACTTGACTAGCTCATTGATCAAAGATGGTTATGTTTCCTAACCATAGACATGAGTTGTCATTTGATTAACGGGATCACATCATTAGGAGAATGATGTGATTGACTTGACCCATTCCGTTAGCATAGCACTTGATCGTTTAGTTTGTAGCTATTGCTTTCTTCATGACTTATACATGTTCCTATGACTATGAGATTATGCAACTCCCGTTTACCGGAGGAACACTTTGTGTGCCACCAAACGTCACAACGTAACTGGGTGATTATAAAGGTGCTCTACAGGTGTCTCCAAAGGTACTTGTTGGGTTGGCGTATTTCGAGATTAGGATTTGTCACTCCGATTGTCGGAGAGGTATCTCTGGGCCCACTCGGTAATGCACATCACTATAAGCCCTGCAAGCATTGCAACTAATGAGTTAGTTGCGGGATGATATATTACGAAACGAGTAAAGAGACTTGCCGGTAACGAGATTGAACTAGGTATTGAGATACCGACGATCGAATCTCGGGCAAGTAACATACCGATGACAAAGGGAACAACGTATGTTGTTATGCGGTCTAACCGATAAAGATCTTCATAGGATATGTAGGAGCCAATATGGGCATCCAGGTCCCGCTATTGGTTATTGACCAGAGAGGTGTCTCGGTCATGTCTACATAGTTCTCGAACCCGTAGGGTCCGCACGCTTAACGTTCGTTGACGATATAGTACTATATGAGTTATGTATGTTGATGACCGAATGTTGTTCGGAGTCCGAGATGAGATCACGGACATGACGAGGAACTCCGGAATGGTCCGGAGATAAAGTTTGATATATGGGATAGTAGTGTTTGATCTCCGGAAGGGGTTTCGGATGTTTCCCGAAATGTTTGGGCACGAGAACACTTTATCTGTGCCAAAGGGGAAAGCCCACGAGCCTTTTGGAAAGTGCAAAAGGAAGTTTTGCGGAGACCAGAGGCTAGACGCCAGGAACCCTAGCGTCTAGGGGGTAGACGCCGGGAACCCTGGCGTCTAGCCCTGGAGTCCGAGAAGGACTCTTGCCTTTCGGGTGAAACCGACTTTGAGGAGGCTTTTACTCCAAGTTTTGACCCCAGGGCTCAACATATAAATAGAGGGGTAGGGCTAGCACCAAAGAGACATCGAGAAACACCAAGCCGTGTGCCGGCAACCCCGTCCCCTCTAGTTTATCCTCCGTCATAGTTTTCGGAGTGCTTAGGCGAAGCCCTGCGGAGATTGTTCTTCATCAACACCGTCACCACGCCGTCGTGCTGCCGAAACTCATCTACTACTTCGCCCCTCTTGCTGGATCGAGAAGGCGAGGACGTCACCGAGCCATACGTGTGCAGAACTCGAAGGTGCCGTGCTTTCGGTACTTGGATCGGTCGGACGTGAAGACGTTCGACTACATCAACCGCGTTGATATAACGATTCCGCGAATGTTCTACGAGGGTATGTAGACAACACTCTCCCCTCTCGTTGCTATGCATCACCATGATCTTGCGTGTGCGTAGCAATTTTTTTGAAATTACTACGTTCCCCAACAGTGGCATCCGAGCCTAGGTTTTATGCGTTGATGTTATGCACGAGTAGAACACAAGTGAGTTGTGGGTGATATAAGTCATACTGCTTACCAGCATGTCATACTTTGGTTCGGCGGTATTGTTGGATGAAGCGGCCCAGAGCGACATTACACATACGCTTACGTGAGACTGGTTCTACTGACGTGCTTTGCACACAGGTGGCTAGCGGGTGACAGTTTCTCCAACTTTAGTTGAACCGAGTGTGGCTACGCCCGGTCCTTGTGAAGGTTAAAACAGCACCAACTTGACAAACTATCGTTGTGGTTTTGATGCGTAGGTAAGAACGGTTCTTGCTAAGCCCGTAGCAGCCACGTAAAACTTGCAACAACAAAGTAGAGGACGTCTAACTTGTTTTTGCAGGGCATGTTGTGATGTGATATGGTCAAGACATGATGCTAAATTTTATTGTATGAGATGATCATGTTTTGTAACCGAGTTATCGGCAACTGGCAGGAGCCATATGGTTGTCGCTTTATTGTATGCAATGCAATCGCGCTGTAATGCTTTACTTTATCACTAAGCGGTAGCGATAGTCGTGGAAGCATAAGATTGGTGAGACGACAATGATGCTACGATGGAGATCAAGGTGTCACGCTGGTGACGATGGTGATCATGACGGTACTTCGGAGATGGAGATCACAACTACAAGATGATGATGGCCATATCATATCACTTATATTGATTGCATGTGATGTTTATCTTTTGTGCATCTCATCTTGCTTTGATTGACGGTAGCATTATAAGAGGATCCATCACTAAATTATCAAAGTATAAGTGTTCTCCTTGAGTATGCACCGTTGCGAAAGTTCTTCGTGCTGAGACGCCACGTGATGATCATGTGTGATAGGCTCTACGTTCAAATACAACGGGTGCAAAACAGTTGCACATGCGGAATACTCAGGTTAAACTTGACGAGCCTAGCATATAACAGATATGGCCTCGGAACACGGAGACCGAAAGGTCGAGCGTGAATCATATAGTAGATATGATCAACATAGTGATGTTCACCATTGAAACTACCCCATCTCACGTGATGATCGGACATGGTTTAGTTGATTTGGATCATGTAATCACTTAGAGGATTAGAGGGATGTCTATATAAGTGGGAGTTCTTAACTAATATGATTAATTGAACTTTAATTTATCATGAACTTAGTCCTGGTAGTATTAGCATATCTATGTTGTAGATCAATAGCTCGCATTTAGCTCCCCTGTTTTATTTTTGATATGTTCCTAGAGAAAACTAAGTTGAAAGATGTTAGTAGTAATGATGCGGATTGGATCCGTGATCTGAGGTTTATCCTCATTGCTGCACAGAAGAATTATGTCTTTGATGCGCCGCTAGGTGACAAACCTATTTGCAGGAGCAGATGCAGATGTTATGAACATTTGGCTAACTCAATATGATGACTACTTGATAGTTTAGTGCACCATGCTTAAACAGCTTAGAATCGGGACTTCAAAGACATTTTGAACGTCATGGACCATATGAGATGTTCCAGGAGTTGAAGTTAATATTTCAAGCAAATACCCGAGTTGAGAGATATGAAGTCTCCAACAAGTTCTATAGCTAAAAGATGGAGGAGAATAGCTCAAGCAGTGAGCATGTGCTCAGATTGTCTGGGTACTACAATCGCTTGAATCAAGTGGAAGTTAATCTTCGAGATAAAATAGTGATTGACAGAATTCTCTAGTCACCATCACCAAGTTAGTAGAACTTCGTGATGAACTATGATATGCAAGGGATAACAAAAATGATTCCCAAGCTCTTCGTAATGCTGAAATCGACGAAGGTAGAAATCAAGAAAAATATCAAGTGTTGATGGTAGACAAGACCACTAGTTTCAAGAGAAGGGCAAAGGGAAGAAGGGGAACTTCAAGAAGAACGGCAAGCAAGTTGCTGCTCAAGTGAAGAAGCCCAAGTCTGGTCCTAAGCCTGAGACTAAGTGCTTCTACTGCAAAGGGACTGGTCACAGGAAGCAGAACTGCCCCAAGTATTTGGCGGATAAGAAGGATGGCAAAGTGAACAAAGGTATATTTGATATACAAATTAATTGATGTGTATTTTACTAGTGTTCGTAGCAACCCCTCGGTATTTGTTACTGGTTCAGTTGCTAAGAGTAGTAACTCGAAACGGGAGTTGCAGAATGAACATAGACTTGTTAAGGGTGAAGTGACGATGTGTGTTGGAAGTGGTTCCAAGATTGATATGATCATCATCGCACACTCCCTATACTTTTGGGATTAGTGTTGAACCTAAATAAGTGTTATTTGGTGTTTGCGTTGAGCATGAATATGATTTGATCATGTTTATTGCAATACGGTTATTCATTTAAGTAAGGGAATAAATTGTTGTTTTGTTTACATGAATAAAACCTTATATGGTTACACACCCAATGAAAATGGTTCGTTGGATCTCGATCGTAGTGATACACATATTCATAATATTGAAACCAAAAGATGCAAAGTTAATAATGATGGTGCAATTTATTTGTGGCACTGCTGTTTAGGTCATATTGGTGTAAAGCGCATGAAGAAAATCCATGCTGATGGGCTTTTGGAATCACTTGATTATGAATCAGTTGATGCTTGCGAACCATGCCTCATGGGCAAGATGACTAAGACTCCGTTCTCCGGAACAATGGAGCGAGCAACGGATTTGTTGGAAATCATACATACTGATGTATGTGGTCTCATGAATATTGAGGCTCGTGGCAGCTATCATTATTTTCTGATCTTCATAGATGATTTGAGCAGATATGAGTATATCTACTTGATGAAACACAAGTCTGAAATATTTGAAAAGTTCAAAGAATTTTAGAGTGATGTGGAGAATCATCGTAACAAAAATAAAAGTTTCTATGATATGATCACAGAAGTAAAATATTTGAGTTACGAGTTTGGCCTTCAGTTAAAACAATGTGAAATAGTTTCACTACTCACACCGCCTGGAACACCACAGTGTAATGGTGTGTCCGAACGTCATAACCGTACTTTATTAGATATAGTGCGATCTATGATGTCTCTTACCGATGTACCATTGTCGTTTTGGGGTTATGCATTAGAGACAACTACATTCACGTTAAAAAGGGCACCATCTAAATCCGTTGAGACGACACCGTATTAACTGTGGTTTGGCAAGAAACCAAAGTTGTCGTTTCTTAAAGTTTGAGGTTGCAATGCTTATGTGAAAAAGTTTCAACCTGATAAGCTCTAACCCAAATCGGAGAACTGTGTCTTCATAGGATACCCAAAAGAAAATGATGGGTACACCTTCTATCATAGATCCGAAGGCAATATATTCGTTGCTTTGAATGGATCCTTTCTAGAAAAGGAGTTTCTCTCAAAAGAAGTGAGTGGGTGGAAAGTAGAACTTGATGAGGTAACTGTACCTGCTCCCTTATTGGAAAGTAGTTCATCACAGAAATCTGTTCCTGTGACTACTACACCGATTAGTGAGGAAGCTAATGATGATGATCATGTAACTTCAGATCAAGTTACTACCGAACCTCGTAGGTAAACCAGAGTGAGATCCGCACCAGAGTGGTACGGTAATCCTGTTCTGGAGGTCATGTTACTTGACCATGACGAGCCTACGAACTATGAGGAAGCGATGATGAGCCCAGATTCCGCGAAATGGCTTGAGGCCATGAAATCTGAGATGAGATCCATGTATGAGAACAAAGTATGGACTTTGATTGACTTGCCCAATGATCGGCGAGCCATTGAGATTAAATGGATCTTCAAGAGGAAGACGGACGCTGATAGTAGTGTTACTATATACAAAGCTAGAATTGTCGCAAAAAGGTTTTCGACAAGTTCAAGGTGTTGACTACGATGAGAGTTTCTCACTCGTATCTATGCTTAAGTCTGTCCGAATCATGTTAGCAATTGTCGCATTTTATGAAATCTGGCAAATGGATAAACAAAACTGCATTCCTTAATGGATTTATTAAAGAAGAGTTGTATATGATGCAACCAGAAGGTTTTGTCAATCCTAAAGGTACTAACAAAATATGCAAGCTCTAGTGATCCATCTATGGACTGGTGCAAGCATCTCGGAGTTGGAATATACGCTCTGATAAGTTGATCAAAGCATATAGTTTTATACAGACTTGCGGTGAAGCCTGTATTTACAAGAAAGTGAGTGGGAGCACTACAACATTTCTGATAAGTATATGTGAAAGACATATTGTTGATCAGAGATAATGTAGAATTATTCTGCAAAGCATAAATGAATGTTTGAAAGGAGTTTTTCAAAGAAAGACCTCGGTGAAGCTGCTTACATATTGAGCATCAAGATCTATAGAGATAGATCAAGATGCTTGATAAGTTTTTCAATGAGTACATACCTTGACAAGATTTTGATGTAGTTCAAAATGGAACAGTCAAAGAAGAAGTTCTTGCCTGTGTTACAAGGTGTGAAGTTGAGTAAGACTCAAAACCCGACCATGACAGAAGATAGAGAGAGAATGAAAGTCATTCCCTATGCCTTAGCCATAGGTTCTATAAAGTATGCCATGCTGTGTACCAGACCTATTGTATACCTTGCCCTGAGTTTGGCAAGGGAGTACAATAGTGATCTAGGAGTAGATCACTAGACATTGGTCAAAATTATCCTTAGTGGAATAAGGATATGTTTCTTGATTATGGAGGTGACAAAAGGTTCGTCGTAAAGGGTTACGTCAATGCAAGTTTTGACACTGATCTAGATGACTCTAAGTCTCAATCTGGATACATATTGAAAGTGGGAGCAATGAGCTAGAGTAGCTCCATGCAGAGCATTGTTGACATAGAAATTTGCAAAATACTTACGGATCTGAATGTGGCAGACCCGTTGAGTAAACTTCTCTCACAAGAAAAACATGATCACACCTCAGTACTCTTTGGGTGTTAATCACACAGCGATGTGAACTAGATTATTGACTCTAGTAAACCCTTTGGGTGTTGGTCACATGTCAATGTGAACTATGGGTGTTAATCACATGGTGATGTGAACTATTGATGTTAAATCACATGGCGATGTGAA
The DNA here is from genome assembly GCA_034509565.1 of Triticum monococcum. Taxonomy (NCBI): domain Eukaryota; kingdom Viridiplantae; phylum Streptophyta; class Magnoliopsida; order Poales; family Poaceae; genus Triticum; species Triticum monococcum. The sequence continues at coordinate 703,854,456 of CM067847.1, forward strand.
CTAGATTATTGACTCTAGTGCAAGTGGGAGACTGAAGGAAATATGCCCTAGAGGCAATAATAAAGTTATTATTTATTTCCTTATATCATGATAAATGTTTATTATTCATGCTAGAATTGAATTAAACGGAAACATAATACATGTGTGAATACATAGACAAACAGAGTGTCACTAGTATGCCTCTACTTGACTAGCTCGTTGATCAAAGATGGTTATGTTTCCTAACCATAGACATGAGTTGTCATTTGATTAACGGGATCACATCATTAGGAGAATGATGTGATTGACTTGACCCATTCCGTTAGCATAGCACTTGATCGTTTAGTTTGTAGCTATTGCTTTCTTCATGACTTATACATGTTCCTATGACTATGGGATTATGCAACTCCCGTTTACCGGAGGAACACTTTGTGTGCCACCAAACGTCACAACGTAACTGGGTGATTATAAAGGTGCTCTACAGGTGTCTCCAAAGGTACTTGTTGGGTTGGCGTATTTCGAGATTAGGATTTGTCACTCCAATTGTCGGAGAGGTATCTCTGGGCCCACTCGGTAATGCACATCACTATAAGCCTTGCAAGCATTGCAACTAATGAGTTAGTTGCGGGATGATGTATTATGGAACGAGTAAAGAGACTTGCCAATAACGAGATTGAACTAGGTATTGAGATACCGACGATCGAATCTCGGGCAAGTAACATACCCATGACAAAGGGAACAACGTATGTTGTTATGAGGTCTGACCGATAAAGATCTTTGTAGAATATGTAGGAGCCAATATGGGCATCCAGGTCCCGCTATTGGTTATTGACCAGAGAGGTGTCTCGGTCATGTCCACATAGTTCTCGAACCCATAGGGTCCGCACGCTTAACGTTCGTTGACGATATAGTACTATATGAGTTATGTATGTTGATGACCGAATGTTGTTCGGAGTCCGAGATGAGATCACGGACATGACGAGGAACTCCGGAATGGTCCGGAGATAAAGTTTGATATATGGGATAGTAGTGTTTGATCTCCGGAAGGGTTCCGGATGTTTCCCGAAATGTTTGGGCACGAGAACACTTTATCTGGGCCAAAGGGGAAAGCCCACGAAGCTTTTGGAAAGTGCAAAAGGAAGTTTTTCGGAGACCAGAGGCTAGACCCCAGGAACCCTGGCGTCTAGGGGGTAGACGCCGGGAACCCTGGTGTCTAGCCCTGGAGTCCGCAAAGGACTCTTGCCTTTCGGGTGAAACCGACTTTGAGGATTCATCCAGATCTGTGTCGAAGCTAGCGTTGACGTAACCCTTTACGACGAGCTCCTCGTCACCTCCATATATGAGAAACATATCCTTAGTCCTTTTTAGGTACTTCAGGATGTTCTTGACCGCTGTCCAGTGTTCCATGCCGGGATTACTTTGGTACCTTCCTACCAAACTTACGACAAGGTTTACATCAGGTCTGGTACACAGCATGGCATACATGATAGACCCTATTGCTGAGGCATAGGGGACGACACTCATCTTTTCTCTATCTTCTGTCGTGGTCGGACATTGAGCTGAGCTCAATTTCACACCTTGCAACACAGGGAAGAACCCCTTCTTGGGCTGATCCATATTGAACTTCTTCATATCTTATCAAGGTATGTGCTTTGTGAATGACCTATGAGGCGTCTCGATCTATCTCTATAGATCTTGATGCCTAATATGTAAGCAGCTTCTCCAAGATCCTTCACTGAAAAACACTTATTCAAGTAGGCCTTAATACTGTCCAAAAGTTCTATATCATTTCCCATCAAAAGTATGTCATCCACATATAATATGAGAAATGCTACAGAGCTCCCACTCACTTTCTTGTAAACGCAGGCTTCTCCATAAGTCTGCATAAACCCAAACGCTTTGATCATTTCATTAAAGAGAATGTTCCAACTCCGAGATGCTTGCACCAGCCCATAGATGGAGCGCTGGAGCTTGCATACCTTGTTAGCATTCTTAGGATCGACAAAACCTTCCGGCTGCATCATATACAATTCTTCCTTAGGAAAGACGTTAAGGAATGCCGTTTTGACGTTCATTTGCCATATCTCATAATCATAGTGTGCGGCAATTGCTAACATGATTCGGACGGACTTCAGCTTCACTACGGGTGAGAAGGTCTCATCTAGTCAACCCCTTGAACTTGGTGATAACCCTTAGCGACAAGTCAAGCCTTATAGATGGTAACATTACCATCCGCGTCCGTCTTCTTCTTAAAGATCCATTTATTCTCTATCGCTCGCCGATCAGCGGGCAAGTCTGTCAAAGTCCATACTTTGTTTTCATACATGGATCCTATCTTGGATTGCATGGCTTCAAGCCATTTGTTGGAATCTGGGCCCGCCATTGCTTCTTCATAGTTCGAAGGTTCACCGTTGTCTAACAACATGATTTCCAGGACAGGGTTGCCATACCATTTTGGTGTGGAACGTGTCCTTGTGAACCTTCGAAGTTCAGTAGCAACTTGATCTGAAGTACCTTGATCATTATCATTAACTTCCTCTCTAGTCGGTGCAGGCACCACAGGAACATCTTCCTGAGCTGAGCTACTTTCCGGTTCAAGAGGCAGTACTTCATCGAGTTCTACTTTCCTCCCACTTACTTCTCTCAAGAGAAACTCTATCTCCAGAAAGGACCCGTTCTTGGCAACAAAGATCTTGCCTTCGGATCTGAGGTAAAAGGTATACCCAATGGTTTCCTTAGGGTATCCTATGAAGACGCATTTTTCCGACTTGGGTTCGAGCTTTTCAAGTTGAAGTTTCTTGACATAAGCATCGCATCCCCAAACTTTTAGAAACGACAGCTTAGGTTTCTTCCCAAACCATAATTAATACGGTGTCATCTCAATGGATTTAGACGATGCCCTATTTAAAGTGAATGTAGCTGTCTCTAGAGCATATCCCCAAAATGATAGCGGTGAATCAGTGAGTGACATCATAGATCGCACCATATCCAATAGAGTGCGATTATGATGTTCGGACACACCGTTACGCTGAGGTGGTCCAGGCGGCGTGAGTTGTGAAACGATTCCACATTTCCTTAAGTGCGTACAAAATTCGTGACTTAAATATTCTCCCCCACGATCTGATCGTAAGAATTTTATCTTCCGGTCACGTTGATTCTCTACCTCATTCTGAAATTCCTTGAACTATTCAAAGGTCTCAGACTTGTGTTTCATCAAATAGATATACCCATATCTACTTAAGTCATCAGTGAGAGTGAGAACATAACGATAGCCACCGCGAGCCTCAACGCTCATTGGACCGCACACATCAGTATGTATAATTTCCAATAAGTTGGTTGCTCGATCCATTGTTCCGGAGAACGGAGTCTTGGTCATTTTACCCATGAGGCATGGTTCGCACGTGTCGAATGATTCGAAATCAAGAGACTCCAAAAGTCCATCTGTATGGAGCTTCTTCATGCGTTTGACACCGATGTGACCAAGGCGGCAGTGCCACAGATATGTGGGACTATCATTATCAATCTTACATCTTTTGGTATTCACATTATGAATATGTGTAACATCACATTCGAGATTCATTAAGAATAAACCATTGACCAGCGGGGCATGACCATAAAACATATCTCTCATATAAATAGAACAACCATTATTCTCGGATTTAAATGAGTAGCCATCTCGTATTAAACGAGATCCAGATACAATGTTCATGCTCAAAGCTGGCACTAAATAACAATTATTGAGGTTTATAACTAATCCCGTAGGTAAATGTAGAGGTAGCGTCCCGACGGTGATCACATCGACCTTGGAACCATTCCCGACGCGCATCGTCACCTCGTCCTTCGCCAGTCTCCGCTTATTCCGCAACTCCTGTTTTGAGTTACAAATATGAGCAACCGCACCGGTATCAAATACCCAGGAGCTACTACGAGTACTGGTAAGGTACACATCAATTACATGTATATCACATATACCTTTAGTGTTGCCGGCCTTCTTGTCCGCTAAGTATTTGGGGCAGTTCCGCTTCCAGTGTCCCTTTCCCTTGCAATAAAAGCACTAAGTCTCAGGTTTGGGTCCATTCTTTGGCTTCTTCTCGGCAACTGATTTACCGGTCGTGGCAACTCCCTTGCCGTCCTTCTTGAAGTTCTTCTTACCCTTGCCTTTCTTGAAACTAGTCGTTTTATTGACCATCAACACTTGATGTTCCTTTTTGATTCCCACCTCCGCTGATTTCAGCATTGAAAATATTTCAGGAATAGTTTTCACCATCCCCTGCATATTGTAGTTCATCACAAAGCTCTTGTAGCTAGGTGGGAGCGACTGAAGGATTCTGTTAATGACCGCCTCGTCCGGGAGGTTAATGTCCAGCTGGGACAAGCGGTTGTGCAACCCAGACATTTTGAGTATGTGCTCACTGATAGAACTATTTTCCTCCATCTTACAACTGTAGAACCTGTCGGAGACTTCATATCTCTCGACCCGGGCATGAGCTTGGAAAACCATTTTCAGCTCTTCGAACATCTCATATGCTCCGTGTTGCTCAAAACGCTTTTGGAGCCCCGGTTCTAAGCTGTAAAGCATGCCGCACTGAACGAGGGAGTAATCATCAGCACGCGACTGCCAAGCGTTCATTGAAGGAAATATGCCCTAGAGGCAATAATAAAGTTATTATTTATTTCCTTATATCATGATAAATATTTATTATTCATGCTAGAATTGTATTAACCGGAAACATAATACATGTGTGAATACATAGACAAACAGAGTGTCACTAGTATGCCTTTACTTGACTAGCTCGTTTATCAAAGATGGTTATGTTTCCTAACCATAGACATGAGTTGTCATTTGATTAACGGGATCACATCATTAGGAGAATGATGTGATTGACTTTACCCATTCCGTTAGCATAGCACTTGATCGTTTAGTTAGTAGCTATTGCTTTCTTCATGACTTATACATGTTCCTATGACTATGAGATTATGCAACTCCCGTTTACCGGAGGAACACTTTGTGTGTCACCAAACGTCACAACGTAACTGGGTGATTATAAAGGTGCTCTACAGGTGTCTCCAAAGGTACTTGTTGGGTTGGCGTATTTCGAGATTAGGATTTGTCACTCCGATTGTCGGAGAGGTATCTCTAGGCCCACTCGGTAATGCACATCACTATAAGCCTTGCAAGCATTGCAACTAATGAGTTAGTTGCGGGATGATGTATTACAGAACGAGTAAAGAGACTTGCCGGTAATGAGATTGAACTAGGTATTGAGATACCGATGATCGAATCTCGGGCAAGTAACATACCGATGACAAAGGGAACAACGTATGTTGTTATGCGGTCTAACCGATAAAGATCTTCATAGAATATGTAGGAGGCAATATGGGCATCCAGGTCCCGCTATTGGTTATTGACCAGAGAGGTGTCTCGGTCATGTCTACATAGTTCTCCAACCCGTAGGGTCTGCACGCTTAACGTTCGTTGACGATATAGTACTATATGAGTTATGTATGTTGATGACCGAATGTTGTTCGGAGTCCAAGATGAGATCACGGACATGACGAGGAACTCCGGAATGGTCCGGAGATAAAGTTTGATATATGGGATAGTAGTGTTTGATCTCCGGAAGGGGTTCCGGATGTTTTCCGAAATGTTTGGGCACGAGAACACTTTATCTGGGCCAAAGGGGAAAGCCCACGAGCCTTTTGGAAAGTGCAAAAGGAAATTTTGCGGAGACTAGAGGCTAGATGCTAGGAACCCTTGCGTCTAGGGGGGTAGACGCCGGGAACCCTGGCGTCTAGCCCTGGAGTCCGAGAAGGACTCTTGCCTTTCGGGTGAAACCGACTTTGAGGAGGCTTTTACTCTAAGTTTCGACCCCAGGGCTCAACATATAAATAGAGGGGTAGGGCTAGCACCAAAGAGACATCGAGAAACACCAAGCCGTGTGCCGGCAACCCCGTCCCCTCTAGTTTATCCTCCGTCATAGTTTTCGGAGTGCTTAGGCAAAGCCCTGCGGAGATTGTTCTTCATCAACACCGTCACCACGCCGTCATGCTGCCGGAACTCATCTACTACTTCGCCCCTCTTGCTGGATCGAGAAGGTGAGGACGTCACCGAGCCGTACGTGTGCAGAACTCGGAGGTGCCATGCTTTCAGTACTTGGATCGGTCGGACGTGAAGACGTTCGACTACATCAACCGCGTTGATATAATGCTTCCGCGAACGTTCTACGAGGGTATGTAGACAACACTCTCCCCTCTCGTTGCTATGCATCACCATGATCTTGCGTGTGCGTAGGAATTTTTTTTGAAATTACTACGTTCTCCAACAGTGGCATCCGAGCCTAGGTTTTATGCGTTGATGTTATGCACGAGTAGAACACAAGTGAGTTGTGGGCGATATAAGTCATACTGCTTACCAGCATGTCATGCTTTGGTTCGGCGGTATTGTTGGATGAAGCGGCCCGGATCGACATTACGCGTACGCTTACGCGAGACTGGTTCTACCGACGTGCTTTGCACACAGGTGGCTGGCGGGTGTCAATTTCTCCAACTTTAGTTGAACCGAGTGTGGCTACGCCCGGTCCTTGCGAAGGTTAAAACAACACCAACTTGACAAACTATCGTTGTGGTTTTGATGCGTAGGTAAGAACGGTTCTTGCTAAGCCCGTAGCAGCCACGTAAAACTTGCAACAACAAAGTAGAGGACGTCTAACTTGTTTTTGCAGGGCATGTTGTGATGTGATATGGTCAAGACATGATGCTAAATTTTATTGTATGAGATGATCATGTTTTGTAAACGAGTTATCGGCAACTGGCAGGAGCCATATGGTTGTCGCTTTATTGTATGCAATGCAATCGCGCTGTAATGCTTTACTTTATCACTAAGCGGTAGAGATAGTCGTGGAAGCATAAGATTGGCGAGACAACAACGATGCTACGATGGAGATCAAGGTGTCACGCTGGTGACGATGGTGATCATGACGGTACTTCGGAGATGGATATCACAAGTACAAGATGATGATGGCCATATCATATCACTTATATTGATTGCATGTGATGTTTATCTCTTGTGGATCTTATCTTGCTTTGATTGACGGTAGAATTATAAGATGATCCATCACTAAATTATCAAAGTATAAGTGTTCTCCCTGAGTATGCACCATTGCGAAAGTTCTTCGTGCTGAGACACCACGTGATGATCAGGTGTGAAAGGCTCTACGTTCAAATACAACGGGTGCAAAACAGTTGCACACGCGGAATACTCAGGTTAAACTTGACGAGCCTAGCATATAACAGATATGGCCTCATAACACGGAGACCGAAAGGTCGAGCGTGAATCATATAGTAGATATGATCAACATAGTGATGTTCACCATTGAAACTACTCCATCTCATGTGATGATCGGACATGGTCTAGTTGATTTGGATCACGTGATCACTTAGAGGATTAGAGGGATGTCTATCTAAGTGGGAGTTCTTAAGTAATATGATCAATAGCTCGCGTTTAGCTCCCCTATTTTATTTTTGATATGTTCCTAGAGAAAACTAAGTTGAAAGATGTTAGTAGCAATGATGCGGATTGGATCCGTGATCTGAGGTTTATCCTCATTGCTGCACAGAAGAATTATGTCTTTGATGCACCGCTAGGTGACAAACCTATTTGCAGGAGCAGATGCAGATGTTATGAACATTTGGCTAGCTCAATATGATGACTACTTGATAGTTTAGTGCACCATGCTTAAACGGCTTAGAATCGGGACTTCAAAGACATTTTGAACGTCATGGACCATATGAGATGTTCCAGGAGTTGAAGTTAATATTTCAAGCAAATACCCGAGTTGAGAGATATGAAGTCTCCAACAAGTTCTATAGCTAAAAGATGGAGGAGAATAGCTCAAGCAGTGAGCATGTGCTCAGATTGTCTGGGTACTACAATCGCTTGAATCAAGTGGAAGTTAATCTTCCAGATAAAATAGTGATTGACAGAATTCTCTAGTCACCATCACCAAGTTAGTAGAACTTCGTGATGAACAATGGTATGCAAGGGATAATAGAAATGATGCCCAAGCTCTTCGTAATGCTGAAATCGACGAAGGTAGAAATCAAGAAAAATATCAAGTGTTGATGGTAGACAAGACCACTAGTTTCAAGAGAAGGGCAAAGGGAAGAAGGGGAACTTCAAGAAGAACGGCAAGCAAGTTCCTGCTCAAGTGAAGAAGCTCAAGTCTGGTCCTAAGCCTGAGACTAAGTGCTTCTACTACAAAGGGACTGGTCACTGGAAGCGGAACTGCCGCAAGTATTTGGCGGATAAGAAGGATGGCAAAGTGAACAAAGGTATATTTGATATACAAATTAATTGATGTGTATTTTACTAGTGTTCGTAGCAACCCCTCGGTATTTGTTACTTGTTCAGTTGCTAAGAGTAGTAACTCGAAACTGGAGTTGCAGAATGAACATAGACTAGTTAAGGGTGAAGTTACGATGTGTGTTGGAAGTGGTTCCAAGATTGATATGATCATCATCGCACACTCCCTATACTTTTGGGATTAGTGTTGAACCTAAATAAGTGTTATTTGGTGTTTGCATTGAGCATGAATATGATTTGATCATGTTTATTGCAATACGGTTCTTCATTTAAGTAAGGGAATAAGTTGTTGTTCTGTTTACATGAATAAAACCTTATATGGTTACACACCCAATGAAAATGGTTCGTTGGATCTCGATCGTAGTGATACACATATTCATAATATTGGAACCAAAAGATGCAAAGTTAATAATGATGGTGCAATTTATTTGTGGCACTGCTGTTTAGGTCATATTGGTGTAAAGCGCATGAAGAAAATCCATGCTGATGGGCTTTTGGAATCACTTGATTATGAATCAGTTGATGCTTGCGAACCATGCCTCATGGGCAAGATGACTAAGACTCCATTCTCCGGAACAATGGAGAAAGCAACGGATTTGTTGGAAATCATACATACTGATGTATGTGGTCTGATGAATATTGAGGCTCGTGGCAGGTATCATTATTTTCTGATCTTCATAGATGATTTGAGCAGATATGAGTATATCTACTTGATGAAACACAAGTCTGAAATATTTGAAAAGTTCAAAGAATTTTAGAGTGATGTGGAGAATCATCGTAACAAAAATAAAAGTTTCTACGATATGATCATAGAAGTAAAATATTTGAGTTACGAGTTTGGCCTTCAGTTAAAACAATGTGAAATAGTTTCACTACTCACGCCGCCTGGAACACCACACTGTAATGGTGTGTCCGAACGTCATAACCGTACTTTATTAGATATAGTGCGATCTATGATGTCTCTTACCGATCTACCATTGTCGTTTTGGGGTTATGCATTAGAGACAGCTACATTCACGTTAAAAAGGGCACCATCTAAATCCGTTGACACGACACCGTATTAACTGTGGTTTGGCAAGAAACCAAAGTTGTCATTTCTTAAAGTTTGAGGTTGCAATGCTTATGTGAAAAAGTTTCAACCTGATAAGCTCTAACCCAAACCGGAGAACTGCGTCTTCATAGGATACCCAAAAGAAAATGATGGGTACACCTTCTATCACAGATCCGAAGGCAATATATTCGTTGCTTTGAATGGATCCTTTCTAGAAAAGGAGTTTCTCTCAAAAGAAGTGAGTGGGAGGAAAGTAGAACTTGATGAGGTAACTGTACCTGCTCCCTTATTGGAAAGTAGTTCCTCACAGAAATCTGTTCCTGTGACTACTACACCGATTAGTGAGGAACCTAATGATGATGATCATGTAACTTCAGATCAAGTTACTACCGAACCTCGTAGGTAAACCAGAGTGAGATCCGCACCAGAGTGGTACGGTAATCCCGTTCTGGAGGTCATGTTATGTAACGCCCTCGATGCGGCTATATCTCCCACGTGTCGAAGCACGACTTAGAGGCATAACCGCATTGAAAGCAATGTCGCAAGTGAGGTAATCTTCACACAACCCATGTAATACATAAGGGAAAAGGATACATAGTTGGCTTACAATCGCCACTTCACACAATTACATGAATAAAGCATTACATCATTCAAATACAATCAAGGTCCGACTACGGAACCAAAATAAAAGAAGAACCCCAAATGCGACAAAGGTCCCCGATCGACCCCAACTGGGCTCCACTACTGATCAACTAGAACGGAACAACACAAAGGACAAGATCTTCAACGAGCTCCTCCTGAGCTGGGTTGCGTCATCTGCGCGGACTCATCGGCACCTGCAAACTGGTTTTGGAAGTATCTGTGAGTCACGGGGACTCACCAATCTCGCACCCTCGCGATCAAGACTATTTAAGCTTATGGGTAAGGTAAAGGTATGAGGTGGAGCTGCAGCAAGCGACTAGCATATATGGTGGCTAACATACGCAAATGAGAGCGAGAAGAGAAGGCAAAGCATGATCGATAAAAGTATGATCAAGAAGTGATCCTATAGCAACCTACGTCAAGCAAAACTCCAACACCGTGTTCATTTCCCGGACTCCGCCGGAAAGAGACCATCACAGTAACACACGCGGTTGATGTATTTTAATTAAGATCAACTTCAGATTTTCTACAACCGGACATTAGCAAATTCCCATCTGCCCATAACCGCGGGCACAGCTTTCGAAAGTTCAAATCCCTGCAGGGGTGTCCCAACTTAGCCCATCACAAGCTCTCACGGTCAATGAAGGAATAGACCTCCTCCCGAGACATTCCGATTAGACTCAGTATCCCGGTACAACAAGACATTTCGACAGGGTAAAACTAAACCAGCAACACCGCCCGAATGTGCCGACAAATCCCGGTAGGAGCTGCACATATCTCTTTCTCAGGGCACACCGGATTGTCTAAACTTCCGGTAGGCCAGCCCAGAGTTGCCCCTGGTAGCCACCGGCGGCTGACGAGTTGGACCAACACTCAGAGGAGCACTGGCCCGGGGGGGGGGGGGTTAAAATAATGATGACCCTTGAGTCTGCAGAACCCAAGGGAAAGAAAAGGCTAGGTGGCAAATGGTAAAACCAATGTTGGGCATTGCTGGAAGAGCTTTACTTAAGGCGAACTGTCAAGGGGTTCCCATAATAGCCCAACCGCGTAAGGAACGCAAAATCCGGGAACATAACACCGATATGACGGAAACTAGGGCAGCAAGAGTGGAACAAAACACCAGGCATAAGGCCGAGCCTTCCACCCTTTACCAAGTATATAGATGCATTAATTAAAGAAGATATATTGTGATATCCCAACAAGTAAACATGTTCCAACAAGGAACAACATCTCCATGTTCCAACAAGGAACAAACTTCAATCTTCACCTGCAACTAACAACGCTATAAGAGGGGCTGAGCAAAATAGTAACACAGCCAAACAAGGGTTTGCTAGGACAAGGTGGGTTAGAGGCTTGGTTCAACAATATGGGTGGCATGATAAGCAAGTGGTAGGTATTGCAGCATAGGCATAGCAAAATAGCGAGCAACTAAGCAAGCAAAGATAGAAGTGATTTCGAGGGTATGGTCATCTTGCCTGAAATCCTGCAAGGAAGAAGAAAGAGTCCATGAAGAAGACAAACGGACATAGTCGAACGGGTCCTCACAATCATGACGTTATCGGAACCAACACAAAGAAGCAACACCGGAAAGAAGCAAACAACATAGTAAACAACCATCACATAATCATGGCACGATGCGCAAACAATTATGATGCATGTCCGGTTTAATGAGGCATGGCATGGCAAAGTGCACAAACAATCCTACAAATTAAGTGGAGCTCAATATGCAACGGGTTGCATATTGACGAAACACCACATTCAAGTTATTTAGTTCGATCTCGTTTATGTACCCAACAAGATTAAATGTTGTTAGCATGGCAAGAGGGTGAAGCAAATGAAAACTACCTAACTAGGCAAGTTTAAATGAGGCCGGAACAACAAGCAACAAGTCCGGAAAAATCCTCATGTGCATATTTTATATTTGGTACTATTCTGCCATAAACACAATTTTAGAGTTATTAAACATGCAAAGTGAGGCCACCATGTTAAACTAGGCATTTTTCTACCCCATTTACATATAAAGTTTATTAAGTTCGGAGCTACGGTTAAATAGTTATGAAATAAATCATTTTAACATGGCATAGGAGCAAATTTAATCAAACAACATTTTAAATATTTTAAACATGGGTGAAAGTTGCATATTATGAAACTAGACAAAATTCTAAGCATATTTCATATATTAAGTTTTTCAATCCGATGCACGGTTGTGGAATTATTAAATGCATGATCAACAAGGGTTTTTCTGTAAAACTGTAATACTCTGGATAATTGGACAAATTCATAGAACGAAAAAAACATGATCGGGCTGAAACCAGCTAGGCCAACAGGCACAGGAGAGGGGGTTGGGCGCTGCTCACTTCGGGCCAACAGGCCGAAGGGGGAGCAGGGTGGTGGGCTGGCGGATCTGGGATGGGGCGCTGGAACTGGGCCGGGGAAGCAGGCCAGCTGTAACGGGCCCGACGGGGGATGGAGCTGGGCCTCTCCAGATCGAGGCGAGGCGCTGGCGGATCGAGCAGCTAGACGCGGCCGATGCAGAGGGTCAACGCGGGACATGCTTGGTTCGTCCTCGACTCGTTCCTGCAGCAGGGACTAGGGATGGCAATTTTATCCACGGATCTGGATACCCATGGATACCCGACCCGGTTGGGCAAGGGTATGGAGCACATTTCTGCCCATGGGTCCATGGATATGGATACCCACGAACAGACGGGTTGGGCACGGTTATAGTTTGTGCTCATGGATATCCAATGGATACCCGTATGACATGTGGGGCATATGCCAGTGATAGCATAAAGAGCGAATCAACGGGAAATGGCAGGCAATATGCAACTAGTGCCATAAGCTGTATGCTGTAGAATCAAGCTGTGGTACGTCACACGTAAGGACTCATCGTATTACTTGTTGCCTACTTATGCATTTAGCTTATGTTGTCATTTGTGGGTGAATGATGATGAGTTAATTTGATATTTGGAAAGGCTTTATGTTGACTTTTCTATGCCCATGGAGCTCCATGGGTATGTGGGTATCCAGCGGGTTTGGGCATGGGCACAAGTTGTGCCCATGGATAATTTGGTGGATGGGCAGAGGGTAGGAAGATGGGTCATGGGTTGGATTTTGACCAGCTCCACCCGCCCCAAACCCGAACCATTGCCATCCCTAGCAGGGACCGAGCAGGAGCTCGATGCGGATGACAGTGGCGAAGAGCTCGCCGGATCCACCTGATCCGGGCGAGGCAGAGGCAGGGGATGCCGGAAACGGGCAGGATGACTGCAGCGGCACCCCGTTCCGGCGGCCATTGGGGAACCTTGAACATGGCGGGAGAGAGAGGTTAGAGGGAGGAGGAGAAAGAGACGGTCAGGGAAAAGGAGCAGGAGCTGCGGGGTAGTGGCCTGGTCGGCTTGTCCGACGACGGCGCTGGCCGGCGATGATGTGAGGAAGAGGAGGAGGTTCGGCCGGCGCGGGGATGCCCCAGATCGAGCGGGAGAAGCTCGGGAGCGGTGTACGGGCGACGATGGGGAGATCCAGGCCTGGGCGGGCCCCGGATGGGCTTCACGGGACACGGCGGCTGATGGTGGAGGAGGCGCCAAGTGGCGGCGGGGGAGAGGCTGGCTGCAGAAATTGAGGAGTGGGAGTAGGTGGCCGGCGGCTGAGAGGTTAGGGGAGGCTCTAGGGGTAGGTTTAGACTAGGGTTTGACCTGATTTAGAAGGTGGTGACTATATATAGGTAAAAACGATTGAGGTTGGACCCTCCGATCGAAATCGGGCGGTCGAGAAAAATAGGCTAGGGAGTCCAAATAATAAAACGGTGATGTTTTGTAGATGTTTGGGGATGATCCGGACACAACGGTGACGACTGTCCGGGTCGGGTCCGGGACAGCTTTCGGACACGCGCGAGGAGGGCCGCGGGCTGACGAGAGAGGTTAGGTTGGGTCTGGCGGATTGTGAAGAGCGGGTTGGTCTGAGAGAAGAGGGGAGAGATGCAGCCCGGCACGGTTTCTGGAGCCCGAAAACGTCCGACGTTAGACCGACTATATTGCCGCTATAGTTAATGGGTTGGGCTATCAAACGAACTACGAATGCGATGAAACTTGATAGGCGGTCTATCTACACTATAATAAGACCACACGCCAACTTTCATCCCATTCCGAGAACATTTACCGGCCACTTATAAAATAATATTTCGGACATTCCGTGGGCGCGTGCAAGTTTGTCTGGGCTCAGGACGGACAACAGACGGAACGAGGAGACCGGGACGGATGCAAGTTTTGAAAACATGATGATGCAATGCTCATGATGACATGATAAGATGCAACACGCAAGTAAATGACATGGCAACGACAACGAATAACTAGAAGACACCTGGCACATCGGTCTCGGGGCATTACAACACTCCACCACTACGAGAGGATCTCGTCCCGAGATCTAGAATGGCACCGGAGGAACAACGGAAGAGAAAAAGGAGAGGTAAAGCTAAGTTTCTTCTTTGACGAACGAGTGAAACCAAAGAACCTTGAGAGGTTGAACAAATTGGAAGAAATAAAACAACGAAGAAGAACAAAGTTGAAAAACACTCCCTTAGAGAAGAGGGACAAAGAACATTTCGAATAACATTGAGGTTGAAGGGAAGATATATATTGAAAACACTCCGGTTAAGTGAGGGGATCAAGGAAGACCAAATTCGGGCATCACTCCGGTTGAAAAGAAAGGAATAGAATCAGAACTTGATAAGGTGATAGAACTTGAAAAGAGGGCATGACACTCCGGTTAAATGGATAGGCATGAAAAGAGCATGATCTTTGACAAAATGAGATGATTGGTTGAAAAGAGCAACAACACAATGCCTCCGGAACAAAAGGAATAGAATATAGATAATTGAAATAAAAGAATGGAGAAGAAAATGCCAACTTCTGCCACATAAGAGCTTGAAGAGGCATCTTTTAGGAGAAGGGTCGAACGGAGTTGTTGGAACACCAACAACGAAAAGAATAAGCTCGATAAGTTCTTATGGAATACATCTCGAATTATGAGGTGACTACCTACCACTCACGAGAAGAAGAATTGGATTGATATGAACAAGGAGACGAGAAGCTTATTTCACTGGGAGGGTAGATGAAGAACTTGGATCATATATGAGCACCATAAGTAGCAACAATCCTTAGGGAAGGCTTTAGGTGAAATATAACCCAAGATAATTCCAATGACGAGATTGATGGATTTAAAATATCTCATTCATGACAACATGTGAATCATGAAGCATGAACTCAAATTATCAAGAATGACATAATACCACCTCCAATGATACGGAAGAAAGAATTGCACTCCGAATATCAAGATGAAGAAAGCTTGAACTCCTTAGAAGAGAATGTCGATGAAAACTTCGAGAAGGAATTAAACCCTTGATGAATCCATCATGTAGAACCTTCATGAAGAACTCCGGTAATAAAAGAATGATCTGAAATAATTGAATGATGAAAAGAATAAGATTGAAGCCTCGCAATGATTTATATAGAGATCTCCGTGATAATATAATTGAAAGAGGCTGGAACTCCGGGAAAAGAGAAGATGAAACAAATGAAACCGAGAATTTGAAGGGCCTCCGGAATAAAGAATTAATCATTAGGATGAAACAAGAATAAGAATTACATTATGCTTATCCTTCACCAATTTAAATTGACGACAAGCAACGGATTTGGCATACTACTTATTCTCGTAGAAAAGATTAAGAGAGATATAGCGCCAACTTGGGAAGGTCTTCTATGAACCACGGGTAGGATTGACAATGAATAAATTGATAAGGAAGAGAAATCTGGAAGAACCACCATAAGAAATGAAAATGAACGAAGAAAAGATAAAGGAACACCGGGAAGAATTATGAAATGAACGAAGATATTTGCGATAATTTATATATGAGAGAACGAAGAGATCATGCACTGATTAGAGGATATTTGATCGATGCACCGTTAAAATTAGGAGGATGAGAGCTGAAAGCTAGAATGAATAATCCTGAAATGATGGCCTTCGGAGAATCAAACTGAAAAGGCTCTTGAACTGCTCCGGAAAGGTGAAAAGAATTTTCACAACCCAAAAACAACTATGAGAGGATGGCAACAAGCTAGAATGACGAATCTTTGAGAGAACGGATAAGATATGGAGGAAAAACTCTTCTTCAGTCTTCAAAAACTGAGAATGACGACGAGAAACACCACCATGAATTATTGAGATGCTCCGGAATGAAGAAGAATGGAAAAGTTGAAACAACGATGAAAAGAATTTGGAAGATCTTGGAGAAAGACATTTGACTGATGATAAATCATTCTTACGTCAACTTTAGAAAAGAATTTGAGATTAACTCTGGGAGAATAAGAAGAGTCAGGTAAGATCCCGGAAAAAGACCTGTGGGTTAGGGCCCACTCAAAAGAAACACCGTAGAACGATTAAAAAGAGAGAATGCACCGGTAAGATTAAATGGCTAGAATGAGATAACAACCTTGACAGAGCTTGAACGAAAGCAGAGTGTAAGCACGAATCTTCGGGATATCTTGAGCACTCTGGAACAATTGAATAGCGAGAAAATGACAGAATATTAGGTGCACCGGTATGAGAAGGTACTTGAAACGAGGAAAAAGGATATGATCAACACCAAAAGCTTGAATTGAATCCACCAGAAAAGAAAATGAGTGAAAAGTGACGAACTTGAAGCTTCGTTGGCATCTTCCTGAGAATCACCAGATAAGAATATTGACGGAAAAGAATGGAGAGATTTCACATCAATAAGAAGGATACTCAATTAAGAGATCTGAATCCTTGGAGAAAAACAAAGGGAGGGAGGGTGGGAAAAACAAAGGCAACTTGGAGACGGATGAAACAAACACCGTTGAGAAGAAGTGATAATTGATCTTGCGAATGTTGACAAGATTGGATCCATATGAAGAGGAGCACACCGGTTGAAAAGAAATTGAAATGAAAAACTCGATGACCGGGAGGGATTAGTATTCGCATCGGAGTATGAGAACACCACTTGGGGAAGGTATGGAATCAACACTTGACTTCGAAGCAACTCGAATACCACAGCTCAAAACAAAACAAAGGATTGGCTTGCAGAATAAGCCAGAACAAACATATGATCGAAATTTCATCTTAAGTTTTCGTGGTGGGGCCTACACGGGCTCAATCGTACAGCACCATCATGTACAAGGCAGTGCACATGACATACGAAGCGTCCCCGAGTCGGCATAGCCAAGGACTCTTTAAGACACAACGAGACCACTGTAAAACCGACCGTGAATAGGCGGACCACTAGACGTCGAACCCCAATTTCATATCATACATCTGTCAGAAAGATATCCTAAGAGCTACTTGAATTCCCACCTATGAAACTCCCGAAATTTTCCCAGTTATGCAACCAGGTGTTGGGGATACAGGGGAAGCATAATATCTCACCCAAAACTAGCAAATCCTACATCCAGCTGTATCCATCCTTCAACACATAACCAAGAAACCTTCGGAAATCGTCTACCTCAACCTTCGAAAAGCATCCGTTATACAAGTTATGGCATACTCCCGAACTCCCGCCCCAGTACTGGGAGGCGTCGAGGTTATCTCACCAACGAACTGCATAAAAGAGATTTTTGATGTCGGCGTACTAAACTCAGGTATTCCAGAATTGCAACGATAAAATTATGACGACAACACCTCTGAGCTCAACTCCCCGGGACACTTCCACAAAACCCCTGACAGGAGGCACCAAGACAATGTTCTCATCATAAAACCATCGGAACGATTCCAAGATACCCGCGTGATCCTAATTTTTTTTTGTGAAATTTGAGAAGAGAAGAGTCAAAACTCTACGTCAGGATGCCTTACCAGAGCGATGAGGAGACTGGGAAGTAAAAAGAATTCCTAAACTCTCCGATATATAATTCCTAAATGACTCAAAACATTTTTTCTAGACACAACTCGGCCGCTAAAAACGATCAAGCAATGGGGCTCCTTAGGTCGGGGAAGGCTCTGATACCAACATTTAACGCCCTCGATGCGGCTATATCTCCCACGTGTCGAAGCACGACTTAGAGGCATAACCGCATTGAAAGCAATGTCGCAAGTGAGGTAATCTTCACACAACCCATGTAATACATAAGGGAAAAGGATACACAGTTGGCTTACAATCACCACTTCACACAATTACACAAATAAAGCATTACATCATTCAAATACAATCAAGGTCCGACTACGGAACCAAAATAAAAGAAGAACCCCAAATGCGACAAAGGTCCCCGATCAACCCCAACTGGGCTGCACTACTGATCAACTAGAACGGAACAACACAAAGGACAAGATCTTCAACGAGGTCCTCCTGAGCTAGGTTGCGTCATCTACACGGACTCATCGGCACCTGCAAACTGGTTTTGGAAGTATCTGTGAGTCACGGGGACTCAGCAATCTCGCACCCTCGCGATCAAGACTATTTAAGCTTACGGGTAAGGTAAAGGTATGAGGTGGAGCTGCATCAAGCGACTAGCATATATGGTGGCTAACATACGCAAATGAGAGCGGGAAGAGAAGGCAAAGCACGATCGATAAAAGTATGATCAAGAAGTGATCCTATAGCAACCTACGTCAAGCAAAACTCCAACATCGTGTTCACTTCCCGAACTCCGCCGGAAAGAGACCATCACGGTAACACACGCGGTTGATGTATTTTAATTAAGATCAACTTCAGGTTTTCTACAACCGGACGTTAACAAATTCCCATCTGCCCATAACCGCGGGCACGGCTTTTGAAAGTTCAAATCCCTGCAAGGGTGTCCCAACTTAGCCCATCACAAGCTCTCACGGTCAACGAAGGAATAGACCTCCTCCGGAGACATTCCGATCAGACTCAGTATCCCGGTACAACAAGACATTTCGACAGGGTAAATCTAAACCAGCAACATCGCCCGAATGTGCCGACAAATCCCGATAGGAGCTGCACATATCTCTTTCTCAGGGCACACCGGATTGTCTAAACTTCCGGTAGGCCAGCCCGGAGTTGCCCCTGGTAGCCACCGGCGGCTGACGAGTTGGACCAACACTGAGAGGAGCACTGGCCCGGGGGGTTAAAATAATGATGACCCTTGAGTCTGCAGAAACCAAGGGAAAGAAAAGGCTAGGTGGCAAATGGTAAAAACAATGTTGGGCATTGCTGGAAGAGCTTTACTTAAGGCGAACTGTCAAGGGGTTCCCATAATAGCCCAACCACATAAGGAACGCAAAATCCGGGAACATAACACCGATATGACGGAAACTAGGGCGGCAAGAGTGGAACAAAACACCAGGCATAAGGCCGAGCCTTCCACCCTTTACCAAGTATATAGATGCATTAATTAAATAAGATATATTGTGATATCCCAACAAGTAAACATGTTCCAACAAGGAACAACATCTCCATGTTCCAATAAGGAACAAACTTCAATCTTCACCTGCAACTAACGACGCTATAAGAGGGGCTGAGCAAAACGGTAACATAGCCAAACAACGGTTTGCTAGGATAAGGTGGGTTAGAGGCTTGGTTCAACAATATGGGTGGCATGATAAGCAAGTGGTAGGTATCGCAGCATAGGCATAGCAAAAGAGCGAGCAACTAAACAAGCAAAGATAGACGTGATTTCGAGGGTATGGTCATCTTTCCTGAAATCCCGCAAGGAAGAAGAAAGAGTCCATGATGAAGACAAACGGACGTAGTCGAACGGGTCCTCACAATCACGACGTTATCGGAACCAACCCGAAGAAGCAACACCGGAAAGAAGCAAACATAGTAAACAACCATCACATAATCATGGCACGATGCGCAAACAAGTATGATGCATGTCCAGTTTAATGAGGCATGGCATGGCAAAGTGCACAAACAATCCTACAAATTAAGTGGAGCTCAAAATGCAACGGGTTGCATATTGATGAAACACCACATTCAAGTTATTTAGTTCGATCTCGTCTATGTACCCAACAAGATTAAATGTTGTTAGCATGGCAAGAGGGTGAAGCAAATGAAAAATACCTAACTAGGCAAGTTTAAATGAGGCCAGAACAACAAGCAACAAGTCTGGAAAATCCTCATGTGCGTATTTTATATTTGGTACTGTTCTGCCCTATACACAATTTTAGAGTTATTAAACATGCAAAGTGAGGCCACCATGTTAAACTAGGCATTTTTCTACCCCATTTACATATAAAGTTTATTAAGTTCGGAGCTACGGTTAATTAGTTATGGAATAAATCATTTTAACATGGCATAGGAGTAAATTTAATCAAACAACATTTTAAATACTTTAAACATGGGTGAAAGTTGCATATTATGAAACTAGACAAAATTCTAAGCATATTTCATATATTAAGTTTTTCAATCCGATGCACGGTTGTGGAATTATTAAATGCATGATCAACAAGGGTTTTTCTGTAAAACTGTAATACTCTGGATAATTGGACAAATTCACAGAATGAAAAAAACATGATCGGGCTGAAACCAGCTGGGCCAACAGGCACAGGAGAGGGGGTTGGGCGCTGATCACTTCGGGCCAACAGGCCAAAGGGGGAGCAGGGTGGTGGGCCGGCGGATCTGGGATGGGGCGCTGGAACTAGGCCGGGCAAGCAGGCCAGCTGCAGTGGGCCCGACGGGGGATGGAGCTGGGCCTCTCCAGATCGAGGCGAGGCGCTGGCGGATCGAGCAGCTAGACGCGGCCGATGCAGAGGGTCAACGCGGGACATGCCTGGTTCGTCCTCGACTCGTTCCTGCAGTAGGGACCGAGCAGGAGCTCGATGCGGACGACAGCGGCGAAGAGCTCGCCGGATCCACCTGATCCGGGCAAGGCAGAGGCAGGGGACGCCGGAAACGGGCAGGACGACTGCAGCGGCACCCCGATCCGGCGGCCATGGGGGAACCTTGAACATGGCGGGAGAGAGAGGTTAGAGGGAGGAGGAGAAAGAGACGGTCAGGGAAAAGGAGCAGGAGCTGCGGGGTACTGGCCTGGTCGGCTTATCCGACGATGGCGCTAGCCAGCGACGATGTGAGGAGGAGGAGGAGGTTCGGCCGGCGCGGGGATGCCCCAGATCGAGCGGGAGAAGCTCGGGAGCGACGTACGGGCGACGGTGGGGAGATCCAGGCCTGGGCGGGCCCCGGATGGGCTTCACGGGCCACGGCGGCTGATGGTGGAGGAGGCGCCAAGTGGCGGCGGGGGAGTGGGTGGCTGTAGAAATTAAGGAGTGGGAGTAGGTGGCCGGCGGCTAAGAGGTTAGGGGAGGGTCTAGGGGTAGGTTTAGACTAGGGTTTGATCTGATTTAGAAGGTGGTGGACTATATATAGGTAAAAACGATTGAGGTTGGACCCTCCGATCGAAATCGGGCGGTCGAGAAAAATAGGCTAGGGAGTCCAAATAATAAAATGGTGATGTTTTGTAGATGTTTGGGGATGATCCGGACACAACGGTGACGACTGTCCGGGTCGGGTCCAGGACAACTTTCGGACGCGCACGAGGAGGGCCGCGGGCTGACGAGAGAGGTTAGGTTGGGTCTGGTGGATTGTGAAGAGCGGGTTGGTTTGAGAGAAGAGGGGAGAGATGCAGCCCGGCACGGTTTCCGGAGCCCGAAAACGTCCGACGTTAGACCGGCTATATTGCCGCTATAGTTAATGGTTGGGCTATCAAACGAACTCCGAATGCGATGAAACTTGACAGGCGGTCTATCTACACTATAATAAGACCACACGCCAACTTTCATCCCATTACGAGAACATTTTCCGGCCACTTATAAAATAATATTTCGGACATGCCGCGGGCGCGTGCAAGTTTGTCTAGGCCCAGGACGGACAACGGACGGAACGAGGAGACCGAGACGGATGCAAGTTTTGAAAACATGATGATGCAATGCACATGATGACATGATAAGATGCAACACGCAAGCAAATGACACGGCAACGACAACGAATAACTGGAAGACACCTGGCACATCGGTCTCGGGGCGTTACAACACTCCACCACTACGAGAGGATCTCGTCCCGAGATCTAGAATGGCACCGGAGGAACAACGGAAGAGAAAAAGGAGAGGTAATGCTAAGTTGCTTCTTTGACGAACGAGTGAAACCAAAGAACCTTGAGAGGTTGAACAAATTGGAAGAAATAAAACAACGAAGAAGAACAAAGTTGAAAAACAATCCGTTAGAGAAGAGGGACAAAGAACATTTCGAATAACCTTGAGGTTGAAGGGAAGATATATATTGAAAACACTCCAGTTAAGTGAGGGGATCAAGGAAGACCAAATTCGGGCATCACTCCGGTTGAAAAGAAAGGAATAGAATAAGAACTTGATAAGGTGATAGAACTTGAAAAGAGGGCACGACACTCCGGTTAAATGGATAGGCATGAAAAGAGCATGATCTTTGACAAAATGAGATGATTGGCTGAAAAGAGCAACAACACAATGCCTCCGGAACGAAAGGAATAGAATATAGATAATTGAAATAAAAGAATGGAGAAGAAAATGCCAACTTCTGCCACATAAGAGCTTGAAGAGGCATCTTTTAGGAGAAGGGTCGAACGGAGTTGTTGGAACACCAACAACGAAAAGAATAAGCTCGATAAGTTCTTATGGAATACATCTCAAATTATGAGGTGACAACCTGCCACTCATGAGAAGAATAATTAGATTGATATGAACAAGGAGACGAGAAGCTTATTTCACCGGGAGGATAGATGAAGAACTTGGATCATATATGAGCACCATAAGTAGCAACAATCCTTAGGGAAGGCTTTAGGTGAAATATAACCCAAGATAATTCCAATGACGAGATTGATGGATTTAAAATATCTCATTCATGACAACATGTGAATCATGAACTCAAATTATCAAGAATGACATAATACCACCTCCAATGATACGGAAGAAAGAATTGCACTCCGGATATCAAGACGAAGAAAGCTTGAACACCTTAGAAGAGAATGTCGATGAAAACTTCAAGAAGGAATTAAACGCTTGATGAATCCATCATGTAGAACTTTCATGAAGAACTCCGGTAATAAAAGAATGATCTAAAATAATTGAATGATGAAAAGAATAAGATTGAAGCCTCGCAATGATTTATATAGAGATCTCCGTGATAATATAATTGAAAGAGGCTGGAACTCCGGGAAAAGAGAAGATGAAACAAATGAAACCAAGAATTTGAAGGGCCTCCGGAATAAAGAATTAATCATTAGGATGAAACAAGAATAAGAATTACATTATGCTTATCCTTCACCAACTTAAATTGACGACAAGCAACGGATTTGGCATACTACTTATTCTCGTAGAAAAGATTAAGAGAGATATAGCGCCAACTTGGGAAGGTCTTCTATGAACCACGGGTCGGATTGACAACGAATAAATTGACAAGGAAGAGAAATCTAGAAGAACCACCGTAAGAAATGAAAATGAACGAAGAAAAGATAAAGGAACACCGGGAAGAATTATGAAATGAACGAAGATATTTGCAAGAATTTATATATGAGAGAACGAAGAGATCATGCACTGATTAGAGGATATTTGATCGATGCACCGTTAAAATTAGGAGGATGAGAGCTGAAAGCTAGAATGAATAATCCCGAAATGATGGCCTTCGGAGAATCAAACTGAAAAGGCTCTTGAACTGCTCCAGATAGGTGAAAAGAATTTTCACAATCCAAAAACAACTATGAGAGGATGGCAACAAGCTAGAATGACGAATCTTTGAAATTACTACATTCCCCAATAGTGGCATCCGAGCCTACGTTTTATGCTTTGATGTTATGCACGAGTAGAACACAAGTGAGTTGTGGGCGATATAAGTCATACTGCTTACCAGCATGTCATACTTTAGTTCGGCGGTATTGTTGGATGAAGCGGCCCGGACCGACATTACGCGTACGCTTACGCGAGACTGGTTCTACCGACATGCTTTGCACACAGGTGGCTGGCGGGTGTCAGTTTCTCCAACTTTAGTTGAACCGAGTGTGGCTACGCCCGGTCCCTGCGAAGGTTAAAACAACACCAACTTGACAAACTATCATTGTGGTTTTGATGCGTAGGTAAGAACGGTTCTTGCTAAGACCGTAGCAACCATGTAAAACTTGCAACAACAAAGTAGAGGACGTCTAACTTGTTTTTGCAGGGCATGTTGTGATGTGATATGGTCAAGACATGATGCTAAATTTTATTGTATGAGATGATCATGTTTTCTAACCGAGTTATCGGCAACTGGCTGGAGCCATATGGTTGTCGCTTTATTGTACGCAATGCAATCGCGCTGTAATGCTTTACTTTATCACTAAGCAGTAGCGATAGTCGTGGAAGCATAAGATTGGCCAGACGACAACGATGCTATGATGGAGATCAAGGTGTCACGCTGGTGACGATGGTGATCATGACGGTACTTCGGAGATGGAGATCACAACTACAAGATGATGATGGCCATATCATATCACTTATATTGATTGCATGTGATGTTTATCTTTTGTGCATCTTATCTTGCTTTGATTGACGGTAGCATTATAAGATGATCCATCACTAAATTATCAAAGTATAAGTATTCTCCCTGAGTATGCACCGTTGCGAAAGTTCTTCGTGCTGAGACACCACGTGATGATCAGGTGTGATAGGCTCTATGTTCAAATACAACGGGTACAGAATAGTTGCACACGCGGAATACTCAGGTTAAACTTGACGAGCCTAGCATATAACAGATATGGCCTCGGAACCCGGAGACCGAAAGGTCGAGCGTGAATCATATAGTAGATATGATCAACATAGTGATGTTCACCATTGAAACTACTCCATCTCACGTGATGATCGGACATGGTTTAGTTGATTTGGATCACATGATCAGTTAGAGGATTAGAGGGATGTCTATCTAAGTGGGAGTTCTTAAGTAATATGATTAATTGAACTTTAATTTATCATGAACTTAGTCCTGGTAGTATTAGCATATCTATGTTGTAGATCAATAGCTCGCGTTTAGCTCCCCTGTTTTATTTTTGATATGTTCCTAGAGAAAACTAAGTTGAAAGATGTTAGTAGCAATGATGCGGATTGGATCCGTGATCTGAGGTTTATCCTCATTGCTGCACAGAAGAATTATGTCTTTGATGCACCGCTAGGTGACAAACCTATTTGCAGGAGCAGATGCAGATGTTATGAACATTTGGCTAGCTCAATATGATGACTACTTGATAGTTTAGTGCACCATGCTTAAACGGCTTAGAATTGGGACTTCAAAGACATTTTGAACATCATGGACCATATGAGATGTTCCAGGAGTTGAAGTTAATATTTCAAGCAAATACCCGAGTTGAGAGATATGAAGTCTCCAACAAGTTCTATAGCTAAAAGATGGAGGAGAATAGCTCAAGCAGTGAGCATGTGCTCAGATTGTCTGGGTACTACAATCGCTTGAATCAAGTGGAAGTTAATCTTCCAGATAAAATAGTGATTGACAGAATTCTCTAGTCACCATCACCAAGTTAGTAGAACTTCGTGATGAACAATGGTATGCAAGGGATAACAGAAATGATGCCCAAGTCTTCGTAATGCTGAAATCGACGAAGGTAAAAATCAAGAAAAATATCAAGTGTTGATGGTAGACAAGACCACTAGTTTCAAGAGAAGGGCAAAGGGAAGAAGGGGAACTTCAAGAAGAACGGCAAGCAAGTTGCTGCTCAAGTGAAGAAGCTCAAGTCTGGTCCTAAGCCTGAGACTAAGTGCTTCTACTGCAAAGGGACTGGTCACTGAAAGCGGAACTGCCCCAAGTATTTGGCGGATAAGAAGGATGGCAAAGTGAACAAAGGTATATTTGATATACAAATTAATTGATGTGTATTTTACTAGTGTTCATAGCAACCCCTCGGTATTTGTTACTGGTTCAGTTGCTAAGAGTAGTAACTCGAAACGGGAGTTGCAGAATGAACATAGACTAGTTAAGGGTGAAGTGACGATATGTGTTGGAAGTGGTTCCAAGATTGATATGATCATCATCGCACACTCCCTATACTTTTGGGATTAGTGTTGAACCTAAATAAGTGTTATTTGGTGTTTGCGTTGAGCATGAATATGATTTGATCATGTTTATTGCAATACGGTTATTCATTTAAGTAAGGGAATAAATTGTTGTTCTGTTTACATGAATAAAACCTTATATGGTTACACACCCAATGAAAATGGTTCGTTGGATCTCGATCATAGTGATACACATATTCATAATATTGAAACCAAAAGATGCAAAGTTAATAATGATGGTGCAATTTATTTGTGGCACTGCTGTTTAGGTCATATTGGTGTAAAGCGCATGAATAAAATCCATGCTGATGGGCTTTTGGAATCACTTGATTATGAATCAGTTGATGCTTGCGAACCATGCCTCATGGGCAAGATGACTAAGACTCCGTTCTCCGGAACAATGGAGCGAGCAACGGATTTGTTGGAAATCATATATACTGATGTATGTGGTCTCATGAATATTGAGGCTCATGGTAGGTATCATTATTTTCTGATGTTCATAGATGATTTGAGCAGATATGAGTATATGTACTTGATGAAACACAAGTCTGAAATATTTGAAAAGTTCAAAGAATTTTAGCGTGATGTGGAGAATCATCGTAACAAAAATAAAAGTTTCTACGATATGATCACAGAAGTAAAATATTTGAGTTATGAGTTTGGCCTTCAGTTAAAACAATGTGAAATAGTTTCACTACTCACGCCGCCTGGAACACCACAGTGTAATGGTGTGTCCGAACGTCATAACCGTACTTTATTAGATTTAGTGCGACCTATGATGTCTCTTGCCGATCTACCATTGTCGTTTTGGGGTTATGCATTAGAGACAACTACATTCACATTAAAAAGGGCACCATCTAAATCCGTTGAGACGACACCGTATTAACTGTGGTTTGGCAAGAAACCAAAGTTGTCGTTTCTTAAAGTTTGAGGTTGCAATGCTTATGTGAAAAAGTTTCAACCTGATAAGCTCTAACCCAAATCGAAGAACTGCGTCTTCATAGGATACCCAAAAGAAGATGATGGGTACACCTTCTATCACAGATCCGAAGGCAATATATTCGTTGCTTTGAATGGATCCTTTCTAGAAAAGGAGTTTCTCTCAAAAGAAGTGAGTGGGAGGAAAGTAGAACTTGATGAGGTAACCGTACCTACTCCCTTATTGGAAAGTAGTTGATCACAGAAATCTGTTCCTGTGACTACTACACCGATTAGTGAGGAAGCTAATGATGATGATCATGTAACTTCAGATCAAGTTACTACCGAACCTCGTAGGTAAACCAGAGTGAGATCCGCACCAGAGTGGTACAGTAATCCTGTTCTGGAGGTCATGTTACTTGACCATGACGAGCCTACGAACTATGAGGAAGCGATGATGAGCCCAGATTCCGCAAAATGGCTTGAGGCCATGAAATCTAAGATGAGATCCATGTATGAGAACAAAGTATGGACTTTGATTGACTTGCCCAATGATCGGCGAGCCATTGAGATTAAATGGATCTTCAAGAGGAAGACGGACGCTGATAGTAGTGTTACTATGTACAAAGCTAGAATTGTCGCAAAAAGGTTTTCGACAAGTTCAAGGTGTTGATTACGATGAGAGTTTCTCACTCGTATCTATGCTTAAGTCTGTCCAAATCATGTTAGCAATTGCCGCATTTTATGAAATCTGGAAAATGGATAAACAAAACTGCATTCCTTAATGGATTTATTAAAGAAGAGTTGTATATGATGCAACCAGAAGGTTTTGTCAATCCTAAAGGTACTAGCAAAATATGCAAGCTCCAGTGATCCATCTATGGACTGGTGCAAGCATCTAGGAGTTGGAATATACGCTTTGATAAGTTGATCAAAGCATACAGTCTTATACAGACTTGCGGTGAAGCCTGTATTTACAAGAAAGTGAGTGGGAGCACTACAACATTTATGATAAGTATATGTGAAAGACATATTGTTGATAGGAGATAATGTAGAATTATTCTGCAAAGCATAAAGGAATGTTTGAAAGGAGTTTTTCAAAGAAAGACCTCGGTGAAGCTGCTTACATATTGAGCATCAAGATCTATAGAGATAGATCAAGATGCTTGATAAGTTTTTCAATGAGTACATACCTTGACAAGATTTTGAAGTAGTTCAAAATGGAACAGTCAAAGAAGAAGTTCTTGCCTGTGTTACAAGGTGTGAAGTTGAGTAAGACTCAAAACCCGACCATGACAGAAGATAGAGAGAGAATGAAAGTCATTCCCTATGCCTTAGCCATAGGTTCTATAAAGTATGCCATGCTGTGTACCAGACCTATTGTATACCTTGCCCTGAGTTTGGCAAGGGAGTACAATAGTGATCTACGAGTAGATCACTGGACATTGGTCAAAATTATCCTCAGTGGAATAAGGATATGTTTCTCGATTATGGAGGTGACAAAAGGTTCGTCGTAAAGGGTTACGTCGATGCAAGTTTTGACACTGATCCAGATGACTCTAAGTCTCAATCTGGATACATATTCAAAGTGGGAGCAATGAGCTAGAGTAGCTCAATGCAGAGCATTGTTGACATAGAAATTTGCAAAATACTTACGGATTTGAATGTGGCAGACCTGTTGACTAAACTTCTCTCACAAGAAAAACATGATCACACCTTAGTACTCTTTGGGTGTTAATCACATAGCGATGTGAACTAGATTATTGACTCTAGTAAACCCTTTGGGTGTTGGTCACATGTCGATGTGAACTATGGGTGTTAATCACATGGTGATGTGAACTATTGATGTTAAATCACATGGCGATGTGAACTAGATTATTGACTCTAGTGCAAGTGGGAGACTGAAGGAAATATGCCCTAGAGGCAATAATAAAGTTATTATTTATTTCCTTATATCATGATAAATGTTTATTATTCATGCTAGAATTGTATTAAACGGAAACATAATACATGTGTGAATACATAGACAAACAGAGTGTCACTAGTATGCCTCTACTTGACTAGCTCGTTGATCAAAGATGGTTATGTTTCCTAACCATAGACATGAGTTGTCATTTGATTAACGGGATCACATCATTAGGAGAATGATGTGATTGACTTGACCCATTCCGTTAGCATAGCACTTGATCGTTTAGTTTGTAGCTATTGCTTTCTTCATGACTTATACATGTTCCTATGACTATGGGATTATGCAACTCCCGTTTACCGGAGGAACACTTTGTGTGCCACCAAACGTCACAACGTAACTGGGTGATTATAAAGGTGCTCTACAGGTGTCTCCAAAGGTACTTGTTGGGTTGGCGTATTTCGAGATTAGGATTTGTCACTCCGATTGTCGGAGAGGTATCTCTGGGCCCACTCGGTAATGCACATCACTATAAGCCTTGCAAGCATTGCAACTA
The DNA here is from genome assembly GCA_034509565.1 of Triticum monococcum. NCBI lineage: Eukaryota > Viridiplantae > Streptophyta > Magnoliopsida > Poales > Poaceae > Triticum > Triticum monococcum. The sequence continues at coordinate 703,883,902 of CM067847.1, forward strand.
ATGAGTTAGTTGCGGGATGATGTATTACGGAACGAGTAAAGAGACTTGCCGGTAACGAGATTGAACTAGCTATTGAGATACCGACGATCGAATCTCGGGCAAGTAACATACCGATGACAAAGGGAACAACGTATGTTGTTATGAGGTCTGGTCGATAAAGATCTTCGTAGAATATGTAGGAGCCAATATGGGCATCCAGGTCCCGCTATTGGTTATTGACCAGAGAGGTGTCTCGGTCATGTCTACATAGTTCCTGAACCCGTAGGGTCCGCACGCTTAACGTTCGTTGACGATATAGTACTATATGAGTTATGTATGTTGATGACCGAATGTTGTTCGGAGTCCGAGATGAGATCACGGACATGACGAGGAACTCCGGAGATAAAGTTTGATATATGGGATAGTAGTGTTTGATCTCCGGAAGGGTTCTGGAATTCATCGGAAGGGGTTCCGGATGTTTCCCGAAATGTTTGGGCATGAGAACACTTTATCTGGGCCAAAGGGGAAAGCCCACGAGGCTTTTGGAAAGTGCAAAAGGAAGTTTTTCGGAGACCAGAGGCTAGATGCCAGGAACCCTGGCGTCTAGGGGGTAGACGCCGGGAACCCTGGCGTCTAGCCCTCGAGTCCGAGAAGGACTCTTGCCTTTCGGGTGAAACCGACTTTGAGGAGTTTATCCAGATCTATGTCGAAGCTAGCGTCGACGTAACCCTTTACAACGAGCTCCTCGTCACCTCCATATACGAGAAACATATCCTTAATCCTTTTTAGGTACTTCAGGATGTTCTTGACCGTTGTCCAGTGTTCCATGTCGGGATTACTTTGGTACCTTCCTACCAAACTTACGACAAGGTTTACATCAGGTCTGGTACACAGCATGGCATACATGATAGACCCTATGGTTGAGGCATAGGGGACGACACTCATCTTTTCTCTATCTTCTGTCGTGGTCGGACATTGAGCTGAGCTCAATTTCACACCTTGCAACACAGGCAAGAACCCCTTCTTGGACTGATCCATATTGAACTTCTTCAATATCTTATCAAGGTATGTGCTTTGTGAAAGACCTATGAGGCGTCTCGATCTATCTCTATAGATCTTGATGCCTAATATGTAAGCAGCTTCTCCAAGGTCCTTCACTGAAAAACACTTATTCAAGTAGGCCTTAATACTGTCCAAAAGTTCTATATCATTTCCCATCAAAAGTATGTCATCCACATATAATATGAGAAATGCTACAGAGCTCCCACTCACTTTCTTGTAAACGCAGGCTTCTCCATAAGTCTGCATAAACCCAAACGCTTTGATCATTTCATTAAAGCGAATGTTCCAACTCCGAGATGCTTGCACCAGCCCATAGATGGAGCGCTGGAGCTTGCATACCTTGTTAGCATTCTTAGGATCGACAAAACCTTCCGGCTGCATCATATAAAATTCTTCCTTAAGAAAGCCATTAAGGAATGCCGTTTTGACGTCCATTTGCCATATCTCATAATCATAGTGTGCGGCAATTGCTAATATGATTCGGACGGACTTCAGCTTCGCTACGGGTGAGAAGGTCTCATCTAGTCAACCCCTTGAACTTGTCGATAACCCTTAGCGACAAGTCGAGCCTTATAGATGGTAACATTACCATCCGCGTCCGTCTTCATCTTAAAGATCCATTTATTCTCTATCGCTCGCCGATCAGCGGGCAAGTCTGTCAAAGTCCATACTTTGTTTTCATACATGGATCCTACCTCGGATTGCATGGCTTCAAGCCATTTGTTGGAATCTGGGCCCGCCATTGCTTCTTCATAGTTCGAAGGTTCACCGTTGTCTAACAACATGATTTCCAGGACAGGGTTGCCATACCATTCTGGTGTGGAACGTGTCCTTGTGGACCTTCGAAGTTCAGTAGCAACTTGATCCGAAGTACCTTGATCATTATCATTAACTTCCTCTCTAGTCGGTGCAGGCACCACAGGAACATCTTCCTGAGCTGCGCTACTTTCCGGTTCAAGAGGTAGTACTTCATCGAGTTCTACTTTCCTCCCACTTATTCTCTCGAGAGAAACTCTTTCTCCAGAAAGGAGCCGTTCTTGGCAACAAAGATCTTGCCTTCGGATCTGAGGTAAAAGGTATACCCAATGGTTTCCTTAGGGTATCCTATGAAGACGCATTTTCCGACTTGGGTTCGAGCTTTTCAGGTTGAAGTTTCTTGACATAAGCATCGCATCCCCAAACTTTTAGAAACGACAGCTTAGGTTTCTTCCCAAACCATAATTAATACGGTGTCCTCTCAACGGATTTAGACGGTGCCCTATTTAAAGTGAATGTAGATGTCTCTAGAGCGTATCCCCAAAATGATAGCGGTGAATCAGTGAGTGACATCATAGATCGCACCATATCCAATAGAGTGCGATTATGATGTTCAGACACACCATTACGCTGAGGTGTTCCAGGCGGCGTGAGTTGTGAAACGATTCCACATTTCCTTAAGTGCGTACAAAATTCGTGACTTAAATATTCTCCCCCATGATCTGATCGTAAGAATTTTATCTTTCGGTCACGTTGATTCTCTACCTCATTCTGAAATTGCTTGAACTATTCAAAGGTCTCAGACTTGTGTTTTATCAAATAGACATACCCACATCTACTTAAGTCATCAGTGAGAGTGAGAACATAACGATAGCCACCGCGAGCCTCAACACTCATTGGACCGCACACATCAGTATGTATGATTTCCAATAAGTTGGTTGCTCGATCCATTGTTCCGGAGAACGGAGTCTTGGTCATTTTACCCATGAGGCATGGTTCGCACGTGTCAAATGATTCAAAATCAAGAGACTCCAAAAGTCCATCTGTATGGAGCTTCTTCATGCGTTTGACACCGATGTGACCAAGGCGGCAGTGCCACAGATATGTGGGACTATCATTATCAATCTTACATCTTTTGGTATTCACATTATGAATATGTGTAACATCACGTTCGAGATTCATTAAGAATAAACCATTGACCAGCGGGGCATGACCATAAAACATATCTCTCATATAAATAGAACAACCATTATTCTCGGATTTAAATGAGTAGCCATCTCGTATTAAACGAGATCCAGATACAATGTTCATGCTCAAAGCTGGCACTAAATAACAATTATTGAGGTTTATAACTAATCCCGTAGGTAAATGTAGAGGTAACGTGCCGACAGCGATCACATCGACCTTGGAACCATTCCCGACGCGCATCGTCACCTCGTCCTTCGCCAGTCTCCGCTTATTCCACAGCTCCTGTTTTGAGTTACAAATATGAGCAACCGCACCGGTATCAAATACCCAGGAGCTACTACGAGTATTGGTAAGGTACACATCAATTACATGTATATCACATATACCTTTAGTGTTGCCGGCCTTCTTGTCCGCTAAGTATTTGGAGCAGTTCCGCTTCCAATGTCCCTTTCCCTTGCAATAAAAGCACTAAGTCTCAGGTTTGGGTCCATTCTTTGGCTTCTTCCTGGCAACTGATTTACCGGTCGTGGCAACTCCCTTGCCGTCCTTCTTGAAGTTCTTCTTACCCTTGCCTTTCTTGAAACTAGTGGTTTTATTGACCATCAACACTTGATGTTCCTTTTTGATTTCCACCTCCACTGATTTCAGCATTGAAAATACTTCAGGAATAGTTTTCACCATCCCCTGCATATTGTAGTTCATCACAAAGCTCTTGTTGCTAGGTGGGAGCGACTGAAGGATTCTGTCAATGACCGCCTCGTCCGGGAGGTTAATGTCCAGCTGGGACAAGCGGTTGTGCAACCTAGACATTTTGAGTATGTGCTCACTGACAGAACTATTTTCCTCCATCTTACAACTATAGAACTTGTCGGAGACTTCATATCTCTCGACCCGGGCATGAGCTTGGAAAACCATTTTTAGCTCTGCGAACATCTCATATGCTCCGTGTTGCTCAAAACGCTTTTGGAGCCCCGGTTCTAAGCTATAAAGCATGCTGCATTGAACGAGGCAGTAATCATCAGCACGCGACTGCCAAGCGTTCATTGAAGGAAATATGCCCTAGAGGCAATAATAAAGTTATTATTTATTTCCTTATATCATGATAAATGTTTATTATTCATGCTAGAATTGTATTAACCGAAAACATAATACATGTGTGAATACATAGACAAACAGAGTGTCACTAGTATGCCTCTACTTGACTAGCTCGTTGATCAAAGATGGTTATGTTTCCTAACCATAGACATGAGTTGTCATTTGATTAACAGGATCACATCATTAGGAGAATGATGTGATTGACTTGACCCATTCCGTTAGCATAGCACTTGATCGTTTAGTTTGTAGCTATTGCTTTCTTCATGACTTATACATGTTCCTATGACTATGAGATTATGCAACTCCCGTTTACCGGAGGAACACTTTGTGTGCCACCAAACGTAACAACGTAACTGGGTGATTATAAAGGTGCTCTACAGGTGTCTCCAAAGGTACTTGTTGGGTTGGCATATTTCGAGATTAGGATTTGTCACTCCGATTGTCGGAGAGGTATCTCTGGGCCCACTCGGTAATGCACATCACTAATTCACTATAAGCCTTGCAAGCATTGCAACTAATGAGTTAGTTGCGGGATGATGTATTACGGAACGAGTAAAGAGACTTGCCAGTAACGAGATTGAACTAGGTATTGAGATACCGACAATCGAATCTCGGGCAAGTAACATACCGATGACAAAGGAAACAACGTATGTTGTTATGCGCTCTAACCGATAAAGATCTTCATAGAATATGTAGGAGCCAATATGGGCATCCAGGTCCCGCTATTGGTTATTGACCAGAGAGGTGTCTCGGTCATGTCTACATAGTTCTCGAACCCGTAGGGTCCGCACGCTTAATGTTCGTTGACAATATAGTACTATATGAGTTATCTATGTTGATGAACGAATGTTGTTCGGAGTCCGAGATGAGATCACGGACATGACAAGGAACTCCGGAATGGTCCGGAGATAAAGTTTGATATATGGGATAGTAGTGTTTGATCTCCGGAAGGGGTTCCGGATGTTTCCCGAAATGTTTGGGCACGAGAACACTTTATCTGGGCCAAAGGGGAAAGCCCACGAGCCTTTTGGAAAGTGCAAAAGGAAGTTTTGCAGAGACTAGAGGCTAGATGCCAGGAACCCTAGCGTCTAGGGGATAGACGTCGGGAACCCTGGCGTCTAGCCCTGGAGTCCGAGAAGGACTCTTGCCTTTCGGGTGAAACTGACTTTGAGGAGGCTTTTACTCCAAGTTTTGACCCCAGGGCTCAACATATAAATAGAGGGGTAGGGCTAGCACCAAAGAGACATCGAGAAACACCAAGCCGTGTGCCGGCAACCCCGGCCCCTCTAGTTTATCCTCCGTCATAGTTTTCGGAGTGCTTAGGCGAAGCCCTGCGGAGATTGTTCTTCATCAACACTGTCACCATGCCGTCGTGCTGCCGGAACTCATCTACTACTTCACCCCTCTTGCTGGATCGAGAAGGCGAGGACGTCACCGAGCCGTACGTGTGCAGAACACAGAGGTGCCGTGCTTTCGGTACTTGGATCGGTCGGACGTGAAGACGTTCGACTACATCAACCGCGTTGATATAACGCTTCCGCGAACGTTCTACGAGGGTATGTAGACAACACTCTCCCCTCTCGTTGCTATGCATCACCATGATCTTGCATGTGCGTAGGATTTTTTTTCAAATTACTACGTTCCCCAACAGTGGCATCCGAGCCTAGGTTTTATGCGTTGATGTTATGCACGAGTAGAACACAAGTGAGTTGTGGGCGATATAAGTCATACTGCTTACCAGCATGTCATACTTTGGTTCGGCGGTATTGTTGGATGAAGCGGTCCGGACCGACATTACGCGTACGCTTACGCAAGACTGGTTCTACTGACGTGCTTTGCACACAGGTGGCTGGTGGGTGTCAGTTTCTCTAGGTTTAGTGGAACCGAGTGTGGCTACGCCCGGTCCTTGCGAAGGTTAAAACAGCACCAACTTGACAAACTATCGTTGTGGTTTTGATGCGTAGGTAAGAACGGTTCTTGCTAAGCCCGTAGCAGTCACGTAAAACTTGCAACAACAAAGTAGAGGACGTCTAACTTGTTTTTGCAGGGCATGTTGTGATGTGATATGGTCAAGACATGATGCTAAATTTTATTGTATGAGATGATCATGTTTTGTAACCGAGTTAGCAGCAACTGGCAGGAGCCATATGGTTGTCGCTTTATTGTATGCAATGCAATCACGCTGTAATGCTTTACTTTATCACTAAGCGGTAGCGATAGTCGTGGAAGCATAAGATTGGCGAGACGACAACGATGCTACAATGGAGATCAAGGTGTCATGCTGGTGACGATGGTGATCATGACGGTACTTCGGAGATGGATATCACAAGTACATGATGATGATGGCCATATCATATCACTTATATTGATTGCATGTGATGTTTATCTTTTGTGCATCTTATCTTGCTTTGATTGACAGTAGCATTATAAGATGATCCATCACTAAATTATCAAAGTATAAGTGTTCTCCCTGAGTATGCACCGTTGCGAAAGTTCTTCGTGCTGAGACACCACGTGATGATCAGGTGTGATAGGCTCTACGTTCAAATACAACGGGTGCAAAACAGTTGCACACGCGGAATACTCAGGTTAAACTTGACGAGCCTAGCATATAACAGATATGGCCTCGAAACACGGAGACCGAAAGGTCGAGCGTGAATCATATAGTAGATATGATCAACATAGTGATGTTCACCATTGAAACTACTCCATCTCACGTGATGATCGGACATGGTTTAGTTGATTTGGATCACGTGATCACTTAGAGGATTAGAGGGATGTCTATCTAAGTGGGAGTTCTTAAGTAACATGATTAATTGAACTTTAATTTATCATGAACTTAGTCCTGGTAGTATTAGCATATCTATGTTGTAGATCAATAGCTCGCGTTTAGCTCCCCTGTTTTATTTTTGATATGTTCCTAGAGAAAACTAAGTTGAAAGATGTTAGTAGCAATGATGCGGATTGGATCCGTGATCTGAGGTTTATCCTCATTGCTGCACAGAAGAATTATGTCTTTGATGCACCGCTAGGTGACAAACCTATTTGCAGGAGCAGATGCAGATGTTATGAACATTTGGCTAGCTCAATATGATGACTTCTTGATAGTTTAGTGCACCATGCTTAAACAGCTTAGAATCGGGACTTCAAAGACATTTTGAACGTCATGGACCATATGAGATGTTCCAGGAATGAAGTTAATATTTCAAGCAAATACCCGAGTTGAGAGATATGACGTCTCCAACAAGTTCTATAGCTAAAAGATGGAGGAGAATAGCTCAAGCAGTGAGCATGTGCTCAGATTGTCTGGGTACTACAATCGCTTGAATCAAGTGGAAGTTAATCTTCCAGATAAAATAGTGATTGACAGAATTCTCTAGTCACCATCACCAAGTTAGTAGAACTTCGTGATGAACTATGATATGCAAGGGATAACAGAAATGATGCCCAAGCTCTTCGTAATGCTGAAATCAACGAAGGTAGAAATCAAGAAAAATATCAAGTGTTGATGGTAGACAAGACCACTAGTTTCAAGAGAAGGGCTTAGGGAAGAAGGGGAACTTCAAGAAGAACGGCAAGCAAGTTGCTGCTCAAGTGAAGAAGCTCAAGTCTGGTCCTAAGCCTGAGACTAAGTGCTTCTACTGCAAAGGGACTGGTCACTGGAAGCGGAACTGCCCCAAGTATTTGGCGGATAAGAAGGATGGCAAAGTGAACAAAGGTATATTTGATATACATATTAATTGATGTGTATTTTACTAGTGTTCGTGGCAACCCCTTGGTATTTATTACTGGTTCAGTTGCTAGGAGTAGTAACTCGAAACGGGAGTTGCAGAATGAACATAGACTAGTTAAGGGTGAAGTGACGATGTGTGTTGGAAGTGGTTCCAAGATTGATATGATCATCATCGCACACTCCCTATACTTTTGGGATTAGTGTTGAACCTAAATAAGTGTTATTTGGTGTTTGCGTTGAGCATGAATATGATTTGATCATGTTTATTGCAATACAGTTATACATTTAAGTAAGAGAATAAATTTATGTTCTGTTTACATGAATAAAACCTTATATGGTTACACACCCAATGAAAATGGTTCATTGGATCTCGATCGTAGTGATACACATATTCATAATATTGAAACCAAAAGATGCAAAGTTAATAATGATGGTGCAATTTATTTGTGGCACTGCTGTTTAGGTCATATTGGTGTAAAGCGCATGAAGAAAATCCATGCTGATGGGCTTTTGGAATCACTTGATTATGAATCAGTTGATGCTTGCGAACCATGCCTCATGGGCAAGATGACTAAGACTCCGTTCTCTGGAACAATGGAGGGAGCAACGGATTTGTTGGAAATCATACATACTGATGTATGTGGTCTCATGAATATTGAGGCTCGTGGCAGGTATCATTATTTTCTGATCTGCCTAGATGATTTGAGAAGATATGAGTATATCTACTGGATGAAACACAAGTCTGAAATATTTGAAAAGTTCAAAGAATTTTAGAGTGATGTGGAGAATCATTGTAACAAAAATAAAAGTTTCTATGATATGATCACAGAAGTAAAATATTTGAGTTACGAGTTTGACCTTCAGTTAAAAGAATGTGAAATAGTTTCACTACTCACGCCGCCTGGAACACCACAGTGTAATGGTGTGTCCGAACGTCATAACCGTACTTTATTAGATATAGTGCGACCTATGATGTCTCTTACCGATCTACCATTGTCGTTTTGGGGTTATGCATTAGAGACAACTACATTCACGTTAAAAAGGGCACCATCTAAATCCGTTGAGACGACACCGTATTAACTGTGGTTTGGCAAGAAACCAAAGTTGTCGTTTCTTAAAGTTTGAGGTTGCAATGCTTATGTGAAAAAGTTTCAACCTGATAAGCTCTAACCCAAATCGGAGAACTGCGTCTTCATAGGATACCCAAAAGAAAATGATGGGTACACCTTCTATCACAGATCCGAAGGCAATATATTCGTTGCTTTGAATGGATCCTTTCTAGAAAAGGAGTTTCTCTCAAAAGAAGTGAGTGGGAGGAAAGTAGAACTTGATGAGGTAACTGTACCTGCTCCCTTATTGGAAAGTAGTTCATCACAGAAATCTGTTCATGTGACTACTACACCGATTAGTGAGGAAGCTAATGATGATGATCATGTAACTTCGGATCAAGTTACTACCGAACCTCGTAGGTAAACCAGAGTGAGATCCGCACCAGAGTGGTATGGTAATCCTGTTCTGGAGGTCATGTTACTTGACCATGACGAGCCTATGAACTATGAGGAAGCGATGATGAGCCCAGATTCCGTGAAATGGCTTGAAGCCATGAAATCTGAGATGAGATCCATGTATGAGAACAAAGTATGGACTTTGATTTACTTGCCCAATGATCGGCGAGCCATTGAGATTAAATGGATCTTCAAGAGGAAGACGGACGCTGATAGTGTGTTACTATTTACAAAGCTAGAATTGTCGCAAAAAGGTTTTCGACAAGTTCAAGGTGTTGACTATGATGAAAGTTTCACACTCGTATCTACGCTTAAGTCTGTCCGAATCATGTTAGCAATTGCCGCATTTTATGAAATCTGGCAAATGGATAAACAAAACTGCATTCCTTAATGGATTTATTAAAGAAGAGTTGTATATGATGCAACCAGAAGGTTTTGTCAATCCTAAAGGTACTAACAAAATATGCAAGCTCCAGTGATCCATCTATGGACTAGTGCAAGCATCTCGGAGTTGGAATATACGCTTTGATAAGTTGATCAAAGCATATAGTTTTATACAGACTTGCGGTGAAGCCTGTATTTACAAGAAACTGAGTGGGAGCACTACAACATTTCTGATAAGTATATGTGAAAGACATATTGTTGATCGGAGATAATGTAGAATTATTCTGCAAAGCATAAAGGAATGTTTCAAAGGAGTTTTTCAAAGAAAGACCTCGGTGAAGCTGCTTACATATTGAGCATCAAGATCTATGGAGATAGATCAAGATGCTTGATAAGTTTTTCAGTGAGTACATACCTTGACAAGATTTTGAAGTAGTTCAAAATGGAACAGTCAAAGAAGAAGTTCTTGCCTGTGTTACAAGGTGTGAAGTTGAGTAAGACTCAAAACCCGACCATGACAGAAGATAGAGAGAGAATGAAAGTCATTCCCTATGCCTTAGCCATAGGTTCTATAAAGTATGCCATGCTGTGTACCAGACCTATTGTATACCCTGCCCTGAGTTTGGCAAGGGAGTACAATAGTGATCTAGGAGTAGATCACTGGACATTGGTCAAAATTATCCTTAGTGGAGTAAGGATATGTTTCTCGATTATGGAGGTGACCAAAGGTTTGTCGTAAAGGGTTACGTCGATGCAAGTTTTGACACTGATCCAGATGACTCTAAGTCTCAATCTGGATACATATTGAAAGTGGGAGCAATTAGCTAGAGTAGCTCCATGCAGAGCATTGTTGACATAGAAATTTGCAAAATACTTACGGATCTGAATGTGGCAGACCAGTTGACTAAACTGCTCTCACAAGAAAAACATGATCGCACCTCAGTACTCTTTGAGTGTTAATCACATAGCGATGTGAACTAGATTATTGACTCTAGTAAACCCTTTGGGTGTTGGTCACATGTCGATGTGAACTATGGGTGTTAATCACATGGTGATGTGAACTATTGATGTTAAATCACATGGCGATGTGAACTAGATTATTGACTCTAGTGCAAGTGGGAGACTGAAGGAAATATGCCCTAGAGGCAATAATAAAGTTATTATTTATTTCCTTATATCATGATAAATTTTTATTATTCATGCTAGAATTGTATTAACCGGAAACATAATACATGTGTGAATACATGGACAAACAGAGTGTCACTAGTATGCCTCTACTTGACTAGCTCGTTGATCAAAGATGGTTATGTTTCCTAACCATAGACATGAGTTGTCATTTGATTAACGGGATCACATCATTAGGAGAATGATGTGATTGACTTGACCCATTCCGTTAGCATAGCACTTGATCATTTAGTTTGTAGCTATTGCTTTCTTCATGACTTATACATGTTCCTATGACTATGGGATTATGCAACTCCCGTTTACCGGAGGAACACTTTGTGTGTCACCAAACGTCACAACGTAACTGGGTGATTATAAAGGTGCTCTACAGGTGTCTCCAAAGGTACTTGTTGGGTTGGCGTATTTCGAGATTAGGATTTGTCACTCCGATTGTCGGAGAGGTATCTCTGGGCCCACTCGGTAATGCACATCACTATAAGCCTTGCAAGCATTGCAACTAATGAGTTAGTTGCGGGATGATGTATTACGGAACGAGTAAAGAGACTTGCCGGTAACGAGATTGAACTAGGTATTGAGATACCAACGATCGAATCTCGGGCAAGTAACATACCGATGACAAAGGGAACAACGTATGTTGTTATGCGGTCTGACCGATAAAGATCTTCGTAGAATATGTAGGAGCCAATATGGGCATCCAGGTCCCGCTATTGGTTATTGACCAGAGAGGTGTCTCGGTCATGTCTACATAGTTCTCGAACCCGTAGGGTCCGCACGCTTAACGTTCGTTGACGATATGGTACTATATGAGTTATGTATGTTGATGACCGAATGTTGTTCGGAGTCCGAGATGAGATCACGGACAATACGAGGAACTCCGGAGATAAAGTTTGATATATGGGATAGTAGTGTTTGATCTCCGGAAGGGTTCCGGAATTCACCGGAAGGGGTTCCGGATGTTTCCCGAAATGTTTGGGCACGAGAACACTTTATCTGGGCCAAAGGGGAAAGCCCACGAGGCTTTTGGAAAGTGCAAAAGGAAGTTTTTCGGAGACCAGAGGCTAGACGCCAGGAACCCTGGCATCTAGGGGGTAGACGCCGGGAACCCTGGCGTCTAGCCCTCGAGTCCGAGAAGGACTCTTGCCTTTCGGGTGAAACCGACTTTGAGGAGGCTTTTACTCCAAGTTTCGACCCCAGGGCTCAACATATAAATAGAGGGGTAGGGCTAGCACCAAAGAGACATTGAGAAACACCAAGCCATGTGCCGGCAAACCCGTCCCCTTTAGTTTATCCTCCGTCATAGTTTTCGGAGTGCTTAGGCGAAGCCCTGCGGAGATTGTTCTTCATCAACACCGTCACCACGCCGTCGTGCTACCGGAACTCATCTACTACTTTGCCCCTCTTGCTGGATCGAGAAGGCGAGGACGTCACCGAGCTGTACGTGTGCAGAACTCGGAGGGGCCATGCTTTCGGTACTTGTATCAGTCGGACGTGAAGACGTTTGACTACATCAACTGCGTTGAGATAACGCTTCCGCGAACGTTCTACGAGGGTATGTAGACAACACTCTCCCCTCTCGTTGCTATGCATCACCATGATCTTGCGTGTGCGTAGGAATTTTTTTGAAATTACTACGTTCCCCAACATTCATAACGTCTTGGTTCTCTGGGATGTGTGCTTCACCTAGCGGTGCTTCTAGGACATATGCTTTCTTGGCAGCTATGAGGATGATCCTCAGGTTTCGGACCCAGTCCGTATAGTTGCTGCCATCATCTTTCAGCTTGGTTTTCTCTAGGAACGCGTTGAAGTTGAGGTTGACATGAGCGTTCGCCATTTGATCTACAAGACATTTTGCAAAGGTTTTTAGATTAAGTTCATGATAATTAAGTTCATCTAATAAAATTATTTAATGAACTCCCACTCAGACAGACATCCCTCTAGTAATCTAAGTGACACATGATCCGAGTCAACTAGGCCATGTCTGATCATCACGTGAGACGGACTAGTCATCATCGGTGAACATCTTCATGTTGATCGTATCTTCTATATGACTCATGTTCGACCTTTCGGTCTTTCGTGTTCCGAGGCCATGTCTGTACATGCTAGGCTCGTCAAGTCAACCTACGTGTATTGCGTGTGTAAATCTGGCTTACACCCGTTGTATTCGAACGTTAGAATCTATCACACCCGATCATCATGTGGTGCTTCGAAACAACGAACCTTCGCAATGGTGCATAGTTAGGGGGAACACTTTCTTGAAATTATTGTGAGGGATCATCTTATTTAAGCTACCGTCGTTCTAAGCAAATAAGATGTGAAACATGATAAACATCACATGCAATCAAATAGTGACATGATATGGCCAATATCATTTTCTCCTTTTGATCTCCATCTTCGGGGCGCCATGATCATCGTCGTCACCGGCATGATGATGACCCACTAGTATAGGGGATCTATCGTAGTCCTTTCGATAAGTAAGAGTGTCGAACCCAACGAGGAGCAGAAGGAAATGATAAGCGGTTTTCAGCAAGGTATTCTCTGCAAGTACAAAAATAAGTGGTAACAGATAGTTTTGTAATAAGGTAAATTGTAACAAGCAACAAGTAACAAAAGTAAATAAGGTGCAGCAAGGTGGCCAAATCCTTTTTGTAGCAAAGGACAAGCCGGAATAAACTCTTATAATAGGAAAAGCACTCCCGAGGACACATGGGAATATCGTCAAGCTAGTTTTCATCACGTTCACATGATTCGCGTTCGATACTTTGATAATTTGATATGTGGGTGGACCGGTGCTTGGGTGTTGTTCTTACTTGAACAAGCATCCCACTTATGATTAACCTCTATTGCAAGCATCCGCAACTACAACAAAAGTATTAAGGTAAACCTAACCATAGCATGAAACATATGGATCCAAATCAGCCCCTTACGAAGCAACACATAAACTAGGATTTAAGCTTCTGTCACTCTAGCAACCCATCATCTACTTATTACTTCCCAATGCCTTCCTCTAGGCCCAAATAATGGTGAAGTGTTATGTAGTCGACGTTCACATAACACCACTAGAGGTTAGACAACATACATCTTATCAAAATATCAAACGAATTCCAAATTCACATGACTACTCATAGCAAGACTTCTCCATTGTCCTCAGGAACGAACGTAATTACTCACAAAGCATATTCATGTTCATAATCAGAGGGGTAATAATATGCATATAGGATCTGAACATATGATCTTCCACCAATTAAACCAACTAGCATCAACTACAAGGAGTAATCAACACTACTAGCAACCTACTAGCACCAATCCCGGACTTTGAGACAAGAATTGGATACAAGAGATGAACTAGGGTTTGGAGATGAGATGGTGCTGGTGAAGATGTTGATGGAGATTGCCCTCTCCCGATGAGAGGAGCGTTGGTGATGACGATGGTGATGATTTCCCCCTCCCGGAGGGTAGTATCCCTGGCAGAACAGCTCTGTCGGAGCTCTAGATTGGATCTGCCAAGGTTCCGCCTCGTGGCGGCGGAGTCTCGTCCCGAAAAGTTCCTTCTTATCTTTTTCTCATCGAAAGACTTCATATAGGAGAAGATGGACGTCGGAGAGCCACCAGGGGGCCCACGAGGTAGGGGGGGGGGGGCGCCCCCCACCCTCGTGAGAAGGGTGTGTGCCCCCTGGCCTTCATCTTTGGCGAGGATTTTTCTTTATTTCTTTTAAGATGTCCCGTGAAGTTTCAGGACTTTTGGAGTTGCGCAGAATAGGCCTATAATATTTGCTCCTTTTCCAGCCCAGAATTCCAGCTGCTGGCATTCTCCCTCTTTATGTAAACCTTGTAAAATAAGAGAGAATAGCCATAAGTATTGTGACATAAAGTGAAATAACAGTCCATAATGCAATAAATATCAATATGAAAGCATGATGCAAAATGGACGTATCAACTCCCCCAAGCTTAGACCTCGCTTGTCCTCAAGCGAAAAGCCGATAACAATAAATATGTCCTCATGTTTAGAGGTAGAGGCATCGATAAAAATAAAATACGGACATGAAGGCATCATGATCATTCTTATAACAGCAACATATATTGGTTTTGTCATATGATTACTTATGTTCAAGTGATGATCTATTCACAATGCAAAAGTATAAATCATAAACCTTATTGGGCTCCAACAAACTATAATCTCAGTCATTGCAGCAATTGCAATTTATCATAACATCGGAAAGAGTCTATGTCAGAGCTAAAAAGCAAGTCCACATACTCAACTATCATTTAGTCCTCCATAATTGCTAACACTCACGCGATATTTGTGATTACGGAGTTTTAACCGGACACAGAGAAAGATAGGGGCTTATAGTTTTGCCCCACAACCTTTTACCTCAAGGGTAATGTCAACAATAATGGTTCATGCTCCCCTACATCCAATTATATATATATATATATATATATATATATATATATATCATGTTCTTTCCAACATGCTGAGCTTGCCAAAGGATAAAATGAAAAAGAAAAGGTGAAGATCACCATGACTCTTGCATAAGGTAGAAGATAATAATAAAGGATAGGCCCTTCGCAGAGGGAAGCAGAGGTTGCCATGTGCTTTTATGGTTGGATATATAAAATCTCAATGCGAAAGAACGTCACTTTATATTGCCCCTTGTGATATGAACCTTTATTATGCAGTCCGTCGCTTTTATTACTTCCACATCACAAGATCGTATAAAGCTTATTTCTCCCACACCAATCAATCATACATATTTAGAGCAATTTTTATTGCTTTGCACCGATGACAACTTACTTGAAGGATCTTACTCAATCCATAGGTAGATATGGTGGACTCTCATGGCAAAACTGGTTTAGGGATATTTGGAAGCACAAGTAGTATTTCTACTTGGTGCTAAGAATTTGGCTAGCATGAGGGGGAAAGGCAAGCTCAACAAGTTAGAGGAACCATGACAACATACTTATCTCAGATATAAGAAAGACATAACTCATTACGTTGTCTTCCTTGTCCAACATCAACTCTTTAGCATGTCATATTTTAATGAGTGCTCCCAATCATAAAAGATGTCAATGCTAATATATCTATATGTGAAACCTCTCTTTCCTTATTACTTCCTATTAATTGCAACAATGACCAAAGCTATGTCTGCCAACTCCCAACAACTTTTAATCATCACACTCTTTCTATGTGAAGTCATTACTCTCAATAAGATCAATATGAACTTGTTGTTTCTTTTTATTCATTTTCTCTTTTCTTTTATTCACCCAAGATCATGGCAAAATAATCAGGCCCTTAACTCAACACTAATCTTTATTATATATAGCTCACGGACTCGATTACAAAGAGAGATCATAAAGCAAAACTTAAAACTAGATCATGCCATAAACTTTATTCTACTAGATCAAGATACTACTAATAGGATCGAACTAAGAAAAAACAGTAAAGATAGGAGATGTGATTGTGATACGATACCGGGGCACCTCCCCCAAGCTTGGCAGTTGCCAAGGGGAGTGCCCATACCCATGTGATTATATCTCCTTGGTCGGTGAAGAAGGTGGTGGTGATGTTGGCTTAGTTGATGGCTTAGGCTTCTCCCTTAATTTGCACTTGAGGACGGCATTTTGATCCCTCAGATCATCAATCTCCCACTCCAGGGTTAATATCTTCTTGCATAGGTCCTGCTTATTTTCCTGCAATAGACGAAAAGGGATAAACTCGAACTTGGGTTTCTTTACCCTATCAGGGAGACTTGACTTTTTGAATTCCATGTGCATGTCCCCAGGTTGAGGTAATGGTGCTTCATCTTCATCTGAGATCGTCTCCTCCTTCCCCTTGGGTTCATAGTCCTCTTCTTCCTTCGTGGTCCATCCATCGTGCTCCACATCTCCATAGACCTTGGGATTTGCTAAGTAATCATCCACATAGCTTTCTCCTTCCGAATCCTGGGAAGACATGTTGATTTAATCTGCAACGAGACAGCTCAAAACGAAAATAGAGGATATTTGCGTGATACGGGAGTCAAAACCTTCGGGAGAATATATAATGAATTTTTACCGACCAAAATACGTAACGTGCAAGAAAACGGAGTCTGGAAGGCACACGAGGCGCTCACGAGGTAGGGGGCGCGCCCAGGGGGTAGGGCGTGCCCACCACCCTCGTGTCCTTCCCGGACTGCCACTTATTTTTCTATTTTTCTAAATATTCCAAAACGGAGAAATATTGCCTTAGAAATTGTTTTGGAGTCGGTTTATTTACCGTACCACATACCTATTCCCTTTCGGAGTTTGAAACGTTCCGGAAAGTGTCCCTTATGTATTCCTCCGGGGTTATGGTTTCAATAATATTGGTTTCAACATTTATGGGATTACCTTAGATATAATGTTTGATTCTTTGACCGTTTACCACCTTCGGAATTGTGCCTTCGAAGTTGTTGATTTTTATTGCACCGGAACGATAGACCTCCTCGATAACATAGGGGCCTTCCCATTTAGAGAGAAGTTTTCCTGCAAAAAATCTTAAACGAGAGTTGTATAGCAATACATAATCACCTACATTAAACTCACGCTTTTGTATCCTTTTGTCATGCCATCTTTTAACTTTTTCTTTAAATAACTTGGCATTTTCATATGCTTGGGTTCTCCATTCATCAAGTGAGATAATATCAAATAACCTCTTCCCACCGGCAAGTTTGAAATCATAGTTGAGCTCCTTAATAGCCCAATATGCCTTATGTTCTAGTTCGAGAGGTAATTGACATGCTTTTCCATATACCATTTTATATGGAGACATACCCATAGGATTTTTGTATGCGGTTCTATATGCTCATAATGCATCATCAAGTTTCTTGGACCAATTCTTTCTAGACCTATTAACAGTCTTTTGCAAAATTAATTTGAGCTCTCTATTGCTCAACTCTACTTGACCACTAGATTGTGGGTGATAAGGAGATGCAATTCTATGATTAACATCATATTTAGCAAGCATTTTACGGAAAGCACCATGAATAAAGTGTGAACCACCATCAGTCATTAAATATCTAGGGACACCAAACCTCGGAAAAATAACTTCCTTAAGCATTTTGATAGAAGTGTTATGATCAACACTACTAGTTGGAATAGCTTCTACCCACTTAGTAACGTAATCACCAACAACTAAAATATGTGTATATCCATTAAAGGCAGGAAAAGGTCCCATATAATCAAAGCCCCAAACATCAAACGGTTCAATAACAAGAGAATAATTCATAGGCATTTCTTGACGTCTACTAATATTACCAATTCTTTGACATTCATCACATGACAAGACAAACTTACGGGCATCCTTGAAGAGAGTAGGCCAATAAAAACCATATGCAATACCTTATGTGCAGTTCTATCTCCAGCGTAGTGTCCTCCATAAGACTCAGACACTTGCGTAGGATCTGTTCATGTTCATGCTTAGGTACACAACGTCTAATAACACCATCTATTCCTTCTTTATAAATATGTGGGTCATCCCAAAAGTAATGTCTCAAGTCATAGAAGAATTTTTTCTTTTGCTGGTATGTGTAGCTAGGTGGTATAAACTTAGCAACAATATAATTAGCATAATCAGCATACCATGGAGTACTATGAGAAGTACTTATAACATTTAATTGTTCATTAGGAAAGTCATCATTAATAGGTAGTGGGTCATCAAGAATATTTTCTAACCTAGATAAGTTGTCTGCCACGGGGTTCTCAGCTCCCTTTCTATCAACAATATGCAAATCAAATTCTTGTAGCAAGAGAACCCATCTAATAAGTCTAGGTTTAGCATATTTCTTTTCCATACGGTATTTAATAGCAGCATGATCAGTGTGAATAGTTACTTTAGAATCAACAATATAAGGTCTGAACTTATCACAAGCAAATACAACTGCTAAAAGCTCTTTTTCAGTAGTAGCATAATTTCTTTGAGCATTGTCTAGAGTCTTACTAGCATAATGAATACCATTTAATTTCTTATCAACTCTTTGCCCTAGAACAGCACCTACAACATAATCACTAGCATCGCACATAATTTTAAAGGGTAAATTCCAATCAGGTGGCTGAACAATAGGTGCAGAGACTAATGCTTTCTTAAGTATTTCAAATGCTTCTACACAATCATCATCAAAGACAAATGGTATATCTTTTTGCAATAAATTAGTCAGAGACCGAGAAATTTTTGAGAAGTCCTTAATGAACCTCCTATAAAATCCAGCGTGACCAAGGAAACTTCTTATACCTTTGGTGTCCTTGGTACATGGCATCTTTTCAATAGCATCAACCTTGGCTTTATCAACTTCAATACCTCTTTCAAAAACTTTGTGCCCCAAGACAATACCTTCATCAACCATAAAGTGGCACTTTTCCCAATTCAAGACAAGATTAGTTTCTTCACATCTCTGCAAAACTCGATCAAGATTGCTCAAGCAATCATCAAAAGAGGAACCATAGACGGAAAAGTCATCCATGAAAACCTCACAAATCTTTTCACAAAAGTCAGAGAATATAGCCATCATGCATCTTTGAAAGGTAGCAGGTGCATTACATAAACCAAAAGGCATACGTCTATAAGCAAAAGTACCAAAAGGGCATGTAAAAGTAGTTTTTGATTGATCTCTAGCCGACACAGGTATTTGAGAGAAACCAGAATAACCATCTAGAAACCAATAGTGTGTATGTTTGCATAATCTTTCTAGCATTTGATCAATAAAAGGTAAGGGGTAATGATCTTTCTTAGTAGCTTTATTTAATTTGCGGAAATCAATTACCATCCTATAACCTGTGATAATTCTTTGTGGAATCAATTCATCTTTATCATTAGGAACAACAGTAATACCTCCCTTCTTAGGGACACAATGGACAGGACTTACCCACTCACTATGAGCAACATGATAAATTATACCTGCCTCCAGAAGCTTGAGTATTTCTTTTCTTACCACTTCTTTCATTTTAGGATTCAGACGTTGTTGAGGATCACGAACTGGTTTGGCATCTGCTTCCAAATTTATTTTATGTTGACATAGAGTGGGACTAATGCCCTTAAGATCATCAAGAGTATATCCAATAGCAGCACGATGCTTCTTCAGAGTTTTCAATAATATTTCTTCTTCATGCTCTGAAAGGTTAGCACTAATAATAACATGATATATCTTCTTTTCATCAAGATAAGCATATTTAAGATTATCAGGCAACGGTTTAAGCTCAAACACGGGATCACCCTTGGGTGGAGGAGGATCTCCTAAAATTTCAACAGGTAAGTTGTGTTGCAGAATAGGTTCCTGTTTAAAGAATACTTCATCTATTTCCCTTCTTTCATTCATGAACATATCATTTTCATGGTCTAGCAAATAGTGTTCTAAAGGATCACTAGGAGGTACAGCAATAGAAGCAAGACCAATAATTTCATCCTTACTAGGTAATTCTTCCTCACGATGTTGTTTACTAAATTTAGAGAAATTAAACTCATGAACCATATCATCCAAACCAACAGTAACAATATTTTTAGTGCAGTCTATGGTAGCATTGAAAATATTTAAGAAGGGTCTACCAAATATAATGGGACAAAAGCTATCTTGTGGAGAAGTAAGAACAAGAAAATCAGCAGGATATTTAGTTTTCCCACACAAGACTTCAACATCTCTAACAATTCCAATTGGTGCAATAGTATCTCTATTAGCAAGTTTAATAGTAACATCAATATCTTCTAACTCAACAGGTGCAATTTCATTCTTAATTTCTTTGTATAAGTCATGAGGTATAACACTAGCACTAGCACCCATATCACATAAGCCATGATAACAATGATCTCCTATTTTAACAGAAATAACAGGCACGCCTACCACAGGTCTATGTTTATCCTTATCACACGGTTTAGCAATTCTAGCAGTTTCACCTTCGAACTGAATAACATGCCCATCAATATTATCAGACAAGCCATCTTTAACAATAGCAATATTAGGTTCTACTTTAACTTGCTCAGGAGGTGTATAAGTTCTAATATTGCTTTTATGAACAACAGTTGAAGCTTTAGCATGATCCTTTATTCTAACAGGGAAAGGTGATTTCTCAATATAAGAAGTAGGAACAATAGGATCATTATAAGTGACAGTCTTTTCTTCAACTTTAATAGGTGCAGCTACTTTTACTTCTACGGGAGGATGATATTTAAACCACTTCTCCTTAGGGAGATCAACATAGGTAGCAAAAGATTCACAGAAAGAAGCTACTATCTCATAATCAAGTCCATATTTAGTGCTAAACTTACGGAAAATATTGATATCCATAAAAGATTTAACACAACCAAACTTAGGTGTCATACCTGACTCCTTACCTTCGTCGAGATGCCAATCTTCAGAGTTGCGTTTAATTCAATCCAATAAATTCCATCTGAATTCAATAGTCTTCATCATAAAAGAGCCAGCACAAGAAGTATCGAGCATGTTGCGATTGTTTTCAGAAAGCCGAGCATAAAAACTTTGCATAATTATTTCTCTCGGGAGCTCATGATTGGGGCATGAATATAACATTGATTTAAGCCTCCCCCAAGCTTGAGCAATGCTTTCTCCTTCGCGAGGCCAGAAATTATATATATAATTGCGATCATGATGAACAAGATGCATAGGGTAATACTTTTGATGAAATTCTAGCTTCAATCTTTTATAGTCCCACGATCTCATATCATCACATAGCCTATACCATATCAATGCGTCTCCCTTCAAAGATAAAGGGAAGACCTTCTTCTTAGCAACATCATCGGGTATACCTGCAAGCTTAAATAATCCACAAACTTCATCCACATATATTAAGTGCTCATCAGGATGTTTTGTCCCATCTCCTGTAAAAGGATTAGCTAGCAGTTTTTCCATCATAGCCACAGGAAATTCAAAAGGAGTTTCATTAATAGGTTCAGTAGGTTGAGGAGCAACTCTTTGCTCTACTGGACAGGGTGAAGATACCCCGAACAAGCCCCTCAGAGAATTACTTTCCATAGTAACAAGTGACAGTAAATTTCAGCACACTATATAAATTTTTCCTTACCAAATTCCACTTACCAAAGGCGCTACACTCCCCGGCAACGCCGCCAGAAAAGAGTCTTGATGACCCACAAGTATAGGGGATCTATCGTAGTCCTTCCGATAAGTAAGAGTGTCGAACCCAACGAGGAGCAGAAGGAAATGATGAGCGGTTTTCAGCAAGGTATTCTCTGCAAGTACTGAAATAAGTGGTAACAGATAGTTTTGTAATAAGGTAAAATGTAACGAGCAACAAGTAACAAAAGTAAATAAGGTGCAGCAAGGTGGCCCAATCCTTTTTGTAGCAAAGGACAAGCCGGAATAAACTCTTATAATAGGAAAAGCGCTCCCGAGGACACATGGGAATATCGTCAAGCTAGTTTTCATCACGTTCATATGATTCGCGTTCGATACTTTGATAATTTGATATGTGGGTGGACCGGTGCTTGGGTGCTGTTCTTACTTGAACAAGCATCCCAGTTATGATTAACCTCTATTGCAAGCATCCGCAACTACAACAAAAGTATTAAGGTAAACCTAACCATAGCATGAAACATATGGATCCAAATCAGCCCCTTACGAAGCAACGCATAAACTAGGGTTTAAGCTTCTGTCACTCTAGCAACCCATCATCTACTTATTACTTACCAATGCCTTCCTCTAGGCCCAAATAATGGTGAAGTGTTATGTAGTCGACGTTCACATAACACCACTAGAGGTTAGACAACATACATCTTATCAAAATATCAAACGAATACCAAATTCACATGACTACTCATAGCAAGACTTCTCCCTTGTCCTCAGGAACGAACGTAATTACTCACAAAGCATATTCATGTTCATAATCAGAGGGGTAATAATATGCATATAGGATCTGAACATATGATCTTCCACCAATTAAACCAACTAGCATCAACTACAAGGAGTAATCAACACTACTAGCAACCTACTAGCACCAATCCCGGACTTTGAGACAAGAATTGGATACAAGAGATGAACTAGGGTTTGGAGATGAGATGGTGCTGGTGAACATGTTGATGGAGATTGCCCTCTCCCAATGAGAGGAGCGTTGGTGATGACGATGGTGATGATTTCCCCCTCCCGGAGGGAAGTATCCCCGGCAGAACAGCTCTGCCGGAGCTCTAGATTGGATCCGCCAAGGTTCCGCCTCGTGGCGGCGGAGTATCGTCCCGAAAAGTTCCTTCTTATTTTTTTCTCATCGAAAGACTTCATATAGGAGAAGATGGACGTCGGAGAGCCACCAGGGGGCCCACGAGGTAGGGGGGCACGCCCCCACCCTCGTGAGAATGGTGTGGGCCCCTTGGCCTTCATCTTTGGCGAGGATTTTTCTTTATTTCTTTTAAGATGTCCCATGAAGTTTTAGGACTTTTGGAGTTGCGCAGGATAGGCCTCTAATATTTGCTCCTTTTCCAGCCCAGAATTCCAGCTGCCGGCATTCTCCCTCTTTATGTAAACCTTGTAAAATAAGAGAGAATAGCCATAAGTTTTGTGACATAAAGTGAAATAACAGTCCATAATGCAATAAATATCGATATAAAAGCATGATGCAAAATGGACGTATCACATGACACCATGATCTCCATCATCGTGTCTTCATGAAGTTGTCTCGTCTTCTATTACTTCTACTACTATGGCTAACGGTTTAGCAATAAAGTAAAGTAATGACATGACGTTTGTGTCGACACGCAGGTCATAAATAAATTAAGACAACTCCTATGGCTCCTGCCGGTTGTCATGCTCATCGACATGCAAGTCGTGATTCCTATTACAAGAACATGATCAATCTCATACATCACATATATCATTCATCACATCCTTTTGGCCATATCACATCACACGGCACATGCTGCAAAAACAAGTTAGACGTCCTCTAATTGTTGTTGCAAATTTTTTACGTGTCTGCTATAGGTTTCTTAGCAAGAACATTTCTTACCTACGCCAAAACCACAACGTGATATGCCAATTTCTATTTACCCTTCATAAGGACCCTTTTCATCGAATCCGATCCGACTAAAGTGGGAGAGACAGACACCCGCTAGCCACCTTATGCAACTAGTGCATGTCAGTCGGTGGAACCTGTCTCACGTAAGCGTACGTGTAAGGTCCGTCCGGGCCGCTTCATCCCACGTTGCCTCCGAATCAAGATAAGACTAGTAACGGCAAGTAAATTGACAAAATCGACGCCCACAACATCTTGTGTTCTACTCGTGCATAGAAAATACGCATAGACCTAGCTCATGATGCCACTGTTGGGGAACATAGCAGAATTTTAAAATTTTCTACGCATCACCAAGATCAATTTATGGAGTCATCTAGCAACGAGGGAGAGGGGAGTGCATCTACATACCCTTGTAGATCGCGAGCGGAAGCATTCAAGAGAACGGGGTTGATGGAGTCGTACTCGTCGTGATCCAAATCACCGATGACCGAGTGCCAAACGGACGGCACCTACGCGTTCAACACACGGAAGCTGACAAACAAATAAAAAATGGTGAGAAACAACTGCACAAAACAAACACCTAAATTGGGCCGACCCACGTGTTTGCCACCAATTTGACACAATAGGCAGGCTGTAAAATTAGGTTAGTGTGAGGTCTGCGATTCAAGTAGATTGATACTACATCTTGATTTGCTCTGCTCTTTATGTCATGCTTAGAAAAATCCACTTGAATTATATATCGCAAAATTATGGACATTGTGCTTTCTCGGAGTGCCAATTATTTTTTTCTCAATTTAAGTGAAAGGAACTTTATTATACGGGATTTTACCATTGTGTGGTGTTATCTTTTTGAAGTATTTGAACCTTTTTTTATGGATCTACTATTCATGCTTGTAATAGGTGTATCTATGCATATCAAAGTACATAATTTCTTGAATAAGACACATATTGTCAATCCCCAATAGATCATGTTGTTAAGATTAGTTCCTCAATTGGCATATGGGTAATTCTGAATCTTAGGAGTTGTTTGGATATCACCAGCACCAGCCCCACCAGAACAGGGCATGCCAAATTATTCGTAGATCACTATTATCTATGTTATACAATTTTTACCAGATTTTAAGAAGAGGATGTCAATTGGAAGCAGGTGCACCATAAGCTTAAGCTCTACTAGAGGCTGATGCTCTAACCTCTAAGTCGATTTCTTATGTACTCTTTATTGTTTTAGTTGTTTCCATTGCCCCTATAAGATTTATGAGCTTCTATTCACCATGAGTCCTAACTAGTGATAGAAGATTCACAAGACTTGTACTAAATTTTCCTAAAGAATTGAATCAAAACACTCGCTTAATGCACCAGAAATTCCTAATAGCAACCAAAGAATACTTAAATTAACTCGGGCTAACATTAAGTGGTCGAGAACATTTGTAGAGACCATGGAACCTCATCGATAGTAACAGGAACCGAGGATATACACAACAACTAGGACAAATCTTTCTTGGTACCACCGTCTGCACTTTATCTCCGATTCTTGGTATGCCATGCAAT
This sequence comes from Triticum monococcum, assembly GCA_034509565.1. Taxonomy (NCBI): domain Eukaryota; kingdom Viridiplantae; phylum Streptophyta; class Magnoliopsida; order Poales; family Poaceae; genus Triticum; species Triticum monococcum. The sequence continues at coordinate 703,909,315 of CM067847.1, forward strand.
ATTGCCTAGCCCAATGAGAAGAGTCCAGAAAATCACGGTAGCATCTCCAAACCCGTTCATGATTGCATATTATGCTATTTTTGCATATGCACACATCTCCAGCATTTTCAAATCCCTGGTACCTCCCAAACCTATAACAAACTCAAATAAATCCTACTATTTTGGACATGACAAACAAAGCTGAGCTACTCAGTCAGGGAGGGATCTGTGTCTATGACATGCACTGTAGTAGTCCAAGTTTTTGATGTCTTTTATAGCCGGAGATTTCTATGCAGATGAGTAGTTGTTTCATTTATTTCTGTCATTACTCCTGCAACTCATATATTGTCCATTACATGCTCGCTGACTTGATTTAATAGGTACACACGATGAATCTATCACATCCATATCCATATGATCCATCCTGTCTTTATTTTTCATTGTTTTTGAGATAGCTCACCATCCATCCTGAATGGTCCATCATGTCTTTATTGATCCATGTCTATGCAGTTTTGTAGGATACGAGCCAATGAGTGAAGAATTAGCAAGTGTGTTGCTGAGATACATGTTCAATGTGGTGCTAAGCATTATACACAACGGTGATGAAATATTTGTTGGTGTATCGACTCCATATAAAACAATATGGTAGCGGACATGCAAGCTTTGCCCAAGAAAATGGGCATACTGTGAAACAACCTACCAAAATATTTTATTAAAATAACACATCTTAGCAAAAAACATGAAAGCTAAGAAATTATTACCCAACTTCAAGCAACTACAAAGGGTATTTCTCCAGCAAAAAAACTATGAAGGGTATTTCACGCATCATTGTAGAGATTGCGCAACAACAGTCCTAACTAAACCAAGAGCCAAAATTGGCAAACTGAATATCATAACGAACATTTTACTTGTCTCTCAGATCTGAAGACAGTTATTGTCGGAGGCCGAAGGGGTGCCTGGTTATATACGAGGGTGCCTCCAGCTAGGGTTTAACCCCCCGCCTCCGCTCAGCTTGAATACCAATTTGACCCTCATGGATGTGTCACTGTAGGTGGGTCCTGATGTTTATTGGTGATACATGTTAATAGTTGGGCTGGGTGAAATGGGTTTCGTCAGGACCATGTGACACCACAAGGTTTGAATGGGCTTGACATTTTCATCTCAAGGCCACCTCTTGCTTGGTGGACTGCGGTTAGTGAGCCGACCTCCTCGGATCTCGTCGTCAATGTCCTGAGGGATTCACCGTAAGCTCCGCTATAGGAGATATTCTGCATTGTAAGCTCTACTATAGGTTCATGCTCTAACCTCTGATTTCTTACATACTATTTATTATATTAGTTGTTTCTATAGCCCTAAAGAGATTTCTGAACCTCCATTCACCGTGACCCCAGACTCTCAACAAAAAGATTCACAAGAGTCAATGTACTGAATTGTCCTAAAGGATTAAATCAAAACACTTGCATGATGCACCAAGAAGTCCTGACAGTAACCAAAAAATAATTAATTAACTCGAGCTAAATTTAAGTGGTCGAGAGTATTTTTAGAGACCGCGGAAATTCTTTGCACTAATTAAGATAGTACTCCCATTGTCATGGACCTCGGACACAACGACCATGACAATTGTTGGTACCAAATCCGCACTTTATCTCCATTTTTTGGTGTGTCGTGCAACACCGCCTAGTCCACCGAGCGTACCATTTGCAATGACGTATGTGATCGCATATTATGCTAAATTTGCATATGCGCACATCCCCAACATTTTGAAATCCTTGGTACCTCCAAAACCTATAACAAACTCAAATAAATCCTACTATTTTGGACACGACAAACAAAAACTGAGCTAGTTTTGTCACTCAAGGAGGAATCTATTGGGGAACGTAGAAGAATTTTAAAATTTTCTACGCATCACCAAGATCATTCTATGGAGTCATCTAGCAACGAGGGAGAGGGGAGTACATCTACATACCCTTGTACATCGCGAGCGGAAGCGTTCAAGAGAACGGGGTTGATGGAGTCGTACCCGTCGTGATCCAAATCACCGATGACCGAGCGCCGAACAGACGGCACCTCCGCGTTCAACACACATACGGTTGGGGAAGACGTGTCCTCCTTCTTGATCCAGCAAGGGGAAGGAGAGGTTGATGGAGATCCAGCAGCACGACGGCGTGGTGGTGGAAGCAGCGGTGATCTCGGCAGGGCTTCACCAAGCTCCAACGAGAGGGAGAGGTGTTACGAGGGGAGAGGGAGGCGCCAGGGACTTTTGTGCGGCTGCCCTCCCTCCCCCCACCATATATAGGGCCCCTAGGGGGGGCGCCGGCCCTAGGAGATGCCATCTCCAAGGGGGGCGGCGGCCAAGGGGGGACTTGCCCCCGAAGTCAGGTGGGGCACCCCCCACCCCTAGGGTTTCCAACCCTAGGCGTAGGGGGAGGCCCATGGGGGGCGCACCAGCCCACCAGGGGCTGGTTCCCCTCCCACTTCAGCCCATGGGGCCCTCCGGGATAGGTGGCCCCACCCGGTGGACCCCCGGGACCATTTCGGTGATCCCGGTACAATACCGGTTACCCCCGAAACTTTCTTGATGGCCGAAACTGGACTTCCTATACATAAATCTTCACCTTCGGACCATTCCGGAACTCCTCGTGATGTCCGGGATCTCATCCAGGACTCCAAACAACTTTCGGGTTACCACATACGAATATCTCTACAACCCTAGCGTCACCGAACCTTAAGTGTGTAGACCCTACGGGTTCGGGAGACACACAGACATGACAGAGACGACTCTCCGGTCAATAACCAACAGCGGGATCTGGATACCCATGTTGGCTCCCACATGTTCCATGATGATCTCATCGGATGAAACACGATGTCGAGGATTCAATCAATCTCGTATTCAATTCCCTTTGTCAATCGGTACGTTACTTGCCCGAGATTCGATCGTCGGTATCCCTATACCTCATTGAATCTCGTTACCGGCAAGTCACTTTACTCGTACCGTAATGCATGATCCCGTGACCAAACACTTGGTCACATTGAGCTCATTATGATGATGCATTACCGAGTGGGCCCAGAGATACCTCTCCGTCATATGGAGTGACAAATTCCAGTCTCGATCCGTGTCAACCCAATAGATACTTTCGGGGCTACCTATAGTATACCTTTATAGTCACCCAGTTACGTTGTGATGTTTGGTACACCCAAAGCACTCCTACGGCATCCGGGAGTTACACAATCTCATGGTCTAAGGAAATGATACTTGACATTGGAAAAGCTCTAACAAACGAACTACACGATCTTGTGCTATGCTTAGGATTGGGTCTTGTCCATCACATCATTCTCCTAATGATGTGATCCCGTTATCAATGACATCCAATGTCCATAGTCAGGAAACCATGACTATCTATTGATCAACGAGCTAGTTAACTTGAGGCTCACTAGGGACATGTTATGGTCTATGTATTCACACATGTATTATGATTTCCAGATAACACAATTATAGCATGAATAATAGACAATTATCATGAACAAGGAAATATAATAATAATCATGTTATTATTGCCTCTAGGGCATATTTCCAACAGTCTCCCACTTGCACTAGAGTCAATAATCTAGTTACATTGTGATGAATCGAACACCCATAGAGTCCTGGTGTTGATCATGTTTTGCTTGTAGAAGAGGTTTAGTCAACGGATCTGGGACATTCAGATCCGTATGTACTTTGCAAATATCTATGTTTCCATCTTGAACATTTTCACGAATGGAGTTGAAGCGATGCTTGATGTGCCTGGTCTTCTTGTGAAACCTGGGCTCCTTGGCAAGGGCAATAGCTCCAGTGTTGTCACAGAAGAGAGTGATCGGCTCCGACGCATTGGGTATGACTCCTAGGTCGGTGATGAACTCCTTCATCCAGATTGCTTTATGCGCTGCCTCCGAGGCTGCCATGTACTCCGTTTCACATGTAGATCCCGCCACGACGCTTTGCTTGCAACTGCACCAGCTTACTGCCCCACCATTCAAAATATACACGTATCCGGTTTGTGACTTAGAGTCATCTAGATCTGTGTCGAAGCTAGCGTCGATGTAACCCTTTACGACGAGCTCCTCGTCACCTCCATATACGAGAAACATATCCTTAGTCCTTTTCAGGTACTTCAGGATGTTCTTGACCGCTGTCCAGTGTTCCATGTCGGGATTACTATGGTACCTTCCTACCAAACTTACGACAAGGTTTACATCAGGTCTGGTACACAGCATGGCATACATGATAGACCCTATGGCTGAGGCATCGGGGACGACACTCATCTTTTTCTCTATCTTCTGTCGTGGTCGTACATTGAGCTGAGCTCAATTTCACACCTTGCAACACAGGCAAGAAACCCTTCTTGGACTGATCCATATTGAACTTCTTCAATATCTTATCAAGGTATGTGCTTTGTGAAAGACCTATGAGGCGTCTCAATCTATCTCTATAGATCTTGATGCCTAATATGTAAGCAGCTTCTCCAAGGTCCTTCATTGAAAAACACTTATTCAAGTAGGCCTTAATACTGTCCAAAAGTTCTATATCATTTCCCATCAAAAGTATGTCATCCACATATAATATGAGAAATGTTGGGGAACGTAGTAATTTCAAAATTTTCCTACGCACACGCAAGATCATGGTGATGCACAGCAACGAGAGGGGAGAGAGTGATCTACGTACCCTTGTAGACCGACAGCGGAAGCGTTAGCACAACGCGGTTGATGTAGTCGTACGTCATCACGGCCCGACCGATCAAGCACCGAAACTACGGCACCTCCGAGTTCTAGCACACGTTCAGCTCGATGACGATCCCCGGACTCCGATCCAGCAAAGTGTTGGGGAAGAGTTCCATCAGCACGACGGCGTGGTGACGATCTTGATGTACTACCGTCGCAGGGCTTCGCCTAAGCACCGCTACAATATTATCGAGGACTATGGTGGCAGGGGGCGCCGCACACGGCTAAGAATAAGATCACGTAGATCAACTTGTCTGTCTCTGGGGTTCCCCTCCCTTCGTATATAAAGGATCAAGGGGGGGTGCGGCCGGCCTAGGAGAGGCGCGCCAGGAGGAGTCCTACTCCCTCTGGGAGTAGGATCCCCCCCCAATCCTAGTTGGAATAGGATTCACGGAGGGGGGAAAAGAGAGAGGGGGGCCGGCCCCCTCTCCTTGTCCTATTCGGACCAAGGGAGGGGAGGGGCGCGCTGCCCATCTTGGGCTGCCCCTTCTCTTTTCCACTAAGGCCCACTAAGGCCCATATAGCTCCTCGGGGTTCCGGTAACCTCCCGGTACTCCGGTAAAATCCCGATTTCACCCGGAACACTTCCGATATCCAAACATAGGCTTCCAATATCTCAATCTTTATGTCTCGACCATTTCGAGACTCCTCGTCATGTCCGTGATCACATCCGGGACTCCGAACAACCTTCAGTACATCAAAACGTATAAACTCATAAATATAACTGTCATCGAAACCTTAAGCGTGCGGACCCTACGGGTTCGAGAACAATGTAGACATGACCGAGACACGTCTCCGGTCAATAACCAATAGCGGGACCTGGATGCCCATATTGGCTCCTACATATTCTACGAAGATCTTTATCGGTCAGACCGCATAACAACATACGTTGTTCCCTTTGTCATCGGTATGTTACTTGCCCGATATTCGATCATCGGTATCCAATACCTAGTTCAATCTCGTTACCGGCAAGTCTCTTTACTCGTTCCGTAATACATCATCTCGCAACTAACTCATTAGTTGCATTGCTTGCAAGGCTTAAGTGATGTGCATTACCGAGAGGGCCCAGAGATACCTCTCCGACGATCGGAGTGACAAATCCTAATCTCGAAATACATCAACCCAACATGTACCTTTGGAGACACCTGTAGATCACCTTTATAATCACCCAGTTACGTTGTGACGTTTGGTAGCACACAAAGTGTTCCTCCGGCACACGGGAGTTGCATAATCTCATAGTCATAGGAACATGTATAAGTCATGAAGAAAGCAATAGCAACATACTAAACGATCGAGTGCTAAGCTAATGAAATGGGTCATGTCAATCAGATCATTCAACTAATGATGTGATCCCGTTAATCAAATGACAACTCTTTGTCCATGGTTAGGAAACATAACCATCTTTGATTAACGAGCTAGTCAAGTAGAGGCATACTAGTGACACTCTGTTTGTCTATGCATTCACACATGTATTATGTTTCCGGTTAATACAATTCTAGCATGAATAATAAACATTTATCATGAAATAAGGAAATAAATAATAACTTTATTATTGCCTCTAGGGCATATTTCCTTCAGTCTCCCACTTGCACTAGAGTCAATAATCTAGATCACATCACCATGTGATTAACATTAATAGTTCACATCATCATGTGATTAACACCCATAGTTCACATCGCCATGTGACCAATCACCCAAAGGGTTTACTAGATTCAGTAATCTAGTTCACATCGCTTATGTGATTAACACCCAGAGAGTACTAAGGTGTGATCATGTTTTGCTTGTGAGAGAAGTTTAGTCAATGGGTCTGCCACATTCAGATCCGCATGTATTTTGCAAATTTCTATGTCAACAATGTTCTGCATGGAGCTACTCTAGCTAATTGCTCCCACTTTCAATATGTATCCAGATTAAGACTTAGAGTCATCTGGATCAGTGTCAAAACTTGCATCGACATAACCCTTTATGACGAACCTTTTGTCACCTCCGTAATCGAGAAACATATCCTTATTCCAGTAAGGATAATTTTGACCGCTGTCCATTGATCTACTCCTAGATCACTATTGTACTCCCTCTCTTAACACAGTGTATGGTATACAATAGATCTGGTACACAACATGTCATACTTTATAGAACCTATGACTGAGGCATAGGGAATGACTTTCATTCTCTTTCTATCTTCTGCCGTGGTCGGGCTTTGAGTCTTACTCAACTTCACACCTTGTAACACAGGAAAGAAACTTTTTCTTTGACTGTTCCATTTTGAACTACTTCAAAATCTTGTCAAGGTATGTACTCATTGAAAAAACTTATCAAGCGTCTTGATCTATCTCTATAGATCTTGATACTCAATATGTAAGCAGCTTCACCGAGGTCTTTCTTTGAAAAACTCCTTTCAAATACTACTTTATGCTTTGCAGAATAATTCTACATTTTCCGATCAACAATATGTCATTCACATATACTTATCAAAAATGTTGTAGTGCTCCCACTCACTTTCTTGTAAATACAAGCTTCACCGCAAGTCTGTATAAAACAATATGCTTTGATCAACTTATCAAAGCGTGTATTCCAACTCCGAGATGCTTGCACCAGTCCATTGATGGATCACTGGAGCTTGCATATTTTGTTAACACCTTTAGGATTGACAAAACCTTCTAGTTGCATTGTATACAACTCTTCTTTAATAAATCCATTAAGGAATGCATGATTCGGACAGACTCAAGCATAGATACGAGTGAGAAACTCTCATCGTAGTCAACACCTTGAACTTTGTCAAAAACCTTTTTCGACAAGTCTAGCTTTGTGGATAGTAACACTACTATCAACGTCCGTCTTCCTCTTGAAGATCCATTTACTTGCCGATCATCGGGCAAGTCAATCAAAGTCCATACTTTGTTCTCATACATGGATCTCATCTCAGATTTCATGGCCTCAAGCCATTTATCAGAATCTAGGCTCATCATCGCTTCCTCATAGTTCGTAGGTTCGTCATGGTCAAGTAACATGACCTCCAGAATAGGATTACCATACCACTCTGGTGCGGATCTCACTCTGGTTTACCTACGAGATTCGGTAGTAACTTGATCTAAAGTTACATGATCATCATCATTAGCTTCCTCACTAATTGGTGTAGTAGTCACAGGAACAGATTTCCGTGATGAACTATTTTCCAATAAGGGAGAAGGTACAATTACCTTAACAAGTTTTCTACTTTCCTCCCACTCACTTCTTTCGAGAGAAAGTCCTTCTCTAGAAAGGATCCATTCTTAGCAACGAATGTCTTGCCTTCGGATCTGTGATAGAAGGTGTACCCAACTGTATCCTTTGGGTATCCTATGAAGACATATTCCTCCGATTTGAGTTTGAGCTTATCGAGATGAAACTTTTTCAGATAAGCATCACAACTCCAAACTTTAAGAAACGACAGCTTAGGTTTCTTGCCAAACCATAGTTCACACGGTGTCGTCTCAACGGATTTAGATGGTGCCCTATTTAACGTGAATGCAGCTGTCTCTAATGCATAACCCCAAAACGATAGTGGTAGATCGGTAAGAGACATCATAGATTGCACTATATCTAATAAAGTACGGTTATGACGTTCAGACACACCATTACACTATGGTGTTCCAGGTGGCGTGAGTAGTGAAACTATTTCACATTGTTTTAATTGAAGGCCAAACTCGTAACTCAAATATTTTACCTCTGCGATCAAATCGTAGAAACTTTTATTTTCTTGTCACGATGATTTTCCACTTCACTCTGAAATTCTTTGAACTGTTCAAATGTTTCAGACTTATGTTTCATCACGTAGATATCCCCATATCTGCTCAAATCATCTGTGATGGTCAGAAAATAATGATACCTGCTGCAAGCCTTAATATTCATCGGACCACATTCATCAGTATGTATGATTTCCAACAAATCTATTGCTTGCTTCATTGTTCCGGAGAACAGCATTTTAGTCATCTTGCCCATAAGGCATGGTTCGCAAGCATCAAGTGATTCATAATCAAGTGATTCCAAAAGCCCATCAGCATGGAGTTTCTTCATGCGCTTTACACCAATATGACTTAAATGGCAGTGCCACAAATAAGTTGCACTATCATTATTAACTTTGCATCTTTTGGTTTCAATATTATGAATATGTGCATCACTACGATCGAAATCCAACGAACTTGTTTCATTGGGTGTATGACCATCGAAGGTTTTATTCATGTAAACAGAACAACAATTATTCTCTGACTTTAATGAATAACCGTATTGCAATAAACATGATCAAATCATATTCATGCTCAACGCAAAAACCAAATAACACTTATTTAGGTTCAACACTAATCCCGAAAGTATAGGGGAGTGTGCGATGATGATCATATCAATCTTGGAACTACTTTCAACACACATCGTCACTTCACCCTTAACTAGTCTCTGTTAATTCTGCAACTCCAGTTTCGAGTTACTACTCTTAGCAACTGATCCAGTATCAAATGCTGAGGGGTTGCTATAAACACTAGTAAAGTACACATCAATAACATGTATATCAAATATACTTATGTTCACTTTGCCATCCTTCTTATCCGCGAATCACTTGGGGTAGTTCCGCTTCCAGTGACCAGTCCCTTTGCAGTAGAAGCACTTAGTCTCAGGCTTAGGACCAGACTTGGGCTTCTTCACATGAGCAACAACTTGCTTGCTGTTTTTCTTGAAGTTCCCCTTTTTCCCTTTTCCCTTTTTCTTGAAACTAGTGGTCTTGTCTACCATCAACACTTGATGTTTTTCTCGATTTCTACCTTCGTCAATTTCAGCATTACGAAGAGCTAGGGAATCATTTCCGTTATCCCTTGCATATTATAGTTCATCACGAAGTTCTACTAACTTGGTGATGGTGACTAGAGAATTCTGTCAATCACTATTTTATCTGGAAGATTAACTCCCACTTGATTCAAGCGATTGTAGTACCCAGACAATCTGAGCACATGCTCACAGCTTGAGCGATTCTCCTCCATCTTTTAGCTATAGAACTTGTTGGAGACTTCATATCTCTCAACTCGGATATTTGCTTGAAAGATTAACTTCAACTCCTGGAACATCTCATATGGTCCATGACGTTCAAAATGTCTTTGAAGTCCCGATTCTAAGCGATTAAGCATGGTGCACTAAACTATCAAGTAGTCATCATATTGAGCTAGCCAAACGTTCATAACGTCTGCATCTGCTCCTGCAATAGGTCTGTCACCTAGCGGTGCATCAAGGACATAATTCTTCTGTGCAGCAATGAGGATAAACCTTAGATCACTGATCCAATCCGCATCATTGCTACTAACATCTTTCAACGCAATTTTCTCTAGGAACATATCAAAAATAAAGGGAAGCAACAACACGAGCTATTGATCTACAACATTATTTGCAAAATACTACCAGGACTAAGTTCATGATAAATTTAAGTTCAATTTAATCATATTATTTAAGAACTCCCACTTAGATAGACATCCCTCTAATCCTCTAAGTGATCACGTGATCCAAATCAACTAAACCATGTCCGATCATCACATGAGATGGAGAAGTTTCATTGGTGAACATCACTATGTTGATCATATCTACTATATGATTCACGCTCGACCTTTCGGTCTCCGTGTTCTGAGGCCATATCTGTATATGATTGGCTCGTCAAGTATAACCTGAGTATTCCGCGTGTGCAACTGTTTTGCACCCGTTGTATTTGAACGTAGAGCCTATCACACCCGATCATCACGTGGTGTCTCAGCACGAAGAACTTTCGCAACGGTGCATACTCAGGGAGAACACTTCTTGATAATTAGTGAGAGATCATCTTATAATGCTACCGTCAATCAAAGCAAGATAAGATGCATAAAAGATAAACATCACATGCAATCAATATAAGTGATATGATATGGCCATCATCATCTTGTGCTTGTGATCTCCATCTTTGAAGCACCATCATGATCACCATAGTCACCGGCGTGACACCTTGATCTCCATCATAGCATCATTGTCGTCTCGCCAATCTTATGCTTCCACGACTATCGCTACCGCTTAGTGATAAAGTAAAGCATTACAGCGCAATTGCATTGCATACAATAAAGCGACAACCATATGGCTCCTGCCAGTTGCCAATAACTTGGTTACAAAACATGATCATCTCATACAATAAAATTTAGCATCATGTCTTGACCATATCACATCACAACATGCCCTGCAAAAACAAGTTAGACGTCCTCTACTTTGTTGTTGCAAGTTTTACGTGGCTGCTACGGGCTTAGGCAAGAACCAATCTTACCTACGCATCAAAACCACAAAGATAGTTTGTCAAGTTGGGGATGTTTTAACCTTCGCAAGGACCGGGCGTAGCCACACTCAGTTCAACTAAAGTTGGAGAAACTGTCACCCGCTAGCCACCTTTGTGCAAAGCACGTCGGGAGAACCGGTCTCGCGTAAGCGTACGCGTAATGTCGGTCCGGGCCGCTTCGTCCAACAATACCGCCGAACCAAAATATGACATGTTGGTAAGCAGTATGACTTATATCGCTCACAACTCACTTGTGTTCTACTCGTGCACAACATCAACACATAAAACCTATGCTCGGATGCCACTATTGGGGAACGTAGTAATTTCAAAAGTTTCCTACGCACACGCAAGATCATGGTGATGCATAGCAACGAGAGGGGAGAGTGTGATCTACGTACCCTTGTAGACCGACAGCGGAAGCGTTAGCACAACGCGGTTGATGTAGTCGTACGTCTTCACGGCCCGACCGATCAAGCACCAAAACTACGGCACCTCCGAGTTCTAGCACACGTTCAGCTCGATGACGATCCCCGGACTCCGATCCAGCAAAGTGTCGGGGAAGAGTTCCGTCAGCACGACGGCGTGGTGACGATCTTGATGTACTACCGTCGCAGGGCTTCGCCTAAGCACCGCTACAATATTATCGAGGACTATGGTGGCAGGGGGCGCCGCACACGGCTAAGAATAAGATCACGTAGATCAACTTCTGTGTCTCTGGGGTTCCCCTGCTTCCGTATATAAAGGATCAAGGGCGGGTGCGGCCGGCCTAGGAGAGGCGCGCCAGGAGGAGTCCTACTCCCTCTGGGAGTAGGATCCCCCCCCCCCCAATCCTAGTTGGAATAGGATTCGCGGAGGGGGGGGAAGAGAGAGGGGGGCCGGCCCCCTCTCCTTGTCCTATTCGGAACAAGGGAGGGGAGGGGCGCGCGGCCCATCTTGGGCTGCCCCTTCTCTTTTCCACTAAGGCCCACTAAGGCCCATATAGCTCCCGGGGGGTTCCGGTAACCTCCCGGTACTCCGGTAAAATCCCGATTTCACCCGGAATACTTCCGATATCCAAACATAGGCTTCCAATATATCAATCTTTATGTCTCGACCATTTCGAGACTCCTCGTCATGTCCGTGATCACATCCGGGACTCCGAACAACCTTCGGTACATCAAAACATATAAACTCATAAATATAACTGTCATCGAAACCTTAAGCGTGCGGACCCTACGGGTTCGAGAACAATGTAGACATGACCGAGACACGTCTCCGGTCAATAACCAATAGCGGGACCTGGATGCCCATATTGGCTCCTACATATTCTACGAAGATCTTTATCGATCAGACCGCATAACAACATACGTTGTTCCCTTTGTCATCGGTATGTTACTTGCTCGAGATTCGATCGTCGGTATCCAATACCTACTTCAATCTCGTTACCGGCAAGTCTCTTTACTCGTTCCGTAATACATCATCTCGCAACTAACTCATTAGTTGCATTGCTTGCAAGGCTTAAGTGATGTGCATTACCGAGAGGGCCCAGAGATACCTCTCCGACGATCGGAGTGACAAATCCTAATCTCAAAATACGTCAACCCAACATTTACCTTTGGAGACACCTGTAGAGCACCTTTATAATCACCCAGTTACATTGTGACGTTTGGTAGCACACAAAGTGTTCCTCCGGCACACGGGAGTTGCATAATCTCATAGTCATAGGAACATGTATAAGTCATGAAGAAAGCAATAGCAACATACTAAACGATAGGGTGCTAAGCTAATGAAATGGGTCATGTCAATCAGATCATTCAACTAATGATGTGATCCCGTTAATCAAATGACAACTCTTTGTCCATGGTTAGGAAACATAACCATCTTTGATTAACGAGCTAGTCAAGTAGAGGCATAGTAGTGACACTCTGTTTGTCTATGTATTCACACATGTATTATGTTTCCGGTTAATACAATTCTAGCATGAATAATAAACATTTATCATGAAATAAGGAAATAAATAATAACTTTATTATTGCTTCTAGGGCATATTTCCTTCAGGAAATGCTACAGAGCTCCCACTCACTTTCTTGTAAACGCAGGCTTCTCCATAAGTCTGCATAAACCCAAACGCTTTGATCATTTCATTAAAGCAAATGTTCCAACTCCGAGATACTTGCACCAGCCCATAGATGGAGCGCTGGAGCTTGCATACCTTGTTAGCATTCTTAGGATCGACAAAACCTTCTGGCTGCATCATATACAATTCTTCCTTAAGAAAGCCGTTAAGGAATGCCGTTTTGACGTCCATTTGCCATATCTCATAATCATAGTGTGCGGCAATTGCTAACATGATTCAGACGGACTTCAGCTTCGCTACGGGTGAGAAGGTCTCATCGTAGTCAACCCCTTGAACTTGTCGATAACCCTTAGCGACAAGTCGAGCCTTATAGATGGTAACATTACCATCCGCGTCCGTCTTCTTCTTAAAGATCCATTTATTCCCTATCGCTCGCCGATCAGCGGGCAAGTCTGTCAAAGTCCATACTTTGTTTTCATACATGGATCCTATCTCGGATTGCATGGCTTCAAGCCATTTGTTGGAATCTGGGCCCGCCATTGCTTCTTCATAGTTCGAAGATTCATCGTTGTCTAACAACATGATTTCCAGGACAGGGTTGCCATACCATTCTAGTGTGGAACGTGTCCTTGTGGACCTTCGAAGTTCAGTAGCAACTTTATCCGAAGTACCTTGATCATTATCATTAACTTCCTCTCTAGTCGGTGCAGGCACCACAGGAACATCTTCCTGAGCTGCGCTACTTTCCGGTTCAAGAGGCAGTACTTCATCGAGTTCTACTTTCCTCCCACTTACTTCTCTCGAGAGAAATTCTTTCTCCAGAAAGGACCCGTTCTTGGCAACAAAGATCTTGCCTTCGGATCTGAGGTAAAAAGTATACCCAATGGTTTCCTTAGGGTATCCTATGAAGACGCATTTTTCTGACTTGGGTTCGAGCTTTTCAGGTTGAAGTTTCTTGACATAAGCATCGCATCCCCAAACTTTTAGAAACGACAGCTTAGGTTTCTTCCCAGACCATAATTAATACGGTGTCGTCTCAACGAATTTAGACGGTGCCCTATTTAAAGTGAATGTAGTTGTCTCTAGAGCGTATCCCCAAAATGATAGCGGTGAATCAGTGAGTGACATCATAGATCGCACCATATCCAATAGAGTGCGGTTACGATGTTCGGACACACCGTTACGCTGAGGTGTTCCAGGCGGCGTGAGTTGTGAAACGATTCCACATTTCCTTAAGTGCGTACAAAATTCGTGACTTAAATATTCTCCCCCATGATCTGATCGTAAGAATTTTATCTTTCGGTCACGTTGATTCTCTACCTCATTCTGAAATTCCTTAAACTATTCAAAGGTCTCAGACTTGTGTTTCATCAAATAGACATACCCATATCTACGTAAGTCATCAGTGAGAGTGAGAACATAACGATAGCCACCGCGAGCCTCAACGCTCATTGGACCGCACACATCAGTATGTATAATTTCCAATAAGTTGTTTGCTCGATCCATTGTTCCGGAGAACGAAGTCTTGGTCATTTTACCCATGAGGCATGGTTCGCACGTGTCAAATGATTCGAAATCAAGAGACTCCAAAAGTCCATCTGTATGGAGCTTCTTCATGCGTTTGATACCGATGTGACCAAGGCGACAGTGCCACAGATATGTGGGACTATCATTATCAATTTTACATCTTTTGGTATTCACATTATGAATATGTGTAACATCACGTTCGAGATTCATTAAGAATAAACCATTGACCAGCGGGGCATGACCATAAAACATATCTCTCATATAAATAGAATAACCATTATTCTCGGATTTAAATGAGTAGCCATCTCATATTAAACGAGATCTAGATACAATGTTCATGCTCAAAGCTGGCACTAAATAACAATTATTGAGGTTTAAAACTAATCCCGTAGATAAATGTAGAGGTAGCGTGCCGACGGCGATCACATCGACCTTGGAACCATTCCCGACGCGCATCGTTACCTCGTCCTTCGCCAGTCTCCGCTTATTCCGCAGCTCCTGTTTTGAGTTTCAAATATGAGCAACCATACCGGTATCAAATACCCAGGAGCTACTACGAGTACTGGTAAGGTACACATCAATTACATGTATATCACATATACCTTTAGTGTTGCCGGCCTTCTTGTCCGCTAAGTATTTGGGGCAGTTTCGCTTCTAGTGTCCCTTTCTCTTACAATAAAAGCACTCAGTCTCAGGTTTGGGTCCATTCTTTGCCTTCTTCCCTACAACTCATATATTGTGCATCGTACACTCGTTGACTTGATTTAACAGGATCCAGTGACGAATCTGTCACATCCATATCTATATAACCCCTATCCTCTTTGTAGACTCATGTCTATAAAATTTTGTAGGACAAGAGCCAATGGATCAAGAATTGCAAGATTTTTGTTCACTAGTAAGAAAAATCCTAGTAGCAACGTTCTAGAAACGTGGTTACCAGCGCAGAGTGGAGACGCCGGTAGTATAACGCCAATGCTTATTTTATTACCGGCGGAGGCCAACATCGATGTTATAGTAATTACCGCCGATATTGAGACACAAGACGCCAGAAGTACGTAACGTGTTAGTGGCGTCTCCTGCACTTGATTGTAGGTAGATTGGAATTAAACTGGCATTGGGCCTAGCCCAGACGCTGCTGATGAATGCCAACGTTTAAAAAGAACTGCCCTAGGCTGCTTTTTTATGATTAATATATATGCTACTACATAACCTGAAGCAATGTGACAAGTAAATCATAGTTATGCATCCACACCAATTAGTAATTCATATTACGAGTAGTACTTGTTACCAACAACTACAAAGACAATGGCGTACAGCCCAACCAATATAAAAACAACACTTAATAGCATGGTGCCCTTAGACTTGAGCTGTTGCTTATGCATTCTAGCAGTAATCTTCCTCTCCATCTTGAATCTTTTGGTATCAGACTCTTTATCTCTTAGTTTTTGTTCAAGCATGAAGTTCTGCTTGGCAAGCTCTATGATAACACTTCTAGTCCTCCCCTCCCATTATTTGTCAACCCACTTCACATAAATCGCGAGCAGTGGAATCCTACAAACTGCAGCAAACAAACAAATTATGTTACACTCATAAATATAGGGATTGTACAACAATCTAGAAGGAACAAAATTAACCTCGTAATTGCACCCAAAAAAACTCCTCCCAAAGTCACTTCCTATGATGCACACACGAAGAAAAAGATCTAGCTTATATTTACACTTCTAAACCTTGCATTGCATATCACTGACATTGCCACCGAATGCATACTCTGGGAGCACGTCATCGTCAACATCCTCGGGGAGCTCTTGGTCTTGAGGTGCTGGGGATGAGGCTAAATTACAGGCATCCAGCCAATACAACATAGACGTAGGCTCCCACTGTTTGTCGTAACCACCCATTGTGCTACTAAGACAAAAGACAGATATAAACATATAAATTGTGTATAGCTTATTTACCTCGGGAAAAATATGGCATGTTTCGCAAGTGAGAAACAATCTATATGGTGATAATATACATCGCCCTTCTTCATGTGCACAACATAGATGATCAACTCTAAGGCCATGTATTAAGTTTTTGCTAACACTTTTCTCTAAGTGCCGACATTTGACATACTCCGCCTACAAGCATGATGATAAGCTCAGAAAATTGTGCGAGAACAAAAGTGACTCCTAGTTCTTCTAAACATGAAAGAACAAGGAGCCGTTGATGATTCATGTGGATGCTTTGAGGACTATTCATGTTAGCCCCCTATTTTCTTTCTTTCTTTCGGTTTTGATTTTTCTTATTTCAATAATTCGGGATTTTGAAATAGTTATTTAAAAAATAGAATTTTGAAACAGTTCGTGGAGCAAAAAAAGTCCCTTAATTCGAACAATGTTCGAGAATTTTAAAAATGTTTGTGATTTCAAAAAAAATCATGATTTCAAAAAATGTTATTGAATTTGGACATGACGAACATTTTTTGAGTTAGATGAACACTTTTTTTCATAAGATGGATGATTTTTTTAATTCGGTGAAGAAAATTTGAATTTGATGAGCATTATAAGAAATCGATGAACAAATTTCTGATTTGATGATTTTTTTTTGAAAACGAAGAACAAATTTTGAAAACCCGAAGAACAAAAAAATGAATTCGACGAATCTTTTTCAATTGATGAGCATTTTTTTTACATTGATGAACTTTTTTTGAATAGGATGAACAAAAAAATGTTCACGAATTTGAAAAATAAAATTTACAAAAACAGGTGAAAAAATTAAGGCAAAAATATAAAAGAAAAAGGGAAACAGAAAAAATAAAATGAAAAATGAAAAAGAGAAAGAGAAAACGAAAAAAGAAGAGAAGGAAAAAACGAAAGGAAAAAAAAGGTTAAATGGGCCGGCCCATACAACATCGAGCGCTCCGGGGGAACACGCACCCTTGCTCGATGGCGCCCTACGCGCCCAATAATTATGCGTTTTATTTGAAGGTGTGGTATGAATGAGTTTGGACCGTCCAATTTTTTTGGATGGAACCATTCAATTCATGTGTTTGGCTCAATATAAGAGATGCTGAATTTTTTTGGGATGGAACCATTCAATTCATGTGTTTGGCTCAATTTAGATCGCGTGGTTAGAATGCATGCAAAGGGTGGCCATTTGATTCGACCGATTTCGTTGAGTGGAACGATTCAGCATCTTCGAGGCATATTCTTTTTTTTGACTCGAACCATTCAAATGCTTTATAACGAAATATGTATATTTTTTGGATGATCTCAACCCATCTGTTTTTACCCTTGTAACCAAACGCACCCTAAGGAAGCACCATGCACCATAAGGTCCAGATATTCTCATTCTCACCCTCAAACAAAGAAAAAGGCGATATTCTCCTTGTATATGCTCTACTATATAGGTTGATGCTTTATGGACATCTCCAACGCCGATCCTCAAACCGTTTGCATACATTCTAACCACGCGGTCTTGACGTGTTGTGTCATCCAACGCGGGCATGTATCTTTTCGCCGAGTGATCCAGACGTGTTTTTTTCTGCAAACCGGAGACGAAGTAGGGGGGGGGGGGCTTTGCGGGCATCCAGACCGCTGCCATGCCCGCTCCTGACTACCTTGGCCCACCAAAAGTTCTCCTCCCTCGCCCGCATGTGTTCCGGCCCGACGCGAGCTGCCCACGTTCATGTTGTTGTAGAGCGGCCGTTCCACATTCTCGATGGCCCAGAGTGGACGCGATCTCTCACTGGCGCCACAATTGAAGCAGCGCACCGGCCGAGAGAGCACCCCCCGCTACGCGCCTGGTGGAACACGCTTCCTTGCCGCATTCAACCGGCTTCAGACTGCCCTGCCTACTTCCATTGAACCCGCGCATGTGCCGAGAAACCTACTCCGGCCACACGTTCGTCCACTAGCCGTCCGACATTAAACACAATATCGGTTGGCTCCTCGCGTTCGCCCGCTATTTAAGCGAGGCCAGATGCGGAGCAAGAACCACATCACACCTCTGCTCCCCATCTCCTCCTTGTACCATATCTGCACGCTCTGCATGGCATCCGGCGAGCAAGAAGAGGGGTTCTCTGTCATAAAAGCCGTCCGGGTGGCTTGCCGAGCCTGCCTGATACAAGCTAGGCAACTTGCTTCTCAACCTCCCTCGCCGCCCCAGGCCATCACTACCATGGGTGAGGCTGCAGGTTGTCAAGCGAAGGAGCAAGCCGCTGCTCCAAGCTGGCCGTCTAATGCAGCAACTCGCTACTCCAACCCAGCTGACAGAGGAGTGGCCAGTTGCTCCACACCGACACGCGGAGTAGCTAGCATTGTGGCATAGGCACCATGGACGCCGTCGCGTCGTCACGCTCCTCCCACGCCATCCGCCGCAAAAGTTGGCGTAACCGCGCCCTGCCAGCGGATATGGCCAGCACGTCCGCGGCCGCCGTCGAGGAAAAGTAGACCATGGGAGGTCGCCGCTGCTTGGGTCCCACGATGGTCACCGCCACCGCGTCACCGGCATACACACCGGTGTCTTGCCCGGTTCAGCGCATACCATCATCGACCCCGGAGCCACTCTTCCCCTCCGGCTGAAGCATGGCCACTTCGATGAGCGGCGCAACCAGGCATAGGGAGGATATGGCGGAGGCCACAGAGGGGAAATTATACCTCCAGAGTCGGACGAGCTCCGCTTTTAGTTGAAGTATGCCCAAAGTATAATGAATCTCATTCGTTTTATATGAAATACGCCGTGTTTGCATGAATTTCATCTGATTAGTTCAAACAGTGGTTGAAATGTATGCAGAAAGCATTAGATGGCCAGCACGTGCATCACTATCCGTTGATCACCTATCCACGGATGGATGTCTGACAAAATATGCGGGTCACCATTGGAGATGCCCTAACCTCTGAGTCAATGTCTTACATACTCTTCACCGTTTTAATTGTTTTCATCGCACCGAAGAGATTTTCGAACCTCCATTCAACGTGAGTCCAGACTCCTAACACAAAGATTCACAAGACTAAAAATGTACTAAATTGTCCTATAGGATTGAATCAAAGCCACTCACACAATGCACGAGGAAGTCCTAATAGTAACCGAAGAATTATTAAATTTACTTGGGATAAAATTAAGTGGCCGAGAATATTTTTAGAGACCGCAGAACCTCTTTGCGCTAAGATAGTACTTGCATTGTCATGAAGCTCGGATATATACAACCACGATGGCAATTGCTGGTACAATGTCTGCACTTTTATCTCCATTTCCTGGTGTGTGGTGCAACATTGCCTAGCCGAGCGAGCAGAAGACACAAACTTCTTGTACCATCTACAAACACGTTTGTGATCCCATATTATGCTAGCTTTGCATATGCGCACATCTCCAACAATTTTAAATTCCTGGTACCTCCCAAACCTACAACACACTAAAATAAACCGTACAGTACTATTTTGGGCATTTATTAAGACAATATAATTGAGCCTAATCTGAGTTCTCTCACCCCCTCAGCGATTTTGGACGTCGGATTTCATGTTTGAATCGTTTCTAGCCGTCAGATCTTTGTTTCGGTACGAATTTACCGTGACTGGGCTACCTGTCCTAATGGGCCGCTACTCTGGGGACTTTTTTGCAGGCCTGTCGTTGAGTGGGCTTCGTTGGCCCATGTCTAAACTCAGGAAGCTACACAGCGATAGGTGCTTCACTGGGGACGTGGAGGAATTGATCACGAGCTGCCGTGGTCTCAGTATCTGTCCCCTCGAATATGGCCTCGTGATTCGTCTTAGCGCGCACACGTGACAGGTGCTGGGCCCAGCATCCGACGTGGAAAGTGCAAAGGAATGGATAAATTAGTCTGGACGGTGGGTCTGATTTGCTCGTACTTCCCAGGCCGGCATGGATTGACTTCACATCCATATCCATGGCTCGGATCATCGTGCGATTGCTGATCCGTGAATCGTGCATGCTAACGACGTGATTTAGCTGGAGTAAATGCAGGAATGGGTAGGTGGAGTGATAATACGTCTTCAATGTATCTATAATTTTTAATTATTCCATGCTATATTATTTACTGTTTTGGATATTGTTGAACTTTATTATCCATTTTTATATTATTTTTGGGACTAACCTATTAACCGGAGGATCAGCCCAGAATTGTTGTTTTTGCCTATTTTAGGGTTTCGAAGAAAAGGGATATCAAACGAAATCCAAACAGAATGAAACCTTCGAGAACGTGATTTTCTCACCGAACATGATCCAGGAGACTTGGACCCTAGTCAAGAAATAAAGAAGGAGGCCACGAGGTAGGGGGCGCGCCTACCCCGCCCCCCCATGCGCGCCCTCCACCTGCGTGGGCCCCCTGTTGCTCCACCGACGTATTCCCTCCTCCTATATATACCTACGTACCCCCAAACGATCAGATACGGAGCCAAAAACCTAATTCCACCGCCGCAACCTTCTGTATCCTCGAGATCCCATCTTGGGGCCTGTTCCGGAGCTCCGTCGGAGGGGGCATCCATCACGAAGGGCTTCTACATCAACATCATAGCCTCTCCGATGAAGTGTGAGTAGATTACCTCAGACCTTCGGGTCCATAGTTATTAGCTAGATGGCTTCTTCTCTCTTTTTGGATCTCAATACAATGTTCTCCCCCTCTCTTGTTGTAACGCCCCGAGACCGATGTGCCAGGTGTCGTTTTGTTATTCGCTGGTGTTGCCTTGTCATTGCTTGCGTGTCATGCATTGCATATCATGTCATCATGCCATCATCTCATAAATCTTTTGCAACTCAACTAAATAAATGGCATGGATCTTTGATCCATTTAAATCGAGGGAATTCACATGGTGATTCTCTTTATAACATATCCTCCCGATATTAGGGAGCTATATTAAATATTTCATTTGTTGGAATTAACCGGAACACACTTGCAAAATAAATTTCAATGCCTTTGTTATCACAAACTCTTGGCCTCTAACTTTGCCATATATCCTTTCGTCATTTTCCGGAGCTCCACCTAAATTCTCAACATTTTTGGACATTTCTAATTCCTAGCCCTTGTTCAAACCTTTTCAATTAAATTCAAATGACTTTGAATCTAATTCTTGCAATCATGTCCACTCCTACTTTTCTTTGATCGTGCACATTTTTGTGAGTCCGGGGAAATTATCCCCGTGCCCAAATTCCTTCTCCGACCTTTTTTCTCTCTCTTTTTCTTTCTTTGTTATTTGATGTTTTGGCAAATAAAGAGAAGTTTGAGGGAGAGACAACAGACCAGACCTCTGGCCTTTTTCCTTCCCACCATTTTGGCCTAAGGCCCAGCCGCCGTCCTCTCTAGGAGCAGCCCCTCCCTCTCTACTGGGCCGGCCCAAGGCCAAAGCCCACCGAACCTTCCTAACCCTAGCGCGCACCTACTCCCCTCGATTGTGCCCTCGTCCTCCTGCGCCGCCAGAGGCACACACACGCAGGCGCGACCCCATCTCCCCGATCCCATCTCCCCTCGATCCATCTCTTCCTCACCCGCCTCCTTCTCCCACCAGCGCCGCCAACCTCCCTCTTCCTCTCGCTTCCTCCCTCCTCTCGCTTCCTCCCTCCCTCTCAGCGTGACCAGGAGGGGGATCCCGATCCCCATGGCCACGCACCCTCGCCGCCGCACGTCCCATGCCTTTGCCGCCGCCGAGCTCCATCAGGAAGGCCACCCGCGCACGACTCGGCGCCTTGCTGCCCTTCCACGCGTCTGGGACTACCTCCTCGCCCTCGCTGCTTGCCCGCAGGCCACGCAGCCTGATGCCGGCGACCAGCGCCGACATGGCCGTCCCCTCACCCCTCCGCCTCAGCGCCAAGCCCTGCCCGACCTCCTCCTACGCCGTCGCCTCGCCATGGAGCATCTTCACTCGGGCCCCTTCTGCATCGCGCCCATGCCGCCGTGCCAAGGTCCTGCAGGAGGCCGCGCGAGCCCGCGTTGACCACGTCGGTGTGGATCCTTTTCGCCTGTAGCTGCCGCCATGGAACCGAGCTTAGAGCTCTGCTGCTGCCTTGGTGCTGCTATGCCCAACTCCTCCTTGACAGTTGCCTCGTCTCCGGCCCTGCCCGTTGGAGCCATGCCTCCCGGTGCCCGCAGCCGCGTCGCCGGTCTTCTGTCTCGACCCGGTATCTTTTCCCTTGTGGCATCTATTTAGGTGCAGCGCCACAAGTTTTGCATCTGTGCACCCAGGTGATGTTGGCAGTGGAGTACCTCGACGCCCGACGCCAAAAACGATCACCGAACCAGGAAACGCCAAGTACATGGATACACCAAGTTCTTCTTCGATTCGTGTACGACAAGACGCGGGAGAACGACTTCATGGACCGGCAAGTCACGAGACGACCGTTGCCCGCCAAGTACCCCTTCGGAGCGTCAAGTTCCACTACCGTCACGAGTACCACTACCGTCGACCCTCGAAGACCCCGTGGACGTCAAGTTCCGTCTCGTGATCCCGAACCTCTACGAAAACGTTGTACGACTACTTCCGTGGCTGAGAACCCGTGTACAACTACCGTCGTCGTGTACTCTACCTCCACGACGAACGTCTCGAGAACGTCTACTTCCTGTACTTGGCACCGAACGAGAACCGTCTCCTTTGCACGCTACAAAGGTATAACCACCGAGATCGACATCCGAGAACGAATGCTTGTGTTGTATGAGACGCACCCTTTGTCTGCACCGTGTCCGTTTTGACACTCGTTTCCATGCCCCTAACCCGTGGGAACCCGGTAGTCGGGACCCCCCACCATCTCTAGCATGTTTCGCACATCCGCACGCTTCCTTTTGCACCGGTATCTCCATGAGCTACCGGAACCGATATGTTGCCGCGGCATCATTTTCGGTATCGTTGTCGTGGCACCCCTTTTGTTTTCGCCACGGTGACAAATGCTTCATAATATGCTCATGACAACTTTTTCTTTAAAAATTGCATAAACTTGTTCATGTCATCCGCATCATGATAACAACAATTAAAATGTTTAAAATGTTGTTTGCATTAATTTGCCCCTATGCCATGCTAAAATGGTTTAATTCATAACTAAATAACCCTAACTCCGATTTTAATAATCTTTATATGTATATGGGGTAGAATTTTGCCTAGTTTATCATGGTGGCCTCACTTTGCATGTTAAACAACTCTAAAATTGTGTTTAGGACAGATCAGGACCAAACCCAATTTTTGCACATGGGGATTTTCTGGACTTGTTGTTTTGTTGTTCCGGCCTCATTTAAACTTGACTAGATAGGTAGTTTTCATTTGCTTCACCCTCTTGCCATGTTAATCAACATTTAATATTGTTGGGTACATAAACGAGAGGGATCTCAGGCAAGATGATCATACCCTCGAAATCACTACTATCTTTGCTTTGCTAGATGCTCGCTCTTTCGCTATGCCAATGCAACGATGCCTACCACTTGCTTGTCAGCCTCCCAAATTGCCATGTTCAGCCCCTAACCCACCTTTGTCCTAGCAAACCGTTGATTGGCTATGTTACCGCTTTGCTCAGCCCCTCTTATAGCGTTGTTAGTTGCAGGTGAAGATTGAAGTTTGTTCCTTGTTGGAACATGGAGACCGTTCCTTGTTGGAACATTTATTTACTTGTTGGGATATCACTATATATCTTATTTAATTAATGCATCTATATACTTGGTAAAGGGTGGAAGGCTCGGCCTTATGCCTAGTGTTTTGTTCCACTCTTGCCGCCCTAGTTTCCGTCATATCGGTGTTATGTTCCCGGATTTTGCGTCCCTTACGCGGTTGGGCTATAATGGGAACCCCTTGACAGTTCGTCTTAAGTAAAGCTTCTCCAGCAATGCCCAACATTGGTTTTACCATTTGCCACCTAGCCTTTTCTTTCCCTTGGGTTCTGCAGACTCAAGGGTCATCATTATTTTTAACCCCCCCCCCCCCCCCCCGGGGCCAGTGCTCCTCTGAGTGTTGGTCCGAAACGTCAGCCGCCGGTGGCCACCAGGGGCAACTCTGGGCTGGCCTACCGGAAGTTTGGACAATCTGAGTGTGCCCTGAGAAAGAGATATGTGCAGCTCCTATTGGGATTTGTCGGCACATTCGGGCGATGTTGCTGGTTTAGTTTTACCCTGTCGAAATGTCTTGTTGTACTGGGATACCGAGTCTGATCGGAATGTCTCGGGCGGAGGTCTATTCCTTCGTTGACCGTGAGAGCTTGTCATGGGCTAAGTTGGGACACCCCTGCAGGGATTTGAACTTTCGAAAGCCGTGCCCGCGGTTATGGGCAGATGGGAATTTGATAATGTTCGGTTGTAGAAAACCTGAAGTCGACCTTAATTAAAATAAATCAACTGCGTGTGTAACCGTGATGGTCTCTTTCCGGCGGAGTCCGGGAAGTGAACACGGTTGTTGGAGTTATGCTTGACGTAGGTAGTCCAGGATCACTCCTTGATCATACTTTTATCGACTGTGCTTTGCCTTCTCTTCTCGCTCTCATTTTGCGAATAGGTTAGCCACCATATATGCTAGTCGCTTGCTGCAGCTCCACCTCATACCTTTACCTTACACATAAGCTTAAATAGTCTTGATCGCGAGGGTGCGAGATTGCTGAGTCCTCGTGGCTCACAGATACTTCCAAAACCAGTTTGCAGGTGCCGATGAGTCCGTGCAGATGACGCAACCCAGCTCAGGAGGAGCTCATTGAAGACCTTGTTCATTTGTGTTGTTTCGTTCTAGTTGATCAGTAGTGGAGCCCAGTTGGGGTCGATCGGGGACCTTTGTCGCATTTGGGGTTCTTCTTTTATTTTGGTTCCGTAGTCGTACCATGAGTGCATTTGATTGATGTAATGTTTATTCATGTAATTGTGTGAAGTGGCGATTGTAAGCCAGCTATGTATCCTTTTTTCCCCTATTGTATTACATGGGTTGTGTGAAGATTACCTCACTTGCGACATATGCCTTCAATGCGATTATGCCTCTAAGTCGTGCCTCGACACGTGGGAGATATAGTCGCATCGAGGGTGTTACAAGGTGGTAATCAGAGCCTTCCCCGACCTTAGGAGCCCCCATTGCTTGATCGTTTTTAGCAGCCGAGTTGTGTCTAGAAAAATGTTTTGAGTCCTTTAGGAATTATATATCGGAGAGCTTAGGAATTATTTTTACTTCCCAGTCTCCTCATCGCTCTGGTAAGGCATCCTGACGTAGAGTTTTGACTCTTCTCTTCTCAAACTTCACTAAAAAAAATTTTAGGATCACGCGAGTATCTTGGTTTTGTTCCGATGGCTTATGATGAGAATACTGTCTTGGTGCCTCCTGTCAGGGGTTTAGTGGAAGTGTCCCGAGGAGTTGAGCTCTGAGGTGTTGTCATCATAATTTTATCGTTGCAAGTCTGGTATACTTGAGATATGTTCGCGACATCGAAAATCTCCTTTATGCAGTTCGTTGGTGAGATAACCTCGACGCCACCCAGTACTGGGGCGGGAGTTCGGGAGTATCGCCATAACTTGTATAACGGATGCTTTTCGAAGGTTGAGGTAGATGGTTTCTGAAGGTTTCTTGGTTATGTGTTGAAGGATGGATACAGCTGGATGTAGGTATTGCCAGTTTGGGTGAGATATTATGCTTCCCCTGTATCCCCAACACCTGATTGCATAACCGGAAAATTTCGGGAGTTTCATAGGTGGAATTCAAGTAGCTCTTAGAATATCTTTCCAACAGATGTATGATATGAAATTGGGGTTCGACGTCTAGTGGTTCGCCTATTCACGGTCGACTTTACAGTGGTCTCGTTGTGTCTTAAAGAGTCCTTGGCTATGCTGACTCGGGGACGCTTCGTATGTCATGTGCACTGCCTTGTACATGATGGTGCTGTACGGTCGAGCCCGTGTAGGTCCCACCACGAAAACTTCGGACGAAATCTCTATCATATGTTTGTTCCGGCTTATTCTGCAAGCCAACCCTTTGTTTTTGTTTTGAGTTGTGGTATTCAAGTTGCTTCAATGTCAAGTGTTGATTCCATACCTTCCCCAAATGGTGTTCTCATACTCCGGTGTGGATACCAATCCTTCTTGATCATCAAGATTGTCTTGTCAATCCTTTTTACCGGTGTGTTTCTCTTCAAGTGGATCCGTTCACTTCAACATTTGCAAGATCAATTATCAGTTCTTCTCTACGATGTTCGTTCCATCCATTCCAAATTGTCTTTGTTTTTCCCACCCTCCCTCCCTTTGTTTTTCTCCAAGGATTCAGATCTCTTAATCGAGTATCCTTCTTATTGATGTGAAGTCTCTCGATTCTTTTCTATCAATAGTCTTATCCGGTGATTCTCATGAATATTCTAACGGAGCTTCAAGTTTATCATTTTTGTTCTTTTCATCTCCGGTGGTTTCAAGTCAAGCTTTGTGGATCATATCATTTTTTTTCCTCGTTTCAAATACCTTTTCTTACCGGTGCAATTCTTAATCATTCACTTCTCGCTATTCAATTGTTCCGGAGTGCTCAAGATATCTCGAAGATTCGTGTTTCCACTCTACTTTTGTTCAAGTTCTTTCGAGGATGTTCCCTCATTCAAGCCATTTAACTCAACCGGTGCAACCTCTCTTTTAAATCATTTCAACGGTGTTCTCTTTTGAGTGGGCCCTAACCCACAGGTCTTTCCCAGGATCTTACCTGACTCTTCCATTCTTTCCGGAGTTACTCCCAAATTTCTTTTCGAAGTTTGACGTAAGAATGATTTATCATCAGTCTAATGCCTTTCTCCAAGATCTTTCAAATTCATTTCATTGTTGATTCAACTTTTATATTCTTCTTTATTCCGGTGCCTCAACAATTCATGGTGGTGTTTCTCGTCGTAATTCTCAGATTTTGGAGACCGAAGAAGATTTTTCTCTCAATCTTGCTCCATTCTCTTCAAGTTTCGCGATTCTGTCTTGTTGCCATCCTCTCATAATTATTTGCGATTGTGAGATATTCTTTTCAACCATCCGGAGTAATTCAGGAGCCTTTTCAGTTTGTTCATCCGGAGCCCATCATCTAAGATTTATTAATTCTCAGCTTTCAGCTATCATTCTCCAAATTTTACCAGTGCTTCATCCAAGTAATCTTTAATCGGCTCGTGAGCTCTTCGTTCTCATGGATCTAATTCCCCTCAAGTATCTTCATTCGTTTTCCCAATTCTTCCCGGTGTTCCTCTATCTTTCCTTTGGTCATTTTAATTCTTATGGTGGGTCGTTCAAGAGCTCTCGTCATTCGTTATCATATCTATTCATTTGTTGTTCCAATCCTACCGGTGGTTCGTTGAAGACGTTCTCAAGATTATGTTATATCTCTCTTAATCCTTGATACGAGAATAAGTAGTGTGCCAAATCCATTGATTGTCATCAATTTAAATTGGTGAAGGATAAGCATAATGTAATTCTTACTCTTGTTCCATCCAAGTGATTTAATTCCTTATTCCGGAGGTGCATCATATCACATTCTTGGTTTGAGACGCTTTATCTTTTCTTTCCCAAGAGTTCCAAGCTTTCACAATTACATCTCCACGGAGGTCCATCTAAATCATTGCAAGGATTCACCTTGTGTTTTCAACTTCTTTTTCCTTCCGTTTGTTCATCCTTTTGTTTACCGGAGTTTGTTCTCGATGATTAAATTCTTGGGTTCAAGTGCTCATCTTTCTTTCCCGAAGTTCCAACCTCTTTCAATTATATTATCACGGAGATCCCTATCTAAATCATTACGAGGCTTCAATCTTATTCTTTTCATCATTCAATTATTTTGGATCAATCTTTTTATTACCGGAGTTCTTCATGGAGGCTCTACATGATGGTTCATAAAGGATTTAATTCCTTCTCAAAGTTTTCATCGACATTCTTTTAAGAAGCTCAAGTTTTCTTCATCTTGTAATCCGGAGTGTTTTCTTTCTTCCGTATCATTGCAGGTGGTATTATGTCATTCTTGATAATTTGGGTTCATGTTTCATGATTCAAATGTTGTTAAGAATGAGATAATTTAAATCCATCAATCTCGTCATTGGAGTTATCTTGGGTTACATTTCACCTAAAGCCTT
The DNA here is from genome assembly GCA_034509565.1 of Triticum monococcum. NCBI lineage: Eukaryota > Viridiplantae > Streptophyta > Magnoliopsida > Poales > Poaceae > Triticum > Triticum monococcum. Next base: position 703,937,952 of record CM067847.1, read on the forward strand.
CCCTAAGGATTTTGCTAATTTTGGTGCTTATAATGACCCAAGTTCTTCATCTATCCTTCCGGTGATATAGCCTTCTCGTCTCCTTGTTCCTATCAATCCAATTCTTTTCCCGTGAGTGGCGGGTTTTTCATCTCTTAATTTGAGAGGTATTCCATAAGACCATATCAAGCCTATTATTTTCGTTGTTGGTTTTCCAACAACTCCGTTCTAGCTTCTGTTGTAACCGTGCTCTCTCAAGATATTGTTTCCCTTCGTTCATCCCATTCCATTCTTACTTTTGTTCCAGAGACATTGTGATGTTGTTCTGTTCAACCTTCTTCTTGTTCTTGTCAGGATCATGTTCTTTTCATGCTTATCCATTTAACCGGAGTGTTGTGTCCTCTTTTCAAGTATCCTCTCATCTTGTCAAGTTCAATTCCTTCCATTTGCAGTCGGAGTGCTGCCCAAATTGTACTATTCCTTCCCTATCTTTCTTAACCGGAGTATTGTGCCCCTTTGTTCAAGTTCTTTTCGCCTTATCAAGTCTTGCATCCCTTTCTCAACCGGAGTGTCGTGTTTTCATTTGAGCTCTCTCATCTTATCAAATTTTGCCTCCCTGCTCAACCAGAGTGCTGTCCGAGATATTTCTTACCCCTTGTTCCATTCATTCAATAGTTCCAGTGGCAGTATGTTGTGATTTCAGAAAGTATCTTCTCATCTTATCAAGTTATTATTCAATTCCTTTTCATTTCAACCAGAGTGCTGCCCGAATTTGGTCTTCCTTGATCACCTTCTTTAACGGAGTGTTTTCAATATATATCTTCCCTTCAACCCCAAGGTTTTCGCAATGCTCTTTGTCCCTCTTTTCTAACGGAGTGTTTTTCACTTCGTCCATCTTCATTGTATTTCCTTTTCTCGAATTTGTTCAACCTCGAAAGGTTCTTTGGTTTCACTCATTTGTCAAAGAAGCAATTTGTTTTACCTCTTCTCTTATCTCTTCCGTTGTCCCTCTGGTGCCATTCTAGATCTCGGGACGAGATCCTCTCGTAGTGGTGGAGTGTTGTAACGCCCCGAGACCGATGTGCCAGGTGTCGTTCTATTATTCGCTGGTGTTGCCTTGTCATTGCTTGCGTGTCATGCATTGCATATCATGTCATCATGCCATCATCTCATAAATCTTTTGCAACTCAACTAAATAAATGGCATGGATCTTTGATCCATTTAAATCGAGGGAATTCACATGGTGATTCTCTTTATAACATATCCTCCCGATATAAGGGAGCTATATTAAATATTTCATTTGTTGGAATTAACCGGAACACACTTGCAAAATAAATTTCAATGCCTTTGTTATCACAAACTCTTGGCCTCTAACTTTGCCATATATCCTTTCGTCATTTTCCGGAGCTCCACCTAAATTCTCAACATTTTTGGACATTTCTAATTCCTAGCCCTTGTTCAAACCTTTTCAATTAAATTCAAATGACTTTGAATCTAATTCTTGCAATCATGTCCACTCCTACTTTTCTTTGATCGTGCACATTTTTGTGAGTCCGGGGAAATTATCCCCGTGCCCAAATTCCTTCTCCGACCTTTTTTTCTCTCTCTTTTTCTTTCTTTGTTATTTGATGTTTTGGCAAATAAAGAGAAGTTTGAGGGAGAGACAACAGACCAGACCTCTGGCCTTTTTCCTTCCCACCATTTTGGCCTAAGGCCCAGCCGCCGTCCTCTCTAGGAGCAGCCCCTCCCTCTCTACTGGGCCGGCCCAAGGCCAAAGCCCACCGAACCTTCCTAACCCTAGCGCGCACCCACTCCCCTCGATTGTGCCCTCGTCCTCCTGCGCCGCCAGAGGCACACACACGCAGGCGCGACCCCATCTCCCCGATCCCATCTCCCCTCGATCCATCTCTTCCTCACCCGCCTCCTTCTCCCACCAGCGCCGCCAACCTCCCTCTTCCTCTCGCTTCCTCCCTCCTCTCGCTTCCTCCCTCCCTCTCAGCGTGACCAGGAGGGGGATCCCGATCCCCATGGCCACGCACCCTCGCCGCCGCACGTCCCATGCCTTTGCCGCCGCCGAGCTCCATCAGGAAGGCCACCCGCGCACGACTCGGCGCCTTGCTGCCCTTCCACGCGTCTGGGACTACCTCCTCGCCCTCGCTGCTTGCCCGCAGGCCACGCAGCCTGATGCCGGCGACCAGCGCCGACATGGCCGTCCCCTCACCCCTCCGCCTCAGCGCCAAGCCCTGCCCGACCTCCTCCTACGCCGTCGCCTCGCCATGGAGCATCTTCACTCGGGCCCCTTCTGCATCGCGCCCATGCCGCCGTGCCAAGGTCCTGCAGGAGGCCGCGCGAGCCCGCGTTGACCACGTCGGTGTGGATCCTTTTCGCCTGTAGCTGCCGCCATGGAACCGAGCTTAGAGCTCTGCTGCTGCCTTGGTGCTGCTATGCCCAACTCCTCCTTGACAGTTGCCTCGTCTCCGGCCCTGCCCGTTGGAGCCATGCCTCCCGGTGCCCGCAGCCGCGTCGCCGGTCTTCTGTCTCGACCCGGTATCTTTTCCCTTGTGGCATCTATTTAGGTGCAGCGCCACAAGTTTTGCATCTGTGCACCCAGGTGATGTTGGCAGTGGAGTACCTCGACGCCCGACGCCAAAAACGATCACCGAACCAGGAAACGCCAAGTACATGGATACACCAAGTTCTTCTTCGATTCGTGTACGACAAGACGCGGGAGAACGACTTCATGGACCGGCAAGTCACGAGACGACCGTTGCCCGCCAAGTACCCCTTCGGAGCGTCAAGTTCCACTACCGTCACGAGTACCACTACCGTCGACCCTCGAAGACCCCGTGGACGTCAAGTTCCGTCTCGTGATCCCGAACCTCTACGAAAACGTTGTACGACTACTTCCGTGGCTGAGAACCCGTGTACAACTACCGTCGTCGTGTACTCTACCTCCACGACGAACGTCTCGAGAACGTCTACTTCCTGTACTTGGCACCGAACGAGAACCGTCTCCTTTGCACGCTACAAAGGTATAACCACCGAGATCGACATCCGAGAACGAATGCTTGTGTTGTATGAGACGCACCCTTTGTCTGCACCGTGTCCGTTTTGACACTCGTTTCCATGCCCCTAACCCGTGGGAACCCGGTAGTCGGGACCCCCCACCATCTCTAGCATGTTTCGCACATCCGCACACTTCCTTTTGCACCGGTATCTCCATGAGCTACCGGAACCGATATGTTGCCGCGGCATCATTTTCGGTATCGTTGTCGTGGCACCCCTTTTGTTTTCGCCACGGTGACAAATGCTTCATAATATGCTCATGACAACTTTTTCTTTAAAAATTGCATAAACTTGTTCATGTCATCCGCATCATGATAACAACAATTAAAATGTTTAAAATGTTGTTTGCATTAATTTGCCCCTATGCCATGCTAAAACGGTTTAATTCATAACTAAATAACCCTAACTCCGATTTTAATAATCTTTATATGTATATGGGGTAGAATTTTGCCTAGTTTATCATGGTGGCCTCACTTTGCATGTTAAACAACTCTAAAATTGTGTTTAGGACAGATCAGGACCAAACCCAATTTTTGCACATGGGGATTTTCCGGACTTGTTGTTTTGTTGTTCCGGCCTCATTTAAACTTGACTAGATAGGTAGTTTTAATTTGCTTCACCCTCTTGCCATGTTAATCAACATTTAATATTGTTGGGTACATAAACGAGAGGGATCTCAGGCAAGATGATCATACCCTCGAAATCACTACTATCTTTGCTTTGCTAGATGCTCGCTCTTTTGCTATGCCAATGCAACGATGCCTACCACTTGCTTGTCAGCCTCCCAAATTGCCATGTTCAGCCCCTAACCCACCTTTGTCCTAGCAAACCGTTGATTGGCTATGTTACCGCTTTGCTCAGCCCCTCTTATAGCGTTGTTAGTTGCAGGTGAAGATTGAAGTTTGTTCCTTGTTGGAACATGGAGACCGTTCCTTGTTGGAACATTTATTTACTTGTTGGGATATCACTATATATCTTATTTAATTAATGCATCTATATACTTGGTAAAGGGTGGAAGGCTCGGCCTTATGCCTAGTGTTTTGTTCCACTCTTGCCGCCCTAGTTTCCGTCATATCGGTGTTATGTTCCCGGATTTTGCGTCCCTTACGCGGTTGGGCTATAATGGGAACCCCTTGACAGTTCGCCTTAAGTAAAGCTTCTCCAGCAATGCCCAACATTGGTTTTACCATTTGCCACCTAGCCTTTTCTTTCCCTTGGGTTCTGCAGACTCAAGGGTCATCATTATTTTTAACCCCCCCCCCCCCCCCCCCCCGGGGCCAGTGCTCCTCTGAGTGTTGGTCCGAAACGTCAGCCGCCGGTGGCCACCAGGGGCAACTCTGGGCTGGCCTACCGGAAGTTTGGACAATCTGAGTGTGCCCTGAGAAAGAGATATGTGCAGCTCCTATTGGGATTTGTCGGCACATTCGGGCGATGTTGCTGGTTTAGTTTTACCCTGTCGAAATGTCTTGTTGTACTGGGATACCGAGTCTGATCGGAATGTCTCGGGTGGAGGTCTATTCCTTCGTTGACCGTGAGAGCTTGTCATGGGCTAAGTTGGGACACCCCTGCAGGGATTTGAACTTTCGAAAGCCGTGCCCGCGGTTATGGGCAGATGGGAATTTGATAATGTTCGGTTGTAGAAAACCTGAAGTCGACCTTAATTAAAATAAATCAACTGCGTGTGTAACCGTGATGGTCTCTTTCCGGCGGAGTCCGGGAAGTGAACACGGTTGTTGGAGTTATGCTTGACGTAGGTAGTCCAGGATCACTCCTTGATCATACTTTTATCGACTGTGCTTTGCCTTCTCTTCTCGCTCTCATTTTGCGAATAGGTTAGCCACCATATATGCTAGTCGCTTGCTGCAGCTCCACCTCATACCTTTACCTTACACATAAGCTTAAATAGTCTTGATCGCGAGGGTGCGAGATTGCTGAGTCCTCGTGGCTCACAGATACTTCCAAAACCAGTTTGCAGGTGCCGATGAGTCCGTGCAGATGACGCAACCCAGCTCAGGAGGAGCTCATTGAAGACCTTGTTCATTTGTGTTGTTTCGTTCTAGTTGATCAGTAGTGGAGCCCAGTTGGGGTCGATCGGGGACCTTTGTCGCATTTGGGGTTCCTCTTTTATTTTGGTTCCGTAGTCGGACCATGAGTGCATTTGATTGATGTAATGTTTATTCATGTAATTGTGTGAAGTGGCGATTGTAAGCCAGCTATGTATCCTTTTTTCCCCTATTGTATTACATGGGTTGTGTGAAGATTACCTCACTTGCGACATATGCCTTCAATGCGATTATGCCTCTAAGTCGTGCCTCGACACGTGGGAGATATAGTCGCATCGAGGGTGTTACAAGGTGGTAATCAGAGCCTTCCCCGACCTTAGGAGCCCCCATTGCTTGATCGTTTTTAGCAGCCGAGTTGTGTCTAGAAAAATGTTTTGAGTCCTTTAGGAATTATATATCGGAGAGCTTAGGAATTCTTTTTACTTCCCAGTCTCCTCATCGCTCTGGTAAGGCATCCTGACGTAGAGTTTTGACTCTTCTCTTCTCAAACTTCACTAAAACAATTTTAGGATCACGCGAGTATCTTGGTTTTGTTCCGATGGCTTATGATGAGAATACTGTCTTGGTGCCTCCTGTCAGGGGTTTAGTGGAAGTGTCCCGAGGAGTTGAGCTCTGAGGTGTTGTCATCATAATTTTATCGTTGCAAGTCTGGTATACTTGAGATATGTTCGCGACATCGAAAATCTCCTTTATGCAGTTCGTTGGTGAGATAACCTCGACGCCACCCAGTACTGGGGCGGGAGTTCGGGAGTATCGCCATAACTTGTATAACGGATGCTTTTCGAAGGTTGAGGTAGATGGTTTCTGAAGGTTTCTTGGTTATGTGTTGAAGGATGGATACAGCTGGATGTAGGTATTGCCAGTTTGGGTGAGATATTATGCTTCCCCTGTATCCCCAACACCTGATTGCATAACCGGAAAATTTCGGGAGTTTCATAGGTGGAATTCAAGTAGCTCTTAGAATATCTTTCCAACAGATGTATGATATGAAATTGGGGTTCGACGTCTAGTGGTTCGCCTATTCACGGTCGACTTTACAGTGGTCTCGTTGTGTCTTAAAGAGTCCTTGGCTATGCTGACTCGGGGACGCTTCGTATGTCATGTGCACTGCCTTGTACATGATGGTGCTGTACGGTCGAGCCCGTGTAGGTCCCACCACGAAAACTTCGGACGAAATCTCTATCATATGTTTGTTCCGGCTTATTCTGCAAGCCAACCCTTTGTTTTTGTTTTGAGTTGTGGTATTCAAGTTGCTTCAATGTCAAGTGTTGATTCCATACCTTCCCCAAATGGTGTTCTCATACTCCGGTGTGGATACCAATCCTTCTTGATCATCAAGATTGTCTTGTCAATTCTTTTTACCGGTGTGTTTCTCTTCAAGTGGATCCGTTCACTTCAACATTTGCAAGATCAATTATCAGTTCTTCTCTACGATGTTCGTTCCATCCATTCCAAATTGTCTTTGTTTTTCCCACCCTCCCTCCCTTTGTTTTTCTCCAAGGATTCAGATCTCTTAATCGAGTATCCTTCTTATTGATGTGAAGTCTCTCGATTCTTTTCTATCAATAGTCTTATCCGGTGATTCTCATGAATATTCTAACGGAGCTTCAAGTTTATCATTTTTGTTCTTTTCATCTCCGGTGGTTTCAAGTCAAGCTTTGTGGATCATATCATTTTTTTTCCTCGTTTCAAATACCTTTTCTTACCGGTGCAATTCTTAATCATTCACTTCTCGCTATTCAATTGTTCCGGAGTGCTCAAGATATCTCGAAGATTCGTGTTTCCACTCTACTTTTGTTCAAGTTCTTTCGAGGATGTTCCCTCATTCAAGCCATTTAACTCAACCGGTGCAACCTCTCTTTTAAATCATTTCAACGGTGTTCTCTTTTGAGTGGGCCCTAACCCACAGGTCTTTCCCAGGATCTTACCTGACTCTTCCATTCTTTCCGGAGTTACTCCCAAATTTCTTTTCGAAGTTTGACGTAAGAATGATTTATCATCAGTCTAATGCCTTTCTCCAAGATCTTTCAAATTCATTTCATTGTTGATTCAACTTTTATATTCTTCTTTATTCCGGTGCCTCAACAATTCATGGTGGTGTTTCTCGTCGTAATTCTCAGATTTTGGAGACCGAAGAAGATTTTTCTCTCAATCTTGCTCCATTCTCTTCAAGTTTCGCGATTCTGTCTTGTTGCCATCCTCTCATAATTATTTGCGATTGTGAGATATTCTTTTCAACCATCCGGAGTAATTCAGGAGCCTTTTCAGTTTGTTCATCCGGAGCCCATCATCTAAGATTTATTAATTCTCAGCTTTCAGCTATCATTCTCCAAATTTTACCAGTGCTTCATCCAAGTAATCTTTAATCGGCTCGTGAGCTCTTCGTTCTCATGGATCTAATTCCCCTCAAGTATCTTCATTCGTTTTCCCAATTCTTCCCGGTGTTCCTCTATCTTTCTTTTGGTCATTTTAATTCTTATGGTGGGTCGTTCAAGAGCTCTCGTCATTCGTTATCATATCTATTCATTTGTTGTTCCAATCCTACCGGTGGTTCGTTGAAGACGTTCTCAAGATTATGTTATATCTCTCTTAATCCTTGATACGAGAATAAGTAGTGTGCCAAATCCATTGATTGTCATCAATTTAAATTGGTGAAGGATAAGCATAATGTAATTCTTACTCTTGTTCCATCCAAGTGATTTAATTCCTTATTCCGGAGGTGCATCATATCACATTCTTGGTTTGAGACGCTTTATCTTTTCTTTCCCAAGAGTTCCAAGCTTTCACAATTACATCTCCACGGAGGTCCATCTAAATCATTGCAAGGATTCACCTTGTGTTTTCAACTTCTTTTTCCTTCCGTTTGTTCATCCTTTTGTTTACCGGAGTTTGTTCTCGATGATTAAATTCTTGGGTTCAAGTGCTCATCTTTCTTTCCCGGAGTTCCAACCTCTTTCAATTATATTATCACGGAGATCCCTATCTAAATCATTACGAGGCTTCAATCTTATTCTTTTCATCATTCAATTATTTTGGATCAATCTTTTTATTACCGGAGTTCTTCATGGAGGCTCTACATGATGGTTCATAAAGGATTTAATTCCTTCTCAAAGTTTTCATCGACATTCTTTTAAGAAGCTCAAGTTTTCTTCATCTTGTAATCCGGAGTGTTTTCTTTCTTCCGTATCATTGCAGGTGGTATTATGTCATTCTTGATAATTTGGGTTCATGTTTCATGATTCAAATGTTGTTAAGAATGAGATAATTTAAATCCATCAATCTCGTCATTGGAGTTATCTTGGGTTACATTTCACCTAAAGCCTTCCCTAAGGATTTTGCTAATTTTGGTGCTTATAATGACCCAAGTTCTTCATCTATCCTTCCAGTGATATAGCCTTCTCGTCTCCTTGTTCCTATCAATCCAATTCTTTTCCCGTGAGTGGCGGGTTTTTCATCTCTTAATTTGAGAGGTATTCCATAAGACCATATCAAGCCTATTATTTTCGTTGTTGGTTTTCCAACAACTCCGTTCTAGCTTCTGTTGTAACCGTGCTCTCTCAAGATATTGTTTCCCTTCGTTCATCCCATTCCATTCTTACTTTTGTTCCAGAGACATTGTGATGTTGTTCTGTTCAACCTTCTTCTTGTTCTTGTCAGGATCATTTTCTTTTCATGCTTATCCATTTAACCGGAGTGTTGTGTCCTCTTTTCAAGTATCCTCTCATCTTGTCAAGTTCAATTCCTTCCATTTGCAGTCGGAGTGCTGCCCAAATTGTACTATTCCTTCCCTATCTTGCTTAACCGGAGTATTGTGCCCCTTTGTTCAAGTTCTTTTCGCCTTATCAAGTCTTGCATCCCTTTCTCAACCGGAGTGTCGTGTTTTCATTTGAGCTCTCTCATCTTATCAAATTTTGCCTCCCTGCTCAACCAGAGTGCTGTCCGAGATATTTCTTACCCCTTGTTCCATTCATTCAATAGTTCCAGTGGCAGTATGTTGTGATTTCAGAAAGTATCTTCTCATCTTATCAAGTTATTATTCAATTCCTTTTCATTTCAACCGGAGTGCTGCCCGAATTTGGTCTTCCTTGATCACCTTCTTTAACGGAGTGTTTTCAATATATATCTTCCCTTCAACCCCAAGGTTTTCGCAATGCTCTTTGTCCCTCTTTTCTAACGGAGTGTTTTTCACTTCGTCCATCTTCATTGTATTTCCTTTTCTCGAATTTGTTCAACCTCGAAAGGTTCTTTGGTTTCACTCATTTGTCAAAGAAGCAATTTGTTTTACCTCTTCTCTTATCTCTTCCGTTGTCCCTCTGGTGCCATTCTAGATCTCGGGACGAGATCCTCTCGTAGTGGTGGAGTGTTGTAACGCCCCGAGACCGATGTGCCAGGTGTCGTTCTATTATTCGCTGGTGTTGCCTTGTCATTGCTTGCGTGTCATGCATTGCATATCATGTCATCATGCCATCATCTCATAAATCTTTTGCAACTCAACTAAATAAATGGCATGGATCTTTGATCCATTTAAATCGAGGGAATTCACATGGTGATTCTCTTTATAACATATCCTCCCGATATTAGGGAGCTATATTAAATATTTCATTTGTTGGAATTAACCGGAACACACTTGCAAAATAAATTTCAATGCCTTTGTTATCACAAACTCTTGGCCTCTAACTTTGCCATATATCCTTTCGTCATTTTCCGGAGCTCCACCTAAATTCTCAACATTTTTGGACATTTCTAATTCCTAGCCCTTGTTCAAACCTTTTCAATTAAATTCAAATGACTTTGAATCTAATTCTTGCAATCATGTCCACTCCTACTTTTCTTTGATCGTGCACATTTTTGTGAGTCCGGGGAAATTATCCCCGTGCCCAAATTCCTTCTCCGACCTTTTTTTCTCTCTCTTTTTCTTTCTTTGTTATTTGATGTTTTGGCAAATAAAGAGAAGTTTGAGGGAGAGACAACAGACCAGACCTCTGGCCTTTTTCCTTCCCACCATTTTGGCCTAAGGCCCAGCCGCCGTCCTCTCTAGGAGCAGCCCCTCCCTCTCTACTGGGCCGGCCCAAGGCCAAAGCCCACCGAACCTTCCTAACCCTAGCGCGCACCCACTCCCCTCGATTGTGCCCTCGTCCTCCTGCGCCGCCAGAGGCACACACACGCAGGCGCGACCCCATCTCCCCGATCCCATCTCCCCTCGATCCATCTCTTCCTCACCCGCCTCCTTCTCCCACCAGCGCCGCCAACCGCCCTCTTCCTCTCGCTTCCTCCCTCCTCTCGCTTCCTCCCTCCCTCTCAGCGTGACCAGGAGGGGGATCCCGATCCCCATGGCCACGCACCCTCGCCGCCGCACGTCCCATGCCTTTGCCGCCGCCGAGCTCCATCAGGAAGGCCACCCGCGCACGACTCGGCGCCTTGCTGCCCTTCCACGCGTCTGGGACTACCTCCTCGCCCTCGCTGCTTGCCCGCAGGCCACGCAGCCTGATGCCGGCGACCAGCGCCGACAAGGCCGTCCCCTCACCCCTCCGCCTCAGCGCCAAGCCCTGCCCGACCTCCTCCTACGCCGTCGCCTCGCCATGGAGCATCTTCACTCGGGCCCCTTCTGCATCGCGCCCATGCCGCCGTGCCAAGGTCCTGCAGGAGGCCGCGCGAGCCCGCGTTGACCACGTCGGTGTGGATCCTTTTCGCCTGTAGCTGCCGCCATGGAACCGAGCTTAGAGCTCTGCTGCTGCCTTGGTGCTGCTATGCCCAACTCCTCCTTGACAGTTGCCTCGTCTCCGGCCCTGCCCGTTGGAGCCATGCCTCTCGGTGCCTGCAGCCGCGTCGCCGGTCTTCTGTCTCGACCCGGTATCTTTTCCCTTGTGGCATCTATTTAGGTGCAGCGCCACAAGTTTTGCATCTGTGCACCCGGGTGATGTTGGCAGTGGAGTACCTCGACGCCCGACGCCAAAAACGATCACCGAACCAGGAAACGCCAAGTACATTGATACACCAAGTTCTTCTTCGATTCGTGTACGACAAGACGCGGGAGAACGACTTCATGGACCAGCAAGTCACGAGACGACCGTTGCCCGCCAAGTACCCCTTCGGAGCGTCAAGTTCCACTACCGTCACGAGTACCACTACCGTCGACCCTCGAAGACCCCGTGGACGTCAAGTTCCGTCTCGTGATCCCGAACCTCTACGAAAACGTTGTACGACTACTTCTGTGGCTGAGAACCCGTGTACAACTACCGTCGCCGTGTACTCTACCTCCACGACGAACGTCTCGAGAACGTCTACTTCCTGTACTTGGCACCGAATGAGAACCGTCTCCTTTGCACGCTACAAAGGTATAACCACCGAGATCGACATCCGAGAACGAATGCTTGTGTTGTATGAGACGCACCCTTTGTCTGCATCGTGTCCGTTTTGACACTCGTTTCCATGCCCCTAACCCGTGGGAACCCGGTAGTCGGGAGCACCGCACCATCTCTAGCATGTTTCGCACATCCGCACGCTTCCTTTTGCACCGGTATCTCCATGAGCTACCGGAACCGATATGTTGCCGCGGCATCATTTTTGGTATCGTTGTCGTGGCACCCCTTTTGTTTCCGCCACGGTGACAAATGCTTCATAATATGCTCATGACAACTTTTTCTTTAAAAACTGCATAAACTTGTTCATGTCATCCGCATCATGATAACAACAATTAAAATGTTTAAAATGTTGTTTGCATTAATTTGCCCCTATGCCATGCTAAAACGGTTTAATTCATAACTAAATAACCCTAACTCCGATTTTAATAATCTTTATATGTATATGGGGTAGAATTTTGCCTAGTTTATCATGGTGGCCTCACTTTGCATGTTAAACAACTCTAAAATTGTGTTTAGGACAGATCAGGACCAAACCCAATTTTTGCACATGGGGATTTTCCGGACTTGTTGTTTTGTTGTTCCGGCCTCATTTAAACTTGACTAGATAGGTAGTTTTCATTTGCTTCACCCTCTTGCCATGTTAATCAACATTTAATATTGTTGGGTACATAAACGAGAGAGAACTAAATAATTGATGTGGTGTTTTGTCAATATGCATCCCGATGCATATTGTGCTCCACTTAATTTGTAGGATTGCTTGTGCATTTTGCCATGCCATGCCTATTTAAACCGGACATGCATCATACTTGGTTGTGCATCTTGCCATGATTATGTGAAGGTTGTTTACCATGTTTGTTTGCTTCTTTCCGGCGATTGCTTCTTCGGGTTGATTCCGGTTACGTCGAGTTTGTGAGGATTCGATCGACTATGTCCGTTTGTCTTCTTCATGGACTCGTTCTTCTTCCTTGCAGGATCTCAGGCAAGATGATCATACCCTCGAAATCACTACTATCTTTGCTTTGCTAGATGCTCGCTCTTTTGCTATGCCAATGCAACGATGCCTACCACTTGCTTGTCAGCCTCCCAAATTGCCATGTTCAGCCCCTAACCCACCTTTGTCCTAGCAAACCGTTGATTGGCTATGTTACCGCTTTGCTCAGCCCCTCTTATAGCGTTGTTAGTTGCAGGTGAAGATTGAAGTTTGTTCCTTGTGGGAACATGGAGACCGTTCCTTGTTGGAACATTTATTTACTTGTTGGGATATCACTATATATCTTATTTAATTAATGCATCTATATACTTGGTAAAGGGTGGAAGGCTCGGCCTTATGCCTAGTGTTTTGTTCCACTCTTGCCGCCCTAGTTTCCGTCATATCGGTGTTATGTTCCCGGATTTTGCGTCCCTTACGCGGTTGGGCTATAATGGGAACCCCTTGACAGTTCGCCTTAAGTAAAGCTTCTCCAGCAATGCCCAACATTGGTTTTACCATTTGCCACCTAGCCTTTTCTTTCCCTTGGGTTCTGCAGACTCAAGGGTCATCATTATTTTTAACCCCCCCCCCCCCCGGGCCAGTGCTCCTCTGAGTGTTGGTCCGAAACGTCAGCCACCGGTGGCCACCAGGGGCAACTCTGGGCTGGCCTACCGGAAGTTTGGACAATCTGAGTGTGCCCTGAGAAAGAGATATGTGCAGCTCCTATCGGGATTTGTCGGCACATTCGGGCGGTGTTGCTGGTTTAGTTTTACCCTGTCGAAATGTCTTGTTGTACTGGGATACCGAGTCTGATCGGAATGTCTCGGGTGGAGGTCTATTCCTTCGTTGACCGTGAGAGCTTGTCATGGGCTAAGTTGGGACACTCCTGCAGGGATTTGAACTTTCGAAAGCCGTGCCCGCGGTTATGGGCAGATGGGAATTTGATAATGTCCGGTTGTAGAAAACCTGAAGTCGACCTTAATTAAAATAAATCAACCGCGTGTGTAACCGTGATGGTCTCTTTCCGGCGGAGTCCGGGAAGTGAACACGGTTGTTGGAGTTATGCTTGACGTAGGTAGTCCAGGATCACTTCTTGATCATACTTTTATCGACCGTGCTTTGCCTTCTCTTCTCGCTCTCATTTTGCGAATAGGTTAGCCACCATATATGCTAGTCGCTTGCTGCAGCTCCACCTCATACCTTTACCTTACCCATAAGCTTAAATAGTCTTGATCGCGAGGGTGCGAGATTGCTGAGTCCTCGTGGCTCACAGATACTTCCAAAACCAGTTTGCAGGTGCCGATGAGTCCGTGCAGATGATGCAACCCAGCTCAGGAGGAGCTCATTGAAGACCTTGTTCATTTGTGTTGTTTCGTTCTAGTTGATCAGTAGTGGAGCCCAGTTGGGGTCGATCGAGGACCTTTGTCGCATTTGGGGTTCTTCTTTTATTTTGGTTCCGTAGTCGGACCATGAGTGCATTTGATTGATGTAATGTTTATTCATGTAATTGTGTGAAGTGGCGATTGTAAGCCAGCTATGTATCCTTTTTTCCCCTATTGTATTACATGGGTTGTGTGAAGATTACCTCACTTGCGACATATGCCTTCAATGCGATTATGCCTCTAAGTCGTGCCTCGACACGTGGGAGATATAGTCGCATCGTGGGTGTTACACTTGTGGAGATCTATTCGATGTAATCTTTTTTTTTGCGGTGTGTTTGTTGAAACCGATGAATTGTGGGTTTATGATCAAGATTATCTATGAACAATATTTGAATCTTCTATGAATTCTTTGATGTATGATTGGTTATCTTTGCAAGTCTTTTCGAATTATCAGTTTGGTTTGGCCTACTAGATTGATCTTTCTTGCAATGGGAGAAATGCTTAGCTTTGGGTTCATTCTTGCGGTGTCCTTTCCCAGTGACAGTAGGGGCAGCAAGGCACGTATTGTATTGTTGTCATCGAGGATAACAAGATGGAGTTTCTTTATCATATTGCATGAATTTATCCCTCTACATCATGTCATCTTGCTTAAGGCGTTACTCTGTTTTCATGAACTTAATACTCTAGATGCATGCTGGATAGCGGTCGATGGGTGGAGTAATAGTAGTAGATGCATGCATGAGTCAGTCTACTTGTCTCGGACGTGATGCCTATATACATGATCATACCTAGATATTCTCATAACTATGCTCAATTCTGTCAATTGCTCAATAGTAATTCGTTCACCCACCGTAAAATACTTATACTCTTGAGAGAAGCCACTAGTGAAACCTATGGCCCCCGGGTCTATCTTCATCATATTAATCTTCCAATACTTAGTTATTTCCTTTGCTTTTTTACTTTGCATCTTTATCATAAAAATACCAAAAATATTATCTTATCATATCTATCAGATCTCACTCTCGTAAGTGACCGTGAAGGGATTGACAACCCCTTATCGCATTGGTTGCGAGGAGTTAATTGTTTTGTGCAGGTACTAGGGACTTACGTGCAGTCTCCTACTGGATTGATACCTTGGTTCTCAAAAACTGAGGGAAATACTTACGCTACTTTGCCGCATTATCCTTTCCTCTTCAAGGAAATCCAACGCAGTGCTCAAGAGGTAGCAGGCGACCTCCTTCATACCCCGGCCACTCCCTGCCACTATCGTCATAATGCGGACTGCTCGCGGCGGCTGCACGACCACACTAGGGTTGCAGTATCCCGGCTCCGAGGGCGATGGAGTTCTTGCTGCAGCCGTTCAACAGGTGCTATTCTTGCTCCTCCGTGTGAACTTGCTCACTCTCTGGTTGGATTTGGACTTGCTTTCATATTCGGGTCAGGCGCTGGATCTAACTTTACCTCTGGTTGGTGTGTTCTTGCATAAGGACTCTGATTGAGGAAGTGAATGACAGCGAGGTACCGACGGAGCCAACCCGATATCCTGTTGTTCCCGTACCGGCGTCGTCGTTGCCGGCGGCGAGTGCATCCAGCGTAGATGCGCGTATCTGTTCGCCGCCTCATGGAGCAACCATAGAGCGGGATGACAGGCCGCAGGCATCTGAACACTCAATAGAGCAAGCTGATCCATAGGCTCCGGGATGGACAAGAAGGTATGTATGTCTAGCTTATTAGAATTGTAAGTTTGAATATGGTAGCCAGTTAATTGGGTTCGTGCTACGATTAGCGGGTGGACTCATCTCCCTGGTGTAGGCTGGTCTACTGAAACCTATGCAAATGCCCATGCTTGTCGTAGATAACAGCAAATTAATCCACCAAAGGTGAAAAGATAGTATTCAGTTTGAACTTGGACCTGTAATCACTATAAACTCTGCAATTGCCCGTGGATAACTATGCGATTGCCCATATTGTGCGCCCAGTGATATTCCTCAGAATGTGAAATTATACCATTGGGCAGTTGCATGGGCAAAACCATGAGACACACATATGGAGTAATTTTGTACATATATGATTTACTCATTGCGGTGTTTAAGAAGAATGCATTATGTTGGCTGATGTACGCAGGGTCAGGGTTGGGGCTGCTGCACCAGGGCGTGCCCCCTGCCCGGATAGGATGATAGCACTTGAGAAATTGGTCAGAGTTTTTGCTGAAACTCCGGGTGAGAATGTAATTGTGCCGAAGATAGGGGTCAGCTTCGATACTCTTGGAGAAGCTTATGACTTTTACAATCTGTATTCATGGGAGAAAGGGTTCGGCATTAGATATGGGAAAAGCAGGCTAAATGTTAACAGGGCGAAGTGCATGCAAGAGATAGTTTGTGGCTATGCGGTATGGGTTCGATCTTTCATCTTGTACTAATTTACTTATATATAGGAGATTCTTGATATGTCGTGAAGTATCTGACGTCGTGTATGCTTAATGATGTTCCAGGGGAAACCCATTGTCGAGAATACTCGATCCTGTCGATGTGAATGCCCTGCTCTAGTACGGTTGCTGCGGTCAAAAGATAATGGGTGGTATATAGCAGAGCACCGGGATCAGCACAATCACTCGTTGTCACCTACGTACGGGCAAACTTTGCACTGGCCATCACACAAGCATATTGATGTATACAGCAGAGATTTGGTGAAGCAGCTGCGGGAAAACAATGTGAACCTGTCAAAAGTGTACAGCATCATAGGCAGTTTTTTTGGGAAGATGGAAAATGTACCATTCACGAAGAGAGCATTGCGGAACTAGTGTGGAAAAATTGGGCGTGATCAGGCTGAAGATGATGTCCGCAAAACAATGGAGGTATTTCAGGAGTTACGCGCTAAAGATCAACAGTTCACATACCGAGTATAAGCTGACAATGACGGGAGGATAAGTACTCTTATGTGGGCTAATGGGAACAGCAGATTGCAGTACACCTTTTTCGGAGATGTTGTGACTTTCGATACGACTTACAGGACCACCTGTACGACATGCCTTTCGGTCTATTCGTTGGAGTGAACAACCACTTCCAGAGCATTATACTGGCTGGCGTGTTGGTGAGAGATGAGAAGGTGGAAACATTCGAATGGGTTTTCGCAGAGTTTGTCAGAATGATGGGTGGCAATGCACCGCAAACAATTCTAACAGGTCTGAAAAGAGTTGGTTAGGAGTATGAGTGTACAAAATATCGTAATGAATTGGTATACTGTTCGTGCGTGGATAACCCAGATGCTATACATTTTGTTTTTAGACCAAAATCGGGCGATGGAGGTGGCCATACAGAACGTGATGCCAAATACGGCGCACCGGTGGTGCAAGTGGCATGTGCTGAAGAAGGCGAAAGAGTCATTGGGTCGATTGTACTCCAAAAAGAGTGATTTCCAAGCAGATTTACAAGGTCGTGAATCACATGCTGACAATTGATGAGTTTGAAGAGGCCTGGAAGTATCTAATAGATAAATACAACTTGAAGTCACATGAGTACATGACTAATATATATGAGACGCGCCACAAATGGGCAAAGCCGTACTTCAAGGGTGTGTTTTGTGCTAAAATGACTAGCACTCAGCGGAGTGAAAGCGCGAACCATATGTTGAAGAACTATATGCCTCCAGGATGTCCTATGCATCTGTTTGTGAGAAAATACATGGTGCTGCAGTTCTACAGGGAAGCGGAGGAAAATTATGAGGAGAAGAGGACCCTAATTATAAGAATGCACTTCTTCCGCGGTAGTTCAGACAAGTCATTATCATGTTTCTTTCTTATCTGATTTCTCTGCCGTACACTTGTATTTTGCAGGGGCGACCATTGTTCCGAGCAAACATGGCCACTGAAAGGCATGCTGGCAAGATATACACTAGGGCAATGTTTGAGCAGTTTGGCCACATCATATATGAATGCGGTGCTTACCAGGTGGAAGAGGTTGAGAAAGGGAAAACATACGTGGCAATACATACGGACGCAGCAAGGAGAGAGAGATGGTGTAGGGTTTCATACAAAGTGACCGTCATAGACGGTGGTGATGAATTTGATTGTGAGTGCGGGCAATTCTCCCACATGGGGATGCTGTGCAGCCATGTTCTAAAGGTACTGACTTATAGTTGTACCATATTTCATAATACAAACAAACAACTCATGTGTTGAATTTTACTGACGTAGGTTCTCAACTTCATCCGAGTAACGGAGATACCGCAGAAGCATATTGTGAAGCGGTGGACAAGAGACGCACGGGACATCCTGCCTCCGCATCTTAGTCAATACCAGAGGGACAATGCTAGCAGCAACAACCCATTCAGTTACAGGCATTTCAACATGTACATGCAGGCCATGGAGCTTGTAAGAATGGGGGATGCAAGTGTACAAGCATACGAGCGCCTCGTTGGACTGTTTAAGCATTGTGCTGAATAAATGAAACCATTTGCGGAGATTAGAGACGGTCTTGGCCTCGAGGACCGCATGGCTGAAAATGGTACTGCTGTGATCCAAGCAAATGGACATGGGGAACAATTGGGGGTGAATGAAAAAATGACCGCAGCTTTGCTTGGGGTGAACCAAACAAATGGACATGCGGAGGAGTCGGGGGTGAATGGAAAAATGACTACAGCTAAGCTGGACGATGAAATCAACTCATGTAATGAATCAGGGAATGTCTTGGCGGGTTTACTGTCATCGCTGGAATTTCCACCTGGATAGACCAGTCCACCCGCACTCATCACAAGAAGGACTTGTGGTCCAGATACCGAGAGCACTGCAGCTCGTGGTCACATTAGCACTTTCGTATAATATTCAGTTTTCTCCAACAAATTTTACAAGTAGAACTGATTGCATGATGGGGAAAAATTAATATGATCAATGTCCACACCGAATAAAATTGCATGCCCTGGAATAGTTACAAAACAGACAAGGGAGCAGAATATGGGAAAATGGGCAAAGATGATTCTATTTTTTGGACCAATATTCATTTTGAACTTGCAAAACAGGAAGCTATTGATTTGAACTCTTAACTAATGTAAGATCTTAGACTCACTACTGAAAACCAAATGTTGTCATAATTGAGAACTTGAGATCCTTACTGAAAACAAAATCAATTTAGACTCACTACTGAGAACACTGCAAAGTAGTTGGATCGAAAGAGTAGGTGCCATGTGGATTTATCAAAGCTAGTTGGACATTTCTCTTCCTGATATCCGGATGTCGATGCATAGTACAGGAAAATCAGAGCGGGAGTCCCGACAGTTCAATTGTTCACAAGTTTCGCTGCGTCAGATATGATGGCATCAACTTTTGCATATAGATGGATAGATACAGATTCAGAAAACTCAACAGCTCTAGAATTACTAAAAGTGTTCGACCAATGGCTGAACAATTTTGTAGTGATGCTGGATTGCCACGGCTTCGTAGACAGAGCATTTCACTGTAGGGGGGGGGGGATACTTGCAATGAGTTGATGGTCCTGCAATTTTTTTGGATGATGCATTTCACATAACTGGAAAATGCAGTAGCTTTTGCAGTGAGTGAAATGCTCCGGAAAATTAGTGACTAATCCAAAATGAAAAAAAAACAAGCAGCTAGTTCACATCCATTGATTTGAACTTGCAAAAACAGGCATCTATTGATTTGAACTCTTAACTACAGTAAGATCTTAGACTCACTGCTGAAAACCAAATTCAGTGAAATTACACTCCACAAAATTCTTGTCTCTGCATGTTGGCATGTTGCACGCCTGCCTGCTTGTGACGGCTTGATGAAGAATGGATGGATGCTTGGATGAATCTAAAACAGGCTCTCAAGAACTGCACTGAGGACCACGACGGTGAGGAGGCGCACGCGGCCGTGGGGACTGGGTTGGGTCATGGGCAGACGGGGGCGGGGGCCGGTGTCTTGGACCAGTCGGGGAGGCGGCGGCGCTTGGCGGACTCGGCAGCGTACGCGGCCTTGATGGCCTGGAGCTCCGCCTTGGCCTCGGCGTCTCGGCGGCGTGCGCTTGGAGAAGACCGGCTCCGTGGTCAACGGTGTCCAGCCAGCGAGGAGGTGGTCGACACCGCGCAGGGGCAGCTCCGGCTCGCCGCCCTCGGGGAAGTATGCCGTCAGATAACAGATCGAAAAAAAATCAAGCCTTCTTTCTCCTCGCCGTGATTCACCATGGGGAACGAGGAGGGGGAAGCAACGCAGCAACGACGCGGCGGCGTGGAGAGAAGGAGCTCCGGCAACGCGCATGAGAGCTGAGGAGGGCGCATGAGAGCTGAGGAGGGGAGTTCCCGCGAGCTCAGGCTCGGGGGAGACGAGCAGGTTCGACTTTACAGTGTTTTTTTTTTGTTGCAAAATGGTACCAGAGACAATTTTTTCCGGACGGAGGGAGTACCGAGCAATTCTGAACTCACAACATGCACCATTGCAATGCAAGGGTTTGCTGCTTTGGTTCACGATGACATAATTGATTGGTCCGCTTGACACCCCATCTATAAATCCCCTGCCTATAAGATAGTATACTTTCACTTGGAAGAAAAATTACTTCTTCCGATCCATATACTAATTGTGGCAGCTTTAGTACAATTAATTTGGATTGAAGGGGGTACATCAGCCAGTGAATCAAGAAACATAAGCGTCATACATTAAGACAACAAATGCATAGATTGAAGAGAATACATACAAATGCATGTTGTCGTATTCGATAGCAGAGGGGCAGCTTTGCCAAGCAAGATCACAGATAGGCGGCACAAAAAAGACAGCCATGAGAATGGCACTGTAGTGGGACATAGCATACCAAAACAATTTGCCAGAGAGAGAAAAACAGACAAGAGACGTAAGAATGAATTTTAGTTAGACCAGGAACAAAAATACAAAACTCCAAGCATAAAAACATTTTACTTGTCGATTAGATCTGGAGAAAGTAGTCTGACACAATAGCAAAACATATGCTCCATAGCCCATAGGGTTATAACCAGAATATTAAAGATAATACATTCTTCTTGTGAGAAGTTCTGGCACAACATTCTAAACATAACGGTGATATCATCAGATTAGAAGAGAGATGTTCCCTTGCCCTTCTTGTCTCCACCGATTTCAAAGTGCTTGCACCTCTGTAGCAACCAAGAAATTATGGTGTCAGATACTTAAACATAACAGAACATAGCAAGGAAATGGTATGGCAGATAAGAGGGATGTACGGACCTTGATGGCACGCTGTGAGTAATGCTTGCAGCTCTGGCACTGCAGCTTCAGCACAATCTTCTTTGTTGTCTTGGCCTGAATCAAACAGAATAATAAACATCCAGATGCAAAGAAGCAACAGAAGAGGAAAGGCCAACATTTCCAAAGTAACTTGAGTTGTACATCAAAGAAGATATATGCCCCTGAGTATCATACCTTCTTGTGGAAAACAGGCTTTGTCTGGCCACCATATCCAGACTGCTTGCGGTCATAACGACGCTTCCCCTGAGCAGAAAGGCTGTCCTTGCCTTTCTTGTACTGGGTAACCTTGTGGAGGGTGTGCTTCTTGCACTCCTTGTTCTTGCAGTAGGTCTTCTTGGTCTTCGGAACGTTCACCTACAAAAATTGTCATACCATACTTAGCCAACAGGAATAAACAACCAGGAATTTTACATCACACAACAAGCAAAAATAACTTCATAGCTATACTCATAACCAGCTTTTTAGTTTAAGATGTGGAGAAGGGCGTGTTTGATTCCAAGGGGCATGGAAAATTCCCAGTGAATCACGAGGGTCCACAAATACAGAGGGCAGAATTTCCAATTTTCAATTACACACATAACAAAAAGACAATTCAAGCCAAAGATGGTATGCAGAACTAGAAAAGCACCAAGCTGGCCTGAAAGAGAGTAACATCACATGCTCCAAAACAGAACACATCGAGTTAGCTCGTGGTATAGCAACCTTAGTCCATAGAGAGATAGGCTGTAGGAGGGATACATCATGTCACTGGTTGCTTATAGCCATAGGTTTCAGTAGTACACAAGCTGATTAACTGCAGCTGAATGACAGCATACTGTGCACACAAACCATTAGGCTATGATCTGACCTTGCAAGCATAAGCATATAACTGGAATAAAAGTGTATATTTGGGATCAATCACTAGTCATGACACACCGACAACAAGACACAGGAGACCAATGTATCAGACTCGAGACCAATGTATTTTCTAGCTTCACACCCCAATGGGGTCAGAAAATGACCATTCTATCCAACACATTCGTCATTCAAGCAAGTGAACTTAATACAGCCAAGGCCCAGGGCTGCGCAGTGATTGCCTGGTTGAGATCAAGTGCCTCCAACCCAAACATCCCAATCACATCCCCTTCTTCCCGACATGCTCGACATCCCCTAGCATCCAACACGGCACAATTTAAGAGGAATGCGCAATTCCTACCGAAGTTTCATCCGATTAACAGCACTATATTACGAAATCCCGCTCACGAATTGCCTCCGCGCTCGCAAATCATTCTAGGGAGCTGAGCAGCTGTTGTGAATCTACCGAATCTGGGCTCTTTCGGGAACCGGGAAGAGTCGCTACGACGAACCGCAGCTACCTAGATCAGGGGGAGGATACTCACCATGGCTGCGGAAGCGGCGGTGGATCGGAGACGACGACGGCGAGGAGGAGGAGTGCTCGCCTGGTTGAGGTCACAAGTGCGCCGCCGCCGCCGAGAGCTGAAAGGACCGGGGTGTGAAGGGGTGCGCGGTTATATACTAGGGCGCCGGCAGCTAGGGTTTCGCCCTCACGCACGTCTCACTGCCGGTGGGTCCCAGTGTAAATAGGCCACGCGGGCCGGTAATTGGGCCCGATGAAATGGTTTCTCTAGGCCCATGTGACACCGAAGGTCTAAATGGGCTCGAGGGTGGGCATTTTCGTCTCCTCCGCGTTGCATCTTGGTGGACTCCGGCCAGCGATTAGAAATGACCACCAACGGACTAATCTTTGCCTCAAAAAGAAAAAACCAATGGATTAATCTGAATCTTTTTTTTAACTGAAACACCTTGCATTCCAAAATCATCGTGGACCAGCCAAGTCGGCAGTCACTGCATCGGTTAAAACTCTAGGAAGGTTTACCAACCACGCGTCATGGTCAGCATTGTCGTCCCGCCTACCAATAGCCGCAAGTTCATGGGCAGGAACATTACACAAGCATGGGCAGAAAGACACATTCCACTCAATAAAACATAGATGAAGGAGGAATTTGATCTCACGAAATAGAGTGCCAAGTGGGGAGCGGTCCAAGGCTGGTGTTGTTACTGCCTGCTGGAGCCCGACGCAGTCCGTCTCAAAGACGACCAGCCCCATGCCATGCTCCTCGGCCATCTTAATCGCATGCATCAAAGCACAGTCTTCCGCGTGTAGGGCTTCGCTAATGTTAACAAGGTTCCCCGCAGCGGCAAAGAAGACCTCACCCTGTGATCTCAAGCGATGCAGCCCCATCCCGCCCGGGGCGAACTGGGTTCGAAGGATCCATCGATGTTGATCTTGACGGCGTCCATAATAGGGCTGGACCAGGTAGGCTTTGGCTTTGCTGGGCTTCTGTCTTGCTTTGCAAAGTATAGTCGCCATTCTGCAATGTGCTTGGCCAACATGAAACTGAATTCCTGGACCGTAGCTCTTTGGACTTGATGATTTGCCTTGTTTCGTTCCGTCCACCATAGCCAAAGAAGGCAGCTGGTGTGTAGCTTCTCGTCTTCCGACAGGGACACAATGAGGTGCAGGAGTTGGCGTGGTGACTGGCACAGTAATAGTTTTTGTCGGGACTCCTCTAAACCACATGCACGCCACATCTTCCTCACTTCCTTGCACCATAAGAAAAGATGGCCTCCATCTTCCTGTAGGCAATGGCATACCACGCAGTCGGTCTCCAGCTCAACCCCAATGCGCTCCACATTCCTCAAGAGAGGGTGGCTATTATGGGCCAGCCGCCATAGGAAATGATGTATCTTCCCCGGGCAATGCACCTTCCACAACTGTTGCCACATCGTCTTATCCTCCTCCTCCCCTGACGAGCTTTCCCCACGCTGACGGGTGCGCTGTCTTTGGAGCATTTCAGTGTGGACCCTATAGGCTGACCGGACAGAGAATAAACCCCTGCTGTCAAATTGCCATGCAACAAAGTCCCCATGATGCTCGAAAAATGGAATCTTCAGGACCATCCCGGCATCTATCGCATTGAAGGTTTGCTCAATCAGCTGTTCATCCCAGGTATGAGTAAGAGGATCGATGAGTTCAGCAACCCTGGTTAGCAGGGTGGCCCCCAGGGGGTCCTAGGGAAATGGACTTGCCCTGCTGGGAGCCAAGGGTCCTACCAGATGCATACTAGCTGACCTGGCCATTTTCGAAATGTCATGAAATAAAATGTTGGAGTGGGATATAATTGCCATAAGTTGGGCTGATGTGGAGTTCAGGATCTCACTACTCCCCCCACCACCCCCACCTCAATATGGAATTTCTTGTAATTACCAGGCACTACCTTCAACTGGTTGTGCATTTTCCAACAAATGGTAGGCATTGGCTCTGTGTTTCATCATGTCAATTCCTCCAAGTCTAAATTGAACATGTTTTGGTCTGCTTATTATTTTTTTGCAGGCTGCCTTTCAAGGGACAGTTCCAAGTCCATTCAAGGTCTTTTGGCAATGCATGCACTCAAAACCCGGGTATCCGCTACTTCTCACGATCCCTGTGTTTAATGCTTTTGGTGAAATAATTATAATCACTGTGAACAATCTAAATATGTTCTTAATTAGGTTTGTCCACAACAATTTGATAAGATGAATAAGCAGTATCTGAGGAAAATGTTAAGTTAGTGGTTGCTAAGTATGCTCATGTTAAACTGTTTCTTTTTCTTCAGTGGTTGCTTGCTTTTTCAGCAACTTAAATGCTTATTGTCTAGTTGCTACATATGGATGCTCACTAAAAAGTAATCTCTTTAGTGTGGTTTTATGTTCTTATATATGGGAAAGCCTAATATCAGCCTACCCGTGAAGTCTCCTTCTCTTTATACTAAATAAAATGGGAGTTGGTCAGATCCGGTTACCCCCCCACCCCCCACCCCCCCCCCCCCCCACACACACTACAAACTAGCTAATGACTTCCTACAAGAATTAAATATGGAACATGACACGGAACAGGGAGTTGCTCGGGCATGGTTCTCCATGTAGTTGCAAATCCCTGAAATTTATGAGGTGGCTACCTTCCTACCTCTGTGCCATGTATGATGTTTCACATCTGTTAGAAAGGTAGTTCGGTAGGTTGGTTGGGTAACATGGATGGTGCAAGCTTTCTGGACAATATCTGGTATGGCTGGCTGGGCTAGAAACCAAGGGCGTTGTTGGGAGCAACTAGTTCCAACATAGTGGAGTAGAAGCAATCATTATCCACCAAAAATGAACAAAATAAAGTACATGGTGACATGGCTTTCTCCTAAAAAAGGGTAAGTGCTTCAAGAAACTATTGTACTAAAATGCATATTTTGGAAGGACTTCATATGTGTGTGAAACTATGAACTTTAGAATTCTAATGACGAATTTGCCCTCAGAGAGCTAGCGAGTATCCACTATAGTTTCTGGTGCACATGCATTTCACATTGATAATTCACTAGAACGTGATACAATCACTGGTACGCGTCGGTGCTATACAAACGGTTTTTGACCCCCTTTCCGCGACGACATTTGGAACCGTCGCCTAGTGAGTGACGGCGATAGGAGGATCTTTCCCACACAACCCCGAAACCGTTGGGATATGCCCTCCTGGCACACACGCTCGGCAAAATGACGTTGTGTGCGACCGACGAGTGCTCAAATACGAAAATATGTATAGTAGAGCTAAAAATACAATTATACAGGTGAAACTATTTCTGGTCGCAAGTACACCCCACACAGTCAGTCCCCGCTAAATGTTTCCGTTTGTATGTACATCCCACACAGTCACTCCAAGGAAAACGTTTCCATTCACAGGTACATCATACACAATTTTTCCTGTTAAATCGTTTCTGATAGCGTCTGTTGGGGCATGTTGTGATGTGATATGGTCAAGATGTGATGAGATATAAGTTGTTGTATTAGATGATCATATTTTGTTGAAGTTATCAGCAATTGGCAGAAGCCTTATGGTTGTCTCTTTATTGCATAAGATGCAAGTGCCAAATAATTGCTTTACTTTATCGCTATGCGATAGCAATAGTTGCAAGAGCAATAGTTGGCGAGACGACCATGTGACGACACATTGATATAGATCAAGATGATGGAGATCATGGTGTCATGCTGGTGACGATGGAGATCATGACAATGCTTTGGAGATAGAGATCAAAGGCACAAGATGATGATGGCCATATCATGTCACATATTTTGATTGCATATGATGTTTATCTTTTATACAT
This sequence comes from Triticum monococcum, assembly GCA_034509565.1. NCBI lineage: Eukaryota > Viridiplantae > Streptophyta > Magnoliopsida > Poales > Poaceae > Triticum > Triticum monococcum. Next base: position 703,964,182 of record CM067847.1, read on the forward strand.
CTTACTTTGCTTAGTTATGACGGTAGCATTATAAGATGATCTCTCACTAAATTTCAAGATAAAAGTGTTCTCCCTGGGTATGCACCATTGCCAAAGTTCGTCGTGCCTAGACACCACGTGATGATCGGGTGTGATAAGCTCTACGTCCATCTACAATGGATGCAAGCCAGTTTTGCACACGCAGAAATACTCGGGTTAAACTTGACGAGCCTAGAATATGCAGATATGGCCTCGGAACATTGGAGACCGAAAGGTCGAGCGTGAATCATATAGTAGATATGATCAACATAATGATGTTCACCATTGAAAACTACTCCATTTCACGTGATGATCGGTTATGGTTTAGTTGATTTGGATCACGTGATCACTTAGAAGATTAGAGGGATGTCTTTCTAAGTGGGAGTTCTTAAGTAATATGATTAATTGAACTTAAATTTATCATGAACTTAGTCCTGGTAGTATTTGCATATCTATGTTGTAGATCAATAGCTCGCATTATTGCTTCCCTATATTTTAGATATGTTCCTAGAGAAAACTAAGTTGAAAGATGATAGTAGCAATGATGCGGACTGGGTCCGTGATCTGAGGTTTATCCTCATTGCTGCACAGAAGAATTATGTCCTTAATGCACCGCTAGGTGACAGACCTATTGCAGGATCAGATGCAGACGTTATGAACGTTTGGCTAGCTCAATATGATGACTACTTGATAGTTTAGTGCACCATGCTTAACGACTTAGAATCGGGGCTTCAAAGACATTTTGAACGCCATGGAACATATAAGATGTTCCAAGAGTTGAAATTGGTATTTCATACTCATGCCCGTATCGAGAGGTATGAGACCTCTGACAGTACTTTGCCTATAAGATGGAGGAGAATAGCTCAACCAGTGAGCATGTGCTCAGATTGTCTGAGTACTACAATTGCTTGAATCAAGTGGGAGTTAATCTTCCAGATAAGAGAGTAATTGACAAAGTTCTCTAGTCACTATCACCGAGTTACTAGAACTTAGTGATGAACTATAATATGCAAGGGATGACAAAAGTAATTCCCAAGCTCTTCGTGATGCTGAAATCGACGAAGGTAGAAATCAAGAAAAGCATCAAGTGTTGATGGTTGACAAAGACCACTAGTTTCAAAAAGGGCAAAGGGAAGAAAGGGAACTTCAAGAAGAACGGCAAGCAAGTTGCTACTCAAGTGAAGAAGCCCAAGTCTGGTCCTAAGCCTGAGACTAAGTGCTTCTATTGCAAAGGGACTGGTCACTAGAAGCGGAACTGCCCCAAGTATTTGGCGGATAAGAAGGATGGCAAAGTGAACAAAGGTATATTTGATATACAGATTATTGATGTGTATTTTACTAGTGTTCGTAGCAACCCCTCGGTATTTGATACTGGTTCAGTTGCTAAGAGTAGTAACTCAAAACGGGAGTTGCAGAATGAACAGAGACTAGTTAAGGGTGAAGTGACGATGTGTGTTGGAAGTGGTTCCAAGATTGATATGATCATCATCGCACACTCCCTATACTTTCGGGATTAGTGTTGAACCTAAATAAGTGTTATTTGGTGTTTGCGTTGAGCATGAATATGATTTGATCATGTTTATTGCAATACGGTTATTCATTTAAGTAAGAGAATAAAATGTTGTTTTGTTTACATGAATAAAACCTTATATGGTTACACACCCAATGAAAATGGTTCGTTGGATCTCGATCGTAGTGATACACATATTCATAATATTGAAACCAAAAGATGCAAAGTTAATAATGATAGTGCAACTTATTTGTGGCACTGCCGTTTAGGTCATATTGGTGTAAAGCGCATGAAGAAACTCCATGCTGATGGACTTTTGGAATCACTTGATGCTTGCGAACCATGCCTCATGGGCAAGATGACTAAGACTCCGTTCTCCGGAACAATGGAGCGAGCAACTGACTTATTGGAAATAATACATACTGATGTATGCGGTCCGATGAGTGTTAAGGCTCACGGCAAGTATCGTTATTTTCTGACCTTCACAGATGATTTGAGCATATATGGGTATATCTACTTAATGAAACACAAGTTTGAAATATTTGAAAAGTTCAAAGAATTTCAGAGTGAAGTGGAGAATCATCGTAACAAGAAAATAAAAGTTTCTACGATATGACCGCAGAGGTAAAATATTTGAGTTAAGAGTTTGGCCTTCAGTTAAAACAATGTGAAATAGTTTCACTACTCACGCCACCTGGAACACCACAATGTAATGGTGTGTCTGAACGTCATAACTGTACTTTATTAGATATGGTGCGATCTATGATGTCTCTTACCGATCTACCACTATCGTTTTGGGGTTATGCATTAGAGACAGCTGCATTCACGTTAAATAGGGCACCATCTAAATCCGTTGAGACGACACCGTATGAACTATGGTTTGGCAAGAAACCTAAGCTATCGTTTCTTAAAGTTTGAGGTTGCAATGCTTATGTGAAAAAGTTTCAACCTAATAAGCTCAAACCCAAATCGGAGTAGTGCGTCTTCATAGGATACCCAAAAAGAAAATGTTGGGTACACCTTCTATCACAGATCCGAAGGCAAGATATTCGTTGCTGAGAATGGATCCTTTCTAGAGAAGGAGTTTCTCTTGAAAGAAGTGAGTGGGAGGAAAGTAGAACTTGATGAGGTAACTGTACCTGCTCCTTATTGGAATGTAGTTCATCACAGAAATATGTTCCTGTGACTACTACACCAATTAGTGAGGAAGCTAATGATGATGATCATGTAACTTTAGATCAAGTTGCTACCGAACCTCGTAGGTAAACCAGAGTGAGGTCTGCACCAGAGTGCTACGGTAATCCTGTTCTGGAGGTCATGTTACTTGACCATGACGAGCCTACGAACTATGAGGAAGCGATGATGAGCCCAGATTCCACGAAATGGCTTGAGGCCATGAAATCTGAGATAAGATCCATGTATGACAACAAAGTATGGACTTTGATTGACTTGCCCAATGATCGGCGAGCCATTGAGATTAAATGGATCTTCAAGAGGAAGACGGACGCTGATAGTAGTGTTACTATCTACAAAGCTAGAATTGTCGCAAAAAGGTTTTCGACAAGTTCAAGGTGTTGACTACGATGAGAGTTTCTCACTCGTATCTATGCTTAAGTCTGTCCGAATAATGTTAGCAATTGCCGCATTTTATGAAATCTAGCAAATGGATAAACAAAACTGCATTCCTTAATGGATTTATTAAAGAAGAGTTGTATATGATGCAACCAGAAGGTTTTGTCAATCCTAAAGGTACTAACAAAATATGCAAGCTCCAGCGATCCATCTATGGACTGGTGCAAGCATCTCGGAGTTGGAATATACGCTTTGATAAGTTGATCAAAGCATATAGTTTTATACAGACTTGCGGTGAAGCCTGTATTTACAAGAAAGTGAGTGGGAGCACTACAGCATTTCTGATAAGTATATGTGAAAGACATATTGTTGATCGAAGATAATGTAGAATTATTCTGCAAAGCATAAAGGAGTGTTTGAAAGGATTTTTTCAAAGAAAGACCTTGGTGAAGCTGCTTACATGTTGAGCATCAAGATCTATAGAGATAGATAAAGACGCTTGATAAGTTTTTCGATGAAGTACATACCTTGACAAGATTTTGAAGTAGTTCAAAATAGAACAGTCAAAGAAAGAGTTCTTGCCTGTGTTACAAGGCGTGAAACTGAGTAAGACTCAAAGCCCGACCACGGCAGAAGATAGAAAGAGAATGAAAGTCATTCCCTATGCCTTGGCCATAGGTTCTATAAAATATACCATGCTGTGTACCAGATCTATTCTATACCCTACACTGTTTTTGGCAAGGGAATACAATAGTGATCTAGGAGTAGATCACTGGACAACGGTCAAAATTATCCTTAGTGGAATAAGGATATGTTTCTCGATTATGGAGGTGACAAAAATGTTCGTCGTAAAGGGTTACGTCGATGCAAATTTTGACACTGATCCAGATGACTCTAAATCTCAATCTGGATACGTATTGAAAGTGGGAGCAATTAGCTAGAGTAGCTCCATGCAGAGCATTGTTGACATAGAAATTTGCAAAATACTTACGGATCTGAATGTGGCAGACCCGTTGACTAAACTTCTCTCACAAGCAAAACATGATCACACCTCAGTACTCTTTCGGTGTTAATCACATAGCGATGTGAACTAGATTATTGACTCTAGTAAACCCTTTGGGTATTGGTCACATGTCGATGTGAACTATGGGTGTTAATCACATGGTGATGTGAACTATTGATGTTAAATCACATGGCGATGTGAAGTAGATTATTGACTCTAGTGCATGTGGGAGACTGAAGAAAATATGCCCTAGAGGCAATAATAATGTTATTATTTATTTCCTTATATCATGATAAATGTTTATTATTCATGCTAGAATTGTATTAACCGGAAACATAATACATGTGTGAATACATAGACAAACAGAGTGTCGCTAGTATGCCTCTACTTGACTAGCTCGTTGATCAAAGATGGTTATGTTTCCTAAACCATAGACATGAGTTGTCATTTGATTAACGGGATCACATCATTAGGAGAATGATGTGATTGACTTGACCCATTCCGTTAGCATAGCACTTGATCGTTTAGTTTGTTGCTATTGCTTTCTTCATGACTTATACATGTTCCTATGACTATGAGATTATGCAACTCCCGTTTACCGGAGGAACACTTTGTGTGCCACCAAATGTCACAACGTAACTGGGTGATTATAAAGGTGCTCTACAGGTGTCTCCGAAGGTACTTATTGGGTTGGCCTATTTCGAGATTAGGATTTGTCACTCTGATTGTCGGAGACGTATCTCTGGGCCCTCTTGGTAATGCACATCACTTAAGCCTTGCAAGCATTGCAACTAATGAGTTAGTTGCAGGATGATGTATTACGGAACGAGTAAAGAGACTTGCCGATAACGAGATTGAACTAGGTATTGAGATACCGACGATCGAATCTCGGGCAAGTAACATACCGATGACAAAGGGAACAACGTATGTTGTTATGCGGTCTAACCGATAAAGATCTTCGTAGAATATGTAGGAGCCAATATGAGCATCTAGGTTCCGCTATTGGTTATTGACTGGAGACGTGTCTCGGTCATGTCTACATTGTTCTCGAACCCGTAGGGTCCGCACGCTTAACGTTACGATGACAGTTTCATTATGAGTTTATATATTTTGATGTACCGAAGGTTGTTCGGAGTCCCGGATGTGATCACGGACTTGACGAGGAGTCTCGAAATGGTCGAGACATAAAGATCGATATATTGGACGACTATATTTGGATAACGAAAAGGTTCTGGGTAAGATTGGGACAATACCGGATCACCTGGAGGTTATCGGAACCCCCCGGGAGGTATATGAGCCTTATTGGGCCTTAGTGGAAAGGAGGGGAAAGGAGCAAGGGAGGGGCGCCCCCCCCCAAGCCCAATCCGAATTGGGAGGGGGGCCGGCCCCCCTTTCCTTCCTCCCTCCTTCCTCTTCCTTCCCTCTCCTACACCTAATAGGAAAAAGGGGAGTCCTACTCCCGGTGGGAGTTGGACTCCCCCCTTGGGCGCGCCACCCTCCTTGGCCGCCCCTCCTCCACTCCTTTATATACGGGGGCAGGGGGCACCCCAGAGACACAACAATTCATCATTGATCTCTTAGCCGTGTGCGGTGCCCCCCCTCCACCATAATCCTCGATAATATTGTAGCGGTGCTTAGGCGAAGCCCTGCGACGGTAGAACATCAAGATCATCACCACGCCGTCATGCTAACGGAACTCATCCCCGACACTTTGCTGGATCGGAGTCCGGGGATCGTCATCGAGCTGAACGTGTGCAAAAACTCGGAGGTGCCGTAGTTTCGGTGCTTGATCGGTCGGGCCATGAAGACGTACGACTACATCAACCGCGTTGTTATAACGCTTCCACTTCCGGTCTACGAGGGTACGTAGACAACACTCTCCCCTCTCGTTGCTGTGCATCACCATGATCTTGCGTGTGCGTAGGAATTTTTTTGAAATTACTACGTTCCCCAACAGAAAGCCCCCCAACCCTAGTCCAATTCGGTTTGGGCTTGGGGGGGGGGGGGCGCCACCACCTGGCGCCGCCGCCTCCTCTCTCCACTAGGGCCCATGAAGGCACATTAACTCCCCGGGGGGGTTCCGGTAACCCCCGGTACTCCTATCAATTTTCTTTTTCTTCCTATTAGAAGGACTAGGTGCATCTATATTATTTCTCTGAGAATCTTGCTCAATTCTCTTAGGATGGCCTTCAGGATACAAAGGTTCCTGAGTCATTCTACCACCTCTAGTCATAACTCTAACAGCATTATCATTATTCTTACTATTCAATTCATTGAGCAAATCATTTTGAGCTTTAAGTACTTGTTCTACTTGAGTGGTAACCATAGAAGCATGTTTACTAATAAGTTTAAGTTCACCTTTGACATTAGCCATATAATCACCCAAGTGTTCAAGCATATTTGAATTGTATTTCAATTTTCTACCAAAATAAGCATTAAAGTCTTCTTGCTTAGCCATAAATTTATCAAACTCATCTAAGCATGGGCTAGCGAACTTAGTAAATGGGATTTCAGCTTTATCATATCTATAGAGAGAATTTACCTTTACTACCTGTGTTGGGTTATCAAGACCATGAGTTTCTTCAATAGGTAAAGGATTAAGATCATATGTTTCTTCAACAGGCGGTAAATTAAGACCATGTATTTCTTCAATAGGAGGTAAATTCTTAACGTCTTCAGCTTTAATACCTTTTTCTTTCATAGATTTCTTTGCCTCTTGCATATCTTCAGGACTGAGAAATAAAATACCCCTCTTCTTCGGAGTTGGTTTAGGAATAGGCTCAGGAATTGGCTCCGGAGGTGTCCAATTATTTTCATTTGTCAACATATTATTCAATAGAATTCCAGCTTCATCCGGCGTTCTTTCCCTGAAAACAGAACCAGCACAACTATCCAGGTAATCTCTGGAAGCATCAGTTAGTCCATTATAAAAGATATCAAGTATTTCATTTTTTCTTAAGAGGATGATCAGGCAAAGCATTAAGTAATTGGAGAAGCCTACCCCAAGCTTGTGGGAGACTCTCTTCTTCAATTTGCACAAAATTATATATATATATATATATATCCCTTAAAGCAGCTTGTTTCTTATGAGCAGGGAAATATTTAGCAGAGAAGTAATAAATCATATCCTGGGGACTACGCACACAACCAGGATCAAGAGAATTAAACCACATCTTAGCATCTCCCTTTAATGAGAACGGAAATATTTTAAGGATATAAAAGTAACGAGTTCTCTCATCATTAGTGAACAGGGTAGCTATATCATTTAATTTAGTAAGATGTGCCACAACAGTTTTAGATTCATAGCCATGAAAAGGATCATATTCAACCAAAGTAATTATATCAGGATCAACAAAGAATTCATAATCCTTATCGGTAACACAGATAGGTGAAGTAGAAAAAGCAGGGTCATGTTTCATCCTAGCATTTAGATATTGCTTATTCCATTGAGCTAATAACCTCTTAAGTTTGTATCTATCTTTGCAAGCTAAAGAAGCTTCTTTATCAAAAACATAACCCTCAGGAATAATAGGCAAGTCTTCATCATCAATTTCATCAGTATTATCAGATTCAATATTTTCAATCTCTCTAGCCCTAGCAAGTTGAAATTCACCAAGTGGCACAGTAGTATCAAGCATAGAAGTAGCTTCATCATAAGTATCATGTATAGCAGAAGTGGCATCATCAATAACATGCGACATATCAGAACGAATAGCAGAAGCAGATTTAGGTGTCGCAAGCTTACTCAAAACAGAAGGTGAATCAAGTCCAGAGCTAGATGGCAGTTCCTTACCTCCCCTCATAGTTGAGGGATAAATCTTGGTTCTTGGATCTTTCAAGTTCTTCATAATGATAAGCAGATATAAATCCCAAGTGACTCAAAGAATAGAGCTATGCTCCCCGCAACGGCGCCAGAAAATAGTCTTGATAACCCACAAGTATAGGGGATCGCAACAGTTTTCGAGGGTAAAGTATTCAACCCAAATTTATTGATTCGACACAAGGGGAGCCAAAGAATACTCTCAAGTATTAGCAGCTGAGTTGTCAATTCAAGCACACCTGGAAACTTAGTATCTGCAGAAAAGTATTTAGTAGCAAAGTAATATGATAGTAGTGGTAACGGTAGCAAAAGGTAACCGTAATAAAAGTAATGTTTTTGGTATTTCGTAGTGATGCTAGCAATAGCAACGGGAAAGTAAATAAGCGAAGAACAATATATGGAAAGCTCGTAGGCAATGGATCGGTGACGAAGAATTATGCCGGATGCGGTTCATCATGTAACAGTCATAACCTAGGGTGATGCGGAACTAGCTCCAGTTCATCAACATAATGTAGGCATGTATTCCGAATATAGTCATACGTGCTTATGGAAAAGAACTTGCATGACATCTTTTGTCCTACCCTCCCGTGGCAGCGGGGTCCTTACGGAAACTAAGGGATATTAAGGCCTCCTTTTAATAGAGTACCGGAACAAAGCATTAACACATAGTGAATACATGAACTCCTCAAACTACGGTCATCACCGGTAAGTATCCTGATTATTGTCACTTCGGGGTTAACGGATCATAACACATAATAGGTGACTATAGACTTGCAAGATAGGATCAAGAACACTCATATATTGATGAAAACATAATAGGTTCAGATGTGAAATCATGGCACTCGGGCCCTAGTGACAAGCATTAAGCATAGCAACATCAATCTCAGAACATAGTGGATACTAGGGATCAAACCCTAACAAAACTAAATTGATTACATGATAGATCTCATCCAACCCATCACCGTCCAGCAAGCCTACGATGGAATTACTCACGCACGGCGGTGAGCATCATGAAATTGGTGATGGAGGATGGTTGATGATGACGATGGCGACAGATTCCCCTCTTTGGAGCCCCAAACGGGCTCCAGATCAGCCCTCCCGAGAGGTTTTAGAGCTTGGCGGCGGCTCCGTATCGTAAAACGCGATGAATTCTTCTCTCTGATTTTTTTCTCTCCGAAACACAATATATAGAGTTGGAGTTGGAGTCGGAGGAGTTCAGGGGGGCCACGAGGTAGGGGGGTGCACCCTAGGGGGCAGGCGCGCCTCCCACCCTCGTGGATAGGTGGTGGGCCCCCTGGCCTTCATCTTTTGCAGGTATTTTTAATATTTTCCAAAAAGTGCTCCATGAAGTTTCAGGTCATTCCAAGAACGTTTGTTTCTTTACATAAATAATACCATGGTAATTCTGCTGAAAACAGCGTCAGTCCAGGTTAGTTCCATTCAAATTATGCAAGTTAGAGTCCAAAGCAAGGGCAAAAGTGTTTGGAAAAGTATATACAACGGAGATGTATCAATGGTCATATTGGCTCCTACATATTCTACGGAGATCTTTATCGGTTAAACTACATAACGACATACGTTGTTCCCTTTGTCATCGGTATGTTACTTGCCCGAGATTCGATCGTCGGTATCATCATACCTAGTTCAATCTCGCTACCGGCAAGTCTCTTTACTCGTTCCGTAATACATCATCCTGTGGCTAACTCATTAGACACATTGCTTGCAAAGCTCATAGTGATGTCCATTACCGAGAGGCCCAGAGATAACTCTCCGATACACAGAGTGACAAATCCTAATCTCCATCTATGCCAATTCAACAAAAACCATTGGAGACACCTGTAGAGCATCTTTATAATCACCCAGTTACGTTGTGACATTTGATAGCACACAAGGTGTTCCTCCGGTATTCAGGAGTTGCATAATCTCATAGTCAGAGGAACATGTATAAGTCATGAAGAAAGCAATAACAATAAAACTAAACGATCATTATGCTAAGCTAACAGATCACTATTAGGAAAAGGGCTATAGATGAAATTGACACTAATGGTGCACCAGACATGTGGTGCGCCACTATTATATACTAATGGCGCACCATGTGTTGGTGCGCCATTAGTGTCCAAATACTAATGGCGCACCACATCCACGGTGCGCCATTAGTAAAAATTTTTTTTTTTTTCAAAACTAGTAATGGCGCACCGTGGGAGTGGTGCGCCATTACTAGTTAAACTAGTAATGGCGCGCCGCATCCACGGTGCGCCATTAGTAAAAAAATTCATTTTTTTTCATTTTTTTTATTTTTTTTCAAAACTAGTAATGGCGCACCATGAGAGTGGTGCGCTATTACTAATTAAACTAGTAATGGCGCACCACATCCACGGTGCGCCACTAGTAATTTTTTTTCAAACTTTTTTTCAATTTTTTTAATATTTTTTGAAAACTAGTAATGGCGCACCACTCCCACGGTGCGCCATTACTAGCTTGGCCCAAAAATTCCCTCGCATGCACCCCCACCCCCTGGACCGCCTTTTCAGTTTAAAAATAAATAAAAGAAAATGATGAAAATGTCAAAAAAATAAAAGAAAATAAGTTTCCCATGCGATATGTGGTCTAGTTGTTGGGAAATTTTACAAATATGAATTTCGACTTTATTTGCAAAATCTCTCTAGAATTTGTAAAATGGGCATAACTTTTGCATATGAACTCGGATTAAAAAGTTTTCCATATGAAAAATCATTTACTCAAAAAGTTACATCCAAATTTAACGGGGGAACCCCGTTAAACATTTTCAAAATCCTCAAAAACCCTAACAGAAAAAAAGTTACGGGGCTTTTAAGATCTGGAGGCAAAAAAAAATTCAAACTTACTACTGGCGCACAGTATGCTAGGTGCGCCACTAGTAACAGAAAAAAATTAGTTTCGATTTTTTTAGGATTTTTTTTTCAAAATATGATACGTAATATGAATGGAAGTTTGAAATATCTTTTCAAAGTTTCATCACACTCATGAACATGAACAAAGTCCTAAACATCAACAAGGTTTAATAGGATTGATATGCTAGATATATCAACAAGTGCTTGTGAAATGAGCTGGTGCCGGGGTGACCTTTCGGGAAGTTTGACCACGGAGTGCGATTTGACCTGAGGTTTAGCATATTGACCCGAGATTAAGCCATAGTGACCCGAGATTAAGAAAAAAAATTATTTTTTTTGAAAATTAAACATTTTTCAAAAAAAAATTTTAAAAAAAAAATTGAAAAAATTATTACTAGTGGCGCACTTCTATGTGGTGCGCCATTACTAAGTCAGATAGTAATGGCGCACCTCTAGGCATACTAATGGCGCACTACAGGTGCGCCATTAGTAAAAAAATACTAGTGCGTGGTACTAGTGGCGCACCAGTAGTGCGCCATTAGTAGGCAAAACCGGTGCGCCACTAGTAGGCAAAACTGGTGCGCCACTAGTAGGCATTTTCCTAGTAGTGGATGAGTCTTGTCCATCATATCATTCTCTAATGATGTGATCCCGTTCATCAAATGACAACACATGTCTATGGTCAAAAAACTTAACCACCTTTGATTAACGAGCTAGTCTAGTAGAGGCATACTAGGGACACTCTGTTTGTCTATGTATTCACATATGTACTAAGTTTCCGGTTAATACAATTCTAGCATGAATAATAAACATTTATCATGATATAAGGAAATATAAATAACAACTTTATTATTGCCTCTAGGGAATATTTCCTTCAGTGTTGCCATTGCACATGATATTAACAATTTTATCGTTTGTGTTATTGAATGCATCACACACGGTCCGTAGAAGAAACTTTGTGGCAAAGGCTGTCCATCACACACAGTTTTTATGTGGTAAACGTTTGCACAAGGTGGCCTAACGCAAACAGTTTTCAAGAGAAGGTCGTGTGTGATTGTTCATCCATCCAACACGATTTATTACTAGAAACTGTGTGCGTTTTCTGAGGTCATCGCCCACGGTATTTTCTCAATAACCGTTTGCAATAGCAAAACCCCATTAGCAGGCTAATTCGCCATTAGCAGGCTAATTGCCCTATTATTAATAATCCATTTATTAATCTAATTGACATTCATATTAAGCACATAATATATTTCACTTCCATATTAAGGAAGCAAGATTTCATAATTGAAATACATCAGAGTACAACATGATATAACTTCAGCACTCAGCTACCCCATTACACAACTGCACCAGCACCAAGTTTCACATGCAACATGTAGAACCTTTCGAAATTAGCATCATAGACGGTATATAGACAGATGCATCTCATCTGGAAAACTGCTGAGGTAGAAGGCGAATATTGGTCCTTCATTCATGTTGAAGGTCTTCGCAACTTTAGGCCAGTGCCTGTGGATGATTGACCGTCCGTCCTTCGTCCTCTTTAGAAACACTTCAATATTGAAACGTGGGTGTTGTATGAAAACCTTCTTTGCCTCCTGACTATAGAGGTGGTTTGAGAGGTAATCATCAGTGAACTTCTTTGGAAAGGCCTGAAAACAAGGATGTGCATAAATATCTTCTCTATATTGGAAATGGGGCAAAGGAATAAAAAAGGCAAGGTAGAATAGTTAGTACCATCTTGTAGTAAACTGATGTCTTCTTCATTGTGCAGACAAAGATCTTGTTATTTTTTGTCACTAATTTCTTTATCCTAACAATATTTCTGAGTTTCTTGACTTGATTGATATTCATGGACAACTCATTTCCCCATATGCAAAAGGGTCAAACAGCGGGTCAAAACCTCTCACAGCAGGACCTACATGTGCAAAACAAAATTGTTAAAAACCTAAATATTAGAATGGTTCCTGCAATTTCACAATAATGTGCTATTAGACAACGGACCATGCACGTCCAGATAACTAAACACCACAACAAATGAACCAAACGTTAACTGAGCACCACATTGCACAATATAACATACTCCTAATAGAAGATCAGACAATTAACCAAACCAAGCATGCTTAACAACTTGGAAATATAGCAATTGTATTTGTTTGTCATATATTTAGTACAGCCAAATTCGATTTATTTCTCACATGGTATACAATAACAGAATGCACCCACAACAATTGAACATCGCATTGCAGAATTGAACCAAGCAGTTAACTAAACACCACAACAAATGAACCAAACATTAACTGAGCACAACATTGCACAATATAACATACTCCTAATAGAAGATCAGAGAGTTAAACAAACCAAGCATGCTTAACAACTTGGAAATATAGCAATTGTATTTGTTTCTCATGTATTTAGTACAACCAAATTCGATTTATTTCTCACATGGTATACAATAACAGAATGCACCCACAATAATTGAACATCGCATTGCAGAATTGAACCAAACAGTTAACTAAACACCACAACAAATGAACCAAACATTAACTGAGCACCACATTGCACAATATAACATACTCCTAATAAAAGATCAGACAGTTAACCAAACCAAGCATGCTTGACAACTTGGAAAATTACACCCTAAAGAATTGAACATCACATTTGCAGAATTGAACCAAACAGTTAACTGAACACCACATTGCACGACATATAGAACATATACACTAGAGCAGAAGATTGCATGGTAAAAGTAGATAGCACAATTCGCTAGAATTTGTTAAGAAAAGGCAGTAGCTAGCAAACTGAACATGGGTCCTTATAGTGAGGTAATAAGACAAGCTACTCCTCATTGTCGGAGATATCGATGATGATTGGCTCCTTGGACATGGAAGAGGGTGAGGCCTCCGCATGGTGGGTGCCCTTGTCGTAGTGGTGAGTTGCGTGAGCCGCTCCGGGCACCAACCTGCTGGCTCTCGAGATGAGGTAAGCACGTGCATGCTAAGAAAACACCTCGTAGTCTTCATCGAAGGCACCGAACGGTGGCCTAGAGAAAATGCCATGAACTATCGTTTAAAGCAGCCAACCATGTCGCGGTGTCGACGCGTGAGGCGTCGACGGTGGCCTCGATGGCAAGGTGCTCCTCCAAGATTTGGGGGTCAGCACGAATGCTCCTTGAGATCCTGGCTATACTGCGTGCACCATGGCTTAGGGCGGTGCTTATTTGGTGGAGGGGTTGGTGATTTGGGTGGAAGGTGTCACGCTCGCGCCGGTGGTCGAGGCATGTGGGATGTGGAAGGAGGAGGAGGATGGGGGTCGGGTGTGGATTACCTGCGTGGATAGGCGAGGCCGAGCAGCATGAAGGAGGGCGCCGGTGAGGAGGTGGCGCTGCAAGCAAGGAGTGAAGGTTTGAACTTGGAAAGGAAGGCGGACACATGCTAAATGTGGCTTTTGGTAAGGGAGAGGGGGCGGGGAGGTAGATATTTCCGCGGAAGCCGAAAATTTGGAATCGCTTCAGCGAAAAAACTGGCACGCAAAGTGTCATCAGACACGGTCCCTTATTCAGAGCGGGTTGTGGACTGTAGCCGCCGCACCTTCTCGCGTAAGCCTATGCGTACTATAATCTGACGGTGCTCCAAGATATGTTGTGTTGCATCTCACATGGTTGGTGATAATAAACTGTGTGGGATCTACTTGATTTTTTGTCTTGATTTGAATTGTATAATGGGGTCACAGCGGCAATGGACGGTGTTTGAATTGCTAGACCTTTTATCTGCAGTGAACATGCAACTATATGTGTGTCATAAAAAAATGGAATTATTCAGGATTCGTTTGGAAATTTTATACATTAAATTGGTTTTCTAGCCATTTCAGGTGCACAATTCAAAATTAAAGCACATGCACATGCTCCGGTGCACCAACATGGGTTGTAAAATCATATATGTGTCCATGGGTTTATACTTATGTCCCATGCAAGAAATGGGGATGAATTTTGAACACCACGACACCGTGGCTCTCCGGCAGATGTTGAGGTACCTGCTTTTGTAATTCTAGTAAATCCAAAACCCGTCTGAAATTCATGAACCTTGGCATGCTGTCATGGAATGGCATCACCATGCTGGGGTAAAAAATATTGTCCCATTTGGGGCAGGTTGTGGTATAAGCTTCTCACAAACCAAAGCCTCTCACAAGAAAGCCTCATGGTTCCATTAGGGAAACGTGTCATCTTTGTGGACAAAATGATATTCGTCGCTTCTTCTTCCTTTCAATTTTTTTCCTAGTGTCAACATAGAACAACAGGAGTGTCGTGTCAAATAATGGGGTCACAGTGAGTTTTTAATGCATTACGACTTGATTTTTGGTCTTGATTTGAATTACATAATGGGGTCACAACGGCCATGGACGGTGTTTGAATTGCAAGACCTTTTATCTGAAGTGATCATAAAAGAATTGGAATTATTCAGGGTTCGTTTGGACATTTTTATGCATTAAGTGAGTCTTCAGTGCATTTATGTGCATAATTCAAATTTGAACTACATGTGCATGCTCTAGTGCATATAAATTGGTTGAAAACTCAAATCTTTGTCCTTGGGTGCATGCCTAGGTCCCATGCAAGAAATGAGAATGAATTTCAAACACCATGACACTATTGATTGCCGACAAAACATTGAGATACCTGGTTTTTAAATTCTAGTAAATCTAAAACTCATCTGAAATTCATGAAACTTGGCATGCTATCATGGAGCGGCATCAACATGTCGTGGTACAAATTTTGTCCCATTTGGGGCAGGTTTGGGTATATGCTTCTCACAAACCGGAGCTTCTCACAACAAGCATGATGGTTTTCGATAGGGAACGTCCCACCTTTGGGGACGAAATGATATCCATTGCATCCTATTGCTTTCAAGTTTTTTTCTTGTGTCAACATAGAACAACAAGAGTGTTGTGTGAATTTTTATGATTTTTCGGAGTTCGTGTGGACATGTTTATGCATTAAGTGAGTTTTCAACGCATTTATGTGCATAATTCAAATTTGAACTACATGCACATGCTCCAGTGCATATAAATTGGTTGAAAAATCAAATCTTTGTCCTTGGGTGCATGCTTAGGTCCCATGCAAGAAATGAGAATGAATTTCAAACACCATGGCACCGTGGATTGCCGGCAAAACATTGAGATGCCTGGTTTTTCAATTTTAGTAAATCCAAAAGTCGTCTAAAATTCACGAAACTTGGCATGCTATCATGGAGGCGCATCAACATGCCGTGGTACAAATTTTGTTCCATTTGGGGCAGGTTTGGGTATATGCTTCTCACAAACCGGAGCTTCTCACAACAAGCAAGATGGTTTTCGGTAGGGAACGCCCCACCTTTGGGGACGAAACGACATCCATTGCCTCTTATTGCTCTCAAGTTTTTTTTCTCGTGTCAACATAGAACTACAGGAGTGTTGTGTAAATTTTCGTGATTTTTGGGGTTCGTTTGGACATTTTTATGCATTAACCGAGTTTTCAATGCATTTATGTGCATAATACAAATTTGAACTACATGCGCATGCTGTAGTGCATATAAATTGGTTGAAAAATCTGCATCTTTGTCCTTGGGTGGATGCTTAGGTCCCATGCAAGAAATGGGAATGAATTTTAAACACCAGGGCACAATTGATTGCTGGCAAATGATTGAGATGCCTGGTTTTTAAATTCTAGTAAATCCAAAACTCGTCTGAAATTCATGAAACTTGGCATGCTATCATGGAGCGGCATCAACATGCCGTGGTACAAATTTTGTCCCATTTGGGGCAGGTTTGGGTATATGCTTCTCACAAACCGGAGCTTCTCACAACAAGCATGATGGTTTTCGGTAGAGAACGTCCCACCTTTGGGGACGAAACGATATCCATTGCCTCTTATTGCTTTCAAGTTTTTTTTCTCGTGTCAACATAGAACAACAACAGTGTTGTGTGAATTTTTGTGATTTTTCGCGGTTCGTTTGGACATTTTTATGCATTAACTGAGTTTTTAATGCATATATGTGCATAATTCAAAGTTGAACTACATGCGCATGCTCTAGTGCATATAAATTGGTTGAAAAATCAAATATTTGTCCTTGGGTGCATGCTTAGGTCCCATGCAAGAAATGGGAATGAATTTCAAACACCATGGCACCGTTGATTGCCGGCAAAACATTAAGATGCCTGGTTTTTAAATTCTAGTAAATCCAAAAGTCGTCTGAAATTCATGAAACTTGGGATGCTATCATGGAGCGGCATCAACATGTACAAATTTTGTTCCATTTGGGGTAGGTTTGGGTATATGCTTCTCACAAACTGGAGCTTCTCACAGCAAGCATGGCAATTTTCGGTAGGGAACGTCCCACCTTTGGGGACGAAACGATATCCATTGCCTCTTATTGCTTTCAAGTTTTTTTCTCGTGTCAACATAGAACAACAGGAGTGTTGTGTGAATTTTTGTGATTTTTCGGGGTTCGTTTGGACAAGTTTACGCATTAACCAGGTTTTCAATGCATTTATGTGCACAATTCAAATTTGAACTACATGTGTGTCGGTGTCAAAACCGGCGGATCTCGGGTAGGGGGTCCCGAATTGTGCGTCTAGGTCGGATGGTAACAGGAGGCAGGGGACATGATGTTTTACCCAGGTTCGGGCCCTCTTGATGGAGGTAAAACCCTACGTCCTGCTTGATTGATATTGATGATATGGGTAGTACAAGAGGAGATCTACCAGATCTACCACGAGATCAGAGAGGCTAAACCCTAGAAGCTAGCCTATGGCATGATTGTTGTTTGTCCTATGGACTAAAACTCACCGGTTTATATAGACACCGGAGAGGGCTAGGGTTACACAGAGTCGGTTACAATGCTAGGAGATCTACATATCCGTATCGCCAAGCTTGCCTTCCACGCCAAGGAAAGTCCCTTCCGGACATGGGACGAAGTCTTCAATCTTGTATCTTCATAGTCCAGGAGTCCGGCCAAAGGTATAGTCCGGCCATCCGTACACCCCGTAATCCAGGACTCCCTCAGTAGCCCCTGAACCAGGCTTCAATGACGACGAGTCCGGCGCGCAGATTGTCTTTGGCATTGCAAGGTGGGTTCCTCCTCCAAGTACTTCGTAAAAGATTTTGAACACAAAGGTAGTGTCTGGCTCTGAAAAATAAGTTTCCACATATTGCCATAGAGAGAATAATATTTACACAAATCTAATCTGCTGACGTATTCTGTAGCGTGACATCACACCACGGCCAAGTCTTTATTCGAATCGTTTTATTGTCCCACCTTAGCGCGTTTAGCGAGGCGGTTTCCTTGGCACGTCTTGTTAAAGCAGAGATAGTGTCCCCTTATCCCGGGATTCTCATCAACACGGGCGTGGGTAACCCAACCGTACCCGTTGGTATATTTTCTCGATCAAAGGCGAGTCCCAAACGGTCACGGGGAAGGCCCTTGGTATTCAACCTCTTATAAAGAGACCAAGGCCTTACTCCTTTCTTTCAATCTCAAACGAGTTCGCCCTTCGCCTCGAGTTCCAACACCCAAGGCTCCAGATTTCAGGCGCTTCGGACCTTCGACAATGTCCGGTTCCGACCTTCAAGGCCGATGGATGCCCTCCTCCGTCACGGAGGAGGACATGCTGAAGTTGAAGAAAATATGCCCTAGAGGCAATAATAAAGTTATTATTTATTTCCTTATATCATGATAAATGTTTATTATTCATGCTAGAATTGTATTATCCGGAAACATAATACTTGTGTGAGTACATAGACAAACTAAACGTCACTAGTGTGCCTCTACTAAACTAGCTCGTTAATCGAAGATGGTTATGTTTCCTAACCATAGACATGTGTTGTCATTTGATTAACGGGATCACATCATTAGGAGAATGATGTGATTGACATGACCCATTCCTTTAGCTTAGCATCCGATCGTTTAGTATGTTGCTATTGCTTTCTTCATGACTTATACATGTTCCTATGACTATGAGATTATGCAACTCCTGTTTGCCAGAGGAACACTTTATGTGCTACCAAACGTCACAACGTAACTGGGTGATTATAAAGGAGCTCTACAGGTGTCTCCAAAGGTACATGTTGGGTTGGCGTATTTCGAGATTAGGATTTGTCACTCCGATTGTCGGAGAGGTATCTCTGGGCCCTCTCGGTAATGCACATCACATAAGCCTTGCAAGCATTGCAACTAATGAGTTAGTTGCGAGATGATGTATTACGAAACGAGTAAAGAGACTTGCCGGTAACGAGATTGAACTAGGTATTGAGATACCGATGATCGAATCTCGGGCAAGTAACATACCGATGACAAAGGGAACAAAGTATGTTGTTATGCGGTCTGACCGATAAAGATCTTCGTAGAATATGTGGGAGCCAATATGAGCATCCAGGTTCTGCTATTGGTTATTGACCGGAGACATGTCTCGGTCATGTCTACATTGTTCTCAAACCCGTAGGGTCCGCACGCTTAGCGTTACGATGACAGTTTCATTATGAGTTTATATATTTTGATGTACCGAAGTTTGTTAGGAGTCCTAGATGTGATCACAGACATGACGAGGAGTCTCGAAATGGTCGAGACATAAAGATTGATATATTGGACGGCTATATTCGGACACCGGAAGTGTTCCGGGTGATTTCGGAGAAAACCGGAGTGCCGGGGGGTTACCGGAACCCCCCCGGGATAAGTAATGGGCTTTATGGGCCCTAGTGGAGAGAGAGAGAGGGGCGGCCAGGGTGGGCCGCGCGCCCCCTCCCCCTCTGGTCAGAATTGGACTAGGAGAGGGGGGCGGCGCCCCCCTTTCCTTCTCCCTCTCCCTCTCCCCCTTCCTTTCCCCCTCCTAGTAGGAGTAGGAAAGAGGGGAGTCCTACTCCTACTAGGAGGAGGACTCCTCCTCCTTGGCGCGCCCAAGGGCCGGCCGGCCTCCCCCCTCGCTCCTTTATATACGGGGGCAGGGGGGCACCTCTACACACACAAGTTGATCTTTGTGATCGTTCTCTTAGCCGTGTGCGGTGCCCCCCTCCACCATAATCCTCAGTAATATTGTAGCGGTGCTTAGGCGAAGCCCTGCGACGGTAGAACATCAAGATCATCACCACGCTGTCGTGCTGATGGAACTCTTCCCCGACACTTTCTTGGATTGGAGTCCGGGGATCGTCATCGAGCTGAACGTGTGCTAGAACTCGGAGGTGCCGTAGTTTCGGTGCTTGATCGGTCGAGCCGTGAAGACGTACGACTACATCAACCGCGTTGTCATAACGCTTCCGCTGTCGGTCTACGAGGGTACGTAGACAATACTCTCCCCTCTCGTTGCTATGCATCACCATGATCTTGCGTGTGCGTAGGATTTTTTTTTGAAATTACTACGTTCCCCAACAGAAGTTGAGAGAGGCCAGGTTCTTGACCGGTGAAATCTTGCATAGGCTGCCTGCTCAAGGGCAGGTCATTCCCACTCCCAAGCCCGGTGAGAGTGTGGTGTTCATGTCTCACTTCCTTCGGGGGCTAGGCTTCCCGACGGATCCCTTCGTGAGGGGGCTCATGTATTATTATGGGCTGGAATTTCACGACTTAGCCCCGGAGTCCATCCTCCATATTTCCTCATTCATCCTCGTGTGTGAAGCCTTCCTCGGTATCACTCCTCACTTCGGGCTATGGCTCAAGACCTTCAAAGTAGAGCCGAAGATGATCGAGGGACGGCATGCGGAGTGCGGAGGTGCTTTTATAAGCAAGAATGCTGGTACTCCATGGCCCAAGGGCTCTTTTCAAGAGGAGTCCAGCTTATGGCAGCGAGAGTGGTTTTATATTACCGCTCCCAGGGCCCCTAAGTGGGAGGCGCCACCTACCTTTCGCTCGGGTCCCCCGCCACGACTGGCGTCATGGGTCAATACGGGGCTGGACTGGGGGCCGGCAAAGGACGTGCCCCTATTGCAGGGCCACATCCGAGATCTCCTAGAAAGAGACATCAGTCTGGTCATGGTGATGCAGGTTATGTTAATTCGCCGAGTTCTTCCCTGCAAACGTCGCCCTCTCCGCCTGTGGGAGTTCAACCCGGAGGGACCACGAGTTCTCCAACATTTTCTTGGCATGACGCCCGTGGAGATGTACAAATTGTTCTTCGGACCACAAGTAGTGTTTCCGGATTCTACGGAGGACGCAGGTCTGAGCTGCAATCGTCCGGATACTCAAGTAAGTAGCCTTGTGCCCAGACTCGCTATCCGTATATTTATCATAAAATTGCCCCTAAAAGAGTTGTCCTTTAAACAGGAGTGGATAGCGAAAGCAAAGCTAATCAGGTGTCCGTCCCCCCTCCCCGAGACCATGCCGGGTCCCGTGCTAGTCAGGATGTTGGAGGTTGTGCCTTCAAAGGGAAGTGAGGGAGGGGAAAAGGGAGCTACAGCCTCCTCAAAGGAGGTTGTCCAGAAGGGAGGAATCGAAAATTCCTCTCCTCAAGGGAAGAAGAGGATCGCCTCTGAAGACCCGGAGACCATGGCCTTAAAGCGGGGGAAGAAATCTTCACCAGAGGGTCTTGTGCTGGGGGATACTTCGGCCCAATTATGCCCTCAAGGGGATCAGCCCTCCACCGAGCCGTAAGTAGAGAGGAGTTTTCTTTTTAAGAAACGAGAGAAATCCCTGCTTTATATCTGAGAAAAGTAATCGAAAATTTACCTTGTAGCTCGGACCTTAGCCCTTCTCAACAGAGCTCGTCTTCGAGGGATCTTCTTCCGGAGATGACGGAGAGCGGAACGCCTCCCCCTGCCGTACCGCCTTGCGAGGCGGGCGACCCTAAGGTATCGTCGCGGAGGGTTTCTCCGAATCAGGCTGGGCCAGAAGGTAGTCATATGGCCCCCCAAAGCCCTCCGCATCCGGCCTTCGGAAAAGGGCCATCTGACGAGTCCGACGCCGTCTGGTGCGCAGTCGGAGGAGCTGAAGGATCTGCTAGGGCGAGCATCTATCTCAGAGGAGCATCATGCATTGATGGGTACGGTGATTGAGGGGATTTCATCCGCGGAGAGCGGATTGCACGAGGCCGTCAGGAGTTTACTGACAGGTTTTGAGGTACGCAAAATAATGTACCCTTTTGGACAGTTGCGCATAAATAAGATGCGCCCTGTGTAGATAGTAGCCCCTAAGACTCTGTGTGTTGTCAAAAGTGACGGCGCACAGAGGATCATAATCCCAGGTCTAATATGCCGCCTTTATACGTAGGTGGCGAAGTGTCCGGTGGCCAGCCGGACTGATGGATTTGCCGAGCTAAAGCGGCAACTTGACGTGGCAGATGCCGACATCGCGCTTGTGAACAAGCGGCTTGACAAGGCACAAGGTATGTAATTCCTTCGGCGATGCCTGGTAAGAGGAGCTTTAATGCTTTATGCCAGTATCTTATGATGTGTGCGCTTGATGCAGATGGTGCTGCTGCCATGGAGAATCTTCGGGCGGAACTTGCCCGAGCCAAGGAGCAAGCCAGGAAAAGTGATGCGGCTGCCGGAAAGGCAATTAAAGAGCTGAAAGCCGAACAGGCTGGTCACTGCCGAAGCAAGAAGGAAATGGCCGAGATGGCCGTGAAGCTGAAGAACGCTGCTGACCATTGCAAGCTTCTTGAAAAAGAAGATCGGGCGGAACAGACGGACCTGAAGAAGGCCGTTGCCGATGCCAAGGATGCTCGCTCTGCGATGAGAGCTGTGAAGGAGGAGCTGCGTTAGGCCGGAGAAATCGCGGCTGGAAAGCCCTTTATGCCACGAAGGAAGTTCTGTGATCCTAAACATGCTCCGTTAGACCAGATGTGGAGTACGGCGGACACCTATCTGTATTTAGCAGCGAGTGCCGCAGATGCGGCCGAGCACTTCCGAGATCAAGAAGATCGCGAAGTGGAAAAGCTCTCCTGGTCACAGTTCCATAATCCAGAGCATCCACTGTCATTAGCCGATCGTTTGGCCGAATGGGCCGAGCTAAATAGGTTGTCCGGACTCGCCATGAAGTATGTCGTGAGTCATCTGTGGCCAGAGAGACCAGAGCCGAAAAGTTATTTCAACTTGGTGCAGCAGTTCCTTGGTGCGGCGCCGCATATCAATGTGATGAAGAGGTCAGCGTGCATAGAGGGTGCGTGGATGGCTCTTGCCCGTGTCAAGACATACTGGGTGGAAATGGAAGCCACCACTGTTGCATCCCCAGACTCGGATGGAAGCCGAGTACCTGCCGAGCGCTATTTTCAAGAAGTTCTGCAAGGCACTCGTTTAATAGAGATGCAGTGCTCGAAGGATACTATATTTGAGTAGCATATATTATTGTAAAGCAATATTTTTATAAATTGTAGAAGCTTTTTATACTTGTGCCTGCAAGTATTATGATACCTCTTATGCGGTCATTTAACATATATGTATATATAATCTGAAAGATGGCAGTCGTCGGCTTCAGCCCCCACACACATAATGCGGGGGTGTTCGTAGAAGGCGCATTTTCACACTTGATCCAATGTCTTGGTCCTACAAAGGAGGTGATAGCGTAGCGAACTAGGCAATCGGACTATGGTGCTTTATCACTTTCACTTAGCCATAGGAGTTTGACATTGAGGCTACTTATATAGCCCCTGGTGGCGCCTGCACTCGCCCGAACTCGGGGCGCGTATGTGCCTGGCCGGGAAATGGCCCTTCGTTAATGCGGAGGAATCCTAAAGATTCTGGCATGTCATCGAGTGGTTGACCAGTCTCACGCTATATCATGACAGTCAGTTTTTGGCTTTCTCTACTGAGGTGCTCGCCTGGCCGAACCGGGGCAGAATCGCAGTAGTTCTCCTGGTGCCACCTTAGCCGATAGAGCGGAACGTAAGGCAGCAAAACACAGGAGCCAGGCAAACCCAACATTTGACCAAAGACATGATTCAGAGCTGATGCATATAAGGCCAAACTCGTGACGCCGAACACTCCCTAAGGTATTCGGTCTTTATGAGGGCGGGCGGGATAACGCCCTTAGTAATAAGCCCCTAGTGTCCAGGTACGCGCAAAACTCTGACGTGGCCACATGCCAAAACGCCAGCCTCCTCCTTGGTTATACCAAGAAACCAGGGGATGTGTATCAACAAGAGACAGTAAAAAAGGTTTACGCAGGGTCTTAATCTGAAAAGAATCCTTGGAACGGGTTCCTGCTCCACGTCTGCGCCTATGTCTCCGTTGTGCCGTATCCTGGACGGGCGTAGCACGGTGTTCATCTGTAAAAGAGACAAACTCAGTTAAAGAAAGATCATGCCGAACATGAGTTATACTAAATAAACAAAGTATGAATTGAAATGGGTAAAATTGAGCTTTATTGTCTCTTGTTTTATATGCGCGGAGCCCCTAGTACAGGGGTATACGGCTATTAAGCCTTTATCAATTGTATGTTTATGCCGGTCTCGTCTAGCCGTGTCCGTGGTCTTGACGACTTGTTTAGATGCTTTGGCTGGTGAAGCCACTTTATTGTGGGGCTGTCAAGGCAGCCGCACTATTTTCTGCGCGGGAGGAACACTCAATGTTTTCCCTTTAATGAGATGATGCCTCGTGGACCGGGCATCTTAAGCATAAGAGATGCATAATGCGGTATTGCGTTAAAGCGGGCGAAAGCTTCGCGTCCCAGCAGTGCTTGATAGCTACTTGAGAATGGGGCGATGTGGAAAGTTAGCTATTCGCAACGGAAGTTATCGGGGGAGCCGAACATAACTTCTAGCCGGAGAGAACCCATGCAACGGGCATCCAGGCCTGGCGTTACCCCATGAAAGGAGGTTTTGCTATGGCGAATTTTTGTTGGGTCTATCCCCATGTTGCGGATTGTGTCCTGGTATAACAGGTTTAGACCACTGCCGCCGTCCATCAGGACATTTGTAAAATGGAGTCCGCCGATTATTGGATCTAATACCAAGGCAGTCCAGCCTGCGTTCCGGATACTTCTAGAGTAATCCTGATGGTCGAAGGTGATTGGTTTTAACAACCATTGGTGAGACTCCTCTGGGATAGGTCGTATGGCGCGTATCTCTTGTGGCGCCGTTCTGTTCGTCACGTGAAGTAAGTTTACTGTTTTGACTTCTTGTGGGAAATCCTTTTGTTTCCTGGTGCTCTGCTTGTGGGGTTCGTCATCGTCCTCACTTGGTGTGTCGAGCCCCTTGTGTTCGGCATTGAGCTTGCCGGCTTGCTTGAAAACCCAACAATCTCTGTGGGTATGGTTTGTAGGCTTCCCGGGAGTACTATGTATTTGACATATCTTGTCCAAGATTTTGTTTAAGTTGTTTAGCTCGTCCCTGTTATCCTTGAGGGGCGGCTTTCTCTGATTCTGCCGCGAGCTTTTGAATCCGGCGTTGACCGCCGTGCTCTTTGGGCTGTTTCCCTTATTCCAGCGCTGGTCCTTGCTGCGTCGGGGTTTTCCGTTTCCATCCCTAACTTCGGAAGTACTTGGGTCGCTGGTGCTGCATCTTGCCAACCAGCTGTCCTCTCCTGCGCAAAAGCGGGTCATGAGGCTTGTCAATGCGTCCATTGTTCTTGGCTTTTCTTGGCCGAGGTGTCTGGCGAGCCATTAGTCTCGAACGTTGTGCTTAAAAGCTGCTAGGGCCTCAGCGTTCGGACAGTCGACTATCTGATTCTTTTTAGTAAGAAATCTGTTCCAGAATTTCCGGGCTGACTCTCCGGGCTATTGAGTTATGTGACTGAGATCGTCTGCATCCGGAGGGCGGATATAGGTCCCTTGAAAATTTGCCCGGAAAGCATCCTCAAGCTCTTCCCAACTTCCAATGGTGTTTTCGGGAAGGCTTTTGAGCCAATGCCGGGCTGGCCCTTTAAGCTTGAGGGGTAAGTATTTTATGGCGTGGAGGTCATCTCCTCTGGCCATGTGTATGTGGAGGATATAATCCTCGATCCAGACCCCAGGGTCTGTTATTCCATCGTACGCCTCTATGTTTACGGGCTTGAAACCCGCTGGAAATTCATGGTCAAGCACCTCATCGGTCAAACATAGGGGGTGTGCGGCGCCCCAGTATTTGGGTGTGCCGTGATGTTCAGATATTTGTTGTGTTGCATTGCTTACTAGGGCTTGCTTTCTTGGCCCGTATATAGATCCTGCTGGGCTGTCTTTTTGATGCGGATCCTTTGGTGGATCGCGTGCCGGCTTGTGTGCGGCGCCGCTTGCCGCTCCATGCTGGCCATGCGGTCGTCCATCCGACCGGATGGCTTTCCTGTTTTTTGACTGCGGGGGCTCTAAGGCCTCCTCATCAAATTCAGGCAGTAGCCTTTGCTTTGGATAGCTTTTTGTGCAGCGACTGCCGGCATATTTGTCTGCGGTGTTGCGTACTTTGCTCCATCTGATTCTAAGTGCATCTTCTGCAGTTTTGAGCTTCCGCTTCTGCTTTTTCAGGCTATGCGCAGTGGCGATGAGCCTTTTGTGGAGGTTCTTCTGCTCCATGAGTTTATCCGGCGTAAGGTTGTCCGGACTGTTGTTTTCGCCGGGGACGGGGTGTTTGGTTTGTTTATCCAAGTTTCCCTGTTCGGACGCTTGCTCGAAGGCATGTTCGTCGTCCGCCGACTCGTCCTGCTCTATGGCTGGGTCTGTATGACTGCTGCCTCTGTCGAGGTGGGGCTTGGAGCGGCGCTTACGTCGCTGCTTTGATTGCTTTTCGAGTGAACGATCCCTTGTTGCATCCCTGTGTTCCTCGTCGTCGCTTCCTTTGGGTGTGTCCACCATGTATACATCATGAGATGAGGTGGTTGTCTAGTGCCTTATAGGCGTTTGTTCGTGTTCATCTCCTACATCGTCGTCCATACCGTTGATGTCTTCGGAGTCGAAGTCGAGCACATCGTTTAAATTATCGACAGTGGCTACGAAGTGGGTGGTGGGTGGGCTTTGAATTTCTTCATCATCCGCATCCCAACCTTGTTGACCATAGTCCGGCCAGGGCTCTCCTGATAAAGAGAGAGACTTTAGTGAATTCAGAATATCGCCGAAGGGCGAGTGCTGAAAGATGTCCACGGCGGTGAACTCCATGATCGGCGCCCAATCGGGTTCGATCGGTCGGGGCGCGGAGGGCTCGGAGTCTGGAGAGGAGTCCGGCTCCTTGGAGTCACGGGCTTTGCAGAGAATAGGGCTGGTGTTCGGCTCGATCACCGTAGAGATTGCAGCCCCTGAGGCGGTGTCTTACCACCTATCCTCGATTGGCGTGATCGGCTCCGAGCTAGGGGTCGGAGCAGACACAGGTGCGGCCTCCAGGGCACTGTTCGGCGGCAGAGCTAAATCATGCCCATCGTGACAGTGCGGCGCACTTGGCTGTGGCTCGAATCCGTCGAAGATCGAGTCTCCGCAGATGTCGGCCGTGTAGTTCAAACTTCCAAATCTGACCTGATGGCCAGGGGCGTAGCTTTCGATCTTCTCCAGATGGCCAAGCAAATTGGCCCGTAGTGCAAAGCCACCGAATACGAAGATCTGTCCAGGGAGAGAAGTCTCACCCTGGATCGCATCGTTGTTGATGATTGGAGAAGCCATCGGGCCTAAAAGTGACGACACAGAGGAACTCTCAATGAAAGCACCAATGTCGGTGTCAAAACTGGCGGATCTCGGGTAGGGGGTCCCGAACTGTGCGTCTAGGTCGGATGGTAACAAGAGGCAGGGGACACGATGTTTTACCCAGGTTTGGGCCCTCTTGATGGAGGTAAAACCCTACGTCCTGCTTGATTGATATTGATGATATGGGTAGTACAAGAGTAGATCTATCACGATATCAGAGAGGCTAAACCCTAGAAGCTAGCCTATGGTATGATTGTTGTTTGTCCTACGGACTAAAACTCTCCGGTTTATATAGACATCGGAGAGGGCTAGGGTTACACAGAGTCGGTTACAATGGTAGGAGATCTACATATCCGTATCACCAAGCTTGCCTTCCACGCCAAGGAAAGTCCCTTCCGGACACGGGACGAAGTCTTCAATCTTGTATCTTCATAGTCCAGGAGTCCGGTCGAAGGTATAGTCCGGCCATCCGGACACCCCCTAATCCAGGACTCCCTCAATGTGCATGCTCCAGTGCATATAAATTGGTTGAAAAATCAAATATCTATCCGTGGGTGCATGCTTAGGTCCCATGCAAGCAATGGGAATGAATTTCAAACACCAGGGCACCGTTGATTGCCGGCAAAACATTGAGATGCGTGGTTCCTAAATTCTTGTAAATCCAAAACTCGTCTAAAATTCATGAAACTTGGCGTGTTATCATGGAAGGGCACCCGACATGCTGTGGTATTTTTCGTGTCCATTTTGAGAGAAGACGCACTCGAATAATGACAGCCAACAAAGGCATTTTGAAAAAAATTAGCTGCCACTTTAATATCTTAAACGTTTGTATAATTCAAACCATGTGCGTTCGGTTAACCATTCACGTGACGCCATGTGTCTTGGTTTTAATGGCTATAGGAGGTGCCATGTGGATAGTGCTTGACTGAACGGGAGGCGTGCAAGCGCAGTCCGGTGCGCAGGCTCACCGGGAAGCGTACAAGTTGTTCAATGCAGGATCTATGCATCTCTTCAACGCAAACGGTTCAGATTACGGTATGCAAATTAAAGCCAGACTTCGGCGCTAAGACAAGAGACACTGCGATTTGTCAAAATATGCAGCTAAAAATCAATATCACCATCTATTTTTTGCAACTAAAATTCAGTAATTAAGCATAGATTTCATTCATACTAGAGATTAAGCAGTCGTTCTCACTGGGAAGCGAGACAGCCTTGGATCGCCGCCGCCTCGCTCCCACTGGTCTATATTAATGGCGCCGCCGAGCGGCCACACCCCCATCCTCGCCACACACACAATTCCTCTCTCTCCGTCCGCATCCTTGACGCCTCTCTGATTCCTCAAAGCCGTCAGTGTACGAGGATGCCGCCGAAGCGCCCCATCGGAGGGAGTGGCGACGCCGGGGCTGCTGATGCACCAGAGCACGACGTGAATATGGATACAGAGGTTCCCAGCCCCGCCAACAAGGTGGAGAACGAGGCTGCCAACAAGCGGAGGCGGGTCGAGAAAGAACCGCAAGCGACTCCAACATGCCTAGACTTCATCGACAACCTCCCTGATGATATGTTGATAGTCATCATATCCCTCCTCCCAATCAGAAATCGAGCGAGGACAGTCGCCGTTTCCCGGCGGTGGCGCACCCTATGGTTCTGCACCCCTGTCAACCTCCTCCATGCCCACAAGATCTGCCATGGCTATCGTCAAAGCTTGGATGCGTTCTTCCAGATCCCCAGCAGTCACCATGGCCCAATCAAAGGCCTTATCGCGGGCAAGTTCCATTCCAATGGCAAGGAGGGAGCCAAGCTTCACGAGTGGTTTCGATCCCGCGCCATAGATCAGCTCGAGAAGCTAACTTATAATGATGGACATATGAGCTTGCTGCCAACGTCCGCGCTCTGCTTCGCGCCCACGCTGCGCCTCACCAAGTTCATGAACTGCCATCCCCCCTTAATGACGCGCTCGCTCTTTTTCTACCACGACTGAAGCACCTCGAGCTCATCTCCATCCGCATCCCAAAGGATGACATGGAGCGCCTGCTCCGCGACTGTACTGCACTCGAGTTCCTTCGTCTTCAGGCGATGAATTGGTCGAGTACCTTACACATCACCTCCAGGACTCTCCGCACTATTTATGTGTGTTGCTGGTGCTGCAACGAGAGATCACAAAAGGTGGACCACAATATGGTCATCCAGGACACACCTTCGCTTGAGAGATTACTTGTAGTTGATCAACAAGGTCCAACAAGAATCAATGTCATTTCTGCACCGAAATTGAAAGTGGTGGGCTACTCATCTGTCAAATACTACAACTTTCAGGTACAACAGTCGCCTTATATACCTCTCCTTCTTGATATCAACGTTATAACTAGTTTTGAAGAAGTATGTTCGTCTGTCATCCAGCGAAGCTTCACCCAGACTCTGGGCACAGTGAAGGTCTTGGCACTAGAATCCATCGTTCCCAACCTGGACCAAGTTTTTAGTTGCCTGAGATGCTTTCCGTGCCTGAAGAAGCTGTATATCGAGGTGATGTTCCTTTCCTGTTAAATGTTAACCATAAGGGAGTTCAATTTTTTGCACCTTTTCCCAAGTTTAGAATGACTATGTACTACGATTTCTGAAGGAATTTTGGAGGATTTTAGGACATACACCCCCAACCCATATTGGTTGCTTCATTCATACGGTTACAATCGTCCATAAGCATTTCTCCTTTGGATTCATCTGTACTAGTTTTCTTAGGGAAATTTTCATCCAATCCAACCTCTTGTGAAGAAAGCTACATGTTTCTAGATTGTAATCAAATTAATGCCCATGTTAATCATGAAAGATCGAAGATGGCATATTGGTGCATTTTACAAATCCTGCAAACCAAATGGGCGTGTAGCACTGTTCAAAACTGCATGTAGGCACTAACACGTTCTCTTCTTTTGCAATGCATATTAGGCCCGTTGGAAGATGTTGATAACGATAGTCACATCGAATGCCTGGATCTGCATCTCTCAAATATTACTTTGAACTCCTACCGAGGGACCCCACCGGAGATTACACTCTCCATGTTCTTTCTTACCAGAGCAAAGGTGCTAAGGGTACTAAGGTTGAACACGCATTTAATTAGGAAAGATCAATGGTATGATTATCAGAGGCGGCTGGTACTGCGGAATGGAAGTGCCTCCAAAAATGCCAAACTTCATATTGGAAGAGCATATGGCAAAGCAATTGGAAGTTATTGTGTCAAACCCATACATGACTTGTCAGCGCCTGATCCCTTTTCAGAAATGACACAGCTTGCAATGTTTGAATTTGCGTGTTGTAATCTATGTACTAGAACCTTGCAATATTTATGGTATTTGTTACATTGAACCATTTATGTTCTCTTGTCTCAACGCAAACTGTTCATCCGGGTGAACCGCATGTCGTACATCGCACACACCTTGATCTGGCCGACTGTTTCTTTTGTGTTGCCTAATCACAAATAGTTCATCCGAGTGAACCATATGCTGTACATCGCACACGCCTTCATCAGGCTGCCCGTTTCTTTTGTTCCTCCTCATCGCAAACGGTTCATCCGAGTGAACTGTATGCTGTACATCGAAAACACCTTGATCTGGCTGACCGTTTCTTTTGTGTTTCCTAATCACAAACAGTTCATCCAAGTGAACCGTATGCTGTACATCGCACACGCCTTCATCAGGATGCCCATTTCTTTTGTTCCGCCCCATCGCAAACGGTTCATTGGACTGAACTGTATGCCCTAGATCGCACACGCAACTAAAATCTGAACCGTGTTTGATGCATCCTCCATTGCAAATGTTTTGCACCTTTTTTACGGTTTTTTACATCCCCGTTTGTGGTTAATGCATCACACACAGTTTTGTGAAAGGGTCTCTGATCGTAGTGTCGGGTTAGCAGCATCCTGCAGTAGTGTCTATACAGCGGAAATACCAACAATATTTATCTTATTATCATTATCAGATGTCACTTTTGCAAGTGGCCGTGAAGGGATTGACAACCCCTTTATCGCGTTGGTTGCCAGGTTCTTGATTGTTTGTGAAGGTACTAGGCGACTCGCGTGTTATCTCCTATTGGATTGATACCTTGGTTCTCAAAAAAAGAGGGAAATACTTACGCTACTTTGCTGCATCACCTTTCCTCTTCAAGGGAAAACTAACGCATGCTCAAGAGGTAGCAAGAAGGATTTCTTGCGCCATTGCCGGGGAGATCTACGCTCAAGTCAAGACATACCAAGTACCCATCACAAACTCTTCACCTTCGCATTACATTATTTGCCATTTGCCTCTCGTTTTCCTCTCCCCCACTTCACCTTTGCCGTTTTATTCGCCCTTTTTTCCGTTCGCCTCTTTTCGCTTGCTTCTTGTGTGATTGTGTGTTGGATTGTTTGTTTGTCACAATGGCTCAAGATAATACTAAATTATGTGATTTTTCCAATACCAACAACAATGATTTTATTAGCACTCCGATTGCTCCTATTATCGATGCTGAATCTTTTGAAATTAATGCTGCTTTGTTAAATCTTGTCATGAAAGATCAATTTTCTGGTCTTCCTAGTGAAGATGTCACTACCCATCAAAACAACTTTGTTGATTTGTGTGATATGCAAAAGAAGGAAGATGTGGATAATGATATTGTTAGATTGAAGCCATTTCTATTTTCTCTTAGAGATCGTGCTAAAACTTGGTTCTCTTCTTTGCCTAAAAATAGTATTGATTCATGGAATAAGTGCAAAGATGCTTTTATGTCTAAGTATTTTCCTCCTACTAAGATCATCTCTCTTAGAAACGATATTATGAATTTTAAGCAACTTGATCATGAACATGTTGCACAAGCTTGGGAGGGGATAAAATTAATGATACGTAATTGCCCTACACATGGTTTGAATTTATTGATGATTACACAAAAAAATTTATGCCGGATTGAATTTTACTTCTAGAAATCTTTTAGATTCGGCCACAGGAGGCACTTTTATGGAAATCACTTTAGGAGAAGCTACTAAACTCCTAGATAATATTATGGTTAATTATTCTCAATGGCACACTGAAAGATCAACTAGTAAAAAGGTTCATGCGATTGAAGAGATTGATGTTTTGAGTGGAAAGATGGATGAACTTATGAATTGTTTGCTAATAAGGGTGTTTCTTCTGATCCTAATGATATGCCTTTGTCCACTTTGATTGAGAATAATAATGAATCTATGGATGTGAATTTTGTTGGTAGGAACAATTTTGGTAACAACGCGTATAGAGGAAATTTTAATCCTAGACCATTTCCTAATAATTCCTCTAATAATTATGGTAATTCCTACAACAACTCTTATGGAAACTTTAATAAGATGCCCTCTGATTTTGAGAATAGTGTTAAAGAATTTACGAATTCGCAAAAGAATTTCAATGCTTTGATTGAAGAAAAATTGCTTAAGATTGATGAGTTGGCTAGGAACGTGGATAGAATTTCTCTTAATGTTGATTCTTTGAAAGTTAGATCTATTCCACCTAAGCATGATATCAATGAGTCTCTAAAAGCCATGATAATTTCCATTGATGAATGCAAAGAAAGAACCGCTAGGATGCGTGCTAAAAAAGATTTCTTTGTGAAAGCGTGTTCTTCTAGTCTACATGATAATAAAGATGTAGATTTAAAAGTGATTGATGTGTCCCCTATTTAATATTTGTTTTCCAATATGAATCTTGATAAATATGGGACTGGAGATGAGTCAACTTTAGTTAAAAGGCGTCCCAATGATTCGGAGTTTTTAGATCTTGATGCTAAAATTAATAAAAGTGGGATTGAAGAGGTCAAACCTTTACATAGCAATGAACCCGCTATTTTGGATTTCAAGGAATTTAATTATGATAATTTCTCTTTGATTGATTGTATTTCCTTGTTGCAATCTGTATTAAATTGGAATCTAATGTTTATGATCAAAATAAGGCTTTTACTAAACATATCATTGATACTTTAATGCAATCTTATGAAGAAAAGATTGAACTAGAAGTTTCTATCCCTAGAAAACTTTATGATGAGTGGGAACCTACTATTAAAATTAAAATTAAGTATTATGAATGCTATGCTTCATGTGATTTGGGTGCTAGTGTTTCCACGATTCCAAAAACTTTGTGTGATGTGTTAGGTTTCCGTGAATTTGATGATTGTTCTTTAAATTTGCACCTTGCGGATTCCACCATTAAGAAACCTAGGTGAAGAATTAATGATGTTCTTATTGTTGCAAGTATGAATTATGTGCCCGTAGATTTCATTGTTGTTGATATAGATTGTAATCCTACATGTCCTATTATTCTTGGTAGACCTTCCCTTAGAAAGATTGGTGCAATTATTGACATGAAAGAAGGAAATATTAGATTCCAATTTCCATTAAGGAAAGGCATGGAACACTTTCCTAGAAAGAAAATTAAATTACCTTATGAATCTATTATGAGAGCCACTTATGGATTGCATACCAAAGATGACAATACCTAGATCTATTCTTGCTTTTATGCCTAGCTAGGGGTGTTAAACGATAGCGCTTATTGGGAGGCAACCCAATTTTATTTTTGTTCTTTACTTTTTTCTCCTATTTAGTAATAAATAAATCATCTATCATATGTTATGATTGTGTATTTTATGTTTTAATTAGTGTTTGTGCCAAGTAAAGCCTTTAGGATCTTCTTGGGTGATTGCTGTTTCATCTTGCTAAAAAAACAGAAAGCATGTGCTCACGAGAATAATTTTAATTTTTTACCTGAGAGCGATAAAATACCAATTCCAGATGCATTAGATCAATATACAAATTCTTTAGGTCTTCCTAATTTTTCAGAATTTTTGGAGTTACAAAAGTATTCAAAACCTCCAGATTCCTACAGACTATTCTATTTTTGATAGATTCTGTTTTTCGCGTGTTGTTTGCTTATTTTGATGAATATATGGCTAGTATAGGGGGTATGAACCATAGAGAAGTTGGAATACAGTAGGTTTAACACAAATATAAATAAAAAATGATTTCATTACAGTACCTTAAAGTGGTGGTTTGTTTTCTTATACTAACGGAGCTCATGAGATTTTTTGTTGAGTTTTGTGTTGTGAAGTTTTCAAGTTTTTGGGTAAAGATTTGATGGATTTTGGAACAAGGAGTGGCAAGAGCCTAAGCTTGGGGATGCCCAAGTCACCCCAAGGTAAAATTCAAGGACAACCAAAAGCCTAAGCTTGGGGATGCCTCGGAAGGCATCCCCTCTTTCGTCTACATCTATCGGCAACTTTACTTGAGGCTATATTTTTATTCACCACATGATATGTGTTTTGCTTGGAGCGTCTTGTATGATTTGAGTCTTTGCTTTTTAGTTTATCACAATCATCCTTGGTGTACACACCTTTTGGGAGAGACACACATAAATCGGAATTTATTAGAAAACTATATATGCTTCACTTATATCTTTCGAGCTAGATAATTTTGCTCTAGTGCTTCACTTATATCTTTTTAGAGCACGGTGGTGGTTTTATTTTATAGAAATTATTGATCTCTCATGCTTCACTTATATTATTTTGAGAGTCTTTTAGAACAGCATGGTAACTTGCTTTGGTTATGAAATTAGTCCTAATATGATAGTCATCCAAGATGGGTATAATAAAAACTTTCATATAGAGTGCATTGAATACAATGAGAAGTTTGATACTTGATGATTGTTTTGTGGTATGAAGATGGTGGTATTAGAGTCATGCTAGTTGAGTATTTTTGAATTTTAGAAATACTTATGTTGAGTTTTGCAAGTCCCATAGCATGCACGTATGGTAACCGTTGTGTAACAAAATTGAAGCATAAGGTGTTTCTTTGATTGTCCTCCTTATGAGTGGCGGTCGGGGACGAGCGATGGTCTTTTCCTACCAATCTATCCCCCTAGGAGCATGCGTGTAGTGCTTGGTTTTTGATGACTTGTAGATTTTTGCAATAATTATGTGAGTTCTTTATGACTAATGTTGAGTCCATGGATTATACTCACTCTCACTCTTCCATCATTGCTAGCCTCTTTGGTACCGTGCATTGCCCTTTCTCACCTCGAGAGTTGGTGCGAACTTCGCCAGTGCATCCAAACCCCGTGATATGATACGCTCTATCACACATAAGCCTCCTTATATCTTCCTCAAAACAGCCACCATACCTACCTACTATGGCATTTCCATAGCCATTCCGAGATATATTGCCATGCAACTTTCCACCGTTCCATTTATTATGACATGACTCATCATTGTCATATTGCTTTGCATGATCATGTAGTTGACATATTATTTGTGGCAAAGCCACTGCTCATAATTTATACATGTCACTCTTGAATCATTACACATCCCGGTACACCACCGGAAGCATTCATATAGAGTCATATTTTGTTCTAGTATTGAGTTGTAATTTTTTAGTTGTAAATAAATAGAAGTGTGATGATCATCATTATTAGAGCATTGTCCCATGTGAGGAAAAAAGAGAGAGATAAAGGCCAAAAAAAGATAAGGCCCCCAAAAAATGAGAGAAAAAGAGAGAAGGGGCAATGTTACTATCCTTTTTCCACACTTGTGCTTCAAAGTAGCACCATGATCTTCATGATAGAGAGTCTATTATTTTGTCACTTTCATATACTAGTGGGAATTTTCATTATAGAACTTGCTTGTATATTCCAACAATGGGCTTCCTCAAAATGCCCTAGGTCTTCGTGAGCAAGCAAGTTGGATGCACACCCACTTAGTTTCTTTTGTTGAGCTTTCATACATTTATAGCTCTAGTGCATCCGTTGCATGGCAATCCCTACTCCTCGCATTGAGATCAATTGATGGGCATCTCCATAGACCGTTGATTAGCCGCGTCGACGTGAGACTTTCTCCTTTTTTGTCTTCTCCATACAACCTCCATCATCATATTCTATTCCACCTATAGTGCTATGTCCATGGCTCACGCTCATGTATTGCGTGAAAGTTGAAAAAGTTTGAGAATACTAAAGTATGAAACAATTGCTTGGCTTGTCATCGAGGTTGTGTATGATGAGAGCATTTTGTGTGACGAAAATGAAGCATGGCCAAACTATATGATTTTGTAGGGATGAGCTTTCTTTGGCTATGTTATTTTGAGAAGACATAATTGCTTGGTTAGTATGCTTGAAGTATTATTATTTTTATGTCAATATTAAACTTTTGTCTTGAATCTTTCAGATATGAATATTCATGCTACAATAAAGAAAATTACATTGAAAATTATGTTAGGAAGCATTCCACATCAAAAATTCTGTTTTTATCATTTACCTACTCGAGGACGAGGAGGAATTAAGCTTGGGGATGCTGATACATCTCCAATGTATCTATATTTTTTTATTGTTCCATGTTGTTATATTATCTGTTTTGGATATTTAATGGGCTTTAATATGCACTTTTATATTATTTTTGGGACTAACCTATTAACCAGAGGCCCAGTGCCAGTTTCTGTTTTTTTGCCTATTTCAGTGTTTCGAAGAAAAGGAATATCAAACGGAATCCAAACAGACGAAACCTTCGCGAGGATCTTTCTTGGAACAAACGTCATCCATGAGACTTGGAGTGGAAGTCAGAGACGCAACGAGGCGGCCACGAGGTAGGAGGGCGCGCCCCCACCCTCGTGGGCCCCTCGTAGCTCCACTGACGTACTTCTTTCGCCTATATATACTCTAATACCCTAAAAACATCCAGGGAGCCACGAAACCACTTTTCCACCACCACAACCTTCTGTACCTGTGAGATCCCATCCGGGGTCCTTTTCCGGCGATCTGCCGGAGGGGGAATCGATCATGGAGGGCTTCTACATCAACACCATAGCCTCTTCGATGATGTGTGAGTAGTTTACCACAGACCTCCGGGTCCATAGTTATTAGCTAGATGGCTTCTTCTCTCTCTTTGGTTCTCAATACAAAGTTCTCCTCGATATTCTTGGAGATCTATTCGATGTAATATTCTTTTGTGGTGTGTTTGCCGAGATCCGATGAATTGTGGATTTATGATCAAGTTTATCTATGAACAATAATTGGTCCTTCTCTGAATTCTTATATGCATGATTTTATATCTTTGCAAGTATCTTCGAATTATCGGTTTAGTTTGGCCTACTAGATTGATCTTTCTTGCAATGGGAGAAGTGCTTAGCTTTGGGTTCAATCTTGCGGTGTCCTTTCCCAGTGACAGTAGGGGCAACACGGCACGTATTGTGTTGTTGCCATCGAGGATAAAAAAGATGAGTTTTATATCATATTGCTTGAGTTTATCCCTCTACATCATGTCATTTTGCCTAAAGCATTACTCTGCTCTTATGAACTTAATACTCTAGATGCATTCTGGATAGCGGTCGATGTGTGGAGTAATAGTAGTAGATGCAGAATCGTTTCAGTCTACTTACCACGGACATGTTGCCTATGTTCATGATCATGCCTAGATATTCTCATAACCATGCGCTTTTCTATCAATTGCTCGGCAGTAATTTGTTCACCCACCGTAATACATGCTATCATGAGAGAAGCCACTAGTGAAACCTATGGCCCCAGGGTCTATTTTATATAATATAAGTTTCTGATTTGCAATTCTAGTTTACTATTTATTTTATTTTGCAATCTTTACTTTTCAATCTATACAACCAAAATACCAAAAATATTTATCTTATTATCATTATCAGATCTCACTTTTGCAAGTGGCCGTGAAGGGATTGACAACCCCTTTATTGCGTTGGTTGCAAGGTTCTTGATTGTTTGTGCAAGGACTAGGCGACTTGCGTGTTATCTCCTACTGGATTGATACCTTGGTGCTCAAAAACTGAGCGAAATATTTACGCTACTTTGCTGCATCACCCTTTCCTCCTCAAGGGAAAACCGACGCATGCTCAAGAGGTAGCAGTAGGTGGGCGGCAACCCACCAGAGTAACGACGACCTTATTGGCGCGTCGGGAGACATACGGGTGGTGGACGACTCGGGAACCACCACCTTGACGGTCACGCGGGCCGCACGATGTTGGGGAACGAAGCAGAAATTCAAAATTTTCTACGCATCACCAAGATCAATCTATGGAGTAATCTAGCAATGAGGGAAGGAGAGTGCGTCTACATACCCTTGTAGATCACTAAGCGGAAGCGTTCAAGTGAACGGGGTTGATGGAGTCGTACTCGTCGTGATCCAAATCACCGATGATCCTAGTGCCGAATGGACGACACCTCCGTGTTCAACACACATACAGCCCGGTGACGTCTCCTACGCCTTGATCCAGCAAGGGGAGAAGGAGAGGTTGGGGAAGACTCCATCCAGTAGCAGCACGACAGCGTGGTGGTGGTGAAGGAGCGTGGTACTCCAGTAGGGCTTCGCCAAGCACCGCAAGAGACGAGGAGGGAGAGTGGTAGGGCTGCGCCAGGGAGAGGTCAAAACTCATGTGTTGGCAGCCCCAAAGACCTCAACTATATATAGGGGAGAGGGAGGGGGCTTCGCCCCATCTAGGGTTCCCACCCCAAGGGGTGCGGCAGCCCCAAAGCCCAT
The DNA here is from genome assembly GCA_034509565.1 of Triticum monococcum. Taxonomy (NCBI): domain Eukaryota; kingdom Viridiplantae; phylum Streptophyta; class Magnoliopsida; order Poales; family Poaceae; genus Triticum; species Triticum monococcum. The sequence continues at coordinate 704,003,027 of CM067847.1, forward strand.
CTGGGCGGCGGCCAAGGGGGGGGGGAGAGGGGAGACTTGCCCCCCAAGTAAGGTGGAGGCGCCCCCTTCCCAAACCCTAGGCACCTTGGGCCCTTGTGGGGGGCGCACCAGCCCACCTGGGGCTGGTCCCCTCCCACACTTGGCCCATGCAGCCCTCCAGGGCTGGTGGCCCCCCTTGGTGGACCCCCGGGACCCTCCCGGTGGTCCCGGTACATTACCGATAGCAACCGAAACCTTTCCGGTGACCAAAACAGAACTTCCCATATATAAATCTTTACCTCCGGACCATTCCGGAACTCCTCGTGATGTCCGGGATCTCATCCGGGACTCCGAACAACATTCGGTAACCACGTATATCTATTCCCTATAACCCTAGCGTCATCGAACCTTAAGTGTGTAGACCCTATGGGTTCGGGAAACATGCAGACATGACCGAGACACCTCTCCGGTCAATAACCAACAGCGGGATCCGGATACCCATGTTGGCTACCACATTCTCCACGATGATCTCATCGGATGAACCACGATGTCAAGGACTTAATCAATCCCTTATACAATTCCCTTTGTCTAGCGGTACGATACTTGCCCGAGATTCGATCGTCGGTATCCCGATACCTTGTTCAATCTCGTTACCGGCAAGTCTCTTTTACTCGTTCCGTAACACATCATCCCGTGAACAACTCCTTGATCACATTGTGCACATTATGATGATGTCCTACCGAGTGGGCCCAGAGATACCTCTCCGTTTACACGGAGTGACAAATCCCAGTCTCGATTCGTGCCAACCCAACAGACACTTTCGGAGATACCTGTAGTGTACCTTTATAGCCACCCAGTTACGTTGTGATGTTTGGCACACCCAAAGCACTCCTACGATATCCGAGAGTTGCACAATCTCATGGTCTAAGGAAATGATACTTGACATTAGAAAAAGCTTTAGCATACGAACTACATGATCTTGTGCTAGGCTTAGGATTGGGTCTTGTCCATCACATCATTCTCCTAATGATGTGATCCCGTTATCAACGACATCCAATGTCCATGGTCAGGAAACCGTAACCATCTATTGATCAACGAGCTAGTCAACTAGAGGCTTACTAGGGACATGGTGTTGTCTATGTATCCACACATGTATCTGAGTTTCCTATCAATACAATTCTAGCATGGATAATAAACGATTATCATGAACAAGGAAATATAATAATAACCAATTTATTATTGCCTCTAGGGCATATTTCCAACAGTCTCCCACTTGCACTAGAGTCAATAATCCAGTTCACATCGATATGTGATTAACACTCAAGGTCACATCCCCATGTGACTAACACCCAAAGAGTTCTGGGTTTGATCATGTTATGCTTGTGAGAGAGGTTTCAGTCAATGGGTCTGCAACATTCAGATCCGTATGTACTTCGCAAATTTCTATGTCATCTTGTAGATGCAACTACTACGCTACATTTGGTGCCATTTCAAATAACTGTTCTACTTGGAGCTATTCTAAATTGTTGCTCCATTATACGTATCCGGTATCTCTACTGAGAGCTATCTGGATAGGTGTTAAGCTTGCATCGACGTAACTCTTTACGTCGAACTCTTTATCACCTCCATAACCGAGAAACATATCCTTATTCCTCTAAGGATAATTTAGACCGCTATCTGGTGATCTACTCCTAGATTACCTTTGTACCCTCTTGCCAGATATGTGGCAAGGCACACGTCAGGTGCGGTACTCAGCATGGCATACCGTATAGAGCCTATGACAAAAGCATAGGGGACGACCTTCGTCCTTCCTCTTTCTTCTGCCGTGGTCGAGCTTTAAGTCTTAACTTCATACCTTACAACTCAGGCAAGAACTCCTTCTTTGACTGATCCATCTTGAACACCTTCAAGATCATGTCAAGGTATGTGCTCATTTCAAAGTACCATTAAGCGTTTTGATCTATCCTTATAGATCTTGATGCTCAATGTTCAAGTAGCTTAATCCAGGCTTTCCATTGAAAAACACTTTCCAAATAACCCTATATGCTTTCCAGAAATTCTACGTCATTTCTGATCAACAATATGTCAACAACATATATTCATCAGAAATTCTATAGTGCTCCCACTCACTTCTTTGGAAATACAAGTTTCTCATAAACTTTGTATATACCCAAAATCTTTGATCATCTCATCAAAGCATACATTCCAACTCCGAGATGCTTACTCCAGTCCTTAGAAGGATTACTGGAGCTTTGCATACTTGTTAGCATCTTTCAGGATTGACAAAACCTTCCGGTTGTATCACATACAACCTTTCCTCAAGAAAATCGTCGAGGAAACAATGTTTTGACATCCTATCTGCAAGATTTCATAAATAATGCAGTAATCGCTAATATAATTCCAACAGACTCTTAGCATCGCTACGAGTGAGAAAGTCTCATCGTAGTCAACTCCTTGAACTTGTCGGAAAACATCTTAACGACAAGTCGAGCTTTCTTAATGGTGATACTTACCATCATTGTCCGTCTTCCTTTTAAAATCCATATGTACCTAACAGCCTTACGACCATCAAGTAGTTCTTCCAAAGTCTACACTTTGTTTTCAAATATGGATCCTCTCTTGGATTATATGGCCTCGAGCCATTTTGGAATCCAGGCCCACCATCGCTTCTCCATAGCTCGTAGGTTCATTGTTGTCTAGCAACATGACTTCCAAGACAGGATTACGTACCATTCTGAAGTAGTACGCATCCTTGTCATCCCATGAGGTTTGGTAGTGACTTCATCTGAAGTTTCATGATCACTATCATAAGCTTCCCCTTCAATTGGTGTAGGTGCCGCAGGAACAACTCCCTGTGCCCTGCCACACACTAGTTGAAGAGACGGTTCAATAACCTCATCAAGTCTCCACCATCCTCCCACTCAATTCTTTCGAGAGAAACTTTTCCTCGAGAAAGGACCCGATTCTAGAAACAATCCCTTATTGCTTTCGGATCTGAGACAGGAGGTATACCCAACTGTTTTGGGTGTCCTATGAAGATGCATTTATCCGCTTTGGGTTCGAGCTTATCAGCCTGAAACTTTTTCACATAAGCGTCGTAGCCCCAAACTTTTAAGAAATGACAGCTTAGGTTTCTCTAAACCATAGTTCATACGGTGTCATCTCATCGGAATTACGTGGTGCCCTATTTAAAGTGAATGTGGTTGTCTCTAATGCCTAACCCATAAACTATCGTGGTAATTCGATAAGAGACATCATGGTATGCATCATATCCAATAGGGTGCAGTTATGATGTTCGGACACACCATCACACTATGGTGTTCCACGCTGTATTAGTTGTGAAACAATTTCCACAATGTCTTAATTCTGTACCAAACTCGTAATTCAGATATTCATCTCTATGATCATATCATAGATATTTTATCCTCTTGTCACGACGATCTTTCAACTTCACCCTGAAATTACTTGAACCTTTCAATAATTCAGACTCGTAATTCATCAAGTAAATATACTCAACATCTACTCAAATCATCTGTGAAGTAAGAACATAACGATATCCACTACACGCCTCAGCACTCATTGGACTTCACACATCAAAATGTATTACTTCCAACAAGTTGCTTTCTAGTTCCATTTTACTGAAAACGAGGCTTTCAGTCATCTTGCCCATGTGGTATGATTTGCATGTCTCAAGTGATTCAAAATCAAGTGAGTCCAAACAGTCCATTTGCATGGAGTTTCTTCATGCATATACACCAATAGACATGGTTCGCATGTCTCAAACTTTTCAAAAACGAGTGAGCCCAAAGATCCATCAACATGGAGCTTCTTCATGTGTTTTATACCGATATGACTTACGTGGCAGTGCCACAAGTAGGTGGTACTATCATTACTATCTTATATCTTTTGGCATGAACATGTGTATCACTACGATCGAGATTCAATAAACCATTCATTTTAGGTGCAAGACCATTGAAGGTATTATTCAAATAAACAGAGTAACCATTATTCTCCTTAAATGAATAACCGTATTGCGATAGACATAATCCAATCATGTCTATGCTCAACGCAAACACCAATCTCGATGGTAGAGGGAGCGTGCGATGCTTGATCACATCAAGCTTGGGAAAAACTTCCAACACATATCGCCAGCTCACCTTTAACTAGTCTCCGTTTACTCCGCAGCCTTTTCTTTCGAGTTTACTAACACTTAGAAACCGAACCGGTATCTAATACCATGGTGCTACTAGGAGTACTAGTAAAGTACACATTAACACAATGTATATCCAATATACTTCTATCGACCTTGCCAGCCTTCTCATCTACCAAGTATCTAGGGTAATTCTGCTCCAGTGGTTGTTCCCCTTATTACAGAAGCACTTAGTCTCGGGTTTGGGTTCAACCTTGGGTTTCTTCGCTAGAGTAGCAGCTGATTTGTCGTTTCATGAAGTATCCCTTCTTGCCCTTGCCCTTCTTGAAACTAGTGGTTTCACCAACCATCAACAATTGATGCTCCTTCTTGATTTCTACTTTTGTGGTGTCAATGATTGCGAATATCTCAAGGATCATCATATATGTCCCTGATATATTATAGTTCATCACGAAGCTCTAGCAGCTTGGTGGTAATGACTTCGGAGAAACATCACTATCTCATCTGGAAGATCAACTCCCACTCGATTCAAATGATTGTTGTACTCAGACAATCTGAGCACAAGCTCAACAATTGAGCTTTTCTCCCTTAGTTTGCAGGCTAAGAAAATCGTCGGAGGTCTTATACCTCTTGACGTGGGCACGAGCCTGAAATCCCAATTTCAGCCCTCGAAACATCTCATATGTTTCGCGACGCTTCAAAACGTCTTCGGTACCTCAACTCTAAACCGTTTAACTGAACTATCACGTAGTTATCAAAATGTGTATGTCAGATGTTCACAACATCCACAGACGACATTCGAGGTTCAGCACACTGAGTGGTGCATTAAGGACATAAGCCTTCTACGAAGCAATGAGGACAATCCTCAGTTTACGGACCTAGTCCGCATAATTGCTACTATCATCTTTCAACTAAATTTTCTCTAGGAACATATCTAAATAGTAGAACTGAAGCGCGAGCCACGACATAATTTGCGAAGACCTTTTGACTATTTCAGGATAATTAAGTTCATCTTATGAACTCCCACTCAGATAGACATCCCTCTAGTCATCTAAGTGATTACATGATCCGAGTCAACTAGGCCATGTCCGATCATCACGTGAGACGGACTAGTCATCATCGATGAACATCTTCATGTTGATCGTATCTACCATACGACTCATGCTCGACCTTTCGGTCTCTTGTGTTCCGAGGCCATGTCTGTACATGCTAGGCTCGTCAAGTCAACCTAAGTGTTTCGCATGTGTAAATCTGTCTTACACCCGTTGTATGTGAACGTTAGAATCTATCACACCCGATCATCATGTAGTGCTTCGAAACGACGAACTTTCGCAACGGTGCACAGTTAGGGGGAACACTTTCTTGAAATTTTAGTGAGGGATCATCTTATTTAAGCTACCGTCGTTCTAAGCAAATAAGATGTAAAACATGATAAACATCACATGCAATCAAATAGTGACATGATATGGCCAATATCATTTTGCTCCTCTTGATCTCCATCTTCGGGGCTCCATGATCATCGTTGTCACCGGCATGACACCATGATCTCTATCATCATGATCTCCATCATCGTGTCTTCTTGAAGTTGTCTCGTCATCTATTACTTCTACTACTATGGCTAACGCTTTAGCAATAAAGTAAAGTAATTACATGACGTTTATGTTGACACGCAGGTCATAAATAAATTAAGACAACTCCTATGGCTCCTACCAGTTTTCATACTCATCGACATGCAAGTCGTGATTCCTATTACAAGAACATGATCAATCTCATACATCACATATATCATTCATCACATCCTTTTGGCCATATCACATCACAAGGCATATGCTGCAAAAACAAGTTAGACGTCCTCTAATTGTTGTTGCAAGTTTTTACGTGGCTGCTATAGGTTGCTAGCAAGAACATTTCTTACCTACGCCAAAACCACAACGTGAATTGCCAATTTCTATTTACCCTTCATAAGGACCCTGTTCATCGAATCCGATCCGACTAAAGTGGGAGAGACAGACACCCGCCAGCCACCTTATGAAACTAGTGCATGTCAGTCAGTGGAACCGGTCTCACATAAGCGTACGTGTAAGGTTGGTCCGAGCCGCTTCATCCCACAATGCCGCCGAATCAAGATAAGACTAGTAACGGCAAGTAAATTGACAAAATCGACGCCCAGAACTACTTTGTGTTCTACTCGTGCATAGAAACTACGCATAGACCTAGCTCATGATGCCACTGTCGGGGAACGTAGCAGAAATTCAAAATTTTCTACGCATCACCATGATCAATCTATGGAGTAATCTAGCAACGAGGGAAGGAGAGTGCGTCTACATACCCTTGTAGATCGCTAAGCGGAAGCGTTCAAGTGAACGGGGTTGAAGGAGTCGTACTCGTCGTGATCCAAATCACCGATGATCCTAGTGCGGAACGGACGGCACCTCCGTGTTCAACACACGCACAGCCCGGTGACGTCTCCTACGCCTTGATCCAGCAAGGGGAGAAGGAGAGGTTGGGGAAGACTCCATCCAGCAGCAGCACGACGGCGTGGTGGTGGTGGAGGAGCGTGGTACTCCAGCAGGGCTTCGCCAAGCACCGCAAGAGACGAGGAGGGAGAGAGGTAGGGCTGCGCCAGGGAGAGGTCAAAACTCATGTGTTGGCAGCCCCAAAGACCTCAACTATATATAGGGGAGAGGGAGGGGGCTGCGCCCTATCTAGGGTTCCCACCCCAAGGGGTGCGGCAGCCCCAAAGCCCATCTGGGCGGCGGCCAGGGGGGGGGGAGGGGAGACTTGCCCCCCAAGTAAGGTGGAGGCGCCCCCTCCCCAAACCCTAGGCGCCTTGGGCCCTTGTGGGGGGGCGCACCAGCCCACCTGGGGCTGGTCCCCTCCCACACTTGGCTCATGCAGCCCTCCAGGGCTGGTGGCCCCACTTGGTGGACCCCCGGGACCCTCCTGGTGGTCCCGATACATTACCGATAGCAACCGAAACCTTTCCGGTGACCAAAACAGGACTTTCCATATATAAAGCTTTACCTCCAGACCATTCCGGAACTCCTCGTGATGTCCGGGATCTCATCCGGGACTCCGAACAACATTCGGTAATCACGTATATCTATTCCCTATAACCCTAGCGTCATCGAACATTAAGTGTGTAGACCCTACGGGTTCGGGAAACATGCAGACATGACCGAGACACCTCTCCGGTCAATAACCAACAGCGGGATCTGGATACCCATGTTGGCTCCCACATGCTCCACGATGATCTCATCGGATGAACCACGATGTCAAGGACTTAATCAATCCCGTATACAATTCCCTTTGTCTAGCGGTACGATACTTGCCCGAGATTCGATCGTTGGTATCCCGATACCTGGTTCAATCTCGTTACCGGCAAGTCTCTTTTACTCGTTCCGTAACACATCATCCCGTGATCAACTCCTTGATCACATTGTGCACATTATGATGATGTCCTACCGAGTGGGCCCAGAGATACCTCTCCGTTTACACGGAGTGACAAATCCCAGTCTCGATTCGTGCAGCACAAAAGACACTTTCGGAGATACCTGTAGTGTACCTTTTTAGCCACCCAGTTACGTTGTGACGTTTGGCACACCCAAAGCACTCCTACGGTATCCGGGAGTTGCACAATCTCATGGTCTAAGGAAATGATACTTGACATTAGAAAAAGCTTTAGCATACGAACTACATGATCTTGTGCTAGGCTTAGGATTGGGTCTTGTTCATCACATCATTCTCCTAATGATGTGATCCCGTTATCAATGACATCCAATGTCCATGGTCAGGAAACCGTAACCATCTATTGATCAACGAGTTAGTCAACTAGAGGCTTACTAGGGACATGATGTTGTCTATGTATCCACACATGTATCTGAGTTTCCTATCAATACAATTCTAGCATGGATAATAAACGATTATCATGAACAAGGAAATATAATAATAACCAATTTATTATTGCCTCTAGGGCATATTTCCAACACACGACGTGTCTCCTGATGTCCGGAAGCTGACGTTTGTGCTGACGACCCAGTTCTTTGTCGTCAGACGGCAAACGACAAAGCCTCCCGTTAGCCAGCTAACGGGGCTAACGCATGGATTTTGCCGTCCATGTTATTTGCCATCTGCCACTGACGGCAAAGGGCCTTTGCCATCTGCTTTGAGGAAGCTGACGACAAAGAACATGTTTACCGTCACTTTCTTTGTCGGGCAGGTTTGCCGTCAGTGGCAGACGGCAAAGAGCTTTGTCGTTTGCTTTTGGTGCCTTTGCCGTTTTCCATGGCAGACGACAAATAAGCTGCTTCCTGTAGTGTTCATTAGGGCTACCCGAAAGTTATTCTTTCATAACAAGATTTAGCAAAGCAACATTAATATCACAAGTCTCCGCACTAGCCGTGGAAGAGCAATAGGAGTACTAATACAATCATTATTATTAGTATTGGATAAATCACACAATTTTGTATTCTCTTGAGACATCGTGGCTATGCAAACAGGAAAACGAGCAAACAAGAAAAAGGCAAAAAGGAAAATATTTTTATATTTTTGTAAAAGCTTTTCTATAAATGGGGGAGATAAAAACGAGAGGCAAATGGCAAATAATGTAAATGCAAGGACATGAAAGTTTATGCGTAGGTACTTGATAGATGTTGATGATGTCTCCCCAGCAACGCTGCTAAATTTTTTCCTGCTACTTGTGAACTGTGTTGGGATTTCCCGAAGAGGAGATGATGATGCAGTACAGTAGAGATAAGTATTTCCCTCAGTTATGAACCAAGGTTATCAACCCAGTAAGAGAACCAAGCAACAACTTGTTAGTAACACCCGCACACAAATAACAAATCCTTGCAACCCAATGCGAACAAAGGGTTGTCAATCCCGTGATGGTTACAAGCAAGATTAAATTGTATGGTATTTGATAGATAGATTGAAAAAAATACAAAATAAACTAAATAAAAGAAAAACGCAGCAAGGAATGTTTAGTTTTCATATCTTTATCTTTATCTTTATCTTTACCTAATAATAAAGGGGCTATTGCTTCTTACCAACGTAATTTCGTCCGTAGTTTGGTCCGTCCGTATATACCTTATATCATCTATCGTCCTGCTGCAGCGTTGTGCGTTAGCGCTCGACAAAAAAACTGATACATGCACGCGAAGCCACAGCCTGTAGCAAAGTCCTAATACAATACGGTGCCACAACTTGCCGTGAACTGACACAAATACACCCAGCCACGGCCGGCCCTCCTTCGATAAATACAGCCACAACTAAGCCTCCTCCTCTACTTCTTCGAAGCACGACCTATGGTCTCGATCTGGGTGGGATTGGCCTCCATCGGCCCGTGCACGTCGTGCCGTGTTGCCGGACGGCGAGCACTCGGTACCCTAGGCACTACGGCATACCGTCTCAACGAGATGACATAGATAGGCACATGACACCAAATCGTGGAGCCCGACGACGAGGATGGGCTTACAGAGCTTGGCCGACCGCTAGCATCACCGTCTCACGAAGTCTTCTCCTGCATCATGATATTCATATCCGCCTGCTTAATTTTTCATCCTCAGTTCACAAGAAATCATCATCGGCGGCAACGATCGGACGATGACACTCCAGAGACCAATTAACACTCCGAGGAATTCCTTCAATGCGGGCGTGAACTGGGCGCCGCCGTGGGAGCGTGCAGGCAGGCACACTATGCAGTAGCAGGATGGGTGACTGCAGTATCACGATGGACTCATCGCCCCAGTCATGACAGCTCCCCCGCCGAACCAACGAGATCGAAGCTATGCAGGCGAGCCCAGTGCTGGAGGAGGGCCGGCCTAACCTTCCCGGTGAAGAAATCCCTACAAGCAAATTCAGAATTAGACCGTGCTACTTGCGTCCTTACGAAATTCTGAGTCATATAGATTGGATCGCCTAATCATGTCAGGCGCACGTGCGGTTCCAGAACGGCACTTGGTAGCAAGGCCCTTGAAGAAATCTTTCAGTAAGACGGCCAGGAGGCCGATGGCAGGGTCGCCGTGCCAGACAGCGACGTTGGCAACCTCCGTGGCTATATATATTGCCGGGCCTTGCCTTCTGATAGTGATACATAACCAAATAGCTGATGACGACAATGATGTTGAACCCCATCAGCGCCATCGTCCCGACCCCGCGCGGCAGTCGAACACCTCGCTGGTGCAGGACCTCCCACAGGCCACTGCTGTGTCCGACGTCCACGTCAGTGACCTCTGTGTCCGTAGTGCTGGGCCTTGCCTTTCTGAATTCTGGTAGAACCCTAGATAGCTGATGACACTGATAATGCATGCCGAACCCCATCCGCACCATCGTCCCAAGCCCGTACAGCAGGCGGCCACCTCGCTGGTGCAGTACCTCCGTGGGATGCCGCCGCGGCTGGCAGGCTGGACTCCTACACCACCGCCGCCTGTACCTCCTCGGGGCTCATCCTTTGCATGTCAGCATTGCGACACCACTCCTCCATGTCAGCTGCTCTTCGCCATGCGCCTATGCATGTGTCCTCCTTTGGCTTGTCACTGGTGTGTTCGTGCAGGCATTATGTGTTGTACTATGGAGCTGTGTAGTTTGTGTGAGTCCGACGCGTGCGTACGGTCTGTATCGGAGGCTTGTGCAACAGCTATTGTTGTATGGAGCAAGCTTCGTGAAGTCTGCCATGAGATGGTGCACATAATGCAAAATGCAACACGTAGTAGGGACGGGTGTTGCAAGCTCGCAGGCGAGGCGAACGAGGCGGCGCCAGATTCTGCCCGGTGCTCTATGATAGATGCACATGTGAGTTCTTCATTTTGTGGTGAGTTATCCACATTTGGGATGCATACGCACCAGTATCCTGAAACAAAAGTAAAACAAACAATCGACCATATCTTTTGGATAGAGTTTGGCTTTCAATCTCTATTTTCTATTACGATTGACATATCATACAATTCTACATTATAGGAACCAAAAACATCTACAAGCAAAAAAGACGAATTGTCAGATCATTTGTATTTAAAATACAACCAATTTTTTGAAGATTAATAAATAAATACTACTGATTGCCTTAACCTTTTTATCTCCAATTGCTTCAAGCAAAAGAATAGTAATATTAAATTATGAACGTCGCTTCGGGTAGTTCCTCCTCCCCGTGTGTCGGTGTGTGTGCAACCTCCCCAAACAGCATGCTCACGTCTCATTGTCGACGCCTCGAGAAGCATATTGCCATGGGAGCTCCTACAAAAGCAAGATCTTGACGACACTGACCAAGTATTCTTCCTAGGGTACCATTAAAATTGCATAGTCAAGGTGGCAACTGGCAGGGGCAGAATACTTTGCGATCGTCACTCTGGTGCACCTCGACAGCGATGGTTGAGGTGGACATCAAGTATAAGTGGTATAACCTCACCTTCTACCTCGACAGGATGAGCTTAGCGAAGACTTTATCATGCACGAGTATAAGATTATATCTGCCACCCCCAGCCACCATACTCACCCGCCTCAAGGTCACAAAAGATCCAAAGAACTGGATAGTGAAGGGGATGGCTGTGACCTCTGCCAACACCAGATTGTTTGCCCAGTCCAAAATCAGTTAAGCCCCGAGCTATGATGTGTCTCCATAATATGGTCAAGCCTGCTTCATGAAAATTGGTATTCGCTCCTCAGTGAAGCACATGCGTTTCAATCAATGTTTGATGCGGCCATCAGAATGTTGTTCTAACGTGGTCTTTCCGTGTCATTTTGTCAGGCTTATCCTTACGAGTTTAGATTAGCGAGCCGCAATATGCCAGTGGTCTGGTTGCACACTCAGCATGTATTGTTAATAGTGATCCATTGAAAAATTTATTTATTTTCTCTCCCGTTGCAACGCACGGGCATGTGTGCTAGTATGATAAAAGATAGACTCGGGGGCCATAGTTTTCGCTAGAGGCTTCTCTCTTGAAAATATCATACGGTGGGTAATTTTTTTTACTGTTGGACAATTGATAGAAAAGCAAATAATTATGACAATATGCAATGCATTGATCATGTATATAGGCATCACGTCCGAGACAAGTAGACCAACTCCCACCTACATCTAGTACTATTACTCTACACATCGACCACTATCCGGCATCCGTCTAGTGTATTAAGTTAGTAAAAAACGGAGTAACGCCTTCATCAAGATGACATGATGTAGACAAGATAAACTCACGTATGAATAAACCCTATCTTTTTACCCTTAATAGCAACGATACAATACGTGTCATGTCCCCTTCTGTCACCGGGATTGAACGCCACAAGATCGAAACCATTACAAAGCACCTCTCCCATTGCAAGAAAGATCAATCTAGCTGGCCAAACCAAATCAATAGATCGGAGAGAAATATGATGCTATAACAATGATGCATAAAAGATTCAAAGAAAAATCAAATAATATTCATGGATAGATCTGATCATAAACTCACAATTCATTGGATCCCAACAAACACACCGCAAAAAGTAATTACATCGGATAGAACTCCAAGGAAATCGAGGAGACCATTGTATTGAAGATCGAATAGAGAGAATAAGCCTAGCTACTAACTATGGACCTGTAGGTCTATGGTAAACTACTCATGCATCATCGGAAGGGCAGCAGGGATGATGTAGAGCCCCTCCGTGAACGAATCCCCCTCCGGCAGAGTGCCGAAAAAGGCCTCCAGATGGGATCTGTCAAGAACATGAACTTGTCGCGGCAGAAAAAGTATTTCGTGGACTCCTCTGTTGGTTTCCTAATTTTAAAGAATTTATAGAGGTGAAGGTAGGTCAAACGGAGCCACGTGGGCCCCACAAACCACTAGGCGCGCCCTACCCCCTGGGCATGCCCTGGTGCCTCGTGGGCCACTGTGCCATGTTCTCTTCCCCTCCTGAAGCTTCCAGGGTCTCTTATTGCCAGAAAAAAATCTCCAAAAAGTTTCATGCCATTTGGACTTCGTTTGGTACTAATATTCTGAAAAACCAAAAAGAAGCAAAAAATAGCAATTACCACTAGGCACTAAGTTAATAGGTTAGCCTAAAAAATGATATATAATTGCTTGAAAGTGTATATAAAAATCCAAGGTTGATACTCTAATAGCATGGAACAATAAAAAATTATAGATACACTGGAGACATATCAGGTTTCTGTTGAGTTTTGTGTGCTGAAGTTTTCAAGTTTTAGGTGAAATCACGATGGATGAAGGAATAAGGACCTGAAATACCCTAAGCTTGGGGATGCCCAAGGAACCCCAGGTAATATTCAAGAAGACCCAAGCATCTAAGCTTGGGAATCCCCTCTTTCGTCTAAAATCCTTCGGTATACTACTTGGAGCTATATTTTTATTCATCATATGATATGAGTTTTGCTTGGAGTGTCTTGTATCATAGTAGTCTTTACTTTGTTTGATTTTTAGTTCACCACAATCATCATTTGCTACACACACCTTTTGAGAGGGACACGTATGTATCTCTGATTTATTAGATTACTTTATGTGCTTCACTTATTGTAACATCTCAAATTTTCAATTTGGAATGTTATATATTAGATCATCATTGCATATCATATTTTATTGCATTTTGGCTTGATCCTAGAAATTATACGCAACTCAAGGACCTACGGAGAGAGTTGGGGATTTCGTTATTTTCATATTTGAGTTTTTCTCGAATTTTGAAAAAAGGATCGTTTGATTTTTATTATTTTATCTTCGAATATTTCTTTTATAAAAATAAAAGAGAGGGATAAAATGACTTCCTCACAATAAAGAAATATTGGAGATTTAATGTTAAAATCAAATAAGAGTTTTATTCGGATTTTTATCACTATTTTATTTGAATTAGGAAAAAAATATGTGTTTTTCAAATTTGTATTAGAGTCCCAAATAAATGTTCACCTTATCCGGTAGATTTTTAGAGGGCGAAGAAAATTTATTTCAGGATTTTTGGAGTCTGTTTAGTAGTTCTTTTATTTGTTTTTCTTTGCGGAATAATTGAAAAGAAAAGTTACCGACCAACCGGCACATGTCCGCCTGGGACACCGACCCGGCCGGCCCTTTAAGAGGCGAGGGGCCCGAGCCGCCAAACCCTAGCCAGCCCAGCCCCGCACCCCGTCGCCAGCCCCGCCGCCCGCGCCGCCGCCCCGCCGGAGTACGCCGCCGCAGCCTCGCCGCCCGCCGCTGCCCCGCCGGAGTACGCCGCCGCAGCCTCGCCGCCCGCCGCCGCCGCCGCTGACCCGTTCCATGAGGTAGCCATCGTTTTTTTATAAAACCGATCGGTTTTATTTAGTAAACCCTAGATCTGTTTTTTCAGATCTGGTTCGGTTTTTTTGGTTTAGTTATTTAGGGGATGCTCGTCCGTACGTTCGTTTTAACGAACGGTATTCGCCCGTTACCCACAGACGGGCGAACGTTCGTTCGTTAGCCTGTTCGTTAGTTTTTCTTTTTCTCGGAGTTTCCACGATTATTCTCGATCACGATTTCTGATCCGATTTTCGTTTTAGTTTATCTTTTTGCTCGTTTATCGGAATCAGGCGATTCAAGTGCCTAGAGTTTCATCTCGAAGCCCTCTTTCTGTTTAACCAACTTAAACAAGTTTTTGCTACTGTAAAATTTGACTTTAGTCCAGATTAGTAAACGAAGCTTGTTTCTTTCGCAGTTTGAGTTTCGTTGCTTAGTTTGATTTCATTCTTTTTGCAAACCGGAGTTCTTAAGTTGAAATTTTTGGTTAGATCTTCTTATTTGAGTTTTACCCGTGCCCCTTGTCTGATTGCTTATTGTATGCTTGTTTGATTGCGATAGAGTACCCGGAGTGCGAAGCGTGCTACTACGAGTCTCTAGGTTTCACGGATCATCAGCAAGGCAAGTAACACTTTGATCATACCTCTTTACTACCCAGTTTTATTGCATTAGATCAATCCTCAAAAACTTGCATGGTTAGGATCTGAATAAATTGTGGGTTGGGAAGTAGATGGGGTAGAACCTATTCACCTGTTTATTATCAAACCCTTGTGAGTTACTTCTATGTTATGCTTATATTGCCATGCTATGCTCGTAGACGTGGATTGGGTTTGAGAGTATCCATGACAGATGTGAGTTGTTAATTAATGGTTAACTTAAGGTGGCAACTTTAATGCACATTTGGGTGGATTGAGGCACCTGGGGAACCTAGTGATTGCCTGTATTTTTGGAAATCCCGGGGTACCGTGTGATTCTCCTATGGACTGCCACCCAGGCTCAAAGGGATCATAAGATTATTCATGCTGGAAACTTCCGTGTGCAGCCACATGCCAATATGGGCTCTGGCATAGTTGAGTAAGTTGTGGGAAACCTTTCCATGATTGACTAGCAGATGTAGAGGATTGTAGGTGTACAAGTCTATCTATCGGTTAAGGGGACCTCTTCGGAAAGACTGTGTCTCGGTCGTCCGTTTCTCAAACATTATGTAGTGCGAGAAATCTAACGGAGTAGATCGAGTCTTGTGGGGAAAAGTGCACACACCTCTGCAGAGTGTACAAACTAATCATGGTTAGCCATGTCCCCAGTTATGGACGTCTTGAGTATCTAGTTTCCGGATTATCATGTCGATCTGATCACTCTTAATATAAATTTGATTGGGTTATTAATTACTTTTAGTTGGGATTGAGAGGGGGTTTACCTTCTCAATGTTTTTCAACCAACTTTGTAGTTAAATAAAATATATTCCTTTGCAGTAGGGAAAATTGGCTTTCCGCAAAACATATAACCATACAGCCTCCACCAGCCATATATGCATGTAGTGATAGCATTATTCTGTTCATTACTCTCTTTTGTTGCATTGCCAGCATATTCCATGTGCTGACCCATTTCGGGCTGCAACATATCATGTTGCAGACTTTTTAGACGATGAGTAAGGAGCCTTAGGTCGTGGTCTTTCACTCAGTGATGCTGTTGGAGTTGATGGACTCACTTTATCTTTCAAGCCTTCCGCTGTTATCGTATTAGATGGCCTTAAGTCATATTTATTGTAATAAGTTCTCTTTGAGACATTCGATGTAATAAGTGTGTGATTGCTACTCTGTTATAAATCCTCAAGTACTGTGCATGTCAGCATTACCAATCCAGGGATGACACTGATGCACAGAGATCAGACTGTTTGAGGTCTGGTCGCTACAAGATGGTATCAGAGCACACGCTGACTGTAGGACACGACCACTCAGCTAAAGCCCTAGATCACTACTCTCTTCTCATTTCTGACTCCTCTCCATTTTTATACTCTTTAGGATGGCGGATGCAAGGAACAAGTTTGCACAACCGGATGAAGAAACACCCTTTGGACGACACTTGAAGGAAGTCACTAGGTACCTGAACATTGGCATACCAAGCTTCATCGGGACTTACAATGCCACTTTACCAGAAGAGGAGCGCTGGATGATTCAAGTTCAAGTTCCAGGAAGGACATTTACGCCAGTCACTGAGCCTATAGAGTTTTCCTTCGATGCACCAACCTGGATTTTAGGAAAGAGTATGGCAGCCCACTTCACCATGGGACGCATTGGAGAAGTTTACCACAAGGATCTCAAGGACACTATCTACCAGATTTTTGGGCACCGAGATTAGCAATGGGAGATGATCAGCACCAGGAAGGATAGATCCATTGCCGCTTTCATCCAGGAGTTAAACCAGCACATGCATCGCCAGGAGAACCAGATGTGTGCAGGCATGATAGATCTGAAGAAGGCATGACAAGGATCACGGAGCTTGAAGAAGAACTCAAGGCAACTCGCGAATATTATGAGGAGGAAATCGTCGTACTAGTGGAGAAGAATGACGACCTAACAAGGAAGCTAGGAGTATTCATGGGAGACCCCGCACCATGAGGAGAAGATGACGGTTCCACTTGCCCAAAGAACTACATCATGATCAACGACACGGACTCGGACCCCGACGATAGCGATGATGACTATGTTGATGAAGCTGGAGCAGATATCATGGAGTCTCCGACCGATCAATATTTCTAGTTGACCACCATATCAGTAGTAGTATTCCACCATGTATATAGTATAGTCCGAGCACTTTTGTAACGATAGTTCTAGACCGATTGTATGCCCTTGCTTGATTTATTGAGTGATATGATTGTGTTTGTCTCATGTGCATATGGGTAGTGTTTTCTCACTAGACCTCATTCTATTCTATTTCTCTTCCCTCTAAACCCTTAGATGCCTCCGAGGCGTGACCCCGGATTTACCTTTCCACCGGAGCTCACTCAGTTGATCCAGCAACAGAATACCCTGATGCAGTTGTTAGTTCAGAACCAAGGCAACAACAACAACAACAACAACCCACCACCACCACCACCAGTTGACAACTTAGCCCGTTTTCTGAGGTTGCAGTCGCCGGTGTTTTCCAGTAGCACCGAGCCGATAGTGGCAGATGATTGGCTCCGCAGGATTGGAAGGGAGTTAACCACTGCAGGATGCATAGATGCTGAGAATGTGCATTTTGCCGCACACCAATTGGATGGACCAGCAGCCTCATGGTGGGAGAATTACACTGTCACCTATCCTATAGCCACGGTTACATGGGACCAGTTCCAGCAGGCTTTTCGCACAGCCCATGTATCAGTAGGAGCTATGGCCATACAGAAGCGTGAGTTTCGCAACTTATGCCAAGGAGGACGCACCGTTAGCCACTATGTGGATGACTTTAGCAAGCTAGCACGTTATACCCCAGATGACGTTGCTAAGGATGCAGCTAAGCAGGAGAAGTTTCTGGAAGGACTGAATGATGAGCCGAGCATGCAGTTGATGGTAGCAACCTTTAATAACTACCAACGGTTGGTAGATAGAGCTCTCATGCTTGAAGGGAAGCAGCAGCAGATTGACAACCGCAAGAGGAAGTATGGACAAGGGAAGTATAATTCTGGAGCTCAGTAGAGACCCTGTTTCACCCCGAACTCGGGAGGACCCTTACAGCATAACCATGGAGGTCACAATCACACTGGAGGAAGTTCGCACAACCATAGTGGCCCCAAGAATGGAAATGGTAATGAAGGAAGTAACGGACATAACCGTTCCAACCCAGCAACGCCCGCCAAGAAAGATCTAAGCCACGTTACTTGCTACAAGTGCCAGAAGACTGGACATTACACCAATGAATGTCCTGAAGCTAAGAATGGAAACGACAATGGAAGCTCAGGGAAGAAGCCCAACCCTTTCAACAGGGGACAAGTGAACCCGTTAACGTGGAGGAGATTGAAGCCCAGCCAGATGCAGTAATAGGTAAGTTTTTGGTTAAGTCATTTACTACAGTCGTGCTTTTCGATACTGGTGCATCGCATTCATACATATCAAGGGGATTTGTGGATAAGTGTAAACTGCCCACCAAAGTTCTTAGTACACCTATATTAGTGAGCTTGCCAGGAGCCGAGTATATGGCAAGCCAAGGATGTTTTCAGATGCCATTGACCATAGGTAGGCACGTTTTCCCCTCAGATCTGATAATTTTGGAGTCGCAAGATTTGGATGTGATTCTAGGTATGGAGTGGCTATCGATGTATGGAGGAAACATCGATTGCGCCAGTAAGTCTATTTTGCTCACCACCCCAGAAGGAAGAAGGATCAAGTATGTATCCTGGCATGCGCCGATTAGGACTCAAGTAAATTCCTTATCAGGAGTTGTACATGAGGAAGTACCAGTGGTGAAGGATTTCCCGGATGTATTTCCAGAAGAGTTGCCAGGCATGCCGTCGGATAGGGACATTGAGTTTTTGGTTGAGCTTTTGCTAGGCACAGGGCCAATATCTAAGAGACCGTACAGGATGCCCGCACATGATTTAGAAGAAATTAAGAAACAGATTAAGGAGTTACTGGATAAAGGATATATTCTCCCAAGCTCGTCACCTTGGGGATCACCCGTACTTCTAGTGGAGAAGAAGGATGGATCGTTGAGGATGGTTGTTGATTATCGAGGATTGAATGAGGTGACGATCAAGAACAAGTACCCCCTGCCGATGATCAATGATTTGTTTGATCAGCTACAAGGAGCTAAGGTGTTTTCCAAGATCGATATGCGATCAGGGTACCACCAGTTGAAGATTCGAGAGCAGGATATACCTAAGACAGCTTTTACCACAAGGTACGGGCTATATGAGTATACCGTTATGTCATTTGGCCTGACTAACGCACCTGCCTATTTCATGAACATGATGAATAAGGTGTTTATGGAGTTTTTAGATAAGTTCATTGTGGTGTTCATTGATGATATTCTGGTCTACTCGAAGAATGAAGAGGAGCATAAGGAGCATTTGCGTTTGGTACTTGAGAAGCTGAAAGAACATCAGTTATACACCAAGTTCAGCAAGTGTGAGTTTTGGTTGAAGGAAGTTGGATTCCTTGGACATGTTATATCCGGAGAAGGAATAGCGGTAGACCCCAACAAAGTCGTCACTGTGACAAATTGGGAGGCACCCACGTCAGTTGGAGACATCCGGAGTTTTCTTGGACTCGCGGGATACTACCGGAGGTTCATTGAGAATTTCTAGAAGATTGCAAAGCCTATGACGGAGTTGTTGAAGAAGGACACCAAGTTCAAATGGACTGAGGAATGTGAGGCTAGTTTTCAGGAATTGAAGAAACGTTTGGTTACATTACCAGTGTTGATTCTGCCAGATCAACGCAAAGATTATGAAGTGTATTCCGACGCTTCTCGCCGAGGACTTGGAGCAGTGTTTATGCAGGAAGGAAGAGTTGTTTCATATGCCTCACGACAGCTTAAACCCCATGAGTTGAATTATGCTACCCATGATTTGGAGTTAGCAGCCGTAGTGCATGCATTGAAGAATTGGAGATATTTTCTCATCGGAAATCATTGTGAGGTATACACGGATCACAAGAGTTTGAAGTATATCTTCACGCAGAAGGAGTTGAATCTCAGGAAAAGGAGATGGTGGGGACTCATAAAGGTTTATGATATGGAGTTGCACTATCATCCCGGAAAGGCTAACGTAGTAGATCAACTCTTGTAATATTCATATCATCAAGATCAATCAAGTAGGAAGTAGGGTATTACCTCCATCGAGAGGGCTCGAACTTGGGTAAACATTGTGTCCCCGGCCTCCTATTACCATCAGCCTTAGACGCACAGTTCAGGACCCCCTACCCGAGATCCGCTGGTTTTGACACCGACATTGGTGCTTTCATTTAGAGTTCCACTGTATCGTCACGTAAAGGCTTGATGGCTCCTTCGATCATCGGCAACGATGCGATCCAAGTTGAGGTTTTTTTTCTCGGACAAATCTTCGTATTTGGCGGCTTCATACTGCGGGCCAACTCACTTGGCCATCTGGAGCAGATCGAGAGCTACGCCCCTGGCCATCAGGTCAGGTTTGGAAGCTTGAACTATACTGCCGACATCTGCAGAGACTTGATATTCGACAGATTCAAGTCCATGTTAGGTGCGCCGCACAGTCACAATGAGCATGACTTAGCTCTGCCGTCGGACGGTGTTCGGGAGATCACACCTGTGGCTACTCCGGCCCTCAATCCATAGCAGATCGTGCCGTCCGAGGACGGGTGGATGGACCCTGCCATAGAGGCCACACACTTAGCGGCGATAGAGCCGAATACTGACTTCACCTCCTATGAGACCTGTGTTGCCGGACCCTTGGATTCGTCCCCGGCCACAGGCTCCGAACCGCCTGCGTCTGTGCCTATCAAATCTGATTGGGCACCGATCATGGAGTGTACCTCTGCGGATATCTTTCAGCACTCGCCCCTTGGGCGACGTGCTAAATTCATTGAGGCCTCTCTCCTTGTCAGGAGACCCTTGGCCGAACTATGTCCGGCTTGAGTGGGAAGCAGACGACGAAGAAATTCATTCCCCACCCACCACCCACTTAATAGCCACTGTCGACGACTTAACCGACATGCTTGATTTCGGCTCCGAAGACATCGACAGTATGGATGACGATGCAGGAGAAGAATAGGAACCACCGCCCACAGGGCGCTGGACAGCCACCTCATCATATGATATATACATGGTGGACACCCCCAAAGAAAGCGATGGCAATAAGTCAACTGAGGATAATCCCCTTGAGAAGCAATCTAAGCACCAGCGTCATTGACGCTGCTCTAAGCCCCGCCATAGCAAAAGCAGCGATACCGGCATAAGAGACAATAACGTTGCGGATAGTGTCGAAGACGAATACAATCCCCTCCAGCCAGGCTTCGAGCGGGAGGATGGGCAAGCTAGCCCTAAGGAACAGGCGATAGATGGAGAATCAGTGGATGACAATTACATGCCCCTCTCCGAAGACGAGGTGAGCCTCGGCGACGAAGAATTTATCGTGCCTGAGAATCCCGTCGAGCAGGAGCGCTTCAAGTGCCGGCTTATAGCCACAGCAAAAAGCCTGAAGAAAAAGCAGCAGCAGCTTCAAGCTGATCAAGATCTGCTAGCGGATAGATGGACGAAGGTCCTGGCAGCCAAGGAATACGAACTAGAGCGCCCAACCAAAAGTTACCCAGAGCGCAAGTTGCTACCCCTACTTGAGGAGGAAGCATTAAAGCCTACACTACAAGCATATGATGCGGCTGACCGGCCACCTCGTGGCCGAGACAAAGCGGCATATCAGCCCAAAGTCCAGCCCGCACCCCGTCACCAGTCAAACAAAAACACCAAGGCCCGAGGCTACACGCAAGACCTGTGAGACATATTGGAAAACAAAGCAGGACATACAAGATCGATCTACGGATCACAGGGGCGCGCCCCAACGCGTCACAACGACCGTCACGTCGGATATACTAAAAGCACATCCGGCCGGGCTGAATACATCAGACAAGACTCGTATGAACTGCGTCGTGACATAGCCCGGCACAGAGGCACCACATAGCCCCTATGCTTCACCGACGAAGTAATGGATCACAAATTCCCATAAGGGTTTAAACCCGTGAACATTGAATCATATGATGGTACAACAGACCCCGCGATATGGATTGAAGATTTCCTCCTCCACATCCACATGGCCCGCGGTGACGATCCACATGCCATCAAGTACCTCCCACTAAAACTCACAGGGTCGGCTCGACATTGGCTGAATAGCCTGCCGGCAAACTCCATTGGCAGTTGGGAGAACTTGGAAGACGCATTCCTTGACAACTTCCAGGGCACTTATGTGCGACCACCAGATGCTGATGACTTGAGTTGTCGGCGGTTTGGTGCGACATATGCCAACGGATGGCTTATCATGGTGGGGGCGAGTAGAACATCGCCGGTGCCTGGAAACGGGATGAGGCGAAGACATGCACGCCGGCGAATCTTACCCAGCTTCAGGGCTCTCCAGGGAGATAACACCCCTACTGCTGCTCTGCGGGGTCTCCGCATGATCACTATGGCCAAGTGTTTACATGGTTGCTCCTTGAGCTGTTTCTTAGAGGTAGGAGAGGGCAAGGCTAGCTCTCTCCTTCTATCTGGTATGGTCTAGAGCTACTAGGTTCCAACCCTTCGCATGGGTGCCCTCGGGGGTTTATATATGCCTACCCCCAGAGGTACAATGGTAGTTTGACTGGGTGCGGGCCCAGCCGTCAGTGGCTCCGACCTCCGACTTCTCCGCCGACTGCTGGGGCCCGCTGACTGGTGGGCCCAGTCTGGTACGGAGCCGACAGGCCGCGTCCGCCGCGGGCGGGTCTTGCCGGCTGCTGATTACTGTAGCCGTGCTCCTGATGACGCAGGCTTGGTCATGGGGTCGTGGCAAGAGCCCCGCCACCTGGCGGGCGATCACTATGGCCACTCCCCATCTCATCTTGATTAATGGCGCGTGGGCCCCCAGGGAGGGCTTGTCCGACTCCCCCAGGCCGACTCCCGACGGGTCCGACTGGCGTTTCTCCCGCCGTCTCTCGAGGTCTCGCTGACTGGTGGGCCCCGCTGCCTCCAGGCCTTACAGACAAGCCGTTGTGGGCACATGACTTGGTACTGTGGTGCTGATGTTAGGGCCGGCTGGGCAATAGTGCCACGCCGCACGGAGATCTTCCCGAGTACGGCGTGATGTGGCCATTCCTGCCCTTGGTAAGGGGCGGGGAGTGGGCTTCACTGTAGCCACGCCCCTGCCCCGTCCCCTTCGGTGAGGTCATGATTTGTTGGAGTCTTCGGCCGACTCCCCAAAGCCGGCTTCTCTGGAAGTCGTCCGTGGGACTCAGCCATGAGCGGGCAGTCGGCCGCCCTTGCCGTCGACTCCTCAGGAGGCGGCTCTTCGCCCCGGGGTCTTGAGGGACGCAGCCTGCCCCGATGTCTTGAAAGGTTATGGTCCTCGGGTTGGCCTACCCGTGGCCCATTACTCCGACAGTAGTCCCCGAAGCTGGTGAGGCGCCGCGGACGATCGGCCGGGAAGCCTCAGCAGTTTCTCTTTCTGGGCGCTCAACACATGGTCTTTGATTGACTTCTGTCGGGCCGTCTAGAAGGAGTCGGACTTGCCCAACTTGGACTTACCCAATTCTGACTTGCTCAGTAGTTCAAACGTCGCGGTGGGATTTCAAGTGGCGTGCTAGCTAAGCCTCCAGGCTGCCGCCCGTTCTTGGCCTACCACGCGAGGGCACGTGGCCAGGCCATCCTGCCGGCCTACGTGCGTGACGGGACATGCCCATAGGCGGGGCCCGCCACTACCGCGCCTCGGCGCCCGAGCGGATCCGCTGTGGCCCCGGTGGACGGTTGGGATTCCCGTGGAGTTACTGCGCAGTAACTTTACGGGGATCGTGGGGGTCGTGGGGTTGTGGGCACAGTAAATCCCCACGTCCGCCCCCTCGGCTTCGTAGCCCACGGGGCTATAAGTAGGGGGAAGAGGGGGGCATGCGTGCCCCTCCTTCCCACTACCTCTCGTTCTCTTTCTCCTCGCCGCTCCTCGCTCTCCTCCTTCATCTTCTCTTCTTCGCTCCGCCGCACGCCCAAGCTCCGGCGAACACCGCGGTGATAGCTCGCGATGAGTTCTTCCTCCACTGCCGTGCCTCCCCCAATGCGCTCTGCCACCTGGGACGGTTCCGAAGTCGATGAAGACCACATCAAGTTCCTCCGCCGGACCCGTCGACTTCCCGGCAAGGATCGCGTGCAGGTGCGTCTTGTGCCAGAGGGGGAGATTTCCCCCGCCCCGCAGGAAGGCGAGCGGGTCATCTTCCGCTCACACTGCCTGCGAGGGCTGGGGCTGCCGGCTAGCAGATTTTTTCGGTCTTTCATGGAGTTTTACGTCCTCCAGCCGCACCACCTCACCCCCAACACCGTGGTGCTACTGTCCGCCTTCGTGGCCTTTTGCGAAGGCTTCCTCGGAGTCCTCCCCACCCTCGAGCTCTGGGGGGAGTTTTTCTTCTCTAAGCTCGGCACCCAGGCTGCGGGCGTGCCGGCTCAGTGCGGCGCCTTCATCGCCGTGCGAAGGTCAGGAGCCGACAACCCCTTCCCCTCCATCTCGCTGATAAAGTCGGTGAAGATGTGGCAGAGGTCCTACTTCTACGTCAGGAACGTCGCCACGAGGGGCGACTGGGTCAATCTGCCGGCTTTCGAAGTCGGCCCGCCGGCTGGCAGACTGCCCAACTGGTCGTACCGAGCCAGGTCGCTGACGCCTACGGGAGCCGGTGCCATCACGCGACTCCGAGCGCTGACTCAGTCGGAGGGTCTGACTGGTCCGGACCTGCTGGCCGCCTTCGTGTCGCGCCGAGTTCTTCCACTCCAAGGCTGCCCTCACATGATATGCCAGATGAGCGGACACTGCGACCCGAGTCAGATGTGCACCAAGGACAGGCCTCACGAAGAGGTGGCCCTCATGGTGAACTACCTTTCAGACAGCAGGCTCCCGGAGGACTGGCGATTCGGCAAGGTGCCGTACTTCCGCGCCGACCCCCCGCCCGTGGTGAGTCGCCTTTGTTTTCTTTCTTTAGATTGTCTTCTTCTTGCCAAGTTTTGTTTTGACCAGTCGGCTTCAGTTAGAATCACCTTCTTCACCCACCAGCCAGCACCTCGGGGACGGCCCGTGAGTTCGTCGCCGACCGGGCGGAGAGCGACGTCGACGACCCCGATCTGGGGGCGGCGGCTCTGGAAGACGACACTGAGGGAGGAGGAGGGACAGCAGGCGACTTGAGGCCCTCGACTACCTTCGCCGACTGGCCTGAAGACAACACCGAGGGAGAAGTCGCCCCTCGCCATCGGCCAGGAGCCAGCCAGCCTGCGCGGGCTCTTCTGTCGCGCCGGGCGCTCCAGGCGGCGGGAAGAAGCACAGGGCCGTGTCGACTTTGTTCGGCAGTCGGCCGAAGAAGCCCAAGGGCTCGGCTGCGGCGACCCGGCGGGACGAGGCAGCCGCGAAGGCCATCAACTTCCGGAAGGAAGTGAAGAAGCCGCCGTTGGTCTCTGCGTAAGTATTCTATCTTCAAAGTTTTATTCTTTCTTCGTGATTTGTCTGAGTCTATGCTTGCCCCCTTTCTTCAGGGCTCCCCTCTCTCTTGAGCGGGTTGCTGCCGCCTCCGTCATGGGGTCAGCGGAGACGTCCACCACCACTCGGCGGATTGACCCCGCTGCTGACCTCCGGGAGGCGACGGAGCGGAATGCATAGGAGAGGCGCAACAAAGAAGAGGCCCTCCGCCTGGAGAAGGCGGAGGCCGACGGGGCGGAGACCTCCGCTAAGAAAAAACTAGCGGAGACCGAAGCTGCCAACACGGCGAAGCAGCAGGCTGAGGAAGCCGCACGCCGCCGGTCGGCTTTGCTCGTTACCCCGCTAAACTCTGCACCGCCGCCTCCAGAGTTCACGGGGCAGACCCCGGACGCGAACGTTCCGCCGCCGTCTGAAGGCGCGCAAGGCGAGCAGCCAGCGGATCCTCCGGTGCCGCCGACCGAAGACGAGGCCGTGGCGAGGCTACTCCTCTAGGTCGGCTCGCCAACGCGCCGTCGTCTGGAGAAGGCGACTTCGGCACCCCGCCCCTAGAAGCCGGCACCGCCAGCTCGGCGGCCCCAGACGCCGAAGCGACGAGCGCCGCACCTGTTGGGTGGGTGCGAGGAGGCGGGACATGGCCGCTGAACCGGGCGCTCCTGAACGTCCAGGCGAAGCTCCATGCTGAGGGCGACGCTCTCCAGAGTTGCACCAAGGCGTTCCTAGCGTCGCAGGCAGCCGTCTGGGTATGTTTTTTTCCTTTAGTCTTTGTTTTCTTGTTCCTCTCTGTGGGGGCGCGCCAGCGCACCCATTGGGTGTAGTCCCCAAGTTTCGGGCCGGCTGCTGAGCAGGCGGCCCGGAACTTCCAATTGATGAACTTCTGGGTACTAACTTTGTCTGAAATGCTTGTCGTAGGATTACCACAACCTCCGCATCACTGCCTTCAACCGTAACGCTGAAGAGCTGGGCAAGCGGACCGCCGACTTGGCAGAGAGCCGGAGTAAGTCCCTCTTTTTCTTCTCTGCGGGGGCACGCTAGCGCACTCGCAGGCTGTAGTCCCCGAGATTCAGGCCGACTGCTGAGCAGTCGGGCCGGATCTCCCTGGCGACCTACTTTATTGACGACTGTTGTCTTTCTTCCTTTCCTTCAGGAGCCAATGCTGCTCTTCAACAGCAGCTGAGCGAAACCAACTCCGCCCTGCTCGCCAAAGGGGAGGAGTGCAGCAAGCTCGCCACAGAGCGCGATCTGCTGGCCACTCAGTTGGTAGAGCAGAAGGAGCTGCTTGCGAAGTCGCACAGGGAGGCGGAGGAGACGGAAACCGCCCTCTTGGCCGAGTTCGCGAGCGAGCGCTCCTCCTGGTCTGACAAGGAGGCGCTGCTGTCCTCCGGCTTCCACGAGATTTAAGACATCGTTGATGGTGAGTCTCTTTATTTTCTTTCTTCGAGCTGCCGACTTAGATCGTGCCGGCGCCTGGTTTTTGACTTGCTTCTTCGTTTCTTCGTGTCTTGGCAGACTTCTTCCCTGGGCAGTCACAGGCCGCTATCCAAGCCATCGAGGCGGACCGTGAAAGTCGGAGGGCGGAGGGCGCAGAGATCGCCACCGATGCCCCCTGAACTCTTGACGAGCACATCTTGAGCATCGAGGCTCGCCTTCGGCCGGCTCACCGGATGCTGCACCGGCTTCAGCACATCGGTGCCCAGGCAATTTCCTTCCTTTGGCTGGATATGCAGGCTCCGCGCACCCCCAGCCTGACGGCCAACTGGCTGGAGGTCACGGCTGGTCGTCCTGAGGCCTGGAAGGGCTCTTCAGCCCGGGCTGGAGCGCGCCGGGCCTTGGAGTTCGTCAAGGCGTGGTACCCGGGGCTAGATCTGGACCGGTTGGCCACGCTTCGGTCGGAGGCCTAGTCGGAGATGGCGGCTGCGGAAGATGCCCTCGTCAAACGTGCTGTGGCGATCGCCGAGTACACCGACACCAGCATCTTCGTCCCCGAGCGGTCTGAAGACGGCGAGGAGGTACCGCCGGAGTGGTTTGGGATGAACCCAGACTACGGCGAAGACTCGGCGGAGGTGATTGGCTCCAGTGTCGAGGAGGAGGACGAGGCAGAGGATGGGGGCGAGGCGGAGGCACCAGAAGACAGAGCAGACGGCCAGCCTCAGCCCGACTGCGCCTCCAGCAACGAGCCGCGTGCGACCGACCCGACTGCTGCCGGAGGCGATCAAGCCGAGACTAGCCAGCCGGCCGCCCCGATGCCTGATGCTGGCGCCTCCTCCGACCCTCCGACTCTGTCTGCTGCCTCATGACTGCCACTGTATCTTTTATTTTATCTGCTTCAGTAGTCTTTGAAGAACTTGTTAATTCGCACAATTCCACCCGCGGGGTGTATGTTGGACCTCTACTCGACAATTCGGCTAAGGGCCTATGTTATGTAAATATATATATATCTATCTTTTCTTGCTCATTGTTCTTTTGGCTTTTTTTCCTTTGCTGCTTTCTCCTAGTTGCCTGCCTTGCCAATCGGACAGCCGCTCTGCGGACTGTCGCTGGATCAAGTGCCAGGCTTCTTTGGGAAACAAGTACTTAGCCATTTTCAAGATTGTTTGAGGAAGTTGGATAGAAGACGACAATCCGACTATCCGAGAGTCGGTTTGTGAGAAAGGCTGGAAGCCGTCTTGAGCTATGTTTTATGCTTTGAGTCCTTAGCCATTTTTCATGCGAATGCCCATTCTACCTTACTGCTGTCCACCATACAGTCGCTCTGCGAGCTGCGGCTTCCGACAGGAGACGGCTTAGGCGTTTACACACTACTTGTCCGACTGCAGGAAGCATTTCATAGTGCAAGGCGGCAAGTCCCCGAGCCGACTTGTCGAGCCCGGTGCCAAACGGCATGACAAAGAATAACATACTTGTAGGCATAATTTGTATCATAAAGACAAAAGAGGGCAGTCCCCGAGCTCGTCTCGGGGGGGGGGGGGGCTGAAGTCTTGGTACTTTAATACAAAAGGTAGCGTGGTACATACTGCATCAACTGTAAAATCTTCGGAGGAGATTTGCATTCCATGGCCGCTCTGTCTCCTTGCCGGAGTCGTCCCTCTTGCGTGCTCGGGGCTTCTGAGCGTCGATCAGGTAGTAGGAATCGTTGCCTAGTACTTTGCTGATGATGAAAGGGCCTTCCCAAGGCGCCGACAGCTTGTGTTGACCGGCAGTTCGCTGGATCAGCCGGAGCACAAGGTCGCCTTCTTGGAAAGATCTTGGCCTGACCTTCCTGTTGTGGTATCGGCGCAGGCTCTGCTGGTAGATGCTAGACCGGCTGAGTGCCAACAGCCGGCCCTCTTCCAGCAGATCGACGCCGTCTTGTCGTGCTTCTTCTGCTTCCTCCTCGGTGTACATGATGACTCATGGGGAGTCGAACTCTATGTCCGTTGGGATGACGGCTTTAGCACCGTAGACGAGGAAGAAGGGTGTGAAGCCAGTTGACTTGTTTGGAGTCGTGCGCAAACTCCAGAGGACGGCTGGCAGCTCGTCGAGCCAGCAGCCAGCCGAGCGCTCCAGAGGCTCGATCAACCGAGGCTTGATGCCGGACAGGATGAGGCCGTTTGCTCGCTCCAATTGGTCGTTTGACTGGGGTGGGCGACGGACGCTAGGTCCAGTCGGATGCCCTGTGTTGCGCAGAAACGGACCAAGGCGCCTTTGGCAAAATTTGTGCCATTGTCGGTGATGATGTTGTGTGGTATGACGTACCGAATTGTGATATCGGTGATGAAGGTCACGGCAGTCGGACCGTTCAGTTTCTTAATTGGCTTCACTTCCACCCACTTGGTGAACTTGTCCACTGCGACAAGTAGGTGACTTCGACCACCTCGTGCTGTCTTGAATGGTCCCACCATGTCTAGACCCCAAACTGCGAAAGGCCAAGCAATGGGGATGGTCTTGAGCACAGAAGCCGGCTGGTGCGGCTTGGAGCTGAACTTTTGGCATCCTTTGCATTTTTGGACCAACTCCTTGGCCTCTTCCAAGGCAGTTGGCCAGAAGAAACCGTGTCGAAAGGCTTTGGCGACGAGTGATCTTGAAGCCGCATGGTGGCCGCACTTGCCTTGATGGATGTCTTTTGAGAATTGCTTGGCCTTGCTATGGCTCTACGCAGCATTGGTAGACACCAGTGACGCTACGCCTGACCAGCTCTCTGTTGACTATGGTATAGGCTGCCGCCTGGCGTTGTACTTGCCGAGCTGAGGTCTCATCAGTTGGTAGCTCTTTGTTCACCAGGAATTTGAGGATGGGCTGGGCCCAGGAGGGTGCTGCTATTTCTTCAACTACCAGAACTACGACTTGGACGAGGGCGGTTGGGCTGGGAGGCGGCGGGTTGGAGTCGACAGCCGCTTGCTGGGTTGATGAAGTCCCCAGGCCGACTGGCGCGATACTTGGGCCGAGTTCTGGAATCTTCGAGTCCGCCACCGCAGTCCCCGGGCCGGGTTCCGCAGTCCCTAGGCTAGCCTCGATTGTGGCTGCTCCGGAGTCATCTGCTGAGATCCTCGTGTCGCATGCCGGGGCTCTGGAGTCGGATCCGACGTCTTCGGGAGGAGCCGGCACAAAAATGGAGTCTGATTCTGGTGAAGGCTTGACAGACGGCTTGAGGAGGCGTTGAAGGGTGACGCCAGAGGGTATTGCTTGGGGTAGAGCCGATTCGTGCCAAGGCGTCTGCTTGGTCGTTGTCGTTTCTTGGCACATGGAGGAATTCACACCCTTCGAAATACCCGCTGAGTTGCTACACGAGGAAACGGTAGCTCGCCATGTTACGTCTTTCGCGTCCCAGTCGCCAGATGACTGCTAGACCACTAAGTCCGAGTCGCCATAACACAAGATCCGGCGGATGCCAAGTCTTTGGCAAGCCGGAGCCCGTGAATGAGCGCCTCGTACTCGGCAACGTTGTTGGAGGCGGCAAAATGGATTTGCAGTGCATACTTGAGCTTGTCGCCTTTGGGAGAGGTGAGGACGACGCCGGCTCCCAAGCCGGTGCGCATCTTGGAGCCGTCGAAGTGCATCCGCCAATGGGTGGAATCAGGTGCTGGAGGCAGGTACTGGTCTCGGCCCAGTCGACGAGGAAGTCGGCCAGTGCTTGTGATTTGATAGCGGTGCGGGGCTGGTAGTAGATGGTGTAAGAGCCAGCTCTATGGCCCACTTGGCCACTCGACCAGAGGCATCTCGGCTACCGATGATCTTGGCAAGTGGGGCCGTGCAGACCACCGTGATTGGATGCTCTTGAGAGTAAGGCTTCAATTTCTTGGCAGCAAAGTGTACGCCATAGCACATCTTCTGGTAGTGGGTTTAGTTCTGCTTGGAGGTCGACAGTACCTTGCTCAGGTAATATACTGGTCTCTGGACAGGCAGCGCCTTGCCTTCCTCCTTGCGCTCCACTACAATGACTGTGCTGACTACCCGGCTGGTGGCAGCGATGTACAGGAGCATAGGTTCCTTGGGAGTCAGAGCCGCCAGGACTGGTGGAGTAGTCAGCATCTTCTTCAACTAGAGAAAAGCTTCGTCCGCCTTATGGTTCCACTCGAAAAAGTGGTCTTCTTCATGAGTTGGTATAAGGGGAGAGCTTTTTCGCCCAGCCGACTGATGAATCGGCTGATGGATGCTAAGCAGCCAGTGAACTTCTGCACATCCAGCAGTCGGCTAGGTACCTCCATTCTCTCAATGGCCTTAATTTTTACGGGGTTGCATTCTATGCCACGTTCAGAGACCAGGAAACCCAGCAGCTGGCCGGCTGGTACTCCGAAGACACACTTCTCGGGGTTGAGCTTGATCTGGAACCGGCGCAGGTTCTCAAAGGTCTCCTTGAGGTCTTCCAGCAGTGTTCCACGCTTTTCTGTGTTCACCACCACGTCATCCACGTAGACGTGGGCGTTCCTACCGAGATGCTTGAGGAGACGCTTCTGCATGCAATGCTGAAAGGTGGCGCCAGCATTCCTCAAGACGAACGTCATGGTGAGGTAGCAGAATGCTCCAAACGGCATGATGAAGGTGGTCTTCAATCTGTCAGCCGGGTTCAGCTTGATCTGGTGATATCCTGAGTATGCATCCAACAAACTCAACAGTTCACATCCGGCTGTGGGGTCTATCACCTGATCAATTCTTGGTAGAGCAAATGGGTCCTTGGGGCAGGCCTTGTTGAGGCTCGTGTAGTCAATACACATTCGCCACTGCTTGTTCTTCTTTAGTACCAGGACCGGATTTGCCAGCCACTCCGGAAGAAAACTTCCATAATGAAGCCGGCTGCTAGGAGTCGGGCTATCTCTTCTCCGACAACTCTTCTCTTCTCTTCTGATAAGTGGCACAGGGGCTGCCTGACCGGCTTTGCATCAGATCAGACATGTAACTTGTGCTCGGTGAAATCCGTCGATACACCTGGCATGTCTTTGGGGGACCATGCGAAGATGTCCTGATTCTCACGGAGGAAATCGACGAGCTCGCCTTCCTATTTGCTGTCGAGGTTTGCACCTATAACTGCGTACCTCTGTGGGTGCTCCGGATCCAAGGGTATCTTTTGAAGGAAATATGCCCTAGAGGCAATAATAAAGTTATTATTTATTTCCTTATATCATGATAAATGTTTATTATTCATGCTAGAATTGTATTAACCGGAAACATAATACATGTGTGAATACATAGACAAACAGAGTGTCACTAGTATGCCTCTACTTGACTAGCTCGTTAATCAAAGATGGTTATGTTTCCTAACCATGAACAAAAGAGTTGTTATTTGATTAACGAGGTCACATCATTAGTTGAATGATCTGATTGACATGACCCATTCCATTAGCTTAGCACCCGATCGTTTAGTATGTTGCTATTGCTTTCTTCATGACTTATACATGTTCCTATGACTATGAGATTATGCAACTCCCGTTTGCCGGAGGAACACTTTGGCTGCTACCAAACGTCACAACGTAACTGGGTGATTATAAAGGAGTACTACAGGTGTTTCCAATGGTAGATGTTGGGTTGGCGTATTTCGAGAATAGGATTTGTCACTCCGATTGTCGGAGAGGTACCTCTGGGCCCTCTCGGTAATACACATCACATAAGCCTTGCAAGCATTATAACTAAGATGTTAGTTGTGAGATGATGTATTACGGAACGAGTAAAGAGACTTGCCAGTAACGAGATTGAACTAGGTATTGGATACCGACGATCGAATCTCGGGCAAGTAACATACCGATGACAAAGGGAACAATGTATGTTGTTATGCGGTCTGACCGATAAAGATCTTCGTAGAATATGTAGGAGCCAATATGGGCATCCAGGTCCCGCTATTGGTTATTGACCGGAGACGTGTCTCGGTCATGTCTACATTGTTCTCGAACCGTAGGGTCCGCACGCTTAACGTTACGATGATAGTTATTATGAGTTTATGCATTTTGATGTACCAAAGGTTGTTCGGAGTCCCGGATGTGATCACGGACATGACGAGGAGTCTCGAAATGGTCGAGACATAAAGATTGATATATTGGAAGCCTACGTTTGGACATCGGAAGTGTTCCGGGTGAAATCGGGATTTTACCGGATCACCGGGAGGTTACCGGAACCCCCCGGGAACCATATGGGCCTTCATGGGCCTTAGTGGAAAAGAGAAAAGGGGCAGCCCATAGCTGGCCGCGCCCCCCCCTTCCCTGAGTCCTATTAGGACTAGGAGAAGGGGCCGGCCCCCCTCTCTCTCCTTTCCCCCTTGGGAATCCTAGTTGGAATAAGATTGAGGGTGGGAGTCCTACTCCCGGTAGGAGTAGGACTCCTCCCGCGCCCTCTCCCTGGCCGGCGCACCCCTCCCCCTTGGATCCTTTATATACGGGGGCAGGGGGCACCTCTAGACACACAAGTTGATCATTGAGATCGTTCCTTAGCCGTGTGCGGTGCCCCCTGCCACCAAATTCCACCTCGATCATATCGTTGTAGTGCTTAGGCGAAGCCCTGCGTCGGTAGTACATCAAGATCGTCACCACGCCATCGTGCTGACGGAACTCTTCCTCGACGCTTTGCTGGATCGGAGCCCGAGGATCGTCATCGAGCTGAACGTGTGCTAAGAACTCGGAGGTGCCGGAGTAACGGTGCTTGGATCGGTTGGATCGGGAAGAAGACGTACGACTACTTCCTCTATGTTGTGTCAACGCTTCCGTTGCGATCTACAAGGGTACGTAGATCAGACTCTCCCCCTCGTTGCTATGCATCACCATGGTCTTGCGTGTGCGTAGGAAATTTTTTGAAATTACTACGTTCCCCAACAGTGGCATCCGAGCCTAGGTTTTATGGTTTGATGTTATTTGCACGAGTAGAACACAAGTGAGTTGTGGGCGATACAAGTCATACTGCCTACCAGCATGTCATACTTTGGTTCAGCGATATTGTTGGACGAGACGACCCCGACCAACCTTACGCATACGCTTACGCGAGACCGGTTCCCTCGACGTGCTTTGCACATAGATGGCTTGCGGGCGACTGTCTCTCCAACTTTAGTTGAACCAAGTGTGGCTACGCCCGGTCCTTGAGAAGGTTAAAACGGAGTCTATTTGACAAACTATCGTTGTGGTTTTGATGCGTAGGTGAGATGAGTTCTTGCTTAAGCCCGTAGCAGCCACGTAAAACTTGCAACAACAAAGTAGAGGACGTCTAACTTGTTTTTGCAGGGCATGATGTGATGTGATATGGTCAAGGCATGATGCTAAATTTTATTGTATGAGATGATCATGTTTTGTAACCAAGTTATCGGCAACTGGCAGGAGCCATATGGTTGTTGCTTTATTGTATGCAATGCAACCGCGATGTAATGCTTTACTTTATTACTAAGCGGTAGTGATAATCGTGGAAGCATAAGATTGGCGAGACGACAACGATGCTACGATGGAGATCAAGGTGTCGTGCCAGTGACGATGGTGATCATGACGGTGCTTTGGAGATGGAGATCACAAGCACAAGATGATGATGGCCATACCATATCACTTATATTGATTGCATGTGATGTTTATCCTTTTATGCATCTTATCTAGCTTTGGTTGGCGGTAGCATTATAAGATGATCTCTCACTAAATTATCAAGAAGTGTTCTCCCTGAGTATGCACCGTTGCCAAAGTTCGTCGTGCCCAGACACCACGTGATGATCGGGTGTGATAAGCTCTACGTCCATCTACAACGGGTGTAAGCCAGTTTTGCACACGCAGAATACTCAGGTTAAACTTGACGAGCCTAGCATATGCAGATATGGCCTCGGAACACAGAGACCGAAAGGTCGAGCGTGAATCATATAGTAGATATGATCAACATAACGATGTTCACCATTGAAAACTACTCCATCTCACGTGATGATCGGTTATGGTTTAGTTGATTTGGATCACGTGATCACTTAGAGGATTAGAGGGATATCTATCTAAGTAGGAGTTCTTAAGTAATTTGATTAACTGAACTTAAACTTAGCATGAACTTAGTACCTAATAGTATCTTGCTTGTTTATGTTGATTGTAGATAGATGGCTCATGCTGTTGTTCCGTTGAATTTTAATGCGTTCCTTGAGAAAGCAAAGTTGCAAGATGATGGTAGCAATTACACGGACTGGGTCCGTAACTTGAGGATTATCCTCATTGCTGCATAGAAGAATTACGTCCTGGAAGCACCGCTGGGTGCCAGGCCTGCTGCTGGAGCAACACCAGATGTTATGAACATTTGGCAGAGCAAAGCTGATGACTACTCGATAGTTCAGTGTGCCATGCTTTACGGCTTAGAATCGGGACTTCAACGACGTTTTGAACGTCATGGAGCATATGAGATGTTCCAGGAGTTGAAGTTAATATTTCAAGAAAATGCCCGGATTGAGAGATATGAAGTCTCCAATAAGTTCTATAGCTGCAAGATGGAGGAGAACTGTTCTGTCAGTGAGCATATACTCAAAATGTCTGGGTATAATAATCACTTGATTCTGATGGGAGTTAATCTTCCAGATGATTGCGTCATTGACAGAATTCTCCAATCACTACCACCAAGCTACAAGAGCTTCGTGATGAACTATAATATGCAAGGGATGAACAAGACTATTCCCGAGCTCTTCGCAATGCTGAAAGCTGCGGAGGTAGAAATCAAGAAGGAGCATCAAGTGTTGATGGTCAACAAGACCACTAGTTTCAAGAAAAAGGGCAAAGGGAAGAAGAAGGGGAACTTCAAGAAGAACAGCAAGCAAGTTGCTGCTCAGGAGAAGAAACCCAAGTCTGGACCTAAGCCTGAAACTGAGTGTTTCTACTGCAAGCAGACTGGTCACTGGAAGCGGAACTGCCCCAAGTATTTGGCGGATAAGAAGGATGGCAAGGTGAACAAAGGTATATGTGATATACATGTTATTGATGTGTACCTTACTAGAGCTCGCAGTAGCACCTGGGTATTTGATACTGGTTCTGTTGCTAATATTTGCAACTCGAAAAAGGGACTGCGGAATAAGCGGACACTAGCAAAGGACGAGGTGACGATGTGCGTGGGAAACGGTTCCAAAGTCGATGTGATAGCGGTTGGCACGCTACCTCTACATCTACCTTCGGGATTAATATTAGACCTAAATAATTGTTATTTGGTGCCAGCGTTGAGCATGAACATTATATCTGGATCTTGTTTAATGCGAGACGGTTATTCATTTAAATCAGAGAATAATGGTTGTTCTATTTATATGAGTAATATCTTTTATGGTCATGCACCTTTGAAGAGTGGTCTATTTTTGATGAATCTCGATAGTAGTGATACACATATTCATAATGTTGAAACCAAAAGATGCAGAGTTGATAATGATAGTGCAACTTATTTGTGTCACTGCCGTTTAGGTCATATCGGTATAAAGCGCATGAAGAAACTCCGTAATGATGGACTTTTGGAACCACTTGATTATGAATCACTTGGTACTTGCGAACCGTGCCTCATGGGCAAGATGACTAAAACACCGTTCTCCGGTACTATGGAGAGAGCAACAGATTTATTGGAAATCATACATACCGATGTATGTGGTCCGATGAATATTGAGGCTCGTGGCGGATATCGTTATTTTCTCACCTTCACAGATGATTTAAGCAGATATGGGTATATCTACTTAATGAAACACAAGTCTGAAACATTTGAAAAGTTCAAAGAATTTCAGAGTGAAGTTGAAAATCATCGTAACAAGAAAATAAAGTTTCTACAATCTGATCGTGGAGGAGAATATTTGAGTTACGAGTTTGGTGTACATTTGAAAAATTGTGGAATAGTTTCGCAACTCACGCCACCCGGAACACCACAGCGTAATGGTGTGTCCGAACGTCGTAATCGTACTTTACTAGATATGGTGCGATCTATGATGTCTCTTACTGATTTACCGCTATCATTTTGGGGTTATGCTTTAGAGACGGCCGCATTCACGTTAAATAGGGCACCATCAAAATCCGTTGAGACGACGCCTTATGAACTATGGTTTGGCAAGAAACTAAAGTTGTCGTTTCTTAAAGTTTGGGGCTGCGATGCTTACGTGAAAAAGCTTCAACCTGATAAGCTCGAACCCAAAGCGGAGAAATGTGTCTTATTGGATACCCAAAGGAGACTGTTGGGTACACCTTCTATCACAGATCCGAAGGCAAGACATTCGTTGCTAATAATGGATCATTTCTAGAGAAGGAGTTTCTCTCGAAAGAAGTGAGTGGGGGAAAGTAGAACTTGACGAGGTAACTGTACCTGCTCCCTTATTGGAAAATAGTACATCATAGAAAACTGTTTCTGCGACACCTATACCAATTAGTGAGGAAGCTAATGATGATGATCATGAAACTTCAGGACAAGATACTAATGAACCACGTAGATCAACCAGAGTGAGATCCGCACCAGAGTGGTACGGTAATCCAATTCTGGAAGTCATGCTACTAGATCATGATGAACCTACGAACTATGAAGAAGCGATGGTGAGCCCAGATTCCGCAAAGTGGCTTGAAGCCATGAAATCTGAGATGGGATCCATGTATGAGAACAAAGTATGGACTTTGGTTGACTTGCCCGATGATCGGCAATTAATTGAGAATAAATGGATCTTCAAGAAAAAGACTGACGCTGACGGTAATATTACTGTCTATAAAGCTCGACATGTCACAAAAGGTTTTCGACAAGTTCAAGGGGTTGACTACAATGAGACCTTCTCACCCGTAGCGATGCTTAATTCTGTCAGAATCATGTTAGCAATTGCCACATTTTATGATTATGAAATTTGGCAGATGGATGTCAAAACTGCATTCCTGAATGGATTTCTGGAAGAAGAGTTGTATATGATGCAACCAGAAGGTTTTGTCGATCCAAAGGGAGCTAACAAAGTGTGCAAGCTCCAGCGATCCATTTATGGACTGGTGCAAGCCTCTCGGAGTTGCAATAAACGCTTTGATAGTGTGATCAAAGCATTTGGTTTTATACAGACGTTTGGAGAAGCCTGTATTTACAAGAAAGTGAGTGGGAGCTCTGTAACATTTCTGATATTATATGTGGATGACATATTGCTGATTGGAAATGATATAGAATTTATGGATAGCATAAAGGGATACTTGAATAAAAGTTTTTCGATGAAAGACCTCGGGGAAGCTGCTCACATATTAGGCATAAAGATCTATAGAGATAGATCAAGACGCTTAATTGGACTTTCACAAAGCACATATCTTGACAAGATTTTGAAGAAGTTCAAAATGGATCAAGCAAAGAAAGGGTTCTTGCCTGTGTTACAAGGAGTGAAGTTGAGTCAGACTCAATGCCCGACCACTGCAGAAGATAGAGAGAAAATGAAAGATGTTCCCTATGCTTCAACCATAGGCTCTATCATGTATGCAATGCTATGTACCAGACTTGATGTGTGCCTTGCTATAAGTTTAGCAGGGAGGTACCAAAGTAATCCAGGAGTGGATCACTGGACAACGGTCAAGAACATCCTGAAATACCTGAAAAGGACTAAGGATATGTTTCTCGTATATGGAGGTGACAAAGAGCTCACCGTAAGAGGTTACGTTGATGCAAGCTTTGACACTGATCCGGACGATTCTAAATCGCAAACCAGATACGTGTTTACTTTAAACGGTGGAGCTGTCAGTTGGTGCAGTTCTAAACAAAGTGTCGTAGCGGGATCTACATGTGAAGCGGAGTACATAGCTGCTTCGGAAGCAGCGAACGAAGGAGTCTGGATGAAGGAGTTCATATCCGATCTAGGTGTCATACCTAGTGCATCGGGTCCAATGAAAATCTTTTGTGACAATACTGGTGCAATTGCCTTAGCAAAGGAATCCAGATTTCACAAAAGGACCAAACACATCAAGAGACGCTTCAACTCCATCCGGGATCTAGTCCAGGTGGGAGACATAGAGATTTGCAAGATACATATGGATCTGAATGTTGCAGACCCATTGACTAAGCCTCTTCCACGAGCAAAACATGATTAACACCAAGACTCCATGGGTGTTAGAATCATTACTGTGTAATCTAGATTATTGACTCTAGTGCAAGTGGGAGACTGAAGGAAATATGCCCTAGAGGCAATAATAAAGTTATTATTTATTTCCTTATATCATGATAAATGTTTATTATTCATGCTAGAATTGTATTAACCGGAAACATAATACATGTGTGAATACATAGACAAACAGAGTGTCACTAGTATGCCTCTACTTGACTAGCTCGTTAATCAAAGATGGTTATGTTTCCTAACCATGAACAAAAGAGTTGTTATTTGATTAACGAGGTCACATCATTAGTTGAATGATCTGATTGACATGACCCATTCCATTAGCTTAGCACCCGATCGTTTAGTATGTTGCTATTGCTTTCTTCATGACTTATACATGTTCCTATGACTATGAGATTATGCAACTCCCGTTTGCCGGAGCAACACTTTGGGTGCTACCAAACGTCACAACGTAACTGGGTGATTATAAAGGAGTACTACAGGTGTTTCCAATGGTAGATATTGGGTTGGCGTATTTCGAGAATAGGATTTGTCACTCCGATTGTCGGAGAGGTACCTCTGGGCCCTATCGGTAATACACATCACATAAGCCTTGCAAGCATTATAACTAAGATGTTAGTTGTGAGATGATGTATTACGGAACGAGTAAAGAGACTTGCCAGTAACGAGATTTAACTAGGTATTGGATACCGACGATCGAATCTCGGGCAAGTAACATACCGATGACAAAGGGAACAACGTATGTTGTTATGCGGTCTGACTGATAAAGATCTTCGTAGAATATGTAGGAGCCAATATGGGCATCTAGGTCCCGCTATTGGTTATTGACCGGAGACGTGTCTCGGTCATGTCTACATTGTTCTCGAACCGTAGGGTCCGCACGCTTAACATTACGATGACAGTTATTATGAGTTTATGCATTTTATTGTACCGAAGGTTGTTCGGAGTCCCGGATGTGATCACGGACATGACGAGGAGTCTCGAAATGGTCGAGACATAAAGATTGATATATTGGAAGCCTATGTTTGGACATCGGAAGTGTTCCGGGTGAAATCGGGATTTTACCGGATCACCGGGAGGTTACCGGAACCCCCCGGGAACCATATGGGCCTTCATGGGCCTTAGTGGAAAAGAGAAAAGGGGCAGCCCATAGCTGGCCGCGCGCCCCCCTTCCCTGAGTCCTATTAGGACTAGGAGAAGGGGCCGGCCCCCCTCTCTCTCCTTTCCCCCTTGGGAATCCTAGTTGGAATAGGATTGAGGGGGGGAGTCCTACTCCCGGTAGGAGTAGGACTCCTCCCGCGCCCTCTCCCTGGCCGGCGCACCCCTCCCCCTTGGATCCTTTATATACGGGGGCAGGGGGCACGTCCAGACACACAAGTTGATCATTGAGATCGTTCCTTAGCCGTGTGCGGTGCCCCCTGCCACCAAATTCCACCTCGATCATATCGTTGTAGTGCTTAGGGGAAGCCCTGCGTCGGTAGTACATCAAGATCGTCACCACGCCGTCGTGCTGACGGAACTCTTCCTCGACGCTTTGCTAGATCGGAGCCCGAGGATCGTCATCGAGCTGAACGTGTGCTAAGAACTCGGAGGTGCCGGAGTAACGGTGCTTGGATCGGTCGGATCGGGAAGAAGTCATACGACTACTTCCTCTACGTTGTGCCAACGCTTCCGTTGCGTCAACGCTTCCGTTGCGATCTACAAGGGTACGTAGATCAGACTCTCCCCCTCGTTGCTATGCATCACCATGATCTTGCGTGTGCGTAGGAATTTTTTTTGAAATTACTACGTTCCCCAACATCTTCTTTGCCTCTTTGGCCGGCTTGAACGAACCTTCGGCTTCCGACTCCTTCGGGTCGGGCGATATCTCCGGCTGCTTGTCGGCCATCGCCACAATTCGTTCAAAGAGTCGCTTCATGGCTGCGATCACCAGGGACTCGGCCAGCCGACTGCTCTCGGCCGTGCAAGCGGACGACTTCCGGTAGTCGCCGGCCACAGTTAGAATTCCCCTGGAACTGGGCATCTTCATCTTGAGGTTGGCATAGTGGGGACCGCCACGAAGTTGGCCAAGGCGTGTCGGCCAAGTAGCGCATGGTATGGGCTCTCAAGGTCCACCACCTCAAACCAAACAGACTCTCTTCGGAAGTGATCTTTGTCCCCAAAGAGGACGTCCATCAGGATCTTGCCGATCGGCGAGCAGGAAAGCCCAGGTACAATGCCGTGGAACACTGTCCGGTTGTTCTGAAGCTGTCTTTGCTTGATTCCTAACTTCTCCATGGTATCCTTGTACAGGATATTGATGTTGCTGCCCCCGTCTATCAGAACTCGCGAGAAACGCGCGGCCCGTTTGTCCGTAGCAAAGGTGGCGTCCAGGACCAAGGCTTAGGAGCCCGGACTCGGCATCACTTCTGGGTGGTCCGCCCTGCTCCAGCTGATGGCTTCTCAGACCAGTGCATGAACTCTGGCGTCTCTGAGGCCACTGCGTTCACCTCTTGTCGCTGCAGCCGCCTGTTGCGTCGATCATCAGCCATACTGGTGAACACCACGCAGGCTCCGTGTTCTTTTGGTTATTTTTCTTGTACTGCGCCAACTGGCCTGACTGCCGGCTGCTGGGGCGGAGGCGGAGGCGGCTGCCCAGCAGGCGGGGGTGGCAGGAGGCCGTCTCCCTTGGTGATCCTGGTGAGCCAATGGCACTTCCGGGTGGTGTGATTCGAAGGCTTCGTGCCACTGTGGAACTTGCAAGGTCCATCCAAGGTCTGTTCATAGGAGAAGGCCAGCAACCAGTTCGGCTTGCCGCCTTTCTATCGCTTGGGCGGAGGCTGATCTTCTGGCTGCTGGGCTTCAATGGTCGCGACCTGCCGGCTGCCAGAAGCCGGCTGCGGGGCCTTGCGCTTGTTGTCACCCTGCTGTTGTCGCCAGCCGGCGTCTGCTGTCGGAGTTCTTGGAGCCCGAGGAGCTACTTTGCCAGTCGTGCTGATTTGGATTTCCGCCTTCATGGAGGAGTCGGCCATGGCGTACTTGTCCGCTATGATCAGCAGCTCGTCGAGGGTTTCTGGCTCATCACAGAGGAGCTTGTGCTTGAGGAGGGTGCCTTCTCGGCACCCGGCTGTGAAGTACTCGATCGCCTGCACCTCGTGCACGCCCTCGCAGGAGTTTCGGAGCTCAGTCCAACGCGTGAGCTAGTCGCGAGTCGACTCGTCAGGACCTTGCACGCACAAGGAGAGCTGACGAGGCTTGGGTGGACGCTCGTACGTGCTGGTGAAGTTGCGGACGAATGCTTCGGTGAAGTCGACCCAGCTGTTGATGCTGCGGGGCTTCAGGCTGTTCAGCCATGTCCGGGCCGTGCCCTGGAGCATGAGCGGAATGTACTTTACGGCGACGCGCTTGTTGCCGTTTGCTATGCTGACAGCCATGGAGTAGTCGACTAGCCAGTCTTCCGGCTTCACGGAGCCGGTATACTTGGGCGTGTCCCTTGGGAGCGTGAACCCTCTGGGAAAGGGTTCGTCCCAAATGCGGTGCCCGAAACAAGGCGGACCCAGTTCGTATTCTTCTTCCAGCGCCAGGGACCGGTGAAGTCGATCGATCCGGTGGCGGGCGTCATTCTCTCCAACTCCCTCTCGGCGGCCAAGGCGGTCACTGAGAGTCGGATGGTCAACAGGCGGCAGGGAGACTCGCCTCTCCTTGCGGGGAGGGGGAGGCGGACAGTCGTCCCGTTGTTCCACTGCTCTCGGGCGGCCATCTCGGTCGCGATCTATGGTAATGGGAGTCCGACTGTGGCTGACAGCCGGCTCCTTGTCCTTTCTTCCTCGAGCGCCGCCAGTCGGCGTCCGAGATGTTGCGCCTTGATCTCGGTGCGGGTCATTGTTTGGCCGCTGTGGCGCCTCCGTGCGGCAGCCGGCCTCGTTTTGCGCGGCGGCCACGTCGAGGAGCCGCTGGACTCGCTCCATCATGAGGCGGCGCTCTTCGCCTTCGAAATTGTCCAGCTCGTCCGCCGCTGCCTGGGTGGCTCGGATGTTCTTCGCTGGTGTAGCGTACACGGGGCGGCTAGCCCCAAATAGGCTGGCGATGGCTACGCCGCGCTGCTGGACCGCACCAAGGCGGCTGGGCCCTGTCGGGGCCGGCGAGCCGCCAACAGCGCGATCCATCTCCCGCTGGTAAGCTTCTGACAAGCGTCTCATGCTGGCCAGCTTCTTCGCGCCTTCAACGAGCTGAAGGCGGCGCGCTTCTAGCGTCTCTGCGTCAGCATCTTCCGGAATGGGCTCAGTTAGGTCTTGCAGCGCCGCGCCGAGTGATTCAGGTGCTCCTCCGCTAGGGAACTCGTCATGACTGATGACTAGCACCTCGGTGACGGTGCTTCCGTCGCTCTCCGCGTGGGGGAGAGGTTCGTCGTAGACCACCACGTTGGTGGGGAACGCGTGGATCGACGCGGTGTCGGAGTCGACCAGCATCGGGTTGGTGGAGCCTACGGAATCCAAGTCTATGGCAGGCTCACCGAAACGTGGAGTTGATCGAGGAGGCCCACGAGGAGGTTCTCGGGGCCGCCCGCGCCTGCGTCGGACGCAGGTTCGTCGGAGAGGCGGACCTCACCGACAAGTTTGGCCAAGGAGCTGGCTGCGCAGGCGATCTCAACGCCGCGTAGCGCGTCAATGCAAACTTCGCCTGGCGTGCCTGGCTGGCTGCGCTCGCCAGGGAGAAAAAGGGTTCCCGTCCAGAACAGATCTCCGGACGGCGGTGCACCATGCCCCACGGTGGGCGCCAAATGTCGGGGGTTTGGTGCGACATATGCCAACGGATGGCTTATCATGGTGGGGGCGAGTAGAACGTCGCCGGTGCCTGGAAACGGGATGAGGCGAAGACACGCACGCTGGCGAATCTTACCCAGCTTCAGGGCTCTCCGGGGAGATAACACCCCTACTGCTGCTCTGCGGGGTCTCCGCATGATCACTATGGCCAAGTGTTTACACGGTTGCTCCTTGAGCTGTTTCTTAGAGGTAGGAGAGGGCAAGGCTAGCTCTCTCCTTCTATCTGGTATGGTCTAGAGCTACTGGGTTCCAACCCTTTGCATGGGTGCCCTGGGGGGTTTATATAGGCCTACCCCCTAGGGGTACAATGGTAGTTTGACTGGGTGCGGGCCCAGCCGTTAGTGCCTCCGACCTCCGACTTCTTCGCCGACTGCTAGGGCCCGCCCACAGGTCTGGTACGGAGCCGACAGGCCGCGTCCGCCGCGGGCGGGTCTTGCCGGCTACTGATTACTATAGTCGTGCTCCTGATGACGCATGCTTGGTCATGGGGTCGTGGCAACAGCCCCGCCGCCTGGCGGGCGATCACTGTGGCCACTCCCCATCTCATCTTGATTAATGGCGCGTGGGCCCCTGGGAGGGCTCGGCCGACTCGCCCGGGCCGACTCCCGACGGGTCCGACTGGCGGTTCTCCCGCCGTCTCTCGAGGTCTCGCTGACTGGTGGACCCTGCTGCCTCCAGGCCGTACAGACAAGCCATCGTGGGCACATGACTCGGTACTGTGGTGCTGATGTTTAGGGCCGGCCAGGCAACAGTGCCACGCCGCACGGAGATCTTCCCGAGTACGGCATGCTGTGGCCATGCCTGCCCTTGGTAAGGGGCGGGGAGTGGGCTTCACTGTAGCCACGCCCCTGCCCCGTCCCCTTCGGTGAGGTCATGATTTGTTGGAGTCGCCGGCCGACTCCCCAAAGCCGGCTTCTCTGGAAGTCGTCCCTGGGACTCGGCCGTGAGCGGGCAG
Source organism: Triticum monococcum (assembly GCA_034509565.1). Classification (NCBI taxonomy): domain Eukaryota; kingdom Viridiplantae; phylum Streptophyta; class Magnoliopsida; order Poales; family Poaceae; genus Triticum; species Triticum monococcum. Next base: position 704,047,756 of record CM067847.1, read on the forward strand.
TCGGCCGCCCTTGCCGTCGACTCCTCAGGAAGCGGTTCTTCGCCCCGGGGTCTTGAGGGGCGCAGCCTACCCCGATGTCTTGAAAGGTTATGGGCCTCGGGTTGGCCGACCCGTGGCCCATTACTCCGACATGAGTCACATAACCCAACAGCCCGGGGAACCAGCCAGGAAATTCTGGACCTGGTTCCTAACTAAAAAGAACCAAATTGTCGACTGTTCGGATGCCGAGGCCTTAGCAGCATTTGTGCGACGAGTGGCTCGCCTGACACCTTGGCCAAGAGAAGCCGAAGACCATGGAAGCCCTCACGACACTCATGACCCGCTTTTGTGCGGGCGAGGACAGCTGGCTGGCTCGCAGCAACAACACATCAAGAAATCCTGGTAATTCAGATGCCAAAGATAGCAACGGCAAGCCACGTCGGAACAACGGCGACAACGCCGAAGACACGGCAGTCAACGCCGGATTCAGTGGCTCTAAATCAGGTGAGTGGAAAAAGCCGTTGAAAAGAAGCAATCCGGGCCCGTCCAGTTTGGACCTTATTCTCGATCGCTCGTGTCAAATTCACGGCACCCCCTATAAACCAGCCAACCACACCAACAGAGAATGTTGGGTGTTCAAACAGGCCGGCAAGTTGAATGCCGAAAACAAGGAAAAGGGGCTGCATAGTGACGACGAGGAGGAGCCCCGGCCGCCGAACACATGAGGATAGAAGAAATTTCCTCCCCAAGTGAAAACAGTGAACATGATATACGCAACCCATATTCCTAAGCGGGAACGGAAGCGTGCACTAAGGGACGTCTATGCGATGGAGCCAGTCGCCCCAAAGTTCAACCCATGGTCTTCTTGTCCGATCACTTTCGATCGCAGGGACCACCCTACCAGTATCTGTCATGGCGGTTCTACCGCATTGGTCCTTGACCCCATCATTGACGGATTTCACCTCACTCGAGTCCTTATGGACAGTGGCAGCAGCGTGAACCTGCTCCATCAGGATACAGTGTGCAAGATGGGTATTGACCCCTCGAGGATCAAACCCACAAAAACCACCTTTAAAGGTGTCATACCAGGTGTAGAGGCCTGCTACACAGGCTCAATCACAGTGGAAGTGGTCTTCGGATCCCCGGACAACTTCCGAAGCGAGGAGTTGATCTTCGATATCGTCCCCTTTCACAGTGGCTATCACACACTGATCGGACGAACCCCATTCGCCAGATTCAATGCGGTACCGCATTATGCATACCTCAAGCTCAAAATGCCAGGACCTCGAGGGTTATAACTGTTAATGGAAACATAGAACACTCGCAACAGAAGTACAAAACAGCCTTCTGAGGCAAACCGTCAATTTGGCGATAAAGCCCCCGGACACCTTCAAGCGAGTCCGGAGTACCCTGCAATAGGATCGCAAGACACATTCAGAGCTCGCCTAGCAATTCTGCCTCCGTCCTAGTCCCAGTCAAGCAGCAAAATTTGCGCCGTGCATACATAATTACGCACTCAAGATACCATGGGCATAGGCGGAGGCACGGCTATGGAACGGCCCACAATGCGGCTCAACCGCCTCAGGACCCGTATATCTTTACCATTTTCTTCCTTTCAGGACCCTATTCTCTGAAGGCCCTCTCCGATACCTTGATTATCGGACCCATCATGGGAAGGAAACACCAAGGAATCAAGAAGCTTTGACATACAAGGGAATCCCTAGGTGGTCTCTGATAACGATCGCTATACCTGTTTTACATACCCACACGCAGCCTGCCCTTGGATAGGACATGTCAAATAGTCCTATTTTTTCTTATTGCACTACTTGTATACATACGCTTTGACGTATCATTTAAATAACAATGTACAGCGTTAGCTTATTATTGCATTTCTTCATCTTTTTTCCCTGTCTGCTTATTTACAGCAAATTGCAGCCGTACATTCTGGTACGTCCAGTGCGCCAGGGGCTTTAGTGTACCCCATAACACGGCAAGAAAAGTCCAAACACTTTCGACAGTGCGGCACGCCGAACTTATAGCATTATATGCATCAGCTCCGAATCATGTCTTGGGTCAATAGTTGGGTTTGCCCGGCTCCCATGTTTTGGTACCTTACATTTCGCTATATCGGCTAAGGTAGCACTGGGAGAACTACTGCGATTGTGTCCCGGTTCTTCCGGACGAGCACCTCAGTAGAGAAAGCCGAAAACTGACTGTCATGATGCGGCTAGAGCTGGTCGCTGTTCGCGAGGTCTCAAATCCTTAAAGATTTTTTCCGCTTCGGGCGAGGAATCGGCCTTGTCCGATTTAGGCGTATATAGCGCCCCAAGTTCGGCCTTCCGAATACTAGGGGCTTTGCCAAAATTTAAAATTGTAGACTTCTATGGCTAAGTGAGTGTGATAAAGCTGTATAGTCCAATTGCCTTGTTCGCTGCGCTAAACACCTCCTTAAAGGACCAATTTTTTTGGATAAAGAGTGTTTAGGATTTATCCCGAACACCTTAGTACTAGTTACATGGGGGCAGAAGCCGACGACTGGCCAACTCTCATATTTTATAAACGGCCGCACAGAAGGTAATATTTTAAATCGACACGCGTTATATAGCGCACATGAACTCGTTTTCATATTACAGGATCACATGAGTACATTCATTCAAATATTACATCCTTCGCACATTCCTCCGCCACAAGGCGGGCACCCTTCAAGACAATGTCATAATACTTTTCGGGGTGGCGATGCTCCTTGCCCTCCGGTGGCCCCTCCTTCACCAGCTTCTCGGCGTCCATCTTCGCCCAGTGCACTTTCTCACGGGCAAAGGGCCTGCGCGCACCTTCAATGCAAACGGACCGCTTTATGACTTCAAACCATGGGCAGGCATTCACAAGACGCTTTACCAGGCCGAAGTAGCTGCCAGGCAGGGGCTCGCTAGGCCACATCTGGACTATGAGACTCTTCATGGCTAGTTCGGCCGCCTTGTGAAGCTCGACCAGTTGCTTCAGCTGGTCGCTCAAGGGCATCGGATGTTCGGTCCCAGTATATTGAGACCAGAACAACTTTTCTGTCGAGCTCCCTTCCTCGGCCCGGTAGAACTCCATGGCATCCGATACGCTGCTGGGTAGGTCTGCGAACGCTCCTGGAGAGCTCCAAATTCGGGTAAGTAAAAGGAAAGTTTCCTTCACATGCTTGCTTTGCATAATGAATGCCTTACCTACCGTTCTCGAGGGCCTTCGCAAGCTCGGACCCCTGTGTCGTAGAGTCACACTCCAAGGACTCGTATTTTTTGACGAAATCCTGGAGCTCTTGCTGAACCTCGCCGACTCGAGCCTCTTGCTTCTCGCACTCGATGCGCTCCTGGGCCGCTCTGTCTTCAGCCTCGGACAGCGCCTTCTTCAAGGCCGGCACTTCGGTCGTGGCCCCTAGCAAAATTCATGATGATCCTATGATCTAATAACCACTTTTTTCTTTATCAATATACAGATGGGGTATCACTTACCTTTGTTCTCTTCGAGCTGCCTCTTGGTAAGGCCGAGCTCTTCCTCGGACCACTCAAGGTCCCGCTTTAGTCCGGAGACCTCCGTAGTACGAGCGGCAGCGGCCAGCAGCGAAGCCTGCCCATTCACATAGACATATTCTGATTAGACTCCTGTGATTGTTATTTGATCCTCTGTTTGGCCTTTCTTTGCGAACACCAAACAGAGCATCAGGGGCTACTATCTATGCTGTGATATTTTCTCATAATTTGATTACTTACCTCAAAGCCTGTTAGGAGGCTGGCACATGCTTCGGTTAATCCGCTTTTGGCGGACCGAACCTTCTCGACCACCACACTCATAATAGTGCGGTGCTCTTCCTCAATGGAAGCGCCGCGAAGTGCTTCCAGCAAGTTGTCCGATGCCTCTGGATGGACAAAGGCCATCGGCACAGACGGCGCGCCCCCCTTAGCGAGGGGTCGCCCAACAGAATTCGGAACCACTGGAGGTTCCGGCGCAGTATCCGGCTGGGGGCGAAACTTGCTGCAGCCCTCATCATTAGAACCCACGGGAATCTTACCCCCCATACGCCCGACATCTGGGATTTCTCCTTGGGGCGCCTCCAGAATTATCTCCCCTTGGTCCGGTGCCCTTTGAGACAACACCTCGATGTCGTCCGTGGGCCGGGGGGAGGTGGCTGTCGGGAGTGAATCAGTGTTCATCGCCGACTGGCCCAAAGACTCATCCGAAGAGGATATGTTGATATGGGCTTTGGATGGACTGCATGATCATGTTTCACATGATAAGAAGCCATAAAACAAAACATACCAGAACTATTATAGTATCTGGATACTTATGACTTCGCCAGGGGCTTGTCCCTGGGCAACCACTCCTCATCGCTGTAAGTGGCTGTTGTGGAGTGGTCCGGAAGGAGGGTCCTTCCCTTCTTGGATCCTTCGGCCTCCCCAGATGGGGCGGCCTTCCTTTACTTGCTCCCCCGGTTGCGGGGGGGGGGGGGGGGAGAACTTTCCTCTTCCTCCTCCGCGTTTTCGTGGGAGGAGTGCGCCTTGGTGTTTTCGGATGATGAGTCCGATCCAACCTTGTGCCGGAGACCTTTCCTGGTCCCCGCGGCCTTCTTCTTGGCCTTCTTCTCCGGCGCCTCATAGGGAGCCGGAACCAGCATCTCCGTTAAGAGAGCCCTTGCTAGATCTTCGGGCAGTGGGGTCGGACAATCGATCTGCTCCGCTGTCGCTACCCAGTCCTGTTAAAATGGCGTGGAGGCTCAGATCCCTCACATGATTAAACTGGGGAAAGGAACATCTTATGAGAGATAAAGAGCTTACCGGAATTGCAGGGCGCTTTGCGCTGAGTCCGCGATCCTCGGTAAGGGGAGGAGGTACCTCGGCGGCCTTGAACAGCACCTTCCAGACGTCTTTGTGCGTCGTGTCGAAAAGCTCTTGCATCGTCTGGTGCTTGGCCGGGTCGAACTCCCACATATTGAATGCCCGCCTTTGACACGGAAGGATCCGGCGGAAGGGCATGATCTGGACCATGTTGACAAGCTTGATTTTCTTGCTTATCATATTTTTAACACAGTTCTGGAGTCCGGTCAGCTCCACCGATGAACCCCAGGATAGGCCCTTCTCTTTCTAGGAGGTGAGCCACGTGGGGATACCGGTCGAAATTCGGGGGCCGCCACCCAGTTGGTGTCACACGGCTCAGGGATGTAGAACCACCCCGATTGCCACCCCTTCACGGTCTCCACATAGGAGCCTCCGAGCCAGGTGACGTTGGGCATTTTGCCCACCATCACTTCAAAAAAAGACACATCCGTGACATTTTGGGCCGAACGAATTTTTTTTTCTGTCATACATATGACACTTCTATGATGATAATTGTGATAAAACCCAGTATCATCATAGATGTGGTGGGCTCCTACTTCTATGACAAAAAATCATGACAGAAAATGGGCTTTTCGTCCTGGGCGGGCCGGAGACGCAGCTGCATGACAGTCTTTGGGCCGTCCATGATGGAGAAAACCATGGTATAAGCGAGGGGGAGGAAAATTTCGGGGAGTTCCCGGTTACGGTGGGAGGTCGCGTGCCGAGCGATGCGAGCTTCTCTCGTACACGTACGCGCGTGTGTGCAAGGCGTTGGGCTCTAACTGAACCCGAGCGATTGCACTACAGGCTACGCGTTACTGAACCCGAGCGATCGATTGATGACTGTTAACTGAACCCGATCGAGTGATTCCTTCACTACTGCTACTAACTGAAGCCGATCGATGCTGCCTCTGGATGAATAGTGAGCGTTGCGTGCGGGGGGGGGGGGGTGTTGGATGAACAGTTCCCAGTGGGGGTGGATGAACAGGACCCCATGGTGTTGCCTATGTATGAATAGGACCCCAATCGATCGAGCCGGTTGGAGCTGGATGAACAGGACCCCGTGGAGGGCTGGATGAACAGGACCACCCCGTGGAGGGCAGGATGAACAGTAGACGGTGGAGGGCAGGATGAATAGTAGCCCGTGGAGGGGTGGTTGAACAGGAGCCCGTGGAGAGGGCTGGTTGAACAGTAGCCGGTGGAGTAGCGCGCGGCGGAGGCTCAATGAACAGGAGCCCGTGGATGAACAGTCCCAGGTGGAGGCTCGAGGAGGTCGACGGTGGATGAACAGTAGCTCGTGGAGGCTGGAGGGGGTCGACGGTGGAGATGAATAGTATCCCGTGGAGTCCCGTTTTGCGGTATGCCACACCCCTCCCGATGAACAGGACCCCCGTTTCAACCGTAGCGTTTTGCGGTACGCCACACACCTCCCGATCAACATGACCCCTGTTTCGACTGTAGGAGGTCTGTTACCTCCATTTTGCGGTACGCCAGACCCCTCCCGATGAACAGGATGCCGTTTCGAACGTGGCCGGTCGAACACAAGGCCGTTTCCTCCGTTCTGCGGTACGCCAGGCCTCGTTTCCTTCGCATGTTCCGTCCAAGCCCTCCCGATGAACACGACGCATTCCGTTGCCTCCCCATGAGCATGACGCATTCCGTTGCCTCCCCATGAACATGACGACGATGATGTTTCTCCGTTCCGACCCATCCATGTACACGAGCCCTGGCCGTACGTATGCGTGAGTAGGCGTTCGAGAGCCCGCCCGTATGTACACATATGTGGCCATATTTTCTTTTTTGCACCCTGGCCGTTGTACATACGTGTACATGCTACGTGCGCGCCTCTACTATGACACGTGCGCGCCTCTACATTGACCAGTATGTACGTACACGTTCGCGACCAGAATGATAACGCTATGTATGCTTCGACCAGGTGGGTCCCGACTGTCAGGCACTTCCTTGCCCGCGAAGATGTAGCTGGTGGGTCCCAGCAGTCAGGGGGGCAAAATACGGTGGCCCGTCCGGTGGGTCCCCGCTTTCAGGTGGAGGAATAATTATTTTACACGTAATAAGGAGGCACTTCCTTGAGTGCGAAGATATAGCTGGTGGGTCCCAGCTGTCAGCCTCTCCACGTACAGTCCACGTCCGATGGAAGCCGTTCCTTGACCACGTTGACCACGCCGCGCCGAGAGCACTAGGGCGGTGGACGACGGCGAGGCCTAGGAAGGGGACGACGCGGAGCCGGGGAAGACGCGGCAGTGGATGCCCACGCGTAGAGGAGTACGAGAGTTCACTGGTTTGCTGCGGTGTGAGGCTGCCGTCGCCGCAGAATAACAGGGGGTGTGGATGAGTAGAGGGATGGCCCAGCCAGCGGTGGGAGTAGTAGGGGGCGGTGAGGCCTCTGCCGCATCGCAGCCGGCCACGGGAGGTAGGAGCACGAGGCACGACCGGCACTGGTTTGGGTGGCTGGAGCAAGAAGACCAGAGGTTGAATAAGCACTACGGCCGTTGGATGGACATCATACGGTCACTGGAGCTAGAATCGTGCATATTGACTAAGTTGACAAAGCCCTCCGTCCTCGTCAACTTAGTAGGCCCACAAGTCAGCCTCCCACCACGGTGGGCCCCAGCTAGCAGGGGTATTCATTTTTCTAGCGTAATAAGGAGGCACTTCCTTGCGTGCGAAGATATAGCTGGTGGGTCCGAGCTGTCAGCGGCGGTAACTTTTTTTTGTGAAATACAAAGGCCCTTTCGGTGGGTCCCTGATGTCAGGTGGAGGAATAATTATTTTGCGCGTAATAAGGAGGCATTTCCTTGCGTGCAGCCGTGGATCCAGCTGTCGGCCTCTCCACATACAGTCCACTTCAGATGCATGTCGGTCGTTGACCACGTTGACCAGGCCGCGCCGAGAGCACCAGGGCGGTGGACAACGGCGAGGCCTAGGAAGGGAACGACACAGAGGCAAGGAAGACTCGGCAGTTGTTTCCCATGCGGAGGGGAGTACGACTGTATGAGGGTTTACTGGTTCGTCTACCGTCGACGGAGAATAACAGTAGGTGTGGGTGAGTAGAGGGATGGCTAGGCTAGCGATGGGAGTACGGTGGGGCGGTGAGGCCTGCACGGCAGCACAACCGGCCGCGGGGAGGAGGGAGCAGGCAGTCCCGCCGGCGCTTGTTTGTGCGGTTGGAGCAGGAAGAGCAGAGATTGAAGAAGCACGACGGCCGTTCGATGGACATCCAACAGTCACTACTTGTGCATCAACCTTTTTTTTGGAAAACCTCAAATCTGTGGGAAACAGCATACAACCCATCTGCCATTATTTCTAATAATTTACAACGCATTTGCTAATTCTTATGGTTTTTTTGGAGCCCGTATTCTTTTTGTTAGCATTACAGCCCATATTGTTGCCATGGTTAAAAAATTAACGAAATTTTGCATATTTCCGTGCGGTCCGAACTGTTTTTAATCCTGAAATTTCGACTCACATTCAAACTGACTTTAAAAATAAATGTATATCAATATAAAATCCAACAAATTATCCATGCATAAAAATTAATGTAATTTAAAATCTCGAAATGAAAAAAAGATATTTTAAACTAATTGCCGGTTTGATGTGTTTTTAAAATGTATAGCCCATTTCTCATTACTGATGGGCCATTTTCTCGGCCAGCCGAATGAAGCTGTCCTCATCTTGAAAGATTTGTAGCCCAACAGGCCTGACAAAGCGACTTACTTGGCAAATCACAAAAAAACTGGGCTGTGGCCGTGGACCTAGCTGTCAGGCTCTCCACGTACAGTACTCTTCCGATGGAAGTCAGTCATTGACCACATTGACCACACCGCGCCAAGAGCACCAAGGCGGTGGACGACGGCGAGGCCTAGGAAGGGGACGGTGCGGAGTCGGGGAAGACGCGGTAGTGGATGCCCACGCGGAGAGGAGTATGAGGGTTCACTCATTCGGCTGCGGTGTGAGGCTGCCGTCGCCGCAGAATATCAGGGGGTGTGGGTGAGTAGAGGGATTGCATGGGCCAGCGGTGGGAGTAGTAGGGGGCGGTGAGGCCTCCACGGCATCACAGCCGTCCACGAGAGGCAGGAGCACGCGGCACGACCGGCGCAGCTTTGGGCGGCTGGAGCAAGAAGACCAGAGGTTGAAGAAGCACTACGGCCGTTGGATGGACATCGTACGGTCACTGGAGCTAGAATCATTCATATTGACTAAGTTGACAAAGCCCTCCATCCTCGTCAACTTAGTAGGCCCACAAGTCATCCTCCCACCAAGTTGGGTCCCAGCTAGCAGGGGAGTATTCATTTTTCTGTGCATAATAAGGAGGCACTTCCAGTGGGTCCGAGCTGACAGTGGGGGGAACGTTTTTTCACGAAATACGGTGGTCTGTCCGGTGGGTCCCAGCAGTCAGGGGCAAATGTTTTTTTCGCGAAATATGGTGGCCCGTCCGGTGGGTCCCATCAGTCAGGGGGGAAACGTTTTTTCCACGAACTACTGGTGGCCCGTCCGGTGGGTCCCTGCTGTCAGGTGGAGGAATAATTATTTTGCGCGTAATAAGGAGGCACTTCCTTGCGGCTGCCGTGGACCCAGTTGTCAGCCTCTCCACGCATAGTACTCTTCCGATAGAAGTCGGTCGTTGACCACATTGACCACGCCGCGCCGAGAGCACCACGGCGGTGGACGACGGCGAGGCCTAGGAAGGGGACGACGCGGAGCCGGGGAAGACGCAGCAGTGGATGCCCACGCGGAGAGGAGTACGAGGGTTCACTGGTTCGGTTGCGGTCTAAGGCTGCCGTCGCCGCAGAATAACAGGGGGAGTGGGTGAGTGGAGGGATGGCCTAGCCAGCGGTGGGAGTAGTATGGGGACGGTGAGGCCTCCGCGGCAGCACAGCCGGCCACGGGAGGCAGGAGCATGCGGCACGACCGGCGCTGCTTTGGGCGGCTAGGGCAAGAAGACCAGAGGTTGAAGAAGCACTACGGCCGTTGGATGGACATCGTTGACCACGCCGCGCCGAGAGCACCTGGGCGGTGGACGATGGCGAGGCCTACGAAGGGAAGGACACGGAGCCGGGGAAGACACGGCAGTGGCTGCCCACGCGGTGGAGAGTACGAGGGTTGTCTGGTTCGGCTGCCATCTCTAGAAAATAACAGGAGGTGTGGGTGAGTAGAGGGATAGATAGGCCAGGGATGCGAGTATGATGGGGCCGTGAGGCCTTCCCGGCAGCACTGCCGGCCACGGGAGGCGGGAGCAGGCAGTTCCGACGGCGCTGGTTTGGGCGGTTGGGGCAGGAAGATCAGAGACTGAAGAAGCACGATTGTCGTTAGATTAACATCAACGGTCTGACGCTGGTAGAGTCGATTGTTGACTAAGTTTCTTTTTTGAGAAACCTTGTGCACGCATGAACTTAGTAGGCCCACAAGTCAGCCTCCAAATCTGTGGCAGACAACATAAAGCCCATTTGCTATTTTTTATAATTTGCAGCCCATTTGCTAATTCTTAAGTAATTTATTACAGCCCATTTTCTGCCCAGGACCACGGTCAAAAAGTCCAACCTTATTTTGCATATTTTGGTGGAGTCCGAACTATTATAATCCCGAAATGATAAACATTTTAGAAGAACTTATTGATTTGCCAAAAAAATCGTTTTGTTTTTGTAAGCAAATAAGACGTGGGACAATTTAGTTGGTTTAAGGGAAAACCAGTGGTAAAAAAATCAACGATGGGTGGGCAAAAACAACAAAAATAAGGATGTAAATATGAAAAGGGAATTTTATGTGTTTTCAATATAATGATACGTGTATATGAACTAGTAAAACTATAGGTAGAGATTAGAAAACGGATGTAGGACATGCATTTCAAGAGGAAAATAGAACTGGGCTGTGTGTTTGATTCATTAAAAAAACTGTCTGCGGATGTTGTAAGACAAAATATAACTAACGCTGGCGGGCCAGAGGCCAGTAGATACCTGCTGGATCTTTGAGCCCCGTTGTCGTCATGGGCTGGGCCTGTTAAAAACAAAACAACCCTGGGAAATCTACAACCCATTTGAAACTTGCTTGACCTGAAAAAACAATATACGTGCTCAATAAACGAGAGAATTCTGCAAGTACAGACTGATAACTGGGATGCAACACGGATATTGTTTTTTTATCGTGATAATAAGTGCATACACTTGTTTCAAAAAAATTGGAGAACTGGGAATTCGAACGGCGGGTGCTTATGGTACCCATCAAATAAAAATCAGGTGCCTGAAAATTCGTTTCGAAACAAATGATTCAGCTTTATATCCACGTCGACCCTCGGCATGATGGTTGGAAGCAAATGCATGTTCATACCAAAAGATCGTTAACAACAATACCAACTTGCGGACGACAAGGTAGTACAACTACCAATACCAAACTAACTTATAATCTTTTTACTCCTGGCCCTAGTGTTCGTTTGGTAGAAAATATTGCAGAGGACCAGCTCCCGCTCCTTCTCTTGCTCCAGGTCCCCGAGGTGGTACTGGTGCATCACCCAGTTGGTCCTCTGCTGGTCGAAGTTCTTGTTGGTGTGCAGCACCAAAACCTTTTTTGCTGCCCGTCTGTCGGCCGTTGACCATCACCAGCAAGGTATTGCCAGTCTTGTGCCACATCGCGTTCATGCCGCACTTTGACTATATCTTGCGACATGTCCACGCGCCCCTTTTGAACGCCCTGGAATTGCGCTGGAATAAATGCTTCCTTAGGCCACTCAGTGTGATACCTGCAGTATTGTGGAATACAGGTTTTAGTGTACCTAGTTGGCATTTTCATAACATCTTTGGCATGTTGCAGTCACTTGTTTCACTTTTTATTAACTGTCAAATTGTAATTGCTTCACCAAGTCTGCGTATAAAAAGAAAAATAGAGCTATAAACAAAGAAATATGTTTGTGCAAGTAGACGGCCGATCGGTGTCTTACCTGGAAGTTTCTTAGGTTGGGTGTAACATATGTCGTGCTCGCTGTCGATGGTTGGTATGAACAAATCAATGTGAGACTGAAATCTCGCGCTGTCAGCACTCACTTTGGCCTCAAGGTGCTCGATCAGCTCCTGATCCATGGGATCGAACTTGACGCCAGCCGGCAGCACGGGCCAATCCTTCTTCGACTTGCATCGGTAATTCCAGTTATATGGTACTCAATGTATGATCAATCGACTGTTTTAAGTGAATGATGAAATATTTCGACAGATAAGTGGTACTCCAAATTTGAAGTCCAGAATACCCAAACACGCCATCAGGATTCTTGTGTCAGCTCACGCGCAGCGTGATGTCACGTCAATTCAATGTGTGGACATGATGAATAATTTGACCGACGTATACTAGTACTGCTACTGTACTACTTACAAGTCGTATTTAGTGTCACAATTTATACATAGGTTTAACTAACAAGTACGCACTTGAAGCCTAACTGACATATATATATATATATATATATGGCTTCTGCACAGCATCTCCATCATTATTATCAGTACATCCTACGCAGGTGAGTTAGGATGCACTTGATCCCAGGAAGGTATCTATCCTTGAAACCAGAGGAGTGCTTTGAACTAACAACAATACATAATATCCAACAAAAGAGGGTCGTGCTACAGCGGCAGAATACATGGCTCAGTCTAGATATCAGCACGAATCAAGTTGTGCATATTTGCTGTTGGGATGAACCACATCGCCGCATGTCAGGTTTGAAAAACCCATCCATCGCATGGAAGCTTGATGCCTTTCACACACTGAAGATTATCTGGCAACAAGCTATGTCGACGAATCTCTGGATATGGTGATTCATGAAACCCATGGTATGATGTGTAAACACAGCCCCCCTCGCGAATGGAAGTTGCATAGCACAGTAATCATCGCCGGTGATATGATCGATGATTGATTGGATGATCGGATAATTGAGCCCGAGGAAAAAGGAGTGGTTGCCGAGGCTGTAAACCCGCCTCCAGTTGAATACGCCTAGCCCAACGGAGCTGGGATCTTTCTCGAACACGAAGCAGCCATAGCCATCAATGTCACGAACGCCCCATGTATTGTACTGTATGTGGTTTGATGTAATGGTTTGGTCAATTTGGTACGTGCGAATGAGCATCAAATGACCGCCGTCAGCTGAACGAGCGATAAACCACCACCCATCGGCTAGTATGATTCCAGGTCCTGGAATCATGAAGGCCAGCGCATTTGCGTCTGATGCAACAATTCAAATTGGAGACCAAAAGGACAAAAATAAACAATCATGTTCAGAGTATGTGTGGAATTAAGATTATTATAACAGTGACACATATCATAGACAGAGAATTGCAATGCCGTGGTCATAATCATACCCCAAGTTAAAAAAAATAAGCCAATGGCTTTCATATTCTAGCAATATGTCATGGTTCAAACATCATGTAACAATGAGAGGAAAACAGCTATGACAACGCCTACTCATATTCTACCATAGCACTTACTACTACTACTACTACTGTTCTCATATCAACTCTAAGCAATAACATGCATTGTTATAAAAATCTTGTAAACGAGAGTAACATATAGCAATCATGATGTTACGCTCATAATATGTATTCTAACAATCATTAGATGCCAATTGTTCTCATATCAACTCTAACAATAACATGTGTGGTCATAAAAATCTAGGAAATGAGAGGAACATATAGCAATGATGTGGTTATAGACATGCTATGCATTCTAAATTTGTAACAAATGAACAGGCGGTCGTATTCATAAGGTAAAGATGAGATGAGATAGAACAATTACACGACGATAGATTCCACCAATATAGGTAGCCAATCTATGCGTCGACCGCGTAAAGATGCCATCATGCACTATAGCATCAGACAGAAATGTTTCCTCAACAGGATTGATGATGAGCCATAACCATGTATGGCGACCGGATTCCAGATAGACTAATCCCTTGTTGAACAAGGCAATGAGCTTGTAATCCATGTAGTCTTCTGATGGTGTGGGCACTTCGCAGATTACAACTTTCTGCAAACAGAGGTCGAGCCAAAAGCTTGACGCGTCTCGTGCGTAGTAGGCAGGAGTGTGCGGCGGGCCGCGAGGCTCGATGGCGGCGGTATCCAACGATGGAAGGGTGATCTCTCGCTGGGTGTAGATATCCACGAGATGCCACGGACTACCGGTGTGGTGGATGAGGATGTTCCAGTTGGCCTTCATGCCCGCCCAGTAGTGGCCGCGCATGAAGGACAGGTGGACGGGTAGTGGTAGCATGTCGAGGGGCACCACGGCAACCTCCGTAGGATCGTCAAGTCGGTGTCTGGGCCACCTGCGAGGATCGGGCATCAGCAAGCAGGGTGTCTTGAAAAGAGCCGGCTGGTTGCAGACAAGTAGACGGTACAAAGACACCGAGCATGCAGCTAGACGGACGGTGCTGAGTAGGTCCATACGACTACAGATCTGCTCCAAGAGAACATCGGGGAGGGAATTCCGATCGCGGTTCTGCGTGTCAGTCGGTTCTGCCATTGGGGTTTTCGGTGCCCGCGAGCCAGCGGGGAAGTGGATTCGGGCGGGCGAGCGAAGAAGCTTCTCCTCGTGTGGCCGAGCAGTGAGCGGGGGGATATGGTACGCGTGATCTACCAAGGAAGATGGCGTGGGCGGGCGAGCAGTGAGCGGGGGTAAATGGTGTGCGGTCGACGATGGGGAAGAGAGGAGGAAGAAGAAGAGAGGAGGAAGAAGAAGAGACTAGTTGAATAGTTCTCTCTGACCGAGATGGGGAACAAATGGATCGCGAGGACTTCCTTTCTACAGTATCCCTATGCCTCTACGCTCAATTCACTCATTTTGCTCCGTACCTAGTCACTTGTTGAAATCTGTAGAAAGACAAATACTCCATATTTGGGAATAGAGGGAGGCTTTTACTCCATACTATTTGGGAAAAGAGGGAGTATCACCATATGGAGGGAACAGAGGAAGCTTGAAATATGAACATGTCAATAGGAGGGAGTAATCCCCATGCATGCAACATGCAACACTCACACGTACACATGGACGCACGCAACACTCACGCACCCATGCGGCACACAGCACACGACGCAACACACATGCTCACGCTCAAGTGCTGAACCTACTCCCTACGTCCGTGAAAGACTGTACATTTAGAGATTTACACATTGAGCAGGGCATAATTAACGCCCAAAAGTAGCAGACTTATGTGTGCATGCGACCATTGAGATAAGAAGATTAAATGAAGGCCGTTGCATGTTGTAATTAAGGATAGACATGTAGCCTATACCTACAGCACAAGTTGGTGCATTAGTCAATCAATATCGATTTAGATTAAAGGCTAAACACATTGGAAGTGTAGATGTACATCATGTAGTAAACTCTTTCTTGGAAGACCGAGGGAGGACACGTGCATGCACTCACATACACAGCCAGGGCGGTTCGCGCGCAAGGATTGGACTCGTGTCGCACCTGCGTAAAGTTTTGATTAACTGATTTCTTTGCTCTGCCAACTAACAGGTGGGACCCAGAAACCATGTGACAATTTAACCAGTCAACAAAGTGCCACGTCGACTATGTGGCCGGTCAGTAGGGTGCAATACGGTGCTCTACGATGAGCTAGTGATCGCATAATCGCCGCACAACTATATATAGTGACCGTAAATAGCGTACTGTTACATACGTTGACCGCCAGTGTATGTTTCTCGTTTCAAATCAAGCCGTATTAATCAGAAAGGACGCAGTATGGACTACTACTACTAGTACTAGTACTGCTTTGATGTGTCCCGTCAACTCGCCGAACAAGGAGAAGCTTGCTTACTACGCCTCTCCCTCGCCCACGCGCACGGTGGTTCGCAGGACGAGGAGAGGGTTTTGACTACGACGCCCTCTCCCTCTCCCTCTCCCTCTCCCTCGCCCTCACCCTCGTGGTGGACGTGCAACAGTTCAATCGGTGTCAGATTGCCAGAAGCATATTGTACTGTAGTATCATCATTGTTGGACCTTCCGAAGAGGCAAAGAGCCAAGTGCAAGGTTCACACGAGTACGAACTATTGAACTTCCCGAAGAGGGAAAGAGCCAAGCGCAAGGTTTTATAGGAGTTGTCGTTCTAGTCAGAGTGTACTAGTACAACTATAGCGAACGATGCTACTGTATGATGCCGCCACGTCACGTATATCCAAAGTTGTGCCACCTTTTTTTCTCAAAGAGCGTGTTGGAGCCCGTGCAACAACCACACAAGTTGCACATACACATAACACATTAACTAGTAATAAATTCTAAAGGACAAATGCCAGTATGCCACACAAGTTCATCTCCAACTCATGTGATAAATTTGTGCATGACTAGTCTACATATATTCACAACGCTACCGTTCACAATTACCGTACTCCACTTACACGTTATAGATGGGCTACATGTCCTCCTCCAAGTTCCAGTCCCAGGTGTTCTTCATGGATGGCATGATCCATAGCAGTGGGCAACGGGAATGATTGTCGCAGCTTTCTAGTCCGGTTCCACATGATGGAGACTCATCCAAGCTGAAGCGGCATAAATCAGGGATAGCGTGTCCCAGCATGTCGTTCATCTGGCGGTGCGCACTGAAGACACAACCATGCTTCATGAACGACAGGCCTTCCGTGTCGTGCACGGGAGGTGGCATCCGCTTCACAATGGGGTAGCTATCCCCGATGAAAAGTGAGTACTCTCCAAGAGTGTTCCTCAGCACCCACGTAGCATCACGGGGGTCGAACTCGGCGCCGTTCATCTGGTACACGCGGCATCCCAGATCTGGACACATGGTGACGTACATAGTCAAGGTCCATGCATAATAATGTTGTGCTCAAATGTGGCGGTCAGTAATACTGTGTAGCAAATAGTACTACTCCGGTATAGAGGAAGTAAAATAACCGGCTTATTATATATAGCCACTCTTGGCTACATGGATGAGATAGTAAGACATGGAAAAACAAAAATGGTGGCAGCTAGTGGGTTCAAGTCTTCAAGGGCCTAGCTAGCTATACGCGTCCTCCAAGGTAAAAAGTACTCCTACTAGTACTACAAAGTATACTACTAGTACAACAATGAAAGAGAAGGCAAGAGGGTTAAAAAATGGAATACCTAGGTAGATGGTGACAGTCCGATCATGGTAGATTATGTGACCATGTTGCACATCAGTGGTACCATGGGTAACGACTGCTAAGATAGTTGATCCCAATATGCCAAAGTCAACTACAAGGTTCCAGGTTAGACCGAATCGCGGATGCAAATGCACATCTAGGATCGGCAATCTTATTTTGATCGGGGGATGACTGGTCCCTGCAAAATAATGGAGTACTGTTAGGGATGCAAATGATGGTTTGTGCATTCCATTTGTAATCTCCTGTACCATAGGATGTCAACCAGATGAAACAAGTCCCCTAGCTTGTCACCGTGAAGATGCGGCCTAGATGGCGCACGGCGTCTTCGAACGTGTAGGGGTACAAATCTGCCGCTGCCAACATGCGCCAGCCTGTGCCGTTACTGCCTCCTGCATTGATGGCAATCCTTATGTCGAACACCGCGATGCGATAGTAATCATCGTAGCCGCGACGCTTCGTTGGCGGGTCCGCAATTGCTATCTTGTTCAATCTCATGTAGGCATCATCATACGTATTCTTGTCCAGCCAGTCCGGAAGGCCGATCCCAATGGTGGAGAAGGGGTCTACCGGAACGGCCGCACTGCTGTGGATGTTGTGCAAAATGACGGTGGTATCTGGCCGGAGGTATGCAAACCAATCTTTCTTGGCACCGACCCAGACCTATATATAAGACGGTGGGCAGCGGAGAAATGACGAGATGGAAATGGAATAACTAAGTACTACATGATCAAACTCCATTACTGACCTGCTCATCGGACAAAATCCGACTACCTCTCAACGTCGACAACTCTAGCGGAGTCAACGTGCAACCATGGCCAGGGAGCGGTGGACTGTTCGAAGGATTGTCCCATAGAAGAACCTTCTCCTCGAGGATGCATGGAAGACCAACAAGCATGGCCTGTTTAAGCAGCATCTTGAAAAAGTTGGTGCAGGAAGCACCGAGTCTTGCAGCGGTGAGGACGTCGGAGCGGCGTGCGATTTCTCCCTCTCTCTCACATGACTACATGCGGTGGCGGTAACCAATGAGAAGCTCGCGTGGAGATAGCAATCTTCTCTCCAGAAGAGATTTTTTTGAAAGAAAGGGATTATGGAACGTTATGGGATTGCATTATACTGTAAATAATAGCACTAGTAAGAAATTTTTGGCACTAGGTAGTAGTTTTTGGCGTGGATTAAGAAATTTTGGGTATGTTTTTGCCATTTTTTGTACACGCCAACTAGTGTCAAAAAATGTCTTACATTATGTGACGGAGGAGTACGTACTCATACTGTAGCAGTACTAGTACTACTTTTCTCAACTAGTAGTGCGATGTACTATACTTCTAGTCTAGTCTAGTATAGTGCACCAGTTTTGAATTCTTGAATCTCAGGGCCAAGGAGCTACAGTTGGAAGTGGAGGGTACTACTATTCTCTAGAACCATCGCTGTACTATCAATGCAGGGGAAGTACACCTGCGTAGTGGCCTAGTGGGTACTCTCGGTGCTCTATTCAGCCTCTCCTCTCACGTAGCTGGCCTACTCAGCCGCTCCTCTCACGCACACACTAGCAGCCTATTTATCAGCGACGGTTACTGCGGGAGCAAAACATTTGAGTTATTTGATATAGTAAGACTAGGCTTTTCGCTTCCATTTGTGGAGGTGTAATGGATCTCGTCGAACTTTGTTAGTAGTTCCTTCTTTATGAATGAGATGAAGCAAAGCTTTTGCCTCCGTTTCAAAAAAAACACGGCGAGGAATTTCTTTTATAGTAGAGCCGATAATGGCTCGAAGTCCATGCATGCAACACCACAAGCTAGAGAGTAGTAGTAGAGCACTTTACGTACAGAGCCATATTGCACAGTTCCCAATGCCCCACCAGGCTTTTCCAGCTCCTTGGGCTTAATTGGGAGGAGCTAGTTTAAATATGCTACTAGCTGGAAGATGCAAGCGAGGTGCGGCTAGGGCGAGCACGCGAGCCATGAGATGTTGGGAAGGAAAACCCGTTCACGTGGCTAGGCTGTCCAGTGCACCCAGATTGTGGGGCCGCACGTCCGTTTGACTTCAAAACTCAAACTACCCATGTAAAATATTGGTTCGCAGCAAAGTGTAGTAGTACTATTTTTTTAAAAAGGCCGCCGTGCGTTCGGTCGGGATCGAACCCACAAAACGAGGTATACACTCCCGCGACCACTAGTAGTACTCGTTGGAGTACAACGCAACCTAGAATCGCCTTTTGTCGCTAGTAGTACGTACATTGTTCCTTACAAGAAACCCCTAAGAGCATGGTTAATAGTATAGCCAGCTGCTGGCTATAAGCCAGTGCCATGTCATCTACAGTCCATCTTATAGCCAACATGTAGTAGTGGTAGTTTATTTCTTATAGCCCGCTGACTCAGCTCTATTGTACTTGCTCTAATAATGCAAGAAACCACTAAAATGCCAAGAAATTACTACCACTTGCATACGTGGCAGACTTAAGATAAGACTACCTTATCAACCATTGTACATGCTCTTACCAACAAAAATCCTCGAGTGACCTCCTACCTCCGGCACGTCCACCTAGTCATCCTCGGCCATGGGACGCAGCTACCGCCGCCGGCAGAAGGCGACGTCAAAACCGCCGGCGGTGCGGAGCTCATGTTGCGGTAGCCCGGATGCCAGCTCCGCCCGGCGCTCGCGGCCGCTAGCTAGCCAAGATAGCCCTGTCCAGCTGCTTGTCTGCAAGGTTTGCTAGCTAGATTGGCAAGGCAGCGCGGCGGCTTGCTCGCGCGCGCCGCGCTAAGGCCAGCCATCTGGCTCGAGCGAAGGCCAGCGCGGCGGCTTGGTCGCTCATGAGTCACGCTCGGGCCAGCCTGCCAACCCATGCGGAGGCCAGCGCGGCGTCCGGCCCGTCCAGCGGAGCGGCAGCCAACTTGCACATCATTGGCGCCACCGACGAACACGCATCAGTACTGTTTGAAGTAATGTTCAGGAAAAATAATGATTTGAGGGGGAATAACAGGATAGAAGGTCAGATGTGGGTCCCCCGTGTCAACGGTCAAACAAAATGTGTTGGTTTAAGCTACCTCGTCAGCACGGACATGTGGGCCAACCCTATCATAAATGGGTTTAAACGAACCTAATCGGTAGGAGTACTAGGTAGTTTTTGGCGTGGATTAAGAAATTTTGGGTATGTTTTTGCTATGTTTTGTACAATAGATTCCTCCTAGGGCAGGTTGAAAGTGGTAGTTTTTTGGTAAATACTCTACATATTGTAAGTAGGAGTGAAAGTTAAGCTTTGGAAGCCAATCAGCAAGGCTAGTTACATAGTGCATATGTGTACATGATTGAAACTAAATATCAACCATGAGTGACTAATATCTTGATGGAAAACTCAAAACTATAGAATACTAGGAAAAGAAATGCATGGTTGGAAATACTAGCAATGTTCATGTCCATTGCAACGAATCATAATTAGAATAGTACTTATTCACAAACTTGGTACAAAACACTCTCATTTTGATATACATATGTCACTAGAGATATATTATGTTTCAATTAGAATATATTCCTTGGGCCGTTTTGGTGAGGTCAGGGAGGGATGTGGTTGGTTTTAAGATACTAATTATGGGTTTTTCTGCAAATTGGTAGACAAGTGGGATGTTGGTGAGAAAAGGCAACAACTTACCTCACAATCGTTAGATGTAGATCTAATGGTCAGAAACGACGGATGGCAGACACACCAGCATCACCGACTTAGTCTAGTGTAGGAGTACCAGCAAGATTCATGCATTGCACGGAACATCAAGATGCATTTTTTATAAAACACTTGTTGTGATTGACCCTTGCGGGTGTAATCCCATGTGTAAAAACTAATGATATCTCGAGAAATATGAGATAAGGTGAAGAGGAGTGGGGTGTGGTGGTGGTTGGTGGTCGAACTGAGCGGAGGCATGGGGATTGACGACGCCGGCAGCGGCCACCAGGCCAGTTTGTTCCAGAGGCTTCCTTTCTTAATTGCTCAACAATGAGATTTTTTGGAGATAAGGATGAACGAGGGAAGGCCTTGTCTGCAAATGTGGAGAGGGGTGCGGGTATCTTTTAGTTTAATTTCCATCCGTCAGATATAGATCAGACAGTCTATATTGCAAGATGGCACACGTACCATCATTACCAACTCGATTTTTTATAAGAGAAGGAATATAAGTATGGAGATACAAACATATTATCGATACTTGCTTCCGTAAACTAGCATCTACATTCTATTCAACGCCTCGGCTTGTGGGGCCTTAGCACAATGACTTCTCGACTGTGTAAAACAAAGATTTTCCCGTCGCCGACAAAGAGGGGGTGACGACGGCGCGCTTTTTGGCTTGCTCTAGTCCTAGTAGTCATACTAGGTGGTCTAAGCACATGTATATTTATTCTTTTTCACGTCTCATGTTCGCCGTACTGCCAGGACTGTTCATGAATAGATGGTAAGTTATTCACGGGGAAACCCTTGTTGAGCGTGTTTGAGAGAGAGAGAGAGAGTGCGTGTGTGATATGTTAGAGACTGAGGCAATGATAACAGATTCTTTTTGTCTATGTGTGTGGAGGATAGAGAGAGACATGTACATGGGGCTTTGTGTTGTGTAACGTGGAGACACATATACATAATTAGAGAGTGAGTGTGTGAGATACACATGCAGGCATGAGGAGAGATGAGGATCCAGGTAAATGGGTGTTTGTGCGTGTCTGTGTGTGTTTGTGCACGCGTTTGTGTGTGAGAGGGAGAGTGTATGTGGAGTAGAGAGACCATTGATGATGTAAACCTAGTATAAGGGAAGGGGGAATGGTGTGACATGTGTACTAGCGAGATAGCACGGGTGCGGGCGGGGGGAGCAGACTATTTGCAAGAGACATCGAGTGTGTGTGTGTGGGAGAGGGGTGTGAGAGCGAGCGAAAGAGAGAGCTAGCGACGGAGAGAGAGAGAGAGAGAGAGAGGAAGAGAGGGGGCGAGAGGGGCCGTTTGTGTCCATAAATGGCGTATAGATAGGGAGACAATGTTGATGTTGTCCGAAATTGACCTATGAACGGAGACGCAAGGGAAGCAAGTCATCGTGTGTGTGATAGGGACTTCATGAGAGAGCTAGAATAGGTGGTGTAGAGAACAATGTGCGAAATCGAGAACGATTATACATTAGGGAGCTATGCAAAGAGTCACGACATATATGTATACAGGGAAGGAGCTGGGGCGGGTCCACATGTGGGAGAGATAGAAAGAGGAGAGTGGTGCACAAGGAGACAAAGTGTGCTTGTTTGCAGTGGGGGTGGTGTGTGAGGTGAGTGCACGAGAACCGCATAACTAGGGAGATAGACGTTTGGGGGCGACGTTTTGTGTGTATGGGAAATATACACTCTACATAGTGCGTGTGCTTGGGTAAGAGAGATAGCGGGAGACCTAGAGAGTGAGGGAAGAGATGTGTGCATGCCCGAGAGACAAAGTGATAGAGATCTATGTTGGGGTCCGGACTTTACAAGAGAGAGGGGTGTTAATGTGCTCGTGTGTTGGTGTTTGGGGGAGAGAACGACTTCTCTCTGTGTGTGTGTGTGTGGTGGGGGGTTGACTTCAGATAAAGAGTGAGGTGTCTATATTTGAGGGACTTTAGCGTACTTGAGATATTGTGCACTCATGGTTGATCAATTTGTTTCATAGTTTGTACTATGAGATAACGATACTTTTGAACATTCGTGATATACCTTGATGTACCAGAATTACAAACCTAAGATTAGAATTTTGGAATTCGACTCCATCATTAGCTTTTGTAATTCAGTTAAACGGAGGTACATTTTTAAGCCAGGATTTCGTGATTTCAAATTCATATATCAAACCTAGAGATATACACATACGGGCATGTTCAAACTTTATAATCATCCACTTTATTCATAAACATACACATTTTTTTCTTTTGTCATCATATTTAGGATAAACACATTTGGAATTTCATTTGAATTGGACCATATGATGGTATTTTCTTGTAGTAGCTCAATGATCCATATTTGAATTGAATGGACAATCTAAGTTTTGAGTTGGAGACATTGATTTTCAAAACTTGCACTTTTTTGCGTGCAAAACAAACAAATTGTCAGCCACGATATCATAGTCGGCCGTATGAGAGCAGAATACTTATAATTTTAGGCGCCAAAAGCTTTCAAACTTCCCGCTCACATCGAAATATCACAGGCCCGAAAGTTTAGCCATGCGATATTCCTATTTTACCCCTGCCACATGAACGGAAAAGGGCTGCTTTGGTAACTCCATTGTTTTCCCCTCTTTGCCCCCAACATTCTTCCCCAGAGGCCCTCCCCTTCCCCTCCCCGACCCCCCATCCACGGCAAGCCGCTGAATCTAGTCCTCCGCCGCAGCAGTGGACCTCACACCTCACCGGATCTACCTTCCGCACCTTGGAACCCCCAACTGCCAACTCACCACTTCATCGGAGCCGCTTCAGCGACTGGCTTGTCCACCACTCCAGATCTCCTAGACCGCCATCATGGTCCACCGCACCGGATCTGCTTAACCGGCGCCCTCATCCACCACAGCGTACGCCCTTCACTGACTCCCTCGTCCGCCCCTTCGCTGGCCCTTCACACAAGCCCTTGTCCGCCGCAATAGATCCGCCTCACCGAAAGCACTATACAACGTGCCCGCCGAAGCCTTCGTCCACTGCACCGGACCCGCTCCACGGACGCCATATTCAACTCCATTGGCCCTTCTTTACCGACGCCGCAGCCTCATCAGGTTATTTCGATTTGTACTCCTTCGGTTTTTCTCTTTATCATGCAATTTTTCACTTACCACAGATGAGCTTTCTTGTATGTCGACAGGCACCGCAATCGTAGCACCAGAGCCGCTTCAGCGACGGCGACAGCCGGCCCAAACTCAACCGCAACACGAGCACCATCGATGATCCTTAGCTATCAAGTATGACAACGATACCCATACGCCGCCGAGAATCAGGTACTATTATCCAACGGTTGGCGCATACGTTCACTTTCCTAGCATAAGCACCGCACCTTTGAATTTCTTCAGGGCATCATTCAGTTTTTCATGAGACGCGTTATTCTGCTTGCACCTGTAGGGCCATACTTCTGGCAGTGAACATGTTACATGTGCTAAATTACATACCAGTGCACATATAGTCAATATGCTTTAGTTTTGTTCTGATGCCACCTGTTGGTTCCATCAGACTGCTTAATATTCTCTATGCTTAATTACACATCAACAAACTAGCATGTGGTTCCGCTGCTTTTTGTTCGTTTTACCCTACATTTTCTGATGCTAGCTATTACATCACTACTCCGAGCCTCTGTTCATTACTTGTTTCTGTGTTCTTGATCTTCCCAAGTTGCATGACTAATTTGATGCTTCTATTAATTATGGAGCTGCCAACCCCATCAAGCAAAATATTTGTTCTTTTGGGGCTGGCACCTCGAACAAGCATAAAAATAGAGGGAAGCAGATATACTCCCTTCGATTCTATTTACTCTGCGCATAACTCTTGACCCGCATACCAAGGAGGGCACTGATTTAATTTTTCTGGACTAATTTGCCAATTAATTAGGGCCGAGGAGGATGGGGCGGGGCACAAAAGGAAACCAGCGCTAGGAATCGGCAACGCGCAGACTAATACGAGAAAACTGAGAAAAATTTATACGCAAAGTAAAAAGAATTGGAGGGAGTATTGTCGTGTGTGCACACACCCTTCTTTCATTAGTTTAGATGAACCATTGATGATCAATTCGGACCAGTGCATGCGACTAAAATTAATTTTACCTAAATAGATGGTGCAGAATAAACTACAACAACTAGATTTGCAACCACGGGATGCTGACGATATCTTCAAAGAACATTGCAACAGCAGCTAGGCTTCACAGCAACATATGGTAAGCCAGTGTGTTTTAGTACACGTGAAATGTAATGCGAGTGGGCTTCTTTCTTCGCTTGTGCCCTCAACGTGTAATCCTACCGAATTACAAATAGTTCAGTTGTCTGCTTTGCTGTATTGCTTGATTCGAATGCTTATTTGTTGTTACGCTATACTTGAGTTGGCCAATATGTCAGCAGTGCCTGCTGTACTATCGTAAATAAATGCATGCCTATTTCATTTGAGTCCTTAACTTTTCTCTCAACTTCATCACAAGACTGTCTTCGTAGTTTATATGAGGCCACACTGTTAAGTGCTTTCTCAAATTATTTCAACTGCTTAGATGCCTTGGCAACTTAAATATAGCGGTTGTACACTCCCTTTCAACTAGGGATGTCAACTGGGTCCGGTTTAATCCCGATTAAAGTCCACTAGTGGTATGATAGTTCAAAAGAGTTTTTGTTTTTTTGAGGAAAATGAACTAGGGAGGTAGCAAAAACTAACTAGATGGGACTGGCGGATTTCGTTTATTTGCCACTTACATCCCTAGTTTCATCTTAGCATTTTAATTTATTTTCGGCTGATGCTGCTTCGAACCATTTAAATATAGTTTGCCATGCTCGGCAATAATTCGTCCGTCGTTTACCATGTAAGCTTACTGCCTAGATCATACGATAACTATCTCTTACTGATGTCCAGCGAAAACCATTCAGGATGTCGTTCACACTAGGACACAATGTACAACCCCAGAATCTATTTGTGGAAGCAGTGCCACATCCATGTTACCAGATGGTAGCAGTTCAAAGGCAACACCGTTGGAGAGCAGTCTGAGCACAGATATTATAGTGCTTGAGGCTCTACTAGAGGCAGAAAGAGATGGTGTGGATGCCATGAATGAGGTAATATTTATCTTGAGGCTGGAAATTACGGAATTAGCGGCACACATTATGCAAGCAACCCAAGAATTGGAGGAAGTAAGAATGTTGCATTTGAAGACGGAGGAGGTCCTGCTGTTTCTGCTATCTGAAGCCCAAGATAATCCCGGTTCTTCTTTAGATACCAGTTGAAATTTTCATTAGATTATTGTACTTGCATGTTGTGTCATGTCTCTCAATGGATTATATTCCAAGACCCCCTATGTTGTCCATGTGTTGTAATGATCCAAATTTTTTAGGCGAGGTAATCCTCAAAACTTGTATGATTGACATAAGGTGAACTATTTATCGTGTGAGCATATTGTATTGGATGAAATAACTGTTTGACTCAGAGTGTATCCATCCTACTGAATTCGAAGATCACGACATTTCTAAATCATAATCATATATAAAGGTGGAATAAATCTTTGTGGTGGTTTTGAAGAAATAAATAACAAAACATATAATTATCTATGGATATTCATCATCGAATACAAATTGGATTTGAATTTACTTTGTCAGGTCCCAGGGCAAACGTGAATGCTAATTCTCCCAAGTTTTGAACGAAGCGGCTAAACACCCACTATAATTTGTGGGCTGCTCGAAGTAAGTGTTTGCGAGATGGAAATTACTGTCTACCCTTGACACTTGACATCCTTATCGACAGGATTTACACTGCTGTCGATAGGGGTAGACTAGTAACTTCAATCAGACGTGACACGACGGCCTCTGAGCCCATTCAGACACGGTGGGCGCCAAACGTGGGCGGCAAAACACATTTGATTCAAGCTCGTCCGAAAGACATGTGTCTCTTCCTCCATTTCCCCATTCATACACAGTGGGCGGCAAAACAAACTCTCCTCGTCCAAAATTGATGTAGGCTTATATTTTAAATAGGGGCAGATGTGTAACTTCCATCAGACGTGACACAACCGCCCTACCTGTCAGCCCCATTCATACACCGTGGGCGCCAACCGTGGGCGGCAAAACACCATCTCCTCGCCCGAAATCGATGTAGGCTAATATTTTAAATAGGGGCAGATGTGTAACTTCCATCAGACATGACACAACCGCCCTACCTGTCAGCCCCGTTCATACACCGTGGGCGCCAACCGTGGGCAGCAAAACACCCTCTTCTCACCCGAAATAGTTACCGGCAAATATTTGGGAGATGCTAGATTACCGTCCTATCCCCAACTGACGCGATGTCCGAAATTTTAAATGGGGGATAAGTTCGTAACTTTCCCCCATTTCAGAGAAGTGCGTCCCAAAGTTTGAGATCCCCCTCCCCTCCATTTCCCCATTCAAACACCGTCGGCGGCACGACAACCTCCGCACTGCGGCTAGCCTCCTCCGTCCGCCACCTCATCCTCCACCTTGCCGGAGCCGCTATCCCTACCCCGTCGTCAACTGCAAGAGATGGACGTCTCTCATCCATGGCACTGGACCAGCATCCTTTCATCGCCTCCTCTCGCTTCATCGGCGCCATCGTCCACCTTGCCGTTGCCGCTCCTACGACCGCCTCGTCCACGGCAACATGATATATCCCCCGACCTGGTTGTCTGCCGTCTAAAGTCTTCTTCCCCGCCGCCGACAACCATCACACCTGTAGCACCCTCAACGTATCAGCATAGGCCTACACGGCGTCGCAAGAGAGGTGGTACTCTTCCATATGTGCTTAAGTTACTGATCTCACCCGGAAAATAGATCGTTATTTGTTTACTGTACTTTTCTTGTCCGTACCAAATTGTAGTGGCTAGTTGAAAGCAAACATTGGTTGCGAAGTAGCTTTGTCCGGATTGCACCTTCAGATCCGCCATGGCACGGGCACTATACTCGTAAAGCTTATGGTTTCCCCCCTTTATATTCACTACCATCATCGTAGGTGCTTCGTTTCGTGCTAGCACTGCTCCTCAAGACCTCAACCCAAAGCTTACGTGTTGAAATATGAACCTGATATGATGCTCATATCACTAAAATAGAGAACGTTTAATTGGTCACCTAATGTTCCTATATTCGTTTCGAAAAGCATGTGCGCCACCCACTGGTCCAGCTAGTTCCACTTTCCTGATTTTACTCTTGATGCTTAGGGTTTTCCCGTTTTATCTACTCTACTATGATCTGCGTAGGTGCTTTCTGTCGTACTAGCATTACTCCACCCTTCAAGCTAAACAACACAACACTCAGAATTCGAAAGCTTAGTTGTTCAAATATGATTGTCATATGATACTGATATTAGTTAACCGACACATTTAATTGGTTAGCTAAAGGTCCCACTTGAGTTTCCAAATGCATGTCGCGACATATAGAGAGACAACATAATTGCATTTCTTTGTCACTTGTTGACCGTACTTTCTTGTCAATACCAAATCTTAGTTGTTATTTCAAAGCAAACATCGGTTGCTAACTACCCTTTGCGCGGTTTGCAGCTTTAGATCTACCATCCCACTGCCACAGTCAACACTGTACTCATCATGCTTATGTTTTCCCCATTTTATGATGACCACAATCAGCCTACGTGGTTCGTGTCGTAATAGCACTGCTCCACCCATCGAGCTAAACAAGCTTAGTTGTACAAATTCATATATGATATTATTGCTGATATTAATAAAACTGAGAGATGTTTAATTGGTTAGCTAAATGTTCCTACTTTAGTTTCGAAATGCATGTGAGCCACATATGGAGAGACCGTAAAGAATAGTATTTCTCTGTGCGCTCTGGTTCATCATGGGTGGCCAACCGACATTGTATTAAAAGACTTGTAATATCTTCAATCTGCTTGCTCTTCTGCTCTTCTTTAAGATGATACTCTTCTCTTGCGGTCGACTGGTCAGGTCGAGTTGTTCTCCCTTAGTATATTCTGAATCTGTCAGGTCAGGTCGACTTGTTCTTCTTTACTATATGTTGAAGCTATCATCTGCGAAGTGTCATCACTTCTGGAGCTCTCATATTTTGAGTAGTAGGCCATATTATATTAATGCACACAACAAATTACAGCATGCATGGCATCTTTTAAAAGAATTGCAGAGATATCACAAAGGGGTTTACAGGGAGGCAGTATTGGATTAGAATCACTTCTGCATTACAAAGAAAATCTCACTTGTTTTTATGTTTTCATGCATGTCAGATATTGAACATTATCAAAATGAATATGAGAATGGGCGCATGAGAGGAATATTGCGGAATGATCCACTACCTAACAAACTTGGCATGGTGGAGGATGGCCTATCTTATTCACCCATCAAGGTGCTTGCTCTAACTTTGCAAAGTTGTATTGGTCGCACATATTTTGCTTCTGACCTCTTGCATTACTTCTACTTTGTTACACCATCTGCATAGTTTAAGCATCATATATGAGTATATGCCATACATATCCATTTTCTGTACCTATTCCATGTGTCGTCACACTTTGTTTTCCCATTCAAATGTTGTTCTTTCGTAATAGGTGTCCAAAAGGAAGAGGATGAGTGCAGGTCGTCAAGGAGTACAAACTAGGTATTTGGGAAAGATAGTGATACCTGTTAAATTAGATAGATCAGCAGCCACAGAAAACACAGGCCCAACTGTACCACACTTTACCCCTATTCCAGTGGCCAAACCCCTATTAGAACTGCTAGGAGCCCAGCGTCAGGTACTGTCTATGATATCAATTCAAAATTTGAACTCCTAAATTTCTGCTTGTGCCTTACCTTCTCTCTTGTATGAAAACTAATTTCAGATGAATCTCCTTGCTCAAAGGATCATACGATCTCAAAATAATAATGGGCTCTGCATTGCTCTTGTCAGTACCTCTCTCCCTTTTTCCTTGTAACATTGTACTTATTTAATTGATATTTGATTATGTATCATCAGTCTGCACCTAAGCTTCGTTATCCTCTGTTTCTTCCAATATTATTTGATCTATATTTACTCTTTGCAAAATGTAGAATAATGGCAACGCTTATAAAGAATTTTCTTTGGGGAATTTATTGAATTATCCTTCCATCAACATGGAGAAGGGCTTTGTCCAGCCCGTGTTAACATGTAATGTAAGTTCATCCTTCTCAAGCCTTCAAACTTTGTTCAAGTATAGATTTGGATAGGCATCATTTCCCCCACTGTTGTTTGCTTTGCTGTTTACATCTGATTGGATGTTTGCAACAACTACCAGTTTCAAATTGTAGTTGTAAAAACATGTTCCTTACGCAGAACAGATCCATTTATTTGCTTATATAATTGTGAAACCTGTTACATGTCTCCTTGTTTCTCTTTCAAACTTGTATCTCTTACGCCAGGCAGAACTTTAGGGAAGATAGTGAGCCAAACCATCTTGAGGACAACAAGATGACCCCAAGGTCCTGTCTTGATGAAGATAGTGAGTTGAAGCTACTCACCAGCAGGTGGGAGACAACCTCTGTGCAGTCGCTGCCTCAATCAGTTCGACTTCTTCACTCTCAACTTAAAGCGGAAAGGCTTGCTTCAGCTCAGCTCTGACTTGAGGTCAAAGATGCAATGAAGATTTCAGAGGACTGCCGTGCGCACCATCATGCCTTAAATCTAGTGTTGATGCATCTATCGTTGACACAACTAAGGTCTACTCAGCTTCTTCAGCTGTTTGGGGGGGGGGGGCGACCTGGCCAGGCCTAGTGCCTTCTGAAGTGCTCTCAGTTTTGTATATTCTTTTGTTGGCGCGTTTATTTGCACTAGTTACGAACTTTGATGCCCAGTGGATGTAATATGTGTGATAGCCGTGATAGCCTAGCGTAAGTTGCTTGCTTATTTATTTCCTTGTTGTCTTGTTTATTTTTTTTTTTGCTTCTAGTATTGCAGTTCTTTCTCCGCGGTTTGCTAGTGGCTGCAATAACCTATTTTTAAAACTAGGCCACAATAACCATGGGCTAATATTTACTGTAGTGACACTGGGCCTCCTACGGGCCGTAGAAACAGTGGGCCTTCTACGGGCCATAGAAACAATGGGCCTTCTACGGGCCGTAGAAACAATGGGCCTTCTATGGGTCGTATCATCAATGAGCCTTATACGAGCAGTATGATCGATGGCCAAACATGGGCCAATAACAGGCCGCATTATGGCCGTAAACGGGCTAGAGTTGGAATCGTCCATTTATGGGCCGACCATAACGGGCCATCATTAATAGGCCGTATTTGATAACGCTATGAAAACGGCCCAACGTATTAACGGACCAGAAACGGGCCGACTGTAACCACGGGCTGAATTTGGCCCACAAGCAGAAAATGACAGTAACGGGCCATAAGTAAACGAATGCTGGAAATGAGCCCAAGAATAAATGGGATCTCAGAAGGACGAAAGATAACATGGGCTGGAAATGGCCCAACAGAATAACAGGCCGTTAATGGGTATAAAGTGATACACTGTTCATTACGGGCCAGTTTCACCACGGGCCGTTAATGGGTGTAAAGTGATACACTGTTCATTACGGGCCAGTTTCACCACGGGCCGTTAATAGGCCAAGAGTTACATAGGGCCTTATATGGGCTGAAAGACGTCATGGGCCATACATGGTCCAGAAGTGAAAACGGGTTGGAATCATATTGGGTGGCCCAGATGATGCTACTGGGCCTAATTCAGATAGGGCGTAACGGGCCTTGCGTTAGCGGGCTGTAAATGGGCTATATGCGAACAGGCCGTTAAAAGTCTTTACATGGGCCGGCCCGCCACCTTTTGACCAAGTCAAACGGGCCAGCCTTTTCACAGGAATGGGCCTTTGTTGGGTCGTGCCATGTGTCGACGTATCATAGGCGCCTATCTGACCCACTGACGAGCTGACACGTGTTTCGTCCGGCCAATAAGAATTTTACACGTGGAAATTTCCCATTGGTCGGGGCTGTTAACGGGTTATCGGATCCAAAACCCGACCCGATAGCTTAACGGCGTTCCGTTACGGTGGA
Source organism: Triticum monococcum (assembly GCA_034509565.1). NCBI lineage: Eukaryota > Viridiplantae > Streptophyta > Magnoliopsida > Poales > Poaceae > Triticum > Triticum monococcum. The sequence continues at coordinate 704,079,402 of CM067847.1, forward strand.
TGCCATGTGTCGGTCACCCTTGACGAAAGCACTTCTGTGATGCACGATTTATCGTCATGGAAGTGGACACTTCCGTGATGATAATTTTGGTAATGTCATGGAACACTTCTATGACAGCACAGGCATGACTATCTTAATTCTGTCATAAATTTGTCATGGATGTACATGCATGACAAAAAACGCGACCTACTGTGACAAACACGTATCATCATGGAAGTGTAATTTTTTTTGTAGTGCATGGCGCCTCCACACTCTGCTTGCTGGCCTACCACCGCCTTCGGTTTCACGTTGAAGGTCTTCAGCCACAGGCCAAAGTGGGGCTTGATGCGGAGGAAGGCCTCGCACACGACGATAAATGCCGAGATGTTGAGGATGAAATTGGGGGCCAGATCATGGAAGTCCAGCCCGTAGTAGAATATGAGCCCATAAACAAATGGGTGGAGGGCAAATCCCAGTCCGCGTATGAAGTGGGTGAGGAATACAACCCTCACATAGGGTTCTGGAGTAGGGATGATCTGCCCCGCGTCTGGGAGCCGATGCGCGATGTCTGCGGCCAGGTATCCGACTTCCCGAAGCTTCATAATGTTCTCCTCCGTTACGGAGGAGACCATCCACTTGCCTCCCGCTCCGGACATGTTCGGAATGGCTTTGCGGAGAACATGAGAACTTGGGCGCTGGAGCTCGAGTGCGCGAGGATGGATGGGCAGGGGAAGAAGAGGGCGTGGGTGAAAAAGAGGAATCCTTGTCCCTTTATAAAGGCGGTAGAAACTGTGCGCCTCCCTACTTGCCCCATAAAATCGCTTAATCCCCAAGCGCCGCGATTGATGGCACAGTTGGGTTACCCATATCCGTATTGATGAGAGTCCCGTGATAAGGGGAACACGATCTCAACACGTGCAGTGGCAGGCAGGGAAAAATGGTTCGTAATGACTGGACCACGGCAGGATGTCACGTTATGAAAAGTTGTCAGTAGATTAGATTTGTGGAATAATATACTCTCTATGGTGGTATGTGGAATTTGTTTTGCAGAGCCGGACATGATCCTTGTGTTCAAAATCTTCTATGGAGTATTCGGAGAAGGAACCCGCCTTGCAATGCAGAAGACAATCTGCGCGCCGGACTCATCGTCATTGAAGCCTGGTTCAGGGACTACTGAGGGAGTCCTGGATTAGGGGGTCCTCGGACAACCAGATTATATACTTTGGCCGGACTGTCGGACTATGAAAATACAAGATTGAAGGCTTCGTCCCGTCTCCAGGTGGGACCCTCCTTTGCACGGAGGGCAAGCTTGGCGATTCGGATATGTAGATCTCCTTCTCTGTAACCGACTTTGTGTAACCCTAGCCCCCTCCGGTGTCTATATAAACCGGAGGGTTTAGTCCATAGGACAACAACAATCAGAATCATAGGCTAGCTTCTAGGGTTTAGCCTCTACGATCTCGTGGTAGATCAACTCTTGTAATACTCATATCATCAAGATCAATCAAGGAGGAAGTAGGGTATTACCTCCATCGAGAGGGCCTGAACCTGGGTAAACATTGTGTCCCCCGCCTCCTGTTACCATCAGCTTTAGACGCACAGTTCGGGACCCCCTACTCGAGATCCGCCAGTTTTGACACCGACAACCGGAGAGTTACCCAAGGAGTTAGCATAAGATCTTCGTGAGCTATGTTTGGAGATAGTTCTGAGAGGTTATGTAGCAGCTTTGGAAATACAGTCTACTTTGATGGATAAGATCAGAGAAGCGCAGAAGACGGACAAGGAGATTGCCGAGATAAAGGAATGGATGAGGAAAGGAAAGGCTAAAGGATTTCGTGACGATGAGCACGATACCTTATGGTTCAAGGACCGCGTATATGTACCAAATGGCCCATGATTCACCACATTCGATTCACCCAGGAAATACCAAGATGTACCTGGATCTGAAGGATGGATTCTGATGGACCGGAATGAAGAAGGATATTGCGGAGTATGTAGCAGTTTGTGATGTATGTCAGAGAGTGAAGGCAGAGCATCAGAAGCCAGCAGGATTGCTACAACCATTGCCGATACCCGAATGGAAGTGGGATAAGCTAGGCATGGATTTTATCACGGGATTACCCAGGACTCCTTCAGGCTATGACGCGATATGGGTTGTAGTCAATCGTTTGACGAAAGTAGCTTATTTCATCCCGGTGAAGACCACTTACACCAGTGCTAAGTTGACAAAGATATACATGACCAAGATAGTATGTTTGCATGGAGTTCCGGGGACAATTGTATCAGATAGAGGAACCCAGTTTACCTCAAAGTTTTGGAATCAGTTGCATGAAACTTTGGGAACCAGGCTAGAGTTTAGTACAACTTTTCACCCGTAGACGGATGGACAGACTGAGAGAGTCAATCAGCTTCTGGAGGACATGTTGAGAGCTTGTGCACTAGATTATGGATCTAGTGGGGACGATAATTTGCCTTATGCAGAGTTCTCTTACAACAACAGTTACCAAGCCAGTTTGAAGATGGCCCCTTTCAAAGCATTGTACAGAAGGAGGTGCAGAACACCGTTGCTGTGGGATGAAGTTGGGGACCGACAGTTGTTTGGACCAGATTTGATTAAAGAGTCTAAAGAGAAGGTTAAACTGATTCGCGATAGACTCAAGGTAGCCCAGTCCAGGCAGAAGAGCTATGCGGATTCTAAATGCAAGGAGACGGTTTACGAAGTTGGAGACAGAGTGTATCTTCGTGTATCACCACTCCAAGGAGTTAAGCGCTTTGGAGTTAAGAGAAAGTTAGCACCACGTTTTGTGGGACCATACAAAGTTTTGGAACATATGGGAGAAGTTGCTTACAAGTTGGAATTGCCCAAAGGATTGTCAGGAGTTCACGATGTGTTCCACATTTCTTAGTTGGAATCTTCTTATTTGAGTTTTACCCGTGCCCCTTGTCTGATTTCTTATTGTATGCTTGTTTGATTGTGATAGAGTACCCGGAGTGCGAAGCGTGCTACTACGAGTCTCTAGGTTTCACGGATCATCAGCAAGGCAAGTAACACTTTGATCATACCTCTTTACTACCCAGTTTTATTGCATTAGATCAATCCTCAAAAACTTGCATGGTTAGGATCTGAATAAATTGTGGGCTGGGAAGTAGATGAGGTAGAACCTATTCACGTGTTTATTTATCAAACCCTTGGGAGTTACTTCTATGTTATGCTTATATTGCCATGCTATGCTCGTAGACGTGGATTGGGTTTGAGAGTATCCATGACAGATATGAGTTGTTAATTAATGGTTAACTTAAGGTGGCAATTTTAATGCACATCTGGGTGGATTGAGGCACCTGGGGAACCCGGTGATTGCCTGTATTTTTGGAAATCCTGGGGTACCGTGTGATTCTCCTATGGACTGCCACCCAGGCTCAAAGGGATCATAAGATTATTCATGCTGGAAACTTCTATGTGCAGCCACATGCCAATATGGGCTCTGGCATAGTTGAGTAAGTTGTGGGAAACCTTTGCATGATGGACTAGCAGATGTAGGGGATTGTAGGTGTACATGTCTATCTATCGGTTAAGGGGACCTCTTCGGAAAGACTATGTCTCGGTCATCCGTTTCTCAAGCATTATGTAGTGCGAGAAATCCAACAAAGGAGATCGAGTCTTGTGGGGAAAAGTGCACAAACCTCTGCAGAGTGTACAAACTAATCATGGTTAGCCGTGTCCCCGGTTATGGACGTCTTGAGTATCTAGTTCTTGGATTATCATGTGGATATCATCACTCTTAATATAAATTTGATTGGGTTATTAATTACTTTTAATTGGGATTGAGAGGGGGTTTACCTTCTCAATGTTTTTCAACCAACTTTGTAGTTAAATAAAATATATTCCTTTGCAGTAGGGAAAAATTGGCTTTTCGCAAAACATATAACCATACAGCCTCCACCAGCCATATATGCATGTAGTGATAGCATTATTCCGTTCATTACTCTCTTGTGTTGCATTGCCAGCATATTCCATGTGCTGACCCATTTCGGGCTGCAACGTATCATGTTGCAGACTTTTCAGACGACGAGTAAGGAGCCTTAGGTCGTGGTCTTTCACTCAGTGATGCCGTTAGAGTTGATGGACTCACTTTATCTTCCAAGCCTTCCGCTGTTGTCGTATTAGATGACCTTAAGCCATATTTATTGTAATAAGTTCTCTTTTAAGACATTCGATGTAATAAGTGTGTGATTGCTACTCTGTTATAAATCCTCAAGTACTGTGCGTGTCAGCATTACCGATCCAGAGATGACACTAATGCACAGAGATCAGACTGTTTGAGGTCTGGTCGCTACACTTATATCTTTTGAGCTAGGCAGTTGCTCTAGTGCTTCATTTGTATATTTTAGAGCATGGTGGTGGTTATATTTTAAAGAAATAGTTGCACTCTTATGCTTTAATTATATCTTTTTGAGAGTCTAATAAATTTAATGGCAATACGCACATGTTATGAAGTCATCCTTGATATGATATGTATCCAAGGGGATATAATAAAAACTTTCATGTAGATCACTAAATATGAAATGTATGATTTAATAACATTGATGTCGTAATATGAAAGGGTATAAGTTCATGATCATTGATTAGTAGAAATATCAGTATTAAAGTTTGTTATCACTGTTCATCTAAATATTGGTCATGGCATGACGGAGAAGTCCGAGCAATCTTAGGTCCGACAGAAATCATGTTGTGCTGTTATAATCGGGGGCGGGGGGGGGGGGGGGCGATGGTTAATTCCTACCAGCTTCCTCCCTATGGGCATGTGGTTAGTACTTTGCTTCGAGGGCTAATAGACTTGCACAATAACTATTTGAGTTCTTTATAACTAATGTGAGTCTATAGATTATACGCACTCTTATCATTCCGTCATTTGCTTGCCTCTTCAGGACCGTGTAATGCCCTTTCTCACCTCGAGAGTTGGTGCAAACTTAGTCGGTGCATCCAAATCTCGTGATATGATATGCTCTTTTACACATAAACCCCTTTACCTTCCTCAAAACAGCCACCTACCTACCTATATGGCATTTTCATAGCCATTCCAAGATTATATTGCCATGCAACTTCCACTATTCCGTTTTTATGACATACACATTCATTGTCATATTGCTTTGCATGATCATATAGCTGACATAGTATTTGTGGCTTAGCCACCTTTCATCATTATTATACATGTTACGCTAGCATCATTGCACATCCTGGTACATTACAAGAGGCATACATATAAGGTCATATTGTTATAGTATCGAGTTATAATATTGAGTTGTAAGTAAATAAAAGTGTGATGATCATCATTATTAGAGCATTGTTCCAGTGAGTAAATAAAAAAAGGCCAAAAAGAGCCCAACAAAAAGAGTCCAACAAAAAAATTGAGAGAAAAAGAGAGAAGATGCAATGTTACTATCCTTACCACACGTGTGCTTAAAAGTAACACCATGTTTTTCATATAGGGAGTCTCACATATTGTCACTTTCATATACTAGTGGAATTTGACGTTATAGAACTTGGCTTGTATATATCGATGATGGGCTTCCCCAAATGCCTGAGGTCTTCATGCGCAAGCAAGTTGGATGCACACCCACATAGTTTCAGTTGAGCTTTCATACACTTATAACTCTTAGTGTATCTATTGCATGGTAATCCCTACTCCTCGCATTGAAATCGGTTGACGGGCATCTCCATAGCCCATTGATCTGCCTAGTTGATGCGAGAATTTCTCTCTTTTTGACATCACCTTATTAATTCCTATCATCGCATTCTATTCCACCTAGTGCTATGTCCATGGCTCACACTTATGTATTGTGTGGGAGTTGAAAATGCTGTAGCGTGTTAGAAGTACAATCCAATTGCTTGGTTTAACACCTTGGTGCTCAGATTTGTATTTTTGCGGTGAAGGCGGAGTCATGCCATGTTAACATGACTAGCACACATGCGCGTGCGTTGCAACGGGATAATAAAACTACATGCATCTGACTCAATATAAGAATGGATCAAGACCCCACATGTCCGTATTCTCTAGCTCAACACGATACCCTTTAATTAGAGCCAACCCGTTATATTCTCTTTTATTGACATGTGCTCACAATTTCCTTCAATTATAATTAACCTGCATATTCTCTTTTATTTGCACATGGAAGCTACCATAGTTAATAATTTATTTTTATTTTTTAGTTAATCGTCAATATTTATGGTGTCCCTTATTCTGAACAAACCGACTTAGCTCGATATGCCTGATGCGGAGCAGACCCAATATGGGAGTGATCGTCGCGACCTCAAAGGCCCAGTATGAGCAATCCCACATGTTAGTAGCCAGTCAAACAAACCCATCCTGCTAACCAATATTTAGCGTGAATATTTAAGGATATACTGCATGTCAGATTCAAAACATTTCTTTTTCATTTTTTATAATTTTCAAAAAAAATCATAACTATGAATTGCTAAATATACTTGGCAACATGAATAATTTTCCAAATTCCAAACAATTTTTTTCAAAACCATACATTTAAAAAACACGTACAAAAAATTTGAACGGAACATTTTTTGAAATTAAACGACATTTCTTAAAAGGATGAATCTTTTGAAAAAATACGAAGTTTTTTAAATTTGTGAACAATTTTTGGAAATGGAAAAAACTTTTGAGTAGAAAATGTCTTTTCACTGCAAAAATTATTTTTAGTTTTTCAACATCTCACTAAAACACGAATATTTATCAAATTTCTAACATTTTTTAAATACCATTTTAAATCTTGAACAAATTTGGAGAAACCCAAACAATTTTTTAACAAATGGGAAATAATTCTCCATTTCTGAAACGGAAATTGGAACGAGTAAATTTAAAAATTGCACACATTTTTGAAATAGGAACACAATTTTGGAATTCGTAACAAAAACTACGGAATATACTTGCGAACGTGAACAATTTTCCAAATTATGATCACCTTTTTTGAAAATTCCATACATTTTTGGGAAAAATAAGAACGAAAGGTTTCAACGGAGCATTTCATGAAATTCACATACATTTCATAAAAACATGAACCTTTTTAAAAATATGATTTTTTAAGTTGTGAATAAATTTTGAAAATAGAAACATATTTTGAACATTCAGAAGAAATTAAGAAAATGTGTTTCCTTAACGGAAACATTATTTCTAATTTTTGAACATATCTGTAAAACATTAATATTTTCAAATGTGGAACATTTTTCAAATGCATTTTATTAATTATTGAAACAGCCTTTTGGAATTCGTAACTTTTTACGAAAATTTGAATAAGAAATGAAATTTGAAACATTTTTTGAAAATTCCGAATTTAAGATAAAAAAGGTATGTGTGGTAAAAATAAAAAATAAAAATAAAATAAAAACAGAAAGAAAGAGAAGAAGAAAAATAGAAACAAAACACAGAAAAAAATGAGTGGGCCAGTCTTGGCGCCCTGTGTGTATGTTGGACTATTTACCGCTCTATACGGGAAATAGGATTTTGTGTTTCTGCGTGGGAAGGAAAAAATAAACATGAATATTTTCAAATGTTGAAAATTGGTCAAATGCATTTTATTAAATATTGATTTTTTAACAAAATAGACACATAAAAAATTCGGAATAATTTAAATGAAATTCAAATTATTTTCTGAAAATTTTGAATTTTCGAAGAAATAAAAAACACAGACTTGGAACGGTAAAAATACAAAATTAACAGAAAATAAAAAGGGAAGAAACATAAGAAGTAAAATAGAAATAAAACACAGAATATAATGAGTGGCCCAGTCATGGCGCCTTGTGCGTACGTTGAACTATTTGCCGCTCTGTGCGGGAAATAGGATTATGTTTGTTGTTGCGTGGGCAGAAAAAATCGGCGGACTTTAATGGGCCATAATGCGCGGCCCATGGATGTAGATCTGGACAAATCTTTTTCTTTTGCTAATAGACGGGCATACAAAAGTTTAGTACCACCTCGGATAGAAAAAAATATATATTATTTTGATGGTGAACGGATGAAAAAATTGGAGAAACGCACCTTGCTTTATTAGTAGGTATAGATAAAATAAGGATTGGGGATGTTGATACGTCTCCAACGTATATATAATTTTTGATTGTTCCATGTTATTATATTATCAATTTTGGATGCTTTATATGCATTTATATGATATTTTATATCATTTTTGGGACTAACGTATTAACCTAGTGTCTAGCGCTAGTTGCTGTTTTTTTTGCTTCTTTTTGGCTTTTCAGAAAATCAGTACCAAACGAAGTCCAAATACAAAACAGACCCTATAAGCTTCAGGAGGTGGTCAGAAGACCTACAAGAGAGCCACAAGCTCACAGGACGCGCCCATGAGCTTGTGGGCCACTTGCAGCTCCGTTTGACCTAATTCCAACGCTATCTACTCTACATTATCCCCAAACCTATAGAGAGCCAACTGAAACACCTTTTTTCTCCACCGCAAGTTTCTATTCTTTCGCGATCCCATCTGAAGGCCTTTTCCGATACTCGGCTGGAGGGGGGTCGATCACGGCGGGTTTCTACATCATCCTTGCTGCCTTTCGATTATGCGTGAGTAGTTCACCATAGATCTACGGGTCCATAGCTAGTAGTTAGATGGATTCTTCTCTCTCTTTGATCTTCAATACAATGTTCTCCTTGGCATTCTTGGAGTCCTATCCAATGTAATCTTCTTTTGCGGTGTGTTTGTTGGGATCTGATGGATTGTGGGTTTATGATCTGAATATCTATGATAAGTAATTGAGTCTTTTCTGAACTTTATTATGCATGATTATTATAGGTTTGTATTTCTCTATGATTTATCCCTTTGGTTTGGCCAACTAGACTGGTTTATTTTTAGTGGGACAACTGCTTTGTGTTGGGTTCAATCTTGCAGTGCTCTATATCCAGGTGACAGAATGGGACAAGACATCTATTTATATTGTTGCCATTAAGGGTAAAACGACGGGGTTTACTCATATAGATTGGTTTACTTTATCTACATCATGTCATCTTGCTTAAGGAGTTACTCCAATTTTTGATGAACTTTATACCATAGATGCATGCTGGATAGCGGTCGATTGGTGGAGTAATAGTAGTAGATGCAGGCAGGAGTCGGTCTACTTGTCTCGGACGTGGTGCCTATATACATGATCATTGCTGATGACCCACAAGTATAGACGTTCAATCGTAGAGCTTCCGATAAGTAAGAGTGTCGAACCCAACAAGGAGCAGAAGGAAATGACAAGCGGTTTTCAATAAGGTAATTTCTGCAAGCACTGAAATTGCTGGTAACAGATAGTTTGCTAACAAGGTAACTTGTGGCGAGCAATAAGTAGTAATGGTAACAAAGGTGCAGCAAAGTAGCCCAATCCTTTTGTAGCAAAGGACGGGCCAAAACGATCTCTTATAATAAGCAAAGCGTTCCTGAGGACACACGGGAATTTCATCTAGTCACTTTCATCATGTTTATTTGATTCGCGTTCGTCACTTTGATAATTTGATATGTGGGTGGACTAGTGCTTGGGTGTTGTTCTTACTTGAACAAGCCTCCTACTTATGATTACCCCCCTCACAAGCATCCGCAACTACAAAAGAAGAATTAAGATAAATCTAACCATAGCATGAAACATATACAAGCCAAGTTCTATAATAAAAAAATCCCACTAGTATATGAAAGTGACAAAATAGGAGACTCTCTATCATGAAGATCATGGTGCTACTTCGAAGCACAAGTGTGGAAAAAGGATAGTAACATTGCCCCTTCTCTCTTTTCTCTCATTTTTTGGGCCTTCTCATTTTTAGCATTTCTCTCTTTTTTTATTTCCTCACATGGGACAATATTGCTCTAATAATGAAGATCATCATACTTTTATTTACTTACAACTCAAGAATTACAACTCAATACTAGAACAAAATATGAATCTATATGAATGCCTCCGGCGGTGTACCGGGATATGCAATAAATCAAGAGTGACATGTATGAAAGAATTATGAACGGTGGCTTTGCCATAAATGCGATGTCAACTACATGATCATGCAAAGCAACATGACAATGATGGAGCGTGTCATAATAAACGGAACGGTGGAAAGTTGCATGGCAATATATCTCGGAATGGCTATGGAAATGCCATAATAGATAGGTACGGTGGCTGTTTTGAGGAAGGTATATGGTGGGTTTATAGTACCGGCGAAAGTTACGGGGTACTAGAGAGGCTAGCAATGGTGGAAGGGTGAGAGTGCGCATAATCCATGGACTGAACATTAGTCATAAAGAACTCATATACTTATTGCAAAAATCTGTTAGTCATCGAAACAAAGTACTACGCGCATGCTCCTAGGGGGATAGCTTGGTAGGAAAAGACCATCGCTCGTCCCCGACCGCCACTCATAAGGAAGACAATCAAAAAATATGCCATGCTCCAACTTCGTTACATAACGGTTCACCATACGTGCATGCTACGGGACTCACAAACCTTAACACAAGTATTTATCAATTTCACAACTACTCACTAGCATGACTCTAATGTCACCATAATTATATCTCAAAACAATCATAAGGAATCAAACTTCTTATAGCATTCAATGCACTTTATATGAAAGTTTTATATCCCTTTTGGATGCCTATCATATTAGAACTAGATTTATGACCAAAGCAAATTACCATACTATTTAGGGACTCTCAAAATAATATAAATGGAGCATGAGAGTTCATCAATTTCTATAAAATAAAGCCACCGCCATGCTCCAAAAAGATATAAGTGAAGCAGTAGAACAAAATTGCCTAGCTCAAAAGATATAAGTGAAGCACATAGAGTATTCTAATAAATCACGATTCATGCGTGTCTCTCTCAAAAGGTGTGTACAACAAGGATGATTATGGCATACTAAAAAGCAAAGACTCAAATCATACAAGACGCTCCAAGCAAAATACATATCATGTGGTGAATAAAAATATAGCCACAAGTAAAGTTACTGATAGACAAAGACGAAAGAGGGGATGCCTTCCGGGGGATCCCAAGCTTAGGCTCTTGGCTATCCTTGAATATTAACTTGGGGTGCCTTGGGCATCCCAACCTTAGGATCTTGCCACTCCTTATTCTTTAGTCCATCAAATCCTTACCCAAAACCTGAAAACTTCACAACACAAAACTCAATAGAAAATCTCATTAGCTCCATTAGTATACGAAAATAAATCACCACTTTTGGTACTGTCGTGAACTCATTCTTTATTTATATTGGTGTAATATCTACTGTATTCAACTTTTCCATGGTTCATACCCCCCGATACTAGCCATAGATTCATCAAAATAAGAAAGCAACACATAGAAAATAGAACCAGTAAAAAACAGAACAGTCTGTAGCAATTTGGAGATTTCGAATACTTCTATAACTCCAAAAATTCTGAAAATTAGGACAATATAAGCAATTTGTTTATTAATCTACTGCAAAAAGAATTAGTATTTTATCGCGCTTCTGCTAAAATTGAAAATTAATTTCCTGGGCGCAAATGTTTCTATTTTCAGCAAGATCAAATCAACAATCACCGTAAGCTATCCCAAAGGTCTTACTTAGCACAAATACTAACTAAGACACAAAAGCACATCTAACTAGAGGCTAGATGAATTATTTAATGCAAAATAGAACCTAAAAATCAAAAACAAAAATAAAATTGGGTTGCCTCCCAACAAGCGCTATTGTTTAATGCTCTTAGCTAGGCATAAAACACGAATAGATCTAGGTATTCTCATCTTCGGCATGCAATCCATAAGTGGCTCTCATAATAGATTCATAAGGAAATTTAATTTTCTTTCTTGGAAAGTGTTCCATGCCTTTCCTTAATGGAAATTGAAATCTAATGTTTCATTCTTTCATATCAATAATTGCACCAATCGTTCTAAGGAAAGGTCCACCAAAAATAATAGGACACGTAGGATTGCAATCTATATCAAGAACAATGAAATCTATGGGCACATACTTACTATTTTGAACAATAAGAACGTCATTAATCCTTCCCATAGGTTTCTTAATAGTGGAATCCACAATATGCAAATTTAAAGAACAATCATCAAATTCACGGAAACCTAACACATCACATAATGTTTTTGGAATCGTGGAAATGCTAGCACCCAGATCACACAAAGCATAACACTCATAATATTTAATCTTAATCTTAATAGTAGGTTCCCACTCATCATAAAGTTTTCTAGGGATAGAAACTTCCAATTCAAGCTTTTCTTTAAAAGATTGCATCATAGCATCAACGATATGTTTAGTAAAAGCCTTTTTTTGATTATAAGCATGAGGAGAATTTAACATGGATTGCAACAAGGAAATACAATCTATTACAGAACAATTATCATAATTAAATTCCTTGAAATCCAAAAGAGTGGGTTCATTGCTACCTAAAGTTTTGACCTCTCCAATCCCACTTTTATCAATTTTTGCATCAAGATCTAAAAACTCTGAATCATTGGGAAGCCTTTAACTAAAGTTGACTCATCTCCAGTCCCATCTTTATCAAGATTTATATTGGAAAACGAAGATTCAATAGGAGTCACATCAATCACTTTAAGATCTTCATCATTATTTAAAGATTCTGGTTTAGCGGACATCTTATTCACCAAGGTAGCTTATTTATCGGAGATTTTGCCTACTAAATTTTCAAGGTGAGCAAACTGTGATCTCAAACCATAAAATTCCTTAGACATATCATCGAGCTCTTTATTCATGTATTCCATAAAACTTTTCTTCTCCTTAAGCTCATTTGTAAAGAAATTATTATGCTCAAATTGCAAAGACATGAAGCTTCTAACGTTATTTTCAATTTCTTCCAACCTCCTGAAGTGAAGGTCAACATTTTTTTGGTTGAGCCATCGTGACAAAGCAGGCAACCCACCCCCAAGCACACAAAAATCAAGCGAAGATGATGAACGGAAGAGGGGTGAAGAAAAGGCAAATCTTTTCGAAAATCATTTTAGAAGTGGGGGAGAGGAAAACAAGAGGCGAACGACGAATAGTGTAATGCAAGAGATGAGAGTTTACGATGGGTACTTGGTATGTCTTCACTTGTGATGCGGCTTGAAGCTACGTCGGTATGTCCCCAAAGAGGAAGGGCTGATGCAGTACAACGATGGTAGGTATTTCCCTCAGTGATGAAACCAAGGTTATCGAACCAGTAGGAGAACCAAGCAACAATACGTAAACGACACCTGCACACAAATAACAAATACTCGCAACCCAACATATTAAAGGGGTTGTCAATCCTTTTTGGGTAATGGCGCCAGAAATTGGCAAATGGACATGAATAAATTATAGTAGATTGATAGATCGAATGCCAAATAAAATAAATAAGAATAAATTACAGTAAGGTATTTTTTTTGTATTTTTGGTTTAATAGATCTGAAAATGAAAGCAAAGGAAAATAGATTGCAAAGGCAAATAATATGAGAAAGAGACCCAGGGGCCGTAGGTTTCACTAGTGGCTTCTCTCGAGAAAAATAACAAACGGTGGGTAAACAAATTATTGTTGGGACATTGATAGAACTTCAAATAATCATGACGATATCCAGGCAATGATCATTATATAGGCATCACATCCAAGATTAGTAGACCGACTCCTGCCTGCATCTACTACTATTACTCCACACATCGACCGATATCCAGCATGCATCTAGTGTATTCAGTTCATGGAGAAATGGAGTAATGCAATAAGAATGATGACATGATGTAGACAAGATCTATTTATGTAGAAATAGACCCCATCATTTTATCCTTTGTAGCAACGATACATACGTGTCGGTTCCCTTCTGTCACTAGGATCAAGCACCGTAAGATCGAACCCACTACAAAGCACCTCTTCCCATTGAAAGATAAATAGATCAAGTTGGCCAAACTAAACCCAAATATCGGATAAGAAATACAAGGCTATAAGATAGTACTAGGGAAAACCCTAGCAGTAGCGCGGGTATTTTGCCTATCAGTAGTGCGGGAGGACGCGCTACTGATATGGCGCTACAGCTATTCCTTAGCAGTAGCGCGTGCTACGTGCGCTGCTACTAAGACATATAGCAGCAGCTTTTCTTCGCTCCAGCGCTACTGCTAATACAGCTAGTTGTAGTGTGTTTACTATCCATCGCTACTAGTATTCTTTTTCTCATTCTTTTAGTTTTTAGTGTATTTATACGCCGTTATACAAATTTTGGTACAATACCAATTATGAGGTTGTTATATCAATATGTCCATAATAGTGTGTCAAATGAAGGTGGATTAGGTTTAAGTGGAGGGAACATGTGGTGCATGTCAAATGTATACTACTAATCTAAACTTGATCTAGTTTGGACTAGTAGTACTTTCGATATGCACCACATGTTGCCTCAACTTGAATCTAATCCACCAACACAAGCTATTTAATCATCATCATAGTCATTACCACCAACAGTAGCTATTTAATCATCATATTCATAGTGTAGCACACATCATCATCTTCAAACTCATTCTAGCTAGCTAATCACCACCAAGCGCTGGACATGTTTGCTTGAACGGAAATAAGCTGTCAATAGAAATTAGTTGTCAACTATTTCTGAATAAACAATATCGAAGACATAAATATGGTTGCAAAACTCACATTATGGTATAACTGGAGGCGTCTGCACATCGACCCAGATGTCGATATTACCTTCAATATCATCTTCGGACGAATATCAAAGGTGATAACCATATCAGGCTCAAATGCATAAGTCTTGCATAGTGCTTGCCAAGTTTTGCATTCAAAATAGGTGTAGGTGTCTGCGTTGTATAATTCTGCGTGGAAAGTATAACCATGCTCGGTCTTCTAGTAAACTCTCTTTACCTCCATACTATTTTTCATAGAACTGAAACTTATCTTATCCAAGACAAAAACTCTTGCATGGCAGGGGATACACTAGTAGAATAGTAAAAAAATTAAACTATAAGTTGAAGCAAATGAAGCAGATGTCATGCTTAATTATGAAAAAAGACTTGTCGTTGTGACTTACTGTATCCACTTCAAAGTTCTTGTCCAGCTTGATGCTGAAGCGCCTATCATCATCTAGGAAGATTCTGTCGCACATCCGCGCTCGTCTTTGCAGTATTCGCAAATACCGAAATCCTTTTCGTCGTGAGACATTTCCTATGTTCATAGTTGAAACATTAATTAAAAATCGATCGAAGGCAACTACCAGGATACTCAACACACAAATCCGGGGCACTCGATATTTCCTACATATTCTGGCACAAGTCATGCCAAAATTCACGGAAAAATCTGGCATGACCTTTGCTAAAATAGGACATATCGAGCACCTGAAATTTGCCGGAACGGAAATGAATCAACACTCCAGCAAAACATAGGCCACTCAGAGGTGTAACCTGCAAACATGACCGGCCACTTGGGCAAGCACATATCCTATTTGAGCAACACAAGATATACATTTCAAAATATCTTATGGGACTCATATTGACATGAGAATTCAATAAGCAAAACCAGATCGTAAAATAAATAAGTATTCAAATTAGCATGCATTCAATAAGCAAAAGTAAATCATCTCATGCGTCCGTACATAGTCGAATATTATCTCTAATACACCCCGAATAGTATCATACATATAAAATCACTAATACAACTAAAACCCTAGCGCACAACAGGTATCGGCGCGGGCGGTGGACACCCACAGAGAAGGAACCATCACCGGATCATAGCTTCAGTGAGATCCCTGGAGAACCTGTCAGGTATTGGAGAACCTGTGCTCCAACGCAAACAAGTAGCGACGGACGTGCGCGTCCTCCTCACTGACACGGTGACGCACCACCTTCGCGGGGTCCTCGAGCCTCTGGACCGTCACTGGCCCACGCGACCGCAACCAAAGAAGGTTCGGGTGAACGACGGGCTGACTCCTCACCAACCTGCGCCCCTCGGTAGGTAGCGCCTCCTAGCACCACCCCGGCGGAGCCCAGTCCCGGACATGGCCCATCTGGTGACGCAGGTGTCCTCCGCCGACTCGACGACGAGGATGCGGGATAGGCATCATCGACGTCGATGCGGGAATAATTGCTTTAACTAAAAAAGTAAACTAGTTCTATTAATTTTCGTACTAAAAATAAAATAGTTGTATTAACTCAACTAGTTCAATTAAGCACTTACTATAAATAAAAATAAACTAGTTTTTACTAAAAATAAACTAGTTCAACTAGTTATATTCATTTTCTTACTAATTCTATTAAACACTTACTAAAAAACAGTAAAAGAACTAGTTAGATGAAGTCTGAAATTAAACCCTAACTAGTTTGATGAACTCTAAAATTTAATGAACCCTAACTAATTTGATGGACTCTAAAATTTAACCCTAACTAATTTGATGAACTCTAAAACTAATTCTATTTAACAACTACTGCCATAATTAGCATCTAATTTGATGAACCCTAACTAATTAGATGAACTCTGAAATTTAACCCTAAGAACCCTAGCTAGGCAGAGGTAGGGGAGGAGGAGGAGGGCGTGCTCACCTCGGGCGCCGGCGGAGTTAGGGAGAGGGGCACACGGCGTCGAGGTCGGGGACGGGGTCGGGGTCGGGGAGCCGGGCGCACGGTGGAGGGTGGCGATGTAGGGGGCGTCGAGGTCGTGGTCGGGGGCAGCGTTGAGGTCGGGGTCGGGGGCGGCGTCAAGGTCGGGGTCGGGGGCGGCGCGGACGTCGTGCGGAGGGCGACGGGAGAGCCGCGGCGGCTGGGCGATGACGGCGGCGACAACAGTTGACGCATGCATGTTAGATTTGGGGGGCATTGGGGAAGAAGAAAACGGTTTTGGTTAAGTGGAAAGTAGCAGCAGCGCGTTCCACAGAAAGCGCTACTGCTACATTAGCTATAGCGCATGCCCCTAAAGCCCACTGCTGCTACGCATTTCTCCTTTATTTTTCTTTTTCATTTATTTTCATTCACATTTTCTTTTTTTCCTTCCCCTTTTTCTATTTCTTTCATTTTCATTTACTTTTCTATATGTTTTTCTATATGTTTTTCTATATGTTTTTCATTCACTTCCGGTTTTGGCCCGTTGACTGGTTGAACAGTAAATTCAAAAATTATTATTATTACTATTATTTCACTTGGTGACCAGTAATTTAACAAAAGTTGCAATTTTTTAGCTTGTTTGGATGATAGAGTAGCACTCAGCAAAAAAGACAAATGTGGGGTCTGTGAAACATTTAACTGTTCATGCACTGTTCGGGCTGATTTTGTTTTTTTGGCAGAGAGCTACTCAGATGTCCGAACGCGATGAAAATTGGCACGGACCTCACGCATTGATACATCTTCCATGTAAAAGATATTATGATTTTTTTACTGTTAACCAGTGAAAAAACAAAATTATTTTTTGAAATTTTACTTTTGTTCCACTTATGATTTTTTTTAATTTATTGTTCACCTTGTGGAAAAAACGAAATTATTTTGATTTTGATTTTATATTTTCAACTTTATTTTTAATTTACTGTTCACTAGTCAACGGGTTAAAACTGATCAATAGAGAGAGAAGGGTTGAATCCTGACTGGTTTTGAGAGTTGGGGGTTGTAATTTAGACGGTATTGGAGTTCGGGGTTGTAAATTAGACTAGGGCAAAAGTTCAGGGTTGAAATATGCACTTCTCTTATGATAATAACATGCCTCCTACTTATGATAATTATTGTGATGATACATATGCTATAAAAAGTAGTGAGGATTATATTTATAAAACTTGTCATGATTATGGTTACCCCTTTTATGAATATTACTCTTTTAATGTGGAAACAATTTATAGTATCCAAGTCTCTTATGATACTCCCACTATCCCGAATGAGAAGAATTTTGCTTATGTGGAGAGTAATAAAATTTCTATGCTTGTAGATCATGAAAAGAATGCTTTAGGTGCTGGTTATATTATTGAATTCATTCATGATGCTACTAAAAATTACTATGAGGGAGGAATATATGCTTGTAGGAATTGCAATAATATCAAGTTTCCTCTCTATGTGCTTAAAGTTTCAAAGTTATGCTTGCTTTGCCCTCCTATGCTAGTTGATTATTGTTCCCATAAGTTGTTTGCTCACAAAATCCCTATGCATAGGAAGTGGGATAGACTTAAATGTGCTAGTCATATTCTTCATGATGCTCTATTTATGTTTCAATTCTTATCTTTTATGTGTGCATCGTTGAAATCATCATGCCTAGCTAAGGGCGTCAAACGATAGCGCTTGTTGGGAGGCAACCCAACTTTATTTTTGTTCCTTGCTTTTTGCTCTTGTTCAGTAATAAATAATTCATCTAGCCTCTGTTTAGATGTGGTTTTATTGTTTTAATTAGTGTTTGTGCCAAGTAGAATTGTCGGTGTCAAAACCGGCGGATCTCGGGTAGGGGGTCTCGAACTGTGCGTCTAGGCCGGATGGTAACAGGAGGCAAGGGACACGAAGTTTTACCCAGGTTCGGGCCCTCTCGATGGAGGTAAAACCCTACGTCCTGCTTGATTAATATTGATGATATGGGTAGTACAAGAGTAGATCTACCACGAGATCGGAGAGGCTAAACCCTAGAAGCTAGCCTATGGTATGATTGTTGTGTATGAATATGATGTCCTACGGACTAAAACCCTCCGGTTTATATAGACACCGGATAGGGTTAGGGTTACATAGAGTCGGTTACAATGGTAGGAGAATAATATTTTCATCCCGTGGGCGTGGGTAACCCAACCGCTTCTAGGACTCCTAGATTATAGGCAAGTCTAAACGGACACGGAGAGGACGCTTGATATTCACCCTCTTTATAAAGGGACAAGGCTTTTATTTTTTCCTCCCGTGCTCAATCGAATCCTTCCCCCACCTCAAGCTCAAGCGCCCAAAGTTCTGGTCAGCTGCTCCGAACCTTCAGTCATGTCCGGATCTAGCATTCAAGGCCGATGGGTGCCTTCCTCCATCACGGAAGAAGACATCAAAAAGTTGAGGGAGGCTAGATATCTTACTGCCGAGATCTTGCATCGGCTACCTCCCCAAGGGCAGGTCGTCCCCACCCCCGAACCCAACGAGAACGTCGTGTTCGTCTCCCACTTCCTCCGAGGTCTAGGCCTTGCTCTGGATCCTTTCGTCAGGGGTTTGATGTTTTATTACAGGCTAGACTTCCATGATCTAGCTCCAGACTCCTTTCTTCATATCATGACATTTATCGTCGTGTGCGAGGCCTTCCTCTGGGTTACCCCTCACTTTGGCCTATGGCTCAAGACCTTTGAACTGAAGCCGAAGATGATCGAGGGGCAACATGCAGCGTGTGGAGGTGCCTCAGTATGCAAGATGACGGGAGCTCCGTGGCCCAAAGGTTTCATCCCAGAGGTGTCTGAATTGTGGCAACAGGAGTGGTTCTACATCACGGCTCCTAGAAGTGCCAAGTGGGCGGCCGCCCCTGTTTTCCGCTCGGGCCCTCCACCACAACTGATGTCATGGATCAGCAGAGGTCTGAGCTGGGGTCCAGCCAAGGACGTGCCTATACTGCAAAGCTGCATTCGAGATCTCTTCAATGGAGATTTCAGTTTGGTTGCGGTAATACAAGTTATGCTAGTTCGTCGAGTCCAGCCTTGCAAACGCCGGCCTCTTCGCCTATGGGAGTTCAATCCCGAGGGACCGCGTTGTAGGATCTAGAAGAAGGAGTGTCTAGAGGGGGTGAATAGACACTTAATGCTAAAGTTGCACTTTTTAAGCTTTTTCGGTTTAAGTGGAGTTCGGGCACAATTTTAACATACACAATACATATCAAGCAAGCATGCAAAGAGTATATAGGCAGCGGAAAGTAAAGCATGCAACTTGCAAGAATGTAACGGGAAGGGTTTGGAGGATTCAAACGCAATTGGAGACAGGGATGTTTTTCCCGTGGTTCGGATAGGTGGTGCTATCCTACATCCACGTTGATGGAGACATCAACCCACGAAGGGTAATGGTTGCGCGAGTCCACGGAGGGCTCCACCCACGAAGGGTCCACAAAGAAGCAACCTTGTCTATTCCACCATGGCCATCGCCCACGAAGGACTTGCCTCACTAGTGGTAGATCTTCACGAAGTAGGCGATCTCCTTGCCCTTACAAACTCCTTGGTTCAACTCCACAATCTTGTCGGAGGCTCCCAAGTGACACCTAGCCAATCTAGGAGACACCACTCTCCAAGAAGTAACAAATGGTGTGTTGATGATGAACTCCTTGCTCTTGTGCTTCAAATGATAGTCTCCCCAACACTCAAGTCTCTCTCATAGGATTTGGATCTGGTGGAAATAAGATTTGAGTGGAAAGCAATTTGGAGAAGGCTAGAGATCAAGATTCATATGGTAGGAATGGAATATCTTGGTCTCAACACATGAGTAGGTGGTTCTTTCTCAGAACATATGAGTAGCAATGGTGTATGTGTTCTGATGGCTCTCTCTTCGAATGAAGAGGAGGTGGAGGGGTATTTATAGCCTCCACACAAAATCCAATGGTTACACACAATTTTCCAATCTCGGTGGGACCGAATCATCAAACTCGGTCGGACCGAAATGGTAAACTTAGTGACCGTTAGAAATTTCGGTGGGACCGACTGGAACAACTCGGTGGGACCGATGTGCTAGGGTTAGGGAAAATCCAAAACTCGGTTTGACCGATTACTCAAACTCAGTGGGACCGATTTTGGTAATAAGTGAAACAGAGAGTTGGCCAAGCAAACTCGGTGGGACCGATTGCATATCTCGGTGGGACCGAAGATATTGCAACAGGTAACAGAGAGTTTGCAAGCCCGTCTCGGTGAGACCGAGATCCGTATCGGTAGGACCGAATTGCTAGGGTTTGGCAGTGGCAAATGACAAGTGAAACTCGGTGGTGCCGGATTGACAGAATCGGTATGACCGAGTTTGGCTTAGGGTTTAGGTCATTTGTGGAAGTGGGAAAGTAGCTGAGGATTTTGGAGCATATCATTAGGCACATAAAGCAAGAGGCTCATTAAGCAACACCTCATCCCTTCTTGATAGTATTGGCTTTTCCTAAAGACTCAATGTGATCTTGGATCACTAAAATATATAAAAAGAAGAGTCTTGAGCTTGAAGCTTTAGCCAATCCTTTGTCCTTAGCATCTTGAAGAGGTTCCCACAACTTTTAGTCCATGCCACTCCATTGTTGAACTTATCTGAAATATACTAGGTAAAGGTATTAGTCCAACAAGAGATATGTTGTCATCAATTACCAAAACCACCTAGGGAGCACTTGTGCTTTCAATCTCCCCCTTTTTGGTAATTGATGGCAACATACATCAAAGCTTTAGATAAAGATATAAAGAACAACAAGTAAAGCTTTGGAAGGACATGTAACAAGCATAGGCTCCCCCTACATGTTTGCACTCATGTGAATATGAAATATAGAGGCATGTGAGGGCATAACCATGACAGAGTGGGCAATGTGTTACATGTATCTTGGCCATATGCATCAGAGTAAAAGATTGCTAAGGAAAATACCTTCATGCTCATGAGTCCTTCTTGCAAACAGTATGTACATAAGCAAGAACTTCTCATACTCATGATTTTGATGCATACACTTACCTTGTAGTCTTTGGTTGACATAGGACGGAATGAACCTGCACAAACAAGGTTAGATAACACAGGTACATCCACTAGCCAGAGTAAACTGAAGAAACCACAAGAATACCAAGACTGGGATGACATGTAGAGAGTAAGTACTAGGTACTGCATTGAATTCAACATGTCCCCAAGAGTAAAGATATGCAATGAATTTGACTGATTTCTTTCCCATAGGTGTCTTGCTCCCCCTGAATCTTATATGGGATATTGGGAGAAGATAGGGAATAGAAAATCAGAGCTGAAAGAAACAAAACAAATGAACATGCCTTTCCCCCTAAAAAGACATGTGACATCTCTCCTCTTGATCATCAAGCATCTGGGATCCTTGAGTATTGTCTCTCCCCCTAGGGATCTCTTTCTCCCCCTTAATACATTATCTAGGACATCTGGGATCCTTGATATGTGCTCTCCCCCTTTAGTGCTTTGATGTGATCTCTTTCTCCCCGAAGATAAGCTTTGATGTGATCTCTCTCTCCCCCTTTGACATCAATTTCCAAGAAGGTTCTTCTAGAATCCGTCCAAAAGGTTTGGTCCTTGAGACTCGGCATAAAGCAAAGAATAAAATTGGGATGCTTGTAGAGGACAAGATTCATTGAGTGGAGCTGGATCAGAAGAATTATAGGTTATGTGACAAACTGTTTTTCCTGTTGCGAAGTCGGTGGCATCGAGTGGTATGATTCGGTGGTACCGAAGGAATTCGGTTGGACCGAAAATTACAATTCGGCGAGACCAAGTTCACACAGAGAAAAACACTTGTCACCTCAGCTCACTAGACATGCAGGATCTCACAAAGATTTGCAATGAATTGAATGCGGAAAATGCAGAATAAAAAGAAAAGAAAAGAAACTGAAGGATCTAGATGAAGTAGAAGGAAACAACAGATGTCTTCTGGTCCAAAAAAATCAATAAGAAGTTTCGCTGCGTTTGGACTCCATTTGATATTGATTACCTGCGATGTAAAAAACATGCAAAAAACAACAACTGGCACTTGGCACTATGTTAATAGGTTAGTACCAAAAATGATATAAAATGACTATAAAATTATTACAAAACACCCAAGAATAATAATATAATAGCATGGAACAATCAAAAATTATAGATACGTTGGAGACGTATCAACTTGGCTTAGATTTCCCCGGCAACAGTGCCAGAAATTCTTCCTGCTACTTCTTGAGCTTGCGTTGGTTTTTCCCTTGAAGAGGAAAGGGTGATGCAGCAAAGTAGAGTAAATATTTCCCTCAGTTTGAGAACCAAGGTATCAATCTAGTAGGAGACAATGAAGAAGTCACCGAATACCTGCACAATCAATCAACAACTTGCACCAAACGTGATAAAGGGGTTGTCAATCCCTTCATGGTTACTTGCAAAAGTGAGATCTGATAGAGATAGATAAATGGTAAAGTAAATATTTTTGGTATTTTTGGTTTATAGATCAGAAAGTAAAAGATTACAAAGGAAGTAAATCGGAAACTTATATGATGGAAAATAGACCCGGGCGCCTGATATGTCTCCGTCGCATCTACTTTTCCTAACGTTTTTCCTCTTGTTTTGGACTCTAATTTGCATGATTTGAATGAAACTAACCCGGATTGACGTTGTTTTCACCAGAACTACCATGGTGTTGTTTTTGTGTAAAAATAAAAGTTTTCGGAATGAAACGAAACTTTGTGAGGATTTTTTATGCAATAAATGAGAATTTCTGGAGCCAAGAACCACCGGAGGGGGGCACCTGGGTGGGCACAACCCACTAGGGCACCCCCTCCAGGCGCGCCCAGGTGGGTTGTCCTCACCTGGTGGCCCCGCAACCTTGAAACCGACGCTATAAAATCACATATTTCCAAAAAAAAAAACAGGGAGAAAGAGTTACCGCGTTCCACGAGATGGAGCCGTCGTCACGTCCTGTTCTTTATCGGGAGGCTAGATCTGGAGTGTGTTTGGGGCTCCGGAGAGGGGGATCTTTGATCTTTGTCATTACCAACCCTTCTCCATCACCAATTCCATGATGCTCCCCACCGGGGTGAGTAATTCCTTCATAGGCTCGCTGGTCGGTGAGGAGTTGGATGAGATTCATCATGTAATCTAGTTAGTTTTGTTAGGGCTTGATCTCTAGTATCCACTATGTTCTGAGATTGATGTTGCTATGACTTTTCCATGCTTAATGCTTGTCACTTTGGGCCTAGGTGCCATGATTTTAGATCTAAACCGTTTATGTTATCACCATTATATCTATGTTCTAGATCTGATCTTGCAAGTTATAGTCACCGACTACGTGTTATGATCCGGCAACCCCGGAGTGACAATAGTCGGGACCACTCCCGGTGATGATCGTACTTTGAGGAGTTCATGTATTCATCGTGTGTTAATGCTTTGCTCCGGTTCTCTATTAAAAGGAGGCCTTAATATCCCTTAGTTTCCAGTAGGACCCCCCTGCCACAAGAGGGTAGGACAAAAGATGTCATGCAAGTTCTTTTCATAAGCACGTATAACTATTTACGGAATACATGCCTACATTATATTTATGAACCGGAGCTAGTGCCATATCGCCCTAGGTTATAACTGTCACATGATGAATATCATCCAACAAATCATCAATCCAATTCCTACAAATTTCTCTTATATTGTCTTGCTAAGTTACTACTGCTATCGTTACTATTACACTCGCTGCAAAATTACTGCTATCACTGTTATCGTTACTATTGCTGCTACTACTATTATCAAAATTATCATACTACTTTGCTACTAATCACTTTGCTGTAGATAATTAATCACCAGGTGTGGTTGAATTGACAACTCAGCTGCTAGTACTTACAAATATTCTTTGGCTCCCCTTCGCTACAAGAAATATGTCAAATTGCAACCATCACTATTGGTCGCTGAAAGGTCATTATTTTTCATTTGCGACCTTTTTGTGACCAAAAACAGATGGTCAAAAGCTGACGGTCGTAAACTGAAATTAACGACCTTCTCTGTGAGAAGGTCGTGGAAGGCAATGACCAAAACAAAAGGTCATTGATTCTATGACCTTCTGTTTTGGTCGCTAGTTGTCTGCCCAGGCCACGTCGGATCCGACGTGGCAGCTGACGTGGCCAAATTGCGACCAATTGAATTGGCCATTGCTAAGATTCAGTCCGGTCCAATTTGGTGTCTATATAGGCCAAGCCCATTAACTCAGCCCATTTATATATAAAAAATTATGCCAATTTTTGTTAGCTACCTAGGCCTGGAACAATAATTCGACCTTTTATTTATTTCTGGGTCGTGGCCTTTTAACATTGTTTGGGCCATTATAATTTGGAGCTGGTCTCACTTGTCATCATCTCACACATTGGTCCCACTTGACAGAAATTTCAAAACTGATCAGATTATTTTCATAAGTGGGTCCCACGAGTCAAGTTTCAATTCCACACATTTTCAAATCACATACGTAATCAATATTTCAAACATAATAGTACAAATGTAGTTCATCAAATAACATTAAGTCTACTACAATCTGTACATAGTCGATTACAACCCCAATATGCCTACTGTTACAATATTACAATATTTACAGTCTATTACAGTCAAACATAAGAGACAACTCTTTGCTAAGTATACGACTTCAAAGTTCAAATTTCATAGACCTGGAGCTCCTATAAAAGAGTGAACACATAGGCTACTAGCATTAGAGTCGCTATTATTCCTGGACTATCAAAAAATTATATATTGAAAGAGATCTCATAGAAATGTAGATTTATGGACCAAATATATGATAAAGCAACAGATTCAGCCAACTTCAAAGACCTAGATGTTTGTGATGCATCTTCATAGGACCACAAGAACACTAGATATAGTATAATATGATTCCAGGAGACCACAAGAGTATCAATCAGTAGCAGGTATATAGCTAGCAAACTACTACTAGACATCATCGACACTTGAACCATAACATGTCCAACAAGGAAATAAAAAATGGGACAAGTACTATTTCTAGATAACATGTCCAGGAATGCCATCCAATGGTTTCAACCACATCCTAATAAACTAGCGGCACTCTAATACTACTAATTACCAGCAGTAAGTCAAATAGCCAAATGAAGCACTAGCACTTGATCATCAACACAACAATCGGCAAGGACTCAACCACGGCACAAAAAACATCAAAATCCTAACTAACACATGAAACAAAGCATGGTTGTAGCATAGCAAAGGGAGGAGCTCACAGTGGTGGTTTGTGCAGCCGATATCGAACAGCCCCCGTTCGTCGCTTGCGAGCAACATGCACCTTGGTTGGCCATGAAGCCCTTGCCCTCTGCTGCATGGATAAAATCCAAAGCATCATTGTTGCACATGGATAGGAGGAGTCAGAAATTGTGAGGTCAAACTCCAGCCACATTGCTGTGTAGAAACTAGTATAGAATGAAGCACATGAAGTTAGTACATGCTACCAGAACAATACTATGCCCATCAAGAACACCAGAATAAACGCATTTTAGGCATTCTAATGTCTGGAGATCTTCTTCCAGAAACCCACAATGTCAATCCCAAAACTAGACTGTAAAGTGCTGGATGAGATATCAACTACTGCTACTACTAAAGCAGGTGCAAGATGTTGGTTAACAACATCATAACTAGTTGAACTTAGCACCTAATCATCGATCAACCACCAAACAGTATGAAGCAAAAACAAACAAGAGGGGGAGGAGTTTATACCTGATCTTCTTGAGCCTTTCAAGGTCATCCCTGAGCTTCATGTCGACGACGTTGGAGATGAACTGGCACGGATTGTCCACCACTGCCATCAGATGGTCCATCTCCTCCGCAGAAACCTCTCCAGCCCTGCACACCCCCACAGAAGACAACCCAAATTATTTTCTGTAGAAAGAAGCAACAACTCACAGACTATCTACACAAAAAAGCTAGCCCAAATTTCTAAGCATACTAGCACATGCACCAGCACAACACATAGAATGAAGCACATGATGCTAGTAGTTGCTACCCAGACATTTCAAGCAATCTAGTGTTTATAATAAGGGTGCAACGCGAGCAGAAACTAGACATGTATAAATCATCAACATGGTAAGAGATAACTAAACTAGCATTTTGCAAAACAAGCTGCCCCCTTAGTTATGCTATGGAAAACCATATTCAGTTTTGGGACACGAACAATTAAGATCCTACATAGTAAGAGAGCAGAAAAACTAGCATTTCGCTACTATCCGAGCAAGAATACCAGCGGGTACAATACTTGCAGCTTCATCAACAGAATCTAACTAAGTTACTGCACCAGGTACAGGCAATTAGAATTGAATTTTATCAATTGATGAAATTGTTCAGCCCCTCAGACTGATAACATGAGATTTGTTGGCCAGACCGGTGAGACAAGCAAGATAGAACATCACATAACAATATTTTTCTGTGCCCGCAGCGGAACAGTTAGGCAAAGTTGGGCAAGACTCCAAATCTTTCTACCAAAATGAGCATTATTCCACATCCATGTGCACCAACACAGCAGGAAAAGTTGTGTGTGTGTGTGTGTGTGTGTGTGTGTGTGTGTATTTAGATGTGAAGATAAAATGATAACATCTGAGTTCAAACAACAAATATTAAAAAAACATCAGATTGAAACAACAGATGCCACCGAATTTAGCTACAAAACTGGATGAGGCGAATTGTCGAATTATACAGCCATAACATTACTGTCACCAAGATTCCTATTCCACCAAGTCATTCAATAATTGATATAATAGTCATGCCATGGTGATGTTAACAGCAGGTCATGACATAAAACAGAGCTTATTACAAAGGGAAATAACTGAACCTGGACATGGACACATGAGACAAATCAAGCAACATTACTGATCTAAATTTTACAAGCACATCTGTTCTCAAGAAGAATTCACAAAGACCATCATAAACAAGAACATATGTAAAGGCGGTTGTGTAGCAGTGCTAGAGGAAAGGTGGTTGTCAGTATACTACACGGCGTTAGGTGTAAGCTGCCCATGTGTACAAAAACAAGAACATATGGATCAATAGGCATTAGCAGCAGCAGAAATTGACCCTAGCTAATTATCTTTCACATACCTAGTAACAAAATAATATGTGCATTCGACAACACTAACAGTCAGTCCAGAATATGATTCACAAAAAAGAAAAGAACAATCTGTCCAAAAAATCACGTGCTAGATTAGGAAGCAAGTGAACATAGTGGGGTTGTCAGGGTTGAAAACTTAACACATACAAATCATCAGTTTACAAAGTAGGCTACTGCATTACTGCTTGAAATAAAGAGCAACAGCTGCTAATAAGCTATGCCATATGACAAACGAACTACAATTCACTATGTAGGTAAGACTAAGTACCTACAAATTAAATGGCTAAGTACCAAGCTTTGGTTGTACATCTCTACATCTTCTATATTTACCAACCCACTTGCCCACAGACCGATTTAAAGTTTTTGTAGCTTAGGGGTTAAACCTAGGGGAGCAAAAGAAATAGACACATTTAAAAATGCTAAGTACTTGTGGGGTCAGCACTACAATTTTTTGTAATGCAGAAAACATGAGAGCCTTTGAAAGCTTTGATGAGGTGGATTAGGAACAAAATTACAATCAATAACAAGGTATACGATATGAAAAATCAACTAGACTTCACTTTGTAGGTACTACCAAGTAACAACAACCTAAATTCCCATCCCCACCCCTGCCCTCACAACCGTAATAACCTCCTCCCCTACAAAAGCCTCCCAAGAAGCCAACCAAGGTCAGCTCAGCACAGCACGCCACACCACAGAGCAATAGCCATAGCCAGCAGGAATGGAGATAGAGTCAGACAAGTGTGAGTGTTGTGGCCTGAGGGAGGACTGCACCGAGGACTACATTCCGGCGATGATGTATCCCTTGACGGATCTGCATCCACAAGGCGAGGGGAGAGAAGGGGTCAGTTGCAGAGAGAGGGAATTTAGATAGGTAAATCGAAATAGAGAGATAGAGGAGGCCGACGAACCCTGGCCAGGAGCTGGAGTGAGAGCACGTCGTTGATGTTGGTGGCTTCCAAGACACCTCTGTCGCCCGCTCCACCATGCCACAACTGAACGACATCAAAACCCTAGCCGTCACCGGAGCAAGAAGCAAACCTAGACGTCGAGATATGCAAGGGAGACAATAAGGGGTGAGGAAGAGAGTGAGGGATGTGACGAAGAGGAGTGGAGAGACTCAACTGAGTCACCGGAGCCACGACGGCGATGTGCTAGCCACAATCCTATCCGCTGGGAAGGGTTGCTCTTGGCTGCTGGAGGAAGCACACACCGGATCTGGCCCAATGGGAGGAAGGGGCGGATGGGGGAGGTCACGGTGGTGTGTTGGGCATGCCAGAGGATGCCTGAATTGCGCGGGATCTAGCCCATCGGTGGTGGGATCAGGCGCTGTTGGTGGTGGTGACGAGAATTGGTGCGAGGGAGAGGGAGGCACGGCGTGGGATCGGGCGTTGTTGGTGGCTGTTGATGAAAGAAACATTGGAGATGCCCCCGACGCCGGTGGCGGCGCCCGCGAGGGAGGCCGCAGAGGAGGTGGAGGAGGAGCGGTGGTTGGAGGGGAAGACGCCGCCGGGGAGGTGGAGCCCGTGCTGCTCCCACTGTGCTGCCGCCCGTAGACCAGGCTCCCTGCCCACAGACGGTTCATGGCGGGATCGCTGGAGCTGGGAGGGGTCTAGGCAAAGGACGGCGGCGGATTGGGTTGGGCTACAGCGGCGTATTGATATCTGAGGGGGGGGGGACAGGGTTAGGGTTGGAGAGAAGGGGGCTATGTGGGGTAGGCGAGCACGCGGCGGGAACCGCCCCGGAGCACGGCGGCGGCGTCAGGGAACAAAGGGGCCGGTGGTCATCGGTCATCGGAGAGGAGCAGGGGCGGCGGAGTTGACGGGGAGGCGAGAAAGAAAGAAAGGAGGTGGGGGGATGGAAAACGGGGGAGAACAGAGCTTCGGTTTCGCCTCACGTGGGGTTGGTGGGGGAGGCGAGGGATGAGGGCTGCTATTGGATCCGGGAGGATCCAACAGTTTTTCGTGCATGATCCGCGTGTCTTGTCCACGGACAAATCAGAAGGCAATACAACATTATGACCAATTAATTGGTCGTGATAGATTTAAAAATAAGATGTTAAAATCATGTAACCTATTTTATGATCTCAGAAATAAAAAAACATTCTCATTGTGTCACCAATTGTGAACTAGCTTTCAGGAAAATAACAAACATGAAATGGCAAACAATGTTGCCTAAGGGAGTTTCATTTTCTTTGGACAAAAAAATCATTTTCCATTTTCCGAGTGCCCAAAATGAGTATTTTTGAAGGACCTACCAAATAATTGTTGCAAAATTGGACCAAATCAATTTTCTAAAATACTAGGCCATATTTAATGCACAATTGACCAAATGGTTGGGTGTCAAAAGTTTTGATCCACCTCTCGTGAAAAAAACAAATTTCCGCCGATTCAGTTGGAAGCGGGTCAAATTTGAACTGCAGCTGCCTCATAGTTTGCTCTTTATTTTTCCCAAAAATCATTTTAGGTACAAAATTCTATTTAATCAGACCCGCTTTCCAGATGTTATGAATACATGGCAGAGCAAAGCTGATGACAACTCGATATTTTAGTGTGCCATGCTATACAACTTAGAACCGGGACTTGAACGGCATTTTGAACGTCATCGAGCATATGAGATGTTTGAGGAGTTGAAGTTAATATTTCAAGAAAATGCCCGGATTGAGAGATATGAAGTCTCCAATAAGTTCTAGAGCTACAAAATGGAGAAGAATAGTTCTGTCAGTGAACACATACTCAGAATGTTTGGGTACCACAATCACTTGACTCAGCTGGGAGTTAATCTTCCGGTTGATAGTGTCATTGACAGAGTTCTTCAATCACTGCCACCAAGATACAAAAGCTTCGCGATGAACTATAATATTCAAGGGATGGATAAGACAATTCCTGAGCTCTTCGCGATGCTAAAGGTAGCGGAGGTAGAAATCAAGAAAGAGCATCAAGTGTTGATGGTCAACAAGACCACCAGTTTCAAGAAGAAGGGCAAACGGAAGAAGGGGAACTTCAAGAAGAACGGCAAGCATGTTTCTGCTCAAGTGAAGAAGCCCAAGTCTGGACCTAAGCCTAAGACTAAGTGCTTCTACTATAAAAGGACTGGTCACTGGAAGCGGAACTACCCCAAGTATTTGGCGGATAAGAAGGATGGCAAAGTGAAAGGTATATTTGATATACATGTTATGGATGTGTACCTTACTAATGCTCGCAGTAGCGCCTGTGTATTTGATACTAGTTCTGTTGCTAATATTTCAACTCGAAACAGGGGTTATGGATTAAGCGAAGATTTGCTAAGGACGAGGTGACGATGCGTGTGGGAAATGGTTCCAAAGTCGATGTGATCACTGTCGGCACGCTACCTCTACATATACATTCGATATTAGTTTTAGACCTGAATAATTGTTATTTGGTGCCAGCGTTAGGCATGAACATTATATCTGGATCTTGTTTGATGCGAGACGGTTATTCATTTAAATCAGAGAATAATGGTTGTTCTATTTATATGAGTAATACCTTTTATGGTCATGCACCCTTGATGAGTGGTCTATTTTTACTAAATCTTGATATTAGTGATACACATATTCATAGTATTGAAGCCAAAAGATATAAGTTTAATAATGATAATGCAACTTATTTGTGGCACTTCCGTTTAGGTCATATTGGTGTAAAGCGCATAAAGAAACTCGATGCTGATGGGCTTTTGGAATCACTTGATTATGAATCACTTGATGCTTGTGAACCATGCCTCATCGGAAAGATGACTAAGGCTTCGTTCTCTGGAACAATGGAACGAGCAACAGACTTATTGAAAATAATACATATTGATGTATGCGGTCCGATGAGTGTTGATGCTCATGGCGGGTATCATTATTTTCTGACCTTCACAGATGATTTGAGCAGATATGGGTATGTCTACTTGATGAAACATAAGTCTGAAACATTTGAAAAGTTCAAAGAATTTCAGAGTGAAGTGGAAAATCATCGTACCAAGAAAATTAAGTTTCTACGATCTGATCGTGGACGTGAATATTTGAGTTATAAGTTTGGTCTTCATTTGAAACAATGCGGAATAGTTTCACAACTCACGCCACCTGGAACACCACAGCGTAATGGTGTGTCCGAACATCGTAACCGCACTTTATTAGATATGGTGCGATCAATGATGTCTCTTACTGATTTACCGCTATCGTTTTGGGGTAATGCTTTAGAGACGGCTGCATTCACGTTAAATAGGGCATCATCGAAATCCATTGAGACGATACCATATGAACCGTGGTTTAGCAAGAAACCCAAGTTGTCGTTTCTTAAAGTTTGGGGCTGCGATGCTTATGTGAAAAAGCTTCAACCTGATAAGCTCAAACCCAAATCGGAGAAATGTGTCTTCATAGGATACCCAAAGGAGACTGTTGGGTACACCTTCTATCACAAATCCGAAGGCAAGATATTCGTTGCTAAAAATGGATCCTTTCTAGAGAAGGAGTTTCTCTCGAAAGAATTGAGTGGGAGGAAAGTAGAACTTGATGAGGTAATTGTACCTTCTCCCTTATTGGAAAGTAGTTCACCATAGAAATCAGTTCCAGTGATTCCTACACCAATTAGTGAGGAAGCTAATGATGATGATCATGAAACTTCTGATCAAGTTACTACCGAACCTCGTAGGTCAACAAGAGTAAGATCCGCACCAGAGTGGTACAGTAATCCTGTTCTGGAGGTCATGTTACTTGACCATGACGAACCTACGAACTATGAGGAAGCAATGATGAGCCCAGATTCCGCGAAATGGCTTGAGGCCATGAAATATGAGATGGGATCCATGTATGAGAACAAAGTATGGACTTTGGTTGACTTGCCCGATGATCGGCAAGCCATAGAAAATAAATGTATCTTCAAGAAGAAGACTGACGCTGACGGTAATGTTACTGTCTACAAAGCTCGACTTCTCGTGAAAGGTTTTCGATAAGTTCAAGGAGTTGATTACGATGAGGCCTTCTCCCTCGTAGCAATGCTTAAGTCCGTCTGAATCATGTTAGCAATTGCCGCATTTTATGATTATGAAATTTGGCAAATGGATGTCAAAACTGCATTCCTTAATGGATATCTTAAAGAAGAGTTGTATATGATGCAACCAGAAGGTTTTGTCGATCCAAAAGGTGCTAACAAAGTGTGTAAGCTCCAGCGATCCATTTATATCTTAAAGAAGAGTTGTATATGATGCAACCAGAAGGTTTTGTCGATCCAAAAGGTGCTAACAAAGTGTGTAAGCTCCAGCGATCCATTTATGGACTGGTGCAAGCATCTCGGAGTTGGAATATACGCTTTGATAGTGTGATCAAAGCATATGGATTTATAAAGACTTTTGGAGAAGCCTATATTTACAAGAAAGTGAGTGGGAGCTCTGTAGCATTTCTGATATTATATGTGGATGACATATTGTTGATTGGAAATGATACTGCATTTCTGAATAGCATAAAAGGATAATTGAATAAGAATTTTTCAATTAAAGACCTCGGTGAAGCTACTTATATATTGGGCATCAAGATCTATAGAGATAGATCAAGACACTTAATTGGACTTTCACAAAGCACATAATTTGATAAAGTTTGGAAAAAGTTCA
The DNA here is from genome assembly GCA_034509565.1 of Triticum monococcum. Taxonomy (NCBI): domain Eukaryota; kingdom Viridiplantae; phylum Streptophyta; class Magnoliopsida; order Poales; family Poaceae; genus Triticum; species Triticum monococcum. Next base: position 704,112,693 of record CM067847.1, read on the forward strand.
AAATGGATCAATCAAAGAGAGGGTTCTTGCCTATGTTACAAGGTGCGAAATTGAGTCAGAGTCAATGCCCTACCACTTCAGAAGATAGAGAGAAAATGAAAGTCATTCCCTATGCTTCAGCCATAGGTTCTATCATGTATGCAATGTTGTGTACCAGACCTGATGTATGCCTTGCTATTAGTTTAGCAGGGAGGTACCAAAGTAATCCAGGAGTGGATCACTGGACAGCGGTCAAGAACATCCTGAAATACCTGAAAAGGACTAAGGATATGTTTCTCGTTTATGGAGGTGACAAAGAGCTCGTCATAAATGGTTACATCGATGCAAGCTTTGACACTGATCCAGATGACTCTAAGTCGCAAACCGGATACGTATTTTTATTGAATGGTGAAGCTGTCAGTTGGTGGAGTTCTAAACATAGCGTCATGGCGGGAATTACGTGTGAAGCGGAATACATAGCTGCTTCGGAAGCAGCAAATGAAGGAGTCTAGATGAAGGAGTTCATATCCAATCTAGGTGTAATACCTAGTGCATCGGGTCCAATGAAAATCTTTTGTGACAATACTGGTGCAATTGCATTGGCAAATGAATCAAATTTCACAACAGAACCAAGCACATCAAGAGACGCTTCAATTCCATCGGCGATCAAGTCAAGGAAGGAGACATAGAGATTTGCAAGATACATACGGATCTCAATGTTGTAGACCCGTTGACTAAGCCTCTCTCACGAGCAAAACATGATCAACACCAAGACTCCATGGGTGTTAGAATCATTACAACATAATCTAGATTACTGACTCTAGTGCAAGTGGGAGACTAAAGGAAATATGCCCTAGAGGCAATAAAAATTTGTTATTTATATTTATTTATATCATGATAAATGTTTATTATTCATGCTAGAATTGTATTAACCGGAAACTTAGTACATGCGTGAATACATAGACAAAACAGAGTGTCACTAGTATGCCTCTACTTGACTAGCTCATTAATAAAAGATGGTTAAGTTTCCTAGCCATAGACATGAGTTGTCATTTGATGAACGGGATCACATCATTAGAGAATGATGTGATTGACATGACCCATCCATTAGCTTAGCACTTTGATCGTTTAGTTTATTGCTATTGCTTTCTCCATAACTTATACATGTTCCTATGACTATGAGATTATGCAACTCTCGAATACCGGAGGAACACTTAGTGTGCTATCAAACATCACAACGTAACTGGATGATTATAAAGATGCTCTACAGGTGTCTCCGATGGTGTTTGTTGAGTTGGCATAGATCAAGATTAGGATTTGTCACTCCGATTGTCGGAGAGGTATCTCTGGGCCCTCTCGGTAATGCACATCACTATAAGCCTTGCAATCAATGTGACTAATGAGTTAGTTATGGGATGTTGCATTACGGAACGAGTAAAGAGACTTGCCGGTAACGAGATTGAACTGGGTATGATGATACCGACGATCGAATCTCGGGCAAGTAACATACCGATGACAAAGAGAACAACGTATGTTGTTATGCGGTTTGACCGATAAAGACCTTCGTAAATATGTAGGAACCAATATGAGCATCCAGGTTCCGGTATTGTTTATTGACCGGAGATGAGTCTCGGTCATGTCTACATTGTTCTCGAACCCGTAGGGTCCGCACGCTTAACATTCAATGACGATATGTATTGTGAGTTATGTGATTTGATGTACCGAAGGTTGTTCGGAGTCCCGGATGTGATCACAGACTCGAAATGGTCGATACATGAAGATTGATATATTGGAAGGTTATGTTTGGACACCGGAAAGGTTTCGTATAGGTTCGGGCATTTTCCGGAGTATCAGGGGGTTACCGGAACCCCGGGGGGTTAATGGGCCTTCATGGGCTTTAATGGAAGAGAGAGGAGGCGTCCAAGAGGAGGGGCGCGCCCCCAAGCCCAATCTGAATTGGGGTGGGGGGGGGGCGGCTGATACGTCTCCGTCGTATCTATAATTATTGATTGTTCCATGCCAATATTTTACAACTTTCATATACTTTTGGCAACTTTTTATCTATTTTTCGAACTAACATATTGATCCAGTGTCCAGTGCCAATTTCTGTTTGTTGCATGTTTTTTGTTTCGCAGAATATCCATATCAAATGGAGTCCAAACGGGATAAAAATAGACGCAGATTATTTTTGGAATATTCAGAGAATATGGGAAGAAAAATCCACGCGAGACGGTTCCCGAGGGGGCACAAGGCAGGGGGCGCGCCCCTGACCCTCGTGGGCTCCCCGTAAGGCGGTTAGTGCTATTATTTTTTCGCAAGAAAGCTAATTTTCAGGAAAAAAATCTCGGCGAATGTTGGGGATATCACTACTGGGCGTAAACCGGCCTATCTAAGCCGGGTTAACTTCATCAGTAGTTAACTATGTTAAAACCCAAGAAGGCAGATGAGGGCTCAAGGCCCATAGTCGGTTCAAGGCCTGTAGCCGTAAACCGGCGTTGGTATGTAACTTGTCTTGTAAGTTAGGAATAAATAGAGATCAAACCGGACACATCTATGAGCCGGTATTGGGACTCCGTGAACCGATGGGCGTGACCCGTGTATATAAGGGGACGACCCGGCGGCGGTTCAAGGACAACAGACAACAACTCGAGACTTAGGCAAAGCTTGTTTGCTCCCTAGTCATCGAAACCCCATCAATTCCATCACAATTAGACGTAGACTTTTACCTTTATCGAAGGGGCCGAACTAGTATAAACTCTCTTGCGTCCCTGTGTCCGCTTTAACCCCTTCAAGCTAACCAGTTACGATGGCTCCACGACTAAGTCTTTTCACGAGGACATCTGCCGTGACAAAATCACGACAGTTGGCGCCCACCGTGGGGCCTGCGCACAGTGATGTTGAGGTTTTGGAGGGATCTCTTTAGGAATAGAGGAGCTCGCGATTAGACAGATGAAAGTTTTTAGTTCAAGAAAATTAAGATAGTGTCGGGTGCGTCGCCGCCGCCGCAAGTTGAAGGCCGATCAGTGCAAGGATCACGTCGCACGGACCGATAGGAGATTTTTACAGTGTGTTAAACCACATTTCCTGCTGCTGCCTGTTTGTTTCTCGGGAGCGTCGTGTACGGATGAGACACGGAATTGCCGATGTTACTTCTTGCCAAAAAAGCGTTGCTGAGCATTGTGATCTCCGCCACAGTAATAATAAGGAAAGAAAAAAATCAAATAGATTACAACCCGGAGGATATATGGACGTGGGCGTAAAAACGAAGTAAACCGTCCCGGATTCCTCGGCCACCACGGATCGCTCGTCACGTCCTCCGGTCGCTGTCGCTGCGCCGTCAGTTGCTTGACCCACCATCGGAGCTGCCGCCATCTCCGTTTACAGACCGGTCCACCTCATCAATTTCAGCCGCCGCTACGTGGTCACACTACGCGTCAGGGAAAGTGGAAGGTCAGAGGTTATTAAATCGGCCACAGGAGCTAGTTTTTGAGAAGCTGACAGTAATTGATGGATGTAACCTGAGTGTCGCGGGTTCCATCACCAAGCGGCCTACTCAGCCGCGGGCGCGCCAAGCTGCCTTGCCTGACGATGTTCATCTCCGCTGTCTTGCTCACTTTCGCCGCTGCGGTCGCGCGATCGCCCGGTGTCTCGCATCTGACCAGCTGGCACTGTCAAACCCACCGAGGCTTGTCTCCGTGACCACGGCGCATCGTGCAATCGCCGCATCTTGGGCGAATCACACCTCGGGCTGGTCGTGCTACTTCCAACGCCATTGCTTTGGCCTACCGGGAGCCGCTCTACACCATGATGCAAAGCGGTGCAATTGCAAGATGTTTTAAACAAATTCTGCCGCTTGCTGGAGGATCCCATGATATAAATACTGGTTCAGCCGCAGAACTATCGCCTTCCTCTCATGACGTCCAAGCTTTCCAATACCATGTTAAAGTATTTTACAGCACTGTTGGGTCTGCATCAACCAATTAAGACAATGGATATATTGGAGATTATGCTTGCTGTTGGTGACAATACTGTTAGCATATCACCAGACAAGGCGAGCCCTACAAAACTTTTGATCGAAGGGCATAATACTAAATTGTTAATTGGCTCCAGTGAAGACAAAAATCAGTGGCCGGTCAGTTGTGGCAGTGTCTGCCAGGATTCTCAAGGGGGTCAACACAAAAATACCTTGATACATACTACTAATTGCAATGTACGGAGTTCAAGTACATGTGTCCATGCTAGACTGCGCCTGGACCAAATCATTTGTCGTCCGCTCAGGTGATATCTGTCCAAACTGTTTCATTCATAAACATATTACTTTATTCGAGGAACAAATACTCCGGTCAGTATATTTTAATCATGCAGGACGGATGTTCATTATAAAAGCGATGTCATATATGGATAAACATGTGCAAACCACTGCCCCTGCGGTCCGGTCTACATTAACACGACGCGACTGACTCGCTTGACCGTGCGATTTACCACACCTACAATCAACTTTGCCCGTCCGCGCGGTTTACCGTGCCGACTCTCCTGCGCCGGCTTACAACGCCGTGGCCGGCTCATCTGTCTGCTCCCGCGGCCGACTCAGCAGTGATTAATTTTAGCTTCACCATGGTGATCATCTACTTCACGGTGGATAATTCCTGGCCTAACATATCAGGTGATATTCATCCAGTATATATTTATATTGCATATTATTTTCTTTAAAAGGACAATTACTCTGCCTTGCAAGTTCTCTAATGCAGGACAAGTTGTCTACTGCAAAAAAGACTATTATATCACTGAGCTGATGAATGACTTAGATCGGTTTATATCACGGTCAAAAATGGAGAATCTCAAGACAACTCCTCGAGTAGTCTTAAGACTCGGGGGCTATGATGACATAACTTAGCAAATATCGGGAGATTCAAGACCCCGGGTCATTGGAGGGAAGATAACCCGGTCCCGGAGGCCACCGCCATATTGATGAAAGTTTAAAGGCCGTCAGAAAATTGCCGGTTCAAATTAAAGAATCTGGTTTAAAATCCGGTTCGAAGAGACATCTTTCTCCCGCAAAGCTTTGAAGCTCTCAAATCCGGTTCAACATCCGGCTCAAGGTAAATTTGTCTCTTACAAAGCTTTGAAGCTCTCAAATCCGGTTTAAAGTTTCGGTTCAAAAAGAACTATTCTCTCGCAAGTTCGAGTTCTCAAACAAATTAAGGGTTGCCGAAGAGGACCTGCTGTCATGATGCGCGGTTCAAACATGGGTATCATGCCTTATTGGCTTATCGTATTATTGATCACTTGGGGGCTTGGTCGTATTCGAACTACAGCTACACCTCTTGATCAGCGCAAGGCCATCAGAAAAATCACTAGGGGGCTTGGTCATATCTGAACCATAGCTACACTCTTGATCGGCGTAAGGCCAACATGAATTCACTTCGGGGCCAAAGAGAGTGTTGCAAAAAGCATAAACTCAAACATGGGCACCCACTGAGCACAGCTCAAAAAGTTACTCGGGGGCTCTTTGTGCAAAGCAACAAAGAGTTTGAAAGGACCCTTGTAATTGGCTATCAAGCCATGGCTTGGAAGCCTGGTGTATTCACCTAAAACCCCGGGTTAACCTGCCTTCATCAAGTAAGCCACTCCTGTCTAGGTAATCCTGGTATGACCCGCCCAACGTTTTACAAGTCAATCTTATACAGACCCTGAACTTGTCAAAGTTAAAGCGACGATTGGTTAATTGGAGGCCCATCTTAAAAGGCTTTGTTAAATGGTTTAACTCAGCGGCCTGGCAGCCCATAAAAAACCTTGATTTGGAGCCTGGGAGCTCGTAAAAAGCCCCGTATGTTCTTTTTGAGTTCTATTTGCCAAGTTTTTTCGCCTTTGTTGAGGTTCATTATGATCAGTTATAATCCGGCATTCATTAACCTGGTCTGGTTTTGACTAACAAGTCGCCAGTATTATAAGGAAAATCCGGTGTTTATTATATCCCGGTGCGGTTTATTATCATAATCCGGCAAATTAAGGAAGGAGTTCTCAATACTCAAGATTGGGGTTACCACCCTCACTACAAAAGTTGGTTAAACCAACGAGGTGATTCTATGTCACAGGTATCATCTATGTCATATTTGATTATCTTCAATTACAGCCTTGGTTATAAACCCTGGCTATATGCTTGGGCATTATGACCCGCCCGCCGGGTTATAAGAATTCCGGCTTACAATGAATGCGCATTAAGTTGCCATCGGCCAAGAGCCACCGAGTATTTCAACTCTGGATTTATTTATCAACTCGTAAGGTATTCAAATCTTTAATAGCCAACATGGCTGGATTTTTATTATGGTTATCAATAACCACTATTATGATTAAGGTTTTCAAAGTCGCTTCGGCGCAATGGCTATTATTTTATCAATGGATATGATTTATTCTACAATTGAAGGAATAGTCCCGAGTCACTGCAGGCTTACGACCCGGCACTTAGGGGCTACATTATTCAAGTTGGGATTACATCAAATACACAAGTCTCATGTCGCTGCAAGCATGCACCATGACACTTGGGGGCTAATGCAAATAAAATTTTACTAGCCTTATTAAAGACCCGACTCATCACATCATAATGAGCCGGCCCTTGGGGGCTACCAATTGCTCCTGTTAACAATTCAAGGTACACAAGTTTTATTCCATTATATTGAAGGGTCCACTACTCAGTTGGTAAAGCACAACGCTCTTAACCTTGTGGGCGTGGGTTCAAGCCCCATGATGGGGGTTACATCATATGATGTTCTTTTCAAAAGAAGTATAAAGTCCTAGCTCAATATTATCTTACTGAGCCGGCCCTTGGAAGCTACACATTGTTGTTCAAGTCTATATGATCATATTTATAAAGTCCCTGCTCATTATTGCATAATGACAAGCACTGACAAGCAAATTAGAGACCTCTGAACGGCGTTTCTGAACCGGACTGTTCGGTAAACCGGCGGAGGTAACTACCTGGCCGTTGTGTCGGGTTGTGCAGCGAGCTTCGTGCTGTTGGGTCTTCATAAGAAATTTGGGATCCAAGTAAGCAAGAGGATGAGAAAATTTAACCTTCCGGTTTGCCTGACGGATTTTTAGTGAAGGCAAAGGGTCTGAATCGGAAGAGAGAATAATTACCTCTGCAGCATCAACATGGCTGGCTTCGGTATCATCCTGACAAATATCATCATCAATAAGGCGCATGAAAAATAAGCCAAGTGAGTCAAGCTCTACCTCAAGGTCCGGATTACCCACATCATCATCAGGGGCCGGATCAGAAGATGCAGTGACTTTCTTCTTATGAGCAGGCCGTTTCACGACTTTAATCTTTGGCGGGGTTGGTCGTTCCGGTTTGTCTGCTTTTTCTGGCTTCTCCTGTGGAAGTCTCTTGCTCCAAAACGGATCATTACCCTGTTTAAACAGACATTGATATTAAACAATGACCAGATATATCAATAACAGGTTCAGTAAAAACAAAGATCAAGCTCTTACAGCTGCCGGTTTGTTGGTGGCACAGAAGGGAAGCAGGCCGGTTCGAGCACAGACGTATTCCGGTTCATTCATCATTTTATTCACAGCCTCTGTGATTTCTTCGTCGGTGAGCTAGATGTTAGCATGTCGCAGTGGGTCATCAACACTGCCAGTATACTCGCACATCAAACCGGAGCGCTGACTAAGTGGCAGTATGCTCCATGATATCCAACAGCGAGCGAGATCAACTCCTGTTAAACCATTGGCCATAAAGGCTCTGAGCTTGGATAGTTGAGGAGCGTATTTGCTTCTCTCCTTGGCAGTCAACCTTTGCGGAAAGGGGTGTGTATTGCTAAGCCGCTCCGGACAAAAGCCAGGCAAAGGATTTTCACCAGCAGGGGAGGTGTCTTTGGAATAGAACCATGTTTGATTCCACTCTTTGGGGTGGCTGTGCAGTTTGGCGTGAGGGTATGTGACCTCTTTCCTTTTCTGAATCGCCACACCACCCAATTCTATATTGGAACCGTCAGTAAACTCAGTGCGGCGGTTTAGATGGAAGCAGTCTCTGAATAGCTCAACGGTGGGCTCCTCTTGAAAGAATGCCTCACAGAGTACTTGGAAGTGACACATGTTTGTAACAGAGTTGGGGCCAATGTCTTGTGGGTGGAGTTGAAAATTGGCTAAAACGCCCCGGTAAAATTTAGAACCGGGCGGCTTAAAGCCCCGGGCTAAGTGATCTACGAAAACGACGACCTCTCCTTTTTGAGGTGTGGGAGGGCATTCTTCGCCGGGGACCCTCCAATGGATGGTGTTTTGCCGCCTAAAGCGCCGATCAGGACTAAATTGTTCAGTTCAGTCTCTGTGACGCGAGAAGGAACCCAGTTGCACTCATATACTTGCTTGGCCATGATGAAATCTACAAAATAGGTGATTCCGGTTCAAGAATGCATTGATTAAAGTACACGAGTATGTACAATGATAAACTGGAGACAACTCTATCTAAACCGGAGTTTTATGAAGCAAACAACATCTGGCGGTTCAACAAGGGGACTAATGGTATATACCGGTTTGTTAATTTTTTCTACACCAAGTTAAACCGCCGGATCTAAGCATTGAAATAGTTGAGATTGCGGATGGGTAAGTGTATAGAAACAGATTTCACAAGATTTCTCTACAGCGACGGATCTAAAGCAAGTTCAGAAAAGAAGGAAAATATTCAAGGTTCAACAAAGAACAGTACTGAATCAATGGGCAGAGATACAAGTAGATCTATGGTCGTGAGGCATGTAAGTGAAGGCGGATGCTAAAAACTACCGCTACATAGAGCAAAGGTTCACAGGTTCATCTAAGATCCATCATATGAGTACAAAGCAGACGATGAACACTGAAGAACTTGGAAACCCTAGAATGGATCTATGGAGGAAAAGGTGAAGAACTCACCGGAGCCGAGGAAGAAACAGAAGGCCGCCGCGATGCTCTGGTACAATCAGGGTGATGCAGCAGCCAAGGTTGGAGCAGAGGTCGTCGACGGCGGCGGAGCTCCGAAGCTGGACGACGCGGGTGAAAGTGCGTTATATCGACTAGAGGGGGGGGTGAATAGGCGATTTTTATGAAAGTCTTCAAAACGTGGAAGTTATGAAGACAAACAGAGTGAACAAGCCTATCACTATGCAGCGGAAGTTAGATTACACAACGCAAGCCATGGTCAAGTATACAATATAGTGAAAGCACAGTGACAAACAGCTTCAGTGTAATGAGGATCAGGTTGGAAGAAGTTATGAAGCCAAACAGATCATACAGTCAGGTTGTGAATACAGAAGATAAAGCAAGTATGCAATAGCTTCACAATGTGTACTGGTAAGTAAAGGGAGGCGAAGATGAAACCAGTGACACATTGAAGACAATGATATGTTGGACTAGTTCCAGTTGCTGTGACAACTGTACGTCTGGTTGGAGCGGCTAGGTATTTAAACCAAAGGACACACAGTCCCGGACACCCAGTCCTGAACACGCAGCTCAGGACACCCAGTCCTCACCGTTTTCTCCTTGAGCTAAGGTCACACAGACCCCGCCCAATCACTCTGGTAAGTCTTCAAGGTAGACTCCCAAACCTTCACAGACTTCGTTCACCGGCAATCCACAATTCCTCTTGGATGCTCAGAACGCGACGCCTAACCGTCTGGAGGATGCACAGTCCTCAAGTGTAATAAGTCTTCAGATCACTCAGACAAGAAGACTTAAGTGATGCCCAATTACTCTGGCTCTGGGTGGTTAGGGCTTTTCTCCTCACTAAGGATTTTCTCTCAAAGGCTTCGAGGTGGGTTGCTCTCAAACGACAAAAGCCGTGCACTGAAATCTGAGCAGCCAACCGTTTATGGTTGTAGGGGTGGACTATTTATAGCCACTTGGCAACCCTGACCTGATTTGTCCGAAATGACCCTGGGTCACTAAGGAACTGACACGTGTACTAACGGTCAGATTTCGAACTCTCACGACAACTTTACTTGGGCTGCAAGTAAAGCTGACTTGTCTGACTCTGGACAAGATTTTCTCTCATTGTCTTCACTCGAAGACATAGGATTTGAATTAGGCATCACTTCAGTCATCCTGACTGGTTTTCTTGGAACCCACTTAATAGTACGGTGGTTCCTATGACACAACATGAATAAAGTAAAACTACGAAGGATCTAAGTCTTCGAGTTCCATAGGCTTCATGGGGAGTCTTCATATGTCATTGTCTTCGACATGAATGTCTTCATGAAGCACCATTGTCTTCAATGTCTTCGTACATTTTTAGGGGTCATCTCTGGTAACTAAACCGAATCAATGAGGGACTTCTACCTGTGTTATCCTGCAATTCTCACAAACACATTAGTCCCTCAACTAGGTTTGTCGTCAATACTCCAAAACCAACTAGGGGTGGCACTAGATGCACTTACAATCTCCCCCTTTTTGGTGATTGATGACAAACTAGTTGAAGTTTTCAACGGGGAATATAATTTGTGAAATTGTAAAGGAATTGTCTTCATAAGCTGCAAGGGCTCAACCTGAAGATGTGCATATAAGTGATTTGCTTCTGGAACGCAAATGCACACAGCAGGTTGTATTTGTGGGAATCCACTTCAACTTATGATGACAATCCATCATATATGTAAAGATATCTGAAGATAATGATATGCATAATGAAAAATGGACATCTGCGAAATGATATAAGTGCGGAAATTATCGTCGTACATGCGGAATTTATCTTCGCAAAGACACAGTGGCAAACATAGTAGTAGACGACCATCAAGTTTAAGTGTTACAACTCAAAGAACCAAATGTGGCAAAACGAGAGTTGTAAGCACGAAGCAAAATGCAAAATATAAAGCACCCGCCCATATTATTGACCCGCTTGAAGACTATAAACATCATATGCTTCTCCCCCTTTTGTCAGTGATGACCAAAAAGGTTTGAAGACATAGAGTTTTCTACGCGTTCCCAGGCGCAGCAGGGTCGGTGGAGGCGTTTGGTGGAGCTAGCGAGCTTGGGGCAGTGACGACGCGCGCTGAAGAAGGTGGTGGTGATGTAGCGTCGTCTTCTTCCTCAATGATTTTTCCAGTCACTGTGGCAGCAGAGGAAGAGAACTCTGATTCTTCAAGCGACGGAGTTCCACGCAACACAGCTCTTCTGGGGGGTGTGGAGTCAAACTTGAATCTCTCTTTGAAGCCATCCTCTTGCAGTTCAGCTTCAGTGCACATCATTGTGAGGCCTTTCCAAGTGCGGCGACATGTTTCATGTGCGACAAAGGCATTCTTGGTGGCCAGATTCCTGATGCGATTGACGTCTTGCATGATACTGCGCATCTGCCGTTTGAGCCAGTCGTGATGCCTATCTTGCTTTTGGTGCAGAGCCACAAGAAGTTCACAGTCAGTGAGCGTACGAGCACGTTTCTTGGGTCTCTGTGCAGCTGTGCTGTCAGTGGCTTCAGTTGATGCAGGGGCACGTTTGGTGCCAGCCATTGGATAGACTCTGGAAATGGCTTCAACACCCTCATCATGCTGAGTGAAGCTCTGGTGTTCTGCATTCTGAAGACTTAATGGCTGCTTGGCAGGCTCAGGGTAGATCGCTTCAGCAGAGGTGTCCACATCAGGTAAGAAGATTCTGTGGTTGCGAGCAGAGGGTTGATAGGATATAGCAGAGTGGAGCTTAATGAGCCTCATAACCCATGGAGCATAAATCTTCAGACCAAAGAGATCTGAGGCAGACGCTGCAAGTTGACGTATAAAGAGATCATGGGCATTGAAGCATTTGCCATGCAGGATGCAGAAGATGAGAGTCTTCATGGCACCTTCAACCTTGGCATATCGAGAGTGCCCCTTAATGGGCCATAGAGTCCGCCTGACGATGTGATAGATAGTTCTGGGCAGGTACTCTAAGTCTTCAACGAAGAACTCGGTTGGGTAAGGTGCGTCAGGAAGCAATGGCTTCATCATTGAGAGCATCTGACTCATATTTGGCTCAGGTCGCTGAAATATGCTCTCAACTGCTTCAGCATGGACTTGGCAGCCTTCTTCGAAGAGTTCGCCAGGAGTGGGTAGGCCAGTGAGCTCAATGATATCAAATGCATTGGCTTCATGATGGACATTGCCGGACATCCACTCCAGGACCCAAGTCTTCGGATCTCTGTTGTAGCCTTTGATGTGCAGTGTGGCATAGAACTGGAGCAGAAGCTCTTCATTCCAGTGTTCTTCATCTGTGACAAATGGCAGCAGGCCAACTTGCTTGAAGCAGTCCAGTGCTTCTTCCAGACCAGGCAGACCAGCAATAGCTTCAACCTCAAGGCGCTGGTGTGGAAAGATACGGCCTTGGTTGTAGAGGACGCAGGAGTAGTAGCTGCGCTGTGGGTAGCTCCAAAACCTATCTGACACAATCCGTTCCCTTGAGTAAGGGTTCTTGGAGCGGTTGAAGAAGGTGTTATCTGCCCTGAAGCTATTGACATTAAAGGAGCCAGGAGCGGTGGCAGGACCTGGGAACTTTGGCAGTCGTGGGATTGGCTTCTGTACCTGGGGCCTGTGCGCAACATGATAGTTGAACTGTGGACCGGCAGAAGACTCAGGCACAGAAGGGTCAGGGGCAGTAGCTTCAGTATCTCTTGAAGCTGTTGGTTGGTCGGGCTCCACAAATGCTTCAGTATTGGGTGTGGCAGCCGCAGTGGTGTCAGCCTCATCACGTGTAGTGATAGGGATGGATTCAGGTACGTTCTCCTTGAGAACTTCTTCTTGTTGGTGTGGGGGAGATGGAGCTTGAGGTTCTTCATGCTCTTCTTCATGTTCTTCGGCTGATGCAGCCGGAATGTCGTCAGCAGTCTGAGCCCTTGGCCCTTTGCGAAGCCTACGGAATGCAGGCGACGCTGGTGGAGTTGCAGTGGGCTGGGGCTCATTCTCTTCCTCCTGCGGGCGATCTGCCCACGATGCATCTTGGGTGATTGGCGCCAAGGGACGACCAATGCTGATCATTTCGCTCGTTTCGAGCTGAGGAAGGACTGCATCACCTTGCACATTGTCTTGGAGACCAATGTCTTCAGCAGCGTTGGGGCCGGCTGCTGGAATGTCTTCAGCGTGCGGAGCCTCTGTGAAAGCAGGCTCATGCACGGTCAGCTGACGATCTTCGTTCGGAAAGCGGACGGAGAGGGGTTCGACTATCAGGGGCTCTGTGGGAGTAGCCCGAGACTTCTTGGTCTTGCGTTTCTTGATGGTGGGGTCTGAAGGAGAGGCTTCAGGGTGTTTCCTCTTCCTTGCTTCAGCTTCGGCTGTCCTTGTCTTCTTAAGCTCTGAAGCGGTTGAGCGGTGCTTTGGCTTCAAGCCAGGCTTGGCAGTGGGGAAGACAATCGGAACAGCTTCTTGTCGTGGGGCCTCTTGTTCAGCCACAGTGGGCTTCTTCTTTTTCTTAGCGGCCATCCTGGGGTCGATGCCGGGACGCCCAAGTGCCTTTCGCTTCTCGGCCTCATTGTAGGCCTGCACACAGAGATCAGCCAAATTCTTCATGCGCTCACATGAACCCTGAGCCTCTGCATGTTTCTGCATAAAGTTTTCCTTCAACTCGTGCAGCATGACTTTGAAGTCTTTGACTTCTTGGACGCTGAGCGTGGCCATGTTCTGCTTGAACTGAGCCTTTTCAAAATCTATCTTCTGCTTCAGTTCCACTATGCGCTGGGCAATTGCGAGTTCTGAAGCAATAGCTCCTTGGAAGGCTACGCTGAGGCCAATGGGCAGCTGCAGATCATCGAAGCTGATGTTGGGTGTATCAAACCACTCATCAATGAAGTTGTGGATGATTGCTGCATCGAACAGAGGCAGATTGTTGAAGATTTCAGCCTCCTCCTTGCTCTTGATTAGCTACTCAAGAGCGTCATCGGCAAGATCGTCGTCACTTGACAGATCAATGGCCTCGCAGCGAAGAACGGCAGCGGCAGCGAGCTCTTTGCTAGTGTGTGGCTGAGGCTTCTTGGCTTCTTGGGGCTTGGAGACTCGTGATAAGTCTTCAGACTGCACACTTGCTTCAGGAGGTACAGTGGCCAATGGCTTCGCTCTGGAGATCTTGGGAGAAGCGGCTGGCTTGGAAGCTTTTGGCTTCTTCTTCATCTGCTTCGGCTCCGGGGCAGCAGGAGCGTCATCAGACTCAGTGTCTGCTGGAGGGTCGTTCACGGCAGTCCCTTGGACTAGAATGCGAGTGATGAGGCCTTCGAGATTGGCATACGGCCCGATGACATTGGGATTTGCGTCGCGTGTGCCATCTGCCCTTGGTTTGGAGGGACCAGGGTTGAAGTCCAACCCAAACTCCTTCTTGTTTTGCTTCGCAGAGTTCTGAGCAAATTGGAAGTTGCGCTTGAACAGAGTGTCATCGCGACACCAGAGAAGGGATGACGGATGTGCGTCAGCTGGCAGTTGTCCCCTGACCATGCATGGAAAGAAGCCTTGAGCAATGGCTTTGTCTCTGGTTCGGGGTACGAGGTTTTTGTACAGTGCGTCTCCCCATGGTCTCTTGATGGCGCACTTTTCTGCATATTCCTTGGTTATGAAGCGGTATTGGAACCACTGTTCTGCCCAATATCTTCGAATCCATTGGATTGGTGTCTTGCGCTGACCATAGCTCTCTTCAGGATCAGTTTGGTACATTTCTGCCAAATCTTCAGGCAGATCTTTAGACGTTTCACCACGTCTCTGTCTGCCTCCCTTCCTTGCTGGTTTTTCTGCTGCCATGAAGCTTAACTTGGAAGGCTTCAAGAGATTCAAAGGCTTCCTTTTGCTTGACCAACAGGAACTTGCTTCGGGTGAATTGATGTGACGCTGTAGGAACTCTTTTGATCGAACTCTTTACCATTGTCGTCAGGACCCAGATGATGTTTGGCTGGCATTGGTGTTGTGAAGCCTTTGCAGTCTTGCATACCGAACTTCTTCAGGCAGTCTTTGAGATATTTCTCTTGAGATATGAAGATGCCATTGCGTTGTTGCCGTATCTGAAGACCGAGGAAGAATTTCAGCTCCCCCATCATGGACATCTGATATTGCTCTTGCATCATATATCCGAACTCCTCACTGTACTTCTGATTGGTGCAGCCGAAGATAATGTCATCCACGTATATTTGGCACACAAACAGTTCACCATCATATGTCTTTGTGAAGAGAGTGGGATCCAGGGAACCAGGTATGAAGCCTTTGCTCTTCAGGAAGTATTTGAGTGTATCATACCAGGCCCGAGGGGCTTGTTTGAGGCCATATAGTGTCTTTTTGAGCTTGTACACCATGTCAGGATGTTTTGGATCTTCAAACCCAGGTGGTTGTGCAACATACACTTCTTCAATTTTGCCATTGAGGAAGGCACTTTTTACATCCATTTGATACAGGATTATGTTGTGATGATTTGCATAGGCCAGCAGTATACGGATGGCTTCAAGTCTGGCAACAGGAGCAAATGTTTCATCGAAGTCAATGCCTTCCACTTGAGTATATCCTTGAGCAACGAGACGAGCCTTGTTTCTGACGACTTGGCCATGCTCATCTTGCTTATTGCGGTATATCCATTTGGTGCCTATTATGTTATGCTTCCGTGGATCAGGACGCTTAACCAACTCCCATACATTGTTCAGCTCAAATTGTTGAAGCTCTTCTTGCATAGCTTGAATCCATTCAGGTTCCATAAAGGCTTCATCAATTTTCTTGGGTTCTGTGATTGAAACGAATGCGAAGTGTCCGCAGAAGTTTGCCAGTTGAGTTGCCCTTGAACGAGTCAGTGGACCAGGTGCATTGATGCTATCAATTATTCTGTCAATCTGCACTTCATTGGCAACACGAGGATGTAGGGGTCGAAGACTTTGCTCTTGCTGATCTACGTTGTCATGGGGAGGAATGTCTCCAGGCTGAGCATTGTCTTCATGTGGATCAGGTGCTGAGATGATAAGTTCTTCTTCAGGACAAGCTTCAGAAGGTATAATTTCTCCAGTTCCCATTAGCTTGATTGATTCACTGGCTGGAACTTCATCTAGCATATCTGGTAGTTGCTCTCTTTGTGACCCATTGGTCTCATCGAACCGCACATCCACTGTTTCAACCACTTTGTAGTGAAAGAGATTGAAGACTCTGTAGGAGTGCGAATCCTTTCCATATCCAAGCATGAAGCCCTCATGTGCTTTTGGAGCAAATTTTGAGGTGTGGTGAGGGTCCTTGATCCAGCATCTTGATCCAAATACTCTGAAGTAACTGACATTTGGCTTCTTGCCAGTCAGAAGTTCATAAGATGTCTTGTTCAGCAGCTTGTGAAGATATGCACGGTTGATAGTATGGCATGCAGTGTCAATGGCTTCAGTCCAGAATTTTCTTGGTGTCTTGTACTCATCTAACATTGTTCTGGCCATCTCAATGAGTGTTCTGTTCTTGCGTTCGACGATGCCATTCTGTTGTGGCGTGTATGGAGCTGAGAATTCATGAGTGATGCCCAATGTATCAAGATATGTGTCAAGGCCGGTGTTCTTGAATTCTGTGCCATTGTCACTTCTGATGTGCTTTATCTTGGCGCCATAATTGTTCATTGCCCGATTTGCGAAGCGTCTGAAGACATCCTGCAATTCAGTCTTGTAAAGGATTATGTGCACCCAAGTATATCTAGAGTAATCATCAACAATGACGAAACCATAGAGGCAAGCAGTAGTGGAGAAAGTTGAGTAGTGAGTGGGACCGAAGAGATCCATGTGAAGCAGTTCGAAGGGTTGAGTAGTGGTCATGATTGTCTTCGAAGGATGTTTTTCCCTTGTCATCTTCCCAGCTTCACAGGCACCGCATAAGTGATCTTTCTTGAACTTGACGCCCTCGATGCCTATGACATGCTTCTTCTTCGCAAGGGTGTGGAGGTTCCTCATGCCAGCATGCCCAAGTCTTCGATGCCAAAGCCAGCATTCTGAAGCCTTTGCTAGAAGATAAACTGCAAGCTGTGGCCCTGTTGAGAAATCTACCACATACAAATCATCTTTTCGATACCCTTCAAACACTAGAGACTTGTCAGATTCCATTAGTACCAGACAACGATATTTTCCAAAGATTACAATCATGTTCAAATTGCAAAGCATTGAGACAGACATTAAGTTGAAGCCAAGGGATTCAACAAACATGACTTTATCCATGTGTTGATCCTTTGAGATTGCAACTCTACCTAGACCCAGTACCTTACTTTTACCAGTGTCAGCGAATGTGATGTGGCTCTTGTTAGATGGACGTAAGGTTGAGTCCATAAAGAGACTTCTTTTGCCAGTCATGTGATTTGTACACCCACTGTCAATAATCCATTCTGAAGACTCTGAAGTCACTGGTGTCGTACCCTATAGTGCTGTTAGGGGGATAGGCTTCACGAAGAGTGTTGTGAAGAAAAAACATTTGACGAACCAGTGGATTATGAAAACTTAGATCCAGGTTAGGACAAGTAGGGCGAGTAGCATGCGATTCAGGTATGAAATACATAGTGATGCCATTCGGGCATTTGATCTTGCGCCCCACAAGATTTTTAAGGTCCCCAGCAATAGCATCAGAAGATTTTGGTTTTGTGCTGGAGACCTTTCCCTGCAAAAGAGAGTTAAGCTTTCTTAACCACCCACATCTTCAAGGGTGGCTTAGAAGCAATAAGTCTAAGTGCAGCATCTGAAAATTTTGGCTTTGGAGCCCTAGCAAACAGTCTAGCAGGTGGGCAATAGTACTCATAAGAATAGGCAGAATAGTTTTTGGTCATATGAGAATGACGGTTTGAAGAACCGCTCTCATATGCCTGTGCATGGATTCCCTACAAAACATTTGTGTTAGTGCGACTCAAATGAGTCCTCTGCCTGTATGAAGCCTTTGGACCATATGAAGCCTTTGGTCTGAGGTTTGTCTTCTTCATGTGAGGTGTCATGAGGACATTCACAGGAAGATTCTCAAGACACGTTTTTGGAACCCAGATCTTCTTCATAGGCGGTCCATTCCTGCAGTTAGTACCAATGTACCTGGCAAATACTTCACCATTCTGATTCCTAAACAGTTTATAGTTTGCATCAAAGGATTCATCAATGATAATTGGATTAGCACAAGTGAAGCCAGATAGATTGGATGGATCTGCTGAGGATTCCTTTGCAGCAACCCATGTGGTTTTGGGGTACTGCTCAGGTTTCCAGTAAGAGCCATCTGCATTAATTTTCCTCACGAACCCAACACCCTCTTTCCTAGGGTTTCGGTTCAGAATCTGCTTCTTGAGGACATCACATAATGTCTGATGTCCTTTGAGACTTTTGTACATCCCTGTTTCAAGCAATGTCTTCAACCTAGCATTTTCATCAGCAATAGCAGTGGTATCCTCAGCAGAGGGGTTAGTTACCACTTCAACAGTTGAAGATATTGCAACAGCAGTAGCAGTGGAACATTCAGCAACAGAAGTAGCATTATCACGCTCAATGCATTTAAGGCATGGTGGTTCAAATCCTTCCTGAGCAGAACTGATCTGTTCGGCTCGAAGTGACTCGTTTTCCTTTTGAAGATCTTCATGATCCGCTCTCAACTTCTCAAGATCTTGCTTCTTTTGAAGATAATCATAGGAAAGCTTTTCATGAGTAGTTGAGAGAGTCTCAAGACGATCTTCGAGTTCCTGATACTTAACATGAAGATTTTTTATGTCTTCAATTAAGGATTCAGAACGAGTCATTTTAGCACCCAACAGATCATCGCTTCTGTCTAACAGTTTTTGAATATGTTCCATGGCCTTTTGTTGTTCAGTTGCAATTTTAGCAAGTGTTTTGTAACTGGGTTTTGAATCACAATCAGAGTCATCGTCACTAGATGTTTGATAGTGAGTAGTGCGTGTGTTTACCTTGGCACCACGTGCCATGAAGCAGTAGGTAGGAGTAGAGTCGTCCTTGTCATTTGCATCGGTGTTGGTGATGGAATCATTGTCTTCAGTGTTGAAGATGGACTTGGCGACGTAGGCTGTAGCCAGACTCGCAATGCCTGAATCAGACTCCTCCTCAGACTCCACCTTTGCCTCCTCAGAAGCGGACTCCTCCTCTGAATCCATTTCCTTGCCAACAAACGCACGAGCCTTGCCAGATGAACTCTTCTTGTGTGATGAAGACTTTGAGGAAGACTTGGACGAAGACTTTGAGTATTTCTTCGTCTTCTTATCGTCAGAGTCATATTCCTTGCTCTTCTTCTTCTTTCTGTTCTCATTGTCCCACTGTGGACACTCAGAGATGAAGTGTCCAGTTTTCTTGCACTTGTGACATGTTTTCTTCTTGTAGTCATGCGCAGAAGTTTCATCATTCCTTGAGCTTGATCGTGAAGACTTTCTGAAGCCTTTCTTCTTGGTGAATTTCTGGAACTTCTTCACTAGCATTGCAAGTTCCCTTCCAATGTCTTCAGGATCATTAGAACTGCTGTCAGATTCTTCTTCAGATGAGGACACAGCTTTTGCCTTTAAGGCATGAGTTCGCCCATAGTTTGGACCGTAGATATCTCTTTTCTCAGAAAGCTGAAACTCATGTGTGTTGAGCCTCTCAAGTATGTCAGACGGATCGAGTGTCTTGAAGTCTGGACGTTCTTGAATCATCAGGGCTAGGATGTCAAATGAACTGTCAAGTGATCTTAGCAGCGTCTTGACGATTTCATGTTTGGTGATCTCAGTGGCGCCGAGGGATTGAAGCTCATTTGTGATGTCAGTGAGCCAGTCAAATGTGTGCTGGACATTCTCATTGTCATTTCGCTTGAAGAGGTTGAAGAGATTGTGAAGAACACTGATTCTCTGATCTCTCTGGGTTGAGATGCCTTCATTGACCTTGGAGAGCCAGTCCCAAACCAGCTTGGATGTCTTCAAGGCACTCACACGGCCGTACTGTCCCTTGGTCAGATGACCACAGATAATATTCTTGGCAGTGGAGTCCAGTTGAGTGAACTTCTTGACATCAGCCGCAGTGACACCTTCTCCAGCCTTGGGAACGCCGTTTTCGACGACATACCATAGGTCGACGTCAATGGCTTCAAGATGCATGCGCATCTTATTCTTCCAGTAGGGATATTCAGTTCCATCGAAGACGGGGCACGCAGCGAAGACTTTAATTATCCCTGCAGTCGACATAGCTAAAACTCCAGGTGGTTAAACCGAATCACATAGAACAAGGGAGCACCTTGCTCTGATACCAATTGAAAGTGTGTTATATCGACTAGAGGGGGGGGGGTGAATAGGCGATTTTTATGAAAGTCTTCAAAACGTGGAAGTTATGAAGACAAACAGAGTGAACAAGCCTATCACTATGCAGCGGAAGTTAGATTACACAACGCAAGCCATGGTCAAGTATACAATATAGTGAAAGCACAGTGACAAACAGCTTCAGTGTAATGAGGATCAGGTTGGAAGAAGTTATGAAGCCAAACAGATCATACAGTCAGGTTGTGAATACAGAAGATAAAGCAAGCATGCAATAGCTTCACAATGTGTACTGGTAAGTAAAGGGAGGCGAAGATGAAACCAGTGACACGTTGAAGACAATGATATGTTGGACCAGTTCCAGTTGCTGTGACAACTGTACGTCTGGTTGGAGCGGCTAGGTATTTAAACCAAAGGACACACAGTCCCGAACACCCAGTCCTGAACACGCAGCTCAGGACACCCAGTCCTCACCATTTTCTCCTTGAGCTAAGGTCACACAGACCCCGCCCAATCACTCTGGTAAGTCTTCAAGGTAGACTCCCAAACCTTCACAGACTTCGTTCACCGGCAATCCACAATTCCTCTTGGATGCTCAGAACGCGACGCCTAACCGTCTGGAGGATGCACAGTCCTCAAGTGTAATAAGTCTTCAGATCACTTAGACAAGAAGACTTAAGTGATGCCCAATTACTCTGGCTCTGGGTGGTTAGGGCTTTTCTCCTCACTAAGGATTTTCTCTCAAAGGCTTCGAGGTGGGTTGCTCTCAAACGACAAAAGCCGTGCACTGAAATCTGAGCAGCCAACCGTTTATGGTTGTAGGGGTGGACTATTTATAGCCACTTGGCAACCCTGACCTGATTTGTCCGAAATGACCCTGGGTCACTAAGGAACTGACACGTGTACTAACGGTCAGATTTCGAACTCTCATGGCAACTTTACTTGGGCTGCAAGTAAAGCTGACTTGTCTGACTCTGGACAAGATTTTCTCTCATTGTCTTCACTCGAAGACATAGGATTTGAATTAGGCATCACTTCAGTCATCCTGACTGGTTTTCTTGGACCCCACTTAACAGTATGGTGGTTCCTATGACACAACATGAATAAAGTAAAACTACGAAGGATCTAAGTCTTCGAGTTCCATAGGCTTCATGGGGAGTCTTCATATGTCATTGTCTTCGACATGAATGTCTTCATGAACCACCATTGTCTTCAATGTCTTCGTACATTTTTAGGGGTCATCTCTGGTAACTAAACCGAATCAATGAGGGACTTCTACCTGTGTTATCCTGCAATTCTCACAAACACATTAGTCCCTCAACTAGGTTTGTCGTCAATACTCCAAAACCAACTAGGGGTGGCACTAGATGCACTTACAGCGGGGAAGACGAAGCAGAAGGGCGCGGAGGGGAAAAGGAAATGACCCTTCGGTCCTATTTATAAGGCAAGGGACATGTATCAGGCGCGAAAATCAAGGGACCGTGGGTTTGGAAACGAAGCTGTCGCCTCAATTGTCGCAGACCTATTAAACAAAAAAGGTATCATGGATAAGTTTCTTTATAATAGGTGACATCACGCCGGTTTACAACAACCAGAGAAGATGACATCACGATGGTTCAACAAAATACAAGAAGATGTTGAAGATGAAGATTTTTGCTAAGGATTGACATGAACCTATTCAAATCAATCTGGGCCTAATGTTGGGGATATCACTACTGGGCGTAAACCGGCCTATCTGGGCCGGGTTAACTTCATCAGTAGTTAACTATGTTAAAACCCAAGAAGGCAGATGAGGGCTCAAGGCCCATAGTCGGTTCAAGGCCTGTAGCCGTAAACCGGTGTTGGTATGTAACCTGTCTTGTAAGTTAGGAATAAATAGAGACCAAACCGGACACATCTATGAGCCGGTATTGGGACTCCGTGAACCGACGGGCATCAGCCGTGTATATAAGGGGACGACCCGGCGGCGGTTCAAGGACAACAGACAACAACTCAACACTTAGGCGAAGCTTGTTTGCTCCCTAGTCATCGAAACCCCATCAATTCCATCACAACTAGACGTAGGCTTTTACCTTCATCGAAGGGGCCGAACTAGTATAAACTCTCTAGTGTCCCTGTGTCCGCTTTAACCCCTTCAAGCTAACCCGTTGCGATGGCTCCACGGCTAAGTCCTTTTACGAGGACATCTGCCGTGACAAAACCACGACAGCGAAGATTTCTGTCCAATCGGAGTTACAGATCTCCATATATATATATATGAAACGGTAAAAGGGCAGCCGGGGGGAACGCAGAAATAGAGAGAGACAGAGATATAGATCCAATCTTGGAGGCTCTCTCCCCCTCTCTTCCGGTGGCGCCGAAACGTCGCTGGGGCCATCATCATCACCGCAATCTACACCAACAACTTCACCACCATCATCACCAACTCTTCCCCCCTCTATGCAGCGGTGTAACCCCTCTTTTACCCGATGTAATCTCTACTTAAACATGGTGCTCAACGCTATATATTATTTCCCAATGATGTATGGCTATCCTCTGATGTTTGGGTAGATCCGTTTTGTCCTATGGGTTAATTGATGATCGTGATTGGTTTGAGTTGCATGTTTTATTATTAGTGTTGTCCTATGGTGCTCTTCGTGTCGCGCAAGCGTGAGGGATCCCCGTTGTAGGGTTTGCAATATGTTCATGATTTGCTTATGGTGGGTGGCGTGAGTGACATAAGCACAGACCCGAGTAAGTAGGTTGTTTGCATATGGGAATAAAGAGGACTTGATACTTTAATGCTATGGTTGGGTTTTACCTTAATGCTCTTTAGTAGTTGCGTATGCTTGCTAGAGCTCCGATCATAAGTGCATATGATCCAAGAAGAGAAAGCATGTTAGCTTATGCCTCTCCCTCAAATAAAATTGCAATAGTGATTACCGGTCTAGTTATCGATTTCCTAGGGACAAATAACTTTCTTGTGTGCTAACAAGCTCTCTACTAAACCTAACTTAGTTGTGTCTTTATCTAAACAACCCCTACTTTTTATTTACGTGCTCTTTATTATCTTGCAAACCTATCCAACAACACCTACAAAGTACTTCTAGTTTCATACTTGTTCTAGGTAAAGCGAACGTTAAGCGTGTGTAGAGTTGTATCGGTGGTCGATAGAACTTGAGGGAATATTTGTTCTACCTTTAGCTCCTCGTTGGATTCGACACTCTTACTTATCAAAAGAGGCTACAATTGATCCCCTATACTTGTGGGTTATCAAGACCTTTTTCTGGCGCCGTTGCCGGGGAGTTATAGCGTGGGGTGAATATTCTCGTGTGTGCTTGTTTGCTTTATGACTAAGTAGTTTTTATTTTGTGATCTTGTTTTCTATCTTTAGTTATGGGTAGGAAATGCAAAATACCAAAAAAAAGTTGTACCTACTACACCAATGGTTGAAGAACCACTCAAAATCTATCACACTCCTGAAGATTTTTACTTGGATCATCTTCGATCCCTATGTGCTCGTGCTGAAACCCCAACTAGCGTTGAGGGAAAATCTTTAGATGAGCATGCTTGTTATGTGCGACACCGCTTATCTCAAAAAGGAAAAATTTTACTGGATCAAATTCATCGTTTGCAGTGCTATGCTTGGAATTTATGTCAAATATATGATGTTACTTGTTCTGAAAACCCTAAGAAACACCTTCCCTACCAATGTGAATTTAGTGATAATGGAATCGTATCTTCGTATGCTAATGGTGTTTATAATTACTATGATGTTCAACAAATTGAAGAATTTGTTGCTTTTAAGGGGGCTTATGAAATTGCTTCTTTGATTGAAAGGTATGATGCTACTCTTCACAATGCAAATTTTTCCATACTTAAATATTGTTATGATAATTATGCTTCTAATGCCAATGTTAAACCATATATTGAGGATTCCTCCGTTGTCCAAGAAGAGACTAATATTTTGCAGGAGTCTGTGGAAGAAGGAATTGATGAAACTGTAGGCTCATTGGATGAAAAAGATGATGAGGAGAGCGAAGAACAAAAGTTGGAAGAGCGGATTAGCTACCCGTGCCCACCTTATAATTAATGAGAGTAACTCTTCAAGTCATACATTGTTTAATTTCCCTTCGTGCTTACCGAAGGATGATTGCTATGATGATTGTTATGATCCCATTGATTCTTTTGAAATATCCCTTTTTGATGATGCTTGCTATGCTAGTCGCCAGGATGCCAACATGAATTATGCTTATGGATATGAACTTGCTATAGTTCCTTATGTTAAACATGAAATTGTTGCTATTGCACCCACGCATGATAGTCCTATTATCTTTTTGAATTCTCCCGACTACACTATATCGGAGAAGTTTACCCTTATTAAGGATTATATTGATGGGTTGCGTTTTACTATTACACATGATGATTTTGATGAATATAATATGCATGTGCTTGCTGCTCCTACTTGCAATTATCATGAGATAGGAACTATATCTCCACCTCTCTATGTTTCCAACACGATAAAATTGCAAGAAACTGTTTATACTATGCATTGGCCTTTACTTTGTGTGCATGAATTGTTCTTTTATGACATGCCGATGCATAGGAAGAGAGTTAGAATTCATCATTACATGATATATGTTACCTTGTGCTCTCTACTAAATTACAAATTATTGTTAATTAAAATTGGCTTTGATATACCTTGGGATCCGAGTGGATCCATTACTTGAGCACTATATGCCTAGCTTAATAGCTTTAAAGAAAGCGCTGCCAGGGAGATAACCCAGAAGTTTTAGAGAGTAATTTATTTCTGTTGTGTTCTTTTATAAAGTTTAAAAATAAAAATAATGTGCCAAGGTTTTCCTTTAGGATGTTTTAGATGCTTGTTGGTTTGTACGGTGAAGGACCGAAACTTTGTCTGCAATGCACGATTTTACAGTTTTTACTAGAATGTCAAATGGTTATGATTCTTTTTGCACTGTATTTCTATACAAATTATTTATTTTTCCTAATTTTAGTATAATTTTTTGAGTACCATAGGTATGGTGAATGTTCAGATTATTACAGACTGTTCTGTTTTAGACAGATTCTGTTTTTGATGCATAGTTTGCTTGTTTTGATGAAACTATCGATTTATATCAGTGGATTAAACCATGGAAAAGTTATATTACAGTAGCTAAAATGCTAAAACAAAATATGAATTGGTTTGCAATAGTACTTAGAGTAGTGATTTTCTTTATTATACTAACGGATCTTACCGAGTTTTCTGTTGAAGTTTTGTGTGGATGAAGTGTTCGATGATCGAGAAGGTCTCGATGTGAGAAGAAGGAAGAGAGGCAAGAGCTCAAGCTTGGGGATGTCCGAGGCACCCCAAGTAAATATTCAAGGAGACTCAAGCGTCTAAGCTTGGGGATGCCCCGGAAGGCATCCCCTCTTTCTTCAACAAGTATTGGTATGTTTTCGGATTCGTTTCATTCATGTGATATGTGCAGATCTTGGAGCGTCTTTTGCATTTAGTTTTCATTTTTCTTTTATGCACCATGCTGGTATGAGATAGTCCTTGGTTGATTTATAGAATGCTCTATGCCCTTCACTTATATCTTTTGAGAATGGCTTTATAGAATGCTTCATGTGCTTCACTTATATCATTTGAAATTTGGATTTCCTGTTTCTCTTTACATAGAAAACCGCCATTTGTAGAATGCTCTTTTGCTTCACTTATATTTGTTAGAGCGTGGGCATATCTTTTGTAGAAATATTTAAACTCTCTTGCTTCACTTATATCTATTTAGAGAGATGACAGGAATTGGTCATTCACATGGTTAGTCATAAAATCCTACATAAAACTTGTAGATCACTGAATATGATATGTTTGATTTCTTGCAATAGTTTTGCGATATAAAGATGGCGATATTAGAGTCATGCTAGTGGATAGTTGTGGATTGTATAAATACTCTTGTTGAAGTTTGTGATTCCTGTAGCATGCACGTATGGTGAACCGTTATGTGATGAAGTCAGAGCATGATTTATTTATTGATTGTCTTCCTTATGAGTGGCAGTCGGGGACGAGCGATGGTCTTTTCCTACCAATCTATCCCCCTAGGAGCATGTGTGTAGTACTTTGTTTCGATAGCTAATAGACTTTTGCAATAAGTATGTGAGTTCTCTATGACTAATGTTGAGTCCATGGATTATACACACTCTCACCCTTCCATCATTGCTAGCCTCTCTAGTATCGCGCAACTTTCGCCGGTGCCATAAACCCACCATATACCTTCCTCAAAACAGCCACCATACCTACCTATCATGGCTTTTCCATAGCCATTCCGAGATATATTGTCATGCAACTTCCATCATCATCATCATATACATGACTTGAGCATTCACTGTCATATTGCTTTGCATGATCGTAAGATAGCTAGCATGATGTTTTCATGACTTGTCCATTTTTTGATGTGATTGCTACGCTAGATCATTGCTCATCCCGGTACACCGCCGGAGGCATTCATATAGAGTCATACCTTTGTTCTAGTATCGAGTTGTAATATTGATTTGTAAGTAAATAAAAGTGTGATGATCATCATTATTAGAGCATTGCCCCACTGAGGAAAGGACGATGGAGACTATGATTCCCCCACAAGTCGGGATGAGACTCCGGACTTTAAAAATGAATAAAAGAGGCCAAAGAAGCCCAAATAAAAAAGAGAGGCCAAAGAAGCCCACCAAAAAAACAAAAAAAATGAGAGAAAAAGAGAGAAGGGGCAATGTTACTATCCTTTTACCACACTTGTGCTTCAGAGTAGCACCATGTTCTTCATATAGAGTGACTCTTGAGTTATCACTTTCATATACTAGTGGGAATTTTCATTATAGAACATGGCTTGTATATTCCGATGATGGGCTTCCTTAAACGCCCGAGGTCTTCATGAGCAAGCAAGTTGGACGCACACCCACTTAGTTTTCAGTCTGAGCTTTCATACACTTATAGCTCTTAGTGCATCCGTTGCATGGCAATCCCTACTCACTCACATTGATATCTATTGATGGGCATCTCCATTGCCCGTTGATACGCCTAGTTGATGTGAGACTATCTTCTCCTTTTTGTCTTCTCCACAATCACCATTCTATTCCACCTATAGTGCTATGTCCATGGCTCACGCTCATGTATTGCGTGAAAGTTGAAAAGGTTTGAGAACATCAAAAGTATGAAACAATTGCTTGGCTTGTCATCGGGGTTGTGCATGATGTGAATATTTTGTGTGGTGAAGATGGAGCATAGCCAAACTATATGATTTTGTAGGGATAACTTTCTTTGGCCATGATATTTTCAAAAGACATGATTGCTTTATTAGTACGCTTGAAGTATTATTGCTTTTATGTCAAATGATAGACTATTGCTTTGAATCACTCCTGTCTTAATATTCATGCCATGATTAGATTATGTGATCAAGCTTATGCTAGGTAGCATTCCACATCAAAAATTATCTTTTTATCATTTACCTACTCGAGGACGAGCAGGAATTAAGCTTGGGGATGCTGATACGTCTCTGTCGTATCTATAATTTTTGATTGTTCCATGCCAATATTCTACACCTTTCATATACTTTTGGCAACTTTTTATACTATTTTTGGGACTAACATATTGATCCAGTGCCCAGTGTCAGTTCCTGTTTGTTGCATTTTTTTGTTTTGCAGAATATCCATATCAAACGGAGTCCAAACGGGATAAAAACGGACATAGATTATTTTTGGAATATTCGGAGAATATGGGAAGAAAAATCCACGCGAGATGGTTCCCGAGGGGCATGAGGCAAGGGGGCGCTCCCCATCCCCTAGGCGCGCCCCTGACCCTCGTGGGCCCCCCGTAAGGCGGTTAATTCTATTCTTTTGCCGCAAGAAAGCTAATTTTCAGGAAAAAATCTCGGTGAAGATTTCAGTCCAATCGGAGTTATGGATCTCCATATATATACGAAATGGTGAAAGGGCAGCCGGGGGGAACACAGAAACAGAGAGAGACAGAGAGACAGATCCAATCTCGGAGGGGCTCTCGCCCCTCCCACGCCATGGAGACCAAGGACCAGATGGGAAACCCTTCTCCCATCTAGGGAGAAGGTCAAGTAAGAAGAAGAAGGAGGAGGGCTCTCTCCCCCTCTCTTCCGGTGGTGCTGGAACGCCGCCGGGGCCATCATCATCACCGCAATCTACACCAACAACTTCACCGCCATCATCACCAAGTCTTCCCCCCTCTATGTATATAGCGGTGTAACCCCTCTTTTACCCGTTGTAATCTCTACTTAAACATGGTGCTCAACGCTATATATTATTTCCCAATGATGTATGGCTATTCTATGATGTTGAGTAGATCTGTTTTGTCCTATGGGTTAATTGATGATCGTGATTGGTTTCAGTTGCATGTTTTATTATTGGTGCTGTCCAATGGTGCTCTCCGTGTCGCGCAAGCGTGAGGGATCCCCGTTGTAGGGTTTGCAATATGTTCATGATTTGCTTATGTTGGGTGGCGTGAGTGACAGAAGCACAGACCTGAGTAAGTAGGTTGTTTGCGTATGGGAATAAAGAGGACTTGATACTTTAATGCTATGGTTGGGTTTTACCTTAATGATCTTTAGTGGTTGCAGATGGTTGCTAGAGTTCCAATCATAAGTGCATATGATCCAAGAAGAGAAAGTATGTTAGCTTATGCCTCTCCCTCAAATAAAATTGCAGTAGTGATTACCGGTCTAGCTATCGATTTCCTAGGGACAAATAACTTTCTTGTGTGACAACAAGCTCTCTACTAAACCTAACTTAGTTGTGTCTTTATCTAAACAGCCCCTAATTTTTATTTACGTGCTCTTTATTATCTTGCAAACCTATCCAACAACACCTACAAAGTACATCTAGTTTCATACTTGTTCTAGGTAAAGCGAACGTTAAGCGTGCGTAGAGTTGTATCGGTGGTCGATAGAACTTGAGGAAATATTTGTTCTAACTTTAGCTCCTCATTGGGTTCGACACTCTTACTTATCGAAAGAGGCTACAATTGATCCCCTATACTTGTGGGTTATCACCGGCCCCCCTTTCCTTCTTCCCCTCTTCTCTTTCCTTCCCCCTCCTAGTTGGACTAGGGAAGGGGGTAACCTACTCCTAGTAGGAGTAGGATTCCCCCCTTGTGGCTCGCCCTATGAGGCCGACCAGCCCCCTCCTCCACTCCTTTATATACGCGGGAGGGGGCACCCCATATACACACAAGTTGATTTCTTAGCCGTGTGTAGTGCCCCCCTCCATAGATTTCCACCTCGGTCATATTGTCGTAGTGCTTAGGCGAAGCCCTGCGTTGGTAACTTCATCATCACCGTCAACACGCCGTCATGCTGACAAAACTCTCCCTCGGCCTCAGCTGGATCTAGAGTTCAAGGGACTTCACTGAGTTAAACATGTGCAGATCACGGAGGTGCCGTGCGTTTGGTAGTTCATCGGTTGGATCTTGAAGACGTTCGACTACATCAACTGCGTTACTCAATGCTTCCGCTTTCGGTCTACGAGGGTACTTAAACACACTCTCCCCTCTCGTTGCTATACATCTCCTAGATAGATCTTGCGTGATCGTAGGAAAGTTTTTGAAATACTGCGTTTCCCAACAGTGGCATCCGAGCCAGGTCTTTGCGTAGATGTTATATGTATGAGTAGAACACAAAGGAGTTGTGGGTGTGGGTATATACATATTGCTTTCCATCACTAGTTGTTTCTTGATTCGGCAGTGTTGTTGGATGAAGCGGCCCAGACCGACATTACATGATCGCGTTCATGAGACTGGTTCTACCAACGTGCTTTGCACACAGGTGGCTGGCGGGTGTCAGTTTCTCCAACTTAAGTTGAATCGGATTCAATGAACATGGTTCTTTCTGAAGATAAAAAGCAATCACTATACCATTTTGTGGTTTTGATGCGTAGGTAAGAACAATTCTTGCTAGAAGCCTATAGCAGCCACGTAAAACTTGAAACAACAAAGTGGAGGACGTCTAACTTATTTTTGCAGGGCATGTTGTGATGTGATATGGTCAAGACGTGATTATATAAATTGGTGTATGAGATGATCATGTTATGTAACATAGTTACCGGCAACTGGTAGGAGCCATATGGCTGTCGCTTTATTGTATGAAATGCAATCGCCATGTAATTGCTTTACTTTATCACTAAGCGGTCACGATAGTCGTGGAAGCAATAGTTGGCGAAACGACAACGATGCTGCGATGGAGATCGAGGTGTCAAGCCGGTGACGATGGTGATTGATACGTCTCCAACGTATCTATAATTTTTGATTGCTCCATGCTATATTATCTACTGTTTTGGATGTTTATGGGCTTTATTATACACTTTTATATCATTTTTGGGACTAACCTATTAACCCAGAGCCCAGTGCCAGTTTCTGTTTTTATCCTGTTTTAGGGTTTCGAAGAAAAGGAAAATCAAACGGAGTCCAATTGACCTGAAACTTCATGGAACTCATTTTTGGAAGGAAAGAAGTCCAGAAGACTTGGAGTGCACATCAGGGGATCTATGAGGAGGCCACGAGGCAGGGGGCGTGCCCTCCACCCTCGTGGGCCCCTCGTGGGCCCCTTGACGTATTTCTTCCGCCTATATATCTCCATATACCCTAAAAACATCCGAGAGCACAATAGATCGGGAGTTCCGCTGCTAGAATCCTCCGTAGCCACTGAAAACTAATCTAGACCCGTTCCGGCACCCTGCCGAAGGGGACAATCCTTCTCCGGTGCCCATCTTCATCATCCCGGTGCTCTCCATGACGAGGAGGGAGTAGTTCTCCCTCGGGGCTGAGGGTATGTACCAGTAGCTATGTGTTTGATCTCTCTCTCTCTCGTGTTCTTGAGGTGATACGATCTTGATGTATCGTGAACTTTGGTATTATAGTTGGATCATATGTTTCTCCTCCCCCTCTACTCTCTTGCAATGAATTGAGTTTCCCCTTTGAAGTTATCTTATCGGATTGAGTCTTTAAAGATTTGAGAACACTTGGTGTATGTCTTGCCGTGCATATCTGTGGTGACAATGGGATATCACGTGATTCACTTGATGTATGTTTTGGTGACAAACTTGCGGGTTTCGCCCATGAACCTATGAATAGGGTTTGGCACACGTTTTCGTCGTGATTCTCCTGTCGAAACTTTGGTGCACTCTTTAAGGTTCTATGTGTTGGTTGAATACATGAATCTGAGATTGTGTGACGCATGTCGTATAATCATACCCACGGATACTTGAGGTGACATTGGAGTATCTAGGTGACATTAGGGTTTTGGTTGATTTGTGTCTTAAGGTGTTATTAGTACGAACTCTAGGGCTGTTTGTGAAACTTATAGGATTAGCCCAATGCATTGATTGGAAAGAATAACTTTGAGGTGGTTTCGTACCCTACCATAATCTCTTCGTTCGTTCTCCGCTATTAGTGACTTTGGAGTGACTCTCTGTTGCATGTTGAGGGATAGTTATGTGATCCAATTATGTTAGTATTGTTGAGAGAACTTACACTAGCGAAAGTATGAACCCTAGGCCTTGTTTCAACACATTGCAATACCATTTATGCTCACTTTTATCATTAGTTACCTTGCTGTTTTTATATTTTCAGATTACAAAAACTATTATCTACTATCCATATACCACTTGTATCACCATCTCTTCGCCGAACTAGTGCACCTATACAATTTACCATTGTATTGGGTGTGTTGGGGACATAAGATACTCTTTGTTATTTGGTTGCAGGGTTGCTTGAGAGAGACCATGTTCATCCTACGCCTCCTACGGATTGATAACCCTTAGGTCATCCACTTGAGGGAAATTTACTACTGTCCTACAAACCTCTGCACTTGGAGGCCCAACAACGTCTATAAGAAGAAGGTTGTGTAGTAGACATCAGTGATCATGACGGAGCTTTGGAGATGGAGATCAAAGGAACAAGATGATGATGGCCATATCATATAACTTATATTGATTGCATGTGATGTTTATCCTTTATGCATCTTATTTCTCTTAGTACGGCGGTAGCATTATAAGATGATCTCTCACTAAATTTCAAGGTATAAGTGTTCTCCCTGAGTATGCACCATTGCTACACTTCGTCGTGCCGAGACACCATGTGATCATCGGGTGTGATAAGCTCTATGTGAAGGAAATATGCCCTAGAGGCAATAATAATGTTATTATTTTATTTCCTTATATCATGATAAATGTTTATTATTCATGCTAGAATTTTATTATCCAGAAACATAATACTTGTGTGAATACATAGACAAACCAAACGTCACTAGTATGCCTCTACTTGACTAGCTCGTTAATCGAAGATGGTTATGTTTCCTAACCATAGACATGTGTTGTCATTTGATTAATGGGATCACATCATTAGGAG
The DNA here is from genome assembly GCA_034509565.1 of Triticum monococcum. Lineage (NCBI taxonomy): Eukaryota > Viridiplantae > Streptophyta > Magnoliopsida > Poales > Poaceae > Triticum > Triticum monococcum. The sequence continues at coordinate 704,145,232 of CM067847.1, forward strand.
AATGATGTGATTGACATGACCCATTCCATTAACTTAGCACCCGATCGTTTAGTATGTTGCTATTGCTTTCTTCATGACTTATACATGTTCCTATGACTATGAGATTATGCAACTCCCGTTTACCGGAGGAACACTTTGTGTGCTACCAAACGTCACAACGTAACTACGTGATTATAAAGGAGCTCTACAGGTGTCTCCAAAGGTGAATGTTGGGTTGGCGTATTTCGAGATTAGGATTTGTCACTCCGATTGTCGGAGAGGTATCTCTGGGCCCTCTCGGTAATGCACATCACATAAGCCTTGCAAGCATTACAACTAATGAGTTAGTTGCAAGATGATGTATTAAGAAACGAGTAAAGAGACTTGCCGGTAACGAGATTGAACTAGGTATTGAGATATCGACGATCGAATCTCGGGCAAGTAACATACCGATGACAAAGGGAACAACGTATGTTGTTATGCGGTCTGACCGATAAAGATCTTCGTAGAATATGTAGGAGCCAGTATGAGCATCCAGGTTCTGCTATTGGTTATTGACCGGAGAAGTGTCTCGGTCATGTCTACATTGTTCTCGAACCCGTAGGGTCCGCACGCTTAAGGTTTCAATGACAGTTATATTATGAGTTTATGAGTTTTGATGTACCGAAGTTAGTTCGGAGTCCCGGATGCGATCACGGACATGAAGAGGAGTCTCGAAATGGTCGAGACATAAAGATTGATATATTCGAAGCCTATATTTGGATATCGGAAGTGTTCCGGGAAAAATCGGGATTTTATCGGAGTACCGGGAGGTTACCGGACCCCCCCGAGAGGTATATGGGCCTTAGTGGGCTTTAGTGGAAAGAGAGGAGAGGTGGCCAGGGCTGGGCCGCGCGCCCCTCCCCCCCTAGTCCGAATAGGACAAGGAGAGGGGGGCGACGCCCCCCCTTCCTTCTCTCTCTCCTCTTTCCCCCTCCCGAATCCTACTCTAACTAGGAAAGGGGGGAATCCTACTCCCGGTGGGAGTAGGACTCCTCCTAGCGCGCCCTCCTTTTGGCCGGCCGTACCTCCCCTTGCTCCTTTATATACGGGGGCAGGGGGCACCCCTAGACACACAAGTTGATCCACGTGATCATATTCTTAGCCGTGTGCGGTGCCCCTTCCACCATAATCCTCGATAATATTGTAGCGGTGCTTAGGAGAAGCCCTGTGACGGTAGAACATCAAGATCGTCACCACGCCATCATGCTGACGGAAATCTTCCCTGACACTTTGCTGGATCGGAGTCCGGGGATCGTCATCGAGCTGAACGTGTGCTAGAACTCGGAGGTGCCGTAGTTTCGGTGCTTGATCGGTCGGGCCGTGAAACCAAAGTTTGGAAAGAAACCAAAGTTTGGAAAGAAACCAAAGTTGTTGTTTCTAAAAGTTTGGGGTTGCGATGCTTATGTGAAAAAGCTTCAACCTGATAAGCTCGAACCCAAATCAGAGAAATGTGTCTTCATAGGATATCCAAAGGAAACTATTGGATACACCTTCTATCACAGATCCGACGGCAAGACTTTTGTTGCTAAATTTGGAAACTTTCTGGAGAAGGAGTTTCTCTCGAAAGAAGTGAGTGGGAGGAAAGTAGAACTTGACGAGGTAACTGTACCTGCTCCCTTATTGGAAAGTAGTACATCACATAAACCTGTTTCTATGACGCCTACACCAATTAGTGAGGAAGTTAATGATAATGATCATGAAACTTTAGAACAAGATACTACTGAACCTCGTAGATCAACCAGAGTAAGATCCGCGCCAGAGTGGTACGGTAATCCTGTTCTGGAAGTCATGCTACTAGATCATGATGAACCTACGAACTATGAAGAAGCGATGGTGAGCCCAGATTCCGCAAAATGGCTTGAAGCCATGAAATCTGAGATGGGATCCATGTATGAGAACAAAGTATGGACTATGGTTGACTTGCCCAATGATTGGCAAGCAATTGAGAATAAATGGATCTTCAAGAAGAAGACTGACGCTGACGGTAATATTACTGTCTACAAAGCTCGACTTGTCGCAAAAGGTTTTCGGCAAGTTCAAGGGATTGACTACGATGATACCTTCTCACCCGTAGCGATGCTTAAGTCTGTCCGAATCATGTTAGCAATTGCCGCATTTTATGATTATGAAATTTGGCAAATGGATGTCAAAACTGCATTCCTGAATGGATTTCTGCAAGAAGAGTTGTATATGATGCAGCCAGAAGGTTTTGTCGATCCAAAGGGAGCTAACAAAGTGTGCAAGCTCCAGCGATCCATTTATGGACCGGTGCAAGCCTCTCGGAGTTGGAAGATAGTGTGATCAAAGCATTTGGTTTTATACAGACTTTTGGAGAAGCCTGTATTTACAAGAAAGTGAGTGGGAGCTCTGTAGCATTTCTGATATTATATGTAGATGACATATTACTAATCGGAAATGATATAGAATTTCTGGATAGCATAAAAGGATACTTGAATAAAAGTTTTTCAATGAAAGACCTCGGTGAAGCTGCTTACATATTGGGCATTAAGATCTATAGAGATAGATCAAGACGCTTAATTGGACTTTCACAAAGCACATACCTTGACAAAATTTTGAAGAAGTTCATAATGGATCAAGCAAAGAAAGGATTCTTGCCTGTGTTACAAGGTGTGAAATTGAGTAAGACTCAATCCCCGACCAATGCAGAAGATAGAGAGAAAATGAAAGATGTTCCCTATGCTTCAGCCATAGGCTCTATCATGTATGCAATGCTGTGTACCAGACCTGATGTGTGTCTTGCTATAAGTCTAGCAGGGAGGTACCAAAGTAATCCAGGAGTGGATCACTGGACAGCAGTCAAGAACATCCTGAAATACCTGAAAAGGACTAAGGATATGTTTCTCATATATGGAGGTGACAAAGAGCTCATCGTAAATGGTTACGTTGATGCAAGCTTTGACACTGATCCGGATGATTCTAAATCGCAAACCGGATACGTGTTTACATTAAACGGTGGAGCTGTCAGTTGGTGCAGTTCTAAACAAAGCGTTGTGGCGGGATCTACATGTGAAGCGGAGTACATAGCTGCTTCGGAAGTAGCAAACGAAGGAGTCTGGATGAAGGAGTTCATATCCGATCTAGGTGTCATACCTAGTGCATCAGGTCCAATGAAAATCTTTTGTGACAATACTGGTGCAATTGCCTTGGCAAAGGAATCCAGATTTCACAAGAGAACCAAGCACATCAAGAGACGCTTTAATTCCATCCGGGATCTAGTCCAGGTGGGAGACATAGAGATTTGCAAGATACATACGGATCTGAATATAGCAGACCCGTTGACTAAGCCTCTTCCACGAGCAAAACATGATCAACACCAAAGCTCCATGGGTGTTAGAATCATTACTGTGTAATCCAGATTATTGACTCTAGTGCAAGTGGGAGACTGAAGGAAATATGCCCTAGAGGCAATAATAATGTTATTATTTTATTTCCTTATATCATGATAAATGTTTATTATTCATGCTAGAATTGTATTATCCGGAAACATAATACTTGTGTGAATACATAGACAAACCAAACGTCACTAGTATGCCTCTACTTTACTAGCTCATTAATCGAAGATGGTTATGTTTCCTAACCATAGACATGTGTTGTCATTTGATTAATGGGATCACATAATTAGGAGAATGATGTGATTGACATGACCCATTCCATTAGCTTAGCACCCGATCGTTTAGTATGTTGCTATTGCTTTCTTCATGACTTATACATGTTCATATGACTATGGGATTATGCAACTCCCGTTTACCGGAGGAACACTTTGTGTGCTACCAAATGTCACAACGTAACTGGGTGATTATAAAGGAGCTCTACAGGTGTCTCCAAAGGTGAATGTTGGGTTGGCGTATTTCGAGATTAGGATTTGTCACTCCGATTGTCGGAGAGGTATCTCTGGGCCCTCTCGGTAATGCACATCACATAACCCTTGCAAGCATTACAACTAATGAGTTAGTTGCAAGATGATGTATTATGAAACGAGTAAAGAGACTTGCCGATAACGAGATTGAACTAGGTATTGAGATACCGACGATCGAATCTCGGGCAAGTAACATACCGATGACAAAGGGAACAACGTATGTTGTTATGCGGTCTGACCGATAAAGATCTTCGTAGAATATGTAGGATCCAATATGAGCATCCAGGTTCCGCTATTGGTTATTGACCGGAGAAGTGTCTCGGTCATGTCTACATTGTTCTCGAACCCGTAGGGTCCACACGCTTAAGGTTTCGATGACAATTATATTATGAGTTTATGAGTTTTGATGTACTGAAGTTAGTTCGGAGTCCCGGATGCGATCACGGGCATGACGAGGAGTCTCGAAATGGTCGAGACATAAAGATTGATATATTGGAAGCCTATATTTGGATATCGGAAGTGTTCCGGGTAAAATCGGGATTTTACCAGAGTACCGGGAGGTTACCGGAACTCCCCGGGAGGTATAGGGCCTTAGTGGGCTTTAGTGGAAAGAGAGGAGAGGTGGCCAGGGCTGGGCCGCGCGCCCCTCCCCCCTAGTCCGAATAGGACAAGGAGAGGGGGGCGGCGCCCCCCCCCTTCCTTCTCTCTCTCCTCTTTCCCCCTCCCGAATCCTATTCCAACTAGGAAAGGGGGGAATCCTACTCCCGGTGGGAGTAGGACTCCTCCTGGCGCGCCCTCCTCCTGGCCGGCCGCACCTCCCCTTGCTCCTTTATATACGGGGGCAGGGGGCACCCCTAGACACACAAGTTGATCCACGTGATCATATTCTTAGCCGTGTGCGGTGCCCCCTTCCACCATAATCCTCGATAATATTGTAGCGGTGCTTAGGCAAAGCCCTGCGACGGTAGAGCATCAAGATCGTCACCACGCCGTCGTGCTGACGGAACTCTTCCCCGACACTTTGCTGGATTGGAGTCCGGGGATCGTCATCAAGCTGAATGTGTGCTAGAACTCGGAGGTGCCGTAGTTTCGGTGCTTGATCGGTCGGGCCGTGAAGACGTGCGACTACATCAACCGCGTTGTGCTAACGCTTCCGCTGTCGGTCTACAAGGGTACGTAGATCACACTCTCCCTTCGCGTTGCTATGCATCACCATGATATTGCGTGTGCATAGGAATTTTTTTGAAATTACTACGTTCCCCAACACTATGTTCACATACAACGGGTGCAATCCAGTTTTGCACAAGCAGAATACTCGGGTTAAACTTGACGAGCCTAGCATATGCAGATATGGCCTCAGAACACTGAGACCGAAAGGTTGAGCGTGAATCATATAGTAGATATGATCAACATAGTGATGTTCACCAATGAAAACTACGCCATCTCACGTGATGATCGGACATGGTTTAGTTGATATGGATCATGTGATCACTTAGATGATTAGAGGGATATCTATCTAAGTGGGAGTTCTTAAGTAATATGATTAATTGAACTTTAAATTATCATGAACTTAGTACCTGATAGTATTTTGCATGTCTATGTTGTTGTAGATAAATGGCCCGTGCTGTTGTTCCGTTGAATTATAATGCATTCCTAGAGAAAGCTAAGTTGAAAGATGATGGTAGCAACTACACGGACTGGATCCGTAACATGAGGATTATCCTCATTGCTGCACAGAAGAATTACGTCCTGGAAGCACCGCTAGGTGCCAAACCCGCCACAGGAGCAGCTCCAGATGTTATGAACAGCTGGCAGAGCAAAGCTGATGACAACTCGATAGTTCAGTGTGCCATTCTTTACAGCTTAGAACCGGGACTTGAACGATGTTTTGAACGTCATGGAGTGATACGTCTCCAACGTATCTATAATTTTTGATTGCCCCATTCTATATTATCTACTATTTTGAATGTTTATGGGCTTTATTATACACTTTTATATCATTTTTGGGACTAACCTATTAAACCAGAGCCCAGTGCCAGTTTCTGTTTTTACCCTGTTTTAGGGTTTCGAAGAAAAGGAAAACCAAACGGAGTCCAATTGACCTGAAACTTCACGGAACTCATTTTTGGAAGGAAAGAAGCCCAGAAGACTTGGACTACACGTCGGGGGATCTGCGAGGAGGTCATGAGGTAGGGGGCGCGCCCACCCTCCCTCGGCGCGCCCTCCACCCTCGTGAGCCCCTCGTGGCCCCCCTGACGTACTTCTTCCGCCTATATATCTCCATATACCCTAAAAACATCCGTGGGCATAATAGATCAGGAGTTCCGCCGCCAGAAGCCTCCGTAGCCACCGAAAGCCAATCTAGACCCGTTTCGGCACCCTGCCGGAGGGGGCAATCTCTCTCCGGTGGCCATCTTCATCATCCCGGTGCTCTCCATGACGAGGAGGGAGTAGTTCTCCCTCGGGGCTGAGGTTATGTACCAGTAGCTATGTGTTTGATCTCTCTCTCTCGTGTTCTTGAGGTGATACAATCTTGATGTATCGCGAGCTTTGCTATTATAGTTGGATCCTATGATGTTTCTTCCTCCTCTACTCTCTTGTAATGAATGGAGTTTCCCCTTTGAAGTTATCTTATCGGATTGAGTCTTTATAGATTTGAGAACACTTGATGTATGTCTTGCCTTGTGTATCTGTGGTGACAATGGGATATCACGTGATTCACTTGATGTATGTTTTGGTGACCAACTTGCGGGTTCCGCCCATGAACCTATGCATAGGGGTTGGCACACGTTTTCGTCGTGATTCTCTGGTAGAAACTTTGGGGCACTCTTTGAGGTTCTATGTGTTGGTTGAATAGATGAATCTGAGATTGTGTGATGCATCTCGTATAATCATACCCACGGATACTTGAGGTGACATTGGAGTATCTAGGTGACATTAGGGTTTTGGTTGATTTGTGTCTTAAGGTGTTATTCTAGTACGAACTCTAGGGCTGTTTGTGACACTTATAGGAATAGCCCAACGGATTGATTGGAAAGAATAACTTTGAGGTGGTTTCGTACCCTACCATAATCTCTTCGTTCGTTCTCCGCTATTAGTGACTTTGGAGTGACTCTTTGTTGCATGTTGAGGGATAGTTATGTGATCCAATTATGTTAGTATTGTTGAGAGGACTTGCACTAGTGAAAGTATGAACCCTAGGACTTATTTCCTATCATTGCAATACCGTTTACGCTCACTTTTATCATTAGTTACCTTGCTGTTTTTATAATTTCAGATTACAAATACCTTTATCTACTATCCATATACCACTTGTATCACCATCTCTTCTCCGAACTAGTGCACCCATACAATTTACCATTGTATTGGGTGTGTTGGGGACACAAGAGACTCTTTGTTATTTGGTTGTAGGGTTGCTTGAGAGAGACCATCTTCATCCTACGCCTCCCACGGATTGATGAACCTTAGGTCATCCACTTAAGGGAAATTTGCTACTGTCCTACAAACCTCTGCACTTGGAGGCCCAACAATGTCTACAAGAAGAAGGTTGTGTAGTACACATCAAGATCTTTTCTGGCGCCGTTCCCGGGGAGGTGAGTGCTTGAAGGTATATCTTTAGATCTTGCAATCGAGTCTTTTAGTTCCTTGTTTTATCACTAGTTTAGTTTATAAATAAAACTATAAAAAATGGAATTGAGTTTGTCTCATACGCATCGCCTTTTTAATATCTTTTGTGAGTATGATGGAAATGATAATTGTGCTCGAGTGCTAGAAGAAGAAATCTATAAAATGTTTGGCACTAAATATTTGAATGATGAGCATGATTGCAATGTTTTTAGTACAAATTCTTTGAATATCCATGACACTAATGATGATTGCACTAGTATGATAAATGTCTCCTATAAACATGTCAATTTTTGTGGAGTGCATTGGGTTTGTAAATACACACCAAATAGAGAACATAGATATTGCAGGAAGCATAAGTACTTAGAAACTAAATTGTTGCAAGAAGAGCTAGATGATTGTTCTAAAAATATAAATTTTCTTGGCCATACTTGTGAGCTTTGTAATGAACGTGGTCATTTAATTATCCGATGCAAATTGTTTCATGATCTAATCGTGTCCAAAAATTGTGATGACTTGATTTCCCTTGCACATTATAATGAACTTAGTTTGCTTATGGGCTACGAAGAAATGAAACGTATAACTAAGGATATTCCAAAATTTTCCCTTGATAAAGTTCTTGATTTTGATCTAGAGAAAATTTATATGTATTGTGCGGTGAATTGTATTGAAAATCCTTATATTGCCAACTACATAAAGAAAAGAAAACAAATAGAAGATGAAGAGAATACTAATGAAAGGGAAGAGGCTTCCCAATACCCTCCTATTATTTCTTATGATGAATCAGGTAACGGGGAGGAGCCTCCTATTCAACCAATCTCATTGATAAGGAGCTCCAAAAATAGGATTCAACCCACACATGATGTGGTGAAGAAGAAGAAAAGAAAAAGGAAGAGAGGTAAAAAGATATTTCTCTCAAATAATGCAGCTCCTATTACTATTGTGCCTCATGAAAATATAATTGTGGAAGATAATGATACTTCTTATGATCTTGAAAATCTTTTTGGCACTTGCTTGGAAGAATATGATAATTGCTATACTATTGGTGCTATCTATACTATTAATGATGAGAGTGATTATGCTTATGGTATGAAAAGGCCCAAGCTTGGGGATGCTATGTTTGATGAAGATGATGTTTTTGAGAATATATTTGCTGAAATTAATGTTTGTCCAAAGCTTGGGGATGCTACGCTTAATGAAGATGATATTTTTAGTATCCCAAGTTTTGATATGCAAGTTTATAATGATAATAAGAGAGAAGTGCATATTTCAACCCCGAACTCTTGCCCGAGTCTAATTTACAACCCCGAACTTCAATACCGTCTAAACTACAGCCCCCAACTCTCAAAAACCGGTCAGGATTCAACCCTTCTCTACCTCATGACCGGTTTTGACCAAGTTGACCGGTTTTGGCCCGTTGACTGGTTGAACAGTAAATTCAAAAATTATTATTATTACTATTATTTCACTTGGTGACCAGTAATTTAACAAAAGTTGCAATTTTTTAGCTTGTTTGGATGATAGAGTAGCACTCAGCAAAAAAGACAAATGTGGGGTCTGTGAAACATTTAACTGTTCATGCACTGTTCGGGCTGATTTTGTTTTTTTGGCTGAGAGCTACTCAGAAGTCCGAACGCGATGAAAATTGGCACGGACCTCACGCATTGATACATCTTCCATGTAAATGATATTATGATTTTTTTACTGTTAACCAGTGAAAAAACAAAATTATTTTTTGAAATTTTACTTTTGTTCCACTTATGATTTTTTTTAATTTATTGTTCACCTTGTGGAAAAAACGAAATTATTTTGATTTTGATTTTATTTTTTCAACTTTATTTTTAATTTATTGTTCACTAGTCAACGGGTTAAAACTGATTAATAGAGAGAGAAGGGTTGAATCCTGACTGGTTTTGAGAGTTGGGGGTTGTAATTTAGACGGTATTGGAGTTCGGGGTTGTAAATTAGACTAGGGCAAAAGTTCAGGGTTGAAATATGCACTTCTCTTATGATAATAACATGCCTCCTACTTATGATAATTATTGTGATGATACATATGCTATAAAAAGTAGTGAGGATTATATTTATAGAACTTGTCATGATTATGGTTACCCCTTTTATGAATATTACTCTTTTAATGTGGAAACAATTTATAGTATCCAAGTCTCTTATGATACTCCCACTATCCCGAATGAGAAGAATTTTGCTTATGTGGAGAGTAATAAAATTTCTATGCTTGTAGATCATGAAAAGAATGCTTTAGGTGCTGGTTATATTATTGAATTCATTCATGATGCTACTGAAAATTACTATGAGGGAGGAATATATGCTTGTAGGAATTGCAATAATATCAAGTTTCCTCTCTATGTGCTTAAAGTTTCAAAGTTATGCTTGCTTTGCCCTCCTATGCTAGTTGATTATTGTTCCCATAAGTTGTTTGCTCACAAAATCCCTATGCATAGGAAGTGGGATAGACTTAAATGTGCTAGTCATATTCTTCATGATGCTCTTTTTATGTTTCAATTCTTATCTTTTATGTGTGCATCGTTGAAATCATCATGCCTAGCTAAGGGCGTCAAACGATAGCGCTTGTTGGGAGGCAACCCAACTTTATTTTTGTTCCTTGCTTTTTGCTCTTGTTCAGTAATAAATAATTCATCTAGCCTATGTTTAGATGTGGTTTTATTGTTTTAATTAGTGTTTGTGCCAAGTAGAACTGTCGGTGTCAAAACCGGCGGATCTCGGGTAGGGGGTCTCGAACTGTGTGTCTAGGCCGGATGGTAACATGAGGCAAGGGACACGAAGTTTTACCCAGGTTCGGGCCCTCTCGATGGAGGTAAAACCCTACGTCCTGCTTGATTAATATTGATGATATGGGTAGTACAAGAGTAGATCTACCACGAGATCGGAGAGGCTAAACCCTAGAAGCTAGCCTATGGTATGATTGTTGTGTATGAATATGATGTCCTACGGACTAAAACCCTCCGGTTTATATAGACACCGGATAGGGTTAGGGTTACATAGAGTCGGTTACAATGGTAGGAGAATAATATTTTCATCCCGTGGGCGTGGGTAACCCAACCGCTTCTAGGACTCCTAGATTATAGGCAAGTCCAAACGGACACGGAGAGGACGCTTGATATTCACCCTCTTTATAAAGGGACAAGGCTTTTATTTTTTCCTCCCGTGCTCAATCGAATCCTTCCCCCACCTCAAGCTCAAGCGCCCAAAGTTCTGGTCAGCTGCTCCGAACCTTCAGTCTTGTCCGGATCTAGCATTCAAGGCCGATGGGTGCCTTCCTCCATCACGGAAGAAGACATCAAAAAGTTGAGGGAGGCTAGATATCTGACTGCCGAGATCTTGCATCGGCTGCCTCCCCAAGGGCAGGTCGTCCCCACCCCCGAACCCAACGAGAACGTCGTGTTCGTCTCCCACTTCCTCCGAGGTCTAGGCCTTGCTCTGGATCCTTTCGTCAGGGGTATGATGTTTTATTACGGGCTAGACTTCCATGATCTAGCTCCATACTCCTTTCTTCATATCATGACATTTATTGTCGTGTGCGAGGCCTTCCTCTGGGTTACCCCTCACTTTGGCCTATGGCTCAAGACCTTTGAAGTGAAGCCGAAGATGATCGAGGGGCAACATGCAGCGTGTGGAGGTGCCTCAGTATGCAAGATGACGGGAGCTCCATGGCCCAAAGGTTTCATCCCAGAGGTGTCTGAATTGTGGCAACAGGAGTGGTTCTACATCACGGCTCCTAGAAGTGCCAAGTGGGCGGCCGCCCCTGTTTTCCGCTCGGGCCCTCCACCACAACTGATGTCATGGATCAGCAGAGGTCTGAGCTGGGGTCCAGCCAAGGACGTGCCTATACTGCAAAGCTGCATTCGAGATCTCTTCAATGGAGATTTCAGTTTGGTTGCGGTAATACAAGTTATGCTGGTTCGTCGAGTCCAGCCTTGCAAACGCCGGCCTCTTCGCCTATGGGAGTTCAATCCCGAGGGACCGCGTTGTAGGATCTAGAAGAAGGAGTGTCTAGAGGGGGGTGAATAGACACTTAATGCTAAAGTTGCACTTTTTAAGCTTTTTCGGTTTAAGTGGAGTTCGGGCACAATTTTAACATACACAATACATATCAAGCAAGCATGCAAAGAGTATATAGGCAGCAGAAAGTAAAGCATGCAACTTGCAAGAATGTAACGGGAAGGGTTTGGAGGATTCAAACGCAATTGGAGACATGGATGTTTTTCCCGTGGTTCGGATAGGTGGTGCTATCCTACATCCACGTTGATGGAGACTTCAACCCACGAAGGGTAATGGTTGTGCGAGTCCACGGAGGGCTCCACCCATGAAGGGTCCATGAAGAAGCAACCTTGTCTATTCCACCATGGCCATCGCCCACGAAGGACTTGCCTCACTAGCGGTAGATCTTCACGAAGTAGGCGATCTCCTTGCCCTTACAAACTCCTTGGTTCAACTCCACAATCTTGTCGGAGGCTCCCAAGTGACACCTAGCCAATCTAGGAGACACCACTCTCCAAGAAGTAACAAATGGTGTGTTGATGATGAACTCCTTGCTCTTGTGCTTCAAATGATAGTCTCCCCAACACTCAACTCTCTCTCATAGGATTTGGATCTGGTGGAAAGAAGATTTGAGTGGAAAGCAACTTGGAGAAGGCTAGAGATCAAGATTCATATGGTAGGAATGGAATATCTTGGTCTCAACACATGAGTAGGTGGTTCTTTCTCAGAACATATGAGTAGCAATGGTGTATGTGTTCTGATGGCTCTCTCTTCGAATGAAGAGGAGGTGGAGGGGTATTTATAGCCTCCACACAAAATCCAATGGTTACACACAATTTTCCAATCTCGGTGGGACCGAATCATCAAACTCGGTCGGACCGAAATGGTAAACTTAGTGACCGTTAGAAATTTCGGTGGGACCGACTGGAACAACTCGGTGGGGCCGATGTGCTAGGGTTAGGGAAAATCCAAAACTCGGTTTGACCGATTACTCAAACTCAGTGGGACCGATTTTGGTAATAAGTGAAACAGAGAGTTGGCCAAGCAAACTCGGTGGGACCGATTGCATATCTCGGTGGGACCGAAGATATTGCAACAGGTAACAGAGAGTTTGCAAGCCCGTCTCGGTGAGACCGAGATCCGTATCGGTAGGACCGAATTGCTAGGGTTTGGCAGTGGCAAATGACAAGTGAAACTCGGTGGCGCCGGATTGACAGAATCGGTATGACCGAGTTTGGCTTAGGGTTTAGGTCATTTGTGGAAGTGGGAAAGTAGCTGAGGATTTTGGAGCATATCATTAGGCACATAAAGCAAGAGGCTCATTAAGCAACACCTCATCCCTTCTTGATAGTATTGGCTTTTCCTAAAGACTCAATGTGATCTTAGATCACTAAAATATATAAAAAGAAGAGTCTTGAGCTTGAAGCTTTAGCCAATCCTTTGTCCTTAGCATCTTGAAGAGGTTCCCACAACTTTTAGTCCATGCCACTCCATTGTTGAACTTATCTGAAATATACTAGGTAAAGGTATTAGTCCAACAAGAGATATGTTGTCATCAATTACCAAAACCACCTAGGGAGCACTTGTGCTTTCAATCTCCCCCTTTTTGGTAATTGATGGCAACATACATCAAAGCTTTAGATAAAGATATAAAGAACAGCAAGTAAAGCTTTGGAAGGACATGTAACAAGCATAGGCTCCCCCTACATGTATGCACTCATGTGAATATGAAATATAGAGGCATGTGAGGGCATAACCATGACAGAGTGGGCAATGTGTTACATGTATCTTGGCCATATGCATCAGAGTAAAAGATTGCTAAGGAAAATACCTTCATGCTCATGAGTCCTTGCAAACAGTATGTACATAAGCAAGAACTTCTCATACTCATGATTTTGATGCATACACTTACCTTGTAGTCTTTGGTTGACATAGGACGGAATGAACCTGCACAAACAAGGTTAGATAACACAGGTACATCCACTAGCCAGAGTAAACTGAAGAAACCACAAGAATACCAAGACTGGGATGACATGTAGAGAGTAAGTACTAGGTACTGCATTGAATTCAACATGTCCCCAAGAGTAAAGATATGCAATGAATTTGACTGATTTCTTTCCCATAGGTGTCTTGCTCCCCCTGAATCTTATATGGGATATTGGGAGAAGATAGGGAATAGAAAATCAGAGCTGAAAGAAACAAAACAAATGAACATGCCTTTCCCCCTAAAAAGACATGTGACATCTCTCCTCTTGATCATCAAGCATCTGGGATCCTTGAGTATTGTCTCTCCCCCTAGGGATCTCTTTCTCCCCCTTAATACATTATCTAGGACATCTGGGATCCTTGAGATGTGCTCTCCCCCTTTAGTGCTTTGATGTGATCTCTTTCTCCCCGAAGATAAGCTTTGATGTGATCTCTCTCTCCCCCTTTGACATCAATTTCCAAGAAGGTTCTTCTGGAATCCGTCCAAAAGGTTTGGTCCTTGAGACTCGGCATAAAGCAAAGAATAAAATTGGGATGCTTGTAGAGGACAAGATTCATTGAGTGGAGCTGGATCAGAAGAATTATAGGTTATGTGACAAACTGTTTTTCCTGTTGCGAAGTCGGTGGCACGGAGTGGTATGATTCGGTGGTACCGAAGGAATTCGGTTGGACCGAAAATTACAATTCGGCGAGACCAAGTTCACACAGAGAAAAACACTTGTCACCTCAGCTCACTAGACATGCAGGATCTCACAAAGATTTGCAATGAATTGAATGCGGAAAATGCAGAATAAAAAGAAAAGAAAAGAAACTGAAGGATCTAGATGAAGTAGAAGGAAACAAATAAACAAGCATGAGACAAATGCAGTAACACAGAAAGAAACACAAGAGAACTTCATCTAGAGTTGGGCGGTGACATAGTCACCAATGTTAGAGTATATTGACTTAGGAGTCAAGTGAGAACACTTGATCATAGGTCATACTCATCGTTTAAGCTCAAAATGGGGTTGCCATTTTTCGTTTAAGCATCTTGATGTATTCACATCTTATTGAGTTGCTTTGACTGATGTCTTGGAGTAAAGCTTCTCTAAGATTGGATAACATACCTTGGGTGGTGGAGTGGTTCTTGCTGATGTAGTTGAACTTGTGTGGGTGCTCAAGGTTGATGTAGTCCATCAAGAATTTGGAGCACCACTTGGAGTTTGAGTTCATCTACCTACATGGGTTAGTTCTTGCAAGGACGAGCACTTGTGTATCCAAAAATGACAATCATGAAGCTCAACATAGAATTTGTCAAAGGATATGTTTGAATGGTTTTGTGCTTCCTTGTCTTCAACCACCATTGTGTAGAGACTTGGTGATGTAAAGATTGCTCAAGATGTGAGTGAGTCGCAATCCCATGGAATTAGTTTCAACCAAGTACCTACATGGGTTAGACAATATGCAAGGTACAAATATATCCAAGACATAAGATAGTCATCATAAGAGATATATCATGGATTAGTCATAAGCTCATGTCTTGCATGTGTCCAATGGAGTTCCTACTCCATGTTTGAGGCATCAATTATGTTCAATTCTCCTCTTAGCCTGCAAAATACTTTCTCATCAAGTGGTTTATTGAATATATCCGCTAATTGCTTGTCAGTGCGAACATGCTTAAGATTAATGTCACCCTTAGCAACATGATCTCGAATGAAATGATGACGAACTTCAATATGCTTAGTTCGAGAATGTTGTACAGGATTATGACCAATTTTGATAGCAATTTGATTGTCACAATGCAGTGGAACATGTTTCACATAAATTCCATAATCTTTAAGAGTTTGGTTCATCCAAATAATTGAACACAACATGAACCAGCGGCAATGTATTCCACTTCGGCGGTGGATAAGGATACCGAGTTTTGTTTCTTGGAGGACCAAGACACAAGAGATCTGGCAAGAAATTGACAGGTACCCAAAGTGGACTTCCTATCAACCTTGTCTCCGGCATAATCCGAGTCAGAATAGCCAACAAGATCAAAAGAAGACCTCTTAGGATACCAAATGCCAAAGTTTGGTGTGTGAATTAAGTATCTCACTATCCTTTTCACAGCCTTAAGATGACATTCTTTAGGAGCAGCTTGATATCGTGCACACATGCATACACTTAGCATAATATCGGGACGTGAACCACATAGGTATAGTAATGAACCAATCATAGAACGATAAACCTTTTGATCAACCGGTTCACCACCTTTGGTCAAATCATTATGTCCACTAGTGGGCATGGGTGTAGACATACCTTTGCACTCTTGCATATTGAACTTCTTGAATAAGTCCTTGGTGTACTTCGTTTGAGAGACAAATGTACCTTCCTTAGTTTGCTTGATTTGCAAACCAAGAAAGAATTTGAGTTCACTCATCATAGACATCTCATACTTCTCTGACATTAGCTTTCCAAACTTTTCACTAAAGAGAGGGTTAGTTGAACCAAATATGATATCATCAACATAGATTCGACATACAAATAGTTCTCCATTAATCCTTTTAGTGAAGAGAGTAGAATCAATTTTACCAATTTCAAAACCACTTGCAATAAGGAACTTGGTCAAGCATTTATACCATGCTCTAGGAGCTTGTTTAAGACCATAAAGAGCTTTGTGAAGTTTGTAAACATGATTAGGTTTCTTAGGATTGACAAAGCCGGGAGGTTGTTTGACATAAACTTCCTCCTCTATTTCACCATTTAGAAAAGCACTCTTAATGTCCATTTGGTACAAGGTGATATTATGGTGATTAGCATAGGCAAGTAAGATGCGAATGGACTCAAGTCTAGCAACGGGAGCATATGTCTCACCATAGTCCATACCTTCGACTTGTGTGTACCCTTGGGCGACGAGACGTGCTTTGTTGCGGACCACTTGTCCATTTTCATCTTGCTTGTTGCGAAACACCCATTTGGTACCAATGATGTTGTGGTTGTTGTCGGGATTCTCAACCAATGTCCAAAGTTGGTTTCTCTCAAAATTGTGTAGCTCTTCATGCATAGCGTTTATCCAATCCGGATCTTCCAATGCTTCTTCAACCTTCATAGGTTCAATTCTAGAGATGAATGAATAGTTTTCACAAAAGTTAGCTAAACGAGTTTTTGAGCGAGTGATTCTCCCGGTTTGTATATCATTGAGGATTTGCTCGACGGGATGATCTTTGGCAATTCTTGCTCAAACTCGTGAGAGCTTTTGCTTGGGTCTTTGTTGAGCATCTTCTTCATCTTGTTCTTCTTCTTGGCCTTCTTCATTGTTGATGTTGTCATTCTCTTGTCGTGGTGGGGAAGGAGGTTGTTGATGTTCGTCTTGATGTACTTCCTCGTCTTCTTCATCTTGGTGTGTCCCACTTGTGGATGCTTCGGTGTCGATTCTTGGTTCACCTTGTCGTGAAGTAGAAGCTTCCACTTGGACGGATGACGTACTCTCCTTCACCTCCGTTGGACGAACTTTGCCAATGGACAAGTCTTGGATTTCTTCTGAAGGGTCTTTGTCTCCTACATCAATTGGCAATTGCTCTACTTGCGAGCCATTAGATTCATCAAACTTCACATCTACCGTCTCTTCAACTTTTCGGGTGAAATTGTTGTAGACACGGTAAGTGTGAGAGTTTGAGCCATAACCGAGTAGGAAGCCTTCATGAGATTTAGGAGCAAACTTTGAACGACGATGCTTATCAAGAATGTAGCACTTTGAGCCGAATACTCGAAAGTATCCAACTTGGGGTTTGTTACCGGTGAGGAGCTCGTATGCTGTCTTGTCGAGTAGCTTGTGAAGATACAAGCGATTTGTTGCGTGACAAGCTGTCTCAACCGCTTCTGCCCAAAAGTGCTTTGGCGTCTTGTATTCATCAAGCATCGTTCTTGCCATTTCGATGAGCGTTCGGTTCTTCCTCTCAACAACTCCATTTTGTTGAGGTGTGTACATAGCCGAGAACTCGTGTGAAATTCCTTCTTCGTCAAGAAAGGTGTCCACATTTGTGTTCTTGAACTCCGTTCCGTTGTCACTCCGAACCTTCTTGATCTTCACTTCAAACTGATTTTGGGCTTTCCTAGCGAAGTTTTTGAAGATCTTCTGGACCTGCGACTTGTCATTAAGGAAGAACACCCACGTAAATCTTGAAAAATCATCAACTATAACTAGACCAAAAGAATTTCCACCGAGACTTTTGTAGGCGTTGGGACCAAAAGATCCATATGAAGTAGCTCGAGTGGCCTCCTTGTGGTCATGATGTTCTTCACAGGATGCCTTCCTCCAACATGTTTACCTGCTTGACAAGCACTGCAAAGTCTATCCTTATCAAATATGACATCGTTAACTCCAAGGATATGATTTCCTTTAATAAGTTTGTCAAGATTTCTCATGCCAACGTGACCTAGTCGTCTATGCCACAACCAACCTTTTGAGGATTTAGCAATGAAGCAAGTTTTAGGTTGTGCCTTTTTAGAGAAATCGACAATGTAAAGATCACCCCTACGCATACCGGTAAAGACCATTTTATGATTGTCTCGATGAAATACTTGGCAATCTACCTCAGTAAATAGAACATTTAGGCCAAAATCAGCAAGTCTAGATACTGAAAGTAAATTGTAGCCGAGAGATTCAACGAGCATGACATTTTGAATGGAACTATCATGTGAGATGGCCACCTTACCAAGGCCAACTACTTTACCCTTTGAATTATCACCAAAAGTGACATATTTTCGAGGGCCGTCATTTTCAGCAAGCTCACGGAACATCTCTTCATCTCCGGTCATATGATCAGTACATCCACTATCAAGAACCCATTCCTTTCCACCTAACGCATATCCCCGAAGATTTGCCGTAAGACCAAAATGTCTCATTGCATCATCAAGATCGAAGTCACTATCATCATCATCATAGTATCCATGTTCATCATGATCTTGTGACTCATCATTTCCTAGAGAGGGTAATTCATTAGATAAATGGTCATCAAAGTGGTCACTTTTATGAATTCTTATAGCTTCAAATATAATATCACTAATGATTCCAACATCTCCTTTAGCATGCTTGAGATTGGTAAGCTCAAATAGACAATCACCAAACTTAGTATCACTAGAGTTCATCTTACTCAAGGCAATAGATTTATGGAGAATTTTATCCAAATGTTTCAAGGAATGATCGGGAAATCGTTCCTCAAGAAATTTCCATATAGTATAGGCACAATTAAGAGTAGGCAAACTAGCAATCAAATTTTTGGGCAATCCTCTAATGATGAGCTCAATGGTTCTAAGATTGTGAATCATGTCAATATCTTCATCTAGGGTAGAATGCAAAGGATCAATATGAGGTGCACAAGGGCTAGCAATATACTTGTTTAAACGATATTGATTGAAGATGTCACATCCCTAGCTTCTGGTAATGCTCTAGGCTAGCTTCATGTGTGCACCATGTCTAAATTCTGAAATTTGAAATGAGGAAATTGAAAGCCTCGGAAATCATTTTAATAAAGGGGCAAAAAACCCTAAAATTGCAATCAGTAAATCCAAAATGCCCTAGAAATAGCTCTGACAATTTTGGCAAGAGTTATAAATCAAACCAAAATTTTGGAACATTTCTAAGGAATTATTTGGGCTCTGATTTTAAATCAATAATTATTTGAATTGGATTTATATCTACTATTAAATGAATATATGTCCAATAATTCTGAAATATTTTATGGAGCTTTGGTTTAATTCTTTTAGCTTCAAAAAAATATTTCCAGAAGCAACAAAATTGATTTGGTTTCAAAACCAAATTCAAAACAAACCTGCAAAATAGAAAACAGAATAAGATTAGAAAAATAGAAATAAAACAACAGAGAGAGAGAGAAGGACCTACCTGGGCCACTTGCCTGGCCGGCCCAGCTCACTGGCCAGCCCACTGGCCTCCTCCCCGTCATCTTCCTCCCCTGCCAGGAAGACGAAGGCGCGTGCTCGCCGCGCGCGTCCATGCACGAGCCACCTCCTACTTGCTCGCCGCTGCTGGAGGCTACCCCGAGCGCCACGACACCCCTGGACCCCCCCCCCCCCCTGCACTCCTCTCCTCTCTCCCTCGAGTGCCCTCCCTCCTCTGTCTCTCTCGCTCGCGTTCGTCCGAACGCGCCCGTCGCCACCGACGCTGTTCACCACGGCCACAGCCACCGCCTCGCCTCCCCGACGCCTCCTAAAGCTCCGCCTCGACCTACTCTTCCTCCTCACCGCTCCAAGCGACTCCGGGAGCCCTGAAGTGTCGCCATCAAGCTCGTCCCCACCGCCTCTGCCCGGAGATCACTGCCGCCGTTCCATCGTCACCAAGCCATCCCCGAGCCCACTTAGCGTCTCATCCGACTCCTCGTGAGCTCCTCTTCCTCTCCCCTCACTCCGTGCACTCGATTTCGTCCCCTAGCTAGCTGCCCGCCGGACCCGAGAGCTCATCGCCATCGTAGTTTCTCACCGCCGTGGCCAGGGCCACCCCAGCTTGCGCTTGAGCGCGTCACCGTCTTCGCTGCACTCCCAGGAGCCCGCAGCATCCTTCAGTTTCCCCTCTAGTGCACCGTAGCATCGAACCCATGGTCGCCCAAACTCCGGCCGCCGCGGATGACCTCGCCGCCGTTAAACCCGGCCACCCAGGCCAGGAAACCACCACCATTCGACGCGCACCACTGCGTGCGTTCGAACGCAACTAACCGCGCTCAAAATGATGCCCGATGGCTTGATTCCGAAGCCCTCCGCCGCGTCTGGCTCGCCGGCGGCAAGCCGCGGGTCAACTCCGGCGTGTTTTGACCCCAGTTGGCTGGGTTGACTCCCCCCCTCACTCACTAACGTGTGGGCCCAGGCGCCTGCTTAATTAGTGTTAGGTTAGTTAGTGTTAATTAACTTAGCTAATTAGATGAGCCACTGACATGCGGGCCCCGCCCGGCTAACTAAGTAGTTAGGGCTAATTAACTTGGTTAGTTGACTGGGTCACTGACCAGTGGGTCCCACTGGTCAGGTTTGACCTGGTCGACGCCGTTGACCTGCTGACGTCACTGTGAGGTCATGCTGACGCAATAATTCCTTTCTGGAATTTAAATAAATCTTAAATGATTTATTTATTTTCAAAAAATACCCAAAACTTCTAAAAATCATAGAAATTAAACCGTAACTCCAAATAAGATAAATTATATATGAAAAATTATCAGAAAAATTCAAGGAATCTGTTTATGGCATTTTCATGCATGTTTGAACGACTTAACCTCACTGTTTAGTCCAAAACATGATAATGCACTATTTGAATTCATAGTTTGAATTTGAATTTGAACCTAGTGTTCGAACCAACTCCATTTAACCTGTTGTTAGTTGCATTAGCTCAATCAACAGCATATTGCCATGTCATGATCATGCATCATATTGTTGCATCGCATTGATTGTGTTCTTCCTTGTTTGCCGGTAAATGTCCCCTCTCGATAGACGATGTACCGACGCTGTGATCGTTGACACTGATGACAACTCAATGTTATCTTCAGAAGTGCCAGGCAAGCAAAACCCCCTTGTTCATTCCGATACAATCCCCCTCTCTCGCTCCTGCTCTCTTTTACTGCATTAGGACAACACGTTTCCTCTGTTACTTGCCGCGGTAGTTGAACCCCTTATCCTCTGCATGACCTGTCATTGCCACAGTAAATAGATGAAACCCACTAGCATGAGTAGGAGTTGTTTGAGCCCTGATGTGCCTACTCATTCATGTTTGCTTGTCATGCATGCTATTGCTTAGAGTTGTGTCAGGTCTGATTCATCAGGGATGAATTGGAAAGTTGTGAACATGTCCTACTGTGTGTGAGCTAAGTGTGTGAACACGATTTGGTAAAGGTAGCGGTGAGAGGCCATGTAGGGGTACATGGTGGGTTGTCTCATTGAAACCATCCTCAGGAACTGAGTTCTATGTTTGTGATCCTTGAAACAGCTACTACCACACGTTGGGCCCTGAAATATGACCCCGCTCGACTTACTGACCCCTCTCGTCCTCTGTCCAGGAGTTGCAATTAGTTTCTGGTGTTTATAGGCTATGTGTTGGCGGCCGTGCGTAGCGCTGACCCTAGGGGTGGGCAATGATGCGGTAGATACACTGTGGCACGGTGTACCGGGCGCCCGTTTGGTGTCTCGGGAACCCTGCACACATCGTTTGGGGCTGTGAGCGAAACTCCGGCCGGATCTCCTCGCGGATGGAACCCGAATAGGCGATAAACCTGGACTAGAGACTTGTGTGGTTGGTCAGGTCGTGGTCTACACCCACGTCGGCTTTCGCTTGAAGTCTGCCGAGCACATGTGTGCAGACGCTAAGTGGTGGAAACATGTGTGACAAAGTACACCCCTGCAGGGTTATAAATGATCTATTCGAATAGCCGTGTCTGTGGTAAAGGACTTCTGGGTTGCCTATAACAGTTCATAGACAAGTGAAAATGGATACTCTAAAACTCACAAGGTAAGCGTGAGTGCTATGGATGGCCTTCTCGTAGGGAGACGAGAGCGGATCCATAGTGGTGTATTGATTGGTGAATATGTGGACTCGTGTGCGCCACCTCAAAAGAGTTGCTTGCAGTCGTAGTTCAGATAGCCACTGAGTCAAAGATGGCTTGCTGCAGTTAAACTCCACCACCCCCCCTTGTTGATACCGATGCATATGTAGCTAGTTCTGATGTAAGTCTTGCTGAGTACCTTTGTACTCACGTTTGCTTAATTTATGTTTTGCAGAGAGATTTCAGTCTCGCTAGTAGTTTCGCGTGGACTTCGATGTTTAGCTTGATACCTCAGCTATGATCTTGTGCCCTCGACAGGATCTGGTAGATAGTCAGGCTTCTTAGCCTTTTTCATTTATAGATGTCTGTACTCAGACATGTTAAGCTTCCGCATGTGCTTTGCATTGTATGCTATGATTGTTGGGTCATGAGACCCATGTCTGTAATATCTGGCTCTTCGGAGCCTAATGAATAAATACTTGAGTTGTAGAGTTATGTTGTGATGCCATGTTGTATTTACACATATCGAGCATATTGTGTGTATGATTGAAATGCTTGGTATGTGTGGGATCCGACAATCTAGTTGTTTATCCTTGGCAGTCTCTCTTATGGGAAAATGTAGTCTAGTGCTTCCATGAGCCATAGTAGTCCGCTACAGCCCGGTTCACCGGAGTCCTGTTAGCCCAGCACTACTGCTCAGGACACTTGACTGGCCGGCATGTGTTTCACTTCGTTCCTGTGTCTGTCCTTTCGGGGAAATGTCACGCGGTGACATCCGGAGTCCTGCTTAGCCTGCTACAGCCCGGGTTCCCGGAGTCCTGTTAGCCCAGTGCTACAGCCCGGATTCACACGCTGCTGACCGACACGCTCGATGTGAATCATGTATGCCTGTCCCCATAGGTTAGTGCCGCTTTGGGTTCATGACTAGCCATGTCGGCCCGGATTCTCTGTCATATGGATGCTAGCGACACTATCATTTATGTGAGCCAAAAGGCGCAAACGGTCCCGGGCCATGGTAAGGCGACACCCGTGGGATACCATGCGTGAGGCCGCAAAGTGATATGAGGTGTTACCAGCTAGATCGATGTGACTTGGAATCGGGGTCCTGACAGAAGATTACAAGCATCTCATTTTTCCACTCATGAAAGTACTCTCCATCAAGAATAGGCACTCTATGTCTAAGACTCCCCAAAGTAGACACATCAATCTTCCTCCAATGGTGATTAAACCAAGGCAATGGAGACCAAAGCTCTGATACCACTTGTAGGATCTAGAAGAAGGAGTGTCTAGAGGGGGTGAATAGACACTTAATGCTAAAGTTGCACTTTTTAAGCTTTTTCGGTTTAAGTGGAGTTCGGGCACAATTTTAACATACACAATACATATCAAGCAAGCATGCAAAGAGTATATAGGCAGCGGAAAGTAAAGCATGCAACTTGCAAGAATGTAACGGGAAGGGTTTGGAGGATTCAAATACAATTGGAGACACGGATGTTTTTCCCGTGGTTCGGATAGGTGGTGCTATCCTACATCCACGTTGATGGAGACTTCAATCCACGAAGGGTAACGGTTGCGTGAGTCCACAGAGGGCTCCACCCACGAAGGGTCCACGAAGAAGCAACCTTGTCTATTCCACCATGGCCATCGCCCACGAAGGACTTGCCTCACTAGCGGTAGATCTTCACGAAGTAGGCGATCTCCTTGCCCTTACAAACTCCTTGGTTCAACTCCACAATCTTGTCGGAGGCTCCCAAGTGACACCTAGCCAATCTAGGAGACACCACTCTCCAAGAAGTAACAAATGGTGTGTTGATGATGAACTCCTTGCTCTTGTGCTTCAAATGATAGTCTCCCCAACACTCAACTCTCTCTCATAGGATTTGGATCTGGTGGAAAGAAGATTTGAGTGGAAAGCAACTTGGAGAAGGCTAGAGATCAAGATTCATATGGTAGGAATGGAATATCTTGGTCTCAACACATGAGTAGGTGGTTCTTTCTCAGAACATATGAGTAGGAATGGTGTATGTGTTCTGATGGCTCTCTCTCCGAATGAAGAGGAGGTGGAGGGGTATTTATAGCCTCCACACAAAATCCAACCGTTACACACAGTTTTCCAATCTCGGTGGGACCGAATCATCAAACTCGGTCGGACCGAAATGGTAAACTTAGTGACTGTTACAGATTTCGGTGGGACCGACTGGAACAACTCGGTGGGACCGATGTGCTAGGGTTAGGGAAAATCCAAAACTCGGTTTGACCGATTACTCAAAATCGGTGGGACCGATTTTGGTAATAAGTGAAACAGAGAGTTGGCCAAGCAAAATCGGTGGGACCGATTGCATATCTCGGTGGGACCGAAGATATTGCAACAGGTAACAGAGAGTTTGCAAGCCTGTCTCGGTGAGACCGAGATCCGTATCGGTAGGACCGAATTGCTAGGGTTTGGCAGTGGCAAATGACAAGTGAAACTCGGTGGCGCCGGATTGACAGAATCGGTATGACCGAGTTTGGCTTAGGGTTTAGGTCATTTGTGGAAGTGGGAAAGTAGCTGAGGATTTTGGAGCATATCATTAGGCACATAAAGCAAGAGGCTCATTAAGCAACACCTCATCCCTTCTTGATAGTATTGGCTTTTCCTAAAGACTCAATGTGATCTTGGATCACTAAAATATATAAAAAGAAGAGTCTTGAGCTTGAAGCTTTAGCCAATCCTTTGTCCTTAGCATATTGAAGAGGTTCCCACAACTTTTAGTCCATGCCACTCCATTGTTGAACTTATCTGAAATATACTAGGTAAAGGTATTAGTCCAACAAGAGATATGTTGTCATCAATTACCAAAACCACCTAGGGAGCACTTGTGCTTCACGCGTGCTATTCAAAATTTTCTCGGCCTGACGCACGAGGAGATGTACAAGTCATTCTTCGGACCTCAGGTGGAGTGTCCAAAAATCACCGAGGACGTGGGCCTGAGTAGTAACCGTGCCGCCGAATAGGTAAGGCATCTTCTGACTGAACATACTATATCTCCTTTGTGACGAAGTTATTTCTGAGAGTTCACTTCTTGACCAGGACTAGCTAACAAAGGCGAAGTTGATTCGGTGTTCGGCACCCCTCCCTGAGGGTTGGGAAAATCCGGTATTGGAAAAGATGCTCCAGACCGCACCTTGCCCGGAGCCCTTGAAGGAAGATACTGTTGAGGATAATGCGGGAGGACATGGGCCCCCAACGCTGCCCATTCTAGCCGAGGGAGTGAGCGTCTCCATGAAGGAAGACGACCAGAAGAGGAAAAGTACTGCGCCCGGGGATTCAGAAGCCGAAGCTTCCAAATGGGAGAAGAAGTCTCCCATAGAGGGTCCTACCTTGGGGGGCGCCATCGCCGCACAAAGTCCGCGGGGGGATCAATTCTCCCGCGAGTCGTAAGTGACCTGAAATAATTTAATAATACAGATATGCCATCTTTTTCTGCTGAGAAGGTAACCACCGCATATATTTTTGCAGTTCGGGCCTTAGCCCCTCTTAAATGAGCTCGTCTTCGGGGGATCTTCTTCCTGAGATGATGGAGAGAGAAATGCCTCCTCCGGACTCCTCTGCTCCGGAAGCGGGCGACCCTGAAGTGTCATCGCGGAGGGCCTCTCCGAGTCCGGTGAGGCCAGAAGATAACCCATTGGCCCCCGAAGCTCCCAGTGTCCGGCTCCCGAAGAGAGCAGACAAAAGAGTCCGGCACCGTCTAGTGTGCGATCGGATGTTCTGAGGGAGTTGGTGGGGCGAGCGGCCATCTCAGATGAACATCGTGTGCTGATGAATACAATGATGGAGAGAATATCATCCACCGAAAGCGGATTGCATGAAGCTTTTATGAGTCTACTGACAGGCTTTGAGGTACGTAAAAGAATGTATAATAGTCCTGCACATGCTAGGTGTGCCCCTGTGTAGATAGTAGCCTCTGATACTCTGGTTGTCCTCGGAAACAATGACGAACAGAGGATCATATTCCCAGGTAACAATCGTACTGCCTCTATGTGCAGGTGATGGAAGCTCCGGTGGCTAGCCGGACTAGCGAGTTTGCCCATTTAGAACGGCAGTTGGATGTGGCAGATGCCGACATCGAGCTTGTTAACAAAAGGCTTGACGGGGCACAGGGTAAGTGTCATTATCTGGTAAACGCCACATAGGAAGAGCAGCATGATGCCAGTATCTTTAATATCTTGTGACTGCAGATGGAGCTGCCACTGTTGAAGCCTTGCGGGCAGACTTGCCCGATCCAAGGAACAAGCGAGGTTGGGTAATGCGGCTGCTTTGAAGGCGGCCGAAGAGTTGCAAGCCGAGAAGGCCGCACATGGCGAGAGCCGAGACAAGATGGCCAAGATGGCCATAGAATTAAAAGCCGCTGCCGACCGTTGTCGGGTTCTTGAAAAGGAAAACCAGGCGAAGGCATCGGACCTTGAGAAGGCTGCTGCGACGAGAAAAGACCTCCGCTCTGCTATGAGGGCAAAGAAGGAGGAGCTGCGGGAAGCCGGGGATATTGTAGCTGCAAAATCCTTTATGGTGCGGAGGAAGTTCGGAGATCCACGGTATGCCCCTCTGGATCGGCTGTGGACTTCGGAGGATGTGTATATGGATTTGGCGGCGAGCGCTGCCGATGCGGCCAAGTACTTCCAGGGTCAGACGGACCGTGAAGTAGATCAGCTGTTTTGGAGACAATTCCATTCTTCCGAGCGTCCGCTTTCATTGACTGACCAATTAGCCGAATGGGCCGAACTAAATAGGTTGTCCGGACTCTCCATGAGGTCTATTGTGGATCAGTTATGGCCGGAAGGGTCAAAACCGAACAACTATTTCAGCTTGGTGCAGCAGTTACTTGATGTGGTGTCGCGCATTGATGCAATGAAGAGGTCGGCGTGCATAGAGGGCGCACGTATGGCCTTTACCCATGTCAAGGCATACTAGGCGGAGATGGATGCTACCAATGTTGCAGCGCGGGATTCGGCCATAGGTCGAAAGGCTGCTGAGCACTACTTTGAAGTTCTTGAGGGTGCCCGTTTGGTAGAGACCCAGTGCTCAAAAAATATTATGTTTGAGTGATATGTAATCTCATTGTAAGCAAAATGCTTTTATAAATTTTTATAAGGCTATTTTTATACTTTTGCCTGAAAGTAATATGATGCCTCATGGGCGGCCGTTTTTGTATACATGTGTATAACCTGAAAGATTGCAGTCGTCGGCTTCAACCCCCACGCATATAATGTGGAGGTGCTCGCAAAAACACGCGTTCACACTTAACCCAACGTCTTGGTCCTATTAAGGAGGTGATAGCGGAGCGAGCGAGGCAACAGGACTATAATGCTTTAACACTTTCACTTAGCCATAGGAGTTTGACAGTGGGGCTACTAGATAGCCCCTGGTGGCTCCGCACTCTCCCGATCTCGGGATGCGTACATGCCTTGCCGAAAAACGGCCCTTCATTAAGGCGGAGGAATTCTAACATTCCCACA
This sequence comes from Triticum monococcum, assembly GCA_034509565.1. Lineage (NCBI taxonomy): Eukaryota > Viridiplantae > Streptophyta > Magnoliopsida > Poales > Poaceae > Triticum > Triticum monococcum. The sequence goes on from CM067847.1 coordinate 704,172,754, forward strand.
GGTCATCGAGTGGTTCACCAGTCTCACGCTATATCATGACAGTCAGTTTTCGGCTTTCTCTACTGAGGTGCTCGTCCGGATGAACCAGGGCACAATCGCAGTAGTTCTCCTGGTGCTACCTTAGCCGGTAAAGCGGAACATAAGGCACCAAAACACAAGAGCCGGGCAAACCCAACATTTGACCAAAGACAATGATTCGAAGCTAATGCATATAGGGCCAAACTCGCGACGCCGAACACTCCCTAAGGTATTCGGTCTTTGTGGTATAAACCGGGCCTAAATAATGGCCTTTGTAAGAAGCCCCTTGTGTCCAGGTACGTGCATTGTTCTGACGTGGCCACATGCCAAGACGTCAGCATCCTTCTCAACGGTGGATATGTATCAACAAGAGACAGTAAAAAAGGTTTACGCAGGGTCTTAATCTAAAAAGAATCCTTGGAGCGGGTCCCTGCTGCACGACTGCGCCTGTGTCTCCGTTGTGCCGTATCCTGGACGGGTGTAGCACGATGATCGTCTGTAAAAGAGAGGAATTTAGTTGAAAAAGTTGTCGTGCAAAAAGATAGTTTGTTAAAGAAACCATGTATAATTCAAGATGATAAGAAATTGCCACTTGTCTGCGCGTGTTGAGCCCCTTGTATTGACAAATAGGGGTGTAACCATTTATTCAGTATAAGTAGCGGCACCGGACTCGATTGGTTGTGTCTGAGGTCTTGACGACCTATTGGATGCTTTCGCTGGTCCGGGCGCCTTTAATGTGCGGCTGCCAAGGTAGCCTCACTCTCTTCGGCGCGTAGAGATCGCATGATGTTTCCGTGCACTGTAATGATGCCACGTGGACCGGGCATCTTGAGTGTGAGGGAGGCGTAGTGTGGTATTGCATTAAAGCGAGCGAAAGCTTTGCGTCCGAGCAGTGCTTGATAGCCACTTTGAAATGGAGCGATGTGGAAAGTAAAATGCTCGCGACGGAAGTTATCGGGGGAGCCGAATATAACTTGTAGTAGGAGGGAGCCCGTACAACGGGCCCCTGGGCCTGGCGTTACTCCTTTAAAGGTAGTATTGCTACGGAGAATTTGTGTTGGGTCTAACCCCATCCCGCGGATTGTATCCTGATATATTAGGTTTAGGCTACTGCCGCCGTCCATCAAGACTCGTGTGAAGTGATATCCGCCAATTACTGGGTCTAATACCAGGGCAGCCCATCCTGCATATCGGATACTTGTTGAGTAATCGCGATGGTCGAAAGTGATCGGTTGAGACGACCAGTGGCAGGACTCCGCGGTGACAGGCACTTGGGTATATTTTCCTGGGAGTGCCACATTGTGTTTTCCCTTGATCACGTGTTACTGTTTTGACTTCGGGTGGAAATATCTGTTGTTCCCCCATGTCTTGCTTGGGGGGCTCGTCCTCGTCTTCACTTGGTGTATCCTCCCCCTTGTGTATGGCGTTGAGCTTGCCGGACTGCTTGAAGACCCAACATTCTCTGTGGGTATGATTAGCGGGTTTACCAGGGGTACTATGGATATGGCATACTTGGTCCAGAATTTTGTTGAGGCTGGACAGTTCATCCCTGGTGCCTTTAGGGGGGGGGGGCTTTTGACCTAGCCGAGAGTTTTTGAATCCGGCATTTACTGTCGTGCCCTTCGTGCTGTCTTCTTTAATCCGGCGTTTGTTATTGTTGTTGCATCGTGATTTCCCATTTCCATCTCTAACTTCAGATGTACTGGGGTCGCTGGTGCTGCATCTGGCTAGCCAGCTGTCCTCACCCGTGCAAAAGCGGGTCATGAGGTTTGTTAATGCGGCCATCGTTCTTGGCTTATTTTGGCCGAGGTGTCTGGCGAGCCATTCGTCACGGACGCTATGCTTAAAAGCTGCCAAGGCTTCGGCGTCCGGACAGTCCACAATCTGGTTCTTTTTAGTAAGAAACCTGTTCCAAAGCTTTCGGGCTGACTCTCCGGGTTGTTGAGTTATATGACTCAAATCGTCCGCATCCGGAGGTCGGACATAAGTCCCTTGAAAATTTGCCCGAAAGGCGTCTTCGAGCTCCTCCCAACTTCCAATGGAGCTTTCGGGGAGGCCTTTGAGCCAGTGACGAGATGGCCCTTTGAGCTTGAGGGATAAATACTTGATGGCGTGGAGATCATCTCCTCAAGCCATATGGATATGGAGGATGTAGTCCTCAATCCAGACCCCAGGGTCTGTTGTTCCATCATATGCCTCTATGTTTACGGGCTTGAATCCCTCTGGAAATTCATGGTCCAGTACCTCATCGATGAAACATAGGGGGTGTGCGGCACCCCTGTAGCTGGGTGTACCGCGTTGTTCGGATGTTTGTGTTGCATTGTATGCTGGGGCGCGCTTGCGTGGTCCATAGATGGATCTTGTTGCACCGTCCTTTGGGTGCGAGCCCTCGCATGGGTCGCGTATTGTATTGTGAGCGGCGTTGTATGCCGCTCTGTGTTGGTAGAGGGGTCGTCTATCCAACCAGGTGGCTGCTTTGATATTTGGTTGTGGGGGGGTCTGAAGCCTCCTCATTGAATTCGGGTAGCAGCTTCCGCTTTGGGTAGCTTTTGGAGGGGCGATTGTCACCGTTCCTCGCTTTTGTGTTGAGTATTTTGCTCCATCTGATGTGGAGTGTGTCTTGCACAGTCTTGAGCCTTTGCTTCTGCTTTTTCAGACTCCTCGCGGTGGCAACAAGCCTTTTGCGGGCAGTCTGCTGCTTCGGGTGCCTGTCCGGCGTTACGTCGTCCGGACCATTATCCTTGATAGGATTTGTTTGTTCGGTTTGATTAACCAGATTGCCATTGTCCGGCAGTTGTTCGCCTTGCTCCAGCGCTGGGTCTGTGTGATCGTTATTTCTGTCGAGGCGGGATTTGGGGCAGCGCTTGCGTCGCCGCTTTGACAGCTTTTCGAGGGAACAAGCCTTCGGTGCGTCCTTCCGCTCCTCGTCGTCATCTTTTGGTGCGTCCACCATGTATACGTCATATGACGAGGTGGTGTTCCAGGGCCCGATAGGCGCTGGTTCGTTATCGTCTCCTTCATCGGCATCCATATCATCGATGTCTTTGGAGTTGAAGTCGAGCATGTCGGTTAAATCGTCAACAGTGGCTACAAAGTGGGTGGTGGGTGGGCTTTGAATTTCTTCATCATCCGAATCCCAACCTTGCTGACTGTAGTCCGGCCAGGGCTCTCCTGATAAAGAGAGATACTTCAGTGTGTTCAGAATATCGCTGAAAGGCGAGTGCTGAAAGATGTCCGCGGCAGTAAACTCCATGATCGGCGCCCAATCGGATTCGATCGGCGGAGGGCGAGTGGTTCGGAGTCCAGAGAGGAGTCCGGCTCCTTGGAATCACGAATCTTGCGGAGTGCGGGGCTGGTGGTCGGCTCAATCGCCGTTGGGATCGCAGCCCCCGAGGCGGCGTCCAACCGCCCATCCTCGATCGGCGCAGTGGGCTCCGAATTAAGGATCGAAGCCAATGCGGGTGCGGCCTCCAGGGCACTGTTCGGCGGCAGAGCTAGATCATGCTCGTTGGGACAGTGCGGCGTGCTCGGCAGTGGCTCGAATCCGTCGAAGATCAAGTCCCCGCGGATGTCAGCCGTGTAGTTTAAACTTCCAAATCTGACCTGACGGCTAGGGGCGTAACTTTCGATCTGCTCCAGATGGCCCAGTGAATTGGCCCGCAGTGCGAAGCCGCTGAAGACGAAGATCTGTCCGGGGAGGAAGGTGTCACCCTGGACTGCATCGCTGTTGATGATCGTTGGAGCCATCGAGCCTGACGGCGACGACACAGAGGAACTCTCAATGAAAGCACCAATGTCGGTGTCAAAACCGGCGGATCTCGGGTAGGGGGTCCCGAACTGTGCATCTAGGCCGGATGGTAACAGGAGGCAAGGGACACGAAGTTTTACCCAGGTTCGGGCCCTCTCGATGGAGGTAAAACCCTACGTCCTGCTTGATTAATATTGATGATATGGGTAGTACAAGAGTAGATCTACCACGAGATCGGAGAGGCTAAACCCCAGAAGCTAGCCTATGGTATGATTGTTGTGTATGAATATGATGTCCTACGGACTAAAACCCTCCGGTTTATATAGACACTGGATAGGGTTAGGGTTAAATAGATTCGGTTACAATGGTAGGAGATCTGTATATCCGTATTGCCAAGCTTGCCTTCCACGTCAAGGAAAGTCCCTTCCGGACACGGGACGGAGTCTTCAATCTTCTATCTTCATAGTCCATGAGTCCGGCTGAACGTATAGTCCGGCCATCCGGACACCCCCTAATCCAGGACTCCCGCAAAAACCTTTGGGAAGACTCATGGAAAGTCTTGTTGATCATGCTGTAAAAAACAGAAACTTTAGCGCTCACGAGAATTGATGCCATTTTTATTTGGAAAGTGATATTTAGTTAATTATTTTGCAAATGATTAATAGATAAATTCCTCAGGTCCAGAAATTTATTTGAGGTCGAGAAGTATACGTTTGATTCATATTACTACAGACTTTTTTGTTTTTGACACATTATATTTTCATTGTGTTGTTTACTTATTTTGATGAATCTATGGCTAGTAAAATAGTTTATAAACCATAGAGAAATTGGAATACAGTAGGTTTAACACCAATATAAATAAAGCATGAGTTCTTTACAGTACCTTGAAGTATTGATTTATTTTCTTGTACTAACGGAGCTTACGAGTTTTCTGTTAAGTTTTGTGTTGTGAAGTTTTCAAGTTTTGGGTAAAGATTCGATGGACTATGGAATAAAGAGTGGCAAGAGCCTAAGCTTGGGGATGCCCAAGGCACCCCAAGGTAATATTCAAGGACAACCAAAATCCTAAGCTTGGGGATGCCCCGGAAGGCATCCCCTCTTTCGTCTTCGTTCATCGGTAACTTTACTTGGAGCTATATTTTTATTCGCCACATGATATGTGTTTTGCTTGGAGCATCATTTTATTTTATTTCGTTGTGCTTGCTGTTTGAAAAAAATACCAAGATCTGAAATCAATGTTGTGGATATGGCTTATCGGGAACTTATCGGTCGACCCATGATAAGGGGTAAATCGGCCAGTTTATCGGCATATCGGCTGATTTATCGTCATATCGGTTGATTTATCGTCTGATATATCTTATCGGTCAGACACTGGTAAGCGATAAATCGGCCGATTTATTGGAATATCGAAAGATATCTTGAACAGTGTCTGAAATTATTAAATGTTAGAGAGTCTTCACATAGTTGCATAATCATTCAACTACTCATTGATCTTCGCTTGTATCTTTTGGAGTAGTTTGTCATTTGCTCTAGTGCTTCATTTATATCTTTTAGAGCATGGTGGTAGTTTTATTTTGAAGAAATAGATGAACTCTCATGCTTCACTTAGATTATTTTGAGAGTCTTAATAGCATGGTAATTTGCTTAAAATCCTAATATGCTAGGTATTCAAGAATAATAAAACTTTCTTATGAGTGTGTTGAATACTAAGAGAAGTTTGATGCTTGATCATTGTTTTGAGATATGGGGGTAATAATATCAAAGTCATGCTAGTTGAGTAGTTGTGAATTTGAGAAATACTTGTGTTGAAGTTTGCAAGTCCCGTAGCATGCACATATGGTAAATGTTGTGTAACAAATTTGAAACATGAGGTGTTATTTGATTGTCCTCCTTATGAGTGGCGGTCGGGGACGAGCGATGGTCTTTTCCTACCAATCTATCCCCCTAGGAGCATGCGCGTAGTGCCGAGGTTTTTGATGACTTGTAGATTTTTGCAACAAGTATGTGAGTTCTTTATGACTAATGTTGAGTCCATGGATTATACGCACTCTCACCCTTCCATCCTTGCTAGCCTCTTCGGTACCGTGCATTGCTCTTTCTCACATTGAGAGTTGGTGCAAACTTCACCGGTGCATCCAAACCCCGTGATACAATACGCTCTGTCACACATAAACCTCCTTATATCTTCCTCAAACAGCCACCATACCTACTATTATGGCATTTCCATAGCCATTCCGAGATATATTGCCATGCAACTTTCCATCATTCCGTTATTATAACACACTCCATCATTGTCATATTGCTTTGCATGATCATGTAGTTGACATCGTAATTGTGGCAAAGCCACCATTCATAGTTTTTCATACATGTCACTCTTGGTTCATTGCATATCCCGGTACACCGCCGGAGGCATTCATATAGAGTCATCTTTGTTCTAGTATCGAGTTGTAATCATTGAGTTGTAAATAAATAGAAGTGTGATGATCATCATTATTAGAGCATTGTCCCAAGTGAGGAATAAAAAAAGGCCATAAAAAAGAGAAGGCCCAAAAAAGATAAATGCCATAAAAAAGAAAAAGGCCCAAAAAAGAGAGAAAAAGAGAGAAAAAGAGAGAAGGGACAATGCTACTATCCTTTTCCACACTTATGCTTCAAAGTAGCACCATGATCTTTATGATAGAGAGTCTCTCATGCTATCACTTTCATATACTAGTGGGAATTTTTCATTATAGAACTTGGCTTGTATATTCCAACAATGGGCCTCCTCAAGTGCCCTAGGTCTTCGTGAGAAAGCAAGTTGGATGCACTTAGTTTCTTTTGTTGAGCTTTCATAAATTTATAGCTCTAGTGCATCCGTTGCATGGCAATCCCTACTACTTGCATTAACATCAATCGGTGGGCATCTCCATAGCCCATTGATTAGCCTCGTTGATGTGAGACTTTCTCCTTTTTGTCTTCTCCACATAACCCCCCTCATTATATTCTATTCCACACATAGTGCTATATCCATGGCTCGCGCTCATGTATTGTGTGAAAGTTTATGAGTTTGAGATTACTAAATTATGAAACAATTGCTTGGCTTGTCATCGGGGTTGTGCATGATGAGAGCATTCTTGTGTGACGAAAATGAAACATGACTAAACTATATGATTTTGTAGGGATGAACTTTCTTTGGCCATGTTATTTTGAGAAAATATAATTGCTTAGTTAGTATGCTTGAAGTATTATCTTTTTTATGTCAGTATGAACTTTTGTCTTGAATCTTTCGGATCTGAATATTCATACCACAATTAAGAAGAATTACATTAAAATTATGCCAAGTAGCACTCCGCATCAAAAATTCTGTTTTTATCATTTACCTACTCGAGGACGAGCAGGAATTAAGCTTGGGGATGCTGATACTTCTCCAACGTATCTATAATTTTTGATTGCCCCATGCTATATTATCTACTATTTTGAATGTTTATGGGCTTTATTATACACTTTTATATCATTTTTGGGACTAACCTATTAACCCAGAGCCCAGTGCCAGTTTCTGTTTTTACCCTGTTTTAGGGTTTCGAAGAAAAGGAAAACCAAACGGAGTCCAATTGACCTGAAACTTCACGGAACTCATTTTTGGAAGGAAAGAAGCCCAGAAGACTTGGAGTGCACGTCGGGGGATCTGCGAGGAGGTCACGAGGCAGGGGACGCGCCCACCCCCTGGGCGCGCCCTCCACCCTCGTGGCCCCCCTGATGTACTTCTTCTTCCTATATATCTCCATATACCCTAAAAACATCCATGGGCATAATAGATCGGGAGTTCCGCCGCCAGAAGCCTCCGTAGCCACCGAAAGCCAATCTAGACCCGTTCCGGCACCCTGCCGGAGGGGGCAATCTCTCTCCGGTGGCCATCTTCATCATCCCGGTGCTCTCCATGACGAGGAGGGAGTAGTTCTCCCTCGGGGCTGAGGGTATGTACTAGTAGCTATGTGTTTGATCTCTCTCTCTCTCGTGTTCTTGAGGTGATACGATCTTGATGTATCGCGAGCTTTGCTATTATAGTAAGATCCTATGATGTTTCTCCCCCCCTCTACTCTCTTGTAATTAATTAAGTTTCCCCTTTGAAGTTATCTTATCGGATTGAGTCTTTATAGATTTGAGAACACTTGATGTATGTCTTGCCGGGCGTATCTGTGGTGACAATGGGATATCACGTGACTCACTTGATGTATGCTTTGGTGACCATCTTGCGGGTTCCGCCCATGAACCTATGCATAGGGGTTGGCACACGTTTTCGTCATGATTCTCCGGTAGAAACTTTGGGGCACTCTTTGAGGTTCTATGTGTTGGTTGAATAGATGAATCTGAGATTGTGTGATGCATATCGTATAATCATACCCCACGGATACTTGAGGTGACATTGGAGTATCTAGGTGACATTAGGGTTTTGGTTGATTTGTGTCTTAAGGTGTTGTTCTAGTACAAACTCTAGGGCTGTTTGTGACACTCATAGGAATAGCCCAACGGATTGATTGGAAAGAATAACTTTGAGGTGGTTTCGTACCCTACCATAATCTCTTCGTTCGTTCTCTGCTATTAGTGACTTTGGAGTGACTCTTTGTTGCATGTTGAGGGATAGTTATGTGATCCAATTATGTTAGTATTGTTGAGAGGACTTGCACTAGTGAAAGTATGAACCCTAGGTCTTATTTCCTATCATTGCAATACCGTTTACGCTCACTTTTATCATTAGTTACCTTGCTGTTTTTATAATTTCAGATTACAAATACCTTTATCTACTATCCATATACCACTTGTATCACCATCTCTTCGCCGAACTAGTGCACCCATACAATTTACCATTGTATTGGGTGTGTTGGGGACACAAGAGACTCTTTGTTATTTGGTTGCAGGGTTACTTGAGAGAGACCATCTTCATCCTACGCCTCCCACGGATTGATAAACCTTAGGTCATCCACTTGAGGGAAATTTGCTACTGTCCTACAAACCTCTGCACTTGGAGGCCCAACAACATCTACAAGAAGAAGGTTGTGTAGTACACATCATGGAGCATATGAGATGTTTCAGGAGTTGAAGTTGATATTTCAAGAAAATGCCCAGATTGAGAGATATGAAGTCTCCAATAAGTTCTACAGCTGCAAAAATGGAGGAGAATAATTCTGTCAGTGAACACATACTCAGAATGTCTGGGTACCACAATCACTTGACTTAGCTGGGAGTTAATCTTCAGGTTGATAGTGTCATTGACGGAGTTCTTCAATCACTACCACCAAGCTACAAAAGCTTCGTGACAAATTATAATATGCAAGGGATGGATAAGACAATTCCCGAGCTCTTCGCGATGCTAAATGCTGCGGAGGTAGAAATCAAGAAAGAGCATCAAGTTTTGATGGTCAACAAGACCACCAGTTTCAAGAAGAAGGGCAAAGGAAAGAAGTGGAACTTCAAGAAGAACGGCAAGCAAGTTTCTGCTCAAGTGAAGAAGCCCAAGTCTGGACCTAAGCCTAAGACTGAGTGCTTCTACTACAAAGGGACTAGTCACTGGAAGTGGAGCTGCTCCAAGTATTTGGCGGTAAGAACGATGGCAAAGTGAAAGGTATATTTGATATACATGTCATTGATGTGTACTTTACTAATGCTCGCAGTAGCGCCTGTGTATTTGATACTGGTTCTGTTGCTAATATTTGCAATTCAAAAAAGGGGCTATGGATTAAGCGAAGATTTGCTAAGGACGAGGTGACGATGCGTGTGGGAAATGGTTCCAAAGTCGATGTGATCACCGTCGGCATGCTACCTCTACATATACCTTCGGGATTAGTTTTAGACCTGAATAATTGTTATTTGGTGCCAGTGTTAAGCATCAACATTATATCTGGATCTTGTTTGATGCGAGACTATTATTCATTTAAATTAGATAATAATGGTTGTTCTATTTATATGAGTAATACCTTTTGTGGTCATGCACCCTTGATGAGTGGTCTATTTTTACTAAATCTTGATAGTAGTGATACACATATTCATAGTATTGAAGCCAAAAGATATAAGTTTAATAATGATAGTGCAACTTATTTGTGGCACTGCCATTTAGGTCATATTAGTGTAAAGCACATGAAGAAACTCGATGCTGATGGGCTTTTGGAATCACTTGATGCTTGTGAACCATGCCTCATGGGCAAGATGACTAAGGCTCCATTCTCTGGAACAATGGAATGATCAACAGACTTATTGGAAATAATACATATTGATGTATGCAGTCCGATGAGTGTTGATGCTCATGGCGGGTATCATTATTTTCTGACCTTCAAGAATGATTTGAGTAGATATGGGTATGTCTACTTGATGAAACATAAGTCTGAAAAATTTGAAAAGTTCAAAGAATTTCAGAGTGAAGTGGAAAATCATCGTACCAAGAAAATTAAGTTTCTACAATCTAATTGTGGAGGTGAATATTTGAGTTATGAGTTTGGTCTTCATTTGAAACAATGCGGAATAGTTTCACAACTCACGCCACCTGGAACACCACAGCGTAATGGTGTGTCCGAATGTCGTAACCGCACTTTATTAGATATGGTGCGATCAATGATGTCTCTTACTGATTTACCGCTATCAGTTTGAGGTTATGCTTTAGAGACAGCTGCATTCACGTTAAATAGGGCACCATCGAAATCCGTTGAGATGACACCATATGAATTGTGGTTTAGCAAGAAACCCAAGTTGTCGTTTCTTAAAGTTTGGGGCTGCGATGCTTATGTGAAAAAGCTTCAACCTGATAAGCTCGAACCCACATCGGAGAAATGTTTCTTCATAGGATACCTAAAGGAGACTGTTGGGTACACCTTCTATCACAGATCCGAAGGCAAGATATTCGTTGCTAAAAATAGATCCTTTCTAGAGAAGGAGTTTCTCTCGAAAGAAGTGAGTGGGAGGAAAGTAGAACTTGATGAGGTAATTGTACCTGCTCCCTTATTAGAAAGTAGTTCACCACAGAAATCAGTTCCAGTGATTCCTACACCAATTAGTGACGAAGCTAATGATGATGATCATGAAACTTCTGATCAAGTTACTACCGAACCTCGTAGGTCAACCAGAGTAAGATCCGCACCAGAGTGATATGGTAATCCTGTTCTGGAGGTCATGTTACATGACCATGACGAGCCTACGAACTATGAGGAAGCGATGATGAGCCCAGATTCCGCGAAATGGCTTGAGGCCATGAAATATGAGATGGGATCCATGTATGAGAACAAAGTATGGACTTTGGTTGACTTGCCTGATGATCGGCAAGCCATAGAGAATAAATGTATCTTCAAGAACAAGACTGACGCTGGCGGTAATGTTACTGTCTACAAATCTCGACTTGTCGCGAAAGGTTTTCGATAAGTTCAAGGAGTTGACTACGATGAGACCTTCTCCCCCGTAGCAATGCTTAAATCCGTCCGAATCATGTTAGAAATTGCGGCATTTTATGATTATGAAATTTGGCAAATGGATGTCAAAATTGCATTCCTTAATGGATATCTTAAAGAAGAGTTGTATATGATGCAACCAGAAGGTTTTGTCGATCCAAAAGGTGCTAACAAAGTGTGTAAGCTCCAGCGATCCATTTATGGACTGGTGCAAGCATCTCGGAGTTGGAATATACACTTTGATAGTGTGATCAAAGCATATGGTTTTATACAGTCTCTTGGAGAAGTCTGTATTTACAAGCAAGTGAGTGGGAGCTCTGTAGCATTTCTAATATTATATGTGGATGACATATTGTTGATTGGAAATAATACTGAATTTCTGAATAGCATAAAAGGATACTTGAATAAGAATTTTTCAAAGAAAGACCTCGGTGAAGCTGCATATATATTGGGCATCAAGATCTATAGAGATATATCAAGACGCTTAATTGGACTTTCACAAAGCACATACCTTGATAAAGTTTTGAAGAAGTTCAAAATGGATCAAGCAAAGAAAGGGTTCTTGCCTGTGTTACAAGGTGCGAAATTGAGTCAGGCTCAATGCCCGACCACTGCAGAAGATAGAGAGAAAATGAAAGTCATTCCCTATGCTTCAGCCATAGGTTCTATCATGTATGCAATGCTGTGTACCAGACCTGATGTGTGCCTTGATATTAGTTTACCGGGGAGGTACCAAAGTAATCCAGGAGTGGATCACTGGACAGCGGTTAAGAACATCCTGAAATACCTGAAAAGGACTAAGGATATGTTTCTCGTTTATGGAGGTGACAAAGAGCTCGTCATAAATGGTTACGTCGATGCAAGCTTTGACATTGATCCGGATGACTCTAAGTCACAAACCGGATACGTATTTTTATTGAATGGTGAAACTATTAGTTGGTGCAGTTCTAAACAGAGCGTCGTGGCGGGATCTACGTGTGAAGCGGAATACATAGCTGCTTCAGAAGCAGCAAATGAAGGAGTCTGGATGAAGGAGTTCATATCCGATCTAGGTGTAACACCTAGTGCATCGGGTCCAATGAAAATCTTTTGTGAAAATACTGGTGCAATTGCCTTGGCAAAGGAATCAGATTTCACAAGAGAACCAAGCACATCAAGAGACGCTTCAATTCCATCGGCGATCAAGTCAAGGAAAGAGACATAGAGATTTGCATGATACATACGGATCTGAATGTTGTAGACCCGTTGACTAAGCCTCTCTCACGAGCAAAACATGATCAACACCAAGACTCCATGGGTGTTAGAATCATTACAACGTAATCTAGATTATTGACTCTAGTGCAAGTGGGAGACTGAAGGAAATATGCCCTAGAGGCAATAATAAAGTTTTTATTTATGTTTCCTTATATCATGATAAATGTTTATTATTCATGCTAGAATTGTATTAACCAGAAACTTAGTACATGTGTGAATACATAGACAAAACAGAGTGTCACTAGTATGCCTCTACTTAACTAGCTCATTAATCCAAGATGGTTAAGTTTCCTAGCCATAGACATGAGTTGTCATTTGATGAACGGGATCACATCATTAGAGAATGATGTGATTGACATGACCCATCCGTTAGCTTAGCACTTTGATCGTTTAGTTTATTCCTATTGCTTTCTCCATAACTTATACATGTTGCTATGACTATGAGATTATGCAACTCCCGAATACCGGAGGAACACTTAGTGTGCTATCAAGCGTCACAATGTAACTGGGTGATTATAAAGATGCTCTACAGGTGTCTCTGATGGTGTTTGTTGAGTTGGCATAGATCGAGATTAGGATTTGTCACTCTGATTGTCGGAGAGGTATCTCTGGGCCCTCTCGGTAATGCACATCACTATAAGCCTTGCAAGCAATGTGACTAATGAGTTAGTTATGGGATGTTGCATTATGGAACGAGTAAAGAGACTTGCCGGTAACGACATTGAACTGTTAGGGAACGTAGTAATTTCGAAAATTTTCCTACGCACACGCAAGATCATGGTGATGCACAGCAACGAGAGGGGAGAGTGTTGTCTACGTACCAACGCAGACCGACTGCGGAAGCGATCACACAACGTAGAGGAAGTAGTCGTACGTCTTCTTCCCGATCCGACCGATCCAAGCACCGTTACTCCAGCACCTTCGAGTTCTTAGCACACGTTCAGCTCGATGACGATCCCCGGGCTCCAATCCAGCAAAGCTTCGGGGAGGAGTTCCGTCAGCACGACGGCGTGGTGACGATCTTGATGTACTACCGACGCAGGGCTTCGCCTAAGCACTGCAACGGTACGATCGAGGTGGAATTTGGTGGCAGGGGGCACCGCACACGGCTAAGGAGCCATCTCAAGGATCAAGTTGTGTGTCTTGGGGTGCCCCCTGCCCCCGTATATAAAGGTTGGAGGAGGGGGGGCCGGCCGGCCAGGGAGAGGAGGCGCAGGGGAGTCCTACTCCCACCGGGAGTAGGACTCCTCCCCCCAATCCTAATCCTATTAGGACTCCCGGGGGAAAAGGAGAGAGAAGGGGGGCCGGCCCCTATCCTAGTCCTACTAGGACTTTGGGAAGGGGGGCGCCGGCCAGCTTGGGCCTTTTCCCTTTTTCTCTTTTTCCACTAAGGCCCAATAGGCCCATTAGTCTCCCGGGGGGTTCCGGTAACCCTCCCGGTATTCCGGTAAAATCCCGATTTCACCCGGAACACTTCCGATGTCCAAACATAGGCTTCCAATATATCAATCTTTACGTCTCGACCATTTCGAGACTCCTCGTCATGTCCGTGATCTCATCCGGGACTCCGAACAACCTTCGGTACATCAAAAGGCATAAACTCATAATAACTGTCATCGTAACGTTAAGCGTGTGGACCCTACGGTTCGAGAACAATGTAGACATGACCGAGACACGTCTCCGGTCAATAACCAATAGCGGGACCTGGATGCCCATATTGGCTCCTACATATTCTACGAAGATCTTTATCGGTCAGACCGCATAACAACATACGTTGTTCCCTTTGTCATCGGTATGTTACTTGCCCGAGATTCGATCGTCGGTATCCAATACCTAGTTCAATCTCGTTACCGGCAAGTCTCTTTACTCATTCCGCAAAACATCATCTCACAACTAACTTATTAGTTGCAGTGCTTGCAAGGCTTATGTGATGTGCATTACCGAGAGGGCCCAGAGATACCTCTCCGACAATCGGAGTGACAAACCCTAATCTCGAAATACGCCAACCCAACATCTACCATTGGAGACACCTGTAGTACTCCTTTATAATCACCCAGTTACGTTGTGACGTTTGGTAGTACCCAAAGTGTTCCTCCGGTAAACGGGAGTTGCATAATCTCATAATTATAGGAACATGTATAAGTCATGAAGAAAGCAATAGCAACATACTAAACGATCGGGTGCTAAGCTAATGGAATGGGTCATGTCAATCAGATCATTCTACTAATGATGTGACCTCGTTAATCAAATAACAACTCTTTGTTTATGGTTAGGAAACATAACCATCTTTGATTAACGAGCTAGTCAAGTAGAGGCATACTAGTGACACTCTGTTGGTCTATGTATTCACACATGTATTATGTTTCCGGTTAATACAATTCTAGCATGAATAATAAACATTTATCATGATATAAGGAAATAAATAATAACTTTATTATTGCCTCTAGGGCATATTTCCTTCAGTCTCCCACTTGCACTAGAGTCAATAATCTAGTTCACATCGCCGTGTGATTTAACAGCAATAGTTCACATCACCATGTGACTAACACCCATAGTTCACATCGTCATGTGACCAACACTCAAAGGGTTTACTAGAGTCAGTAATCTAGTTCACATCTCTATGTGATTAATGCCCAAAGAGTACTAAGGTGTGATCATGTTTTGCTTGTGAGATAATTTTAGTCAACGGGTCTGTCACATTCAGATCCGTGAGTATTTTGCAAAATTCTTTGTCTATAATGCTCTGCACGGAGCTACTCTAGCTAATTGCTCCCACTTTCAATATGTATCCAGATTGAGACTTATAGATTCATCTGGATCAGTGTCAAAACTTGCATCGGCGTAACCCTTTACGACGAACCTTTTGTCAATTCCATAATCGAGAAACATATCCTTATTTCACTAAGGATAATTCTGACCGCTGTCCAGTAATCTACTCCTAGATCACTATTGTACTCCCTTGCCAAATCAGTGCAGGGTATACAATAGATCTGGTATACAGCATGACATACTTATAGAACCTATGGCCAATGCATAGGGAATGACTTTCATTCTCTTTCTATCTTCTGTCATGGTCGGGCTTTGAGTCTTACTCAACTTCACACCTTGTAATACAGGCAAGAACTCTTTCTTTGACTGTTCCATTTTGAACTACTTCAAAATCTTGTCAAGGTATGTACTCATTGAAAAAACTTATCAAGCGTCTTGATCTATCTCTATAGATCTTGGAGCTCAATATGTAAGCAGCTTCACCGAAGTCTTTCTTTGAAAAACTCCTTTCAAACACTCCTTTTATGCTTTACAGAATAATTCTACATTATTTCCGATCAACAATATGTCATTCACATATACTTATCAGAAATGTTGTAGTGCTCCCACTCACTTTCTCGTAAATACAGGCTTCACCGTAAGTCTGTATAAAACTATATGCTTTAATCAACTCATCAAAGCGTATATTCCAACTCCGAGATGTTTGCACCAGTCCACAGATAGATCGCTGGAGCTTGCATATTTAGTTAACACCTTTAGGATCGACAAAACCTTCTAGTTGCATCGTATACAACTCTTCTTTAGCAAATCCATTAAGGAATGCAGTTTTGTTTATCCATTTGCCAGATTTCATAAAATGCGGCAATTGCTAACATGATTCGGACGGACTTAAGCATCGCTACGGGTGAGAAGGTCTCATCGTAGTCAACCCCTTGAACTTGTCGAAAACCTTTTGCGACAAGTCGAGCTTTATAGACAGTAATGTTACCGTCAGCGTCAGTCTTTTTCTTGAAGATCCATTTATTCTCAATTGCTTGCCGATCATCGGGCAAGTCAACCAAAGTCCATACTTTGTTCTCATACATGGATCCCATCTCAGATTTCATGGCCTCAAGCCACTTTGCGGAATCTGGGCTCACCATCGCTTCTTCATAGTTCGTAGGTTCCTCATGATCTAGTAGCATGACTTCCAGAACTGGATTACCGTACCACTCTGGTGCGGATCTCACTCTGGTTGATCTACGTGGTTCAGTAGTATCTTGTCCTGAAGCTTCATGATCATCATCATTAGCTTCCTCACAGATTGGTATAGGTGTCGCAGAAACAGTTTTCTATGATCTACTATTTTCCAATAAGGGAGCAGGTACAGTTACCTCGTCAAGTTCTACTTTCCTCCCACTCACTTCTTTCGAGAGAAACTCCTTCTCTAGAAATGATCCATTCTTAGCAACGAATGTCTTGCCGTCGGATCTGTGATAGAAGGTGTATCCAATAGTTTCCTTTGGATATCCTATGAAGACGCACTTCTCCGATTTGAGTTTGAGCTTATCAGGATGAAACTTTTTCATATAAGCATCGTAACTCCAAACTTTAAGAAACGACAACTTTGGTTTCTTGCCAAACCATAGTTCAGATTGTGTCGTCTCAACGGACTTAGATGGTGCCCTATTTAACGTGAATGCAGCTGTCTCTAATGTATAACCCCAAAATGATAGTGGTAAATCGGTAAGATACATCATAGATCGCACTGTATCTAATAAAGTACGGTTATGACGCTCAGACACACCATTATGCTGTGGTGTTCCAGGTGGCGTGAGTAGTGAAACTATTCCACATTGTTTTTAACTGAAGACCAAACTCGTAACTCAAATATTTGTCTCCGTGATCAGATCGTAGAAACTTTATTTTCTTGTCACGATGATTTTCACTTCACTCTGAAATTCTTTGAACTTTTCAAATGTTTCAGACTTATGTTTCATCAAGTAGATATACTCATATCTGCTTAAATCATCTGTGAAGATCAGAAAATAATGATACCTGTCGCGAGCCTCAATATTCATCGGACCACATACATCAGTATGTATGATTTCAACAAATCTGTTGCTCGCTCCATTGTTCCGAAGAACGGCGTTTTAGTCATCTTGCCCAAAAAGCATGGTTCGCAAGCATCAAGTGATTCATAATCAAGTGATTCCGAAAGCCCATCAGCATGGAGTTTCTTCATGCGTTTTATACCAATATGACCTAAACGGCAGTGCCACAAATAAGTTGCACTATCATTATTAACTTTGCATCTTTTGGTTTCAATATGTGTATCACTACGATCGAGATCCAACGAACTTGTTTCATTGGGTGTATGACCATCGAAGGTTTTATTCATGTAAACAGAACAACAATTATTCTCTGACTTTAATGAATAACCATATTGCAATAAACATGATCAAATCATATTCATGCTCGATGCAAACACCAAATAACACTTATTTAGGTTCAACACTAATCCCGAAATTATGGGGAGTGTGCGATGATGATCATATCAATCTTGGAACCACTTCCAACACACATCGTCACTTCACCCTTAACTAGTCTCTGTTTATTCTGCAACTCCCGTTTCGAGTTACTAATCTTAGCAACTGAACTAGTATCAAATACTGAGGGTTTGCTATAAACACTAGTAAAGTACACATCAATAACATGTATATCAAATATACTTATGTTCACTTTGCCATCCTTCTTATCCGCCAATCACTTGGGGTAGTTCCGCTTCTAGTGACTAGTCCCTTTGTAGTAGAAGCACTTAGTCTCAGGCTTAGGATCAGACTTGGGCTTCTTCACTTGAGCAGCAACTTGCTTGCCGTTCTTCTTGAAGTTCCCCTTCTTCCCTTTGCCCTTTTCTTGAAACTAGTGGTCTTGTCAACCATCAACACTTGATGTTTTTCTTGATTTCTACCTTCGTTGATTTCAGCATCACGAAGAGCTTAGGAATTAATTTTGTCATCCCTTGCATATTATAGTTCATCACGAAGTTCTACTAACTTGGTGATGGTGACTAGAGAATTCTGTCAATCACTATCTTATCTGGAAGATTAACTCCCACTTGATTCAAGCGTTTGTAGTACTCAGACAATCTGAGCACATGCTCACTAGTTGAGCGATTGTCGTCCATCTTTTAGCTATAGAACTTGTTGGAGACTTCATATCTCTCAACTCGGGTATTTGCTTGAAATATTAACTTCAACTCCTGGAACATCTCATATGGTCCATGACGTTCAAAACGTCTTTGAAGTCCCGATTCTAAGCCATTAAGCATGGTGCACTAAACTATCAAGTAGTCATCATATTGAGCTAGCCAAACGTTCATAACGTCTGCATCTGCTCCTGCAATAGGTCTTTCACCTAGCGGTGCATCAAGGACATAATTCTTCTGTGCAGCAATGAGGATAAACCTCTGATCACGGATCCAATCCGCATCTTTGCTACTAACATCTTTCAACACAATTTTCTCTAGGAACATATCAAAATAAACACAGGGAAGCAACAACGCGAGCTATTGATCTACAACATGATTTGCAAAATACTACCAGGACTAAGTTCATGATAAATTTAAGTTCAATTTAATCATATTACTTAAGAACTCCCACTTAGATAGACATCCCTCTAATCCTCTAAGTGATCACGTGATCCAAATCAACTAAACCATAACCGATCATCACGTGAGATGGAGTAGTTTTCAATGGTGAACATCGTTATGTTGATCATATCTACTATATGATTCACGCTCGACCTTTCGGTCTCTGTGTTCCGAGGCCATATATGCATATGCTAGGCTCGTCAAGTTTAACCTGAGTATTCTGCGTGTGCAAAACTGGCTTGCACCCGTTGTAGATGGACGTAGAGCTTATCACACCCGATCATCACGTGGTGTCTGGGCACGACGAACTTTGGCAACGGTGCATACTCAGGGAGAACACTTCTTGATAATTTAGTGAGAGATCATCTTATAATGCTACCGTCAATCAAAGAAAAAATAAGATGTATAAAAGATAAACATCATATGCAATCAAAATATGTGACATGATATGGCCATCATCATCTTGCTTCTTTGATCTCCATCTCCAAAGTACTGTCATGATCTCTGTCATCACCGGCATGACACCATGATCTCCATCATCTTGATCTATATCAATGTGTCGTCACACGGTCGTCTCGCCAACTATTGCTCTTGCAACTATTGCTATCGCATAGCGATAAAGTAAAGCAATTATTTGGCGCTTGCATCTTATGCAATAAAGAGACAACCATAAGGCTTTTGCCAGTTGCCGATAACTTCAACAAAACATGATCATCTCATACAACAACTTATATCTCATCAAGTCTTGACCATATCATATCACAACATGCCCTGCAAAAACAAGTTAGACGTCCTCTACTTTGTTGTTGCAAGTTTTACGTGGCTGCTACGGGCTTTAAGCAAGAACCAATCTCACCTACGCATCAAAACCACAATGATAGTTTGTCAAATAGACTCCGTTTTAACCTTCGCAAGGACAGGGCGTAGCCACACTCGGTTCAACTAAAGTTGGAGAAACAGTCACCCGCAAGTCACCTATGTGCAAAGCACGTCGGGGAAACCGGTCTCGCGTAAGCGTACGCGTAATGTCGGTCCGGGCCGCTTCATCCAACAATACCGCCGAACCAAAGTATGACATGCTGGTAGGCAGTATGACTTGTATCGCCCACAACTCACTTGTGTTCTACTCGTGCATATAACATCAAACCATAAAACCTAGGCTCGGATGCCACTGTTGGGGAACGTAGTAATTTCGAAAATTTTCCTACGCACACGCAAGATCATGGTGATGCACAGCAACGATAGGGGAGAGTGTTGTCTACGTACCAACGCAGACCGACTGCGGAAGCGATCACACAACGTAGAGGAAGTAGTCGTACGTCTTCTTCCCGATCCGACCGATCCAAGCACCGTTACTTCGGCACCTCCGAGTTCTTAGCACACGTTCAGCTCGATGACGATCCCCGGGCTCCGATCCAGCAAAGCTTCGGGGAGGAGTTCCGTCAGCACGACGGCGTGGTGACGATCTTGATGTACTACCGACGCAGGGCTTCGCCTAAGCACTGCAACGGTACGATCGAGGTGGAATTTGGTGGCAGGGGGCACCGCACACGGCTAAGGAGCGATCTCAAGGATCAAGTTGTGTGTCTTGGGGTGCCCCCTGCCCCCGTATATAAAGGTTGGAGGAGGGGGGGCCGGCCGGCCAGGGAGAGGAGGCGCAGGGGAGTCCTACTCCCACCGGGAGTAGGACTCCTCCCCCCAATCCTAATCCTATTAGGACTCCCGGGGGGAAAAGGAGAGAGAAGGGGGGCCGGCCCCTATCCTAGTCCTACTAGGACTTTGGGAAGGGGGGCGCCGGCCAGCTTGGGCCTTTTCCCTCTTTCTCTTTTTCCACTAAGGCCCAATAGGCCCATTAGTCTCCCGGGGGGTTCCGGTAACCCTCCCGGTATTCCGGTAAAATCCCGATTTCATCCGGAACACTTCCGATGTCCAAACATAGGCTTCCAATATATCAATCTTTACGTCTCGACCATTTCGAGACTCCTCGTCATGTCCGTGATCTCATCCGGGACTCCGAACAACCTTCGGTACATCAAAATGCATAAACTCATAATAACTGTCATCGTAACGTTAAGCGTGCGGACCCTACGGTTCGAGAACAATGTAGACATGACCGAGACACGTCTCCGGTCAATAACCAATAGCGGGACCTGGATGCCCATATTGGCTCCTACATATTCTACGAAGATCTTTATCGGTCAGACCGCATAACAACATACGTTGTTCCCTTTGTCATCGGTATATTACTTGCCGAGATTCGATCGTCGGTATCCAATACCTAGTTCAATCTCGTTACCGGCAAGTCTCTTTACTCGTTCCGCAATACATCATCTCACAACTAACTTATTAGTTGCAGTGCTTGCAAGGCTTATGTGATGTGCATTACCGAGAGGGCCCAGAGATACCTCTCCGACAATCGGAGTGACAAACCCTAATCTCGAAATACGCCAACCCAACATCTACCATTGGAGACACCTGTAGTACTCCTTTATAATCACCCAGTTACGTTGTGACGTTTGGTAGTACCCAAAGTGTTCCTCCGGTAAACGGGAGTTGCATAATCTCATAGTTATAGGAACATGTATAAGTCATGAAGAAAGCAATAGCAACATACTAAACGATCGGGTGCTAAGCTAATGGAATGGGTCATGTCAATCAGATCATTCTACTAATGATGTGACCTCGTTAATCAAATAACAACTCTTTGTTTATGGTTAGGAAACATAACCATCTTTGATTAACGAGCTAGTCAAGTAGAGGCATACTAGTGACACTCTGTTGGTCTATGTATTCACACATGTATTATGTTTCCGGTTAATACAATTCTAGCATGAATAATAAACATTTATCATGATATAAGGAAATAAATAATAACTTTATTATTGCCTCTAGGGCATATTTCCTTCATCAACTAGGTATGATGATACCGACGATCGAATCTCGGACAAGTAACATACCGATGACAAAGAGAACAATGTATGTTGTTATGCGGTTTGACCGATAAAGACCTTCGTAGAATATGTAGGAACCAATATGAGCATCCAGGTCCCGCTATTGGTTATTCACCGGAGATGAGTCTCGGTCATGTCTACATTGTTCTCGAACCCGTAGGGTCCGCACGCTTAACGTTCAATGACAATATGTATTGTGAGTTATGTGATTTGATGTACCAAAGGTTGTTCGGAGTCCCGTATGTGATCACGGACATGACGGGGAGTCTCGAAATGGTCGAGACATGAATATTGATATATTGGAAGGTTATGTTTGGACACCGGAAAGGTTTCGGATAGGTTCGGGCATTTTCCGAAGTACCAGGAGGTTACCGGAACCCCCCGGGGAGGTTAATGGGCCTTCATGGGCTTTAGTGGAAAAGAGAGGAGGCGGCCAAGAGTAGGGGCGCGCCTCCCCAAGCCCAATCTGAATTGGGTGGGGGGCGGCCCCCCTTTCCTTCTTCCCCACTTCCCTTTCCTTCCCCCTCCTAGTTGAACTAGCAAAGGGTGTAACCTACTCATAGTAGGAGTAGGATTCCCCCCTTGGGGCGCACCCTATGAGGCCGGCCGGCCCCCTCCTCCACTCCTTTATATACAGGGGAGGGGGCACCCCATATACACACAAGTTGATTTCTTAGTCGTGTGCGGTGCCCGGCCCCCTCCACAGATTTCCACCTCGGTCATATTGTCGTAGTGCTTAGGCGAAGCCCTGCATCGGTAAATTCATCATCACCGTCAACACGCCATCATGCTGACAAAACTCTCCCTCAGCCTCAGCTGGATCTATAGTTCGAGGACTTCACCGAGCTGAACATGTGCAGATCACGGAGGTGCCGTGCGTTCGGTACTTAATCGGTTGGATCGAGAAGACGTTCGACTACATCAACCGCGTTACTCAACGCTTCCGCTTTCGGTCTACGAGGATATGTAGACACATTCTCCCCTCTCATTGCTATGCATCTCCTAGATAGATCTTGCGTGATCGTAGGATTTTTTTTGAAATACAGTGTTCCCCAACAGATCCTATCTCGGATTTCATGGCCTCAAGCCATCTGTCGGAATCTGGGCTCATCATTGCTTCTTCATAGTTTGTAGGTTCGTCATGGTCTAGTAACATGACTTCCAGGACAGGATTACTGTACCACTCTGGTGTGGAACGTGCTCTGTTTGACCTACGAGGTCCACTAGTAACTTGATCCGAAGTTTCATGATCATCATCATTAGCTTCCTCTCTAGTTGGTGTAGGCATCACGAGAATGGATTTCTCTGATGTGCTACTTTCCAAATTGAGAGAAGGTATGATTACCTCATCAAGCTCTACTTTCCTCCCACTCACTTTTTCGAGAGAAACTCCTTCTCCAGAAAGGTTCCATTCTTAGCAATAAAGATCTTGCCTTCGGATCTGTGGTAGAAGGTGTACCATTTTGTTTCCTTAGGGTATCCTATCAAGACACACTTCTCCGATTTGGGTTCGAGC
Source organism: Triticum monococcum (assembly GCA_034509565.1). Classification (NCBI taxonomy): domain Eukaryota; kingdom Viridiplantae; phylum Streptophyta; class Magnoliopsida; order Poales; family Poaceae; genus Triticum; species Triticum monococcum. The sequence continues at coordinate 704,196,050 of CM067847.1, forward strand.
TTATCAGGCTGAATCCTTTTGACATAAGTGTCGCAACACCAAACTTTAAGAAACGGCAGCTTAGGTTTCTTTCCAAACCATAGTTCATACGTTGTCGTCTCAACAGATTTAGATGGTGCCCTATTTAATGTGAATGCAGATGTCACTAATGCATAACCCCAAAATGATACTGGTAAATCGGTAAGAGACATCATAGGTCGCACCACATCTAATAAAGTATGGTTACGGCATTCGGACACACCATTACGCTATGGTGTTCCAGGTGGCGTGAGTTGTGAAACTATTCCACATTGTTTTAAATGAAGGCCAAACTCGTGACTCAAATATTCGCCTCTGTGATCAGATCGTAGAAACTTTATTTTCTTATTACGATGATTCTCTACTTCAATCTGAAATTCTTTGAACTTTTCAAATGTTTCAGACTTGTGTTTCATTAAGTAGATATATCCATATCTGGTCTAATCATCTGTGAAGGTCAGAAAATAATGATACCCACTGTGTGCCTCAACACTCATTGGACCGCATACATCGGTATGCATTATCTCTAATAAGTCATTGGCTCGCTCCATTGTTCCGGAAAATGGAGTTTTAGTCATCTTGCCCATGAGGCATGGTTCTCAAGTATCAAATGATTCATAATCAAGTGATTCCAAAAGTCCATCTACATGGAGTTTCTTCATGTGCTTTACACCAATATGACCTAAACTACAGTCCCACAAATATGTTGCACTATCATTATCAGCTTTGCATCTTTTGGCATCAATATTATGAATATGTATATCACTACAATCGAGATTCAACAAAAATAGACCACTCATCAAGGGTGCACGACCATAAAAGATATTACTCATATAAATAGAACAACCATTATTCTCTGATTTAAATGAATAACCGCCTCGCACTAAACAAGATCCAGATATAATGTTCATGCTCAACGCTGGCACCAAATAACAATTATTCATGTCTAAAATTAATCCCGAAGGTAGATCTAGAGGTAGCATGCTGACAGCGATCACATCGACCTTGGAACCATTCCTGACGCGCATCTTCACCTCGTCCTTAGCCAATCTTCATTTAATCCATAGCTCCTATTTTGACTTAAAAATATGAGCAACCGAACCAGTATCAAATACCCAGGCGCTACTACGAGCATTAGTAAGGTACACATCAATAATATGTATATCAAATATACCTTTGTTCACTTTGCCATCCTTCTTATCCGCCAAATACTTGGGGCAGTTCCGCTTTCTGTGACCAGTTCCTTTGTAGTTGAAGCGCTCAGTTTCAGGCTTGGGTCCAACTTTGGGCTTCTTCCCGAGAGTGGAAACTTGCTTGCCATTCTTCTTGAAGTTCCCCTTCTTTCCCTTGACCTTTTTCTTGAAACTAGTGGTCTTGTTAACCATCAACACTTGATGCTCCTTCTTGATTCCTACCTCCGCAGCTTTGAGCATTGCGAAGAGCTCAGGAATTGTCTTGTCCATCCCTTGCATATTATAGTTCACCACGAAGCCTTTGTAGCTTGGTGGTAGTGATTGAAGAACTCTGTCAATAACACTATCAACTGGAAGATTAACTCCCAGCTGAGTTAAGTGATTATGATACCCAGACATTTTGAGTATGTGTTCACTGACAAAACTATTCTCCTCCATCTTGCAGCTATAGAACTTGTTGGAGACTTCATATCTCTCAACCCAGGCATTTGCTTCAAATATTAACTTCAACTCTTGGAACATCTCATATGCTCCATGACGTTCAAAACATCCTTGAAGTCCTGGTTCTAAGTCGTAAAGCATGGCACACTGAACTATCGATTAGTCATCAGATCGAGCTTGCCAGACATTCAACCAGCATCTGCTCCTCCAGCAGGCCTTTCACCTACCGGTGCATCAAGGACATAATTCTTCTATGTAGCAATGAGGATAATCCTCAAGTTACGGACCCAGCCCGTGTAGTTGCTACCATCATCTTTCAACTTAGCTTTCTCTAGGAACGCATTAAAATTCAGGGGATCGGTAGCACGGGCCATTGATCTACAACATAGATATGCAAATACTATCAGTACTAAGTTCATGATGAGTTAAGTTCAATTAATCAAATTACTAAAGAACTCCTACTTAAATAGACACCCCTCAAGTCATCTAATTGATAATTGATCCAAATCAACTAACCCATGTCCGATCATCATGTGAGATGGGGTAGTCATCAATGGTGAACATCTCTATGTTGATCATATCTACTATATGATTCACGTTCGACCTTTGGGTCTCCAGTGTTCTGAGGCCATGTCTGTACATGCTAGGCTCGTCAAGTATTCCGCATGTGCAAAACTGTCTTGCACCCGTTGTATGTGAACGTAGAGTCTATCACAGCCGATCATCACCCAGTGCATACTCAGGGAGAACATGTTTCCCTTGAAATTTAGTGAAGGGATCATCTTATAATGCTACCGCCGTACTAAGAAAACTAAGATGCATAAAGATAAACATCACATGCAATAAAAATATGTGACATGATATGGCCACCATCATCTTGTGCTTTTGATCACCATCTCCAAAGCATCGTCATGATCTCAATCGTCACCGGCTCGACACCTTGATCTCCATCATTGTGTCGTGGTCGTCTCGCCAACTATTGCTTCTACAACTATCGCTAATGCATAGTGATAAAGTAAAGCAATTACATGGCGTTTGCACATACAATAAAGAGACAACCATAAGGCTCCTGCCAGTTGCCGATAACTTACAGAACATGATCATTTCGTACAATAATGTATATCACATCATGTCTTGACCATATCACATCACAACATACCCTACAAAAACATGTTGGGCGTCCTCTACTTTGTTGTTGCAAGTTTTTACGTGGCTGATACGGGCTTCTAGCAAGAACCGCTCTTATCTACGGCAAAAACCACAACGATGATTCATCAAGTTTGCTATTTTAACCTTCTTCAAGGACCGGCCATAGTCAAATTTGATTCAACTAAAGTAGGAGAAACAGACACCCACCAGCCACCTTTATGCAAAACTAATTGCATGTCTGCCGGTGGAACCGGTTTCATGTGCATGGACATGCAAGGTTGGTCCGGGCCGCTTCATCCCATAATACCATCGAATCAAAATAAGACATTGGTGGTAAGCAGTATTGCTACCTCTTGAGCACTGCGTTGGTTTTCCCCGAAGAGGAAGGGATGATGCAGCAAAGTAGCGTAAGTATTTCCCTCGGTTTTTGAGAACCAAGGTATCAATCCAGTAGGAGGCTACGCGCCAGTCCCTCGTACCTGCACAAAACAAATAAATCCTCACAACCAACGCGATAAGGGGTTGTCAATCCCTACACGGCCACTTACAAGAGTGAGATCTAATAGATATGATAAGATAATATTTTTGGTATTTTTGTGATAAAGATGCAAAGTAAAGTAAAAGCAAAGTAAAAAGGAAAGGAAATAACTAAGCAGTAGCAGATTAATATGATGAAGATAGACCAAGGGGCATAGGTTTCACTAGTGGCTTCTCTTGAGAGCATAAGTATTCTACGGTGGGTGAACAAATTACTGTTGAGCAATTGACAGAATTGAGCATAATTATGAGAATATCTAGGCATGATCATGTATATAGGCACCACGTCCGAGACAAGTAGACCGACTCCTGCCTGCATCTACTACTATTACTCCACTCATCGACCGCTATCCAGCATGCATCTAGAGTATTAAGTTAATGAAAACAGAGTAATGCCTTAACAAGATGACATGATGTAGAGGGATAAACTCATGCAATATGATGAAAACCCCATCTTGTTATCCTCGATGGCAACAATACAATACGTGCCTTGTTGCCCCTACTGTCACTGGGAAAGGACACCGCAAGATTGAACCCAAAGCTAAGCACTTCTCCCATTGCAAGAAAGATCAATCTAGTAGGCTAAACCAAACTGATAATTCGAAGAGACTTGCAAAGATAACCTATCATACATAAAAGAATTCGGAGAAGATTCAAATATTGTTCATAGATAGACTTGATCATAAACCTACAATTCATCGATCTCACCAAACACACCGCAAAAATAAGATTACATCGAACAGGTCTCCACAAGAGAGGGGGAGAACATTGTATTGAGATCCAAAAAGAGAGAAGAAGCCATCTAGCTACTAACTATGGACCCATAGGTCTGAGGTGAACTACTCACACTTCATCGGAGGGGCTATGGTGTTTATGTAGAAGCCCTCCGTGATCGATGCCCCCTTCGGCGGAGCTCCGGAACAGGCCCCAAGATGGGATCTCGTGGATACAGAAAGTTGCGGCGGTGGAATTAGGGTTTTGGCTCCGTATCTGATCATTTGGGGGTACGTAGGTATATATAGGAGGAAGGAGTACGTCGGTGGAGCAACAGGGGGCCCACGAGGGTGGAGGGGCGCCGGGGGGGTAGGCGTGCCCCCTACCTCGTGGCCTCCTCTTTTGTGTCTTGACGTAGGGTCCAAGTCTCCTGGGTCTTGTTCATTGAGAAAATCACGTTCCCGAAGGTTTCATTCCGTTTGGACTCCGTTTGATATTGCTTTTCTTCGAAGCCCTAAAACAGGCAAAAACAGCAATTCTAGGTTGGGCCTCCGGTTAATAGGTTAGTCCCAAAAATAATATAAAAGTGGATAATAAAGCCCAATAATGTCCAAAACAGTAGATTATATAGCATGGAGCAATCAAAAATTGTATATACGTTGGAGACGTATCAAGCATCCCCAAGCTTAATTCCTGCTTGTCCTCGAGTAGGTAAATGATAAAAACAGAATTTTTGATGCGGAGTGCTACTTGGCATAATTTTAATGTAATTCTTCTTAATTGTGGTATGAATATTTAGTTCCGGAAGATTCAAGACAAAAGTTCATATTGACATAAAAATAATAATATTTCAAGCATACTAACAAAGCAATTATGTCTTCTCAAAATAACATGGCCAAAGAAAGTTCATCCCTACAAAATCATATAGTTTAGTCATGCTGCATTTTCGTCACACAAGAATGCTCTCATCATGCACAACCCCGTTGACAAGCCAAGCAATTGTTTCATACTTTAGTAATCTCAAACCTATAAACTTTTCACGCAATATATGAGCGCAAGCCATGGACATAGCACTATGGGTGGAATAGAATATAATGAGGGGGGTTATGTGGAGAAGACAAAAAGGAGAAAGTCTCACATCAATGAGGCTAATCAATGGGCTATGGAGATGCCCACCGACTGATGTCAATGCAACGAGTAGGGATTGCCATGCAACGGATGCACTAGAGCTATAAATGTATGAAAGCTCAACAAAAGAAACTAAGTGGGTGTGCATCCAACTTGCTTGCTCATGAAGACCTAGGGCACTTGAGGAGGCCCATTGTTGGAATATACAAGCCAAGTTCTATAATGAAAATTCCCACTAGTATATGAAAGTGACAAAACAAGAGACTCTCTATCATGAAGATTATGGTGCTACTTTGAAGCACAAGTGTGGCAAAGAATAGTAACATTGTCCCTTCTCTCTTTTTCTCTCATTTTTTTGGGCCTTCTCTTTTTTATGGCCTTTCTCTTTTTTGGGCCTTCTCTTTTTTATGGTCTTTTATTTTTTATTTTTTTTATTTTTTATTTTTCCTCACTTGCGACAATGCTCTAGAAAATCATGATCATCACACTTCTATTTATTTACAACTCAATGATTACAACTCGATGCTAGAACAAAAGATGACTCTATATGAATGCCTCCGGCGGTGTACCGGGATATGCAATGAACCAAGAGTGACATGTATGAAAGAATTATGAACGGTGGCTTTGCCACAAATACTATGTCAACTACATGATCATGCTAAGCAATATGACAATAATGAATATGTCATGATAAACGGAATGGTGGAAAGTTGCATGGCAATATATCTCGGAATGGCTATGGAAATGCCATAATAGGTAGGTATGGTGGCTGTTTTGAGGAGGATATAAGGAGGTTTATGTGTGAAAGAGTGTATCATATCACGGGGTTTGGATGCACCGGTGAAGTTTGCGCCAACTCTCAATGTGAGAAAGGGCAATGCACGGTACCGAAGAGGCTAGCAAGGATGGAAGGGTGAGAGTGCGTATAATCCATGGACTCAACATTAGTCATAAATAACTCACATACTTATTGCAAAAATCTACAAGTCATCAAAAACCTCGGCACTACGCGCATGCTCCTAGGGGGATAGATTGGTAGGGAAAGACCATCGCTCGTCCCCGACCGCTACTCATAAGGAGGACAATCAAATAACACCTCATGTTTCAAATTTGTTACATAACGTTTACCATACGTGCATGCTACGGGACTTGCAAACTTCAACACAAGCATTTCTCAATTTCACAACTACTCAACTAGCATGACTTTGATATTATTACCTCCATATCTCAAAACAATCATCAAGCATCAAACTTCTCTCAGTATTCAAAACACTCATAAGAAATTTTACTAATCTTGAATACCTAGCATATTAGGATTTTAAGCAAATTACCATGCTATTTAAGACTCTCAAAATAATATAAGTGAAGCATGAGAGATCAATAGTTTCTATAAAACAAATCCACCACCGTGCTCTAAAAGATATAAGTGAAGTACTAGAGCAAAACTATATAACTCAAAAGATATAAGCGAAGCACATAGAGTATCCTAATAAATTCCAAATCATGTATGGCTCTCTCAAAAGGTGTGTACAGAAAGGATGATTATGGTAAACCAAAAAGTAAAGACTCAAATCATACAAGACGCTCCAAGCAAAACACATATCATGTGGCGAATAAAAATATAGCTCCAAGTAAAGTTACCGATAGAAGTAGACGAAAGAGGGGATGCCTTCCGGGGCATCCCCAAGCTTTGGATTTTAGGTGTCCTTAGATTATCTTGGGGGTTCCATGGGCATCCCCAAGCTTAGTCTCTTGCCACTCCTTGAATCCATCAAATCTTTACCCAAAACTTGAAAACTTCACAACACAAAACTCAAAGTAGAAAATCTCGTGAGCTCCGTTAGCGAAAGAAAACAAAAGAACACTTCAAGTTACTGTAATGAACCCATTCTTTATTTATATTGGTGTTAAACCTACTGTATTCCAACTTCTCTATGGTTTATAAACTATTTTACTAGCCATAGATTCATCAAAATAAGAAAACAACACACGAAAAACAGAAACTGTCAAAAACAGAACAGTCGGTAGTAATCTGTAGCTAGCGCAAGATATGGAACCCCAAAAATTCTAAAATAAATTGATGGACGTGAGGAATTTATCTATTAATCATCTTCAAAAATAATTAACTAAATATCACTTTCCAAATAAAAATGGCAGCAGTTCTCGTGAGCGCTAAAGTTTCTGTTTTTTACAGCAAGTGTAACAAGACTTTCCCCAAGTCTTCCCAACGGTTCTACTTGGCACAAACACTAATTAAACATAAAAAACACAAAAAAAACAGAGGCTAGATAAATTATTTATTAATAAACAGGATCAAAAAGCAAGGAATAAAAATAAAATTGGGTTGCCTCCCAACAAGCGCTATTGTTTAACGCCCCTAGCTAGGCATAACAAGCAAGGATAGATCTAGGTATTGCCATCTTTGGTAGGCAATCCATAAGTGGCTCTCATGATTGATTCATAAGGTAATTTAATTTTATGTCTAGGAAAGTGTTCCATGCCTTTCCTTAATGGAAATTGGAATCTAATATTTCCTTCCTTCATATCAATAATTGCACCAATCGTTCTAAGGAAAGGTCTACCAAGAATAATAGGACATGAAGGATTGCAATCTATGCCAAGAACAATAAAATCTACGGGCACATAATTCCTATTTGCAACAATAAGAACATCATTAATTCTTCCCATAGGTTTCTTAATAGTGGAATCCGCAAGGTGCAAGTTTAGAGAGCAATCATCAAAATCACGGAAACCTAACAAATCACACAAAGTCTTTGGAATCGTGGAAACACTACCACCCAAATCACATAAAGCATAGCATTCATGATCTTTAATTTTAATTTTAATAGTTGGTTCCCACTCATCATAAAGTTTTCTAGCGATAGAAACTTCCAATTCACGTTTTTTTCATAAGATTGCATCAAGGCATCAATGATATGTTTAGTAAACGCTTTATTTTGGCTATAAGCGTGAGGAGAATTTAGCACGGATTGAAACAAGGAAATACAATCAATCAAAGAGCAATTTTCATAGTTAAATTCCTTGAAATCCATAATAGTGGGTTTAGCAACATCTAGGGTTTTAATTTCTTCAATCCCACTTTTATCAATTTTAGCATCAAGATCAAAAAATTCTGAATTCTTGGAACGCCTTCTAGGTAAAGGTGGATCATATTCAGTCCCATCATTATCAAGATTCATATTGTAAAACAAAGATTTAATAGGGGACACATCAATAACTTTTAGATCTTCATCTTTATTTTTATAGGAACTAGGAGAACACGCTCTTATAAAGGCATCTTTTTTGCACGCATCCTAGCGGTTCTTTCTTTGCACTCATCAATGGATATTCTCAAGGATTTGAGAGACTCATTGATGTCATGCTTAGGTGGAATAGATCTAAGTTTCAAAGAATCGACATCAAGAGAAATTCTATCAACGTTCCTAGCCAACTCATCAATCTTAAGCAATTTTTCTTCAATCAAAGCATTAAAATTCTTTTGCGAAGTAATAATTTTTTAATATTAGATTCAAAATTAGGGGGCATCTTATTATAATTTCCATAAGAATTGTTGTAGGAATTACCATAATTATTAGAGGGATTACTAGGATAAGGCCTAGGATTGAAATTTCCTCTATATGCGTTGTTACCAAAACTGTTCCTACGAACAAAATTCACATCCATAGATTCATTATTATTCTCAATCAAAGTAGATAAGGGCATATCATTAGGATAAGAAGAAAAACTCTTACTAGCAAATAATTTCATAAGTCCATCCATCTTTCCACTCAAAACATTAATTTCTTCTATCGCATGCACCTTTTTATTAGTAGATCTTTTAGTATGCCATTGAGAATAATTAACCATAATATTATCTAGGAGTTTAGTAGCTTCTCCTAAAATGATTTCCATAAAAGTGCCTCCCGCGGCCGAATCTAAAAGATTTCTAGAAGCAAAATGCAATCCGGCATAAAATTTTTGTATAATCATCCACAAATTTAAACCATGAGTAGGGAAATTACGTATCATTAGTTTCATTCTATCCCAAGCTTGTGCAACATGTTCATGATCAAGTTGCTTGAAATTCATAATATCGTTTCTAAGAGAGATGATCTTAGCGGGAGGAAAATACTTAGAGATAAAAGCATCTTTGCACTTGTTCCATGAATCAATACTATTTTTAGGCAAAGACGAAAACCAAGCTTTAGCACGATCTCTAAGCGAAAAAGGAAATAGCTTCAATTTAACAATATCATTATCCACATCTTTCTTATTTTGCATATCACACAAATCAACGAAGCTATTTAGATGGGTAGCGGCATCTTCACTAGGAAGGCCGAAAAACAGATCTTTCATGACAAGATTCAGCAAAGCAGTATTAATTTCACAAGATTCAGCATCGGTAAGAGGAGCAATCGGAGTGCTAATAAAATCATTGTTGTTGGTATTGGTGAAGTCATACAATTTAGTGTTATCTTGAGCCATCGTGACAAACATGCAAACTAACACACAAGCAAACAAAAAGCAAGCAGGCAAAAAGAGGCAAATAGAGAAAGAGAGGGAGAATAGAGAGAGAGAGAGAGAGAGAGAGAGAGAGGGCGGATAAAATGGCAAGGGTGAAGTGGGGGAGAGGAAAACGAGAGGCAAATGGCAAATAATATAATGTGGGAGATAAGGGTATGTGATGGGTACTTGGTATATTGACTTTTGCGTAGACCTCCCCGGCAACGGCGCCAGAAATCCTTCTTGCTACCTCTTCAGCACTGCATTGGTTTTCCCGAACAGGAAGGGATGATGCAGCAAAGTAGCGTAAGTATTTCCCTTAGTTTTTGAGAACCAAGGTATCAATCCAGTTGGAGGCTACGCGCCAGTCCCTCGTACCTGCACAAAACAAATAAATCATCGCAACCAACGCGATAAGGGGTTGTCAATCCCTACACGGCCACTTACGAGAGTGAGATCTGATAGATATGATAAGATAATATTTTTGGTATTTTGTGATAAAGATGCAAAGTAAAGTAAAAGCAAACTAAAAAGAAAAGGAAATAACTAAGCACTAGGAGATTAATATGATGAAGATAGACCCGGGGGTCCATAGGTTTCACTAGTGGCTTCTCTCGAGAGCATAAGTATTCTACGGTGGGTGAACAAATTACTGTTGAGCAATTGACAGAACTGAGCATAATTATGAGAATATCTAGGCATGATCATGTATATAGGCATCACGTCCGAGACAAGTAGACCGACTCCTGCCTGTATCTACTACTATTACTCCACTCATCGACTGCTATCCAGCATGCATCTAGAGTATTAAGTTAATGAAAACAAAGTAATGCCTTAAGCAAGATGTCATGATGTAGAGGGATAAACTCATGCAATATGATGAAAACCCCATCTTGTTATCCTCGATGGCAACAATACAATACGTGCCTTGCTGCCCATACTGTCACTGGGAAAGGACACCGCAAGATTGAACCCAAAGCTAAGCACTTCTCCCATTGCAAGAAAGATCAATCTAGTAGGCCAAACCAAACTGATAATTCGAAGAGACTTGCAAAGATAACCAATCATACATAAAAGAATTCAGAGAAGATTCAAATATTGTTCATAGATAGACTTGATCATAAACCCACAATTCATCGGTCTCAACAAACACACCGCAAAAAGAAGATTACATCAAATAGATCTCCACAAGAGAGGGGAAGAACATTGTATTGAGATCCAAAAAGAGAGAAGAAGCCATCTAGCTACTAACTATGGACCTGTAGGTCTGAGGTGAACTAATCACACTTCATCGGAGGGGCTATGGTGTTGATGTAGAAGCCCTCCGTGATCGATGCCCCCTCCGGCGGAGCTCCAGAACAGGCCCCAAGATGGGATCTCGTGGATACAGAAAGTTGCGGCGGTGGAATTAGGGTTTTGGCTCCGTATCTGATCGTTTGGGGGGACGTAGGTATATATAGGAGGGAGGAGTACGTCAGTGGAGCAACAGGGGGCCCACGAGGGTGGAGGGCGCGCTTGGGGGGGGGGGGGTAGGCGCGCCCCCCTACCTCGTGGCCTTCTCTTTTGTGTCTTGATGTAGGGTCCAAGTCTCCTGGGTCTTGTTCGTTGAGAAAATCATGTTCCCGAAGGTTTCATTCCGTTTGGACTCCGTTTGATATTCCTTCTCTTCGAAACCCTAAAACAGGCAAAAACAGCAATTCTGGGTCGGGCCTCCGGTTAATAGGTTAGTCCCAAAAATAATATAAAAGTGGATAATAAAGCCCAATGATGTCCAAAACAGTAGATAATATAGCATGGAGCAATCAAAAATTATAGATACGTTGGAGACGTATCAAGTATGACTATCACCGCCCACAACTCTTTGTGTTCTACTCGTACATATCATCTACGCATAGACATGGCTCATGATGCCACTGTTGGGAATCGATGCATGGAAAACAAAAAAAATCTACTCACACGCAATGATCTATCCATGGAGATGCATAGCAACGAGGGGGAGAGTGTGTCTATGTACCCTCGTAGACTGTAAGACGAAGAGTTTCTTAACACAGTTGATGTAGTCGAACTTCTTCGCGCTTCAACTGATCAAGTACCGAACGCACAACACCTCCGCATTCTAAACACGTTCAGCTCGGTAACGTCCCTCGCCTTCTTGATCCAGCAAGATGTCAAGATAGTAGATGAGTTCCATCAGCATGATGGCGTGGTGACGGTGATGGTGAAGTGATCCTCACGGGGCTTCGCCTAGGCACTACGAAGATATGACCGGGGGTGTAAACGGCGGAGGGGGGTGCCACACACTTCTAAACAATTGTCTGGTATGTGCTAGGCGCCCCCTCCCCACATATATATAGGTGGGAGTACGAGGGGAGAGGCTAGGAGGCGCCCCAAGTAGGACCGAATCCTACTTGGGCTCCTCCCAAGCCGTGCGCCCGTGCCATATATGTCGGAGGGGGAAGCAAAGAGGGGGGAGGGTAGGAAGGGGGAACCATATTCCACTCTTTCCTTTCTCTTCCCCTCTTTCCGTCTCCTCCTAGGCCGGCCCATATGGGGGAGCACCAGCCCCATGTGGCTGGTGCATTTCCCTCTTGGCCCATAAGGCCCATATCTTTTGCCGGGGATGCCGGAACCCCTTCCGGTGACCCGATAAGTACCCAATACCCCCCGAAACACTTCCGGTGTCCGAATACCATCGTCCTATATATAAATCTTTAGCTCTCGGCCATTTCGAGACTCCTCGTCATGTCCGTGATCTCATCCGGGACTCCGAACAACATTCGGTCACCAAATCACATAACTCATATAATACTCTATCATCATCGAACGTTAAGCGTGCGGACCCTACGGGTTCAAGAACTATGTAGACATGACCAAGACACCTCTCCGGTCAATAACCAATAGCGGAACCTGGATGCCCGTATTGGCTCCTACATATTCTACAAAGATCTTTATCGGTCGAACCGTTATGACAACATACGTAATTCCCTTTGTCCATCGGTATGTTACTTGCCCAAGATTTGATTGTCGGTATCTTCATACCTAGTTCAATATTGTTATCGACAAGTCTCTTTACTTATTCCGTAATACATCACCTTGTGACCCACTCCTTAGTCGTTTGCTTGCAAGCTTATGATGTGTATTACTGAGAGGGCCCAGAGATACCTCTCCGATATTCGGAGTGACAAATAATCCTAATCTCGGTCTATGCCAACTCGACAAACACCTTCGGAGATACCTGTAGAGCATCTTTATAATCACCAAGTTACGTTGTGATGTTTGATAGCACACAAAGCATTTCTTCGGTATCCGGGAGTTGCATAATCTCATAGTCGAAGGACTATGTATTTGACATGAAGACAGCAATAGCAATAAAACTGAACGATGATAATGCTAAGCTAACGGATGGGTCTTGTCCATCACATCATTCTCCTAATGATGTGATCCCGTTATCAAATGACAACTCATGTCAATGGTTAGGAAACCTTAACCATCTTTGATCAACGAGCAAGTCTAGTAGAGGCTCACTAGGGACGCAGTGTTTGTTTATGTATTCACACATGTATTAAGGTTTCCGATCAATACAATTCTAGCATGAATAATAAACCTTTATCATGAATAAGGAAATATAAAATAACAACTTTATTATTGCCTCTAGGGCATATTTCCTTCAATTAGGAAGTCCTGCTAGCAACCAAATAAGAATGGAATTAACTCAGCCTAAAACAAAGGTCGTCAAAACACCACGGAACAAATTTTCTTCATTCCATGTCTCGACTTTATCTTCAATTCTCAAAGCTTCATACAATATCACCTAACCCAACCAGCACACCACAAAAAGAAGGAGCAACGAGTCCTACCAAGATTGTGACGGCATATTGTTCCAACTCTGCATATGCCCACGTTGCCAACATTTTTAGATCCCTGATACATCCCAAACCTATAACAAACTCAAAACAAACACTGCTGTTTCAAACATGGCAAAGAAATACTAATCTATTTCGTCATTAAGGGGGAGTCCCATATCTACGCCATGTAATGCAAGTTTTTGTTGCCTTTTATAGCTGAGATATGCCGATGAGCAGTAGTTTATTTGGTTCTGGCTTCATTTAGTTGGTCCACATGACAAATCAGTCACACCCACTCCTCTCTATATCCATGTCTATATAATTTTGTACTTCCACTTGGAAGTAAAGTTTGACATCACCATGTATCAAGTGTCGTAAATGAGTACAACCAATCGATTGTTGGTGTTGGTTTGTACTCCATAAGATAGTGTTTGGTAGTAGAAGGGCAACTTTGCCTAACAAGATCGCAACTACCCATAAAAAAATCCATTCATATGGCGGCGTAGAAACATCATGACAAAACTATTAGCCGAAAGACATAAAAATGGACATGAGAGGTAAGAATGAAGGGCAATCAACACATCATAGTAGAAATCATAACAATAAAAAAATACCAAACTCGAGACCATTTCATTTTACTTCTCTTAATGTAAAGGTAGTTGATATAAAAGCAAAACATATGATCATAGTCCACATGGTTCTGAGTAGAAAACTAAGTTAAAGTAAAATATATTATTACTAATTATTTTTGGGATGGCATGGAAAGCAGTATGTCTTTCTTTTGGTCTAAGATCCTTAATACAAAGGAGGCAATTGAGTAATCAGAGTACCCTCACATTAAGAAGTTGGGGGCTTAGGGGGACTCTCTCATGCAAAAGGAAGAGAAGCCATGAGTCATGTGCCCCCAACATGAGCCTTGAGCCTACCGTGGACAATAATAACACGCAAGTTTCGGTTACCCACACCTACCAATTACAACACCAGATCACAATCTCTTGAGTTCCACAATCACAACGCATAATTAACCGTTATGTTCTTATGGAAGGAGGACCCACCATATGCATCATGGCAGTTCACGTTTGAGGCATTTTGTTGTTGTGAAAACTATCACCAACTCCTGTAGGTAGAGTTTGGTGGACGTTTGTCTCCTTACTATGACATTAAAAAAACTGAAAGCTACTTTGAGTGCCAATATATTTACATTGTATATAGCTCTACTACAGGTTGATGCTCTAATCTCGAGTCGATCTTTTATGTACTTCATTGTTTTACCTGTTGCCATCGCCCCAAAGGGACTTTAGAACCTCCATTCACCACAAGTCTTGGACTCGACAAGATTCACAAGAGTCATTGCTTTCCCTCAAACACACACATAACGCACTAGGAAGTCTTACTAGCAACTAAAAAAGAATGTCATTAACTCGGCCTAAAACAAAGTAAGAGCACGAAACATGTTGATGCACTAAGATAGGAAAAAAGAACTTATGACATACAAAGTGACAACAACTCTAGGCTTCATACTTTCATGTATGCATTTTATCTCCAATTCTCAATGCACCGTGCAATCTCACCTATCCCAGCCAGCGCAACACTTTGGAATGTTCCAGCTATAGCATATCACCTATCCCAGCCAGCGCAACACCATGGAAAGCAGCAGCTATAGCGAACCAGTTTGTGATAGCATATTATGCCAACTTCACATATGCCCACATCACCGACATTTTCAAATGCCTGATACATCCCAAACCTATAACAAGCCCGAAACAAACCCTATCATTTCAGACCCGACGAAAAAATACTGAATTATTTTTTGTCACTCAATAAAAAATCATCCACGACATGCACTGTTGCAATGCAATTTTTTGCTTAGCTAATGTATCACTCTCCTTTGTATGTATCCATGTATATAGTTTTGTACTTTCACTTGGAAATAAATTTGGATATCAGTCAATGAATCATGTGTCATAAATAGCCACAACCCAACGATTGTCGGTGTATTTATTTGTACCCATAAGATAGCCACGGAGGTTTGCTCACCAAGATCACAGCTATAAAGAGACAGCTAACAGACATGCGAATGGTAGCATTGTGGGAAACGCCTTACCAGAAAAAACAACAAGAAAAACAGACTCGAGAGGCAAGAATGAAGGGCATTCAGCCATCATAGCAAAGACTGCGCCACAACAATCATAATTAGACCAAGAACAAAAATACCAAACTCAGAGCATTTTACTTGTATCTTACATCCCAAGAAAGTAGTTGCCACAAAGGCAATCCATATGCTCACAGGGCACACAGGGTTATAACAAGAAAAATTAAGGTAATACATTCTTTTAGTAGCATGTTCCGGCACAACATTATAAACATAACGACGATATCATCAGCTTAGAAGAGAAGGTTCCCTTGCCCTTCTTGTCTCCACAGATTTCGAAGTGCTTGCACCTCTGTAGTAAGAAAGAAATTACGGTGTCAGATACTTAAACATAACATAATATAGTAAGGAAATGGGATGGCAGATAAGAGGGATGGGCAGGCCTTGATAGCACATTGTGAGTAATGCTTGTAGCTCTGGCACTGCAACTTCAGCATAATCTTCTTTGTTGTCTTGGCCTGAAACAGAATAATAAACATCTAGATGCAAGGAAGCAACAGAAGAGGAGCGTCCAACATTTTTTGTCCAAATGACCCCAGACATTCACCGCAAGTCTCGACTCATGCTACAAGATTTAGTCGTGCCCAACATAAGATGAGTTTCTCTGAAGAATTGAAGCAAAGCACGTGCATAATGCGCTAGGAAGTTTTGCCAACAACTGAATAAGAATGAAATTAACTCGAGCATACAACGACATTGGTGTTCAGAAACATGTTGATGCACTAAATAAGAAAATGAAATTAGGATACACAAAGCAACAACGGCGATGACTTGTTCCATGTCTGCACGTGATCTACAATTCTTCATGCGTCGTGCAACATGGCTTAGAGCATTTCTAGCAGATCTCACAAATTGAGCCGTCCGGTACAATAACCGCCAATTTGCGGAATTCATCCCGTATCCCTGTCCCGAATAGATCCTCTAAATCCGACCGTCCCGATTTTTTTTTGCGGGATCCCGAATCCACGAGAGCATTTCCTCCATATTTCCGGGACGAAGGGCCAATTCTACATATTGCCGCAAACAAGCCAACCGCTTGGCGGGAGGGAAGTTTCACCGCGTACACCTCCCGCCCCCGTGCCTTTGCAGACCCTGATCTCGTTGCTCCTTCACCGACGCGCCTCCTCCGACTGCCACATGACACCATGGAGTGGTCGCCCCCCTGCCATCCATCCCAAGCTTGCGCAAGCCGAATCGGCCTAGGCCCGCGTCCGCCTGCTGCGATTGTCGCACCTCGCCGTGGCCAATGGCCATGGCCGGGGAACTCCACAACGCCTCGCCGTGGCTGCCGTGCCGCGGGGGCGTCGTGTGTGTCGTTGAAGCCGTTCAGCAAGGAGGAGTGGATGGCGCACCCGAGGACGCGTCCACCGACTACTCGACCTCACGCATCTGGAGCAGGCCATGAGCAGCAGCTAGTCAAGGAGGCCGGCGTGGAAAGCCAAGAGCAGCAGCCAGTCAAGGTGGCCGACGCTGCAGGCCAGGGAGCTGCAGTTCCAGCCGATGGCGTGGGGTGTGCCACACGCCTCGGCGGGCTCCGGCTCCGCCAGGCAACACACAGCAGGGACCCTATTGTAAATGTAACTACTGACGTGGGCTCCACATCTGACGTGATTTTTTTACTGGATCACATGCCATACCGTAAAAACATGTCAAAACCGTTTTGCGATATCCTCTAAATCTATTTTGCGGTATGAGGTTATAAGGGATCTGCTAGAGATAATCTTAGAGCAGCCAACAGAGGTGAAAGATTCCCTACGACATCATCTTGTGATCGCGTAGAATGCCAACTATGCATATGCACACGTCGCCATAATTTCCAAATCTACAACTCAAAACAAACCCTGCATATTTCAGACATGGCTAACAAATACCGAGCAAATTTTTAATTCAAGGAGATATCCCACCGTGCCTACATGCACATTGCAATGCAAGGTTTTGCTGTTTTGATAGCTGAGAATACATGTCTATAAAATTGCATAGCGTAACAACATAACAAAACAATTTGCCAAAGCCAGAAAAACACAGAGAGGAGACCCAAGAACAACGGGCATTCAGCACAACATCATAAACATACACTGCAACAGCAATTTAATTAGACCAAGAACAAAAATACCAAACTCAGAGAATAAATAACATTTTACTTGTCGATTGGATCTGGAGAAAGTAGCTGACACAATAGCAAAACATATGCTCCATTGCCAATAGGGTTATAGCCAGAAAATTAAAGATAATACAGTCTTTTTGTGGGAAGTTCTGGCACAACATTCTAAACATAACGGCGATATCATCAGCTTAGAAGAGAGATGTTCCCTTGCCCTTCTTGTCTCCACCAATTTCGAAGTGCTTGCACCTCTGTAATAACAAAGAAATTATGGAGTCAGATAATTAAACATAACAGAATATAGCAAGGAAATGGGATGGCAGATAAGAGGGATGTGCGGACCTTGATAGCACGTTGTGAGTAATGCTTGCAGCTCTGGCACTGCAACTTCAGCACAATCTTCTTTGTTGTCTTGGCCTGAAAGAAACAGAAGAATAAACATCCAGATGCGAAGAAGCAACAGAAGAGGAACAACCAACATTTCCAAAGTAACTTGACTTGTACATCAAAGATATATGCCCATGGAAATCAGTAACATACCTTCTTGTGGAAAACAGGCTTTGTCTGGCCACCATATCCAGACTGCTTGCGGTCGTAACGTCGCTTCCCCTGGGCAGAAAGACTGTCCTTACCCTTTTTGTATTGGGTAACCTTGTGGAGGGTGTGCTTCTTGCACTCCTTGTTCTTGCAGTAGGTCTTCTTGGTCTTCGGAACGTTCACCTACAAAATGGCCATACCATACTTAGCCCAACTGGAATAGACAACATAGCTTAACTCACAACACCATGTTTGCTACCTAAGATGTGTAGAAGCAAGGACCTCTCTGATTCAACGGGCATGGTTAAATTTCCCAGTGATCAAGGGGGTCCGAAAATACAGAGGGCAGAATTTGCAATTACACACATAATGAAAAGGAAACTCAAGCCAAAGATGCTATAGTGAACTAGAAAAGCACCTTGCTGGCGAAAAAAACAGAGTACATTACATACTACAAAACAGAACATGTTGAGCTAGCTCGCAATGGTGGTGCCAACGATAGTCCATAGAGAGCTAGCTGTAGGAGGAATACATCATGTCAATCATTGCTGATTGCAATAGGTTTCAGAAACATATATTTCATCCCTTCCCTTCCTAAATATAAGTCTTTTTAGAGATTTCAATAGAGACTACATACAGATGTAGATTTACTCATTTTAATTCGGATTTAGTCCTTATCGAAATATCTAAAAAGGCTTATATTTAGGAACGGAGGGAGTAGAACACAATCTGATTAACTGCAGCTGAATGAGACATACTGTGCAACCAAACAGTGAGGCCATGATCTGACCTTGCAAGCATATAACTAGAATAAACGTGTATATTTGGGAGCGATCATGAGTCATGAAAACTCGACTAACAAGGCCGGAGATCAATGTAGAAGGTGACAATTCAAACAAACCAATTCGTCATTCGATCAAGCCAACTTAACACTCTACATCCAAGGCCCTGCGCCGCGCAGTGTTGTAATGAATGGAAGTGTCTCCAGCCCCAACATCCCAATCACCTCCCCTTCTCCGACATCTACTAGCATCCACGCGGTACGATTCAAGAGGAATGCGCAACTGCTACCGAAGTCTCATCCGATTAGCAGCATCGCACTACGAAATGCATCCGCGCTCGCAAGTCATGTTCGGAAACCAGGAACAGTCGCTACGACCAACCGCAGGTACAGAGATCAGGGGGAGGAGACTCACCATGGCTGCGGAAGCGGCGGTGGATCCGAGACGGCGAGGAGGAGTGCGCGCCTGGGTGAGAACACGGGAGTGCGCCGCCGCCGCCGAAAGCTGAAAGGGCGGGAGGGCGACGGGGTGCGCGGTTATATACGAGGGGTGCCGGCTAGCTAGGGTTTCGCCCTCACGCACAAGTCACTGCGGGTGGGTCCCAGTGCTTAGCGGCCACACGGGCCGGTAGTTGGGCCGGATGAAATGGTTCCCCCAGGCCCATGTGACACCGAAGGTCTAAACGGGCTGGAAGGTGGCCATTTCCGTCTCAGCGTCGCATCTTGGGTTCTTGGTGGACTCCGGCCAGTGAGGGGAAGCAGCCGCCGTCGTCTCGATCTCGGGATCTCTCGTCGCCGGCGCGCGTAGGGAGAGGAGCTGAGGAGGGGTGGTTGGTAGGTGAGTCGGCCTCCATTTTGATCTCTTCGGCGATGGTCCCGAGGTTTGATGTGTGGATGTGATTTTTGAGCCGCCATTTCGGTCCTTTTCTTGGAGTGACAGGGAAGAGTGGTGGTGGTAGGAGGAGGAGGATGAGCGAGAGCGAGCAGAGGCCGGTGCCGAGGCGGGAGAGCCCGTGGGGCTTGCCGGAGGGGGACAAGCGCCAGCCCAAGGCGCACCGCTGCAACGACCGCGTCGAGGATGTCGTCCAGGTCCGGAGGTCCCCTCCCTCTCTGATTAGAAAAATCTTCAGGTGTAACATTCAACTGGCATGTATGTGTAGATGATATTGATGAGATCCATGGTGCAACAGCTGAAACGATGCCCTAGAAACCACTTGGAATTAGGCACTTGATTGTTTAGGCTGGTTTACTTCATCTACTCTACTACTGCAAGGGGCTGGCATTAAGTCGTTTCAGTAGTTAATTCGCTATCATGACTCAGAACACTTTAGATGTGATTCAGCAATGTTAAGCACCCAATGTTGCCCTGCTATGAAGATTTTACGTGATTCATTAACACGCAACCAGGATGATTCCTATCCTACCCGTGCTGTGCTTATTGCTTCCAAGCTAGTGATGGCGGTCACAGTTTCAATCTACAAAACACAATTAGGAATAACCAATGGACTAATCTGAAAATGGTATCTGGAAATATCATGAAAGAAAATGCTTCCAGTTCCAGTGCTGAGTAATTGAGCATTATAAAAGAATGTGTATGACATAATTGCCATAAGTTGGACTAATGTGGAGTTCAGGTTCTCATTCCACCACCACCTCAATCTGGAATTTCTTGTAATTACCGGTCACTACCTTCAACTGGTTGTGCGTTTTCCAACAAATGGCAGACATTAGCTCTGTGTTTCATCATGTGAATTCCAAGTCTGAAACGAACATGTTTTGCTCTACTTAATTATTTGTTTGCAGGCTGCCTTTGAAGGGAATCCATTCAAGACAGTTCCAGGTCCATTCAAAGTTTTTTGGCAATGCATGCGCTCGAAACCTGGGTATCCGCTGCTTCTCACGATCTCTGTGTTTAATGCTTTTGGTGGAATCATTATAATTACTGCTAACAATCTAAATATGTTTTGAGGTTTTCCACAACAATTTAATAAAATGAAGATGCAGTATCTGAGGAAAATGTTAAGTTAGTGATTGCTAAGTGTGCTCATGTTAAATTGTTTCTTTTTGGTCACTGGTTGCTTGCTTTTTCAGCAACTTAAATGCTTATTGACTAGTTGCTACATAGGGATGCTCACTAAAAAGTAATCTCTTCAGCATGGTTTTATTTTCTTGTTTATGGGAAAGTCTAATATAAGCCTACTTGTAAAGTTTGCTTTCTCTCTTTTCTAATAAACGGGAGTTGGTCAGGCCCGGTTACGCCCCTATAAACCAGCCTAACTGCTTCATGAAAATCAAATATCGAGCATAACATGGAAGAGGGAGTTGTTCAGGCACGTGTAGTGACAAATCCCTGAAATTTATGATGTAGCTACTTGCCTACCCGTCCGCCGTATATGATGTTTCACATCTGTTAGGACGGTAGTTCAGTTGGTTGGTTGGGTAACATGGATGGTGCAACCTTTCTGGACAATATCACAGCCTGGCTGGCTGGGCCGGAAACCAATGGCGCTGCTGTGGATTGGCTGGGAGCAACCAGTTGCAACATACAAGGAGTAGAAGCACTAATGCAATCATTTTGTCCACCAAAATTGAACAAAAGAAAGTACTTGGTGGCATGGCTTTCTCCTAATAAAAAGGCAAAGTGGTTCAAGAAGCTGTTGTACTGAAATGCATATTATGGCAAAACTCCATATATGTGTGAAATTGTGGATTATTATGGCAGGACTCCATATATGTGTGAAATTGTGGATTATTATGGCAGGACTCCATATATGTGTGAAATTGTGGATTACATTATTCTAATGATGAATTTACCCTCAGAGAGGTAGCAAGTATCCACTATAGTTTCTGGTGCACATACATTTCAAAATTGTGACAAGTGTTCTGACCGTGAATATTGCCTTTTTTTTCTCTTTTGTTAGAGAGTTGTTAATGTATAAACTGTGATTTGCAGGGAGGAACCAACTGTACCATTTACTTACCTGCAGCTGGATCCTCCGAAGAGGGTAGAGGCCAAGCTAGAGTAAACAGGACCCTAATCCGTCTCAAGCGTGTGGGGTTATATTTCGTAGTGAACTTCTTACCTAGGGGTCATGTTGAACACAAGGCCTTATGTTTGGATATTTATTCATGAATAATAATAGTGCAAAACCGATCCAGAAGTAAGAAACGCCTTCACAGGAGGTGAATTGGTTGAATTTGCTGTTCTGAAACGGGATTTGTAATTTCGTCTGACTTGTTTTGGGCCTTGAGAGCTACTCCCTCCGTCCTTGAAAGAGTGTACTTCCAACTTTATTGGAAAGTCAAACTTTTTTATGTTTGACCGTATTTATACAATAATAGACCAACATTTATGCCATCAAATTAGTAGCATTAGCTTAATGATAAAATATATTTTCGTCATATACCTATTTGGTTTCACAAGCATTGACATGTTTTTGCATAAACTCGGTCAAACTTTGAGATAGTTTGACCCTCCAACAAAATTGGAAGTACACTCTTTTAAAGACGGAGGGAGTAAATCCTTATTGAATGGCTTCTAAGGTTTGTTGATGGGATTTCGTTGTGGTATGCGACTCATGTGGAATTCTTGGTAAAGATGGTGCCTGATTCCCGTGCCTGTCAGTTCATGGAAAATTGAATTAGACATTCTTAAACTGCTCCCTAGTGACAAAAGGCTGCCAATTTCCTCTTTGTTTCCCATATCCTTTTGCCACACATTTTGCGAGAGGGCTGCACGTGCTGCCTGGAACTGTTTGAGACTGCGCCCAGGATTCCGAGGCAAGTCTCCTTCGCATAGATTGTTTCGGAGCAGGAGGGAGTGCACACGGCAACAAGTGGAGTTGAGAGAAATACTACTTGTGCTGGACTGGAACTAACTGGACGCAAAACAAACTGTCGAAGAAAAAAAACTAGACGGGATATAGTGTGTGGATCATGGCAAACTGTCTGATTATCTACATACAGTGCAAATAAGATAATGATGATTGAATTAAAAAAAGATAATGATGATTGAACTCCTGTGTAATCACCGTGTTCGCTTTGCTGAATTCTAGAAAAGCTTATGCATCAGATTTTCCTTGTTGTATTGCCGGCAACGTTCACACAGAGAATTCTAGAGAAGCTTATGCATCAGATGAAATAAACGAGTAGTCTGACTAGAAGTCTAGAAGCCTCTTCCCAGGCTGAAGAAATTACCTAGAAGAGATGTAAACTGCTGATGCAGATAATCATATCTGTGCTGGTAGGTACATTCAGTGGAGAGAAATGCCAGTGAGCAGCTGTCTACGTGCATGGTTCTCGAGGCTGGGTTACTTATGCACTTCCATACATATGATTGTCCCCATGACTCCCAAGCCGAACTAATGGACATGGCAACAAATTAGCAAAAGGCAACACTAGTCCTGTCATCCTGGCTGTCAATCAAGCTAGGCTTGTGGTCTGAGATTAGAGGGACCAAGAGGATGGAGGGCTTGCACAAATAAGAAGGGCAAGTAGAGTTGTAGAAGTGGAAGGGTGGGAACTCGCGAGTAGTTTGTATCCGGAGGGGTGGGGTGGATGATGTACTGGTGGTGTGAGGTTTGCCCTCGGGCAGACTCGCTGTAACTAACTGTCCTTCTCTCTTGATGAAACTATGCGCGACTCTCTTGCCACTAGTAGAAAACCGGGCAATAGCACCGGTTCGTAAGGGCCTTTAGTGCCGGTTATGGAACCGGCATTATTATTTCGGCACTAAAGCCCCCCCCCCCCCCCCCTTTAGTACCGGTTCAGCACGAACCGGCGCTAAAGTGCCACCACGAGGCACGAGCCAGCTCCGGAGGCCGGGAGCCCTTTAGTACCGGTTGGTAAAACCAACCGGTACTAAATGGTTTGGGGGGTTTTTGGTTTTATGATTTTGTTTCATTTAATTTTGTGTTTTCCATTTTAATTCTTTTTCGTTTGCTGATATTTTACGGTACTACACATTGTACATGTTATGCATATATATATATATATATATATATATATATATATATATATATATATATATATATATATATATAATTTCTAGTAGAACCAATCATATATATATCATCAATCATGTCTCACAAACCACCATATTAATTCACACATACACACATGTATAGCTATATACACAATTTCTCCTACATATGCATATGTTGCCTTCGGAGCCAGTGGCATTAGCCTGATTGGTGCCTTCGGAG
Organism: Triticum monococcum; assembly: GCA_034509565.1. Classification (NCBI taxonomy): domain Eukaryota; kingdom Viridiplantae; phylum Streptophyta; class Magnoliopsida; order Poales; family Poaceae; genus Triticum; species Triticum monococcum. The sequence continues at coordinate 704,220,353 of CM067847.1, forward strand.
CACGAGACAATTGGAAGTGGTTCATGACTTCGTCGATGGGGGCGGTAGCGGGTAATAGTATTCTCCCTTCGGATTTATGACCTGGTCGAGCAAAAATCCCGCTATTTCCTCTTGAAGTGCTTGTACGCGCTCCGTTGGTAGGAGCTTGTCCCGCACCTCATTGAACTGTTAAGAAGGAGATCAATATGCATGTGTATTAGTTGTGTGACTAGATATCGATAATGGTGTAAAAATTGTGAATAGTGTTCTGACAAGCGTACCCATTCCTGTCTTTGAGATCTGCTCCTTTCGGACGCCATCATGCGAATGTTCTCGCAAACACAGTATGCACACAGATCAGTCCCCTGCGTCTGCTTCAGGGCCTTTATTACGAGAATGGAATTTAATTTGATCAGATAATAATTAATCAAGCATGATAATTAAAGAGATGGCAGCTAGCTAGCTAGCTATAGTACTACTTAATTACTTACCTTGGATCGAAACCATTTCAGCCGTGGTTTCCATTCGCCTTCCGTGACGCTGATGAACCTTGCCCAAGCCCTGCCCGCCGACAAAGAAAATGAATAAAGGGGTTATTAAATAGTTCATATCATGAAATGACGAACTAAATAGGCCGAGATATGTAGTTATAAATAATGATTGAAATTACCTGTTAACTATCCCATACAAGATGTTGTAGTTAGCTTTTGCTGTGAGTAGCGAGTCCAGTATTTCAACTGTTCCGGCGTCAACTTTAATGATACACAAGATCCAGTGAAATCTGCATGCACACACGTTTGCATGTCTTAATTAAGCGGGCATATGTAAGCAAAAACATGTAGCTAGCTAGTAGGCAAAAACAGAGAATTTATAGTACAAGAAAGTGTGACTCACTCGAAGTTATAAGGAAGTAGTATATCTTCATTATATTTGAGGCGCTTGAAGAACTCTAGCATGCTGTCCTCTACCTCTTTTTCATAATATGGATCTAATTTCCATGTGTATTGATTAACGGTGTTTGGGTCAATGAACCCAATGCCATAGCGTCCACCTTTTCTCATTTCATACATCTTCATCCTGCATAATACCACAGAAAAGAATATAGTGAGGATAATTACACGTAATGATTGATCAAAAGGATCACTACAGCTAGCTTGAGACTTAAATTACAGAAAGAAATAACTTACAGACAATAGCAACTGATAATAGATTTGTCGAGTGCGTCTTGATTGTATAACTAAAACAGTTCGGAATACTCAACGGCCACAGCTTTCTCATGGTAGTAATCATCCTTCTTGACATATACCATGAGGGACTCTCGATCGGATCTCTTGCTAATGTCCATGTACCATTGATGCAATTCATACATTCTCGTTGGGAGCTTCTTGACATCTTCTGGCTCGACCAAAGGTTGGCCCCGGACAAATTTCCGTTTTATTTCCTCCTCTGTAATCGGAGGCATGTCCTCGATCTCGAGGAGTTGTCCAACGGTGATCTTGAGTTCTTCAGCCTGCATTATATGCTCCTGGGTTATTACCACATCGCCCACCTCGGGAACGTAAACTGTTTGGCCACAATAATATTGGGCGCGCGTACTGTCACGTGTTGTTGGCGGCACAACAAGCGGGGGGATCGATTGCGCCGCCTGTTTTCCCAGCTGGTCAACGGTTTTCCCGCATTTTTTGACAGCTGCTTGTTGTTTGCTTGAGCTCGAGCTCGCCTCCTTCTGTAGACGTTGTCGATGTAACTACCTGATGTGGCGCTCATAGTCTGAGTCAACAGGCTTAGGAGCTGGTGGTTGAGCCATACGAATGAAGTGGTCAACTACTTCCACAGGCACTTTCTCCCTTGGCGGCGGTGGCGGTTTCGGTCCAAAATGGGCTTCGACTTCTGCCCGCACTATGGCATTGGTGTGCTCCTCGGTCCTATCGTAAGCCCTCACAGGAAGAGGAGTACTGAGGTTTGGACCATATTTATATCGCTTGGCTCCGCCTGTACTTCCTGTACTATGACCTCGACTCGTACCGCTACGCACCATAGCTGCGGGGTGTCTCTTATGCGATTGCTGAGGCGGCGGAGACGGCTGACGGGGCTGAGTTGGACGAGGAGGAGTGGCCTGAAGCTGTGCCGGACTTGGAGGAGGAGTGGACGTCTGACGCTATGTCGGACTTGGAGGAGGAGTGGCCTGACACTTTGCCGGACTTGGAGGAGGAGGAGTGGCCTCACGCGTTGGTGGACTTGGAGGAGCGGGAGTCTGCTGACTCGGTGGCGGACTTCGACGAGGAGTCGGGTGACGCGGTGTCGGTGGCCTTCGAAAAATGATGCAATCCTTTCTCCATAGGATGATACGATGTTTGGCATCTCCGAGTGTGTGCTCCTCGTCACCTTCAGGAATGTCAAGCTCTAGCCCCGAATATTGGTCCGCCACCTCATCAACCAAGACACGAGCATAGCCCGCTGGAATCGGGTTGCAATGGAAGGTTGCCTCGGGGGAATTTGAAAAAGCAACGGCGTCCGCCACCTTCATGGATATGTTCTTCATTTTGAAGTGTAGCTCGCAGTTAGTGTTCTCCGTGATGTCATCCACGGGGTATCTATCCAGCACTACTGCGTCGCCCGAGGCGGAACCCACGCTGCTTCTCGGCATGGATGAGGCGGTGGTATCCAAGGCTGGATCATCCGCTAGCTGCTGCAGCTGCTGAGACCCCCTTTGCTGGCTAAGTGAGTCAATCTGCTCCTGCTGCCGCTGGAATTTAGCTGCCAATTCCGCTTGACTTGCTTCTAGGCCTTGAAGGCGTTCATAGTCCCGCTTCCTCTGCTCCTCCTCCATCTTCCTCTTCTTGTCCTCCGCAATCTTCTTTCTCGCACGGGTTCTGTAGTCCGCGTTCCAGTCCGAAAACCCCTCATACCACGGAATAGCGCCCTTGCCTCGTGTTCTTCCCGGGTGTTCAAGATTTCCCAGGGCACGCGTAAGCTCGTCGTTCTCTCTGTTGGGCTGGAACACCCCCAATCGAGCCTCTTCTATTGCAACAAGTAGCGCATCCTCGGCTCCCTTTAGACATGCCTTCCTCGAAACATTGCCTGTCTTTGGGTCCAACTCCCCCCATGCGCATAGAACCAAGTCCTACACCTGGGGGGCCAGTTCTTAGTAACCGGAGTGACACTTGCATCCTCCATCTCTTTCTCAGACTTATCCCACTTAGGCATTGCCACCGCGTAGCCACCTGGCCCTAGCTTATGGAACTTATCCATTTTTCCGGCATTGGCCTTGTTTATTCTCGACCGTTCCTTAGTTAATTCTGAATCCTTGAATTTCACGAAATCGTCCCAATGAGCACTTTGATTCTCTAGTATCCCCTCGAATACTGGAGTCTTCCTTCCTCCCTTGACGTACTTCTCCCACGTCATTCTCTTGTGGTTCTTGAATGCAACCGCCATCTTCCTAAAAGCAACGTCCTTGACTTTCCGCACATCTGCTTCTGTGATATTATCTGGTAGGGTGAAATGTTCCATGAGAGTATCCCAAAGCAGTTTTTTTTGATTGTCGTCGACAAAAGTAACATCTGGACGTGGCTTCGCTGGCTTTCTCTATTCTTGAAGGGAGATCGGGAGTAGGTCCTTCACAAGAACTCCGCACTGACGAACGAACTTGTCCGCAATCTTCTTAGGCGCTAATGGTTCGCCATTAGGTTTGAATGCCTCGATATTGTACTTTACGCCCTCCTTCAACTTTTTGTTCGGGCCTCGTTTCGTCCTTTTGCTCGATCCGGATGGCTGAAAGAAGAAAGATCGATTCGTTAATATATCTTCAACTCATTTAAAACATGCGATGATCACCAGATTCCTGCTTATATAAATATATATACCTCGTCGTAGTTCATGACTTCATCTTCTCGGTCGTCGCGATCGAATATCACATCACCCTCTCCGGTGTTGTTTAGAAATTCGGAGCCGTCAAAATCTTCTTCATTCTGATCATCATCTGGCCCGCGTATGATATCGAACATGGTCTGTTCTCTCTCTCTGTCGGTATTGTCCGCCATAGCTTTTATTTAACTATGCCAAAAGAAATATAAAACAATTTAGTATAATCTCGAATACATCGTCTCGAATAATAGATATAATCTCGAATACATCATCTCGAATAATAGATTTAATCTCGAATACGTCGTCTCGAATAATAGATATAATCTCAATACATCGTCTCGAATAATAGATATATATAGTCTCGAATACATCGTCTCGAATAATATATCACTAGCTAGCTAGCTAATAAAGATCGAATACTACAGAGTAATCTAGGCCACTCGCGGTTCCTGAGGTGCGGGCGGTGGACACCCAAAGAGAAGGAACCATCATTGGATCATAGCTCGGGTGATCTCCCCAAAGAACCTGCCAGGTATTGGAGAACCTGACGTCCATAGCAGCCATGTAGCGACGGACGTGCTCGTCCTCCTCCCTGACACGGCGACATACCACCTCCGGCGGGGCCGGCTCCCTCCGCACCGAAAGTGGCCCACGCGAATGCCACCAAAGGAGATGAGGGTCGACGACGGGACCCGGGTTCCTTGTTGGGGAACGCAGTAATTTCAAAAAATTTCCTATGCACACGCAAGATCATGGTGATGCACAGCAACGAGAGGGGAGAGTGTTGTCTACGTACCAACGCAGACCGACTGCGGAAGCGATCACACAACGTAGAGGAAGTAGTCGTACGTCTTCTTCCCGATCCGACCGATCCAAGCACCGTTACTCCGGCACCTCCGAGTTCTTAGCACACGTTCAGCTCGATGACGATCCTCGGGCTCCGATCCAGCAAAGCGTCGAGGAAGAGTTCCGTCAGCACGACGGCATGGTGACGATCTTGATGTACTACCGACGCAGGGCTTCGCCTAAGCACTACAACGGTACGATCAAGGTGGAATTTGGTGGCAGGGGGCACCGCACACGGCTAAGGAGCGATCTCAAGGATCAAGTTGTGTGTGTTGGGGTGTCCCCTGCCCCCGTATATATAGGTTGGAAGAGGGGGGCTGGCCGGCCAAGATAGAGGAGGCGCAGGGGGAGTCCCACTCCCACCGGGAGTAGGACTCCTCCCCTCCAATCCTATTCCAACTAGGACTCTTGGGGGGGAAAGGAGAGAGAGGGGGCCGGCCCACCTCTCCTAGTCCTACTAGGACTTGGGGAAGGGGGGCGCCGGCTAGGCTTGTGGGCTGCCTCTTCTCTCTTTTCCACTAAGGCCCAATAGGCCCATTAGCCTCCCGGGGGGTTCCGGTAACCCTCCCGGTATTCCGGTAAAATCCCGATTTCACCCGGAACACTTCCTATGTCCAAACATAGGCTTCCAATATATCAATCTTTACGTCTCGACCATTTCGAGACTCCTCGTTATGTCCGTGATCTCATCCGGGACTCCGAACAACCTTCGGTACATCAAAATGCATAAACTCATAATAACTATCATCGTAACGTTAAGCGTGCGGACCCTACGGTTCGAGAACAATGTAGACATGACCGAGACACGTCTTCGGTAAATAACCAATAGCGGGACCTGGATGCCCATATTGGCTCCTACATATTCTACGAAGATCTTTATCGGTCAGACCGCATAACAACATACGTTGTTCCCTTTGTCATCGGTATGTTACTTGCCCGAGATTCGATCGTCGGTATCCAATACCTAGTTCAATCTCGTTACCGGCAAGTCTCTTACTCATTCCGTAATACATCATCTCACAACTAACTTATTAGTTGCAGTGCTTGCAAGGCTTATGTGATGTGCATTACCGAGAGGGCCCAGAGATACCTCTCCGACAATCGGAGTGACAAACCCTAATCTCGAAATACGCCAACCCAACATCTACCATTGGAGACACCTGTAGTACTCCTTTATAATCACCCAGTTACATTGTGACGTTTGGTAGTACCCAAAGGGTTCCTCCGGTAAACGGGAGTTGCATAATCTCATAGTTATAGGAACATGTATAAGTCATGAAGAAAGCAATAGCAACATACTAAATGATCGGGTGCTAAGCTAATGGAATGGGTCATGTCAATCAGATCATTCAACTAATGATGTGACCTCGTTAATCAAATAACAACTCTTTGTTCATGGTTAGGAAACATAACCATCTTTGATTAACGAGCTAGTCAAGTAGAGGCATACTAGTGACACTCTGTTGGTCTATGTATTCACACATGTATTATGTTTCCGGTTAATACAATTCTAGCATGAATAATAAACATTTATCATGATATAAGGAAATAAATAATAACTTTATTATTGCCTCTAGGGCATATTTCCTTCAGTCTCCCACTTGCACTAGAGTCAATAATCTAGTTCACATCGCCATGTGATTTAACAGCAATAGTTCACATCACCATGTGATTAATACCCATAGTTCACATCGTCATGTGACCAACACTCAAAGGGTTTACTAGAGTCAGTAATCTAGTTCACATATCTATGTGATTAACACCCAAAGAGTACTAAGGTGTGATCATGTTTTGCTTGTGAGATAATTTTAGTCAACGGGTCTGTCACTTTCAGATCCGTAAGTATTTTGCAAGTTCTATGTCTACAATGCTCTACACGGAGCTACTCTAGCTAATTGCTCCCACTTTCAATATGTATCCAGATTTAGAATCATCTGGATCAGTGTCAAAAACTTGCATCCACGTAACCCTTTACGACGAACCTTTTTGTCACGTCCATAATCGAGAAACATTTCCTTATTTCACTAAGGATAATTCTGACCGCTGTCCAGTGACCTACTCCTAGATCACTATTGTATACCCTGCATGACATACGGTCACAATAGATCTGGTATACAGCATCACATACTTTATAGAACCTATGGCCAAGGCATAGGGAATGACTTTCATTCTCTTTCTATCTTCTGCCATGGTCGGGCTTTGAGTCTTACTCAACTTCACACCTTGTAACACAGGCAAGAAACTTTTTCTTTGACTGTTCCATTTTGAACTAATTCAAAATCTTGTCAAGGTATGTACTTATTGAAAAACTTATCAAGCGTCTTGATCTATCTCTATAGATCTTGAAGCTCAATATGTAAGCAGCTTTACCGAAGTCTTTCTTTGAAAAACTCCTTTCAAACACTCCTTTTATGCTTTTACAGAATAATTCTACATTATTTCCGATCAACAATATGTCATTCACATATACTTATCAGAAATGCTGTAGTGCTCCCACTCACTTTCTTGTAAATACAGGCTTCACCACAAGTCTGTATAAAACTATATGCTTTGATCAACTTATCAAAGCGTATATTCCAACTCCGAGATGCTTGCACAAGTCCACAGATGGATCGCTGGAGCTTGCACATTTTGTTAGCACTTTCCGGATTCACAAAACCTTCTAGTTGCATCGTATACAACTCTTCTTTAGCAAATCCATTAAGGAATGCAGTTTTGTTTATCTATTTGCCAGATTTCATAAAATGCGGCAATTGCTAACATGATTCGGACAGACTTTAAGCATAGATACGAGTGAGAAAATCTCATCGTAGTCAACACCTTGAACTTGTCGAAAACCTTTTGCGACAATTCTAGCTTTGTAGATAGTAACACTACTATCAGCGTCTGTCTTCCTCTTGAAGATCCATTTATTTTCTATGACTTGCCGATCATCGGGCAAGTCAACTAAAGTCCATACTTTGTTCTCATACATGGATCATATCTCAGATTTCATGGCTTCAAGCCATTTTGTGGAATCTGGGCTCACCATCGCTTCTTCATAGTTCGTAGGATCATCATGATCTAGTAGCATGACTTCCAGAACAGGATTACCGTACCACTCTGGTGCGGATCTTACTCTGGTTGATCTACGAGGTTCAGTAGTGTCTTGTTCTGAAGTTTCATGATCATCATCATTAGCTTCCTCACTAACTGGTGTAGGTGTCACAGAAACATTTTTCTGTGATGTACTACTTTCCAATAAGGGAGCAGGTACAGTTACCTCGTCAAGTTCTACTTTCCTCCCACTCACTTCTTTCGAGAGAAACTCCTTCTCCAGAAAGTTTCCGAATTTTAGCAACAAAAGTCTTGCCTTCGGATCTGTGATAGAAGGTGTATCCAATAGTTTTCTTTGGATATCCTATGAAGATGCACTTCTCCGATTTGAGTTTTTGAGCTTATCAGGATGAAACTTTTTCATATAAGCATCGCAACCCCAAACTTTAAGAAATGACAACTTTGGTTTCTTGCCAAACCATAGTTCACACGGTGTCGTCTCGACGGATTTAGATGGTGCCCTATTTAACGTGAATGCAGCTGTCTCTAATGCATAACCCCAAAACGATAGTGGTGGATCGGTAAGATACATCATAGATTGCACTATATCCAATAAAGTACGGTTATGACGTTCGGACACACCATTATGATGTGGTGTTCCAGGTGGCGTGAGTAGTGAAACTATTTCACATTGTTTTAACTGAAGACCAAACTCGTAACTCAAATATTTGTCTCCGCGATCAGATCGTAGAAACTTTATTTTCTTGTCACGATGTTTTTCACTTCACTCTGAAATTCTTTGAACTTTTCAAATGTTTCAGACTTATGTTTCATCAAGTAGATATACCCATATCTGCTTAAATCATCTGTGAAGGTGAGAAAATAACGATATCCGCCATGAGCCTCAATATTCATCGGACCACATACATCGGTATGTATGATTTCCAATAAATCTGTTGCTCTCTCCATAGTACCGGAGAACGGTGTTTTGGTCATCTTGCCTATGAGGCACGGTTCGCAAGTACCAAATGATTCATAATCAAGTGGTTCCAAAAGCCCATCAGTATGGAGTTTCTTCATGCGCTTTACACCGATATGACCTAAACAGCAGTGCCACAAATAAGTTGCACTATCATTATTAACTCTGCATCTTTTGGTTTCAATATTATGAATATGTGTATTGTTAAGATCGAGATCCAATGAACTATTTTCATTGGGTGTGAAACCATATTAGGTTTTATTCATGTAAACAGAACAACAATTTATTCTCTTACTTAAATGAATAACCGTATTACAATAAACATGATCAAATCATATTCATGTTCAACGCAAACACCAAATAACACTTATTTAGGTTTAACACTAATCCCGAAATTATAGGGAGTGTGCGATGATGATCATATCAATCTTGGAACCACTTCCAACACACATCGTCACTTCACCCTTAACTAGTCTCTGTTTATTCTGCAACTCCCGTTTCGAGTTACTACTCTTAGCAACTGAGCTAGCATCAAATACTAAGGGGTTGCTATAAACACTAGTAAAGTACACATCAATAACATGTATATCAAATATACTTATGTTCACTTTGCCATCCTTCTTATCCGCCAATCACTTGGGGTAGTTCCGCTTCCAGTGACCAGTCCCTTTGCAGTAGAATCACTTAGTCTCAGGCTTAGGTCCAGACTTGGGCTTCTTCACTTGAGTAGCAACTTGCTTGCCGTTCTTCTTGAAGTTCCCCTTCTTCCCTTTGCCCTTTTCTTGAAACTAGTGGTCTTGTCTACCATCAACACTTGATGTTTTTCTTGATTTCTACCTTCATCGATTTCATCATCATGAAAAGCTCGGGAGTCGTTTTCGTCATCCCTTGCATACTATAGTTCATCACGAAGTTCTACTAACTTGGTCATGGTGACTAGAGAATTCTGTCAATCACTATCTTATCTGGAAGATTAACTCCCACTTGATTCAAGCGATTGTAGTACCCAGACAATCTGAGCACATGCTCACTAGTTGAGTGATTCTCCTCCATCTTTTAGCTATAGAACTTGCTGGAGACTTCATGTCTCTCAACTCGGGTATTTGCTTGAAATATTAACTTCAACTCCTGGAACATCTCATATGGTCCATGACGTTCAAAACGTCTTTGAAGTCCCGATTCTAAGCCGTTAAGCATGGTGCACTAAACTATCAAGTAGTCATCATATTGAGCTAGCCAAACGTTCATAACGTCTGCATCTGCTCCTGCAATTGGTCTGTCACATAGCGGTGCATCAAGGACATAATTCTTCTGTGCAGCAATGAGGATAAACCTCAGATCATGGATCCAATCCGCATCATTGCTACTAACATCTTTCAACACAATTTTCTCTAGGAACATATCAAAATAAACACAGGGAAGCAACAACGCGAGCAATTGATCTACAACATGATTTGCAAAATACTACCAGGACTAAGTTCATGATAAATTTAAGTTCAATTTAATCATATTACTTAAGAACTCCCACTTAGATAGACATCCCTCTAATCCTCTAAGTGATCACGTGATCCAAATCAACTAAACCATAACCGATCATCACGTGAGATGGAGTAGTTTTCAATGGTGAACATCGTTATGTTGATCATATCTACTATATGATTCACGCTCAACCTTTCGGTCTCCGTGTTCCGAGGCCATATCTGCATATGCTAGGCTCGTCAAGTATAACCTGAGTATTCTGCGTGTGCAAAACTGGCTTGCACCCGTTGTAGATGGACGTAGAGCATATCACACCCGATCATCACGTGGTGTCTGGGCACGACGAACTTTGGCAACGGTGCATACTCAGGGAGAACACTTCTTGATAATTTAGTGAGAGATCATCTTATAATGCTACCGTCAATCAAAGCAAGATAAGATGCATAAAAGGATAAACATCACATGCAATCAATATAAGTGATATGATATGGCCATCATCATCTTGTGCTTGTGATCTCCATCTCCGAAGCACCGTCATGATCACCATCGTCACCGGCGCGCCACCTTGATCTCCATCGTAGCAACGTTGTCGTCTCGCCAATCTTATGCTTCCACGACTATCACTACCGCTTAGTAATAAAGTAAAGCATTACATCGCGATTGCATTGCATACAATAAAGCGACAACCATATGGCTCCTGCCAGTTGCCGATAACTCGGTTACAAAACATGATCATCTCATACAATAAAATCAGCATCATGTCTTGACCATATCACATCACAACATACCCTGCAAAAACAAGTTAGACGTCCTCTACTTTGTTGTTGCAAGTTTTACGTGGCTGCTATGGGCTTAAGTAAGAACTCATCTCACCTACGCATCAAAACCACAACGATAGTTCGTCAAACAGACTCCGTTTTAACCTTTTCAAGGACCGGGCGTAGTCACACTTGGTTCAACTAAAGTTGGAGAGACAGTCTTCCGCAAGCCATCTATGTGCAAAGCACGTCGAGGGAACCGGTCTCGCGTAAGAGTACGCGTAAGGTTGGTCCGGATCGTCTCAACCAACAATACCGCCGAACCAAAGTATGACATGCTGGTAGGCAGTATGACTTGTATCGCCCACAACTCACTTGTGTTCTACTCGTGCATATAACATCAAACCATAAAACCTAGGCTCGGATGCCACTGTTGGGGAACGCAGTAATTTCAGAAAATTTCCTACGCACACGCAAGATCATGGTGATGCACAGCAACAAGAGGGGAGAGTGTTGTCTACGTACCAACGCAGACCGACTGCGGAAGCGATCACACAACGTAGAGGAAGTAGTCGTACGTCTTCTTCCCGATCCGACCGATCCAAGCACCGTTACTCCGGCACCTCCGAGTTCTTAGCACACGTTCAGCTCGATGACGATCCTCGGGCTCCGATCCAGCAAAGCGTCGAGGAAGAGTTCCGTCAGCACGACGGCGTGGTGACGATCTTGATGTACTACCGACGCAGGGCTTCGCCTAAGCACTACAACGGTACGATCGAGGTGGAATTTGGTGGCAGGGGGCACCGCACACGGCTAAGGAGCGATCTCAAGGATCAAGTTGTGTGTGTTGGGGTGTCCCCTACCCCCGTATATATAGGTTGGAAGAGGGGGGCTGGCCGGCCAAGATAGAGGAGGCGCAGGGGGAGTCCCACTCCCACCGGGAGTAGGACTCCTCCCCTCCAATCCTATTCCAACTAGGACTCTTGGGGGGAAAGGAGAGAGAGGGGGCCGGCCCACCTCTCCTAGTCCTACTAGGACTTGGGGAAGGGGGGGGGGCGCCGGCTAGGCTTGTGGGCTGCCTCTTCTCTCTTTTCCACTAAGGCCCAATAGGCCCATTAGCCTCCCGGGGGGTTCCGGTAACCCTCCCGGTATTCCGGTAAAATCCCGATTTCACCCGGAACACTTCCTATGTCCAAACATAGGCTTCCAATATATCAATCTTTACGTCTCGACCATTTCGAGACTCCTCGTTATGTCCGTGATCTCATCCGGGACTCCGAACAACCTTCGGTACATCAAAATGCATAAACTCATAATAACTGTCATCGTAACGTTAAGCGTGCGGACCCTATGGTTCGAGAACAATGTAGACATGACCGAGACACGTCTCCGGTCAATAACCAATAGCGGGACCTGGATGCCCATATTGGCTCCTACATATTCTACGAAGATCTTTATCGGTCAGACCGCATAACAACATACGTTGTTCCCTTTGTCATCGGTATGTTACTTGCCCGAGATTCGATCGTCGGTATCCAATACCTAGTTCAATCTCGTTACCGGCAAGTCTCTTTACTCGTTCCGTAATACATCATCTCACAACTAACTTATTAGTTGCAGTGCTTGCAAGGCTTATGTGATGTGCATTACCGAGAGGGCCCAGAGATACCTCTCCGACAATCGGAGTGACAAACCCTAATCTCGAAATACGCCAACCCAACATCTACCATTGGAGACACCTGTAGTACTCCTTTATAATCACCCAGTTACGTTGTGACGTTTGGTAGTACCCAAAGTGTTCCTCCGGTAAACGGGAGTTGCATAATCTCATAGTTATAGGAACATGTATAAGTCATGAAGAAAGCAATAGCAACATACTAAATGATCGGGTGCTAAGCTAATGGAATGGGTCATGTCAATCAGATCATTCAACTAATGATGTGACCTCGTTAATCAAATAACAACTCTTTGTTCATGGTTAGGAAACATAACCATCTTTGATTAACGAGCTAGTCAAGTAGAGGCATACTAGTGACACTCTGTTGGTATATGTATTCACACATGTATTATGTTTCCGGTTAATACAATTCTAGCATGAATAATAAACATTTATCATGATATAAGGAAATAAATAATAACTTTATTATTGCCTCTAGGGCATATTTCCTTCATTCCTCACCAAGTGTCGCGCCCCTGAACGTAGCACCTCCCAGTGCCAGCCCGGCGGAGCCCAGTCCCGGACATGGGTCCTCTGAAGTAGGACGTCATCGCGAACGGGTCGACGGCGAGGATGCGGGCCGGGCATCGTCGACAACAAATACTATATGCAAATTAAATGTAACACTAATTATGCTATCATTGCATATGTCAAAATTCTATATGCTATTTCATACTAATTAAGCATCTAACACTAAAAACAGAAAAAACAACTTCTATACATCCATTAAAAACAGAAAAACAACATTATATAAAAAAATTCCATACTAATTAAACACTAATTATATCCGGGCTCACTAAAAACACTAAGCATCTAACACTAAGAATTGCATATGTCAAAATTCTATATATATACGCTATTCCATACTAATTAAACACTAAGCATCGATCTAATTAACACTAAAAACAGTGTGTGTGTGTGTTCATCATGCATGCTTGTGTGTGTATATATGGGCTCGGGGGGTGGCGCCCATGGTGGCCACCGGGGGCGAGGGAGAGGGGTTAGAGGGGGAGAGCTCACAGCGGGGCGACGGCGACGGCGAGGTGACGGCCCGGGGCGGCCACGGGCCGGGGCGTGACGGGGGCGCGGCGACGCGGTGACGGCACGAGGACGGGCCCGGGGCGGCGACGAAGACTAGGGCGGCGACGGCGACGGGGGCGGCGATGGGGATGAGGGCGGCGACGAGGATGGGGGTGGCGACGGCAACGGCGCGCGACGGGGGCGGCGTAGGACGGGGGCGGCGACGGCGTCGAACGATCGAGAAGAAAACAGAGGGAGAATGAAATTTTGCAAAGTGCTGTATATATAGAAGCCACCTTTAGTACCGGTTGGAGCCACCAACCGGTACTAAAGGCCTGTTTTGGCCAGGCCAAGCAGCGGGAAGGGCAGGCCTTTAGTACCGGGTGGTGGTTCCAACCGGTACTAAAGACCCCCCCCCCCCTTTAGTACCGGTTGGTGCCATGAACCGGTACTAAAGGGGGTGCGCTGGCGCAGGTGCGGCGCGCAAGTTTAGTCCCACATCGCTAGCCGAGGGGCGACCGCACTGGTTTATAAACCCCCGTGCGGTAGCTCTCTCGAGCTCCTCTCCAAAGCAGGCCTACTGGGCCTACATGTTCTATGCTGCCCTGTGGGGCCTATTGGGCTTGCGGGCCTGCATCCTGGCCCAATAACAGGTTGGGTTTCTAGTCGTATGCAGGCCGCTGTGGCCCAGTAGGTGGGCTTTTTTTTTCATTTAGTTTTTTCTTTTCTGCTTTATTTATTTTTAGTTGTTTTTTTGCTGTATTTAGAGTTTCTTTGTGAATATTTTTGATAGTTTTTAGAAACTTTCAGTTAGTGCCGGTAGTTTTTAAATTTGAATAGTTTATATTTTGAATTATTTGAAATTTGTGTGAATCTCTAGTTTGTGAATAACTTAACTTTAAAAATACATTTTCCAATGATTCTTTTTTGTTATGTTTAATATTAGTGTTTTTTATCATTATATTCAATTTGGTAATGCTTAAGTTATTTAAAAAATGAAATGACTTTGTAACGGATGAGTTTTCGACCGAAACCCTGATACTTCGAAAGAGATTGACCATTTTGTACACGAAGTGCATTCAGTTTTTGCGGTAACCCTCTCTACTTTTTTGCGCATGCTATGTGGGTGAAATTATGATGCCATGCCAACTTTCATCCTTTTCTGAGTTCATTTGAAATGCTTTTCAACTTCAGGGTCATTTAGCTGAAAAAAACAGTAAATGCATGAAAGAATTTGCTTGCATCCCAGATCACATCCCAGATCTTTGGGTGTGAAACTTTTTCTTCGCGTCTGTCCCTTTGCGTCGTAGCCATGGAAAATCTTCATCATTTAACGGGATGCTCGGGTCAATATTCACTGTGAATGGAGCAATTTCATCAAACTTTTCATAATCTTCTGACTTGTCTGTCTTGTCATCCACTCCCACGATGTTTCTCTTCCCAGAAAGAACTATGTGCCGCTTTGGCTCATCGTACGATGCATTCGCTTCCTTATATTTTCTTTTTCTTGGCTTGGTAGACATGTCCTTCACATAGAAAACCTGTGCCACATCATTGGCTAGGACGAATGGTTCGTCTGCATACGCAAGATTGTTGAGGTCCACTGTTGTCATTCCGTACTGCGGGTCTTCCGTTACCCCGCCTCGTGTCATATTGACCCATTTGCACTGAAACAAAGGGACCTTCAAACCACGTCGATAGTCAAGTTCCCATATGTCCTGTATATAACCATAATATGTTTCCTTTCCCGTCTTGGTTTCTGCATCAAAGCGGACACCACTGTTTTGGTTGGTGCTCTTCTTATCTTGGGCGATCGTGTAAAATGTATTACCATTTATCTCGTACCCTTTGAAAGTCATTATATTCGAAGATGGTAACTGGGATAGCAAGTACAGGTCATCTTCAATAGAGGTGTCATGCATGGTACGTGCTTGCAACCAGCTGGCGAAACTGCTGGTTTGTTCACGTGTAATCCAGTCATCAGACCGCTCCGGGTGTTTGGAGCATAGCAAATTCTTGTGTTCATCCATATACGGAGCCACCAAGGCGGAATTCTGTAGAACTGTGTAGTGTGCTTCAGTGAGAGAATGTCCGTCCATACATATTATTTGTTCCCCTCCTAGCATGCCTTTTCCATCCAGTCTGCCCTTATGCCGCGATTCAGGAACACCAATCGGCTTAAGGTCAGGAATAAAGTCAATACAAAACTCAATGACCTCCTCATTTTGACGGCCCTTGGAGATGCTTCCTTCTGGCCTAGCACGGTTATGAACATATTTCTTTAAGACTCCCATGAACCTCTCAAAGGGGAACATATTGTGTAGAAATACAGGACCCAAAACGTTAATCTCTTCGCATAGGTGAACTAGGACGTGCGTCATGATGTTGAAGAAGGATGGTGGGAACACCAACTCGAAACTGACAAGACATTGCACCAAATCATTCTGTAACCTTGGTATGATTTCTGGATCGATTACCTTCTGAGAGATTGCATTGAGAAATGCACATAGCTTCACAATGGCTAATCGAACGTTCTCCGGTAGAAGCCCCCTCAATGCAACTGGAAGCAGTTGCGTCATAATCACGTGGCAGTCATGAGACTTTAGGTTCTGGAACTTTTTCTCTGCCATGTTTATTATTCCCTTTATATTCGACGAGAAGCCAGACGGTACCTTAATACTGAGGAGGCATTCAAAGAAGATTTCCTTCTCTTCTTTGGTAAGAGTGTAGCTTGCATGACCCTGATGTATGTCGTCTTTTCCGTGCATACGTTGCTGGTCCTCCCGTGCCTCAGGTGTATCTTTTGTCTTCCCATACACGCCCAAGAAGCCAAGCAGGGTCACACAAAGATTCTTCGTCACGTGCATCACATCGATTGCGGAGCGGACCTCGAGGTCTTTCCAATAGGGCAGGTCCCAAAATATAAATTTCTTCTTCCACATGGGTGAGCGTCCGTCAGCGTCATTCGGAACAGGTTGTCCACCAGGACCCTTTCCAAAGACCACCTTCAAATCCTTGACCATATCATGTACATCAGCACCAGTACAGTGGCGAGGCTTCGTCCGGTGATCCGCCTCACCTTTGAAATGCTTGCCTTTCTTTCTTACGGGATGCCTGCTCGGAAGAAATCGACGATGTCCCAGGTACACATTTTTCTTACAATTAGCCAAATATATACTGTCGGTATCGTCCAAACAGTGCGTGCATGCGCGGTATCCCTTGTTTGTCTGTCCTGAAAGGTTACTGAGAGCAGGCCAATCATTGATGGTCACGAACAGCAATGCCTTTAGGTCAAATTCTTCCCCCATGTGCTCATCCCACGCACGTACACCTGTTCCATTCCACAGTTGTAAGAGTTCTTCAACTAATGGCCTTAGGTACACATCAATATCGTTGCCGGGTTGCTTAGGGCCTTGGATGAGCACTGGCATCATAATGAACTTCCGCTTCATGCACAACCAAGGTGGAAGGTTATATAAACATAGAGTCACAGACCAGGTGCTATGGTTGCTGCTCTGCTCCCCAAAAGGATTAATGCCATCTGCGCTTAGACCAAACCATACGCTCCTTGCGTCATCTGCAAACTCCTTCCCGTACTTTCTTTCGATTTTTCTCCACTACGACCCGTCAGCGGGTACTCTCAACTTTCCGTCTTTCTTACGGTCTTCTCTGTGCCATCGCATCGCCTTGGCATGCTCTTTGTTTTGGAACAAACGTTTCAACCATGGTATTATAGGAGCATACCACATCACCTTGGCAGGAATCTTCTTCCTGGGGCGCCGGCCCTCGACATCACCAGGGTCATCGCGGCAGATCTTATAGCGCAATGCACCACATACCGGGCAAGCGTTCAAATCCTTGTACTCACCGCGGTAGAGGATGCAATCATTAGGGCATGCATGTATCTTCTGCACCTCTAACCCTAGAGGGCAGACAGCCTTCTTTGCTTCGTATGTACTCTCGGGCAATTCGTTGTCCTTTGGAAGCATATCCTTTATCATTACCAGCAACTTTCCAAATCCCTTGTCAGATACACCATTCTTTGCCTTCCATTGCAGCAAATCCAGTGTGGTGCCCAGCTTTTTCTTGTCACTTACGCAATTCGGGTACAACAATTTTTTGTGATCCTCTAACATGCGCTGCAACTTCTTCTTCTCCAAATCACTTGCGCAGTTTCTCTTTGCATCGGCAATGGCCCGACCTAGATCATCAACGGGCTCATCTGATGCCTCTTCTTCAGCTTCTTCCCGCATTGCCGGCTCAGCTTCTTCCCGCATTACCGGCTCAGCTTCTTCCCCCATTGTTGTATCATCGTATTCAGGGAACCCATGGCCAGGATAGCCGTCGTCGTCCTCTTCTTCTTCATTGTCTTCCATCATAACCCCTCTTTCTCCGTACTTGGTCCAAACATTATAATGGGGCATGAAACCGGACTTAAACAGGTGGACGTGAATGGTTCTTGACGTAGACTAATTGTGACGATTCTTACAGCGAGCACATGGACAAGGCATAAAACCATCCGCCTGCTTGTTTGCCTCAGCCGCAAGCAGAAAAGTATGCACGCCATTAATGAACTCGGGAGAGCATCGGTCATCGTACATCCATTGCCGGCTCATCTTCATTACACAACACCGAATAGACCAAATTAATACAAGTTCATACAATTAATACAAGTTCATACATAAAGTTCATACAACACTTAAATCCAACAAACAAATAACTCTCTAGCTAAAGCATTTAAATGCAACAACAAATATGATCAAGATCGCAACTAAGGTAACAATGGATCCAACAGCATAATGATACCAAGCCTCACTATCGATGGCATATTTTCTAATCTTTCTAATCTTCAAGCGCATTTTCTCCATCTTGATCTTGTGATCATCGACGACATCGGCAACATGCAACTCCAATTCCATCTTCTCCCCCTCAATTCTTTTCAATTTTTCTTTCAAGTACTCATTTTCTCTTTCAACTAAATTTAACCTCTCGGCAATAGGGTCGGTTGGAATTTCCGGTTCACATACCTTCTAGAAAAAATTTCTATGTCAACTTGATGGGCATAATTTGTCATAAACACGAAATGCAACTAGTTTTAAAAGAGAATATACATACCACATCTGAATCATAACAAGGACTAGGGCCGACGGGGACGGATATCAAAACCATGGCACTATATGTATAACAAACAACGTACGGGTAAGATAATTATACGAGTAACTATATATCCAAACCACACAAACATCAATTTTTATATAAAATTTCATGAACAAGAGGCTCACCACAAGGTGGTGCCGGCAACGGGACGGTGCGGGCGATCGACGGTGGCTACGATGGAGATTTAGAAGGCACTAAGTAAACCACACCTACATATGCAAACTAAGTGTTATTTTTGACCTCAAATTGCATATAAATCAAATACTAGCACATATATATATCCTCCCAAATTAATCACTATATAAACCAATGCAAGAGCTAATCTAGCAATGAGAGATGAAAGGACAAAGTTGCTAACCTTTGTGATCATTTGAATGGATGAGGGCCTTCAAATCTTGACAAATTTTGTGATGAACTCGAGAGGAAGAAGGGAAGAACAGAGGAGAGGGAGAGGGGAAAGGGGGAAGAACAGAGTGCTGGTGGACGAAGGGTTTATATAGGACGACCTTTAGTACCGGTTCGTGCCAAGAACCGGTACTAAAGGGGCTGGAGGGGCCCCATTCTGTCAACATCCTGCCACCACTCTCATTAGTAACGACAAGCCTAAATCCAATTTAATTTCAGCTCAGCATTCTTGAAGTGCACTTAATAGTCTTACTTCGACGACACTATAGCATACAAGTTTTTCTCTCATTATATTTATGCATGATATCGAACTGATTGCTGTGACATCCATCCATTCGATCGATTGTTAGACCTTTTTTTGCTTCAATGGAGCATGGTTGCGTGCATTTTTCTCCGTGTTCCTACCACGGTTGCCTTTACTCCCTTGCTTCATTACACTTCAACATTACTCACTTCTGGGTTCCTATGCTTGAAGTACAGATTAACTACTACTCTTTATTTATTTTTGGAATGCGCACACTAGTAGAAACCGGTACTAATGATGGAGGCCCGGCTAGCCGTTGGAACCGGCACTAATGTATACATTAGTGCCAGCTCAAATACGAACCGGCACTAATGTGCTTCACGTTTGACCCTTTTTCTACTAGTGTGTGCATTCCGAAAATAAATAAAGAGTAGTAGTTAATCTGTACTTCAAGCATAGGAACCCAGAAGTGAGTAATGTTGAAGTGTAATGAAGCAAGGGAGTAAAGGCAACCGTGGTAGGAACACGGAGAAAAATGCACGCAACCATGCTCCATTGAAGCAAAAAAAGGTCTAACAATCGATCGAATGGATGGATGTCACAGCAATCAGTTCGATATCATGCATAAATATAATGAGAGAAAAACTTGTATGCTATAGTGTCGTCGAAGTAAGACTATTAAGTGCGCTTCAAGAATGCTGAGCTGAAATTAAATTGGATTTAGGCTTGTCGTTTGTATATGTAATTAACTTCCATTGTGTTTGTGATGCACAGTGCTTCCAATTTTAGGCTTAAATTTGAACTTGGATTTGAAATGTTGCTAATTATGTGTGGCGTGATGATGAAAAGTCTTAATTATCATGTCATGGAAAGTTTAGTTGGTTAGTTGGGTAACATGGATGGTTCACATCATGGAAAGTATAATTATCGTGTTTCGGTTGGTTCGTTGTTGGATAACATGGATGGGGCAAGCTTTTCAGATAATATCTCAGTCTGGCTGGCTGGACCAGAAACAAAGGGCGCTGGTGTGGCTTGCCTGAGAACAACCAGTTCCAACATACCAGGAGTATAAGCACACATGCAATCATTTTGTACACCAAAAATGAACAAAAGAAAGTACTTGGTGACATGGCTTTCTCCTAAAAAATTGCCAAGTGCTTCAAGAAGCCGTTGTACTGAAATGTATTATGGAAGGACTCCATATATGTGTGAAACTGTGGACTATAGAATTCTAACTTTCTAAGGATGAATTTACCCTCAGAGAGCTAGCGGGTATCCATTATAGTTTCTGGTGCACCTTCATTTCAAAATTGCGACGAGTGTTCTGACCGTGAATATTGGCTCATTTCTCTTCTGTTAGAAAGTTGTTAGTGTATAAACTGTGATTTGCAGGGAGGAACCAACTGTACCATTTACTTACCTGCAGCTGGATCCTCTGAGGAGGGTATAGGACAAGCTAGATTAAACAACACCTAAATCCGTCTCAAGCGTGTGTGGTTATATTTCGTAGTGAACTTCTTATCTAGGCGTAATGTTGAGCATGAGGCCTTATGTTTGGATTTTTATTCATGAATAATAATAGTGCAAAATTGATCCAGAAATAAGAAACGCCTTCATATATATGAGGTGAATTGGTTGAAGTTGCCGTCTGAATGGGATTTGTAATTTCGTCTAACTTGTTTTGGGCCTTGGGAGTTAAAGCCTTATTGAATGGCTTCTAAAGTTTGTTCATGTTATTCGATAATGGTATTGCAACCCATGTGGAATTCTGGGTAAAGATGGTGCCGCTTTTGCGAGAGGGCTGCACGTGCAGCACTTCAGTACCAGCTTGTTCTACGGGTTCTGCTTGGGCCTATTCATGATGAATGCTATCACCAAAGTTTGGGACTGTGTCAGGTTCTTCAGGGAAAGTCTCCTTCGCATGGATTGTTCAGAGCAGGAACAAGTGGAAAAGAGAGATAATATTTGGGGTGGACTGGAACGAACTGGACAGGAAACAGGTTGTCAAACTGTTCTGATTGTTTGCATAGAGTGCAAATCAGATACTGATGATTGAGCTCCTTCTGTGTAATCACTGTGTTTCAGAGTGCTCGGCCTAGGGCAGCTTTGCCAACTTTTTGAGAAGTTTATGCATTGGATTTTCCTTGTTGTATGGCCATCAACGTACAGGTAGAGAATTGCTGCAAATGAAATAAGCGAGTAGTCTGACTAGAAGCCTCTTCCGAGACCCATAAACTCTCATAGAAGAGTTGTGAACGAGCTAAGTACAAGTTTGTTCGTCAGGCCAAGGTTACTATTGTATTTCTGCACATCTGCTTTTCCCTATGACTCCTAAGCCGAACTAATGAACAAGGCAACAAACTAGCAAAAGACAACGCTAGTTTCATCATCTTGGTTGTCAAGCAAGCTAGGCTTGATACGCTGAACAATTGAACTATTTGTGTTAGAACTACCCTGTGGTCTGAGATTAGAGGGACGAAGAGGAGTTGGAGGGCTTGCACAAATAAGAAGGGCAAGTAGAGTTGTAGAAGGTAGGCAAATAAAGAGGGGTAGTTAATTTGTACGTCAAGCATAGGACCCGAGAGTGAGTAAAGATTGGTGTGAGTAATAATGAAGTGTACTTCAAGCAAGGGAATAAAGGCAATGGTGGTAGGAATATGGAGAAAAGTGCACGAAACAATGCTCCATTGAAGCAAAAAAGTCTAAAATTCAATCGGATGGACGGATGTCAGAACAATCGGTTCGATATCTATATCTATATCTATACCTACTATTAAAAGGAATAGGTATTCTTGGTTTGATCCCGCTTTGTTTTGTCCCGTTTCAAGTCTTTTTATATGTATGCTATTTTTTACTTCTGTTTTTTTTACTTTTGTCCGTTTGACGAACATGTGCAAACAAAAAAAACCGGGACATCACTACGCAAAGTCAATTGTTCCACTACTTATTTAGTGGTCATTCTTCTTAATAATATACGGCAAAGGAAGTGCGGCAACACATGGTCGCATTGTTTTTTATTGGCTTCAAGTGCTAAAAATTAATGCGTCTGGCGGGAGTCAAACTCGTAACCACGCAAACTACTCCAACCTCGGTATCCAACAAGGCAAACTAGATGTTGTGAATTAGCATGTTGTATTAAACTTCAAATTTGTATGCACGGCTAGGTCTGCTTTGTTTTTTTAGAGGAAGCTAGGTCTGCTTTGTATCAATTCTCGTGTTGCTTTGTTGTCACCTATACTGGGCCAATATGCTCCTAACTGGGATTTTTCTACAACTAGCAAATTTCTCTGATGGGCTTCATATTCCTTGGTTTTCTTTTCGATTGCACAGGCTGCGTTGTTGTTCCCGGGGATCAAACATAGAAGCTGGGTTAGTTACTAAAAAAAGTACCACCTTGCTTTTTAAAATCAAATTTCACAAATTTAAATACGTCCATGCATGAGTTACCTGAAAATCAGCAAGCCATCGCAAGAAAAGGGTGAAGTGTCGGTCTCATTTATATTAGAAAATGAAGGAAGAAACTAATGCTTGCATGCCCCAATAAAATAGAGGAATGTCTGATGAAAGAGGACCCTATTGGTGAACAAAAGAGAGGAAGATTCGATGAAAAAGGACCTGGTTGGCGTGTGCCAACAAATAGAGGACTATTTGATGAAAAAGGACCCGATTCATCATGAAATAAAAGAAAGGAAGATCCGATAAAAAATGACCAAGTTTACAATGAAAATGCATGGCTTAAGTGAGATTGCTGGAAGCTTTGAGTATGCATCCAGGAATAAAAGAGGAGGGACTTTTTCTTCGAAAAGGGGGTTTACCCCAGCCTCTGCATCAGAAAGATGCATACGGCTCATATTATTAAAAATAAAGTCCAGTAACAAAGTCGCCAAGTATCGAGGTGTGAAGATAAACAAAAAGCTCGAAAGAGCGAAAAACCAAAGCCACAACCGGCTGGCAAACACAATCGGAGCACTGCATGCCTATCCTATTACATGACCACCATCCAAATTGGTTGAAAATATCCCGCGCTACCATCTCCCATCGGGTAGACGCAGTAACCAAACGCTCCCTGGCCTCCGTCGAAGTGAGTAGCGACCACATACGGATGAATGCCGTGGCCCTGAAGATAACCTGCAAAAAGTGAATGTTTGTTGATCTGTTAAATACTAAATCATTTCTGCAGTTCCATACTGTTGGGAAATGTAGTAATTTCAAAAAATTTCCTACGCACACGCAAGATCATAGTGATGCATAGCAACGAGAGGGGAGAGTGTTGTCTACGTACCCACGCAGACCGACTGCGGAAGCGTTGACACAACATAGAGGAAGTAGTCGCACGTCTTCCCGATCCGACCGATCCAAGCACCGTTACTCCGACACCTCCGAGTTCTTAGCACACGTACAGCTCGATGACGCTCCCCGGGCTCCGATCCAGCAAAGCTTCGGGGATGAGTTCCGTCAGCACGACGGCGTGGTGACGATGATGATGTTCTACCGACGCAGGGCTTCGCCTAAGCACTACAACGATATGATCGAGGTGGAATATGGTGGCAGGGGGCACCGCACACGGCTAAGGAACGATCATGTGGATCAACTTGTGTGTTCTAGGGTGCCCCCTGCCCCCGTATATAAAGGAGCAAGGGGGAGGCCGACCGGCCCTAAGTGGCGCGCCAAGGGGAGGGGGAGTCCTCCTCCTAGTGGGAGTAGGACTCCCCTTTCCTAATCCAATTAGGAAACCTAAGGGGGAAGGAAAGAGAGGGAGAGGGAGAGGGAAAGAGGGGCCGCGCCCCCTTCCTTAGTCCAATTCGGACTCCCCTTGGGGGGGGGGCGCCACCTCCTAGGCCGCAGCCCTCTCTCTCCCCTAAGGCCCAATAAGGCCCATTACTTCCCCGAGGGGTTCCGATAACCCCTCTAGCACTCCGGTTTTCTCCGAAATCATCCGGAACACTTCCGGTGTCCGAATGTAGCCGTCCAATATATCAATCTTTATGCCTCGACCATTTCGAGACTCCTCGTCATGTCCGTGATCACATCCGGGACTCCGAACTAACTTCGGTACATCAAAATGCATAAACTCATAATAACTGTCATCGTAACGTTAAGCGTGCGGACCCTACGGTTCGAGAACAATGTAGACATGACTGAGACAAATCTCCGGTCAATAACCAATAGCGGGACCTGGATGCCCATATTGGCTCCTACATATTCTACGAAGATCTTTATCGGTCAGACCACATAACAACATACGTTGTTCCCTTTGTCATCGGTATGTTACTTGCCCGAGATTCGATCGTCGGTATCCAATACCTAGTTCAATCTCGTTACTGGCAAGTCTCTTTACTCGTTCCGTAATACATCATCTCGCAACTAACTCATTAGTTGCAATGCTTGCAAGGCTTATGTGATGTGCATTACCGAGAGGGCCCAGAGATACCTCTCCGACAATCGGAGTGACAAATCCTAATCTCGAAATACGCCAACCCAACATCTACCTTTGGAGACACCTGTAGAGCTCCTTTATAATCACCCAGTTACGTTGTGACGTTTGGTAGCACACAAAGTGTTCCTCCGGTAAACGGGAGTTGCATAATCTCATAATCATAGGAACATGTATAAGTCATGAAGAAAGCAATAGCAACATACTAAACGATCGGGTGCTAAGCTAATGAAATGGGTCTTGTCAATCAGATCATTCTACTAATGATGTGACCTTGTTAATCAAATAACAACACTTTGTTCATGGTTAGGAAACATAACCATCTTTGATTAACGAGCTAGTCAAGTAGAGGCATACTAGTGACACTAAGTTTGTCTATGTATTCACACATGTATTATGTTTCCGGTTAATACAATTCTAGCATGAATAATAAACATTTATCATGATATAAGGAAATAAATAATAACTTTATTATTGCCTCTAGGGCATATTTCCTTTAGTCTCCCACTTGCACTAGAGTCAATAATCTAGATTACACAGTAATGATTCTAACACCAATGGAGCCTTGGTGTTGATCATGTTTTGCTCGTGGAAGAGGCTTAGTCAACGGGTCTGCAACATTCAGATCCGTATGTATCTTGCAAATCTGTATGTCTCCCACCTGGACTAGATCCCGGATGGAATTGAAGCGTCTCTTGATGTGCTTGGTCCTCTTGTGAAATCTGGATTCCTTTGCCAAGGCAATTGCACCAGTACTGTCACAAAAGATTTTCATTGGACCCGATGCACTAGGTATGACACCTAGATCGGATATGAACTCCTTCATCCAGACTCCTTCGTTCGCTGCTTCCGAAGCAGCTATGTACTCCGCTTCACATGTAGATCCCGCTACGACGCTTTGTTTAGAACTGCACCAACTGACAGCTCTACCGTTTAATGTAAACACGTATCCGGTTTGCGATTTAGAATCGTCCGGATCAGTGTCAAAGCTTGCATCAACGTAACCGTTTACGGTGAGCTCTTTGTCACCTCCATATACGAGAAACATATCCTTAGTCCTTTTCAGGTATTTCAGGATGTTCTTGACCGCTGTCCAGTGATCCACTCCTGGATTACTTTGGTACCTCCCTGCTAAACTTATAGCAAGGCACACATCAGGTCTGGTACACAGCATTGCATACATGATAGAGCCTATGGCTGAAGCATAGGGAACATCTTACATTTTCTCTCTATCTTCTGCAGTGGTCGGGCATTGAGTCTGACTCAACTTCACACCTTGCAACACAGGCAAGAACCCTTTCTTTGCTTGATCCATTTTGAACTTCTTCAAAATCTTGTCAAGGTATGTGCTTTGTGAAAGTCCAATTAAGCGTCTTGATCTATCTCTATAGATCTTTATGCCTAATATGTAAGCAGCTTCACCGAGGTCTTTCATTGAAAAACTCTTATTCAAGTATCCCTTTATGCTATCCAGAAATTCTATATCATTTCCAATCAGCAATGTCATCCACATATAATATCAGAAATGCTATAGAGCTCCCACTCACTTTCTTGTAAATACAGGCTTCTCCGAAAGTCTGTATAAAACCAAATGCTTTGATCACACTATCAAAGCGTTTATTCCAACTCCGAGAGGCTTGCACCAGTCCATAAATGGATCGCTAGAGCTTGCACACTTTGTTAGCTCCCTTTGGATCAACAAAACCTTCTGGTTGCATCATATACAACTCTTCTTCCAGAAATCCATTCAGGAATGCAGTTTTGACATCCATCTGCCAAATTTCATAATCATAAAATGCGGCAATTGCTAACATGATTCGGACAGACTTAAGCATCGCTACGGGTGAGAAGGTCTCATCGTAGTCAACCCCTTGAACTTGTCGAAAACCTTTTGCGACAAGTCGAGCTTTGTAGACAGTAACATTACCATCAGCGTCTGTCTTCTTCTTGAAGATCCATTTATTCTCAATTGCTTGCCGATCATCGGGCAAGTCAACCAAAGTCCATACTTTGTTCTCATACATGGATCCCATCTCAGATTTCATGGCTTCAAGCCATTTTGCGGAATCTGGGCTCACCATCGCTTCTTCATAGTTCGTAGGTTCATCATGATCTAGCAGCATGATTTCCAGGACAGGATTACCGTACCACTCTGGTGTGGATCTCGCTTTGGTTGATCTACGAGGTTCAGTAGTATCTTGTCCTGAAGTTTCATGATCATCATCATTAGCTTCCTCACTAATTGGTATAGGTGTCGCAGAAACAGTTTTCTGTGATGTACTACTTTCCAATAAGGGAGCAGGTACAGTTACCTCGTCAAGTTCTACTTTCCTCCCACTCACTTCTTTCAAGAGAAACTCCTTCTCTAGAAAGGATCCATTCTTAGCAACGAATGTCTTGCCTTCGGATCTATGATAGAATGTGTACCCAACAGTCTCCTTTGGGTATCCTATGAAGACACATTTCTCCGATTTGGGTTCGAGCTTATCAGGTTGAAGCTTTTTCACATAAGCATCACAGCCCCAAACTTTAAGAAACGACAACTTTGGTTTCTTGCCAAACCATAGTTCGTAAGGCGTCGTCTCAACGGATTTTGATGGTGCCCTATTTAACGTGAATGCGGCCGTCTCTAAAGCATAACCCCAAAACGATAGCGGTAAATCAGTAAGAGACATCATAGATCGCACCATATCTAGTAAAGTACGATTACGACGTTCGGACACACCATTACGCTGTGGTGTTCCGGGTGGCGTGAGTTGCAAAACTATTCCACAATTTTTCAAATGTACACCAAACTCGTAACTCAAATATTCTCCTCCACGATCAGATCGTAGAAACTTTATTTTCTTGTTACGATGATTTTCAACTTCACTCTGAAATTCTTTGAACTTTTCAAATGTTTCAGACTTATGTTTCATTAAGTAGATATACCCATATCTGCTTTAAAAAAGCCTCAATATTCATCGGACCACATACATCGGTATGTATGATTTCCAACAAATCTGTTGCTCTCTCCATAGTACCGGAGAACGGTGTTTTAGTCATCTTGCCCATGAGGCACGGTTCGCAAGTACCAAGTGATTCATAATCAAGTGGTTCCAAAAGTCCATCAGTATGGAGTTTCTTCATGCGCTTTATACCGATATGACCTAAACGGCAGTGCCACAAATAAGTTGCACTGTCATTATCAACTCTGCATCTTTTGGCTTCAACATTATGAATATGTGTGTTACTACTATCGAGATTCATCAAAAATAGACCACTTCTCAAAGGTGCATGACCATAAAAGATATTACTCATATAAATAGAAAAACCATTATTCTCTGATTTAAATGAATAACCGTCTCGCATCAAACAAGATCCAGATATAATGTTCATGCTCAACGCTGGCACCAAATAACAATTATTTAGGTCTAATATTAATCCCGAAGGTAGATGTAGAGGTAGCATGCCGACCGCGATCACATCGACTTTGGAACCGTTTCCCACGCGCATCGTCACCTCGTCCTTTGCCAGTGTTCGCTTAATCCGTAGTCCCTGTTTCGAGTTGCGAATATTAGCAACAGAACCAGTATCAAATACCCAGGTGCTACTGCGAGCTCTAGTAAGGTACACATCAATAACATGTATATCACATATACCTTTGTTCACCTTGCCATCCTTCTTATCCGCCAAATACTCGGGGCAGTTCCGCTTCCAGTGACCAGTCTGCTTGCAGTAGAAGCACTCAGTTTCAGGCTTAGGTCCAGACTTGGGTTTCTTCTCTTGAGCAGCAACTTGCTTGCTGTTCTTCTTGAAGTTCCCCTTCTTCTTCCCTTTGCCCTTTTTCTTGAAACTAGTGGTCTTGCTGACCATCAACACTTGATGCTCCTTTTTGATTTCTACCTCCGCAGCTATCAGCATTGCGAAGAGCTCGGGAATAGTCTTGTTCATCCCTTGCATATTATAGTTCATCACGAAGCTCTTGTAGCTTGGTGGCAGTGATTGGAGAATTCTGTCAATGACGCAATCATCTGGAAGATTAACTCCCATCTGAATCAAGTGATTATTATACCCAGACATTTTGAGTATATGCTCACTGACAGAACTGTTCTCCTCCATCTTGCATCTATAGAACTTATTGGAGACTTCATATCTCTCAATCCGGGCATTTGCTTGAAATATTAACTTCAACTCCTGGAACATCTCATATGCTCCATGACATTCAAAACGTCGTTGAAGTCCCGATTCTAAGACGTAAAGCATGGCACACTGAACTATCGAGTAGTCATCAGCTTTGCTCTGCCAGACGTTCATAACATATGGTGTTGCTCCAACAGCAGGCCTGGCACCCAGCGGTGCTTCCAGAACGTAATTCTTCTGAGCAGCAATGAGGATAATCCTCAAGTTACGGACCCAGTCCGTGTAATTGCTACCATCATCTTTCAACTTCGCTTTCTCAAGGAACGCATTAAAATTCAACGGAACAACAGCACGAGCCATCTATCTACAATCAACATAAACAAGCAAGATACTATCAGGTACTAAGTTCATGATAAGTTTAAGTTCAATTAATCAAATTACTTAAGAACTCCCACTTAGATAGACATCCCTCTAATCCTCTAAGTGATCATGTGATCCAAATCAACTAAACCATAACCGATCATCACGTGAGATGGAGTAGTTTTCAATGGTGAACATCGCTATGTTGATCATATCTACTATATGATTCACGCTCGACCTTTCGGTCTCCGTGTTCCGAGGCCATATCTGCATATGCTAGGCTCGTCAAGTTTAACCTGAGTATTCTGCGTGTGCAAAACTGGCTTGCACCCGTTGTAGATGGACGTAGAGCTTATCACACCCGATCATCACGTGGTGTCTGGGCACGACGAACTTTGGCAACGGTGCATACTCAGGGAGAACACTTCTTGATAATTTAGTGAGAGATCATCTGATAATGCTACCGTCAATCAAAGCAAGATAAGATGCATAAAAAGATAAACATCACATGCAATCAATATAAGTGATATGATATGACCATCATCATCTTGTGCTTGTGATCTCCATCTCCGAAGCACCGTCATGATCACCATCGTCACCGGCGCGACACCTTGATCTCCATCGTAGCATCGTTGTCCTCTCGCCAATCTTATGCTTCCACGACTATCGCATTCACGTTAAATAGGGCACCATCAAAATCCGTTGAGACGACGCCTTATGAACTATGGTTTGGCAAGAAACCAAAGTTGTCATTTCTTAAAGTTTGGGGCTATGATGCTTATTTGAAAAAGCTTCAACCTGATAAGCTCGAACCCAAATCGGAGAAATGTGTCTTCATAGGATATCCAAAGGAAACTATTGGATACACCTTCTATCACAGATCCGAAGGCAAGACTTTTGTTGCTAAATTCGGAAACTTTCTTGAGAAGGAGTTTCTCTCGAAAGAAGTGAGTGGGAGGAAAGTAGAACTTGACGAGGTACCTGTACCTGCTCCCTTGTTGGAAAGTAGTACATCACAGAAAACTATTTCTGCGACACCTACACCAATAAGTGAGGAAGTTAATGATAATGATCATGAAACTTCAGAACAAGATACTACTGAACCTCGTAGATCAACCAGAGTAAGATCCGCGCCAGAGTGGTACGGTAATCCAGTTCTGGAAGTCATGCTACTAGATCATGATGAACCTACGAACTATGAAGAAGCGATGGTGAGCCCAGATTCCGCAAAGTGGCTTGAAGCCATGAAATCTGAGATGGGATCCATGTATGAGAACAAAGTATGGACTTTGGTTGACTTGCCCGATGATCGGCAAGCAATTGAGAATAAATGGATCTTCAAGAAAAAGACTGACGTTGACGGTAATGTTACTGTCTATAAAGCTCAACTTGTCGCAAAAGGTTTTCGACAAGTTCAAGGGGTTGACTACGATGAGACCTCACCCGTAGCGATGCTTAAGTCTGTCCGAATCATGTTAGCAATTGCCGCGTTTTATGATTATGAAATTTGGCAGATGGATGTCAAAACTGCATTCCTGAATGGATTTCTGGAAGAAGAGTTGTATATGATGCAACCGGAAGGTTTTGTCGATCCAAAGGGAGCTAACAAAGTGTGCAAGCTCCTGCGATCCATTTATGGACTCGTGCAAGCCTCTCGGAGTTGGAATAAACGCTTTGATAGTGTGATCAAAGTATTTGGTTTTATACAGACTTTCGGAGAAGCCTGTATTTACAAGAAAGTGAGTGGGAGCTCTATAGCATTTCTGATATTATATGTGGATGACATATGGCTGATTGGAAATGATACAGAATTTCTGGATAGCATAAAGGGATACTTGAATAAGAGTTTTTTCAATGAAAGACCTTGGTGAAGCTGCTTACATATTAGGCATAAAGATCTATAGAGATAAATCAAGATGCTTAATTGGACTTTCACAAAGCACATACCTTGACAAGATTTTGAAGAAGTTGAAAATGCATCAAGCAAAGAAAGGGTTCTTGCCTGTGTTACAAGGTGTGAAATTGAGTCAGACTCAATGCCCGACCACTGTAGAAGATAGAGAGAAAATGAAAGATGTTCCATATGCTTCAGCCATAGGCTCTATCATGTATGCAATGCTGTGTACCAGACCTGATGTGTGCCTTGCTATAAGTTTAGCAGGGAGGTACCAAAGTAATCCAGGAGTGGATCACTAGACAGCGGTCAAGAACATCCTGAAATACCTGAAAAGGACTAAGGATATGTTTCTCGTATATGGAGGTGACAAAGAGCTCACCGTAAAAGGTTACGTTGATGCAAGCTTTGACACTGATCCGGACGATTCTAAATCGCAAACCGGATATGTGTTTACATTAAATGGTGGAGCTGTCAGTTGGTGCAGTTCTAAACAAAGCGTCGTAGCGGGATCTACATGTGAAGCGGAGTACATAGCTGCTTCGGAAGCAGCGAATGAAGGAGTCTGGATGAAGGAGTTCATATCCGATCTAGGGGTCATACCTAGTGCATCGGGTCCAATGAAAATCTTTTGTGACAATACTGGTGCAATTGCCTTGGCAAAGGAATCCAGATTTCACAAGAGGACCAAGCACATCAAGAGACGCTTCAATTCCATCCGGGACCTAGTCCAGGTGGGAGACATAGAGATTTGCAAGATACATACGGATCTGAATGTTGCAGACCCGTTGACTAAGCCTCTTCCACGAGCAAAACATGATCAGCACCAAGGCTCCATGGGTGTTAGAATCATTACTGTGTAATCTAGATTATTGACTCTAGTGCAAGTGGGAGACTGATGGAAATATGCCCTAGAGGCAATAATAAAGTTATTATTTATTTCCTTATATCATGATAAATGTTTATTATTCATGCTAGAATTGTATTAACCGGAAACATAATACATGTGTGAATACATAGACAAACTTAGTGTCACTAGTATGCCTCTACTTGACTAGCTCGTTAATCAAAGATGGTTATGTTTCCTAAACATGAAAAAGGTGTTGTTATTTGATTAATGAGGTCACATCATTAGTTGAATGATCTGATTGACATGACCCATTTCATTAGCTTAGCACCCGATCGTTTAGTATGTTGCTATTGCTTTCTTCATGACTTATACATGTTCCTATGACTATGAGATTATGCAACTCCCGTTTACCGGAGGAACACTTTGTGTGCTACCAAACGTCACAACGTAACTGGGTGATTATAAAGGAGCTCTACAGGTGTCTCCAAAGGTAGATGTTGGGTTGGCGTATTTCGAGATTAGAATTTGTCACTCCGATTGTCGGAGAGGTATATCTGGGCCCTCTCGGTAATGCACATCACATAAGCCTTGCAAGCATTGCGACTAATGAGTTAGTTGCGAGATGATGTATTACGGAACGAGTAAAGAGACTTGCCGGTAACGAGATTGAACTAGATATTGGATACCGACGATCGAATCTCGGCCAAGTAACATACCGATGACAAAGGGAACAACGTATGTTGTTATGCGGTCTGACCAATAAAGATCTTCATAGAATATGTAGGAGCCAATATGGGCATCTAGGTCCCGCTATTGGTTATTGACCAGAGATGTGTCTCAGTCATGTCTACATTGTTCTCGAACCGTAGGGTCCGCACGCTTAACATTACGATGACAGTTATTATGAGTTTATGCATTTTGATGTACCGACGTTAGTTCGGAGTCCCGGATGTGATCACGGACATGACGAGGAGTCTCGAAATGGTCGAGACATAAAGATTGATATATTGGAAGCCTATATTTGGATATCGGAAGTGTTCCGGGTGAAATCAGGATTTTACCGGAGTACCGGGAGGTTACCGGAACCCCCCGGGAGCCATATGGGCCTTAATGGGCTTTAGTGGAAAGGAGAAAGGGGCAGCCCAAGGTGGCCGCGCGCCTCCCCCTCCCCTAGTCCTATTAGGACGAGGAGAGGTGGCCGGCCCCCCTCTCTCTCTTTCCCCCTCGGGGAATCCTAGTCCAACTAGGATTGGGGGGGGGGAGTCCTACTCCCGGTAGGAGTAGGGAGTAGGACTCCTCCTGCGCCCTCCTCCTGGCCGGCGGCCCCCTCCCCCTTGGCTCCTTTATATATGGAGGCAGGGGGCACCTCTAGACACACAAGTTGATCATTGAGATCGTTCCTTAGCCGTGTGCGGTGCCCCCTGCCACCATATTCCACCTCGATCATATCGTTGTAGTGCTTAGGCGAAGCCCTGCATTGGTAGAACATCAAGATCGTCACCACGCCGTCGTGCTGACGGAAGTCCTCCCCGACGCTTTGCTGGATCGGAGCCCGGGGATCGTCATCGAGCTGTACGTGTGCTAAGAACTCAGAGGTGCCGGAGTAACGGTGCTTGGATCGGTCGGATCGGGAAGACGTACAACTACTTCCTCTATGTTGTGTCAACGCTTCTGCAGTCGGTCTGCGTGGGTACGTAGACAACACTGTCCCCTCTCGTTGCTGTGCATCACCATGATCTTGCGTGTGCGTAGGAATTTTTTTGAAATTACTACGTTCCCCAACACAAACCACATAAACACTTTGATACGTAAGGGAACCTTTACTCTCCAAACGTGAATCAAGAAAGGGACAACGCTAGAGTTAATGACATCCAGATACATAGACTTAACCGAGAACACACCGTTCTTAGTAAGTTTCCAATACAGCTGATCTAGTTGCTGGGTCAGCCGGACCTCCATTAAACGTCTAACAAGGTGGAGCCAGGCCTCCCAACGATTTCCAACTAGCGTCCTCCGAAAACTAATATTGAGGGGAGTGGATTGTAGAATAGTTGCAACATAGGCTTCTCTACGTCGCACAATGTTGTACAAAGTAGGATATTGAAGTGCAAGGGGAGTCTCCCGAAGACACGTATCCTCCCAAAACCTCGTAGTGGCACCATTCCCGACAATAAATTTTAACTTGTTGAAAAAAAGTTGTTTAACTCTCATCAAACCCTTCCAAAAAGGTGAGTCGGAAGGCCTCACATTTACCTGAGCCAAGGTTTTAGCATAAAGATACTTATTACACAAAATCTGTGCCCAAGTAGCTTCCGTCTCAGACGACAGTTTAAATAGCCACTTGCTAAGGAGACATATGTTTTTGACTTCCAAATTTTCAATCCCTAAACCCCCTTGGTCCTTCGGCCTACAGATTATATCCCACTTAGCAAGCCTATACTTTCGTTTGAGCTCGTCATTCTGCCAAATGAATCGAGATCGATAGATATCTAACCTTTTCCTGACTCCCACCGGAACCTGGAAAAAGGATAAGAGAAACATAGGCATACTGGTAAGGACCGAATTAATCAGAATCAATCGTCCTCCGTATGACATGAGCTTCCCTTTCCAACAGCTCAGTTTCTTTTCAAAGCGATCCTCGATGCATTTCCACTCAATGTTAGTCAGCTTACGATGATGAATGGGTATACCTAAGTACGTAAACGGTAAAGAGCCCAATTCACACCCGAACAATTGTTTATACGTGTCCTGGTCATCCTTTGCTCTTCCAAAGCAAAACAATTCGCTCTTGTGGAAGTTAATTTTGAGGCCAGATAATTGTTCAAATAAGCATAACAGTAGCTTCATGTTTCTTGCTTTCGCCAAGTCGTGCTCCATAAAGATGATAGTATCATCAGCATACTGAAGAATGGAAATCCCTCCGTCAACTAGATGTGGGACCAGGCCACCTACCTGCCCTGCATCCTTTGCCCGACCTATCAAGATAGTGAGCATATCAGCCACTATGTTAAATAGGATCGGTGACATCGGGTCTCCTTGCCTTAGCCCCTTGTGTGTTTGGAAATAGTGACCTATGTCGCCATTCACTTTAATCCCTACACTCCCTTTTTGCATAAAGGAATCAATCTGGTTTCCCCAGGCCGGATCAAAACCTTTCATACGCAAAGCTTGTTGAAGGAAAGGCCATTTAACTTTATCATATGCTTTTTCAAAATCCACTTTAAACACTACGCCATCAAGTTTTTTTGAGGGGATTTCATGGAGCATTTCATGCAAGACAACAACCCCTTCAAGGATGTTTCTATCAGGCATGAAAGCAGTTTGGGACGGATTAACCATAGAGTGCGCAATCTACATAAGTCTGTTCGTCCCGACCATGGTGAATATTTTGAAACTCACATTAAGCAGACATATAGGTCTGAACTGCTCAATGCGAACTGTTGGGGAAGGTAGTAATTTCAAAAATTCTCCTACGCACACGCAAGGTCATGGTGATGCATAGCAACGAGAGGGGAGAGTGTTGTCTACGTACCCTCGTAGACCGAAGCGGAAGCGTTGACGCAACATAGAGGAAGTAGTTGTACGTCTTCCCAATCCGACCGATCCAAGCATCGTTACTCCGGCACCTCCGAGTTCTTAGCACACGTACAGCTCGATGACGCTCCCCGGGCTCCGATCCAGCAAAGCTTCGGGGATGAGTTCCGTCAGCACAACGGCGTGGTGACGATGATGATGTACTACCGACGCAGGGCTTCGCCTAAGCACTACAACGATATGACTGAGGTGGAATATGGTGGAAGGGGGCACCGCACACGGCTAAGGAACGATCACGTTGATCAATTGTGTGTTCTAGGGTGCCCCCTTGCCTCCGTATATAAAGGATCCAAGGGGGTGGGGGTGCGGCCGGCCCTATGGAGGCGCGCAGGAGGAGTCCTACTCCTACCGGGAGTAGGACTCCCCTCCCGTTCCTTGTCCAACTAGGAGAGGTGGAGGGAGAATAGGAAAGGGGGGGCGCCGCCCCTCCCTCCTTGTCCAATTCGGACTAGGGGGAGAGGGGGCGCGCGGCCTGCCCTGGCAGCCCCTTCCTCTTCTCCACATTAGGCCCATGTGGCCCATTAACCCCCCGTGGGGTTCCGGTAACCACCCGGTGCTCCAGTTTTATCCGATAATACTCCGGAACCCTTCCGGTGTCCGAATATAGTCGTCCAATATATCAATCTTTATGTCTCGACCAATTCGAGACTCCTCGTCATGTCCGTGATCACATCCAGGACTCCGAACTAACTTCGGTACATCAAAATGCATAAACTCATAATAACTGTCATCGTAATGTTAAGCGTGTGGACCCTACGGTTCGAGAACAATGTAGACATGACCGAGACACGTCTGTGGTCAATAACCAATAGCGGGACCTGGATGCCCATATTGGCTCCTACATATTCTACGAAGATCTTTATCGGTCAGACCGCATAACAACATACGTTGTTCCCTTTGTCATCGGTATGTTACTTGCCCGAGATTCGATCATCGGTATCCAATACCTAGTTCAATCTCGTTACCGGCAAGTCTCTTTACTCGTTTCGTAATACATCATCTCTCAACTAACTCATTAGTTGTAATGCTTGCAAGGCTTGTGTGATGTGCATTACCGAGAGGGCCCAGAGATACCTCTCCGACAATCGGAGTGACAAATCCTAATCTCGAAATACGCCAACCCAACATCTACCTTTGGAGACACCTGTAGAGCCCCTTTATAATCACCCAGTTACATTGTGACATTTGGTAGCACACAAAGTGTTCCTCCGGTAAACGGTAGTTGCATAATCTCATAGTCATAGGAACATGTATAAGTCATGAAGAAAGCAACAGCAAC
Organism: Triticum monococcum; assembly: GCA_034509565.1. Lineage (NCBI taxonomy): Eukaryota > Viridiplantae > Streptophyta > Magnoliopsida > Poales > Poaceae > Triticum > Triticum monococcum. Next base: position 704,257,373 of record CM067847.1, read on the forward strand.
ATACTAAACGATCGGTTGCTAAGCTAATGGAATGGGTCATGTCAATCAGATCATTCAACTAATGATGTGACCTCGTTAATCAAATAACAACTCTTTGTCTATGGTTAGGAAACATAACCATCTTTGATTAACGAGCTAGTCAAGTAGAGGCATACTAGTGACACTCTGTTTGTCTATGTATTCACACATGTATTATGTTTCCGGTTAATACAATTCTAGCATGAATAATAAACCTTTATCATGATATAAGGAAATAAATAATAACTTTATCATTGCCTCTAGGGCATATTTCCTTCAGTCTCCCACTTGCACTAGAGTCAATAATCTAGTTCACATCGCCATGTGATTTAACAGCAATAGTTCACATCACCATGTGATTAACACCCATAGTCCACCTCGATATGTGACCAACACCCAAAGGGTTTACTAGAGTCAGTAATCTAGTTCACATCGCTATGTGATTAACACCTAAAGAGTACTAAGGTGTGATCATGTTTTGCTTGTGAGAGAATCTTAGTCAACGGGTCTGCCATATTCAGATCCGCATGTATTTTGCAAATTTCTATGTCAACAATGCTCTGCATGGAGCTACTCTAGCTAATTGCTCCCATTTTCAATATGTATCTAGACCGAGACTTAGAGTCATCTAGATTAGTGTCAAAACTTGCATCGGCGTAACCCTTTACGACGAACCTTTTTTCACTTCCATAATCAAGAAACATATCCTTATTCCACTAAGGATAATTTTGACCGTTGTCCAGTGATCTACTCCTAGATCACTATTGTACTCCCCTACCAAACTCAGTGGTAGGGTATACAATAGATCTGGTACATAGTATGGCATACTTTATAGAACCTATGACCAAGGCATAGGGAATGACATTCATTCTCTTTCTATCTTCTGCCGTGGTCGGGCTTTGAGTCTTACTCAATTTCACACCTTGTAACATAGGCAAGAAACTCTTTCTTTGACTGTTCCATTTTGAACTACTGCAAAATCTTGTCAAGGTATGTATTTATTGAAAAATCTTATCAAGCGTCTTGATCTATCTCTATAGATCTTGATGCTCAATATGTAAGCAGCTTCACCGAAGTCTTTCTTTGAAAAACTCCTTTCAAACACTCCTTTATGCTTTACAGAATAATTTTACATTATTTCCGATCAACAATATGTCATTCACATATAATTATCAGAAATGCTGTAATGCTCCCACTCACTTTCTTGTAAATACAGGCTTCACTGTAAGTCTGTATAAAACTATATGCTTTGATCAACTTATCAAAGCGTGTATTCCAACTCCGAGATGCTTGCACCAGTCCATAGATGAATCGCTGGAGCTTGCATATTTTGTTAGCACCTTTAGGATTGACAAAACCTACTGGTTGCATCATATACAACTCTTCTTTAAGAAATCCATTAAGGAATGCAGTTTTGTTTATCCATTTGCCAGATTTCATAAAATGCGGCAATTGCTAACATGATTCGGACAGACTTAAGCATAGATACGAGTGAGAAACTCTCATCGTAGTCAACACTTTGAACTTGTCGAAAACCTTTTGCGACAATTCTAGCTTTGTAGATAGTAACACTACTATCAGCGTCCGTCTTCCTCTTGAAGATCCATTTATTTTCTATGGCTTGCCGATCATCGGGCAAGTCAACCAAAGTCCATACTTTGTTCTCATACATGAATCCCATCTCAGATTTCATGGCCTCATGCCATTTTGCGGAATCTGGGCTCATCATCGCTTCCTCATAGTTCGCAAGTTCGTCATGGTCTAGTAACATGACTTCCAGAACAGGATTACTGTACCACTCTGGTGCGGATCTCACTCTGGTTTACCTACGAGATTCGGTAGTAACTTGATCTGAAGTTTTATGATCATCATCATTAGCTTCCTCACTAATTGGTGTAGTAGTCACAGGAACAGATTTCTGTGATGAACTACTTTCCAATAAGGGAGAAGGTACAATTACCTTATCAAGTTCTACTTTCCTCCCACACACTTCTTTCGAAAGAAACTCCTTCTCTAGAAAGGATCCATTATAAGCAACGAATGTCTTGCCTTAGGATCTGTGATAGAAGGTTACCCAACAGTCTCCTTTTGGGTATTCTATGAAGACATATTTCTTCGATTTTGGTTTTGAGCTTATCAGGATGAAACTTTTTCACATAAGCATCACAACCCCAAATTTTAAGAAACGACAACTTTGGTTTCTTGCTAAACCACAGTTCAGATTGTGTCGTCTCAACGGACTTAGATGGTGCCCCTTTTTAACGTGAATGCAACTGTCTTTAATGCATAACCTCAAAACGATAGTGGTAAATCGGTAAGAAACATCATAGATTTGTACTATATCTAATAAAGTACGGCTATGACGTTCGGACACACCATTATGCTGTGGTGTTCCGGGTGGCACGAATTTGTGAAACTATTCCACATTGTTTTAATTGAAGACCAAACTTGTAACTCAAATATTTGTTTCCGCGATCAGATCGTAGAAGCCTTATTTTCTTGTTACGATGATTCTCCACTTCACTCTGAAATTCTTTGAACTTTTCAAATGTTTCAGACTTATGTTTCATCAAGTAGATATACTCATATCTGCTCAAATCATCTGCGAAGATCAGAAAATAATGATACCTATCGCGAGCCTCAATATTCATCGGACCACATACATCAGTATGTATGATTTCCAACAAATCTGTTACTCGCTCCATTGTTCCGAAGAATAGAGTCTTAGTCATCTTGCCCATGAGGCATGGTTCGCAAGCATCAACTGATTCATAATCAAGTGATTCCAAAAGCCCATTAGCATGGAGTTTCTTCATGCGCTTTACACCAATATGACCTAAACGGCAGTGCCACAAACAAGTTGCACTATCATTATTAACTTTCCATCTTTTGGCTTCAATATTATGAATATGTGTATCATTACAATCGAGATCCAACAAACCATTTTCGTTGGTGTGTATGACCATAGAAGGTTTTATTCATGTAAACAGAACAACAATTGTTCTCTAACTTAAATGAATAACCGTATTGCAATAAACATGATCAAATCATATTTATGCTCAACACAAACACCAAATAACACTTATTTAGGTTCAACATTAATCCTGAAAGTATAGGGAGTGTGCGATGATGATCATATTAATCTTGGAACCACTTCCAACACAAATCGTCACTTCACCCTTAACTAGTCTCTGTTTATTCTGCAACTCCCATTTCGAGTTACTAATCTTAGCAACTGAACTAGTATCAAATACTGAGGGGTTGCTATAAACACTAGTAAAGTACACATCAATAACATGTATATCAAATATACTTATGTTCACCTTGCCATCCTTCTTATCTACCAATCACTTGGGGTAGTTCCGCTTCCAGTGACCAGTCCCTTTGCAGTAGAAGCACTCAGTCTCCGGCTTAGGTCCAGACTTGGGCTTCTTCACTTGAGCAGCAACTTGCTTGCTCTTCTTTTTGAAGTTCCCCTTCTTCCCTCTGCCCTTTTCTTGAAACTAGTGGTCTTGTCTACCATCAACACTTGATGTTTTTCTTGATTTCTACCTTCATCGATTTCATCATCATGAAAAGCTCGGGAGTCGTTTTCGTCATCCCTTGCATACTATAGTTCATCACGAAGTTCTACTAACTAGGTCATGGTGACTAGAGAATTCTGTCAATCACTATCTTATCTGGAAGATTAACTCCCACTTGATTCAAGCGATTGTAGTACCCAGACAATCTGAGCACATGCTCACTAGTTGAGCGATTCTCCTCCATCTTTTAGCTATAGAACTTGTTGGAGACTTCATATCTCTCAACTCGGGTATTTTCTTGAAATATTAACTTCAACTCCTGGAACATCTCATATGGTCCATGACGTTCAAAACGTCTTTGAAGTCTCGATTCTAAGCCGTTAAGCATGGTGCACTAAACTATCAAGTAGTCATCATATTGAGCTAGCCAAACGTTCATAACATCTGCATCTGCTCCTGCAATAGGTCTGTCACCTAGCGGTGCATCAAGGACATAATTTTTCTGTGCAGCAATGAGGATAAACCTCATATCACGGATCCAATCCGCATCATTGCTACTAACATCTTTCAACATAGTTTTTCTCTAGGAACATATCAAAATAAACACAGGGAAGCAACAACACGAGCTATTAATCTACAACATGATTTGCAAAATACTACCAGGACTAAGTTCATGATAAATTCAAGTTCAATTAATCATATTACTTAAGAACTCCCACTTAAATAGACATCCCTCTAATCCTCTAAGTGATCACGTGATCCAAATCAACTAAACCATAACCGATCATCACGTGAGATGGATTAGTTTTCAATGGTGAACATCATTATGTTGATCATATCTACTATATGATTCACGCTCGACCTTTCGGTCTCCGTGTTCCGAGGCCATATCTGCATATGCTAGGCGCGTTAAGTTTAACCTGAGTATTCTTCGTGTGCAAAACTGGCTTGCACCCGTTGTAGATGGACGTAGAGCTTATCACACCCGATCATCACGTGGTGTCTGGGCACGACGAACTTTGGCAACGGTGCATACTCAGGGAGAACACTTCTTGATAATTTAGTGAGAGATCATCTTATAATGCTACCGTTAATCAAAGCAAGATAAGATGCACAAAAGATAAACATCACATGCAATCAATATAAGTGATATGATATGGCCATCATCATCTTGTGCTTGTGATCTCCATCTCCGAAGCACCGTCATGATCACCATCGTCACCGGCGCGACACCTTGATCTCCATCGTAGCATCGTTGTCGTCTCGCCAATCTTATGCTTCTATGACTATCGCTACCGCTTAGTGATAAAGTAAAGCATTATAGGGCGATTGCATTGCATACAATAAAGCGACAACCATATGGCTCCTGCCAGTTGCCGATAACTCGGTTACAAAACATGATCATCTCATACAATAAAATTTAGCATCATGTCTTGACCATATCACATCACAACATGCCCTGCAAAAACAAGTTAGACGTCCTCTACTTTGTTGTTGCAAGTTTTACGTGGCTGCTACGAGCTTAAGAAAGAACCAATCTTACCTACGCATCAAAACCACAACGATAGTTTGTCAAGTTGATGCCATTTTAACCTTCGCAAGGACCGGGCGTAGCCACACTCGGTTCAACTAAAGTAGGAGAAACAGTCACCCGCAAGCAACCTATGTGCAAAGCACGTCGGGAGAACCGGTCTCGCGTAAGCGTACGCGTAATGTCGGTCCGGGCCGCTTCATCCAACAATACCGCTGAACCAAAGTATGACATGCTGGTAGGCAGTATGACTTATATCGCCCACAACTCACTTGTGTTCTACTCGTGCATATAACATCAAACCATAAAACCTAGGCTCGGACGCAACTGTTGGGGAACGTAGTAATTTCAAAAATTCTCCTACGCACACGCAAGATCATGTTGATGTATAGCAACGAGAAGGGAGAGTGTTGTCTACGTACCCTCGTAGACCGAAGTGGAAGCGTTGACGCAACGTAGAGGAAGTAGTCATACGTCTTCCCGATCCGACCGATCCAAGCACCGTTACTCTGGCACCTCCGAGTTCTTAGCACACGTACAGCTCGATGACGCTCCCCGGGCTCCGATCCAGCAAAGTTTCGGGGATGAGTTCCGTCAGCACAACGGCGTGGTGACGATGATGATGTACTACCGATGCAGGGCTTCGCCTAAGCACTACAACGATATGACTGAGGTGGAATATGGTGGAAGGGGGCACCGCACACGGCTAAGGAACAATCACGTTGATGAATTGTGTGTTCTAGGGTGCCCCCTTGCCTCCGTATATAAAGGATCCAAGGGGGGTGCGGCCGGCCCTATGGAGGCGCGTAGGAGGAGTCCTACTCCTACCGGGAGTAGGACTCCCCTCCCGTTCCTTGTCCAACTAGGAGAGGTGGAGGGAGAATAGGAAAGGGGGGGCGCCGCCCCTCGCTCCTTGTCCAATTCGGACTAGGGGGAGAGGGGGCGCGCGGCCTGCCCTGGCAGCCCCTTCCTCTTCTCCACATTAGGCCCATGTGGCCCATTAACCCCCCGGGGGGTTCCGGTAACCCCCCGGTGCTCCGGTTTTATCCGATAATACTCCGGAACCCTTCCGGTGTCTGAATATAGTCATCCAATATATCAATCTTTATGTCTCGACCATTTCGAGACTCCTCGTCATGTCCGTGATCACATCCGGGACTCCGAACTAACTTCGGTACATCAAAATGCATAAACTCATAATAACTGTCATCGTAACGTTAAGCGTGCGGACCCTATTGTTCAAGAACAATGTAGACATGACCGAGACACGTCTCTGGTCAATAACCAATAGCGGGACCTGGATGCCCATATTGGCTCCTACATATTCTTGGAAGATCTTTATCGGTCAGACCGCATAACAACATACGTTGTTCCCTTTGTCATCGGTATGTTACTTGCCCGAGATTCGATCGTCGGTATCCAATACCTAGTTCAATCTCGTTACCGGCAAGTCTCTTTACTCGTTCCGTAATACATCATCTCTCAACTAACTCATTAGTTGTAATGCTTGCAAGACTTATGTCATGTGCATTACCGAGAGGGCCCAGAGATACCTCTCCGACAATCGGACACTAGTAGAAAACCGGGCAATAGCACCGGTTCGTAAGGGCCTTTAGTGCCGGTTATGGAACCGGCACTATTATTTCGGCACTAAAGGCCCCCCCTTTAGTACCGGTTCAGCACGAACCGGCGCTAAAGGGGCACCACGTGGCGTGAGCTCGCACCCTAGTACGGGGGACCTTTAGTACCGGTTGGTGTTACCAACCGGTACTAAAGGTTTTTTTTTTGAACTTTTTTTTTGAAAATTTTGGAATTTTTTTTATTTTTTATTTTTCTGAATTATTTGAAGATTTAGTCTCTAATCACCTCTCTTAACTGCTCAAGTGTGGATCGCTCATTCCAAATCATCTAACTTCTCGACCGGTCACCCATCCCTCTCACTACTCCAGCCCGAGCACGCTTAACTTCCGGGTTCTATTCACTGTTTGAGTTTGAAACTATTGTTTTAAAAAACAATAATTATTTAGTAACACTAATATTTCTTGAATAATTAGTTTGACCATTGTTTGACCATAGTTTGACCATAGTTTGACCAAAGTTTGACCAGATTTGACCAAAATTGAAATAACTAAAATAATTATTTAGTAACACTAATATTCTAGAATAATTAGTTTGACCATCGTTTGACCACAGTTTGCCCACTGTTTGAATATTTTTTAATTTTTTCCACTCTAGATCTTAAAAGCCCCATAACTTTTTTCTATTAGGTTTTTGAGGATTTTAAAAATGTTTAATGGGGTTCCCCCGTTAAATTTGGATGTAACTTTTCGAGTAGATGATTTTTCATATAAAAAACTTTTTCATCCGAGTTAGTATGCAAAAGTTATGCCCATTTTTACAAATTTTAGAGAGATTTTGCAAATAAAGTCAAAATTCACATTTGCAAATTTTCCCAACAACTAGACTACATATCATATGGGAAACTTATTTTATTTTATTTTTTTGACATTTCCATCATTTTCGTTTATTTTTTTTAAAACTGAAAAGGCGATCGGGGGGGGGGGGGGGGGGGGTAGAGTTTGAAAATTGCCCTATAGTGCCGGTTTGTGTCACAAACCGGTACTATAGGTCAGACCCCTTTAGTACCGGTTCGTGCCACGAACCGGTACTAAAGGTGATCGTGGGGCCCCGGCCTGACGCCAGCCTGCAACCACCCCTTTAGTACCGATTCGTGCCACGAACCGGTACTAAAGGTTCAACACGACCCGGCATTAATGCAAATCCGTTCGAACCGGCACTAATGGTACCATTAGTACCGGCTCAAATACAAACTGGCACTAATGTGCTTCACGTTTGACCCTTTTTCTACTAGTGGGAGTGACAAATCCTAATCTCGAAATACGCCAACCCAACATCTACCTTTGGAGACACCTGTAGAGCCCCTTTATAATCACCCAGTTATGTTGTGACGTTTGGTAGCACACAAAGTGTTCCCCTGGTAAACGGGAGTTGCATAATCTCATAGTCATAGGAACATGTATAAGTCATGAAGAAAGCAACAGCAACATACTAAACGATCGGGTGCTAAGCTAATGGAATGGGTCATGTCAATCAGATCATTCAACTAATGATGTGACCTCGTTAATCAAATAACAACTCTTTGTCTATGGTTAGGAAACATAACCATCTTTGATTAACGAGCTAGTCAAGTAGAGGCATACAAGTGACACTATGTTTGTCTATGTATTCACACATGTATTATGTTTCCGGTTAATACAATTCTAGCATGAATAATAAACCTTTATCATGATATAAGGAAATAAATAATAACTTTATTATTGCCTCTAGGGCATATTTCCTTCACGATCCGCGTCTGTCTTCTTAGGAAGAAGAGTTATCGTTCCAAAATTCAGCTTAAACAACTAAAGTTGTCCCTCAAAAAACTCCTGGAACATGGGCATCAAATCACCCTTAATAAAATGCCAGCAGTTTTTGTAGAACTCCGCCGGAAACCCATCCGGTCCTGAAGCCTTATTATTCTCCATTTGTGCAATGGCTTCAAACACCTCTTTCTCAGAGAAAGGAGCAGTCAGGAGCAAAATTCTCGGCATTCTCAAGTTGAGGAACATCCTCAACCCTAGACTCATCTAAGGACACAAAATTCTCTTCCAGGGGACCAAACAATTGCTTATAATAATTGGTACTGTAGACTTTCAGATTGTCTTGAGCAACTATCGTCCCTTCGTCTTGTTCTAGCTGGAAAATTCTCTTCTTACGATGCTTCCCATTAGCAATCATATGAAAGAATTGAATATTGTCCTCGCCTTGTACTATCTTGCGAACCTTAGCTCACAACGCCCACTTCAATTCCTCCTCGCGAAGAAGCTGTTTAAGTCGCATCTCCGCCTCTATCTTTGTTTCCAACTCACTGGAATCCAAGATAGAAGTTTCAGCTTTAACTTCAAGGTTTTGAATAAGTAGAAGAAGTCTCTCCTTCTCTGCCTTATAAATACCATGCGTGTGCTTAGCCCATCCTCGAAGGAACCTTCGGAGATGACGAACCTTGCATTGCCATCGCTCGATAGGCATCCTTCCTCCTGAGTCTTTAGCCCACTCCCGAGCTAACAACTCAAGGAAACCTTCTCTTTCAAACCAGGCAAGTTCAAACGAGAAAATGTTCTTGTTGCCCACAAAAGTTTGAACTCCTAAATCAACTAGTAACGGTGTATGATCAGAGACACCTCTTGTCAATGCCTGCACGGTTACCAGAGGAAACTTCTGTTCCCATTCGACACTTGCTAGGACACGGTCAAGTTTCTCAAACGTCGGGACCGGTAACGAATTAGCCCAAGTGAATTTCATACCCGAAACCTCTATCTCTCTGAGATCCAAACTTTCGATAATAGTGTTGAACATAAACGACCATCGGCCGTCAAAATTGTCATTATTCTTCTCCTCCTTCCTACGGATAATGTTGAAATCACCCCCACTAAGAGGGGGAGTTGTTCGTTACCACAAATACGAACCAGATCCGCCAAAAAGTCTGCCTTGAGCTTTGGTTGCGCAGCTCCGTACACCGCCACCAAAGCCCAATCAAACCCATCTGCCTTAGTTCGAACTCGAAACTTGATGGCAAAATCCCCCAAAACTACACTCCGAACTTCCAACGTTTCGCACTTAACCCCAAGTAGAACCCCACCGGATCTTCCTTGAGGGGGGAGGCAATGCCAATCGAAATCTACCCCCCCTGGAAAAAGTGGCAAGAAATTGAGAAGTGAAGTTGCTTCTTCCAATCTCAGACAATGCAATAAAATCTAACTGATGTTCAAGAGAAGCCTCCCCTAGAAATCTTCTTTTAGCCAAGTCTCTAAGACCTCTGCTATTCCAGAAAATGCCTCTCATAATTCATCATGAATTTTTTTTGCAGTGCGGATCCTAGCACTCCTACGTGCTGCCGAGACGGGATAAACCTTCCGTTTCCACGTCCGCTTTGGCTTAAGGTGACCATCATCCTGATCAGCACAGTCATTCTCTGCTTCTATCTCCTCGGGCTCATCTACATGAAGAGACACCTCAGGAATGGTGTCCTCCTCCGTCTCGGGTAGTGCAGGGTCAAGATCGGCACACAAGCCATCAAGAACCCTAACCCCAAGAGCATCTATCTCCGAATCGTTCATAGATTTAACAGCAGCTATGTGACGGATCATATCTACCACACGATCAGCTTCCAAATCAAGAATGTCATTAACCGACCTAGAAACCTCAATATCATTTTACCAAGTGATACTCCTATTTGATTTGCATTATGAATAATATCAACATCAGTAAAATGCAAAATGGAATTCGACTTATTAACCGACATACCAGTGGAGGTCTCGACGTCGCGCAGCTTGGCAGCTCTCAAAGCGCACCTCAGCTGCATATCATCAACGTTCGGCTGCTCCTGCAGCCTCCCGCTGACCCGCCTCCCCTGGGAGACCGGGTCTGGGATACCGCCAAAGGCGATGACCTCCTCGCGTGAAGCTCTGCTAGGGGAAAGGCCTCCTGCCCATCCCCCAACAGCGGCACCCCGGGCCGTAGCCACCGAGGCAGGAGAGCAGCACGGTGACGACTCACGCGGCCTGTCCATGGGCGACCCGCCGGCAGCAGGGGCCAGGGAGACCTGCGCACGGTGCTCCGGAGAGGAAGTCGGTGATACGGTCGCGTCACCTGACCCACCCACCGCAACAGGGAAAAGAGTGACGGCGGCCTCCTGCACGACCATCCCTCCTCCCGCGCGCGGCGACGATGGGAAGAGCGCCGAGTCCTCCATGGGCGTCGTCGGCGTCGGCATCACGGGGGACCGGGCCTCCTGCCCGTCACCTCTAGCCATAGCCGCAAGCGCGGCACCATCCACAGTAGTCATCAACGAGGTAGGAGACGTGGGAAGGGCCACCTGCCCCTCGGTATCTCCCAACTCAAGAACCGTCGGCACACAAAGAGGAGCCACGGGATCCATGGAACCCGGAAATACACCCCGCAGCCGAGGCGGAGCAAAGAACGGTCCAAGGACCCAAGCTGCAAAGTGGACGTCGGAGCAACCCTAGAAAACCTAGCAGGAGCAATATCAGTAGACTTAGACGGACCTACCGGACCCTTGGCCCTGTCATCATCACCCATCGAATCATCCTGGTTCCCTGGGGCACCTCCTCCCTCAGTCGTGTCCATAGGGTTATCATCCTCAAACTCATCGAACAAATTAGGATCCTCATACAAAACGTCGAACTGATACATAACACCATCGTATGTCCAAGGCACCACGTTCGGCAAGAACTCAATATTAGCAACACCGACAAGTAAACGCGCCACCCCGTTGGCCCTAGTGAATGGCATATCCACCTGTTCAGTCTTGCCGATCAAAGACCCCAAACTCCACGTCACCAAGAAGCTATCCAAGGGATCAGATGGTGCCCCGGAGAAACGAACCCAAATCTGCCTCAACGGCATGCCCTGCGGCTCCTTCTTTTTCCACTCATCAAACTGCAACACAAAACTAGTGCCTGTAACCCTACTCATGAACTTGAGGATTCGCACCTCATCCTCCTTAGACGGAAAATCAACTTTGTAAGACGTGTCATTTAGCTTGAGCAACGACCACTGAAAATTACCCGGAGCGAGTTCCCGCAGTTGCGGAATAATTTGCGCCTCGGTCAACGGTCCATGAACTACCTTCACCACCCCTGGGAAAGAAGTCTCTACCGCTGGTGCCAAAGGTGCCACTGTGGGAGACTCGAAGAACATCAACTCCGAGCAGCAGACCCCCTAAATCTGAACAGAAGGCTTAGGCCCAAGCATAAGAGGACACTCGGCAGCAGTATGCTTAGGTTTCCGGCACAGGTCACATAATCCCGCAGTGCACTCAGCCATAAAGTGTCCCGTGTCACCACAGCGAAAACAAGTGAGCTTCTTCTTCTTTGCCGCCCACTTGGACAACTTGTCAGCCTCAGATTTGTCCGTACCATGCTCAGACGCAGAATCACCAGTCTGCATGGGCTCCGGCAACATAACTTCGGCCAGAGCTTGAACCGTCTCGACCGCCACCTGCGGTAGATTCGATCCACCGTCAGCCACCTCCGTCTCAACCGTCGTCTTCGGATGCCTTGGCTGATAGAAACGTCTGACTGACTAATGTTGATCAAAGGTGTTGTACAAAAAGGGCACCCATCCAGCATTTAAAAGAGAGAAAGAGCTCATATACAAAAATCATAGCCAAGCAGTTTAAAAAATCTGTTGCTGAGGGATGTTCTCTCTAAAATTTGAGCTTTTGTGGTGTTTAGGTGCAAATGTCAATTATCTATCCTGGTGCAATCGCACGGGCATATGTGCTAGTCATGCATAATAAGAAAAAGAGAAAAACTTGTATGCTGTAGTGTTGATGACTTAAGACTTTTATGTGCGCTTCAAGAATGCTCGGTCAAAACTAAATTGGATCTAGGCTTGTGGTTTGTATATGTAATTAACTTCAATTGTGTTTGTGATGCACAATGCTTGCAATTTTAGGCTTAAATCTGAACCTGGATTTAAAATGTGGCTAATCATGTGGGACATGATGATGAAAAGCCTTAATTATCATGTCATGGAAACTTTAGTTTTTTTGTGTGGGGTTATGGAAACTTTAGTTAGTTCAGATTGTATATGTAATTGTGTAGTAGAGAAGTCGAAGCTCAGAATATGGTATCTAGTCTTGACGTATTTTTCAAAGGCAAAAAAAAAGCTATCCAAATCTTCTCTATCCTCTACCCATACTGATACGGGTAGCCAAATTATGGGTATGTTGCTGGCGATGCTTTAAAGGATTACAAACTTCTTTTCAGGAACAACTCATGCCACAAAAGTACTTCCTTATGTTCAACTTGGTGGCAAATTGATTGCATGTGTGCTATTTTTTTTAGGAATTGCATGTGTACTTTCTTATGATGGGACGTATTTTAAACTGTATGCGGATTCTTTACTGCCTGTGAGTGCGACCTCCGGCCGGGGTGGTTTTCAACGGGGCAGATAATGCCGCCGTGGGCGTGCGCGCCTTTGTGCGAGCGAAACTGCTCCATGCACGACATAAACGGACGATATATGCACGATAAATCAATCCAGCGGCCGGCGCCCTGTTTAGTTATACGTATGTACGGCCAGATTTTATCATCGTCTGTGCGTCGTCCATCATTTATCATTGTGCGAGTAGGAGAGCCCCGCCGGAGGGAGCGACGTACACTGGTAGGAACACCGGCCGGCCGGATGTGCTCCTTTTGTAGGGGTTGCATGTGTGCTTGAAGTATGAATTAACTAACCGTCTTCAATGTGTACTTGAAGTATGAATTAACTAACCGTCTTCATTAGTTCGGCTTGGGAGGCGTTGGGAAAAGGCACATCCCAAGAAACCTCATTGGTAGTGCATGATATGTGATAACTACTGTCGTTTACACTAGCTTCTGACTACTACTAGGACACAATCGAACAAGTGCATGTTGCCTTCCGGATTTCTAGGCGGCGACGAAATGGCGCCTATGCTAAAAGAAGAATCACTCTCGTGTTGGTGCATCTTCTTATTTCTGAACTGTTGTAACTTTGGACATTGTTTTTCACTGAAATGTAGAGATAGGATGCATCTAGCATGGTTGGTGGGCGTGTGGAGGTTTGTCTTCGGCAGATTTATTTTTGGTGGATTTGTTCGGATCTCGTTGTTGTTTGTCTATATTCGTGTGTCTTTGGATTGGATCCTTCCGATCTACGTTATTCTTCGTTGGCAGCGGTTGCTATTCTGGTGCGCTGGTCCTATGGGGCCTTAACATGACAACTTCCTGACTGCCTACTACAAAAAATTGTGTCTGACTCCGGCGGTGGAGGAATGATGACGACAGCGCACCTTCGACTCGCCTCAGTGCTTGTAGTCGTCGCTAGGTGGTCTATGAATCTGAAACATAAGAAATTGACCACTTCAAGACTAGGAGGTGTTTGAAAGACGATGAGAAATTCACTATGAAGCAAAACTACACACTTATGAAGCATACTAGTAGTTGGGGCCTGCCATTGCGGGCCTCTTGAGAGGAAGCTATGCATGTATTTCCCCCTCTCAAAGAAAAAACTTCAATTTTATCTCAAAATTGAAAAAGAAAACTTTCTCACAACACGTGAACATCACATTCATCTCAAAAAGAAAAAGAAAAAAGCCTAAAAAATATTATTAGAATAAAAAAGAAACAAAAGTCTCACTTCCATCATTCAAAGATAATCTCTAAAAAAATTTCTTAAAAGAAAAAAGGTCTCAATTTCATCTTTCAAAAAAATCAAAAAGTTTCTTAATTTCATCTTCTAAAAAAATCAAAAAGATTTTTGCCACGGCCAACCAACATGCGCCACATAGCCATGCTAGTTGGCCACCATTCTCCCGTAACTTAATGTGTTTGATAGTTTATGTTCACTGTAGGTTGACTTCCAGCCCCTCCGGAAGATCTAGATGCACGTATGTAAAATGGTTTGTGGCTCTCTGGGTAGAATAGCAGTCATTGTCTCCTCCCTTCTTAAATTTATCCTTGCCTTTCTTCCTCCCATCACACCTCTTTGTAGCAACCGAGTTAGGAGCGTGGCTCCTTTTTCTGTCATTGACACTTTAGCCATCATCATGGGTGTCAAGTACAAAAAGCCTCTCCGACTAGCTATATTACTTCATCTTATTTTGAATTTCCTTAGAGAGTCAGTTCTGTCATTTATCCTCATTATGGAGCAGTACCCATCATTGGTGCAAACCGAAAGTTTTGCCTTGCTTTTCAGCTTTCTTCTTCGGTTTGCTCTTGTACAATTCTTGGGCAATCTTGACCTACAAATCACAAATGTGAAAACAAGTTAGACACCAATACAAGAGATGTTAAAATAATTGACCAATGCAAATAATCTACCAACTTAACATTGGCATTTGTACCACTTGGATTGAGGCACTCAACATATGCATGTCAAGTATACGTGATATATCATATATGCTGTCTCATTGTATGCTTATTCTTATATTTTGTTCGTTATTTATGGAAACATCTTAAATGGGGCTTAGCTTTGCTATAGTATTTCATAGCTTCTGACTGAGCCGCTGCTAAATGATATTTTTTGTTTTGGAAAAGGAGAATTTTCCCCCGGCCTCTGCATCCGAAAGATGCATGCAACCATATTGTTGAAAAAAGATCGTCCAAAACAGAGTCTGGTATCTGAAGTACAACTCACAGAAGAAGCACAAAGAAATACTAGTACATAGCACGTGCCATGCACGTATAGATTTAGTGATTATCGGTGAAAACAATGGAAAAACCTGGATCATATTTGAAAACGAAATTATAAGAGAAAATAATAACTATTTAATTATAATAACACAGATTAAGCTTTTACTTTACTTGGCCCGTTGGCAATTGTAAGCGTAGCAGTCGATGTTAGCAACTCAAAATACTCCAAGCATCTGATTATTCAATTGGAAAAAACCTAGAGTACTTGTGTTTGTAATCTGATAAGCAAGGGGACACAAAAATCAATTATATGCGTGCACGTCTATGAACTTTATTACATGAGAAAAGAAGCTAATCAGTAGTAGTATTAACTATTAAGCATATGATTATCCATACTAAATAAAATCTGTTCAAGTCAACATTTCGCCATACTGATGCTGCACTGCTGCATGCGCTTTTTACACCCTCTCTCTCTCTCATCACATGTAGCAGTGCTTGCCCGGTGAAATAGCTTGCTAGTAATAGTACTGTAGGGCAGCACTCTATTACGGGAGCCTACCCGAGATTTCTAGGTGGCAGTGGCCAGCGGGAGAATCTTGAACCTTCGTGTACTCTTTATCACAGTGGAAGTCTGGGCAGCAAAGCGTGTGCCCCACGCGAATCCCAGCACCGGGAGCCGTTAGATTATTCTATCCGACGGTGTGTAAGTGGCCACGTAGTTCTCGGTCTAAATCATTTGAGTGTGAGCCGTCGGATTATAAAGATCCAACGATCTATATCCCTCAATACTCATACACTATATAGGAGTATATATAGAAAAGCTAATAATAAGAAAAAGCAAAGCCACAACCGGCTGGATGAAGTGGACACCGAGGACCTATCCTATTATGCGACTGCCATCCAAACCGGTTGAAAATAGCCCGTGCTACCATCTCTCATTGATTGCATCCAGTAGCCAAATGCTCCCTGAAGGCCGTAGGATTGAGTAGCAGCCATGTGCGGATCCATATCGTAGCTCTGAAGATAACCTGCAAGAAGTTTAGAATATATAATCTGTTAAAAATTATATCGTTCCTGAAGTTCCATATAGCTCAAAGAAATGCGCATATTCTAATCCGAATATTTGACGCAGTGTCCGGTTACACTCCATTTAGTCACGTCCCAAGCAATGCATCTATGCTAGATGGAGGTGTTATATTAAATGCTATATCAATTGATCGCCAAAGTAACTTTGCGAGAGGGCAATCAATGAATAAATGTTGGATTGTTTCGTCATGAACACAAAAGCAACATTGTGAGCTACCGACCCATCGTCACTTTAGTAAGCTATCTTTGATAAGAATGACATGCTTATGCACAAACCACATAAAAATTTTGATGCGCCCAGGAACCTTAACTTTCCAAATGTGTATCGATCTTGGGATTGTGCCCGAATTAATGAGGTCTAAGTACATAGATTTAACCGCTAAATGATATAGCTCGCTATTCAAAACGTTGATAATAAACGTTGATAATAAACGTTGATAATAAAAGTACATAGATTTAACCGCTAAAAGAAATGCCCTCCAGGACGTGAATTTGCTAAACTGTTTGTCAGAAATGGGATTTGTAGTTTCATTTGCACTTGTTTGGGCAGAGTTAACTTTATGATAGTCTTTGATGACCTATTGAATGGCTTCTGAAGCAGAGTTACTTATGATGGCGTGAAAGTGTTTGTTCATGAAACACATGTGGAACACTCACTAAAACTGGTGCCTGATTCCTACATTCGTAAGTCTATGTAATACTGAAGTAGACATTCTTCGACTGCTTCCTGATCACACTGTAAAAATACGTTAAGCGTATGCATCTGCAGTGACGCGTTGCGTGTTACTTATAGGCATAGGAGATTACAGAGTTTAGGTAGTTAGGTTGTTATAAGGTTGATCTCCAAGTCATGATCTATACAAGGGATAGAGATCAACCTAAACATATCACAACTACCTAGATACAACGCACGCCTCATACATGTATACGGTTTATACCTACACCGTATACATCCTAATATACACACTTTAACACGCCCCCTCAATCACAACTTTATTAGGTTGAGATTGTTCTTGAATTCTTCTAGCTTGCGCCACGATAAGGCTTTAGTGAAGCCATCTGCAACTTGGTCATTAGTAGGAATAAATCGAATGTCTAGTAGCTTCTTGGCTACTCTCTCACGAACAAAATGATAGTCCACTTCAATGTGTTTTGTTCTTGCATGGAACACTGGATTTGCTGACAGATAAGTGGCACATATGTTGTCACACCACAATCGTGCAACAGGAGAGTGACTTATACCTATTCAGCAAGCAAGGTTTGAACCCATATCAACTCAGCCGTGGCATTTGCTAGAGCTTTGTATTCAGCCTCAGTGCTGGATCTAGACACAGTTTCTTGTTTTCGTGCACTCTAAGATATAAGATTTGGTCCAAAGAAAACAGCAAAACCACCAGTTGACCTTCTATCATCAGGACAACCTGCCCAATCTGCATCTGAAAAGGCACTTACCACAGTTGAGTTTGATCTTGTGAACTTTAGTCACGTACTCATAGTACCTCTGAGATATCTCAAAATCCTCTTCACTACAGTCCAATGCTGAAGAGTAGGCGCATGCAAGAATTGACACACCTTATTGACAGGAAAGCATATGTCAGGTCTTGTAAGCGTTAAGTACTGCAAAGTGAAGGAAATATGTCCTAGAGGCAATAATAAAGTTATTATTTATTTCCTTATATCATGATAAATGTTTATTATTCATGCTAGAATTGTATTAACCGGAAACATAATACATGTGTGAATACATAGACAAACTTAGTGTCACTAGTATGCCTCTACTTGACTAGCTCATTAATCAAAGATGGTTATGTTTCCTAACCATGAACAATGTGTTGTTATTTGATTAACGAGGTCACATCATTAGTTGAATGATCTGATTGACATGACCCATTTCATTAGCTTAGCACCCGATCGTTTAGTATGTTGCTATTGCTTTCTACATGACTTATACATGTTCCTATGACTATAAGATTATGCAACCCCCGTTTACCGGAGGAACACTTTGTGTGCTACCAAACGTCACAATGTAACTGGGTGATTATAAAGGAGCTCTACAGGTGTCTCCAAAGGTAGATGTTGGGTTGGCGTATTTCAAGATTAGGATTTGTCACTCCGATTGACGGAGAGGTATCTCTGGGCCCTCTCGGTAATGCACATCACATAAGCCTTGCAAGCATTGTGACTAATGAGTTAGTTGCGAGATGATGTATTACGGAACGAGTAAAGAGACTTGCCGGTAACGAGATTGAACTAGGTATTGGATACCGACGATCGAATCTCGGGCAAGTACCATACCGATGACAAAGGGAACAACGTATGTTGTTATGCGGTCTGACCGATAAAGATCTTCGTAGAATATGTAGGAGCCAATATGGGCATCCAGGTCCCGCTATTGGTTATTGACCGGAGATGTGTCTCAGTCATGTCTACATTGTTCTCGAACCGTAGGGTCCGCACGCTTAACGTTACGATGATAGTTATTATGAGTTTATGCATTTTGATGTACCGAAGTTAGTTCGGAGTCCCGGATGTGATCACGGACATGACGAGGAGTCTCGAAATGGTCGAGACATAAAGATTGATATATTGGAAGCCTATATTTGGATATCGGAAGTGTTCCGGGTGAAATCGGGATTTTACCAGAGTACCGGGAGGTTACCGGAACCCCCGGGAGCCATATGGGCCTTAATGGGCTTTAGTGGAAAGGAGAAAGGGGCAGCCCAAGGTGGCCGCGCGCCTCCCCCTCCCCTAGTCCTATTAGGACTAGGAGAGGTGGCCGGCCCCCCTCTCTCTCTTTCCCCCTTGGGGAATCCTAGTCCAACTAGGATTGGGGGGGGGGGTCCTACTCCCGGTAGGAGTAGGACTCCTCCTACGCCCTCCTCCTGGCCGGCCGCACCCTCCCCCTTGGCTCCTTTATATACGGAGGCAGGGGGCACCTCTAGACACACAAGTTGATCATTGAGATCGTTCCTTAGCCATGTGCGGTGCCCCCTGCCACCATATTCCACCTCGATCATATCGTTGTAGTGCTTAGGCGAAGCCCTACGTCGGTAGAACATCAAGATCGTCATCACGCCGTCATGCTGACGGAACTCCTCCCCGAAGCTTTGCTGGATCGGAGCCCGGGGATCGTCATCGAGCTGTACGTGTGCTAAGAAGTCGGAGGTGCCGGAGTAACGGTGCTTGGATCGGTCGGATCGGGAAGAAGACGTACGACTACTTCCTCTACTTTGTCTCAACGCTTCCGTTGCGATCTACAAGGGTACGTAGATCATACTCTCCTCTCGTTGCTGTGCATCACCATGATCTTGCATGTGCGTAGGAATTTTTTTTAAATTACTACGTTCCCCAACAGTGGTATCCGAGCCTAGGTTTTATGGTTTGATGTTATTTGCAGGAGTAGAACACAAGTGAGTTGTGCGCGATATAAGTCATACTGCCTACCAGCATGTCATACTTTGGTTCGGAGGTATTGTTGGACGAGACGACCCGGACCAACCTTACGCGTACGCTTACACGAGACCGGTTCTCCCGACGTGCTTTGCACACAGGTGGCTTGCGGGCGACTGTCTCTCCAACTTTAGTTGAACCGAGTGTGGCTACGCCCGGTCCTTGCGAAGGTTAAAACAGAGTCTATTTGACAAACTATCGTTGTGGTTTTGATGCGTAGGTGAGATTGGTTCTTTCTTAAGCCCGTAGCAGCCACGTAAAACTTGCAACAACAAAGTAGAGGACGTCTAACTTGTTTTTGCAGGGCATGTTGTGATGTGATATGGTCAAGACATGATGCTAAATTTTATTGTATGAGATGATCATGTTTTGTAACCGAGTTATCGGCAACTGGTAGGAGCCATATGGTTGTCGCTTTATTGTATGCAATGCAATCGCGATGTAATGCTTTACTTTATCACTAAGCGGTAGCGATAGTCGTGGAAGCATAAGATTGGCGAGACGACAACGATGCTACGATGGAGATCAAGGTGTCGCGCCGGTGACGATGGTGATCATGACGGTGCTTCGGAGATGGAGATCACAAGCACAAGATGATGATGGCCATATCATATCACTTATATTGATTGCATGTGATGTTTATCTTTTATGCATCTTATCTTGATTTGATTGACAGTAGCATTATAAGATGATCTCTCACTAAATTATCAAGAAGTGTTCTCCCTGAGTATGCACCGTTGCGAAAGTTCTTCGTGCTGAGACACCACGTGATGATCGGGTGTGATAGGCCCTACGTTCAAATACAACGGGTGCAAAACAGTTGAACACGCGGAATACTCAGGTTATACTTGATGAGCCAAGCATATACAGATATGGCCTCGGATCACGGAGACCGAAAGGTCGAGCGTGAATCATATAGTAGATATGATCAACATAATGATGTTCACCGATGAAACTACTCCATCTCACATGATGATCGGACATGGTTTAGTTGATATGGATCACGTGATCACTTGGAGGATTAGAGGGATGTCTATCTAAGTGGGAGTTCTTCTTAGGTAATATGATTAATTGAGCTTAAATTTATCATGAACTTAGTACCTGATAGTATCTTGCTTGTTTATGTTGATTGTAGATAGATGGCTCGTGCTGTTGTTCCGTTGAATTTTAATGCGTTCCTTGAGAAAGCAAAGTTGAAAGATGATGGTAGCAATTACATGGACTGGGTCCGTAACTTGAGGATTATCCTCATTGCTGCACAGAAGAATTACGTCCTGGAAGCACCACTGGGTGCCAGGCCTGCTGCTGGAGCAACACCAGATGTTATGAACGTCTGGCAGGGCAAAGCTGATGACTACTCGATAGTTCAGTGTGCCATGATTTACGGCTTAGAATCGGGACTTCAACGACGTTTTGAACGTCATGGAGCATATGAGATGTTTCAGGAGTTGAAGTTAATATTTCAAGCAAATGCCCGGATTGAGAGATATTAAGTCTCCAATAAGTTCTATAGCTGCAAGATGGAAGAGAACAGTTCTGTCAGTGAGCATATACTCAAAATGTCTGGGTATAATAATCACTTGATTCAATTGGGAGTTAATCTTCTAGATGATTGCGTCATTGACGGAATTCTCCAATCACTGCCACCAAGCTACAAGAGCTTCTGATGAACTATAGTATGCAAGGGATGAACAAGACTATTCCCGAGCTCTTCGAAATGCTGAAAGCTACGGAGGTAGAAATCAAAAAGGAGCATCAAGTGTTGATGGTTAACAAAACCACTAGTTTCAAGAAAAAGGGCAAAGGGAAGAAGAAGGGGAACTTTAAGAAGAACGGCAAGCAAGTTGCTGCTCAAGAGAAGAAACCCAAGTCTGGACCTAAGCCTGAAACTGAGTGCTTCTACTGCAAGCATACTGGTCACTGAAAGCGGAACTGCCCAAAGTATTTGGCGGATAAGAAGGATGGCAAGGTGAACAAAGGTATATGTGATATACATGTTATGGATGTGTACCTTACTAATGCTCGCAGTAGCACCTGGGTATTTGATACTGGTTCTGTTGCTAATATTTGCAACTCGAAACAGGGACTACGGATTAAGCGAAGATTGGCTAAGGACGAGGTGACGATGCACGTGGGAAACGGTTCCAAAGTCGATGTGATCGCGGTCGGCACGCTACCTCTACATCTACCTTCGGGATTAATATTAGACCTAAATAATTGTTATTTGGTGCCAACGTTGAGCATGAACATTATATCTGGATCTTGTTTAATGTGAGACAGTTATTCATTTCAGTTAGAGAATAATGGTTGTTCTATTTATATGAGTAATATCTTTTATGGTCATGCACCCTTGAAGAGTGGTCTATTCTTGTTGAATCTCGATAATAGTGATACACATATTCATAATGTACAAGCCAAAAGATGCAGAGTTGATAATGATAGTGCAACTTATTTGTGGCACTGCCGTTTAGGTCATATCGGTGTAAAGCGCATGAAGAAACTCCATACTGATGGACTTTTGGAACCACTTGATTATGAATCACTTGGTACTTGCGAATCGTGCCTCATGGGCAAAATGACTAAAACGCCGTTCTCCGGTACTATGGAGAGAGCAACAAATTTGTTGGAAATCATACATACAGATGTATGCGGTCCGATGAATATTGAGGCTCGTGGCGGATATCGTTATTTTCTCACCTTCATAGATGATTTAAGCAGATATGGGTATATCTACTTAATGAAACATAAGTCTGAAACATTTGAAAAGTTCAAAGAATTTCAGAGTGAAGTGGAAAATCATCGTAACAAGAAAATAAAGTTTCTACGATCTGATCGTGGAGGAGAATATTTGAGTTACGAGTTTGGTGTACATTTGAAAAATTGTGGAATAGTTTCGCAACTCACGCCACCCGGAACACCACAGCGTAATGGTGTGACCGAACGTCGTAATCGTACTTTACTAGATATGGTGCGATCTATGATGTCTCTTACTGATTTACCGCTATCGTTTTGGGGATACGCTGTAGAGACGGCCGCATTCACATTAAATAGGGCACCATCAAAATCTGTTGAGACGACACCTTATGAACTATGGTTTGGCAAGAAACCAAAGTTGTCGTTTCTGAAAGTTTGGGGCTGCGATGCTTATGTGAAAAAGCTTCAACCTGATAAGCTCGAACCCAAATCGGAGAAATGTGTCTTCATAGGATATCCAAAGGAAACTATTGGATACACCTTCTATCACAGATCCGAAGGCAAGACTTTTGTTGCTAAATTCGGAAACTTTCTTGAGAAGGAGTTTCTCTCGAAAGAAGTGAGTGTGAGGAAAGTAGAACTTGACGAGGTAACTGTACCTGCTCCCTTATTGGAAAGTAGTACATCACAGAAAACTGTTTCTGCGACACCTTCACCAATAAGTGAGGAAGTTAATGATAATGATCATGAAACTTCAGAACAAGATACTACTGAACCTCGTAGATCAACCAGAGCAAGATCCACGCCAGAGTGGTACGGTAATCCAGTTCTGGAAGTCATGCTGCTAGATCATGATGAACCTACGAACTATGAAGAAGCGATGGTGAGCCCAGATTCCGCAAAGTGGCTTGAAGCCATGAAATCTGAGATGGGATCCATGTATGAGAACAAAGTATGGACTTTGGTTGACTTTCCCGATGATCGGCAAGCAATTAAGAATAAATGGATCTTCAAGAAAAAGACTGACGCTGACGGTAATGTTACTGTCTATAAAGCTCGACTTGTCGCAAAAGGTTTTCGACAAGTTCAAGGGGTTGACTACGATGAGACCTTCTCACCCGTAGAGATCCTTAAGTCTGTCCGAATCATGTTCGCAATTGCCGCGTTTTATGATTATGAAATTTGGCAGATGGATGTCAAAACTGCATTCCTGAATGGATTTCTGGAAGAAGAGTTGTATATGATGCAACCGGAAGGTTTTGTCGATCCAAAGGGAGCTAACAAAGTGTGCAAGCTCCAGTGATCCATTTATGGACTTCTGCAAGCCTCTTGGAGTTGGAATAAACGTTTTGATAGTGTGATCAAAGCATTTGGTTTTATACAGACTTTTGGTGAAGCCTGTATTTACAAGAAAGTGAGTGGGAGCTCTGTAGCATTTCTGATATTATATGTGGATGATATATTGCTGATTGGAAATGATATAGAATTTCTGGATAGCATAAAGGGATACTTGAATAAGAGTTTTTCAATGAAAGACCTTGGTGAAGCTGCTTACATATTAGGCATAAAGATCTATAGAGATAGATCAAGACGCTTAATTGGACTTTTGCAAAGCACATACCTTGACAAAATTTTGAAGAAGTTCAAAATGGATCAAGCAAAGAAAGGGTTCTTGCCTGTGTTACAAGGTGTGAAGTTGAGTTAGACTCAATGCCCGACCACTTCAGAAGATAGAGAGAAAATGAAAGATGTTCCCTATGCTTCAGCCACAGGCTCTATCATGTATGCAATGCTGTGTATCAGACCTGATGTGTGCCTTGCAATAAGTTTAGCAGGGAGGTAGCAAAGTAATCCAGGAGTGGATCACTGGACAGCGGTCAAGAACATCCTGAAATACCTGAAAAGGACTAAGGATATGTTTCTCGTATATGGAGGTGAGAAAGAGCTCACCGTAAAAGGTTACGTTGATGCAAGCTTTGACACTGATCCGGACGATTCTAAATCGCAAATCGGATACGTGTTTACATTAAACGGTGGAGCTGTCAGTTGGTGCAGTTCTAAACAAAGCGTCGTAGCGGGATCTACATGTGAAGCGGAGTACATAGCTGCTTCGGAAGCAGCAAACGAAGGAGTCTGGATGAAGGAGTTCATATCCGATCTAGGTGTCATACCCTGTGCATCGGGTCCAATGAAAATCTTTTGTGACAATACTGGTGCAATTGCCTTGGCAAAGGAATCCAGATTTCACAAGAGGACCAAACACATCAAGAAACGCTTCAATTCCATCCGGGATCTAGTCCAGGTGGGAGACATAGAGATTTGCAAGATACATACGGATCTGAATGTTGCAGACCCGTTGACTAAGCCTCTTCCACGAGCAAAACATGATCAACACCAAGGCTCCATGGGTGTTAGAATCATTACTGTGTAATCTAGATTAATGACTCTAGTGCAAGTGGGAGACTGAAGGAAATATGCCCTAGAGGCAATAATAAAGTTATTATTTATTTCCTTATATCATGATAAATGTTTATTATTCATGCTAGAATTGTATTCACCGGAAACATAATACACGTGTGAATACATAGACAAACTTAGTGTCACTAGTATGCCTCTACTTAACTAGCTCATTAATTAAAGATGGTTATGTTTCCTAACCATGAACAATGTGTTGTTATTTGATTAACGAGGTCACATCATTAGTTGAATGATCTGATTGACATGACCCATTTCATTAGCTTAGCACCCGATCGTTTAGTATGTTGCTATTGCTTTCTTCATGACTTATACATGTTCCTATGACTATGAGATTATGCAACTCCCGTTTACCGGAGGAACACTTTGTGTGCTACCAAACGTCACAATGTAATTGGGTGATTATAAAGGAGCTCTACAGGTGTCTCTGAAGGTAGATGTTTGGTTGGCGTATTTCGAGATTAGGATTTGTCACTCCGATTGACGGAGAGGTATCTCTGGGCCCTCTCGGTAATGCACATCACATAAGCCTTGCAAGCATTGTGACTAATGAGTTAGTTGCGAGATGATGTATTACGGAACGAGTAAAGAGACTTGCCGGTAACGAGATTGAACTAGGTATTGGATACCGACGATCGAATCTCGGGCAAGTAACATACCGATGACAAAGGGAACAACGTATGTTGTTATGCGGTCTGACCGATAAAGATCTTCGTAGAATATGTAGGAGCCAATATGGGCATCCAGGTCCCGCTATTGGTTATTGACCGGAGATGTGTCTCAGTCATGTCTACATTGTTCTCGAACCGTAGGGTCCTCACGCTTAACGTTACGATGACAGTTATTATGAGTTTATGCATTTTGATGTACCGAAGTTAGTTCGGAGTCCCGGATGTGATCACGGACATGACGAGGAGTCTCGAAATGGTCGAGACATAAAGATTGATATATTGGAAGCCTATATTTGGATATCGGAAGTGTTCCAGGTGAAATCGGGATTTTACCGGAGTACCGGGAGGTTACCGGAACCCCCCGGGAGCCATATGGGCCTTAATGGGCTTTAGAGGAAAGGAGAAAGGGGCAGCCCAAGGTGGCCGCGCGCCTCCCCCTCCCCTAGTCCTATTAGGACTACGAGAGGTGGCCGGCCCCCCTCTCTCTCTTTCCCCCTTGGGGAATCCTAGTCCAACTAGCATTGGGGGGGGGGGGACTCCTACTCCCGGTAGGAGTAGGACTCCTCCTGCGCCCTCCTCCTGGCCAGCCGCACCCTCCCCCTTGGCTCCTTTATATACGGAGGCAGGGGGCACCTCTAGACACACAAGTTGATCATTGAGATCGTTCCTTAGCCGTGTGCGGTGCCCCCAGCCACCATATTCCACCTCGATCATATCGTTGTAGTGCTTAGGCGAAGCCCTGCGTCGGTAGAACATCAAGATCGTCATCACGCCTTCGTGCTGATGGAACTCCTCCCCGAAGCTTTGCTGGATCAGAGCCCGGGGATCGTCATCGAGCTGTACGTGTGCTAAGAACTCGGAGGTGCCGGAGTAATGGTGCTTGGATCGGTCGGATCGGGAAGAAGATGTACGACTACTTCCTCTACGTTGTGTCAACGCTTCCGTTGCGATCTACAAGGGTACGTAGATCATACTCTCCTCTCGTTGCTGTGCATCACCATGATCTTGCGTGTGCGTAGGAATTTTTTTGAAATTACTATGTTCCCCAACACAAAGCACCGACCACACTTCTATAGTTTGTAGCTGCCTCGGCACCCAAGGACTCCCCTTCTTCGTTGGAAAGTTTTTCAGTAGTTGAAAGTGGCATGTTTGAAACCTTATAATTCATCATACCTGACCTTTTTAATATATTTGACACATATTTTTCCTGACTTAGGACTATCCCATCGGTTACCTTTTTTACTTCTATTCTCAAGAAGTAGTGCAGCTCGCCAAGATCCTTTAGTGCAAAGTCTCTCTTAAGATCTTCTAACAATGCATTGATTGCTTCTTGTGATGAGCTAGCCACAATAATATCATCAACATATACCAACATAAAGATGATTACTTTGCTCTTCTTATAGAAGAAAAGTGACGTGTCGGCCTTTGAAGGTCGAAAACCAAGCCTTTGAAGTTTATCACTTAATGTAGAATACCATGCTCTAGGTGCTTGTTTTAGACCATATAATGCCTTGTCAAGTTTGCAAACATAATGATGCTTGTCTTTTACCTCATACCCAGGTGGCTGTTTCATGTAGACTTCCTCCTCTAGAACGCCATGAAGAAACGCATTCTGCACATCCAATTGATGAAGGCTCCAACCATTTGATACTGCAACAGAGAGAACAAGCCTGATAGTAGCTGCTTTAACAACTGGACTAAATGTGTCCTCATAGTCAATGCCGTATCGTTGTTTAAAACCCTTTGCTACTAATCTAGGCTTGTATCTGTATATTTCTCCACTGGCCTTTCTTTTGACTCTATAAACCCATTTACAGTCAATTATATTCCTGCCACTTGCTGGAGGCACTAAGTGCCATGTTTTATTTCTAATGAGAGCATTATACTCTTCATCCATAGCATTTTTCCAATTTTTACTTTCAAATGCCTCAGTCAAGTTTCCTGGCTCACCTGTAATAGCTAGGCCGCCAAAGTGCATATTATCATACCTGACTGTTCCATCTGTACGAACCTTTGGCTTCAAAACCCCATGCTACCATCTGGTTCTTTGGGTTGGCACATGAACTGCAGTAGAGGGCTGCTGCACAGAAGATCCAGAGGAATCCGGTGCAGCGGACGATCCAGCGGCGCCCGATCCCATACCTAGCGCGACAGAGGATCCAGCGGCGCCCGATCCCAGCCGGATCTCCTCGGAATCGTGGCCGGCCGCTCGTTGGGCCACTTGTCGAGGCCCGGCTGGGAAACCGCCGGATGCAGAGAGGCGCCTGGGCTGGCGCGTGAGTGCGGATGGCCCACCTGCTCCGCTGGGCCCGCCGTGAGTTGTCGTTGCCTCGCTCGCGAGGCCACGAAGGGACGCGTGGTCGTCCGTCGCTGGCCCGCCTGACCCCGAGGTGGATGCGCTGCCACCGCCTGGCACGGCAGGCGAGGGAGAATCTGCATCGGGATCGCCGCCGTCAGCTTCTGGTGCAGCACCTGAATCAGCCTCGTGTTCCGCATTTGTCCTTTCCTGCTGCATAAAATCACAGTGCACAACCAGATTTCCTCCAAAATTTATAGCAGAATTTTTATGAGAATTACCCAATTGATCATTAGCTATATGTTCGTCCCCTTGATCAAGAGGTAAGGAGGAGGAATTTTCAGAGAGAAGCAGGACTTCGGATCTGATGGGAGTACCAGCGTTAGGATTTAGTTTGGCAAAGGGAAACACTGTTTCGTCAAACACAACGTCTCGAGAAATATAAACACGTCCAGCAGTGACGTCTAGACACTTGAAACCTTTGTGAAGGTTACTGTAGCCAAGAAATACGCACTGTTTGGAGCGAAATTCGAGTTTGCGAGCATATTGAAATTAAGGACGGAGGTTGGGCCAACATGCGCACCCAAAGGTACGAAGAGCATGATAGTTTGGCGCCTCATGAAATAATTTTTCTAGTGGAGTCTCAAGATTTATAACCTTACTTGGTATACGGTTAATCAAATATGTGGCAGCTATGAATGCCTCATCCTAAAATTTGAGGGGCATAGACGCATGAGCTAGCAAAGAGAGGCCAACCTCCACAATGTGGCGGTGTTTTCTTTCGGCAGAGCCGTTCTGCTGATGAGCATGCGGGCAGGAAACATGGTGTGTGATGCCAATTTGGCGGAAAAATGAATTTAACCTTTCATACTCACCACCCCAGTCGGTTTGCATGGTGATGATTTTGCGATCAAAAAGTCTTTCTACAAGTGCTTGGAATTCATGAAATACTTTAAAGACTTCTGATCTATGCTTGAGAAGAAATATCCAAGTAAATTTACTGAAATCATCAAAAAAGCTCACATAATAATTCTTTTTATTGACTGAATCACGGGCAGGCCCTCATACATCAGAATAAATAAGCTCTAAAGGAGCATTCGAGGAACTACTAGAATGTGGATAGGGAAGTTGGTGACTTTTGCCTTGTTGGCATGCATCACACACCCCCTCTTTATTCAACTCATGAACTGAAAAAGGAATTTTGTTCTTTCTAAGAACATGCTGAACAATTTGCAAAGACGGATGACCCAAGCGATCGTGCCACCTTGATGGAGAAATCTTGGTGGCACCAAAAGCATGCCTGCCCGGGCCTAAAGAAGCCGATGATAGGGGGTAGAGGCCAGCTCTACACCTGCCTTGGAGGAGCGTGCTCCTCGTTGCCTTGTCCTTGATGAAGAAGAAACGAGGGTGAGTTTCAAGAAACACATGATTATCTTGTGATAGGCGATGAGCAGAGACAAGATTTTTTGTGGCTTTAGGTGAATAAAGAACATCTTTTAGATGAAGATTATGAGTGGGAGTATGAACATATGCTTGACCAATATGAGTAATTTTCATACCTGCTCCGTTGGGCATGTTCACTCGATCATGTCCGTTGTACCTCTCCCTCATGGTAAGCTTGTCCAACTCGCCGGTGATGTGATCGGTGGCGCCTGTGTCGACATACCAGTTGGTGTCGACGCCGTAGGAGGAGTTGGACACGGCGCTCGCACTCTTCTCCTTGGTGAATGCGATGTCAAAGCGCCTATAGCACTCAATGGCAGTGTGGTTAGGCTTCTTGCAGATCTGACAGGACACCTCAGGGAGCTCATCTCGTCCCCCGCCTCCTTGGCCACGTCCACCGTGGCCGTTTCCGCGGCCGCCGTTTCCTCCATTGCCACGGCCGTGGCCACGGCCGCCTCCGTTCCTACCGCGGCCTCCGCCGCGAGGGAAACCACCGCGACCGCCACGGGAAGCGGCGTTGGCGGAAGAGTGTGACGAACGAGTTGCCACCCTCAAACATGGCGAGGCGGCTCTCGAAGCTGATGAGTTGGGCGTAGAGCTCGTTGGGCTTGATGGGGATGGTCCTGGCGCAGATGGAGGAGACAAAAGACAGGTAGTCGAAATCCAAGCCAGCAAGGATATACGATACCATGTCATCGTCTGAGAGCGGCTTGCCGATGGCAGCCATCTCATCGCCGAAGGCCTTCATGCGGCCAAGGTACTCGGCAATGGTGGAGTTCCCCTTCTTGGTGGTGGAGAGGGCGATCCTCGTATTGACGATGGCCGTCTGCGTCTGGGAGATGAAGATCTCCGTGATTGCAGTCCATGCTGCTGACGCCGTGGTGCATGTTGCGATCTGGACCATCATAGGGGGTGAGATGGAATTGAAAAGAAACTCAGAACCTGGGAGTCTCGGGCCCTGTCGATCTCATATGCCGGATTCAGCACGTCGGTGACCTTGCCATCTTTGTCAGACAGCTTGGGCGCCGGCACCTCCCTCTCTGGATCGAGGTAGGTGACCAGCTGGGCGCCACGGATGGTGGCCAGCGCCTGCGCACGCCAGACGTTCAAGTTGGAGCGATGGAGTTTCTCGGCGATGGGGATGAGCACGGATGGGGCGGCTGTGGTGGAGCTGGAGGACGACATGGCGGCGCAAGGGGGTTGGCGGCGTAGGAGATGTGCTTAGAGGAGAATGGCTCTGTATACCATGTAAAAATACGTTAAGCATATGCATCTGCAGGGACGCGTTGCGTGTTACTTATAGGCATGGGAGATTACAGGGTTTAGGTAGTTAGGTTGTTATAGGATTGATTTCCAAGTCATGATCTATACAAGGGATAGAGATCAACCTAAACATATCCCAACTACCTAGATACAACGCACGCCTCATACATGTATACGGTTTATACCTACACCGTATACATCCTAATATACACACTTTAACACACATTTGCCAATTTTCCTCTTGTTTCCTATTCCATTTCTCTCTCCATTTTCCAAGAGGTATGCACATGCATTTCAGTATATGCTTGTTCTACAGGTTCCGCTTGGACATGCAAAAGCATGCTGAATGTGCTCTGACTGTAGCATTTGGTAGTCTTAAAACTCGCAGAAGAGATTGGTCGATCGTATCTGCCTTATTTTACCACTACAAACCTATAATGGTAGAATCACCACAAATAAAATTAGGGACTAGTGTGACGAAGAGGCCTCTTTGCATCAGTCCCAAAGGCAATCTGCAGGAATGTCGCTGGCGGGGTTCTTTGAGAGAGAGAAAGGTCACCGGGAAAACCGAGACTGTTAGATGCAGGAGCATGAGGTCTCATTACAAACGACCTCCGACTTCCAAATAGCACGTACCATTTCCTTCTCCCAGCCAATGCTATGTTTGCACTTTTGCACATCTGCTTGTCCTGGTACCTCTCAAGCCAAACTAATGGACATGGCAACGAGCTAGCAAAAGTAGCACCAGTCTTCAATCAAACTAACTATGCTCGACGGGCTGGGCAACTGATGTGTGTTAGAAACTACCATATGGTTAGAGATTAGGAGGAATGAGAGGGAGGAGGACTTGTTTAAATAAAAGAAGGAAAGTAGACGGCAGGCAAATAAATATGGGTAGTTAATCCACACTCAAAGTATAAGACCCCAAAGAAATGATGCTGGTAAAATTGTTCTGGGCCTTGAGAGTTAAAACGATGGTCATCTCCCAACATCTCATGACTACACTCATAGTTTCTGAAGCAGAATTGCTTACCACAATTTTGTTGTCTTTGTGACTGTTTTTGTTCACCACATTTCGTACTAGTATGATATGCATGTGGAGTTCTGCATATATTATGCCTAATTCCTGCACGGCTGCTTGATCATAACATCGTCAATTTCCTGTGACCATTGTTTTGCTATACCAACCATTGTTTTCCAGAAAGACTTTCTGCTCATTTTGCATGGCACTTGAGTACTGGGTAACTGTATAGACTACAGTAACGGACAACGTTACTTGAGTGGAGAATTAGGTGATGTTCCTACAATAGGTAGCACCAGCGCACGCCCTTGGACTGGGTACACTTCAACGTTTGAGACCATGCCTGTTCGAAACGAGTCCCTCTCCTGAATTTTTTCCCCACCCCAATGGAAAAAAAATTCAGTGCCATGGCATGCATAGTACACCTGTATTTCAGTGTTCACAGCCTATTTGATTTATAAGAAAAAGTGGAGAAAAAGACTTAGAAATAATTTAGTTTCCATTAGTGATACTATTAATAAATTTGATTCCGCATAATGTGACATGGGCAAAACAGAGCAATTTTTTCTTTGCTTTGAGTTTCAAAGAAAAAAGAAGGAAATTTACAGTCCACTGAAATCTCATTTTTTTTTGCATTCCTACACACAAAGAACTAGGCAAAAGCACATTGCATAATAACTTTTGTCAACCATGTTTATGACAACATACATCCTTTGATTTCCATGTTCAGGACCGAAATCCTCTTGTGAAATGCTGTAAATTGTTAATTTAGTTATCCATGTTATGTGGAATGTATACTTATTACTTTGGTACTAGAGAACGACGTTTTGGCGCTCGGGAGTTCGAAAAAGATAAAACCCTGTCTTGCTTCTTTGGTTGTCAATATAGGCTAGGCTTGATAAGCTTAACAAGTGAAGCATATGTGTTGGAACTACCATGTGGTTTGATATTGGAGGGACCAATAGGATGGAGGGCTTGCATAAATAAGAAGTAAAAGTAGAGCTTCAGAACTAGTAGGCAAACAAAAAGAGGGTATAGTTAGTTCATAAAGCAGAAGACCCTCTTGTCAGTCTTTGGTTGTGATCACTACCGCCGTGGTCTAAAATTTTGAACGCCACATAGTTCAACAAAATGAACTAAAATTTTAAAAGTCATATTACTTCTAAAATTTTATTTCAATTGGTTGAACTAAGGAGGGTTAGAGGGTACCCTAATGGTCACAAATTTGCAGTCTTCATGGTTATATAAGAGAGGAACATCACAATCATTTCCAAGGAAAAAAAAAGGCCGCAGTGGCAGTCAAATCGACCCAGGTTCAGAGTGCAAGCGGCTGTGTGTTACTCTGATTCAAAGTAACATAGGCTCAAATGAGTAAGTAATCACTTTTCTCTCTCAAATTTATAAAATTACTTTTTGCAGCTGTAACAAACCGTACTTGTCCTTCATCTAGGGGAAATTTAGGACCAAGTTGCACACCTCAGCTTGGTATGAAGTTTAGCATCACTGATAAATTTTGGAGTACAGTATGGAAGATAGATGGGATTCACTGTCAGAATGAGGCACAAGAACACAACCAAGTTTGATGGCAAAATCACTTGATGTAGAGTTTGTTCCAAACAGGGTCACTAGGTAGTAGGCAAAGGAAACGTCCATATAAAAAACTTTTAGCTCAAATTAAAACAGACTGTCAAGTGCATATGGGCCCACAATGAACCGAGAGAAGAAAACCAAACTTGGATTGGCAGTCTACCCAAGAGAAGAAAGAAAAAAAAACCCAGAAAAAGCTGGAGCACAGCCATCGAAGATATTTCTCTAATTGTATAGTGCAAATAAATGAAGTTGCAATACTCTGTTTCAACTTGTGGAGTTGTTGTATTGCTTGAAAGCAAGGGAAAAAGACTAGCACATAAAAAAAATCAATTAATCGTTAAAGAAATTTCTGTGAGAAATTAAAAGGGCTTTTGGGAAAACATATTCATCAGAAGTTACACATATCTACTGATGGTACTTGTTCGCTGGTTTGTTGTTCAGAAACATATCTAGCACAGTAGCACTGATGGTTTTTATGCTAACTAACTGTCAAGTGCTGAAGACATATTGGCTGAACATATGTATTCAGCCATGCTCTTCAGAAATAGTGATGCCTGGAGCTCCACCGGTAGTTTACTTAAGTTACTTCGTTCAGTAAATATCACTTACTTCTCCATTGCACTGAGGTGTTTAGTAATGCTAGAGACTTCTTGAGAGTTCTTAGTGTCAAACTTTTAGAGCACATTCAGTTCGGTGAAATACTAGTTATTTCATCTATCATTCGTGCTGTTTACTTGAGTCTGAGCCTTCCATACTATGAGTAGCATGCATGCTTGTTCACACCATACCAAGATCTGTTCTCTTTTAGTTTCAGTTGTACTATTCTTGTTCCCTTTTTCTCTGAAGTTTTAGTACAGATAGCAGCTTCGTTCTCTTTTTCTCCTAAGTTTTAGTTAAGGTAGCAGGTCCAAAGAAGCAGGCAGAGAATGCGGAGTGCTAGATGTAACTAGAATACTACAGGGAGCTGGGATGTCTGATGATGCTCAGCGGTCGATGGAGCTGTTAAGTTATGCCCGTGAGTATGGTTCTACAATTCCTAGAAAACAACGGCCTAAGCATTTTGGGCTGGCCGAAGTTACAACATGTCTAGTGCTGAAGATGAGTCGACACGAGACTGGTTCTTATTTCAGCACAGGCCGCAATCCCCGACTTTGTTTAATTCTCTAATGTGACATGCACGTATTCGGTCGTGTCCTAGTAGCATTCCTAGCATCAGTTGCAAAGGAAAGCGCAGCACTGACAACACTCCTCCTATTGATATTCTTTGTCCTGATGCCTCCCAAGTCAAAGTAATAGACAACCAGCAAAGCATAACAGCAACCTTGTCATGCGGATTGTCATTCAAGATAGGCTCTAGGCCGAGAAACCGAAGTGTTTGTGTTCGAAGTTAAAACGAGAATGAGGTTTCAGATTAGAGGGAAGGCGGAGAATAAGGACTTGCATAAATAAGAAGAGCTAGTAGTTGGAGGCACTCGATACTCATGTTAGCGGGCGCACACTAAATTTGGGCGGTCCCTACGGTCTTAGGGATCTGGACCACACTTCTCTTATTAAAATTAAGTAGTGAATACAGTCATATTAATCCAAGTCCATTTGGAAACATAAACTGACTCAATATCGAACATGTTCATCTGCAGATTTCATAATTAAATTTAATAAAAATGTGAAATATTTTGAACACCAAGAATTTCTCAGGATTTTTGAAAAGATGAGTATTTAAACTTTAAAATTTTAAAAATAAAACAAAATTCTGAAACATATGAAATAGATAAGATTCAGAATGTGCCATTAAAAGATTATTTGAATTTTTTTTGTGATTAACATCTGATCGTAGTACATGTTAATTGTTTTGACTTATCCTTT
The DNA here is from genome assembly GCA_034509565.1 of Triticum monococcum. Lineage (NCBI taxonomy): Eukaryota > Viridiplantae > Streptophyta > Magnoliopsida > Poales > Poaceae > Triticum > Triticum monococcum. The sequence continues at coordinate 704,292,539 of CM067847.1, forward strand.
GGTTAGTGGTTTGACAAGTAGGCTTGGGATTAAAACACGATGCTCTCGAGCTAGATACGTATTTCGTGACTTGGGATGAAAGTTTTGTTAAATGACTAGTCACAAGTGTTAATTTCTGCTTATTAACATATCAAACTTCGACAACAGAATCACCAGCTAAGGGGTATCCTTTGCTACGGTTACTCCTAGTCACCCCTAGTAGCGACAAAAGACGCAACATATGCGTCACTTGTCATCACCAATACGCAACTTGTCATATGGTGGGTTAATGTACGTGCCTTTTGTGGAGTTAACGAGTTTTTATGCAAAATAACCTTTTCAACAATCAAAATTCACCCCAAAAAAGTTTTGCCCCCCACCCCCCGCCCCCCCCGTAAACCCTAGCTGCCACTGAGAATTTCCTTCCTTCCGCCGCTGTTGAGAAAACCCCATGCGGCCGACGGTGGTGGCTGGTGTGTTCTTTGCGCGGCTGCATCTTCACCTCGGGCGCGACGGTGGTGGATTTTTCGGAGGCGCTGCGGAGGGCTTCGACAGGCAACGGAGGTGCTCCTCGGGTGGCTGGGGTTCGACACTGGCATGGGACGCATCTTCCAGCGATGTTCGGACGATCTTGGTAGCTGCTCCGGTGGCTTGCGTGGGAATAGGGATTCGTCTGTTACTCGTGGGGTTGAACCATGGTGGTCAATGGAGAAGGCGGTGTGGTGCGTGGGGCCTGTGTAATCAGTGGAGGAGGCACCGAAGGGACTCCGAGGGATGTTGGGGAGTGGGTGGCAGTGAGCCTCAAGGTTGGAACCGTAGGTGTGGGGTGGATCCAGGTGGACTCTATGAAAAAGGGTTTCCCCCGCTTTGTATTACAAAGCAACCACCGATACATCCAACGATAGGTGCTGGGCCGCAGCACAAACAAGCCCAAAGAAAAATAGAGAAAAAAAGAAAGAGAAACTAATGCCAACAACGGCAGATCAACGAACGAAGACGACCGCTGCACCCTCCAGAGAAGTACCACCACGCTCCCAGCACTCTGAAGCGCCGCGTACCAAGCAACACCTTCAAGAAGGAGACGACGACGCCGCCGCTGTTGCCCGGACTAGTACTAGGGTTTCCCCCGGTACGCAAGGGGCAGTGGGGGGAGGGTGTACCCAATGCCCTTCAGCAAGGTCCGGCGGCACCCACATGCGTCGCCGCGTTGGGGCCGGACGAGCCGCCAGAGATTTCTCCCAACCCAAACCCCCCACCACCACCCAGACGAATCATAGTGCACCGCCCATCACGCAGCCCACCAACATGTGCCACCACGGTCACTGAATCAACTTCGCCGTCTCCCTGAGGTCACCGACACGAGACCTGAAGGGCGGGAGAAGAGCTAGAGGCCTCGGGGGCATCCGCAACATCACCGACGTGAGGGGACAACCACCGCTGCCGCCGCGAGCCGACCGGACGCACGAACAAGAGGCTTGCCAGGCGCCGAGGCCCGACCGGACCCAAAAGGATCCGAACAGCCCTTGCCGTCAGGCTGCAGCTCGCCGGCCGACGAAGCCGCCACTGCCCGCAGACCACCGCCTCCTCGCCACCAACTAGGGAGCAGCATCGTCGTGCACCGAGCCGCCGGCCCGCCCAAGCCCAGATGGAGCCCGAAAGGGCCCAGATTTGGGCCGCCCGGGTGCCGCCGGCTACCAGCACCACCACGCAGTCCCACGACCAACGGCCGCGCCGCCGCACCGAGAACCCCGAGGCCCTCCACTAAGCCGCACCACTGCTGGCCGAGATGCACCGCCGCCCTCAGGAGGCCCCCGCGCCTCCCCAAGAGCGCGCGGGGAAAGAACGGCCCGCCGCCGCCGGCGTTGCATGGGCAGGGCCCGGCGGAGCTCACCGGCGGTGGCGGGGGAAGAAGGACGGGGAGGTGGGACCGGAGGAGAGGCGGATCCCGGGGTCCGCCCGACGCCTGCTAGGGGGCGCGCGAGCGGATAGGGAGGCGGAGGAGGAGAAGGGGAGGGGGAGGAGAGGCGCGACGCACGCAGCCAAAGGCGATGGGAGGGAAGGGCGGCCGTCGGCGGCGGCGGGGGGGGGGGGGGGGGGGGGGAGGAGGGATCCAGGTGGACTCTTTCCTTCGGGGTCAGGGTCTCCTCTTCACATGGGCCATCTCTCATTGGTGATGTTCAGTCTTGCCCATTGTAGAGATATTGCACGACGGTCCCTGCCATGCGTTGTCTGTGCCAGGCGTTTGCTTCGCATGGAACGAGTGTGTGATGGATGCCGATGTGGCGGCCCTAGAAGGTGAGGCTATGGTTCGCTCTACGGACAGAAGCATCAAATCAATAGTGGCACTACTCTTGGCTATGTGTATAGCGAGTAGAGTGCGTCGGATGATCCTGGTGTTGTTGTGACTTTGGCGATGGGGGCTTCCTGGATTGAATCTGGAGGCCTCGAGCGGGCAACAATAGTCCTCCCGATAGGTTGGGTTAGCGACCTGCGTACCCTATGTGGCACAAGTGATGCTCCATGTTAAAGCTCTGCGCTTTGGCGCTCACGATGGTAATGCTTTAGGGTGTCACATCCCTCTTGGGGGCATCATTGTGGATCCCCTCCCCATGTCAGGGTTTCAGGTGGAAAACATTGTCCGTATTTTCGGGCTTGGTAGCAAGGCATTATGTAGTTACCCTCTTGGGGCATCATTGTGGATCTCAGGTACCCTCCTATTGCAGCCTGCCGGTGTCTTCGGGCATGCTCTGTTCCTGGCATGAAGCTTCTTCGACTCCGGCATGGGGTGGTCTTGTTTGTCTCCTACCTCTTACACGTGTCTCCATTGTCACTGTTGTCAGTCCTTGTTGTTCACTAGCAGGATCAGGGCTCCAGGTCCAAGGCGACAATGCACACGGCCCTCTCCTACCGATGATTGCCTGGTGTGTTTGATGCAACGGTGTCCGGTGGTCTCTCAAGGAGGTGCACTGATAACCCACAAGTATAGGGGATCGCAACAGTTTTCGAGGGTAGAGTATTCAACCCAAATTTATTGATTCGACACAAGGGGAGCCAAAGAATATTCTCAAGTATTAGCAGCTGAGTTGTCAATTCAACCACACCTGGAAACTTAATATCTGCAGCAAAGTATTTAGTAGCAAAGTAATATCATAGTAGTGGTAACGGTAGCAAAAGGTAACGGTAGTAAAAGTAATGTTTTTGGTATTTTGTAGTGATGATAGCAATAGCAACGGGAAAGTAAATTAGCGAAGAACAATATGAGGAAAGCTCGTAGGCAATGGATCGGTGATGGAGAATTATGCCGGATGCGGTTCATCATGTAATAGTCATAACCTACGGTGACACAGAACTAGCTCCAGTTCGTCAATATAATGTTGGCATGCATTTCGAATATAGTCATACGTGCTTATGGAAAAGAACTTGCATGACATCTTTTGTCCTACGCTCCCGTGGCAGCGGGGTCCTTACGGAAACTAAGGGATATTAAGGCCTCCTTTTAATAGAGTACCGGAACAAAGCATTAACACATAGTGAATACATGAACTCCTCAAACTACGGTCATCACCGGTAAGTATCCCGATTATTGTCACTTCGGGGTTAACGGATCATAACACATAATAGGTGACTATAGACTTGCAAGATATGATCAAGAACACTCATATATTGATTAAAACATAATAGGTTCAGATCTGAAATCATGGCACTCGGGCCCTAGTGACAAGCATTAAGCATATCAAAGTCATAGCAACATCAATCTCAGAACATAGTGGACACTAGGGATCAAACCCTAACAAAACTAACTCGATTACATGATAGATCCCATCCAACCCATCACCGTCCAGCAAGCCTACGATGGAATTACTCACGCACGGCGGTGAGCATCATGAAATTGGTGAAGGAGGATGGTTGATGATGACGATGACGACGCGATGATTTCTTCTCTCTGATTTTTCTCTCCCCGAAACTCAATATATGGAGGTAGAGTTGGAGTCGGATAGGCAACAGGGGGCCTACGAGGTAGGGGCACGCCCTAGGGGGGCAGGCGCGCCCCCACCCTCGTGGAGAGGTGGTGGCCCCCTGGCCTTCATCTTTTGCAGGTGTTTTTCTTATTTTTTGAAAAGTGGCTCTGTGAAGTTTCAGGTCATTCCGAGAAGGTTTGCTCCCGCACATAAATAAGACCATGATAATTCTGGTGAAAACAACGTTAGTCCGGGTTAGTTCCATTCAAATAATGCAAGTTAATTAGAGTCCAAAACAAGGGCAAAAGTGTTTGGAAAAGTAGATGCATTGGAGACGTATCAACTCCCCCAATCTTAAACCTTTGCTTGTCCTCAAGCAATTCAGCTGACAAACTAAAAGTGATAAAGAAAAACTTATACAAACTCTGTTTGTTCTTGTTGTTGTAAATATGTAAAGCCAGCATTCAAGTTTTCAGCAAAGATTATAACTAACCATATTTGCAATAACGCATAGGTCTCAAGTTTACTCATATCAATAGCATAATCAACTAGCGAGCCATAATAATAAATCTCGGATGATAACACTTTCTCAAAACAATCATAATATGATATAACAAGGTGGTATCTCGCTAGCCCTTTCTGAGACCGCAAAACATAAATGCAGAGCACCTTTAAAGACCAAGGACTGACTAGACATTGTAATTCATGGTAAAAGAGATCCAGTCAACTCATACTCAATGTAAACTAACAGTAATGAATGCAAATGACAGCGGTGCTCTCTAACTGGTGCTTTTTAATAAGAGGATGATGACTCAACATAAAAGTAAATAGATAGGCCCTTCGCAGAGGGAAGCATGGATTTGTAGAGGTGCCAGCGCTTGGTTTTGAAACAGAGGTGAATAATATTTTGAGCGGTATACTTTCATTGTCAAGATAACAACTAAGAGATGGCAATATCTTCCATGCTACACACATTATAGGCGGTTCCCAAACAGAATGGTAAAGTTTATACTCCCCCTTCCACCAACAAGCATCAATCCATGGCTTGCTCGAAACAACGAGTGCCTCCAACTAACAAGAGTCCTAGGGGGAGTTTTGTTTGCAATTATTTTGATTTAGTTTGCATAAAGCATGGGACTGGGCATCCCGGTGACCAGCCATTTATCTCGTGAGTGAGGAGCGGAGTCCACTCCTCTTGAGAATAACCCGCCTAACATGGAAGATACAGACAACCCTAGTTGATACATGAGCTATTCGAGCATACAAAACAGGATATTTATTTGAAGGTTTAGAGTTTGGCGCATACAAATTTACTTGGAATGGCAGGCAGATACCATATATAGGTAGGTATAGTGGACTCATGTGGAATAACTTTGGGGTTTAAGGGATTGGATGCACAAGCAGTATTCCCGCTTAGTACATGTGAAGGCTAGCAAAAGACTGGGAAGTGACCAGCTAGAGAGCGACAACAGTCATGAACATGCATTAAAATTAATCAACACCGAATGTAAGCATGAGTAGGATGTAATCCACCATGAACATAAATATCGTGAAGGCTATGTTGATTTTGTTTCAACTACATGCATGAACATGTGCCAAGTCAAGTCACTTAAATCATTCAGAGGAGGATACCACCCTATCATACCACATCACAACCATTTTAATAGCATGTTCGCACGCAAGGTAAACCATTATAACTCATAGCTAATCAAGCATGGAACAAGAAACTATGATCTCTAATTGTCATTGCAAACATGTTTATTCATAATAGGCTGAATCAGGAACGATGAACTAATCATATTTACAAAAACAAAAGAGGTCGAGTTCATACCAGATTTTCTCATCTCAGCCAGTCCATCATATAACATCATAATTGCCTTTTACTTGCACGATCGAATGATGTGAATAATAATAATAGTGCACGTGCATTGGACTAAGCTGGAATCTACAAGCATTCAATAAACAGGAGAAGACAAGGCAATATGGGCTCTTTTGTCAGATAAACAATAATGCATATAAGTGCCACTTCAACAATTTAATTATGGTCTTCTCCTATCGACCCCCAAAGAAAAGAAAAGAAATAAAACTATTTATATGGGAAAGCTCCCAACAAGCAAAAGAAGAACATGAAATCTTTTTGGGTTTTCTTTTTAATTAGTACTACAAGCATGGAAAGTAAATTAATTAAAAGCTAAAACTAATTTTTTTTGGTTTTTCTTAAGGTTTATTAAACACACAAGAAGAAAGCATAAAAGGGAAAATAAACTAGCATGGATGATACAATGAAAAAGTATGAGCACCGGCATCTAGCAATGAGTGTGTGAACATAAATGTAATGTCGGTGGTAAATACGTACTCCCCCAAGCTTAGGCTTTTGGCCTAGGTTGGTCTATGGCCACGGCTGGCCTGGCGGGTATCCATAATAGTAGTTGGGGTCGTACTGCGATGAAGAAGAGGAAGACTCCGATTGCCACTGGCTGACAATCATCTCCGGATCCCACTGATAATTAGACTGTCGTGAAGGATCAATTTGTGGTTCTGGCTCTGGCTCCTCAGCTGGTGCAGGGTTCCGATAGGCATGAATAGCCTTCAACGGAACAAGGTACGTGCCTACAGATAAATCAAACAAAGAAGGAGCAGGCAGGGTAATAGTCTCAGGATGATGTTTATTAAAGAACAATTGATATTTAAGCTCTTCTTCCCTATTCTTAACAATAAAATAATGTGCCACCATACTTTTATAATCTAGATAAACACGAGGCAACACTTTTTCTTCCTTCTCAAAATGCCTAATAGGTATGTTAAAATGTGCAGCTAGGCGTGAAGCATAGATGCCTCCAAAGATGGGGCCCTTGGTACGTTTCAGACTCAACCGTTTAGCAATAATGCCGCCCATACTAAAAGTGTTATCACTGTATAAACCTTGGAGCAAAATAATAATATCAGGGATACTAAGGTTTCCACAGTTTCCGTGACCAGTTAAACAACGACTATAAATAATGCAAAATAGCGTAAAACAGGAAAATGTATGCTAGTGATTCATGCATCGGAAACCTTCCTTGTTTCCCCTACAGTGATAGTATCAATAAACCCCTCCAGATCATCACGATGTGGTTCTTCTGTCTTTCCCTCAAAAGGGACTAAACAAATCCGACAAAAATCATAAAGTGACATCTCCTTATGCTCATCATATAAATGAAACTCCACCGTAGGTGGTGAGTTCCTAGAATGAAAATGAAAGTTTTGCACAAAGGTATTTGTGAGTAAGAGATACTGATCGCATTGGTCGTGGAGGAAAGCGGCGAGGCCTGCATTTTGAGCCAATTCATGAAAATCTTCATAAATCCTGGCTGCTCTCAAGAAATCCTCAAAAGGCCATTCACACGCCCGAACCTCCGTGGTGCGAGGCAGATTATACTTAGGCTTTGGTGTCTTTTCCTTCGAGCTTTGGCTTGATGAGCCCCTCAAAAGTCTCCTCATCATTTTCTGAAAAATTCTTAAATTTTTAATAACTTCAAAATAAAAGTAAACCAAACTCAATATATATGATAGCAACTACTCCTACAAGTGCCTAGAGCCTATATCATGCATCAAAACTACTTGGAACCATATAAATTTGACATGCAAGCTCAAGAACAGGGTCTCCCAGGGGGGTAGGGCGCGCCCTCCACCCTCGTGGGCAGGTAGTTGGCCCCCCTACTGTGTTCTTTGTGCCAAATATTCTCAAATATTCTGGAAAAAATCATATTTAAATTTCAGGGCATTTGGAGAACTTTTATTTTCGAGGTATTTTTATATTGAACGGATAACCAGATAACAGACAGAAAAATATTTATTTTATTTTATTTAATATAAATAACAGAAATGAAAAGGAATCCATTAAAAGGTTTCCATTAACAAGGTTGATCAAGTCTTGTTAACGAACTCATTCCGAATAACATGGAACCGGAGAAATTTCGAATAACACTATGTTACCTCAACGGGGATATACACATCCCCAATAATAAGAATATCATATTTCTTCTTGACAGTAGGAAGAGGAAATTCAAAACCTCCAAATATAATCGATGGAATTTTTCCAATAGAATTGATACTGTGAACTTGAGGTTGTTTCCTCGGAAAGTGTACCGTATGCTCATTACCATTAACATGAAAAGTGACATTGCCTTTAGAGCAATCAATAACAGCCCCTGCAGTATTCAAAAACGGTGTTCCAAGAATAATAGGCATACTATCGTCCTCGGGCATATCAAGAATAACAAAGTCCATTAAAATAGTAACGTTTACAACTACAACAGGCACATCCTCACAAATACCGACAGGTATAGCAGTTGATTTATCAGCCATTTGCAAAGATATTTCAGTAGGTGTCAACTTATTCAAATCAAGTCTACGATATATATAAAGAGAGAGGCATAACACTAACACTGGCTCCAAGATCACATAAAGTAGTTTTAACATAGTTTCTTTTAGTGGAGCATGGTATAATGGGTACTCCTGGATCTCCAAGTTTCTTTGGTATTCCACCCTTAAAAGTATAATTAGCAAGCATGGTGGAAATTTCAGCTTCCGATAACTTTTTTTATTTGTAATAATATCTTTCATGTACTTAGCATAAGGATTGGTTTTGAGCATATCAGTTAATTGCATACGCAAAAAGATAGGTCTAATCATTTCAGCAAAGCGCTCAAAATCCTCATCATCCTTTTTCTTGAATGGTTTGGGAGGAAAAGGCATGGGTTTCTGAACCCATGGTTCTCTTTCTTTACCATGTTTCCTAGCAACAAAATCTTTCTTATCATAACGTTGATTCTTTGATTGTGGGTTATCAAGATCAACAGCAGGTTCAATTTCTATGTCATTATCATTACTAGGTTGAGCATCATTATGAACATTATCATTAACATTATCACTAGTTTCAAGTTCATTAACAGGTTGAGTTTCAGCATCAGAAATCGAAATATCATTTGGATTCTCAGGTGTTTCAACAATAGGATCACTAGAAGCATGCACAGTCCTATCATTTTTCTTTTTATTCTTTTTAGAAGAACTAGGTACATCTATATTATTTCTCTGAGAATCTTGCTCAATTATCTTCGGGTGGCCTTCAGGATACAAAGGTTCCTGAGTCATTCTACCAGTGCTAGTAGCCACTCTAACAGCATTATCATTATCTTTATTATTCAATTCATTGAGTAAATCATTTTGAGATTTAAGTACTTGTTCTACTTGAGTGGTAACCATAGAAGCATGTTTACTAATAAGTTTAAGTTCACCTTTAACATTAGCCATATAATCACCCAAGTGTTCAAGCATATTTGAATTGTATTTCAATTGTCTAAAAAAATAAGCATTAAAGTCTTCTTGCTTAGCCATAAATTTATCAAACTCATCTAAGCATGGGCTAGCAAATTTAGTAAATGGGATTTCAGCTTTACAATATCTATAGAGAGAATTTACCTTTACTACCTGTGTCGGGTAATCAAGACCATGAGTTTCTTCAATAGGTAATGGATTAAGATTATATGTTTCTTCAACCGACAGTAAATTAAGACCGTGTGTCGGTGTCAAAACCGGCGGATCTCGGGTAGGGGGTCCCGAACTGTGCGTCTAAGGCGGATGGTAACAGGAGGCGGGGGACACGATGTTTACCCAGGTTCGGGCCCTCTTGATGGAGGTAATACCCTATGTCCTGCTTGATTGTTCTTGATAATATGAGTAGTACAAGAGTTGATCTACCACGAGATCGAAGAGGCTAAACCCTAGAAGCTAGCCTATGGTATGATTGTTATTGTCCTACGGACTAAAACCCTCCGATTTATATAGACACCGGAGGGGGCTAGGGTTACACAAGGTCGGTTACAAAGGAGGAGATATACATATCTGTATTGCCTAGCTTGCCTTCTATGCCAAGTAAAAGTCTCATCCGGACACGAGACGAAGTCTTCAATCTTGTATCTTCATAGTCCAACAATTCGGCCAAAGGATATAGTCCGGCTGTCCGGAGACCCCCTAATCCAGGACTCCCTTAGTAGCCCCCGAACCAGGCTTCAATGACGTCAAGTCCGACACACAGTATTGTCTTCGGCATTGCAAGGCGGGTTCTTCTCCGAATTTTGAATGTTTGTCAAGTAGTGTCCGGCACCATAAATGTTGGACCTCTTGGCTTCTGCGCCCAATAAGGGCTATCTTCCACGCGTCGAATGAATATGAGGAGCCAGGGCATTTTTACATTCGCCCCCCTAGCCAGACAAATAAATTGTCTATTAAAGGGATGGGGATTCTTAGATCCAATCCATACCATCCTCCCACAGCGAGAATCCATCGGAGCGCGCTTCGGAAAAATCCACTCCAACATGGCCGACCACCGCAGCTCCTCCTCTCGCCCCCATAGCCCTAAGCCCGCTGATTGGGAGAGGTGTTCTATCTCACACAGTCGATTAGTCGAACTGCAGACTCAGGGATTTCTCCCTCCAGTGTATATGGTTCCCGTCCGAGCCGGGCTCGCCACCTACAATGGCGGGGAGCAAGCGGAGAGCTTCCCCAGCCCCTCTACGGGGGAGCGGGTGTGCCTTGTACCTTACTTATTAATGGGACTCGGATTTCCGATTCATCCATTCCTCCGCGGGCTCCTGGAGTTTTACGGCCTCCAACTGCATAATTTCACCCCTGCTTCCATATTACACATCGCCGGCTATGTTGCCCTTTGCGAGTTATTCCTGGGCTGCGAGGCTCATTTCAAGCTGTGGAAAAGGTTATTTTGCCTCATCCCCCACACACAGAAGGGGTCACTTTATCAAGTGGGCGGAGCCGAAATATGGCGCATCGCCAAAACTGGATACCTATCCGGTACTCTGAAGAAGACGTCCGAAGATTGGCCTTCGGAATGGTTTTATATGGAGGACGTCCCCCTTCCGGACCCTGTTCGGCGGGGTCTTCCTGAGTTCAACAATGGTCCTCTGAAGAAACGCCGAAGCTGGCGCCCACGGAGCCCCCAGGAGGAAGACAACGAAGGAGTCATTTACCTGATGAACCGGATTAAAGCGCTGGCTCAATCAGGATTGACAGTAATCGAGGTTATGTCAATATGCATAATGCGCGGAGTGCAGCCACTTCAATATCGAGGGCACCCCCTATGGTGTTTTAACGGGGAAGATGATGCCACCCGTTGCGGGCGTAAGTTCCAGACACCGTTGCTGCTTTAGCAAAAATTATGTCCGAGTTGTTCAAGGAAGAGGAAGAGGAGTTCATCCGCATCAAGCCATGGGATGGATTCTCCATGTACAACCCTCCAAGCTGGGTGAGTTATATCTCCTTACTCCCATTCTTCCCGCATTCTTTGTCGTAGGTACTCACCTTGCCATTTTACGGCAGGAACTGCGACAAGCCATAAGGGAGGTCAACAACCCATCTCCACAACCAGAGGACCCTGACCGGGCCCTCGGTCCCGGACTCGAAGAAGATCCGGACATATTCGTGGAGCTGATAGACAAGCAGTTCTATCAATTGAGCTGTGATGACGCCATGGTGGCCATTACGACCGACTATCCCGGACTGCTCCCTGCGTCGCACGTAAGAAAAACCAAAATCCCAACTCCAAAAACTAGGATCCCCTTTTAGACACTTCACCTACCATATACATATGGTGTTTTACAGGGAAGGAATTCGGGACTCCGTGACGAACCTGCGGCAACTCGCCAACAAGAGGCACCGAGGCCGGGTAGGCCAAAAGGGAAGGCGGTCAGGACGGAGACGCCGACGCAGAGGTATGACAAAAAAACCCACGCTCCATGGTTGTCGTCTTTCTCAAAATGTAATGACGTCCATGTTTCTTTAATAGAAAAAACGCTCGTCGGAATATGTCCGGCGAGGCTGCCGATCATGCTTCCACTAGTCGGGCTCTAGGGCCGGACATAGAGGCGGAAGCCAACATGGGGCGGACGCCGGACACTCCTCCTACAGATGATGCAGATAGACTGTCCGCTACAAATTCAGAAGTGAAGAGCGCCATGAATCATAGGCGTCGCCGTGCCGTACTCCGTGACGCTTTCTTCTCACCAGAGGCGTTTAATGCCTTCAATTCTGGAGACGCGTACCTCCGTGCTGCTCAAAATGGCCTAGCCAAAGCCACGGACTAGTATGTAAGGGATGTACGGGCAAGAAAATCTAACGATTATATGTATCAGTAGCGCCTGAGACTTGAAACAGTTGGCACAACTTATTTAAGGATCATTTATTGCACATGTTTGTTGGGAAACGTAGTAATTTCAAAAAAATTCCTACGCACACGCAAGATCATGGTGATGCATAGCAACGAGAGGGGAGAGTGTTGTCTATGTACCCACGCAGAGCGACTGCGGAAGCGTTGACACAACATAGAGGAAGTAGTTGTATGTCTTCCCGATCCGACTGATCCAAGCACCGTTACTCCGGCACCTCCGAGTTCTTAGCACACATACAGCTCGATGACGCTCCCCGGGCTCCGATCCAGCAAATCTTCGGGGATCAGTTCCGTCAGCACGACAGCGTGGTGACGATGATGATGTTCTACCGACGCAGGGCTTCGCCTAAGCACTACAACGATATGATCGAGGTGGAATATGGTGGCAGGGGGCACCGCACACGGCTAAGGAACGATCACATGGATCAACTTGTGTGTTCTAGGGTGCCCCCTGCCCCCGTATATAAAGGAGCAAGGGGGAGGCCAGCTGGCCCTATGTGGCGCACCAAGGGGAGGGGGAGTCCTCCTCCTAGTGGGAGTAGGACTCCCCTTTCCTAATCCAATTAGGAAACCTAAGGGGGAAGGAAAGAGAGGGAGAGGGAGAGGGAAAGAGGGGCCGCGCCCCCCTTCCCTAGTCCAATTCGGACTCCCCTTGGGGGGGTGCACCACCTCCTAGGCCGCAGCCCTCTCTCTCCCCTAAGGCCCAATAAGGCCCATTACTTCCCCGGGGGGTTTCGGTAACCCCTCCAGCACTCCGGTTTTCTCCGAAATCATCCGAAACACTTCCGGTGTCCGAATGTAGCCGTCTAATATATCAATCTTTATGTCTCGACCATTTCGAGACTCCTCGTCATGTCCGTGATCACATCCGGGATTCCGAACTAACTTCGGTACATCAAAATGCATAAACTCATAATAACTGTCATCGTAACGTTAAGCGTGCAGACCCTATGGTTCGAGAACAATGTAGACATGACTGAGACAAATCTCCGGTCAATAACCAATAGCGGGACCTGGATGCCCATATTGGCTCCTACATATTCTACGAAGATCTTTATCGGTCAAACCGCATAACAACATATGTATCCAATACCTAGATTCGATCGTCGGTATCCAATACCTAGTTCAATCTCGTTACCGGTAAGTCTCTTTACTCGTTCCGTAATACATCATCTCGCAACTAACTCATTAGTTGCAATGCTTGCAAGGCTTATGTGATGTGCATTACCGAGAGGGCCCAGAGATACCTCTCCGACAATCGGAGTGACAAATCCTAATCTCAAAATACGCCAACCCAACATCTACCTTTGGAGACACCTATAGAGCTCCTTTATAATCACCCAGTTACGTTGTGACGTTTGGTAGCACACAAAGTGTTCCTCCGGTAAACGGGAGTTGCATAATCTCATAGTCATAGGAACATGTATAAGTCATGAAGAAAGCAATAGCAACATACTAAACGATCGGGTGCTATGCTAATGAAATGGGTCATGTCAATCAGATCATTCTACTAATGATGTGACCTCGTTAATCAAATAACAACACTTTTTCATGGTTAGGAAACATAACTATCTTTGGTTAACGAGCTAGTCAAGTAGAGGCATACTAGTGACACTAAGTTTGTCTATGTATTCACACATGTATTATGTTTCTGGTTAATACAATTCTAGCATGAATAATAAACATTTATCATGATATAAGGAAATAAATAATAACTTTATTATTGCCTCTAGGGCATATTTTCTTCAGTCTCCCACTTGCACTAGAGTCAATAATCTGGATTACACAGTAATGATTCTAACAGCCATGGAGCCTTGGTGCTGATCATGTTTTGCTCGTGGAAGAGGCTTAGTCAACGGGTCTACAACATTCAGATCCGTATGTATCTTGCAAATCTCTATGTCTCCCACCTGGACTAGATCCCGGATGGAATTGAAGCATCTCTTGATGTGCTTGGTCCTCTTGTGAAATCTGGATTACTTTGCTAAGGCAATTGCACCAGTATTGTCACAAAAGATTTTCATTGGACCCGATGCACTAGGTATGACACCTAGATCGGATATGAACTCCTTCATCCAGACTCCTTCGTTCGCTGCTTCCGAAGCAGCCATGTACTCCGCTTCACATGTAGATCCTGCTATGACGCTTTGTTTAGAACTGCACCAACTGACAGCTCCACCGTTTAATGTAAACACGTATCCGGTTTGCAATTTAGAATCGTCCGGATCAGTGTCAAAGCTTGCATCAACGTAACCGTTTACGGTGAGCTCTTTGTCACCTCCATATACGAGAAACATATCCTTAGTCCTTTTCAGGTATTTCAGGATGTTCTTGACCGCTGTCCAGTGATCCACTCCTGGATTACTTTGGTACCTCCCTGCTAAACTTATAGCAAGGCACACATCAGGTCTGGTACACAGCATTGCATACATGATAGAGCCTATGGCTGAAGCATAGGGAACATCTTTCATTTTCTCTCTATCTTCTACAGTGGTCGGGCATTGAGTCTGACTCAACTTCACACCTTGCAACACAGGAAAGAACCCTTTCTTTGCTTGATCCATTTTGAACTTCTTCAAAATCTTGTCAAGGTATGTGCTTTGTGAAAGTCCAATTAAGCGTCTTGATCTATCTCTATAGATCTTTATGCCTAATATGTAAGCAGCTTCACCGAGGTCTTTCATTGAAAGACTCTTATTCAAGTATCCCTTTATGCTATCCAGAAATTCTATATCATTTCCAATCAGCAATATGTCATCCACATATAATATCAGAAATGCTACAGAGCTCCCACTCACTTTCTTGTAAATACAGGCTTCTCCGAAAGTCTGTATAAAACCAAATGCTTTGATCACACTATCAAAGCGTTTATTCCAACTCCGAGAGGCTTGCACCAGTCCATAAATGGATTGCTGGAGCTTGCACACTTTGTTAGCTCCCTTTGGATCGACAAAACCTTCTGGTTGCATCATATACAACTCTTCTTCCAGAAATCCATTCAGGAATGCAGTTTTGACATCCATCTGCCAAATTTCATAATCATAAAATGCGGCAATTGCTAACATGATTCGGACAGACTTAAGCATCGCTACGGGTGAGAAGGTCTCATCGTAGTCAACCCCTTGAACTTGTCGAAAATCTTTTGCGACAAGTCGAGCTTTGTAGACAGTAACATTACCATCAGCGTCTGTCTTCTTCTTGAAGATCCATTTATTCTCAATTGCTTGCGGATCATTGGGCAAGTCAACCAAAGTCCATACTTTGTTCTCATACATGGATCCCATCTCAGATTTCATGGCTTCAAGCCATTTTGCGGAATCTGGGCTCACCATCGCTTCTTCATAGTTCGTAGGTTCATCATGATCTAGCAGCATGATTTCCAGCACATGATTACCGTACCACTCTGGTGCGGATCTCGCTCTGGTTGATCTACAAGGTTCAGTAGTATCTTGTCCTGAAGTTTCATGATCATCATCATTAGCTTCCTCACTAATTGGTATAGGTGTCGCAGAAACAGTTTTCTGTGATGTACTACTTTCCACAAAGGGAGCAGGTACAGTTACCTCGTCAAGTTCTACTTTCCTCCCACTCACTTCTTTCGAGAGAAACTCCTTCTCTAGAAAGGATCCATTCTTAGCAACGAATGTCTTGCCTTCGGATCTGTGATAGAAGGTGTACCCAACAGTCTCCTTTGGGTATCCTATGAAGACACATTTCTCCGATTTGGGTTCGAGCTTATTAGGTTGAAGCTTTTTCACATAAGCATTGCAGCCCCAAACTTTAAGAAACGACAACTTTGGTTTCTTGCCAAACCATAGTTCATAAGGCGTCGTCTCAACGGATTTTGATGGTGCCCTATTTAACGTGAATGCGGCCGTCTCTAAAGCATAACCCCAAAACGATAGCGGTAAATCAGTAAGAGACATCATAGATCGCACCATATCTAGTAAAGTACGATTACGATGTTCGGACACACCATTACGCTGTGGTGTTCCGGGTGGCGTGAGTCGCGAATCTATTCCACAATTTTTCAAATGTACACCAAACTCGTAACTCAAATATTCTCCTCCATGATAAGATCGTAGAAACTTTATTTTCTTGTTACGATGATTTTCAACTTCACTCTGAAATTCTTTGAACTTTTCAAATGTTTCAGACTTATGTTTCATTAAGTAGATATACCCATATCTGCTTAAGTCATCTGTGAAGGTGAGAAAATAACGATATCCGCCACGAGCCTCAATATTCATCGGACCACATACATCGGTATGTATGATTTCCAACAAATCTGTTGCTCTCTCCATAGTACCGGAGAACGGTGTTTTAGTCATCTTGCCCGTGAGGCACGGTTCGCAAGTACCAAGTGATTCATAATCAAGTGGTTCCAAAAGTCCATCAGTATGGAGTTTCTTCATGCGCTTTATACCGATATGACCTAAACGGCAGTGCCACAAATAAGTTGCACTGTCATTATCAACTCTGCATCTTTTGGCTTCAACATTATGAATATGTGTGTTACTACTATCGAGATTCATCAAAAATAGACCACTTCTCAAAGGTGCATGACCATAAAAGATATTACTCATATAAATAGAAAAACCATTATTCTCTGATTTAAATGAATAACCGTGTCGCATCAAACAAGATCCAGATATAATGTTCATGCTCAACGCTGGCACCAAATAACAATTATTTAGGTCTAATATTAATCCCGAAGGTAGATGTAGAGGTAGCGTGCCGACCGCGATCACATCGACTTTGGAACCGTTTCCCACGCGCATCGTCACCTCGTCCTTTGCCAGTGTTCGCTTAATCCGTAGTCCCTGTTTTGAGTTGCAAATATTAGCAACGGAACCAGTATCAAATACCCAGGTGCTACTGCGAGCTCTAGTAAGGTACACATCAATAACATGTATATCATATATACCTTTGTTCACCTTGCCATCATTCTTATCCGCCAGATACTTGGGGCAGTTCCGCTTCCAGTGACCAGTCTGCTTGCAGTAGAAGCACTCAGTTTCAGGCTTAGGTCCAGACTTGGGTTTCTTCTCTTGAGCAGCAACTTGCTTGCTGTTTGTCTTGAAGTTCCCCTTCTTCTTCCCTTTGCCCTTTTTCTTGAAACTAGTGGTCTTGCTGACCATCAACACTTGATGCTCCTTTTTGATTTCTACCTCCGCAGCTTTCAGCATTGCGAAGAGCTCGGGAATAGTCTTGTTCATCCCTTGCATATTATAGTTCATCACGAAGCTCTTGTAGCTTGGTGGTAGTGATTGGAGAATTCTGTCAATGACGCAATCATCTGGAAGATTAACTCCCATCTGAATCAAGTGATTATTATACCCAGACATTTTGAGTATATGCTCACTGACAGAACTGTTCTCCTCCATCTTGCAGCTATAGAACTTATTGGAGACTTCATATCTCTCAATCCGGGCATTTGCTTTAAATATTAACTTCAACTCCTGGAACATCTCATATGCTCCATGACGTTCAAAACATCGTTGAAGTCCCGATTCTAAGCCGTAAAGCATGGCACACTGAACTATCGAGTAGTCACCAGCTTTGCTCTGCCAGACGTTCATAACATCTGGTGTTGCTCCAGCAGCAGGCCTGGCACCCAGCGGTGCTTCCAGGACGTAATTCTTCTAAGCAGCAATGAGGATAATCCTTAAGTTATGGACCCAGTCCGTGTAATTGCTACCATCATCTCATACAATAAAATTTAGCATCATGTCTTGGCCATATCACATCACAACATGCCCTGCAAAAACAAGTTAGACGTCCTCTACTTTGTTGTTGCAAGTCTTATGTGGCTGCTACGGGCTTTAAGCAAGAACCAATCTCACCTACGCATCAAAACCACAACGATAGTTTGTCTAATAGACTCCGTTTTAACCTTCGCAAGGACCGGGCGTAGCCACACTCGGTTCAACTAAAGTTGGAGAAAGAGTCACCCGCAAGCCACCTTTGTGCAAAGCACGTCGGGAGAACCGGTCTCGCGTAAGCGTACGCGTAATGTCGGTCTGGGCCGCTTCATCCAACAATACCACTGAACCAAAGTATGACATGCTGGTAGGCAGTATGACTTATATCGCCCACAACTCACTTGTGTTCTACTCGTGCATATAACACCAAACCATAAAACCAAGGCTCGGAAGCCACTGTTGGAAAACGTAGTAATTTCAAAAAAATTCCTACGCACACGCAAGATCATGGTGATGCATAGCAACGAGAGGGGAGAGTGTTGTCTACGTACCCATGCGGACCGACTGCGGAAGCGTTGACACAACGTAGAGGAAGTAGTCGTACGTCTTCCCGATCCAACCGATCCAAGCACCGTTACTCCGGCACCTCCGAGTTCTTAGCACACGTACAGCTCGATGACGCTCCCCGGGCTCCGATCCAGCAAAGCTTCGGGGATTAGTTCCGTCAGCACGACGGCGTGGTGACGATGATGACGTTCTACCGATGTAGGGCTTCGCCTAAGCACTACAACGATATGATTGAGGTGGAATATGGTGGCAGGAGGCACCGCACACGGCAAAAGAACGATCACGTGGATCAACTTGTGTGTTCTAGGGTGCCCCCCTGCCCCCGTATATAAAGGAGCAAGGGGGAGGCCGGCCGGCCCTATGTGGCGCGCCAAGGGGAGGGGGAGTCCTCCTCCTAGTGGGAGTAGGACTCCCCTTTCCTAATCCAATTAGGAAACCTAAGGGGGAAGGAAAGAGAGGGAGAGGGAGAGGGAAAGAGGGGCCGTGCCCCCCTTCCCTAGTCCAATTCGGACTCCCCTTGGGGGCGGGCCACTTCCTAGGACGCAGCCCTCTCTCTCCCCTAAGGCCCAATAAGGCCCATTACTTCCCCGGGGGGTTCCGGTAACCCCTCCAGCACTCCGGTTTTCACCGAAATCATCCGGAACACTTCCGGTGTCAGAATGTAGCCGTCCAATATATCAATCTTTATGTCTCGACCATTTCGAGACACCTCATCATGTCCGTGATCACATCCGGGAGTCCGAACTAACTTCGGTACATCAAAATGTATAAACTCATAATAATTGTCATCGTAACGTTAAGCGTGCGGACCCTACGGTTCGAGAACAATGTAGACATGACTGAGACAAATCTCCGGTCAATAACCAATAGCGGGACCTGGATGCCCATATTGGCTCCTACATATTCTACGAAGATCTTTATCGGTCAGACCGCATAACAACATATGTATCCAATACCTAGATTCGATCGTCGGTATCCAATACCTAGTTCAATCTCGTTACCGGTAAGTCTCTTTACTTGTTCCGTAATACATCATCTCGCAACTAACTCATTAGTTGCAATGCTTGCAAGGCTTATGTGATGTGCATTACCGAGAGGGCCCAGAGATGCCTCTCCGACAATCGGAGTGACAAATCCTAATCTCGAAATACGCCAACCCAACATCTACCTTTGGAGACACCTGTTGAGCTCCTTTATAATCACCCAGTTACGTTGTGACGTTTGGTAGCACACAAAGTGTTCCTCCGGTAAACGGGAGTTGCATAATGTCATAGTCATAGGAACATGTATAAGTCATGAAGAAAGCAATAGCAACATACTAAACGATCGGGTGCTAAGCTAATGAAATGGGTCATGTCAATCAGATCATTCTACTAATGATGTGACCTCGTTAATCAAATAACAACACTTTTTCATGGTTAGGAAACATAACTATCTTTGATTAACGAGCTAGTCAAGTAGAGGCATACTAGTGACACTAAGTTTGTCTATGTATTCACACATGTATTATGTTTCCGGTTAATACAATTCTAGCATGAATAATAAACATTTATCATGATATAAGGAAATAAATAATAACTTTATTATTGCCTCTAGGGCATATTTCCTTCAATGTTCTTATAGAGAAGAATACTCGACTGTCACAGGAGCTGGAGGAATGCAAGACCCAACTTCGGGCCACCGTTGCCGCATTGAAGGAACCTGAAAAATCCCCAGCTGGTAACATTTATTTCAAAGAATGATAGGTACCATATAGCGTGTGGCATGGTTGCAGATCTAACAATAGATATTGCAGATGACTCCGGAGAGAATCCGGAGGACCAACATGTCGTACGACAACTAAAGGCTGGCGAACGTGTGCTGACTAAGGTCAGGCGGGAGAAGAACAATCTCCAAGACGCCAATACCAAGCTGAGCGTAGAACGGAAAGATGTTCGAGCTCAACTTGCGGACTCCAAGAAGGAGAATAAGCGGCTTCGACGCGGCATTTTCAGTAAGTGCTTGAACGAAACCTTAAAAGGGTGCGGCGGAGAAGCCGTCTAACAGAGTTATGTCTGCAGGTATGCTGATGGGTTGCCCCATGGAGGAGATGCCTGGGTCTACGGGTGATCTACTACCTGAGCTCTCACAGCTACACGAACAAGTTCGGCAGGTGATGCAAGGTATTGCCCAGGCCTTGTGGCCATCCGTCTCCCTGCCAGCAGGCATTGGAGAGCTTGCGGAGAAGCTCAAGGGAGCATGGAGGCACTTCCGATTATGGAAGATATCGGCCTGCCGTCAAGGTGCGAGGGAAGCCTGGGCCATGGTGAAGACGCGGTATACCAAGGCTAACCCAAACCACATGGCCGAGGTCGGACCTGTGGGGCCTGATGGGAAAGAGATCTCCGTTAGATTAGTGTATGGGCAAGTAGAATTAGCCGCAAAGTATTCCCAACAGGATTGTAGGCTAGACAGCCTGTTGGATGGTATAGAAGAGGAATTTAGTCAGTCTACATGACTATGTAATTAAAGTGACTTGTATAATGCCTTCTAGACGGGTTGTAAATCATTTGTCATGGCGGACTTTTTTCGCTTCAACCTCGGGACCCGATAGTCCGGAGTGTATCCGAATACCTGCTCAGTTATATAAGAACCGGGGTATGCATGGAAACCAGGCGTAGGGGTCATTAGTGCTTGAATAGACAAGTACCCAACTAGTTATGTTATACTCCCTCCGTCCGAAAATACTCGTCGGAGAAATGCATGAAAATATATTTCCGGACAAGTATTTTCGGACGAGTATAATGGCGTAGGGGTCATTTATGACTTATGTTTCGGCCAAGCTGGGTTGCCTTGGTCGGAGAAATGCATAAAAATATATTTATGTATCTAAAACTAAAATACGTCTAGATACATCCATTCCTCCGACAAGTATTTCCGGACGGAGGGAGTATTACATGGGTAGTTAGGAACATCTTCTAGGGAGAATATTTCCGTTAAGGGTTCCTTTCCCTGGGTACGCATGCCCTAAAGTGCATGTCCGGACTGTGAGAGGAGACGCAGGCAAAAACATCTGGGGGCACATATGGAAAATAAATAAAAATCATCTTTGGTCCACCGACCGAATATTCCTT
Organism: Triticum monococcum; assembly: GCA_034509565.1. Taxonomy (NCBI): domain Eukaryota; kingdom Viridiplantae; phylum Streptophyta; class Magnoliopsida; order Poales; family Poaceae; genus Triticum; species Triticum monococcum. The sequence goes on from CM067847.1 coordinate 704,314,083, forward strand.
TAAGAACGCTAGCTTTCGGCTTCACCCAGTCTGAGGTACACATCCGGCTGACCCGGCAGTAACAATCGCAGAGGTGCTCCCCTTATGCCCTAGTCGAATTAACGGGAATGTAGGGCATAAATACAAGAGCCAGGCAACCCAGCTTGGCCAAAACATAAGTCATATCGATGCGTATAATGGCGAAGAAAAGGTACATGCGGAAGAATAACAGATGTGCGGGGCATGAAGCCCAGATAAATAATTAAGCTTCTATGTAAGAAGCCCCCAGGTATAATGAGCGCAGTTAGCGCGTTAATAGTGTGCAAGCAAGGCACAAGTTGGCCCTTGAAGGCCTTGAGAAAGAATAAAAGGAAGAAAGAGAAAAAAGACAGATAATGTATATGCAAAAAATGGACAGAGGAAGGAGACGGACATAGAGTCCGGCACTAGGCGTAGAATCTTCGGAGCCTGGATGCGTTCCATGGGTTCGGCTCAAGTCAATTATTCGATGCATCCCGCAAACGGTACACTCCACCGGTCAGAACTTGGTCAATAATGAAGGGACTTTCCCATTTGGGCTCGAGCTTGGTCTTTTTCTTCTCCGGCAGGCGTAGAACTAGCTCACCAACGTTATAAGTGTTGGCCCGTACTTCTCTGCTTTGGTATCTTCGAGCCTGTTGCTGATAGAATGCGGAACTGGCTTTTGCCATGTCACGCTCCTCCTCCAGGGTGTCCAGACTGTGCTGCCGATCGAGCTCAGCTTCTCTTTCTTCGTACATGTGCACTCGAGGTGAGTCATGAATTATGTCGCAGGGCAGAACCGCCTCTGCGCCGTACACCATAAAGAAGGGTGTGTATCCGGTAGTACGATTCAGCGTGGTCCGCAGCCCCCAGAGTACAGAGTTGAGCTCCTCTACCCAGTGCGTGTTAGACTCCTTTAAGGACCGCACTAATCTGGGTTCGATGCCGCTCATGATAATACCATTTGCTCTCTCAACTTGGCCGTTGGTTTGTGGGTGATAGACAGAAGCATAATCGAGCTTGATGCCCATGTTGCTGCACCAGAGTTTTACCTCGTCGACCGTAAAGTTTGTGCCGCTGTCAGTGATGATGCTGTGGGGGACGCCATAACAGTGTACAACCCCGGATATGAAGTCTATCACCGGTCCGGATTCAGCCGTTTTAACAGGTTTGGCTTCTATCCATTTGGTGAATTTATCCACCATGACCAGTAAGTATTTTTTCTTATGGGTTCCCCCTTTAAGGGGTCCGACCATGTCAAGCCCCCAGACTGCGAAGGGCCAGGTAATGGGGATTGTTTGGAGGGCGGTGGGTGGCATGTGGCTTTGGTTTGCAAAAAGCTGGCAACCGACGCAGCGTTGGACCAAGTCCTGTGCATCTACCTGGGCCGTCGGCCAACAAAAACTTGTACGGAAGACCTTGCTTACAAGGGCCCAGGCTGCGGCGTGGTGGCCGCGGAGTCCGGCGTGAATTTCTGCCAAAAGTTTCCGCCCTTCCTCTTCGCAGATGCACCTTTGAAGGACTCCGATAGTGCTTTTTTATACAGCTCTCCCTCATGGACCTTGTAGGCTTTAGATCGCCGCACTATGCAGCGTGCCTCATTTTGGTCCTCAGGAAGTTCCTGCCTAGTTAGGCAGGCCAGGAATGGTTCTGTCCACGGGGCGATGACGGCCATCATTACGTGGGCTGAAGGTGTTATTTCGGTGGCAGAGCCTCCGATTATGTTAGAGTGTTCGATATCGAGCATTTTGGTCGTGTCCATACTATTGTTACCGGTGTCCCCTTCCCATACCACGGACGGCTTAAACAACCTTTCCAAAAAGATGTTGGGGGGATCGCATCGCGTTTTGCGCTGATGCGGGCGAGGATATCCGCCACCTGATTTTTTTCCCGAGCCACATGGTGAAATTCGAGCCCCTCGAACCAAGCTGACATCATTAGGACGGTGTTGTAATAGGTCGCCATCTCCGGATCCTTGGCATCAAAGTCTCCATTTATTTGGGATATTGCGAGGTTCGAATCCCCATGCACCTCTTGGTGTTGAATGCCCATGGAAACTGCCATCCGGAGACCATGTAACAGGGCTTCGTATTCGGCTACGTTGTTGGAGTCTGTATACAGTATCTGTAGTATGTATTGAACTGTATCTCCGGTTGGGGACGTCAGGACGACACCAGCCCCCAAACCAGCCAGCATTTTGGAGCCGTCGAAGTGCATGATCCAATTGGAGTATGCGTCGTACTCTTTAGGGAGTTCGGCTTCCGTCCATTCGGCGACAAAGTCGGCCAATACTTGTGATTTGATGGCTCACAGGGTTTTGTATGTTATGTCGAACGGGAGGAGCTCAATGTCCCATTTGGCAATCCGGCCCGTGGCGTCGCCGTTGTTTATAATATCATTAAGTGGCACTTCCGAGGCTACTGTACTTGAACACTCTTGAAAGTAGTGTCGCAGCTTCCAGGATGCCATGAATACCGCATAGGCTATCTTTTGATAATGTGGGTACCGTGATTTGCATGGAGTGAGGACAGTGGATACATAATATATCGGCTTTTGAAGGGGGAATTTATGTCCGTCCACTTCTCGTTCGACGACGAGCACCGCGCTTACAACCTCATGAGTTGCCGCAAGGTACAACATCTTTGGTTCGCCGATGTTTGGCGCGGCAAGGATTCGGTTGGTTGCCAGTATGGCTTTTATTTCTTCCAATCCGGCTATGGCAGCGTCCGTCCACTCGAAGTGTTCGGTGCGCCGAAGGAGGCGATAAAGGAGTAATGCCTTTTCTCCTAAGCGGGAGATAAAGCGGCTTAGAGCCGCCACACATCCGGTTAATTTCTGGATTTGTTTGAGGTCCGTTGGGATAGCCAACTGTGACAGAGCTCGGATTTTGGCCGGATTTGCTTCAATTCCTCTACTGGAGACAATGAAACCCAGGAGCTTTCCGACTGGTATGCCGAAAATGCATTTTTCCGGATTGAGCTTGATGTCGTATGTTCGGAGGTTGTCGAATGTGAGCCTCAAGACGTCTATTAGAGAGTCGACGTGTTTGGTTTTGATGACCACATCATCTATGTATGCCTCTACTGTTTTGTCGATCTGTTTCTCCAGACATGTCTGAATCATGCGCTGATATGTTGCGCCGACGTTTTTGAGCCCAAAGGCATTATGTTGAAACAGAAGGGGCCGTATGGTGTGATAAATGCCGTTGCGGCTTGGTCGGACTCCGCCATCTTGATTTGGTGGTAGCCGGAGTATGCGTCGAGGAAACACAATGAATCGTGTCCTGCGGTAGCATCGATAATTTGATCAATGCGGGGAGGGGGAAGGGATCCTTTGGGCAAGCCTTGTTGAGGTCCTTGAAATCGACACATAGGCGCCATGATTTGTCCTTCTTTGGTACCATCACCAGGTTTGCTAGCTAGTCCGGGTGTTTTATTTCTCTAATGCATCCGGCCTCCAATAACTTGGCTAGTTCCTCTCCCATAGCTTGTCTCTTAGGTTCAGAGAAACGCCGAAGAGTCTGCTTGACCGGCTTGAATCCCTTTAGAAAATTGAGGCTGTGCTCGGCCAGCTTGCGTGGGATTCCTGGCATGTCTGAGGGGTGCCAGGCGAATATGTCCCAATTCTCGCACAGGAATTCTCATAGTGCGGCGTCCACGGCGGGTTTTAACTGTGCCCCGATGGAGGCTGTTTTTGTAGGGTCCGTTGGGTGGACTTAGAATTTGACTATTTCATCCGCTGGTTTAAAAGAGGTGGACTTGGATCTCTTGTCAAGTATCACGTCGTCCCTGTCCACTTTGGAGCGTAGCATAGTTAATTCCTCGGGCGGAAGGGCTTCGGATAATGCCTCGAGGGCCAATGCGACTGTTTTGTTTTTGGCGCGCAGTGCTGTGTCCGGATCACTAGCGAGAGTGATGATTCCGTTGGGCCCGGGCATTTTGAGCTTCATGTACCCATAATGGGGTATGGCTTGGAAGATCATGAACGCCTCCCGCCCTAAGAGGGTGTGGTATCCACTACTGAATGGGGCCACTTGGAATGTAATTTCTTCGGACCTATAGTTCTCCGGCGTGCCGAATACCACATCTAGTGTGATTTTCCCAGCACAGCGTGCTTCTCGACTGGGGATGATTCCTCTGAAGGTTGTGCTGCTTTGCTCAATGAGGTTCCAGTCTATTTCCATTTTTTGAAGAGTTTCCTCATGGATGAGGTTCAATCCACTGCCACCGTCCATGAGTACTTTGGTGAGTCGAAAGTCATCCACAATTGGACTGAGGACCAGTGCAGCTGGTGCTCGGGCTGTTTGGAATATAGGTCCGTCACTGGCATTGAAGGTAATAGCCGTGTCACTCCATGGATTTATTGCTGCCACGTGGCAGATTTCGGCAAGGCTGCGGAGTGTTCGCTTGCACCTATTATTTGATGCGAAGGTTTCAAAGACTGTTAATGCCGTATTGTTATTCCCGGGATGGTGCTCTGTGGCATCTGGGATGAGAAGATCCTCACCACTTTTGGCCACCTGCCGGAGTACCCAACATGCTCTAAGGCTGTGTGTTGGTATGGTATCCATTGTACTATGAATTTTGCAAGGTCCGTTGAGCCATCCCTCCAATACGGTTCCACGCCCTGTAGAGGGTTTTTGCTTCTTTGTAATTAACTCGGGTGTCTTATGATAGTGCACCCTTTTACTTCGGACTAGCTGTATGTTTGGAGCCGGATTATCCCAAAATTTCATTTCGGTTTTCCAGGCGCTTTCCATCGCACAGTACTTTCGTACTATGGACGCCAATTCAGTGAAGCGTGATATGTCACGGCGACTTAAGGCGTTAAGGATTCCCTTGTCCGTGCAATTATTGCAGAAAAATGAGACTGTGTCTTCCTCGCGACAGTCCTTAACCTTGTTCATCACAAGGAGGAATCTGGCCCAATAATGATATAATATTTCATGGGGCTCTTGCCTGATGTGGGAAAGATCATTTATATCTGGGTGGTTGGGTGGATTTGAGTCCGAACCCTTACCCGATCTGAGACCCAGGGGCCGAGGAGTTTCCAATCGTGGAAGTTCGGATTCCGGGATGTCGCCCAATAAGTCTGGCCCGCTGCCTGACTCTAGGTTCAGGGCTTGGCTGATGTCCTCCCGTAAACGGGTATCCGGCTCGGAGAGCTTAGGAATCCGTACATAGTTAGTCCTCAAGATAGAGGAAGAATTGTCGCATTGTTCCTCCACCACCGCAATATGATGGGTGACCGGTGGAGAGTTAATCTCCCTTTGATCGGGTTTAAGCCCAATCCGATCATAGTCCGTAGCGACTCCCAAGGCGGCGATGCGATCCAAGAGCTCGTTTAGGGAAGAGAGCTCCATTGGATCCATCTGCTCGGCAAATTCTGAGCCGATGTGGAGGCTGTTTTCGATGACCCGAGAAGTCATCGTTGGTGCAACAGCCGAACGGGCGGTCATGATGAAACTGCCTAGCCAGAGAGTTTGGCCGACAGCCATGGCTCCCCCGGCGGTAATGTTGTTTTTAACAACAAGATGAGGCATCCTTCCTTACGGCAACGGCATAGTGGAAGCCTCAATGAAAGCACCAATGTCGGTCTCAAAACCGGCGGATCTCGGGTAGGGGGTGCCGAACTGTGCGTCTAAGGCGGATGGTAACAGGAGGCAAGGGACACGATGTTTACCCAGGTTCGGGCCCTCTTGATGGAGGTAATACCCTACGTCCTGCTTCATTGTTCTGGATAATATGGGTAGTACAAGAGTTGTTCTACCACGAGATCGAATAGGCTAAACCCTAGAAGCTAGCCAATGGTATGATTGTTATTGTCCTACGGACTAAAACCCTCCGGTTTATATGGACACCGGAGGGGGCTAGGGTTACACAAGGTCGGTTACAAAGGAGATATACATACCATATTGCCTAGCTTGCCTTCTACGCCAAGTAAAAGTCGAATCCGGACACGAGACGAAGTCTTCAATCTTGTATCTTCATAGTCCAACAGTCCGGCCAAAGGATATAGTCCGGCTGTCCGGAGACACCCTAATCCAAGACTCCCTCACCGTGCATTTCTTCAATAGGAGGTAAATTCTTAACATCTTCAGCTTTAATACCTTTTTCTTTCATATATTTCTTTGCCTCTTGCATATCTTCAGGACTGAGAAATAGAATACCCCTCTTCTTAGGAGTTGGTTTAGGAATAGGCTCAGGAATTGGCTCCGAAGGTGTCCAATTATTTTCATTTGTCAACATATTATTCAATAGAATTTCAGATTCATCCGGTGTTCTATCCCTGAAAACAGAACCAACACAACTATCGAGGTAATCTCTGGAGGCATCCTTTAGTCCAGTATAAAAGGTATCAAGTATTTAATTTTTCTTAAGAGGCTGATCAGGCAAAGCATTAAGTAATTGGAGGAGCCTCCCCCAAGCTTGTGGGAGACTCTCTTCTTCAATTTGCACAAAATTATATATATCCCTCAAAGCAGCTTGTTTCTTATGAGCAGGGACATATTTAGCAGAGAAGCCATAAATCATATCCTGGGGACTACGCACACAACCAGTATCAAGAGAATTAAACCATATCTTAGCATCACCCTTTAATGAGAACAGAAATATTTTAAGGATGTAAAAGTAACGAGTTCTCTCATCTCTAGTGAACAGGGTGGCTATACCATTCTATTTAGTAAGATGTGCCACAACAGTTTCAGATTCATAACCATGAAAAGGATCAGATTCAACCAGAGTAATTATATCAGGATCAACAGAGAATTCATAATCCTTATCAGTAACAAAGATAGGTGAAGTAGCAAAAGCAGGGCCAGGTTTCATTCTAGCATTTATAGATTGCTTACTCCATTTAGCTAATAATCTTTTGAGTTCATTTCTATTTTCGCAAGCTAAAATAGCTAAAGAAGCTTCTTGATAAAAACATAACCCTTAGGAATAATAAGTGATTCTTCATCATCACTTTCATCAGTATCATCGGATTCAATATTTTCAATTTCTCTAGCCCTAGCAAGTTGTTCATCAAGAAAATCACCAAGTGGCATAGTAGTATCAGACATAGAGGTAGTTTCATCATAAGTAACATGCATAGCAGAAGTGGCATCATCAATAACATGCGACATATCAGAATGAATAGTAGAAGCACGTGTAGGTGTCGCAAACTTACTCATAACAGAAGGTGAATCAAGTGCAGAGCTAGATGGCAGTTCCTTACCTCCCCTCGTAGTTGAGGGATAGATCTTGGTTTTTGGATCTCTCAAGTTCTTCATAATGATAAGCAGATATATATCCCAAGTTACTCAAAGAATAGAGCTATGCTCCCCGGCAACGGCGCCAGAAAATAGTCTTGATAACCCACAAGTATAGGGGATCGCAACAGTTTTCAAGGGTAGAGTATTCAACCCAAATTTATTGATTCGACACAAGGGGAGCCAAAGAATATTCTCAAGTATTAGCAGCTGAGTTATCAATTCAACCATACCTGGAAACTTAATATCTGCAGCAAAGTATTTAGTAGCAAAGTAATATGATAGCAGTGGTAACGGTAGCAAAAGGTAACAACAGTAAAAGTAATGTATTTTGTATTTTGTAGTGATGATAGCAATAACAACGGGAAAGTAAATAAGCGAAGAACAATATGAGGAAAGCTCGTAGGCAATGGATCGATGATGGAGAATTATGCCGGATGCGGTTCATCATGTAACAATCATAACCTAGGGTGACACAGAACTGGCTCCAGTTCGTCAATATAATGTAGGCATGCATTCCGAATATAGTCATACGTGCTTATGGAAAAGAACTTGCATGGCATCTTTTGTCCTACCCTCCCGTGGCAGCAGGGTCCTTATGGAAACTAAGGGATATTAAGGTCTCCTTTTAATAGAGTACCGGAACAAAGCATTAACACATAGTGAATACATGAACTCCTCAAACTACGGTCATCACCGGTAATTATCCCGATTATTGTCACTTCGGGGTTAAAGGATCATAACACATAATAGGTGACTAGACTTGCAAGATAGGATCAAGAACACTCATATATTGATGAAAACATAATAGGTTCAGATCTGAAATCATGGCACTCGGGCCCTAGTGACAAGCATTAAGCATAGCAAAGTCATAGCAACATCAATCTCAGAACATAGTGGACACTAGGGATCAAACCCTAACAAAACTAACTCGATTACATGATAGATCCCATCCAACCCATCACCGTCTAGTAAGCCTACGATGGAATTACTCACGCACGGCGGTGAGCATCATGAATGTAGCGACCAGACCTCAAACAGTCCGATCTCCGTGCTTTGGTGTCATCCCTGGATCAGTAATGCTGACACGCATAGTACTTGAAGGATTTATAACAGAGTAGCAATCACACACTTATTACATCGAATGTCTCAAAAGAGAACTTATTAGAATAATTATGGCTTAAGGCCATCTAATAACGATAACAACGGAAGGCTTGGATGATAAGTGAGTCCATGAACTCCAACGGCATCACTGAGTATAGAACCACGACCTAAAGGCACATTACTCGTCGTATGAAAAGTTTGCAACATGAACATTGCAGCCCGAAAACGGTTCAGTGCATGGAATATGCTGGCAATGTAACACATAGAGAGTAATGAAAGAATAAAGCTATACTACATGCATATATGGCTGGTGGAAAGCTCTATGGTTACAGTTTTTGCATAAAGCCAAATTTTCCCTACTTCAAAGGAATAAATTTTATTTAACTATCATGGTGGTTGTTAAACATTGAGAAGATAGACATCCTCTCAATTCCAATTAATTATCATCATTAAAACCCAACAGTATTATTAAAGTAACATGATGAGATTCACATGATAATCCAAGTACTAGATACTCAAGACGTCCATAACCGGGGACACGGCTAACCATGCTTAGTTTATACACTCTGCAGAGGTTTGCGCACTTTTCCCCACAAGACTCGATCTCCTCCGTTGGGATTCTCGCACTACACGATGTTTGAGAAACGGATGACCGAGACATAGTCTTTCAGAAGTGCTAGCACCTTACGATCGGGTAGACAGTACCAACCTACATCCCCTACATCTCCTAGTCTACCATTGTAAGAGTTCGCACGACTTAGTTAACTATGCTAGATCCCATAGTAGCTTGTGGCTGCACACGGAAGTTTCTAGTATGAATAATCTCATGATCCCTTTGAGCCTAGGTGGCGGTCCATAAAGAAAAATAGGCAATCACTGGAATACCCAGGTGCCTCAATCCACCCAGATGTGTGTTTAAGTTGCCACCTTAAACAAACCATTAATTTATCAATCTCACATCTGTCATGGATACACGCACCCAATCCACGTCTACTAGCATAGCATGGCATAATAAGCAAATGTAGAAGTAACTCCCAAGGGTTTGATAATAAAACAGGTAATAGGTACTACCTCATCTACTTCCCAAAACCCACACTTTAATTAGATCGTAATCATGCAATTGTTTGAGGATTGATCTAATGCAATAAAACTGGGTAGTAAAGAGGTATGATCAAAGTGTTACTTGCCTTGCTGATGATCCGCGAAACCTAGAGATTCAAAGTAGCAAGCGGCGCACTCCGGGTACTCTCTCACAAACAAACAAGCATACAATAAGTACTCATCTAATGCACGGGTAAAACTCAAACAAGAATCTAACCAGAAAGTTCAACTTAAGAACTCCGGTTGCAAAAAGTATCAAATCGAACGCAACAACGAAAGTCAAACAATGAAAGAAACAAATTTCATTTACTAATCTGGATCTAAGTAAAATTTTACATATGCAAAAACTTGTTTGAGTTGGTTAAACGGAAAGAGGGTTTCGAGATGAAACTCCAGGTGCTTGAATCGCCTGATTCCGATAAACGAGAAACAAGATAAACTAAAACGAAAATCGGATCAGAAATCGCGATCAAGAATAATCGCGGAAAATCCGAGAAAAAGAAAAACCGACGAACTGATTAACGAACGAACGTTCATTATCTGAAACTAAATGGTGAACGCATTCGTTAAAATGAACGAACGAGCAAACGCTCGCTAAAAAATCCGATAAAACCGATCTAAAAAAATAAACCTAGGGTTTCTAAAAAAACCGGATCAGTTTTTCTTAGAAAACCGGGGTGGCGGGCGGCTACGTCGGCTCGGGCTCCGGCGAGGTCCGGTGGGGCTCCGGTGGCGGTGGGCGGCGTGGGGTGGCGGGGCGGCGGCTCCTGGCGGCGGCGGTGGCTTGCGGTGGCAGCGCAAGGCGGCGGGGCGGCGATGGCTTGCGACGGCAGCGGCTCCGGCTGCGGGGCTCTAGGGGGGGCCCGGGTCGGTATATAAAGGGGGGGTGCCGACGGTGGCTTGCGGGAGGGGCCGAGGCGGCGTGGCCCTCCCGGACTCGGCGGCGGCGATCGGGACTCCGGTCCCGATCCGGATGCGGGAGGCGGCAGCGGCTGGGCCGGCTCGGCTGGGCCTTCGGCCCAGTCGGGCGCGCGGTAGTTTTGTTTTTTTTAAATAATCCCGCCAAACTAAGAAAAATCCTAGAAAAAAAAATAAAAATCTAAAAATGCCAAAACAAATTTTCACCATCTAAATAAAAAATTTAGAACAGGATGAACATTTTCTTGGCCCTAAAATGCGGTTTTGAAAACGTGCAATTTTTCCTAAATTCAAATAAAATAGCGAGAAAATCCGAATTGAAATCTTACTTGATTTTTTTATTAAACCTTCAATATTTCTTTATTTTGGGAAAGTCATTTTATTCCCTCTCTCATATTTTTATTATAGAAATAATTGAAGATAAAATAAATAAAATCAATGTTCCTATTTTCAAAATTTGAGAAAAACTCAAATATGAAGATAATGAAATCCCCAACTATCTCCGTGGGTCCTTGAGTTGCCTAGAATTCCTGGATCAGGCCAAAAGCAAATAAAATATGATATGCAGTGATGACCTAATGTATAACATTCCAAATTGAAAATTTGGGATGTTACAAACCTACCCCCCCTTAAGATGAATCTCGCCCTCGAGATTCGGGTTGGCTAGAAAATAGGTGAGGGTGGTCCTTCAGCAGTTCTTCCTCTTGCTCCTAGGTGGCTTCGTCCTCGGTGTGGTGGCTCCACTGAACTTTGCAAAACTTGATAACCTTGCTGCGGGTGACTCGGCTGGCATACTCAAGAATCTTGACTGGTTTCTCCTCATAGGTCAAATCACTATCCAACTGAATTGCTTTCAGCGGCACTATATCTCTCAGCGGTATGTCCGCCATCTCTGCGTGGCACTTCTTCAACTGGGAAATGTGAAACAGATCGTGAACTCCTGACAATCCTTCGGGCAACTCCAACTTGTAGGCAATTTCTCCCATACGTTCCAAAACTTTGTATGGTCCCACAAAACATGGCGCTAACTTTGCCTTAACTCCAAAGCGCTTAACTCCCCGAAGTGGAGATACTCGAAGATAAACTCGGTCTCCGACTTCATAAACTGTCTCCTTGCGTTTAGAATCTGTGTAGCTCTTCTGCCTGGACTGGGCTACCTTGAGCCTATCACAAATCAATTTCACCTTCTGTTCAGACTCCTTAATCAAATCCGGTCCAAACAACTGGCGGTCTCCAACTTCATCCCACGACAATGGGGTCCTGCACCTCCTTCCGTACAAGGCTTCGAAAGGGGCCATCTTCAAACTGGATTGATAACTGTTGTTGTAAGAGAACTCTGCATATGGAAAATTGTCGTCCCAACTAGATCCATAATCTAGCGCACAAGCTCTCAGCATATCCTCCAAAATCTGATTGACTCTCTCGGTCTGTCCATCTGTCTGCGGATGAAAAGCTGTACTGAAGTCTAGCCTGGTACCCAAAGTTTCGTGCAATTGATTCCAGAACTTTGAGGTAAACTGGGTTCCTCTATCTTTGCCAACTTAGCACTGGTGTAAGTGGTCTTTACTGGGATGAAATGAGCTACCTTCCTCAAGCGATCGACTACAACCCATATCGAGTCATAGCCTGAACGGGTCCTGGGTAATCCCGTGATGAAATTTATGCCTAGTTTATCCCACTTACATTCGGGTATCGGCAATGGTTGTAGCAATCCTGCTGGCTTCTGATGCTCTGCCTTTACTCTATGACATACATCACAAACTGCTACATACTCTACAATATCCTTCTTCATTCCGGTCCACCAGAAAGTATCCTTGAAATCCAAATACATCTTGGTATTTCCTGGGTGAATCGAATATGGTGAATCATGGGCCTCCTACAGAATCAACTTCCTGATCTCTAGGTCGTTAGGCACATAAACACGGTCTTCAAACCATAGGGTATCGTGCTCATCCTCACGAAATCCTTTAACTTTTCCTTTGCTCATCTTCTCCTTTTTAGAGGCAACCTCCTTGTCAGTCTTCTGAGCTTCTCTGATCTTATCCATCAACGTAGATTGGATCTCCAATGCTGCTACATAGCCTCTCGGAACTATCTCCAAACATAGCTCATGAAGGTCTTCGGCTAACACCTTCGGTAAATCTCCCGTCATTAGTGTCCAGGATGATAATGCAATCTCATATCATAATCCTTGATGAGCTCCAACCATATCCTTTGCCTGAGATTTAGCTCCTTCTGCGTGAAAATATACTTCAAACTCTTGTGATCCGTGTATACTTCACCATGGTTTCCAATGAGAAAATGTCTCCAAGTCTTCAATGCATGCACTACGGCTCCTAACTCCAAATCATGCGTGGCATAATTCAACTCATGAGGTTTCAGCTGTCGTGAAGCATACGAAACAACTCTTCCCTCCTACGTAAGCACTGCTCCAAGTCCTCGACGTGAAGCGTCGCAATATACCTCATAATCCTTGCGCTGATCTGGCAAAATCAACACTGGCGAGGTAACCAAACGTTTCTTTAACTCCTGGAAACTGGCCTCACATTCCTCATTCCATTTGAACTTAGTATCCTTCTTCAACAACTCCGTCATAGGCTTCGCAATTTTTGAGAAATTCTCTATGAATCTCCGATAGTATCCTGCAAGTCCAAGAAAACTCCGGATCTCTCGAACTGTTGTCGGTGCTTCCCAATTTGTCATAGTGACAACCTTGGTGGGATCTACTGCTATAACTTCTCCGGATATAACGTGTCCGAGGAATCCAACTTCCTTCAACCAAAACTCACATTTGCTGAACTTGGCATATAACTGATGTTCTCTGAGCTTCTCAAGTACCAAATGCAAATGCTCCTTATGCTCCTCTTCATTCTTTGAGTAGACCAAAATATCATCAATGAACACCACAACGAACTTATCCAAAAACTCCATAAACACCTTGTTCATCATGTTCATGAAATGTGCAAGTGCGTTAGTCAGACCAAATGACATAATGGTATACTCGTACATCCCATACCTGGTGGTAAAAGCCGTCTTAGGTATATCCTGCTCTCAAATTTTTAACTGATGGTATCCTGATCGCAGATCGATCTTGGAAAATACCTTAGCTCCTTGCAATCGATCAAACAGATCATTGATCATCGGCAGTGGGTACTTGTTCTTGATTGTTACTTCATTCAATCCTCGATAATCAACAACCATCCTTAACGATCCATCCTTCTTCTCCACTAGAAGTATTGGCGATCCCCAAGGCGAAGAACTTGGGTGAATATAACCTTTATCCAGTAACTCCTTAATTTGCTTCTTAATCTCCTCCAAATCTTTTGCGGGCATCTTGTATGGTCTCTTAGATATGGGCCCTGTGTCTGGCAAAAGATCAATTAAAAACTCAATATCTCTATCCGATGGCATGCCTGGCAACTCCTCTGGAAATACGTTAGGGAAATCCTTCACCACTGGTACTTCCTCCTGCATAACTCCTGATAAGGAATTTACTTGAGTCCTCTTCGGCACATGCCGGGATACGTACTTGATCCTTCTTCCTTCTGGCGTCGTAAGCAAAATTGACTTACTAGCGCATTAAATGTTCCCTCCATACTTCGATAACCAATCCATGCCTAATATCACATCTAATCCTTGAGATTCCAATACTATTAGGTCCGAGGGAAATACATAGTTACCAATCCTTAATGGTAACTGGTCACACCATAGACTAGCCATATACTCTACTCCAGGCGAGGTTACTAACATGGGCGACCTAAGGGCTTGGGTTGGCAGTTTATACTTATCCACAAATCCCCTTGATATGTATGAATGCGATGCACCAGTATCAAAAAGAACGAGTGCAGTAAATGACTTAACCAAAAACTTGCCTATTACTGCATCTGGCTGAGCTTCAACCTCCTCCACGTTAACGTGGTTCACCTATCCCCTATTGAAAGGGTTCGGCTTCTTCCCAGAGCTTACATTGCCATTTCCATTCTGGGCTTCAGGACATTCATTGGCGTAATGTACAGTCTTCTGGCACTTATAGCAAGTGACTTGACTCAGGTCTCTCTTGGCTGGCGTTGATGGGTTGGTATGGTTCTGGCCGTTGCTTCCTCCATTCCCATTACCATTCTTGGGGCCATTATGATTGTGCTCGCTGCCTCCTCCATGGGTATGCTAAAAATGTCCTCCTGGTTTCGGGGTAAAACGTGGCTTCTACTGAGCTCCAGAATTGTACTTCCCTTGTCCATACTTCCTCTTGCGGTTTTCAATATAGTGCTGCTTCCCTTCAATCATAAGAGCGCGATCTACCAACTCCTGGTAGTTGTTGAAGCTTGCTACCATCAACTGCATGCTCAACTCATCAATCAGTCCTTCCAGAAACTTCTCCTGCTTAGCTACATTCGTAGCAACGTCATCTGGGGCATAACGTGCTAGCTTACTAAAGTCATCCACATACTGGCCAACTGTCCATCCTCCTTGGCGCAAGTTGCAAAACTCACGCTTCTTCATGGCCATAGCTCCTGCTGAAACATGGGTTGTACGAAAAGCCTGCTGAAATTGGTCCCATGTCACCGTGGCTATAAGGTAGGTGACAGTGTAATTTTCCCACCATGATGCTGCTGGTCCATCCAACTGATGTCTGGCAAAGCACACCTTCTCAGCATCAGTACATCCTTTAGTGGTTAACTCCCTTCCAATCTTGCAGAACAATCATCTGCTACTATAGGTTCGGCGCTACTAGAGAACACCGGTGGATTCAGCCTAAGAAAACAGGTTAAGTGATCAACAGGTGGTGGCGGTGGTGGGTTGTTGTTGTGTTGTTCCCCTGATTCTGATTCTAGACTAGCAACTGCATCAACGTATTCTGCTACTGGATCAACTGAGTGAGCTCCGGTGGGAAAGCAAATCCATTCTCACGTCTCGGAGGCATCTGGGGTTTAGAAAAGATGAGAATATAGAATAGAATGAGGTCTAGAGGGAAAACACTACCCATATGCACATGAGGCAAATGCAAACAAAATCACTTCATTCAATCAAACAAGGGCATACAACGGTCTATCTATCGTTACAAAAAGTGCTCGGGCTATACTAGATACATGGGAGAATACTACCACTGTTATGGTTGTCGGCTAGAAAAACTGCTCCGATGAAGACTCCATGATATCTGCTCGAGCTGCATCAACATAGTCATCATCGCTATCATCTGGGTCCGAGTCAGTGTCGTTGTCGGTGTCAAAACCGGCGGATCTCGGGTAGGGGGTCCCGAACTGTGCGTCTAGGCCGGATGGTAACAGGAGGCAGGGAACACGATGTTTTACCCAGGTTCGGGCCCTCTTGATGGAGGTAAAACCCTACGTCTTGCTTGATTAATATTGAAGATATGGGTAGTACAAGAGTAGATCTACCACAAGATCAAGGAGGCTAAACCCTAGAAGCTAGCCTATGATATGATTGTTGTCTATGGAGTTGATGAGGTTGTCCTACGGACTAAAACCCTCCGGTTTATATAGACACCGGATAGGGTTAGGGTTACGTAGAGTCGGTTACAATGGTAGGAGATCTTGAATATCCGCATAGCCAAGCTTGCCCTCCACGCCAAGGAAAGTCCCATCCGGACACGGGACGTAGTCTTCAATCTTGTATCTTCATAGTCCTAGAGTCCGGCTGAAGGTATAGTCCGGCTACCCGAACACCCCCTAATCCAGGACTCCCTCAGTAGCCCCTAAACCAGGCTTCAATGACGACGAGTCCGGCGCGCAAATTGTCTTCGGCATTGCAAGGCGGGTCCCTCCTCCAAGTCCTTCATAGAAGATTGTAAACACCAAGAGTATTGTCTGGCTCTGCAAAATAAGCTTCCACATATTGCCATAGAGAGAATAATATTAACAAAAATCAAATCTGCTGACGTATTCCGTAGTGCGCCATCACACTACGGCCATGTCCTTTACCCGAATCGTTTTTACTTTTCCACCTCAGCGTGTTTTGCGAGGTGGTTTCCTTCACACGTCTTGTCAAAGGAGAGATCATGTACCCCCGCTTTACGGGATTCTCATCAATACGGACGTGGGTAACCCAACCGCACCACTTATCACGACACTTGGGAGGCAAGCGAGTTTTACTAGGCAGGTGGGGACGCACAACCGCATCTGCCCATATAAGGTGATAAGGATCCACCTTTTTACCTATGCCTTCTTCCTCCTTTGCCTATCCATCTCCTGCACACTCAAGCTCCAGCGCCCAAGCCCGCATTTCCCACCTCAGCCTTCTCCAGCAATGTCCGGAGCGGCAGGCAAGTGGATGGTCTCCTCCGTCACGGAGGGCCAAGTCAAAAAGCTAAGGAAGGCCGGATACTTGTCCAAGGACATCGTGTTGGGGAACGTTGCAGAAAACAAAAAATTTCCTACGGTTTCACCAAGATCCATCTATGAGTTCATCTAGCAATGAGTGATTGGATGCATCTACGTACCTTGTAGATCGCGAGCGGAAGCGTTCAAAGAACGGGGATGATGGAGTCGTACTCGACGTGATCCGAATCACCGGAGATCCTAGCGCCGAACGGACGGCACCTCCACGTTCAACACACGTACGGTCAGCGTAACGTCTCCTCCTTCTTGATCCAGCAAGGGGGGAGGAGAGGTTGATGAAGATCCAGCAGCACGACGGCGTGGTGGTGGATGCAGGGGTCACCGCAGCAGGGCTTCGCCGTTCTACTACGAGAGGGAGAGGTGTAGCAGGGGAGAGGGAGGCGCCAAGACTCAAGGGTGCGGCTGCCCCTCCCTCCCCCCTTTATATAGGCTCCCCAAGGGGGCGCCGGCCAAGGGGTGGAGTGCCCCCCCAAGCCAGGTGGGGCGCCCCCCCACCCTAGGGTTCCCAACCCTAGGCGCATGGGGTGGGCCAAGGGGGGCGCAGCAGCCCACTATGGGCTGGTTCCCCTCCCCACTTAAGCCCATGGGGCTCTCCGGGATGGGTGGCCCCACCCGGTGGACCCCCGGGACCCTTCCGGTGGTCCCGGTACAATACCGGTGACCCCCGAAACTCCCCCGATGGCCGAAACTGCACTTCCTATATATAATTCACCTCCGGACCATTCCGGAACTCCTCGTGACGTCCGGGATCTCATCCGGGACTCCGAACAACATTAGGGTTACTGCATATACATATCTCTTCAACCCTAGCGTCACCGAACCTTAAGTGTGTAGACCCTACGGGTTCGGGAGACATGTAGACATGACCGAGATTGCTCTCCGGTCAATAACCAACAGCGGGATCTGGATACCCATGTTGGCTCCCACATGCTCCTCGATGATCTCATCGGATGAACCACGATGTCGAGGATTCAAGCAACCCCGTATACAATTCCCTTTGTCAATCGGTATGTTACTTGCCGGGATTCGATCGTTGGTATCCCAATACCTCGTTCAATCTCGTTACCGGCAAGTCACTTTACTCGTACCGTAATGCATGATCCCATGACCAGACACTTGGTCACTTTGAGCTCATAATGATGATGCATTACCGAGTGGGCCAGTGATACCTCTCCATCATACGGAGTGACAAATCTCAGTCTTGATCCATGTCAACCCAACATACACTTTCGGAGATACCCGTAGTATACCTTTATAGTCACCCAGTTACGTTGTGACGTTTGGCACACCCAAAGTACTCCTACGGTATCCGGGAGTTACACGATCTCATGGTCTATGGAAAGGATACTTGACATTGGAAAAACTCTAGCAAACGAACTATACGATCTTGTGCTATGTTTAGGATTGGGTCTTGTCCATCACATCATTCTCCTAATGATGTGATCTCGTTATCAATGACATCTAATGTCCGTAGTCAGGAAACCATGACTCTCTGTTGATCAACGAGCTAGTCAACTAGAGGCTTACTAGGGACATGTTGGTGTCTATTATTCACACATGTATTACGATTTCCGGATAACACAATTATATCATGAATAAAGACAATTATCATGAACAAGGAAATATAATAATAATGCTTTTATTATTGCCTCTAGGGCATATTTCCAACAGTCTCCCACTTGCACTAGAGTCAATAATCTAGTTACATTATGATGAATCGAACACCCATGGAATTCTGGTGTTGATCATGTTTTTCTCTGGGGAGAGGTTTAGTCAATGGATCTGCTACATTTAGGTCCGTATGTACTTTACAAATATCTATGTCTCCATCTGGAACATTTTCATGAATGGAGTTGAAGCGACGCTTGATGTGCCTGGTCTTCTTCTGAAATCTGGGCTCCTTGGTAAGTGCAATAGCTCCAGTGTTGTCACGGAAGAGTTTGATTGGCCCCGACGCATTGGGTATGACTTCTAGGTCGGTGATGAACTCCTTCACCCAAATTGCTTCATGTGCTAGAATCGACGTAACCCTTTACGATGAGCTCTTCATCACCTCCATAGACGAGAAACATTTCCTTAGTCCTTTTCAGGTACTTCAGGATATTCTTGACCGCTGTCCAGTGTTCCTGTTGGAAATATGCCCTAGAGGCAATAATAAATTGATTATTATTATATATTTCCTTGTTCATGATAATCGTTTATTATCCATGCTAGAATTGTATTGATAGGAAACTCAGATACATGTGTGGATACATAGACAACACCATGTCCCTAGTAAGCCTCTAGTTGACTAGCTCGTTGATCAATAGATGGTTACAGTTTCCTGACCATGGACATTGTATGTCATTGATAACGGGATCACATCATTAGGAGAATGATGTGATGGACAAGACCCAATCCTAAGCCTAGCACAAGATCGTGTAGTTCGTTTGCTAAAGCTTTTCTAATGTCAAGTATCATTTCCTTAGACCATGAGATTGTGCAACTCCCGGATACCGTAGGAGTGCTTTGGGTGTGCCAAACGTCACAACATAACTGGGTGGCTATAAAGGTACACTACAGGTATCTCCGAAAGTGTCTGTTGGGTTGGCACGAATCGAGACTGGAATTTGTCACTCCATGTGACGGAGAGGTATCTCTGGGCCCACTCGGTAGGACATCATCATGTACACAATGTGATCAAGGAGTTGATCACGGGATGATGTGTTACGGAACGAGTAATGAGACTTGCCGGTAACGAGATTGAACAAGGTATCGGGATACCGACGATCGAATCTCGGGCAAGTATCATACCACTAGACAAGGGGAATTATATACGGGATTGATTGAATCCTCGACATCGTGGTTCATCCGATGAGATCATCATGGAACATGTGGGAGCCAACATGGGTATCCAGATCCCGCTGTTGGTTATTGGCCGGAGAACGTCTCGGTCATGTCTGCATGTCTCCCGAACCCGTAGGGTCTACACACTTAAGGTTCGATGACGCTAGGGTTATAGAGGAAGTTTGTATGTGGTTACCGAATGTTTTTCGTAGTCCCGAATGAGATCTCGGATGTCACGAGGAGTTCCGGAATGGTCCGGAGGTAAAGATTTATATATGGGAAGTCCTATTTTGGTCACCGGAAAAGTTTTGGGTTTTATCGGTAACGTACCAGGACCACCGGGAGGGTCCCGGGGGTCCACCAAGTGGGGCCACCAGCCCCGGAGGCTTGCATGGGCCAAGTGTGGTAAGGGACCAGCCCCTGAGTGGGCCGGTGCGCCTCCCACAAGGCCCAAGGCTCAACTAGGAGGAGAAGGGGGGAAACCCTAGGCTCAGATGGGCCTAAGGCCCAACCTAGGGCGCGCCCCCCTCTCCCCCTCTTGGCCGCCCCCCCCTTTTCCCATCTAGGGCTGCCGCCCCCCTAGGGGTGGGAACCCTAGAGGGGGCGCACCCTCCTCCCCTCCTCCTATAAATAGTGGGGGTTTTGGGCTGCCCAACACACGCGATTTGATCTCTCCCTGGCGCAGCCCTACCTCTCTCCTCCTCGTCTCTTGCGATGCTTGGCGAAGCCCTGCTGGAGTACCACGCTCCTCCACCACCACCACGCCGTCGTGCTGCTGCTGGATGGAGTCTTCCTCAACCTCTCCCTCTCTCCTTGCTAGATCAAGGCATGGGAGACGTCACCGGGCTGTATGTGTGTTGAACATGGAGGTGCCGTCCATTCGACACTAGGATCATCGGTGATTTGGATCATGACGAGTACGACTCCATCAACCCCGTTCTCTTGAACGCTTCCGCTTAGCGATCTACAAGGGTATGTAGATGCACTCTCCTTCCCCTCGTTGCTGGTTTCTCCATAGATAGATCTTGGTGACACGTAGGAATTTTTTGAATTTCTGCTACGTTCCCCAACAGTGGCATCATGAGCTAGGTCTATTGCGTAGATTCTATGCACGAGTAGAACACAAAGTAGTTGTGGGCGTTGATTTTGTTCAATATGCTTACCGTTACTAGTCCAATCTTGATTCGGCGGCATTGTGGGATGAAGCGGCCCAGACCGACCTTACACGTACTCTTACGTGAGACTGGTTCCACCGACTGACATGCACTAGTTGCATAAGGTGGCTAGCGGGTGTCTGTCTCTCCCACTTTAGTCGGATCGGATTCGATGAAAAGGGTCCTTATGAAGGGTAAATAGAAATTGGCATATCACGTTGTGGTTTTTGCGTAGGTAAGAAACGTTCTTGCTAGAAACCCATAGCAGCCATGTAAAACATGCAAACAACAATTAGAGGACGTCTAACTTGTTTTTGCAGGGTATGCTATGTGATGTGATATGGCCAAGAAGAATATGATGAATGATATGTGATGTATGAGATTGATCATGTTCTTGTAAGAGGAATCACGACTTGCATGTCGATGAGTATGACAACCGGCAGGAGCCATAGGAGTTGTCTTTATTTATTATATGACCTGCGTGTCATTGAACAACGCCATGTAATTACTTTACTTTATTGCTAACCATTAGTTGTAGTAGTAGAAGTAATAGTTGGCGAGACAACTTCATGAAGACACGATGATGGAGATCATGATGATGGAGATCATGGTGTCATGCCGGTGACAATGATGATCATGGAGCCCCGAAGATGGAGATCAAAAGGAGCAAAGTGATGATGGCCATATCATGTCCCTATTTGATTGCATGTGATGTTTATCATGTTTATGCATCTTATTTTCTTAGAACGACGGTAGTAAATAATGATCCCTCATTAAAATTTCAAGAAAGTGTTCCCCCTAACTGTGCACCGTTACAAAAGTTCGTTGTTTCGAAGCACCACGTGATGATCGGGTGTGATAGATTCTTACGTTCCAATACAACGGGTGTTGATGAGCCTAGCATGTACAGACATGGCCTCGGAACACATGCAAACACTTAGGTTGACTTGACGAGCCTAGCATGTACAGACATGGCCTCGGAACACAGAAGACCGAAAGGTCGAGCATGAGTCGTATGGCAGATACGATCAACATGAAGATGTTCGCCGATGTTGACTAGTCCGTCTCACGTGATGATCGGACACGGCTTAGTTGACTCGGATCATGTAATCACTTAGATGACTAGAGGGATGTCTATCTAAGTGGGAGTTCATAAGACGAACTTAATTATCCTGAACATAGTCAAAAAGGACTTTGCAAATTATGTCGTAGCTCACGCTATAGTTCTACTGTTTAGATGTGTTCCTAGAGAAAATTTAGTTGAAAGTTGATAGTAGCAATTATGCGGACTAGGTCCGTAAACTGAGGATTGTCCTCATTGCTTCATAGAAGGCTTATGTCCTTAATGCACCGCTCAGTGTGCTGAACCTCGAACGTCGTCTGTAGATGTTGGGAACATCTGACATACACGTTTTGATGATTACATGATAGTTCGGTAATGTTAAATGGTTTAGAATTGAGGCACCGAAGACATTTTTGAAATGTTGCGGAACATATGAGATGTTTCGGGGGCTGAAATTGGGATTTCAGGCTCGTGCCCACGTCAAGAGGTATAACACCTCCGACGATTTTCTTAGCCTGCAAACTAAGGGAGAAAAGCTCAATTGTTGAGCTTGTGCTCAGATTGTCTGAGTACAACAATCATTTGAATCGAGTGGGAGTTGATCTTCCAGATGAGATAGTGATGTTTCTCCGAAGTCATTACCACCAAGCTGCTAGAGCCTGGTGATGGACTATAATATATCAGGACATATATGATGATCCTTGAGATATTCGTGATGTTTGACACCACAAAAGTAGAAATCAAGAAGGAGCATCAATTGTTGATGGTTGGTGAAACCACTAGTTTGAAGAAGGGCAAGGGCAAGAAGGGATACTTCATGAAACGGAAAATCAGCTGCTGCTCTAGTGAAGAAACCCAAGGTTGAACCCAAACCCGAGACTAAGTGCTTCTGTAATAAGAGGAACAGCCACTGGAGCAGTATTACCCTAGATACTTGGTAGATGAGAAGGCTGGCAAGGTCGATAGAAGTATATTGGATATACATTGTGTTAATGTGTACTTTACTAGTACTCCTAGTAGCGCCATGGTATTAGATACCGGTTCGGTTGCTAAGTGTTAGTAAACTCGAAATAAAAGGCTGCGGAGTAAACGGAGACTAGCTAAAGGTGAGCTGGCGATATGTGTTGGAAGTTTTTCCAAGCTTGATGTGATCAAGCATTGCACGCTCCCTCTACTATCGAGATTTGTGTTTGCTCTGAGCATAGACATGATTGGATTATGTCTATCGCAATACGGTTATTCATTTAAGGAGAATAATGGTTACTCTGTTTATTTGAATAATACTTTCAATGATCTTGCACCTAAAACGGATGGTTTATTGAATCTCGATCGTAGTGATACACATGTTCATGCCAAAAGATATAAGATAGTAATGATAGTACCACCTACTTGTGGCACTGCCACGTAAGTCATATCAATATAAAACGCATGAAGAAGCTCCATGTTGATGGATCTTTGGGCTCACTCATTTTTGAAAAGTTTGTGACATGCGAACCATGTCTATTGGTGGATATGCATGAAGAAACTCTATACAGATGGATCGTTTGGACTCATTTGATTTTGAATCACTTGAGACATGCAAATCATACCACATGGGTAAGATGACTGAAAGCTTCGGTTTCAGTAAAATGGAACTAGAAAGCAACTTGCTGGAAGTAATACATTTTGATGTGTGCAGCCCAATGAGTGCTGAGGCGTGTAGTGGATATCATTATGTTCTTACTTCACAGATGATTTGAGTAGATGTTGAGTATATTTACTTGATGAATCATGAGTCTGATTATTGAAAGGTTCAAGTAATTTCATGGTGAAGTTGAAAGATCATCGTGACAAGAGGATAAAAGATCTATGATGTGATCATAGAGATGAATATCTGAATTACGAGTTTGGCACAGAATTAAGACATTGTGGAAATTGTTTCACAACTAATACAGCCTGGAACACCATAGTGTGATGGTGTGTCCGAACATCATAACTGCACCCTATTGGATATGATGCATACCATGATGTCTCTTATCGAATTACCACGATAGTTTATGGGTTAGGCATTAGAGACAACCACATTCACTTTAAATAGGGCACCACGTAATTCCGATGAGATGACACCGTATGAACTATGGTTTAGAGAAACCTAAGCTGTCATTTCTTAAAAGTTTGGGGCTGCGACGCTTATGTGAAAAGTTTCAGGCCGATAAGCTCGAACCCAAAGCGGATAAATGCATCTTCATAGGACACCCAAAACAGTTGGGTATACCTCCTGTCTCAGATTCGAAAGCAATAAGGGATTCTTTCTAGAATCGGGTCCTTTCTCGAGGAAAAGTTTCTCTCGAAAGAATTGAGTGGGAGCATGGTGGAGACTTGATGAGGTTATTGAACCGTCTCTTCAACTAGTATGTGGCAGGGCACAGGAAGTTGTTCCTGTGGCACCTACACCAATTGAAGTGGAAGCTTATGATAGTGATCATGAAACTTCAGATCAAGTCACTGCCAAACCTCATAGGATGACAAGGATGCGTACTACTTCAGAGTGGTACGTAATCCTGTCTTGGAAGTCATGTTGCTAGACAACAATGAACCTACGAGCTATGGAGAAGCGATGGTGGGCCTGGATTCCAAAATGGCTCGAGGCCATATAATCCGAGAGAGGATCCGTGTATGAAAACAAAGTGTAGACTTTGGCAGAACGGCTCGAAGGTCGTAAGGCTGTTAAGATGGGTTTTAAAAAGGAAGACGGACAATGATGGTAATCACCATTAAGAAAGCTCGACTTGTCGTTAAGATGGTTTCCGACAAGTTCAAGGAGTTGACTATGATGAGACTTCCTCACTCGTAGCGATGCTAAAAGTCTGTTGGAATTATATTAGCGATTACTACATTATTTATGAAATATTGCAGATAGGATATCAAAACATTGTTTCCTCGACGTTTTTTTGAGGAAAGGTTGTATGTGATACAACCGGAAGGTTTTGTCAATCCTGAAAGATGCTAATAAGTATGCAAAGCTCCAGCAATCCTTCTGAGGACTGGAGTAGGATCTCGGAGTTGGAATGTATGCTTTGATGAGATGATCAAAGATTTTGGGTGTATACAAAGTTTATGAGAAACTATTATTTCCAAAGAAATGAGTGGGAGCACTATAGAATTTCTGATGAATATATGTTGTTGACATATTGTTGATCAGAAATGACGTAGAATTTCTAGAAAGCATATAGGGTTATTTGGAAAGTGTTTTTCAATGGAAAGCCTGGATTAAGCTACTTAAACATTGAGCATCAAGATCTACAAGGATAGATCAAAACGCTTAATGATACTTTCAAATGAGCACATACCTTGACATGATCTTGAAGGTGTTCAAGATGGATCAGTCAAAGAAGGAGTTCTTGCCTGAGTTGTAAGGTATGAAGTTAAGACTTAAAGCTCGACCACGACAGAATAGAGAAAAAGGACGAAGGTCGTCCCCTATGCTTTTGACATAGGCTCTACAGTATGCTATGCTGTGTACCGCACCTGAAATGTGCCTTGCCATGAGTCAGTCAAGGGGTACAAGAGTGATCCAAGAATGGATCACAGGACAGCGGTCAAAGTTATCCTTAGTAACTAGTGGACTAAGGAATTTTCTTGATTATGGAGGTGGTAAAAGAGTTCGTCGTAAAGGGTTACACTGATGCAAACTTTGACACTAATCCAGATTATTCTGAGTAGTAAAGTGGATTTGTATAGTAGAACAGTTATTTGGAATAGCTCCAAATAGAACGTGGTAGCTGCATCTAGAAGATGACATAGAAATTTGCAAAGTACATACGGATCTGAATGTTACAGACCCGTTGACTGAAACCTCTCTCACAAGCATAACATGATCAAACCCAGAACTCTTTGGGTGTTAGTCACATGGGGATGTGACCTTGAGTGTTAATCACATATCGATGTTAACTCGATTATTGACTCTAGTGCAAGTGGGAGACTGTTGGAAATATGCCCTAGAGGCAATAATAAATTGATTATTATTATATATTTCCTTGTTCATGATAATCGTTTATTATCCATGCTAGAATTGTATTGATAGGAAACTCAGATACATGTGTGGATACATAGACAACACCATGTCCCTAGTAAGCCTCTAGTTGACTAGCTCGTTGATCAATAGATGGTTACAGTTTCCTGACCATGGACATTGGATATCATTGATAACGGGATCACATCATTAGGAGAATGATGTGATGGATAAGACCCAATCCTAAGCCTAGCACAAGATCGTGTAGTTCGTTTGCTAAAGCTTTTCTAATGTCAAGTATCATTTCCTTAGACCATGAGATTGTGCAAATCCCGGATATCGTAGGAGTGCTTTGGGTGTGCCAAACGTCACAACATAACTGGGTGGCTATAAAGGTAAACTATAGGTATCTCCGGAAGTGTCTGTTGGGTTGGCACGAATCGAGACTGGGATTTGTCACTCCATGTGACGGAGAGGTATCTTTGGGCCCACTCGGTAGGACATCATCATGTACACAATGTGATTAAGGAGTTGATCACGAGATGATGTGTTACGGAACGAGTAAAGAGACTTGCTGGTAACGAGATTGAACAAGGTATCGGGATACCGACGATCGAATCTCGGGCAAGTATCATACCACTAGACAAAGGGAATTGTATATGAGATTGATTGAATCCTCGACATCGTGGTTCATCCGATGAGATCATCGTTGAACATGTGGGAGCCAACATGGGTATCCAGATCCCGCTATTGGTTATTGGCCGGAGAACGTCTCGGTCATGTCTGCATGTCTCCCGAACCCGTAGGGTCTACACACTTAAGGTACGATGACGCTAGGGTTATAAAGGAAGTTTGTATGTGGTTACCGAATGTTGTTCGGCGTCCTGGATGAGATCTCGGACGTCACGAGGAGTTCCGGAATGGTCCGGAGGTAAAGAGTTATATATGGGAAGTCCTATTTTGGTCACCGGAAAAGTTTCGGGTTTTATCGGTAACGTACCGGGACCACCGGGAGGGTCCCGGTGTCCACCAAGTAGGGCCACCAGCCCCGGAGGCTTGCATGGGCCAAGAGTGGTAAGGGACCAGCCCCTGAGTGGGCTGGTGCGCCTCCCACAAGGCCCAAGGCTCAGCTAGGAGGAGAAGGGGGGAAACCCTAGGCTCAGATGGGCCTAAGGCCCACCCTAGGGCGTGCCCCCCTCTCCCCCTCTTGGCCGCCCCCCTTGTCCCATCTAGGGCTGCCACCCCCCTAGGGGTGGGAACCCTAGAGGGGGCGCACCCTCTTCCCCTCCTCCTATAAATAGTGGGGGCTTTTGGCTGCCCAACACACGCGATTTGATCTCTCCCTGGCGCAGCCCTACCTCTCTCCTCCTCGTCTCTTGCGGTGCTTGGCGAAGCCCTGCTGGAGTACCACGCTCCTCCACCACCACCACGCCGTCGTGCTGCTGCTGGATGGAGTCTTCCTCAACCTCTCCCTCTCTCCTTGCTGGATCAAGGCATGGGAGACGTCACCGGGCTGTACGTGTGTTGAACACGGAGGTGCCGTCCGTTCGGCACTAGGATCATCGGTGATTTGGATCACGACGAGTACGACTCCATCAACCCCGTTCTCTTGAACGCTTCCGCTTAGCGATCTACAAGGGTATGTAGATGCACTCTCCTTCCCCTCGTTGCTGGTTTCTCCATAGATAGATCTTGGTGACACGTAGGAATTTTTTTGAATTTCTGCTACGTTCCCCAACAGTTCCTTGCCGGGATTACTTTGGTACCTTCCTACCAAACTTACGGCAAGGTTTACATCAGGTCTGGTACACAGCATGGCACACATAATAGAACATATGGCTGAGGCATAGGAGATGACGCTCATCTCTTCTATATCTTCTGCCGTGGTCGGACATTGAGCTGAGCTAAATTTCACACCATGCAACACAGGCAAGAACCCCTTCTTAGACTGATCCATATTGAACTTCTTCAATATCTTATCAAGGTATGTGCTTTGTGAAAGACCTATGAGGCGTCTAGATCTATCTCTATAGATCTTGATGCCTAATATATATGCAGCTTCTCCAAGGTCCTTCATTGAAAAACTCTTATTAAAGTAGGCCTTAATGTTGTCCAAGAGTTCTATATCATTTCCCATCAAAAGTATGTCATCTACATATAATATGAGAAATGCTACAGAGCTCCCACTCACTTTCTTGTAAACACAGGCTTCTCCATAATTCTGCGTAAACCCAAACGCTTTGATCATCTCATCAAAGCGAATGTTCCAACTCCGAGATGCTTGCACCAGCCCATAAATCGAGCGTTGGAGCTTGCACACCTTGTCAGCATTCTTAGGATCGACAAAACCTTCCAGCTGCATCATATACAATTCTTCCTTAAGGAAACCATTAAGGAATGCCGTTTTGATGTCCATTTGCCATATCTCATAATCATAGAATGCGGCAATTGCTAACATGATTCAGACGGACTTTAGCTTCGCTACCGGTGAGAAAGTCTCATCATAGTCAACCCCTTGAACTTATCGATAACCCTTAGCGACAAGCCGAGCTTTATAGATGGTCACATTACCATCCGCGTCTATCTTCTTCTTAAAGATCCATTTATTTTCTATGGCTCACCGCTCAACTGGCAAGTCAGTCAAAGTCCATACTTCGGTTTCATACATGGATCCTATCTCGGATTTCATGGCTTCCAGCCATTTGTCGGAATCCGGGCCCGCCATCGCTTCTTCATAGTTCGAAGGTTCACCGTTGTCTAACAACATGATTTCCAAGACAGGGTTGCCGTACCACTCTGGTGCGGAACGTGTCCTTGTGGACCTATGAAGTTCAGTAGCAACTTGATCTGAAGTTTCATGATCATCATCATTAACTTCCTCTCTAGTCGGTGCAGGCACCTCAGGAACATTTTCTTGAGTTGCGCCATTTTCCGGTTCAAGAGGTAATACTTCATCAAGTTCTACTTTCCTCACACTTACTTCTTTCGAGAGAAACTCTTTCTCTAGAAATGACCCATTCTTGGCAACAAAGATCTTGCCTTCGGATCTGAGGTAGAAGGTATACCCAATAGTTTCTTTAGGGTATCCTATGAAGACGCATTTTTCCGATTTGGGTTCGAGCTTTTCAGGTTGAAGTTTCTTGACATAAGCATCGCATCCCCAAACTTTTAGAAACAACAGCTTAGGTTTCTTCCCAAACCATAATTCATACGGTGTCGTCTCAACGGATTTCGACGGAGCCCTCTTTAAAGTGAATGCGGCAGTCTCTAAAGCATAGCCCCAAAAAGATAGCGGTAAATCGGTAAGAGACATCATAGATCGCACCATATCTAGTAGAGTGCGATTACGACGTTCGGACACACCATTACGCTGAGGTGTTCCAGGCGGCGTGAGTTGTGAAACTATTCCACATTTTCTTAAGTGTGTGCCAAATTTGTGACTCAAGTATTCTCCTCCATGATCTAATCGTAGGAACTTGATTTTCCTGTCACGTTGATTTTCAACCTCACTCTGAAATTCCTTGAACTTTTCAAAGGTCTCAGACTTGTGTTTCATCAAATAGATATACCCATATCTACTCAATTCATCAGTGAGGGTGAGAACATAACGATAGCCACCGCGAGCCTCAACACTCATTGGACCGCACATATTAGTATGTATGATTTCCAATAAGTTGGTTGCTCGCTCCATTGTTCCTGAGAATGGAGTCTTGGTCATTTTACCCATGAGGCATGGTTCGCATGTGTCAAATGATTCGTAATCAAGAGACTCTAAAAGTCCATCTGCATGGAGCTTCTTCATGCGTTTGACACCTATGTGACCAAGGCGGCAGTGCCACAAGTATGTGGGACTATCATTATCAACCTTACATCTTTTGGTACTCACACTATGAATATGTGTAGCATTACGCTCGAGATTCATTAAGAATAAACCATTCACCATCGGACCATGACCATAAAACATATCCCTCATATAAATAGAACAACCATTATTCTTGGATTTAAATGAGTAGCCATCTCGTATCAAACGAGATCCTGATACAATGTTCATGCTCAAACTTGGCACTAAATAACAATTATTGAGGTCCAAAACTAATCCCGTAGGTAAATGCAGATGTAGCGTGCCGACGGCGATCACATCGACCTTGGAACCATTCCCGACGCGCATCGTCACCTCGTCCTTCGCCAGTCTCCGTTTATTCCGCAGCTCCTGCTTTGAGTTACAAATGTGAGCAACTGCACCGGTATCAAATACCCAAGAGCTACTACGAGTACTGGTAAGGTACACATCAATTACATGTATATCACATATACCTTTCGTGATGCCGGCCTTCTTGTCCGCTAAGTATTTGGGGCAATTCCGCTTCCAGTGACCACTTCCCTTGCAATAAAAACACTCAGTCTCGGGCTTGGGTCCATTCTTTGGCTTCTTCCCGGCAGCTTGCTTGCCGGGCGCGGCAACTCCCTTGCCATCCTTCTTGAAGGTTTTCTTACCCTTGGCTTTCTTGAACTTAGTGGTTTTATTCACCATCAACACTTCATGTTCCTTTCTGACTTCTACCTCTACTGATTTCAGCATCGCAAATACTTCAAGAATGGTCTTTTCCATCCCCCGCATATTGAAGTTCATCACAAAGCTCTTGTAGCTTGGTGGAAGCGACTGAAGGATTATGTCAATGACCGCGTCATCCGGGAGATTAACTCCCAGCTGAGTCAAGCGGTTATGCAACCCAGACATAGTGAGTATGTGCTCACTGACAGAATTGTTTTCCTCCATCTTACAGCTGAAGAACTTGTCGGAGACTTGATATCTCTCGACCCGGGCATGAGCTTGGAAAACCATTTTCAGCTCTTCGAACATCTCATATGCTCCGTGTCTCTCAAAACGTTTTTGGAGCCCCGGCTCTAAGCTGTAAAGCATGCCGCACTGAACGAGGGAGTAGTCATCGGTACGTGCCTGCCAAGCGTTCATAACGTCTTGTTCTGCAGGGAGAACATGTGCGTCACCTAGCGGTGCTTGTAGGACATAATCTTTCTTGGCAGCTATGAGGATGATCCTCAGGTTCCAGACCCAGTCCGTGTAGTTGCTGCCATCGTCTTTCAGCTTGGTTTTCTCTAGGAACGCGTTGAAGTTGAGGACTACGTTGGCCATTTGATCTACAAGACATATTGTAAATATTTTAGACTAAGTTCATGATAATTAAGTTCATGTAATCAAATTATTCAATGAAATCCCACTCAGATAGACATCCCTCCAGTCATCTAAATATAACATGATCCTAGTTAACTAGGCCGTGTTCGATCATCACGTGAGACGGACTAGTCAACATCGATGAACATCTTCATGTTGATCGTATCTTCTATACGACTCATGCTCGACCTTTCGGTCTTTTGTGTTCCGAGGCCATGTCTGTACATGCTAGGCTCGTCAAGTCAACCTAAGTGTTTGCATGTGTAAATCTGTCTTACACCCGTTGTATGTGAACGTTAGAATCTATCACACCCGATCATCACGTGGTGCTTCGAAAGAACGAACTGTCACAACGGTGCACAATTAGGGGGAACACTTTCTTGAAATTATTATGAGGGATCATCTTATTTACTACCGTCGTTCTAAGTAAACAAGATGAAAAAACATGATAAACATCACATGCAATCAAATAATAATAGTGACATGATATGGCCAATATCACATAGCTCCTTTGATCTCCATCTTGGGGCTCCATGATCATCTTGTCACCGGCATGACACCATGATCTCCATCATCATGATCTGCATCATCGTGTCTCCATGAAGTTGCTCGCCAACTATTACTTCTACTACTATGGCTAACGCGTTTAGCAATAAAGTAAAGTAATTTACATGGCGTTTCTCAATGACACGCAGGTCATACAAAAATAAAGACAACTCCTATGGCCCCTGCCGGTTGTCATACTCATCGACATGCAAGTCGTGATTCCTATTTCAATAGCATGAACATCTCATACATCACATATATATCATTCATCATTCATCACAACTTTGGCCATATCACCTCACAAAACACTTGCTGCAAAAACAAGTTAGACGTCCTCTAATTGTTGTTGCAAGTTTTACGTGGCTGCAATAGGGTTCTAGCAAGAACGTTTTCTTACCTACGTGAAAGCCACAACGTGATTTGTCAACTTCTATTTACCCTTCATAAGGACCCTTTTCATCGAATCCGCTCCAACTAAAGTGGGAGAGACAGACACCCGCCAGCCACCTTATGCAACTAGTGCATGTTAGTCGGTGGAACCGGTCTCACGTAAGAGTACGTGTAAGGTTGGTCCGGGCTGCTTCATCCCACAATACCGCTGAAGCAAGATAAGACTAGTAGCGGCAAGAAAGTTGACAACATCTACGCCCACAACAAATTGTGTTCTACTCGTGCAAAGAGAACTACGCATAGACCTAGCTCATGATGCCACTGCTGGGGAACGTTGCAGAAAACAAAAATTTTCCTACGGTTTCACCAAGATCCATCTATGAGTTCATCTAGCAACGAGTGATTGGATGCATCTACATACCTTGTAGATCGCGAGCGGAAGCGTTCAAAGAACGGGGATGATGGAGTCGTACTCGACGTGATCCGAATCACCGGAGATCCTAGCGCCGAACGGACGGCACATCCACGTTCAACACACGTACGGTCAGCGTAAT
Source organism: Triticum monococcum (assembly GCA_034509565.1). Classification (NCBI taxonomy): domain Eukaryota; kingdom Viridiplantae; phylum Streptophyta; class Magnoliopsida; order Poales; family Poaceae; genus Triticum; species Triticum monococcum. Next base: position 704,346,529 of record CM067847.1, read on the forward strand.
GTCTCCTCCTTCTTGATCCAGCATGGGGGGAGGAGAGGTTGATGAAGATCCAGCAGCACGACGGCGTGGTGGTGGATGCAGGGGTCACCGCAGCAGGGCTTCGCCGTTCTACTACGAGAGGGAGAGGTGTAGCAGGGGAGAGGGAGGCGCCAAGACTCAAGGGTGCGGCTGCCCCTCCCTCCCCCCCCTTTGTATAGGCTCCCCAAGGGGGGGCGCCGGCCCTAGGAGATGGGATCTCCTAGGGGGGGGGCGGCGGCCAAGGCGTGGAGTGCCCCCCAATCCAGGTGGGCGCCCCCCCACCCTAGGGTTCCCAACCCTAGGCGCATGGGGTGGGCCAAGGGGGGCGCACCAGCCCATTATGGGCTTGTTCCCCTCCCCACTTAAGCCCATGGGGCCCTCCGGGATGGGTGGCCCCACCCGGTGGACCCCCGGGACCCTTCCGGTGGTCCCGGTACAATACCGGTGACCCCCGAAACTCCCTCGATGGCCGAAATTGCACTTCCTATATATAATTCTTCACCTCCGGACCATTCCGGAACTCCTCGTGACGTCCGGGATCTCATCTGGGACTCCGAACAACATTTGGGTTACTGCATATACATATCTCTTCAAGCCTAGCGTCACCGAACCTTAAGTGTGTAGACCCTACGGGTTCGGGAGACATGTAGACATGACCGAGATTGCTCTCCGGTCAATAACCAACAGCGGGATCTGGATACCCATGTTGGCTCCCACATGCTCCTCGATGATCTCATCGGATGAACCACGATGTTGAGGATTCAAGCAACCCCGTATACAATTCCCTTTGTCAATCGGTATGTTACTTGCCCGGGATTCGATCGTCGGTATCCCAATACCTCGTTCAATCTTGTTACCGGCAAGTCACTTTACTCGTACCGTAATGCATGATCCCGTGACCAGACACTTGGTCACTTTGAGCTCATAATGATGATGCATTACCGAGTGGGCCCAGTGATACCTCTCCGTCATACGGAGTGACAAATCCCAGTCTTGATCCGTGTCAACCCAACAGACACTTTCGGATATACCCGTAGTATACCTTTATAGTCACCCAGTTACGTTGTGACGTTTGGCACACCCAAAGTACTCCTACGGTATCCGGGAGTTACCTCATGGTCTAAGGAAAGGATACTTGACATTGGTAAAACTCTAGCAAACGAACTATACGATCTTGTGCTATGTTTAGGATTGGGTCTTGTCCATCACATCATTCTCCTAATGATGTGATCTCGTTATCAATGACATCTAATGTCCATAGTCAGGAAACCATGACTATCTGTTGATCAACGAGCTAGTCAACTAGAGGTTTAGTAGGGACATGTTGGTGTCTATTATTCACACATGTATAACGATTTCCAGATAACACAATTATAGCATGAATAAAGACAATTATCATGAACAAGGAAATATAATAATAATGATTTTATTATTGCCTCTAGGGCATATTTCCAACACATCGCGCACCGGCTTCCCGAGGAGGGGCAGCTTCTCCCCACCCCAAGGCCCCATGAGAGGGTAGTGTTTCTCCCCCACTTCCTCCGCGGACTGGGTTTTCCACTCCACCCATTTGTCCGGGGGCTCATGTTCTACTACGGCCAGGATTTTTACGATCCGGCCCCGAACTTCATCCTCAACATCTCGGCGTTTATCGTCGTGTGCGAGGCTTTTCTCCACGGCCGCCCCCATTTCGGCCTCTGGCTCAAGACCTTCAACGTCAAGCCCAAGGTGGTGCGCGGCAGCCAGGCGGAGTGCGCAGGCGCCATGGCGAGCAAGATGGCCAACGTCCTATGGTTCGAGGGCTCTTTTGTGGAGACCCTAAAGGGATGGCAACCGTAGCCCCCGAGTTCTGATCTGGACCCCCCACGCGGCCTGGAAAGAGACGTGCCTGTCGTGGGGTACCGAAAAAGAGGTGATCGGATTGCAAACATGCATCCAGTCCCTGGTGAACAAGCCAGTCCGGCTTGTTAATGTAATCCAGGTTATGGTCGTCCGCCGGATCCTCCCCTGCCAACAACGGGATTTTAATCTGTGGGAGTTCAACCCGGCGCGGCATCAAACCCTCAGCAGGCTCTTCGACACGACGTATGAAGATGCCTGGAAGATGCTATTCAGTGGCGTCGAGGCTCCCGCATCCGCTTCCGAGGACCGCGGATACAGCTCACAGCATCACGCTAACGAGGTAAGCCATCTACACCTTTTACAGGATGTTTAAGCTTTTTTCATAGTTTGACTCTATGCGGGATCTAAACTCCCTTACCTTTGACAGGCTTGGGGGGCGATATCCGGACCAATTAACTGTCCAGCTCCGCTGCCCGAAGACCCAGCCCTAGCTCTACTAGTGAAGCTGCTGGTTCCGACACCTTATGTGGTGCCGGAGAAGAAGGCCAAGAAGAAGAAGACCACAGGGACTCGAAAGAGTGCCCACAACATGGTGGTGTCGGACTCGTCATCTGATGAGTCCGAGATGCCCTCCTCCTGTGAAAACGAGGAGGAGGAAGAAGAAAACTCTCCCTCCCAGTGGAAGGAGGAGAGAAGAGGAAGGCCGCCCCAATGGGGGAGGCCGTGGGGTCTAGGAAAAGGAAGACCCCTCCGCCGGACTACGCCCCCGACGCCAAAGAGGACGAAGAGGAGTGGCCAGACAGGGCCAAGCGTCCGGCGAAATCGTAAGTTCGGATATCAGAGTAACTCATGACGTTCCTTCATTGCACAGCTTTCCCTTATGTCGAATGTAATTATGCAGTCCGCCCCGGGCCGAAGTCGACGAATCGTCGGGTGGCTCCCTGGACTCATCGGACGTGAACTCAGTTCTGCCCGCTGTCTCCCCCCGCACTGCAGACGACGCCGAAGTGGCGTCGCGACAAGCTCCGGGGCAGGAGGAGGTGGTCCCGGAGTAGCCGCAAGGCAACCTCCCGGACTCCAGGAGTGAAGGGGACAAGGCCCCCCAGGGCTCCAAGTCCGGCTTTGAGCCGGACACCGCACCAGAATCTACAACAGTTCCGGTCTGCGGTAGGCGAACTCCTTGTAAGAGGAGTAAGCCTTCTGAGTCGGCAGTCTCGGTCCAACCGGAGGTGCCGGACAATCTGCTGGAGGTTCTTGACGGCGCCTCCATCGACGAGGAGCACCGTACTATTATGAGTACGGTGATCCAGAAGGTTCAGTCCGCCAAGAGCGGACTGAGTGAAGCTTGCGCTAGCCTTCTAACAGGCTTTGAGGTAAGTAAAAAATATGTAAAAATATAACCGCATAGACAGTAGCCCCTGATGCTCTGTTTGGCGTTCGGAAAGAAAATCCGAATAGAGGATCTATTAAATTTCGCAGGAGTCTAACAACAAAGAGTCAATATGCGTATGTAGGCTTCACTGCTGGCCACCGCCGCACTGACTGCGGAGGTGGGTGCCCTGAAACAGGGCCTCGAACAGAGTGAGCAAGAGCTCGGCCTTGCCAAACGGCAGCTCGAGGAGAAAGAAGGTAAGAAATACCTTACAGAAAAAGTGCCTATAGAAAGGCTTGATTGCAAAAAGAATAATAGGATTGTACTGCTTATTGTAGGGGCCACGACTGAGGTGGCGACCCTTAAGCAGGCGCTGTCCGAGGCCAAAAAGAAAACGGCCGCGGAGTGCACCGAGCGAGAGAAACTTGAGGCCCAGGTCGGCGAGGTGCAGCAGGAGCTTCAGGCTCTCATGAAAAAACATGAGTTTGGAGCTTGAGTCAAAGACGCAAGCGTCCGAGCTCGCGGCGGCCCTTGAGACTGCCAAGTCCGCCAAGGCCGAAGCCCAAAAGGCCCTCCAAGAGTTGGAGGAGATGAAAAAGATAGTGGCGGGTAAGGCATTCTTTATGCAAAGCAGAAGTATAAAAGTAAAGTACTTGTTACTTACCTGAATCTGGAGCTCTCTAGGGGCATTCGCAGATCTTCCCCGCAGTGTATCTGACGCTGCTGTATTCTACCGAGCCGAAGAGGGCAGCTCGACGGAGAAGGTGTTCTGGTCTCAATATGCTAAGGCCGGACACCCTGTGCCCTTGAGCGACCAGCTGAAACAGCTGGTCAAGCTCCACAAGGCGGTCGAACAGGCCATGAAGGGCTTCATAGTTCGGCTGTGGCCTGGAGAGGCCCTGCCTGGGAGCTACTTCAGGCTGGTGCGGCGACTGGTGGAGGCCTGTCCAAGGCTCGAGGTCATCAAGCGCTTCGTCTGCATCGAAGGTGCCCGTAGGGCCCTTGTCTTGGGGAACGTAGTAATTTCAAAAAATTTCCTACGCACACGCAAGATCATGGTGATGCACAAAAACGAGAGGAGAGTATGATCTACGTACCCTTGTAGATCGCAACGGAAGCATTGACACAACGTAGAGGAAGTAGTCGTACGTCTTCTTCCCGATCCGACCGATCCAAGCACCGTTACTCCGGCACCTCCGAGTTCTTAGCACACGTACAGCTCGATGACGATCCCCGGGCTCCGACCCAGCAAAGCTTCGGGGAGGAGTTCCGTCAGCACGACGGCGTGATGACGATCTTGATGTTCTACCAACGTAGGGCTTCGCCTAAGCACTACAAGGATATGATCGAGGTGGAATATGGTGGCAGGGGGCACCGCACACGGCTAAGGAACGATCCCAATGATCAACTTGTGTGTCTAGAGGTGCCCCCTGCCTCTGTATATAAAGGAGCCAAGGGGAAGGGTGCGGCCGGCCAGGAGGAGGGCGTGGGAGGAGTCCTACTCCTACCGGGAGTAGGACTCCCCCCCAATCCTAGTTGGACTAGGATTCCCCAAGGGGGAAAGAGAGAGGGGGGGGCGGCCACCTCTCCTAGTCCTAATAGGACTAGGGGAGGGGGGAGGCGCGCGGCCACCTTGGGCTGCCCCTTTCTCCTTTCCACTAAAGCCCATTAAGGCCCATATGGCTCCCGGGGGGTTCCGGTAACCTCCCGGTACTCCGATAAAATCCCGATTTCACCCGGAACACTTCCGATATCCAAATATAGGCTTCCTATATATCAATATTTATGTCTCGACCATTTCGAGACTCCTCGTCATGTCCGTGATCACATCCGGGACTCCGAACTAACTTCGGTACATCAAAATGCATAAACTCATAATAACTGTCATCGTAACGTTAAGCGTGTGGACCCTACGGTTCGAGAACAATGTAGACATGACTGAGACACATCTCCGGTCAATAACCAATAGCGGGACCTGGATGCCCATATTGGCTCCTACATATTCTACGAAGATCTTTATCGGTCAGACCGCGTAACAACATACGTTGTTCCCTTTGTCATCGGTATGTTACTTGCCCGAGATTCAATCGTCGGTATCCAATACCTAGTTCAATCTCGTTACCGGCAAGTATCTTTACTCGTTCCGTAATACATCATCTCGCAACTAACTCATTAGTCACAATGCTTGCAAGGCTTATGTGATGTGCATTACCGAGAGGGCCCAGAGATACCTCTCCGACAATCGGAGTGACAAATCCTAATCTCGAAATACGCCAACCCAACATCTACCTTTGGAGACACCTGTAGAGCTCCTTTATAATCACCCAGTTACGTTGTGACGTTTGGTAGCACAAAAAGTGTTCCTCCGGTAAACAGGAGTTGCATAATCTCATAGTCATAGGAACATGTATAAGTCATGAAGAAAGCAATAGCAACATACTAAACGATCGGGTGCTAAGCTAATGAAATGGGTCATGTCAAGCAGATCATTCAACTAATGATGTGACCTCGTTAATCAAATAACAACACATTGTTCATGGTTAGGAAACATAACCATCTTTGATTAATGAGCTAGTCAAGTAGAGGCATACTAGTGACACTAAGTTTGTCTATGTATTCACACATGTATTATGTTTCCGGTTAATACAATTCTAGCATGAATAATAAACATTTATCATGATATAAGGAAATAAATAATAACTTTATTATTGCCTCTAGGGCATATTTCCTTCAGTCTCCCACTTGCACTACAGTCAATAAACTAGATTACACAGTAATGATTCTAACACCCATGGAGCCTTGGTGCTGATCATGTTTTGCTCGTGGAAGAGGCTTAGTCAACGGGTCTGCAACATTTAGATCCGTATGTATCTTGCAAATATCTATGTCTCCCACTTGGACTAGATCCCGGATGGAATTGAAGCGTCTCTTGATGTGTTTGGTCCTCTTGTGAAATCTGGATTCCTTTGCCATGGCAATTGCACCAGTATTGTCACAAAAGATTTTCATTGGACCCGATGCACTAGGTATGACACCTAGATCGGATATGAACTCCTTCATCCAGACTCCTTCGTTTGCTGCTTCCGAAGCAGCTATGTACTCCGCTTCACATGTAGATCCCGCTACGACGCTTTGTTTAGAACTGCACCAACTGACAGCTCCACCGTTTAATGTAAACACGTATCCGGTTTGCGATTTAGAATCGTCCGGATCAGTGTCAAAGCTTGCATCAACGTAACCTTTTACGGTGAGCTCTTTGTCACCTCCATATACGAGAAACATATCCTTAGTCCTTTTCAGGTATTTCAGGATGTTCTTGACCACTGTCCAGTGATCCACTCCTGGATTACTTTGGTACCTCCCTGCTAAACTTATTGCAAGGCACACATCAGGTCTGGTACACAGCATTGCATACATGATAGAGCCTATGGCTGAAGCATAGGGAACATCTTTCATTTTTTCTCTATCTTCTGCAGTGGTCGGGCATTGAGTCTGACTCAACTTCACACCTTGTAACATAGGCAAGAACCCTTTCTTTGCTTGATCCATTTTGAACTTCTTCAAAATTTTGTCAAGGTATGTGCTTTGTGAAAGTCCAATTAAGCGTCTTGATCTATCTCTATAGATCTTTATGCCTAATATGTAAGCAGCTTCACTGAGGTCTTTCATTGAAAAACTCTTATTCAAGTATCCCTTTATGCTATCCAGAAATTCTATATCATTTCCAATCAACAATATGTCATCCACATATAATATCAGAAATGCTACAGAGCTCCCACTCACTTTTTTGTAAATACAGGCTTCACCAAAAATCTGTATAAAACCAAATGCTTTGATCACACTATCAAAACGTTTATTCCAACTCCGAGAGGCTTGCACCAGTCCATAAATGGATCGCTGGAGCTTGCACACTTTGTTAGCTCCCTTTGGATCGACAAAACCTTCCGGTTGCATCATATACAACTCTTCTTCCAGAAATCCATTCAGGAATGCAGTTTTAACATCCATCTGCCAAATTTCATAATCATAAAACGCGGCAATTGCTAATATGATTCGGACAGACTTAAGCATCGCTACGGGTGAGAAGGTCTCATCGTAGTCAACCCCTTGAACTTGTCGAAAACCTTTTGCGACAAGTCGAGCTTTATAGACAGTAACATTACCGTCAGCGCCAGTCTTTTTCTTGAAGATCCATTTATTCTCAATTGCTTGCCGATCATCGGGCAAGTCAGCCAAAGTCCATACTTTGTTCTTATACATGGATCCCATCTCAGATTTCATGGCTTCAAGCAACTTTGCGGAATCTGGGCTCACCATCCCTTCTTCATAGTTCGTAGGTTCATCATGATCTAGTAGCATGACTTCCAGAACTGGATTACCGTACCACTCTGGCGCGGATCTTGCTCTGGTTGATCTACGAGGTTCAGTAGTATCTTGTTCTGAAGTTTCATGATCATTATCATTAACTTCCTCACTTATTGGTGTAGGTGTCGCAGAAACAGTTTTCTGTGATGTACTGCTTTCCAATAAGCGAGCAGGTACAGTTACCTCGTCAAGTTCTACTTTCCTCCTACTCACTTCTTTCGAGGGAAACTCCTTCTCAAGAAAGTTTCCGAATTTAGCAACAAAAGTCTTGCCTTCGGATCTTTGATAGAAGGTGTATCCAATAGTTTCCTTTGGATATCCTATGAAGACACATTTCTCCAATTTGGGTTCGAGCTTATCAGGTTGAAGCTTTTTCACATAAGCATCGCAGCCCCAAACTTTCAGAAACGACAACTTTGGTTTCTTGCCAAACCATAGTTCATAAGGCGTCGTCTCAACGGATTTTGATGGTGCCCTATTTAACGTGAATGCGGCCGTCTCTAGAGCGTATCCCCAAAACTATAGCGGTAAATCAGTAAGAGACATCATAGATCGCACCATATCTAGTAAAGTACGATTACGACGTTCGGACACACCATTACGCTGTGGTGTTCCGGATGGCGTGAGTTGCGAAACTATTCCACAATTTTTCAAATGTACACCAAACTCGTAACTCAAATATTCTCCTCCACGATCAGATCGTAGAAACTTTATTTTCTTGTTACGATGATTTTCCACCTCACTCTGAAATTCTTTGAACTTTTCAAATGTTTCAGACTTATGTTTCATTAAGTAGATATACCCATATCTGCTTAAATCATCTGTGAAGGTCAGAAAATAACGATATCCGCCATGAGCCTCAATATTCATCGGACCGCATACATTTGTATGTATGATTTCCAACAAATCTGTTGCTCTCTCCATAGTACCAGAGAACGGTGTTTTAGTCATCTTGCCGATGAGGCACGGTTTGCAAGTACCAAGTGATTCATAATCAAGTGGTTCCAAAAGTCCATCAGTATGGAGTTTCTTCATGCGCTTTACATCGATATGACCTAAACGGCAGTGCCACAAATAAGTTGCACTATCATTATCAACTCTGCATCTTTTGGCTTCTACATTATGAATATGTGTATCACTACTATCGAGATTCAACAAGAATAGACCACTCTTCAAGGGTGCATGACCATAAAAGATATTACTCATATAAATAGAACAACGATTATTCTCTAATTTAAATGAATAACCGTCTCGCATTAAACAAGATCCAGATATAATGTTCATGCTCAACGCTGGCACCAAATAACAATTATTTAGGTCTAATATTAATCCCGAAGGTAGATGTAGAGGTAGCGTGCCGACCGCGATCACATCGACTTTGGAACCGTTTCCCACGCGCATCGTCACCTCGTCCTTAGCCAATCTTCGCTTAATCCGTAGTCCCTATTTCGAGTTGCAAATATTAGCAACAGAACCAGTATCAAATACCCAGGTGCTACTGCGAGCATTAGTAAGGTACACATCAATAACATGTATATCACATATACCTTTGTTCACCTTGCCATCCATCTTATCCGCCAAATACTTTGGGCAGTTCCGCTTCCAGTGACCAGTCTGCTTGTGGTAGAAGCACTCAGTTTCAGGCTTAGGTCCAGACTTGGGTTTCTTCTCTTGAGCAGCAACTTGCTTGTCGTTCTTCTTGAAGTTCCCCTTCTTCTTCCCTTTGCCCTTTTTCTTGAAACTAGTGGTTTTGTTAACCATCAACACTTGATGCTCCTTTTTGATTTCTACCTCCGCAGCTTTCAGCATTGCGAAGAGCTCGGGAATAGTCTTGTTCATCCCATGCATATTATAGTTCATCACGAAGCTCTTGTAGCTTGGTGGCAGTGATTGGAGAATTCTCTCAATGACGCAATCATCTGGAAGATTAACTCCCAACTGAATCAAGTGATTATTATACCCAGACATTTTGAGTATATGCTCACTGACAGAACTGTTCTCTTCCATCTTGCAGCTATAGAACTTATTGGAGACTTCATATCTCTCAATCCGGGCATTTGCTTGAAATATTAACTTCAACTCCTGAAACATCTCATATGCTCCATGACGTTCAAAACGTCATTGAAGTCCCGATTCTAAGCCGTAAAGCATGGCACACTGAACTATCGAGTAGTCATCAGCTTTGCTCTGCCAGACGTTCATAACATCTGGTGTTGCTCCAGCAACAGGCCTGGCACCCAGCGGTGCTTCCAGGACGTAATTCTTCTGTGCAGCAATGAGGATAATCCTCAAGTTACGGACCCAGTCCGTGTAATTGCTACCATCATCTTTCAACTTTGCTTTCTCAAGGAACGCATTAAAATTCAACGGAACAACAACACGAGCCATCTATCTACAATCAACATAAACAAGCAAGATACTATCAGGTACTAAGTTCATCATAAATTTAAGTTCAATTAATCATATTACTTAAGAACTCCCACTTAGATACACATCCCTCTAATCCGCTAAGTGATCACGTGATCCAAATCAACTAAACCATGTCCGATCATCACATGAGATGGAGTAGTTTCATCGGTGAACATCATTATGTTGATCATATCTACTATATGATTCACGCTCGACCTTTCGGTCTCCGTGTTCCGAGGCCATATCTGTATATGCTTGGCTCGTCAAGTATAACCTGAGTATTCCGCGTGTGCAACTGTTTTGCACCCGTTGTATTTGAACGTAGAGCCTATCACACCCGATCATCACGTGGTGTCTCAGCATGAAGAAATTTGCAACGGTGCATACTCAGGGAGAACACTTCTTGATAATTTAGTGAGAGATCATCTTATAATGCTACCATCAAACAAAGCAAGATAAGATGCATAAAAGATAAACATGACATGCAATCAATATAAGTGATATGATATGGCCATCATCATCTTGTGGTTGTGATCTCCATCTCCGAAGCACCGTCATGATCACCATCGTCACCGGCGCGACACCTTGATCTCCATCGTAGCGTCGTTGTCGTCTTGCCAATCTTATGCTTCCACGACTATCGCTACCGCTTAGTGATAAAGTAAAGCATTACATCGCGATTGCATTGCATACAATAAAGCGACAACCATATGGCTCCTGCCAGTTGCCGATAACTCGGTTACAAAACATGATCATCTCATACAATAAAATTTAGCATCATGTCTTGACCATATCACATCACAACATGCCCTGCAAAAACAAGTTAGACGTCCTCTACTTTGTTGTTGCAATGTTTACGTGGCTGCTACGGGCTTAAGCAAGAACCAATCTCACCTACGCATCAAAACCACAACGATAGTTTGTCAAATAGACTCCGTTTAACCTTCGCAAGGACCGGGCGTAGCCACACTAGGTTCAACTAAAGTTGGAGAGACAGTCGCCCGCAAGCCACCTGTGTGCAAAGCACATCGGGGGAACCGGTCTCGCGTAAGCGTACGCGTAAGGTTGGTCCGGGTCGTCTCGTCCAACAATACCGCCGAACCAAAGTATGACATGCTGGTAGGCAGTATGACTTATATCGCCCACAAATCACTTGTATTCTACTCGTGCAAATAACATCAAACCATAAAACCTAGGTTCTGATACCACTGTTGGGGAACGTAGTAATTTCAAAAAAATTCCTACACACACGCAAGATCATGGTGATGCACAAAAACGAGAGGAGAGTATGATCTACATACCCTTGTAGATCGCAACGGAAGCGTTGACACAACGTAGAGGAAGTAGTCGTACGTCTTCTTCCCGATCCGACCGATCCAAGCACCGTTACTCCGGCACCTCCGAGTTCTTAGCACACGTACAGCTCGATGACGATCCCCGGGCTCCGATCCAGCAAAGCTTCGGGGAGGAGTTCCGTCAGCACGACGGCGTGATGACGATCTTGATGTTCTACCGACGCAGGGCTTCGCCTAAGCACTACAACGATATGATCGAGGTGGAATATGGTGGCAGGGGGCACCACACACAATTAATGAACGATCTAAATGATCAGCTTGTGTGTCTAGAGGTGCGCCCTGCCTCCGTATATAAAGGAGCCAAGGGGGAGGGTGCGGCCGGCCAGGAGGCGGGCGCAGGAGGAGTCCTACTCCTACCGGGAGTAGGACTCCCCCCAATCCTAGTTGGACTAGGATTCCCCAAGGGGGAAAGAGAGAAAGGGGGGTCGGCCACCTCTCCTAGTCCTAATAGGACTAGGGGAGGGGGGAGGCGCGCGGCCACCTTGGGCTGCCCCTTTCTCCTTTCCACTAAAGCCCATTAAGGCCCATATGGCTCCCGAGGGGTTCCGGTAACCTCCCGGTACTCCGGTAAAATCCCGATTTCACCCGGAACACTTCCGATATCCAAATATAGGCTTCCAATATATCAATCTTTATGTCTCGACCATTTGGAGACTCCTCGTCATGTCCGTGATCATATCCGGGACTCCGAACTAACTTCCGTACATCAAAATGCATAAACTCATAATAACTTTCATCGTAACGTTAAGCGTGCGGACCCTACGGTTCGAGAACAATGTAGACATGACTGAGACACATCTCCGGTCAATAACCAATAGCGGGACCTAGATGCCCATATTGGCTCCTACATATTCTATGAAGATCTTTATCGGTCAGACTGCATAACAACATACGTTGTTCCCTTTGTCATCGGTATGTTACTTGCCCAAGATTCGATCGTCGGTATCCAATACCTAGTTCAATCTCGTTACCGGCAAGTCTCTTTACTCGTTCCGTAATACATCATCTCGCAACTAACTCATTAGTCACAATGCTTGCAAGGCTTATGTGATGTGCATTACCAAGAGGGCCCAGAGATACCTCTCCGACAATCGGAGTGACAAATCCTAATCTCGAAATATGCGAACCCAACATCTACCTTTGGATACACCTGTAGAGCTCCTTTATAATCACCCAATTACGTTGTGATGTTTGGTAGCACACAAAGTGTTCCTCCGGTAAACGGGAGTTGCATAATCTCATAGTCATAGGAACATGTATAAGTCATGAAGAAAGCAATAGCAACATACTAAACGATCGGGTGCTAAGCTAATGAAATGGGTCATGTCCATCAGATCATTCAACTAATGATGTGACCTCGTTAATCAAATAAAAACACATTGTTCATGGTTAGGAAACATAACCATCTTTGATTAATGAGCTAGTCAAGTAGAGGCATACTAGTGACACTAAGTTTGTCTATGTATTCACACATGTATTATGTTTCCGGTTAATACAATTCTAGCATGAATAATAAACATTTATCATGATATAAGGAAATAAATAATAACTTTATTATTGCCTCTAGGGCATATTTCCTTCACCTTGCCCGTGCAAAGGTGCACTGGGGTAAGCTGGACGGTGAGAAGCTTGTGAGGGACGGGCCGCCGCCGGGGAAGGAGCATCGCAAGCCCGAGAACTACTATAAGGATGTTCTTGCGGGTGCCCGCCTTGTGGCAGATGAATGTACCAAGGATGTAATTTTTGAATGAACTTGCTCGTGTTTATCCTGTGCGCTGAAAACTTGTTCATATGCGCTAAGCAATGCTTTTTGAATTTAAAATATTACTTTTTGTGCGGCCGTTTGTCAAATAATTGAGAGATGGCCAGTCGTCGGCTTCTGCCCCCGTGCCACTAGTGCCGGGGTGTTCGGGATAAACCTGAGGGCTCTTTTTCCCAGAGTTGGGTCCTTCGAGGGAGGCGCTCAGCACAACGAACCAGGCAATCGGACTATAATGCTTGAACACTCTCACTTAGCCATAGAACTCTATAATTTTAAATTTCGGCGAAGCCCCTAGTTCGGAAGACCGAGTTTGGGGCGCTATCCATCCCTTGGCCGGACAAAGCCAGCTCCTCGCTCGAAGCGGCATAAGCCTTTAGGGACTCAAAAAACCTCTCGAATAGCGACCGGTCTCTCGCCACATCATGACAGTCAGTTTTAGCTTTCTCCACTGAGGTGCTTAACCCAGCTCAACCGGGGCACAATCGCAGTGGTTCTCCTGGTGCTACCTTAGCCGATATAGCGGAACGTAGGGCACCAAAACATAGGAGCCGGGCAAACCCAACTATTGACCCAAATCATGATTCGGAGCCGACGCATATAGTGCTATAAGTTCGGGGTGCCACACTTGTGAAAGTGTACGGACTTCTCACGCCATATTTATGGGTACTAAAGCCCCTGGCGTATTTTGTCGTACCACAGTGTACGGGCGCAACATGTCATAAACATATATATGAAAAGAAGATAATGCAAAAAATAGACAAAAAGCTATGCATTGTTTATAGAGAGGCTATTTATCAAAGCCGAACGATACAAATAGTGCGGTAAGCAAAAGATATTGGACTATTTAGTATGTCCTGACCAGGGGCAGGCCGCGGAATTGTATTTAGAATAGGTATACCGCTCGTAACAGAGACCACCTGGAATTTCCATAATGCGGCATGGCTTGTCTGCCTCCCTGGATCTTGCATCGTTTGTGCGGCAGTCGAATTGCCGAACAGGTCGTTCGAAGTATGGAGTCCTGAAAGTAAGAAAAAATTAAAAAAAGAATCCCGCAGCCCCTAGTACGTTTTAAGCCGTATTTTGGGCATGCCGTTATTGTGCCCCTTCCCCTGTGCCCATGGTATTTCAAGGGCGTAGTTATGTACGCGAGGTACTGGTTTCGCTATGTCGCGAGGGCTGGGGTTGGGGCCGCATTGCTACGCTTGTTCAGAGTGTGCTAGGCGGTCCTGCTGTCGGTTACTCCGGGCACGCTTGGCAGTGTCTGGCTTTTTAACGGCCGGACTGGAGAATTGCCTAAGAAGGCTACTTTGCACTTCCGCTGCGAGAGCCGCCGTGTGCTCCTCCATACGGAGGGAGCGTTCGGTGTTTCCGTTGACCGTGATTACTCCTCAAGGGACTGGCATCTTGAGCTTGAGATATGCGTAGTGCGGCACTGCATTGAACTTTGCGAACGCGGTTCGTCTGAGCAGGGCGTGATAGCCACTGTGAAACGGGACTATATCGAAGATTAACTCTTTGCTTCGGAAATTGTCCGGGGATCCAAAGACCACGTCAAGTGTTACTGAGCCTGTACAGTTGGCTTCTACACCTGGTATAATGCCTTTAAAGGTCGTTTTTGTGGGCTTAATCCTTGAGGGATCTATGCCCATTTTCCGCACTGTATCCTGATAAAGCAGGTTCAGGCTGCTGCCGCCGTCCATGAGAACTCTTGTGAGATGAAATCCGTCGATGATTGGGTCGAGAACCAATGCGGTGAAGCCGCCATGACGGATGCTAGTGGGATGGTCCCTTCGATCAAAAGTGATCGGGCAGGAGGACCATGGGTTGAACTTCGGGGCGACTGGCTCCATCGCGTATACGTCCCGTAGCGCACGCTTCCGCTCCCTCTTGGGAATGCGGGTTGCGTATATCATGTTCACCGTCCGCACTTGTGGGGGAAAACCTTTCTATCCACTGTTGTTCGGCGGCTTGGGCTCCTCCTCGTCGTCGCTGTGCAGCCCCTTGTCTTTGTTTTCGGCTCTTAACTTGCCTGCCTGCTTGAACACCCAATAATCTCTGTTAGTGTGATTGGCTGGCCTTTCGGGGGTGCCATGTATCTGGCACAAGCGGTCGAGTATTCGGTCCAAACTGGACGGGCCCTGAGTATTCTTTTTGAATGGCTTTTTCTGCTGGCCGGATTTATAGCCTTTGAATCCGGCATTGACTGCCGTGTCTTCATTGCTGTCATTTTTGCTTATTCCGACGTGTCGTGCCACTTTTGTCCTTGGAATCCGAATTACCAGGGTTCTTTGATAAGTTGTTACTGCGAGCTAGCCAGCTGTCTTCTCCCGCACAAAAGCGGGTCATGAGTGTCGTGAGGGCTGCCATAGATTTCGGCTTTTCCTGTCCCAGGTGCCGGGCAAGCCATTCGCCGCGGATGTTATGCTTGAAGGCTGCTAGGGCCTCTGCATCCGGATAGTCGACTATCTGGTTTTTCTTTGTTAGGAACCGTGTCCAGAATTGTCTGGCCGATTCCTCTGGCTGCAGAATTATGTGGCTTAAGTCGTCGGCATCCGGTGGTCGCACGTAAGTGCCCTGGAAGTTGTCGAGGAATGGGGCTTCTAGGTCCTCCCAAGAACCAATTGAGTCTACTGGCAAGCTGTTAAGCCAATGCCGGGCCGGTCCTTTAAGTTTGAGCGGGAGGTATTTGATGGCGTGTAGATCATCGCCGCGTGCCATGTGGATGTGAAAGAGATAATCCTCAATCCATACCGTCGGATCTGTTGTGCCATCATACGATTCGATGTTTACGGGTTTGAAACCCTCTAGGATTTTATGATCCATTACTTCATTCGTGAAGCATAGCGGGTGTGCGGCGCCTCTGTACTGGGCTATATCACGACGCAGCTCGGAAGAGCTATATCTGTTGTGTTCTGCCCGGCCAGATTTGTTGTATCCAGAGTGAAGGTCATCGTCACGTGCCATAGGGCGCCTGCGCGATCCGTAGATCGATCTTGTTTGTCTTGCCTTGTCCTCCAGTACTTCTCGCAGGTCTGGCGCATTTTCCCGTGCCTTAGTTGAGCGGCATCGGGGCATGGCTTGGGTGGAGGGCCGAGAGACCTCTCTGTCGCGGCCACGAGGTGGCCGGTCTGCCATGGCATGCGTTGGTGATGTAGGTGCTTCCTCCTCTGATCGGGGTAGCGGCCTGCGCTTTGGGTAACTCTTGGAGGGGCGTTCTAGTTCATACTCTTCGGCCACAAGGACTTCAGTCCATCTGTCAGCTAGCAAATCTCGGGCAGCTCTAAGCTGCTGCTGCTTTTTCTTGAGGCTGCTTGCCGTGGCTAAAAGCCTGTGTCTAAAACGCTCTTGTTCGGCTGGGTCTGATGGTATGACGAATTCGTCGTCATCGAGGCTTGCCTCGTCTTCGGAGGGAGGCATATAGTTATCATGCTCAACCTCTTGGTCTGCGGCTCTCTCATGAGGGCTGGCTTCTCCATCTTCCTGTGCCTGATCTTGCTGAGGTGGGTGTTCTTCGGCGCTATCCGGGGTAGTATTATCTC
Organism: Triticum monococcum; assembly: GCA_034509565.1. Taxonomy (NCBI): domain Eukaryota; kingdom Viridiplantae; phylum Streptophyta; class Magnoliopsida; order Poales; family Poaceae; genus Triticum; species Triticum monococcum. Next base: position 704,363,191 of record CM067847.1, read on the forward strand.
CCGTGCCGAAATCACCGTTTTTGCTTTGGCGGGATCTAGAGCGGCGCCGCTGACGCCGGCGCTCTGGCTCTTTCCTGGGGTTGTCATCCCCCACTGTTCCATCGCCATCTCCATCTTTTGGAGTGTCCACCATATATATGTCATATGAAGAGGTGGCCTTCCAGCGCCCTACAGGTGATGGTTCCTGTTCGTCTCCTACATCGTCGTCCATACCGTCGATGTCTTCAGAGCCGAAGTCAAGCATGTCGGTTAAATCGTCGACAGTGGCTACAAAGTGGGTGGTGGGTGGGCTTTGAATTTTTTCATCGTCCGCATCCCATCCTTGCTGACCGTAATCCGGTCAGGGATCTCCTGATAAAGAGAGAGACTTAAGGGAATTCAGGATGACGCCAAAAGGTGATTGCTGAAAGATGTCTGCGGCGGTGAACTCCATTATCGGCGCCCAATCGGATTCGATCGGCAGGGGCGCGGGCGGTTCGGAGTCCGGGAAGGAGTCCGGATCCTCGGAGTCACGGGTCATGCATAGTGCGGGGCTAGCGTTCGGCTCGATCACCTTTGGGATTGCAGCCCCCGATGTGGCGTCCAACTGCTCGTCCTCGATTGGCGCAATAGGCTCCGAGTTAGAGGTTGGAACCGATGCGTGAGCGGCCTCCAGGACACTGTCCGGAGGCAGAGCTAGATCATGCCCCTCGAGATAGTGCGGCGCGCTTGGCCGTGGCTCGAACCCGTCGAAGATCAAGTCTCCGCGGATGTCAGCCGTGTAGTTTAAGCTTCCAAACCTGACTTGATGGCCAGGGGCGTAGCTTTCGATCTGCTCCAAGTGGCCAAGAGAATCGGCCCGCAGAGCGAAACCGCCGAAGACGAAGATCTGTCTGGGGAGAAAAGTCTCACCCTGGACCGCATCGTTGTTGATGGTCAAAGGAGCCATCGGACCTAACGGCAACGACACAGAGGAACTCTTAATGAAAGCACCAATGTCGGTGTCAAAACCGGCGGATCTCGGGTAGGGGGTCCCGAACTGTGCGTCTAGGCCGGATGGTAACAGGAGGCAGGGAACACGATGTTTTACCCAGGTTCGGGCCCTCTTGATGGAGGTAAAACCCTACGTACTGCTTGATTAATATTGAAGATATGGGTAGTACAAGAGTAGATCTACCACAATATCAAGGAGGCTAAACCCTAGAAGCTAGCCTATGGTATGATTGTTGTCTATGGAGTTGATGAGGTTGTCCTATAGACTAAAACCCTCCGGTTTATATAGACACCGGATAGGGTTAGGGTTACATAGAGTCAGTTACAATGATAGGAGATCTTGAATATCCGCATCTCCAAGCTTGCCCTCCACACCAAGGAAAGTCCCATCCGGACACGGGACGTAGTCTTCAATCTTGTATCTTCATAGTCCTGGAGTCCGGCTGAAGGTATAGTCCGGCTACCCGAACACCCCCTAATCCAGGACTCCCCCAGTCGTCGATCATGATGTAGTTCTCTGGACAAGTGCAATCTTCACCTTCTCCTCCAGTTGCGAGAAATCCCATGAACACTTTTAGCTTCTTCTTCAGATCATCATTCTTCTCTACTAGTGTTGCTATTTCCTCCTCATATCCATCGCGTGTAGACTTGAGTTCTTCCTCCAGCTCCGTGATCTTGGTCATGGCTTTCTTCAGGTCTATCATGTCTTCACACATCTGGTTCTCATGGCGTCGAATGTACTGGTTTAACTCCTGGATGAAAGCTGCAATTGATCTATCCTTCCTGGTGCTGATCATCTCCCATTGCTCATCTCGGCGCCCACAAATCTGGTAGATAGTATCCTTGAGATCCTTGTGGTAAACTTCTCCAATGCACCCCATAGTGATGTGGGCTGCCATGCTCTTTCCTAGACTCCAGGTTGGTGCATCAAAGGAAAACTCTATGGGCTCAGTGACGGGCATGAACGTCCTTCCTGGAACTTGAACTTGAATCATCCAGCGTTCCTCTTCAGGTAAAGTGGCGTTGTAGGTCCCGGGGAAGCTTGGTACTCCGATGTTCAGGTATCTAGTGACTTCCTTCAAGTGACGTCCAAAGGGTGTATCTTCATCCGGTTGCGTGAACTTGTTCCTTGCATCCGCCATCCTAAAAGAGTAGAAAAGATGAGGAGTCAGAAATGAGAAGAGTGAGTAGTGATCTAGGGCTTTTAGCTTAGTTGTCGTGTCCTACAGCCAGCGTGTGCTCTGATACCATCTTGTAGCGACCAGACCTCAAACAGTCTGATCTCTATGCTTTAGTGTCATCCCTGGATCAGTAATGCTGACACGCACAGTACTTGAAGGATTTATAACAAAGTAGCAATCACACAGTTATTACATCGATTGTCTCAAAAGAGAACTTCTTACAATAAGTATGGCTTAAGGCCATCTAAGAACGATAACATCGGAAGGCTTGGAAGATAAGTGAGTCCATCAACTCCAATGGCATCATTGAGTATAGAACCATGACCTAAAGGCACCTTACTCGTCGTCTGAAAAGTCTGCAACATGAACGTTCCAGCCCGAAAACGGGTCAGCGCATGGAATATGCTGGCAATGTAACACATAGAGAGTAATGAAAGAATAAAGCTATACTACATGCATATATGGCTGGTGGAAAGCTCTATGGTTACAGTTTTTGCATAAAGCCAATTTTTCCCTACTGCAAAGGAATAAATTTTATTTAACTATCATGGTGGTTGTTAAACATTGAGAAGATAGACATCCTCTCAATTCCAATTAAGTATCATCATTAAAACCCAACAGTATTATTAAAGTAACATGATGAGATTCACATGATAATCCGAGTACTAGATACTCAAGACGTCCATAGCCGGGGACACGGCTAACCATGATTAGTTTATACACTCTGCAGAGGTTTGCGCACTTTTCCCCACAAGACTCGATCTCCTCCGTTGGGATTCTTGCACTACACGATGTTTGAGAAACGGATGACCGAGACATAGTCTTTCAGAAGTGCTAGCACCTTATGATCGGGTAGATAGTACCAACCTACATCCCCTACATCTGCTAGTCTACCACTGTAAGAGTTCGCATGACTTAGTCAACTATGCTAGAGCCCATAGTAGCTTGTGGCTACACACGGAAGTTTCTAGTATGAATAATCTCATGATCCCTTTGAGCCTGGGTGGCGGTTCATAACGAAAAATAGGCAATCGCTGCAATACCCAGGTGCCTCAATCCACCCAGATGTGTGTTTAAGTTGCCACCTTAAATAATCCATTAATTTATCAATCTCACATCTGTCATGGATACACTCACCCAATCCACGTCTACTAGCATAGCATGGCATAATAAGCAAACGTAGAAATAACTCCCAAGGGTTTGATAATAAAACAGGTAATAGGTACTACCTCATCTACTTCCCAAAACCCACATTTTAATTACATCCTAATCATGCAATTGTTTGAGGATTGATCTAATGCAATAAAACTGGGTAGTAAAGAGGTATGATCAAAGTGTTACTTGCCTTGCTGATGATCCGCGAAACCTAGAGATTCAAAGTAGCAAGCGGCGCACTCCGGGTACTCTATCGCAAACAAACAAGCATACAATAAGTACTCATCTAATGCACGGGTAAAACTCAAATAAGAAATCTAACCAGAAAGTTCAACTTAAGAACTCCGGTTGCAAAAAGAATCAAATCGAACGAAACAACGAAAGTCAAACAGTGAAAGAAACAAACTTCGTTTACTAATCTAGATCTAAGTCAAATTTTACAGAAGCAAAAAGTTGTTTGAGTTGTTTAAACGAAAAGAGGGTTTCGAGACAAAACTCTAGGCGCTTGAATCGCCTGATTCCGAGAAACGAGCGAAAAGATAAACTAAAACGAAAATTGGATCAGAAATCGCGATCAGAAATAATCGCGGAAAATCCGAGAAAAAGAAAAACTAATGAACAGATTAACGAACGAACGTTCGTTATCCGAAACTAAACGGTGAACGGGTTCGTTAAAACGAACGAACGAGCGAACGCCCGCTAAAAAAAGAACCGATAAAACCAATCTAAAAAACTAAACCTAGGGTTTCTAAAAAAACCGGATCGGTTTTTCTTAGAAAACCGGGGTGGCGGGCGGCTACCTCGGCTCGGGCTCCGGCGAGGTCCGGCGGGGCTCCAGTGGCGGTGGGCGGCGTGGGGTGGCGGGGTGGTGGCTCTTGGTGGCGGCGGCGCAAGGCGGCGGGGCGGCGGTGGCTTGCGGCGGCAGCGCAAGGCGGCGGGGTGGCGATGGCTTGGGGCGGCGGCGGCTCCGGCTGTGGGGCTCCAGGGGGCCCCGGGTCGGTTTATAAAGGGGGGGGTGGCGACGGTGGCTTGCAGGAGGGGCTGAGGCGGCGTGGCCCTCCCGGACTCGGCGGCGGCGGCGATCGGGACTCCGGTCCCGATCCGGATGCGGGAGGCGGCGGCGGCTGGGCCTTCAGCCCAGTCGGGCGCGGGGGATTTTTTTCTAAAAAATAATCCCGCCAAACTAAGAAAAATCCTAGAAAATAAATAAAAATCTTTAAATACCAAAACAAATTTTCACCGTCTAAATAAAATATTTAGAACAGGATGAACATTTTCTTGGCCCTAAAATGCAGCTTTGAAAACGTGCCATTTTTCCTAGATTCAAATAAAATAGCGAGAAAATCCGAAATAAAATCTTACTTGATTTTTTTATTAAACCTTCAATATTTCTTTATTTTGGGAAAGTCATTTTATTTTGTCTCTCATATTTTTAATATAGAAATAATTGAAGATAAAATAAATAAAATCAATGATCCTATTTTCAAAATTTGAGAAAAACTCAAATGTGAAGATAACGAAATCCCCAACTCTCTCCGTGGGTCCTTGAGTTGCGTAGAATTTCTGGATCAGGCCAAAAGCAAATAAAATATGATATGCAGTGATGACCTAATGTATAACATTCCAAATTGAAAATTTGGGATGTTACAATGAAATTGGTGATGGAGCATGGTTGATGATGACGATGGCGACGGATTCCCCTCTCCGGAGCCCCGAACGAACTCCAGATCAGCCCTCCCGAGAGATTTTAGGGCTTGGCGGCGGCATCGTATCGTAAAACGCGATGATTTCTTCTCTCTGATTTTTTGCTCCCCGAAACTCAATATATGGAGGTGAAGTTGGAGTCGGAGAGGCAACAGGGGGCCCACGAGGTAGGGGGGCACGCCCCCACCTTCATGGAGAGGTGGTGGCCCCCCTGGCCTTCATCTTTTGTAGGTATTTTTCTTATTTTTTGAAAAATGGCTCCATGAAGTTTGAGGTCATTCCGAGAACGTTTGCTCCTGCACATAAATAACACCATGGTAATTCTGCTGAAAACAGCGTCAGTCCGGGTTAGTTCCATTCAAATCATGCAAGTTAGAATCCAAAACAAGGGTAAAAGTGTTTGGAAAAGTAGATACGTTGGAGACGTATCATGCACCTTTAGAGCATCTCCAATAGCCGCGCCAAACTAGCGCAGCGCCGCAAAATTGCCCGTTTTAGCGCGCGCGCAACCGGTATAGTGGCTCCAGCGGGCGCGCAAAAACAGCGCGCGCGGCATATCTAGTTCAACGCGTGGGCCTGAACGGGATCACGCGCCGCTTATTTGTTGCGCCCACTCTCGCGCGCTGGACTCTCACGCGCTCGCTCGCAACTCCCACCCCCCCCCCCATCCAGCCGTGCCGCCACCGCCGCCCGCGCCACCCGGCGACCGTTCCGGCACTTCCTCGGCCTATCCCCATGCCGTGACGGCTTCTCCGCCCCCCTCTAGTCCCGCTGCCCCTCGCGCGCGTCCTCGTTCGACGAACAGCACCCGTGCGCTCGCTATCGCTCGGCGCCCGCAAGGTGTTCGACAAAATGCCTGCAAGGTATGTATTGCTCAAACGTCATGAATTTGGTGCATGTTGATTCTAGTTTTTATAGCATAGTATGGAGCGTTGTAGATGAGTTTGTCGTATGATTACTCCGAAGAAGAATTTGATATGGAAGAGGAGGAGGATCTTGCAATTATCCTAGCGATGCATATCAATAAAAAACCAAAGCACGGTGGTTCGGTTATGGGTCGGCAGAAAATTTGGAGGGATAGGATCGATGCCCATAACATATTGATGAGGCACTATTTCATGGAGAATCCCACATACCCAGAGTCATACTTTCGTCGCCGGTTTAGGATGAGCACTGAGTTGTTCAGGCGCATTGCAGAGAATCTAGCAAGCCATGACCGGTTTTTTCAGCAAAGGAGGAATGCCGCCGGAGAGCTTGGGCATAGCACCTTTCAGAAGGTGACAGCCGCTTTGCGTATGTTGGCATACGGTATCCCGGTTGATCTAGTTGATGATCACTTGTCTATGGGTGAGAGTCAAGCCATAATGTGTGTCAAGCGCTTCGCAGTCAGAATAGTGCAAGTGTTTGGCGAGGAGTATTTGAGATCTCCCAAAATGCTGAAGACGCCGCAAGGCTATTGGCGATGAACAAAGCTCGCGGCTTTCCTGGCATGGTTGGCTCAATAGATTGCATGCATGGGAGTTGGAAGAATTGTCCAAAGGCATGGCATGGGCAATTCCACGGGCAAAAAAAGGGTTCCACTATAATCCTTAAAGCAATGGCCGATTAAGAGACTTGGATTTGACATGCATTCTTTGGAATGCCTGGATCTTTGAATGACATCAATGTTGTCAACCGGTCACCACTGATGAGTAAGATTGCAAATGGTGAGTTGCCACCGGTGCAGTTTGTAGCAAATGGCCGTACATATAACTATGGCTATTATCTAGCGGATGACATCTATCCAAAGTGGCAAACCTTCGTGAAGCCGTTGAAAAAGCCGGAAGGTAAGAAAAATCTTGATTTCCACAATGCTCAGGCGACGGCTAGAAAAGATGTGGAGCGAGCTTTTGGGATTTTGCAAGCCCAATTTGCTATTGTGAGAGGACCGGCTAGATTTTGGGATCAAAAAATGCTTTGGTACATCATGCACGCTTGTGTGATCATGCACAACATGATCATCGAGAATGGGCGTGGCCAAGATTTAGACTACTCACAATATGAGCTCTGGGGCCATCCCGTCCGAGTGCGACGGAGGGCTGAAAGGGTGGCCCGTTTTGTTGCCTCCTATCATGCCATTCGACGTCCCGCAGCGCACAATGACCTTCAGAAGGATCTAATTGAGAAGTGGTGGGCATGGCATGGACAACAAAGAGCATGATTTGTGCGTACGACATTGTATTGTTCATGAACTATTTGTTGTGTTTATTGCACTATTTGTTGTACTGAACAATAAACTATTTGTTTGGGTTGTAATAACGAAATTAAACTATTTATTGTTGATTTATTTTGTTATAGTTTGATCATTTTTGCTTCTATTTGAAATGCATACGTTGTTTGTGCGAGTCGCGCGCGCTGCTGGAGCTGCGCGCGCGCTGCATTTTAGCACGGCTGCTGGAGCCAGCGCTGCCGCCGTGCCAAACCAGGCAATGGGCACGCAGCAAAGTAGGTTTTAGCGCGCGACGCGTTCGGCGGCTGTTGGAGATGCTCTTGTTCCTTGTTCGTAGTCTCAGTTATCACTTGTTGGTGTCACCTATCCTGTTCTCTTGTTGGACTTATATTATTGGCATTCTCGCTACTTTTGCCGATGTTTTTTTATTTTGACTTGATTTATAAGAGTATTTTCTCACGAAAATGCCAAACGGAGACCGAGCTCCATGAAGGCCTTTATTTGAAAACTTCAAAATTCAAACTTCTCAGTTTAAAAAATTTCTGAAAATAAATACACATGTAGCGAGATACATAATATACATGTGTGCAAGTTTTTAGGTCGAAATACAGTAAAATGTGAGCTACACAAAAAAGACAAATCGGATGCTTTTTAGCATATGTACTGTTCATCTTTAAAGTCCATGATTTTGTTTTTTTGTGCAGCTCGCAATTCAAGGTATTTCATCCTGAAAGTTTTCACACATACACTTTACATCCTTGCATACATGTGTAATTTTTTTCAGAATTTTTTTAAACCAAAATTTATGAATTTTGAATTTTTCAAAATAAAAGGCTCCATGGAGCTCGGTCTCCAAAATGCCCTACTCATTTTCTCATCGCTATGTATCCGTTCGGCCGTTTGGTAACACACAATGAAATCCTATTTTGAGCCATATTAGCTAAAGATATATTGTGGGCACCATGAATTCAGGATTACTGATAGCTTACCACTCATGCCAAGTGGTGTTCCATTTCTTAGGTTAATTACTTCTTTCGGAAAAATGCCGCTTGTTTCTTTATTGCACCAAGCTGTTCAGCAAGAAAGTTAGTCAGAGTTCTAAGTGTCAAATTTAATACCATAGCGAATCCGCTGAAGTACTAGTTATTTCATATGTCATCCCTGTTATTTACTTGTGTTTGAGCCTACCATACCTGCTTTTTTTGTTTTTTGTTTTCAAAAAGGGGAAGATCCCCAGCCTCTGCATCAGAACGATGCATACAACCATATTTATTAATAAGCAAATAAGTTCAATAGAGGTCTTGAAGTCTCAAACAAAAGAACCAAAAATGCTCACAAAGAGCAGAAGAGTAAAAGTAAAGCCACAACCAGCTGGCGAAAAATAAAGATAAGAAAATGAATTGCTTATCCTATTACATAACCGTTATCCAAACCGGTTGAAAATAGCCTGTGCTACCATCTCCCATCAGATAGATCCAGTAACCAAACGCTCCGTGGCCTCCGTCGGAGTGAGTAGTGACCACGTAGGGATCAACGCAGTGGCTCGGAAGATAACCTACAAAAAATGAGTATTTGTGGTTCTGTTAAAGACCAAATCATTTCTGCAATTCCAGACTGCCCATAATAAAGCACATACTCCTACATGAATGTGTCTCGCTGTTTTGAAATCTATCCCATCAAGCCACGTCCCAAATAACGTGTTGATATTATTCGGAGGAGTAATATTAAAGGCTATGTGAACTGTCCGCCATAATTTTTTTTCCAACGGGCAGTCAAGAAAGAGGTGTTTGATGGATTCGTCCCGATCACAACGACTACATCTAGTAGATCCTGTCCAGTTGCGTTTTGCCAAGTTGTCCTTAGTTAAAATGACTTGTTTGTGTATAAACCACATAAACACTTTAGCTCTCAAAGGTACTTTGACATTTCAAACATGTTTCGAACTAGGAATAGAGCTAGAGTTGATAACATCCAGATACATGGATTTCACCGTAAACTCTCCATTCCTAGTTAGCTTCCAGCACAACTGATTGAAGGAAATATGCCCTAGAGGCAATAATAAAGTTATTATTTATTTCCTTATTTCATGATAAATGTTTATTATTCATGCTAGAATTGTATTAACCGGAAACATAATACATGTGTGAATACATAGACAAACAGAGTGTCACTAGTATGCCTCTACTTGACTAGCTCGTTAATCAAAGATGGTTATGTTTCCCAACCATGGACAAAGAGTTGTTATTTGATTAACGGGATCACATCATTAGTTGAATGATCTGATTGACATGACCCATCCCATTAGCTTAGCACCCGATCGTTTAGTATGTTGCTATTGCTTTCTTCATGACTTATACATGTTCCTATGACTATGAGATTATGTAACTCCCGTGTGCCGGAGGAACACTTTGTGTGCTACCAAATGTCACAATGTAACTGGGTGATTATAAAGGTGCTCTACAGGTGTCTCCAAAAGTGCATGTTGGGTTGACGTATTTCGAGATTAGGATTTGTCACTCCGATCGTCGAACAGGTATCTCTGGGCCCTCTCGGTAATCCACATCACTTAAGCCTTGCAAGAAATGCAACTAATAAGTTAGTTGCGAGATGATGTATTACGGAACGAGTAAAGAGACTTGCCGGTAACGAGATTGAACTAGGTATTGGATACCGACGATCGAATCTCGGGCAAGTAACATACCGATGACAAAGGGAACAACGTATGTTGTTATGCGGTCTGACCGACAAAAGATCTTCATAGAATATATAGGAGCCAATATGGGCATCCAGGTCCCGCTATTGGTTATTGACCGGAGACGTGTCTCGGTCATGTCTACATTGTTCTCGAACCCATAGGGTCCGCATGCTTAAGGTTTCGATGACAGTTATATTATGAGTTTATGAGTTTTGATGTACCGAAGGAGTTCGGAGTCCCGGATGAGATCGGGGACATGACGAGGAGTCTCGAAATGGTCGAGACGTAAAGATCGATATATTGGACGACTATATTCGGACATCAGAAAGGTTCCGAGTGATTCGGGTATTTTTCGGAGTACCGGGTAGTTACGGGAGAAGCAATGGGCCTTGATGGGCTTTAGTGGGAAGAGGAGAAAGGGCCAAGGGGCTGCTGCGCCCCCCCTCCCCTGTGGTCCGAATTGGACTAGGGAAAAGGGGGCCGGCCACCTTTCCTTCTCCTCTACTTCCATCTCCCTTCCTCCCCTCTTGGTGGACTCCTACTAGGACTTGGAGTCCTAGTAGGACTCCACATCCTGGCCGCACCAATTGCCTTGGCCGGCCTCCTCCTCCTCCATCCTTTATATACTGAGGCAAGGGGCACCCTAGAGACACAAGTTGATCCACATGATCTTATTCTTAGCCGTGTGCGGCGCCCCCTGCCACCATAGTCCTCGATAATATTGTAGCGGTGCTTAGGCGAAGCCCTGCGACAGTAGTACATCAAGATCGTCACCACGCCGTCGTGCTGACGGAACTCTTCCCCGACACTTTGCTGGATCAGAGTCCGGGGATCGTCATCGAGCTGAACGTGTGCTAAAACTCGGAGGTGCCGTAGTTTCGGTGCTTGATCAGTCGGGCCGTGAAGACGTACGACTACATCAACCAAACGCTTTCATTGTCGATCTACTAGGGTACGTAGATCACACTCTCCCCTCGTTGCTACGCATCACCATGATCTTGCGTGTGCGTAGGAATTTTTTTGAAATTACTACGTTCCCTAACAGTGGCATCCGAGCCTTGGTTTTATGGTTTGATGTTATGTGCACGAGTAGAACAGAAGTAAGTTGTGGGCGATATAAGTCATACTGCCTACCAGCATGTCATACTTTGGTTCGGCGGTATTGTTGCATGAAGCGGCCCGGACCGACATTACGCGTATGCTTACGCGAGACCGGTTCTCCCGACGTGCTTTGCACATAGGTGGCTTGCGGGTGACTGTTTCTCCAACTTTAGTTGAACCGAGTGTGGCTACGCCCGGTCCTTGCGAAGGTTAAAACGGCATCAACTTGACAAACTATCGTTGTGGTTTTGATGCGTAGGTAAGATTGGTTCTTGCTTAAGCCCGTAGCAGCCACGTAAAACTTGCAACAAACAAAGTAGAGGACGTCTAACTTGTTTTTGCAGGGCATGTTGTGATGTGATATGGTCAAGACATGATGCTAAATTTTATTGTATGAGATGATCATGTTTTGTAACCGAGTTATCGGCAACTGGCAGGAGCCATATAGTTGTCGCTTTATTGTATGCAATGCAATCGCGCTGTAATGCTTTACTTTATCACTAAGCGGTAGCGATAGTCGCGGAAGCATAAAAGTGGTGAGACGACAACGATGCTGCGATGGAGATCAAGGTGTCGCGCCGGTGACGATGGTGATCATGACGGTGCTTCGGAGATGGAGATCACAGGCACAACATGATGATGGCCATATCATATCACTTATATTGATTGCATGTGATGTTTATCTTTTATGCATCTTATCTTGCTTTGATTGACGGTAGCATTATAAGATGATCTCTCACTAAATTATCAAGAAGTGTTCTCCCTGAGTATGCACCGTTGCGAAAGTTCTTCGTGCTGAGACACCACGTGATGATCGGGTATGATAGGCTCTACGTTCAAATACAACGGGTGCAAAACAGTTCCACACGCGGAATACTCAGGTTATACTTGATGAGCCAAGCATATGCAGATATGGAACACGGAGACCGAAAGGTCGAGCGTGAATCATATAGTAGATATGATCAACATAGTGATGTTCACCATTGAAACTACTCCATCTCACGTGATGATCGGACATGGTTTAGTTGATTTGGATCACGTGATCACTTAGAGGATTAGAGGGATGTCTGTCTAAGTGGGAGTTCTTAAGTAATATGATTAATTGAACTTAAATTTATCATGAACTTAGTCCTGGTAGTATTAGCATATCTATGTTGTAGATCAACAGCTCGCGTTGTTGCTTTCATATGTTTATTTTGATATGTTCCTAGAGAAAATTGTGTTCAAAGATGTTAGTAGCAATGATGCGGATTGGATCCGTGATCTGAGGTTTATCCTCATTGCTGCACAGAAGAATTATGTCCTTGATGCACCGCTAGGTGACAGACCTATTGCAGGAGCAGATGTAGACGTTATGAACGTTTGGCTAAGCTCAATAGGATGACTACTTGATAGTTTAGTGCACCATGCTTAACGGCTTAGAATCGGGACTTCAAAGAAGTTTTGAACGTCATGGACCATATGAGATGTTCTAGGAGTTGAAGTTAATATTTCAAGGAAATACCCGAGTTGAGAGATATGAAGTCTCCAACAAGTTCTATAGCTAAAAGATGGAGGAGAATCGCTCAACTAGTGAGCATGTGCTCAGATTGTCTGGGTACTACAATCACTTGAATCAAGCGGGAGTTAATCTTCCAGATAAGATAGTGATTGACAGAATTCTCTAGTCATCATCACCAAGTTAGTAGAACTTCGTGATGAACTATAGTATGCAAGGGATGACGAAAACGAATCCCGAGCTTTTCATGATGATGAAATCGATGGAGGTAGAAATCAAGAAAGAGCATCAAGTGTTGATGGTTGACAAGATCACTAGTTTCAAGAAAAGGGCAAAGGGAAAAAGGGGAACTTCAAGAAAAACAGCAAGCAAGTTGCTGCTCATGTGAAGAAGCCCAAGTCTGGTCCTAAGCCTGAGACTAAGTACTTCTACTCCAAAGGGAATGGTCACTGGAAGCAGAACTGCCCCAAGTATTTGGCGGATAAGAAGGATGGCAAAGTGAACAAAAGTATATTTGATATACATGTTATTGATGTGTACTTTACTAGTGTTTATAGAAACCCCTCAGTATTTGATACTGGTTGCTAAGAGTAGTAACTCGAAACGGGAGTTGCAGAATAAACAGAGACTAGTTAAGGGTAAAGTGACGATGTGTGTTCGAAGTGGTTCCAAGATTGATATGATCATCATCGCACACTCCCTATAAATTCGGGATTAGTGTTGAACCTAAATAAGTGTTATTTGGTGTTTACGTTGAGCATAAATATGATTTGATCATGTTTATTGTAATACGGTTATTCATTTAAGTAAGAGAATAAATTGTTGTTCTGTTTACATGAATAAAACCTTATATGGTTACACACCCAATGAACATAGTTCGTTGGATCTCGATCATAGTGATACACATAATCATAATATTGAAACCAAAAGATGCAAAGTTAATAATGATAGTGCAACTTATTTGTAGCACTGCCGTTTAGGTCATATTGGTGTAAAGCGCATGAAGAAACTCCATGCTGATGGGCTTTTGGAATCACTTGATTATGAATCAGTTGATGCTTGCGAACCATGCCTCATGGGCAAGATGACTAAGACTTTGTTCTTCGGAACAATGAAGCGAGCAACAGATTTGTTGGAAATCATACATACTGATGTATGTGGTCCGATGAATATTGAGGCTCACGATAGGTATCATTATTTTCTGATCTTCACAGATGATTTGAGCAGATATGAGTATATCTACTTGATGAAACATAAGTCTGAAACATTTGAAAAGTTCAAAGAATTTCAGAGTGAAGTGGAGAATCATCGTAACAAGAAAATAAGGCTTCTACGATCTGATCGTGGAGACAAATTTTTGAGTTACGAGTTTGGTCTTCAATTAAAACAATGTGGAATAGTTTCACAAATTCGTGCCACCCGGAACACCACAGCATAATGGTGTGTCCGAACGTCATAGCCGTACTTTATTAGATATAGTGCAAATCTATGATGTTTCTTACCAATTTACCACTATCGTTTTTGAGGTTATGCATTAAAGACAGCTGCATTCACGTTAAAAAGGGGCACCATCTAAGTCCGTTGAGACGACACAATCTGAACTGTGGTTTAGCAAGAAACCAAAGTTGTCGTTTCTTAAAGTTTGGGGTTGTGATGCTTATGTGAAAAAGTTTCATCCTGATAAGCTCAAAACCAAATCGGAGAAATATGTCTTCATAGGATACCCAAAAGGAGACTGTTGGGTACACCTTCTATCACAGATCCTAAGGCAAGACATTCGTTGCTTATAATGGATCCTTTCTAGAGAAGGAGTTTCTCTCGAAAGAAGTGAGTGGGAGGAAAGTAGAACTTGATAAGGTAATTGTACCTTCTCCCTTATTGGAAAGTAGATCATCACAGAAATCTGTTCCTGTGACTACTACACCAATTAGTGAGGAAGCTAATGATGATGATCATAAAACTTCAGATCAAGTTACTACCGAATCTCGTAGGTAAACCAGAGTGAGATCCGCACCAGAGTGGTACAGTAATCATGTTCTGGAAGTCATGTTACTAGACCATGACGAACTTGTGAACTATGAGGAAGCGATGATGAGCCCAGATTCCGCAAAATGGCTTGAGGCCATGAAATCTGAGATGGGATTCATGTATGAAAACAAAGTATGTACTTTGGTTGACCTGCCCGATGATCGGCAAGCCATAGAAAATAAATGGATCTTCAAGAGGAAGACGGACGTTGATAGTAGTGTTACTATCTACAAAGCTAGAATTGTCGCAAAAGGTTTTCGACAAGTTCAAAGTGTTGACTACGATGAGAGTTTCTCACTCGTATCTATGCTTAAGTCTGTCCGAGTCATGTTAGCAATTGCCGCATTTTATGAAATCTGGCAACTGGATAAACAAAATTGCATTCCTTAATGGATTTCTTAAAGAAGAGTTGTATATGATGCAACCAGTAGGTTTTGTCAATCCTAAAGGTGCTAACAAAATATGCAAGCTCCAGTGATTCATCTATGGACTGGTGCAAGCATCTCAGAGTTGGAATACACGCTTTGATAAGTTGATCAAAGCATATAGTTTTATACAGACTTGCGGTGAAGCCTGTATTTACAAGAAAGTGAGTGGGAGCACTACAGCATTTCTGATAAGTATATGTGAATGACATATTGTTGATCGGAAATAATGTAGAATTATTCTGCAAAGCATAAAGGAGTATTTGAAAGGAGTTTTTCAAAGAAAGACCTCGGTGAAGCTGCTTACATATTGAGCATCAAGATCTATAGAGATAGATCAAGACGCTTGATAAGTTTTTTCAATGAGTACATACCTTGACAAGATTTTGAAGTAGTTCAAAATGGAACAGTCAAAGAAAGAGTTTCTTGCCTATGTTACAAGGTGTGAAATTGAGTAAGACTCAAAGCCCGACCACGGCAGAAGATAGAAAGAGAATGAATGTCATTCCCTATGCGTTGGTCATAGGTTCTATAAAGTATGCCATGCTGTGTACCAGATCTATTGTATACCCTACCACTGAGTTTGGCAAGGGAATACAATGGTGATCTAGGACTAGATCACTGGACAGCGGTCAAAATTATCCTTAATGGAATAAGGATATGTTTCTCCATTATGGAAGTGAAAAAAGGTTCGTCGTAAAGGGTTACGCCAATGCAAGTTTTGACACTAATCTAGATGACTCTAAGTCTCGGTCTAGATACATATTGAAAGTGGGAGCAATTAGGTAGAGTAGCTCCATGCAGAGCATTGTTGACATAGAAATTTGCAAAATACATGCGGATCTGAATGTGGCAGACCCGTTGACTAAGATTCTCTCACAAGCAAAACATGATCACACCTTAGTACTCTTTGGGTGTTAATCACATAGCGATGTGAACTAGATTACTGAATCCAGTAAACCCTTTGGGTGTTGGTCACATGGCGATGTGAACTACGGGTGTTAATCACATGGTGATGTGAACTATTGCTGTTAAATCACATGATGATGTGAAGTAGATTATTGACTCTAGTGCAAGTGGGAGACTGAAGGAAATATGCCCTAGAGGCAATAATAAAGTTATTATTTATTTCCTTATTTCATGATAAATGTTTATTATTCATGCTAGAATTGTATTAACCGAAAACATAATACATGTGTGAATACATAGACAAACAGAGTGTCAGTAGTATGCCTCTACTTGACTAGCTCGTTAATCAAAGATGGTTATGTTTCCCAACCATGAACAAAGAGTTGTTATTTGATTAACGGGATCACATCATTACTTGAATGATCTGATTGACATGACCCATCCCATTAGCTTAGCACCCGATCGTTTAGTATGTTGCTATTGCTTTCTTCATGACTTATACATGTTCCTATGACTATGAGATTATGTAACTCCCGTGTGCCGGAGGAACACTTCGTGTGCTACCAAACGTCACAACGTAACTGGGTGATTATAAAGGTGCTCTACAGGTGTCTCCAAAGGTGCATGTTGGGTTGACGTATTTCGAGATTAGGATTTGTCACTCCGATCGTCGAACTGGTATCTCTGGGCCCTCTCGGTAATGCACATCACTTAAGCCTTGCAAGCAATGCAACTAATAAGTTAGTTGCGAGATGATGTATTACGGAACGAGTAAAGAGACTTGCCGATAACGAGATTGAACTAGGTATTGGATACCGACGATCGAATCTCGGGCAAGTAACATACCGATGACAAAGGGAACAACGTATGTTGTTATGCGGTCTGACCGATAAAAGATCTTCGTAGAATATGTAGGAGCCAATATGGGCATCCAGGTCCCGCTATTGGTTATTGACCGGAGACGTGTCTCGGTCATGTCTACATTGTTCTCGAACCCGTAGGGTCCGCACGCTTAAGGTTTCGATGACAGTTATATTATGAGTTTATGAGTTTTGATGTACCGAAGGAGTTCGGAGTCCTGGATGAGATCGGGGACATGACGAGGAGTCTCGAAATGGTCGAGACGTAAAGATCGATATATTGGACGACTATATTCGGACATCAGAAAGGTTCCGAGTGATTCGGATATTTTTCGGAGTACTGGGTAGTTACGGGAGAAGCAATGGGCCTTGATGGGCTTTATTGCGAAGAGGAGAAAGGGCCAAGGGGCTGCTGCGCCCCCCCTCCCCTCTGGTCCGAATTGGACTAGGGAAAAGGGGGCCGGCCACCTTTCCTTCTCCTGTACTTCCTTCTCCCTTCCTCCCCTCTTGTTGGACTCCTACTAGGACTTGGAGTCCTAGTAGGACTCCACATCCTGGCCGCACCAATTGCCTTGGCCGGCCTCCTCCTCCTCCATCCTTTATATACTGAGGCAAGGGGCACCCTAGAGACACAAGTTGATTCACGTGATCTTATTCTTAGCCGTGTGCGCGGCCCCTGCCACCATAGTCCTCGATAATATTGTAGCGGTGCTTAGGCGAAGCCCTGCGACAGTAGTACATCAAGATCGTCACCACGCCGTCGTGCTGACGGAACTCTTCCCCGACACTTTGCTGGATCGGAGTCTGGGGATCGTCATCGAGCTGAACGTGTGCTAAAACTCAGAGGTGCCGTAGTTTCGGTGCTTGATCGGTCGGACCGTGAAGACGTACGACTACATCAACCAAACGCTTCCGTTGTCGATCTACTAGGGTACGTAGATCACACTCTCCCCTCGTTGCTACGCATCACCATGATCTTGCGTGTGCGTAGGAAATTTTTTGAAATTACTATGTTCCCTAACACTAATCGGGTCATTGAGAAAGCTAAACATCCATCAGTCGTCTCACAAGATGGAGCCAAGCTTTCCAACGGTTTACGACTAGCGTTCTCCTGAAGTGAATATTGAGAGGAGTTGACTGAAGTACTGTCGCAACAAATGCGTCTCTCCGTTGAACAATGCTATAAAAAGACAAATATTGAAGCTCGAGGGGTGTTTCCCCTAGCCATGTATCCTCCCAGAATCTCGTAGAGGTACCGTTTCCGACAATAAACTTTGTCCTATTGAAAAAAACTGATTTAAATCTCACCAGTCCTTCTCCAAAAAGGTGAGTCGGTCGGCCTCACTGTCACCTGGGAGAAAGTTTTGGAGTGAAGGTACCTATTACGCAGAATCTGTGCCCATGTGGCCTCCATCTCTAGAGATAGCTTATACAGTCACTTGCTAAGAAGACATATGTTCTTCACATCAAGATTTTCGATACCTAGACCCCATTGGTCTTTCGGTCGACAAATAATATCCCATTTAGCGAGTCTATATTTTCTCTTCAGATCATCACTCTGCCAGAAGAAGCGGGAACGATAAAAGTCTAGTCTTTTCCAAACTCCAACTGGTACCTTGAAAAAAGACAAGAGAAACATGGGCATACTTGTGAGAACCGAATTAATGAAAATTAATCGGCCCCGTATGACATCAGCTTGCCCTTCCAGCAACTGAATTTCTTCTCAAATCGATCCTCAATGCACTTCCATTATCTACTTGTTAGCTTACGATGGTGAATTGGGATACCCAAATACGTGTAAGGTAAGGCCTCCAATTCACACCCGAACAATTGTTTGTATGCTCTTGTTCCTCATTGGCTCTTCCAAAACAAAACAATTTGCTTTTGTGGAATTTAATCTTTAATCCGGTTAATTGTTCAAATAAGCATAATACCAGCTTCATGTTTCTCGCTTTTGCCAAGTCATGCTCCATGAAGATAATAGTATCATCGGTGTAATATAGGATAGACACACCTTCATCAACTAGATGAGGTACCAGGCCACGTACTTGACCAGCATCCTTAGCCCTTCCTATTAGAATCGTCAACATGTCGACTACTATGTTAAACAAAATAGGCGACATCGGATCTCCTTGTCTCCACTACTAGAAAAGGGGATATAGCTAATATGGACATTAATGACGCATAATGTATGTGGTGCACCA
Organism: Triticum monococcum; assembly: GCA_034509565.1. Lineage (NCBI taxonomy): Eukaryota > Viridiplantae > Streptophyta > Magnoliopsida > Poales > Poaceae > Triticum > Triticum monococcum. The sequence goes on from CM067847.1 coordinate 704,382,132, forward strand.
CTGCTAAGGTGCGCTTGGTGTGTGGTGCGCCATTACTAGTTTTGAAAAAAAATTAGCAATGGCGCACCAGGGGAAAGTGCGCCATTACTAGTTGACATATTATGACGCACCTGTATAAGGTGCGCCATTACTATGTGTATGACTGGTCAAACCTTGGTCAAACTTAGTAATGGCGCACTTTGTGTAGGTGTGCCATTACTAAGTTTGACCAAGGTTTGACCAGGTCATACACATAGTAATGGCGCACTTTGTGAAGGTGCGCCATTACTATGTCAACTAGTAATGGCGCACTATGCCCTGGTGCGCCACTGCTAACCAAATGCACACCCCCCTGACCACCTTTTCAGTTAAAAAATAAAAGAAAATGATGGAAATGTCAAAAAATAAAATAAAAGAAAATAAGTTTCCCACATGATATGTGGTCTAGTTCTTGGGAAAATTTACAAATATGAATTTCGACTTTATTTGCAAAATCTCTCTGGAATTTAGTAAAATGGGCATAACTTTTGCATACGAACTCAGATTAAAAAGTTTTTTTATATGAAAAATCATCTACTCGAAAAGTTACATCCGAAATAAACTTAGGGAACCCTGTTCAAGATTTTCAGAATCCCAAAAAACCTAATAGAACGAAAGATACGGGGCTTTTAAGATCTAGAGGGGGAAAAATGAAAAAAAATTCAAACTTACTAGTGGCGCACCATTTGCTAGGTGCGCCACTAGTAACAGAACAAAAAATTGGTTTTGAATTTTTCTTTTGGATTTTTTTTTCAAAATATGATACGTAATATGACCGGGAAGTTTGAAATATTTTTCAAAATTTCAGCACACTCATGAACATGAACAAAGTCCTAGACATCAACAAGGTTTAATAGGATTGATATGATAGATATATGAACAAGTGCCTGTTAAGTGAGGTGGTGTGGGGGTTGGATAGAGCTGCGAAGTTAAGCGTGCTTGGGCTAGAGTAGTGTGAGGATGGGTGACCTTCCGGAAAGTTTGAACACTTAGTGTGATTTGACTTGAGATTAAGCATATTGACTTGAGATTAAGCCATAGTGACCCGAGATTAAGAAAAAAACGAAAGCGACGTTAGTATTTGTTACTAGTGGCGTGATAATAGTGACGCATATGTAGTGCGTCATTAATGGCCAAAACAAGTGCGCCACTAATTAGCCTTTTCCTACTAGTGTCAGGCCCTTATGTGTTTGGAAGTAGTGACCTATGCCGTCATTCACTTTAATTCCAACACTTCTTTTTTGCGTGAAAAATTCTACCTGGTGTCTTCAAGCCTGATCAAAACTTTTCATACGCAAGGCCTGTTGAAGAAATGGTCATTTGACTTTATCGTACGATTTTTTTGAAATCCACTTTGAAAACAACCCCATCTAATTTTTTCATGTGAATTTCATGGAGCGTTTTTTGAAGGACCACAACCCCTTCTAGAATGTTTCTGTCCGGCATAAAAGCAGTTTTCTCTAATGTTTATTGCACAAGTCTCCGTTCTATTTTTCTCTGTTGTTTTAGTTCAGGGTAGCAGCTTCGTTCTCTTTTTCTCTGATGTTTTACTTCAGGTAGCACGTCCACGGCAGCTAGCAGACGAAAGGACGTCCAACGTTACTGAGGATGCAAGTACTGAAGTTACATCCTTCTAGAAGACAGGGAGCCAAGTCCTGGAGAAACACGGCTTTGACATCCAGCGCTGGCCGAAGTCACAGCGGACCCAAAGCCGAAGATGCGTCGACACAAGACTCATTCTTGTCTTAGCATAGGCGGCATTCCACTACGTATGAATACAGAACGCCATCATTAAAAAAGATGACATGAGATAAAAATATCCAACGAAACCAATATGCTATGAGAAACTAAAAGTTCATTCTATCGTATTTAAAGTGGATTCAACATTACTAAGACACGAAAATTATAAATTCAAAACCACACGGCGGGCCTTGTATGCAAGCAACAAACATAAGAAAGAATATGACGCTGACTTGAACAAGGGTTTAGAAAAACTGCAATAAATTTACTCCATGAGGATGGCCCAGATTTGGAAGTGTGCCATGATGTGTGCAAAACATAGACCTCGCTACCAAAGATGTGTCGTCGTAGTCTATCTGCATGCACACTATGACAGCAGTCCTTCTATGCCAGCTGTGAGATTGCGCAGGGATCCCCAGCAGTCGTACACATCGTCCGAGCAGCTAGAGTGGATGTGCTTCTGTCATAGCTCGAAATTAATAGGGTTTGCTCTTTGCAGTACGTATATGGGTGGGTGGGGGGGGGGGGGGGCTACATTGTTGCTAGGGGCCTAGGGCAACACAAACATACTAAAAACACTCGTTGGTATGAATAGTGATGAACGATTTAGTGATAGTCATGGTAAGAAAAATTATAAATGTTCACAGCAACATTAGATCATATTTACACGGCCATATGTAATGTAAGACAACCAATTCAGTTCAAATATGTATGCATTATATTAGCAGGAAGAGCAAAAAGATCACTTCCACTTAAGCAGTTTCTATGATCAGGTCAACATGTAGGAAACATGTAGCCTTTGCGTTCACCAAGGAGAAGAGACTCTGGGCAAAGCTTTGTGCTCCTCCTTGGTGTATGTGTTGAGTCTTCTTTCCCTTCTGTGTGTTCTTGAGAGAAGAGAGAAACACAAGTGAGAGTTGTGAGAGAGGTAGAAGAAAAGCGGGGCGGCGCCGACAAAGACCAATTCTGTTTTTCCTTTGCCAGGTTGGTAACGAATCTGTCACAAGACGCCATGCAAAATTCCTTACCGCTGGTGGAACCCCACTTGCCCATATGAATTTCCAACATGACCGTGCACCAGATGGTCGCACGCCGCCCTTGGTTCGGCCTGTAGCCATATTTCCCTCGCCGCTGCCAGTGACAGCGCCGCGGGGCAAAGCCGTGACGGTTTTAGGCGGCGGCGGGACTCTTCTACAGTTCCTCTTCTTTCCTTCACGCTCGTCCCGTCGCCACCATCGCCCGGCCCTGCCGCGACGACGCACGAGCTCTCCGGCACCGCCCCGGCCCTCTCCTTCACGGATCCAACGGGTGGCAGCCAGAATACCCTGGCGCAACGCTCGACGGGGCCTCATGCATCCCTTGTTGGGGTCCTCTTGCCCTGCTCGTGATCCAGATCTACCACCAGCGGGCTGGGCTCCTCCACGCCCTGGAGCATGGTGGCCGGCATCAGGTGGGATGCGTCCTCGCTACTGGAGTTGGGCGCTGTCCGTCTGGATAAGATCTGGACCTAGCAGGCGGCTAGGGTTTGTGTACCTCAAGGCACGATGTTGGTGGCGGTGGTGCAGGCGGCTCTCCCGGCGGCTGCTCCGTGAGGTTTGGGGCTGAGCGTTCCTCTTCTCGGTAGTTGTCGCATCTGATCAAATCGATGAACGCCGTCGGGTGTTGGATTTGGGTGGTTTTCTCCTTATGACAAAACCGACCGGTCACTCGAGCTGCAGATTGTGGTGGACATCGGAGAATCTCTTTAGATTCGATGATTGCTGTCAGCGCCTTGTACCGCCAAAATTGTGGGATGCAACCAGAAGGCCCCGTTGTGGGTTTTGGCGGCTCTCCCTCCTACCAGTTCACCTTTGATGATGGTGTAAGGCAATTTATGGATGCAACTTGATGCAGAGGGTACATATGTGCAGCGGAGGCTCGATGCGGGTAGCTGCTGTGATAGCAGAAAAGTGGTGGCGCCAACACATGTTTGACTTCGATGTGGTGGTGCTGCTTGAGTACCTGGTCTTAAGCTCCGGGGTGAAAACCCTAGGTCAGACCTAAGTTGGTTATACCTGGCAATGATGATGTTCTTGCATCGTTACCTTGTTGAAGGCGTTTCTTGGATATGCTCGGACTTGTTCTTCAGGGTGAAAAACCTAGAGTCTAACCTTCGGTGGTTGGATCCGGTGACGGTGGCGCTTGAGCGTCATTTCCTTCTTGAAGATGTTGCTGTTGAAGAATCTCGTTGTCCCTGTGGTGTCAAGAGAAGGCTAGTGCAGATATGGATGTTTTCGTAGTTTGTCGACCGTTGTTTTTATCAATTCGGGTTTTTTTCTCGCTAAGGCATAACTTTGGTCTGGTATGACTTTGCTATTTGCCGGTGTGTTTTCTTGTGTGTGTGCGTTGGTGTTGGCTGTGTGCATCCTACCTATGCAGAGGCCGGGTGTGTACTCATTGTGTTTTGTATCTACTTGATGCTTCACTTTGAATCAATAAAATTAATCCTTTATCAAAAAATGATCAGATCAACAGATTGACAAATCGATTTCTGTTACTCCTCATTACAGAAGGAAATAAATAGTGGTACATACATTACAGATGATATTCTTTCAAAAAGTTAAAAAGCTGTTTTTCTTATTACTAGTACATGGCAAAAAAAAAAAACTGGCCTTCATCAATGTTTGAGACTGTGCCTGACCACGGTGAGTCTCCCTCTTGATCGTCGAGAGTTTTCTCCAAACCAGTACAAAAAGGCAACGAAACACATCTAGTGCCTTCGCATGCATCACTTGCGGAATAGTGCTGTTATACACACAATGGTTTCAGATGATTTCTGCACGACAGTGCATATCAGTTCGTTCATCCATATCATAAAATGGAGCAGATGGCCAGCACTCCCGTTGTGCAGCTGTCGTACATGCCTTTGTCGTCTGCAAAGCAGTTTCCCTTGCCGAAGTTACATCAGATCCAAAAGCTGCAATTGTGACAATACGAGACTACTTCTTCTTTAATCATAGCGGACATTCCAACCCTTTTCTGAAATGTATGACTGACCATGCATGTATTCGAACGCATTCTAGTAATACTTCAAACAATGAAACTAGTGTAAACAGTTGATCTGGCAGCTGGTTATGCGCTAGCAGTGTGCTTTCTGTGGATACGATTTGTCCCGATGCCTCCAAAGCCAATTTAAACAAATACACAGCTAGCAGAAGAGAACACCAGTCTCATTAGGCTAGCTCTAGGCTCTGGGCAATGGAAGTACTCATGTTAGAAGTTAGACTACCATACCGTATCAGAGTGGAGGGAAGGCGCGGATAAGGACTTGCATAAATAAGGACAAATAGGGAGAGGCACCTGGTGCACATGTTGGCGAGCACACTAAATCTAGATGTGAGTGCAAGCTGAAATACAAAAAAACACTCCTACGTAAGTAAAGTGGGTCCTCAAGAAGATCAATGTGCGTAAATTAACACCCTCGTTCCCTCTTTTATCTTTCATCGTCTCCTTTCTTTAAAGCTTCACTCGATGAGCCTCCCTCTCATGATTGTCCGGCCAAATAAAAATGGACATACGCAAGCAACTCCTTGGAATGCATCACTGGTTGAAATTGATCGAATGTTGATGCTGGGTAGACCCGAGACTGTTCTTCTTTTATCTTTGCTGGCACTCCACCACTGCATGCAAATCGAAAACATGACATGCACACATATATTCTACTTTCATCCTATAGTAGTACTACAGACTCCGAAGCTAGTGTGAACACTGGTTTCAAAGTGGGTCACAAGGTAGTAGACAAAAGAGACCATCCATATAAAAACCCTCAAGCTAAAACTAGAAAAAAATTTGACGTGTGTAGACGAAAGAGACCTTACAATAGACTGAGAAGTAGGAAGTTATGAAATACATGATTTTTTTTACTATAGACAATCACATGCTTCGATTGCAATAAATACACCATCTTACTCCATCTCAATGAATAATCTCTGAAGTATAGGACATTGAAATCAGAAATACCGATGACTTGGGAATTGGACCAAAAATAGCTTATGAGTTGGTTAGCCAAAGGATAAGTGGATCAGGTAATCTTATCTATACACGTCGGGGTCACAAGAACTATTCGCAAACGAAGCGCCAATAGGGACTAATATTTGATCGGGCCTGCCGGAAATCGACCATTCCATTTACCTTTCAGTTTGCCAGTCAAGCTAGGCTAGCTCTGGGCCGGACTATCTAAAATTTGGCGATGGTGTGAGATCTGGTGCTACTTTTGGGAAAAAATGAGGAATATATTCCATTTGGAGGGTTTGCTGGGTTCAATCATTTCAGAGATATTTTAGTGCTTCCTACCAAATGATGGGACATAATTCTTTTTGATTTTTTGATATATTTATTTCAAGATGTAAATAAGAAACTTCGGACTATATTCACCGATCAAGACGCTGGAACGGCCAGAATGGTGATAGAGCATGTATTTCAAGAAGTCCAAATCGCCTATGTACTTTTCACATTTTGCAAAATGTGGACAAACAATTATGTAGGTACGTACAAGTCTGATGTTAATGATTAATAATAACCGTCTCTTCTTGCAGATTTTAGTGCATGGACATATGAGTTTGATGATAATGCAAGTTTTGAAGAAACTTTTAACACTATCCGAAGCAATCTTTGTTTGATACTATTTATAAGGGAAAGCCGTAAAGGATAAGTGGGAAGAATGGTACATGAGGAATTTTTTCACCTTGGGAATGCAGAACACAGAACTAAGTGAGAGTTTAAAGCTTGATCTAATACACTATCCAAAGTCAGATTAGACAACATCCATTTTTATCGGACCGTTCAGAAGAGTTGTGACAGGAAAAACAGATACAAAGGTCATTTCAAAATGAAGCCACCCATGTTGGTGAAACCAATTATATTTACAGTCTTGTTATCTCTGAGTGTTGGGACATTATAAGAAGAATTCAAAGTTATTAGCAATCCTGCATAACAATTAAATAGCTAAACGTAGTTGTGCATAATTCAAGAGAATAGAACTATTATTCCGCCATTCTTTGAAAGTCCCTGACATGATAAATATTAAATTCTATCCTGCATATTACGTATTGAATCGTTAGCCTCGAGAAGCACAGTCGGGATCTATTCAACAAAGTCATGGAATAACTGTCGTAGAAATTCCAAAGTTGGAGGCCTTTCAGCACTAAAAAAGTTCTTCCATACAAATTGCACAACCTATTTTGAGGTACACAAATCGGATAACTTCGCCACCCAAATCGGATAAGTTCGCAGGTATGGATGTATCTAGATGTATTTTAGTTCTAGATACATCCATTCTGCGACAAGTAATTTGAAACGGAGGGAGTATGTTTGAATAGTGTTGATAGCATTAGTAAGCAAGTCGATGCATGCGCATATAATTTTGATAGGAGACATGATGCCGGTGGGACTCCTCAAGCATTAAATGATCTGTTGAGCATTGCACGCCGGAAAGAAAGACAATTGAAAAACAAAAGTTCAAAGAGAAAGAAAGAAAATCGCCTAATGCTGGAGCACCAGAAGAACCACCGAATTAATTTCCCTAATTCTTTAGTAGTACAAATAATATAAGTTGCAGTATTCTGCTTTAATGTTGTCAGTTGTTGCATTACCCGACAGCAAGGACAAAAAAGATCAGCACATCACATAATCAATTAATAGATAGAAATGAAAATTGTTTTGAAGAAAACATGGATTGATAGGCTAGTAAAGAGAAGAAAGGTAACACCATCAGAGGTATTGCCAAAATTTTATAGTACAAATAAATTAAGTTGCAGTAAACACCATCAGAGGTCAGAGGTATTGTCAAGAAGCAGTTGTAGTAAAAAAAATTAGATGCATATTACCAAAGGACTCCCTATAGGTGTGATACTGTTGACAACAAAACTCTAAAGGTGAATTTTTCGTGGAATTTTTTGAGCGTTTTCATTATGAATATGAAGGAAGTCTCTAATTTTATAGTACAAATAAACAATTTTGCAGTACTCTATTTTAACTCTCTTAGTTGTTGTATTTCCCAAGAGCCGGGAAACAAAAACCAGGAAATAAAAAGAATTAATAGCTAAAGAAATTTCAGTCAGAAATGAAAAGGCTTTTGATGAAAATGGAATCATTAGAAGTTACACAGACCTATTGATGGTACTCGTTTCTTAATTATGTGTCAAAAAGCATTTCAAGCACTGAATTTTTTTATGCTATATAACTGTCAATAATCCAGAATTGAAGTTTTGAAGATATATTGTTGGCATCATGAATTCTGAAATACCAATACACGAAGTCGTTCATTTCTTAAGTTACTGAAATTGTTCAGAAAACGCTACTTATTTCTTCATTGCACCAAGTTTTCTAGTAATTTTGGAAACTTTGTGCAGAGTTCTTAGTGTTAAAGTTCCGCAACACATTCATCCGGATGAAGTACTAGTTGTTCCATCTGTCATCTGTGTTGTTTACTCGTGTTTGAGGGGCTTCCGTACTGATATGAGCATGCATGTTTGTTCACACTACAGCAGCTTCTTTATGTGTTCAAAATCTTACAAGATTCTTTCTCTTTTTTACCTGAAGTTTTGTTTTCTCTCAAGTTTTGTTTGTTATATTATATTGAATAATATAATAAATATGACTTTGTTCACCCTTGGACGCCCGGGTTTTCAACCTGCTTTTCAAAAAAGGAAAATAAATAAAAATAAATCAGAAGTTTTAGTCCAGGTAAACGCTTCTTTCTATTTTTCTCTTAAGTTTTAGTTCAAGAACCACAACCACAACAACTGGCAGAGAATGCAGAGTACAGGATGGCACTAGAGTACTACAAAGGAGTTGGGACGTATGATGTTGATGGAGCAGTAATGTTATGCCCCTGACTGTGCTTCTACAAGTAAGGGGAGTCGAGTCCTGAAAAAGCGTGGCCCTTGCAAAACATCGCTGGCTGAAGTTACCACAAATGCAAAACTGAAGATGAGTGGACACAAGAGTGATTCTTATATAAGCATAGGCGGCACTTCCTCACTGCGTTTAAATCAAGAATTCGACCTGCAAGGATTCGATCGTGTCCTAGTTGCAGTTCTAACGACATATGTGACAACTAGCGGCGTATTGACAACATGTCTTCTACGGATATGATTTTCCCCATGTGTCCCAAGTTGGAGTAATACTCAAGCCTCTATTCCAGGCAAGGTTTTTTCCGTGAGATTCAGCCATTTGAATGAAGAAGACCCATGGTGAGTTTTGAACGTGGCACGTAGTATTATTTTGGTACGGAGCAGGGTAGAAATGAGTGGTGTGTTCAGTTTTTTGTTTGAAATTTTTTGAACGTGCGTGGTCTTCGTGTTAGTGTGCGTAGCATTTTTTGTTGCATGTGGGCCACCGTGGTCGGTTGATTTCGCCGCCCGAGAATTCTTCCGTCGTACGTGTCCCGCTTTGTGCATGTACTTTGACTGGCCGCCGGGTTGCCTGATTCGTGGATACTTCCCCTTCTGTGGGTCCCATTTTGTTGCTTTGTGCAGCTGCCACGTTGTAGATTGTTTTTGTGTGTTGCTGAAGGATTAGCACGTATGTATGTTCCTGAGACTACCGGCCGTGCCGCTGTTGCCGGGTATTCTAGAGATCGTTCTGTTGCATCTTCTTTTTTCGTTCCTGCTTCTGGTATTCTCAGAAGCCTATAAATATGTGCTTTGTTACATTTAGCATTCCATCTGCCTTTCGAGCGTCTCCACTTATATAGAATGTTCGTTTCTGTGGCTTGCCGGAACGGTCCCATTGTCCGGGTCGTCCTCCTGGGATTCGTGGTGCCGTTGCTGGTCGCCGTGATGTGCGAGGCCCTGCTGGAGGTGGCGGCGACGTGCAGGGTGGTCCAGCATTCACGGCGGATGCCGCTGCCCGTGGCCAATTGCAGGCCACTGTCAGTCCCTCGCCTGGCCCGCCGACTCTCCATCGACGGCCTTCTCCGGCGCGGCCAAGCGGTTGACATCGCCGCGGAGGACGACGACGCGGGGAACCGGGCGTCGTGGTCGATTCTGTCCAGCTGGTGGTGTGCGCGGCCGCGCAGGGCCAAAAGCTGGCACAAAACGGCTGTGCCGGCGACGCGCTGCGGAAGGGCACCAAGCTCCTCAAGGACCGTCTCGATCACAACCATGTCGCAACCATCATGCTATCGTCGGACACGCAACAACAAGAATCGAGGAAACACGACGAGAGCCCATTCCCAGCGCCGCCCGCAGGAAGCTCCGACGACGGCTCTACGCGCTTCAGTCACGTGGAGAGACCCATAAGCGGACCGTCCGACGACGCGTGGGTGTAGTCGCGCGCCGCCTGCCCTCAAGGAACAGCACGCACGGAGTCCAGAGCTCCTGGGGAGCATGCCTTCACCAAGTGCCTGGGCGGCCTGGTCAGCGTTGTCATGCAGAAGGTGATCCGCCGCCACTGGCCGGCGTCATTGCTGTAGGAAACTGACGCCTCGGGTAGGTTCGCGCCAACCGACGTGAGGAGGTGCTCCGGCTCATGTCGCTCGGTTGTTTCCTCCTGCCTTGCCGCCCTGTGTGCGAGCTTGCGGTTTGCGCATGAGCCCGCTACTGCGTTGCGTGTGGGCGTGGCTTGCATGATACTGCTGCTGCGTGTGTCTGCTAGCTGGGTGCTAGATTTATTCATTTGATACTCCCGTATTTTATTTGAAGTGTTTAATATCCGGTTGACCTTCTGGTAATCATTTGCTAAAAAGGCTGACGTTATATTTAGTAGTACTCCTACTATTTAGATTAGACTGTACAGCAACAGTGAATGTAGGATCGGAGCCGGCTGCTCGCCGGCAATGACGGCAACATAAACGCAATCCGCCCTTGCTATGGCGACCAAGCCAGGATGCACTGGGAGATGCAGTTGGGTACGTCGATCGTTCATGCTGCCGATTTTGCCAACGACGTCTGCGTCTGGTTCATCTACAACCAGGCTCTAGCTGATGGTGAGTTCCTCGACGTCTGGGCCGATCTAATGACCAGCTACGTGGTAGAGTAGGGTATAAGGGAGGATGCTTGGGGACTCTAATCACGTGGCCACCCCACATGCGCCTTTCTCAGTCTTTTTTTTTTCTCTCTCAGTCGCATGCACGTAGTAACACCGAGATTCATGCCCTGGGAAAATATGACAAGGCCAAAGAAAGATGGCGAGTTGGGATTCAGAGGTGTGCATTCTTTCAACGTCGCCATGCTAGCAAGGAAGCCCGGAGAATTCTAAATTCTAAAGAATCACACATCCCTCTGTCAACATTATGTATCAACAACGGCACATTTTTTCCTTCCTTTTTATTACAATTTCTATTTGCCACTTTATTTTCTTTTTTGTCGCATTTTAAAGTCTTTGTCGAAGGGTAAATCTGTCCAATGGGAATGGGATACGTGAATTAGTAGGGCATATGGCAGGGTACGTTTGTTAGGTGGGCTTAGCGGTTTTGTATGGCATGGAGAATATTCTCTTTGCATGGTTGCTGCATATGATTTGACCACGTGACCGGGTTCATTGCTTTGATTGAATTCTTGGCAGTTTGCATGGGATGGCGGTGTTCAGGATTTGCTTGCATGCGAGTTGTGTATGTTGTCTTCTGTTTTCTTTTCTTCAATGGTGATTTTCGTGGCCGGTTGTGTGGATAGGCGAAGCAAATATTTTGGTGTATATACATGTGTTGGCTGTTAGAGGCACAGTTAGCCAAATTTATGATCAAAATCCAAAATCCAAATATATGGCAGTTCATGTGCGACATTGAACTGAGACTTGATCAACTGGACGAATTTTACATGCATTGTCTATGTATTCCTACGGCTTGATATGCAGATATTGTAATGTTCTACTAAAAAGTATACACACAAAGGAGAGGCGACCAACCTAGATGCAATGGCCAGAAACAAGGCCTCATCTTACAAAAATTGTTCATTTGTGGTAGATATCTACTTCTCCTTTTTTTGAGCATACATAATAAGTTGTCGCAAGTAATAGCGTACCTATCCTCAAGGATTTACTTCGAAGAGTACAACTTGGTGAATCTAATTAGATGTTGTATCATCGAGTTTTTTTTTTACTCTTTCGAATAAAAAATGACACTTCCTCTGTGAAGTACGAAATCTTGGCCATAAGAGGGAGCATAATGTAGGAATTCTTGACCAGGTAGGTGATATATGTATGTATAATGAACTAGGAGTATTTCCTTTAGCTATTTGTAATGGAAGAAGTATGAAATCTTGGCTACATAGTTGAGATCTGCATTGAAGTATTTCTTTTTGCTAACTATAAATAGTTTTTCCAACTGACTTTTAGCAACTTTTCGACCATAAGTTGTTTGTTGTAGTATGTGAAATTGTCGTTGCCAAATGAAAATGAATTGCACAGTGGTTTGGCAGAGGGTGCATGCTTTGTTGTTTGGTGCTGGCGCGGGTGTAGGGAAGAGCTATTGGTAGTTATATTAATAATCTGACAAAGTTGTGTAAAATATCGCCAAGGTTTTCTTCCGTACTTCCTATCCTTAGACAAAGAATGGCATGCAACCGATACATGCATTGTTCATCTTTGATTAGTTGGCAAGTTAGCGATCAATATGATGTCAAGTAGTTCAAATACAAGTGGGTTTTTTCTTTCAAAAATTTCCATCAAATGCGCATTAAAGATTTTGTGGTGATCAAATAGTTGATTTTTTTTACCATGTCAGTGGTTGTACTTGGGATCAGATGTAAGTTTTAATTAGTTTTTTTGGTTATGGAATGTGAATGTTTTTAAATGTTAGCTATGGAAAGCACTCTTTTTTAGGTCTTTACTTTTGACTGTATTGAAGTGTTCCTTTCAACTTGGTGGATGGTCCCTTACTATGTAGATACCAATCTAAAAGTTTACATAAAAGATACATATTTGCTTATCTAAATTTCCATGACCAAAACAATTTGCTTTTGAGAGCCTCAAGTTATACAACAAATTTTATCCTGAGGTATCAATAGTGCGCATATGCGACGACTTCTTTGATGTGGTGCCCCTCCGTATGTACCCACAACGTCCATTTACTGAAGATCGTACCATCAGTTACATGGGTGGACGCCCATCGATGGGACGACCGGAACATTTTGCAAAAGCTCCTTATCATTTTATTATTGTTACTAATCCCGCGGGGGGTTACACTAGGATGATTTGATTTCAAACTTCGATGTCACTTACGCTCCATCTTGCCAAAATAGAGCTATCTCATGTCGTCTGTCGCTGCCAGTTAGATCATGTTTGGACTGTTGTGGTATCTTTTGTGTGTCTTGCCACCGTAGGGATTTCCGTCGTGTCTGTTTCTTTTCAGTAGAACCATGTTCAGCGAAAATAAGAGAACTCTCTCCAGAATGTAGTACTATCCCTTTTTCATTTACCTGTACGGTTATATGTAAGGTAGTTATGAATGAAGGCTTTTCCCCCTTATTTGCCTTCTGATATAAATGGTATGCATGCAGAAAATTCCAATGCCGACAATACGTCCTTCTCAACGGGCGCGGCGTGCCGCCGCGCAGGGTTCGCTAGTAAACAACTAGTGAAACATAACACCAATGTAGTCATACTGGTTTTCAATCAAGCTAGTTTCTAGGGCGAGCAACTGAAGTATTTACTCTACTCGAGAAGTTAGATCTAGCATGTTGTTCGAGATTAGAGGGAAAAAAAATAAGGACTTCTATAAATAAGGACACATAAGAGGAGGCGCTCGATGCCCTTGTCCATGAGCGTGCACTAAATCTAGCCGGTTCCCTCAAGCCTAAGAGCATCTCCAGCTGCGCCCCCCACAGGTCCTTTCCAGATGATTTTTCAATGCCGGCGCCAAAAAATCGGTCCAGTCGCGTCCCCAGGAGGCCGTTTTTCGCCGGTTTGGGCCGAAACAAGCGCCGGCAGACTCAGACCGAACCCGGCGCGCTGGGGGGCCCCGGGGGCGCCGGGGCGATTGCTTTGGCACGAAAGAGCCGCGGGCCAGCCAAGTCAGCGACACGCGCCTCGTCGTACTCGGGACGCCTCGGTTTCCCGCTGGGAATCAATGGCAAGGCTGCCGTCGGTCAGCCTTGCCATTGATTCCTCACGGGCGGCGCGACCACGCCTCCCCTCCCACCACACGTACACACGGCGCGGGGCTATAAAACCAGCGCCTTCCCTGGCCTTAGGCCACACCAGCACACAGCCGCCGCCGAGCACTGCCTCTCTCCTCGTGCGCAGCCGCCCGCCGACGTTCCTCCCCTACCCTCTCTCCCCAATCCCATCCCATGGCCGAGCGCTTCCCTGGCGACGCGGCGGCGGCCAACGGCTTCGGCCGCCGCTCGCTCCATGAGGGGGAGGCATACCTCTTCTTCGAGGAGAATATCCCGGCGCCACCGGACATGCGTGCCGGGCTGACGGGGTGGAGGCTCAGCAACGGGGGCATCCCCATTCCCCCAGTGCCCGCCGTCGATGCACGCCATGCCATCTTCGCCGCCAAGGTCGACCGCGTGCGGGCGTCCCTCACAGAGGAGCAGCGTGCCCTCCCCCAGTACGCCGCCGACAACCACGCGTCGTGGGCGGCGTACTTCCAGCGCCGGCAGGTGCAGCGGCTGGCGTCCACCAACGGGGCGCCGGTGGTGGGTGCGTCAAGAACACTGAGGGGCGCCGCGTATGGTGAGGCGCCCCCGACTGGGGCGCGCCGTCGTGAAGATGGAGCCAGGGCTCGCCGGCGGCGTCAAGGAGGAGCTCGACGACACGGCGACCTTGAAGTGGGCGCGCGACGACTGGGCGCAGACGGAGCTGCAGCGCCAGCGCCTCGCCTACGAGCAGTTAGAAGCTCGTCGCCGTGGCCGAGACGAGGGAGGCATCGTCGTCCTCGACGACAGCAATGACGACGCGCCGCCGCCACTGGTCCGCCAGGGCGACGCCGGGCAGGGGTCCAGCTGTTGGGGAGAGTATGTCCATGTACGCGCAAGATCATGGTGATGAATAGCAACGAGAGGGGAGAGTGTGTCCACGTACCCTCGTAGACCGAAAGCAGAAGCGTTAGCACAACGCGGTTGATGTAGTCGTACGTCTTCACGATCCGACCGATCAAGTACCGAACATACGACACCTCCGAGTTCAGCACACGTTCAGCCCGATGACGTCCCTCAAACTCCGATCCAGCCGAGTGTTGAGGGAGAGTTTCGTCAGCACGACGGCATGGTGACGATGATGATGTTCTACCGATGTAGGGCTTCGCCTAAGCACCGCTACAGTATTATCGAGGTGGACTATGGTGGAGGGGGGCACCGCGCATGGCTAAAAGATCAAACGATCAATTGTTATGTCTATGGGGTGCCCCTGCCCCCGTATATAAAGGAGCAAGGGAAGGATGCGGCCGGCCAGGGAGAGGCGCACCAAGGGGGAGTCCTACTCCCACTAGGAGTAGGACTCCTCCTATTCCTAGTAGGAGTCGGAGAGGGGGAAGTAAAGGGAGAGGGGGGAAAGGAAAGAGGGGGCCGGCCCCCTTGCCCTAAACCAATTCGGTTTGGGCCTTGGGGGGCGAGCCCCACACTCCCCTATCTGCCCTCTATTTCCACTAAGGCCCATTAAGCCCGGGGGGTTCCGGTAACCTCCCAGTACTCCGGTAAAATCCCGATTTCACCCGGAACACTTCCGATATCCAAACATAGGCTTCCAATATATCAATCTTCATGTCTCGACCATTTCGAGACTCCTCGTCATGTCCAGGATCACATCTGGGACTCCGAACAACCTTCGGTACATCAAAACATATAAACTCATAATATAATCGTCATCGAAACATTAAGCGTGCGGACCCTACGGGTTCGAGAACTATGTAGACATGACCGAGACATGTCTCTGGTCAATAACCAATAGCGGAACCTAGATGCTCATATTGGCTCCCACATATTCTACGAAGATCTTTATTGGTCAAACCGCATAACAACATACATTGTTCCCTTTGTCATTGGTATGTTACTTGCCCGAGATTCGATCGTCGGTATCTCAATACCTAGTTCAATCTCATTACCGGCAGGTCTCTTTACTCGTTCCGTAATACATCAACCCGCAACTAACTCATTAGTTGCAATGCTTGCAAGGCTTAAGTGATGTGCATTACCGAGAGGGCCCAAAGATACCTCTCCGACAATCGGAGTGACAAATCCTAATCTCGAAATACGCCAACCCAACAAGTATCTTTGGAGACACCTGTAGAGCACCTTTATAATCACCCAGTTACGTTGTGATGTTTCGTAGCACACAAAGTGTTCCTCCGGTAAACGGGAGTTGCATAATCTCATAGTCATAGGAACATGTATAAGTCATGAAGAAAGCAATAGCAACAAACTAAACGATCAGGTGCTAAGCTAACAGAATGGATCAAGTCAATCACATCATTCTCCTAATGATGTGATCCCATTAATCAAATGACAACTCATGTCTATGGTTAGGAAACATAACCATCTTTGATCAACGAGCTAGTCAAGTAGAGGCATACTAGTGACACTCTGTTTGTCTATGTATTCACACATGTATTATGTTTCCGATTAATACAATTCTAGCATGAATAATAAACATTTATCATGATATAAGGAAATAAATAATAACTTTATTATTGCCTCTAGGACATATTTCCTTCAGTCTCCCATTTGCACTAGAGTCAATAATCTAGTTCACATCGCCATGTGATTTAATACCAATAGTTCACATCACCATGTGATTAACACCTATAGTTCACATTGACATGTGACCAACACCCAAAGGGTTTACTAGAGTCAATAATCTAGTTCACATCGCTATGTGATTAACACCCAAAGGGTACTAAGGTCTGATCATGTTTTGCTTGTGAGAGAAGTTTAGTCAACGGGTCTGCCACATTCAGATCCGTAAGTATTTTACAAATTTCTATGTCAACAATGCTCTGCATGGAGCTACTCTAGCTAATTGCTCCCACTTTCAATATGTATCCAGATTGAGATTTAGAGTCATCTGGATCAGTGTCAAAATTTTCATCGATGTAGCCCTTTACGACGAACCTTTTTGTCACCTCCATAATCGAGAAACATATCCGTATTTCACTAAGGATAATTTTGACCGCTGTCCAGTGATCTACTCCTAGATCACTATTGTACTCCCTTGCCAAAAACAGTGTAGGGTATACAATAGATCTGGTACACAGCATGGCATATTTTATAGAACCTATGGCCAAGGCATAGGGAATGACTTTCATTATCTTTCTATCTTCTGCCGTGGTCGGGCTTTGAGTCTTACTCAGTTTCACACCTTGTAACACAGGAAAGAACTCTTTCTTTGACCGTTCCATTTTGAACTACTTCAAAATCTTGTCAAGGTATGTACTCATTGAAAAACTTATCAAGCATATTGATCTATCTCTATAGATCTTGATGCTCTATATGTAAGAAGCTTCACCGAGGTCTTTCTTTGAAAACTCCTTTCAAACACTCCTTTATGCTTTGCAGAATAATTCTACATTATCTCCGATCAACAATATGTCATTCATATATACTTATCAGAAATGTTGTAGTGCTGCCACTCACTTTCTTGTAAATACAGGCTTCACCGCAAGTCTGTATAAAACTATATGCTTTGATCAACTTATCAAAGCGTATATTCCAACTCCAAGATGCTTGCACTAGTCCATAGATGGATCGCTGGAGCTTGCATATTTTGTTAGCACCTTTAGGATTGACAAAACCTTCTGGTTGCATCATATACAACTCTTCTTTAATAAATCCATTAAGGAATGCAGTTTTGTTTATCCATTTGCCAGATTTCATAGAATGTGGCAATTGCTAACATGATTCGGACAGACTTAAGCATAGATACGAGTGAGAAACTCTCATCGTAGTCAATACCTTGAACTTGTCGAAAACCTTTTGCGACAATTCTAACTTTGTAGATAGTAATACTACTATCAGCGTCTGTCTTCCTCTTGAAGATCCATTTAATCTCAATGGCTCTCCAATCATTGGGCAAGTCAATCAAAGTCCATACTTTGTTCTCATACATGGATCTCATCTCAGATTTCATGGCCTCAAGCCATTTCGCGGAATCTGGGCTCATCATCGCTTCCTCATAGTTCGTAGGTTCGTCATGGTCAAGTAACATGACCTCCAGAACAGGATTACCGTACCACTCTGGTGCGGATCTCACTATGGTTTACCTACGAGGTTCGGTAGTAACTTGATCTGAAGTTACATGATGATCATCATTAGCTTCCCCACTAATTGGTGTAGTAGTCACAAGAACAGATTTCTGTGATGAACTACTTTCCAATAAGGGAGCAGGTATAGTTACCTCATCAAGTTCTACTTTCCTCCCACTCACTTCTTTCAAGAGAAACTCCTTCTCTAGAAAGGATCCATTCTCAGCAATGAATATCTTGCCTTCGGATCTGTGATAGAAGGTGTACCCAACATTTTCTTTTGAGTATCCTATGAAGACGCACTTCTCCGATTTGGATTTGAGCTTATCAGGTTGAAACTTTTTCACATAAGCATTGCAACCTAAAACTTTAAGAAACGACAGCTTATGTTTCTTGCCGAACCATAGTTCATACGGTGTCGTCTCAACGAATTTAGATGGTGCCCTATTTAACGTGAATGTAGCTGTCTCTAATGCATAACCCCAAAATGATAGTGGTAAATCGGTAAGAGACATCATAGATCGCACCATATCTAATAAAGTACGGTTACGACGTTCAGACACACCATTACGCTGTGGTGTTCCAGGTGGCATGAGTTTTATGAAACTATTCCACATTGTTTTAATTGAAGGCCAAACTCGTAATTCAAATATTCGCCTCTGCGATCAGATCATAGAAACTTTATTTTCTTGTTACGATGATTTTCCACTTCACTCTGAAATTCTTTGAATTTTTCAAATGTTTCAGACTTACGTTTCTTCAAGTAGATATACCCATATCTGCTCAAATCATCTGTGAAGGTCAGAAAAATAACGATACCCGCCGCGAGCCTCAACACTCATCGGACCTCATACATTAGGATGTATTATATCCAATAAGTTAGTTGCTCGCTCCATTGTTCTAGAGAACGGAGTCTTAGTCATCTTTGCCCATGAGGCATGGTTCGCAAACATCAAATGATTCATAATCAAGTGATTCTGAAAGCCCATCAGCATGGATTTTCTTCATGCGCTTTACACCAATATGACCTAAACGGTACTGCCACAAATAAGTTGCACTATCATTATTAACTTTGCATCTTTTGGCTTCAATATTATGAATATGTGTATCACTACGATCGAGATTCAACAAACCATTTTCATTGGGTGCATAACCATAGAAGGTTTTATTCATGTAAACAGAATAACAATTATTCTCTAACTTAAATGAATAACCATATTGGAATAAACATGATCAAATCATATTCATGCTCAACGCAAACACCAAATAACACTTATTTAGGTTCAACACTAATCCCGAAAGTGTAGGGAGTGTACGATGATGATCATATCAACCTTGGAACCACTTCCAACACACATCGTCACTTCACCCTTAACTAGTCTATGTTCATTCTGCAACTCCCGTTTCGAGTTACTACTCTTAGCAACTAAACTAGTTTCAAATACCGAGGGGTTGCTATAAACACTAGTAAAGTACACATCAATAACATGTATATCAATTATAGCATTTGTTCACTTTGCCATCCTTCTTATCCGCCAAATACTTGGGGCAGTTCCGCTTCCAGTGACCAGTCCCTTTGAAGTAGAAGCACTTAGTCTCATGCTTAGGTCCAGACTTGGGCTTCTTCACTTGAGCAGTAACTTGTTTGCTGTTCTTCTTGAAGTTCCCTTTATTTTTCTTTGCCCTTTTCTTGAAACTAGTGGTCTTGTTAATCATCAGCACTTGATGCTCTTTCTTGATTTCTACCTTCATCGATTTCATCATAATGAAAGGCTCGGGAATCGTTTTCGTCATCCCTTACATACTATAGTTCATCACGAAGTTCTACTAACTTGGTGATTGTGACTAGAGAATTTTGTCAATCACTATTTTATCTGGAAGATTAACTCCCACTTGATTCAAGCGATTGTAGTACCCAGACAATCTGAGCACATGCTCACTGCTTGAGCTAATCTCCTCCATCTTTTAGCTATAGAACTTGTTGAAGACTTCATATCTCTCAACTCAGGTATATGCTTGAAATATTAACTTCAACTCCTGGAACATCTCATATGGTCCATGACATTCAAAACGTCTTTGAAGTCCCGATTCTAAGCCGTTTAAGCATGGTGCACTAAACTATCAAGTAGTCATCATATTGAGCTAGCCAAACGTTCATAACATCTACATCTGCTCCTGCAATAGGTTTGTCACCTAGCGATGCATCAAGGACATAATTCTTTTGTGCAGCAATGAGGATAAACCTCAGATCACGGATCCAATCCGCATCATTGCTACTAACATCTTTCAACTTAGTTTTCTCTAGGAACATATCAAAAAATAAAACAGGGGAGCTAAACGCGAGCTATTGATCTACAACATAGATATGCTAATACTACCAGGACTAAGTTCATGATAAATTTAAGTTCAATTAATCATATTACTTAAAAACTCTCACTTAGATAGACATCCCTCTAATCCTCTAAGTGTTCACGTGATCCATATCAACTAAACCATGTCCGATCATCACGTGAGATGGAGTAGTTTCAATGGTGAACATCACTATGTTGATCATATCTACTATATGATTCACGCTCGACCTTTTGGTCTCAGTGTTCCGAGGCCATATCTGTTATTTGCTAGGCTCATCGAGTTTAACCTGAGTATTCCGCGTGTGCAACTGTTTTGCACCCGTTGTATTTGAACGTAGAGCCTATCACACCCGATCATCACGTGGTGTCTCAGCACGAAGAACTTTCGCAACGGTGCATACTCAGGGAGAACACTTGTACCTTGATAATTAGTGAGAGATCATCTTATAAAGATACCGTCGAACTAAGCAAAATAAGACGTATAAAAGATAAACATCATATGCAATCAAAATATGTGACATGATATGGCCATCATCATATTGTGCCTTTGATCTCCATCTCCAAAGCATCGTCATGATTTCCATTGTCACCGGCATGACACCATGATCTCCATCATCTTGATCTATATCAATGTTTCGTCACATTGTCGTCTCGCCAACTATTGCTCTTGCAATTATTGCTATCACATAGTGATAAAGTAAAGCAATTATTTGACGCTTGCATCTTATGCAATAAAGAGACAACCATAAGGCTTCTGTCAGTTGCCGATAACTTCAACAAAACATGATCATCTTATACAACAACTTATATCTTATCACGTCTTGACCATATCACATCACAACATGCCCTGCAAAAACAAGTTAGACGTCCTCCACTTTGTTGTTGCAAGTTTTACGTGGCTGCTATGGGCTGAGCAAGAACCGTTCTTACCTATGCATCAAAACCACAACGATAATTTGTCAAGTTAGTGTTGTTTTAACCTTCTCAAGGACCGGGCATAGCCACACTCGGTTCAACTAAAGTTAGAGAAACGGACACCCGCTAGTCACCGGTGTGTATAACACGACGGTAAAACCGGTCTCGCGTAAGCGTACACGTAATATTGGTCCGGGCCGCTTCATCCAACAATACTACTGAACCAAAGTGTGACATGCTGGTAAGCAGTATGACTTATATCGCCCACAACTCACTTGTGTTCTACTCGTGCATATTACATCAACGCATAAAACCAGGCTCGGATGCCACTGTTGGGGAACGTAGTAATTTCAAAACATTTCCTATGCACACGCAAGATCATGGTGATGCATAGCAACGAGAGGGCAGAGTGTGTCCACGTACCCTCGTAGACCGAAAGCGGAAGCGTTAGCACAACACGGTTGATGTAGTCGTACATCTTCACGATCCGACCGATCAAGTACCGAACGTATGGCACCTCCGAGTTCAGCACACGTTCAGCCCGATGACGTCCCTCGAACTCCGATCCAGCCGAGTGTTGAGGGAGAGTTTTGTCAGCACGACGGCGTGGTGACGATGATGATGTTCTACCGACGCAGGGCTTCACCTAAGCACCGCTACAGTATTATCTAGGTGGACTATGGTGGAGGCAGACGGCTAAAAGATCAAACGATCAATTGTTGTCTCTATGGGGTGCCCCCCTGCCCCCGTATATAAAGGAGCAAGGGGAGGAGGCGGCCGGCCAGGGAGAGGCGCGCCAAGGGGCAGTCCTACTCCCACTAGGAGTAGGACTCCTCCTATCCCTAGTAGGAGTAGGAGAGGGGGAAGGAAAGGGAGAGGGGGAAAAGGAAAGAGGGGCCCGGCCCCCCTTGCCCTAAACCAATTCGGTTTGGGCCTTGGGGGGCGTGCGCCACACTCCCCTTGCTGCCCGCTATTTCCACTAAGGCCCATGTAGGCCCATTAAGCCCCCCGGGGTTGCGGTAACCTTCCGGTACTCCGGTAAAATCCCGATTTCACCCGGAACATTTCCGATATCCAAACATAGGCTTCCAATATATCAATCTTCATGTCTCGACCATTTCGAGACTCCTCGTCATGTCAGGGATCACATCCGGGATTCCGGAAAACCTTTAGTACATCAAAACATATAAACTCATAATATAACCGTCATCGAAACGTTAAGCGTGCGGATCCTACGGGTTCGAGAACTATGTAGACATGACCGAGACATGTCTCCGGTCAATAACCAATAGCGGAACCTAGATGCTCATATTGGCTCCCACATATTCTACGAAGATCTTTATCGGTCAAACCGCATAACAACATATGTTGTTCCTTTTGTCATCGGTATGTTACTTGCCCGAGATTCGATCGTCGGTATCTCAATACCTAGTTCAATCTCGTTACCGGCAGGTCTCTTTACTCGTTTCGTAATACGTCAACCCGCAACTAACTCATTAATTGCAATGCTTGCAAGGCTTAAGTGATGTGCATTACCGAGAGGGCCCAGAGATACCTCCCCGACAATCGGAGTGATAAATACTAATCTCGAAATACGCCAACCCAACAAATACCTTTGGAGACACCTGTAGAACACCTTTATAATCACCCAGTTACATTGTGACGTTTGGTAGCACACGAAGTGTTCCTCCGGTAAACGGGAGTTGCATAGTCTCATAGTCATAGGAACATGTATAAGTCATGAAGAAAGCAATAGCAACAAACTAAACAATCAAGTGCTAAGCTAACAGAATGGGTCAAGTCAATCACATCATTCTCCTAATGATGTGATCCCGTTAATCAAATGACAACTCATGTCTATGGTTAGGAAACATAACCATCTTTGATCAACGAGATAGTCAAGTAGAGGCATACTAGTGACACTCTGTTTGTCTATGTATTCACACACGTATTATGTTTCCGGTTAATACAATTCTAGCATGAATAATAAACATTTATCATGATATAAGGAAATAAATAATAACTTTATTATTGCCTCTAGGGCATATTTCCTTCACCAGCAGGGGCGTCCGCGTCAAGGAGGAGAAGGCCGTCGACGACGACGGCGAGGATGGCGGCGACGTCGACGACTTCGCCGTGCTCAGCGACTTCTTCACCCCTTAGTTGTAGTTGCGGCCTTTTTTCAGTAACTTTGCTATGTAATGTTGAATATGTCGAATATATCCAGTTTTCGAAATTTAGCCGAATACTTTGTCAAATTTGTCGAACTTTGTCGAATACCTTTTAAAAAAACAGCGTCTGGGGGCGGCCCTGGGGCCGGCGGCTTGGAACCCGCTCGCCCCCATGCCGATTTTAGCGCCGGCTCGCCCCCAGGCGGCGATTTTACGCGCCCCCTGGGGGCCAATGGCTAGAGATGCTCGAAGGTTCTAGCTAGACTGCATTTTTGTAGAAATTAAGTGGCGACTTCAAGGTGAAGCACAACAGAATACATAATTCTTGTAGGCGCATTAGAAGATCAATGCACATAATTTATCAGGACAATCTATTAACATCATCGTCCCCTCTCTTATAGTTCATTTTCTTCTTTTTATTAAAGCTTCAGTCATGTCATTTTTTTCAAGAAAAGCTAATCCCATTATCTCATACTTACGGAGGGAAAATTTTAATATGCTCCCTCTTACCCCGCTTTCTACATGTGAGGTAAGAAGGTAAGAGTTAATCTGACCACTAATTAGTGAGATCAATATGTGAAAAGAAAGAATAAGAGGGAGCATGTTCATTTTCGAATTTTGGACCTCAATAGGTGATATAGTTTGGAAAATAACCTGATTCAGTATCCAACATATTGATCCGCAGATTCCAAAATAAAATACCGTGAAAGGGAGCAGCAATTCGGTGCCCAGGCTCCTCTGCACCCGCTATGAAGAAAATAGTCAAAACAAATACTAGATTTGTTTTAAAATTCCAATTTTGTTGCACAGTAGATAATTTGGTGCATAAGGAGTGCTCCAAATTTTAGATCATTTGGACATTTGAATAGCTCTCAGCAAAAAGGACAAATTTGGGGTATGTAAAGAAGTTTATTCTTCATCTACTATTCTGACCCGATTTGTCTTTTTTGCTGAGAGCTACTCATATGTCCAAATGAGATGAACTTTGGAGCGCACATCATTCACCAAATTATCTACCACGCCAAAAAATGTTGATTTGTTTTCATTTCATTTGTATTTTTTATGATTTTTTTCTTGACCGGGTGCAGATGAGCCTAGGCTCAGAAATGGACATTCGACCATGAAATGACATATATGAAAACTTTAAATCACCTAGCATGTCTTAAAATTTGTGGCAAGAAAAATATTAATACTTAATTTTTTGAAAGAAAGTAAAATTCTGAAATCCGTGAAATAGATAAAATTTGTAGTATGCAATAAAGAGATTATTCTAACATTGATTTGGTGTTAATGGGTGATGTTAGTGTGTGTAAATTGTTTTGGCTTGTCCTTTGACTAGTGGTACTGACAAGTAGGTTTGGTACTTTTTTTGCATGGAAGTAAGGTTGGAATTAAAAGTTCAAGCAAATGAACTAAATGAGTAGCTCGGAACTTCAAATAATTGTTGAATGGCTAGTGTTGATTTTTAATCTGTGCTCATTAAATGACCGAAGTTAACAACCCCAGTCCTGAAAAATAGACCTAACCCATTTGGTCCATCATGCAACAAAGGCATCAACCCAACAAGTCAATCTTGCTTGTTCATGCCTACCAGCTTCGTTAAGTGCATAAAGCATGCGATGTGGATCATGCGGGAGAAGTTGTGCTAGAATATTTATTATTACAACTAGTTGAACAATGTGTGGTCCTTGGTCTGGGAAATTCAACGGAAGCAAATGCTATTGGTTCCTGATATTTCTAGTGGGAGAGAAGAAAGTGCATAATGAGAAGGTCCAAGAACCTAAGTTCATAGCAATGGGAATTAGAGATTTTGGTTGCTAACTATACTATGGTGAGTGATGCAAAGGCAACGATCAAGCGACATGGCTGGGACAGATCAAGAAGCAACTATGTGAAGATAAACATGGATGGGGCTTTTGATCCAGACTTACTTAGGGGCTGGTATGGCCCTGTTATTAGAGACTCAAATGGTAGATTCGTCGCGACAGGAAATGAGGAAATCGATTGGTGCGGAGATGCCTTATAGTTGATGCACTGGCCGTATGGTTTGGTCTCAATTTGGCAACTACAGTCGAGTCTAACCGCATAGAAGTGATAGAGGCAATGAAGAATGGAGGTCACTCATTCCTTCTATTGGCCGCAGTTTTTGATGATATATATCATCTTGCCTGTGATTCTTCACATATTTTATCTTTGACTATGCTCCAAGAGAGACTAATTGTGTTGCCCATCATTTAGCAAAATTAGTTAGAAGTAAGGTGTGTGCGGGGTGGATGGAAGATCCACCCGTAGATATTGTCGATACTCTTGTAAAAGATAATATGGTGATCATCTTGTAATAAAGAGTAATTTGATGTAAAAAAAACTTCGTTTAGCGCCAAAAATCTTACAACCTCGCTCTTTAGCTCTCAAGGTTATGTCCACGCAGCACATCTCCACAGAAGCTAGCAGAGAATGCGGAGTACAAGATGCAACTTGAATAGTATGGGGGTGGAGGGACGTCCAATGCTTGTTGACGGTAGATGCAACTAAGTTGCATCCTTCTACGAGTCGGGGGAGCCAAGTCCTAAAAGAACACTTCTTTGGCGAGGTTGACTGGCGGAAGCCACAACAGGCTCAAAGCTAAAAACGCGTTGTCACCAGACTGGTTCTTATTCTAGCATATGCGGCATTTTATGACTGCATATAAATCTAGAACACGACATGGACGTATTTGGTCGTGTCCTAGTTGCTTTCCTTTCGGCACGTCTGACGACTCGCTGCACACGTCCAACACAGTTTCTGCAGATATGATTTGTCCTGATGTCTCCCAGCCCAAACTAATAGACAAGCAGTAAACGATAGCACCAATCTCCTCATCGTGTTTGTACATCCAGATAGATTCAATGTGGAGCCACGAAAGTATTTGTTTAGAAGTTAGAACTACCATGCGGTTTGAGACTGGAGGAATGGCCGAGGATAATGTCTTGTATAAATAAGGAGAAGGGCAAGTATGATGATGCAGTATGGACGTACGAGCACCCACTAAATCTAGGGCACCACGAGTCTAGGGTTCTGGACCACACTTTTCTTTTTGAAATTAACTATTGAGTACAAGCTGGAATACATAAAGAATACCTCGGTCCTTGGTTTATTGCTTTCTGTTGAAAATATGAGCAAATTACTACGAGATTTAATCCGAATAAACAGAATATAAATCATGACCACAGCAGCAGAGATTAAACTAATCATGCGAACTAGCATAGCAGATGAACATATCACATCTAGGGCACATACTAGAAACATGAATTCTACCACGATCTCGAACAGGAAGGATAGAATCATATACGGTGCAGCGGGTGCAGCACCGCCGGCGTTGATGTTGTCGGCCATGTTGTCGAGGATGAGGTTGCCGAGGTCGGGGAAAAAGTCGTCGTTCGCGAAGTCGTCGCTGCCAGCAGTCGCGCGAGTGCGCTCCCCAAAAACCTGATCGCCCCTCTCCCGTACAGGATCACGAGAGGCGGGGTTCCGAAGGCCTGCTGTCCCTTCTTGCGGTGCACGCCGGAAGGAGGGATGGAGAAGACTAGCTTGGCGGCGCAATGATCTGGAACGGTGATGAGAAACCATACGAAGCGGCGGCTAGGGTAGACGTCTGCCTGACTATATATATTGCGGGCCGGGTCGTCACGATCCAAAAGAATCGGAAACGGTTCAGTAATTAACGCGTCCATTAATTATTAATTAATGACTCATTAATTTTCCCATGCAGCAAAAATATAGACAACGTGCATAGCTCTGTCCTCGGCTCGGCTCAATCCCGCAACCCGCGGCGCGGCGTGTCGTGCCGAGGCGAGCGAGGAGGAGGAGCGCGCGTGTAGGTCTCCTCTTCTCATGCTCATACAAGTGGTAGAAGAGCTCACCTTATAAAAAAGTGCAACTCTCTCTCAACTTCCAATGTGGGACTAAACTTTAGCCTCACTCACTCCACTCACATGTGTGCATGAATGGGCCAAGAGAATTTCAGAATTTTAGTTGGGCTTTGGGCCAAAGGCCTACTAGCAAAATTCCAACAATCCCCCACAAAGTCTCATTGGCACATCTCATCATTTAGTTCCAAAACATTGTTTTATATATCGGTGCTTAGTGGAGACTGTGAAGTTGAACTTTCACTTAGAAATTTATGCTACACTAAATCACAACTTGAATAATGGACTATGCCTTAAACTACAAGTTTTCTGTGAAACTAGTTTCACACAAATTCTTGACCGATACTGGGCTGCCGCAAGGCTTCCCCACGGGTGGAGCGTATACGTCATACTCCAGGGCCTTTCATGAATTTATTAGAGAACACCCAATTCTCACAGACTGCGACGTTGACAGTCAAATTCATATAGGTGTGCTCCTCAGAAGATGTTCTGCAGGACAACATCTCTGCTTACCCGAATAAGCCACTTGGAACACATTAAGATAATTATCAACCTGCCATGCAGATCAGGAGAGTATTGCATCTTTACGGAGTGGGATAATTAATATAAGGATACTCTCCTCCCAGCTGACCAACAGCTTGTCTCCCACTTCTACTTCACGGGATCTCCGATCACATAGAGTGGGTTACCACTATGGACAACTCATGCGGTGGGTCTCAAACCTATCTCCATCGATGCATTATCTACCACATTACGTGATAGACCCTTTGTGAAGGGATCTGCCAAGTTTTTCGACGTTTGGATATAATCCAACGTAATAACTCCGGAGTTCCTCAATTTTCTGATAGATTTTAGTCTCCTCTTCACATGCCTTGGGGACTTCATATTGTCCTTAGAACTGTTTATCTTGACGATCACAGTTTGATTATCACAGTTCATCAGGATAGGGGGTATTGGTTTTTCAACCATAGGTAAGTCCATCAAGAGTTCACGAAGCCACTCTGCTTCAACAGTGGCAGTGTCTAATGCTGTGAGTTCTGCTTCCATAGTTGACCTCGTTAAGATGGTCTGCTTGCAAGACTTCCAGGAAACAGCGCCACCACCAAGTGTAAAAACATAACCACTTGTGGCCTTAATCTCATCAGCATCAGATATCCAGTTTGAGTCACTATAACCCTCCAGTATCCTTGGAGACCCGGTGTAGTGAATCCCATAGCTAGCGGTGCCTTTCAAATAGCGCATAACTCTCTCAAGCGCATGCCAATGATCATCTCCCGGTTTTGATACAAACCGACTCAGCTTGCTCACAGCAAAAGAGATGTCAGGCCTCGTGGCACTCGCCAAATACATAAGCGAGCCAATAATCTGAGAATACCTCAGTTGATCTCTAGCAATCCGTCGATTCTTTCGAAGCAACACACTAGCATCATATGGAGTTGGAGAAGGCGTGCAGTCGCTATACCCAAAATGACTCAAGACCTTTTCCACATAATGAGACTGAAGCAGTGTGATCCCACCATTCTCATCTCTCAACAGCTTGATGTTTAAGATAACATCAGCTACTCCTAGATCCTTCATCTCAAAACAGCGAGATAAGAAATCCTTAACCTCCTTGATTAAATCAAGTTTGGTTCCAAAGATCAATATGTCATCGACATACAGACAAAGAATAACTCCTTCGCCCCCACCATAGCGATAGTACACGCACTTGTCACCATCGTTTACTACAAAGCCGGCAGCAGTTAATGTTCTTTCGAACTTCTCATGCCACTCCTTAGGAGCTTGTTTAAGGCCATATAAAGACTTTAATAACTTGCACACCTTTCCTTCCTGACCAGGTACTACAAAACCATCTGGCTGATCCATGTAAATTTCCTCCTTCAACTCTCCATTAAGGAAAGCCGTCTTAACGTCCATTTGATGAACGAGAAGACCATGTGAGGCAGCCAGTGATAGTAGCACCCGAATTGTGGTCAGTCTAGCCACAGGTGAGTAAGTATCAAAGAAGTCTTCACCTTCTTTCTGGGTATAACCCTTGGCCACAAGCCGTGCCTTGTACTTTTCAATCGTACCATCAGGTCTAAGCTTCTTCTTGAACACCCACTTACATCCTACAGGTTTGCACCCATATGGACGGTCAGTGATCTCCCAGGTACCGTTAGCTAAGATGGAATCCATCTCGCTACGTACAGCTTCCTTCCAGTAGTCAGCATCAGAAGATGCATAGGCTTCTGAAATAGTCCTGGGTGTGTCATCCACGAGGTACACAATGAAATCATCACCAAAAGACTTTGCAGTCCTCTGTCTCTTACTCCTCACAGGAGTTCCATTGTTACCCTTAACAGGATTCTCAACGTGTTCCATCGCAATGGTGGGTTCAGGAATTACAGTGAATTCCTCACTAGATGGAGTAGGTATCTCCTGATTTGATGAACTCGACATATCCTTCATAGGAAATATGTCCTCAAAGAAAGTTGCATCATTTGATTCCATAATCGTACCAACATGCATGTCGGATACCTCAGATTTTATTATCAAAAATCTATAGCCGATGCTATGAAAAGCATAGCCTAGAAGAACACAATCCACGGTTTTTGGTCCAAGCTTGCGCTTCTTGGGAATTGGTATATTGACTTTCGCCAAACAACCCCAAGTACGTAGGTAAGAGAGTTTCAACCTTTTCCTTTCCCATTCCTCAAATGGAGTCATGGTCTTATGCTTTGTGGGAACTCAGTTTAGGACATGACACGCAGTCATTAGCGCCTCCCCCCACCATTCCTTGGATAGACCCGAAGTGTCTAACATGGTGTTAACCATATCAGTTAGAGTTCGGTTCTTTCTTTCGGCTACCCCATTTGACTGGGGTGAGTAGGGAGGCGTCCTCTCATGGATTATACCATGTTTCGCACAAAACAGATCAAATTCATTGGAAAAATACTCTCCACCACGATCGGACCTAAGCCGTTTAATTTTCCATTCAAGTTGGTTCTTTGCTTCAGCTTTATAGTTTTTGAAGAAAGTCAAAGCCTCATCTTTTGATTTCAGAAGATACACATAACAATATCTAGTGGAGTCATCAATCAACGTCATCAAGTATCTCTTTCCACCTTTTGTCAACACGCCATTCATCTCACAAAGGTCAGAATGTATAAGCTCTAGTGGCGCCAAGTCTCTTGCCTCTGCAGTCTTATGGGACTTGCCAGGTTGCTTAGCTTGCACACATACTTGGCACTTGGAACCTTTGACAGTAGAGATTTTCGGAATTAAATTCATATTGGCTAACCGCGTCATGCAACCAAAGTTAATATGACAGAGTCGTGAATGCCAAATATCAGACTCATTATTGTGGCAAATATTATTAATAACTTTAGTGCAAATATCTGACAAAGATAGGCGGAACAAGCCTCCGCATTCATAGCCTTTTCCAACAAATTGTCCACACTTAGAAATTACAACTTTATTGGATTCGAAAACCAACTTAAAACCATCTCGACATAAACGGGAACCGCTAACGAGATTTTTATTAATGGACGGCACATGATGAACGTTCTTCAGGCGCACAGTCTTCCCCGAAGTAAACTTCAGATCGACCGTACCAACACCTCGAACGATGGCATGTGACCCGTTCCCCATCAGCACGGGTAAAGTCCCTGTTGCCTGGTAAGAAGAAAACATGGAGGCGTCAGCACAAACATGTACATTGGCACCGGTGTCAATTAACCAATCAGGGGATTGAAATACTGAAAGGATGGTAGGAAAAATACCGTACCCTGATTCCTTCATATCAATATCACCGATGACAACATTAGCGGACTTGCCGCTCTTCTCATGTTCGCGCTCCTCAAAGCGGTTAGGACACTTTGGAGCCCAGTGATTAGGATCACCGCAGACATGGCAAAGTCCCTTCCCCTTCTTATGAGAATTCTTCTTGAAGTTGGTAGAATGTGATGGCTTGTTCTTTGTATCAAACTTGCCTTTGCCCTGAGTTTTGTTCTTATTGTTTTTGTACTTGTTGGGCTGGGAGTTCTTCTTCTGTACCATGTGAGCACTAGAACCTCCCTCAGCAACTCGAGCACGTGTGTCCTTTGCTCTCGCCTTCTCTTCAACATCAAGAGTACCAATGAGATCCGCAACGGAAAACTCCTGTCTCTTGTGTTTCAGGGAAGTAGCAAAATTGTTCCACGAAGGTGGAAGCTTGGCAATGATGCCTCCGGCAACAAATTTGTCCGGTAACACACACTTGAAGTACTCAAGTTCTTTTGCGAGCGACTGTATCTCATGAGCCTGTTGTACAACAGGGCGCTCATCAGTCATCTTGTAGTCATAGAATTGCTCCATGACGTACAACTCGCTGCCGGCGTCCGAGGCACCAAACTTGGCCTCGAGCGCAGCCCACATGTCCTTGCCGTTGTCAAACGACATATACGAATCCACAATGGAGTCATCAAGAACACTCAGAAGAGCGCCTTTAAAGAGGGTATCGATCTTCTCAAAAGCTTCCAGCTGTGCTGGATTAAGATCGCCCTCAGGCTTGCCCTTGGTGGCATCATAGCAGCCCATGGTCTGAAACCAGTAGACTGCTCTCGTGCGCCACCTCTTATATTGCGCCCCCTTAAAGGCAGGCGGTTTCAGATGCGCAGCAAAACCACTCGGAGTAAATTGCCTATAATCAGGTTTTTGGATTGTTGAAAATATGAGCAAATTACTACGAGATTTAATCCGAATAAACAGAATATAAATCATGACCACAGCAGCAGAGATTAAACTAATCATGCGAGCTAGCATAGCAGATGAACATATCACATCTAGGGCACATACTAGAAACATGAATTCTACCACGATCTCGAACAGGAAGGATAGAATCACATACGGTGCAGCGGGTGCAGCACCGCCGGCGTTGATGTTGTCGGCCATGTTGTCGAGGATGAGGTTGCCGAGGTCGGGGAAAAAGTCGTCGTTCGCGAAGTCGTCGCTGCCAGCAGTCGCGCGAGTGCGCTCCCCAAAAACCTGATCGCCCCTCTCCCGTACAGGATCACGAGAGGCGGGGTTCCGGAGGCCTGCTGTCCCTTCTTGCGGTGCACACCGGAAGGAGGGATGGAGAAGACTAGCTTGGCGGCGCAATGATCTGGAACGGTGATGAGAAACCATACGAAGCGGCGGCTAGGGTAGACGTCTGCCTGACTATATATATTGCGGGCCGGGTCGTCACGATCCAAAAGAATCGGAAACGGTTCAGTAATTAACGCGTCCA
The DNA here is from genome assembly GCA_034509565.1 of Triticum monococcum. Taxonomy (NCBI): domain Eukaryota; kingdom Viridiplantae; phylum Streptophyta; class Magnoliopsida; order Poales; family Poaceae; genus Triticum; species Triticum monococcum. The sequence continues at coordinate 704,414,642 of CM067847.1, forward strand.
TTAATTATTAATTAATGACTCATTAATTTTCCCATGCAGCAAAAATATAGACAACGTGCATAGCTCTGTCCTCGGCTCGGCTCAATCCCGCAACCCGCGGCGCGTCGTGACGAGGCGTGGAGTGGCGAGGCGAGCCGTGGCGAGCGAGGAGGAGGAGCGCGCGTGTAGGTCTCCTCTTCTCATGCTCATACAAGTGGTAGAAGAGCTCACCTTATAAAGAGGTGCAACTCTCTCTCAACTTCCAATGTGGGACTAAACTTTAGCCTCACTCACTCCACTCACATGTGTGCATGAATGGGCCAAGAGAATTTCAGAATTTTAGTTGGGCTTTGGGCCAAAGGCCTACTAGCAAAATTCCAACACTTTCACCCCAGAGAACATAGTCATTGTCATGTATTACTTCGGTCTTGTTTTATTGGTCCTCTTTGTAATTTATGCTAAATTTTGACCAAAGATTTAACTGACAAAATATTAGCGCATGTCAACAAAAATTATATCATTGGATTCATATTTGAACATAGTTTTCAGTGATATAATTTCTTGTGACATGCATGAACATTTTATTAGTTAAATTTATGATCAAAATTTGGCACAAAATACAACTAGGACCAATAAACCAGGACGGAGATAGTATAACCATCTTAGGTCAGACTTAAGCTTTCACCCCAGATCCCGAGAGAACATGATCATTGCCATGTATAACCATCTCAGGTCAAACCTAGGCTTTCACCCAAAAGCTCGAGACCGGGTGCTTAGAAGCACCACCATCAAAGTTACTTAGGTGTTGACGCCATCACTTTTGCACGATCCCAGCAGCTAAATGCGATGCGACCACCTCCGTTGGACAACCATCACTTTGCGTCAAGTCCTGATCCATAATTTGCATCTCACCGCCACAGTCAACCACTGAATCTTCAAAGATGAACACTCCTAATGTTTTTGCAGTGACCACCGCCATCGTGAAGTTGTAGGAGTTTGTTGCAGCACAATCTGCAGTCACCTCAGCCGGCCAACCGGATTTAGATCACCACCAAGCCATAGACCATATAGTCGCCGACTGGGCTAAGAACCTGCCAGATGTAGCTATCGGAGCCTGTTGAGAACCTACCAGATGTAACGCGCGTAGGCGCAGTACCACACCAAGGCCAGCCGCAGCCGCTCGACACACACGGAGAAAAGTCCCCCCCCCCCCTCTCCCGCCGCCTTCCTTGGACTGGCCCGAGCTTCGAAGGGGGGCACCAGGCAGTGGCGCGATGAGGAATATTAAGAAGGGAGGACTCTACGGCGGCTAGGGTTTCTCCCCCCTGAGCAGCCAAGAAGGCGACGCAGGGGCCAGCCAGGATAAGATTGCAATGTGTACCTAGTACAGTGTGTACCTTAAAAACTGCTCATCTTGCAAGGCACTTTTTATTAGAAACATCTTGCAAGGCACTTAAGTACCGGTTGTTGTTTAGATTGCAGTACTGGCAAACGTTACTTAAGTGGAGAATAAAGGGTAGCGGCTGCATTTTTTTTGGTAAACTCATTAACATTTCTTATTGTGAACTTCTTTAATTACACTTAAAAAATGTGACCATAATTGTGCAATGATTTTTAATCACAGTTTTGATCAATTTCGAACAATTTTAATCACGGTTCGAAGCTTGTCATGTCCTGTAGATTTGGGGTTGCCAGGAGTGGCAGAGCTTCGGTTTTTTATTTTTTGTGATGCCCGTCCCAAGTGCCAACACCCTTTGTTCAAAGCAGTCAGTGGCCAAATCCTCCTTGAAACCGTTGACATGGAAATGGAACAATTGCACATGGCTACAAAAAATTATGAAACCATCTTCGGACGTCTCTCCGGCTAGCCTCACGTCATCATTGTTATCACGAGCAGGCTCGAGGATCTTTATCAGAATGGAATAATACTACTTGCAACGAGACTTGGAGACGGTCAACACTGAGATTGGTGGTACAACAACGTAGGGAATCGACGTTAAAGATACTCTCTCCCCCTTGCATCCAACTGATCTTGTCTCTAGCTAGTCTCGTTCTTCCATCCCATTTCTGTTACATACCACTGCCAGTTGACCCGCACAGCACTCGCCATGGCCCTGAACCGCGTCACCATGGCCGCCCGTTCTGCCGTACCGGTCATGTAGGCGCACAATTTCATGCCTTTGTTCTCGATTGACTCTCTCGGCCTCCTAATGAATTCAGCATTCGCAGCTCCGCCGGAGAAGATCACCCCGCTGACCTGACCTCCGCCTCCTCCGAGCCCCCTCCCCTCTTTGACGGCACTAGCGGGAGTATTGTTTTTTCAGTTTAGAATGGTACCCTGATAAATTTTGAAGAATCTTCTTCCTTGGCATACGATTCCTGTCCAGGGCTTGCAGGACACGATCAAAATAGTCGCGCTAGATGTTGCAGACAGGCCAGCCTGGTATAAGGACAAGGTCTACACAGAGAACAAGGTAGTACTATGATTCTCTCAGATTTGCAGTCTAATAATTTCCCTTCGTGTCCACATCTCTGTATATATGTTGGACATACAGGTGCCTGCCCTGGAGCACAACAAGCAGGTGATAGGGGAGAGCTTGGATCTGCTCAAATACATCGACAGCAATTTCGATGGCCCAGCATTGCTCCCTCATGTAAGAGACAAACACCCACGTTCAATCCGCGTATGGTTTTAGTGGAACTGAAGTTTGTGTTCGTGATATGGTAAACAACCAGGATTCTGTGAAGAAACAATTTGCCGAGGAACTGCTTGCGTACAGCGACCACTACCAGAATAAATGACGCTGCCGACGGTGTTAGCTATGCCGGAGATATGCCGACGGCCGGGGAAAAGCCGTAGGCGTACAGAAGCCGTCGGCAAAGCTTCGTCTATGCCGACGGGCACCGTCGGCGTAGATTAGCCGCCGGCATCTCCCCGCTATACCTATGGGGACCGTCAGCATATATACGCCGTCGGCACACATATGGGCCCGCCGAGCCAGGACCGGATGGGGAGTTGACGCCGTCACCACTATGCCGACGGCCCTGACGGAGGCCGTCGGCATAGTTAGTACACTTTTTTTAGTTGTCAGAAAACACGTGTGCTATCTACGCCGACGACCTGGCCGTCGGCATATCTGTGGTCTATATATGCCGATGGCCAAACCGTCGGCATATATGTTTAAATCTAATTTATATAGAATTAAACATACAGAAATTATATGTTTTTTTATTTCTGTTGTCTATATATGTTTTTTATTTCTTATTTTATATTTTTAAAATTTAGACTTGATTTGTTTAAATCTAATTTATATAGACTTAAACATACAGAAATTATATATGGATTTCAGGCCGAATTTTCCCTATATTATGAATATCTGGTTTGTTTTTACTTTTGAGTACGTTAAAATGTAACCTCATGTAATTTTGCATATAGGTCCTTATACTTAGTAAAAATCACAAATAATTCAAACTTCCATAGATTTTGACAACTTTTAAATGACTTTTTTATCATAATCTCGCACCGCCTTGTAGCAATGCCATCGAAACACCGTACCGGGTCCTGATGCGTGTGTGAATGTGTTGTGACATGTGTAGACGCCCTTCTTGGGCTCCGAGGTGTGCCCCCCTCTACGAACGGCAGAGCCGCCGTCACTTGGAGGGGGGAATCATGCGCGTTGGGTAGAACCGGAGGGAATATATTGGTTGGTTGGGTCCAGACCGTGTCCGGGGTTGTTCCTATGGGCTGACCAATCGCAACCAGGTGGAAGAGTACACTGGTCAAAGACCGTCCGGTGAAAGTCAAAGGGCTAGATCATCGAGTCAACTTGGCTACATGGTGGCCTTCCGGGTGTAGCAATGCCACCGAAACATCGTACCTCGTCCTGATGCGTGTGTGAAAGTGATGTTGCATGCGTAGACGCCCGCCTTGGGCCCCGAGGTGTTGCCCCCCTCCACGGACGGCAGTGCCGCCGTCACATGGAGATCAGAATCGTGCGCATCTGGTAGAACCGGAGGGAATCTGGTGGTTGGTTGGGTCCAGGCCATAGAAACACTTTGGAGCAACATCCGGACCACACCCACAGCAAGATCCCCTCCGTGTAGACCCGACGCGTCCGTTTCCCCCCTCCAGGTGCCGGCGGTGGCGCCGTCCGTGAGGGGGGGCACACCCCGGAGGCGCGTGTCAGGCGTTTGCAACCGCCACAACACTTTCAGACTTGTGAGAGGCCGCCTACGCATGATTTGGCGGCATGCTAGCCCCCGGAGGCGGCCGGCCACAATCGTAGATGCGCGAAGAGCAATCCGCGTAGAGGGAATTTTTCGGATACTTCTCCATCACCAAAAATTATGAAAAATTACCATCGTTCCTATAGCACATGTGCCCACGTCGTGCAAAAAAACTCATGATTTTATCGCGCTCCGAGTATTTAATAATATCCACGCCGCATCGTTACCACAGAACGTCTACTATCGTGTCATCGCCGTCCGTGAGGGGGGCCACACCCCGGAGACGCGTGCCGCCTCTTCGGACATGCCACCACACCCCCCGCATGTATGAGGGCCCGGTGCGACGCTCCGGTGGCATTGCTACCCCCCAGGGCCCCCGTCCCGCCTAACCCTGTAGCGTTTGACCACGGGATCTAACCCTTTGACTTTGCACGGACGGTGTTTGAGCAGTGGACCTCCCCACCCGGTTGTGTTAGGTCTGTCCATAGGAACACTTTGGAGCGACATCCGGGCCAGACCCACAGCAAGATCCCCTCCGTGTAGACCCGACGCGTCCGTTTCCCCCCTCCAGGTGCCGGCAGCGGCGCCGTCCGTGAGGGGGGGCACACCCCGGAGACGCGTGTCGGGCGTTTGCAACCGCCACAACAGTTCCAGACTTGTGAGAGGCTGCCCACGCAAGATTTGACGGCATGCTATCCCCCGGAGGCCGCCGGCCACAGTGGTAGATGCGCGAAGAGCAATCCGCGTAGAGGGAATTTTTCAAAAACATCTGCATCACCAAAAATTATGAAAAATTACCATCGTTCCTATAGCACATGTGCCCACGTCGTGCAAAAAAACTCATGATTTTATCGCGCTCCGAGTATTTAATGATATTCATGCCGCATCGTTACCGCAGAACGTCTACTACCGTGTCATCTCCGTCCGTGAGGGGGGCCACACCCCGGAGATGCATGCCGCCTCTTCGGACATGCCACCACACCACCCCGCATGTATGAGGGCCCGGTGCGACGCTCCGGTGGCATTGCTACCCCCAGGGCCCCCGTCCCGCCTAACCCTGTAGCGTTTGACCACGGGATCTAGCCCTTTGACTTTGCACGGACGGGCTTTGAGCAGTGGACCTCCCCACCCGGTTGTGTGAGGTCAGCCCATAGGAACACTTTGGAGCAAGATCCTGGCCAGACCCACAGCAAGATCCCCTCCTTGTAGACCTGACGCGTCCGTTTCCCCCCTCCAGGTGCCGGCGGCGGCGCCGTCCGTGAGGGGGGGCACACGCTGGAGACGCGGGTCGGGCATTTGCAACTGCCACAACACTTCCAGACTTGTGAGAGGCCGCCCACGCAAGATTTGCTGGCATGCTAGCCCCCGGAGGCCGCCGGCCACAATCGTAGACACGCGAAGAGCAATCCGCGTAGAGGGAATTTTTCGGATACTTCTCCATCACCAAAAATTATGAAAAATTACCATCGTTCCTATAGCACATGTGCCCACGTCGTGCAAAAAAAACTCATGATTTTATCGCGCTCTGAGTATTTAATAATATCCACGCGGCATTGTTACCGCAGAATGTCTACTACCGTGTCATCATCGTCCGTGAAGGGGGCCACACCCCGGAGACGCGTGCCGCCTCTTCGGACATGCCACCACACCACCACGCATGTATGAGGGCCCGGTGCGACGCTCCGGTGGCATTGCTACCCCCAGGGCCCCCGTCCCGCCTAACCCTGTAGCGTTTGACCACGGAATCTAGCCCTTGGACTTTGCACGGACGGGCTTTGAGCAGTGGACCTTCCCACCCGGCTGTGTTAGGTCAGCCCATAGGAACACTTTGGAGCAACATCCGGGCCAGACCCATAGCAATATCCCCTCCGTGTAGACCCGACGCGTCCATTTCCCCCCTCTAGGTGCCGGCGGCGGCGCCGTCCGTGAGGGGGGGCACACCCCGGAGACGCGTGCCGGGCGTTTGCAACCGCCACAACAGTTCCAGACTTGTGAGAGGCCGCCCACGCAAGATTTGGCGGCATGCTAGCCCCCGGAGGCCGTCGGCCACAGTCGTAGACGCGCGAAGAGCAATCCGCGTAGAGGGAACTTTTCGGATACTTCTCCATCACCAAAAATTATGAAAAATTACCATCGTTCCTATAGCACATGTCCCCACGTCGTGCAAAAAAACTCATGATTTTATCACGCTCCGAGTATTTAATAATATTCACGGCGGATCATTACCGCAGAACGTCTACTACCGTGTCATCGCCATCTGTGAGGGGGGCCACACCCCGGAGACGCGTGCCGCCTCTTCGGACATGCGACCACACCACCCCCCTTGTATGAGGGCCTGGTGCGACGCTTCGGTGGCATTGCTACCCCCAGGGCCCCCGTCCCACCTAACCCTGTAGCGTTTGATCACGGGATCTAGCCCTTTAACTTTGCACGGATGGGCTTTGAGCAGTGGACCTCCCCACCCGGTTGTGTTAGGTCAGCCCATAGGAACACTTTGGAGCAACATCCGGGCCAGTACCACAGCAATATCCCCTGCGTGTAGACCCGATGTGTCCGTTTCCCCCTCTAGGTGCCGGCGGCGGCGCCGTCCGTGAGGGGGGGGGGCACACCCCGGAGACGCGTGCCAGGCGTTTGCAACCGCCACAACACTTCCAGACTTGTGAGAGGACGCCCACGCAAGATTTGGCGGCATGCTAGCCCCCGGAGGCCACCGGCCACAGTCGTAGACGCGCGAAGAGCAATCCGCGTAGAGGGAATTTTTCGGATACTTCTCCATCACCAAAAATTATGAAAAATTACCATCATTCCTATAGCACATGTGCCCACGCCGTGCAAAAAAAACTCATGATTTTATCGCGCTCAGAGTATTTAATAATATCCACGCCGCATCGTTACCGCAGAACGTCTACTACCGTGTCATCATCGTCCGTGAAGGGGGCCACACCCCGGAGACGCGTGCCGCCTCTTCGGACATGCCACCACACCACCACACATGTATGAGGGCCTGGTGCGATGCTCCGGTGGCATTGCTACCCCCAGGGCCCCCGTCCCGTCTAACCCTGTAGCGTTTGACCACGGGATCTAGCCCTTTGACTTTGCACGGACGGGCTTTGAGCAGTGGACCTCCCCACCCGGTTGTGTTAGGTCAGCCCATAGGAACACTTTGGAGCAACATCCGGGCCAGACCCACAGCAAGATCCCCTCTGTGTAGACCCGACGCGTCCGTTTCCCCCCTCCAGGTGCCGGCGGCGGTGCCGTCCGTGAGGGGGGCACACCCCAGAGACGCGGGTCGGGCGTTTGCAACCGCCACAACACTTCCAGACTTTTGAGAGGCCGCCGGCGACAGTCGTAGACGCGCGAAGAGCAATCCGCGTAGAGGGAATTTTTCGGATGCTTCTCCATCGCCAAAAATTATGAAAAATTACCATCGTTCCTATAGCACATGTGCCCACGTCGTGCAAAAAAACTCATGATTTTATCACGCTCCGAGTATTTAATAATATTCACGCCGGATCATTACCGCAGAACGTCTATTACCGTGTCATCGCCATCCATGAGGGGGGCCACACCCCGGAGACCCGTGCTGCCTCTTCGGACATGCGACCACACCACCCCGCTTGTATGAGGGCCTGGTGCGACGCTCCGGTGGCATTGCTACCCCCGGGTCCCCCGTCCCACCTAACCCTGTAGCGTTTGATCACGGGATCTAGCCCTTTAACTTTGCACGGATGGGCTTTGAGCAGTGGACCTCCCCACCCGGTTGTGTTAGGTCAGCCCATAGGAACACTTAGGAGCAACATCCGGGCCAGTACCACAGCAATATCCCCTGCGTGTAGACCCGATGTGTCCGTTCCCCCCCCCTAGGTGCCGGCGGCGGCGCCGTCCGTGAGGGAGGGGGGCACACCCCGGAGACGCGTGTCGGGCGTTTGCAACCGCCACAACACTTCCAGACTTGTGAGAGGACGCCCACGCAAGATTTGGCGGCATGCTAGCCCCCGGAGGCCGCCGGCCACAGTCGTAGACGCGCGAAGAGCAATCCGCGTAGAGGGAATTTTTCGAATACTTCTCCATCACCAAAAATTATGAAAAATTACCATCGTTCCTATAGCACATGTGCCCACATCGTGCAAAAAACTCATGATTTTATCGCGCTTCGAGTATTTAATAATATTCACGGCGCATCGTTACCGCAGAACGTCTACTACCGTGTCATCGCCGTCCGTGAGGGGGGACACACCCCGGAGACACGTACCGCCTCTTCGGACATGCCACCACACCACCCCGCATGTATGAGGGCCCGGTGCGACGCTCCGGTCGCATTGCTACCCCCTAGGGCCCCCGTCCCGTCTAACCCTGTAGCGTTTGACCACGGGATCTAGCCCTTTGACTTTGCACGGACGGGCTTTGAGCAGTGGACCTCCCCACCCGGTTGTGTTAGGTCAGCCCATAGGAACACTTTGGAGCAACATTCGGGCCAGACCCACAGCAAGATCCCCTCCGTGTAGACCCGACGCGTCCGTTTCCCCCCTCCAGGTGCCGGCGGCGGTGCCGTCCGTGAGGGGGGGCACACCCCAGAGACGCGGGTCGGGCGTTTGCAACCGCCACAACACTTCCAGACTTTTGAGAGGCCGCCCACGCAAGATTTGGCTGCATGCTAGCCCCCGGAGGCCGCCGGCGACAGTCGTAGACGCGCGAAGAGCAATCCGCGTAGAGGGAATTTTTCGGATGCTTCTCCATCACCAAAAATTATGAAAAATTACCATCGTTCCTATAGCATATGTGCCCACGTCGTGCAAAAAAACTCATGATTTTATCGTGCTCCGAGTATTTAATAATATCCACGCCGCATCGTTACCGCAGAACGTCTACTACCGTGTCATCGTCGTCCGTGAGGGGGGCCACACCCCGGAGATGTGTGCCGCCTCTTCGGACATGCCACCACACCACCCCGCATGTATGAGGGCCCGGTGCGACGCTCCGGTGGCATTGCTACCCCCCAGGGCCCCCGTCCCGCCTAACCCTGTAGCGTTTGACCACGGGATCTAGCCCTTTGACTTTGCACGGACGGGCTCTGATATGCAATCTAGAGAAGATCTTTCCGCCAGGCTTCTTTACTCCGATGATACATCTCATTTTGCACCTCGCGAAGGAGGTATTGTTGGGGGGGCCTGTGTAGAATCGTTGGCAGTACGGTCCCGAGAGACAGAACAAGCATCTCCGATCCAAATGTGGAAACAAAGCTAAGATTGAAGCTTCCATAGCTGAGGCAGTTATCCTAGAGGAGGTGTCAGACCTTAGGACATCATACTACCCAGACCACGTTCCCACTCTGCATAAAAAAGGTGTCTCGATACAATACAGAAGAGCCCAAGTATGAACCCAAGCTCGATCTATTCGGTGGGCAATGTGGCAGGGCTGGGGCTCGAAACCTTATAACATGCCAGCAAAAGAGTGGGAGGACATAATGTTCTATGTCTTGCACAATGGAACCACCACTACAAGAGACAGAATCGTTGGCAACCGGGCAGATTCCTACAATGGAACGACCACCTCCACCTCCTGGACCACAACCAATGGTGCCTACATTTGAACAATTTCTGGCAGACCACTACAATGTCACTCCGGTTAGTACATCACCAACCTATTCAATCACAACTTCTCGTTTATTCAATACAATCAAATATTGCCTTACCATCTCTTTCCAAACATGCAGGGAACCGGTGGTGGTGCTACTGATGGTTCCACTCCTCAGTCACGGAGCCCAGTCACTCTGGTCTGGCTTGGCGGCAGCGGTGGCGGTGGCGCTAGCGCTAGCGGTAGTGGTGACGACCTCGGCTTTGGCGGCCTCGGCTTTGGCAGTGGAAGTGATGCCGCTTAAGCCTTTTATTGTGATCATGTTGGACTTGCGATGATGATGCTTCTATGTTGGACTTGCGATGATGATGCTTCTATGTTGGACTTGCTATTATGTTTATCATGTGGGACTTGCGATGATAATACTTTTATGTTGGACTTGTGAGGATGTTTATCATGTTGGACTTGCGATGATGATAAACTTGTGATAATTACCTTCTCTTTTCTGTTATGATGATATATATATATATATATATATATATATATATATATATATATATATATATATATATGTTGTTATTTGAATTGAAATGTAACAAAAAAGAAAAAAAAGAAAATAGTGCATAACTACGCCGACGGTTAAACTGTCGGCATAGCCCCCGGCGTGTTACCAGCGGGCGACACGTGGTTGTTTCTGGGAAGCCTGGCGTGAGCTACGCCGACGGTTGGGCCGTCGGCATAGCCCCACAAGCTATGCCGACCGCCCAACCGTCGGCTTAGCTGACACGTGGCAGCTTCTGGGCGACCGTGGCCTGGCGATACGCCGACGGTTAGGTCGTCGCCCAGAAGCTGCCACGTGTCAGGTGGCGCCGTCAACGTCCGTCAGGTGGAAAATGTTGCCGACGGGGTATGTATGCCGATGGTGGTACGGCCCCCGTCGGCTTAGCTCACTATGCCGACGGTTTTTGTATGCCGACGGCCGACCTGAGGTACGCCGACGTACGAGTTGCCGACCGGGATATGCCGACGGGGGCCGTCGGCGTAGCACTTTGCCGACGGCTTTTGTCCCTATGCCGACGGTCATGGGCCGTCGGCAACGTATCAAATTCTGGTAGTGGACAATTTCAACGCCAGCGCCTTCTTCTCATGCCTACGCTCCAAGGGAGATGTGACAGACGAAGCTGGTAAACAAATAGAACAGAACAATGCTACTTACAACATGTTTGTTTGTTTGAGAAGTTCTACGTTTAAAGGCTGCATGCAGTCTGTGCTCACATTGCACCTTCTTTCATTAGTTACTGTTGTTGATAAAATAGAGGCTGCCCTGGGAAAGTTCAGCGATGGCCCTTTCTTCCTTGGCCAGTTCAGCTTGGTATGTGTATGTCCCTCCATCAGGGGTTCCCTTTCCTCTGTTCATGGCCAAAGTTCAGAAAATATTTCAGAAGAATAATGTTTTTTGAAATACATGGTTTTGTTGTGATATATATTCTTTGTAGGTCGACATTGCATATGTGCCATTCATTGAAAGGCTTCAGATATCCTATTCTGGCATCAAGAACTATGATATCGTTGGGTGCAGACCCAACCTTGGCAGTTTCATCCAGGTATATTCTGGATAATGCTAGATGAGTTATAATTTACTTCATATATCCTACTCTGCGGTGTTATCAGTGGGTTAGCTAGTTATATGCCAATGTTGAATGTTGCAGGAAGCCAACAAGAGATCAACGCGTATACACAAACCAAACTTCACACACAAGTTTCGCTTCATATAATCAAAGAGAAGTTTGGAGTACGTTATCTTGCAATTTTTTAGCGTTGGATCATGCCATCTTCCAACCTCAACCACACTTACACTTCGACTTTGACTTTTAGATTCCTTAATGATTGTGGTGGCCAAGGAACAACGACCAGGAAACCGCTTCAGAATTTTATGTAGCAGATGAATACCCAGGAGTGTTTTCGCCCGTTGAATGTTGTGCCATGCTGTTAGAGAACAAATATATAAACACAATCGTACCGTAATCTATCCTTGCCAGGTGTGCTTGTCATATCTGTCCATATCTGAAATTGCATATCACCAGTAGATCGTAATGGCGGTATTGTGTAAGCCCTGTTTGTCCATTGAGCTATAAAACCTGGAGCCTTGTGGTGTACAGTCATAAGTTGTTTCCCCCGAAATTCTCTCTCCTACCAATATCTCTTTCATGGTATCAGATTGGCTCTCATTCCTATAGAGCTTCCTCCTCTTCCTCTCTCGACAGACACATTAGAAATTCTCACATGACGAGGACCCTGTCTTGGTTAGTGGGATAGATCTTCATTGGTATACCTGGACATATCACTTCCAGTAGCAAATCATAGTTGGAACAACGAAGACAAGTTTAGTTTGGAAGTGTAATATTATCGAAAAGAGTGGTACATTTTTTTTTGAAAAGAAGGACGTATCCTTGGCCTCTGCATTTGGGCGATGCATGCAGCCATTTTATTAATTATTCACAAAGTCCTGTAAGCCTGAAGCAATCATCTTGGCAACACCTGTCGCTACTCCTATCCCCGTGATGAAGGAGTGTCGAATGTCCAAGGCTAATACCAAACAAACATCGCACCAACACCTAATATCTAATGTTGGATGCCCGTCCAAGCCTACCTGGACTGGGTTACACAACGGTCCGGCGCACTTTCAGTGGGCAGCACATGCGCATGCTGCAAGGGTCGTCACCTCCTTCATCCATCGATCCATCCTCAGATCAGATACTGACGCATCGACCTTGCCAAGACTCTCTACCATCGACGCCACCACGACACCAAACAGCGTTGTCCTGCTGCACGAGTCCATCGCCACCCATGGGATGCCGAGTCTCCATTGCAACAAGTCGCCGAGATCTGCCGCCATCGATGTGTAGGATGAAGCACCGCTCCACCACTTACTGACACCCAACCACCAATCTATCCACATATCCGTCCAGCCGATGAATGCCTCCAAATATGATGCCCCCACGCGGGTGACGACAAAAACGTCACCATCATCCGATCCAGGAGGCCCCTCAACGCCTCCAAAGAAGGCTACGACGCCCACGGGCACCGCCGTCAGTGGTAGCCTCCTCTAGATCTGAGGTTTCCCCCGGAAACAATGGAGCGAGGGATGCCCCCACCATCGCCTCCAACAAGTAAAACGACACCCACGGGCACCATCGACGATGGTGGCATCCTCACCCACTTCAGCAGCTAGTCCACCCTCTTCTCCTCCACTTGATCCACCATTGGGAAGCCACCGCGAGGCAACACCCACCGACCAGAATCCTTTGGACAGACGATGAAGACAACCAAATGTAGAGTAGGCCAAATCACTGCGTGACCGGCACCATGGCCACACACACGTCGCCCCGAGGCGCCCGCTCAAGATCCACCGTCACAACCATGCCTCCAAGCCACGACAGAGGGACGCTCAAGAGTTGGGATACCGCTCCTGGGACAACATTAGTCTCGTTCAAGAGTTGGGATACCGCTCAAGGGACAAAAACAGTCTGGTTTTAAGTGTTGGCGTGTAAGTTTTCCGGTTTCGTAGTTACGGGACCAAATCGAGACTTCCGAGACTTGAGGGATGAAAAGTATACTTTTCTCTATAATTTATTAAGTTGTCTTTCCACTCAAAAGAAGTATATGTAAGAAAATTACCATGTGGTTAGACATTAGAGGGAGGGAAACGAAGGATGACTTGTATTAATACAAGAAGGGAAAGAAGATGTTAGGCAAATATAGATGGATAGTTAGTTCATACTTAAAGAATAAGACCCTAAGGCGAGTAAAAATTGATGTGGTTGCCGAGATAGATTAGTAATGTTTACTTGGCAATACTAGGGCTTGGCCTTAGCCCTAGGGACAAATCAAAGTTCAAAATTGAGTCGTCTAGGACGATGCCTCCATCTCATGAATAGTTTGAGAGTAGGAGGATGAAACACCTGCTCCTCCCCACCGCTCCCACGTCACCCCGCATGTTGGGAAACGTAATAATTTCAAAAAAATTCCTATGCACACGCAAGATCATGGTGATGCATAGCAACGAGGGGAAGAGTCTGATCTACGTACCCTTGTAGATCGCAACGGAAGCGTTGACACAACGTAGAGGAAGTAGTCGTACGTCTTCTTCCCGATCCGACCGATCCAAGCACCGTTACTCCGGCACCTCCGAGTTCTTAGCACACGTACAGCTCGATGACGATCCCCGGGCTGCGATCCAGCAAAGCTTCGGGGAGGAGTTCCGTCAGCACGACGGCGTGGTGACGATCTTGATGTTCTACCGACGCAGGGCTTCGCCTAAGCACTACAACGATATGATCGAGGTGGAATATGGTGGCAGGGGGCACCGCACACGGCTAAGGAACGATCTCAAGGATCAACTTGTGTGTCTAGAGGTGCCCCCTGCCCCCGTATATAAAGGATCCAAGGGGGAGGGGCTGGCCGGCCAAGGGAGGCGCGCCAGGAGAGTCCTACTCCCTCTGGGAGTAGGATCTCCCCCCCCCCCCCCAATCCTAGTTGGAATAGGATTCATCAAGTGGGGAAAGAGAGAGGGGGCCCGGCCACCTCTCCTAGTCCTAATAGGACTAGGGGAGGGGGGAGGCGCGCGGCCACCTTGGGCTGCCCCCTTCTCCTTTCCACTAAGGCCCACTATGGCCCATTTGATTCCCGGGGGGTTCCGGTAACCTCCCGGTACTCCGGTAAAATCCCGATTTCACCCGGAACACTTCCGATGTCCAAATATAGGCTTCCAATATATCAATCTTTATGTCTCGACCATTTCGAGACTCCTCGTCATGTCCGTGATCACATCCGAGACTCCGAACAACCTTCGGTACATCAAAATGCATAAACTCATAATAACTGTCATCGTAACGTTAAGCGTGCGGACCCTACGGTTCGAGAACAATGTAGACATGACTGAGACACATCTCTGGTCAATAACCAATAGCGGGACCTGGATGCCCATATTGGTTCCTACATATTCTACGAAGATCTTTATCGGTCAGACCGCATAACAACATACGTTGTTCCCTTTGTCATCGGTATGTTACTTGCCCGAGATTCGATCGTCGGTATCCAATACCTAGTTCAATGTCGTTTACCAGCAAGTCTCTTTACTCGTTCCGTGATACATCATCCCGCAACTAACTCATTAGTTGCAATGCTTGCAAGGCTTAAGTGATGTGCATTACCGAGAGGGCCCAAAGATACCTCTCCGACAATCGGAGTGACAAATCCTATTCTCGGAATACGCCAACCCAACATCTACCATTGGAGACACCTGTAGTACTCCTTTATAATCACCCAGTTACGTTGTGACGTTTGGTAGCACACAAAGTGTTCCTCCGGTAAACGGGAGTTGCATAATCTCATAGTCATAGGAACATGTATAAGTCATGAAGAAAGCAATAGCAACAAACTAAACGATCAAGTGCTAAGCTAACAGAATGGGTCAAGTCAATCACATCATTCTCCTAATGATGTGATCCCATTAATCAAATGACAACTCATGTCTATGGTTAGGAAATATAACCATCTTTGATCAACGAGCTAGTCAAGTAGAGGCATACTAGTGACACTCTGTTTGTCTATGTATTCACACATGTATTATGTTTCCGGTTAATACAATTCTAGCATGAATAATAAACATTTATCATGATATAAGGAAATAAATAATAACTCTATTATTGCCTCTAGGGCATATTTCCTTCACCGCATGCGACCGAGAGGGAATCCTAGGCTTTGTTGGTGGGGTTCCCCCTCCTTCTCCTCCTTTCCCTATCCATCGCAAGAGGGCACAGGCAGGCGAAACTTGGTTGGCGCTGCAGTACGCAACAACGGTGTGACTTGTGGCATTCAGGGCTGCACACTTGAGGGCTGGATGCGGTGGCGGCTCAGTCGGATAGCCATGCGAGCAGTCCGGACTGGGGGAGGGGTGAGGGGGCCTCTGCCATGGCCGTCTTGGTTGGTGTAGGTGGCACCTAAGTGGTGGTGTTGTGACCCTCTCTCTCTCTCCACTACTCGTGGGTGCCTAGTGCGGTGATTAGTGGTGAGCTTGTGGTCAGCCAGTGGTGGCAGGGGTGCTCCAGGGAAGGGGGAAAGGGGCCTCCCGGCCCTGCTGTCGGGTGTCATGGTGGACTTATTACTTGGTGTGCGTCTTGGCTGGCGGCCTCCGACGGTCATTCCCTGCCGAGGTCTAGCTGGCTCAACCCTGCATCAAGGGGCTCATTTTGGGGTGGAAGGAGAGGCTTTCTGCCCGTTTTTACTCAGTTGTGTCTAAGAACTATGGCGACCGTTTTGGGCGGTCTTGGATGCCGGGGTGACGGCCTCGGTGGTGGGAGCAACAATGCTCGTGGGCGGAGCTCACAGATCGGGTGATTGGTGCTTGGTGGTGGGTACGACAGATTGACCCGCGGCTAAACAAAATAGGTTACCTACTAGCACACATGCCCGTGCGTTGCACCAGGGTAATAAAATTACATGCATCTAGCTCAATATAAAAATGGATCATGACCCTCAAATGTTTGTATTCTCTAGTTCAACACGGCGCCATTTAATTAAAGCCAAACCAATATATTCTTTTTTATTGGCACGTGCCCACAATTTCCTTCAATTATAAATAACCAGCATATTCTCTTTTATTGTCACATGGAAGCTAGCACCTAATAATTTATGGTGGCCCTTATTCTGAACAGGCGGAATTAGCTCGATATGCCAGATGCGCAGTAGGCCTAATATGGGAGTGATCGAACTCACGACCTCAAAGAACGACTACATGTTGCTAGCCACACAAACAAATGCGTCCTGCTAACCAATGCGGAGCAGGCCCAGTATGAGAGTGAATATTTAAAAATATATTAGAATGTCGCATTCCAATCATGTTTTCATTTTTTTGAACTTTTCACAAATAATAAGTATGAACTGCTATATATACTTGGCAAAATGAACAATTTTCCAAATTACGAACAGTTTTTTGACAATTCCATATATGAAAAAATGAACAAACAAAAATTTTGAACGGATTATTTTTTTGAAATTCACATACATTTCTCAAAAGCTTGAAACATTTATAAAAATACGAACATTTTATAGATCTGTGAACATTTTTTGGAAATGCGAGGATGTTCTGAACATTTAAAAGAATAAAAAAATAGAAAATGTGTTTTTAATGCGAAAATAATATTCAATTTTCAATATCTCACTAAAACAAGAATATTATCGAAAATTTAACTTTTTTTAAATGCAATTTTCAAATCTTGAACAAAATTGGAAGAACTCTAACATTAGTTTTGAAAAAAATTTGATTTTTTTTTTAAAATTAAATGATTTTTTGTTTAGTTACTAACATTTAAAAATAGGATTAAAATTTTGGAATTAGTACATTTAGAAAAATGAAATTCCACTTTTGTTGGAATTTTCTAATTTCAGAAAAAAAGAAAAAATAGACTTGGAATGGGAAATTAAAAAAGAAATAGGAATCAGAAAGAGAAAGAAGAAGAAGAAGAAGAAAAATAAAAATCAAACACAGAAAAATGGGTGGCCCAGTCTTGGGCTGCCTTGTGAGTACATGGAACTATTAGCCGCACTGGGCGGAAAATATGATTTTTTTATTACCGCCTGGACAGGAAAAATTAGGCTGAGTTTACTGGGCCATAGCGCGCGCGGCCCATGTACATAATTCCGAAAAAAATTTGTTTTTTCCATGCTAATAGACGGATTACAAAAGTTTAGTACCATCTTAGATAGAAAAGATTTTTTTTATGGTGAACGGATGAAAAAATCAGAGAAACGCACCTTGCTTTATTAGTAGTATATATATATATATATATATATATAGGGAAAAGCAAAGATATAAAGTTTCGCCAGAGAGATTGCAATCACGGACGCTCATATGTGTTGGGATCTGCTCCCTTACCTTTCCCTCTTTGCATTTTTCTACTTTTAAGCCATTGATGAATAATTCTTCTTATAGCCAAACCTGGACCACTCAGCCTGCTTGCAGCCTAGTAGCACGCAGTAGTAGGCTTGCAGGGCGGCAGGTTTGGCAGTCACGGGCCCGTGATTGGCAGCCGGACGTAAGGTTCTGGAGAACCGTCGGCCCATGTATTTGATCGGTGCCGAACCTTACTCGCCGTGTCTGCCCTGCTCGTTTGTCCACCCCATCGCTCTCTCTCTCTCTCTCTCTCTCTCTCTCGTTCTCCATCCCATCCAGAATTCCAGATCCCGCAGCCCCAACTTCTCACCCTTCCCCTCCACAGCGGGCCACCTCTACCATCCTGGCGAGTCGCACGGCCCCAACCCTCTCCCGCCCTCATCTCGTGCTCCCCATCCCTTCATCATGCTACCCAACGGGCTCCCTCCCTCTTCTGCTGCACAAATACCAGCGAGATCCGGGAGACGGGGCACATCGATATCGTCGTCAACCTCGCGGAGCTTGATCCGGAAAGATCAGGGCCCCGGGCTGCCGTAGTGCTGGATGCTATGGCCGTCTCCTCCACTGGCGGGAGACGCGGGGCCTGTCACGTGCTTACCCGGTGATGTCGTCGGTAGGCACGACCTGTACTGCTTCCTGCTGGCCTCTCACGGCCCTCCTCCTGGTCCACAGCTACTCCCGACTCCCAAGTGGCGGCATTGAAAAAAGGCGTGTTTTTTTGTGCTCGAACTTCTTGTTTGTTCCCTTTGATTGTTGCTGGATGTGTGAGTTTGTGGTTGTTCGGGCTTGAGAGGTCGTCAAGCTGCAAAAAAAGTAGTAGCCAGATTACCGTACTAATTTTCATATATTACTTACCCGGACCTTGACGAATCCAATTCTTTCTAGTTTGTCCGCTGATGTATATGTTATCTTTTTTGTTCCTAGCTACAGCCCTCTGAATGTAATGTTATTGTTCTTAATTTCCCCCTCGCCTGCTCCCTGATCCGGGCCTGCTCCTAATCAATGTTTTTTTTGTTTGGTTTTTCCTGTGTGATGCATTTTGGATTTGATGATGCAGGTGACTAGGCTTAGATGTGGTCTGGTGTCCCAAGCTTCTGCCTCGAGGTCGCCATGCTTCACCAAGAATCATACGGTGCTGCCTTGTGCTCGCCATGCGCAGAACTGCCTTCTGCTGTTCTTGCTTCTCCCCTATGATTTATTTTTTAGTTGGTTGTCTTGAAGAGGGAACCGACAAGCTGCAGCGGCCAGAGTAGTAGGAGCAACAGCTTCAACTCGCACGGCACATTCTACATTTTTCTGCACTGATGTATTTGTTATGGTCCAACTGAATTAGTTTTGACTGAATCTTACTCTCTGCAGTCTGTGAGAATTGTTCTCTAGTTCAAACTGCACGTCAACTGTTTGATGGAATGCCAGAAAAGAATGCACGATCTTTTTCCTGGCTAAAAATTCGTTCAGAGTGTTCTGTTTGATGGAGCGCAGATGCAGGATGTGGCCGGCGTCGCCGAATCCTCATGTGAACGGAGTGAGTAGTAAAAGGTAAGCCCCTCAAATCTTGTTTGCTGCTGGAATCTTATGTATGAAATCGTTTAGATACTGTTCTTATGAGACCGTTGGATGCAATAGCAGATAATGCTTTTAACGTTGCTCCACTCGATTTTCTTGCAGTAGATGCATCCACCGCAGACCCCGAGATTGGATCAAAATGACCCACGACCATGCAGCAAGACCACACTTGGCGCTCAGCCGATTGATGTTTAGCAACCGAACGGACAGGAAACCAGCAGACTTCAGGTAGAGGAAGAGGAGGAGGGATGGACAAGGGGGCGCAGTGCGTGTCGCATCACAAAAGGCTTCCATCCAAAACATATCGCATCACAAAAGGCTTCCATAAACAACAGCAATGAAATCGCATCGCAATCAAATCTTTTCGCTATTTCCATCGCAATCAAACATATACCGATCAAACACACTATTTCCATAATCTCTCTATACTCCTAAAGGAGGAGTCTGCGGTCGTGATGGTTCGTTTGTAAGTCGTCCTTCGCTCGTCTCGCCCTCGCGTCGTTCGTTTGCTAGCCCTCCCCCTCTCATTCCGCTAGCGATCTCGTATGTATAGAAAGAAATCAGGTTTCTCGTGTAAGTGGAACTTACCTCTGATCTGGTCTTCCCCCTCTCCTCATATTCCTCACAATTTCCCACTCGCCGCTACCCGTGCCGCCTTTGCCCAAGCTTCGTACCTGTGCATGCCAGATGGGGCTCCCCACACTAGTAGAAAAAGGGTCAAACGTGAAGCACATTAGTGCCGGTTTGTATTTGAGCCGGCACTAATGTATACATTAGTGCCGGTCCCAACGGCTAGCCGGGCCGCTTTCATTAGTACCGGTTCGTGGCGAACCTTTAGCACCGGTTCGTGCCACGAACCGGTACTAATGAGAGTGGTGGCAGGATGTTGTCAGAATGGGGCCCCTCCAGCCCCTTTAGTACCGCAACGATTATATTACACAAGAACCTCCGTTTTGGATTGACAGAACCATGCATGCCCACCGGAGGGCTCCCTTTTTGTGCACGAGAACCTTCTCTATAAGGTGGTCGTTGCACCCGCCAACACCATTCGACCATGTGTAAGTCTTTTAAGATGTGTATGCTATAAATCGGGTGTTAAAGGAGTAGAGAGAAAAAGAGAATCACTGCAACACATATACTAGATCATGGTTGGCGCGCATTGCTGCACCTCTAGTTTTCCAATAGAATGATAGTAAGTTTTAGAAATATATAGACAGGGAAGAACTGAATTCCAATTTTGAGTGAAAGAACTTCAGAACCATCATGACAAACCAAATATTTATCATTTCAAGTAACTGCCATCTTCTAAATTTTTTAGGGATGTGCATCAACATACACCACCCCTGCGTCCCAAGCATAGCCATATTAAATCCGTATTTGACTTCTCGTGTTTGGCCCAAGAATCCGCAAATTATCTTGCCAATCTCACATAAATATTTTGTTGTTGCACTTGGTCAACGCACTTTTGTTTCTTCTTTTGGCCCCAACTTGTGTACGTGTCATCTTCTGTATCTTCTGCTAGTAACTGGCCAGTGAAAAAAGAGAGAAAATGGGAGGGGGGGGGGGGGGGGGGGGGAGGGGGAAGAGAAAAAAAGAGAAATGAAAAAAGGAGCAAAAGGTAATAGAAAAGAAATATTTGCAAAGTGCCGGTCGGTTCACATCTTTTGGAATATCTCTTGCTGTTCAAAACTTTTACTTTATGCATATACGTGGTAATTGCTGCACATCTGCTGCTCTTGGTTGCCATGCGCTACGTTTATATCTCACTTATATCTATCTACCTAGAGCTATTGTGTTTTAATCGGTTTCCTCTCGTTTGATTCGGTATCTGGGCTTAGATTGTTTATCTCTTGCTAGTCAGTGAGCGCCGCATGACCTCACGGAGGAGCGCCTCCTCTAGGTCGACGAGGACGGAGTGTGCGCGTCGGTGGGAAGAGCCGAGCTCCGCTGTTGCCGCTCGCCAGGACCGGCCCTAGGTGTGGGGGAGGGGGGGGGGGGGGGGCAGCGAGAGGGGCGGCCGCCCCGAGCCCCTTGAAACGTAGGGGCCCAGATAGTGCGTCATGTATATTAGGCCTTAGCTAGAAATGCGTATAGAACAGACGAATGGGTAGTACCTAGGCTAAAGCGATTTGTTAAATTGATCTTCTCTGCTCTCTTAAAGACATAAGAGAGCAGAGAAGATCAATTTAACAAAAGTGGATGAAAGACAAGGCCACAAGGCCACAAGGGAATAGGATCACAAGTATCGATGGACGGGCATGGGATCCCATTGTGGATGCTCTAACGTTTTTACCATATGGTGCTAACAGAAACAACATATTTTACTGGAAAAAGTCAAATGCTCACACGCCGAAACAAAACGCCCCGGTGGTGGCTCAGGGAATCCGGGGATCAGAGATTGCCTGGCGTTTTTTGTTGGCGCCCCGTTGTACATTCTCAGCACACATGAACGGCAGTCCATGATCACCCTCACGTGGCAGATATAGCCATCGGTGCTACTCATGTCGAAGGCAGCCATACCATCAACAGTTGTCACCTGAGTGGATTAAGAAACTGCCTTTTGTTCATAGAGCATTTTTTTATGGGGGCCTTTATTCATAGAGCTGAGAATTGTTGTTCTCTGCATATGTGCATGACACAGTTGCACGGCCAGCTCCAAAAACCTCCATCCGAACAGGCGCAGAAGCAATAAATGTGAGCACGGGCGCACGCGGGATACAATAAACGTGGCTTCCCACGGACGAAAAATTTGTTCATCACAAAAATTGTAAAGGTGCGGAACCGTATCCTCTGGGCGACAAAAGTGGCACGATTTGCACACTCCAATCAGAGAGACGTAGTACAAACCTTTAGTAGAAAATGCACACGCGTACCCAAAGTAGGGCCTTGACCATCCAAGCCAGGTGAAAGGTAGCAGAAACCTTGCTCTGACATGTTTTGAGGACCATAGCCACTAGGCTGCCGTTTCGGGGCCTGCCTATTCGTAAAGGTCCAAAGCAGCATTCCACTCTCATCATGGCGAAAATCAACAAAACAATAAGTCAGAACCTTATCCACCAAAAAGTGCGGATCTTGAAGCACATGAATGGTTCCGATAGCCACCTTCTGAGTTAGTGTTGATAGCAAATCCATCCTCTCTCTCTATATATATATATATCTATATATATATATATATATATATATATATATATATATATATATATATATGATTGACTATTCGTCACCCTGTGTGAGGAATAGTTATTCTTCACCCCTCTATTTTACCATCAATGCACCGTAATTTTACGTTTCGTAAGTTTTGTCTTATTTCCGACGTAAAAAGAGACCGTAAGAAAATATATAATCGTCGTAAAAAATATTTTATGTTATGTAAAATTACAAACGTAAAAACATAGTGTAAAATACACATAAACTGTAAATTTTCTTGTCTTATGACCTATATTTTTAATTTTTTATGCCAAATTTTACGTAGTGAATCAATAGGAATGTAACTATTTGAATTCTAAACGTAATTTAATTATGATATGATCGTAAGATTACCTCGGGTGAAGAATAACTTATTCTGCGCCCTGGGTGATGTTTGGTTGGTGCAATCACGTGACCCCTTTGGTATTCCTGTCCACCTGCAGTTTGATTAGTAAATCTTGGTGATACCAAAAAAACTGCCTCGATCGGGCAGGAAAGTATAGACCCTACGAGGATCGATTGCACGTTGCAGAACAAGATCGAACTTCTCACATCCTCCTCGATGATGGTAGGAGACGCCGCATCCGAGATCAAGCCGGAGCATGTCATGGCTGCCATCGGAGATCGCACCCAGAAGATGGACATTCTAGCCACGCAGTTTGTCGCTGGGCCACACCCTATTCCCGAGCAGCACTTGACGTGCCTGCGCAACCTCCAGGCTGCGATCTCCGCCGAGATCGATGACCTCACCGTCATCCTCCACGGCGTCCGCTGAGGAGACCTCGCGTTCATGGAGCAGATCCCGCCGGCCCGGTTGGATAAACTCCTCGACGCCAGGAAGGATCGAGTCGCCAGGCTCGGCGGCGTCCCACTCGAAAGAAGGCTGGACATGGAAGCGTGGGCCCTCGCGTTCTCTCTCATGTTGAGGAAGCCTACGCCCACCTTCTCTGCCAGCGTTGTTACTGCGGCTCCCGACGCTCCGCCGTCTGCCAGCGGTCAAGCGGTGGCGGCTGCCTCCGAGGAGTTGGCGAGGTTACAGATATGACGACCCAATGAGTTTCCCTAAGAGCAATGGACGGCTAAGATTCAGTCTTATCTTGCCCTTCCAAGGGTTACACACCTATGCTCTAACCTTAGACGCTGTAATTTACTCTTAGTTTGTGTTGCCTTCGTTGCTCTACTACAAATAAAAGGGTAATTAATGCAAAAGTATAATCTTTGCATGAGCAAAATCTTTTCTTTGACAATCAGGAGCTTTATTATTTAAGAGGTAGAATTACTATAATCATGCAAACATATGGGTTAAAAACATATAGAAATATAATTCATCCAGAGGCAGCGCCTTCTATGATCACTAGCTTTGCTTGCAAAGATGCACCAGTTGATTGGCCTCCCGCTTCCTATGTTAACAATTAAAAAGTAATTTTTTTTTCAAGAATGACCGGGGGAGGGGGAGCAAGTTCCCCCGACTGCTTGCTGATTCAACCGAGAGACACGTAGCCGGAAGGAGAGGTGTTCGACAATGAGAAGTTTGTGTCCCAGGAAGACACAAATGCCATCCAACGAATCAGAAGCATTAATATGCGAGAAGGAAGGGGAAATATTTAGTTTGCACGATACAATAGTAGTACCTCTTTGTGAGTAATCTAATGGACATCTCACACACTCTAGAATGCACTTTTTTTGCTTCAACATACATGGAAAACTATATATAATTTAGAAACATTTGTTGACATTTTTACTTCGGTATGTATAACATCTTACAATATTTAAAAGTGAAAATATACAAGACATATAAATAAATATAAGTACTACAAAATTAACTCATAGAATTAGGATCATGTTCTTTTGAAATCACTTAGAAATGTGGCAATCCAATTAAATAGAGTTCTTAAGTAATCTGACACTAAAATTTAAGGAAAAAGCCTAATATTGTGGGGAAATGTGTTCTCAACTTAGTACCTAAGAACATTGTATTTTCATATTTATCAACTCAACTACAAGAATAATTAAAAAATATCAATTGAAAAAAAAATAAAAAAATTCATTGGAAACTAATTAAAGGCTAATTATTGTGTTGAATAAACTTGGATGATTTGTTACAAGCCAAGCCGTTAAGGAGCGCCATTATAAGATTGATTTGTAGGGTTAATCCTCTTCAAATCCCTCTCAATCCTATCCAAATCCATCTTAACCGAATAAGCATTCAAGGATGCAAGTTGACCATCGTGGATCCTTGGTTCAAAGGTAGGCATGTTGTTTTTTAGCCTTTTGATGGGTTTCCTATAAAAGAGAAGAGAAATTCTTTGTTCAAGAAAGATTCGACTTGGTTTTTGGACTATTTTTTTAAGTCTTCCTATTATTGTTCTTCTTTTTTAGATTAGTCGGGAAAAAACAAGTACCTGCAGTAATGATTTAATCTCCTTGTCATTTTATATCCAATCCCTACCTCAATGCGATACTTTGCTTATCAAACAACTTATGATAACTCGAGACCCATGAACAAATCACTGGAAGGAGTGCGAGCCCGCGCCCATCAACAGCCTGGTCGTCCCATCGCTCTGCCTATAATAAGAGCTAGTATAATAGAGTGACATAAGCGGGCTGTAAGGAATTAATAATACTTACTTGAAAGAGAGAGAAGAAGAGAGAGAAGAGAAGCGAGCTGTAGACTTACAGCCGGCTGTTGCATGAGCTCCAAGAAGCTTTGTGAGGGTGGAACGTGGGCCATATGTTGGTAAAGTAGTATTTTCTTATAGCTAACTATTATAAATATTGGCTATTACATTGGCTATAGATGACATGGCAACATACTATAGCCAGCAGCTGGCTATATTATTAATCATGCTCTAAGCAGCCGCAGAAACCTCTGCGCCCATTTCTCCTTACGCTGAACCCTAGGCCGGGTTATTAATCATGCTATAAGTATCCTTTTATGCTATCCAGAAATTCTATATCATTTCCAATCAACAATATGTCATCCACATATAATATCAGAAATGCTACAGAGCTCCCACTCACTTTCTTGTAAATATAGGCTTCACCATAAGTCCGTATAAAACCATATGCTTTGATCACCTCATCAAAGCGTATATTCCAACTCCAAGATGCTTGCACCAGTCCATAGATGGATCACTGGAGCTTGCACACTTTGTTAGCACCTTTAGGATCGACAAAACCTTCTGGTTGCATCATATACAAGTCTTCTTTAAGAAATCCGTTAAGGAATGCAATTTTGACATCCATTTGCCAGATTTCATAATTATAAAATGCGACAATTGCTAACATGATTCAGACTGACTTAAGCATCGCTATGGGTGAGAAGTTCTCATTGTAGTCAACCCCTTGAACTTGTCGAAAACCTTTTGTGACAAGTCAACACTACTAGGGAAAACCCTAGTAGTAGCGCGGGTTTTCATGCTATCAGCAGCGCGGGTAGCCGCGCTACTACTACGGCGCTACAGCTAACAGTTAGTAGTAGCGCGGAAGGAACCCGCGCTACTACTATTGAATATATCAGTAGCGCTTTTATTGGACGCGCTGCTATTAAATAGCTGTAGCGCTTTTCTATACCCCCGCTACTGCTATATCTTTCACAATTTTCCCTGTTTCTTGCCCCGTTTCACGTTTCAGTTTATAGTTTATAAACTGCAGCTTCACATGTACCAGATAACAATCTCATTAACAACAATACCATATAGTCATACAGTAGTCATACAATATCATAAAGCATTATAGGTACTCATACAGTCAACATGCATCCTCACATGAATATAGCATATATGATAAGCAGTACTAGCTAGGTAGTCTAACAGCCACACATATATAGTAGTTCTACTAGGTATATATAGTCTATGTAGTTCTAGATGATATCGACGACGATCATCATCCTCAAGCCTGGGCGGTGGGTGTTCCTGATAGTAATTAGGATGGCCTGTCCAACATGAAGATTCTTGCCAACGAGGAATCTCTTCCCCCAACCGAGTTTAAGTGTGTGCGACTATCGATGTCCATGCGGTAAGTACAGGTGGTGACGGAGCCCCTTGCGGTAGGGCATGGTCTAGCCGAGCCTTCTTCGTCAGGTTCGATACCACAACTCACAGATAGGCTCTTTGGCAATTTCTGAATAAGAAAAACTTATCAATTAATAAATAGCCTTGCACATACTCTTGCAAATATATTTTTATTAAGTACAGATTTCTACACTATCAAAAGACACAGTACTACACATTTATACTAAACATGAATTCTACTAATAAGTATATATTGATTATCTACACTATTAATAGTTCCCTGGATTCTACACTAATAAGCATGTGATCAGACTCTACACTAAAGCATATCATCGACTAGATTCCACACAACATATCATTGGACTCTACACTAAGCATATCATCGGATAATTTGCATTTGTCACTATAACATACCATATCATGCCGGTCGACCATCGTACTTGTCAGGCGGGTCACGAATGGCACCCCGACAAAGTCATCACGTGGCGGAATTATGTCCCATAGGTTGCACACCTCCTCCTCGCTCAGCCTCATTCTTTGAGCTACAATGGCTTCATGAAGTGGGTCCTCATCATCTTCATCATCTTCGTCATCTTCATCATCTTCCACCAGGTTGATATAAATGACAGCTAGCTTTGGTCTTTCTACTCTGAAGGAGAAGATGATCAACTCACCACTTGTAAGACGCATGCGGGCGAGGAAACATGCCCATCCATCTCCTCCAATCTGCGACATATTGCGTCCTTTCTCGATCTCCATAGTGTACGGCCCCCAGGGGCCTCAAATGTCACCGTGTCTCTTGTCAGGCTTTTCAATTTCAACCTCACATTGCATGGGACGATCTGTGTACAAAAAGCAAAATGACAAAATGCATTAATGCCAACACTAAAAGCAAAATAGTTGTTACATTTCATATATTTTTTACCGCCGCATGACGAGAACTCGGCTGGAAGTAGATGTCGAACAGCTTGCCAGTTGCAAGGCTGCTGGCGCACATTGACTTGCACAGTCGACATGGTGGTGGTGGTGGTCGCCCCATTTTCCTAACGCACTATGAGCAAAGAAAACAATAACTTAGCATGGGATGATCATCAAGCTCAACATGCAAACCAAGATAGCAAACTAGCATCGACTATTCTAAACCCTAGAAACTATCCTATATCAAAGTGTTATATATGACTAGCGGCTTATATCAACTAAAAACTATCAACTATCATATCTCTCTCTCTCTTTCTCTCTGTCTCCTTCTCTCTAAATGTTGCATATCAACTAGCCTACTAAATCAACTAAATTAAAATGTTCTAAATCAACTAGCCTACTAAATCAACTAAATCAACTAGCCTACTAAATCAACTAAATCAAAATGTTCTAAATCAACTAAATCAACTAGCCTACTAAATCAACTAAATCAAAATGTTCTAAATCAACTAAATCAACTAAATCAGCTAGCCTACTAAATCAACTAAATCAACATGTTCTAAATGAACTAAATCAACTAGCCTACTAAATCAACTAAATCAACTAGCCTACTAAATCAACTAAATCAAAATGTTCTAAATCTACTAAATCAACTAGCCTACTAAATCAACTAAATCAAAATGTTCTAAATAAACTAGCCTACTAAATCAACTAAATCATACCAACTAAATAAAAATGTTGCATACGAACTAGCCTACTAGATCTAGCTAGGGCAGCCCTCGGGGGGTGCTGACGAGGAGGGGGGATGGCATGCTGACCTTAGTGGGGGGTGCTTACTAAGGGAAGGCCGGTGACTTTCCTACGAGAGGGGGTGACGACAGTGGCCAGCGAGGGGATCGAGGGCGGTCGGCCAAAGGCGCCCGGCCAGAGCTCGCGGGCAGCGACAGAGTGGGCGGCGAGAGGGTGGAGGAGCAGCGGAGTGGGCGAGAGGGGGAGGAGCATTACCTGCGGCGGCGGTGGCGGTGGCGTGTGGTGGTGGAGGAGAAACCCTAACCGCAGCTGCCGACGTCGGGCGGAGGGGGACGATTGAGAGATGAGTGCGTGCGGGGGCCGCCCCACGTGTTTTCTTTTGCTATAGCAGTAGCGCGGGAACAGGGAGCACGCTACTGCTAAGCCAAATATCAGTAGCGCTTTGTCCTGAAAAAACGCTACTGATAAGGCCAATCATGTAAAAACATTAGAAATATACATTGGTCATCATTGATCTTTTTGTGTAGAATCTAAATAGTCAACATGAATCCTCACCATACCTGTATAGGCACAGGTGAATATTCATATTATAGCCACAAATCCTACACATAGAGTTCAATGAAGACCAAGTGCTCGCGATAGTTTGAGAAGTAACATATTTAAGTGGTAAACACCCTGTTCGCTTAGCAGTATGCTACAGGGCTATTAGTAGTGCGGTCGACTGAAGCGTGCTACTGCTAATTAGCAGTAGTGTTTGTTTTTAAATAACGCTACTGGTAACATTCTATGTATAAGGTTTTCCCTAGTAGTGTGAGTTTTGTAGATGGTGACATTACCATCAGCATCTGTCTTCTTCTTCTTGAAGATCCATTTACTCTGAATCACTTGCCGATAATTAGGTAAATCCATCAAAGTCCACACTTTGTTCTCATACATGGATCCTATGTCAGATTTCATGGCCTCAAGCCATTTATCAGAATCTGGGCTCATCATAGCTTCTTCATAGTTCGTAGGTTCATCATGGTCTAGTAACATGACTTCCAGGACTGGATTACCATACCACTCTGGTGCGGAACATGCTCTTTTCGACCTATGAGGTCCAGTAGTAACTTGATCTGAACTTTAATGATTATCACCATTAACTTCCTGTGTAGTTGGTGTAGGCATCACGGGAACAGATTTCTCTAATGTGATATTTTCCAATTCGAGAGAAGGTACGATTACCTCATCAAGTTCAACTTTCCTCCCACTCACTTCTTTTGAGAAAAACTCCTTCTCTAGAAAGGTTCCATTCTTGGCAACAAAGATCTTGTCTTCGGATCTGTGGTAGAAGGTGTACCCAATTATTTCCTTAGGGTATCCTATGAAGACGCACTTCTATGATTTGGGTTCGAGCTTATCAGGATGAAGCCTTTTGACATAAGCGTCGCACCCCCAAACTTTTAAGAAACGACAACATAGGTTTGTTGCCAAACGATAGTTCATACGGTGTCGTCTCAACGGATTTAGACGGTGCCCTATTTAACGTGAATGCGGCTGTCTCTAATGCATAACGCCCAAACGG
Source organism: Triticum monococcum (assembly GCA_034509565.1). NCBI lineage: Eukaryota > Viridiplantae > Streptophyta > Magnoliopsida > Poales > Poaceae > Triticum > Triticum monococcum. The sequence goes on from CM067847.1 coordinate 704,444,373, forward strand.
TAATTGTAAATCAGTAAGAGACATCATAGAACGCACCATATCCAATAAAGTATGGTTTACGATGTTCGGACACACCATTATATTGTGGTGTTCCTGGTGGCGTGAGTGGTGAAACAATTCCATATTGTTTTAAATGAAGGACAAACTCGTAACTCAAATATTCGCCTCTGCGATTAGATCATAGAAACTTTATTTTCTTGTTACGATGATTCTCCACTTCACTCTGAAATTCTTTGAACTTTTCAAATGTTTCATACTTTTGTTTCATCAGGTAGATATACCCGCCTTGAGCTTCAACACTCATCGGACTGCATACATCGGTATGTATTATTTCCAATAAGTCACTAACTCGGTCCATTTATTCGTAGAACAGAGTTTTAGTTAGTCATCTTGCCCATAAGGCATGGTTAGCAATTATCAAATGATTCATAATCAAGTGATTCCAAAAGTCCACCCACATGGAGTTTCTTCATGCGCTTTACACTAATATGACCTAAACGGCAGTGCCACAAGTATGTTGCACTATCATCATCAACTTTGTATCTTTTGGCATCAATATTTTGAATATGTGTATCACTACGATCGAGATTCAATAAACCATTTATATTGGGTGTTTGACCATAGAAGGTTTTATTCATGTAAACAGAACAAGAATTATTCTATGACTTAAGTGAATAACCGTATTACAATAAACATGATCAAATCATATTCATGCTCAATGCAAACACCAAATAATATTTATTTAGGTTCAACACTAATCCCAAAGGTAGAGGAGTGTACGATGGTGATCGTATCAACCTTGGAATCATTTCCAACACATATCATCACCTCACCCTTAACTAGTCTCTTTTTTTTCTGCAACTCCTGTTTCGAGTTACTAATCTTACCAACTGAACCAGTACCAAACACCCAGGGGCTACTATCAATAGTAGTAAGGTACACATCAATAAAATGTATATCAAATATACCTTTGTTCACTTGGCCATCATTCTCATCCGCCAAGTATCTGGGGCAGTTCCGCTTGTTGTGACCATTCCTTTGCACTAGAAGCACTGAGTTTCAGGCTTAGGTCCAGCTTTGGGCTTCTTCATGGGAGTGACAAATTGCTTGCCATTCTTCTTGAATTTCCATTTCTTTCCTTTTCCCTTTTTCTTGAAACTAGTGTTCATCAACACTTGATGCTCTTTCTTGATTTCTACTTTCGCCAATTTCAGCATTCCGAAGAGCTCAGGAATCATTTTCGTCATCTCTTGCATATTATAGTTCATCACGATTTTCTAGTAGCTTGGTGATAGTGACTAGAGAACTCTGTCAATCACTATATTATCTGGAAGATTAACTCCCAGTTGATTCAAGTGATTGTAGTACCCAGACATTCTGAGCACATGCTCACTAGCTGAGCTATTCTCCTCCGTCTTGTAGGCAAAGTACTTGTCAGAGGTCTTATACCTCTCAACATGGGCATGAGTCTGAAATACCAATTTCTGCTCTTGGAACATCTCATATGCTCCTTGGCATTTAAAATGTTCTGAACTCCTGGTTCTAAGCCGTAAAGCATGGTGCACTAAACTATTAAGTAGTCATCATATCGAGCATGCCAAACGTTCATAACGTCTGCATCTACTCTTGTAATAGGTCTCTCACTTAGCGGTGCATCAAGGACATAATTCTTTTGTGCAACAATGAGGATAATCCTCAGATCACGGACCCAGTCCGAATCGTTGCTACTATCATCTTTCAACTTAGTTTTCACTAGGAACATATCAAAAAAATAGGAGCTATATCGCGAGCTATTGATCTACAACATAGATATGCAAAACTATCAAGACTATGTTCATGATAAATTAAGTTCTATTAATCAAATTACTAATGAACTCCCACTTAAATAGACATGCCTCAAGTCATCTAAGTGATACGTGATCCAAATCAACTAACCCATGTCTGATCATCACGTGAGATGGGGTAGTCATCAATGGTGAACATCTCTATGTTGATCATATCTACTATAGGATTCACGTTCGACCTTTCGGTCTCCAGTGTTCCGAGGCCATATATGTCTGTACATGCTAGGCTCATCAAGTTTAACCCAAGTATTCCGCATGTGTAAACCTGTCTTACACCCTTTGTATGTGAACGTAGAGTCTATCACACCTGATCATCACGTGGTGTCTCGAAACAAAGAAGTGTAGCAACAGTGCATACTCAGGGAGAACACTTTTACCTTGAAATTTAGTGAAGTGATCATCTTATACTGCTACCGTCGTTCTAAGCAAAATAAGATGCATATAGGATAAATATCACATGCAATCAAAATATGTGACATGATATGGCCATCATCATCTTGTGCTTTTGATCTCCCTCTCCAAACCATTGTCATGATCTCCATCTTTGCCGGCTCGACACCTTGATCTCCATCGTAGCGTCGTGGTCATCTCGCCAATTATTGCTTCTACAACTATTGCTAACGCATAGTGATAAAGTAAAGCAATTACATGGCCTTTGCATTTCATACAATAAAGAGACAACCATAAGGCTCCTGCCGGTTGTTAGATGTCTTACAAAACATGATCATCTCATACAGTAATGTTTATCACAGCATGTCTTGACCATATCACAGCACAACATGCCCTGCAAAAACAAGTTAGACGTCCTCTAATTTGTTGTTGCAAGTTTTACGTGGCTGCTACGGGCTTCTAGCAAGAACCGTTGTTACCTACGCATAAACCCACAATGGTGTTTCGTCAAGTTTGTTGTTTTAACCTTCTTCAAGGACCGGCCACAGTCAAATTCGATTCAACTAAAGTAGGAGAAACAGGCACCCGCCAGCCACCTTTATGCTAAACTAGTTGCATGTTAGTCGGTGGAACCAGTCTCATGTGCGTGGACATGTAAGGTTGGTCCGGGCCGCTTCATCCCACAATACCGCCAAATCAAAATAATACGTTGGTGGTAAGAACTTTGACTATCCTCGCCCACAACTCTTGGTGTTCTACTCGTGCATATCGTCTACGCATAGACCTGGCTCATGATGCCACTATTGGGAAATGTTGCATGGAAAACAAAAAAATTCTATGCACACGCAAGATCTATCCATGGAGATGCATAGCAACGAGAGGGGATAGTGTGTCTACGTATCCTCGTAGACCGTAAGCGGAAGCGTCTAACAATGCGGTTGATGTAGTCGTACTCTTCGCAATCCGACCATGATCCAACTGATATAGTGTCGGACGGACGACACCTCCGAGTTTAGCACACGAGACGAGAACTAGATGGGATCAGAACCAACACGACAGTGTAGTGGTGATGATGGTGGTGGAGTACCGACAGCGCTTCGCTAAGCATCATCGAGACGAGGTGGGGGAACTACGGAGTAACGGGAGAGAGAGGGGTGCCAAGGGCTTGGTGTGTCCTCTTGGGGCGCCCCTCCCCTCTATATATAGGTGTAGGGGCATGAGAAACAGCTCCTCCAAGCCCTAAGACGCAGCAAAGGAGGAGAGGACATGGACTCCAAGTCCAATCCTATTCCTACTAGGACTCCTTCCTTTTTTTGCCTTCCCTAGCCACATCGGCTTTTGAGGACTTGGTGCGCCTAGACCAATAAGGCCAGGGCACCTCCCCGCAGCCCATGCTAGACCTTCGGTCGTGGTGGACCCACTTGTGGACTTGTGGACCCCTCCGGAATCCTCTGAAACCTTCTAGAAGCTTCCTAGTACAATACCAAAAAAACTGCACTTTTTTCTAGAACCCAAAATATGACGTCCCATATGTAAATCTTTACCTCTCGACCATTCCGAGACTCCTTGTGACGTTTGGGATCTCATCCGGGACTCCGAACAACATTTTGTTACCACTCATCAAATATCCGAATACTACTCTAGCGTCAACGAACATTAAGCATGGGACCCTCACTAGTAGAAAATGACCCATTAGCCCCGGTTCCAGAGGCCCTTTAGCCCCGGTCCTGGAACTGGGACTAGTGGGTCGGGAATAAAGCCCAAAACTGTTAGTCCCGGTTCGCTTACGAACCGGGACAGAAGGGGTTCCACGTGGCCGCTGCGGGGCACCCAAGCAGGAGGACCTTTAGTCCTGATTGGTAACACTAACCGGGACCAAAAGGCATCCATGTGTCAGCAGCTGGTAGGAGCAGGTTTTTTTTAAGGGGGGTAGGGGGTTTTGGAGGGTTAATTTAGGGGTTTCATATATTGTGTTAGCTAGCTAATAGGAAGAAGTGTCCTCTCTTTCTCCATGCTTGGTCGACGCAAGCTACTATATACATATAGAGAGAACTCGACACGCTAGATAGTAAGAAAATGAAGGAACTATTAATTACACAAGATCGTCATGAACATATACGGAGAGGAGTGACCTCTCTTTTTCCGAGAGATTGGTCGAACAACAAGTTTTCGTATATCTATCCAATGCTACTAGCTACATATATACAATATAAGGTCTCTTACAATCCCTAAAATCTCATGTCTATATCAATTTCCACATGGTATTCTCCGGATTTCTGTATGACATGGTCAAGAAAGAATCCCGCCAATTCCTCTTGAATTGCTCGTATGCGATCATATGGTAGGACTTCATCCCGCATCTGCCAGATCTAATTTGAAGAAGGGGGTCAATACATGTATATGAATGAAACTCAACACAAATGATGGTAATAAATAAAATTGTGAATATTACTGCTTACGTGCTTCATATTGTTTTCCAGAGTAGCCCCACTTAGAAGTTGTCCCGTTGTAGATGAACTCACAAACGTAGTATCCACAAGAATCATTCCCGGCTTCCTGCCACAAGCACTTTACGAGAAATAGAGGTCAATCAAACTGATAATCAAGCATGCTAAATGGTATTGATGAAACTACCTAGAATCAATGGGAGATGCGCGGAACTAGCTAGTAGTACTTATGGTCGGGTGTGTAAATCGCAACTCCCTCGGTAGTCCCGGAACAATTCCGGTTAACTCTTTCCGAACCCTGCCAGACAAAGAAAATAATTACTTGATATCAGAAAATGAACAAAGTTGCGGATATGGTGCGATGATGATGATGATTGATTGAACTTACTTCTGGAGCATTTCAGTCATGTCCGCATAGTCTTATGGATCTTTTCGTCTCGAGTCTAAGACGGTTACTATTCCCCGATCAACCTTAATCTCTAGCAGAATAAAGTGGAAGCTGCGCACGCATGCATAACTCATCAATTACATTAATGTAACCTTGAGTAATAAAGGAAACCGAATATGCAGAAGACAGTAACACTCACTTCAAGTTGTAAGGAAAGAGTAGTTTATCTTTGTTTTGATTTTTAAGAAACGATTGTAGCAAGTTGTCATTGGTATTTGTGACTCTGTTTTTAAACGTCCATTCATGTATGATATTTGGGATAATGAACCCAATGTCATAGATTTGTGCTTTTCTGCATTCGACGATCTTCGATATGCATAATATAGTGAGGATAATTATATATACATGCAATGAAAGAGCTAAGCTATACAGAAGTAGTACTTATAGATAGTAGCAAGTCATGAGTGTTTTCTCGAGGGACTTTTGATTGTATAATTGGAATAACTCGTCAAATTCAACAGATAACAGATCCATTCCAACGAGGTCGTGTTCCTCTTTAATTCTCAGCGTTAATGTATCCTTCCCAGACTCGCTGCAGGTTTTCATGTGCCATTCATGGAATCTTCGCATCATCGTTGTTAGAGGAAGATGACTAGGTTTGACAAGAGGCTGCCCGTACTACTATCTGAATTCGTCCACCTCCATTGTTTCAAACTCTATATCAATGCTCAGGTAATCAGCAGGATTGGTATCGGGCACCATCCCCGGATGATTAGCGACAATTTCGCTAGACAACTTGAGCGGGGGGCTGAAAGTGCATTATATCGACTAGAGGGGGGTGAATAGGTGATTTTTATGAAAGTCTTCAAAACGTGGAAGTTTCGAAGACAAACAATAGAAATAAACCTATTACCATGCAGCGGAAGGTAGACTACACTAGGCAAACCATAGTCAAGTATTCAGTGGAGTGAGAGCACAATGACTAATAGCAGGAATGTAGTAAGGATCAGGTAGGAAGATATTTTGAAGCCAAACAGAACACGCAGTCACTCAGTGAAGACAAAAGATAGTGCAAACATACAATGACTTGACAAGGAGTAACAATAAGTAAAGGGAAGGGAAGGATGAAACCAGTGACTCGTTGAAGACAATGATTTGTTGGACCAGTTCCAGTTGCTGTGACAACTGTACGTCTGGTTAGGGCGGGTAGGTATTTAAACCTGAGGACACACAGTCCCGGACACCCAGTCCTAAACACGCAGCTCAGGACACCCAGTCCTCACCGTATTCCCCTTGAGCTAAGGTCACACAGACCTCGCCCAATCACTGTGGTAAGTCTTCAAGGTAGACTCCCAAACCTTCACAGACTTCGTTCACCGGCGATCCACAATGTCTCTTGGATGCTCAGAACGTGACGCCTAACCGGCTGGAGGATTCACAGTCCTCAAGTGTAATAAGTCTTCAGATCACACAGACAAGAAGACTTAAGTGATGCCTAATTCTCTTTGGCTCTGGGTGGTTAGGGCTTTATCCTCGCAAGGAATTCTCTCTCAAAAGCTTCGAGTTGGGTTGCTCTCAAACGACAAAAGCCGTACTCTAACTCTGACCAGCCAACCGTATGGTTGTAGGGGGTGGGCTATTTATAGCCACTAGGCAACCCGACCTGATTTGTCCGAAATGACCCTGGGTCACTAAGGAACTGGCACGTGTTCCAATGGTCAGATTTCAAACTCACGCGGCAGCTTTACTTGGGCTACAAGCAAAGCTGACTTGTCCAACTCTGGACAAGATTCGCTCTCATAGTCTTCGCTCGAAGACATAGGTTTTGGTTAAGCATCACTTCAGTCATTCTGACTGGTTCTCTTGGACCCCACTTAACAGTACGGTTGTTCCTATGACTCAACGAAGAAGAAAAAGAACTATGAAAGATCTAAGTCTTCGAGCTCCGTAGGCTTCATGCGATGTCTTCTCTTGTCATAGTCTTCAATGTGAATATCCTCATATACCACCTTTTGACATCAATGTCTTCATACATTTTTAGGGGTCATCTCTGGTAGGAAAACCGAATCAATGAGGGACTTCTACCTGTGTTATCCTGCAATTCTCACAAACACATTAGTCCCTCAACTAGATTTGTCGTCAATACTCCAAAACCAACTAGGGGTGGCACTAGATGCACTTACAATCTCCCCCTTTTTGGTGATTGATGACAAACTAGTTGAAGTTTTCAACGGGGAATATTATATTTGAAGTTGTAAGGATAAGAAACTGTCTTCATAAGTTGCAAGGGCTCCCCCTGAAGATGTGCATATACGTAATTTGCTTTTGGAATGCAAATGCACATGGCAGGTTGTGCTTGTGGAGATCCTCTTCAACTTATGATGACAATCCACTTTGCATGTGAAGGTATGTGAAGATAATGACATGCATAATGGAAAATGGACGTCTACAAAATAATCTAAGTGCATAATTTATCGTCGCACATGCGGAATTTATCATCGCATCACAAGGTGGCAAATAAGTAGCAGACAACCATCGAATTTAAGTGTTACAACTCAAAGAACCAGATGTATCAAAGCAAACGAGAGTTGTAAACACGAAGCAAAAATATAAAGTACCCGCCCATATGGACCCGCTTGAAGACTATCAAACTCATATACTTCTCCCCCTTTTGTCAGTAAGGACCAAAAAGGTTTGAAGACATAGAGCATCTACTCGTTCCCACGGGGAGTAAGTGAAGCAGCAGGGTCGTCGATGGTGTTCGGCGGAGCAGAGGAACTTGGAGCAGTGTCGAAGCGTGCTGAAGGAGGTGGCGGTGAAGTGGCATCGTCTTCATCCTCGATCACTCTGGCATTCACAGTTACCGCAGAGGAAGAGAACTCAGAGTCTTCAAGAGATGGAGTTCGTCGCAGCACTGCCCTTCGAGGAGGTGTGGAGTCAAACTTGAAGCGTTCCAAGAAGCCATCCTCTTGAAGATCATCTTCAGAGCACATCAGCGTCAGCCCCTTCCATGTGCGTCGAGAGGTTTCATGGCCAACAAAAGCATTCTTGGTGGCAAGATTGCGAATGCGGTTGACATCCACCAAGAGGCTTTGCATTTGACGCTTTAGCCAGTCATGATGCCTATCCTGTTTCTTATGAAGAGCCACAAGAAGCTCTCGGTCATTGAGAACACGAGTGCGCTTCTTGGGTCGCTGGGCAATGGTGCTATCAGTGGCTTCAGTAAGGGCGGGATGTGGTGCACGTGTAGTGCCAGCCAAAGGATACACACGAGTGACGGCTTCAACTCCTTCAATGTTCTGAGAAAAACTTTGATGCTCTGCATTCTGAAGACTTAGAGGTTCCTTGGCAAGCTCAGGATAGATGACTTCAATAGACATATCCACATCAGGCAGAAAGATCCGATGATTGCGAGCAAATGGCTGATATGAGATAGCGGAGTGAAGTTTGATCAGTCGCATTACCCATGGGGCGTAGAACTTCAAGCCAAAAAGATCAGAGCCTGAGGCAGCAAGTTGGCGAATGAAGAAGTCCTGTGCATTGAAGCATTTTCCATGAAGAATATAGAAGACCAAAGTCTTCATTGCACCTTCCAGCTTGGCATGTGGAGAGTGTCCTTTGATGGGCCAGAGAGTTCGCCTTATGATGTGATAAATAGTCCTTGGCAGATACTCAAGGTCGTCAACAAAGAACTCTTTGGGATATTCAGCATCTTGGGGCAATGGCTTCATCATACTGAGCATCTGACTCATATTAGGTTCAGGCTTCTGAAAGATGCTCTCCGCAGCTTCACTGTGAAGTTGACAGCCAGATTCGTAGAGATCGCCAGGAGTGGGTAGACTAGTGAGCTCAATGATGTCAAAGGCTTTGGCTTTGTGATGAATGTTTCCTATCATCCACTCTAGGACCCAAGTCTTCGGATCTCTGTTATACCCGCGGATGTGAAGTGTGGCATAGAATTGGAGCAGCAGCTCTTCATTCCAATGCTCTTGATCGGTGACGAAAGGCAGCAATCCAACCTCTTTGAAGCAATCCAGAGCTTCTTCCAGACAGGGAAGACCAGCTATTGCTTCAATGTCAAGACGCTTGTGTGGGAAGATGCGACCTTGATTGTAAAGAATGCAGGAGTAATAGCTTCGCTGTGGATAGCTCCAGAACCGATCAGATGATATTCTTTCCCTTGAGTAGGGGTTCCTGGAGCTATTGAAGAAAGTGTTGTCTGCTTTGAAGCCATTGATATTGAAGGATCCAGGTGCTGATGCAGGACCTGGGAACCTGGGCAATCTTGGGATTGGCTTCTGTACCTGAGGCCTGTGCTCAACATGATAGTCGAATTGAGGACCGGCAGCAGGCACAGGAACAGAAGTAGTGGGATCAGTGGCTTCGCTGACTTCTGGTGCTTTTGTTGGTGAGGGCTCCACATTAGCTTCAGCCATGACAACGTCAGTGGCTTCATTGGTGTTGGTGGTGGCAGCCTCAAGATTTTCAAACTCCACTTGACGAGTTGGAGGGTCGGTCACAGTCACGTTCTCCTTGAGAACTGCTTCTTGGTGGGACAGGGGAGTAGCAGCTTGTGGGGCTTCTTCTTCGTCGGCTGATGCAGCCGGAATGTCTTCAGCAATTTTAGCTTCAGACGCAGAGACTGGAGGCCTTGGACCTTTGCGAAGCCTGCGCAACACGGGCGACGCCTGTGGAGTTGGTGTTGGCTGGGCCTCAAAGTCTTCTTCCTCTTGTGGGCGATCAGCCCATGAAGCATCCTGAGCAATTGGCGTCAAAGGACGACCAATGCTGATGACTTCACTGTGCGTTAGCACAGGCGATGATACTTGTTGGTGCTTGAGCCGAGGAAGGACTGCATCATCTTCAACATGGTCATGGTGACCAATGTCTTCAGCAGCGATGGGATCAACTGCTGGAAAGTGTTCAGCTTCATGAGCCTCTGTGAAAGCAGGCTCATGGACAGTCAGTTGACGTTCTTGTGGTTCAGCGTCAGGGTGAACCATGGAAATGGGTTCAACAATCAAGGGCTCTGTGTGAGCAGCCCGTTCCTTCTTGGTCTTCCTCTTCTTCTTGGAGGGGGCAGTAGGAGAGGCTGCAGGATGTTTCCTCTTCCTGGCTTCAGCCTCAGCAGTCCTCGTCTTCTTCAGCTCTGAAGCGGTTGACCGGGCCTTTGGCTTCGAGCCAGTCATGCGAGTTGGGAAGACAATGGGATCTGCTTCCTGCCTTGGTGCGCCGGGTTCAGCCGTAGCGGGCTTCTTTTTCTTCTTTGCAGCCATCCTGGGGTCGATGCCAGGACGCCCAAGGGCCTTGCACTTCTCACCCTCATTGTAGGCTTGCACACACCTGTCAGCCAGAACCTTCATGCGCTCACGAGAACCCTGACCTTCTGCACATTTCTTGAGAAAGGCTTCCTTGAGCTCGTGCAGCATAATCTTGAAGTTCTTCACCTCTTGCACGCTGAGCTTGGCCATATGCTTCTTGAACTGAGATTTCTCAAAGTCAATCTTCTGCTTCAGTTCAACAATGCGATGGGCGATAGCTAACTCTGAAGCAATGGCGCCATGGAAGGCGACACTGAGGCCAATGGGAAGTTGCAGATCGTCGAAGCTGATGTTGGGTGTGTCAAACCATTCATCAATGAAGTTATGGATGATTGCCACGTCAAAGAGAGGTAGATTATTGAAGATTTCTGCCTTTTCTTTGCTCTTGATCAGTTGCTCAAGAGCGTCATCTCCAAGATCTTCATCACTGGACAGATCAATGGCATCATTACGCAGAACAGCAACATCTGTCAGTTCTTGGCTGGTGTGTGGCAGAGGCATCTTGACCTTCTGGGGCTTGGAGATGCGTGACAAATCTTCAGACTGCACACTGTCTTCAGGAGGTGCAGTTGCTAGTGGCTTCGCCCGTGAGATTTTTGGAGCAGAGGAAGGCTTTGAAGCTTTAGGCTGCTTCTTTGGCTTCGGCGCTGCAGGCGCTTCATCTGATTCAGCATCATCTGCAGGCTCATACACGGCTGTCCCTTGAACCAAGATATGTGTGATGAGACCTTCAAGGTTGTAGAAAGGACCGACGACATTGGGTTCTGCATCACATGTGCCATCAACCCTTGGAGCAGAAGGACCAGGGTTGAAGTCTAGTCCCAATGTCTTCTTGTTCCGCTATGCTGAGTTCTGGGCAAACTGGAAGTTGCGCTTGAACAGCATGTCGTCACGACACCATAGCAGTGACGATGGGTCAGCATCCGCAGGCTGTGGTACACGGACCATGCAGGGATAGAAGCCTTGTTCAATGGCTTCATCTCTGGTCCTGGGTTGAAGATTTTTGTAGAGGATGTCTCCCCATGGTCGCTTGATGGAATTCTTTTCAGCATATTCCTTTGTCACAAATCTATACTTGAACCACAGTTCTGCCCAATAGCGTCGAATCCATTGGATTCGTGTCTTGCGCTGATTGTAATCCTCTTCAGGATCTGTCTTGTACAGCTCTGAGAGGTCATGGGCAGATCTCTTGATGTTTCTCCACGACGCTTTCTGCCACCCTTCGTCGCTGATTTCTCTGAAGCCATGAACTTTAAACTGAAAGGCTTCAATACGTTCAAAGGCTTCAAAGGCTTTCGCTTGCTGGACAGACAGGAACTGGCTTCAGGAGAATTTATGTGATACTGTAAAAATTCTGCAAATGAATGCAGACTATGAGAACTAAGGGATTCTCCCACGGACATGTACCTGTGACAGCATTAAGGTGCGAGGGAAGGGGAAGAGGTCATATGCATTCTCAAAAGATTTTGAAGATAACTCAGTTTAGAAGACATTGACCTCATCGTGCGAAGACATTCACTCATAGATAAGGAGTTGGTTCCAGATTTGTACGAATCCATGGATCAGTACAAGTGAGGAATCTAACTACTTTGTGAAGCATAAGTGAATATACTAGGCATGTTATGAGATGCAGTATGAAAGAGATCCAACTTGCGTGAATAGAAACTGCTTGTGGTAGAAAGTGATAAAGCCATAGGATCAAAGGGGCCTTAAAAAGGAAGTTTTATTTACCACACGAAGAACTGCTAGACGGAGTGGAAGAGGAGGCCGAGCAGTTCGATCTTCCGTGCCCTAACTTGGCGACGGAGGACACCTACGGCGACGGCGGAGAAGACGATGTCCGTGGTCGACGTGAAGACGGCGTCGGAGAGGTTGCGGCAGCGAAGCGATTCGTCGCCGGCGTCATCGAGGTCTAGCGGTGGCGCTAGGGTTCATGCGAGAGTGGAAGAAGAGATAATGACTGTTGCGAGGCGTGTATTTATAGGTGTAGGGGCGGCATTGCGTTATTACATAGGTGCCCCTGGCGATTCACATCTGAGGGACACATGGCTGTCATGCAGCATATCGGGGTTGTTCCACGTCCCACGCACGCCTGGATTGTCGGGTGGTCGTTCCCACTTCTCCGGGTTTCAGGTGTAGGAATGAGCATTGAAAATGGACTTAATGTTTGTCTCTGTATCTTCTGCTGACAAGGACGCAAGATCCAGCAGCAATGTATTCTGATTCAGTAGTGGAGAGAGATACACAGTTCTGCTTCTTGGAAGACCAACATACAAGTGATCGTCCTAGAAAATGACATGTGCCTGATGTAGACTTGCGATCCACTTTGTCACTAGCATAATCAACATCTGAGAATCCAACCAGATCAAACTCTGAGCCCTTCGGATACCATAATCCTAGAGTTGGGGTGTGAGCCAAATATCGAAGAATTCGCTTCATAGCTAAGTGATGCGACTCCTTTGGTGCCGCTTGAAATCGAGCACACATGCAAACACTAAGCATAATATCTGGCCTAGATGCACATAGATAAAGCAAAGAACCAATCATGGAGCGGTATACCTTTTGATCGAACTCTTTACCATTGTCGTCAGGACCCAGATGATGCTTGGCTGGCATTGGCGTCGTGAAGCCTTTGCAGTCTTGCATACCAAACTTCTTCAGGCAATCTTTGAGATACTTCTCTTGAGACATGAAGATGCTGTTGCGTTGCTGTTGTATTTGAAGACCGAGGAAGAACTTCAGCTCTCCCATCATGGACATCTGATATTGCTCTTGCATCATGTATCCAAACTCTTCACTGTACTTCTGATTGGTGCAGCCGAAGATAATGTCATCCACATATATTTGGCACACAAACAGTTCACCATCATATGTCTTCGTGAAGAGAGTGCGGTCGAGGGAACCAGGTATGAAGCCTTTGCTCTTCAGGAAGTATTTGAGAGTGTCATACCAGGCCCGAGGGGCTTGTTTGAGGCCATACAATGCCTTGTTGAGCTTGTATACCATGTCAGGATGTTTTGGATCTTCAAAGCCAGGCGGTTGTGCAACATACACTTCTTCTTCAATCCTTCCATTGAGAAAGGCGCTCTTCACATCCATTTGATATAGAAGTATGTTATGATGATTTGCATAGGCCAGCAGTATGCGTATGGCTTCAAATCTAGCCACAGGAGCAAATGTTTCATCAAAGTCAATGCCTTCCACTTGAGTATATCCTTGAGCAACGAGACGAGCTTTGTTTCTGACAACTTGGCCATGCTCATCTTGCTTGTTGCAGTATATCCATTTGGTGCCTATTATGTTGTGCTTCCGAGGATCAGGACGCTTAAACAGTTCCCATACATTATTCAGCTCAAACTGTTGAAGCTCTTCTTGTATAGCTTGAATCCATTCAGGTTCCTTGAAGGCTTCCTCAACTTCCTTGGGTTCTGTTATTGAGACGAATGTGAAGTTCCCACAGAAATTTGCTAGATGAGTTGCCCTTGAATGAGTGAGCGGACCGGGTGCGTTGATGCTCTCAATTATTCTCTCAATCTGCACTTCATTGGCAACACGAGGATGTACATGGCGAAGATTTTGCTCTTGCTGATCATTGTCGTTGTTAGAGGGATTGTCTTCAGGCTGAGCATTGTCTTCAGGTTGATCAGGTGCGGAGATGATAAGTTCCTCTTGAGGTTGAGCTCCAGAGGGTATGATTTCTCTAGTTCCCATTAGCTTGATTGATCCGTTGGATGGAACTTCATCTAGCACATTTGGCAGGTGTTCTCTTTGTGAACCTTTAGTCTCATCGAATCGCACATCCACTGTTTCAACCACTTTATAATGAAAGAGATTGAAGACTCTGTAGGAGTGTGAATCCTTTCCATATCCAAGCATAAAACCCTCATGTGCTTTTGGTGCAAATTTTGAAGTGTGATGTGGATCCTTGATCTAGCACCTGGCGCCAAATACTCTGAAGTAACTGACATTTGGCTTCTTGCCAGTAAGGAGCTCATAAGATGTCTTGTTCAGAAGCTTGTGAAGATAAACACGATTGATTGTATGGCATGCAGTATCAATGGCTTCAGGCCAGAATTTTCTTGGTGTCTTGTATTCATCTAGCATCGTTCTGGCCATCTCAATGAGTGTTCTGTTCTTGCGTTCGACGACGCCATTCTGCTGTGGTGTGTACGGAGCTGAGAATTCATGTGTGATGCCCAAAGTGTCAAGATATGTATCAAGGCCAGTGTTCTTGAATTCAGTGCCATTGTCACTTCTGATGTGCTTTATCTTGGCGCCATAGTTGTTCATTGCTTGATTGGCGAAGCGTCTGAAGACATCCTGCACTTCAGTCTTGTAGAGGATTATGTGCACCCAAGTATATCTAGAATAATCATCGACAATGACAAAGCCATAGAGACAAGCAGTAGTAGTAAGAGTTGAGTAATGAGTGGGACCAAAAAGATCCATGTGGAGCAGTTCGAAGGGTTGAGTAGTTGTCATGATTGTCTTTGAGGGATGTTTGGCCCTTGTCATCTTTCCTGCTTCACAGGCACCGCATAAGTGATCTTTCTTGAACTTGACGCCCTCGATGCCTATGACATGCTTCTTCTTTGCAAGGGTGTGGAGGTTCCTCATGCCAGCATGCCATAGCCTCCGATGCCAGAGCCAGCATTCTGAAGCTTTTGCTAGAAGACATACGGCAAGCTATGGTCCTGCTGAGAAATCTACCTCGTACAAATCATCTTTCCGATACCCTTCAAACACTAGAGAGTTGTCAGATTCCATTAGAACAAGGCAGTGATATTTTCCAAATATTACGATCATGTTCAAATCGCAAAGCATTGAGACAGACATTAAGTTGAAGCCAAGGGATTCAACAAGCATGACTTTATCCATGTGTTGATCCTTTGAGATTGCAACTTTACCTAGACCCAATACCTTACTTTTACCAGTGTCGGCAAATGTGATGTGACTCTTGTCGGATGGACGTAAGGTTGAGTCCATAAGAAGGCTTCTTTTGCCAGTCATGTGATTTGTACACCCACTATCAATAATCCATTCTGAAGACGCTGGTGTCATACCCTATAGTGCAGTTAGGGGGATAGGCTTCACGAAGAGAATTGTGAAGCAAAAACATTTGACGAACCAGTGGGTTATGAAAGCTTAGATCCAGATTAGGACTAATAGGGAGAGTAGCAAGCGATTCAGGGACGAAGTACATAGTAAGGCCATTCGGGCATTTGATCTTGCGCCCTACAAGATGTTTAAGGTCCCTAGCAATAGCATCAGACGATTTTGGTTTTCTGCTGCAGACCTTTCCCTGCAAAAGAGAGTTAAGCTTTCTTAGCCACCCACATCTTCAAGGGTGGCTTAGAAGCAATAAGTCTAAGTGCAGCCTCTGATAACTTTGGCTTTGGAGCCCTAGCAAAAAGTCTTGCAGGCGGACAATAGTACTCATAAGAATAAGCAGAATAGTTCTTGGTCTTATGAACATGGCGGTTTGATGAACCGCGCTCATATTCATAGGCCTGCGTATGGTTTCCCTACAAAACATTTGTGTTAGTGCGACTCAGGTGAGTCCTCTATCTGTATGAAGCCTTTGGGCCATATGAAGCCTGTGGTCCGGGGTTAGTCTTCTTCATCTGTGGTGTCATGACGACATTCACAGGAAGATTTTGTCGGCGTTCTGGGAAAGGGGGTCCCCAGACTTGCCTGCCTGCGGCCTGCGGCGTGGCTCAAAGGGGGCCCAGCACGGCCCATCTTCATCAACACAAGACTCAAGGTCCTCGCGAGGGGCCAAGCCTCGCGGGGCGGACGAGACGGAGCTTCCTCAGGCACGGCCTCATCAGGCTGGCTCCCGAGGAGGTGGAGAAATCAAGGCGGGGTACCTCGCGAGGTGCCTATGACGCAAGCCATGACGACTCAGGGCGCCAGGCGGGCGCCAGCCCGCGTAGCGTCCTCCTTTCCTCTTTGTTGCAAAGGGGGCAAGCGCAGCCGTGGAGTACCGAGGCATGAGGCAAAGGTTGCCATTTCGGTGCAATGAGACCAAGACCAGGAGGACTACGAGACGGAGGTCACCGTGGAGCCCAAGACGGCGTCATCACCAGAGCTTTGCGCAGGCGAAGACTACTTTTGTCAGGATAGTTGATACTTGCTGTCCCCCTTCAAATTAGCCCGCCATTGTTGGCTCCCTTCCCGCTCGATATTTGGGAAGAGGTCCAGGGCCTCTATTAATAGAACCAGCCGCCCATAGAGCAAGGGGGTTGGTTGCCAGCAAGTGAGAGTAAGGCAGCTAGAGTGAGAGTGAGAGAGAGAAAGAGAAAGGTGGTTGAACTCCTCCCAGCAGTTCATCGCCCCAGCCAAGAACAGACCCTCGCGAGGCTGTTCTTCCTTGTATTGTTCATCATCATGAGCCCCAAGAGGCAATCCACCCACCACACACTGGAGTAGGGTATTACACCACAACGGTGGCCCGAACCAGCATAAACCTTGTGTCTCTTGTGCAGTTCTTTCAGTAGTCTAGATCTTTGCGAGACGGAGAGGTAGAAGACGTAATCTCCACGCGCACCCCAGTGTTCGAACCTTAAGGGTCTGCCGGAACCTGAAATCCTACATTTGGCGCGCCAGGTAGGGGTGCGCCGGAATTCGTCTTCCACCACCCTGTTCTCCTCCGACCGTCGCATCCATGTCCGACGCTCGTCGAGCCCGCGCCGAGCGCCGGGCCGCCATTCCTTCCCGCGTCGCCCAGACGGCGCCCGTCAGCGGACATCCTCGTCGTTCCCCATCACCCGCCATCAATGCTGCCACCGGCCCTGCGGGGGGCGAGCAGCAAGCGTCGTCTCAGCATCCATCCGTGCGGCAAGACGGCCGCACCGCTACTCCATCGCTCGCACCAGCTGGTTCTTCGTCCCACGCGCTCCGTGCCCCCTTGGAGGCTCGAGCTGCGCTCCTCGCAGCAAACGAGCTCCTGCGCTACCGTCCTGTCGGCACGTCTACGAAGAGTGGCTCGACCGCGTCGCCGAGCTTGTCCGCACCGCAAGGGGCTCTCCCGCGTCGTCCGTTCCGCTGCGCCACACCCCGCCCCGCGCGGGCAACGAAGCTCCGGAGGCGTACCAGCTGCCCCTCTCCAAGAAGACGCCATGGCTCCAAGGCGCGTGGCCCCTGGGCGGAACCCACTCCGTCAGGTGCCAGCGCAGCAAGAACGGAGCTGCCAAGAAATCCCTCGCCGCAAGGAGCTACCCGGGCGCTCCCTGCTCCGGCACGCCGCGACCCTGCTCCAGCTTCGGCACGCCAAGACCCCGCGCTGCTCCTAGCTGCAGCACGTGGGGACCCTCAAGACTAAGCTCTCCACCAGCCGAAGCCTTTCGTGGCCACCACAGGCTGCCGTGCCTACACCACCGAGCTGCGTAGCGTCGCGTGGCCCGGCAAGTTCAAGCTAGACCTGCCTCCTCGCTACGATGGCACGACTGACCCTGCAGAGTTCCTCCAGCTCTATGAGCTGGGCATCGAAGCTGCCAGTGGGGACGAAAAGGTCTTGGTGAACTGGTTCCCCATGGCGCTCAAGGAAGGAGCTCGCACCTGGCTCCTAAATCTGGCTCCAGGCACGATCTCTTCCTGGGACCAGATGCGCACCCGCTTCATCGCCAACTTCCAAGGTACTCGCGACCGGCCACCCGCCGTGAGCGACATGCACTGCATCAAGCAACAACCTGGAGAGACCCTGCAAAAGTACATCCAGCGCTTCAACAGCGCGCCCCTCAAGATCCCGAAGGTGTCCGAGGAGGCCATCATCTCGGCCTTCTCCGATGGTGTGCGCGACGTCAAGATGAAGGAGGAGCTGGCGATGCATGAAGACCTGTGCACCTCCCTGGAGCTGTTCAACTTGGCGACCAAGTGCGCCAGGGCAGAGGAGGGACGCCTCTCCCTCCTCGAGCTGCCTGCCGCAGACCCAGAGGAGAAGAAGCCCAACGCAAGGGAGCTGCCGTGCTCGCAGCAGAACCAGACACCAAGCGGGGCAAAGATCTGCTTGAGTCCTCCAGGGGCAGCCGGTACTGTGTGTATCACGACCTCCACACCCACAACACCAACGAATGCCAAGAACTCCGCGCCGTGCGAGAAGGAAGGATCGGCCATCGTCCCAACCGCGCCGATCGGGGCTACGACCGAGGAGGAGGAAGAAACGCAGGACGCTGGGAGGACCGTGGCCCGCGCCAAGGGTGGCGCGATCAACCTCGCGAGGATCGCCCACAGGGCAATGCAGGCCTCCCTCCACTACCGCCTCAGCCAAGGAGGAATGAGGACCGCCATCAAGACAAAGGGGCAGGGGGCTTCCAGGAGCCACGCGCAATCGCCTGCATCCTGGGCGGAGCTCAAGCCCCAGCCTCCCAACGCATCTTGAAGCAGTTTGCCCGCGAGGTGAATGCAGTCCTCCCCAGGCTTGAAGCAACGTGCCCTCTCAGGTGGTCGGCATGCGCCATCACATTCAGCTCAGCGGATCAACTCAAGTGCGCGGCCACAGCTGGAGTCCTCCCGATGCTTTGCTCCCCAGTTATCAGCAATGTACTGGTCACTAGGACCCTCATCGATGGTGGGGCAGGGCTCAACTCCTGTCCGTGGAAACGTTCAACAATCTCCAAGTGCCCTACGACCAGCTTCAGCCAACCAAGCCCTTCTCCGGAGTCACCGATGGCTCCACGGTCCCGATTGGGCAGGTCCGCCTCCCTGTCACCTTCGGGGCACGCGACAACTACCGCACCGAGCTCATCGACTTCGACGTCGCCCACATCCGCCTACCGTACAACGCCATCCTCGGGTACCCAGTGCTGGCCAAGTTCATGGCCGTGACTCACCATGGCTACAACGTCCTCAAGATGCCTGGAAGTGGCGGAGTCATCACGGTGCCCTGTGAAGAGAAGGATGCAGTGTGTTCCCTGGAGCGAGCCTTTCAGGCCGCGTCACTGGAAGACCCGGATCGCGGAAGCAGGAGGCTTCCCGAGACCACCCCCAAGAAGAAGAAGACATCGTCCGGACCGGCCCCTCGGGAGGCGGGCCCCTCAGGGCCCGCATCTGCCCGGGGGGAACCTCCTTCCATCGCATAGGAAAGCGCGCCCAACGCCCTCCTCAGGCAGGGCTCGGGGGCTCTCCCCTGGAGGGCCACCGACCTGGCCAGGGTCACGAGGGAGGCGCTTGGGCACCACATGGAGGCGTGTTTCGAAGCGCGTTTCCCTCAAGAAGGAGCAAGGCAAGGAAGGTCAGACCCGCAGGAGTTTGTCGACAAGGCCATTCAAGAACTACAGGAATCAAGAATCATGAGAGGTTGCCGCCGTCTACCGGCTGTGGCTCCCCATCCAGGCGAGGATGGTGGGCTGCGTGTCTGCATCGACATACCAGGGCTCAACCAAGTCGCTACGATGGAGCGCCTCTGGCCCTCGCGAGTGGGGCGCTGCGGGGGTCCGCCCCACAGCTATGTTCGCATGCCTTACGGCTTGCCAAGCGCGGTTGCTACATGCCAGCGCCTCATGAGGGGCATCATGGAGGCTCAAGAAGACAGGCGTTCCGCAGCCTTGGTGGAGATTTGCGAAGAGCTACCAGTGCCTCCGGAGCCTCCCGAGGCCCCTGGGCCTGGGGGCTCGTGAGGATCGACTTCCGCGGCCCACTGAGTCTGCTGCACCAACACCCCTTCGCCCTCGACACCCTCAGGTGACATCTTACCAGTTTCATCTCCAGCTGGGAGCGCCCTCCCAGGGCTGCATCATTCCCAGGCCGCGTGGGTCCATCCCTGTGGTATGTATCCCTTTTATTTCATGTCGTTAGCTTGCTTTGATGGGGGCGCCCCTCGGGCTGCAT
The DNA here is from genome assembly GCA_034509565.1 of Triticum monococcum. Lineage (NCBI taxonomy): Eukaryota > Viridiplantae > Streptophyta > Magnoliopsida > Poales > Poaceae > Triticum > Triticum monococcum. Next base: position 704,464,591 of record CM067847.1, read on the forward strand.
CATCCCCAAGTCGCTCGGGCCAGGCCCAGCGGCATGTATCTCCCTTGCGTTTATTTCCGGCTATGCATTCGCCCATCATGCTTGATTACTTGATGCCTGTCCACGTCACCTCTTCTTCTCCATGTCGATCACATGCACGTTAAAGGGGGGGTACCTGAGCATCGCGACTCAGGGCTCTTACTGGCTCTTCAGCCCTCACCCTCTGGCCATGTCCACGGCATCACGACCTGGCATACCAGCGACGGCTGAGACAAGCTCGAGGGCCAGGACCCAAGGACGTAGAGTGCCGGCATCTAACCAAATTTGCAGGAATACAACACAAGATAAGGCCCAGTGCCAGGCGCAACCCGCCTAGAGGTAGGGCCCCGTGAGTCCCGCGCTGGCTCACGGGTGCCCAGATACACCTCACCTAGCCCTACCGTGCCGACCACGTGTCAGGGCGGGGCTGTACACACCCCGGGGGCTCCTCCCGGAGTGGAGCCCCCTCCCACGTACCAGTGGAAGCACCATGCTCCGCGCTGGCTGACGACACTGCCGAGGACCGGCTATGCCCGTACACATGCGGAAGCGCTATGCTCCGCGCTGGTGATAAACAACTAAGGATGGCCCCCGGGCCGCATCAACCTCAGGGAGCCCAGAGCTCAGTGTCTGGCCTCATCGCAACGCCTCCCCTCGGGAGCGCCGCGCGAGGGGGCTGGGCACGGGGGCTGCGCCTGGGTCACGCCCAGACGTACGCCACCCAGCCAGGCCCCTCGGGCCTGGTTCGTCGCGCGTCTCTCCCCGAGCGGAGCCAAGGTATGAAGGCCGTTTGAGCGTCAAGGGGGACCCCTGAGCATCGCGACTCAGGGGCCTAACTGGTCCCATAGCCCCTCACTCCTTAGTTCTGAAAGGATAATGCTGGGTGAGGCATGCGCGGGGCTGGGCTCTGCAGACGTAGAACGGTGGTCCCACTCGCATCTCACCTCGTCACTTGCTGTTTGCGCGTCAAGGGGGACTCCTGAGCATCGCGACTCAGGAGCCTAACTGGCTCCGTAGCCCCTCACTCCTTTGGTCCCGTCCTGGTTTCCGGCCGGGGCTAATGCTGGGTGAGGTACGCGCGGAATCGGGGTCTGCAGACGTAAAACAGAAGATCCACCTACATCACACCTCCCTACTTGTTGTTCGTGCGCCAAGGGGGACTCCTGAGCATCACGACTCAGGAGCCTAACTGGCTCCCTAGCCCCTCACTCCTTTGGTCTCATCCTGGTTTTCGGTCGGGGCTAATGCTGGGTGAGGTACGTGCGGGGCCGGGCTCTGCTGGCGTAGAACACAAGCAAGTAGGGAAGAAAATCATAAAATTCAAGGAACTTAAAAGCAAATATTACAGTCCATACTATCATCTCAATACCAAACGCGAGTTTAAATGCCTCCCCGGGGCATGATGCATGTGCAGGAATTAAAAGCAGGACAGGAGCGGTAGCGGAGTCACTTGGCGGCGGTGGAGCAGCGCGGGTGGCCCCGCCTCATGGAGCAGCAGGACCGGAAGCATCCTGCTTCGACTTGGTACTGAAGGCAGAGCCTCCGCGCGACCCTTCACGGCCTCGGCAGCGGCGGCAGCACCCTCGCCGCTTGCTGGCTCCAACAGGCTGTCGAGGTCGGCGCTGGGGTCGCGAAGGTAGATGTGGGTGAAGACCCGCGTCAGCGCAACAGAAGACAGGACACGCGCCTCGGCCTCGGCCGTGGGGCCAAGGCCAAGGGTGACATCCTCAAGAGCACGAACCAGGAAGGGAAGCAGCTTGGCGGGCCGTCCTTGGCGCCGGCCAGCGGGCTGTCCAGGCCACTGGCGTAGAGCATCTTCAGCGAAGCACGAGCCTTCTTCTCCATGTCCGCGAAGGCCACGTGATCCTCGGCAAGAAACTTGGCCTTGCTATCCAACTCAACCTTTGTCGCCTCCAACTCCTTCCCCAGCGCACCTAGGCGGTCGCGGTGCTTCTTGAGCTTGGCCTCCCAGCCCTCGATGGACACATCGCGAGCCTTCATGCCTTCTTCTTGCTCCTGGCAAAGACGAACCTCTTTCGTGAGCTTGTCCCACAGGCCTTGCAGCTTGTCCTCCAGCGTCTTGCAACGATCGCGGACTTCAACCACCTCCCCCAGGGCTGCGACATGAGCAGCCCTCATCTCAAGGATGGCCTGCCTATCCTCGTCGCAGGCCGTCGAGGCTTGAACCAGCGCCGCCCGGATCGAGGCGTCGGAGCGAATCCATCCTGAAGCCAGCTCCAAGCGCCCGGCCACCAGGCGAGGATCGGCGCCAAGAAGATCCTGCCGCAGCCGGTCCAGTCCAGCAACAGCACGCTCCAGGATGGCAGGAGGAGTTGGAGAAACAACAGTCGGCGGAACGGGGGAAGAAGGCGGCGACGGCAAGACCACAGCGTCCTGAGGTGGAGCCTGCTGCGCCCCAGCGGCTGTGGTGGCGGCAGTGGGCAAAGGTACCACAGGAGTCACTTGGGCCATGGGGGCTGATCTCGCCCCAGCCAGCTCGGCCATGCCTCACAAGGACGACCGGGCAGGAGAAGCCCGCGCGCCGCGGTCACCCTCCTCCACAGGCGGAGGCGCTGCCGCGGATGGAGCCTCAGGAGCCCCCTTCGGCTTCTTCACCGCGGGCTCCAGCCTATTCAAGAGATGCGAATGTCAAGCCTCGGTGGCGGAACAAGAAGTAAAGACAAGGGTCAAGCACTTACGGGTCATCACTGGTGAGCTCGGGAAGCCTCTGGCCAAACTTGAAGCCTGACGGCCGGCTGGAAGGGTCAACCTCGGAAGCAGAAGGCGCGTCTGTAGACTGCCTCGGGGCAGGGGCAGGCCCACGGGAGATCAGCCCGGTCCTGTCCTTCTTCGGGATCAGGGGCAAGCTCCCACCGACCTGCTCGTCTCCATCCTCGTCATCATCGCTCAAAGAAAGGCGGAGATTGCGGGGCCTGCGCCGGGGGAGGGGAGCCCTCGACTCTCCGTCGGTCGCCTTGGAGTCAGGCCCCTTTTCCTGCTCCTCTTTGTCCTCCTCCTTGCTGGAGTCTCCGGAACAGAGTAAAAACGGCCATGGACTCCACCACCTGCTCCCAGTCATCGCGAAGGAACAAGGGCTTGGGAGCGCCCTCCAACCTTGCCACCTCGCCGCCGACCAGAGATTGGAGGACCGCGGCCAAATCTTCGCCGCTCAAGGCCGTGGCGCTCGGATGAGGCCTCCACATCGGAGGTGAGTACCGCCGGAGTGGAGCCAGCTGGTGCTCCAGGAACTCCCTCAGCAGCAACGCACCGGTCAACTTCGTCGCCGCCATGCTGACCAGCCTTAGGTCCGCATCCATCTTCTCCAACACCAGTTTCGCGCGGGGGTCCGTGAGCTCCGCTCGGCACCAGTCGCTGGAGCTCGCTGGCTGCTCCGCGGGCAAGATCAGCCTAGGGTGGATGCGCCCGGCATCTACCAAGACCCACTTGCTCCTGAAGCCCTTATCCTCTTCCTGAGATTCGAGATGGCAATGGTGCCACCGTACGCGACGAAGCTCGCGCACGCGGAAGGAGAACCGCGAGAGACCCGGAGGGAGAAGTAGTGGCGCAGCAAGGCCACTGAAGGCTGCACCCCTACATGGGCCTCGCAGTAATAAGCGAAGAACGCCAGGAGAAGGACGGAGTTGGGGTGGAGATGCAGAGCCTACAAGTTGTAATGGCGGAGGATAGAGAAGAAAAACTCGGAGAAGGGAGGCACCAGGCCCGCAGCAATGGAGCTTACAAAGAGAGGATAAAAGGTGCTCCCTCGGCCCTTAGGGGTGGCGGAGCCGGCCTTGAACACCTGCGCCCCATTGATGCCCTGCGCCGCCGCCGTCTGGCGCAGCCGGGCAAGGCCCACCTTGGACACGTTCGGCAAGTCCAGAGCAGGTGAGTACCAAGCTTCGGCCGGAGACTGACGAGGCGCCATGGCTTCCTAGGTCACGCAGCCAAAGTAGATCTGGAAATTTGGAGGAAGAAAGGGGAGGCGCAAGAAAGGGGATCTGAGCAGCAACCGGAGTAAGCAAAAGACAAAGTCTGGGCAGATGCCGCTCCTTTATCAACCCGCGCGGTTGCCGAAGCACTTGCATCCCATCAACCGCCACGCGGCGCCCAAGGCCGCAGGCTGTTAGGGCCCGCGGCGCTTCGCCCTTGCCCTTTCGCCTCTCGGCACGGCCAAGTCCGGGCGCGCCTTGGGCCCGGGGGCTACTGTCGGCGTTCTAGGAACGGGGGTCCCCAGACTTGCCTGCCTGCGGCCTGCGGCGTGGCTCAAAGGGGGCCCAGCACGGCCCATCTTCATCAACACAAGACTCAAGAACCTCGCGAGGGGCCAAGCCTCGCGGGGCGGATGACACGGAGCTTCCTCAGGCACGGCCTCGTCAGGCTGGCTCGCGAGGAGGCGGAGAAATCAAGGCGGGGTACCTCGCGAGGTGCCCGTGAAGCAAGCCATGACGACCCAGGGCGCCAGGCGGGTGCAAGCCCGCGCAGCGTCTTCCTTTCCTCTTTGGTGCAAAGGGGGCAAGCGCAGCTGCGGAGTACCGAGGCATTAGGCAAAGGTTGCCATTTCGGTGCAACGAGACCAAGACTAGGAGGACTACGAGACGGAGGTCACCGTGGAGCCCAAGACGGCGTCATCACCAGAGCTTTGCGCAGGCGAAGACTGCTTTTGTCAGGATAGTTGATACTTGCTGTCCCCCTTCAAATTAGCCCGCCATTGTTGGCTCCCTTCCCGCTCGATATTTGGGAAGAGGACCAGGGCCTCTATAAATAGGACCAGCCGCCCATAGAGCAAGGGGGTTGGTTGCCGGCAAGTGAGAGTAAGGCAGCTAGAGTGAGAGAGAGAGAAAGAGAAAGGTGGCTGAACTCCTCCCAGCAGTTCATCGCCCCAGCCAAGAACAGACCCTCGCGAGGCTGTTCTTCCTTGTATTGTTCATCATCATCGGCCCCAAGAGGCAATCCACCCACCACACACTGGAGTAGGGTATTACACCACAACGGTGGCCCGAACCAGTATAAACCTTGTGTCTCTTGTGCAGTTCTTTCAGTAGTCTAGATCATTGCGAGATGGAGAGGTAGAAGACATAATCTCCGCGCGCACCCCAGTGTTCGAACCTTAAGGGTCTGCCGGAACCTAAAATCCAACTGATTTTCCAAACACCTTTTTGGCACCATTCTGATTCTTAAACAGTTTATATTTTGCATCAAAGGATTCATCAATGACAATGGGGTTAGCACTAGTGAAGCCAGATAGATTGGATGGATCTGCTGAAGGTTCCTTTGCAGCAACCCATGTGGTTTTGGGGTACTGCTCAGGTTTCCAGTAAGAGCCATCAGCATTCATTTTCCTTACGAACCCAACACCCTCTTTCCTAGGGTTTCGGTTCAGGATCTGTCTTTTGAGGACATCACATAGTGTCTGATGCCCTTTGAGACTTTTGTACATCCCTGTTTCAAGCAATGTCTTCAACCTAGCATTCTCATCAGCAATAGCAGTGGTATCCTCAGCAGAGGAGTTAGTTCCCGCATCAATAGTTGAAGACATTGCAACAGTAGCAGCAGTAGAACATTCAGCAACAGAAGTAGCATTATCACGCTCAATGCATTTAAGACATGGTGGTTCAAATCCTTCCTGAGCGGAACTGATCTGTTTGGCGCGAAGTGACTCATTTTCTTTTTGAAGATCTTCATGAGCTGCTCTCAATTTCTCAAGATCTTGCTTCCTTTGAAGATAATCATAGGAAAGCTTTTCATGAGTTGTTGAGAGCGTTTCATGATGACTTTCAAGCTCCTCATACTTAACATGAAGATTTTTTATGTCTTCAATTAAGGACTCAGATTGAGTCATTTCAGCGCCCAACAGATCATCGCTTTTGTCTAACAGTTTTTGAATATGTTCCATGGCTTTCTGTTGTTCAGTTGCAATTTTAGCAAGTGTTTTGTAGCTGGGTCTTGAACCACAATCAGAGTCATCGTCACTAGATGTTTGATAGTGAGTAGTGCATGTGTTTACCTTGGCACCGCGTGCCATGAAGCAGTAGGTAGGAGCAGAGTAGTCCTTGTCATTTGCATCGGTGTCAGTGGTGAAGTCATTGTCTTCAGTGTTAAAGATGGACTTGGCAACGTATGCTGCAGCCAGACTTGCAAGGCCAGAATCGGACTCCTCCTCAGACTCCACCTCTGCCTCCTCAGAAGCGGACTCCTCCTCTGAATCCATTTCCTTGCCAACAAACGCACGTGCCTTGCCAGATGAGCTCTTCTTGTGTGATGAAGACTGTGAGGAAGACTTGGAAGAAGACTTTGAGTATTTCTTCTTCTTCTTGTCGTCAGAGTCATATTCCTTGCTCTTCTTCTTTTTCTTTCTGTTCTCATTGTCCCACTGCGGACACTTAGAGATGAAGTGACCAGTTTTCTTGCACTTGTGGCATGTTTTCTTCTTGTAGTCATGAGCAGAAGCTTGATCATTCCTTGAGCTTGATCGTGAAGACTTTCTGAAGCCTTTCTTCTTGGTGAATTTTTGGAACTTCTTCACAAGCATAGCAAGTTCCTTTCCAATGTCTTCATGATCATCAGAACTGCTGTCAGATTCTTCTTCAGATGAGGAGACAGCTTTTGCCTTCAAGGCACGAGTTCGCCCATAGTTTGGACCGTAGATATCTCTTTTCTGAGAAAGCTGAAACTCATGTGTGTTGAGCCTCTCAAGTATGTCGGACGGATCGAGTGTCTTGAAATCAGGCCGTTCTTGGATCATCAGGGCTAGGGTGTCAAACGAACTGTCAAGTGATCTCAGTAGTGTCTTGACGACTTCATGCTTGGTGATCTCAGTAGCGCCGAGGGCTTGAAGCTCATTTTTGATGTCAGTGAGTCGATCAAACGTGAGCTGGACATTCTCATTGTCATTTCGCTTGAAGCGGTTGAAGAGGTTGCGAAAGACATTGATTCTCTAATCTCTCTGGGTTGAGACGCCTTCGTTGACCTTGGAGAGCCAGTCCCAGACCAGCTTAGATGTTTCCAAAGCACTCACACGGCCATACTGTCCTTTGGTCAGATGACCACAGATGATATTCTTGGCAGTAGAGTCCAGTTGAACGAACTTCTTGACATCAGCAAGAGTGACACCTTCTCCAGCCTTGGGAATGCCGTTCTTCACGACATACCATAGGTCGACGTCAATGGCTTCAAGATGCACGCGCATCTTATTGTTCCAGTAGGGATATTCAGTTCCATCGAAGACGGGGCATGCAGCGGAGACTTTAATTATCCCTTTAGTCGACATAGCTAAAACTCCAGGTGGTTAAACCGAATCACACAGAACAAGGGAGCACCTTGCTCTGATACCAATTGAAAGTGCGTTATATCGACTAGAGGGGGTGAATAGGCGATTTTTATGAAAGTCTTCAAAACATGGAAGTTTCGAAGAAAAATGATAGAAATAAACCTATTACCATGCAGCGGAAGGTAGACTACACTAGGCAAACCATAGTCAAGTATTCAATGGAGTGAGAGCACAATGACTAATAGCAGCAATGTAGTAAGGATCAGGTAGGAAGATATTTTGAAGCCAAATAGAACACGCAGTCACTCGGTGAAGACAAAAGATAGTGCAAACATACAATGACTTGACAAGGAGTAACAGTAAGTAAAGGGAAGGGAAGGATGAAACCAGTGACTCGTTGAAGACAATGATTTGTTGGACCAGTTCCAGTTGCTGTGACAACTGTACGTCTAGTTAGGGCGGCTAGGTATTTAATCCTGAGGACACACAGTCCCGGACACCCAGTCCTGAACACACAGCTCAGGACACCCATTCCTCACCGTATTCCCTTGAGCTAAGGTCACACAGACCTCGCCCAATCACTCTGGTAAGTCTTCTTCAAGGTAGACTCCCAAACCTTCACAGACTTCGTTCACCGGCGATCCACAATGTCTCTTGGATGCTCAGAACATGACGCCAAACCGGCTGGAGGATTCACAGTCCTAAGTGTAATAAGTCTTCAGATCACACAGACAAGAAGACTTAAGTGATGCCTAATTCTCTTTGGCTCTGGGTGGTTAGGGCTTTATCCTCGCAAGGAATTCTCTCTCAAAAGCTTCGAGGTGGGTTGTTCTCAAATGACAAAAGCCGTACTCTAACTCTGAGCAGCCAACCGTTTATGGTTGTAGGGGGTGGGCTATTTATAGCCACTAGGCAACCCGACCTGATTTTTCCGAAATGACCCTGGGTCACTAAGGAACTGACAAGTGTTCCAACGGTCAGATTTCAAACTCACGCGGCAGCTTTACTTGGGCTACAAGCAAAGCTGACTTGTCCAACTCTGGACAAGATTCTCTCTCATAGTCTTCGCTCGAAGACATAGGTTTTCGTTAAGCATCACTTCAGTCATTCTGACTGGTTCTCTTGGACCCCACTTAACAGTACGGTGGTTCCTATGAGTCAACGAAGAAGAAAAAGAACTACGAAAGATCTAAGTCTTCAAGCTCCATAGGCTTCATGCGATGTCTTCTCTTGTCATAGTCTTCAATGTGAATATCCTCATATACCACCTTTTGACAACAATGTCTTCATACATTTTTAGGGGTCATCTCTGGTAGGAAAACCGAATCAATGCGGGACTTCTACCTGTGTTATCCTGCAATTCTCACAAACACATTAGTCCCACAACTAGATTTGTCGTCAATACTCCAAAACCAACTAGGGGTGCCACTAGATGCACTTACAGGGGCACGATTGGTTCGCCTGTTTGCCGAGCTGGGGATTTTTTTCCCACTTCTCCGTTCTGCTAACCTTGCATCACTGAAAGTACTTCCCGACGTCCGCACATCTTCTTATGTCTTTTTAAGACATCGGACATAGTTGGAATCCAGCGGAAGCGGTGGTGGCCGGTTCAGGGCATCGATAGTGCACTTCAGTTTGACCGGATCTATCGTATCCTTCGGAGGTGGAGGTTTCTTTGCAAAAAAGTCCCTCACTTCAGTAGCACAGATCTCCTCATTTTCCTTGTATGGTATCTTTTCCGGAGCCTTGAGAGATGGACCGTATCTGAATTGCTTCGTGCCTCTGCTTGTACTGCTAGCCACTGGAGCGGCGGGGCCTCTCTTTCGCCAGTGCTGAAGAGGCAGAGAAGGAGCCGGAGTGCTCCGATGCGCCGGAGGAGCTGGAGCGGCGGTGTCTGTCTTCCTCCATTACTGACGAGGCGGAGAGCTCCGATACACCGGAGGAGGCGGAGTGGCCTCACGCGCCGGAGGAGGCGGAGTGCCTTGATCACTCGTCGGAGGAGGAGGAGGAGGCGGTGGAGTGCCTTGACTCGCCGGAGGAGGAGGAGGAGGAGATGTCTAGTTTGGAAGCTTGATGTACTCCTTCCTCCATAGACATGTACTCCTCAAAGCATTAACCAGCTGATTATCCCCTTCACCTATAAGGTGGTCTAGCTCCAGCTCCTCAAATCCCTCCATTATTTCATCCACCGTCACAACAGCATAGCCATGTGGAATCAGACGGCAGTTGCTACCCCTTGAGCACTGCGTTGGTTTTCCCTTGAAGAGGAAAGGGTGATGCAGTAAAGTAGCGTAAGTATTTCCCTTAGTTTTTGAGAACCAAGGTATCAATCCAGTAGGAGATCATGCTCGAGTCTCATGCACCTACACAAACAAATAAGAACCTCGCAACCAACGCGATAAAGGGGTTGTCAATCCCTTCACGGTCACTTACGAGAGTGAGATCTGATAGATATGATAAGATAATATTTTTGGTATTTTTATGATAAAGAGAAATAAAGATGCAAAGTAAAATAAAGGGCAATAGAAATAGCTAAGTGTTGGAAGATTAATATGATGGAAGATAGACCCGGGGGCCATAGGTTTCACTAGTGTCTTCTCTCAAGAGCATAAGTATTACGGTGGGTAAATGAATTACTGTCGAGCAATTGATAGAAAAACGAATAATTATGAGAATATCTAGGTATGATCATGTATATAGGCATGACGTCCAAGACAAGTAGACCGAAATGATTCTGCATCTACTACTATTACTCCACACATCGACCGCTATCCAGCATGCATCTAGAGTATTAAGTTCATAAGAACAGAGTAATGCTTTAAGTAAGATGACATGATGTAGAGGGATAAACTCATGCAATATGATGTAAACCCCATCTTTTTATCCTCGATGGCAACAATACAATACGTGTCGTTTTCCTTTCTGTCACTGGGATCAAGCACCACAAGATTGAACCCAAAGCTAAGCATTCTCGCATTGCAAGAAAGATCAATCTAGTAGGCCAAACCAAACTGATAATTCGAAGAGACTTGCAAAGATAAACCAATCATACATAAAAGAATTCAGAGAAGAATCAAATATTGTTCATAGATAATCTGATCATAAACCCATAATTCATCGGATCTCGATAAACACACCGCAAAATAAAGTTACATCGAATAGATCTCCAACAAGATCGAGGAGAACTTTGTATTGAGATCCAAAGAGGGAGAAGAAGCCATCTAGCTAATAACTATGGACCCGAAGGTCTGAAGTAAACTACTCACACATCACCAGAGAGGCCATGGAGTTGATGTAGAGGCCCTCTGTGATCAATGCCCCCTCCGGCGGAGCTTCGGAAAAGGCCCCAAGATGGGATCTCTTGGGTACAGAAGGTTGCGGTGGTGGAATTAGGTTTTCGTGGTGCTCCTAGATGTTTTGGGGGCTATGTGGATATATATATAGGAGGAAGAAGTACGTCGGTGGAGCAATGACGGCCCCACAAGGTTGGAGGGCGCGCCTAGGGGGGTAGGCGCGCCCCCTGCCTCGTGGCCTCCTCGATTGTTTCTTGACGCCCACTCCAAGTTTCCTGGATCACGTTTGTTGAGAATATCATGTTCCCGAAGGTTTCATTCTGTTTGGACTTTGTTTGATATTCCTTTTCTGCGAAACACTGAAATAGGCAAAAAACAACAATTTGGGCTGGGCCTCCGCTTAATAGGTTAGTCCCAAAAATGATATAAAAGTGTAAAATAAAGCCCATTAACATCTAAAACAGATAATATAATAGCATGGAGCAATCAAAAGTTATAGATACGTTGGAGACGTATCAGTAGTGAAAAGTTTTGTCAAGTTGAGGAGGTGCAACATAGCCGACAACCTCCTTCAAAGTGAGGTTCTAGTATTTCATGATAAGCTGGCAATGTTGAGCCTCCGTGATAGTATCTACGGGGTAGCGAGGAGCCATGAAATCAGGCTGAACGAGCTCCGTGGAAGCCACGCTGCTTCTCCGTTGAGATGGCGGGGTAGCTTCTAGGGTAGCTTCGTGCCGCTGAGATGGTTGACCGGCAACTGGATGTTCCTCTAGCTTTACTAGTCTTGCATTGAGCTTCTGCATTTCGCTCAGCTCCACTTTCCTCTTTCTCTCCCGAGTTCCATAACTGCCTACACTGGGAAACACAACCATCCATGGAACAGAGCCTGGTGTGCCTCGTGTTCGTCCAGGGTGCTTGGGATTCCCGAGGGCCTCACTCATCTCATCCTTCTCTCTGTCGGGAATGAACTTCCCTTCCTGCGCTGCGGCGATATAATCCTAAAGCTTCTTGACGGGCATTGCAAGTTCAGTCCCTCCAACTACACTCCCCTGTTTCAGGGTCCAAAGTTCCCCCAACCCCGAAGAACCAAGTCCTTGAACGGTATGGTCAGTTCAATGTTGCTAGTAGGACCCCTTTAGCTAGCAGGTCTTGCTCAGCTTTGTCCCACAATGGCCGGTCTATAAGGTAGCCACCTCACCCCGTGTGATGGTGATACAGCTTCTTTGCAGCATTTTTCTTGTTTGTCTCTGACATTTTCTTGCCCTTGACTGATGCCTTGTTGGCCACAAATGCGGGCCAGTGATCTCTTATCTTCTCAAATCGGCTGGTGAATCCTGGAGTCTTCCCATTGTCAACAAAATTTGTGTCCAATTATTTCTTCCACCTCCTGAATAGATCTGCCATCTACTTAAGAGCACACACCTTGAAATTTGGCTCTATAACTGGCTTATTTGGATCCTCCTCTGGCGGTAGGGTGAAATTTTCCTTTAGCGAGGTCCAAAGATCATCTTTCGGTCTATTGGTGACATAAGAAACTTCAGGTTCGTCCTTAGGGTTATTCCATTTCTGGATGCTGATCGTGATGTTGTCCCTAACAATAGCTCCGCATAGAGCAACAAATGCGTCCTTGTTCCGCTTGGGTTCAATCGGTAGGTCATCGTCCGCGAGTGTTGTGATCATGAACCTTTCATCCTGGTGCAACCTTTTCTTCGGGCCTCGTCTCGTTATGGAAGTTTGGCTCGATTTGGATGGCTACAAAAGAAGAAAGACGTGTTAATATATGTACATACCAATACAATTAATACATCAATTTGTCAGCACAGGCTTAATTAATATATATACCTCGCCGTACTTTGCAACAGCTCCCTCCGTTGTCCGATCACCAGAGCCATCATCATGGTCTCCTTCTTCCGCCGTCATTCGGTCACCGGAGACGTCATGATCATGTCCTTCCTCCTCCATTGTTCTATCACGGGAGCTGTCATCCTCTCCTTGACCATCGGCGTCGTTGAGAAACGACAAGACATCACGTCCGTCGCAGATTATGTCCCCCAACAGCTCTTGTTGTTCTATGTCTCTTTGATCCATAGTTTCTGCAAATATTACAACATGGCAATATACAAACATGAGAGATGGATATATTAGTGGAAAACATAGGCCTAGCTAGCTAATCACAACTAGGAATCATATGCATATATGAGCAAAGGATTAGTTGTGGACCGCCTCTCTCATGCATGTCGGACGTCCTCCCTCATGTCGAGTTTATTGGGTAGGGGCGGGAGGGGGTAGGAGATCGACAACACTCTTTATTTTAGGGTTTGGGTGGCCTCGAGAGTTTATCGGGTAGGGGCAGGTAGGAGATCGAAAATGCTCTTTCTTCTAGGGTTTGGGTGGCCTCGAGAGTTTATCGGGCAGGGTCGGGAGGAGATCAACAACACTCTTTCTTCTAGGGTTTGGGTGGCATTGATGGTTGGTTTGAAGAAATCGACAATGCCCCAGGTACATATTCTTCCTGCATTTGTCCAGATATATACTTTCAGTGTCATCTAAACAGTGCATGCATGTGTGGTATCCCTTGTTTGTCTGTCCTGAAAGGTTACTAAGAGCAAGCCAATCATTGATGGTTACAAACAACAACGCATGTAGGTAAAATTCCTGCTGGTCTTGCTCATCGCACACACGTACACCTTTTCAATTCCATAGTTGTAAAAGTTCTTCAACTAATGGCCTTAGGTAGACATCAACGTCGTTGCCGGGTTGCTTAGGGCCTTGGATGAGAACTAGCATCATAATGAACTTCCGCTTCATGCACAGCCAAGGAGGAAGGTTATAGATACATAGAGTCATGGGCCAGGGACGGTGATTGCTGCCATGCACACTTAAACAAAACCATACGTTCCTTGCATCACCTGCAAAGTCCCCACACTTTCTCTTCATTTTTCTCCACTATGACCCGTCAGCGGGTGCTCTCAACTTCTTGTCTTTCTTACGGTAATCTTTGTGCCATCACATCAATTTGGCATGCTCTTTGTTTCTGAATAGACGTTTCAACCATGGTATTATAGGATCATAACACATCACCTTGGCAGGAACCCTCTTCCTGGGGCACTTGCCCTCAACATCACCAGGGTCATCTCGTCTGATCTTGTACCGCAATGCACCGGATACTGTGCACAACGAATATGATCAAGATATTTATGGCTCCCACATAAATAAGAAGTTGTGCGACAGCTACAAAGTAGGAATTTAATGAAAAATAGAATAAGGATATACATGTTGGGGAACATACACTAGTAGAAAAAGGGGCTATGGTCCAGGCCGCCTCAGCCCATTAGTCCCGGTTCAGTCTAGAACCGGGACTAATGTGAGCAGTGGTCCCGGTTCGTGCGGCTAAGGCATTAGTCCCGGTTCATCTAGACGTTTTGGTCCTGGTTGGTGGGATGAACCGGGACCAATGGGCCTCGCTCCTGGCCCAAAACTATTGGTCCCGGTTCGTGCCACAAACCGGGACTAAAGATTAGACCTTTAGTCCCGGTTTGAGGCACGAACCGGGACTAATGGGGATGAGACCTTTAGTCCCGGTTCATGCCACGAACCGGTACTAAAGGTCCCATTTTCAAAATATACCCCCCCCATGGATCGCCTTTTCAGTTTTTAAAAAAATAAAAGAAAATGATGGAAATGTCAAAAAAATAAAAGAAAATAAGTTTCACATGTGATATGTGGTCTAGTTGTTGGGATAATTTACAAATATGAATTTCGACTTTATTTACAAAATCTCTCTGGAATTTGTAAAATGCGCATAACTTTTGCATACGAACTCGGATGAAAAAGTTTTTTATATGAAAAATCATCTACGGCCTGTTTGCAAATTTCTAGAATCCTCAAATTCCAAAAGGAAAAAAAGTTATGCTCAAATTTCAGTTTTTTTAAATTTCAGTTTTTTTAAATACTTATTCAAGAAGTATTAGTGTTACTAAATAATTATTCAAGAATATTAGTGTTATTAAATAATTATTTCACCTTTTTTGAATTTTGGTCAAATCTGGTCAAACTATGGTCAAACTTGGTCAAACAATGGTCAAACTACTTATTCAAAAATATTAGTGTTACTAAAAAATTATTGTTTTTTAGAACAATAGTTTTAAACTCAAACAGTGAAATATGTGACTTCATGCTCAAGCTAAATTCCTGAGGGTTAATAGGATTGACATCTTACTATTGTCAGGAAAACAACAAGTGCAGACTTGGAAACGAGGGAGAATAGAACCCGGAAGTTAAGCATGCTCAGGCTGGAGTAGTGAGAGGATGGGTGACCGTTTGGGAAGTGAGATGATTTGGAATGATGAGGGGTGATTAGAGATTAAATTGAGCAGTGATGAGGGGTGATTAGAGATTAGAGGTTAAAATAATTCAGAAATTTGAAAATAAAAAAAATTCAAAAAAAAATTCAAAAAAATTCAAGAAATTTCCTTTAGTACCGGTTGGTATTACCAACCGGGACTAAAGGTGGACCGGCCACGTGGAGGGCCTTTAGTCCCGGTTCTGGATTGAACCGGGACTAAAGGGTCAGGGCATTAGTACCGACACTTTAGTCCCGGTTCCAGAACCGGGACTAAAGGCCCTTATGAACCGGGACTAAAGGCCCTTTTTCTACCAGTGGTAGCAGAAATTCAAAATTTTCCTACGTGTCACCAAGATCTATCTATGGAGAAACCAGCAACGAAGGGAAGGAGAGTGCATCTACATACCCTTGTAGATCGCTAAGCGGAAGCGTTCAAGTGAACGGGATTGATGGAGTCGTACTCGTCGTGATTCAAATCACCGATGATCCTAGTGCCGAACGGACGGCACCTCCGCGTTCAACACACGTACAGCCCGGTGACGTCTCCCATGCCTTGATCCAGCAAGGAGAGAGGGAGGGGTTGAGGAAGACTCCATCCAGCAGCAGCACAACGGCATGGTGGTGATGGAGGAGCGTGGCAATCCTGCAGGGCTTCGCCAAGCACCACGGGAGAAGAGAAGGACTTGGAAGAGGGGAGAGGGCTGCACCAAAGGCAAAAGGTGTGTCTTGAGAGGCCCTCCCTCCCCACTATATATAGGGATCCCAAAGGGGGGGTGCGCCAGCCCTAGGAGATCCAATCTCCTAGGGGGCGGCGGCCAGGGGAGGAGTCCTTCCCCCCCAAGGCACCTAGGAGGTGCCTTCCCCTTCTGGGACTCTTCCTTTAGGGTTTCCCCAGGCGCATGGGCCTCTTGGGGCTGGTGCCCTTGGCCCATGTAGGCCAAGGCGCACCCCCTACAGCCCATGTGGCCCCCCGGGGCAGGTGGCCTCACCCGGTGGGCCCCCGAGACCCTTCCGGTGGTCCCGGTACAATACCGATGACCCCGAAACTAGTCCCGATGGCCGAAATAGGACTTCCTATATATAAATCTTTACCTCCGGACCATTCCGGAACTCCTTGTGACGTCCGGGATCTCATCCGGGACTCCGAACAACATTCGGTAACCACATACAAACTTCCTTTATAACCCTAGCGTCATCGAACCTTAAGTGTGTAGACCCTACGGGTTCGGGAGACATGCAGACATGACCGAGATGTTCTCCGGTCAATAACCAACAGCGGGATCTGGATACCCATGTTGGCTCCCACATGTTCCACTATGATCTCATCGGATGAACCACGATGTCAAGGACTTAATCAATCCCGTATACAATTCCCTTTGTCTATCGGTACGATACTTGCCCGAGATTCGATCGTCGGTATCCCGATACCTTGTTCAATCTTGTTACCGGCAAGTCTCTTTACTTGTTCCGTAACACATCATCCCGTGATCAACTCCTTGATCACATTGTGCACATTAT
Organism: Triticum monococcum; assembly: GCA_034509565.1. Lineage (NCBI taxonomy): Eukaryota > Viridiplantae > Streptophyta > Magnoliopsida > Poales > Poaceae > Triticum > Triticum monococcum. Next base: position 704,481,032 of record CM067847.1, read on the forward strand.
GATGATGTCCTACCGAGTGGGCCCAGAGATACCTCTCCGTCACACGGAGTGACAAATCCCAGTCTCGATTTGTGCCAACCCAACAGACACTTTCAGAGATACCCGTAGTGTACCTTTATAGCCACCCAGTTACGTTGTGACGTTTGGCACACCCAAAGTATTCCTACGGTATCCGGGAGTTGCACAATCTCATGGTCTAAGGAAATGATACTTGACATAAGAAAAGCTTTAGCATACGAACTACACGATCTAGTGCTATGCTTAGGATTGGGTCTTGTCCATCACATCATTCTCCTAATGATGTGATCCCGTTATCAACGACATCCAATGTCCATGGTCAGGAAACCGTAACCATCTATTGATCAACGAGCTAGTCAACTAGAGGCTTACTAGGGACATGGTGTTGTCTATGTATCCACACATGTATCTGAATTTCCTATCAATACAATTATAGCATGGATAATAAACGATTATCATGAACAAGGAAATATAATAATAACCAATTTATTATTGCCTTTAGGGCATATTTCCAATAGTCTCCCACTGGCACTAGAGTCAATAATCTAGTTCACATCACCATGTGATTAACACTCACAGGTCACATCGCCATGTGACTAACACCCAAGAGTTTACTAGAGTCAGTAGTCTAGTTCACGTCACTATGTGATTAACACTCAATGAGTTCTAGGTTTGATCATGTTGCTTGTGAGAGAGGTTTTAGTCAATGGGTCTGAACCTTTCAGATCCGTGTGTGCTTTACAAATCTCTATGTCATCTCCTGGATGTAGCTACCACGTTCTATTTGGAGCTATTCCAAATAACTATTCTACTAGGAGCTATTCTAAATTGTTGCTCCATTATACATATCTGGTATCTCTACTCAGAGCTATCCGGATAGGTGTTAAGCTTGCATCGACGTCACTCTTTACGTCGAACTCTTTTACCACCTCCATAATCGAGAAAAATTCCTTGGTCCACTAGTTACTAAGGATAACTTTGACCGCTGTCCTGTGATCCATTCTTGGATCACTCTTGTACCCCTTGACTGACTCATGGCAAGGCACACTTCAGGTGCGGTACATAGCATAGCATACTATAGAGCCTATGTCTTAAGCATAAGGGACGACTTTCGTCCTTTCTCTCTATTCTGCCGTGGTCGAGCTTTAAGTCTTAACTTCATACCTTACAACTCAGGCAAGAACTCCTTCTTTGACTGATCCATTTTGAACACCTTCAAGATCATGTCAAGGTATGTGCTCATTTGAAAGTACCATTAAGCGTTTTGATCTATCCTTATAGATCTTGATGCTCAATGTTCAAGTAGCTTAATCCAGGCTTTCCATTGAAAAACACTTTCCAAATAACCCTATGTGCTTTCCAGAAATTCTACGTCATTTCTGATCAACAATATGTCAACAACATATGCTCATCAGAAATTCTATAGTGCCCCCACTCACTTCTTTGGAAATACAAGTTTCTCATAAACTTTGTATAAACCAAAATCTTTGATCATCTCATCAAAGCATACATTCCAACTCCGAGATGCTTACTCCAGTCCTTAGAAGGATTGCTGGAGCTTTGCATACTTATTAGCATATTTCAGGATTGACAAAACCTTCTGGTTGTATCACATACAACCTTTCCTCAAGAAAATCGTCGAGGAAACAATGTTTTGACATCCTATCTGCAAGATTTCATAAATAATGCAGTAATCGCTAATATAATTCCAACAGACTCTTAGCATCGCTACGAGTGAGAAAGTCTCATCGTAGTCAACTCCTTGAACTTGTCAGGAAACTTCTAACGACAAGTCGAGCTTTCTTAATGGTGACATCTACCATCATTGTCCGTCTTCCTTTAAAATCCATCTATACTCAACAGCCTTACGACCATCAAGTAGTTCTGCCAAAGTCTACACTTTGTTTTGATACATGGATCATCTCTCGGATTATATAGCCTTGAGCCATTTATCGGAATCCAGGCCCACCATCGCTTCTCCATAGCTCGTAGGTTCATTGTTGTCTAGCAACATGACTTCCTAGACAGGATTACGTACCACTCTGAAGTAGTACGCATCCTTGTCATCCCACGAGGTTTTGTAGTGACTTGATCTGAAGTTTCATGGTCGCCATCATAAGCTTCCACTTCAATTGGTGTAGGTGCCACAGGAACAACTCTTTGTGCCCTGCTATACACTAGTTGAAGTGACGGTTCAATAACCTCATCAAGTCTCCATCATCCTCCCACTCAATTATTTCGAGAGAAACTTTTCCTCCAGAAAGGACCCGATTCTAGAAACAATCCCTTATTGCTTTCGGATCTGAGACAGGAGGTATACCCAACTGTTTTGGGTGTCCTATGAATATGCATTTATCCGCTTTGGGTTCGAGCTTATCACCCTGAAACTTTTCACATAAGCGTCGCAGCCCCAAACTTTTAAGAAATGACAGCTTAGGTTTCTCTAAACCATAGTTCATACGGTGTCACCTCATCGGAATTACGTGGTGCGCCTTTTTAAAGTGAATGTGGTTGTCTCTAATGCCTAACCCATAAACTATCGTGGTAATTCGATAAGAGACATCATGGTATGCATCATATCCAATAGGGTGCAGTTATGATGTTCAGACACACCATCACACTATGGTGTTCCAGGCTGTATTAGTTGTGAAACAATTTCCACAATGTCTTAATTCTGTGCCAAACTCGTAATTCAGATATTCATCTCTATAATCATATCATAGATCTTTTATCCTCTTATCACGACAATCTTTCAACTTCACACTGAAATTACTTGAACCTTTCAATAATTCAGACTCGTGATTCATCAAGTAAACATCTACTCAAATCATCTGTGAAGTAAGAACATAACGATATCCACTACATGCCTCAGCACTCATTGGACTGCACACATAAAAAATGTATTACTTCCAACAAGTTGCTTTCTAGTTCCATTTTACTGAAACCGAGGCTTTCAGTCATCTTGCCCATGTGGTATGATTTGCATGTCTCAAGTGATTCAAAATCAAGTGAGTTCAAACGGTCCATTTGCATGGAGTTTCTTCATGCATATACACCAATAGACATGGTTCGCATGTCTCAAACTTTTCAAAAATGAGTGAGTCCAAAGATCCATCAACATGGAGCTTCTTCATGCGTTTTATACCCATATGACTTACGTGGCAGTGCCACAAGTAGGTGGTACTATCATTATTATCTTTTGGCATGAACATGTGTATCACTACGATCGAGATTCAATAAACCAGTCATTTTAGATGTAAGACCATTGAAGGTATTATTCAAATAAACAGAGTAACCATTATTCTCCTTAAATGAATAACCGTATTGCGATAGACATAATCCAATCATGTCTATGCTCAACGCAAACACCAATCTCGAGGGTAGAGGGAGCGTACGATATTTGATCAACCTTGAAAATACTTCCAACACATATCGTTATCTCACCTTTAGCTAGTCTCCGTTTATCCCGCAGCTTTTATTTCGAGTTACTAACACTTAGCAACCGAACTGGTATCTAATACCCTGGTGCTACTAGGAGTACTAGTAAAGTACACATTAACACAATGTACATCCAATATACTTCTATCGACCTTGCCAGCCTTCTCATCTACCAAGTATCTAGGGTAATTCTGCTCCAGTGGCTGTTCCCCTTATTACAGAAGCACTTAGTCTCGGGTTTGGGTTCAACCTTGGGTTTCTTCACCAGAGCAGCAGCTGAATTGCCGTTTCATGAAGTATCCCTTCTTGCCCTTGCCCTTCTTGAAACTAGTGGTTTCACTAACCATCAACAATTGATGCTACTTCTTGATCTCTACTTTTGCGGTGTCAAACATCGCGAATATCTCAAGGATCATCATATATGTCCCTGATATATCATAGTTCATCACGAAGCTCTAGCAGCTTGGTGGTAATGACTTCGGAGAAACATCACTATCTCATCTGGAAGATCAACTCCCACTCGATTCAAGTGATTGTTGTACTCAGACAATCTGAGCACAAGCTCAACAATTGAGCTTTTCTCCCTTAGTTTGCAGGTTAAGAAAATCGTCGGAGGTTTTATACCTCTTGCCGTGGGCACAAGCCTGAAATCCCAATTTCAGCCCTCGAAACATCTCATATGTTTCGCGACGTTTCAAAAAAAACGTCTTCGGTGCCTCAACTCTAAACTATTTAACTGAACTATCACGTAGTTATCGAAATGTGTATGTCAGATGTTCGCAACATCTACAGACGACATTCGAGGTTCAGCACACTTAGCGGTCCATTAAGGACATAAGCCTTCTATGAAGCAATGAGGACAATCCTCAGTTTACGGACCTAGTCCGCATAATTGCTACTATCAACTTTCAACTAATTTTTCTCTAGGAACATATCTAAACAGTAGAACTAAAGCGCGAGCTACGACATAATTTGTAAATTCCTTTTGACTATGTTCAGGATAATTAAGTTCATCTTATGAACTCCCACTCAGATAGACATCCCTCTAGTCATCTAAGTGATTACATGATCCGAGTCAACTAGGCCGTGTCCGATCATCACGTGAGACGGACTAGTCATCATCGGTGAACATCTTCATGTTGATCGTATCTTCTATACGACTCATGCTCGACCTTTCGGTCTTCTGTCTTCCGAGGCCATTTCTGTACATGCTAGGCTCGTCAAGTTAACCCTAAGTGTTTCGCGTGTGTAAATCTGTCTTACACCCGTTGTATGTGAACGTTAGAATCTAACACCCGATCATCACGTGGTGCTTTGAAACACGAACTGTCGCAACGGTGCACAGTTAGGGGAGAACACTTCTTGAAATTGTTGTAAGGGATCATCTTATTTACTACCGTCGTTCTAAGAAAATAAGATGTATAAACATGATAAACATCACATGCAATCAAATAGTGACATGATATGGCCATCATCACTTTGCTCCTTTTGATCTCCATCTTCGGGGCTCCATGATCATCATCGTCACCGGCATGACACCATGATCTCCATCATCATGGTCTCCATCATCGTGTCTTCTTGAAGTTGTCACGTCATCTATTACTTCTACTACTACGGCTAACGGTTAGCAATAAAGTAAAGTAATTACATGACGTTTATGTTGACATGCAGGTCATAAATAAATAAAGACAACTCCTATGGCTCCTGCCGGTTGTCATATTCATCGACATGCAAGTCGTGATTCCTATTACAAGAATATGATCAATCTCATACATCACATATATCATTCATCACATCCTTTGGCCATATCACATCACATGGCATACCCTGCAAAAACAAGTTAGACGTCCTCTAATTGTTGTTTGCATGTTTTACGTGGCTGCTATGGGTTTCTAGCAAGAACGTTTCTTACCTACGCAAAGACCACAACGTGATATGCCAATTGCTACTTACCCTTCATAAGGACCCTTTTCATCGAATCCGATCCGACTAAAGTGGGAGAGACAGACACCCGCCAGCCACCTTATGCAAATAGTGCATGTTTGTCGGTGGAATCGGTCTCACGTAAGAGTACGTGTAAGGTTGGTCCGGGCCGCTTCATCCCACGATGCCGCCGAATCAAGATAAGACTAGTAATGGCAAGCATATTGAACAAAATCAACGCCCACAACTACTTTGTGTTCTACTCGTGCATAGAATCTACGCAATAGACCTAGCTCATGATGCCACTGTTGGGGAACGTAGCAGAAATTCAAAATTTTCCTACGTGTCACCAAGATCTATCTATGGAGAAACCAGCAACGAAGGGAAGGAGAGTGCATCTACATAACCTTGTAGATCGCGAAGCGGAAGCGTTCAAGTGAACGGGGTTGATGGAGTCATACTCGTCGTGATTCAAATCACCGATGATCCTAGTGCCGAACGGACGGCACCTCCGCGTTCAACACACGTACAGCCCGGTGACGTCTCCCATGCCTTGATCCAGCAAGGAGAGAGGGAGAGGTTGAGGAGGACTCCATCCAGTAGCAGCACAACGGCATGGTGGTGATGGAGGAGCGTGGCAATCCTGCAGGGCTTCGCCAAGCACCGCGGGAGAGGAGAAGGACTTGGGAGAGGGGAGAGGGCTGCACCAAAGGCAAAAGGTGTGTCTTGAGAGGCCCTCCCTCCCCACTATATATAGGGATCCCAAAGGGGGGGTGCGCCAGCCCTAGGAGATCCAATCTCCTAGGGGGCGGCAGCCAGGGGAGGAGTCCTCCCCCCCCCCCCCAAGGCACCTAGGAGGTGCCTTCCCCTTCTGGGACTCTTCCTTTAGGGTTTCCCCAGGCGCATGGGCCTCTTGGGGCTGGTGCCCTTGGCCAATGTAGGCCAAGGCGCACCCCCTACAGCCCATGTGGCCCCCCGGGGAAGGTGGCCCCACACGGTGGGCCCCTGAGACCCTTCCGGTGGTCCCGGTACAATACCGATGACCCCGAAACTAGTCCCGATGGCCGAAATAGGACTTCCTATATATAAATCTTTACCTCCGGACCATTCCGTAACTCCTCGTGACATCCGGGATCTCATCTGGGACTCCGAACAACATTCGGTAACCACATACAAACTTCCTTTATAACCCTAGCGTCATCGAACCTTAAGTGTGTAGACCCTACGGGTTCGGGAGACATGCAGACATGACCGAGACGTTCTCCGGTCAATAACCAATAGCGGGATCTAGATACCCATGTTGGCTCCCACATGTTCCACGATGATCTCATCGGATGAACCACGATGTCAAGGACTTAATCAATCCCGTATACAATTCCCTTTGTATATCGGTACGATACTTGCCCGAGATTCAATCGTCGGTATCCCGATACCTTGTTCAATCTCGTTACCGGCAAGTCTCTTTACTCGTTCCGTAACACATCATCCCGTGATCAACTCCTTGATCACATTGTGCACATTATGATGATGTCCTACTGAGTGGGCCCAGAGATACCTCTCCGTCACACGGAGTGACAAATCCCAGTCTCGATTTGTGCCAACCCAACAGACACTTTTAGAGATACCCGTAGTGTACCTTTATAGCCACCCAGTTACGTTGTGACGATTGGCACACCCAAAGTATTCCTACGGTATCCGGGAGTTGCACAATCTCATGGTCTAAGGAAATGATACTTGACATAAGAAAAGCTTTAGCATACGAACTACACGATCTAGTGCTATGCTTAGGATTGGGTCTTGTCCATCACATCATTCTCCTAATGATGTGATCCCATTATCAACGACATCCAATGTCCATGGTCAGGAAACCGTAACCATCTATTGATCAACGAGCTAGTCAACTAGAGGCTTACTAGGGACATGGTGTTGTCTATGTATCCACTCATGTATCTGAGTTTCCTATCAATACAATTATAGGATGGATAATAAACGATTATCATGAACAAGGAAATATAATAATAACCAATTTATTATTGCCTCTAGGGCATATTTCCAACAATACAAACAAGAACTAATCCCAGTGAAAAGGCAGAATAAATGGGGTTGGTAAGTAATACTACTCCTAGACCCCCTAGTAGAAGAACAAATCCCCCCAAATAGCATAAGAATCTCATGTATTGGTCCAGGTAAATCCATTATGGATAAAAAGAAATTAATAGTATAAAATGTTTCATGAACTGACCAAAACTAAAGGATTCAAGGAAGGAAAAAAGGATTAGGGTATTTTTTGTGTATAAACTGTATAGTTAGAAAATATATTATATCATGAAAATCTAGTATGATTTAAAATAAGAAAGAACTTCCAATAAGCAATAGTTTTTTGTTTTTCTTTATAGTTTAATAAAGAATTATTAGATTTTTATAACAAAAAGACAAAATCAAAGTTTAGTAATTAGTAATTGTTCTTGAATTCGAAGAATTTTCTTTGTTTATTTTACATTCAGATGAATTCCTAATTTATTGAATTGTATAATCTCCCATTATGGAGATTGGTAACCGACTTAAAGCGTTCAACTCCTCGTCCGCACCACGGAAGAGGATGCAGTCATTAGGGCATGCATGTATCTTCTGCACCTCCAATCCTAAAGGGCATACAACCTTCTTTGGTCCGTACGTACTGTCAGGCAATTCGTTATCCTTTGGAAGCTTCTTCTTCAACATTTTCAGTAGCTTCTCAAATCCTTTGTCAGATACACCATTGTGTGCCTTCCACTGCAGCAATTTCAGTGTGGTACCGTTCTTTGTGTTGCCATCTTCGCAATTGGGGTACAAGCCTTTTTTATGATCCTCCAACATGAGATCGAACTACAACTTCTCCTTTTCACTTGCGCATTGTATCTTTGCATCAACAATGACCGGGCGAAGATCATCATCGGCCACATCGTCTAGTTCTTCTTGATCTTCAGCTTCCCACGTTGCAGCATCATCGTATTCTAGGGGCACATAGTTGTCATCAGCCTCTTCTTCTTCGTCCTCTTCCATCATAACCCTTCTTTCTCCTTGCTTGGTCCAAACATTATATTGTGGAATGAAACACTTATGAAGTAGGTGAGTGTGAAGGATTTTCCAGTCAGAGTAAGACTTCATATTCTCACATACAGGGCATGGACAACACATAAAACCATTATGCTTGTTTGCCTCGGCCACTTTGAGAAAATTATGCACGCCCTTAATGTACTCGGAGGTGCGTCTGTTACTGTACATCCAATGTCGGTTCATCTGCGTGCATTATATATAATTAAGTATGTCAAAAACCATTATAGAACATCATGAATACAGAAGTGACCAAAGTAAGAGAACTTCATCATCACATTAAAACCAAATTACATACACAGTTCTCATTCAACAACATATAGCTCTCCAGAGCATCTAATTAAACCATACATTGAAACTATGTAAAACATTTCAATGCAACAACAAATGCGATCATAATCGCAGCTAAGGTAACAATTGATCCACGGCATAATGATAACAAGCCTCAATATGAATGACATATTTTTTAATCTTCCTAATCTTCAATGGCATTTTATCGATCTTGATCTTGTGATCATCGACGACTTCCGCAACATGTAACTGCAATATCATCTTCTCCTCCTCAATTTTTTTTTCAAATTTTACTTCAATTAATTGTTTTATTCTTCAAATAAATTTAACCTCTCGACAATAGGGTCGGTTGGAATTACCGGTTCACATACCTCCCACATAAAAAAATCTATGTCACGTTGGTCGGCATAATTGTCATAAACACTCAATGAAACAAATAGTTACAAAAGACAATATATACCACATCCGAATCATAGACAGGACGTGGGTCGACGGAGGCGGATACCTAAATCATCGCACTATATAATAAAAACCAATAATAAATGTAAGAAAATTATACAAGTATCTATCTAAATCATACTAGTAAGAACCTTTTTCTTTTAGAAAGAAGATGAGAATAAGAGGCTCGCCACGGTGGTGCCAGCGAAGAGATCGTCGCGGGCGATCGACGACGGTGAGGACAGGGACGGGACAGGACAGAGTGCCAAACCTAGACAAATTTTGAGGAAAATGGAGCTTGGACAAGGAGCTTCGAGAGGAGAAAGCTTAAGTCGGGCTTTTCATCGAACTCCTCATGTGCATAGGAGGTGAGCAAGAGCACCACAAAGCTCTCCCACGGCCAGGCAAAATAACAGAGCGATGGCTCTGCTCGCGGGCAGTGGAGGGGGTATATATAGGCCACCCTTTAGTCCCGGTTGGTGGCTAGAACCGGGACTAAAGGAGGGCATTGGTCCCGGTTGGTGCCACGAACCGGGACCAATGGTTGTGGGCCAGGAGCGAGGCCCATTGGTCCCGGTCCGTGTCTGGAACCGGGACCAAAGGGGTCAGACGAACTGTGACCAATGGCCGACGAGGCCCGGCCAGCGCCCTGGCCTCAGGAACCGGGACCGATGCAACCATTTGTCTCGGTTCGTGAGTGAACGGGATTAATGGGCTTTTCAGTCCTGGACCAAAGCCCTGTTTTCTACAAGTGCCTAGGGGTTTAGGTATTATGTAGTCATGACCGAGACACCTCTCCCGTCAATAACCAATAGCGGGACCTAGATGCCCATATTGATTTCTACATATTCCACGAAGATCTTTTATCGGTTGAACCTTTATGACAACATACATAATTCCCTTTCTGTGTCGGTATGTTACTTGCCCGAGATTCGATCGTCGGTATCTCTATACCTAGTTCAATCTCATTACCGACAAGTCTCTTTACTCATCCCATAATACATCACCTCGTGACTAACTCCTTAATCATTTGCTTGGAAGCTTATGATGTGTATTACCGAGAGGGCCCGGAGATACCTTTCCGATATTAGGAGTGACAAATCCTAATCTTGATCTATGCCAACTCAATAAACACCTTTGGAGATACCTGTGGAGCATCTTTATGATCACCTAGTTACACTGTGATGTTTGATACCACACAAGATATTCCTCCGGTATTCGGGAGTAGCATAATCTCATAGTCGAAGGAATATGTATTTGACATGAAGAAAGCAATAGCAATAAACTGAACGATCATTATGCTAAGATAACGGATGGATCTTATCCATCACATCATTCCCCTAATGATGTGATCCCATTATTAAATGACAACACATGTCTATGGTTAGGAAACCTTAACCATCTTTGATCAACGAGCTAGTCTAGTAGAGGCTTACTAGGGACACGGTATTTGTTTATGTATTCACACATGTATTTAGGTTTCCGATCAATACAATTATAGCATGAATAATAAACCTTTATCATGAATAAGGAAATATAAAATAACAACTTTATTATTGCCTCTATGCCATATTTCCTTCACCACCCACTTAATGAACTTATCAACCACTACTAGGGAAAAGCTTATACATAGGATCTTACCAGCAGCGAGTTTTAAAATAAGGCGTTGCTGCAATGTAGCAGTAGCGCGCTCCGGCAGTACTCGCTGCTAAAATAAACGTAGTAGTAGCGCGCCACCTCTAAGCCGCGCTACTGCTATAATTCCCACGACCCCGCCGTGAAGCTAGTTCTAGCAGCAATGCGTTAATTCAGACCGCGCTACTGCTAGGTAGTTTAGCAGTAGCGCCTTTGCCTTTAGAGAGCTACTGCTAAAACTAGCTAGCTCCCACCCCCCACGCTCTCTTCTATCCGATCCACACTCACACTCACTCCCCCTCAACCCCCGCGCGCGCCGGTCCTCCCTCGTCGGCCGCCATCGTCCCCACCAGCCGCCGTTGCCTACCCCTCTTCCCTCTGTGCCGCCATCAACTCCTCCTTCTCGTTGGACTCGGTACCGCCCTCCTCCTCCGTCCTCCCTCGACTCGCCTCTGGCCGGCCCCTCCTCGCTCCGCCTTCCTCCGCCGTCCTACTCTCTTCTCCCTCCTCGAGTCGCCCCTCCTTCTCCCCACTACTACAAAAACAGCTATAGCCAATATGGACACAAATGGCGCACTGTACATGTGGTGCGCCATTACTAAATACTAATGGCGCACCACATCCACGGTGCGCCATTAGTATTTTTTTTAATTTTTTCAAAACTACTAATGGCGCATCGTGGGATTACTAGTTCAACTAGTAATGGCGCACCATCCCATGGTGCACCATTAGTAACTTGCCCACCACTTCCACCGAATGCCCCCCCGGTGGACCACCTTTTCAGTTTAAAAAAATAAAAAAATGATGGAAATGTCAAAAAAATAAAAGAAAATAAGTTTCCCATGTGATATGTGGTCTAGTTGTTGTGAAAATTTACAAATATGAATTTCGACTTTACTTGCGAAATCTCTCAAGAATTCTTAAAATGGGCATAACTTTTGCGTACGAACTCGGATGAAAAAGTTTTTTATATGAAAAATCATCTACTCGAAAAGTTACATCCGAATTTAATGGGGGGGTACCTTGTTAAACATTTTCGAAATCCTCAAAAACCTAACAGAAAAGAAGATACGGGGCTTTTAAGATCTGGAGAGGCAAAAAAATTCAAAAAAATCAAACTTACTAATTGCGCACCTGCCCATGGTGCGCCGTTACTATCTTCCCGCCTTCAAAATTCAAAATAAGTCAAAAAAATAAAAAAAAGTTACTAATGGCGCACCTTCCCATGGTGCGCCATTAGTGTCTTCCCGCCTTCAAAATTCAAAAAAAAATAGTAATGGCGCACCTGCCCGCGGTGCGCCATTACTATGCCGTATATATGGCTGGGCGTGGTCCTCTCCTCCTTACCTCTTCATTCTTCTCCTCCACTCCACCTCTCCTCCACTCCATCTCCTCCTCCACTCAACCTCTCCTCCACTCCATCTCCTCCTCTCCTCCACTCCATCTCCTCCTCTCCTCCACTCCATCTTCCCTTCTCTCCTCCACCATACTACCCTCCTCCCCTCCGGCGACCTCCTCCCCGGCGACCTCCTCCTCCTCTCCGGCGACCTCCTCCCTCCTCTCTAAAGGAAATATGCCCTAGAGGCAATAATAAAGTTATTATTTATTTCCTTATATCATGATAAATGTTTATTATTCATGCTAGAATTGTATTAACTGGAAACATAATACATGTGTGAATACATAGACAAACAGAGTGTCACTAGTATGCCTCTACTTGACTAGCTCGTTAATCAAAGATGATTATGTTTCCTAACCATGAACAAAGAGTTGTTATTTGATTAACGAGATCACATCATTAGTTGAATGATCTGATTGACATGACCCATTCCATTAGCTTAGCACCCGATCGTTTAGTATGTTGCTATTGCTTTCTTCATGACTTATACATGTTCCTATGACTATGAGATTATGCAACTCCCGTTTACCGGAGGAACACTTTGGGTACTACCAAACGTCACAACGTAACTGGGTGATTATAAAGGAGTACTACAGGTGTCTCCAAAGGTAAATGTTGGGTTGGCGTATTTCGAGATTAGGATTTGTCACTCCGATTGTCGGAGAGGTATCTCTGGGCCCTCTCGGTAATGCACATCACTTAAGACTTGCAAGCATTGCAACCAATGAGTTAGTTGTGGGATGATGTATTACAGAACGAGTAAAGAGACTTGCCGGTAACGAGATTGAACTAGGTATTGGATACCGACGATCGAATCTCGAGCAAGTAACATACCGATGACAAAGGGAACAACGTATGTTGTTATGCGGTCTGACCGATAAAGATCTTCGTAGAATATGTAGGAGCCAATATGGGCATCCAGGTCCCGCTATTGGTTATTGACCGGAGACGTGTCTCGGTCATGTCTACATTGTTCTCGAACCGTAGGGTCCGCACGCTTAACGTTACGATGACAGTTATTATGAGTTTATGCATTTTGATGTACCGAAGGTTGTTCGGAGTCCCGGATGAGATCACGGACATGACGAGGAGTCTCGAAATGGTCGAGACGTAAAGATTGATATATTGGAAGCCTATGTTTGGACATCGGAAGTGTTCCGGGTGAAATCGGGATTTTACCGGATTACCAGGAGGGTTACCGGAACCCCCCGGGAGCCAAATGGGCCAACATGGGCCTTAGTGGAAAGGTGAGAGGGCAGCCCACATAGGGCTGCGCCTCCCCCCCCTCTCCCTAGTCCTATTAGGACTAGGAGAGGGGCCGACCACCTCTCTCTCTCTCCTTTAAAGGATTCCTAGTTGGACTAGGATTGGAGGGGGGAGTCCTGCGCCATTTACCTCCTGCGCCTCCCTCTCTCTGGCCGGCCAGCCCCCCTCCCTCCATCCTTTATATACGGGGGCAGGGGACACCCCAAGACACACAAGTTGATCCTTGAGATCGTTCCTTAGCCGTGTGCGGTGCCCCCTGCCACCAAATTCCACCTCGATCATACCGTTGTAGTGCTTAGGCGAAGCCCTGCGTCGGTAGTACATCAAGATCGTCACCACGCCGTCGTGCTGACGGAACTCTTCCTCGACGCTTTGCTGGATCGGAGCCCGAGGAACGTCATCGAGCTGAACGTGTGCTAAGAACTCGGAGGTGCCGGAGTAACGGTGCTTGGATCGGTCGGATCGGGAAGAAGCCGTACGACTACTTCCTCTACGTTGTGTGATCGCTTCCGAGTCGGTCTGCGTTGGTACGTAGACAACACTCTCCCCCTCGTTGCTATGCATCACCATGATCTTGCGTGTGCGTAGGAAAATTTTCGAAATTACTACGTTCCCCAACAGTGGCATCCGAGCCTAGGTTTTTATGGTTTGATGTTATTTGCACGAGTAGAACACAAGTGAGTTGTGGGCGATACAAGTCATACTGCCTACCAGCATGTCATACTTTGGTTCGGCGGTATTGTTGGGTGAGACGATCCGGACCAACCTTACGCGTACTCTTACGCGAGACCGGTTCCCTCGACGTGCTTTGCACATAGATGGCTTGCGGAAGACTGTCTCTCCAACTTTAGTTGAACCAAGTGTGACTACGCCCGGTCCTTGAGAAGGTTAAAACGGAGTCTATTTGACGAACTATCGTTGTGGTTTTGATGCGTAGGTGAGATGAGTTCTTACTTAAGCCCGTAGCAGCCACGTAAAACTTGCAACAACAAAGTAGAGGACGTCTAACTTGTTTTTGCAGGGCATGTTGTGATGTGATATGGTCAAGGCATGATGCTGATTTTATTGTATGAGATGATCATGTTTTGTAACCGAGTTATCGGCAACTGGCAGGAGCCATATGGTTGTCACTTTATTGTATGCAATGCAATCGCGATGTAATGCTTTACTTTATTACTAAGCGGTAGTGATAGTCGTGGAAGCATAAGATTGGCGAGACGACAACGATGCTACGATGGAGATCAAGGTGTTGCGCCGGTGATGATGGTGATCATGACGGTGCTTCGGAGATGGAGATCACAAGCACAAGATGATGATGGCCATATCATATCACTTATATTGATTGCATGTGATGTTTATCCTTTTATGCATCTTATCTTGCTTTGATTGATGGTAGCATTATAAGATGATATCTCACTAAATTATCAAGAAGTATTCTCCCTGAGTATGCACCGTTGCAAAAGTTCTTCGTGCTGAGACACCACGTGATGATCGGGTGTGATAGGCTCTACGTTCAAATACAACGGGTGCAAAACAGTTGCACACGCAGAATACTCAGGTTAAACTTGACGAGCCTAGCATATGCAGATATGGCCTCGGAACACAGAGACCGAAAGGTCGAGCGTGAATCATATAGTAGATATGATCAACATGACGATGTTCACCATTGAAAACTACTCCATCTCACGTGATGATCGGTTATGGTTTAGTTGATTTGGATCACGTGATCACTTAGAGGATTAGAGGGATATCTATCTAAGTGGGAGTTCTTAAGTAATATGATTAAATTGAACTTAAATTTATCATGAACTTAGTCCTGGTAGTATTTTGCAAATCATGTTGTAGATCAGTAGCTCGCGTTGTTGCTTCCCTGCGTTTTATTTTGATATGTTCCTAGAGAAAATTATGTTGAAAGATGTTAGTAGCAATGATGCGGATTGGATCCGTGATCTGAGGTTTATCCTCATTGCTGCATAGAAAAATATGTCCTTGATGCACCGCTAGGTGACAGATCTATTGCAGGAGCAGATGCAGACGTTATGAACGTTTGGCTAGCTCAATATGATGACTACTTGATAGTTTAGTGCACCATGCTTAACAGCTTAGAATCGGGACTTCAAAGACGTTTTGAACGTCATGGACCATATGAGATGTTCCAGGAGTTGAAGTTAATATTTCAAGCAAATACCCGAGTTGAGAGACATGAAGTCTCCAGCAAGTTCTATAGCTAAAAGATGGAGGAGAATCGCTCAACTAGTGAGCATGTGCTCAGATTGTCTGGGTACTACAATCGCTTGAATCAAGTGGGAGTTAATCTTCCAGATAAGATAGTGATTGACAGAATTCTCTAGTCATCATCACTAAGTTAGTAGAACTTCGTGATGAACTATAATATGCAAGGGATAACGGAAACAACTCCCAAGCTCTTCGTGATGCTGAAATCAACGAAGGTAGAAATCAAGAAAAACATCAAGTGTTGATGGTTGACAAGACCACTAGTTTCAAGAAAAGGGCAAAGGGAAGAAGGGGAACTTCAAGAAGAACGGCAAGCAAGTTGCTGCTCAAGTGAAGAAGCCCAAGTCTGATCCTAAGCCTGAGACTAAGTGATTCTACTGCAAAGGGACTGGTCACTGGAAGCGGAACTACCCCAAGTGATTGGCGGATAAGTAGGATGGCAAAGTGAACATAAGTATATTTGATATACATGTTATTGATGTGTACTATACTAGTGTTTATAGCAACCCCTCAGTATTTGATGCTAGTTCAGTTGCTAAGATTAGTAACTCAAAACGGGAGTTGCAGAATAAACAGAGACTAGTTAAGGGTGAAGTGACGATGTGTGTTGGAAGTAGTTCCAAGATTGATATGATCATCATCGCACACTCCCCTATACTTTCAGGATTAGTGTTGAACTTAAATAAGTTTTATTTGGTTTTTGCGTTGAGCATGAATATGATTTGATCATGTTTATTGTAATACGGTTATTCATTTAAGTAAAAGAATAAATTGTTGTTCTGTTTACATGAATAAAACCTTATATGGCTACACACCCAATGAAAATAGTTCATTGGATCTCGATCTTAATAATACACATATTCATAATATTGAAACCAAAAGATGCAAAGTTAATAATGATAGTGCAACTTATTTGTGGCACTGCTGTTTAGGTCATATTGGTATAAAGCGCATGAAGAAACTCCATGCTGATGGGCTTTCGGAATCACTTGATTATGAATCACTTGATGCTTGCGAACCATGCTTTTTGGGCAAGATGACTAAAACGCCGTTCTCCGGAACAAAGGAGCGAGAAAAGATTTATTGGAGATCATACATACTGATGTATGTGGTCCGATGAATATTGAGGCTCGCGACAGGTATCATTATTTTCTGATCTTCACAGATGATTTGAGCAGATATGAGTATATCTACTTGATGAAACATAAGTCTGAAACAATTGAAAAGTTCAAAGAATTTCAAAGTGAAGTGGAAAATCATCGTGACAAGAAAATAAAAGTTTCTACGATATGATCGCAGAGGTAAAATATTTGAGTTACGAGTTTGGTCTTCAATTAAAACAATGTGGAATAGTTTCACAAAATCATGCCACATGGAACACCACAGCATAATGGTGTGTCCGAACGTCATAACCGTACTTTATTGGATATAGTGCAATCTATGATGTATCTTACCGATCTACCACTATTGTTTTGGGGTTATGCATTAGAGACAGCTGCATTCACGTTAAATAGGGCACCATCTAAATCCGTTGAGACGACACCGTGTGAACTATGGTTTGGCAAGAAACCAAAGTTGTCGTTTCTTAAAGTTTGAGGTTGCGATGCTTATATGAAAAAGTTTCATCCTGATAAGCTCAAAAACTCAAATCGGAGAAGTGCATCTTCATAGGATATCCAAAGGAAACTATTGGATACACCTTCTATCACAGATCCGAAGGCAAGACTTTTGTTGCTAAATTCGGAAACTTTCTGGAGAAGGAGTTTCTCTCGAAAGAAGTGAGTGGGAGGAAAGTAGAACTTGACGAGGTAACTGTACCTGCTCCCTTATTGGAAAGTAGTACATCACAGAAAAATGTTTCTGTGACACCTACACCAGTTAGTGAGGAAGCTAATGATGATGATCATGAAACTTCAGAACAAGACACTACTGAACCTCGTAGATCAACCAGAGTAAGATCCGCGCCAGAGTGGTACGGTAATCCTGTTCTGGAAGTCATGCTACTAGATCATGATGATCCTACGAACTATGAAGAAGCGATGGTGAGCCCAGATTCCGCAAAGTGGCTTGAAGCCATGAAATCTGAGATATGATCCATGTATGAGAACAAAGTATGGACTTTAGTTGACTTGCCCGATGATCGGCAAGCCATAGAAAATAAATGGATCTTCAAGAGGAAGACGGACGCTGATAGTAGTGTTACTATCTACAAAGCTAGAATTGTCGCAAAAGGTTTTCGACAAGTTCAAGCTGTTGACTACGATGAGATTTTCTCACTCGTATCTATGCTTAAGTCTGTCCGAATCATGTTAGTAATTGCCGCATTTTATGAAATCTGGCAAACGGATAAACAAAACTGCATTCCTTAATGGATTTATTAAAGAAGAGTTGTATATGATGCAACCAGAAGGTTTTGTCAATCCAAAAGGTGCTAACAAAATGTGCAAGCACCAGCAATCCATCTGTGGACTGGTGCAAGCATCTCGGAGTTGGAATATACGCTTTGATGAGTTGATCAAAGCATATAGTTTTATACAGACTTGCGGTGAAGCCTGTATTTACGAGAAAGTGAGTGGGAGCACTACAACATTTCTGATAAGTATATGTGAATGACATATTTTTGATCAGAAATAATGTAGAATTATTCTGTAAAGCATAAAAGGATTGTTTGAAAGGAGTTTTTCAAAGAAAGACTTCGGTAAATCTGCTTACATATTGAGCTTCAAGATCTATAGAGATAGATCAAGACGCTTGATAAGTTTTTCAATAAGTACATACCTTGACAAGATTTTGAAGTAGTTCAAAATGGAACAGTCAAAGAAAAAGTTTCTTGCCTGTGTTACAAGGCGTGAAGTTGAGTAAAGACTCAAAGCCCGACCACGGTAGAAGATAGAAAGAGAATGAAAGTCATTCCCTATGCCTCATTCATAGGTTCTATAAAGTATGCCATGCTGTGTACCGGATCTATTGTATACCTTGCACTGATTTGGCAAGGGAGTACAATAGTGATCTAGGAGTAGATCACTGGACAGCGGTCAGAATTATCCTTAGTGAAATAAGGAAATGTTTCTCGATTATGGACGTGACAAAAAGGTTCGTCGTAAAGGGTTACGTCGATGCAAGTTTTTGACACTGATCCAGATGATTCTAAATCTGGATACATATTGAAAGTGGGAGCAATTAGCTAGAGTAGCTCGGTGTAGAGCATTGTAGACATAGAACTTGCAAAATACTTACGGATCTGAATGTGACAGACCCGTTGACTAAAATTATCTCACAAGCAAAACATGATCACACCTTAGTACTCTTTGGGTGTTAATCACATAGATATGTTAACTAGATTACTGACTCTAGTAACCCCTTTGAGTGTTGGTCACATGACGATGTGAACTATGGGTGTTAATCACATGGTGATGTGAACTATTGCTGTTAAATCACATGGCGATGTGAACTAGATTATTGACTCTAGTGCAAGTGGGAGACTGAAGGAAATATGCCCTAGAGGCAATAATAAAGTTATTATTTATTTCCTTATATCATGATAAATGTTTATTATTCATGCTAGAATTGTATTAACCAGAAACATAATACATGTGTGAATACATAGACAAACAGAGTGTCACTAGTATGCCTCTACTTGACTAGCTCGTTAATCAAAGATGGTTATGTTTCCTAACCATGAACAAAGAGTTGTTATTTGATTAACGAGATCACATCATTAGTTGAATGATCTGATTGACATGACCCATTCCATTAGCTTAGCACCCGATCGTTTAGTATGTTGCTATTGCTTTCTTCATGACTTATACATGTTCCTATGACTATGAGATTATGCAACTCCCGTTTACCGGAGGAACACTTTGGGTACTAACAAACGTCACAAAGTAACTGGGTGATTATAAAGGAGTACTACAGGTGTCTCCAAAGGTAAATGTTGGGTTGGCGTATTTCGAGATTAGGATTTGTCACTCCGATTGTCGGAGAGGTATCTCTGGGCCCTCTCGGTAATGCACATCACTTAAGCCTTGCAAGCATTGCAACTAATGAGTTAGTTGTGGGATGATGTATTACAGAACGAGTAAAGAGACTTGCCGGTAACGAGATTGAACTAGGTATTGGATACCGACGATCGAATCTCGAGCAAGTAACATACCGATGACAAAGGGAACAACGTATGTTGTTATGCGGTCTGACCGATAAAGATCTTCGTAGAATATGTAGGAGCCAATATAGGCATCCAGGTCCCGCTATTGGTTATTGACCGGAGACGTGTCTCGGTCATGTCTCCATTGTTCTCGAACCGTAGGGTCCGCACGCTTAACGTTACGATGACAGTTATTATGAGTTTATGCATTTTGATGTACCGAAGGTTGTTCGGAGTCCCGGATGAGATCACGGACATGACGAGGAGTCTCGAAATGGTCGAGACGTAAAGATTGATATATTGGAAGCCTATGTTTGGACATCGGAAGTGTTCCGGGTGAAATCGGGATTTTACCGGATTACCGGGAGGGTTACCGGAACCCCCCGGGAGCCAAATGGGCCAACATGGGCCTTAGTGGAAAGGTGAGAGGGCAGCCCACATAGGGCTGCGCCTCCCCCCCTCTCCCTAGTCCTATTAGGACTAGGAGAGGGGCCGGCCACCTCTCTCTCTCTCTCCTTTAAAGGATTCCTAGTTGGACTAGGATTGGAGGGGGGAGTCCTACTCCCGGTAGGAGTAGGACTCCTCCTGCGCCTCCCTCTCTCTGGCCGGCCAGCCCCCCTCCCTCCATCCTTTATATACGGGGGCAGGGGACACCCCGAGACACACAAGTTGATCCTTGAGATCGTTCCTTAGCCGTGTGCGGTGCCCCCTGCCACCAAATTCCACCTCGATCATACCGTTGTAGTGCTTAGGCGAAGCCCTGCGTCGGTAGTACATCAAGATCGTCACCACGCCGTCGTGCTGACGGAACTCTTCCTCGACGCTTTGCTGGATCGGAGCCCGAGGAACGTCATTGAGCTGAACGTGTGCTAAGAACTCGGAGGTGCCGGAGTAACGGTGCTTGGATCGGTCGGATCGGGAAGAAGCCGTACGACTACTTCCTCTATGTTGTGTGATCGCTTCCGCAGTCGGTCTGCGTTGGTACGTAGACAACACTCTCCCCCTCGTTGCTATGCATCACCATGATCTTGCGTGTGCGTAGGAAAATTTTCGAAATTACTACGTTCCCCAACACTCTCCTCCCCTCCCCTCCCCTCACGGTTTCTTCTCCCTCCTCTCCAGTGAGCTCCTCCTCCCTCCTCTCGGTGAGCTCCTCCTCCCTCCTCTCCTCCCATCCCCTCATGGTTTCTCCTTCCTCCTCTCCGATGCTCCGGTGAACTCCTCTCCGGCGACCTCCTCCCTCCTCTCCTCCCCTCCCCTCCCCTCATGGTTTCTCCTCCCTCCTCTCCGGTGAGCTCCTCCTCCCTCCTCTCCTCCCATCCCCTCATGGTTTCTCCTTCCTCCTCTCCGATGCTCCGGTGAACTCCTCTCCGACGACCTCCTCCTCCTCTCTGGCGATGTAGGCGAGCACCTCTCTGGTGACCTCCTCCTCCTCGTCTCCGGCGAACTCCTCTCCAGCAAAAGAACACGGCAAAAGAACGTACAAGACCCAAAAATAGGAACAAAATTTGAAATAATATCGTGCCAAAAAATGAGCAAAAATGGGCAAAAAATCATGATCCAGATCCAAATTCAAAATTCAAAAATAGCAATGGCGCATGGTGGGGTTTAGACGGTGCGCCACTACTATTTTCCTTCCTTCAAAATTCAAAAATACTAATGGCGCACCGTGGCCTATACTAATGGCGCACCGTGGCCTATACTAATGGCGCACCAGTGGTTAGGGTTCTAGCAATACTACTTAGTTAGAGTACTCACTTAGTTAGGATGCCTAGAGTTACTTCTAGCAATACTGCTTCGTTGTGGGAGGAAGCTCCTATGCCTAGATGAAGTTTTTTCTTTGTTTTTTTTCTGAATTACTAAATGTATCATAGTTTATTCTGCATTTGTTGGATCTTGTGGCATGGATCTTATTGCTGTTACTTTGTTTTATATGTGAATATGTCATAGTTTTTATTGTGGCACTCAAAATGTCATGTTCATGAATTTGATTTGTGTTCTGTAGGCTTGAAAATGTTACTGAAAATGTCATGGTCATTAATATGTTTTAATATGTTTTGTGTTCTGTAGGCTTGAGGAGCCGTGGTCATTATATTTTCAGTTTCCTTCTAAAGATGCTGCCAAAAAATATGCCCTTGTGAAGATGTATGAGAGAGACATCACTTATGGCAGTTTGCTTAATGTCATGGTTAGAAATGGATATGGAAGTGATGACAGTATTTGCTACTTGAGGAAGGATTGCACAGGGCTGCAAGGGATTACTTTCGTTAGAAACAACACTGAAGTGGATGAGATGATAAAGCAGTTTAAAAGCAGTCAGACACTGTGTTTGTATGTTAAAGAGGGAAATTAGATAGATGCGCCATTAGTAGGCAAAACTGGTGCGCCACTAGTAGGCCTTTTCCTAGTAGTGCCCTCCTCTCTGCTATATTTTGATTTAGAAGGCTAGTTCATATGCAACATTTTGATTTAGTTGATATGATTTAGTTGATTTAGTAGGCTAGTTGATTTAGTTGATTTAGTTGATTTAGTACATTTTGATTTAGTTGATTTAGTAGGCTAGTTGATTTAGAACATTTTGATTTAGTTGATTTAGTAGGCTAGTTGATTTAGTAGATTTAGTAGGCTAGTTGATTTAGAACATTTTGATTTAGTTGATTTAGTATGCTAGTGGATTTAGTAGGCTAGTCGATTTAGTTTATTTAGTATGCACCATTTTATTGTTATTTTTTCTGTACATGGATAGGTAGATGCTTTTGTTTTTTTCGTAATAATTTATTTTTTGGCAAAATGTAGGTGCCAATTTAGTTAAATTTGTCACTTGGTTTTTTAATCAATTATCTTAGGCCATAGGGGCCAAATTAGATGAAATGTCTTGGTAGGTGGTACCCTTATTTGGTAGATATTTGTGAAAAGTTTTTTTCGGCAATAGGTGCCACCGAATTGCTTTGGTAGGTGGTACCTTGTCATCTAATATGTTACTAGATCTTAGGATTATAATTGTCCATAAAATTGCTTCTCACGGAAGAACCAAAAATATCACATGCTACTGTTTTGCTTTCATGTGAAGTGGATCGTTAATCCTTTGCTCATATTGCTTTAGGAAAATGGCGCCACCACCACCACCACTACGTCGACTGTGCAAGTCAAGGTGCGCCAGCAGCCTTGCGACTGGCAAGCTGTTCGGCATCTACTTCCATCCGAGTTTTCGTCATGCGGCGATAAGAAATTAGATGAAATATAACAACTATTTTATTTTTAGTGTTGGCATTACTGCATTGTGTTATTTTTCTTTTTTTACACAGATCGTCCCATGCAATGTGAGGTTGAAATTCAACAAGCTGACAGGAGACACTATGACATTTGAGGCTCCTAGGGGGCCGTACACTATGGAGGTCGAGAAAGGATGCAATATGTCACAAATTGGAGGAGATGGATGGGCCCGTTTCCTCTCGCCCACATGCGTCTTACTGGTGGTGAGTTGATCAGCTTCTCCTTCAGAGCAGAAAGACCCAAGCCGGCTGTCATTTATCTCAACTTGGTGGAAGATGATGAAGATGACGAAGATGATGAAGATGACAAAGATGATGAAGATGATGAAGATTATGAGGACCCATTCGATGAAGATGATGAGAACCCACTTCATGAAGCCATCGTTGCTCAAAGAGTGAGGCTGAGCGAGGAGGAGGTGTGCAACCCATGGGACATAATTCTGCCACGTGATGACTTTGTCAGGGTGCCATTCGTGACCCGCCTGACAAGTACCATGGTTGATCGGCATGAAGTGGTATGTTATACTGACTGTAATAATTTGATGATATATATATGATTTACTGTTATACTTACAAATGCAAATTATCCGATGATATGCTTAGTGAATCTGATGATATACTTAGTGTAGAGTCCAATGATATGCTTTGTGGAATCTTGTCGATGATATGCTTTAGTGTAGAGTTTGATCACATGCTTATTAGTGTAGAATCCAAGGAACTATTAATAGTGTAGATAATCCATATATAGTTATTAGTAGAATTCATGACTAATTAGTACAAATGCGTACTACTTTCTCTTTTGATAGTGTAGAAATCTAGACTTAATAGAAATATATTTGCAAGAGTATGTGCGAGGCTTTTTATTAATTGATATGTTTTTCTTATTCAAAAATTGCCAAAGAACCTATCTGTGAGTTGTCGTATCGAGCCTGATGAAGAAGGCTCAGCTGGACTACGAGCCTTACCGCAAGGGGCTCCGTCACCACATGTACTTACCGCATGGACATAGACGGTCGCACACACTTAAACTCGGTTGGGTGGAAGAGATTCCTCGTTGGCAAGTATCTTCGTGTTGGACATGCCATCCTAATTACTATCAGGAACACCCATCACCCATCGGACAGGTCATCGATATCACCTAGTACTTCTTGAGGATGCATGTTATGTATATATGAAATTGTTATCTAGTACTCCCTCCGTTCCAAATTACTCGTCGTGGTTTTAGTTCAAATTTGAACTAAAACCACAATGATTAATTTGGAACCGAGGAATACTACCTAGTACCTATAATGCTTTATGAAATTGATATCTAGTAGTACCTAGTATCTGGAAATTGAAGTTTATTGAAGCTGAAACGGGGTGGAAATGATGAAAGATATAGCAGTAGCGCGGGGCTAGGAAATCGCTACAGCTAACTAATAGTAGCATTTTCCAGAAAAGTGTCGCTGATATAGTCAATAGTAGTAGCGCGAGTATAGACAGTGCTACTGCTAACAGTTAGCTGTAGCGCCTTATTGGTAGCGTGGCTGCCCGCGTTGGTGATAGCCTCAAAACCCGCGCTGCTACTAGGGTTTTCGCTAGTAGTGAACCGCCACGATAAGATGAGTTTTCTTGTCCTTGGATTGTTTGAACAAACCAACCATATCAAGCCCCCATACAGCAAAAGGCTAAGTGATGTGAATCATACAAAGTTCCTGAGCCGGCACGTGAGCTTGACGTGCAAACTTCTAACATCCACCACACCGATGCATGATATCCTCGGCATCTAAATGAGCCATGAGCCAATAAAAGCCAGGTCGAAATGTCTTTGCAACCAAAGATCTTGGGTCGGCATGATGACCACAGTCGCTGGAGTGGATCTAATTGAGGATCTCGCGGCCCTCCTCCAGAGAAACACAACGTTGAAAAACACCAGTAATGCTTCACCTGTGTAACTCGCCATGAATAATAGTCCTTGACGAGAAATAAGTTCATCCTCAGGGAGCTCGCCTCAAGACAGATAATTTAGATAAGGGACCATCCAATCAAGGGTAACGTGTAGAGCCACCACCATTTGTGCCTCCGCGTCAGGTATAGCCAGATCTTCCCGAGATGGTAGTTTGACATAATGATTTTGGACGACATCAAGGAAACATTGGGAGGTGCCGGCTTACTTTGAGAACCGAGTAGTCGTGATAAAGCATCAACCGCATCGTTGAGCCACCTGTCAATGTGATCCACTTGATAACCCTTGAAATGAACTGCAATATTAGTCACTGCCTGCCGATAAGGTGCCATGAGGGGGTCCTTGGAGTCCGACATGCCAGAAACTTGTTGAGCAACCAAGTCTGAGTCTCCCAAACACCTGACCAGACTAAGATTCATCTCTTTAGCCGTCCGGAGGCCATGGAGGAGAGCTTCACACTCAGCTGCATTGTTAGTACAAGGAAACATTATCCTCAGGACATAACAAAATTTATCACCTCCCGGGGAAGGTAAGATGACTCCATCCCCCGAGCCTTCCAACTGTCTGGAACCATCAAAGTGAATTGTCCAATAAGTTTTATCTGGCCTCTCCTCAGGAACTTGAAGTTCAGTCCAATCATTAATGAAATCCACCAATGCTTAAGATTTGATAGCCGTTCGGGGCACATATTTCAGATGATGGGGCCCAAGCTCAATTGCCCACTTGGCAATCTGACCGCTGGCTTCTCTATTCTGGATGATGTATCCCAATGGGGCAGAACTAACCACAGTTATGGGATGTTCTAGAAAATAATTCTTCAGCTTGCGAGTCGCCAGGAAGACCCCATAGACCTGCTTCTCCCAATGCGGATATCTCTGCTTGGACTCTGTTAAAACTTCATTGATATAATAAACTGGCCGTTGAACAGGATATTCCTTCCCGACTTCCATGCCCTCGATGCGGCTATATCTCCCACGTGTCGAAGCATGACTTAGAGGCATAACCACATTGAAAGCAATGTCGCAAGTGAGGTAATCTTCACACAACCCATGTAATACATAAGGGAAAGAGATACATAGTTGGCTTACAATCGCCACTTCACACAAATACATGAGTACAGCATTACAACATCCAAATACAATCAAGGTCCGACTACGGAACCAAAATAAGAGAAGACTACCCCAAATGCTACACAGATCCCCGATCGACCCCAACTGGGCTCCACTACTGATCAACTAGAACGAAACAACACAAAGGACAAGATCTTCATCGAGCTCCTCCTTGAGCTTGGTTGCGTCACCTGCTCGGTAACATCGGCACCTGCAAACTGGTTTTGGAAGTATCTGTGAGCCACGGGGACTCAGCAATCTCGCACTCTCGCGATCAAGACTATTTAAGCTTATGGGTAAGGTAAAGGTATGAGGTGGAGCTGCAGCAAGCGACTAGCATATATGGTGGCTAACATACGCAAATGAGAACGAGAAGAGAAGGCAAAAGCACGACCGAGAATCTATGATCAAGAAGTGATCCTAGAACAACCTACGTCAAGCATTACTCCAACACCGTGTTCACTTCCCGGACTCCGCCGGAAAGAGACCATCACAGTTACACACGCGGTTGATGCATTTTAATTAAGGTCAACTTTAGGTTTTCTAAGCCCGGACATTAACAAATTCCCATCTGCCCATAACCGCAGGCACGGCTTTCGAAAGTTCAAATCCCTGCAGGGGTGTCCCAACTTAGCCCATCACAAGCTCTCAGGGTCAACGAAGGATATTCCTTCTAGCGGGAAGACCCGATCAGACTCGGAATCCCGGTTACAAGACATTTTGACAATGGTAAAACAAGACCAGCAAAGCCACACGAATGTGCCGACAAATCCCGATAGGAGCTGCACATATCTCATTCTCAGGGCATACCGGATCGTCCAAACTTCTGGTAGGCCAGCCCAGAGTTGCCCCTGGTGGCCACTGGCGGCTGACAAGTTGGACCAACACTCAGAGGAGCACTGGCCCGGGGGTTTAAATAAAGATGACCCTTGAGCCGGCCGACTCAAGGGAAAGAAAAGGCTAGGTGGCGAATGGTAAAACCAATGTTGGGCCTTGCTGGAGGAGTTTTGTTCAAGGTGAACTGTCAAGGGGTTCCCATTATACCCAACCGCATAAGGAACGCAAAATCCGGGAACATAACACCGATATGACGAAAACTAGGGCGGCAAGAGTGGAACAAAACACCAAGCATAAGGCCGAGCTTTCCACCCTTTACCAAGTATATAGATTCATTAATTAAATAAGAGATATTGTGATATCCCAACAAGTAAACATGTTCCAACAAGGAACAACATCTCCATGTTCCAACAAGGAACAAACTTCAATCTTCACCTGCAACTAACAACGCTATAAGAGGGGCTGAGCAAAGCGGTAACATAGCCAAACAACGGTTTGCTAGGACAAGGTGGGTTAGAGGCTTGGTTCAACAATATAGGAGGCATGATAAGCAAGTGGTAGGTATCGCGGCATAGGCATAACAAACGAGCGAGCAACTAGCAAGCAAAGATAGAAGTGATTTCGAGGGTATGATCATCTTTCCTGAAATCCCGCAAGGAAGAACAACGGGTCCATGAAGAAGTCAAACGGACGTAGACGAACGGGTCCTCACAAACGCGACGTTAAATGGAACCAACCCGAAGAAGCAACACCGGAAAAGAAGCACACAACATAGTAAACAACCAACACATGAACATGGTATGATATGCGGGATGCGGTATGCGATGCATATGCATGATTAGACAAGGAATGCATGAACCTGGCCTCAACTTGGAAATCCAAGAGTGCCACTGGAAAGAGGAGATGATTTCAGTTGAAATCGATATAAAGATCGCCCGAATCGGATGCACGGTTTGGAAATGGCAAGCAATTCAAATATGGCACCGGTCTGCGATATACAGCAAGTAGCCATCTACAAATAACAAATTAAACATGCTACATCACTCAAACATGGCAACAAAATACATGGCAGGGATCCATTCAAGATGCTTGAAAAAAGATGAACACTGAGCTACGACCAATTCCTCCATTAATAGGTTCAAACAAGCATGGCAAAAGTGCAATTGGTAAACAGATTTCAGACTTAGTGAAATTAACACTTGTCTAGAATTTCAGATCAGGTAGCACACTTTGACGCATGAAAACTATATGCTACAGGAACCTAACATGGCAAAACAAGGAATGGCATGGAGCTACTCAAAGAGCTTAACAAAAGTCCCTTAGTGACCTTGAGCCAAAACGGATCAGAAAATACAATTGCAAGCATGTGAGCATGGCAAAAACATAATCAGATCACAGACTTAGTGAAAAACTGGTGCATGCAAATCAGATATCAAGTAGGCATGTTTACGAGCTTGATGCACTCACAACAGAGAAAGTCATGACAATCTAAGCATACACTCATCAAGAATACACATTATACAAGCTAGACATGGCAAGAACAATAACATAGCATGCACGGATCAACTACAACATCCTCGGCAAAATCGCTAAAAAGTAGACAATCTGGCCAGATTCACGAAATAGCAAACGTAGAGCTCGATTGACTCAAGCTAGGGTGCTCCATAATTGCAAACAAAGACATGGATGGATAGAGCACTACAAGATTAACAAATCATCCTTACTGATCATCCTCAAAAGAGGCACGGAGCATTAGGAAACAACATGAACATATGGCGTATTGATATAAACAAATCAAGGACTTAGTGGAATTGCTAAGTCCCTGAAATCAGCATTAACGAATGCTCCACTTTGCAAGCTTGTGATAGTCACCACACACATCACAAAAATACATGGATGGTACCTCTGGAAAGATGGCAAAACATATAACAAAACACATGTAGAGCTCATGAGCATATCATGCACACATTAATCATGGCAAAAATGACAAATAGCTATTTGGAGCAGCAGATCTGACACTTATCTCAAATAGCATTCTTCCAACAGCATTTTGGGCATCAAGATGAACTCAAATGAAAATGATGTAATGAGATGAAATGATGTACTCTCTGAGATAAACATTTTGATATGCTAAACGCGCAAAACGGAGCTACGGATGCAAAGTTACGACATGATGAACATGGGCATATGAATCTGGAAATTTCGGGGACTTAGTAGAAATTATACCCTCCACGAAAAGTCAACGGGACGAGGATATCCGGGACGAGGAGATCCGGATCGAGGGGCCGCGTTTGGTTCTCGGGATTGGTGGATCTCATCCACCTTCACCGGATCCGGCGAGGGAGGAGGACTCCGACGAGGTAGCCGTCTCCGGCGATGGCCGGCGACGAGGGCGCGGGCAACGGGCCTCCGGCGAAGGTTGACGGCGGTGGCGCGCTCCGGGAGGCGGCGCGAGGCGACGGGCGTAGAGGAGGCGCCTGATGCGGGCGGCGGCGCGAAGGGCATGGCGGCGGGCGTGGGGAGCACGGGCGGCGGGGCGCCGGCGATGAGGCGGCGAGGCGGCGGCGCCTGTCGGGTGCGGCGGCGCGGGACGGCGGCGGTTCAGGCCCCGCAGGCCGGATCTGGGCCGCGCGGGCCCGCGGCGGCGGAGGAGAGAGGAGGTCCGGCGGGAGGCGACGTGGCGCATTTTGGTTGGCTGCGGAGGCGGGAGAGGGTGACGTGGCCGCCTCCGATTGGCTGGAGCGAGGTGGCCGGCGGCGGTGGACATGTCCGGCCTGGCGGACTTCGACCGGCGGCGCGAGGAGGAAGATGGCTAGGGTTCATCCGCGAATTTCGGGAGGGGAGCACATATTTATAGGTAGAGGAAGCTAGGAGAGTCCAAATGAGGTGCGGTTTTCGGCCACGCAATCGTGATCGAATGACCGAGATGATGGAAGAGGTTTAGGTGGGTTTTGGGCCACTTTGGAAGGGTGTTGGGCTGCAACACACACGAGGCCTTTTCGGTCCCTCGGTTAACCGTTGGAGCATCAAACGAAGTCCAAATGGTACGAAACTTGACAGACGGTCTACGGTAGTAAACCAAGGCCACATGACAAGTCTTGGTCCAATCCGTAAATGTTTAACACCCGCACGTGAAAAAGAGGTAGAAAGGGACACCGGGTGACATAGGAGCGCCGGATTGCAAAACGGACAATGGGGAAAATGCTCGGATGCATAAGACGAACAAGTATGCAAATGAAATGCACATGATGGCATGATATGCAATGCATGATACGAAAGCAATGACAAGGCAACAACAGCGAATAACTGGAGGACACCTGGCACATCGGTCTCGGGGCGTTACAGAGACATAGCAGAAAGCCCCAAAGGGTGTGATGAAGGTTGTCTTGTCCTGGTCCTCAACAGCCGTCTTGATTTGATGATAGCCGAAATAAGCATCCAGGAAACACAAACTTCCGCACCCCGTAGTAGAATCAATGATTTGGTCAATACGGGGGAGAGCAAACGGGTATTTAGGACCAGCCTTGTTGAGATATGTGTAATCAACACACATTCGCCAAGTATCGTTCTTCTTGAGAGCAAGCACTGGAATGGCAAGCTACTCAGGAGGAAATTAATACTTCCACGATGAACCCGAAAGCTAGGAGCCGGGCTACTTCTTCTCCAATAGCCTTGCGTCTCTCCTCGTTGAAACAACGGAGGTATTGCCGGCCTGGTTTCATCTTGTGATCAACATTCAAGTGGTGCTCAGCGAATTCTCTCAATATGCCAGGCATGTCAGAATGTTTCCTTGCAAAGACGTCCCGATTCTCACGGATGAATTCGATGAGCGTGGTTTCCTATTTAGGATCCATGCCAGTCCCAATAGTGAACTTCTGAGACGAGTCGCCCAGGGTGAAGTCAACTTGTTTTGTGTCTTTAGCTGCCTGGAACTTGAGGGGCGGGTCAGATTCTGTGGTGGGTTTCTTCAGAGACGTCATATCGGCCAGGTCAACATTGGATTTGTAGAATTTCAACTCCTCCGCTGCGCAGGCCATCTCAGCATAAGCCGCGTCCCCTTCTTCACACTCACGAGCAATATTTCTATCCCCATTGACTGTGATAGTACCCTTCGGTCTAGGCATATTGAGCTTGAGATAAACATAATAGGGTCGAGCCATGAAACGAGCATAAGCCGGCCGCGCGAACAAGGCGTGATAAGGACTCTTGATCTTGACCACCTCAAACGTCAGAAACTCCATTCTGTAATACTCATCGCCGAACACAACTTCCGGTTTGATCTGCACAATGGGTACACTAATTTCCTAGGAACAATCCCATGAAAATGGTGGAGGAAGATGAGAGATGTTTCTCTGACAAGTTCAGATGCCTGAAGGTAGCATAATACAAGATGTTGATGCTACTTCCTCCGTGTACCTTCATGAGATTATACCCACCAACTTGAGGCGCCACCACCAAAGCCAAGCCGCTAGGGTTATCGACTCGTGGATGGTGATCAACCCTACTCCAACTGACCGGTTGCTTTGACCAACTCAAATACCGAGGAACAGCCGACTCAACTAGATTAACAACACGTTTCTAAACCTTGTTGTCCTGCTTGCAGGTAGTGCTCTGAAAACCTATCTGGTTGTTCTGGTGTTGATTGCCACGTTGGTCGCAATGCCGATTTCCGCCATAATTTCCAGATCCCTGGTATCCAGATCCTGAGCCGCCCGAGCTTTGATAGCCCAGGTTATGATAATTACCCGATGAGCCACCTCCTGGGAAAATTGAGCCGCCGGCTCCTGGTTGTCCTGGATTGCCACCACCACCACCAGGATGATTCTGGTGAACTTGATTGCGATAAGCCTACATTATATGACAATCTTCCTAAGAGTGACTCGCCGGCCTATCCGGGGTCCTATGCTTAGTAGACAGACCTTTGAGGGCTTCCTCGAAATTACAAGTTTTATTAGCGTTGAACGGCCTCCCAAAATTATTTCGCCTCTGGCCAAACAAGTGTTGGTGTTAGCGACATGATCTAGGCCGCCCTCCGGGTGCTTGCTCTTTCCACCGTTGTTCTGACAACCATGGTTACCATTGTGCCCCGGGTCACCCTGCTGCTGACCTTTGCCGCCACCACTCTTCTTACGCTTGTTGGACTGATCGTCATCCGAGTTAGGATCTTTGGTGGTGTCTGACTCTGCATATCGGTAATCAATACTCCTTCTATTTCACAATCGACATTGTTCTAGTAATCTTGTGTAGTTGTAGTACCAAGTACATAATCAATACTTCCCATGTTTCACAATGTAGTGTGTATTGATTTTTCTAAAAGTAAAACTTTAAAAAAGTTGATCAGGTTTTTAAAGAAAGACATATATGTCTAGAATACCTTATACATATCATTAGATGCATCACAAGACGTATTTTCTTATTGTATATATTTGGCATTGTAGATATAGATAATTTTTCTTTATAAACTTCGTAAAAGTTTGTAAAGTTTGACTTTTCAGAAAATCTATATGCACTATATTATAGAACGGAGTGAGTACTAGTCAGATAAAACTCACAAGTTGGTTCAGGAAGTTGAAACACAGAATAGTTGAGCCGGAAGAATATCTGGTACACCCACGATTGTGGTGTCATTGGTGCATCGGAATCTCAAAAAACACTCGATAACTGTTTGAAAAATGTGAAAATGATTTTCCATGTGTACACAACAAATATCTACCATGTCATAAAATTACACATTCAATTCGTGCTAAATTTGTTGTGTTTTATTCTAAAGCTCTCATTGAAATTTATAGTTGATTTTTTTCCGACATGGTTAAAATTTATCATGTGGACAAGCTGGATATGGGGGGTGCTACACACCTAGGACAAATGGGCTGTGCATAGGGTGTTCATTTGGGTGGTTTGTTTCTTGTGTAGGCTGTGTGAGGGCCGTCCCCCGAACGTATATGAGGGAAGTGTGGATTCGGTTGGAGACGCTCTAATAGCCTAAAAGAAATTTCACGCACCAAGCCTGGGGCCCAGCGCGGCTCCTGACGGGAAGGATGGAGGACTTGCATAAATAAGAATGGCATGGCAAGTAAAGCTGTAGAGGGTACGCAAGTAAAGCAGCCTAGTTAATTCGTACGTCAAGGATAATAAGAAACTAAAGCGATTAAACATTGATGTGAAAAAAATTGAAGCTTAATAAAACAAGGAGGGAGTAAAGGTAGGGATATATATGGAGATTAGTGCATGAAACAACATTCCAATGATATGCAAACTTTAATACTAACAAATAGGATCCATGTGTTCTCTTTCATACAAAAATGAAGAGAGAAGAACGTTTAGCCAATAGAGTATGTCTTTTATTTTGTGGGGTAGAGTATATCGATGACATAAGAGTACTCCCTCCGTTTCAAATTACTCGTCGCATAAATGGATGTATCTAGAACTAAAATACATTTAGATACATCCATACTTGCGATAAGTAATTTGGAACAGAGGGAGTACAAGACAATTAAGTGGAGGTGTGTTACTAGAACTTGAGACAAGAACATGAGTAGTTGAAAGCTACTAGTGGGTAGTGGCAGAGAAATTATAATACTGTGATGCACAAATGAACTGCTCATGTTTTGTTCTCCTGTCTTCGTCATTGCCGCTGAGCGGCATGCCTGGTCTCCCCATGCAGCTGGCACGCTTGGAGCAGTTTAGCCGGTCATCACATTTAACTCTCACGGGCCTCGGGCCTCGGGCCTCCTCACTACCTGATCTTGTGGCTGGAGACTGGCAAACCATCATCAAATTTGTGTCCACCCTGCTCGCTGAAAGCACTTTCTGGCAAAAACAAGTTTGGATTCAACTTCAAGCTATGATAGGTTCGCAAGTCACATGATGCAAAGGAGTAGGTTACCAGCGCAACGGCAGGCAAGGGCAAAGGAAGCAGGCGAGAGGAGCTGCTTGTGTGGAATGGTGGTTGGCCGAGGCGAGGCATCCATCCTCGCGTGGACGCTATGTCCCAAACTCCCAATGGTGCCCTGCACCGCGCAACACCCGTGCTTTCCACCAGTTCCACGCATGCACCACTCGTACTCCATTGCCTTGCGAATTTGGCATGAACACAGCTATACGAACGACAATGTTCTTCCCGATTTTCACACGATGCCTCCAATCAGTCATTAGATTGCATCACTTTTGCTAATCACCGCAATTCAATGTAAGCGTCGTGTATATACTGTCGTTGTAAAGCACTTTTGATTTGGCATACATGTTGCCCGTTGCCAACTATCTTACTGCAAGTCCACATTGCCAAGCCGACTCGTGGCGGATCCAAAGCTGAAGGTGCACTGAAATCTGTACGGAATATAAGACCGTATCCAAAACGAACCGATAAAACACTGGTATATTGTCCCATATACGAGCCAATGCCTTAATTTGTATGCATGTAAAAACGTTCATCACGTTCGCATCGATCGGCCGCCGCCCCATAGCATCTCCTGCTACCCCAATCTCGATTCCCAGCGCTGCCGCCAAAGGACTGTCCCGTCTCGGCCGCCTCTCACGTCTGACCTCGTTGCCGCCAACAGATATGGAGGAGAACCATGCCGAAGTTTGGAGGCCGTGCCCATCCCTAACTTGTGGCAAACTTGTCTGTCTGTTCACCTCCTCTCTCTTCCCATTGATCTGCAGTTTGCTTGAGGCAAATCAGTTGCAGCAGCCACCATAAATTTGCGGGAGAAATTGCTCTAGTTCCACTTCCACCTCGAGCATCTATTAGACCATCTCCAGCCGCGCCCCCAACAGGCCCTCCCCAGGCGATTTTACCGCGCCGGCGTCGAAAAAACGGCCCAATCGCGCTCCAAAAATCCGTTTTTCGCCGTCTCGGGGCGAAACTGGTGCCGGCGGACCCAGGCCGAACCTGGCTTCTTGGGGCGCCTGGGGCGCCGGCACAAGAGAAAAGGGCGCGTGGGTCCGTCCTGTCGGCGAGGCGAGTGCCTCTTCCCGCCGTTTCTTCCCGCATTTTCCCCACTTCCCTCCTGTACTCTTCCTTCCTCCCGCCAATCTCCCTCCCGCTCGCCTCCCTCCAAGCCGGCCGCCATGCCACCGAAAAAGTACGTCGCCCCCCGCG
The DNA here is from genome assembly GCA_034509565.1 of Triticum monococcum. Classification (NCBI taxonomy): domain Eukaryota; kingdom Viridiplantae; phylum Streptophyta; class Magnoliopsida; order Poales; family Poaceae; genus Triticum; species Triticum monococcum. The sequence continues at coordinate 704,516,176 of CM067847.1, forward strand.
TGGTGGCAACCGCGACCGCCTCCGTCACCCAGCCGAAGTAGAGGAAGCCGAGGGCGCCGCCGATCAAGCCACCGGGCATGTCAAACGCCGAGTGGAGGGCGGAAGTTCAGCGGCGGGAGGCTGTCACCGCCGACCGACGGAACAGGGCCATCGCCTAGAAGGCCCGCGACAACGCGGCGCGCGCGCCTGCGGCTGCCTCGCGGACCAAATCGAGGTCGAGGCGGCTTGCGCGGGGATGATGAATCCACCCGGAAGCGACGCCCAGTACGCGCCCTGGGGTCAGCAAGGCGTCGGCTCTCCGCAACCATGGGGATCGCCCTCGCCGGGCTACGCTGACGGGGACGTGCACGGTGGGCTCAACCCAAAGGTCACCTTCCCCCATGGATACCCGGTCCAGCGCACGTCCTCTCCCACCTTCGCCGGCGTGCAGTACCCTCCATACAACTACTCGCCGCCCGCCTACGCTTCCTTCCCGACGCCCCCGCTACGCCGTGGCCCGCTGCCCTTCTCGCACCTCAGCGACACCGACGAGACCGAGGCCGACATGGACGACATCATCGCGACAGGTTCGGCCACGGCCGCCTCATCTCCCGGGTTCGTCACCCAGGACGAGGTGGTGGATCTTAGCGGCTGCATGGACGGCGAGCTCGGCTATGTCTACGGCGAGGACGAGCTGGAGGAGCATGGACGGCGAGCTCGGCTACATCTTCGGCGAGGACAATCAGGAGGAGCAGGAGGAGGAGGACGAGGAGGAGGAGCCGACGCCTGCGACGGCGAAGGGGCGCAAGAAGAAGCGGGCGGCCAGGACAGGCGAGCCGCGCATTAAGTGGGCGTCCAAGGAGGAGGAATGCCTCGCCGAAGCATGGAAAGTCGTCTGCCTCGACCCGACGACCGGCACGAACCAGAGTGTTGACACGTACTGTGACCGCATCAAGGCCGAGTTCGACGAGCGCAAACTCGTCGACCCCTACTTCAAAGGCGTCTACATGCAGCACGGCTCCAAGGCGATGGCGAACCATTGGGGGCGTATCCAGGGGGCATGCAACAAATGGCATGGGGTCGTCGAGGAGGTCGTGGCTCGCCCGGAGAGCGGCGCCAGCGTCGAGGATCAGGTATGCCACGCCGGCCTCCCGCCTCTCTTCGCCGTGTACGCGTGCCAACTGTTTGTCCCTCCGCGCAGTTGCTGCGCATATTCACCCTGTACCGGCAGAGCAACAGCGACGCCGAATTCAAGTACCTCCACATCTACAAGCGCATTGACAAGTGCGAGAATTGGGCGGAAGTCCGGCGCACCCTCGACAAGGCCAAGGAGACCTACAAGCCGGACGCGCCGACTCCAGGAGCATCGGAAGGGCGGCCGGATGGCAACAAAGTTGCCAAGAAGGGGAAATACGCCGACACGGTCACCGCTCGAGTGCAGGAGTCCATCGAGCACTGCCTCACCGACGTGCAGGCCCGGGCCGTCCTTCGTGAAGAGAAGACCGAGGCGCGGTGGTCGGCGTTGATGTCGAGCAGCGCTGTCAAGCTCGACCTGCTCCGGACGAATGTCGTCGCGAAGAAGAGAAACACCGACCTGGCTTTCCTACTGGGCGGGGCGGACATGCTCCAGAGCACCGACGAGGCGGTCAAGGCGTGGTACTTGGCGGAGCGCGACCTCATCCTGAACCAGCTTCCCTCGACAAGGCCACCGACGCCGACGCTGACGCACATGCCAACGCTGCTGCCAAGCCCGCATGACGACGCCTCCACGACGCCCAGCACCACCGAAGCCGCGCCGACACCGCCCAGCGCAGAGGCTGCTCCGACACCGCCAAGCCCGCGCACGCCAACTCCGCCGACGCCTGGGGCAGAGCCCGCCGAGTGATGCGCACGAGAACTTCTGCCGCTCTATTTTTTGTACGCCGAACTGTGGCTTGCGATCGTCCGACTTTTGGCGTCTTTTATGAGCGGGAACGACCAAGTTTGAATTTTTCGCGTCCTGGGGGCGGTGCCTAGGGGCGTGACTGGGAGCTAGGTCGCCCCCAGAGGCCGAACTAGCGCCGATTCGCTCCCAGACCGCTCTTTTCTAGCGCCCTAGGGGACCGAACGGCTGGAGATGCTCTTAAGGTCTACTACGACGAGAAGCCTCATGATACAGCCCAGTGGGGATTTGAAGAAAGGCGAGAACCCTGTTGTTCCTCATTCTAACGTTGCATCTCCTTACGTGTGTGCTTGTCATCGTACCACCCAGGATGAGGAAACTTGCACATCTGATTGTCCCGATGCCTCCCAATCCAAACTAATGGACATGGCAACGAGCTAGCTGTCAAAAAATAACACCGGTCTTATCATTTTGGTTGTTAAGAAAGCTGGCTATGCTCGATACACCAAAGCAAATAAATTATTCCAGTTACTACCATGCGGTTCAAGATATATTAATGGCACAAAGAGGATGGAGGCCTTGCATAAATAAGAAGATGAAGTAGACGGTAGGCAAACAAAGAGGGGTACTTAATTCGTACTTCAAGCATGAGACCCTAAAATGAGTAAAAGTCGATGCAGGGTAAAATTGAAGTATACTGAAGCAGGGAGGACATCAATGCATTGGTGGCAGGACCATGGAGAAACCAGTGTAAAACCCACGCTTTGCCATGAGTATTATTCGATGTTCTTCATGATTTTGTTTTTAAATGTTCGTATATAGAATTTGCATTTTATTATTTATAGACTTGCAGAGTTGAAATGTAGTTGAGGAGGTGCATAAACAAATGGAAATGTTAAAATTTTGTTCATTAGTTTTCTTGCGCAGTTAAGGCAATTTCAATAGCCGCGTCTTTTGGGAAGTCACAAACTGAATTTTATATCTTGTTAATCTCACTATTATTATGCCTGTTCACATTCTTGTCTAATATGTTTTTTTCTACAGAAACACATAATTTCACCAGGGGCCTGTTTTTTCCATGAAGAGACATATTATCACCAAACGAGTCAAAAAAACATATTATCACCAAACGCGTCAAAAAAACATATTATCACCAATGGACATGTCTTTCCACAAAGAGACATCATTTCATCAAGGGATGTATTTTAACCAAAAGACATGAATGTTTGTAGGCCTCAACTCTCAAGATCTGACGGACTTGATTGATCCTCGCATAATCGTTATCGTTCTTTTTTGATTGATGCGGCTTAACTATATGTTGCATTAGAAGTTACATTTAGAATAAAGAGGGAAGTCCATGAAACAATGCTCTAAGCCTCTAACAACTAATCAATAGTTCAACAGTTATAATTTTTTTGGATCAAATGTGTTTTCATTTACATATGAAGAGAAAACAGAGAAGAATTTTTATGCCATAAAGTGTGTCGATGACATGAGACTATTAGTTGTGCATGGGGAACTCTAGATTAGTTAAGTAGAGGTTCGCCAGAACTTCAAAACAAGAACATGGGTAAGACAAAACTATGACTTAAGGTTATAGAATGACAACCCTGGTACAAATGAAATATGCGTGTTTTCTACTTCCGGCTTTGTCCTCATTGTTGCTTAATGCACCTGATCTTCTGCGCACCCATCACACTTGGTGCACTCCGCAAACACCTCCGGTCACCATTCACTCCCACCAACGCCCACACGGCGTGCTATTCTGCTAAGAGACTTGTGAACCATTTACATACCTACAGTTTTATCCTCCGAAGATAGTGGAAGTCAATCTGGGAGTTAATTACCCAAAACCATCACACTTGGGGCTAGGGTAACCGGTCAGTACCACATTTAAGCCATGTCACAAAAAACCACCAACTCTGGGACTAATCTATACCGCGGAGCACTGACTGGCCATTTTAGCCGCGGAAACAGCGAAACCGACAGGTCGGGCCCACCTGTCGGGTCGACGTGGCGCGGGCTGACGGACGCCGTTAGACGGAGGGGGACGGCCGTTTCCGCGCCCGTGTATTAGGTCACGCCCCTGCCGTTTCGTCCTCCAATCCCCGATTCAGTTTCCCTCCCGCGCGTTCCTCCGGCTCTGCTCATGGCGACCAGCTCCGCCGGCGGCTATGGCGGAGAAGGTCTCGACGGCTCCGGCGGCGGTGGTCGTTCTTCTGGTGGCCGCCGCCCACAATGCGACCCCGTTGGCAAGTTGGGCCCCAACTCCGATGGCGATTCGCACTCGACGGCGGATTGGGGAAAAGCTGTCCTGACGCCATCGTCGCAGCATGCGGAGGAGGCAGAGAAGGATGTTGCGGACGCGGAGAAGGCGTCGGTGGCTGATTCGTTGGGGGAGGAAGTACCCCCCGGGCATCCATCTCCACCCAGGTAAATCTCAGTGCAAAAACCTAGGGTTAGGGTTCTAGCAATACTACTTAGTTAGAGTACTCACTTAGTTAGGATGCCTAGAGTTACTTCTAGCAATACTGCTTCGTTGTGGGAGGAAGCTCCTATGCCTAGATGAAGTTTTTTCTTTGTTTTTTTTCTGAATTACTAAATGTATCATAGTTTATTCTGCATTTGTTGGATCTTGTGGCATGGATCTTATTGCTGTTACTTTGTTTTATATGTGAATATGTCATAGTTTTTATTGTGGCACTCAAAATGTCATGGTCATGAATTTGATTTGTGTTCTGTAGGCTTGAAAATGTTACTGAAAATGTCATGGTCATTAATATGTTTTAATATGTTTTGTGTTCTGTAGGCTTGAGGAGCCGTGGTCATTATATTTTCAGTTTCCTTCTAAAGATGCTGCCAAAAAATATGCCCTTGTGAAGATGTATGAGAGAGACATCACTTATGGCAGTTTGCTTAATGTCATGGTTAGAAATGGATATGGAAGTGATGACAGTATTTGCTACTTGAGGAAGGATTGCACAGGGCTGCAAGGGATTACTTTCGTTAGAAACAACACTGAAGTGGATGAGATGATAAAGCAGTTTAAAAGCAGTCAGACACTGTGTTTGTATGTTAAAGAGGGGAAATTAGATATAAAGCAAGCACCAGTTAACAAAAGTGCAGAAGATGAAGAAGTGGACCCAGATGAAAGAATTGAAGATTTAACAGTGGACCCACCAGTTGTATTTGTTGTTAATGAGTTAGGTGTTGTGCACAAAACAAACACTGATCATGTTGGCTCATCATATTTTGTTGGTACACAAGAAAGTGTGAACTATATGCCAATAAAACCAGTTCCTCCACCATGCCAGTTACTGCTTGGGACACAAGATCACCCAATTGAGCCAGAGATGGTAGATGCAGATGAGGAAAATAATGCATTGCAGCAGGTTAACACTCAAGTTAGTGTTAATTATGCAGATTTCCAGTTTGATACAGATGAGGACGAGCATGCAGGAAATGAGGACACATCTGATGAAGATGATGGCTCAGTATTTGATGAAGAATTTGTAGCTCATGAACACCTCCCAGATGCAGATTCAGATTCCATGGACTATGAAGAAGAAGATAATGTAGCTAGAGAAGAAGAACAGAGGAGGAAAGTGGACAGTGATCTGAAAGACACAATTGCTGACATTAAGAGGACGAGAGCTCAATACATGAGCAGTACACACTGTGAAGGAGACACAGACCCTGAAGATTTATATGACATAGACTTGGAGGAAGAGGATGATGACTGTCAAGAGATAGCAGTTCCTGAGCCTGTTGAGAAGAAGATAAAGAGGCCTGGGCCTACTAGTAGGTCCCACTCTAGTGCTAACAGAAGCATGAATGAGGACTGGTATCCATCTTCAGAAGAGGATGATACAGGCTTTGAAGCTGATGATGATGGCAATGAACCTATGTCTTTTATAATCCCCTCTGGTAGAAAGAGCAGAGCTAAGAAAAGACCACCTAGGGTCTGGTATGATGAGGGCAGGCTGCATCCAGAGCAGCAATTCCAGCTTAGGCTTTGTTTCAGAGATGTGTACCAATTTAGAGAGGCTTTTGTGAATTTGCATGCGAAACAACTTAGAAGATACAAATATCACAGAAACTGCAGTGATAGGGTAATAGTGTGTTGTGATGGAGAGGGCTGTCAGTTCCACATGGTTGTAGCAAAGATCCGTAATGAGCCCAGTTTCTGCATTAAGAAGATGTTATTGGAGCACACATGTCCCACCCAATCTGAGAAGACAAGGATCAGCTCCAAGTGGCTTGGCAACAAAATGCTTGGAACTATCAGATCAGACCCCAACACTACTGTACCTGCTATAGTTGACAAGGTAAAGAGGCAGTTTGGTGTTGAGGTGCCCAAGATGATGGCATGGAGAGCAAAGAGGAAAGCAAAGGAGATTGTGCTTGTAGATCACAAGAGGTAATACAAGAGGCTGAGAGATTTTTTGGAGACTGTGAAGGCTACAAATCCTGGATCAAGATGCATTGTCAGTACTGTGAGTGAAAAAACAAGAGAAAACCGAACTGCAGGACCAAGGTTTCATGGTCTTTTTTCTGTTTGAATGCATGTGTTGAGGGATTTTTGAATGGATGCAGACCATTCATAGGCCTAGATGGTTGTTTCATTAAGTTAACTAGTGGGGCACAAATACTAGCTGCTACTGGAAGGGATGCAAACAACAATATGTACCCCATAGCATTTGGAGTGGTTGGAGTTGAAGACACGCCAAATTGGTCATGGTTTTTGACTCAACTCAAGTATGCCCTAGGAGGGACTGAAGAGGGGAAATTTCGGAAGTACACATTCACTAGTAGAAAAAGGGTCAAACGTGAAGCACATTAGTGCCGGTTTGTATTTGAGCCGGCACTAATGTGCACATTAGGGCCGGTTCGTGGCGGCGATCAATAGTACCGGTTCGTGGCGAACCTTTAGTACCGGTTCGTGGCATGAACCGGTACTAACGAGGCTGTGTCATCCTGCGGTCAGGCTATGGCCCCACCATCACCATTTAGTGCCGGTTCGTACCACGAACCGGTACTAATGAGCGGTGCCGGTTACGACAAGCTGTTTTTAGTCCCACCTCGCCAAGAGAGAGGCAATATGAGCGGTTTATAAGCCGTGAGTGCATAGACAATGACGAAGAGTTGCAATGCTCACCTACATGTTGATTTGCTTCAAGCCTTGCGGAATAGTATAGATTGCACTGAGCTATGTGCAGTGGCTTAGTGCAATCTACACTATTCCGAATGGCTTGAAGCAAATTAACCAGCATTGCACCTCTTTTTTATTTTTAATAACTTATTTAAACTTCGGACTTCTTTTGTGTTCAGTATGCAGCATTTAGAGCTTGTTATGCCTCAAGGTTGTTGTGGTTTGGAAATTATGGATTTGACAACCATGAATCATAGCTTTTTGTGTAAGTGACTTGGGAAACTCAAGTTTGGCAAACTCTATTGACTAGTAGAAAAACGGTCAAATGTGAAGCACATTATAGTGCCGGTTTGAAATTGAGACGGCACGAATGTGACCATTAGTGCCGATTCCAACGGCTAGGCGGGCTGCTACCATTAGTACCGGTTCGTTGCCAATCTTTAGCACCGGTTCGTGGCACGAACCGATACTAATGTGCATCCCACCAATCAGGAAGAATCATACGGATCGTGTGTTTCTTTCTAGCTCTTGCGAGTCGTTGGATCAAGGGTGTGTTTCTTCCTAGCTCATGTGAGTCGTTGGATCGAAACTATCACAATCACTTTGTGAGCCAGACGACCCTATATATAGCCCATCTCTCGCCTTCCCTGCATAAGTCTTTCAGTTCATCGACTACATACATCTACCAGTTCATCGACTTCATACATCTACCAGTTCATCGACTGAATACAAATCATTCGGATTCGCCATCATACGCCCAACCGTACATTCGATATGCATATATATGCATCACGAGCCACGGTAGGGCTGTATGATGGCGATACCGATTGGTTTGTTCTAGATCCGACATAAAAGGTTTGATACAACTTCTTTTTTGTGACATAAGATCTAACATTGTTGCTTCTGGTAGTTCTCTTGATTCCACTGACGATTCTCTTAGCCAAGTTACACTTGAGCAAGAAAATAGCTTATTGAAGGGAAGAATCAAGGTGTTGGTTTTGAACGAAAGTTCAATGCCAATGGAGTTGAGTGGGAAGAAGATCAATACCCCAAGACAAAGTTTGTTCCTCAACAAGAGAAGTATCCTACTTCCTTCAAGGGGACACAAGCTCAAGATGATCTTCTACATGTTGATTAGCTTCAAGCCTTGCGGAATGGCATAGATTGCACTGAGCTATGTGCAGTGCAGTCTACACTATTCCGAATGGCTTGAAGCAAATTAACCAACATTGCACCTCTTTTTTATTTTTAATAACTTATTTAAACTCCGGACTTCTTTTGTGTTCAGTATGCAGCATTTAAAGCTTGTTATGCCTCAAAGTTGTTGTGGTTTGAAAATTATGGATTTGACAACCATGAATCATAGCTTATTGTGTAAGTGACTTGGGAAACTCAAGTTTGGCAAACTCTATTGACTAGTAGAAAAACGGTCAAATGTGAACACTGTTACATGGCCACTTCAATGTTTTTTAAACTTATTTGAACTCCGGACTTCTTTTGTGTTCAGTATGCAGCCTTTAAAGCGACGTCATCAATATCCAACATGTTCTGACATCATTTGTTGTTTTTCGGTCATTTACCTAGCTAATTGTTTAGAGAGCTAAATGACCGTGAAATTGAAAATCACTACAAAATGAATCCTGAAAATGTTGAAACTTGGCATGGTATCATCATATCACCCGCATAGCATGCGCGAAAGAGTAGAGAGGGTCACGGCAAAAACTGGACGCACTTCGTGTACAAACTGGACCTACTCTTTCCGAGTATCAGGGTTTCAGACTATGCAAAAATAAGTAATGCAGAAAATAAAAGAACTATACAAAAAAATTACTCAAAAATAAATAATGCAGAAAAAAAACTATATAAAAAACTACTCAAAAATAAATAAAAATAAGTAATGCAAAAAAGAAAAAACTATATAGCAAATTTGTTGGCGCACTGCCCTGTGGGTCTACCAGACCTAGGGTGTGCAAAGGCAGGCCCAGAAGGGCCAGCAGACTCACAGGGCAGCGCGCCCTAATTAATTATGCCTATAAGCCTGCTATATAGAGGAGTTCGAAGAGGTAGCCGCGGCTTGGTTTATAAACCAGTGCGGCTGCCCTTCGCCGGGCGAGGTGGGACTAAATTTGGGGGTGGCAGCGCAAACTCTGAATACAGCAAAAAACAACTAAAAGTAAATAAAACAAAATAAATAAAGCAGAAAAGAAAAAACTAAATGAAAAAAACCCACCTACTGGGCCACAGCGGCCTGCATACGACTAGAAACCCAACCTGTTGTTGGGCCAGGATGCAGGCCCGCAAGCCCAATAGGCCCCACAGGGCAGAGTAGCAGAGGTAGGCCCAGAAGGCCTGCTTTAGAGAGGAGCTCGAGACAGCAGCGGTGGCGGGGCTTATAAGCAGGTGCGAGTGCCCCTCGGCTAGCGAGGTGGGACTAAACTTTTGTGCACCGCGGGTGGCAGCGCACCCCCTTTAGTACCGGTTCGTGGCTCCAACCGGTACTAAAGGGGGGGGGGTCTTTAGTACCGGTTCGTGGGACGAACCGGTACTAAAGGGGTCGTTTCCCGCCGCTTGGCCTAGGGAAAATAGGCCTTTAGTACCGGTTGGAGCCACGAACCGGTACTAAAGGCCAATCCTATATATACAGCACTTACGAAAATTTCAGTTTCAACTCGCCACTTCGTCTCCAACCTCCGCCGCGCGCGCCGCTCGATCCCGTCGTCGCCGTCCGTCGTCATCGTCGCTGTCCCCGCCGCCGCCCGTCGTCGTCGTCGTCTCGCGCTGCCGCGCGCCCCGAACGCCGCCGCCGTCCGTCGTCATCGCCGTGGCCGTACGTCTCTCTCTCGCTCCTGCACACACATACACACACATATATACACACACATGCACACACACACACCGGCGCCCCCGTCCCGTACGCTGGCGCCCCCGCCCCGTACGCCGGCGCCCCCGCTCGTACGTACGGGGCGGCGGCATATGGGGCCGCACACACACACACACACATATACCACACATGCACACACACGCATACACACACATACACACATACGTACACACATATGTATACGTATATATACACACAGATGCATACACACACACATACACACACACATTTTTTTTACTTATTTTCTGTTTTTTAGAAAAGTTAATTAGATGATCAAATGTTAGATTAATGTCGAATGTTAGATGAATTAGCTAGCTAGATAGAAAAATTGTCGAACTAGAGATTAGAACTAGTTGAATAATTAATATAACTAGTTTATTTTTAATAAGAAAATTTAGGTATATGAGATTAGAACTAGTTGAATAATTAATATAACTAGTTTATTTTTAATAAGGAAATTTAGGTATATGAGGTTAGAACTAGTTGAATAATTAATATAACTAGTTTATTCTTAGTAAGAAAATTTAGGTATATGAGATTAGAACTAGTTGAGTAATTAATATAACTAGTTTATTTTTAGTAAGAACATTTAGGTATATGAGATTAGAACTAGTTGAATAATTAATATAACTAGTTTATTTTTAGTAAGAAAATTTAGGTATATGAGATTAGATCTAGTTGAATAATTAATATAACTAGTTTATTTTTAATAAGAAAATTTAGGTATATGAGATTAGAACTAGTTGAATAATTAATATAACTAGTTTATTTTTAGTAAGAAAATTTAGGTATATGAGATTTGATGATCTAATTAAAATATTATTTGTTAATAAATTAGATAGAAAAGTTAAATATATAGTAATGTCAATTGAATATATAGTTAGATATATTAATGTCAAATGTTAGATGAATATATATTTGGCTAGATATAGGTGTTTAACGTTTCACCTATATGAACATAGGAAATGTCATCTGACGACGAAAAAGATTTTATTATGTGCGAACACTGTGAAGACCAGCGCGGCCTGTGTGACCAAAATTTCCTTGTTGATGGTAGGCGCTTCAGCATCAAGCTGGATGAGACATTCGAAGTTGATACAGTAAGTCACTTTGTCAATTATTATTTGAATGCAAAACTTATGCTTCATTTGCTTCAACTTATAATTTTAAATTTTCACTATTCTACTAGCGCATCCCCTGCCATGCAAGAATTTTTGTCTTGGATAAGATATGTTTCAGTGCTATAGATGATATGAAGGTAAAGAGAGTTTACTTGAAGACGCAGCATGGGTATACTTTCAACGTCAAATTATATAATGGAGACACATACACTCATTTTGAATGCAAAACTTGGCAAGCACTATGCAAGGCTTATGCATTTGAGCCTGATATGGTTATCACCTTTGATATTCGTCCGGAAGATGATATTGAAGGTAATATAGACATCTGGGTCGATGTGCAAACGCCTCCAGTTCTACCATTTGGTGAGTTTTTCTCAACCATGCATGCATATGTTTATGTCTTTCGTACAGTTTATTCAAAAATAGTTGACAACTATTTTGTATTGTCAGCTTATTTCGGTTCAAGCAAACATGTCCGGCGCTTGGTAGACAGGAGCTACTACTGCCCCGGGGCTCAACTAAACTGCGAGGAGATAAGTCATTATGTTTCATGGCTTGAGGATCTTAATACTGTCAAGACAAATTTTTTCCCTACACTTAGAAATGTTAGTACTCAAAACGTGCGACCAATGGTGATCGTATTGAACTACGGTCACATCTATAATCAAAAGATGGTAAGATTTTAAATATTTGTCCTTAATTAGTGCATCTTTTGCATACATTATTTTTGAAGCTAGACTTTCTTTGCTTAGTATATTAATTACTATACGATGTTGTTCAACAGGGACTTTCGATGACAGTTGTGCCCCAGTGGATCGAGACAAAAGGTCGCATGTCAATGGTTAGCTTACGACCAAGATTTCCTACATTGCACATGAGTGCATTCAGGATTTCTAAAAGTGAAGAATGCTTAATAGTGAAAGATTGGAGCAAAATTGTTAACGATCGCAGAGAAGTACTAGGGGGCAGTAAGAAGAAGCGCAACCCAAGATTAGGAGACAGATTCATCTGCATGCTCCAGTATGATGAATCAGGAGAGCTATACATGTTCTATGCTATTCTACCTGAGAGGGAGCAGCAGGATCAGTAGCTACTCTTCATGCTCTTAATTAGTACTTGTCTCATGGATCCGTGTCCTGAACTTCGATGTTGGTGATGATTATGTTGAACTTGATGATATCTCTTTGCTTCTGTTACAAAGTGAATGTTTCCTCTTTAAGCTAGCCAACGTTGATGATGAATTACATAGCTAGCGGTAATGACTATGATGATTAAATAATGGTAATTAGATGACCACGATGATTTTTAGCTAGCTAGAGTTTATTTATTTATTAATATGCGATGATGATGATGATGATGACGACTACAACTCATTATAACGTAAAACAATCCTAAATTAAATTGATAACACAAATTTAATTGAAAAATATAAAATAAAACAAAAACCAACAACCATTTCGTACCGGTTGGTTTTACCAACCGGTACTAAAGGGCTCCCGGCCCCCGGAGCTGGCTCGTGCCACGTGGTACCCCTTTAGCACCGGTTCGTGCTGAACCGGTACTAAAGGGGGGCCTTTAGTGCCAAAATAATAGTGCCGGTTCCATAACCGGCACTAAAGGCCCTTACGAACCGGTGCTATTGCCCGGTTTTCTACTAGTGATTCATGTCTGATAGAAAGAAGGTGAGTTCATCTACATCTTCACTTGTCCCTAAATTAGTACTCTAATTAGTTCATTAATTTGTTTAATTAGTTATGCATTTAGTGTATTTAGTCTAATTAGTTCTGCATTTAGTGTATTTAGTTCATTAATTTGTTGAACACTTACCCTAGTTGGCATGTGTATAGTGGTAATGCATCTTGTCGACAATTAGGTCAAGAGGGCCTATGGTGGCCCAAAAGGTAACGCATCTTGTCGAGTGGTAACGCATCTTGTCGACACTTCGGTCAAGGTAGCCTAGGGTGACCCTTATGGGCCACCATAGCCAAACCAACCTCCCACCTACCCTAGTTGGCATGTGTCGAGTGGTAACGCATCTTGTCGACACTTCGGTTAAGGTAGCCTAGGGTGACCCTTATGGGCCACCATAGCCCAACCAACCTCCCACCTACCCTAGTTGGCATGTGTCGAGTGGTAACGCATCTTGTCGACACTTCGGTCAAGGTAGCCTAGGGCGGTGACCCTTATGGGCCAACATAGGACAAGCTACAACAATTAAATTGAATTAAATCAATGTAATATTAAATCAATATAATATTACTATAACAATTAAATTGAATTAAAATTTGTTTTGATAATTTATTTCATTTTAACAAATTCAAAATCCTTTGCAGGGTCTGTTGAATGCAGTCACAACAGTCTTTCCCAACTGCCCTCATAGGTACTGCTTGGGGCACATTTATGCCAACTTTCAGAGAGCAGGATTCAGAGGAGAAGACTTGAAGAAATGCATGGATGCAGGTGCATATGCTTACACTGAACATGACTTTCAGTTGGCAATGGAGAGCATGAAGGCTGAGTGCAAGGCTGCTTGGGAGTGGATGTCAAGGATTCCTCCAAAACATTGGTCAAGACATGCAATGGATACTAACTGCAAAACTGATCTGGTTGTCAATAACTTAAGTGATGTTTTTAATAAGTACATACTTGATGTAAGGAACAAGCCAATTGTCACCATGATCAATGGGATCAAGGACAAACTTCTGGTAAGGTATCAGCAAAAGAGAGAGGGTGGACTAGTTTCAAGATGGGAAATTGCACCAACTTATGTTGAGAGGTTAGAGATGAACAAGAGATATGCAAGGGACTGCAAATCATTGATAGCTAGACCAAGTCTTTTCCAAGTGAGTAGTGGGGATAAGACCTACTCTGTTGACACTAATGTGAAAACATGTGGTTGTAAGAAGTGGGACATCTATGGAATTCCTTGCAACCATGGTTGTTCTGCCATCTACAGGTCCAAACAACTACCAGAGGACCATGTAAATATTTTCTTCAAAAATGCTATGTACTTGGAGTCATACAAGCCTATCATTTACCCAGTTCCTGGTCCTGATTGTTGGGTGAAAACTGCAACTCCTGACATTGACCCACCTCAGTTCAAAGAAGACAAGAAGGGACCAGCAGAAGAGAAAAGGAAGAAAGGCAGGTTTGAGCCTCCTCAAGCAAAGCAGACATCAAGGATGGCTACAATAACTTGTAGTAACTGCAAGTTGGAGGGCCAGAAATACACAAGTTGTGCAAAGCCATTGAGGCCAGATCTGCAAATCAGGAAGAACAAACACATGGTATGTTATTTTTGACTTCCTTCCCTATCTCATCACTCATTAAGTATCACTGAAATTTATCCAAGAAAAATAATTGCAGGAAAACAGGATAGCCCCTGCATGGCAGCAAGGTGGAAGCTCAACATCTGGTAGAACAACTCCTAGGGGTGCAAGCTCTACATATGCTTCAAGGGGATCTGCTGCTGCTGCTTCAAGGGGCAAATCTGCTAGAGCTGCTGGTTCATCTGCTAGAGTTGCAAATTCTTCTCCTTCTGGTGCTGGTACTGCTGCTGCAAGGAGAGGTGCAAAAACAGGTGCAAGAAGCTTCAATCCTCCAAGAACTACTGCAGAAGCTTCAACTAGCCAGCCAACAGGAAATAGGCCGAAAATGGCAAGATACATGAGCAAAAGGATGGAGGGGTACTTCTATGCCAGTGGGAACTACTGAGAGTTCTTGTTTGACTATGTATCCAAGTGCATGTGTGCTCCATCAGGCACTAGAGCACTTTATCTATGCCAAGACTAAATTTGAACTTATGTAATGCTGTGTTGAACCTATGTGTGCCACTATGAACTACTGTTGTGTAATGTTATGCTAAACCTATGTATGGATCTTGGTTTTATGCTATGAGGAACTACTATCTATTATTCTTGTGCACTGCTACGTTGGCTTGCTTCAATCATCATGTACCTATCTATAATTATGTGCTTGCACTGCTACATTTACTCTGTACTGCGATGTTGTTTGCAGTCCTTGATCATCACATTATGTGCATAATAATAATGCCAGAAAGTTCCTGGTATACTCATGCCATAAGTTACTAGTATTTCAAATTTTTCTGTGCACAATAATTTGACTATCACACCAGTTTTCATCTCGAGTGAAATAAATATAATAGAGTACTCAATATGATACAAGAGATAGCACTACAAATTAAGTTCAATGTCATGCCATAAAATTCAAATTCTAGACTTGCAGATAAACTGCCTAATTCAGTACAAATCTAACCATTACAACATTACAGTGCACTTCTAGTAGGGCTGATTATTCAGTGCAACAGAGCACAACTACACCAGTACAATGCCACATTACATAATTAAAATTCATCACAGATCTCCTTCAACTTCTTGATCTTGTCCTTGTAGCCATGCTTCTATTTCAGCAAATCAGAGATGATGTACTCCAGCTTTTTCTTCTCTTCCTTTAGTTGGTCTCTCTCTGTGAGCACTTGGTCTCTCTCTACCACAAGCTTGTCCCTCTCCTTCTCTGCCTTTGCCCTGAGTAACTGATGTAGGTTTGTGCAACCATGGTCTGCCAGCTTCTTCTTCTCCATCTCCTTTTTCAGATCATTGAGAGCCAACCTAGTATTGCCCAGCTCAGTAATAGCATCCTCCTCGTCAGCCACCATTTTTGCAAAATCATGTTTGAAAAATCTCAGCTCTTCTTCCATCTTCCTCTTTTCTCCAACTAATTTGTAATTCTGATCACCAAGCTGAACATTGTCTCTCAGCCTGTCATTGATTTCTTTGTCATACATGCCCCACAATTCAGCTCGGCAGAACTGCATAGCCACTGACCACTCAGGGTCTATCCACTCCAGATAGTTGCACTTTAGTTCAGCCTATAATTCAGAGAAAATATTGTCAATCATACTACAGAAGAGATGTTCTCAGTAAGAAATTGTGTTCATTTAAATGCACAAACAATTAAGAAAGCCTATCAAATTAATATGTGTTGTCAATAAGAAATTTTTGTCACTTTTAACAACATATAAACTAAATATATGTTGTCATTAATAAGTACAAAATTTAGTGCTGGCACTAACAATGTTGTACACTAGTTAATTATTTGAGCAAATTACACTGCCATAGCATAATTTCCTACTGGCACTAACAATGTTGTACACTAATAAGGAGAGCAAAATTTCCTTCTGGCATTTGAATGGATTAAAAACTAACTAAGGTTAACTAAATACAATACTAACCAACATACCTTCTCCTCAGCGCAAGCAAGAAAATGCCGGCCAGTGTCCGTAGATTCAAATGCTACTAGCCTGAGGCAAGGCTCGCGATGCAGACAGCGAGAGGAGAGCTCATGAGCAATGCCACTCCATTCATAGCATGGGATAGTCCTAGGAAGCTTAAAACCAAAGAGATTGAAGAAATCAGCGACTTGGTAAGAAATCCCCAACTCAAGAACCCTAACCCTAACCCTAAATGTTGGAATCCCCAAATGAACGTACCTGGCTAGTCACTGACTCGTCGTCCGAAGAAGAAGAGCTTGACCCCTCGCTCCAGGAAACCATGGCGGACCGGCGGACGGCAGCGAGACGACGGTGGCGGCGGCGGTGATCGTCGAGGTCGAGACAGAGCGGTCGGATGTGCTCTGGTGCGGTTTGGTCCGACGAGCGACCCGCACGGCCCACTAATACACGGGCGAGGAAACGGCCATCCCCCTGCGTCTAACGGCGTCCGTCAGCCCGCGCCACGTCGACCCGATAGGTGGGCCCGACCTGTCGGTTTCACTGTTTCCACGGCTAAAACGGCTAGTCAGTGCTCCACGGTACCGATTAGTCCCATAGTTGGTGGTTTTTTATGACATGGCTTAAATGTGGTACTGACAGGTTACCCTAACCTCAACTGTGGTGGTTTTGAGTAAATAACTCTCAATCTGGAGTAAACAACATAGAAATCCTTCACAATTGTGTAGTTTTTCTTCAAAGTAAATTTCACATTGCCTTTGAAAGAGCTCTTAATCTTCAACTAATCATGTTGAACTTAATGCCTTATTCCCATAAAACCATCTTCACGATGAAGCACAGATATCCACCAAGCACTTCCTCCCCTACAGCCTGCCAACAATTGTCGGTGGAGGCTGGCACTCGGATCAGGGGTTACCCCATCCTCCAGCCGCCGCAGTTGTCGGTGGAGGCTATGGTAACCTGTGGTGTCACCCGCTACAGGGGAGGAGAAGCCGCACCCTCCTAATCACCACCTCAAGCACGCCCTTAGAAATTTGTTCGGCCACATAAGTATAATATATAAACTAGAAAGAAAAATCTCACATGGCTACACTAATTTGTTTCCGAAATAGAGTTTCATAGTTCTATTTTGTTGCCTCTGGTTTTACCATTGTTCAAGGAATCTCGTACTAGCAGTGTATGCCATGTACGCAGAGTTCTGCGCAAACTATGTCTCGTATTGCGCTGTTCCATGACACATAGTAACATATGTTGATTTTCTCATGTCAGCCTCTGGTTCTGTTAGTTGTTGTTTTCCAGCTTGCCCCCAGTTCATTTGCACTTAGGCATGTAGATGGGTAACCTAAAGGGCACTCTCTGACCATAACTAGCTCAATCAAATGAACTAAAATTTTCTCATGTCAGCCTGTGGTTATGTTCGCTGTTTTTTTTTTCAGCTTCCCCAAGTTCATTTTGCAAGTAGGCATGCAGATGGGTAACCTAAATGGTACTCTCTGACCCTAACTAGCTCAATCAAATGAACTAAATTTTTCTCATGTCAGCCTGTGGTTATGTTCGTTTTTTTTTCAACTTGCCCCCAGTTCATTCTGCAAGTAGGCATGCAGATAGCTTACCTAAAGGGTACTCTCTGACCCTAACTAGCTCAATCAAATGAACTAAAATTTTCAAATTATATGCATCTCTTTGGAAGTTTTTTATTCATTTGATTGAACTAGCTAGGGTCAGAGAGTACCCTGACATCCATCAATCTGCATCTCTATTTGCAAGTATGGGAGTGTTGTACAGATTCATCTTCAGCCAGCAGTAATGCGCAATGGTTATTTGGACTGGATAGTTGTACGTACATTACAGATGATGTTCTTTCAAAGATAAAAAAGATGTTCTTACTACTAGTACATGGCAGAAAAAACCAGGAGGCATTCATCAATGGTCGAGTGTGTGACCACGGTTAGTCTCGCTCTTGATCATCGTGATTATTTCTCTGAACCAGTACAAAAAGGCAACAACACACATATAGTGTCTCTGCATGCATCACTTCCAGAAGTTACATCAGATCGAAAAGCTGCTATCGTGTCAGCACGAGACTACTTCTTTACGCATAGCGGACATTCCAGCCCTCTTTTGAAATGTAGTGCTCACCATGCATGTATTCGACCACATTCTAATAGTACTTCAAACACTTAAGCTACTGTAAACAGTTGATGTGGCGGCAGGTTATGCACTAGCGGTGTGCTTTCTGTGGATATGACTTGTCCCGATGCCTCCAAAGCAAATTTAAATAAATAGACAGTTAGCAAAAGAGAACACTAATCTCATTATTATCGTGGTTGTCAGTCAAACTAGGAAGCTGTAGGCTGCGCAATGGAAGTACTCATGTTAGAAGTTAGACTACAATACCGTGTGAGAGTGGAGGGAAGGCGCGGATAAGGACTTGCATAAATAAGGACAAGTACGGAGAGGCGCATGCTAGTGCACATGTTGGCGAGCACACATTAAATCTAGATGAACCCATGAGCGTAGGGATCTGGACCACACCTCTCTTCTTGAAATGAAGAAGTGAATGCAATCTGAAATACAAAAAAAAAAAAACGCTCCTACGTAAGTACAATGAGTCCACCAGAAGATCAATGTGCATAAATTAACACCCTCGCCCCATCTCTCATCTCTCATCCTCTCCTTTGTTTAAAGCTTCCCTCGATGAGTCTCCCTCTCATGGTTGTTGGCCAAATAAAAAAAGGACATACATACACAACGCCTTGGAATGCATCACTGGTTGAAATTGATCGAAGTTGATGCTGGGTAGACACTAGACTGAATCTGCCTTTATCTTTGCTAGAACTCCACCACTGTATGTAAATCAAAAATATGACATGCACATATATAGTCGACTTCATCCTGTAGTAGTAGTACAGACTACGAAGCTAGTGTGAACACTGGTTTCAAAGTGGGTCACAAGGTACTAGACAAAAGAGACCATCCATATAAAAACTCTCAAGCTCAAACTATAAAATATTGTGAAGTGTTTAGACGAAAGAGACATTACAATAGACTGAGAAGTAGGAAGTTATGAAATACCTGATTTTTTTTTTTACTATACAATCACATGCTACAATTGCAATAAGTACGCCATCTTATTCCATCTCAACGAATAATCTCTGATGTATAGGCATTTGAAATCAGAAATGCTGATGACTTGGGAATTGGACCAAAAATTGCTCATGAGTTGGCTAGCGAAAGGATAAGTGGATCAGGTAATCTTATAGTATACCACTAGTAGAAAAAGGGTCAAACGTGAAGCACATTAGTGCCGGTTTGTATTTGAGCCGGCACTAATGTATAAATTAGTGCTGATTCCAACGGCTAGCCGGGCCGCTTTCATTAGTACCGGTTCGTGGCGAACCTTTAGCACCGGTTCGTGCCACGAACCGGTACTAATGAGAGTGGTGGCAGGATGTTGTCAGAATGGGGCCCCTCCAGCCCCTTTAGTACCGGTTCTTGGCACAAACCGGTACTAAAAGTCGTCCTACATAAACCCTTCGTCCACCCGAGCTCGCTCTGTTCTTCCCCTTTCCCCTCTCGTCTCTGTTCTTCCCCTCTTCCTCTCGAGCTCATCACACATTTTGCCCAAAATTTGTCAAGATTTGAAGGGCCCCATCCATTCAAATGATCACAAAGGTTAGCAACTTTGTCCTTTCATCTCTCATTGCTAGATTAGCTCTTGCAATGCTTTATATAGTGATTAATTTGTGAGTTTAGTAATTTGGGAGGATATATATATATATATATATGTGCTAGTATTTGATTAATATGCAATTTGAGGTCAAAAATAACACTTAGTTTGCATATGTAGGTGTGGTTTACTTAGTGCTTTCTAAATCTCCATCGTAGCCACCGTCGATCGTCCGCACCGTCCCGTCGCCGGCACCACCTTGTGGTGAGCCTCTTCTTCATGAAATTTTATATAAAAATTGATGTTTGTGTGATTTAGATATATAGTTACTCGTATAATTATCTTACCCGTACGTTGTTTGTTATACATATAGTGCCATGGTTTTGATATCCGTCCCCGTCGGCCCTAGTCCTTGTTATGATTCGAATGTGGTATGTATATTCTCTTTTAAAACTAGTTGCATTTTGTGTTTATGACAAATTATGCCCATCAAGTTGACATAGAAATTTTTTCTAGGAGGTATGTGAACCGGAAATTCCAACCGACCCTATTGCCGAGAGGTTAAATTTAGTTGAAAGAGAAAACGAGTACTTGAAAGAAAAGTTGAAAATAATTGAGGGGGAGAAGATGAAATTGGAGTTGCATGTTGTCGATGTCGTCGATGGTCACAAGATCAAGATGGAGAAAATGCGCTTGAAGATTAGAAAGATTAGAAAATATGCCATCAATAGTGAGGCTTGGTATCATTATGCTGTTGGATCCATTGTTACCTTAGTTGCCATGTTGATCGTATTTGTTGTTGCATTTAAATGCTTTAGCTAGAGAGTTATTTGTTTGTTGCATTTAAGTGTTGTATGAACTTTATGTATGAACTTGTATTAATTTGGTCTATTCGGTGTTGTGTAATGAAGATGAGCCGACAATGGATGTACGATGACCGATGCTCTCCCCAGTTCGTTGAGGGCGTGCATACTTTTCTACTTGCGGCTGAGGCAAACAAGCGGGCGGATGGTTTTATGCCTTGTCCATGTGCTCGCTGTAAGAATGGTAACAATTACTCTACGTCAAGAACCATTCACGTCCACCTGTTTAAGTCCGGTTTCATGCCCCATTATAATGTTTGGACCAAGCACGGAGAAAGAGGGGTTATGATGGAAGACAATGAAGAAGAAGAGGACGACGACAGCTATCCTGGCCATGGGTTCCCTGAATACGATGATACAACAATGGGAGAAGAAGCTAAGCCGGTAATGCGGGAAGAAGCTGAAGAAGAGGCATCAGATGAGCCCGTTGATGATCTAGGTCGGGCCATTGCCGATGCAAAGAGAAACTGTGCAAGTGATTTGGAGAAGAAGAAGTTGCAGCGCATGTTAGAGGATCACAAAAAATTGTTGTACCCGAATTGCGTAGGTGACAAGAAAAAGCTGGGCACCAAACTGGAATTGCTGCAATGGAAGGCAGAGAATGGTGTATCTGACAAGGGATTTGGAAAGTTACTGGTAATGATAAAGGATATGCTTCCAAAGGACAACGAATTGCCCGAGAGTACGTACGAAGCAAAGAAGGCCGTCTGTCCTCTAGGGTTAGAGGTGCAGAAGATACATGCATGCCCTAATGATTGCATCCTCTACCGCGGTGAGTACGAGAATTTGAACGCTTGCCCGGTATGTGGTGCATTGCGCTATAAGATCAGCCGTGATGACCCTGGTGATGTCGAGGGCCGGCGCCCCAGGAAGAAGATTCCTGCCAAGGTGATGTGGTATGCTCCTATAATACCACGGTTGAAACGTTTGTTCCAAAACAAAGAGCATGCCAAGTCGATGCGATGGCACAGAGAAGACCGTAAGAAAGACGGAAAGTTGAGAGTACCCGCTGACGGGTCGCAGTGGAGAAAAATCGAAAGAAAGTACGGGAAGGAGTTTGCAGATGACGCAAGGAGCGTATGGTTTGGTCTAAGCACAGATGGCATTAATCCTTTTGGGGAGCAGAGCAGCAACCATAGCACCTGGCCTGTGACTCTATGTTTGTATAACCATCCTCCTTGGTTGTGCATGAAGCGGAAGTTCATTATGATGCCAGTGCTCATCCAAGGCCTAACTATCATCACTTTCTTCTGTGTTTCACACCCAGGAGGGAATCTCTGTAATAGTTAGGGTAGCTAGTTATGTGTTTTGGCATTTGAAACGCGAAGAAATTTTATGTGCAAGCAAATTCTTTCATGCATTTACTGATTTTTTCAGCTAAATGACCCTGAAATTGAAAAGCATTTCAAATGAACTCAGAAAAGGATGAAAGTTGGCATGGTATCATAATTTCACCCACATAGCATGTGCAAAAAAGTAGAGAGGGTTACCGCAAAAACTGGATGCACTTCGTGTATAAAATGGACAATCTGTTTCGAAGTATCAGGGTTTCGGACGAAAACTCATCCGTTACAAAGGCATTTTATTTTTTAAATAACTTAAGCATTACCAAATTGAATATAATGATAAAACACACTAATATTAAACATAAAAAAAGAATCACTGGAAAATGTATTTTTAAAGTTAAGTTATTCACAAACTAGTGATTCACACAAATTTCAAATAATTCAAAATTTAAACTATTCAAATTTAAAAACTACCGGCAGTAACTGAGAGTTTCTAAAAACTTTCAAAAATATTCACAAAGAAACTCTAAATACAGCAAAAAACAATTAAAAATAAATAAAACAAAATAAATAAAGCAGAAAAGAAAAAACTAAATGAAAAAAGCCCGCCTACCGGGCCACAGCGGCCTGCATACGACTAGAAACCCAACCTGTTGTTGGGCCAGGATGCAGGCCCGCAAGCCCAATAGGCCCCACAGGGCAGGGTAGCAGAGATAGGCCCAAAAGGCCTGCATTTCAGAGGAGCTCGAAGGAGCAGCCGCGGCTGGGTTTATAAACCAGTGCGGCTGCCTTTCGCTAGGCGAGGTGGGACTAAACTTTGCGCCCCTCGCCTGGCAGCGCACCCCCTTTAGTACCGGTTCGTGGCACCAACCGGTACTAAAGGGGGGCCTTTAGTACCGGTTGGAGCCACCAACCGGTACTAAAGGGGGTCGCTTCCCGCCGCTTGGGCTAGCCAAAACAGACCTTTAGTACCGGTTGGTGGCTCCAACCGGTACTAAGGGTGCCTTCTATATATACAACACTTTGAAAATTTTCATTCTCCCACTCTGTTTCTTCCCGATCAATCGACGCCGCACCCGTCCTACGCCGTCCCCGTCGCGCACGTCGCCGCCCCCGTAGCCGTCGCCGCCCTCGTCCCCGTCGCCGCCCCCGTCGCCGTCGCCGCCCTCGTCCCTGTCGCCGCCCCCGGGCCCGTCCCCGTCCCCGTCGCGCCGTCCCCGTCCCCGTCGCGCCGTCCCCGCGTCGCCGCCCCGTCACGCCCCGGGCCGTCGCCTCGCCGTCACCGTCGCCCCGCTGTGAGCTCTCCCCCCTCTAACCCCTCTCCGATCCCTCGCCCCCGGTGGCCGCCGCCCCTCCCCGAGCCCATACACACACACAAGCATGAACACACACACACGCACATTTTTCTGTTTTTAGTTATAAAATAGTTAGAATTGATAGAAATTTTTCTATTTTTTAGTTATAGAAATAGTTATAAAATAGTTAGAATTGATAGAAATTTTTCTATTTTTGTTATAGAAATAGTTATAAAATAGTTAGAATTGTTAGAAATTTTTTCTGTTTTTTAGTTATAGAAATAGTTATAAAAAAGTTAGAATTTTCTGTTTTTTAGTTATATAAATATTAGAAATGTTATACAAATGTTAGTTATATATGTAGAAATGTTATGAATTTTTTTCTGTTTTTTAGTTATAGAAATATTAGAAATGTTATAGAAATGTTAGTTATATAGCATTGTTAGAAATGTTATAGGAATGTTAGTTATATAGAAATGTTAGAAATTTTAGTTATCAAAATCCAATCATTAAAAAAATGTTACTTTTTGCGTGCATATAGCTAGTATTTGTTCTGGACGATGCCCGGCCCGCATCCTCGCCGGCGACCCGTCCGCGACGATGTCCGGCTGACCCATGTCCGGGACTGGGCTCCGCCGGGCTGGCACTGGGGGGTGCTGCCTGGAGGGGCGCGCCGCTTGATGACTAACCCGGCCCCGGGTCCCGTCGTCGACCCTGATCTCGTTTGGTGGCGTTCGCGTGGGCCAGTTTCGGTGCGGAGGGAGCCGGCCCCGCCGGAGGAGATACGTCGCCGTGTGAGGGAGGAGGACGAGCACGTCCATCGCTACATGGTTGCGTTAGAGGGCGGCAAGTTCTCCAATACCTGGCAGTTTCTTCAGGGATCTCACTTCAGCTATGATCCTGTGAGGGTTCCTTCTCTTTGGGTGTCCACCGCCCGCGCCGAAGGAACCGCGAGTGTCCTAGATTCTTCTATATTATTCGATCTTTATTAGCTACCTAGCCAGTGATGTACTCGATATATAATATTCGAGACGATGTATTCGAGATTGTATATTATTCGAGATGATGTATTCGAGATTATATCTATTATTCGAGACGATGTATTCGAGATTATATCTATTATTCGAGACGATGAATTCGAGATTATATCTATTATTCGAGATTATACTCAATTGTTTTATATTTCTTTTGGCATAGTTAAATAAAAGCTATGGCGGACAATACCGACAGAGAGAGAGAACAGACCATGTTCGATATCATACGCGGGCCAGATGATGATCAGAATGAAGAAGATTTTGACGGCTCCGAATTTCTAAACAACACCGGAGAGGGTGATATGATATTCGATCGCGACGACCGAGAAGATGAAGTCATGAACTACGACGAAGAACATGTTGATCCTGAAACAACAAACACCGGCGAGGTATATATATTTATATAAGCAGGAATCTGGTGATCATCGCATGTTTTAAATGAGTTAAAGCTATATTAACGAATCGATCTTTCTTCTTTCAGCCATCCGAATCGAGCAAATCTTCAGGCAAAAGGACGAAACGAGGCCCGAACAAAAAGTTGAAGGTGGGCGTAAAGTACAATATCGAGGCATTCAAACCTAATGGCAAACCATTAGCACCTAAGAAGATTGCGGACAAGTTCGTTCGTCAGTGCGGAGTTCTTGTGAAGGACCAACTCCCGATCTCCCTTCAAGAATGGAGAAAGCCAGCAAATCCACGTCCAGATGTTACTTTTGTCGACGAGAATCAAAAAAATCTGCTTTGGGATACTCTCATGGAACATTTCACCCTGCCAGATCATTTCACAGAAGCAGATGTGCGGAAAGTCAAGAACGCTGCTTTTAGGAAGATGGCGGTTGCATTCAAGAACCACAAGAGAATGACGTGGGAGAAGTACGTCAAGGGAGGAAGGAAGACTCCAGTATTCGAGGGGATACTAGAGAATCAAAGTGATCATTGGGACGATTTCGTGAAATTCAAGGATTCAGAATTAGCTAAAGAACGGTCGAGAATAAACAAGAAGATTGCCGAAAAAAAGGATAAGTTCCATAAGCTGGGGACAGGTGGCTACGCGGTGGCAATGCCTAAGTGGGATAAGTCTGAGAAAGAGATGGAGGATGCAAGTGTCACTCCGGTTACTAAGAGGTGCCCCCCAGGTGCAGGACTTGGTTCTATGCACATGGGGGGAGTTGGACCCGAAGACAGGCAATGTTTCGACGAAGGCATGTCTGAATGGAGCCGACGATGCGCTACTTGTTGCAATAGAAGAGGCTCGATCGGGGGTGTTCCAGCCCAACAGAGAGAATGACGAGCTTACGCGTGCCCTGGGAAATCCTGAACACCCGGGAAGAACACGAGGCAAGGCCGCTATTCCGTGGTATGAGGGGTTTTCGGACTGGAACGCCGACTACAGAACCCGTGCGAGAAAGAAGATTGCGGAGGAGAAGAAGATGAAGATGGAGGAGGAGCAGAGGAAGCGGGACTATGAACGCCTTCAAGGACTAGAAGCAAGTCAGGCGGAATTGGCAGCTAAATTCCAGCGGCAGCAGGAGCAGATCGACTCACTTAGCCAGGAAAGGGGGTCTCAGCAGCTACAGCAGCTAGCGGATGATCTAGCATTGGATACCACCGCCCCATCCATGCCGAGAAGCAGCGTGGGTTCCGCCCCGGGCGACGCAGTAGTGCTGGATAGATACCCCGTGGATGACATCACGGTGAACACTAACTGCGAGCTACACTTCAAAATGAAGAACATATCCATGAAGGTGGCGGACGCCGTTGCTTTTTCAAATTCCCCCGAGGCAACCTTCCATTGCAACCCGATTCCAGCGGGCTATGCTCGTGTCTTGGTTGATGAGGTGGTGGCCCCTTATTCGGAGCTACTGCTTGACATTCCTGGAGGTGACGACGAGTACACATTGGGAGAGGCCATACATCGTGTCATCCTATGGAGAAAGGATTGCATCATCTTTCGAAGGCCACCGACACCGCGTCACCCGACTCCTCGTCGAAGTCCGTCACCGAGTCAGCAGACTCCCGCTCCTCCAAGTCCACCAACGCATGAGGCCACTCCTCCTCCTCCAAGTCCGGCAAAGTGTCAGGCCACTCCTCCTCCAAGTTCGACACAGCGTCAGACGTCCACTCCTCGTCCAACTCAGCTCCGTCAGGCGTCTCCGCCGCCTTAGCAATCGCAGAAGAGACACCCCGCAGCTATGGTGCGTAGCGGTACGAGTCGAGGTGATAGTACAAGAAGTACAGGCGGAGGCAAGCGATATAAATATGGTCCAAACCTCAGTACTCCTCTTCCTGTGAGGGCTTACGACAGGACCGAGGAGCAAACCAATGCCATAGTGCGGGCAGAAGTCGACGCCCATTTTGGACCAAAACCGCGACCGCCGCCAAAGGAGAAAGTGCGTGTGGAAGTAGTTGACCACTTCATTCGTATGGCTCAACCACCAGCTCCTAAGCCTGTTGACTCAGACTATGAGCGCCACATCAGGAAGTTACATCGACAACGTCTACAGAAGGAGGCGAGCTCGAGCTCGAGCAAACAACAAGCAGCTGTCAAAACATGCGGGAAAACCGTTGCCCAGCTGGGAAAACAGGCGGCGCAATCGATCCCCCCGCTTGTTGTGCCGCCAACAACACGTGACAGTACGCGCGCCCAATATTATTGTGGCCAAACGGTTTACGTTCCCGAGGTGGGCGATGTGGTAATAACCCAGGAGCATATAATGCAGGCTGAAGAACTCAAGATCACTGTTGGACAACTCCTCGAGATCGAGGACATGCCTCTGATTAGAGAGGAGGAAATAAAACGGAAATTTGTCCGAGGCCAACCTTTGGTCGAGCCAGAAGATGTCAAGAAGCTCCCAACGAGAATGTATGAATTGAATCAATGGTACATGGACATTAGCAAGAGATCCGATCGAGAGTCCCTCATGGTGTATGTCAAGAAGGATGATTACTACCATGAGAAAGCTGTGGCCGTTGAGTATTCTGAACTGTTTCAGTTATACAATCAAGACGCACTCGACAAATCTATCGTCAGTTGCTATTGTCTGTAAGTGATTTCTTTCTATAATTTAAGTCTCAAGCTAGCTGTAGTGATCATTTTTATCAATCATTACGTGTAATTATCCTCACTATATTCTTTTCTGTGGTATTATGCAGGATGAAGATGTCTGAAATGAGAAAAGGTGGACGCTATGGCATTGGGTTCATTGACCCAAACACCGTTAATGAATACACATGGAAATTAGATGCATATTATGAAAAAGAGGTAGAGGACAACATCCTAGAGTTCTTCAACCGCCTCAAATACAATGAAGATATACTACTTCCTTACAACTTCGAGTGAGTCACACTTTCTTGTACTATAAATTCTCTGTTTTTGCCTACTAGCTAGCTACATGTTTTTGCTTACATATGCCCGCTTAATTAAGACATGCAAACGTGTGTGCATGCAGATTTCACTGGATCTTGTGTATCATTAAAGTTGACGCCAGAACAGTTGAAATACTGTACTCGCTACTCAAAGCAAATATTGACTATAACATCTTGTTTGGGATAGTCAACAGGTAATTTCAATCATTATTAATTATATATCTCGGCCTATTTAGTTCGTCATTTCATGATATAAACTATTTAATAACCCCTTTATTCATTTTCTTCATCGGCGGGCAGGGCTTGGGCAAGGTTCATCAGCGTCACTCCAGGCGAATGGAACCAAAAGCTGAAATGGTTTCGAGCCAAGGTAAGTAATTAAGTAGTACTAGCTAGCTAGCTAGCTGCCATCTCTTTAATTATCATGCTTGATTAATTATTATCTGATCAAATTAAATTCCATTCTCGTAATAAAGGCCCTGAAGCAGGCGCCGGGGACTGATCTGTGTGCATACTGCGTTTGCGAGAACATTCGCATGATGGCGTGCGAAAGGAGCAGATCTCAAAGACAGGAATGGGTACATTTGTCAGAACAATATTCACAATTTTTACACCATTATCGATATCTAGTCACACAACTAATACACATGCATATTGATCTCCTTCTTAACAGTTCAAAGAGGTGCGGGACAAGCTCCTACCAACGGAGCGCGTAGAAGCACTTCAAGAGGAAATAGTGGGATTTTTGCTCGACCAGGTCATAAATCCGAAGGGAGAATACTATTACCCGCTACCGCCCCCATCGAAAAAGACATGAACCACTTCCAATTGTCATCGTGCTCCGAAGGCACCAATCAGGCTAATGCCACTGGCTCCGAAGGCAACATGCATATGTAGGAGAAATTGTATATATATAGCTATACATGTGTGTATGTGTGAATTAATATGGTGGTTTGTGAGACATGATTGATGATATATATGATTGGTTCTACTAGAAATTCTATATATATATATATATATATATATATATATATATATATGCATAACGTATACAATGTGTAGTACCGTAAAATACCAGCAAACCAAAAAGAATTAAAATGGAAAACACAAAATTAAATGAAAAAGAAATCGTAAAACCAAAAACCCCCCAACATTTTAGTACCGGTTGGTGTTACCAACCGGTACTAAAGGGCTCCCGGCCCCCGGAGCTGGCTCATGCCACGTGGTTGCCCTTTAGCACCGGTTCATGCTGAACCGGTACTAAAGGGGGGGGGGGGGCTTTAGTGCCGAAACTTTAGTGCCGGTTCCTGAACCGGCACTAAAGGGCCTTACAAACCGGTGCTATTGCCCGGTTCTGCACTAGTGTACACGGCAGGGTCACAAGAACTATTTGCAAACAAAGAGCCAAAGGGAACTAATATTTGACCGGGGCTGCCGAAAATCGACCATTCCATTTGCCTTTCAGTTTGACTGCAAAGAACAAATAGCAAACATCTTCTATAGTGATGCCAAAATGATCATTGACTATAAAAAATATGGTGATGGTGTGAGACTTGATGCTACTTTTGGGAATAAATGAGGAAAATATTCCATTTGGAGGGTTTGTTGGGTTCAATCATTTCAGAGCTATTTTTGTGCTTCCTACCTAATGATGAGACATAATTTTTTCATTTATTTATTTCAATACGTAACCATAAGAATCCTTGAACTATATTCACTAATCAAGACGCTACAACGGCCAGAATGGTGAGAGAGCAAGTGATTCAAGAAGTCCAACATGGCCTATGTACTTTTCACATTATGCAAAATGCGGACAATACAGAGGTGGAGACAAAAGCCGAAGTATGTCAAATTTTCAATATAATGACTGAGTCTTTGTGTGACAAATACTTGGGACTGCCAGCTATGATTGGAGTGGACAAAGTAAATTGCTTCAAACATCTCATTGAAAGAATTCAGAAAATGGTGAATGGGTGGAAAGAGAGAACCCTGTTCGATGGTGGGAAAGAAGCTTTGATTAAAGCGGTGGCCCAAGCCATCCCTACATATGCGATGAGTGTATTTAAATTCCCGAAAAAAATTGCAAGGGGATCACTGATGCAATGCCGCAGTATTGATGGGGTGATGAGGAAGACCACAAAAGGATGCATTGGTTTGCTTGGTGAAAATGTGTGTGTCGAAGGAGAAAGGGGGTATGGGGTTCCGAGATGTCCAGAGCTTCAACTTAGCCATGTTGGCCAAACAGTGCTGGCGGCTGATTGAGCATAATGAGTCTATGTGTGCAATAGTTTTAAGAGCGAGATACTATCCCACTGGGGACATTTTGATTTGTGAACTGAATAAGGGATATTCTTATATCCGGAGGAGCATTTGGGCAGGCATACAAACATTCAAGAAAGGGTGTATTTGGAGAGTTGGAGATGGTGCTAAGATTAACATCTAGGACGACTGTTGGATTCCCAGTAGCTTTTCAAGGAAAGTGGTTACTGTTCGAGGCAACCAAGTGCTCAAAAAAGTGATCGAACTCATAGACCCAATTATAGGTGATTGGGATGAGCAGTTGATCCGTGATAACTTCTGTCACATAGATGCAGAATGCATCCTACAGATTCCCTTGCACCAGCATGTGATGGAAGATTATGTCGCATGGCACCTGACTAAAACCGGAATTTTTTCTGTTAGATCGGCTTATTATAAACAGTGGGAAGCTACGTATGCAGGAGATGAAGCTGAAGCAAACATGTTTGGTGAGGCTGCACCACATCCAATATGGAAGAAAATATGGAGTTTGAAATTTCCCGGGAAGGTGAAGATCTTTGTCTGGAGATGCTTACATAATGCGATATCGTACTTTTCTGTCTTAGTCAATCGGCACATCGGTAATATCTCGTAGTGCCCAATCTATCGTATGGATGCCGAGGATATAAAGCATGCCATCTTTGACTGTGAGCGAGCTAGAGCACTTTGGTCTGCCTTGGGTATATGGAGAACTATATCAGATGTGCTTTGTTGGTAGACCGACCGGGAGCAACGGTTTTGGAATTCCTGTTATGTGATCAGGCGCTTCAGAAGACGTACTTGGGTCAGTTTGAGCTGCCGGAACTAATCGCAACAGCAAGTTGGTACACTTGGTGGCAGAGAAGGATGCATGTCAGAGGAGAGGTAGTTCAACCGCCGGTGAGAATAGGACCTTCAGTTCATGCCCTCACCCTCAACTTCACCCAAGCAATGACCAAACCTGTGACGACCCCAAGGATAAATACGTGGCCAATAGTTCTGTCGGCGCAACAAGTGTTGAATACTGATGCATCATTTATGGAGGGGGTTAATATGGGTTCATGTGCTGCGATCATTACAGATCACAGAGGAAACTTTATAGCAGCTTCTACCTCACGTTTGGAGCACGTTGCAGATGTAGTTTGCGTTGAAGCTGCAGCACTTCTTGAGGGCCTGAAGCTAGCCCAGAGTTTGGGATACAATGATATCGTGGCAAGGATGGATAAAACCATTGTAGTAAATGCTCTACAACTCAATGAAGGACATTCGATGGTGGCTTCTCGTGTTTTGGAAGAATGCAGAGACTTACTTAGAGATATAGGGAATGCTTTTCTTGAGCATTGTAATAGAGAGTTTAATGTGACACTCGTGCGCTAGCGGAGTATGGACGTGCAAACTGTTAGATGTGTATTGTCTCTCTTGTATTTTGTCACACACATGTATATGTACTAGCCCTTGGCCCTTCAGTGAATGTAGTTGATCATTCCTAACATGGTATCAAATGCTTAGGTTCCTCTCCTTCTCCCGCATGCTCGCAGCTCCGTGCCCCGCTCTCCCGTCGCCGGCCTTGCTCCCCCATCACTGGTCCCCATCGCTGGCCTAGCTCCCCCGCCACCGGTGCCGGCTACCCCTCTCTCGCCCTAGCCTGCGCTGCCCCGAGCTCAGCCGCGGCCTACCGTCGCTGTCCCGTGCCGCCCCGAGCACGGGCGCGGGCTGCCATCGCCGCCTCACGCCGCCCTGCGTCTTCCCGTGCTCGGCCGCGGCCGGCAGCTTCCTCCTCGCGCCTCCCCGCGCCCATCTGCCCCTGGCCACCTGCTGCAGCCCGTGCTGCCCCGGACCGGCTGCTCCCACGCTCGCCCTTCCCCCCGCTTCCTCCGTCGGGGCTGGATCGAGCCTGCGTGAGCCCGATCCCGATCTGGATCGGGTTTCCTGTAGCAGTGTACTGTAGCAGTTGACCAAAAAGGGGGGGGGGGTCCTCATGTCTTCTTCGCGCTATGTCGCCGTTCCTCGGTGCTCGGTGATCTTCGATGGCACCAACTATGCCGAGTTTGCGGGGGTTATGCGTATCCATATGCGCGGTCTCCTTCTATGGGGTGTTCTCTCTGGCGAGGTCCCATGTCCGCCTTGCCCTGTTGCTCCTGTGGCTCCTACCCCGCCAGCACCGCCGGTTCTTCCTGCTGATGCTTCTCAGGCCGATCGCGATGCCGCCAAGGCTCTCGATGATACTGCAGTTGATGCCTATGATCAGCAGATGTCAGCCTATTCGGATGCCCTTTCTGCCTATCGTGATGGTTTGTCTACTTACACTCGGTGCTGCAATGATGATGCTCGTGCTGCTGCTGTTCTTACTACGAGTGTCCTTCCTCAGTTCGCCTCAGAGTTCATGGGACTTGGCACAGTTGCAGCGATGTGGTCTTATCTTTGTCAGCGCTATCAACCCTCGGGTTATGCTCTCTACCTATCTGTGATGCGTCAGGAGCATGCACTCCAGCAAGGTGATTCCTCTGTCGATGAGTTCTATTCATAGTGCTCTGCTATCTGGCGTCAGCTTGACTCTCTTCGGACCGTCGTTTGTGGATCTTGCCGTTGCTGTCAGACTACACAGTCAGATTTGGAGTTTCAGTGGGTTCACGAGTTCTTATCTCGTCTTCGCTCTGAGTTCCAGCCTCGCCGTGCTCACCTTCTTGCTCGTGGTCGTGTTCCTATCTCGGAGGTACTTGCTGAGCTTCGTGCTGAAGAGACCCGCCTTCTCTATGCCGTGTTACTTGTGGTTCCATCAGTGTTGGCCGCCCGAGCTCCTCTGCCACCTGCTCGCCTCACAGCTCCACCACTCCTGCCTCCTTCAGGGGGGTGGGTTGTCCTTCTTATGCTGAGAGGGGCCACTCGCGCCTTGACACCTTCTGTGGCTACTGCTCCCGGACAGGTCACCCAGAGTCTGATTGCCGTGAGAAGAAGCGAGACCAGAGGCGCTCCTCTTCCAGTGGGACTCTTGGATCCTCCTCGACCCCGTCTCTCACTGACCAAGACATTATGAGGCTCAAGCATCTCTTAGCTTCCTCAGGCTCTTTGTCGACTGGCTCCGCTGCTGCTGTGACTGCAGCCACTGCTCCACTGCCGCAGGCATCTACATAGTCAGGTACATCTTCGTGGGTTCTAGATTCTGGAGCCTCTTTTCATATGTCTTCTGATTCTTCCGTGCTGTCTTCTCTCCGACGTCTTGATTCGCCTGTTAATGTTCTTACCTCTGATGGCACACCTCTTCCTGTTGTTAGCCGTGGTCTTCTTTCCACTCCTTCTTTTTCTGTTCCTAGTGTTTCACATGTCCCTCGCCTCACCATAAATCTTTTTTCCGCTGCCCAACTTACTGATTCTGGTTGTCGTGTTATTCTTGATACCGACTCTTGCTCCAGTCAGGATCGTCGCACCAAGGCTTTGGTTGGTGCTGGCCCCCGGCGCCGTGAGTCTGAGGGCCTTTGGGAGGTTGACTGGCTCTGTGTTCCTTCCACTGCCACCACTTCAGCTAGCTCCCATGCTCTTGCTGCCTCTTCGTCTGCGTCCTTCCAGCAGTGGCATCATCTTCTTGGTCACCTATGTGGCTCCCGCTTGTCTTCTTTAGTTCGTCAGGGCCTACTAGGGTCTGTATCTGGAGATGTGTCTTTACATTGTAATGGCTGTAGACTTGGCAAACAGACCCAGTTACCTTATCCTACCAGTGAGTCGGTATCTCAGCGTCCTTTTGACTTAGTTCATTCTGATGTATGGGGTCCTGCTCCCTTTGATTCTAAAGGTGGTCACCGCTATTATATCTTGTTTATTGATGATTTTTCTCGCTACACTTGGCTCTACTTCATGAAATCTCGTAGCAAGGTTCTCTCTATATACAAATGTTTTGCTGCCATGGTTCACACTCAGTTTTCCACGTCCATTCTTACTTTCCGTGCTGACTCCGCAGGTGAGTTTATCTCCCAGCTGTTGCGTGGTTTTCTTGCGGAACAAGGTACTCTTGCCTAGTTCTCATGTCCTGGTGCACATGCTCAGAACGGTGTTGCCGAACGTAAGCATCGTCACCTACTTGAGACGGCTCGTGCTCTGATGATTGCCGCTTCTCTCCCACCCCATTTTGGGCTGAGGCTGTTTCTACATCCACCTATCTCATCAACATACAGCCATCGACTGCTCTACAGGGTGGTATTCCTATGGAGTGTCTCACTGATCGTTCTCCTGACTACTCTGCTCTTCGTATGTTTGGATCTGTGTGCTATGTCCTTCTTGCACCGCGAAAACGCACCAAACTGACTGCTCAGTCGGTTGAGTGTGTTTTTCTTGGCTACAGTGATGAGCACAAGGGCTATCACTGATGGGATCCTGTTGGTCGTCGTCTGCGCATCTCGCGTGATGTGACTTTTGACGAGTCTCGCTCTTACTACCCACGTCCTTCTACCTCGATCTTCTCTGTGGACGACCTTTCTTTTCTTCTTCTCCCTGATACACCCTGCTATGTGCCTCCTCATGTTTTTCCTCCCCCGCCTGCACCGCTCCTTCCTTCTCCTTCCCCACCGACACCATCTTCCCCATCCTCCTCCTCCAACTCTCCACCATCATCTCCAGTCCGTCGCCCTCTCTCACCATTTCCTCTTCACTATACTCGTCGCCCTCGTTCGGAGAATGTTTCTCCTGATGCGCCTTCCACCTCTGGTACACCTCCTTTCACGCCTCCCCCGGTTCATAACCTCCATGCTCGGCCTCGCCCCCCGCCTGATCGCTACTCTCCTAATCGGTACGGTCTCTCTGTTATTGCTCAGCCCACTTCCTATCGGACTGCCATGACTCAGCCTGAATGGCAGCTTGCGATGGCCGAAGAGCTTGCTGCCCTTGAGCGATCTGGCACATGGGATCTGGTTTCCCTTCCTTTCGGTGTCCGTCCCATTACTTGGAAGTGGGTCTACAAGATCAAGACTCGCTCTGATGGTTCTCTTGAGCGCTACAAAGCGCGCCATGTGGCCCGTGGTTTTCAGTAGGAGCAGGGGCGCGATTATGATGAGACATTCGCTCTTGTGGCCCACATGACCACTGTCCGCACTCTTCTTGCTATTGCTTCTGTTCGTCATTGGTCTATCTCTCAACTTGATGTTTAGAACGATTTTCTTAATGGCGAGTTGAGTGAGGAGGTTTATATGCAGCCACCACCGGGGTACTATGCTCCTGATGGTATGGTCTGTCGACTTCGCCGCTTCCTCTATGGTCTTAAACAGGCCCCTCGCGCCTGGTTTGAGCGTTTCGCCTCTGTGGTAACTGCCGCTGGTTTCTTGCCCAGTGATTCTGATCCTGCGTTGTTTGTTCACACATCTCCTCGTGGTCGGACTCTGCTCCTTCTCTATGTTGATGACATGATCATCACTGGTGATGACTCTGACAACATAGCCTTTGTTAAGGCTCGCCTCCGCGACCAGTTCCTCATGACTGATCTTGGTCCACTTCGCTATTTTCTTGGGATTGAGATCTCCTCGACCTCTGATGGATTCTACATCTCCCAAGAAAAATATATTCAGGATCTTCTTGCTCGCACTGCTCTCGGTGATGAGCGCACTGTTGTGACTCCTATGGAGCTCAACGTTCAGCTTTGTGCCTCTGATGGTGACCCTCTCCCTAACCCCACTCGCTATCGTCACCTTGTTGGTAGTCTTGTCTATCTTGTTGTTATGCGTCCTGATATTTCCTATCCTGTTCATATCCTTGGTCAGTTCTTTGCAGCACCCACCTCTGTCCACTATAGTCATCTCCTCCGTGTCCTACGCTATCTTCATGGCACGCTCTCTCAGCGCCTTTTCTTTCCCCGCTCCAGCTATCTTGAGCTCCAGGCCTACTCTGATGCTACCTAGGCTAGTGATCCCTCTGATCGACACTCGCTGTCTGCGTATTGTGTTTTTGTTGGTGGCTCTGTTATTGCCTGGAAGACAAAGAAACAGACTGCAGTTTCTCGCTCGAGTACAGAGGCTGAGTTGCGAGCCATGGCTATGCTGACGGCTGAGGTGATCTGGTTACGGTGGTTACTTGAGTTGGTGTGTCCACTCCTACCTCGGCTCTCTTATTGTCAGACAGTACTGGTGCTATCAGTATTGCGCGTGACCCGATGAAGCATGAGCTCACCAAGCACATCAGTGTGGATGCCCACTTTGTGCGTGTTGCTGTGCAGGATCAGACTCTCGCCCTTCACTATGTGCCCTCTGAGTTACAGTTGGCGGACTTCTTCACGAAGGCTCAGACTCGAGCGCAGCATAGTTTTTTTCTCTCCAAACTCAGTGTTGTTGATCCACCATGAGTTTGAGGGGGGTGTTAGATGTGTATAGTCTCTCTTGTATTTTGTCTCACACATGTATATGTACTGGCCCTTGGCCCTTCAGTGAATGTAGTTGCTCATTCCTAACACAAACAATCCGTCATTGTGGATCGAGGCGCCTCCTAGCTTCCTTGCCAGTTTCTTGGCAGACGATGTATGCGTTATTTAATTTATAATAAAGCTAGTCATGAAGGCCTTCCCATAAAAAAATGCGGCCAAACAATTATGTAGGTACGTACAATTATGATGTTAATGATTAATAGGAACCGTCTCTTCTAGCAGATTTTAGTGCATGCACATATGAGTATGGTTTTGAAGAAACTTTTAACACTATCCAAAGCAATCTTTGTTTGATAGCATTTATAAGGTAAAGGCGTAAAGGATAAGTGGGAAGAATGGTACATGAGGAATTTTTTCACCTTGGGAACGCATAGCACACAAGTAAGTGAGAGTTTAAAGGTTGATCTAATGCACTATCCGAAGTTTGGTTAGACAACATCCATTTTTATCAGACCGTTCAGAAGAGTTATGACAAGAAAAACATATACAAAGGTCATTTCAAAATGAAGACACCCATGTTGGTGAAAGCAAATTAAAATTTACATCTTGATATATCTGAGTGTTTTCAATATGAATACGAACGATCTACAACACCATGTGTTCAAGAACTAGCGGGACATTATAACAAGAATTCAAAGTTATTAGCAATCTAGCATAACAATTAAATAGCTAAACGTAGTTGTGCATAATTCGAGAGAATGAAACTATTATGCAGTCATTTTTTGGAAGTCCTTAACATGACAAATATTAAATTGTATCCTGCATATTACATATCTAATCGTTAGCCTCCAGAAGCATAGTCGGGATCTAGTCAACAAAGTCATCAATGATTTGCTAGATCTAGAAGCCGAGAGGGCTTTAGATTTGATTCGTAACTTAGCTGCCGTCAAACCCATGAATGATTCCGAGATTGATGCCTTGGGTGTTCGGGTGCTCGAGGATTTTTGTGCCGATCTTGCACCTCCCCTCCCGGAACCGGAGGAGGAGGATGAGAGTCTCGAGATGGATGTTGTTGGTCCCCCTAAAACGGGGAGTGAGGACCGGGTCGATGCGAGGACCGGCCCTAAGCGCAAATGGAAGCGCAAGATTTATCCAATGTCTACTGTGCGTAGGAGTGCTAGGATCCGCACCGCTAAAAAATTCCACGACGAGATATGAGAGGAATCTTTTGGAATAGCAGAGGTCTTAAGGACTTGGCTAAAAGAAGATTTCTCGCAGATGCATCCATCGAGCATCGATTAGATTTTATTGCGTTGTCGGAAACTGGTAGAGAAAATTTGTCACCACAATTTCTTAACACTCTATCGGGGGGTATTGATTTTGACTGGCATTGTCTGGCACCACGAGGGAGGTCGGGAGGGATCTTACTTGGTGTTCGATGCGATTCTCTCGAAGTTCGAAGTGTGGTCATGGGAGATTTTGCTATAAAGTTCAGGGTGCGATCCAAGGTCGACGGTTTTGACTGGGCTCTGGTGGCGGTGTATGGTGTTGCGCAGGCAGAATTCAAACCGGATTTCCTGGCCGACCTGATTAGAGTCTGTGGCTCTGAGCAGCCCCCCATTCTCGTTGGGGGTGACTTTAACATTATTAGGAGATGTGACGAGAAGAACAATGATAATTTTGACGGGAGATGGTCGTTTATGTTCAACACTATTATTGAAAGCTTGGATCTGAGAAAGATTGAGCTTTCAGGTAGGAAGTTTACTTGGGCCAACGCCATGCCAAATCCAACGTTTGAAAAGTTGGATCGGGTACTCGCAAGTGTCGAATGGGAATAGAAGTTTCCCTTCGTAATAGTTCAGGCTCTCTCTCGCGGGATTTCTGATCACACGCCTCTTTTTCTTGACTCCGGTGGGGCTACTTACTCGGGCAATAAGAATTTGTTCTCGTTCGAGCTTATGTGGTTTGAAAGAGAAGGCTTCCTGGATCTCGTAGCCAGAGAGTGGGCTAAGGATGCAGGCGGGAGGAATGCGCTTGAGCGCTGGCAGAATAAGATTAGGCATCTGAGAAGTTTCCTACGTGGATGGGCTAAACATCTCAGTGGGATTTATAGGGTTGAAAAGGAACGGCTCCTTGCCCTCATTCAGTCTTTAGATGTAAAAGGAGAAACCACGGTGTTGCTAGCCACCGAGCTTCAAACTAAGCTTGACGCTGAGATGAGGTTGAAAGAACTTCTTCGTGAAGAAGAGTTAAAGTGGGCTCTGCGGGCCAAGGTACGAAGAGTGGTCGAGGGGGACACGAACACTCAATTCTTCCATATGATTGCAAATGGCAAACATAGGAAGAAGAGAATCTTCTAGCTGGAACAAGATGAGGGTACGATTATCGGTTAGGATAATTTGAAGCTTTACGTTACTGAGTACTACAAATGATTGTTTGGACCACCAGAGGAGAACTGTGTGTCTCTGGATGAGTCTAGAGTCGAAGATGTACCTCAACTCACTGCTGTGGAGAACGATATATTAACAGCCCCTTTTTCGGAAAAGGAGGTTCTCGAGGCCGTTTCCCAGATGAAAAATAATAAAGCACCCGGTCCGGATGGTTTTCCGGCTGAGTTTTATAAGAAGTGTTGGCATATTATTAAAGGGGACCTATTGCCGATGTTCCATGATTTGTTCTCGGGAAATTTGCAGCTTTTCCAGCTTAATTTGGAACAATAACCCTGCTTCCTAAGAAAACAGAGGCCGTCAGAATCGAGCAATTTCAGCCTATCTGTCTTCTGAATGTCAGTTTCAAAATCTTTACCAAGGTTGGGACAATTAGGCTAACACAGATTGCGCACGCCGTGGTGCAGCCTACTCAAACGGCTTTCATGCCGGACAGGAACATCCTGGAAGGGGTGGTGGTCCTTCATGAAACGCTCCATGAGATCCACATGAAAAAACTGGATGGGGTTATTTTCAAAGTGGATTTCGAGAAGGCATATGATAAAGTCAAATGGCCATTCCTTCAACAGGCCTTGCGCATGAAGGGCTTTGACGAGGCTTGGCGACGCCAGGTGGAAGCATTCACGCAAAAAGGGAGTGTTGGAATCAAAGTGAATGATGATATAGGTCATTATTTCCAAACACATAAGGGATTGAGACAAGGCAATCCTATGTCTCCAATATTATTCAATATTGTGGTGGACATGTTGGCGATCCTGATAGGAAGGGCAAAAGAGGCCGGTCAGGTGGGTGTCTTGGTGCCTCATCTGGTTGATGGTGGTGTGTCCATCATGCAGTACGCTGATGATACTATCATCTTCATGGAATACGATTTGGCAAAAGCGAGAAACATGAAGTTAGTGTTATGCTTATTTGAACAATTGACGGGGCTTAAGATTAATTTTCATAAAAGCGAGTTGTTCTGCTTTGGTAGAGCCAAAGATGAACAAGAGGCATATAGACAATTGTTCAGTTGTGAAGTTGGGGCTCTACCTTTTACGTATCTAGGTATTCCCATTCACCATATTAAGCTAACAAATAGCGAGTGGAAGTGCATAGAGGATCGGTTTGAGAAGAAACTGAGTTGCTGGAAGGGAAAACTCATGTCTTATGGAGGCCGGTTGATCCTTATTAACTCAGTGCTCACGAGTTTACCTATGTTCCTCTTATCATTCTTTGAGGTCCCAGTTGGGGTTAGGAAAGGGCTGGACTTCTATCGATCCCGATTCTTTTGGCAGAGTGATGAACTTAAGAGAAAATATCGACTGGCCAAATGGGATATTATCTGTCGACCAAAGGACCAGGGGGGCTTGGTATTGAAAATTTAGAAGTCAAGAACAGATGTCTGCTTAGCAAGTGGCTTTATAAGTTGGCGCTTGAGACGGAGACAACATGGGCGCAGATTTTACGTAGTAAATATTTGCAGTCCAAGACCCTATCCCAGGTCACTATGAGACCAACTGATTCACCGTTCTGGAAGGGGCTCATGAGAATCATAGCTACCTTCTTTAACAGAACTAGACATATTGTCGGTAATGGTAATGACACTCGATTTTGGGAGGATACGTGGCTTGGCGACGTGCCTTTGGCAACCCAGTATCCGTCCCTTTATCGTATTGTTCAGCGCCGTGAGGCTCTTGTTGCCACGGTTCTACAGTCCAGTCCGCTCAACATTCAGTTTAGGAGGGTGCTTGTGGGTGACCGATTGGAAGCATGGCTTCACTTGGTTCGTAGATTGATGGGGGTTCAACTAACTCCTCAGCCCGATCAGTTGTGGTGGAAGCTTACTAGATCTGGGGAGTTCACAGTTAAATCGATGTATATCGATATCATTAACTGTAGTGTGATTCCTAATTCTAAAGAGGTTTGGAAAGTTAAGGTCCCCTTAAAGATTAAAGTGTTTATGTGGTTTGTACATAAACAAGTAATTTTAACAAAGGACAATCTAGTTAAGCGCAACTGGATAGGTTGTACTAGGTGTAGTTTCTGTGATCGGGAGGAGACCATCAAGCACCTCTTCTTTGACTGCCCTTTGGCACGAGGCTTGTGGCACTCTGTGCAAATTGCCTTTAACATTACTCCTCCGAATTCGGTCAACACGTTATTCGGGACGT
This sequence comes from Triticum monococcum, assembly GCA_034509565.1. NCBI lineage: Eukaryota > Viridiplantae > Streptophyta > Magnoliopsida > Poales > Poaceae > Triticum > Triticum monococcum. The sequence goes on from CM067847.1 coordinate 704,557,167, forward strand.
GGCTTGCTGGGATAGAGTCCGAAACAGTTAGACACATTCGTGTAGGAGTTTGTGCGTTGTTATGGGCAATTTGGAACTGCATAAATGATTTGGCTTTTAACAGAACAACAACTATTCATTTTTTGCAGGTTTTATTCCGGGCTACTGCGCTGATCCGTATGTGGTCCTTACCCACTCCGACGGAGGCCAAGAAGCGTTTGGTTACTATGTGAGCTTGCCGCTCCTTTTGTTTGCAGACTTTAAGACCTTGTTGAACCTCATTTACTTTTTTTAATAAATGTGGCCGTATGCATCGTTCTGATGCAGAGGCCGGGGAGTCCCTCTTTTCAAAAAAAAGTCAACAAAGTCATGGAATAACTGTAGTAGAAAATCCAAAGCTGGAGGCCTTTCAGCACAAAAAAATTCTTTCATTCAAATTGCACAACCTTTTTGAAGTACACAAATTGGATAACTTTGCCACCCAAACATCTATCTTTGAATAGTGTTGGTAGAATTAGTAAGCAAGTTGATGCATGCGCATATAATTCTGATAGGAGTCATGATGCCAGTGGGACTCCTCAAGAATTAAATGATCTGTTGAGCATTGCATGCCTGCAAAATAGACAATTGAAAACAAAAGTTCAAAGAGAAAGAAAGAAAATAAATCACCTAATGCTGGAGCAGCAGAACAACCACCGAATTTATTTCAATAATTCTATAGTACTCCCTCCATCCTAAAATTCTTGTCTTAAATTTGTTTAGATACAGATGTATCTAACACTAAAACGTAACTAGATACACACTACAGGAAAAAACTTTAAAGCCGTGTACCCAAAGAACTCGGCTTATGTCGATATAAACTCGGTTTATATGTAAGCCGAGTCAAACTCCCGGCTTATATGACACGGTTTACACTTGATCGGCTTATATACTATAAGCCGAGTGCCAGTGGGAAAACACTCGGAGCGTGATAAAATCATGATTTTCTTACACGGCGTGGGCACATGTGATATAGGACGGATGGTAATTTTTCATAATTTTTTTATGATGCAGAAGTATCTGAATACTTTATGCGGCGTGGGCACTTTATGCGGATTGATCTTCGCGTGTTTACGATTGTGACCGGCGGTTTCCGGGGGCTAGCCATGCCGCCAAATCTTGCATTGGGGCCTCTTAGACGTCTAGAAGTGTGGTGGCGGGTACGCTAGGGTGTCGAAAGAGTCATGAAAATATTAAAGTGGCGTTAAATTAAGAATTTCACAAATAAAATCCATGAAAACTAGTTGACAAAAAGTAGTTTAGAATAATAATACTAATTAAGTAATAAATATAAATGCAATGAAAACCATCTTAAATTAATTTCGCACAAATGTTACGCGTTGCAAAAAATGCACAAAAATATAAGCCTAGTGCTTTCATGGGGCACACGGCTTATATGTCCTATAAGCCGAGTGCCTGCTTCGGACACACGGCTTATATGTCCTATAAGCCGAGTGCTTGTTTCGGCACACATCTTATAGGCTGCTCCGTGACGGCGCCGTCAACCACTGCCGTTGCAGACACGTGGCAGATGTCTTTGCCGAGCGTGTCCTGTAAGTCGAATGCCTTTTTCCCATAGATACCGTGTGTTTTATATAAGCCGTGAGCTTTTTTGCGAAACTCGGCTTATAGATGACCATAAGTCGAGTTCCTCGTATTTACCGCGTGTTTTTTTCTTGAGACTCGGCTTAGAGGAGCATAAGCCGGGTGCCCGAAAAAAAGCACTCGGCCTATAGGCTAACACACGGGAAACCAGAATTTTCCTGTAGTGACATCTGTATTTAGGCAATTTTAAGACAAGAATTTTGGAACGGAGGGAGTACAAATAAAATAAGCTACTGTATTCTGCCTTAATGTTGAGAGTTGTTGCATTACCCAACAGCAAGGACAAAAAAGATCAGCACATCACATAATCATTTAATAGATAGAAATCAAAATTGTTTTGATGAAAACTTGGATTGATAGGCTACTAAAGAGAAGAAAGGTAACACCATCAGAGGTATTTCCCAAATTGTATAGTACAAATAAATTAAGTTGCAGTAAAAACACCACCTGAGGTATTGTCAAGAAGCAGTCGTACTAAAAAAGTTTAGATGCATATTACCAAAGGACTACGAAGGTAGACCCTAATTTTGTAGTACAAATAAGCAATGTTGCAGTACTCTATTTTAACTCTCTGAGTTGTTGTATTGCCCAACAGCCCGGAAACAAAGACCAGCAAATAACAAAATAATTTAATAGCTAAAGAAATTTCTTTCAGAAACGAAGAGGATTTTCAAGAAAATGGAATCATTAGAAATTACACAGACCTATTGATGGTACTCATCGATTATAATTATGTGTCAAAAAACATTTCTAGCGATGAATTTTTATATGTCATATAACTGTCAATAATCCAGAACTGAACTTTTGAAGATATTGGCATCATGAATTCAGAAATACCAATGCCCGAAGTCGTTCATTTCTTAAGTTAATAAATTTGTTCAGAAAATGCTACTCATTTCTTCATTGCACCAAGCTGTTTAGTAATTTTGGAAACTTTGTTCAGAGTTCTTAGTGTTAAAGTTTGACAACACATTCATCCAGTTGAAGTACTAGTTGTTTCATCTGTCATCTGTGTTGTTTACTCGTGTTTGAGGGGCTTCCATATTGAGATGAACATGCATGTTTGTTCACACTATAGCAGCTTCTTTACATGTTGAAAATCTTACAAGATGCATGTTGACGCTGCCTCTCCTCGCAGCGCCTTCTTCTTCTTCTTGGCTGTCTCTCACAGCTCAACCTTCTCTTTTGTGGTTTCTCTCAAACACACATCATGGAAGAAACTCTCAGGAAACACACACGCACCCACGCATGGACCAAGAAAGAAGGAGGCAATAGCTTTGCAAGAGACACCTTCCTCTTGGTCAGCCGTGGCTACATCTTTTTCTCAGCCCTCACGGCCTCATTTTATTCATTACTCCAACGCAAGGTTATATATACAAAGGACCACAGACTATGCCATGCACTCACGCACAACAGCCCACTACCACCACAAACTAACCATTGCATGCAATACCCACGGCCTAAACTCTCTCCATGGTCCAAATGGCTTGGCAGCCACTTGTGACCAGGACACTACATGCATGCATCAACTACTAGCAACGATACTCTCCGCCAGGACTAAACGAACTCACGCATGGACAGCTAGTCCAACAAACAGAACGATCGGCCGGTTCACCCGACCCAATTTGATGCAGTCCATCAGCCTCTGATACGTCTTGCCGCTTCTCATGCAGCACCATCGGCATCTCGCCGTGCTCGCCACCTCACACGGCATCCTGACATCTCACCTCCTTGGCACACTCAGCTGAAGCCTTCACCGGATGAACACCACACTAGACTAGACTACATGCGAAACTCAAACATGCTAATAAAAAGAATCAAGATTAAAGCTAACATTCACCCCCTAATCTTGATCCTCCAATCTTCAACACGGATCACCCTCAGCAACTTGATGACGCCATCGCAACACCGTACTTGCTATGGACGACGTCATCGCAATGTCGATCACCACCGCACACCATCTTGTCATAGATGACAGCATCGCAGCGCCAACCACCCGCCATGGACCATCTTGCCGTGGATGACGCCATCGCAGCACCGGTCACCATGGCGTCATGCCGCACACGACGGCCTCCACTTGATGCGGACCACACCTTCGCGGCGCTGATCACCACGCCATCATCATCTCGCGGCATCGCACAGCAATATTTGTTGGCTTCGCACCAACTCTCCATCATGACCATGTCATCGCGCCATCCCCATGGTCGGCATCGCACCGACTGAACTGACGGCATCGCACCGCCATACATCTTAGTAGCAGTGTCACACCGTGTCTCTTTGTGACGGCATCACACCATCGTCGTGGTAGCATCGCACCTCTGTCTCCTCCTAGTGGCATGACATCGCAACCGGCCACCCGCGACATCTCGCCGCCGACGGCCTCCACCTCGCACCGACGTCCTCCATCTCACATGGAGTCCGTTGCGTCACCGTCGTCGTTGCCGCAGCCGTCGCCTCTGCCACGGATCGACAAGGCTCTGATGCCAATTGTTGACGCCGCCTCTCCTAGCAGCGCCTTCTTCTTCTTGGCTGTCTCTCACAGCTCAACCTTCTCTCTTGTGGTTTCTCTCAAACACACACCATGGAAGAAACTCTCGGGAAACACACACAGTCCCACGCATAGACCAAGGAAGAAGGAAGCAATAGCTTTGCAAGAGACACCTTCCTCTTTGTTATATTTGTGTCGAATATTATGTACGCAAGGGGTTACGTGGACTTGGAGTTGTAATTGGTGTGGTGAGGTACGAGTTGTGTAGGAGTCGGACACTTGTATCCTAGGCCTCTTATATACGGAGGGGCACCACACGTTGTAACCCATCATGACGACTTAATAGCAACAGGTACGCGGGGGAACCGACGGCTTGTGTCGGCACCCGGGCGGCCGGTGTTGCGGTATCTTGGGGAGGAGCGCCCGTAGTCATGCCCCGGGGATGTAGCCATATCGGTGAACCTCGTTAACAAATATCGTGCCTCGGTGTGTCGTCTATGATCTTGCATTAGGGTTTTATTCTAACAAGTAGTATCATGAGCAAGGTTGCGAGAAGGCTATGCGGAAGATCATCCGGAGGTACGAGGATCATGCTCGACGGGTGCCATGGAACGTACGATTGGCGCAAGGTGGAGCATGGCGGTGATCGCGGAGGCGGTCGGTGGTGTCGGACACTTCGGGCAGGAGGCCTGGACCGTTCGATGGGCTGCGGCCAGTAAGGATCGGCTAGACGTGGCGATCGGACCGGCGTAGTGGCTGTTGAAGACGTTGCGGAGGCGACGGATTCGGCTCGCGATCAGACCGGCGACCAGACGTGGGGGACGGCCGGATAGATCGGAGTGTGAGGGCATCGAGACGATGCGCTCGGTGTTGTACAAGGGCGGCGGTGCGGCACTGCGGACGGATTGTGTTGGCGACGCGGGTGGCCAGGGTACGGCACGGCTCGTGCACGGACGATGCGCGAGGTGGCTACTGTTACGGCAGGGTTGGCGTTGGTGAGTACACGTGACGAGGCTGAACAGATTGCTAGCAAGAACCAAGATCAGAGACGGCGTTAGCTGTTCGTCGGAATTTGCGGCGAGTTTTTCTGAGACAAACGGAATCGAGCAGGTCAGGCTTGGTAGCGGCGCTGCGTACGCGAGACGGCACTCGGAGCCCACGGAGGACGCGTGTGGGAGTCGGTCTTGGCAGCAGCGCAACGCACGGCAGCGCGCAACGCGTAAGGCAAAGGCGTGTTGGGAAGGAGTCCAGGCGAGATTGGCGTACATGCATGACGGTTGTGATTAAACAAAAGGCTTAGCGTCGGCTGGTGGAAGTTGTTTGGATTGGTATGCGTGCATGTTGGGAAAAGGCTGATCATAGTTGGATTTGTTTTAGGAGACGGCAAACCTTGACCGTAAGGCTGTGGCACTCGGTGTCCGTGTGAGAAAAGGAAAAGACAGGGCCGCGATCCAGCGGTAATAAAAGGCTGGGTGACGAGGCTGGCAGGGCACAAAAAATCAATCTGCAGGTTTAGGAAAAAGGTGGAGAAGCCAGTTTTGACGAAGAGCGGGTTCCACAGGAATTTCTGAAGGGCAGACAGGAAGTTTGTGTAGGTCAGATTTCTTGGTAGATTGCATACTGCGGCGTGGCTTCAGACGAGGAATACGGGATCAGTGATCTTTTTCGTGAGGAAGTCGCAGAAGAAAACAAGGGTGGTCAGACCGGCGGCAACAGGTCGGTTAGATCGCGGCTCGGCATGGCGCCGGGATTCACCAGATTTGATTTGGAGAAATTCGATGGCACGGGTAACTTCGGTCTATGGCATACAAGAGTCAAGGACATTCTGGCGCAGCAGGGAATCTTGAAGGGTTTGCAGGAGACGAAGCCGGCCAAGGTTGACAACGATGCGTGGGAGGATATGCAAGTGCAGGCGGCCGCTACCATACGGCTCTGTCTTGCGGATCAGGTCATGTATCATGTCATGGACGAAGATACTCCTAAGGGAATTTGGGACAAGTTGGCAAATCGTTATATGTCCAAGTCAGCGACCAATAAGCTGTATTTGAAGCAAAAGTTCTATGGGCTGAAGATGCAGGAGGGGTCGGATCTTGTGGAGCATGTGAATGCCTTTAATCAGTTGGTCACGGATCTAGCGCGTTTGGATGTGAAGATTGAGGACGAGGATAAGGCACTACTTCTTCTTGTTTCGTTGCCACCGTCCTATGAGCATTTGGTCATTACATTGACACATGGAAAGACAACCGTCAATAATGAGGAAGTTACTGCAGCGTTGCTTGGACATGAGTTAAGGAAGCAAAAGAATGCTACAGAGGAGAGTACTCAAGGTTTGGGGTTGGCAGTTAAAGGTTATCAGCTCAGGAAGGGACAGGAGGCGGAGAAGAAAAAGAAGAAAAAGGCGCGGTGCTACAGGTGCAAGGACTGGGGACATATAAAGAGGGAATGCCCAGAACTCAAGGGTGCGGCAAGTGCTAATGCGGCTACTCATGGTGATGACTCAGACAGCAGTAGTGATGTTCTCGAAGTATCAAACATGCGGTCAACAAAAGCTGAAGCGTGGATGTTGGATTCAGCTTGCTCTTTTCATGCGATGCCCAACAGGGAGTGGTTCTCTTCGTACAAGTCTGGTGAGTTTGGTTTAGCCTATGTGGGCGATGACATAGGTTATCGTGTTGCTGGAGTAGGTGACATCAAAATCAAGATGTTTGACGGAGTTGAGCGGATGCTTCGGGGAGTCAGGCATGTGCCAGGGCTAAGGAAGAATCTAATTTCGCTTGGTGTTCTTCATGATGGTGGTATGGAATTCCGTTGTGATCGGGATACGAAGACCATGGAAATCATGGAAGATGGGGTGACTGTGATGATAGGAGAGATGACGGCTTCGCATCTTTACAAGTTGCAAGGGAGCACTATTGCAGGTGGAGCCATGGGGAATGGAGCTGCAAGAGTAGCAGTGGAGTCTCACGGTGGCGGCGGGTTTGGCCCGTCGGGTAGCTCTCAGTAAGCTACAAAGGAGACAACCCAAGTCCGGAGTACATGAAGGTTCGAGCATGGACGACTTCGAAGTGGTGGAGAATATTCGCCAAGGTGGAGTTTGTTATATTTGTGTCGAATATTATGTACGCAAGGGGTTACGTGGACTTGGAGTTGTAATTGGTGTGGTTAGGTACGAGTTGTGTAGGAGTCGGACAGTTGTATCCTAGGCCTCTTATATACGGAGGGGCACCACACGTTGTAACCCATCATGACGACTTGATAGCAACAGGTACGCGGGGGAGCCGACGGCTTGTGTCGGCGCCTGGGCGGCCGGTGTTGCGGTATCTTGGGGAGGAGCGCCCGTAGTCATGCCCCGGGGATGTAGCCATATCTGTGAACCTCGTTAACAAATATCGTGCCTCGATGTGTCGTCTATGATCTTGCATTAGCGTTTTATTCTAACACTCTTGGTCAGCTGTGGCTACATCTTTTTCTCAGCCCTCACAGCCTCATTTTATTCATTACTCCAACGCAAGGTTATATATACAAAGGACCACGGACTATGCCATGCACTCACACACAGCAGCCCACTACCAGCACTAACTAACCACTGCATGCACTACCCACGGCCTAAACTCTCTCCATGATCCAAATGACTCGGCAGCCACTTGTGATCAGGCCACTACATGCATGCATCAACTACTAACAACGATACTCTCGGCTAGGACTAAAGGAACTCACACATGGACAGGTCCAACAAACAAAACGACCGGCCGGTTCACCCGACCCAATTTGATGCAGTCCATCACGGCTCCAGCCTCTGATACGTCTTGCCGCTTCTCATGCAGCACCGTCGGCATCTCGTCATGCTCACCGCCTCACACGGCATCCTGGCATCTCACCTCCTTGCCGCGCTCAGCTGAAGCCTTCACCGGACGAACACCACACTAGACTAGACTACATGTGAAACTCAAACGTGCTAATAAAAGGAATCAAGATTAAAGCTAACATTTACCCCCTAATCTTGATCCTCCAATCTTCAACACAGATCACCCTCAGCAACTTGATGACGCCATCACAACACAGTACATGCTATGCACGACATCATCACAATGCCGATCACCACCGCACACCATCTTGTGGTAGACAACGTCATCGCAACACCGACCACCCGTCATGGACCATCTTGCTGTGGATGACGCCATGGTAGCACCGGTCACCATGGCGTCGTGCCGCATACAACGGCCTCCACTTGACGTGGACCACGCCTTCGCGACGCTGATCACCACGCCATTATCATCTTGTGGCATCGCACCGCAATATTTGTTGGCTTCGCACCAACTCTCCATCATGACGATGGCATCGCACCATCCCCGTCGTTGGCATCGCACCAACTCGAGTGACGGCATCGCGCCGCCGTACATCTTCTTAGCAGCATCGCACCACGTCTCCTTATGACGGCATCGCACCATCGTCGTGGCAGCATCGCACCGCCGTCTCCTCCTAGCGGCATCACACCGCAACCGGCCACCAGCGGCATCTCGCCGCCGACGGCCTCCACCTCGCGCCGACGTCCTCCACCTCACATGGAGTCCGCCGCGTCGCCGTCGTCATTGCCGCAGCCGTCTCCTCAGCCATGGATCGACAAGGCTCTGATGCCAATTGTTGACGCTGCCTCTCCACGCAGCGCCTTCTTCTACTTCTTGGTTGTCTCTCACAGCTCAACCTTCTCTCTTGTGGTTTCTATCAAACACACACCATGGAAGAAACTCTCAGGAAACACACACACACCCATGCATGGTCCAAGGAAGAAGGGGGCAATAGCCTTGCAAGAGACACCTTCCTCTTGGTCAGCCGTGGCTACAACTTTTTCTCAGCCCTCACGGCCTCATTTTATTCATTACTCCAACGCAAGGTTATATATACAAAGGACCACGGATTATGCCATGCACTCACGCACAGCAGCCCACTACCACCACTAACTAAGCACTGCATGCACTACCCACGGCCTAAACTCTCTCCATGATCCAAATGACTCAGCAGCCACTTGTGACCAGGCCACTACATGCATGCATCAACTACTAGCAACGATAATCTCGGCTAGGACTAAACGAACTCACGCATGGACAGCTAGTCCAACAAACAGAACGACCGGCCGGTTCACCCGACCCAATTTGATGCAGTCCATCACGGCTCCAGCCTCTCACACGTCTTGCCGCTTCTCACGCAGCACCATCGGCATCTCGCCGTGCTCGCCGCCTCACACGGCATCCTGGCATCTCACCTCCTTGGCACGCTCAGCTGAAGCCTTCACCGGACGAACACCACACTAGACTAGACTACATGCGAAACTCAAACATGCTAATAAAAGGAATCAAGATTAAAACTAACAATGCATTCTCTTTTTTATCTGAAGTTTTGTTTTGTTGGATTATATTGAATAATATAATAAATATGACTTTGTTCACCCTTGGATGCCGGGGGTTTCAACCTCATTTTCAAAAAAAGGAAAATAAATAAAATAAATCACAAGTTTTAGTCCAGGTAACCGCTTCTTTCTCTTTTTCTCTTAAGTTTTAGTTCAAGAACCACAACCACAACAACTGGCAGAAAATGCAGACTACAGAATGGCACTAGAGTACTACAAAGGAGTTGGGACGTATGATGTTGTTGGAAGGTTGATGGAGCAGTTATCTTATGCCCCTGACTGCTTCTACAAGCAAGGGGAGTCGAGTCCTGAAAAAGCATGGCCTTTGCAAAACATCATTGGCTGAAGCTACAGCAAATGCACAGCTGAAGATGAGTCGACACAAGACTCATTCTTATATAAGCATAGGCGGCATTTCATCTCTGCGTTAAATCAAGAATGCGACCTGCAAGTATTCGATCGTGTCCTAGTTGCAGTTCTAACAACATATGTGACAACTAGCTGCGTACTGACAACAGGTCTTCTACAGATATGGTTTTCCCCATGGGCCCCAAGTTGAAGTAATAGATAACTAGTGAAACATAACACCAATGTAGTCATACTAGTTGACAATCAAGCTAGTTTCTAGGGCTCTAGAAGTTAGAGCTATCATGTGGTTCGAGATTAGAGGGAAGGAGAAAAATAAGGACTTCTATAAATAAGGACAAGTAAGAGCAGGCGCTCGATGCCCTTGTCCACGAGTGTGCACTAAATCTAGCCGGTCCCCTCAAGCCTAGGGTTCTAGCTAGACTGCATTTTTGTGGAAATAAAGTAGTGAGTTCAAGGTGATGTACAACAGAATACATAATTGTCGTAGGTTCACTAGAAGATCAACACACATAACTTATCAGGACAATCTATCAACATCATCGTCCCCTCTCTTATCGTTCATTTTCTTCTTTTTATTAAAGATTCAGTCACATCATTTTTTCCCAGAAAAGCTAATCCCATTCTCACGGACTTACTAATAAGGGGAAACTTTAACATGCTCCCTCTTACCCCTGCTTTTTTACATGTGATGTAAGAAGGTAAGAGTTAATCTGACAACTCATTAACGAGATCAACATGTGAAAAGAGGGGGTAAGAGGGAGCATATTCATTCTCTTATTTTGGACCTCAAATGGTGATATAGTTTGGAAAATAACCTGATTCAGTATGCAACATATTGATCCGCAGATTCCTAAATAAAATACCATTAAAGGGAGCACCGATTCGGTGCCCAGGCTCATCTGCAGCCGCGATGAACAAAAAGTTCAAATCAAATACTAGAATTTTCTTTAAATTCCAAATTTTCGGCATGGTAGATAATTCGGTGCGTAAGGTGTGCTTCAAAGTTCAGATCATTTGGACATTTTTGTAGCTCTCAGCAAACAAGACAAATTTGGGGTCCGTAAAAAAGTTTACTGGTCATGTATTGTTCTAACCCGATTTGTCCTTTTTGCCGGGAGCTACTCATATGTCCAAATGATCTGAAATTTGAATCACACCTCACACACCAGATTATCGACCATGCCAAAAAATGTGGATTTTTTTTTGCATTTTATTTGTTTTAATGTGATTTTTTTTTCTTGACCGGTGCAAATGAGCCTAGGCTTAGAAATGGACTTTCGACCATGAAATGGCACATGTGAAAACTTTAACTTACCTAGCATTTCATAGAATTTCTGGCAAAAAAAATATTAGTGCTTTAAAAGTTTGAAAGGAAATAAAATTCTGAAATCCGTGAAATAGATAAAATTCGTAATATGCAATAAAGAGATTATTTGAACATTGATTTGGTATTAATGGGTGATGTTAGCGTGTGTAAATTGCTTTGCTTTGTCCTATGATTAGTAGTAATGACAAGTAAGTTAGGATTCTTTTTTTGCGAGTAAGCAAGGTTGGAATTTAAACTTCAAGCTCATGAACTAAATAAGCAGCTCGTGACTGAACTTGAAATAATTGCTGAATGGCTAGTGTTGAGTTTTAATTTGGGCTCTTTAAAAGACCGAAGATAAGAACCTCAATCCTGAAAAATAGACCTAGCCCATTTGGCCCATCATGCAAGAAAGGTATCAACCCAACAAGGCATTCTTGCTTGTCTATCCCTAACAGCTTCGTTTAGTGCGAAAAATCTTACAGGCCTCGTTCTCTTTAGCTCTCAAGGTTTCGTTCACATGGCACTCTTAGGTTGATCTCTATCCCGTTCGAACCCAACGGGTCGAACGGGTCCTTGACTCGCGCCCTGATCGGGGGCACCCAACCAAACCATGGTTGGTGGGCCCCCTGTGACCCGTGCTATATAAACAGAGGTGGGGGCCGAGGCACGTTTTACGAAGTTAATCGCTGCCACAATCCCCACCAACACTCCCTTCCGATCTAGGATCAGCGCGGCGCTCACGGGAAGCACACCACCGCCGCCATCCCTGTCCACATCGCCGCCGTCACCACACCACCATGGTCGTCACTGGATCGAGCTCATCCGCACCAAAAGAAGGTAGGTTCACCGGATCTACTAGCCTACTCCGATCTAAGGCCTATCAATGGTTTCAGAGCCAGATCGGGCTAGTTGATTTCGGTACAAAGAAGAAGAAAAAAAAAGTAGAAATTTTTTGGAAATTGAAAAGTAAAATTTTCAGAAAAAGAAAAGTTCATGAATTTTATAAAGGACATAATAAAGTTCATGAATTTTGTTTTAGTAAAATAAAAGTTTCTATAAAATGTAAAAAGTTCATCAATTTTTTTTCATGTTTTTCCGCTGCGTGAATTTTTTAGTACTGCTCTTTTACAAAGAAAATAAAAGTTTAGATAGAATTATGTTTTTAAGAGCATGTTAAAGTGATTATTAGAATGAATATGATTATGTTATGTTTATGACCAACGTTATTAATAACATGATCATGTTTTAGTATTGAAATTTAAAGGTGCATTTATTTCTAATTTTTGCCCAATGGTAATATAGATTTAATTGCATAGACAATTATATGTTTAATTTGACCAACGTTAGATTAATGCATATGCTTGTTATATTGATGTCACTTAAATTGTGATTTCAGGAGGCTTTCACTTGATGAGTTGCCTAAAAGAAGTTCTGACACTTAGAGGTGACAATTGTTGGGGAGCCTAGTAATTTCAAAAACATTCCTACGCACACACAAGATCATGGTGATGCATAGCACCGAGAGGGGAGAGTGTAGTCTACGTACCCTCATAGACCGGCAACGGAAGCGTTGACACAACGTAGAGGAAGTAGTCGTACATCTTCCCGATCCGACCGATCCAAGTACCGAACGTACGGCACCTCCGAGTTCTGCACACGTTCAACTCGGTGACGTCCCTCGAACTCCGATCTAGCAAAATGTTGAGGGAGAGTTTCGTCAGCACGACGGCGTGATGACGGTGATGATGTTCTACTGATGCAGGGCTTCGCCTAAGCACCGCTACGATATGACCGAGGTGGAATATGGTGGAAGGGGGCACCGCACACGGCTAGGGAACGATCACGAAGATAAACTTGTGTGTCATGGGGTGCCCCCTTGCCCCCGTATATAAAGGAGGGAGAGGAGGAGGTGCGGCCGTACCTAGGGGTGCGCCTGGAGGAGTCCTACTCCCACTTCTTGCCTTGTTGGAAAAGGAAGGGGAAGGGAGAAAGAGGAAAGGGGGGCGCCACCCCCCCCCCCTTCATTGTCCTATTCGGACTAGGGGGGAGGGGGCACGCGGCCTGCCCGGGCCGGCCCTCCTCTTCTCCCTTATGGCCCATGTAGGCCCAATAACCCCCGGGGGGGTTCAGGTAACCCCCCGGTACTCCGGTAAAATCTCGATTTTACCCGGATTGTTTTCAATATCGAAATATAGGCTTCCAATATATCAATCTTTATGTCTCGACCATTTTGAGACTCCTCGTCATGTCCGTGATCACATCCGGGACACCGAACAACCTTCGGTACATCAAAACACAAAAACCCTAATTACGATCGTCACCGAACATTAAGCGTGCGGACTCTACGGGTTCGAGAACTATGTAGACATGACCGAGACACGTCTCCGGTCAATAACCAATAGCGGAACCTAGATGCTCATATTGGCTCCTACATATTCTACGAAGATCTTTATCGATCAGACCGCATAACAACATATGTTGTTCCCTTTGTCATCGGTATGTTACTTGCCCGAGATTCGATCGTCGGTATCTCAATACCTAGTTCAACCTCGTTACCGGCAAGTCTCTTTACTCGTTTCGTAATACATCATCCCGCAACTAACTTATTAGTTGCAATGCTTGCAAGGCTTAAGTGATGTGCATTACCGAGAGGGCCCAGAGATACCTCTCCGACAAACGGAGTGACAAATCCTAATCTCGAAATACGCCAACCCAATAAGTACCTTCGGAGACACCTGTAGAGCACCTTTATAATCACCCAGTTACGTTGTGACGTTTGGTAGCACACAAAGTGTTCCTCCGGTAAACGGGAGTTGCATAATCTCATAGTCATAGGAACATGTATAAGTTATGAAGAAAGCAATAGCAACAAACTAAACGATCAAGTGCTAAGCTAACGGAATGGGTCAAGTCAATCACATCATTCTCCTAATGATGTGATCACGTTAATCAAATGACAACTCATGTCTATGGTTAGGAAACATAACCATCTTCGATCAACGAGCTAGTCAAGTAGAGGCATACTAGTGACACTCTTTTTTGTCTATGTATTCACACATGTATTATGTTTCCAGTTAATACAATTTTAGCATGAATATCAAACATTTATCATGATATAAGGAAATAAATAATAACTTTATTATTGCCTCTAGGGCATATTTCCTTCAGTCTCCCACTTGCACTAGAGTCAATAATCTAGATTACACATTAATGATTCTAACACCCATGGAGCCTTGGTGCTGATCATGTTTTGCTCGTGGAAGAGGCTTAGTCAGCGGGTCTGCAACATTCAGATCCGTTTGTATCTTGCAAATTTCTATGTCTCCCACTTGGACTAAATCCCGAATGGAATTGAAGCGTCTTTTGATGTGCTTGGTTCTCTTGTGAAATCTGGATTCCTTTGCCAAGGCAATTGCACCAGTATTGTCACAAAAGATTTTCATTGGACCCGATGCACTTGGTATGACACCTAGATCAGATATGAACTCCTTCATCCAGACTCCTTCATTTGCTGCTTCCGAAGTAGATATGTACTCCGCTTCACATGTAGATCCCGCCACGACGCTTTGTTTAGAACTGCACCAACTGATAGCTCCACCGTTCAGTATAAACACGTATCCGGTTTGCGATTTAGAATCGTCCGGATCAGTGTCAAAGCTTGCATGAACGTAACCATTTACGATGAGCTCTTTGTCACCTCCATATACGAGAAACATATCCTAAGTCCTTTTCAGGTATTTCAGGATGTTCTTGACCGTTGTCCAGTGATCCACTCCTGGATTACTTTGGTACCTCCCTGCTAGACTTATAGCAAGGCACACATCAGGTCTGGTACACCGCATTGCATACATGATAGAGCCTATGGTTGAAGCATAGGGAACATCTTCCATTTTCTCTCTATCTTCTGCGGTGGTCGGACATTGAGTCTTACTCAACTTCACACCTTGTAACATAGGCAAGAACCCTTTCTTTGCTTGATCCATTTTGAACTTCTTCAAAACTTTTTCAAGGTATGTGCTTTGTGAAAGTCCAATTAAGCGTCTTGATCTATCTCTATAGATCTTAATGCCCAATATGTAAGCAGCTTCACCGAGGTCTTTCATTGAAAAACTTTTATTCAAGTATTCCTTTATGCTATCCAGAAATTCTATATCATTTCCAATCAATAATATGTCATCCACATATAATATCAGAAATGCTACAGAGCTCCCACTCACTTTCTTGTAAATACAGGCTTCTCCAAAAGTCTGTATAAAACCAAATGCTTTGATCACACTATCAAAGCGTTTATTCCAGCTAGGAGAGGCTTGCACCAGTACATAAATGGATCACTGGAGCTTGCACACTTTGTTAGCTCCCTTTGGATCGACAAAACCTTCTGGTTGCATCATATACAACTCTTCTTCCAGAAATCCATTCAGGAATGCAATTTTGACATCCATTTGCCAAATTTCATAATCATATAATGCGGCGATTGCTAACATGATTCGGATAGACTTAAGCATCACTACGGGTGAGAAGGTCTCATCGTAGTCAATCCCTTGAACTTGTCGAAAACCTTTCGCAACAAGTCAAGCTTTGTAGACAGTAACATTACCGTCAGCGTCAGTCTTCTTCCTGAAGATCCATTTATTCTCAATTGCTTGCCGATCAACGGGCAAGTCAACCAAAGTCCACACATTGTTCTCATACATGGATCCCATCTCAGATTTCATGGCTTCTAGCCACTTTGCGGAATCTGGGCTCACCATTGCTTCTTCATAGTTCGTAGGTTCATCATGATCTAGTAGCATGACTTCCAGAACAGGATTACCGTACCACTCTGGTGCGGATCTTACTCTAGTTGATATATGAGGTTTGGTAGTAACTTGATCTGAAGTTTCATGATCATTATCACTAGCTTCCTCACTAATTGGTGTAGGTGTCACAGAAACTGGTTTCTGTGATATACTACTTTCCAATAAGGGAGCAGGTATAGTTACCTCATCAAGTTCTACTTTTCTCCCTCTCACTTCTTTCGAGAGAAACTCCTTCTCTAGAAAGGATCCATTCTTAGCAACGAAAGTCTTGCCTTCGGATCTTTGATAGAAGGTGTACCCAACAGTTTCCTTTGGGTATCCTATGAAGACACATTTCTCCGATTTGGGTTCGAGCTTATCTGGTTGAAGCTCTTTCACATAAGCATCGCAACCCCAAACTTTCAGAAATGACAACTTTGGTTTCTTGCCAAACCATAGTTCATAAGGTGTCGTCTCAACGGATTTCAATGGTGCCCTATTTAACGTGAATGTAGCCGTCTCTAAAGCATAACCCCAAAACGATAGCGGTAAATCTGTAAGAGACATCATAGATCGCACCATATCTAGTAAAGTACGATTTCGACGTTCGGACACACCATTACGCTGTGGTGTTCTGGGTGGCGTGAGTTGCGAAACTATTCCGCATTGTTTCGAATGTAGACCAAACTCGTAACTCAAATATTCTCCTCCACGATCAGATCGTAGAAACTTTATTTTCTTGTTACGATGATTTTCAACTTCACTCTGAAATTATTTGAACTTTTCAAATGTTCCAGACTTATGTTTCATTAAGTAGATATACCCATATCTGCTTAAATCATCTGTGAAGGTGAGAAAATAACGATATCCGCCACGAGCCTCAATATTCATCGGACCACATACATCTGTATGTATGATTTCCAACAAATCCGTTGCTCTCTCCATAGTACCGGAGAACGGTGTTTTAGTCATCTTGCCCATGAGGCACGGTTCGCAAGTACCAAGTGATTCATAATCAAGTGATTCCAAAAGTCCATCAGTATGGAGTTTCTTCATGCGCTTTACACCAATATGACCTAAACGGCAGTGCCACAAATAAGTTGCACTATCATTATCAACTCTGCATCTTTTAGCTTCAACATTATGAATATGTGTATCACTACTATCGAGATTCATCAAAAATAGACCACTCTTCAAGGGTGCATGACCATAAAAGATATTACTCATATAAATAGAACAACCATTATTCTCTGATTTAAATGAATAACCATCTCGCATCAAACAAGATCCAGATATAATGTTCATGCTCAATGCTGGCACCAAATAACAATTATTTAGGTCTAAAACTAATCCCGAAGGTAGATGTAGAGGTAGCGTGCCGACCGCGATCACAGCGACTTTGGAACCATTTCCCATGCGCATTGTCACCTCGTCCTTTGCCAGTGTTCGCTTAATCCGTAGTCCCTGTTTCGAGTTGCACATGTTAGCAACAGAACCAGTATCAAATACCTTGGTTCTGCTGCGAGCTTTAGTAAGGTACACATCAATAACATGTATATCACATATACCTTTGTTCACCTTGCCATCCTTCTTATCCGCCAAATACTTGGGGCAGTTCCGCTTCAAGTGTCCAGTCTGCTTGCAGTAGAAGCACTCAGTTTCAGGCTTAGGTCCAGATTTGGGTTTCTTCTCCTGAGCAGTAACTTGCTTACTGTTCTTCTTGAAGTTCCCCTTCTTCTTCCCTTTGCCCCTTTTCTTGAAACTGGCGGTCTTGTTGACCATCAACACTTGATGCTCCTTCTTAATTTCTACCTCCGCAGCCTTTAGCATTGCGAAGAGCTCAGGAATTGTCTTATCCATCCCTTGCATGTTATAGTTCATCACGAAGCTCTTGTAGCTTGGTTGTAGTGATTGAAGAACTCTGTCAATGACACTATCAACAGGAAGATTAACTCCCAGTTGAGTCAAGTGATTATGATACCCAGACATTTTGAGTATATGTTCACTGACAGAACTATTCTCCTCCATCTTGCAGCTATAGAATTTATTGGAGACTTCATATCTCACAATCCGGGCATTTGCTTGAAATATTAACTTCAACTCCTGGAACATCTCATATGCTCCATGACGTTCAAAACGTCGTTGAAGTCCCGATTCTAAGCCGTAAAGCATGGCACACTGAACTATCGAGTAGTCATCAGCTTTGCTCTGCCAGACGTTCATAACATCTGGTGTTGCTCCAGCAGCAGGCCTGGCACCTAGCGGTGCTTCCAGGACGTAATTCTTCTGTGCAGCAATGAGGATAATCCTCAAGTTACGGACTCAGTCCGTGTAATTGCTACCATCATCTTTCAACTTTGCTTTCTCAAGGAACGCATTAAAATTCAACGGAACAACAGCATGAGCCATCTATCTACAATCAAACAGAGACAAGAAAGATACTATCAGGTACTAAGTTTATGATAAATTTAAGTTCAATTAGTCATATTACTTAAGAACTCTCACTTAGAAAGACATCCCTCTAATCTTCTAAGTGATCACGTGTGTCAGTGTCAAAACCGGCGGATCTCGGGTAGGGGGTCCCGAACTGTGCGTCTAGGCTGGATGGTAACAAGAGGCAAGGGAAATGAAGTTTTACCCAGGTTCGGGCCCTCTTGATGGAGGTAAAACCCTACGTCCTGCTTGATTAATATTGATGATATGGGTAGTACAAGAGTAGATCTACCATGAGATCGGAGAGGCTAAACCCTAGAAGCTAGCCTATGGTATGATTGTTGTTCTGTATGTTGTCCTACGGACTAAAACCCTCCAATTTATATAGACACCGGAGAGGGTTAGGGTTACATAGAGTGGGTTACAATGGTAGGAGATCTACATATTCGTATCACCAAGCTTGCCTTCCATGACAAGGAAAGTCCCTTCCAGACACAGGACGGAGTCTTCAATCTTGTATCTTCATAGTTCAGGAGTCCGGCTGAAGGTATAGTCCGGCCATCCGGACACCCCCTAATCTAGGACTCCCTCAGTAGCCCCTGAACCAGGCTTCAATGACGACGAGCCCGACGCGCAGATTGTCTTCGGCATTGCAAGGCGGGTTCCTCCTCCAAGTACTTCATAGAAGATTGTGAACACAAAGATAGTGTCCGGCTCTGCAAAATAAGTTTCCACATATTGCCATAGAGAGAATAATATTTACACAAATCTAATCTGCTGACGCATTCCGTAGTGTGACATCGCACCACGACCAAGCCTTTATTCGAATCGTTTTATTGTCCCACCTCAGCGTGTCATGCAAGGTGGTTTCCTGGGCATGTCTCGTCGAAGCAGAGATCGTGTCCCCTTATTCCGGGATTCTCATCAATACGGGCGTGGGTAACCCAACTGCGCCATTGATTACGGTGCTTGGAGATAAGCGAGTTTAACTAGGCTGGTGGGGACATGTAGTTGCGTCCACCCATATAAGGGGATAAGGATCCACATTTTCACCTACGCCTTCTTCCTCCTTTGCCTATCCATTTTCGCGCACTTGAGCTCCAGCGCCCAAGTCCGCACTCCCCACCTCAACCTTCTACAGACATGTCCGGAGCGGGAGGCAAGTGGATGGTCTCCTCCATCAAGGAGGGACACATCAAAAAACTGAGGAAGGCCGGATACTTATCTAACGACATCGCATACCGGCTTCCCGAAGAGGGGCAGCTCCTCCCCACCCCAAGGCCCCATGAGAGGGTAGTGTTCCTTCCCCACTTCCTCCGTGGACTGGGCTTTCCTATCCACCCATTTGTCCAGGGACTCATGTTCTACTACCACCTGGATTTCCATGATCTGGCCCCGAACTTTATCCTCAACATCTCGGCGTTTATCGTCGTGTGCGAGGCTTTCCTCCGCATCCACCCCCATTTCGGCATATGGCTCAAGACTTTCAATGTCAAGCCGAAGGTGGTGCGCAGCAACCAGGTGGAGTGCGGAGGCGCCATGGTGGGCAAGATGCCCAATCTCTTATGGCCCGAGGGCTCCTTTGTGGAGACCGTGAAGGCGTGCCAATCGGGGTGGTTTTACATCACCGAGCCACGCGACCCTGAGTGGGTCGCAGCCCCCGAATTCCGGTCCGGACCCCCAACGCGGCTCATGTCCTGGAAAGAGACGGGCCTGTCGTGGGGCAGCAAAGGAGAGCTGACTGGACTGCAAACATGCATCCAAACCCTGGTGAACAAGCAGCTCAAGCTTGTCAACGTAGTCCAGGTTATGCTCATCCGCCGGATCCTCCCGTGTCAACAATAGGCCTTCAATCTGTGGGAGTTCAACCCGGCGTAGCACCGAACTCTGAGCAGGCTCTTCGACATGACATACGAAGATGCCTGGAAGGTGCATTTCAAGGGCGCCGAGGCTCCCGCATCTGCTACTGAGGATCGCGGATTCAGCGCGCGGCGACACGCTAGCGCGGTAAGTTGTTTGTACTTTTTACAGGGTATTAGTTTTTCATAGTTTAACTCTATGCGGGATCTAAGCTCCCTTACCTTTGACAGGATTGGCCGGCGAAGTCCGGATAGATCGACTGTCTGGCTCCTTTACCCGGAGACCCAGCCGATGCCCGCTTGGCGAAGCTGCTGGTTCTGGCACCCTATGTGGTGCCGGAGAAGAAGGCCACGAAGAAGGCCACGGGGACACAAAAAAGTGCCCGGCGCCAGGAGGTGTCGGGTTCATCATCCGACGGCTCCAAGGCGCATTCCTCCCGTGAAGACGAGGAGGAGGAAGAAGAGACCTCTCCCCCTCCAGCGGGGGGAGAGAAGAAAAGGAAGGCCGCCCTCACTGGGGAGGCCGAAGGTTCCAAGAAGGGGAAAACCCTTCCTCCGGACTACTCCACCAACGCCGACGACGGCGGAGAGGAGTGGCCGCTCAGGGCCAAGCCCCTGGCGAAATCGTAAGTATCCGGATACCAGAGTAATTCATAGTATTCCTTTATTGCATAGCTCTCCCTTATGTCGAATATGATTTTGCAGCCCACCCAAAGACCGGCTTGACGCGTCGTCGAGCGGTTCACTGGACTCATCGGATGTGAACTCGCTTCCGACGGCTCCCTCCCCCCGCCCTACCGACGACGCCGAAGTGTTGTCCCAACAGGTTCCAAGCCAAGAGGAGGTGGTCCTGGGGGCGCCGCAAGGCGACCTCCCGGACTCCAGGAGTAAAGGGGATAAAACACCCCAGGGCTCCAAGTCCGGCTCTAGGCCGGACACCGCTCCGGAACCTTCAAAGGTTCCACAGTCCGGCGGGCGACCTCCTTCCAAGAGGAGCAAGCCCACTGTGCCGGTGAACCCCGTCAAACCGGAGGCGCCGGACAATCTGTTGGAGGTGCTCAAAGGCGCCTCCATCGACGAGGAGCACCACACCATTATGAGTGCGGTGGTCCAGAAGGTTCAGTCCGCCAAGAGTAGACTGACTGAAGCTTGTGCTAGCCTTTTAACAGGCTTTGAGGTAAGTAAAGAATGTGTAAATAATATTACCGCATAGACAGTAGCCCCTGATGCTCTGTTTGGCGTTTGGGAAGAAAAGCCGAATAGAGGATCGAATAAAATTCGCAGGAGTCTAACAAAAAGGAGTCAATTTGCGTATGCAGGCTTCTCTGCTGGCTTCCGCCACACTGACTGCGGAAGTGGACATGCTAAAGCAGAACCTCGAGCAGTCCGAGCAAGAGCTCGGGCGTGCCAAGAAGTAGCTCGAGGACAAGGAAGGTAAGAAATACCTTGTTTAAATATATATAAAAAAAGTGTAATTGCAAAAAATAACAGGATTATCGTGGCTATTGTAGGTTCCACGTCTGAGGTGGCAACCCTTAAGCAAGCGCTGTTCGAGGTCGAGAAGAGGGCGGCCACGGAGCGCACCGAGCGGGAGAAGTATGAGGCCCAGGTTGGCAAGGTGCTGCCAAGGCCGAATCCCAGAAGACCCTCCAGGAGTTGGATGCGGTGAAAAAGATAGCGGCGGATAAGGCATTCTTTATGCAAAGCAAACACATAAACGTGAGTTACTTGTTACTTACCCGAATCCAGAGCTCTCCAGGAGCATTCGCAGATCTTCCCCGTAGCGTGTCCGATGCCGCCGCATTCTATCGAGCCGAGGAGGGCAGCTCGACAGAGAAGGTGTTCTGGTCTCAGTATGCTGAGGCCGGACACCCTGTGCCCCTGAGCGACCAGCTGAAGCAACTGGTCGAGCTCCACAAGGCGGCCGAACAGGCCATGAAGTGGTTGTGGCCTGGAGAGGCTCTACCTGGGAGCTATTTCGGGCTGGTGCGGCGGCTGGTGGGGGCCTGTCCAAGACTCGAAGTCATCAAGCGCTCTGTCTGCATTGAAGGTGCCCGTAGGGCCCTTTCCCGTGCTAAGGTGAACTGGGGCAAGCTGGATGCTGAGAAGCTTGTGAAGGACGGGCCATCGCCGGGGAAAGAGCATCGCAAGCCCGAGAATTATTATAAGGATGTTCTGGAGGGTGCGCGCCTTATGGCGGATGAATGTTCCAGGGATGTAATTTTTTAGTAAAACTCGCTCATTTTGTCCTGTGCGCTGAAAACTTGTTCATATGCGCTAAGCAATACTATTGGAATTTAAAATATTACCTTCTGTGTGGCTGTTTATCAATTATGAGAGATGGCGAGTCGTCGGCTTCTGCCCCCGTGCCGCTAGTGCTGGGGTGTTCGGGGATAAACCCGAGCGCTCTTTTTCCCATGTTTGGGTCCTTCGAGGGAGGCGCTCAGCACAACGAACAAGGCAATCGGACTATAATGCGTGAACACTCTCACTTAGCCATAAACTTCTATAATTTTAAATTTTGGCGAAGCCCCTGGTATTCGGAAGACCGAGTTCGGCGCGCTATCCACGCCTTGGCCGGACAGAGCCGACTCCTCGCTCTAAGCGGCATAAGTCTTTGGGGACTCGAAAAACCTCTCGAACAGCGACCAGCTCTCGCTTCATCATGACAGTCAGTTTTAGCTTTCCCTACTGACAATAGTAGAAAAAGGGTCAAATGTGAAGCACATTAGTGCCGATTTGAATTTGAGCCGGCACTAATGTGACCATTAGTGCCGGTTCCAACGGCTAGGCGGGCGGGCATCATTAGTAACGGTTCGTGCGCAACCTTTAGTACCAGTTCATGCCACGAACTGGTACTAATGAGGCTATGTCAGGCTATGGTCAGGCTGGGGCCCCCACAAAGACCTTTAGTACCGGTTCATGCCCTGAACCGGTACTAGAGTTTCTTAGTAAGCTGATTTTTAGTCCCACCTCGCCAAGAGAGAGGCAGTATGAGCGGTTTATAAGCCGTGAGTGCACAGACAATGACGAAGAGTTGCAATGCTCACCTGCATGTTGATTAGCTTCAAGCCTTGCGGAATAGCATAGATTGCACTGAGCTATGTGCAGTGCAGTCGACACTATTCCGAATTGCTTGAAGCAAATTAACCAGCATTGCACCTCTTTTTTATTTGTAATAACTTATTTGAACTCTGGACTTCTTTTGTGTTCAGTATGCAGCATTCAAAGCGACGTCATCAATTTCCAACATGTTCTGACATCATTTGATGTTTTTCGGCCATTTACCTAATTGTTTACAGCGCTAAATGACCGTGAAATTGAAAATCACTACAAAGTGACTTCTGAAAATGTTGAAACTTGGCATGGTATCATCATTTCACCCGCATAGCATGTGCGAAACAGTAGAGAGGGTCACGGCAAAAACTGGACGCACTACGTGTACAAACTGGACAAACTCTTTCGGAGTATCAGTGTTTCGGACGAGAACTCATCTGTTACATGGGCACTTCAATGTTTTTTAAATTTATTTGAACTCCGGACTTTTTTTGTGTTCAGTATGCAGCATTCAAAGCAACGTCATCAATTTCCAACATGTTCTAACATCATTTGTTGTTTTTCGGTTATTTACCTAATTGTTTAGAGATCTAAATGACCGTGAAATTGAAAATCTCAACAAAATTACTTCTGAAAATGTTGAAACTTGGCATGGTATCATCATTTCACCTGCATAGCATGTGCGAAAGAGTAGAGAGGGTCACGGCAAAAACTGGACGCACTTCGTGTACAAACTGGACAAACTCTTTCGGAGTATCAGGGTTTTGGACGAGAACTCATCTGTTACTCGGGCACTTCAATGAATTTTAAACTTACTTGAACTCCGGACTTCTTTTGTGTTCAGTATGTAGCATTCGAAGCGACGTAATCAATTTCCAAGATGTTCTGACATCATTTGTTGTTTTTCGGTCATTTACCTAATTGTTTAGAGAGCTAAATGACCGTGAAATTGAAAATCACTACAAAATGTCTTTTGAAAATGTCGAAACTTGGCATGGTATCATCATTTCACCCGCATAGCATGCGCGAAAGAGTATAGAGGGTCACGGCAAAAACTGGACGCACTTTGTGTACAAACTAGACAAACTCTTTCGGAGTATCAGGGTTTCAGATGAGAACTCATCTATTACACGGTAACTTCAATGTTTTTTAACCTTACTCGAACTCCGGACTTCTTTTGTGTTCAGTATGCAGCATTCAAAGCGACGTCATCAATTTCCAACATGTTCTGACATCGTTTTTTGTTTTTCGGTCATTTACCTAATTGTTTAGAGAGCTAAATGACCATGAAATTGAAAATCACTACAAAATGACTTCTGAAAATGTTGAAACTTGGCATGGTATCATCATTTCACCCGCATAGCATGTGCGAAAGAGTAGAGAGGGTCACGGAAAAAACTGGACGCACTACGTGTACAAACTGGACAAACTCTTTCGGAGTATCATTGTTTCGGACGAGAACTCATCTGTTACATGGGCACTTCAATGTTTTTTAAACTTATTTGAACTCCAGACTTCTTTTGTGTTCAGTATGTAGCATTCAAAGCAATGTCATGAATTTCCAACATGTTCTGACATCATTTGTTGTTTTTGGTTATTTACCTAATTGTTTAGAGAGCTAAATGACCGTGAAATTGGAAATCACAACAAAATGACTTCTGAAAATGTTGAAACTTGGCATGGTATCATCATTTCACCCGCATAGCATGTGCGAAAGAGTAGAGAGGGTCACGGCAAAAACTGGACGCACTTCGTGTACAAACTGGACAAACTCTTTTGGAGTATCAGGGTTTCGGACGAGAACTCATCTGTTACACGGGCACTTCAATGAATTTTAAACTTACTTGAACTCCGGACTTCTTTTGTGTTCAGTATGTAGCATTCAAAGCGACGTCATCAATTTCCAACATGTTCTGACATCATTTGTTGTTTTTCGGTCATTTCCCTAATTGTTTAGAGAGCTAAATGACCGTGAAATTGAAAATCACTACAAAATGTCTTCTGAAAATGTTGAAACTTGGCATGGTATCATCATTTCACCCTCATAGCTTGTGCGAAAGAGTATAGAGGGTCACGGCAAAAACTGGACGCACTTTGTGTACAAACTAGACAAACTCTTTCGGAGTATCAGGGTTTCGGATGAGAACTCATCTGTCACACGGGAACTTCAATGTTTTTTAACCTTACTCGAACTCCGGACTTCTTTTGTGTTCAGTATGCAGCATTCAAAGTGACGTCATCAATTTCCAACATGTTCTGACATCGTTTGTTGTTTTTCGGTCATTTGCCTAATTGTTTAGAGAGCTAAATGACCGTGAAATTGAAAATCACTACAAAATGACTTCTGAAAATGTTGAAACTTGGCATGGCATCATCATTTCACCCGCATAGCATGTGCAAAAGAGTAGAGAGGGTCATGGCAAAACTGGACGCACTTCGTGTACAAACTGGACAAACTCTTTCGGAGTATCAGGGTTTCGGACGAGAACTCATCTGTTACACGGGCACTTCAATGAATTTTAAACTTACTTGAACTCCGGACTTCTTTTGTGTTCAGTATGTAGCATTCAAAGCGACGTCATCAATTTCCAACATGTTCTGACATCATTTGTTGTTTTTCGGTCATTTACCTAATTGTTTAGAGAGCTAAATGACCGTGAAATTGAAAATCACTACAAAATGTCTTCTGAAAATGTTGAAACTTGGCATGGTATCATCATTTCACCCGCATAGCTTGTGCGAAAGAGTATAGAGGGTCACGGCAAAAACTGGACGCACTTTGTGTACAGACTAGACAAACTCTTTCGGAGTATCAGGGTTTCGGACGAGAACACATCTGTTACACGGGAACTTCAATGTTTTTTAACCTTACTTGAACTCCGGACTTCTTTTGTGTTCAGTATGCAGCATTCAAAGCGACGTCATCAATTTCCAACATGTTCTGACATCATTTGTTGTTTTTCGGCCATTTACCTAATTGTTTAGAGCGCTAAATGACCGTGAAATTGAAAATCTCTACAAAATGACTTCTGAAAATGTCGAAACTTGGCATGGTATCATCATTTCACCCGCATAGCATGTGCGAAAGAGTAGAGAGGGTCACGGCAAAGACTGGACGCACCTTGTGTACAAACTGGACAAACTCTTTCGGAGTATCAGGGTTTCGGACGAGAACTCATCTGTTACACGGGCACGTCATCAATTTCCAACATGTTCTGACATCATTTGTTGTTTTTTGGTTATTTACCTAATTGTTTAGAGAGCTAAATGACCGTGAAATTGAAAATCACAACAAAATGACTTCTGAAAATGTTGAAACTTGGCATGGTATCATCATTTCACCCGCATAGCATGTGCGAAAGAGTAGAGAGGGTCACGGCAAAAACTGGACGCATTTCATGTACAAACTGGACAAACTCTTTCGGAGTATCAGGGTTTCGGACGAGAACTCATCTGTTACTCGGGCACTTCAATGAATTTTAAACTTACTTGAACTCCGGACTTCTTTTGTGTTCAGTATGTAGCATTCGAAGCGACGTCATCAATTTCCAACATGTTCTGACATCATATGTTGTTTTTCGGTCATTTACATAATTGTTTAGAGAGCTAAATGACCATGAAATTGAAAATCACTACAAAATGTCTTCTGAAAATGTTGAAACTTGGCATGGTATCATCATTTCACCCGCATAGCTTGTGCGAAAGAGTATAGAGGGTCATGGCAAAAACTGGACGCACTTTGTGTACAAACTAGACAAACTCTTTCGGAGTATCAGGGTTTCGGATGAGAACTCATCTGTTACACGGGAACTTCAATGTTTTTTAACCTTACTCGAACTCCGGACTTCTTTTGTGTTCAGTATGCAGCATTCAAAGCGACGTCATCAATTTCCAACTTGTTCTGACATCGTTTGTTGTTTTTCGGTCATTTACCTAATTGTTTAGAGAGTTAAATGACCGTGAAATTGAAAATCACTACAAAATGACTTCTAAAAATGTTGAAACTTGGCATGGCATCATCATTTCACCCGCATAGCATGTGCGAAAGAGTATAGAGGGTCACGGCAAAAAATGGACGCACTTCGTGTACAAACTAGACAAACTCTTTCGGAGTATCAGGGTTTCGGACGAGAACTCATCTGTTACACGCGCACTTCAATGTTTTTAAACTTATTTGAACTCCGGACTTCTTTTGTGTTCAGTATGCAGCATTCAAAGTGACGTCATCAATTTCCGACATGTTCTGACATCATTTGTTGTTTTTTGGTCATTTACGTAATTGCTTACAGAGCTAAATGACCGTGAAATTGAAAATCGCTACAAAATGACTTTTGAAAATGTTGAAACTTGGCATGGTATCATCATTTCACCCGCACAGCATGTGCAAAAGAGTAGATAGGGTCACAGCAAAAACTGGACGCACTTCGTGTACAAACTGGACAAACTCTTTCGGAGTATCAGGGTTTCGGACGAGAACACATCTGTTACACGGGAACTTCAATGTTTTTTAACAATACTTGAACTCCGGACTTCTTTTGTGTTCAGTATGTAGCATTCAAAGCGACGTCATCAATTTCCAACATGTTCTGACATCATTTGTTGTTTTTCGGCCATTTACCTAATTGTTTAATGCGCTAAATGACCGTGAAATTGAAAATCACTACAAAATGACTTCTGAAAATGTCGAAACTTGGCATGGTATCATCATTTCACCTTCATAGCATGTGCGAAAGAGTAGAGAGGGTCACGGCAAAAACTGGACGCACCTCGTGTACAAACTGGACAAACTCTTTCGGAGTATCAGGGTTTTGGACGAGAACTCATCTGTTACACGGGCACTTCAATGTTTTTTAAACTTACTTGAACTCCGTACCTCTTTTGTGTTCAGTATGCAGCATTCAAAGCGACATCATCAATTTCCAACATGTTCTGACATCATTTGTTGTTTTTCGGTCATTCACCTAATTGTTTAGACAGCTAAATGACCATGAAATTGAAAATCACTACAAAATGACTTCTGAAAATGTTGACACTTGGCATGGTATCATCATTTCACCCGCATAGCATGTGCGAAAGAGTAGAGAGGGTCACGGCAAAAACTGGACGCACTACGTGCACAAACTGGACAAACTCTTTCGGAGTATCAGTGTTTCGGACGAGAACTTATCTGTTACATGGGCACTTCAATGTTTTTTAAACTTATTTGAACTCCGGACTTCTTTTGTGTTCAGTATGCAGCATTCAAAGCAACGTCATCAATTTCCAACATGTTCTGACATCATTTGTTATTTTTTGGTTATTTACCTAATTGTTTAGAGAGCTAAATGACCGTGAAATTGAAAATCACAACAAAATGACTTCTGAAAATGTTGAAACTTGGCATGGTATCATCATTTCACCCGCATAGCATGTGCGAAAGAGTAGAGAGGGTCACGGCAAAAACTGGACGCACTTCGTGTACAAACTGGACAAACTCTTTCGAAGTATTAGGGTTTCGGACGAGAACTCATCTGTTACACGGGCACTTCAATGTTTTTTAAACTTACTTGAACTCCGGACTTCTTTTGTGTTCAGTATGCAGCATTCAAAGCGACATCATTAATTTCCAACATGTTCTGACATCATTTGTTGTTTTCGGTCATTTACCTAATTGTTTAGAGAGCTAAATGACCGTGAAATTGAAAATCACTACAAAATGACTTCTGAAAATGTTGAAACTTGGCATGGCATCATCATTTCACCCGCATAGCATGTGCGAAAGAGTAGAGAGGGTCACGGCAAAAACTGGACACACTTCGTGTACAAACTGGACAAACTCTTTCGGAGTATCAGGGTTTCGGACGAGAACTCATCTGTTACACGGGCACTTCAATGAATTTTAAACTTACTTGAACTCTGGACTTCTTTTGTGTTCAGTATGTAGCATTCGAAGCGACGTCATCAATTTCCAACATGTTCTGACATCATTTGTTGTTTTTCGGTCATTTACCTAATTGTTTAGAGAGCTACATGACCGTGAAATTGAAAATCACTACAAAATGTCTTCTGAGAATGTTGAAACTTGGCATGGTATCATCATTTCACCCGCATAGCTTGTGCGAAAGAGTATAGAGGGTCACGGCAAAAACTGGACGCACTTTGTGTACAAACTAGACAAACTCTTTCGGAGTATCAGGGTTTCGGACGAGAACTCATCTGTTACACGGGAACTTCAATGTTTTTTAACCTTACTTGAACTCCGGACTTCTTTTGTGTTCGGTATGCAGCATTCAAAGCGACGTCATCAATTTCCAACATGTTCTGACATCGTTTGTTGTTTTTCGGTCTTTTACCTAATTGTTTAGAGAGCTAAATGACCGTGAAATTAAAAATCACTACAAAATGACTTCTGAAAATGTTGAAACTTGGCATGGCATCATCATTTCACCCGCATAGCATGTGCGAAAGAGTAGAGAGGGTCACGGAAAAAACTGGACGCACTTCGTGTACAAACTGGCCAAACTCTTTCGGAGTATCAGGGTTTCGGACGAGAACTCATCTGTTACACGGACACTTCAATGTTTTTTAAACTTACTTGAACTCCGGACTTCTTTTGTGTTCAGTATGCTGCATTCAAAGCGACATCATTAATTTCCAACATGTTCTGACATCGTTTGTTGTTTTTCGGTCTTTTACCTAATTGTTTAGAGAGCTAAATGACCCTGAAATTGAAAATCACTACAAAATGACTTCTGAAAATGTTGAAACATGGCATGACATCATCATTTCACCCGCATAGCATGTACGAAAGAGTATAGAGGGTCACGGCAAAAAATGGACGCACTTCGTGTACAAACTGGACAAACTCTTTCGGAGTATCAGGGTTTCGGACGAGAACTTATCTGTTACACGCGCACTTCAATGTTTTTAAACTTATTTGAACTCTGGACTTCTTTTGTGTTCAGTATGCAGCATTCAAAGTGACGTCATCAATTTCCAACATGTTCTGACATCATTTGTTGTTTTTTGCTCATTTACCTAATTGCTTAGAGAGCTAAATGACCGTGAAATTGAAAATGGCTACAAAATAACTTTTGAAAATGTTGAAACTTGGCATGGTATCATCATTTCACCCGCACAACATTTGCGAAAGAGTAGAGAGGGTCACGGCAAAAACTGGACGCACTTCGTGTACAAACTAGACAAACTCTTTCGGAGTATCAGGGTTTCGGACGAGAACTCATCTGTTACACGGGCACCTCAGTGTTTTTTAAACTTATTTGAACTCCGGACTTCTTTTGTGTTCAGTATGCAGCATTCAAATCGACGTCATCAATTTCCAACAAGTTCTGACATCATTTGTTGTTTTTCGGCCATTTACCTAATTGTTTACAGCGCTAAATGACCGTGAAATTGAAAATCACTACAAAATGACTTCTGAAAATGTCGAAACTTGGCATGGTATCATCATTTCACCCACATAGCATGTGCGAAAGAGTAGAGAGGGTCACAGCAAAAAATGGACGCACCTCGTGTACAAACTGGACAAACTCTTTCGGAGTATCGGGGTTTCGGACGAGAACTCATCTGTTACACGGGCACTTCAATGTTTTTTGAACTTACTTGAACTCCGCACTTCTTTTGTGTTCAGTATGCAGCATTCAAAGCGACATCATCAATTTCCAACATGTTCTGACATCATTTGTTGTTTTTCGGTCATTTACCTAATTGTTTAGAGAGCTAAATGACCATGAAATTGAAAATCACTACAAAATGACTTCTGAAAATGTTGAAACTTGGCATGGTATCATCATTTCACCCGCATAGCATGTGCGAAAGAGTAGAGAGGGTCACGGCAAAAACTGGACGCACTACGTGTACAAACTGGACAAACTCTTTCGGAGTATCAGTGTTTCGGACGAGAACTCATCTGTTACATGGGCACTTCAATGTTTTTTAAATTTATTTGAACTCCGAACTTTTTTTGTGCATATTATGCAGCATTCAAAGCAACGTCATCAATTTCCAACATGTTCTGACATCATTTGTTGTTTTTTGGTTATTTACCTAATTGTTTAGAGAGCTAAATGACCGTGAAATTGAAAATCTCAACAAAATTACTTCTGAAAATGTTGAAACTTGGCATGGTATCATCATTTCACCTGCATAGCATGTGCGAAAGAGTAGAGAGGGTCACGGCAAAAACTGGACGCACTTCGTGTACAAACTGGACAAACTCTTTCGAAGTATCAGGGTTTCGGACGAGAACTCATCTGTTACACGGGCACTTCAATGTTTTTTAAACTTACTTGAACTCCGGACTTCTTTTGTGTTCAGTATGCAGCATTCAAAGCGACATCATTAATTTCCAACATGTTCTGACATCATTTGTTGTTTTCGGTCATTTACCTAATTGTTTAGAGAGCTAAATGACCGTGAAATTGAAAATCACTACAAAATGACTTCTGAAAATGTTGAAACTTGGCATGGCATCATCATTTCACCCGCATAGCATGTGCGAAAGAGTAGAGAGGGTCACGGCAAAAACTGGACACACTTCGTGTACAAACTGGACAAACTCTTTCGGAGTATCAGGGTTTCGGACGAGAACTCATCTGTTACACGGGCACTTCAATGAATTTTAAACTTACTTGAACTCTGGACTTCTTTTGTGTTCAGTATGTAGCATTCGAAGCGACGTCATCAATTTCCAACATGTTCTGACATCATTTGTTGTTTTTCGGTCATTTACCTAATTGTTTAGAGAGCTAAATGACCGTGAAATTGAAAATCACTACAAAATGACTTCTGAGAATGTTGAAACTTGGCATGGCATCATGATTCACGCGCATAGGATGTGCGAAAGAGTAGAGAGGGTCACGGCAAAAACTGGACGCACTTCGTGTACAAACTGGACAAACTCTTTCGGAGTATCAGGGTTTCAGACGAGAACTCATCTGTTACACGGGCACTTCAATGTTTTTTAAACTTACTTGAACTCCGGACTTCTTTTGTGTTCAGTATGCAGCATGCAAAGCGACATCATTAATTTCCAACATCTTCTGACATCATTTGTTGTTTTTCGGTCATTTACCTAATTGTTTAGAGAGCTAAATGACCATGAAATTGAAAATCACTACAAAATGACATCTGAAAATGTTGAAACTTGGCATGGCATCATCATTTCACCCGCAGAGCATGTGCGAAAGAGTAGAGAGGGTCACGGCAAAAACTGGACGCACTTCGTGTACAAACTGGACAAACTCTTTCAGAGTGTCAGGGTTTCGGACGAGAACTCATCTGTTACACGGACACTTCAATGTTTTTTAAACTTACTTGAACTCCAGACTTCTTTTGTGTTCAGTATGAAGCATTCAAAGCGACATCATTAATTTCCAACATGTTCTGACATCATTTGTTGTTTTTCGGACATTTACCTAATTGTTTAGAGAGCTAAATGACCGTGAAATTGAAAATCACTACAAAATGACTTCTGAAAATGTTGAAACTTGGCATGGCATCATCATTTCACCCGCATAGCATGTGCGAAAGAGTATAGAGGGTCATGGCAAAAAATGGACGCACTTCGTGTACAAACTGGACAAACTCTTTCGGAGTATCAGGGTTTTGGACGAGAACTCATCTGTTACACGGGCACCTCAGTGTTTTTTAAACTTATTTGAACTCCGGACTTCTTTTCTGTTCAGTATGCAGCATTCAAAGCGACGTCATCAATTTCCAACGTGTTCTGACATCATTTGTTGTTTTTCGGCCATTTACCTAATTGTTTACAGCGCTAAATGACCGTGAAATTGAAAATCACTACAAAGTGACTTCTGAAAATGTTGAAACTTGGCATGGTATCATCATTTCACCCGCATAGCATGTGCGAAAGAGTAGAGAGGGTCACGGCAAAAACTGGACGCACTACGTGTACAAACTGGACAAACTCTTTCAGAGTATCAGTGTTTCGGACGAGAACTCATCTGTTACATGGGCACTTCAATGTTTTTTAAATTTATTTGAACTCTGGAATTTTTTTGTGTTTAGTATGCAGCATTCAAAGCAACGTCATCAATTTCCAACATGTTCTGACATCATTTGTTGTTTTTTGGTTATTTACCTAATTGTTTAGAGATCTAAATGACCGTGAAATTGAACATCTCAACAAAATTACTTCTGAAAATGTTGAAACTTGGCATGGTATCATCATTTCACCTGCATAGCATGTGCGAAAGAGTAGAGAGGGTCACGGCAAAAACTGGACGCACTTCGTGTACAAACTGGACAAACTCTTTCGGAGTATCAGGGTTTTGGACGAGAACTCATCTGTTACTCGGGCACTTCAATGAATTTTAAACTTACTTGAACTCCGGACTTCTTTTGTGTTCAGTATGTAGCATTCGAAGCGACGGCATCAATTTCCAACATGTTCTGACATCATTCGTTGTTTTTCGGTCATTTACCTAATCGTTTAGAGAGCTAAATGACCGTGAAATTCAAAATCACTAAAAATGTCTTCTAAAAATGTTGAAACTTGGCATGGTATCATCATTTCACCCGCGTAGCTTGTGCGAAAGAGTATAGAGGGTCACGGCAAAAACTGGACGCACTTTGTGTATAAACTAGACAAACTCTTTCGGAGTATCAGGGTTTTGGACGAGAACTCATCTGTTACACGGGAACTTCAATGTTTTTAACCTTACTTGAACTCCGAACTTCTTTTATGTTCAGTATGCATCATTCAAAGCGACGCCATCAATTTCCAACATGTTCTGACATCATTTGTTGTTTTTCGGTCATTTACCTAATTGTTTAGAGAGCTAAATGACCGTGAAATTGAAAATCACTACAAAATTACTTCTGAAAATGTTGAAACTTGGCATGGCATCATGATTTCAAGCGCATAGGATGTACGAAAGAGTAGAGAGGGTCACGGCAAAAACTGGACGCACTTCATGTACAAACTGGACAAACTCTTTCGGAGTATCAGGGTTTCGGACGAGAACTCATCTGTTACACGGGCACTTCAATGTTTTTTAAACTTACTTGAACTCCGGACTTCTTTTGTGTTCAGTATGCAGCATTCAAAGCGACATCATTAATTTCCAGCATGTTCTGACATCATTTGTTGTTTTCGGCCATTTACCTAATTGTTTAGAGAGCTAAATGACCGTGAAATTGAAAATCACTACAAAATGACTTCTGAAAATGTTGAAACTTGGCATGGTATCATCATTTCACCCGCATAGCTTGTGCGAAAGAGTATAGAGGGTCACGGCAAAAACTGGATGCACTTCGTGTACAAACTGGACAAACTCTTTCGGAGTATCAGGGTTTCGGACGAGAACTCATCTGTTACACGGGCACTTCAGTGTTTTTTAAACTTATTTGAACTCCGAACTTCTTTTGTGTTCAGTATGCAGCATTAAAAGCGATGTCATCAATTTCCAACATGTTCTGACATCATTTGTTTTTTTTCGGCCATTTACCAAATTGTTTAGAGCGCTAAATGACCGTGAAATTGAAAATCACTACAAAATGACATCTGAAAATGTCGAAACTTGGCATGGTATCATCATTTCACCCGCATAGCATGTGCGAAAGAGTAGAGAGGGTCACGGCAAAAACTAGATGCACTTCGTGTACAAACTGGACAAACTCTTTCGGAGTATCAGGGTTTCGGACGAGAACTCATCTGTTACATGGGCACTTCAATGTTTTTTAAACTTATTTGAACTTTGGACTTCTTTTGTGTTCAGTATGCAGCATTCAAAGCAACGTTATCAATTTCCAACATGTTCTGACATCATTTGTTGTTTTTTGGTTATTTACCTAATTGTTTAGAGAGCTAAATGACCGTGAAATTGAAAATCACAACAAAATGACTTTGAAAATGTTGAAACTTGGCATGGTATCATCATTTCACCCGCATAGCATGTGCGAAAGAGTAGAGAGGGTCACGGCAAAAACTGGACGCACTTCGTGTACAAACTGGACAAATTCTTTCGGAGTATCAGTGTTTGGGACGAGAACTCATCTGTTACACGGGCACTTCAATGTTTTTTAAACTTACTCGAACTCCGGACTTCTTTTGTGTTCACTCTGCAGCATTCAAAGCGATGTCATCAATTTCCAACATGTTTTGACATCATTTGTTGTTTTCGGTCATTTACCTAATTGTTTAGAGAGCTAAATGGCCGTGAAATTGAAAATCGCTACAAAATGACTTTTGAAAATTATGAAACTTGGCATGGTATCATCATTTCACCCGCATAGCATGTGCGAAAGAGTAGAGAGGGTCACGGCAAAAACTGGATGCACTTCATGTACAAACTGGACAAACTCTTTCGGAGTATCAGGGTTTCTGATGAGAACTCATCTGTTACACGGGCACTTCAATGTTTTTTAAACTTATTTGAACTCCGGACTTCTTTTGTGTTCAGTATGCAGCATTCAAAGCGACATCATCAATATCCAACATGTTCTGACATCATTTGTTGTTTTTCGGCCATTTACCTAATTGTTTAGAGCGCTAAATGACCGTGAAATTGAAAATCACTACAAAATGACTTCTGAAAATGTTGAAACTTGGCGTGGTATCATCATTTCACCCGCATAGCATGTGTGAAAGAGTAGAGAGGGTCACGGCAAAAACTGGATGCACCTTGTGTACAAACTGGACAAACTCTTTTGGAGTATCAGGGTTTCGGACGAGAACTTATCTGTTACACGGGCACTTCAATGTTTTTTAAACTTACTTGAACTCCGGACTTCTTTTGTGTTCAGTCTGCAGCATTCAAAGCGACATCATCAATTTCCAACATGTTCTGACATCATTTGTTGTTTTTCGGTCGTTTACCTAATTGTTTAGAGAGCTAAATGGCCGTGAAATTGAAAATCACTACAAAATGACTTCTGAAAATGTTGAAACTTGGCATGGCATCATCATTTCACCCGCATAGCATGTGCTAAAGAGTAGAGAGGGTCACGGCAAAAACTGGATGCACTTCATGTACAAACTGGACAAACTCTTTCAAAGTATCAGGGTTTCGGACGAGAACTCGTCTGTTACACGGGCACTTCAATGTTTTTTAAACTTATTTGAACTCTGGACTTCTTTTGTGTTCAGTATGCAGCATTCAAAGCGACGTCATCAATTTCCAACATGTTCTGACATCATGTGTTGTTTTTTGGTCATTTACCTAATTGTTTAGAGCGCTAAATGACCGTGAAATTG
The DNA here is from genome assembly GCA_034509565.1 of Triticum monococcum. NCBI lineage: Eukaryota > Viridiplantae > Streptophyta > Magnoliopsida > Poales > Poaceae > Triticum > Triticum monococcum. The sequence continues at coordinate 704,593,706 of CM067847.1, forward strand.
AAAATCACTACAAAATGACTTCTGAAAATGTTGAAACTTGGCATGGTATCATCATTTCACCTGCATAACATGTGCGAAAGAGTAGAGAGGGTCACGGCAAAAACTGGACGCACTTCGTGTACAAACTGGACAAACTCTTTCGGAGTATCAGCGTTTCGGACGAGAACTCATCTGTTACACGGGCACTTTAATGTTTTTAAACTTATTTGAACTCCAGACTACTTTTGTGTTCAGTATGCAGCATTCAAGGCGACGTCATCAATTTGCAACATGTTCTGACATCATTTGTTGTTTTCGGCCATTTACCTAATTGTTTAGAGCGCTAAATGACCGTGAAATTGAAAATCACTCCAAAATGACTTCTTAAAATGTTGAAACTTGGCATGGCATCATCATTTCACCCGCATAGCATGTGCGAAGGAGTAGAGAGGGTCACGGCAAAAACTGGACGCAATTCGTGTACAAACTGGACAAACTCTTTCGGAGTATCAGGGTTTCGGACGAGAACTCATCTGTTACACGGGCACTTCAATGTTTTTTAAACTTATTTGAACTCCGGACTTCTTTTGTGTTCAGTATGCAGCATTCAAAGCGATGTCATCAATTTCCAACATGTTCTGACATCATTTGTTGTTTTTCGGCCATTTACCTAATTGTTTAGAGCGCTAAATGACCGTGAAATTGAAAATCACTACAAAATGACTTCTGAAAATGTTGAAACTTGGCATGGTATCATCATTTCACCCGCATAGCATGTGCGAAAGAGTAGAGAGGGTCACGGCAAAAACTGGACGCACTTCGTGTACAAACTGGACAAACTCGTTCGGAGTATCAGGGTTTCGGACGAGAACTCATCTGTTACACGGGCACTTCAATGTTTTTTAAACTTATTTGAACTCCGGACTTCTTTTGTGTTCAGTATGCAGCATTCAAAGCGACGTCATCAATTTCCAACATGTTCTGACATCATTTGTTGTTTTTCGGCCATTTACCTAATTGTTTAGAGCGCTAAATGACCGTGAAATTGAAAATCGCTACAAAATGACTTCTGAAATTGTCGAACCTTGGCATGGTATCATCATTTCACCCGCATAGCATGTGCGAAAGAGTAGAGAGGGTCACGGAAAAAACTGGACGCACTTCATGTACAAGCTGGACAAACTCTTTCGGAGTATCAAGGTTTCGGACGAGAACTCATCTGTTACACAGGCACTTCAATGTTTTTTAAACTTATTTGAACTCCAGACTTCTTTTGTGTTCAGTATGCAGCATGTATCAATTCCATAAATTGCATATAGCAATAAATAAATCAGCAAAATTCTTTCTAATATTTTAGATAGAAGAAACATTTCTTCTATCTAAAATATTAGAAAGAATGTACCCTTCTATCCAAATCCAATTTGCATCGATAAAATAAATCCAAATTCCAGTAGTTGATGAATAATTGCAAATTTGTGTGTGTACGAGATTAGAATAACTTCAAAATAACTGACATAATTTTGTATTTTTCCTGATCAGAAAAACACATGAAAAAGAAAGGAGGTAGAAATTTTTTTGGATTTATGGTTAAAGAAGAAAACAGGGGTTCTGTTGAATTTCAAGTATTCAGTTTCACCAATAAGATACGGAGACTTGCTTCATATTTGGAATTACACAAAAAAGATTTTTCATCGGTCAATTTCCAACATGTTCTGACATCATTTGTTGTTTTCGGCCATTTACCTAATTGTTTAGAGCGCTAAATGACCGTGAAATTAAAAATCACTACAAAATGACTTCTGAAAATGTTGAAACTGGGCATGGTATTATCATTTCACCCGCATAGCATGTGCGAAAGAGTAGAGAGGGTCACGGCAAAAACTGGACGCACTTCGTGTACAAACTGGACAAACTCTTTCGGAGTATCAGGGTTTCGGACGAGAACTCATCTGTTACACGGGCACTTCAATGTTTTTTAAACTTATTTGAACTCCGGACTTCTTTTGTGTTTAGTATGTAGCATTCAAAGTGACGTCATCAATTTCAACATGTTATGACATCATTTGTTGTTTTTCGGCCATTGACCTAATTGTTTAGAGCGCTAAATGACCATGAAATTGAAAATCACTACAAAATGACTTCTGAAAATGTCGAAACTTGGCATGGTATCATCATTTCACCCGCATAGCATGTGCGAAAGAGTAGAGAGGGTCATGGCAAAAACTGGACGCACTTCGTGTACAAACTGGACAAACTCTTTCGGAGTATCAGGGTTTCGGACGAGAACTCATCTGTTACACGGGCACTTCAATGTTTTTTAAACTTATTTGAACTCCGGACTTCTTTTGTGTTCAGTATGCAGCATTCAAAGCAACGTCATCAATTTCCAACATGTTCTGACATCATTTGTTGTTTTTCGGCCATTTACCTAATTGTTTAGAGCGCTAATTGACTGTGAAATTGAAAATCGCTACAAAATGACTTCTGAAATTGTCGAAACTTGGCATGGTATCATCATTTCAGCCCCATAGCATGTGCGAAAGAGTAGAGAGGGTCACGGCAAAAACTGGACGCACTTCATGTACAAACTGGACAAACTCTTTCGGAGTATCAGGGTTTCGGACGAGAACTCATCTGTTACACGGGCACTTCAATGTTTTTTAAACTTATTTGAACTCCAGACTTCTTTTGTGTTTAGTATGCAGCATGTATCAATTCCATAAATTGCATATAGCAATAAATAAATCAGCAAAATTCTTTCTAATATTTTAGATAGAAGAAACATTTCTTCTATCTAAAATATTAGAAAGAATGTACCCTTCTATCCAAATCCAATTTGCATCGATAAAATAAATCCAAATTCCAGTAGTTGATGAATAATTGCAAATTTGTGTGTGTACGAGATTAGAATAACTTCAAAATAACTGACATAATTTTGTATTTTTCCTGATCAGAAAAACACATGAAAAAGAAAGGAGGTAGAAATTTTTTTGGATTTACGGTTAAAGAAGAAAAAGAAGAAAACAGGGGTTCTGTTGAATTTCAAGTATTCAGTTTCACCAATAAGATACGGAGACTTGCTTCACATTTGGAATTACACAAAAAAGATTTTGCATCGGTCAATTTCCAACATGTTCTGACATCATTTGTTGTTTTCGGCCATTTACCTAATTGTTTAGAGCGCTAAATGACCGTGAAATTAAAAATCACTACAAAATGACTTCTGAAAATGTTGAAACTGGGCATGGTATTATCATTTCACCCGCATAGCATGTGCGAAAGAGTAGAGAGGGTCACGGCAAAAACTGGACGCACTTCGTGTACAAACTGGACAAACTCTTTCGGAGTATCAGGGTTTCGGACGAGAACTCATCTGTTACACGGGCACTTCAATGTTTTTTAAACTTATTTGAACTCCGGACTTCTTTTGTGTTTAGTATGTAGCATTCAAAGCGACGTCATCAATTTCCAACATGTTCTGACATCATTTGTTGTTTTTCGGCCATTGACCTAATTGTTTAGAGCGCTAAATGACCATGAAATTGAAAATCACTACAAAATGACTTCTGAAAATGTCGAAACTTGGCATGGTATCATCATTTCACCCGCATAGCATGTGCGAAAGAGTAGAGAGGGTCATGGCAAAAACTGGACGCACTTCGTGTACAAACTGGACAAACTCTTTCGGAGTATCAGGGTTTCGGACGAGAACTCATCTGTTACACGGGCACTTCAATGTTTTTTAAACTTATTTGAACTCCGGACTTCTTTTGTGTTCAGTATGCAGCATTCAAAGCAACGTCATCAATTTCCAACATGTTCTGACATCATTTGTTGTTTTTCGGCCATTTACCTAATTGTTTAGAGCGCTAATTGACTGTGAAATTGAAAATCGCTACAAAATGACTTCTGAAATTGTCGAAACTTGGCATGGTATCATCATTTCAGCCCCGTAGCATGTGCGAAAGAGTAGAGAGGGTCACGGCAAAAACTGGACGCACTTCATGTACAAACTGGACAAACTCTTTCGGAGTATCAGGGTTTCGGACGAGAACTCATCTGTTACACGGGCACTTCAATGTTTTTTAAACTTATTTGAACTCCAGACTTCTTTTGTGTTTAGTATGCAGCATGTATCAATTCCATAAATTGCATATAGCAATAAATAAATCAGCAAAATTCTTTCTAATATTTTAGATAGAAGAAACATTTCTTCTATCTAAAATATTAGAAAGAATGTACCCTTCTATCCAAATCCAATTTGCATCGATAAAATAAATCCAAATTCCAGTAGTTGATGAATAATTGCAAATTTGTGTGTGTACGAGATTAGAATAACTTCAAAATAACTGACATAATTTTGTATTTTTCCTGATCAGAAAAATACATGAAAAAGAAAGGAGGTAGAAATTTTTTTGGATTTACGGTTAAAGAAGAAAAAGAAGAAAACAGGGGTTCTGTTGAATTTCAAGTATTCAGTTTCACCAATAAGATACGGAGACTTGCTTCACATTTGGAATTACACAAAAAAGATTTTGCATCGGTCAATTTCCAACATGTTCTGACATCATTTGTTGTTTTCGGCCATTTACCTAATTGTTTAGAGCGCTAAATGACCGTGAAATTGAAAATCACTACAAAATGACTTCTGAAAATGTTGAAACTTGGCATGGTATTATCATTTCACCCGCATAGCATGTGCGAAAGAGTAGAGAGGGTCACGGCAAAAACTGCACGCACTTCGTGTACAAACTGGACAAACTCTTTCGGAGTATCAGGGTTTCGGACGAGAACTCATCTGTTACACGCGCACTTCAATGTTTTTTAAACTTATTTGAACTCCGGACTTCTTTTGTGTTCAGTATGCAGCATTCAAAGCGACGTCATCAATTTCCAACATGTTCTGACATCAGTTGTTGTTTTTCGGCCATTTACCTAATTGTTTAGAGCGCTAAATGACCGTGAAATTGAAAATCACTACAAAATGACTTCTGAAAATGTCAAAACTTGGCATGGTATCATCATTTCACCCGCATAGCATGTGCGAAAGAGTAGAGAGGGTCACGGCAAAAACTGGACGCACTTCGTGTACAAACTGGACAAACTCTTTCGGAATATCAGTGTTTCGGACGAGAACTCATCTGTTACACGGGCACTTCAATGTTTTTTAAACTTACTCGAACTCCGGACTTCTTTTGTGTTCAGTCTGCAGCATTCAAAGCGACGTCATCAATTTCCAACATGTTTTGACATCATTTGTTGTTTTTCGCTCATTTACCTAATTGTTTAGAGAGCTAAATGGCCGTGAAATTGAAAATCACTACAAAGTGACTTCTGAAAATGTTGAAACCTGGCATGGCATCATCATTTCACCCGCATAGCATGTGCGAAAGAGTAGAGAGGGTCACGGCAAAAACTGGACGCACTTCGTGTACAAACTGGATAAACTCTTTCGGAGTATCTGGGTTTCGGACGAGAAATCATCTGTTACACGGGCACTTCAATGTTTTTAAACTTATTTGAACTTTGGACTTCTTTTGTGTTCAGTATGCAGCATTCAAAGTGACATCATCAATTTCCAACATGTTCTGACATCATTTGTTGTTTTTTGGTCATTTACCTAATTGTTTAGAGAGCTAAATCACCGTGAAATTGAAAATCGGTACGAAATGACTTTTGAAAATGTTGAAACTTGGCATGGTATCATCATTTCACCCGCATAGCATGTGCGAAAGAGTAGAGAGGGTCATGGCAAAAACTGGACGCACTTCGTGTACAAACTAGACAAACTCTTTCGGAGTATCAGGGTTTCGGACGAGAATTCATCTGTTACACGGGCACTTCAATGTTTTTTGAACTTGCTTGAACTCCGGACTTCTTTTGTGTTCACTATGCAGCATTCAAAGCGACGTCATTAATGTCCAACATGTTCTGACATCATTTGTTGTTTTTCGGTCATTTACCTAATTGTTTAGAGAGCTAAATGACCGTGAAATTGAAAATCACTACAAAATGACTTCTGAAAAGGTTGAAACTTGGCATGGTATCATCATTTCACCCGCATAGCATGTGCGAAAGAGTAAAGAGGGTCACGGCAAAAACTGGATGCACTTCGTGTACAAACTGGACAAACTATTTCGGAGTATCAAGGTTTCGGGCGAGAACTCATCTGTTACATGGGCACTTCAATGTTTTTAAACTTATTTGAACTCCGGACTTCTTTTGTGTTCAGTATGTAGCATTCAAATCGACGTCATCCATTTCCAACATGTTCTGACATCATTTGTTGTTTTTCGGTCATTTACCTAATTGTTTAGAGAGCTAAATGACCATGAAATTGAAAATCACTACAAAATGACTTCTGAAAATGTTGAAACTTGGCATGGTATCATCATTTCACCCAGGTAGCATGTGCGAAAGAGTAGAGAGGGTCACGGCAAAAACTGGACGCACTTCGTGTACAAACTAGACAAACTCTTTCGGAGTATCAGGGTTTCGGACGAGAACTCTTTGTTAGACGGGTAGTTCAATGTTTTTTAAACTTATTTGAACTCCGGACTTCTTTTGTGTTCAGTATGCAGCATTCAAAGCGACGTCATCAATTTCCAACATGTTCTGACATCATTTGTTGTTTTTCGGTCATTTACCTAATTGTTTAGAGAGCTAAATGACCGTGAAATTGAAAATCACTACAAAATGATTTCTGAAAATGTTGAAACTTGGCATGGTATCATCATTTCACCCGCATAGCATGTGCAAAAGAGTAGAGAGGGTCACGGCAAAAACTAGACGCACTTCGTGTACAAACTGGACAAACTCTTTCGGAGTATCAGGGTTTCGGACGAGAACTCATCTGTTACACGGGCACTTCAATGTTTTTTAAACTTATTTGAACTCCGGACTTCTTTTGTGTTCAGTATGCAGCATTCAAAGCGACGCCATCAATTTCCAACATGTTCTGACATCATTTGTTGTTTTTCGGCCATTTACCTAATTGTTTAGAGCGCTAAATGACTGTGAAATTGAAAATCGCTACAAAATGACTTCTGAAATTGTCGAAACTTGGCATGGTATCATCATTTCACCCCCATAGCATGTGCGAAAGAGTAGAGAGGGTCACGGCAAAAACTGGACGCACTTCATGTACAAACTGGACAAACTCTTTCGGAGTATCAGGGTTTCGGACGAGAACTCATCTGTTACACGGGCACTTCAATGTTTTTTAAACTTATTTGAACTCCAGACTTCTTTTGTGTTCAGTATGCAGCATGTATCAATTCCATAAATTGCATATAGCAATAAATAAATCAGCAAAATTCTTTCTAATATTTTAGATAGAAGAAACATTTCTTCTATCTAAAATATTAGAAAGAATGTACCCTTCTATCCAAATCCAATTTGCATCGATAAAATAAATCCAAATTCCAGTAGTTGATGAATAATTGCAAATTTGTGTATGTACGAGATTAGAATAACTTCAAAATAACTGACATAATTTTGTATTTTTCCTGATCAGAAAAATACATGAAAAAGAAAGGAGGTAGAATTTTTTTTGGATTTATGGTTAAAGAAGAAAAAGAAGAAAACAGGGGTTCTGTTGAATTTCAAGTATTCAGTTTCACCAATAAGATACGGAGACTTGCTTCACATTTGGAATTACACAAAAAAGATTTTTCATCGGTCAATTTCCAACATGTTCTAACATCATTTGTTGTTTTCGGCCATTTACCTAATTGTTTAGAGCGCTAAATGACCGTGAAATTGAAAATCACTACAAAATTACTTCTGAAAATGTTGAAACTTGGCATGGTATTATCATTTCACCCGCATAGCATGTGCGAAAGAGTAGAGAGGGTCACGGCAAAAACTGCACGCACTTTGTGTACAAACTAGACAAACTCTTTCGGAGTATCAGGGTTTCGGATGAGAACTCATCTGTTACACGGGAACTTCAATGTTTTTTAACCTTACTCGAACTCCGGACTTCTTTTGTGTTCAGTATGCAGCATTCAAAGTGACGTCATCAATTTCCAACATGTTCTGACATCGTTTGTTGTTTTTCGGTCATTTGCCTAATTGTTTAGAGAGCTAAATGACCGTGAAATTGAAAATCACTACAAAATGATTTCTGAAAATGTTGAAACTTGGCATGGTATCATCATTTCACCCGCATAGCATGTGCAAAAGAGTAGAGAGGGTCACGGCAAAAACTAGACGCACTTCGTGTACAAACTGGACAAACTCTTTCGGAGTATCAGGGTTTCGGACGAGAACTCATCTGTTACACGGGCACTTCAATGTTTTTTAAACTTATTTGAACTCCGGACTTCTTTTGTGTTCAGTATGCAGCATTCAAAGTGACGTCATCAATTTCCAACATGTTCTGACATCATTTGTTGTTTTTCGGCCATTTACCTAATTGTTTAGAGCGCTAAATGACTGTGAAATTGAAAATCGCTACAAAATGACTTCTGAAATTGTCGAAACTTGGCATGGTATCATCATTTCACCCCCATAGCATGTGCGAAAGAGTAGAGAGGGTCACGGCAAAAACTGGACGCACTTCATGTACAAACTGGACAAACTCTTTCGGAGTATCAGGGTTTCGGACGAGAACTCATCTGTTACACGGGCACTTCAATGTTTTTTAAACTTATTTGAACTCCAGACTTCTTTTGTGTTCAGTATGCAGCATGTATCAATTCCATAAATTGCATATAGCAATAAATAAATCAGCAAAATTCTTTCTAATATTTTAGATAGAAGAAACATTTCTTCTATCTAAAATATTAGAAAGAATGTACCCTTCTATCCAAATCCAATTTGCATCGATAAAATAAATCCAAATTCCAGTAGTTGATGAATAATTGCAAATTTGTGTATGTATGAGATTAGAATAACTTCAAAATAACTGACATAATTTTGTATTTTTCCTGATCAGAAAAATACATGAAAAAGAAAGGAGGTAGAAATTTTTTTGGATTTATGGTTAAAGAAGAAAAAGAAGAAAACAGGGGTTCTGTTGAATTTCAAGTATTCAGTTTCACCAATAAGATACGGAGACTTGCTTCACATTTGGAATTACACAAAAAAGATTTTTCATCGGTCAATTTCCAACATGTTCTAACATCATTTGTTGTTTTCGGCCATTTACCTAATTGTTTAGAGCGCTAAATGACCGTGAAATTGAAAATAACTACAAAATGACTTCTGAAAATGTTGAAACTTGGCATGGTATTATCATTTCACCCGCATAGCATGTGCGAAAGAGTAGAGAGGGTCACGGCAAAAACTGCACGCACTTCATGTACAAACTGGACAAACTCTTTCGGAGTATCAGGGTTTCGGACGAGAACTCATCTGTTACACGCGCACTTCAATGTTTTTTAAACTTATTTGAACTCCGGACTTCTTTTGTGTTCAGTATGCAGCATTCAAAGCGACGTCATCAATTTCCAACATGTTCTGACATCAGTTGTTGTTTTTCGGCCATTTACCTAATTGTTTAGAGCGCTAAATGACCGTGAAATTGAAAATCACTACAAAATGACTTCTGAAAATGTCGAAACTTGGCATGGTATCATCATTTCACCCGCATAGCATGTGCGAAAGAGTAGAGAGGGTCACGGCAAAAACTGGACGCACTTCGTGTACAAACTGGACAAACTCTTTCGGAATATCAGTGTTTCGGACGAGAACTCATCTGTTACACGGGCACTTCAATGTTTTTTAAACTTACTCGAACTCCGGATTTCTTTTGTGTTCAGTCTACAGCATTCAAAGCGACGTCATCAATTTCCAACATGTTTTGACATCATTTGTTGTTTTTCGGTCATTTACCTAATTGTTTAGAGAGCTAAATGGCCGTGAAATTGAAAATCACTACAAAGTGACTTCTGAAAATGTTGAAACCTGGCATGGCATCATCATTTCACCCGCATAGCATTTGCGAAAGAGTAGATAGGGTCACGGCAAAAACTGGACGCACTTCGTGTACAAACTGGATAAACTCTTTCGGAGTATCAGGGTTTCGGACGAGAAATCATCTGTTACACGGGCACTTCAATGTTTTTAAACTTATTTGAAATTCAGACTTCTTTTGTGTTCAGTATGCAGCATTCAAAGTGACATCATCAATTTCCAACATGTTCTGACATCATTTGTTGTTTTTTGGTCATTTACCTAATTGTTTAGAGAGCTAAATCACCGTGAAATTGAAAATCGGTACGAAATGACTTTTGAAAATGTTGAAACTTGGCATGGTATCATCATTTCACCCGCATAGCATGTGCGAAAGAGTAGAGAGGGTCATGGCAAAAACTGGACGCACTTTGTGTACAAACTGGACAAACTCTTTCGAAGTATCAGGGTTTCGGACGAGAATTCATCTGTTACACGGGCACTTCAATGTTTTTTGAACTTACTTGAACTCCGGACTTCTTTTGTGTTCACTATGCAGCATTCAAAGCGACGTCATCAATGTCCAACATGTTCTGACATCATTTGTTGTTTTTCGGTCATTTACCTAATTGTTTAGAGAGCTAAATGACCGTGAAATTGAAAATCACTACAAAATGACTTCTGAAAAGGTTGAAACTTGGCATGGTATCATCATTTCACCCGCATAGCATGTGCGAAAGAGTAAAGAGGGTCACGGCAAAAACTGGATGCACTTCGTGTACAAACTGGACAAACTATTTCGGAGTATCAAGGTTTCGGGCGAGAACTCTTCTGTTACATGGGCACTTCAATGTTTTTAAACTTATTTGAACTCCGGACTTCTTTTGTGTTCAGTATGTAGCATTCAAATCGACGTCGTCCATTTCCAACATGTTCTGACATCATTTGTTGTTTTTCGGTCATTTACCTAATTGTTTAGAGAGCTAAATGACCGTGAAATTGAAAATCACTACAAAATGACTTCTGAAAATGTTGAAACTTGGCATGGTATCATCATTTCACCCAGGTAGCATGTGCAAAAGAGTAGAGAGGGTCACGGCAAAAACTGGACGCACTTCGTGTACAAACTAGACAAACTCTTTCGGAGTATCAGGGTTTCGGACGAGAACTCTTTGTTACCCGGGCAGTTCAATGTTTTTTAAACTTATTTGAACTCCGGACTTCTTTTGTGTTCAGTATGCAGCATTCAAAGCGACGTCATCAATTTCCAACATGTTCTGACATCATTTGTTGTTTTTCGGTCATTTACCTAATTGTTTAGAGAGCTAAATGACCGTGAAATTGAAAATCACTACAAAATGATTTCTGAAAATGTTGAAACTTGGCATGGTATCATCATTTCACCCGCATAGCATGTGCAAAAGAGTAGAGAGGGTCACGGCAAAAACTAGATGCACTTCGTGTACAAACTGGACAAACTCTTTCGGAGTATCAGGGTTTCGGACGAGAACTCGTCTGTTACACGTGCACTTCAATGTTTTTTAAACTTATTTGAACTCTGGACTTCTTTTCTGTTCAGTATGCAGCATTCAAAGCGATGTCATCAATTTCCAACATGTTTTGACATCATTTGTTGTTTTTTCGGTCATTTACCTAATTGTTTAGAGAGCTAAATGACCATGAAATTGAAAATCACTACAAAATGACTTCTGAAAAAGTTGAAACTTGGCATGGTATCATCATTTCACCCGCATAGCATGTGCGAAAGAGTAGAGAGGGTCACAGCAAAAACTGGACGCACTTCGTGTACAAATTGGAAATAGAAGAAAAGAAATAATGCAGAAAAGAAAAAAACTATACAAAACAATTACTCAAAAATAAATAATGCAGAAAAGAAAAAAACTTTGTAAAAAATTACTCAAAAATAAATAGAAGAAAATAAATAATAAAGAAAATAAAAAACTATATAAAAAATTTGTTGGCACGCTGCCCAGTGGACCTGCCAGACCTAGGGTGTGCAAATGCAGGCCCAGAAGGGCCAGCAGACTCACCTGGCAGCGCGCCCTAGTTAGGCCCAGAAGCCTGCTATATAGAGAAGCTCGAAGGAGCAGCCGCGGCTGCGTTTATAAACCAGTGCGGCTGCCCTTCGCTCAGCGAGGTGGGACTAAACATTATGCACCGCCGGTGGCAGCGCACAACCATTAGTACCGGTTGGTGGCTACAACGGTACTAAAGGGGAGGTCTTTAGTACCGGTTCGTGGCACGAAACGGTACTAAAGGGGCCGTTTCCCGCCCCTTGGCCTAGCGAAAATTGGCCTTTAGTACCGGTTGGTGGCTCCAACCGGTACTAAAAACCCCTCCTATATATATGGCACTTACAAAAAAATCAGTTTCATCGACCACCAGTACTTCTTCTCGATCCAACTTCTTCGCCGCGCCTGTCGCCCATCGCGCGCCGCCCTCGCCGCCCCCGCCGCCCGTCGTCGCCGTCACCGCCGTTGCCCACGCCACCCGTCGTCGCCATCACCGCCGTCGCCCCCGCCACCCATCGTCGCCGTCACCGCCGTCGCCCCCGCGCGCCGTGCCCGTCGCCGCCGCCTCTCGCCCCCGCCGCACCCGTCCCCGTCGTCGCCCGCTGCTGCCCGTACGCCGCCGCCCCCCGCTCGTAGACACACACACATACACACACACACACACACACACACACACAGACACACACACAGACACACACACACACACACACCACACACCACACACACACACACACACATTGTTTTTAGTTATTTTCTATTTTCTGTTCTTTAGATTAATGTTAGATAAATTACGTAGATAATAATGTTAAATGTTAATGTTAGATGAATTATATGGAAAAGATGTTAAATATTAATGACAAATATATTTTACATGAATTAGAACAAGTTGAACTAGTTGAATTAGTATAGCTAGATATTAATTAGGTATATATATGAGATTTGAACTAGTTGAATTAATATAACTAGTTTATTTTTAGTATGAAAATTAATAGCACAAGTTTATTTTTAGTAAGAAAATTTAGGTATATGAGATTTGATGATCTAATCAAAATATTACTATATAGAACTACCTACTTTATTTTAGTAAGAAATTAATAGAACTAGTTTATTTTTAATAAATGCATAGTTGAATTAATAGAACTAGTTTATTTAGTTGAATTAATAGAACTAGTAAATGTTTAATGTTTCACCTATATATGAACATATGTTAGATATTAATGTCAAATGTTAGATGAATTAGATATAAATTATATGTTAGATATATATTTAATTTAGTTATATGAGATTTCATTATCTAATTAATTAGTTGAACTAGTTGAATTAACAGAATTAGTTGAATTAATAGAACTAATAAATGTTTAATGTTTCACCTATGAACATAGGAATGTCGTCTGACGACGAACACAATTTCATTATGTGCGAATACTGCAAAGACCAGCGCGGCCTGTGAGGCAGAAATTTTCTAGTTGATGATAGACGCTTCAGCATCAAGCTGGATGAGAACTTCGAAGTGGATACAGTAAGTCACAACGACAAGTCTTTTTTTGTAATTAAGCATGACTGATGCTTCATTTGCTTCAACTTTTAATTTTAATTTTTCACTATTCTACTAGCGTATCCCCTACCATGCAAGAATTTTTGTCTTGTATAAGATAGGTTTCAGTCCTAACAAAACTATGGAGGTAAAAAGAGTTTACTTGAAGACCGAGCATGGTTATACCTTCAACGTCAAATTATACAATGCAGACACATACACCAATTTTGAATGCAAAACATGGCAAGCACTATGCAAGGCTTATGCATTTGAGCCTGATATGGTTATCACCTTTGATATTCGTCTGGAAGATGATATTGAAGGTAATAGAGAACATCTGGGTCGATGTGCAGATGCCTCCAGTTCTACCATTATGTGAGTTTCTCAACCATATTTATGTCTTCGATATGAGATTATTTGAACCAATTGAATAATTAATAGATCTCAATTTATATTGACAGCTTACTTCCAATCAAGCAAACATGTCCGGCGCTTGGTAGACAGGACCGTGCACTGTCCCGGGGCTGAACTAAACTGCGAGGAGACAAGTCATTATGTTTCATGGCTTGAGGATCTTGATGCTGTCAAGACAAATTTCTTCCCCGCACTTAGAAATGTTAGTACTCAAAACGTGCGACCAATAGTGTTCATACTGAACTACGGTCACATATATTTAGAAAAGATGGTAAGATTTCTACTATTTCTCCTCAGTGCATCTTTTGCATACATTATTTTTTAAGCTAAAGTTCATTGGTAAGTATGTTACTATACGATGTTCTTCAACAGGGACTCCCGATGAATGTTGTGCCTGATTGGATCGAGACTAAAGGTACCATGAATATTGTTAGCTTACGGCCAAGATATCTTACAATGCACTTTAGTGCATTCAAGATTTCTAATAGCGAGGAATGCTTAATAATAAAAGACTGGAGCAAAATTGTGAACGATCACAGAAAGTACTAGGGGGCGGCAATCAGAAGCACAACCCACGATTAGGAGACAGGTTCATCTGTATGCTCCAATATGATGAATCAGCAAAGCTATACATGTTCTATGCTATTTTACCTGAGAGAGAGCAGCAGGAGTGATTAATTAGCTAGTTCATGCTCTTAGTACTTCTCCTCTCATGTCCGTGTTCTTCGTCCTGAACTTAATCTCAAGGAGTGATTTGCGTTTGTGGTGTTATGAACGCTTATAATATCATTACCATGTTGAACTCGATGATATCTTTGCTATGAAAACCGTTGGTGATGATATATATATGATGCAAGAGTTTTTATATTAATTAATATGATGATGATGATGATGATGGGTTATTATATCATTTATGAAAGAAATTGCATATTAGTTTCAACTGGGCGGATTCTAGCTAAGTGATCAAGTATATGCCATATCCATATTACCTCGATCACTTAAGTAGGTGATCAAGTATATATAATATGGATATGACATATACTTGATGACTTAGCTAGGATCCACACGCATCTAGTCAAACTAATCACCTAATGATTTAACAACTGATTATAATGTAAAAAAATCACTAAATTAAATTGAAAACACAAAATTAAAGTAAAAATAAAAAATAAAACCAAAACACACCCAAACATTTAGTACCGGTTGGTGTTACCAACCGGTACTAATGTCCTACGCGCCCACGGAGCTGGCTCGTGCCACGTGGTTGCCCTTTAGCACCGGTTCGTGCTGAACCGGTACTAATGGGGGGGGGGGGGCTTTAGTGCCTACAATTTAGTGCCGGTTACCGAACCGGCACTAAAGGCCCTTACGAACCGGTGCTATTGCCCGGTTCTGCACTAGTGTGAGGTGCTCGACCCAGCTCAACTGGGGCACAATCGTCGTAGTTCTCCTAGTGGTACCTTAGCCGACATAGAGGAACATAAGGCACCAAAACATAGGAGCCGGGCAAACCCAACTATTGACCCAAGACATGATTCGGAGCCGATGCATATAATGTTATAAGTTCGGGGTGCCGCACTTGTTAAAGTGTTCGGACTTCTCACACCATATTGAGGGGTACAAAAGCCCCTGGAGTATTTTGGCCGTACCAAAGTGTATGGGTGCAACATGTCGTTAAGGAACATATATTTGTAAAAAAAGAGTAATGCAAAAATAGAAAAAAGCTATGCATTGTTTATTAAAAAGGGCTGCGATCAAAGAAGAATGATACAAATAATGCGATAAGCAAAAGGTTGGACTATTTAACATGTCAGTTCCAAGGGCAGGCTGCAGAATGGTATGCGAAACAGGTATACTGCTCGTGATAGAGACCACCTGGGAGTTCCGTAATGCGGCATGGCTTGTCTGCTTCCCTGGTTCTTGCATCGTTTGTGCGGCAATTGAACTGCCGAACAGGCCTTCCAAAGAATGGAGTCCTGAAAGTAAGAGAAAAATAAAAAATTGGCAGCCCCTGGTGCGGTTTAAGCCGTGTTTCGGGTGTGCCGTGATGGTGCCCCTCCCCCTGTACCCATGGCATTTCTAGAGTGTAGTTATGTACGCGAAGCACTGGTGTCGTATTTTTGCGAGGGTTGGGGTTGCGCCCGCATTGCTACGCCTGCTCGGAACGTGCCAGGCGGTCTTGTTGTAGGTTACTCCGGGCGCGCTTGACGGTGTCCGGACGTTTAATGGCCAGACTGGAGAACTGCCTAGAGAGGCTGCTTTGTACTTCTGCTGCAAGGGCCGCCGTGTGCTCCTCCGTTCGGAGGGAGCGTTCAGTGTTTCTATTGAACGAATTACTCCTCGAGGGCCTGGCATCTTGAGATTAAGGTATGCATAGTGCGGTACCGCATTGAACTTGGCGAATCCGGTTCGCCCGAGCAGTGCGTGATAGCCACTGCGGAATGGGACTATGTCAAAGATTAACTCCTCGCTTCGGAAATTATCCAGAGATCCGAAGACCACTTCAAGTGTGACTGATCCTGTACAGTTGGCCTCTACACCTGGTATTATGCCTTTAAAGGTCGTTTTGGTGGGCTTAATCCTCGAGGGATCTATGCTCATTTTCCGCACTGTATCTTAGTAAAGCAGGTTCAGGCTGCTGCCGCCGTCCATAAGGACTCTAGTGAGATGAAATCCATCAATAATTGGGTCTAGAACCAATGCGGCGAATCTGCCATGACAGGTGCTAGTGGGATGGTCCCTTCGATCAAAGGTGATCAGGCAGGAGGACCATGGGTTGAACTTTGGGGCGACAGGCTCTACCGCGTATACGTCCCTTAACGCGCGCTTCTGCTCCCTCTTGGGGATGTGGGTTGCGTATATCATGTTCACAGTCCGCACTTGTGGGGGAAAACCCTTCTGTCCACTATTGTTCGGCGGCCGGGGCTCTTCGTCGTCATCACTATGCAGCCCCTTGTCTTTATTTTCGGCATTTAACTTGCCTGCCTGCTTGAACACCCAACAATCCCTGTTGGTGTGATTGGCCGGCTTTTCGGGGGTGCCATGTATCTGGCACAAGCGGTCGAGTATTCGGTCCAAACTGGATGGGCCCCTAGGATTTCTTTTGAATGGCTTTTTCTGCTGACCGGATTTATAGCCTCTGAATCCGGCATTAACTGACGTATCCTTAGCACTGTCGCCTTTAATGCAGCGCTTCTGCTTGTTGTGACGTGACCTGCCACTACTGTCCCTGGTATCCGAATTACCAGGGTTCTTGGTCATATTGTTGCTACGAGCAAGCCAACTGTCTTCCCTCGCGCAAAAGCGGGTCATGAGTGTCGTGAGTGCTGCCATAGATTTCGGCTTTTCCTGTCCAAGGTGCCAGGCAAGCCACTCGTCACGGATATTGTGCTTGAAGGCTGCTAGGGCCTCTGCGTCCGGATAGTCCACTATTTTATTTTTCTTTGTTAGGAACCGTGTCCAGAATTGCCTGGCCGATTCCTCTGGCTGCTGAATTACGTGGCTTAGGTCATCGGCGTCTGGTGGTCGCACATAAGTGCCTGGAAATTGTCGAGGAATTCGGCTTCCAGGTCCTCCCAACAACCGATTGATCCTGTTGGCAAGCTGTTAAGACAATGCCGAGCTGGTCCTTTAAGAAGCTTGAGTGGGAGGTATTTGATGGTGTGGAGATCATCCCCGCGGGCCATGTGGATATGAAGGAGATAATCCTCGGTCCATACCGCAGGATCTGTTGTGCCATCGTATGATTCGATATTTACGGGTTTGAAACCCTCGGGGATTTGATGATCCATTACTTCGTCTGTGAAGCATAGTGGGTGTGTGGCGCCTCTGTACTGGGCTATATCACGACGTAGCTCCAATGAGCTTTGTCTACTGTGTTCGGCCCTACCGGATTTGTGCCTGGCATGACGGTTATCGTCTCGAGTCGTGGGGCGCCCACATGATCCGTAGATCGATCTTGTTTGCCTTGCCTTGTCCTCCAACATATCTCGCAGGTCTGGCGCATTTTCCCGTGCCTTGGTACAGGGTGCGGCTTGAGTGGAGGGCCGAGAGGCCTCTCTGTCGCGGCCACGAGGTGGCCGGTCGGCCGTATCAAGTGCTGGTGATGTAGGTTTAAGTGCTTCCTCCTCTAATCGGGGTAGCAACCTGCGCTTTGGGTAGCTCTTGGAGGGGCGTTCGAGTTTATGCTCTTCGGCCGCAAGGACTTCAGTCCATCTGTCAACTAGCAAATCTTGATCGGCTCTAAGTTGTTGCTGTTTTTTCTTGAGTCTTCTTGCCGTGGCCATAAGCCTGCGTTGAAAACGCTCTTTCTCGACGGGATCGTCTGGCACGACGAATTCGTCGTCGTCGAGGCTTGCCTCGTCTACGGAGGGAAGCATATAATTATCGTCCTCGACCTCTCTATCTGCCGCTCCCTCATGAGGGCTGACTTCTCCATCCTCCTGTGCTGAATCTTGCTAGAGGGGGTTTTCTTCTCCACTCTCCGGAGTATTATTATCTCCCGTGCTGGAATCACCGTATTTACTTTGGCGGGATTTTGAGCGGCGCCGCTGACGCCCGCGCTTAGGCTGTTTCTTGGAGGGGTCATCCTCCGCTGTTCCATCGCCATCTCCTTCTTTTGGGGTGTCCACCATGTATATGTCATATGACGAGGTGGCTTTCCAGGGCCCAATAGGCGCTGGTTCTTCATCGTCTCCTGCATCGGCGTCCATACCATCGATGTCTTCGGAGTCGAAGTTGAGCATGTCGGTTAAATCGTCGACAGTGGCTACAAACTGGGTGGTTGGTGGGCTTTGAATTTCTTTATCGTCCGTATCCCAACCTTGCTGACCGTAATCCGGCCAGGGCTCTCCTGATAAAGAGAGAGACTTTAGTGTCTTTAGAATATCGCCGAAAGGCGAGTGCTGAAAGATGTCCGCGGCAGTAAACTCCATGATCGGCGCCCAATCGGATTCGATCGGCAGGGGCGCGGAGGGTTCGGAGTCCGGAGAGGAGTCCAGCTCCTTGGAGTCACGAGTCTTGCAGAGTGTGGGGCTGGTGTTTGGCTTGATCGCCGTTGGGATCGCAACCCCAGAGGCGGCGTCCAACCACCCATCCTCGATCGGCGCAGTTGGCTCCGAATTAAGGGTCGAAGCCGATGCGGGTGCGGCCTCCAGGGCACTGTTCGGCGGCAGAGCTAGATCATGCTCGTCGTGACAATGCGGCGCGCTCGGCAGTGGCTCGAATCCATCGAAGATCAAGTCCCCGCGGATGTCAGCTGTGTAGTTTAAACTTCCAAATCTGACCTGACGGCCAGGGGCATAGCTTTCGATCTGCTCCAGATGGCCAAGTGAATTGGCCCGCAGTACGAAGCCGCCGAAGACGAAGATCTGTCCGGGGAGGAAGGTCTCACCCTGGCCTGCATCGCGATTGATGATCGTAGGAGCCATCAAGCCTAACGGCGACGACACAGAGGAACTCTCAATGAAAGCACCAATGTCGGTGTCAAAACCAGCGGATCTCGGGTAGGGGGTCCCGAACTATGCGTCTAGGCTGGATGGTAACAGGAGGCAAGGGACACGAAGTTTTACCCAGGTTCGGGCCCTCTTGATGGAGGTAAAACCCTACGTCCTGCTTGATTAATATTGATGATATGGGTAGTACAAGAGTAGATCTACCACAAGATCGGAGAGGCTAAACCCTAGAAGCTAGCCTATGGTATGATTGTTGTTTTGTATGTTGTCCTACGCACTAAAACCCTCCGGTTTATATAGACACCGGAGAGGGTTAGGATTACATAGAGTCGGTTACAATGGTAGCAGATCTACATATTCGTATCGCCAAGCTTGCCTTCCACGCCAAGAAAGTCCATTCCGGACACGGGACGAAGTCTTCAATCTTGTATCTTCATAGTCCAGGAGTCCGGCTGAAGGTATAGTCCGGCCATCCGGACACCCCCTAATCCAGGACTCCTTCAACGCGATCCAAATAAACTAAACCATAACCGATCATCACGTGAAATGGAGTAGCTTTCAATGGTGAACATCAATATGTTGATCATATCTACTATATGATTCATGCTCGACCTTTCGGTCTCAGTGTTCCGAGGCCATATCTCCATATGCTAGGCTCGTCAAGTTTAACCTGAGTATTCTGCGTGTGCAAAACTGGCTTGCACCTGTTGTAGATGGACGTAGAGCTTATCACACCTGATCATCACATGGTGTCTGGGCACGACGAACTTTGGCAACGATGCATACTCAGGGAGAACACTTTTATCTTGAAATTTAGTGAGAGATCATCTTATAATGCTACCGTCAATCAAAGCAAGATAAGATGCATAAAAGATAAACATCACATGCAATCAATATAAGTGATATGATATGGCCATCATCATCTTGTGCTTGTGATCTCCATCTCCGAAGCACCGTCATGATCACCATCGTCACCGGCACGACACCTTGATCACCATCGTAGCATCGTTGTCGTCTCGCCAATCTGATGCTTCCACGAGTATCGCTACCACTTAGTGATAAAGTAAAGCATTACAGCGCAATTGAATTGCATACAATAGAGCGACAACCATATGGCTCTTGCAATTTGCCGATAACCTGGTTACAAAACATGATCATCTCATACAATAAAATTTAGCATCATGTCTTGACCATATCACATCACAACATGCCCTGCAAAAACAACTTAGACGTCCTCTACTTTGTTGTTGCAAGTTTTACGTGGCTGCTACGGGCTTAGCAAGAACCGTTCTTACCTACGCATCAAAACCACAACGATAGTTTGTCAAGTTGGTGCTGTTTTAACCTTCACAAGGACCGGGCATAGCCACACTTGGTTCAACTAAAGTTGGAGAAACTGACACCCGCCAGCCACTTGTGTGCAAAGCACGTCGGTAGAACTAGTCTTGCATATGCGTACGCGTAATCTCGGTCCGGGCCGCTTCATCCAACAATACCGCCGAACCAAAGTATAACATGCTGGTAAGCAGTATGACTTATATCGCCCACAACTCACTTGTGTTCTACTCGTGCACAACATCAACGCGTAAAACCTAGGCTCGGATGCCACTATTGGGGAACGTAGTAATTTCAAAAAAATTCCTACGCACACACAAGATCATGGTGATGCATAGCAACGAGAGGGGAGAGTGTAGTCTACATACCCTCGTAGACCGGCAACGGAAGCATTGACACAACATAGAGGAAGTATTCGTACGTCTTCCCGATCCGACCGATCCAAGTACCGAACATACGGCACCTCCGAGTTCTGCACACGTTCAACTCGGTGACGTCCCTCGAGCTCCGATCCAGCAAAACATTGAGGGAGAGTTTCGTCAGCACGACGGCGTGATGACAGTGATGATGTTTTACCGACGCAGGGCTTCGCCTAAGCACCGCTACGATATGACCGAGGTGGAATATGGTGGAAGGGGGCACCGCACACGGCTAAGGAACGATCACGAAGATCAACTTTTGTGTCATGGGGTGCCCCCTTGCCCCCGTATAAAAAGGAGGGAGAGGGGGAGGTGCGGCCGGCCCTAGGGGTGCTCCTGGAGGAGTCCTACTCCCATTGGGAGTAGGACTCCCCATTCTTGCCTTGTCGGAAAAGGAAGGGAAAGGGAGAAAGAGGAAAGGGGGGCGCCGCCCCCCCCCCCTCCTTGTCCAATTCGGACTAGGGGGGAGGGGGCGCGCGGCCTGCCCTGGCCGGCCCTCCTCTTCTCCCTTATGGCCCATGTAGGCCCAATAACCCCCCCGGGGGGGGGTGGGTTCCGGTAACCCCCCGGTACTCCGGTAAAATCCCGATTTTACCCGGAACGTTTCCGATATCCAAATATAGGCTTCCAATATATCAATCTTTATTTCTCGACCATTTCGAGACTCCTCGTCATGTTCGTGATCACATCCGGGACACCGAACAACCTTCGGTACATCAAAACACAAAAACCCTGATTACGATCGTCACCGAACTTTAAGTGTGCGGACCCTACGGATTCGAGAACTATGCAGACATGACTGAGACACGTCTCCGGTCAATAACCAATAGCGGAACCTGGATGCTCATATTAGCACCTACATATTCTACGAAGATCTTTATCGGTCAGACCGCATAACAATATACATTGTTCCCTTTGTCATCGGTATGTTACTTGCCTGAGATTCGATCGTCGGTATCTCAATACCCAGTTCAATCTCGTTACCCGCAAGTCTCTTTACTCGTTCCGTAATACATCATCCCGCAACTAACTTATTAGTTGCAATGCTTGCAAGGCTTAAGTGATGTGCATTACCGAGAGGGCCCAGAGTTACCTCTCCGACAATTGGAGTGACAAATCCTAATCTTGAAATACGCCAACCCAACAAGTACCTTCGGAGACACCTATAGAGCACCTTTATAAGCACCCAGTTACGTTGTGACGTTTGGTAGCACACAAAGTGTTCCTCCAGTAAACGGGAGTTGCATAATCTCATAGTCATAGGAACATGTATAAGTTATGAAGAAAGCAATAGCAACAAACTAAACGATCAAGTGCTAAGCTAACGGAATGGGTCAAGTCAATCACATCATTCTCCTAATGATGTGATCCCGTTAATCAAATGACAACTCATGTCTATGCTTAGGGAACATAACCATCTTTGATCAACGAGCTAGTCAAGTAGAGGCATACTAGTGACACTCTTTTTTGTCTATGTATTCACACATGTATTATGTTTCCAGTTAATACAATTCTAGCATGAATAATAAACATTTATCATGATATAAGGAAATAAATAATAACTTTATTATTGCCTCTAGGGCATATTTCCTTCAACAATCACACTGAGTGGAGGAAGAAAGTTGAACTGGCATTTGTTTGTGCTGATCTGGACTGGGTTCTGGATGAACCACAGCCGGTCAGACCTACAGATCCAGTAAGAGAGACCACTAATGATGATGTTGCATGGGCTAAAAAGAGGGGGGATTATGCTCCTTTGGAGATGTCCTACATCACAGACAACCAAAAGTGGGTCAATGCAAACAAAAAATGCATGGCCTTTATAAAGAATACAATTGAGAGCACCATTGTGGGCTCCATTGCAGAGTGCACTTCTGCAGGGGAGTTGCTCACAAAGATAAAGAGCCAGTTCACTGGCTCTTCAAAGATATATGCCACCCAGGTGTTAAAACAACTTGTGACAGAACAATACATAGGTGGTGGACTAAGAGAGCACATCCTCAGGATGAGCAATATGGCAGCAAAGCTAAAGCCCATGGATGAGGATCTGGAGATCAAACCAAAGCTCCTTGTCCACCTGGTCATGGCTTCACTGCCAAAGGAGTTTGAAACTTTTGTTGTGAACTACAATATGTCACCTGGAACATGGGACACTGAAAAGACAATTGCAATGTGTGTCCAAGAAGAGGACAGACTAAAAGCCTAACATGGTGGTACACTCAACTATGTGAAGGATCACAAGAAAAAGAACTACAATCAAAACAACAAAAGTTCTCCTTCAAAGCCACAAGGAAAAGCTCCCTATCAGCATCAGCGTCAGTAACAGTCTTTCCCAGTGGACAAAGACACTTGTCTCCACTGTAAGAAGACGGGCATTACAAGAAAGACTGCCCTGTTTGGATGAAGTCCTTAATGGCAAAGCAAGATAACAACATTGTTTCCTTAGTTAATGAATCCTTGTACACAGTTTTCAAAATCTACTTGGTGGATTGACTCAGGGGCAACTGTTCATGTTGCAAATTGTTTACAGGGATTCCATTCGACCCGGACTACGCTAAGAAGAGAAGGAGGCATCGAAGTAGCCAATGGAATAAAAGCGGAAGTTGAAGCTGTCGGCGACATCTCCTTGGAGTTAGCTGATGGATTCAAGCTTCCACTTAGATATCTTCTTTATGTTCCTTCATGTAATAGAAACTTAATTAGCGTTTCATGTTTGGACAAAGAAAATTATGAGTGTTATTTTGGAGATGGCAAGTGTGCCATATGGTATAATAATGCTTATGTGGGTAATGCTTTACTATATGATGAGCTTTATTTGTTATCACTTCATGAAAAAGCGCATTCTGTATGCAATGTGAATGAACATGTTTCCGCGTCGAATAAAGAACAAAAGAAAAGAAAGAGAACATTCGACTCATTATCTTGGGCTGTATTTCGAAGGGGAGAATAGAAAGATTAGTCAAAAGTGAAATTCTTCCACAGTTAGAATTCTCAGACTTAGAATAATGTGTAGATTGCATTAAAGGAAAGTATATAAAACAAATCAAAAAATGTGCAATCCATAGCACACTAGAAATCATCCACACTGACATTTGTGGACCATTTCCGGTGAAAAGTGGGGATGGATATGACTCGTTCATAACATTCACAGATGATTACTCTCGCTATGGTTATATTTATCCAATCAAAGAAAGATCTGAAGCGTTGGATAAATTTAAAATAATCAAAGCTGAAGTTGAAAATCAGCATGATAAACAAAAAATGCATGGCCTTTATAAAGAATACAATTGAGAGCACCATTACGAAAAAGGGTTTTCCCCCGCTTTATATTATAAAGCATACCACCAAGCATCCAACACAATAGTTTCAAGTACAATAAGTCATAGAATCATGCTGGGGGCATAGCAAGACAAGCCCCAAATTAGACTACTAGGAGACGCTAATCTGGCTCAGGAGGCAGCGGGGGAGGAGCAAAAGACGCAGCCGAGGCACGAAGACCCTGCAAGAAGCCACACATTTTGTAGATCACATCAGTCACACGAGATGGAATCACTCGTTCGACGACTAATTTATTGCGAGTACACCAAAGGGACCAGGCAAGGGTACCTAGCGCGACCCAAATAGGGGCGCACCTAGTCCCGGGCAGCCGGAAGACCTCCCCGAACAAATCCGGGAGGTTTTCATGGCACCATGTGCCCCCAAGTACCTCCCGGAAGCAGCTCCATAAGAACTGCACTGCCGGGCACCGGAAGAAGATGTGGTTGCAATCTTCCGGTACCCGACAAATGGGGCATAGACCATCCCCAGGTCCATTACGCTTACGGACCTCAATGCCTGAGGGGAGGCGTCCTCTAACCCATTGCCATAAAAATATACGGATCTTTAGGGGGAGTTTGATCTCCAAGAGCACCGTGAGCTCCACTGGACCAGGAGTAGGCACAATCACCTGGTACTGGGATCTAGACGAAAATCTACCGCTTGGCTCGAGGTGCCAGGAGAGTGAATCCGGCTCCAGAGAAGGAGAATGAAGGGCAATGCATTCAAGTAATTCATCCCATTGCGAGAGTTCGATCGCCCCGAAGGTGCGGCGGAAGGCAATCACGCCTAGGTTCTCTAGTGTCGCGGCCACAGAGATCTGTGGGCGAACACAGATAGAGAATAGAGCATAAAAACGCTCTGCAAAGGGGCGGGGTCCCGCCCATCTATCCAGCCAAAAAGGGTGGTAGTTCCAGAGCCTATATGGATGGAGGTCCCAATGCGCAGAACCGGTAACAAAGACATCACCGATTGCCAGAATTGGGAGCCTCCAGACCTAGAGGCAAACGCTAATGGTTGCCCGTGAAGGTACTTCCCACGGATAATCTAAATCCACAGGCCACCCTCCTCCATCTGGATCCGCCAAAGCCATTTGGACAGGAGGGCAATGTTCATACGCTTGGAGGAGATGACCCCCAAGCCTCCCTGGTCCTTAGGTTTACAGATCTCAGACCATTTGACCATATGGTACTTCTGCTTATTGTTTTCTCCCGCCCAAAAGAAGCGGGAGAGTAGTTTGGTAACTTCCTGATTAAGGGATTCATG
This sequence comes from Triticum monococcum, assembly GCA_034509565.1. NCBI lineage: Eukaryota > Viridiplantae > Streptophyta > Magnoliopsida > Poales > Poaceae > Triticum > Triticum monococcum. The sequence continues at coordinate 704,619,354 of CM067847.1, forward strand.
TAGGCTATAGAATCCGATGATATACATCAGTAGGCTAATAAGGGAGGAGTTCACTAGAATCACTCGAGCGGCTTTAGAAAGCCATCTCCCTTGCCAAGGCTCCATTCTAGGTTGGAGCTTGGCGACTGTTGGACGGAAATCCTTTTCCAGGAGTCGTGCATCACTAAGGGGCATGCCAAGATAAGTCATCAGGAAGGAACTCATGCGGAAGTTCAAACGATTGGCAATCCGCTGGGCCTCCCCTTGGGAATATCCCATGACCATTACCTCGCTCTTGGAAAAGTTTATTTTGAGGCCCGACATTTCCTAGAAGCAGAGGAGGAGGAATTTGAGGTTCTGAATATCCTCATCAGATCCCTCTACCATCATAATGGTGTCGTCCGCATATTGGAGATGGGCCAAACCTCCAGGTGTCACCAAATGAGGCCAAACCCCTCTAATGTGACCCGCGCGCTTGGCCAAGTCCAGAATCGAGGCGAGCGCATCAACCACAAGGTTTAATAAGAATGGGGAGATCGGGTCTCCCTGCCGGACACCTTGGCCAGTCATGAAGTAAGGGCCAACCTCCCCATTGATGTTAACAGCCGTCCGGCCACTCGTAACTAATTGCATCACACGGGCTACCCAGTGGGGGTCAAAGCCACGTTTCAGCAACACTTCTTGAAGGAAGGACCAATGAACAGTATCATAGGCTTTATGGAAATCGATCTTCAAAAAGTCCGCACGGAGGTGTTTGCTCTTAACCGCATGGAGGGCAAGGATCCCATCTAAGATATATCTCCCTTTTGTGAAGGCCAACTGGTTCGGATGATGAATCCGGGGAGCAATAAGGGCCGCCCTAGTGGCGTACCCTTTAGCGAGGATCCGAAATATCACACTGAGGACCGTGGACGGAATTGTCTAATGTCCGCCGCTCCCGGTACCTTGGGAATTAAGGAGATAATCTCGTAGTTAAGTCGGGACATGTCTAGGGTACCCCTAGAGAACTCGCTAAACAGATCCAGGATGATATCCTTGACCATCGGCCAGAAGGCCTGAAAAAAGCGAACCAGCAAGCCATCGGGGCCAGGGGCCGACATCAGGTTCATAGACTTGACAAAGGTCTCCACTTCTGCAGCTTCGAAGGGGGCTAGCAGGGTTGCATTTTCCGCGGGGGAAATCTGTTGGTCGCGTGACCAGATATGGTCGGCCAGGGCGACACCATTCCGCTCCCGTCCCTGAATTAGAGACTTGTAAAAGTCGTCAACTAGCAGGCGGATAGCCTGAGGGTCTTGAAACAACTGTCCACCCTCCCAAAGGAGAGGGATGGAAGTAAGCAGTGTTGGCATCCCCAAATAGCACCCAGTTAATGGAGCTGCGTTGGCGCCAAAACTCTTCCTCCTTGGAGTAAATCTCCATAAGGGAGTCCTCCAAATTGTATCTATGCATCCATTCCTCTGCAGAGATCCCTGCGATATCTGCACGGAGGTCAAGGTCCCGGATCTCCTCGAGGAGGGAAGCCTTCTGAATACGAAGATCTCTACCAATATTCGTCCCCCATCCCTTCATGAACTGTCGGGATCGCTTGGACAGATGATGCCATTCATCGAGAATAGACATCTGCCTATGGGGCTCGGTGCGAGCCGAGACCCAGTGAGTCTCCACAGCTTCCACAAAGCCTGGTTGCCGAAGCCAGAAGTTCTCGAAAGGGAACCGCGGGGGAGGGCGCGACCGTTCATCCATAGAAGCTAGAAGGATGGGGAGATGGTCAGTGCCAATACGGGTAATGGCCTGAAGAGATGCCAAAGGGAATCGAAGTTCCTAGTCCGGGGACAAACACCCGATCAAGCACGCTAAGGGGCGGGGAGACCTGTCGATTAGTCCAGGTAAAGCGCGCCCCGACCCTGTCTAGCTCACGGAGACCTAGATCTGCGACCCAATCATTGAAACGACGCATCTCGGCCAAATCCACGCGAGAGTTATTCTTCTCCTCGGTGGATCGAAGGAGATTAAAGTCACCTCCAACCACAACCGGGAGGGTCGCGGAGGAGATCTTGGCATGGAGCTCTGCCAAGATGGTGGTGGATCGACTGTGATCGGCCGGACCATAGACCACTATGATCTCCCATTTGAAGTTTACGTCACGTTCCCAGACTTCCATACTAACAAAGTGGGTTCCACGGTCCATGGAGCCCACCTCAAAGGTGGCATCCTTCACACATAAAAGGATGCCACCGGAGTGACCTGTCACCCCACTAGATGGCAACCAGTGCCAGGCGAAAAGGTGTCTGCTAAGACGCTCAAGTTCCACTAGAGAGAACTCAGTGCGCATTGTCTCTTGGATTGCCACCACATCAATGGCCTCCTCACGCATGTATTCTATGAGCTGCCTGCGGCGGCCATCATGACCAAAGCCCCGCAGGTTCCAAAAAAGAGCACGCATGATCACTCGCCTAACGGGTCCTCCCTGGACCCAACAGTGGAAGCAGCGCTAAGAGCACGGCGTAATTGAGCAGTGCGAGACCGAGTACGGCCACGAACCTCACCAGGGTCGGCCTCAGGGTGGACACGACCACGGGGACGACAAAGTGGAGGGGTGGGGGCTTCCGCAGCTGCCTCCGCCTCAAGGGCCCTAGTTGCTGCGAGGTGTCCCTCCAGGATTTCTTTTGCCTGGAGGGACGCAAGCTGCTCAAGGGCCGGGCCCTTCTCGCCACGGAACACAATAGCCGAATCAGCCGCTACCTTGGCAAGGTGACCAAGAGGAACCCCAGCAAGAGCGAAAAAGGATGCATCACAGAAATCATCGGAATCAGAGCAAGGGGCTTGGGAGGCAGACGAACCTGGGTCAAGGTTGCGGATAGCGGCACGTTGCGAAGGCTTCTCCACCGTGTTCGGGGACGCCCCAGAAAGACCCGACGCCGCCCCAAGCTTGGCACTCTTCCGGGCAGAGGAAACCGGAGTAGAGGCCGAGCGAGGACGGCCCCGAGACCTGGGGAGCCTGGAAGACGGGGGAGGGGGCAGAACCACGGGAGACTCCGGAGTTGATGGCACCAAGAAGTCCTCCCGGCCTGGCATCGTGGGCACCAGCCGCGGGGAGGACGGAGGACGGACCTCCATGCTACCCCGGCTGACCTCGCTCTCCTCCTCCTCAGACACGGACAGCGGAGGCAGGAAGGGTGGAGGGAGAGTGGCGCCAGGGGGGAGGGTGGCGGCCTCGTCGAGCATGGCCGCGATCGCCGCGATGTCCTCGCAATCGTCTGCAGGATCGGCATCGGAGGCGCCGTGACCCACACTGTGGGTGGTCGAGGGGTGGGAGGAGCCAGGAGGAGGCCCATCATCCTTCGGATCGGACGAGTCGTCGTCAGAGGCCTCAGAGCGGGGAGACTGGCGATGGGGATCTCGGGGGGAGCCCGGAGCGTTAGCCCCCCATCGGATCCTGGAGCGGCACCACCTCCCGCCTCCGGGTTGAGGGGATCAGTGGGAGTCCCACCCTCAACAGAGACGTGCAGGTCGTAGCCAACGTCGTTGAAGAACATGTGGATTGTCATCTTGAGCTTGGAAGGGTCGGGGGATTTAATCTGCATTCGTACAGCTGGGCCCTTGGGCAGAGAGGCACAGTCCACCGCCACAAACTTGCCCAACAGGCGGGACAAGCCTCGAAGGACACCCTCATCGCGGGCAGGAGCGGGGAGCCCACGAATCTGCACCCAGACCGTGAACAGGGTGGCCACGACGAGAGGGTCCACCGAGGGGACCGAGATGCGGACTGGAAGCTGGTTGAGGGCGAGCGTGAGTCTGGCGCTGTGTGTGCCATACCGATGGCTGACGGGGTCGGGGAAGATCACCGTGAACTCCCGGTCTGAGATCGGGGTGACCTCCCAATCCCAGTCCGAGATGAATAGGTGGCGAAGCTCGTCGAAGATGATGGCTGGGGACACCGTCTTGCCGTCCAAAACCGAGATGAGAGTGGACATGGGCGGAGCGGCCCGGGTCTCGGGGAGGTCCATCTGGAAGAAGCCCGGATCGTCAAGCGCGTAATCGAACAGCCCAAGCGCCCCAATGGGCTGGTGGTCGGGGCAGAGCATGGCGGGATGATCAGAGATAGGCCAGGGAGAGGGAAGGAGACCCCCCCGATGTGGCCGGCCCACAAGGCCCACGTCGGCCTAGCCCAACACGCGAGGGCACGTGGGGGGAGGGAAGGGTTTCCACCCATGACCATAGTGCCGCCGGCGCTGACGGAGAGCACGGCACGGCCACGACCGGCCGGAAAGCGCAGAATTTTGGGCCCCCATGCACTGCGGCGGTCGGAACCGAGCAGGAAGGGGCCAATTCCAGCCGTGGGGACTGACGAGCGCCAGCAGAGCGCCGCCACGAGAGCGCCGCCGTCCCGAGATCGGCCCGTCCGGCCACCCCCCAGTTCAAGGACCGGGCCCCACGCCCCCGACGACTAGCACCGCTGCCAGCGCCAGGGGGAGGTGGGGAAGGTGGTGCAGATGGGCGGGAGCCGTCGCGTTGCAAAGGACGGGGAGGGGGTAGCTGGGAGGGGAACGACGGAGGGTCCGCGAGGAGGGGGCCGGGGAGAGGGGATCGCATCACCGGCCGGGGGAGCAGCAGCGACGGCCTTAGCCCGCCGGTCACCGAAACGCCGGGGAGGGAGGTGAGCGCCGGCTGCCGCCGCGGCAGCATCCGCAAAGTCGTCCTCCACAGCCACATCCGCCCACCGCTGGCCGTCTGCGCGAGGAGCGGGAGAGGGCGGGGGAAGGGTGGGGAGGGCCGGGGCACCACCACGGGAGGAGCCGAGGGGAGGGCAGGGGCAGGCAGCAGGCCGCCGGCGAGGGGCACGAGGACGGGGGCGGTGCAATCGCCAGAGGCGAGACGCGCAAGGTCGCCCATCTCGGCTGCCCTCAATGGTGTGGTTTCTTGAGAGCACCATTGTGGGCTCCATCGTTCTATTTTTTTTAGAACGAAGGGTCGCGAAGAGCCCGGCTTTGAATTAACAAAGCCATCAACCGGCCAGGAATTACAGCAGACAACCCAACTTACAACGGTCAGAACGATACAACGGGGAACACTAGAAAGACTACTCACTACAACCTCCACAAGCCACAAAAGATTACAGCTAGTAAAGGCCGAGCACTCCACACTAGGATCATATGTAGCAGGAACGGAACAGCGCATCAGGACATAGCCGACCTTCGAGGATGGACCGTGCTCCAGGAACACTTAGAGAAGAAAGGACCCAACATCTTCCTTCTCAATCACCGAAGGGGGACCCTTCCCCCTCGCCATGGCTCGTAGGCACCGCACCGTCGGGATTTCGAGAAGCTCACCCTAGAGCTGGAAGAATGTCGCCCTCGCATCGCAAGGTGGACATGGGATGACCACATCGATTTGGGATATACCTCGCCGGCTGCTCCGCCACAGTCCATGCCCAACTAGTTGGAGACAAGCTTCAGGAATCGGACGACGCAGAGGAGGTAGCGCAATCCCTCACCTGCATAACCTCCCGACCGATCCCCGCACCCTTGACAACGCCTCCAGCAAGGTCACGGCGCGCAAGGCGCCGCCGCCGCCAAATCCGCCGGGGATAAAGGTTTTCACCCTGGCATGGGGATCGGGGTGGAGAGCAGGGGACCTCGGCTGCGCCCCCATGGAGGAAAGCAGCGCCCTTGGGCGTTGCCGCCGCTGGGCCGGCCAGACCGGCCAAGGTTTCCCCCGGTTCCCTGGCTGACCACCAACACGCACCAACGCCGGAGCCAGATGAAGCTAGCCCACCATGGATGCGAGAGAGAAGCGGCAGGGGATAGGGATTTCACACCTCCAGATCTGACGAAGCAGAACACGCCGTGGCCTAATTCCACCAGCCACCCGCCGCCCGCACGGCCGGGCACGCTGGCCAGCACCCCCTGCGAACGCCGCCCACCGTCCGACGACGACGCCTCTCCGGCAAGGGCCGCCGCCCAAGGAACCACAGGCCTCCAAGAGGGGGAGGAGTGCCGAGATCCCTGCCGCCACCTTCACCGGCGTCCGCGCGAGCTTCCCGGCAGCCGTCTCTGGTAACGGCGAGGGGAAGGAAGGGGGTGGAGGGTGGCGGCGGCGGCGGCGGAACCCTAGTCGCCCCCGAGTCGCCCAAGGGGACGACGCGAGGGCCGGTGGGGGGATAGCTGAATTAACTTTTGATCGCTCACCTCCATCGTTTTATTTAGCTCTCAAGGTTTCGTTCACATGGCACATGTCCACAGAAACTAGCTGAGAATGCGGAGTACAAAATGCAACCTGAATAGTATGGGGGTGGAGGGACGTCCGATGCTTTTGGATGGTAGATGCAACTAAATTACATCCTTCTACGAGTCAGGGGAGCGAGTCCTAAAAGATCGCAGCGTTTGAGAAGGTTGACTGGCCGAAGCTAAAACAGGCTCAAAGTTAAAAATGCGTTGTCATCAGACCGGTTCTTATTCTGGCATATGTGACATTGTACTACTGCGCGTAAATCTAGAACACGACATGCACGACTTTGGTCGTGTCCTCATTGCAGTCCTTGCGGCAGGTATGACGACTGCTTGCACACGTCCAACACAGTTTCTGCAGATATGATTTGTCCTGATGTCTCCCAACCCAAACTAATAGACAAGCAGTAAAAGATAATACCAATCTCCTCATCTTGTTTGTCAATCCAGAGAGATTCAGTGGCGAGCCACGGAAGTATTTGTTTAGTCGGTGAGCTCGGTATTTTGAAAAAATCAAAAAGCGTATTTAAAAGTTCCAAAAAAATCTGAAAAAAATATCATGAAAACTTATATGTATTCTGCAAGAACGTGTTAAATTTCGTCGAAAAATGTTGTGATTTGTAGGCTGTACAAAAATAACAAATTTCTGACCCAATAACAAAAATAAAAGGCCCATTAAAAAATGTGTATTTGTCTTTTTCCTGTAGGACGCATGTAAACGTATAATACTGTGAAATTTTGCATATACATAGTATACATGTGCATGTGTGTTCAAAAAATAAATTTGGAATTTTTCATGCTTCAAAAAAATAAAAAATAAAAACGAGCTCACTGGAGCTCGGCCTCCGTTGGCATTTTCCGCAAGAATAATGTCTTGTATAAATAAGAAGGATGAGTATGATGACACACTATGGATGAGCGCGCCCTAAATCTGGACGGCCCCACGAGTATAGGGTTCTGGACCACACTTTTCTTCTTGAAATTAACTACTGAGTGCAAGCTGGAATACATGAATGAAGAATACATAAGTGCGGTATGCTTTCATCCCAGAGAACATAGACATTGTCATGTATAACCATCTCAGATTAGATCTAGGCTTTCATCTCAGAGCTCGAGACCAGGTGATTAGAAGCACCATCATTAAAGTCACTCAAGTGTTGTCACGATTCCAGCAGCTACATACGATGCGACCGCCTGCGCTGCACAACTATCCCTCTGCGTTAAGTCCTGATCCATAATTTGCATCTCACCGCTGCAGTCAACCACTGACTCTTCAGAGATGAACAGTCCGGATGTTTTTGCAGTGACCACCACCGTCATGGAGCCATAAGAGTTCGTTGCAGCACAATCTGCAGTCACCTCAGTCGGCCAACCAGATTTGGATCACCACCACCGAGCCATAGACCGCAGCGTCATCGACTGAGCTAAGAACCTGCCAGATGTGGCCGTCGGAGCCTGATGTTGCCTCCAAGCGAAGCCACCGCGCCTCTCGGTCAGTGCCCAGCCACGCGCGCAACCCAAATGTGGTGTGTCGTGTGCCTGGGAAGCAACTGGCTTGGCCGCCCACAGCCGCTCGTCGCGGCCAGCCACGCAAGTCCCACCCAGGCGCCACATGCGGATCTTAGTGGCAGTACATCGCGCGCAGGCGTGGTATCCCGCCAAGGCTAGCCGCACCAGATCGCTCTTGGCATCTTGGAGCATCGCAGCGGGGGCGCCACGCAGCTACGCGACGAGGAATAGGTGGAAGGGAAGACTCTGCGGCAGCTAGGGCTTCTCCCCCTGAGCCGCCAAGGAGGCGACGCGGGGTCAGCTAGGATAAGATTACAATGTGTGCCTAGTACAATGTGTACCTTAAAAACAGCCCATCTTGCAAGGCACCTTTTATTAGAAACATATTGTTGGTTAGACTGCAGGAATTTCTCGAAAAAGAGGGAATGCCTCGGCCTCTGCATCAGAACGATGCATACGGCCCTCTTATTAATCAAATAAAGATGTTCCAAACAGGTCTAAAAGTCTAAAAGTCTCCCAACGACAATAAAAAGAGCTCACTCAGAGCCAGAAAAGCTAGAATACAAACTAGCCAAATAAAGAACGCCATAACCGGCTGGCAAAACAGAGAGATTGGTAAACTAATTGCCTATCCTATTACATGACCGCCATCCAAAACGGTTGAAGATATCCCGAGCTACCATCTCCCAGCGGATAGATTCAGTAACCAAATGCTCCCTGGCCTCCGTCGGAGAGAGTAGCGACCACGAATGGATCAACACCGTGGCTGGGAAAATAACTTGCAAAAAATGAATGTGTGTTGTTCTGTTAAAAACCAAATCATTTCTGCATTTCCAAATAGCCAACAGCAGGGCGCAGACTCCTAAGCGAATATGTCTCGCTAAGTCGGGCTCTATCCCGTTAAGCCATGTCCCAAATAACGTGTTGACAGAACTCGGTGGAGTAATATTAAAAGCAACATGGAGCGTCCGCCATAAAACTTTGGCTAGCGGGCAATCAAGAAAAAGGTGTTTGATCGTCTCATCCCGATCACAGAAACTACACCTAGTAGGACTTGTCCAATTACGCTTTGTCAAGTTGTCCTTAGTTAAAATAACTTGTTTATGGATAAACCACATAAACACTTATTGCAGGAATGGAAAACGTTACTTAATATGGTAAAAAACGTTACTTAAGTGGAGAAATAAAGGTTCGCATGCAGTTACTTTTCTTGTAAACTCCTTAACATTTCTTATTGTGAACATCTTTAATTACACTTAAAAAAATGTGACCATAATTCTGCAATTTTTAGTCACAGTTTTGATCAATTTCAAACAATTATAATCACGGTTCAAAGCTTGTCTTGTAGATTTGTTTTGCTTGGAGTGGCAGAGCTTCGGTTTTATATTTTTGTGATGCCCGTCCCAACACCCCTTGTTCAACCCAGTCAGGTGGCCAAATCCTCCTTGAAGCCGTTGACATGGAAATGGAACAATTGCACATGGCTACAAAAATTTACGAAACCAGCTTCGGACGTCTCTCCGGCTAGCCTCACGTCATCATTGTTATCACGAGCAGGCTCGAGGATCTTTAATTCTTTATCAGAATGGAATAGTACCACTTGCAACGAGACTTGGAGACGGTCAACACCGAGATTGGTGGTACAGACAGCAACGTAGGGAATCGACGTTAAAGATTCTCTCTCCCCCTTGCATCCAACTGCTTTTGTCTCTAGTCTTGTTCTTTCGTCCATTAATTCCATCCAACTGCCAGTTTGACCCGCACTAGGCTCCACCTTGCTCTACCGATCATGGCCGCAGCTGCTGCCGTTCCGGTCATGTAGGCGCGCAATCTCATGCCTTTGTTCTCGATTGAATCTCTCTGGGCCTAGTAATGAATTCAGCATTCACAGCTCCGCCGGAGAAGATCTCCCCGCCGACCTGACCTCCGCCTCCTCCGAGCCCCCTTCCCTCTTCGACGGCACCACCAGGTACACGCAGGTGAAATACATTCCTTGATTGCAGGTTTATCCTGTCGGTCTTCACTTTCTTCTTCTCTCGTGAAGGCTGTACGTGGCGTACCACTGCCCGTACGCGCAGCGCGTCTGGATCGCCAGGAACTGCAAGGTAGCAAGCAGGCACTAGTCGGAGTGTTTTTTTTTTCTTCCCTTTTTAGTGGAATTTCCTTCCTTCTCATATGATTCATGTGCAGGGATTGCAGGGCAAGGTCAAGATAGTCGCGCTAGATCTCGTGGACAGGCCAGCCTGGTACAAGGACAAGGTCTACCCAGAGAACAAGGTAGTATATATGATTCTTGCTGATTTGTGACATAGTATTTATCATTTTCTTCATGCACACATCTATGTATGTTGAACATACAGGTACCTGCCCTGGAGCACAACAAGCAAGTGAAAGGAGAGAGCCTGAATCTGCTCAAGTACATTGATGACAATTTCGATGGCCCACAATTGCTCCCTCATGTAAGAGACAAATACACATGTTCGTTGTTTTCAGTGGAACTGAAGTTTGCATTCCTGATGTACTGAACCACCAGGATTCTGCAAAGAAGATGTTTGCCGAGGAACTGCTTGCGTACAGCGACAGTTTCAACGCCAGCGCTTTCTTCTCATGCCTACGCTCCAAGGGAGATGTGACCGACGAAGCTGGTAAACAAACACAGCAGAACAGTGCACTACTTACAGCATATTTGTTTGTTTTGTGCTCACATTTCACCTTGTTTCATCTACCATTAGTTGCCGCTGTTGATAAAATAGAAGCTGCCCTAGGAAAGTTCAGCGATGGCCCTTTCTTCCTTGGCCACTTCAGCCTGGTATGTGTATGTCACTCCATCAGGGGTTCCCTTTCCTCTATCCATGGCCAAAGTCCAGAAAAGATTCCAGAAGAATTGTGTTTTTTGAAATACATGGTTTTTTTGTGATATATAATCTTTCTAGGTCGACATTGCATATGTGCCATTCATCGAAAGGCTTCAGATATCCTATTCTGGCATCAAGAACTACGATATCATTGGGGGCAGACCCAACCTTGGTAGATTCATCGAGGTATGTTCTGGATAATGCTAGATGGGATACAATTTACTTGATATATCCTACTGAGGTGTTATCAGTGGGTTAGCTAGTTATATGCCAATGTTGAATGTCGCAGGAAGTCAACAAGATCAACGCATATACACAAACCAAACTGGACACACATGTTACGCTTGATATAATCAAAGAGAAGTTTGGGGTACGTTATCTTCCAATTTTTTAGCCTTGGATCATGCCACCGTCCAAACCCAACCACACTTACCCTTTGACTTTGACTTTCAGATTCCTTAATGATTGTGGTGGCCAAGGAACTACGACCAGGAAACTGCTGCAGAATCTTATGAAGCAGAGAAAGACCCAGGATTGTTTTCGCTCGTTGAATGTTCTGCCGTGCTGTGCTGTTAGAGAACAAATATATAAACAGGATCGTACTGTAATCTTTCCTTGCCAGGTGCTAGTGATATCTTTGCATATCTGAAATTGTATATCACCTGTAGATCGTAATGGAGTTGTGCAATCCCTACCATTTCTCCATTGAGCTATAAAATTTGTAGCCTTGCTGGTTGCAATCGTGTACCGCATTCCCCAAAATTCTCTCATCCCACCAATATCTCTTTCATGATATCAGATTAGATCTCAATACTATAAAGCTTCCTTCGCTGCCTCCGTGACAACTGAGAGCTCGAGCTCCTCCTTTGCCTCTCTCGGCAGACACATTAGACATTCTCACATAACGAGGACCCTGTTTTGGTTAGTGGTAGATAGATCTTTAAAGGTATACCTACACATATCACTTCTAGTAGCTAATGATAGTTGCGGCAGTGAAGACAAGTTCATATGGGAAGCGTAATATTATCGGAAAGAGTGCGATTCATAAGCAATTCTCGTACAGAAGGAAACATTTGACCATCTAGGGCGTGCCTCTTTCCCATGAAGTTTGAGAGCACGAGGGTGATACACCTGCTCCTCCCCATCACTCCCGCATTTCAATGCATGCGACCGGGAGGGAACCCTAGCCGCTACTGCTAGGGTCCCTCCTCCTTCTCATCCTTTCCATCGCAGCTGCCAGAGGCATGGCCAGGCGAACCTTGGATGGCGCAGGCAGCGGTGGGGAGCTCTCGTCTCCTCACACGGCGGTCTCGGCGCGAGCTGGGGTGGACGGGATGTGATGAGGCTCTTGACGACGGGCGTTGTAGTGCGTGATGGCAGCGTGACTGATGACACGCGCTGGGGTGGACGGGATGTGATGAGGCTCTTGACGAGGGCCGTTGTAGTGCTTGATGGTAGCGTGACTGATGACATCCAGGTGTGCACAGTTGGGGCTGGATGAGGTGACGGCTCGGTCCGATCTGGTCCTGCGAGGGGTGCGGACTATGGGCGGACGCCTCTGCGATGGCCGTCTTGGCTGGTGGAGATGGCGGCGCAATGATGGTGGTGTGATCCTCTCTCTCCACTAGTCAGTTCCTAGTGCGAGTGTGCGACGGGTGGTGGCGAGATTGTGGTCGGCCAGTCGTGGAAGGGGTACCATGGGGAGGGAGGTAGGGGGCCTCCCGACCTTGCTTTCGGGCGTGATGGTGGACCTAGTCCCTGGTGTGCATCTTGGCTAGCGGCTTCTGATGACTGTTCCTGTCCTTGCTCTGGCTGGCTCGACCCTGCGTCAAGGGCCTCGTTTTGAGGTGGAAGGAGGGGCCTTCTGCTCCCTCACCGGCCAGTGGTATCTGAGGACTATGTCGATCGTTGTGGGACGTTGTTGTCTATAGGGGCAACGGCCTTGGTGGTGAAAGCCACAGTGGTCATGGGCAGAGCTCGTGGCTCGGGTGCGGGATGGCTGCCATCACTACCGGAAACCGGCCCTACCCCAACGGCCAAATCAATGCCGACGGCTACCGTCGTCCTACTTTGAGCTATGCCGACAGCCACGACTTGGCCGTCGGCGTATCTTGGCCGTCGGGCTACCACGAGCTAAGCCGACGGCACCCGTCGGCATACAACAGTCGTCGGCCCAGCTGCGAACACGACGACAACAACCGTCGGCATATCCAGGCCATCGGCATACCCGTGGGCCCGGCGACCCCCACCGTGACCAGGGGCTAACATCGTCAAATCTATGCCGACGGCCTGGACGGGCGGCCGTCGGCATATATCGTCATGCCACGTCACCGATCCGATGCGCACCGTCCACGAGCGGAGCCGACGGCTGCCGTCGGCATACCCGCCACGTCAGCGATCCACGGCACGCCGCCCACCTAAACCCTGCCGTTTATATGCCGACGACATATTAACTGACATGTAGCATGTGCTTTTTTTATGCTTTTTTATGTATTATTATATTAACTGACATGTAGCATATGCTTTTTTATCTATTATTATATGAATATATGTGTAGTCTCTAATTTTTTCCATAGATTATGAATATATATGTAGTTTGTAATTTTTTTTCATAGATTATGAATATATATATATATATATATAGTTTGTATTTTTTTAGCACAGTAATAATGTGACGTCATGTTCATTTGAATATAGGACATTTTATTTTATTAAAATAAAAACAGCTATGCCGACAGAAGTTTTGTGGCGGTTGCAAACTCTCGGCACCCGTCTCCAGAGTGTGACCCCCTCACGTCCGCGGTCTGCCCCCCTCACGGACAGCGCCAACGCCGGCATCTGGAGGGCGGAAACAGCCACATCGGGTCTATACGGAGGGGACGTTGCTCCGAAGTGTTTCTATGGGATGACCTACCACAACCGGGTGGTGTTGTGGCATGTCCGAAGAGGCGGCACACATCTCCGGGGCGTGGTCCCCCTAACGGACGGCGCCGCCGCCGGCACCTGGAGGGGGGAAACGGACGCGTCGGGTCTACACGGAGGGGATCTTGTTGTGGGTCTGGCCCGGATGTTGCTCCAAAGTGTTCCTATGGGCGGACCTAACACAACCGGGTGGGGAGGTCCGCTGGTCAAAGCCCGTCCGTGCAAAGTCAAAGGGCTAGATCCCGTGGTCAAACGCTATAGGGTTAGGCGGGACGGGGGCCCTGGGAGGGTAGCAATGCCACCGGAGCGTCGCATCGGGCCCTCATACATGCGGGGTGGTGTGGTGGCATGTCCGAAGAGGCGGCACGCGTCTCCGAGGCGTGGCCCCCCTCACGGACGGTGCACCCGTTGGCACCTGGAGGGGGGAAACGGACGTGTCGGGTCTACATGGAGGGGATCTTGTTGTGGGTCTGGCCCGGATGTTGCTCCAAAGTGTTCCTATAGGCTGACCTAACACAACCGGGTGGGGAGGTCCACTGGTCAAAGCCCGTCCGTGCAAAGTCAAACGGCTAGATCCCGTGGTCAAACGCTACAGGGTTAAGCGGGACGGGGGCCCTGGGAGGGTAGCAATGCCACCGGAGCGTCGCACCGGGCCCTCATACATGCGGGGTGGTGTGGTGGCATGTCCGAAGAGGCGGCACGCGTCTCCGGGGCGTGGCCCCCCTCACGGACGGCGATGACACGGTAGTAGACGTTCTACGGTAACGATGCGGCGTGAATATTACTAAATACTCGGAGGGCGATAAAATCATGAGTTTTTTACACAACGTGGGCACATGTGCTATAGGACTGATGGTAATTTTTTCATAATTGTTCGTGGTGGAGAAGTATCCGAACAATTCCCTCTACGCGGATTGCTCTTCGCGTGTCTACGACTGTGGCCGGTGGCCTCCGGGGGCTAGCATGCCGCCAAATCTTGCGTAGGCGGCCACTCATAACTCTGGAAGCGTTGTTGCGGTTGCAAACGCCCGGCACGGGTCTCCGGGGTGTGCCCCCCCCCTCACGGACGGTGCAGTCGCCGGCACCTGGAGGGGGGAAACGGACTCGTCGGGTCTACATGGAGGGATCTTGCTGTGGGTCTGGCCCGGATATTGCTCCAAAGTGTTCCTATGGTCTGACATAACACAACCGGGTGGGGAGGTCCGCTGGTCAAAGCCCGTCCATGGAAAGTCAAAGGGCTAGATCCCGTGGTCAAACGCTACAGGGTTAGGTGGGACGGGGGACCTGGGAGGTAGCAATGCCACCGGAGCGTCGCACCGGGGCCCTCATACATGCGGGGTTGTGTGGTGGCATGTCCGAAGAGGCGGCACACTTGTCCGGGGTGTGCCCCCCCCTCACGGACGGCGCCGCCGCCGGCACTTGGAGGGGGGAAACAGACGCGTCGGGTCTACACAGAGGGGATCTTGTTGTGGGTCTGGCCCGGATGTTGCTCCAAAGTGTTCCTATAGGCTGACCTAACACAACCGAGTGGGGAGGTCCGCCGGTCAAAGCCCGTCCGTGCAAAGTCAAAGGCTAGATCCCATGGTCAAACGCTACAGGGTTAGGCGGGACGGGGCCCTGGGAGGGTAGCAATGCCACCGGAGTGTCGCACCGGGCCCTCATACATGCGGGGTGGGGAGGTCCGCTGGTCAAAGCCTGTCCGTGCAAAGTCAAAGGCTAGATCCCGTGGTCAAACGCTACAGGGTCAGGCGGGACGGGGCCCTGGGAGGGTAGCAATGCCACCGGAGCGTCGCACCGGGCCCTCATACATGCGGAGTGGCGTGGTGGCATGTCCGAAGAGGCGGCACGCGTCTCCGGGCGTGGCCCCCCTCACTGACGGCGATGACACGGTAGTAGACGTTCTGCGGTAACGATGCGGCGTGAATATTAATAAATACTCGGAGGGCGATAAAATCATGAGTTTTTTACATGACGTGGGCACATGTGCTATAGGACTGATGGTAATTTTTTCGTAATTGTTCGTGATGGAGAATTATCCGAACAATTCCCTCTACGCGGATTGCTCTTCACGCGTCTACGACTGTGGCCGGCGGCCTCCGGGGGCTAGCATGCCACCAAATCTTGCGTAGGCGGCCTCTCACAAGTCTGGAAGTGTTGTTGCGGTTGCAAACGTCCGACACGCGTCTCCGGGGTGTGCCCCCCCCTCACGGACGGTGCAGTCGCCGGCACCTGGAGGGGGGAAACGGACGCGTCGGGTCTACACGGAGGGGATCTTGTTGTGGGTCTGGCCCGGATGTTGCTCCAAAGTGTTCCTATGGGCTGACCTAACACAATCGGGTGGGGAGGTCCCCTGGTCAAAGCCCGTCCGTGCAAAATCAAAGGGCTAGATCCCATGGTCAAACGCTACAGGGATAGGCGGGACGGGGGCCCTGGGAGGGTAGCAATGCCACCGGAGCGTCGCACCGGGCCCTCATACATGCGGGGTGGTGTGGTGGCATGTCCGAAGAGGCGGCACGCGTCTCCGGGGCATGCCCCCCCCCTCACGGACGACGATGACACGGTAGTAGACGGATCAGGCACTCGTATAGTTACCGGATCAGGCACTCGGTAGCGGTAACCCTCAGTCAGTTGCTCTCCTATGTATCACCTTTCGCGAGACCATAGAAAAAAATATACGTGATATTTTAGAAAATTGTTGTACAATATAAAAAAAATCATGTCATTAAAAATAATGTTTCAAACCATTAAAGAAAATGTATGGTACATTTTAAATAATGTTCATGCATGTAAAAAATATGTATAAGAAAACATTAAAATATTTATATAAAATAAGAAAACATTACAAAATTTATACAAAATAAGAAAAGTAAAAATAAAAATATGCCGACGGCAAAGCCGTCGGCATAGCTTCGGCCATACGAAAGCTTCTACGCGGATCGGTGACGTGGATAATAAAAAAGAAAAAAAAGTATGCCTAGGCTAAGCCGTCAGCATAGGTGCCACGTGGCGCCCCAACCTATGCCGACGGCTTAGCCGTCGGCATAGTTCACCTTATCCACTCACTCTCTCCGCCATCCACTCACTCTCTCCCCCACACCCTGAGCTGCGCCGGCGCCGCACCCCCCGACCCCGACCTGCGCCGCCGCCGCACCCCCACCCCGACCTGCCGCCGCCGCACCCCCACCCCTCCCCTGCCGCCGCACCTCCCACTCCACCACGCCCCCTGCCGCCGCCGCCGCACACCCCACCCCTGCCGCCGCCCTCCCCGCCTCCACACCTGCGTCGCCGCACCCGCCTCCACACCCGCCATCGCTGCCGTCTCCACCCGCCGTCGCCCCGGCCTCCCCTGACCGCGCGCTGCCCTGGCCTCCCCCGACCCCGCCGCTGCCCCGGCCTCCCCCGACCCCGCCGGCACCCCGGCCTCTCCCGACCCCGCCGGCGCATTGCAGCCGGGCGCGGCTCCGTCCGGCCCCGTCCCTCCCGTCCCCGACCGCCCTTGCCTCACCATCCCCTCCACCGCCGCGCCCCCTGCCATGCCGCTCTCGGTGAGCTAAGTTTTTTTTTTCATTTTTTTGCATTTTTTCTACTGTTGGATGGATGAATGAATGCATGGATGGATGTTGGATGTCAGATTGTTAGGTTAGATGTTAGACGTTAGGTTGTTAGGTTGATATATAGTTGAATGTTGGATGTTAGGATGTTAGATTGTTAGTTTGCATTATTTTTATCATGATGATCTTGTCATTTGAGATGTGCTCTAAATTGGTATAAGATGAGTGATTATTTTTTATCATGATGATCTTGTCAAAAAAATTGAAGGACAAAATTTGACACTTGACGAAACATGATTTTTTTTCACAGTTAAAAGTATCAATGCTTAATGTGAGGTGATGACCTAATTTTTTTTCACTCGGTGTAATTAACAGGATTTGTGGTGTTCCATCTTCGTGGAGTGATTGTCGACGTTGGAGGTGTTGGTCCACGATCGTCCGTCTCCTTTGATCGACTACATCGGAGGGTGAGCAACAATTCCATGACCTCATCCACTTTTTTTCCATGTCCCTAGATTAAATTTTCACATCAAGTCGCGTAACCTAGGTCTCCCGTCCGAAAGGGTTGCATCGATAAATATGCATTCAATTGCATATTTATCACCGCAGCTCTTTCGGATTGTCCAGCACTTTCCACGGACAGCCCGAGGATGTGTAGATTGGGTACGTTGTTCATGCTCTACCCCGTTCCGAGACAGGATTTCGGCGGCGCCTCCCTGTAGTTCTCCGGATGCACATTCTCTCGGCATTTTGCCGAGACGTGTATTTGGAGAACAGCGGGGAGGTGCTGCCAAAATTTTGTCTCAGAATGGGGTAGAGCATGGACAACGTACTCAATCTACACATTCTCGGGTGGGATTAGGACCCATCTTTACCTATTAGAGATGTAGGTGGATTAAATGTCGTTTCTCGTCAACCTTGTAAAAAATAAAATATTGATGTGAGTAATTTAAATGAATCCTTAATTTTGTTGTGTGGCTTCCAATAAAGCAGAGATTGCAGATAATCACTGGATGTATAGTGGGTTTTTCCGTCGGAATCAAGTAACAAGAAAGTGGGTCGAGAAAAATGATGTGTTTTTGAAAGAGATATTCCGTTGTCCAATGAGGATGGTACCAGAATCCCCGTGTGCCAGATGTAAGAGGCGTATCCGCAGAGATAAGAGTGAGATGACTAAGCACCTTCGCACGCATGGATTTATGCCCAACTTTAATATGCCGTTAACTTTGCCCAGCGGGACCGTGGTAGAGAGGATGTGATACGACAACGCGTCGCTGGTTATGAGGACGATGGGGTTAGAGACATGCTAGATGATGTCTTTGCTGCACAGCCGACACCTCCGTCCCATTCAGCGAATGAACCGGAGGAGTCAGAGGAAACCGCAAAGGCCTTCCTGGAAATCTTGGCCTCGTCAAAGAAACCTCTCTATGAGGGTGCCAAGCTGTCTGTGCTGGATGCCATCTCGCAACTGATGGCAGTCAAGGCTGAGTACGGCTGTAGCCGAGGTTGCTTCGAAGCATTTCTGGGAGTATGGGCTAACAGCCTGCCTGAGGGCCATGAACTACCAAAAACCATGTACGGTATGAAGAAAATCATGAAGGCGCTCTCGATGGACTATGAGAAAATACATGTTTGTCCAAAGAATTGCCTTTTGTTTAGGCATGAGTATGCGGATGACAAGTACTGTAGGAAGTGCGGTTCCTCTCGGTATATTGAGGTGGTCGATAAGCATGGTCAGAAGCAGCAGCTGAAAATCCCTGTGAAGGTTCTTTGGTATCTTGATTTTATAAAAAGACTGCAGCGCCTTTTCATCACCGACGAGTCTACCAAAATGATGAAGTGGCACAAGGAAGGGAAAAGGTACAATCCAAAAAAAATTGTACATCCATCAGGAGGTGAAGCATGGAAGTCATTCGATATAGAGTACCCGGAGGAAGCAGCCGAGGCTGGGAATGTCAGAATTGCTATAACAGGTGATGGATTCAATCCATATGGTATGTCGTCTAATCCATACAGCTGTTGGTCCGTATTTGTTATTCCGCTGAATCTCCCTCCCGGCGCCATAATGCAACGCAAGACCATGTTCCTGTCGCTTATAATTCCGGGGCCTGAATATCCGGGGAAGAATTTGAATGTGTTTATGCAGCCGTTGGTGGATGATTTGCACCATTCTTGGTACTTCCCGAGGTTGACCTACGACCGTCATCTGCAGAAAAATTTCTTGATGAAAGTTTGGCTACAATATTGCATGCATGACTTTCCCGGTTATGCCCTGTTCTGCGGATGGTGTACAAGTGGAGAGATGCCTTGCCCAGTGTGCATGCAGGCCTTGATTTTCATTTGGCTGAAGAAGGGTGGCAAGTATGTTGCATTTGACCTGCATCGACAGTTCCTCCCTCCAGACCATCCTGATAGGGAAGACAAGAAGAACTTCACAAAAGGCAAAGTTGTCCATGAAGTAAACAAGATTCCAATGTTTTCTGGTGCGGATGTGCTTTCTCAGCGGAAAGCTCTTAAGCCTGTCGGTGAGGGGAAAGGCAAAGGCAAAGGCAAAGCCACAGGCGAAGTCGAGGGCGAGGGCAAAGGAAAAGGTAAAGGGAATTTTTTTGAAGGATATGGTGAGACGCACAACTGGACTCACATTACCCCCTTCACGCAGCTTCCCTATTTTAAGGACCTCAAACTTCCATACAACATAGACGTGATGCACACCGAAAAGAATGTCGCAGAGTCCCTTTTTCGCACGATCCTCAACATTCCTGATAAGACAAAGGATAATGTTAATGCTAGAGTTGATCAACAGAATATTTGTGATAGACCACGTCTACAAATGTAGCCTCCCACAGGCAGTCGAAAATCTTGGTTCAAGCTAGATGCTGACTTCGTACTTAAAAAGGATCATAAGATGGAGACATTCAAGTGGCTGAACACGTCGTGAAGTTCACTGATGGTTATGCGTCGAATATAAGTAAGGGGGTGAATCTTTCAACGGGCAGAGTGACCGGGCTCAAGAGTCATGACTATCATGTATGGATTGAGTGGATTATGCCGGTGATGGTTCGGGGCTATGTTCCCGAGCGTGTCTGGCGTGTGCTTGCGAAGTTAAGCCATTTCTTCCACACGCTTTGTGCTAAAGAAGTATGTCCTGAGAAGATAAAAGAAATGCATAAGAAGGCGTCGGAGTTGATATGCAAGCTAGAGAAGATCTTCCCGCCAGGCTTCTTTACTCCGATGACACATCTCATTTTGCACCTCCCGAACGAGGTATTGTTGGGGGGCCCTCTGCAGAATCGTTGGCAGTACGACCCTGAGAGACAGAACAAGCATCTGAGACAGAAATGTGGAAAGAAAGCTAGGATTGAAGCTTCCATAGCTGAGGCAGTTATCCTAGAGGAGGTGGCAGACCTCAGGACATCCTACTATCCGGGCCATGTTCCCATGTTGCACAATAAGGTGTCTCGATACAATACAGAAGAACCCAAGTATAAGCCCAAGTTGCCTCTATTCATCGGGCAAGGTGGTAGGGCTGGACGCTCGAAACCTTATCTCATGCCACGAGATGAGTGGGAGGATGTCATGTTCTATATCTTGCACAACATCGAGGAAGTTGAGGATGAGTGGATGAGGTAATACCTTTTGCACCATTCTTTTAGTCAATTCGTTATGTTCACTTTGCCTAGTTCTTATATCGCTTTTCTTATTGTAGTCGATTCGTTGAAGAAGAATGGACGGGAATGCTGCCTCCTACTGAAGCGGAGGCACTTGCTCTTCTCCGAAAGGGTGCTGATGGAAGGAAAATTTTCATTGCGTGGTTCATGGAGAAAGTAATTTTTCACACTTTCAATTAAACTCATGCACCCTATAATTTCAATTAAACTCATGCACCCTATAATTTCAATTAAACTTGTAGGGAAATGATCTGACCGAATCAATGGATGAAGAATTGAGATGGGTTTCTATGGGTTTTGACCCTGTCATCATGACATGCGAAAAGTATGATGTGAATGGGTATCACTTCCATACAGAGGAGCACCAGAACAGTCGGCCTGATACCAAAACCATAAATACCGGAGTCTTCACTGAAGGAGATAATAATGTAGATTACTACGGAAGGGTAGGAAAAATATACGAGCTTACATTCAAACGTGGCCGCGAACACCTAAGTCTCACTGTGTTCCAATGCCGATGGTTCGACCCCAAAAAGGGTCTGAGACATACGCCTTCTAGTGGTTTAGTTGAAGTTAAACCATCAACCTGTTGAAAATATGCCCTAGAGGCAATAATAAATTGATTATTATTATATTTCCTTGTTCATGATAATCGTTTATTATCCATGCTAGAATTGTATTGATAGGAAACTCAGATACATGTGTGGATACATAGACAACACCATGTCCCTAGTAAGCCTCTAGTTGACTAGCTCGTTGATCAATAGATGGTTACGGTTTCCTGACCGTGGACATTAGATGTCGTTTATAACGGGATCACATCATTAGGAGAATGATGTGATGGACAAGACCCAATCCTAAGCCTAGCACTAGATCGTGTAGTTCGTATGCTAAAGCTTTTCTAATGTCAAGTATCATTTCCTTAGACCATGAGATTGTGCAACTCCCAGATACCGTAGGAATGCTTTGGGTGTGCCAAATGTCACAATGTAACTGGGTGGCTATAAAGGTACACTACGGGTATCTCCGAAAGTGTCTGTTGGGTTGGCACGAATCGAGACTGGGATTTGTCACTCCGTGTGACGGAGAGGTATCTCCGGGCCCACTCGGTAGGACATCATCATAATGTGCACAATGTGATCAAGGAGTTGATCACGGGATGATGTGTTACGGAACGAGTAAAGAGACTTGCCGGCAACGAGATTGAACAAGGTATCGGGACACCGACGATCGAACCTCGGGCAAGTATCGTACCGATAGACAAAGGGAATTGTATACGGGATTGATTAAGTCCTTGACATCGTGGTTCATCCAATGAGATCATCGTAGAACATGTGGGAGCCAACATGGGTATCCAGATCCCGCTGTTGGTTATTGACCGGAGAACGTCTCGGTCATGTCTGCATGTCTCCCGAACCCGTAGGGTCTACACACTTAAGGTTCGATGACGCTAGGGTTATAAAGGAAGTTTGTATGTGGTTACCGAATGTTGTTCGGAGTCCCGGATGAGATCCCGGACGTCACAAGGAGTTCCGGAATGGTCCGGAGGTAAAGATTTATATATAGGAAGTCCTATTTCGGCCATCGGGACAAGTTTCGGGGTCATCGGTATTGTACCGGGACCACCGGAAGGGTCCCGGGGGCCCACCGGGTGGGGCCACCTATCCCGGAGGGTCCCATGGGCTGAAGTGGGATGGGATCCAGCCCAAAGTGGGCTGGGGTGCCACTTTCCCCTAGGGCCCATGCGCCTAGTGTGGGGGAAACCCTAAAAGAAGAGTCCCAGAAGGGGAAGGCACCTCCTAGGTGCCTTGGGGAGGAGGGATTCCTCCCTTGGCCGCCGCCCCCTAGGAGATTGGATCTCCTAGGGCCGGCACCCCCCCCTTGGGCCCCCTATATATAGTGGAGGAGATGGAGGACTTCTTACCTTTGCCTTTGGTGCAGCCCCTCCCCTCTCCCAAGTCCTTCTCCTCTCCCGTGGTGCTTGGCGAAGCCCTGCAAGATTGCCACGCTCCTCCACCACCACCACGCCGTTGTGCTGCTACTGGATGGAGTCTTCCTCAACCTCTCCTTCTCCCCTTGCTGGATCAAGGCATCGGAGACATCGTCGGGCTGTACGTGTGTTGAACGCGGAGGTGCCGTCCGTTCGGCACTTGGTCATCGGTGATTTGGATCACGACGAGTACGACTCCATCAACCCCGTTCACTTGAACGCTTCCGCTTAGCGATCTACAAGGGTATGTAGATGCACTCTCCTTCCCCTCGTTGCTGGTCTCTCCATAGATAGATCTTGGTGATACGTAGGAAAATTTTGAATTTCTGCTACGTTCCCCAACATTGGCATCATGAGCTAGGTCTATTGCGTAGATTCTATGCACGAGTAGAACACAAAGTAGTTGTGGGTGTTGATTTTGTTCAATATGCTTACCGTTACTAGTCCAATCTTGATTCGGCGGCATTGTGGGATGAAGCGGCCCGGACCGACCTTACACGTACTCTTACGTGAGACTGGTTCCACCGACAAATATGCACTAGTTGCATAAGGTGGCTAGCAGGTGTCTGTCTCTCCCACTTTAGTCGGAACGGATTCGATGAAAAGGGTCCTTATGAAGGGTAAATAGCAATTGGCATATCACGTTGTGGTTTTGCGTAGGTAAGAAACGTTCTTGCTAGAAACCCATAGCAGCCACGTAAAACATGCAAACAACAATTAGAGGACGTCTAACTTGTTTTTGCAGGGTATGCCATGTGATGTGATATGGCCAAAAGGATGTGATGAATGATATATGTGATGTATGAGATTGATCATGTTCTTGTAATAGGAATCACGACTTGCATGTCGATGAGTATGACAACCGGCAGGAGCCATAGGAGTTGTCTTAATTTATTTATGACCTGCGTGTCAACATAAATGTCATGTAATTACTTTACTTTATTGCTAACCGTTAGCTGTAGTAGTAGAAGTAATAGTTGACGAGACAACTTCAAGAAGACACGATGATGGAGATCATGGTGTCATGCCGGTGACAAGATGATCATGGAGCCCCAAGATGGAGATCAAAGGAGCTATATGATATTGGCCATATCATGTCACTATTATTTGATTGCATGTGATGTTTATCATGTTTATGCATCTTATTTGCTTAGAACGACGGTAGTAAATAAGATGATCCCTCATTAAAATTTCAAGAAAGTGTTCCCCCTAACTGTGCACCGTTGCGACAGTTCGTTGTTTCGAAGCACCACGTGATGATCGGGTGTGATAGATTCTAACGTTCACATACAACGGGTGTAAGACAGATTTACACACGCGAAACACTTAGGTTGACTTGGCGAGCCTAGCATGTGTACAGACATGGCCTCGGAACACAGAAGACCGAAAGGTCGAGCATGAGTCGTATAGAACATACGATCAACATGAAGATGTTCACCGACGTTGACTAGTCCGTCTCACGTGATGATCGTACACGGCCTAGTTGACTCGGATCATGTAATCACTTAGATGACTAGAGGGATATCTATCTGAGTGGGAGTTCATAAGATGAACTTAATTATCCTGAACATAGTCAAAAGGTCTTCGCAAATTATGTCGTAGCTCGCGCTTCAGTTCTACTGTTTAGTTATGTTCCTAGAGAAAATTTAGTTGAAAGTTGATAGTAGCAATTATGCGGACTAGGTCCGTAAACTGAGGATTGTCCTCATTGCTTCATAGAAGGCTTATGTCCTTAATGCACCGCTCAGTGTGCTGAACCTTGAACGTCGTCTGTGGATGTTGCAAACATCTGACATACACATTTTGATAACTACGTGATAGTTCAGTTAAACGGTTTAGAGTTGAGGCACCATAGACATTTTTGAAACGTCGCGAAACATATGAGATGTTTTGAGGGCTGAAATTGGGATTTCAGGCTCGTGCCCACGTCAAGAGGTATAAGACCTCCGACGATTTTCTTAGCCTACAAACTAAAGGAGAAAAGCTCAATTGTTGAGCTTGTGCTCAGATTGTCTGAGTACAACAATCGCTTGAATCAAGTGGAAGTTGATCTTCTAGATGAAATAGTGATAGTTCTCCGAAGTCATTACCACCAAGCTGCTGGAGCTTCGTGATGAACTATAATATATCAGGGACATATATTATGATCCATGAGATATTCGCGATGTTTGACACCACAAAAGTAGAAATCAAGAAGGAGCATCAATTGTTGATGGTTGGTGAAACCACTAGTTTCAAGAAGGGCAAGGGCAAGAAGGGATACTTCATGAAACGGCAATTCAGCTGCTGCTCTAGTGAAGAAACCCAAGGTTGAACCCAAACCCGAGACTAAGTGCTTCTGTAATAAGGGGAACAGCCACTGGAGCCGAATTACCCTAGATACTTGGTAGAAGAGAAGGCTTGTAAGGTCGATAGAAGTATATTGGATATACATAGTGTTGATGTGTA
Source organism: Triticum monococcum (assembly GCA_034509565.1). NCBI lineage: Eukaryota > Viridiplantae > Streptophyta > Magnoliopsida > Poales > Poaceae > Triticum > Triticum monococcum. The sequence goes on from CM067847.1 coordinate 704,644,503, forward strand.
CTTTACTAGTACCCCCAGTAGCACCAGGGTATTAGATACCGGTTCGGTTGCTAAGTGTTAGTAACTCGAAATGAAAGCTACGAAATAAACGGAGACTAGCTAAAGGTGAGCTGATGATATGTGTTGGAAGTGTTTCCAATGTTGATATGATCAAGCATCGTACGCTCCCTCTACCATCGAGATTGGTGTTTGCGTTGAGCATAGACATGATTGGATTATGTCTATCGCAATACGGTTATTCATTTAAGGAGAATAATGGTTACTCTGTTTATTTGAATAATACCTTCAATGGTCTTGCACCCAAAATGAATGGTTTATTGAATCTCGATCGTAGTGATACACATGTTCATGCGAAAAGATATAAGATAGTAATGATAGTACCACCTACTTGTGGCACTGCCACTTAAGTCATATCGGTATAAAACGCATGAAGAAGCTCCATGTTGATGGATCTCGGGGCTCACTCGTTTTTGAAAGGTTTGAGACATGCGAACCATGTCTATTGGTATATATGCATGAAGAAACTCCATGCAAATGGACCGTTTGGACTCACTTGATTTTGAATCACTTGAGACATGCAAATCATACCACACGGGCAAGATGACTAGAAGCCTCGTTTTCAGTAAAATGGAACTAGAAACAAACTTGTTGGAAGTAATACATTTCGATGTGTGCAGTCCAATGAGTGCTGAGGCATGTAGTGGATATCGTTATGTTCTTGCTTCACAGATGATTTGAGTAGATGTTGAGTATATTTAATTACTTGATGAATCACGAGTCTGAATTATTGAAAGGTTCAAGTAATTTCAGGGTGAAGTTGAAAGATCATCGTGACAAGAGGATAAAATATCTATGATATGATCATAGAGATGAATATCTGAATTACGAGTTTGGCACAGAATTAAGACATTGTGGAAATTGTTTCACAACTAATACAGCCTGGAACACCATAGTGTGATGGTGTGTCCGAACATCATAACTGCACCCTATTAGATATGATGCATACCATGATGTCTCTTATCGAATTACTACAATAGTTTATGGGTTATGCATTAGAGACAACCACATTCACTTTAAAAGGGGCACCACGTAATTCCGATGAGATGACATCGTATGAACTATGGTTTAAAGAAACCTAAATTGTCATTTCTTAAAAGTTTGGGGCGGCGACGCTTATGTGAAAAAGTTTCAGGCTGATAAGCTCGAACCCAAAGCGGATAAATGCATCCTCGTAGGACACCCAAAACAGTTGGGTATACCTCCTGTCTCAGATCCGAAAGCAATAAGGGATTGTTTCTAGAATCGGGTCCTTTCTCGAGGAAAAGTTTCTCCCGAAAGAATTGACTGGGAGGATGGTGGAGACTTGATGAGGTTATTGAACCGTCTCTTCAACTAGTGTGTGGCAGGGCACAGGAAGTTGTTCCTGTGGCACCTACACCAATTGATGTGAAAGCTTATGATGGTGATCATGAAAGTTCAGATCAAGTCACTACCAAACCTCGTAGGATGACAAGGATGCGTACTACTTCAGAGTGGTACGTAATCCTGTCTTGGAAGTCATGTTGCTAGACAACAATGAACCTACAAGCTGTGGAGAAGCGATGGTGGGCCCAGATTCCGATAAATGGCTCGAGGCCATAAAATCCGAGAGAGGATCCATGTATGAAAACAAAGTGTAGACTTTGGAAGAACTACTTGATGGTCGTAAGGCTGTTAGGTACATATGGATTTTAAAAGGAAGACGGACAATGATGGTAAGTATCACCATTAAGAAAGCGCGACATGTCGTTAAGATGTTTTCCGACAAGTTTAAGGAGTTGACTATGATGAGACTTTCTCACTCGTAGCGATGCTGAGAGTCTGTTGGAATTATATTAGCGACTACTGCATTATTTATGAAATCTTGCAGATAGGATGTCAAAACATTGTTTCCTCGACGATTTTCTTGAGGAAAGGTTGTATGTGATACAACCGGAAGGTTTTGTCAATCCTGAAAGATGCTAATAAGTATTTAAAGCTCCAGCTATCCTTCTAAGGACTGGAGTAAGCATCTCGGAGTTGGAATGTATGCTTTGATGAGATGATCAAAGATTTTGGTGTATACAAAGTTTATGAGAAACTTGTATTTCCAAAGAAGTGAGTGGGAGCACTATAGAATTTCTGATAAATATATGTTGTTGACATATTGTTGATCAGAAATGACGTAGAATTTTTGGAAAGCATATAGGGTTATTTGGAAAGTGTTTTTCAATGGAAAGCCTGGATTAAGCTACTTGAACATTGAGCATCAAGATCTATAAGGATAGATCAAAATGCTTAATGGTACTTTCAAATGAGCACATACCTTGACAAGATCTTGAAGGTGTTCAAGATGGATCAGTCAAAGAAGGAGTTCTTGCCTGAGTTGTAAGATATGAAGTTAAGACTTAAAGCTCGACCACTGCAGAATAGAGAGAAAGGACGAAGGACGTCCCCTATGCTTAAGACATAGGCTCTACAGTATGCTATGCTGTGTACCGCACCTGAAGTGTGCCTTGCCATGAGTCAGTCAAGGGGTACAAGAGTGATCCAAGAATGGATCACAGGACAGCGGTCAAAGTCATCCTTATTAACTAGTGGACTAAGGAATTTTCTCGATTATGGAGGTGGTAAAAGAGTTCGTCGTAAAGGGTTACGCCGATGCAAACTTTGACACTAATCCAGATTATTCTAAGTAGTAGACTGGATTCGTATAGTAGAACAGTTATTTGGAGTAGCTCCAAATAGAACGTGGTAGCTGCATCTAGGAGATGACATAGAGATTTGTAAAGCACACACGATCTGAAAGGTTCAGACCCGTTGACTATAACCTCTCTCACAAGCTTAACATGATCAAACCCAAAACTCTTTGGGTGTTAGTCACATGGGGATGTGACCTTGAGTGTTAATCACATATCAATGTGAACTGGATTATTGACTCTAGTGCAAGTGGGAGACTGTTGGAAATATTCCCTAGAGGCAATAATAAATTGGTTATTATTATATTTCCTTGTTCATGATAATCGTTTATTATCCATGCTAGAATTGTATTGATAGGAAACTCAGATACATGTGTGGATACATAGACAACACCATGTCCCTAGTAAGGCTCTAGTTGACTAGCTCGTTGATCAATATATGGTTACGTTTCCTCACCATGGACATTAGATGTCGTTGATAACAGGATCACATCATTAGGAGAATGATGTGATGGACAAGACCCAATCCTAAGCCTAGCACTAGATCGTGTAGTTCGTATGCTAAAGCTTTTCTAATGTCAAGTATGATTTCCTTAGACCATGAGATTGTGTAACTCCCGGATACCGTAGGAATGCTTTGGGTGTGCCAAACGTCACAACGTAACTGGGTGGCTATAAAGGTACACTACGGGTATCTCCAAAAGTGTCTGTTGGATTGGCACGAATCGAGACTGGGATTTGTCACTCCGTGTGACGGAGAGGTTTCTCTGGGCCCACTCAGTAGGACATCATCATAATGTGCACAATGTGATCAAGGAGTTGATCACGGGATGATGTGTTACGGAACGAGTAAAGAGACTTGCCGGCAACGAGATTGAACAAGGTATCGGGATACCGACGATCGAACCTCGGGCAAGTATCGTACCGATAGACAAAGGGAATTGTATACGGGATTGATTAAGTCCTTGACATCGTGGTTCATCCGGTGAGATCATCGTGGAACATGTGGGAGCCAACATGGGTATCCATATCCCGCTGTTGGTTATTGACCGAAGAACGTCTCGGTCATGTCTGCATGTCTCCCGAACCCGTAGGGTCTACACACTTAAGGTTCGATGACGCTAGGGTTATAAAGGAAGTTTGTATGTGGTTACCGAATGTTGTTCAGAGTCCCGTATGAGATCCCGGACGTCACGAGGAGTTCCGGAATGGTCCGGAGGTAAAGAATTATATATAGGAAGTCCTATTTCGGCCATCGGGACAAGTTTCGGGGTCATCGGTATTGTACCGGGACCACCGGAAGGGTCCCGGGGGCCCACCGGGTGGGGCCACCTATCCCGAAGGGTCCCATGGGCTGAAGTGGGATGGGATCCAGCCCAAAGTGGGCTGGGGCGCCACTTTCCCCTAGGGCCCATGCGCCTAGTGTGGGGGAAACCCTAAAGGAAGAGTCCCAGAAGGGGAAGGCACCTCCTAGGTGCCTTGGGGAGGAGGGATTCCTCCCTTGGCCGCCGCCCCCTAGGAGATTGGATCTCCTAGGGCCGCCCCCCCCTCCATGGCCCCCCTATATATAGTGGGGGAGATGGAGGACTTCTTACCTTTGCCTTTGGTGCAGCCCCTCCCCTCTCCCAAGTCCTTCTCCTCTCCCTTGGTGCTTGGCGAAGCCCTGCAGGATTGCCACGCTCCTCCACCACCACCACGCCGTTGTGCTGCTGCTGGATGGAGTCTTCCTCAACCTCTCCTTCTCCCCTTGCTGGATCGAGGTGTCGGAGACATCGTCGGGCTGTACGTGTGTTGAACACGGAGGTGTCGTCCGTTCGGCACTTGGTCATCGGTGATTTGGATCACGACGAGTACGACTCCATCAACCCCGTTCACTTGAACGCTTCCGCTTAGCGATCTACAAGGGTATGTAGATGCACTCTCCTTCACCTCGTTGCTGGTCTCTCCATAGATAGATCTTGGTGATACGTAGGAAAATTTTGAATTTCTGCTACGTTCCCCAACACAACCGTCTATGCCGGAGCTGATCACTTTATCGCCGCTACCCAGGCCACACAAGTATATTATCTGCCTTACCCATGCTAGAAAGAGTACCTAAAGGGACGGGAAGTTGTGTTCAAGGTGTCGCCGCATGGTAAGCTACCGGACCCGAACGATGATGATTACTACAACATAAACCCCATGACATACGAGGGAGTGTTCTATCAAGAGGAACATGATGACGTGGTCCGAAACAACGAGGATGATGACTTGGGTTATGTTGACCTGGACCCAAACGACGACGACGCACGGATTGATGGTGAGGTAGTTGTGAATCAAAGAGACATAATTATGCTTGAAAAGTTAAACGAAGACGCCGATGATGAGGAAGAGCCTCCACCTCCGTTAGACAACGAAGAAGATATGCGTGATAGTGATGATGAGACCGGTCCACAAATAGATTACAATAGTGATGATTCATATGGGTTCTAGAAAATGTAAGTTCTTTTAATGATCATTACAATGGTATGCTTAATGTGCTCTTCTAGTATTAATGTTTTTCCTATATGCTTGTTTAATTGATATCCTTACTAATTGTTTATTCTTTTCTCAATGCAGGTTTGCTAATCATGGGCAAGTCCAGCGGCGCTAGTTTCCTCAGTAAATTTAAAGGACTTACTCGGAGTGGACGAGCCCACAAGGTTCCCTCCCGACTACGCGAGGATGACACCTCACAGGGAGGTGGAGGGGTCGGGGGAGGAGACCCTAGAGGAGGAGGCGGTGGGGGGAGAGCCCCTAGAGGAGGAGGAGGTGGGGGAGAGGCAACCGGGGCAAAAAACTCCGGGCCGTGTCCGAAATAGGAGGGTCTTCTTCGATGCCCTCCTATAAAGAGGCACCTTCTGAGTCTGAGGAGGAGGAGTATGTTCCTGATGGCGAGGAGGAGGAGGCCGAGGAGGAGGGTGAGGAGGAGGAGGCCGAGGAGGAGGGTGAGGAGGAGGGCGAGGAGGGTGGAGGGGAGGTTGGTCCCGCGTTGTGGGGTGACTTGCCACCGGGTGCTCCGCAGGGGTGGCTGCGTGGTAATGCCGGACTACCTACACCACCTTCTATCGAGGAGCACAAGTGGCTCATTGAACCTGTGGGGACAGAGTAAGTGCCTCTCAATCATATTTTCAACACATGACAACATTTTCTTATTGTACACATGGCAATCATTTGATTCTTTTGCAGAAACTGGATCCTTCGCGGAAAGGGCCGTAAACCGAACGGCCTTATCACTGTCCTGTTGAAGGAGTTTTGGCCTGGCCTATTCTGCCTGCGGCCAGACAGGGACCCGCAGCAGCGGGTTTTGGCCACGAGCTGGGCCCACTACGAGGCTTGCAGCAACGCGGAGTACGGGAAAACCGCTAAGGCTGTGATCACCAAATTGGGTAAGTTCTCTTCTGAATCACTTGTCTTCAGTTTCGTTCATAGCTTATCATTGAATCACTCAACTCATGCCTTGTTTGCTTCTGGTTTATGCATGATTGCAGCAACTCTATAGAGTTCTTAACGAGCACAAGACCAGAGCCGACGTGGTCTTGCTTGCGGCTGCGAAGAAGAAAGATCGTCAGTTGCAGTATGAGGTGCGCTGGGTTGCCGTCTCGCAGTACTACCACTACTACCTGCACCAAAAGATGACCAAAACTCAAGCGCAGAAGCTACGACTTACCTTGAGCAGGGAGCAGTTCATGATGGTAACTATTACTAACTTTTCATTGTTTCAAGCAGTCAACTATATGTTTCGTGCTCACATGTCATGCTTCCAAAATTTGCATAGGTTGTTCCTCGTTGGTGCTATGGAAGGCATGACGGATGGGCGAGTTTGGTGGATAGGTGGCTCGGCGCCGATGCAGAGTTTGCTGCCAAGAGCATCAAGGCCCGGGCCAACCGTGGAGACGACGGGACACACGGCCAAGGAAACAGGAACCACTGGGGCTTCAAGGCCATGAAGGTATATCTATGTGCATGATGCATTTTTGTTCTTCTTTACCGTCGTGTTCTTATGTATGGCTGACTTCTATTTGACGTTGTAGGAGGACATGTTGAAGAGGCCGCTCTCAGACATGGAGTCGTGGAAGCTGGCCCGCGAGCGGAGTCATCGCAAGGAGGGTGAGAGCCAGTACTATGGCAAGACCGAGGAGCACCTGGGGTCTTACATTCATCACTATCAGGAGTTGCATCCGGATGTTCCTGTTGCTGAGGTCTCCCAGTCTCAGATCGACGACACGGCGGTGGTGGCCATCCAGGGGAAGAAGAATGGCCGGTATCCGTGTTTCGACGGCTTGATCACTCCTTCGATCTCGTACACACGGCTTCGGGCTACCAACCCGAGCCAGTTAGAGAGTACGGGGCGTTCACAGACTCCCTTAGCCTGCCAGCATGCTGTAAGTACTTCCTCTTTATCTTTTTCTATCTAGCATTCTCAGTTTATTTTCAGCATTGCTCACTTAGAAACAACCGAAATTATGTAGGCATATAAGGAGTTTGTCGAGCATAGGAATCTCGAGGTGCGGGAGTACTTGAAACGAGTGAAGGCAAATGATGATTACAACCGTCAGATGATGACGGTTAGTTTTGCCCTCTTAAAACCAAGCTAAATTTTTGCACTTTCATTCCTTCTGATCTTCTAGTTTGCTTGTTTGACTAACATTCAGGCTATGTTGGCGTCTTGGACTAACCGCACGGATCCACCACAAATGGGACCCCCACCACCACCTGTGGGAGAACCCCCACACGTGCCCACGTTCGATGAATGGGTTGCACTAGGCAGTGATAGTCCAGTTAGTACATTTGCCTAACTACTTGCAAACTAGTTCTCGTTCATGAAACACTATCATATCATATTTACCGTTAGAATATTTTCTAAAACATGTAGGGGACCGGTGGCTCGACTCCTGCTCCGTCAACCCCAGTCACTTCGATCTGGCAGAGTGGTGGTGGTCGCGATGGCGGTTTTGGCAGAGGTGGTGGTTTTGGCGGAGGTGGTCTTGCTTGACGATTCCGTGCATGTGGCCATCGTGACATGCCTTTCATATTCCTACTTTTATGATGTTTCATGTCTTGCACTACTTTTATGTTCATGAACTTCCGTCGGTGATGATCTTTAGATGATGTGATGAACTTGAGTATGTTTAGATGATGATGGTGAACTTGAGTATGTTTAGATGAACTTGAGTATGTTTATATGATGAATTGTCATATTTCTGCATAATTTCATATTGTTCTGTTTTGAAATGCTGTCAAATGAATTGGAAAAGAGAAAACTGGGAAAAAAACTATGCCTACGGCAAAGCCGTCGGCATATATACGCCCAGGAGTTACCAGGGCTTTCCACGTGGCACATCTATGCCTACAGCAAAGCCGTAGGCATAACTGATAATCTATGCCGACGGCTTTGCCACAGGCATAGCCCTGCTGCCAGGAGGAACCAAGAGATGACACGTGGCAGAGATATGCCTACGGCAAAGCCGTCGGCATAGATTCATCTATGCCTACGGCTTTGCTGTAGGCATAGCCATGCCACCAGGAGTACCACGGGTTGCCACGTGGCAGTGGTATGCCGACGGCTTTGCCGTCGGCATAGCTCTGCGACGTGGCATTGCGTGATTCGTCAGCGCTTTTGACGGCGCCGTCCGTTGTCGTCAGACGGAAAACACTGCCGACGGCTATACTATGCCGACGGCTGACGTCAGGCCGTCGGCATAGGCCCCTATGCCGACGGCTATACTATGCCGACGGTCTGACAAAACTACGCTGACGACATCTATGCCGACGGGCCTATGCCGACGGCCTAGGGGCCTGTGCCGACGGCCCGTGGCCGTAGGCATAGACCGCGAGTCCGGTAGTGCATGGCCCTGAGGGTGGCGTGGTGGTTGGTGAGCGGCACTCGCTGGTGGGTGTGGCAGGTCGACCCGCGGCTGATCTTGCCAGGTTTTGGTGGCACAGACTGCTATATGGGTTGATAACTTTCTCTGACCTCGGCTAATCCGATGGCCGCTCCATCTAAGGGCCTAGTTTCCTTCTCGAAGGCACTGTCGTGGTTGCTCATGCTGCTCCGCAACGCTTTGGGTGAAAACCCTCATCCTTTGGATCTGGTGGTGGCGGCGCTATGGTGTCGTGACCTTCCTCAAGGGACCGCTTCGATGTCCTTGTTCTGTCGATGTTTGGCTTTGTCTTTTCGTGGTATCTCAGTCATGTTTGAGGGCTCCATCGACTTCTAGCGGTGCTTATTTTTCCTACATGTAGTTTGCTTGGAGTGGCTTGGAGTGTTGTACCTATTCTTCAGCACATGTATTTCCAGCCTTGGGTGTGTGTGTGTGTGTGTGTGTGTGTGTGTGTGTGACGCGTGCTGTTTTTGTCGGTTGTTTGTTGGTTGTTGCTTTACATATAATGTGCGGCGCAAGTTCAATGAGAGAATGAGTGAGAGTAGACACAACAAGTGGAGTAGAGAGAAAACTTGCTTGAACCAACATCCAGGAAGCAATTGATGTGGAGATTCATATTGGATTGTACATACACAGTTCACCTACAGAGTCATATTGGGTTGCACCTACCAACAAGTATAATCTAGACATCAACTAAGAAATCTTGCTTGACCTAGCAGGCCGGGGAGGGTTGCACCTACACAGTTCATGTAGAGATTCATATTTATGGTGCTGGGGACATTTGGCATGGAGAAAGTACAATCACCAACGATGAGATTGTAAGACTCTAGAGCATGCACACTTCTTGAGTGTGTCCTCTACACACAGGAACCTATGTACCCTTTGGTTTTCCTAGCTAAGGCCACGTTTACACTTCCACACATTTGCTTGTCCTGACGCATCCGAAACCTAACTAATGGTTAGTGCGATGAGCTAGCGAAATATAATGCCATCTCTTCATTGTGGTTATCAATCAAGCAAGACTCCATAGGTTGAACAAATGGCGTACATGTGTTGGAACTACCACGTGGTTTTAGATTAGAGAGATGGATAGATCTTTCTGCATAAATAAGAGAGACAAGTAGGGACTAGAAAATGAAGACACGTAGTTAATTCATACTTCCAACCATAAGACCCTAAAGTAAGTGCCCGTATGGTAAAATTGAAGTGTAGCGATGCTAGAATGGAGTAAATGCGATGGTGTTAGGGATATGGAGAAAAATACATGAAGCAAAGTAACAACAAATCAGATCAATGGATGTAAAATATAAAATCTGATCTTTGTTTTTCATTACTCCTATAAAGGATGCTGGAGTACCTGCCTCCTGGGGGCTTCGGCATACGAGAGTCCCCTTTGTGTCATCCGTTACACGCACAACTGCATCATGTGTGGATCGATGGCACACTCCCGGCTGTAGGATCTTGGCAGGCGCCCTGCACCCGGCTGGTTTTTCTCAAAGGTCCACGACGCATATGGGCCACGGGCAGGACCGGTGCCACCTCTCTACAGTTGTTTGATCAATAATAGGAGTAACTCAAAGCCAGGAATTAAGTGTAGAAAAATGATAATGCTGGTCAAATGCACTGCACATGTATTCTCCAGTTGTCTATCTCCTCATCAACCAACGCATCGGTTTGCCTGTGCATCTAGCACGAGAGCAGCTGTTAATGGTCCCATCACCATTCACTGTCACACCTCCACACTGTCTGTTCTTCTGCCTAGAGACATGTGAACAACTTACATGCTTGCAGCTGGATCCTACAACCAAGAGTAAGCAACGCGCCAGTGAAAAAATAAAGTGCCTTACATGGATGCTACCCATGCTTATCCGTTTTCATCGTTGAAGATGCATGAGATAGGATCATCCTCTAGCATGGTCGGTATTACACCACTGCCTATAAATTCAGACGGCAGCATGCGTGTATCCGATCGTGCCCAAAGCTAGTGTGAACAACAAGTGTAGCTACCGACTGTGTTCCTACAGTCAGTTTTTCACAGAAATGTTTTGTCCCGATGCCTCCCAATCCGAACTAGTGGACAACCAACTACCAAAAGGTAACAGTAGTCTCATCATCCTGGTAACACTATGCTTAGTAGGTCGAGCAACTCAAGTACTCCATCTGTGTTAAAGCTATCATGTGCTTAGATATTACAAAGGAGGAAGTAGATGTTGTATAAATAAGAAGAGCAAGTAAAGGGTAGGCAAATAAGGATGGCAGTACACGGTCCATGGGACCCGCTGGACAATACAAAAGTCTCATATGTCGCTTCCTCCATCGGTCTCCCTCCTAACTTCTCACTCTGCCACTTAGTGTTCATATAAACAATAATTATAGTTTAAGGCGTGGAGTGGAACTAATATGGCCGTCACTGTTCTCTTTGACACTTAGCATCGCTACATACTATGCAGTGCGGGAATCGGTTAGTACGATACGAGCCGTCGAATCGCTTATGGACAACACATGGGACGTTCAGAAGCTATAGAGAGTGTCGATGACATGAGAGTATTAGGTGCACATTGCAGAAGTTATGTCGAAATTTACTAGAGTCATGTTTCTAGAACTTTGGACAAAGAACACATGGTTCACAACTAATAAGTGTAGAGAAATTATACTAGCATCAAGCCATTTACTGCATCACCCCGCTTGCCATCCCTCAAGGAGTTCAGGACAAAATTAGTAAACTTCAAGTTGTTTTTGTTTGGTCGGGCACAAACATGATCGCAGCAGTAGAATGCAAAGTTAATTGTTAGTTAGTTTGCTGGCTTATCACATTCAGTGGTCTTGAAATTCTCGTTCTTGACAAGTTCTTGTTCAGTTATGCACTTTGCATTTGCGGCGGCCGTGGTTTGGTTGGAAAGACTCACTTTTGGCTTGAGAGGGTTTTGACAATCGATGTGATGATCAAGATATGGACCTGCTCTAAGCAACCACTATGGATGTACGACTTTCCGAACTCCCTAAGCGTAAGAATTATAATGTTTGCAAAGCATTGGGAAACAATGAATGCATTGGACACATGGACATGGAGAATGGCATCTATCTTATGCATATGCAAGAAGATTCACCTTTTGTGCAAGCTGTGGGATGTTAATTTTGTAGAAGGCACCGGACATGAGTTAAGATGAGAATTCAACGTCGATAGCTAAAGATACCGCTGTGAGATATTGAAAACGATTTTCAAGAAAATTGATTCGGTAAGGGCTACACCGGCCTACCTACTGTACTTGTTCTCGTACTTTTGTGTTAAAACACATTTATAGCACTCCAATTTTGTGCTAACTAACTATGTCGATAATCCAATTTCTAGCACTCAAGACATAATGGCTGAACACATATTGCCGGAACCATGAATTCAGAAATACCGATGCCTAGAGCTCTAGCACTAGTTGATTTCTTAAGTTACTTCGTTCAAAAAATGCCACTTTGTTTCTTCATTGCACCGAGCTGTACATTAATGCTGGAGATTTCATCAGAGTTATTGAGTGTCAATAGTTACAGCTCATTCAGCCTAGTGAAGTAGTAATTGTTTCATCTGTCATCCGGGTTGTTTACTCATCTTTGAGCTTTTCATCCTGCGAGGAGCATGCATGTTTGTTCGCACTATACCTGTGATGCTTCATTCTCCTATTCTGGAATTTTAGTTCTGGTAGCAAGTCCACTGGAAGCAAAAGCAGAGAATGTGGAGTTCTTGATGCAACTAGAATACTGCAGGGAGAGGTATCTGATGCTACTGGACGGAGCAGTTAAGTCAGGATGTCTGATGCTGACTGAGAGTGGCGTTTTGGTGGCCGAGCTACCTGAAGGCCGGAATCTCGCGCCGTGCAATACGGCGACGCGATGTGTGCTGTGTGATTTTCTCGCGTTTATACGCTGGCAGGTAAGTTGAAATACACGGGTGCCATGGGCTGGCGTGCTAAGGGCATCTCCAGCCGTTCGGCCCCCCAGGACGCCTAAATAGAGCGGTCTGGGGGCGTGCCGGCGCTAGTTCGGCCCCTGGGAGCGACCTAGCGCCCAGTCACGCCCTCACGCGCCGGCCCCAGGATGCAGGAAATTTAAACTTGGTCGTTCCCGCTCACAAAAGACGCCGCAAATTCGGCGATCGGACGTAGTCTGCGTTAACAAAAACAGGGTTCGCGTGCGCAATGATTCACTCGGCGGGGTCGGCTCCAGGCGTTGGCGGAGTCGGCATGCGCGGGCTCGGCGGTGTCGGAGCTGCTTCGGTGCTGGGCTGTGTCGGCGCGTCTTCGGCTTCGGCACTGCTAGGCGGCGCGAGTCGCGTTTGCCGCCGCGCGCGGCATGGTGTACTTCTTCGGCGGCATGACGGCGACTGGAAGGCAAGTGGGAGGGGGTTTGGCGGGAGGAAGGGGGAGAATGGCGGGAGGAAGGCGAGCGAGCAGGAGAGATGCGAGGGAAAAGCGTCAACAAACGGCGGGAAAATGCCCTCGGGTCGCTTCCAGGGCGGGCCCACGCGCCTTTTTCGATTGCGCCGGCTCCCCAAGCGCCCCCCAGGGCGCCGGGTTCGCCCTGGGTCCGCCAGCACCAGTTTTGGTCCGAGCCGGTGAAAAACGGTCTTCTGGGGACGCGACTGGGGCCTTTTTTTGGCGCTGGCGCGGCAAAATCGCCTGGGGAGACCTTGTTGGGGGCGCGGCTAGAGATGCCCTAACATTGTACGTGGGCCTTGGGTGCAATTGGCTACGTGCACGTCATGTGCTTGCTGGGCTGATTTAAAAATAGCACATGTAGGTGGCGGTAGGTGGGGCTGGTCAATATTAATTTCTGCTTTGATGCTGCAGGGAAGCTTAACTCCCTCAAGCGTAATTCTCAACAAAAAAAAACTCTCTAAAGCGGTGCTTATTAATTTTCCCTGGCTAGACCATTCATCGCGTGGTAGCTATGGGAATGTATCCGCTGCAATCACACTTATGGTGCTACCGGTGCACCGGATGCCATACAATATTTTTAAAAATCTGAAGAAAAAAAATCTAACACATTAACACAACACCTATGTATCATGTCATAAAAATTTATATAAAAATTTGAAATGCTTTTTGAGATACAAAAATGACAAATTTGACATCAGTATGACAATGGACCAAATCTAAAATCCAAGTTATGTTATGTACTTTTCAGTGTTGGATTTGTCATTTTTTTGAGTTATGTTTTGAATTTTGAGTTGAAATTTTGTGACAACCTATATTGATGTTTTGTGAGTGTGATAATTTTTTTTCAATTTTTTTTAAACATTTTAAAAGCACAATGCTAAACATACAAAAAGTGTGTGGGTTGTGCCAATAATGCTAAACATACAAAAAATTACACGCTGACTAGAATTCTTTCTTTCTAACTACCCCCCCCCCCCCCTCGATTTTCATGAGGATGGGTCCCTTCTCCCCTTAACCTCTAATCACAACCCATCTATTTGTAAAACTCATGTAAACTTATGTACATGTAGCATTACTCGGGCTGTGCATCCCGTGCGTTTCGAGTCATGGCACATGTTGACTAGGTCAATCCCGTGCCGTGTACAAGTGCCCCTGACATGCTGCGCACGTGATGGCGACATGCAGCTGTGCAGCACTCCTGTGCCTACTATTCCTGAGTAGTATACGAGCCGTTACTGTTTATTTACTAGCAAATACGGGCATTGTGTAAGGGCCTGTTTTACAGAATACAGCAGCGGCTACCAGCTTGGCACTCATCGCGACGAGGGCTGACGGGGCTGGTTCCAGCCTTCAGGTAGCTCGGCCACCAAAGAGCATTTTCGATGCTGACTGCCCTTCTTTACAAGTTAGGGGAGTCGTAAATAAGACAGACTTCACATGCTTTGCTGGCCGAAGTTATAGCAGATCGAAAGTTGAGGAATATCGACATGAGACTGGTTTTTATATTAACATAGGCGGAATTCCAACTATATGAGTGTACATCAAGAACGTGATTTCGACCTATAAGACGTACGTAATTGATGGAGGGTCTCGCACACCCAATAGGGTGCGTTGCTTCTCAATATATAGCAGTAGGTATTACATGTACAAGGTAGATACGAATAGGTATCTACAAACGTATACAACATGGATTCTAATACTCTCCCTCAATCTTAACCGGTGGCAAGAAGGTTGAGATTGCGCCGACCAACTTCAAACAAGGGAAGTGACAACGGCTTAGTGAAAATGTCCGCAAGTTGATCTTTCGATGAGATGAACTTGATTTGTTGTAGCTTTTGTGCAACCCGTTCCCTCACAAAGTGAAAGTCAACTTCGATGTGCTTCGTCCTTGCGTGGAAGACAGGATTGCATGAAAGATATGTAGCTTCAATATTATCGCACCACAGAACTGGGGGTACATCTTGAGGAATACGTAACTCTCGCAGCAAAGACTGTACCCAAATGAGTTCGACAGTAACATTAGCAACAGCTTTGTACTTAGCTTTTGTACTACTCCGAGAAACTGTGGCTTACTTGCGAGCATTCCAGGCGATCAAATTGGAACCAAAGAACACAGCATATCCCCCCGTAGATCACCGGTCATCAGGACACCCTGCCCAGTCCGCATCAGAGAAAGCAGACAACACTCTAGATGTGGTCGGTCGAAGATGCAAGCCGAAGGAGGCAGTGAGACGAACATAACGCATGATATGTTTGACCGCAGACCAGTGTGTGTCACGAGGCTCATGAAGATACTGGCAGACACGATTAACTGCAAAGGAAAGATCTGGTCGAGTAATAGTAAGATACTGTAGCCCACCAACAATACTGCGATACTTTGTAGCATCACCAGGCGAGAGGAGAACACCAACATCAGCACAGAGCTTCTCAGTCACAGTCATGGGTGTGGTGACAGGTTTACACTTCAGCATGCCCGCACGCCGGAGAAGGTCCAAAGAGTATTTCTTCTGAGTGAGTGAGAGACCAGCAGCAGTATGAGTCACTTCTATCCCCAGAAAATAGTGAAGAGGGTCAAGATCCTTAATAGCAAAGTCATGTCGAAGACTTAGTATGAGTTTATCAACTGCAATAGGTGAAGAACTGATGAGAATAATATCATCAACATAAACCAATAGGTACATCGTGAGCCCAGGGCGATGTAGAAGAAACATAGACGTGTCTGCAGTAGAGGGAACAAATCCATGCGACCGAAGAGCATAACCAAGACGAGCATGCCAAGCACGAGGGGCTTGTTTGAGACCATAAATTGCATTATGGAGCCGACAAAGATGATGTGGGCGATGTGAATCAACAAAACCAGGAGGTTGTCGCATATAAACCTCTTCCTCTAGGACACCATGAAGGAATGCATTCTGGACGTCCAACTGTCGAAGAGACCAACCACGAGTAACTGCCAATGAAAGAAGAAGACGAATAGTGGTAGGCTTGATGACAAGACTGAAAGTGTCTTCGTAATCAAGCCCATATCGTTGTTTAAATCCTTTGGCAACCAGTCGTGCCTTGTAGCGTTCAGCAGAGCCATCAGCATGCTTTTTTTACTTTAAATATCCATTTAGAATCAATCACATTTACCCAGGAAGGAGGAGGAACAAGTTGCCAGGTCTCATTTCTCTGAAGTGCGAGGAACTCCTGTTCCATTGCATTTCGCCAGTGAGGAATGTTCATTGCTACTTGAAAATGTTGAGGTTCGGACGTTGGATCAGATGCAGCCTGCGCCATGGAAGTAGCCAGCCAAACAATAGTACCATCAGTTCGTTGCTTCGGTTGGAAAATGCCGCTTTGACTGCGCGTATGCACCCGTCGAGTAACAGCAGGGGCCGGTGGCTGGACGGGCGATAACTGTCTAGAAGATGCCGACACAGGCGACACAGGCGAAGCCACAACATGGTCAGTCGCAGGCGTCGATGGCGTTGGGCAGCTCGGCTCGGTCTCTAGCGCTGGTGAGTCAGCGAACACAGGAGGAGCCACATGCGGCTCATCGCGCGGCTCCATCTCGGCGTGTCGTTCGGCTGGATCCGGCTCGGACCGAACCGCCGTTGCATGGCGCTGCATGCAATGAACGTCTCGCGCATGCACGTGAGCATCGCTTGATGCAATGGTCTGAACTGCTTGCGTGTAATCATCGCGAGCTGCTGTATCATCTAGCAACTCTAGCTGTGCACCTCGCCCAGTACCTGTACCATGGTTAGGAAGCAAAAAAGAAGAGTATGCAGCATCTACAAATTGGTCAGATGAAGGAAGCGATGGAGAATCAGAGTTGCTAGATGGAGTTTGTGATGCGGGAAAATTAGAAAAGGGATAGAGGTTCTCATCAAAGGCAACGTCACGGGATATATAGACACGATTAGACAGAACATGGAGACACTTATACCCTTTATGAAGGGAACTATACCCAAGAAACACACATTTTTTTTGATCGAAACTCAAGTTTGTGACGGTTATAAGGTCGAAGGTGTGGCCAGCAAGCACAACCAAAAATCTTGAGAAATGTATAGTCAGGTGTCTCTTGGAGTAAACACTCAATAGGTGTTTGCATGGCTGGAACTCGTGTGGGAAGTCTGTTGATGAGGAAGCAAGCTGTGGAAAAGGCATCAATCCCAAAAAGAAAAGGTACAGATGCATGTGCCAAGAGAGTTAAACCGGTTTCAACTATGTGTCGATGCTTACGTTCAGCGGAGCCATTCTGTTGATGTGTATGTGGACAGGACACACGATGTGTAATCCCAAGTTTCCCAAAAAATGTGTTGAGATTGCGATATTCCCCACCCCAATCTGATTGAACATGAAGGATTTTATGGTTAAGTAGACACTCAACATGAGTTTGGAATTGAAGAAAAACATTGAACACATCAGCCTTGCGCTTAAGAAAATAAAGCCAAGTAAATCGACTATAAGCATCAATAAAACTAACATAGTAGTTATGACCACTAACTGAAGTTTGGGCAGGACCCCATACATCTGAATAGACAATTTCAAGAGGAGTTGTAACTACACGACTAGACAACGGGAACGGGAGTTGATGGCTTTTGCCTTGTTGACAGGCATCACACACGGACTCATCTTTTTTGCTAGACTTGACTGGAAGTTGATGACGACGAAGGACATGCCGTATAATGGGAGTAGCTGGATGACCAAGACGCGAGTGCCACTGAGACGGCTTGACACGAACAGTGCTGAAGACACTGAACCTTGAAGGTGCATCAAGTGGATAGAGACCATGGTGGAAGTGACCTCTAAGAAGAACGTCCCTCGTTGCACGATCCTTAACAAAGACATCAAAAGGGTGAAATTCAACAAAAACGTCGTTATCATGAGTAAGTCTAGGAACAGATAGAAGATTGCGAGTAACATCGGGAACATGAAGAACATCGTGAAGTTGAAGCTCCCTAGATGTGCTAGTCGGAAGAGAAGATTGACCAATATGTGTAATGTGCATACCTGACCCGTTTGCAACGTGAACCTTGTCATGGCCGAGGTAGGGTTGGCTTGAGTGCAACTTGTCCATCTCATTGGTCGTGTGATCCGTAGCTGCAGTATCCATGTACCAGCTTGAGTCAATGGGGTAGGAGGGAGTGTGCCCGTGGCCAGAACCACCCGAGCCAATGGGTCCTTGAGTAGCCATGGCAGCCTGCCTCTCATTGTTGCGTCCATCATTGCCGATCCCCAGAAAATCACGCTTAAAGCATTTGTGGCAGTGAGATGCAACATGCCCCTGAAACCCACAGAGCTGGCACGTGGGGCGACTGCCGTTAGGACGACCACACGTAGGGCAGGAGGATCCAGACTTGTTGTTGGTGAAGCTCTGCTGCTGCTGCTGTGATGGCGAGGGAAGAATTGCCTTGCCACCCGACGAAGAAGACGTGTTCCCACCAGCGCGGTAGGGTTGTCGTGGACCACCACGAGTCACAGCATTAGCTGAGGAGAAACCACCATGAACCTCAACCGATCGTCGAGACTCGATGCGTTGCTCGGTCTGAAGAAGTCGAGCATAAAGATCGCGAGGAGGCATCGGGGTGTCGCGTCCTTGGACAACCTCAATCAGCGAGTCATAATCACCATCCAAACCACCCAGAATAAATCCGGTGAACTCCTCATCTTCGAGAGGCTTCCCGATGGCAGCAAGAGTATCGACTAGGGTTTTAACTTTGTTGAAGTAGACGGTGGCCGAGAGATCAAGCTTCTTAATATGCTGAAGTTGCTGACGAAGAGCCATGGAGCGCGCCGTGGATTGGGAGGAGAAACTGCTCTCTATGGTTGTCCAGGCGTCTTGGGAAGTTGCAGCAAACAAAACCATGCCAGCCACCCCCTCCGTCAATGACGATTGAATCGCCGAGAGGATGGCTTGATCCTGCTGTACCCAGCTCGCGTGCGCCCTGTTAGGAACCGGGTGCTGCGTGCCATCAGCAGTGGTGGCGAGGACGGTTGGTGACGGACACGGTAGCGATCCATCAACATAGCCGAGAAGATCGTGGCTACGGAGGAAAGGAAGAACTTGCGCGCGCCAATAGAGGAAGTTTTCCGCCGACAACTTGATCGTCAGGAGATGCGCAAAGTGGAACGGCGCCGGAGTGGGCACATCAGACACCACGGGCAGGCGAACAGGAGCAGGACGGACCGCGGCGACCTGAGGAGTTGAAGAAGCAGACGGCATCAACCCGACCATGAAGGAGCCGAGGTTGCCGGTGCTGGCTGTAGCGGAGCTGACGACAAGGGCGTTCTGCGCGCCGTTGGTGCCGGCGAGAAGAGCAGCAAGGGTGGGAGAGAGGACCCCCTGCGTGGGTGCAGCGGCTGATGGAGCGGCGGCGGCTGTCGAAGGGGCAACGGCGGCGGCCGAAGGAGCAGCGGAAGTCATGATCGTAACCTATCTGATACCATATAAGACGTACGTAATTGATGGAGGGTCTCGCACACCCAATAGGGTGCGTTGCTTCTCAATATATAGCAATAGGTATTACATGTACAAGGTAGATACAAATAGGTATCTACAAACGTATACAACATGGATTCTAATACGACCATGTCTTAATTACACGCCCTAGTTACATCCCTAACATTAGCTTGCACAACAAGCTTCGTACTACCTAGAGACCTCCTGTATATACAATTTGACCCCGTGCCTCCCAAGCCGAAATAACAGACAACTAGCAAAAGATAACATGAATCCGCCATTCTAGTTAACAATCAAGGCATGAAGCTAGGTTCTAGACCTAGCTACTGAAGCATTTTTTTTGAATTTTCACCCGCGGGAGAGTGGGGGGGAGCCTCCCCCACCTGAATCATATATTACCATGGATCAGCAGATACAACGCGGTGCGGTCAGATCAACACGCGAGGACAACACATACAACATATAGGGAGGGGGCAGGGGATCAGCCGTGCGGGTCAGCTAGGGCCTGGAGCCAAACATCAATGTGTCCTCGGTCCTCCTCACGAAACCTGCCCCACCACAGCACCGCGTCATGCTTACACGTAACGCCCCATATGTAACTTTCCCAATTTGTACTCCAGCTCTTGCCATTTCCGGCATTAAGTTATATTTATTCCTCGGGTTCGGTTCTTTGTCTCCGTGTGTTGTTTTCGTTTTCGTGCATCTCATATCATGTCATCACGTGCATTGTATTTGCTTACATGTTCATCTCATGCATTCGAGCATTTTCCCCGTTGTCCGTTTTGCATTCCGGCGCTTCGTTCTCCTCCGGTGGCCATTTCTAGCTTTCTTTCGTGTGTGGGGATTAAACATTTCCGGATTGGACCGAGACTTGCCATGCGGCCTTGGTTTACTACCGGTAGACCGCTTGTCAAGTTTCGGGTCATTTGGACTTCGTTTGATACTCCAACGGTTAACCGAGGGACCGAGAAGGCCTCGTGTGTGTTGCAGCCCAACACCCCTCCAATTTGGCCCAAAACCCACCAAACTCTGCTCCATCGTCTCGGTCATTCGATCACGATCGCGTGGCCGAAAACCGCACCTCATTTGGACTCTCCTAGCTCCACTTATGCCTATAAATACCCCCATTCGGATCTCTTCTTCTTCCCCCCCGTCCAAACCCTAAAAAAAAGAGAGATCCCGGATCCGGCGCGCCGGACACATCCGGGCCGCACCGGACACATCGCCTCGGCCACTCCCACAGCGCCACGTGTCACCGCCGCCGTCTCTCCCCGCGCCGGCCCGCGCGGCCCCGCGAAGGCCCTCCAGGCCCGCGCGCCGTCGCCGCCCGGCTCCCTCGCCCGCGCCTCGACCCCGCCGCCTTCGTGCGCCGCACCGCCGCCTGCCTCCCTCGCTGGCATCGCCGACCATCTTCGGCGCCACCGCGCCACCTCGACGCCGGCGGCCGTCGCTCCGCTGCCGCCTCGACGTCCGCCCGGCCTCGCCCGAGCCTCTTCTCGCCGGAGCCCGCGCCCTCCAACTCCGGCCTCCTCCTCCCCTCACGCCGGCGAGCTCCACCAGCACCATTGACGGCGACGAACCTCGGTTCGCGCGCGCGCTACAGTAGCAGCTACAGTACTACTGGATCTGGATCTGGGTTGACCCCCTCTCCCCCGAAACCCTAATTTCAGTATTTTTTATGCATTCTTTGACGCATCATATCTCCGCATCCGTGACTCCGTTTTGGGCATATGATATATCAAAATCTTCGTCTCGACGAGTACATCATTTCATTCCATTGCATCATTTGCATTTGAGGTCATCTTGGTGCCCAAAATGCTGTTAGAAGGAGGCATCATGAGTTAAATTGCAGATCCGTTAGCTCTACATTGACTTTTGTCATTTTTGCCATGATTATTGTGTGCATGATATGCCTGTGCCCCTTTCGGTTGAATTGTTAAGCATTTTGTCTTCTTTCCAGAGGTGCCACCCATGCATTTTTAGGATGTGTGTGTTGTCTTGTGCAAGCTTGCAAAGACGGGTACCTGAGATTGTTGATTTCAGGGACTTTGTGAAAATCACTAAGTCTGGGATGTTTTAGTTAATGATGCTAAATGTCCAGCTTGTTTCCTAGTGATCCGTGCCTCTTTTGAGGATGATCAGTAAGAGTGATTTGTTATGCTTGTTGTGCTTAATTCATCCATGTCTTTACTTGTTATGTTGGAGCACCCTAGGTTGACTCAATCGAGCTCAACTTTTGCATAGTTGTTAATTTGGGCAGATCGTGAACTCTTTTGCGATTTTGCCGGAGCTATTGCTAGTGATCCATGCATGCTATGTCGTTGTTATTGCCATTTCTAGCTAGCATTTTGTTCCTTGTTTATGGATATATGCTTTCCTTGCCATGACTTTCACCGTAGTGAGAGCATCGAGCTCGTTTACATGCCTCCGTGAGTTATAATTTCAGCATGTCCCAGTTTTCACTAAGTCTGAAAACTGATTGTGTTTCATCGATGTTCGTGTGCTCGTTAGAGTATTTTGTGAACCCTTTTGGCCCCAGGTCATTTTGGGTGTTTTCTTAAGCTTGTTGAGTAGCTCCATGCCATGCTCTTAGTTGCCATGTTCAGGTTATGCTTCATGTTGTTTTGCTGCTCCGAAGAGAGCATCGTGGTCTGAAATTCCAGACTAGCGTTAATTTCGCCAAGTCTGAAATCTGTTTTGCTTATTCAGTTTTGCCATGCTTGTTTGAACCCCTTAATGGATGAATTTGCCCATGGCTCAGTCCTGGTGATTTGTTAAGCATCTTGTGTACATCCCTGCTATGCAATTTTTTTCATGTTTGGTGGCTGTAGCATGTTCATTTCGTTGCATTTAGGAGCCTACTTGCTGTAAGTCGCAGATCGGTTCGTTTCGTAAAACGCTTGCCATTTCCAAACCGTAGTTCCGATTCCTTTGATCTTTATATCGTTTTCAGGGGATTTCTTCCCCTCTATCCAGTGGCTACCTTGGTTTTCCAAGTTGAGGCCAGGTTCATGCATTTCCTATCATGTCTTGCATTTTGCATCCCGCATCGCATCCCGCATAGCATATCATCTTCGCATATTATTTGTTGCCCTTGCGCGTGGTTGATTGTATCCTTGTTGCTTGTTTGTGTTGTTGGGTAGAGCCGGGAGACGAGTTCACTAACAAGGAGCCCGTTGAGTTTGCTTTTGAGGATCCAGTCAACTCTGACAACTGTGCAGGCAAGATGATCATACCCTCGAAATCACTACTATCTTTGCTATGCTAGTTTGCTCGCTCTTTTGCTTTGCCAATGCTACGATGCCTGCCACTTGCATTTCAGCCTCCCAATTGCCATGATTGAGCCTCTAACCCACCTTTGTCCTAGCAAACCATTGATTGGCTATGTTACCGCTTTGCTCAGCCCCTTCTTATAGCGTTGTTAGTTGCAGGTGAAGATTGAAGCCGTTCCTTGTTGGAACATTTATTTACTTGTTGGGATATCATTATATTGTTATGCTACCTTAATTCATCTATATACTTGGTAAAGGGTGGAAGGCTCGGCCTCTCGCCTAGTGTTTTGTTCCACTCTTGCCGCCCTAGTTTCCGTCATATCAGTGTTATGTTCCCGGATTGTTGCATCCCTTACGCGGTTGGGCTATATGGGAACCCCTTGATAGTTCGCCTTGATTAAAGCTTTTCCAGCAATGCCCAACATTGGTTTTGCCATTTGCCACCTACCCTCTTTTCCCTTGGGTTTCCGGAGCCCGAGGGTCATCTTTATTTTAGCCCCCCACGGGCCAGTGCTCCTCTGAGTGTTGGTCCGAAATGAGCTGCCTGCGGGGCCACCTCGGGGAAACTTGAGGGTTGGTTTTTACTCGTAGCTAGTCTCATCTGAGTGTGCCCTGAGAAATAGATATGTGCAGCTCCTATCGGGATTTGTCGGCACATTCGGGCGGTGTTGCTGGACTTGTTTTGACCCGTCGAATCATCTTGTTGTACCAAGATACCGAGTCTGATCGGTGTGTCTTGGGTGGAGGTCTATTCCTTCGTTGACCGT
The DNA here is from genome assembly GCA_034509565.1 of Triticum monococcum. NCBI lineage: Eukaryota > Viridiplantae > Streptophyta > Magnoliopsida > Poales > Poaceae > Triticum > Triticum monococcum. The sequence goes on from CM067847.1 coordinate 704,668,034, forward strand.
GAGTGCTTGTTATGGGCTAAGTTGGGACCCCCCTGCAGGGATTGATCTTTCGAAAGCCGTGCCCGCGGTGATGGCCAGACGGGAATTTGTTAATGTCCGGTTGTAGATAACTTGAACCTTAATTAATTAAAATGAATCAACTGAGTGTGTTGCCGTGATGGCCTCTTCTCGGCGGAGTCCGGGAAGTGGAAACGGTGTTGGAGTTATGTTTGCGTAGGTTGCTCTCTAGTTCCTCGCTCGCGCTTTGCTCTCTCTTCTCGCTCTCTTTTGCGAATAAGTTAGCCACCATATATGCTAGTCGCTTGCTGCAGCTCCACTTATACATTGCCCCTTTCCTACTTATTAAGCTTAAATAGTCTTGACCGCGAGGGTGCGAGATTGCTGAGTCCCTGTGGCTCACAGATTACTATTACACCAGATGCAGGGACAGATGATACTGCTCCAGATGGCGCGCTCGAGCTGAAGTGGGAGTATGACGAGGACTCTCAGCGTTACAATGTGTCTTTTCCTGATGATCAGTAGTGGTGCCTATTCAGGGTTAGATTCAGGGCCTTGTCGCATGTTGGGGGGCTTTTCTATTTTGGTGCCGTAGTCGGGCCATGAGTGATTGTATGATGGATGTTATTTATGTACTTTGATGTGACGTGGCGAGTGTAAGCCAACTATGTCTTTTCCCCTTTATATTATTTATGTACATGGGATGTGTGATGATTTCCCGACTTGCGACATTGCTTTCAATGCGGCTATGCCTCTAAGTCGTGCCTCGACACGTGGGAGATATAGCCGCATCGGGGGCATTACAAGTTGGTATCAGAGCCTTCCCCGACCTTAGGAGCCCCCATTGCTTGATCGTTTTTAGCAGCCGAGTTGTGTCTAGAAAAATGTATTGAGTCCTTAGGAATTATATATCGGAGAGCTTAGGAATACTTTTTACTTCCCAGTCTCCTCATCGCTCTGGTAAGGCATCCTGACGTAGAGTTTTGACTCTTCTCTTTTCAAATTTCACTAAAAATTTTAGGATCACGCGAGTATCTTGGTTTTGTTCCGATGGCTTATGATGAGAATACTGTCTTGGTGCCTCCTGTCAGGGGTTTAGTGGAAGTGTCCCGGGGAGTTGAGCTCTGAGGTGTTGTCATCATAATTCTGTCGTTGCAATTCTGGCATACTTGAGATATGTGCGCGACATCGAAAATCTCCTTTATGCAGTTCGTTGGTGAGATAACCTCGACGCCACCCAGTACTGCGGCGGAAGTTCGGGAGTATCGCCATAACTTGTATAACGGATGCTTTTCGAAGGTTGAGATAGATGGTTTCTGAAGGTTTCTTGGTTATGTGTTGAAGGATGGATGCAGCTGGATGTAGGAATTGCTAGCTTGGGTGAGATATTATGCTTCCCCTGTATCCCCAACACCTGATTGCATAACCGGAAAGTTTCGGGAGTTTCATAGGTGGGAATTCAAGTAGCTTTTAGGATATCTTTCCAACAGATGTATGATGTGAAATTGGGGTTCGACGTCTAGTGGTTCGCCTATTCACGGTCGATTTTACAGTGGCCTCGTTGTGTCTTAAAGAGTCCTTGGCTATGCTGACTCAGGGACGCTTCGTATGTCATGTGCACTGCCTTGTACATGATGGTACTATACGGTCGAGCCCGTGTAGGTCCCACCACGAACACTTCGAACGAAATTTCTATCATATGTTTGTTCCGGCCTATTCCGCAAGCCAACCCTTGATTTTATTTTCAGTTGTGGTATTCGAGTTCCTTCGACATCATATGTTGATTCCATCCCTCGTTGATGTACCTCTTCTACCTGATTCTTCGTGGCTTCGCAATTTAGGAACATGTGACCACTTCAAGAGAAGTACATTCGTTCATTTTGTTCGGATGTGAAGACTTTATGTTGCAATTTTCATTCCATTGGTTTCAGCTTCATTTAACTGCCTATGTGCTAACGGTGGTCAACCTCTTCAGGATGGCTCCCGCTAAGAGCACCAGTCAGAACCAGAATCAAGATCCGCCACCACCTCCGCCTCCTCCGGAAGCATGGCAAGCTGTGATGGCTGCTACTAATGCAAATACACAGCTGATCATGCAAATCATCCAAGAGCGGAATCAAAGCAGTCAAGGGAATCAAGGCAACAACTAGAACCATTTTGCAACTCTGAACCAGTTCCTCGCAAATGGTCAGAAGACGTTCAGCAACTGCGTTGAGGCTACCGATGCTAATGATTGGTTAGTCGACCTGGGCAAGCATTTTGAATGCAGCAACGTCAGACCTGAAGATTTCGTCAAGTTCGCGTCTTTCCAGCTCAAAGATCAGGCCGCAGAGTGGTTTCAGCAGTACCGGGATTCCAGAGGTGGATGTTTGATCACTTGGGATGATTTCCGTCGTGATTTCCGAGCTCATCACATTCCTCAGAGTGTGACTGAAAGCAAACGTGAAGAATTCCGCAATCTGAAGCAAGGCTCTTTGTCTGTCTATGACTACAACAAGTTGTTCCAGAAGCTCGCCCGTTTTGCCAAGCAGGATGTTCCTGGTGAGAAGAGCATGATCTATCAGTTCAGAGGTGGTCTTCGTGAAGAAATTCAGCTCGCTCTTGTCCTCTTCGAGCCGCTGAGATACGATGAGTTCTACAACATGGCACTGAAGCAAGAGGCTGCTCAGTTGAGGTGTGATGCTTCCAGGAAGCGAGTCAGAGACACTACGCCTTCTTCCTCTACGCAAGTGGCCAAGCAGCAGAAGTATTGGCTTCCTCCTCCTCCGTTCCGTCAGCCGTATCAGCAGAAGAGCAAAGGTGGCAGTGGTTCATCCCACCGACCCAACCCAGGCTTTCAGAACAAGACTTCGTCTCAAGCTCCAAGATCGGGTGCTCCGTACCACCGTTCGCTCTCAGAGGTCACGTGCAACAAGTGCCAACAGAAGGGTCACTACGCCAACAAGTGTTTCAACCAGAGGCGTCTTCCTCCTCCTCCTCCTGTCAGATCGGCAAGTACAGCTGTGGTCAAGCATAATCCCAAGCACGCCAAGGTCAATATGGTGAATGCAGCTCAGGCAGAGCATTCGTCAGATGTGATCATGGGTAACCTTCCTGTTAATGATATTCTTGCAAAAGTTCTTTTTGACTCTGGTGCATCGCATTCCTTCATGTCATTCCCATTTGCATCGGAGAACAATTTTAGCACTAAGGCATTACCTAGAGCTATGCAAGTCGTCTCTCCAGCTGAGCGTCTGAGTTCTACTATGATGATTCCGGATATTTCTATCATGATGGGTGATTTCAAGTTTCTGGCTTCTCCAATGGTTCTTGGGAATTCTGATATCGATCTTATTCTTGGGATGGACTGGCTCTCTAAACACAAGGCTCACCTCGATTGTGCAGCCAGGAAGATTCAACTGACTCATTCATCTGAAGATGTCATTGTCTTTGCTGCTCGGGATAATACCATCCGGTTGTTCTCTCTCAATGAGAAGGGTGAATTGGATGCTATTTCGCAGATTCCGGTTGTTTGTGAGTATCAAGACGTCTTCCCAGAAGAACTCCCAGGCATGCCTCCAAACTGGCCGGTTGAATTTGTTATTGAACTTGAGCCCGGTATGGAACCTGTGTGCAAACGTCCCTACAAGCTCGGCCCTGAAGAGTTGAAGGAGTTGAAGAAACAACTCGCTGTTCAAGAAAGAATGGGTCTCATTCGGCCTAGTACTTCTCCGTGGGGTTGTGGTGTTCTTTTTGTGAAGAAGAAGGATGGAACGGACCGACTTTATGTTGATTATCGTCCATTGAACAAGAAGACCATCAAGAACAAATACCCATTTCCCAACATTAATGAGCTATTCGAACAACTCAAGGGTGCCCAAGTATTCTCCAAGCTTGATCTCCATATGGGTTATCATCAAATTCGCATTAGTGAGCAAGATATTCCCAAGATGGCGTTCAGAACAAGCTATGGGTCATATGAATACACTGTCATGTCTTTTGGCCTCGCCAACGCTCCTCCGACGTTCTCTCGCATGATGAACTTCATCTTCAACCCCTACACCAATGACTTCGTTTTGGTCTATCTCGACGACATTCTGGTTTTCTCGAAGAACAAGGAAGATCATGCCAAGCACTTGCGTTTGGTTCTTGACAAGCTCAGGGAACATCAGTTCTACGCCAAGTTCCCCAAGTGTGAATTTTGGCTCGATGAGGTTCTTTATCTTGGGCATATCATCTCTGCCAAGGGCATTTCCGTGGATCCTGAGAAGGTGTCTGCAATTGTTAATTGGGAACCCCTCAGAATGTGAAGCAACTCCGTAGCTTCCTCGGTCTCGCAAGCTACTGCCGAAGATTCGTTGAAAACTTCTCCAAGATCGCGAAGCCTCTCTCAAATCTTCTTCAGAAGCACGTCAAGTACGTTTGGTCTCCGGAGTGTGATATTGCTTTCAATGCTTTGAAAGAGAAATTGATCACTGCTCCAGTTCTGACTCCGCCTAATGAAACCAAGCCGTACGAGGTCTTTTGTGATGCCTCTCTCCAAGGTCTCGGTGTTGTACTGATGCAAGAGAAGAAAGTTGTTGCTTATACCTCTCGCCAGTTGAAGCCTAATGAGAAGAACTACCCCACTCATGATCTCGAGTTGGCGGCAGTTGTGCATGCTTTGTTGACTTGGAGACATCTTCTCTTGGGAAGAAAAGTGGACATTTTCACTGATCACAAGAGTCTCAAGTACATCTTCACTCAGCCTAATATCAACCTCGGGCAAACTCGATGGGTCGAAATGATTCAAGAGTACAATCCGAGTATCGAGTATACTCCAGGCAAGGCTAATGTGATTGCTGACGCTTTGAGCAGAAAAGCATATTGCAACAGTCTGATTCTCAAGCCTTATCAACACGAGCTTTGTGAAGCCTTCCGCAAACTTAATTTGAAAATTGTTCCTCAAGGTTTCCTCGCCAACCTTCAAATTTATCCTACCTTGGAAGACCAGATTCACCAAGCCCAGCTTCTTGATGCTATGGTGAAAAAGGTGAAGATTGGTATTGCAAAGAGTCAGTCCAAGTACAAGTGCTACCGACTTGATGACAAGGACACTCTCTTCTTCGCGGATCGAATTGTTGTGCCCAAAGGTGAACTTTGTAAAGCGATCATGAATGAGGCTCACAACTCTCTCCTCTCCATACACCCTGGTAGCACGAAGATGTATCAGGATCTGAAGCAAACTTATTGGTGGACTCGAATGAAGCGCGAGATCGCTCAATTCGTGAATGAATGTGATGTCTGCAGAAGAGTGAAGGCAGAACACCAAAGGCTAGCAGGTCTCCTCCAACCTCTTGCCATTCCAGAATGGAAGTTTGACCACATTGAAATGGACTTCATGACTGGGTTTCCAAAGTCCAAGCGTGGCAATGATGCTATATTCGTTGTCATCGACAAGCTCACCAAAGTGGCTCACATTTTGCCTATCAAAGAGTCAATCACTGCAGCTCAATTGGCAGAACTCTATACCTCTCGAATTGTCTCTCTGCACGGTATTCCTCAAGTGATATCTTCAGACCGTGGCAGCATCTTTACCTCCAAGTTTTGGGATTCTTTTCAGAAGGCCATGGGCACCAACATTCGCTTCAGCACTGCTTTCCATCCTCAAACAAGCGGTCAAGCCGAGCGTGTCAACCAGATTCTTGAAGATATGCTCAGGGCTTGTGTTATCTCCTTCGGCATGAAGTGGGAGGATTATCTTCCTTATGCTGAATTCTCGTACAACAACAGTTTTCAAGAAAGTTCGGGTAAGGCCCCTTTTGAAATTCTGTATGGTAGGAAGTGCCGTACACCTTTCAACTGGTCTGAAACCGGTGAACGTCAGCTGCTGGGTAATGACCTGATCACAGAGGCAGAAGAAATGTGCAAGGTCATTCGTGATAACCTCAAAGCAGCCCAATCCCGCCAGAAGAGCTACTATGATAGCAAGCACCGTGATTTGGCTTTCGAGATCGGAGATCATGTCTACCTCCGCGTCTCTCCTATGAAAGGGACTCGTCGCTTCGGTATCAAAGGGAAGCTTGCCCCCAGATACGTCGGGCCTTTCAAGATTGTCAGCAAGAGAGGCGACCTCGCCTATCAACTCGAGCTTCCTTCAAACTTTGCCAATGTTCATGATGTGTTCCATGTCTCCCAACTCCGAAAGTGCTTCAAGACGCTTGAGCGCACCGTCAACTTCGAGGACATTGAGCTCCAAGAGGATCTCTCCTACCGTGAGCACCCAGTTGCAATCCTTGAAGAGACTGAACGCAGAACTCGCAACAAGTCAATCAGATTTCTCAAAGTCAAGTGGTCACACCATTCCGACCGTGAAGCTACCTGGGAACGCGAGGATCACCTCTGTTCTGAGTACCCGGAGTTCTTTCAGTCCTAGATCTCGGGATGAGATCTTTTTGTAGTGGTGGAGTGTTGTAACGCCCCATATGTAACTTTCCCAATTTGTACTCCAACTCTTGCCATTTCCGGCATTAAGTTATATTTATTCCTCGGGTTCGGGTCTTTGTCTCCGTGTGTTGTTTTCGTTTTCGTGCATCTCATATCATGTCATCACGTGCATTGCATTTTCTTACATGTTCATCTCATGCATTCGAGCATTTTCCCCGTTGTCCGTTTTGCATTCCGGTGCTTCGTTCTCCTCCGGTGGCCATTTCTAGCTTTCTTTCGTGTGTGGGGATTAAACATTTCCGGATTGGACCGAGACTTGCCATGCAGCCTTGGTTTACTACCGGTAGACCGCCTGTCAAGTTTCGGGTCATTTGGACTTCGTTTGATACTCCAACGGTTAACCGAGGGACCGAGAAGGCCTCGTGTGTGTTGCAGCCCAACACCCCTCCAATTTTGCCCAAAACCCACCAAACTCTTCTCCATCGTCTCGGTCGTTCGATCACGATCGCGTGGCCGAAAACCGCACCTCATTTGGACTCTCCTAGCTCCACTTATGCCTATAAATACCCCCATTCGGATCTCTTCTTCTCCCCGCCCCCCCGTCCAAACCCTAAAAAAAAGAGAGATCCAGGATCCGGCGCGCCGGACACGTCCAGGCCGCACCGGACACATCGCCTCGGCCACTCCCACAGCGCCACGTGTCACCGCCACCGTCTCTCCCCTCGCCGGCCCGCGCAGCCCAGCAAAGGGCCTCCCGGCCCGCGCGCCGTCGCCGCCCGGCTCCCTCGCCCGCGCCTCGACCCCGCCGCCTTCGTGCGCCGCGCTGCCGCCTGCCTCCCTCGCCGGCGTCGCCGACCATCTCCGGCGCCACCGCGCCACCTCGACGCCGGCGGCAGCCGCTCCGCTGCCGCCTCGACGTCCGGCCGGCCTCGCCCGAGCCTCTTCTCGCTGGAGTCCGCGCCCTCCGACTCCGGCCACCTCCTCCCCTCACGCCGGCGAGCTCCACCGGCGCCATTGACGGCGACGAACCTCGGTTCACGCACGCACTACAGTAGCAGCTACAGTACTACTGGATCTGGATCTGGGTTGACCCCCTCTCCCCCCGAAACCCTAATTTCAGTATTTTTTATGCATTCTTTGACGCATCATATCTCCGCATCCGTGGCTCCGTTTTCGGCATACGATATATCAAAATCTTCGTCTCAACGAGTACATCATTTCATTACATTGCATCATTTGCATTTGAGGTCATCTTGGTGCCCAAAATGCTGTTAGAAGGAGGCATCATGAGTTAAATTTTGTCATTTTTGCCATGATTATTGTGTGCATGATATGCCTGTGCCCCTTTCGGATGAATTGTTAAGCATTTTGTCTTCTTTCCAGAGGTGCCACCCATGCATTTTTAGGATGTGTGTGTTGTCTTGTGCAAGGTTGCAAAGAGGGGTACCTGAGATTGTTGATTTCAGGGACTTAGTGAAAATCACTAAGTCTGCGATGTTTTAGTTAATGATGCTAAATGTCCAGCTTGTTTCCTAGTGATCCGTGCCTCTTTTGAGGATGATCAGTAAGAGTGATTTGTTATGCTTGTTGTTCTTAATCCATCCATGTCTTTACTTGTTATGTTGGAGCACCCTTGGTTGACTCAATCGAGCTCAACCTTTGCATAGTTGTTAATTTGGGCAGATCATGAACTCTTTTGCGATTTTGCCGGAGCTATTGCTAGTGATCCATGCATGCTATGCCGTTGTTCTTGCCATGTCTAGCTAGCATTTTGTGCCTTCTTTATGGATATATGCTTGACTTGCCATGACTTTCACCGTAGTGAGAGCATCGAGCTTGTTCACATGCCTCCGTGAGTTATAATTTCAGCATGTCCCAGTTTTCACAAAGTCTGAAAACTGATTGTCTTTCATCGATGTTCGTGTGCTCGTTAGAGTATTTTGTGAACCCTTTTGGCCCAGGTCATTTTGGGTGTTTTGTTAAGCTTGTTGAGTAGCTCCATGCCATGCTCTTAGTTGCCATGTTCAGGTTATGCTTCATGTTGTTTTGCTGCTCCGAAGAGAGCATCGTGGTCTGAAATTCCAGACTAGCGTTAATTTCGCTAAGTCTGAAATCTGTTTTGCTTATTCAGTTTTGCCATGCTTGTTTGAACCCCTTAATGGATGAATTTGCCTATGGCTCAGTCCTGGTGATTTGTTAAGCATCTTGTGTACATCCCTGCCATGCAATTTTTTTTCATGTTTGGTGGCTGTAGCATGTTCATTTCGTTGCATTTAGGAGCCTACTTGCTGTAAGTCGCAGATCGGTTCGTTTCGTAAAACGCTTGCCATTTCCAAACCGTAGTTCCGATTCCTTTGATCTTTATATCGTTTTCAGGGGATTTCTTCCCCTCTATCCAGTGGCACACTTGATTTTCCAAGTTGAGGCCAGGTTCATGCATTTCCTGTCACGTCTTGCATTTTGCATCCCGCATCGCATCCCGCATAGCATATTATCTTCGCATATTATTGGTTGCCCTTGCACGTGGTTGATCGTATCCTTGTTGCTTGTTTGTGTTGTTGGGTAGAGCCGGGAGACGAGTTCGCTAACGAGGAGCCCGTTGAGTTTGCTTTTGAGGATCCAGTCAACTCTGACAACTGTGCAGGCAAGATGATCATACCCTCGAAATCACTACTATCTTTGCTATGCTAGTTTGCTCGCTCTTTTGCTTTGCCAATGCTACGATGCCTACCAGTTGCTTGTCAGCCTCCCAATTGCCATGATTGAGCCTCTAACCCACCTTTGTCCTAGCAAACCATTGATTGGCTATGTTACCGCTTTGCTCAGCCCCTTCTTATAGCGTTGTTAGTTGCAGGTGAAGATTGGAGCCGTTCCTTGTTGGAACATTTATTTACCTGTTGGGATATCATTATATTGTTATGCTACCTTAATTCATCTATATACTTGGTAAAGGGTGGAAGGCTCGGCCTCTCACCTAGTGTTTTGTTCCACTCTTGCCATCCTAGTTTCCGTCATATCGGTGTTATGTTCCCGGATTGTTGCGTCCCTTACGCGGTTGGGCTATATGGGAACCCCTTGATAGTTCGCCTTGATTAAAGCTTTTCCAGCAATGCCCAACATTGGTTTTGCCATTTGGCACCTACCCTCTTTTCCCTTGGGTTTCCAGAGCCCTAGGGTCATCTTTATTTTAGCCCCCCACGGGCCAGTGCTCCTCTGAGTGTTGGTCCGAAATGAGCTGCCTGCGGGGCCACCTCGGGGAAACTTGAGGGTTGGTTTTTACTCGTAGCTAGTCTCATCTGAGTGTGCCCTGAGAAAGAGATATGTGCAGCTCCTATCAGGATTTGTCGGCACATTCGGGCGGTGTTGCTGGACTTGTTTTGACCTGTCGAATCATCTTGTTGTACCGAGATACCGAGTCTGATCGGTGTGTCTTGGGTGGAGGTCTATTCCTTCGTTGACCGTGAGAGCTTGTTATGGGCTAAGTTGGACCCCCCTGCAGGGATTGATCTTTCGAAAGCCGTGCCCGCGGTGATGGGCAGATGGGAATTTGTTAATGTCCGGTTGTAGATAACTTGAACCTTAATTAATTAAAATGAATCAACTAAGTGTGTTGCCGTGATGGCCTCTTCTCGGCGGAGTCCGGGAAGTGGACACGGTGTTGGAGTTATGTTTGCGTAGGTTGCTCTCTAGTTCCTCGCTCGCGCTTTGCTCTCTCTTCTCGCTCTCTTTTGCGAATAAGTTAGCCACCATATATGCTAGTCGCTTGCTGCACCTCCACTTATACATTGCCCCTTTCCTACCTATTAAGCTTAAATAGTCTTGATCGCGAGGGTGCGAGATTGCTGAGTCCCTGTGGCTCACAGATTACTATTACACCAGATGCAGGGACAGATGATACCGCTCCAGATGGCGCGCTCGAGCTGAAGTGGGAGTACGACGAGGACTCTCAGCGTTACTATGTGTCTTTTCCTGATGATCAGTAGTGGTGCCTATTCGGGGTTAGATTCAGGGCCTTGTCGCATGTTGGGGGGCTTTTCTATTTTGGCGCCGTAGTCGGGCCATGAGTGATTGTATGATGGATGTTATTTATGTACTTTGATGTGACGTGGCGAGTGTAAGCCAACTATGTCTTTTCCCCTTTATATTATTTATGTACATGGGATGTGTGATGATTTCCCGACTTGCGACATTGCTTTCAATGCGGCTATGCCTCTAAGTCGTGCCTCGACACGTGGGAGATATAGCCGCATCGGGGGCGTTACATTACAGCATTTGAGAGTAGCCCCCAGAGTGGGGTTCTCCCCTCGGAACACCACTGCATTCCTCCGCTTCCAGAGGTGCCAAAGGCAGAGGAGGAAGACGGCAGTCGGGGAGGCCTCCCCAACGGCCGCTGGACGTCGAAGAGATGGAGGTCGCGGACCCTCCTGCTACCTCTTGAGCACTACGTTGGTTTTCCCTTGAAGAGGAAAGGGTGATGCAACAAAGTAGCGTAAGTATTTCCCCCAGTTTTGGAGAACCAATGTATCAATCCAGTAGGAGGCTACGCGCGAGTCCCTCGCACCTGCGAAAAACAAATAAATCCTCGCAACCAACGCGACAAGGAGTTGTCAATCCCTACACGGTCACTTACGAGAGTGAGATCTGGTAGATATGATAAGATAATATTTTTGGTATTTTTATGATAAATATGCAAATTAAAATAAAAGGCAATGAAAACATCTAAGTATTGTAATATTAATATGATGAAGATAGACCCGGGGGGCATAGGTTTCACTAGTGGCTTCTCTCAAGAGCATAAGTATTTTACGGTGGGTGAACAAATTACTGTTGAGTAATTGACAGAATTGAGCATAGTTATGAGAATATCTAGGTATGATCATGTATATAGGCATCACGTCCAAGACAAGTAGACCGACTCCTGCCTGCATCTACTACTATTACTCCACACATTGACCGCTATCCAGCATGCATCTAGAGTATTAAGTTCATAAGAACAGAGTAACGCCTTAAGCAAGATGACATGATGTAGAGGGATAAACTCATGCAATATGATGAAAATCCCATCTTGTTATCCTCGATGGCAACAATACAATACGTGCCTTGCTACCCCTACTGTCACTGGAAAGGACACCGCAAGATTGAACCCAAAGCTAAGCACTTCTCCCATTGCAAGAAAGATCAATCTAGTAGGCCAAACCAAACTGATAATTCGAAGAGACTTGCAAAGATAACCAATCATACATAAAAGAATTCTGAGAAGATTCAAATATTGTTCATAGATAAACTTGATCATAAATCCACAATTCATCGGTCTCAAAAACACACCGCAAAAAGAAGATTACATCGAGTAGATCTCCATAAGAGAGGGGGAGAACTTTGTATTGAGATCCAAAAAAAGAGAAGAAGCCATCTAGCTAATAACTATGGACCCGTAGGTCTGAGGTAAACTACTCACACTTCATCAGAGTGGCTATCACTACTAGGAAAAGGCCTACTAATGGCGCACCAGTTTTGCCTACTAATGGCGCACTACTGGTGCGCCATTAGTATCACGCCACTAGTAATTCTTACTAATGGCGCACCACGCAGTGCGGCATTAGTATAGAACACCATGCGCCATTAGTATGCCTTGCAGGGGCCATATTTAACCATGTGCTTTGGCATACTAATGGTGCACTGTTGTGTGATACGCCATTAGTATACTTGATGCGCCATTAGTATGAATATTAGGTTTTATTTTTTTACTTTTCTGATTTTTGCACAGGTTACAAAATATATTATTTGACAGAATTTAGACAGCAGCACAGAGCAACAGCAGATTCATCAAATACAATAGAAGATTAGTCTCCGAATACAATTCATCATATTAGTCTCCGAATTGAAAAGACCGAACAAAGATAAAACATTACAAGTCTCGAGACCGCGAGTATCGAGTTTGTCTTCACATTACAAGTCAATATCGATCATCTAAACTACCATCACATAGAAGAGAGCTGCGGTCATCATGATCAGCATCATCGCGATGAAACTGGTCTTCATCTGGTTCCTCCAACGCTCCCTCCTCTCTCCCGCTAGATAGCGGGCGTATCTAGATTCCACCTCCGCCCTATTGGTGTACCCTTTGTAACTGTTACCGCTGAAACGGTGAACCTGTCTCCGACACTCCTCCCAGTCGTCGTAGACTCCGGGAACCTTACCCTTGTACACGACATACGACGGCATCTCTATGCACAAGCCAAACAACAGACAATACATACATAAGCAATATATAAGTATGCAACAAAAGGATCGGAAGAGAAAAGTAAGACATGGCATTAATAGCACGATTCATGGTCCTACTAATAAATAGCATCGATTACATCTAAGTTGAATGACTGTCCTAACCAAAGAGACATACAAGTTCATTAAAGTTTAATTACAACATGAGTCAATCAATGTTTCAGAACTACACATAGCATCACTACTATCGACTCGACTCATGGGACCGGAGCGTGGATGAAGCCGCCGTCTGTCGTGATGGTCATGAAATCGCGGGCGTTGTCACCCTGCATTTGTAGCGTTCCGTCTATCTCCGTGTTGGACGGTTGATATCTAAGGTAGAATTTCCCCGAGGTATGAAGGACATCTTGATGGATGATGTCCGCAAACTCTGACTGGATACAAAAGAATTCTTGTCTGATGTCCGCGTCCTGGATTGCCGACAAGCTCGCGGCCCAATCTTTGAGATTATCTGGTAGCAGAAGGTGATGATGGTCGCTTACGATCGCCCGCATGTGATGGAGGGCGTAGTAGGCATCCTTCTGACCACCAGGCGGCTGCTTGATGCAGCAGAACTTAGTATTGTGGGAAAACACATGCTTGCCGTACCTACGAACTGGCCTGGTGAAGGTACCTCCAGATTTGGCGTAGCCGGGGAGAACATCATCAAGAACTTTCTTGATATTTGTGTAGTCCATCTTGGAGTCACGGTTCGGGTCGAAATACGTGGCCATGGAATATTTCGGGCTTAAGAGGATGAGTGTGCAATGTGTGTCACTGCACAGAACATGGAATGTTAGAAAAAAAGAACGATCAAAATCTAAGAAATCATATGTTACGGCGCGGTTAAGAGATGACTTACTCGGGAATGTAAGCCACGAGGAAGTTATCCTTATCTGGGTTTGCCAGAATGACGCCTTCGAGGTGTGAACTCGCGACTTGGCGGTCCCCAGCGCTGCCCAAGAGCTTGGCACGCATGTAGAAGGGGTCGACTATCATGATGTCCAGGGTCTTGTCTCTAATGATCCACATCTCCATACTCAGCGAAAACAGCCGAACGAAGGTGTAGTGCAGCGGATGAAGGTTAAACATAGAAAAGATGTCATCAAACCGTAGGACGATCGTACCCCCGATGGCGCCATCCACAAAGCCCTTGCCCTCTAGCACCTTGGCCACGAAAACCATGTATGCCACATCATTCTCTCTGAGACGCCGCTTCTCCAAAGAAAGAACATTGTCATGCAGACTCCGCATAGCACCGGTTGCAGCATTGAGCATATTTGTCGGTAGCATCGCCCTACCCGCCACATGCACCCTCCTCGAGATATCCTTAGGTGAAGGTGGCCCGTCCTGAGCACGGATCGTACTCGGTGCTGGCTGGCTCGCACCCTTGTTACTCTTTCTTTTCCGTCCCTTCTTCTTCTGTTGTAATGGGACCGAGTTCTGCTCACAGACCGCCTTCTTGAGTGTGTTGGGGCTGATAATATTTGGCACCTCGGCTATCTGAGGCGCGGTGAAGTCGGCAGCTGGAGGCGTCTCCTGAGAACTGAACGCCAGACGACGCCTGTTGCAACTGGGTTTCTCCGCCGTACCAGCTAGACCGCGGTCGTCTTGGTTGGGTTCTTGAGAAAGAGGCCCGCAAAATTCGTCATCGTACCCATGTTCGGCAAAGTACTTACCGACGTTGCTAAATGTACGGCCGTCGTCGTTGTCGTCGTCGTCCAGATCCTGTGCCATATGCATGTTCGAATCATGTGCCATAGGGATGTCCGGCATGTCCGGTAGCGTTGCGGTGGTCTTGCCATGGCTTGGAGCCGGCACGACTGGCGGTGTTGTCTTTGGGGTGGTGTCCCCCGCCCCAAATGAATCTGGCTCTTCGGCCAGAGCAGGGGCCAGCTTAGGCAGGTGTTGAGGGTCATCAGGTCATCTTCGTCGGCCCCGGCAGGTTGAATCGGAGGTAACAACTCATCGCAGCCTGGAAGCACCCGAACTAGTTGAACCCTATACACGGTGGGTGGCATCGGTTTACCGTGGAACACAGGGTTGCCAGGTTGAATGATTTTTCCCATGGCGACATCAACCAACTCGTCGTTCAGGAAGTGCAGGAGAGTGCACAAAACATTGGCGGTGCCCTGCAAAAACATGTAGGGCGTCAGGGATGCCCAATCAAAGGCAAGGAGATGAAGTCCTTGGCCGAGAGGCTTAATTAGTTACCGTGATGATGGCATCGAGCTCGGCTAATGTCGAGGCACAGCCAACGGCGGGCGTGCAACTGACGGAGGGGCCGCTTGCTGGCGAGGTGCCGGCCGGCATACACCCGGGTGCATTAAGCTCCAATGCCGGCGTCGGAGACACCAATACCGCCGCCGCTGGAGACACCAATGGCGCCGCCGTCAGAGACACCAATACCGCCGCCGCCGAAGACACTAATGACGCCGCCTGCGCGTTGTGCGAGTTGCTGGCTGTGAAGCTGGGAATCGCGAGCGGCCCCTGTTGGCCACCCGCAATCCACGTCGTTATCCCATGAATCAAGGTAGGCATAATGCCGGTGAGCGTCGATCCCAGTTGTTGTTGCACTTGCTCTTGGACCATCTCCGGAATCCACACCACTTGCGCCTTCAGTGCTTCAACGCCGCGCGACTGGCTTTCTGAGCTGGTCTTTTTCTCCTTTCGCCCACCAGCGGTATAGTATGACGACCATTTTGTGGACAATCCTTTGCCGGCCACACGACCAGCTGACGTCGGCTTACCAAGCTTATCCTTGTTTTTCATTATGTTCAACACCTTATTCAAAGGGGTGTCAAAAGGGGAGCTCTGGGACGACCCCGTGCTACTGCTTTCTTTGTCCTGCGGAAGGAACGTGAACCATTTAGAAATATTGGGGATTAATTAGAATGCAACCATATGGAGCTAATTACGCCGGGGTGTATTCCTTACTAGAACAAGCTCAAGCACCTTGGTCTTCGGATCCGTGGTAAGCTCCTTTGTTACCGGGTCCTCCTTGTACCGGGCCCTGAGAAAGTTCCTGGTCTGCTTGTCACGGTATTTCTCGAAGCGGGGCGGTAGGCCTTGCTCGGCACACTCGGCGTCCTCCTTGTCCCATATAGGCTCCGCCACTCTGTAACCGCCGGGGCCGAGTTGGTGGACCCCTAAGTTCAACTGCCGCATTTCTTTCCCCCACTGACTTGATTTGGAGGTTGCGGGGCTCTCGCACTTGATCTTGAACTCCTTGTAGTCATCTTCACTCATAAAAGGATATTTCCCTTGATCTTCTCATAACTATCACCTTTTTCAATTATTGCCTTCACTGTGCTTTTCCATGTAGACAGGGCCGTGCTCATCCTCGTGAGGGCGGCACCATTCACTTTATTCCCTGAGAGGCGTGTGTTTGCAAACTCGGCAGGGAACTTCTATCGTTCGTGCAGCTTTGTGAAGAGGAGGCTGCGCAAATTCCCTCGGTCCTTATGCCTTAGGTTCTCGGTGTTGATCGAGACGGTGCTCCAGAGAATGCACCCGAGCTGAACCGAGTACCCCTTGACTACGTGTTTGGGCGCCGTCGGATGCCCGTCGGAGTTCACTTTAGTAAATTCCTCCCAGACGGTGCCGAGCACGCTCGGGCGCCGGTCCTTCTGTTGCCTCTTCGGTTGGTTGCCATCTGTGCGTGCGCCGCCATCATCAGTGGTGGCATCCGCGGCGCCATCATCAGTGGTGTCATCCCCGACGCCACTAGGGGTTGTGTAGTCAGGATCGGTGTCTTCCGTGGCGTCCTCATTGTGGTGAGGTTCTTCCTCCAACTCCTGGGACAGCTCCCAGAATTGCTTGCCGCCCGAACCGCCGGCCTCATCGTTGTGGGCCATGTTTCGCTCTAAATAGGAAAAAAGTTTGGTCAAAAAGTTGGTTATTGTCAAGGAACAAGATCATGGTCTCATAATTTATGGTTTGTCGACACCGAGGCATCCTAAAAGCTAAGCTTTTATCATTTAGGGTTTGTCGACGCTGAGGCACCCTAAAAGCCTAAGCGTACATCATTTAGGTTCTCATCGACACCGAGGCACCCTATTGAAGCCAAGTTAAGTTTTCATCATTTAGGGTTTATCGATGCCGAGGCACCCTAGGTTGGGCCTAATCACTTGGCACTAATCACTTGGCTCTATTGCCACCTATGTTGGGTTTATCATCTAGGGTTTATCGATGCTAAGGAGAATTCTAAGTTGGGCCTAATCACTTGGCTCTATTTCCACCTATGGTTTAATGCAGCAAGAATGGCGGTGCAGTTGATCCTACTTAACTAAGTACTAAGATACCCCGGCCCATGCATTAGTCGCAAGTACCCCATATGTCCTATTTTTAGCAAAGTCATGGTAAAATTCACGGAAAATTTTGGCATGACCTTTGCTGAAAATAGGACATATGGAGTACCCGAATTTGCCAGAACGGAAGTTAATCGACATTCCGACAAACTCAAGGGCCTCTCGGGGTACCTGCAAATTCATCATGAAACAATGGTCGGAGACAAAACCCAGCAAACTAGCAAGATGATCATCATCTTTGCAAGTCATTACTTGTTAAATACAGAAGAAGGAACAATTTATTTGTGACATAGTTGGCCCATACAAAAGAAGCAACACCGTGCACTAGCCTAAAAACAAGTGAAGTTTCACCCGTATAAGAACAACTTTATAAAATGAGAGAAGTTGCTACGTTTTTCTACTGCTAGGAAAAACATCACTCATTGGAAATGAAAATCTCAGCACTAGCATTTTGAACTTTGAAATGAAATACAGTAGTAGTATTAGTAGTATATGGAGTAGTATCTTGTCTAGTAGTAGTATTAGTTGTATATGGAGTAGCAAGTTTTGCCTCAGAGACCGCGAAAGCTATGTTTTTTCTCAATTCAGATAGCTATGTGGAAAACCACGTCAAGTTCTATTTTAATACTCTATTTCTCAATGCATGCAATTGGTTTCATCTAGACTACATCATAGAACCACGAATAAAGGACACTGAAAAAATATATAGAGAAGCCTACGGTTCCTATCCTTGAGTAGCTTGATTAGAGATGAGTAGATCTCCTAAAGGTGTCCTAAGCACCTGCTGTTACTCTTGGAAGCAATGCAAACATGTAAAAGTTATTACTGTTCACAATACTACTCAAATATCCAACTATCAGGACACAAGGCATGATAATCCATCTAAGCTAATGAAATCTGAACTCAACTTGATCATGGTTCATGCCCTCAGACTCAAAATTAAAGATGACCCCATGGAGTATTCAAGATGGCCTTATTTGGAAAAGTGATCAACATACGGATTGTTGGCCTCATCAAAGCGTACAAAATTGATATTTGAACCGTCTCCATTGGAAGTCATATGCAGATTCCACGGCCCGGGCAAGGAGGAAGACAGAAGGTTGGACCAGATTCGGGCTGAATCTAACTGGGACCAGAACTAGGACTCTAGGTCGTGAATTGATGTGATTTTCTTGTAAGGAAAGCCTAGATGAATCCTTTGCTTGTACGGGAAGTCCAGCCGCCTCTTATATATGTTGGGGGTGATGGCCGATTGAACAACACACAATCGACATATCAATCTATCATCTTTTATCTTTACCTTTACCTTCTCCCTTTGTTCTTCTTCTTCTCGTTCTTCTTGTTGCAGGGCGGCGAACCTCGAAGACCTAGGGGCGGTCAGGCCGACCTAGGACAGCCCATAGCCGCCGCGTGCCCTGACGGGGTCCCTCCCGGGCGTGTGGGGTTTTGGGTCCTGAAAAGCACCCCCCGGATTGCTTGCGTACCGCGCTTCTGGACGGGTCTCCTTCAACGTGAGCTGCGGTGCATCACCCTCGGTGTTGAAGGTACACGGTGATGTGTTCGTGTGCGAACACACTTTTTGGCGACTCCGCTGGGGACGAAGCTTTGAACAGTCTCCAGCCTGTTCTTGCTACGAGGAGAGCGTCATCAAGCGGCTGCAATCTACAACGGTAAAATGTATCAACTATCTCCTTGCGTAGATGCAAATAGCCATTATGTTGATGTTGCTAGATCTTCCAACGGACATGTGATGTCGGCCAGCCCTAATTAGAAAAGGCCGACTAGTTATTCCACTAGAGAAACTTGGAATTTACAGAATCGTGACATGCAACTTATGAATCTGAAATTTCGTGCATCGGCAACATCTTTCAATATGCCCGTGAACAACACGATTTGTTCGAGTGATCAATATAGGACACCTAATGTACAGGAGGGCATCTCAAAGTTTTATCCATCGGCAGCCAACTCGCAATATGCGGGTTCATCCCCAAACATGCCGATTAATGGGGGAATCAGCCATGCTTCTGTTAGCTATTTGGCCGGTTATCCTCAAACATCATATACTACACCTCATCAGATTAATTTTTCAGTGGCGTATGAAACTAAAAATATTCGTGACTCGGCTCACCTTCAGTGAATGGAGATTCTATAGGAGCATATGTGCCTAATATTGCAGGAGATGAGGTGGCTTTGGCTGCATTAAAATTTTTAGCCCAAAATAAGAAGATTAGTGCTATTTGCCTTGAGCAACACAACAAGGGATTGGTTCCTGATTATGAGGCAATAAGAGCTAGGGTTTTGAAAGAAGACCAAGTGTTGCCGATTGATCAAATTGTCGAGAGAAAATATTCAACAACGATGCACATGCCTTCACCTATCATTGCAGCATGTTATACACCCTATACAAGCGCAAAATTTTGGCAGCATCAATTCATTGCCGAAAGATCCTAAAAGTATTGGGGGGCAAGCCGATCCAAGCAGGGTTGAGTTTAAAGAAAAATATCTGGCCCAAGTGGACAAGATCAAGCCAAAGCTCACAGGGAATAGAGTCAACGAATTTACTACACCTACCCTTGAGGAATTACCAGCAGAATATCGACAGGCCTACGAAGCACTCAAGAAGAAGCGTGGAGAGGGATATTTGCAAGAATACGTCAAGTGCCTTCCTCCATGTAGCAACCATGTTGGCCCTTCTACTCTGTTGAGGCAAGATAAAAAAGAAGCTTTGCAAGCAAACCAACAAAAAAGGATTCACTCGGCTAATACGGTGGATTCGGTTGAAACCGGATTGAGCAACGGGATGTTTAAGGCCGAGTGCATTGCATCGTGCCAGCCGAGTGCATCGTTCCAGACGAGTGCATCACCAGCTAAAGCCGAGTGCATCAAGCCAACTATTGCCTCGTGTACCAAAATAGAAGATGCAAGCTTGGCTGAGCAAAGGAACGACAAACGCAAAAAAATGGTTGTGCTTGATTTTTCTGGATGTAAGGGAGCTTACATGCTACCTTATGAGTTTCGTGCTAAAGATATTGATGAGCATCAAGAACACAGTAATATGGCTAAACACAGTTCAGTTAACGATGAACATCAAGACCAAGAAAATGCGGCCGAGCAAAGTTCAACTGACAAAGAGCGTCCGAGTGAAATCCACTCGGGCAATCCGACTCAAATATACTTGGGCAATTCGAGTGAAATATACTCGGGCAATCTGAGTGATGAGGCACCAGATCCAGAAAAAGAGAAGAGGCATTGGAGAATTATTCAGAAGTGGAGCAATGTATTGTTCCAGTGGTGCAACCATCTTCTCCTTCCAACGTCTTCACAAAGGTACACCTAGCAGATAGTTTACTCAATTTTCGATTCGGTCAAAATCATATTGTTGATGCACCTATTAGTAAGATTCTAATTAATTTTGAAAGACCAATTGAAATGACTAATCTATTTGTTAGGAAGGATCTTGTCACTAATCATGATAGTCAACACATGGTATCATTCCTAGAGGCTAATAGTGACAACTTATCAAAACCAAAGTTGTTCTTGTCATGCCAACTGAACTTTGTATTCATATGGACAACTTTGTTTGTTTCATGCCTGGCTAACATTTGGACTCGTATGAGACGTATATTCTGTAATTATTTTGGTTGCAGAAACATAAAGCCAGGTCCAAAGTCCTTCGAAGCCGATTCAAAAGCATCAGGAAAAGAGGATGAAAATCAATGCATAGCCGAGTCGGATGACGCTAAGCCAGCACTGCTTAGTTGTTTTGTTTCAGATCTAGTATCACAATATCAGTTAATGGACGAGAAGTGTACCTTTAGTCGGGGCATAGTTGATCACATCGTTGGTGCATCGTCGACTAATCCTATTATAATTGATCATGATGTTGAGCCATTAGGCCAATTTGGTCAGTTTGCCTACAGTGGCAGACGGCAAAGGCCTTCCAAAGTTTGCCGTCAGCGGCGGATGGCAAAGGCCTACCGTGTAGTGACGTCAGCTGACATCACACGGCGGACGGCAAAGTCCTTCCAAAGTTTGCCATCAGCGGCGGACGGCAAAGGCCTGCCGTTAGCCACTTAACGGACTGACATCGCAGCTATTGCCGTCCGCTCTCTTTGCCGTCTGCCGCACTCTCTTTGCCGTCCGCCGCAGACGGCAAAGACTTTGCTGTCAGTAGCAGACGGCAAAGAAACTGTTTACCGGAGCCTACGTTGCCGGAGCCTTTTGCCGTCCGCGGCTGACGGCAAAGGCCTTTGCCGTCCGCCGTGGCAGACGGCAAAGTAGCTGATTCCTGTAGTGATTCCAAATCATCTAACTTCCCGACCGGTCACCCATCCCTCTCACTACTCCAGCCCGAGCACGCTTAACTTCCGGATTCTATTCTCCCTCGCTCCAAGCCTGCACTTGTTGTTTTCCTGACAATAGTAAGATGTCTATCCTATTAACCTTCAGGAATTTTGCTTGAGCATGAAGTGACACATTTCACTGTTTGAGTTCGAAACTATTGTTTTAAAAAACAATAATTATTTAGTAACACTAATATTTCTTGAATAATTAGTTTGACCATTGTTTGACCACAGTTTGACCATAGTTTGACCAGATTTGACCAAAATTGAAATAACTAAAATAATTATTTAGTAACACTAATATTCTAGAATAATTAGTTTGACCATTGTTTGACCACAGTTTCCCCACTGTTTGAATATTTTTCAATTTTTTCCACTCTAGATCTTAAAAGCACCGTAACTTTTTTTCTATTAGGTTTTTGAGGGTTTGAAAAATGTTTAACGGGGTCCCCCCAATTAAATTTGGATGTAACTTTTCGAGTAGACGATTTTTCATATAAAAAACTTTTTCATCCGAGTTAGTATGCAAAAGTTATGCCCATTTTTACAAATTTCAGAGAGATTTTGCAAATAAAGTCAAAATTCACATTTGCAAATTTTCCCAACAACTAGACCACATATCACATGAGAAACTTATTTTCTTTTATTTTTTTTGACATTTCCATTATTTTCTTTTATTTTTTTTTAAACTGAAAAGGCGATCCAAGGGGGTAGAGTTTGAAAATGGGACCTTTAGTACCGGTTCGTGGCACGAACCGGTACTATAGGTTAGACCCCTTTAGTACCGGTTCGTGCCACGAACCGGTACTAAAGGTGATCGTGGGGCCCCGGCCCGACGCCAGCCTGCCACCACCTCTTTAGTACCGGTTCGTGCCACGAACCGGTACTAACGGTTCAACACGAACCGGCATTAATGCAAATTCGTGCGAACCGGCACTAATGGTACCATTATTACCGGCTCAAATACAAACCGGCACTAATGTGCTTCACGTTTGACCCTTTTTCTACTAGTGTTAGTTGATCATAACATAATATTTTAATTGATTGTTTTTATTTTCATAAAAGTTTTGTAGTTCATTCTGTTTGCTATTAATTCATTATTTGATCTAAATGACTCTGAAATTGGAAAGCATTTCAAAATGAACTCTGAAAAGGTTGAAAGTTGGCATGGTATCATCATTTCACCCACATAGCATGTTCCAAAAAGTAGAGAGGGTTACGACAAAAACTTGATGCACTTCGTGTACAAAATGGACAATCACTTTCGAAGTATCAAAGTTTCAAACCATAAGACATGAAAGCATTTCAAATGAACTCTGAAAAAGTTGAAAGTTGGGATGGTATCATAATTTCACCCACATAGCATTTGCTTATTGCGGGAGAAAGTCTTCACTTTTTCTTCGCTTGTGTCATTTGCTTATTGCGTCGTAACTATGGATAATCTTCATTGTTTATCAGGATGCTTGGGTCAGCCTTGACATTGAAGGGAGGAATTTCATGAAACTTTTCATAATCTTCAGACATGTCTGTCTTGCCGTCCACTCCCAGGATGTCCCTTTTTCCTGAAAGAACTATGTGGCGCTTTGGCTCATCGTATGATGTATTCGCTTCCTTATCTTTTCTTTTTCTCGGTTTGGTAGACATGTCCTTCACATAGATAACCTGTGCCACATCATTGGCTAGGACGAACAGTTCGTCAGTGTACCCAAGATTTTTCAGATCCACTGTTGTCATTCCGTACTGTGGGTCTACCTGTACCCCGCCGCTAACAGATTGACCCATTTGCACTTAAACAAAGGGACCTTAAAATCAGGTCCGTAGTCAAGTTCCCATATGTCCACTATGTAACCATAATATGTATCCTTTCCGCTCTCGGTTGCTGCATCAAAGCGGACACCGCTGTTTTGGTTGGTTCCCTTTTGATCTTGGGCGATCGTGTAAAATGTATTCCAATTTATCTCATATCCTTTGTAAGTCAATACAGTCAAAGATGGTCCCCTGGACAACAAGTACAACTCATCACAAACAGTGTTGTCACCTCTGAGACGTGTTTCCAACCAACTGCTGAAAGTCCTGATGTGTTCACATGTAATCCAGTCGTCGCATTGCTCCGGGTGTTTGGAGCGCAGACTGTTCTTGTGTTCATCGACATACGGGGTCACCAAGGTAGAGTTCTGTAGAACTGTGTAGTGTGCTTGAGACCAAGAATATCCGTCCCTGCATATTATTGAGTCTCTTCCAGTCAGTCTCCCCTCATACCGCGATTTAGGGAGACCTATCTTGTTAAGGCCAGGAATGAAGTCAACACAAAACCCGATAACATCCTCTGTTTGATGGCCCATGGAGATGCTTCCTTCTGGCCTAGCGCGGTTACGGACATATTTCTTTAGGACTCCCATGAACCTCTCAAAGGGGAACATATTGTGTAGAAATACGGGACCCAGGATGACAATCTCGTCGAGTAGATGAACTAGGACGTGCGTCATGATATTGAAGAAGGATGGTGGGAACACCAGCTCGAAACTGACAAGACATTGCGCCACATCACTCCTTAGCCTTGGTACGATTTCTGGATCGATCACCTTCTGAGAGATCGCATTGAGGAATGCACATAGCTTCACAATGGCTAATCGGACGTTTTTGGTAGAAGCCCCCTCAATGCAACCGGAAGCAGTTGCGTCATAATCACGTGGCAGTCATGAGACTTTAGGTTCTGAAACTTTTTCTCTGGCATATTTATTATTCCCTTTATATTCGACGAGAAGCCAGTCGTGACCTTCATACTGAGCAGGCGTTCAAAGAAGATTTCTTTCTCTTCTTTTGTAAGAGCGTAGCTGGCAGGACCTTTATACTGCTTCGGAGGCATGCCGTCTTTTTCGTGCAAACGTTGCAGGTCCTCCCGTGCCTCGGGTGTATCTTTTGTCTACCCATACACGCCCAAGAAGCCTAGCAGGTTCATGCAAAGGTTCTTCGTCACGTGCATCACGTTGATTGAGGAGCGGACCTCTAGGTCTTTCCATTAGGGTAGGTCCCAAAATATAGATTTCTTCTTCCACATGGGTGCGTGTCCCTCAGCGTCAATCGGAACATCTAGTCCACCGGGACCCTTTCCAAAGATTACGTAGTGTAAATCATTGACCATAGCAAGCACGTGATCACCGGTGCGCATGGCGGGCTTCTTCCGGTGATCTGCCTCGCCTTTGAAATGCTTGCCTTTCTTTCGACATTGACGGTTGGTCGGAAGAAATCGACGATGGCCCAGGTACACATTCTTCCTGCATTTGTCCAGGTATATACTTTCAGTGTCATCTAAACAGTGCGGGCATGCGTGGTATCCTTTGTTTGTCTGTCCTGAAAGGTTACTCAGAGCGGGCCAATCGTTGATGGTCACGAACAGCAACACCTTAAGGTTAAATTCCTCCTATCTGTGCTCATCCCACGTACGTACACCGTTTCCATTCCACAGCTATAAAAGTTCTTCAACTAATGGCCTTAGGTACACATCAATTTCGTTGCCGGGTTTCTTAGGGCCTTGGATGAGAACTGGCATCA
Organism: Triticum monococcum; assembly: GCA_034509565.1. Taxonomy (NCBI): domain Eukaryota; kingdom Viridiplantae; phylum Streptophyta; class Magnoliopsida; order Poales; family Poaceae; genus Triticum; species Triticum monococcum. Next base: position 704,692,899 of record CM067847.1, read on the forward strand.
TAATGAACTTCCGCTTCATGCACATCCAAGGAGGAAGGTTATACATACATAGAGTCACGGGCCAGGTGTTGTGATTGCTGCTCTGCTCCCCGAAAGGATTAATGCCATCCGCGCTTAAAGCAAACCATACATTCCTTGGGTCCTTTGCAAACTCATCCCAGTACTTTCTCTCGATTTTTCTCCACCGCGACCCGTCAGCGGGTGCTCTCAACTTCCCATCTTTCTTTCGGTTCTCACTGTGCCATCGCATCAACTTGGCATGCTCTTCGTTTCTGAACAGACGTTTCAACCGTGGTATTATAGGAGCATACCACATCACCTTCGCAGGAACCCTCTTCCTGAGAGGCTCGCCGTCAACATCACCGGGGTCATCTCGTCTGATCTTATACCGCAACGCACCGCATACCGGGCATGCGTTCAGATCCTTGTATGCACCGCGGTAGAGGATGCAGTCATTAGGGCATGCATGTATCTTCTCCACCTCCAATCCTAGAGGGCATACGACCTTCTTTGCTGCGTATGTACTGTCGGGCAATTCGTTATCCTTTGGAAGCTTCTTCTTCAATATTTTCAGTAGCTTCTCAAATCCTCTGTCAGCCACAGCATTCTCTGCCTTCCACTGTAGCAATTCCAGTACGGTACCGAGCTTTGTGTTGCCATCTTCGCAATTGGGGTATAACCCTTTTTTGTGATCCTCTAACATGCGATCGAACTTCAGCTTCTCCTTTTGACTAATGCATTGCGTCCTTGCATCGACAATGACCCGGCGGAGATCATCATCATCGGGCACATCGTCTGGTTCCTCTTGATCTTCAGCAGCTTCACCCATGGCAGCATCATTGGGCACATCGTCTGGTTCCTCTTGATCTTCACCAGCTCCCCCCGTTGCAGCATCACCGTATTCCGGGGGGCACATAGTTGTCATCGTACTCTTCTTCTTCGTCATCTTCCATCATAACCCCTATTTCTCCGTGCCTCATCCAAACATTATAGTGTGGCATGAAACCCTTGTAAAGTAGGTGGGAGTGAAGGATTTTCCGGTTAGAGTAAGACCTCGTATTCCCACATTCAGTGCATGGACAACACATAAAACCATTCTGCTTGTTTGCCTCAGCCGCATCGAGAAACTCATGCACGCCCTTAATGTACTCGCGGGTGTGTCTGTCACCGCACATCCATTGCCGGTTCATCTGCGTGCGTTATATATAATTAAGTGTCCAAATTAATAGAAGTTCATCATCACATTAAAACCAAAGTGCATACATAGTTCTCATCTAATAACATATAGCTCTCCAGAGCATCTATTTAATTAAACCATACATTGAAACTATGTAAAACATTTCAATGCGAAAACAAATGCGATCATAATCGCAACCAAGGTAACAATTGATCCAACGGCATAATGATACCAAGCCTCGGTATGAATGGCATATTTTCTAATCTTTCTAATCTTCAAGCGCATTGCATCCATCTTGATCTTGTGATCATCGACGACATCCGCAACATGCAACTCCAATATCATCTTCTCCTCGTCAATTTTTTTTATTTTTTCCTTCAACAAATTGTTTTCTTCTTCAACTAAATTTAACGTCTCGACAAGGTCGGTTGGCATTTCCAATTCACATACATCCTAGATAAATAAAATCTATGTCACGTTGGTCGGCATAATTTTCATAAACAATAAATGAACCAATAGTTATAAAGATAATATACATACCAAATCCGAATCATAGACAGGACGAGGGCCGACGGGGGCGGATACCAAAACCATCGCACTATATAAGATGCAATAAAAATGTAAGAAAATGATACAAGTATCTATCTAAACATACAAGTAAGAATATTTTTCCTTTCAGAAAGAAGATAAGAACAAGAGGCTCACCACAGTGGTGTCGGTGATGAGATCGGCGCGGGTGATCGACGGCGGTGAAGGCGGGGACGGGGCGTGACGGACCGCTAAATCTAGACAAATCTCGAGGAAAATGGAGCTTAGAGGTCGAGCTTCGAGAGGAGAAAGCTTAAGTAGTGTGGCTCGGGCATTCCATCGAACACCTCATGTGCATAGGAGGTGAGCTAGAGCACCATAAAGCCCTCTCCCCCTCGGCCAGAAAAAACAGAGCACTGTGCTCTGCTCTTGCGCGAGGGGGTATATATAGACACCTCATTGGTCCCGGTTGGTGGCATGAGCCGGGACTAAAGGGGAGCCTTTGGTCCCGGTTCAAGGCACCAACCGGGACCAATAATGGTGGGCCAGGAGCGAGGCCCATTGGTCACGGTTCATCCCACCAACCGGGACCAAAAGGTCCAGATGAACCGGGACCAATGGCCCACGTGGCCCGGCCGGCCCCCTGGGCTCACGAACCGGGACCAATGCCCACATTGGTCCCGGTTCTAGACTGAACCGGGACTAATGAGCTGATGCGGCCTGGACCATAGCCCTGTTTTCTAGTAGTGTGTGCAGGTCCATGGATAAAACGCAGAAGAAAATGGTGTTGAAAATGATCAAAATTTGGCACACAATGACCCCATATTGCATGTGTTGGAGGAAGAAGAGGCAGGCGCGGAGCAGGAGGCGGATCTGCAGGAACCTGCGACTCCAGCGCATCAGGCTCCATCGGGATCTGCGCAGAGATCCTCTCTGGATCAGGCACCGATCAGAGGCCAGCCATAGCCTGCCATGTGGCCCAACAGTGGGCTGTCATCACGCCTCATGAGCGGTTGACAGGACCGGGCCGGTCTTCAGCAGCCCACGCGCGGTGGGTTGACAACGACGTCGCCCGCGGGATGTTCTGCGGCGGGCGTTTCAGCATCATCAGCAGGATTTTATAGTGCATCTGTGGACACACAACAGGTTACAAGCTTCGGATCCGCTGCGCAAACCGGATCTGGATCATCTCCTGGATATTCTGTGGCATCTTCTCCTACTTCATCTTCTGTGCAGCAACATCTATCTCCTGTTCAATCTCAACCAGTGGCAGTTTCACGTGTTATGACTCGCCATCAAAAGGTATAAGAAATCCAAAGGTCTGAACTGATGGTACTATACGGTATGGAATGCTATGTGTTGCAGGAGAGCCAACAAATTTAGATCATGCACTTGAGGATTCGAGATGGAGAAAGGCAATGGATGAAGAGTACTCTGCGCTCATGAGAAACAAAACCTAGCATCTTGTACCTGAGAAGAGAGGTAAACACATCATTGAGTGTAAATGGGTATACAAAATTTAAAAAAGGGCAGATGGCTTAGTTGACAGGTATAAAGCACGTCTAGTTGCAAAAGGCTTTCAACACCGCTATGGCCTAGATTATGAGGACACTTCTAGTCCTGTTATCAAAGCTACAACTATTAGGCTTGTGCTAGCTATTGATATTTCCAGGAGATGGAGCTTGAGGTAGCTAGATGTTCAGAACGTGTTTTTGCACGTTCTTCTGGAAGAGGAGGTTTACATGAGACAACCGCGTGGGTATGCAGATAAGAAGGTACCTCACTATGTCTGCAAACTTGACAAAGCACTTCATGGTTTGAAACAAGCACCAAGAGCATGGTATTCGAGGTTGAGCTATCAGTTAGGGCATCTTGGCTTTGTTGCATCCAAGGCTGACACATCACTCTTCATTTATAACAAGGCAAATACAGTTATATTTGTGTTGATATATGTTGATGATATTATAGTTGCATGTTCTTCACAAAGTGCTACTAATGCTCGTCTTCATGATTTAAGTTCAGAATTTGCACTAAAGGATCTTGGTGATTTACACTTCTTCCTAGGCATTAAAGTTAAGAAAATTCAAGATGGCATAGTACTTTATCAAGAGAAATATGCTACTGAACTTCCAACTCGTATGGGGATGAAGGACTGCAAGCCTTCACCAACACCTTCGTCTTCCTCAGAAAAACTTTCAGCATTTGAGGGTGAGCCACTCAAGGATGAAGAAAGCACAAAATATAGGAATGTTGTGGGAGCCTTGCAGTACTTGACGTTGACACGGCCAGATATATCCTTTGCAGTTAACAAGGTTTGTCGGTATTTGCATGCACCTACTACTGCAAACTGGACAGTTGTTAAAAGAATTATAAGATACATAAAGCATACTGCAAGTTTGGGTCTTCTGTTTAGACGTTCGAGTTCTACTCTTGATAATGCATTTTCTGATGTTGACTGAGATGGATATAGTGATGATAGAAAATCAACTGGAGGTTTTGCAGTATTTTTTGGCTCTAATCTTATCTCCCGGAATGCCAGAAAACAAGTCACAGTGTCAAGATCAAGTACAAAAGCTGAGTACAAATTTTTAGTGAATGCCACTACTGAAATTATTTGGTTGGAATCACTTCTTCATGAGCTAGGAATTAAGCAACATCGTACATCTTGTTTATGGTGTGACAATTTGGGAGCAGCCTACCTTTCCGCTAATCCGTTTTTTCATGGTAGAACCAAACACATTGAAATTGACTTTCATTTTGTGAGAGGAAGGGTTGCAGAGAAGAAGTTGAACATACGGTTTATTCCATCCAAGGATCAACTGACAGACGGGTTCACCAAAGCCCTTCCAGCAAGAACGTTTGAGGAGTTCAAGAAAAACTTAAATGTAGGGTAGTTTAGATTAAGGTAGGGTGTTAGAAGATTCGATTTAAATCACGTTGTAATCTCAAACCACCTTATCTCTATTCCCTCTCGTGATTGGCTTATTCTCTATCTGTACTTCTGTATCTTAGCGATCGGCCTCAACTTGTACACCACGAACAGGGGCTTTTCCTGACGCATATAAATAAACGTCACGCGGCTCGTACAAGGAGTACGATCGCTTCTCATCTACTAGTACCCTCCCCCATAGTGAGTTCCAGCGGTGGACCATAGCTCTCGTGGCCATGCCCAGGACTGTTGTTCTCTGGTGGTCTCCTGTGACACGTCGTGCTAGTGTCGATCGTTCCGTTCCGTCAATGCGCTATTTATCCGAGTGTGTTATTTTGCAGACGGTAAAGGTCTTCCCTGAGCACCCGAGAAAAAGGACTCGGCAAACTTGCCTTTGAAAACTAATGTTCAGCGGAGTCAAGCTGACACTTTGCCGAAATTATTTTTTTTGGCCTTTATGCACTCGGCAAAGTTGTAAATTCTAGTAGTGAATGAGCAGTGAAGTTTGTATATCACTAGGCTCGCTTAATTATTTGGTAGACACAAGATGACACATGAACAAATAGAGAGATAAGATGGACTAATTCATTATGGTCACAATCGACAGACTGCATCGAGCTATGGCGAGCCGCAGGTGCATCCTGCATCGAGAGCCCCTTTGGGGAACCACCATGAGATATAAACCCTAGATTTCTATCGTTCGAGGATTGCCGATCTGTGGCAAGCCCTCTGATCCTCTGGATCCTCCCTCCACCTTTTGTTTTCCCACTGCTTCCTGCTTATTAATGAAATGCCAGTGAGAAGCTGGATCTTTCAAAAAAAAAACAGTCGACAGATAAATGAATTAGTCATGTGCCTATGTTATAGCTGCATACGCGTGGGTTTGCGACTAATTAGTAAGACGCCACGGCGTTGTTACAGAAGAGAGTGCGTACGCACGAAACAGGACATGCAGATATATAGTTTGCGCATGCAGGCCGCGATGGGTCCTGCCGGCCAACGCGGAGCTTCCAGCGAACGCCATCCTAGCCATGTACAGCGCCAAGGCAGGTAGGATGTCGTAGTACGACATGATAGTGCCGAAGGTCAACCTCGTTGTCCAGTGCAGCTTCCAGCCTTCGTGGTAGGTGTGTTGCCGGTGCACATCACCCCGCTGTGCTGCTCAATTGGTGCTCGTTCTCGTTCGCGGTACCAGCTGGCTGCGTCGTACGGTGAATCTTGGGCCGCTGCTACACACTGCGCGGCGTGGAATCGCCTGTGTCTGGCTGCACTTCTGGCTCAATCAGCACATCAATCGACGTACTCTTAAATCTGGAACTTCTGCGCATCTGCTTGTTCTGTTGCATGCATCCCAACCCGAAAATGCAATGGGCTTCAGAAAGATGACCCCACTCTCGTATTCTTGGTTGTCAATCAACCTATGCTCGATCGTCCGAACAACTGAAGTATCTGTGTTAGGAGTTGGAACAACCATGTGGTTCGAGGTTAGTGAATGGAGGGCTCGCATAAATAACAAGGGAAAGTAGAAGGTAGGGAAATAAAGCAGGGTAGTTTTAATCATGTAATTGTATTGAAGTGAGGACTGAGGAAGGACTATAAAGGCAATGGAGGTAGGCATATACACACTGAGAAAGGTGCACGAACTATTGTCCCACTAAATAGGATGGATGGGTGCCAGAAAGATCAGATCAATGTTCGCTCAGGAAAATGAAATTTTAAGCTATAGATTGTGTCGGTGATACAAGACTACTAAGTGATCATCAGGAACGCTAGGTTGAAATTAACTAGAGGTGTGTTGCTAGAATTAATATACAAGCAATATCTAAAATATGATTGAGTAAGATATTAAGAGGGTGTTTGGTTGCATGGGACTAGACTTTTTTTAGTCCCAGGGACTAAAGAAAAAAGACCCTTCAGTAATCTTTTTTTAGTCCTTAAAGAAAAAGTTCCTCCTGTTTGATTACATAGGGACTAAAAGAGACTTTTTCTATTCGAGTCCATGTAACCAAACAGGGCGTAAGTTAACAGCTATTTACCGGTGATTGCTAAGTATGCTTGATTGCTCATATTAAATTGTTTCTTTTATCTACGGGTTGCTGCATTTTCAGCAACTTAAATGCTTATTGACTTAGTACTTGTTGCTACATAATCATACTCATTAAAGTTGTTTTTTGGGCATCCATGCTCGGGTTCAATGACATGGTCCTCGCGGCGTGGCAGGAGCATGTCGCGCACACCAAGCCATACCAAGTATTGTTCCACAAGCTCAAAAGGACGGCCATAAGGCTCACAGAATGGAGCAGGAGGCTTTTCTCGAAATCTAAGGTTCAATTACACGCTGCTCTTTTGGTGATCCTTCGTCTTGACATTGCTCAAGAGGACCGGCAGCTTTCCGCTGAGGAGATTGACCTTAGAAGTAGGCTTAAAAAAGAGTAGTAAGCTTGGCTGTGCTTGTAAGAGCTCGGAAAAGGCAATGCGCAAGAATGTCCAACCTTAAAGAAGGTGATGCAAAAACAAAATTCTTTCACCACCGGATTAATGCAAGGAGAAGAAAGAACCACATACATAGGCTCAAACATGACTAAGGCTGGGTCACCGAGCACGATGCAAAGGAAAAAATTGTTCATGATCACTTTTCTGATGTCATGAAAAATGGGGGGCCGTGTTCGAAGGATTTCAACTGGGACGAGCTCAATGTGGAGTCCCATGATTTGCATGATCTTGATTCCGTCATGACCGAGCAGGAGGTCCACGATGCCATCAATGACATGCCAAGTGATAAAGCGCCTGGACCGGATGGCTTTACGGGTGTGTTTTTTAAAATGTGTTGGGATATCATCAAGCACGACGTCATGAGAGTCATTTCTTGCTTCGACTCTGTCCACACGTCTAACCTCCATTGGTTAAATTCCGCGAATGTGGTGCTATTGCCCAAGAAGGAAGGGGCGGAAGGAATAGCCGACTATAGGCCAATTAGTCACATTCATGCAATCGCCAAGATTATTGCGAAGGTGCTCTCCATCCGGCTAGGCCCTCATATAAACAAGCTTGTTTCCAACGCCCAAAGCGCCTTCATCAAGACGCGAAATATTCATGACAACTTCATGTATGTTCGAAACCTTGCCCGCCGGCTTCACAAGCGCAAGACTCCTTCCCTCCTATTCATGCTTGATATTCGCAAGGCGTTTGACTCAGTCAAGTGGATGTACCTCCTTGATCTCCTTCAACGGAAAGGTTTTCCAAGCAAGTTTGGGAACTGGATAGAGGCCCTACTTTGCTCCTCATCGTCGAGGGTCCTTTTAAATGGGATCGCTGTGTCCCCCATCAAGCATGGTAAGGGCCTTCGGCAAGGGGACCCAATCTCCCCGCTTCTATTTGTCATCGCCATAGATCCTCTTCAACAAATCCTTGAGTTGGCAACGAGAAAGAAGATTCTTCACAAGATTCGAGGTTTTTATGGCTCCAATCAAAAGGGACATCGAGAACCTTGTGGCCATTTTGGATGGTTTCGGGGAGGTCACAGGCCTATGTACAAACTTCCATAAGAGTTCAGTCGTGCCCATTCGATACAGCCACCTTAACTTGGGACACATTCTTCAAAACCTGCCCGCGATGCGAGCATCCTTCCCAATGCGGTAATTGGGCCTCCCTCTCTCAGTTTGGCAGCTCAAGAAAGGTGACCTTCAATTCCTTGAAGATAAGGTGGCAAGCAGGCTAGTTACATACGAGGGCAAGAACATCATCACCATTGGCCGGATGACCCTTGTCAAGTCGGTGATTACCTCCCTTGCGGTCTACTTCATCACGTTGCTTTTCATACCGGCATCTACACTTCGGAATGTCAATAATCTTGAAAGGGCATTCCTTTGGGCCGGTGCAAACAAGACGACAGGGGCAAAATGCAAAGTCAACTAGGAAATCGTTTGTCGTCCACGTGAATATGGTGGTCTAGGGGTGCTCAATATGGATAAGTTCGCACGCGTTTTGCACTTGAGATGGCCTTGGTATGAGTGGAAGGAACCAAGCAAGATGTGGGTTGGGATGGGAAACCCGTGCGACGAGGAGGATTTGAAATTTTTCTACGCCTCCACAACAATCACAATAGGGAACGGGGCAAGGACTTCATTTCGGGACGTCTATTGGGTACTTGGACGTACGCCCAAGGAGATCACCCTGCTCATCTTTGATGCATCCTCGAGAAAGAATTGGATGGTGCGTGAGGCCCTCCAAAACAATACATGGATCCTGAAGATCAAACCTCCTACCGCTCTATCCATTGAGCACATTCGACAGTTCTTCACCCTTTGGAGTTTAGTGCATGGTGTACAACTTGATGAGTGTGCCGACTATGGCATTGTGTGGAAACATTTGACAAATGAGCTCTACTCCACGGCCTCTTCCTACAAGGCGCAATTTCTTGGCATGACCTTCTCCTCTTTGGACCAAATGGTGTGGAAGGCTTGGGCGCCGCCAAAGGTCAAGTTCTTCGCATGGTTAGCTACTCAAGATCGCATTTGGACCGCCGATAGGTTGGGCAAGCGGGGATGGACAAATTGTGGGCTCTGTCCTCTTTGCAAGAGAGTGCAAGAGTGTGGCGCGCACCTCTTTTTCAAGTGTGGTTTCACATTGAGGCTTTGGGGCTTGGTCAAAGAGAAATTACAACTTGAAAACTTCGATGTCATTTCTTGGCACTTGGAAGGCTCCGTATAGAAGTAGTGGGAAAGTCGTGCCAGCACGGGCACCACTCAGAGGAAGGCCATGGCTTCGCTTACCATGGACCGTATGGAACGAAAGGAGCGCAAGGGTCTTCCGCAACAAAAGCGCGCCACCAACCATTTTGCTCAACAACATCATGACCGAGGCAAATCTTTGGGTTACCGCCGCGGCTAAAAACGTAGGGTCACTCATGTCACGAGAGTAATAATCCATGCCGTTGTTTTAGGTCGCTTGTAACAAACTCTATCCTCTTCTTAATTAATAGATGAGGCAAATCTTTTGCCTCTATTTCGAAAAAAAATACTCATTAAATTTTGTTCACACCATACCAGCTTCGTTTAGTGCCAAAAATGGTAAACGCTTCATCCTCCTCTTCTCTAAAGTATTTGTTGTACAAGCCTGATTCTCTTTTTCTACGAAGTTCTAGTTCTGGTAGCACGTCCACTGGAAGCAAGCAGAGAATGCAGAGTTCTTGATGCAACTGGAATACTGCAGGGGAGGAGAGCCGTCTGATGCTACTGGATCGTGGATGGAGCAGTAAAGTCAACACCCCTGACTGCGCTTCTTTACAAGTTAGGGGAGCCGGGCGCTGAAAAAACAAAGCCATGACATGCTTGCCTGACGGAAGCTACGGCAAATCCAAAGGTGAAGACTTGTCGACATGAGACCCGTTTCTATTTTAACATAGGCGGCATTCGACCTATGAGCGTAAATCTAGAACGTGATTTGGACCATGTCCTATTTCCCTCCATATAAGTAGCTGCGACGACAAGGTTCGCATCATGTACAGGCCTTCGGCGGATGTGATTTGTACCGGTGCCTCCCAAGCCAAACAACAGACAACTAGCAAAACTTAACATGAACCCACCATCCAGGTTAACAATCAAGGCATAAGTCTAGGTTCTGGACCTAGCTACTGAAGCATTTGTATTAGACGATAAAACTACTATGTGGCTAGAGATTATTGAGAAGACGGGGGATAAGGACTTCTACAAATAAGAAGGGCAAGTAGGAGGAGGCACTCGATGCCCATGTGACGGGGGGACACTATCACACTAATATAGATGGCCCCAGGAGTATAGAGGTCTACATCACACTCTTCTTCTGTAAATTAAGTACTCGAAACTCGATAGTCAATACAACCTAAAGTACTGAAGAATATACAATCACTTCACATATACTTAGTGAGAAGCATGTGCGAATGCTCAGAAACATAAACCTCCAAATTTGAATCTCAATCCGTTATATAATTTGGAAAACCTGATTCAGTATCCAACGTATTTATTTGCAGATTTCAGAATTAAATGTAGTGGGTACCATGAAAGGGAATATGTGAATTATCTTTGAAACACCTCGAATGCCTTTTGAGTTCCTAAAAAAATGTGGCAATACAAAATATTTAAACTTTAAAAAATTAAAATGAAAAATCTGACATCTAAGAAATAGGTAAAATTAACAATATGCCATAAATATCCTTTAATTATTGAATTTTGAGAGAAATTAATTGAGTATTGATTTGTGATCAATTGATGAAATGCAGCCACCAGCCTATCAATTAGACCGGGCACATTTGGCCCATCATGCTTGATCCGATGCATATAACACATCAATGCATCAACCATGCGAGGCAGGTTGGCATTTATGCCTAACCCTAGCTGCTTGCTGCCAAAGCTCTCCCCCACGCCACCGCATCAGTCCCCCTCCTCTTCCCCGTTTGACGGCCTGATCGGTGACAAGAAGACTGGGGACTCGTCCATCCGTTCCATTTTTTAACCTTATGTTATGTTTCCCTCATGAAATTGACGACGAAGAGGGAACTAACCCATCACATGTGGTTGCTGGGATTGTGAAAAAGTGGTGGCGCAATTCATGACTGACTTCGATTGATGGTGCTTCTTGAGTACACGGTCTGGAGCTTCGGGGTGAAAACCCAAGGTCTGACCCATGTTGGTTATACCTAGCAATGACGATGTTTTTGCATCGTTTCCTTGTTGAAGGCATTGCTTAGATTTGTTCAGACTTTTTCTTTAGGGTGAAAACGTAGAATCTGACTTTTATTGGTTGGATCCGGTGACAAAGGCGCTTGAGCGTCGTTCACTTCATGAAGGCGTTGCTGTTGAAGAATCCCGATGTCCTTCTATTGTCAAAAGATTGTTGGTGTAGATATGGTCATTGTCATAAGTTGTCGGTCACTTTTGGGTTTTCTTTTTCCTTGCTTCGGCATAGCTTCGGTCTTGTATGACTTTGCATTTTGCCGGCAAGTTTTTTAGTGTGTGTGCGTTGGTGTTGGATGTGTGCATCCTAGCTATGCAGAGGTCGGGTGTGTGCTCATTGTGTTTGTATCCACTTGATGCTTCATTTTGAGTCAATAAAATCCACCCTTCGTCGAAAAAATGAAATTGACGAGGTGTGCGGGTATTGGTGTGTTCAATAAGGTCTCACCGGTCTATACATATCATGACAATGCCCGATCTAGTGTCAGCGAAGGGTGAGTGAGAGTTTTTGTCTCTAGAACTATTGGCTCTCTTCATATCTTGGTACTTGATCGTTTGATCTTTTTCAAGATGGATAATGATCTTCTTCCTTCCGAACGGATGCCTGTTACAATTTCTTTCTTCTCCAAGAAAAGGAAAATCTTATTTGTGGCCTTATCCAAGAAAAGGAAATCATATCTAAACATGAGGGTGCCAAGAATCGACCTTGAACATGGAGCTTAGTGGTTTTTTTAAATAAAGTCTAAACAAACATGAAACATCGCATGGTGCCCACATATGATACCTAGAGGTTTGGTTCAAATTTGATAACATTTCACAAAAGTTCTGAAGTATATAAATTATAAAACAGACCATCTCTGAGGAAGATTCTAGATTTCGAGATGGAACATGTCAGCTTTCAAGGCAAAGTGACGGTTTCTACATCGGTTGACCTTGAAATTTAGTCCGCACTCAAGATACACCATTACATGTTACATGTCATTTTCATTTTTTTTCATTTTTTATTTAGTATGTTAAGCACATTTATATGCTTTAATTTATTACATTAAACACATTTCTATAACATTTTTCTTACAGATATTTTTACCCGTGGAGGTGTGGACCCCACCACCCGGTAGGAAAGAATCCAAGAATTTATAGAAATGAAAAAGAAAAGGGAAAAAAATGCAAAGAAATAAGAGCGAATAAAAAAGAGAATAGAAGAACGAAAATTAAAGAAAAGAAAGAAATAAAAGAAGGAAAGAAATAAAAAATAAAAAAGGTTGTCGAGTGTTTACACACTCGGCAAACTCAGAAACGCACAATCCGTGTGAAGCGTCCTTGTGGGAGGAATGTGATGCAGATCGTGCATCTTGGCCGTTAGTTTCTCTTAGATCGGACGACTGGGTCAGTCACTCTCTCTATCCATCTACGCCGTCGTCAGTTTTTTCTGAACTTTTTTTTATTGTTCTAGGTTTCTAGTTCTATGGTTTCTAAGGCACACGTCAAAATAAAGTGTACACTGAAAGAGGATTAGAAATCATGTTCACGTCATTTAACTTAGCATCATGTTCATATGACTGAGAGTTTGAACCAATTGGCATCAATTGACTGAGCTCTCTTCCTCTTCATGTCTACACACACATAATTGGAGAATACAAGAATTTCTAATTACAGTTTTTAATGTCTATATTTATACAATTACATTCTAAGACACAGACTAATCTAATGCTCAAAATAAACTGACCTTTCTTGATCGTCTGGTCGCTTATCCGTGTGTGTGCGGTCGGCCGGAATGTGTTTGCGGTCTTCTGATCGGCACGGTAGGGAGTCGGGCCGTCAGGGACGATCGGACGGAGGCCTTCCCTCCACGGCGGACGGAGAGATTTGACGGAGAGGATGGAGGATCTACTAGGCGGGCGAAGAGATTAGATGCAACAAAATTTTCCAATCACAGGAACTAAGGAACGGCGAACGAGCAGATTGGAAACGAAACTAGCGTGCGTACGTCCTGGACTCACTCGTTGTCGTGCGTATTGCTTCCAGACTCTTTATCTTCCACGTGGGCTATTTTTCTTTTTCTTTTTCCTCATATTAGGGCCGTTGGCCTGCTGAAAAAAAAATGTGTACCTATATGGGCTAGGCCTCTGGCTATGGGATGACTGGATGGATTTCGTGGGGGGGAGGGGGGCGGGGGGACCCTCGTTGACTTTTTTTATAGGAGAAACTCCGTGAGCACCGCGCGTCCGAACCGGGGTTCAAACTCCGGTGGGCTAGCAGCAATCTCAGGTGCCCAACCAATGGGTCGATGCCCCATCGTCGGGGAAAGGGGGGGTGGGGGGCCAGACAAGCCAGAATTCTGTGTATAGGAAGAAAAATTATACGTGGTACCTATTGCTATTAGGGGTAACGAGATCGATAGGGGAGGGGGGAGGGGGGCGACGCCCCCCCCCCCCTCACCCCCCCTTACTTAGAATCGTCCCTGGTCATGCTAGTCTCTTTAGTCAATGCACTATATTTATCCGATTGTTATATTTTTGCACAGGGTAAAGTATTTCCTGTGCACCCGAGAAAAAGGACTCGGCACACTTGCCTTTGAAAACTAATGGTCAGCTGAGTCATATATGTCATTGGGTGTGAAACTTTGTGTATGGGAAAAGTATGCTCCATTGAAGCAAAAGCTAACACCAATCTCATAAAAATAAAAGATGGTACATCATGCTATAGACTATGTCGATCACATTACCATGGAATACACGTCGAGAACACTAGGTTGAAATTAATTAGTGGTGTGCTACTAAAACTAATAACAAGAACATTGGTAATTTTGAAGGTACAAATTTAGTGCAAAGAAATGATAATGCTTATACAAAATGAACTGCACATGCCTCTCGTCCTGTCTTCGTCCTCGCGGTTCGCCAACGCATGTCATCTCCCCGCGCACCTGGAAGGAGCAGCCGGTGGCTCCGCCCATCGCTATTCACTCTCACTAGTCAGGCCTCCTCGCACCTCACTGGATGCTCGTCCTTCTGAAGACTTGTGAATAACCATCATCAAATGCCCCTCATCCCTGCAACCATTTCTAGTTGACTTTTTTTTATAGGAGGCTTGTGTTGGGAAACGTTGCAGAAAACAAAAAAATTTCCTACGTTTCACCAAGATCAATCTATGGAGTCAACTAGAAACGAGAGGAGAGTGCATCTACATACCCTTGTAGATCGCGAGCGGAAGCGTTCAAGAGAACGGGGATGATGGAGTCGTACTCGCCATGATCCAAATCACCGATGACCAAGTGCCGAACGGACGGGACCTCCGCATTCAACACACATACGGAGCGGATGACGTCTCCTCCTTCTTGATCCAGCAAGGGGGAAGGAGAGGTTGATGAAGATCCAGCAGCACGACGGCGTGGTGGTGGATGAAGCAATGATCGCAGCAGGGCTTCGCCGAGCTTCTACGAGAGGGAGAGGTGTAGCAGGGGAGAGGGAGGCGCCAAGACTTCAGGTGTGGCTGCCCTCCCTCCCCCCCCTTTATATAGGCCCCCTGCGGGGGGGGGGGGGGGGGGCCTGGAGATTGGATCTCCCAAGGGGGGCGGCGGCCAAGGGGGTGGAGTACCCCCCCAAGGCAAGTGGACGCGTCCCCACCCTAGGGTTTCCAACCCTAGGCGCAGGGGGGGCCAAGGGGGGGGGCGCACCAGCCAACTATGGGCTGGTTCCCCTCCCCACTGCAGCCCATGGGGCCCTCCGGGATGGGTGGCCCCATCCGGTGGTCCTGGTACAATACCGGTGACCCCGAATCTTTCCCGATGGCCGAAACTACACTTCCTATATATCATTCTTCACCTCCGGACTATTCCGGAACTACTCGTGACGTCCAGGATCTCATCCGGGACTCCGAATAACTTTCGGATTACTGCATACTCATAACTCTACAACCCTAGCGTCACCGAACCTTAAGTGTGTAGACCCTACGAGTTCGGGAGACACGTAGACATGACCGAGACGGCTCTCCGGCCAATAACCAACAGAAGGGATCTGGATACCCATGTTGGCTCCCACATGCTCCTCGATGATCTCATCGGATGAACCACGATGTCGAGGATTCAAGCAACCCCGTATACAATTCCCTTTGTCAATCGGTACGTTACTTGCCCGAGAGTAGATCGTCGGTATCCCAATACCTTGTTCAGTCTCGTTACCAGCAGGTCACTTTAATCGTACCGTAATGCATGATCCCGTGATCAACCACTTGATCACATTGAGCTCATTATGATGATGCATTACCGAGTGGGCCCAGAGATACCTCTCCGTCATACGGAGTGACAAATCCCAGTCTCGATTCGTGCCAACCCAACAGACACTTTCGGAAACACCTGTAATGTACCTTTATAGTCACCCAGTTACGTTATGACGTTTGGTACACCCAAAGCACTCCTACGGTATCCGGGAGTTGCACAATCTCATGGTCTAAGGAAATGATACTTGACATTCAGAAAAGCTACAGCAAACGAACTACACGATCTTTGAGCTAAGCTTAGGATTGGGTCTTGTCCATCACATCATTCTCCTAATGATGTGATCCCGTTATCAATGACATCCCCATGTCCATAGCCAGTAAACCATGACTATCTGTTGATCAACAAGCTAGTCAACTAGAGGCTCACTAGAGACACATTGTGGTCTATGTATTCACACATGTATTACGATTTCCGGATAATACAATTATAGCATGAATAATAGACAATTATCATGAACAAGGAAATATAATAATCATTTTATTATTGCCTCTAGGGCATATTTCCAATAGTCTCCCACTTGCACTAGAGTCAATCATCTAGTTACATTGTAATGAATCGAACACCCATGGAATTCTGGTGTTGATCATGTTTTGCTCTAGGGAGAGGTTTAGTCAACGGATCTGCAACATTCAGATCCGTATGTACTTTACAAATATCTATGTCTCCATCTTGAACATTTTCACGAATGGAGTTGAAGCGACGCTTGATGTGCCTGGTCTTCTTGTGAAACCTGGGCTCCTTGGCAAGTGCAATAGCTCCAGTGTTGTCACAGAAGCGTTTGATCGGCCCCGACGCATTGGGTATGACTCCTAGGTCGGTGATGAACTCCTTGACCCAAATTGCTTCATGTGCTGCCTCTGAGGCTGCCATGTACTCCGCTTCACATGTAGATCCCGCCACGACGCTCTGCTTGCAGCTGCACCAGCTTACTCCTCCCCCATTCAACATATACACGTATCCGGTTTGTGACTTAGAGTCATCCAGATCTGTGTCGAAGCTAGCGTCGACGTAACCCTTTACGACGAGCTCTTCGTCACCTCCATAAACGAGAAACATGTCCTTAGTCCTTTTCAGGTACTTCAGGATATTCTTAACCGCTGTCCCGTGTTCCTTGCCGGGATTGCTTTGGTACCTTCCTACTAAACTTACGGCAAGGTTTACATCAGGTCTGGTACACAGCATGGCATACATAATAGACCCTATGGCTGAGGCATAGGGTTTGACACTCATCTCTTCTATATCTTCTGCCGTGGTCAGACATTGAGCTGAGCTCAATTTCACACCTTGCAACACATGCAAGAACCCCTTCTTAGACTGATCCATATTGAACTTCTTCAATATCTTATCAAGGTATGTGCTTTGTGAAAGACCTATGAGGCATCTTGATCTATCTCTATAGATGTTGATGCCTAATATATAAGCAGCTTCTCCAAGGTCCTTCATTGGAAAACTCTTATTCAAGTAGGCCTTAATGCTGTCCAAAAGTTCTATATCATTTCCCATCAAAAGTATGTCATCTACATATAATATGAGAAATGTTACAGAGTTCCCACTCACTTTCTTGTAAACGCAGGCTTCTCCATAAGTCTGCATAAACCCAAACTCTTTGATCATCTCATCAAAGCAAATGTTCCAACTCTGAGATGCTTGCACCAGCCCATAAATCGAGCGTTGGAGCTTGCACACCTTGTCAGCATTCTTAGGATCGACAAAACCTTCCGGCTGCATCATATACAATTCTTCCTTAAGGATACCATTAAGGAATGCCGTTTTGACGTCCATTTGCCATATCTCATAACCATAGAATGCGGCAATTGCTAACATGATTCGGACGGACTTCAGCTTCGCTACGGGTGAGAAAGTCTCATCGTAGTCAACCCCTTGAACTTGTCGATAACCCTTAGCGACAAGCCGAGCTTTATAGATGGTCACATTACCATCCGCGTCTGTCTTCTTCTTAAAGATCCATTTATTTTGATCAACGGGCAAGTCAGTCAAAGTCCATACTTCGTTTTCATACATGGATCCTATCTTGGATTTCATGGCTTCCAGCCATTTGTTTGAATCTGGGCCCGCCATCGCTTCTTCATAGTTCGAAGGTTCACCGTTGTCTAACAACATGATTTCCAAGACAGGGTTGTCGTACCACTCTGGTGCGGAACGTGTCCTTGTGGACCTACGAAGTTCAGTTGGAGCTTGATCCGAAGTATCTTGATCATCATCATTAACTTCCTCTCTAATCGGTGCAGGCACCACAGGAACATTTTCCTGAGCTGCGCTACTCTCTGCTTCAAGAGGCAGTACTTCATCAAGCTCTACTTTCCTCCCACTTACTTCTTTTGAGAGAAACTCCTTCTCTAGAAAGGATCCATTCTTGGCAACGAAGATCTTGCCTTCGGATCTGAGGTAGAAGGTATACCCAATGGTTTCCTTAGGGTATCCTATGAAGACGCATTTTTTCGACTTGGGTTCGAGCTTTTCAGGTTGAAGTTTCTTGACATAAGCATCGCATCCCCAAACTTTTAGAAACGACAGCTTAGGTTTCTTCCCAAACCATAATTCATACGGTGTCGTCTCAACGGATTTCGACGAAGCCCTATTTAAAGTGAATGCGGCAGTCTATAAAGCATAGCCCCAAAATGATAACGGTAAATCGGTAAGAGACATCATAGATCGCACCATATCTAATAGAGTGCAATTACGACGTTCGGACACACCATTACGATGAGGTGTTCCATGCAGTGTGAGTTGTGAAACTATTCCACATTTTCTTAAGTGTGTGCCAAATTCGTGACTCAAGTATTCTCCCCCACGAATCTGATCGCAAGAACTTGATTTTCCTGTCACGTTGATTCTCAACCTCACTCTGAAATTTCTTGAACTTTTCAAAGGTCTCAGACTTGTGTTTCATTAAGTAGACATACCCATATCTACTCAAGTCATCAGTGAGGGTGAGAACATAACGATAGCCACCGCGAGCCTCAACACTTATTGGACCGCACACATCAGTATGTATGATCTCCAATAAGTTGGTTGCTCGCTCCATTGTTCCTGAGAGCGGAGTCTTTGTTATTTTACCCATGAGGCATGGTTCGCACGTGTCAAATGATTCGTAATCAAGAGGCTCTAAAAGTCCATCTGCATGGAGCTTCTTCA
Organism: Triticum monococcum; assembly: GCA_034509565.1. Classification (NCBI taxonomy): domain Eukaryota; kingdom Viridiplantae; phylum Streptophyta; class Magnoliopsida; order Poales; family Poaceae; genus Triticum; species Triticum monococcum. Next base: position 704,711,675 of record CM067847.1, read on the forward strand.
TGCGTTTGACACCTATGTGACCAAGGCGGCAGTGCCACAAGTATGTGGGACTATCATTATCAACCTTACATCTTTTGGTATTCACACTATGAATATGTGTAGCATTACGCTCGAGATTCATTAAGAATAAACCATTTACCATCGGAGCATGACCATAAAACATATTTCTCATATAAATAGAACAACCATTATTCTCGGATTTAAATGAGTAGCCATCTCGAATTAAACGAGATCCTGATACAATGTTCATGCTCAAAGCTGGCACTAAATAACAATTATTGAGGTTTAAAACTAATCCCGTAGGTAAATGTAGAGGTAGCGTGCCGATGGCGATCACATCGACCTTGGAACCATTCCCGACGCACATCGTCACCTCGCCCTTTGCCAGTCTCTGCTTATTCCGCAGCTCCTGCTTTGAGTTACAAATGTGAGCAACTGCACCGGTATCAAATACCCAGGAGCTACTACGAGTACTGGTAAGGTACACATAAATTACATGTATATCACATATACCTTTCGTGATGCCGGCCTTCTTGTCCGCTAAGTATTTGGGGCAGTTCCGCTTTCAGTGACCACTTCCCTTGCAATAAAAACACTCAGTCTCGGGCTTGGGTCCATTCTTTGGCGTCTTCCCGGCAGCTTGCTTACCGGGCGCGGCAACTCCCTTGCTGTCCTTCTTGAAGTTCTTCTTACCCTTTCCTTTCTTGAACTTAGTGGTTTTATTCACCATCAACACTTGATGTTCCTTTTTGACTTCTATCTTTGCTGATTTCAGCATTGCAAATACTTCAGGCATGGTTTTTTCCATCCCCTGCATATTGAAGTTCATCACAAAGCTCTTGTAGCTCGGTGGAAGCTACTGAAGGATTCTGTCAATGACCGCGTCATCCGGGAGATTAACTCCCAGCTGAGTCAAGCGGTTATGCAACCCAGACATTTTGAGTATGTGCTCACTGACAGAACTATTTTCCTCCATCTTACAGCTGAAGAACTTATCGGAGACTTCATATCTCTCGACCTGGACATGAGCGTGGAAAACAATTTTCAGCTCTTCGAACATCTCATATGTTCCGTGTCGCTCAAAACACTTTTGGAGCCCCGGTTCTAAGCTGTAAAGCATGCCGCACTGAACGAGGGAGTAATCATCAGCACGTGTCTGCCAAGCGTTCATTACGTCTTGGTTCTGTGGGACGGGTGCGTCACCTAGCGGTGCTTCTAGGACATAATCTTTCTTGGAAGCTATGAGGATGATCCTCAGGTTCCGGACCCAGTCCGTATAGTTGTTGTCATCGTCTTTCAGCTTGGTTTTCTCTAGGAACGCGTTGAAGTTGAGGACAACGTTGGCCATTTGATCTACAAGACATATTGTAAAGATTTTAGACTAAGTTCATGATAATTAAGTTCATCTAATCAAATTATTCAATGAACTCCCACTTAGATAGACATCCCTCCAGTCATCTAAGTATAACATGATCCGAGTTGACTAGGCCGTGTCCGATCATCACGTGAGACGAACTAGTCAATATAGGCGAACATCTTCATGTTGATCTTATCTTCCATACGACTAATGCTCGACCTTTCGGTCTTCTGTGTTCCGAGGCCATGTCTGTACATGCTAGGCTCATCAAGTCAACCTAAGTGTATTGTGTGTGTAAATCTGTCTTACACCCGTTGTATGTGACCGTTGGAATCTATCACAACCGATCATCACGTGGTGCTTTGAAACAACGAACTGTCGCAACGGCGCACAGTTAGGGGGAACACTTTCTTGAAATTATTATGAGGGATCATCTTATTTAGTACCGTCGTTCTAAGTAAATAAGATGCCAAAACATGATAAACATCACATGCAATCAAATAATAGTGACATGATATGGCCAATATCATATAGCTCCTTTGATCTCCATCTTGGGGCTCCATGATCATCTTGTCACCAGCATGACACCATGATCTCCATCATCATGATCTCCATCATCGTGTCTCCATGAAGTTGCTCGCCAACTATTACTTATACTACTATGCCTAACACGTTTATCAATAAAGTAAAGTAATTTACATGGCGTTTCTCAATGACACGCAGGTCATACAAAAAAATAAAGACAACTCCTATGGCTCCTGCCGGTTGTTATACTCATCGATATGCAAGTCATGATTCCTATTACAAGAACATGATCAATCTCATACATCACATATATCATTCATCATTCATCACAACCTTTGGCCATATCACATCATAAAACACTTGCTGCAAAAACAAGTTAGACGTCCTCTAGCTGTTGTCGCAAGTTTTTACGTGGCTGCTATAGGTTTCTAGCAAGAACGTTTCTTACCTACGCCAAAACCACCACGTGAATTGCCAATTTGTATTTACCCTTCATAAGGACCCTGTTCATCGAATCCGATCCGACTAAAGTGCGAGAGACAGACACCCGCCAGCCACCTTATGCAACTAGTGCATGCCAGTCGGTGGAACCGGTCTCACGTAAGCATACGTGTAAGGTTGGTCCGGGCCGCTTCGTCCCACGATGCTGCCGAATCAAGATAAGACTAGTAACGGCAAGCAAATTGACAATATCGACGCCCACAACTACTTTGTGTTCTACTCGTACATAGTAACTACGCATAGACCTAGCTCTGATACCACTGTTGGGGAACGTTGCAGAAAACAAAATTTTTTCCTACGTTTCACCAACATCAATCTATGGAGTCAACTAGCAATGAGAGGAGAGTGCATCTACATACCCTTGTAGATCGCGAGCGGAAGCATTCAAGAGAACGGGGATGATAGAGTCGTACTCGCCGTGATCCAAATCACCGATGACCAAGTGCCGAACAGACGGCACCTCCGTGTTCAACACACGTATGGAGCGGATGACGTCTCCTCCTTCTTGATCCAGCAAGGGCGAAGGAGGATGAAGATCCAGCAGCACGACGACGTGGTGGTGGAGGCAGGGCTTCGTCGAGCTTCTATGAGAGGGAGAGGTGTAGCAGGGGAGAGGGAGGCGCGAAGACTTCAAGTGTGACTGCCCTCCCTCCCCCCTTTATATAGTCCCCCTGGGGGCGCCGGCCCTGGAGATTGGATCTCCCAAGGGGGGGGGGCGGCCAAGGGGGTGGAGTACCCCCCAAGGCAAGTGGAGGCGCCCCCCACCCTAGGGTTTCCAACCCTAGGCGCAGGGGGGCCCAAGGGGGGCGCACCAGCCCACTATGGGCTGGTTCCCCTCCCCACTTCAGCCCATGGGGCCCTCCAGGATGGGTGGCCCCACCCGGTGGACCCCCGGGACCCATCCGGTGGTCCCGGTACAATATCGGTGACCCCGAATCTTTCCCGATGGCCGAAACTACACTTCCTATATATAATTCTTCACCTCCGAACCATTCCGGAACTTCTCGTGATGTCCAGGATCTCATCCGGGACTCCGAACAACTTTCGGATTACTGCATACTCATATCTCTACAACCCTAGCATCACCGAACCTTAAGTGTGTAGACCCTACGGGTTCGGGAGACACGTAGACATGACCGAGACGGCTCTCCGGCCAATAACCAACAGAAGGGATCTGGATACCCATGTTGGCTCCCACATGCTCCTCGATGATCTCATCGGATGAACCATGATGTCGAGGATTCAAGCAACCCCGAATACAATTCCCTTTGTCAATCGGTACGTTACTTGCCCGAGAGTCGATCGTCGGTATCCCAATACCTTGTTCAGTCTCGTTACCAGGAAGTCACTTTAATCGTACCATAATGCATGATCCCGTGATCAACCACTTGATCACATTGAGCTCATTATGATGATGCATTACCGAGTGGGCCCAGAGATACCTCTCCGTCATACGGAGTGACAAATCCGAGTCTCGATTCGTGCCAACCCAACACACTTTCGGAAACACCTGTAATGTACCATTATAGTCACCTAGTTACGTTGTGACATTTGGTACACCCAAAGCACTCCTACAGTATCCGGGAGTTGCACAATCTCATGGTCTAAGGAAATGATACTTTACATTCAGAAAAGCTACAGCAAATGAACTACACGATCTTTGAGCTAAGCTTAGGATTGGGTCTTGTCCATCACATCATTCTCCTAATGATGTGATCCCGTTATCAATGACATCCCCACGTCCATAGCCAGGAAACCATGACTATCTGTTGATCAACGAGCTAGTCAACTAGAGGCTCACTAGGGACACATTGTGGTCTATGTATTCACACGTGTATTACGATATCTGGATAATACAATTATAGCATGAATAATAGACAATTATCATGAACAAGGAAATATAATAATCATTTTATTATTGCCTCTAGGGCATATTTCCAACAGCCTGGGGGCGAAAAAAAATGAAACAAACCCAAGGGCTAACCCTCGTAGACCTCTTTTATAGGAGAAACTCCGTGAGCACCGGGCATCTGAACCGGGGCTCGAACTCCGGTGGGCTAGCAGCAATCTCAGGTGCCCAACCAGTGGGTTGATGCCCCGTCGTCGGGGAAAGGGGGGGGCGAGACAAGCCAGAATTCTGTGTGTAGGAAGAAAAATTGTACGTGGTACCTATTGCTATTAGGGGTAACGAGATCGATAGGGGAGGGGGGAGGGGACCCCCCCCCCCCGCTCATCCCCCTTAGAATCGTCCCTAGTCATGCTAGTCTCTTCTGTCAATGCTCTATATTTATCCGATTGTTATATTTTTGCACGGGGTAAAGTATTTCCTGAGCACCCGAGAAAAAGGACTCGGCACACTTGCCTTTGAAAACTATTGGTCAGCAGAGTCATATATGTCATTGGGTGTGAAACTTTGTGTATGGGAAAAGTGCACCAGGCAATGCTCCATTGAAGCAAAAGCTAACACCAATCTCATAAAAATAAAAGATGGTACATCATGCTATAGACTATGTCAATCACATTACTATAGAATACACGTCGAGGACACTAGGTTGAAATTAATTAGTGGTGTGCTACTAAAACTAATAACAAGAACATTGGTAATTTTGAAGGTACAAATTTAGTGCAAAGAAATGATAATGCTTATACAAAATGAACTACACATGCCTCTCGTCCTGTCTTCGTCCTCGTGGTTTGCCAACGCAGGTCCATCTCCCCGCTCACCTGGCAGGAGCAGCCGGTGGCTCCGCCCATCGCTATTCACTCTCACTAGTCAGGCCTCCTCGCACCTCACTGGATACTCGTCCTTCTGAAGACTTGTGAATAACCATCATCAAATGCCCGTCATCCCTGCAACCATTTCTAGTTGACTTTTTTTATAGGAGGCTTGGGGGCGAAAAAAATGAAACGAACCCAAGGGCTAACCCTCGTGGACTTTTTTTATAGGAGAAACTCCGTGAGCACCGCGCGTCCGAACCGGGGCTCGAACTCCGATGGGCTAGCAGCAATCTCAGGTGCCCAACCAATGGGTCGATGCCCCGTCGTCAGCGAAAGGGGGGGGGGGGCGAGACAAGCCAGGATTCTGTGTGTAGGAAGAAAAATTATACGTGGTACCTATTGCTATTATGGGTAACGAGATCGATAGGGGAGGGGGGAGGCCCCCCCCCCCGCTCACCCCCCTTAGAATCGTCCTTGGTCATGCTAGTCTCTTTAGTCAATGCTCTATATTTATCCGACTATTATATTTTTGCGCAGGGTAATGTATTTCATGAGCACCCGAGAAAAAGGAATCGGCACACTTGCCTTTGAAAACTAATGGTCAGCTGAGTCATATATGTCATTGGGTCTGAAACTTTGTGTATGGGAAAAGTGCACCAGGCAATGCTCCATTGAAGCAAAAGCTAACACCAATCTCATAAAAATAAAAGATGGTACATCATGCTATAGACTATGTCGATCACATTACCATAGAATACACGTCGAGAACACTAGGTTGAAATTAATTAGTGGTGTGCTACTAAAACTAATAACAAGAACATTGGCAATTTTGAAGGTACAAATTTAGTGCAAAGAAATGATAATGCTTATACAAAATGAACTGCACATGCCTCTCGTCCTGTCTTCGTCCTCGCGGTTTGCCAACGCAGGTCCATCTCCCCGCTCACCTGGCAGGAGCAGCCGGTGGCTCCGCCCATCGCTATTCACTCTCACTAGTCAGGCCTCCTCGCACCTCACTGGATACTCGTCCTTCTGAAGACTTGTGAATAACCATCATCAAATGCCCGTCATCCCTGCAACCATTTCTAGTTGACTTTTTTTATAGGAGGCTTGGGGGTGAAAAAAATGAAACGAACCGAAGGGCTAACCCTCGTGGACTTTTTTTATAGGAGAAACTCCGTGAGCACCGCGCGTCCGAACCGGGGCTCGAACTCCGCTGGGCTAGCAGCAATCTCAGGTGCCCAACCAATGGGTCGATGCCCCGTCGTCAGCGAAAGGGGGGGGGGGGCGAGACGAGCCAGGATTCTGTGTGTAGGAAGAAAAATTATACGTGGTACCTATTGCTATTAGGGGTAACGAGATCGATAGGGGAGGGGGGAGCCCCCCCCCCCCCCCCCCCCGCTCACCCCCCCTTAGAATCGTCCTTGGTCATGCTAGTCTCTTTAGTCAATGCTCTATATTTATCCGACTATTATATTTTTGCGCAGGGTAAAGTATTTCATGAGCACCCGAGAAAAAGGAATCGGCACACTTGCCTTTGAAAACTAATGGTCAGCAGAGTCATATATGTCATTGGGTCTGAAACTTTGTGTATGGGAAAAGTGCACCAGGCAATGCTCCATTGAAGCAAAAGGTAACACCAATCTCATAAAAATAAAAGATGGTACATCATGCTATAGACTATGTCGATCACATTACCATAGAATACACGTCGAGAACACTAGGTTGAAATTAATTAGTGGTGTGCTACTAAAACTAATAACAAGAACATTGGCAATTTTGAAGGTACAAATTTAGTGCAAAGAAATGATAATGCTTATACAAAATGACCTGCACATGCCTCTCGTCCTGTCTTCGTCCTCTGTGTCGTGGTTCTAAGTCTGACAGTAATGTAGGGGGGGTGTATGGAGAGGCTAGATCTTAGCTATTGGGAAGTTGTAAGCACACAAGGTTTACGAGTTCAGGCCCTTCTCGGAGGAAGTAACAGCCCTACGTCTCAGTGCCCAGAGGCGGTCGATTGGATTATGTGTGTGTAGATAACAGGGGTGCGAACCCTTCACACTGAGGAGGGGGTGGCTTATATAGAGTTCGCCGGCCCCCTCCAGCCCTCAGTAATGCAGGGTTTTAGGTACATTTAAGGTTGGGCGTTACTGGTAACGCCCCTAATAAAGTGTTATAATGACCATAAAGACTACTTAATAGCCGACCGTTTGCCTGCGGAGTGACTTCAGGTCTTCTGGCAGTCGAGTGGTTGGCTTCATGGTCGAGTGATAGTTTCTTTGGTCGAGTATCTTGAACCCGTCGAGTGGGATACCTTCAAGTCGATTGAAAGGTGACTCCTTCTAGGGATGTCCTCGGGTAGGGCTCTTTAGGACGGGTCCATGCCCCTACCCTAGGTACATAGCTTCATCATTATCCCCCGAATGGATCGAGGTTAGAGTGAGAAAGGGTTGGCGACCTTTCCGACTGGTTCTTTGGATTATATGAGTGCCTCGTTCTGGGTCGACCGTCATGGATGACGTCATCAACCTCTTTCAGTCGCCTTGATCCATTCCAGGCCTTTCGTCGAGTGGATTTCTTTACCTGTGACATACCAAGCGCCGGTGCGCGCGGGGTCTTCTGTTTTGACAAGTTGTTCTGCAGCCAGCGGATATCACGGGATTCGGAATTTTTGGGAAGCGCGCGGGACGGGGCGGCCGGAGTAATCGGAAGTGACAACGCAGAGGCTCCTCGATCCCCGCATCGCCTTTTTCGCCACGTACTGCGCGCGCGCCTGCTGCGGGATTTGACTGGATAGCCTGGGCCTACCGGTCAGCCACTCGGGAGCGGCTCCTTCTTCCTCTCTCCCTTCAGTGCGCGTACTTCTCTCTTCTTCTTCTTCCTCTCTCCCTTCGCAACTTCTTCCGCCACCTCCGCTCTCGCCCTATCGCGGCAAACCCGTTCGAGATTTTGCCGGCGACGATGGTGATGGGCAAGACGACTGCTCTGGAGCGCGCGAAGAAGGCAGCGGCGGCGGGGAAAGGGAAGAGGTCTACACGTGGCGGATCTTCCTCCAGGACCGCCCTGCCCAAAGGTTGGATCCAGGGCGACTAGATGCCGTCGGTGCTCCGGCAAGAGGATCTCGATGACATGGTCGAGGGGGGAGCCATTCCCCACAAAGTCGCGCGTCTTCCGGGGGGAGAGATCGAACCTCAACCCCGTGACGGTGAGTGCGTGCTCCTGGCCACTCACATCGACCGAGGGTTTTCTCTGCCGCCCCATCCTTTCTTCCAGAATTTCTTGAACTTCTTCGGAGCGCAGCTCCATCACTTTACTCCAAACTCCATTGTCTACCTCGCTGCTTTCATTTCCATGTGTGAGGCGTTCCTGGGTTGCCGCCCACATTGGGGGCTTTTCAAGCACATTTTTACTTGTCGTTCTCAGTCAGTCAAGAAGGCCAAGTCGAGTGATGAGAGGACGCAAGTGATCCAGTTGTGCGGGGGCTTGGCGATCCAAACGAGGGGAAAGAGCTGTTTTCCATCCATCACTTTCCCGGAGTCGGTCCGAGGTTGGCAGGCAACTTGGTTCTACTGCCAGGACCAGGTGACCCCAGGGCAGTCGACTGGTCTCCCGTCTTTCTCTCTCAACCGAGCCAAAAAAACCTGCTTCTCTAAAGGTGACGCCGGAAGAAAAGGCCCAAGTCAAGGTGCTGGCGGGTCGAGTGGTTGAGCTTGTCCGTGAGGGTGTGACGGGAATGGATCTGCTGGAAGTCTTCCTCAAGAGGCGAATCCAACTGCTCCAGGCTCGTGATCACCCGATGTGGCTGTACTCAGGCCTCGAGGACACCAGTCGAATCCACCCGGAGGAGGTCACCGACGAGATGTTGGAGGGGTGGCTATCAAGCATCACGGGGAACAAAGACAACCCCCGAGGAGCCAGGAGGGTCATTCCACACGACAATTCGTACGAGGTGGACCAGGTATGTCTTTATGCTCCCGACTGAAATCTTGTTTTCTGCGTTGATCTTCTTTGAGTAGGTTGATTGACTTTTGTCTTGTCTACTGTTTTCCAGGCGACCACTGAGATGTACTCGATGCCCAACAGGGCACAGGGGTACTGAGGAAGGGGAGGCGAGAGCGGGGATGACCAAGGTGAGTGGGAGTCTGATGGTGAAGGAGAGGGAGGCGACGACATCTTCTCCAGCGAAGAGGAGGAGGAGGAGGAGGTTGAACCACCCCGCCCGGAGAGGCGATCCAAGCTCGCACACGACCCGGCGCAGGAACGCGGCAAGGCGACTGCCTCCGTTGGGCTGTCGTCAAAACGCCCTCGGACCTCTTCTCCAACGCCGACTGGGAAGGTCCCCAAGCACCCACGCACGACGCTGTCCAAGCCGCCCAAGGCTCTGCCCAAGATGAAGATAGTTGTCCCTACCATTTCCGGGTAATAAAGCTTGTTTTCCTTCGTCGATCGTGGACGGATCCTTGGTCGATTCATTGAGCCAACTGACTGACTTTTCGAGATTTGTAGTGCTGCTACTTCTGAGGTCTCTGCCAAGGACGATGACCAAGAGATGGGGGATGATGTTACCTCCAACCCTGGTACGATTACTGACGTTCTATTTTTGAGTCGACTGGTCATTTCTTGCAATTCTGGTCGATTGAATGTTTCCCTTGCAGCCCCTCCTCATGTTATCGACCTCCCGGATGACGACGACAATGAACCGCTGAGGATGAGGAGGAACAAGAGGTCGTCGGCTGACAGGACTCCCCAGCCAACTCCGACGTCTGAGACCATGGCTCGGGATGGTGGCGACACCACTCGGGCTTCTGTGACTTTTGCCAACCCTCTGTCGAGTGTGCGGCCTTCGGCGTCGACTACGGATCCATCTTCGCTTTTTGCTGCGTACCCCGTCGCTGAGGACCAAGTGGCTGCTGCAAAGGAGGCTATACGCCAGGCGGGGGTCATGATGGAGCAAGTGAAGATGGCTCGGGAGGCCAGCCAAGCAGCCTATCACGCTAGTTCGGCTCTTCAGAGCAACGTCCAGGTCGGTCGACTCGACACTTGATCGTTTGATGAGTCTTTCTTTTTTTTTTGAAAATCTTTTGTATCTGTACACCAAGTGGGTGTGTTTACCAATTCTTGGACGAGTGGGGGCACGCTGAGTGCACCCACTGGGTGTAGTCCCCGAGACTACGGTGGACTGCTGGCAGTCAACTGTAGTCTTTACATTGTGTTACTGTATCTGTATTTCTTCACTCGGTCTGGTCAGGCCACGTCGAATGGAACTGTATCCCGTCGACTGCGGGTAGTCGACTTTCTCTCTTCTCTTTTTTTGGTCGAACCAGTGGGGGCACGCTGAGTTCACCCACTGGGTGTAGTCCCCGAGACTACTGTGGAATGTTTTTGATTCAGCTGTGGTCTTAGAAACGTCATCTTTTTCTCTTAGTTACTCGGAAGCAACTTATCTTGGACGTCTGTCGACTGATTTTTCCTTTTACAGAAATCGTGCGAACTTGCATCTCGCTATACTGAGTTGGAGAAGCAGCGGATTCAACTGAACCTTGATCTGGAGCTGGCCAGAACAGAGCTGCAGAAGGTCAGAGACGGCGCCGCTCGTAAGACGACTTTGTCGACTGGTTTTGTTTTTAGGCTTGAGTACCCTTCTGCTATTTCCGAACCAATCATCATTTCTTTTGCAAGAGAACTGAGCGAGGCTCTGGCGAAGAAGGATCAGGACTTGGCTGCTGCCCGCAAGGAGGCTAACGACAAGATCGCTCTGGCTGAACAGAAGTTGGCTTCGGCCGGCCAATTAGAAGAAGAGAATACCAAGCTGAAGACCGCTCTGAATGAAGCCAACAAGGAGTGCACACGTTGGAAGAAGGAGAACCTCGCCCTGACCGAGAAGATGAATGGCGCCGTTCGCAGGAGGGACGACCTGGAGAGCTACTTGAGGAGCCTCGCCAAGAATTTGTACATCAAGCATGAATGTGCACATTCAATTCCGACTGGTTTTCTTTTTGTGTCGACTCAGTCTATTGACTTATCCTTGGATCGTGTATGCAGAGCTTTGCCAGAACTTTGAGGAGGAGACTGGGCGGATTGAAACAGGTTTGGATCCAATCAACTCTCCGGTGAATGATGAAGCTGCCATGAATCTTCTCCGACTGGAATCTCGCATTGACGGTGTCGTGGATTACTTGGCTCGGCTGAAGGTTGCCATGTCGCGGATCGACCCAACACTTTGGCCAGAGTCTACGCTCCAGAACGATCTCGAGTCTCTGATGACTCGACTTAACGGAATCCCTGACCGAGTGCAGGAGTGGAAGAAGTCTTCTGCTCGATGCGGCGCTGATGTGGCTCTATCTCTTGTCCGCGTCCATTGCAAGGAGGCGTGAGAAGAGAAGCTGGCCGCCATCCAAGTCGCCAATACCAAGAGGCATAGCTTCCAAGACTTCATGGAGACCTTTATTGCTGCCGCCACCCGTATTGCAGACGGGATCAACTTGGATGAGTTCGTCGCCCCTGCTAGTCCTCCGCCCGAGGAATGAAATACTTTTATGCTTCTCCTTAAATTTGCCTCGGAATGCCGAGTGGATTTGTAACCATTAAACTCTGCCGAGCCAAGGGCTCGAGTACTTTGATCTGAGGTCTGGGACCTTTTAGGCTTTATCCGAACATGATTTTTTGTTGAATATCTTCGCGGTTTGATCTGTCGAGTGGAACTTGGTCTTCGCTCGGAATACCCTTTGTATTTGTGGCATAAGTGCTTGCGGATTGGGTCGAGTCCTGTACTTAGGCGAGCACTGGGCTGCTGCTAAGCCTCTGAGCGGGAGGTTTGCTCTTCACTCGGTAGGATTTCTCAAACTTAGGCGAGTGCCTGACTACAGCTAAGTCTCTTAGCGGGAGAGCTTAGGCGAGTATGGGACTGCAGCTAAGCCCCCGAGTGGGAGGGCTGCGCTCCACTCGGTAGGATTTTTTAAACTTAGGCGAGTGTCTGACTGTAGCTAAGTCTCTTCGTGGGAGAACTAAGGCGAGTGCTGGACTGCAGTTAAGCCCCCGAGTGGGAGGTTTGCTCTCCACTCGGTAGGATTTCTTAAATACTTAGGCGAGTGCTGACTGCAGCTAAGTCTCTTTGTGGGAGAACTTAGGCGAGTGCTGGACTGCAGCTAAGCCCCCGAGTGGGAGGTTTGCTCTCCACTCGGTAGGATTTCTTAAACACTTAGGCGAGTGCTGACTGCAGCTAAGTCTCTTTGTGGGAGAACTTAGGCGAGTGCTGGACTGCAGCTAAGCCCCCGAGTGGGAGGTTTGCTCTCCACTCGGTAGGATTTTTCAGAGTTAGGCGAGCGCCTGACTGCAGCTAAGTCTCAGAGTGGGAGAACTTAGGCGAGTACTGGACTGCAGCTAAGCCCCCGAGTGGGAGGATTGCTCTCCACTCGGTGGGGTTTTTCAAACTTAGGCGAGTGCTCGACTGCAGCTAAACCTCCGAGTGGGAGAACTTGGGCGAGTACTGGACTACAGCTAAGCCCCTGAGTGGGAGGGCTGCTCTCCACTCGGTATGATTTTTTTAAACACTTAGGCGAGTGCTGACTGCAGCTAAGTCTCTTTGTGGGAGAACTTAGGCGAGTACTAGACTGCAGCTATGCCCCCGAGTGGGAGGATTGCTCTCCACTCGGTGGGGTTTTTCAAACTTAGGCGAGTGCTCGACTGCAGCTAAGCCTCCGAGTGGGAGAACTTAGGCGAGTACTGGACTGCAGCTAAGCCCCCGAGTGGGAGGATTGCTCTCCACTCAGTAGGATTTTTTCAAACTTAGGCGAGTGCTCGACTGCAGCTAAGCCTCTGAGTGGGAGAACTTAGGCGAGTACTGGACTACAGCTAAGCCCCCGAGTGGGAGGATTGCTCTCCACTCGGTAGGATTTTTTCAAACTTAGGCGAAACGGATTCGCAGCCAATTCACCCACTGGGGGATTTTGTATGCAAACAAAGTGACAGCAATTATTGGAACACTTTTGTCTTTGATAAAAATGAACTGCAGATTTTTTTTTTCTTATTACATCTCGTCTAAGGGAGAACTCAAGTGTAAAAGGGGCGGAGCAGTTCCGCGTTCCAAGCTCGTGGCTCGTCGATCTGGCGATCAACGTTGTAGAGGTGGTACGCTCCATTGCGGAGGACTCTGGTGACGATGAACGGGCCTTCCCAAGTAGGAGCAAGCTTGTGTGGTTTCTGTTGATCCACTCGGAGGACCAGATCTCCTTCTTGGAAGGCTCGACTCTTCACATTTCGGGCGTGAAACCGGCGCAAGTCTTGCTGATAAATAGTTGATCTGATCATGGCCATCTCCCTCTCTTCTTCTAAGAGGTCGACTGCGTCTTGCCGGTCCTGTTCTGCTTCATCTTCGGTGTAAAGTTCGACTCAGGGTGCGTTATGAAGAAGGTCACTCGGCAGAACTGCTTCGGCTCCATAAACCAGAAAGAATGGAGTTCTTCCAGTCGACCGGTTAGGGGTGGTCCTTAATCCCCACAGAACTGACGGAAGCTCGTCGACCCAAGCGCCTGCCTCGTGCTTGAGATCACGCATCAGTCGAGGCTTTAGTCCTTTGAGAATCAGACCATTTGCTCTCTCAGCTTGTCCATTCGACTAGGGATGGGCGACCGACGCGTAGTCGACTCGTGTGCCTTGAGAGGCGCAAAAAGCTCTGAACTTGTCCGAATCAAAGTTTGACCCATTGTCAGTGATGATGCTATGCGGGACTCCATATCTGAATGTTAACCCTCTGACGAAACTGATAGCAGTGCAAGCATCGAGATTCTTGATGGGCTTAGCTTCGATCCATTTGGTAAACTTGTCGACTGCCACAAGCACGTGAGTGAATCCACTCCTGCCCGTTCTTAGTGGACCAACCATGTCCAGTCCCCAGACGGCAAAGGGCCAGACGAGTGGAATGGTCTTCAGGGCTGATGCAGGCTTGTGTGACATGTTGGAGTAGAACTGGCACCCTCCACACTTGTCGACTATGTCTTTTGCCATCTCATTTGCTCTTGGCCAGTAAAATCCTGCTCGGTATGCTTTAGCCACAATAGTCCGAGAGGACGCATGGTGACCACAGGTCCCCGAGTGGATATCATTAAGGATTATCTGACCCTCTTCTGGTGTTATGCATTTCTGACCGACTCCAGTTGCGCTCTCTCCATACAGCTGTCCCTTTATGACTGTGAAGGCCTTGGATCGGCGGACGATCTGTCGAGCCTCTTCTTCGTCTTCCGGGAGTTCTTTCCTTAGGATATACGCGATGTATGGTATCGTCCAGTCAGGGGTGATTGCCAAGACTTCCATTATTATGTCGACCACAGCAGGTACTTCAACTTCGGTCGGATCTGTGGCACTTTTCGGCTGCGGGGCTTCTTCTGTGAAAGTATCCTCTTGGACTGACGGCGAGTGAATGTGTTCCAGGAACACGTTGCTGGGAATGGCTTCCCTCTTGGAGCCTATCTTTGCCACATCGTCAGCTGCCTGATTTTTCAGTCGTGGGATGTGATGAAGCTCTAACCCCTCGAATTTCTTTTCTAGCTTTCGCACTGCATTGCAATAACCAGTCATTGCCGGACTGCTGACGTCCCACTCCTTCATCACTTGATTAACCACCAAATCTGAGTCGCCATAGACCATGAGGCGACGGACGCCGAGTGAAATGGCCATGCGCAACCCATACAAAAGTGCTTCATACTCTGCTTCATTATTGGAGGAATCGAAGTGGATCTGGAGAACATATCTGAGCTTATCTCCTCGGGGGGAGATTAGGACTACCCCCGCACTGGAACCATTCAGCATCTTAGATCCATCGAAGAACATGGTCCAGTGCTCCGAGTGAACTTGAGTCGGAAGTTGCTATTCAATCCACTCGGCGATGAAATCTGCGATTGCTTGGGACTTGATAGCCTTCTTTGCTTCGAACTTGATATCTAAGGGAAGGAGTTCAATCGCCCACTTGGCCACTCGACCAGTTGCGTCTCTGTTATGCAGAATCTCTGATAGTGGGGCGTCGCTGACGACTGTAATGGAGTGGTCAGAGAAGTAATGTGCAACTTTCTTCGTGATCATATAAATCCCATATACAAGCTTCTGGTAGTGAGGGTATCTTTGTTTTGAAGGGGTCAAAACTTCAGACACATAATATACTGGGCGTTGTACTTTGAAGGCCTTTCCTTCCTCTTCCCGCTCGACCGTAAGTACTGTACTGACAACTTGTCCTGTGGCTGCAATGTAAAGCAGCAGAGGCTCTTTGTTGATTGGGGCAGCAAGCACCGGCTGGGTGGAGAGCGGAGCTTTGAGCTCTGCAAACGCTGCATCAGCTTTTGGAGTCCACTCGAACTTGTCAGACTTGTTCATCAGTCGGTAAAGAGGCAACGCCTTTTCACCGAGACGAGAAATGAATCGACTTAAAGCGGCCAAGTAGCCTGTAAGCTTTTGGACATCGTGCACGCGTACAGGACGCTTCATCCGGAGTATGGTGCCAATTTTTTCAGGATTGGCGTCGATCCCCGTTCGGAAATGAGAAAACCGAGTAACTTTCCACCTGGAACTCCGAAAGCGCACTTTGATGGATTGAGCTTGATATCGTACCTCCTGAGGTTGGCAAAGGTTTCAGCAAGGTCAGCCCGTAGGTCGGAACCTTTCCGGGACTTGACCACAATATCATCCATGTATGCCTCCACATTCCAACTGATTTGAGTGAGTAAACACTTCTGAATCATTCTCATGAATGTGGCTCCGGCGTTCTTGAGGCCGAACGGCATGGTGACGTAACAGAAGCATCCGAATGGAGTGATGAAAGCTGTTTTGATCTCGTCGGGCCCATACAGACGGATCTGATGGTACCCGGAATAGGCATCTAGAAAAGACAATCTCTCGCACCCCGCAATCGAGTCGACTATTTGGTCGATGCGAGGGAGAGGAAAATGATCTTTCGGGCAGGCCCGATTGATATGTTTGAAATCAATGCACATGGGAAGTGACTTGTCCTTCTTGGGGACCATGACGACATTGGCGAGCCACTCGGAGTGGTAAATCTCTCGGATGAACTCCGCTGCTAAGAGCCGAGCCACCTCCTCGCCAATGGCTTGCTTCTTCTGGACGGCGGACCATCGAAGATATTCCTTCACAGGCTTGAATTTTGGGTCGACTCGTAGACGGTGCTCAGCCAGCCCTCTGGGAACTCCAGGCATGTCAGAGGGTTTCCATGCGAAGAAGTCCCAGTTCTCACCGAGGAGCTGGATGAGCGCTTCTTCCTATTTGGAGTCGAGCGTCGTCGAGATGTTGAGTCGGAGCAGCGTCGGGGTCGGTCGGGTGAATGTGGATTGTCTTTGTTTCACCAGACGACTGAAAAGCCGACTCTGAGGCAGGCTTCTTAGCTCGCAGCAATTCGCTCGGATCGGCAGTCTTTTGGTACTCTTTCAGCTCAACCACTGCCATCTGAGCATCAGCGATCTTTGATCCCTTCTGAAAACACTCTTCTGCTTTCTTTCGGTTGCCCGTAACAGTGACCACACCCTTGGGGCTAGGCATCTTCAGTTTGAGATACACGTAACATGGTCGAACCATGAAGCGTGCGTAAGCTGGCCTGCCCAAAATGGCATGATAAGCACTCTGGAAGTCTACAACCTCGAATGTCAACTTTTCCTTGCGGTAATTCTTTGAATCACCAAAAACCACATCAAGAGCAATCTGGCCGAGTGACTCGGCTTTCTTCCCAGGAATGACTCCGTGGAAGCTCATGTTACTGGTACTGAGTCTGGACATTGGAATGCCCATTCCTTTCAAAGTTTCAGCGTACAGTATGTTCAGGCAACTGCCACCATCCATCAGGACTTTGGTCAGTCGAGTGCCTTTGACAACTGGGTCGACCACCAAAGCTTGCCTCCCAGGGGTGGCAATGTGCATCGGGTGATCAGACTGGTCGAATGTGATGGCAGTCTGAGACCACTTCAGGTAACTGGGTGTTGCCGGAGCCACCATGTTCACCTCACGGTTAATGACTTTCAGTCGACTTTTGCTTTTGACATCAGCAAAAATCATCAAGGTGGAATTGACTTGGGAGTACCCATCGTCACTATCATCCTTGTCCTCAACTCTGTCAGGCTCTTTTTCCTTATCTTTGGGCTGCTTGCCCCTCTTCATCTTTCTTGGTGTGGATGTGACACGGCAGATCCAAAACATCATTTCCATCTTGATCCTTGACTTTCTTGGGCTTCCAGGCGCCCTTGGGTTTTCCCTTGAAGTTTCCCTGGGCTACGGCCAGGGCCTCCCCAGGAGCGGCTGGCTCGGCCTTCCGCTTCTGTTTCCGACTGGAGTTTCCTCCGGTTTCTTGGGCGACTGCCTTGAGCTTGCCGCTTCGGTGTCGGTCTTCGTCTTCACCATTAGCGTACTTGGTGGCAATCTCCATCATCCGATTTAGAGACATCTCTCTAGTTCGACCGAACTTCAGATTCAATTCTCTGTATTTAACGCCTTCTTTGAAGGCACAAACTGCTTGATGGTCTGGCACATTCTCAACCGTGTGATGCAGTGTGATCCACCTCTGGATGTAATCCCTCAGTGTTTCATCCGGCTTCTGTACGCAGGACCGCAACTCTGTAAGGCCTGCAGGTCGCTTGCAGGTTCCTTCGAAGGTTGTGATAAACACTCGGGAGAGGTCCTCCCAAGTGTAAATACTGCTGGGTGCCAACTGATTCAGCCATGCTCTGGCTGAGCCTTCTAACATGAGAGGCAAATGCTTCATGGCCACCTCATCATTGCCACCGCCAATCTGCACAGCCACTCGGTAATCTTCGAACCAAGTGTCAGGCTTGGATTCACCGGTGAACTTGCTGACTCCAGTCGCCAGTCTGAAGTTGGGAGGAATCACTGCGGCCCTGATGGCCCGACTAAAACATTCTGGCCCCGAAGCATGTACCCTGCTGCCGGCGGGCGCATCTCTGTTGTGGCCCTCTCGACGAGCTCTGTTCCTGTCAACCAAACCTTGAACGAGGATGGATCTCGCGTCAAAGCCTGGGTCCCTGGGGTCGACTGGAATCCTCTGCCCAACATTATGGGGGCGCCTGTCATCTTGATGTCGAGGCGCATATGACCCACTCCTCGGGGGAGGGGTTGGCACTCGACGTCGATCATCACGGTCGGGTCGGTGATCATACTGCTCATTTCTTCTGTACTGATCGTGCCGGTCTCCACGTCCCTCACGCCTCGGGGGCGATCTCGGGCTGTGAGCCGACTGGACTGTTTCTGTGGCAACGGATCGACTGTGGATCCTGTTCCGCGACTGAGAAACGGCAGAATTCTGGTTTCCCGCCGCTCGGAGCAACACTCTGATCTGCAACAAGCCCCTGCCAGCCTCCGACTGGGAGGGCTGAATTGACTCCGCTATACAGGCTGCGGCGGCCAAATTCTGAACTGGGGTTCGGTATACTTGCGGCGGCGGGAAGAGCTGACGTCGACTGGACTCGGGAGCTTGCTGTCGTCGACTGGACTCGGGAGCTCGCTGACGTGCTTGCTCGTTGAGTATTCGCTGTAGATTCTCCAGTCGAGTGCGCACGGCCAGGTTAGCCAAGCGCGCGTCCTCCAAGGCCCGGGCCTCGGGGGTTTCTCCAACAATAGGAGTGTGGAGCGCGTCCATGTTCCGGCGGCGAAGCTCCTCTCGCTGCAATGACGTGAGAGGTTGGGGAAGGTACTCGTCATGGGGATGCGACGGGTCGCCTCCACCCGCGCCCCCATCAGCGCGAGGGAATCCGGGAGGACTGTGTGTCCCCTCGACCGCCAGAACCTCAGCCAAAGGGTCGCTGCTATCGCACTCGGATGCGGTCTCCGTGGAGCCAGTCGACAGGTCGAACAGGCCGCAAAGGGATTTGTCGGGCTTGATTGCCGCGACTTGTGGGGCCGCCGATTGGCGGGCCACGGCGTGCCTCACCCACCACTGAAGTCTCGACCGACCTGAGCGCTTGCGCTGGTGGGAGACGGGGCGGGGAGACGATGCGGGGGCCGCCGATATTGGGTCGACGGATGTCGCAGGAGGACGCCACGAATGCACGCGCGGAAGTGCGTTCCACCGCGGACGGGGAGTGCGTCGATGTCGAGTGGCGCCTCCTGGAGCCAGGCGGAGTCGTCGGCGATGAAGGTGAGCGCGCCGAGACGGATCTCGCGGCCCTCTACCAAAACTCCGCAGGAAACCATGATCAAATGGATCAGAAAAATCGCAACTTCTCCAATTAGGCGCTAAGACTCCTGCCCCACGGTGGGCGCCAACTGTCGTGGTTCTAAGTCTGACAGTAATGTAGGGGGTGTGTATGGAGAGGCTAGATCTTAGCTATTGGGAAGTTGTAAGCACACAAGGTTTACGAGTTCAGGCCCTTCTCGGAGGAAGTAACAGTCCTACGTCTCGGTGCCCAGAGGCGGTCGATTGGATTATGTGTGTGTAGATAACAGGGGTGCGAACCCTTCACACTGAGGAGGGGGTGGTTTATATAGAGTTCGCCGGCCCCTCCTGCCCTCAGTAATGCAGGGTTTTAGGTACATTTAAGGTTGGGCGTTACTGGTAACGCCCCTAATAAAGTGTTATAATGACCATAAAGACTACTTAATAGCCGACCGTTTGCCTGCGGAGTGGCTTTAGGTCTTCTGGCAGTCGAGTGGTTGGCTTCATGGTCGAGTGATAGTTTCTTTGGTCGAGTGTCTTGAACCCGTCGAGTGGGATACCTTCAAGTCGATTGAAAGGTGACTCCTTCTAAAGATGTCTTCGGGTAGGGCTCTTTAGGACGGGTCCATGCCCCTACCCTAGGTACATAGCTTCATCACTCGCGGTTGACCAACGTAGGTCATCTCCCCGCGCACCTGGCAGGAGCAGCCGGTCCGCCCATCGCTACTCACTCTCACTAGTCAGGCCTTCTCGCACCTCACTGGATGCTCGTCCTTCTGAAGACTTCTGAATAACCATCATCAAATGCCCGTCATCCCTGCAACCATTTCTAGTTAATACAACTGCCGATTCATGCGGGGCGAGAAAGTCAAAGGCCAGGGTGCCATGTTTCAGATCTGTTCATCGATAGAAGTAGAGGACAATCCGATCGTGGACAGGAGCAGAGGAAGCAGGAGAGCAAAGGGGGTCCGTGAGGAGGCGCACTGGCGGAGCCTCTTGGAGGCCAAACGTTTTGGCACATTCCATCAGTGAAGTATGTTGACTTTAAATATTGTTTTTTCTAATAAAAAAATAAGAGGCAAGTTGATTGATCTCTATTTTTAATGGAGTAGTTGGTAGTCTCGTTTTCAGGGTTTTTTTCGTCTCATCTCCCATGGTTTTTTCGTACCTCCACCCACCTTCGCTGGTTTTTTTCGTAGATTTTTTTTCGTCACCTCCCCCCACTTCATCGGTTTATTTTCACGTCACTCTCTCACACAACGAAAGAAATCTGAACAGATCAGAACTTTCCATACTGACGCAAGTTATTTAGTAATGTAGAATCAATCACGAACAATTTCTAAAGATCAAATATAAATTAATTAATATTACCTTAAATCATTCAATCACATTAATTAGAAAACAAATATTTGAATTTCAGAAAAATGGCTCAATCACATTAACCTTACCTTAACTCACGGATGTGACTAGTAAAGCCATAATTTGCCATGCTCTGATTTTAGTGTGACTACAAAAAACCACTTTTAGATGTGACTAGTAAAGCCATAATTTGCCATGCTCTGATTTTTTATGTGACTACAAAAACCCACTTTTAGATGTGACTAGAAAATAAAGTAAAAAATGCCATGATAACAAAAGAAAGAAATAACATTATAGTAAACATGCTATAGATTACCATTTAGTTATTTTTTCATGCGATGTGGCCAAAATATTGTACTAAACACAAAAAAAACCATTCAAAATAATTGCAATGCTTTGTAAAAATATAATTGCCATGGTCTGGGTGGGAAATTGCCATGTAGTATGGCAAAACTATGCCATTTGACTCAAGTTGCCATGGTTCATAAAAAAATACTTGCTATGGTGGAGGGGGAAAATGCCATGAAGTATGGCAAATACATTCCATGTGATATGGCAATTTTGTACTCCACAAAATAAATACCCATGGCAAAAACAAACAGGGTTTGCTTATGAAACAGACTAAATTTTCATGAATCATCCCATAAGAATTTCCATGATTAACTAAAACTATATTCGCCATGTTGCATAAAAAATAAATTTTCCATAATGTGCTAACTAAAATTGTCATGCTACATGAAGTGGCGGACGAGCACCTCTCTCCGGAGCAGCCCAACACGGCAGATTCGGCGGATTCCACCGGCCATGCCCCTAGGTCGAGGTACCATCCGCCACAACAACCACCACGCTCCGTGCACACAACAGGGGGGTGATGGAGCCAGCTCGCCGGAACAGAAACTCCGAAGACCGTCAGCTCACTTACTCTCTTTGGCGTGTGTAAACAGGCAGCAGTGTACCATGTTTTTCGACAAGCTAAGGCTACGCTTGCACTTTCACACAGCTGCTTATCCCGACGCCTCCCAAGCCGGACTAATGAACAGGGCAACATGCCGCCATGAGATATTACTAGTCTCAACTTCTTGGTTGTAAGGCCGAACGTCGGAAGTTTGTGTGTATTAATTAGAAGTTTAGAACTACCATGGTTTGAGAATAAATGGGTGTAAACGATGGGTGTGGCTTGCATAAGTAAGCAGGGCAAGTGGAAGGTAGGCAAATAAATAGGGGTAGTCAACTTGTACTTCAAATATAAGCTCTGAAGGAGGAAATGTTGATGTGGGGAATTGTTATGAGTGAAGGAGGGAATGAACGCAATACATGCATAAATATGCAGAAAGGTGCATGAACCAGTGCCGCACCGAGGCAGTCCAATGACCAATCGGATCGATGGATGTCAAAACAACTGGATTGTCACTCATAGAAAAATATAATTATTATGCTACATGATATGAGGCAATTAAGTTTTTTTGCGGAAAAACTTCCAATCTATTCATCTTCAATCATGGTAGTACAACAAACACCAGAAATAAAAATTACATCTAGATCCATAAACCACCTAGCGACGAGTACAAGCGCTGAAGCGAGCCGAAGGCGCGCCGCCGTTATCACCCCTCCATCGCCGGAGTTGGGCACAACTTGTTGTAGTAGACAGTCGGGAAGTCGTCGTGCTAAGGCCCCATAGGACCAGCGCACCAGAACAACAACCGCCGCCGATGAAGAATAACGTAGGTTGGAAGGATTCAGCCCGAAGACACATGAACGTAGATGAACAACGACGAGATCCGGGCAAATCCACCAAAGATAGGTCCGTCGGAGACACACTTCCACACGCCCACGAACGATGCTAGATGCACCGCTGGAATGGGGGCTAGGCGGGGAGACCTTTATTCCAATTTCAGGGAGCCGCCACCGTCTCGCCTTCCTGAGCAGAACCCAAACCCTAATAAGAAAGGAAAAAACGACTGAAAACAGCGCCCTCCCGCCAGCCCTTGGCAGGATCTACCGCGTCCCCCATGGCCCTAGGGCCATCGTAGACGAGGCGGACCTGCGGCGGCGCCGGCGAGAGGCAGAAACCCTAGCTTTCTTTCTTGGAGGAGGAGCGAAGAGTATAGCAACTAATCGAGGCAATTAAGTTCGGTTGAAATTAACTTCAGTTGCCCCTGCTAAAATGAATAAGCAATACCTGAAAATATTATTGACTAAATTTAAAATCTTTTAGATTACCCGTGATCTAAAAGATCTTATGTTAGTTTATAGAGGGAGTACTATTCGTTGGTAATTGCAAAGTATGACCGTTGCTCACGTCAAACTATTTCTTTGATGCTCAGTGGTTGCTTGCTTTATAAGCAACTAATATTCTTATTGACTAGTATTAGGTTCTAGATAAGCATTGCTCATCAAGAAATTATATCAGGACATAAAATATTTCTATCTTGGAAGCTGTTTATCTGCACGGGGTAATCCATTGTGGGAATGGGTATACCTGAACTTATATTTGTTGGCGTTTTGAACAATGTATTGTTTCATGTTGAGTTGTATGTAGCTAAGTAAATATGTAAATCCTAGAGGACTAAAGTGTAAGAATCAGAAAAATAAGAGAAAAGGGCATGCTCGAATAGAGCAGAAGGTCCTGGAGTTTTTCCCCATGTTCTTCCTGTAAAATCCCTAGAACTCAAATCCGAATATCTCCAAATCTCAACATGGCATCGGAGCGGGTTGATCCTGCATGATCTCGCTGCGTCTTGGTCAAGCACGGTGCGGTGTTTCCGTGATTCGCGGCTGGAGCTAGCTCAGCTTGTGTCGTCGTCGCCGTCATCGGCTGCGAGGTGCCGTAGGGCGCCGTTCTCGTCCGCGAGGTGCCATAGAGCACCGTCGTGGCCGTCGTTGCATCACTGCATCGTCGCCGACTTAGTTTTGTTCTGGAAGTTGCGGCAAGGACTGCCGCGACCACCAGTCTGATGTATCCCGTCGCTGACCGGTGCGTCTGTGCTGTCACTGAAAAATTGCTTGGTGCTGCTATGTATTCACCGAGTTGTCACTATCCAAGAAGCTAGCTAGCTAGCTGGATGTCCAATTGATGCAAGGTTAGGTTATTCCATGCGATTTGGCTCAGGTGTGCACTTCAAGTACAGTTCATCCTCTGTTTGCTGTCAGTATAACTGTGTTGTGTTTTTCTAGAACCTGAGTGTGTGGTGAACTAGTGATTTGGTTGTGACTTGATTGTATGGGAGATAAAAGTAAAGAAAAGATGGGAGACGCTACTGTAGACAACTTATGTGAGAGTATGAAGAAGTTATTTGCCCAGCTTGTTGAGCAATCCCAACAAAAATCTAAAGGAACCATCACTTTGGAGCCTAACCTGGTTAGGCTTTCTGGACCTAGAAATTATTTTAGTTGGTCACGGCATGCTACTCTGATTTTAGGCTCTCATGGCCTCAAACATTTTTTGGATGACACTTCTGTGAAACCAGATGATAAACTGGAGTTGGAGCAATGGGAACAGAATGAGCAGCGTGTTATGGTGTGGTTGTTGGGGTCGATGGGGCCTTCAGTTCGTGAGCAGGTTGAGAACCTACACACTGTAGCAGAAGTGTGGAAGGAATTTGGACAGCAACTCTCTGGCAAAACAAAAAAGATGTAAGTGACAAGGGTGCTCCATGAGATGATAAATCTTAAACAAGGCGAGAGGTCTATAACAGATTATGCCGGTGAACTAAAAAGGTTATACAGAGACTTTGAGTTTTTTCATCCTTTCAAGTGTAATGATCCAAAAGACTTGGCTCTTCTTCGTGAATGGTTTCAGCCCATTCTTGTTCGAACTTTTCTAGAAGGGCTAAACAAAGAGTTTGATCTTCGAAGATAAATGATCTATTCCGCTCCAGATTGGCCCACCCTTGATGAGGCTGTATCTAGTGTTCTTGAAGAGGAGACTCGGTTATCAAACCAAGTCATGACCCCACATGCAAGTGCTGACACTCGTGTTGCTCTCTCTTCACAGGCTCATGCTACATCTTCTGTTGCTTCTAACAATGATCAAGCAAATTCTACTAAGTTTGAGTACAGGAGGAAACCAGAGGTAGTATGTGATCACATCAAGCAAACTGGCCACATAAAGAAGAATTGTTTTGACCTGATTGGATATCCACCTGGGTGGCAACAATGACATGGCCGGCTCAAGTTTGGTGATGCCCGAGGGAAGAAGCAAGATCATGTGCATCTCACTTCATCCACAAGTGAATTATCAGTGGCAACTGCACAAGCTCTCGAGAGAATTTAAATCAAAACTCTTAGCTGCATCCAATGAAGTTCCTGTTGGCTCTGTGTCCAGTTACCATGCATATCATGGTGCGAACTACTCGCATCATCCAATTAAATCTGCATATTCTCCTTGGATAATAGATTCTAGAGCTACTAACCATATGAAAGGTTCCCCTAAGGAGTTCTCTTCTTATATTCCTAGATCAGGAAAAGATAGGGTTCGTATAGCTGATGGATCCTCAGCCGCTATAATGGGGAGTGGAACTATTAGTTGTACACCTTCTTTATCTTAACCCTAGTTTTACATGTTCCAGATTTTCCAGTAAATCTTCTCTCTGTTAGTTCAATTATGAACTCGCTTAATTGTAGAGCTTGGTTTGAACCTTTCTTTTGTGTCTTCCAGGAACTAAAGACAGGGAAGATACTTGGGACTAGCACCGAGCGTGATGGTCTATACTACCTCGACAATGTTGCAGCCCCGCTTGCACTTGCTGCATGTACCTCATCCACAGATGAGTTGCTATTACTCCACTGCAGACTTGGCCATTTGTCTTTCCATGTTTTATCTCGTGTATTTCCCTCTTTGTTTGCTTCTTGCTACAAGGACAAGCTTGTATGTGATGCATGTGAACTTGCTAAGCATACAAGGGCCACGTATCCTACTAGTAGTGAAAGAAGTCAAACTCCCTTTGAGATTATTCACTCGGATGTTTGGGGACCTTCTATCACAACCTCTCTTTTGGGAGAACCTTGGTTTGTAACATTTATTGATGGTTTTAGTCGATGTACCTGGCTTTACCTACTCAAACAAAAATGTGATGGTTTCTCCGCATTCAAAGATTTCTACGCTTTGGTATGCAACCAATATAATGCAAAGGTGAAATTTTTTCGTTCACACAATGGCACTGAGTATGTTAATAATGATTTTGATTATCTTCTCTCCTCCAATGGCATTATACACCAAACAACATGTGTTGATACTCCTTCTCAAAATGGTGTCGCTGAACATAAAAATAGACATTTATTGGAGGTTGCACGTTCTCTCATGTTTACAATGCATGTGCCAAAGTTTCTTTGGGTGAGGCAGTTAAAACAGCAACATATTTGATAAGCCTTATGCCCTCACGCATTCTAGATTTAAAAACCCTAATTGAATGTTTGAGTGGTTCGAATGCTTTTATTTTGCCACCAAAAGTGTTTGGATGTGTTTATTTTGTACACGATTATAGAAATTTAGTAGGAAAACTTGATCCTCGTGTTGTTTGTTGTATTTTTGTTGGGTATTCTCCCACTCAAAAAGGCTATCGCTGTTGGCGCCCAGTTGAGCGGCCGTTTTTTGTGAGCATGGATGACTTTTCGTGAAAATGAGTCATTTTATCCCCCTACCTTTGGTGCATGCCATCCTTCTTCCTCTACCACTCCTATCTCTAGGATTGGTCGAGAGGGGGAGAATGTTGTTGGTAGAGATGTTATTATTCGTTCCATCCCTGTTCCTTCACTTGGCGACACACATCAATATGGGCTAGGTACACAGGGGGGGGGGACACAAACACGATGAACCCGAGTGAGAATAATAGCAACTCCAGTGTTCAAGAGGGGCATGAACCTGACATGTCATCTACTGAACATGTCGTACAACCCATCACTCCGGTGTCTCCAGATTCCATGTCACTGTCCCCTAATCCAGTGATACTAGACACACTAGAGCAAGGTACTGAACCATCTACTGTTATACCAAACCTTCCTATTGTTCATGATCTTCCTATTGCTCTACGTAAGCCTGTTAGACGTCTAGTTACACCACCACATCTGAAGGATTATGTTGGCCACAAACATGACATCGCCAAGTTCATCTCCTATGATAATTATAATCCTTTGTTCAAAAGTCTTATTGCTTCCCTTGACTCTATATCCATACCCAAAGACAGGAGATGGGCCATGCAGGACACTAAGTGGAAAACAACAATGATCGAGGAAATGAAAGCTTTGGAGAAAAATAGAACTTGGGAGCTTGTGACGATGCCAATGGGTAAAGAGCCTGTGGGCTACAAGTGGGTGTACACGGTCAAGCAAAATCCTGACGGTAAAGTGGAATGGTACAAAGCTCGCCTAGTAGCGAAGGGATATACCCAAACATATGGGAGTGACTATGATGAGACATTCGCACCGGTTGCAAAAATGAACTTGGTAAGAACTCTAATAGCATGTGCAGCAAACCTTGGGTGGGACTTATTCCAACTAGATGTGAAGAATGCATTCTTGCATGGTGATCTTCAAGAGGAAATATATATGCAAATTCCACCTGGTTTTAGCACTGCTCAAACTAAAGGTAAAGTCCTATGCTTAAATCGATCCTTGTATATATGGCTTGAAGCAATCCCCGCGCGCTTGGTTTGATCGTTTTCGGCGAGCAATGCTCTGGATGGGTCATAACCAAAGCAATGCGGATCACACTTTGTTCTATAAACGTAATGCAAGGAATGTTGCTATTTTAATAGTTTATGTTGATGATATTGTTATCACCGGGGATGACGCTGAAGAGATTGCTTGTTTAAAATTCCAATTGGCACGAGAGTTTGAGATCAAAGACTTGGGGCTACTTCGATACTTTCTTGGGATTGAAGTCTCTCGTAGCTCAAAGGGAATTTATCTCTCTCAAAGAAAATATGTCTTAGATTTGCTCTCCAAGACCGGATTGTCTGGGTGTCGCCCGGCTCCTACCCCATTTGAGCAAAATCATCGTCTTCATGATGGAGATGGAGGGCATGTTGATCAAGAGCGCTATCAAAGACTTGTTGGGTGGTTAATTTATCTATCTCACACCCGTCCCGATATTGCTTTTGTTGTAAGTGTTGTAAGTCAGGTCATGCATGATCCTCGAACTCATCATATGGATGTTGTTGTTCGAATAATTTGATACCTCCAGGGTTTTCATGGTCGAGGATTATTATACACATCACATGGCCATTTGCAAGTAGAGTGCTACACTAACGCGGATTGGGCCGGTTCCAAGGACGAACGAAGATCGACATCGGGCTATTGCACATTTGTTGGAGGTAACCTTGTTACATGGCGTAGCAAGAAGCAAAGTGTTGTAGCATGATCTACAGCTGAAGCGGAATATAGATCCATGGCACATGGTGTCTGTGGAGTTCTATGGCTACGGATTCTATTGATGGAACTAGGCCTATTTCCAATCAAAACTATTAATGTTGTACGGTGATAATAAGGCAGCCCTCGATACTGCTAACAATCCTATGCAACATGATCGAACAAAGGACATTCAGATAGACCGTCACTTCATTAAGGAGAAGCTGGATCTCGGGATTATCTGCATGTCATATGTAAATTCATCAAATCAATTAGCAGATATACTCACGAAGGGTTTGCCTGATAGATTATTTTCTACCTTCTGTAGCAAGATGGGGTTGTCGAGTTTTATGTAGCTAAGTAAATATGTAAGTCCTAGAGGACTAGAGTGTAAGAAGCACAATAATAAGAGAAGAGGGCCTGCTTGAACAGAGCAGAAGGTCCTGGAGTTTTTCCCCATGTTCTTCCTGTCAAATCTCTAGAACTCAAATCCGAATATCTCCAAATCTCAACAATTAAAAAAGGAAGAAAGACCCGTGTGTATTTTAAAAAAAAAAATTGTATGGTTGTTTTATGTTCTTGTGTACGGCGAGTTACTAGAGATTAGCGCGTGCTTTGCCGCGGGAATTGGCTGGTGAAAATTAGGATTGATAACATGAGAACCAAAACTAATATACATATGACTTATTATATTTGATTATGTATAGTTGTAAAATATTTATTGAATATAAGTAGAATAATTGAATGGAAAAAAAATTCCCATGGATGGTTGAATGTTGTGATGGGTCTTTTTTCATGCATGATTGCATGTCGAGGCGGGCCTTATGGCATCCATAATTTTATCTTATTATGAGGTGGCATATTTGCATGTTAAGATAAATAAGTAGCGAGGATGACTCTCGTAGATACATAAAATATGAGCCCGTTTCTAAAGTCTTCTTTTGTCTTTATGAGACAAATGGGAGTTATGCATAAGACTCTACATATAGACATGTATAAAAATAAGACTCTAGAACTCTTTATCTGATTGGACATAAGACTCTAGATATAGACATGTATAAAAATATCAGAACTAACACGCTTCTGCAGAAAATAGGCTCGCCTCAGCAAAGCTGTCACCTCCTTCAGCGACAGCCCTTGCACACAGACGCATTGATCTAGACGCCATGCAACTCCTCCCCTTGTTGCCTGGTGCCGTCACGCCGAGGACGCCGCCGACCCATTCCAGCACCTCAGCACATTGACGAATCGACCTTCGCCGCAACAAGGCAATCAGTCAACGGCTCCCACGTCCTCTGCAGCCATGCCTGACGTGAACGCACTCGTGCCTACCGAGCAGTACTTTGGCCTCAACTCGGATGCGGCAACGTAGTCTCCTGTTTCTGGTCAGGTACGTTAGTACCACACCACTACATTGATAGCATCATGCGCTGCTTCCATCAATCAATAATCAATGGTATAAACGACCTAGGATGATCGTATGCACATATTAGCATAGGGGAGTTGGTCATCTAGTGATTGATTATACCGTTTATACATATACGCACTCCATGGAGATTGATTATACCGTTTATACGTATACTCACTCCATGGAGAGACCAGGAGAAGAGTACTGCTACCGTAGCTTTTGATGGTCCTAAACATACTTGTGATTTGGTATTGATTAGTCTACAAGTTTACAACGAGATGGGGAGCTCGCAGGTGTTGGGAACCATTCTGGTTTCGCATGCCTCGCTTCCCTCCTCTGGGAGCTCACATGAGAAGCAGCTCTCTCGCTGGGAGACCGGCACGGTCATCCCATTGAATCGGTCCCTCGACATATATTCTCCGACTCAGAGCTGAAGCTGATGTACATGCCTTTGCCTACTAACCAATTGACCATCAACCGCAACAGCACTGCAGTAACGGATGTCGCTAAAGCTAGGAAGTTGCTTTCTACCGGACTGTATAGTATTTGACACATATTCCCTCTGTAAAGAATTTAAATGCTCCTATATTTCTTTATAGAAGGGGTATCAAAAAAAATTCATATGCACGTTCCCACCCAAATATATTCGATGCAACATGAGAGCCTTCTATTGTAGCTATAATGATTACCACCAAGGGACATGGAACAAGTTTGCAACGTTGTTCGAGGGAGAACGTTAGCGCGCACATAGGTAACATAGCATACACATTTGACGCATGCACCCGGTGGCCGAATTTTGTGTTTTTACCATTTTCGCATACCAATTCAGGATCTGACCCCGATTGGAAATAATTTTGGGATTTGACCCTTTTTCTTACTGCCAGGGGTGCTGGCGGTAGGGTTAGACATCCTACCTCCAGGGTCCCTGGCGGTAAGGTACTTATCCACGTCAGCTAGCAGAGACGGCCGCCGTCCCCCTCCGTCGCACCCTACCACCACAGTCCCTGGCGGTAGGGTGCAAGCAGTTATTTCGCCCGACCCCCCGCCCCTGCCCATCTCCCCACCCCTCCCCCTCCCACAGCAGGCAGTTCTTACTTACCCCCCTCGCCCCTCTCTCCCTCTCTCATCTCCTCTACTCTCCCCCTCGGATCTTCACCATTTCTTCATCTTTTTTGCGGATCAAGATGGCCCCGAAGAGAGAAATGTAAGCTCCTCCGATCCCTCCAAATAGTTTTTGCAAACTTGCTTCTGATTCGACGCATTATTTACTTGAAATCCCTCATCTTTCTGAACTTAGATTGGAATTTTTTTTCACCTAGGATTGTTTTAGCTTGATTGTAGTTCTAGTTCTTAGTTCTTTAGTAACTAGTGGTATTGAATATGAACTCTAATCAATAGTTCATATGTTAGTGTGAAGATGAACCCTAGTTCATAATTTTTTTTGTTAAAAAATATGATGTAATGCATGTCGGAGGACTTGTTTTGTTTTATGATGCATGTTGATATGATGATATGAAGATGTTGTTTGGAGAAAATACATTCAAGATGAACTCTATTTAATAAAATGTTAAAAAAATGATGATATGATGCAGGTTGGAGGATTTTATTTTGATATGATGCATGTTGATATAATGTGATCCATCATGTGTAGTATATGTTGTTGGAGGAATATGCTTAAGATGAACCCTAGTTCATGTAACCAAGAAATTTCTTTTTTTATTTATGTATGCTTATGCTTATAATGCTCTTATGCTTATGATGCTTTTAATTATGAAATTTTATTAAGGCGGTCACCTCTTGCGGACAACATCGGCCCACGGTACTCCATGCTTGACTATGCATTCGACAAGGGTCATCGTGCCCATCTCATAGAGAACGGAGTGGTAAGTAATTTGAAGGAAATATTGATCAAAGTTTTCGGATTGATGAAAATAAGTTCCTAACTTTTGCCATCCACTTTTGGACAGATGCTCCAGCTGTACGCTTCGTACTTCAAGAGAGCCCGACTATTGGGTTTCGTGTTCCAGTTCAAGCGTCAGCCGCCGATGTTTGTCCACGCAGCTCTGACATCTTTGATTGACCGGTGGCAACTGGCGACCCATTCTTTCCATCTCCCATGCGGGGAGATAACGGTGACCCTCGAGGATTGGGCGATGATTACTGCCATGCCGATCGATGGTCAAGCACTCACCGGGCGAGTGGAGAGGACCAACTGGCAAAAGAGGGTTACCACCCTCATCTGCCACTGCCCCGGTGCTAAGGATAATCGTACATCCGGTGTATCGTTGCCCTGGCTCTCGAAGCACCGGAAGACATGCCCCGAAGACGCCGATGAGGCGACTATGGAGTGGTCCGCGAGGGCCTACCCATGGTATCTTCTCACAGAGGTCATGTTTCCAGACAGCTCCGGGAACTCTGCCAACTAGTCGTATCTGTTCTTCCTAGCCGACTGGGATGCAGGGTATAGTTGGGGAACCGCATCTCTTGCCTACTTATACCTTTTAGGTAAGAGAGTATCTCATTGCCTACCTACGAAAGTATGTCCATGACATTTTGTTATATATGATCCTCATTTGATGTTTTGCAGCTTGACGACGCAACCCAGAGGACAGGAGACAAGTACAATATGGGTGGCTTTGTGTGGGCCTTCTCCATTTAGATGTGGGAGTGGCTACCGGTGGGGCGCCTAAAGAAGCTACAAAGACACCCATGGGGTGCCTATATGGCGACGCTACTCAACACCCCACCGTAGCTTACGAGTGGGACGTTGTCAAACTCTACACAGGCCTAAACAAGGCTTCGTACAAGACCTACACCAACGAGATGGACGCTTTGATGACTACGCTGGTATATGAACTCGCTCACCACCTTTCTCTGTGATTCCACTTTTGACCAAGAGTGGGAACCTACCAATGTATATGTAATAGGTAAACTGGTGGCCGTATCATGACCGAGAGTGGGACTTGGACCTGAACGTGATGTGCGATGCAGACAGTGGTCTTTGGCGGTGCATCGTGCCCATGATCTGTATGTACGCCGTCGAGTGGCACTTGCCACACCTCGTGGCCGCGCAGTTTGGGATGCATCAGCATACTCCGTCGTATTTATAATTTTTGATTGTTTCATGCCAATATTATACAACTTTCACATGTTTTTGGCAACAATTTATATGATTTATTGGACTAACACATTGATCCAGTGCCCACTGCCAGTTCCTATTTTCTGCATGTTTTTTGTGTCGCGGAGTATCCATATCAGACGAAGTCCAAAGGCAATAAAATTTCACGAAGAATTATTTTGGAATATATGTGATTTTTGGGAGTTGGAATCACCGCAAACGGAGGCCCGTGGTGGGCACAACCGACCAAGGCGTGCCAGAGGATCCAGGCATGGCGTGGTGGGTTGTGCCCACCTTGTACGTCGGTTGGTCCTCTACTTCGGGCGCAAGGAAGTTTATATCCGGAAAAAAATCATGTTAAAATCTCATCGCAATCGAAGTTATGGATCTCCGGGAATATAAGAAATGGTTTTCGGACAGATCTGGGAACGCGAAACAGATGAGAACATAGAGGGAGATCCAATCTCAGAGGGGCTCCCGCCCCTCTGCTGCCATAGAGACCATGGACCAGAGGGGGTACTCTCCTCCCATCTAGGGGGAGGCCAAGGAATAAGATGAAGGAGGGGGGGCTCTCTCCCCCTCTCTCCCGGTCACGCCGGAGTACCGCCGGGGCAACGATCGGGACGACGATCTACATCAACAATCTTGCTACCGTCAACACCAACTCTCCCCCCCCCCCTCTATGGAGCGGTGTAACACCACTTCTCCCCGCTGTAATCTCTACTTAAACATGGTGCTCAACTCCATATATTATTTCCCAATGATCTATGGTTATGCTATGATGTTTGTCTAATGCCCCGGACACACCCGCCGGTGGTCGTTACTCCTGGCAGGATCTGGACTGGCCCCATAGATCAATACTAGTCTTTTCTGTGCACTTTGTCCTCACTCGTGCGCACCCGGGAGCAACTTCCTGGTCGGTCACCCATCCTGAAACTACTCCAAGCTGAGCACGCTTAACTTTGGAGTTCTGTCTGAATGGGCTCCCGGAAAAGAAGAAATTCCTTATTGATATGAGTAGTCTATCATCCCTAATAAGCCAGGCTATCACATACACCCCCACTCAGAGGAACCGATGTCCTCGTCGGGCCACAGGAACGTTCCCTCTTGGCACGTACGTCTGTGCTTCCAGTCCAGTACATGTGTCATGTCGTGTGCCACGACGGGTCACAAACGTCATGAACAACATGACCACACACCTGTCCGCAACCATCCGTGTAACCGCGAGGGTCGGCTCTGATACCAACTTCTAACGCCACGGACATACCTGTCGGTGGTCGTTTCTCCTGGCGGGATCTAGACTGGCCCCACAGATCAATACTAGTCTTTTCTGTGCACTTTGTCCTCACTCGTGCGCACCCGGGAGCAACTTCCCGGTCGGTCACCCATCCTGAAACTACTCCAAGCTGAGCACGCTTGACTTTGGAGTTCTGTCTGAATGGGCTCCCGGAAAAGAAGGAATTCCTTATTGTAACGCCCTCGATGCGGCTATATCTCCCACGTGTCGAAGCACGACTTAGAGGCATAACCACATTGAAAGCAATGTCGCAAGTGAGGTACTCTTCACACAACCCATGCAACACAAAGGGAAAGAGATACATAGTTGGCTTACAATCGCCACTTCACACAATACATGAATAAAGCATTACATCATCCAGATACAAACAAGGTCCTACTACGGAACCAAAATAAAAGAAGACTACCCCAAATGCTACACAGATCCCCGATCGACCCCAACTGGGCACCACTACTGATCAACTAGAATGAAACCACACAAACGACAAGATCTTCATCGAGCCCCTCCTTGAGCTTGGTTCCGTCACCTGCACGGTATCATCGGCACCTGCAAACTGGTTTTGGAAGTATCTGTGAGTCACGGGGACTCAACAATCTCACACCCTCACGATCAAGACTATTTAAGCTTACGGGTAAGGTAAAGGTATACGGTGGAGCTGCAGCAAGCGACTAGCATATATGGTGGCTAACATACGCAAATGAGAGCGAAAAGCGAAGGCAAAAGCATGGTCGAGAATCTATGATTAAGAAGTGAACCTAGAACAACCTACGTCAAGCATTACTCCAACACCGTGTTCACTTCCCGGACTCCGCCGAGAAGAGACCATCACGGCTACACACACGGTTGATGTATTTTAATTAAGGTCAACTTTAGGTTTTCTACAACCGGACATTAACAAATTCCCATCTGCCCATAACTGCGGGCACGGCTTTCGAAAGTTCAAATCCCTACAGCGGTGTCCCAACTTAGCCCATCACAAGCTCTCACGGTCAACAAAGGATATTCCTTCTCCCAAGACAAGCCGATCAGACTCGGCATCCCGGTTACAAGACATCCTCGACAATGGTAAAACAAGTCCAGCAAGACCACCCATTGTGCCCACAAATCCCGATAGGAGCTGCTCATATCTCGTTCTTAGGGCACATCGGATAAGCTAAGCGTACGGGAGCCAACGTAAGCCAAGTTGCCAAGGGACGGCCCCGCACGGTGCTCTGGGTTGGGCCAACACTTAGACAAGCTCTGGACCGGGGGTTTAAAATAAAGATGACCCTTGGGCTGGTCTAACCCAAGGGAAAAAGAGGCTAGGTGGCAAATGGTAAAACCAAGGTTGGGCCTTGCTGGAGGAGTTTTATTCAAAGCGAACTGTCAAGGGGTTCCCATTATAACCCAACCGTGTAAGGAACGCAAAATCCGGGAACATAACACCGATATGACAGAAACTAGGGCAGCAAGATTCACTAGTAGAAAAGGGGGCAACGGTCCAGCCCGGGTCAGCCCATTAGTCCCAGTTCAGTCCAAAACCGGGACCAATGGGGGCATTGGACCCGGTTCGTGAGCCCAGGGGGCTGGCCGGGCCACGTTGGCCATTGGTCCCGGTTCATCTGGACCTTTTGATCCCGGTTGGTGGGACGAACCGGGACCAATGGGCCTCGCGCCTGGCCCACCACCATTGGTCCCGGTTGGTGGCTTGAACCGGGACCAAAGGCTCCCCTTTAGTCCCGGTTCATGCCACCAACCGGGACCAATGAGGTTCCTATATATACCCCCTCGCGTAAGAGCAGAGCACACTGCTCTGTTTTTTTCTGGCCGAGGGGGAGAGGGCTTGGTGGTGCTCTAGCTCACCTCCTATGCACACAAGGTGTTCGATGGAATGCCCGAGCCACACTACTTAAGCTTTCTCCTCTCCAAGCTCGACCTCCAAGCTCCATTTTCCTCAATATTTGTCTAGGTTTAGCGGTCCGCCACGCCCCGTCCCCGTCTTCACCACCGTCGATTACCCGCGCCGAGCTCATCGCCGGCACCACCGTGGTGAGCCTCTTGTTCATATCTTCTTTCTGGAAGGAAAAATATTCTTACTTTTATGTTTACATAGATACTTGTATTATTTTCTTACTTTTATTATTGCATCTTATATAGTGCGATGGTTTTGGTATCCGCCCCCGTCGGCCCTCGTCCTTTCTATGATTCGGATGTGGCATATATATTATCTTTATAACTATTGGTTCATTTATTGTTTGTGAAAATTATGCCAACCAACGTGACATTGATTTTATTTATGTAGGATGTATGTGAATCAGAAATTCCAACCGACCCTATTGTCGAGAGGTTAAATTTAGTTGAAGAAGAAAACAATTTGTTGAAGGAAAAAATAAAAAAATTGAGGAGGAGAAGATGATATTGGAGTTGCATGTTGCGGATGTCGTCGATGATCACAAGATCAAGATGGATGCAATGCGCTTGAAGATTAGAAAGATTAGAAAATATGCCACTGATACTGTGGCTGGGTATCATTATGCCATTGGATCAATTGTTACCTTGGTTGCGATTATGATCGCATTTGTTTTCGCATTGAAATGTTTTACATAGTTTCAATGTATGGTTTAATTAATTAGATGCTCTGGAGAGCTATATGTTGTTAGATGAGAACAATGTATGTACTTTGGTTTTAATGTGATGATGAACTTCTATTAATTTGGACACCTAATTATATATAATGCACGCAGATGAACCGGCAATGGATGCACGGTGACAGACACACCTCCGAGTACATTAAGGGCGTGCATGAGTTTCTCGATGCAGCTAAGGCAAACAAGCAGAATGGTTTTATGTGTTGTCCATGCACTGAATGTGGGAATACGAGGTCTTACTCTAACCAGAAAATCCTTCACTCCCACCTGCTTTACAAGGGTTTCATGCCACACTATAATGTTTGGACGAGGCACGGAGAAATAGGGGTTATGATGGAAGACGATGAAGAAGAAGAGTACGATGACAACTATGTGCCCCCTGAATACGGTGATGCTACAACGGGGGGAGTTGGTGAATATCGAGAGGAACCAGGCGATGTGCCCAATGATGCTGCAACGGGTGAAGCTGCTGAAGATCAAGAGGAACCAGACGATGTGCCCGATGATGATGATCTCCGCCGGGTCATTGTCGATGCAAGGACGCAATGCGAAAGTCAAAAGGAGAAGCTGAAGTTCGATAGCATGTTAGAGGATCACAAAAAAGGGTTGTACCGCAATTGCAAAGATGGCAACACAAAGGTCGGTACCGTACTGGAATTGCTGCAGTGGAAGGCAGAGAATGCTGTGGCTGACAAAGGATTTGAGAAGCTACTGAAAATATTGAAGAAGAAGCTTCCAAAGGATAACGAATTGCCCGATAGTACATACGTAGCAAAGAAGATCGTATGCCCTCTAGGATTGGAGGTGGAGAAGATACATGCGTGCCCTAATGACTGCATCCTCTACCGCGGTGCATACAAGGATCTGAACGCATGCCCGTTATGCGGTGCATTGCGGTATAAGATCAGACGAGATGACCCTGCTGATGTTGACGGCGAGCCCCCCCCCCCCCAGGAAGAGGGTTCCTACGAAGGTGATGTGGTATGCTCCTATAATACCACGGTTGAAACGTCTGTTCAGAAACGAAGAGCATGCCAAGTTGATGCGATGGCATAGTGAGGACCGGAAGAAAGACGGGGAGTTGAGAGCACCCGCTGACGGGTCGAGTGGAGAAAAATCGAGAGAAAGTACTGGGATGAGTTTGCAAAGGACCCAAGGAATGTATGGTTTTCTTTAAGCGCGGATGGCATTAATCCTTTCGGGGAGCAGAGCAGCAATCAAAGCACCTGGCCCATGACTCTATGTATGTATAACCTTCCTCCTTGGATGTGCATGAAGCGGAAGTTCATTATGATGCCAGTTCTCATCCATCGCCCTAAGCAACCCGGCAACAACATTGATGTGTACCTAAGGCCATTAGTTGAAGAACTTTTACAGCTGTGGAATGGAAACGGTGTACGTACGTGGGATGAGCACAGACAGGAGGAATTTAACCTAAAGGTGTTGCTGTTCCTGACCATCAACGATTGGCCCGCTCTCAGTAACCTTTCAAGGCAGACAAACAAAGGATACCACGCATGCACACACTGTTTAGATGACACTGAAAGTATATACCTGGACAAATGCAGGAAGAATGTGTACCTGGGCCATCGTCGATTTCTTCCGACCAACCATCAATGTCGAAAGAAAGGAAAGCATTTCAATGGCGAGGCAGATCACCGGAAGAAGCCCACCATGCGTACCGGTGATCGCGTACTTGCTATGGTCAATGATTTACACGTAATCTTTGGAAAGGGTCCTGGCCGACTAGCTGTTCCGAATGACGCTGAGGGACACGCACCCATGTGGAAGAAGAAATCTATATTTTGGGACCTACCCTACTGAAAAGACCTAGAGGTCCGCTCTTCAATCGACGTGATACTCGTGACGAAGAACCTTTGCGTGAACCTGCTAGGCTTCTTGGGCGTGTATGGGAAGACAAAAGATACACCTGAGGCACGGGTGGACCTGCAACGTTTGCACGAAAAAGACGGCATGCCTCCGAAGCAGTATAAAGGTCTTGCCAGCTACGCTCTTATGAAAGAAGAGAAAGAAATCTTCTTTTAATGCCTAATCAGTATGAAGGTCACGACTGGCTTCTCGTCGAATATAAAGGGAATAATAAATATGCCAGAGAAAAAGTTTCAGAACCTAAAGTCTCATGCCTGCCACGTGATTATGACGCAACTCCTTCCGATTGCATTGAGGGGGCTTCTACCAGAAAACGTCCGATTAGCCATTGTGAAGCTATGTGCATTCCTCAATGCAATCCCTCAGAAGGTGATCGATCCAAAAATCGTACCAAGGCTAAGGAGTGATATGGCGCAATGTTTTGTCAGTTTCGAGCTGGTGTTCCCACCATCCTTTTACAATATCATGACGCACGTCCTAGTTCATCTAGTCGATGAGATTGTCATCCTGGGGCCCATATTTCTACACAATATGTTCCCCTTTGAGAGGTTCATGGGAGTCCTAAAGAAATATGTCTATTACCGTGCTAGGCCAGAAGGAAGCATCTCCATGGGCCATCAAACAGAGGATGTTATCGGGTTTTGTGTTGACTTCATTCCTGGCCTTAAGAAGATAGGTCTCCCTAAATCGCGGTTTGAGGGGAGACTGACTGGAAAAGGCACTCTTGGAAGTGACTTAATAATATGCAGGGACAGATATTCTTGGTCTCAAGCACACTACACAGTTCTACAGAACTCTACCTTGGTGACCCCGTATGTCGATGAACACAAGAACAGTCTGCGCTCCAAACACCCGGAGCAGTGCGACGACTGGATTACATGAGAACACATGAGGACTTTCAGCAGTTGGTTGGAAACACGTCTCACAGGTGACAACATTGTTTGTGATGAGCTGTACTTGTTGTCCAGGGGACCATCTTTGACTGTATTGACTTACAAAGGATACGAGATAAATTGGAATACATTTTACACGATCGCCCAAGATCAAAACAACACCAACCAAAACAACGGTGTCCGCTTTGATGCAGCAACCGAGAGCGGAAAGGACACATATTATGGTTACATAGTGGACATATGGGAACTTGACTATGGACATGATTTTAAGGTCCCTTTGTTGAAGTGCAAATGGGTCAATCTGTTAGGCGGCGGGGTATAGGTAGACCCACAATACGGAATGACAACAGTGCATCCGGAAAGGGGGGGCGAGACAAGCCAGAATTCTGTGTGTAGGAAGAAAAATTATACGTGGTACCTATTGCTATTAGGGGTAACGAGATCGATAGGGGAGGGGGAGGGGGGGACCCTCCCCCCCCCCCCCCCCCCCCCGCTCATCCCCCCTTAGAATCGTCCCTAGTCATGCTAGTCTCTTCAGTCAATGCTCTATATTTATCCGGTTGTTATATTTTTGCCCAGGGTAAAGTATTTCCTGAGCACCCAAGAAAAAGGACTCGGCACACTTGCCTTTGAAAACTAATGGTCAGCTGAGTCATATATGTCATTGGGTGTGAAACTTTGTGTATGGGAAAAGTGCACCAGGCAATGCTCCATTGAAGCAAAAGCTAACACCAATCTCATAAAAATAAAAGATGGTACATCATGCTATAGACTATGTCGATCACATTACTATAGAATACACGTCGAGAACACTAGGTTGAAATTAATTAGTGGTGTGCTACTAAAACTAATAACAAGAACATTGGTAATTTTGAAGGTACAAATTTAGTGCAAAGAAATGATAATGCTTATACAAAATGAACTGCACATGCCTCTGGTCCTGTCTTCGTCCTCGCGGTTGGCCAACGCAGGTCCATCTCCCCGCGCACCTGGCAGGAGCAGCCGGTGGCTCCGCCCATCGCTATTCACTCTCACTAGTCAGGCCTCCTCGCACCTCAATGGATACTCGTCCTACTAAAGACTTGTGAATAACCATCATCAAATGCCAGTCATCCCTGCAACCATTTCTAGTTGACTTTTTTTTATAGGAGGCCTGGGGGCGAAAAAAAATGAAACGAACCCAAGGGCTAACCCTCGTGGACTTTTTTTATAGGAGAAACTCTGTGAGCACCGCGCGTCCGAACCGGGGCTCGAACTCCGGTGGGCTAGCAGCAATCTCAGGTGCCCAACCAATGGGTCGATGCCCCGTCGTCAGGGAAAGGGGGGGGGCGAGACAAGCCAGAATTCTGTGTGTAGGAAGAAAAATTATACGTGGTACCTATTGCTATTAGGGGTAACCCCCTCCCCCCCCCCCCCCCTTAGAATCGTCCCTGGTCATGCTAGTCTCTTCAGTCAATGCTCTATATTTATCCGATTGTTATATTTTTGCACAGGGTAAAGTATTTCCCAAGCACCCGAGAAAAAGGAATCGGCACACT
Source organism: Triticum monococcum (assembly GCA_034509565.1). NCBI lineage: Eukaryota > Viridiplantae > Streptophyta > Magnoliopsida > Poales > Poaceae > Triticum > Triticum monococcum. Next base: position 704,752,408 of record CM067847.1, read on the forward strand.
TGCCTTTGAAAACTAATGGTCAGCTGAGTCATATATGTCATTGGGTGTGAAACTTTTTGTATGGGAAAAGTGCACCAGGCAATGCTCCATTGAAGCAAAAGCTAACACCAATCTCATAAAAATAAAAGATGGTACATCATGCTATAGACTATGTCGATCACATTACCATAGAATACACGTCGAGAACACTAGGTTGAAATTAATTATTGGTGTGCTACTAAAACTAATAACAAGAACATTGGTAATTTTGAAGGTACAAATTTAGTGCAAAGAAATGATAATGCTTATACAAAATGAACTGCACATGCCTCTCGTCCTGTCTTCGTCCTCGCGGTTGGCCAACGCAGGTCATCTCCCCGCGCACCTGGCAGGAGCAGCCGGTGGCTCCGCCCATCGCTACTCACTCTCACTAGTCAGACCTCCTCGCACCTCACTGGATGCTCGTCCTTCTGAAGACTTGTGAATAACCATCATCAAATGCCCGTCATCCCCGCAACCATTTCTAGTTAATACAACTGCCGATTCATGCGGGGCCAGAAAGTCAAAGGCCAAGGTGTCATGTTTCAGATCTGTTCATCGATAGAAGGAGAGGACAATCCGATCGTGGACAGGAGCAGAGGAAGCAGGAGAGCAAAGGGGGTCCGTGAGGAGGCGCACTGGCGGAGCCTCTTGGAGGCCAAACGTTTTGGCACATTCCATCAGTGAAGTATGTTGACTTTAAATATTGTTTTTTCTAATAAAAAAAAGAGGCAGGTTGATTGATCTCTATTTTTAATGGAGCAGTTGGTAGTCTCGTTTTCAGGGTTTTTTTCGTCTCACCTCTCATGGTTTTTTTGTACCTCCACCCACCTTCCCTGGTTTTTTTCGTAGATTTTTTTTCGTCACCTCCCCCACTTCATCGGTTTATTTTCGCGTCACTCTCTCACACAACGAAAGAAATCTGAACAGATCAGGACTTTCCATACTGACGCAAGTTATTTAGTAATGTAGAATCAATCACGAACAATTTCTAAAGATCAAATATAAATTAATTAATATTACCTTAAATCACTCAATCACATTAATTAGAAAACAAATATTTGAATTTCAGAAAAATCGCTCAATCACATTAACCTTACCTTAACTCACGGATGCGACTAGTAAAGCCATAATTTGCCATGCTCTGATTTTAGTGTGACTACAAAAAACCACTTTTAGATGTGACTAGTAAAGCCATAATTTGCCATGCTCTGATTTTTTATGTGACTACAAAAACCCACTTTTAGATGTGACTAGAAAATAAAGAAAAAATGCCATGATAACAAAAGAAAGAAATAACATTATACTCCCTCCGTCCGGAAATACTTGTCATCAAAATGAATAAAAGGGGATGTATCTAGACGTATTTTAGTTATAGATACATCCCTTCTTATCCATTTTGATGACAAGTATTTTCGGACGGAGGGAGTAGTAAACATGCAATAGATTTCCATTTAGTTATTTTTTCATGTGATGTGGCCAAAATATTGTACTAAACACAAAAAAAACCATTCAAAATAATTGCAATGCTTTGTAAAAATATAATTGCCATGGTCTGGGTGGGAAATTGCCATGTAGTATGGCAAAACTATGCCATTTGACTCAAGTTTCCATGGTTCATAAAAAAATACTTGCTATGGTCGAGGGGGAAAATGCCATGAAGTATGGCAAATACATTCCATGTGATATGGCAATTTTGTACTCCACAAAATAAATACCCATGGCAAATACTAACTGGGTTTGCTTATGAAACAGACTAAACTTTCATGAATCATCCCATAAGAATTTCTATGATTAACTAAAACTATATTCGCCATGTTGCATAAAAAATAAATTTTCCATGATGTGCTAACTAAAATTGTCATGCTACATGAAATAAATTTCATGTAGTGGCGGACGAGCACCTCTCTCCGGAGCAGCTCAACACGGCAGATTCGGCGGATTCCACCGGCCATGCCCCTAGGTCGAGGTACCATCCGCCACAACAACCACCACCCTCCGTGCACACAACAGGGGGGTGATGGAGCCAGCTCGCCGGAACAGAAACTCCGAAGACCGTCAGCTCACTTACTCTCTTTGGCGTGTGTAAACAGTTAGCAGTGTACCATGTTTTTCGACAAGCTAAGGCTACGCTTGCACTTTCACACAGCTGCTTATCCCGACGCCTCCCAGGCCGGACTAATGAACAGGGCAACATGCCGCCATGAGATATTACTAGTCTCAACTTCTTGGTTGTAAGGCCGAACGTCTGAAGTTTGTGTGTATTAATTAGAAGTTTAGAACTACCATGGTTTGAGAATAAATGGATGTAAACGATGGGTGTGGCTTGCATAAGTAAGCAGGGCAAGTGGAAGGTAGGCAAATAAATAGGGGTAGTCAACTTGTACTTCAAATATAAGCTCTGAAGGACGAAATGTTGATGTGGGGAATTGTTATGAGTGAAGGAGGGAATGAACGCAATACATGCATAAATATGCAGAAAGGTGCATGAACCAGTGCCGCGCCGAGGCAGTCCAATGACCAATCGGATCGATGGATGTCAAAACAACTGGATTGTCACTCATAGAAAAATATAATTATTATGCTACATGATATGAGGCAATTAAGTTTTTTTGCGGAAAAACTTCCAATCTATTCATCTTCAATCATGACAGTACAACGAACACCAGAAATAAAAATTACATTTAGATCCATAAACCACCTAGCGACGACTACAAGCGCTGAAGCGAGCCGAAGGCGCGCCGCCGTTATCACCCCTCCATCGCCGGAGTTGGGCACAACTTGTTGTAGTAGACAGTCGGGAAATCGTCGTGCTAAGGCCCCATAGGACCAGCGCACCAGAACAACAACCGCCGCCGATGAAGAATAATGTAGGTTGGAAGGATTCAGTCCGGGCAAATCCACCAAAGATAGGTCCGCCGGAGACACACTTCCACACGCCCACGAACGATGCTAGATGCACCGCTGGAATGGGGGCTAGGCGGGGAGACCTTTATTCCAACTTCAGGGAGCCGCCACCGTCTCGCCTTCCTGAGCAGAACCCAAACCCTAATAAGAGAGGAAAAAACGACTGAAAACGGCGCCCTCCCGCCAGCCCTTGGCAGGATCTACCGCACCCCCCATGGCCCTAGGGCCATCGCAGACGAGGCGGACCTGCGGCGGCGCCGACGAGAGGCAGAAACCCTAGCTTTCTTTCTTGGAGGAGGAGCGAAGAGTATAGCAACTAATCGAGGCAATTAAGTTCGGTTGAAATTAACTTCAGTTGCCCCTGCTAAAATGAATAAGCAATACCTGAAAATATTATTGACTAAATTTAAGATCTTTTAGATTACTCGTGATCTAAAAGATCTTATGTTAGTTTATAGAGGGAGTACTATTCGTTGGTAATTGCTAAGTATGACCGTTGCTCACGTCAAACTATTTCTTTGATGCTCAGTGGTTGCTTGCTTTATAAGCAACTAATATTCTTATTGACTAGTATTTGGTTCTAGATAAGCATTGCTCATCAAGAAATTATATCAGGACATAAAATATTTCTATCTTGGAAGCTGTTTATCTGCACGGGGTAATCCACTGTGGGAATGGGTATACCTGAACTTATATTTGTTGGCATTTTGAACAATGTATTGTTTAATGTTGAGTTGTATGTAGCTAAGTAAATATGTAAATCCTAGAGGACTAAAGTGTAAGAATCACAATCATAAGAGAAGAGGGCATGCTCGAATAGAGCAGAAGGTCCTGGAGTTTTTCCCCATGTTCTTCCTGTAAAATCCCTAGAACTCAAATCCGAATATCTCCAAATCTCATCATGGCATCGGAGCGGGTTGATCCTGCATGATCTCGCTGCGTCTTGGTCAAGCACGGTGCGGTGTTTCCGTGATTCGCGGCTGGAGCTAGCGCGGCTGGAGCTAGTGCGGCTTGTGTCGTCGTCGCCGTAGAGCGCCATTCTCGCCCGCGAGGTGCCGTAGAGCGCCATCGTGGCCGTCGTTGCATCACTGCGTCGTCGCCGACTTAGTTTTGTTCTGGAAGTTGCGGCAAGGACTGCCGCGACCACCAGTCTGATGTATCCCGTCGCTGACCAGTGCGTCTGTGATGTCACTGAAAAATTGCTTGGTGCTGCTATGTCTTCACCGAGCTGTCTCTATCCAAGAAGCTAGCTAGCTAGCTGGATGTCCAATTGATGCAAGGTTAGGTTATTCCATGCGATTTGGCTCAGGTGTGCACTTCAAGTACAGTTCATCCTCTGTTTGCTGTCAGTATAAGTGTGTTGTGTTTTTCTAGAACCTGAGTGTGTGGTGAACTAGTGATTTGGTTGTGACTTGATTGTATGGGAGATAAAAGTAAAGACAAGATGGGAGACGCTAGTGTAGACAACTTATGTGAGAGTATGCAGAAGTTATTTGCCCAGCTTGTTGAGCAATCCCAACAAAAATCTAAAGGAACCATCACTTTGGAGCCTAACCTGGTTAGGCTTTCTGGACCTAGAAATTATTTCAGTTGGTCACGGCATGCTACTCTGATTTTAGGCTCTCATGGCCTCAAACATTTTTTGGATGACACTTCTGTGAAACCAGATGATAAACTGGAGTTGGAGTAATGAGAACAGAATGAGCAGCGTGTTATGGGGTGGTTGTTGGGGTCGATGGGGCCTTCAGTTCGTGAGCAGGTTGAGAACCTACACACTGCAGCAGAAGTGTGGAAGGAATTTGGACAGCAACTCTCTGGCAAAACAAACAAGATGCAAGTGACAAGGGTGCTCCATGAGATGAGAAATCTTAAACAAGGCGAGAGGTCTATAACAGATTATGCAAGTGAACTGAAAAGGTTATACAGAGACCTTGAGTTTTTTCATCCTTTCAAGTGTAATGATCCAAAAGACTTGGCTCTTCTTGGTGAATGGTTTCAGCCCATTCTTGTTCGAACTTTTCTGGAAGGGCTAAACAAAGAGTTTGATCTTCGAAGATAAACGATCTATTCCGCTCCAGATTGGCCCACCCTTGATGAGGCTGTATCTAGTGTTCTTGAAGAGGAGACTCGGTTATCAAACCAAGTCATGACCCCACATGCAAGTGCTGACACTCGTGTTGCTCTCTCTTCACAGGCTCATGCTACATCTTTTGTTGCTTCTAACAATGATCAAGCAAATTCTACTAAGTTTGAGTACAGGAGGAAACCAGAGGTAGTATGTGATCACATCAAGCAAACTGGCCACATAAAGAAGAATTGTTTTGACCTGATTGGATATCCACCTGGGTGGCAACAACGACATGGCCGACTCAAGTTTGGTGATGCCCGAGGGAAGAAGCAAGATCATGTGCATCTCACTTCATCCACAAGTGAATTATCAGTGGCAACTGCACAAGCTCTCGAGAGAATTTAAATCAAAACTCTTAGCTGCATCCAATGAAGTTCCTGTTGGCTCTGTGTCCAGTTACCATGCATATCATGGTGCGAACTACTCGCATCATCCAATTAAATCTGCATATTCTCCTTGGATAATAGATTCTGGAGCTACTAACCATATGACAGGTTCCCCTAAGGAGTTCTCTTCTTATATTCCTAGATCAGGAAAAGATAGGGTTCGTATAGCTGATGGATCCTCAGCCGCTATAATGGGGAGTGGAACTATTAGTTGTACACCTTCTTTATCTTAACCCTAGTTTTACATGTTCCAGATTTTCCAGTAAATCTTCTCTCTGTTAGTTCAATTACGAACTCGCTTAATTGTAGAGCTTGGTTTGAACCTTTCTTTTGTGTCTTCCAGGAACTAAAGACAGGGAAGATACTTGGGACTAGCACCGAGCGTGATGGTCTGTACTACCTCGACAATGTTGCAGCCCTGCTTGCACTTGCTGCATGTACCTCATCCACAGATGAGTTGCTATTACTCCGCCGCAGACTGTACCTGGCTTTACCTACTCAAACAAAAATGTGATGGTTTCTCCGCATTCAAAGATTTCTACGCTTTGGTCTGCAACCAATATAATGCAAAGGTGAAATTTTTTCGTTCAGACAATGGCACTGAGTATGTTAATAATGATTTTGATTATCTTCTCTCCTCCAATGGCATTATACACCAAACAACATGTGTTGATACTCCTTCTCAAAATGGTGTCGCTGAACATAAAAATAGACATTTATCGGAGGTTGCACGTTCTCTCATGTTTACAATGCATGTGCCAAAGTTTCTTTGGGTGAGGCAGTTAAAACAGCAGCATATTTGATAAGCCTTATGCCCTCACGCATTCTAGATTTAAAAACCCTAATTGAATGTTTGAGTGGTTCGAATGCTTTTATTTTGCCACCAAAAGTGTTTGGATGTGTTTGTTTTGTACACGATTATAGAAATTTAGTAGGAAAACTTGATCCTCATGTTGTTTGTTGTATTTTTGTTGGGTACTCTCCCACTCAGAAAGGCTATCGCTGTTGGCGCCCAGTTGAGCGGCCGGTTTTTGTGAGCATGGATGACTTTTCGTGAAAATGAGTCATTTTATCCCCCTACCTTTGGTGCATGCCATCCTTCTTCCTCTACCACTCCTATCTCTAGGATTGGTCGAGAGGGGGAGAATGTTGTTGGTAGAGATGTTATTATTCGTTCCATCCCTGTTCCTTCACTTGGCGACACACATCAATATGGGCCAGGTACATAGGGGGGGGGACACAAACACGATGAACCCGAGTGAGAATAATAGCAACTCCAGTGTTCAAGAGGGGCATGAACCTGACATGTCATCTACTGAACATGTCGTACAACCCATCACTCCAGTGTCTCCGGATTCCATGTCACTGTCCCCTAATTCAGTGATACTAGACACACTAGAGCAAGGTACTGAACCCTCTACTGTTATACCAAACCTTCCTATTGTTCATGATCTTCCTATTGCTCTACGTAAGCCTGTTAGACGTCTAGTTACACCACCACATCTGAAGGATTATGTTGGCCACAAACATGACATCGCCAAGTTCATCTCCTATGATAATTATAATCCTTTGTTCAAAAGTCTTATTGCTTCCCTTGACTCTATATCCATACCCAAAGACTGGAGATAGGCCATGCAGGACACTAAGTGGAAAACAACAATGATCGAGGAAATGAAAGCTTTGGAGAAAAATAGAACTTGGGAGCTTGTGACGATGCCAATGGGTAAAGAGCATGTGGGCTATAAGTGGGTGTACACGGTCAAGCAAAATCCTGACGGTAAAGTGGAATGGTACAAAGCTCGCCTAGTAGCGAAGGGATATACCCAAACATATGGGAGTGACTATGATGAGACATTCGCACCGGTTGCAAAAATGAACTCGGTAAGAACTCTAATAGCATGTGCAGCAAACCTTGGGTGGGACTTATTCCAACTAGATGTGAAGAATGCATTCTTGCATGGTGATCTTCAAGAGGAAATATATATGCAAATTCCACCTGGTTTTCGCACTGCTCAAACTAAAGGTAAAGTCCTATGCTTAAATCGATCCTTGTATATATGGCTTGAAGCAATCCCCGCGCGCTTGGTTTGATCGTTTTCGGCGAGCAATGCTCTGAATGGGTTATAACCAAAGCAATGCGGATCACACTTTGTTCTATAAACGTAATGCCAGGAATGTTGCTATTTTAATAGTTTATGTTGATGATATTGTTATCACCGGGGATGACTCTGAAGAGATTGCTTGGTTAAAATTCCAATTGGCACGAGAGTTTGAGATCAAAGACCTGGGGCTACTTTGATACTTCCTTGGGATTGAAGTCTCTCGTAGCTCAAAGGGAATTTATCTCTCTCAAAGAAAATATGTCTTAGATTTGCTCTCAAAGACCGGATTGTCTGGGTGTCGCCCGGCTCCTACCCCAATTGAGCAAAATCATCGTCTTCATGATGGAGATGGAGGGCATGTTGATCGAGAGCGCTATCAAAGACTTGTTGGGTGGTTAATTTATCTATCTCACACCCGTCCAGATATTGCTTTTGTTGTAAGTGTTGTAAGTCAGGTCATGCATGATCCTCGAACTCATCATATGGATGTTGTTGTTCGAATAATTTGATACCTCCAGGGTTTTCATGGTCGAGGATTATTATACACATCACATGGCCATTTGCAAGTAGAGTGCTACACTAACGCGGATTGGGCCGGTTCCATGGACGAACGAAGATCGACATCGGGCTATTGCACATTTGTTGGAGGTAACCTTGTTACATGGCGTAGCAAGAAGCAAAGTGTTGTAGCATGATCTACAGCTGAAGCGGAATATAGATCCATGGCACAAGGTGTCTGTGAAGTACTATGGCTACGGATTCTATTGATGGAACTAGGCCTATTTCCAATCAAAACCATTAATGTTGTACTGTGATAATAAGAAGGCCCTTGATATTGCTAACAATCCTATGCAACATGATCGAACAAAGGACATTCAGATAGACCGTCACTTCATTAAGGAGAAGCTGGATCTCGGGATTATCTGCATGTCATATGTAAATTCATCAAATCAATTAGCAGATATACTCACGAAGGGTTTGCCAGCTGATAGATTATTTTCTACCTTCTGTAGCAAGATGGGGTTGTCGAGTTTTATGTAGCTAAGTAAATATGTAAGTCCTAGAGGACTAGAGTGTAAGAATCACAATAATAAAAGAAGAGGGCCTGCTCGAACAGAGCAGAAGGTCCTGGAGTTTTTCCCCATGTTCTTCCTGTCAAATCTCTAGAACTCAAATCCGAATATCTCCAAATCTCAACAATTAAAAAAGGAAGAAAGACCCGTGTGTATTTTTAAAAAAAAATTGTATGGTTGTTTTATGTTCTTGTGTACGGCGAGTTACTAGAGATTAGCGCGTGCTTTGCCACGGGAATTGGCTGGTGAAAATTAGGATTGATAACATGAGAACCAAAACTAATATACATATGACTTATTATATTTGATTATGTATAGTTGTAAAATATTTATTGAATATAAGTAGAATAATTGAATGGAAAAAAATTTCCCATGGATGGTTGAATGTTGTGATGGGTCTCGAGGCGGGCCTTATGGCATCCATAATTTTATCTTATTATGAGGTGGCAATGCATTTCATGTTAAGATAAATAAGTAGCGAGGATGACTCTCGTAGATACATAAAATATGAGCCCGTTTCTAAAGTCTTCTTTTGTCTTTATGAGACAAATGGGAGTTATGCATAAGACTCTACATATAGACATGTATAAAAATAAGACTCTAGAACTCTTTATCTGATTGGACATAAGACTCTAGATATAGACATGTATAAAAATATCAGAACTAACACGCTTCTGCAGAAAATAGGCTCGCCTCAGCAAAGCTGTCACCTCCTTCAGCGACAGCCCTTGCACACAGACGCATTGATCTAGACGCCATGCAACTGCTCCCCTTGTTGCCTGGTGCCGTCACGCCGAGGACGCCGCCGACCCATTCCAGCACCTCAGCACATCGACGAATCGACCTTCGCCGCAACAAGGCAATCAGTCAACGGCTCCCACGTCCTCTGCAGCCATGCCTGACGTGAAGGCACTCGTGCTTACCGAGCAGTACTTTGGCCTCAACTCGGATGCGGCAACGTAGTCTCCTGTTTCTGGTCAGGTACGTTAGTACCACACCACTACATTGATAGCATCATGCGCTGCTTCCATCAATCAATAATCAATGGTATAAACGACCTAGGATGATCGTATGCACATATTAGCATAGGGGAGTTGGTCATCTAGTGATTGATTATACCGTTTATACATATACGCACTCCATGGAGATTGATTATACCGTTTATACGTATACTCACTCCATGGAGAGACCAGGAGAAGAGTACTGCTACCGTAGCTTTTGATGGTCCTAAACATACTTGTGATTTGGTATTGATTAGTCTACAAGTTTACAACGAGATGGGGAGCTCGCAGGTGTTGGGAACCATTCTGGTTTCGCATGCCTCGCTTCCCTCCTCTCGGAGCTCACATGAGAAGCAGCTCTCTCGCTGGGAGACCGGCACGGTCATCCCATTGAATCGGTCCCTCGACATATATTCTCCGACTCAGAGCTGAAGCTGATGTACATGCCTTTGCCTACTAACCAATTGACCATCAACCGCAACAGCACTGCAGTAACGGATGTCGCTAAAGCTAGGAAGTTGCTTTCTACCGGACTGTATAGTATTTGACACATATTCCCTCTGTAAAGAATTTAAATGCTCCTATATTTCTTTATAGAAGGGGTATCAAAAAAAATTCATATGCACGTTCCCACCCAAATATATTCGATGCAACATGAGAGCCTTCTATTGTAGCTATAATGATTACCACCAAGGGACATGGAACAAGTTTGCAACGTTGTTCGAGGGAGAACGTTAGCGCGCACATAGGTAACATAGCATACACATTTGACGCATGCACCCGGTGGCCGAATTTCGTGTTTTTACCATTTTCGCATACCAATTCAGGATCTGACCCCGATTGGAAATAATTTTAGGATTTGACCCTTTTTCTTACTGCCAGGGGTGCTGGCGGTAGGGTTAGACATCCTACCTCCAGGGTCCCTGGCGGTAAGGTACTTATCCACGTCAACTAGCAGAGACGGCCGCCGTCCCCCTCCGTCGCACCCTACCACCACAGTCCCTGGCGGTAGGGTGCAAGCAGTTATTTCGCCCGACCCCCCGCCCCTGCCCATCTCCCCACCCCTCCCCCTCCCACAGCAGGCAGTTCTTACTTTCCCCCCTCGCCCCTCTCTCCCTCTCTCATCTCCTCTACTCTCCCCCTCGGATCTTCACCATTTCTTCATCTTTTTTGCGGATCAAGATGGCCCCGAAGAGAGAAATGTAAGCTCCTCCGATCCCTCCAAATAGTTTTTGCAAACTTGCTTCTGATTCGACGCATTATTTACTTGAAATCCCTCATCTTTCTGAACTTAGATTGGAATTTTTTTTCACCTAGGATTGTTTTAGCTTGATTGTAGTTCTAGTTCTTAGTTCTTTAGTAACTAGTGGTATTGAATATGAACTCTAATCAATAGTTCATATGTTAGTGTGAAGATGAACCCTAGTTCATAATTTTTTTGTTAAAAAATATGATGTAATGCATGTGGGAGGACTTGTTTTGTTTTATGATGCATGTTGATATGATGATATGAAGATGTTGTTTGGAGAAAATACATTCAAGATGAACTCTATTTAATAAAATGTTAAAAAAATGATGATATGATGCAGGTTGGAGGATTTTATTTTGATATGATGCATGTTGATATAATGTGATCCATCATGTGTAGTATATGTTGTTGGAGGAATATGCTTAAGATGAACCCTAGTTCATGTAACCAAGAAATTTATTTTTTTATTTATGTATGCTTATGCTTATAATGCTCTTATGCTTATGATGCTTTTAATTATGAAATTTTATTAAGGCGGTCACCTCTTGCGGACAACATCGGCCCACGGTACTCCATGCTTGACTATGCATTCGACAAGGGTCATCGTGCCCATTTCATAGAGAACGGAGTGGTATGTAATTTGAAGGAAATATTGATCAAAGTTTTCGGATTGATGAAAATAAGTTCCTAACTTTTGCCATCCACTTTTGGACAGATGCTCCAGCCGTACGCTTCGTACTTCAAGAGAGCCCGACTATTGGGTTTCGTGTTCCAGTTCAAGCGTCAGCCGCCGATGTTTGTCCACGCAGCTCTGACATCTTTGATTGACCGGTGGCAACTGGCGACCCATTCTTTCCATCTCCCTTGCGGGGAGATAACGGTGACCCTCGAGGATTGGGCGATGATTACTGCCATGCCGATCGATGGTCAAGCACTCACCGGGCGAGTGGAGAGGACCAACTGGCAGAAGAGGGTTACCACCCTCATCTGCCACTGCCCCGGTGCTAAGGATAACCGTACATCCGGTGTATCGTTGCCCTGGCTCTCGAAGCACCGGAAGACATGCCCCGAAGACGCCGATGAGGCGACTATGGAGTGGTCCGCGAGGGCCTACCCGTGGTATCTTCTCACAGAGGTCATGTTTCCAGACAGCTCCGGGAACTCTGCCAACTAGTCGTATCTGTTCTTCCTAGCCGACTGGTATGCAGGGTATAGTTGGGGAACCGCATCTCTTGCCTACTTATACCTTTTAGGTAAGAGAGTATCTCATTGCCTACCTACGAAAGTATGTCCATGACATTTTGTTATATATGATCCTCATTTGATGTTTTGCAGCTTGACGACGCAACCCAGAGGACATGAGACAAGTACAATATGGGTGGCTTTGTGTGGGCCTTCTCCATTTAGATGTGGGAGCGGCTACCGGTGGGGCGCCTAAAGAAGCTACAAAGACACCCATGGGGTGCCTATATGGCGACGCTACTCAACACCCCACCGTAGCTTACGAGTGGGACGTTGTCAAACTCTACACAGGCCTAAACAAGGCTTCGTACAAGACCTACACCAACGAGATGGACGCTTTGATGACTACGCTGGTATATGAACTCGCTCACCACCTTTCTCTGTGATTCCACTTTTGACCAAGAGTGGGAACCTACCAATGTATATGTAATAGGTAAACTGGTGGCCGTATCATGACCGAGAGTGGGACTTGGACCTGAACGTGATGTGCGATGCAGACAGTGGTCTTTGGCAGTGCATCGTGCCCATGATCTGTATGTACGCCGTCGAGTGGCACTTGCCACACCTCGTGGCCGCGCAGTTTGGGATGCATCAGCATACTCCGTCGTATTTATAATTTTTGATTGTTTCATGCCAATATTATACAACTTTCACATGTTTTTGGCAACAATTTATATGATTTATTGGACTAACCCATTGATCCAGTGCCCAGTGCCAGTTCCTATTTTCTGCATGTTTTTTGTGTCGCGGAGTATCCATATCAGACGAAGTCCAAAGGCAATAAAATTTCACGAAGAATTATTTTTTAATATATGTGATTTTTGGGAGTTGGAATCACCGCAAACGGAGGCCCGTGGTGGGCACAACCCACCAGGGCGTGCCAGAGGATCCAGGCATGGCGTGGTGGGTTGTGCCCACCTTGTACGTCGGTTGGTCCTCTACTTCGGGCGCAAGGAAATTTATATCCGGAAAAAAATCATGTTAAAATCTCATCGCAATCGAAGTTATGGATCTCCGGGAATATAAGAAATGGTTTTCGGACAGATCTGGGAACGTGAAACAGATGAGAACATAGAGGGAGATCCAATCTCAGAGGGGCTCCCGCCCCTCCGCTGCCATAGAGACCATGGACCAGAGGGGGTACTCTCCTCCCATCTAGGGGGAGGCCAAGGAATAAGATGAAGGAGGGGGGCTCTCTCCCCCTCTCTCCCGGTCACGCCGGAGTACCGCCGGGGCAACGATCGGGACGATGATCTACATCAACAATCTTGCTACCGTCAACACCAACTCTCCCCCCCCCTCTATGGAGCGGTGTAACACCACTTCTCCCCGCTGTAATCTCTACTTAAACATGGTGCTCAACTCCATATATTATTTCCCAATGATCTATGGTTATGCTATGATGTTTGTCTAATGCCCCGGACACACCCGCCGGTGGTCGTTACTCCTGGCAGGATCTGGACTGGCCCCATAGATCAATACTAGTCTTTTCTGTGCACTTTGTCCTCACTCGTGCGCACCCGGGAGCAACTTCCTGGTCGGTCACCCATCCTGAAACTACTCCAAGCTAAGCACGCTTAACTTAGGAGTTCTGTCTGAATGGGCTCCCGGAAAAGAAGAAATTCCTTATTGATATGAGTAGTCTATCATCCCTAATAAGCCAGGCTATCACATACACCCCCACTCAGAGGAACCGATGTCCTCATCGGGCCACAGGAACGTTCCCCCTTGGCACGTACGTCTGTGCTTCCAGTCCAGTACATGTGTCATGTCATGTGCCACGACGGGTCACAAACGTCATGAACAACATGACCACACACCTGTCCGCAACCATTCGTGTAACCGCGAGGGTCGGCTCTGATACCAACTTGTAACGCCACGGACATACCTACCGGTGGTTGTTTCTCCTGGCGGGATCTAGACTGGCCCCACAGATCAATACTAGTCTTTTCTATGCACTTTGTCCTCACTCGTGCGCACCCGGGAGCAACTTCCCGGTCGGTCACCCATCCTGAAACTACTCCAAGCTGAGCACGCTTGACTTTGGAGTTCTGTCTGAATGGGCTCCCGGAAAAGAAGGAATTCCTTATTGTAACGCCCTCGATGCGGCTATATCTCCCACGTGTCGAAGCACGACTTAGAGGCATAACCACATTGAAAGCAATGTCACAAGTGAGGTACTCTTCACACAACCCATGCAACACATAAGGGAAAGAGATACATAGTTGGCTTACAATCGCCACTTCACACAATACATGAATAAAGCATTACATCTTCCAGATACAAACAAGGTCCTACTACGGAACCAAAATAAAAGAAGACTACCCCAAATGCTACACAGATCCCCGATCGACCCCAACTGGGCACCACTACTGATCAACTAGAATGAAACCACACAAAGGACAAGATCTTCATCGAGCCCCTCCTTGAGCTTGGTTCCATCACCTGCACGGTATCATCGGCACCTGCAAACTGGTTTTGGAAGTATCTGTGAGTCACGGGGACTCAACAATCTCACACCCTCGCGATCAAGACTATTTAAGCTTACGGGTAAGGTAAAGGTATACGGTGGAGCTGCAGCAAGCGACTAGCATATATGGTGGCTAACATACGCAAATGAGAGCGAAACGCGAAGGCAAAAGCACGGTCGAGAATCTATGATTAAGAAGTGAACCTAGAACAACCTACGTCAAGCATTACTCCAACACCGTGTTCACTTCCCGGACTTCGCCGAGAAGAGACCATCACGGCTACACACACGGTTGATGTATTTTAATTAAGGTCAACTTTAGGTTTTCTACAACCGGACATTAACAAATTCCCATCTGCCCATAACTGCGGGCACGGCTTTCGAAAGTTCAAATCCCTACAGCGGTGTCCCAACTTAGCCCATCACAAGCTCTCACGGTCAACAAAGGATATTCCTTCTCCCAAGACAAGCCGATCAGACTCGGCATCCCGGTTACAAGACATCCTCGACAATGGTAAAACAAGTCCAGCAAGACCACCCATTGTGCCCACAAATCCCGATAGGAGCTGCTCATATCTCGTTCTTAGGGCACATCGGATAAGCTAAGCGTACGGGAGCCAACGTAAGCCAAGTTGCCAAGGGACGGCCCCGCACGGTGCTCTGGGTTGGGCCAACACTTAGACAAGCTCTGGACCGGGGGTTTAAAATAAAGATGACCCTTGGGCTGGTCTAACCCAAGGGAAAAAGAGGCTAGGTGGCAAATGGTAAAACCAAGGTTGGGCCTTGCTGGAGGAGTTTTATTCAAAGCGAACTGTCAAGGGGTTCCTATTATAACCCAACCGTGTAAGGAACACAAAATCCGGGAACATAACACCGATATAACAGAAACTAGGGCAGCAAGATTCACTAGTAGAAAAGGGGGCAACGGTCCAGCCCGGGTCAGCCCATTAGTCCCAGTTCAGTCCAGAACCGGGACCAATGGGGGCATTGGACCCGGTTCGTGAGCCCAGGGGGCTGGCCGGGCCACGTTGGCCATTGGTCCCGGTTCATCTGGACCTTTTGATCCCGGTTGGTGGGACGAACCGGGACCAATGGGCCTCGCGCCTGGCCCACCACCATTGGTCCCGGTTGGTGGCTTGAACCGGGACCAAAGGCTCCCCTTTAGTCCCGGTTCATGCCACCAACCGGGACCAATGAGGTGCCTATATATACCCCCTCGCGTAAGAGCAGAGCACACTGCTCTGTTTTTTTCTGGCCGAGGGGGAGAGGGCTTGGTGGTGCTCTAGCTCACCTCCTATGCACACAAGGTGTTCGATGGAATGCCCGAGCCACACTACTTAAGCTTTCTCCTCTCCAAGCTCGACCTCCAAGCTCCATTTTCCTCAATATTTGTCTAGGTTTAGCGGTCTGCCACGCCCCGTCCCCGTCTTCACCACCGTCGATTACCCGCGCCGAGCTCATCGCCGGCACCACCGTGGTGAGCCTCTTGTTCATATCTTCTTTCTGGAAGGAAAAATATTCTTACTTTTATGTTTACATAGATACTTGTATTATTTTCTTACTTTTATTATTGCATCTTATATAGTGCGATGGTTTTGGTATCCGCCCCCGTCGGCCCTCGTCCTTTCTATGATTCGGATGTGGCATATATATTATCTTTATAACTATTGGTTCATTTATTGTTTGTGAAAATTATGCCAACCAACGTGACATTGATTTTATTTATGTAGGATGTATGTGAATCAGAAATTCCAACCGACCCTATTGTCGAGAGGTTAAATTTAGTTGATGAAGAAAACAATTTGTTGAAGGAAAAAATAAAAAAATTGAGGAGGAGAAGATGATATTGGAGTTGCATGTTGCGGATGTCGTCGATGATCACAAGATCAAGATGGATGCAATGCGCTTGAAGATTAGAAAGATTAGAAAATATGCCACTCATACTGTGGCTGGGTATCATTATGCCATTGGATCAATTGTTACCTTGGTTGCGATTATGATCGCATTTGTTTTCGCATTGAAATGTTTTACATAGTTTCAATGTATGGTTTAATTAATTAGATGCTCTGGAGAGCTATATGTTGTTAGATGAGAACAATGTATGTACTTTGGTTTTAATGTGATGATGAACTTCTATTAATTTGGACACTTAATTATATATAATGCACGCAGATGAACCGGCAATGGATGCACGGTGACAGACACACCTCCGAGTACATTAAGGGCGTGCATGAGTTTCTCGATGCAGCTAAGGCAAACAAGCAGAATGGTTTTATGTGTTGTCCATGCACTGAATGTGGGAATACGAGGTCTTACTCTAACCAGAAAATCCTTCACTCCCACCTGCTTTACAAGGGTTTCATGCCACACTATAATGTTTGGACGAGGCACGGAGAAATAGGGGTTATGATGGAAGACGACGAAGAAGAAGAGTACGATGACAACTATGTGCCCCCTGAATACGGTGATGCTGCAACGGGGGGAGTTGGTGAATATCGAGAGGAACCAGGCGATGTGCCCAATGATGCTGCAACGGGTGAAGCTGCTGAAGATCAAGAGGAACCAGACGATGTGCCCGATGATGATGATCTCCGCCGGGTCATTGTCGATGCAAGGACGCAATGCGAAAGTCAAAAGGAGAAGCTGAAGTTCGATAGCATGTTAGAGGATCACAAAAAAGGGTTGTACCGCAATTGCAAAGATGGCAACACAAAGGTCGGTACCGTACTGGAATTGCTGCAGTGGAAGGCAGAGAATGCTGTGGCTGACAAAGGATTTGAGAAGCTACTGAAAATATTGAAGAAGCTTCCAAAGGATAACGAATTGCCCGATAGTACATACGTAGCAAAGAAGATCGTATGCCCTCTAGGATTGGAGGTGGAGAAGATACATGCATGCCCTAATGACTGCATCCTCTACCGCGGTGCATACAAGGATCTGAACGCATGCCCGTTATGCGGTGCATTGCGGTATAAGATCAGACGAGATGACCCTGCTGATGTTGACGGCGAGCCCCCCCCCCCCCCCCCCCAGGAAGAGGGTTCCTACGAAGGTGATGTGGTATGCTCCTATAATACCACGGTTGAAACGTCTGTTCAGAAACGAAGAGCATGCCAAGTTGATGCGATGGCATAGTGAGGACCGGAAGAAAGACGGGAAGTTGAGAGCACCCGCTGACGGGTCGAGTGGAGAAAAATCGAGAGAAAGTACTGGGATGAGTTTGCAAAGGACCCAAGGAATGTATGGTTTGCTTTAAGCGCGGATGGCATTAATCCTTTCGGGGAGCAGAGCAGCAATCAAAGCACCTGGCCCATGACTCTATGTATGTATAACCTTCCTCCTTGGATGTGCATGAAGCGGAAGTTCATTATGATGCCAGTTCTCATCCATCGCCCTAAGCAACCCGGCAACAACATTGATGTGTACCTAAGGCCATTAGTTGAAGAACTTTTACAGCTGTGGAATGGAAACGGTGTACGTACGTGGGATGAGCACAGACAGGAGGAATTTAACCTAAAGGTGTTGCTGTTCCTGACCATCAACGATTGGCCCGCTCTCAGTAACCTTTCAAGGCAGACAAACAAAGGATACCACGCATGCACACACTGTTTAGATGACACTGAAAGTATATACCTGGACAAATGCAGGAAGAATGTGTACCTGGGCCATCGTCGATTTCTTCCGACCAACCATCAATGTCGAAAGAAAGGAAAGCATTTCAAAGGCGAGGCAGATCACCGGAAGAAGCCCACCATGTGTACCGGTGATCGCGTACTTGCTATGGTCAATGATTTACACGTAATCTTTGGAAAGGGTCCTGGCCGACTAGCTGTTCCGAATGACGCTGAGGGACACGCACCCATGTGGAAGAAGAAATCTATATTTTGGGACCTACCCTACTGAAAAGACCTAGAGGTCCGCTCTTCAATCAACGTGATGCTCGTGATGAAGAACCTTTGCGTGAACCTGCTAGGCTTCTTGGGCGTGTATGGGAAGACAAAAGATACACCTGAGGCACGGGTGGAGCTGCAACGTTTGCACGAAAAAGACGGCATGCCTCCGAAGCAGTATAAAGGTCTTGCCAGCTACGCTCTTATGAAAGAAGAGAAAGAAATCTTCTTTTAATGCCTGCTCAGTATGAAGGTCACGACTGGCTTCTCGTCGAATATAAAGGGAATAATAAATATGCCAGAGAAAAAGTTTCAGAACCTAAAGTCTCATGCCTGCCACGTGATTATGACGCAACTCCTTCCGGTTGCATTGAGGGGGCTTCTACCAGAAAACGTCTGATTAGCCATTGTGAAGCTATGTGCATTCCTCAATGCAATCCCTCAGAAGGTGATCGATCCAAAAATCGTACCAAGGCTAAGGAGTGATATGGCGCAATGTTTTGTCAGTTTCGAGCTGGTGTTCCCACCATCCTTCTACAATATCATGACGCACGTCCTAGTTCATCTAGTCGACGAGATTGTCATCCTGGGGCCCATATTTCTACACAATATGTTCCCCTTTGAGAGGTTCATGGGAGTCCTAAAGAAATATGTCTATTACCGTGCTAGGCCAGAAGGAAGCATCTCCATGGGCCATCAAATAGAGGATGTTATCGGGTTTTGTGTTGACTTCATTCCTGGCCTTAAGAAGATAGGTCTCCCTAAATCACGGTTTGAGGGGAGACTGACTGGAAAAGGCACTCTTGGAAGTGACTCAATAATATGCAGGGACAGATATTCTTGGTCTCAAGCACACTACACAGTTCTACAGAACTCTACCTTGGTGACCCCGTATGTCGATGAACACAAGAACAGTTTGCGCTCCAAACACCCGGAGCAGTGCGACGACTGGATTACATGTGAACACATGAGGACTTTCAGCAGTTGGTCGGAAACACGTCTCACAGGTGACAACACTGTTTGTGATGAGCTGTACTTGTTGTCCAGGGGACCATCTTTGACTGTATTGACTTACAAAGGATACGAGATAAATTGGAATACATTTTACACGATCGCCCAAGATCAAAACAGCACCAACCAAATCAACGGTGTCCGCTTTGATGCAGCAACCGAGAGCGGAAAGGACACATATTATGGTTACATAGTGGACATATGGGAACTTGACTATGGACATGATTTTAAGGTCCCTTTGTTGAAGTGCAAATGGGTCAATCTGTTAGGCGGCGGGGTATAGGTAGACCCACAATACGGAATGACAACAGTGCATCTGAAAAATCTTGGGTACACTGACGAACTGTTCATCCTAGCCAATGATGTGGCACAAGTTATCTATGTGAAGGACATGTCTACCAAACCAAGAAAAAAAGAAAAGATAAGGAAGCGAATACATCATACGATGAGCCAAAGCGCCACATAGTTCTTTCAGGAAAAAGGGATATCCTGGGAGTGGAGGGCAAGACAGACATGTCTGAAGATTATGAAAAGTTTCATGAAATTCCTCCCTGCAATGTCAAGGCTGACCCAAGCATCCTGATAAACAATGAAGATTATCCATGGTTACAGTGCGATAAGCAAATGACACAAGCGAAGAAAAAGTGAAGACTTTCTCCCGCAACTATTATGATGATACCATGCCAACTTTGTAACACAGGAGTATGCTATGCCAACTTTTTCAGAGTTCATTTGGAAACTATGAATTTAGGTCTAATTTTCTCTATAGGTGCATCTATGTTCATTTTTTTAGTAAAGTTAATCACAAACTTGTGATTCACACAAATTTCAAAGAATTCAAATTTTAACTATTCAAATTTGAAAACTAATGGCACTCACAGAAAGTTTATAATTTTTCTAAAACTTATGGCACTAACAGAAAGTTTATAATTTTGGTGACCTAAAGGAAAAAAGAATTAAAAAAATAAAAAAACAAAAGAAAATAAATAATACAGAAAACAAAACAAAAAAACTGAGAAAAAATCAAATAGCAACAATAAGTATTTTGTTGTAAGTAGAAACAAAATAATATAAATAAACAACAAAGAAAACAAAAAAACCAAAAAATCGTTTTGAAATTTGAAAACTAATGGCACTAACAGAAAGTTTATAATTTTTCTAAAACTAAAAGCAAAAATAATTAAAAAAAATAAAGCAAAAAACAAAAGAAAATAAATAATGCAGAACACAAAACAAAAAAACTGGAAAAAATATGCACTAAAAGCAAAAAAACAAAAAAAGTGTTGTCAAATTTGAAAACTAATGGCACAAACAGAAAGTTTATAATTTTTGTGACCTAAAAGAAAAAAGAAATCACTAAAAAACTATAATTATCTTGTTCTAAGTAGAAATGAAAAAATAAATAGCAAAAAAGAAAAGAAAAATGCCTATAATATTTGTTATGACTAACTAAAATTACGAAATTGAGTATAATGGTAAAACACAGTAATATTAAATAGCAGGAAAGAGAATGACTCAAAAAGCAATTTTTATAGGAAAGTTATTCATAAACTAGTGATTCACATAACTTTTAAATAATTCAAATTTAAACTATTCAAATTTTAAAACTAATGGCACTAACAGAAAGTTTATAATTTTTGTGACCTAAAAGAAAAATATCACTAAAAAACTAAAAGTATTTAGTTCTAAGTAGAAATGAAAAAATAAATAGTAAAAAAATGCCACCTACTAGGCCACCAGGGCCTGATACGACTAGAAGCCCATCCATGGGCCAGGATTCAGGCCCGCAGAAGGCCCAGCAGGCCCACATGCATAGCGGTATGAGATTAGGCCCAAAGGCCTGCAGTTCTGAGGAGTTCGATGGAGAGGGCGGGGCAGCGCTTATAAACAGGTGTGGCCGCTCCTCAGCTAGCGAGGTGGGACTAAACATCCCACCGCACCGTGGCTTTGGCACGCGCAGGCCTTTGGTCCCGGTTGATGCCACCAACCGGGACTAAAGGGGGCATTGGTCACGGTTCGTGGCACAAACCGTGACCAATGCCCCCCGTTAGTCTCGGTTGGTGGCACCAACCGGGACTAAAGGTGGCATTGGTCCCGGTTGGTGCCACGAACCGGGAACAATGCTCTTGGTATATAACCAGGACTTGTGAAAATTTCAGTTTCTCATCGACCATTTGCCCCCGACGACGCCGAGCTCATCGACGCCGCCAGGCTGCCCCGACACCATCCGCCGCCCCTGCAGTTGCCCCCGACCGCGCCGTCGCTGTCGCCCGTGCCCTCGCCCGCCGCCCATGCAGTCGCCCCCGGCCCGCCCGTCGTCGTCGCCCTACCCCGCCCGTCGCCGTCGCCCCTGCCCCGCCCGTCGCCGTCGCCCTGCCCCTCCGTTGGTCCAGCCCCCCTATTTTATTTAGTTCTATATGTTTGTATTTTGTATTTTGCTTTTTTATAAAAATGTATATATGTTTGTATGTTCTCTGCGTATATATGTTCATATATGCAAAAGTTAGATCCAAATATTTAGAAAAGGATTATCTATATATGTTCTCTGATTTAGTACATTTTAGGTTAGTTTCATTTCTAGAAAAGTTTTATATATTTAGGAGAGGAAAAAGGAAAATAAGAAGAGGAAAAAGGAGAAGAAGAGGAGAGGAAGAAAAGGAAGAGGAGAAGAAGAAAGGAATAGAGGAGAAGAAGAAAAAATAGAAAAATTTCTATTTTTTCTTCTTCTCCTCTATTCCTTTCTTCTTCTCTTTTTATTTAGGGGGCCGGACCAATGGAGGGGCAGGGCGACGGCGACGGGCGGAGCGGGGCGACCGTGACGGGCGGGGCAGGGGTGACGGCGACGGGCGTGGCGGGGTGACGGCGACGGGCGGGGCAGGGGCGACGACGACGGGCAGGGAAAGGCGACGATGACGGGCGGGCCGGGGCGACTGTAGGGGCGGCGGGCGAGGGCACGGGCGACTGCGACAGCGCGGTTGGGGGCGACTGCAGGGGTGGCGGACGGCGTCGGGGCAGCCTGGCAGCGTCGATGAGCTCGGCGTTGTCGAGGGCAATTGGTCGACGAGAAACTGAAATTTTCACAAGTCCTGGTTATATACGAAGAGCATTGGTCCCGGTTCGTGGCACCATCCCGGGACCAATGCCACCTTTAGTCCCGGTTGGTGCCACCAACCGAGACCAAAGGCTTTTTTTCTTCTTCTTCCTCTTTTTTTTATCGGGAACGAGGGTCGTTGAGGGTCAGGGTCGCCGAGCGGTAGAGGAAACCATAAATAGCAAGTATCGTCGGTATGAGATACATGTGGCCGTAGGTGTCGGACACTACATCCACGTCCCACAAGTGACGCGTGCTTCGACGCCCACGTCACTTGTGAGACGTGGATGTAGTGTCCGACACCGACAGCCACATGTATCTCACATCCACGATACTTGCTATTTAGGGTTTCCTCTACCGCTCGGCGACCCTCGATGACCCTCGTTCCTGATACAAAAAGAGGAAGAAGAAGAAAAAAAAGGGGAGAAGAAAGATTCCTCTTTTTTCTATTTTTAGGGTTTGGGGTTTATGGAGGGGGTATATCGAATCCCACGTGTTGAAGTTATCGGGAGGTGGTACATCGACCCCCCCCCCTCGTGTTGAAGTTATAGGGAGGGGTATATCGACGATGACAGACCCGATAAAACATAAGAATACGAAGAAGAAGAAATAAAAAGAGGAGAACAAGAAAGGAATAGAGGAGAAGATCGAAGAAAAAAAGAAGAAAAAAAGAGGAGAAGAAGAAACGTCTCCTCTATTCTTTTCTTCTTCTCCTCTTCCTTTTCTTCCTCTCCTCTTCCTTTTCTTCCTTTCCTCTTCTTCTCCTTTTTCCTCTTCTTATTTTCCTTTTTCCTCTCCTAAATATATAAAACATTTCTAGAAATGAAACTAACCTAAAATGTACTAAATCAGAGAACATATATAGATAATCCTTTTCTAAATATTTAAATCTAACTTTTGCATATATGAACATATATACATAGAGAACATACAAACATATATACATTTTTATAAAAAAGCAAAACACAAAATACAAACATATAGAACCAAATAAAACAGGGGGGGCGGACCAACGGAGGGGCAAGGCGACGGCAACGGGCGGAGCGTGGCGACCGCGACGGGCGGGGCAGGGGCGACGGCGACGGGCGGGAAAGGGCGACGACGACGGGCGAGCCGGGGGCGACTGCAGGGGCGGCGGGCGAGGGCATGGGCGACGGCGACGGCACGGTCGGGGGCGACTGCAGGGGCGGCAGACGGCGTCGGGGCAGCCTGGCAGCGTCGATGAGCTTGGCATCATCGGGGGCAATTGATCGATGAGAAACTGAAATTTTCGCAAGTCCTGGTTATATACCAAGAGCATTGGTCCCGGTTCGTGGCACCATCCCGGGACCAATGCCACCTTTAATTCCGGTTGGTGCCACCAACCAAGACCAAAGGCTTTTTTTCTTCTTCTTCCTCTTTCTCTTATCGGGAACGAGGGTCATCGAGGGTCAGGGTCGCCGTGCGGTAGAGGAAACCCTAAATAGAAAATATCGTCGATATGAGATACATGTGGCCGTAGGTGTCGGACACTACATCCACGTCCCACAAGTGACGCGGGCTTCAACGCCCATGTCACTTGTGGGACGTGGATGTAGTGTCCGACACCGACGGCCACATGTATCTCACACCCACGATACTTGCTATTTAGGGTTTCCTCTACCGCTCGGCAACCCTCGAGACCCTCGTTCCCGATAAAAAAAGAGGAAGAAGAAGAAAAAAAGAGGAGAAGAAAAGAAGAAGAAAAAAAGAGGAGAAGAAAGATTCCTCTTTTTTCTATTTTTAGTGTTTGGGGTTTAGGGAGGGGGTATATCGACCCCCCTCGTGTTGAAGTTATCGGGAGGTGGTATATCGACCCCCCCTCGTGTTGAAGTTATCGGGAGGGGTATATCGACGACGACAGACCCGATAAAACATAAGAATCCGAAGAAGAAATAAAAAGAGGAGAAGAAGCAAGGAATAGAGGAGAAGATCGAAGAAAAAAAGAAGAAAAAAAGAGGAGAAGAAGAAAGGTATAGAGGAGAAGAAGAAAAAATAGAAATTTTTTCTATTTTTTCTTGTTCTCCTCTATTCCTTTCTTCTTCTCCTCTTCCTTTTCTTCCTCTCCTCTTCTTCTCCTCTTCCTTTTCTTCCTCTCCTCTTCTTCTCCTTTTTCCTCTTCTTATTTTCCTTTTTCCTCTCCTAAATATATAAAACTTTTCTAGAACTGAAACTAACCTAAAATGTACTAAACCAGAGAACATATATAAATAATCCTTTTCTAAATATTTAAATCTAACTTTTGCATATATGAACATATATACACAGAGAACATACAAACATATATACATTTTTATAAAAAAGCAAAACACAAAATACAAACATATAGAACCAAATAAAACAGGGGGGCCGGACCAACGGAGGGGCAGGGCGACGGCAACGGGCGGAGCGTGGCGACCGCGACGGGCGGGGCAGGGGCGACAGCGACGGGCGGGGACGGGCGACGACGACGGGAGGGCCGGGGGCGACTGCAGGGGCGGCGGGCGAGGGCACGGGCGACGGCGATGGCGCGGTCGGGGGCGACTTCAGGGGCGGCGGACGGCGGCGGGGCAGCCTGGCGGCATCGATGAGCTTGGCGTCGTCGGGGGCAATTGATCGATGAGAAACTGAAATTTTCACAAGTCCTGGTTATATACCAAGAGCATTGGTCCCGGTTCGTGGCACCATCCCGGGACCAATGCCACCTTTAGTCCCGGTTGGTGCCACCAACCGAGACCAAAGGCTTTTTTTCTTCTCCTTCCTCTTTTTTTTATCGGGAACGAGGGTCGTCGCGGGTCAGGGTCGCCGAGCGGTAGAGGAAACCCTAAATAGCAAGTATCGTCCATATGAGATAGATGTGGCCGTAGGTGTCGGACACTACATCCACGTCCCACAAGTGGCGCGGGCTTCGACGCCCACGTCACTTGTGGGATGTGGATGTAGTGTCCGACACCGACGGCCACATGTACACGATACTTGCTATTTAGGGTTTCCTCTACCGCTCGGCAACCCTCGACGACCCTCGTTCCCGATAAAAAAAAGAGGAAGAAGAAGAAAAAAAAGAGGAGAAGAAAAGAAGAAGAAAAAAAAGAGGAGAAGAAAAGAAGAAGAAAAAAAAGAGGAGAAGAAAGATTCCTCTTTTTTCTATTTTTAGTGTTTGGGGTTTAGGGAAGGGGTATATCGACCCCCCTCGTGTTGAAGTTATCGGGAGGTGGTATATCGACCCCCCCTCGTGTTGAAGTTATCGGGAGGGGTATATCGACGACGACAGACCCGATAAAACATAAGAATACGAAGAAGAAATAAAAAGAGGAGAAGAAGCAAGGAATAGAGGAGAAGATCGAAGAAAAAAAGAGGAGAAGAAGAAAGGTATAGAGGAGAAGAAGAAAAACTAGAAATTTTTTCTATTTTTTCTTCTTCTCCTCTATTCCTTTCTTCTTCTCCTCTTCCTTTTCTTCCTCTCCTCTTCTTCTCCTCTTCCTTTTCTTCCTCTCCTCTTCTTCTCCTTTTTCCTCTTCTTATTTTCCTTTTTCCTCTCCTTAATATATAAAACTTTTCTAGAACTGAAACTAACCTAAAATGTACTAAATCAGAGAACATATATAGATAATCCTTTTCTAAATATTTAAATCTAACTTTTGCATATATAAACATATATACACAGAGAACATACAAACATATATACATTTTTATGAAAAAGCAAAACACAAAATACAAACATATAGAACCAAATAAAACAGGGGGGCCGGACCAACGGAGGGGCAGGGCGACGGCAACGGGCGGAGCTTGGCGACCGCGACGGGCGGGGCAGGGGCGACGGCGACGGGCGGGCCGGGGGCGACTGCAGGGGCGGCGGGCGAGGGCATGGGCGACGGCGACGGCGCGGTCGGGGGCGACTGCAGGGGCGGCGGACGGCGTCGGGGCAGCCTGGCGGCGTCGATGAGCTTGGCATCATCGGGGGCAATTGATCGATGAGAAACTGAAATTTTCACAAGTCCTGGTTATATACCAAGAGCATTGGTCCCGGTTCGTGGCACCATCCCGGGACCAATGCCACCTTTAGTCCCGGTTGGTGCCACCAACCAAGACCAAAGGCTTTTTTTCTTCTTCTTCCTCTTTCTCTTATCGGGAACGAGGGTCATCGAGGGTCAGGGTCGTCATGTGGTAGAGGAAACCCTAAATAGAAAATATCGTCGATATGAGATACATGTGGCCATAGGTGTCGGACACTACATCCACGTCCCACAAGTGACGCGGGCTTCAACGCCCATGTCACTTGTGGGACGTGGATGTAGTGTCCGACACCGACGGCCACATGTATCTCACACCCACGATACTTGCTATTTAGGGTTTCCTCTATCGCTCGGCGACCCTCGAGACCCTCGTTCCCGATAAAAAAAGAGGAAGAAGAAGAAAAAAAGAGGAGAAGAAAAGAAGAAGAAAAAAAGAGGAGAAGAAAGATTCCTCTTTTTTCTATTTTTAGTGTTTGGGGTTTAGGGAGGGGGTATATCGACCCCCCCTCGTGTTGAAGTTATCGGGAGGTGGTATATCGACCCCCCCCTCGTGTTGAAGTTATCGGGAGGGGTATATCGACGACGACAGACCCGATAAAACATAAGAATACGAAGAAGAAATAAAAAGAGGAGAAGAAGCAAGGAATAGAGGAGAAGATCGAAGAAAAAAAGAAGAAAAAAAGAGGAGAAGAAGAAAGGTATAGAGGAGAAGAAGAAAAAATAGAAATTTTTTCTATTTTTTCTTGTTCTCCTCTATTCCTTTCTTCTTCTCCTCTTCCTTTTCTTCCTCTCCTCTTCTTCTCCTCTTCCTTTTCTTCCTCTCCTCTTCTTCTCCTTTTTCCTCTTCTTATTTTCCTTTTTCCTCTCCTAAATATATAAAACTTTTCTAGAACTGAAACTAACCTAAAATGTACTAAACCAGAGAACATATATAAATAATCCTTTTCTAAATATTTAAATCTAACTTTTGCATATATGAACATATATACACAGAGAACATACAAACATATATACATTTTTATAAAAAAGCAAAACACAAAATACAAACATATAGAACCAAATAAAACAGGGGGGCCGGACCAACGGAGGGGCAGGGCGACGGCAACGGGCGGAGCGTGGCGACCGCGACGGGCGGGGCAGGGGCGACAGCGACGGGCGGGGACGGGCGACGACGATGGGCGGGCCGGGGGCGACTGCAGGGGCGGCGGGCGAGGGCCCGGCCGACTGCGATGGCGCGGTCGGGGGCGACTGCAGGGGCGGCGGACGGCGGCGGGGCAGCCTGGCGGCATCGATGAGCTTGGCGTCGTCGGGGGCAATTGATCGATGAGAAACTGAAATTTTCACAAGTCCTGGTTATATACCAAGAGCATTGGTCCCGGTTCGTGGCACCATCCCGGGACCAATGCCACCTTTAGTCCCGGTTGGTGCCACCAACCGAGACCAAAGGCTTTATTTTCTTCTCCTTCCTCTTTTTTTTTATCGGGAACGAGGGTCGTCGTGGGTCAGGGTCGCCGAGCGGTAGAGGAAACCCTAAATAGCAAGTATCGTCCATATGAGATAGATGTGGCCGTAGGTGTCGGACACTACATCCACGTCCCACAAGTGGCGCGGGCTTCGACGCCCACGTCACTTGTGGGATGTGCATGTAGTGTCCGACACCGACGGCCACATGTATCTCGCACCCACGATACTTGCTATTTAGGGTTTCCTCTACCGCTCGGCGACCCTCGACGACCCTCGTTCCCGATAAAAAAAAGAGGAAGAAGAAGAAAAAAAAGAGGAGAAGAAAAGAAGAAGAAAAAAAAGAGGAGAAGAAAGATTCCTCTTTTTTCTATTTTTAGTGTTTGGGGTTTAGGGAGGGGATATATCGACCCCGCTCGTGTTGAAGTTATCGGGAGGTGGTATATCGACCCCCCCTCGTGTTGAAGTTATCGGGAGGGGTATATCGATGCCGACAGACCCGATAAAACATAAGAATACGAAGAAGAAATAAAAAGAGGAGAAGAAGCAAGGAATAGAGGAGAAGATCGAAGAAAAAAAGAAGAAAAAAAGAGGAGAAGAAGAAAGGTATAGAGGAGAAGAAGAAAAAATAGAAAATTTTTCTATTTTTTCTTCTTCTCCTCTATTCCTTTCTCCTTCTCCTCTTCCTTTTCTTCCTCTCCTCTTCTTCTCCTCTTCCTTTTCTTCCTCTCCTCTTCTTCTCCTCTTCCTTTTCTTCCTCTCCTCTTCTTCTCCTTTTTCCTCTTCTTATTTTCCTTTTTCCTCTCCTTAATATATAAAACTTTTCTAGAATTGAAACTAACCTAAAATGTACTAAATCAGAGAACATATATAGATAATCCTTTTCTAAATATCTAAATCCAACTTTTGCATATATAAACATATATACATAGAGAACATACAAACATATATACATTTTTATGAAAAAGCAAAACACAAAATACAAACATATAGAACCAAATAAAACAGGGGGGCCGGACCAACGGAGGGGCAGGGCGACGACAACGGGCGGAGCTTGGCGAACGCGACGGGCGGGGCAGGGGCGACGGCGACGGGCGGGCCGGGGGCGACTGCAGGGGCGGTGGGCGAGGGCATGGGCGACGGCGACGGCGCGGTCGGGGGCGACTGCAGGGGCGGCGGACGGCGTCGGGGCAGCCTGGCGGCGTCGATGAGCTTGGCGTCGTCGGGGGCAATTGATCGATGAGAAACTGAAATTTTCACAAGTCCTGGTTATATACCAAGAGCATTGGTCCCGGTTCGTGGCACCATCCCGGGACCAATGCCACCTTTAGTCCCGATTGGTGCCACCAACCGAGACCAAAGGCTTTTTTTTCTTCTCCTTCCTCTTTTTTTTATCGGGAACGAGGGTCGTCGCGGGTCAGGGTCGCCGAGCGGTAGAGGAAACCCTAAATAGCAAGTATCGTCCATATGAGATAGATGTGGCCGTTGGTGTCGGACACTACATCCACGTCCCACAAGTGGCGCGGGCTTCGATGCCCACGTCACTTGTGGGACGTGGATGTAGTGTCCGACACCGACGGCCACATGTATCTCGCACCCACGATACTTGCTATTTAGGGTTTCCTCTACCGCTCGGCGACCCTCGACGACCTTCGTTCCCGATAAAAAAACGAGGAAGAAGAAGAAAAAAAAGAGGAGAAGAAAAGAAGAAGAAAAAAAAGAGGAGAAGAAAGATTCCTCTTTTTTTCTATTTTTAGGGTTTGGGGTTTGGGAGGGGGTATATCGACCCCCCTCGTGTTGAAGTTATCGGGAGGTGGTATATCGATCCCCCCTCGTGTTGAAGTTATCGGGAGGGGTATATCAACGACGACAGACCCGATAAAACATAAGAATACGAAGAAGAAATAAAAAGAGGAGAAGAAGCAAGGAATAGAGGAGAAGATCGAAGAAAAAAAGAAGAAAAAAAAGAGGAGAAGAAGAAAGGTATAGAGGAGAAGAAGAAAAAATAGAAAATTTTTCTATTTTTTCTTCTTCTCCTCTATTCCTTTCTTCTTCTCCTCTTCCTTTTCTTCCTCTCCTCTTCTTATCCTCTTCCTTTTCTTCCACTCCTCTTCTTCTCCTTTTTCCTCTTCTTATTTTCCTTTTTCCTCTCCTTAATATATAAAACTTTTCTACAACTGAAACTAACCTAAAGTGTACTAAATCAGAAAACATATATAGATAATCCTTTTCTAAATATTTAAATCTAACTTTTGCATATATAAACATATATACACAGAGAACATACAAACATATATACATTTTTATGAAAAAGCAAAACACAAAATACAAACATATAGAACCAAATAAAACAGGGGGGCCGGACCAACGGAGGGGCAGGGCGACGGCAACGGGCGGAGCTTGGCGACCGCGACGGGCAGGGCAGGGGCGACGGCGACGGGCGGGCCGGGGGCGACTGCAGGGGCGGTGGGCGAGGGCATGGGCGACGGCGACGGCGCGGTCGGGGGCGACTGCAGGGGCGGCGGACGGCGTCGGGGCAGCCTGGCGGCGTCGATGAGCTTGGCGTCGTCGGGGGCAATTGATCGGTGAGAAACTGAAATTTTCACAAGTCCTGGTTATATACCAAGAGCATTGGTCCTGGTTCGTGGCACCATCCCGGGACCAATGCCACCTTTAGTCCCGGTTGGTGCCACCAACCGAGACCAAAGGCTTTTTTTTCCTTCTCCTTCCTCTTTTTTTATCGGGAACGAGGGTCGTCGCGGGTCAGGGTCGCCGAGCGGTAGAGGAAACCCTAAATAGCAAGTATCGTCCATATGAGATAGATGTGGCCGTTGGTGTTGGACACTACATCCACGTCCCACAAGTGGCGCGGGATTCGACGCCCACGTCACTTGTGGGACGTGGATGTAGTGTCGGACACCGACGGCCACATGTATCTCGCACCCACGATACTTGCTATTTAGGGTTTCCTCTACCGCTCGGCGACCCTCGACGACCTTCGTTCCCGATAAAAAAACGAGGAAGAAGAAGAAAAAAAAGAGGAGAAGAAAAGAAGAAGAAAAAAAAGAGGATAAGAAAGATTCCTCTTTTTTTCTATTTTTAGGGTTTGGGGTTTAGGGAGGGGGTATATCGACCCCCCTCGTGTTGAAGTTATCGGGAGGTGGTATATCGATCCCCCCTCGTGTTGAAGTTATCGGGAGGGGTATATCGACGATGACAGACCCGATAAAACATAAGAATACGAAGAAGAAATAAAAAGAGGAGAAGAAGAAAGGAATAGAGGAGAAGATCGAAGAAAAAAAGAAGAAAAAAAGAGGAGAAGAAGAAAGGAATAGAGGAGAAGAAGAAAAAATAGAATTTTTTTCTATTTTTTCTGCTTCTCCTCTATTCCTTTCTTCTTCTCCTCTTCCTTTTCTTCCTCTCCTCTTCTTCTCCTCTTCCTTTTCTTCCTCTCCTCTTCTTCTCCTTTTTCCTCTTCTTATTTTCCTTTTTCCTCTCGTAAATATATAAAAAAATTTTAGAAATGAAACTAACCTAAAATGTACTAAATCAGAGAACATATATAGATAATCCTTTTCTAAATATTTATATCTAACTTTTGCATATATGAACATACATACACAGAGAACATACAAACATATATATATTTTTACCAAAAAAGCAAAACACAAAATACAAACATATAGAACCAAATAAAACAGGGGGCCGGACCAACGGAGGGGCAGGGCGACGGCAACGGGCGGAGCGTGGCGACCGCGACGAGCGGGGCAGGGGCAACGGCGACGGGCGGGGAAGGGCGACGACGACGGGCGGGCCGGGGGCGACTGCAGGGGTGGTGGGCGAGGGCATGGGCGACGGCGACGGCGCGGTCGGGGGCGACTGCAGGGGCGGCGGACGGCGTCGGGGCAGCCTGGTGGCGTCGATGAGCTTGGCGTCGTCGGGGGCAATTGATCGATGAGAAACTGAAATTTTCACAAGTCCTGGTTATATACCAAGAGCATTGGTCCCGGTTCGTGGCACCATCCCGGGACCAATGCCACCTTTGGTCCCGGTTGGTGCCACCAACCAAGACCAAAGGCTTTTTTTCTTCTTCCTCCTCTTTTCTTATCGGGAACGAGGGTCGTCGAGGGTCAGGGTCGCCGTGCGGTAGAGGAAACCCTAAATAGTAAATATCGTCGAAGCCCGCATCACTTGTGGGACGTGGATGTAGTGTCCGACACCTACGGCCACATGTATCTCACACCCATGATACTTGCTATTTAGGGTTTCCTCTACCGCTCGGCGACCCTCGACGACCCTCGTTCCCGATAAAAAAAGAGGAAGAAGAAGAAAAAAAAGAGGAGAAGAAAAGAAGAAGAAAAAAAAGAGGAGAAGAAAGATTCCACTTTTTTCTATTTTTAGTGTTTGGGGTTTAGGGAGGGGGTATATCGCCCCCCCTCGTGTTGAAGTTATCGGGAGGTGGTATATCGACCCCCCCTCATGTTGAAGTTATCGGGAGGGGTATATCGACGACGACAGACCCGATAAAACATAATAACACGAAGAAGAAATAAAAAGAGGAGAAGAAGAAAGGAATAGAGGAGAAGATCGAAGAAAAAAAAGAGGAGAAGAAGAAAGGTATAGAGGAAAAGAAGAATAAATAGAAAATTTTTCTATTTTTTCTTCTTCTCCTCTATTCCTTTCTTCTTCTCCTCTTCCTTTTCTTCCTCTCCTCTTCTTCTCCTCTTCCTTTTCTTCCTCTCCTCTTCTTCTCCTTTTTCCTCTTCTTATTTTCCTTTTTCCTCTCCTAAATATATAAAACTTTTCTAGAACTGAAACTAACCTAAAATGTACTAAATCAGAGAACATATATAGATAATCCTTTTCAAAATATTTAATTCTAACTTTTGCATATATGAACATATAAACACAGAGAACATACAAACATATATACATTTTTATAAAAAAGCAAAACACAAAATACAAACATATAGAACCAACTAAAACAGGGGGGGCGGACCAACGGAGGGGCAGGGCGACGGCAACGGGCGGAGCGTTGCGACCGTGACGGGCGGGGCAGGGGCGACGGCGATGGGCGGGGAAGGGCGACGACGACGCGCGGGCCGGGGGCGACTGCAGGGGCGGCGGGCGAGGGCACGGGCAACGGCGGCGGCGCGGTCGGGGGCGACTGCAGGGTCGGCGGACGGCGTCGGGGCAGCCTGGCGGCATTGATGAGCTCGGCATCGTCGTGGGCAATTGGTCGATGAGAAACTGAAATTTTCACAAGTCCTGGTTATATACCAAGAGCATTGGTCCCGGTTCGTGGCACCATCCCGGGACCAATGCCACCTTTAGTCCCGGTTGTTGCCACCAACCGAGACCAAAGGCTTTTTTTCTTCTCTTTCCTCTTTTTTTTATCGGGAACAAGGGTCGTCGCGGGTCAGGGTCGCCGAGCGGTAGAGGAAACCCTAAATAGCAAGTATCGTCCATATGAGATAGATGTGGCCGTAGGTGTCGGACACTACATCCACGTCCCACAAGTGGCGCGGGCTTCGACACCCACGTCACTTGTGGGACGTGGATGTAGTGTCCGACACCGACGGCCACATGTATCTCGCACCCACGATACTTGCTATTTAGGGTTTCCTCTACCGCTCGGCGACCCTCGACGACCCTCGTTCCCGATAAAAAAAAGAGGAAGAAGAAGAAAAAAAAGAGGAGAAGAAAAGAAGAAGAAAAAAAAGAGTAGAAGAAAGATTCCTCTTTTTTTCTATTTTTAGGGTTTGGGGTTTAGGGAGGGGGTATATCGACCCCCCTCGTGTTGAAGTTATCGGGAGGTGGTATATCGATCCCCCCTCATGTTGAAGTTATCGGGAGGGGTATATCGACGACAGACCCGATAAAACATAAGAATACGAAGAAGAAATAAAAAGAGGAGAAGAAGAAAGGAATAGAGGAGAAGATCGAAGAAAAAAAGAAGAAAAAAAAGAGGAGAAGAAGAAAGGAATAGAGGAGAAGAAGAAAAAATAGAATTTTTTTTTCTATTTTTTCTTCTTCTCCTCTATTCCTTTCTTCTTCTCCTCTTCCTTTTCTTCCTCTCCTCTTCTTCTCCTTTTTCCTCTTCCTATTTTCCTTTTTCCTCTCCTAAATATATAAAAAATTTCTAGAAATGAAACTAACCTAAAATGTACTAAATCAGAGAACATATATAGATAATCCTTTTCTAAATATTTAAATCTAACTTTTGCATATATGAACATATATACACAGAGAACATACAAACATATATACATTTTTATAAAAAAGCAAAACACAAATACAAACATATACAACTAAATAAAACAGGGGGCCGGACCAACGGAGGGGCAGGGCGACGGCGACGGGCGGAGCGGGGCGACCGCGACGGGCAGGGAAGGGGCGACAGCGATGGGCGGGGCAGGGGCGACGGCGACGGGCGGGGAAGGGCGATGACCACGGGCGGGATGGGTGCGACTGCAGGGGCGGCGAGCGAGGGCACGGGCGACGGCGACGGCGCGGTCGGGGGCGACTACAGGGGCGGCGGACGGCGTCGGGGCAGCCTGGCTGCGTTGATGAGCTCGGCGTCGTCGGGGGCAATTGGTCGATGAGAAACTGAAATTTTCACAAGTCCTGGTTATGTACCAAGAGCATTGGTCCCGGTTCGTGGCAGCATCCCGGGACCAATGCCACCTTTAGTCCCGGTTGGTGCCACCAACCGAGACGAAAGGCTTTTTTCTTCTTCTTCTTCCTCTTTTTTTTTATCAGGAACGAGGGTCGTCGTGGGTCAGGGTCGCCGAGCGGTAGAGGAAACCCTAAATAGCAAGTATCATCGATAAGAGATACATGTGGCCGTAGATGTCGGACACTACATCCACGTCCCACAAGTGACGCGGGCTTCGACGCCCACGTCACTTGTGGGACGTGGATGTTGTGTCCGACACCGACGGCCACATGTATCTCACACCCACGATATTTGCTATTTAGGGTTTCCTCTATCGCTCGGCGACCCTCGACGACCCTCGTTCTCGATTAAAAAAAGAGGAAGAAGAAGAAAAAAAAGAGGGGAACAAAAGAAGAAGAAAAAAAGAGGAGAAGAAAGATTCCTCTTTTTTCTATTTTACGGTTTGGGGTTTAGGGACGGGGTATATCGACCCCCCTCGTGTTGAAGTTATCGGGAGGTGGTATATCGTCCCCCCCTCATGTTGAAGTTATCGGGAGGGGTATATCGACAACGACAGACCCGATAAAACATAAGAATACGAAGAAGAAATAAAAAGAGGAGAAGAAGAAAGGAATAAAGGACAAGATCGAAGAAAAAAAGAAGAAAAAAAAGAGGAGAAGAAGAAAGGAATAGAGGAGAAGAAGAAAAATTAGAAAATTTTCTATTTTTTCTTCTTCTCCTCTATTCCTTTCTTCTTCTCCGCTTCCTTTTCTTCCTCTCCTCTTCTTCTCCTCCTCCTTTTCTTCCTCTCCACTTCTTCTTCTTTTTCCTCTTCTTATTTTCCTTTTTCCTCTCCTAAATATATAAAACTTTTCTAGAAATGAAACTAACCTAAAATGTACTAAATCAGAGAACATATATAGATAATCCTTTTCTAAATATTTAAATCTAACTTTTGCATACATGAACATATATACACAGAGAACATACAAACATATATACATTTTTATAAAAAAGCAAAACACAAAATACAAACATATAGAACTAAATAAAACAGGGGGGCCGGACCAACGGAGGGGTAGGGCGACGGCGACGGGCAGAGCGGGGCGACCACGACGGGCGGGGAAGGGGCGACGGCGACGGGCGGGGCAGGGGCGACGGTGACGGGCGGGGAAGGGCGACGACCACGGGCGCGCTGGGGGCGACTGCAGGGGCGGCGAGCGAGGGCACGGGCGACGGCGACGGCGCGGTCGGGGGCGACAGCAGGGGCGGCGGACGGCGTCGGGGCAGCCTGGCTGCGTCGATGAGCTCGGCGTCGTCGGGGGCAATTGGTCGATGAGAAACTGAAATTTTCACAAGTCCTGGTTATATACCAAGAGCATTGGTCCCGGTTCGTGGCAGCATCCCGGGACCAATGCCACCTTTAGTCCCGGTTGGTGCCACCAACCGAGACGAAAGGCTTTTTTTTCTTCTTCTTCCTCTTTTTTTTATCGGGAACGAGGGTCGTCGCGGGTCAGGGTCGCCGAGCGGTAGAGGAAACCCTAAATAGCAAGTATCATCGATAAGAGATACATGTGGCCGTAGATGTCGGACACTACATCCACGTCCCACAAGTGACGCGGGCTTCGACGCCCACGTCACTTGTGGGACGTGGATGTTGTGTCCGACACCGACGGCCACATGTATCTCACACCCACGATACTTGCTATTTAGGGTTTCCTCTATCGCTCGGCGACCCTCGACGACCCTTGTTCTCGATAAAAAAAGAGGAAGAAGAAGAAAAAAAAGAGGAGAACAAAATAAGAAGAAAAAAAGAGGACAAGAAAGATTCCTATTTTTTTCTATTTTACGGTTTGGGGTTTTGGGACGGGGTATATCGAACCCCCTCGTGTTGAAGTTATCGGGAGGTGGTATATCGACCCCCCCCCCTCATGTTGAAGTTATTGGGAGGGGTATATCGACGACGACAGACCCGATAAAACATAAGAATACGAAGAAGAAATAAAAAGAGGAGAAGAAGAAAGGAATAAAGGAGAAGATCGAAGAAAAAAAGAAGAAAAAAAAGAGGAGAAGAAGAAAGGAATGGAGGAGAAGAAGAAAAAATAGAAAATTTTTCTATTTTTTCTTCTTCTCCTCTATTCCTTTCTTCTTCTCCTCTTCCTTTTCTTCCTCTCCTCTTCTTCTCCTCCTCCTTTTCTTCCTCTCCACTTCTTCTCCTTTTTCCTCTTCTTATTTTCCTTTTTCCTCTCCTAAATATATAAAACTTTTCTAGAAATGAAACTAACCTAAAATGTACTAAATCAGAGAACATATATAGATAATCCTTTTCTAAATATTTAAATCTAACTTTTGCATACATGAACATATATACACAGAGAACATACAAACATATATACATTTTTATAAAAAAGCAAAACACAAAATACAAACATATAGAACTAAATAAAACAGGGGGGCCGGACCAACCGAGGGACAGGGCGACGGCGACGGGCGGAGCGGGGCGACCGCGACGGGCGGGGAAGGGGCGACGTTGATGGGCGGGGCAGGGGCGACGGCGATGGGCGGGGAAGGGCGACGACCACGGGCGGGCTGGGGGCGACTGCAGGGGCGGCGAGCGAGGGCACGGGCGACGGCGACGGCGCGGTCGGGGGCGACTGCAGGGGCGGCGGACGGCGTCGGGGCAGCCTGGCTGCGTCGATGAGCTCGGCGTCGTCGGGGGCAATTGGTCGATGAGAAACTGAAATTTTCACAAGTCCTGGTTATATACCAAGAGCATTGGTCCCGGTTCGTGGCAGCATCCCGGGACCAATGCCACCTTTAGTCCCGGTTGGTGCCACCAACCAAGACGAAAGGCTTTTTTTTCTTCTTCTTCCTCTTTTTTTATCGGGAACGAGGGTCGTCGCGGGTCAGGGTCGCCGAGCGGTAGAGGAAACCTTAAATAGCAAGTATCGTCGATATGAGATACATGTGACCGTAGATGTCGGACACTACATCCACGTCCCACAAGTGACGCGGGCTTCGACGCCCCCGTCACTTGTGGGACGTGGATGTTGTGTCCGACACCGACGGCCACATGTATCTCACACCCACGATACTTGCTATTTAGGGTTTCCTCTATCGCTCGACGACCCTCGACGACCCTCGTTCTCGATAAAAAAAGAGGAAGAAGAAGAAAAAAAAGAGGAGAAGAAAAGAAGAAGAAAAAAAGAGGAGAAGAAAGATTCCTCTTTTTTTTCTATTTTTAGGGTTTGGGGTTTAGGGACGGGGTATATCGACCCCCCTCGTGTTGAAGTTATCGGGAGGTGGTATATCGACCCCCCCCTCATGTTGAAGTTACCGGGAGGGGTATATCGACGACGACAAACACGATAAAACATAAGAATACGAAGAAGAAATAAAAAGAGGAGAAGAAGAAAGGAATAGAGGAGAAGATCGAAGAAAAAAAGAAGAAAAAAAAGAGGAGAAGAAGAAAGGAATAGAGGAGAAGAAGAAAAAATAGAAAATAGAATTTTTTTTTCTATTTTTTCTTCTTCTCGTCTTCCTTTTCTTCCTCTCCTCTTCTTCTCCTCTTCCTTTTCTTCCTCTCCTCTTCTTCTCCTTTTTCCTCTTCTTATTTTCCTTTTTCCTCTCCTAAATATATAAAACTTTTCTAGAAATGAAACTAACCTAGAATGTACTAAATCAGAGAACATATATAGATAATCCTTTTCTAAATATTTAAATCTAACTTTTGCATATATGAACATATATACACAGAGAACATACAAACATATATACATTTTTATAAAAAAGCAAAACACAAAATACAAACATATAGAACTAAATAAAACTGGGGGCCGGACCAACGGAGGGGCAGGGCGACGGCGACGGGTGGAGCGGGGCGACCGCGACGGGCGGGGCAGGGGCGACGGCGACGGGCGGGGCGGGGCGACGGCGACGGGAGGGGGCAGGGGCGACGACGACGGGCGGGGAAGGGCGACGCCGACGGGCGGGCCGGGGGTGACTGCAGGGGCGGCGGGCGAGGGCACGGGCGACGGCGATGGCGCGGTCGGGGCGACTGTAGGGCGGCGGACGGCGTCGGGGCAGCCTGGCGACGTCGATGAGCTTGGCGTCGTCGGGGGCAATTGGTCGATGAGAAACTGAAATTTTCACAAGTCCTGGTTATATACCAAGACCATTGGTCCCGGTTCGTGGCACCATCCCGGGACCAATGCCACCTTTAGTCCCGGTTGGTGCCACCAACCGAGACCAAAGGCTTTTTTTCTTCTTCTTCCTCTTTTTTTATCGGGAACGAGGGTCGTTGAGGGTCAGGGTCGCCGAGCGGTAGAGGAAACCCTGAATAGCAAGTATCGTGGGTGTGAGATACATGTGGCCATAGGTGTCGGACACTACATCCACGTCCCACAAGTGACGCGGGCTTCGACGCTGACGTCACTTGTGGGACGTGGATGTAGTGTCCGACACCGACGGCCACATGTATCTCACACCCACGATACTTGCTATTTAGGGTTTCCTCTACCGCTCGGCGACCCTCAACGACCCTTGTTCCCGATAAAAAAAGAGGAAGAAGAAGAAAAAAAAAGAGGAGAAGAAAGAATAGAGGAGTTCTTACTCCTCTATTCTTTCTTCTCCTCTTTTTTTCTTCTTCCTCTTCTTTTTTTATCCTTGAAGCGTTGTCAAGGCCACTCCAAACCCTAGAGAAGCAGCGTCGAGGCCACCCCAAACCCTAGAGAAGCAGCGTCGAGGCCACTAATTAATATTCGTTCTACGTTTGCCACTAATATATCCATCTGTCATCTTTGAATAATAATTGCCATGTTGTAAATATTTGTAGAAACTATGGACACCGCCCGAGACGAAGTACAAGAAGAGTTGTTGGGGGACATAATCACACGAGGAAGTGATGCCGTCTGCTCGTTGTTTCTCAACGACACCGATGGTCTGGAAGCAGCTGGCTATGATTATGATGGCTCCGGTGACCTAATGTCGGTGCAAGAAGGAGACCGTGAGGACGGCTCCCGTGACACAATGCCGGTGCAAGAAGGAGACCGTGATGACGTCTCCGGTGACCGAACCGAGTCCGGGCAGGTATATATATTAGTTAAACTTCTGCTGACTAGCTAATTGATGCATTCATTGTTTTGGTATGTACACATATTAATTAAGTCTTTGTTCTTTTTTCTAGCCCTCCGAATCGAGCACAACTTCGGTAAAGAGACGAGGCCCGAAGAGAAAGTTGAGCTCGGATGAAAAGTTTGAGATCATAGCAATCGCGCCCGACGGCCAACCGATTGAACCCCTCTGGACAAAGAGCGCATTTGTTGCTCAGTGCGGGGTTTTGGTTAGGGACAAGATCCCGATCAGCATCCAGCAATGGTTAAAGCCGTCTACAGAAGACCCTGAGGTGTCTTATGTCAATGATATGCAGAAAAATGATCTTTGGACTGAGCTGAAGTCAAATTTCACCCTACCAGCAGAGGATGATCCGGAGAAGCCAGTTAAAGAGCATTTAATCAAGTCTTTTGTTCTTAAGAGGAAGGCAGAACTATTCACGAGGTGGAAGAAAGAGCTAAATAAGTTTGTCGAAAATAAATAGACACCAGAATTAAAGGGTAGATATGAGAAGATCGGAAAAGAGTAAGAAGATGTCGGCGACAAACAAGCAAAATGCTGCGAAGAAGAAGCATCAGCATCGCACGGGGTCAGGTGGCTACCTCGCAGCCCGGCCTAAATGGGCCAAGATTGAGAATGATCTGGTTGATAAAGGGATCGAACCAGGGACAATTAACTGGCCAGGCCGTTGCCGGACATGGTTCTTCAGGGCTGGCGGAACCTTGGACCCTGTATCAGGGAAGTGGATTTTGACGGACGAGCAAATGGAAATACCAGTCAAGAGGCTTAAGCACTATATCGAAGCAGCGCAAGGGACGTTCGTTCCAGACAGAGAGAACAACGAGCTCACAATGGCCCTCAGGAATCCTAAGCACCCTGGACGGACATGAGGCACGCCAGGCTCCATTCCGTGGAAGGCTGGGTTTCCGTACGCAGGTGGTTACAAATGCCACGAGAGGAGGAAGAAAGTGGAGCAAACCCAACTACAGGCGCTGCACACTAGGGTACAAGCGATAGAGGAACGAGAAGCAAATCGCAGCAAACGAACTGCCGAAGCTTCCCCCGAAGCTACCCCGCCATCTCAGTGGAGAAGCAGCGTGGCTTCTACCGAGCTGCTTCAGCCGGAGCATGTCTTGACGGCTCCTGCCAGCTATCCCGTGGATGCTATCACGGAATCTCAAAATTGCCACCTTATGACACAATGGATTAATATGAAGGCCAAGGCGGCTGTTGGCTCTGTTTTTCCTACTGAACCCGGCGCAACTTTTCACTGCCGGCCGATTCCAGAAGGATATGCTAGGGTGATGGTGGATGAAATAACGGAGGGATTTGAGGACCTCCAGCTTGACCACCCTACCGGTGAAGGGGAGACTCGGCTGGGTTCTGCCCTAGAGACTCCATGCCTATGGCGGGAGAAGCTCATCAACCTTCCGAACTGGACGCGTCCGCCTCCTCCTCCTCCTCCGGCGAGTCAGGGCACTCCGCCTCCTCCTCCGGTGAGTGACGATCAGGGCACTCGGCCGGCTCCTTCTCCAGCGCGTGGCGGCACTCCGCCTCCTTCACCGCCTGCGTCAGAGCGCCCGAGCAGCCAGCCTCCTCCTTCTCCGCCTATCAGCAAGGGCGGAAGAGACTTGCCGCCGCTCCGGCTGCTCCGGCGCATTGTAGTCCTTATCCTCCGCCTCGTAAGCAAGTAAAGAAGACAACCGCTCCGTCTGCTCTGCCGGCGTCTAGCAGTACTGGCAGAGGCGGGAGGACATACAGATTCGGTCCTTCTCTGAAGACTCCAAAGAAGTTACCATATGAGAGGACCCCGGAGGAGAACGCCGAGATCTCGCGAGAAGAAGTGAGGAACTTCTTTGAAGGGGTGAAAGCAAAGAAACATCCACCTCTGGAGGAGAAGGTAGATCCGGTGAAAGCGAAGCGCACTCTGGCTGCC
The DNA here is from genome assembly GCA_034509565.1 of Triticum monococcum. Classification (NCBI taxonomy): domain Eukaryota; kingdom Viridiplantae; phylum Streptophyta; class Magnoliopsida; order Poales; family Poaceae; genus Triticum; species Triticum monococcum. The sequence goes on from CM067847.1 coordinate 704,794,153, forward strand.
CTGACAAAACCACCCAAGTCTCCGCCGAAAGGAAACTATGAGCGCATTATTGGAAAGGAATATGCCGAAGCGTAGCGGTTAGGAAGTACTGTCAGTGATCAAAGGCTGAAAGAACGATGAGCTGGGAAACAAATTGCCTAGCTCGGCGAACAAGCGAAGCAATTGTGCCCCCCGCTGAAGGTGCCTAGCGACATCGTCACTAATGATCCAAGGATGGTGCCCGGTTATAACAATCTTGGAGATTACCTGCCCGACGATGTACATTATGATTTCATGGAGGTGCAGATACAAAGATACGAGTACGGGAAGCCTCTCGTCAAAGATGAAAGATCTCTATCAACGATGATGCGAAGATTGCATGATTGGTACTTGAAAATCTGCAGAGAGTCTTGGGGGAGGAGTACTTTGTATGTGAGAGTTAAAAAGGAGCATGACCTCGTTGGAATTGATCTATTGCCTGTTCCATTTGAGGAGTTCTTTCAGTTTTTCAATCAATTGGCCCTCGATAAAGCAACAGTCACCTGCTATTGTCTGTAAGTAGTACTACTTCTGTCATTAAGTCTCTCTCTATAGCTCAGCTCTTTCATTGCATGTATTTATAATTATCCTCACTATATTATGCAGATTGAAGATCGTCGAATTGAAGAAAAGACAAATTGGTGGTATTAGGTTCATTAACACAAATATCATAGATGCAACTCAGGTTAAATTTCATGCCGTAGATACTGAGGCCAACTTGCTACGATCGTTGGTTATAAATGAAAACAAAGATATAATACTCTTTCCTTACAACTTCAAGTGAGTGTTACTGTCTTGTGCATATTTGGTTTCCCTTATATATTAGTCAAGGTTATAGTAATGTAATTGATGAGTTATGCATGCGTGTGCAGTTTCCACTATATTCTCCTAGAGATTAAGCTTGAACAGGGACTAGTAACCGTCTTAGACTCAAGATGAAAAGATCCCCAGGACTATGCGGACATGATGCAAATCTTGAGAAGTAAGTTAAATCGATCATTATCCACCATATCAACAACTTTGTTCATTTCCTAATATATCAAGTAATTGTTTTCTTTGTCCGGCAGGGTTTGGAAAAAATTCACCAAAAAAGCTTCGGGACTCCCGAAGAAGCTGCAATTTAGACACCCGAAAGTAAGTACTATAGTAGCATGTTCCGCGCATCTCCTATTGATTCAAGCGCTAGTTTCATCAATACCATTTGGCATTCTTGTTTATCAGTTTGATTGACTTCTGTTTGTTGTAAAGTGGTCGTGGCAGGAACACGGGAATGATTTCTGTGGATACTACGTTTGCGATTCCATCCGCCACACGACCTGTGAGCGGGGCTACTCTGACGAACAATATGAAGTGCGTAAATAACAACATTCACAATTTTAATTTATTACCATCATTTGTGTTGAGTTTCATTCATTCATATATATATGCATTGACCCCCTTCTTCAAATTAGATGTTTCGGAAGCGGGATGAACTCCTAGCACCAGCTCGCATGCGAGCAATTCAAGAGGAATTGGCGGCATTCTTTCTTGACCACGTGATCGCTAAAGACGGAGAATACTATGTGGACCATGAGTCCGTATGTTAGGAGATTATATTTGTAAGAGATAATTATTGTATATATGTAGCCGGTAGTGTCGGATAGATATACGAGAACTCGTTGTTCGACCAATCTCTCGGAGAAGGAGAGGTGGTCACTTCTCTCTGTATGCATATATGTTCATGACGATCTTCTGTTTCCTTCGTTTGCTTACTAGCTAGCTAACATGTCTAGTCCTCTCTATACGTATGTATAGTACGTAGCCTCGACCAAGTACGGACATAAGAGAGGACACTTCTCTCTATTAATTATAGCTAGCTAACACAATATATGAAACACCTAAATTAACCCGCCAAAACCCCCCACCCCCCCCCCCTTTCAAAAACAACAAAAACCCCATCCACAGAAATGTTGACGCATGGATGCCTATTGGTCCCGGTTGGTGCCACCAACCGGGACCAAAGGCCCTCCTACCTGGGCACCGCACATAGGCCACGTGGAGGCCCATCTATCCCGGTTCTGGATTGAACCGGGACTAAAGGGACAGGGCATTAGTACCGACCCTTTAGTCCCGGTTCAGGAACCGGGACAAAAGGCCCTTACGAACCGGGATAATAGGCCCTTTTTCTACTAGTGAGTGGAACAAAACACCAGGCATAAGGCCGAGCCTTCCACCCTTTACTAAGTATATAGATGCATTAAAATAAATAAGAGATATTGTGATATCCCAACAAATATCCATGTTCCAACATGGAACAAACTCCAATCTTCACCTGCAACTAACAACGCTATAAGAGGGGCTGAGCAAAGCGGTAACATAGCCAAACAATGGTTTGCTAGGACAAGGTGGGTTACAGGCTTGGCTCAACAATATGGGAGGCATGATAAGCAAGTGGTAGGTATCGCGGCATAGGCATAGCAAAGAGCGAGCAACTAGCAAGCAAAGATAGAGGTGATTTCGAGGGTATGGTCACCTTGCCTGAGATCCCGGAAGGAAGAAGAATGAGTCCATGAAGAAGACAAACGGACGTAGTCGAACGGTTCCTCACAAATGCGACATTATCGAAACCAACCCGAAGAAGCAACACCGGAAAGAAGCACACAACATAGTAAACAACCAACACATGAATATGGCATGATATGCGGGATGCGGTATGTGATGCATATGCGTGATATGGAAAGGAATGATTGAACCTGGCCTCAACTTGGAAATACAAGAGTGCCACTGGAAAGGGGAGGTGATTTCGGTTGAAATCGATATAAAGATCATCGGAATCGGATGCACGGTTTGGAAATGGCAAGCAAAACAAATATGGCACCAGTCTGCGATATAAGCAAGTGACCCTCTAAATGCATCAAGATAAATATGCTACAGCACTCAAACATGGCAACAAAATACATGGTAGGGATCCCCTCAAGATGTTTGACAAAATATGAACAATGAGCTACGGCTAATTCACCCAATAGCAAGCTCAAACAGGCATGGCAAAAATGCAAAAGATAACAGGTTTCAGACTTAGGGAAAAACTGGAGCATGCAAAACAGATTAACAAGTAGGCATGTTTACGAGCTCGATGCACTCACTACAGAGCATGGCATGATAATCTAAGCATACACCCATCAAGAATACATGACATAGAAGCTAAAAATGGCAAGAACAACCACATAGCATGCACGGATCAATAGCAACATCCTCGGCAAAATCGCTAAACATGTTAACAATCTGCCAGTAACATTTTATAGCAAAACTAGAGCTCGATTGACTCAAGCTAGGGTGCTCCATAATTTCAAACAAAGACATGGATGGATAGAGCACCATAATATGAACAAAACATCATTAATGATCATCCTCAAAAGAGGCACGAATCACTAGGAAACAACATGAACATATGGCATAAAAATAATAACAGGATAAGGACTAAGTGAAATTCTAAGTCCGTGAAATCAGCATCATTGAGTAAGCTATTTTGCATGCTTGTGCTAGTCACCACAAAGATCACAAAAATACATGGCATACACCCCTGTAAAGGTAACATGGCATTCTACAAAACCCATGTAGCGCTCGGGATCATAGCATGCACACATTAATCATGGCCAAAATGACAAAATGCCATTTGCTGAAACAGATCTGACATAATCATCACATATCCCTCTTCCAACAGCATTTCGGGCATCAAGATGAGCTCAAATGAAAATGATGCAATGAGCTGAAATGATGTACTCGTCGAGACGAACATTTTCATATGCTACATGCACGAATCGGAGCAACGGTTGAAGAGTTATGATGCTATGAATATGCAATAAAATGTGGCAGATCTGGGCACTTAGCAAAAAACAGGCACGCGGAGGATAGCTATAAGACGCTCGGGCGGGATTTAGAGGCGCTCACCACTGGGCCGAGCCCAGAATGACGGAGAGGCAGGCCGAGGCGGGCCTGGGATGCCGAGGTGGGCCGGACGCCGGGCGGGGCCCACGAGCGGAGATCGCCATCTCCATCAACCTCCCGATCCCGCTCGGGCACGAGCCCATGGCGGCGACGGCGCGGTACAGTGACTCCGGCGAGGGCAAGTGAGGGTCGGGGTCGCGGGGAGGCACCGGAAACGGACGGATCCGGGTGTGGGGACCCCGGATCTAGACTCGGCTCGGGCGGAGGAGCTTCGACGACGACGGAACTCCGGTGAGCTCGAGGCCATGGTGGGACGGCGCTCCTGCGGGCAGAGAGCGAAGGTGAGGGGGAGGAGGAAGAGAAGGAGGGAGAGGGCGGCGGATCTGGCCTGGGGGTCGACGCTGGCGGAACTCCGGTGGCCAGAGCGGCGATGGGAGGCGGCGAGGTGCGGTGGCCGGCGGCAAGGTATGAGGCGGCGGTGGGGAACTCCGGCGAAGGAGCGGTGAAGGTCCGGCGAGACGGCGCAGTGCGGATCTCCTCGGGCCTGGCGCGGCCCGGGGCGGGCTGGAGATTGGCTCCACGGGCTCGGCGGCGAAGTGGGGCGCGGGGGGACACTTGCCGGCTCCGGATTGGGCAAAGGTGGCGGCGGACATGTCCGGGCGGTGGGAAATTTAGTCCGGCGACGCGAGGAGCGGGGCTAGGGTTTGGACTGCGAGATTTTCGGGGGAGGCCACATATATATAGGTAGGGGGAGCTAGGAGACTCCAAATGGAGTACGGTTTGCGGCCACGCGATCGTGATCGAACGACCGAGAGGATGGAGGGGGTTTAGGTGAGTTTTGGGCCAGTTCGGAAGGGTGTTGGGCTGCAACACACACGAGGCCTTTTCGGTCCCTCGGTTAATTGGTGGAGTATCAAACGGAGTCCAAATGGAACGAAACTTGGCAGGCGGTCTACCGGTAGTAAACCAAGGCCGCATGACAAGTCTCGGTCCAATCCGAAAACGTTTAACACCCGCACACAAAAGAGGTAGAAAGGGACACCGGATGACATAGGAGCGCTGGGTTGCAAAACGGACAACGGGGAAAATGCTCCGATGCATGAGACGAACATGTATGCAAATGAAATGCACATGATGACATGATATGCAATGCATGACACGCAAGCAATAACAAGGCAACAACAGCGAATAACTGGAGTACACCTGGCACACCGGTCTCGGGGCGTTACACTTTGGGTAGATCCGTTTTGTCCTATGGGTTAATGATGATCTTGGTTGGTATGATTGTATATTGTATTTATGGTGTTGTCCTACGGTACCCTCGGTCTCGTGCAAACGTGAGGGTCCCTCGCTGTAGGGTGTTGCGATATGTTCATGGTTCGCTTATGGTGGGTTGCGAGAGTGATAGAAACTTAAACTCGAGTAACTCGGGTATGACGTATGAGAGTAAAGAGGACTTGATACTTAATGCTATGGTTGGGTTTCACGGCCTTAATGATCTTTATTAGTTGCGGATGCTTGCTAGAGTTCCAATCATAAGTGCATATGATCCAAGTAGAGAAAGTATGTTAGCTCATGCCTCTCTCCCATTGATACGTCTCCAACGTATCTATAACTTTTGATTGCTACATGCTATATTATCCACTATTTTGGACATTATTGGGCTTTATTATCCACTTTTATATTATTTTTGTGACTAACCTATTAATCGGAGGCCCATCCCAGAATTGCAGTTTTTTGCCTATTTTAGGGCTTCGAAGAAAAGGAATATCAAACGGAGTCCAAACGGAATGAAACCTTCAGGGACGTGATTTTCTCAACGAACAAGACCCGGGATATTTGGACCCTACGTCAAGAAAGAAAAGAGGAGGCCACGAGGTAGGGGGCACACCTACCCCCCCCCCCCCCAGGCGTGCCCTCCACCCTCGTGGGCCCCATGTTGCTCCACCGACGTACTCCTTCCTCCTATAAATATCCACGTACCCCCAAACGATCAGAACAGGAGCCAAAACCCTAATTCTGCCGCCGTAACTTGGGTCCTGTTCCGGAGCTCCGCCGAAGGGGGCATCGATCACGGAGGGCTTCTACATCAACACCATAGCCCCTCCGATGAAGTGTGAGTAGTTTATCTCAGACCTACGGGTCCATAGTTAGTAGCTAGATGGCTTCTTCTCTCTTTATAGATGCATGCAGGATAGCGGTCGATGAGTGGAGTAATAGTAGTAGATGCAGGGAGGAGTCGGTCTACTTGTCTCGGACATGATGCCTATATACATGATCATACCTAGATATTCTCATAACTATGCTCAATTCTATCAATTGCTCAACAGTAATTTGTTCACCCACCATAGAATATTTATGCTCTTGAGAGAAGCCACTAGTGAAACTTATGGCCCCTGGGTCTATCTTTATCATATTAATCTCCTACTACTTAGTTATTTCTTTGCTATTTACTTTGCCTTTATTTTACTTTGCATCTTTATCATAAAAATACCAAAAATATTATCTTATCATATCTATCAGATCTCACTCTCGTAAGTGTCCAAATAGGGATTGACAACCCCTATTTGCGTTGGTTGCGAGGATTTATTTGTTTTGTGCAGGTGCGAGGGACTCGCGCGTAGCCTCCTACTGGATTGATACCTTGGTTCTCAAAAACTGAGGGAAATACTTACGCTACTTTGCTGCATCATCCATTCCTCTTCGGGGAAAACCAACGCAGTTCTCAAGAGGTAGCACTCATATAAAATTACAAGAATGATTACCAGTACTTGTAATCGATTGCCTAGGGACAAATAACATTCTTGTTGACAAAAACTCTCTACTAAAACTAACTTAGATGTGTATTTATCTAAACAGCCCCTAGATTTTATTTACTTTCTCTTTATTATCTTGCAAACCTATCCTATCACACCTACAAAGTACTTCTAGTTTCATACTTGTTCTGGGTAAAGCGAACGTCTTGTGTGTGTAGAGTTGTATCAGTGGTCGATAGAACTGAGCAAATATTTGTTCTACCTTTAGCTCCTCGTTAGTTTCGACACTCTTACTTATCGAAAGAGGCTACAATTGATCCTCTATACTTGTGGGTTATCAAGACCTTTTTCTGGCGTTGTTGCCGGGGAGGAATAGCGTGGGGTGAATATTCTCGTGTGTGCTTGTTTGCTTTATCACTAAGTAGTTTTTATTTCCTGCTCTAAGTTGTTCTCTATCTTTAGTTATGGATATGGAACACGAAACACCAAAAAATTAGTGGTACTTTCTACTCATGGAGATGGGGAACCTCCTAAAACCCCATTCAACATGATAATCCTGAGAAAACCCCATTCAACATGATAATGGGAGTAACATTGGACCAATGTGAATACTTTACGAATTATTGGTTGACACAAAAAGGGAAACTTTTATGGGATCAAATGTATATGTTGGATTGGTATGCTTGGAATCTATGCTTGAGATATGATTATACGTGTTGCTCTAAGAATGACGTTCCACACCTTCCCTTTTCATGTGCATTTAATGATAATGAAACCTTGGCTTCTTATTCTAGAGGTATATATGATTACTATGATGTGGAACGAATAAAAGAATTTATTGCTTTGAAGGGTGCTTATGAAATTGAATCTTTGTTTGAAAAGTATGAAGCTTTTGATGATGATGTTTATAGACCTAAATTTTTTGCCATCCTTAAATATTACTATGATAATTATAAATTCAATTCCAATATTGATGAATTTATTGAGAGAGTCTCCGCTGTCCAAGAAGAGACTAATATTTTGCAGGAGTCTATGCAAGAAGGAATTGATGAAACTGTGAGCTCATTGGATAAAAAACATGATGAGGAGAGCGAAGAACAAAAGGAGGAAGAGCGGATTGATCACCCGTGCCCACCTTCTAATGAGAGTAACTCTTCAACTCATACATTGTTTAATTTCCCTTCGTTCTTACCGAAGGATGAATGTTGTGATAATTGTTTTGATCCTGTTGATTCATTTGAAATATCCCTTTTTGATGAATTTGATGCTTGCTATGCTTGTGGACAAGATGCCAATATGAATTATGCTTATGGAGATGAACTTGCTATAGTTCCTTATATTAAGAATGAAGTTGTTGCTATTGCACCCACACATGATAGTCCTATTATCTTTTTGAATTCTCCCAACTACACTATATCGGAGAAGTTTTCTCTTGTTAAGGATTATTTTGATGGGTTGCCTTTTACCGTTGCACATGATGATTTTGATGAATATAATATGCATGTGCTTTCTGCTCCTACTTTCAATTATTATGAGAAAGGAACTATATATCCACCTCTCTATGTTTCCAACATGGTAAAATTGCAAGAAACTTCTTATGCTATGTATTGGCCTTTACTTGATGTGCATGAATTGTTCGTGTATGACATGCCGATGTATAGGAAGAGAGTTACACTTCGTCATTGCTTGATATATGTTGCTTTGTGCCCACTACTAAATGCTAAATCATTGTTAATTAAAATTGGCTTTGATATACCTTGGGATCCGGGTGGGTTCATTACTTGAGCACTTTTTGCCTAGCTTAATGGCTTTAAAGAAAGCGCTGCCAGGGAGACAACCCAGAAGTTTTAGAGAGTCATTTATCTCTGTTGAGTCCTTTTATAAAGTTTAAAAAATATAGAGGGGAACTTAAAACTTCACAAAAAGAAAAGTGAAAGTGAGAAGGATGAGCACCGTGGAAGCGGGAGCACGCCTTGAACTTTGTTCATGCCCATGGAAACTTTGTGAATCTTGAATTGTAGAAACTTTTCAACAAAAATAATTATTCCCTTGTACAAATCCATTATATTATAAAAATAATGTGCCAAGGTTTGCCTTTAGGATGTTTAAATTGCTTGTTGATTTGTGAAGTGCAAAACAGAAACTTTGGCTGTAGTGTGTGATTTTACATTTTTTTACTAGAAAGTCAAATGGTTCTGAAAACTTTTGCACTGTCTTTCTATACAAAGTGTTTATTTTTCCTAAAAAAATTAGAATTTTTGAAGTACCAGAAGTATGGTGAATGTTCAGATTACTACAGACTGTCCTGTTTAAGACAGATTCTGTTTTTGATGCATTGTTGTGCTCGTTTTGATGAAACTATCGATTTGCAATAGTATTTTGAGTAGTGATTTGCTTTATTAAACTAACATATCTTACAGAACTTTCTATTTAGTTTTGTGTGGATGAAGTGATAAAAAATCGAGGAGGCCTCGATATGAGGAGAAGCTCAAGCTTGGGGATGCCTAAGGCACCCAATTAGATATTCAAGGAGACTCAAGCGTCTAAGCTTGGGGATGCCCTGGAAGGCATCCCATCTTTCTTCAACAAGTATCGGTATGTTTTTGGTTTCGTTTCGTTCATGTGATATGTGCAAATCTTGGAGCGTCTTTTGCATTTAGTTTTTTCCTTTTTCTTTTATGCACCATGCTAGTATGATTTAGTCTGTGGTTGATTTATAGAATGCACATTGCACTTCACTTATATATTTTGAGTGTGGCTTTATAGAATGCTTCACTTATATCATTTGAAGTTTGGATTGCCTGTTTCTCTTCACATAGAAAACCGTTTTTTAAAGAATGCTCTTTTGCTTCACTTATATTTGTTAGAGCATGGTATTTTGTAGAAAGACTTAAACTCTCGTGCTTCACTTAGATCTATTTAGTGAGTCAAAAGGAATTGGTCAATTGCATGGTTAGTCATAAAATCCTACATAAAACTTATGGATCACTGAATATGATATGTTTGATTCCTTGCAATAGTTTTGCGATATAAAGATGAAATATGTGGGAGGTACTAGTAAACAGTTGTGGTTAGTAAGAATATTGGTGTTAAGGTTTGTGATTCCCTAAGCATGCACGTATAGTCTCTCGTTGTGCTATGATGTTGGAGCATGATTTATTATTGATTATCTTCCTGATGAGTGGCGGTCGGGGACAAGCGGTGGTCTTTTCCTACCAATCTATCCCCCTAGGGGCTTGCGTAATAGTACTTTGCTTCGAGGGCTAATAAAATTTTGCAATAAGTATATGAGTTCTTATGACTAATGTGAGTCCATCGATTATACACACTCTTACCTTTCCGCAATTTGCTAGCCTCTACGGTACCGTGCATTGCCCTTTCTCACATCGAGACGTGGTGCAAACTTCGCAGGTGCATCCAAAGCCCGTGATATGATATGCTCTATCACACATAAGCCTTATTATATCTTCCTCAAAACAGCCACCATACCTACCTATTATGGCTTTTCCATGGCCATTCCGAGATATATTAGCATGCAACTTCCACCACTTCCGTTAGATGACTTGAGCATTCATTTTCATATTGCTTTGCATGATCATAAAGCTGACATAGTAGTTGTGGCTCACCCACCGTTCATCATTTTTTATACATGTTATGCTAGATCATTGCACATCCTGGTACATTGCCAGAGGCATTCATATAGAGTCATATTTTGTCATAGGTATCGAGCTGTAATTTTTATTTCTTTTGAGTTATAAGTAAGTAGATGTGTGATGATCATCATTATTCGTTTTTAGAGCAGTGCCCAGTGAGGAAAAGATGATGGAGACTATGATTCCCCCACAAGTCAGGATGAGACTCCGGACAATGAGAGAAAAAAATATATAAAAAGAAAAAAAGGAAAAAATAAATAATAAATAATAAATAAACAAAGATAGAAGGGGCATTGTTAGTATCCTTTACCACACTTGTGCTTCAAACTATCAACATGTTTTTCATATGGAGAGTCCCCTATGTCACTTTCATATACTAATGGGAATTTTTCAATATAGGACTACATGCACACCCACTTAGTTTCATGAGCTTTCATACACTTATAGCTCGTAGTGCATTCGTTGCATGGCAATCCCTACTCCTCACGTTGATATCAATTGATGGGCATCTCCATGGCCCATTGGTTAGCCGCGTCGGTGTGAGACTTTCTACTTTTTTGTCTTCTTTATATTTACCCCTATCATCATACTCTATTCCACCCGTAGTGCTATATCCATAGCTTGCGCTCATGTATTCATGAGAGTTAAAAAGCTGAAGCGCGTTAAAAAGTATGAACCAATTCGTCGGCTTGTCATCAGGGTTGTGCATGATAAATACTTTGTGTTAAGAAGACAGAGCATGACAAGAATATATGATTTTGTAGGGATAGCTTTCTTTAGCGTTGTTTTTTTGAAGACATGATTGTTTGTTGGGATGCCCGAGTATTGATGTCTCTATGTCAAATTATAGACTATTGCTTTGAATCACTTATGTCTTAATATTCAGGCCATGATTAGATATATGATCAAGTTTATGCTAGGTAGCACTCCACATGCCGAGGACGAGCAGGAATTAAGCTTGGGGATGCTGATACGTCTCTGTCGTATCTATAAATTTTGATTGTTTCATGCCAATATTATACAACTTTCACATGTTTTTGGCAACAATTTTTATGCTTTATTGGACTAACCCATTGATCCAGTGCCCAGTACCAGTTCATGTTTTCTGCATGTTTTTTGTATCGCAGAGTATCCATATCAAACGAAGTCCAAATGCAATAAAATTTCATGGAGAATTATTTTGGAATATATGTGATTTCTGGGAGTTGGAATCACCACAAACGGAGACCCGTGGTGGGCACAACCCACCAGGGCGCTAGAGGAGACACGCGTGGCGTGGTGGGTTTTGCCCACCTTGTATGTCTGTTGGGGATCTACTTCGGGTGCAAGGAAGCTTATATCTGGAAAAAAGTCGTGTTAAAATCTCAGCGCAATCGGAGTTAAGGATCTCCGGGAATATATGAAACGGTTTTCGGCAAGATCTGGGGATCGCAAAACAGAAGAGAATAGAGAGGGAGATCCAATCTCGGAGGGGCTCCCGCCCCTCCACCGCCATGGAGACCAAGGACTAGAGGGGGAACTCTCCTTCCATCTAGGGGGTAGTCCAAGGAATAACAATAAGGAGGGGGCTCTCCCCCATCTCCCGATGGCGCTGGAGTGCCGTCGGGGCAACGATCGAGACGGTGATCTACATCAACAATTTTGCTACCGTAAACACCAACTCTGTCCCCCTCTTTGCAGCGGTGTAACACCCCTTCTCCCCACTGTAATCTCTACTTAACCATGGTGCTCAACTCCATATATTATTTCCCAATGATCCATGGTTATCCTATGATGTTTGAGTAGATCCATTTTTTCCGATGGGTTAATCATGATCTTTGTTGGTATGATTGTATATTTTATTTATGGTGTTGTCCTACGGTTCCCTCTGTATCACGCAAACGTGAGGGGGCCCCCGTTGTAGGGTGTTGCAATATGTTCATGGTTTGCTTATGGTGGGTTTGCGAAAGTGACAGAAACTTAAACCTGAGTAACTGGGGTATGACGTATGGGAGTAAAGAGGACTTGATACTTAATGCTATGGTTGGGTTTCACGACCATAATGATCTTTAGTAGTTACGGATGCTTGCTCGAGTTCCAATCATAAGTGCATATGATCCAAGTAGAGAAAGTATGTTAGCTCATGCCTCTCCCTCATATAAAATTACAAGAATGATTACCGGTACTTGTTATCGATTGCCTAGGGACAAATAACTTTCTTGTTGACAAAAACTCTCTACTAAAACTAACTTAATTGTGTCTTTATCTAAACAGCCCCTCGATTTTATTTACATGCTCTTTATTATCTTGCAAACCTATCATATCACACCTACAAATTACTTATAGTTTCATACTTGTTCTACGTAAAGCGAATGTCAAGTGTGCGTAGAGTTGTATCGGTGGTCGATAGAACTTGAGGGAATATTCGTTCTACCTTTAGATCCTCGTTGGGTTCGACACTCTTACTTATCGAAAGAGGCTACAAATGATCCCCTATAGTTGTGGGTTATCACCACATGCTCCACTTATGAGTGCGCTTGTTCTTCATGCCCATGATTTCATTGCATTCGACTTTATTATGATGTTTCTTGTTGCTTATGCCTTGCTGGCTGAGCCGGCAAAAGAATCAGTCGATCACAGACTGGTGAGAGGAGCATAAAACTTATGTGACGGAGTGGAACCGGCGGAAGTTCCTTAAAGATGGGTGTCGGTGTCAAAACCGGCGGATCTCAGGTGGGGGGTCGCGAACTGTGCGTTTAGGGTCGATGGTAACAGGAGACAGGGGACACAATGTTTACCCAGGTTTGGGCCCTCTCTATGGAGGTAATACCCTACGTCCTGCTTGATTGATATTGATGAATATGGGTGTTACAAGAGTTGATCTACCACGAGATCGTGATGGCGAAACCCTAAAATCCTAGCCTATATGAATATGGTAATGAATGTATCCTTTCCGGACTATCCCCTCCGGTTTATATAGACACCGAGGGGATCTAGGGTTTACATAGAGTTGGTTACATAAGAAGGAATCTTCATAGTCGGTCGCCAAGCTTGCCTTCCATGCCAAGGAGAGTCCAATCCGGACTCAGGTATAGTCTTCGGCCTTCATGTCTTCACAGCCCATCATTCCGGCCCATGGATAATAGGCCGGACGCCCGAGGACCCCTTAGTCCAGGACTCCCTCAGTAGCCCCTGAACCTGGCTTCAATGATAAGGTGTTCGGCGCACAGATTGTCTTCGGCATTGCAAGGCGGGTTCCTTTTTATCCGAACTTCAAGATAGTCTTCGGATGCGATGATAGTATCCGGTCCTGTCACACACACCATACATAACCATAGAGAGAATATATATTTTTACACGAGTCTAATCCGCTGACAGTTTTTACAATATGACATCATGTCTATCCAGTCATAATTTCGAACTGTTTTTCGTCTGCCGCTCCACATTTTGAGACGCGATTGTCATTGGCACATCTTGTCGAAGCAGGGATCGTGCCCCCCTTATTATGGGATTCTCATCAATACGGGCGTGGGTGACCCAATCGTGCCATTTTGCACGACCCTTGGGAATAGGCGAGTGGGGAGACGCTTGATATTCACAGCCTTCATAAGGGGATAAGGATTCCCTACCTTCACCCACACCTCAGCCCCTCCTCAGTCCTTCCGTTCCTGAGCTCCAGCACCCAAGCTTCTAGCTTTTCCCTCAACCGAGAAAGCACTCCAAACATGTCCGGATCCGGAGCTGGGGGTAAGTGGATGGCCTCCTCTGTCAAGAAGAAGGATATCAAGGCACTCCGGGAGGACGGATATCTAGCCAAGGAGATCGCTCACCGACTCCCGGATAAGGGATAGATCGTCCCTACTCCAGAGCCCCACGAGAGGGTTGTTTTCCTCACGCATTTCGTCTTTGGGCTGGGTTTCCCTCTCCATCCCTTCTTCTGTGGACTGATGTTTTACTACGGGCTAGGTTTCCATGACCTACACCCAACTTCATCCTCAATCACGGCATTCATTGTCGTGTGCGAGGCCTTCCTCCGTATCCCGCCTCATTTCGGCCTATGGTTGAAGACCTTCAACGTGAAGCCGAAGGTGGTGAGCGGCCAACAAGCAGAGTGCGGAGGCGCTATGGTGGGCAAGATGCCCAACGTCACCTGGCCCAAAGGCTTGTTCGCGAAGACGGTGAAAGGTGGCAATCGGGGTGGTCCTATATCACCGAGCCGCGTGACGCTAACTGGGTGGCAGCCCCCGAATTCAGATCTGGATTCCCGATGCGGCTCAAATCCTGGCAAGAGAGGGGAATAACCTGGGGTCCCTCGAACAAACTGACTGGGCTCCAGACGTGTGTCCAAAATATGATGGATAGGAAGATCAAGCTCGTCAATGTGGTCCAGGTCATGCTCATTCGTCAGGTTCTTCCGTGCCAACGTCGGACTTGCTATCTGTGGGAGTACGATCCGGCCAAGCACCAAACACTACAAGAACTCTTCGGCACAACACACGAAGAAATCTGGAAAGTGCTCTTCAAGGCCGGCGGGACGCCACTGCCCACGACCGAAGATTGCGGGCTTAGCTTAAAACGCCAGGCTAACCCGGTAAGCTCTTCTAATCTTTTCAAGGCGTACCCTTTACTAGCATATTTTGAGAAAAAAGCCTAAGCCTTCCTACCCGTGTTTTCAGTCCTGGATCAAGATAGCAGAGGGGATTAACAGTCCAGCTCCGCTGCCCGAAGACCTAGAATTCCCATTGTTGACGAAAATGCTTTTTCCAGCACCTTATGAGATGCTGGAGAAGACGGCCCAGAAAGCGGCCAAAGGGGCCAAGAAGGGCCTTCGCCAAAAAGGCGCTCCGGACATGATGTCCAAAGATGAGACTTCCACTTCGTCCGCTGACGATGATGACGAAGAGGAAGAAGAAAGTGACTCCCCACCTGAAGTGGGGAGGAAGAAGAGAGCGGCCTCCACAAATCTGGAGGCGAAAGCACCTAAAAGGGTTAGAGGTTCCCACGCGGATAACTCCGTGTGGGATGTGGACAGCAGTCCGGAGCGACCTCGCCGGACCAAGCCTCAGGCTGCCTCGTAAGTACCAGGATCCAAAAACATCTAGCTTTCCCGGTTTGTGATATTGATATACCTTAAACCTTGTTATTGCAGTCCAGCGCGCGATGGCTCCCCGCGATCTTCGTCAGAGGGATCGCTAGACTCAAAGGAGTTGGCTAGCATGTCTCCGCCACCTGCTCATTCCGTCTCTCCCAAGGGTGACGACGAGGTGGTGTCGCAAAAGACCTTCCCCGATCGAGGGGGCTTCCAGAGATCGTCGGGGCGGTGCCCCGGGACGATTCCTCAATTGTCAGACGCATGGGGGAAAAAGCCCCTGCGAGGACCGGCGACGGGGGCTGGGTTCCCTTTGGAGCTGAGCCGGATACCATTCTGGAGACTTATGCGGCTACGGAGTCCAGCGAACGGCATGCTCCGAAAGGAGGGAGTGTGATTGTTCCGCCAGTGACCTCTATCCAACTAGAGGCACAGGATACCCTGCTGGAGGCGCTACGAGGCGCCTCTATTGTGGATGCACACCGCGCCCTTATGGGCACGATAATAGAGAAGGTCCAGTTCGTGAAAAGCGGGCTGACCGAAGCCTGCACTAGCCTTCTATCAGGCTTTGAGGTAAGTAATGCGTTTGTATGAAGAATATCACAGTATCAGTAGCCCCTGATGCTTTATTTGGTGTTCGGAAAGAAGAAGCCGAACAGAGGATCGAAAAGAAATATCGCAGGAGTCTAACATAAGTTGTCTTTGTGAATAAGCAGGTGTCGCTGTAGGCTGCCACCGCTCGTGCTACAGAGGTCTCCAGACTGAAGTGGAAACTGGAGCGGGCCGAGGAAGAGCTTGGCCTCATAAAGAAGCAACTAGAGGATAGCCAAGGTATGTGCTGATCTGCTGGTACCTTTTAACAAAACATGAAAAGTCCATCCGGACTGAGTTGTCGTGAACTTTATTAGGGGCCACGACCGAGGTGGCAACCCTAAAGAAGGCATTGGCCGAGGTCGAGGACAAAGTGGCCCAGGAACGTGCCGCACGTGAGAAGCACGTGGCCCGTGTCGGCGAGGCGCAGCAACAGCCCCAGGACGCGATCAAGAGATTTGAGTCCTTGGAGCACGATTGTAAGGCGCAAGAGTCCGAACTGGTGAAGGCCCGCTGGAGCGCACATGATGCACGAGCTGAAGCCCAGAACGCCCTCCAGGAAATTCAGGCGGCCAAGGAGATTGCGGCGGGTAATTCTTTCACCATGCACTGCAAGTATGTAAAAGAAACATTCCATGTACTTATCCGAATTCAGGTTTTCCAGGGGCATTTGCGGATCTGCCACACAGTATATCGGATGCTGCCGAGCATTACAGAGCCGAAGAAGGGATGTCTACGGAGAAGCTATTATGGTCCCAGTATCTTGGACCCGAACATTCGTTGCCCTTCCTCGACTAGCTGATGCAGTTGGTCGAGCTGCATAAGTCGGCAGAGCTGGCCATGAAGGACCTGATAGTCCAGCTATGGCCTGCTGAACCTGTACCTAGAAGCTATTTCGGACTCGTTAAGCGGCTTGTAAATGCCTGTTTGCGGCTTGAAACCGTGAAGCGGTCGGTCTATATTGAAGGTGCGTGTATGGCCTTTGCCCGCGTCAAGATGCATTGGGCAAAGCTAGTTGCCAAGAAGCTGATGACCGAGGCACCGCCAGAGGGCAAGGAGCATCGTCGACCCGAGCTCTATTTTGATGGCGTCCTGGAGGGGTCCCGCCTTGTGGCGGAACAATGTTCAAAGGATATCATTTTCCCATGAGAACATTTGTATTATCCTGTCATGTAATATGGGCAGTGATGTTATGTATTATAATGCTTATGATTTACATTTTACCTCATGTGCGATCGTTTATGAAATCTGAGGGTTGACCAGTCGTAGGCTTCTGCCCCCACGTGGATAGTACAAGGGTGTTCGGGATAAATCTAAACACTCTTTACTCCACATTCTGGTCCTTAAAGGAGGTGTTTAGCGCAATGAACAAGGCAATCAGACTATGTGGACTTTACTACCCTAGGAGTTTGACAATTAAAAAAGTTGGCGAAGCCCCTGGTATTCGGAAGGCCGAACTAGGGGCGTTATACACGGCTAATCGGAGGGACCGATTCTTCGCACGAAGTGGAAAAAATCTCTAACGATTTGGAACCTCTCGAATAGCTGACCGGCTCTCGCCGCATCATGACAGTGAGTTTTCGGCTTTCTCTACTGAGGTGCTCGTCCGGAAAAACTGGGACACAATCACAGTAGTTCTCCCTTTACTACCCTAGCCGATATAGCGGAATGTAAGGTAGTAAGCACAGGAGCCGGGCAACCCAAGTATTGACCAAAGACAGGATTCGGAGCCGATGCATATAATGCTATAAGTTCGGGGTGCCGAACTATACTGAAAAAGTTTTCGGACTTTTATTGCCGTAGAACAGGGTGTAATGAAGACCCTGGCGCAGTAATACGTACAATAGTGTACGTGTGTAATATATAATATACACAAAGGTGAGCAAACAGGAAAAATTAAGTAATAAGCTGATGTCACCATTTATTCACCATTGTGATGTAATTAGTACATCGAGGCGTACTTTGTGCGAGTAATGTGATAATCAAGTAAAGCTATTTAACATGTCACAACCAAGGGCGAGCTACGTGCAGGTATGCAATACAAGTATGGAAATTTTTTAATAGAGACCACCTGGGGATTCCCTTGTATGCCAGAGCTTCTTGCCTCCTTGGTGTGTTCTGTAAGCGGGTCGTCCATATAGACCTCGAAAAGAGAAAAGACCCGTGATAATAAAAAGAAAAAATAAAGGCGTGCGAACCCCAGGGTCGATCAAGCCGCACTGTGGATCGCGAGCGAGTTATGCCTCCGTCAGTACCCATGAGGTTTTGAGTGCGTAATTATGTACGCGCAGCACGGATGCCCTTTCCTCCTCGGGGCTGGGACGGAGGCCGAGTTTACTAATTCAGCTCTTGATGAACCGAGCTGCCCTTTTGCAGTGTAGTCCGGACCTTCTTGACAATGTCCACGGGTTCGGCGGCCGGATTATGGTGCCTCTTGAGAAGGCCGCTCTGTACTTCTGCTGCTAGGGCTGCGATATGTTCCTTTGTGTGGAGGGAACATTTCGTGTTTCCATTTACTATAATGACGCCGCGTGGACCGAGCATCTTGAGCATGAGATAAGAGTAATGCAGCACCGCGTTGAATTTAGTGAACGCGGTTCATCCGAGCAGTGCATGGTAGCCGCTGCGGAAGGGGACGGTATCGAAGATTAGCTCTTCGCTTCGGAAGTTATTCGGGGAACCGAAGACCACCTCCAGCGTGATCGAGCCCGTACAGTGGGCTTCTATGCCTGGTATAACTCCTTTAAAGGTAGTTATCGTGGGCTTCATTCATGAGGGATTAATGCCCATTTTGCATACTGTATCCTGATAGAGCAGGTTGGGGCTGCTACCACCGTCCATTAGGACTCGTGTCATTTGAAATCCGTTGATGATTGGGTCCAGTACCAATGCGGCCGAACCGCCATGACGGATGCTAGTTGTATGATCACTACGATCGAAGGTGATCGGGAATGACCACCATGGGTTGAACTTTGGGGCGACTGGTTCTACCGCGTAAACGTCCCTAAGTGCGCGCTTGCGCTCCCTTTTCGGGATGTGTGTAGCGTATATCATGTTCACTGTTTTGACTTAAGGCAGGAATTTCTTCTGCCCCCTAGTGTTTGGCTCCCAAGGCTCCTCATTTTCATCCTCGCTCTGCGATTCCCCTTCCTTGTTTCCGCTATTTACCTTGCTGGCTTGCTTAAGGACCTGGCAATCTCTGTTAGTATGGTTGGCCGGTTTGTCTAGGGTGCCATGTTTCTGGCAAGGACGATCGAGTATGCGGTCCAAGCTGGATGGTCCTCCACCGTTCCTGTTATAGGGCTTCTTTCGCTGGTCGGATTTGGAGCCATTGAATCCAGCGTGAACTGTGGTGTCTGCTACCTCTTGAGCACTGCGTTGGTTTTCCCTTGAAGAGGAAAGGGTGATGCAGCAAAGTAGCATAAGTATTTCCCTCAGTTTTTGAGAACCAAGGTATCAATCTAGTAGGAGGCTACGCACGAGTCCCTCGCACCTGTACAAAACAAATAAATCCTCGCAACCAACACGATAAGGGGTTGTCAATCCCTACACGGTCACTTACGAGAGTGAGATCTGATAGATATGATAAGATAATATTTTTGGTATTTTTATGATAAAGATGCAAAGTAAAATAAAAGCAATGAAAATAACTAAGTATTGGAAGATTAATATGATGAAGATAGACCCGGGGGCCATAGGTTTCACTAGGTGGCTTCTCTCAAGAGCATAAGTATTTTACGGTGGGTGAGCAAATTACTGTTGAGCAATTGACAGAATTGAGCATAGTTATGAGAATATCTAGGTATGATCATGTATATAGGCCTCACGTCCAAGACAAGTAGACCGACTCCTGCCTGCATCTACTACTATTACTCCACACATCGACCGCTATCTAGCATGCATCTAGAGTATTAAGTTCATAAGAACATAGTAACGCCTTAAGCAAGATGACATGATGTAGAGGGATACACTCATGCAATATGATGAAAAACCCCATCTTGTTATCCTTGATGGCAAAAATACAATACGTGCTTTGCTGCCCTACTATCCCTGGGAAAGGACACCGCAAGATTGAACCCAAAGCTAAGCACTTCTCCCATTGCTAGAAAGATCAATCTAGTAGGCAAAACCAAACTGATAATTCGAAGAGACTTGCAAAGATAACCAATCATACATAAAAGAATTCAGAGAAGATTCAAATATTGTTCATAGATAAACTTGATCATAAATCCACAATTCATCGGTCTCAACAAACACACCGCAAAAGAAGATTACATCGAATAGATCTCCACAAGAGAGGGGGAGAACTTTGTATTGAGATCCAAAAAGAGAGAAGAAGCCATCTAGCTTATAACTATGGACCCAAAGGTCTGAGGTAAACTACTCACACTTCATCAGAGAGGCTATGGTGTTGATGTAGAAGCCCTCCGTGATCGATGCCCCCTCCGGCGGAGCTCCGGAACAGGCCCCAAGATGGGATCTCATGGATACAGAAAGTTACGGCAGTGGAATTAGGGTTTTGGCTCCGTTTCTGATCGTTTGGGGGTACGTAGGTATATATAGGAGGAAGAAGTACATCGGTGGAGCAATAGGGGGCCGACGAGGGTGGAGGGCGCGCCTGGGGGGTTGGCGCGCCCCCCTACCTCGTGGCCTCCCTGTTGGTTGCTTGACATAGGGTCCAAGTCTCCTGGATCTTGTTCGTTCCAAAAATCACGTTCCAGAAGGTTTCATTCCGTTTGGACTCCGTTTGATATTCCTTTTCTTCAAAACCCTAAAATAGGCAAAAAAAACAGCAATTCTGGGCTGGGCCTCCGGTTAGTAGGTTAGTCCCAAAAATAATATAAAAGTGGATAATAAAGCCCAATAATGTCCAAAACAGAAGATATTATAGCATGGAGCAATCAAAAATTATAGATACATTGGAGACGTATGAAGCATCCCCAAACTTAATTCCAGCTCGTCCTCGAGTAGGTAAAGGATAAAAACAGAATTTTTGATGTGGAATGCTACTTGGCATAATTTCAATGTAATTCTTCTTAATTGTGGCATGAATATTCAGATCTGAAAGATACAAGACAAAAGTTTAATATTGACATAGAAATAATAATACTTCAAGCATACTAACTAAGCAATTATGTCTTCTCAAAATAACATGGCCAAAGAAAGTGCATCCCTACAAAATCATATAGTTTAGTCATGCTCCATTTTCTTCACACAAGAATGCTCTCATCATGCACAACCCCGATGACAAGCCAAGCAATTGTTTCATACTTTAGTAATCTCAAACTTTATAAACCTTCACGCAATACATGAGCGTGAGCCATGGATATAGCACTATGGGTGGAATAGAGTATAATGATGGGGGTTATGTGGAGAAGACAAAAAAGGAGAAAGTCTCACATCAACGAGGCTAATCAATGGGCTATGGAGATTCCCATCGATTGATGTTAATGCAAGGAGTAGGGATTGCCATGCAACGGATGCACTAGAGCTATAAATGTATGAAAGCTCCACAAAAGAAACTAGTGGGTGTGCATCCAACTTGCTTCCTCACGAAGACCTAGGGCACTTGAGGAGGCCCATTTTTGGAATATACAAGCCGAGTCCTATAATGAAAAATTCCCACTAGTATATGAAAGTGACAAAACAAGAGACTCTCCATCATGAAGATCATGGTTCTACTTTGAAGCACAAGTGTGGAAAAAAAGGATAGTAGCATTGTCCCTTTTTATTTATTTATTATTATTATTTTGGGCCTTCTTTTTTTTGGCCTTTCTTTTTTTATTGGGACAATGCTCTATTAAATGATGATCATCACACTTCTGTTTATTTACAACTCGATTCTAGAACAAGGTATGACTCTATATGAATGCCTCCGGCGGTGTGCCGGGATATGCAATGAATCAAGTGTGACATGTATGAAAGAATTATGAATGGTGGCTTTGCCACAAATACGATGTCAACTACATGATCATGCAAAGCAATATGACAATGATGAATGTGTCATGATAAACAGGATGGTGGAAAGTTGCATGGCAATATATCTCGGAATGGCTATGGAAATGCCATAATAGGTAGGTATGGTGGCTGTTTTGAGGAAGATATAAGGAGGTTTATGTGTGAAAGAGCGTATCATATCACGGGGTTTGGATGCACCGGCGAAGTTTGCACCAACTCTCAATGTGAGAAAGGGCAATGCACGGTACCGAAGAGGCTAGCAATGATGGAAGGGTGAGAGTGCGTATAATCCATGGACTCAACATTAGTCATAAAGAACTCACATACTTATTGCAAAAATCTACAAGTCATCAAAAACCAAGCACTACGCGCATGCTCCTAGGGGGGTAGATTGCTAGGAAAAGACCATCGCTCGTCCCCGACCGCCACTCATAAGGAAGACAATCAAAGAACACCTCATGTTTCAAATTTGTTACATAACGTTTACCATACATGCATGATACGGGACTTGCAAACTTCAACACAAGTATTTCTCAATTTCACAACTACTCAACTAGCACAACTTTAATATCACTACCTCCATATCTCAAAACAATCATCAAGCATCAAACTTCTCTTAGTATTCAAAACACTCATAAGAAAGTTTTTACTAATCATGAATACCTAGCATATTAGGATTATTTAAGCAAATTACCATGATATTTAAGACTCTCAAAATAATCTAAGCGAAGCATGAGAGATCAATAGTTTCTATAAAACAAATCCACCACCGTGCTCTAAAAGATATAAGTGAAGTACTAGAGCAAAACTATATAACTCAAAAGATATAAGTGAAGCACATAGAGTATTCTAATAATTTCCGAATCATGTGTCTCTCTCAAAAGGTGTGTACAGAAAATATGATTGTGGTATACTAAAAATCAAAGACTCAAATCATACAAGACGCTCCAAGCAAAACACATATCATGTGGTGAATAAAAATATATAGCCCCAAGTAAAGTTACCGATGGAAGTAGACGAAAGAGGGGATGCCTTCCGGGGCATCCCCAAGCTTTGGCTTTTCGGTGTCCTTAGATTATCTTGGGGGTGCCATGGGAATCCCCAAGCTTAGGCTCTTTCCACTCCTTGTTCCATAATCCATCAAATCCTTACCCAAAACTTGAAAACTTCACAACACAAAACTTAAAGTAGAAAATCTCGTGAGCTCCGTTAGCGAAAGAAAACAAAAGACCACTTCAAGGTACTGTAATGAAATCATTCTTTATTTATATTGGTGTTAAACCTACGGTATTCCAACTTATCTATGGTTTATAAACTATTTTACTAGCCATAGATTCATCAAAATAAGCAAACAACACACGAAAAACAGAATCTGTCAAAAACAGAACAGTCTGTAGTAATCTGTAGCTAGCGCAAGATCTGGAACCCCAAAAATTCTAAAATAAATTTCTGGACGTGAGGAATTTATCTATTAATCATATGAAAAAATAATTAACTAAATAGAACCTTCCAAGTAAAAATGGCAGCAGTTCTCGTGAGCGCTAAAGTTTCTGTTTTTTACAGCAAGATTAACAAGACTTTCCCCAAGTCTTCCCACGGTTCTACTTGGCACAAACACTAATTAAACACAAAAAAACACAACGAAAACAGAGGCTAGATAAATTATTTATTACTAAACAGGAGCAAAAATCAAGGAATAAAAATAAAATTGGGTTGCCTCCCAACAAGCGCTATCGTTTAACGCCCCTAGCTAGGCATAAAAAGCAAGGATAGATCTATGTATTGCCATAATAGTAAGATAGATCATTAAAACTCATTTCATATTCTCTACGTTCGGAAGCAAGTTTTCTTTAAGGCAAGCAAAAGTAATCAAAAGGGCTAAATTTAATGGGACAAAAGTCCCCAAGATCAACTTTGGGAGGTATAGGTTTCTCCTTTGGCCCTTCGTATTGCACAACCAATTCATCATTATAAGCATTCTTTTGGCAGAACTTTGTGAGCCTATACTCAAGATAATATCCTAGTTCATTATTTCGAATGGCCAAATCATCATTAAGTTCAGAAATTCTATCAACTAAAACATTGGTAGGAACCCTTTTTCTAAGATTTTCATTGAAAGCAACATAGTCTAGAGATTGAAAACGCATTATTTCTTCTTGATCAAAAAGGATAGCCTCTATGGGAGGATGGCAAGCGTCCACCCTATAATGCGCAAAGATTTATTTGGCCTCTTTTATTATGAATCTAAACTCATGAGCCAAAAAGATAGTAGCGGCAATCTTAACAGAAGAATGCTCAATATTAGAAAATTCTAGGAAAATCCTTTGTATGCAAGGGTGCATGTGCATGAATTGTCTTTCAAGTTCAACTACAAGCATGGCAATAGCGTCCGCAAGACTACTAGTTCTATGAAGGATAGAACTACCCATAAAAGGTAAAGCACCGGCACAAGTAAAGAAATCTTGGATAACTCCTTTTCCAATAATATTACCACTACCAATACGGAATTTTTTTGTATGTAAGATAGGGGGTTCTTCAGCGGGAGCATCCGAATTTTTCATGATATTATTATTGTCCATATCGATAATAATTTCCCCAATTTTAGACATAACGGGAGATAGGGCAAAAGGAAAAAAGAGGCAAATAGAGAAAGAGAGGGAGGATAGAGAGAGAGAGGGCAAATAAAACAGCAAGGGTGAAGTGGGGGAGAGGAAAACGAGAGGAAAATGGCAAATAATGTAATGCAGGAGATAAGGGTTTGTGATGGGTACTTGGTATGTTGACTTTTGCGTAGACCTCACCGACAACGGCGCCAGAAATCCTTCTTGGTACCTCTTGAGCACTGCATTGGTTTTCCCTTGAAGAGTAAAGGGTGATGCAGCAAAGTAGCGTAAGTATTTCCCTCAGTTTTTGAGAACCAAGGTATCAATCCAGTAGGAGGCTACGCGTGAGTCCCTCGCACCTGCACAAAACAAATAAATCCTCGCAACCAACGCGATAAGGGGTTGTCAATCCCTACACGGTCACTTACGAGAGTGAGATCTGATAGATATGATAAGATAATATTTTTGGTATTTTTATGATAAAGATGCAAAGTAAAATAAAAGCAATGGAAATAAATAAGTATTGGAAGACTAATATGATGAAGATAGACCCGGGGGCCATAGGTTTCACTAGTGGCTTCTCTCAAGAGAATAAGTATTTTACGGTGGGTGAAAAAATTACTGTTGGGCAATTGACAGAATTGAGCATAGTTATGAGAATATGTAGGTATGATCATGTATATAGGCATCATGCCAAGACAAGTAGACCAACTCCTGCCTGCATCTACTACTATTACTCCACACATCGACCACTATCCTGCATGCATCTATAATATTAAGTTCATAAGAACAGAGTAATGCCTTAAGCAAGATGACATGATGTAGAGGGATAAACTCATGCAATATGATGAAAACCCCATCTTGTTATCCTCGATGGCAAGAATACAATACGTACCTTGCTGCCCCTACTGTCACTAGGAAAGGACACCGCAACATTGAAACCAAAGCTAAGCACTTCTCCCATTGCAAGAAAGATCAATCTAGTAGGCCAAACCAAACTGATAATTCGAAGAGACTTGCAAAGATAACCAATCATACATAAAAGAATTCAGAGAAGATTCAAATATTGTTCATAGATAAACTTGATCATAAACCAACAATTCATCGGTCTCAACGAACACACCGCAAAAGAAGATTACATCGAATAGATCTCCACAAGAGAGAGGGAGAACTTTGTATTGAGATCCAAAAAGAGAGAAGAAGCCATCTAGCTAATAACTATGGACCCGAAGGTCTGAGGTAAACTACTCACACTTCATCGGAGAGGCTATGGTGTTGATGTAGAAGCCCTCCGTGATCGATGCCCCCTCCGGCGGAGCTTCGGAACAGGCCCTAAGATGGGATCTCGTGGATACAGAAAGTTACGGTGTTGGAATTAGGGTTTGGCTCCATTTCTGATCGTTTGGGGGTACGTAGGTATATATAGGAGGAAGAAGTACGTCGATGGAGCAACAGGGGGCCCACGAGGGTGGAGGGCGTGCCTGGGGGGTAGGCGCGCCCCCCTACCTCGTGGCCTCCCTGTTGGTTGCTTGACGTAGGGTCCAAGTCTCCTGGATCTTGTTCGTTCCAAAAATCACGTTCCGAAGGTTTCATTCTGTTTGGACTCCGTTTGATATTCCTTTTCTTCGAAACCCTAAAATAGGCAAAAAAATAGCAATTCTGGGTTGGGCCTCTGGTTAGTAGGTTAGTCCCAAAAATAATATAAAAGTGGATTATAAACCCAATAATGTCCAAAACAGAAGATAATATAGCATGGAGCAATCAAAAATTATAGATATGTTGGAGACGTATCAGTGTCATCGGTGTTATCGCCATTGCTTTGGCGTTTGTGTCTGTTGCGTCGGAGCTTGCTGGTGCTTTTTTGGCCTTGGAGGGGCCTGCTTCGTTGGATGTGTTTGTATTGTGAGCCAGCCAACTATCTTCTCCCGCGCAAAAGCGGATCATAAGTGTCGTGAGGGCTGCCATGGATCTTGGCTTTTCTTGGCCGAGGTGGCGGGCTAGCCATTCGTCATGGATGCTGTGTTTAAAGGCCGCTAGGGGTTCGGCATCCGGACACTCAACGATCTGGTTCTTTTTGGTTAGGAACCTAGTCAAGAATTTTCTAGCTAATTCTCCGGGTTGTTGAACTGTGTAGCTTAGGTCGTCGGCATCGGGTGGCCGGACCTATGTACCTTGGAAGTTGTCGAGGAAGGCTTCTTCCAAGTCCTCCCGGCCGTCGATGGAATTTTCAGGCAGGTTGTTCGGCCAGTGGCGGGCTGGTCCTTTGAGCTTTAATGGGAGGTATTTGATAGCGTGGAGGTCATCTCCTCGGGCCATGTGAATGTGGAGAATAAAATCTTCGACCCATACTGCGGCGTCGGTTGTTCCGTCGTATGATTCGATATTGACGGGCTTAAACCCCTCGGGGAAATCGTGGTCCAGCACCTCATCTGTGAAGCAGAGAGGGTGTGCGGCGCCTCTATATTGGGCCGCATCGCGGCGCACCTTTGATGGAGTGCGTCTGCGGTTATCGGCTCAGGTGTGACTAGGTTTGTCACGCCCGAATAGGTAGCCGTCATCCAGAGTCGGGAAGCGTCCTCGTGATCCGTAGATTGATCTGGTGTGTCCTGCTCTGCTGTCCAGCTCCTGCCGAAGGTCGTATGTATGGTCCCAAGCTGTTCTGTCCCTGTTTTTATGAGCTGGTGGGGCGGGCTGTTGTTCGGCCTGAGTTGCCGCTTTATCCCGACCGCGGGGTGGTCGGTCCGCCGCACTATCCTGACCGCGTGGTGGTCGGTCCGCATTGCGTGAGGGAGGTATGGGATTTGGTGCCTCCTCATCAAACTAAGGTAGCAGTCTACACTTTTGGTAACTCTTGACTTAGCGCTCGAGGCCGTATTCTTCGGCTGCCAAGACATCAGTCCACCTGTCAATGAGCAATTTTGATCAGCCTAGAGATGTTGTTGTTTCTTTTTCAGGCTTCTGGCGGAAGCTATTAGCTGGCGCTTGAAGCGTTCCTGCTCTAGGCGTGCCTCAGGCACGATGAAATCCTCGCTGCCGAGGCTCTCCTCATCTTCGAAGACTAGATGATAACTATCATCATCCGAGTCATTGGGCGTGGCCTGTTTATCAGGGTTATCTTGCCCGTTGTCTTGTTCCTCTTGTTCGGATGCGGCTCCAACAGGGTCTTCATTGTTTTCGGCTTCGCCCGGAGTACCATTTTTTCCGGTGCCAGTGTTGTCATTTTTTGAGCGACGAGGCTTGGAGCGGTATTTGGGGCACCGGCACTTGGACTGTGTCTTAGAAGGTTTATCCGCGACTAGATCCCCTTCGTCATTGTCGCTAGCTTCTTTAGGTGTGTCGACCATGTACACATCGTACGAAGAGGTGGTTGTCCAACGTCCAGTGAGCGGCGGGTCTTGGCCTTGTCCATGTCGGCATCGTCGTCCATACCGTCGATGTTTCCGGAGCCGTAATCGAGCACGTCGGTTAAATCATCGACGGTGGCTATGAAGTGGGTGGCGGGTGGGAAAAAAATTCCCATCATCAGCCTCTGGCTCGAACCGGACATATTTCGGCTGTGAGTCCTTCTCCAAGGACAAGTTCTTTAAAGAGTTTAGCACATAACCCAAGGGCGAGTGCTGGAAGATGTCTGCGGCGCTAAATTTGAAAATCGATAACCGATCCAGCTCGGTGTCCGCAGGCGTACCCGATTCGGACTCATAGCCGGAGACAAGTCTGGAGTTCCATTGATGTAGATATCGCGGGCTGCTGAGTTCCTGTGCGGCTCCAACGCCGGGGACTCTGTGGCTTCTTTGCTCCAGTTCTAAGGCCGTTGCAGCAGTAGGGACCATCCGCTGGATGTGATCCGGTGACAGATTTAGGTCATGTTCATCGGAGCGAGGGGGAGCGATCGCTGCGGTCTCAAATCCATTAAAGATCAAGTCTCCTCGGATATCCGCGACGCAGTTCAAGCTTCCAAACCTGACCTGGTGGCCGGGGGCGTGGCTATCAATCTCATCTAGATGGCCAAGCGAGTTGGCCCGCAGTACGAAGCTGCTGAACATGAAAATCTGTCCGGGGAGGAAGGTTTCTCCTTGGACAGTGTCGCTGTAGACGATTGAAGGAGCCATCGAACCTTTCGTGGACGGCACAGTGGAACTCTCAATGAAAGCACCAATGTTGGTGTCAAAACCAGCGGATCTCGGGTAGGGGGTCCCGAACTGTGCGTCTAGGATCAATGGTAACAGGAGACATGGGACACAATGTTTACCCAGGTTCGGGCCCTCTCTATGGAGGTAATACCCTACGTCCTGCTTGATTGATATTGATGAATATGGGTGTTACAAGAGTTGATCTTGTTGGGGAACGTTGCAGAAAACAAAAAATTTCCTACTCGTTTCACCAAGATCCATCTAGGAGTTCATCTAGCAATGAGTCACGAGATGCATCTACATACCTTTGTAGATCGCGTGCGAAAGCGTTCAACAAACGGGGATGATGTAGTCGAACACGACGTGATCCAAATCACCGATGACCGAGTGCCGAACGGACGGCACCTCCGCGTTCAACACACGTATGGGACGGGAGACGTCTCCTCCTTCTTGATCCAGCAAGGGGGAAGGAGAGGTTGGTGATGATCCAGCAGCACGACGGCGTGGTGGTGGATGCAGGGCGTCACAGTAGCAGGGCTTCGCCTATACTACAAGAGAGAGAGAGAGAGAGAGATGTAACAGGGAGAGAGGGAAGCACCAAAAGCGTAGCCTCAAGTCCCTCCTCTCCCCCACTATATATAGGGGTGCCAAGGGGGGGCGCCGGCCCTAGGAGATGGATATCCTAGGGGGGGGCGGCGGCCAAGGGTGGGGGCTTGCCCCCCAAGGCAAGGGGGCACCCCCCTTTAGGGTTTCCCCTAACCCTAGGCGCATGGGCCCCTTAGGGGGTGGTGCCCCAGCCCACTAAGGGCTGGGTTCCTTCCCACTTCAGCCCACGGGGCCCTCCGGGATAGGTGGCCCCACCCGGTGGACCCCCGGGACCCTTCCGGTGGTCCCGGTACAATACCGGTAAACCCGAAACTTGTCCCGATGGCCGAAACAGCACTTCCTATATATAATTCTTTACCTCCGGACCATTCTGGAACTCCTCGTGACGTCTGGGATCTCATACGGGACCCCGAACAACATTCGGGTTACTGCATATACATATCTTCACAACCCTAGCGTCACCGAACCTTAAGTGTGTAGACCCTATGGGTTCGGGAGACATGTAGACATGACCGAGACGACTCTCCGGTCAATAACCAACAGCGGGATCTGGATACCCATGTTGGCTCCCACATGCTCCGCGATGATCTCATCGGATGAACCACGATGTCGAGGATTCAATCAACCCCGTATGCAATTCCCTTTGTCAATCGATATATTACTTGCCCGAGATTCGATCGTCGGTATCCCAATACCTCGTTCAATCTCGTTACCGGCAAGTCACTTTACTCGTACCGTAATGCATGATCCCATGACCAGACACTTGGTCACTTTGAGCTCATTATGAT
This sequence comes from Triticum monococcum, assembly GCA_034509565.1. NCBI lineage: Eukaryota > Viridiplantae > Streptophyta > Magnoliopsida > Poales > Poaceae > Triticum > Triticum monococcum. The sequence continues at coordinate 704,824,248 of CM067847.1, forward strand.
GATGCATTACCGAGTGGGCCCAGTGATACCTCTCCGTCATACGGAGTGACAAATCCCAGTCTTGATCCGTGTCAACCCAACAGACACTTTCGGAGATACCCGTAGTATACCTTTATAGTCACCCAGTTACGTTGTGACGTTTGGTACACCCAAAGCACTCCTACGGTATCCGGGAGTTACACGATCTCATGGTCTAAGGAAAAGATACTTGACATTGCAAAACTCTAGCAAACGAACTATACGATCTTTATGCTATGTTTAGGATTGGGTCTTGTCCATCACATCATTCTCCTAATGATGTGATCTCGTTATCAATGACATCTTATGTCCATAGCCAGGAAACCATGACTATCTGTTGATTAACGAGCTAGTCAACTAGAGGCTTACTAGGGACATGTTGGTGTCTGTTATTCACACATGTATTACGATTTCCGGATAACACAATTATAGCATGAATAAAGACAATTATCATGAACAAGGAAATATAATAATAATGCTTTTATTATTGCCTCTAGGGCATATTTCCAACAGTCTCCCACTTGCACTAGAGTCAATAATCTAGTTACATTGTGATGAATCGAACACCCATGGAATTCTGGTGTTGATCATGTTTTGCCCTAGGGAGAGGTTTAGTCAATGGATCTGCTACATTCAGGTCCGTATGTACTTTACAAATCTCTATGTCTCCATCTTGAACATTTTCACGAATGGAGTTGAAGCGACGCTTGATGTGCCTTGTCTTCTTGTGAAACCTGGGCTCCTTGGCAAGTGCAATAGCTCCAGTGTTGTCACAAAAGAGCTTGATCGGCCCTGACGCATTGGGTATGACTCCGAGGTCGGTGATGAACTCCTTCACCCAAATTGCTTCATGTGCTGCCTCCGAGGCTGCCATGTACTCCGCTTCACACGTAGATCCCGCCACGACGCTCTGCTTGCAACTGCACCAGCTTACTGCCCCACCATTCAAAATATACACGTATCCGGTTTGTGACTTTGAGTCATCCAGATCTGTGTCGAAGCTAGCGTCGACGTAACCCTTTATGACGAGCTCTTCGTCACCTCCATAAACGAGAAACATCTCCTTAGTCCTTTTCAGGTACTTCAGGATATTCTTGACCGCTGTCCAGTGTTCCTTGCCGGGATTACTTTGGTATCTTCCTACCAAACTTACGGCAAGGTTTACATCAGGTCTGGTACACAGCATGGCATACATAATAGAACCTATGGCCGAGGCATAGGGGATGACACTCATCTCTTCTATTTCTTCTGCCGTGGTCGGACATTGAGCCGAGCTCAATTTCATACCTTGTAACACAGGCAAGAACCCCTTCTTAGATTGATCCATATTGAATTTCTTCAATATCTTATCAAGGTATGTGCTTTGTGAAAGACCTATGAGGCGTCTCGATCTATCCCTATAGATCTTGATGCCTAATATATAAGCAGCTTCTCCAAGGTCCTTCATTGAAAAACTCTTATTCAAGTAGGCCTTAATGCTGTCCAAGAGTTCTATATCATTTCCCATCAAAAGTATGTCATCTACATATAATATGAGAAATGCTACAGAGCTCCCACTCACTTTCTTGTAAACGCAGGCTTCTCCATAAGTCTGCGTAAACCCAAACGCTTTGATCATCTCATCAAAGCGAATGTTCCAACTCCGAGATGCTTGCACCAGCCCATAAATCGAGCGTTGGAGCTTGCACACCTTGTCAGCATTCTTAGGATCGACAAAACCTTCCGGCTGCATCATATACAATTCTTCCTTAAGGAAACCATTAAGGAATGCCGTTTTGACGTCCATTTGCCATATTTCATAATCGTAAAATGCGGCAATTGCTAACATGATTCGGACGGACTTCAGCTTCGCTACCGGTGAGAAAGTCTCATCGTAGTCAACCCCTTGAACTTGTCGATAACCCTTAGCGACAAGCCGAGCTTTATAGATGGTCACATTACCATCCGCGTCTGTCTTCTTCTTAAAGATCCATTTATTCTCTATGGCTCGCCTTTCAACGGGCAAGTCAGTCAAAGTCCATACTTCGTTTTCATACATGGATCCTATCTCGGATTTCATGGCTTCTAGCCATTTGTCGGAATCCGGGCCCGCCATCGCTTCTTCATAGTTCGAAGGTTCACCGTTGTCTAACAACATGATTTCCAAGACAGGGTTGCCGTACCACTCTGGTGCAGAACATGTCCTTGTGGACCTTCGAAGTTCAGTAGCAACTTGATCAGAAGTTTCATGATCATCATCATTAACTTCCTCTCTAGTCGGTGCAGGCACCTCAGGAACATTTTCTTGAGTTGCGCCATTTTCCGGTTCAAGAGGTAACACTTCATCAAGTTCTACTTTCCTCCCACTTACTTCTTTCGAGAGAAACTCTTTCTCTAGAAAGGATCCATTCTTGGCAACAAAGATCTTGCCTTCGGATCTGAGGTAGAAGGTATACCCAATAGTTTCTTTTGGGTATCCTATGAAGACGCATTTTTCCGACTTGGCTTCGAGCTTTTCAGGTTGAAGTTTCTTGACACAAGCATCGCATCCCCAAACTTTTAGAAACGACAGCTTAGGTTTCTTCCCAAACCATAATTCATACGGTGTCGTCTCAACGGATTTCAACGGAGCCCTATTTAAAGTGAATGCGGCAGTCTCTAAAGCATAGCCCCAAAAAGATAGCGGTAAATCGGTAAGAGACATCATAGACCGCACCATATCTAATAGAGTGCGATTACGACGTTCGGACACACCGTTACGCTGAGGTGCTCCAGGCGGCGTTAGTTGTGAAACTATTCCACATTTTCTTAAGTGTGTGCCAAATTCGTGACTCAAGTATTCTCCTCCACGATCTGATCGTAGAAACTTGATTTTCCTGTCACGTTGATTCTCAACCTCACTCTGAAATTCCTTGAACTTTTCAAAGGTTTCAGACTTGTGTTTCATTAAGTAAATATATCCATATCTACTCAAATCATCAGTGAGGGTGAGAACATAACGATAGCCACCACGAGCCTCAACACTCATTGGACCGCACACATCAGTATGTATGATTTCCAACAAGTTGGTTGCTCGCTCCATTGTTCCTGAGAACGGAGTCTTGGTCATTTTACCCATAAGGCATGGTTCGCACGTGTCAAATGATTCATAATCAAGAGACTCTAAAAGTCCATCTGCATGGAGCTTCTTCATGCATTTGACACCTATGTGACCAAGGCGGCAGTGCCACAAGTATGTGGGACTATCATTATCAACCTTGCATCTTTTTGCACTCACATTATGAATGTGTGTAGTATTACGTTCGAGATTCATAAAGAATAAACCATTCACCATAGGAGCATGACCATAAAACATATCTCTCATATAAATAGAACAACCATTATTCTCCGATTTAAATGAGTAGCCATCTCGAATTAAACGAGATCCCGATAAAATGTTCATGCTCAAAGCTGGTACTAAATAACAATTATTAAGGTTTAAAACTAATCCCGAAGGTAAATGTAGAGGTAGCGTGCCGACGGCGATCACATTGACCTTGGAACCATTCCCGACGCGCATCGTCACCTCGTCCTTTTCCAGTTTCCGCTTATTCCGCAGCCCCTGCTTTGAGTTACAAATGTGAGCAACTGCACCGGTATCAAATACCCAGGAGCTACTACGGACACTAGTAAGGTACACATCAACTACATGTATATCACATATACCTTTTGTTTTGCCGGCCTTCTTGTCTGCTAAGTATTTAGGGCAGTTCTGCTTCTAGTGACCGCTTCCCTTGCAATAAAAGCACTCAGTCTCGGGCTTGGGTCCATTCTTTGGCTTCTTCCCGGCAGCTTGCTTGCCGGGCGCGGCAACTTCCTTGCCGTCCTTCTTGAAGGCTTTCTTACCCTTGCCCTTCTTGAACTTAGTGGTTTTATTGACCATCAACACTTGATGTTCCTTCTTGACTTCTACCTCCGCTGATTTCAGCATTGCAAACAACTCAGGAATGGTCTTTTGCATCCCCTGCATGTTGAAGTTCATCACAAAGCTCTTGTAGCTTGGTGGAAGCGACTGGAGGATTCTGTCAATGACCGCATCGTCCGGGAGATTAACTCCCAGCTGAGACAAGCGGTTATGTAACCCAGACATAGTGAGTATGTGCTCACTGACAGAACTATTTTCCTCCATCTTACAGCTGAAGAACTTATCGGAGACTTCATATCTCTTGATCTGGGCATGAGCTTGGAAAACCATTTTCAGCTCTTCGAACATCTCATATGCTCCATGTCTCTCAAAACGCTTTTGGAGCCCTGGCTCTAAACTGTAAAGCATGCCGCACTGAACGAGGGAGTAGTCGTCAACACGTGTCTGCCAAGCGTTCATAACGTCTTGGTTCTGTGGGACGGGAGCTTCACCTAGCGGTGCTTGTAGGACGTAATCTTTCTTGGCAGCTATGAGGATGATCCTCAGGTTCCGGACCCAGTCCGTATAGTTGCTACCATCGTCTTTCAGCTTAGTTTTCTCTAGGAACGCGTTGAAGTTGAGCACTACGTGGGCCATTTGATCTACAAGACATATTGTAAAATATTTTAGACTAAAGTTCATGATAATAAAGTTCATCTAATCAAACTATATAATGAACTCCCACTTACATGAGACATCCCTCTAGTCATCTAAGTATTACATGATCCGAGTTAACTAGGCCATGTCCGATCATCACGTGAGACGGACTAGTCAACGTCGGTGAACATCTTCATGTTGATCGTATCTTCCATACAACTCATGCTCAACCTTTCGGTATTCCTTGTTCCGAGGCCATGTCTGTACATGCTAGGCTCGTCAAGTCAACCTAAGTGTTTGCATGTGTAAATCTGTCTTACACCCGTTGTATGTGAACGTCTGAATAAAACACCAGATCATCACGTGGTGTTTTGAAACAGTGAACTGTCGCAACGGTGCACAGTTAGGGGGAACACTTCTTGAAATTAATATGAGGGATCATCTTATTTACTACCGTCGTTCTAAGTAAACAAGATGCAAAACATGATAAACATCACATGCAATCAAATAATAAACGTGACATGATATGGCCAATATCACATAGCTCCTTTGATCTCCATCTTGGGGCTCCATGATCATCTTGTCACCAGCTTGACACCATGATCTCCATCATCATGATCTCCATCATCGTGTCTCCATGAAGTTGCTCGCCAACTATTACTTCTACTACTAGGGCTAACGCGTTTAGCAATGAAGTAAAGTAATTTACATGGCGTTTCTCAATGACACGCAGGTCATATAAAAGAATAAAGACAACTCCTATGGCTCCTGCCGGTTGTCATACTCATCGACATGCAAGTCGTGATTCCTATTACAATAGCATGAACATCTCATACATCACATATAGATCATTCATCATTCATCACAACTTTGGCCATATCATATCACAAACCACTTGCTGCAAAAACAAGTTAGACGTCCTCTAATTGTTGTTGCAAGTTTTACGTGGCTGAATTAGGGTTCTAGCAAGAACGTTTTCTTACCTACGTGAAAGCCACAACGTGATTTGTCAACTTCTATTTACCCTTCATAAGGACCCTGTTCATCGAATCCGCTCCAACTAAAGTAGGAGAGATAGACACCCGCCAGCCACCTTATGCAACTAGTGCATGTTAGTCGGTGGAACCGGTCTCACGTAAGCGTACGTGTAAGGTTGGTCCGGGCCGCTTCATCCCACAATACCGCTGAAGCAAGAAAAGACTAGTAGCGGCAAGAAAATTGACAAATCCACACCCACAACAAATTGTGTTCTACTGGCGCAAGAAGAACTACGCATAGACCTAGCTCTGATACCACTGTTGGGGAACGTTGCAGAAAACAAAAATTTTCCTACTCATTTCACCAAGATCCATCTAGGAGTTCATCTAGCAATGAGTCACGAGATGCATCTACATACCTTTGTAGATCGCGTGCGGAAGCGTTCAATGAACGGGGATGATGTAGTCGAACACGACGTGATCCAAATCACCGATGACCGAGTGCCGAACGGACGGCACCTCCGCGTTCAACACACGTACGGGACGGGAGACGTCTCCTCCTTCTTGATCTAGCAAGGGGGAAGGAGAGGTTGGTGATGATCCAGCAGCACGACGGCGTGGTGGTGGATGCAGGGCGTCACAGTAGCAGGGCTTCGCCTATACTACAAGAGAGAGAGATGTAACAGGGAGAGAGGGAAGCACCAAAAGCGTAACCTCAAGTCCCTCCTCTCCCCCACTATATATAGGGGTGCCAGGGGGGCTCCGGCCCTAGGAGATGGATCTCCTAGGGGGGGCGGCGGCCAAGGGTTGGGGGCTTGCCCCCCAAGGCAAGGGGGCGCCCCCCTTTAGGGTTTCCCCTAACCCTAGGCGCATGGGCCCCTTAGGGGGTGGCGCCCCAGCCCACTAAGGGCTGGGTTCCTTCCCACTTCAGCCCACGGGGCCCTCCGGGATAGGTGGCCCCACCCGGTGGACCCCCGGGACCCTTCCGGTGGTCCCGGTACAATAACGGTAACCCCGAAACTTGTCCCGATGGCCGAAACAGCACTTCCTATATATAATTCTTTACCTCCGGACCATTCCGGAACTCCTCGTGACGTCCGGGATCTCATCCGGGACCCCGAACAACATTCAGGTTACTGCATATACATATCTTCACAACCCTAGCGTCACCGAACCTTAAGTGTGTAGACCCTACGGGTTCGGGAGACATGTAGACATGACCGAGACGACTCTCCGGTCAATAACCAACAGCGGGATCTGGATACCCATGTTGGCTCCCACATGCTCCGCGATGATCTCATCGGATGAACCACGATGTCGAGGATTCAATCAACCCCGTATGCAATTCCCTTTGTCAATCGATATATTACTTGCCCGAGATTCGATCGTCGGTATCCCAATACCTCGTTCAATCTCGTTACCGGCAAGTCACTTTACTCGTACCGTAATGCATGATCCCGTGACCAGACACTTGGTCACTTTGAGCTCATTATGATGATGCATTACCGAGTGGGCCCAGTGATACCTCTCCGTCATACGGAGTGACAAATCCCAGTCTTGATCCGTGTCAACCCAACAGACACTTTCGGAGATACCCGTAGTATACCTTTATAGTCACCCAGTTACGTTGTGACGTTTGGTACACCCAAAGCACTCCTACGGTATCCGGGAGTTACACGATCTCATGGTCTAAGGAAAAGATACTTGACATTGCAAAACTCTAGCAAACGAACTATACGATCTTTATGCTATGTTTAGGATTGGGTCTTGTCCATCACATCATTCTCCTAATGATCTGATCTCGTTATCAATGACATCTTATGTCCATAGCCAGGAAACCATGACTATCTGTTGATTAACGAGCTAGTCAACTAGAGGCTTACTAGGGACATGTTGGTGACTGTTATTCACACATGTATTACGATTTCCGGATAACACAATTATAGCATGAATATAGACAATTATCATGAACAAGGAAATATAATAATAATGCTTTTATTATTGCCTCTAGGGCATATTTCCAATAGATCTACCACAAGATCATGATGGCTAAACCCTAAAAGCCTAGCCTATATGAATATGGTAATGAATGTATCCTTTCCAGACTATCCCCTCCGATTTATATAGACACCGAGGGATCTAGGGTTTACATAGAGTCGGTTACATAAGAAGGAATCTTCATAGTCGGTCGCCAAGCTTGCCTTCCACACCAAGGAGAGTCCAATCCGGACTCAAGTATAGTCTTCAGCCTTCATGTCTTCACAGCCCCTCAGTCCGGACCATGGATAACAGGTCGAACGCCCGAGGACCCCTTAGTCTAGGACTCCCTCAATGGGAAGAGGAGAGTGACTGATTGGAATGCTTACAAGGGCCAACACATGAGGTGGTATGATGATGGCCATAAGCACCATCTTCGTCTCAGGCCTCGGTGGACGACGGATGACATCGCGGAGCTGGAGAGGGATGACCCCGAGGAAGAGGCCTACCAAAACGGCATCAGAGACATGCAAAGTGGATTTAGGGAGTTTGCACCCCTCATCAACAGAGTGTTAGGTTTGAATCGACGGTTGTATTTAAATTATTTTATTCATCATCGTGACTGACTTATGCCTTTATAGGCCGGTGAGCTGAACAGATGCATCTTTGAAGCCTCAGATGCACTAGGTGATACACCCGGGAGTGTAAAATCCGAGAACAAAATGAGGGGGGCGATGAAGGTACAATTTCAACCTCCTCGGAACAGATGCATCCTGTTCACTTGCAATCATAAATCTGATACTTATTATGTCCTTGTTTCATTGTGAGTGCAGAAGTTCATGAAGTGTTGTCGCAAGCTGGTAGGCCTCCTTGGGTGTGCTGGACCTGGGTCGGTTGAAGCTTATCATCCTGCAGCCACAGAGGGTCACATCGGCTCATCGAGCCATGTTCCCTTATCGTCTAGGTTGGTTGAGGAGGAGGATGAGGAGGAGGCCACACATGAAGAAGAGGAGGAGGAGGCCTATCATGAGGAAGAGGAGGATGAGAGCAATGGGGAGGAGGAGTACGATGAAAATTTACGGACCTCCACCAACTCAATCATCTCAACCATCTCAGCTGCCGAAGAGGAATCCGAAGAAGAAGGATTTGCTGAGTCTGCACCCTTTCCAGAGACCGGTTACTCGACGGCCCAAGAAGAAGACTGAAGAGACTCGTTCAAAGAGGAACGAGGACCGTACCTCCAAGAGGAGAAGGAGCAAGTAATTCTGCTCTTGGATACTTGGCTCTTGTAGTTGGGTTGTCTAGTGGTTGTGAAACTACATGGAACTATGTGTTTTCTATTTGTGAAACTATGTGGAACTCCATTTGCTATTTAGTTGAACTTTGTTTGACATGTCTATTTAGTTCAACTTTTATTAATGTGTGTGCGATCCCCAAGTTTAATCGATTGGGATCTGTTTTTTAGACTCTATATCATTGTTGTGATATTGTTTTGAAAAGAAGCCAGCAAATAAACTTGGAAACAGGCAAACACATGACCCTACCGCCAAGGACCCTGGCGGTAGGGTCAGAGAGCCTACACCCAGGGCAGTGCTTTTTTTTGTCACAGAGAGCATTCTGCCTATTCCAAGACCCTACCGCCAACCCCCCAACCCCCCCCCCCCCCCCCCCCGAGGTAGGTTCAAGCAACATACCGCCAAGTCGCTTTGATTTTTCGTTAGAGAACCTTTCGGAGGCAAAAACCCAAGCCACCCCCTACCGCTAGGGGTGCTGATGGTAGGTGTCGGTGACAAAACCGGCGGATCTCGGGTAGGGGGTCCCGAACTGTGTGTCTAGGCCGGATGGTAACAGGAGGCAAGGGACACGAAGTTTTACCCAGGTTTGGGCCCTCTTCATGGAGGTAAAACCCTATGTCCTGCTTGATTGATATTGATGATATGGGTGTTACAAGAGTAGATCTACCACGAGATCAGAGAGGCTAAACCCTAGAAGCTAGCCTATGGTATGATTGTATGTTGTGATTGTTGTCCTACGGACTAAAACCCTTCGGTTTATATAGACACCGGAGAGGGTTAGGGTTACACAAGGTTGGTTACAAAGGAGGAGATATCCATATACGTATTTCCTATCTTGCCTTCCACGCCAAGTAGAGTCCCATCCGGACATGAGACGAAGTCTTCAATCTTGTATCTTCATAGTCTAATAGTCTAGCCAATGGAGATAGTCCGGCTGTCCGGAGACCCCCTAATCCAGGACTCCCTCAGTAGCCCCTGAACCAGACTTCAATGACGATGAGTCCGGCGCGCAGTTGTCTTCGGCATTGCAAGGCGAGTTCCTTCTCCGAATACATCACAGAAGAATTTGAATACGAGGATAGTGTCCGACCCTACAAAATAAGTTCCATATTCCACCGCAGAGAGAGAATAATATTTCCGCAGATCTAATTTGCTGGCCTGTTTTGGCAACACGACGTTACATCATGGCCCGGTGATTATTTGGACCGTTTCTTTTAACAAGCCCCGCACATAACGCGAGGCAGTTTTTAGACACGTCTTATCAAAGCAAAGATCGTGTCCCCTTATTACGGGATTCTCATCAATACGGGCGTGGGTAACCCAACCGCGCCATCAACTGCGGCGCTTGGGGGATAAGCGAGTTTTACCAAGCAAGTGGGGGCGCTTAGTTTTGTCCGCCCATATAAAGGGATAAGGATTCACCTTTCTATCCACGCCTTCTTCCTCCTCTGCTCATTCGCTCCCGCACACTCGAGCTCTAGCGCCCAAGTCCTCACTTCCATCTCAACCTTCTCCAACCATGTCCGGAGCGGGAGGCAAGTGGATGGTCTCCTCCGTCACGGAGGGAGATGTCAAGAAACTAAGGAGAGCCGGATACCTGCCCAACGACATCGCGCACCGGCTCCCAGATGAGGGGCAACTCATCCCCACCCCCAGGCCCCATGAGAGGGTGGTATTCCTCACCCATTTCTTCCGCGGACTGGGATTCCCTCTCCATCCCTTCGTCCGGGGGCTCATGTTTTATTACGGCCTGGATTTCCACACCCCGAACTTCATCCTCAACATCTTGGCGTTTATCGTCGTGTGCAAGGCCTTCCTCTACATCAAGCCCCACTTCGGCTTATGGCTGAAGACCTTCAACGTCAAGCCGAAGGTGGTGGGCGGCCGCCAGGCGGAGTGCGGAGGCGCCATGGTGGGCAAGATGCCCAACATAACATGGCTCGAGGGCTCCTTTGTGGAAACCATAAAGGGGTGGCAATCGGGGTGGTTCTATATCACCGAGCCGCGCGACCCCGCATGGGTAGCGACCCCCGAGTTCCGATCTGGCACCCCCATGCGGCTCACCTCCTGGAAGGAGAAGGGCCTGTCCTGGGGTAATTCAAAAGAGCTGACCGGACTCCAGACATGTATTCAAAACATGGTGGACAAGAAGCTCAAGCTCGTCAACATAGTCCAGGTTATGCTCATCCGCCGGATACCCCCGTGCCAATAACGGGAGTTCACCTTGTGGGAGTTCAATCCGGCGCAGCACCGAACTCTGAACAGGCTCTTTGACACGACTCATGAAGATGCCTGGAGGGTGCTGTTCAAGAGCACCGAGGTCCCTCCCCCCATTACTGAGGATTGTGGATTCAGCGCGAAGCGCCAAGCCAGTGCGGTAAGTTGTTTTACCCTTCACAGGATACTTATTTCTATATAGATTGACTCTATGCGGGATCTAAACTCCCGTGCCTTTAACAGGACTGGCAGAAGATGGCCGGACAAATCAACTGTCCGGCTCCCTTGCCCGAAGGCCCCGCAGATGCCCTTCTGGCGAAGATGTTGACTCCGGCCCCTTATAAGGTGTCGGAGAAGACCAAAAAGGCCAAGGGAGCTCGAAAGAGTTCCTGATGCCAGGCATCGTCGGACTCACCGTCCGATGACTCTGCGGCGCACTCTTCCCCTGAAGACAAGGAAGAGGAAGAAGAGGCTCCCCCACCGACTGGGGGAGACAAGAAAAGGAAGGTCGCCCCAACTGGGGAGGCCGGAGGGTCCAAGAAGGGAAGGACTCTCCTTCCAGACAGCTCCACCGCCGCCGATGAAAGTGAAGACGAGTGGTTGCCCAGGGCCAAGCCCCCGGGGAGATCGTAAGTATTCGGATACCAAAGTTACCCATAGGATTCCTTTGTCGCACTACTTTTCCTAACGCCGAACTCAATTGTGCAGGCCGCCCCGAGCCAATATCGAGGTATCATCGGACGGCTCCCTGGGCTCGTCGGACATGGATAGCGATCCAGTCCTGACCGCCACCTCCCCTCATCCAGCCGACGACGCCGAGGTGTTGTCTCAAGAGGTACCGGATCGAGGGGGGACAGTCTCGGAGGCGCCTCAAGGTGACCTTCCGGACTCTGGGAGACGAGGGGACAGGGTCCCCGGGAGCTCCGAGTTCGGCCCTCAGCCAAACACCGCACCGGACCCTCCAACGGTTCCGAGCTCAGGCAGGCGGTCCCCTTTTAAGAGAGGCAAAACGCCTGTGCCGGTGACCTCGGCCCATCCAGAGGCACCGGACAACCTGCTGGAAGCGCTCCGCAGCGCTTCCATCGACGAGGAGCACCGCACCATCATGAGTGCGGTGATCCAGAAGTTTCAGTCCGCCAAGAGCGGATAGACTGAAGCCTGTACTAGCCTTCTAACCGGCTTCGAGGTAAGTGCTTTTAAAATGTAGTAGGAATATTACCGCATAGACAGTAGCCCCTGATGCTTTGTTCGGTGTTCACAAAGAAAAGCCGAACAGAGGATCAAATAATATCGCAGGAGTCTAATATAAGTATGTCAATATGCATATGCAGGCTTCTCTGCTGACGTCCACCGCACTAACTGCGGAGGTCGCCGTACTAAAGCAGGACCTAGATGGGTCCAAGAAAGAGCTCGGCCTTGCCAAGAGGCAGCTCGAGGAGAACGAGGGTAAGTAATACCCCGTCTATAAATAGGTATATATAAAAAAGGACGCGATTGCAAAATGACAGGATCATTATATGTTTTGCCAGGGGCCACGATGGAGGTGGCGACCCTGAAGCAAGCGCTGACCAAGGCCGAAGATACAGCGGCCAAGGAGCGCACCGAGCGAGAGAGGCACGAGGCTCGGGTGGGCAAGGTGCAGCAAGAGCTCCAGGCTCTCGTGACGAAGCATGAGGCGTTGGAGCTTGACTTGAAGACGCGAGAGTGTGAGCTTGCCGCGGCCTGTGAGAGCGCGAAGAGTGCCAAGGCCGAGGCCCAGAAGGCCCTTCAGGATATCGACGCGATGAAGAAGATAGCGGCGGGTAAGGCTTTCTATATGCAAAGCAAGCATGTAAGAGTGAATTACCGATTACTTACCCGAATCCGGAGCTCTTCAGGAGCATTCGCAGATTTGCCTCGCAGTGTGTCCGATGCCGCACAATTTTACCAGGCCGAGGACGGGAGCTTGACGGAGAAGCTATTCTGGTCTCAGTATGCTGAGGCCGAACACCCGGTGCCAATGAGCGACCAGCTGAAGAAGATGGTCGAGCTACATAAGGCGGCCGATCAGGCCATGAAGGGCTTCATAGTCCGGTTGTGGCCTGGCGACGCCCTTCCGAACAGCTTCTTTGGCCTGGTGAGGCGGCTTGTGGATGCCTGCGCACAGATGGAGGTCGTCAAGCGATCCGTCTGCATTGAAGGTGCACGCCGGGCTTTCGCCCGTGTAAAAATGCAGTGGGTCAAGCTAGATGCCGTGAAGCTGATCAAGGAGGGGCCGCCGGAGGGCAAGGAGCACCACCACCCCAAGATGTACTACGAGGGTGTTCTGCTGGGTGCCCGTCTTATCACGGATGAGTGTTCACAAAATGTAATATTTGAATGAGACTTGCTCGTTTTGTCGTGTATGTATGAAAACTTGTTTCATATGCGCCATGCAACGCTTGTTTGAATTTAAAATATTACCTTCTGTTTGGCTGTTTATCCAATCTGAGAGATGGCTAGTCCTTGGCTTCTGCCCCCATGCCGCTAGTGCTGGGGTGTTTGGGATAAACCGGAGCACTCTTGTTCCCATATTTGGGTCCTTCAAGGGAGGTGCTCAGCACAACGAACAAGGCAACCGGACTAATATTGCTTTATCACTCTCACTTAGCCATAGAATTCTATAATTTTAAATTTCGGCGAAGCCCCTGGTATTCGGAAGGCCGAATTCGGGGCGCGATACACGCCTGTAAGCCGGACAGAGCCGGTCCCTCGCCCTAAGCGGCATAAGTCTTTAGGGACTCGAAAAACCTCGCCGAACAGCGACCAATCTCTCGCCTTGTCATGACAGTCAGTTTTAGCTTTCTCTACTGAGGTGCTCAGCCCGGCAGAACCGGGGCACAATTGTAGTAGTTCTCCTAGCGCTACCTTAGCCGATAGAGCGGAACGTAAGGTACCAAAACATATGAGCCGGGTAAACCCAACATTTGACCAAAGACATGATTCGGAGCTAATGCATATAATGCTATAAGTTCGGGGTGCCGCACTTGTGAAAGTGTTTGGACTTTTCACACCATATTGTGGGTACGTAAGCCCCTGGTGCATTGGCCGTACCAGAGTGTACAGTTGCAAGGCATCATTAATGAACACACATATATATATATATAACAAAAATGCAATAATAGTCGTAATCTCATGCATTGTTTATTAAAAAATTGCAATAAAGCAGAGTGATACAGATAGTGCAATAAGCAAAAGAGTAGGACTATGTCCCTTCCAGGGGCGAGCTAAGGAATGATATGAAATCTGTAATCAACCTGGGAATTCCGTTGTATAACATAGTTGTCTGCCTCCTTGGTTGCTGTATCATGTGTTCGGCAATAGAGCTGCCGGACAGTGTTTCCAGAGATTAAAGTCCTGAAAGAAAAAGAAAAATAACCAAACGGGAAGCCCCTAGTGTGGTTTAGGCCGCGTTTTGGGGCGTGCGGCAGTTGTGCCGCCCCCCCCCCCCCCCCCCCCCCCCGTCCCCACCTGTGCCCATGGTATTTTTAATGCGTAATTATGTACGCGCGGCACGAGTATCGCCGTTGGGCTGGGATTGGGGTGGCCGCCATATTGCTACGCGAGCTCAGATCGCGCCAGGCGGTCTATTTGCTGATTGCCTCGAGCGCGCTTGAAGGTGTCCGGGCTTTGAAACGCCGACCTGGTAGGCTGCCTTGAGAGGCTGCTTTGCTCTTCTGCTGCAAGGGCCACGGTGTGCTTCTCTGTTCGGACAGAGCGCTTTGTGTTTCCATTGACTGTAATAACTCCGCGAGGTCCTAGCATCTTGAGCTTGAGGTATGCATAATGTGGTACCGCATTGAATCTAGCAAATGCGGTTCGTCCGAGCAGCGCGTGATAACCACTGCGGAACGGGACTATATCGAAGATTAACTCTTCGCTTCGGAAGTTATCCGGGGATCCGAAGACCACTTCCAGTGTAATTGAGCCTGTGCAGTGGGCCTCTACGCCTGGAATGACGCCCTTAAAGGTCGTTTTTGTGGGTTTGATCCTTGAGGGGTCTATACCCATTTTGCGCACTGTGTCTTGATAAAGCAGGTTCAGGCTGCTGCCGCCGTCCATATGAACTCGAGTGAGGTGAAATCCGTCGATGATTGGGTCTAGGACCAGTGCGGCGAATCCGCCATGACGGACACTAGTGGGGTGGTCCCTGCGATCGAAGGTGATCGGACAGGAGGACCAAGGGTTGAACTTTGGGGCGACTGGCTCCAACGCATATACGTCCCTGAGCGCACGTTTCCGCTCCCTCTTGGGGATGTGGGTTGCGTATACCATGTTCACCGTCCGCACTTGCAGGGGAAACCTCTTCTGTCCTCCAGTGTGCGGCTGCCGGGGTTCTTCCTCGTCATCGCTATGCGGCCCCTTTTCCTTGTTTTCGGCAATTAACTTGCCGGCATGCTTGAACACCCAACAATCCCTGTTGGTGTGATTGGCTGGCTTGTCTGGGGTGTCGTGTATTTGACACGAGCGATCGAGTCTACGGTCCAAGCTGGACGGACCCGGCGTACTTTGTTTGAATGGCTTTTTCCGCTGACCGGGTTTAGATCCTTTGAATTCGGCATTGACTGTCGTATCCTCAGTACTTTCGCTGTTAATGCGGCGCTTATGCTTGTTGCGACGTGACCTGCTGTTGCCGTCCTTGGTATCTGAGGTACCATGGTTCTTTGATATGTTATTACTGCAGGCCAGCCAGCTGTCTTCTCCCGCACAAAAGCAGATCATGAGCGTCGTGAGGGCTGCCATAGGTTTTGGCTTTTCCTGACCAAGATGTCGGGCTAGCCACTCGTCTCGGATGTTGTGCTTGACAGCCGCTAAGGCCTCCGCATCTAGACAGTCGACAATTTGATTTTTTTGTAAGGAACCAAGTCCATAATTGCCTGGCCGACAATTCTAGCTGCTGAATTATGTGGCTCAAGTCATCGGCGTCTGGTGGTCGCACATAAGTGCCCTGAAATTTATCGAGGAATGCGGCTTCCAGATCTTCCCAACAGCTAATGGAGTCCGCTGGCAAGCTGTTAAGCCAATGCCGCGCTGGTCCTTTGAGCTTTAGTGGGAGGTATTTGATGGCGTGTAAGTCATCACCGCGGGCCATGTGGATGCGGAGGAGGAAATCCTCAATCCATACCGCGGGATCTGTTGTGCCGCCGTATGATTCAATATTTATGGGTTTGAAACCTTCTGGGAATTGATGTTCCATTACTTCGTCTGTGAAGCATAAGGGGTGTGCGGCGCCTCTGTATTGGGCTATGTCGCGACGCAGCTCGAATGGGTCTTGCCCGCTGTGTTTGGCCCGGCCGGATTTGCTTTTACTGTATCCGGCGTGACGTTTACCGTCTCGCAGAGTGGTGCGCCCTCGTGATCCGTAGATCGATCTTGAATGCTTTGCTTTGTCCTCCAATATGTCTCGCAGGTCTGGCGTATCTCCCCATGCCTTTTTATTTGAATGGCATTGGGGTGGGGGCTGAGCTTTTGGCTGGAATGCCTCTCTATCGCGGCCACGAGGTGGCCGATCAGCCGTATCATACGCTTCTTCCTCTAGTCGGGGTAGTAACCTGCATCTTGGGTAACTCTTGGAGGGACGCTCGAGTTTATAGTCCTCGGCCGCGAGGACTTCAGTCCATTTGTCAGCTAGCAGATCTTGATCAGCTTGAAGCTGCTGCTGCTTTTTCTTTAGGCTATTTGCCGTGGCCATAAGCCTGCGCTTGAAGCGCTCTTGTTTGACGGGATCCTTTGGTACGGCGAATTCATCGTTGCCGAGGCTTGCCTCGTCTTCGGAGGGGGGCATGTAATTGTCATCCTCCTCCTCTCCGCCAGCCGCTCTCTCAGGAGAGCTGGCCTCTTCATCCTCCTGCTCTAAATCTTGCTGGAGGGGATTGTTGTTGTCTTCGGCGCTATCCGAAGTGTTATTATCTCATGTGCCGGTATCACCACTTTTGCTTTGGCAGGACTTAGAGCGGCGCCGCTGACGTCGGCGCTTGGGTTGCTTCTTGGAGGGGTCATCCTCCGCTATCTCGTCGCCATTGCCTTCATTGGGTGTATCCACCATGTATATGTCATACGACGAGGTGGCTTTCCAGTGCCCTATAAGTGCTGGTTCATGTTCGTCTCTTA
This sequence comes from Triticum monococcum, assembly GCA_034509565.1. NCBI lineage: Eukaryota > Viridiplantae > Streptophyta > Magnoliopsida > Poales > Poaceae > Triticum > Triticum monococcum. The sequence goes on from CM067847.1 coordinate 704,841,380, forward strand.
CATTGTCGTCCATACCGTCGATGTCTTCGGAGTCGAAGTCCAGCATGTCGGTTAAATCATCGACAGTGGCTACAAAGTGGGTGGTGGGTGGGCGTCGAATTTCTTCGTCGTCCGCATCCCAATCCTGTTGGCCATAATCCGGCCAGGGCTCTCCTGACAAAGAGAGAGACCTTAGTGAATTCAGAATGTCGCTGAAGGGCGTGTGCTAAAAGATATCCGCGGCGGTGAATTCCATGATCGGTGCCCAATCGGATTCGATTGGCAGGGGTGAGGATGGTTCGGGGTCCAGAAGAGAGTCCGGCACCTTGGAGTCACGGGCTGCGCAGAGGATTATGCTAGTGTTTGGCTCGATTGTCATCGAGACTGTAGCCCCTGAGGCGGTGTCTAGCCACCCGTCCTCGATTGGCGCAGTTGGCTCCGAGCTAAGGGTCGGAGCTGATGCGGGCGCGGCCTCTGGGGTACCGTCCGGTGGCAGAGCTAGGTCATACCCATCGTGATAGTGCGGCGCGCCCGGATGTGGCTCGAATCCGTCGAAGATCAAGTCCCCGCGGATGTTGGCCGTGTAATTCAAACTTCCAAATCTGACCAGATGGCCAGGGGCGTAGCTTTCAATCTGCTCCAGATGGCCAAGCGAATTAGCCCGCAATGCAACGCCGCCGAATACGAAGATCTGTCCGGGGAGAAAAGTCTCACCCTAGACCGCGTCGCTATCGATGATAGTAGGAGCCATCAAGCCTAACGGCGACGACACAGAGGAACTCTCAATGAAAGCACCAATGTCGGTGTCAAAACCGGCGGATCTCGGGTAGGGGGTCCCGAACTGTGCGTCTAGGCCGGATGGTAACAGGAGGCAAGGGACACGAAGTTTTACCCAGGTTCGGGCCCTCTTGATGGAGGTAAAACCCTACGTCCTGCTTGATTGATATTGATGATATGGGTGTTACAAGAGTATATCTATCACGATATCAGAGAGGCTAAACCCTAGAAGCTAGCCTATGGTATGATTGTATGTTGTGATTGTTGTCCTACGGACTAAAACCCTTCGGTTTATATAGACACTGGAGAGGGTTAGGGTTACACAAGGTCGGTTACAAAGGAGGAGATATCCATATACGTATTGCCTAGCTTGCCTTCCACGCCAAGTAGTGTCCCATCCGGACACGAGACGAAGTCTTCAATCTTGTATCTTCATAGTCTAACAGTCCGGCCAATGGAGATAGTCCGGCTGTCCGAAGACCCCCTAATCCAGGACTCCCTCGGTAGAGTCAGACAGTCTACCGCCATAGTCCCTGGCGGTAGGGTACTAATCCACGTCAGCATGTGGAGACGGCCGTCATCCCCCTCCATCGCACCCTACCGCCAGGGACCCTGGCGGTAGGCTGTCTAACCCTACTGGCGGTAGGGATGAAAATGGAGTGCAAAACAGAAATGAAAATGAAATTTTTTATGCGGAAATAGAAACAAAAATGGAATGGTGTTTTCCAGTGAAACATACGTGAAAATGAAACTTTTTGTTTTCGTTAATAAGAAATTTCCGTTTGTACTATAGGCCCATGTTTGCTTTGTAGCCTAACTACCAAACAACACACAATGACACAATGAGTAGAATGAGCAAAATGTATCATTTGAGTACCAACTTTTACTACCACATACATACTCAACTAGACCCTATACGGAATTGTCATGTACTACTACAATACTACCCTATATTACCAACACAGCCATATTATTTTTAGCCATGTTAACAATTCGATCAATTCGTTTGTTTTTTGTCTGTATTTCTCTATGATCCAAGGGGGTTTTAAGTTCCGGTCAACACACAGTTTTATTTCCGTGTCCGCTCTTTATTCGCTCCATATTTGTTTCCAGTAGTATTTGTTTCCGTATTCATTTTCAGGTTTTTATAGTCGTTTTCGTGTTTGCAAAAAAAAATGAAAACAAATATAATAGCACTAAATTCCATCCGTTTCCGTGTCATTTTCATCCCTACCTGGCGGTAACGAAAGAATCAAATCTCAAAATTATTTCCAACCGGGGTCATATCCTAAATTGGTATGTGAAAAGGGTCAAAACATGAAATTCGGCCGCACCGAGCGTCTGCTCTGCAGTAGGCCCCGATGTGTCTCATGCCGACGTGGAGCGGCGCGTGGACATGAAGCTGGGCGTGAATGCGAACAGTACAGCTCCAAGGCCCACGGCAGCGGGGGAGGTCAACATCAGTGTCCACTGCAGCCGCCAGCCATAGCAGATGCCCATCAGCGGCAATGACTACTACTGCCTGGAAGTTGTTCGGTGATGTACAGCTGCTGGACTACGAACAATTCTTGGTCGCCGGCCGCATCTCGGAAATTAAGGGCATACGAATCTCCGCCCATCGTCATGCAACGTCGCCGGTGGCATATTGCAGAGCGATGAAATCATAAGATGAAGGAGCATGCCTTCTTGCTGAATACGACCTGCGAGAACAATCACCGTGCCCTTTTGTTTTCCAAGCTAAGAGTACGTCTTTACTTCCGCACATCTGTCTGTCCCCAAGTCTCCCAAGCCTAACTAATGGACACTACGACGGGCTAACAAAAGATAATGGCAGTGATCAATTTCATCATCTTTGTAGTCAATGAAGCGAGACTCGATAGGCCGAATTACATGTGTTAGAACTTAGAACTATCATGTGGTTTGAGATTGAAGGTTTCAAGAGTGAAGGGCTTGAATAAATAAGAAGCGCAAGTAACAGGTAGACAAATAAACCGAAGTAGTTTCAAGCATTGAATTGTAATAAAGCGAGGAGGAAGTGCGAAAAGTGCTTGCAGCTACCGAGCTCCACTGCTCTTGTTATTTGAAAAAAATTCAAAAACACACTTTTGTTACTCAAAAAAATCTGAGAATAAATATATGGATATATACGCATATTCCTAAAGCTTGGTAAAAATCTGGAAAAGAAATACTTTGTATTTTAGGAAATACAAAAAAGAGAAATTTTTGACATAAATGGCACCCTTTTTATCCTATATACTGTCAGAAATTTATTTATTTTTCTATAGCCTAAAGCAAAACGAGATTTGTACCGAAACTTGATGCGTGCAATCGGAATGTGTATATGTATCCTCACAAAGAAATTCACATTTTTTGAAACTTCAAAAACCCTAATTTCAAAGTGTTCAAATATAAAGAGCAGTGAAGCTCGGTTGCTGCAACGCCTCTCTCGGAGAAAGTGTTCTAAGGAGCACCCCTGCCGACATCCGGCAAAGCCATGACGGACAACCTCGACGACAGGGCTCCTATCTGCAGTAGTTGGGCGGCGTACAACGATGTACACCGTACATGCGGTGATTCAGGTGCTGCTGACTGTCAACATTAATGCTCCTAAGGGAACGTGGTGCCCAAGGGAATCTCACCAGCGACGATATGACACAATGGTTTTATCCAGCTTTGGCCCTAGGTTAGTACCTGCATTCCGTCCTCAAGCTTTTTAATCTGAGTTACTCCCTCCTTTCATGTATATAAAGCCTAATGCATTTTTCGAGACAAACTTTGACCATATGTTAGAGCAATGATATATCACATGCAAGTTACACAAAATACACCATCAAATTCAAAGAATTTCTAGTGATATAATTTTCGCAGTATACATTTCATAATTATTAATCTTATCAATAGTCAACAACAAGAGGGAGTATACATTTCATAATTATTAATCTTATCAATAGTCAACCTCAAAAATTGTATTAGACCCTATATATGTGGAAGGAGGGAGTATACACCTTGGGCTCCAGCTCACCCTACTTGCCAGCCTTAGGTGACTGGCTTTGGCTACCCGCTTGGGGATCCAATACGATCCCGTAACTGCATGCCTGTAATTATGTACTATTCCCTTCGTAAATTAATATAAAAACGTTTAAAATATTAAAATAATGATTTAAACACTCTTATAGCAGTTTATAAAGGGAGTACCTTACAAGTGTCCCCTCGAATACTGCATGTCCCTAAAATGAACACCCGTATAGATGCTACAACCCAAGTTCAGCCATACTAACAGCGTATCTAACCGATCTCCTACAATTTAGAGAAAGATACGCCCGAGCATATTTGCTCCTCTAAGAAAGTGTCGTTTCTAACTGATCACCTATACTGAATTCCTTCAACAACAAACCACGGACTCAAACATCATCAAATGATAATGATCATTTTTTTAAAGAAGGTTATCCCCCGGCCTCTGCATCGGATAAAAGCATGCAGCCACTTTATTAAAAATCCGATAGAACAAAGTCTGGAGTGCAAAGTACTGCTCACAAAGCAAAGTAAAATAAAAATTACAAGTCTCAAATCCGCATACAGCTTAACGAGGATCCACTAAGGACCAATCATATGCAGTGATCGCCATCCAAACCGGTTGAAGAAAATCGGAGCTACCATCTCCCATTGGTTGCACCCAGTAGCCAGCTGCTCCCTGGAGGCCGTAGGAGTGACTAATGACCAAGTACGGATCTATGCCGTAGCCCGAAATATAACCTGCAAGAAATTAGTCATAGGTTTTCTGTTAAAAATTATATCATTCCTATAGTTCCATATAGCCCAAATAAGTGAGCATATTCCAATCCGAATATTACGCGCGAGATGTACATTCACTCCATCAAGCCACGTCCCAAACAACATCTCTATGCTATTAGGAGGTGAAATATTAAAGGCAACATGCACCGATCTCCAAAGTAACTTCGCAAGCGGGCAATCAAGAAAAATGTGTTGTATTGTTTCATCCTGATCACAATAGCAACACCTCGAGCTACCTACCCATCTCCGCCTGAGTAAGTTATCCTTGGTTAGGATCACTTGTTTGTGGACAAACCACATAAATATCTAAATTCGTAAGGGTACTTTAACTCGCCAAATATGAAGCGATCGCGGGATTGGGCCAGAGTTGATGAGATCTAAGTACATAGACTTGATCGTGAACAAACCATTATTCGTGAGCTTCCATCTAAAAGAATCCTCCTCATCGGAGAGGTGCACCTCCATTAGCCTCCTCACTAAGTGCAGCCAAGAGTTCCAGCGTTCCCCAACTAGAGATCTCCTGAACTAGATATTCAAGGATACTGTCTGCATCACCGTTGCCACATACTCTTTCTTACGTTGAGCAATACGATACAGAGACGGATACTGGAGAGCTAGCAGCCTATCACCTAACCACGTATCCTCCCAAAACCTTATTGTTGAGCCGTCCCCAACACTAAACTGCACCCTATGGAAGAAAGTATCCTTCACTCGCATGAGTCCCTTCCAAAAGGGTGAGTCATTAGGTCTTACAGTAACCTGGGCTAGAGTTTTGGAGTGTAAATACTTGTTGCGTTGAATCTGGGCCCACATTCCTTAGGAATGCAACGATAGTCGGTATAAGCACTTACTCAACAAGCATTTATTTTTCACCTCGAGGTTTTCAATCCCAAGACCCCCCTGGTCCTTTGGTCGACAAATAATATCCCATCTTGCCAGACGATATTTTGTCTTAACCTCGTCTGATTGCCAAAAGAATCGAGATCGATAGAAGTCTAATCTCTTGCGTACCCCTTTGGGTACTTCAAAAAAAGACAAGAGGAACATCGGCATGCTCGTGAGTACCGAATTAATAAATACTAGCCGTACTCCATATGACATAAGCTTACCGTTCCAGCAGCTAAGTTTCTTCTCGAATCGATCCTCGATACATTTCCATTCTTTATTAGTCAATTTCCTATGATGTATTGGAATGCCAAGATAACTAAAGGGCAGCGATCCGAGTTCACAATCGAACAGTTGCTTGTATTCTTCTTGGTCCTCTTTGGCCCTTCTAAAACAGAAAAGCTCACTTTTGTGGAAATTGATCTTCAGCCCTGATAATTGCTCGAAAAGACACCGGATGAGTTTCATGTTACGAGCTTGAGCAAGGTCATGTTCCATAAAATAATATTGTGTCATCCGCATATTGTAAGATGGATACCCCCCCCCCCCCCCGGTCCACCAGATGGGGGACTAATCCACCAATCAGCCCCCAGCCCCTTTTCCTTGGCCCGGTCTATGAGTACTATCAACATGTCTGCCACAATATTAAATAGTATTGGGGATATTGGGTCACCCTGCCTCAGGCCCTTATGTGTTTGAAAATAATGGCCAATATCACCATTAACCTTTATTCCAACACTGCCTTTCTGGACAAAAGAATCCACCTGATTCGTCCAAGACTCATTGAAACCTTTCATGCGCATAGCTTGCTGTAAAAAAGGCCACTTAACCTTATCATACGCCTTCTCAAAATCCACTTTGAATATCACTCCATCGAGTTTCTTCGAGTGGATTTGATGTAAGACAACTACCGCTTCTAGTATGTGTCTTCCAGGCATAAAGGCAGTTTGACTTGGTTGCACCACCGAGTGTGCCACCTTTGTCAGCTTGTTGGTGGCCACTTTTATAAAGATTTTGAAACTGACATTCAATAAGCATATGGGTCTGAATTGTTCGATGCGGATAGCCTCCTCCTTTTTAGGTAGAAGAGTGATCGTGCCAAAATTCAAATGGAACAATTGAAAATGCACATTAAAAAGATCATGAAACATAGGCATAATATCATCTTTCACAATATGCCAACATTTCTTATAAAATTCTGCCGAGAACCCGTCTGGTCCCGGTGCCTTGTTTGGTTTCATTTGATCTATCGCCTCGAACACCTCCTTCTCAGTAAGAGGAGTAGACAGGATCTCATTCTCCTCTGACTGCAACTGAGGGATATCAGCCCGTACACTCTCATCCAGAGTCACGGTGTTATCTTTCGGAGAACCAAACAACTGCTTGTAATAGTTGGAGATATAAAGCTTCAAATTCTCATGTCCAACAACCGTTTCCTCATCCTGTTCTAGTTGAATCATTTTTTTTCTCCTATGCTTGCCATTCGCAGTCATATGGAAAAATTGTGTATTGTCATCCCCTTTTACCACCTTAAGAACTTTGTCACGCAATGCCCACTTCATCTCTTCTTCTCTAAGTAACGAACGTAATTTGGCCTCAGCTTCCAACTTGCAAGCTTGCTCAGTCGGGTCCAGCAAATTCGTTTCCGCCCGTATAATATGAGTTTGGTGGCCCCCAAAATAAGCATACAAACTCCACCTCATTTCTCGTGAAAATGATTGATTTCATGACTAGACAATTTGGTCCGGTTGGTGTAGATTTCAATTTTCAAGGGGTGTGAGTGTATTCATGCACGACCCGAGCATCTGTGCAAAACCATGTAGCAATCACCGTGTCTCTCGTCATGTAATCCACATAGAACAAAAGCTTTTTCCATACATTGTTCGCTGTCGATGCTCATACCACAAGCTTAACCAACAACCAAAAAAAGAAAAAAGAAGTACACCTGAGAACATGTAATACAAAAAACGTTAATCATTTATTTAGAAAAATGTTAATCATGTACTTTCTTTGTTCACTTTTATAAGGCCTTGTACACATTTCAGACATCATACAAAACTGGTCAATTTCAGTTGTGTGAAACGACTTATAAAAGTGAATAGAGGGAGTATAACAAATGTTTCATATGCATATGAAAAATATACGTGTATGAAAAAAGTAAACATCAGAACATATACACTAAAAAAATGTTAATCACGTATTTAGAAATGTTAAAACATGCATAATTGTTTTTGATATACATAAAAAATGTACATTATGTTTGAAAAAGGTAGAGATGTGTTGAAAAACCTACAAAATCATAAGAAACCTATGAACCACAATGAAAATCAAAGAAAAAAGAAATAAAATAAAAAGAAGAATAAAAAGGAAAACCCAATGAAAACCTAGGAATAACTCCAAAGAAAAAAAAGAGGGGAAACGAATAAAAAGAAGAAGATCCAAAGAAAACTGAAGGAAACCGATAAAACCAAGAAAGAAACAAATAATAGCACTGAATAAAAAGAATAACAGCATTCGCAAAAAAAAGAAGAAAAAGAACAACAGAGAAAACGAAAAATGAACATGAAGAAACTAGGCGAACAGGGAACTGGCGAAGCGAAGGCCAGCCACAGAGAGCGAGTGAACCCAAGCGCGAAACTGGGCCGGCCCAAATGCAGAACGCCTGAGGCGAGACGTATTACCAATGAGTACGGCTTTGTCTAAACAAAAACCAATGAGTACGGTTTCACGTAAAAAAAAACCAAGGAGTACGGCTATAGCTCCTGCACACCGGTGTAGCCTCACAGCACACATATGTGTTGGCAATTCCTATTTGACGCTCCCAAGCGTCGAACTCCAGCGCTTTCGGTGAAGCGCGCGAGGGAGCACCGTCAAACGGGCCGGCCCATTTTTTTTCCTTTGTCAGTTTTCTGTTTTTTCCTCTTTTTAATCTTTTTGTGTTTCTTTTTCTGTTTGTATTTCTTTTTATTTTACTTTATTTTAGACTTTTTATTTTTTTTACCCCTTCATTTTCAAAAAATGTTTGAAATTCTAAATTCTGTTCACTATATCAAAAATTGTTCACGGTTATAAAAACAATTCACTTTTGAAAAAATTGTTTACAATTCAAAAAAAGATATCAGCGTATATCACAAAGAACCTGCAATATGTATTTAAATATTGTTCAATGTGTACTTAGAAATTGTTCATTGCATACCACAAAAATGTTCAATGTGTATGTCAAAATTATGCAGCATATATGAAAAAACATAAATGTGTATTTAAAAAGTATTCAGCATATATTACAAAAACAATTCAATGTATATTTTTAAATTTCAGCTTGTATAGCTTTTTTCATGTTTTTCAATTTTTTTCCACATTTAGTTTGTTCCCATTTTAAAGGTTGTTCAAAATTTGAATTTTGTTCACGTTTTCAAAGATTATTCCTTTGTTTAAGAATTGTTTTTCCTTATTTTTTCCAAGAAAGATTGATTTTTTTAAAGGGATGCCGCCGTAGCTAGTACTTAAGTACTCTCGCTGTGTTTTAGCCAAGCACGAGCGGCTACAAACTATGCTTTATAGCTTGCCGTCGGGAGTTCGACACCACGCCCCTGCTTTTTCTTGTGAAGTTTTACATTCAACACCTGCAAATGGGCCGACCCATTTGTGCGTCCTTCAGCGCAAGCTCGGCTGTTTGCCGCTCATGAGCGTCCTATAGGATCTCTCTTCACTGTTATGTGTATCATATGGCGGGGCTGAATTGAATGGGAAAATGGACATTAAATCTTCATTATGGCTGTGTTGTTACATTTTTCATCTATTTTAGTATGTTTGCATTTCCATTATATTTGGTTGTTATGTTTAGGATCATATAAATATATTAATGTGCTTTGTTTGTGTGTAAAACTAGTTTGATTTTGTACCAAATTTCCTTATACTTTAGAGTCCTTCTCACCTTCAAAGAATCGTCCTTGGCCACTGGCTGAATGTAGCATTGTAGTAATATACGATGGCAAAAAGCATGACGCCTGTGCTATTCTTGCAGAAGGGGACCCATCGGAGGAACAAAATGTGTTTTTGGTCATAGAGAATTCAGAATAATAATGATCATATAATATGAGCTTGGTATCCCCCAAAATAAGGATGCAAAGTCCATCTCACTCCTCGTGAAATGATTGATTTCATGACTAGACAATTTGGTCGAGTTGCTATAGGCTTCCAGGGGTGTGAGAGTATTCATGCGCGACCCAACATCTGTCGACCTAATTCTGTACAAAGCCATGTAGCAATCACCATGCTTTTTTTTTTCTCTCATCATGTTGTCCACACAGAACAAAAGCTTTTTCCAGAGCATTTTTCATACGTGCATGCGTGTGTGATGTGATGTTCATGCCAGAAGCTTAACCAAGAACCAATGAACCAATGAACAAAAGCTCTAACTGGATAAGGTTTGGTGTGCTACCCTTGTAGAATACCGCTTAGCACAATTGCTCGTGTTGTGTCAGTACTGTCGACTGGCCTTCATTTTCCTCTAGGCCTACCATGAGATTGTCGATTGCAACTTCAAAGGTTGAGACCAAGCTAGGTTGCTTCATGTCAAGGTGGATAATATAAAGCGACGGGTTGCCTTTATTCTCCAAAGAAAGCGCCTAGGGGATGCTATTCCCTCACTTGTCCTGAAAAGTAGAACGTGCTAATTGAACTGCCAAATTAATCTTACCCTGTACGATACAAAGAACGTGCAGCATATTCACTTTGTTTCCCTAAAGTTAGGATTCCCGTCCATCAGCTACACTGCAATTACAAAAGACTAATAACTGAATTGAATACTCCTGAAACATCTCCTCTCTTGAATGCATATAAATCTCTGTATTTCTTCATCTAGTTCTTCTATAAGAAATAACAGAGAGCGGCATTACTGAGTTGGGTGGCATCTGGACATGTTATCATGTTCGTTGGTCCATCTCTAAGGATTTGCGCTAGTGGGGCCATGACAGTGTATACGGTCGGAGGAAAATGATATCGCCTGGCATAATACGGGGATGAACACTGCTGTGCGCCTGCTTGCGGGCTCGATTTTTTTTCTTTTTTTTTGATCGGAAACACCTTGCATTTCTCATTACTCTGGGCCAACCAGATCAGCGGCCACAGCATCAGTTACAGCGACAGGGAAACCTGAATCCCACACTAGCAGAGATCCAGGATCCGCCGATGAGCCAAGGGCAACCAGCACATGCGTTGGGCGATTACATTCACGTGGGCAGTACAAGATTTTGTGTTCAATAAAATTTAGCTGTAGGAGATACTTTGCTTCACGGAAGAGGACGCCAAGGGAACCTCGGTCTTGAGCGGTTGACGAGAGAGCCAGCTGGAGGTTCAGGCAGTCCGTCTCAAACAGAACATGTCCCATACCAAATGATTCAGCAAGCTGGACTGTTCTGAGCATACTGCGGGCTCGATTTTTAGAAACGCATGTTAGGCTGACGAGACGAGCCGTTGCTCGGGTCGGTCAAGGAAAACTTGATCCTCGATCAGACATGTAAGCGGACATCGCGGCGGTGGCGGGCGAGGATGGATTTTTCTCTTGGGAGGAGGTTAGACCAACTCCAACGAGGTCATCTATTTCATCCGCCCATATTTTTTTGAGTCGTCGAGGTCACTGTGGATAAAAATGTAGGCCAAACATGTCGACGCAAACTCAAATTACGTCAGTTCCGTATCTACGCTGACCCATTTATGGCATAAATTTGGACACTAAATGCGTTGGCACGGACACGAAGCGGACGCGTCGCGCGTCCCTTCGGTGTTCGCCGCGGTTCGACATGTCAGCCGGCCAACCACCACACGTGAGTGGGTGTATTGAACGCGATCACTTACCTCAGGCCTGCCTGACAGTGTGTGGAAGGGTCGTGTGCCCGTCCTTTTTAATGGGAGCGTGCGGAAAGGCCGACCTCATCCACTTCCATCTCCCCGTCCACGTCTGGCCACGCTTGCTCCCTTGCCGGCGACAAGCCAATCCTAGCCAACCAGCCACTCACCAACCATGGGCTTCTTCAATGGAAAGGGGAAGGGGAGGTTCAGCTCCTGCACGAGCTCTTTCCGCGCGCTTCCTCCTCTGCCAGCTAGACGCGGATGACGCCACCGTGGGAGCGGGGGCGGCTGTACATACCAGTCCACCAGGCGCGGTGGCACTAGCAGTACTACCGCCCCCTATAGTATCTCGATGTCAACCTGCCACACAGCTAGCATCTGGACCAGCACCGAATCCCCATTCCGGCGGTGCCACGCTCGGCATGGGCGCACACCGAGGAGGTTTGCCGGTGTCATGAGGTCTTTATGCCTGAGCAGCGCGCGATGCTTGCCTACGCACCAGGCTCCCCCAACTGGGAGTGCAGGTTTGCACTAGAACACAAGGAGGAGCGCCGCCACGGTGTCCACGTCAACCACGACGTTCTGCCACCGCCCCCTTAGGTTTTGCCAGAGGAGGAGGAGGAGGCGTACAAAGCCTCCCTCGAGGAGGCCCTGCAGCATGCGCTGGAGGCGAGCCGACTCGAGGAGGATGCCCATTGGGATGGGCTGGAGCAAACCCTTGCCTTGTCGGCGGATAGGGACTCCGTCCACACTTCGCTCTTCATCCCGCAGCCGTCGCTCGAGCCCCAGACCGAGCCGGATCCCGAGCCCACTTCCCCGCCGAAGTGGTCGCCACCGCCGCCCACTTGGCCCGAGGAGTCCTACTCCTAGACCGACGAGTACCGCGAGTGGGTGAGCCCGCCTCCCATCCACTATGCCATGACGCCGAAGGAGGAGGTGGCCTACCTTGAGGGCTGGAAGGCGCATTGACTCGCCGAGGAGGCGGCCGACGGCGAGCGGCAGATGCGCCGGGAGAAGGAGCTACGCCGCGACAAGGAGGCACTAATCCTTGAGGAGGAGGAGGAGGAGGAGGAGGAGCGCGCCAGGCTCGCCGCAATGCCTCTGACGCAGCATACGCGAAAGGAGGCTTCCCCAACGGCCTATCAAGCTGCGTTCGTGTGGGCTGGTCCGCCCCCCGTCTTTATTGACCTCACCGGCGGCGACAAGGACGGAAAGGGCAAGGTGGATGCCTAGGGCAGTGTGTGGCCTGAAGTTTTTTATTGTTTAATTAATGTTTAAGTGGATGTTGACTCACGGTTGTCCAGTAATTTATGTTCAATTATGTGTTATTAAGTTTATTTTCGACCACGTGTTTAATTTATGTTTATATTTTTGCCACGCGGGCAAATATGGGTATGTCTCCCGTTGGGCGCACCTGCCGACCAAAATCAAAAAGTGAATGCACCTGTCCACCTAGCCGACCAAACACACGAAAAGCGGATAAAGCGTCGTCTGTTTAGGTTGCCGCTTGGAGTTGTTACAAGGGACGACCCATTTCGTCCGCCCATGCCCTTCTAGGTTGCCGTGGAGAAAAACGCCAGTCCAATGCGCTGACCCAAACCCAAAATGTGAACGCTTTATGTCCGCCCCGACACATTTCAGGCCCAAATTTGGGGCCGAAATGCGTCTGCACGGACACAAAGCGGACGCGCCACGTTTCCCCTCCGTGTCTATCGCGGCCCCACAAGTCAGCCGACCAACCATCTCAAGAGGATGTATCAAATGTGGCCACCTACCTTAGGTCGGGCTGGCAATGTGTAGAAGGGTCGCACGCCTGTTCTTTTTAATGGTAGCGTGCAGCCGGGTCGGCCTCATCCACTTCCATTCCATCTCCACTGTCCACATCTGGCCACACATGCTCCCTCGCCGACGACCAGAAAACCCTAGCGAGCTAGCCACCAGCCATGCATGGGATTCGTGTATATCTGCCTCAAGTGGTAGTTGTGCTTCCTCACACTGCAAATCAAAGATGCTGGCCAGAAATTGTCGTTATACACCTTTCCTTTGTATTTCTTCACAAAATTTGCAGTAAGGTGACACATGCATTCCCTATGCTCTACTTCAGGGAACACATTGTCCACAACCACTTCTAAACTTTTGCAGGCATCTGTATGAATTACCAACTCATTGGAATGTGCAATAGCCAGACGCAGATTATGCAAAAATCAAGTCCAGCTCTCCTCAGACTCTGTCTCTAGCACACTGTACGCAACTGGAAATACGGAATTGTGTGCATCAACTGCACAAGCCGCTACTAACTGTTCTTTAAACCTCCCTATGAGAAAAGTAGCATCAATAGCCAAATACGGCCTGTAGCCTGCCAAAAACCTCGGCGACAAGCCTCAAAGCACACAAAAACCCTCCTAAACCATTCCTTGGTCTTTTTCACTGCTGTCTACTACGTAACTTTTTTTGTAGACTCGTGTTGGGTCTCGAAGCACAGAGTTTTGTAGGGCAGTAGCAAATTTCTCTCAAGCGGATGACCTGAGGTTTATCAATCCGTGGAAGGCGTATGATGAAGATGGTCTCTCTTAAACAACCCTGCAACCAAATAACAAAGAGTCTCTTGTGTCACCAACATACTCAATACAATGATAAATTGTATAGATGCACTAGTTCGGCGAAGAGATGGTGATACAAGTGTAATATGGATGGTAGATATAGGTTTTTGTAATTTGAAAATATGAAAATGGCAAGGTAACTAGTAACAAAAGTGAGCAAAAATGGTATTGCAATGCTTGAAAACAGGGCCTAGGGTTCATACTTTCACTAGTTCAAAGTCTCTCAATAATAATATGGCAATCCCTCAACGTGCGACAAAGATCACTCCAAAGTTCCTATCGCGGAGAACAAAAGATGAAATTGCTTGTAGGGTATAAAACCACCTCAAAGTTATTCTTTCCGATCAATCCATTGAGCTATTCCTTTAAGTGTCACAAACTGCCCTAGAGTTTGTAGTAAAATAACACCATATGATACACATCAATCAACCCTAATGTCACCTAGATACTCCAATGTCATCGCAAGTATCCATGGGGAAAAATTATACGATATGCATCAAGCAACTTCAGATTCATAATATTCAATCCAACACAAAGAACCTCAAAGAGTGCCCCAAAATTCCTATCGAAGAAAGAAGCAAAAAAACATGCATCAACCCTATGCATAGATTACCCCAATGTCACCTCGGGAATCCGCGAGTTGAGTGCCAAAACATACATCAAGTGAATCAATAGAATACCCCACTGTCACCACAGGTATCCCATGCAAGACATACATCAAGTGTTCTCAAATCCATAATAATATTCAATCCGATAATAGTGAAACCTCAAAGGTAAAACTCAATTAATCTCAAGAAGGTAGAGGGGAGAAACACCATATGTTCCAACTATAGTAACAAAGCTCACGATACATCAAGATTGTGCCAAATTAAGAACACGAGAGAGAGAGAGACAGATCAAACACATAGCTACTTGTACATATCCTCAGCACCGAGGGTGAACTACTCCCTCCTCGTCATGAAGACCGCTGAGATGATGAAGATGGCCACCGGTGATGGTTTCCCCCTCCGGCAGGGTGCCAGAACAGGCTCCCAATTGGTTTTCGTGGCTACAAACACTTTTGGTGGCGGAACTTCCAATCTAGGTTTCTTTTCGGGGGTTTCTATATTTAAAGGATTTTTTGGCGTCGGAAACAAATCAGGGGGGGTTCCCTAGGGGCCCACAAGCCAGGGGGTGCCCCCTAGGGTTGTGGTCGCCTCAGGACTCTCCTGGCCCAACTCTGATGCTCCATGGGTCTCTTATAGTCCATCAAAAATCACCATAAATTTTCAGCTCGTTTGGACTCCATTTGATTCTCTTTTCTATAAAACTCAAAAACAAGGAAAAAACGTAAACTGGCACTAGGTTCTAGGTTAATAGGTTAGTATCAAAAATAATAATAAAATAGCATATTAATACATATGAAACATCCAAAACAGATAATATAATAGCATGAACAATCAAAAATTATAGATACGTTGGGGACGTATCAGTCACTCCCCTGAATGTGTACTCCACGGTGTGGTGGTCAATGTCTACAAAACTACCTGGGCTGGTCCTCTCCACTTCACCTTTAAATAAATACAATAATTGATAACTTTCCTGCCAGTTACCGTAAATAGAATCCATAGTATGTTGTTTACCATTGAACTTGTCTTTGATATTCTTCTGCAATTCCTTTGCACCCACTTGTTGGTTTTCTTTCACCCATTCCTAAGGGTTGATTCCTGACATGTGTGCCTAAAACGCACTTTGACCTGAACATTCATGCTATTTCGCATTTTAGATGCGAGCATCCTCCATGGAAAACCCTCAGTCGGACACTACACTCTGTAACGTACTTGATCTCTCTTGTCAACTTTGAAAGTATGTTCTGCCTTGATGTAGTACGTCACAAGTGCATTTCTACACTCACTCATGGATGCAAAAATGGAACCTTCTTCCATATGAGGGTTTAAAGGGTCCCATTCAACAACTATAAGGTCTTCGTCCTCACCCCTCACCTACCATGTCATCCTCCACACGGACATCATTGTCAGCCTCATCTCGGTTTTTAGCCCAAGGTGCCCGCCGTAAATTCTGAATAACATCATAATATAGCTTCTCTTCATCAATCCCAGAATTGTAGGCACCAGGCTCCACTTCAAGGGGGACCCTTCTCCCGGTGCCCACGCTTGTCGAGCCACCATGTCGCCATACACTAACTGGACTGTTCTGGCTAGAGCTTCCATTACGACAACATGCATGGTTCTGCCCGAGAAGGTGCACCCGCCATCCTAGGTACAAATGCCTACTCAAGCACATCAATTTGCAGCTTCACATGAAAAATTCTCTTTCTCCTTATGCTTAGCAAACATGGTAGCGAGCTCTTCATCATTACTAGTTATCACCCATTTATTTTCCCCATCGTAGTATTTGCATTCCACTTCACCAAGCAAACCCCAAGGATAATGGCTGCAAATTACCTCCCCAAATTGTCTGAAACTACAATTACAAGCCATTGGCAACAGATAATCCAAACCTCCTTGGAATTTCTTCTTATTTTTTGCATTCAGGATGTACCGGTCCCTTCTAATGTGCACCAAGAAAACAAAACGCAACTCTATCCTAACCCACGAAAAACAGAGACGCAATCAGCACACCAATAGCAAAATCAACCGCAAACCAACTCGAATCGACTGTTGAAATGCACAAGGAAGCTCAATCTAAACAGCGCGTGACTTAACCCTCGGGAACCCAGTCATGGACGCAGCGGATCTCCGGCCCGATGCCTGCCTTGCAAAATACTTCGGGGTCACCGCCGCTCGCCATTTCGCCCTGGGTTCACCCTCCTACTTCCTCTTTGTGCACCAGCCCCCACCTATCAGTGCTCCGGCCGGGCGCACGGAAGAAGGCCCCGCCGCGGGTCGAGCAGGCGGCGGGCGTAGTGGCGGAACGAGCGCCCCACCCGTGTCGTCATAGGAAGGTGGCGGATGGAGCAGGTGGCGGTAGAGCAGGACGTCCGCGGCAGCGCAGGTGGTGGCAGCCCCGCAGGACGGCCGGGCGGCGCACGGGACAGATGGGCGTCGGGTGTGCCCGGTTCAAACCCTAGGATTTGTCGTTGTTGCGCGGGCCCACGTGTAAGCTCCGGACCCACTTCCATGCGGTCCCACGTGTAAGCTTCGGACCCACTACCAGTAACGGCAACAAACGAAATAGACTTAAATATGGCCGTTTGGCCCGTCATAGTAGTTGCACACAGACTAGAGGTAAAACTGAGCACAATCCGAAACAGAGGGCAAAATTGAGTACATGGACATCACTGAGGGCAAAAGGATAATTAACCCATGATTCATTATGTCTTTGTTCTTATTTCCTTTTGTTCCTGATGGTTTATCTGCTCTTATAAATAAATGATTATTAGGGACACTTCTCTAAGATAAAATTGATGAGGAGAACCCCTCCATCTCATATTTTTTTGATCTCGGATGATATAATCTTATTCTTCAAATCTTGTGAAGAACAGGTTAGTCATGTTAAAGGTACAATGGAGGTGTATGCTGCAGCCACTGGTTCCTCAATCCTGCTAAATGTTCGATCCGTCTTTTTAGAGAAGCTTGTGCAAGCACATCTCGTGACTTAATAGGAAACCAGTCGCACACCTGGGGCTGCTCACACCTGATGGGCGCATAAACAAAAGGCAAGCTCCCAAATCTCCAAGTCGAGTTTAGAAAGAGGCTATTTAATTTGGATGGTTATACACCACAGGCTGGGGACGAGGTACTAATAAAATATTTAGCACAATTCATCCCCACGTATATTATGATCGTGTTTAAGAAACCTCTTGGAGTCAGTGATGATATAAACCGTATGGTGCGAATCTACTATTGGGGTACTGAAAATGGTGAAGGGATCACCCATTGGTATGCTTGAAACAAAATGGCTAGGCCAAAGAAACAAGGAGGGCTCGGATTCTGAGACTTTGTTTGCTCATTCAGGCCTTGCTCACGAGGCAGGCTTGGCGCCTACTAACTATCTGAGAGAGCTATACAAGATTCTTTCAAGTTACCTGTCAACGCTGCATTCTTGGCGCCTACTAACTATCTGAGAGAGCTATACAAGATTCTTTCAAGTTACCTGTCAACGCTGCATTCTTGGCGCCTACTAACTATCTGAGAGAGCTATACAAGATTCTTTCAAGTTACCTGTAACCTCTGCGTTCTGTTGATGTGGATCCCTCCTAAGACCCATTGAAGGGAAAAACAATGAGCACACTACCTTCCAGCATACTTACTTACTTTTTTTCTGAAAAGACGATGCATACGCGCACCTTTATTACTAAGATCCAGCATACTTAGGCCCTGTTTGGATACTTTAACACAGTTAGAGTTAGAGTTATTTTCTAACCCACTCTAACCCAAATAAGCACCTCTCCACCAGGATAGTTGGGTTAGATGGAACTAACCCACTCTAATCCTTCCTGTTTGGATACTTTTGGGTTATTTGAGGCTCCAACTAACCCAAACTAGCTCTAACCCCATGATCCAAACAGGGCCTTAGTGTACATGTGTTTTCAGTCAGTTCTGTTTAGGCCGAAGTACTTAGACCCCTCCTGTATTGGGACGAGTTAAATGAACACTGATGGGTCCTTCTTAAATGGGTCTGCTGGGGCAGATATAGTTTTTTGAGATCATCTTTGTGCGGTTGTGCCACTGTATTCAGTTCCTGTCGACAGCTTCTGTCATGCAGCGACACACTGATGGGTCCTTCTTAAATGGGTCCTTCTGTCATGCAGCTTTTTTGAGATATAGTTTTTTGAGATTATGGAAGGCTTAGCTTTGGGCCTACAGTGGAGTAATTTCGCTGCCGACACAGAGTGTGACTGTTTGGAGGTTTGCTGTGATTAAGAGACAAGTCAACAGATTGAAATATTCCTTCGTTATCCAGGAAATAAAGGAAGCTATGAAGGAGCAAGAAACTTGTATTAATCATATTAGACAGTGCCAAAATAGGGCTAGTCATTGTATGTCAAACTTTGGTACATCTCAAGGCCGAACTGTTGTATGGCTTGGATCTGGTCTAGAGGACCTCCTTTGTTTGACTCTATCTAGAGGACGTTTTGAGCATCATTAGACATGATTCTTAGTTATAGTTATTGAGAAATACAAGTTATTTCTCTGAAAATAAAGAGGCAGGGGTTGGCCGAGGGGAGAGATAGCTAGTCTGGTCAAATCGATGTTGTATATGGCGGCTGTGGCTAGGTGTGGAAACGGATCGGATGCAGCTACTAATGAGCACTGTTCGTAGCTTGTGTGTACATATGTGTTCAATCGTTTAGCTGAGGTCCATGTCTCTGTCGCGCAAATGCATACAAACCATAATCTGGTAGACAAGATGACACATGAAACAAGTAGAGAGATACGACGGTGCATTCGTTATGCTCACAAACGGGACAGGAATATCAATCCTGTTTGCCCCTAAATAGGAACCAGCTCGTGGTGTAGTTAGCTGGAGAAAAGCAACGCGCACATAACTAACGTGACATGCAAATTTTGGTGAAAACTCGCCGTGTCCGCTCCGCTGCAGGCCCCAATGTTTCCTGCTGTCCACCGATGCGATGCTGCCAGCGAGCGCGACCCGAGCCAGGTATAGCGTGAAAAGACGCTCGGCACCGCGGGAGGTCAACATCAGTGTCTACTGCAGCCAGCAAGCGTTGCCGATGCTCACAAGGGGCCAATGACGACTGCTGCCCAGCTGTCGTTAGGCGACGTACTGCTGCTGAGCTGGTGCTCGTTCTTGATCGTCGGCCACATATGTGCTATCAAGGACATACGAATTTCGGGGCACCACTGTGCACTGCCATGAAAGGGGTATCGCGCAACGGCGGATGAGTATGCCTTTTTGCTGTGTAAAGACCCGTGCCAGTGAAGACCCGTGTACCCTTTTTTTCTCCAATCTAAGTGTATGTCTACACTTCCACATATCTGCTTGTCCATATGCCTCCCAAGCCGAACTAATGGGCACGGAAACTGGTTACCAAAAGATAACTATGGTGATCGGTCTTATCATCTTGGTAGCTAGAGAGTCAAGCGAGAAACGATAGGCCGAAGTATGTTTGTTAGGACTATCGTTGGTTTGAGACGAGAGGGATGGAGATGATGAAGGGCTTGCATAAATAAGGAGGGCTAGTAGCTGGTAGGCAAATAAAGAAGGGTAGTTTGAAGCAATGAATTGTAATGAAGCGAGGAGTGACTGAAGGCAACATAGTACCATTGTAAATCTACCATTTCCTCTGAAAGGCTGTCCACCTGAACTTTAATTGTACTATTACAGGAGACATAAATTTACTGGGGCCCCGCAAGACAGGTCCGCTCCCGCGACCCGCTCCCTTCCCCGAAACCCTCGCCGCCACCACCTTCCCCAGCCCGTCTCCGACGGGATCCGGCCGCCCTTGTCGGTGCGCGGACCGGATCCGGCCCCCTTCCCCCGCCCTCCCTTCCCCTCCCCTCTCTCCGCCCTCGCGCCACCTCCCCGAGAGGCGACCAGGGTGGCTCCCTCGCCTCTGCGCTCGGCCTCGCCTCCCTCATCCTCTCCCCTGCCGTCGCCGGCGGGCGCCCCCGGCTCCGGCCCGGCTGGTGCCACCGACGGCGGGATCTCTTCTCCCCACGAGCGCGTCCTCCTGTCCCGAGGCGGGGGGCGGCGGCGGTGTCGCTCGGCAAGGCAGCGGTCCGGTGACCCGGCGGGGTGGCCGGCGGCGTACGTGGTGGAGGCGCTGCTCCTTGGCGGCAGGGCGGCGGGGTGGCACGGGGTTCCGGCGGCGCGTCCCCGGCTCAGATCTGGGCCTTGCGGGCCCCATCTGGGTCTTAGCGGATCAGTCCCCGGCGTGGCTTCGTTGTCTTCTGCATGGTGAGGTAGAGGAGCAGCTCGGGCTAGGGGCGGCGGCGCCGACGGCGTGCCTGCTGCAGCGCGAAGGCGGGAGCTTTACGGGCCTAGGAGGGCCCGGCCGGGCCTGTGGGCCAATGGGCCTGGTATGCTCCTGCTATTGCGTCCGGTCGGCTACCGTTGCTGACGGTGGAGGTTGAGCCCTCCCGCATGCCGACGGTGCTGCTGCTTCTAGTCCCGGCCTCTCTTCTTCGGTGCGCAGACCTCGCTTCGTGGTGCCGTGGTGAGACGGCGTGAGAAGTTTCGAGACCATGTTGGCGTTGGGTGGTGTTCGGTTTGGTGGTGGGCTCCGGAGCACCCGAGGTGATGGTTGGGATCGGGAGAAATCCCTGTTGGCATGGCCGGCACCGATGTGGTGGCGCTTGAGGGTGTCGCTGGACCTTCCGGGAGGGCGTCAGCGGCTACCCTTCTTCTCTTCTCGTCGAGTACCGGGGGAAACCCTTGGCAGCAACGTCGTCATCGTCACGACCCTTCTTGGAAGTGTGGATTGGTACCGGCGCTTCGGAGTCTAAGAGCTTGGTGGGAGACCTACGGTGGGCGCAGTGGTCGCGAGGCTTTTTCGTTTTTGTCGGTCCGCCGTTGTCGACATTTGTTCTTTTTGTTTTCTCTTTCGTTTCTTTTGGACGTGTCTGTGCTGCTTTCGCCCCCAGGGGCGGAGCCATGGGGGGATGAGCAGGGGCCTGCCCCCCTCCCCCCCCCCCCAACGATCGACAATTTTTGTAGGAGCCATGAATAATTACCAACGAGATTAGATCAATATACGTACTCTCCCCCCCCCTACTCGAATCCTGGCTCCGCCACTTTTCGCCCCAACACCTATCGTTGGTTGTATTGATTGGTTGCTTTGTAATACAAAGCAGGAGAATACCCTTTTTCGTGAGTGAAGGCAACATATAGCAGTGAAAATATGCAGAGAGACAACGTTCACGGCAAGAACTGGCATATGTATCAAATCAAAGTGCATCGTTGCCACAAGTTTGTGGACACACATTTTCAACTTTGTTGCTTAAAATGAACCTGACACACGAGTCGGTGTACTACCAGTACTATAACATTGATTTAAAAACAAATCTCTACAACACGAAGGGTTTACTGGGTTGGAAATGAACGATGCTATTCTTACATCACTGGTAGAAAAAGGGCCTATAGTCCCGGTTCCTGAACCGAGACTAAAGTGTTGGTACTAATACCTCCCTCCTTTAGTCCTGGTTCAATCCAGAACCACGTGGGTAGTGCGCAAAGCCCAGGCAAGAGACCCTTTGGTCCCGGTTGGTGGCACCAACCGGGACCAATAGGCATCCACGCGTCAGCATTTCTGTGACTGGGGTTTTAGTTTTTTTTGAAGGGGGGGGGGGGGTTGGGGGTTTTGGGGGGTTAATTTAGGTGTTTCATATATTGTGTTAGCTAGCTATAATTAATAGAGAGAAGTGTCCTCTCTTATGTCCGTGCTTGGTCGACGCTACGTACTATACATACGTATAGAGAGGACTAGACATGCTGGCTAGCTAGTAAGCAAACGAAGGAAACAGAAGATCGTCATGAACATATATGCATACAGAAAGAAGTGATATCGACCACCTCTCCTACTCCGAGAGATTGGTCGAACAACAAGTTCTCGTATATCTATCTGACACTACCGGCTACATATATACAGTAATTATCTCTTAAAAATATAATCATACGGACTCAGGTTTAACATAGAATTCTTCGTCTTCAGGGATCACGTGGTCAAGAAAGAATGCCGCCAATTCCTCTTGAATTCCTCGCATGCGAGCTGGTGCTAGGAGTTCATCCCGCTTCCGAAACATCTAATTTAAAGAAGGGGTTCAATACATATATATATGAATGAATGAAACTCAACACAAATGATGGTAATAAAATAAAATTGTGAATGTTGTTATTTACGTACTTCATATTGTTCGTCAGTGTAGCCCCGCTCAGAGGTCGTGTGGCGGATGGACTCGCAAACATAGTATCCACAGAAATCATTCCCTTGTTTCTGCCACAACCACTTTACAAGAAATAGAGATTAATCAAACTGATAAGCAAGAATGCCAAATGGTATTGATGAAACTAGCGCTTGAATGACTAGTAGATGCGCTTAAAATGCTACTATAGCTAGTACTTACTTTCGGGTGTCTAAATTGCAGCTCCTTCGGCAGTCCCAGAGCTTTTCTGGTGAATTTTCTCCAAACCCTGCCGGACAAAGAAAACAATTACTTGATATATCAGGAAATGAACAAAGTTGCTGATATGGTGGATAATGATCGATTTAACTTACTTCTCGAGTATTTGAGTCATGTCTGCATAGTCCTTGTGATCTTTTCGTCTTGAGTCTAAGACGGTTACTAGTCCCTGCTCAAGCTTAATATGTAGGAGAATATAGTGGAAACTGCACACGCATGCATAACTCATCAATTACATTACTATAACCTTAACTAATATATAAGGGAAACCGAATACGCACAAGACAGTAACACTCACTTGAAGTTGTAAGGAAAGAGTATTATATCTTTGTTTTGATTTATTATCAACGATTGTAGCATACTGGCCTCGGTTTCTGTGGCATGAAATTTAACCTGAGTTGCATCTATGAGATATGTGTTAATGAACCCAATATCACCGACTTGTCTTTTCTTCAATTCGACGATCTTCAATCTTCAATCTTCAATCTTCAATCTTCAATCAGCAATCTCGCACCCTCGCGATCAAGACTATTTAAGCTTAATAGGTAGGAAAGGGGTAATGTAAGTGGAGCTGCAGCAAGCAACTAGCATATATGGTGGCTAACTTATTCGCAAAGTAGAGCGAGAAGAGGAGGCAAAGCACGAGCGGAAACTATATAGAGCAGCCTACGCAAACATAACTCCCACGCCGTGTCCACTTCCCGGACTCCGCCGAGAAGAGGCCATCACGGCAACACACTCAGTTGATTCATTTTAATTATTTAAGGTTCAAGTTATCTACAACCGGACATTAACAAATTCCCATCTGCCCATAACTGCGGGCACGGCTTTCGAAAGATCAATCCCTGCAGGGGGGTCCCAACTTAGCCCATAACAAGCTCTCACGGTCAACGAAGGAATAGACCTCCACCCAGGACCCACCGATCAGACTCGGTATCCCGGTACAACAAGATGATTCGGCAGGTCAAAACTAGTCCAGCAACACCACCCGCTGTGCCGACAAATCCCGATAGGAGCTGCACATATCTCGTTCTCAGGGCACACCGGATAAGCTAAGCGTACGGGAGCCAACGTAACCCAAGTCGCCAAGGGACGGCCCCGCACGGTGCTCTAGGGTGGACCAACACTCAGAGGAGCACTGGCCCGGGGGGGCTAAAATAAGATGACCCTCGGGCTCCGGAAACCTAAGGGAAAAAGGAGGTAGGTGGCAAATGGTAAAACCAATGTTGGGCATTGCTGGAAAAGCTTTAATCAAGACGAACTATCAAGGGGTTCCCATTATAGCCCAACCGCGTAAGGGACGCAATAATCCGGGAACATAACACCGATATGACGGAAACTAGGGCGGCAAGATTGGAACAAAACACTAGGCGAGAGGCCGAGCCTTCCACCCTTTACCAAGTATATAGATGAATAAAGATAATGTCGCAATATAATGATATCCCAACAAGTAAATAAATGTTCCAACAAGGAACGGCTCCAATCTTCACCTGCAACTAACAACGCTATAAGAAGGGGCTAGAGCAAAGCGGTAACATAGCCAATCAATGGTTTGCTAGGACAAAGGTGGGTTAGAGGCTCAATCATGGCAATTGGGAGGCTGACAAGCCAGTGGTAGGCATCGTAGCATTGGCAAAGCAAAAGAGAGAGCAATCTAGCATAGCAAAGATAGTAGTGATTTCAAGAGTGTGATCATCTTGCCTGCACAGTTGTCAGAGTTGACTGGATCCTCAAAAGCAAACTCAACGGGCTCCTCATTAGCGAACTCGTCTCCCGGCTCTACCCAACAACACAAACAAGCAACAAGGATACAATCAACCACGTGCAAGGGCAACCAATAATATGCAAAGATGATATGCTATGCGGGATGCGATGCGGGATGCAAAATGCAAGATCTGACAGGAAATGCATGAACCTGGCCTCAACTTGGAAAACCAAGTGTGTCACTGGATAGAGGGGAAGAAATCCCCTGAAAACGATATAAAGATCATGGCAATCGGAGCTACGGTTTAGAAATGGCAAGCGTTTTACTAAACGAACCGATCTGCGATTTACAGCAAGTAGGCTCCTAAATGCAACGAAATAAACATGCTACAGCCACCAAACATGAAAACAAATTGCATGGCAGTGATGTACTCAAGAAGCTTAACAAATCACCAGGACTGAGGCATAGGCAAATTCATCCACTAAGGGCTTCAAACAAGCATGGCAAAACTGAATAAGCAAAACAGATTTCAGACTTGGCGAAATTAACGCTTGTCTGAAATTTCAGACCACGATGCTCTCTTCGGGGCAGCAAAACAACATGATGCAAAACCTGAACATGGCAAGTAAGAGCATGGCATGGAGTTACTCAACAAGCTTAACAAAACACCCAAAATGACCTGGGGCCAAAAGGGTTCACAAAATACTCTACCGAGCACACGAACATCGATGAAACACAATCAGTTTTCAGACTTAGTGAAAACTGGGACATGCTGAAATAATAACTCACCGAGGCATGTAAACGAGCTCGATGCTCTCACTACGGTGCAAGTCGTGGCAAGGCAAGCATATATCGATAAAGAAGGCACAAAATACTAGCTAGACATGGCAAGAACAATGACATAGCATGCATGGATCACTAGCAATAGCTCCGGCAAAATCGCAAAAGAGTTCACGATCTGCCCAAAACAACAACTATGCAAAAGTTGAGCTCGATTGAGTCAACCTAGGGTGCTCCAACATAACAAGTAAAGACATGGATGGATTAAGCACAACAAGCATAACAAAACACAAAAGAGGCACACGGATCACTAGGAAACGAGCCGGACAGATAGCATCGTGAACTAAAACATCCCAGACTTCGTGATTTTCACTAAGTCCCTGAAATCAGTAAACTCAGGTAGCCCTCTTCACAAGCTTGCACAAGACAACACACACATCCTAAAAATGCATGGGAGGCACCTCTGGAAAGAAGACAACATGCTTAACAATTTATCCCAAAGGGGCACAGGCATATCATGCACGGATTAAACATGGCAAAAATGACAAAAGTGCATGATGAACTAGCGGATCTGCAATTTAACTCATGATGCCTCCTTCCAACAGCATTTTGGGTAACAAGATGACCTCAAATGCAAATGATGCAATGGAATGAAATGATGTACTCATCGAGACGAAGATTTTGACATATCATATGCCCAAATCGGAGCTACGGATGCAAAGATATGGCAGGTCAAACATGGCATAAAAATCTGGGAGGAGGAGGGAAAGTCAACCGAGTTAGGGTTTCTCAGATCCAGATCTGGCGGCATGGATCCCGAGGCGGCCGGGCACTGTTCACGCCGGAGCTCCTGTAGCTACCGGAGTTTCGCCGGCGGGGAGGCCGGCGAGGGAGAGGAGAAGAAGCCGGGGCGAGGGGCGGCGGCCGGCGACCGCGGGCGGCGGCGCCCGGGGCGGCGGACGACGGCGGGGAGCGCCGGGCGCGCGGGCGGCGAGGCCCGGCTCGGCGGTGGTGGCGGCCCGCGGCGGCGGCGCCCGCCGGAGCCGGGGAAGGCGGCGGCGCTGGAGGAGGGCACGGGGGTGCGGGCGCCCGGGCCGGGGGGCTCCCCGCGGGCCTAGCGGGCCCCGGCGACAGCGATGTGGGGCGCGGCCCACGTGGCGGCGCGGGATTCGGCGAGGCGGATCGGGAGGACGCTGTCCGGACGGATCCGGACACGTCCGTCGGTGGGGGGGGGGGGGGGGTTGATCTGTTTTTTTAGGAGGAGGACGGGGAGGAAGACGAGATCCGAAATGGGGGGTGTTTAAATAGGCATAGAGGGAGCTAGGAGAGTCCAAATGGGGTGCAATTTTCGCCCACACGATCGTGATCGAACGACCGAGACGATGGAGCAGAGTTTGGTGGGTTTTGGGCCAAAATGGAAGGGTGTTGGGCTGCACACACACGAGGCCTTTTCGGTCCCTCGGTTAACTGTTGGAGTATCAAACGAAGTCCAAATGACTCGAAACTCGACAGGCGGTCTACCGGTAGTAAACCAAGGCCGCATGGCAAGTCTCGACCCAATCCGGAAATGTTTAATCCCCACACACGAAAGAAAGCTAGAAATGGCCACCGGAGGAGAACGAAGCGCCGGAATGCAAAACGGACAACGGGGAAAATGCTCGAATGCATGAGATGAACATGTATGCAAATGCAATGCACGTGATGACATGATATGAGATGCACGAAAAACAAAACAACACACGGAGACAAAGACCCGAACCCGAGAATTAAATATAACTTAATGCCGGAAACGGCAAGAGTTGGAGTACAATTCGGGAAGGTTACATATGGGGCGTTACAACACTCCACCACTACGAAAAGATCTCGTCCCGAGATCTAGGACTGAAAGAACTCCGGGTACTCAGAACGGAGGTGATCCTCACGTTCCCAGGTAGCTTCACGATCGGAATGGTGTGACCACTTGACTTTGAGAAACTTGATTGACTTGTTGCGAGTTTTGCGTTCAGTCTCTTCAAGGATTGCAACTGGGTGCTCACGGTAGGAGAGATCTTCTTGGAGCTCAATGTCCTCGAAGTTGACGGTGCGCTCAGGCGTCTTGAAGCACTTTCGGAGTTGCGAGACGTGGAACACATCGTGAACATTGGCAAAGGTTGCAGGAAGCTCGAGTTGATAGGCGAGGTCGCCTCTCTTGCTGACGATCTTGAAAGGCCCGACGTATCTAGGGGCAAGCTTCCCTTTGATACCGAAGCGACGAGTCCCTTTCATAGGAGAGACGCGGAGGTAGACATGATCTCCGATCTCGAAGGCCAAATCACGGTGCTTGCTGTCATAGTAGCTCTTCTGACGAGATTGGGCTACTTTGAGGTTATCACGAATGACCTTGCACATTTCTTCTGCCTCTGTGATCAGGTCATTACCCAGCAGCTGACGTTCACCGGTTTCAGACCAGTTGAGAGGTGTACGGCACTTCCTACCATACAGAATTTCAAATGGGGCCTTGCCAGAACTTGCTTGGAAACTGTTGTTGTACGAGAATTCATCATAAGGAAGACAATCCTCCCACTTCATGCCGAAGGAGATAACACAAGCCCTGAGCATATCTTCAAGAATCTGGTTGACATGCTCGACTTGACCGCTTGTTTGAGGATGGAAAGTAGTGCTGAAGCGAATGTTGGTGCCCATGGCCTTCTGAAAAGAATCCTAGAACTTGGAGGTAAAGATGCTGCCACGGTCTGAAGATATCACTTGAGGAATACCGTGCAGAGAGACAATTCGAGAGGTGTAGAGCTCCGCCAATTGAGCTGTAGTGATTGACTCTTTGATAGGCAGGAAATGCGCCACTTTGGTGAGCTTGTCGATGACAACGAATATAGCATCATTGCCATGCTTGGACTTAGGAAACCTAGTCACGAAGTCCATTTCAATGTGGTCAAACTTCCATTCTGGAATGGCGAGAGGTTGGAGGAGACCTGCTGGCCTCTGGTGTTCTGCTTTCACTCTTCTGCAGACATCACATTCATTCACGAATTGAGCGATCTCGCGCTTCATTCGAGTCCACCAATAAGTTTGCTTGAGATCTTGATACATCTTCGTGCTCCCAGGGTGGATGGAGAGGAGAGAGTTGTGAGCCTCATTCATGATCACTTTATGAAGTTCACCTTTGGGCACAACAATTCGATCCTCGAAGAAGAGAGTGTCCTTGTCATCAAGTCGGTAGCACTTGTACTTGGATTGACTCTTTGCAATACCAATCTTCACCTTTTTGACCATAGCATCAAGAAGCTGGGCTTGGCGAATCTGGTCTTCCAAGGTAGGAGAAACTTGAAGGTTGGCGAGGAAACCTTGAGGAACAACTTGCAGATTAAGTTTGCGGAAAGCTTCACAAAGCTCAGGTTGATAAGGCTTGAGAATCAGACTGTTGCAATATGCTTTTCTGCTCAAAGCGTCAGCAATCACATTAGCCTTGCCTGGAGTATACTCGATACTCGGATTGTACTCTTGAATCATTTCGACCCATCGAGTCTGCCTGAGGTTGAGATTAGGCGGAGTGAAGATGTACTTGAGACTCTTGTGATCAGTGAAAATGTCCACTTTCCTTCCCAAGAGAAGATGCCTCCAAGTCAACAATGCGTGCACAACTGCCGCCAACTCGAGATCATGAGTGGGGTAGTTCTTCTCATTAGGCTTCAACTGGCGAGAGGTATAAGCAACAACTTTCTTCTCTTGCATCAGTACAGCACCTAGACCTTGGAGAGAGGCATCACAAAAGACCTCGTACGGCTTGGTTTCATCGGGCGGAGTCAGAACTGGAGCAGTGATCAATTTCTCTTTCAAAGCGTTGAAAGCAACATCACACTCCGGAGACCAAACATACTTGACGTGCTTCTGAAGAAGATTTGAGAGAGGCTTCGCGATCTTGGAGAAGTTTTCGACGAATCTTCGGTAATAACTTGCAAGACCGAGGAAGCTACGGAGTTGCTTCACATTCTGAGGAGGTTCCCAATTAACGATTGCGGACACCTTCTCAGGATCCACGGAAATGCCCTTGGCAGAGATAATATGGCCAAGATAAAGAACCTCATCGAGCCAAAACTCATACTTGGAGAACTTGGCATAGAATTGATGTTCCCTTAGCTTGTCAAGAACCAAACGCAAGTGTTTGGCATGATCTTCCATGTTCTTCGAGAAAACCAGGATGTCGTCGAGATAGACCAAAACGAAGTCGTTGGTGTAGGGGTTGAAGATGAAGTTCATCATGCGAGAGAACGTCGGAGGAGCATTGGCGAGGCCAAAAGACATAACAGTGTATTCGTATGACCCATAGCTTGTTCTGAACGCCGTCTTTGGAATATCTTGCTCCCGAATGCGAATTTGATGATAACCCATATGGAGATCAAGCTTGGAGAATACTTGGGCACCCTTGAGTTGTTCGAACAGCTCATTAATGTTGGGAAGTGGATATTTGTTCTCGATGGTCTTCTTGTTCAATGGACGATAATCAACACAAAGTCGGTCCGTTCCATCCTTCTTCTTCACAAAAAGAACACCACAACCCCACGGAGAAGTACTAGGCCGAATGAGACCCATTCTTTCTTGCACATCGAGTTGTTTCTTCAACTCCTTCAACTCTTCGGGGCCGAGCTTGTAGGGACGTTTGCACACAGGTTCCGTACCGGGCTCAAGTTCAATAACAAATTCAACCGGCCGGTTTGGAGGCATGCCTGGGAGTTCTTCAGGGAAGACATCTTGATACTCACAAACAACCGGAATCTGCGAAATAACATCCAATTCACCCTTTTCATTGAGAGAGAACAACCGGATGGTATTATCCCGAGCAGCAAAGACAATTACTTCCTCAGACGAATGAGTCAGTTGAATCTGCCTGGCTGCGTAATCGAGGTGAGCTTTATGTTTAGAGAGCCAGTCCATCCTAAGAATGAGATCGATATCAGAATCACCAAGAACCATAGGAGAAGCCAAGAACTTAAAATCACCCAACATGATAGAAACATCCGGGACTATTGACGTAGCCCTCATAGACTTGGCCGGAGAAACCACTCCCATAGGTTTACCCAACATCTTTGAAACGAAGTCATGCTTGGAAACAAAAGATCTTGACATGAAACAATGCGATGAACCCGTGTCAAAAAGAACTCTTGCAGGAATAGAATTAACTGGAAAGTTACCCATGATCACATCTAACGAATCCTCTGCGTGAGCTGCATTCACCATATTGACCTTGGCGTGCTTGGGATTATGCTTGACCACAGCTGTACTTGCCGATCTGACAGGAGGAGGAGGAGGAGGAAGACGCCTCTGGTTGAAACACTTGTTGGCATAGTGACCCTTCTGTTGGCACTTGTTGCACGTGACCTCTGAGAGCGGACGGTGGTACGGAGCACTCGATCTTGAAGCTTGAGACGAAGTCTTGTTCTGAAAGCCTGGGTTGGGTGGGTGGGATGAACCACTGCCACCTTTGCTCTTCTGCTGATACGGCTGACGGAACGGAGGAGGAGGAAGCCAATACTTCTGCTGCTTGGCCACTTGAGTAGAGGAAGAAGACGTAGTGTCTCTGACTCGCTTCCTGGAAGCATCACACCTTAGCTGAGCAGCCTCTTGCTTCAGTGCCATGTTGTAGAACTCATCGTATCTCAGCGGCTTGAAGAAGACAAGAGCGAGCTGAATTTCTTCACGAAGACCACCCCTGAACTGATAGATCATGCTCTTCTCATCAGGAACATCTTTCTTGGCAAAACGGGTGAGCTTCTGGAACAACTTGTTGTAGTCATAAACATACAAAGAGCCTTGCTTCAGATTGCGGAATTCTTCACGTTTGCTTTCAGTCACACTTTAAGGAATGTGATGAGCTCGAAAATCACGACGGAAATCATCCCAAGTGATCAAATGTCCACCTCTGGAATCCCGGTACTGCTGAAACCACTCTGCGGCCTGATCCTTGAGCTGGAAAGACGCGAACTTGACGAAATCTTCAGGTCTAATGTTGCTACATTCAAAATGCTTGCCTAGATCGACTAACCAATCATCAGCATCGGTAGCCTCAACACAGTTACTGAACGTCTTTGGACCATTTGCGAGGAACTGATTCAGAGTTGCAAATTGGTTCTGGTTGTTGCCTTGATTTCCTTGACTGCTTTGATTCCGCTCTTGGATGATTTGCATGATCAGCTGAGTATTTGCATTAGTAGCAGCCATCACAGCTTGCCATGCTTTCGGAGGTGGCAGAGGTGGCGGAGGATCTTGATTCTGGTTCTGACTGGTGCTCTTAGCGGGAGCCATCCTGAAGAGGTTGACCACCATTAGCACACAAATAGAGAAATATTGAAGGTGAAACCAACGGAATGAAAAATTGCAACATAAAGTCTTCATATCCGAACAAAATGAACGAATGCACTTCTCTTGAAGTGGTCACATATTCCTAAATTGCGAAGCCACTAGGAATCAGGTAGAAGAGGTACATCAACGAGGGATGGAATCAACACATGACGTCGAAGCATAACGAATACCACAACTCGAAATAAAACCAAGGGTTGGCTTGTGGAATAAGCCGGAACAAACACATGATAGAAATTTCGTCCGAAGTGTTCGTGGTAGGACCTACACGGGCTCGACCGTACAGTACCATCATGTACAAGGCAGTGCACATGACATACGAAGCGTCCCCGAGTCAGCATAGCCAAGGACTCTTTAAGACATAACGAGACCACTGTAAAATTGACCGTGAATAGGCGAACCACTAGACGTCGAACCCCAATTTCATATCACACATCTGTTGGAAAGATATCCTAAGGCTACTTGAATTCCCACCTATGAAACTCCCGAAACTTTCCGGTTATGCAATCAGGTGTTGGGGATACAGGGGAAGCATAATATCTCACCCAAGCTAGCAAATCCTACATCCAGCTGCATCCATCCTTCAACACATAACCAAGAAACCTTCGGAAACCATCTATCTCAACCTTCAAAAAGCATCCGTTATACAAGTTATGGCGATACTCCCGAACTCCCGCCCCAGTACTGGGTGGCGTCGAGGTTATCTCACCAACGAACTGCATAAAGGAGATTTTCGATGTCGTGCACATATCTCAAGTATGCCAGAATTGCAACGATAGAATTATGATGACAACACCTCAGAGCTCAACTCTCCGGGACACTTCCACTAAACCCCTGACAGGAGGCACCAAGACAGTATTCTCATCATAAGCCATCGGAACAAAACTAAGATACTCGCGTGATCCTAAATTTTTTTTTTGTGAAATTTGAGAAGAGAAGAGTCAAAACTCTACGTCAGGATGCCTTACCAGAGTGATGAGGAGAGTGGGAAGTAAAAAGAATTCCTAAGCTCTCCGACATATAATTCCTAAGGACTCAAAACATTTTTCTAGACACAACTCGGCTGCTAAAAACGATCAAGCAATGGGGCTCCTAAGGTCGGGGAAGGCTCTGATTACCAACTTGTAACGCCCTCGATGCGGCTATGTCTCCCACGTGTCGAGGCACGACTTAGAGACATAGGCGCATTGAAAGCAATGTCGCAAGTCGGGAATCATTACACAACCCATGTACATATATAATATAAAGGGGAATAATATCATAGTTGGCTTACACTCGCCACGTCACATCAAAGTACATAAATAACATCCATCATACAATCACTCATGGCCCGACTACGGCGCCAAAATAGAAAAGACCCCCAACAAGCGACTAGGCCCTGAATCTAACCCCGAATAGGCACCACTACTGATCATCGGGAAAAGACACATAATAACGCTGAGAGTCCTCGTCGTACTCCCACTTCAACTCGAGCACGCCATCCGGAGAAGTATCATCGGTCCCTGCATCTGGTGTAATAGTAATCTGTGAGCCACAAAGGACTCAGCAATCTCGCACCCTCGCGATCAAGACTATTTAAGCTTAATAGGTAGGAAAGGGGTAATGTAAGTGGAGTTGCAGCAAGCGACTAGCATATATGGTGGCTAACTTATTCGCAAAGTAGAGCGAGAAGAGGAGGCAAAGCACGAGCGGAAACTATATAGAGCAGCCTACGCAAACATAACTCCCACGCCGTGTCCACTTCCCGGACTCCGCCGAGAAGAGGCCATCACGGCAACACACTCGGTTGATTCATTTTAATTATTTATGGTTCAAGTTATCTACAACCGGACATTAACAAATTCCCATCTGCCCATAACCGCTGGCACGGCTTTCGAAAGATCAATCCCTGCAGGGGGGTCCCAACTTAGCCCATAACAAGCTCTCACGGTCAACGAAGGAATAGACCTCCACCCAGGACCCACCGATCAGACTCGGTATCCCGGTACAACAAGATGATTCGGCAGGTCAAAACTAGTCCAGCAACACCACCCGCTGTGCCGACAAATCCCGATAGGAGCTGCACATATCTCGTTCTCAGGGCACACCGGATAAGCTAAGCGTACGGGAGCCAACGTAACCCAAGTCACCAAGGGACGGCCCCGCACGGTGCTCTAGGGTGGACCAACACTCAGAGGAGCACTGGCCCGGGGGGGCTAAAATAAGATGACCCTCGGGCTCCGGAAACCCAAGGGAAAAAGGAGGTAGGTGGCAAATGGTAAAACCAATGTTGGGCATTGCTGGAAAAGCTTTAATCAAGACGAACTATCAAGGGGTTCCCATTATAGCCCAACCGCGTAAGGGACGCAACAATCCGGGAACATAACACCGATATGACGGAAACTAGGGCGGCAAGAGTGGAACAAAACACTAGGCGAGAGGCCGAGCCTTCCACCCTTTACCAAGTATATAGATGAATAAAGATAACATCGCAATATAATGATATCCCAACAAGTAAATAAATGTTCCAACAAGGAACGGCTCCAATCTTCACCTGCAACTAACAACACTATAAGAAGGGGCTAGAGCAAAGCGGTAACATAGCCAATCAATGGTTTGCTAGGACAAAGGTGGGTTAGAGGCTCAATCATGGCAATTGGGAGGCTGACAAGCAAGTGGTAGGCATCGTAGCATTGGCAAAGCAAAAGAGCGAGCAATCTAGCATAGCAAAGATAGTAGTGATTTCAAGGGTGTGATCATCTTGCTTGCACAGTTGTCAGAGTTGACTGGATCCTCAAAAGCAAACTCAACGGGCTCCTCGTTAGCGAACTCGTCTCCTGGCTCTACCCAACAACACAAACAAGCAAGAAAGATACAATCAACCACGTGCAAGGGCAACCAATAATATGCAAAGATGATATGCTATGCGGGATGCGATGCGGGATGCAAAATGCAAGATGTGACAGGAAATGCATGAATCTGGCCTCAACTTGGAAAACCAAGTGTGCCACTGGATAGAGGGGAAGAAATCCCCTGAAAACGATATAAAGATCATGGCAATCGGAGCTACGGTTTAGAAATGGCAAGCGTTTTACTAAACGAACCGATCTGCGATTTACAGCAAGTAGGCTCCTAAATGCAACGAAATAAACATGCTACAGCCACCAAACATGAAAACAAATTGCATGGCAGTGATGTACTCAAGAAGCTTAACAAATCACCAGGAATGAGGCATAGGCAAATTCATCCACTAAGGGCTTCAAACAAGCATGGCAAAACTGAATAAGCAAAACAGATTTCAGACTTGGCGAAATTAACGCTTGTCTGAAATTTCAGACCACGATGCTCTCTTCGGGGCAGCAAAACAACATGATGCAAAACCTGAACATGGCAAGTAAGAGCATGGCATGGAGCTACTCAACAAGCTTAACAAAACACCCAAAATGACCTGGGGCCAAAAGGGTTCACAAAATACTCTACCGAGCACACGAACATCGATGAAACACAATCAGTTTTCAGACTTAGTGAAAACTGGGACATGCTGAAATAATAACTCACCGAGGCATGTAAACGAGCTCGATGCTCTCACTACGGTGCAAGTCGTGGCAAGGCAAGCATATATCCATAAAGAAGGCACAAAATACTAGCTAGACATGGCAAGAACAATGGCATAGCATGCATGGATCACTAGCAATAGCTCCGGCAAAATCGCAAAAGAGTTCACGATCTGCCCAAAACAACAACTATGCAAAAGTTGAGCTCGATTGAGTCAACCTAGGGTGCTCCAACATAACAAGTAAAGACATGGATGGATTAAGCACAACAAGAATAACAAAACACTCTTACTGATCATCCTCAAAAGAGGTACGGATCACTAGGAAATGAGCCGGACATATAGCATCGTGAACTAAAACATCCCAGACTTCGTGATTTTCACTAAGTCCCTGAAATCAGTAAACTCAGGTAGCCCTCTTCACAAGCTTGCACAAGACAACACACACATCCTAAAAATTCATGGGAGGCACCTCTGGAAAGAAGACAACATGCTTAACAATTTATCCCAAAGGGGCACAGGCATATGATGCACGGATTAAACATGGCAAAAATGACAAAAGTGCATGATGAACTAACGGATCTGCAATTTAACTCATGATGCCTCCTTCCAACAGCATTTTGGGTAACAAGATTACCTCAAATGCAAATGATGCAATGGAATGAAATGTTGTACTCGTCGAGACGAAGATTTTGACATATCATATGCCCAAATCGGAGCTACGGATGCAAAGGTATGGCAAGTCAAACATGGTATAAAAATCTGGGAGGAGGAGGGAAAGTCAACCGAGTTAGGGTTTCTCAGATCCAGATCTGGCGGCACGGATCCCGAGGCGGCCGGGCACTGTTCACGCTGGAGCTCCTGTAGCTGCCGGAGTTTCGCCGGTGGGGAGGCCGGCGAGGGAGAGGAGAAGAAGCCGGGGCGAGGGGCGGCGGCGCCCGGGGCGGCGGACGGCGGCGGGGAGCGCCGGGCGCGCGGGCGGCGAGGCCCTGCTCGGCGGTGGTGGTGGCCCGCGGCGGCGGCATCCGCCGGAGCCGGTGAAGGCGGCGGCGCTGGAGGAGGGCACGGGGGCGCGGGCGCCCGGGCCGGGGGGGCTCCCCGCGGGCCTAGCGGGCCCCGGCGACGGCGATGTGGGGCGCGGCCCACGTGGCGGCGCGTGATTCGGCGAGGCGGATCGGGCGGACGCTGTCCGGACGGATCCGGACACGTCCGTCGGTGGGGGGGGGGGGGTTTGATCTGTTTTTTTTGGAGGAGGACGGGGAGGAAGACGAGATCCGAAATGGGGGGTGTTTAAATAGGCATAGAGGGAGCTAGGAGAGTCCAAATGGGGTGCGGTTTTCGCCCACACGATCGTGATCGAACGACCGAGACGATGGAGCAGAGTTTGGTGGGTTTTGGGCCAAAATGGAGGGGTGTTGGGCTGCACACACACGAGGCCTTTTCGGTCCCTCGGTTAACCGTTGGAGTATCAAACGAAGTCCAAATGACCCGAAACTCGACAGGCGGTCCACCGGTAGTAAACCAAGGCCGCATGGCAAGTCCCGGCCCAATCCGGAATTGTTTAATCCCCACATACGAAAGAAAGCTAGAAATGGCCACCGGAGGAGAACGAAGCGCCGGAATGCAAAACGGACAACGGGGAAAATGCTCGAATGCATGAGATGAACATGTATGCAAATGTAATGCACGTGATGACATGATATGAGATGCACGAAAAACAAAACAACACACGGAGACAAAGACCCGAACCCGAGAATTAAATATAACTTAATGCCGGAAACGGCAAGAGTTGGAGTACAATTCGGGAAGGTTACATATGGGGCGTTACATGTATTGTGACGCCCGGATAATTAGGCTACAGTAATCCCCCGTTAATGATGTCACGTCACCTCAGTCACTGTAGTTGATCTCGGGCTAGTTCAAAACCGATTCAAATTCAAAATTTAATTAAAGACAAACATCAAAAAAAATTATTTAACCAAAACAAAATGTTCGGGTTGTGCCAGTTAATGCATAGATACTTATGATGAAGAATCCACTCGTTTTTTTATAATGAATAAATGCACTAAAAAGATTTAAACGGTAGCAAAAACATTAATTAAGTGCCTTTGATATTTTATAAAATGATAAACTATTTATTTTGGAGGTAGAACTTTTTAGGGTAGTGGGTTATTTTGAAACACTATTTTTGAAGCTATTGTCATATTTTATTAAACTAAAATTAGAGTGTAGCTAAAATAAAACAGAAAAGTAATAGAAACAGAAAATAAACAAATACAAAAAAACATAGATGATCCCCCCTCCCCTGGGCCGTTCGGCCCAAACGGGCCACCAGGCCAGCCCACCTAACCCCTCTACTAACCCCGCCAAGGGGAAACACTAACCTACCCACTCCCCACTCCCCTCCCCACGACGCGCCCCCCTCCTCCCCCGATCCAGATCGGATCGGGGCTCGCGACGAACTGCCCCCCTCTCGCAATGCCAGCGCCCAACTCCCCCCATCTCCTCGACCCCGATGCCGCGCCCCATCGCTCGCCGTCGCCACCCCCGTCGCCGTTGGACGCCGTCGCCGGAGCGCTTCCCCGTCGTCCTCTACATCGTGGCCGCCTCGCCGAATCATCCCCGTCACCCTCCTCGTCCCCCATTGTCGCGTGCCCTACACCCCCCTGTGAGGCCCTCCTCCTCTGCCTTCACCCGCAGCGCGCGCTTCCCTCGCCTGCGCACGCCTGCGCCCGGCGCTGCGCCCCAGCGGCGCTGCAACTCCGGTGCACCCTCCTCCTCTCCCGCGGCTCTCTGCTCCTCATGCCGCCCCGCTCGTCGCGCTGCACCCCTCGTCCACTCCCGTACACCTGCCCGCATCACCCCGTGCTGCCGCTCCCGGCCTTGCGACCGCTCGCGCACGCCCGCTCCTCGAGGCGCCCGGGGCACGCCCCGCAACCACCGCCCGCGCCTCGTGACCTCACTGCTCGCACGCGACCCCCGCCGCTGCGTTTTCCCCTCTTCCCCCACTCCCTGCTGCGAGCTGCGGCTGGATGCCGGCAGCTCGTCCCAGCCGTGCCCTCCCCTGGCTGCCCCGCTCTCGTCGCCCTTGCCGCTGCTCTGCCTGCCCTGCTTCGCTCTGCCGCCCACTTCCCCACTGTGGCCTGCCTCGCCCGCATGCTGCACGCGCCGACCGCCTCCGTCCCGCCACCGCTGACCGCCGGCGCCGCTCTCCGCCGGGCGCGCCTGGCCCCGCCATCTTCTGGCCATGGTCGCCGACGCCCACGCCTGAAACCAGCGCCGGCGCGGCCTTGCCTCGCTACCAGGGCGGGCTGCGGCTTCGCTTGCTGCCCGTTTGCCCAATAACCCGATAAGGCCCCGTGTGCCTATGACACGTGGGGCCCACGCCCAGAACGTAAAAAAAGGATATAAAAAAAGAATAATAAAAAATAATAAATAAAAAACATTAATTAATCAATTAATTAACTAAATAATCAACTTAATTAATCATGTTTAACTAATCTAATTAAAATAAATTAGCCTAATCACTTAGTTAGTCTAATTAACTTGGTTTAGTTAACCTGTGTAAATGACATGTGGGACCCAGAGGTCTGTTGACTAGTCAAAGTCCACGTTTGACCGCTGACATCATGATGACATCATGCTGACGTCATAAATGCATTTTAGGATTAAATTAATTTTGTTAATTCTAGAAATGATAAAATCCTTTTAAAATTAATATAAAATAAACCGTGGCTCAGACGAAAATACTTTCTACAT
Source organism: Triticum monococcum (assembly GCA_034509565.1). Classification (NCBI taxonomy): domain Eukaryota; kingdom Viridiplantae; phylum Streptophyta; class Magnoliopsida; order Poales; family Poaceae; genus Triticum; species Triticum monococcum. The sequence continues at coordinate 704,880,476 of CM067847.1, forward strand.
GAAAGTTGCTCAGAACGACGAGACGAACTCAGATACGCAGCCTGTTTGTCCGCCACGCATCCCTAACATATCCAACTCGCAACTTTCCCCCTCCGGCTACTCTGCCCGAAAACGCGAAACACCGGGGATACTTTCCCGGATGTTTCCCCCCTTCACCGGTATCACCTCATACCGCGTTAGGGCACCCCTAACACCGTCACTTGTCTTGTCATGCATCGTTATGCATCTGTTTGCTTAAATATTTATTGTTTCTCCCCCTCTTCTCTCGATAGACACCGAGACCGACGCCGCTGCTACCCAGTACGACTACAGAGTTGACGACACCTCTCTCTTGTTAGAGCAACCAGGCAAGCCCCTCCCCCCCCCCTTGATCACCAGATATCGCCTATTCTTCTCTACTGCTTGCATTGGAGTAGTGTAGCATGTTACTGCTTTTATTTAATCCTATACTGTTGCATAGCCTGTCCTTGCTACTACTGTTGTTACCTTTACCTGCTATCCTACTGCTTAGTATAGGATGCTAGTGTTCCATCAGTGGCCCTACACTCTTGTCCGTCTGCCATGCTATGCTACTGGGCCGTGATCCCTTGGGGGGTGATCACGGGCATATACTATATACTTTACACTGTTACATTACCGGTGATACTGTTTGGAGATGGGGGCTGAAGGGGCAGGTGGCTCCATCCAGGTAGTGGTGGTCCTGGGTTCCCGACGGCCCCCGACTGTTACTTTGTGGCGGAGCGACAGGGCAGGTTCCGACCACCTAGGAGAGAGGTGGGCCTGGCCCTGGTCGGTGTTCGCGGATACTTAACAAGCTTAACGAGATCTGGGTATTTGATCCGAGTATGGCCATTTGGTCTATACGCACTAACCATCTACGTGGGAGTAGTTATGGGTATCCCGGCGTCGTGGTATCAGCCGAAGCCTTCGTGACGTCAGCGACTGAGTGGCGCGCGCCGGATTGGACTGGAAAGCCACTAGGCTAGGTCTGCTTCCGGCCGCGTACGCAACGTGCAGGTGTGCAAAGGGCGATGGGCCCAGACCCCTGCGCCATAGGATTTAGACCGGCGTGCTGACCTCTCTGTTGTGCCTAGGTGGGGCTGCGACATGTTGATCTTCCGAGGCCGGGCATGACCCAGGAAAGTGTGTCCGGCCAAATGGGATCGAGCGTGTTGGGGTATGTGGTGCACCCCTGCAGGGAAGTTAATCTATTCGAATAGCCGTGATCTTCGGTAACAAGACGATTTGGAGTTGTACCTTGACCTTATGACAACTAGAACCGGATACTTAATAAAACACACCCTTCCAAGTGCCAGATACAACCGGTGGTCGCTCTCTCACAGGGCGACAAGGGCAGGATCATCGGTTAGGATTATGCTATGCGATGCTACTTGGAGGACTTCAGTCTACTCTCTTCTACATGCTGCAAGACGGAGGCTGCCAGAAGCGTAGTCTTCGACGGGATTAGCTATCCCCCTCTTATTCTGGCATTCTGCAGTTCAGTCCACTGATATGACCCTTTACACATATACCCATGCATATGTAGTGTAGCTCCTTGCTTGCGAGTACTTTGGATGAGTACTCACGGTTGCTTTCTCCCTCTTTTCCCCCTATCCCTTCTACCTGGTTGTCGCAACCAGATGTTGGAGCCCAGGATCCAGATGCCACTGCCGACGACGACTCCTACTACACCGGAGGTGCCTACTACTATGTGCTGCCCGCTGACGACGACCAGGAGTAGTTTACGAGGATCCCAGGCAGGAGGCTTGCGCCTCTTTCGATCTGTATCCCAGTTTGTGCTAGCCTTCTTAAGGCAAACTTGTTTAACTTATGTCTGTACTCAGATATTGTTGCTTCCGCTGACTCGTCTATGATCGAGCTCATGTATTCGAGCCCTCGAGGCCCCTGGCTTGTAATATGATGCTTGTATGACTTATTTATGTTTTAGAGTTGTGTTGTGATATCTTCCCGTGAGTCCCTGATCTTGATCGTATACATTTGCGTGCATGATTAGTGTACGGTCAAATCGGGGGCGTCACAAGTTGGTATCAGAGCCGACTGCCTGTAGGAATCCCCCTTCCACACTCCTTGGCCGAAGTCGAGTTTAGACATTACAAAACTTTTACTAACATGGCTGTGCGGCTTGTTGGAAATATGCCATAGAGGCAATAATAAATTGATTATTATTATATTTCCTTGTTCATGATAATCGTTTATTATCCATGCTATAATTGTATTGATAGGAAACTCAGATACATGTGTGGATACATAGACAACACCATGTCCCTAGTAAGCCTCTAGTTGACTAGCTCGTTGATCAATAGATGGTTACGGTTTCCTGACCATGGACATTGGATGTCGTTGATAACGGGATCACATCATTAGGAGAATGATGTGATGGACAAGACCCAATCCTAAGCATAGCACTAGATCGTGTAGTTCGTATGCTAAAGCCTTTCTAATGTCAAGTATCATTTCCTTAGACCATGAGATTGTGTAACTCCCGGATACCGTAGGAATGCTTTGGGTGTACCAAACGTCACAACGTAACTGGGTGGCTATAAAGGTACACTACGGGTATCTCCGAAAGTGTCTGTTGGGTTGGCACGAATCGAGACTGGGATTTGTCACTCCGTGTGACGGAGAGGTATCTCTGGGCCCACTCGGTAGGACATCATCATAATGTGCACAATGTGACCAAGGAGTTGATCATGGGATGATGTGTTACGGAACGAGTAAAGAGACTTGCCGGTAACGAGATTGAACAAGGTATCGGGATACCGACGATCGAATCTCGGGCAAGTATCGTACCGATAGACAAAGGGAGTTGTATACGGGATTGATTAAGTCCTTGACATCGTGGTTCATCCGATGAGATCATCGTGGAACATGTGGGAGCCAACATGGGTATCCAGATCCCGCTGTTGGTTATTGACCGGAGAACGTCTCGGTCATGTCTGCATGTCTCCCGAACCCGTAGGGTCTACACACTTAAGGTTCGATGACGCTAGGGTTATAAAGGAAGTTTGTATGTGGTTACTGAATGTTGTTCGGAGTCCCGGATGAGATCCCGGACGTCACGAGGAGTTCCGGAATGGTCCGGAGGAAAAGATTTATATATGGGAAGTCCTGTTTTGGTCACCGGAAAAGTTTCGGGGTTTATCGGTAACGTACCGGGACCACCGGGAGGGTCCCGGGGGTCCACCAAGTGGGGCCACCAACCCCAGAAGGTTGCATGGGCCAAGAGTGGTGAGGGACCAGCCCCTTAGTGGGCTGGTGCACCTCCCACCAAGGCCCAAGGCGCAGGGGAAGTGGGAGGAGGCAAACCCTAGGTCAAGATGGGCCTTAAGGCCCACCCTAGGGGCGCCTCCCCCTTCTCCCCTCCCTTGGCCGCCACCCCTTGGCCATCTAGGGCTGCCGCCCCCCCCCCCTTTGGGGTGGGAAACCCTAGAGGGGGCGCAGCCCCTCCCCTTCCCCTATATATATGAGGCCTAGGGGGCTGCTCAACACACACACGATTCAATCTCTTGGTGCAGCCCTGCGTCTCTCTCTCTCCCTCCTCTTCTGTGGTGCTTGGCGAAGCCCTGCAGGATTGCCACGCTCCTCCATCATCACCACGCCGTTGTTCTGCTGTTGGATGAAGTCTTCCTCAACCTCTCCCTCTCTCCTTGCTGGATCAAGGCGTGGGAGACGTCACCGGGCTGTACGTGTGTTGAACGCGGAGGTGCCGTGCGTTCGGCACTTGGTCATCGGTGATTTGAATCACGACGAGTACGACTCCATCAACCCCGTTCACTTGAACGCTTCCGCTTAGCGATCTACAAGGGTATGTAGATGAACTCTCTTTCTACTCGTTGCTAGTCTCTCCATAGATAGATCTTGGTGATACGTAGGAAAATTTTTGAATTTCTGCTACGTTCCCCAACAGTGGCATCATGAGCTAGGTCTATTGCGTAGATTCTATGCACGAGTAGAACACAAAGTAGTTGTGGGCGTTGATTTTGTTCAATATGCTTGCCGTTACTAGTCTGATCTTGATTCGGCGGCATCGTGGGATGAAGCGGCCCGGACCAACCTTACACGTACTCTTACGTGAGACCGGTTCCACCGACTGACATGCACTAGTTGCATAAGGTGGCTAGCGGGTGGCTGTCTCTCCCACTTTAGTCGGATCGGATTTGATGAAAAGGGTCCTTATGAAGGGTAAATAGCAATTGGCATATCACGTTGTGGTCTTTGCGTAGGTAAGAACCGTTCTTGCAAGAAACCCATAGCAGCCACGTAAAACATGCAAACAACAATTAGAGGACGTCTAACTTGTTTTTGCAGGGTATGCTATGTGATGTGATATGGCCAAAGGATGTGATGAATGATATATGTGATGTATGAGATTGATCATGTTCTTGTAATAGGAATCACGACTTGCATGTCGATGAATATGACAACCGGCAGGAGCCATAGGAGTTGTCTTTATTTATTTATGACCTGCGTGTCAACTTAAACGTCATGTAATTACTTTACTTTATTGCTAACCGTTAGCTGTAGTAGTAGAAGTGATAGATGACGTGACAACTTCAAGAAGACACGATGATGGAGATCATGATGATGGAGATCATGGTGTCATGCCGGTGACGATGATGATCATGGAGCCCCGAAGATGGAGATCAAAAGGAGCAAAGTGATATTGGCCATATCATGTCACTATTTGATTGCATGTGATGTTTATCATGTTTATACATCTTATTTGCTTAGAACGACGGTAGTAAATAAGATGATCCCTCATAAAAAAATTTCAAGAAGTGTTCTCCCCTAACTGTGCACCGTTGCTACAGTTCGTCGTTTCGAAGCACCACGTGATGATCGGGTGTGATAGATTCTAACGTTCACATACAACGGGTGTTCACGAGCCTAGCATGTACAGACATGGCCTCGGAACACATGCAAACACTTAGGTTGACTTGACGAGCCTAGCATGTACAGACATGGCCTCGGAACACAGAAGACCGAAAGGTCGAGCATGAGTCGTATAGAAGATACGATCAACATGAAGATGTTCACCGATGTTGACTAGTCCGTCTCACGTGATGATCGGACACGGCCTAGTTGACTCGGATCATGTAATCACTTAGATGACTAGAGGGATGTCTATCTGAGTGGGAGTTCATAAGATGAACTTAATTATCCTGAACACAGTCAAAAGGATTTTACAAATTATGTCGTAGCTTGCGCTTTAGTTCTACTGTTTAGATATGTTCCTAGAGAAAAAATTAGTTGAAAGTTGATAGTAGCAATTATGCAGACAGTAAAAGGCTTATGTCCTTAATGCACCGCTCAGTGTGCTGAACCTCGAACGTGGTCTGTGGATGTTGCGAACATATGACATACACGTTTTGATAACTACATGATAGTTCAGTTAAATGGTTTAGAATTGAGGCACCAAAGACGTTTTGAAACGTCGCGAAACATATGAGATGTTTTGAGGGCTGAAATTGGGATTTCAGGCTCGTGCCCACGTCAAGAGGTATAAGACCTCCGACGATTTTCTTAGCCTACAAACTAAGGAGAAAAGCTCAATTGTTGAGCTTGTGCTCAGATTGTCTAAGTACAACAATCATTTGAATCGAGTGGGAGTTGATCTTCCAGATGAGATAGTGATGTTTCTCCGAAGTCATTACCGCCAAGCTGCTAGAGCTTCGTGATGAACTATAATATATCAGGCACATATATGATGATCCTTGAGTTATTCGCGATGTTTGACACCGCGAAAGTAGAAATCAAGAAGGAGCACCAATTGTTGATGGTTGCTGAAACCACTAGTTTCAAGAAGGGCAAGGGCACAAAGGGATACTTCATACGGCAATTCAGCTGCTGCTCTAGTGAAGAAACCCAAAGTTGAACCCAAGCCCGAGACTAAGTGCTTCTGTAATAAGGGGAACAGTCACTGAAGCAGAACCACCCTAGATACTTGGTAGATGAGAAGGCTGGCAAGGTCGATAGAAGTATATTGGATATACATTATGTTAATGTGTACTTTACTAGTACTCCTAGTAGCGCCAGGGTATTAGATACCGGTTCGGTTGCTAAGTGTTAGTAACTCGAAATAAAAGCTGCGGGATAAACGGAGACTAGCTAAAGGTGAGATAACGATATGTATTGGAAGTATTTTCAAGGTCGATCAAATATCGTACGCTCCCTCTACCATCGAGATTGGTGTTTGCGTTGAGCATAGACATGATTGGATTATGTCTATCGCAATATGGTTATTCATTTAAGGAGAATAATGGTTACTCTGTTTGTTTGAATAATACCTTCAATGGTCTTGCACCTATAATGAATGGTTTATTGAATCTCGATCGTAGTGATACACATATTCATGCCAAAAGATAGTAATGATAGTACCACCTACTTGTGGCACAGCCACATAAGTCATATCGGTATAAAACGCATGAAGAAGCTCCATGTTGATGGATCTTTGGACTCACTCATTTTTGAAAGGTTTGAGACATGCGAACCATGTCTGTTGGTGTATATGCATGAAGAAACTCCATGCAAATGGACGGTTTTGTACTCACTTGATTTTGAATCACTTGAGACATGCAAATCATACCACATGGGCAAGATGACTGGAAGCCTCAGTTTCAGTAAAATGGAACTAGAAAGCAAATTGTTGGAAGTAATACATTTTGATGTGTGCAGTCCAATGAGTGCTGAGGCATGTAGTGGATATCGTTATGTTCTTTCTTCACAGATGATTTGAGTAGATGTTGAGTGCATTTACTTGATGAATCACGAGTCTGAATTATTGAAAGGTTCAAGTAATTTCAGTGTGAAGTTGAAAGATCGTCGTGACAAGAGGATAAAAGATCTATGATATGATCATAGAGATGAATATCTGAATTACGAGTTTGGCACAGAATTAAGACATTGTGGAAATTGTTTCACAACTAATACAGCCTGGAACACCATAGTGTGATGGTGTGTCCGAACATCATAACTGCACCCTATTGGATATGATGCATACCATGGTGTCTCTTATCGAATTACCACGATAGTTTATGGGTTAGGCATTAGAGACAACCACATTCACTTTAAATAGGGCACCACGTAATTCCGATGAGGTGACACCGTATGAACTATGGTTTAGAGAAACCTCAGCTGTCATTTCTTAAAAGTTTGGGGCTGCGACGCTTATGTGGAAAAGTTTCAGGCCGATAAGCTCGAACCCAAAGCGGATAAATGCATCTTCATAGGACAACCCAAAAACAGTTGGGTATACCTCCTGTCTCAGATTCGAAAGCAATAAGGGATTGTTTCTAGAATCGGGTCCTTTCTCGAGGAAAAGTTTCTCTCGAAAGAATTGAGTGGGAGGATGGTGGAGACTTGATGAGGTTATTGAACCGTCTCTTCAACTAGTGTATAGCAGGGCACAAAGAGTTGTTCCTGTGGCACCTACACCAATTGAAGTGGAAGCTTATGATATTGATCATGAGACTTTGAATCAAGTCACTACCAAACCTCGTGGGATGACAAGGATGCGTGCTACTTTAGAGTGGTACGTAATCCTGTCTTGGAAGTCATGTTGCTAGACAGCAATGAACCTACGAGCTATGGAGAAGCGGTGGTGGGCCCGGATTCCGATAAATGGCTCGAGGCCATATAAATCCGAGAGAGGATCCATGTATGAAAACAAAGTGAAGACTTTGGAAGAACTGCTTGATGGTCGTAAGGCTGTTGAGTATAGATGGATTTTAAAAGGAAGATGGACAATGATGGTAAATGTCACCATTAAGAAAGCTCGACTTGTCGTTAAGATGTTTTCTGACAAGTTCAAGGAGTTGACTACGATGAGACTTTCTCACTCGTAGCGATGCTAAGAGTCTGTTGGAATTATATTAGCGATTACTGCATTATTTATGAAATCTTGCAGATAGGATGTCAAAAACCATTGTTTCCTCACGATTTTCTTGAGGAAAGGTTGTATGTGATACATCCGGAAGGTTTTGTCAATCCTGAAATATGCTAATAAGTATGCAAAGCTCCAGCAATCCTTCTAAGGACTGGAGTAAGCATCTCGGAGTTGGAATGTATGCTTTGATGAGATGATCAAAGATTTTGGTTTATACAAAGTTTATGAGAAACTTGTATTTCCAAAGAAGTGAGTGGGAGCACTATAAAATTTCTGATGAGTATATGTTGTTGACATATTGTTGATCAGAAATGATGTAGAATTTCTAAAGAAAGCATATAGGGTTATTTGAAAAGTGTTTTTCAATTGAAAGCCTGGATTAAGCTACTTGAACATTGAGCATCAAGATCTATAAGGATAGATCAAAAACGCTTAATGGTACTTTCAAATGAACACATACCTTAATATGATCTTGAAGGTGTTCAAGATGGATCAGTCAAAGAAAGAGTTCTTGCCTGAGTTGTAAGGTATGAAGTTAAGACTTAAAGCTCGACCACGGCAGAATAGAGAGAAAGGACGAAGGTCGTCCCCTATGCTTAAGACATAGGCTCTACAGTATGCTATGCTGAGTACCGCACCTGAAGTGTGCCTTGCCATGAGTCAGTCAAGGGGTACAAGAGTGATCCAAGAATGGACCACAGTACAGCGGTCAAAGTTATCCTTAGTAACTAGTGGACTAATGAATTTTTCTCGATTATGGAGGTGGTAAAGAGTTCGTCGTAAAGGGTTACGTCGATGCAAGCTTAACACCTATCCGGATAGCTCTGAGTAGAGATACCGGATACGTATAATGGAGCAACAATTTAGAATAGCTCCAAGTAGAACAGTTATTTGGAATAGCTCCAAATAGAGCGTGGTAGCTGCATCTAGGAGATGACATAGAGATTTGTAAAGCGCACACGGATCTGAAAGGTTCAGACCCGTTGACTAAAACCTCTCTCACAAGCAACATGATCAAACACAGAACTCATTGAGTGCTAATCACATAGTGATGTGAACTAGACTCTTGGGTGTTAGTCACATGGCGATGTGACCTGTGAGTGTTAATCACATGGAGATGTGAACTAGATTATTGACTCTAGTGCAAGTGGGAGACTGTTGGAAATATGCCCTAGAGGCAATAATAAATTGATTATTATTATATTTCCTTGTTCATGATAATCGTTTATTATCCATGCTATAATTGTATTGATAGGAAACTCAGATACATGTGTGGATACATAGACAACACCATGTCCCTAGTAAGCCTCTAGTTGACTAGCTCGTTGATCAATAGATGGTTACGGTTTCCTGACCATGGACATTGGATGTCGTTGATAACGGGATCACATCATTAGGAGAATGATGTGATGGACAAGACCCAATCCTAAGCATAGCACTAGATCGTGTAGTTCGTATGCTAAAGCCTTTCTAATGTCAAGTATCATTTCCTTAGACCATGAGATTGTGTAACTCCCGGATACCATAGGAATGCTTTGGGTGTACCAAACGTCACAACGTAACTGGGTGGCTATAAAGGTACACTACGGGTATCTCCGAAAGTGTCTGTTGGGTTGGCACGAATCGAGACTGGGATTTGTCACTCCGTGTGACGGAGAGGTATCTCTGGGCCCACTCGGTAGGACATCATCATAATGTGCACAATGTGACCAAGGAGTTGATCATGGGATGATGTGTTACGGAACGAGTAAAGAGACTTGCCGGTAACGAGATTGAACAAGGTATCGGGATACCGACGATCGAATCTCGGGCAAGTATCGTACCGATAGACAAAGGGAGTTGTATACGGGATTGATTAAGTCCTTGAAATCGTGGTTCATCCGATGAGATCATCGTGGAACATGTGGGAGCCAACATGGGTATCCAGATCCCGCTGTTGGTTATTGACCGGAGAACGTCTCGGTCATGTCTGCATGTCTCCCGAACCCGTAGGGTCTACACACTTAAGGTTCGATGACGCTAGGGTTATAAAGGAAGTTTGTATGTGGTTACCGAATGTTGTTCGGAGTCCCGGATGAGATCCCGGACGTCACGAGGAGTTCCGGAATGGTCCGGAGGAAAAGATTTATATATGGGAAGTCCTGTTTTGGTCACCGGAAAAGTTTCGGGGTTTATCGGTAACGTACCGGGACCACCGGGAGGGTCCCGGGGGTCCACCAAGTGGGGCCACCAACCCCAGAAGGTTGCATGGGCCAAGAGTGGTGAGGGACCAGCCCCTTAGTGGGCTGGTGCACCTCCCACCAAGGCCCAAGGCGCAGGGGAAGTGGGAGGAGGCAAACCCTAGGTCCAGATGGGCCTTAAGGCCCACCCTAGGGGCGCCTCCCCCTTCTCCCCTCCCTTGGCCGCCACCCCTTGGCCATCTAGGGCTGCCGCCCCCCCTTTGGGGTGGGAAACCCTAGAGGGGGCGCAGCCCCTCCCCTTCCCCTATATATATGAGGCCTAGGGGGCTGCTCAACACACACGCGATTCAATCTCTTGGTGCAGCCCTGCGTCTCTCTCTCTCCCTCCTCTTCTGTGGTGCTTGGCAAAGTCCTGCAGGATTGCCACGCTCCTCCATCATCACCACGCCGTTGTGCTGCTGTTGGATGAAGTCTTCCTCAACCTCTCCCTCTCTCCTTGCTGGATCAAGGCGTGGGAGACGTCACCGGGCTGTACGTGTGTTGAACGCGGAGGTGCCGTGCGTTCGGCACTTGGTCATCGGTGATTTGAATCACGACGAGTACGACTCCATCAACCCCGTTCACTTGAACGCTTCTGCTTAGCGATCTACAAGGGTATGTAGATGAACTCTCTTTCTACTCGTTGCTAGTCTCTCCATAGATAGATCTTGGTGATACGTAGGAAAAATTTTGAATTTCTGCTACGTTCCCCAACACGGCTTACGGGCCCACGTCGCCATTTGGGTGGTATTAGGATCTTTTACTCCTCGATCATTACACTGGGGCTCTGATCTCTCTTCTATTCGGGTTAAAATGAATTTACTAACTCTGACTCTAGGATCTCGTAAATACTTTCTCCCGGAGATCCCCTTCATTCCAGATGATGGCCTGCTTCACCAGAAGATTCCGAAGATACTCTTTGCTATTCCTCTCGAGACTTTGTGCCCATCACTTTTGCTATTCCCTACCACCGAAAAATCCCTATGGATAAATACTTACACCTGTCGTTCTTACTTTTATTCCCAGTTAGTATTATTATTACAAGATACCCCGAAATACTCGTCGTTGTTTCGATAATCCTTTGAGCTTACCGCCTTGCTGTTCTTGTCACCTGAATACCCCTACGGATAATTCTCACACTTATCGAGTATCCGCTCATCCCCCAGTTGTTCATGTGTTTCACAATGGTCATCGAAATACCATTCGGTCTTCCGAAAATCCTCAGGAGCCTTTTGCTCTTGAAATTCTTGCTTACTTGCCTTATGGTTAATTCCATACTTCTAGTAATCTCTAGTGGCATCCTTTGTCACTATCATTTTGAGGCACTTGATTCGATATGTTGCGAATGCACGCAAGCATCAGTTATTCCCTGTAAATTATCCTTTCGGCTCAGACGTCGTTTTAAACATGAGTTGGATCTCGACCAACCAAGTTGTCGTTGAATGTACCACTGAGTCTATTCAACTTATCCATCCTTAATCAAAGTGGTTGCTTCTGATCCCTTGGTTGGAAATCATAACTCTTTTGCATTTGAGCCTTGAATTAGTCAGTCGTTTCTAAAGTCTGATCTCCTTGCATTGTTTCTCCCTCCAGTTGAGTACCGATGCTCGCACCAGATCCCTTGAGGACCACCAGATCATTTGCTGGATTTTATCCGACAGCGTCCTTCATATTCAATAAGTCTGTGAGCCTTTCCTCGGATACATAATACCTTTGGTAAATTGTATCCTCTGCTTTCTCAAACATGCTCTACTATCGAGCTTGTGTTATTTATTCTTGAAATTTGTGGTATATACTCCTAAGATGCCCTGATGGGTTGAACCTATGCCTTCCTTAATATGTGTGAACTCAAAAGTTTTCACGAGTCATACACTTCTGGTATTTTGCCAGATAAAATTTCAACACTACAACTTCTTCTAAAGTGAGAAGTGAATGAAAGGTTATGCATTGGAGAAGTGGGAGTCGACCTTGAACTTTGCGTTCATGCCCATGGACACGATGCAGATCTTATCATTAAAGCTTCTCTTAAATTAATTATTCCTTTGGTATAAGTTCATCTTATATCTGGGATCTGGCCTTTTGCAATCGTGGTTCCGACCATGTTCCCCTTTAAATACCATTTCTCGTGCAAGTTTAAGCACTTGTTTTTCTGCGGAGTAATACCCCAGACCAACCTCTACTTGATTTGTCGTCGAGTATTACCCCCCTGGTATCTCAAGATTATCACGGAACTGTATAACCTCTTATGAGTTCTTCATCAAACGCTACACTCTCATTGATTCCAAATTTTCATGGGCTCTGAGTAATTTAACACTCAAAGACATCGTTGACTGAATCGAGTCCACACTGCGATTCAACAACTCTTATTAATCTTCAATACATACGAGTTGTACTCGATCGTGTCATTCCCAGCTGATTGACCACATCATCATCGTCAGGCTGACTGCTTGACCATTCTACCTATGTCCTTCATCCTCGGGACACAATCCCGACAGTGCTCTAAGCTTACATCGAACTTTCACAGTCATATTGTTTGTCTTGAGAGACAACTCTGAATTCTGAGATGGCATCTTATCTATGGTTATAATAACCTTTTGCTTCACCATTCCCTTGGCTTGATGTCATCGCCGAGCGGTTGCATCCTCATGGAGCCTCTCGACAAAATTTGTTGTGATCATCATCAACATTTTAATTCCTTTCAGGATACCAATCGAATTCATGATGAGAAATACCATCCTTGCCCTCGATGATTTGTGTTATCATCGACCACTTATTGACTTTTGTTCAACACAAACTTGTTCATGTTTTGTGTTATACCTTGAGATCCTTGCTATCCAACATTTGTTCTTCTTTACCTTGGAATATTACCACCTTTTATGTCAAGAATGTTGTGAGGATGGCTCCACCTCTTAAGAATTCTTGCTATAATGGTACTTCTCACCATCACCATTCTTTCTTGGTCCTCGTGTTGGTTCCAACCGGGGTACCCACAAGTGAACGGTGTTGTTTGGATTCTGCACTCCTAGCAACCCTATTGCTTTGAAGTTAATGATCGATAATTCGTTCTTAGCCTATCTGTTGCTGAACCACCATTCTAACATTGATCATGCTACTAACCCCATAATTCGGGTGCACCTTTCAACCAATGTTTAATTGCATATGTTTTCCTCGAGCATACCTCATTATATCATTTGATCCGACAAATGTTATCTCCTTGTTCACATAACTGTGGAAATCCATCTTTTTGGATACCCCGTTGAATTATCGCTGAGTCCATCAGCCACCTCCTCATCCTCTCCTTGGCATAATGATGAATCCCTTCGTGTATCCAGAGTCTGACCTTTGCTTGAAGACCATGTCAATGCTATCTCGAAGCATGTCTGTTGTACTCTGATCATCGATCAGAACATTTGAAGCGCCATTCTAAATCTCCTTTATCAATTATTCAAACACCGTTGTTTGGGTAATGTCATGAACTTCCTCTTGCCTAACCTAAATGGGTTTCTATGTTTTATCCTGTCATGGATATCATGCTCTGCTTGTTCTTGGGAAGGATATACCCCTGAAATATGTGTTTAAACACATTTTTCTTTCCATTGTTATGTTTATTCTGATAATCACATTTTCCTTTCCATTGTTCTGTTTAACCTTCTTGAGGTTTATATGATCTAAGCAGCAATACGTCACCGCTTTTATAAGCACCTCAATGTACAACTCTGTCAGTAAGACCCTATTACTATTGTTGTTGACATTTCGGTAACCACGGATGGACGAGAACTTTGCCTATTGGTCCGCCTCGTTCAACGAGCAGGAAGATGGTTCTCTTCGTCCCTCGCCCTTGGTACCGACGTTGTTGCCGACATAACTGGCAGGCTACCCTCTGACATGCCTTGCTATCATGACCATGCAAGATGTCATCGCTCCTCCTACTTTCAACCCACATGGTGGGCCCATAACCCACAAGTCTGAGGATCGAAACCTGACTCTCCTGTACACCCCAGCTCCTAAAGGCTATTCCTCATGCTTGGCTTCGTATGTAATTCACAAGCCACCTTCCAATAAATCATCAATTCTGGTATCAGACATAATACTTATTCCTGTTGCTCTAAAACCCTTTCACACTCTATTTTAGGCAACGAACGATTGGCTAGCCACTTGAAACTTCTTATCTTACCTTCTTGCTCGGCTCTCGATGTGTTCCATTTGACCAATTCGAGAGTTACTCGTGTGATCCTTCATGGGATAAACCCCCAGATGATCTCCCCTGATAGCAATCTATCGTTATCAGGCTGCCCTTTTCTTATTAATAAGTACGATGAAGTTCACCAAGAAAGGCTAATGATTATCCTCATAACCCGAAGCTAAGGAATAACGACATCAACGGAAGCGGTCAACTTCTTTGAGAAGAGCAACCACAACCGAGAAGATCCTTTAGAATATTGTAACCTAATCTCTTCCCCCTTACTCCCGCTCTTAAATCTCGGGACGAGATTTCTTGTAGTGGAGGAGAATTGTGACGCCCGGATAATTAGGCTACAGTAATCCCCCGTTAATGATGTCACGTCACCTCAGTCACTGTAGTTGATCTCGGGCTAGTTCAAAACCGATTCAAATTCAAAATTTAATTAAAGACAAACATCAAAAAAATTCATTTAACCAAAACAAAATGTTCGGGTTGTGCCAGTTAATGCATAGATACTTATGATGAAGAATCCACTCATTTTTTTATAATGAATAAATGCACTAAAAAGATTTAAACGGTAGCAAAAACATTAATTAAGTGCCTTTGATATTTTATAAAATGATAAACTATTTATTTTGGAGGTAGAACTTTTTAGGGTAGTGGGTTATTTTGAAACACTATTTTTGAAGCTATTGTCATATTTTATTAAACTAAAATTAGAGTGTAGCTAAAATAAAACAAAAAAATAATAGAAACAGAAAATAAACAAATACAAAAAAACATAGATGATCCCCCCTCCCCTGGGCCGTTCGGCCCAAACGGGCCACCAGGCCAGCCCACCTAACCCCTTTACTAACCCAGCCAGGGGGAAACACTAACCTACCCACTCCCCACTCCCCTCCCCACGACGCGCCCCCCTCCTCCCCCGATCCAGATCGGATCGGGGCTCGCGACGAACTGCCCCCCCCCCCTCTCGTGATGCCAGCGCCCAACTCCCCCCATCTCCTCGACCCCGACGCCGCGCCCCATCGCTCGCCGTCGCCACCCCGTCGCCGTTGGACGCCGTCGCCGGAGCGCTTCCCCGTCGTCCTCTACATCGTCGCCGCCTCACCGAATCATCCCCGTCACCCTCCTCGCCCCCCATTGTCGCGTGCCCTACACCCACCTGTGAGGCCCTCCTCCTCTGCCTTCACCCGCAGCGCGCGCTTCACTCGCCTGCGCACGCCTGCGCCCGGCGCTGCGCCCCAGCAGCGCTGCAACTCCGGCGCACCCCCCTCCTCTCCCGCGGCTCTCTGCTCCTCATGCCGCCCCGCTCGTCGCGCCGCACCCCTCGTCCACTCCCGTACGCCTGCCGCATCACCCCGTGCTGGCCGCTCCCGGCCTTGCGACCGCTCGCGCACGCCCGCTCCTCGAGGCGCCCGGGGCACGCCCCGCAACCACCGCCCGCGCCTCGTGACCTCACTGCTCGCACGCGACCCCCGCCGCTGCGTTTTCCCCTCTTCCCCCACTCCCTGCTGCGAGCTGCGGCTGGATGACGGCAGCTCGTCCCAGCCGTGCCCTCCCCTGGCTGCCCCGCTCTCGTCGCCCTTGCCGCTGCTCCGCCTGCCCTGCTTCGCTCTGCCGCCCACTTCCCCACTGTGGCCTGCCTCGCCCGCATGCTGCACGCGCCGACCGCCTCCGTCCCGCCACCGCTGACCGCCGGCGCCGCTCTCCGCCGGGCGCGCCTGGCCCCGCCATCTTCTGGCCATGGCCGCCGACGCCCACGCCTGAAACCAGCGCCGGCGCGGCCTTGCCTCGCTACCAGGGCGGGCTGCGGCTTCGCCTGCTGCCCGTTTGCCCAATAACCCGATAAGGCCCCGTGTGCCTATGACACGTGGGGCCCACGCCCAGAACGTAAAAAAAGGATATAAAAAAAGAATAATAAAAAATAATAAATAAAAAACATTAATTAATCAATTAATTAACTAAATAATCAACTTAATTAATCATGTTTAACTAATCTAATTAAAATAAATTAGCCTAATCACTTAGTTAGTCTAATTAACTTGGTTTAGTTAACCTGTGTAAATGACATGTGGGACCGAGAGGTCTGTTGACTAGTCAAAGTCCACGTTTGACCGCTGACGTCATGATGACATCATGCTGACGTCATAAATGCATTTTAGGATTAAATTAATTTTGTTAATTCTAGAAATGATAAAATCCTTTTAAAATTAATATAAAATAAACCGTGGCTCAGACGAAAATACTTTCTACATGAAAGTTGCTCAGAACGACAAGACGAACTCAGATACGCAGCCCGTTTGTCCGCCACGCATCCCTAACATATCCAACTCGCAACTTTCCCCCTCCGGCTACTCTGCCCGAAAACGCGAAACACCGGGGATACTTTCCCGGATGTTTCCCCCCTTCACCGGTATCACCTCATACCGCGTTAGGGCACCCCTAACACCGTCACTTGTCTTGTCATGCATCGTTATGCATCTGCTTGCTTAAATATTTATTGTTTCTCCCCCTCTTCTCTCGATAGACACCGAGACCGACGCCGCTGCTACCCAGTACGACTACAGAGTTGACGACACCTCTCTCTTGTCAGAGCAACCAGGCAAGCCCCCCCCCCCTTGATCACCAGATATCGCCTATTCTTCTCTACTGCTTGCATTGGAGTAGTGTAGCATGTTACTGCTTTTATTTAATCCTATACTGTTGCATAGCCTGTCCTTGCTACTACTGTTGTTACCTTTACCTGCTATCCTACTGCTTAGTATAGGATGCTAGTGTTCCATCAGTGGCCCTACACTCTTGTCCGTCTGCCATGCTATGCTACTAGGCCGTGATCCCTTGGGGGGTGATCACGGGCATATACTATATACTTTACACTGTTACATTACCGATGATACTGTTTGGAGATGGGGGCTGAAGGGGCAGGTGGCTCCATCCAGGTAGTGGTGGGCCTGGGTTCCCGACGGCCCCCGACTGTTACTTTGTGGCGGAGCGACAGGGCAGGTTCCGACCACCTAGGAGAGAGGTGGGCCTGGCCCTGGTCGGTGTTCGCAGATACTTAACACGCTTAACGAGATCTGGGTATTTGATCTGAGTGTGGCCATTTGGTCTATACGCACTAACCATCTACGTGGGAGTAGTTATGGGTATCCCGGCGTCGTGGTATCAGCCGAAGCCTTCGTGACGTCAGCGACTGAGTGGCGCGCGCCGGATTGGACTGGAAAGCCACTAGGCTAGGTCTGCTTCCGGCCGCGTACGCAACATGCAGGTGTGCAAAGGGTGATGGGCCCAGACCCCTGCGCCATAGGATTTAGACCGGCGTGCTGACCTCTCTGTTGTGCCTAGGTGGGGCTGCGACGTGTTGATCTTCCGAGGCCGGGCATGACCCAGGAAAGTGTGTCCGGCCAAATGGGATCGAGCGTGTTGGGGTATGTGGTGCACCCCTGCAGGGAAGTTAATCTATTCGAATAGCCGTGATCTTCGGTAACAGGACGATTTGGAGTTGTACCTTGACCTTATGACAACTAGAACCGGATACTTAATAAAACACACCCTTCCAAGTGCCAGATATAACCGGTGGTCGCTCTCTCACAGGGCGACGAGGGCAGGATCATCGGTTAGGATTATGCTATGTGATGCTACTTGGAGGACTTCAGTCTACTCTCTTCTACATGCTGCAAGACGGAGGCTGCCAGAAGCGTAGTCTTCGACGGGATTAGCTATCCCCCTCTTATTCTGGCATTCTGCAGTTCAGTCCACTGATATGACCCTTTACACATATACTCATGCATATGTAGTGTAGCTCCTTGCTTGCGAGTACTTTGGATGAGTACTCACGGTTGCTTTCTCCCTCTTTTCCCCCTATCCCTTCTACCTGGTTGTCGCAACCAGATGTTGGAGCCCAGGATCCAGATGCCACCGCCGACGACGACTCCTACTACACCGGAGGTGCCTACTACTACGTGCTGCCCGCTGACGATGACCAGGAGTAGTTTAGGAGGATCCCAGGCAGGAGGCCTGCGCCTCTTTCGATCTGTATCCCAGTTTGTGCTAGCCTTCTTAAGGCAAACTTGTTTAACTTATGTCTGTACTCAGATATTGTTGCTTCCGCTGACTCGTCTATGATCGAGCTCTTGTATTCGAGCCCTCGAGGCCCCTGGCTTGTAATATGATGCTTGTATGACTTATTTATGTTTTAGAGTTGTGTTGTGATATCTTCCCGTGAGTCCCTGATCTTGATCGTATACATTTGCGTGCATGATTAGTGTACGGTCCAATCGGGGGCGTCACATGTATGCACCGCGGTAGAGGATGCAGTCATTAGGGTATGGATGTATCTTCTCCACCTCCAATCCTAGAAGGCATACGACCTTCTTTGCTGCGTATGTACTGTCGGGCAATTCGTTATCCTTTGGAAGCTTCTTCTTCAATATTTTCAGTAGCTTCTCAAATCCTTTGTCAGCCACAGCATTCTCTGCCTTCCACTGCAGCAATTCCAGTACGGTACCGAGCTTTGTGTTGCCATCTTCGCAATTGGGGTATAACCCTTTTTTGTGATCCTCTAACATGCGATCGAACTTCAGCTTCTCCTTTTGACTAATGCATTGCGTCCTTGCATCGACAATGACCCGGCGGAGATCATCATCATTGGGCACATCGTCTGGTTCCTCTTGATCTTCACCAGCTCCCCCCGTTGCAGCATCACCGTATTCAGGGGGCACATAGTTGTCATCATACTCTTCTTCTTCGCCGTCTTCCATCATAACCCCTATTTCTCCGTGCCTCGTCCAAACATTATAGTGTGGCATCAAACCCTTGTAAAGCAGGTGGGAGTGAAGGATTTTCTGGTTAGAGTAAGACCTCGTATTCCCACATTCAGTGCATGGACAACACATAAAACCATTCTACTTGTTTGCCTCAGCCGCATCGAGAAACTCATGCACGCCCTTAATGTACTCGCAGGTGTGTCTGTCACCGTACATCCATTGTCGGTTCATCTGCGTGCATTATATATAATTAAGTGTCTAAATTAATAGAAGTTCATCATCACATTAAAACCAAAGTGCATACATAGTTCTCATCTAATAACATATAGCTCTCCAGAGCATCTAATTAATTAAACCATACATTGAAACTATGTAAAACATTTCAATGCGAAAACAAATGCGATCATAATCGCAACCAAGGTAACAATTGATCCAATGGCATAATGATACCAAGCCTCGGTATGAATGGCATATTTTCTAAACTTTCTAATCTTCAAGCGCATTGCATCCATCTTGATCTTGTGATCATGGACGACATCCGCAACATGCAACTCCAATATCATCTTCTCCTCCTCAATTTTTTTTTATTTTTTCCTTCAACAAATTGTTTTCTTCTTCAACTAAATTTAACCTCTCGACAAGGTCGGTTGGCATTTCCGATTCACATACATCCTAGATAAATAAAATCTATGTCACGTTGGTCGGCATAATTTTCATAAACAATAAATGAACCAATAGTTATAAAGATAATATACATACCAAATCCGAATCATAGACAGGACAAGGGCCGACGGGGGCGGATACCAAAACCATCGCACTATATAAGATGCAATAAAAATGTAAGAAAATGATACAAGTATCTATCTAAACATACAAGTAAGAATATTTTTCCTTTCAGAAAGAAGATAAGAACAAGAGGCTCACCACGGTGGTGTCGGTGATGAGATCGGCGCGGGTGATCGACGGCGGTGAAGACGGGGACGGGGCGTGACGGACCGCTAAATCTAGACAAATCTCGAGGAAAATGGAGCTTGGAGGTCGAGCTTCGAGAGGAGAAAGCTTAAGTAGTGTGGCTCGGGCATTCCATCGAACACCTCATGTGCATAGGAGGTGAGCTAGAGCACCACAAAGCCCTCTCCCCCTCGGCCAGAGAAAACAGAGCACTGGGGTGCTTTGCTCGCGAGCGAGGGGTATATATAGGCACCTCATTGGTCTCGGTTGGTGGCATGAACCGGGACTAAAGGGGAGCCTTTGGTCCCGGTTCAAGCCACCAACCGGGACCAATGGTGGTGGGCCAGGAGCGAGGCCCATTGGTCCCGGTTCATCCCACCAACAGGGACCAAAAGGTCCAGATGAACCGGGACCAATGGCCCACGTGGCCTGACCGGCCCCCTGGGCTCACGAACCGGGACCAATGCCCACATTGGTCCCGGTTCTAGACTGAACCGGGACTAATGGGCTGATGCGGCCTGGACCATAGCCCTGTTTTCTACTAGTGCATGCCAGTTTTACAATTTGCTCCAAGTTGTTAGTTCCACTCTCACAGTAAACCTTTTGTGGAAATACTGTAGTATGTAGGAATATGTTCTTGTTGTTTATTTGCACGTAATAGTCCTTTGGGAGCATGGATTTTCCAAAACCTATATTTTCTCACTATATGACAAGTGTGGCTGTGTGTACTTGATGAAGACGATTATAAGTTTGTTTTATGTTCATGTTTATGAGATGTCTAGTACGAACATATTTCTAATGTCTTCTTTTCTCTTTACTTGACAATCTGGCACATTTGCCCTCGCAAATGCGAGGGCAACATCTTTATTATGTTAAATGTGATAAACATGCAATTTTCAATAATATATTAATTTGAGAGCCATAAAAATGTGAAGCTTTAGAAGATATTTCTAGACTTCCCTATAATAACTGCAATGATTTTATACATTTTGCAAATTCCTACATTGTTTTAAGTACTCCTAGGCATTATGCTTTATTTGGATACACAAATAAAGAGTATAGCATTTCCATTATTTTGACAATGCTCTGTGTGTTCCCTAGGCATTAAGCTTTATTTGGATACACAAATAAAGAAGGGGTGATAAAAAAATGCTGTTGAAAGTGGATCTTCAGGCCACCATGTCTCCATTTAGCGGGTATATCGAGATGTGGGGCCGCTAAACTACCAAAGGTCATTTAAAGTCCTCGGGAAATGAAACTTCCCTTGTAAGGAATCAGCCTAGGATGGTTGTCCTTGGACTCTACGGAATTATATTGCCCTTGTCAAAGGACCTGCTAAACGATGCTCGGATTCACGCTGGCGTAGCTGGAACTCAATCGCAGGGCCTCATAAAGATGACCTCGGAGCCGAGCATGTCCTCATAATACGGAGCCGACGTGGAAGATAAAACTCGCCTATGAAGCTGAAGACTAAAGTTATGAAGCAATGTCGAGGAAGGAGCCGACTGTCCTTGGCTTGAAGACTAGTTCAGGGGCTACTGACGGTGTCCTAGATTAGGCGGTGCATCACACATCGGCCTCCTGTTCGTGGGCTGGGCCGAGGACCTACCTGCAAAGGGAGAATGGGCCCCACATGCCCTGGCCCTTGGCATAATCAAGATGGAGACCTCCAAAGACTTAGTGTACACTTCAAAGCATGTTTAAAGGATCGGCATGTTATCCCTAGATTGTAATCGACCGTGTGTAAACCATAGATACCCTCGGTGCCTACATAAGCTGTGGGGTTTAGTCCGTGAAGGCAGGATTCCAAAGTTTTAGAGGTTAGAACTCGCCTATATGATCTCGAGGTAGATCATTATGTACTTTATACCCTGTCCACAATCAATATAATAAAAACATGACGTAGGGTTTTACCGCTTCGAGAGGCACGAATAATATCATGTCCCTATTCCTCCTGTTATTATCGTTTGTAGATCACGAGTTCAGGACCCCTACCAGAGAACTGCCGGTTTTAGCACTGACAGCTAGGTATCCCCCCTTCATATGCCTACCATGTACCCCTCTGCGCCTGAATGTATATGTAACTTCTATTCTCTATCAATGAAATGATACGCTCTGGAGCGTATTCCGGAATTACTACGGCGACTAGAATTTTCTACATCCATCCCCTGCGATTCTACGACCCATGGTGGCGTCAGCGACTTTTTGCTATAACCATGTCGGCGTTTTGCTAATACGGCGACAACAGTTTTCTACATCCATCCACGGCGATGATGCGACCAGTGACGGCGGCGATGACTATTTACTGCAACCGTGCCAATTTTTGCTATGACTGGCGACGACAATTGTGACTTTTTCTACATCCATCCATCTCCGTCTATGTAAACCGATGTGGCGGGCAATCTGCTACTACCGACAGGGTATACGTCGGAGTTACATCCAGCGGCGCAAAATGCTACAACCGGCATCGTTTTGTGCTGGAACCATGGAAAGAGTAATTATGTGATGGTGCTACAAGAGGCGGCTACAGCAAGCTGCGACAACGACAGGACATATTGGGACCAGGCAACAAAAATGCAGGAAGCAAGTAGCGAATATGTTTCAACCATGGCCACCGCAAGCTGGAACCAGCAATGGCGTGAGCTGCAATGGGAGGCGCTGGTGCTACAACCGGCTATGCGCCGAGCTGTGACCAGTACGCTGCCAAGCTGCAACCTGCCAAGCGACATGCTACGACAGGGTGACACAGCAACCAGAGACCATGGAGGAGACACCCGCAGCGATCAGAGGGATGCGCGGCGACCGGCCGGCCGGTCGACTGGTTTCCCAGCGCTGGAGTTTTCTTTTTGAGGTCAAGTTTAGTTTTGAGAGCAAGGGGTGCCGTTCGCCGCTGTTCGTGCAGCACGAGCACGAGGGGAAAGTCTAACGACCACAATTGGATCGAAACGATGTGAATTTGTCTACAAAATGATGATAAAATGTTGGTACAAATGAACTGCACATGTCTTCTCCTCCCGTTTTAGTTCTCGCTCCTAACTAATTCAACTCGTCTCCCCAGGCACCTGGCACGCCTAGAGCTTGCCTGGTTCTTGGAGTGGGCGTTTAACGCGACCACGACGGCTGCCCCGGCATGGGCATCTTGAACCGGAACGGTGGCCCTGCTGGACCGCTTACCGCTACCCTGCCTCGACAGGGCCGGCCGGTACTAGTCGGCAGCCTCGAAATTCCATTAGGCAGTTGATCATCAGTTGCTTTCCATACTTCAAGTTTGGCGAGCAGTTACTAGCGAGCACTGGAGCTTGTGTGTACATATGTGTTAGTTAGATCTTGTAGCTGAGGACCATGGCACCGTCACGCAAATGCATACAAACCCATAGCCCAGCGGACAAGATAACGCATGAAACACATAGAGAGATATGAGAACCAATTTGTGGTTGGATGATCAGGAGGATAGTGCTACCCTCTGTCCATCAGAGTTTAAGTCCCAGACTTAACCTTGATGCTTGCATTTTTTTGGATTTCATACTTTTCGATGAAGTGTGTTCAGTGGCAGGAGACGTTTCAATCAACTACGAAATCGTTTCTGGCGACTTTGTCAATCTCAAGATGACGCGCCGACTCAATTTTTCGGATGTGCTCACAGGAATAGGATGTGCATGCGCATATTCATAGAAAATGGGTTAGTACTGCTATGAGTACATACTCCTAGCCGCGTCTCTCTTCAGTGGCAGAGCTTGAGATGAAATTATGTGTGGGGGGGCGAGGGGGGGGGGGGGGAGGGGGCAAACATGATTGCTTTAGGCTGAATTTAGTCGAAAATTAGACTAAATATTAAGGCATATTTGCATGTTTTCCTATGAGCTGGGGGGCCATGGCCCAGGTTGGCCTCCAAGTAGCTCCGCCACTGTCTCTCTTGTTGATTTTTTTCTAATGTCAACCCCATTTAATTTAGATTTAAATAATAAAAGTGAAAACGTTGGGTTGTCGGTGCTCCGACTTTCTAGTCACTTTATTTGCTATTCAACTACTTACTTGTGAGCTTATCCGTTTCTCTACTAGTTGCATTGGCATCTAATGACGGCGGCAGCTCGCATGGGCACATCACCGGCTTTCAGGAGAAGGGTATATACTTATTGGGAAACATTTCCTCACGGACGACCGGCCGAGTGCTCGGCCTGTCGTCCCTCGCTCACTCGCTCGCGTTTCTAAGCAGAAGTTGGACTGGGCCACGTGAGTTTGGATGGGCCTTCAAGCAAGATGTTCCTTTTCATTATCTCCTTCACGTAACCTTTTTTTTCTCTCCTTTCTTTTCTTCCTCTTGCCTTGTTGCTTCTCTCCTCTCTCTTTACGCACAGCGAGCTCGACCTCCTGCTGCTTCTGTGAGCCCCCGTCCCCTAATGCCGCAAGCATCTTTTTCCCAACGTGCCTTGTACTGCTCCCCCACCGGTGCTACAATCGGAGAGATCTTTTGATGGAATCAGTGGCATTTTTTTTGCTAGAATTAGTGTTACTTTTTTTGCTGCGTGTGTGCTTCGACAAGTTATGTGCAACCGCAAAGCTGCAACCGGCAATTGAGAAAGCTAAAACCATCCACGAAAAAGCTTCAACCAGATATGGCGGAAGCTGGGGGACGACCAGTGCTGCGAGTGTTGACAGAAAAAGGTTCAATCCTATAAGAAAAAAGCTTCAGTCAAGCACTATGCAACGAAAAAAGTTTCAACCATTGACAGAAAAAGCGTCAACCGTGGATGAAGAAAGCTTCAACCAGAGAGTGTGCAACAGAAAAAGTTACGACCATTGATATAAAAAGGTTCAACTGATGACCGGCAATGGAAAAAAAACTTCATAATGGCTCGTGTTTCCACGGAAGCTGAAACGGGCATCGGTGGGTGCTAGAACTAGTGAAGACCAATGCTAAACCGAGGATGATGCTTCGGTCGGTGATGGCGAAGTTGCAACCATGCAATTCATAGCTACAACCCGGCATGAAAAAAGTTGTAACCAATGAGCATGGAAGCTGCGACCGGCGATGAAAATAGCTACAACCATCGAACACGAAAGTTGCAACCAGTGACAAAAAGCTACCACTGACGAGCCCAAAAGCTACAACCGACGTCCAAAAAAGCTGCAACCGTTGACTGATTTTATTGTGGCTAGCCCAGATCTGCCTAGGAGAGCTTCCGCTAGAGTTTCCAACGACGACTCGAATCCAGTTGAAGCTAGCTCGTCATGCATGTGGTACTGTCGATCAATTAAGCTGCTTGCATGCTTGCTTGTAAGTTAGCTTTGCACAGGACCTACACTCCGACGATTTGATCTACGTTCTAAATCCATAAGAGCGTGGTGTCGGGTGAGTGCGGGCGGCGCGGCTAGTTGAGGACGAGCGCCGGTGGCCAGCAAGAGCAGACGGTATGTTGGACCGGCGAGCTGTGTTTTTTTTTGTGCGTTCAAACGAGAGGTTCAGGACAGAGAGACGAGAATATCTAACAACACGGGGCGTTTTGATCCAACGGGCGCGCGCCGACCGGCCGAAACTTGGGCCGGTCCGCCGGAGCCTATTGTTGCCCTTACAAGGAATTCATGCTCCTTCCGATGGAGAAAAATATACATCTTCTTTAGAAATTGAACAATATACAGTCCATAAAAGTTAAGCAGTATACTCCGTAAAACGCAATACACACTCCTTTAAGAAGTATAGTCAATTACAAAAAACTACCACATTTGCGGCTAGGTTTGCGAAAAACCACCAAGTCGTTAATCCGTTGCAAAAAACACTGTGATTTCACTAAACTCTTTGCAGAAAGCACTGATCGGGCGATTTGACCCGTCTGATCACTTTTTGACAAGTGGGGCCAGATTGTAAGGAGGTGTCTTAGCAAAAATATTACATACAGCCCCCTAGATCGAAAAATAAAAAGCAATCAATTCCCTTCTCCTTCCTCCTCGCAGCCCCTCTTCCTCCTCCTCCTCCTCTCCAGGCCGCCGACACCATCCCGCCTCCGCCACCCGCACCTCCTCCCCGTCCGATCCCGCCCGCATCGACCCGCTGCTGCTGCTCCTCCTCCTCATCCGCCGCGGCCTACAACGGCTGGGCCGACCTCCCCGCCGCCGACGACCCGCTGGGCCTCCCCTTCCTCCGCGTCACGCAACAACCCCTCGCCGCCGCCCTGCTCCTCCTCCTCCTCCTCCCCGTCGCCGCGCTCTCCCTCTCCCGCCGCTCCCGCTCCTCGCCGCCGGGTTCGCCACCGCCAGGCACCTCGCCCCCGCCCCCGCCTCCAGCCACCGCCTCGCCGCCCTCCTCGCGGATCTCGACGCCCGCCTCCTCTCCCTCAAGGACCGCCTCCTGGCCGACGACGGCGGCGACAACGATAGGGGCCGCCCCGTCCTCGAGTCGCTCGACCGCGCCCGCGATGCGCTCCTGGAGTGCGACCGCCACCGTCGCTGTAGCACCAGCAGGCCAACGCCTCGGAAACGGGCGCACCCCAGCTGCCTCCTCGTCATTCGCCGCGGCCGTAGTACCTGTCTCCGACGCCGACGAGGGTGTCGGTGTGCATACCAGACGGCAGGGCCAGTGCTTCGCGGGTTGTCAAGGGCGGGGTCTGATTGCGTCTTTTTGTAAATGTCTAGGGGTGTGTGTGCTAATTTTTGTCCAGTTAAGCTCCTTACAATCCGGCCCCACTTGTCAGAAAGTGATCAAACGGACCAAATCACCCGATCAGGGCTTTCTGCAAAGAGTTTAGCGAAATCATGGTGTTTTTTGCAACGGATTAACGACTTGGTGGTTTTTCGCAAACCTAGCCGCAAATGTGGTAGTTTTCTGCAATTGACTCGGGTATATACTCCTTGGAAACAGTATATGCTTCTAGACATAAAATTCAGCATGTACTTCTTAAAAATAAAGTATGTACTCATGCAGATAAATTCAGTATGTGCTCCTTGAAACAACACAGTATATACTCTTTGGAAACAGTATATGCTTCTTTAAAAAGCAGTATATATATACCCCATGACAATATATACTGTTTTTGTCACTTAGTTCTCTTTTGAGCATCTGGATGGATATACTAGTCCACTCCAACAACGTAGACATCACGCATTATACAACAAGTAAATCATATTCCGATCTGCGATTAACAATTAAATAGTACTGCCCACACACGCTCCCATGATTCTAGTGAGGTAGTTCCATGCATGGCTGCATGCATATATAGTCACCATCGTGACATGTGCCGGTCCTGTGCGTAGATTAAAGGGTGTTTGGATACGTTTTAGTTTCATGACTAAAAGTAATGGGATTAAAACTTGCTAGCCTCATCTATGCTTGGATCCAAATACTAAAGAGACTAAAATTAAGTTATTGAGCATTTATTATTCTCCAAACCCTTCAATCCAGAACTCGCATGTGTTAAAGGAGAAAAATTAAATGAGGAGAGAGAAGGCTAATACATATTTTAGTAGGTTTCTCATGACTAAAAATTTTTAGCCTCAAGACTAGTCCTAGCCTCTCTTTAGTCAGGGGTGCTTGAAACTTTAGCCTCTAAAAAAGACTATTTTTAGTCAGACTAAAAATAGTCCCTTGGATTCAAGCACCCTTTAATTAGGAATCAAATCATGGCGTCTTTAGTTGGAGAACAGCAATGCAAATTTTCATGAAAGCTCACCGTGTCTACTCTGCTGTAGGCCCCAGTGTTTCCTTCCCGTCACCAATGCGGAGCTGCCCGCGAACGCGAGCGAAGCCATGTATAGCGCGAAGACTCTCGGCCGCGCTGGATGTCAAGATCGTTGTCTATTGCAGCCGCCAAGTATTGTCGATGCTCATTAGCGCCAATCACTATTGCTGAGAAGCCGTCATTCGGCACCGTACTGCTGCTGGACTTTTGCTTATTCTTGCTCGCCGACCGAATATGAGCTATCAAGGATATTAGAATCTTGGGCCACCACTGCGCACTGTCATGCGCGGGTGCTACCCAGTGATGAAATAGTAAGACGGAGGAGCATGCCTTTTCGCTGTCCAAGATCCATGCGAGCAAGAACTCTCGTACCCTTTTGTTCTCTGATCTAAGTGTATGTCCACGCTTCCACACATCTGCTTGTCCCCATGCCTCCCAAGCCAAACTCATGGACATGGCATCGGGTTCCCAAAAGATAACAATGGTGATCGGTCTTATCATCTTGGTAGACAATCAAGCGAGACTTGATAGACCGATGTATGTGTGTTAGAACTATCATGTGATTAGGGGTTAGAGGGATGAAGATGATGGAGGGCTTGCATAAATAAGGAGGGCAAGAAACTGGTAGAAAATTAAAGAAGGGTACTTTGAAGCAGCAAATTGTAATGAAGCGAGGAGTGAGTGAGGACAACATATAGCAGTGAAAATATGGAGAAAGACGACGTGGACAGCAACAAATGGCATATGTATCAAATCAAAGTGCATCCTTGCCACAAGTCCGTGGGCATCCATTTTTTCAACTTTGTGACTTAAACGACCCTGATGCGCAAGTTGGTGTACTACCAGTACTATAACATCGAGTTAGAAACAAATCTCTGCAACACCAAAGGTTTACTGGGTTGGAAATGAACGATGCAATTCTTACATGCCAGCCTTATGAAAATCGTAGAGTCAATTGCATCACTGGTGCTAGAACATGGCATGAATGATCACTTTAGTGCTACAAGTTATGGTGTACATTGAAGTGGTGAAAAAATTTGACTTCACGGTGCAAATACGGTGCAAAACTCGTTTGTTTACGTCCACGACGCTGATGAGGCATGCCAACAAGGCATGGGGCACGCTGTCAATGACTGGATGATGACAAGCTGTGCGGCCTTCAGTTTTTATTTTTTTTCGCACAGAAATAACGCTGGGAGGCCCGCCCGCACAAAACGCATTGAGAAAAAAATAGCACACACAGGGTTTCGAACCTATAACCAGCAGATAACAACACCTCAAAAAAAAAACCCAGCAGGTAACATGCGATGCGAGTGCACCTAAGCATCGGCCAATGAGACATTCCGTGCCAGCGAACTGAAGATTTCAGGCATACACGATTAACTACCAGGGCCGCCATTTCTTTTGTTGCTAAATAGGTTATTGTACTTAGACCACTTATATATATTGTTTAGACAATATAATTTTCTACTTATAGGTATTGCACACGATTTTTCATAAAATCATAAGTATTTTGTTTCCTAAAATTTCATAAACATTTTTGAAAGCATGAAAACGTTTATATACTGCATGCATATTTTATTAAAAACGTGAATATAAAACATTATTCGAATTTTACATAAATATATTTTAACAAATGTTTATATAATATAAAAACATTAATGTATGTAGTTTTAAAAGGTTAAATATTTTCAATATACTCAGTGTTTCAAAAACTACATTAATTTTGTCAAAATTTCTATGAACTTTTATAAATATTTTACATTGGTTAAATGTATTTAAATAAATGTTTGTATAATTTTAAATTCACTTTTTAATACAAATATTAATGCAATATATAGTTCTTTCATGCTTTTGGAAAATGTTTATGTATGGTTAGGAAAAATATTTATGCTTCATGAAAAATCATGTGCACATTTATAAGGAAAATATTATATTTTCTAAAGAATAGAAATGCTGGTTCAATATAAAAGAACCATTAGCCTATGTACAAGAAACAATCTTCGTCGGGTGTTGGTTTGCACTATCGGGATAGGAGGTCGCTGGTTTGACTGTTGGATTTTTTTCATTCGAAGTTTGGAGTTTTAATTTATGTTGTTAGGCCAAACTGGTATACAAAATATTTATTATCACAGAGAACTAAATGTCGTCAGGCCTGGTGGTTAATCGCCAATTTGTAAAATATGTAGGTCCTTGGTTCGAACCCCTAAGGTGCGCCTTTTTCATTTGTGTTAAAAAAACTTAATTTACATTCTTAATACTGATCACAAATGAACTGGAAAGGTGATTGGTTCATTTGGTAAGGCTCGTAGGATATACCTGCCGGTCTGAGGTTCGAAACTTAGTGGGAACAAATTTTCTATCAGTGCTATTTTTGACAGGTGGGCCAGTGTTATTTTCGTGCGAAAAAAAATAAAAACTGAAGATTTTTTGCAAAAAGAGCAGGCCACATGCCCTGTCCCCATTGTCCGGTCACTGACAGCGGGCCTCATGCCATGCTGGGATGCCTCATCAGCGTCATGGATGTATAAAAATGAGTTTTGCACCGTATTTGCACAGCAAAGCCAAGTTTTTGCATCACTTTAATGTACACCACAACTTGTAGCACTAAAGTGATCATTCATATCAAGTTCTAGCACTAGTGATGTAATTGACTCATAATCGTAAGTACCAGTTCAATTTGTTAATGGTTACTGCCACATTTTTTTCCAAGTGGTTAATCCCGCTCTAACGGAACGTTAATCTTTTTGTAGAAATAGTATGTAGGATTCTTACATGCCAGATTGGTGGCCGGCTCTGAGCAATGCTGCTCCCAGTGGAATTCGGAGGAAGATCAACACACTGGTCTGCCTAGTGCTTTGCTTCATCTGGCTGGAGTGCAACAAACGTGTTTTCGACAAGGTTGCAATCATGCCTCACATATTAATCCGGTACATCAACCAAAAATTTCAAACGTGGACGAGAGCCAAGCTGGGTCGGCTGCCAAGAGGAGTAACTTAGCTTTCTTTTCTTCCATCGTGGACTGCACTGTCTTGCCAGTGTTGCTGTAATGTATTGTAAAACTCTATCCCTTCTTAATACCAAAAAGCGCACAATTGTCTTGCGTGTGCTTAAAAAAAAGTAAAATGTCGGATCCCTAATCTTGAAGCATGTTGCATCGTTGATATTAGCCTGGTACAGATGCCAGCGTGTCCAGCCACATATTTGTCAGCGGTTCCACTCCGTTTGTTCTCCAAATTCTGCATTTGCACTTCTAGACACATGCTTGTCCCGATGCCTCTAAAGCTAGTAAACAGATAACACAATACCAGTCTGATCATTTTGATTGTCAATCAGACTAGCTAGACTCAATAAGCCAAAGCAACTGAAGCTTTTCTATGTTAGAACTACTATACGGTTCGAGCTTAGAGGGTTGGAGAGGATGAAGGGCTTGCATAAATAAGATGGGTAAGTAGAGATGTAAACGGGTAGAAAAATAGAGAGACATAGTTACTTCCGCACTTCAAATATAAGACCCTAAATTGAGTAAAACTTGATGTGGGTAAAATTGAAGTGTAGGGAAGAGAGGAGGAAGTAAGGACACCACACTCCTAGGAAAAAGCTATAGATAGAGCAATAGTAGTGGCACCGGGATGGAAGCCGGCGCTATTGTTACTTAGCAGTAGCTCGGGCCAAAATAACGCAATGCACGTAAACTTTAGCAGTAGCGCGGTTTCTGGTAACCCGCACTACTGCTTAGTGATCCTGAACGTACACCTCAGAGCTAGCCATAGTAGCAGCGTTGGATATAAAACGGGCGCTACGACTAACATAATAGCAGCAATGTTGGCTAATCACTAGTAGAAAAATGACTTTTAGTACCGGTTCGTAAAGACCTTTAGTACCGGTTCTAGAAGCGGTACTAAAGGGTGGGCACTAAAGGTACCCCCCCCATTTAGTCCCGGTTCAACACGAACTGGGACCAAAGGCCCACCACGTGGCACGAGGCGTGCTGTGATCTTGGGGACCTTTAGTCCCGGTTGTTGGATATTTTTGATTTTTTTTAAATAAAGCAAAAACAGCCCGCCTACTGGGCCGGCACGGCCTGCATACGACTAGAAACCCAACCTCTAGTTGGGCCAGGATGCAGGCACGTATGGCCCAGTAGGACCCACAGGGCAAAAGACTTACAATAGGCCCACAAAGGCCTGCTTAGAGAGGAGCTCGACACGGTAGCCACGGCAGGGCTTATAAACCGGTGCGAGCTCCTCTCAACTAGCGAGGTGGGACTAAACATTGTGCACTACGGGTGGCAGCGCACCACCTTTAGTACCGGTTGGTGGCTCCAACCGGTACTAAAGGGGGGGAGGGTCTTTAGTACCGGTTGGAGCCACCAACCCGTACTAAAGGCCATCACCTTTAGTACTGGTTGGAGCCACCAACCCGTACTAAAGGGGGGGAGGGGGTCTTTAGTACCGGCTAGAGCCACAAACCCGTACTAAAGGCCACCACCTCTTTAGTACCGGTTCGTGGCACGACCCGGTACTAAAGGTTCGCCATGAACCGGTACTAATGAGCGTCGCCCGCCTAGCCGTTGGAACTGGCACTATTGGTCACATTAGTGCCGGCTCAAATACAAACCGGGACTAATGAGTTAAACATTTGACCCTTTTTCTACTAGTGAATGAACACGCGTTGCTATTGTATATACGAGTGAAAGTGCGTTATATCTACTAGAGGGGGGTGAATAGGCGATTTTTATGAAATTCTTCACTGAGGAATTGGCCAGTGAGGACATTCCTTAGCGAAGAACTACTAGCGGCGGAATAAGTACTCAAAGGTAAACATAACAGAATACAAGCATAGTCATCATGATGAAATGAAGACAGGCACATAGTACAGGAAGCGTAATCACAGGATAACACAGGATGAAGACAAACAGACTGAAGAAATTGAACTGAGTAATTGAGAAAGTCTTCAGTCAAAGTCTTCAAACACAGATATGAACAAACATACAGCATAATTATGAGGAAATGGAAGTGTTGAGGAAATAGAACCAGTAAGCTTGGTGAAGACAATGATTTGGTAGACCAGTTCCAACTGTTGTCTCAGTTGTACGTCTGGTTGGAGCGGCTGAGTATTTAAACTCGAGAACACACAGTCCTGGGCACCCAGTCAAGGACACTTAGTCCAAGACACGCAGTCCTCACCGTATTCTCCTTGAACTAAGGTCACACAGACCTCGTCCAATCACTCGTGGTAAGTCTTCAGGCGACTTCCAAACCTTCACAAACTCGGTCACCTGGTGATCCACAATTCCTCTTGGATGCTCTAGACCATGGCGCCTAACCGTCTAGAAGAAGCACAATCTTCAAAGGTAACAAGCGTCGGATCCACACAGCATCAATCTCTTCAGTGATGCTCAATCACTTGGGGTTTGTAGGTGTTTGGGTTTTTGGATTTTTGGTTTTTCCTCACTTGATGATTTTCGCTCAAAGTCTTCGGAGGATGGGTTGCTCTCAAATGACAAGTGTCGGTTTTTCTCGGAGCAGCCTCTCTCAGCTAGTGGTTGTAGGGGGCGGCTATTTATAGCCTAGGGAGCAGCCTGACATGATAAGACATAAATGTCCTTCAATGATATGACCGTTAGGTGGATATATATTTTGGAACAGCTGGCGCATAGCACAGCAACGGTCGGAATTTTGAGTAGCAAAATCCTCAGGGCTATCATGTTCCTCACTGTGTAGGCAATCCGCACTGGCGAATTCCTAACTCCTCAGTCAGGACAAATTCCTCAGAGACCAGATGAACTTCGTCTCTGTCACTGAAGAAATTGACTGAACTGTATGAGATTTCCAATGGCTTCACTCGAAGGGATTGGTAGGTGTAGAATTTTGAGTTGAGCATCACAAAATTTTCCTTAGTATTTCCTCGACCCACTTTAACAGTACGGTGTTTCCTATGACTCAAGAAAGAGAAAAACAAAACTATGAAAACGAAAGTCTTCAAGCTTCATATTCCTCGCATGAATATCAAGTCTCCACGGACACACCAATTTCTTCACTTTCAAAGTCTTCATGAAAGTCTTCAGAAATACCAAAATCTTCAGTCGAAGATATTCATTTTTAGGGGTCGACTTTTCCTGTAAATATCAAACTCCTCATAGACTTATAGACCTGTGTACACTCACACACGCATTAGTCCCTTAACCTATAAGTCTTCAATACACCAAAATCACTAAGGGGCACTAGATGCACTTACAATCTCCCCATTTTTGGTGATTGATGACAATATAGGTTAAGTTTTCAATGGAGATAAACATATGAAGTGTAACTACTGATATTGAGGAATTTGATTACAAGATATAGAAGAACTCCCGCTGAAGATGTGCATACTGCCCACAAAAGTTAGAAAAATGTGAAGCTTTTGAGCGTGTGAGAGGACCTGACGCTTTGATGTCATTGATGATCTTTTCAACTTGCACTTCTTTTGCAATGCGAGGATGAGTCGGTTGTCGTTGAAGAATTTGATCAGCGTCTTCTTCAGCACCATTTTCTTCAGGTGCATTAGCTCGATGTTCTTCATGTTCTGGAATGAATTCTTCAGCAGATTCTTCAGTAAGAATGACATCCTCAGTAGCCTTGAACTTGATAGTTTCCTCATGTGCTGGTTCATCTATCACAATAGGTAGGTGCTATCTTTGCGAGCCATTAGTTCCATCGAATCGCACATCTACAGTTTCAGCAACTTTGTGAAGAACGTTGTTGAAGACTCTGTAGGTGTACAAGTCCTTTCCGTAACCAAGCATAAAATCTTCATGTGCTTTCGGTGCAAATTTTGAGTTGTGATGAGGATCTCTAATCCAACATTTAGCATCGAAGACATTGAAATAACTTACATTGGGTTTCTTATCAGTGAGTAGTTCATAGGCAGTCTTTTTGAAGAATTTGTGAAGATATACTCTGTTGATGATGTGGCATGCAACATCAATTGCCTCAGTCCAGAAACGACGAGGCATTTTGTATTTATCAAGCATAGTGCGAGCCATCTCAGCAAGAGTCCTGTTCTTGCGCTCCACGACGCTGTTCTGCTAAGGAGTGTAAGGAGCAGATAACTCATGAGTAATACCAAGTTCATCAAGATAGTCATCGAGACCAGAATTCTTGAACTCAGTGCCATTGTCACTTCTGATGTGCTTGATCTTCACACCAAAGTTGGTTGAAGCCCTCGAGGAAAATCGTTTGAAGACTTCCTGTACTTCATGTTTGTAAGTAACAAGGTGTACCCATGTGTAATGAGAATAATCATCAACAATAACAAAGCCATATTGAGATGCTTCATTTGAGATAGCAGAATAATGATTAGGACCAAAGAGATCCATGTGAAGCAATTCAAATGGGCGAGTGGTGGTCATGATAGTCTTCGCTGGATGCTTGGCCTTGGTCATCTTCCCAGCTTCATAGGCTCCGCATAGGTGATCCTTGAGGAATTTGACATTCTCGATGCCAATGACATGCTTCTTCTTCGCAAGCGTGTGTAAATTCCTTATGCCTGCATGACCAAGTCGTCGATGCCAGAGCCAGCCTTCTGAAGCTTTTGCAAGTAAGCACACGGCTGGTTGTGGTCCTGTAGAGAAATCAACAATATACAGGTCTCCTCTCCTAAAGCCTTCGAAGACTTTGGAATTGTCAGCTTCCATAACCACAACACAACGGTACTTGCCAAAGATAACAACCATATCAAGATCACAAAGCATTGAGACAGACATAAGGTTGTATCCTAAGGACTCAACAAGCATGACTTTTTCCATGTGTCGATCCTTTGTAATCGCAACCTTACCTAGACCCAATACCTGACTTTTGCCTTTGTCAGCAAAGATGATATGCTTCAGATGCGACGGTGATAATGGAGCATCCATCAATAGATTCTTGTCACCAGTCATGTGGTTTGTACATCCACTATCGAGGACCCACTCAGTGGCTTTGGGTTGATCATCCTGTAGATGAATTAGTGCAGCTTACAAACTCATATACTTCATCAGTGAAGAATATGACATCAATTCATCAAATCAATTTCATCAAGTAAAAGAACTGATAAAACAATATGAGGACGTGAGAAATGAAATTTCATTTCTTCATGATTAGGCTGCGTCCTTTCAGGCATGCTCAGGTCTCCGGCAAATTCTTCAGACGATTATGTGCGTCTGGAGACCTGACCCTGTAGAAGAGATTAGTTCTTTTTCTTCACCACCCACATCTGAAGGGGTGGCAAAGAGTTCCTCATTCTGCGAGCTCCATACGAGAATGATGGCATAGAAGCCAGTCCATTTCGTTTCACATAAGAGGGGTTAGAGTAAGCATAAGAGTAAGCAGAGAAATTCTTCGAGGACTTATGGACATAATGATTTGAAGAATAATGTACATATCCATAATCCTTAGATCTTCCCTGCGAAACAAACGGGTTAGCACGATGATGTTCATATGAGGACTTTGATCCATATGAGGAATTTGGTCCGTATGAGGATTTAAATCCATATGAAGAATTTGGTCCATATGAAGAATTTGATCTGGGGTTCCCATTCTTCACAGGTGGCGTCATGATGACATTCACCTGAAGATTTTCAACGCATCTTTTGGGAACCCAGATTTTCTTCATAGGGGAGCCGTTCCTGCAGTTAGTGCCAACATATCTAGCAAATACTTCACCATTCTGATTTTTGAATAGCTTATAGTTGGAGTCAATTGACTCATCATCAGACTGAGGAGATTCACATGCAAATCCAGATAAGTTAGATGGATCAACTGGAGGTCCCTTTGCAGCAACCCATGTAGTTTTGGGGTACTGCTCAGGCTTCCAATATGTACCGTCAGCATTGAGTTTCCTCTCAAAGGCGATACCCTCTTTCCTAGGGTTCCTGTTGAGGATCTACTTTTTAAGCACATCACAAAGAGCCTGATGCCCTTTGAGGCTTTTGTACATGCCTGTCATGCACAATTCCTTCAGCCCTGCATCGTCAGTGATACTAGCAATGTCCTCAGATGAGAAATTAGTGATAGCAGAGGCATGTGAAGAATTTGAAACATTAGCAGCATTTGAACATTCAGGTGAAGAATTAGCAGATTCACGTGCAATGCACTTCAAGCATGGAGGAACAAATTCTTCCTGAGAAGTGCTGATTTGTTGAGCAAGTAATGAATCGCGCCCCTTCTGAAGATCTTCCTAACTCACTCTTAGCTTCTTAAGGTCTTGCTTTCTTTGAAGAAATTCATAAGAAAGCTTCTCATGATCCGATAAGAGAGTGTTATGATGACTTTGAAGTTTGTCAAGCTTGGACTAAAGATTTTCAGTCAAAGTTTTTGTGCGATCCATTTCTTCACCCAACATATCATCACTTTTATTTAGCATGTTTTGAACCTTTTCTAAAGCCCTTTGTTGTTTTATAGCTATCTTAGCAAGTTTAGAATAGCTGGGCTAACGGTTTTCATCAGATTCATTCTCACTTGATTCAGAGGAGGTATATTTGAGTACCTTGGCACCCTTTGCCATGAAGCAATAGGTGGGAGCGTAGTCATCATCGCCTTCATCAGCCTTGTTGGTGAGGTCATTTTCTTTAGTTTTGAAGATAGACTTGCTGACGAATGCAGTAGCGAGAGCTAGGCTCGCCACTCCGGATTCGGACTCCTCAGATGACTCCTCTTCCTCATTTTCTTCTGATTCAGCCTCAGAGTCCATTTCCTTGCCAATGAATGCCCTGGCCTTCTTGGAGCTGCTCTTCTTGTGATATGAAGGCTTTGAGGATTTTGTGGATTTCTTATTTTTCTTTGCATCATCAGAACTGTAATCCTTGTATTTCTTCTTCTTTGATTCATTTTCCCACTGAGGACAATCTTGAATGAAATGTCCAGGTTTCTTGCACTTGTGACAGAGCCTCTTCTTGTAGTCACTTGATGAGGAATCATTGCTCCTTGAGGATCTTCCAAGGCGACCACGTCTTGAGAACTTTTGGAACTTCTTCACGAGCAGAGCCAGATCATGGCTCAGTTCTTCAGGATCACCAAGGCTGCTACCAGAGTCTTCATCTTCGGACTCAGATACTGCCTTGGCCTTCAGTGCACGTGTTCTGCCATAGCTTGAACCATAGAGATCTCTTTTTTCAGCAAGTTGGAACTCATGAGTATTTAGCCTCTCGAGAATATCAGCGGGATCAAGTGACTTGTAATCAGCACGTTCTTGTATCATCAATGCCAGAGTGTCAAATGAGGAATCAAGCGATCTCAGCAATTTCTTCACCACCTCATGGTCGGTGATGTCAGTGGCACCAAGTGCTTGAAGCTCATTTGAGATGTCAGTGAGGCCATTGAAGGTTTGTTGAACATTTTCATTGTCGAGTCTTTTGAAGCGGTTGAAGAGATTGCGAAGAACATCAACTCGAGAGTCATGCTGAGTTGAGACTCCTTCATTCACTTTGGACAACATGTCCCAGATAAGCTTCGCTGTTTCCAAAGCACTCACTCTGCCATACTGTCATTTGCTCAGATGGCCACATATGATATTCTTCGCTTGAGAGTCGAGTTGCTTGAATATCTTCACATCGACAGCATTCAGAGAAGGTGTGACCGAGGGAACACCATTTTCCACAACATACCAGAGATCGTTATCAATTGCTTCAAGATGCATTCACATCTTATTCTTCCAGTAGGGGTAGTCCGTCCCATCGAAGGTAGGACACCCAACAGAGACCTTGATCATTCCTGCGGTCGACATAACTAAAACTCCTGGTGGTTAAACCAAAATCACATAGAACAAGGGAGTACCTTGCTCTGATACCAATTGAAAGTGCGTTATATCGACTAGAGGGGGGTGAATATGCGATTTTTATGAAATTCTTCACTGAGGAATTTGCCGATGAGGAAATTCCTTAGCGAAGAACTACTAGCAGCGGAATAAGTACTCAAAGGTAAACATAACAAAATACAAGCATAGTCATCATGATGAAATGAAGACAAGCACAGAGTACAGGAAGCGTAATCACAGGATAACACAGGATGAAGACAAACAGACTGAAGAAATTGAACTGAGGAAATTGAGAAAGTCTTCAGTCAAAGTCTTCAAACATAGATATGAACAACATACAACACAGTTATGAGGAAATGGAAGTGTTGAGGAAATAGAACCAGTAAGCTTGGTGAAGACAATGATTTGGTAGACCAGTTCCAACTGCTGTCTCAGTTGTACGTCTGGTTGGAGCGGTTGAGTATTTAAACTCGAGGACACATAGTCCCGGACACCCAGTCAAGGACACTTAGTCCAAGACACCCAGTCCTCACCGTATTCTCCTTGAACTAAGGTCACACAGACCTCGTCCCAATCACTCGTGGTAAGTCTTCAGGCGACTTCCAAACCTTCACAAACTCGGTCACCCGGCGATCCACAATTCCTCTTGGATGCTCTAGACCATGACGCCTAGCCGTCTGGAAGAAGCACAGTCTTCAAAGGTAACAAGCGTCGGATCCACATAGGATCAATCTCTTCAGTGATGCTCAATCACTTGGGGTTTGTAGGTGTTTGGGTTTTTGTATTTTTGGTTTTTCCTCACTTGATGATTTTCGCTCAAAGTCTTCGGAGGATGGGTTCCTCTCAAATGACAAGTGTCGGTTTTTCTCGGAGCAGCCTCTCTCAGCTAGTGGTTGTAGGGGGTGGCTATTTATAGCCTAGGGAGTAGCCTGACATGATAAGACATAAATGCCCTTCAATGATATGACCGTTAGGTGGATAGATATTTTGGAACAGCTGGCGCATAGCACAGCAACGGTCGGAATTTTGAGTAGCAAAATGCTCAGGGCTATCATGTTCCTCACTGTGTAGGCAATCCGCACTAGCGAATTCCTAACTCCCCAGTCAGGACAGATTCCTCAGAGACCAGAAGAACTTCATCGCTGTCACTGAAGAAATTGACTGAACTGTATGATATTTCCAATGGCTTCACTCGAAGGGATTGGTAGGTGTAGGATTTTGAGTTGAGCATCACATGGAAAATTTTCCTTAGTATTTCCTTGACCCGCTTTAACAGTACGGTGTTTCCTATGACTCAAGAAAGAGAAAAACAAAACTATGAAAACAAAAGTCTTCAAGCTTCATATTCCTCGCATGAATATCAAGTCTTCACGGACACACCAATTTCTTCACTTTCAAAGTCTTCATGAAAGTCTTCAGAAATACCAAAATCTTCAGTCGAAGATATTCATTTTTAGGGGTCGACTTTTCCTGTAAATATCAAACTCCTCATAGACTTATAGACCTGTGTACACTCACACACGCATTAGTCCCTTAACCTATAAGTCTTCAATACACCAAAATCACTAAGGGGCACTAGATGCACTTACAACGAGGGGCCAGTAGGTGGATCCCACTAATCAGCAGTGCGGGCCTATTGCGCAGTGCTGCAGGTATCTAGCTTAGCGGTAGCACGGGCATCGTGCCCCGTGCTACTACTAAGCTCGTCTTATCGTCTCTCCCGGCCGACCGTTTTCTCACTGTCACTCTTCACTCTTCTACCCGAGCACGTAGATGTCGGCTGCGCTTCGTCGCCAATCAATCTCGCTCGAGCCCCGGCGCTCCTTCTCTTCCTCCCGAGCTCCACAAGAAGCTATTCTTCTCTCCCTCGTTCTACCTCATATGCTCTTCCTCCAAATCCCGCCTGAGCCTTGGCATCCCCGCAGTTGCTCCCAACCACCAGCGGCGAACCCTAGGTCAATTGGGATGAACCCTAGGTCAATTGGGATGAACCCTTGGTCGACTGTGAACTGAAACAAACCCCCAATTTTAATGCACCAGATGGCCAAATTAGACAAAGTTTGTATGGGATATTTTGTAGGGCACATCCCCATGGTCATTTCGAGTGGTCATTCACCCATTTGGTCCCAAAAAATTAAAAACTAGAAACTGTCCTGATATTTGAAAAACAGACTACTTTTGGTTTTCAACTACTTATGTTGATGCTTTGTGGTGATGATAAAATAATTATAAAAAATAATACAGGTACTTGGAGATCATGCTTCCCATATAAGCTTATTTTGATTAATTTCCATTAGCAGTTCTTTTGCAATGAAATTCGTAAATGGGCTAATCAGTATGATGTAGATGTTTGTACTTTGTACTATTTCATTGTTGATACTTTGTACTAATGCACCTGATCTTGAAGTTATAGATCATTTCAGTGTTGATAGTTAATATTATTTGGACATGTCTATGTGAATGGAGATGTTGATCTTGGGTTGTTGCGTATGTGGTGCCAAAGATGGCCACATTTGTATCTTTCTATTATAGGGAAACTCCTAGTGGCT
This sequence comes from Triticum monococcum, assembly GCA_034509565.1. Classification (NCBI taxonomy): domain Eukaryota; kingdom Viridiplantae; phylum Streptophyta; class Magnoliopsida; order Poales; family Poaceae; genus Triticum; species Triticum monococcum. The sequence goes on from CM067847.1 coordinate 704,921,496, forward strand.
TATGTTTTGCTGGAATATTGATTCATTTCCATTCCGGCAAATTTCATGTGCTTGACATGTTCGTGAATTTCGGCATGACTTGTGCTAGAAACTAGGACATATCGACTGCACGTGATTTGCCGGAATGAGAATTAAACGACATTCCGGCAAAACATAGGCCCTTTTTAAGCCATTACTCGATATATGTAGTGTTGATTGAGTGATGCTTAGGGTTGACTTTCTGTCTGTTGGGCCTCCTTGTGTGACTTTTTGTCGGTTCTTGAAGGAAGGATCCAAGCTGTTGTCATGGGGGTCGTTTCCTCCTCTTCTTGTGATTTACCTTGCTAATGCATGAGAGAAGAGGGAAGTGACCATCACCGATGGTGGAAATATCAATGAGGCATTGTCTACCATATACGGTCGAAATATCAGAGAGGAAGAATCCCGAATGTTGTCGTGGGGGTCGGTTCCTCATCTTCTCCTCACGATAGACCTTGGTAATGCACGAGGGAAGGGGGATGTGACCATCACCAACGGTCGAAATATCAGAGAGGAAGAATCCCTACTATTGTCATGGGGGTCACTTCTCCATCTTTCTGTGTGCTAGAAATTTTGGTGTAATGCACTCCGGAAAGAAGGGAGGAGCTGCCATCAACGATGATCGCACATTCGGAGAGGGAGTACCCACCATATATACCACAGGAGATGAGAGTTTTTCAAGCAAGACTCGACAGACCGAAAGTTGACCTGTGTTGAATAGTGATCTGTGTGTTCAGTTCCTGGTATTTGCCGTCAATTTTTAATCTTTTAATTATGATCATAGAAAATGTCTGGCAACGATAGGATCCCCGAGAGAGATTATTGCACCGATGATGGGGATATGTGCAAACGGGCTCACCTTGAAAACAATAGGTGCTTCTCCCTCACGCTGAAGTAGGCCTTCGAATATGAAACGATATGTAATGACGACAGGTATTTTTTCGTAATTAAGCATGACTTAAGATTTTTGCTTTAACGTGTAATTTCCATTTTTTTACAATTTGACTAGTGCATCCCCTGCTATGCAATACCTCATATCTTAGACAAGCTTGATTTCAAATATAGGGAGAGTATGGAGACCAAGAAAGCTAAACTTAAGATGAAACATGGTTTCATTTTTTGGGTTAAGCTCTACAATGCAGTCAATCACACACATTTTGGTTGTTCAAATTGAAGAGGACTATGCAAGGCCTGTGGATTCAAGGAGGGTATGACAATAACCTTCAATATTGGCATTCGTCAAGATGATGTTGAACATGATAAAGACATTTGAGTGGATGTGGACATGATTCCAATTCTACCTTGATGTGAGTTTGTTAAACAATTTGTTAAATAATCGATATTACTTATTTAAAAATAGTTGTTGTTTATCCCTACTAAACTTATTTAATTATTTATAATTCATAGCTTATTTCCTTTCTTCAAATGATGCATGGAAGATAATAGACAAAACATACTATAGTTATGGTTCACAACTAACTTGTGAGGAGAAGAATTCTCTTGTCTCCTTTGTTAATGTTGTTCTAACTTTTAAGAACATTTTGGGAGCTGGCCAAAATTATAATGGATACGTGCCACTACTCCACGAGTTGAATGGTGATAACATTCGTGCAAATATCATGGTCACTAGTCCATATTTTCATACATTCTTCTTCTTAAGTAAACTACATTACTAACTATGTTACTATTATGTTCTTTAACAAAAGCTCCCGAATGATGTTGTGCCTCTATTGATGTTTGTTGAAGGTCAGATGACAATTCTTAACGTACGTCCAGGGATGGATACTTTCGAGTGTGCATACTCGACTTCTCAAATAGATGGAGGCCTCAAAATCAATGGATGGACAAAAATTAGATCCGCATGTGGATCTATCGATGTCAAACATATTAGATCAATGGTGTTTTGTTAACAAAAAAGAGATGGACTGTTATTATCGAGCATTTTTATAACATTAACATGACATATGCAACAACAAGAACAACAACAACAACGTTGGGTTGAAATTAATTAGTGCTCATGTGTTCGTCCTCGCTGATGACCAATGCAGCTCATCTCCCCATTCACCTGGCAGGATCAGCCAGTGATGCCACCCATCGCCATTCAATCTCACTTGTGGGGCCTCCTCATACTTAACTGGCTGCTCATCTACGAGAAGAGAGTAAATTGCACAAAAGCACCACTTTGAAGGCAAGGTTTGCGAAAACCACTAAAATACATTTTTTTGCAGAAAACCCCATGTCTTCGGTAATCTTTTTGCAGAAAGCACTGATGAGCGGATCGGGCTCAGTTAAGCTTGTTTATGACAAGTGGGGCCCTTTTTTGCATACGTGCCACCGTCGGCCGTCCCGTCTGCCGTTAGACGGCGTTTGACGGTGTCGTGTGCGTCCATCCCCACTCTGTTCGTTCCCCCCTCATCTCCTACCTGCTCGTGTCTGCCGCTTGTTCCCCTTCTTCCCCCCCTCTCTCCTGCCGCTCTCTCCCCTCCTCTCGTCGCGTAGGCAGATGGCAACTCCGGCGAAAGCAAGCGGTGTTGGCGGCGGCGGTCCTCCTGGCAGTGGCTCAGGCAACGCGGATCCCGACCAAGGCGGTGAGCTCTGCGGGAGCTCGAACCCTAGCAAGGCGACGCGAGATGCGGAGGTGCAGTATTCGGTGGAATACGCGTTGGCTGGATATTTCACCGTGGCAGTGAAGGCGAATCCGAATGGAAGCCACCACATCGCCTCATCCTTCGGCGGTGTATAGTGAGATCCCCTTCCCTTATCCATTACATTCTGTTAAATTATCTGATCCATTTCTAGGGTTAGGGTTAGCATATAGTGATATCCCCTTCCCCATCTCCATTGCATAATGTTGGGCCTATGATTGTTATTGCGATGATTTATTTCTGAAATGAACTCATTATGTTTAAATTAGGTGTTGTGTGTGTCTTATTTAGTTGAAATAAGTTATGGTTATATATTTGGAATTAGGTGATGTGTTGGTCTGTATTGCAGTAGTTCTTAATGAAGCAAAGCTAGGGTTATTGTAGTGTTTTGCTTTGTACTACATTGGTTATTTGAGCAACCCACAGCTTTGTCTTGTTGATGTCCTGCTTTTTCATAAGTGTTATAATTGAACACTTGTACAACACTATGTTTCTTTATAAATTTGCAGTCTGGATGATGAGGTTTGGGAATTGAGGATGCATTTTCATGACAGAGATAATCTCAAGAGAACTATGATGTTGTCAGACATCACATTTTACAATCTAGTTGCACTAATAGGGACTGATGGATATGGGGTGAGGGATTACATGTACTATGTGAAGGATCCTGGCCTAGGGATAGAAGGAATGCAAGAAATAGAGGATGATGACATGCTGGAGGAAATTCTAGACCACATAGTACAACAGAAGTAGAAGATCTTCAATGTGACAGTTGTTAGGGCCAGTTCCCCCAAACCTGCACATATAAATTGCAGTGGTAATGTTATTGAGCAGAAGATCCCTCTGCAGGAAATGGGAGAGCCCCAACTGTATCAGGTAGATGAAGAAGGAGTGTTGTTCAATGCACACCCTTTAGATCTAGCAACAGAAATAGCAGAAGAAGAACCACTACCAATACAGTTTCAAACACAACAGCGCACAAACAATTCAGAGGAGCAATTGCAAATAGAAAAGGTTATGGAGGAGACAAGGATAAAGGAAATTGCGATGTTTAGGAAGAATAAGAAAGAAAAAGAGAAGGCCACTCCTTCTAAAAGGAAAGATGCAGTTATGGAAAATGAAGAGGACAATGATGATGACAATTTGATAGAATATGGGGATATCCTTGCTAGGCTTGAGGAAATGAAAAAATAGAGGTATGATCCATTACTGCATTATGAAGGGGACACATATGTTGAGGAGATGTGGGATACAGATGAGGAGGAGGAACTGTATGAGCCATCAGGTGAAGAAGAGGATGATGATGATCAAGAGGAGGAGGAATTGGAGGAAGAGGTGCAAGAGGAGCAACACAATGAAGAGGAGCAAGAGAGTGGGCAATATATTCAGAAGAAGAATAAGGACAAGAGACACAGAAAAGGGCCAACTAGTAGATCACATGGAAGTGTAGAGAAAATGTTTGAGGATGACTGGATACCATCAGATGATGAGGACAAAAAACCATTAGACCTAGGTTTGTAAGATGATGATGGTGCTGAGGCAATGGCTTATGTGTTGCCCAATGGTAGGAAGAGCAGAGCAAAGAAGATGAAGCCAATGTTATGGTATGCTGAGGACAGAGCTGACCCACAAGACCAATTTGTGAAGCATCTTTGCTTCATTGATGTGTACCAGTTCAGAACTGCACTCCAAACCCTGCACATATCACAAAACAAGAACTATGAGTACCATAGAAACTACAGTGAGAGGGTTATAGCACAGTGCATAGATGAGCAATGCCTTTTTATATAGCAGCTTTTCAGATTGCAAATGAGAAGACATTTACCATTAGGAAGCTGTATTTGGTGCACACATGCCCTTCTGTGTCAGAGAGCACCAAAGTCACTGCCAAGTGGGTTGCAAAACATTGTGAGGAGGCAGTGACGAATGACCCTAACACAACAATTACAACAATCATTAACACTGCCAAGAGCAAGTATGGAGTGGATATTTCAACCCACATGTCCTACAGGGCTTGGAAGGCAGCAATGAATGTTGTTTTAGGAGATCAAAAGGACCAATACACTAGGATTAGGGATTATTTACAGACTGTCCTAGACACCAATCCAGGTTCTAGATGTATTTTGACAACAAAATATATTAGGGAGCATCCTAGCAAGAACCGTAGGTTTCATGGACTGTTCATCTGCCTGAATGGATGCAAAGAAGGGTCGTCAATGGCTGCAGACCATTCATAGGTAATTGCCTTGTATTGTTGTTTATGCCCACTTGTATGTTCTTTCAAGTACTAATCATTTGTGCTAATATTGTAGGTTTGGATGTATGCTTCATAAAGCTCACTACTGGCCAACAAATCCTAGCTGCTACTGGAAGAGATTGGAACAACAACATTTTTCCCATTGCTTTTGGAATTGTAGACAAGGAGGACACTGATTCCTGGACTTGGTTTCTATACCAGCTGAGGGTAGCAATAGGTGGGCAATCTGGCCAGTTTGGACAATACATTATCATTTTAGATAGGCAAAAGGTAATATACTTTCATGTAGTTACTTTCATGTAGTTGTAGTTACTTAGTTGTAGTTACTTTCATACTGGGTCTTTTGAAAGCCATAAATAGAGTCTTCCCCAATTACCCACAAAGGTTTTGCCTTAGGCATATCTACCAGAACTTTCAAATTGCTGGGTTTAGAGGGCCAGAATAAAAAAATACATGGATGCAGCAAGTTACTCATATACTGAACATGGTTTTCAAGTTGCAATGGTTGAGTTAAAGAGAGAGTGTGAATCATCTTGGGTGTGGCTTAGCAAAATACCCAAACACACTTGGGCCAGACATGCCATGGATATGAACTGCAAGACAGACTTAGTTGTTAACAATCTAAGTGAGGTTTTCAATAGGTGGGTACTAGATGTGAGGGCTAAGCCAATAAGGACCATGGTTGATGGAATTAGGACAAAGCTGATGGTCAAGTTCAATGCAAATAGAACAAAAACTAATACTGTGAAATGGGAGATTTTTCCTACATATGCAGAGAAACTGGAAGAAGCAAACAAGTGGTCTAGGAACTGCCAATCTTTGATGGCTGGACCACATCTTTACCAAGTGACAAGTGGAGAGAAAACATATGATGTTAACCTACAGGAAAAGAGTTGTGGGTGTAGGAAGTAGGATATGACAGCAGTGCCTTGCCATCATGTTGTCCCTGCCATACACAAAGCTAAGCTCCAGCCAGAGGACTTTGTTCATGATTTTTTCAAAAAAACAATGTACATGGCTGCTTACAGTCCCATAATCTATCCAGTACCTAGCCCTGATATGTGGCCAAGGATAGATAGTAGGGACACTGAGCCTCCAGTCTACAAAGAACACAAAGGTAGAGCACAAACTAAGAGAAGAAAGGGCAGGCATGAGAAGCCAGCTCCAAAAGACACTTCAAGGATGGCCTCAATTACTTGTTCTAATTGCAGCAAAGTTGGCCATAGGTACACCAACTGCCATGTTCCTTTGAAGCCTGCACTAGCCATGAGAAAGAGTAGGCATGAGGTAAGAAACAATGCCAAACATGCTAGATTACTTGTGTTCTCTATGCTGAATTACTTGTGTTCTCTATGTTGAATTACTTGTGTTCTCTTTGCAGCCAAGCAGCTCTTCTTACCCACCTGATGCTGCTACTGCTGCCTCCTCTGCTGCACCAGCAAGAAGGGATTCATCTCCTGCCACTGCACCAGTGCCAACAAGAAGAACTTCATCTTCTGCCACTTCACCAGCACCAGCAAGAAGAACTTCATCTTCTGCCACTACACCAGCACCAGCAAGGAAGACTCCATCTTCTGCCACTGCACCAGCACCAGCAAGGAGGACTCCATCTCCTGCCACTGCACCAGCACTAGCAAGAAGGGATTCATCTTCTGCCACTGCACCATCAACAAGATCTTCTACTGCTCCCGCAAAGGGTAAGGCTCCAGCCACTAGGGCTTCAACTGCTGCAAAGGGAGCAAGGGCAGCTTTCTTGCCTCCAAGACGAAACAGTGGTTCCCAGAGAGTCAGAAAGAAAACCTAGAAGATCAAGGACTACCTGACTACTTCTGGTGCAGCATGGGATTGATGTTGTGATCCAAAATATGCTTTATCATGTTGTGCCACTACTACTATTTTGATGACCAAGTGATCATCAAGTTATGTTCTGGTACTGTAATGACCAACTTAGGTTCTGGTACTGTAATGATCAAGTGATGATCAATTAATGTAGTGCTACTCCAGTTATGATCCTTCTGCCAAACTATGGCATTCTAGTAGTCCTGTGATGATCAACTCTGATGATCAATTAATCTAGTGCTACTCTAGTTATATGATGGTGCTAATCTTCTGATAATGTTATGCCAAAAACCAAGAAGCCAGAAACCCATATATTACCCTTGTGATGCTACTCTTGTGCCAAAAGCCAAAAAAACCTACTTGATGCCTCGACGTCGATAAAAAGCCAAAAAAGCCTACTTGATGCCTGACGTCGATAAAAAGCCTACTTGATGCCTCGACGTCGATAAAAAGCCAAAAAAACCTACTTGATGCCTCAACGTCGATAAAAAGCCAAAAAAACCTACTTGATGCCTTGACGTCGATAAAAAGCTAGTTGAGCCTGCTTGATGCCTCGGGGTCGATAAAAAGCCAAAAAAACCCTACTTGACCCTACTTGAGGCCACAGCGTCGATAAAAAGCCAAAAACCCTACTTGACCCTACTTGATGCCTCAGCGTCGATAAAAATCCAAAAACCCTAGTAGTTCACCCTACTTGATTCCTCGATGTCGATAAAAAGCCAAAAACCCTAGTTGAGCCTACTAGATGCCTCGGGGTCGATAAAAAGCCAAAAAACCCTAATTGACCCTATTTGATGCCTCGGCGTCGATAAAAAGCCAAAATCCCTACTTGATGCCTCGGCGACGATAAAAAGCCAAAAAACCCTACTTGACCCTACTTGATGCCTCGACGTCGATAAAAAGCCAAAACCCTACTTGACCCTACTTGATGCCTTGGGGTCGATAAAAAGCCAAAACCCCTACTTGACCCTACTTGATGCCTAGGGGTTTATAAAAAGCCAAAAACCCTAGTAGTTCACCCTACTTGATGCCTCGACGTCGACAAAAAGCAAAAAACCACTAATTGACCCAACTTGATGCTCACAATCATCAGTTGAGCATAAACATACTTAAGATCAAATTCAACAACTATAATTAGCTTACTAAGCTAAAAAAACACCAGTTGCACAGAAACATACTTAAGATCACAATCATCAATTGCAAGCATCTTACTTAAGATCACATCTAGCACCTCCAAATACCACCACATTCAGCATTAGTTCAAATCCATACATAATCATAGTTGAAGATTACTACATTACATCACCATAGTTCAGAAGTACTCATAGTTAATAGAATTTAAACTACTATCATTACAACCACCTGCTTATTGCCCATTCTTCTCTTCCACAACCACCTGCTTATCCATTTATGATGGCCTTCACCCCCTGCAGCTTCACATTGCTCTCTTCAAATGTCTTCTTGAGCTCATCAATGTGGTTCTGCAAGTTCTTCCTCTCTTCAGCTAGCTTGAGCTTCATGTTCCTAATGACATTTGCTTGAGCAGTTGCTAGGTTCTTAACCATGTCATACTTCTCCTGAAGCTTGCTGGTTTCAAGATCTTTCCTTTCTACCTCTACCCTCCTTTCCTGAGCATCCAAAACTCCATTGACATCTTCAACCAACTTCTCATAGCTCTCCTGTAGCTTCTTCTTCTCTTGTGTCAAGTCATGAACAACAAATGAATGCATCGGATTTTCCTCAGTCATGTGTCTCTTACTTTGTTCATACATAAACCATAACTTGGCTAATGCATTCTCAAGGGTGTTGGGCCAAGCTGGATCAATCCATTCAACTAATCCACAGTTTTTACCTTCCTGAACAAAATCAGAATTAACATAAACAAATACATTACAATGCTTCCAAGCAACACTATTTAAATACTATCCTCAAATTCAGAGCTTGAGCTTGCTAGCTGAAGAGAGGACTACTTAAACCTGTCCTCATGCTACTTAAACAATGTTGTCATGCTCTAAAGTAAACAAACTCAATCAAATGACCTAACATGTCAGACTAAACAAGTTGCATCCTCTGTCATGCCACAGTAACCCATGCATTCTGTCTTAAATTATTAATAGCATGCTACACTAAACAAAGTGACCTAACTTAACAATGTTGCCAGACCAAGGGGAAAAGATGCTACCAGAGTAAACAATTGCTTCTAATCCACTTTCCTAACTTAACAATACAACTAAACTTAACAATAAACTGCAATGCCTGCCTCCACAGTATAGATCCAGAGAAAAAAAATCACAATATACCTTCTTAGCACAGCAAAGAAACCTCCTGCCGGTGTGGATTCCTTTGAAAGCAACACGCCTTTCTGTGGCCTTCCCATATTCATCGCAGAGAACAAGCAACTGCGTTTCAGGTCCCTCGAAATCGGAGTCTTCAGTCGTAGCAGGGATCTGTAGTGCATAGGAATACCAAACATTCGATCCACATGTAAGAAAACAAGCTCATTCAAGAAATCCCCCAAATCACAAACCCTAACCCTAAAAATCTGAACTTACCTTAATGATGTCGTCGTCAGAAGTTGAGCTGACGTACTCCACGGTGTGCTCACCGCTATCGGACCCATCGCTCCAGTACACCATGGCGGCGCGGCGGGGGCGCGGCGATGCGCCGGCGGGTGCGGCGAGCAAGACAGAGGAGGAGTGAGCGAGAGAGCAGCGTGACAAAGTGGGGAGTGGGGAGTGGGGGCAGCACCGACCGGTCTTTTGACCGGTCCATCAAACAGAGGCACACGACACCGTCAAACGCCGTCTAACGGCTGTCGGGACGGCCGACAGTGCCACGTACGCAAAAAAGGCCCCACCTGTCGTAAACAAGCTTAACTAAGCCCGATCCGCCGATCAGTGCTTTCTGCAAAAAGATTGCCGAAGACATGGTGTTTTCTGCAAAAAAATGTATTGTAGTGGTTTTCGCAAACCTTGCCTTCAAAGTGGTGGTTTTGTGCAATTTGCTCACGAGAAGACTAGTGAATGACACTCGTCAAGCACCTGTCAACCCTACAAGCATTTTCCGGTGAATACAAATGCAGATTCATGCGAGGAGAGAAAGTCAGAGGCCACTGTGCCATGTCTCAGATATGTTCGTGGAAAGAAGCAAAGGACAATCTGATCGTAGATAGGAGAGCGGCTTGGCTAATCAGCACGGGCGGGCTTGTGGACCGTTGGCCATGTAGCGAGTAGTCTTTTTCCTTTTCTTGCCCCTGTGGGCATGGTAGCTGCTTGATCAACATCTACCGTGTGTCAGTTAACAGCTGCTGAAGATAGTTTTAGTTTCGTCGGGCATAGGTGTTTGTTTTCTCTGTCAGTTTCGATAGTAGTTTGCTTTCTTCATAAATAAGTCGAGCTGTGACTCGAACGTAGTTTGTTAGCTGAATCGGCGGCCCTGACCTGGTCGTGGGATGGCATGAGGGAGATGGTCATGGCCGCATCACGAGCGACGCGCGGGGAGCGCTGGGATGGCAGCACTCACGACCCGGGCGTGCCCAGTTTTCTCGTTTTCTGTTAGCTTTGTAATCGCTGAATGAGAAGAGAAATAGAGAGCAGAAAAGCTGCGAAGTTAAAACGCGGCACAAAACATCCTCGTCTACCTCTCGTGTGAGCTCGAGCGTTAGGTCTAACAAGTGGCATCAGAGCGGCGTTGCTAGGTTCCTGTGATGGCAGGTGATGATGGCAATAAGAAGGCGGGGGACACCGACGACGACAGTAGCAAAGGCTCGCCAAGATCCACAGCCGGCCAAGGGCGCGAGCTGGCGGTGGCGAGGCAGTACGCTCCGGTCGTGTCGGGTCATGCCAACATGCCACCATTGACCCGCAGGAACTACGCCTAGTGGAGCCTCCTCATGGAGGTTGGGATGCAGGCGAGAGGGATGTGGCGCGCCATCGAGGATGCGGAAGACCTCGACGACGAGTATGGGTACCGCAACGTCGTACCACAAGGAGTATGGGCTAGCATCAAGGACGCGGAAGGGCGCGATGGAGTTCATCCTCCGATCAGTGCCGCCTGAGATGCTGCCCATGCTGCGCAAGCACAAGACCTCACATGAGCTATGGGAGGCGATCCGCACCATGCGCGCGGGCTCCGCTCGCGTCTGGGACGCCAAGGCCCAAACACTGCGGGGGGAATTTGATCAGCTGCGCCACAAGCCCGGTGAGTCCATTGATGACCTGGCAATGCGCCTCACAGGGTTGTGCGCGCGGCTCGACGAGCTCGGAGACGCGATCAGCGACAAGCGCGTGATCCAGAAGTTGCTGCGGATCGTCCCCAAGCGGTACTAGCAGCTCGCGGTCTCCATCGACAACCTGGTTGATCTGGACACAACGTCGATCGAGGAAATCATCGGTCACTTCAAGGCGCCCGAGAAGCGGTACAAGCTGGACGCCGAAGAAGAGGGCGGCAGCAAGCTCCTACTCACTCTGGAGGAGTGGAACGCGTGGCTCGGGCGCGGTGATGAAGGCGGGTCCTCCAGCAGGGGGGGGCAACGGCGGCAAGAAGGTGTGCGGAAAGGGCCACGGCGACCGCGGCAAGAATGCCGCCCGCTCTGGCAGCGGAAAAGTTGGGCCCAAGCGCGCCGGCAACTGCCGCTACTGCGGCATTAGCGGCCACTGGGTTCGCGAGTGCTGCAAGAATATGAAGGACGAGGGCGGCGGCGAAGCGCACCTTGTAGCGGCAAAGGACGAAGATCCGGCGCTCCTTATGGCATAGGTGACGCCACTGCCCGACGAGCGCGGTCTGGACATGCGCGGCAATCAGCTCGTGCACCTTCATGTGGAGGGCGCAGAGGTCAGCCTCGGGGCCGCCGGCGACGCCAAGGAACCACTTTGGCACCTGGACACCGGCGCATCAAATCACATGACAGGGAACGACATCGTCTTCTCCGAGCTAGATCGCCACGTCGCGGCACGGTGCGTTTCGGTGACGGGTCGGTGGTCGAGATCGAGGGGCGCGGGACAGTGGTCTTCATCGCTCACGGAGGGCGTCACCGCGTGCTCTCAAAGGTATACTACATACCACGCCTACGCACCTCGATCATCTCCGTCGGACAGCTCGACGAGGCGGGGTGCACCGCTCTGGTCTGGAGCGGCATGATGGTGGTGCGCGATCGCCGGGAGAATATCATCGCCAAGGTGTACAGAACAAGAAACCGCCTCTACACCGTCGAGATCACGCGACCAGTGTGCTTGATGGCCATGGCCGGTGAGGACGCGTGGCGCTGGCACGCCCACTACGGCCACCTGAACTTCGACGCCCTCCGAAAGCTGGCCCAGGACGGCATGGTGCGCGGCATGCCCCTGGTCGAGCACGCCGATCAGGTGTGCAATAGCTGCCTTGTTGGCAAGCAGCGGTGCGCCCCGTTCCCTACGGAGGCGAACCACCGGGATATTGATCCCCTGGATCTGGTCCACGGTGATCTGTGCAGCCCGATCTCGCCACCGACGCACGGAGGGAAAAGGTACTTTCTGTTGCTCCTAGATGACAAGTCACGTTACATGTGGATCGTGCTCCTGAGTAGAAAGGATGAGGCACCAACGACGATCAAGCGCTGGCAGCCGGCGTCGAGGTGGAGACCTCCGTCAAGCTGCGCGCGCTCCGAACTGACAGGGGCGGCGAGTTCACCTCAACTGAGTTCGGGGAGTATTGCGCTGACTGTGGCGTACGCCGGCAGTTCACTGCCCCGTACTCGCCTCAGCAAAACGGCGTTGTAGAGCGCCGGAACCAGACCGTTGTCGGGACGGCGTGGTGTCTTCTGAAGGCGAAGGGAGTGCCGAACGAGTTCTGGGGGGAAGCGGTGACCACCGCTGTTCACCTGCTGAACTGCGCGCCCACGAAGGCGGTGCGCGGCATGACACCGTATGATGCTTGGCACGGCGACAAGCCGGCGGTGAGCTACTTCCGCACGTTCGGCTGTGTCGCATACGCCAAGGTAACACGGCCAGGCCTCAAGAAACTGGACGACCGCAGCCTGCGCACTGTCTTCATCGGGTACGAGCACGGACAATCCAAGGCGTGCCGCGTCTACGACCCCATGGGAAAGCGAGTGCACATCACTCGTGACGCCATATTCAACGAGTCGGCATGCTGGGACTGGCAGACAGCGACTCCGGGGGAGGGCAGTTTCGTTATCGAGCTTGCGACCACGGTGGCCCTAACGCTTCAGCCGCAGTAGACAAGGATAACGCCCATGACCGCGGCGAGTCCAGACACGCCGGTGCGCGCCCACACTCCTTCTGGGGGTGCGTCGCCCGCGTCCATGGTGCGCGGAGACACGCCAGTGCACGCACACACCCCCGAACCAGGGGTGTACAAGGGAAAGGGCATGGGGGACGGGTACGTCTCACCTCCTCCTGGAGCCACGCCGGACACAGCCCTGGGCACCCGTGAGGCGTCACGCCGCTACCGCTCGGTCGACACCGTACTCGAGGAAGCTGAGCCAGTGACCTTGGATCCGTCTAAGCTGCTCCTTCTGGAGGGGAGCCAAACAAGTTCGAGGAGGCGGAGCCGCACGCAGCCTGGCGGGCGGCCATGCTGGATGAGCTCCAGTCCATCAATGAGAACAAGACATGGACGCTCGCCACGCTCCCCGCCGGCAAACAGGCCACCGGGCTGAAGTGGGTTTTCAAGCTGAAGAAGAACTCCGCCGGCGAGGTCATCAAGCACAAGGCAAGGCTCGTCGCAAAGAGATATGCGCAGCGGCCGGGCATGGACTACGATGAGGTGTTCGCTCCGGTCGCGCGGCTCGAGTCTGTGTGGCTACTGCTTGCAATCGCTGCACAGGCAGGCTGGGAGGTGCGTCATCTGGACATGAAATCCGCCTTCCTCAATGGAGAACTGCAGGAGGAGGTATACGTCGTGCAGCCGCCTGGTTTTGAGTGCCCTGGCGAGGAAGATAAGGTGTTCTGCCTGTCCAAAGCGCTGTACGGGCTCTGTCAGGTGCCGCGCGCTTGGAACATCAAGCTGGACGACACGCTGGTGTCGCTCGGTTTTCAGAAGAGCCCATCGGAGCACGCCGTGTACATGAGGTGCAATGGCGACGAGCGGCTACTGCTGGGCGTCTACGTCGACGATCTTGTCGTCACCGGTCGAGCATGGAGGCCATCGCGCAGTTCAATCAGATGCAGTCCATCTTCTCCATGAGCGACCTTGGGCTGCTGAGCTACTACCTCGTCATCGAGGTGCACCAGGGAGACGACACGATCACCCTCAAGCAGGCAAGCTACGCGGCCAAGATCGTGGATAAGGCCGGACTGACGGGCTGCACTCCTGTACACATTCCGATGGAGCCGCGCCTGAAGTTGAGCAAAGAAAGCACGAGCCCGCCAGTGGACAGAAAGCTCTACCGCAACATCGTCGGCAGCCTCCGCTACCTGGTGCACTCAAGGCCGGATATTTCAGTTGCGGTTGGTTTTGTCAGCAGGTTCATGGAGGCGCCCACAACAGAGCATTGGGCGGTGAAGCAGCTACTAAGGTATGTAGCAGGCACCCTGAACTACGGGTGTAGATACAAGAAAGGTGAGCCAGAGCGGCAGCTAGTTGGTTACAGTGATGCGGACTTCGCCGGCGACGTTGATGACAGAAAGAGCACCTCTGGGACGGTGTTTGTGTTCGGCAAGAGTGTGATCAGCTGGCAGTCCCAGAAGCAGAAGGTGATCGCCCTCTCGTCGTGTGAAGCCGAGTACATGGCGGCGACCACAGCCGCGTGCACAGGCGTCTGGCTCCGGCAGATCCTTTGTGATCTGTTGGGAGATCCAGGGAGTGCAACACCATTGCTCATCGACAACAAGTCTGCGATCCAACTTTGCAAGAATCTTGTCTTCCACGACAGAACCAAGCACATCGAGACGCGGTTTCATTTCATCCGCGAGTGTGTGCAAGATGGAAGGATCGCCGTCAACTACATCCACACCGGCGAGCAACTGGCTGACATCATGACCAAGGCTCTGCCTCAGGTGAAGTTTCAGGAGCTGCGGGAGAAGTTGGGCATGGTCGACATCAGCAGCTGATTAAGGGGGAGAATGTCAGTTAACAGCTGCTGAAGATAGTTTCAGTTTCGTCAGGCATAGGTGTTTGTTTTCTCTGTCAGTTTCGACAATAGTTTGCTTTCTTCATAAATAAGTTGAGCTGTGACTCGGACATAGTTTGCTAGCTGAATCAGCGGCCCTGACCTGATCGTGGGATGGCACGAGGGAGATGGTCATGGCCGCATCACGGGCGACGCGCGGGGAGCGCTAGGATGGTAGCACTCACGACCCGGACGTGCCCAGTTTTCTCATTTTCTGTTAGCTTTGTAATCGCTAAAGAAGAAGAGAAATAGAGAGCAGAAAAGCTGCGAGGTTAAAACGCGGCACAAAACATCCTCGTCTAACTCTCGCATGAGCTCGAGCGTTAGGTCTAACACCGTGCATATGCCCTTTTTCTTCTATGCTATTGACGCATCCAGCTGATCATAGACAGGAGCAGAGAGAAAGCAAGGGAGCAAAAGAGCTCCGTATGGAGCCGGGGCTAGCCCGCTCGAAAGATGGTGCAAACGGAAGCTGCATTAACAACGAGCCTTCGTGAGCGATTTGGACGGCGAACAGGATACTACATCATATTGACGTGATGCATGCATTGCTGAGCCGCGAATCCGGGAAAAAAATTGAGGGTGGGCTCAAAGTTAATGGAAAAAAAACAAAATGTTCGTTTCTTTGAAGAAAAACAACATCATCTCCTAATCCATTTGTCCAAATGTGCTAAAAAAATCTGAGAATACTACTGGAAACATGTATTATTTACTGTAACTTTTTGAAAATTTTGAAAAATATTAAATTTTGAACTAATTTTGAACTGTCTAGCAAAAGAGCCATTATCTCCTAGTACATTTGTCCAAATTCGCTCAAACTTTCCCAAAATATTACTGGAAACATATAGTATTTACTGTAATGTTTTTTAAATATTTGAAAAATATTAAATTTTGAACTAATTTTTGAATCTACTTAGCTAAATAGCCATTATCTCCTTGTTCCTTTGTACAAATGCGCTCAAACTTTTCGAGAATATAGATGGAAACATGTAGTATTTACTATATTGTTTTAGAAAATTTTGAACTAACTATTTGGTGTTGCCAATTTAAACGGACAATATCTGCCAAACCAGTGCTCAAAATGACATAAAAATTTCCAAGACCGAAACTTACCAGAAAGGTAAATACAATTCACACACCGAGGCATCAAAGTACTAGAGAAGCGAGAACAAAAGACAATGAGATGTTGCTTCTTAATAAGTGGTATTGTAGTTATATCTCTAAGAAATCACAATTAACTTAATTATGAGGCGGCCTGATCTTCATTGCCGAAAATATGTTTAACCATATATATGTCTTGACGATCTTCATTCCCGAAAATCATTTTTTTCTGGAGGGCGGCTTCAGCCTGTTGAAGCCTGACCATTGGACTCATCACTTACGGCTGCATATCCGGTTTCTTGTTGTTGGTTGATGGGTCGGTAGGTATGTTTGGTGTGACACACTTGTCACAGGGCTCTTTCATAATCTTGCATGCATGATTACATTGATCCAACGTTGAATGCCGATTCCTGCTCAACATCCTGTGGACCTAGCGTCCGTGCCGTTCCATACACTAATTCAGGTCATGTAATTAAGACCTTTTTTGAGTTTGGGGCATGTAGTTATGACTTAAGGGTAGTCGTGTACAAAACGACATGAAAGTAGTGCTATAGCTATGTTCTACTCACACCGTCGGCACCGGAAAAAGGTTTTGGGATCAATTTTACTTTTGAAATTAAGGCATATATATGTTATTAATCATGTACACTTAATGTAACTATCCATTACATGATTACATCATTGTCCATCGTGATGGTTACACAAGATTTAGGATATT
Organism: Triticum monococcum; assembly: GCA_034509565.1. Taxonomy (NCBI): domain Eukaryota; kingdom Viridiplantae; phylum Streptophyta; class Magnoliopsida; order Poales; family Poaceae; genus Triticum; species Triticum monococcum. Next base: position 704,938,184 of record CM067847.1, read on the forward strand.
CCTTGAACATTTTGTTCATCATTCATGAGGTACTAATCGACAGCATTACAGGTACAATACATTTCTGTTCGCAAAAAAGTACAATACATTTCGTTAGGCAGTTCACGTTGAGTTGCTTTCCATACCTAAATTAACGAGCAGTTTTTTTTTCTTTTTTGAGAAACAAAGAGTGGGCGAGCAGCTACCAGCTAGCAATGAGCATTGGAGCTTTATATACCTATATGTACTCCTAATGTACCCTGCCATCTATTTCTTTTAGGCATTGTAAGAGGGAAGCCAACAAGCTGGCACACTTTCTAGCTAGATACTGCTATGAGCAAGGTCTTTTGTATGAATGGGACGATGAGGCCCCAAAATTCTTATTACCGCATGTTCTCCATGATGTAACCTTGCCACGAGATGAATAAAATGCCATGAGGCTTTTCCCTTCAAAAAAAAAACATGGAGCCGCGCGCGAACACGACCTATACAGTCCCAAGGCCAACGGCCCCGGGGAGGTCAACATCAGTGTGGATTGCAGCCCCCAGCCATTGTCGATGTCCATCTCGATTTTTTTGTTCAAAAAGACCACCTGCCCGACGGAATTGCTAGAAAAGACCCCTGTCGGATGAAATTGGCAAAAAGACCCTCTTGGTCGTGGCGGCAGGCGCGCCAGCCGACACGTGGCACCTGCCGCCACACCCGGCAGGCGGCAGCACTGTTCATGACACTGTTTACGCGGGGCGACGGTTTTGACACAGTTGAACGGCAACAAACGCGACTAAACAGTATTGCCGCCACACCATGAGGCGGTAGCACTGTTCACTGTTCATACGGGATGAACAGTACTTTTCAAAAAAATAAAAAAATTAGCAGGAAAATTCAAAAAAATATGAATTTTTTTGTCAGCAAAGACGATCGAGCGTTCTAAGTGGGTGCAAAATTTTAGATTTTTTTGATTTTTTTTCTTTTTTTATTCCCATATGAACAGTAATCCCGCCACACAGGGAGGCGGCATCACTGTTCACTCGCGTCCCGTTGCCGTTCTACTGCGTAAAACCACCCCTTGTGTGAATAGTGCAATAAACAGTTGTGCCGCCTGCTGGTGTGGCGGCAGGTGCCACGTGTCGGCTGGCGCGCCTGCCGCCACGGCTGAGGGGGTCTTTTTTGTCAATTTCATTTGGAGGGGGTCTTTTCTAACAGTTCCATTGGGCAAGTGGTCCTTTTGGACAAAAAAATCGCCCATCTCAGTGCCAATGACTACTATTGCCGGACAATTGTTCGGCGGCGGACTGCTGCTAGACTGGGGCCACGCCGATTCTCGGTCACCAGCCGCAACTCGACAATTAAGGACTTACGAATCTCGGGCCAACGTTGTGCACTGTCACGGTCGGGGCATTGCGCAACATTTAAATTGTAAGATGAAGGAGCATGCCGTCTTGCGACCTACAAGATAAAGGAGTGTGCCCTTTGTTCTCTGATCTAAGGGTGCGTCTGCACTTCCACACATTTACTTGTCCCCATGCCTCCCAAGTCGAAGTAATGAACAAGTCAATGGGCTACCAAAAGATAACAACAGTGAAACCAGCCTCATCATCTAGTCTTGGTAGTCAATCAAGTGAGACTCGATAGGCCAAGTATATGTGTTAAAACTATTAAGTGGTTTTGGGATTGGAGGGATGGAGAGGATGGATGACTTGCATAAATAAGAAGGGCAAGCAGTGGGTAGGCTAATAAAGAAGGGTTGTTTCAAGTACCGAATTGTAATGAAGCGAGGAGGGGGTGAAGACAATAGCAGCAAAAATATGGAGAAAGGTGGATCGTAAGAGAGGTGCGAAAGAAGAAACATTAGTGAGACGGGCGGCTCCTAGATCTGGATTCTTTGGGGGCCCACCATCAGGAAATCATACGGGCTGCTGACCTTGATAACTGACTGCTTTCCTACAGCAGTTGGGCGGCATGTAGCGATGTGCATGCGCTAGCTTCAAGCAGATGATTGTGCAGCAGTGTCGAAATCCTTTCTAGGTTACGCGGCAGCCGCTAGTGGCGGTGTTGCAGCGGAGGGCAGGCAGAGATACTTGGACCCGCCAATCATGCGGCTACGCTGTTGGTCAGCGGTGGCCAACCTATTGGGTTTATATTTGATGCCGACACCTCTAGTGGGGACGTTAAGGAGCTACCGATGATCTGGTATGTGGGGTGGCAGTGCCGGGGCATTTCCTTCTTCTGATATTTGCTGCTGCCATAGGCGATGAATGAAGAGCAAGAGGCGATCGTGGTGGTGTCTTCCGGTGCATATCTGCCACCATCTGCCGCTTGTGAGGATATGGTGTAGGGCTGCCAAAGCATATCGAATTCGTGATTTTGTCGGTGTTAGTAACATTTGTCCGCCGTCAAAGATTGTTTAATGGTTGCTAGTGTTTTTAGCAGTTTATTAATGTATAGACTACTAGCTGCTCCTATATAATTGTTGGGAACGTAGCATGCAATTTCAAAAAAAATCCTACGATCACGTAAGATCTATCTAGAAGATGCATAGCAACGAGAGGGGAAGAGTGTATCCACGTACCCTCGTAGACCGAAAGCAGAAGCATTAGCTTAACGCAGTTAATGTAGTCGAACGTCTTCTTGATTCAACCGATCAAGCGCTGAATGTATGTCACCTCCGAGTTCTGCACACGTTCAGCTCGATAACGTCCCTCAAACTCTTGATCCAGCAAAGTGTTGAGGGAGAGTTTCGTCAGGACGACGGCATGGTGACGGTGATGTGATCCGCGCAGGACTTCGCCTAAGCACTACGGCAATATGACCGGAGGAGTAAATTGTGGCGGGGGCACCGCACACGCCTAAGAAACAATTGATGTGCTTAGAGGTGACCCCCCACCCCCATATATAAAGGAGGGAGAGGTGAGGAGGCCGGCCTAGGGCGCACCAAGTGGGAGGAGTCCCACTTGGACCCCTAGTCCAATTCCCCTCCCCCCTTTCCTTTTATCGGAAGGGGAAAGGGGGAAGGAGAGGGAGAGGGAGAAGGAAAGGGGGGCCGCCCCCCTCCCTTGTCTAATTCGGACTCCCCATGGGGTGTTGGGGAACGTATTAATTTCAAAAAAATTCCTACGCACACGCAAGATCATGGTGATGCATAGCAACGAGAGGGGAGAGTGTGATCTACGTACCCTTGTAGATCGACAACGGAAGCATTAAGTTGATGTAGTCGTACGTCTTCACGGCCCGACTGATCAAGCACCGAAACTACGACACCTCCGAGTTCTAGCACACGTTCAGCTCGATGACGATCCCCGGACTCCGATCCAGCAAAGTGTCGCGGAAGAGTTCCGTCAGCACGACGGTGTGGTGACGATCTTGATGTACTAATGTCGCAGGGCTTCGCCTAAGCACTGCTACAATATTATCAAGGACTATGGTGGAAGGGGGCACCGCACACGGCTAAGAATATGATCACGTGGATCAACTTGTGTCTCTAGGGGGTGCCCCTGCCTCCGTATATAAAGGCTCAAAGGGGGGCGGCCGGCCAAGAGGAGGCGCGCCAGGAGGAGTCCTACTCCCTCCGGGAGTAGGACTCCCCCCTTTTCCTAGTTGGAATAGGATTCGCGGAGGAGGGAAAGAGGAGAGAGAGGAGGAAGGGGGGCCGGCCCCCTCTCCTTGTCCTATTCGGACCAAGGGGGGAGGGGCGTGCGGCCCATCTCTGGCCACCTCTCCTCTCTTCCACTAAGGCCCACTAAGGCCCATATACCTGCCGGGGGGTTCCGGTAACCTCCCGGTACTCCGGTAAAATCCCGATTTCACCCGGAACACTTCTGATATCCAAACATAGGCTTCCAATATATCAATTTTTATGTCTCGACTATTTCGAGACTCCTCGTCATGTCCGTGATCACATCCGGGACTCCGAACAACCTTCGGTATATCAAAACGCATAAACTCATAATATAACTGTCATCGAAACCTTAAGCGTGTGGACCCTACGGGTTCGAGAACAATGTAGAGATGACCGAGACACGTCTCCGGTCAATAACCAATAGCGGGACCTGGATGCCCATATTGGTTCCTACATATTCTACGAAGATCTTTTATCGGTCAGACCGCATAACAACATACGTTGTTCCCTTTGTCATCGGTATGTTACTTGCCCGAGATTCGATCTTCGGTATCCAATACCTAGTTCAATCTCGTTACCGGCAAGTCTCTTTACTCGTTCCGTAATACATCATCCCGCAACTAACTCATTAGTTCCAATGCTTGCAAGGCTTAAGTGATGTGCATTACCGAGAGGGCCCAGAGATACCTCTTCGACGATCGGAGTGACAAATCCCAATCTCGAAATACGCCAACCCAACATGTATCTTTGGAGACACCTGTAGTGCACCTTTATAATCACCTAGTTACATTGTGACGTTTGGTAGCACACAAAGTGTTCCTCCGGTACACGGGAGTTGCATAATCTCATAGTCATAGGAACATGTATAAGTCATGAAGAAAGCAATAGCAACATACTAAACGATCGGGTGCTAAGCTAATGAAATGGGTCATGTCAATCAGATCATTCAACTAATGATGTGATCCCGTTAATCAAATGACAACTCTTTGTCCATGGTTAAGAAACATAACCATCTTTGATTAACGAGCTAATCAAGTAGAGGCATACTAGTGACACTCTGTTTGTCTATGTATTCACACATGTATTATGTTTCCGGTTAATACAATTCTAGCATGAATAATAAACTTTTATCATGATATAAGGAAATAAATAATAACTTTATTATTGCCTCTATGGCATATTTCCTTCAGTCTCCCACTTGCACTAGAGTCAATAATCTAGATTACACAGTAATGATTCTAACACCCATGGAGCCTTGGTGCTGACCATGTTTTGCTCGTGGAAGAGGCTTAGTCAACGGGTCTGCTACATTCAGATCCGTATGTATCTTGCAAAGCTCTATGTCTCCCACCTGGACTTGATCCCGGATGGAATTGAAGCATCTTTTGATGTGCTTGGTTCTCTTGTGAAATCTGGATTCCTTCCCCAAGGCAATTGCACCAGTATTGTCACAAAAGATTTTCATTGGACCCGATGCACTAGGTATGACACCTAGATCGGATATGAACTCCTTCATCCAGACTCCTTCGTTTGCTGCTTCCGAAGCAGCTATGTACTCCGCTTCACATGTAGATCCCGCCACGAAACATATCCTTAGTCCTTTTCAGGTACTTCAGGATGTTCTTGACCGTTGTCCAGTGATCCACTCCTGGATTACTTTGGTACCTCCCTGCTAGACTTATAGCAAGGCACACATCAGGTCTGTTACACAGCATTGCATACATGATAGAGCCTATGGCTGAAGCATAGGGAACATCTTTCATTTTCTCTTTATCTTCTGCAGTGGTCGGGCATTGAGTCTGACTCAATTTCACACCTTGTAACACAGGCAAGAACCCTTTCTTTTCTTGATCCATTTTGAACTTCTTCAGAATCTTGTCAAGGTATGTGCTTTGTGAAAGTCCAATTAAGCGTCTTGATCTATCTCTATAGATCTTAATGCCTAATATGTAAGCAGGTTCACCGAGGTCTTTCATTGAAAAACTCTTATTCAGGTATCCCTTTATGCAATCCAGAAATTCTATATCATTTCCAATCAGTAATATGTCATCCACATATAATATCAGAAATGCTATAGAGCTCCCACTCACTTTCTTGTAAATACAGGCTTCTCCGAAAGTCTGTATAAAACCAAATGCTTTGATCACACTATCAAAGCGTTTATTCCAACTTCGAGAGGCTTGCACTAGTCCATAGATGGATCGCTGGAGTTTGCACACTTTGTTAGCTCCCTTTGGATCGACAAAACCTTCTGGTTGCATCATATACAACTCTTCTTCCCGAAACCCATTCAGGAATGCAGTTTTGACATCCATCTGCCAAATTTCATAATCATAAAATGCGACAATTGCTAACATGATTCAGACAGACTTAAGCATCGCTACGGGTGAGAAGGTCTCATCGTAGTCAATCCCTTGAACTTGCCAAAACCCTTTTGCGACAAGTCGAGCTTTGTAGACAGTAATATTACCGTCAGCGTCGGTCTTCTTCTTGAAGATCCATTTATTCTCAATCGCTTGCCGATCATCGGGCAAGTCAACCAAAGTCCACACTTTGTTCTAATACATGGATCCCATCTCAGATTTCATGGCTTCAAGCCATTTTGCGGAATCTAGGCTCACCATCACTTCTTCATAGTTCGTAGGTTCATCATGATCTAGTAGTATGACTTCCAGAACAGGATTACCGTACCACTCTGGTGCGGATCTCACTTTGGTTGATCTACGAGGTTCAGTAGTATCTTGTTCTGAAGTTTCATGATTATTATCATTAGCTTCCTCACTTATTGGTGTAGGTGCCACAGAAACAGGTTTCTGTGATGCATTACTCTCCAACTAGGGAGTAGGTATAGTTACCTCGTCAAGTTCTACTTTCCTCCCACTCACTTCTTTCGAGAGAAACTCCTTCTCCAGAAAGTTTCCAAACTTAGCAACAAAAGTCTTGCCTTCAGATCTATGATAGAAGGTGTATCCAATAGTCTCCTTTGGATATCCTATGAAGACACATTTCTCTGATTTAGGTTCGAGCTTATCAGGTTGAAGCTTTTTCACATAAGCATCGCAGCCCCAAACTTTCAGAAACGACAACTTTGGTTTCTTGCCAAACCATAGTTCATAAGGAGTCGTCTCAACGGATTTTGATGGTGCCCTATTTAACGTGAATGCGGCCGTCTCTAAAGCATAACCCCAAAACGATAGCGGTAAATCAGTAAGAGACATCATAGATCGCACCATATCTAGTAAAGTACGATTACGACGTTCGGACACACCATTACGCTGTGGTGTTCCGGGTGGCGTGAGTTGCGAAACTATTCCGCATTGTTTTAAATGTACACCAAACTCGTAACTCAAATATTCTCCTCCACGATCAGATCGTAGAAACTTTATTTTCTTGTTACGATGATTTTCAACTTCACTCTGAAATTCTTTGAACTTTTCAAATGTTTCAGACTTATGTTTCATCAAGTAGATATACCCATATCTACTTAAGTCATCTGTGAAGGTGAGAAAATAACGATATCCGCCACGAGCCTCAATATTCATCGGACCACATACATCTGTATGTATGATTTCCAACAAATCTGTTGCTCTCTCCATAGTACCGGAGAACGGCGTTTTAGACATCTTGCCCTTAAGGCGCGGTTCGCAAGTACCAAGTGATTCATAATCAAGTGGTTCCAAAAGTCCATCAGTATGGAGTTTCTTCATGCGCTTTACACTGATATGACCTAAACGGCAGTGCCACAAATAAGTTGCACTATCATTATCAACTCTGCATCTTTTGGCTTCAACATTATGAATATATGTGTCACTACTATCGAGATTCAATAAGAATAGACCATTCTTCAAGGGTGCATGACCATAAAAGATATTACTCATATAAATAGAACAACCATTATTCTTTGATTTAAATGAATAACCGTCTCGCATCAAACAAGATCCAGATATAATGTTCATGCTTAACGCTGGCACCAAATAACAATTATTTAGGTCTAATATTAATCCCGAAGGTAGATGTAGAGGTAGCGTGTCGACCGCGATCACATCGACTTTGGAACCATTTCCCACGCGCATCGTCACCTCGTCCTTAGCCAATCTTCGCTTAATCTGTAGTCCCTATTTCGAGTTGTAAATATTCGCAACAGAACCAGTATCAAATACCCAGGTGCTACTGCGAGCATTAGTAAGGCACACATCAATAACATGTATATCACATATACCTTTGTTCACCTTGCCATCCTTCTTATCCGCCAAATACTTGGGGCAGTTTCGCTTCCAGTGACCAGTCTGCTTGCAGTAGAAGCACTCAGTTTCAGGCTTAGGTCCAGACTTGGGTTTCTTCTCTTGAGCAGCAACTTGCTTGCTGTTCTTCTTGAAGTTTCCCTTCTTCTTCCCTTTGCCCTTTTTCTTGAAACTAGTGGTCTTGTTGACCATCAACACTTGATGCTCCTTCTTGATTTCTACCTCCGCAGCTTTCAGCATCGCGAAGAGCTCGGGAATAGTCTTATTCATTCCTTGCATATTATAGTTCATCATGAAGCTTTTGTAGCTTGGTGGAAGTGATTGGAGAATTCTGTCAATGACGCTATCATCCGGAAGATTAACTCCCAGTTGAATCAAGTGATTACAATACCCAGACATCTTGAGTATATGCTCACTGACAGAACCATTCTCCTCCATCTTGCAGCTATAGAACTTATTGGAGACCTCATATCTCTCAATCCGGGCATTTGCTTGAAATATTAACATCAACTCCTGGAACATCTCATATGCCCCATGACGTTCAAAACGTCGTTGAAGTCCCGGTTCTAAGCCGTAAAGCATGGCACATTGAACTATCGAGTAGTCATCAGCTTTGCTCTGCCAGACGTTCATAACATCTGGTGTTGCTCCAGCAGCAGGCCTGGCACCCAGCGGTGCTTCCAGGACGTAATTCTTCTGTGCATCAATGAGGATAATCCTCAAGTTATGGACCCAGTCCGTGTAATTGCTACCATCATCTTTTAACTTTGCTTTCTCAAGGAACGCATTAAAATTCAACGGAACAACAGCACGGGCCATCTATCTACAATCAAACATACATAAGCAAGATACTATCAGGTACTAAGTTCATGATAAATTTAGGTTCAATTAATCATATTACTTAAGAACTCCCACTTAGATAGATATCCCTCTAATCCTCTAAGTGATTACATGATCCAAATTAATTAGACCATGTCCGATCATCACGTGAGATGGAGTAATTTCATTGGTGAACATCACTATGTTGATCATATCTACTATATGATTCACGCTCGACCTTTCGGTCTCCGTGTTCCGAGGCCATATCTGTATATGCTCTGCTCGTCAAGTATAACCTGAGTATTCCACGTGTGCAACTGTTTTGCACCCGTTGTATTTGAACGTAGAGCCTATCACACCCGATCATCACGTGGTGTCTCAGCACGAAGAACTTTTGCAACGGTGCATACTCAGGGAGAACACTTCTTGATAATTTAGTGAGAGATCATCTTATAATGCTACCGTCAATCAAAGCAAGATAAGATGCATAAAAGATAAACATCACATGCAATCAATATAAGTGATATGATATGGCCATCATCATCTTGTGCTTGTGATCTCCATCTCCGAAGCACCGTCGTGATCACCATCGTCACCAGCGCGACACCTTGATCTCCATCGTAGCATCGTTGTCGTCTCGCCAATCTTATGCTTCCACAACTATCGCTACCGCTTAGTGATAAAGTAAAGCATTACAGCGCGATTGCATTGCATACAATAAAGCGACAACCATATGGTTCCTGCCAGTTGCCGATAACTCGGTTACAAAACATGATCATCTCATACAATAAAATTTAGCATCATGTCTTGACCATATCACATCACAACATGCCCTACAAAAAAAAGTTAGACGTCCTCTACTTTGTTGTTGCAATTTTTACGTGGCTGCTACGGGCTTAAGAAAGAACCAATCTTACCTACGCATCAAAACCACAACGATAGTTTGTCAAGTTGGTGCTGTTTTAACCTTCGCAAGGACCGGGCGTAGCCACACTCAGTTCAACTAAAGTTGGAGAAACTGTCACCCGCAAGCCACCTATGTGCAAAGCACGTCGGGAGAACCGGTCTCGCGTAAGCGTACGCGTAATGTCGGTCCGGGCCGCTTCGTCCAACAATACCGCCAAATCAAAGTATGACATGCTGGTAAGCAGTATGACTTATATCGCCCACAACTCACTTGTGTTCTACTCGTGCATATAACATCAACATATAAAACCTAGGCTCGGATGCCACTGTTGGGGAACGTAGTAATTTCAAAAAAATTCCTATGCACACGCAAGATCATGCTGATGCATAGCAACGAGAGGGGAGTGTGTGATCTACGTACCCTTGTAGATTGACAACGGAAGCGTTAGGTTGATGTAGTCGTACAGCTTCACGGCCCGACTGATCAAGCACCGAAACTACGGCACCTCCGAGTTCTAGCACAGGTTCAGCTCGATGACGATCCCCGGACTCCGATCCAGCAAAGTGTCGGGGAAGAGTTCCGTCAGCACGACGGCGTGGTAACGATCTTGATGTACTAATGTCGCAGGGCTTCGCCTAAGCACTTCTACAATATTATCGAGGACTATGGTGGAAGGGGGCACCGCACACGGCTAAGAATATGATCATGTGGATCAACTTGTGTCTCTAGGGGGTGCCCCTGCCTCCGTATATAAAGGCTCAAAGGGGGGGCGGCCAAGAGGAGGCGCGCCAGGAGGAGTCCTACTCCCTCCGGGAGTAGGACTCCCCCCCTTTTCCTAGTTGGAATAGGATTCGCGGAGGGGGGAAAGAGGAGATAGAGGAGGAAGGGGGGCCGGCCCCCTCTCCTTGTCCTATTCAGACCAAGGGGGGAGGGGCGCGCGGCCCATCTCTGGACACCTCTCCTCTCTTCCACTAAGGCCAACTAAGGCCCATATACCTCACGGGGGGTTCCGGTAACCTCCCGGTACTCCGGTAAAATCCCGATTTCACCCGGAACACTTCCGATATCCAAACATAGGCTTCCAATCTATCAATCTTTATTTTTGGACCATTTCGAGACTCCTCGTCATGTCCGTGATCACATCCGGGACTCCGAACAACCTTCGGTACATCAAAACGCATAAACTCATAATATAACTGTCATCAAAACCTTAAGCGTGCGGACCCTACGGGTTCGAGAACAATGTAGACATGACCGAGACACGTCTCCGGTCAATAACCAATAGCGGGACCTGGATGCCCATATTGGTTCCTACATATTCTACGAAGATCTTTTATCGGTCAGACCGCATAACAACATACGTTGTTCCCTTTGTCATTGGTATGTTACTTGCCCGAGATTCGATCGTCAGTATCCAATACCTAGTTCAATCTCGTTACCGGCAAGTCTCTTTACTCGTTCCGTAATACATCATCCCGCAACTAACTCATTAGTTCCAATGCTTGCAAGGCTTAAGTGATGTGCATTACTGAGAGGGCCCAGAGATACCTCTCCGACGATCGGAGTGACAAATCCCAATCTCGAAATACGCCAACCCAACATGTACCTTTGGAGACACCTGTAGTGCACCTTTATAATCACCCAGTTACGTTGTGACGTTTGGTAGCACACAAAGTGTTCCTCCGGTACACGGGAGTTGCATAATCTCATAGTCATAGGAACATGTATAAGTCATGAAGAAAGCAATAGCAACATACTAAACGTTCGGGTGCTAAGCTAATGAAATGGGTCATGTCAATCAGATCATTCAACTAATGATGTGATCCCGTTAATCAAATGACAACTCTTTGTCCATGGTTAGGAAACATAACCATCTTTGATTAACGAGCTAGTCAAGTAGAGGCATACTAGTGACACTCTGTTTGTCTATCTATTCACACCTGTATTATGTTTCCGGTTAATACAATTCTAGCATGAATAATAAACTTTTATCATGATATAAGGAAATAAATAATAACTTTATTATTGCCTCTAGGGCATATTTCCTTCATGGGGGCCACCCCCTTGTGAGCTGCCTTGCCTCTCGCCTATGGCCCATATGGCCCATTACTTCCCCCGGGGGGTTCCAGTAACCCCTCGGTACTCCGATAAAAACCCGAAATACTCCGAAACCATTCCGGTGTCCAAATACTATCGTCCAATATATCAATCTTTACCTCTCGGCCATTTTGATACTCCTCGTCATGTCCGTGATCTCATCTAGGACTCCTAACAATCTTCGATCACCAAAACACATAACTCATAATACAAATCGTCATTGAATGTTAAGCGTCCGGACCCTACAGGTTCGAGAACTATGTACACATGACCGAGACACATCTCTGATCAATAACCAACAACAGAATCTGGATGCTCATATTGGTTCCTACATATTCTACGAAGATCTTTATCGGTCAAACCGCAATGACAACATACGTCATTCCTTTGTCATCGGTATGTTACTTGCCCGAGATTCTATCATCGGTATCTTCATACCTAGTTCAATCTCTTTACCGGCAAGTCTCTTTACTCGTTCCGTAATGCATAATCCCGTAACTAACTCATTAGTCACATTGCTTGCAAGGCTTATCATGATGTGCATTACCGAGAGGGCCCAGAGATTCCTCTCCGATACTCGAAGTGACAGATCCTAATCTCGATCTATGCCAACCCAACAAACACCTTTTGAGATACATGTAGAGCATCTTTATAATCACCCAGTTATGTTGTGACATTTGATAGCACACCAGGTATTCCTCCGGTATTCGGGAGTTGCATAATCTCATAGTCAAAGGAATATGTATAAGTCCTGAAGAAAGCAATAGCAATAAAATTTAACGGTCATTATGCTAAGCTAACGGATGGGCTTGTCCATCACATCATTCTCCTAATGATATGATTCCGTTCATCAAATGACAACACATGTCTATGGTCAGGAAACTTTAACCATCTTTGATTAACGAGCTAGTCAAGTAGAGGCATACTAGGGACACTTTGTTTTGTATATGTATTCACACATGTATCCTTCGATAATTAAGCTTGCTCAGTAGAAAGTAATATTTGCAACATTAATGGTCTAGTGGCTTGGAATTTATTTTGTTTGCATGTAGTAGTCCTGTTGGGAGCATGGATTTTTCCTAAATTTATATTTCTTTGCACTTTATGAATAAGCTGATATGCTTCTTTTATGCTCTTGTTTAAATAAAGTATAATATGATCCTATTTAAAAATGCACACCACGCCCCGCATCGCTCTCATGGAGAGCTTGGGAGACAAACCTAGTTGCCGCAGCCGACAGCCCAGTATCCACTCGATCCTCCCACACAGCAGTCGGATGAAGCATGCGGGCCAAGTCCACACAGTCTTATTAGCCATAGTCTTGATCTTGTATCAGTTAGGGGTTGTTAGTTGCACGCGTTGTGTTTGTTAGCAGCTAGCTGCATGCATGGAAGGAGACGACCGAGCCGTGTGGCCGTTCTGTAAGGTGAGCATGGCCTGCATGAAAGGAGAGCTGGATAAGGGCATGTACAATGGTGCTATCTTAGCAATGCCACGTAGGATAAATGATGAGGTAGAGGAGAGAGAACTTATAAGAAAAGGTTTGTCTTCTCTTATTTAAGATAAGACAAGAGATGCTCTCTTAGCATAATTTGTCTCACCATGTTTTAAGAAATGACTACTTATTGAAGATAAGGCTAAGATATAACCTATTGTAGATATATTTTTTTATCATTTCTTAATTACATACAAGACTTAAAATAAGATTGTCTTATCAATCATTGTACATGCCCTAAGGATGCGAGCATGTATGTAGTGGCTTGGTCATAGGTAGTTGCCATTGCATTTGGATAATAGAGATAGATTAGTTAGTCAGTTAGTGCATGTAGCTGGGGTAATGGGTCAAGTGGTGGTCGAGCGCAGCGGAAGCGTGGTGTTAGTTGTCGGGCTAGGCTGGGTGTGAGACCCTTGTAGTTGGCTATTTAAAGTGAATGGAAAAAATGGAGGCCGTGAGGGCAGAAAAACAATGTAGTCTCACGTGTGACCAAGGAAGTGTTCTGGCCAAAGCCACTGGTCATCTTTCTTGGTTGTGTGCGTGTGTGCGGGTTCTTGTGTTCTTGAGAGAAACCATGAGAGAAGAGAGTTGTGCGAGGTAGCACAAGGAAGAAGAAGCGGCGCTGCGCATCAAGGCGGCGCCAACAATTGGTATCAGAGCGATCATGTTTGAGGGGCGGTCGTGGCGTGCGGCGATGTCCGCGGCGCGCGCGGCGAGCGCGACCGACATGGAGGCATTGGCTGCGGTGGGCGGCGAGTCCGCGGCAATGCAGTGTGATGACGTGCGCGCGACGAGCAGCGGCGGTCGCGGAGGCAAGGCGGCGCGCGGTGAGCGTTTGGTGCGGTCGGGCTCGTCGCGCGCGTCGGGTGCGCGCAGGACGTGCGGGACGCACTAGTGCGGTCGGGCTCGTCGGGCGCGTCGGGTGCGCGCGGGACATGCGGGACGCACAAGGACGCCAGGCGTGTGTCGCTGGTGTAGAAGGAGCTCGGCGTATGTCATAGGGGTCGTGACGGAGCATGGTGCGACCAGCGTCGATGCGTCAGGTCGGGTCCGCGGACTGAGTCGCAGCCGTGACGACGACAATGACAGGAGCTGCAGCAACTCCAGTGACAGCAGGCACACGACATGTCGCAGCGGGCGCGGAGGTCCGTGATGACGGCGAGCCGGCGGCACATCACAGCATCGGGTGGAGGCGCTGCACGACCATGGCGGAGGCTGCGGCGGCTCGGTGCAACGGCCATGCAGCGACGACCGATGACGAGCCATTCAAGACTACAGGGGAAATTATTAGCCATAGTGTTGATCTTGCATCAGTTAGGGATTGTTAGTTGCACGCGTTGTGTTTGTTAGCAGCTAGCTGCATGCATGGAAGGAGACGACCGAGCCGTGTGGCCGTTCCGTAAGGTGGGCATGGCCTGCATGCAAGGAGAGCTGGATAAGGATGCGAGCATGTATGTAGTGGCTTGGTCATAGGTAGTTGCCATGGCATTTGGATAATAGAGATAGATTAGTTAGTCAGTTAGTGCATGTAGCTGGGGTAATGGGTCAAGTGATGGCCGAGCGCAGCGGAAGTGTGGTGTTAGTTGTCGGGCTAGGCTGGGTGTGAGACCCTTGTACTTGGCTATTTAAAGTGAATGGAAAAAATGGAGGCCGTGAGGGCAGAAAAACAATGTAGTCTCACGTGTGACGAAGGAAGTGTTCTGGGCAAAGCCACTGGTCATTTTTCTTGATTGTGTGCGTGTGTGTGCAGGTTCTTGTGTTCTTGAGAGAAACCATGAGAGAAAAGAGTTGTGCGAGGTAGCACAAGGAAGAAGAAGCGGCGCTGCGCATTGAGGCGGTGCCAACAAGTCGGCAGTGGCAACAGGGCCTCCTCTCCTTGATAGTTGTAGTGGGTCGTGCAGCTGCAGCCTGCAGCGATCTTCTATGTGCAGTTGTAAAGGCATGGTGATGCGCTCGTGGTGGAAATGGCGACATGAGCGGTGTTACCGGTGGGAGTTTCTCGGCAGTAGGGGTTTCTCGGGCAGGCTGATGCTCCTAGGTTGTGTCGTACTTGTAAATGAGAGCCTAAGTCCCCTGGATTTGGATGCTCTCCTCTGGCTGGCTGAGACTCTCACGACGTGTGTGGGCTGGATCCGGGCCTGCAGGGTGGTAGCCCAATTTGTTGGTAGGGTGCGCGGAAATGGAGCCGGCGTCATGTGGCTGGTGGCTCTAGCATGTGAGGGCATCTCCAGCCGCGCCCCCAACAGGGCCCCCCAGGCCACTTTTTCGGCGCCGGCGCTGAAAAAACGGCCCAGTCGCGTCCCCAGGACGCCGAAAATCGCCGGTTCGGACCTTTTTTCCGCCCGGCGGTCACAGGCCAAACCCGGCGCGCTGGGGAGCAGTTGGGGGCTCCGGCGCTAGGGAAAAGCACGCCTGGCCCACACCGACAGGGGAAAAGTCAAGGTTTTCTTCCCCCGACTCGCCTCGCACCCCCCGCGCCCTCGGCCACCACTAGCTATATCCTGGCGACGGCCGCCGCCCTACTCCGCTAGATAGCCATTCCCCGCCGGAAAATAGCAGCGCTTCGCCGCGGCAGCCCCTCCCACAGCAGTTGGGCGTTTCCGGCCGCGGAGGCGCGGTTTAACGGCGGGTACATGCCCACCGAGCGCAAGGTGTTCGGCGTTTTGCCTGCCTCGGCGATGGACTCGGATGAGGAGGAAGAGTTCGCCGCGCTGCTGGAGGAGGAAGCCATGGCCGACGTCCAGGAAGAAGAGCATCTCATGGTACTCGCCGCCCTCGCCCAGCTGCTGGCGAGCAATGAAAAGCCGCGACGAGGTGGCTCGGCGCCGGGGCGGATGAAAGCAAAGAACCGGCATCGTCTGCAAGGCTACTGCATGCTCTACTCCGACTACTTCGCCGATGCTCCACTTCATGGCGGGAGAACATTTCAGCGACGTTATCGGATGAGCCGAAAGCTCTTCCTCAGGATTGTGAATTCCATCCGGGAGTTCGACAACTACTTCAAGTGCAAGATGGATTGCACTGGCGCTCTTGGATTCACCTCCATCCAGAAGTGCACGACAGGGATGAGGATGCTTGCATATGGAGCTCCCAGTGATTCACTCGACGACTATGGGTGCATGGCCGAGTCCACCAGCATAGTGTTTCTACAAGTTCTGTCGGGCAGTGGTGGGAGTGTTTGGGCCAGAATACTTGAGAACACCCAATGCGGAAGACACTGCTCGGATCCTAGCCCAGAATGCAGCAAGAGGGTTTCCTGGGATTCTTGGAAGCATCGACTGCATGCATTGGAAATGGAAGAATTGCCCATTTGGTTGGCAGGGGATGTACAAAGGCGCCAAAGGCGGTTGCAGTGTGGTGCTTGAGGCGGTAGCCACACAGGACCTCTGGATTTGGCACTCCTTCGTTGGTATGCCAGGAACTCACAATGACATCAACGTGCTGCAGTGCTCTCTTGTTTTTGCCAAGCTCGTTGAGGGCCATTCTCCTCCGATGAACTTCGAGATCAATGGGCACCAATACAACAAGGGGTACTATCTAGCTGACGGCATCTATCCGAGATGGTCGACATTTGTGAAGACGATCTCAAACCCCGGCAGGAGGCAAGAACGCCTGGTTTGCGAAGCTTCAGGAGGCTTGCAGGAAGGATGTCGAGCAGGCATTTGGTGTGCTCCAATCTCGATTTGCTGTTATTCGGTACCCCGCTCAGACCTGGTCCAAAGATCAAATGTGGGAGATTATGACTTGTTGTGTCGTCTTGCACAACATGATCATCGAGAGCGAGTAAGAAGACCCAGTGTTTGACACTGAACCATACTACAGGCAGGGTCCTCTAGCCGAAGTTGATCACCAGCTACCGGCAACTTGGACTGCCTATCTTAGTATGCGTCAGGAGATCCGAGACCCATAGGTGCATCATCAACTGCAGAAAGATCTGATTGAGCACCTATGGAGGCTCAAGGGGGACGCCGTGTGATGAAATACGAATTTTTATTTGTTGAACTATATAATTTGTATTGAACTATTTGTTGTTGTACTATTTTGTTGAAGTATTTGATTTTTCTATAATGAAATATGTGATAAGAAATAATTGTGTTGATAATTGAACGCCGAGACATGGCGAAACCACGCCGAATATGGGCCTATTCTCGCCCATATGGGCCCTTTATTCGCCGAAATTGAGCTGCAAAGTGGGCCAATTTCGGCGCCTGGGGGCAACGACTGGGCGCAAAACCGCCCCCAGCGCCGATGGTATCGCCGGCTCGCCCCCAGGGGGCGATTTTTATGCGTCCTGGGGGGTCCAACGGCTGGAGATGCCCTGACCAGGGTGTGTTGCGGCGGTGTGGCTGTAGGTCTTTCCTGAAGGTGCAGATGATGAACTCCGCCATGCAACATTTGTGGCTACGCTACATGGGGAGGTTGTAGTGGGCAAGTGTTCTGGCTGGAATCACTATTGGTTGGAGGAAGTTCAACTGAATCCGGATAAAGGCCCATCTCTAATCATGATACGAGCCTTTGACGGTGCCATCCGTGTATGTTGTGCCTTGTTGAAGGCATCGATAGGGTGCTATCTCATCCATTTCATGTGATAGCACCAGGGGAACCACTAGAACCGCGGGTCAGTTGTTGGCGGCACATTGGCGGCGTTTCCTTTTGAGGGCATTGATTTGGAGTTTGATCCAGCTTTTGAGACCAGTGGATATGTTTAGAGGTTGGGTCTAGCGTGATATCTTGTGTGGCAACACTGACGATGCCAAGCGGTGTTTGGGTCATGGTATGGTTTTGTAGTCGGCTTTCCAGCGTGTTTGCATTTCTCCTTGCTTTGTTCCGTTGCTAAGGAGTCGGAGCTTTGGTGGTGGGGTCCGAGCGGAGACGATGACGAGCGATGACTGTTGGCTGCAAAGATCCTCTTTGGTAAAATCGGAGCTGCCTTGCCACTTGTGCATGTGGTTGGTTGTTTGCCGTAGGCCGGCGAGGACTCGGGATAACTGTTTCATTGGAATCCTTGTGGATGGTTCAATGCAGTGAAGTCGGAATCGCTTGCTAGGGGATAAGCAATGATTGTTACTCTTGCACACAACCTTGATGGTGGCCTTCCTTTTGAGAGTTTGTGTCGAGTGCATGTTGGTAGTGAGGCCGTTCAGTTGTGCCTCGTGTTTTGAGGTGTGTTGTAATCATTTTTGCCTGGTTGTCAACTAATTAACCGGGCAACTGTTTTCTTTGTCTATGGATTGAGGCCAAAGGGCCCCGGTTTGAAAAAATGAGCCTAATTTTAAAGTATACTTTTATATTTACTAGACAAATGAAACCCCTCCAGTCCATAACCATGATCCACCTTTTAGACATGGATGGTGCATCCGCGTACAGTTCATGGTGTGTCCATGTGTTTGACCTATTTGCGCAGTATGGAGGTTGTTTGTTGTGGACATGAGGGGCAATTGTCCTACTTATGAGGCTGGTGAATCTGCAAGGCGGTCGGAATGTTGGATTAATCCGTTCGTAACCTTACATATAGCATCCCTCCCTCTCCCGTTGACGACAGTCGAAGGAGGTGCAAAAGTGGCCGAAAGCGAGCAGATGAGGCTCTAAAGATGCGTCTAGTATTTTCTCCTGTGGCATGGGCAGGCTTCGCTCTCTCATCGCCGTCATCTAGCTAGTAAGAGGTTGTCAGCTAGTAGAGAGCCTGCCGATTGTGAGAGGTCGAATACAAATATGTATGCACTCTTGGGTGAAAACTCAACTAGATCAGGCAATCGCAACATGCGCGCCTCCTGTCCTTGTTGAGGATTTTGCTCAAAGTGCAACTTCGGAGATGAAAATCCCAAGTTCAACCTTAGGTTGGACCCATCAAGATGAGCACAAGTACAATGGTCCCTTCCTGAAGGCTTTCTCTAGTGTACCGTATCTCGGTTCTTTAGTTACATGCATGCTGGCGGCGCTTTGGTGTTGTTTCCTCCTTGGGGGCGTCATTCTTGGAGGTGTACACGGATTCGAGGGACCAGTGGGCGGTTTTTTGGTGGAGCGGTGCTTCATCCTGCACATTGATGACGATGGATCTCGGCGGCGTGGTGCAGTGGAGACTCGGCGCCCGATGCGCGGTGCTGGACTCGCGCAGGAGGAGGTTGCTGTCTGGCGTCATGGTGACGTCGATGGCAGAGTGGCCAGACAAGGTAGAAGCCTCAATATGATCTGAAGACCTGTGGAAGATGGCGGCGATGACACACGAGTGCGTCTGACCGGATTGTGTCCCAGACCCGGTATGTGGCTCGGCTGGGGCTTCCGAATGAGTTTCGGCTTCCGACTTTTGATGTTAGGCTTAGGTGAGTGGTTTGGGTAGTGGCCCAGCTAGCACCCCTTCATCATATTGGATAGGAGTAGCGGCATATGTTGTCAAGATGATGGATTCAGGCACATTGTTGTAATACTTTGTAAGGTCTTCGAGAATAATCAATAAAGTGGCCGTATGCATCTCCCACATGCAGAGCCTGGGGGTCATCCTTCTTTTCTAAAAAAAAAGTTACATGCATGCCACTCGTCTGTTTGGTATATGGTCTATGGTCATAGGACTTATGGTAGATAGCGGAGATACTTTCATGATGACGTTCGATCTAGATGGCTTTGAGGATTTTTCTTTATTTATTTTTGTAAATCGATTTATTTGACATCGATATATGGCTTTCCACCGAATAATTAATAATATATGATGCAGACATTAGGGATTATCCTCCTCATCAAAAAAACAACATTATTTACTCCTGGTGCATCTCAAGCTGCCTAATGGAGAAGCAATGAGCTTAGCAACCCAAGCATCACCATCTTGGTTGTCCACCTGTATAGTCTCGATTGGCATAAAATTGAAGTATATATGTTAGAACTTAGAACTACCATGTGTGGTTTAAGATTGGGTAGATGAAAAGGATGGTCAGCCGGCTTGCAGAAATAAAAAGGGTAAGTGGTTGTAGAAATTATGTAAGTAAAGAGGGGTAATTAATGAATACTTCCAGCAGTTTCTTTAAGCAAGTAAAAATTGATACTGGCAAAATTGAAGTGTAGTGAAACAAGAAGTGAGTGATAATGATAGTGGTAAAAACATGGAAGAAACTGCACGAAACAACATCGCTTGACTGACTGAACCAAAGTCTAACAACTAATCGAATTAACGGATATGAAAAGGTTTGGATATATATGATGTCGTTCATTAAAAAGGAGAAAGATAGATGAACTCCTATGTATGGTACTCAGTATACCGATAATATGTAAGACTACTGAGACAAGTAATTTGGGATGCAGGGAGTACACAACAAGAACGGTAGTATTGACTGAAGTGGGTTGCTAGAATTTCAAACTAGATATGGGTAATTCAAAGATATAAGCGCAAGGGAAGATAATGCTAGTACAAATGAACTGTGCATGTCTTTCGTCCTGGCCAACCAACGCGCTTGGTCTAGAGCAGCTGACGATGCTGCCCATAACCATTTGCTCTTACCGGTCTACTAGCTAGCTCCTCAGTTCTCACCTAAGAGACATCAACTATGCATCAATCCTGTAAGCATTTTCTTCTCGGCGAATATTAGTGACTGGAATCTTTCGCGCGATGAGAGAAAGCCAGAGATCAGAGCACTGGATGTCATGTCTCAATTTTCGCTCATCTGTTACAGGGACCGAACCGAGGGAGAGCAAGGCTGGGGAGAAGGGCTCAAGTCCGTCAGAATGGAGGCGGGGTTGGCCGAGGCGAGAGTCCAGTCTTGAAAAGGTGCAAACTGCAACTGCACTGACTGGCTATAGGCAAGTGTGCACACGCCACGCTGAAGACTTGCACGGCCAAGGAGATACATTGATGGACATCTTCTTGTCCCGATGCCTCTCAAGCCAACTAATGGACATGTCAACGAACTACCAAAAGAGAATATTGATTTCATCATTTTGATTTTCAATCAGACTACCTATATCGATAGGCCGAAGCAACTGAAGTTCCTATTTTGGAACTGCCATATGGTTTCAGATAAGAGGGTCGGAGAGGATGGAGGGCTTACATAAATGAGAAGGCAAGTAGAGTTGTAGAGGGTAAGGAGGGGTATAGTAGTTAATTCACAGTTAACATAAGACCATAAAGCAAATAAAAATTGACATGTTAAATGGAAGCATACTGAAGAGAGAAGAAAGTAAAGGCAACAGTAGCGGGACTATGGAGAAAACGAGTCAGCTAATCTTTTTTTTTACGAACAAGGCAAGAGCTCTGCCAATTTCATTAAGAGAGAAAAAGGCAAATACAGATTTAACCGGTTTATAAGGAAAACAAGGACGAAAACCGATGTAAGCCAAC
Organism: Triticum monococcum; assembly: GCA_034509565.1. Lineage (NCBI taxonomy): Eukaryota > Viridiplantae > Streptophyta > Magnoliopsida > Poales > Poaceae > Triticum > Triticum monococcum. The sequence goes on from CM067847.1 coordinate 704,959,661, forward strand.
ACTAACAACACAAACAGCCAAACACCACCTAACATACCACGATCCGGAGCGATTTTGAGAAGATCTTCGAAGACATCTTCATGAAGGAAAAAACGACGCCCTTGGGCGCTGCCATCACCAGCATCAACCCCATCGATCAATAAGCTTTCGCCCAGACCCATGCACGACCGCCCCACCGAACATTGGTAAAGGTCCGGCCTAGCCATCAGCCTTCAACGCCATTCCCCTCCGATCGGCAATAGTTCATGTGAAGAAGTGCTCTTCGACAATGCCTCCAAGACGATGAGGATGCCCACAGGCGCCAACATCATCGGCAACGACCCCCGTCGAAGAACAAAGCTTTCGTCCAGAGCCTTATGCCTCGCCACCTCTAACCCAGGGTAGGAGCCAGGCCGCTGCGAACATCAACAGAGGAGAACCAAACCAAAGGAAGAAGAACGACCATGGCCTCCACAACACCATGAAGGGCTGCCTGCATCAGCGCCAGCACCACCACTTTAGCCACCACTGCCCAGCACGGGACTGCGGCAATAACGCACAACCACCGTTCCGAGGCCGCCGCCCTGACATCTAGCTAGGAGCCGCCCACCTACGCCGTCATGACACACGCCTTGACACCGCAACTGCCGAAGATGGGGAGGTCAGGTCTGGCCAATAGGCCAAGCCCAGCCGCCACCCGCACAAACTCGGCATCGATGCTCTCGGATCACAACCTCCACCACCAGCACTGTGGACGGGGGAGGCCAGATCTAGCCATGTGCGGCCAGATCCGGCCGCCACCCACTTGGAGACGCCCACCGCAGCACTCCGAGCGACTCGTCGGCCTGTCGCCCACCGCTGGTGCCAACCGACCGCAGACCCACCAAGGAGTCGTCGTGCTCACCTGGCCAGGGCACCCCCCCACCGCCCTCGAAAGGGGAGGGGGCGCCGCCACCGCGTCACCTACAGGCGACGCCACCGGCCCAGGGAAATCTCCGAGAGAGAGGTGGTTGGGCGGCTGGATCCCGTCGCCCCCGGTTCATCCAGGCAGCACAACTTAGGAAAGGAAGTTAGGGGAGCTAGAGTAACCTGACATTTCTTCCCTGCTGCTTCATGATCTGTGCTCATTTCAAATTTTAAAAGACAAATTTTAGTTTTTAAAAGATCCATTCTAATCATTACTCTTTCCATTACAAAGTAAGTGTCGCTGATTTAGTACACAATTGTACTAAATAAGATTTAGTAATAAGTATCGATAATTTAGTACAAAGTTGTACCAAATCAGCAGCATTTATTTTGGAAAGGAGGGAGTATAATACTATTTCAATTCTGAAAAGATCCATTTTGATTTGGGATTTCTATTTCCATGCCCTTCCTTCCTTAGTTGTGAACAGTTTTGCCTATGGCATCTAAATTTCCTCACTTTTCCCCTCTACCACTCACCCCATTCTCACAAAATCCAAAACGAAGCCTTGTCGTCGGTTCACAACAGTTGACTGTTACCTGCTTAGTTACTAAAGACTGGGGTCGGATATCATATGACATGTGAGTAGCATATGACAGGTGGGTCGTGGCCTTCCCTCTTATGATGATTGGGACCTAGGCTGGGTGAGCTATCACTTTATGTTTTCTAAATTAGCCCGAGCACGAGCAACCTCATTACCCATGCAGCCCCACCCAACCCAACGCAGCCGCCGCCATCATGCCCCTAGCAGCCCCGCTGCCCCTCCAACCCATCTGCAGGAACCACCTGATATCGTTGGTCGGCCGGTACGTTCTTAATCGAAACCCTAAAAGTTAGGATTCCTTTATAAGTTGATTGAATGGGTGATTGACCATTTGAATTGTTGTTCACCGAGTTGCTCGAGTTTGCAAATATGATCGACGTCAATTCAGGATTGGATTCGTGCATGTGGTAGTCGTGGCAGCTAGTTTTGAAATAGAAAGCCCTAAAAATTAGGATTCATTGACCCCATTTTAGACTATGTGATAATTTTCATCCGAATAATCGAGTTCTTTAACTCTTTGACTTGCAAATTTGGTCTTTGGTTGATGCGTAGGAGGTTCTGGATGAAAGAGGGCGATGGAGGAGGAGGAGGGCGCCTAGCGGCGGCTAGGATTCCCTCCCATCGCGGGCGACTCTGGACGTCGGACTCAAACATCATCAAATGATAATGATCATATAATATGAGTTTGGTGGCCCCCAAAATAAGCATACAAAATCCATCTCATTTCTCATGAAATTATTGATTTCACCACTAGAAAATTTGGTCGAGTTGCTATAGATTTCAAGGGGTGTGAGAGTATTCATGCGCGGTACGAGCATTTGTGCAAAGCCATGTAGCAAGCCCCGTGCTTTTTTCTGTCTCTCGTCATGTCAGCCACACGAAACAAAAGCTTTTTCCAGAGCATTTTTCATTCGTGCACGCGTGTGTGATGTGACGCTCATGCCAGAAGCTTAACCAAGAACCCAAAAAAAAGAAAAAAGAAAAAATTACACATGAGAACATATAATACAAAAAATGTTAACCATTTGTTTAGAAAATGTTAAACATGTATAAAAAATGTTTCATATATATATATATAATCTAAAAAAGTAGAAAACCGAACATATAATCTAAAAAATTTAATCATGTATTTAGAAATGTTAAAACATGCATAATTGTTTTTGATACACATAAAAGATGTACATTATGTGTGAAAAATGTAGAGATGTGTGGGACAACCTACAAATCAGAAGAAAACCATGAACCACAATGAAAATCAAAGAAAAAAATAAAAACAAGAAAAAAGAAACAAAACTAAAGAAAAGAAGAAAAAGGAAAACCCAAAGAATACCTAGGAATAACTCCAAAGAAAAAAATGGTAAATGAATATGAAGAAGAAAGTCCAAAGAAAACCGATAAAACCAAGAAAGAGACAAATAATAGCTGAAGAAAAACAAAAACAGAGAAAAATGGAAAACAAACCTGATGAAACTAGCAGCGAAGCGAACGCCAGCGACAGCGAGCGAGCGAGCACAGGCGCGTAAATGGGCCGGCCTGCAAAACATCTGAGCCGAAGCGTATCGCCGTACTGCTTCCGTTATACTAGTAGCTCACTGCACACCGGTGCAGCCTCACAGCACATCTGTGTTGGCAATTCCTATTTGACACTCCCAAGCGTCCAACTGCAGCGCTTTCGCTGAAGCGCACGAGCGAGCACCGTGAAACTGGCCGGCCCTCTTCAAGAGTTAAGGCATTACCAGGCAAATCATTTTTTTTCTTTTTTTCTTTTGGTGGTTTTTTTGGTTTTTCCTGTTTCCCTTTTTCTTTTTTCTTTTTACTATTTCTTATTTTTTGCTTCTGTTTCTATTTCTTTTCATTTTATTTCCATTTTAAACTTTGTTTTCAAAAAAAAGTTTGAAATTAATTTTTTTTTCCCAATGTCAAAAATTGTTCACGGTTATCAAATTTTGTTCACTTTAAAAAAATTACAATTCAAAAATTGTTCAACATATATCAAAAAAATTTGCACTATGTATTTAAATATTGTTCGGCGCATATCACAATGGGCGACGCTAGGCATCCACCGGCGGATAACAGAAAAAGATCGACCCCATCCCTGACCATTGGATGGGCTGCAGATGGACGTCCGATCTATTCACGTGACGACTCATCTTTGCAACAAATGTGTTGCTGCAGTCCGCCTTATGAAACAGCTTGCTTGTTGCAATCACGCAAATATCTTAGCTGAAAATTTCCGCAACAATTGTCATGCTACAAAATTTTTCCGCAACAGGGGTATTGTTGCAGAAAATAAAATTAGCCAAAAATTTCCGCAACAATTATCTTGCTACAGAATTTTTCCACAACAGAGGTATTGTTGTAGAAAATAAAATTAGCCGAAAATTTCTGCAACAATTGTCTTGCTACAGAATTATTCCGCAACGGAGGTCTTGTTGCAGAAAATAAAATTAGCCAAAATTTCCCGTAACAATTGACTTGCTATAAAAAAAATTCTACAACAGAGATCTTGTTGCAGAAAATAAAATTAGCCGGTGATTTAACAGAGAAGAGACATAGACGATAGGAGGGGATTGGAGACATCTTTCTAGACGATGTGATGCTTCTGGTTCTACCGTAGGAGGACATAAGGTAGCGGTGTGGGGCCCAGAAAGGCACGTGGTGAGCGGAGCGGGTGACGGACGCGCGTCCTAAAATCAGCCGGTTGAGGTAAAGCTTTTCCCTATCACAATATGTTCAATGTGTACTTAGAAATTGTTCATTGTATACCACAAAAATGTTCGGTGTGTAACTAAAAAAATTTCAACCTATATCACAAAAATATTCAACGTGTATTTAAATATTATTCAGCATATATTAAAAAATTAAGGTATATTATAAAATTTGACCATGTATAATTTTTTTCAAGTTTTTCAATTTTTTCACGTTTTAGAAAAATTGTTCGCGCTTTAAAGGTTGTTCAAATTTTTGTTCACGTTTTCAAACATTATTCCACTTTTTGAAAAAATCAGGTTTTTCCAAGAAATATTTGATATTTTTTTAAATAAAAGATGCCGATGTAGCTAGTGTTAAGTACTCGCACTCCATTTTAGCCAAGCACGAGCGGCTACAAACTGTGATTTATTGCTTGCCGTCAGGAGTTCGACTCCACGTGCCTGCTTTTAATTTTCGTGAAGTTTTACATTCAACCCCTTTGAATGGGCCGGCCCGTTTGCACGTCGTTCAGCGAAAGCTCAGCTGTTTGCCGCTGACGAGCGTCCTATAGGACCTCTCATCATTGTTACCTGCATCGTATGTCGGGGCTGCGTTGAATGGAAAAATGGACATTAAAGCTTCATTTTTACTGTGTTGTTAGATTGTTCATCTATTTTAGTATGTTTGCATTTCCATTATATTTGGTTGTTATGTTTAGGATCATATAAATATATTATTGTACTCTGTTTGTGTGTAAAACTAGTTTGGTTTTGTACCAAATTTCCTTATACTTTAGAGTCCTTCTCACCTTAAAAAAATCGTCCTTGGCCACCGGTCTGAATGTAGCATTGTAGCAATATACGTCGGAGGAACAAAATGTGTTTTCGTGAAAGAGAATTCAGAATGATAACGATCATATAATATGAGCTTGGTATCCCCCAAAATAAGCATGCAAAGTCCATCTCACTCCTTGTGAAATGATTGATTTCATGACTAGACAATTTGGTCGAGTTGCTGTAGGTTTCAAGGGGTGTGACAGTATTCATGCGCGACCCGAGCATCTATACAAAGCCATGAAGCAATCACGGTGCTTTTTTTTTTCTGCCTCTAGTCATGTCATCCACACAAAACAAAAGCTTTTTCCAGAGCATTTTTCACACGTGCACGCATGTGTGATGTGATGCTCATGCCACAAGCTTAACCAAGAACCAACGAGCCATCCATGCTCTAACCGTGTAGAATACCGCTTAGGAAAATTGTTTGTGTCGTGTCAGTACTGTCGACTGCCCTTCATTTTCCTCTAGGTCTACCATGAGATTGTTGATTGCAACTTCACAGGCTGAGACCGAGCTAGGTTGCTTCATGTCAAGGTGGTTCATATAAAGCGACGGGGTTGCCTTTATTCTCCAAAGAAAGCGCCCACGAGATGCTATTCCCTCACTGGTCCTGACAAGGAGGCCGTGCTAATTGAACTGCCAAATTAATCTTACCCTGTACGATACAAAGAACGTGCAGCATATTCACTTTGTTTCCCTAAAGTTAGGTTTTCCGTCCATCAGCTACACTGCAATTAGAAAAGAACTAGTAACTGAACTGAATACTCCTGAAACATCTCCTCTCTTGAATGCATATAAATCTGCTGTACTTCATCTAGTTCTTCTATAGGAAATAACAGGCCATCCTCTTCAAAGTAACTCCATACATTAATGATTCTTGAGCTTATAACTTTTAGAAAACTTCCGACGTTACAAAAAGAAATACTTATGCGATGCATTAAATGTTCATTACAAACGTCATGACGCCAAAACTCCGAGAAGTAAAACATAATGGTAGCATCCCTAACATAAAGCCAAATTATTTATCCTTTTAGAAGTTTTCACACAAAATTGTTTTATCCTTCTAAAAGAAAAAGAGATGTTGATATTTGTAGAGAATGCCGTGGAGCTTTCATGTCGCTCGTTCCTTCACGGAACTTATGTGACGCATGCAACAGATATATAAACCTATTGATGCGCACTTCTCTGGTGTCCAATCCTCTCTGTGTTTTCTCTCGTCGCATCCACAAGACGTTGGACAGTGGCAGTGAAAGGGAGATGTGGGACAAAGGGTATTTTCGGTCGGTGATATCCGTGCTAATCTCAGTTGTGTTATCGTAGCCTGTAGCCATAAGCTGTCTTTTGCTTTGCGGAGAATCTGCAAAAGAGACTTTTCCTGCTGATTAGACGGCTAAAGATGTGATTGCTGTGGGTCAAGAAAAAATGGGGCGGTTAAATTCAAAATCATATCAAAACTTGAAGAGAACAATGTGTTCACAGAATTAGGGCAAGATTTTTATTTTCGAAAAGGAGGTTAGAATTTAGAATCGTAGCCCCTGCATCATTGCAATGTGCACACCATTCTTATATTTAATTATTAAGCAGAGTATACAAAATAAAGACAATAACTATTGAACTATTACAAGATATGAAATTAACACATATGACTAAGTCGACCTTCTCTGCAGCAACGCTTTAAAGAAGAGATAAACATCCTCACGCCATCGTCGCCACGTCCGGCCGCAGGCGACCTAGACAAGGATTTTCATCCTGATTGTTAAGATCAGCCAATGAAGACACAACAAGAAGTAGACAACATCTTCAACAGGTAACAACGCAGAGTTCGAGTCCAACCAATAAAGATCACGACAAGAGTTTTCACTCCGAACATGAAGTGCTCCAGTTAGCATCTTGAAAACCGATTGTTACATAGTCACTTTTGCTAGTACTCCACACCAAAGCCAAAAGGCACTAGTTGACAGGTGGACGCCCATGTTTCCGCGTGGAATTGGCCGTGGCCACTTGCCACGTAAAATCACCACCATGACCGCCATGGATACAAAGTCCATCTCATTTCTCATGAAATCCGGTCGAGGTCTTGTCGAGCATTTGTCGACCTAAGTTGGCACAAAGCCATGTTGCAATAACCATGCCCTTTTTGTCTCTAGTCATACCATTCACACAAAACAAAAACTCTATTCAGAGCATGTTTAACCAATAATTATGCTTGAATTGGAAAGAATAATATCAAAGCTACCTTTTTCAAGAATATATCAATAGTGTTTTCAAGAATCAGGGAAAAAATATCGAAGCTACCTTCATTGGTTGCAACTTGAAAAGTCGAGACAAAGATGGATTCATGTCAAGGCGGTCCTTGCAAAAGCAATGTTGTCACCTTTATTCTCGAAAACACCTTCTAGTTGCTATTCCCTTGCTAGTCCTGACAAGGAGAACGTGTCGATTGATCATGTTGCTCGATGTTTCTTTCTGAAAATCTTACCCTGCACGACACAAAGAAAGTGCAGCAGCATCACTTTGTTTCCCTAAAGTTACGTTTCTCATTCTTCAAGCACTGTTCAACTAGAAAAGAACTAGCAGGAATGAATACTTCTAAAACCTCTGCTCCCCTGCATGTGCGTGAATCTTCTGTGTTTCTTTCATCTAGTTATCATTTGCCTGAAGGTTGAGTTCCTCTCTCCCTCCCCTCAAATTGAAACCTTATTCGAGTTCAAAATAGCATTCCACGTTGGCCGAGTTTTCATGCATTACATAATTCAAAAAAGCACAACTTCCTTTCGTACAAAATTGTTTTACATCCTTGAAAAAGAAACAGATATGTTGATATTTGGGGAAATGTCATAGAGCTCTCACGTCACCTGCGCTGTCACTGTATGATGCACGTAATAATAGATATAAAAATCTTCTCTAGTGTCCAATCGTCTCTGCTTTCTCTCGTTGCATTCATAAATATTTGGTATATAGGAGACAATAACGTCGGACAACGAACGGAGACGTGGGACAAATGGGATTTTCTTCTGGTGGTATCGCTGCTGCTACTCTCGTTGTATTAGACGGCCCAGAGATATCACAAAAGCACAATCTTCTGCTTTTGTGAAAAATATAAAAGTGAGTTTTGTTGATGATTAGATGGTTCATATGTCCCTGTTGATGTGATTCTAATGGGTCAAGCCAAGAAAAAGACACGGTTACTATCTTGAAGAAATAAGTACGTTTTTTCAGTGCTCAATCTTTATTAGAGTTCACCCTTAATTGTCTGCATGACTTTGGTCCCTTGTTCTGAAAGCGGATATGTTTGGACTAAACCTAGGGTGGGCACGGCCTTTTTGGACCGGGTTTTGAAAAGCCTAACATTGGGAACCCGAGCCTGAACACATGACCTGTCAGATGGAAAACGCTAGATAAAAAGGAATACCACACATAACAATAACAAGTCTTTGATTTTCACACGAAGAGCCTAAAGACCTAGCGACGGAAGAAAATCAAAGGTTCACGATGATACCTCCAATGAGAAAAGAACGCACAAGGGAGCTATCACCACCAAAACAAACTGAGCTCGAAGCCAATTCTCCATTCGGAGCTTCGTCAGTCCGACCTAGACTCATTATCAGCTTCGACCCAAGCAGATGGTCCAGAAAGCAGATTCCAACAGATAGACCACGCGACACGTACCACCCATCAACATGGAACCTCACCACCATGTACGGCTTTAGTGTGCTTGCCCAAGCACCGAATCCGCTTCTATCATCTCGGAGTGACGATTCGACGACCATGCCATCCACTCCACAGCACAACACCGCTGAGACTACCGCCAACGAGCGACATCCCTCGCACGGCCTACAAATCTCCATAACGATCACCGTGTTCCCCCGGAGGACGTTCGATCCTGGCAGCATGGCTGCCAAATATGCCGCGCCCTGTGACCACCCTAAAGCCCGATGGCGCTCTTCCCTATGCCGCCGCCATGTATATATAACAAATTCAACCACATAAGACAACTACAAGAAAACAAATTTCTCCATGACACGACCCTTCCTGGGTCTTGAGGCCACCGGATGGATGGATCTCAGGTGATTTTCGTGGATAACCGCCCCGATCACCCCCAAAAATATCATCTCTAGCGGCGAGAGGCGACCACCCGGAGTGTCCGCGGGAAAGAGGAATGAATTCCTTCCCCTGCCCCCGTCGCCATCCAACAGTAGCTGTCTGAGCGTCTCCGCCTCCCCTCCTCTCCCTTTCCGTCTCTCCATGTGATGCACACACGCAGCAGCGCCTGCGGCAGCGCACGCACCACACAACACGCCACAGTCGCCCCGTTGGTGGACTCGCTGCTACTCGACGATTCCCACGCCGCCGTCAAGCTTTCTTTCTTTCTCCCAGCCCCAGGCCCAGGCCGGAGACGGAGACGGAGACGGGGAGAGCTCTGCCCCAGCTCGTCTTCTTCTTCTCCCCCCCTGCCACGCCCGCCTCAAAGCCATCGTCTTCATCTGTGTCACCTCACCCCACTCTCTGAGCTGTTCCGTTCTTGATCCAACCGCCTCCTCCTACTCTGCCGCTCCTCGGCCCTCCTGCGAGTTCCCCCGCCCATTCCGGCCGCGGGCCGATGCGAGCCGCCCCGGGGCTCCGCTTCTCGGGCAGGGCCGCGCTCTAGCGCCGCGCGCGCTTCCGGGTGGCGCCTTTGGGGACGGGGGCAATGGGCGCCGGCAGGCTGCTGGTCCTGTGCCTGGCGCTTTGCGCGGCGGCGGCGGCGGCGCAGCGGGGGATTCGGCGGCCGAGGACGGTGTCCGTGGGCGCGCTCTTCACGTACGAATCCACCATTGGCCGCGCGGCGCGGCTCGCCATCGAGCTCGCCGTCGACGACGTCAACGCGGACCGCACCGTGCTCGCCGGAACCACCCTGAATTTGATCAGCCAGGACACCAACTGCAGCGGGTTTCTTGGAACCATCGAAGGTTTGTTATTCCTTCACTTCTTTTATCACCCTGTTTTCTTCTCTTAGACTATTATTACTCTGTTTTTAGCACTAGCGTTGAACAGATGAGTTTCTTTTCCCCATAAGTAACGGATTTGATTGCAACTTACCTTTCACGACCCCAATTCCTGGCTAATTCGAGTGATTCGGTGACTTTTCCACTGGCCATATCTGTAATTATCTGACTGGAAGCATGTGCTGCTTTACTCCAACTGGTTACAAAGTGAAGTTGTTGATGGAGAAAGAAAATTCCTGCTTTAGTAGTTGCACACATGAGAAAGAAAGTTTTTCTACTGCGAGCGGCGATAGCTCCATTGAGTTAGAATCAGTTCTTTCCGGGTCGACGTCGATAGCTTGCACGGTTCTCGTATTTGCGTCAAATTGTTGTTACCGGTAACATAGAAATAATTATTTCTCAATCGGCCCAGAGATAACAAAATCGTATTTTCATTCGCACTTAGAAGGGATTTGCCATGACCCAAGAAAACTAATCTAGGAAGTGCTCAATTGTTTAACAACAGCTTCATTTTTCTTTTTCTTTACTGAGATCTCAGCATGAGCTACTATTAGTAGTGGCAAAGATGAGGCCACGAGGGCACCACAATCTGTCCAGCATATCTGTTCAAAGTGCCCTGGGCCTTGTAAATTATTGCATCTCAATCTGCTCCCATAAAAAAAGAGCAAAGTAGTCGCCACTTGTTACAAAATGACAGAACTTACACGTCAGAGTTGATGAGTAGCTTTTCTTAGTTTCTTTGATCCAGGCCTTCTGGTGCATATATGAAGAAACCTGTTACTTCATTTATTTATTTATTTTTACATAAGAATCTTCGTTATTCTTCCAACCATACTTTGTTTAGTTAATTGCTGCTGTCTTTCTGTCTGAGATTCACTTCTTAGATTAGGTGTCATAAATTTGGGGTAATTAATTATTGACTAGCAACGAAACAATTGAGCTGCAGTGTAATATCACTATATCTCAGTGCATTGATGTCTTAGTCTGAACTCTGAATTAGGTCAAGATTCCTTGGACAGTATGTCTCATATTTCCTTTTTTATAGGGGTGGCCCATTCCTTGAATATTTCACTTAGTTTAATACAATAATTGCCTAGCTCGTGTTCTATGAGATGATTCAATAATGGCTTGATTGGGAATGGAGAAACCAACTGTGCTTAAAGTACTGTTGCTCTAAACTTCTATGAGGATCGTGCCCTTTCTTGAGAGTTGTGCTAACCTGATTATTTTGGCAACAAAAGAGGAACAGACAAAAAGCATACTGGTACCATGGATCAAAAAATGGCATAACTTGTGATACTAACTACAGCATCCCTTCAGGTGCAAGAAACATGTATTAAAGAGCATCCAATTCTTCACTTTCTTATCATGCGAGATTCCTTATTCTCTTTGTGGCATGTGTGGACATCACCGCAACAGAGTGACAGATTTGTCACCATACGTTTTGTACCATAACTAATTTTCTCATATTGTTGGAATAATATTTTCTGAACAATAGTTAAGTACTAGCATAAATTTAGAAGGATCTTTTAGTAGCTGATTTAGAAATTTAGCTTTAGTTCGTCAATTACTAGTCATTAAACCAATGGACCTGCATGGCCTAGCGTGTACAGTATTTTCCAAATGCATTCAGTATGGATAGCCACCTCTCTTTTATGTCCCCATCTGAGGTATGTTTTTGGATGAAGAGTTTAAAATCTACATCCTGCCAGTACATACTTTTTTCCATTGATAAATAATTTGTGCTGTTAGTAACACACTTTATCAGATACTTCCATAGACCAGCCTATTAAGGCCCTAGAACTGGTAACACCTATTTAGTAGATTTAATTCATATAAATATGCGTACATACTACAGTATTTCTCTTGTTCCCGAGATAATTTATAGTTATTTCCCTAATGCAATTTTCCTTGCCTTATAACCTCCAGTTAGTGTATGTAAGACAGTTGCTAATTGCTTCAATAGCCTATGAACTGATTCATAAAACGGTACTTTGTTGCAGCACTGCAGCTCATGGAGAAAAACGTGGTTGCTGTCATTGGCCCTCAATCCTCTGGAATAGGCCATGTCATCTCACATGTTGTTAATGAGCTACATGTTCCACTTCTATCATTTGCAGCAACTGATCCAACCCTATCTGCATCAGAGTATCCTTACTTTTTAAGGAGTACCATAAGTGACTACTTCCAAATGCATGCTGTTGCTAGCATTATTGATTACTTTCAGTGGAAAGAGGTGACTGCTATATTTGTGGATGATGATTATGGCCGAGGCGGGGTGTCAGTCCTCGGTGATGCACTTGGAGCAAAGCGGGCAAGAATTTCACATAAAGCAGCCATTCCTCCAAACTCAGACACGGATTTGATCAATGATGTACTGTTTAGAGCAAACATGATGGAATCAAGGGTGTTTGTTGTGCATGTCAATCCTGATGCAGGGATGAGAATATTTGCTATAGCGGACAAACTCCAGATGATGGGCACTGGCTATGTCTGGATAGTAACAGATTGGTTAGCTGCTGTCCTGGACTCCTCAGGGCCTGGAGATCCTAAAGCCATGAGTTATATACAAGGATTAATTGTTCTTCGCCAGCACACTCCTGATTCTGATGCCAAGAGGAAGTTCGTAGCTAAATGGAATAATGCAGCTAATAATAGGAGCATTGCTTCTGGCATGAATTCGTACGGTTTTTATGCTTATGACTCGGTTTGGGTTGTTGCCCGTGCTATCAATGAATATCTCAATAGTGGGCAGCAAATTACTTTCTCTGCAGATCCAAGGTTGCACAATTCAAATGGAAGCAGTTTGCGTCTATCAAAGCTTAAAATATTTGATGGTGGTGATCAGTTGCTACAGCAACTTTTGCTCACAAACATGACAGGTTTAACAGGTCTGGTTCAGTTTAATGCTGATCGCAATTTGGTGCGTCCAGCTTATGATATCCTTAATGTTGGTGGTACTGGGTCCCGTTTGATTGGCCATTGGAGTAATTACTCTGGTCTTTCTGTTTCTGCTCCCGAAATTTTGTATCGGAAGCCACCGAATACGTCAACAAGTGCCCAACAGTTGCATAGTGTGGTGTGGCCAGGCGACACAACTACTAAGCCGAGAGGGTGGGTTTTCCCTAACAATGGCCAGCCTCTGAGAGTTGGTGTTCCAAATAAACCAAGTTTTAGGGAGTTGGTTTCAGTTGGCAAGGGCCCTGATAATGTGACGGGTTACAGTGTTGATATATTCAACGCAGCAATTAAACTTCTTCCGTACCCAGTTCCTTGCCAGTTCATAACAATTGGGGATGGTTCAAAGAATCCTAACTATGACGACATTATTAGTAGGATTGCCACCAATGTATGTTTGCATGCTTTGCTCTGCTTCTTTGATCATTTTGCTTCTCATCATCTGATTTTTTTTTGTTTTTTCTCTAGGCCCTTGATGCAGCTGTAGGTGACTTTGCTATTGTGAGAAATAGAACGAAGATTGCAGAATTCACACAGCCTTATATCGAAGCAGGGCTTGTGATAGTAGCGCCAGTGAGAAAAGCAAATTCAAATGCCTGGGCTTTCTTTAAACCTTTCACATTAGAGATGTGGTGTGTAACAGGCACTCTTTTCATTTTTGTGGGAGTGGTTGTTTGGATTCTTGAACATCGAACTAATGAGGAGTTTCGAGGCTCTCCACGACGACAAATCCTGACAATATTTTGGTAAGTTTCCTTTGCTACTCCAAGGATCTGTTCTATCTTAGGTTTTCAATCTGGCTTGAATAAGAATTCAGAAATAATGAAGAGAGCCAAAGTGGTTATTTTTGTTTCATTTATTTCCTTTGTTCTCACCAATTGTTTTGCAACTTTATGATTTTTGTATCTTTGTAATTTTTCTAAATGTTAGCTATAAGAAGTTAACTGACAGCTCATGCTTCTCTTTCAGGTTCAGTTTCTCAACGATGTTCTTTGCACACAGTAAGTCCACTAAATGCATCACATGATATTATGTTTAACTCATGTTTTGTATTCTTTTCCCATCTGGATGAAAATGTCTTACTGAAAAAACTCACCTCAGGGGAGAACACCGTAAGTGCTCTTGGGCGTTTCGTGCTGATAATATGGTTGTTTGTCGTGCTGATCATCAATTCAAGTTACACTGCTAGCTTGACGTCGATCCTCACAGTACAGCAGCTAGCAACTGGAATAACTGGACTCGACAATTTGGTTGCTAGCGCTTTACCTATCGGATACCCGGCTGGAAAATTTGTCCGAAATTACCTGATTGACGAGCTGAATATTCCCGAATCCCGGTTAGTACCACTGAGCACGGTTGAGGAGTACGCTAATGCCCTTAATCGTGGGCCAAAAGACGGCGGTGTTGCTGCAGTTGTTGACGAGATGCCATGTGTTGAGATCTTCCTGTCAACCCACTGCAACTTCAGAATAGTCGGCCAGGAGTTCACGAAGGAGGGATGGGGATTTGTATGTTCAGCATCCGATGAATCGTTATGTATTTACAGTTACACTTTTGTAAAGGAGAGAGTTATATGTGCTCTTTTTTCCCCTTCTTTACAGGCATTCCAGAGAGATTCCCCCCTTGCTGCAGACCTATCAACCGCCATCCTTCAACTTTCAGAGAGTGGCCAGCTCCAGAGAATTCACGACGAGTGGCTCACAGATCCGACCTGCGGCGATGATGACAGTGGGTTGGGAGCAGTCAGGCTTGGCCTCGGAAGCTTCTGGGGCCTTTTCCTGCTGTGTGCTCTGATATGCGTCTTTGCTCTCATGGTTTACTTCGCAAGGATCTGCTGGCAGTATAGCAGGTACTCCAACTCCGAACCTCCCAGCGAGCCAAGCGACTCTGCTGCTGCTGTCACCGCTGCCACCGCTGCCACCATTGCTCAAATACGTCCAGAGAAGCCAAAGCCGACGCGCCTTGGCAGCTTCAAGGAACTGATACAGTTTGCAGACACGAAGGAGGAGGAGATCAAGAAGGTGATGAAACGGAGATTGAGCGAAAAAGATACCCGGGCCACCGGATCTGCGCACTCGGTCTCTTCAACATAGAAGAGGATCTTTCATTTCAGGTGACACAGCCCCAGGTTCTTCTTACACAGCCAAGATACGTAGCATATACTGAAGTAGATAACAGCGGTATACTTGACACTTGTAGGATTCATAATCCATTTTTTTTTGCGGTCATTTGAATTCCGACTTGGATATGCGGTATATATGCAGCAGCATTGTCCCAACTATTAATATTCCGAGAATCATTTTCTTGACCGACATGGCTTATGAGTGCAAAATGTACTTTTCATCGCTTTTCCAAAGTGAGTATGTAGTTGCGGCTTTTTTTTTCAACTCTGGCACTGTAAAAAAAGAATTCTGCTATGCCTTCAATAGAAAAAATAAATATAGACAGTGCTGAATTGCCCAACTAGCATTATAAGATATGACCGTATCGTACAATTTGTTTTCCAGTTTCTGAATCGTACCAAACAGACGTAAATGCAGCTGTAGACAGTATCATCCTGAACCCGAACTGGTTAGCTGTTGTGCTGTTTATCTGGATCTTGACAGTCTTGCGTGGGCGCAAGACCTATAATCATCCTGTACAAAACAGGCTACTAAAACCAAATGCCTCCTACTCCCAGATTAACTAATCGCTAGTGCTATACTAAACTGATTCATGGGATCAATGCTGAGGAGGAAAATGCTCTGTTTCTTTTTGGGATCACAAGGACTGGAACAAATCGATAGCTATGGCTATGAAGATGGCGGAAACGGCACTACGTAGCAGATTCGGGAGTAGATGAGAAGATGCATGAATGAGGGATATCAACATACTGAAAAAAGTACTCTCCCGTCTTGAAATATGAGGCGCAGTTTGCTTTATATTGCTTGATTCATGGGATTTTCTATTATTGCTTGACTGGTAACTGATACCATGATGTCTCAATATAGGACTTGGCCCCTAAGTTATGATCCAAAGGATATGGGGCATGTGCCATATGCCCATGTGCTGGTGCTGCCGAGTAGCCATTACGAATCCCGGTGTCCACGTCCATTTTTACTGGCTTTACGGTCTTATGGTTGAAGTATGAATTAACTACTGATTATTATTTGCCTACCCTCTACCCCTCTACTTGGGCTTCTTATTTAAACAAGCCTTTTTCTTCTTCTTCCGTCTGATCTTTAACCATATGTTAGTTCTTAACTTGTTATAGTTTGATTGACAACCAAAATTATGAGAGTGAACAGAGTGGTGTTATCATTTGCAAGCTCGTTGCACTGTCCATTGATTCGGCTTGGGAGACGTGGGGACAAACATACGTGCTGAAGTCGGAAATCGGACTTAGCTATGACAACCTAAGTGTAAATGGGCTCTTGTCCACAGAAGTCTCTTGCAGATTATTCGTAGCATATACTGTTATAGATAGCATCGGTATACATGACACCTTTAGAATTCAGAAATCCATTTTTTGCTGTCACTTGAATTCTGTCCCTGCTATGCGGTATATATATATGCAGCGACGTGGTCATATCATACAATTTGTTTTTCTAGTTTCTGAATCCTACCAAACAGACGTAAACACGGTGCGGACAGTATCATCCTGAACCCCGAACTGGTTAGTTGTTGCGCTGTTTATCTGTATCTGGACAGTCTTGCTGTGGCGCAAGACCCATAACTGACTCTCAGCTCAGCTCAGCTCACTCCCCTTCCTGGTCCTCCACAAAACAGGTTATAGAAATCAAATATGTCGCTAGTCCCAAATTAACAGATTGCTAGTTGCTAGTGCATTACTAAACTTATTCATGGGATCAGCCCTAAAGAGGGAAATGGTCTGCTTCTTCTTTCGGGGATCACAAGGCAAGAACGTGACAAAGCCGGTAACTACCGCCATGAAGATGGCCCAAGAGATTTGGGAGTAGAACATAGGCCAGAGAAGACGAATGAGGGAGATACCATGTTGAAAAGCACTCTTTCTCCATATCGAAACATTAAGGCACGGTTAGATTTTTATTGCTTGGTTGATACACTATTCCGTTCTTTTATTTCTTGAATGATGATTGATACGCATGATGTCTCCTATATAGGAGTTTGACACCAAGGTAATGATCCGAAGTATATGGGTTTGATCTCTAACAGTGATTCTATCACTTGGTATTACAATGACTATTGTACGTATGCTTAAGTAATATTTTTTCTTTTACAATTTCCCTGCTCTGTGTTTAGCTTGAGAACACTAAATGTCCCGGCACCCATCAGTATGAATCTCAGGATGACGGTGTATGTCTCTTCTCTAATCTTTGAGAGTAATGGGAAGAGACAAGTCAGGTAGTCCGTTTTTCGGCCAGTTATTTCAGTGTTGCTCCAGATGGCTGGTTCAAGCATTTTTTGTCTACACTCCACATGTTGCTGTCTCTACCCCTCTTACTTTGAAACAGTCGTGCGAAAGAGACTTGCCCTGGAAGGCACATTTTCAAACTTTTATGCAACTTGTCGAAGGCCATGTGCTAGTGCTGCTGAGTAGCCATTACAAGCCAAAGGTCCCATGTTAATTTGTACTCGCTTTAAGGTCTTATATGCTTGAAGTATGAATCAACTACCCATCTTTATTTGCCTAGCCTCTACTTGCCTTTATTATTTATACAAGTCTCCTTCTCCTTCCCTCTAATCTATAACCAGATGGTAGTTCTAAAACAAATACTTCACTTCCTCAGCTCGAAGAATCTAGTTTCATGAACAACCAAAATATTGAGAATGGTGTTATCACTCGCTGGCACTTTGTCCTATTCATTAGTTTGGCTTGGGAGACATGGGGACAAACATATGTGCAAGTATGTGAAAAATCAGCCTTAGCTTGGAGAATAGAAGGGTAAATGGGCTCTTGTTGCAAGAAGTCCTTGTGAGTGCCCCTGCACAGAGGGCCTTTAGTCCCGGTTCTGGAACCGGGACAAAAGGGTCGGGACTAAAGGCCTCCCCCTCCTATTTAGTCTCGGTTTTGTTACGAACCGGGACTAAAGGTCCTCCAAGTGGCCGCTCTCTGTGCGTGGGCTGGAGAACCTTACCAACCGGGACTAAACAAAAAAAATTCAATTTTTTCCAAATTGTTTTAAAAAAATGTTTTTTAATTTTCTCCTGATTTTCAAATCTTTGAATTATTTGACAATTTAATATGTAATCACCCCTCCTCACTGCTTCAGAATTTAATCTCTAATCTGTAATCAGCACTCATTTCAAATTGTCTAACTTCTCGGCCGGAAACCCATCCTCTCACTACTTCAGCCCGAGCACACTTAACTTTAGGTTTTATCTCCCCTAGTTTCCAAGTCTACACTTGTTGTTTTCCTGACAATAGTAAGCTATCAATCCTGTTAGCCCTTAGGTCTTGATGTCACATGATTTAATTTTTTGAATTCCAAACAATTATTAAAATAAACAACAATGATGAATTTAAAAACTCAAAAATACTTCAAAAAAGGAAATAATTACAAAAAATCAAAAATTCTAAAAAAAATCAAAAAATCCAAAATAAAATAAGTAATAATAATATTGAATTTCAAAGAAAATAAAATAATAATAATAATAATTATTATTATTATGCCATTTATTTATTTAATATCTTTAAATCTGTAAATCGAAATTCGACAAACAATATATCCATTATTATCACAAAAATGTGACCATGATGTCACACGCTTCACCGTTTTAGTTTGAAATTATTATTATAAATAACAATAATTATTTAGTAACACTAATATCTATTGAATAAGTAGTTTTGACCCTTGTTTGACCACTGTTTGACAAGAGTTGACCACACTTCATTTTTTTAAACTTATATCAACTGAAGAATTTTTTTGTGTTCAATATGAACCATTCAAAGCCACATCCTTAAATTTAAACCCCCTTTTTTTACTTCATTTACTATTTTTTCATGCATTTAATGATTCTTTGAACTAGATTAGCCTAAAATTGAAAAGCACTGCAAATGAACTAAAACCCTGAAACTTGGCATGGTATCATCATTTCACCCAAATAGTTTGAAAGTTGTGAGGGTTATGGCAAAAACTGGATGCACTTCGTGTACAAACTGGAACATCTCGTTCGAAGTAACAGGGTTTTGGATGAAAACTCAGATGTTAAAAGACATTTTATTTTTTAATCTTATTTCAACTCCAAAATTTTTGTGTGTTCAATATGAACCATTCAAAGCCACATCCTTAAATTTCAACCCATTTTGACTTCATTTGCTATTTTTTCATCCATTTAATGATTCTTTGAGCTAAATTAGCCTGATATTGAAAAGCACTACAAATGAACTCGGAAAACCCTAAACCCGGGACTTAAAACATCCGAAACTCTATTCTAAACAGTAAACACTAAAGGTTCAAACCCTAAAACCTAACCCTAGACTTGGAAATCTAAACACTAGCCCTAAACCCTAAAACGTCTAAAACGTCCAAAAACTCTATTTTCCCTTTGGAATTTTGTGATTTTAAAAAATTGTCCTAAACCCTAACGTCTGAAACTCTATTCTAAACAGTAAACACTAAGGGTTCAAACCATAAAACCTAACCCTAAACTCTGAAATCTAAACCCTAGCCCTAAACCCTAAAACATCTAAAACGTCCCAAAACTCTATTTTCCCTTTGGAATTTTGTGATTTTAATTTTTTTCCTAAACCCTAAACCCGGGACTTAAAACGTTTGAAACTCTATTCTAAACAGTAAACACTCTTTCTCCATATCGAATGAGGGAGAGACCATGTTGAAAAGCACTCTTTCTCCATATTGAAACATTAAGGCACGATTTGATTTTTGTTGCTTGGTTGATACACTATTCCGTTCTTTTATTTCTTGAATGATGGTTGATATGCATGATGTCTCCTATATAGGAGTTTGACACCAAGGTAATAATCCAAAGTATATGGGTTTGATCTCTAACAGTAATTCTATCACTTGGTACTACAATGACTATTGTACGTATGCTTAAGTATTTTTTTTTGTTTTACAATTTCCCTGCTCTGTGTTTAGCTTGAGAACATTAAATGTCCCCGCATCCATCAATATGAATCTCATGATGATGGTGTATGCCTCTTCTCTAATCTTTGACAGTAATGGGAAGAGACTAGTCAAGTAGTCGGTTTTCTGGTCAGTTAGTTCAGTGTTGCTCCAGACGGCTGGTTCAAGTAGTTTTTCTCTACACTCTATTAGTTTTGTGTAAGCGTCTCTACCCTCATACAGTGGGCCGTGTGGTGTATATATTGATTGGGAGAGACCCATCTCTCATAGGTTACAATCGAAGAGATATTACAGGAGGTTTTACAGGAGGGACAAGAGAGAATAATAAGAAAACAATCCTACTCTTATACAACCACCTTGGCGCACAAGGCAGCCTCAAAGGCGTGACACAATTACATGTTTAACACCTTCCCTTAATCATAACTTAGCTAAGTTAAGATTACGCTTAAATTCTTCAAACTCTCTTGTAGGCAAAGCTTTTGTGAACCCATATGCAACTTGATCCTTAGAGTGAACAAAGCGAACTTCCAATTCTTTGTTTGCAACTCTGTCTCGAACAAAATGATAGTCAATTTCAATATGCTTTGTTCTTGCATGGAAAACAGGATTAGCAGATAAATATATGGCACCAAGATTATCACACCAGAGACAAGAGGGTTGTGTATGACCTATTCCAAGTTCTCTGAGCATGGATTTGACCCAAAATTTCTGATGTTGCATTTGCTAATATAAAGCCTTGTATTTTGCCTCAGTACTTGACCGTGAGACTGTGGCCTGTTTTCTTGCACACCATGAGATGAGGTTGGGTCCAAAGAAAACAGCAAAACCACCTGTTGAGCGTTTGTCATCTAGGAACCCTACCCAATCAGAATCAGAAAAAGCACTAACAAGAATGGATGGTGTGACTTGCGGAATGTCAGGCCAATACTCAAAGTGTCCTTCACATATCTCAATATGCGTTTTGCAACAGTCCAATGTGTAGTGGTAGGCGCATGAAGGAATTGACAAACTGTGTTTACAACAAAGGAAATATTAGGCCTTGTAAGGGTTAAGTACTAAAGTGCTCCTACCATGCTTCTATACCTGGTGCTGTCATCTTGGCTCAAAGGTTCACCTCCTTCAAGAGATAACTTTTCTATACTAGACAATGGTGTGGGTGACGATTTGCACCCTTGCATGCCAACCTTGCTCAGGAGATCCGCTGCATACTTCTCCTGAGAAAGATGAAGACCACCTTCCCTGTTTCTCTTAACTTCAATACCAAGAAAGAAGTGCAAGTCTCCCAAATCCTTGAGAGCAAAGTCTGCATTCAAGTCTTGTAACAATAATATCATCAACATAAATAAGCACAAATATGGATATATGTGACTTATTATAGATAAACAGAGATGTATCAGGCTTTGAAGGCACAAAACCAAGTGACTGAAGTGTTGCACTTAGCCGTGAGTACCAAGCTCGAGGGGATTGTTTCAATCCATAAAGAGACCTGTCAAGCTTGCACACATATGAGGGTTTGTTTTTGTCTTCAAAACCAGGAGGTTGACCACTACTAGGGAAAACCTTATACACAGCATCCTAGCAGTAGCGCTGGACAAAACAAGTCGCTACTGCTACTTAGTAGTAGCCTCTGTTGGAAAAGGCAGTGCCTAGGGGGCTCTTAGGCACGCCTATGCGCTAGGCAATGGCCAAACACCTCGCCTAGGGCATAAATGGAGGTTTAGGCAGGGCAAGCAAGGAATAGCCTATCCAAGCAAGAAATCATGCCACATACTGCACTAATGTGCCAAATGGGTCATATTCCAATGGCAGTAGATGGTAATTAACTTATTTATACGCCCTAAACTAATCAACACCCATATAATAATCATAAATACACTACGAGTAAAAACTATATTACCACCAAGGCCGCGCCTAGGGCGCTTAGGCACCGCCTAGGCACTAGGCGAAGGCCAACCACCTCGCTTATGCCTACCGCTTTTTCAAACCTTAGTAGTAGCGTTTTTAAATAAACCGCGCTACTGCTACTACTTTAGCAGTAGCGCGTTCCGCGAAACCGTGCTGCTGCTATATTTGTACTGGGTGCATATGGCTAGTCCCACTTAGCAGTAGTGCGTACCACTGACCAGCGCTACTGCTACGGCCCGTAGCAGTAGCACGTTTCTGTGAAACACGCTACTACTTACTTACCTTATCCTGGAGCGGTTCACCTTGAACAGTCACTCCCTCACTCGCTCTCGCCTGCGCCGAACCCGTACGTGGTCCGCCGCCGCTCGTCGCCAAGGTACTCCATCCTTCCTCCTCCCCCTCCTCCTCCGGCCGCCCTCCTCCCACCGCCCCTCTCCCTCCTCCTCCGACCGCCCCTCCCTCCTCCTCCTCCGACCGCCCCCTCCTCCTCCTCCCCTTGCCCCTCCCTCCTCTGATCCCACCGGCCTCCTCCCCCTCCTCCTCTCTCCTCCTCCTCCCTTCCCCTCCTCCCTACTTTGTATAATGTAGTTTTTTTTACTGTTTTTAGTAAGTGTTTAAAATAATTAGTAAGTAAATTAATAAATAGTTGAACTAGTTTAGTTTTAGTAAGAAGTAGTTGAATTAATAGAACTAATGTATTTTTAGTAAGAAAATTAATATAACTAGTTGAACTAGTTTATTTCTATTTATAGTAAGTTTATATTTAGTAAGAACTATTTGAATTAATAGAACTAGTTGAACATGTCACATTTGTTGTTATTTTTTTAGTTTAAGCAATTATTCCCTCATCTATGTCGTTCGCTAGGGTTTTATTTATAGGGTTTTTGTTTTTGTAGAAATCAAGGAGCCCCTCCATCATCCCCGCCGTCGTCCCTGTCACCGACCCCCTCCGACCTCGAGGTGAGACCAGCCAAATCTCCATGTCAATATGAGTCCTATAAGATATGATGTAGATAAAAACATGTATATCTTGTGTTGCTCAAATAGGATATGTGGTTTCCCAAGTAGCCGATCATGTTCATGTTACTCTGAGTGGCCTATGTTTTGCCGGAGTGTTGATTAATTTCTGTTCTGGCAAATTTCAGGCGCTCGATATGTCCTGTTTTAGCAAAGGTCATGCCGGAATTTTCTGTGAATTTTGGCATGACTTGTGCTAGAATATGTAGAAAATATTGAGTGGCATGGATTTTCTAGAAAGATAATTAAACGATATTTCGGATTGACTTTAAGTTTGTCGAGGCCGAAGAGTCCCGACTGTTGTCGTGGGGTGTAATGTCGTACTCGTTTAGTACATATATTTATTTGTACAAGTTTAATATTTGAATTATGAACATAGGAAATGTCATACTCGGACGATGAATGTCTCCCGGTGTCAGATTAATGGGCCACGGGTAGGCCAACCCGAGCCCCAGAACCTTTCAAGACATCGGGGCAGGCTGCGCCCCTCAAGACCCCAGGACGAAGAGCCGCCTTTGAGAAGTCAACGGTAAGATGGCCGACTGACCACTCACGGCCGAGTCCCAGGGACGGCTTTAGGGAAAGCCGACTCCTGATTGGCGACTTCCAGAGAAGCCGGCTTTGGGGAGTCAGCCTGCGTCTCCAACACCCCTCATGACCTCATCAAGTGGGACGGGGCAGGGGAGTGGCAACAATAAAGCCCGCTCCTGCCCCTTACCAAGGGCAGGCATGGCCACAGCACGCCGTACCCCGGAAGATCTCCGTGCAGCATGGCACTGTAGCCATGCCGGCCCTAACATCAGCACGGCAGGACCGAATCCTGCACCCACGACGGCTTGTCTGTACAGCCCAAAGGCAGCGGGTCCCACCAGTTAGTGAGACCCCAGGAGACGGCAAGAGGACCACCAGTCAGGTCCGTCGGGAGTCGGCCCCTGGGAGTCGGCCGAGCCCTCCCCCAGGGCCCACGCGCCATTAATCGAGATGTGATGGAGAGTGGCAGTAGTGATCGCCCGCCAGGCGGCGGGGCTGTCACCACGACCTCCTGGTCAAGCCCGCGTCATCAGAAGCATGGCTACAGTAATCAGCAGCCAGCAAGACCCGCCCGCGGCGGACGCGGCATGTCGGCTCCGTACCAGGCAAGTTGGCGGGCCCCAGCGGTCGGCAGAGAAGACGGAGGCCAGAGGCACTGACGGCTGGGCCCGTGTCTAGCCGGATTACCATTGTACCCCTGGGAGGTAGGCCTATATAAACCCCCAGGGCACCCATGCAAAGGGTTGGAACCCATTAGCTCTAGACCAGATCATATAGAAGGGAGAGAGCCAGCCTCGCCCTCTCCTACCACCAGAAAGCTGCTCAAGGAGCAACCGTGTAGACACTTTGCCATAGTGACCATGCGGAGACCCCTCAGAGTAGCAGTAGGGGTATTATCTCCCCGGAGAGCCCTGAAGCTGGGTAAGATTCACCGGCGTGCATGTCTTCGCCTCATCCTGTTTCCAGGCACCGGCGATGTTCTACTCGCCCCCACCATGATAAGCCATCCTTTGGCATATGTCGCACCTAACCCCCGACATTTGGCAACAACCGTGGGGCTTGGTGCACCGCCGTCCGGAGACCTGTTCTGGACGGGAACCCTTTTCCTCCCTGGCGAGCGCAGCCAGCTAGGCACGCCCGATGGAGTTTGCGTCGACGCGCTGCGCGGCGTTGAGATCGCCTGCGCAGCCAGCTTCCTGGCCGAACTTGTCGGCGAGGTCCGCCTCTTCGACGAGCCTGCACCCAATGCAGGCACGGGCGGCTCCGAGAGTATCCTCGCGGGCCTCCTCGATCAACTCCACGTTTCCGGTGAGCCTGCCGTAGACTTGGAGTCTGTGGGCTCCACCGACCCGATGCTGGTCGATTCTGACACCGCATCGCTCGACGCGTTCCCCACTAATGTGGTGGTCTACGACGAACCTCTCCCTTGCGCGGAGAGCGACGGAAGCACCGTCACCGAGGTGCTTGTCATCAGTCATGACGAGCTCCCCGGTGGAGGAGCGCACGACTCACTCGGTGTGGCGCTGCAAGACCTAACTGCGCCCATTCCGGAAGACGCTAACGCAGAGACGCTGGAGGCGCGCCGCCTTCAGCTCGTTGAAGGCGCGAAGAAGCTGGCCAGCATGAGACGCTTGTCAGAAGCCTACCAGCGGGAGATGGATCGCACCGTCGGTGGCTCGCCGGCCCCGGTGGGGCCCAGCCGCCTTGGCACGGTCCAGCGCAGTGTGGCGTAGCCATTGCCAACCTGTTTGGGGCAAGCCGCCCTGTGTACGCCACACCAGCGGAGAACATCCGAGCCGCCCAAGCAGCGACGGACGAGCTGGACAATTTTGAGGGTGAAGAACGCCGCCTGATGATGGAGCGAGTCCAGCGGCTCCTCGACGCGGCTGCCGCGTAGAACGAGGCGGGCTGCCGCACGGAGGCGCCGCAGCGACAGAACGACGACCTTCGCCGAGATCAAGGCGCGACGTCTCAGACGCCGACTGGCGGCGCCCGAGGAAGAAGAGACAAGGATCCGGCCGTCAGCCACAGTCAGACTTGCATCACCATAGAGCGCGACCGAGACGGACGCCCGAGAGCAGTGGAACGACGGGACGACTGTCCGCCTCCCCCTCCTCGCAAGGAGAGGCGAGTCTCCCCGCCGCCTGTTGATCATCCAACTCTCGGCGACCGCCTTGGCCGCCGAGAGGGAGTTGGAGAGAATGACGCCCGCCACCGGATCGACCGGCTTCACCGATCCCTGGAAGAAGAAGACGAGCTGGGTCTGCCTTGTTTCGGGCCCCGCATTCGAGATGAGCCCTTTCCCAGAGGATTCACGCTCCCAAGAGACACGCCCAAGTATACCAGTTCCGTGAAGCCGGAAGACTGGCTAGTCGACTACCCCACGGCCATCAGCATAGCAAATGGCAACAAGCTTGTCGCTATAAAGTACGTTCCGCTCATGCTCTAGGGCACGACCCGGACATGGTTGAACAGCCTGAAGCCCCGCAGCATCAACAGCTGGGTCGACTTCACCAAAGCATTCGTCCGCAACTTCACCAGCACGTACAAGCGTCCTCCCAAGCCTCGCCAGCTCTCCTTGTGCGTGCATGGCCCCGGCGAGTCAACTCGCGATTACCTCACGCGTTGGGCCGAGCTGCAGAACTCCTGCGAGGGCGTGCACGAGGTGCAGGCCATCGAGTACTTCACAGCCGGGTATAGAGAAGGCACCCTCCTCAAGCACAAGCTCCTCTGTGACGAGCCAGAAACCCTCGACGAGCTGCTGATCATAGCGGACAAGTACGCAACGGCGGACTCCTCCATGAAGGCGGAGATTCAAATCAGCACAACTGGCAAAGTGGCCCCTCAAGCTCCAAGAACTCCGGCGGGAGACGCCAACCGGTGACAACAGCAGGGCGACCACAAGCGCAAGGCCCTGCAGCCGGCTTCCAGCAGCCGGCAAGTCGCGACCGTTGAAGCCCAGCAGCCAGATGAGCAGCCTCCGCCCAAGTGACAGAAAGGCGGCAAGCCAAACTGGTTGCCGACCTTCTCCTACGAACAGACCTTGGATGGACCTTGCAAGTTCCATAGCGGCGCGAAGCCGTCAAACTACACCACCCGGAAGTGCCACTGGATCACCAGGATCGCCAAGGGAGACGACCTCCTGCCCCCACCGCCTGCTGGGCAGCCGCCTCTGCCCCAGCAGCCGGCTGTCAGGCCAGTCGGCGCGGTACAAGACGAATATCCTGAAGAACATGGAGCCTACATGGTGTTTACCAGCATGGCCGATGATCGACGCAGCAGGCGGCTGCAGCGACAAGAGGTGAATGCGGTGGCATCAGAAACGCGAGAGTTCATGCACTGGTCCGAAAAGCCCATCAGCTGGAGCAGGGCTGACCACCCAGAGGTGATGCCGAGTCCGGGCTCCTATGCCTTGGTCTTGGACACCACCTTTGCTACGGATAGATGAGCTGCGCATTTCTCGTGAGTTCTGATAGACGGAGGCAGCAGCATCAATATCCTGTACAAGGACACCATGGAGAAGTTAGGAATCAAGCAAAGACAGCTTCAGAACAGCTGGACTGTGTTCCACGGCATTGTTCCTGTGCTTTCCTGCTCACCAATTGGCAAAATCCTGATGGACGTTCTCTTTGGAGACAAAGATCACTTCCGTCGAGAGTCTGTTTGGTTTGAGGTGGTGGACCTCGAGAGCCCATACCATGCGCTACTCGGCCGACCCGCCTTGGCCAAGTTCATGGCGGTCACCCACTACGCCTACCTCAAGATGAAGATGCCCAGTTCCAGGGGAATTCTGACTATGGCCGGCGACTACCGAAAGTCGTCTGCCTGCATGGCTGAGAGCAGTCGCCTGGCCGAGTCCCTGGTGATCGCGGCCGAGAAGCGACTCCTTGAGCGAGTTGTGGTGATGGCCGGCAAGCAGCTAGAGGTATCGCCCAACCCGAAGGAGTCGGAGGCTGAAGGTTCGTTCAAACCGGCCAAAGATACAAATAAGATACCCTTGGATCCGGAGCACCCAGAGAGGTACGCTGTCGTAGGTGCAAACCTCGACAGCAAATAGGAAGGCGAGCTCATTGATTTCCTCCGTGAGAATCGGGACATCTTCGCATGGTCCCCCAAAGACATGCCAGGTGTACCGACGGAATTCGCCGAGAACAAGTTACACGTCCGATCTAACGCAAAGCCGGTCAGGCAGCCCTTGCGCCGCCTATCAGAAGAGAAGAGAAGAGTTGTCGGAGAAGAGATAGCCCGACTCCTCGCAGCCGGCTTCATTATGGAAGTGCTCTTTCCAGAATGGCTAGCAAATCCAGTCCTGGTACTGAAGAAGAACAAGCAGTGGCGAATGTGTATTGACTACACGAGCCTCAACAAGGCCTGCCCCAAGGACCCATTTGCTCTACCAAGAATCGATCAAGTGATAGACCCCACAGCCAGATGCGAGCTGTTGAGTTTTTTGGATGCATATTCAGGATATCACCAGATCAAGCTGAACCCGGCTGACAGACTGAAGACCGCCTTCATCACGCCGTTTGGAGCCTTCTGCTACCTAACCATGACGTTCGGCTTAAGGAATGCCGGCGCCACCTTTCAGCGTTGTATGCAGAAGTGCCTCCTCAAGCAGCTCGGCAGGAACGCCCACGTCTACGTGGATGACGTAGTGGTGAAGATGGAAAAGCGTGGAACACTGCTGGAAGACCTCAAGGATACTTTTGAAAACCTGCGCCGATTACAGATCAAGCTCAACCCCGAGAAGTGTGTCTTCGGAGTACCAGCCGGCCAGCTCCTTGGCTTCCTGGTCTTTGAACACAGTATAGAATGCAACCTAGTAAAAATCAAGGCCATTGAGAGAATGGAGGTACCCAGCCGACTATTGGATGTGCAAAAGTTCACCGGCTGCTTGGCGTCCATCAGCCGATTCATCAGTCGGCTGGGCGAGAAAGCTCTCCGCTTATACCAACTCATGAAGAAGACCATTTTTTTTGAGTGGAACCATAAGGCGGACGAAGCTTTTCTCCAGTTGAAGAAGATGCTGACTACTCCACCGGTCCTGGCGGCTCCGACTCCAAAGGAACCTATGCTCCGACTCCAAAGGAACCTACATTGCTAACTACGAAGTTATTACTATGTTTTTCAAAAGAAAATCCTGGATGATTGTGTGCCTCATCTGATGTATCAGAAAGGTCGCCTTAATGGTTTGAACATACAGCCAGGTCGTCCTACGAATCTCACCTGTCCATATCGTATTTCTAAAAGAGGTGGAGACATGAAAATCACAGAATGGAAAACATGTATGGACAGTCGTAAGGAGGTACTTGAAAGCAACATTGTGCGAAAGGCAAGAATTGGAGACAGGATAATCTCCATTCTCCATAATGGAGAGTCAGGGGCTATCTTGTTTTATTCTATTTTACCTAAGAGAATATAGTAGGTCCTAAGAGAATGTAGTAGGTCCTATGAGGTACAATATTTATTATGTGGTACAGTGTGTTAGAGTTGATGATGAGGAGTAGTTGTGATTATGACTAGTGACCAACTTGCTATGTGATGTCTCATTGATAAAAACGATGATCATGAGGAGGTGTTATATGACAATGATGTATTATGATGATAAGTTGTTAATGATATGATGATGATGATGACGACGATGATATTTATTATATCATTGGGTGAAAGAACCGCGGATTAGTTTCAAGTGGATGTCCATCCACTTGAAACTAGTCCACGGTTCTTTCACCCAGTGATGTAATAACTCATTATGATGTAAAAACAATCTCTAAATTGCTGCTGTATGAAAACTTGTATAAAGGTGTATGAATAAAACATGAAATAAAAAATAAATAAAATACGAAATAATAGTAGTAGCGCATGCTGGGAGAAGCGCCACTAGTAATTACCAGTAGCGCTGTTTGGAGAAAACGCTACTAGTAAGTCGATATAGCAGTAGCGTGGGTTAACCCATGCTACTGCTAACCTTTAGCTGTAGCGCCGTACCAGTAGCGCTCCAGCCCGCGCTACTGATAGGCCTAAAACCCGCGCTGCTGCTAGGCTTTTCCCTAGTAGTGGACCCATGTACACTTCCTCTTCCAGAACACCATAAAGGAACGTGTTCTGTACACCTAGCTGTCCGAGGCTCCATCCTTTGGACACAACGATGGACGAAACAAGACGGATAGTTGCAGCTTTAACGACAGGACTAAATGTATCCTCATTACCGTACCTCTGCTTGAAGCCTTTTGCAACAAGTCTAGCTTTGTAACGATCAATTGTGCCATCTGATTTCTTCTTTATCCTGAATACCCATTTGCAATCAATCAAATTTTTACCTCGATGCGCAAGAACTAGATGCCATGTTTTGTTTTTGCGCAAGGCTTGAAATTCTTCTTCCATTGCCTTTTTCCAACGTGAATCTCTGCATGCTTCTTGGAACGTACGAGGTTCATCTGTGGAACATGTCAGGCCAAATTTAACTTTGTAAGTTGTGTGTTGAATTACCCCTAATCGAAGGTGTGTGCGTGGTGCACCAGGGATGGATGCAGCCACTGCTGGCGCAGAGGATCCTCTGATCTGCTACAGCAGATCCGAAGCAGATTCCCCCGCCGGATCATCTATGGCAGGCGCTGGTGAGGACGCGAGCGAGGGTGGCGTAGAAGATCCAGGCGGAGCCGTCGCTGAATTGGAATGGGATCCCCGCCCGCTGCTAGTTGGTGCAGTCGCCTGGCGTCGACCTACGGTTTCCGCACCGAACCGCTCGGTCGGGTGGTCCGTAGGAGCCAACATGCGCGTGGGGGATAGCTGGCGCGCAGCCCACCGCGGGTCATCTCCTGGTTGGCGTGGCGCACGTGGCATGGACGGCTGGCCCGCGGGATGCCACACGACTGTTTCTGGTAGGTCCGTCATGGAGTCCGAGGAGGCGCTGCTGTCGGTGTCAAAACCGGCGGATCTTGGGTAGGGGGTCCAAAACTGTGCGTCTAAGGTCGATGGTAACAGGAGACAGGGGACACAATGTTTACCCAGGTTCGGGCCCTCTCTATGGAGGTAATACCCTACTTCCTTCTTGATTGATCTTGATGAATATGAGTATTACAAGAGTTGATCTACCACGAGATCGTAATGGCTAAACCCTAAAAGTCTAGCCTGTCTAACTTTGATTATGAGGATATATGTCTACGAACCTAGCCCTCCAGTTTATATAGACACCGGAGGGATCTAGCACTACTAGGGAAAAGCCTAGCAACAGCGCGGGTTTTAGGCCTATCAGTAGCGCGGGGCGATGCGCTACTGATAAGGCGCTACAGCTAACGTATAGCAGTAGCGTGCCTCTGCCCACGCTACTGCTAAATCGACTTAGTAGTAGCGACTTCTCGGAGGAGCGCTACTGGTAATTAGTAGTAGCACTTCTCCCTGCCCGCGCTGCTACTATTATTTCTTATTTTATTTCATGTTGTATTCGTACACCTTTACACAAGTTTTCATAGAATAGGAATTTAGAAATTGTTTTTACATCATAATGAGTTATTACATCACGGGGTGAAAGAACCGTGGACTAGTTTCAAGTGGATGGACATCCACTTGAAACTAATCCGTGGTTCTTTCACCCAATGATATAATAAATATCATCATCATCATCATCATCATATCATTAACAACTTATCATCATAATACATCATTGTCATATAACACCTCCTCAAGATCATCGTTTTCATCAATGAGACATCACATAGCAAATTGGTCACTAGTCGTAATCACAAGTACTCCCCACCATCAACTCTAACACATTGTATCACATAATAAACATATTGTACCTCATAGGACCTACTACATTCTCTTAGGACCTACTATATTATCTAAGGTAAAATAGCAAAAGAAAAGATAGCTCCTGACTCTCCATTATGGAGAATGGAGATTATCCTGTCTCCAATTCTTGCCTTTCGCTTAATGTTACTTCCAAGAACCTCCTTGCGAATGTCCAAACATTTTTTCCATTCTTTGATTAGCATGTGTTCACCGGTTTTAGAAATCTGATATTGATACGTCTCCGTCGTATCTACTTTTCCAAACACTTTTGCCCTTGTTTTGGACTCTAATTTGTATGATTTGAATGGAACTAACCCGGACTGACGCTATTTTCAGCAGAATTGCCATGATGTTGTTTTATGTGCAGAAAACAAATATTCTCAAAATGACCTGAA
This sequence comes from Triticum monococcum, assembly GCA_034509565.1. Lineage (NCBI taxonomy): Eukaryota > Viridiplantae > Streptophyta > Magnoliopsida > Poales > Poaceae > Triticum > Triticum monococcum. Next base: position 704,991,309 of record CM067847.1, read on the forward strand.
ACTCCACGGAACATCTTAGAAAAAAATAATAAAAAATCCTCGCCAAAGATGAAAACCAGGGGGCCCACACCCTTCTCACGAGGGTGGGGGACGCCCCCCCTAGGGCGCGCCCCCTACCTCATGGGCCCCCTGGATGCCCTCCGACGCCAACTCCAACTCTATATATTTGCTTTCGGAGAGAAAAAAATCAGAGAGAAGAAATCATCATGTTTTACGGTATAGAGCCGCCGCCAAGCCCTAAAACCTCTCGGGAGGGCTGATCTGGAGTCCGTTCGGGGCTCCGGAGAGGGGGATTTGTCGCCGTCGTCATCATCAACTATCCTCCATCACTAATTTCATAATTATCACCGCCGTGCGTGAGTAATTCCATCGTAGGCTTGCTGGACGGTGATGGGTTGGATGAGATTAATCATGTAATCGAGTTAGTTTTGTTAGGGTTTGATCCCTAGTATCCATTATGTTTTGAGATTGATGTTGCTATGACTTTGCTATGCTTAATGCTTGTCACTAGGGCCCGAGTGCCATGATTTCAGATCTGAACCTATTATGTTTTCATGAATATATGTGAGTTCTTGATCCTATCTTGTAAGTCTATAGTCACCTACTATGTGTTATGATCCGGCAACCCCGAAGTGACAATAATCGGGACCACTCGCGGTGATGACTATAGTTTGAGGAGTTCATGTATTCACTATGTGCTAATGCTTTATTCCGGTTCTCTATTAAAAGGAGGCCTTAATATCCCTTAGTTTCCAATAGGACCCCGCTGCCACGGGAGGGTAGGACAAAAGATGTCATGCAAGTTCTTTTCCATAAGCACGTATGACTATATACGGAATACATGCCTACATTACATTGATGAATTGGAGCTAGTTCTGTGTCACCCTATGTTATGACTGTTACATGATGAACCGCATCCAGCATAATTATCCATCACTGATCCGGTGCCTACGAGTTTTCCATATACTGGTTTACGCTTATTTACTTTCCCGCTTCTACTGTTACAATCACTACAAAATACCAAAAACATTACTTTTGCTATCTTTACTTTTGTTGCCACTACCACCACTATCATATTACTTTGCTACTAAACACTTTGCTATAGATACTAAGTTTCCAAGTGTGGTTGAATTGACAACTCAGCTGCTAATACTTGAGAATATTCTTTGGCTCCCCTTGTGTCGAATCAATAAATTTGGGTTGAATACTCTACCCTCGAAAGCTGTTGCGATCCCCTATACTTGTGGGTTATCAAGACTAATTTCTGGTGCCGTTGTCGGGGAGCATAGCTCTATTCTTTGAGTCACTTGGGATATATATCTGCTTATCACTATGAAGAACTTGAGAGATCCAAAAACCAAGATCTATCCCTCAACTACGAGGGGAGGTAAGGAACTGCCATCTAGCTATGCACTTGATTCACCTTCTGTTATGAGTAAGTTAGCGACACCTACACCTGCTTTTGCTATTTGTTCTGATATGTCGCATGTTATTGATGATGCCACTTCTGCTATGCATGATACTTATGATGAAACTGCTTCTATGCCTGATACTACTGTGCCCCTTGGTGAATTTCTTGATGAACAAATTGCTAGGGCTAGAGAAAAAGAAGTTATTAAATTTGAATACGATGATGATAGTGATGATGAAAATATGCCTATTATCCCCGAGGGTTATCTTTTTGATATGGAATCTTCTGCCGCTATTTTAGCTTGCAAAGATAGATATGAGCTTAAGAGGTTATTAATTAAATGGAATAAAGAATCACTTAGAGATAAAATGAAACCCGACCCTGCTTTTGCTACTTCACCTATTTGTGTTCCTGACAAGGATTATGAATTCTCTGTTGATCCTGATATAATTAATTTGGTTGAATCTGATCCGTTTTATGGCTATGAATCTGAAACTGTTGTGGCACATCTTACTAAGTTAAATGATATAGCTGCCCTGTTCACTAATGATGAGAGATCGCGTTACTTCTATATACTCAAAATATTTCCATTCTCATTAAAGGGTGATGCTAAGATATGGTTTAATTCTCTTGATCCTGGTTGTGTGCATAGTCCCCAGGATATGATTTATTACTTCTCTGCTAAATATTTCCTTGCTCATAAGAAACAAGCTGCTTTGAGGGAAATATACAACTTCATGCAAATTAAAGAAGAGAGTCTCCCACAAGCTTGGGGGAGGCTTCTCAAGTTACTTAATGCTTTGCCTAATCTTCCTCTTCAGAAACCTGAAATACTTGATATCTTTTATAATGGACTAACCGATGCTTCCAGAGATTACCTGGATAGTTGTGCTGGTTCTCTTTTCAGGGCACCTCCTGAGCCAGCTCCTAAGCCAACTCCTGCTCCAATTACCGAGTCTATTCCTAAACCAACTCCGAAGAAGAGAGGTGTTCTATTCCTCAGTCCTGAAGATATGCAAGAGGCAAAGAAATCTACGAAAGAAAAATGTATTAAAGCTGAAGACGTTAAGAATTTACCTCCTATTGAAGAAATACATGGTCTTAATATACCGCCTGTTGAAGAAACATATGATCTCAATTCTTTATTTACTGAAGAACCTCCTAATCCCGATATCCCGACACAGGTAGTAAAGGTAAATTCTCTCTATAGATATGATAAAGCTGAAGTCCCTCCTACTAAAATTGCTAGCTAGTGCTTGGATGAGTTTGATAACTTTATGTTTAAGTAAGACGTCTTCAATACTTATTTTGGTAGACAATTAAAAGAAAATGCTTATATGATTAGATGCTTGGGTGATTATATGGCTGATATTAAAGGTGAACTTAAACTTGTTAGCAAACATGCTTCTATGGTTACCACTCAAGTAGAACAAGTACTTAAAGCTCAAAATGAAGTGCTTGATGAAATGAATAGTAAGAAAAATGATTATGCTGTTAGAGTGGCTACTAGAACTGGTAGAATGACTCAGGAACCTTTGTATCCTTAAGGCCATCCTAAGAGAATCGAGGAAGATTCTCAGAGAAATAATATTGATGTTCCTAGTTCTTCTAAAAAGAAGAAGAAGAAAAATGATAGAACTGTGCAAACTTCTAGTGAACCTATTGCTGAACCATCTGATAATCCAAATGATATTTCTATGTCTGATGCTGAAACACAATCTGGTAATGAACATGAACCCAATGAAAATATTAATGATAATGTTCATGATGATGCTCAACCTAGTAATGACAATGATGTAGAAGTTGAACCTGCTGTTGATCTTGATAACCCACAATCAAAGAATCAACGTTATGATAAAAGAGACTTTGTTGCCAGGAAACATGGTAAAGAAAGGGAACCTTGGGTTCAGAAACCCATGCCTTTTCCTCCAAAACCATCCAAGAAAAAGGATGATGAGGATTTTGAGCGCTTTGCTGAAATGATTAGGCCTATCTTTTTGCGTATGAGATTAACTGATGTGCTCAAAACAAATCCTTATGCTAAATATATGAAGGATATCATTACTAATAAAAGAAAGGTACCGGAAGCTGAGATTTCTACCATGCTTGCTAATTATACTTTTAAGGGTGGAATACCAAAGAAACTTGAAGATCCCGGAGTACCTACTATACCTTGCTCCATTAAAAGAAATTATATTAAAACTGCTTTATGTGATCTTGGAGCCGGTGTTAGTGTTATGCCTCTCTCTTTATATCGTAGACTTGACTTGAATAAGCTGACACCTACTAAAATATCTTTGCAAATGGATGATAAATCAACTGCTATACCTTTCGGTATCTATGAGGATGTGCCTGTTGTGGTTGCAAACGTTACTATTTTAACGGACTTTGTTATACTTGATATTCCCAAGGATGATAGTATGTCTATTATTCTTGGAAGACCTTTTCTTAATACTGCAGGGGCTGTTATTGATTGCAACAAAGGCAATGCCACTTTTCATGTTAATGGTAATGAGCATATGATACACTTTCTGAGGAAACAACCTCAAGTTCATAGTATCAACTCTATTGGAAAAATTCCATCGATTATATTTGGAGGTTTTGAATTTCCTCTTCCTACTGTCAAGAAGAAATATGATATAATTATTATAGGGGATGTACATATCCCCATTGAGGTAACTTAGTGTTATTCGAAATTTCTCCGGTTTCATGATTATCGGAATGAGTTTGTTAACAAGACTTGATCAACCTTGTTAGTAGATTGTTTTTGATGAGCATGAGATGGATGAAACTAGAACCACAAACTTCTGTACCCCACTTTTACTTTCTGTTATTTATATTAAATAAAGTAAAATAGTATTTCCAGTCTGTTTCCTGGCTTATTAGTGCAATATAAAAATATCCCGAAAATAAAAGTCCTCAGAATGCCATGCCAATTTAATATGATTTTTTCGGGAATATTTGAGGATTTACTGTGCAAAAATTACCGCGGGACGAGCTGCCACCTGGCCATGAGGGTGGTGGGCGTGCCCCCTACCTCGTGCGCCCATGGTGGCCCTCCTCCACTTATCCCAGCACCCATCTTCTTCCTTTGTCTCACACAAACCCGAAAAACCAACTCAAGCACGAGTTCCAACCACTATTGCTGTGATTTTCGATCTCCTTGCTCAAAGCACCTCTCGCAAAACTGCTTGGGGAGATTGTTCCTTGGTATGTGACTCCTCCATTGATCCAATTAGTTTTTATTCTAGTGCTTTATTATTTGCAAATTTGTGCTGCATAGGTGACCATGTTCTTGAGCTTGCATGTCAAATTTATATGGTTCCAAGTAATTCTAATGCTTGATATAGGCTATAGGCACTTGTAGGAGTAGTTGCTATCAATATTATTGAGTTTGATTTACTTTTGTTTGAAGTTACTAAAAATTTCAAATTATTTCAGAAAAATAATGAGGAGATTTTTGAGGGGCTCATCAAGCCAAAGCTCAAAGGAAAAGGCACCGAAGCCTAAGTATAATTTGCCGCGCACCGCGGAGATTCGGGCGTGTGAATGGCCTTCTGATGATTCTTGAGAGCAGCCGATATATATGAAGATTTTCATGAATTGGCTCACAATACAGGCCTCACCGCTTTCCTCCACGACCAATACGATCAGTATCTCTTACTCACAAATACTTTTGTGCAAAACTTTCATTTTCATTCTAGGAACTCACCACCTACGGTGGAGTTTCATTTATATGATGAGCATAAGGAGATGTCACTTTATGATTTCTATCAGATTTGTTTAGTCCCTTTTGAGGGCAAGACAGAAGAACCACATCATGATGATGTGGCTGGGTTTATTGATACTATCATTGTAGGAGAAACTAGGAAGGTTTCCGATGCACGAATCACTAGCATACATTTTCCTATTTTATGTTACTTTGCATTATTTGCTAGTCGTTGTTTAATTGGACGCGGAAACTGTGGAAACCTTAGCATCCCTGATATAATTATTCTTCACCACAGTTTATACAGTGATAACACTTTTAGTATGGGCAGCATTATTGCCAGACGGTTAAGTATGAACCGTACTAAGGGTCCCATCTTTGGAGGCGTCTATGCCACACGCCTAGCTGCACATTTTAACATACCTATTAGGCTTGCTGAGAAGGAAGAAAAGGTGCTGCCCCTTGTTTATATAGATCATAAAAGTATGGTGGCACACGATTTTATTGTTAAGAATAGGGCAGGAGAGCTTAAATATCAATTGTTCTTTAACAAACATCATCATGAGACTATTATCCTTCCTGCTCCTTCTTTGTTTAATTTTATAGGACCCTACCTCGTTACGTGGGCTGTCGTCCAAGCTTACAAGAATCCTGCACCAGCCCCAAAATAGGAACCACAAGATGAGCCTCCATGACAATCTGTTTATTCTTGGGATCCAGAGATGACTGTCAGCCAGTGGCAGTCAGAGTCTTCTTCCTCATCACAGTATGATCCCAACTATTCCTCCTAATCACAGTATGACCCCAACAACTATTATTATGGAGATCCACCAGGCTAGCCGTGGCCATAGACCAACTTAGGCCAAAAGCCTAAGCTTGGGGGAGTACGTATTTCTCACCGACATTACATTTATGTTCACACACACTCATTGCTAGATGTCGGTGTTCATACTTTTTCATTGTAATATCCATGCTAGTTTATTTACTTCTTACTGCTTTCTTCTTGTGTGTTTGTTAAACCTTAAGAAAAACAAAAAAAATAGTAGTAGTTTATTTTTCTACTGTAGTAGTAATAATTAAAAAGAAAACCCAAAAATATTTCCCGTTCTTCTTTTGCTTGTTGGGAGTTTTCCCGTGTAAATAGTTTTATTTCTTTTCTTTTATTTGGGGGTCAGTAGGAGAAGACCATAATTAAATTTTTGAAGTTGCTCTTATATGCATTATTGTTGATTTAACCAAGAGCCCATATTGCTTTGTCTTCTCCTGTTTATTGAATGCTCGCAGATTCCAGCTTAGTCCAAGGCACGTGCACTCTTATTATTATTCACACAGTTCGGTCGTGCAAGTGAAAGGCAATTATGATGATATATGATGGGCTGACCGAGAGGAGAAAAGCTGGTATGAACTCGACCTCTTTTGTTTTTGTAAATATGATGAGCCCCTTGTTCTTGATTCAGCTTATTATGAATAAACATGTTTGCAATGACAATTAGAGATCATAGTTGCTTGTGCCATGCTTGATTAGCTATGAGTTATAATGGTTTACCTTGTGTGCCAACATGCTATTGAGATGATTATGATGGGGTCACTGGTAGAAAAAGGGCCTGCTGTCCCGGTTCATAAGGGCCTTTTGTCCCGGTTCCTGAACCGGGACTAAAGGGTCGGTACTAATGCCCTGACCCTTTAGTCCCGGTTCAAACCAGAGCCAAGACTAAAGGCCCTCCACGTGACCGGTCCACCTTTAGTCCCGGTTGGTAACACCAACCGGTACTAAAGGAAATTTTCTGATTTTTTGAATTTTTTTGAATTTTTTTATTTTCAAATTTCTGAATTTTTTTAACCTCTAATCTCTAATCACCCCTCATCACTGCTCAATTTAATCTCTAATCACCCCTCATCATTCCAAATAATCTAACTTCCCGGACGGTCACCCATCCTCCCACTCCCCTAGCCTGAGCACGCTTAACTTCCGGGTTCTATTCTCCCTCGTTTCCAAGTCTGCACTCGTTGTTTTCCTGACAATAGTAAGATGTCAATCCTATTAACCCTTAGGAGTTTAGCTTAAGCATGAAGTCACACATTTCACTGTTTGAGTTTGAAACTATTGTTCTAAAAAACAATAATTTTTTAGTAACACTAATATTTCTTGAATAAGTAGTTTGACCATTGTTTGACCACAGTTTGACCATAGTTTGACCAGATTTGACCAAAATTCAAAAAAACTGAAATAATTATTTAATAACACTAATATTCTTGAATAATTATTTAGTAACACTAATACTTCTTGAATAAGTAGTTTGACCATAGTTTGACCAGATTTAATGAAAATTAAAAAAAACTGAAATTTGAGCATAGCTTTTTTTCCTTTTGGAATTTGATGATTCTACAAATTTGCAAACAGGCCATAGGCGATCTCCATTGGATGTAACTTTTCGAGTAGATGATTTTTCATATAAAAAACTTTTTAATCCGAGTTCGTATGCAAAAGTTATGCCCATTTTACAAATTCCAGAGAGATTTTGTAAATAAAGTCGAAATTCATATTTGTAAATTTTCCCAACAACTAGACCACATATCACATGGGAAACTTATTTTATTTTATTTTTTTGACATTTCCATCATTTTCTTTTGTTTTTTCTAAAACTGAAAAGGCGGTCCACACGGGGGGGGGGGGGGGGGGGGGGGAGATTTGAAAATGGGACCTTTAGTGCCGGTTCGTGCCATGAACCGGTACTAATGCCTCAAAGCCCATTAGTACCGGTTGGTGGCACCAACCGGGACTAAAGGTCTAACCTTTATTGCCGGTTGGTGCCACCAACTGGGACTAATGGGCATCACACCCTTTAGTCCTAGTTCGTGGCACGAACCGGTACTAAAGGGCCCAGGTGAACCGGGACTAATGCCTTAGCCGCACGAACCGGGATAAATGCACCCATTGGTCCCGGTTCTGGGCTGAATCGGGACTATTGGGCTTACCCGGCCTGGACCAAAGCCCCCTTTTCTACTAGTGGGTGGTATCCTCCTTTGAATGATTTAAGTGACTTGACTTGGCACATGTTCACGCATGTAGTTGAAACAAATCAACATAGCCTTCACGATATTTATGTTCATGGTGGATTATATCCTACTCATGCTTGCATCCAATGTTTGTTAATTTTAGTGCATGTACATGGCTGTTGTCGCTCTCTAGTTGGTCGCTTCCCAGTCTTTTGCTAGCCTTCACTTGTACTAAGCGGGAATACTGCTTGTGCATGCAATCCCTTAAACCCCAAAGTTATTCCAGATGAGTCCACTATACCTTCCTATATGCGGTATCTACCTGCCGTTCCAAGTAAATTTGTATGTGCCAAACTCTAAACCTTCAAATAAACATTCTGTTTTGTATGCTCGAATAGCTCATGTATCAACCAAGGCTGTCCTTATCTTCCGTGTTAGGCGGGTTATTCTCAAGAGGAGTGGACTCCGCTCCTCACTCACGAGAAAATGGCTGGTCACCGGGATGCCTAGTCCCATGCTTTATGCAAACTAAATCAAAATTAATTGCAAACAAAACTCCCCCTGGGACCTGATGTATGTTGGAGGCACTCGTTGTTTTGAGCAAGCCATGGATTGATGTTTGCTGGTGGAGGGGGAGTATAAACTTTACCATTCTGTTTGGTAACCGCCTATAATGTGTTTAGCATGGAATATATCGCCATCTCTCAGTTGTTACGTTGACAATGAAAGTATACGGCTCAAAATACAATTTATCTCTATTTCAAAACTGAGCCCTGGCACCTCTACAAATCCATGCTTCCCTCTGCGAAGGGCCTATCCATTTACTTTTATGTTGAGTCATCACCCTCTTATTAAAAGCACTAGCTGGAGAGCAGAGCTGTCATTTGTATTTGTCACTATTAATCTATGTTGGGTGTGACTATGATTGGATCTCTTTTACCATGAATTACAATGTCTAGTCAGTCCTTGATCTTTAAAGGTGCTCTGCATTTATGTTTTGCGGTCTCAGAAAGGGCTAGCGAGATACCATCTTGTTATATCATATTATGATTGTTTTGAGAAAGTGTTGTCCTCTGAGATTTATTATTATGACTTGCTAGTTGATTATGCTATTGATATGAGTAATTATGAGACCTGAGAATTATTGCAAATGTGGTTAGTTATGATCTATGCTGAAAACTTGAATACTGGCTTGACATAGTTTCCACAACAAGAGCAAACAGAGTTTGTAAAAGTTTTCTTTCTTTCTTTCAGTTTGTCAACTGAATTGCTTGAGGACAAGCAAGGAGCTTGGTGGAGTTGATACGTCTCCGTCGTATCTAGTTTTCCAAACACTTTTTCCCTTGTTTTGGACTCTAATTTGTATGATTTCAATGGAACTAACCCGGACTGACGCTGTTTTCAGCAGAATTGCGATGATGTTGTTTTATGTGCAGAAAACAAATATTCTTGGAATGACCTGAAACTCCACGGAACATCTTATAAAAAAATAATAAGAAATCTTCGCCAAAGATGAAGACCAGGGGGCCCCACACCCTTCTCACGAGGGTGGGGGGCGCCCCCCCCTAGGGCGCGCCCCTACCTTGTGGGCCCCCTGGATGCCCTCTGACGCCAACTCCAACTCTATATATTTGCTTTCGGAGAGAAAAAAATCAGAGAGAAGAAATCATCGCGTTTTACGATACGAAACCGCCGCCAAGCCCTAAAACCTCTCGGGAGGGCTGATCTGGAGTCCGTTCGGGGCTCCGGAGAGGGGGATTCTTCGCCGTCGTCATCATCAACCATCCTCCATCACCAATTTCATGATGCTCACCGCCGTGCGTGAGTAATTCCATTGTAGGCTTGCTGGACGGTGATGGGTTGGATGATATTTATCATGTAATCGAGTTAGTTTTGTTAGGGTTTGATCCCTAGTATCCATTATGTTCTGAGATTGATGTTGCTATGACTTTGCTATGCTTAATGCTTGTCACTAGGGCCCGAGTGCCATGATTTCAGATCTAAACCTATTATGTTTTCATGAATATATGTGAGTTCTTGATCCTATATTGCAAGTCTATAGTCACCTACTATGTGTTATGATTCGGCCACCCCGAAGTGACAATAATCAGGACCACTCCCGGTGATGACCATAGTTTGAGGAGTTCATGTATTCACTATGTGCTAATGCTTTGTTCCGGTTCTCTATTAAAAGGAGGCCTTAATATCCCTTAGTTTCATATAGGACCCCGCTGCCACGGGAGGGTAGGACAAAAGATGTCATGCAAGTTCTTTTCCATAAGCACGTATGACTATATACGGAATACATGCCTACATTACATTGATGAATTGGAGCTAGTTCTGTGTCACCCTATGTTATGACTGTTACATGATGAGCCGCATCCGGCATAATTATCCATCACTGATCCGGTGCCTACGAGTTTTCCATATACTGGTTTACGCTTATTTACTTTCCCGCTGCTACTGTTACAATCACTACAAAATACCAAAAACATTACTTTTGCTGTCTTTACTTTTGTTGCCGCTACCACCACTATCATATTACTTCGCTACTAAAAACTTTGCTGCAGATACTAAGTGTCCAGGTGTGGTTGAATTGACAACTCAGCTGCTAATACTTGAGAATATTCTTTGGCTCCCCTTTTGTCGAATCAATAAATTTGTGTTGAATACTCTACCCTCGAAAGCTGTTGCGATCCCTATACTTGGGGATTATCAGATATGCACAGGTGAGCTCCTTAGATTGACCTAGCTATATGTTCAGAACTGCAAGGCGACCATTCTGATACATCAGATGAGGCACACGATGCATCGGGATTTTCTATTGAAAAACATAGTAATAACTTTGTAGTTAGCAATGATGTACTAGTTTTAGAAGTATGCAAAAGATGCACGGATGTCGTAATAGTGAAAAATCTTACCAGGGTATCTCCATAGAAGTTACCGTGGTTCAACACAAGCACTAGTGGCACGTATTCACCATAATTTGGAGGAGTTCGATAATAGGTTTTGTAATTCTCAAGATAAGTACAATAAGCAATCAGATGACTCTTCTCCTTATAAGTTAATCCAGAGCGATCAGTGTAGTGGGTTTTGTCTACCATCTTCTGCACATTCCTTGAAGATTCAAAATAAGCTATCAATGGAAATAAGTTGTCAACTATTTTGAAATAAACAATATAAATTAGCTAATAACTATGTTTGAGAAACTCACATTGCGGTAGAATCGGAAGCGTATCAACAAGGACCCAAATGTCCATATTGTCTTGCTCGATGTCAGGATCACCAAGATCCATGGTGACAATCATACCCTCATAAAAGCCATACATTTTGCAAAGTGCTTCCCAATTTTGGCAACCAAAATGGGTTACGCTCTAAGAATTGTACATATTTACTTCAAAATCGATATCATGATGGGTCCTTAGGTGTATTTTCTTTGTTTGAAAATTTTCATGGTCTTCAAAACCCATCCTCTCCAAGACATAGCGTCTTGCATGGCATGGGATAAGCTAGTCAAATTGTAAAAGATGACAATTAGACGTCGAAATAGTTGAAGTCATGCTTAATTACGAAAAAAAACACATGTCGTTGTTGCGTACCCGTTTCAACATCGAAGGTCTCCTCGAGCTTAATGCTGAAGCGCCGATCTTCGTCCAGCTAAACGAAACTATCACACATACCTCGATAGTCGTGGCACCAGCTGCACTCCCCCGGGAGACTGTCGTCGTCCGAGTACGACATTTCCTACATTCATAATTCAAATATTAAACTTGTACAATTAAATATATGTACTAAAAACCTAAATTAGATCAATATTTTTCGAGAAAATACAGGCCACTCGATATTTCCTACATATTCTAGCACAAGTCATGCCAGAATTGATGGAAAAATCCGACATGACCTTTGCTAAAGAAGGACATATCGAGCGCCTGAAATTTGCCAGAACGGAAATTAATCAACACTCTGGGAAAACATAGGCCACTCGGAGGTGTAAACTGAACATGAACGGCCACTTGGGCAACCACATATCCTATTTGAGCAACACAAGATATACATGGATATTTGGCTGGTCTTACCTCGATGTCGGAGGGGGTCGGTGACGGGGACGACAGCGGGGATGATGGAGGGGCTCCTTGATTTCTGCAAAAGCAAAAACCGTATAAGTTATCACTAATACATCCCGAATAATTGCTTGAACTAAAAAAACAACAAATATGACATGTTCAACTAGTTTTATTAATTCAACTAGTTCTTACTAAATATAAACTTACTATAAATAGAAAAAAACTAGTTCTTTCTAAAATTAAAGTAGTTCAACTAGTTATATTAATTATCTTACTAAAAATACATTAGTTCTCTTAATTCAACTAGTTCAACTAGTTTATTCATTTACTTACTAAACTAGTTCAACTACAACTAAAGTAGTTCAACTAGTTTATTAATTTACGTACTAATTATTTTAAACACTTACTAAAAACAGTAAAAATAAACTACATTATACAATAGTTAACTAGTACCATCACTACTACTAATTAACATCTACTACTGCTAAAAATCATTATTTACGAACCCTAAATTAACATCTACTACTACTAAAAAACATCTAGTACTAACTAAGCAGAGAGAACGAGGGTGGGGGAGGGGTGGGGGTGAGGGAGTCCTGGATTAGGGGGTGTTCGGGTAGCCGGACTATACCTTCAGCCGGACTCCAGGACTATGAAGATACAAGATTGAAGACTACGTCTCGTGTCCGGATGGGACTTTCCTTGGCGTGGAAGGCAAGCTTGGCGATGCGGATATTCAAGATCTCCTACCATTGTAACCGACTCTATGTAACCCTAACCCTATCCGGTGTCTATAAACCGGAGGGTTATAGTCCGTAGGACATAATCAACTCCATATACACAATCATACCATAGGCTAGCTTCTAGGGTTTAGCCTCCTTGATCTCGTGGTAGATCTACTCTTGTACTACCCATATCATCAATATTAATCAAGCAGGACGTAGGGTTTTACCTCCATCAAGAGGGCCCAAATCTGGGTAAAACATCATGTTCCCTGCCTCTTGTTACCATCCGGCCTAGACGCACAGTTCGGGACCCCCTACCCGAGATCCGCCGGTTTTGACACCAACATTGGTGCTTTCATTGAGAGTTCCTGGAAGCCGCATTATACGCAAAGTTCGGGACCCCCTCCCATACCTCGCGTCTAGGACCTGGAAGCCGCATTCCTCGACAACTTCCAGGGCACTTACGTGCGACCACCGGATGCCGATGACTTAAGCCACATAATTTAGCAGCCAGAGGAATCGTCCAGACAATTCCGGACACGGTTCCTAACAAAGAAAAACCAGATAGTCGACTGTCCGGACGCAGAGGCCCGCGCAGCCTTCAAGCATAACATCCACGATGAGTGGCTTGCCCGACACCTGGGACAGGAGAAGCCGAAATCTATGGCAGACCTCACGACACTCATGACCCGCTTTTGCGCGGGAGAAGACAGCTGGCTAGCTCATAGTAACAACTTATCAAAGAACCCTGGTAATTCGGATACCAAGGACAAAAGTGGCAGGACACGTCGGAATAAGAAAAAATGCCACGTTAGCAGCGACTGCAATGAAGACACGACAGTCAATGCCGGATTCAAAGGCTATAAATCCGGTCAGCGGAAAAAGCCATTCAAAAAGAATACTCAGGGCCCGTCCAGTTTGGACCGAATACTCGACCGCTTGTGCCAGATACATGGCACCCCCGAAAGGCCAGCCAATCACATTAACAGAGATTGTTGGGTGTTCAAGCAGGCAGGCAAGTTAAGAGCCGAAAACAAAGACAAGGGGTTGCACAACGACGACGAGGAGGAGCCCAAGCCGCTGAACAACAATGGACAGAAGGGCTTTCCCCCACAAGTACGAACGATGAACATGATATACGCAACCCACATTCCCAAGAGGGAGCGGAAGCGTGCGCTATGGGACGTATATGCGATGGAGCCAGTCGCCCCAAAGTTCAACCCATGGTCCTCCTGCCCGATCACTTTTGATCGAAGGGACCATCCTACTAGCATCCGTCACGGCGGCTTCGCCGCATTGGTTCTCGACCCAATCATCGACGGATTTCATCTCACAAGAGTCCTCATGGACGGCGGTAGTAGCCTGAACCTGCTTTATCAGGATACAATGCAGAAAATGGGCATAGATCCCTCAACCATTAAGCCCACAAAAACGACATTTAAAGGCGTTTTACCAGGTGTAGAAGCCAACTGTACAGGCTCAGTAACACTTGACGTGGTCTTCGGATCCTCGGACAATTTCTGAAGCGAAGAGTTAATCTTTGACATAGTCCCGTTTCGCAGTGGCTATCACGCCCTGCTCGGACGAACCGCATTCGCAAAGTTCAATGCGGTGCCGCACTACGCATATATCAAGCTCAAGATGCCAAGCCCTCGAGGAGTAATCACGGTCAACGGAAACACCGAACGCTCCCTCCGTACGGAGGAGCACACGGCGGCTCTCGCAGCGGAAGTACAAAGTAGCCTTTTTAGGCAATTCTCCAGTCCGGCCGTTAAAAAGCCAGACACTACCAAGCGCGCCCGGAGTAACCCACAGCAGGACCGCCTGGCACACTATGAGCAAGCGTAGCAATGCGGCCCCAACCCCAGCTCTCGCGACATAGCAAAACCAGTACCTCGCGTACATAACTACGCCCTTGAAATTCCATGGGCACAGGGGAAGGGGCACAATAACGGCACGCCCAAAATACGGCTTAAAACGTACTAGGGGCTGCCGGATTCTTTTATTAATTTTTTCTTACTTTAAGGACTCCATACTTCGGATGACCTGTTCGGCAATTCGACTGCCGCACAAACGATGCAAGATCCAGGGAGGCAGACAAGCCATGCCGCATTATGGAACTCCCAGGTGGTCTCTATTATGAGCGATATACCTGTTTTAAATACAATTCCGTGGCCTACCCCTGATCAGGACATACTAAAAAGTCCAATATCTTTTGCTTACCGCACTATTTGTATCGTTCGGCTTTGATAAATAGCCTCTCTATAAACAATGCATAGCTTTCTGTCTAATTTTTGCATTATCTTCTTTTTACATATATGTTTATTAAATGACATGGTTGCACCCGTACACTATGGTACAGCAAAATACGCCAGGGGCTTTAGTACCCATAAATATGGCGTGAGAAGTCCGTACACTTTCACAAGTGCGGCACCCCAAACTTATAGCACTATATGCATCGGCTCCGAATCATGATTTGGGTCAATAGTTGGGTTTGCCCAGCTCCTATGTTTTGGCGCCTTACGTTCCGCTATATCGGCTAAGGTAGCACTAGGAGAACCACTGCGATTATGCCCCGGTTGAGCTGGGTTAAGCACCTCAGTGGAGAAAGCTAAAACTGAGTGTCATCATGTGGCGAGAGACCGGTCGCTGTTCGAGAGGTTTTTCGAGTCCCTAAAGGCTTATGCCGCTTCGAGCGAGGAGCTGGCTTTGTCCGGCCAAGGCGTGGATAGCGCCCCAAACTCGGTCTTCCGAACTAGGGGCTTCGCCGAAATTTAAAATTATAGAGTTCTATGGCTAAGTGAGAGTGTTCAAGCAATATAGTCCGATTGCCTGGTTCGTTGTGCTGAGCGCCTCCCTCGAAGGACCCAACTATGGGAAAAAGAGCGCTCAGGTTTATCCCGAACACCCCGGCACTAGTGGCAAGGGGGCAGAAGCCGACGACTGGCCATCTCTCAATTTTTTGATAAACGGCCGCACAAAAAGTAATATTTTAAATTCAACAAGCATTGCTTGGCGCATATGAACAAGTTTTCAGCGCACAGGATAAACACGAGCGAGTTCATTCAAAAATTACATCCTTGGTACATTCATCCGCCACAAGGCGGGCACCCGCAAGAACATCCTTATAGTAGTTCTCGGGCTTGCGATGCCCCTTCCCCGGCGGCGGCCCGTCCCTCACAAGCTTCTCACCGTCCAGCTTACCCCAGTGCACCTTTGCACAGGCAAGGGCCCTACGGGCACCTTCGATGCAGACGGAGCGCTTGATGACCTCGAGCCTTGGACATGCCTCCACCAGTCGCCGCACCAGCCCGAAGTAGCTCCCTGGCAGGGCCTCTCCGGGCCACAGCCAAACTATGAAGCCCTTCATGGCCTGTTCGGCCGCCTTGTGGAGCTCGACCAGCTGTTTCAGCTGGTCGCTCAAGGGCACAGGGTGTCCGGCCTTAGCATACTGAGACCAGAACACCTTCTCCGTCGAGCTGCCCTCTTCGGCTCGGTAGAATGCGGCGGCGTCGGATACGTTGCGGGGAAGATCTGCGAATGCCCCTGGAGAGCTCCGGATTCGGGTAAGTAACAAGTACTTTAATTTTATACTTCTGCTTTGCATAAAGAATGCCTTACCCGCCGCTATCTTTTTCATCTCCTCCAACTCTTGGAAGGCCTTTTGGGCTTCGGCCTTGGCAGACTTGGCAGTCTCAAGGGCCGTCGTGAGCTCGGACGCTTGCGTCTTGGACTCAAGCTCCAAACTCTCATGTTTTGTCATGAGAGCCTGAAGCTCCTGCTGCACCTCGCCGACCTGGGCCTCAAGTTTCTCTCGCTCGGTGCGCTCCGCGGCCGTTTTCTTTTCGGCCTCAGACAACGCCTGCTTAAGGGTCGCCACCTCAGTCGTGGCCCCTACAATAAGCAGTACAATCCTGTTATTCTTTTTGCAATCAAGCCTTTCTATAGGCACTTTTTCTGTAAGGTATTTCTTACCTTCTTTCTCCTCGAGCTGCCGTTTGGCAAGGCCGAGCTCTTGCTCGGTCCGCTCGAGGCCCTGTTTCAGGGCACCCACCTCCGCAGTCAGTGCGGCGGTGGCCAGCAGCGAAACCTGGATACGCATATTGACTCTTTGTTGTTAGACTCCTGCGAAATTTAATAGATCCTCTATTCGGCTTTTCTTTCCGAACGCCAAACAGAGCATCAGGGGCTACTGTCTATGCGGTTATATTTTTACATATTTTTTACTTACCTCGAAGCCTGTTAGAAGGCTAGCACAAGCTTCACTCAGTCCGCTCTTGGCGGACTGAACCTTCCGGATCACCGTACTCATAATAGTACGCTGCTCCTCGTCGGTGGAGGCGCCGTCAAGCACCTGCAGCAGATTGTTTGGCACCTCCGGTTGGACGGAGGCTGCCGGCTCAGAAGGCTTACTCATCTTGGAAGGAGTTCGCCTACCGTGGTCCGGAACTGTGGAAGATTCCGGCGCGGTGTCCGGCACAAAGCCGGACTAGGAGCCCTGGGGGGCCTTATACCCTTCACTCCTGGAGTCCGGGAGGTCGCCTTGCGGCTCCTCCGGGACCGCCTCCTCCTGCCCCGGAGCTTGATGCGATGCCACTTCGGCGTCGTCTGTAGTGCGGGGGGAGACAGCGGGCGGAACTAAGTTCACAGCCGATGAGTCCAGGGAGCCGCCCGACGATTTGTCGACCTCGGCCCAGGGCGGACTGCATAATTACATTCGACATTAGGGAAAGCTGTGCAACAAAGGAACATCATGAGTTACTCTGATATCCAAACTTACGATTTCGCCGGACGCTTGGCCCTGTCTGGCCACTCCTCTTCGCCCTCTTCGGCGTCGGGGGCGTAGTCTGGCGGAGGGGTCTTCCTTTTCCTAGACCCATCGGCCTCCCCCGTTGGGGCGGCCTTCCTCTTCTCTCCTCCCTCCGTTGGGGGGGAGAGTTTTCCTCTTCCTCCTCCTCATTTTCACGGGAGGAGGGCGTCTCGGACTCATCAGATGATGAGTCCGACACTACCATGTTGCGGGCACTTTTTCGAGTCCCCGTGGTCTTCTTCTTCTTGGCCTTCTTCTCCGGCACCACATAGGGCGCCGGAGCCAGCAACTTCACTAGTGGAGCTGGAGCTGGGTCTTCGGGCAGCGGAGCCGGACAGTAAATCGGTCCGGACATCGCCCGCCAAGCCCGTCAAAGGTAAGGGAGTTTAGATCCCGCATAGAGTCAAACTATGAAAAAGCTTAACATCCTGTAAAAGGTGTAGATGGCTTACCTCGCTAGCGTGACGCTACGAGCGGTATCCGCGGTCCTCGGAAGCGGATGCGGGAGCCTCGGCGCCCTTGAATAGCATCTTCCAGGCATCTTCGTACATCGTGTCGAAGAGCCTATTGAGGGTTTGATGCTGCGCCGGGTCGAACTCCCACAGATTAAAATCCCGTTGTTGGCACAGGAGGATCCAGCGGACGAGCATAACCTGGATTACATTAACAAGCCGGATTGGCTTGTTCACCAGGGACTGGATGCATGTTTGCAATCTGATCACCTCTTTTTCGTCACCCCACGACAGGCCCGTCTCTTTCCAGGACACAAGCAGCGTGGGGGTCCGGATCGGAACTTGGGGGCTGCGGTCCATTTCGGATCGCGCGGCTCGGTGATGTAAAACCACCCGGATTGCCATCCCTTTAGGGTCTCCACAAAAGAGCCGTCGAACCATAGGACGTTGGCCATCTTGCCCGCCATGGTGCCTCCGCACTCCGCCTGGCTGCCACGCACCACCTTGGGCTTGACGTTGAAGGTCTTGAGCCAGAGGCCGAAATGGGGGCAGACACGAAGAAAAGCCTCGCACACGACGATAAACGCCGAGATGTTGAGGATGAAGTTCGGGGCTAGATTGTGGAAATCCAGGCCGTAGTAGAACATGAGCCCCCGGACAAATGGGTGAAGTGGAAAACCCAGTCCGCGGAGGAAGTGGGGAAGAAATACTACCCTCTTGTGGGGCCTTGGGGTGGGGAGAAGCTGCCCCTTTTCGGGAAGCCGGTGTGCGATGTCCTTGGACAGGTATCCGGCCTTCCTTAGCTTTTTGACTTGGCCCTCCGTGGTGGAGGAGACCATCCACTTGCCTCCCACTCCGGACATTGCTGGAGAAGGTTGAGGTGTGAAGTGCGGGCTTGGGCGCTGGAGCTCGAGTGCGCAGGAGATGGATAGGCAAAGGAGGAAGAAGGCGTAGGTAAAAAGGTGGATCCTTATCCCCTTATATGGGCGGATGTGGTTGTGCGTCCCCACCAGCCTAGTAAAACTCGCTTGCCTCCCAAGCGCCATGATAATTGTCGCGGTTGGGTTACCCACGTCCGTATTGATGAGAATCCCGTAAAAGGGGGGTACATGATCTCTGCTTTGACAAGACGTGCCAAGGAAACCGCCTCGCAAAAACACGCTGAGGTGGAAAAGTGAAAACGATTCGAGTAAAGGACTTGGCCGTAGTGTGATGGCGCACTACGGAATACGTCAGCAGATTTGATTTGTGTTAATATTATTCTGTCTATGGCAAAATGTGGAAGCTTATTTTGCAGAGCCGGACACTACTCTTGGTGTTTACAATCTTCTATGAAGGACTTGGAGGAGGAACCCGCCTTGCAATGCCGAAGACAATTTGCACGCCAGACTCATCGTCATTGAAGCCTGGTTCAGGGGCTACTGAGGGAGTCCTGGATTAGGGGGTGTTCGGGTAGCCGGACTATACCTTCAGCCGGACTCCAGGACTATGAAGATACAAGATTGAAGACTACGTCTCGTGTCCGGATGGGACTTTCCTTGGCGTGGAAGGCAAGCTTGGTGATGCGGATATTCAAGATCTCCTACCATTGTAACTGACTCTATGTAACCCTAACCCTATCCGGTGTCTATATAAACCGGAGGGTTGTAGTCCGTAGGACATAATCAACTCCATATACACAATCATACCATAGGCTAGCTTCTAGGGTTTAGCCTCCTTGATCTCGTTGTAGATCTACTATTGTACTACCCATATCATGAATATTAATCAAGAAGGACGTAGGGTTTTACCTCCATCGAGAGGGCCCGAACCTGGGTAAAACATCGTGTTCCCTGCCTCCTGTTACCATCCGCCCTAGACGCACAGTTCGGGACCCCCTACCCGAGATCCGCCGGTTTTGACACCGACAGGGGGCTTACAGAGAGGGGAGAGACGGTGGCGGGGAGGTGCTCGGCGACGGAGAGGTAGGGGCGGCGAGGGCGGGCTCGGGATCGGTAGGCGGCGGCGGGGTTAGGGGAGGCGGCGGTGATGGTGAGGTTGAGAGCGGCAGTGAGGTCGAGAGCGGAGGGGGTGGGGGAGGCGGCGGCGACAGTGAGGTCGAGAGCGGCGGCGGTGAGGACAGGCTCGGGCTTGGGCGGCGGCGACAGAGGAGTAGGGGAACAGTGGGGGGGGGGAGGAGGACTTAGCGAAATTTTGAGCGGGGCGGGTGGTTAAGTCGAACTAGCAGTAGCGTACTTCAGGAAACATGCTACTGCTAAGTCTAAGCACGCATCAAAAATATACGTTGGTCATCATTGATCTTTTTGTGTAGAATCTAAATAGTCAACATATTTAAGGTGGTAAACACCTTGTTCGCTTAGCAGTATGGGACTAAACTTAATTAGGTGCAACACTTAGAAGTAGCGAGTTTTGCAGAAACACGCTGCTACTAAGTACTTTAGCAGCAACGCGTCCAGGGAAGGGCGCTACTACTATATCTAGCATGGGGGCAAATCGGTGGCAATTATAGTAGTAGCTCTTGTTTCACCTAGAGCGCTACTGCTATCTAGTTATTAGTAGCGCAGTTCCTTTAAGCTCGCTACTACTAGTTAGCAGTAGCGTCTGTTTTTAAACTGTGCTGCTGCTAACATTCTGTGTATAACATTTTCCCTAGTAGTGTAGGGTTACATAATGTCGGTTATAGAGAAAGGAATCTTCATATTCGGTCGCCAAGCTTGCCTTCCACACCAAGGAGAGTCCCATCCGGACACGGGTAGATTCTTCGGTCTTTGTATCTTCACACCCATCAGTCCGGCCCATGTTTAATAGGCCGGACGCCCAAGGACCCCCTAGTCCAGGACTCCCTCCGTAGCCCCCGAACCAGACTTCAATGACGAGGTGTCCGGCATGCAGATAGTCTTCAGCATTGTAAGGCGCGTTCCTCCTCCGATGACTTCAAAGTGATGTATTCGGCTTTCCATTTAATGTCGTATCTCTCGGCTTCCACGCCTTCCTGACTTCAGCTTCCACGTGTTGAGTGAATACGAGAGGTCAGGGTATTTTTGCACATACCACCATGACCATGCAAGAGAGGTGCCTATTTAAAGAGAATAGATCTCAGATCCATTCCACACCCAGCGGAAAAATCGTCAGAGCTTGCTAAGCGGAACCACCCCAACATGGCTAACACTCCCAGCTCTTCCTCTCGTCCTCACGGCTTCGAAAAGGGTGATTGGGAGAGCTGCTCCGTATCTCACAGTCAGCTGTAGAAGCTGCAAAAACAGGGCTTTCTCCCTCCCGCAGATCTAGTCCCCATACGAGCAGGGCTGCGTCCTTCAATGGCGGGGTTCAGGTGGAGAACTTCCCCAATCCGTCCAGGGGAGAACGAGTATGCTTCGTACCCTTCTTGCTAAGAGGCCTCGGATTTCCAATCCATCCCTTCCTCCGAGGGCTTCTAGAGTATTATGGCCTCCAACTGCATAGTTCACTCCTGCCTCCATCCTGCACATTGCGGGTTATGTTGCTCTATTCGAGCTATTCCTAGCCTGCGAGGCCCATTTTGATTTATGGAGAAAACTATTCTGCCTCGTCCCTCGTAATCAAGGGGGGTCAATATTCGAAGTGGGAGGATCCGAAGTGTGGCGTATCGCCGGGACTGGATACCTGTCCGGCACGCCGAAGAAGGCTTCCAAAGAATGGCCTTCCAAATGGTTCTATATTGACGACGTCGCTCTTCCTGACCTAGTCCGAATGGGCCTCCCTGAATTTTCAAGCGCTCCGTTGAAGAAACGCTATATCTGGCATCCTCAGAGCCTCGAGGAGGAGGATAGCGCAGAAGTCATTCAGTTGATGGGCAAGATTAAGATGCTCGCCCAGTCCGGATTGTCAATAGTCGAGGTAATGGCGATCTCCATAGTGCGGGGGGGGGGGGGGGGTCCAACCACTCCAATGCAGAGGGCTTCCCATGTGGCACTATAATGGGGAAGATGACGCCTCACGCTGCGGTCGGAAGGGTCCGAAAACCCCCGCTGCTTTGGTCAAAATATTAGCCGAACTGTAAAAAGGGGAGAAGGAGGAGTTCACTCGTCTCCAATGTCGAGATGGATTTTCCATGTATAATCCTCCCAGCTGGGTAAGCTCCAATCCCACCATTTTACTCCTCTCCCTGAATTATTTTCGATGGACAGTAACCTATCCACTCGCTACAGGAATGGCGGAAGGCTATCGAGGGGATCCATAGCCCCGCTGCCCAGCCAAAGGGTCACAACCAGGATCTTGATCCTGGATTCGAAGAAGTTCCAGACATATTTGTGGAGCTCGAGGATGGAGTATTCTATCAGACGAGTTATGATGGTACAAAAGTACCCATCATTGCCGATTAGCCCGGTCTCCTCCCTGTTTCGCATGTGAGTAATTTAAAAGACACCTTCTTCGAAAGAGTTTCCTTACTATGCCTCACCCACCACACTATTTCGTGTTCCAAAGGGGAGGTGCGCGACGCCACGATGTGCACCAGAAGCGTCTCCAAGGAGAACGGCGCCCACGCCGAGCATATCTTCGAAGAGGAAGGCAAATGATAATACGACAGAACCCTCGTCAAATAGGTAAGGCTTCCTTTTCAAGAATACACCTTCTGATCGCCACATCAAATCGTGATGCCATTCGCCGCATTATATCAGGAAAAGTATCTGCCGAACTATGCCCGGGGATCCGGCCGGACGTGCCTCCACTAGTCAGGTTCCGGACCCTGCCCTAAGGATGGGGGCTGTCATGGGAGTGGTGCGGAACTATCCTTCCACAGAGGATTCGAACGATATGTCCGTCACGAACTCTGAAGTGGAGAGCGCCATGAATCATCATTGTTGGAGGGCCGCTTTTCGTGACCCTGACTTTTCAAAGGAGGCATTTGATGCCTTCAGATCGACCGATGCATACATTCGAGCTGCTCGGGATGGGCTTGCCAGAGCCACGGACCAGCATCTCAAAGATATGCGCGTAAGCGTAGATTTAAAAATCATACACCAGTAGCCCCCGAGACTTAAAGCAGTTGATAGAACTAATTTAAGGATCATTGTATAACCAGGTGCTTACGGAGAAGAACAACCTGTTATCTTAGGAACTAGAAAAGTATCGGACCCAGCTAACTTCCGCCAATGCCGAACTGGAGAAATCCAAAAAGGCGTCTCCTCGTAATGTTCCCCCTTCATCGAGAAAACATAATGGTATACCAGTAATGCTAACACGGCTGTTCACCTCTTAATAGGATCATTAGATCAACTCCAAGAACAACTAAAAGCGGCTCAAGGCGGAGAACGAGAAGCCAAAAAACTGCTAGCCGCGGGCGAGCGTGTGCTAATAAAGGACGTGGAGGAGGAGAACAAACTCCAGGATTCCAAAACCCAGCTGGGCGAAGAACTGAAAGATGTGCGGGCCGAGCTGGCTGACTCCGTAAAGGAGAATAAAAGGCTGCCAGGCGGCATATTTAGTATGTGGTCAAACTTACCTTCGAGTAATTCGGAGTTAGAGGGGACTGACAGAGTTATGTCTACAGGTATGCTGACCGTTCGTCCCGAAGAGGAGATGTCCGGATGCTCGAGCGATCTGCTACAAGTGCCGTCGCAAGTGTACGAGCAAGCTCGGCAGGCGATGCGAAGTGTTGCCAAGGCCTTATGGCCATCCGCCTCCCCTCCAGGAAAGATGGAGGAGCTTATATAGCTATTCAAGGGAGCGCGATGGAGCTTTCGACTATGGAAGATATCGGCATGCCGGGATGGTGCACGAGAAGCCTGGGCCATGGTGAAAACACGGTATACCAAGCTTGATCCGAATCATATGGCTCGGGTCGGACCTCTGGGGTCAGATGGAAAAGAAGTTCCCGTTAATTTGGTATATGACCAAGTAGAAATAGCCGCCAAGTATTCCCAGCAGGATTGTAAGTTAGACAGCCTGCTGGACGGTATAGAGGAGGAAATTTTTGTGTCCTAGTGACTATGTACTTTCCTTGACATATGTAACTCTAGCTGAATTGTAAAACGAGTGTCATGGCAGACCTTTTCGTTTCGACCTCTGGACACGAAGGTGCGGAGTGTTTCCGAATATCTGAGCGGTAAAATAGACCGGGGTATGCGTGGAAACCAGGTGTAGGGGTCATAGTTGGTTGAACAGACAAGTTGTATCCGGCTAGTTACGTTATATTACATTATAATTATAAGAAACATTTTCCAGAGAGAACAGTTCCATTAAGGGTTCCTTTCCGTGGGTGTGCATGCGTTAAAATGCATGTCCGAATTGTGATTGGAAAAAATCGCAGTATACGTAACATCTGGGGGTTCACCATGGGGTGAATGCAAAAACATCTTTAATCCACCGACCGAATATTCCCTTAAGAACGCTAGCTTTCGGCTTCACCCAGTCTGAGGTACACATCCAGATGACCCGACAATAACAATCCCAGAGGTGCTCCCTTTATGCCGTAGCCGAACTACCGGGAACGTAGGGCATAAGCACAGGAGCCAGGCAACCCAGCTTTGCCAAAACTTAAGTCATATTGATGCATATAATGGCGGAAAAACATACATATGGGAAAACGCATATGTGATGACCTTGATGCTCGGAAAATAAGAATAAGCTTCTGTTCGGGAAGCCCCCATGTATAATGGAGGTACATGTTCGAGGATGTGTACGTCACAGGTGCATGGTTTAGCCGTGCGAAAGCTTTAAGGCTTAGTAAAAAAAGAACAAAAAGAGAGGAAACAACAGGGAGAAGGAGACGAATAAATAGTTTGGCACTAGGCATAGAATCTTCGGAGCCTGGCTACGTTCCAGGGGTTCGGCTCTAGGCGATTGTCTGATGCAGCACACAGGCGGTACGCTCCTCCAGTGAGAACTTCGTCAATGATGAATGGACCCTCCCACTTGGGCTTGAGTTTGTCCTTTTTCTTCTCCGGCAAGCGTAGAACGAGTTCACCAACATTATAAGTCTTGGCCCGTACTTCTCTGCTTTGATATCTGCGAGCCTGTTGTTGATAAAATGCGGAACGGGCTTTTGCAACATCGCGCTCCTCCTCCAGGGCATCTAGGCTGTCCTGTCGATCAAGCTCGGCCTCTCTCTCTCTCTCTCTCTCTCTCTCTCTCTCTCTCTCTTCGTACATGCGCACTCGAGGTGAGTCATGAATAATATCGTAGGGCAACACAGCCTCCGCGCCGTACACCATGAAGAAAGGTGTATATCCAGTAGTGCGGTTGGGCGTGGTCCGCAGCCCCCAGAGTACGGAGTCAAGCTCCTCAACCCAGTGCTTGTCTGATGCTCTCAAAGACCGCACTAGTCTGGGTTTGATGCTGCTCATAATAAGACCATTGGCCCGTTTGACTTGACCGTTTGTTTGCGGGTGATAGACAGAGGCGTAATCAAGCTTAATTCCCAGATTAGACACCAAGTTTTCACCTCATCGGCTGTGAAATTGGAGCTGTTGTCGGTGATGATGCTGTGTGGAACAGCATAACGGTGCACCACGCCGGATATGAATTCTATCACTGGCCCCGCCTCGGCCGTTTTAACTAGTTTGGCCTCTATCCACTTAGTGAATTTATATATCCACCATGACCAGCAGATACTTTCTCCTATGGCTTCCTTCTTTAAGGGGTTCGACCATATCGAGCCCCCAGACCGCGAAAGGCCAAGTGATGGGGATCGTTTGTAGAGCGGTGGGGGGCATATGGCTTTGGTTGGCGAAGAGCTGGCATCTGACGCAACATTGGACAAGGTCATGTGCATCTGCTCGGGCCGTTGGCCAGTAAAAACCTGTACGGAAGGCCTTTCTAACAAGGGCCCGAGCTACGGCGTGGTGACCGCCGAGACCTGCATGAATTTCAGCCAAGAGCTGCCGCCCCTCTTCTTGGAGATACATCTTTGAAGAACTCCGGTAGCACTTTTCTTGTAGAGCTCTTCATCGTAAACCTTGTAGGCCTTCGAACGCCGGACAATGCGGCGAGCCTCATTCTGATCCTTTGGGAGTTCTCTCCTATTAAGGTAGGCCAAGAAGGGTTCGGTCCATGGGGCAATGACTGCCATGATGAGATGGGCCGACGGTGTTATTTCGGTGGCTGAGCCCCCGATGATATCGTTGTGTTCGGAATCTGTGGTTGTGTTCGGATCCGGACTGGTGTTGCCGCTCTCCCCTTGCCATACCATGGATGGCTTAAAAAGCCTTTCGAGAAAGATATTAGGTGGGACGGGGTCGCGCTTAGCACCGATGCGATCAAGGACGTCCGCCGCTTGATTACTTTCTCGAGCTACATGATAAAACTCGAGCCCCTCGAACCGAGCCAGCATTTTTAGGACGGCGTTGTGATAAGCCGCCATCTTCGGATCTTTGGCATCAAAATTTCCATTTATTTGAGATATTGCGAGGTTTGAGTCCCCGCGCACTTCCGGGCGTTGTATGCCCATGGAGACAGCCATCCGGAGACCATGTAATAAGGCCTCGTATTCGGCTGCATTATTGGAGTCTGTGTATAATATTTGGAGCACGTACTGGACTACGTCTCCAGTGGGGGACGTTAAAACGACGCCCGCTCCTAATCCGGCCAGTATTCTGGAACCATCGAAATACATAACCCAGTTGGAATATGTGTTGTACTCTTTAGGGAATTCGGCCTCTGTCCATTCGGAGACGAAGTCCGCCAGTACTTGGGATTTGATGGCTCGACGCGGTTTGTATGTTATGTTGAATGGAAGGAGCTCAATGGCCCATTTGGCTATCCGGCCCGTAGCATCACGGTTGTTTATTATGTCATTTAGTGGTACTTCAGAAGCCACCGTGATAGAACATTCTTGGAAGTAGTGTCGTAGCTTCCGGGATGCCATGAAGACTGAGTATGCTATATTTTGGTAATGAGGTTACCGGGATTTGCATGGTGTGAGGACAGTGGATACGTAGTATACCGGCTTCTGAAGCGGGAATTTGTGTCCGTCCTGCTCTCGCTCAACGACGAGCACGGCGCTCACCACCTGGTGTGTTGCCGATATGTATAATAACATGGGTGCACTAATGTTCGGCGCGGCCAGGATTGGGTTGCTCGCAAGAAGGGTTTTTATTTCTTCCAGTCCGGCTGTTGCCGCATCCGTCCACTTGAAGCGATCGGTGCGCCAGAGGAGGCGACACAGTGGCAATGCCTTTTCTCCCAATCTGGAGATAAAGCGGCTTAGAGCTGCAACGCATCCTGCGAGTTTTTGGACCTGTTTAAGGTCCGTTCACGTTGCCAATTGTGACAAAGCTCAGATTTTGGCTGGATTTGCTTCAATTCCTCTATTGGAAACGATGAAGCCCAGCAGCTTTCCAGTAGGGACACCGAAAACACACTTTTCTGGATTGAGCTTGATGTCATACGCATGGAGGTTGTCGCATGTGAGACGTAAATCGTCTATTAGTGAATCGACGTGCCTAGTTTTAATGATGATGTCGTCCACATATGCTTCAACTGTCTTGCCGATTTGTTTCTCCAGGCATGTTTGAATCATGCGTTCATAGGTGGCCCCAGCGTTTTTGGGTCCGAAGGGCATGGTGTTGAAGAAGAATGACCCACATGTGGTAATGAATGTCGTAGCGGCTTGATAGGACTCCCTGATTTTGATTTGATGGTATATGGAATATGCGTCGAGGAACCACAGTGAGTCGTGTCCTAGGTGGCATCAATGATCTGGTTGATGCGGGGGAGGGGAAGGAATTCTTAGGGCAGACCTTATTGATGTCTTTGAAATCGACACACAGGCGCCAGGATTTGTCCTTCTTTGGCACCATCACCAAGTTTGCTAGCCAGTCCGGGTGTTTTATTTCTCTAATGAATCCGGCCTCGGTTAGCTTGGCTAGCTCCTCCCCCATAGCTTGACGTTTGGGTTCGGAAAAGCGCTGTAGTGTTTGCTTGGCCGGTTTATACCCCTTCAATATATTGAGGCTGTGTTCAGCCAACCTGCATGGGATTCCTGGCATATCCGAGGGGTGCCAGGCGAATATATCCCAGTTCTCGCGTGTGACGCCCGGATAATTAGGCTACAGTAAACCTCTGTTAATGATGCCACGTCACCACAGTTACTGTTGTTAATCTCGTGTTAGTTCAAAACTGATTCGAAATGCAAATTCAAAAATATGTCAAACAACAAAAGTTTCAAAAGTTGAAACAAAAATGTTCGGGCGGTGCTGAATATTACAAGGGTAATTATAGTAAATAAAACACATGTTTAGAAAATGCATAAATGCTTTAAATTGAATTAAAACAGAAAAGGAAAAAGAGAGATAAAAAGAAATATAAAAACAGAAAAGACAAACAAAATTAAAATAAAAGGAGAAAGGCCCCGCCTGCCCAACTGGGCATTAGCCCAGGCAACCGGCCCACCGACGCCGGCCCACCCACTCCCCTTATTCCCCCTCACCGAAACCCTAGCCACTACAGCGACCCCACTTCCCCTTCCCACTCGCCTCTCCCTCTCCCCTCCTCCCGATCCCATCTGGATCGAGGAGGGGCTCGACCTCGACGCGCCGACCGCACCCCCCACGACCCATCGCTGTCATCCTTTCCGTCGTCGACCCAGCCCCGACCTCGCCACCTCGTCGCCGTCGACCGCTGGATCCCGCTTCCTCACCGGATCGCCACCCCGCCGTCGCTCGTCCCCATACTCCTCGTCGCTGGCCTGCACCGCGTCGCTGTCGTCCCCGACCTCCACCTCCCCCCCGCCGCCCCGTCCCTACAATTCCCGGTGAGGCTACGGCCTCCGCCCTCCGCCTTCCCCTCTCCCTCATGCGACCTCGCCTACCCGCGCGTCGCGAGCGCCGCGCCTCGCACCACTGAGCTCTGCTGCAGACCGCCCCCCTCAGCTCTGTCCGCGCCCGCACTCCCCTGGAGCGCGCCGGCACCCGCGCCCGTCGGTCACCACGCGCGCACGCGTGCCTCGCCGTTCCCTGCTTGCGGCCCCGCTCCCCACGGCTCTACTCGCCGGCCCGCGCGCGCCCGTCGTGGCTGCGTCCGGCCACAGCCCTTCGCCTCGCCTCTGTAGTCCCGTTGCCGCTCGCTGGCCAGACCCCGCTCCGGCCATGGCCTCGCCATGGCCACTGACCTCCCCTGCGCCGGCGCCCTGCCGGGTCCGCCGCCCCTGGGCCTGCACCTGCTCGGGTAACATCGCCCCGCCGCCCCGTTAACCACCAGCCGCACGCCCGCTATGGCCCTTTGGCCCACTGACAAAGGGGCCCCACCCAGAACGTATTTTTTAAAAAAGGAAAAATATTAATTAATTAATTAATTAAAGAATTAATTAACTTAATTAATTTTGATTAATTAAACTAAAACAACTAATTAAGCCTAACTAATTAACCTAAACCCTAATTAACTAAAACAGTCAATGACAGGGGGGTCCCACCCCTGTTGACCAGTCAAACAGTGACTGGTCAACTGGGTCCCTCTGGTCCACATGTCAGTCACTGGGTACACTTTTGTGCACACTGTGCTGGGTGCGCCTAGCAATTATTTTTCGAATTAAAAATAATTCCAGAAATTAATAAAATCTTTAGAAAATCATATCTTTTAATCTGTAACTCGGATTAAATTATTTTCAACATGAAAGTTGCTCAGAACGACGAGACGAATCCGGATACGCAGCCCGTTCGTCCGTCATGCATCCCTAGCATGGTGAACACGCAACTTTCCCCCTCCGACCCATCTATCCAAAAACGCGAAACACCGGGAATACCTTCCCGGATGTTTCTCCCTTCACCGGTACCACCTCGTACCGTGTTATGGTACACCTAGCATCACGCTTTGTCATGTCAGGCATCGTCTTGCATTTGTTTGCATTATATTTATTGTTTCTTCCCCCTCTTCTCTCGCTAGACACCGAGACCGACGCCGCTGCTACCCAGTTCGACTACAATGTTGACGACCACTCTCTCTTGGTAGAGCAACCAGGAAAGCCCCCCCGTTGATCACCAGATATCACCTACTCTCTTTCTACTACTTGCATTAGAGTAGCGTAGCATGTTACTGCTTTCCGTTATTCCTATCCTAATGCATAGCCTGTCCTTGCTACTACTGTTGTTACCATTACCTGCTATCCTACTGCTTAGTATAGGATGCTAGTGTTCCCTCAGTGGCCCTACACTCTTGTCCGTCTGCCATGCTATACTACTGGGCCGTGATCACTTCGGGAGGTGATCACGGGCATATACTATATACTTTACACAGTTACATTACCTGTGGTACTGTTCGGAGTTGGGGCTGAAGGGGCAGGTGGCTCCATCCCGGTAGAGGTGGGCCTGGGTTCCCGACGGCCCCCGACTGTTACTTTGTGGCGGAGCGACATGGCAGGTTGAGACCACCTAGGAGAGAGGTGGGCCTGGCCCTGGTCGGTGTTCGCGGATACTTAACACGTTTAATGAGATCTTTGTATTTGATCTGAGTCTGGCTACTGGCCTATACGCACTAACCATCTACGCGGGAACAGTTATGGGCACTCGACGTCGTGGTATCAGCCGAAGCCTTCGTGACGTCAGCGACTAAGTGGCGCGCGCCGGATTGGACCGTAAGCCTGCTCTTGTATATTGGGGCTAGTTCTGCTTCCGGCCGCGTACGCAACGTGCAGGTGTGCAATGGGCGATGGGGCCAGACCCCTGCACCATTGGATTTAGACCGGCGTGCTGACCTCTCTGTTGTGCCTAGGTAGGGCTGCGACGTGTTGATCTTCCGAGGCCGGGCATGACCCAGGAAAGTGTGTCCGGCCAAATGGGATCGAGCGTGTTGGGATATGTGGTGCTCCCCTGCAGGGAAGTTAATCTATTCGAATAGCCGTGATCTTCGGTAACAGGACGACTTGGAGTTGTACCTTGACCTTATGACAACTAGAACCGGATACTTAATAAAACACACCCTTCCAAGTTCCAGATACAACCGGTGATCGCTCTGTCACAGGGCGACGAGGGGAGGATCATCGGTTAGGTTTATGCTATGCGATGCTACTTGGAGGACTTCAATCTACTCTCTTCTACATGCTGCAAGATGGAGGCTGCCAGAAGCGTAGTCTTCGAAAGGACTAGCTATCCCCCCTTATCCCGGCTTTCTGCAGATCAGTCCACGTATAATAGCCTTATTCCAGTTGATACCAATGCATACATATGTAGTATAGTTCCTTGCTTGCGAGTACTTTGGATGAGTACTCACGGTTGCTTTCTCCCTCTTTTCCCTCTATCCCTTCTACCTGGTTGTCGCAACCAGATGTTGGAGCCCAGGAGCCAGACGCCACCTTCGACAACGACTCCTACTACACCGGAGGTGCCTACTACCACGTGCTGCCCGCTGACGACGACCAGGAGTAGTTTACGAGGATCCCAGGCAGGAGGCCTACGCCTCTTTCGATCTGTATCCCCGTTTGTGCTAGCCTTCTTAAGGCAAACTTGTTTAACTTATGTCTGTACTCAGATATTGTTGCTTCCGCTGACTCTTGTGCCTTCGAGCATTTGTATTCGAGCCTTCGAGGCCCCCGGCTTGTAATATAAAACTTGTATTATTTTAATTTGTGTCTAGAGTTGTGTTGTGAT
Organism: Triticum monococcum; assembly: GCA_034509565.1. Classification (NCBI taxonomy): domain Eukaryota; kingdom Viridiplantae; phylum Streptophyta; class Magnoliopsida; order Poales; family Poaceae; genus Triticum; species Triticum monococcum. The sequence continues at coordinate 705,023,036 of CM067847.1, forward strand.
ATCTTCCCGTGAGTTCCTGATCTTGGTTGTACACATTTGCGTGTATGATTAGTGTATGGTCAAATCAGGGGCGTCACAAGTTGGTATCAGAGCCGACTGCCTATAGGAATCCCCCTTCCACACTCCTTGGCCGAAGTTGAGTCTAGTCAATGAAAACTGTTTTACTAACATGGCCATGCGACCGATGGGCCCATGTCGCCATTGGGTGGTATTAGGATCTTTTATTCCTCGACCTATACTCTGGGACTCTGATCTCTCTTCTATTCGGGTTAAATGATTATGCTAAAAACAAAACTAACTTTAGGTTCTTGAAAATACTTCCTCCCGGAGAGCCCCTCACTTCAGATGATCGTCTGCTGCACCAGAAAATTTCTAAGATACTCTTCGATGTTTCCCCGAGAACCTTGTGCCCTTCGCCGTTGCAATTCCATACCACCGATAAATCCTTATGGAAAACTACGTACACTTGTCGCCCATAACTTCACTTCCAATTATTCTTGTTATTACAAGATACCCTCAAATACTTTGGATATTTCGAGACTCCTTTGTGTCTACTGTCGTGCAGCTCCTTTTCCTCATGAATACATGTATGAATAATTCCTCACACTTACCGAGTATCCACTCATCCCTAGTTGATTCATGTAGGTCACCAATCTTCGAAATACCATTCGATCTTCCAAAAATCCTCAGCAGCCTATTGCTCTTGAAATTCTTGCTTGATTACATTATGGTTAATCCCATAAGTCTAGTAATCTTATTAGCATCATTTGTCACTATCATTTTGAGTCCGTCGATTCAATATGTTGCGGATGCTTGCAATCCTCTGGATTATCCTTCCGGCTCAGACATCATTTGGATATGAGCTGGTTCTTGACCAATCAAATTGCCACCGATTGTACACCTAAGGCTACTCAAATTATCTATCCCTAATCAGAGCATTGCTTCTGATGCCTTGTCTTGGAATTCATAATTCCTTTGCATTTGAGCTTTGAGTTAGTCAGTTGTTTCTATAATCTCACCTCCTTGTATTCTTTCTTACTCTGGTTGAGTACCGATGCTCACATCAGATCCCTTGTGGACCACCAGAACCTTTGTCGGATTTTACCCGACTGTGTCCTTCATATTGAATAACCTTGTGATCCTTTCCATGGGTAAATAATGCCTTTGGTAAATTGTATTCTCTGCTTTGTGAACCATGCTCTACTTTCGAGGTTGTATTATTTACTCCAAAGTTTGTGGTATATGTTCCTAAGATGCCCTGATGGGTTGAACCTATGCCTTCCCTAATCCGTGTGAACCCGGAAGATTTCACGGGTCTTACTTATCTGGTATTGCATCAGGTAAACATTTCAATAACTATTGTCATTTTCGAAATATGAGAGGTGAATGAAAGGTTATGCGTTGAACAAGTGGGAGTCGACCTTGAACCCTGTGTTCATGCCCATGGACCCGATGTATGCCTTATCATGGAAGCTTCTCTTAAAATAATTATCCCCTTGTTTTAAGTTCATATTGTATCCGTGGACGTGGTTCCGTCCATGTTTCTCCTTGATTCCATTTCTCGTGCTAGTTTGAGCACTTGTCTTCTGTAGAGCATTACTCTAGTTCAACCTCTACTTTGATCTATCGTCGAGTATTACCTCCTGGTATCTCGAGAATATCATGGAACCGCATAACTTCTTACGAGTTCTTCATCAAGTGCTACATTCTCATTGATTCCAATTTTCACGGGCTCTGGGTTATTAAACACTCAAAGACACCAATAACTGACTCAAGTCCGCACCGTGATTAATCAGCTCTTGGTAACCTTCACTACTTACGAGTTTGAACTCAATCACGTCATCCCTAGCATGCTTGGCTATATCCTTGTCATGCCGATTTTAACTGTGCTACCTAGTCCTTCTTCCCGGAGCAAAAATTTCGATGGTGAGCTAATCTTACGTCGATCTTCCTCGTCATATCAATTGTCCTTGAACAACAAGCTTGATTTCAAGTTTGTGTCGTACCTATGGTTTCAATAACTTTTCGCTTCATCATTTTGTTGACTTGGTGTCATCGCCGATCGATTACATCTTCATGAAATCTCTCAACAACTTTGTCGTGATCATCATCAACATTTTGACCCCTTACAGGATATCAATTGAATTCATGATGAGAAGTACCATCCTTGCCCTCGATGATTTGTGTTATCATCGACCACTTTATTGCCTTCCGTTTAACACAAACTTGTCCGTGTTTCATGATATACCTTGGGATCCTTGCTATCCAACATTTGTTCTTTACCTTGGAGTATTACCATTTATGTCAAGAGTGTCGTGAGAATTTCAACACCTACTGAGCATTATTGATACATGTAATACTTATCACCATCGCCATTCCTTCTTGGTCCTCGTGTTGTTCCTAACCGGAATACCGACAAATGAACTATGATGTGTGAATACAAAACTTTTAGCAACCCTATTGCTTTGAACCAATGTTTAATTGTGTATGTTTACCTCGAGCATACATCTTTATATCATTTTGATTTGACAAATGTTATCTCCTTGTTCACCTAATTGGGGAGATCCATCTCTTGAAAATCTCGATTGATTGACACTGAGTCCATCAGCCACCCCCTCATCCTCTCCTTCGGTTAATGATGAACTCATGATTCAGGACTTGCTTCCATAGTTCATTTCCCGAAAATCTTACAATGTCATCTCGTCAATTGCGTTGCACCTTTTCTTTCTCAGGCATCTTGAGTCTGAAGTATCCTGACACCAATCAGACCTGAATCTCGGTCAGGTATGATGGTTGGAACATATTTCCAAGTGTTATAACATTGGACTTTAACCCGATAAGATGATATCATGCCTAGCACACTTGATTGGAGGACCTATTATTATAGTATCCTCTCTAGAAATGTAACCCATTCTTTCGTGAGGAAATTGCAAGACTTATACTATAAGTTGTTCCTAATGAATCCCTTCATGTATCCGGAGTCTGACCTTTGCTTAAAGACCATGTCAATGCCATCTCAAAGCATGTCTGTGGTACTCTTATCATCGATAAGAACATTTGAAGCACAATGCTAACTTTCTATATCATTTATCCTAACACCGTAGCATGGGCAATGTCATGAAATTACTCTGTTATCTACTTTCTATCCTGTCATGGATATCATGCTCTGCTTGTCTTTGGAAGGGTATACCCCTGAAATGTGTGTTTAAACACATTTTCCTTTCCATTGTTCTGTTAATCTGATAATCACATTTTCCCTTCCATTGTTTTGTTTAACCTTCTTGAGGTTTATATGATCTAAGCAGTAATAAGTCATTGCTTTTGTAAGCACCTCGGTGTACAACTCTGTCAGTAAGAACCTGTTACTATAGTTGATGACATTCCGGCATCCACCGATGGACGAGAACTTTGCCTGATGGTCCGCCTCGTTCAACGAGCAGGAAAATGGTTCTCTTCGTCCCTCGCCCTTGGTATCGACGTTGTTGCCGACATAATCGACAGGCTACCCCCTGACATGCCTTGCTTGCATGATCACGCAAGATGTCTCTGCCCTTCCTACTTTTAACCATATGGTGGGCCGATAACCCACAGTTCTCAGGATCAAAACCTGACTCTCCTGTACAACCCTGTTTCTAATGGTTATTCTCCATGCTTGGCTTCGTATTTAATTCATGGGCCACCTTCCTAGTGCTCTATTCTGGTATCAGACACAATGCTTACTCTCGCCGCTCTGAACCCCTTTCTCACTCTGGTTTAGACTTTGAGCAGCTATCTATCCGCCTGGACCCTCTCATTGTACCTTCGTATCGTACTCTCGAAGTATTTTATATGTTCAACTCGAGAGATAATCTTATGCTCATTCATGGTTAACCCAGATTGTTCCCCTCGTAAGCATGCTGTCGTAGCCGAGCTGCCCCTTACCTATTCGTAAGTACGTTGGAGTTCCCGAAGAAAAATATGATGACTTCCTCATGATGACCTGAAGCAGAGGAATGAAGGCATCGATGTAATGGATCGACCTCTCCGAGAAGAGCAACCAAGACCGAGAAGACTCGGTAGAATTTCGTAGCCACATCTTTCCCTTAATCCACCTCTTAAATTTCGGGACGAGATTTCTTATACTGGAGGAGAATTGTGACGCCCGGATAATTAGGCTACAGTAAACCTCTGTTAATGATGCCACGTCACCACAGTTACTGTTGTTAATCTCGCATTAGTTCAAAACTGATTCGAAATTCAAATTCAAAAATATGTCAAACAACAAAAGTTTCAAAAGTTGTAACAAAAATGTTCGGGCGGTGCTAAATATTACAAGGGTAATTATAGTAAATAAAACACATGTTTAGAAAATGCATAAATGTTTTAAATTGAATTAAAACAGAAAAGGAAAAGGAGAGATAAAAATAAATATAAAAACAGAAAAGACAAACAAAATTAAAATAAAAGGAGAAAGGCCCCCCTGGCCCAACTGGGCATTAGCCCAGTCAACCGGCCCACCGACGCCGGCCCAACCACCCCCCTTATTCCCCCTCACCGAAACCCTAGCCACTACAGCGACCCCACTTCCCCTCCCCACTCGCGTCTCCCTCTCCCCCTCCTCCCGATCCCATCTGGATCGAGGAGGGGCTCGACCTCGACGCGCCGACCGCACCACCCCCCCATGACCCATCGCTGTCGTCCTCTCCGTCGTCGACCCGACCCCGACCTCGCCACCTCGTCGCCGTCGACCGCTGGATCCTGCTTCCTCGCCGAATTGCCACCCCGCCGTCGCTCGTCCCCATACTCCTCCTCGTTGGCCTGCACCGCATCGCCGTCGTGCCCGACCTCCACCTCCCCCCCCCCCGCGCTGCCCCGTCCCTACAATTCCCGGTGAGGCTACGGCCTCCGCCCTCCTCCTTTCCCTCTCCCTCACGCGACCTCGCCTACCCGCGCGTCGCAAGCGCCGCGTCTCACACCGCCGAGCTCCGCTGCGAACCCCCCCTCAGCTCTGTCCGCGCCCGCACTTCCCTGGAGCGCGTCGGCACCCGTGCCCGCCGGTCACCACGCGCGCACGCGTGCCTCGCCGTTCCCTGCTCGCGGCACCGCTCCCCACGACCGTACTCGCCGGCCCGCGCGCGCCCGTCGTGGCCGTGTCCGGCCACAACCCTCCACCCCGCCTCTGCAGTCCCGTCGCCGCTCGCTGGCCGGACCCCGCTCCGGCCATGGCCTCGCCATGGCCACTGACCTCCCCTGTGCCGGCGCCCTGCCGGGTCCGCCGCCCCTAGGCGTGCGCCTGCTCGGGCAACATCGCCCCGCGGCCCCGTTAACCACCACCCGCCCGCCCGCTATGGCCCTTTGGCCCACTGACAATGGGGCCCCACCCCATAACATAAAATAGTAATAATAATTAATTAATTAATTAAAGAATTAATTAATTTTCATTAATTAAACTAAAACAACTAATAAAGCCTAACTAATTAACCTAAACCCTAATTAACTAAAATAGTCAATGACAGGGGGGTCCCACCCCTGTTGACCAGTCAAACGTTGACTGGTCAACTGGGTCTCTCTGGCCCACCTGTCAGTCACTGGGTACACTTTTGTGTACACTATGCTGGGTGCGCCTAGCAATTTAGCAATTATTTTTCAAATTAAAAATAATTCCAGAAATTAATAAAATCTTTAGAAAATCATATCTTTTAATCCGTAACTCGGATTAAATTATTTTCAACATGAAAGTTGCTCAGAACGACAAGACGAATCCAGATATGCAGACCGTTCGTCCGTCACGCATCCCTAGCATAGCGAACACACAACTTTCCCCCTCCGACCCATCTGTCCGAAAACGCGAAACACCGGGAATACTTTCTTGGATGTTTCCCCCCTTCACCGGTACCACCTCATACCGCGTTATGGTACACCTAGCATCCCGCTTTGCCATGTCATGCATCGTCTTGCATTTGTTTGCATTATATTTATTGTTTCTTCCCCCTCTTCTCTCGCTAGACATCGAGACCGACGCCGCTGCTACCCAGTTCGACTACGGTGTTGTCGACCACTCTCTCTTGCCAGAGCAACCGGACAAGCCCCCCCCCTTGATCACCAGATATTGCCTACTCTCTTTCTACTGCTTGCATTAGAGTAGCGTAGCATGTTACTGCTTTCCGTTATTCCTATCCTGATGCATAGCCTGTCCTTGCTACTACTGTTGTTACCATTACCTACTATCCTACTGCTTAGTATAGGATGCTAGTGTTCCATCAGTGGCCCTACACTCTTGTCCGTCTGCCATGCTATACTACTGGGCCGTGATCACTTTGGGAGGTGATCACAGGCATATACTATATACTTTACACAGTTACATTACCTGTGGTACTATTCGGAGTTGGGGGCTAAAGGGGCAGGTGGCTCCATCCCGGTAGAGGTGGGCCTGGGTTCCCGACGGCCCCCGACTGTTACTTTGTGGCGGAGCAACATGGCAGGTTGAGACCACCTAGGAGAGAGGTGGGCCTGCCCCTGGTTGGTGTTCGCGGATACTTAACATGTTTAACGAGATCTTGGTATTTGATCTGAGTTTGGCTACTGGCCTATACGCACTAACCATCTACGCGGGGACAATTATGGGCACTCGACGTCGTGGTATCAGCCGGAGCCTTCGTGACGTCAGCGACTGAGTGGCGTGTGCCGGATTGGACCGTAGGCCTGCTCTTGTATTAAGGGGGCTAGTTCTACTTCCGGCCGTGTACACAACATGCAGGTGTGCAATGGGGGATGGGCCCAGACCCCTGCGCCATTGGATTTAGACCGGCGTGCTGACCTCTCTGTTGTGCCTAGGTAGGGCTGCGACATGTTGATCTTCCGAGGCCGGGCATGACCCAGGAAAGTGTGCCCGGCCAAATGGGATCGAGCGTGTTGGGATATGTGGTGCTCCCCTGCAGGGAAGTTAATCTATTCGAATAGCCGTGATCTTCGGTAACAGGATGACTTGGAGTTGTACCTTGACCTTATGACAACTAGAACCGGATACTTAATAAAACACACCCTTCCAAGTGCCAGATACAACCGGTGATTGCTCTCTCACAGGGCGACGAGGGGAGGATCATCGGTTAGGTTTATGCTATGCGATGCTACATGGAGGACTTCAGTCTACTCTCTTCTACATGCTGCAAGACGGAGGCTGCCAGAAGCGTAGTCTTCGAAAGGACTAGCTATCCCCCCTTACCCCGACTTCCTGTAGTTCAGTCCACGTATAATAGCCTTATTCCAGTTGATACCAATGCATACATATGTAGTGTAGTTCCTTGCTTGCAAGTACTTTGGATAAGTACTCACGATTGCTTTCTCCCTCTTTTCCCCCTATCCCTTCTACCTGGTTGTCGCAACTAGATGTTGGAGCCCAGGAGCCAGACGCCACCTTCGACGACGACTCCTACTACACCGGAGGTGCCTACTACTACGTGCTGCCCGTTGACGATGACCCGGAGTAGTTTAGGAGGATCCCAGGCAGGAGGCCTACGCCTCTTTCGATCTGTATCCCCGTTTGTGCTAGCCTTCTTAAGGCAAACTTGTTTAACGTATGTCTGTACTCAGATTTGTTGCTTCCGCTGACTCTTGTGCCTTCGAGCATTTGTATTCGAGCCTTCGAGGCCCCTAGCTTGTAATATAAAGCTTGTATTATTTTAATTTGTGTCTAGAGTTGTGTTGTGATATCTTCCTGTGAGTTCCTGATCTTGGTCGTACACATTTGCGTGCATGATTAGTATACGGTCAAATCGGGGGCGTCACATCGCATAGAAACTCTCGTACTGCGGCGTCGACAGTTGGGTCTAGTTGTGCCCCGATAGATGCTGTCTTCTTGGGGTCCGTTGGATGGACTTGGAATTTGACTATTTCTTCTGCTGGTTTGAAGGAGGTGGATTTGGGTCATTTGTCCCAGATTACATCGTCCCTATCCACCATGGAGCATAATGCGGTTAATTCTTCAGCCGTGAGGGTTTCAGATAATGCCTCCAGGGCCAGGGATGTGGTTTTATTTTCAGCGCAGAGTGCTATGTGCAGATCACTCGTGAGAGTGATTATGCCGTTGGGCCCGGGCATCTTGTGTTGGGGAACGTAGTAATTTCAATCTTTTTTCCTACGCACATGTAGGATCATGGTGATGCATAGCAACGAGAGGGGAGAGTGTCGTCCAAGTACCCTCGTAGAATGTTAAGCGGAAGTGTTATGACAACGCAGTTGATGTAGTCGTACGTCTTCACGATCGACCGATACTTAGTACCGAACGTACGGCACCTCTGCGTTCAGTACACATTCAGCTCGATGACGTCCCGCGAACTCACGATCCAGTAGAGCTCGCAGAAGAGTTTTGTCAGCACGACGGCATGGTGACGATGTTGATGAAGCTACCGCAGTAGGGCTTTGCCTAAACACCGCTACAGTATGACCTAGGTGGATTATGGTGGATGATGTCTACTACACAACCTTCGTCTTGTAGACGTTGTTGGGCCTCCAAGTACAGAGGTTTATAGGACAGTAGAAAATTTCCCTCAAGTGGATGACCTAAGGTTTATCAATCCGTAGGAGGCGTAGGATGAAGATGGTCTCTCTCAAACAACCCTGCAACCAAATAACAAAGAGTCTCTTGTGTCCCCAACACACCCAATACAATGGTAAATTGTATAGGTGCACTAGTTCGGTGAAGAGATGGTGATATAAGTGGTATATGGATAGTAGATAATAGTTTTTGTAATCTGAAAATATAAAAACAGAAAGGTAACGAATGATAAAACTGAACGTAAATGGTATTGCAATGTGTTGAAACAAGGCCTAGGGTTCATACTTTCACTAGTGCAAGTCTTCTCAACAATAATAACATAATTGGATCACATAACTATCCCTCAACATGCAACAAAGAGTCACTCCAAAGTCACTAATAGCGGAGAACAAACGAAGAGATTATGGTAGGGTACGAAACCACCTCAAAGTTATTCTTTCCAATCAATCCGTTGGGCTATTCATATAGGTTTCACAAACAGCCCTAGAGTTCGTCCTAGAATAACACCTTAAGACATAAATCAACCAAAACCCTAATGTCACCTAGATACTCCAATGTCACCTCAAGTATCTTTGGGTATGATTATACGATATGCATCACACAATCTCAGATTCATCTATTCAACCAACACATAGAACCTCAAAGAGTGCCCCAAAGTTTCTACAGGAGAGTCAAGACGAAAACGTGTGCCAACCCCTATGCATAGGTTCATGGGCAGAACCCGCAAGTTGATCACCGAAACGAACATCAAGTGCATCACGTGATATCCCATTGTCACCACAGATAAGCACGGCAAGACATACATCAAGTGTTCTCAAATCCTTAAAGACTCAATCCGATAAGATAACTTCAAAGGGAAAACTCAATCCATTACAAGAGATTAGAGGGGGGAGAAACATCATAAGATCCAACTATAATAGCAAAGCTCGCGATACATCAAGATCGTACCACCTCAAGAACACGAGAGAGAGAGAGATCAAACACATAGCTACTGGTACACACCCTCAGCCCCGAGGGAGAACTACTCCTCCTCGTCATGGAGAGCACCAGGATGATGAAGATGGCCACCGGAGAGGGATTGCCCCCTCTGGCAGGGTGCTGGGACGGGTCTAGATTGGTTTTCGGTGGCTACAGAGGCTTCTGGCGGCGGAACTCCCGTCTACTGTGCTCCCCGATAGTTTTAGGGTATATGGATATATATAGGCGGAAGAAATACATCAGGGGAGCCACGAAGGGCCCACGAGGGTGGGGGCGCGCCTAGGGGGTGGGCGCGCCCCCCTGCCTCGTGGCTTCCTTGTTGATCCCCTGACATGCACTCCAAGTCTCCTGTATTGCTTTCTTTCCAAAAATAACTTTTCCGAAGGTTTCATTCCATTTGGACTCCGTTTGATATTCCTTTTCTTCGAAACCCTAAAACAAGGAAAAAACAGAAACTGGCACTGGGCTCTAGGTTAATAGGTTAGTCCCAAAAATCATATAAAATAGCATATAAATGCATATAAAACATCCAAGGTTGATAATACAATAGCATGGAACAATCAAAAATTATAGATACGTTGGAGACGTATCAGCATCCCCAAGCTTAATTCCTGCTCGTCCTCGAGTCGGTAAATGATAAAAACAGAATTTTTGATGTGGAATGCTACCTAACATATTTTCTCTAAGTATTTCTATTTATTGTGGCATGAATGTTCAGATCCATAAGATTCAAGACAAAAGTTTAATATTGACATAAAAATAATAATACTTCAAGCATACTAACTAAGCAATAATGTCTTCTCAAAATAACATAGCCAAAGAAAGTTCATCCCTACAAAATCATATAGTTTGGTCATGCTCCATTTTCGTCACACAAGAATGCTCTCATCATGCACAACCCCGATGACAAGCCAAGCAATTTTTTCATTCAAACTTTTTTCAACTTTCACGCAATACATGAGCGTGAGCCATGGATATAGCACTATGGGTGGAATAGAATATAATGAGGGGGTTATGTGGAGAAGACAAAAAGGAGAAAGTCTCACATCGACGCGGCTAATCAATGAGCTAGGGAGATGCCCATCAATTGATGTCAATGCAAGGAGTTGGGATTGCCATGCAATAGATGCACTAGAGCTATAAATGTATGAAAGCTCAAAAAGAAACTAAGTGGGTGTGAATCCAACTTGCTTGCTCACAAAGACCTAGGGCACTTGAGGAGGCCCATTGTTGGAATATACAAGCCAAGTTCTATAATGAAAATTTCCCACTAGTAAATGAAAGTGACAAAACAAGAGACTGTCTATCATAAAGATCATGGTGCTACTTTGAAGCACAAGTGTGGAAAAGGGATAGTAGCATTGCCCCTTATTTTATTTTATTTTTACCTTTTTTGCCTTTTTGGGACAATGCTCTATTAATGATGATCATCACACTTCTATTTATTTACATCTCAAAGATTACAACTCGATACTAGAACAAGATATGACTCTATATGAATACATCCGGCGGTATACCGGGATATGCAATAAACCAAGAGTGACATGTATGAAATAATTATGAACGGTGGCTTTGCCACAAATACTATGTCCACTACATGATCATGCTAAGCAATATGACAATGATGAACGTGTCAGGATAAACAGAATGGTGGAAAGTTGCATGGCAATATATCTCGGAATGGCTATGGAAATGCCATAATAGGTAGGTATGGTGGCTTTTTTGAGCAAGATATAAGGAGGTTTATGTGTGACAGAGCGTATCATATCACGGGGTTTGGATGCACCGGCGAAGTTTGCACCAACTCTCAAAGTGAGAAAGGGCAATGCACGGTACCGAAGAGGCTAGCAATGATGGAAGGGTGAGAGTGCGTATAATCCATGGACTCAACATTAGTCATAAAGAACTCACATACTTATTGCAAAAATCTACAAGTCATCAAAAACCAAGTATTACGCGCATACTCCTAGGGGGATAGATTGGAAGACAATCAAATAACACCTCATGTTTCAAATTTGTTACACAACGTTTACCATACGTGCATGCTACGGGACTTGCAAACTTAAACACAAGTATTCCTCAAATTCACAACTACCCAACTACCCAACTAGAACAACTTTGATACCACTATCTCCATATCTCAAAGCAATCATCAAGTATCAAACTTATCTTAGTATTCAATGCACTCTATATGAAAGTTTTTATTATATCCCTCTTGGATGCCCATCATATTAGAACTAGTTCCATAACCAAAGAAAACTACCATGCTGTTCTAAAGGACTCTCAAAATAATATAAGTGAAGCATTAGAGTTCATCTATTTCTATAAAATAAAACCACCACCGTGCTCAAAAAGATATAAGTGAAGCATTAGAGCAAATGACAAACTACTCCAAAAGATATAAGTGAAGATCAATGAGTAGTCGAATAATTATGCAACCATGTGAAGACTCTCTAACATTTAATAATTTCAGATCTTGGTATTTTATTCAATCAGAAAGCAAAACTAAATAAAATGAATTGACACTCCAAGAAAAACACATATCATGTGGTGAATAAAAATATAGCTCCAAGTAGAGTTACCGATGAACGAAGACGAAAGAGTGGATGCCTTCCGGGGCATCCCCAAGCTTAGGCTCTTGGGTGTCCTTGAATATTACCTTGGGGGTGCCTTGGGCATCCCCAAGCTTAGGCTCTTGCCACTCCTTATTCCATAGTCCATCGAATCTTTACCCAAACCTTGAAAACTTCACAACACAAAACTTAACAGAAAACTCGTAAGCTCCGTTAGTATAAGAAAGCAAATCACCATCATAAGGTACTGTAATGAACTCATTATAAATTCATATTGGTGAAATATATACTTTATTCCAACTTCTCTATGGTTCATACCCTCCGGTAGTACTCATAGGTTCATCAAAATAAGCAAACAACACATAGAAAACAGAATCTGTCAAAAACAGAACACTCTGTAGTAATCTGAATCAAACGTATACTTCTGGAACTCATAAAATTCTAAAATAAATTTCTGGACGTGTGGAATGTATCTATTAATAATATGCAAAAATAATTAACTAAATATCACTCTCCAAATAAAAATGGCGGCAATTCTCGTGAGCGCTAAAGTTTCCGGTTTTTTACAACAAGATCAACAAGACTTTCCCCAAGTCTTCCCAACGGTTCTACTTGGCGCAAACACTAATTAAAACATGGAAACTCAATAATAACAGAGGCTAGATAAATTATTTATGGCTAAACAGGAGCAAAAATCAAGGAACAAAAATAAAATTGGGTTGCCTCCCAACAAGCGCTATCGTTTAACGCCCCTAGCTAGGCATGATGATTTCAATGATGCTCACATAATGGATAAGAATTGAAAGATAAAGAGAGCATCATGAAGAATATGACTAGAACATTTAAGTCTAACCCACTTCCTATGCATAGGGATTTTGTGAGCAAACAACTTGTGGGAACAAGAATCAACTAGGAAGGTAAAAGAAGCATAACTTCAAAATTTTAAGCACATAGAGAGGGAACTTGATATTATTGCAATTCCTACAAGCATATATTCCTCCCTCATAATAATTTTCAGTAGCATCATGAATGAATTCAACAATATAACCAGCACCTAAAGCATTCTTTTCATGATCTACAAGCATAGAAATTTTATTACTCTCCACATAGGCAAATTTCTTCTCATTCGGAATAGTGGGAGTATCATAAGAGACTCGAATACTATAAATTGTTTCCACATTAAAAGAGTAATGTTCAGAAAAAGGGTAATCATAATCATGACAAGTTTTATAAATATAATCACTACTTTTTATAGCATAAGTATCATCACAATAATCATCATAAGTAGGAGGCATGCTATCATCATTATAAATTTGCATATCAAAACTTGGGAGACTAAAAATAGCATCTTCATTAAACGTAGCATCCCCAAGCTTGGGAAAACATTAATTGCAGCAAATATATTCTCAAAAACATCATCTTCATCAAACATAGCATCCCCAAGCTTGAGCCTTTTCATATCATAAGCATAATCACTCTCATCATTAATAGTATGGATAGCACCAATAGTATAGAAATTATCATATTCTTTCAAGCAAGTGCCAAAAAGATTTTCAAGATCGTAAGAAGTATCATTATCTTCCACAATTATATTTTCATGAGGCACAATAGTAATAGGAGCAGCATTATTTGGGAGATATATCTTTTTACCTCACTTCCTTTTTCTTTTCTTCTTCTTCTTCACCACAACATGTGTGGGTTCAATCCTCTTTTTGGAGCTCCTTATTAATGAGATTGGTTGAATAGGAGGCTCCTCCTCAATACCTGATTCATCATAAGAAATAATAGGAGGCTATTGGAAAGTCTCTTCCCTTTCATTAGTATTATCTTCATCCTCTACTTTTTTTCTTTTCTTTATGTAATTGGCAATGTAAGGGTTTCAATACAATTCACCGCACAATACATATAAATTTCCTCTATATCAAAATGAAGAACTCTATCAAGGGCAAATTCTGGAATATCCTTAGTTATACATTCCATTTCTTCATAACCCAAGAGCAAACTAAGTTCATTATGATGTGCAAGGGAAATCAAGTCATCAAAATTTTTGGATACGATACGATCATGAAACAATTTGGATTTGGTACTGAAATGATCATGTTCATTGCAAAGTTCACAAGTACGGCTAAGAAAATTTAAATTTTTAGCACAAACTTCTAGCCTTTCTTGCAACCATTTAGTTTCTAAATAGTTATGCCTCTTGCAATATCTATCTTCCCTATTTGGTGTATACTTGCAAGCCCAATGCACTCCACAAAAACTGACATGTTTATAGGAGACATTTTCATCATCACTATTGCAATCATCATTAGTACTATGGATATTCAAGGAGTTCATACTAACAACATTGCAATCATGCTCATCATTCAAAGATTTAGTGCCAAACATTTTAATGCATTCTTATTCTAACACTTTGGAACAATTTTCCTTTCCATCACACTCACGAAAGATATTAAAAAGATGAAGCATATGAGGCAAACTCAATTCCATATTTTTTTGTAGTTTTCTTTTATAAACTAAACTAGTGCTAAAACGAGAAACAAAAAGATTCAATTGCAAGATCTAAAGATATACCTTCAAGCACTCACCTCCCCGGCAACGGCGCCAGAGAAGAGCTTGATGTCTACTACACAACCTTCTTCTTGTAGACGTTGTTGGGCCTCCAAGTGCAGAGGTTTATAGGACAGTAGCTCAAGTGGATGACCTAAGGTTTATCAATCCGTAGGAGGCGTAGGATGAAGATGGTCTCTCTCAAACAACCCTGCAACCAAATAACAAAAAGTCTCTTGTGTCCTGAACACACCCAATACAATGGTAAATTGTATAGGTGCACTAGCTCGGCGAAGAGATGGTGATACAAGTGGTATATGGATAGTAGATAATAGTTTTTGTAATATGAAAATATAAAAACAGCAAGGTAACGAATGATAAAAGTGAGCGTAAACGATATTGCAATGTGTTGAAACAAGGCCTAGGGTTCATACTTTCACTAGTGCAAGTCCTCTCAACAATAATAACATAATTGGATCACATAACTATCCATCAACATGCAACAAAGAGTCACTCCAAAGTCACTAATAGCGGAGAACAAACGAAGAGATTATGGTAGGGTACGAAACCACCTCAAAGTTATTCTTTCCAATCAATCCATTGGGCTATCCCTATAGGTGTCACAAACCGCCCTAGAGTTTGTACTAGAATAACACCTTAAGACACAAATCAATCAAAACCCTAATGTAACCTAGATACTCCAATGTCACCTCAAGTATCCGTGGGTATGATTATACGATATGCATCACACAATCTTAGATTCATCTATTCAACCAACACATAGAACCTCAAAGAGTTCCCCAAAGTTTCTACCGGAGATTCAAGACGAAAACGTGTGCCAACCCCTATGCATTGGTTCATGGGCGGAACCCGCAAGTTGATCACCAAAACATACATCAAGTGGATCACGTGATATCCCATTGTCACCACAGATAAGCACGGCAAGACATACATCAAGTGTTCTCAAATCCTTAAAGACTCAATCCGATAAGATAACTTCAAAGGGAAAACTCAATCCATTACAAGAGAGTAGAGGGGGGAAGAAACCTCATAAGATCCAACTATAATAACAAAGCTCGCGATACATCAAGATCGTACCACCTCAAGAACATGAGAGAGAGAGAGAGAGAGATCAAACACATAGCTACTGGTACATACCCTCAGCCCCAAGGGAGAACTACTCCCTCCTCATCATGGAGAGCACCGGGATGATGAAGATGGCCGCCGGAGAGGGATTTCCCCCTCCGGCAGGGTGCCGGAACGGGTCGAGATTGGTTTTTGGTGGCTACGGAGGCTTTTGGCGGTGGAACTCCCGATCTATAGTGCTCCCCGATAGTTTTAGGGTATATGGATATATACAGGCGGAAGAAATACATCAGGGGAGCCACGAGGGGCCCACGAGGTTGGAGGGCGCGCCCCCTGCCTCGTGGCTTCCTCGTTGATCCCCTGACGTGCACTCCAAATCTCCTATATTGCTTTCTTGCCAAAAATAACTTTTACGAAGGTTTCATTCCGTTTGGACTCTGTTTGATATTCCTTTTCTTCGAAACACTAAAACAAGGGAAAAACAGAAACTGGCACTGGGCTCTAGGTTAATAGGTTAGTCCCAAAAATCATATAAAATAGCATATAAATGCATATAAAACATCCAAGGTTGATAATATAATAGCATGGAACAATCAAAAATTATAGATACGTTGGAGACGTATCAGTGGAGGGGGCACCGCACACGGCTAGGAGAAATCTTTGTGACCAACTTGTGTGTCTAGAGGTGCCCCCTGCCCCTGTATATAAAGGAGCAAGGGGGAGGCCGGCCGGCCCTTGTTGGTGCGCCAGGAGGAGGAATCCCCCTCCTAGTAGGGGTAGGATTCCTCCCTTTCCTACTCCTACTAGGAGGGGGAAAGGAAAGGGAAGAAAGAGAAGGAAAGGGGGGCGCCCCCCTCTCCTTGTACAATTCAGACCAGAGGGAGGGGCGCGCTGCCTGCCCTAGGCCGGCCCCTCTCTCTTTCCCTTATGGCCCAACAAGGCCCATTAGGCCCCGGGGGGTTCCGGTAACCCCTCCAGTACTCCGGTAAAATCCCGATTTAACCGGAACTCTTCTGATGTTCAAATGTAGGCTTCCAATATATCAATCTTTATGTCTCGACCATTTCGAGACTCCTCGTCATGTCGGTGATCATATCCGGGACTCCGAACTACCTTCGGTACATCAAAACATATAAACTCATAAAACCGATCGCCATAGAAATTTAAGCGTGCGGACCCTACAGGTTTGAGAACTATGTAGGCATGACCGAGACATGTCTCCGGTCAATAACCAATAGCGGAACCTGGATGCTCATATTGGTTCCTACATATTCTATGAAGATCTTTATCGGTCAAACCGCATAACACTATACGTTGTTCTCTATGTCATCGGTATGTTACTTGCCCGAGATTCGATCGTCGGTATCCCAATACCTAGTTCAATCTCATTACCGGCAAGTCTCTTTACTCGTTTCGTAATGCACTATCCCGCAACTAACTCATTAGCTGCATTGCTTGCAAGGCTTGTAGTGATGTGCATTACCGAGAGGGCCCAGAGATACCTATCCGACAATCGGAGTGACAAATCCTAATCTTGATCTATGCCAACTCAACAAGTACCATCGGAGACACCTGCAGAGCACCTTTATAATCACCCAGTTACGTTGTGACGTTTGGTAGCACACAAAGTGTTCCTATGGTATTCAGGAGTTGCATTATCTCATAGTCATAAGAACGTGTATAAGTCATGAAGAAAGGAATAGCAACATACTAAACGATCAAATGCTAAGCCAATGGAATGGGTCAAGTCAATCACATCATTCTCCTAATGATGTGATCCCATTACTCAAATGACAACTCATGTCTATGGATAGGAGACATAACCATCTTTGATCAACGAGTTAGTCAAGTAGAGGCATACTAGTGACACTCTGTTTGTCTATGTATTCACACATGTATCATGTTTCCGGTTAATACAATTCTAGCATGAATAATAAAAATTTATCATGATATAAGGAAATAAATAATAACTTTATTATTGCCTCTAGGGCATATTTCCTTCAGTTTCCCACTTGCACTAGAGTCAATAATCTAGTTCACATCGTCATGTGATGAACACCCATAGTTCACATCGTCATGTGACCAACACCCAAAGGGTTTACTAGAGTCAATAATCTAGTTCACATCGCTTTGTGATTAACACCCAAAGAGTACTAAGGTGTGATCATGTTTTTCTTGTGAGAGAAGTTTAGTCAGCGGGTCTACCAAATTCAGATCTGTATGTATCTTACAAACTTCTATGTCTACAAAGCTCTGCACGGAGCTACTTTAGCTGATTGCTCCCACTTTCAATATGTATCCAGATTGAGACTTAGAGTCATCTGGATCAGTGTCAAAATTTGCATCGACGTAACCCTTTACGATGAACCTTTTGTCACCTCCATAATCGAGAAACATATCCTTATTGCAGTAAGGACAATTTTGACCGATGTCCAGTGATCTACTCCTTGATCACTATTGTACTCCCTTGCCAGAATCATGCTAAGGTATACAATAGGACTGGTAGACAGTATAGCATACTTTATAGAACCTATGACTAAGGCATAGGGAATGACTTTTCATTCTCTTTCTATTTTCTGCTGTGGTCGGGTTTTTGGGTCTTTACTCAACTTCACACCTTGCAACACAGGAAAGAACTCCTTCTTTGACTATTCCATGTTGAACTACTTCAAAATCTTGTCAAGGTATGTACTCATTGAAAAAACTTATCCATCATCTTGATCTATCTTTGTAGATCTTGACGCTCAATGTGTAAGCAACTTTATGCTTTCCAGAAAATTCTACATTATTTTTGATCAACAATATGTCATTCATATATAATTATCAGAAATATTGTAGTGCTCCCACTCACTTTCTTGTAAATACATGCTTCACCGTAAGTCTGTATAAAACCATATGCTTTGATCAACTCATCAAAGCGTATATTCCAACTCCGAGATGCTTGCACCAGTCCATAGATGGATCGCTGGAGCTTGCTCACCTTGTTAGCACCTTTAGGATCGACAAAACCTTCTGGTTGCATCATATACAACTCTTGTTTTAAGAAATCCATGAAGGAATATAATTTTGACATCCATTTGCCAGATTTCATAAAATGAGGCAACCGCTAACATGAATCGGACAAACTTTTAAGCATCGATACGAGTGAAAAAAATCTCATCGTAGTCAACACCTTGAACTTGTCGAAAACAATTTTTGCGACAATTCGAGCTTTGTAGATAGTAACACTACTATCATCGTCTGTCTTCCTCTTGAAGATCCATTTATTCTTAATGACTCACCGATCATTGGGCAAGTCAATCAAAGTCCATACTTTGTTCTCATACATGGATCCCATCTCAGATTTCATGGTCTCAAACCATTTCGCGGAATCTGGGCTCATCATCGCTTCCTCATAGTTCGTAGGTTCGTCATGGTCAAGTAACATGACATCTAGAACATGATTACCGTACCACTCTGGTGCGGATCTCACTCTGGTTTATCTACGAGGTTCAGTAGTAACTTGATCTGAAGTTACATGATCATCATCATCAGCTTCCTCCCTAATTTGTGTAGGAGTCATAGGAACAGATTTCTGCGATCAACTACTTTCCAATAAGGGAGCAGGAATAGTTAGATCATCAAGTTCTACTTTCCTCCCACTCACTTCTTTCAAGAGAAACTCCTTCTCTAGAAAGGATCCATTCTTAGCAATGAATGTCTTGCCTTCGGATCTGTGATAGAAGGTGTACCCAACTGTCTCCTTTGGGTATCCTATGAAGATATATTTCTCCGATCTGGGTTTGAGTTTATCGGGATGAAACTTTTTCACATAAGCATCACAACCCCAAATTTTAAGAAATGACAACTTTGGTTTCTTGCCAAACCACAGTTCTTATGGCGTCGTCTCAACAGATTTAGATGGTGCCCTATTTAACGTGAATGCAGCTGTCTCTAATGCATAACCCCAAAACGATAGTGGTAAATCGGTAAGAGACATCATAGATTGCACCATATCTAATATAGTACGGTTACGATGTTCATACACACCATTATGTTGTGGTGTTCTAGGTGGCTTGAGTTGCGAAACTATTCCGCATTGTTTCAAATGAAGACCAAACTCGTAACTCAAATATTCTCCTCCACGATCAGATCGTAGACACTTTATTTTCTTGTTAAGATGATTTTCTACTTCACTCTAAAATTATATGAACTTTTCAAATGTTTCAGACTTATGTTTCATCAAGTAGATATACCGATATCTACTCAATTCATATGTGAAGGTCAGAAAATAAAGATACCCGTCGCGAGCCTCAACACTCATCGGATTGCATACATCAGTGTGTATTATATCCAATAAGTCAGTTGCTCGCCCCATTGTTCCGGAGAACGTAGTCTTAGTCATCTTGCCCATGAGGCATGGTTCGTAAGCATCAACTGATTCATAATCAAGTGATTCCAAAACCCCATCAGCATGGATTTTCTTCATGCGCTTTACACCAATATGACCTAAAACGCCAGTGCCACAAATAAGTTGCACTATCATTATTAACTTTGCATCTTTTGGCTTCAATATTATGAATATGTGTATCACTACGATTGAGATCCAACAAACCATTTTCATTGGGTGTATGACCATAGAAGGTTTTATTCATGTAAACACAACAACAATTATTCTCTAATTTAAATGAATAACCGTTCGCAATAAACATGATCAAATCATATTCATCCTCAATGCAAACACCAAATAACACTTATTTAGGTTCAACACTAATCTCGAAAGTATAGGAAGTGTGCGATGATGATCATATCAATCTTGGAACTACTTCCAACACACATCATCACCTCGCCCTTTAACTAGTTTTTCTGTTCATTCTGCAACTCCCGTTTCGAGTTACTACTCTTTAGCAACTGAACTAGTATCAAATACTTGAGGGGTTGCTATAAACACTAGTAAAGTACACATCAATAACATGTATATCAAATATACCTTTGTTCACTTTGCCATCCTTCTTATCCGCCAAATAATTGGGGCAGTTCCGCTTCCAGTGACCAGTCCCTTTGCAGTAGAAGCACTCAGTCTCAGGCTTAGGTCCAGACTTGGGTTTCTTCACTTGAGCAGCAACTTGCTTGCCGTTCTTCTTGAAGTTCCCTTTCTTCCCTTTGCCCTCTTCTTGAAATTGGTGGTCTTGTCAACCATCAACACTTGATGCTCTTTCTTGATTTCTACCTTCGTCGATTTCAGCATCACGAAGAGCTAGGGAATTACTTTCGTCATCCCTTTCATATTATAGTTCATCACGAAGCTCTAGTAACTTGGTCATAGTGACTAGAGAACTTTGTCAATTACTATCTTATCTGGAAGATTAACTCCCACTTGATTCAAGCAATTGTAGTACTCAGATAATCTGAGCACATGCTCACTGGTTGAGCTATTCTCCTCCATCTTATAGAAAAAGTACTGTCAGAGGTCTCATACCTCTCGACACGGACATGAGTATGAAATACCAATTTCAACTCTTGGAACATCTTATATGCTCGGTGGTGTTCAAACCATTTTTGAAGTCTCAGTTCTAAGCCGTAAAGCATGGTGCACTAAACTATCAAGTAGTCATCTTATCGAGCTTGCGAAATGTTCATAATGTCTGCATCTGCTCCTGCAATTGGTCTGTCACCTAGCGGTGCATCAAGGACATAATTCTTCTGTGTAGCAATGAGGATAATCTACAGATCACGGATCCAATCCGCATCATTGCTACAAACATCTTTCAACTTAGTTTTCGCTAGGAACATATCAAAATAAACAGGGGAGCTAAACGCGAGCTATTGATCTACAACATAGATATGCTAATACTACCAGGACTAAGTTCATGATAAAATTAAAGTTCAATTAATCATATTATTTAAGAACTGCCACTTAGATAGACATCCCTCTAATCATATAAGTGATCACGTGATCCAAATCATCTAAACCATGTCCGATCATCACATGAGATGGAGTAGTTTTCAATGGTGAACATCACTATGTTGATCATATCTTCTATGTGATTTACGCTCGACCTTTCGGTCTCAGTGTTCCGAGGCCATATCTGCATATGCTAGGCTCGTCAAGTTTAACCCGAGTATTCTGCGTGTGCAAAAACTGGCTTGGACCCGTTGTAGATGAACGTAGAGATTATCACACCCGATCATCACGTGGTGTCTCGGCACGACGAACTTTGGCAACGGTGCATACTTAGGGAGAACACTTTTATCTTGAAATTTAGTAAGAGATGATCTTATAATGCTACTGTCGATCTAAGCAAAATAAGATGCATAAAAGATGAACATCACGTGCAATCAATATAAGTGATATGATATGGCCATCATCATTTTGTGCTTGTGATCTCCATCTCCGAAGCACCGTCATGATCACCATCGTCACCGGCGCGACACCTTGATCTCCATCATAGCATCGTTGTCTGATACGTCTCCAACGTATTTATAATTTTGATTGCTCCATGCTATATTATCTACTGTTTTGGACATTATTGGGCTTTATTGTCCACTTTTATATTATTTTTGGGACTAACCTATTAACCGGAGGCCCAGCCCAGAATTGTTGTGCTTTTGCCTATTTCAGGGTTCCAAAGAAAAGGAATATCAAACAGAGTCCAAATGGAATGAAACCTTCGGTAACGTGATTTTCTCACCGAATATGATCCAAGAGACTTGGACCCTATGTCAAGACACAAAAGAGGAGGCCACGAGGTAGGGGCACGCCTACCCCCCCCCCCCCAAGGCGCGCCCTCCACCCTCGTGGGCCTCCTGTTGCTCCACCGACGTACTCCTTCCTCCTATATATACCTACGTACCCCCAACCGATCAGATACGGAGCCAAAACCCTAATTCCACCGTCGTAACTTTCTAGATCCACGAGATCCCATCTTGGGGCCTGTTCCGGAGCTCCGCCGGAGGGGGCATCATTCACGGAGGGCTTCTACGTCATCACCATAGCCCCTCCGATGAAGTGTGAGTAGTTCACCTCAGACCTACGGGTCCATAGTTATTGGCTAGATGGCTTCGTCTCTCTTTTTGGATCTCAATACAATGTTCTCCCCTCTCTTGTGGAGATCTATTCGATGTAATCTTCTTTTTGCGGTGTGTTTGTTGAGACCGATGAATTGTGGGTTTATGATCAAGTCTATTTATGAACAATATTTGAATCTTCTCTGAATTCTTTGATGTATGATAGGTTATCTTTGCAAGTCTCTTCGAATTATCAGTCACTAGTAGAAAACCGGGCAATAGCACCGGTTCGTAAGGCTCTTTAGTGCTGGTTTAGGAACCGGCACTATTATTTCGGCACTAAAGGCCCCCCCCTTTAGTACCAGTTCAGCACGAACCGGTGCTAAAGGGGTACCACGTGGCATGAGCCAGCTCCGGGGGCCGGGAGCCCTTTAGTACCGGTTGGTAAAACCAACCGGTACTAAATGGTTGTGGGTTTTTGTTTTATTTTGTATTTTTCAATTAAATTTGTGTTATCAATTTAATTTAGGATTGTTTTACGTTATAATGAGTTGTAGTCATCATCATCGCATATTAATAAATAAATAAACTCTAGCTAGCTAAAAATCATCATGGTCGTCTAATTACCACTATTTAATCATCATAGTCATTACCGCTAGCTATGTAATTCATCATCAACGTTGGCTAGCTTAAAGAGGAAACATTCACTTTGTAACAGAAGCAAAGAGATATCATCAAGTTCAACATAATCATCACCAACATCGAAGTTCAGGACACCGATCCATGAGACAAGTACTAATTAAGAGCATGAAGAGTAGCTACTGATCCTGCTGCTCCCTCTCAGGTAGAATAGCATAGAACATGTATAGCTCTCCTGATTCATCATACTGGAGCATGCAGATGAATCTGTCTCCTAATCTTGGGTTGCGCTTCTCCTTACTGCCCCCTAGTACTTCTCTGTGATCGTTAACAATTTTGCTCCAATCTTTCACTATTAAGCATTCTTCGCTTTTAGAAATCATGAATGCACTCATGTGCAATGTAGGAAATCTTGGTGTAAGCTAACCATTGACATGCGACCTTTTGTCTCGATCCACTAAGGCACAACTGTCATCGGAAGTCCCTGTTGAACAACATCGTATAGTAATTAATATACTAAGCAATGAAAGTTTAGCTTCAAAAATAATGTATGCAAAAGATGCACTAATTAAGGACAAATATTTAAAATCTTACCATCTTTTGATTATAGATGTGACCGTAGTTCAATACGATCACCATTGGTCGCACGTTTTGAGTACTAACATTTCTAAGTGTAGGGAAAATTTTTGTCTTGACAGTATTAAGATCCTCAAGCCATGAAACATAATGACTTATCTCCTCGTAGTTTAGTTGAGCCCCGGGGCAGTAGTAGGTCCTGTCTACCAAGCGCCGGACATGTTTGCTTGAACCGAAATAAGCTAACAATACAAAATAGTTGTCAACTATTTTTGATTAAACTGTATGAAAGACATAAACATATGCATGCATGGTTGAGAAAAACTCACCAAATGGTAGAACTGGAGGCGTTTGCACATCGACCCAGATGTCTATATTACCTTCAATATCATCTTCCGGACGAATATCAAAGGTGATAACCATATCAGGCTCAAATGCATAAGCCTTGCATAGTGCTTGCCAAGTTTTGCATTCAAAATGGGTGTATGTGTCTCCATTATATAATTTGACGTTGAAAGTATACCCATGCTGCGTCTTCAAGTAAACTCTCTTTACCTCCATATCATCTATAGCACTGAAACCTATCTTATCCAAGACAAAAATTCTTGCATGGCAGGGGATGCGCTAGTAGAATAGTGAAAATTTAAAATTATAAGTTGAAGCAAATGAAGCATAAGTTTTGCATTCAAATAATAATTGACAAAGTGACTTACTGTATCAACTTTGAATGTCTCATCCAGCTTGATGCTGAAGCGCCTACCATCAACAAGGAAATTTTGGTCGCACAGGCCGCGCTGGTCTTCACAGTGTTCGCACATAATAAAATCTTTTTCGTCGTCAGATGACATTTCGTATGTTCATATAGGTGAAACATTAAACACCTATATCTAGCCAAATATATATTCATCTAACATTTGACATTAATATATCTAACTATATATTCAATTGACATTACTATATATTTAACTTTTCTATCTAATTCATCTAACATTCGACATTAATCTAACATTTATATAAACGCAAAATATATAAAAAAATTAAATAAACAGAAAAACTCATTAACAAATAATATTTTAATTAGATCATCAAATCTCATATACCTAAATTTTCTTACTAAAAATAAACTAGTTATATTAATTATTCAACTAGTTCTAATCTCATATACCTAAATTTTCTTACTAAAAATAAACTAGTTATATTAATTATTCAACTAGTTCTAATCTCATATACCTAAATTTTCTTACTAAGAATAAACTAGTTATATTACTTATTCAACTAGTTCTAATCTCATATACCTAAATTTCCTTATTAAAAATAAACTAGTTATATTAATTATTCAACTAGTTCTAATCTCATATACCTAAATTTTCTTATTAAAAATAAACTAGTTATATTAAATATTCAACTAGTTCTAATCTCTAGTTCGACAATTTTTCTATCTAGCTAGCTAATTCATCTAACATTCGACATTAATCTAACATTCGATCATCTAATTAACTTTTCTAAAAAACAGAAAATAAGTAAAAAAAATTGTGTGTGTGTGTATGCATGTGTGTGTATATATACGTATATGTGTGTACGTATGTGTGTATGTGTGTGTGTATGCGTGTGTGTGTGCGGCCCCATATGCCGCCGCCCCGTACGTACGAGCGGGGGCGCCGGTGTGTGTGTGTGTATGTGTGTGTATGTGTGTGCGGGAGCGAGAGAGAGACGTACGGCCGCGGCGATGACGACGGACGGCGGCGGCGTTCGGGGCGGCAGCGCGAGACGACGACGACGACGACGGGCGGCGGCGGGGACAGCGACGATGACGATGGACGACGGTACGGGCGACGGGCGGCGACGACGGGATCGAGCGGTGCGCGCGGCGGAGGTTGGAGACGAAGTGCGGAGTTGAAACTGAAATTTTCGTAAGTGCTATATATATAGGATTGGCCTTTAGTACCGGTTTGTGGCTCCAACCGGTACTAAAGGCCTATTTTCCCCAGGCCAAGCGGCGGGAAATGAAGGCTTTTAGTACCGGTTGGAGCCACCAACCGGTACTAAAGGGGGGCCTTTAGTACCGGTTGGTGGCTCCAACCGGTACTAAAGGGTGTGCGCTGCCAGGCGAGGGGCGCAGAAATTTAGTCCCACCTCACTAGCCGAAGGGCGCACACACCTGCTTATAAGCCCCGCCGCCGCTGCTGTCTCGAGCTCCTCTCTAAAGCAGGCCTTCTGGGCCTACCTCTGCTACTCTGCCCTGTGGGGCCTATTGGGCTTGCGGGCCTGCATCCTGGCCCAACAACAGGTTGGGTTTCTAGTCATATGCAGGCCGCTGTGGCCAGTAGGTGGGCTTTTTTCATTTAGTTTTTTCTTTTCTGCTTTATTTATTTTGTTTTATTTATTTTTAGTTGTTTTTTGCTGTATTTAGAGTTTGCGCTGCCACCCCAAAATTTAGTCCCACCTCGTCCGACGAAGGGTAGCCGCACTGGTTTATAAACCCAGCCGCGGCTACCTCTTCGAACTCCTCTATATAGCAGGCTTCTAGGCCTAATTAATTAGGGCGCGCTGCCCTGTGAGTCTGCTGGCCCTTCTGGGCCTGCATTTGCACACCCTAGGTCTGGTAGACCCACAGGGCAGTGCGCCAACAAATTTTTTATATAGATTTTTCTTTTCTGCATTACTTATTTTCTTTTATTTATTTTTGAGTAGTTTTTTATATAGTTTTTTCTTTTCTGCATTATTTATTTGCCGTGAACCTCTCTACTCTTTCGCGCATGCTATGTGGGTGATACGATGATACCATGCCAAGTTTCAACATTTTCAGGATTCATTTTGTAGTGATTTTAAATTTCACGGTCATTTAGCTCTCTAAACAATTAGGTAAATGACCGAAAAACAACAAATGATGTCAGAACATGTTGGAAATTGATGACGTCGCTTTAAATGCTGCATACTGAACACAAAAGAAGTCCGGAGTTCAAATAAGTTTAAAAAACATTGAAGTGGCCATGTAATAGATGAGTTCTCGTTCGAAACCTTGATACTCAGAAAGAGTTTGTCCAGTTTGTACACGAAGTGCGTCCAGTTTTTGCCATGACCCTCTCTACTCTTTCGCGCATGCTATGCGGGTGATACGATGATACCATGCCAAGTTTCAACATTTTCAGGATTCATTTTGTAGTGATTTTCAATTTCACGGTCATTTAGCTCTCTAAACAATCAGGTAAATGACCGAAAAAGAACAAATGATGTCAGAACATGTTGGAAATTGATGACGTCGCTTTAAATGCTGCATACTGAACACAAAAGAAGTCCGGAGTTCAAATAAGTTTAAAAAACATTGAAGTGGCCATGTAACTGAGGTGCAATGCTGGTTAATTTGCTTCAAGCCATTCGGAATAGTGTAGACTGCACTGCACATAGCTCAGTGCAATCTATGCTATTCCGCAAGGTTTGAAGCTAATCAACATGTAGATGAGCATTGCAACTCTTCATCATTGTCTGTGCACTCACGGCTTATAAACCGCTCATACTGCCTCTCTCTTGGCGAGGTGGGACTAAAAACAACTTGCCATAACCTCATCAATTTCCTCTTGAAGCTTGTCCTTGCCTTTTTGCTTGTAGTCTTGTGGTGGAAGATCGTCTTGAGCTTGTGTCCCCTTGAAGGAAGTAGGATACTTCTCTTGTTGAGGAACAAACTTTGTCTTGGGGTATTGATCTTCTTCCCACTCAACTCCATTGGCATTGAACTTTCGTTCAAAACCAACACCTTGATTCTTTCGGTGCCTTCCTTGCTTGCGCACAATTTCCTCGAATTGCTTACTCCCGGCAAGGCTTTTGTACACTCCTTTCTCTATAATTCCCTTGAATAAGCTATTTTCTTGCTCAAGTGTAACTTGGCTAAGAGAATCATTAGTGGAATCAAGAGAACTACTAGAAGCAACAATGTTAGATCTTATGTCACAAAAAAGAAGTTGTATCAAACCTTTTATGTCGGATCTAGAACAAACCAATCGGTATCGCCATCATACAGCCCTACCGTGGCTCGTGATGCATATATATGCATATCAAATGCACGGTTGGGCGTATGATGGCGAATCCGAATGATTTGTATTCAGTCGATGAACTGGTAGATGTATGCAGTCGATGAACTGGTAGATGTATGTAGTCGATGAATTGAAAGACTTATGCAGGGAAGGCGAGAGATGGGCTATATATAGGGTCGTCTGGCTCACAAAGTGATTGTGGTAGTTTCGATCCAACGACTCACATGAGCTAGGAAGAAACACACCCTTGATCCAACGACTCGCAAGAGCTAGAAAGGAACACACGATCCGTGTGATTCTTCCTGATTGGTGGGATGCACATTAGTATCGGTTCGTGCCACGAACCGGTACTAATGTTAGCAGCCCGCCTAGCCGTTGGAATCGGCACTAATGGTCACATTCGTGCCGGCTCAAATTCAAAACGGCACTATAATGTGCTTCACATTTGACCGTTTTTCTACTAGTCAATGGAGTTTGCCAAACTTGAGTTTCCCAAGTCACTTAGACAAAAAGCTATGATTCATGGTTGTCAAATCCATAATTTCCAAACCACAACAACCTTGAGGCATAACAAGTTTTAAATGCTGCATACTAAACACAAAAGAAGTCCGGAGTTTAAATAAGTTATTAAAAATAAAAAAGAGGTGCAATGCTGGTTAATTTGCTTCAAGCCATTCGGAATAGTGTAGATTGCACTAAGCCACTGCACATAGCTCAGTGCAATCTATGCTATTCCGCAAGGCTTGAAGCTAATCAACATGTAGGTGAGCATTACAACTCTTCGTCATTGTCTGTGCACTCACGGCTTATAAACCGCTCATACTGCCTCTCTCTTGGCGAGGTGGGACTAAAAACAGCTTGCCATAACCTCATTAGTACCGGTTCGTGGTACGAACCGGCACTAAATGGTGATGGTGGGGCCATAGCCTGACCGCAGGATGACACAGCCTCTTTAGTACCGGTTCGTGGCATGAACCGGTACTAAAGGTTCGCCACAAACCGGTACTATTGATCGCCGCCACGAACCGGCACTAATGTACATATTAGTGCCGGCTCAAATACAAACCGGCACTAATGTGCTTCACGTTTGACCCTTTTCTACTAGTGAGTTTGGTTTGGCCTACTAGATTTAACTTTCTTGCAATGGGAGAAGTGCTTAGCTTTGGGTTCAATCTTGCGGTGACCTTTCCCAGTGATAGTAGGGGTAGGAAGGCACGTATTGTACTGTTGCCATCGAGGATAACAAGATGGGGTTTTCATCATATTGCATGAGTTTATCCCTCTACATCATGTCATCTTGCTTAAGGCGTTACTCTGTTTTCATTAACTTAATACTCTAGATGCATGCTGAATAGCGGTCGATGAGTGGAGTAATAGTAGTAGATGCAGGCAGGAGTCGGTCTACTTGTCCCGGACGTGATGCATATATACATGATCATGCCTAGATATTCTCATAACTATGCTCAATTCTGTCAATTTCTCAACAATAATTCGTTCACCCACCGTAGAATACATATGCTCTTGAGAGAAGCCACTAGTGAAACCTATGGCCCCCGGGTCTATCTTCATCATATTAATCTTCCAATACTTAGTTATTTCCTTTGCTATTTACTTTTCCTTTATTTTACTTTGCATCTTTATCATAAAAATACCAAAAGTATTATCTTATCATATCTATTAGATCTCACTCTCGTAAGTGGCCGTGTAGGGATTGACAACCCCTTGTCGCGTTGGTTGCGAGGATTTATTTGTTTTGTGCAGGTACGAGGGACTCGCGCGTAGCCTCCAACTGGATGGATACCTTGGTTCTCAAAAACTGAGGGAAATACTTACGCTACTTTGCTGCATTATCCCTTCCACTTCGGGGAAAACTAACGCAGTGCTCAAGAGGTAGCAAGAAGGATTTCTGGCGCCGTTGCCAGGGAGTCTATGCAAAAGTCAATATACCAAGTACCTATGCATCAGAATCCCTATATCCCGCATTACATTATTTGCCATTTGCCTCTCGTTTTCCTCTCCCCCACTTCACCCTTGCCGTTTTATTCACCCTCTCTCTCTATCCTCCCTCTCTTTCTCTATTTGCCTCTTTTTCCCGTTTGCTTTTTGTTTGCTTGTGTGTTAGTTCGCTTGCTTGTCACGTTGGCTCAAGATAATACTAAATTGTATGACTTTACCAATACCAGCAACAATGATTTTAATAGCACTCCGATTGCTCCTCTTACCGATGCTGAATCTTGTGAAATTAATACTGCTTTGCTGAATCTTGTCATGAAAGATCTGTTTTCCGGCCTTCCTAGTGAAGATGTCGCTACCCATCTAAATAGCTTCGTTGATTTGTGTCATATGCAAAAGAAGAAAGATGTGGACAACGATATTGTTAAATTGAAGCTATTTCCTTTTTCGCTTAGAGATCGTGCTAAAGCTTGGTTTTCGTCTTTGCCTAAGAATAGTATAGATTCATGGAATAAGAGCAAAGATGTTTTGATCTCTAAGTATTTTCCTCCTACTAAGATCATCTCCTTAGAAACGATATTATGAATATTAAACAACTTGATCATAAAATGTTGCACAAGCTTGGGAGAGGATGAAATTAATGATACGTAATTGCCCTTCTCATGGTTTGAATTTCTGGATGATTATACAAAGTTTGTATGTCGGATTTTTGCTTCTAGAAATCTTTTAGATTTGGCCACGGGAGACACTTTTATGGAAATCACTTTAGGAGAAGCTACTAAACTCCTAATAATATTATGGTTAATTATTCTCAATGGCATACTGAAAGATCTACTAATAAAAAGGTGCATGCGATAGAAGAAATTAATGTTTTGATTGGAAAGATGGATGAACTTATGAAATTATATGCTAATAAAAGTGTTTCTTCTGATCCTAATGATATGCCCTTGTCTACTTTGATTGAGAATAATAATGAATCTATGGATGTGAATTTTGTTGGTAGGAATAATTTTGGTAACAACGCGTATAGAGGAAATTTTAATCCTAGGCCTTGCCCTAGTAATCCCTCTAATAATTATGGTAATTCCTACAACAATTCTTACGGAAATTATAATAAGATGCCCTCTGGTTTTGAATCTAACATTAAAGAATTTCTTACTTCGCAAAAGAATTTTAATGCTTTGATTGAAGAAAAATTGCTTAAGATTGATGAGTTGGCTAGGAATGTTGATAGAATTTATCTTGATGTTGATTCTTTGAAACTTAGATCTATTCCACCTAAGCATGATATCAATGAGTCTCACAAAGCCATGAGAATTTCCATTGATGAGTGCAAAGAAAGAACCGCTAGAATGCGGGCTAAGAAAGATGCCTTTATAAGAGCGTGTTCCTCTAGTTCCTATGAAAATAAAGATGAAGATCCAAAAGTTATTGATGTGTCCCCTATTAAATCTTTGTTTTACAATATGAATCTTAATAATGATGGGACTGAATATGATCCACCTTTACCTAGAAGGCGTTCCTAGAATTCGAAGTTTTTAGATCTTGATGCTAAAAGTGATGAAAGTGGGATCGAAGAAATTAAAACCCTAGATGTTGCTAAACCCACTATTTTGGATTTCAAGGAATTTATTCACGAAAATTGCTCTTTGATTGATTGTATTTCCTTGTTACAATCTGTGCTAAATTCTCCTCATGCCTATAGTCAAAACAAAGCGTTCACTAAACATATCGTTGATGCCTTGATGCAATTTTATGAAGAAAAACTTGAATTGGAAGTTTCTATCCCTAGAAAACTTTATGATGAGTGGGAACCAACTATTAAAATTAAAATTAAAGATCATGAATGCTATGCTTTATGTGATTTGGGTGCTAGTGTTTCCATGATTCCAAAAACTTTGTGTGATTTGTTAGGTTTCCGTGATTTTGATGATTGCTCTCTAAACTTGCACCTCGCGGATTCCACTATTAAGAAACCTATGGGACGAATGAATGATGTTCTTATTGTTGAAAATAGGAATTATGTGCCCGTAGATTTTATTGTTCTTGACATAGATTGCAATCCTTGATGTCCTATTATTCTTGGTAGACCTTTCCTTAGAACAATTGGTGCAATTATTGATATGAAGGAAGGAAATATTAGATTCCAATTACCGTTAAGGAAAGGCATGGAAAACTTTCCTAGAAAGAAAATTAAATTACGTTATGAATCTATTATGAGAGCCACTTATGGATTGCCTACCAAAGATGGCAATACCTAGATCTATCGTTGCTTGTTATGCCTAGCTAGGGGCGTTAAACGATAGCGCTTGTTGGGAGGCAACCCAATTTTATTTTTATTCCTTGCTTTTTGCTCCTGTTTAGTAATAAATAATTTATTTAGCCTATTTTTAGGTTGTGTTTTTTGTGTTTAATTAGTGTTCATGCCAAGTAGAACCGTTGGGAAGACTTGGGGAAAGTCTTGTTAATCTTGCTGTAAAAAACAGAAACTTTAGCGCTCACGATAAATGCTGCAATATTTATTTGGAAGTGCTATTTAGTTAATTCTTTTTGCATATGATTAATAGATAAATTCCACACGTCCAGAAATTTATTTTAGGATTTTTGGGGTTCCAGATCTTGCGCTAGCTACAGATTACTACAGACTGTTCTGTTTTTGACAGATTCTGTTTTTCGTGTGTTGTTTGCTTATTTTGATGAATCTATGGCTAGTAAAATAGTTTATAAACCATAGAGAAGTTGGAATACAGTAGGTTTAACACCAATATAAATAAAGAATGAGTTCATTACAGTACCTTGAAGTGGTCTTTTGTTTTCTTTCGCTAACGGAGCTCACGAGATTTTCTACTTTAAGTTTTGTGTTGTGAAGTTTTCAAGTTTTGGGTAAAGATTTGATGGATTATGGAACAAGGAGTGGAAAGAGCCTAAGCTTGGGGATGCCCATGGCACCCCAAATATAATCTAAGGACACCTAAAAGTCAAAGCTTGGGGATGCCCCGGAAGGCATCCCCTCTTTTTGTCTACTTCTATCGGTAACTTTACTTGGAGTTATATTTTTATTCACCACATGATATGTGTTTTGCTTGGAGCGCCTTGTATTATTTGAGTCTTTATTTGTTAGTTTACCACAATCATCCTTTCTGTACACACCTTTTAAGAGAGCTATACATGATTTGGAATTTGTTAGAATACTCTATGTGCTTCGCTTATATATTTTGAGTTATATAGTTTTGCTCTAGTACTTCACTTATATCTTTTAGAGCATGGTGGTGGATTTGTTTTATAGAAACTATTGATCTCTCATGCTTCACTTAGATTATTTTGAGAGTCTTAAATAGCATTGTAATTTTCTTAAATAATCATAATATTCTAGGTATTCAAGATTAGTAAAAAAATCCTAGGAGTGTTTTGAACACTAAGAGACGTTTGATGCTTGATGATTGTTTTGAGATATGGATGTAATAATATCAAAGTCGTGCTAGTTGAGTAGTTGTGAATTTGAGAAGTGCTTGTGTTGAACTTTGCAAGTGAAAGTGCAACTATCCCTATGTGGTTTTGGTAATTCCTAACAACATATAGCTCATTGAGCTAATGCTATTCCAAGATTAATATTTCAGGAAAAGCTCAATGAATGGCATGGCATGGATGAGGAAAGTGGACCCCTCAAAATACTAAGGACAAACAGATTGGCTCAAGCTCAAAGCTCAAGACTCTACATTTTATATTTTAGTGATCCAAGATCACATTGAGTCTATAGGAAAAGCCAATACTATCAAGGAGGGATGAGGTGTTGCTTGATGAGGTTTTGGCTTCATAGTGCTTAGTGATATGCTCCAAAACCCTCAACTACCTTCCCACATCTACATATGACCTAAACCAAAAGTCAAACTCGGCCCCACCGATTCTTTCTATCCAGCACCACCGAGTTCAGATGTCATAGCCACTGCCACAAACCCTAGGAAAATCGGTCTCACCGATAGGGATCTCAGTCACACCGAGATGGGGTTGTAATCTCTCTATTTCCCTTCGTAACGTTTCGGTCCTACCGAGATGAGTGATCGGTCCCACCGAGATTGCAACGTAAACTCTCTGTTTCCCTTTTGTAACATTTCGGTCCCACCGAAATGAGCGATCGGTCCCACCGAGTTTACCTGACCAACTCTCTGGTTAGCTTATTACCAAAATCGGTCCCACCGAGTTTGTATAATCGGCCACACCGAGATTACGTTATTCCCTAACCCTAACCATATCGGTCCCACCGAGTTGCATCTCAGTCCCACCGAAAATCCTAACGGTCACTAGGTTTGCTAAATCGGTCCGACCGAGTTTCTCAATTCGGTCTCACCGAGATTGGTAGATTGTGTGTAACGGTTAGTTTTTGTGCAGAGGCTATATATACCCCTCCACCCACTCTTCATTCATGGAGAGAGCCATCAGAACATACCTACACTTCCAATACACATTTTCTGAGAGAGAACCACCTACTCATGTGTTGAGGCCAAGATATTCCATTCCCACCATATGACTCTTGATCTCTAGCCTTCCCTAAGTTGCTTTCCACTAAAATCTTCTTTCCACCAAATCCATATCCTATGAGAGAGAGTTGAGTGTTGGGGAGTGAGGGAGTCCTGGATTAGGGGGTCTCCGGACAGCCGGACTATATTCTTTGGCCGGACTGTTAGAGTATGAAGATACAAGATTGAAGAGTTCGTCTCGTGTCCAGATGGGACTCTACTTGGCGTGGAAGGCAAGCTAGGAAATACGGATATGCATATCTCCTCCTTTGCAACCGACCTTGTGTAACCCTAGCCCTCTCCGGTGTCTATATAAACCGGAGGGTTTTAGTCCATAGGACAACATAAATCATACCATAGGCTAGCTTGTAGGGTTTAGCCTCTCTAATCTTGTGGTAGATCTACTCGTGTACTACCCATATCATCAATATTAATCAAGCAGGACGTAGGGTTTTACCTCCATCAAGAGGGCCTGAACCTGGGTAAAATTTCGTGTCCCCTGCTTCCTGTTATCATCCGCCTAGACGCACAGTTCGGGACCCCCTACCCGAGATCCGCCGGTTTTGACACCGACATTGG
Source organism: Triticum monococcum (assembly GCA_034509565.1). Taxonomy (NCBI): domain Eukaryota; kingdom Viridiplantae; phylum Streptophyta; class Magnoliopsida; order Poales; family Poaceae; genus Triticum; species Triticum monococcum. The sequence continues at coordinate 705,058,032 of CM067847.1, forward strand.
TGCTTTCATTGAGAGTTCCTCTGTGCCGTCGCCATTAGGCTTGATGGCTCCTTCTATCACCATCAGCGATACAGTCCAGGGTGAGACTTTTCTCCCCAGATAGATTTTTGTATTCGGCGTCTTTGCACTGCGGGCCAATTCGCTTGGCCATCTGGAGCAGATTGAAAGCTACGCCCCTGGCCATCAGGCCAGTTTTGGAAGCTTAAACTACACGGCCAATATCCGCGGAGACTTGATCTTCGACGGATTCGAGCCTCTGCCTCGTGCGTCACGCGGTCATGATGAGTACGACTTAGCTCTGCCATCCGACAGTGTTCAGGAGATCGCACCGGCAGCCGCTCCGACCCTCAATTCGGAGCCAGTTGCACCATCCATGGACGGGTGGATGGACCCCGCCACGGAGGCCTTACCCTCATATGCGATCGAGCCGAACATTGACCTTACTCTGCACGAGAGCCGTGTTGACAAACTACCGGATCTCTCTCCGGCCACGGACTCTGAACCGCCTGCACCCGTTCCTAGAGAATCCGATTGGGCCCCGATCATGGAGTTTACCTCCACGGATATTTTTCAGCACTCGCCCTTTGGCAACATACTGAACTCGTTAAGGTCTCTCTCCTTGTCAGGAGAATCTTGGCCGAACTATGTCCGGCAGAACTGGGATGCGGACGACGAAGAAATTCGTGACCCACCCACCACCCACTTAGTAGCCACTGTTGATGACTTAACCGACATGCTCGACTTTGACTCCGAAGACATCGACGGTATGGACGACGATGCGAGAGACGAAGATGAACCACTGCCCACAGGGCACTCGACAGCCACCTCATCATACGATATATACATGGTGGACACACCCAAAGAAGGCAATGGCGATGAGACAGCGAAGGATGACCCCTCCAAGAAGCAACCCAAGCGCCGACGTCAGCGGCGCCGCTCTAAGTCCCACCAAAGAAAAAGTGGTGATACCGGCACAGGAGATAATAACACTCCAGATAGTGCCGAAGACAACAATAATCCCCTCCAGCAAGATTTAGAGCAGGAGGATGGAGGAGCCAACCCTCCTGAGAGAGCGGCAGACGGAGAAGCGGAGGATGATAATTACATGCCCCCCTCCGAAGACGAGGCAAGCCTCGGCGATGACGAATTCGCCGTGCCAGAGGATCCCGTCGAACAAGAGCACTTGAAGCGCCGGCTTATAGCCACGACAAATAGCCTTAAGAAAAAGCAGCAGCAGCTTCAAGCTGATCAAGATCTGCTAGCCGACAGATGGACTGAAGTCCTCGCGGCCGAGGAATATAAACCCGAGCGTCCCTCCAAGAGTTACCCAAAATTTAGGTTGCTACCCCGACTGGAGGAAGAAGCGTATGACGCGGCCGATCGGCCACCTCGTGGCTGCGATAGAGAGGCATTCTAGCCAAAAATTCAGCCTGCACCCCGACGCCTTTCAAATAAAAAGGCATGGGGAAATACACCAGACCTGCGAGACGTATTGGAGGACAAAGAAAAACATGCAAGATCGATCTATGGATCACGAGGGCGTGCCACTATGCGAGACGATAAATGTCACGCCAGATACAGTAAAAGTCAATTCGGTCGGACCGAACACAGCGGGCAAGACCCATTCAAGCTGCGTCGCGATATAGCCCAATACAGAGGCGCCGCACACCCCCTATGCTTCATAGACGAAGTAATGAATCATCAAATCCCAGAGGGTTTCAAACCCATAAATATTGAATCATACGACGGCATAACAAATCCTGCGTTATAGATCGAGGATTTCCTCCTCCACATCCACATGGCCCGCGGCGATGACTTACACGCCATCAAATACCTCCCACTAAAGCTCAAAGGACCAGGGCGGCATTGGCTTAACAGCTTGCCAGCAGAGTCCATTAGCTGTTGGGAAGATCTGGAAGCCGCATTCCTCGAAAACTGTCAGGGCACTTATGTGCGACCACCAGACGTCGATGACTTGAGCCACATAATTCAGCAGCCAGAAGAATCGGCCAGGCAATTCTAGACACAGTTCCTAACAAAGAAAAATCAAATCGTCGACTGTCTGGATGTAGAGGCCCTAGCAGCCTTCAAGCATAACATCCGCGACGAGTGGCTGGCCCGGCACCTTGGATAGGAAAAGCCGAAATCTATGGTAGCCCTCATGACACTCATGACCCGCTTTTGTGCGGGAGAAGACAGCTGGCTGGCTTGCAGTAACAACATATCAAAAAACCATGGTACTTCGGATACCAAGGATGGCAATAGCAGGCCACACCGCAACAAACATAAGCGCCGCATTAACAGCGATAATACGGAGGATACGACAGTCAATGCTGGATTCAAAGGCTCTAAACCCGTTCAGCGGAAAAAGCCATTTAAAAGAAGCACTCCGGGCCCGTCCAGCTTGGACCGCATACTCGATTGCTCGTGTCAAATACATGGTACCCCTGACAAGCCAGCCAACCACACCAACAGGGAATGCTGGGTGTTCAAGCAGGCCGACAAGTTAATTGCCGAAGATAAAGATAAGGGGTCACAGAGCGATGACGAAGAGGAGCCCCGGCAGCCGAACACCGGAGGACAGAAGAGGTTCCCCCCACAAGTGCGGACGGTGAACATGATATACGCAACCCACATCCCCAAGAGGGAGCGGAAGCGTGCGCTCAGGGACGTATATGCGTTCGAGCTAGTCGCCCCAAAGTTCAACCCATGGTCCTCCTGCCCGATCACCTTCGATCGCAGGGACCACCCCACTAGTATCCGTCACGGCAGATTCGCCGCACTGGTCTTAGACCCAATCATTGACGGATTTCACCTCACTCGAGTCCTTATGGATGGCGGCAGCAGCCTGAGCCTGCTTTACCAGGACAGTGCGCAAAATGGGTATAGACCCCTCAAGGATCAATCCCACAAAAACGACCTTTAAAGGCGTCATTCCAGGTGTCGAGGCCCATTGCACAGGCTCAATTACACTGGAAGTGGTCTTCGGATCCCCATATAACTTCCGAAGCGAAGAATTAATCTTCGATACAGTCCCGTTCCGCAGTGGCTATCATGCACTGCTCGGGCGAACTGCATTTGCGAGATTCAATGCAGTACCGCATTATGCATACCTCAAGCTCAAGTTACCAGGACCCCGGGGGGTCATCACAGTTAACGGAAACACAAAGCACTCTCTCCACACGGAGGAGCACACTGCGGCCCTCGCAGCAGAAGCGCAAAGCAGCCTCTCAAGGCAATCCACCAGTTCGGCGTTTCAAGACCCGGACACCTTCAAACGCGCTCGGAGTAATCGGCAACTAGACCGCCTGGCACGGTTTAAGCTCGCGTAGCAATGCGGCCCCCACTCCGGCCCAAGCCAAACGGCGAAATTCGTGCCACGCGTACATAATTACGCATTAAAAATACCATGGGCACACGTGGGGAGGGGGCACAACTACGGCACGCTCCAAGACGCAGCCTAAACCGCACTAGGGGCTGCTCGTTTTGTTATTTTTCTCTTTCAGGACTTTAATCTCTGGAAACCTTGTCTGACAGCATGATTGCCGAACACATGATGCCGCAACCAAGAGAGGCAGAAAGCTACGTCACACCACGGAACTCCCAGGTGGATTACGATAACGAGTGCAATATTTGCTTTAATACTATTCCTCAGCTTGCCCTTGGAAGGGACATAGTCCTAGTTTTTGCTTATCGCACCATCTATATCATTCTTCTTTAACGCACCTCTTTGAATAAACAACGCATAACATTACGACTATTATTGCATTCTTGTTATATATATATGTGTGTGTGTGTGTGTGCGTGCGTGTGTGTGTGTGTTCATTAATGATGCCTTGCAACCGTACACTTTGGTACGGCCAACACACCAGGGGCTTAAGTACCCCACAATATGGTGTGAGAAGTCCGAACACTTTCACAAGTGTGGCACCCCGAACTTATAGCATTATATGCATCAGCTCCAAATCATGTCTTTGGTCAAATGTTTGGTTTGCCCGGCTCCTATGTTTTGGTACCTTACATTCCGCTCTATCAGCTAAGGTAGCGCTAGGAGAACTACTGCGATTGTGCCCCGGTTCTGCTGGGCTAAGCACCTCAGTAGAGAAAGCTAAAACTGACTGTCATGATAAGGCGAGAGACTGGTCCTTGTTCGGCGAGGTTTCGAGTCCCTAAGGACTTATGCCGCTTAGAGCGAGGAGTCGGTCCTGTCCGGCTTAAAGGCGTGTATCGCGCCCCGAATTCGGCCTTCCGAATACCAGGGGCTTCGCCAAAATTTAAAATTATAGAATTCTATGGCTAAGTGAGAGTGATAAAGCATTATTAGTCCGGTTGCCTTGTTCGCTATGCTAAGCACCTCCCTCGAAGGACCCAACAATGGGAACAAAAGTGCTTAGGTTTATCCCGAACACCCCAGCACTCGCGGCATGGGGGCAGAAGCCGAAGACTAGCCATCTCTCAGATTGGATAAACAACCAAACAGAAGGTAATATTTTAAATTCAAACAAGCGTTGCATCGCATATGAAACAAGTTTTCATCATACAGGATCACACGAGCAAGTTTACTCAAATATTACATCATTTGAACATTCGTCCACTACAAGACGGGCACCCTTCAGGACACCCTCATAATAATTTTCGGGGGTGCGATGCTCCTTGCCCTGCGGTGGTCCCTCCTTGATCAGCTTCACGGCGTCTAGCTTGGCCCATTGCACCTTCACGCGGGCGAAAGCCCGGCATGCACCTTCGATGCAGACAGACCGCTTGATGACCTCTAGCCGTGGGCAGGCATCCACAAGCCGCCTCACCGGGCCGAAGTAGCTGTTCGGAAGGGCGTCGCCAGGCCACAGCCGGACTATAAAGCCCTTCATGGCCTGTTCGGCCACTTTGTGTAGCTCGACCAGCTGCTTCAGTTGGTCGCTCATAGGCACTGGGTGCTCGGTCCCAGTATACTGAGACCAGAACAACTTCTCCATTGAGCTTCCCTCCTCGGCCTGGTAAAACTGTGCGGCATCCGACACGCTGCGGGGCAAATCTGTGAATGCTCATGGAGAGCTCCGGATTCGGGTAAGTAATAGGTAATTTACTTTCACATGCTTCCTTTGCATATAGAATGCCTCACCCGCCGCTATTTTTCTTCATCGCGTCGATCTCCTGGAGGGCCTTTTGGTCTTCGGCCTTGGCACTTTTTGCGCTCTCGAGGGCTGTGGCAAGCTCAGACTCTCGCGTCTTCGACTCAAGCTCCAACGCCTCGTGCTTCGTCATGAGAGCCTGGAGCTCTTGCTGCACCTCGTCCACCCGAGCCCCTTGCCTTTCCCACTCGATGCACTCCTTGGCCACTTTATCTTTGGCCTCGGACAACGCTTGCCTTAGGGTCGCCACTTCGGTCGTGGCCCCTGGCAAATTCATGTTAATCCTGTCATTTCGCAATCGCATTCTTTTTATACATATCCATAAACTAGGTATTACTTACCTTTGTTCCCCTCGAGCTGCCTCTTGGCAAGGCCGAGCTCATCCTTGGACACTGTAAGGTCCTGCTTTAGTGCGGCGACCTCCGCAGTCAGTGCGGCAGATGCTAGCAGCGACGCCTGCATATGCATATTGACATACTTATATTAGACTCCTGCGATGTTGTTTGATCCTCTATTCGGCTTTTCTTTGCGAACACCGGACAGAGCATCAGGGGCTACTGTCTATGCAGTAATATTTTTCCTATATTCTAAAAACTTACCTCAAAGCCTGTTAGAAGGCTGGCACAGGCTTCAGTCAATCCGCTCTTGGCGGACTGAACCTTCTAGACCACCGCACTCATAATAGTACGATGCTCCTCGTCGATGGAAGCGCTGCGAAGCTCTTCCAGCAGATTGACCGGCGCCTCTGGATGAACAGAGGTCACTGGCACAGGCGTCTCGCCCCTCTTAGAAGGAGGCCGCCTGCTCGAGTCCGGAACCGCTGGAGGTTCCGGTGCGGTGTTTGGCTGAGGGCCGAACTCGGGGCCCTCAGGGGCCTTGTCCCCTCGGCTCCCGAAGTCTGGATGGTCGCCTTGAGGCGCCTTCGGGCCTGTCTCCCCTCGACCTGGTGCCTCTTGAGACAACACCTCGGCGTCGTCCGCCGGGCAAGGGGAGGTGGTGGTCGGAAGTGGATCGCTATCCATATCCGACGAGCCAAGGGAGCCGTCCGACGATACATCGATACGGGCTCATGGCGGCCTGCATAATCATATTCGGTGTTAGGGAAAGCAGTGCGACAAAGGAATGATATGAGTTACTCTAGTATCTGAATACTTACGACCTCCCCAGGGGCTTGGCCCTAGGCAACCACTCGTCTTCGCCTTCGGCGGCGGCGGTGGAGCTGTCCGGAAGGAGAGTCCTTCCATTCTTGGACCCTTCGGCCCCCTAGTTGGGGCGGCCTTCCTTTTCTTGTCTCCCCCGCCTGGAGGTGGAGCATCTTCTTCCTCCTCCTCGCCTTCGGGGGAGGAGTGTGCCGCAGAGTCATCGGACAGTGAGTCGGGAACTCCTTCGGGTTCCCTTGGCCTTCTTGGTCTTCTCCGGCATCGTGTAAGGAACCGGAGTCAGCATCTTCGCCAGGAGAGCGTCTGATGGGCCTTCGGGCAAAGGAGCCGGACAGTCGATCTGTCCGGCCGTCTCTTGCCAATCCTGTCAAAGGTACGGGAGCTTAGATCCCGCATAGAGTCAAACTATGAAAAACAAGTATCTTGTGAAAAGTAAAACAGCTTACCGCGCGGGCTTGGCGCTTCACGCAGAATCCGCAGTCCTCGGTAGTGGGAGGGGGAACCTCGGCGCTCTTGAATAGCACCTTCCAGGCATCTTCGTGAGTTGTGTCGAAGAGCCTGTTCAGAGTTCGGTGCTGGGCCGGGTCGAACTCCCACAAGTTGAAAGCCCGTTGTTGGCACGGGAGGATCCGGCGGATGAGCATGACCTGGACCACGTTGACAAGTTTGAGCTTCTTGTTCACCATGTTTTGAATACATGTTTGGAGTCTGGTTAGCTCTCCCGAACTACCCCAGGACAAGCCCTTCTCTTGCCAGTAGGTGAGCCGCGTGGGGATGCCAGATCGGAATTCGGGGGCCGCTGCCCATTTAGGGTCACGCGGCTCGGTGATGTAGAACCACCCGGATGGCCACCCCTTTATGGTCTCCACGAAGGAGCCCTCGAGCCATGTGATGTTGGGCATCTTGCCCACCATGGCGCCTCCGCACTCCGCCTGGCGGCCGCTCACTACCTTTGGCTTCATGTTGAAGGTCTTCAGCCATAAGCCGAAATGGGGCTTGATGCGGAGGAAGGCCTCGCAAACGACGATAAACGCCAAAATATTGAGGATGAAGTTCGGGGCCAGATCATGGAAATCCAGGCCGTAGTAGAACATGAGCCCCCGAATGAATGGGTGGAGAGGGAATCCCAGTCCACGGAGAAAGTGGGTAAGGAACACTACCCTCTCATGGGGCCTGGGGGGTGGGGATGAGCTGCCCCTCATCTGGGAGCCGGTGCGCGATGTCGTCGGGCAGGTATCCGGCTCTCCTCAGCTTCTTGATGTATTCCTCCTTGACGGAGGAGACCATCCACCTGCCTCCCGCTCCAGACATGGTTGGAGAAGGTCGAGGTGGGAAATGCGGATTTGGGCGCTGGAGCTCGAGTGTGCGAAAGTGGATGAGCAAAGGAGGAAGAAGGCATGGATGAAGAGGTGAATCCTTATCCCTTTATATGGGCGGAGGAAACTATGCGTCCCCACTAGCCTATCCTCCAAGCGCCGTAACCGATGGCGCGGTTGGGTTACCCACGCCCGTATTGATGAGAATCCCGTAATAAGGGGAACACGATCTCTGCTTTGACAAGATGCGTAAAAAAACTGCCTCGCGTTACGTGCGGGGCTAGTTAAAGGAAGCGGTTCAAATAATCACCGGGCCAAGGCACAATGCCGTGTTGCCAAGACGTGTCAACAGATTAGATTTGTGGAAATATTATTCTCTCTACGGTGGTATGTGGAAACTTATTTTGGAGGGTCAAACACTATCCTTATGTTCAAATTCTTCTCTGATGTATTCGGAGGTGGAACCCGCCTTGCAATGCCGAAGACAATAATGTGCGCCGGGCTCATCGTCATTGAAGCCTGGTTCAGGGGCTACTGAGGGAGTCCTGGATTAGGGGGGCTATTAGACTATGAAGATACAAGATTGAAGACTTTGTCTCATGTCCGGATGGGACTCTATTTGGCATGGAAGGCAAGCTAGGCAATACGGATATGCATATCTCCTCCTTTGTAAACGACCTTGTGTAACCCTAGCCCTCTCCGGTGTCTATATAAACCGGAGGGTTTTAGTCCATAGGACAACATACAATCATACCATAGGCTAGCTTCTAGGGTTTAGCCTCTCTGATCTCGTGGTAGATCTACTCTTGTACTACCCATATCATCAATATTAATGAAGCGGGACGTAGGGTTTTACCTCCATCAATAGGGCCCGGACCTAGGTAAAACTTTGTGTCCCCTGCTTCATGTTACCATCCGCCTAGACACACAGTTTGGGACCCCCTACCCGAGATCCGCCAGTTTTGACACCGACAGGGAGACTATCATTTGAAGCATAAGAGCAAGGAGTTCATCATCAACACACCATTTGTTACTTCTTGGAGAGTGGTGTCTCCTAGATTGGCTAGGTGTCACTTGGGAGCCTTCGACAAGATTGTGGAGTTGAACCAAGGAGTTTGTAAGGGCAAGGAGATCGCCTACTTCGTGAAGATCTACCACTAGTGAGGCAAGTCCTTCGTGGGCGATGGCCATGATGGGATAGACAAGGTTGCTTCTTCGTGGACCCTTCGTGGGTGGAGTCCTCCATGGACTCGCGCAACCGTTACCATTCGTGGGTTGAAGTCTCCATCAACGTGGATGTACGATAGCGCCAGCTATCGGAACCACGACAAAAACATCCGTGTCTCCAATTGCGTTTGAATTCTCCAAACCCTTCCCTTTACATTCTTGCAAGTTGCATGCTTTACTTTCCGCTGCTCATAGACTCTTTGCATGCTTGCTTGAATTTTGTTAAGATTGCTTGACTTGTTGACTTGTGCTAAGATAGCTAAAATCTGCCAAACACTAAAATTGTGAAAAGGATAGATTTTTAATTGGTCAAGTAGTCTAATCAACCCCCTAGACATACTTTCGATCCTACAAGTGGTATCAGAGCTTTGGTCTCCATTTGCTTTGATTTCCATAGCTTTTGGTGGTCATAGCCTTGGTTTCACAACCTAGGAGAGTATGGCGTCTAGCGAGGGAAATTACCACCGTAGAGGTCCTTACTTTGATGGCACTAATTTTGCTAGTTTAAAGCATAAGATGAAAATGCATATTCTTGTAGATAACCCCGCCGTTTGGGCTATTGTGTGTGTTGGCTTGCAAGGTGAATTTTTTGATAGGAGAGAACCGAATCGTGAAGCTACCGCGGAAGAGATGAAGATGCTACAATACAAGGCTCAAGCTTGTGATATCCTCTTCAACGGGTTGTGCCCCGAAGAATTCAAGAAAATTAGCCGTCTTGAGAATGCAAAGTAAATTTGGGATACTTTGATTGATATGCACAAAGGTACTGACTCCGTCAAGGAATCCAAGTTGGATGTGCTTCAAAGTCAACTTGACAAGTTTAAAATGAAGGATGCTGAAGGTGTCGCTGAAATGTACTCTAGGCTTGCTCTTATCACAAATGACATTGCCGGCTTAGGAAGTGAAGAGATGACCGACGAATTCATCATCAAGAAGATCCTAAGATCCTTGGATGGAAAATACGATACCGTATGCACATTGATCCAAATGATGCCAAATTACACAGATCTCAAGCCAACAGAAGTCATTGGAAGAATTGTTGCTCATGAGATGTCACTCAAGGATAAGGAGGAGGTCCATAACAAGTCAAGTGGTGCTTACAAAGCCTCATGTGAAGCCCCCACGTCAGCAAGTGAGAAACAAACCTTCAATGAAGAATTGAGCTTAATGGTGAAGAACTTCAACAAGTTCTACAAGAATAGAAGCAAAGAGAGAAGTTCCAAGTCAAGGTCCTACAATGACAAAAGATCTTCTAGTTGAGAGTGAAACTGCTACAATTGTGGAAGACCCGAACACTAGTCCAATGAGTGTACGGCTCCCCACAAGAGAAGAGAAGATTCTCCCAAAAGAAGAAGTAGAAGAGAAGAATCACCATCAAGGGAGAGAAGGAGTAGGGATGATCGATATGAACGAAGACCCTCTCAGAGAAGCAAGTATTCGGAAAGGAAGGACAAGTCATCAAGAAGCTACACAAAACGAAGACATCAAGCTCATGTTGGTGAATGGGTATCCGACTCCGACTCCGACAATGACTCCGAGAGAAGCTATCACTCCGACTCCGAATATACTCAAGATGAAGGTGTTACCGGTCTAGCACTTGTGTCAACCAACTCGTACGACATATTTGATTCACCAAATGAAGGAATTGGAAGATGCTTCATGGCCAAAGGTCCAAAGGTATCACACCCCGAGTATGTTGATTTCAATAGTGATGAAGATGACTTGTTAGGTGACGATGATTTACTTGTTGACAACTATAGTGATGAATACTATGATGAAACGAATGACAATGATAAGCAGAAGATTGAGTCTCTAACTAAAGAACTAAACACTCTTAAGTTAGCTCATGAAACTATCTTAGGAGATCATCGAGAACTTTTAAGGACTCATGAGAAATTACGTTTTGAGAAGCTCAACCTTGAGCAAGAGCATGAGTTCTTAAAGGCAATGAATGATGATCTTCGCAAGAAAAGTTCTTCTTACATTGCCAAGTGTTTACTCTTATCCACCTACATGCCTCATGTCAAGTCTAGTACCAAGAACAAGAAAGATTCTTCCTCTAGTAGTAACAATAATCATGCTAAATCCAATGTTGTTTATTGAGCAAGAAAATAGCTTATTGAAGGGAATCATAGAGAAAGTTGTTTACAAGAGCCTTGCCGGGAGTAAGCAATTCGAGGAAATTGCATGCAAGCAAGGAAGGCACCGGAAGAATCAAGGTATTGGTTTTGAACGAAAGTTCAATGCCAATGAAGTTGAGTGGGAAGAAGATCAATACCCCAAGATGAAGTTTGTTCCTCAACAAGAGAAGTATGATCCTACTTCTTTCAAAGGGACACAAGCTCAAGATGATATTCCACCACAAGACCACAAGCAAAAAGGCAAGGACAAGCTTCAAGAGGAAATTGATGCATTTGAAGAAGCTCCTAAGGCCTTGGTCAAGTGAGTTCCCAAGACTACATCAAGTTCCACTTCATCAAGTACAACTACAACTCCGAGGATTCCCATCAAGATGGTGTGGATCCCGTAGAAGAAGAACTAGAGAGTTCTTGAGGGTGACTCCGCCAACATACTTCACTCTTATCATTTTGGCAAGAACAAGTGCAATCAACTTCCACATCTTGCACTAGTTCAAGGAGTCACAAACGCTCTTGTTTGTAAGACAAGGGACAAGGTAACCTAAAGCTTTCATAGACATCATGTTGTGTGTGCATCACTCTATGTCTATGGATATCCTTGTTTGTTCCTTGTGGGACTAACCCGTGTAGGTATTGAAAGTGCAACTCACTTCAAAGGATAGCTCCGAATGATCTACATCAACTTAGAGCATCCACATCTTCAACATCTACATGAAATCATCATCGACAAAACCCAAGGTTAGTTCATCCCTCTTATGGGGGATCTCACATCTAGGGGGAGCTTTACTCTAACAATTGAGTTAAAGCAACTCTAATGGTGTGAACACAACAACGCTTTATGTAAAAGTGGTAACCCTACTTGTGCTTAAACAATGAGTATGACCTATGATCAAATGTTCTCATTTGACTCCTAAGTCAATATACTCATATATAGATGACTTAGTCATCGCCAATTGCTTGATAGATGCTAGAATTGTTTGTGCATGCTTTGCCACATATTTCATTTGTCATTTTATTGTGTGAGCATGTTGGTTGCATAATTTACTCATTCGAGGACATCCACTTGTTGTTTTGATTGATTGGTTTCCTTTTCTTTTGGCCAAGTGGATGGACAAGAATGCCTAAGAAGCTTCTCTAGCTATCTATGCTTTTCTCGTCTCAAACTCTATTCATGCTACATCACAAAATTTGATCAAGTCAGATTCAAACCACTCTGTGTGAGGAGCACTCGGAGTCCCCGATTCGTCATAGACTTAAACTTCCAAAACTTCTTTGTGCGTTTCGGTCTGACCGATTCACCCATTTCGGTCATACCGAGATCACTAAGTCGATCTAGGTTTTCAATCTTGGTGCAACCGATTTGAACTTTTCGGTCACACCGAGTAGCAGCAACTGCTTGCAGTTATGCATCTTGGCGCTACCGAGTTGTTCCACTCGGTCACACCGACAGGCTCGGGTTATATATACCCATGGGCAAAATTTTGGAAATTTTCTCCGAACTCTTTCGCCGGCGCTTAGCCCGCTCTGCCTCCAGGGTCTCCGGATCGTCCTCCTCGTCCCCAGTTGCCTCCTGCCGCTAGTCTCCGCCGCTGTCAACGGGAATCATCCCCGTCGTTGCCGCCGTAGCGAGTTCATCACCGAACTAGGGTATGAACTTGATCACTGTGCTATGCTTATTTGATTCCTAGCACATTGTGTCCACCATGAATCTTGCCACGATTGAAACTATCTTATCCAGTCAAAACACTTCGTAGATTAGAGATGATTTGAAAATTTAGGGTTAGGTTTCCGCCGATACCATCTCGGACCAACCGAGTTGTGGAACTCGGTACCACCGATTCGGCTCAGGCCATTGCACATGCGATTCTCGTCTGACCGAGAATTGCAAATCGGTGTGACCGAGTTCAGGACTTTGTGAAACCCTAACAGTCTCGGTGCCACCGAACTGTGACTCGGTCTGACCAAGTTCACTAGTTTAGGTTCCAAAAGCTGCTTCGGTATCACCGAGTTTACAAATTGGTTGATCTGAAATGCTTTCTGAGGAAAGCTAAAACCAAGTTTTTGATTCATTCTTTTGCAAAAACCTCTGTATTTTGTGATGCTCATCCACTCTACCTCATCTATAATCTATTCATAGGGTCTGCTGTCAGTGTTTGCATCATGTCAGATCAAAGTGAGAGTCAGAACAAGTCAGAGGAGCAGGTTCACCTGAGTGAGGGCACTAGTCCCTCTAGCAGCTCAGCAAGAGCACACCAAGCAATCTGCCAAAGGCTGCCACCAGGTCCAGAAAGAAGAAAACTTCTGAATCTGAGAATGAAGACTATGTGGCAGTTGAGGATGAGGCCACTTCCAAGAAGAAAGTGGTTAAAAAGGAATATAGCACTGCTGCTGCAACTAAGCCTGGTATGAAGACCAAATTACCTGCAAAGAGAATTCCCATGTCTAAAGCCAGAGCCTCTACTCAAGTACCTTGGAATCTGAACCCAAATAGGTTGCTGCAGAAGGGAAGAAGAGGAAAGTGAGGGTCAAGAAGACCACTGCCAGAATGCTTGGAAGATCCTCAATCATGAAAGACTCTGAAGAAGAGGAAGAGGAAGAGGATGCAGTACCAGCACCCAAAGCTCAAAAGCTTATGGGAGATGCCATAAGGTCAGGGGCTACTCAATCTAAGCCCAAAGAAGCTTCTAAGCCAGCTGCTCCAAAACCCAAAACTGCACCAAAGAGGAGTACCAGGAACATTCCAGCTGCTGAGAAAAACAAGGCCCTAGTGCCTGAAACTGTTGTTAAAGAAGATGATGATGAGACACATGTTTTGAGGAAGTTAAAGCCAAAAATTCCAGATCATAATGATGCTCATCCTGTAGCAGAAAACATGAAGATCATGAAGGACTCAGGATTGAGGCTATGGAGAGAGTCAGATCCATATGCCACTAGAAGGAGAACTGCTATGGACTACAGGTTCCATACCAAAGAACAAAAAAAAATATGAGACAGTGTTGCTTGACAAGAAACCAATAGTATGTGACATGAGATGGGTAAACTGGGAGTACATCAAAGAGAACGAAGAACATTATCCAGGAGTATATGACAGTTTCAAGGCTTGTGGAGTTGATGAGTTTGTGGCTCAGAAGCTCACAAAGTGGAACGATGAGCTTATCATGCAGTTCTACTCCATAGCTCACTTCTACCCAGATGGCAAGATACTCTGGATGTCTGAAGGCACTAGATACCAGTCAATAGTAGCAGAATGGGCTCAATTGATCAATGCTCCTGAGGAGAATGAAGATGACTTGGATGTCTATGCCAAGAAGAAGAAGGATCACAACTCCATGGCTAGCATGTACAAGGAGATTCCTGACGCAGATCTTGAGACTCACCAATTTGGATCAGTGAAACACCTGCTGTCAGGACTGCCTACTATCAATTGGATCCTCAAGCACACTCTTCTACCCAAGTCTGGTGATCATAGAATGATCAGAGGCCACTCCATCAATCTGCTACATATATTTGATGTGCCACAAAAGTTCAAGGTCATGAGTCTTATAGTTGAAACTATCAAGAGGACAACTACTGACCAAAAGAGAAGCTGTGGGTATGCACCACAGATCCAGGAGTTGATTAACTCGAAGATGGCACTGGCACATACTTGTTGGACAAGGAGCACATGCCTATCTATCCAGACTTTGAGGACAACCAAGTCATTATGAATGAGGATGAACCATCTTCTGTGCACATTCAAGCAAAGAGGGAGAAGACAAAGGCTGAGAAAGCTGCAAAGATGCGAACCATGGAAGAGGCATCTCAGTATCTTCTGAAGAGCAAGCAATATCAGCTCGGCTACTTGATTGCATCCACTCTAAGGATTGAGAAAGGGCTGGCCACCCTGACTCAAAACCAGGAGAGCTTGGAAAGGACCATAGAGCAGAAGTTCTATGACATGGATGTGAAGGTAACTGAGATCCAGTCTGTTGTGGAGCAACTTCAGGATGATATGCAGGAGAGGAAGGGCAAGACAACCACTGATGCATTTGCCAGAGTGCCTAGAGCTCAGAGATCTGTTGCAGTGCCTGTTCCAAACACCAGAGCCACTTCATCTGCACCAGCTACAGCTTCAGTGCCACCAGCTCCAGCACCTACTCCATCAGCTCCATCTAAATCGACTGAAGCTTTCATTCTTGGAGTTATCTGACCAAGCCTGACAGACGATTTAGTGCTATGCATTTTCTAGGAACTTTTTGGTAACTTGTTGCCAAAGGGGGAGAAAAATGTATAGATCATAGGCTTCGAGAGAGAGTGTTGCTTTTTTTTCTCTTGCTTTGGTGGTTGAACTTCATTTGCTTGATTGAGATACTTTCTGTCTCTGTGATACTTGGATGATCATGTGTGTTTCATCATATGCTACATTAATGCTTGTTGGATGAAATTATCTTTTTATCCCTATATGATCATTCACTTTGCTTGGTGATGAGTGCATGTATTTAATTATTATCATTTTGAGCGCTCCACCAAGATGTATGTGACATTGAAGAGTAACCCATGAGCCTAATTCTCTGTGCATTTGCAGTCCAAAGCAAATCATAAACTATGCACAAATTGAGGGGGAGCTCTTTCTTTTCACATACTTCTCAAAGCGACAATGTTTTTCACTCTTATTATCATTCGTCGAAGCTTTGATCTATATGTTGTCATCAATTACCAAAAAGGGGGAGATTGAAAGTGCAACTATCCCTAGGTGGTTTTGGTAATTCCTAACAACATATAGCTCATTGAGCTAATGCTATTCCAAGATTAATATTTCAGGAAAAGCTCAATGAATGGCATGGCATGGATGAGGAAAGTGGACCCCTCAAAATACTAAGGACAAAAAGATTGGCTCAAGCTCAAAGCTCAAGGCTCTACATTTTATATTTTTGTGATCCAAGATCACATTGAGTCTTTAGGAAAAGTCAATACTATCAAGGAGGGATGAGGTGTTGCTTGATGACGTTCTTGCTTCATAGTGCTTAGTGATATGCTCCAAAACCCTCAACTACCTTCCCACATCCACATATGACCTAAACCAAAAGTCAAACTCGGCCCCACCGATTCCTTCTATCAGGCACCACCGAGTTCAGATGTCATAGCTACTGCCACAAACCCTAGGCAAATCGGTCTCACCGATAGGGATCTCGGTCACACAAAGATGGGGTTGTAATCTCTCTGTTTCCATTCGTAACGTTTCGGTCCTACCGAGATGAGCGATCCGTCCCACCGAGATTGCAACGTAAACTCTTTGTTTCCCTTTTGTAACATTTCGGTCCCACCGAAATGAGTGATCCGTCCCACCGAGTTTACCTGACCAACTCTCTGGTTAACTTATTACCAAAATCTGTCCCACCGAGTTTGTGTAATTGGTCACACCAAGATTACGTTATGCCCTAACCCTAAGCATATTGGTCCCACTGAGTTGCATCTCAGTCCCACCGAAAATCCTAATGGTCACTAGGTTTGCTAAATCGGTCCGACCGAGTTTCTCAATTCGGTCTCACCGAGATTGGTAGATTGTGTGTAACGGTTAGTTTTTGTGTGGAGGCTATCTATACCCCTCCACCCACTCTTCATTCATGGAGAGAGCCATCAGAACATACCTACACTTCCAATACACATTTTCTGAGAGAGAACCACCTACTCATGTGTTGAGGCCAAGATATTCCATTCCCACCATATGAATCTTGATCTCTAGCCTTGCCCAAGTTGCTTTCCCCTCAAATCTTCTTTCCACCAAATCCATATCCTGTGAGAGAGAGTTGAGTGTTGGGGAGACTATCATTTGAAGCACAAGAGCAAGGAGTTCATCATCAACATACCATTTGTTACTTCTTGGAGAGTGATGTCTCCTAGATTGGCTAGGTGTCACTTGGGAGCCTCCGACAAGATTGTGGAGTTGAACCAAGGAGTTTGTAAGGGCAAGGAGATCGCCTACTTCGTGAAGATCTACCGCTAGTGAGGCAAGTCCTTCGTGGGTGATGGTCATGATGGGATAGACAAGGTTGCTTCTTCGTGGACCATTCGTGGGTGGAGCCCTCCGTGGACTCGCGCAACCGTTACCCTTCGTGGGTTGAAGTCTCCATCAACGTGGATGTATGATAGTAGCACCTATCGGAACCACGACAAAAACATATGTGTCTCCAATTGCATTTGAATTCTCCAAACCCTTCCCTTTACATTCTTGCAAGTTGCATGCTTTACTTTCGCTGCTCATAGACTCTTTGCATGCTTGCTTTAATTGTGTTAAGATTGCTTGATTTGTGCTAAGATAGCTAAAATCTGCCAAAGACTAAAATTGGGAAAAGGATAAATTTTTAATTGGTCAAGTAGTCTAATCACCCCCCTAGACATACTTTCGATCCTATAACAAGTCCCGTATCATGCACGTATGGTAAACGTTGTCTAACAAATTTGAAACATGAGGTGTTTTTTGATTGTCTTCCTGATGAGTGGCGGTCGGGGACGAGCAATGGTCTTTTCCTACCAATCTATCCCCCTAGGAACATGCACGTAGTGCCGAGGTTTTTGATGACTTGTGGATTTTTGCAATAAGTATGTGAGTTCTTTATGACTAATGTTGAGTCCATGGATTATACGCACTCTCACCCTTCCATCATTGCTAGCCTCTTCGGTACCTTGCATTGCCCTTTCTCACATTGAGAGTTGGTGCAAACTTCGCCAGTGCATCCAAACCCCGTGATATCATACGCTCTTTCACACGTAAACCTCCTTATATCTTCCTCAAAACATCCACCATACCTACCTATTATGGCATTTCCATAGCCATTCCGAGATATATTGCCATGCAACTTTCCACCGTTCCGTTTATCATGACACATTCATGATTATCATATTGCTTAGCATGATCATGTAGTTGACATAGTATTTGTGCCAAAGCCACCGTTCATAATTCTTTCATACACGTCACTCTTGGTTCATTGCATATCCCGGTACACCGCCGGAGGCATTCATATAGAGTCGTCTTTTGTTCTAGCATCGAGTTGTAATCATTGGGTTGTAAATAAATAGAAGTGTGATGATCATCATTTTCTAGAGCTTTTGTCCCAAGTGAGGAAATAAAAAAAGAGAAAGGCCATATAAAAAAAGGAAAAAGGCCTAAATAAAAAAATGAGAGAAAAAGAGAGAAGGGACAATGTCACTATCCTTTGCCACACTTGTTCTTCAAAGTAGCACCATAACCTTCATGATAGAGAGTCTCTTGTTTTGTCACTTTCATATACTAGTGGGAAATTTTCATTATAGAACTTGGCTTCTATATTCCAACAATGGGCCTCATCAATCGGTGGGCATCTCCATAGCTCATTGATTAGCCTCGTTGATGTGAGACATTCTCCCTTTTTGTCTTCTCCACATAACCCTTTTCATCATATTCTATTCCACCCATAGTGCTATGTCCATGGCTCGCTCTCATATATTGCGTGAAAGTTTATAGGTTTGAGATTGCTAAGGTACGAAACAATTGCTTGGCTTGTCATCGGGGTTGTGCATGATGAGAGCATTCTTGTGTGACGAAAATGCAGCATGACTAAACTATATGATTTTGTAGGGATGAACTTTCTTTGGCCATGTTATTTTGAGAAGACATAATTGTTTTGTTAGTATGCTTGAAGTATTATTATTTTTATGTGAATATGAACTTTTATCTTGAATCTTTCGGATCTGAATATTCATACCACAATTAAGAAGAATTACATTAAAATTATGCCAAGTAGCACTCCGCATCAAAAATTCTATTTTTATCATTTACCTACTCGAGGACGAGCAGGAATTAAGCTTGGGGATGCTTGATACGTCTCCAACGTATCTATAATTTTTGATTGCTCCATGCTATATTATCTACTGTTTTGGACATAATTGGGCTTTATTATCCACTTTTATATTATTTTTGGGACTAACCTATTAACCGGAGGCCCAGCCCAGAATTGCTATTTTTTTGCCTATTTCAGGGTTTCGAAGAAAAGGAATATCAACCGGAGTCCAAACGGAATGAAACCTTCGGGAACGTGATTTTCTTGCTGAACATGATCCAGGAGACTAGGACCCTATGTCAAGACACAAAAGAGGAGGCCACGAGGTAGGGGGCGCGCCTACCCCCCCCCCCCCCAGGCGCGCCCTCCACCCTAGTGGGCCCCCTGTTGCTCCACCGACGTACTCCTTCCTCCTATATATACCTACGTACCCCCAAATGATCAGATACGGAGCCAAAACCCTAATTCCACCGCCGTAACTTTCTGGATCCACGAGATCCCATCTTGGGGCCTGTTCCGAAGCTCCGCCGGAGGGGGCATCATTCACGGAGGGCTTCTACGTCATCACCATAGCCCCTCCGATGAAGTGTGAGTAGTTCACCTCAGACCTACGGGTCCATAGTTATTAGCTAGATGGCTTCTTCTCTCTTTTTGGATCTCAACACAATATTCTCCCCTCTCTTGTGGAGATCTATTCGATGTAATCTTCTTTTTGCGGTGTGTTTGTTGAGACCGATGAATTGTGGGTTTATGATCAAGTTTATCTATGAACAATATTTGAATCTTCTCTAGATTCTTGTATGTATGATTGGTTATCTTTGCAAGTCTCTTTGAATTATCAGTTTGGTTTGGCCTACTAGATTGATCTTTATTGCAATGGGCGAAGTGCTTAGCTTTGGGTTCAATCTTGCGGTGTCCTTTCCCAGTGATAGTAGGGGCAGTAAGGCACGTATTGTATTGTTGCCATCGAGGATAACAAGATGGGGTTTTCATCATATTGCATGAGTTTATCCCTCTACATCATGTCATCTTACTTAAGGCGTTACTCTGTTTTCATTAACTTAATACTCTAGATGCATGCTGGATAGCGGACGATGAGTGGAGTAATAGTAGTAGATGCAGGCAGGAGTCGGTCTACTTGTCTCGGACGTGATGCCTATATACATGATCATGCCTAGATATTCTCATAACTATGCTCAATTCTGTCAATTGCTCACCAGTAATTCGTTCACCCACCGTAGAATACTTATGCTCTTGAGAGAAGCCACTACCTATGGCCCCGGGTCTATCTTCGTCATATTAATCTTCCAATACTTAGTTATTTCATTTGCTTTTTACTTTGCTTTTATTTTAATTTGCATCTTTAACATAAAAATACCAAAAATATTATCTTATCATATCTATCAGATCTCACTCTCGTAAGTGGCTGTGTAGGGATTGACAACCCCTTATCGCGTTGGTTGCGAGGATTTATTTGTTTTGTGCAGGTACGAGGGACTCACGCGTAGCCTCCTACTAGATGGATACCTTGGTTCTCAAAAACTGAGGGAAATACTTACGCTACTTTGCTGCATCATCCATTCCTCTTCGGGGAAAACCAACGCAGTGCTCAAGAGGTAGCATTGTCGTCTCGCCAACTATTGCTTCTACGACTATCGCTACCGCTTAGTGATTAAGTAAAGCATTATAGGGCGATGTATTGCATACACTGGTAGAAAAAGGGCCTATAGTCCCGGTTCATAAGGGCCTTTAGTCCCGGTTCCTGAACCGGGACTAAAGTGTCGGTACTAATACCTCCCACCTTTAGTCCCGGTTCAATCCAGAACCGGGACTAAAGCCCCTCCACGTGGGCAGTGTGCAGAGCCCAGTCAGGAGACTCTTTGGTCCCGGTTGGTGGCACCAACCGGGACCAATAGGCATCCACGCGTCAGCATTTCTGTGGCTAGGGTTTTTGTTTTTTTTGAAAGGGGGGGGGGGTTGGGGGTTTTGGGGGGTTAATTTAGGTGTTTCATATATTGTGTTAGCTAGCTATAATTAATATAGAGAAGTGTCCTCTCTTATGTCCGTGCTTGGTCGACGCTACGTACTATACATACGTATAGAGAGGACTAGACACGCTGGCTAGCTAGTAAAGCAAACGAAGGAAACAGAAGATCGTCATGAACATATATGCATACAGAGAGAAGTGATATCGACCACCTCTCCTTCTCCGAGAGATTGGTCGAACAACAAGCTCTCGTATATCTATCTGACAGTACCGGCTACATATATACAGTAATTATCTCTTACAAATATAATCATACGGACTCAGGTTTTACATAGAATTCTCCGTCTTCAGGGATCACGTGGTCAAGAAAGAATGCCGCCAATTCCTCTTGAATTGCTCGCATGCGAGCTGGTGCTAGGAGTTCATCCCGCTTCCGAAACATCTAATTTGAAGAAGGGGGTCAATACATATATATATATATATATGAATGAATGAAACTCAACACAAATGATGGTAATAAAATAAAATTGTGAATATTGTTATTTACGTACTTCATATTGTTCGTTAGAGTACCCGCCCCGCTCACACGTCGTGTGGCGGATGGACTCGCAGATGTAGTATCCACAGAAATCATTCCCTTGTTCCTGCCACAACCACTTTACAAGAAATAGAGGTCAATCAAACTAATAAGCAAGAATGCTAAATGGTATTGATGAAACTAGCGCTTGAATCACTAGGAGATGCGCGGAACATGCTACTATAGTACTTACTTTCGGGTGTCTAAATTCCAGCTCCTTCGGCAGTCCCGGAACTTTTTTGGTGAATTTTCTCCAAACCCTGCCGGACAAAGAAAACAATTACTTGATATCAGGAAATGAACAAAGTTGCTGATATGGTGGATAATGATCGATTTAACTTACTTCTTGAGGATTTCAGTCATGTCTGCATAGTCCTGGGGATCTTTTTGTCTTGAGTCTAAGACAGTTACTAGTCCCTGCTCAAGCTTAATCTCTAGGAGAATATAGTGGAAACTGCACACGCATGCATAACTCATGAATTACATTACTATAACCTTGACTAATATATAAGGGAAACCGAATACGCACAAGACAGTAACACTCACTTGAAGTTGTAAGGAAAGAGTATTATATCTTTGTTTTGATTTATTACGAACGATTGTAGCATGTTGGCCTCGGTAGCTGCGGCATGAAGTTTAACCTCAGTTGCATCTATGAGATATGTGTTAATGAACCCAATATCACCGACTTGTCTTTTCTTCAATTCGACGATCTTCAATCTGCATAATATAGTGAGGATGATTATAAATACATGCAATGAAAGAGCTAAGCTATATAGAGAAACTTAATGACAGAAGTAGTACTACTTACAGACAGTAGCAGGCGATCGTTGTTTTATCAAGGGCCAATTGATTGAAAAACTGATAGAACTCCTCAAATGGAACAGGCAACAGATCAATTCTAACGAGGTCATGCTCCTTTTTAACTCTCACATACAAAGTACTCCTCCCCCCAGAGTCTCTGCAGATTTTCAAGTACCAATCATGCAATCTTCGCATCATCATTGATAGAGATCTTTCATCTTTGACGAGAGGCTTCCCGTACTCGTATCTTTGCATCTGCATGTCCATGGGTTCATAATGTACTTCGTCGGGCAGGTAATCTGCAAGATTATTATAACCGGGCACCATCCTCGGGTGATTAGCGACGTTGTGGCTAGGCACCTTGAGCGGGGGGCATGATTTCTTCGCTTGTTTGCCGAGCTGGGCAATTTGTTTCCCAGCTCGTCGTTTTTTCAGCCTTTCATCACTGACAGTAGTTCCCGACCGCTCCGCTTCGGCAAATTCCTTTCCAATAATGCGGTCAGAGTTTCCTTTCGGCGGATCAGACTTTGGTGGTTTTGTCAGGGCAGCCAGAGTGCGCTTCACTTTCACCCCATCTACCTTCTCCTCCGGAGGTGGATGTTGCTTTGCTTTCACCCCTTCAAAGAATTTCCTCACTTCTTCTCGCGCGATCTCGGCGTTCTCCTCCTGGGTCCTCTCATATGGTAACTTCTCTGGAGTCTTCAGAGAAGGACCGAATCTATATGTCCTCCCGCCTCTGGTTGTACTGCTAGACGCCGACCGAGCAGACGAAGCGGTTGTCTTCTTTACTTGCTTAAGAGGCGGAGGAGAAGGACTACGACCCGCCGGAGCAGCTGGAGCGGCGGCAGGTCTCTTCTGCCCTTGCTGACGAGGCGGAGAAGGAGGAGGTTGGCTGCTCGGGCGCGTCGGCGCAGGCGGAGACGGAGGCGGAGTGCCGCCACGCACCGGAGAAGGAGCCGGCCGAGGGCCCTGATCGTCACTCGCCGGAGGAGGAGGCGGTGGAGGAGGCGGAGTGCCCTGACTCGCCGGAGGAGGAGGAGGAGGCGGAGGCGTCCAGTTCGGAAGGTTGATGAGGTCCTTCCACCATAGGCATGGCGTCTTCAGAGCAGACCCCAGCCGAGTCTCCCCTTCACCGGTAGGGTGGTCAAGCTGGAGGTCCTCAAATCCCTCCGTTATCTCATCCACCATCACCCTAGCATACACTTCTAGAATCGGCATGCAGTGAAAAGTTGCGCCGGGTTCAGTAGGATAAACAGAGCCAACAGCCGCCTTGACCTTCAAATTCATCCATTGCGTCATAAGGTGGCAATTTTGAGACTCTGTTATAGCATCCACAGGATAGCTGGCAGGAGCCGTCAAGGCATGCTGCAGCTGAAGCTGCTCGGTGGAAGCCACGCTGCTTCTGCGCTGAGATGGCGGGGTAGCTTCGGGGGAGGCTTCGGCAGTACGTTTGCTGTGATTTGCTTCTCGTTCCTCTATCGCTTGTACCCTTGCGTGCAGCGCCTGCAGTTCGGTCTGTTGCACTTTTTTCCTCCTCTCATGGGATTTGTAACCGCCTGCGTCCGGAAACCCAACATTCCATGGAACGGAGCCTGGCGTGCCTCGTGTCCGTCCAGGGTGCTTAGGATTCCCGAGGGCCATTGTGAGCTCGTCGTGCTCTCTGTCTGGAAAGAACGTCCCTTCCTGCGCTGCGTCGATATAGTGCTTAAGCCTACTGACTGGTATGTCCATTTGTTCGTTCGTCCAAACGCATCCCCCTGTTTCAGGGTCCAAGGTTCCGCCAGCCCCGAAGAACCAAGTCCGGCAACGGTCTGGCCAGTTATATGTCTCTGGTCTCATCCCTTTATGAAGCAGATCATTCTCAACCTTGGACCACTTAGGCCGGGCTACGAGGTAGCCACCTGACCCCATGCGATGGTAAAGCTTCTTCTTCGCGGCATTCTACTTGTTTGTCGCCGACATCTTCTTACTCTTTTCCGATGTCTTGTAGGCCACAAATGCGGGCCAGTGATCTCTGATCTTCTCATATCTGCCCTTAAATTCTAGTGTCTCTTTTTTATCGACAAACCTATTGAGCTCTTTCTTCCACCTCCTGAATAGATCTGCCATCCTCTTCAGAGCAAAAGACTTGATTAATTTCTCTTTAATTGGGTTCTCTGGATTATCCTCTGGCGGTAGGGTGAAATTTGACTTCAGCTCAGTCCAAAGATCATTTTTCTGCATATCATTGACATAAGACACCTCAGGGTCTTCTTTAGCCGGCTTAAACCATTGCTGGATGCTTATCGGGATCTTGTCCCTAACCAGAACCCCGCACTGAGCAACAAATGCCCTCTTTGTCCGGAGGGGTTCAATAGGTTGGCCGTCCGGCGCGATTGCTGTGATCTCAAGCTTTTCATCCGAGCTCAACTTTTTCTTCGGGCCTCGTCTCTTTACCGAAGTTGTGCTCGATCCGGAGGGCTAGAAAAAAGAACAAAGACTTAATTAATATGTGTACATACCAAAACAATGAATGCATCAATCAGCTAGTCAGCATAGGCTTAACTAATATATATACCTGGCCGGACTCGGTTCGGTCACCGGAGCCGTCATCACTTTCTCCTTCTTGCACCGGCATTGGGTCACCGGCGCCGTCCTCATGTTCTTCTTCTTGCACCGGCATTAGGTCACCGTAGCCAGCTTGTTCACCCTCTCCTTCCGGACCATCGATGATATCGTTGAGATAGTACGAGACGGCATCACTTCCTTCTGCGATTATCTCCCTCAACAACGCTTCTTTTCTTGCTTCGTCTAGGGCGGTGTCCATAGTTTCTACAAATATTTACAACATGGCAATTATTATTCAAACATGACAGATGGATATATTAGTGTCAAACGTAGAACTAGCTACCTAATCATAGTAAGCTATCGGGAGGGGGTATATATCGACAACGACGACACTACATCTATATATGTCCCTCGATGACCCTCGTTCCCGATAAAAAAAGAGGAAGAAGAAGAAAAAAAGAGGAGAAGAACTCCTCTATTCTTTCTTCTCCTCTTTTTTCTTCTTCTTCCTCTTCTTTTTTTATCCTCTTCTTCCTCTCATGTTCGAGAGGATCGCCTTGGGGTCGGGAGGTTGCCTAGTGTCAAAGGATTCAACAAAACCATGTCTTCATCATTAGGCGAAAGTAACATGTGCATGATGGTAGGAAGCTCTTCAAAGTTGTTCTGGAACGGAGTCCCAGATAGGATAATTCGCCTTTTGGTACAAAGTTCAGCAAGAGCCTTCCGAATATCGCTATTTGGAAGGCCTTTGCTGAATTCGTACCAAAAGGCGGATTATTCTATCCGGGACTCCATTCCAGAACAACTTTGCAGAACTTCGTACCAACATGTCCTGGTTACTTCTGGCTAATGATGAAGGCATGGATTTCTTCAATACTTTGACACTAGGAAACCTCTCTCGACCCCTCGGCGATTCTTGACCCCTCGAACCCTCAACGACCCTGAAACCCTCGACCCTTGACCCCTTAACGACCATCGACCCTCTACCCTAGTTCCCGACCCTCGACCAATAGAGGAGAAGAAGAAAGGAATAGCTAGAGGAGAAGATCGAAGAAAAAAAAGAAGAAACAAAAGAGGAGAAGAAGAAAGGAATAGTGGATAAGAAGAGAAAACTATTCCTTTCTTCTTCTCCTCTTCTTTTTCTTCTGTTTTCTTCTTCTTATTTATTTCTCCTCTTCTTTTCGGTAGAGGAAACCCTAAATACCTAGCAAGTATCGTGGGTGTGAGATACATGTGGCCTTCGGTGTCGGACACTACATCCACGTCCCACAAGTGACGTGGGCGTCGAAACCCGCGCCACTTGTGGGATGTGGATTTAGTGTCCGACACCGACGGTACATGTATCTCACACCGACGATACTTTCTATTTAGGGTTTCTCCTCTACCACTCGGCGGCCCTCTCGACGACCCTCGTTCCCGATAAAATAAAGAGGAAGAAGAAGAAAAAAAAGAGAAGAAAGAATAGAGGAGAAGAACCCTCGAACCCTAGCCGACCCTCTTCTTCCTCTCATGTTCGAGAGGATCGCCGAGGGGTCGGGAGGTTGCCTAGTGTCAAAGGAAACCCTAAATAGCTAGCAAGTATCGTGGGTGTGAGATACATGTGGCCTTCGGTGTCGGACACTACATCCACGTCCCACAAGTGACGTGGGCGTCGAAACCCGCGCCACTTGTGGGATGTGGATTTAGTGTCCGACACCGACGGTACATGTATCTCACACCGACGATACTTTCTATTTAGGGTTTCTCCTCTACCACTCGGCGGCCCTCTCGACGACCCTCGTTCCCGATAAAATAAAGAGGAAGAAGAAGAAAAAAAAGAGAAGAAAGAATAGAGGAGAAGAACCCTCGAACCCTAGACGACCCTCTTCTTCCTCTCATGTTCGAGAGGATCGCCGAGGGGTCGGGAGGTTGCCTAGTGTCAAAGGAAACCCTAAATAGCTAGCAAGTATCGTGGGTGTGAGATACATGTGGCCTTCGGTGTCGGACACTACATCCACGTCCCACAAGTGACGTGGGCGTCGAAACCCGCGCCACTTGTGGGATGTGGATTTAGTGTCCGACACCGACGGTACATGTATCTCACACCGACGATACTTTCTATTTAGGGTTTCTCCTCTACCACTCGGCGGCCCTCTCGACGACCCTCGTTCCCGATAAAATAAAGAGGAAGAAGAAGAAAAAAAAGAGAAGAAAGAATAGAGGAGAAGAACCCTCGAACCCTAGACGACCCTCTTCTTCCTCTCATGTTCGAGAGGATCGCCGAGGGGTCGGGAGGTTGCCTAGTGTCAAAGGAAACCCTAAATAGCTAGCAAGTATCGTGGGTGTGAGATACATGTGGCCTTCGGTGTCGGACACTACATCCACGTCCCACAAGTGACGTGGGCGTCGAAACCCGCGCCACTTGTGGGATGTGGATTTAGTGTCCGACACCGACGGTACATGTATCTCACACCGACGATACTTTCTATTTAGGGTTTCTCCTCTACCACTCGGCGGCCCTCTCGACGACCCTCGTTCCCGATAAAATAAAGAGGAAGAAGAAGAAAAAAAAGAGAAGAAAGAATAGAGGAGAAGAACCCTCGAACCCTAGACGACCCTCTTCTTCCTCTCATGTTCGAGAGGATCGCCGAGGGGTCGGGAGGTTGCCTAGTGTCAAAGGAAACCCTAAATAGCTAGCAAGTATCGTGGGTGTGAGATACATGTGGCCTTCGGTGTCGGACACTACATCCACATCCCACAAGTGACGTGGGCGTCGAAACCCGCGCCACTTGTGGGATGTGGATTTAGTGTCCGACACCGACGGTACATGTATCTCACACCGACGATACTTTCTATTTAGGGTTTCTCCTCTACCACTCGGCGGCCCTCTCGACGACCCTCGTTCCCGATAAAATAAAGAGGAAGAAGAAGAAAAAAAAGAGAAGAAAGAATAGAGGAGAAGAACCCTCGAACCCTAGACGACCCTCTTCTTCCTCTCATGTTCGAGAGGATCGCCGAGGGGTCGGGAGGTTGCCTAGTGTCAAAGGAAACCCTAAATAGCTAGCAAGTATCGTGGGTGTGAGATACATGTGGCCTTCGGTGTCGGACACTACATCCACGTCCCACAAGTGACGTGGGCGTCGAAGCCAGCGCCACTTGTGGGATGTGGATGTAATGTCCGACACTGACGGTACATGTATCTCACACCGACGATACTTTCTATTTGGGGTTTCTCCTCTACCACTCGGCGGCCCTCTCGACGACCCTCGTTCCCGATAAAATAAAGAGGAAAAAGAAGAAGAAAAAAAAGAAGAGAAGAAAGAATAGAGGAGAAGTCTCCTCTATTCTTTCCTCGCCTCTCTCATGAATGTCCGGCGTTCTCGACCCCCCCCCCCCTCCCCACGTGTCGAAGAAAAAAAAGAAGAAAAAAAAGAGGAGAAGAAGAAAGGAACTCCTCTTTTTTTTCTTCTTTTTTCTTCTTCTTATATATTTCCCCTCGTCTTCCTCTCCCCTCTCGGCGACCCTAGACCCCCTCTCGACCCTCGACCCCTAGGCGACCGTCGACCCCTCTTTTTTTTCTTCCTCTTCTATTTTATCCTCTTCTTCCTCTACCGCTCGGCGACCCTCGACGACCCTCGTTCCCGATAAAAAAAGAGGAAGAAGAAGAAAAAAAAGAGGAGAAGAAAGAATAGAGGAGAAGTCTCCTCTATTCTTTCTTCTCCTCTTTTTTCTTTTCTTATTCCTCTTCTTTTTTATCCTCTTCTTCCTCTCATTATATTTTCTACGAATGTTCTATATACATACATCCATCGATATCATTCCATACATACATATACATCTACATTATATATGAACAAAAAAAGATCAAAATTCATCATACATACATCTACAGTATATATGAATAGTATATATGAACAAAAAAATATCAAAATTCATCATACATACATCTACAGTATATATGAACAGTATATATGAACAAAAAATATCAAAATTCATCATACATACATACATCTACAGTATATATATATGAACAAATATCAAAATTCATCATACATACATACATACATCTGCAAATTCAGGAGCAGGGAAGGAAGGAAGGGGGTAGGAGGCGGTAGCTACCTCTCCCGGAGGGGTCGGGGAGGAGACGCGGCGGCCGGCGTCGGGGGCGACGGCGACGAGGACGGGCTTGGGGTCGGCGAGGGCAGGGCGACGGCGGGGCGCGCTCGGCGGCGGCGGACAGGCTCGGGGGCGCAGGGGGTGCTCGGGGACGCAGGGGGTGCTCGGGGGCGCAGGGGGTGCTCGGGGCGGGCGGCGTCGGGGGCGACGGCGATGAGGACGGGCTCGGGGTCGGCGAGGGCGAGGGCGACGGCGGGGCGCGCTCGGCGGCGGCGGACGGGCTCGGGGGCGCAGTGGGTGCTCGGGGGCGGTGGACGGGCGGCCGGCGATGAGGACGGCGCGGGCTCACGGAGGGCTCGGCGGCGACGAGCCTGGCGGCGTCGTTGGAGGAGAGGACGAGGAGATCGATCGAACTGAATCGAGAATTTCACAAGTCCAGCTTATATACCAAAAGCATTGGTCCCGGTTGGTGCTACGACCCGGGACTAATGCACCCTTTAGTCCCGGTTGGTGCCACGAACCGGGACCAAAGGCCAATTTTCGGCAGCCCAAAGGGCGGGAAGCGGTGGCCTTTGGTCCCGGTTGGTGGCACCAACCGGGACTAAAGGGGGGCATTGGTCACGGTTCGTTTTGCGCCCTGGGTCCAAAATTTTAGTCCCACATCGCTAGTTGAGAGGGCTCTGGAGTGGCTTATAAGCGCTGCTGCGCCCACCCTCCTGAGCTCCTCTCAACTGCAGGCTTTCGGGCCTAACTTGTCATTGCAATGCCTGTGGGCCTACTGTGCCTGCTGCGGGCCTGAATCCTGGCCCATGTAGAGTTTCTAGTCGTATTCAGGCCGTGGAGGCCCAGTAGGTGGCATTTTTTTTTCTACATTTTTTTTGGTTTTTTATTTTTTGCTTTTAGGTCACAAAAATTATAAACTTTCTATTAGTGCCATTAGTTTTAAATTTTAAATAGTTTAAATTTGAATTTTTAAAAATTTGTGTGAATCACTAGTTTATGAATAACTTTACTATAAAATTAGAATTTTTTTCTATTTATTTTTTATTTCTACTTAAAACTAAATACTTACAGTTTTTTAGTGATTTCTTTTTGCTTTTAGGTCACAAAAATTATAAACTTTCTGTTAGTGCCATTAGTTTTAAATTTTAAATAGTTTAAATTTGAATTTTTAAAAATTTGAAGAATATTATAGTTTTATTTTAGTTTAATTACTTACAGTTTTTTAGTGATACTTATAGTTTTATTTTACTTATAATTTAATTTTTTTATTTGTACTAAATACTTATAGTTTTAAAATGCACCATATTTTTTTACTATGAAGTTAGATCATCTGTTACAAAGGGATTTCATTTTCTTGAACTTATTTGAACTCCATATTTTTTCTGTGTTCAAAATGCACCATTCAAAGACACATCATCAATTTTCAACCCTTTCTGACTTCATTTGTTATTTTTCATGTATTTATTGATTTTTTTGAGCTATAAGACCCTGAAATTGAAAAGCATTTCAAATGAACTCCGAAAAGGTTGGAAGTTGGCATGGTATCATCATTTCACCCACATAGCATGTGCAACAAAGTTGAGATGGTTACGGCAAAAACTGGATGCACTTCGTGTACAAAACGGACAATCTCTTTCGAAGTATCAGGGTTTCGGACGAAAGATCATCTGTTACAAAGGGATTTCATTTTCTTGAACTTATTTGAACTCCATATTTTTTCTGTGTTCAAAATGCACCATTCAAAGACACATCATCAATTTTCAACCCTTTCTGACTTCATTTGTTATTTTTCATGGATTTATTGATTTTTTTTGAGCTACAAGACCCTGAAATTGAAAAGCATTTCAAATGGACTCCGAAAAGGTTGAAAGTTGGCATGGTATTATCATTTCACCCACATAGCATGTGCAACAAAGTTGAGATGGTTACGACAAAAACTGGATGCACTTCGTGTACAAAACGGACAATCTCTTTCGAAGTATCAGGGTTTCGGACGAAAGATCATTTGTTACAAAGGGATTTCATTTTCTTGAACTTATTTGAACTCCATATTTTTTCTGTGTTTAAAATGCACCATTCAAAGACACATCATCAATTTTCAACCCTTTCTGACTTCATCTGTTATTTTTCATGGATTTATTGATTTTTTTGAGCTATAAGACCCTGAAATTGAAAAGCATTTCAAATGAACTCCGAAAAGGTTGAAAGTTGGCATGGTATCATCATTTCACCCACATAGCATGTGCAACAAAGTTGAGATGGTTATGGAAAAAACTGGATGCACTTTGTGTACAAAACGAACAATCTCTTTCGAAGTATCAGAGTTTCGGACGAAAGATCATCTGTTACAAAGTTGGCATGGTATCATCATAATAGTTGCGGGAGAAAGTCTTCACTTTTTCTTCGCTTGTGTCATTTGCTTATTGCGCCGTAACCATGGATAATCTTCATTGTTTATCAGGATGCTTGGGTCAGCCTTGACATTGAAGGGAGGAATTTCATGAAACTTTTCATAATCATCAGACATGTCTGTCTTGCCGTCCACTCCCAGGATGTCCCTTTTTCCTGAAAGAACTATGTGGCGCTTTGGCTCATCGTATGATGTATTCTCTTCCTTATCTTTTCTTTTTCTCGGTTTGGTAGACATGTCCTTCACATAGATAACCTGTGCCACATCATTGGCTAGGACAAACGGTTCGTCAGTGTACCCAAGATTTTTCAGATCCACTGTTGTCATTCCGTACTGTGGGTCTACCTGTACGCCGCCGCCAAACAGAATGACCCATTTGCACTTAAACAAAGGGACCTTAAAATCAGGTCCGTAGTCAAGTTCCCATATGTCCACTATGTAACCATAATATGTGTCCTTTCCGCTCTCGATTGCTGCATCAAAGCGGACACCGCTGTTTCAGTTGGTGCTCTTTTGATCTTGGGCGATCGTGTAAAATGTATTCCCATTTATCTCGTATCCTTTGTAAGTCAATACAGTCAAAGATGGTCCCCTGGACAACAAGTACAACTCATCACAAACAGTGTTGTCACCTCTGAGACGTGTTTCCAACCAACTGCTGAAAGTCCTGATGTGTTCACATGTAATCCAGTCGTCGCATTGCTCCGGGTGTTTGGAGCGTAGACTGTTCTTGTGTTCATCGACATACGGGGTCACCAAGGTAGAGTTCTGTAGAACTGTGTAGTGTGCTTGAGACCAAGAATATCCGTCCCTGCATATTATTGAGTCTCTTCCAAGAGTGCCTTTTCCAGTCAGTCTCCCCTCATACCGCGATTTAGGGAGACCTATCTTGTTAAGGCCAGGAATGAAGTCAACACAAAACCCGATAACATCCTCTGTTTGATGGCCCATGGAGATGCTTCCTTCTGGCCTAGCGCGGTTACGGACATATTTCTTTAGGACTCCCATGAACCTCTCAAAGGGGAACATATTGTGTAGAAATACGGGCCCCAGGATGACAATCTCGTCGACTAGATGAACTAGGACGTGCGTCATGATATTGAAGAAGGATGGTGGGAACACCAGCTCGAAACTGACAAGACATTGCGCCACATCACTCATTAGCCTTGGTACCATTTCTGGATCGATCACCTTCTGAAAGATTGCATTGAGGAATGCACATAGCTTCACAATGGCTAATCGGACGTTTTCCGGTAAAAGCCCCCTCAATGCAACCGGAAGCAGTTGCGTCATAATCACGTGGCAGTCATGAGACTTTAGGTTCTGAAACTTTTTCTCTGGCATATTTATTATTCCCTTTATATTCGATGAGAAGCCAGTCGTGACCTTCATACTAAGCAGGCATTCAAAGAAGATTTCTTTCTCTTCCTTCGTAAGAGCGTAGCTGGCAGGACCTTTATACTGCTTCGGAGGCATGTCGTCTTTTTCGTGCAAACGTTGCAGGTCCTCCCGTGCCTCCGGCGTATCTTTTGTCTTCCCATACACGCCCAAGAAGCCTAGCAGGTTCACGCAAAGGTTCTTCGTCACGTGCATCACGTCGATTGAGGAGCGGACCTCTAGGTCTTTCCAGTAGGGTAGGTCCCAAAATATAGATTTCTTCTTCCACATGGGTGCGTGTCCCTCAGCGTCATTCGGAACAGCTAGTCCACCGGGACCCTTTCCAAAGATGACGTAGGGTAAATCATTGACCATAGCAAGCACGTGATCATCGGTGCGCATGGCAGGCTTCTTCCGGTGATCTGCCTCGCCTTTGAAATGCTTGCCTTTCTTTCGACATTAATGGTTGGTCGGAAGAAATCGATGATGGCCCAGGTACACATTCTTCCTGCATTTGTCCAGGTATATACTTTCAGTGTCATCTAAACAGTGCGTGCATGCGTGGTATCCTTTGTTTGTCTGTCCTGAAAGGTTACTGAGAGCAGGCCAATCATTGATGGTCACAAACAGCAACGCCTTAAGGTTAAATTCCTCCTGTCTGTGCTCATCCCACGTACGTACACCGTCTCCATTCCACAGCTGTAAAAGTTCTTCAACTAATGGCCTTAGGTACACATCAATTTCGTTGCCGGGTTGCTTAGGGCCTTGGATGAGAACTGGCATCATAATGAACTTCCGCTTCATGCACATCCAAGGAGGAAGGTTATACATACATAGAGTCACGGGCCAGGTGCTGTGATTACTGCTCTGCTCCCCGAAAGGATTAATGCCATACGCGCTTAAAGCAAACCATACATTCCTTGGGTCCTTTGCAAACTCATCCCAGTACTTTCTCTCGATTTTTCTCCACTGCGACCCGTCAGCGGGTGCTCTCAACTTCCCATCTTTCTTTCGGTTCTCACTGTGCCATCGCATCAACTTGGCATGCTCTTCGTTTCTGAACAGACGTTTCAACCGTGGTATTATAGGAGCATACCACATCACCTTTGCAGGGACCCTCTTCCTGAGGGGCTCGCCGTCAACATCACCGGGGTCATCTCGTCTGATCTTATACCGCAGCGCACCGCATACCGGGCATGCGTTCAGATCCTTGTATGCACCGCGGTAGAGGATGCAGTCATTAGGGCATGCATGTATCTTCTCCACCTCCAATCCTAGAGGGCATACGACCTTCTTTGCTGCGTATGTACTGTCGGGCAATTCGTTATCCTTTGGAAGCTTCTTCTTCAATATTTTCAGTAGCTTCTCAAATCCTTTGTCAGCCACAGCATTCTCTGCCTTCCACTGCAGCAATTCCAGTACGGTACCGAGCTTTGTGTTGCCATCTTTGCAATTGGGGTATAACCCTTTTTTGTGATCCTCTAACATGGGATCGAACTTCAGCTTCTCCTTTTGATTAATGCATTGCGTCCTTGCATCGACAATGACCCGGCGGAGATCATCATCATCGGGCACATCGTCTGGTTCCTCTTGATCTTCAGCAGCTTCACCCGTGGCAGCATCATTGGGCACATCGTCTGGTTCCTCTTGATCTTCACCAGCTCCCCCCGTTGCAGCATCACCGTATTCAGGGGGCACATAGTTGTCATCGTACTCTTCGTCTTCGCTGTCTTCCATCATAACCCCTATTTCTCCGTGCCTCGTCCAAACATTATAGTGTGGCATGAAACCCTTGTAAAGCAGGTGGGAGTGAAGGATTTTCCGGTAAGATTAAGACCTCGTATTCCCACATTCAGTGCATGGACAACACATAAAACCATTCTGCATGTTTGCCTCAGCCGCATCGAGAAACTCATTCACGCCCTTAATGTACTCGCGGGTGTGTCTGTCACCGTACATCCATTGCCGGTTCATCTGCGTGCATTATATATAATTAAGTGTCCAAATTAATAGAAGTTCATCATCACATTAAAACCAAAGTGCATACATAGTTCTCATCTAACAACATATAGCTCTCCAGAGCATCTAATTAA
This sequence comes from Triticum monococcum, assembly GCA_034509565.1. NCBI lineage: Eukaryota > Viridiplantae > Streptophyta > Magnoliopsida > Poales > Poaceae > Triticum > Triticum monococcum. Next base: position 705,092,691 of record CM067847.1, read on the forward strand.
TTAAACCATACATTGAAACTATGTAAAACATTTCAATGCGAAAACAAATGCGATCATAATCGCAACCAAGGTAACAATTGATCCAACGGCATAATGATACCAAGCCTCGGTATGAATGGCATATTTTCTAATCTTTCTAATCTTCAAGCGCATTGCATCCATCTTGATCTTGTGATCATCGACGACATCCGCAACATGCAACTCCAATATCATCTTCTCCTCCTAAATTTTTTTTATTTTTTCCTTCAACAAATTGTTTTCTTCTTCAACTAAATTTAACCTCTCGACAAGGTCGGTTGGCATTTCCGATTCACATACATCCTAGATAAATAAAATCTATGTCACGTTGGTTGGCATAATTTTCATAAACAATAAATGAACCAATAGTTATAAAGATAATATACATACCAAATCCGAATCATAGACAGGACGAGGGCCGACGGGGGCAGATACCAAAACCATCGCACTATATAAGATGCAATAATAAATGTAAGAAAATGATACAAGTATCTATCTAAACATACAAGTAAGAATATTTTTCTTTTCAGAAAGAAGATAAGAATAAGAGGCTCACCACGGTGGTGTCGGTGATGAGATCGGCACGGGTGATCGACGGCGGTGAAGACGGGGACGGGGCGTGACGGACCGCTAAATCTAGACAAATCTCGAGGAAAATGGAGCTTGGAGGTCGAGCTTTGAGAGGAGAAAGCTTAAGTAGTGTGGCTCGGGCATTCCATCGAACACCTCATGTGCATAGGAGGTGAGCTAGAGCACCACAAAGGCCTCTCCCCCTTGGCCAGAAAAAATAGAGCACTGTGCTCTGCTCTTGCGCGAGGGGGTATATATAGGCAATTCATTGGTCCCGGTTCGTGGCATGAACCGGGACTAAAGGGGAGCCTTTGGTCCCGGTTCAGGCCACCAACCGGGACCAATGGTGGTGGGCCAGGAGGGAGGCCCTTTGGTCCCGGTTCGTCCCACCAACCGGGACCAAAAGGTCCAGACGAACCGGGACCAATGGCCCACGTGGCCCGGCCGGCCCCCTGGGCTCACGAACCGGGACCAATGCCCACATTGGTCCCGGTTCAAGACTGAACCGGGACTAATGGGCTGAGGTGGCCTGGACCATAGCCCCTTTTTCTACTAGTGATACAATAAAGCAACAACCATATGGCTCCTGCCAGTTGCCGATAACTCGGTTACAAAACATGATCATCTCATATAATTAAAATATAGCATCATGTCTTGACCATATCACATCACAACATGCCCTGCAAAAACAAGTTAGACGTCCTCTACTTTGTTGTTGCAAGTTTTACATGGCTGCTACGGGCTGAGCAAGAACCGTTCTTACCTACGCATCAAAACCACAAAGATAGTTCATCAAGTTAGTGATGTTTTAACCTTCTCAAGGACAGGGCGTAGCCACACTCGGTTCAACTAAAGTCGGAGAAACTGACACCCGCCAGCCACCTGTGTGCAAAGCACGTCGGTAGAACTAGTCTCATGTAAACATACGCGTAATGTCGGTCCGGGCCTGTCATGGTGGGCGCACGGCAGATGCCAAGGGATGGCTAAAGAGAGGAGGAGGCTCGAAGGCGCTGATGGACTCCATAGGCGAGGTTGGCATGAGCGGGCGTGGGACGCCGGACATACCCAGGTTCGGGGCTCTCCGGAGAGATAATACCCCTAGTCCTGCCAAGTGTGGTTGGATGGTCGATAGTACAATGTTGCTCCTGGAGCTGCATGGAGGAGGAAGGAAGCTAGCCAAGGCTTGGGCTACTACTTCTCTCCGGTGTTACTGTTTTGTGGCTAGTCCTATGCTTACTTGCTTTTCTCTCGTACGTGTTTTCTGCTTGCCCTCTCGCTCGCTCTCCCGTATGATCGCGGGCTCCTGAGGGGTTTTATAATCCACCCCCCGGGGGGTACAATGGTAATGCTACAAGTCGGTGGGTCCGTATTATCGGTGTCCATGAACCCGGGCTGGGTCCCGCTGAGAGTTTGTGGTTCGCCGGGTTCCCCTAGGTGCGGGCCCCGCATGCCTAGGGGGACTGTGTGTCATCTTGTCGATCGTCAGGGCGTGGCCGAGTCGAGTCGCGTAAAGTGCTCTCCGTCAGGTTGCCGCTTGCTGTCGTTAGCGGTGAAGGCGGGGGCACTGTAGCCATGTCGGCCCTGGTCAGCGGGTAGGTGAGGGGCACTGTTGCCACATTCCAGCTGACCAGAGGCATGGGCGGGGCACTGTTGCCTCGGTCACCATTGATTGAAGTCTCGTCCCCATCATATGGCCTGGATGGGATGGGAGTTGACCCGCGGCTGGATTGCGTAGCACGCCAAGGGTGGCGCTGGCTTGTTGAGGAGGCTTTGGTCGTGCCGGGTTTGGCTGTCTTGCGCTAGTCGTTGGGGCCGAGTCGACGTGTCTTGTCGGGTCGGCTAGTCTGGCCGGCTTGCGGCGCTTGGCCAGGTCGAGCGACCCGGCCAAGCGCGTGTCGGTATTGAGGGGCGGTGCCGACCCCGTTGTTTTTCAAAGAGGATCCGGGTTCCATTGCCGGCCCGGGGTCTATCCCCCCGACAGTAGTCCCCGAAGCTGTGAAGGTCCACTGTCTTCGGATGAGTGGGCCTTTGCAGTTTCCCCCTTAAGCAAGGTGGATTCTGCGAGCGCCGGATCCGGCAACACCCACTGTGTGCCTGTTTTTTCGGAAACCGGATAGTGGCATCCCGGCCGTGGCGGGAACCGAGAAGTCTGCCGAATCTTGGGGCAATCCCTCGGACTTCGCGCGGGCGCCACGTGGTGCCCGGAAGTCGGAGGAGCCTGACAGGCCACGCGTGTGACGGGACCGGGTGACAGGCTGGGGCCCACCGCCGCGCGCCCTCGGCCCAAGCGCGCGGATTTATTGTGGCGTCCGGGGACCGGTTGCTCTTCCCCGGGCAGTTACTACGCGTGTACGTGCGCACTTATTGCGAGGTAGTGGAACGGGCGCGTGCAGACGATCCCACTTCCCCACTTCCCCATGTTCAAACCGAGGGTTATAAATCGGGGGGCAGGGGCGGCGGACATTATTCTCGCTCGCGTCCTCCTGTCCCTTTGGTCTCGCTCCGCTTTTTGCAACTGATGCACTGCGGCGCCGGCTGCTCCGAGCAGAACTCCTTTGCCGCCCATCTTCCTTCTTCTTCCTTTGATCATGTCACTGCCATCGGGCTCCTGGATGGGTTCGATTGTCACCTCCGAGGACATCAGCCAACTCCGGTTGACGCGGCGCCTGCCGCGGGAGACGGACATTGATGTGCGCCTGCCGCACAGCGAGAAAAGGCCTCGGCCCGAGGGGCAGGTGCGCGTGGTCTTCCTCACGCACTTCGAGCGCGGGTTCGGGCTGCCGGCGAGCACCTTCTTCCGCATGTTCCTGGAGTTCTTCGGGCTCCAGCCGCATCATCTTTGCGCTGACGCCATCATCCAGCTCCCCGGCTTCGTCACCCTCTGCGAGGGGTACCTGGGGGTCGAGCCTACGATCGACCTCTAGGCACGCTTCTTCTCCTTGAAGCAGTAGGGCCCGTCGGCCGGGGAGTTCACCGATTGCGGCGCTGCCGTCATCTCGAAGCGGCCGGGGCGGATTTCCCCAAGATCACGCTGGAGGATTCTGCCAAGAAGTGGCAGAACTCCTTCTTTTACGTCTGCAACCTTGGTGCGGATCGCATCAACCTTCCGGCCTTCTCCATCGCACGGCCGCGGGCGAAGACGAACTGGGGCAACTCGCCCAGGCGCCCGTCGCAGGAGATCGTCAATCTCTGCGAGCGAGTGACGGTGATGAGGATGCAGGAGGAGCTCACCGGCACCGATCTCCTTGCCGCGTTCGTCATGCGTCGGGTCCTTCCGCTTCAGGGGCGCTCCTGCCTCATCGGTGAAATGGTCGGCCATCAAGACCCCAACCGCATGGGGTCGACGCGGCTGTCCGCGGAGCAGATCGCGCGCGGCGTGAACGAAATCTCCAAGGCCAATCTTGCGGAGGACTGGCGGTTCGGCAAGGCGCTGCATAGACAGTCGAACCAGGCGCCGCAGGTGAGTGTCCGGTCTTCTTTCTTTGCTGCCGTGCACCTTCTCATCCGTCATGACGCGACGCGTGGGGTACTTCTGAACGCGATTCGGCATCCTTACGCCCGGGCCTCGTTGCAGGTGGCGCTGGTGGCGCGGGAGGAGCCCGCGGCTCATGGCGGGGAGGAGGAGGTCGAGTCCGACGCCGGCGCTGAGCGTCGCGCGGGTAAGTCTCATTTTTTTCTTCGGGTGTCTTGAATTGCTGACTGCAGCACGGAACGGTCGGTGCTGACGCCAGTTGTCGGTGTAGTGGCGTTGGTCGGGGGAGGCGGCGATGCGGGCGAAGCCGGGTCCTCACATGGGGCGGCGCCGAGCCGCCCTCAGGGGAAAGACAGCGTCGCGCCGCGACCCCAGGTCCCGAAGCGCACGGCAGACCTGGCCGGGCCAGGAGGCCGGCCAAGATGAAGCGCGGCGGCGGGGACGAGAGGCCAACCCTGGTCCCGGTCTTGGCGGGGTAAGCTTCATCTCTCGTTTGTGCTCAACTTTTCTTTTGTTGAGCTAGTCTTGTTTCTTTTCTGCTCATTCCATCTTCTTGAGGTCGCCAATCGCGCTGGTGAGGGCGGCGGCGGAAGCCGCAGCAGCCGAAGGGGCCGAGTTTCGCAGGAGCCGGTCCGACCTCGCTGACCAGGCCGAGGTGGAGGGACGGGCCGACTCGGACCTCGGCCTGGATCCGAACGACGCCGAAGCCTGGGCCTGGCGAGAAAGGAACCGGGCCGAGGCAGAGTTGGAGGCGTCGTGGGTCCAGGCTTGGACCGACGCGGCGGCGGCATGGGCGCGAGTCGGCGCGGAGCCAGCCTGGCGCGAGATGCCGGAGGGCACGGTGGTGGCGGTGACGGTCTTTGAGCCGTCGTTGGTGAGGGAGCGTGGCCGTGGAGGCCGGGCTGAGGTGGTGATCCCCGACCGGGCGGTCGTGGAGGTGACGGATGACACCCCACCGTGGGCCGACGTGGTCGAGCGAGCGGGGACTGATGGTGGTGGAGGCGGCATCGTTTTGGAAGAGACTCTGCGGGCGGCGGTGTCGGAGGCGCCGTCGGTTTTGGAGGAGGCACCGCGGGCGGCGGTGCCGGAGGCCACCCCGGCAACTGGGCCGGAATGCCGACGCAGGGCGTCCCAGCGTCCGGGTCAGAGGCGGCGACGCGGGGCGTCCCGGCGTCCGGGTCGTCGTCGGTGCTGGTAGGGGCGTCGGAGGAGGCACTTGCCGCGTCGCGAGCGGCCATTGGGGAGTACGCCTTGGTGCCCCGGCAGGGAGGGCGCTGAGCTGCCGTGCCATAGCCGGCACGGAGCGGGGCGCCGTTGTCTTCGGGCCTCAGACCCAGGAGGAGGCGGCGCTAGATGCCATCAGTCGCCGCCTGCGAGGCCGGACGGAACGGCTCGAGGCCTTTGCCCAGGCCGAGGTGGAGCGAACACGCGATCTGGAGCGCGCCGTTCTGGTAAGTCTTCTTGTAATTTCTTCTTTGTGGGGGCGTGCCAGCGCACCCACTAGATGTAGCCCCCGAGTTTCGGGCCAACTACGTAGTAGTTGGGTCGAATCTTTAGAGTGTTGGCCTTGTTCTGATTTCTGCTTTCTCCACCATCTCGACGCCTTCCGGGTCACCGCCTACAATCGTCTCCTAGGCAAGCACCGGGAGCTCATGGAGCAGCTTGCTGCCAAAGAGGAGGAGCTCCGCGTCACCGCAGGTATTCTTGTGCTATCTTCTAGTGGGGGCGCGCTAGCGCACCCACTGGGTGTAGCCCCCGAGATTCGGGCCAACTGTGTAACAGTTGGGCCAAATAGTAAGTCTTGTTTTTTTCTTCTTCTGCTGAGTCCTTCTTTTTCGCAGCCAAGGTGTTGTCCTGGCGGACTCGTCTGCTCCGGGCTGGTCATCACTACGACCGGCTCATTGCCGACACTGGCCGTCTTGGCATCTAGGCGGCGCAGGCGAGGGCGAAGGCGGCCACGGCTCGGCGGTCTCTCGACGAGGCCAACCGGCTGCATGAGCAGATGGCGGGTCACAAGAGCAGCCTCGAGGCCGAGGTGGAGCTCCTTAAGGTGGAAGCTACCAAGGTGGCAAAGGCACAGCAGCCCCTGGTGGAGGCGGACCAGCAGCGTGGCCAGCTCGCCGACGACAAGGGCCGGCTCCAGGCCGAGGTGGGTTGCCTGCGGGCGCAGGTCACCACGGCTGAGGGGGCCCGCCAGGATGAGGCCCGTCGCCGCGAGGCGGCCGAAGACAAAGACACCGAGCTGAAGGCGGCCCTTGCCAAGGCGGCCGATCTGGAGAAGGCGTTCAAGGAGTGCGATCGCACCATCGAACGGGAGCGGCGTGGTACGTTGCTTGAGGCCCAGCACCTGGAAGAGTCCTTCTCCAGTAAGTGCTTTTTCTTATCGTTTGCCATGTCGGGATCCGGCCTTTCTTCCTTGTTGTTCTTCTTTTAACTCGCTTCTTCCTTTGCGGCAGGGGCCTTCCCGGAGATGCAATGGCTAGCGGAGGAAGCCGTTCGCCATCATCGCGACCCGACCGGCGTCGTTGGGTCCGGGACGGATCCGCGAGAGGCCTAGACCTTCCCGGAGATCATCACCGCCGCTGAGGCCTGCCTGCAGGTCCTGGGAACGCAGTTGGGGCGGCTGTCCCAGACCGGCACCGCAATGACGGCGGCCCTATGGCCGGATTCCGTCCAACCGAGCAGCTTCTGGTGCCTGGCGCGTTGGTTGGAGATGGGGCCAGACCGGCTTGGCGAGTGGCGCGTCTCCGCCGCTCGCACCGGTGCTGAGATGGCGCTCCGGATTGTGCTGTCCTGGCATCCGGACCTGCAGCTGGACGCGTTGATGGGCCAGCGGGCCGGTTCGGAGCAGCTCTTGCAGGAGCAAGCCGGCCGGATTGCCTCTCGGGCCAGCTACATCGCCGAGTTCACCTTCCATGACGAGTTCCATCCAGAGCGGACAGAAGATGGCAGGGCCGTGGACGGCGACGACTACGGCTTGCTCCTCCATGATCTGGAGGGAGCTCGGAGGAGACGGGCATCTACCGCGACGCGGGTGCTGAGGAGGACACCGGCTCCTCGCTGGACCCGGAGGCCACCAGGGGAGAGCCGTCGACATCGCGACGCGGCGCTGGAGATTCCTGAGACAGCTTGTGTAAAATCTGTTAAATAGCAGGTCCACCCACCCACTGGGTTTTAAGGTGTAATGAACTCGGGCCGTGGGCCTTTTCTTAAATACTTGTGTAGATGTCGTGTGTGCTTTTACTTTTTGCCTTCCGTTTTTTGGACCGATTTCATGCGTTTTTCCTTTCCCAAACCTCCTCCCCCCCCCCCCCCCCCCGCGCGAGTTAGACGGCCGAGGCTCCGGTCTGTGATAAGGAGTTTGGTTCTTTGAGAGGAACGCGTAGGACTTGGGTCCCTCGAAACGTTGAGCGCGAGGGAAACACCCACTGGGCCGACTGGCGGCAATCCGGGGAAGCCGGTTGGTGAGCAGCCGGTCATGCGGCTGTTCATTTGATGAATGGTGGGCCAGGTTGGTCGACCCGGCAGCCTTTGACTTAGTGTATGAAGCGCAAAGGAGTTTTCGCCCGTTGTGCTTGCCAGCCGACAGCCAAAGCTGGATCTGTGGCTTGAGGGCGAAGTGGGGGACCGCGGCATCCTAACTTTATCAGGAATCATCAAGTAAGGCGGCGGGGTGGCGACCAAGCCAGCCAGCCCCCGAGCCCCCGGGTCGAGCGAGTCGGACAGGCGGCCGGGTTCAGTGGTATATGATGCAAGAAAATAGGGACACAATAAATTGGTCGACAAAAGGCAGCCCCCGAGTCTCGTTCGGGGACCCCATGGTTTCATGCGTTTACAAAAGGCGACGATACATATGCTCGTGCGGCTAACTGTAAAATGGGTGAAGGAGTTCTGCGTTCCATGGACGGGTCGTTTCTTCACCGGCGGTGTCCTTCTTGCACTTCCTTGACTTGCGTGCATCGATGAGGTAGTAGGCGTTGCGGTCGCGCAAGGCCCTGCTCACCATGAATGGACACTCCCATGGAGGGGACAGCTTGTGCTGGCCTGCCTGCTCTTGGACGAGGTCACCCTCGCGGAACGCGAGGGGCTTGATCTTCTTGCTGTGGTAGTGCCTCAGGCCTTGCTGGTAGATGGCCGAGCGACTGAGCGCCAGGAGGCGTGCTTCTTCGAGTAGGTTGACGCCATCTTCACGGGCTTCTCTGGCTTCGGCTTCGGTGTACATCACGAAGCACAGCGAGTCGAACTCGACGTCGGTCGGGATGATGGCTTCGCCTCCGTAGACGAGGAAGAACGGGGTGAACCCGGTCGACCGATTCAGCGTGGTGCGTAGACTCCAGAGAACGGCTGGTAACTCATCAAGCCAGCTGCCGGGTGAGCGGATGAGTGGCTCGACGTGTCGCGGCTTGACGCCAGACAGGATGAGTCCATTGGCCCGCTCGACCTGCCCGTTGGACTGTGGATGCGCAGCGGAGGCCTGGTCGAGGCGGATGCCGGAGACGGAGCAGTATTGCTAGAGCGCGCCCTTGGTCTTGCCTCGATCCACTTGGTGAACTTGTCCACTGCCACCAGCAAGTGCGTCATGCCGCCTCGAGCAGTTTTGAAGGGTTCCACCATGTCGAGTCCCCAGACCGCGAAGGGCCAGGCAATCGGTATGGTGCGGAGTGCTGACGCTGGCTGGTGGCTGCGTTTGCTAAAGCGCTGGCAACCCTCACACTTGAGGACGAGCGACTCGGCATCTTGGAGGGCCGTGGGCCAGTAGAAACCGTGGCCGAACGCCTTGGCCACCAGGGATCGTGATGTGGTGTGGTGCCCGCACTCGCCCTTATGTATGTCGAGGAGGATGTCGATGCCCCGTTCCTGCTCGACGCAGCGCTGGAACACGCCGGTGGAGCTGCGCTAGACGAGCTCGTTGTTGATGATGTTGTAGGCGGATGCCCGGCGCTGCACTTGCCGAGCTTCGGTCTCGTCCATGGGGAGAACCCCGTTCTCCAAAATTCTGATATTGGGAGGGCCCAAGATGGAGCCATAACCACGGCGAAGACGGCCACCAGGGTGGGTTCCGAGTCGGCAGCCCCCGAGCCGGGTTGAGCAGCCCCCGGGTCAGGGATGGCGACGGCCGGGTCCGGGTTAATGGTGGTTGGGTCGAGCTGAGCAGCCTCTGGGCCGTGTTCAGCAATCCCCGGGCCGGGTTCAGCAGTCCCCAGTCTGGGTTGACGTGCGGCCGGGTCGTCTGTAACGTGGATGGACTCGGAGTTAGGCGATGGCTCGACGGACGGCTTGCGCAGGTGCACAAGGGAGACGCCGGATAGGATGGCTTGTCGTGACGAGGCGATCTTGGCGAGCGTGTCGGCTGCTTCGTTCTCCGCCTGCGGGACGTGGAGGAACTCGCAACCCTCGAAGGATCCGGACAGCTTCTGGACGAGGAAGCGGTAGCTTGCCATGTTGGAGTCGCGGGCGTCCCATTCACCAGAGCACTGCTGCACCACCAGGTCCGAGTTGCCGTAGCACAGGATGTGCTGGATGCCGAGTTCCTTGGCAAGCCGGAGGCTGTGCACAAGGGCTTTGTACTCGGCGACTTTGTTGGAGGCGGCGAAGTGGATCAGGAGCGCGTAGCTGAGCCGGTCGCCCTTCGGGGACGACAGTACGATGCCGGCCCCTAAGCCGAGTCGCATCTTGGACCCGTCGAGGTGCATGCGCCAATGCGTTGAGTCAGGAGGCGGCGGCAACTACTGGGTCTCGGTCCAGTCGACGAGGAAGTCGGCCAGGGCTTGAGACTTGATCGTGGTGCGGGGCTCGTAGGGGATGGTGTGGCCGGCTAGTTGGATCGCCCACTTGGCAACCCGGCCAGAGGCATCCTGGCACCCGATGATTTCTCCGATAGGCGCCGTGCTAACCATGGTGACGACGTGCTCTTGGAAATACTACTTCAGCTTCTTGGCGGTGAAGTACACGTCGTAACACATCTTCTGGTAGTGCGGGTAGTTCTGCTTGGAGATGGAGAGCACCTCGCTCAGGTAGTAGACTGGGCGCTGGACGGCTTGGATCTTGCCCTTCTCTGGTCGCTCGACCACCAGCACCGTGCTGACCGCCCGCGAGGTCCCGGCTATGTAGAGCAACAACGCCTCCTTGTCGGTCGGCGCGGCTAGGACTGGTGCGGTGGAGAGCATGCGCTTGAGGTCTTGGAAGGCCTCGTCTGCCTTGCCGTTCAATTCGAACGGGCTCGTCTTCTTCATCAGCTGGTACAGGGGCAGCGCCCTCTCGCCCAGCCGGCTTAGAAACTGACTGACCGAGGCCAAGCATCCGGTGAACTTCTGGACATCGCGCAGCCGAGCCGGCTTGCGCATGTGCTCGATGGCCTTGATCTTGTCCTAGTTCGCCTCAATGCCGTGTTCCGAGACGAGGAAGCCGAGTAGCTTTCCGGCCGGGATGCCAAAGACGCATTTTCCGGGTTAAACTTGACCTTGTATTCGTGGAGGATGGCGAATGTTTCCTTCAAATCGTCGAGGAGCATGAGGTGCTACTTGGTCTTCACCATGATGTCGTCCACGTATACGTGGATATTGCGGCCGAGTTGCGGCAGCAGGCATTTCTGCATGCAGCGCTGGAAGGTGGTGCCAGCGTTCTTCAAGCCGAAAGTCATGGTGATGTAGCAATACGCCCCAAAGGGCGTGATGAAGGACGTCTTCAGGGCGTCGGCCGGGTCCAGCTTGATCGGGTGGTAGCCGGAGTAAGCGTCCAGGAAGGACAGGAACTCACACCCGGCGGTCGAGTCGATGACTTGGTCGATCCGCGGGAGGGAAAAGGATCCTTGGGACAGGCCTTGTTGAGGCTGGTGTAGTCGATACACATGCGCCAGGTCTTGTTCTTCTTCAGGACGAGGACTGGATTGGCCAGCCACTCGGGGTGAAACACTTCCAGTATGAAGCCGGCCGCCAAAAGCTTGGCGACCTCTTCACTAATGGTTCTTCTCTTCACTTCAGCAAATTGTCGTAGGGGTTGACGGACAGGCTTGGCGTCCTTGCGGGCGTGAAGTTTGTGCTCGGCATACTTCCTCGGGATACCCGGTATGTCCTTGGGGGTCCATGCAAAGATATCCCTATTCTCACGGAGGAAGTCAACGAGCTCGCGTTCCTATTTGCTGTCGAGGCGGGAGCCTATGACAACGTACTTGCTGCAGCTGGGGTCTTCTGGGTTGAGCTTCACTTTCTTGGTCTCCTTGGAGGCCTTGAAGGCGGCCTCGTCGGCCGGGTCCGGGGTTTTGATCGACGCGGCGGAGGCCTCGCCTGCCAGGGCGACGATCTGGTCGAGCTGGCGCCACTCCTCGGCAATGACCAGCGACTCGGCCAACTTGGAGCCGTCTCGGGCGCACTCCAGGGACTTGCGGTAATCGCCGGTGATGGTTATGAGGCCCTTGGGACCCGGCATCCTCATCTTCAGGTACACATAGTGGGGAACCGCCATGAACTTGGCGAGCGCGGGCCGGCCCAGCAACGCGTGATTCGCGCTGGACAGGTCCACCACCTCAAACTAGATCGTTTCACGCTGGAAGTGGTTGCTGTCACCGAATAGGACATCTAGCCGGACCCGGCCAATGGGCGAGCAGGAGAGGCCGGGCACGATGCCGTGGAAGATCGTTCGGGTCGGCTCAAGGTCCTCGGCCTTGAGGTCGAGCTTGGTCATCATGTCGTGGTAGAGGATGTTGATGCTGCTGCCGCCGCCGATGAGGACTCGGGAGAACTTGCATGTGCGCCACGTGATGATGGTGGGGTTGAGGACGAGGGCGTAACCACCCGGACTCGGCATGACTGCCGGGTGATCCTCCCGGGTCCAGGTGAACGGGCGATCCGACCAATGCATGAAATCCGGCTTGGTCGGTACGACGGTGTTCACCTCCTGCCTAAGGAGGCTCTCGCTGCGCTTGTGGTCACCGAGGCTGGTGAAGACGACGTAGGCCGCGTTCTGGTCCGGGTAGGCGTCGTCGCGCATCGCGCCGCCAGCTGGAGACGGCGGTGGAGGCGGAGGCGGCTGTCCCGCGCCTGGAGCCGGAGCCGGAGGGGGCGGAACGTCGCCCCTCATGATGCGCTTGGTGATGGCGCACTACCGAAGCGTGTGTGTGGAGGGTCTTGTGCCGCTGCGGTGCTTGCAGGGGGCGTCGAGCATCTGCTCGAAGCTCATGGCGGGTTGCCATGTCGTCTTGCCAGTTTGCCGGCGCTTCCCCGCCGGGTCCGTGATACGTCTCCAACGTATCTATAATTTTTGATTGCCCCATGCTATATTATCTACTGTTTTGGACTATATTGGACTTTATTTTCCACTTTTATTTTATTTTTGGGACTAACCTATTAACCGGAGGCCCAGCCCAGAATTGCTGTTTTTTGCCTATTTCAGTGTTTCGAAGAAACGGAATATCAAACGGAGTCCAAATGGACTGAAACCTTCGGGAACATGATTTTCTCACCGAACATGATCCAGGAGACTTGGACCCTATGCCAAGGCATCAGAGAGGCGGTCACGAGGGTGGGGGGCGCCCCCCCCTAGGGCGCGCCCCCTGCCTCGTGGGCCCCTCAGAGCTCCATCGACATACTTCTTCCTCCTATATATACCTACGTACCCCCAAATGAACAGATACGGAGCCAAAAACCTAATTCCACTGCCGCAACTTTCTGTATCCATGAGATCCCATCTTGGGGCCTGTTACGGAGCTCCGCCGGAGAGGGCCGTCATCACGGAGGGCTTCTACATCATCATAGCATCTCCGATGAAGTGTGAGTAGTTTACCTCAGACCTTTGGGTCCATAGTTAGTAGCTAGATGGCTTCTTCTGTCTTTTTGGATCTCAATACAAAGTTCTCCCCCTCTCTTGTGGAGATCTATTCGATGTAATCTTCTTTTTGCGGTGTGTTTGTTGAGACCGATGAATTGTGGGTTTATGATCAAGTCTATCTATGAATAATATTTGAATCTTCTCTGAATTCTTTTATGTATGATTTGTTATCTTTGCAAGTCTCTTCGAATTATCCGTTTGGTTTGGCCAACTAGATTGGTAGTTCTTGCCATGGGAGAAGTGCTTAGCTTTGGGTTCGATCTTGTGGTGTCCTTTCCCAGTGACAGAAGGGGCAGCAAGGCACGTATTGCATCGTTGCCATCAAGGATAACAAAATGGGGTTTATTTCATATTGCATGAATTTATCTCTCTACATCATGTCATCTTGCTTAAAGCGTTACTTTATTTTTAACTTAATACTCTAGATGCATGCTGGATAGCGGTCGATGAGTGGAGTAATAGTAGTAGATGCAGAATCATTTTGGTCTACTTGTCACGGACGTGATGCCTATATACATGATCATGCCTAGATATTCTCATAACTATGCTCAATTCTGTCAATTGCTCAACAGTAATTTGTTCACCCACCATAGAATACTTATGCACTTGAGAGAAGCCACTAGTGAAACCTATGGCCCCGGGTCTATTCTCATCATATCAATCTCCATCACTTTAATCTTGCTTTTCTTTTTACTTTTTACTTTGCATCTCTATACCAAAAATACCAAAAATATTATATCTATCAGATCTCACTCTCGTATGTGACCGTGAAGGGATTGACAACCCCTAATCGCGTTGGTTGCGAGTAGCTATCATTTTGTGCGGGTACGAGGGACTTGAGCGTGGCCTCCTACTAGATTGATACCTTGTTTCTCAAAAACTGAGGGAAATACTTACGCTACTCTGCTGCATCATCCCTTCCTCTTCGGGGAAATCCAACACAAGCTCAAGATGTAGCAGTCCGCCGCGGGCTCGGTGGCCGCAACGAGGCGGTTGTCGTGACGCGGCGCCAAATGGTCAGCCTTGCGCTCGTTGTTCTGGTGATGCTGCTGCCAGCTACTTTCGCCGGCCGGCTTCGGAGGGGGAACCGGCTTCGCCTTGTCGGCTTCATCCAGCACCACCTGGATCTTCATGGCGGAGTCGGCGTTGGCGTACTTGTCCACCGTCACCATGAGCGCGGCCATGGTGGCCGGCTCAAAGCGTAAGAGCTTTTGCTTGAGGAGGGTGCCGTCTCGGCACCCGCTGATGAATTACTGGATCGCCTGGACTTTATGGACGCCCTCGCAGCTGTTTCTGAGCTCGGTCCAGCGTGCGAGGTACTCGCGGCCGGTCTCCGTAGGCCCTTGCACGCACATGGTGAGCTGGTTAGGGCGGTCGGGTCACTTGTAGGTCCCCGTGAAGTTGCGGACGAAGGCTTCCTCGAAGTCCACCCATGTGTTGATGCTGCCCATCGGCAGGCTATTCAACCACGTGCGGGCCGACCCTTGGAGCATGAGCGGTGCGTAGCGCACGGTGAGACGACGGTTGGCACCGGTGATGCCAATGGCCGTGGTGTAGTCGGTGAGCCAGTCTTCTGGCTTCACCGTCCCGTTGTACTTGGGGGTGTCGCGGGGGAGCATGAATCCTTTGGGGAAGGGCTCCTTCCGGATGCGTGGGCCGAAGCATGCCGGCCCGATAACGCCGCTCTCCTCCACCTCCAGGGAGTGAGTGAGCTGATCGACACGGTGGCTAGCGTCGGCATCGTCGATGGCGCGCGGGCCGAGTCGACTTGCGGCTAGGCCACGGGGGGGCTGGTCGGTAGGAGCCGGACGCCAGCCATGCTGGCCGGGTCCGTGCTAGATCTCTATGATGGACTCGTCGCCCAATCCATCGGCGGCTATAGCGGCCGGGTCGCGCCGAGTCCGGGCTCGGACGAAGTGCGCCTCGCCGGGTGGCGAGGAAGCGGTGTGCAGAAGTTCGTCGGGCCCACCAAGGCGGGCGGAGCCAGATCCCGCCGGCTTGGCGAGCTGGTTGAGGCGGTCCTGTTGGGTGTTGGCGGCCTGGAGGAGTTCACGCATCCATCCGATGCGCTCTTTCAGCTCCTCACCCGCAAGCTGGTCCATGCCGGCTGCGGCTGCCTGGGCAGCACGCATGTTTTTCGCTGGGGTCTCGTAGACGGTTGGGATGGCGCCAAGGGCCCGGCCGATCGCTCCTTCCCGGGCACGCACATCGGTGACCCGGCTTGGCCCAGCCGCGGCGGGCTTGAATCCGTAGGAGGCATCGCGCTCCAGCTGAGCGGCGTCCAGGCGACGCTGAGTGGCGGCGAGCGTCTCGGATAGGTCCAGCATCTGCTGGCGCCTCTCCTCGAGCTGGGTTCGGGCCTCAGCGACATTGGTGGCATTGACGTCGGTGCCGATGCGGATGCGGAGGCTCTGCATCACGGCGCGCAACGGATCGGACGGCTCGATCCGATCTACTACGGCCCTGGCTTCGGTAGCCTTCCTCGTCTTGCTCGACGAGGAGGAGGCGCCGTTGCCGGTGACAAAGACCTCCACATGGACGTCCATTGCCCTGACGAAAACACCGCCGCCGAGGGAGAGGGGAGAGTCGGAGTAGCTGAGCACCTCGCTGGGGTACTCGTCGGCCGCGAACGCATCGGGGATGCGCAGCGCGGCGAAGGAGGCGGCAAGCGCGCCGACAACGTCGTCCGCCAGCGCGACGGACTCATCGGTGTAGGAGAAGGGCCCCGTCTGAAGCATGCTCCCGGCCAGCTCCTCGAGCTGCCCCACGGTGGGCACCAACTGTCGTGGTGGACGCACGGCAGATGCCAAGGGATGGCTAAAGAGAGGAGGAGGCTCAAGGGCGCTGGTGGACTCGAGAGGCGAGGTTGGCATGAGCGAGCGGGGGACGCCGGACATACCCAGGTTCGGGGCTCTCCGGAGAGATAATACCCCTAGTCCTGCTGAGTGTGGCTGGATGATGGATAGTACAATGTTGCTCTTGGAGCCGTATGGAGGAGGAAGGAAGCTGGCCAAGGCTTGGGCTGCTCCTTCTCTCCGGTGTTGCTGCTTTGTGGCTAGTCCTATGCTTACTTTCTTTCCTCTCGTACGTGTTTTCTGCTTGCCCTCTCGCTCGCTCTCATGTATGACCGCGGGCTCCCGGGGGGTTTTATAATCCAACCCCCCGGGGGTACAATGGTAATGTTACAACGATGGGTCTGTATTGTCAATGTCCGGGAACCCTGGCTGGGTCCCGCTGAGAGTTTTTGGTTCACCGGGTTCCCCTAGGTGTGGGCCCCGCATGCCTAGGGGGACTGTGCACCATCTTGTCGATCGTCAGGGCATGGCCGAGTCGAGTCGCATAAGTGCTCTCCGTCAGTTTGCCGCTTGCTGTCGTCAGCGGTGAAGGCGGGGGCACTATAGCCACGCCGGCCCTGGTCAGTGGGTAGATGTGGGGCACTGTTGCCACGTTCCTGCTGACCAGAGGCATGGGCGGGGCACTGTTGCCTCGGTCACCGTTGATTGAAGTCTCGTCCCCATCATACGGCCTGGATGGGACGGGACTTGACCCGCGACTGGATTGCGTAGCACGCCACGGGTGGCGCTGGCTTGTTGAGGAGGCTTGGTCGTGCCGGGTTCGGCTGTCTTGCGCGAGTCGTTGGGGCCGAGTCGACGTGTCTTGCTGGATCGGCTAGTCTGGCCTGCTTGCGGGGCTTGGCCAGGTCGAGCGACCCGGCCAAGCACGTGCCGGTATTGAGGGGCAGTGCCGACCCCGTTGTTTTTCAAAGGGGATCCGGGTTCCGTTGTCTGCCCGGGGTCCATCCCCCTGAAAAGGCCGCTTCATCCAACAATATCGCTGAACCAAAGTATGGCATGCTGGTAAGCAGTATGACATGCTGGTAACGGGGTCAGTATAACTTGTATCGCCCACACCTCACTTGTGTTCTACTCGTGCATATAATATCTACGCATAAAACCAGGCTCGGATGCTAGTGTTGGGGAACATAGTAATTACAAAAAAATTCATACGTACACGCAGGATCATGGTGATGCATAGCAACGAGAGGGGAGAGTGTCGTCCATGTACCCTCGTAGACCGTTAAGCGGAAGCATTATGACAACGCGGTTGATGTAGTCGTATGTCTTCACGATCGACCGATCCTCGGTATCGAACGTATGGCACCTCCGCGTTCAGCACATGTTCAGCTCGGTGACGTCCCGCGAACTCATGATCCAATAGAGCTCGGGGAAGAGTTTCGTCAGCACGACGGCGTGGTGATGATGTTGACAAAGCTACCACAGTAGGGCTTCGCCTAAACACCGCTACAGTATGACCGAGGTGGATTATGGTGGAGGGGGCACCGCACACGGCTAGGAGAGATCTTTATGATCAACTTGTGTGTCTAGAGGTGCCCCCTGCCCCTGTAAATAAAGGAGCAAGGGGGAGGCCGGCCGGCCCTTGTTGGTGCGCTAGGAGGAGGAATCCTCCTCGTAGTAGGAGTAGGATTCCTCCCTTTCCTACTCCTACTAGGAGGAGGAAAGGAAGGGGAAGAAAGAGAAGGAAAGGGGGGCGCCGCCCCCCTTCTCCTAGTCCAATTCGGACCAGAGGGAGGGGGTGTGCTGCCTGCCCTAGGCCGGCCCCTCTCTCTTTCCCTTATGACCCAACAAGGCCCATTAGCTCCCGGGGGGTTCCGGTAACCCCTCCGGTACTCTGGTAAAATCCCGATTTTACCCGGAACTCTTCCGATGTCCAAATGTAGGCTTCCAATATATCAATCATTATGTCTTGACCATTTCGAGACTCCTCGTCATGTCCATGATCATATCCGGGACTCCGAACTACCTTCAGTACATCAAAACATATAAACTCATAAAACCGATCGTCACAGAACTTTAAGCATGCGGACCCTACAGGTTCGAGAACTATGTAGACATGACCGAGACATGTCTCCGGTCAATGACCAATAGCGGAACCTAGATGCTCATATTGGTTCCTACATATTCTACGAAGATCTTTATCGGTCAAACTGCATAACACTATACGTTGTTCTCTTTGTCATCAGTATGTTACTTGCCCGAGATTCGATCGTCGGTACCCCAATACCTAGTTCAATCTCGTTACCGGCAAGTCTCTTTACTTGTTTCGTAATGCACTATCCCGCAACTAACTCATTAGCTGTATTGCTTGCAAGGCTTGTAGTGATGTGCATTACCAAGAGGGCCCAGAGATACCTCTCCGACAATCGGAGTGACAAATCTTAATCTTGATCTATGCCAACTCAACAAGTACCATAACCTGTGGAGCACCTTTATAATCACCCAGTTATGTTGTGACGTTTGGTAGCACACAAAGTGTTCCTCTGGTATTCGGGAGTTGCATAATCTCATAGTCATCAGAACATGTATAAGTCATGAAGAAAGCAATAGCAACATACTAAACGATCAAGTGCTATGCTAACGGAATGGGTCAAGTCAATCACATCATTCTCCTAATGATGTGATCCCGTTAATCAAATGACAACTCATGTCTATGGCTAGGAAACATAACCATCTTTGATCAATGAGCTAGTCAAGTAGAGGCATACTAGTGACACTCTATTTGTCTATGTATTCACACATGTATCATGTTTCCGGTTAATACAATTCTAGCATGAATAATAAACATTTATCATGAAATAAGGAAATAAATAATAACTTTATTATTGCCTCTAGGGCATATTTCCTTCATCTTGACCTTCATATACCCGTACTGAGGTATAGCTTGGAAGCGTGTAAATGCATCTCGCCCCAATAGGGCGTGATATCCACTATTGAAACGGGCCACTTGGAAGGTTAATTCTTCGGTCCGGTAGTTCTCCGGTGTGCCGAATACCACGTCAAGTGTTATTTTTCCCGCGCATCGCGCCTCCCGACTAGGAATAATTTCTCGGAAGGTTGTGCTGCTTTGCTCGATGCGGCTCCTGTCTATTTCCATTTCTCTGAGTGTATCCTCGTAAATGAGGTTTAGTCCGCTGCCGCCCTCCATGAGGACCTTGGTGTCCCGAAAACCGTCCACGATTGGACTGAGGACCAAGGCGGCTGGTGCCCGGACTGTCCTGAATTTTGGGTCATCATCGGCATTGAAAAGTTATGGTTGTATGATACGTCTCCAACGTATCTATAATTTTGGATTGTTCCATGCTAATATATTATCAGTTTTGGATGATAATGGGCTTTATTTTACACTTTTATATTATTTTTGGGACTAACCTATTAACCGGAGGCCCAGCCCAAATTGCTTTTTTTTGCCTATTTCAGTGTTTCGCATAAAAGGAATATCAACCGGAGTCCAAACGGAATGAAACCTTCAGGAGTGTTATTTTTGGAACATACGTGATCCAGGGGACTTGGTGTGGACGTCAAGAAACAATCGAGGAGGCCACGAGGCAGCGGGCGCGCCTACCCCCCTAGGCGCGCCCTCCACCCTTGTGGGCCCCTCGTTGCTCCACCGACCTATTTCTTCCTCCTATATATATATATATATATATATATATATATATATATATATATATATATATATATATATTCATATACCCCGCAAACATCCAGGAGCACCACGAAACCCTATTTCCACCGCCGCAACCTTCTATACCCAAGAGATCCCATCTTGGGGCTTTTTCCGGAGCTCCGCCGGAGAAGGCATTGATCACGGAGGGCCTCTACATCAACTCGATGGCCCCTCCGATGATCTGTGAGTAGTTTACCTCAGACCTTCAGGTCCACAATTATTAGCTAGATGGCTTGTTCTCTCTGTTTGGATCTTAATACAAAGTTCTCCTCGATTCTCTTGGAGATCTACTCAATGTAATCTTCTTTTGCGGTGTGTTTATCAAGATCCAATGAATTGTGGGTTTATGATCAAGATTATCTATGAACAATATTTGAATCTTATCTTAATTCTTTTATGTATGATTGGTTATCTTTGCAAGTCTCTTCGAATTATCAGTTTGGTTTGGCCTACTAGATTGATCTTTCTTGCAATGCGAGAAGTGCTTAGCTTTGGGTTCAACCTTGCGGTGCTCGATCCCAGTGACAGAAAGGGAAACGACATGTATTGTATTGTTTCCATCGAGGATAAAAAGATGGGATTTATATCATATTGCATGAGTTTATCCCTCGACATCATGTCATCTTGCTTAAGGCGTTACTCTATTCTTATGAACTTAATACTCTAGATGCATGCTGGATAGCGGTCGATGTGTGGAGTAATAGTAGTAGATGCAGGTAGGAGTCGGTCTACTTGTCACGGATGTGATGCCTATATACATGATCATACCTAGATATTCTCATAATTATTCGATTTTCTATCAATTGCTCGATAGTAATTTGTTCACCCACCGTAATGCTTATGCTATCTTGAGAGAAGCCACTAGTGACACCTATGGCCCCCGGGTCTATTCTCTGTCATATAAGTTTCCAATCTATTTTATTTTGCAATCTTTACTTTCGATCTACATCATAAAAATACCAAAAATATTTATCTTATTATTATTATATCTATCAGATCTCACTCTTGCAAGTGGTCGTGAAGGTATTGACAACCCCTTTATCGTGTTGGTTGCGAGGTTCTTATTTGTTTGTGTAGGTACGAGATGACTCGCGCGTGGTATCCTACTGGATTGATACCTTGGTTCTCAAAAACTAAGGGAAATACTTACGCTGCTTTGCTGCATCACCCTTTCCTCTTCAAGGGAAAACCAACGCATGCTCAAGAGGTAGCAAGAAGGATTTCTAGCGCCGTTGCTAGGGATTCTACGCACAAGTCAAGACATACCAAGTACCCATTACAACTCTTATCCCTCGCATTACATTATTTGCCATTTGCCTCTCGTTTTCCTCTCCCCTACTTCACCTTTGCCGTTTTATTTGCCCCTCTTCCATTCGTCCTTCTATTTGGTCGTGTTGCCATGTGCCTTCTATTTACATGCATCTTTGCTTGCTAAAAATCTATTGATATGGATCCACTTAAAGTGTTCTACTTGGATCATCTTTGATCCTTATGCGCTCGTGCTGACACCCCAACTAGCCTAGTTGATGGGAAATATTTAGATGAGCACGCTCATTTTGTGCGTCACCTTTTATCGGAAAAAGGGAGACTCTTATGGGATCAAATAAACAGATTGCTATGTTATGCTTGGAATCTTTGTGAAATTTGTGATCTTACTTGTTGCTCTAAGAACCCTAAAAAACACCTCCCCTACCTATGTGAGTTTAATGACAATCAAACCTTATCTTCTTATGCAAATGGTGTTTATAGTTACTATGATATCGAACAAATTGAAGAATTTGTTGCTTTTAAGGGTGCTTATGAAGTTGCTTCTTTGATTGAAAAGTATGATGTTGCTCTCTACGAATCTGAAAATTTTGACATACTTAAATATTGCTATGAAAACTATGCTCATAATGTCTATGTCAAAGAATTTATTGAAAGAATGACCGTTGCTTCGGAAGTAAATAATGATATGCATGAATCTATAGACAATTATGATTCCGATGATTTGATTGAAATATCCCTTGATGAACATGATGCTTTCTATTCTTGTGGCCATGATGCCAATATTTATAAAGATGAGTTTGCTATAGTTCCTTATGTTAAACATGAGATCATTGCTATTGCACCCATACTTGCTAGTTCCTTCAATAAAAAGCATGATTGCAATGATGTTATCATAAATTCTATTAATGAAAATTGTGTTAATGATATGCAAAACCTCAAGCTTGGGGATGCTAGTTTTGCTATGACTACTTTTAATGATCATGATTGGGGTGATTCTTCTTTTGATCTTGAAAATTTATTTAAGCCCCATGATGAATATGAGATTGGTAATAATGTTTGCAATAATATTGAAAGTGGGTTTGGAAGAGTGTCAACTTTAGATCCCACTTATTTGGAGAATGTTCAATCTTATGAAGTTTTTGATAAAAGTGGGTTTGGAGAGGTCATGACTTTAGTTAATGTTAATCCCACTATTTTGGAAGAGTGTCAACTTTGCATACATGTGGATCGTGTTATGAATATGTTTTGTGATAGCTATATTGTTGAATTTTATTATGATCCTGCATGTAATTATTATGAGAGGGGACAATATGGTGGTAGAAATTTTCATGTTACTAAATTACCTCTCGTGATGTTGAGATTGATATTGTTTCTTTCCGCTTCCTTGCATATGCTAGTTTTTGCTTGCCTTGATAATTTGTTTGCCTATAATATGCCTATGCATAGGAAGTATGTTAGACTTAGATGTGTTTGTCACGTGTTTTAGGATGCTCCCTTTGTGCTTCAATTCTTGTTTTTCATGTGAGCATCGTTGATATCTTATGCCTAGCTATAAGACTTTAAAGAAAAGCGCTTGTTGGGAGGCAACCCGATTTTATTTTTGTTTCTTGCTTTTTGATTCTGTTTAGTAATAAGTAATTCATCTAGCATGTGTTTATATGTGGTTTTGTGCTTTTAATTAGTGTTTGTTCCAAGTAGAACCGTTGGGAAGACTTGGGGAAAGTCTTTTTGATCTTGCCGTAAAAAACAGAAACTTTACCGCTCACGAGAATTGCTGCCATTTGTTACTGAAGAGTGATATTTAGTTAATTATTTTTGAAGATGATTAATAGATAAATTCCTCACGTCCAGAAATTTATTTTAGAATTTTTGGGGTTCCAGAAGTATTCAAAACCTACAGATTACTACAGACTCTTCTGTTTTTGACAGATTCTGTTTTTCGTGTGTTGTTTGCTTATTTTGATGAATCTATGGCTAGTAATAGAGTTTATGAACCATAGAAAAGTTGGAATAAAGTAGGTTTAACACCAATATAAATAAAGAATGAGTTCATTACAGTGCCTTGATGTGGTGGTTTGTTTTCTTTTACTAACGGAGCTCATGAAGATTTTCTTTTAAGTTTTGTGTTGTGAAGTTTTCAAGTTTTGGGTAAAGATTTGATGGATTATGGAACAAGGAGCGGCAAGAGCCTAAGCTTGGGGATCCCCAAGGCATCCCAAGGTAAAAACCAAGGACACCAAAAAGCCTAAGGTTGGGGATGCCCCTGAAAGCATCCCCTCTTTTGTCTTCGCTCATCGGTAACTTTACTTGGAGCTATATTTTTATTCACCACATGATATGTGTTTTGCTTGGAGCATCTTGTATAATTTGAGTCTTTGATTTTTAGTTTAACACAATCATACTTGTTGTACACACCTTTTGGGAGAGACACACATGAATTGGAATTTATTAAAATACTCTATGTGCTTCACTTATATCTTTTGAGTTGGATAATTTTTGCTCTAGTGCTTCGCTTATATATTTTAGAGCACGGCGGTGGTTCTATTTTATGGAAATAATTGATCTCTCATGCTTCACTTATATTATTTTGAGAGTCCTTTAGAACAGCATGGTAATTTGCTTTTAGGAATAATAAAAACTTTCATAGAAGTGCATTGAATACTATGAGAAGTTTGATACTTGATAATTGTTTTGAGATATGGAGATGATGATATTAGAGACATGCTAGTTGAGTAGTTGTGAATTTGAGAAATACTTGTGTTGAAGTTTGTGATTCCTGTAGCATGCACGTATGGTGAACCGTTATGTGATGAAGTCGGAGCATGATTTATTTATTTATTGTCTTCCTTATGAGTGGCGGTCGGGGACGAGCGATGGTCTTTTCCTACCAATCTATCCCCCTAGGAGCATGCGCGTAGTACTTTGTTTCGATAACTAATAGATTTTTGCAATAAGTATGTGAGTTCTTTATGACTAATGTTGAGTCCATGGATTATACACACCCTCACCCTTCCACATTTGCTAGCCTCTCTATTACCGCGCACTTTTCGCCGGTATCATACACCCACCATATACCTTCTTCAAAAAAGCCACCATACCTACCTATTATGGCATTTCCATAGCCATTCCGAGATATATTGCCATGCAACTTTCCACCGTTGCATTTGTTATGACACGCTTCATCATTGTCATATTCCCATTCGTGATAATGTAGTTGACATCATATTTGTGGCAAAGCCACCTTTCATAATTTTCCTTACATGTTACTCTTCATTCATTGCATATCCCGGTACACCACTGGAGGCATTCACATAGAGTCGTATTTTTGTTCTAAGTATTGAGTTGTAATTCTTGAGTTGTAAGTAAAAAAGAAGTGTGATGATCATCATTATTAGAGCATTGTCCCAATGAGGAAAGGATGATGGAGACTATGATTCCCCCACAAGTCGGGATGAGACTCCGGATGAAAAATAAAAAAGGGAGAAAAGAGGCCAAAAGAAAAAAAAAGAAAGAAGGCCCCAAAAAATAAGAGAAAAAGAGAGAAGGGACAATGTTACTATCCTTTTTCCACACTTGTGCTTCAAAGTAGCACCATGATCTTCATGATAGAGAGTCTCTTATGTTGTCACTTTCATAAACTAGTGGGGATTTTACATTATAGAACTTGGCTTGTATATTCCAATGATGGGCTTCCTCAAATTGCCCTAGGTCTTCATGAGCAAGCAAGTTGGATGCACACCCACTTAGTTTCTTTTGTTGAGCTTTCATACACTTATAGCTCTAGTGCATCCGTTGCATGGCAATCCATACTCACTTACATTGATATCTATTGATGGGCATCTCCATAGCCCGTTGATACGCCTAGTTGATGTGAGACTATCTTCTCCTTTTTGTCTTCTCCACAAACACCATTCTATTCCACCTATAGTGCTATGTCCATGGCTCATGCTCATGTATTGCATGAAGTTGAAAAAGTTTGAGAACATCAAAAGTATGAAACAATTGCTTGGCTTGTCATCGGGGTTGTGCATGATTTAATATTTCGTGTGATGAAGATAGAGCATAGCCAGACTATATGATTTTGTAGGGATAACTTTCTTTGGCCATGTTATTTTGAGAAGACATGATTTCTTAGTTAGTATGCTTGAAGTATTATTATTTCTATGTCAGTATTAAACTTTTATCTTGAATCTTTCGGATATGAACATTCATGCCACAATAAAGAAAAATTGCATTGAGAAATATGTTAGGTAGCATTCCACATCAAAAATTCTGTTTTTATCATTTACCTACTCGAGGATGAGCAGGAATTAAGCTTGGGGATGCTTGATACGTCTCCAATGTATCTATAATTTTTTTATTGTTCCATGCTATTATATTATCTGTTTGGATGATAATGGGCTTTATTTTACACTTTTATATTATTTTTGGGACTAACTTATTAACCGGAGGCCCAACCCAAATTGCTGTTTTTTGCCTATTTTAGTGTTTCGCATAAAAGGAATATCAAACAGAGTCCAAATGGAATGAAACCTTTGGGAGCGTTATTTTTGGAAGAAACGTGATCCGGGGGACTTGGAGTGGACGTCAAGAAGCAATCGAGGAGGCCATGAGGCAGGGGGCGCGCCTACCCCCTGGGCACGCCCTCCACGCTCGTGGGGCCCTCGTTGCTTCACTGACCTACTTCTTCCTCCTATATATATTCATATACCCTGCAAACATCCAGGAGCACCACGAAACCCTATTCCACTGCCGCAACCTTCTGTACCCAAGATATCCCATCTTGGGGCCTTTTCCGGAGCTCCACCAAAGGGGGCATTGATCATGGAGGGCCTCTACATCAACTCCATGGCCCCTCCGATGATGTGTGAGTAGTTTACCTCAGACCTTCGGGTCCATAGTTATTAGCTAGATGGCTTCTTCTCTCTCTTTGGATCTCAATACAAAGTTCTCCTCGATTCTCTTGGAGATCTATTCGATGTAATCTTCTTTTGTGGTGTGTTTGTCGAGATCCGATGAATTATGGATTTATGATCAAGATTATCTATGAAAAATATTTGAATCTTCTCTGAATTCTTTTATGTATGATGGGTTATCTTTGCAAGTCTCTTCGAGTTATCAGTTTGGTTTGGCCTACTAGATTAATCTTTCTTGCAATGGGAGAAGTGCTTAGCTTTGGGTTCAATCTTGCGGTGCTCGATCCCAGTGACAGAAAGGGAAACAACATGTATTGCATTGTTGCCATGGAGGATAAAAATATGGGATTTATATCATATTGCATGAGTTTATCCCTCGAGATCATGTCATCTTTCTTAAGGCATTGCTCTGTTCTTATGAACTTAATACTCTAGATGCATGCTGGATTGCGGTCGATGTGTGGAGTAATAGTAGTAGATGCAGGCAGGAGTCGGTCTACTTGTCACGGACGTGATGCCTATATATATGATCATACCTAGATATTCTCATAATTATTCTCTTTTCTATCAATTGCTCGACAGTAATTTGTTCACCCACCGTAATACTTATGCTATCTTGAGAGAAGCCACTAGTGAAACCTATGGCCCCGTGGTCTATTCTCCGTCATATAAGTTTCCAATCTATTTTATTTTGCAATCTTTACTTTCAATCTACATCATAAAAATACACAAACTATGTATCTTATTATTATTATCTCTATCAGATCTCGCTCTTGCAAGTGGTCGTGAAGGGATTGACAACCCCTTTATCTCGTTGGTTGCGAGGTTCTTATTTTTTTGTGTAGGTACAAGGTGACTCGCGCGTGGTCTCCTACTGGATTGATACCTTGGTTCTCAAAAACTGAGGGAAATACTTACGCTGCTTTGCTGCATCACCCTTTCCTCTTCAAGGGAAAACCAACGCATGCTCAAGAGGTAGCACCGTGTCGCTCCAAGGGTTTGTTGTTGTGATTTGGCAGACTTCGGCGAGGTCACGGAGCGCCCTTTTGCGCTTACTATTTGAAGTGAAAGTCTCGAAGACCGTCAATACTCTAAGGTCATCGTCTTTTGGGGGATATTGCTCTGGGTTGTTTTTGGTGAGGATATCCTCGCCGCTCTTGGCCACCTGCCGGAGTATCCAACATGCTCTAAGGCTGTGGGTTGATATAGTATCCGGTGTTGCATGTAACTTGCGTGGTCCATTGAGCCATCCCTCCAGAACAGTTCCGTGTTCCGTAATGGGCTTATATTTCTTTACCATTGGGCCGGGCGTGCCACGAGGGAGCGTCCTTTTCTCCTGAACGAGGGGTTGGGTGGAAACCGGCGGTTCCCAGTGAGCTGCCTGAGTTTTCCAGGTGCTTTCCATTGCGATGTACTTGTATACTATGGTTGCCATGTCTGCGAAGCGTGATATGCGACGACGGTTGATGGCGTTGAGGATTCCTTCATCCGTGCAATTGTTGCGGAACACTAAGATCGTGTCTTTGTCGCGGCAATCTTCAATCTTATCTTTGACAAGGAGGAATCTGGCCCAGAAGTGGTGGACCGTTTCCTGATACTGTTGTCGTATGCCCATGAGAGCGCTTATATATGGGTGGGTGGGTGGTTTGAAATCCGAACCCTGACCCAATTTAGTATCCGGAGTTTGAAGAACTTCCGAACTTAGTACTTCGGGCTCCGGGATGTCAACTGATTTTTTCGGCTTGTCATCCGATTCTATGTTCGGAGGACAAGGCATGTATTTCTGCAGGTAGGTCTCCGACTCTTCAAGCTAGGAGATCTGAACGTAGTTCGTCCTCAATATATTGGAAGAGTTGTCATCTTGCTCCTCTACTACCACTATTTGGTGGGTGATCGGCGTAGTTTTAATTTCTCTCTGGTCGGGTTTAAGCCCAATCCGATCATAGTCTGTGGCGAGCCCAAGGCGGCGATGCGATCTAGGAGCTCGTTTAAAGACGACAGCTCCGCCGGATCCATCTGCTTGGAGTATTTGGAGTAAACATGGAGGGGATTTTTGATGACCCAAGAAGTCATCGTGTGCTCAATGGCCGAACGGGCGGTCATGATGAAGCCGCCCAGCTGGAGGTTTTGGCCTAGGGCCAGTGCTCCTCCGGAGGTGACGTTTCCCTTGAGAACAAGGCGAGCCATCGAACCTATCTTTCGACGTCACAGCGGAACTCTCAATGAAAGCACCAATGTCGGTGTCAAAACCGGCGGATCTCGGGTAGGGGTCCCGAACTGTGTGTCTAAGGTCGATGGTAACAGGAGACAGGGGACACAATGTTTACCCAGGTTCGGGCCCTCTCTATGGAGGTAATACCCTACTTCCTTCTTGATTGATCTTGATGAATATGAGTATTATAAGAGCTGATCTACCACGAGATCGTAATGCCTAAACCCTAAAAGTCTAGCCTGTCTGACTATGATTATGAGGATATATGTCTACGGACCTAACCCTCCGGTTTATATAGACACCGGAGGGATCTAGGGTTACATAAGGTCGGTTATAGATAAAGTAATCTTCATATTCAGTCGCCAAGCTTGCCTTCCACGCCAAGGAGAGTCCCATCCGGACACGGGTAGAGTCTTCGGTCTATGTATCTTCACAACCCATCAGTCCGGCCCATGTCTAATAGGTCGGATGCCCGAGGACCCCTTAGTCTAGGACTCCCTCAGCTGCCACCCAAATCTTGGCGCGGCGACATGTCTGACGAAGATGATCCCAAGGCAGATTCTAGTGAGGGCGATCCCGAGGGGGATTCGGTGATAGGGTTGTTGCACCACGGGGGACACATAAAATACTGCTTGTTTGACCTGTTTTCTTCACAATTTTGCACCGAATTTCTTTCTGTTGCTTCATCATTCGAACCTGCAGTACTAGAAGACTCATGTTCAAGGTTAGGAGGGTTAGTCATGTGATCACAATTATCATCCCCATGAGGCAAAGAGGTCAAATGAGGAGGAAGAAGTAGGATTTCCTTTTGAAGGAGGGCACCGGCATTAGGATGAAGTGTGGCGAAAGGAAAAATCGTCTCATCAAAAATGACATCCCTAGAGATATAGACACGTCCCGTGGGTATGTCAAGGCACTTGACACGCTTGTGCTCGGCACTATAGCCAAGAAACACACATTGTGTGGAATGGAACATAAGTTTTTGATTATTGTAGGGACGAAGATTGGGCCAACATGCACACCCAAAAACACGAACAGACTTGTAATCTAGTCTAACTTGAAGAAGTCGTTGCATGGGAGTATCATTATTAACGACACGACTACGAAGCATATTAATGAGATGGACAACGGTGAGGAACGCTTCGCCCCAAAACTTTAAGGGCATAGATGCACCCGCGAGAAGAGCTAGGCCTACGCCCACAATATGCCTATGCTTGCGTTCAGCGGAGCCATTCTGTTGGTGCACGTGGGGGCACGAAACATGATGGGAAATGCCAAGTGTTTGGAAGAACGAGTTTAGTTTCTCGTACTCGCCACCCCAGTCAGACTGGACGGCAATTATCTTGCGATCAAACTTGCGTTCAACAAGTGCTTGAAAATTCTTAAATACTTGGAAAACATCAGAACGACATTTGAGAAGATAGATCCAAGTGAATTTGCTAAAATCATCGATGAGGCTAACATAGTAAGTATGTCTACCAACCGAGGAGGGGGCAGGACCCCATACATCAGAAAAAATAAGCTGGAGCGGCTTGGTAGAAATACTAGTAGAAATATGATATGGCAATTGATGAGACTTTGCCTTTTGACAAGAATCACAAACAGTATCGATACTACGCTCACCAACACATGGCAACTTATTATCTCTAAGCACTTGTTGAACGACATAAAAAGATGGATGTCCTACTCTAGCATGCCACCTGTCCGGGGAGATTTTGATGACACCGAACACTTGTTTATTGAAGCTTCCGAACTCGGGAAAAGGGGGTAGAGTCCATGCACGCATCTACCGCGATAAAGAATTCTCCGTGTGACCTGATCCTTCATAAAAAATAAATAGGGATGAAATTCAAGAAAAACATTGTTGTCAAGAGCAATGCGGTGTACTGAAAGAAGATTTTTGACAGTTTATGGGACATCCAAGATGTTTTTAAGATGAATGTCACAATGAGGTGTTGCAATAATTGAATGACCAACATGAGCTATATCCATACCTTCTCCATTGGCATTGTGAACTTGATCTTGCCCGAGATACTTGTCATGCATGGTCAGCTTGTCCAGCTCATGAGTGATGTGATTGGATACGCCGGTCTCGGCGTACCAGTTGGTGTCCACACCATAGGACGTGTCCGCGGCGGCTACAACCTTCTTGCATTGGGAGTTGTTCTCGGCATAACGCCAGTCACAATCCTTCGCAATATGATTATCTTTCTTGCAAATTTGACACTTGTTAAGGTATTAATCATAACCGTGGAAAGGACGACGATAGTTGTTGTTGCTGCGACGTTGGGAGTTGTTGTTGCCGCGCTGGTTGCAGTGGCCGCTGCCACCGCCGCCGCCATGCTAGAAGTGGCCACCACCACCGCCACCACCATGCGGATAGGGAGCGCCACCGCCGTTCTAGAAGTGGGCGCCGCTACTGCCACCTGGACTGCCACGATAGACTCCACCACCACCACCCTTGGAAGGGTTCTGGGAGGGTTTGGGTGGCCCGCGACCTCGATAGGCGGCGTTGGCAGAAGATTTGAAGGCGCCGGGACCAGTTCCTTAGAATAGCTCGACGCGCTGATCGAAGTTGGAGATCATGCCAAAGAGCTCATCTCTGGAGACAGGATCAGTTCGCACATCTAGAGCAGAGATAATGGGCTGGTATTCCATGTCGAGGCCGGCGATGATGAAGGAGGTGAGTTCATCTTCGCTGATGGGTTTTCCTGCTGCCGCGAGTTCATCAGACAGTGCCCGCATCTGCCGAAAATAGGTTGCGGCACTGAGGGAATCATTCTGGGCATTGGAGAGGGCAATACGGCAATTGTTGATGCGAGACTTGGATTGGGCTGAGAACATGTTCGCTAGGGCAGACCAGATGGCGTGAGAGGTCTCGAGGGAAGCAACTTGCATCGGGACTTCTTTGGAAAGGTTTCGGAGCAAGTAGGCAACGATTTGTTGATCTTGGATGAGCCATGGGGTATGAGCGGGGTTTGGACCGATCTGATCCGTCCCGTCTGAGGGTTTGGTGGTGATGGTTCTAGGTGGCTCAGGTACGGTTTGATCAAGGTACCCATATAGCTCTGCTCCCATGATCTGGGAGCGAGTTTGGGCTCGCCAGAGGATGTAGTTGGTACGTGTGAGAGGCTCGGAGATGGTGTTGTTCAAGCCGGTGGAGAGGGTTTGGCTGGAGGAGGCCATGGCGCCGGAGATGGGAGGATGGGAAGGGTGTGGGCGAAAAAATTTGATGTGGGCGATAGGATGGAGATGATGATCGCTAGATGAGGAAGAGAGAAGCTCTGATTACCATGTTAGTTTTGTGTAAGCGTGTCTACCCTCATACAGAGGGCCGCGTGGTGTATATATTGATTGGGAGAGACCCATCTCTCATAGGTTACAACCAAAGAGATATTACAAGAGGTTTTACAGGAGGGATAAGAGAGAATAACAAGAAAAGAATCCTACTCCTATACAACCACCTTGGCGCACAAGGCAGCCTCAAAGGCGTGACACAATTACATGTTTAACACACTCCACATGTTGCCCTTTGTACCCCTCTCACTCTGAAACAGTCGCGTGAAGGAGACTTTCCCTAGAAAGCACATTTTCAAACTTTTATGCAACTTGCTCTGGGCCATGTGCTAGTGCTGCCAAGTAGCCATTACAATCTATAGGTCCCATGTTAATTTGGCTAAAAAAATTAAATAATATTTTTTTATTAATTTGCACAAATATTATGCTCAAAAAATAATTTTCGAAAATAATACACCATCGGCCCGCAACCGGCCGAGTGGACCTAGTCGGCCCACAGCAGGCCGACTGAGACCCTATCGACTTGCTGCTGGCCGATTGGCCTGTCGGCCACCAGTTCAGGTCCAGTCGGCCAGTAGTGGGCCGACAGGGCCTAATTGGCCTGTTGTGGGCCGACAGCGACTAATTGGCCAGCTGCGGGCCGACAGGGACTAATTGGCCTGCTATGGGCCGACCGGTGCATGCCACCATTTTTTTCCTGAACGATCCCTGGATTTTTTTTATAAACTATGACGTATTTAGTGCAACCCTTTGCCTGTAATATTTTCCCGCCATATGTTCGCGCCAACTCTTTCCCGCCATATGTTCGCGCCAACTCTTTCCCGCCACCCGTTTCCCGCCACCCGTTTCCCACCATACCGCAGTTGTTCTTTCCCGCCATTTTCTCATCCCTACCTATAAAACCCCCTTCAGACAAAGGAGGATAAGCATTCCACTGTAGTGTAGTTGAGATGTCCCATTATCCTTTCGATCGTAGTTTTCACCCTGAGATGAGCAGGACCCTTCTGAGGCTAGCTACTGATTTCAGGATGGACAATAGGATAGTTCCATGGGATGAACTCACCGGTAGTGACACCATAATGAATGAGTTGGCTCACGAATTATGTATGTCTGGGTGGCCTGAAAGTACCTATGAGGAGGTATGTATAGAACTTCTTAGGTTGCATGCAAGGTGGAAGAAGGTAGTGGAGCCGGAGAGTGAAACTTTCAGAAGGACTGCAGAAAAGCATCCATTTTTATGGACTGAGGAGAGCGAGGACGAAGATGATATCTTCATGCCGCGGCTTCCGGGTTCTGCATCGTCAAAGAGCAAGAGTTTTGCATCTTCCAAGGGCAAGAGTACTGCATCCTTGAAGGGCAAGAGTTCTGCATCGTCCAAGGGTAAGAGTTCTGCATCCTCGAAGGGCAAGAGTTCTGCATCGACGGAGGATGACGATGATGACTTCATGTAGTTTTTATGATGTATGTTTTAAGTTTAGTCGTATGTACCGTTAATTTAGATGTAGTTCTATCTAGTTGTTTATACTGTATTGTTGTACGAGCATTATGTTCTATCTAAATATGATGTTGTAGTTCGGATAACAGAGTACTAAAATAGAGTAGGCATATGTCTCATACATAAGTACATAGTCATTTGTCTCATACATAGAATAGACATAAGTCTCATACATAAGTAGATGGTCATGTCTCTACTGATAGATGGAAGCGTTAGTGACGACGTCTGGCCTGGCGGGGAGGCGGATCTGGAAGCGGCGACCATCCCAACCTGTTAGGTGGCCTAATGTTATGAGGAGGAATTTCAGACTCTCCCTGGTCATGTTGTGTATCCTGTGTGGGGCCTAGTGGAGGAGTCGAATACATGTTCATCCACTGGGTGTGCTGCGACATCTGAGCATGTATGTTCTCCTCGGGATGTTGATCACTCCCCCACGTATCATGTGATGCTGACATAGACGCATGATATCCGTAGGCTCCTGCACGATGGAACGTTTAGTCATGAAGAATGAGGTCGCCTCAATTAATATTGAAAACAATAAAAATGAAGACACTAACCTGCTGGTTGTGATGGCTGCTCTGGCTCAAACACGAAGCTTGACGAGGGACCGTGCTACTGTGGCTGTGGAGAAAACACGAAGCTCGACGAGGGACCGTGCTGCTGTGGCTGTGGAGAAAACACGAAGCTTGACGTGGGACCATAGTGCTATGGTTGCTGCCACGTTGAACTGCCAGGTTGGTCAGGACGGGGTGGCCTGGTTGTCGGCTGATGTGCTAGACGTGGACGTGGTTGATGTCGGTGCATCGAGTGACGCGGTTCCTGCTGCTGGTGCTGAACAACGTCAGTTCTCCGGGTGCACGTGATAGCCTCGTACACAGTCCGTATCTTGTTCTGAATTCATTCCAAGAAGGGTTGTAGCACTGGACGGTGCTGAAGAAGAGGTCCAGACGACAGTGATCGTCCAAAGGTGGTCACGTCCTGGTAGAGTTCGTGTGTCAAGGTAGCCTGCAAATTTCCATGACGATTAATAATGTATGTCTCTTGCATGTCAAAGTATGTGACAACATTACTTAAAGAAAATATATCTTACCGCGTACTGCCTAGAGCCCGAAGTGTCATAGCTCGGGTACATATCCGACGGAGTAGGATCCGGTATCTCCTCTGGGTGGGAGTGCTCAACGATGCGTAATCGTGTTCCGGTCATGTAGCGTCGCAAATAGAGATTGAATTCATAGAGATCAAAATTGTGATTCTCGTGCCATAGATGTGTGTTTGTTGTCTCCCATTCTATAACATACGGCTCTAGTCTAACTAGCCAGTCAGCAGTTGTCCTGGTCATGCCCTTCTTTGTCATCCTAAAATTGTGGTGTGTGTTCAACAATTACCTAAAGCTTTGAATGGAGTACTATGAAAGATAATGCAACATTGAAAAACTAGTTAATACCTGTGGATGTGTGCTGGCACCGGGTTCTCTATAGGGGGAGGCAGCTCCAACTGCAGAAGACCAAATTGCCTCATAACCCTCTGTTGTGCTATCTCCTCGACGAAGACATCAAAGATGATTTTTTATTTTGTCATCCAGTAATCTCGGTCCCTTGTGCATAGCACAGACAGACCACCAGGGTATCTCGCTTGTATGGCTGCTTCCGTGTAGGGCTGCCAGATGACCCCGGTGTATGCATCGAACTGCTCGTTCAATGCTGTGTATGCCTTCCTGGTGTGATCACTAGCAAAGTGTCTCTGCAGA
The DNA here is from genome assembly GCA_034509565.1 of Triticum monococcum. Taxonomy (NCBI): domain Eukaryota; kingdom Viridiplantae; phylum Streptophyta; class Magnoliopsida; order Poales; family Poaceae; genus Triticum; species Triticum monococcum. Next base: position 705,127,035 of record CM067847.1, read on the forward strand.
AAACAAAAGTTAGTAGCCGCTAGCATCAAACTATCTCTTGTGCAGAAAAAAGTTGCATTAAACTATAACACGGTGCATACCTCGCGACGTGTCCAACACAAACCGAAAGTAGGCATGTCGATGCCGTCAGCATCAAACATGGCGTCTATAGGCTCACGAACACGTACATCTGGTCGCCCTATAGAGAACCTCTCCCACGACCATAGCTGTAGGAATAGAGGGCATCCAAGAAGGGTTGGCTTTCTCGATGTAACTGGCAACCGTTGCACATACCTCGGTATGTAGCCGCTAAGACCGCCGAACCCCAACTCCTCTGTCTGATCTGATCCGCCGTCTGAGCGCTCGCTATCTCGAGAGCCATAGGGATGTAGAGCGCATTAATAGTGGTAACATGGTTCTCTGTGAACATCACCTTGCCGAAAATCCACATTAAGTAGGCCTCCAGGCTCCGAGTGATCTGTTCCGCAGTCAACGGCGCCCGGAAGTTTTGGATCTGCATTAAGCAAAGAGAAAGTTTTAGTTAGACGTAGTTATTTTCTGTAAAACCATATGCATGATAACTTGAAGATAAGAGGTTGGGGAAATTACCCGGAAATTGAGCAACCACTCATACTTAGGTCCGTGATGCTCCCATACCGGATCCGGAGCATCCGGAAAAACACCATGAAAACGTTGTGTAAGGGCTCGCTCCCAACCAGCCAGTGCGTCCAACGGTCCTATGGCATGACCTGCCAACGGTAGTCCGAGCAAAAGTGACACATCCTCCAGAGTAGGAGCCATCTCTCCCCATCAGAAGTGAAACGTGTGGGTCTCTGGCCTCCAACGGTCCACTAAGCAGCTCAGCAAGGGCCCGTCGATGGCGATGTGTTTCTCATCCGGGATAGACTCAACCAGAGGTGAGAAAAGTAAAAGGCCGGCCCATTTCAACCTTCATCAGAGAACATTTCAGTTAGTGACTCCCATTAATATGCATGTCAGTGTGCAAATTAATAAAACACGTACAGCTGAAGCCATCCTGGGTGTATCATCCAGTTTTCTTTAGGAGTGCGAGTGACCAGAGGCTCAAGCTTGCGCTCATACCATATCGCACCACGATGACCCCTATCAATGTCCCCATTCAGCAACCACATTCCTAACATTCCTGCACATAAATAAATTCAGAACATAGTGCCACACTTAATAAAAATTCAGAATATAGTGCCACACTTAATAAAAATTCAGAACATAGTGCCACACTTAATACAAATTCAGAACATAGTGCCACACTTAATAAAATTTCAGAACATAGTGCCACACTTAATAAAAATTCAGAACATAGTGCCACACTTAATACAAATTTAGAACATAGTGCCACACTTAATACAAATTCAGAACATAGTGCCACACTTAATACAAATTCAGAACATAGTGCCACACTTAATACAAATTCAGAACATACTACTGCTGGCTTAGCTTCTTCCTCTCGCCCTTACTCCTCTACTGCCTCTACCTCCTCTTCTTCCCCGGTTGCCTCGTCCACGCCCAGTGACGAAAGTGGGACAATTAGTGTCCCTATGGCCAAATTCATTGCACAGAATGCATTGCCTAGTTGGACCTCCTACTTCAGATTCATCCATATCATTCCGGATGCGTCGACAATGCCGTCTGCCTCTACTTGTACGCATATACTCTGGGTTTGGAATGTAACGCCTTTCAGCGGGGTTGACGCTGTTGAAATTACCCATTGATCGAAAACCCATCAGCTCACATATCCAGGTATTGAGGACAGACTCTTTCAGAAAAAATGGAGACACAAACGATATTGCGTCCATTCCAAGCTGCCCGCAAGCAGCAAGTACATGTGAGCAAGGTAGGTGAAGCAATTTTGGTTTGTTGCATCTGCACTCACACATTGGCCAGGCTTCATTACCAATTTTCACCTCATGCGTCCTCAACTCATTTGCACATCCGAATTTGTTGTTGGCTAAGCGGACCTCAAACCTTCTTTCTTGATTACCGATGGCGACTACAGTGTGTGATCTTGCTTTTTGCATCTTGTTGTCCATGTACTTTGTGACTCTTTCACAGTACCGTGTATTCGTGTTGTTGAAGATATGTTGCTCTGCTTTTTGACGTCTATCTCTTTATTTTAGATAAAAGGCCATAGCCCAACTTTATAGATAAAGCCACCAGGCAGAGTTAACATAGACCCAAACAACCAGCACACGATCACAAAGTATCAACCCAGAACACCAAGAAGGATGTCTAAGTACATGGCTCCCAGGCCAGTACATGGCACGCAGGCCGGAGGAAGAAAAGATAACGAAGCAACAAAGCAACGCAGCAACGCCTACGGGCCCGCTTGGACTAGAGAGATGGAGATAGCAGAATTTCGGATCTTGGCCAACATGGCATCAAAAGCATCCCAGTCCTCCTCCTTAGTCAATAATCTCCACTGCTGCAGAAATATACAAGTCTTAAATAAGCAATCAGCAGGTTTAGCAGGGAAAACATGTTCGATAGTAAATTTATTCCTTGTCATCCACAGGGACCAGCACATGGCAGCAAAGCCAACCCAAAACAATCTCCTCTGGCCTGCGTGCCATAGAAAATACTTGACGGTGCCATAGAAAATACCCTCAACGATGGCTGTAAGTGGCAATGCCCGGTTTCCTCTAAGGACAAAGTTGTATGTTTCTGCGAGGTTTGTTGTCATGACACCGTATCGTGCTCCATGTGTGTCATGTAGCAAAGACCACCTCTCTAGAGGCTCATGCTCTATCCACTGCTCGAAGGTTTTAATCGACCTCCCAAGCCTTCTGCTAGTACCAGGTGGGTCAAAGCCTGGCAGGTCACATAGCCCAATAGGCTCCTCCTCCACGGCTGTTGCTGTTGCCAACTGTGCAGCTACTGCTTCAACATGTGCCCTCACCGCTGCATCTCTTGCAGCTTTCCTGTCCCTCACGTGTCTCTGCGTGCACACATTAAGTCTGTCGCGTATCAAATTGTACTTCCATAGCTGGTTCTGCTTGCAGAGTTTTTTGAACAGATTCATCAGGTTCTTATTTCTAAACTGCGAGAAGAAATTAGCCCCCGGATGGCGCATGCACCAACGGCTCTACAAGTCCTACCATGGAACTTGTTCCTCGGGGCCTGGGTTTGTCAGTGTCCTTATCGCACTGAGTATACCTGCATGCCTGTCATGAAGGATGCACACATTGGGCTTCTCCTTCACAACTGATATTTTCAACTGCCTGAAGAACCATGTCCAACTTTCAATGTTCCCACTCTCCACAAAAGCAAATGCGAGTGGGACGACTTGATTTTGGCCGTCTTGACCTATGGCTGTCAGGATCTGACCCTTGTACTTGCCTGTGAGAAAAGTACCGTCAACACATATCACCGGTCGGCAATGCCTGAAAGCTTCGATGCATACACCGTAAGATAAGAAGAGACGATGCAGCACCCTCACAGTTGGGAACTCTGGCATGAACATGTCTTCGATATCGATATAGGTGCCTGGATTCCGCTGCTGCAGGGTGTGGAGGAGTTGGACAACAGAGTCATATGCATCAAAATAAGAACCAAATCTCCTCTCAAGCGCCGCATGCTTAGCCCTCCAAGCCTTGCCATAAGAAATTCTGTACTTGGACCTGGCGAAGACTTTTGTCTGGACTGCCTTCACTTCCATAGCTTTGCCCTGCACTATCTCATCGTAAAACAACCGAGCAATAAGCGTCGATGAAAGGTTGGCATGATCCTGAGGAATGCAGGGAATAAGACAACTGTGATTAACTAAGTCACTTATCACCCAACTTGTGTCATACTTGGGGAGAAAGCCGTGCACCCTGGCGGGACAATCTGCGTTCTTGCATACCATTGTCAGGATTTTCTGACTGGACAACTGAGCTGTGAAAACCCTTTGCGTGGACATTGCCTAGTTAATTATTGCATCTTTCAGGGCTTGCTTGTTCGGATACATAGCACCCGTCGCAATATTGTTCTGGTGATATTGCCAGGCTGAATCATGTCCATCATTCACGGTCATTGCAGATGAGAAGTCATGATTCCACGATGCAGGATTCGGGACCTCCTCTGCATTTTCTTCTTCATCTGACTCGTCACAATCATCGGCATGACCCCTTTCAACATTGGTGTCTTCTTCTTCCATCTGGTCCTGCATGTGCCCATCTACCTCGTCAGCGTCCACCTCGCCTCTGCCCTGGTTCATAACCATAAGCATTTCCTCCTTCTACCTGACTGCTCTGTCCTTGTTCATAACCATCATCTCCAGCATTTGACATAGATAACTGCCTCCCTACACTGCTATGACTAGGATCGTAGCCACCCTCGCCTTCATGTGTAGTGACCTCCTTCACGACGGGAAGCACTAAAGCAACAGGATTGCATCCCCTTCGTTCACAACCTTGTAACCACCGCACCCATTCGAAGTCTCGCTCTATCGGCCTCAAATAAAAGTAAATTATTGAACTTGACCGTGTCCACAATGCATGAACACCGACGGTCTGTGTTTTAGTATCAAGACCTAAACTTGCCGCAATCGATTCTTTCAAATGACTGACAGACCATGTTTGAGGTGAGCTCATTGGCACATCTATATGAGTAAATTCACTCAGATCTGCTCCCATCTCAGTTGTTTGGACAGTACCAGGACCATAGCAAAATCTGAAGTTCACTACATCGGACATCTCGGCTCACCTATTTTTTTTCAACAACGAAATACAGGTATTAAGCAACAACTTAATATACCCCCACTAAGAAATATTAGACATGTCTATATATTAGCTAGCTATATATTACAGAATATTAACGGAGCAACTAATACCACTGAAAAAATAGCGCGCTATATCGCCGCTAATAGCACGCTATAGCATATAGAGAATTGTCTCGCTAAATAAATTAATGTATAATGCCTCACTAATAGCACGTTATAGCGCGTTATAGCACGCTAATAGCATATTTTCAGGGGTGACGCTATTTTCTGTAGCGCGCTATTTTTTTCATTGACTAATACTACCGGAGCAACTAAAATATTTTTACACAACTAATTAGTTAACATCTAAATATATTTACGTATACTACCGGAGCAACTAACAATAATCACACACCTAATTTATTTCACATCGAAATATATTAACAAATACTACCAGAGCACCTACGAAAAATAAAATGTTGGTTGAAATATACCCTTGAAGCATGCGTGCAAACGACGAACGACAGCCTTCAATCACCGGAATCGGAGCGGGAAACTCCACCAAACTGCCGGAGCTTCACCTCCACCGCCTCCACCACACTGCCCCAACTTCTCCACCACCATCTCCACCTCCACGGCCGCAACAAGCTCCACCAATGAGCTGGAAAAAAAACTCCACCTAAATGCTCACCACGACCTCCACGAGCTACCCCATCAGTAGATCGAGGTCTCTTTTGGTTGCCCCAACTGAGTAGAATCCATTCACAGTGCCAAATCCGCAAATAAATGGTTCATTTAGGTGTAGAAATTGGGGGCATTTTGGTGTACAGAGAGGAGAAGGAAAGAACAGAAGAAGAACCCTCGCGTGCGCGGGAGGAGGAAGAAGAGGCAGGGAGCCTGCCGTGCCGCGCGAGGTGGGTCCACACCCTGTCGGCCCGCAGCTGGCCGATCGGCCCGCGGTAAGCCGATAGGCCTGTGGTAAGCCGACAGGGGCTCGCCCCGTGACCGCCGCGCCGACAGCTCCCACTCTCCCCCCTCGCGACGTGGCCTGCCCAATCCGCGCGCGACACGTCGCAGGCTGGCCAGCTGTCGGCCAGCTACTGGCCGAGTGCAACCAGTCGGCCTGTTGTGGGCTGGCTAGGCCCAGTCGGTCCGCAGCAGGCCGACGGTGTATTATTTCTGAAATTCTTTTTTTAAGCGTAATATTTGTGCAAATTAATAAAAAATGTATTATTTAAAAAAATTAGCGTTAATTTGTACTCGCTATAAGGTCTTATATGCTTGAAGTATGAATCAACTACCATCTTTATTTGCCTAGCCTCTACTTGCCTTTCTTATTTATACAAGTCTCCTCCTTCCCGCTAATCTATAACCAGATGGTAGTTCTAAATTCTAATACAAATACTTCAGTTCCTCAACTTGAAGAATCTAGTTTGATGGACAACCAAAACATTGAGAATGGTGTTATCATTGGCTGGCACGTTGTCCTATTCATTAGTTTGGCTTGGGAGACATGGGGACAAACATATGTGCAAGTATGTGAAATCTGCCTTGGCTTGGAGAATAGAAGAGTAAATGGGCTCTTGTCGCTAGAGGTCCTTCCTTGTCAGTGCCCCTAGCGTGCCAAGACCCGACGGCCGCGCTGACCAGACGGACCAAGCTGGCAGCAGCTCGCCTGCACCGGGGCGGCCCACCAGGAACCAGAAGCCCAACCTGCGCATAGCTGGGCCGGAGTGGGTGCAGTGATGCCCAACCCCTTCCTCCACTACTTCAGGCGCCACCCACGGGGTGGAACCGTGGATGGCATCCAGAGGATCAGGCAAACACGGCACTGGCGGCTACTACCTCCCCAATTTCCCGTTCTCACGAACCCTGGTTCATCTGTAATCGAAGATTGGTACCGAATTCGTGCAATCCAGTGTCAGATCGAGAGCTCCTATACTACCTCTTACGTTCCTATGCAGAACAGTCGCCTGCTCATGGTCATGGGTCTTATGTCCTCGTCCATGCTTAGTGACCTTTCTCCATTTTATTTCTGACTGCGTATATGATAGACAGTGACTGCATTAATTACAATCTGAAAGATTGGTCACTTGGATTTGATATGTGGTGATTTTGCTAGTATATGTTTCTAGTTGTGACAATGCAGCATGGGTCTTATGTTCTCGGCAACTCTCTTGTCGAACAAGCAAGTTTTAGAATAAACTGATTTCATAGAAGGTGCTCGATCATCACTGTTTTATTTGATTTTGCTGCACCTAATCAGACAATTTGCCATGACCCAGACAGTATCACGTCTAGTTAGTTCCTAGGCTTTACTTGAGTTAGCTTATAATCATTGCTGCAAAGACTGGGTTTCAGCTCACGCTGGAGGGATTGGACCACCATGCTGCTGTCGACGGCTTCCTCCTCCGTCCTGATGAATGGCGAGCCTGGGGAGAGGTTCATGCACCGTGAGGGCCTGCGTCAGGGAGACCCTTTTTCGCCGTTGCTCTTCATCCTCGCCATCGACCCCCTCCACCGTCTGCTGGCTGCGGCGACCGAGAAAGGGATGTTGGCTCCTTTGCCGGGCCGGGGAACAAGCATGAGAGTATGCCTCTACGCTGACGATGCAGTTATCTTTGCCAACCCATCCAAGCCCGAGGTGGAAACACTGCTAGGTTTACTTGCAGATTTTGGGGAGGCCTCGGGGCTTTACCTCAACCAAAGTAAATCATCTGTGGCTGCCATTAGGTGTGACAATGTGAATTTGCCGGAAGTGCTACAGAGTTTCGGAGGCTCACTAACAAATTTCCCAATGACTTACCTCGGGCTACCCATCTCGACAACCAGGCTAAGATTGTCTCACTTCCAATTCATCCTAGACAGAATAAAAGCACGACTGGGGGGCTGGAAAGGAAGGATGCTCAACCTGGCAGGCAGGAGGGTTCTAGTCCGGTGTGTACTCTCCGCTCTGACAACTTTTGCCATGACAGTCCTCAAGGTCCCCAAGAAGATCATTAGAGAAATTGACAAGGCAAGAAGGCGGTTTTTATGGACCCAGGAGGATGAGCTCACAGGCGGGAAGTGCAAGGTGGCCTGGTCCAAAGTCTGCTCCCCCGTGCAGCAAGGTGGGCTGGGCATCCTCAACCTAAAAAAATTTAGCACAGCCATTCGTCTCAGATGGCAGTGGTTGGCGTGGGAGCAGCCCGGAAGACCGTGGACGCAGCTGCAAATCCCGGCGTCGGATAAGGATAGAAGAGTCTTCAGCTTGGCTACAAGAGTTCAGATCGGAAATGGCCGCAAGGCTAGTTTCTGGAATGACAACTGGATAGGGGATGCTCCTCTAGCTATCTCATTCCCAGCAGTCTTCAATCACGCCCGCAGGAAGAACAGAAGCGTCGAGTCATCTCTCCGGAATGATCAATGGATCAAAGACTTACATCATGGAGACACCATGGCCATAACCCCGGATTTCCTGGCCATTTGGCGCATGATCCACTCTGCAAACCCTGTCTTGCGGCCTGACGAAGATGACTTCATTAGATGGCTCGGCACAAGCAATGGCAGCTACACTGCAAGCTCTGCATACAACAAGCAATTCCAGCCGGTTGCTCTATCCAATTTCAATAATATGATCTGGAAAGTGTGGGCTCCTAATAAACTCAAGATGTTCATGTGGCTGCTGCTCCAAGACAGATTGTGGTGCAATGACAGGCTCCAGAGGAGGGGTTGGACCAACAACTACTTCTGCCAATTATGTCTCCGCAACCTTGAAACGTCTACACACTTGTTTTGGGACTGCAATTTTGCGCGTCAAGTTTGGCTGTATGCGGCAGGGCGATCTGGCTGCTCCTCTCTGACTCCCTTGGACAGGGGTCTCCTTAACTCTGTGCAAATGATTCAGGAAATCATCAACCGGGCAACCCCACAAAGCAGAGGAGCAATTCGATCGATAACCATTATGATTCTGTGGGAAATATGAAAGGAGAGGAATGACTGCACCTTCCGCGGCATGCTGCCTTGTTTTCAGCGAGTAAGTGCAAGAATCGGCAGCAATTTGGAGCAATGGAGGCTAGCAGGAGCAAAGAAATTAGAGTCCCCTTTCGGGGATCTGTCGGGAGAGATTTAGTTTCTAGCTTCGGAGGGATTGCTGTCTGTATGGTCATCCCTCCCCATTTTTTATTTTTCTCTGATCGTTTTGATCACACCTTTGTACTCTCCTATCTGCAAAATCAATGAAGCCAGCGAGTTGTTGGGTCTTTCAAAAAATAATCATTGCTTCGGACTGCTGGTTCAAACCATACTTCTCTCAACACTTGTCATCGTCACTCCCTCTTGCACTATAAAACACAATGCAAAAGACACTCGCCCTGGACGACAGATGTGCTAGTATTGCCTAGTACCCAGTGGCAGCACATGACCTCTATGCAGCATTCACCACGGAAGTTTCTTGTTCCTACAGTTTGTTTTTCCAGTTTTTGATTCCTACCAAACAGACGTAAATGCGGTGTGGGTAGTATCTGTTAGAAGGGAGAGAAGGGGGATTGGTGGAATTGTCAATGCATTGCTTGAGCCTCGTGGGCATATTTATAGAAATACAATGACCAACTTGAAGTACAAGACAAGGCAGGACCAAATCCTAGTATATCCTATAGTTTCTAATAATAATATACTCAACATCCCCTCGGAGTCACAATGGTAGCGACGCAGACGATGAGACTGGAGAACAATCCAAAGGCAAGCCAATGGACACCCCCACAGTCGTAACGGTCGATGCATCGCGGAGTCATGGCTGGAGTGGAAACCGATGAGGTTGCTCAAGCAATGCAGTAGTCCTTTGTGCCGATGTCGATGTAGCCGAGAGCGTAGGATGATGTAGCCGTTGTTGAGGTAGCCGTGCGAGGGACCCCGTGGTCGATGTCTAGTCGGGGTTCGCCGGTGTCGAGGTAGTCGCCGTGAAGCCACAGAAGAAGAGCGGCGGCGGCTAGAGAAGGAGCGCGGCGGCGATGCTCGAAATAGGTGATAATGAACCCAACAGCGTGACGAAGACCGGCGTGGACGGTGAAGTTCCCACGCCAAGGGAGGCGGGGCGACACATATCACACTGAAGTCAACGCGCGTGGACGGCGGTGGACCGCGGGCCGCAACATTATGGCCCAAAGGGGCGACGCAACGGCGGCGGGCAGGTCTGGGCGACGGCGGGGAAGACCTCAGGACGGTTGCAGGGATCGTGTGCCACGCTCGCTACGGCCCGAGGAGGCGACGGAGAGGCAGCGCGAGGGTCGGTGCAGCATCGGGGATGGCCTGGAGCGGACGGCCTCAGTGTGGTGGTTGACCGCGGGCCGTGACACTATGGCCCAAAGGGGCGACGCAATGGCAGCGCGCGAGGTGGTGCAACCACATGGACGGCCTCAAGACGGCGGCAAGGACCACATGCCGCGGCGCTATGGCCCGAAGGGGCGACGTAGCGACGGCATGGATCGGTGCAGCTACAGGGAGAATCACGGGACGCGGCGTTGCGGCCCGATGGGGCAACACAACAACAGTCCGTTGCTCGATCGGTGAACATGCATGTATACTCGATGACGATCTTCATTGAATTTAATGCAACACGTGCAACTTTTTTTTTGAAAAGGGGGGGCTCCCCGGCCTCTGCATCAGAGTGATGTATACGACTTTCTTATTAACCAAATAAAGCAGTGCCGACATGGTCCCAAGGTCTCCAAAAGTAAAAATAAAGCAGAGAAGGCTCACACAGAGCCATGCAAGGCTAGAAACACCAACTAGTCACGACAAGACGCCACAATCGGCTGGCTAAAAATAAATAGGTAAACTAATTGCCTATCCTATTACATGACCGCCATCCAAACCGGTTGAAGATATCCCGAGCTATCATCTCCCAACGGAAAGATTCAGTAGCCAAATGCTCTCTGGCCTCTATCGGAGTGAGTAGCGACCACGAACAGATCAGTGACGTGGTTCGGAATATAACCTGCAAAAAATGGATACGTGATATTCTGTTAAAAACCAAATCATTTCTGCAAGTCCAGATAGTCCACAGGAACGCGCAAACTCCAACCCGAATGTGTCTCGCTAAGTCAGGCTCAATCCCATTAAGACATGTCCCAAATAATGCGTTGACAGAATTCGGTGGATTGATATTAAAAGCAATGTGGACCGTCTGCCAAAGGACTTTGGCCAACGGGCAATCAAAAAAGAGGTGTCTGATTGTCTCATCTCAATCACAGAAACTACACCTGGTAGGTCCTGTCCAATTACGCTTTATCAAGTTGTCCTTGGTTAAAATAACTTGTTTATGAACAAACCACATAAACACTTTTATTTTCAAAGGAACTTTGACAGCCCAAACATACTTGGATGTAGGAATGGAGTTCGAATTAATAACATCAATATACATTGATTTAACTGTGAATACTTCATACGTAGTCAGTTTCGAACGTAATTCATCGAGTTGTTGAGAAACCTGAACCTCCATCAGTCTCCTAACTAGACGGAGCCATTCTTCCCAAGGATTGCCCGCTAGCGACCGTCGGAACTGAATATTAAGGGGGATAGATTGAAATACCGAGGCGACGAACACATCACGTCGTTGGACAATACGGTATAAAGACGGATATTGGATGGCCAAGGGTGTATCGCCGAGCCAAGTATCCTCCCAGAAACGTGTACTAGCGCCGTTTCCAACAACAGACTTCATCCTATTAAACAAAGATTGTTTGACTTTCATCAGCCCTTTCTAGAAAGGTCAATCAGTCGGCCTGACTGTAACCTGGGACAAAGTTTCTGTCTGGAGGTACTTGCTGCGAAGGATTTGAGCCCACATAACATCATTCTCCGATGAAAGCTTCCACAGCCACTTGCTAAGAAGGCATCTGTTCTTAACTTCTAGATTCTCAATACCAAGACCCCCTTGGTCTTTCGGTCTACAGATGGTATCCCATTTAGCAAGCCGATATTTTCTTTTAAGCTCATCACCCTGCCAAAAAAAACGCGATCGATAAAAGTTCAGCCTTTTCCTAACACCAACTGGGACCTCAAAGAACGATAGGAGAAACATAGGCATACTCGTGAGCACCGAATTTATCAGGATTAATCGGCCTCCGTATGAAATGAGCTTACCCTTCCAGCAACTCAGTTTCTTCTTAAATCGGTCCTCTATGCACTTCCATTCTCTGTTTGTCAGCCTACGATGGTGTATTGGAATACCTAGGTAAGAGAAGGGTAACTCTCCCAACTCGCACCCAAACAATTGCCTATAAGCCTCCTGTTCTTCTTTGGCTCTACCAAAACAGAACAACTCACTCTTATGAAAGTTAATCTTTAACCCGGTCAATTGTTCAAATAGGCATAACACAAGTTTCATATTTCTTGCCTTGGCCAAGTCATGCTCCATAAAAATAATTGTATTATCGGCGTACTGAAGGATGGATACATCTCCATCAACAAGATGAGGTACCAATCCACCTACTTGACCATTTTCCTTAGCCCTTTCTATCAAAATTGCTAACATATCCACCACAATGTTAAACAGAATAAGGGACATCGGATCTCCTTGTTTTAGGTCTTTATGTGCAATTGATTAGACAGAACGACAACCCAGTCCGCGTGGGATGCGACGTGCACGGGCAGCCACGCAGCCAGCATGCACGCACCATGCATGGAACGGCACAACGTGCAGCAATGGGCAGCAGCAGCACGCTTGCGCGGGCGCGTGAGTACGCGCGCACGATACGGCCAGTGTGCGGCCAGCGTAGGACCGCGTGAGCGATCGCCGTACCGATGTACACGACTGCGGCAACCGATCTGGTCGGAGGGCTGATGAAGATGCTGACGAAGTAGACATGCGTTGTGGACGACGGCAGGCGATGCAAGCGGATCTAGGAATCGGAAAACAAAAAAAAAATACCGATCAATCGATCGGCAAGAGAGAAAACTTCAATTAATAGATCGGGAAAAAGAATCTCTAAGACAGCCGAACAACATGGTCGCAGGACGAATCCTAGGTACGGGCGGCGCGGCCCCCGGCGGCGGTCATGGAGGCCGACCACCCCGGGGGCGGCGCGCAGACGGAAGCGTGGGGTGGCGGTGGGCGGAAGCTATGGTTTAGAACCTGGAAACCGATACCATGTTAGGCCTTTGGTTTGTAGGAATCTCGTAGGATTTTTATATAATAGAATTTGCATAGAAAAAAAAAATTTGAAGCCCTTTGGTTTGTAGGAATGAATTCCTATTCATATGTAGGATAGGAATCAATCCTTCACATTTTGAAGAAAAAAAAACATTAGCTAAGACTCAATGAAAAAATTCCAATCATATGCATCAAATGACATCTTTTTCTCTATAGAAATTGAGATACATGTCATGTCACTTCCTATGATCTTCCTATTCCTATAACGTTCCTATCCTATGAACGAAAGAAGGCCTTAGAAGGGAGAGAGAGGAATTGATGGAATTGTCAATGTATTGCTTGAGCCTCGTGGGCATATTTATAAGAATACAATGACCAACTTGAAATGCAAGACAAGGCAGGACCAAATCCCAGTCTATCCTATATTTCCTAATAATCTTATACTCATCAGTACCATCCTGAACCTCAAGCTGGTTAGCGTTGTGCTGTTTACCGGATCTGGACTGTCTTGCGTGGGCTCAAGGGCCATAATGATCCTCAGCTCAGCTCACTCACCCTTCCGGTCCTGTACAAAACAGGTTATTGATTAAAATCGTCAATGGCCCCTACTCCCCATATTAACATATTGCTATTGGCTAGTGCTACTAAACTGATTCATGGGATCAGTGCCGAAGAGGAAAATGCTCCGCTTCTTTGGGGGATTACAACTTCTATGAATTAAGGTGGCCGAATGTCATGTCATAGCCGAGAACAAACATGGTAACTACCGCTATGAACGTGGCCGAATGTCATGACATAGGAGATTTCGGAGAAGAGGGACACCATAAAAGAAAAAAAAATACGATCTCTGTTCTTGAGGTATAAAGCGCATTTTGTGTTTTTGTTGCTTGTTTGATAAGCCATTCTTTGTATTGCTTGACTGGTAATTGAGACAAATGATGTCTCATATCTGGTCCTTCTTCTTACACAGGCAAGATACGTAGCATATACTGAAGTAGATAACTTTGATAAAAAAATACAGTACTGAATTGTCCAACTAGCATGATAAGATATGACCACATCATATAATTTGTTTTTGTTTTCTGAATCATGCCAAACAGACGTAAATGCAGCTGTAGACGGTATCATCCTGATTCCTGAACCCTGAACCGTGTTAGCTGTTGTGCAGTTTATCTGGATGTGCCGATGTGGACAGTCTTGCATGGGCTACTAAAACCCACAGATCCTCAGCTCCTCACCTTTTTGGTCCTGTGCATCACAGGCTACTAAAACCAATCGCTAGTGCTATACTAAACTGATTCATGGGATCAATGCAGAAGAGCAAAATGCTCTGTTTCCTTTTGGGATCACAAGGACGGGAACAAACTCGATAACTGTCGCAATGAAGATGGCCGAAACGGCACAACTTAGGAGATTTGGGAGTAGAACAGGTTAGAAAAGATGCAAGAATGAGGGAGAGATCAACATACTGAAAAAAGTTCTCTCCCCGTCTTGAAATATGAGGCGCAGTTTGATTTATCGGAAAGGTGCAATGGCACCCGGATGCCCCGACACCCTCTTATCCGATCTGAAGATTCGCGCACCAGCAGCAGACCACATGCGGTGTCAGGTTAATTAAGCACTGGGTAGAGGGCAGTCCCTAGGCTTTATTTATATTGCTTGATTCATGAGATTTTCTTTTATTGCTTGACTGGTGCTGATACCATGATGTCTCGATATAAGACTTGGCTCCTAAGTTATGATCCGAAGGATATGGGTCATGTGCCCATGTGCTAGTGCTGCCGAATAGCCATTACAAATCCCAGTGCCCACGTCCATTTTTATTGGCTTTACGGTTTTATGCTTGAAGTATGAATTGACTATCCATCATTTACCCTCTAGTTGGGCTTCTTATTTATACAAGCCTCCTTCTCCATCCCTCTAATCTTTAACCATATGGTAGTACTTAACTTCTTATTTATACAAGCCTCCTTCTCCTACCCTCTACTTGGGCTTCTTATTTATAAATACAAGCCTCGATCTCCTTCAGTACAACCAAAATGATGAGCGGTGTCCATTTGCTAGCTCGTTGCTTTGTCCATTGGTTGGGCTTTGGGAGACATGGAGACAAGCAGATGTGCAGGTCTGCACAATTGGACTTAGCTATTGTTGAAGTTGTGTCGAATATTGTGTACAAGATAGGTTACAGTTGGACTCTGAGTTGTATTGTGTTTAGATAGGATATGTAGTCGTGTCCTAGTAGGACACTTGTATCCTAGGCCTCTCTTATATAGCGGGGGTAGACACACGATGTAACCTATGCCAACATAATAGCACCGGAAGGCAGGGGAAGCCGGCGGCATGTGCCGGTGTCCAGGGCAACCGGGTGCGGTATTGTAACGGTGTCACGGGGAAGAGCGCCCGTAGTCAAGCCCCGGGGTTGTAGCCATATCGGTGAACCTCGTTAACAAATCTCGGTGTCATGCCTCGTGTGATTGCTTGGTCCTTGGATGATCGACGGTATGCCTCGGATTTATTCTAACAAGTGGTATCATGAGCTAGGTTGTTCGAAGATCATGGATTGTCGATTCAGAGGCATGTTTGATGTCTTGATCGGTATCGTGGTGAGCACGGTTGAGATCGATGGAAAGACGTCAAGGCGATGAGCAATCACGGCGAGTAGCGAAATCAGACGGTCATGCAAGCAGTCGAAACGTGCGGTGATCGTTCAGTGGATTGATCGGGCGAGCGTGTACAAGCAGCGTGTTTTGGGGTGAAAATACCCGACGAGATCGGATCGAGCAGGTGCGTGTCGTGGTGTTTCAGATTGACTCGGTCTCGGCGAGATCAATTGATCGAAGGAACGTGGACACAAGTCGGTGCAGTCCGAGGTGCGCACGGGTGGCAGAAGTAGCTGTATGGTGGCCACGCGCTTGGAGCGAGGCGCGCGTGAAGTGGCAGGGCAACGCCAATCGCGCAGGAAGCTTGTGCGGGCAGGACACAGTTTGACGCGTTGCGGAGGCTCATGCAGCTACTGACGCTTATCGCTGGAGCATGCAAAACCTGAAACGACAGGTGATTTGTTTGGGAAAAAAATTGACACGAAGACTAGTCAAGACCGGGATGCTATCATGAATGAAATAGAAAGGCTCGTTCAACAGCTACGTACGTGTGGTCAATTAGGAGCTTGGCTTGCTTTGTTAATCTCCTTTGATGTTCACGCGGGAAGGCTATGAAGAATTGTGCTTTGGGTTTTCTTTGCTGGTACACTTCTGTGTATGGATGGCGTTGGTTACGGTGAAGGCTTGAGGAGTCTGGAGCGTGTTGTTGCAGTCGAATAAGTTTGGCTGGGTCGGACTAGACAGTCTGACGAATCGACGTGAGTCGGTTGGTAAAGAAGACGGTGGTGGGATCGGCGACGACGACATAGGAGCGTAATGCTGATGGTGACCGACTTCTGGGCGTGGAAACACGTGGCGCAGGTCTGAGGACTTGTGTGGCTTCAACAAGACTATGGCGCGAGGTTGATTCAAGACGGTGCACACGGAGCTTGAAGTTGACAGGGCGCGAGGGTGGACTGATCATCTACCAAGGAGTCATGTTGAAGGTGGAGCTGGATTGAGGGGCTACGGTGTAAGGATCCAGAGAATCGAAGCCTATTCAGCTGGGAAAAAAGCGAGTGACACGTAATTCGGACTGGAGCCCAATGGTCTGATGGAAGCGTGAAACTCGTCATCGGTCGGTGATGATCGATGGTACTCTGCAGTGGAGGTTGAGTGGTGTGGGTTCACGACCCTTGAGACTCGACCGGGACAGCAGAGGCTCGACACGGTAATAGCAGCGAGGCGTGCGACTATGCACGGGACATGGAGACGGGCCAGGGCTCTGGTGGTCATACATGTGGTGAGACAACTGCGAATTTGACTCGGGATGACTACAAGCAACGGTGAAATTCCTTCAAGTTTCAGACAGGCGGTCAAGAAAGGAGCGGTAATGTTGAGTTCAGGTAACTCTTATGTGCGACATCCAATATGTGAGTTGTTCACTTTCACGCAGGTCAGTGATCAGTGTGTGATGGTGTTGGACTAATACTCTGGAAGTTGGGAGCACAAACTAGAGTAACAAGGAACTTAATTTTGCTCGAGTGTTGACTGTGATCAAGAAAGGAAGGGACTACAAGTTGCAGGTGGAGTCACATGGAGTCTTTGGAGTAGCAGCGGTGCTCACGGGATAAACTCAAGTCCAATGTACATGGAAGTTGGACGCATGGACAAATTCAAGGTGGTGGAGAATATTCGCCAAGGTGGAGTTTGTTGAAGTTGTGTCGAATATTGTGTACAAGATAGGTTACAGTTGGACTCTGAGTTGTATTGTGTTTAGATAGGATATGTAGTCGTGTCCTAGTAGGACACTTGTATCCTAGGCCTCTATTATATAGCGGGGGTAGACACACGATGTAACCTATGCCAACATAATAGCATCGGAAGGCAGGGGAAGCCGGCGGCAAGTGCCGGTGTCCAGGGCAACCGGGTGCGGTATTGTAATGGTGTCACGGGGAGGAGCACCCGTAGTCAAGCCCTGGGGTTGTAGCCATATCGGTGAACCTCGTTAACAAATCTCGGTGTCATGCCTTGTGTGATTGCTTGGTCCTCGCATGATCGACGGTATGCCTCGGATTTATTCTAACAGCTATGATAATAGAAGGGTAAATAGGCTCTCGTAGACATAGGTCCTATGCAGATAAGTTACATGCTTATGGGTTTTATGTCCACAGCCATGCCTCACGACCTTCCTTCATATAATTTTTAACTGCCTCTTAGAGCAACAGGGGCTGGCTTTTAGATTAGTCTCTTTCTCGATATGTGGTGGTTTTGCTAGTATGCTCTTCTAGAAGTTTGACATTCCAGGCCCGCATGTATAATTCTTTCTTTCATTTTAAAGCTGCCAGATGCATTTAGAGCTGGACACGCTTCTCCATGAAGTCAATATAGCTGCTCAAACCTGCATGCTTCTGAGTAAACCAATTTCACAGGAGGTGACCAATAATCACTTTTTATTTTCTTTTGATGCATGTAAGTAGAGACTTTGCCATGATGAAGACGGTATATCACACCTAGTTATTACATCCTAAGCATGAGGTACACAATTCATGATCTTTGTCTTAACGCGTGCATATTGACGACGATGCCTTGCATTTAGGAATGTAACTGGCTCCCGTTTAAGCCCACCTATGGGCCTAACAGTTCAATACAATTTTTCAGGGAAAAGGAACTATCGAGCTAAGTAAAACTAACTAAATGGGCCTTGTGGCGCTGTTTATTGCGTCAGTTACACCCCTACTTGCATGTCATGCTTAATGGCCATGCATGTACTAGCTAGCTAGCCAAAACCACACAGCTAGGCAAAGCCACACATGTGGCTCTAGTTAATTCCCGTGTTTTTTTAAATCCACCTACCTTTTGTAGGACGCTTCGCTTCCATGCTTCATTTCTCACTCGCAACTATGGCGAAGTGGCCCTCCCCATCTACATTGCACCACAACGGCAACACTTCGGGTGGTTTCTCAGTGCCTTTTACCGTCGGGCAACACAATGTATCCCACGGAAACGAAGCCCCTCTCGAAGAGGCTAGCACACAGCCTGGTCACTGGAGGTGGAGAGAGCGGCCAAGGCGAGACCAGAATGGGCATTGCCATAACTTCATGAAGAAGGGATGATGATTTGTATGTTCAACATCCCTTTGTAAAATGCCAAAAACAACACAAATTGCGCACAATACATAAAAAAACCCACCGTTTTGATAAAAATTTGCAAAAAAACATCGATTTTTTTTTGAAAAGGAGGACATCCCCGACCTCTACATCGAAAAGATGCATGCGCCACTTTATTAAAGCAAGTTCAATGAAACAAATAGTCTGGTCTGCAAGGTACAACTCACAAAAGGAGCAAAAAAAAAAGCAACTCAAATCCACAACCGGCTAGATGAAAGGACATTAAGGACATATCCTACTATGCGACCGCCATCCAAACCGGTTGAAGATAGCCCGTGCTACCATCTCATATCGGTTGCATCCGATAGCCAAATGCTCCCTGGAGCCCGTAGAAGTGAGTAGCAACCACATACGGATAGCTCTGAAGATAACCTGCAAGAAATTAATCATAGAAAGTCTGTTAAAAATCATATCGTTGCTGCAGTTCCATATAGCCTAAAGAAGTGCGCATAATCCAATCCAAATATTGGACGCAATATCAGGGTTCACTCCATTTAGCCACGTCCCAAACAACGCTTCTATGCTAATTGGAGGAATAATATTAAAAGCTATATGTATGGACCGCCAAAGTAACTTTCGCGAGAGGGCAATCAATAAATAAGTGTTGAATTGTTTTCTCGTGAATACAAAAACAACATGATGAACTACCTACCCATCGTCACTTTCGTAAGTTATCTTTGATAAGGATCACCTACTTGTGTACAAATCACATAAAAATTTTGATTCGCAGGGGAACCTTAACTTTCCAAATGTGTATCGATCTTGGGATTGGGCCAGAATTAATAAGGTCTAAGTACACCGATTTGACCAAAAACGCCTCATTACCTGTTAGCTTCTAGTTCAAAGTGTCTCCCTGATCTAAGAGTTGAACGTCCATCAACCTCCGCACTAAGTGTAGCCAGGAGTTCCATCGTTTCCCTACTAGAGACCTCCTGAACTGGATATTCAAAGGAACCGTCTGCAATACTGTTGTTGCGTAATCCTCCTTACGTTGAGCAATGTGATACAGGGAAGGATACTGGAGAGCTAGTGGTGTGTCGCCTAGCCATGTATCCTCCCAAAATCTTGTTGTTGTTTTGTCCCCAACAATGAATTTCACCCTATGAAAGAAGGTCTCTTTTGCTCTCATGAGTCCGTTCCAAAATGACGAATCATTGGGTCTTACGGTAACCTGAGCCAGAGTTTTAGAGTGCACGTATTTACTTCTCAGGATTTGTGCCCACATACCCTCCGATTCCTGCGATAGCCTATATAGCCACTTACTCAAAAGGCATTTATTTTTAATCTCGAGGTTCTCGATCCCAAGACCCCCTGGTCTATTGGTCGACAAATAATATCTCATCTTGCCAAGCGATACTTTGTCTTAAACTCGTCTAGCCGTCAGAAAAAACGAGATCGATAGAAGTCAAGTCTTCTTCGTACCTCTTTAGGCACCTCAAAGAAGGATAGAAGGAACATCGGCATACTCGTGAGTACTGAATTTATCAATACTAGCCGTCCTCCATATGACATAAGCTTACCCTTTCAGAGTAATCCATTTACTGAAAGGACTAAATGCCTGAATCAGGGCCTTTTGATGCGTAATCTGGTAGGTGGGGCCTGCTGTCAGGGCTGACGTGGCACAAAAAAATCTGAAGCTGTCTGCTGAAACGTTAAGTTACCAAAGGGTCTACCTGTTAGCATGCTGCATACTTACCCACCTTGATGTGCTTTTTTTTTAGGAACCTTGACGTGCATCCTATATACATAAGAAGTTCATCCCCACTATCATATTTATCTTAACATGTAAGGTATCCACGTCAGCGTGTTCCTTCGCCGAAAGATACGGACCTCTCTCTCCCTCGCAAGTCGGAACCCATCGACCGCTCCTCCCCTACGAAAATCAATTTCGTGCAGCGGGCTGGGATCCCAACTCTCCGATAGTCGCTCCTCCTGCTGCATGACCGCTGATTCATGAGTGTGTTTCCAGTCGTGCTCCCCATCCCCAAGATTCATTCCATATTTTGCACGGCGGCTGGGATCCCAACTCTCCGTGAGTGCGCTCCTCTGGCTCCCCATCCCCTCAAATATTTGAGATTGGTCCATCTGCTCCCGTAGAATGGCATCCAGAACTCTCCATCTTCTGCACGGCAATTAATCTCCCACTATCAATCCCCCTCTTCCTCGGATGGATTTCGTTCTCCTTCTCATCTACGAGTACGCCGATTCAGTTTCTATGGCACACCGATTCCGCTTCTGCCCTGCTATATACTGTGGGTTCCCTGCCGTTGTTACCTCCCCAAGTTCAAGAGGCACCGCTAAGATGAGCAGGTCAAGATGATTCCAGGTGATCCATTCTTGCTGCTACCAGTGTCCAATCTATTAGTCTCCTCAGTTCTTCGCAGATCGGGGAGGGAGATTGACAGGTGGCTTTTTGTTTGGGGGCATCTTGGAAGCAAATCTTCCTGATCCTTGGTTTTGGTTTTGAAGTCCCTGTTGTTCAAATCGATTGACTGTTGATGCGGCGCCTGCTGGTCGGGGAACATCTGCAGTTTTGGCCGGCACAACAACCTGTTTTAATCTCTTCTCCATATCAGGTTCTTCCTGACCCTCTCCCCCCAAATACTTACTCTACTCTGTTAATTTTTTAACCATATATCCATTTTTTTAGTGCCTACCTTGAGTATGTTCAGAGATGAGTAAAATATTGAATTATGAGTATGTTCATAATCTTTCTTAAGCAAAATCTTAAAATATGACATACAGTAGCATTGCTCTTGAGTCCTCTATCCTTTACAATGATGTTCAGAGGTAAATGTGATGCCAAATTCATGATCTCTCTTAGTTCCCTAATCTCTGGTCACTGTTACTTTATTTTATCTGAAGGTCACTTTGACTATTTATGTACATCTGCTTCATCTTGAACCGGCTCATGATCCATACAATTACTGATTTTGTTGCGAGAATCTTTGATCTGTACTTCTATTATTATGTTTCCTGTACTTTGTGTAGAGTCTTTTCTTTGTGTGGATTATTCTTGCAATCTATGGTTATATTATTCTTACATTCATGTACTAAGGTCATCTCTCTATTGTATCAGCTACTCTATATCTCCTTCGTAGTAACATATAACACATATATTTGATGCTGAAACTGGTGCAAGCAACGATTGTAGCGTGAAGACTTGCCAAAGATGGTGTATTTTTTGGGTATGTCTAGGTTGTCGTTCAGGCCAATAATAATTGGTCGTTCGGTCATTTGTTGTAGATATACTTACATCTTACGATCTTCGAGTCATGTCTCAGCAAGTCATGCATAGTAAACCGGTTTGTATATATGGAATTTAGCTCCGGGTCATTGCAAGAGAAGTAAATTATATTTTTCAGGTTGGCACCTCTCTTTCTAAAATATACCAAGTTTATCGAAACTGATTTTTTAAACATGTACTCCCTCCGTTCCTAAATATAAGTCTTTGGAGTGATTCCATTATAGACCACATACGGAGCAAAATGAGTGAATCTATACTTAAAATGCATCTATATACATCCGTATGTGGTTCATAGTGGAATCTCTACAAAGACTTATATTTAGGAACGGAGGGAGTATATCTAAATTAGCATAATTTCCAGGTCTCCTATTTGGCCTCTAAGAATACACCTAATGATTTTTTAAGTACCGTATAGTGTATACTATATATATCCCTCCTCATAATACCTTACTTCATCTCACATTGGTTTAAGTGCAGAAAAAGACCCTTTCTCCCTGATTTCATATATATAACTCTGCTGCTAATGTGGTTCCAATGTTTTAATTGCTCCATGGCATGCCGCCATAATTCTTTCTGAAATGGCAGGCTACCTTCTTTTCCCCGTAACAGCTAATATATATTCCTGTTGCAGATTGTAATTCTTTCTCTAACCATACTGGTTGTACATTATTATAACATTGTAGACTGAATGAATGTGTCTGCAAGGGAATGGAAGCATTGATCATTTGCCTAATACTATTTTCTTGCTGATGATTATTTTTGTTAATGTTCTACAAGATATTAGAAATGTTTTAGTCCCCAAAATCCTTAAAAGTATATACTGCAATGCTAACTTTCACATCAATGTGCACTGATGGAATGACAGTTTCCCGTTTTTCATTTTCATGGAAAAAATGAGTCATTGCTATTCTCAGTGATGAATTATTTGTTTAATAATATCATATCTTCTTAATGATATTTCAAGAAATTTTGAACTACTAATTCCCGCTGCAACGCGCCGGGAATCAACTAGTTTTAATAAAGGGTGCACCCATCAGGGCTGACGTGCATTTTATCCCCCGCCCTATCGTCCGCCGGCAAGAACGTCCACCACCCCCACGATGGCTCATTCCCAGTGCACGCGCGTGTGCCATCTGGTGACGGTCTCAGGTGAGCCGAGCGCTCTCCTCCTTCCTTAGTGAGTATTGGGGACGGCTAGTTGGGTATCTTGTTGTTGACATTTTGGAACGCGCACACCCCGAGTTCCTCCTGCCTCGCGCTCGAGTTCCTCCTGCCTCGCGCTCGATACCCAACATGGTCGAGCTCTTCCAGCCGTGTGCTGTGATATGCGTCTTCGGTCTCAAGGTTTACCTCGCAAGAGTCTGCTGGTAGTACGGCAGGTACTCTAGCTCCGAACCTCCCAGCGAGCCAGACGACCCCGCTGCTGCCGTCACCGCTGCCACCATTGCTGAAATACGGCCAGAGAAGCCAAAGCCGACCCACCTCGGCAGCTTCAAAGAACTGATACAGTTTGTCGACACGAAGGAGGAGGAGATCAAGAAGGTGATGAAACAGAGATTGAGCGAAAAAGATACTCGGGGCACCGGATCTGCGCACTCGGTCTCTTCGGCCAAGAAGAGGATCTTCCACGTGACACAGCCCCAGGTTCTTCTTACACAGGCAAGATACGTAGCATATATCTAACACCGGTATACTTGACACTTGTTGCAGGATTCAGAAATCCATTTTTTTCGGGTCATTTGAATTCTCTCTCGGATATGTAGTAACATTGTCCCAACTACTAATATTCCGAGATTCATTTTCTTGACCGACAGGCCGTATGATTGCAAAATGTACTTTTAATTGCTTTTCCAAAGTGAGTATAGATGGCTTCTTTTTTTTCAACTCTGGTACTGTAACCAAAAAAAATCTGCCATGCCTTTGATAGAAAAAAAATGTATATATATAGACAGTACTGAATTGTCCAACTAGCATGATATCATCCTGAACCCGGAACTGCTTAGCTATTGTGCTATTTATCTAGATCTGGACAGTTTTGCGTGGGCGCAAGACCCATAATTAATTATCCTCAGCTCCTCACGTTTTTGGTCCTGTACAAAACAGTCTAGTAAAACCACATGTCTCCTACTCCCATATTAACAGATCGCTAGTGCTATACTATACCGATTCATGAGATCAATGCTGAGGAGGAAAATGGTTTGTTTCTTCTTGGGATCACAAGGACTGGATCAAACTCGATAACTATTCTATGAAGAAGGCCGAAATGGCACTGCGTAGCAGATTTGGAAGTAGAACATAGGTTAGAGTAGATGCATGAATGAGGGAGATCAACATACTGAAAAAATTACTCTCCCCATCTTGAAATACGAGGCGCAATTTGATTTATATTGCTTGATTCATGAGATTTTGTTTTATTGCTTGATTGGTAACTGATACTGTTGGAAATTCCCAAGGATCGAACACACGATCAAGCTGCAGCTCAACTGGTCGTATACGCGCAACTCGCCTTGACGTGTAAGAATTAGCTGTAGCACTTGATATCGCGCCGGCGCTTAGGCAAACACCGGAACCAGATCACACGCACACGAACGCAGCAACTCAAGTTGGCCAGAGACACGTGTCTTGCCTCGTAATATCTCTTTATTGCTTTTCGTTTTTCTGATGTTTACAACGACGCTGATGCATATATATAGGTGCAGCAGCCGACTCTAAGCAACCGACCATGACTCATATTTCCTAATTGCTATTTAGTCTTTAACTCGTACACGGCATGCAAGCCGTCGGATGCAAAGTACTAATTCTAACTAGACTAGGACACGGACTATTACATGGAAAAATAAACCGGCTTATACTATGCTTTCCAATTTCTACTCTTAATACATTTGGATTACTAACATTCACCCCCTAATTCAAACTTTCAACTTGTTGACTTGGAACCAATATCTGACCTGGATTATCGGCCCACGCTGACACATCTTAGCATGCTACATGCAGACTAAACACATAGTCTTATACAGGAACTCAACTTAACCGGTGCGCATCCATCTTCATGCTGACCTTCGTCTTCTCGTTGAGACACACTCACGACTCAGACACAAATAAAACTAAAAACATAACTCTTTTTTTTCCAACCGCTGCTTCTTCATCAAAGGAACCTTGGGTCGTCATCCATGCCCACCTCAGCTAGTTGTAGAGTCCCATGCTCCTTCTTTGCCTCCTTCCGCGGATTAGGACACTCTCGAGAATAGTGTCCATAGTCCTGACAATTGTAGCAACGGACTTTAGATTTGTCGAACTTACGGTACTTTTGCTTATCTTTATCCCTGCTACGCAAGAACATCAACTGCTCTTCTTCTTGGTCACGTTCCCGCCCCTTTAACGTCAACTCATAGGTCTTCAGCCGCCCGATCACCTCCATCACCGACATCTTCGTCACATCTCCCCACTGCTCTATGGTGCCAATGATCGGTAAAAACTTGTCGGGAACAGCTCGTAGTAATTTCTCCACAACCGCGATGTCCCCCATCTTTGATCCGAGAGCTCGCATCTCATTAACTAGAGAGGTTAGCTTCAACGCGAATTCACCGACCCCTTCTGATTCTTTCATGCTCATCCTCTCGAACTCCCTCCTTAGAGCTTGAACACGAGCCTTCTTGACACGATCATCTCCAGCTTGCATCTCCTTGAGAGCTTCCCAAGCTTCCTTTGCCGTCTCTTTCTCTGATATGGTCATGAAAACGGCATCAGGCACTGCTTGGGCTATAGCGACGAAAGCCTCTTGGTCCTTTATCTCTTCGACCGCAGCATCACCTTCCACCGCTGCCCAGACTCCACGTGCACGCATGAAGATCTTCATCTTCGCAACCTACACCCCATAATTGTCGCCTTCAAGCATGGGGTACTGGATGGTCACACCACCATCACTCGCCTTCGAAGTCGACGTGATCCTCTTTGATCTTCCGTCGTCCGTGACACAACTTGACGGCGACGAAGAATCCTTTAACTCCGCCGTGACGCAACTTGACGGCGAAGCCTTCACACCTTGCTCTGATACCAAATGTTGGAAATTCCTAAGGATCGAACACACGATCAAGCTGCAGCTCAACTGGTCGTATACGCGCAACTCGCCTTGACGTATAAGAACTAGCTGTAGCACTTGACATCGCATCGGCTCTTACGCAAACACCGGGACCAGATCACATGCACACGAACGCAGCAACTCAAGTTAGCCAGAGGCACGTGTCGTGCCTCGTAATATCTCTTTATTGCTTTTCGTTTTTCTGGTGTTTACAACGACACAGGCTGATGCATATATATAGGTGCAGCAGCCGACTCCAAGCAACCGACCATGACTCCTATTTCCTAATTGCTATTTAGTCTTTAACTGTACACGGCATGCAAGCCGTTGGGTGCAAAGTACTAATTCTATCTAGACTAGGACACGGACTATTATATGCAAAAATTAACCGGCTTATACTACGCTTTCCAATTTCTATTCTTAATACGTTTGGATTACTAACAGATACCACGATGACTCCATATAGGACTTGACCCCTGAGTTATGATCCGAAGGATATGGGTCATGTGACATGTGCCCATGTGCTAGTGCTGCTGAGTAGTCATTACAAATCCCAGTGCCCACGTCCATTTTTATGCTTGAAGTATGATATTCTGGAGAAACCAAATACAAAAGGAGAAGGAAGCCACGGAGATCAACAAGTGAGCTTGGGAACTGCAGCAAAATTCAGAAGCAGCTAGCGATCATTGGATGAGTTGCTCCCGCAACTCGCCGGGCGACCCGCCGGACGCCCGTGGCTGCTCCAGCACCCTCCCACCACAACCACCAACGCCGGCTCCGCCCCTTGGCCCCTGCCCGGCCTCCAATGCTGCTGCTGGGTGCCCCGTCGTGCTGCACCGTCCCGCCAGCGTTGACCTCGTCCCCCGTCCAGGTATCGCCTTTCGTTCCCGCGTCCTCGCTTCTTTCCTCTCCGGGGTCCCTTTCGATGCCGTGGAGTTTCCATGCCTGTCGGCGCCGGACACTGTGTGGGTCGTAGTGCCATTCGTCGCCGACTGCTTCTCCTGCGACGGCGTTGCCTCCCTCCTCTCCTACTTCTTCTGTTCGTCGTCCGAGCGGCTGCAGGCGGTCCACGTTCGGCCGCGTGTGTTCTCGGTCCGCGTTGCTAGCGGCGCTGTGGCGAAGTTCCTGGTAACGGTCTCGCCGGGGCTCCTCGTCGCCGTCAACCTTTGCCTCCATGCCTTTCTCCATGATGCCGTTCCTGACGTGGCGTCGTCCAATAAATGCACGGCCCGCGCGCGGCGCCTTTTGCGCCAGTCCGGGGTAAAAGCGGCCAACGCCCCCCGTCGCAGTCGGCTTAAACCGCTGTCAATTCATTGTCCTGTCCGCGCGGCGCAGCAGGAGCCCGCGCTCCTCCCCCTGCCCACGCCGCTGACCTCTCCCCCCAGTTGCGATTGGTTGGGTCCGGACCCCGACGCCGCTGTCGCGCTCCTGGCCAGAGACGCTCCCATCCGTCTTGTTGCTCGCGTGGGTGACACCGCGTGCGCCGCAGGGGCAGGCGGGAGTGCTGCGCCCTGTTCGGGAGCGGGCGCCTGCATTAATCCCTCCGAACCTGCCTCACCCACCGCCTTCTCTGCTGCGCCTGGGGCGGGCAGCCTTTACATGCAGGCTCTACTCTCGCCAGCTGCCCCTCACAAACACAACCAGCCTCGTCCCCCGCAGCCGCCGCTCTCTCTCAACGGCTGCTATCGCTGCCTGCTTTCTACCCGCCATTTCGTCAGAGACTGCCGTGACCCCGTCCGGTGCCGTCGGTGCCGGGTGTCCGGCCACCGTGCCTCCTCTCCCCGTTGCGCCATGGCCCCCAAGCGCGACGCTGCCGCCCCTCCCCCCTCCGCTCGCGCCCTGACCTTGCCGTGCCACGCGGCAGCAACCCCACTAGTCGTCGCCAGCCCACTCCCTGCCCGCGGGCTCGCCCTTCGGCCTCCGCTAGCCGTGCCGCGTCCATCCAGCCCAGGAGGCTGGAGGTGGGGGAGTCGAGCTCGGCTCCCGCTGTGGTGTCGAGAGCCGGGGTTCCGGCGGGTCGGCTTCCTGCCTGTCGCCGCCCCGCCCTCGCGACATCTCCATCACGGAGGTAGTCAACCCGCCGCCGCCATCCCCGCCGGTGGGACCTGAGGGGCACGGGGCCCCCATTGCTCCCGCTCCGATGCCTGCTTCGGCCATCCCTCCCGAGCTCCTGGCGTTTCGCGACCACGGCTCCTCCTCGTCCGAGTCCAGGGTCTCCCTGCGCTCCGGTTCCTCCGTGTCGTCGGGAAACTCCATCCCGTACGTCATCGCGGACTCGGAACGCCCGGACGCCTTGGAGGTTTTCATGCCTGAGGGCGACTACGCGACGGCCCAGCGCCTTGCAGTGGTGGTCATCGTCCCCCCCACCGCCTTCCACAACGACACGCTTGCGGTGCAAGCTGCCGTCCTCGACAACATCGGCCATCTCCTCCCGGAGGTCGTGCCGTCATCGGTCGGGGCCATGTATCTCCGCTTCGCGACCTGGGAGGACCGGGAAGAGGCTCTCCGGCGTCAGCCTTTCCAACACGAGGGCGCCCGCATTGATCTCTTTGCGGAGGAGGCCTACGACCGTGTCACTCCACGTCTCGACGTGTGCGCGGTGCTGGACGCCACCGGTTTCCCTGCAGAGTTCATCACCCCAGTCTGCATCCCCGCCATGTTCTCCGGGTTCGGCAAAGTGCTCGAGGTGGACCCGCTGGTGCTCTCCGGCCGTGAGCTCGCCACGGTGCAGGCGGTCGTCCTTCTGCAAAACCCCCGGCGCGTCCCATGTGACGTTTGGCCCCTTGGTGGACGGTAGAGGACTCGCATTGTCGCGGTCCGCCCCGTCCGTGCCTGGAGCCGGGACGGCTCCTTCTCGGCGGACGGGACTTACATTCCTTTTTTCGCTGAGCCGCCACCCCCTTTCGCCCACAACCAGGCCCTCTCCTTGGTCAGCCGGTGGGATCCCGTGCTGGCGGGGGCGCTGCCATGCCTGGGGGCGTGCGGGGCCCCAGGTTCCAGCTGGCATCCATGCTGTGACTCTTGGGTGCCCCCCCCCTCTCAACCGCAGCCCGCCCCTGCGTCTCCCTGCTCCCCCCGTGGAGGACGAGGTCTCGCCGCCCCAAAGTGGTGGGGTGGGCTCTCCTGGCGCGGGGTCACCCGGCGGCCAGTCCAGCATCACGCTGGTTGAAATCGAGGAGCCGCCTCTGGCGGTGGTGGCGCCTCTCCCTGAGTGGCGTAGGAGCGCCAGGAACGCTCGGGACGAGCCGTCCAAGTGGATCAGCATGGAAGAGAAGGCGATGCGGCTTCGTGCGCTTCGTGATGCTCTCTCCGGCTGCTCGCCGCGCCTCAAGTCCAAGGTGGCCAAAGGCAAGATGCTGGATGCGGTTCTCAAGCCGCTGAGCGCCGCGGAGGCGGCGGCCGTGCGCTCTGCGGCCATGATTCCCTCCGCCCCGGTGATGACTAGTGACGATGTGTAAGGGCTCTCTGTGTGCCCCAGTGTATCGCGCGAGTCGCGCCGTTCCTCCTTCCCCCCTAGGGTGTTCTAGGCCCTTGTTTGCGGATACCTACAGCGTTTGTGCTGCCCGCAGGTGTGGTGCGTGTCTGTTTCCTCTCCTGGGCTTGGTGTTCGGGACGGGGTCCTCCCTTGTTCTCGTCGGTGTCCATGCTTGTAATGGATAGTGCCCCGTGTATCAAGCTCTCGCTCTTGTGTTGGAATGTGCAGGGGCTGGGCGATAGGGATAAGTGTGACGTTGTTAGAAACTCTATCAACGCTGTCAACCCTGCCATTGCCTGCATCCAGGAGAGCAAGTTGGACGACCCCCCCCCTCTCAAGGCTCGCTCGTTCCCGTCGGCTCGCCTCGAGTCATATGTCTGTAAACATGCGGATGGGACCCGTGGCGGTATTGTCACGGCTTGGGACCCCCGCGTCTTTTCTCTGGCCTCCTCTTCGTCCTCCCGCTTCACACTCACCGCCTCCCTCCTCTCCACCACAACCGCCCTCTCCTTCTCGATCACCAATGTCTACGCCCCCTCGGATCACGCCCTCACGACGGATTTCGTTCACAACCCCCAAGCGGTCGCCCGAGGCATCTCCGGGCCCTGGATGGTGCTTGGAGATTTTAACTTGATCCGTTTCCCCCACGAGAAGAACAACGATCGGTTTGATGCCTCCCACGCTACGGTTTTTAACTCTCTCATCAATAGTCTTGCGCTGCATGAGCTCGCTCTGTCTGATCGTCTTTTGACCTGGACAGATAAGCGAGACCCGCCGACGCTTGCTCGCTTAGACCGTGTCTTCTTCGACTCGGCCTGGGACGTTGCCTTCCCGGACTCGTCCCTCTCCTCCCGCCGTCGCCCAACCTCGGACCACGTCCCCCTGGTCGTGGAAGCGCTAACCAAAAGTCCTTCATCTCCGTGTTTTTTCTTTGAGAACGCCTGGCTCCGCGACCCGCAGTTCCTCCCGTCCACCCTTCCTTCCTGGTCGAACGTTGGTCATGGGCGGTGCGCGGTGGGCTGCTTGGCAGCCCACAAGAAGAGGTACAGAGCTGCGGCCAAGGTTTGGAAAAGGCAACACAAGTTCATTCCCACTTTCGATAATGACTGTAAATTCTTGATTGACTTGGTTGATTTTTGGTAGGAATGCCGTCCTTTATCTGTAGAGGAAATCCGGCTCCGTCATGACTCGCGTCTGGCGCTGGCGGCCTCGATCAAGCGTCAGAGCGCGTACTGGAAACAGCGCGGGAAATGTCGAGCCGTCTGCGAGGGTGATGAGAACACGGGCTTCTTCCATGCAAGCGCCTCCCAACGCAGGCGCTCCAACGCCATCCGGGCCTTGGACGTGGACGGGGCTACCATCCTCGACCATACGGGGAAGGCGGCGGCCCTCCTCTCCTTCTACTCTGAGCTCCTGGGCAGGGAGCGTCCGTCTGTTTGGCGCTTCGACCTGCCGGCCCTGTACCGCGACGCTGCTCGGGTGGACGGGGCTGCCCTGACTAGGCCGTTTTCGGCCGACGAGATCAAGGAGGCGGCTGCTTTGCTGGACCGCTCTAGCGCGCCTAGGCCGGACGGCCTCGGCCCGGCGTTCTACCAGGCGGACTGGGGTGTCGTCTTTGAGGACCTACAGCGGCTTTTCGCTGTCGTCCACGACGGGGCGGCGAACTTCGACGCGATCAACCGGGCCTACATCGCCCTCCTGCCTAAAGGGGCGGGGGTGCCAACGCCGGCTGCTTTCCGCCCGGTCTCCCTTCAGAATGCGGATGTGAAAATTCTCTGCCGTGGCCTCACCTCGCGGCTGCAGCAACAGATCGGCGGCATCATCGACTGCGATCAGTTCGGGTTCTTGCCTGGTCAGAGCATCTCCAAGAACTTTGTCTGCGCTGCCGAGGTCATAGAGTGTTGCCACAGGCGCCATGCCCCCATGCTCATCTTCAAGCTCGACTTCGCCAAGGCATTTGATTCTGTAGACTGGAGTGCGCTGCGCCGAATCCTTGAGGTGCAAGGGTAAGCTGACCAATGGTTCTCTTGGCTGGACTTGATCTTCCGGTCCTCCCGATCGGCAGTGCTCCTGAACGGCGTGCCAGGGAAATGGTTCATGGTGCGCCGGGGGCTGCGTCAGGGGGACCCGAGTTCTCCCTACCTCTTCCTCATCGTCAGCGACGTGCTGCAGCAGATGATCCGGCAAGACGGCGGGCTCTTCCATCCTCTTGTGGCCGGAGAACCACCTCTCATGCTGCAGTATGCAGACGATACGCTGGTTATTCTCAATGCGGACGCCGGGGCGGCTGCCCGTCTCCGACGGATCCTCGACGACTTCGCGGCTGCCACGGGGCTCACCATCAGCTTCTCCAAAAGCACGCTCATTCCCATGCATGTGCCGGCGGACGTGCTGGACATAACCGTCGGCGCCCTCGGCTGCGATGTACAAGGATTCCCGCAGGCTTACCTCGGGCTCCGTCTCTCCTGGGAGAAACTCTGCTTCGCGGATTTCCTCCCCATGATCGCCAAAGTCGACAAGTACTTGTCAGGGTGGCGGGCGCGCCTTCTCTCCCCTGCCGGGCGACTCGTCCTCATCAATGCCGTCCTGGATGCTCTTCCCACATACGCTATGGCGGCTATGTTGCTCCCTCCGGCGGTGATCAAGGCCCTGGACTCACTGCGCCGCGCCTTCCTTTGGAACGCAGCTGAACGCGCTTCTGGCGCCCAATGCTTGGTGGCATGGGAGAGAGTATGCCGATCCAAGGCGGAGGGCGGGCTGGGGGTTTGCGACCTCGCGACGCAAAACCGGTGCCTCCTGATCAAGATGCTACATCGACTCCATGCCTGGTACGCGTCGTCGCGACGGGCGACGTGGGTCTGGGCTGAGCTCGCGGGACGGTCCCTCCTCTCCAGGTCGGCAACTCGGACGACCGGGGAGCACGACAAGGCTCTCAGCGGTCTTCTCCCGCTCTACCGCAGTCTTACGATGGTGGAAGTCTGTGACGGGAAGCGAACGTCCTTCTGGTTCGATAATTGGCTCCCGTGTGGAGCCGTCGCGGCGGCCTTCCCTGTCCTCCTCTCACACGCGACTGATCGGGAGGTCACGGTGTGGTGGGTGCGCTCCCACGGGATGGACAGTGCGCTCGTGCCAAGGCTCACCACAGCCGGTGCGGAGGAACGGGGCGCCCTCCTGACGCTCATGGATGGGGTCACCCCAAACCCGGGGAATGGCGTGCGGAGCTCGGTGTTGTGCCCGGGTCCGCGGGGAGGCGTTGCAGCGGCTGCGGTCTACGCTCTGGAGAGGTTCGGTGGGGTGCAAGCTGCTTTCGCCGAGTTCATTTGGGGGTGCGCTGCTCCCTCTCGAGTCCGCTTCTTCGGCTGGCTCCTGGTCCAGCGAAGGGTGCACACGCGGGACGTCCTTCTTCGGAAAACCATCGTCGCTGCGGAGGAGGCGGCGTGCCCCATCTGCGGAGATGCGCTTGAGACGGCTGATCACATGATTTTTTTCTTGTCCTTTCGCGCATTCGTTCTGGAGAACCATTGGGCTCGAGGTGGCCGGGCGAGGTTACAATATGGGGGCCCTGCAGGACCTGGACGTCAGTGCCATGGCCGGCGAAGCTGCTGCTGCGTCCTTTGTCCTACTGTGCTGTTGGCAGCTTTGGAAGCATAGAAACGCGGTGGTCTTCCGGGCCGAGCCGCCCTCCCTCGCTCGTCTCCTCGGTAGCTGCAGGGAAGATGCGGCCCTATGGAGGGGGCACCTGAAGGTGGCTGACCAGCCGTGCATCGACAAGTGGTTGCTGGTGTTCGCGTACTCTGGCTAGTTCATCTTACCCGCCGCGGGGGAGGGCTTGTGCTCCCCCCACCCTCTATGGTGCGGGCTGTGCGTCTGGGGGTTATGGATGAAAATGGAGCGGAAACTTTCCGTTTTTCCGGAGAAAAAATGGAAACGGAGAGGAAATATGAAAATGGAAACGGAAATTTGCAAAACGGAAGCGGAAATGGAATTTTTTATGCAGAAACGGAAACAAAAACGGAACGGTGTTTTCCGGTGGAACATGCATGGAAATGGAACTTTCCGTTTCC
Organism: Triticum monococcum; assembly: GCA_034509565.1. NCBI lineage: Eukaryota > Viridiplantae > Streptophyta > Magnoliopsida > Poales > Poaceae > Triticum > Triticum monococcum. The sequence continues at coordinate 705,160,472 of CM067847.1, forward strand.
GTGAATATGAAATTTCTGTTTTTACTATAGACCTATAGCTGCTTTGTAGCCCAACCACCAAAGAGAACACAATGGCACAATTAGTAGAATGGATCTAAGGCCCAACTTCTACTACCACACATGTACTCAGCTTGACCCTATACGCAATTGTCCGGTACTACTACAATACTACACTAAGTTGCTAACATAATGATACTATTTTGTAGCCATATTAGCAACTCATTAAATTTGTTTATTTTTGTGTGTATTTCTTTATGATTCAAGGGGTTTTTAAGTTCCGATCAATGTCTATTTCTGTTTCCGTATCCACTTTGTATTCGCTCTGTGTCTGTTTTCGGTAGTATCTATTTTCGTATTCATTTCCGGGGTTTCTGTATTCATTTCTGCATCTGCAAAAAAATATGAAAACAAATATGATAACACTCAGTTCCATCCGTTTCCGTTCCGTTTTCATCCCTACTGGGGGTGATGTCACTACTCTCCCTCTCTCTGTAAAAACCTGCCTCCCACCGGGGGGGTGATTTAATAAAGGAAAAACGAAAATTCAGGTGGAGGGCTTTCGCTCTCCCCCGGTGACTTTCAAAAAAAAATATATATTTGTTTTTGGACAAATGAAGTATGAATTAACTACCCATCATTATTTGTCTGCCCTCTACTTGGGCTTCTTATTTAAACAAACCTTCTTCTTCCATTTAATCTTTAACCATATGGTAGTTCTTAACTTCTTTTACAGATACTTCAGTTCTTAACTTCTTCCATTTAACTTTTTATAGAGCCTAGTTTGATTGACAACCAAAATGGTTCAGCTTGGGAAACATGGGGATAAACATACGTGCTGAAGTCCAAAATCGGTCTTAGCTATCACAACAGAAGCGTAAATGGGCTCTTGTCCACAGAACTCCTTTGCAGATAATCCGTCGCATATACTGAAGTAGATAACAGTGGTATACTTCACCTGTAGGAATCAGAAATCCATTTTTTTGCGGTCATTTGAATTCTGTCTCCGATATGCGGTATATATACACACCTGCGGAATGTACTTCTAATTGCTTTTTTTCTCCGAGTGACTCCAGCCACTCTGGTACTGTATGAAATTTTTTTTTTCTGAAGAGGGGCAAAAGATTTGTCTCATTCATTAAATAAGAGGAATAGAGTTTGTGTTCGTGTTACAACACAGACAGCGCCGCAACACTCGAAATAAAGGTGACCAACTAGTCTCGCGTCATCAAGTATCCCAACTTTCTTGCACCCGCTGATACCCAAAGCGTGGCCTCCTTCTTAATGTTGGCGAGTAGAACCGTCGGCGGAGCACTCTTCTGACTGAACACTCGTGCATTCCTCTCGTTCCAAATGGTCCAGGCGACTAGCATGGTGAGCGAGGCCATCGCCTTCCTGTTGGGGATAGATGTGTCGGAGAGGCCCACCCACCACTCTTCGATGTTGCCTGAGAGGTGCCATAAGGAAGTATCAATGCTCACCAGTTGCAGCCAGTCCTTGACTAATCCCCATAGGCGGATAGAGAAGCGGCATTTGTAGAAAAGGTGGTCAACAGACTCTTGCTCCTGCTTGCAAAGTGTACAAAGGCCACAGTTTGGCCATCCGCGCTTCTCCAATCTGTCTACCGTCCAAATTCTATTTTGAATAGCCAGCCAAGCGAAAAACTTGACTTTGGGGGGAGCCCAAGCCCTCCACACAGTGTGCTCCATAGGGGATTTGATTGTGCCAAGGAATTGCGCTTTGTATGCCGACTCGGCCGTGTATTGCCCGCTAGCGGTGTGCTTCCATACAATATCATCTTCGGCATCCTCCTCGAGATGGAAGCCACGAAGCGTTGTCCAGAGGGTGACAAACTGACGTAAGTGATCCAGCGAAAAAGAGTTTGGGATGCGTATTCTCGAGACCCACGCATCGTTGCTGAGAGCTTCGCGCACCTTTCAATTTTTCCTCGTGGACGCCTCGTAAATTAGTGGTGCAATGTCCCTAGGCTTGCGGTCATTCACCCATGGCGCATCCCAAAAAGGCGTCCTTGCTCCATTTCCAACAAAGATTGACGTGGAGGCATAGAACAAGGAGTAGTCCATCGTGTTGCACGGGTTTCCCATACCCACCCAAAGCTTAGTGGGCTCTATCCATTCAAACCATAACCAACGCAAGCGAAGAGCCCGAGCAAATTTCTCCGTGTTAAGTATGCCAAGGCCACCAAGATCCTTTGGCCGGCACACCACATCCCAATTCACCTTGCATTTTGCACCAGTGGTCTTGCCCGTGCCCTCCCAGAGAAAGGCTCTTTCGAGCTTGTTTATGTTGTGTAGAGTGGACGTTGGCACAATGAGCGGCGTTATGGAGAAGACGAGTTGCGAAGACAGCACCGACTTCACAAGGGCACATCGACCAATGGCAGTGATATTTTGGCCATCCCAAGTGGTCAACTTAGCGGCCGCTTTGTCCTCTAGGTACTGGTAGTCGACCTTTCTAAGCTTCCACACCGAGAGAGGAAGCCCCAAGTATTTCATTGGAAACGAAGCCCGTGACGCAAGAAGGGCATGAAGGATGCATGTCAAGTTGAGTTGTCCGCACCGAATGGGAACCATTGAGCTCTTCTGGAAGTTTGTGACAAGGCCGGTGACATTGCCGAATAGATGCAGAATGGTGGCTAGGTTGTCAATGTCTTTCTTGATTGGGGCTATAAAGACTGCTGCATCATCTGCATATAGGGAAGTCCTAACAGCCACGCCACACCCACGGATCTTGTGAAAGAGCCCTTTTGTCGATGCTAGCTCAAGAATCTTGTGAAGTGGGTCCATGGCAATGACAAATAGCAAGGGGGAGACCGGGTCCCCTTGTCTGAAGCCGCGGCCATGAGGGATGGGCTTGCTTGGCACCCCATTCAAAAGGATGCGCGAGGACGAGGAGCACAATAGGGCGGCGATCCAGTTGCAAAACATGGGCGGGAACCCAAGCCTCTGAAGAAGGTCCAAGATATACTCCCATTTGACAGAGTGAAAAGCCTTCTGAATATTGAGCTTGAACAGGAGGGACGGAGTTTTCCGCATGTGGAGGCGTCGCGCAAGATTGCGAACATACATGAAATTGTCATGGATACTTCTCGTCTTTATGAAGGCACTCTGGACATTTGAGATGAGCTTATGCATATGGGGGGCCAGGCGGATTGCCAATATTTTCGCAATAATCTTTGCAATGGCGTGAATAAGACTAATAGGGCGAGAGTCAGAAATATCCTCGGCCCCCTCTTTCTTTGGGAGGAGCACAACATTTGCAGTGTTGAGCCAATGAAGGCCAGTTGTGCGCAGATTGGCAAAGGAGGAGACCACCCTCATGACGTCCACCTTGATGGTACTCCAACATTTTTTAAAGAAGAGACCGGTAAACCCATCCGGCCCGGGAGCCTTGTCCCCAGGCATTTGGTTAATGGCGTCCCGCACCTCATCCTCGGTTATGGGGTCCCCGAGACAAGCCAAATTGTGGGTCTCCAAATCGAGCTCCTCCCAATTAAAGTCTATGGATCTCGCCTCCCCCTTTTCCATGACGCAAGAAAAGTGTGCATGTACGAGTTGGTCCTTTTGCTCATGATCTGTGACCCAGCCGTGATTGTGTTTGAGCCGATGAATGTGATTCTTTCTCCTCCTGGCATTGACCCGCCGATGAAAATTTTTGGTATTTGCGTCCCCTTCTCTGAGGTGGCATAGCCTAGCACATTGCTTTTTGCGAGCACGCTCAAGCACCGCAAACCCAATGATTCTCCTTTTGAGCATGGACCGAAGGTCCGCCTCCATGGTAGAGAGCTGCCTGGACTCCTGTGTGATGTCCAGACGTAGGATGACGAGAAGAGCCACATGGTGGAGTAACTTTGCCCTAGAGAACAACCCCTTACTCCAGGCAGAAAGACGATCTCCAGTTATTTTCAATTTGTGGTGCAACACATGGAACGGCTCAGTGTGCACAGTCTGTTCATTCCAAGTCTCTGAAACAACATCCTGGAATCCTGGAAGGGCGGCCCAAAAATTTTCAAATTTGAAGGCACGAGGCCTCCGTGGTCCTTTGTCATCAGCAAGCAAAAGCGGGCACTGGTCAGAGAGCGACGAGGAGAACGCATGAAGAATATGCTTGCCGAACTGGAAGTCCCACTCCGCGTTGCAAAAGAAAGAGTCTAGCTTGCATATTGTCGGGTTTGATCGCTTATTTGACCAAGTGAAGCATCTGTTTTGAAGGTGGATCTCTTTAAGATGACAACTCTGTAATGTTGTCCGAAATCTGGTGATTCGTCTTCTGTTGACATTTCGCTTATTTTTATCCCTCAAGCGGTAGATTTGGTTGAAATCACCAAGCGCTAGCCAGAGCTCCCCACACGGCGGCTTATGACTAATCAGCTCCGTGAAGAAATCCTCCTTGAGGGAGGAGGATGTTGGCCCGTACACAACGGTGATTCGGTAGCTGACATCGGAGTGCTTGATGTGTATTGTCGCTGAAAGGCAGAAGGTGGTGATCACCACATCAGTTACAGCAACATGGTCATCATCCCAGGGCATGAGGATCCCACCCCGGGTACCAATAGATGGTTGCTGAGCAAAATTGCGAAGCCTATGCCCACCAAGGAAACTTGCCGTGAACATATCAACATTTTCAAGCTTTGTTTCTTGTAGACATACTATTTGACAGGAGGAAGCCGCGACGGTCTCGTGGACGGCGGCACGGCGGTCTGGGCAGTTGAGGCTCCTTACGTTCCAACTCAACACATTTATTTGCTGTTCAATCATAAGGAAACAGTCTAACCCTTGAACAGGAGGTGATACAAAGGCTCAGCATGCCAGTACATAAGCATAACTTAAAGTCAACTCCACACCAGCCAACTCTGGAACGACTACATGACCTAGTGGTAGACACGAACAAGTACATAGAAGACACCCAGCTGTGCACAGGAGCAGCAGCCGCCCTTGGAACTTTTTCAAACATTGGAAACTAACACAAACTACAGAATCAGCATGCATGGCTTGGCCCCTCAAACATCCACAGGGGCCCCTCCCTCAACATGATCCAGTCCAGCATCCCCAGCACGGCCGATCAGAGCCTCCTCAATGTTGTTGAACAGAGCATCATCGAGCTTGAACAGGGCTCTCATCGCTTCAAGCACATCAGTGGGAAGTTGATCTTTGAATCGCTCTTCTAGAGCCTCCAGCACAGCCCCTGTAACATCGTTGCCGTTCTTGACAATGCCAAGGCTGCGACAAACCAGGATCTCAGCTTGCTTGGCCACCGGCGCTTTTGTAGCGCGTCCACCGGCCTTGATGCGAGCACTGGTGCGCCTAAGGGAGAGGCCGCCACTTGTGCTGATGGCAACACCAGCCAAAGTTTTCCGGCGAGCCGCGGGGGCCGCGGGCGGGGAAGCAGCAGGGGTTGGCAGCAGGGCCTCACGTCCAGGCAGGAAGAGCGTCTCCAGCCCTCCAGGAATAGCTGGCTGGGCAACAAGCAACTCCTCTTCATTGCAGGGCATGGATGGCGTGCGGCGCAGCGGCCCACTGCAGAGAAGTGGCGGGGTGGGGGACGCCTCAAATCCTGGTGAGCTCTGTCGTGCCTTTGATAAACAAAATAAGCAAAACGTAGTACTGAATTGTCCAACCAGCATGATGAGTTATGACAATACCAATTGTTTTTCTAGTTTCTCAATCCTACCAAACAGAGGTAAATGCGATACAGACATCATCATCCTGAATCCGTAACTGGTTAGCTGCTGCGTGGTTCATCTGGATCTGCACAGTATTGTGTGGGCGCAAGACCCATAACTGATCCTCAGCTCAGCTCAGCTCGCTCCCCTTTCTCATCCTCTCCAAAATAGGTTACTCTCTCCCGAATTAACAGATTGCTAGTGGCTAGGGCTACAACTAAACTGATTCATGGGATCAGCGTTGAAGAGAAAAATGTTCTGCTTCTTCTTTCGGGGATCACAAACTCAGTAACTACCGCCATGAGGATGGCCCAAGAGATTTGGGAGTAGAACATATGCCAGAGAAGACGAACGAGGGAGATAACGTGTCCAAAAGCTCTCTTTCCCCGTCTCGAAATATAAGGCACAGTTTGATTTTTATTGCTTGGTTGATAAGCTATTCCATTCTTTTATTGCTTGACTGGTGGTTGATACTCCCAAATACCCACGTCAATTTTTACTCGCTTTAAGGTCTTATGCTTGAAGTATGAATCAAGTACCCATCTTTATTTGCTTACCCTCTACCTGCCTTCCTTATTTATATTCAAGTCTTCTTCTCATTCTCCTCTCTTATCTATAACCACATGGTAGTTCTAAACTTCTAATACAAATACTCCAGTTCCTCAGCTTGAAAAGCCTAGTTTTCATGGACAAACAAAATGTTGAGAGTGGTGTGTTATCATTGTTTAGCACGTTGCCCTATCCATTAGTTCGGCTTGGGAGAGATGGGGAAAAACATATGTGCAATTATGTGCAATCAGCCTTAGCATGGAGAACAGAATGGTAAATGGGCTCTTGTGGACAGAGGACCAATGCAGTTCAGTCGCATGCTCATGGGTCTTGTGTCCTCAGTCATGCTTAGTGACATTTCTTCATTTCATTTCTGACTGCCTTTATGATAGAGACAGACTGCAGTACAACATTACAGATTGGTCACTTATATTTGATATGTGGTGATTTTCATGGGTCTTATGTTCTCGGCAATGCTCTTGTCACTACTAGAAAAAGGACTATAGACGGGATTGACACTAATGGCGCACCAGACAAGCGGTGCGCCATTACTATATACTAATGGCGCACCACCTTCTGATACGTCATTAGCGTTGAAACTACTAATGGCGCACCTGGCCCAGGGTGCGCCATTAGTATCAATTTTTTTTTCTGAACTAGTGCGCCTATCCAAACATACTAATGGCGCATCCAGACACAGTGCGCCATTACTAGTTGTAACTAGTAATGGCACACCTGTCGGAGAATGCGCCACTAATGTTGTTTTTTTTATTATATTTTTTATTCTTTTTTTGCAAAACTACTAATGGTGCATTCTTCCACCGTGCGCCATTACTAGTTTAAACTAATAATAGCGCACTGTGGGGCAGTGCGCCGTTAGTATTTTTTTTTTGCAAAACTACTAATGGCGCATCACCAGATGGTGTGCCATTAGTAACCTGGATTCCTAATGACGCATTTAGGGTTGGGGCGCCATTAGTAATCCCTCCCTATCCCCTCTCCCTCCCTCGCCCTCGCCCTTGATCCCCTTCCCCTCTCCTCTCCCGACGCCGCCCTCTCCTCTCCCGACGCCGCCGCCCCGTCGTCCTCGTCTCCCCGTCGCCCCGTCGTCCTCGTCTCCTCGGCGCCGCTCTCCCCGTCGCCCCACCTCGTTGGACGCCATCGCCCCGCCGCCCTCGTCGCCGGTGGCCCGGACGCCGCCCCGTCCACACCAACGTCGCCGGAGCACCACCACCACCCGGACCTCGTCGCCTCCCGGACCTCGTCGCACCACCACCACCCGGACCTCGTCGCCCCACCTCGTCGCCCCGTCCACACCACCGCCCCCGTGAGCTCCCCCTCCCCCTCTCCCCCCCGTGGATTACCAGAAGTTTATTAGTACGTGGTAAAACTTGTTCTTTGGATATAATTAGTGCTCCATTCGTATGGTAGGATAGCATACGGTTAAGGAGAAGACCAAGTGATTTTGAGATGGCAACAGATTTATGTTTGCGAACCCGTGCGTTTAAGGTGTCTTCGTGATAGGAACTTTATGCAATAAATGGACCATGTCTCAGGACAAATGCTGAATTAGCTAGTGTCACATCTACATCATTCTAACATGATATTTGACAATCAAGTTTAGCACAGCACAAGCTTCTACTCCCTCTGTTTCTAAATATAACTCTTGATGTCATATAGTTCTAATTTAAACACTTACAGTCTTTCTACTGCTGCTTGATCAACTAGAGTACTCTGGTACTTGATCAGTAGCTGTTTTGGTGTAGCAAGTGCAGCAGCTGTAGTACTCCATTTCTAAATACTCCTTGTTTTGAATGCTTCTGATAAATCTGAATGTTTGCTTCAAGTAGATAGGCTTTGCTTTGAATGCTTCTGATAATCTGAATGTTGCTGCTGGATAAGAAATATACAAGTTTGGAACTTCTCTCTCTTGTGAGCTTTGCTGTCAAACTAAATGTTGCTGAATAAGAAACGAACTACAAGTTTGGGACTTCTCTTATGAAGCACAAGCTGCTTCATCTTTTGCTTTGGATCAGATGGAATAACATGATCACGATGTTTCTTTTTAATCAGTAAACCTAGGTGTTCGTCACCCGTGGCCTTAAGATCGATAGAAATATATGTTGCTATTTTCTGTTGATTCTTTCTGGCCAGTTCATTCATGATTTAGGGCTTGATGTATGGAGGCTTGTCTACTTGCTGCTAATACAACATAATATTTGATATGAGCAGGGTGAACAACCTTTAGGTCCCGAGAATCTACTCAAGGCTGCAGACACTTCTTGTCTCACTTCTTTTATCATCGGTATAATAATCATATTAAGGAGTTTCTATAAGTTCATTGTTCTTATAAGCATCAGGACTTTTTTAATGGAAATTTATAGTATGTTTGAGGGTGAACATTAAGCAATGTTTGTTGTCAAACAAATTAAGTATCTTTTTAATTTATGTATTTATTATTTTTTTATTTTACTGATCAAGATGGTGTATTTGAGCTCGGGAGCAGAGACTCCACGTCCTGAACTCCTGATTTGTCCCTCTATGCATGTTGTGCACATACTATTTGCCTATTTGGTAGAAAAAATAGTTTAGTTCCCTATTTGGTATGCTTGTCATGTCACTTGTAGTACAAGCTTCGTTAGGCGTACTCCATCTAGTAGTAATTAATTTGTGTGGCTGTGGAAGTCACTTGCTTTGGCATAGTAATGTTTTTATTCCAGTATTATTTTGTGGTGGTGTGGGTAGCAAGGTGCATGCTACTTGTGATGATGCTACTTGTGATCTTCTGAAATGTCGACCCATTGGGGACTTCATTACGCGGGGATAATGATTTTGCAGGTACCCCGAGAGGCCCTTGAGTTTGCCGGAATGTCGATTAACTTCCGTTCCAGCAAATTCGGGTACTCCATATGTCCTATTTTCAGCAAAGGTCATGCTGAAATTTTCCGTGAATTTTAGCATGACTTTGCTAAAAATAGGACATGTGGGGTACTTGCGACTAATGCATGGGTCGGGGTATCTTAGTACTTAGTTAAGTAGGCTCAACTGCCCCGCCATTCTTCCTGCATTAAACCATAGGTGGCAATAGAGCCAAGTGATTAGTGCCAAGTGATTAGGCCCAACCTAGGGTGCCTCGGCATCGATAAACCCTAAATTATGAAAACTTAACTTGGCTGCCCCGGATGCCTCGGTGTCGATGAGAACCTAAATGATGTACGCTTAGGCTTTTAGGGTGCCTCGGCGTTGACAAACCCTAAATGATGAAAGCTTAGGCTTTTAGGGTGCCTCGGTGTCGACAAACCCTAAATGATGAGACCATGATCTTGTTCCTTGACAATAACAAACTTTTTAACCAAACTTTTTTCCTATTTAGGCTGTCCCAGGATATATCGTCATCACCATCGAACGACAAAAGTCTCCCGGCGGAGTGCGAATGGTGCCACGACAATCGAGGTCTATGCGACATGCCTCACCTGGACGATGATCGGCGCTTCAGCATTAAGCTCAAGGAGACCTTCGAAGTCGAAACGGTACACAACGACGACAAGTGTTATTTTCATAATTAAGCATTACTTCAACTATTTCAACGTGTAATTTTCATCTTTTACAATTCGAGTATAGCTTATCCCATGCCATGCAAGACGCTATGTCTTGGAGAGGATGGATTTTGAAGGCCATGAAATTTCTGAAACAAAGAAGATTCACCTAAGGACTCATCACGATGTGGACTTTGAAGTAAATCTATATAATTCTAAGAGCGTAACCCATTTTGGTTGCAAAAATTGGGAAGCATTTTGCAAGATGTATGGTTTTGATGAGGGTATGCTTATCACCATGGATCTTGGTAATCCTGACATCAACCAAGACAATATGGACATTTGGGTCCTTGTTGATACGCCTCCAGTTCTACCGCTATGTGAGTTTCTCAAACATAGTTATTAGCTAATTTATATTGTTTATTTCAAAATAGTTGACAGCTTATTTCCATTGACAGCTTATTTTTATTGTTCAAAGAATGTGCGGGAGATGATAGACAAAATCCACTACACCGATGGCTCCGAATTAACAACTTACAAGGAGAAAAATCATCTGGTCGGATTTTGTACTGACATTGAAAATTACATTATCCACAAACAAATTCCTCAACATTATGGTAAATACGTGCCACTAGTGCATGTGTTCAACTACGGTAACTACCATGAAGATACCCTGGTAAGATTTTTACTATTACGACATCCGTGCATCTTTTGCATACTTCTAAAACTAGTACATCATTGCTAACTATGAAGTTATTACTATGTTTTTCAACAGATAATCCCAGAGAATTGTGTGCCTCATATGATGTATCTGAAAGGTAGTGTTAATGTTTTAAACATACAGCCAGGTCATCCTACGAATCTCAACTGTCCATACGAGATTTCTAAAAGAAGTGGAGACATGAAAATCAAAGGATGGAAAAAATGTATGGACAGTCGTAAGGAGCTTCTTGGAAGCAAAAGAAAGCGAAGCGCAAGAATTGGAGACAGGATGTTCTCCATTCTCCATAATGGAGAGTCAGGGTCTATATTGTTTTATGCTATTTTAGCTTAAATAGGGTATTTAGGTCCTGCCTAATACTGATGATCATGTGCTGATGAACAATTAAGTAGGGTTGGTTCGAAGACTATCAAGATGACGATCGTATGACTTGTTATGAATAACGAGTAGAAGTTGTATGATGATGATTAGTAGGACTTGTTAGGATTAGTATTACTTTCGAAAAATTCGATACTCGCGGTCTTGAGACTTGTAATGTTTTATCTTTGTTCGGTCTTTTCAATTCGGAGACTAATATGATGAATTGTATTCGGAGACTAATATGATGAATTGTATTCAGAGACTAATCTTCTATTGTATTCGATGAATCTGTTGTTGATGTGTGCTATCTATATTTTGTCCAATTATACATTTTGTAACCTGTGCAAAAAACAGAAAATAAAAAAAACAAAACCTAATATTCATACTAATGGCGCATCACATCACAGTGCGCCATTAATATGCCAAAGGATACTAATGGCGCATCATTAAACAATGCGCCATTAGTATGCCGAAGTTATTAATGGCACATCTTGTTGTTGTGCGCCATTAGTATGCCAAAGCACCTGGGTATACATGGCCCCTGGGAGGCATACTAATGGCGCACTATTGTGTATACTAATGGCGCATCCGAGGTGCGCCATTAGTATACCAGATACTAATGGCGCACCCGTGATGCGCCATTAGTAAAATATACTAATGGCATGGTACTAATGGCGCACCACTAATACGCCATTAATGGCCAAATTAGGTGCGCTATTAATAGGTCTTTTCCTAGTAGTGTGTTGAAGAAACATGTTTTGGAATAAACTGTTTTATTTGATTTCTCTGCACCTAATCAGACAATTTGCCATGATTCAGACAATATCACGTCTAGTTAGTTCCTAGGCTTTACTTTAGTTATCTTATTATCATTGCTTTGGACTGCTGGTTCAAACCGTATTTCTCTCAACACTTGTCATCGTCACCCCCTCGTTCATCAAACACACAATGCAAAAGACACTCGCCCTGGATGGCAGATGTGCTAGTGTTGCCCAGTACCCAGTGGCAGCACATGACCTCTAACGCAGCCACTAGTAGAAAAGGGGCTATGGTCTAGAACCGGGACTAATGTGAGCAGTGGTCCCGGTTCGTGCGGCTAAGGCATTATTCCCGGTTCATCTAGACGTTTTGGTCCCGGTTGGTGGGATGAACCGGGACCAATGGGCCTCGCTCCTGGCCCACAACTATTGGTCCTGGTTCGTGCCACAAACCGGGACTAAAGATTAGACCTTTAGTCCCGGTTTGAGGCACGAACCGGGACTAATGGGGATGAGACCTTTAGTCCCGGTTCGTGCCACGAACCGGTACTAAAGGTCCCATTTTCAAACTATACCACCCCCCCAGTGGATCGCCTTTTCAGTTTTTTAAAAAATAAAATAAAATGATGGAAATGTCAAAAAAATAAAAGAAAATAAGTTTCACATGTGATATGTGGTCTAGTTGTTGGGATAATTTACAAATATGAATTTCGACTTTATTTACAAAATCTCTCTGGAATTTGTAAAATGCGCATAACTTTTGCATACGAACTCGGATGAAAAAGTTTTTTATATGAAAAATCATCTACTCGAAAAGTTACATCCGATGGAGACTGCCTACGGCCTGTTTGCAAATTTCTAGAATCCTCAAATTCCAAAAGGAAAAAAAGTTATGCTCAAATTTCAGTTTTTTTAAATTTCAGTTTTTTAAAATACTTATTCAAGAAGTATTAGTGTTACTAAATAATTATTCAAGAATATTAGTGTTATTAAATAATTATTTCACCTTTTTTGAATTTTGGTCAAATCTGGTCAAACTATGGTCAAACTTGGTCAAACAATGGTCAAACTACTTATTCAAAAATATTAGTGTTACTAAAAAATTATTGTTTTTTAGAACAATAGTTTTGAACTCAAACAGTGAAATATGTGACTTCATGCTCAAGCTAAATTCCTGAGGGTTAATAGGATTGACATCTTACTATTGTCAGGAAAACAACAAGTGCAGACTTGGAAACGAGGGACAATAGAACCCGGAAGTTAAGCGTGCTCAGGCTGGAGTAGTGAGAGGATGGGTGACCGTTCGGGAAGTGAGATGATTTGGAATGATGAGGGGTGATTAGAGATTAAATTGAGCAGTGATGAGGGGTGATTAGAGATTAGAGGTTAAAATAATTCAGAAATTTGAAAATAAAAAAATTTCAAAAAAAATTTCAAAAAAATCAGGAAATTTCCTTTAGTACTGGTTGGTATTACCAACCGGGACTAAAGGTGGACCGGCCACGTGGAGGGGCTTTAGTCCCGGTTCTGGATTGAACCGGGACTAAAGGGGGGAGGTATTAGTACCGACACATTAGTCCCGGTTCCAGAACCGGGACTAAAGGCCCTTATGAACCGGGACTAAAGGCCCTTTTTCTACCAGTGAGCATTCACCACGGAAGTTTCTGGTTCCTACGACTTGTTTTTCCAGTTTCTGATTCCTACCAGATAGACATAAATGCGGTGTGGGCAGTATCATCCTGAACCACAAGTTGGTTAGCGTTGTGCTGTTTACCGGATCTGGACTGCCTTGCGTGGGTGCAAGGGCCATAATGATCCTCAGCTCAGCTCACTCACCCTTCCGGTCCTGTACAAAACAGGTTACTGATTAAAATCGTCAATGACCCCTACTCCCCATATTAACATATTGCTATTGGCTAGTGCTATTAACCTGATTCATGGGATCAATTCTGAAGAGGAAAATGCTCTACTTCTTTGGGGGATTACAACTTCACAAGGATAGACCAGAACAAACACAGTAACTACCGCTCTGAAGGTGGCCGAATGTCATGTCATAGGAGATTTGGGAGACGAGAGAAACCATAAAAGAAAATACGATCTTTGGTGTCGAGATATATAAAGCGCAGTTTGATTTTTTTATTGCATGTTTGATAAGCCATTCTTTGTATTGCTTGACTGATAATTGAGAGAAATGACATCTCATATATGGGACTTGACCCTGATGGACTGATTCAAGGATATGGGTTCCAGTTGATGGGTTTGATCTCTAACACCAATTGCAACTCTTTGTATTAAAATTAGTATTATGCATATGCTTAAATAGTATTCTTTTTCTAGAGACTCCATTTTTTTAGAGAGAAGGCGTAAAGCCCAAGTTCAAATTGGCAAAGCAATCAACTGGGTAGGATACAATGGTGCTGACTACAAAGGCAAAAGCTTCAAGAAAAAAACCTTAAAGATAATAAACTGAGCTCACTCATGATCAAGAACTACGGAGCAGAGCACCATCACAATGAGCTCCCCACAAACTAGAACAAAGATGCAACCACAACCAATAGACATCAAATGGGATGGCCGAGAAGAACCGGGCTGCATGGAGAAAATGCCGACTCAGATGCCCGCTGACCCGAGCCAATGCTTGAGGGGAGATCCCATATCTTTATCTTTACCTGCTAATAAAGCAGCTATCGCTTCTGGTCGTCCGTCATTAAAATTACCCTTCGAGTTGGTAAAAATTACCCACCAATGCCACCGGTAAGTGGAAAAACGATTTAACTTTTCGGACAAAAATCACCGCCTCCTTCGTTGCTTTATAGGGACGCGGCGTGCAATAGTCACAGAATGAAGAGCAACAGAGCGGTCGTCCTATCACTCCTAGTGTCCTATCCCTCCTCTAGCAACGAGACCTGGGTTCGATCCCTAGTGTCCACAAATTTTAGCTTTCTTTTCTTACGCATGGTGTATCCATGTATGTGTTCATCGGTCGGCCCATGTGCGGGGCTTCACTCCCCTGGTTTTTTTTTATTTTACTTTTTTGTTTTTCTTTTCTCATTTTTTTTCTTTATTCTTGCTTATTTATTCTTTATTCTTTAAATTACTTGGGGATTTTAATATTCTAAAAGTTGCGAGTTTAAAAGAATGTTTGAGAAATCTAAAAATACGTGAATACAAATTTTTTTAGAAAATCATAAAAATTTTACAGATTCAAAAATGTTGGTGGTTTTGTAAAATTGTTCGCAAAATTATAAAAAAAATCACAATGTGGAAAAAATGGTCGTGAAATAAAATCATGTTCATGATTTTGAAAAAATGATCGTGTATTCAAAACATATTCGGGAATCTGAAAAAAAAAGTCCATGACATTTTAAAATATGTTCACAAAAATAAAAATAAATATTTGTTTTTTAAATTTGTTTCCCAATTTTTTTTGAAAAGTTCATCGATTCAAAAAATGTTTGTTGAGACAAAAAAAATTAATGAATTCGAAACTGGTTCATACATTTAAAAAGATTGTAAACAAAACTAATGTTCATTATTTTTTTTGAGAAAATCAATTTTTTTTAAAAAAAATTGTTTGTCGATTTGAAAAACTGTTCACTGGTTTATGTCTAGGATTTCATTAGTTTTTCGAAAGTCTTGTCTTGGCGTTGGGAGTAGTTTGTGCTCAATGAGATTTTCTTTTAAAGTTTTAAACGTTCCATTGTGCAACATATTTAAAAGTGTGACATGCACTGGCAAACTCATAGCCTTGGGATTTACCTTGTCGAATGCATTGTGATCACGTAGACATCACGACCATCATCGGTTAGGGTGAGAAAGAATAAATGACAACATGGTGAGCCACTGTGTTGAAAATAAAGTACGCTCATATATCAGGATATTTAGTCATACTTATTTGATTAGCTATAATTTTTTGTCTCCTGTTACAACGCACGGGCTTATTTACTAGTCTGACCTATGTATGAACTGTGCCACAACACGCGGAGTCCATCCACCGGCTGGCTGCTGAAAGCCAAACAAGGCAGAGAACCGCTGAAGGATTGCAAGGGAACCACCTCGCCACCAACATAGCCGTCATCCCGGAGAGCAGTGCAATGCCAACGCCACCAAACACCATGACATGGGACCAACCCCACACTCCCCTTGAAAGACGCCTAAAAGGAGGACTAAGACGCCACAGTCTACAGTGCCACCATAGTTGGGCCAGTAAGGCTAATGATTTCACCCCGGGGTTGTGGGATAGGAGGAGGGGGGACAAGAAGCCCATCACGCCCGCAGGCCGCAGATCGGCACCAGAGCGCTAGCATCGTTGGGGCAGATGCAAGGTTGACTAGGGGTTTCCCCTATTCTAGGGCGTCCACCACCCCACCCTCATGTGCCAGATCTGGCCTTCCGGGATGAGCAGCGACCAGATCGGCATGGGAGGCCATGACGAGGAACAGGAGACCGGGATGCGGAGCAGCCAAGTCTGACTACGCATCTGGCAGTAGCGACGAGCCTCCGGATGAGATCTACGTAGCCCTCTCCAATTAGGGCCATCGCCCTGGGATCCGAAGCCCCCTACAGAGGTGCAGAGCAGCAGAGCCTCGCCGACATGTTCACAGGCAGATGGCAGCAGCACCCGCGAGCTCCTAGAGAGGCGGCGGGGATGAGAGGGAGGGAGGGAGGGAGGGAGGGAGAGGTGGTGGTGGGGCTTGACAACACTAAATGTCCCCTGCAATCAATATGAATATCCATAATCCAGATGACGGTGTATGTCTCTTCTAACAACCTTTGAGAGTGATGCGAAGAGACTTCCATAGTATAGCTATGTTTTTTTATAGAGAAAAGGTATATGTTCGACATTATAAATAAAGCTATAATGACAAGTTATTCAACTAACGATATGGAAGGTAACGACATGATAAACCGGCGCTCTGGCCAAGTACAAACCAAACATCATTGAGTGCATGCATGCCACATAGAAGAAGAACAAAATACAACTTATCTACGCCAGAGGTGGTGGAAGGTTGGCAGAGGGTGATGTCGAGGCGCGGATCGTGGAGATCATCATGCATGGATATGACGTCGAGGTGCATGGCCTTAGCGAGTGGCTTCCATTGTTGCAAAACTATGGCCATTTTGAAAAGACAATCAGCAGGACAGTTAGGGCGCAAATGTTCAATGGTATATTTGTTACGAGTCTGTCCAGAAAGGAGCAAAGCAGACCAAAACATATGAATAAAATACCCCTAGAAATTTTGCAAGTAAGCGAAAAGATCGGCGAAACTATTCAGGTTCCAAGTCACGTTCATCCACGACCAAATGCAACTCCAGCCAATTTAACCAAGGTCCCAATTGAAAAGGATGTGTTCCATGTTTTTATTCCCCGCACAAATAGAACAGCTTGCTTCTGCATTGACATGATGTTAAAGAATCTGATCAGTAGCCGGAAGGCGTAGAAAAGGTAGTCGGTTTTTGTTCCAATGCTTTACTTTAATTTGCTGAATGTTCTCTAGACTACTGGTTCCCTTTCGTGATCTCAAATATTCCGCGTGAAGGATACTTGCTCTATAAGGTAGAAGTCCAAACTTTTGACGTGGCTTGGCCCAAGCCCATGTTCAGATATGCTAGTGTTGTTGTGCAGCCATTACAAATCCTAGTACCCACGTCATCTTTTACACTCTTTAGGTCGTAGTATGCTTGAAGTATGAATTACAACCTATCTCTAATTGCCTACCCTCTACTCGCCCTTCGTATTTATATAAGCCCCCTCTTCTCATCTCCTCTAATCTTTAACCACATGGTAGTTCTAATACACATACTTCAGTTGCTCAGCCTATAGAGCCTTTGTTTTTTGAATTGTGTAGATCCTATTTTGATTGACAACCAAAATGTTGAGTGGTGTTATCATTTGCTAGCTCGTTGCCATGTCCATTAGTTCAGCTTGGGAGACATGGGGACATACAGAAGTGCTATCTTGCAACATGGGCCCTCGCTTAAAGAACAAAAGGGTTAATGCATGCTTGTCGACAGAGGTCTTACAAGGAGAAATCACATGCTCATGGGCCTTGCTTATTGGCAAGGCTTAGTGATCTTTCTTCATTTCATTTCTGATTGCCTTTCAGAGCTATAGTGATTGCGCCACTATGTTAGGTCTTTTTTACCATCTGTATGAGACCTTAGTGTGTGAAAACATAAGGGCCCCAATTTAAAGCCATGCGCTAGCCTTCCATCTAAGAAAACATACATCAGGGGAGATGAAAGAGAGAGAGAGATGCCGCATTGAAAAAGTACTCTCCCTATCTTGCAATATAGGGCACAATCTAATTTTATTGCTTACTGATATTTGCAGGAAAAACTTTCAATCTATTCATCATCAGCCATGGCGGTACAAGGAACACTCGAAATATAACTTATATCTATATTTGTAGACCGCCTAGCAATGACTAGAAGCACTACAGCGAGCAAAAGACGCACCATCGTCATTGCCCCCTCCTTCTTCACTGGAGCCGAGCAAAAATTGTTATAATAGAAATTTGGGAAGCCACCGGACTAAGGCCCTGTAGGACCAGTGCAACAGAACATTAACCGTCACAAAAGAAGAAAAGAGTAGATCGGAAGGATCCAACTTCTAGACAGACAAACGAATATTGGATCCATCAAATCCATCGAAGACCAATACCGGCTGAATCCCACGACATTTGCTAACGAGACACCTCAACACGCCCCTCGATGATGCTAGCTAGACAGACCGTCGGGACATGCGTTAGGCAGGGAGGACCTTATTCCAGCTTTAGGGAGCAGCCACTCGCATGCCTTCCTAAGCAAGCACTACAAGAAATATGTCAACTTGTGACCACCACTATTGGGCACTGAATGGTCACAAATTTCCATTTGTGACCTTTTTGTGACCAAAAACATAAGGTCAAAAGCTGGCCGTCATAAACTGACATTAGCGACCTTTCTTCTGGAATGGTCGTAAACATTTATGACCAAAAAAAAGGTCGTAGATTTAACGACCAACTGTTTTGGTCACTAGCAATCCGATCACACCACGTCAGATCCACCGTGGCAAGCTGACGTGGCAGAATTACGACCAAATGAAAAGGTCGTAAAAAGAATCAGCCCGGTCCATTTCAGCCATCTTGATGGGCCAAGCCCAATAATTCAGCCCATTTAATTTTTTTTCTCTTTATTTTGCTTACCTGCATGGGCCTGGCCCAATAATTTGGCCTTTTATTTTCTGGGAATGGAGCCTTTTTCTGATGAAATTTTTTTATATTCCACTATTGTTTTGGGCCACAGCCTTTTTAGTCTAGTTTGAATTTAGGCCTTGGCCTTTTTATTTTGTGTTGTGCAGCCTTTTGTAAAAAAAATCTTACAGTCATTTCTTTTTTTAGGCCCAAGCCTTTTTAGTCTAATTCTTGTTTGGGCCTCGGCCTTTTTAGAGCCCAGGTTCATATTTTGCATGACTTCAGAAAATGATCCACAAGCCCAGTTTCACAAGATCCACATAACTATAAACAGGCCCAGGTTCACAAGATCCACAAGTGATCCACAAGGCATAAAACAACCAGGTGCAAAACACTACCATATGCAAAACACTACTAAGTGCAAAATGCAACAAACACTACCAGATGCAAAACACTACCAGATCCACATAAGTTCACGACCTACTACGACATAACTTCACATCAAGTTCAAAGACAAACTGCACAGCAGGTTCAAAGACCATCAAACTGCCTTAGCTCCAAAGAGAGCCATTAAGTGGGCTAACTGCTCTTCCTGCTCTTGAGACTTCTTGCGCAGCAGCTCAAGTTCCTTGTTGCGTGCAGCTTCAGATTCTTCAGCCTTCATCTTGATTGCCGCCAAATCTTCTTGCATCACTTCAGCTTGAAGCTCATACCTCTCCAGCTTCTGCTCAAGGTCACGAACATGAGCAGCCACTTCAGCAGTTGCTTTGCCGGAGTTGTTCCTAGATGACTGGAGCCCAACATTCCTGAGGAATGTGCTTTGCTTGACTTCGGTCTTGAGGACTTGTTCGACAATTTCAACAGCAGACTTTGGCTCTTCACCTTCTAGTACCGGCGCGTCCTTCATTTTTTCCATATTAAGCTAGCATATGGAGGAAAATGATAGGCATTAGTGGGAGATCTATTTCACATTTTGCAAACCAAACCAGCACACAAATGGATTATTTGAAGTAACCAAACCAGCACACAAAATCTATACAAGAAGATGA
Organism: Triticum monococcum; assembly: GCA_034509565.1. Lineage (NCBI taxonomy): Eukaryota > Viridiplantae > Streptophyta > Magnoliopsida > Poales > Poaceae > Triticum > Triticum monococcum. The sequence goes on from CM067847.1 coordinate 705,180,300, forward strand.
TGACAAGTGACCTGGAGACATGCAATTGGAACAATATGATCACTTCATTAAGCCTAGAATGGTGGTTCTATATAAGCCGATCATCAAACTAACATTCAGATCAAATATCATCATATAATAAAAAATGCATCAAATAGCTACAGCAAGTTCTGATATCTTTGTTGAACTATCAAACAACATCAAATCATGGAACATAGCGTGTGTTCTTGACTGGCTCCGAATCAAACAACATCAAAGCATCAAAGCATCAAAGCTGGCTGTGAATCAAACAGGGCAAAGCATGGAGTGACTTACTATAGCAGTCTTGACTGGCTCCGAAAACCCGTGCTTCTGGCTGTTGTGGGTGGCTTTAAACAAGTCAATCGCAGACAGCTCCTCACCCTTACACTCTTCTTTCTGAAATGTTTTTCAACAAAAAATCAAAATGTTATTCAGCAAGAATCAGAAATGTTATTCAATGAGGATCAAACGGTAAGGTCTCTAGAGAAGAGTTCTCACAATGGCAAAAATGTGTGCTGTGTAGTGCCTGGAACTAGTTCTGTGATTGTACACAACTTTTTCTCGATTCATCTTGTTCGACACACAAGTTTCCTACAAAAAAGCATACTATTAGCATGATCTAGCACTAGCATATCATGTGCAGAACATAAAGCATCAAACAAAGCAGAGACAAACCTTGTGTCTTGGGGTAGACCACATCTCCACCAGAGCTTGCCATTCACCATCCGTTAGATCAGGCACCGGAGACTTAATGCTGACTTTATTTGCGGCTACGGTATCAAAATACTTCTTCTTGATCTGATGGCGTCTGTTCTTTGAATATTTTTGCAGAATATCTTTGCACGCGGTCTTGATGGTCTCCGAGTCCGTGTTCATCTCAAAATTTGCCTACCAAGATAGCAAACAAGGTAGGAACAATACTAGTGATCATGCATAGGTGTAACAGAAAATAGATAGCACATTAACTATGAAACAAGTAGCTTACAACAACTTTCCCAATGAAGTTCTCCAATAGACTAGCATTTTTTGTATAGCTTGAAGTGAGGAAGAACCGGAAGATGGATTTTTGCAACGAGTCCACACTTATAAGCAAGCTTTGCTGCCTGCAGAGGCTTCTCTGGACGCATAATCCCTTCGGCAATTTGGATAGGCACCTTGCTACCAAGCGACTTGGTGATCCTCTCTAGCCCTTTGCCCTTTCTAAGTCTAGTCTTGGGAGGCATTACATCTGAAAATGAAACTGAACTCATAAATTAGAATAGAAATTGACAAATGCAGGAATCGACAAAAGCATACATGATCATTCCATTTGGAAAATGCACTAGTAAAAGATAGCATTGCAAAGGTCAACTTGCCTGATTGAAGCACAAGCTGTTGTTCTTCTTCATTGATGACAGAGTTCCTGTCAATAGAAGGTGCAACAGGGCTGAGGTCTGTGTGGATAGTGCCTGCTTCATCAATGCAGATGGTTCATGCTTCATCTAGGCAGATAGTGCCACTTCCATCCATGCTGAGAGTGGTTCCTTCATCCATGGGCGGCAACTCATCACCCATTTGCACCGAGGTCTGAGAGTCCATGCGCATCATACTTTCCTGATGGTCCGTCGCAGTCGCCATCCTTGCTTTCTGCCCTGTGACTCTATCAAGGGCAGGTTCATCGGGTTCCAGGATCATCTTTTTTGTCCTGGAGCTGGGGCCATCACCCTTCCTGGAGGCATTGCAGCAGATGTTTCTGAGCTCTTGTTCTTCTTGCTGACTGTCTTCTTAACACCAGGCCTCTTCGTCCTAGATTCCTTCAGTGCCTCATATAAACAGCACGGAAAAAGCATTAGATCACAAGAGAAATATGTGAGCACAAGGAATAACATAGAATAACAGAACCCCAACCCTCCAAGCAAGACAGAGTTTGCACCTTAACAATCTTGTTTAGTACAACATCATCCACTTCCTCTCCATCAATAACTTCATCCTCCTTAGGATTGTACTCTGGGTCATCATTGATAACTCCACTACCCTCTTGAACCTCATCACATCTACCTTCTTGTACACCATTTGTTTTCCTAATCATCGACGGTATTGCACCGATGCCAAGGGACTGGAACATCCGATTGTTCCTCATGATATTTCTAGCCCTAACCTTCTTGTACTCGGTGAGAGGCTCTTCTTTGCATGATAAAGGAAACGTAACTATTAGGTGAATGTTTGGAATGCATGGACAGGCAGCCAAACATATCTTATAAAATTTTATTATCATTTAATCCTAGTTATTCAGGTAAGGAAGACTAACAGCACACAGGCACAATTAAGCCAGCTTATTCAGATTGCAGCAATACATTTCACTTAGCATATTAAGACACAGATTTTATGAAACTGGCAGTATAACCACAAGGAGCATGTTGCATACCAACGGTTGGCCTCATGCTTGACCTTGTCATCCTTGCCATGGATGATCTTGAGGTGGTGCTTGCAAAATAGAATAAACAACAATCAGATACAACAGGGATAAAGTAAAATGATGCACTTGTATCAATAAAGGAAAGCATTTGGACCATCATGCACATACATGTAATACATGTGAAACAAACTTGATGGGTCAACAATACAGTGATCTAGTGTTATTAATTCAGAAAACATGTAAGTGCACTAAACAAGCATGCATGTACACTAGTAGCAAGCAAGCAAAGTGCATAAGTGCTACTAATACAAGCAAGCAAAGTGCTACTGATAGAAACAAGCAAGAAAAGTGCTACTGATAGAAACAAGCAAGGAATGAAGGAAAATGAAGAGAAGGAAGCAAGTACTATTGATACAAACCCTAATTAATAAGCAAGCGAGTAGATTCTTCTTCAAGTGCTAGTGATACAAGCAAGTAATGCCGATGGAAACCCTAATTAAGCATGTATGCCAGCAAGCAACATGTATGCTAGCAAGCAAGCAACATGAACTATTGAATTGGTGTCATGTACACATGCTTAGACAGTTTGACAGCAAGCTAGACGAGTATATCATGAGGACCTTCAAAACAACTACATGTTGCCACTTGTAAAGCATGAAACAACTATACTTGCAGCAGTACAAAAGCAGATGAAAAAACTATACTCAGCTATTGATTATGCTGCCCCTACACACCAAAAATGGCTACAGCCTAGATGACACAAGTTAAGACATTTTGACAATTAGAATCAATTAGAACCAAACGAACTACCAGGAGGTCCTAACCCCATGAACCCCATGAACCCTAACCCTGGCCCCATGAACCCTAACCCTAACCCCATGAACTAGAGGGAGATCATCCCCACGCAACAATTAAAATGAACCCTAACCCCAAGAACAAGGACCTACCGAACCAGCAGGAGATCCTAACCCTAGAAAATCCTAACCCATGAGGGGATCTACCAGAGGGGAGATGGATCGACCAGAGGGGAGGTGGATCCACCAGAGGAGGGAAGATGGATCCACCAGAGGAGGGGAGAAGTACCTAGGGGGAGATGATGTTGACGATGCAGCGGTGGTCGTCGTCGATCGCGCCGTTGTCGATGTAGCTGCCGTCCTTGTCGATGTAGTCGGTCGCGTCGTCGTCGTCGTCGTTGATGTGGGCGGCGCACCGCGGCGCAGCGGGGCGGCGCAACAACGGCGGGGTGGCACAGAGGAGGGGAGGGAGTGGGAGCGGGGCGGTGCGGAGGTGTGGAGGGGAGGGTTCGTCATGGAGAGGGGAGGGGAATGGGGAAATTTTGGGAGGGGAGGGAGGGGATCACGCGTGTTAGTGGGAAAGGGAGTGGTGGGTCCCGCCTTGTAGTGGGAGAGGGAGTGGTGGGTCCCGCCTGGTAGTGGGAGAGGGAGAGGAGGGAAATTTTGGGAGAGGGAAATTTTGGTGGAGGGAAAATTTTGGTGTGGGAAGGAAATCCTTTTGGGTTTGGGTGTAGACAAATATAGGGTTTTTGTAAATTTTGTAAAAATCAAGGTTAAAATCACACCGAGTAGCTAAAGAAAACACCGGTATTGCAAGTTTAGTATTTTTGCTAGTTGGTAGGCCACATTTGATGATGTGACGCGGAGGTCTCCCATTTTTTTCATTTTTTTTGAATTTTTTACGGTGTTTTCAAAAACCGGCCGATTTTGTCGCGGCGGCCGTCCGTGGCTAGGGTTTGAGCCGTGCAAATCTGTTGTTGATTCTGTGATGAAATGCCTACCTGTGAAGCTAAAAAGCATTTTTAGTGAAAATAACGGGCAAGCTATGGAGGACCCGCAATTCAAATTCCAGCCGGTTCCAGCTGAATCGGCCGAAGGTGGTCCGAATTGCCGGGAGTAGCTACGAGGGTCGGAAATGCATGCTTTTTGGCGACCATCCGTAAAATAGGGTCTACTTTGAGATAGACATGGAATGGCGCCGTTTGGGGTGCCCCTCCTTGTAGCCGCTTCACGAAACACGCATGTCTTTTGCATTCAAAAAATGAAAAACGGTTTTTTTGTTAAACAAGTTGGAACCTCGCTTTGGCAACATTGTTTGCCATCACAAGACGGAGGCATGCGCCCAATTTGGGCATATTATCAGAAACTATTCAATGGATGCGGCCATGTCATTGCTAGTTTGGCTTGAAAGCCATGAATCTTCGTTCATGGTAGGTCGTTTTTGAGAACACTTTTTCAAGAAAACACCGGTATTGCAAGTTTAGTATTTTTGCTAGTTGGTAGGCCACATTTGATGATGTGATGCGGAGGTCTCCCATTTTTTTGATTTTTTTTGAATTTTTTACGGTGTTTTCACAAACCGGCCGATTTCATCGTGGCGACCGTCCGTGGCTAGGGTTTGAGCCGTGCAAATCTGTTGTCGATTCTGTGATGAAATGCCTACCTGTGAAGCTAAAAAACATTTTTAGTGAAAATAACGGGCAAGCTATGGACGACCCGCAGTTCAAATTCCAGCCGGTTCCAGCTGAATCGGCCGAAGGTGGTCCGAATTGCCGGGAGTAGCTACGAGGGTCGGAAATGCATGCTTTTTGGTGACCGTCCGTAAAATAGGGTCTACTTTGAGGTAGACATGGAATGGCGCCATTTGGGGTGCCCCTCCTTGTAGCCGCTTCATGAAAAACGCATGTCTTTTGCATTAAAAAATTAAAAACGGTTTCTTTTGTTAAACAAGTTGGAACCTCGCTTTGGCAACATTGTTTGCCATTACAAGACGGAGGCATGCACCTAATTTGGGCATATTATCATAAACTATTCAACGGATGCGGCCATATCATTGCTAATTTGGCTTGAAAGCCATGAATCTTCGTTCATGGCTGGTCGTTTTTTAGAACACTTTTTCAAGAAAACACCGGTATTGCAAGTTTAGTATTTTTGCTAGTTGGTAGGCCACATTTGATGATGTGACGCGGAGGTCTCCCATTTTTTTGATTTTTTTTGAATTTTTTACGGTGTTTTCAAAAACCGGCCGATTTCGTCGCGGCGACCATCCGTGGCTAGGGTTTGAGCCGTGCACATCTGTTGTCGATTCTATGATGAAATGCCTACCTGTGAAGCTAAAAAGCATTTTTAGTGAAAATAACGGGCAAGCTATGGAGGACCCGTAGTTCAAATTCCAGCCGGTTCCAGCTGAATCGGCTGAAGGTGGTCCGAATTGCCGGGAGTAGCTACGAGGGTTGGAAATGCATGCTTTTTGGCGACCGTCCATAAAATAGGGTCTACTTTGAGATAGACATGGAATGGCGCCGTTTGGGGTGCCCCTCCTTGTAGCCGCTTCATGAAAAACGCATGTCTTTTGCATTCAAAAAATGAAAAACGGTTTTTGAATTTTTACGGTGTTTTCAAAAACCGGCGGATTTAGTCACGGCGGTCGTCCGTGGCTAGGGTTTGAGTCATGTTTTTAGCATTCAAAAAATGAAACTTATATTGTTTCATACATGAGCATGCACAAAAACCCATAATTTTATCTTTCATCCATGAGCATGCATAAAAAATTTCAATTCCCATCAATTACCAAACTGAATATTCATTGTTAAAAACATGACTTGTTTAGATGACACTGTCATATAGCATCCATGAGCATGCACAAAATTAAACATGACATACTTAACATTGACATGTTCATATTACACTAACTAGCTTAAACCTAACATGCTGAACACCTTCTTAACATCTTCACTCCTCCTTCTTCTCCTTCATCAACCTGATGCGCTCAGGGTGGCGAATCCCAACGCGAATGTACTCCTCTACCACAATTTGCATGGTCTTGTCGCCAAGCTGTGGGATTGCAGGCGCCGCCACCATCGCGAGGTCGTCGTCCGCCACCACCATAGCAAGGTCGTCGTCCGCCACCACCATAGCAAGTCGTCGTCCACCACCACCATAGCAAGGTCGTCATCCGCCACCACCATAGCAAGGTCATCGTCAGCCACCACCATGAAGGAAATATGCCCTAGAGGCAATAATAAAGTTATTATTTATTTCCTTACATCATGATAAATGTTTATTATTCATGCTAGAATTGTATTAACCGGAAACATAATACATGTGTGAATACATAGACCAACAGAGTGTCACTAGTATGCCTCTACTTGACTAGCTCGTTAATCAAAGATGGTTATGTTTCCTAACCATGAACAAGGAGTTGTTATTTGATTAACGAGGTCACATCATTAGTAGAATGATCTGATTGACATGACCCATTCCATTAGCTTAGCACCCGATCGTTTAGTATGTTGCTATTGCTTTCTTCATGACTTATACATGTTCCTGTAACTATGAGATTATGCAACTCCCGTTTGCCGGAGGAACACTTTGGGTACTGCCAAACGTCACAACGTAACTGGGTGATTATAAAGGAGTACTACAGGTGTCTCCAATGGTAGATGTTGGGTTGGCGTATTTCGAGATTAGGGTTTGTCACTCCGATTGTCGGAGAGGTATCTCTGGGCCCTCTCGGTAATGCACATCACATAAGCCTTGCAAGCACTGCAACTAATATGTTAGTTGTGAGATGATGTATTACGGAACGAGTAAAGAGACTTGCCGGTAACGAGATTGAACTAGGTATTGGATACCGACGATCGAATCTCGGGCAAGTAACATACCGATGACAAAGGGAACAACGTATGTTGTTATGCGGTCTGACCGATAAAGATCTTCGTAGAATATGTAGGAGCCAATATGGGCATCCAGGTCCCGCTATTGGTTATTGACCGGAGACGTGTCTCGATCATGTCTACATTGTTCTCGAACCGTAGGGTCCGCACGCTTAACGTTACGATGACAGTTATTATGAGTTTATGCATTTTGATGTACCGAAGGTTGTTCGGAGTCCCGGATGAGATCACGGACATGACGAGGAGTCTCGAAATGGTCGAGACGTAAAGATTGATATATTGGAAGCCTATGTTTGGGCACCGGAAGTGTTCCGGGTGAAATCGGGATTTTACCGGATTGCCGGGAGGGTTACCGGAACCCCCCGGGAGGCAAATGGGCCTATTGGGCCTTAGTGGAAAAGAGAGAAGGGGCAGCCCACAGGCTAGCCGGCCGAACCCCCCTTCCCTAGTCCTATTAGGACTAGGAGAAGGGGCCGGCCCCCCTCTCTTCTCTTTCTCCCGAAGAGTCCTATTAGGAATAGGATTTGGGGGAGGAGTCCTACTCCCGGTAGGAGTGGGACTCCTCCCTGCGCCTCCCTCCTAGCCGGCCGACCCCCTTGCCCCTGGCCTTTATATACGGGGGCAGGGGGCACCCCATAGACACACAACTTGATCCTTGAGATCGTTCCTTAGCCGTGTGCGGTGCCCCCTGCCACCAAATTCCACCTCGATCGTACCGTTGTAGTGCTTAGGCGAAGCCCTGCGTCGGTAGTACATCAAGATCGTCATCACGCCGTCGTGCTGACGAAACTCTTCCTCGACACTTTGCTGGATCGGAGCCCGAGGAACGTCATCGAGCTGAACGTGTGCTAAGAACTCGGAGGTGCCGGAGTAACGGTGCTTGGATCGGTCGGATCGGGAAGAAGACGTACGACTACTTCCTCTACGTTGTGATCGCTTCCGCAGTCGGTCTGCATTGGTACGTAGACAACACTCTCCCCTCTCGTTGCTGTGCATCACTATGATCTTGCGTGTGCATAGGAAATTTTTTGAAATTACTGCGTTCCCCAACAGTGGCATCCGAGCCTAGGTTTTATGGTTTGATGTTATATGCACGAGTAGAACACAAGTGAGTTGTGGGCGATACAAGTCATACTGCCTACCAGCATGTCATACTTCGGTTCGGCGGTATTGTTGGTTGAGACGATCCGGACCAACCTTACGCGTACTCTTACGTGAGACCGGTTCCCTCGACGTGCTTTGCACATAGATGGCTTGCGGAAGACTGTCTCTCCAACTTTAGTTGAACCAAGTGTGACTACGCCCGGTCCTTGAGAAGGTTAAAACGGAGTCTATTTGACGAACTATCGTTGTGGTTTTGATGCGTAGGTGAGATGAGTTCTTACTTAAGCTCGTAGCAGCCACGTAAAACTTGCAACAACAAAGTAGAGGACGTCTAACTTGTTTTTGCAGGGTATGTTGTGATGTGATATGGTCAAGGCATGATGCTGATTTTATTGTATGAGATGATCATGTTTTGTAACTAAGTTATCGGCAACTGGCAGGAGCCATATGGTTGTCGCTTTATTGTATGCAATGCAATCGCGATGTAATGCTTTACTAGATTACTAAACGGTAGTAATAGTCGTGGAAGCATAAGATTGGCGAGACGACAATGATGCTACGATGGAGATCAAGGTGTCACGCCGGTGACGATGGTGATCATGACGGTGCTTCGGAGATGGAGATCACAAGCACAAGATGATGATGGCCATATCATATCACTTATATTGATTGCATGTGATGTTTATCCTTTTATGCATCTTATCTTGCTTTGATTGACGGTAGCATTATAAGATGATCTCTCACTAAATTATCAAGAAGTGTTCTCCCTGAGTATGCACCGTTGCCAAAGTTCGTCGTGCCCAGACACCACGTGATGATCGGGTGTGATAAGCTCTACGTCCATCTACAACGAGTGCAAGCCAGTTTTGCACACGCAGAATACTCAGGTTATACTTGACGAGCCTAGCATATGCAGATATGGCCTCGGAACACAGAGACCGAAAGGCCGAGCGTGAATCATATAGTAGATATGATCAACATGACGATGTTCACCATTGAAAACTACTCCATCTCACGTGATGATCGGTTATGGTTTAGTTGATTTGGATCACGTGATCGCTTAGAGGATTAGAGGGATGTCTATCTAAGTGGGAGTTCCTAAGTAATTTGATTAACTGAACTTAAACTTATCATGAACTTAGTACCTGATAGTATCTTGCTTGTTTATGTTGCTTGTAGATAGATGGCTCGTGCTATTGTTCCGTTGAATTTTAATGCGTTCCTTGAGAAAGCAAAGTTGAAAGATGATGGTAGCAATTACACGGACTGGGTCCGTAACCTGAGGATTATCCTCATTGCTGCACAGAAGAATTACGTCCTGGAAGCACCGCTGGGTGACAGGCCTGCTGCTGGAGCAACGCCAGATGTTATGAACGTTTGGCAGAGCAAAGCTGATGACTACTCGATAGTTCAGTGTGCCATGCTTTACAGCTTAGAATCGGGACTTCAACGACGTTTTGAACGTCATGGAGCATATGAGATGTTCCAGGAGTTGAAGTTAATATTTCAAGCAAATGCCCGAATTGAGAGATATGAAGTCTCCAATAAGTTCTATAGCTGTAAGATGGAGGAGAACAGTTCTGTCAGTGAGCATATACTCAAAATGTATGGGTATAATAATCACTTGATTCAGATGGGAGTTAATCTTCCAGATGATTGCGTCATTGACAGAATTCTCCAATCACTACCACCAAGCTACAAGAGCTTCGTGATGAACTATAATATGCAAGGGATGAACAAGACTATTCCCGAGCTCTTCGCAATGCTGAAAGCTTCGGAGGTAGAAATCAAGAAGGAGCATCAAGTGTTGATGGTTAGCAAGACCACTAGTTTCAAGAAAAGGGCAAAGGGAAGAAGAAGGGAAACTTCAAGAAGAACAGCAAGCAAGTTGCTGCTCAGGAGAAGAAACCCAAGTCTGGACCTAAGCCTGAAACTGAGTGCTTCTACTGCAAGCAGACTGGTCACTGGAAGCGGAACTGCCCCAAGTATTTGGCGGATAAGAAGGATGGCAAAGTGAGCAAAGGTATATGTGATATACATGTTATTGATGTGTAGCTTACTAGAGCTCGCAGTAGCACCTGGGTATTTGATACTGGTTCTGTTGCTAATATTTGCAACTCGAAACAGGGACTACGGAATAAGCGGACACTAGCAAAGGACGAGGTGACGATGCGCGTGGGAAACGGTTCCAAAGTCGATGTGATCGCGGTCGGCACGCTACCTCTACATCTACCTTCGGGATTAATATTAGACCTAAATAATTGTTATTTGGTGCCAGCGTTGAGCATGAACATTATATCTGGATCTTGTTTAATGCGAGACGGTTATTCATTTAAATCAGAGAATAATGGTTGTTCTATTTATATGAATAATATCTTTTATGGTCATGCACCTTTGAAAAGTGGTCTGTTCTTGTTGAATCTCGAAGATAGTGATACACATATTCATAATGTAGAAGCCAAAAGATGCAAAGTTAATAATGATAGTGCAACTTATTTGTGGCACTGCCGTTTAGGTCATATCGGTGTAAAGCGCATGAAGAAACTCCATACTGATGGGCTTTTGGAATCACTTGATTATGAATCACTTGGTACTTGCGAACCGTGCCTCATAGGCAAGATGACTAAAACACCGTTCTCCGGTACTATGGAGAGAGCAACAGATTTGTTGGAAATCATACATACCGATGTATGTGGTCCGATGAATATTGAGGCTCGTGGCGGATATCGTTATTTTCTCACCTTCACAGATGATTTAAGCAGATATGGGTATATCTACTTAATGAAACATAAATCTGAAACATTTGAAAGGTTCAAAGAATTTCAGAGTGAAGTTGAAAATCATCGTAACAAGAAAATAAAGTTTCTACGATCTGATCATGGAGGAGAATATTTGAGTTACGAGTTTGGTGTACATTTGAAAAATTGTGGAATAGTTTCGCAACTCACGCCACCCGGAACACCACAGCGTAATGGTGTGTCCGAACGTCGTAATCGTACTTTACTAGATATGGTGCGATCTATGATGTCTCTTACTGATTTACCGCTATCATTTTGGGGTTATGCTTTAGAGACGGCCGCATTCACGTTAAATAGGGCACCATCAAAATCCGTTGAGACGACGCCTTATGAACTGTGGTTTGGCAAGAAACCAAAGTTGTCGTTTCTTAAAGTTTGGGGCTGCGATGCTTATGTGAAAAAGCTTCAACCTGATAAGCTCGAACCCAAAGCGGAGAAATGTGTCTTCATAGGATACCCAAAGGAAACTGTTGGGTATACCTTCTATCACAGATCCGAAGGCAAGACATTCGTTGCTAAGAATGGATCATTTCTAGAGAAGGAGTTTCTCTCGAAAGAAGTGAGTGGGAGGAAAGTAGAACTTGACGAGGTAACTGTACCTGCTCCCTTATTGGAAAATAGTACATCACAGAAAACTGTTTCTGCGACACCTATACCAATCAGTGAGGAAGCTAATGATGATGATCATGAAGCTTCAGAACAAGATACTACTGAACCACGTAGATCAACCAGAGTGAGATCCGCACCAGAGTGGTACGGTAATCCAGTTCTGGAAGTCATGATGCTAGATCATGATGAACCTACGAACTATGAAGAAGCGATGGTGAGCCCAGATTCCGCAAAGTGGCTTGAGGCCATGAAATCTGAGATGGGATCCATGTATGAGAACAAAGTATGGACTTTGGTTGACTTACCCGATGATCGGCAAGAAATTGAGAATAAATGGATCTTCAAGAAAAAGACTGACGCTGACGGTAATGTTACTGTCTATAAAGCTCGACTTGTTGCAAAAGGTTTTCGACAAGTTCAAGGGGTTGACTACGATGAGACTTTCTCACCCGTAGCGATGCTTAAGTCCGTCAGAATTATGTTAGCAATTGCCGCATTTTATGATTATAAAATATGGCAGATGGATGTCAAAACTGCATTCCTGAATGGATTTCTGGAAGAAGAGTTGTATATGGAACAACCAGAAGGTTTTGTCGATCCAAAAAGGAGCTAACAAAGTATGCAAACTCAAGCGATCCATTTATGGACTGGTGCAAGCATCTCGGAGTTGGAATAAACGCTTTGATAGTGTGATCAAAGCATTTGGCTTTATACAGACTTTTGGAGAAGCCTGTATTTACAAGAAAGTGAGTGGGAGCTCTGTAGCATTTCTGATATTATATGTGGATGATATATTGCTAATTGGAAATGATATAGAATTTCTGGATAGCATAAAGGGATACTTGAATAAAAGTTTTTCGATGAAAGACCTCGGGGAAGCTGCATACATATTAGGCATAAAGATCTATAGAGATAGATCAAAACGCTTAATTGGACTTTCACAATGCACATACCTTGACAAAATTTTGAAGAAGTTCAAGATGGATCAAGCAAAGAAAGGGTTCTTGCCTGTGTTACAAGGTATGAAATTGAGTAAGACTCAATGCCCGACCACTTCAGAAGATAGAGAGAAAATGAAAGATGTTCCCTATGCTTCAGCCATAGGCTCTATCATGTATGCAATGCTGTGTACCAGACCTGATGTGTGCCTTGCTATAAGTTTAGCAGGGAGGTACCAAAGTAATCCTAGAATGGATCACTGGACAGCGGTCAAGAACATCCTGAAATACCTGAAAAGGACTAAGGATATGTTTCTCGTATATGAAGGTGACAAAGAGCTCACCGTAAGAGGTTACGTTGATGCAAGCTTTGACACTGATCCGGACGATTCTAAATCGCAAACCGGATACGTGTTTACTTTAAACGGTGGAGCTGTCAGTTGGTGCAGTTCTAAACAAAGCGTCGTAGCGGGATCTACATGTGAAGCGGAGTACATAGCTGCTTCGGAAGCAGCAAACGAAGGAGTCTGGATGAAGGAGTTCATATCCGATCTAGGTGTCATACCTAGTGCATCGGGTCCAATGAAAATCTTCTGTGACAATACTGGTGCAATTGCCTTGGCAAAGGAATCCATATTTCACAAGAGGACCAAACACATCAAGAGACGCTTCAACTCCATCCGGGATTTAGTCCAGGTGGGAGACATAGAGATTTGCAAGATACATACGGATCTGAATGTTGCAGACCCGTTGACTAAGCCTCTTCCACGAGCAAAACATGATCAGCACCAAGGCTCCATGGGTGTTAGAATCATTACTGTGTAATCTAGATTATTGACTCTAGTGCAAGTGGGAGACTGAAGGAAATATGCCCTAGAGGCAATAATAAAGTTATTATTTATTTCCTTACATCATGATAAATGTTTATTATTCATGCTAGAATTGTATTAACCGGAAACATAATACATGTGTGAATACATAGACCAACAGAGTGTCACTAGTATGCCTCTACTTGACTAGCTCGTTAATCAAAGATGGTTATGTTTCCTAACCATGAACAAGGAGTTTTTATTTGATTAACGAGGTCACATCATTAGTAGAATGATCTGATTGACATGACCCATTCCATTAGCTTAGCACCCGATCGTTTAGTATGTTGCTATTGCTTTCTTCATGACTTATACATGTTCCTGTAACTATGAGATTATGCAACTCCCGTTTGCCGGAGGAACACTTTGGGTACTGCCAAACATCACAACGTAACTGGGTGATTATAAAGGAGTACTACAGGTGTCTCCAATGGTAGATGTTGGGTTGGCGTATTTCGAGATTAGGGTTTGTCACTCCGATTGTCGGAGAGGTATCTCTGGGCCCTCTCGGTAATGCACATCACATAAGCCTTGCAAGCACTGCAACTAATATGTTAGTTGTGAGATGATGTATTACGGAACGAGTAAAGAGACTTGCCGGTAACGAGATTGAACTAGGTATTGGATACCGACGATCGAATCTCGGGCAAGTAACATACCGATGACAAAGGGAACAACGTATGTTGTTATGCGGTCTGACCGATAAAGATCTTCGTAGAATATGTAGGAGCCAATATGGGCATCCAGGTCCCGCTATTGGTTATTGACCGGAGACGTGTCTCGATCATGTCTACATTGTTCTCGAACCGTAGGGTCCGCACGCTTAACGTTACGATGACAGTTATTATGAGTTTATGCATTTTGATGTACCAAAGGTTGTTCGGAGTCCCGGATGAGATCACGGACATGACGAGGAGTCTCGAAATGGTCGAGACGTAAAGATTGATATATTGGAAGCCTATGTTTGGGCACCGGAAGTGTTCCGGGTGAAATCGGGATTTTACCGGATTACCGGGAGGGTTACCGGAACCCCCCGGGAGGCAAATGGGCCTATTGGGCCTTAGTGGAAAAGAGAGAAGGGGCAGCCCACAGGCTAGCCGGCCGAACCCCCCTTCCCTAGTCCTATTAGGACTAGGAGAAGGGGCCGGCCCCCCTCTCTTCTCTTTCTCCCGAAGAGTCCTATTAGGAATAGGATTTGGGGGAGGAGTCCTACTCCCGGTAGGAGTGGGACTCCTCCCTGCGCCTCCCTCCTAGCCGGCCGACCCCCTTGCCCCTGGCCTTTATATACGGGGGCAGGGGGCACCCCATAGACACACAACTTGATCCTTGAGATCGTTCCTTAGCCGTGTGCGGTGCCCCCTGCCACCAAATTCCACCTCGATCGTACCGTTGTAGTGCTTAGGCGAAGCCCTGCGTCGGTAGTACATCAAGATCGTCATCACGCCGTCGTGCTGACGAAACTCTTCCTCGACACTTTGCTGGATCGGAGCCCGAGGAACGTCATCGAGCTGAACGTGTGCTAAGAACTCGGAGGTGTCGGAGTAACGGTGCTTGGATCGGTCGGATCGGGAAGAAGACGTACGACTACTTCCTCTATGTTGTGATCGCTTCCGCAGTCGGTCTGCGTTGGTACGTAGACAACACTCTCCCCTCTCGTTGCTGTGCATCACTATGATCTTGCGTGTGCGTAGGAAATTTTTTGAAATTACTGCGTTCCCCAACACACCATAGCATGTTCGTCGTCAGCCAGAATAGGCTGCTCCTCGTCATCCCCGTTCTGCTCCTTGTCATCCCCGCTCTGCTCGTCATCCCCGCTCTGCTCCTCGTCATCATCCCCGCTCTGCTCCTCGTCATCCCCGCTGTGCTCCCATTGCCTGGCCAAATGCAACAAAGTGTGAACATGGTGTTGTCGTCGTGCAGGTAGAGGAAACCAAAAAGACAAGAAGAAGAGAGGCAGAGAGCTTACTGGCATCGTCGTCGTGCTGGTAGTACATGCGGCACATGGTGTTGTCGAACATCTTCACGGTGAACATGGTGTCGCCGTCGTAGCGGAAGACAAGGAAGTACCTGAGCTGTAGCTCATGGGCGCGGGCGAAATGCTCCTAGCCGGGTCCTAGGTACATGTGGCCTTCACCATCAAACACCACCAACACTTCCCACAGCCTGTGAAGCCCGCTGTCGGCCTCCCGCAGCTTCACTTTGTGGGGCTCACGGCCGGCGAGCATCTTCACAAACTTGTCAGGCAGCCTCTGCAACGAGGTTCAAGTAGTGGTTAATTGTGGCAATCAAGCACTAGACAGCAGAGTGATGATAAAGAAATGAGTGATGATAAATATACATGCCTACTGCAAGATTTCTCAATTACGATCTCGAAGAACTCGAAACCTTCCAAGCCAGCCATCTCACTTCTATTCTAAACAAGCAATAGGAAACAAGCAATAGTAAATTAAAAAACATGACTGGACAGAAATAGGAAACAAGCAGCATTGTAAATCAAAATAGTAGAATAATTACTACATGTGTTTGCTAGGGCCTCAATTTGGAATACTACTATAAATTGCAATGGCCTCAATTTGCTCCTACTCTATCTTGGCAAAGGGGCAATGAGTAGAAGAAGAATATAATGTTTTCATACTTGAGCATGTTCGGTTTAAAAGAATATAAACAAGCAAGAATGCATGCATGCATATCAAATGTTGGCATCTACTGCTGCTACTACTCTGCCCATATTCATGCAGGTCACTACACCTGCATATGCATGAATCCCACTGCAGCATAAGACTTGTCAACAAGAATAACCACAACAGCATGTTCAACCACAGAATTCAACAACAACAGAATTCAACAGCATGTTCTGGCAATAGTAACAACATGTTCACCATAGAATTCAACAGCAACAGAATTCAGTTAATTCAGTTAATTAACCACAGAATTCAACAGCAACAGAACAGCATGTCTACCACACTACCTACCACAGCAACAGTTAATTGCTGTCAGGTGACTACCAACAGCAACAACATAGTAATCAAATAGCAATTCAACCACACTAGATCCACCAACAGAGCATACTAAATCCACCAAGAACAATATGCCTAAATCCACCAATAGATGCCTAGTATGCATAACAAATCCTAGATTCTCAAACCCTAGAGCAGAAGAGAAAGGAGAGAGGATATGAAGTGGATGGCTTACCGCGGCAGAGTCCGAGAAGAAGTGGTCGCCGGCAGCGTAGGGCAAGCCGCGCGGGAGGCGTCGGACCAGGAGAGGCACCGGGGAGGCGTCACCGTCACCCTAAAAACAGCCTAATCAAACCCTACTCCGGCGGCAAGAACCCTAATCTATCATAACAGTAGATAGGAAGAGGAAGAGGAAGCGGATTCATACCCACGGCGACGGAGAGTCGGCGGCGGAGAGTCGGCGACGGAGAGAAAGAAGCTGGCGGCGGTGGTGGGAGAGGAAGAAGCCGGTGGCGGCGGAGAGGAGGAGCGGGTCGAGTGGATAGGAGGAGTGGAGAGGGGGAGTGGGGAAAAGAGTGGATAGGAGGAGGAGCGGGCCCAATTGTCAGTGAGTTGTTTGATATATTGAAAAGGGTGGGCATAGAGTACAAAACCAACAACCTCTTCCTAGCCCAGTGGTAGAAACCAAGTGAACTAAGCGCACGGTCGTGGGTTGGAGCCCCCGCGCGCGCATAATTTTTGGCCACGCGCATATTTTTGGTAGCTTTGGTACAATAGCAAAATGGCCCACTTGTCAGTGAGTGGGTCGAGTGGCCCACTTGTCAGTGAGGTGTGTGCTTGATACTTGACTAGTTTGATATAGTCAAAAGGGTTGGCATAGAGTACAAAACCAACGGCCTCTTCCTAGCCCAGTGGTAGAAACATAGTGAAACAAGCGAATGGTCGTGGGTTCGAGTCCCCGCTGGCGCATATCTTTTTGCTCACAATGAAATGGATTCAGTTGAAGAAAAATTCAGTTAAAATTCAGTTGAAGCAAAACCAGACATCATCCACTTCAGTTCAAAAAAAACTACTACATGATCACAAAAACTACTACACAACATTCTGTATGATCACCAAAACTTGAACTAAATGATCACCAATATCTAAATGATCATTTTGCAATCTTTTGCATTACAAGAAAACATTTTGACAACATTCTGAGCACAACTTCACTTTGCCATCAGCTCCATGCTATAAGACCACACCACTACAGCCATCAGGATCACACCACTACAGCCATCAGGATCTTCAAGCATTTTGCTACCTGGAGATAATTGTAGTACATCAGGATCACCATGCATATGCACAAGAAGGAAAACTACAGAGAGTTAAAAGGATCACCAAGGAGACCAAATTTACCTTCATGTCCATTCGCTACTCATCGTCGTCGATACGAAAACAAGGAACTCTATGCCCACTCCTGTTTTCCTCATCATCACTACAATATTGCAGCATAGTATGATCAGTCCGGTTTTCCTCATCCTCGCTTTCATGTCCATCCTCTACCACCTTTCTTCTTTTCTTGATGCCTTCAACTGTTGCAGCACCAACGATCACACGTTCTCGGTCCCTTCGCACTCTACTTTGCACCGGAACTTCCATAGAGTCATCATCAGCTTGCAACGGAACTTCCGTAGAGTCATCATCTCGGTATGTTAGTCCACCATCACTGGGGCCCTTTTCCACTTCAGTTTTAGTCACACTCCACAAGTGTCTGTGCTGAAAGTTTTGCACAACTCGCCATTTTCCGCGCAAAAGCGTGTCTGGCAGATAAAACACCATTGTTGCTTGTGTTGTTAGAATAAAGGGATCACTCTTATACCAGCACCTTGCAGTGTTGATGCTTTTGAAGTGGCCATCATATTTGACAAAATAGTCTCTCCTCTTCTTGCTACCAAGCTCAAACCAGTCATAGCGAAATAAGACAACCGAGCGATGGATGCCTCCACTAGAGTTGTACTGCAACTCTACGATGCTTCTCAACTGACCATAGAAGTCAATGATCTCACCATCATGTGACCCCTAAGTGAAGATTCCACTATTCTGTGTCTTCCTTTTTTCCTCATGGTCAACGGTGTGGTACCGGACACCGTCAGCAATGCATGCTGAATACACTCTCACTCGCTTATCCGATAAGCATGCCAAAGCAAATAGATCATCACTGATCTTCTTCTCCTCATGCAACTTTCCAATCTGCACAAATAAACCATTTAGCAAACAATGGTATTTAACAATGGGTGAATAACACAGACAACATAAAACATGTGGCTAAAGATCTCACATGATTCTTAAACCACTTAGCAAACCCCTTGGCAACCCTTTTATCAACATTGATATTGCTTTCTTCCTGATTTAACTCTTCCTTGCATTTCCTGCAATGCCAACAAAACATGTGAATTAAAACATTAGGCTGGTGCCAACCCAAGCAAAAAAATATATATAATGAGTGCACAAGATATAACTTACTCGATATATGGTAGAACCTCGGCGCAATTGCTGAGCACAAACAAAACCATCTTGTCATACTCATCACCAGCCTCCAAGTATTGTGAGGCTCCAAGAAAATTCACACCATGGTTGAAAACAGAGACATCACCACTTTGCGAATCAGACTGCTCTCTATTTCTGCCCGGCCGGTTCCATCTTGTTTCCACATCACCAAAGTATCTAGAGCAAAAAGTCAAGCACTCGTCAATGACATATGCTTCAGCAATAGAACCTTCAGGTCTTGCCATGTTTCGCACATAACGCTTAAAGTAAGCAGCCTTCGTTCGATTGGGTACATCCAACCGTATTGCACAAGGCCTCTAAGCATTGCCTCTTTGGGTAAGTGCACCGCCAAATGGACCATCACGGTGAAGAAAGCTGGAGGGAAAATCTTCTCGAGCTTGCAAAGAATAATTGGGATTTCTTTTTCAAGTCTTTCCAGGACAGTTAACTTGAGGGTTTTGCTGCACAGTTCTCTAAAGAAATTTCCCAGCTCAGCAACCGCTTCATATATATCCTTGTGCATGATTCCTTGGAGGCCCGCCGGTAAAATCCTTTGGAGGATGTGACAATCATGGGTTTTCAGTACTGAAAGCTTGAATCCATCAGTAGTAGCACACTTTGCTAGGTTAGCAGCATAACCATCTGGAAATTTCACCGCTCTTAGGAATTCACAGAATGCAAGCTTTTGTTCTTTATTCATTGTATACCATGCTCGTGGAATTTCAAATGAATCTTCATCTTCATTGTGCTGTAGATGCAAATCTTCTCTTATGCCCATGTCCTCCAAATCAAGCCTAGAACTAACCATGTCCTTTGTCTTCCCTTCAAGTTCAGAAACGTCCCTAGCAGATTCTCGCATATGTTTTTCTCAATGTGCATTACATCGAGATTATGCCTTAATTTCATATCAGCCCAGTATGGCAGGTCCCACAAACAAGACCTCCGGTCCCAACATTGACCTTCCTCACGCTTTCTTTTCTTCTCCAGCTTTCCTGGTCTCACATCTTTCACCTTTTCAAGTTGCTGCTCCAGCTCTTCTTTAGTGAATTTAGCTGGCTTGTCACGGGTTTCATTCTCACCATTAAAATCTTTGCTTCTTCGCCAGCGATGGTTCCAGTGAAGAAAGCGGCGGTGCCCAATATAGCAGATCTTGCTCCTTATTCTCTTTGAGCAAGGGTCTTTGTCACAATGGACACAAGCCTAATAACCCGATGTGATCCTCCCAGACAGAGTGTGCAGAGCCGGGAAATCATGGATGGACCATATGATCGCAGCACGTAGATTGAACTTTTCTTCCGGACTAAAGGCATCGTATGTAGGTACACCAGTCCAGAGCTGGAGCAGTTCTTCTACGAGGGGCTCCATAAACACATCAAAATCCTTTCCTGGAGAATCTGGACCCGGGATAAGCAATGACATCATGAAGTTGGACTGATCCATGCATGCCCATAGTGGCAGGTTGTATGGCACCACAAAAACTGGCCACATGCTATAAGACGTGCTCATGTTCCCAAACGGATTAAACCCATCTGTGGCAATGCCAAGTTTTATGTTCCTTGGATCTGCAGCAAAATCTAAATGTATACGGTCAAACTCTTTCCATGCCTCTCCATCCGCTGGATGGCTCAGCTCATTATCCACAGGTTGCCGCTTCAGCTTGTGCCACTGTACCTCACGCGATGATTTCTTCGAGATGAACATCCGTTGCAGCCTTGGTATCAAGGGAAAGTGCCTCAGTACCTTCTCCGGTATTGACTTCTTTCCATCAGCATCTTTCCACCTAGATGCATTGCATTTTGGACAGTTGTCATGCTTTGCTAAATCCTTCCGAAACAAGACACAGTTATTTGGGCACACATGTATTGACACATAACCTAACCCCAGCCTGCGGATTATGCTCAATGCTTCATCATAAGATCTGGGAACACAACTATCAGGGAATTGCAAGCTCAAAAGACGGAGTATTGCGTTGAATGCGGCATTGCTAATCCGGTAGAAAGACTTGATGTGGAGTAACTTCACGGTGAAGGTAAATCTTGAAAATTTACCCCCTTCATGAGCTGCGCGCTTCGCCTCCTCTAACACCTCAGCAAACAACAATTTCAGTCCATCAGCACGATCTTCAGCATCGTACAAATCCTTCAATAGGTCAGGAATCCTATCATCTTCATGCCCATCCTCTTCCTCCAAAACAGCATTATCTCGCAAAACCTTTTCCATGAAATCAATGCCAGCATCACCACCACCCATCATATGAGGGGCCTCTGTATCAGCTTCAAAATGTTGAGGTTGTCTGTCTAAAGGTTCTCCATGATATATCCATCTATCATATGTGCTGGACATCCCATTAAGAAGCAGATGATCTTCCACTCTTCCTTGAGCCATTCTTGGACGGTTGAGGCATTCACAACATGGGCAAAGAATGTGAGCATCGTTGGCAAAATTTGCCCGAACAAATGCCATGAAATCATCAACTCCTTTCATATGTTCTTTCGAAAACTTTCTAACTCCTTCTCTAATCCAGCTTCTGTCTATCTGCTAAAGACAACAAATTGTTGCAACTTAGCAAATCAATCTAAGTGCATCAACATTAATTAATGAAAATGGATGGAAGTAATGGAAGCTAAAATTCCATAAAATTTTATATGCTAATTGCCTAACCACTAGGCCTGAAGAATTCTTAACAAACAAGCTGAACAATTCCTAACAGTACATCAAGAAAATTCATCTATGCAATATCTACCAAACAAGCAAGCTATCTCCTGACTACTAAGAGTGCATCAACAAAATTCATCTATGCTGAAGAACATCCGACTGATATCCATCTCCCACTGCTCGGGTGACGAGAGAGGAGAGGGGGGAAGAGGTGATGGGTGCATACCGGGAGGTGTGCTTGCGGCGGCGGCGAGTCCCCCATGCTCGGCGAGCCCCCACCACCGTCGGTCGCCTACGCCCCTGCTGGCCCCCGCCTCCACGCCCTGCCCCGCCTCCGCCCCCTGCCAGCCCCACCCCCGCCTTCGCTGCCGGCCCCGCCCCCGCCTTCGCTGCCGGCCCCGCCCCCGCCTCCGCCCCCTGCTGGTTGCTTCCGCCGCGAGGCCGTGGGCGAGGTCACCTGCGGCGAGGCCATGGGCGAGGTCACCTGGTTGCTTCCGCTGCCGCCCGCCGCCACCTGGTCGGAAGACCTAGAAAAATGCTAAGTGTTGCTCTGTTCGATGCCACCCGCCGCCACCTGGTCGGAAGGTCCCACTTGTCACTGATACATGAGAGCCGTGGTTTTATATACTATATGGAAAACTACCCACACATTAGCAACAATCTCTCTCTAGCCCAGCGGTAACGAACGAGCGAACCCAGCGCGAGGTTGTGGGTTCGAGTCCCCGCTAGCGCATATTTTTTAGGGAATTAAACGCTCGCTCACCCACCTGTCAAATGGGTCCCGCCTATCAGTGTTGCAAATCGTTCCTCTGTTTGATGCCACCTGGTCGGAAGGTCTCACTTATCAATGATACGAGAGAGCCGTAGTTCTATATAATGTATAGATAAACTCCCAGATGTGACCAACTGTCCCTCTCTAGCCCAGCGGTACCATGTGAGCAAACCAAGCGTGAGGTCATGGGTTCGAGTCCCGCCTCATGCATCTTTTTTGGGCGAATTAAGCGCTCGGCCCCACCTGTCAAATGGGCCCCGCCTGTCAGTGTGTGCCCCGTCTGTCTGTTGAATATTAAAACTCAAGCGAAAATGACACCTAGACAGTGACACATAAGCGAGGTTGCTGAGGTGGCTGCCTAATCATCCTAATTCATTCAAACTCAAGTGTAGTGACCATTTTATATTGGTCGCTATCAGCTAGGCATGAGGCAGTGGACAGTGCTACTAGCTTTACGACCATTTCCTCTAATGAAATTATGACCTTTCTGACCAAAATGGTCGTTATGGTTTAGGGTTTAGAGCCCCCCAGACAGCTTTTGACCAATTGGTCTAAAATGGTCATAAATTTATGAGCAATTCTTCGAGGGTCACTAACAGAAGGTCATAACTTGACATATTTCTTGTAGTGAAGACACAAACCCTAATCGACCTAAAAACACCTAAAAATAGAGTAGGAACCCTCCCACTGGCAAGGACCGGGGTCCAGCATGCCCCCATATGACCCTATGATCACCGGAAACAAGGCAGACCGGTGGCGGCGATAGTCGAAGGTCAAGAGACCATAATCCCCTCAGATTAGGATGATGTCTCTTATGTATGACTTACTTGAGGCCTAAGAATGTTCCAAAGGATACGGATCGATCTCTGCCACTAATTGTATCTCTTGTATGAAAATAAGTACCATGCCTATGGTTATATAATATTTTATTTTCTTCGCTAACCATTTGCTTTTATATTAAACTTGAGAAATATGGTGGGACCTAATGACCGCTCTCCTCCTCCTCCTCTTCCTCTTGTCTGGTGAAGCCATTAGAGGCAACATGGACAAAGGAGAGCTATGCGACAATAGAGGGGGCGGGCGAGGAGAGAGAAAAGAAGAGAGGAAACAAGAGCCTTAGTATTTCACATGTATTTTTATATTTTCCAATGCTACTATGCACATAACAAAGATGTGCAAGCCTCTATACACAACACACATATCCTTACATTGTGGATCTTTTGTTCCGGGGTGCCAATGCACCCGACTCAATGTTATTGAAAAAATACATGATCTAGTGTTATACCTATGTATAAAGCTTGGCGGAAAAAAAATACTTCAGTGGACTTCAGGGCCAAAAATCAAATTGCAAGTACCAAAAAAATGAATAGTAACTTACATAATAGTCATCCGCAAAAAAAAGAATAGTAACTTAGATATGGTATAGATTTTTTGTTCACTCAAAATACAACGGATCGTCATTCCTTCGCAATACTTTTAACAGCAGTAAAACACTAGACCATGTTCATTTCCAAAAAAAAATCAGGAAGTTTTGACTTTTTTCTTTTCTATTTATTTTGAACTCAGATACATTGCCACCTAAGATCCATTGCTTTTTTTAATTTGCGAGTAGACCTTTTTTTGCAAAATTTGCGGGGAGACCTACTGGGAACTTCTGCAAGTGCCCCACCCCATTTACATCAGCGCCCCTCTAAACATAGTAACAAACGCTGCAGTGGGTGGTTGATTCATAGGATTCTCAAAACGCGGGAATAGAAAAAATAAAGGATTGGAATGGTATGCCCACTTGAATCCCATAGGATTAGCATAGAGTGTTTGATGCCATAGAAAAAACAAAGGAAGTGAGAAAAGAGGTTGAAGTGGATGCTAGATTTCCAATGAAGGGCTTCTTTGATTCACAGGATTTTGAAAATGTAGGAATAGAAAAAGTATAGGATTGCAGTGGCATGTCAACTTGAATACTATAGGATTAACAAAGAGTGGTTGATGGCACATGAAAAATAAAGGAATTGTAAAAAGAGGTTGGAGTGGATGTTATATTTCCTATGAAATGTAGTGCACAAGATTCCATAAGATAAATTCCTATGGGATCCAATCCTATGAATCAAAGGGTCCACATAGGAAAAATTCCTAAGGATTTCAATCCTCCAAAAATCCTAAAAAATTCCTTTGAATCAAAGGAGCCCGAAATGTAGTACACATGATTCCGTAGGAGAAATTTCTATAGGATTCAATCCTATGAATCAAACGACCAATGTAGAAAAAATTCCTAAGGATTCTAACCCTCCAAAAATCCTATGAAATTTCTTTCAATCAAAGGAGCCCTAAAGATGTCATGAGTTTGACTAATAAATTCCTAGTGAAGAGCACCGTCCAAAAGGAAATGCGTTTTGGAGCCAGGGCCCCATGGACCACTTTTTTCAAAACATTCATCATGATCAGGGCTGGCAGTGGCCGCCGATTATAGTATTTAGAAAATTTGAAGGGTTTCGGAAAAGCAATGAAAAAAGACCGCAGGAAGGGAGCTGACCTAACGATGTCGAACAACGGTAGACATGAAGGGCCGACGCTCGCTTTACCCTGCGGGCCGAAGGTCCGACGCCCCCCAATGTACAAAAAGCGCACACAGAGGCGATGCAAAAGACGCTGCACGAAGCAGTACCCACGCAAACATGGTCCATAATCACCAATAATGCTACACGCACTGGTGGGAAATCGGTTAACAAGGATCGCCGGATGACAAACAACCGTACAGTTTTGGGCAGATCGAACATTCCAACAAGCGTGCCCCAGGATCGCCCAGATTGCGTACTCCAACATCATTTATCAAAAAGCACTACTCAGTATTATCTTCTCTAGAGCCCCTGCGTCGTCCCCCCGCTAGGGCCACACGGGCGGCGCCCTGAACCCAGCTGCCGAGGGCGCGCACTCCCTCCTCTCCTTCCTCCGCCGCCGCTGGGGTACACCGCCGGGCTAAGCCCAGGGGCCGACGGTGGTGGTGGAGGACACCGCCTCTCTCCCGCGTCTCTGGGGTTGTGTGGGACCTCTAATCGTGTGGAGGTGCGCCCGATCCGATCTTTGCGACACGACGGCGATGGCTGCGGCGTGGCGGCGTGATGGCCGGCCCTGCCTCAGACGGAGGTGCCTGTTCCGGCGGCAGCGGCGGGGCGCGCCATCTGCATTTGGATATGCGGCGGCGGCGGCGTGGAGGGCCTGGTGGATACGTCGGCGCCATCTTCGGTCAGATCTGTTCTAGCTAGTGCAACCGACGGTGGTGGTCATCTCTTCCGTCAAAGGTGGCCGGCTCGTGGTTGGGCGGTTAGATCTCAAGATTCATCATCTAGTCCCAACTGCGAGTCAGTGAGGCTTAGTTGCCAGTGAAAACCGAGCCGATGGCGGCGCTCTACATCGTTCCCTTGATGAAGGCGTCGTCATGTAACTAATGTCGACCCACTTGTGCTACTCCAGGGGAAACCCTAGGATCTGGTCTTTCAGATCGGACTATGGCGGCGCTGCAGTGTCGTTTATCTCTTGAGAGCATCGTTTGTGGAGCAACAGTGGAAATCTGAAGTAGGAGGTGGAGCAGCTTCTTCTTACATGGAGCTTCCGTGGAGATGTCAAGTCATGCCTGTTCGGCAAGTGCTACGCACGATAGATTTTCCGGAGAGTTCAAGATGTGTCAGGCTGGTTGTACTTGGTGGCATGGTTTTAAGGTGTGTACCGGCGGCGACCACGACGTGCTCAGCAGTTCGCGCGCAGGGAGGTGGTGTTGTTGGGTGCTGTGGTGGCGTCGATGGGTGGCCGGACTGGCAAGGATGACGCGGACATCCTTCCTGAAGATGGGTCAGCGGTATGATGATGACGACGGCTTCTAAAACGTGTGCATGTGGTGTACGCTTCAGATTTGCTGCACCGGCTGTATGTTCCAATACGTTATGTGGATGGATTAAACGACACCGGTTTTAGATATGAAGAGTCAGAGCACTCATATTATCGAGTTTGTAGGTGTGAGTGAGGGCTTCGGGTCGCGTGATGTATGTTTTTTGTCAGACCTTTATTAAATAATTAATAAAGATGACTGCATGCATCGATTGATGCAATGTCTTAACCTCCTTATCTAAAAAAACATCATTTATCATTTATAGGAGTAATTTACTCGGTGTTGATCAAGACCGCTGGTTCAAGCAGCATTTCTCTCTACTCTATTTGTTGACGTCTCTACCCTCTCAAGCTCTCAAAACAATTCGTGCAACGCAGACATGCAATTGATGGCACATTTTCAAACACTTGATGCCTGCCTTGGACAACGGCCATGTGCTGGTGGTACCGAGTGGCCATTACAAATCACAGGACCCACGTCATTTATACTCGCTTTGGGGTCTTATCTTGAAGTAAGTACTTCCTCCGTTTTTTATTTAGTTCGCATATTAGCTTTGGTCAAAGTCAAGCTTTACAAACTTTGATCAAGCTTATAAACAAAAATATTAAGATATACAATAACAAATCAACAATATTAGATTTATTATTGAATGTACTTTCATATTGTATATACTTATTATGATAAATGTCTATATTTTTTTTTATAAACTTGGTCAAACTTTACGAAGTTTGACTTCAGTCAACTCTAATATGCAGAGTTAATAAAAACAGAGGGAGTATTAACTATCCATCTTTATTCCTCTGCTTCACCTTCTTATTTATACAAGTCTCCTTTTCTGATTCTCTAATCTTCTTATTTACACAAGTCTCCTTTTCTCATTCTCTAATCTTTAACCACATGGTAGTTCCAATAATACAGATACATCAGCTGCTCAGCCTATAGAGTATAGTTAGATTTACAACCAAATGAGAGTGGTGCTATCATTGCTAGCTCTTTGCACTGCCCATCAGTTTGGGTTGGGAGACATGGGGACAAGCATAAATGCGAGAATGCAAAGTATGCCTTAGCTTGGAGAACAAAAGGGTACAGGGAAGGTTGCTGGAGGTCAGACTCCGAGAGCCCGAGAATTCGCATGCTCATGGGTCTTGCGTTCTCGACAATTCTTAGTAACCTTCCTTAGTGACATTTTTCTACTGCTTTTTAAAGCAACAGTGGCTGCCTCAGAATATTCACTTCTTTTATATGTGATGATTTTTTACTACTCTACGTTTATAGCAGTTTGACTCTGCACACCTGAATGCATAAATCTTTCTTGAATTTTAAAGCTGCCAGATGCTTGATATTGAGTTGGACACACTTCTCCGTGAAGTCGGCAAAGCTGCCCGAACATGCACATGCTTTTGAATTAAGTGATTTCAAATATGGTGTTCAGTAATCACTGTCTTATTTGCTTTTGCTGCATGTAATCAGATAATCTGTTATGATGAAGACGATATATCACGTCTACTCCCTCCGTCCTTAAAAGAGTATACTTCCAACTTTGTTGAAAAGTAAAAGTTTTTTATATTTAACCATATTTATATAATAATAGACCAACATTTATACCAGCAAATTAGTAGCATTAGCTTCATGATAAAATATATTTTCGTCATATACCTATTTGGTTTCACAAGAATTGACATGTTTTTGCACAAACTCGATCAAGTTTTGAGATAGTTTGACTCTCCAACAAAGTTGAAAGTATACTCTTTCAAAGACGGAGGAAGTAGTTACACTATTCACGATCTATATCTGAACGCGTGCATATTGACGATGCCTTGCGTTGCATGCTTAATGGATGTGCATGTACCAGCTACGACACTTGTGACCCAAGTTAATTCCCAGGGTCTTTCTCGCTTGCGACGGCCGCGACCCTGCTGTACATTGGCCATGCCGGCAAAACCTCGGGTGATTCACCAGCGCCTTTGCTATTAGCAGCATGACGTGATGTATCATGTATCCCATGGAAAGGAAGCCCCTCTCTATGACGCATGAGTGCCCAAAGTGAGACAAGTGAGGTTACTGGGGTGGAAAGAGTGGCCAAAGAGAGACAAGAATAGACGTTGCTGTTGGAAATATGCCCTAGAGGCAATAATAAATTGGTTATTATTATATTTCTTTGTTCATAATAATCGTTTATTACCCATGCTAGAATTGTATTGATAGGAAACTTAGATACATGTGTGGATACATAGACAACACCATGTCCTTAGTAAGCCTCTAGTTGACTAGCTCGTTGATCAATAGATGGTTACGGTTTCCTGATCATGAACATTGGATGTCGTTGATAACGGGATCACATCATTAGGAGAATGATATGATAGACAAGACCCAATCCTAAGACTAGCACAAGATCATGTAGTTCGTATGCTAAACCTTTTCTAATGTCAAGTATCATTTCCTTAGACCATGAGATTGTGCAACTCCTGGATACCGTAGGAGTGCTTTGGGTGTGCCAAACGTCACAACGTAACTGGGTGGCTATAAAGGTACACTACAGGTATCTTTGAAAGTGTCTGTTGGGTTGGCACGAATCGAGACTGGGATTTGTCACTCCGTATAAACGGAGACGTATCTCTGGGACCCACTCGGTAGGACATCATCATAATGTGCACAATGTGATCAAGGAGTTGATCGCGGGATGATGTGTTACGGAACGAGTAAAAGAGACTTGCCGGTAACGAGATTGAACCAGGTATCGGGATACCGACGATCGAATCTCGGGCAAGTATCGTACCGCTAGACGAAGGGAATTGTATACGGGATTGATTAAGTCCTTGACATCGTGGTTCATCCGATGAGATCATCGTGGAGCATGCGGGAGCCAACATGGGTATCCAGATCCCGCTGTTGGTTATTGACCGGAGAGTTGTCTCGGCCATGTCTGCATGACTCCCGAACCCGTAGGGTCTACACAATTGAGGGTCGATGACGCTAGGGTTATAGGGAAAGTATGTACGCGGTTACCGAATGTTGTTCGGAGTCCCGGATGAGATCCCGGACGTCACGAGGAGTTCCGAAATGGTCCGGAGGTAAAGATTGATATATAGGAAGTATGGTTTTGGCCACCGGAAGTGTTTCGGGCATCACCGGTAGTGTACCGGGACCACCGGAGGGGTCCGGGGGTCCACCAGGTGGGGCCACCAGCCCCGGAGGCCTACATGGGCCAATAGTGGAAAGGGACTAGCCCCTAGCTGGGCTGGGGCGCCTCCCACCAAGGCCCAAGGCACCTCCAAGAGGGGAAGGGGGCAAACCCTAGGCTCAGATGGGCCTAAGGCCCACCTAGTGGTGCGCCCCCCTCTCTCCCGCTTGGCCGCCCCCTAGATGGGATCTAGGGCTGGCCGTCACCCCTAGGGAGGGAACCCTAGGTGGGGGCGCAGCCCCTCCCCTCCCCCTATATATATATACTTGAGGTTTGGGGCTGCCCAACACATGTGATTCAATCTCCCTGTTGGCGCAGCCCTACTCCTCTCCCTCCTCGTCTCTCGTAGTGCTTGGCGAAGCCCTGCTGGAGTCCTGCGCTCCTCCACCACCACCACGCCGTCGTGCTGCTGCTGGATGGAGTCTTCCCCAACCTCTCCTTCTCCGCTTGCTGGATCAAGGCGTAGGAGACGTCACCGGGCTGTACGTGTGTTGAACACGGAGGTGCCGTCCGTTCGGCACTAGGATCATCGATGATTTGGATCACGACGAGTACGACTCCATCAACCCCGTTCACTTGAACGCTTCCGCTTAGCGATCTACAAGGGTATGTTGATGTACTCTCCTTCCCCTCGTTGCTAGATTACTCCATAGATTGATCTTGGTGATGCGTAGAAAATTTTGAATTTCTGCTACGTTCCCCAACAGTTGCGGGTGTTGGCGAGGGCGTTTCAGGAGTTCACGGAGGGATGCATGGGGATTTGTATGTTCAGCATCCGTTCGATCATTATATATTTTCGATTTCAATTTTGCGGGCCTCTTATAACTGAGAGAATATCTGCATGTTTCTCCCCCTTCTTTACAAGCATTCCAGATATATTCTCCCCTTGCTGCAGACCTATCGACCCCCATCCTTCAACATCCAGAGGGTGGCCAGCTCCAGAGAATCCACGATGAGTGGCTCACAGATCCGACACACGACACAGATTTTTTTTAGAACCGGGCTATTACCCCTTTCCATTGCAAAGAACGGAAATACAACCAGTTCAAGCTAGAAAAACAGGAGGGGGGAAAGAGGCATAGCGAGTTCTAGCACTACCAGGAAACCCACCATACTCGCTCGCCGTCGAAACGAGTATCATGGGGCGAAAACCTGGGTAGCACAACATAACACCTAACCTATTACATTCTCAAAAGATCAGATCAAAGTATCAAAACACACAGTCGCATGAAACTCGAAGGGGAAACAGTATTGGGATCGCACGCCCGTCATCTCCTCATCCAGCACACCTCCAGAGAGCATCAGGCACCTTGGATTGGTTTCTTGACAGCACCACACATCTTCATCAGCTGCATCGTCCCACTCCTGATCATCTCAGCTCCAGCGCGAAGATCCTTAGCGTCCTCTCCTTGTTGAAGCCCTGTCCAATATAAAAGAAAGGAACATAGAGAAAACACAATCTCAAAAGGAGTCTTAATTTGTTTCTCTTCAAAAGTAGCTCGATTGCGTGCCAACCAAATGGCCCAACATACGGCCGCTAGGTCCACCGTATGAAACTTTTGCTTCCCAGGAAGGAATTTGTGGCACCACACAAAGTATTGCCAGTAGTCCGACGGGCATCTATCGGTGCCAAGAGCTACTCCAATGGATCTCCAAACAATTCTGGCCACGGGACAAGTAAAGAACAAGTGCTTCACCGTTTCCACCTGTTTGCAGAAAGAGCAACAGGGATTCCCTGTCCAGTTTCTTTTGCTCATCACTTGTGTGGTAAGGACTGCATCTTGCGACATTTGCCACAGAAAGATCTTGATTTTAAGAGGGATCTTGGCTTTCCAAATCCATCTATAATGGCACCCACTCAGGGGTTTCTCCAGCATTTTATATACTGACTTAGTGGTGAACTTGCCATTCTGGTTGAGTCCCCAGAAAATACGACATCCCTCTCAGTAAGGGGGATTTTATTGACCACAGCACGCATATCTTCCCATTGCTTGGATAATTCAGGGGTAAGCCTACGTCTGAACATATAGGCGTCGTCAAGCCTATCTTTTCGGTCCAGGGTGCTTGTTGGGTAGTTGCAGATTTCGAACAAGCGCGGATACTGATCTTGAAATGGGGTCAGCCCATTTATCGGATCTTTCCACAACCTGATCAAGTTCCCAGCCCCAGTCTCAATCTTTCTGCCCATCATATATATATCTTTAATCTTGAGCAAAGCTTTCCAACAGGGCGAGTCAGAGAAATTGGGGGAAACTTCAGCCACGGAGGTGTTGCGAAGATATCTGGCCCGGACTATATCCTGCCATTGCCCGTTTTGTGTCTCTAATTTCCACCACCATTTGACCATGAGACTAATATTTTGCTTTCTAAGATCTTTAATACCTAAACCCCCTTTATCTTTGGATCTACATATCTTGCTCCATTTAACAAGATAGTATCTCCTCTTTTTGTTGCACCCTTGCCAAAAGAACCTACGTCTGTGTTTGTCTAGCCTCTCGATGAAAGTCTTATTCACGAGCCACATAGACATGTGGTAGAGAGATATCTGTGAGACAACAGAATCAAGCAAAGTGTGCCTCCCTCCTATTGATGCAGCGTTGCCGATCCAGGCCTTGAACCTCTTTCCTGTTGTTGGAAATCTTTGCTCTCATGGTTTACTTCGCAAGAGTCCGCTGGCAGTATAGCAGGTACTCCAGCTCCGAACCTCCCGGCGAGCCAGGTGATGTTGTTGCTGCCATCACTGCTGCCACCATTGCTGAAATACGGCCAGAGAAACCAAAGCTGACGCGCCTTAGCAGCTTCAAAGAACCGATACAGTTTGTCGACATGAAGGAGGAAGAGATCAAGAAGGTGATTTTTTTGAGCAAAAGAGGGGGAGGGGGTGGGGGCCTCCCCCTCCGATTTCATTAACAAAACCATCACGAATCCAGGTCCAGACCAGATCACCCTAACGAACTACTAATATCCATAAGCTACCAGTCATAGGCGAATTAAAATGAGCATCACCAACAGTTCTTACTAGCAAACCTAGGGCCACAAGCGGCCATTTCAGCACGAGGACGCAGCCCCCAGCAAGAAAAAGCGAAGGAAGCAAACAGAAAGCACGCGCGCGCAGGGGGTGGATGATCCTGCTGTTAGAACTCGGCCCACAGAATCGATCACATCAAATCACGATGAACACATGCGCACACGAAAACTTTTATAGCCAAGGGCTTTTGTCGTGCCCTTTGTTTCTCCTCTTTTTATTTTCTATTTTCCACGGTGTTACAACTTCACGACCAGGCTGTGTATATATAACAGCCAACCTAGCCGACCTAAACGCAACTCCAAGACCTACACGACAAGTGCAACATCTTGGCGGACACTTAATCCTAAACTGATTACTACTAGGACTCTGCCTCAACTAGACACGTTACATTGAACCGACTTGGACTACTACCTCACGTGTACATAGCCAAGTACTAATCCTATCCGTTCAAGACTAGTACTACTGCCACACATCACGTGCATGCATAGAAACTCATCTACTCAAGATTACAGCTAACAATCTCTCCCTAATCTTGACACTATGTCTCTGTGCTTCTTCTGATCTTGGCTTGTTGATGATCCGCCCCTTGTCGACTCATCTGCTCGCACCACGAAAAGTTAAATTACCGGCTAGATTGTTGCCAACATTCTCTCCCCAATTTTGACTTGGCGAATTTACGGACCACCTCAAATATGCCTTGGACTACCCAACCTCGCCAGTAACCTATGGAAAACCCCACCCGGTAGACTGCACCATCCACCCTAGCGAGATACATGCCGGCTCCTTGTGGATCACACCACCCCGTGCACTACACCATGCACTCCAGCCTCATATAGAGACATGGCCTCATTGAAGAGACTCACCTTCACTGGCTTACCGCCCCCACATACTTAAACTTGATCCTCTCGTCGGGACACACAGACGACCTGGGCACGCTTCATCTTCAACGCCTCCTCACAGAGACAAGCACTTGGACATGACGACGACGACGACGACTGACCAACCGACCGACCGTGCTAACCCGCATGACTTCTTGACTCATCAAACTCCCATGGAAGACGATCTTGACGACTTTCTGGCACCGCACCTTGGCACCACCGCTCCCGTCAACGATCTTCTTCCACCGCCTTGCCGACGACAACCCGCCGTCTCCCTCCATGTCGCTCCGACGAACGACGATCGCTTGTTCCTCCTTGCCGCTGCATCACCCAGCAACTCCATCGCCTGCTCTTTCTCGCCGCTGCACCACCTAGCGACCATATCGCCCACCCCGAGGCGCTAGCAGATCGCCACCCCGGGGCAAGCTCTTATACCAACTGTTGGAACTCGGCCCACAGGATCGATCACATCAAATCACGATGAACACATGCGCACACGAAAACTTTTATAGCCAAGGGCTCTTGTCGTGCCCTTTGTTTCTTCTCTTTTTATTTTCTGTTTTCCACGGTGTTACAACTTCACGACCAGGCTGTGTATATATAACAGCCAACCTAGCCGACCTAAACGCAACTCTAAGACCTACACGGCAAGTGCAACATCTTGGCGGACACTTAATCCTAAACTGATTACTACTAGGACTCTGCCTCAACTAGACACGTTACATTGAACCGACTTGGACTACTACCTCACGTGTACATAGCCAAGTACTAATCCTCACCGTTCAAGACTAGTACTACTGCCACACATCACGTGCATGCATAGAAACTCATCTACTCAAGATTACAGCTAACACCTGCTTCAGCTCGTCAGTCGAAGAACACCAAATCTCTATCCCTGCGATGCTCTGTAAACCTCACTTGCTACTTGCTCGATTAATTTTGCCCCCCAACATTTGTAGATTTTGTCCTGGGTTTTTTTCCTGCAAGACAGCCAAATCAACAATCCAATTGCAAGTTAGTTTCACCAAAGTCATAGGGTCATTAACCAATTTATCACAAAAAATTATATCATTTTGACATTTTGAAATAGCGCACAAAATTGCAGAAATTCCGACCAGCACCAGTTTTCTTTCTTCTAAATTGAATTTTATTATCCATGGGCCTAGACAATCATCAACTCCAACCGGAGCTGTTTGTAAATTGAATGAGCATTTTATTAGACTCCACGGTAACCTAGTAGCAAAGCAAGAGAAGAACAAGTGGTCTATGGTCTCTCTTGACCACAGTACACACATAACTGACTCCCTTTCCACCGTTTTTAACTAGATTATCTTTGGTCAGTATACTTTTGCTAGCAATAAGCCACATAAACATCTTGATTTTTGCTGGAATTTTACTTTTCCACAGAAATTTGTGGGGGAACCCAACCTCTGTTTTAACCAGATGTTGGTAAAGTGATCTCACAGAGAATTGTCTACTGGCTGTTAGCATCCACATTGGCTGATCTTTGCCCTTATGCATTCTCACTTTCTCACATCTAGCTTTCAAATTGTCCCACAAAGCTCTTTTGTCTTCAGTCAAATTTCTCCAGAACTTAAACCCATTCCACCCTATGCTGATGGCCTGGGCCACCGAGATGTCATAGTTCAGGTTAATGAAGTACAGACTTCGGTAGGCCTCTTTTAGAGGTTTGGATCCTACCCACCTGTCTTCCCAGAATCGTGTGTTTTTCCCATCCCCCAGTCTTTCTTCACATTATTATAGTAAATGTCTTTGATCTGCATTAGACTCCGCAAAAAATGAGAATCTCCAGCTTACTTTTTGATCCCAGATATACACTTTCCTTTCACATATTTATTCAAAAGTATTCTAACCCACATCCCATATTCTGTCTCTAATTTCTACAACCATTTGGCTAGCAGAGCTTTATTCATTATTTTCAGATTTCAAATTCCTAAGACCTCCCAGGTCTTTTGGTAAGCAGCATGTTTTCCAGTTAACTAAGTGATATTTCTTTTATCCTCATTCTCCTGCCAAACTAATCTGGCTCTAAAGAAGCCAGCGTTTTTCCTTATCCCTACTGGCACTACCAGAAAAACTGGGGTTGCCGACGGCCAAATCTATCCCGACGGCCCCTGTCGGCATCTATTGACCTATGCCGACGGCCAAG
The DNA here is from genome assembly GCA_034509565.1 of Triticum monococcum. Lineage (NCBI taxonomy): Eukaryota > Viridiplantae > Streptophyta > Magnoliopsida > Poales > Poaceae > Triticum > Triticum monococcum. Next base: position 705,215,756 of record CM067847.1, read on the forward strand.
GGTACGCCGTAGGCGTAGAATAGCCGTCGTCATACATCCATCTATGCCGACGGGGCCGTCGGCATAGACGAGGCCGTCGGGACCACCCGAGATACGCCTACGGGGCCCGTCGGCATAGGACAGGCCGTCGGCATAGCCAAGGCCCACCTGCCCGTTCAGCGCTGACCATTTGACGGTGTTGATCCTACGCCGACGGGCGGTAACGGCGGCCGTCGGCATATTTGTGGCAGAAGTATGCCTACGGCATAGCCGTCGGCATAGGCCCCTCTGCCACATCAACGATCCGTGTGCCACGCCACGTCATCGATCCGTGTGTGCACAGATATGCCGACGGCCTTGCCGTCGGCATACATGTATTTTACTTTATTTTTTATTTTTACTTTGTTTTGTTATTTTTACTTTATTTTAGTTTTTGCTTTTGCATAAGATAATTATGCCTTATCTAAAAAAACATACCCGATGGTATATCGATTGCCCCCCGTTACGAACGTCGCTATCGCCGTGTCACGGAGGGGGGAAACGGTCGACACGGAGGGAATTCTGGTTTGGGGGGGATTCGGGGTGTAGCTATGTCATCGAAACATCGCACGGGTCCCGATGCATATGTGAAAGTGTTCATGCATGCGTAGACGCCTGTCTTGGGGCTCCGGGGTGTGCCCCCCTCACAGACGGCGCTGCCGCCGGCACCTGGAGGGGGGAAACGGGCGCGTGGGGTCTACACGGAGAAGATCTTGCTGTGGGTCTGGCCCGGATGTTGCTCCAAAGTGTTCCGATGGGCTGACCTAACAAAACCGGGTGGGGAGGTCCACTGGTCAAAGCCCGTCCGTGCAAAGTCAAAGGGCTAGATCTCGTGGTCAAACGCTACAGGGTTAGGCGGGACGGGGGCACTGGGGGTAGCAATGCCACCGGAGCGTCGCACCGGGCCCTCATACATGCGGGGTGGTGTGGTGGCATGTCCGAAGAGGCGGGACGCATCTCGGGCGTGTGGCCCCCCCTCACGAACGGCGATGACACGGTAGTAGACGTTCTGCGGTAACGATGCAGCGTCAATATTACTAAATACTCGGAGCGCAATAAAATCATGAGTTTTTTTGCACGACGTGGGCACATGTGCTATAGGAACGATGGTATTTTTTCATAATTTTTGGTGATGGAGAAGTATCCGAAAAATTCCCTCTATGCGGATTGCCCTTCGCGTGTCTACGGCTGTGGCCGGTGGCCTCCGGGGGCTAGCATGCCGCCAAATCTTGCGTAGGCGGCCTCTCACAAGTCTGGAAGTGTTGTGGCAGTTGCAAACGGCCGGCACATGTGTCCGGGGTGTGCCCCCCTCATGGACGGCGCTGCAGCCGGCACCTGGAGGGGGAAACGGACGTGTGGGGTCTACACGGAGGGGATCTTGCTGTGGGTCTGGCCCGGATGTTGCTCCAAAGTGTTCCTATGGGCTGACCTAACACAACCGGGTGGAGAGGTCCACTGGTCAAAGCCCGTCCGTGCAAAGTCAAAGGGCTAGATCCCGTGGTCAAACGCTACAGGGTTATGCGGGACGGGGGCACCGGGGGGGGGGGGGGGTAGCAATGCCACCAGAGCGTCGCATCGGGCCCTCATACATGCGGGATGGTGTGGTGGCATGTCCGAAGAGGTGGGACGCGTCTCCGGTGCGTGGCCCCCCCTCACGGACGGCGATGACACGGTAGTAGACGTTCTGCGGTAACGATGCGGCGTCAATATTACTAAATACTCGGAGCGCGATAAAATCATGAGTTTTTTTTTGCACGACGTGGGCACATGTGCTATAGGAACGATGGTATTTTTTCATAATTTTTGGTGATGGATAAGTATTCGAAAAATTCCCTCTACGCGGATTGCCCTTCGCGCGTCTACGGCTGTGGCCGGCGGCCACCGGGGGCTAGCATGCCGCCAAATCTTGCGTAGGCGGCCTCTCACAAGTCTGGAAGTGTTGTGGTGGTTGCGCCCGGCACGCGTGTCCGGGGTGTGCCCCCCCCTCACGGACGGCGCTGCCGCCGGCACCTGGAGGGGGGAAACGGACGTGTGGGGTCTAAACGGAGGGGATCTTGCTGTGGGTCTGGCCCGGATTTTGCTCCAAAGTGTTCCTATGGTCTGACCTAACACAACCGAGTGGGGAGGTCCACTGGTCAAAGCCCGTCCGTGCAAAGTCAAAGGGCCCCCGTCCCGCGTAACCCTGTAGCGTTTGACCACGGGATCTACCCCTTTGACTTTGCACGGACGGGCTTTGAGCAGGGGACGTATCCACCCGGTTGTGTTAGGTCAGCCCATAGGAACAATTTGGAGCAACATCCGGGCCAGACCCACGGCAAGATCCCTTCCGTGTAGACCCGACGCGTCCGTTTCCCCCCTCCAGGTGCCGGCGGCGGTGCCGTCCGTGAGGGTTAGACGGGACGGGGTACCGAAGGGGGGGGGTAGCAATACCGCCAGGTGTTGCGGTGGGCCCTCCTACGCTTGTGGAAGTGTGATGGTACTCGCAGGCACCCGACACGCGGCTCCGGGGTGTGCACCCCTCACGGTCGTCGCTGCCGCCGTGTCACGGAGGGGGGAAACAGCCACGTTGGGCCGAAAACTCTCTATTCCGACGGGCAGAATGCAATCAAATTTTTTGTGAGAACCAATAAACATGTTTAATATTTATGTGTTAGGAAAAATGCACCTTAAAATAATGAAAAAAAGAATATACCTATGCCGACGGCTTGGCCGTCGGCATAGGCGTACATGTGGCATGCAGAGATATGCCGACGGCCAAGCCGTCGGCATATACTCACCTTATCCATCCCCCTGGGGCGCCCCGTCCACTCGTTCTCCTCCTCTCTCCCCGACCCCCCGCGCCTCCCAACCGCATCGCCGCCGCTGGATCCCGAACCGCTGCACCGCCCACCCTCCCTGCCGCCGTCCGCCCCCTCCACCCAAGCCTCGCCACGCCGCCATGTTGGAAATATGCCCTAGAGGCAATAATAAATAAGTTATTATTATATTTCCTTGTTCATGATAATCATTTATTATCCATGCTATAATTGTATTGATAGGAAACTCAGATACATGTGTGGATACATAGACAACACCATGTCCCTAGTAAGCCTCTAGTTGACTAGCTCGTTGATCAATAGATGGTTACGGTTTCCTGACCATGGACATTGGATGTCGTTGATAACGGGATCACATCATTGGGAGAATGATGTGATGGACAAGACCCAATCCTAAGCATAGCACTAGATCGTGTAGTTCGTATGCTAAAGCTTTGCTAATGTCAAGTATCATTTCCTTATACCATGAGATTGTGCAACTCCCGGATACTGTAGGAGTGCTTTGGGTGTGCCAAACGTCACAACGTAACTAGGTGGCTATAAAGGTACATTACAGGTATCTCCGAAAGTGTCTGTTGGGTTGGCACGAATCGAGACTGGGATTTGTCACTCCGTGTGACGGAGAGGTATCTCTGGGCCCACTCGGTAGGACATCATCATAATGTGCACAATGTGATCAAGGAGTTGATCACGGGATGATGTGTTACGGAACGAGTAAAGAGACTTGCCGGTAACGAGATTGAACAAGGTATCGGGATACCGACGATCGAATCTCGGACAAGTACAATACCGCTAGACAAAGGGAATTGTATACGGGATTGATTAAGTCCTTGACATCGTGGTTCATCCGATGAGATCATCGTGGAACATGTGGGAGCCAACATGGGTATCCAGATCCCGCTGTTGGTTATTGACCGGAGAACGTCTCGGTCATGTCTGCATGTCTCCCGAACCCGTAGGGTCTACACACTTAAGGTTCGATGACGCTAGGGTTATAAAGGAAGTTAGTATGTGGTTACCGAATGTTGTTCGGAGTCCCGGATGACATCCTGGACGTCACGAGGAGTTCCGGAATGGTCCGGAGGTAAAGATTTATATATGGGAAGTCCTGTTTTGGACACCGGAAGAGTTTCGGGGTTTATCGGTAACGTACCGGGACCACTGGGAGGGTCCCGGGGGTCCACCAAGTGGGGCCACCTGCCCCGGAGGCTTGCATGGGCTAAGAGTGGTGAGGGACCAGCCCCTTAGTGGGCTGGTGCGCCTCCACAAGGGCCCAAGGTGCCCAAGAGGTGGAAAGGGGGCAAACCCTAATGGGATATGGGCCTTAGGGCCCATATTGGGGCGCCTCCCCCTTCTCCCCTCCCTTGGCCGCCACCCCTTGGCCCCATCTAGGGCTGCCGCCCCCCTAGGGGTGGGAAACCCTAGATGGGGCGCAGCCCTCCCCTTCCCCTATATATATGAGGCCTAGGGCTGCCCCAAAACACACGCGATTAGATCTCTCTTGGTGCAGCCCTGTATCTCTCTCTCCCTCCTCTTCTGTGGTGCTTGGCGAAGCCCTGCAGGATTGCCACGCTCCTCCATCATCACCATGCCGTTGTGCTGCTGTTGGATGAAGTCTTCCTCAACCTCTCCCTCTCTCCTTGCTGGATCAAGGCGTGGGAGACGTCACCGGGCTGTACGTGTGTTGAACGCGGAGGTGCCGTCCGTTCGGCACTTGGTCATCGGTGATTTGAATCACGACGAGTACGACTCCATCAACCCCGTTCACATGAACGCTTCCGCTTAGCGATCTACAAGGGTATGTAGATGCAACTCTCCTTCCCCTCGTTGCTAGTCTCTCCATAGATAGATCTTGGTGATACGTAGGAAAATTTTGAATTTCTGCTACGTAACCCAACAGTGGCATCATGAGCTAGGTCTATTGCGTAGATTCTATGCACGAGTAGAACACAAAGTAGTTGTGGGCGTTGATTTTGTTCAATATGCTTGCCGTTACTAGTCTTATCTTGATTCGGCGGCATCGTGGGATGAAGCGGCCCGGACCGACCTTACACGTACTCTTACGTGAGACTGGTTCCACCGACTGACATGCACTAGTTGCATAAGGTGGCTAGCGGGTGTCTGTCTCTCCCACTTTAGTCGGATCGGATTCGATGAAAAGGGTCCTTATGAAGGGTAAATAGAAATTGGCATATCACGTTGTGGTCTTTGCGTAGGTAAGAAACGTTCTTGCTAGTAACCCATAGCAGCCACGTAAAACATGCAAACAACAATTAGAGGACGTCTAACTTGTTTTTGCAGGGTATGCTATGTGATGTGATATGGCCAAAGGATGTGATGAATGATATATGTGATGTATGAGATTGATCATGTTCTTGTAATAGGAATCACGACTTGCATGTCGATGAATATGACAACCGGCAAGAGCCATAGGAGTTGTCTTTATTTATTTATGACCTGCGTGTCAACTTAAACGTCATGTAATTACTTTACTTTATTGCTAACCGTTAGCTGTAGTAGTAGAAGTAATAGATGACGTGACAACTTCAAGAAGACACGATGATGGAGATCATGATGATGGAGATCATGGTGTCATGCCGGTGACGATGATGATCATGGAGCCCCGAAGATGGAGATCAAAAGGAGCAAAGTGATATTGGCCATATCATGTCACTATTTGATTGCATGTGATGTTTATCATGTTTATACATCTTATTTGCTTAGAACGACGGTAGTAAATAAGATGATCCCTCATAAAAAATTTCAAGAAGTGTTCTCCCCTAACTGTGCACCGTTGCTATAGTTCGTCGTTTCGAAGCACCACATGATGATCGGGTGTGATAGATTCTAACGTTCACATACAACGGGTGTTGATGAGCCTAGCATGTACAGACATGGCCTCGGAACACATGCAAACACTTAGGTTGACTTGACGAGCCTAGCATGTATAGACATGGCCTCGGAACGCAGAAGACCGAAAGGTCGAGCATGAGTCGTATAGAAGATACGATCAACATGAAGATGTTCACCGATGTTGACTAGTCCGTCTCACGTGATGATCGGACACGGCCTAGTTGACTCGGATCATGTAATCACTGAGATGACTAGAGGGATGTCTATCTGAGTGGGAGTTCATAAGATGAACTTAATTATCCTGAACATAGTCAAAAGGATTTTGCAAATTATGTCGTAGCTCACGCTATAGTTCTACTATTTAGATATGTTCCTAGAGAAATATTAGTTGAAAGTTGATAGTAGCAATTATGCGGACTAGGTCCGTAAACTGAGGATTGTCCTCATTGCTTCTTAGAAGGCTTATGTCCTTAATGCACCGCTCAGTGTGCTGAACCTCGAACGTTGTCTGTGGATGTTGCGAACATCTGACATACACATTTTGATAACTACGTGATAGTTCAGTTAAACGGTTTAGAATTGAGGCACCAAAGACGTTTTGAAACGTCGCGAAACATATGAGATGTTTCGAGGGCTGAAATTGGGATTTCAGGCTCGTGCCCATGTCAAGAGGTATAAGACCTCCGACGGTTCTTCTAGCCTACATACTAAGGGAGAAAAGCTCAATTGTTGAGCTTGTGCTCAGATTGTCTGAATACAACAATCATTTGAATCAAGTGGGAGTTGATCTTCCAGATGAGATAGTGATGTTTCTCCGAAGTCATTACCACCAAGCTGCTAGAGCTTCGTGATGAACTATGATATATCAGGGACATAAATGATGATCCTTGAGATATTCGTGATGTTTGACACCACAAAAGTAGAAATCAAGAAGGAGCATCAATTGTTGATGGTTGGTGAAACCACTAGTTTCAAGAAGGGCAAGGGCACAAAGGGATACTTCATGAAACAGCAATTCAGCTGCTGCTCTAATGAAGAAACCCAAGGTTGAACCCAAACCCGAGACTAAGTGCTTCTGTAATAAGGGGAACAACCACTGGAGCGGAATTACCCTAGATACTTGGTAGATAAGAAGGCTGGCAAGGTCGATAGAAGTATATTGGATATACATTATGTTGATGTGTACTTTACTAGTACTCCTAGTAGCACCAGGGTATTAGATACCGGTTCGGTTGCTAAGTGTTAGTAACTCGAAATAAAAGCAACGGAATAAACGGAGACTAGCTAAAAGGTGAGATGACGATATGTGTTGGAAGTATTTCCAAGGTTGATCAAATATCGTATGCTCCCTCTACCATCGAGATTGGTGTTTGCGTTGAGCATAGACATGATTGGATTATGTCTATCGCAATACGGTTATTCATTTAAGGAGAATAATGGTTACTCTGTTTATTTGAATAATACCTTCAATGGTCTTACACCTAAAATGAATGGTTTATTGAATGTCGATCGTAGTGATACACATGTTCATGCCAAAAGATAGTAATGATAGTACCACCTACTTGTGGCACTGCCACGTAAGTCATATCAGTATAAAACGCATGAAGAAGCTCCATGTTGATGGATCCTTGGGCTCACTCATTTTTGAAAAGTTTGAGACATGCGAACCATGTCTATTGGTGTATATGCATGAAGAAACTCCATGCAAATGGACCGTTTGGACTCACTTGATTTTGAATCAGTTGAGACATGCAAATCATACCACATGGGCAAAATGACTGAAAGCCTCGGTTTCAGTAAAATGGAACTAGAAAGCAACTTGTTGGAAGTAATACATTTTGATGTGTGCAGTCCAATAAGTGCTGAGGCATGTAGTGGATATCGTTATGTTCTTACTTCACAGATGATTTGAGTAAATGTTGAGTATATTTACTTGATGAATCACGAGTCTGAATTATTGAAAGGTTCAAGTAATTTCAGTGTGAAGTTGAAAGATTGTCGTAACAAGAGGATAAAAGATCTATGATATGATCATAGAGATGAATATCCTAATTACGAGTTTGGCACAGAATTAAGACATTGTGGAAATTGTTTCACAACTAATACAGCCTGGAACACCATAATGTGATGGTGTGTCCGAACATCATAAACTGCACCCTATTGGATATGATGCATACCATCATGTCTCTTATCAAATTACCATGATAGTTTATGGGTTAGGCATTAGAGACAACCACATTCACTTTAAATAGGGCACCACGTAATTTCGATGAGATGACACCGTATGAACTATGGTTTAGAGAAACCTAAGCTGTCATTTCTTAAAAGTTTGGGGCTGCGACGCTTATGTGAAAAGTTGATAAGCTCGAACCCAAAGCGGATAAATGCATCTTCATAGGACACCCAAAACAGTTGGGTATACCTCCTGTCTCAGATCCGAAAGCAATAAGGGATTGTTTCTAGAATCGGGTCCTTTCTCGAGGAAAAGTTTCTCTCGAAAGAATTGAGTGGGAGGATGGTGGAGACTTGATGAGGTTATTGAACCGTCTCTTCAACTAGTGTGTGGCAGGGCACAGGAAATTGTTCCTGTGGCACCTACACCAATTGAAGTGGAAGCTTATGATATTGATCACGAGACTTCAGATCAAGTCACTACCAAACCTCGTAGGATGACAAGGATGCGTACTACTTCAGAGTGGTACGTAATCCTGTCTTGGAAGTCATGTTGCTAGACAACAATGAACCTACGAGCTATGGAGAAGCGATGGTGGGCCCGGATTCCAATATATGGCTCAAGGCCATACAATCCGAGAGAGGATCCATGTATGAAAACAAAGTGTAGACTTTGGCAGAATGGCTCGATGGTCGTAAGTACAGATGGATTTTAAAAGGAAGACAGACAATGATGGTAAGTGTCACCATTAAGAAAGCTCGACTTGTCGTTAAGATGTTTTCCGACAAGTTCAAGGAGTTGACTATGATGAGACTTTCTCACTCGTAGCGATGCTGAGAGTCTGTTGGAATTATATTAGCAGTTACTGCATTATTTATGAAATCTTGCAGATAGGATGTCAAAAACCATTGCTTCCTCATGATTTTCTTGAGGAAAGGTTGTATGTGATACAACCGGAAGGTTTTGTCAATCCTGAAATATGCTAATAAGTATGCAGAGCTCCAGCAATCCTTCTAAGGACTGGAGTGAGCATCTCGGAGTTGGAATGTATGCTTTGATGATGATCAAAGATTTTGGTGTATACAAAGTTTATGAGAAACTTGTATTTCCAAAGAAGTGAGTGGGAGCACTATAGAATTTCTGATGAGTATATATTGTTGAACAGAAATGATGTAGAATTTCTGGAAAGCATATAGGGTTATTTGGAAAGTGTTTTTCAATGGAAAACCTGGATTAAGCTACTTGAACATTGAGCATCAAGATCTATAAGGATAGATCAAAACGCTTAATGGAACTTTCAAATGAGCACATACCTTGACATGATCTTGAAGGTGTTCAAGATGGATCAGTCAAAGAAGGAGTTCTTGCCTGAGTTGTAAGGTATGAAGTTAAGACTTAAAGCTCGACCATGGCAGAATAGAGAGAAAGGACGAAGGTCGTCCCCTATGCTTAAGATGTAGGCTCTACAGTATGCTATGCTGTGTACCGCACCTGAAGTGTGCCTTGCCATGAGTTAGTCAAGGGGTACAAGAGTGATCCAAGAATGGATCACAGGACAGCGGTCAAAGTTGTCCTTAGTAACTAGTAGACTAAGGAATTTTTCTCGATTATGGAGGTGGTAAAAGGGTTCGTCGTAAAGGGTTACGTCGATGCAAGCTTAACACCTATCCGGATAGCTCTAAGAAGAGATACCGGATACGTATAATGGAGCAACAATTTAGAATAGCTCCAAGTAGAACAGTTATTTGGAATAGCTCCAAATAGAGCGTGGTAGCTGCATCTAGGAGATGACATAGAGATTTGTAAAGCGCACACGGATCTGAAAGGTTCAGACCCGTTGACTATAACCTCTCTCACAAGCATAACATGATCAAACCCAGAACTCATCGAGTGTTGATCACATGGTAAATGTGAACTAGATTATTGACTCTAGTAAACTCTTTGGGTGTTACTCACATGGCGATGTGACCTTGAGTGTTAATCACATATCGATGTGAACTAGATTATTGACTCTAGTGCAAGTGGGAGACTGTTGGAAATATGCCCTAGAGGCAATAATAAATAAGTTATTATTATATTTCCTTGTTCATGATAATCGTTTATTATCCATGCTATAATTGTATTGATAGGAAACTCAGATACATGTGTGGATACATAGACAACACCATGTCCCTAGTAAGCCTCTAGTTGACTAGCTCGTTGATCAATAGATGGTTACGGTTTCCTGACCATGGACATTGGATGTCGTTGATAATGGGATCACATCATTGGGAGAATGATGTGATGGACAAGACCCAATCCTAAGCATAGCACTAGATCGTGTAGTTCGTATGCTAAAGCTTTGCTAATGTCAAGTATCATTTCCTTAGACCATGAGATTGTGCAACTCCCGGATACCGTAGGAGTGCTTTGGGTGTGCCAAACGTCACAACGTAACTGGGTGGCTATAAAGGTACATTACATGTATCTCCGAAAGTGTCTGTTGGGTTGGCACGAATCGAGACTGGGATTTGTCACTCCGTGTGACGGAGAGGTATCTCTGGGCCCACTTGGTAGGACATCATCATAATGTGCACAATGTGACCAAGGAGTTGATCACGGGATGATGTGTTACGGAACGAGTAAAGAGACTTGCCGGTAACGAGATTGAACAAGGTATCGGGATACCGACGATCGAATCTCGGGCAAGTACAATACCGCTAGACAAAGGGAATTGTATACGGGATTGATTAAGTCCTTGACATCGTGGTTCATCCGATGAGATCATCGTGGAACATGTGGGAGCCAACATGGGTATCCAGATCCCGCTGTTGGTTATTGACCGGAGAACGTCTCGGTCATGTCTGCATGTCTCCCGAACCCGTAGGGTCTACACACTTAAGGTTCGATGACGCTAGGGTTATAAAGGAAGTTAGTATGTGGTTACCGAATGTTGTTCGGAGTCCCGGATGAGATCCTGGACGTCACGAGGAGTTCCGGAATGGTCCGGAGGTAAAGATTTATATATGGGAAGTCCTGTTTTGGACACCGGAAGAGTTTCGGGGTTTATCGGTAACGTACCGGGACCACCGGGAGGGTCCCGGGGGTCCACCAAGTGGGGCCACCTGCCCCGGAGGCTTGCATGGGCTAAGAGTGGTGAGGGACCAGCCCCTTAGTGGGCTGGTGCGCCTCCACAAGGGCCCAAGGTGCCCAAGAGGTGGAAAGGGGGCAAACCCTAATGGGATATGGGCCTTAGGGCCCATATTGGGGCGCCTCCCCCTTCTCCCCTCCCTTGGCCGCCACCCCTTGGCCCCATCTAGGGCTGCCGCCCCCCCTAGGGGTGGGAAACCCTAGAGGGGGCGCAGCCCTCCCCTTCCCCTATATATATGAGGCCTAGGGCTGCCCCAAAACACACGTGATTAGATCTCTCTTGGTGCAGCCCTGTATCTCTCTCTCCCTCCTCTTCTATGGTGCTTGGCGAAGCCCTGCAGGATTGCCACGCTCCTCCATCATCACCACGCCGTTGTGCTGCTATTGGATGAAGTCTTCCTCAACCTCTCCCTCTCTCCTTGCTGGATCAAGGCGTGGGAGACGTCACCGGGCTGTACGTGTGTTGAACGCGGAGGTGCCGTCCGTTCGGCACTTGGTCATCGGTGATTTGAATCACGACGAGTACGACTCCATCAACCCCGTTCACATGAACGCTTCCGCTTAGCGATCTACAAGGGTATGTAGATGCAACTCTCCTTCCCCTCGTTGCTAGTCTCTCCATAGATAGATCTTGGTGATACGTAGGAAAATTTTGAATTTCTGCTACGTAACCCAACACGCCACCCCTATCCCCTCCCCCAACTCCGGCGCCGCCCCGCCCCCTCCACCCAAGCCTCGCCGCGCCGCCACCCCTATCCCCTCCCTCAACTCCGGCGCCGCCCCGCCCCTGCCCCAACACCGCCGCCACCCGCCATCCCATCCCCTACCGCTGTCACGCCGCCCCGCCCCATCAACACCGCCGCCCCCATCCCCCTCCCCTACCGCCGTCGCGCTGCCTCATCCCCCTCCCCTACCACCGTCACGCCGCCCCATCCCCCTCCCCTACCGCTATCGCGCCGCCCCCACCCCCTCCCCCACCGCCGCCGCACCGCGCCAAATCCGTCGTCGCCGCCGGGCCGGCCGGTCCCCGCCCTCGGCCGCCCCGTCCCCGGCGCCACTGCCCCGCTCGTCGCCGCCCTTCTCCGCCCCGTCGCCGCTCCGCCCTGCCTCTGCCTCGCCGGTGAGGCCCCCGCTTGCTGCTTGCACTGCTGCTTGCTGCTTGTTGCCGCCGCTGCCGCTTGCTGCGCTTGCTGCTGCCGCTGGTTGCTGCTTGCTGTGCTTGCTGCTATAGATTAGTTAGTTAGTTTAGGGTTTAGTTAGTTTAGGGTTTATATGGATATATTAGTTAGGTATATAAATAGTTAGATAGATGGATTATAAGATATAAAAATGTTGTTGATGGGTTAGTTGAGAAATAAAATTGTTGTTGATATATAGATGGATAGATGAGTGGATATTACAGCATGATATATAGATGGATAGATGAGATGTTATATATGTGGTCCGATGAGATGCTATATATTGCATATCCTACAAAAAAATTGGTTCGATGAGATGAATCAATGATGATGACGAATAGATGATGATGATGAATATCTGACGAATAGATGATGATGATTATAGTGTGTTTTGCTTACATGATGCAAAAATAAATGAATGCATGTTTAAATGTTTTAAACATGCTCTATGAGTTGTGATGTTCTAAATTTTTTGTCGCGATGGATTTTGCAGGCTTTGTGGTGTCGCATTTCTTTGGAGTGGCCGTTGTACGACGCGTTGTCCCCCTGAGCATCCCTCTGCTATTCGACTACTTCCTCTACAGCCGAGGGTGAGCTACAAGTCCATCTCCTCCATGTCACTAGATTAAATTTTCACATCAAGTCGCGTAACCTAGGTCTCCCGTCCAAAAGGGTTGCATCGATAAATATGCATTCAATTGCATATTTATCACCGCAGCTCTTTCAGATTGTCCAGCGTTTTCCATGGATAGCCCGAGGATGTGTAGATTGGGTATGTTCTCCATGTTCTACCCCATTCCGAGACAGGATTTCGGCGGCGCCTCCCCATTGTTCTCCGGAGCACATTCTCTCGGCTATTTGCCGAGACGTGTATCTGGAGAACAGCGGGGAGGTGCTGCCGAAGTTTTGTCTCGGAACGGGGTAGAATGGAGAACGTACTCAATCTACACATCCTCGGGTGGGATTAGGACCCATCTTTACCTATTAGAGATGTAGGTGGATTAAACGCGGTCGAAACTGAAAATTTGATGTGATTAATTTAAGTGAATCCTTAATTATGTTGTGTGGGTTGCAAAAGGCAGAGGATGGCAGTTAATCAGTGGATGTACAGTGGTTTTATCCGTCGGAATCAAGTAACATCAGAGTGGATCGTGAAAACCGATGTGTACTTGAAGGAGATATTCCGTCATCCAGTGAGAATTATCCCACCATGCCCCTATGCGAGATGTACCAGACGTCACCGTAGAAATCAGACAGACATGAGTGAGCACCTTCGCACGCACGGATATATGCCAAACTTTGACATGCCGCTGATAAACATAGCCGAGCAGGACCGTGGTAGAGAGGAGGTGATGCGACAATGCATCGATGGATATGAGGACGACGGGGTCAGCGCCATGCTAGATGATGTCATTGTTGCAGAAACGGCAAATGCGACACCTTCAGAGAATGAACCGGAGGAGCCGGAGGCAACCGCAAAGGCCTTCTTGGAGGTCTTGGCCTCGTCAAAGAAACCTCTTTATGCGGGTGCGAAAATATCTCAGTTGGATGCCATCTCGCAACTGATTGCAGTCAAGGCTGAGTATGGCTGTAGCCAGAAATGCTTCGAAGCATTCCTGGGAGTATGGGCTAACAGCCTCCCTGAGGGTCATGAACTGCCATAAAGCATGTACGATACAAAGAAAATCATGAAGGCACTCTCTATGGATTATGAGAAAATAGATGTTTGCCCGAAGAATTGCCTTTTATTTAGGCACGAGTATGCGGATGACAAGTACTATAGGAAGTGTGGTTCGTCTCGGTACATTGAGGTGGTTGGTGAGGACGGTGAGAAAAAGCAGCTAACCATCCCCGTTAAGGTTCTTCGGTATCTTGATTTCATAAAAAGACTGCAGCGCCTTTTCATCACGAAGGAGTCTGCCAAAATGATGAAGTTGCACAAGGAAGGTATAAGGTACAATCCAAAAAAAAATCGTACATCCATCGGGAGGGGAAGGATGGAAGTCATTCGATGAAGAATACCCCGAGGAAGCAGCCGAGGCTGGGAATGTCAGAATAGCCATATCAGGTGATGGGTTGAATCCATATGGTATGTTGTCCAATCCATACAGCTGCTGGCCTGTGTTTGTAATTCCGCTCAATCTTCCTCCCGGTGCCCTAATGCAACGGAAGACCATGTTCTTGTCGCTCATCATTCCGGGGCCTGACTACCCGGGGAAGCAATTGGGTGTGTTTATGCAGCCGCTTGTGGATGCTTTGCACCATTCTTGGTACTTTCTGAGGTTGACATACGACCGGGATCTGCAGAGAAATTTCTTGATGAAAGTTTGCTTGCACTATTGCATGCATGACTTTCCCGGCTATGCTCTATTCTGCGGATGGTGTACAAGTGGTAAGATGCCATGCCCAGTGTGCATGCAGGCTCTGCGAATGATTTGGCTAAGTAAGGGTGGCAAGTATGTTGCCTTTGACCTGCATCGACAGTTCCTCCCTCCAGACCATCCAGACAGGGAAGACAAGAAGAACTTCACGAAAGGCCGGGTTGTTCATGAAGTAACTGAGATTCCAACATTTTCGGGGGCAGATGTTCTTGCTCAGTTAAAAGCTCTCAAGCCTAAAGTCAAAGGCAAAGGCAAAGCCAAAGCCAAAGGTTTCGAGGGATATGGTGGACGCACAACTGGACGCACATTACCCCCTTCTCGCAGCTTCCCTATTTCAAGGACCTCAAACTTCCTTACAATATTGATGTGATGCACACCGAAAAGAATGTGGCAGTGTCCCTTTTCCAAATGATCCTCAACATTCCTGATAAGATGAAGGATAACGTAAAAGCTAGAGCCGATCAACAGAGAATTTGTGATAGACCACGCCTGAACATGAAGCCTCCCACAAGCGGTCGAAGAAACTGGTTCAAGCCAGATGCTGACTTTGTCCTTAAACCGCCAGAAAAAAAAGAAGTACTTATCTGGCTGAAACAAATTTTGAAGTTCACCGATGGTTATGGATCGAATATAAGTAAGGGAGTCAATCTTTCAATGGGCAAAGTGACCGGCCTGAAGAGGCATGACTACCATGTATGGATTGAGCGGATAATGCCGGTGATGGTTCGAGGCTATGTCCCCGAGCATGTCTGGCGAGTGCTTGCCGAGCTTAGCCATTTCTTCCGCACGCTCTGTGCTAAAGAAGTAAGTAAAGAGGTGATTGAAAAATTGCATAAGAAGGCACCGGAGTTGATAGTCAAGCTAGAGAAGATCTTTTCGCCAGGCTTCTTTACTCCGATGACACATCTCATTCTGCACCTCGTGAACGAGGTATTGTTGGGGGGACCTGTGCAAAATCACTGGCAGTACGGCCCTAAGAGGCAGAACAAGCATCTCCGATGGAAATGTGGAAACAAAGCTAAGATTGAAGCTTCCATAGCTGAGGCAGTTATCCTAGAGGAGGTGTCAGACCTCAGGACATCATACTATCCAGACCACGTTCCCCATCTGCATAACAAGGTGCCTCGATACAATATAGAAGAGCCCAAGTATCAACCCAGGCTCGATCTATTCAACGCGCAAGGTGGGAGGGCTGGGGCCTCGAAATCTTATAACATGCCACGACAAGAGTGGGAGGACCTCATGTTCTATATCTTGCACAACATCAAGGAAGTTGAGGAAGTGTGGAGGAGGTAATACCACTACACCATTCCTTTATGTCTTCCACATCATCATGTTTCATGTTCACTTAGTCCCGGTCTAACACCGCTTATCTTTTTTTAGTGATTTCGTTCAAGAGGAATGGACGGGAGTGAATCCTCCTACTGAGGCAGAGGCACTTACTCTTCTCCGTCATGGAAACCATGGACGTAAAAAATTTGTTGCTTGGTTCATGGAGAAAGTAATTTTCCACACTCCCCTATTAAATACCTACTTCAACATTTATTAGTTAACCGAACTAATGCACGCAACAATTTCCATTATACTTGTAGGGAAAAGATCCGAACATATCTATGGATGATGAATTGAGATGGGTTTCCATGGGTTTTGACCCTGCCGTCATGACATGTAAAAAGTATGATGTGAATGGGTATCGCTTCCATACAGAGGAGCACCAAAACAGCCGCCCCGATCCCAAAACTATAAATACTGGAGTGTACACCCCCGGTCAAAATTCAGTAGACTACTACGGAAGGGTACAAAATATATGCGAGGTTAAATTCCGCCAGGGGCGTGAGACCCTAAGTCTGCCTGTGTTCAAATGCCGATGGTTCGATCCGCGGGAGGGGGTAAAACATACGCCTTCCATTGGTTTGGTCGAAGTTAAACCATCAACCGTCTATGCCGGAGCCGATCTCTTCATTGCGGCTACCCAAGCTACACAAGTATATTATCTGCCTTACCCATGTCAGAAAGTGTATCTAAAGGGTTGGGAAGTTGTGTTCAAGGTGTCGCCACATGGTAAGCTACCAGACCCGAATGAAGACGATTACTACAACATTAACCCCATGACATACAAGGGAGTGTTCTATCAAGAGCAACCTGATGATGATGATGATGATGATGTTGTTAGAAACGATGACACTAGACCATTGGGTGATGATGATGTGGACCCAAACGTCGACGATGCACGGAATGATGGTGAGACCATTGTCAATGAAAATGACATACTTATGCTAGAAAAGTTAAACGAAGACGCTGACGACGAGGAAGAGCCTCCACCTCCGTCGGACAACGAAGATGATATGATTGATAGTGATGATGAGACGGACCGAGAAAGAGGTTACAACAGTGATGATTCATATGGGTTCTAGCAGATGTACGTTTCAAGTATTTTTTTTCTATAGTTTAGGAATATGCCTTTTTATGCATTTTTATTAATGTGTTTATTATCATGCCTTTTCCTTCATTTCATTAATTACTAATTGCTTTTTCTCTTTTCAATGCAGGTTCGTGGAACATGGGCAAGGGGAAGGCCGACGGCGTGGGTTTCCTACGCAAGGTCGTCGGCCTGCCTAGTCGGAGTGGTCGAGCACGTAATCCTCCCCCTCTGCTACTTGACGATGACTCCTCACAGGGAGGTCGAGGGAGAGGTGTCCCTAGAGGAGGAGGGGGCGGGGGGAGAGCCTCTAGAGGACGAGGTGCTGGGGGGAGAGCCACTACAGGGGGTCGCGGCCAGAAAAAGCACACCCTCACCGACTTAGGGGTGTTGTCTTCGAGGCCCTCCTCTAGTGAGGTACCCTCCTCTAGTGAGGTACACTCTAGGGAGGAGGAGGAGGAGGAGGTGGTGGTGGTGGAGGAGGAGGAGGAGGAGGAGGAGGAGGTGGAGGACGAGGCAGGCGAGGAGGAGGAGGAGGAGGAGGAGGAGGTTGGGGAGGAGGTTGGGGAGGGGGAGGTAGGCGAGGAGGAGGGTGGTGGCGGGGATGATGGTGGTGATGGGAAGGGGGTTGACGAGAAGGGGTGGCTGCGTGGTAACGCAAAGCTACCAAAGCAGGTTCCGGCTACTAAGGAGCAGAAGTGGCTCATTGAGCCCACGGGAAAAGAGTAAGTGGTTCATTATTTTGCTTGTCACATGCTTATTCCGGTTGTTATTTATTTTGCTTGTCACATGCTAATAGTCCATTCTTTTGCAGCAACTGGATATATTCTAAAGGGGTCCGTATTCCCAACGGCTTCATCACCGTCTTGCTGAAGTTATACTGGTCGGGGTTGTACTGTCCGGATACAGTCAGGCAGCCGGCTCGTCGGGTTTTGGCCACGAGCTGGGACCACTGGGAAGCGGCCCGCCACGCGGACCATGAGACCCATGCCAAGGCCGTGATCACTACTTTCTGGGTGAGTTCTCTTCAGAAGAACAAGTCCATTCTAGTTTCATGAAAGTGATTTAACTCATGGCTTCTTCCATTCTTGTTTCATGTATGATTGTAGAAATTCTATCGAGTTCTTCCAGAGCACAGGGCTAGAGCGGACCAGATCGTGCTGCGCCAATGCAAGAAGAAGGCCCGCCAGATGCAGTACGAGGTGTGCTATGTGGCCATCTCCACATACCACCACGACTATCTTGGTGTGAAGATGACCAAGGAAGAAGCGCGGAGGATGGGCATTACCTTGGAGAGGCCCGAGTTCTTGGCGGTAAGTATAAAAGATTATTCATTATGCTTTCATATATTATGCTTTCATTACCTTGTGGTACATTATGCTTTATGCTTCCATAACACCAATTTGGACACACCTACATGCCATTATGCTTTTATTATGTAGGTGTGTCCAAATTGGTGTTATGGAAAAGACGAGTCCTGGGTGGCATTGGTGGATCTTTGGTGTGATGAGGCTGGAGCCTGGGCGGCTATGAGAACCAAAAATAAGGCTAACCGAGGGACGGAGGGAGTACATGCTTAGGGAAACCGAAACCACTATCTCCACAAGGCAGTTAATGTATGACTAACCCCATTAAACATTCTTCTTCTTTTATTTACCATCACTTTCTTATGTATGACTAACCTCTGTTTGGTGGTGCAGGAGGAGAAACTGAAGCGGCCGCTCTCACACATGCAGGCGTGGGAGATCGCCCATACGCGGAAGGACCCCAAGCCTGGCGAGCCCAAGTACTACGGCAAGAAGACCGCAGGGAGGAAGAAGGCCTACTCCGAAGCGTATCTGAAGTTACATCCAGACACACCTGACCCCATTGCGGCACCTCTGGACGACATGGCGGTGGTGAGGATGGGGCCCAAGGAGCACGGTCGGGAGGCGGTTCTCGATGCTGTGATCACTCCTAGTATCTCCTACACACAGCTTCGTCGGATCGACACGAGCCTGAGCCAGCGCACGAGCCAGCCAGTGACTAGTACACAGTCCCTCTTTCAGGAGCAACAATCTGTAAGTATTTTCCCTCTTATCTTCATTGCTCACTTCATTTTCCGCATTTAGTAGTTTTATGAGTTCCATCATGTCATACCGTAGGCCTACCTGGAGTACACACGCCAGGAGACCATGGCGTGGCATCAGAGGCTTTATGAACACCAAGTGCCAAGGGATAGCCAGATGCAGCAGGCTTTTCACGATATGGCGGCCGGCAGGTGTCCTCAGTTCCCTCCAGCACAATGCCCTCTAGCACAACCAGTGCTGATGAGCTTTGAGGAGTTTGTGGCACAGAACGCTGGCCCCTCGCCGGTTAGTTCATCCCCAATCTATTCACCCAAAGCATGTCATGCCTTTCAACACAGTCATATATCCCGTGCATATGTCTTTTCAACATCCAGGGAACATGTGGATTTACCGTTGGCGGTGGTCTTCGCAGCACTCCGGAGACACGGAGCCCGACCACTCCGATCCACGGAGGCGGAAGCGGAGGTGGAGGCGGAGGCGGTCTTGGCGGTAGTGCTGCCGCTAGCAGTGACAACCTGGGCTTTGGCCGTCTTGGCGGTGACGACCTCCGCGGTGCTCGATGATCCTTGTGTGGTGATGATGCTTGAGATGACTTGTGTGTGGTGATGATCATTTAGATGACTTGTGTGCTTCTCTATATGCTTATGCTTATGTTGGTTGTGATGATGTTCATTTAGAGACTTGTGTGTGATGATGCTTACGCATATATTGTTGTGATGGTGCCGGATGATATCCCGTTGTGTTTTATATGTCTATCCCATCATATATATCTGCTGATATGTGCTGCTATTTGAATTGAATTGATCTGAAAATAAACAGAAAAAAGAAAAAAAACAAAAGCAAACTAGCCGTCGGCATAGGGCTAGCGTGAGCTCCCAGTAGCTGACACGTGGCACCTATGCGGACGGCCTAGCCGTCGGCTTAGTTTAAAAACTGTGCTGACGGCTAGGCCGTCGGCATAGGCGCCCACGTGTCAGCTACTGGGAGCTCTGTATGAAGGACTATGCCGACGGCCTGGCCGTCGGCTTAGTTTCAAACTATGCTGACGGCCCAGCCGTCGGCATAGCCCTGGTCCACGAGCAGCGGCTGGTTGCCACGTCGCACACCTATGCCGACGGCGACCGTCGGCATAGTTTTTAACTAAGCCGACGGCTAGGCCGTCGGCATAGGGGTGCCACGTGGCGACCAGTCGTTGGGCAGACTTGACGGCGGCCGCCATTAGGCGTGATCGTTGCCGACGGCCGGAGCCGTCGGCATAGATGTACAGCCCCCGTTGGCGTATCATATATGCCAACGGCTTTTCTATGCCGACGGCCTCCTTGGCTGTGCTGACGCATATGTTGCCTACGGCCCTATGCCGACGGGGGCCGTCGGCATAGTTCTATCCCGACGGGACTCAGGCCTATGCCGACGGCCCTGGCCGTCGGCATAGGGGGCGATTCCGGTAGTGTGGCAAGGGGTAGAAAGACATCATGTACATGGACATATTTGTCAGACAAGCCTGGACTAAGGTAACTCTCCCTGCCATATTTAATAATCTCCCCTGCCAGCAAGCACATCTTTTTTCTATTTTTTCTGTAACATTTTTTCAAAATTTGTTGCCCAACCTCACATAAGTTACAGGTAGCCCCAGATATTTAAAGGGAACTTCCCCTCTCTTACAAGTAAATATCTCCTGATATATCTCATTTTTGTCTCTGGCTCCCCCGAAAAGGAAAACCTCACTTTTATGAAAATTAATAGTCAGCCCAAACATTTGTTCAAAGGCTGTGAGTATGAATTTTATGTTTTTTGCACTGTCTTCATCATCTTCCAGCAGGAATATAGTGTCATCTGCATATTGTAGCATGTTCACTCCATTTTCTTCATCTGCATGTTTGGCCTTATCTAGAATAATAGCCAAAGCATCTGCAGCCATGAAACGAAGATCGAGCAAAAAAGATACTCAGGCCACCGGACCTGCATACTCGGACTCTTTAACATAGAAATTGATATTTCTTACATGACCAAGATACTTAGCATATTCTGAAGTAGATAACAACAATAGACTTGACACTTATAGTAGGATTCAAATATCCATTTTTCACAGTTATTTGAATTCTATCTCGAATATGCGGTATCCTGATCTGGACAGTCTTGCATGGGCGCAACACCCATAACTGATTCCCCCCTTTCTAGTCCTCTAAATAACAGGCTACTTAAAATAAAATATGGCTCCTACTCCCAGATTAACCGATTGCTGGTGCTATACTAAATTGATTCATGGGATCAATGTTGAAGAGGAAAATGCCCTGCCTCTTCTTTTTGGGATCACAAGGAAGGACCAGAACAAATTTGCTAACAGTCCATCGCTACGAAGATAGCTGAACGGTAAGAAGATTTGGGAGCAGAACATCGGTTAGAGAAGATGTGGAGATCAACATATTGAAAAATTACTCTCCCCGCCTCGGAATATGAGTCACAGTTTGATCTTTATTTCTTGATTCATAAAATATTCTTACATTGCTTGACTAGTAACTGATAATACCATGACACCGCAATATCGTACTTGACCCCTAAGTTAGATCCAAAGGATAAGGCACTACCGGAAAATCCCGGTTTCCCATGTGTTAGCCTATAAGCCGAGTGCATTTTTTGGGCACCCGGCTTATGCTCCTCTATGCCGAGTCTCGAGAGAAAAACACCCGGTATATATGACGAATTCAGCATATGGTCATCTGTAAGCCGACTTCCGCAAAAAAGCTCACGACTTATATGAACCACACGGTATCTACGCGAAAAAGTACCCGGCTTACAACACACCCTCGGCAAAGGCATCTTCCACATGTCTGCACCGGAAGTGGTTGAAAGCACCGTCACGGAGCAGCATATAAGCCGTGTGTCCAAAGCAGGCACTCGTCTTACATTGTCTATAAGTTGTGTACCCTACGTAAGCACTCGGCTTATAGGACATATAAGCCGTGTGCTAGATGAAAGCACTAGGCTTACATTTTGCGAATTTTTCGCAACGCGTAACATTTGTGCGAAATTGGTTTAAGATGGTTTTCATTGCATTTTATTTACCTACTTAAGTAGTATTATTATTCTCACCTATTTTCTGTCGACTAGTTTTCATGGGTCTTATTTGTGAAACTCTCAATTTAACACCACTTTAATATTTTGATGACTCTTTCGACACCCTAGCGTATCCGCCACCACACTTCTAGACGTGTAAGAGGCCCCGACGCAAGATTTGGCGGCATGGCTAGCCTGCCGGCCACAATCGTAGACACATGAAGAGCAATCCGCGTAGAGGGGAGTGTTCAGATACATTTGCATCATAAACAATTATGAAAAATTATCATTCGTCCTATATCACATGTGCCCACGCCGTGTAAGAAAATCATGATTTTATCACGCTCCGAGTGTTTAATAATATTCACGCTGCACCGTTACCACAAAACGTTTACTATGACGTGTCATCGCCGTCCGTGAGGGGGGGCATACCCCGGAGCCGCGTGCTGCCTCTTCAGACATGCCACCACACCTTAAGGTATGTATGAGGGCCCCGCACGATGCTCCGGTGGCATTGCTACCCCCCAGGCCCCGTCCCACCTAATATTGGAGCGGTTGACTAGGAGATCTAATCCTTTGACATTCGCTAGACAGGCTTTGACCAATGGATCTCTCCACCCGGTTGTGGTAGGCCAGCCCATAGAAACACTTCCGAACATGGTCCGGGCCAAACCCACCGCAAGATTCCTTCCGTGTACCACTCGTAGGCACTCGGTTTATACTGACGGTGACACGTGGCCGTTATCTCCCGGCTGCCGTTATTTTAGTAAGACGAGAGCCTCATATAAATACACGGCTTATATATAAACCGAGAGTTTTTCCACCGGCACTCGGCTTATAGCATACAAGCCGATCGAGTGTAAACCGTGTCATATAAGCCGGGAGTTTTACTCAGCTTATATATAAACCGAGTTTATATCGATATAAGCCGAGTTCTTTGGATACATGGCTTTAATTTTTTTTTCCTGTAGTGAGGGTCATGTGCCATGTGCTAGTGCTGCCGAGTAGCCATCACAAATCCCAGCGTCCATGTCAATTTTTACTCGCTTTAGGGTCTTATATGCTAGCTTGAAGTACTATGAATTAACTACTGATCTTTATTTGCCTACCCTCCAATTACTCTTCTTTATGCAAGTTTCCTTCCTCTCCTTCCCTCGTCTTTAGCCACATGTTGTTCTATTTCAGATACTTCAGTTGCTCCGGCGATAGAGACTAGTTTGATCAACAACAGAAATGATGAGAGTGGTGTTATCATTTGCATTATTTCGGCTTAGGAGACACGGGGACAAATAGATGTGCAGGTGTGCACACTCAGACTTGGCTTGGAGAACAGAAGGGTAGATGGGCTTTTGTCTACGGAGGTTCTACTAAAAAAATAGCATGCTGATGTGAACTGACGGTTCGTTCTGAGGCTGTACTTGTATTAGCTCATCGTTGCTTCGTGGACTCCTGGTTCGATGTTGTATTTCTCTCTACAATTGTCGTCATCGCCCCCTCATGCAAACAATCCATGCGATGGCAACTCGCCCTGGATGGCACATGCGCTAGCATTGGACATTACCCAGTGGGAGCAAATAACCTCTACTAGATCGGGAGCGCGCCTTGCCGCGAGGGTGCCGGTCCCAACGTTTTGATGATGCAAGTAGTGCTAAGTTAGTAGAAATCCGGGTTTAGCGTATGAATTCAAACATGATAACAAAATAAAGTGAAGAAGAAACATTCATTTGTGACAGAAGAAAGACATAATGGAGTTAAATATCATCATGAGATTATAAGGCAACATTGAGTTCAGCGTACTCATAACACCACAAAAGATAACGACTCATCATTAAGTTCGATACCAAAAGTGTTAATACAGGAGAGGAAGTAATAAAAGTAGGAACATAATGGAGCACCCATGCTTTTAGCACAGAGAACTATTATCTTTGACATAGAACCTGTACTTGTGAATTAGTAGGCGATATGAGCGTGCTGCTGGAGAGTGCATTGGAATTTTTCCTTTGCTTTCAGTATAGTAGCTCAAATCTTGACACATCAAGTTTGCCAAAATGCAATAGATCAAAAGCTATGCAGTATGATAAATCAGAATTAGAGCGAGTTATTTATATAGAAAGCAACACACTCCACAGATCTTTCATAATAATTATATCAAGTCATTTGTGCAGAAAGAGAGAGACTGAAGTCTGGGAAATGCATTATAGGGTAGCCGTACAGTAGAGAATACGTATCTCATTGCTCTCAGAAGTGTAGAAAAGCACAACCACACTAATTGTGTTCTGTGATGAGTACATCCTTAGACGATAAATGACTACGAATTCTAAGATGATCCAACATGGTATAAAGAATGGTCCTGGCCAAGATTCTCACAATAGTATGGTCAACCTGAGTCGTTGAAAATGGTTTAGAGACAACTTAGATAAGTGGTTGAAATATATAAGCAATAAAGAAAGTACATGCACATGACAAGAGACCAATTCTAATTGGATTTCTTGCACGAACAAAGATACATGATACAAAGCCTTTTTACAAAGCAAGTTGATAACTTTCGGCAAACCTTATAGGTGGACGAACCCAATAAGAAACTAAAACTTTGAAATCATATTCTGCTAGGTTTCTTTAATTATTTTCAACATGAGAATGCAAGAAACTCATTTCCATGTGAAACCTCGGACATTAATGGATACCCCATCAAGCTAGCATACACAGTTCATCTATAAACTCTACTCCTATTAACTAAATCAAGCTAGCAGACACAATTCATATCCAAATAGGATTACATCTCTTGGGGTCTGGTTACCCAAGTCCAACCAGAGATCCTCACATGGGTTGGGGGTGTAGAAGAGCAAAAGGAGCCTACTTGCAAGAAGAAGCCAGAGTCCAGGGTCAGGCAAGTGCACATGTCGTCACAAGCACCATTGCGGGTCCTGATCCATATCCCCTGCTTCGTCATATGATGCCACTTGAAAATACAGTAATTTACTGGGAGGGAAAAAACACTACCTTTCATACCCGGGTGGGAGGGAAAAAGTCAATTAGTGCAGAAAAGAGAGATTCTTCTTGAAAGAACATCAAATTTCACGGGTCAGTGGCAAAGCAACACTACAAACAAAACAAGGAATAAACAATTAGTGCAGAAAAGATAGACATTAATATCTTGAGAGTGCTTAATTGCACTACCTATATATTCACACTCACATATGTAGTCGAAATTTTTCAAAATTGAAACATTATTGGCATCAGTACATAAAAGTGAAAAAATGAAACTTTTTGATGCAGTGAACTTATATCTGCAACTTCAGTAGACCACATATGCAATCTCGTTGGCCGCATTTGCAATCTCGTTGGTGCGAACTTACTGACCAAGAGACAAATTGAAATAAACCGTCACTAAATTCAGATAGCATATATAGGTTAATGTGTCTGTACACAGGTATGAATAGAAGTCAAATACACTATGAAAAGTATAGGTTCATCCTACGCCACCATATGTTATTCTGCATCTACTGAGACACGCCAGCGTCACCAACTTTCCTTGCAACAATGGCAGTAAAAATTGTTCAAAATTTACCTTTAGTAGTACAAACAACAAGTTGATCAGCGGCCAATTGCTTGCATGATGACAACCGCTGAACTGATAGTGTTCTTGACAACAATTACATGAGTCTGCAGAAATTGCAAATAAGAATTGTTTCACATTTTTTAGACAAAACATGAGTACTTCATTGTCATCAACAAATAAAACATTCAATGTGTTGCAGGTTTCCATACAAGAGCAGAAGAATTTTCATTATAGTGTATAGCTTCCAATATCTATGTACGCCCTTGACTGAATACAACAGGAAGAGCATAAATCTGCTGTTAATCAAGAGAATGAGGCTAAGACTGACCATGGACTTTCAAGTAGTAAACCACGATTCCAGATTTATGACCCTAATAGATCAAGAAAGAGGGGAGAGCAGGGTTTTGCACAAGAATAATACCTTCCATAGGAGCCCAAAATAATAATTCTTGCATCACATGGTTCAACATCTTCAGCTTGAAGTCGTTCGTGATCCTGCAACAACAACCATGCAAGGAAAAAAATAATCAAAACCCAAAGTAAAGGAATGCAAAAATGTCACCACAAGCAGAAATGTACACATACAAAAAATACGATGCCATCTCACGGAGGCTGGAAGGGGCAAGAAGTTACTGGAGTTTTCCGTGTGGCGGCAATGCTTGCTGCTCCTACACCCATCCAACCAAAGTAAGGGAACATTTCTGTAGATCAAATAAAATAGTCTAAGAAAACATGCAACTATATACAACATCAGTGGGAAGTAAACTAACATAGTCCTCTCTGAAGCAAGCATTTAGCAACAATGAGCATAAAAGAGACACGGGAGATGCATAACTGAGATTAAAATCAACCTTTTCATCTTATTGGCTCTGCACTGGAAGAGGAAAACACAACATCCAATTTTGAAGACTTAGCTAATTTACTTTTGTGGTACCAACTAATGCTAGACCAAAGTCAGTTAATAAGAATTGTTGTCTGATGAAACTACACCATTGGGGACAAGAGCCGACACCTCAGAACCAAAACATTAGCATTTCACATTTGTGTTTCTACCTTTCTCTATTGGCTTTACGAGTTTATGTACCTGAACGGCGGCCCTATAATTCCTATAATTAATGCAAGTGTTAATTTTTTGCCTCTGCTCTAGTGTGAGGATTCAAAATCTGTGCCAAAAACATACTGGCGGATCTAGTGTGAGGATTAAAAATATGTCCCAAAAACATACTCAGGTTCTCAACTTCTCAAGTAAAGATAAGTGCCTGACACACAAATAGATGCATTATAGCCAAACATTTTCAGGTTCTCAACTTCTCAAGTAATCAATTTTCAACCACATGTTATATTCTTTAAAAGGTGTGAGTTGAAATGTGTAAACTGAACCATGACAATCCTTTTTCTGTAGTTTAAATAACTCCCTATGCACTCTTGGCCTTCTTATGTCCATATAAATTATAAAGCACTTTCAGATTTCTCAAGCTCTACTTCTCTCTGACAACATGGCCATTACCCTACTGATTCAATCGATTAACTCTGAACATGTTGCCAAAATCATCCAACGAATGGCAGCAAGTCGGGCAGAGAGGATGGCGCTGGACTCACCCATTTGATTTCTTACCAAGGAAATCTTTGTCCTGTGAAGCAAAGAAAGGAAGATGCAAATAATCACTAGACAAAACTAATCAAACCAACAGATTTATTTTCTGGAACACTTGCCTTCCAGATTAAGGTCTAAAATTTCAGAATCTTAGGGCAAGTCTAAAAAACCTCCCAGCTCTTGGCAGATCATGTCCATTTGACAATGTGTCAAGGAAAACATGAGTACGCGCCTAACAGATATTGTCCACACTACCTCACAAAGAAGATCCTAATAGTATTTCAATAGTACATGGCTATAACCATCAGTGGCAAGCTGTCAGGTTAAGGGCCAAATATTATCTATGCGTGAACATCGTCTGCCGAATGGCAAGCAAACTGAACATCATCTTCTGCGGAGGTATACAGAATGGATTCACTGAAAACAAAATATCCTAACTTTGATGTTAAACAGGAGTTACCAAAAAATGAAAAGGAAATGTCAATGATTCCTAATATTTCTTACATAATTTGCAGCACAACATGTTTTAGCCTGTAGGCTGACTCAAAATCGCTAACACAAAAATGGTTTCTCATGCTCATACACACTGATTGAGTAAGGCAAGACTAATAATCAGGGTAAACTGTTAGCTGCTTCAGTCCTTCTCGGCCTGTATTTGTAGTTAAGAATCTGCATGGTGCATTTTATAAGCAAGCAAATTAAAATACGCATTGTTACATCATTATTATCAGAAGTACAAAACTATCATGAACTTCGCTAAGCCTAAGTGGTAAGATAGTTTGCACACACACAAAATTCACAAATTTTTCCTCTGTTTAACAATTTGAGTGTTCGATTCTCTTGGTTTAGAAAACATTTTCTGGTTCAATTTTTCTCTGGAACATTTGTACAAATGGGTAAGTTTAAAATTTAAGCAAAATAGAAAAGGATGGTAAATAAAGTGAAATTTCTTTGGACATATTTTCATGTACTCACCTCTCCTTCATCAAGTCCTACATGAGCAAGCAGCAGCTACAACACATGAACGACATAGGGAAGTTACTGGCGAGCAGCAACAGCAAGGGCACGGCGAACAGGGCCAGTAAGCAACAGCAGCTCAACAACAAATTGATTCAAATAGATGAAAAGGGGCGAGATTACCTGCTCCAGCTTGCTTGACGTTGGGAGGAGAGGCTGTGGCACTTGGGGACGGTTATGGTCGAGTCTAGGCAGCAGCGGCAACTCCATATGGCGGCGCCGGCGGCAACAGCGGCGAGTCCAGGAGGTGGTGGCAGCGGCGAGTCTAGGAGGTGGGATTTGGCTTGGAGGGAGCCGATGTGCTCCTCCCATCGATGGTGATGCCTTCGAGAGGAGCAGTTGCGCGAGCATCGGCCGCCGCTCCTCCCGGCGACGACGATGGCGACGTCGTCGAGGTGAAGGAGTGGCATGGGCCTCCAGCCGGGGGGGGGGGGGGGAGGGGGGCTCGAAGGGGAGAGCAGCGCCGGCGGCGATCTCAGCGGTCAGCGGGGGGAGAGGAAAGCGGAGGGGAAGAAGACGGGAGCGCAGCGGCGAACGCACGAGAGGGCGCGGGGATGGGGCGGCGGCTACGCAGGTGGGCGAGAAGCGGCTAGGTTTTCAGTCACCACGGTCTTCCTTTTTATACGTCTATGTGTGAAATCCCAATAATGCCCTTGGTGGGGCATCGAATTTACAGGCGGTGGCATGAGCGTCTGGACACTGTTTCGATTTACAGTCGATCGTTTTGATCCGACGCAGGAGGGCATTCGGAAGGGGGATCGGACGGTACAAATCGCATCGAGAAAATGATCCAACGGCCAGGAAGGGCTAAACTCCAAGGAGGCTGGGTTCCTCCCACTATGTATCTTACGCGATGTAGCATTCATCACGGAAGGTACATACATTGCTTTCAGGTCGAAGCATCCTCTTGGAAAATGGAACAGATTTTACCTTGAGCAGTATCTTAAGCTGCTTAGATACAAAGTAAAAAAGAGGCACTTTCAAGAGCTTTCGGACTGGATAGGTCATAACATGTAAAGCAATGATTTCTTTTCCTCGAGCTGGCATTGGTTAGGCCCTCTGGTCCAACCACGCCCCCTTGTAACATATTTTTGTTTTTATTAATATATACCGTAGAACTATTGTTCTATGGTTTTCGGGTAAAAAAAAACCGATTACCAAATCAACTATGCCTGAAGTGGGAAATGATCTGCTTCTAAGTCTCAAATACAATATATGTTAAAATGTCTACTAATGAAATTTTCTACTATGTAAAGTACATCTATACATACATGTGAAACTTCTTTCATAATTATTTGACACTTTTAAGTGTGATTTCAGAGTTTTCAATAAACTTTGGGATCAAAACGCCTGAGTGTTGTGTTTGTGTCGAATATTTTGTACTAGTTGGGTTACATTTGGACTTGGTGTTGTAGTGTGGGTAGGATACGTGTAGTGTCGGAGTCAGACATGTTGTACCCTTGGCCTCTTATATATGAGGAGGCACCCCACGTTGTAACCCATGATGACTAGATAGCGACAGGGTTGCAAGAGGGTGCCGGCGGCTTGTGCCGGCGCCCGGGTGGCCGGTGTTGCGGTATCTCGGGAAGGAGCGCACGTAGTCATTGCCTCGGCGAGTAGACGAGTTCGTCGAACCTTGTTAACAAATCTCGGTGTACTCATTGTGCTGTGATTGCTTTTTCCTCGATGGATCGACCGTGTACCTCGATTTAATTTTAACAAGTGGTATCATAAGCAAGGTTACGAGAAGGTTGTTGTGCGTTGATCCAGAGGATTGGATGACCGAAAAATCGATTAATGGAGTCATCGGGATCAGGTGACAGTGTATCAGATAGATCGGTCGGATCGATAGAAGCAGCACGCGGTACCCTACACATACGACAGTTTCGGCGAGACAAATTGATCGCTCGATCGGTTCAGGCGACGAGGGCATAACACGTGTGCATGTGCCATCAGCAGAGGCTTGTGCTGACACGCAAACGGTGCTATGATGGGCCATCAAGGCCTTGCGCGGAGCGGCCCTCGGCACGGGACATTGGCGTCATGTACGCGTACAAGGCGTGGTGCAGCGATGCAAGGAATCCGATACAGCAAGGTAACCGAGTTTGTTTTGGAAACAAAAGGGACCGAGTCCCAGGATAACTCGTGTCCGGGCCGGACTGCTGGCCGTGCAAAGCGCACATTAAAAGGCAGCCGTGGGGACGACGAGATAGATATAGATCGATTCAGCGGAAGTGTTTTTCGCAGGGTCAGCCATACAAAAAACCATGGCGTCATCAGGTACCAGGTTTGAGGTGGAAAAGTTCAACGGAACTGAAAACTTTGGGTTATGGAAGACAAGGGTGAAAAATTTGTTGACACAATAAGGATGCTTGAAGGCGTTGTTGCAGGAAGCCAAGCCAACTAAGATGGAGGCGGATGACTGGGAGGAGTTACAGTTGAAAGCAGTCGGGACTATACGGTTGTGTCTGTCAGACCAAGTTATTTATCATGTGATGGATGAGAATTCGCCGAAAAAGATCTGGGAGAAGCTGGAAAGACAGTTGATGTCCAAGACTATGACGACCAAGGTGTATCTGAAGCAAAATTTGT
Organism: Triticum monococcum; assembly: GCA_034509565.1. Classification (NCBI taxonomy): domain Eukaryota; kingdom Viridiplantae; phylum Streptophyta; class Magnoliopsida; order Poales; family Poaceae; genus Triticum; species Triticum monococcum. The sequence continues at coordinate 705,246,608 of CM067847.1, forward strand.
ATGGAATGAAGATACAGGAGGGGTTAGATCTTGTGGATTATATGAACGCCTTTAATCAAGACGTGACGGATCTAGCATGCTTGGGGGCGACGGTTGACGACAAGGATAGGGCAATTCTGCTTCTTTGTTCATTGCCATCATCCTATGACCATTAATTTGATCACTACTTTGACGCACGGCAAGGAGACCGTCAAGAATGAGGATATTACTGCGGCATTGCTATCTTATGATATGAGAAAGAAGAACGCGGTGGAAGTCTCTCATGGTGAAGATTTGCTAGTCAAGGGTGAGCAGTGGCGGAAGGGATATGAGGCTGGGAAGAACAAGAAAAAGAAAAAGAATATACAGTGTCACAAGTGTAAGCAGTGGGGACATATGAGAAAGGACTGTCCAGAACTCAATGGTGGGGCAAGTGCTAATAAGGCAACTCATGCTAATGACTCAGACAGAGTAGTTATGTCCTCATAGTATCAGACAGACAGTCAACCAAAAGTGAAGCGTGGATGTTGGATTCAGCTTGGTCTTTTCATGCGACACCCAACAGGGAATGGTTCTCTTCGTACAAGTTTGGTGAGTTTGTTTTATCCTATGTGGGCGATAGCACAGGTTGTCGTGTTGCTGGAGTAGGTGACATCAAAATCAAGATGTTTGATGGAGTTGAGCGGATGCTTCGGGGAGTCAGGCATGTGCCGGGGCTAAAGAGGAATCTAATTTTGCTTGGTGTTCTTCATGATGGTGGTATGGTATTCCGTTGTAATTGGGATAAGAAGACCAAGAGAATCATGGAAGATGAGGTGACCGTGATGATTGGAGCGAGGACGGCTTCGCATCTTTACAAGTTGCAAGGGAGCACTATTGCAGGTGGAGTCACAGAGACTGGAGTTGCGGGAGTAGCGGCGGGGTCTCATGGCAGCGGCGGGCCTGGGGCAGACTCGTCGAGTAGCTCTTAGTAAGCTACGAAGAAGACAACACAAGTCCGGAGTACATAGAAGTTTGACGCATGGACAAATTAAAGGTGGTGGAGAATATTCGCCAAGGTGGAGTTTGGTGTATTTGTGTCGAATATTTTGTACTAGTTGGGTTACGTTTGGACTTGGTGTTGTAGTGTGGGTAGGATACGTGTAGTGTTGGAGTCGGACACGTTGTACCCTTGGCCTCTTATATATGAGGAGGCACCCCACGTTGTAACCCATGACGACTAGATAGCGACAGGCTTGCAAGGGGGTGCCGGCGGCTTGTGCCAGCGCCAAGATGGCCGGTGTTGCGGTATTTTGGGGAGGAGCGCCCATAGTCATTGCCCCAGGAAGTAGGCGAGTTCGCCGAACCTCGTTAACAAATCCCGGTATCGTCATTGTGCTGTTGATGTAGGGTAGGAACCCTATAGGCCGATCTTTCACGAAAGGAGCGGATCCCGCAATGAACACGAAGAACACGAGGAGGGAAACGAGGGTAAACACGGGGAAAACACAAGAGACTCAAACCAACAAGAATGATTACACAAGTGCTAGATCCTCGAAACACAATAGGAGATACAAGATCCAAAGTCAACAACGGACGATACACGGTAACTGGTCTTCTCCGTGAGGAGGTCTTGAGTTCTTCCCTAAAGAGGGGTCTTGAATCCGCTTGGGGGATCTTCTCCGGTGGAGGCTCGAATCTCCGAGGAGAAGGTAACCAAGTGGATGAGCAAAGCTCTCACACAAAATATGAGCTAATCCTTTGCTAACCCTAACTGGGAGGTGGTGGAGGAGTATATATAGTCTAGGGACACGAAGGGGTAAGTAAGGGGTACATTGGCTTCGGCCTGCAACACTGGACACAGCTAGGGGCCGGTCGTCTGACGGGTACCGGACGTCCGGTGGCTCACGAGGGTCCGGTCGTCCGGTATTTGTCGGACGTCCAGCGTTTTGGCTCGGATGAGGTGGCGCCGGATTTCCGGGGGCGGTCGGACGTCCAAACGCTGGAGTGTGTCAGACGTCCGGGACTTGTCGGACGTCCACTTATTTTGGCTCGGGTGCGGGATCGCCGGTCGTCCGGTCCGGACTGGTCGTCGTGTGGGTCTTCAGGCGTTGGACGTCCGTTCCCGACCGGTCGTCCGGTGGCTGGAGCTTCTTCCGTGGCCCTTCTTCTTGTTCCTCGCGCTTGGTATCCTCGCCTTTTTGTCCATGGCTTCCTCTTGGTTCCTGGTCATGCATAGCACACATGTTTGAGGTAGTAGCCATGTCTCACGTATGGAAAGTGATGGTTCGAAGAGGAGCGAGTTCACCTTGTGTCCAATGGTGCCTAGCTAAGGTCTCGTCTTATGCTCTCTTGGGTCTTGGAGAGTAGTTGGAGTGTACATGGGGATGAACGTGAGATGCACCGCATCATCTCCCCCCTTGGGAAAGATCCGACCTCGGATCATGATCCTCATCACCATGGAAACGGTTATCGTGGACAGACTAGTAGTTGGACGGAGTTGAAAGCATTGTGCAATCCAAGTACTCCAAGGTGTCTCCGGCTTGATAGACATGCAAAAAGAGCAAACACAAGTGATGCTCGAAAATACAATGGTTAGCGCACACAAAGTGTCCATCAAGTAAACATGTGTCCGTGCGGCAATATTGATCATGACAAGGTGCATGAAGCTTATCCAAAAGATATGGAAATGTATGCACAACATTCATGGGAGCAAAATCAATAGTATGATCAATGCAACCATGATGCAAAATGATGTCATAATGAGACGGTTTATCAATAGCGTGAAGATGGTAATGGATGCTCAATGTGATGTGATCATGCAGTTGATGGTAGGCAATAAGATCATGATGTATGAATATGCCATCAAGGTAGATCACAACAAATTTTCTAAGTAAATGCACAAGCTCATATATCATGGATGACACGGGAATACAAGATGCAACAAGGCAATCATGATATGAGTCAATCCATGCATAAGATGCAAATTTGTCATGTGTGTGAGATGTCCATCGAGCATGACATGTGTGAGCACAATCAACAAATATGGAGGTGTTGGTGTACCAATGCTCGATGTCGTGGCATGAGTAGCGGTTCGAAGGTGCATCCAATAAGTCCGAGCGATCCTCAATGTGAAGGTCCATAGAGCCAATCTCCCATGTCGCTCCTCTGTTCGCGAGATGTATCATGTAGACAACAAGAAGGAGACACCAATGAAAGAGTGACCCATCCAATATGCATATTTGAGGATGGCTCAAAGGGAAGGAGTTCACCTTTATGAGAATGTCAAAAATGTTGGTGTCACGCATCGTGTACGCCTTCACATGACCAAGTTATCTCGTGATGGTACCACCTTTTGAATCCTTCAAAACGAAAGAACATGACAAACACTCAAAAAAATAAATGAGGTTAGCGGTACTGCAAAACCTATTATTCGTGTGGTAAGATACCCAACAAGTGTATGCATCATTCTCATCTTAAGAAAGGACAAGGAAACACTTCATAGTATGGAGGCATATGATGCGAGAACAACCAAATAGAATAGGCGTAATCAAGCAAGCATGCATCATAAGTAAGGTGTCCAAGTCTCCACGATCAATAAGCATAGATGCAACAATTGGAGGAAAGCGACAATGAACAAAATATATCATGTGAGAGGCATGAACATATGCGTCATCAACCCAAAAAATCAAGTAATAATGGAACATGGATGATGCGACAAAGCAAGCGATCATATGAATCAAGGCAATCAAGCTAGTAGTGCGAAGATGCAACGTACTAGAAGGAATCATGTCAAGTATGTCATGTGTGCAAATAGTGGTCATGAATAATGCACAAGACATATTACAAGCATGAAAGGAGGATATGAGCAAAATAGCATCAATAGCATGAGGCACATGATAAACATGGCAATAGCAACAAGGATCTCCACCAAGCATTCAAATACACATAGGAGTAGCATAATGGTGAATCATGGGTAGATGCAAGCAAGGGTCACAATTGCATGACAAAGCCATAGAAGCAAGCATAGCATGCAAAGTGAACACGGTAAAATGAGCATGAAGCGATAAGCGGTATATAGCCCATAGCCGTGTGAGAGCCAAGTGAGAGAGATGCGCAGAGTCGTTGCGCGAAGAGAGCGGTGGGAAGGATAGTTCACGGGATCCCAAGTCATCTTTGCTCTCAAGAGCTCGTTTCATCAACTCTTTGGATTGAGAGGTTGACGAGTATAGGTGAGTACCAACACAAAACAAAGACAAAGGGAAAATTATGTGTGCATGGTATATGTACACATCATCCATCATGATGCACACGTGCAAGTGTTGGTTAGCACAAAATAGCCAATGCTCAAATAAATGAGATGCGTGATATAAAAACATGTCATCCATCATGATAGGTTTGTTGTTATGTATAGCATAATGGAGACTCAAATTGTGCAATGCATCACAAGAAATATGTAGAGCATTGTTATTCATGGAATGCATAAGGTGCAAGCAATTATGAGAATCATGCAAAGTATGGAATGCATCAAAATCTCCTAATATGTATGAGGAAACTATGGGGGTCTCATGAGCATTAATGGAAACATCACACAGAGAATATTGACAACATCCAAAACAATGCATATTTGGAACATTGTGACCATGGCATGGCATAGTAGATGAATTGCACAAATCATGTAAAGGAAGTATGGCAATATCATCACATGAAAAACAAAGGCCAATGACCATCATCTCGTCATCTATGCCATAAGTGCAAATGGGATTTATTGTAATGGGGCATGCATAGTCACTATGTTGAGATTGAAATAATGCAATATGGGATATCTCACTCATAGCATATGACAAGGTTAATGGATTATCAAACATGATGTGACCAAAAGAATTTTCACATGATATCCTATGGAGCGTAGCATCACAACTAGGCAACTCAACATGCTCATCATCATATTCATCATAAATAGGTACATCATGACATGAGGAAGTCGTACTAGCATGAAGCATGGGAATAGGTGTATCAACATCATGCAAGCAATCATTCGTAAAATATTCCACTAGTGGGACAAGAGAAGCACCATCACCTATGTCACCTTTGGAGCATCGCTCATGTGTTGTAGGTGAGGTGTCGAAGACCAAGTCGTTGTCATCTTCATCTTGATGGAACCATGTGGGGGTGCATCTTCTTCCACCATGGCCATCGTTGTCTCCATTGGAGATATGGACTCGTCGAGGATAGGCATGTCGTCATGTAAGAGACCTAGCACCAAAGAAGAAAACACACTCGGAGTAGAGGTTAAGTCGTTAGAAATCATACTGGCCTCACGTGCCGTGTCAACTACCTCACTCACTAAGTGTGGTGGCTCACTCACTCCCTCTTGGATGCTCTCAAGTGTGGGGCTAGCGGTGGTCATACTCATCCTCTTATAGGAAATGCTCTCAATGTCATGTATGGTGGAATCACTCATCTCACTCATGGGGTGGTGTCTCTCCTCACATGGCAATTGGGGCATCTCATCACATGTCGGTGTTGGAGAGATGTTGGTGCAAATGTCTCCATGCTCAATCACGTCGTAGTCGTAGCCATGGATGAAGGCCGAAGCTGGCACATCATCACTCTCCTCTAAGACCAAAGATAAGGTCATATGTGCAGCCTCGTAGCTTGACTCGGAGTATGAGTCCAATATGGGTGCAATCTTCATGTTGTTGAAGAGGTTCGTGCTCATCGCCGTGGTCGAACGGGATGGCCCTTGCTCGACCTTCTTGTCACTGTCTTGTTGTAGGAGGCCCATATGATGTGGCACCTCGTAGCTCATCTCCATGACCGAATGGAATTTTCCATGCTCAGCCATCTTCCTTGAGGGACTTCCGAAGATGGAAGTGCACCCTCGCTCGTAGGTGGTCGACTTGTACTTGAAGATGTCGATGTAGGCAAACTCATGGGAAGTAGGCGAAGATATCGTACGTCCGAAGGCGAAGATGCCTTGACAACACTTGGCGAAGATGCCGAAGTGGTGGTGGTAGTAGCCGTAGCGTGTTCTTGGTGGTGCTTGTCTCGCGGTCTTCTCTTGTGCTCTTGAGGCTTGGCCTTGGCGTTAAGTAGAGCTTGTTGGGACTTGTACATTTGCGCTTGGCGAGCATCTTCATGATGATGGTGTCACTGTCGCACTTGAGCTCGTAGTAGATGTCGTTCGTCATCGTCGTGCACATGTTTCTTGGAGGTGACTTGCCCTTCATGACGAGGTGGATCACGAACGTGATGTTGGTTGCGACGGAGATGTGGACGTGGACGACTTGCGCTTGCATCGCTTGGGCGCTCCGAAGATGATTGAGTTGCTCGTCGCCGCCTTGAGGATGATGAAGGGGAAGTAGACTTGATCAAGGCCCGAATCTCCTCCAGCCTTGCATCTTGCTCCTCCTTTTGTGCGGAAAGCTTGTTGTCGATGTAGTTCATTTTTCTCGCTTCGAAGTGGCGAATGTCAATGGAGAGGTTCTCGATGCGCTCTCACAATCTTGATTGTGCGCCTTGCATTTGTCGTTGTAGATCAAAGATTGACGCTTTGGTGATGTAGTTGTTCACGCCGTCGTTGTTGTGGAAGACCGGAGATGAAATGCCTTGCCTATCCATCACTCCAAGAGAAAAATGTGAGTGATAGAAAGAGAAGAACGAATACCAAATGTACCTTGACCGAAGTTGAAAGTGGATCTATGATCACTCCAATGTGGACAAGGAAATAGCACAATTGGTACCAATTCTTGTCGGTTTCTCACACCTACACAAATAAGGCTTATGATGGAGCTCCGTGAGGATAGTGGTACAAAAATTTGATGCGAAATGTTAGCAAGAGTCAATAATGTTGAAAGAGATTCACAAATTTGCAAGTGAAACAAGTAGACCAATAGCAATGAATGGCACACGGAAACGCACACACGGATAGATAAATGGGGTCGTGCAACCAAGGATGAGCACAAAATGTGGAATCCATGGAAAACGCTCGTGTTGCACAACTCAAGAGAGACGCTAGCACGATTGCTCAATAGGCGGATATGACACTTGTGCACAACCTATAAGATGCAAAATGTATGAGCTTTCTATCCCAAGTATGCTATGTATGATGTTCCGGTGGTATGATCCAAGATGACCGGATAAGACAATGTGGTATGATGCTATGGCACTTGCTTACAAGCTCTTTGTTCACTCTTTTTATTTGCTTAAAATCTTTATTCTTTTTTTGTGTATGGCCACTTTTGCACAATGCACAAACCAAGATAGCGATTGGGTATATGCGGGAACAAACTTGAGGCACAAGAGATGATATGATGATACCAATATGATACGGTATATATGCAATGGGAGGTGTAGATCACTAATGTGCACAAGTGACATTGCCGGCAATACTCAAAGGCTAGTCTCGATAGGCAAGTGACGCAAAATGGGCTAGGGGTTAACAATGCAATGGCAAGGGAATATACAATGGAGGGACACCACGATACCAAGATGATATGGAGGTTACCGTCCGTGTCGATGATGAGTGGCGGTGATCTTGATGGAGAGACCAAGATGATGGGGACTCGTCCCTAAGTAGCCGAAACACCTTAGGAAACGAAAAAACCGCGAACTCAAAATATCAAATGCCAAATGTCAAATGGTGGTAGCGGGAATGCGGTGGTGGTTGCGGAAGCTCAATGGGATTGCGGAAATGCAATGATGTGTTTTGCGAGTAGGAAATGCGGAAATGGAGGGTAAGGTGGTGTACTATACACGGTGTCGGAGTTGGAAGCACGGTCCCTAAGTAGCCGAAACACCTCAGGAGACACAACTCACAACACAAACAAAATTGGGTTAAGTCGGGGTGGTGGAAGTGTATGGTGGGTAAGCCTATTCGGAAGTGGTGGTGGTTGATGAGGAAGCAACCGTCCCTAAGTAGCCTAGACACCTTAGGAGACTCAAATCACTCCTCAAGCAACAACTAATGCGATGGGGAACAAAATTGGTTAGGTTGCGGAAGTCGGTGGTGGTGTAGCGGATGATGAGGTGTAAGCCCTAGGCAAAGATGCCAAAATTCCAAAACTTTTATGGAGTCAAATGATGTTGGTGGTATTTTTCTAGGAATGAGGATGTCAAGAGCTTTTCAACGAGCTAAAGAACGCGAAAATCGGAGTTAGGATGAATTAGTTACGGCCGAAACAAGAATCAGCCGAAATCAGAAACTACAGGTTACGGACGTCCGGACAAGGTCGGATGTCCGGGGGCCGGACGTCCGGGCGGGCTCGAAAATCCGTAAATTCGGCTCGGGTTAGGGGTTCCGGATGTCCGGAAAAGGCCGGACGTCCGGTCGGTCGAGGGGCTCCGGACGTCCGTGAAAGGCCGGTCGTCCGGTGGGTCGGGGTCAACGTGAGATGCGAGATCCTGGGCGCGATTTTGAGCGGAAAATGATGATTTTGGGGGTCAAAATTGATGAGATTTCGTGGGTGAAAGATGGGAAAACTTGGAGAGATGCTAGATCCACTTGAAACCAAGCAAATCTATGGATCAAATTCAATAAAACTTCGTCAAACCAACAAATCACAAAAAAATTGGGGCTATTTTGGTGAGGATTTTCGAAATTGGGGAAGAACACAACAAAATTAGGCTAGAAAACAATGAGGGGAGGCTCCGAAATCGTGAGCAACGTGGCTCATGATACCAAGATGATGTAGGGTAGGAACCCTATAGGCCGATTTTTCACGAAAGGAGCGGATCCCGCGATGAACACGAAGAACACGAGGGTAAACACGGGAAAAACACAAGAGAGAGACACTCAAACCAACAAGAATGATTACACAAGTGCTAGATCCTCGAAACACAATAGGAGATACAAGATCCAAAGTCAATAACGGGTGATACACGGTAACCAGTCTTCTCCGTGAGGAGGTCTTGAGTTCTTCCCTAAAGAGGGGTCTTGAATCCGCTTGGGGGATCTTCTCCGGTGGAGGCTCGAATCTCCGAGGAGAAGGTAACCAAGTGGATGAGCAAAGCTCTCACGCAAAATATGAGCTAATCCTTTGCTAACCCTAACTAGGAGGTGGTGGAGGAGTATATATAGTCTAGGGACGCGAAGGGGTAAGTGAGGGGTACATTGGCTTCGGCCCGCAACACTGGACACAGCTAGGGGCCGGTCGTCCGACCGGTTCCGGACGCCCGGTGGCTCGCGAGGGTCCGGTCGTCCGGTACTTGTCGGACGTCCGGCGTTTTGGCTCGGATGAGGTGGCGCCGGATTTCCGGGGGCGGTCGGACGTCCGGACGCTGGAGTGTGTCGGACGTCCGCTCATTTTGGCTCGGGTGCGGGATCGCCGGTCGTCCGGTCCGGGCCGGTCGTTCGGTGGGTCTTCAGGCGCCGGACGTCCGGTCCCGACCGGTCGTCCGGTGGCTGGAGCTTCTTCCATGGCCCTTCTTCTTATTCCTCGTGCTTGGTCTCCTCGCCTTCATGTCCATGGGCTTCCTCTCAGTTCCTGGTCATACATAGCACACATGTTTGAGGTAGTATATGCATGTCTCACGTATGGAAAGTGATGGTTCGAAGAGGAGCGAGTTCACCTTGTGTCCAATGATGCCTAGTTAAGGTCTCGTCTTATGTTCTCTTAGATTTTGAAGAGTAGTCGGAGTGTACATGAGAATTAACGTGAGATGCACCGCATCAGCTGTGATTGCTTGTTCCTTGATGGATCGACCGCGTACCTCGGTTTAATTCTAACACTGAGCCACACCCTCCGAACAGCTGAAAACACTCGTTAGCAGAAGCATCCATCACTGCCGATTGGGGCTACTGGCGGTGCCATGGTTTACTTCGTGGGCCAAAAGATGGTGGTTTTGGTGCAGTTGTTGATGAGATGCCATGTGTTGAGATGTTCCTGTCAACCCGTTGCAACTTCAGAATAGTCGGTAAGGAGTTCACGAAGGAGGGATGGGGATTTGTATGTTTAGCATACGTTAAATCATTATATATTTTAATTTCAATTTTGTGGACCTCTTATAAATGAGAGAGTTGTATCAGCTCCTTTGTCACCCCTACTTTACAGACATTCCGGAGGGATGGTAAACACCCCTTGTTACAGACGTATCAACCGCCATGCTTCAACTTTCAGAGAGTGGCCAGCTCCAAAGAAATCACGACACATGGCTCACAGATCCGACCTGTGGCGATGATGACAGCGGGTTGGGCACAGTCAGGCTTGGCCTCGGAAGTTTCTGTGACCTTGTGCTGCTGTGTGCTACTGTGCTCTGATATATGTCTTTGCTCTCATGGTTTACTTGGCAAGAGTCTATTGGCAGCACTATATTAGGTACTCCAGCTCCGAACGTCCCGGCAAGCCAAACGACGCTGCTGCCGTCACCGCTGCAACCATTGCTGAAATACGGCCAGAGAAGCCAAAGCCAACACGCGTTGGCAGCTTGAAGGAACTGATAGTGTTTGCGGACACGAAAGAGTAGGAGATCAAGAAGGTGATGAAACGGAGATTGTGCAAAAAAGATACTCGGGCCACCGGATCTGCGCACTCGGTCTCTTCAGCATAGAAGAGGATCTTTCGTTTCAGGTGACACAGCCCCAGGGTCTTCTTACACAGCCAAGATACCTAGCATATACTGAAGTACTCCCTCCGTAAAGAAATATAAGAGCGTTTAGATCACTAAAACAGTGATCTAAACACTCTTATGTTTGTTTACAGAGGGTTTGTTTACAGAGGGAGTAGATAACAACGGTATACTTGACACTTGTTGTCGGATTCAGAAATCCATTTTTTTGCGCTCATTTGAATTCTGTCTCTGATATGAAGTATATATGCAGCAACATTGTCCCAACTATTAATATTCCGAGAATCATTTTCTTGAACGACACGCCTTATGATTGCAAAATGTACTTCTCATCGCTTTTTCTGAAGTGATTAGATAGATGGCTTCTTTCAACTCTGGCACTGTAAAAAAAACTCTGCCATGCCTTTGATAGAAAAAATAAATATAGATAGTACTGAATTGTCCAACTAGCATGATAAGATATGACCATATCATACAATTTGTTTTTCGTTTGAGAGTGGTTTTTCTACACCCACCTTTGATGCACCCACGGTGCACCCATCCAAGAAAACATATCAAAACATTTGAAAAAATCTAAAACTTTGTGAGAGTGATCATCAACAAATGTTAGAGAGGCTTGCTGATTTTTGTGGTCACCGAGGAGCTCTATACAAAAAAGACAAAATTACTGAAAATTTCTCAAAATGTACGTGCACTGTTTGACCAAAACTTGTAATTTCTCAAAATGTATGTACACGGTTTCTGAATCGTACCAGACAGGCGTAAATGCAGATGTAGACGGTATCATCCTGAACCCTGATCTGGTTAGCTGTTGTGTTGTTTATCTGGATCTGGACAGTCTTGCATGGGCACAAGATCCATAATGTCTCCTGCTCTCAGATTAACTGATAGCTAGTGCTATACTATGATTCAAGGGATTAATGCTGAAGAGGAAAATGCTCTGTTTCTTTTTTGGGATGGCAAGGACTGGAAGAAACTCGGTAACTATCGCTATGAAGATGACCGAAACGGCATTGGGAGCAGATTTGGGAGTAGAACATAAGGTTAGAGAAGATGCATGAATGAGGGAGATCAACATAATGAAAATTTTAAACCCCCCGTCTTGAAATATGAGGCGCAATTTGATTTATATATTGCTTGATTCATGAGATTTTCTTTTTTTGCTTGACTGGTAACTGATACCATGATGTCTTCATATAGGACTTGACCCCTAAGTTATGATCCGAAGGATATGGGTCATGTGTCATGTGCCCATGCATGTGCTAGTGTTGCCGAGTAGCCATTACAAATCCCAGTGACCATGTCCATTTTTACTGGCTTTACGTTTTTATGCTTGAAGTAGGAATTGACTACCCATCATTATTTGCCTACCCTCTACTAGGGCTTCTTATTTATACAAGCCTCCTTCTCCTTCTCTCTAATCATTAACCATATCGTAGTTCTTAGCTTATACAGATACTTCAGTTGCTCAGCCCATTGAGCCTAGATTGATTGACAGCCAATATGATGAGAGTGGTGTCCATTTGCTAGCTCGTTGCACTGTCCATTTGTTTGGCTAGACATGGGGACAAGCAGATGTGCAATTCCTTATAAGTAGACTTAGCTATGATAATAGAATGGTAAATCGGCTCTCGTAGACATAGGTCGTATGCAGATAATATGCCCGACTTTATAAGTATAGCTATAACGGCAAGTCATCCAACAAACTATAGTTAGGGTAGCAACACGATAAACTGGTGCTCCGGCCAACTAGAGACCAAACATTGTCGGGTGCACGTAGGCCACTCAGAAGAACAACAAAATACAACTAAGGTACGCCAGAGGTGGTGTGCACAAGGCTGGAAGAGGGCGATGGCAGAGGCATGGATCTTGGAGATCATAATGCATGGATACGACTCCAACTTCCATCACTGGTAAAAAACGAGGCTTCCATACGCCCTCATTAGTCCCCAAAACAATCGAATCGCGACCAAAGGGGTCTTTAGTCGCGGTTCGGGAGAAGACCCGCGACCAACTACCTGGGCCCAGCGCGCTCGGTCGACAGCTGGCGGACGGGAGGGGCTTTAGTCCCGGTTGGCGTGGCCAACCGGGACTAAAGGTCCCAGAAGGCCTTTAGTCGCGGTTGGCCAGGCCAACCGCGACTAAAGGCCCATCCCTATATATACTCAGCTCACTTCACTTCACTCGGCTCACTTCACAATTTTCAGAAGGTGGTGGTGGGTTTGCTTTTGGTTTCTCCTATGCACACAAGGTGTTTGATGAAATGCCCGAGAGCCTGAAACAAGCCACATTTGAGCTTTCTCATTTATTTTTCCTCCGCGATCGCGGTTAGCAACTCGAACCTTTCATGTGTCATTGATAAAATACGCATGTGTGTAGTTCATTGTTTAATTTGTATTATTTCTAGCTAGTTAGTTTAACAAATGCATGATGGTTAATTATATACTTTATATAATAATAATGCAGATGAATCGGCAATGGATGTACGGTTCCCGACTCTCCGGCGAGTTCACTACGGGTTTGAAAGATTTCCTCGTAGTGGCAAATGCGAACAAGCAGCAAGGTTTTATTATCTGTCCATGTGCTGTCTGTAAGAATGAGAAGGGTTACTCCTCCTCAAGAAGAGTTCACATGGACCTGCTTAAGCATGGTTTCATGCCAAGCTATTATTGTTGGACCAAGCATGGAGAAAGAGGGGTTAGAATGAAAGAAGATGAAGAAGGGGATGATATCGATGACAACTATCGTGATCTTTTCGGTGATACTTTCATGGAGGATGATGCTGAAGGTGTGGAAGGGTTAGGTGAAGGTGAAGAAGAGGCACATGATGAGCCCGCTGATGATCTCGGTCGGACCATTGCTGATGCACGGAGACGCTGCGAAACTGTCAAGGAGAGGGAGAATTTGGATCGCATGTTAGAGGATCACAAAAAGTCGTTGTATCCAGGATGCGATAATAGTCTGAAAAAGCTGGGCTGCACACTGGATTTGCTAAAATGGAAGGCACAGGCAGGTGTAGGTGACTCATCATTTGAAAATTTGCTGAAAATATTGAAGAATATGTTGCCGAAGAATAATGAGTTGCCCGCCAGTACGTACGAAGCAAAGAAGGTTGTCTGCCCTCTAGGTTTAGAGGTTCAGAAGATACATGCATGCATTAATGACTGCATCCTCTACCGCGGTGAATACGAGAATTTGAATGAATGCCCTGTATGCACTGCATTGCGTTATAAGATCAGAGGCGATGACCCTGGTGACGATGTTGAGGGCGAGAAACCCAGGAAGAGGGTTCCCGCCAAGGTGATGTGGTATGCTCCTATAATACCACGGGTGAAACGTCTGTTCATGAACGAAAAGCATGCCAAGTTGTTGCGATGGCACAAAGAGGACCGTTTGTCCGACGGGCAGTCGAGACACACCGCTGATGGAACGCAATGGAGAAAGATCGACAGAGTTTTCAAAGATTTTGCAGCTGACGCAAGGAACTTAAGATTTGGTCTAAATACTGATGGCATTAATCCTTTTGGCGAGCAGAGCTCCAACCATAGCACCTGGCCCGTGACTCTATGCATCTACAACCTTCCTCCTTGGTTGTGCATGAAGCGGAAGTTCATTATGATGCCAATTCTCATCCAAGGCCCTAAGCAACCCGGTAACGACATCGATGTGTACCTAAGGCCATTAGTTGAAGAACTTTTACAGTTGTGGGCGAAACCTGGTGTACGTGTCTGGGATGAGCACAAAGGAGAGGAATTTGACCTACGAGCGTTGCTTTTTGTAACCATCAACGATTGGCCTGCTCTCAGTAACCTTTCGGGACAGAAAAATAAGGGATACAATGCATGCACGCACTGCTTACATGAGACTGAAAGTGTGCGTTTGGTTAACTGTAAGAAGAACGTGTACCTGGGTCATCGTCGATTTCTTCCCCGAAATCATAACGTAAGAAAGAAAGGCAAGCATTTCAACGGGAAGGCAGATCACCGGCCGAAGCCTGCGGAACGTACTGGTGCTGAGATATTTGATATGGTTAAGGATTTGAAAGTCATCTTTGGAAAGGGTCCTGCCGGACAATCAGTTCCGCGGGGAGTTGACGGGCACGCACCCATGTGGAAGAAGAAATCTATATTTTGGGAGCTAGAATATTGGAAAGTCCTAGATGTCCGCTCTGCAATCGACGTGATGCATGTTACGAAGAATATTTGCGTGAACCTGCTAAGCTTCTTGGGCGTGTATGGGAAGACAAATGATACAAAGGAAGCACGGCAGGACCAGCAACTTTTGAAAGACCCAGATGACCGGCATCCGGAATGGTTTCAAGGTCGTGCCAGCTACGCTCTTACCAAAGAAGAGAAGGTCATTTTTTTTGAATGCCTGAGCAGTATGAAGGTCCCGTCTGGCTTCTCGTCGAATATAAAGGGAATAATAAACATGCCGGAGAAAAAGTTCCAAAACCTGAAGTCTCACAACTGCCACGTGATTATGACGCAATTGCTTCCGATTGCTTTGGGGGGGGCTCCTACCGGAAAATGTTCGAGTAGCCATTGTGAAGCTATGTGCATTCCTCAATGCAATCTCTTAGAAGGTAATCAATCCAGAAGATCTACCACGGTTACAGAACGATGTGGTCCAATGCCTTGTCAGTTTCGAGTTGGTGTTCCCACCATCCTTCTTCAATATTATGACGCACCTCCTGGTCCACCTAGTCGAAGAGATTTCCATTCTCGGTCCTGTATTTCTACACAATATGTTCCCCTTTGAGAGGTTCATGGGAGTATTAAAGAAATATGTTCGTAACCGTGCTAGGCCAGAAGGAAGCATCTCCAAGGGCCATCAAAATGAGGAGGTAATTGAGTTCTGTATTGACTATGTTCCTGACCTTAAGCCGATTGGTATTCCTCAATCGCGGCACGAGGGGAGACTAAGTGGAAAAGGCAAGATCGGAAGGGATACCACGATATGTATGGACGGTCATTCTATGACTGAAGCACACCACACAGTTCTGCAAAATTCCAGCTTGGTGGCTCCGTACTTCGAGCAATACAAGAATATTTTACGCTCGGACAACCCGGGGAAGCCTGAATCCTGGATTAGAAAGGCCCACATGGAGACTTTCGGCAGTTGGTTGTGAAAACATTTAATGAATGACAATGATGTTGGAGATCAGCTGTACATGTTGGCCAAGAAACCATCTTCGACTATAACGACTTTCCAAGGATACGAGATAAATGGGAATACATTTTACACCATCGCCCAAGATAAAAAGAGCACCAACCAAAACAGTGGTGTCCGCTTTGACGTAGCAACCGAGAATGGGCAAAAGGTCACATATTATGGTTACATAGAGGAGATATGGGAACTTGACTATGGACCCTCCTTTAAGGTCCCTTTGTTCCGGTGCAAATGGTTCAAGCTAACAGGAGGTGGGGTAAAGGTGGACGAGCAATACGGAATGACAATGGTGGATTTCAACAATCTTGGTTACCTTGACGAACCATTCGTCCTTGCCAAAGATGTCGCTCAGGTTTTTTATTTGAAGGACATGAGTAGCAAACCGAGGAAACGGAAAGATAAGAAAACGATCAGTACATCATGCGATGATCCAAAGCGCCACATTGTTCTTTCAGGGAAAAGAAACATCGTGGGAGTGGAGGACAAGACAGACATGTCAGAAGATTATAATATGTTTGGTGAAATTCCGCCCTTCAAAGTGAACACTGACCCAAGCATTAAGTTAAATGATGAGGATGCTCCATGGATACGGCACAATCGTAAGCAAGCAGTGACGTACAAGGGAAGAATTGATGTGTAATAATTTATTGTACCAAACTTTGTATTTGGTCGAACCTTCAAGGGATTTTAAAATGAATTAGTTTTATTTTTCTGATTTTTTTGATATATAATTGTATTTTTAAGATTTTAAAATGTCAAAAGATTTTAAAAAAGGAAAAAGGAAGAAAGGAAGAAAAAGAAAGAATAGAAAGGAAGAAGAAGAAAGAAAGAATAGAAAGGAAGAAGAAGAAAGGAAGAAGAAGAAACAAAGAAGAAGAAAGAAAGAATAGAAAGGAAGAAGAAGAAAGAAAGAAGAAGAAAGAAAGAAAGAAGAAGAAAGAAAGAAGAAGAAAGAAAGAAGAAGAAAAAGGAAGAAGAAGAAAGAAAGAAGAAAGGAAGAAGAAGAAAGAAAGAAGAAAAAAAGGAAGAAGAAAAAACAAGAAAGAAAAAGGAAGAAGAAAAAAAATGAAAACCAAATAAAAATCAAATGAAAACCAAAAGAAAGAAGAAAGAAAAAGGAAGAAGAAAAAAAGAAGAAGAAAGAAAGAATAGAAAGGAAGAAGAAGAAAGAAAGTAAAAAGAAAAAGGAAAGAAGAAGAAAGAAAGAATAGAAAGGAAGAAGAAGAAAGGAAGAAGAAGAAAGAAAGAAGAAGAAAGAAAGAAAGAAGAAGAAAGAAAGAAGAAGAAAGAAAGAAGAAGAAAGAAAGAAAAAATAAAAAGGAAGAAGAAGAAAGAAAGAAGAAAGGAAGAAGAAGAAAGGAAGAAGAAGAAAGAAAGAATAGAAAGGAAGAAGAAGAAAGGAAGAAGAAGAAAGAAAGAAGAAGAAAGAAAGAAGAAGAAAGAAAGAAAAAAGAAAAAGGAAGAAGAAGAAAGAAAGAAGAAAGGAAGAAGAAGAAAGAAAGAAGAAAAAAAGGAAGAAGAAAAAACAAGAAAGAAAAAGGAAGAAGAAAAAAATGAAAACCAAATAAAAACCAAATGAAAACCAAAAGAAAGAAGAAAGAAAAAAAGAAAAAAGAAAAAGGAAGAAGAAGAAAGAAAGAAAGAAGAAGAAAGGAAGAAGAAGAAAGAAAGAATAGAAAGGAAGAAGAAGAAAGGAAGAAGAAGAAAGAAAGAAGAAGAAAGAAAGAAGAAGAAAGAAAGAAAAAAGAAAAAGGAAGAAGAAGAAAGAAAGAAGAAAGGAAGAAGAAGAAAGGAAGAAGAAGAAAGAAAGAAGAAAGGAAGAAGAAGAAAGGAAGAAGAAGAAAGAAAGAAGAAGAAAGGAAAAAGGAAGAAGAAGAAAGGAAGAAGAAGAAAGAGGAAGAAGAAAGGAAGAAGAAGAAAAAAAGAATTTTTACTTAAAGAATCTTATTTTTTAATTCCTCCTCCTCTATGTCCCCTTAATCTTATTTTTTAATTCCTTTATACTTAAAGAATTTTTACTACATGCAGGAGTGACATATGGCGGACGACAGAACCGAGCCGCTTAGGGATCCGGAGGCTGAACGTTATTTAATGGACATCATCAACAACGAGATTCCTTATGTGCCGGGCTCAGAATATGAGCAACAAGAGGATGTAGTCTCTTCTTATATGAACCTTGACGGTGACGATGATCGAGAAGGTGAAGGAACGGACATTGTCGACGGAGGTCAACCGTCAACAACCGACGATCTCCAATTGCAAGAAGCAACCACCTCCGGCGAGGTATATATATACATTGAGAGCCTCTCGTGATACAAACTTAATGAAATGTGAATACATATGTATTAACGCGCGCGACTCTCTTTCTTTTTTTAGCCCTCCGGATCGAGTACGACAAAGCAGCGTGGCAAATCCAAGGCGATGAAAACAGGAGAAACATATGCCATTGAGTCTGTTAGTGAAACCGGCAAGCCCCTACAGCACACCTCAAAGTTTTTCAACCAATGCGGAGTCGTTGTTAGAGACAACGTCCCGATCACCGTCCAGGAATGGAAAGAGCCAAAGAAGGCACGTCTTGGTTTCAGTTTTGTCGACAAGAGAACGAAAAAGGATTGCTGGAGAAAGCTTATGGAACATTTCATTCTACCTCCAGAATACAACAAAGTCGATGAATTCGGTAACGAGGTTCCGGGTGGACGTCAGAGGAGGAGGCTAGTTAAAGAGTTCGCTCTTCAGAAGATGGCCGATGCATTTCGGAACTTCAAGAAAAATTTAACCCGTGACTATGTCAACAAGGGCAAGACTCCGGATTTCAATGGACAATATGAGAAACTGAAAGATGATTGGCCAGAATTTGTGAGGCAAAAGCAATCGGACCATTTCAAGGAAATATCGAAAAAAATAAGGATAATGCGGCTAAGAAAAAGTACCATCATATTATGGGGCCAGGAGGATACCGCCTTGCGGACCCTAGGTGGCAGAAGATGGAGGAGGACCTGAGGGTGCGAGGAATCCCTCTAGGTACAGAGGGATGGGACCCAAGGGCCAAAAAGCTGGTGGTACGGGCATGGGGGATCGCTAGACCCGGAGACAGGGGTGTGTGTTCACCGGCATCGACGCTTTGCTCCGACCCAAGCCCTTATTGACGCAATGACCCAAGCTCAAGCGGGCTTGATCAAGTTCAACAGAGAGAAAGACACACTGACTTTAGCCCTCGGGAATGATGAACACGGAGGACGTGTACGAGGCAAAGGCAAAGTTTCGTGGAAAGTAGGGTTTTCCCAAGACAATGACCCGTACGGTTACAGAAGCCGTAAGAGAAAGACGGACCGGGATGCAGATCTTATGACGAAGTTTGCATCGGAACTCCATGAGTTGAAGCAGACCGTGCATGAACTATTGAAAGAAAAATCGGCCGCAGGGCCGCATGAAGATCATGAAGCGGATTGCGGAAGCCAGCAGCGGAGAAGCAGCGTGGCTTCCACGGATGCCCCGCCTGGTGCTAGTGCACCGATGATCGAGATTCGTGCACCGGAGCCTCACTACCCCGTGGATGATGTAAAGAAGATGAAAGACTGTGATCTGCATTATCCCGTGGGGAACGTTTCCACGAAGGTAGCTAGCGGCAGTGCTTTACCCTGTAAACCTGGAGCACTCCACCACAACAACCCCATTCCATATGGCTATGCTTGTGTCACGGTGGAAGACATAGTCCAAGGGTTTGAGGACCTGGAGATTGACAAACCTACACCCGAAGGGGATAGCAGACTTGGAGATGTCAAGCGCCAGTTCATTCTATGGAAAAAGAAGTACATAGTGTTTCCAGACGAGGCGCCAAGGCTAGCAAGTCCACCCCCCTCCGATGGTGGTGGCGGTGGTGGCGGTGGTGGTGGTCGTGGTGGTTCACCTACACCTCCTTCACGCCATTCGACGCCGTCCCCCGATCCACAACCTTCGGCGGGTACGACGCCCCCCAATCCACCTCCGGCAAAGAAGCAGAAGCAGGCGGACAGCAAGGAAACCTGCTCCTGGACTATTAACCCGGACCCTTATGTACCTAAGACCACAAGGGTACCGGAGCCATCGCTGAAGCCTCTCCTCCCAAGGCCTGGGGAACTTAGTGAAGCTGACCTCACATTGGCCGCGTTTACTGATTATGAGAAATGGAAGGCGGATATGAAGGCGAAAAAAGTGCCTGAGCCCAAGCAAGTATTCACTGAGAAGCAAAAGAAGTGGGCTAAGGATTTTTTGACGACACCGTCCCAAGCCGAGCTGAATATGCCTGACGACTATGGACATGAACTTCGTAGGCAAGCAAAAATATTGAAGGAGGAAGAAAGTAAAAAAAGCGGGAAACAAGTTGACCAGCTCGGGATGCAGAAGAAACAATCGATCCCCCCGCTCATAGTGAAAGCCGGTCCGGAAGAGGACCCCGAGATCATAGCAGCTGCGGCAGCACTTGGATTGACTGTAGCGGCTGCCATGAAACAAGCATCCGAGATGGGTTTGACTGTTCGTGCCTTCTTAGACCTTGAGGATGCGCCTGCAGGTGAGATAACATTACAATATGTGCGGAAGGGGCCTCTCGTCGAGCCTGAGAAGGAAAATAGTCTACCAACACAAATGCGAAATCTGCTACGTTGGTACAAGCAATTCATAACATGGGCCGACAAAGAATATGTTTATGCGGATGTTACACATGAGCATCACATCAAACGGTACTCTGTAGAAGTTCATATGAGTGAATTATTCCAGCTGTTCAATCTGCGCGCCCTCGACAAATCTATGCTGAGTTGCTACGTTCTGTAAGTGATTTATTTCTACCTCATCTCGTTCTTCATTGCCTGCACTATATATATATATTGTCCTAACTATATTGTTGCGTACGCTATTATGCAGATTGAAGATTTGGGAATGCAAAATAAGAAACATCCATGATGTTGGGTTCATTGACCCACATATCGTTAATGGACATGTGTTAGAACATCACCCCAAAGACATGGAGAAAGACCTGTACAAGTTTCTTAAAAAGCATCAACTCAAAAGTCATATTCTATTTCCTTACCATTTTGGGTGAGTGTTTCTCTCTTGTGCCCATTCTATTTTGTTTACTCCATGCATGGTATGTCTAATCGATGAGTTATGCATGACTGTGCATGTAACGTGTCCGCAGGTTCCACTGGATTCTGCTAAATATTGAACTTCACACCTCCACAGTTCTAATCATGGACTCTAAGGATTCGGATCCAAAGCGTTGGGCCGACATGAGAAAAATGCTGCAAAAGTAATTATTTTCAATCATTTGAGCTCTATATCGATCGGTCTCTTCATTTCCTAATATCAACTAACTAATAAATTCCTTATTCATTTAATTTTCTTTGCCCTGTAGGGTTTGGAGACGGTTCTCAGATGAAACTGTCGGTGAATTCAAACATGAGCTAGATTTCAGAAAGTTAGTTAATGTGGATAAGCAGCCATCGGGGACCGATCTATGTGGATACTATGTTTGTGAGAACATCCGGAGACAAACCACTGAGCGGAAGGCATCAGCTAGCGTGCGGAACGCGACGGATAACTTGCGGAGGAGGCTTAGTCCAGAAGCTCGCTTCCGACCAATTCAAGAAGAATTAGCAGGATTTTTCATGAGGGAAGTCATCAATCCTAAAGGACAACACTATACCGAGGACGAAGAAATTTATATGCATACCCGAGGTTGAAACTTGTTCGAAGTTGTATATGGTCATCCATCCTAATTGTGTATGGAAACTTGTTCGAAGTTGTATATGGTCACCCGAGATTGAATATATATTATATATTCCTCTTGAATTCTTCTTGTTTGAAATTTCATATGCATGTATATAGAAGCGTAGAATATGTGTACTGAAACTTCATCCAAAATAAAATAAAACACAAAATAAAATATAAAACAAATAAAACACTACAAATTAAAAAGAAACCAGGTTTAGGGGGGCTAAAACCCTAAACCTGCGGAGGAGGCCTTTAGTCCCGGTTGGCCACGAGAGCCGGGACTAAAGGTCCTCGGCCCCGACGGACCACGGGCGCCCACGTGGCGGGCCTTTGGTCCCGGTCAGCCACAAGAACCGGGACTAAAGGCTTTTGTCGCGGTCCGTAAGAGCCGCGTCTAAAGGGGGGGGGGGGGGGTCTTTAGTCGCGCTTATTTAGTCCCGGTTGCACAGCCGGGACTAAAGGCTGTTGCGAACCGGGACTAAAGGGCTTTTTTCTACCAGTGCATGGTATTAGCGAGTGGTTTCCATTGCTACAAACGTCCAGCCATTTTAAACAGACAATCAGAAGGACAGTTAGGGCGCAATGGTAAATTTGTTGCTAGTCTGTCTAGAAATACCAAAAAAAAGTTGTCCAAAATTCATGAATAAATTGCCCTAGAAGTTTTGCAAGTAAGTGAAAAGATCGGCGAAACTATTTGGGTTCCAGGTCACATTCATCAAAGATTGAATGCAACTCCAACCAAATTTAGCAAAGGATGTCTTCCATGTTTTCATTCTATCCCCACAAAGAGAACAGCCTGCTGCCGCATTGCCATGACGTTCAAAATCTGATCACTAGCGGGAAGACATAGAAAAGGTAGTCGGTTTTTCCTCAAGTTAATTCCAATGCTTTACTTTCATTTGCTGAATGTTGCTCTAAACTTGTGGTTCGAGTAGTATTTCTCTCAGCTCCCTTCCGTGCTCCCAAACATTCCGCGCAAACGAAACTTGCTCCATAAAGCATAATTTCAAACTTTTGATGTGGCTTGGCACAAGCCCATGTGCAGATGTGCTAGTGTTGTTGTGTACCCATTACAATTGAAAGTGCAACTATTACTGGGTGGTTTTGGTAATTCCTAACAACAACATATAGCTCATTGAATTAATGCTCTTTCAAGATGATCATTTCAGAAAGTTTAAAGATTGGCATGGCATGGACTAGGAATGTGGACCCCTCAAAATGCTAAAGACACATATTGGCTCAAGCTCAAAACTCTACATTTTCATTTTAGTGATCCAAGATCACATTGAGTTCATAAGAAAAGCCAATACTATTAAAAGAAATGATGTGTTGCTTAATGGCTTGCTTGCTCAAAATGCGTAGTGATATGCTCCAAAATCCCTCAACCACTTTCTCATATCCACATATGGCCCAAACCAAAAGTCAAACTCGGCCCCACCGAAATGATCTATCCGGCGCCACCGAGTTCATTTGAGATAGCCACTGCCAGAAACTCTAGTCAGTTCAGTCTCACCGATAGGGATCTTGGTCTCACCGAGATGGGATTGCAAACTATCTGTTTCCCTTCGCAACGTTTTCGGTCCAACCGAGATGAGCGATCGGTCCCACCGAGTTCGCAATGAAAACTCTCTGTTTCCCTTTCGTAACATTTCGGTCTCACCGAAATGAGTGATTAGGTCCCATCGAGTTTGCCTGACCAACTCTCTATTTTCTTATTACAGAAATCGGTCCTACCGAGTTTATGTGATCGGTCTCACCGAGATTACGTTATGCCCTAAACCTAATGAAATCGGCCCCACCGAGTTGACATGTCGGTCCCACCGAAAAGCCTAACATTCACATTTTGAACTAAATCGGTCTGACCGAGTTTCATGATTCGGTCCCACCGAGTTTGGTAAATTGTGTGTAACGGTTAGATTTTGTGTGGAGACTATATATACCCCTCCACCCACTCTTCATTCACGAAGAGAGCCATCAGAACGTGCCTACACTTCCAGCATACATTTTCTGAGAGAGAACCACCTACTCATGTGTTGAGACCAAGATATTCCATTCCAACCACAAGAATCTTGATGTCTAGCCTTCCCCAAGTTGCTTTCCACTCAAATCATCTTTCCAGCAAATCCAAATCTGTATGAGAGAGTTGAGTGATGTGGAGACTATCATTTGAAGCACAAGAGCAAGGAATTCATCATCAACACACCATCTATTACCCTTTGGAGACTGGTTTCTCCTAGATTGGTTAGGTGCCACTTAGGAGCCTCCGTCAAGATTGTGGAGTTGAACCAAGGAGTTTGTATGGGCAAGGAGATCGCCTATTTTGTAAAGATCTACCCTAGTGAGGCAAGTCCTTCGTGGGCGATGGACATGGATGCACAGACAAGGTTGCTTCTTCGTGGACCCTTCGTGGGTGGAGCCCTCCGTGGACTCGCGTAGCCGTTACCCTTTGTGAGTTGAAGTCTCCAACAACGTGGATGTACGGTAGCACCACCTATCAGAACCACGCCAAAAATCTCCGTGTCTACATTGCGTTTGTTCCCTCGAAACTCCTCCCTTTACCTTCTTATGCAAATAATTTACATTCCGCTGCTATACTCTTAGATTTGCATGTATAGGTTGATTGCTTGACTTGTGCTAAGTTGCTAAAATTTGCCAAGACTTAAAATTAGAAAAAGCCTAGATTTTTATTTGGTCAATTAGTTTAATCACCCCCCCTCTAGACATGCTTTCAATCCTACACAAATCCTAGTACCCACGTCATATTTTACTCTCTTTAGGGCCATAGTATGCTTGTAGTATGAACTGCAACCTATTTTCATTTGCCTACCCTCTAGTCGCCCTTCATATTTATACAATACCCCTTCTTCTCATCTCCTCTAATCTTAACCACATGGTAGTTCTAATACATATACTACTTCAGTTGCACGGCCTATAGAGCATTTGTTTTTGCACTGTATAGACCCTATTTTGATTGACATCCAAAATGATGAGAGTTATGTTATCATTTGCTAGCACCTTGCCATGTCCATTAATTTGGCTTGGGGGACACTAAGACATATAGAAGTGCTATCGTGCAACATGGGCCTTCGCATATAGAACAAAAGGGTAAACGGGCCCTCTTCAACAGAGCTTTTACGAGGAGAAACTGCATGCTTATGGGTCTTGAGTTCTCGGCAGTGCTTAGTGACATTTGTTGATTTCATTTCTGATTGCCTTTCAGAGTGACAATGATTGCTACGCCGCTATATTAGGTCTCTTTGACCATTTATATCATACCATATTGTGTGAAAACTTTAGGGCCTTAGTTCAAATCAAGGCACTGGCCTTCTATCTAAGAAAACATACATCAGGGAAGATGAGAGAGAGAGAGAGACGCCACATTGAAAAAGTACAATTTATTCATCTATCATGGCGGTACAAGGAACACCGAAAATTATATCCAGGTCTCTAGACCACCTAACAATGATTAGAAGCACAGGAGCGAACCGAAGGTACGTCGTTGTCATTGCCCCATCCCCCGTCAGAGCAAAGCAAAAATTGTTGTAGTAAACAGTCAAGTCGTCGGGCTAAGGCCCCATAGGACCAACGCACCAGAACAGTAATCGCCACTAACGATGAAAATAATAGATCGAAAGGATCCAACCTCTAGACACATGAACAAAGACTGGATCCCACGTTATCTGCTAGCGACACACCTCCAACACGCCCACTGATGACGCTAGACGCACTGCCGGGATGGGTGCTAGGTGGGCAGGACCTTACTCCATCTTCGGGGAGCAGTCGCTCACATGACTTCTTGAGTAGGACATAAACTCTAATTGACCTAAAAAAAACTTAAAAACATAGCAGGAACCCTCCTACCGGCAAGGGCCAGGGTCCACCATGCCTAAATGACTCTAAGGTCACCGGAGATGAGGCGGACTGGCGAAGGCAGTCGTGGGACGTTACAAGCCATTGTTCTCGCTTCTCACTGAGAGCATCGAAGAAGACGCTCGAGCTTGGTCTCACACCGGAGACAAGGGGCTAGGAACCCTAATCGACTTTTACATTCATTCTTGTGAGAAACCGTCTGTTACCGGTACAATCTTTCTTCCTCGTTCACTGCAATGATATGCAAGTGTTTTGTGTATTCACAAAAAAATGTTGCTCTTGACTGCTGGTTCAATGGCTCCACCATTGCTGAGCTAGCCCTCCTCATCCATGCTATGGTTCCCCGTTGTCATCGCTAGATACGCACAACACACGAAGGCCTAACTGACCGCGTGTCGATCCGAGACCTGCACGGCGCGCTAGCTAGGCCCTGTCTTGTTAGTTGAGTAGGTCTCCATCTGGCGCCTGTTGTGCGACATCACTCTATCGTCGGCGCCCGATCGCATCTCCTGGCGATGGACGACTCCGGGCGTGTACTCCTCTAAGTCATGCTACTTGGCGCTATTCTTCGGTTCTAGCCTTGAGCCATCCTCGAGGCTAACTTGGAGGTCTTGGGCGCCGCTTCGAATCAAGATTTTCCATTGGCTTGCATAACAGGGTTGCTGCTATATTGCTGGTCGGGTAGCTCGGCGAGGTCTAGCTCACGCCCCGCTTTGCTTCCTTTGCGACGAAGATCCTGAAACTATGCAATTCCTTCTAGTTGGTTGCTTCTTCTCCTGTTAGGTCTGGCATGAAGTCCTCGCCTGGTCTCGTGCCACAACTAGTCTATCATACCAGAGATGCGAGTTTCTGGACTGGTTCTCATCATCCATCCATGACGCATCGACATTATTTCTCTCTACTGCACATGTTTTTGTCTGTACCCCCTCCAACTCTGAAACAATCTGTACGAAGGACACTTGCCCGAGTAGGCATAATTTCAAACTTTTATGCGTCTAGCCCTAGTGTTGCCGAGTAGCCATTACAAGTCCTAGTAATTTCTTTTAGATTAAGTCTTACGTATTGTTTGACCGGTGAAAGACTTCCTTTGTTGAAATGTTTTGTTCCCAAAATTCCTAAATTAAAAGGAAAAAACTTTCCACTTTCCTAAACTAAGGACGGGAAATAAAAAAGGTGAGCATATCTTCTAAATTAATAATATTGAACTCAGCCCTTCCTAGAATGGGGTATTATCTGTTCCGATAAATAGATAATTCCAGGAGTAATAAATAGGAGTAAATTAAATAAAGTATATTGATGTAATTGGAATTGCGGAAGCAAATACCAATTTACTAAAAAAAGGAAAAAGTATCTAATCAAAATCGAAAGATTTTTTTTAAGATTACACAAAAGGGTTGGCAAATAAAAACGCTAGTGCCACAACTAGTCCATAAATTGTTAAAAGTTTCCATAAAAGCTAGACTAAGCAATAAAGTACCTCTTTTATTGGTTGCCCGTCTTTATTTGCCTACCTGCTTACCCTCTACCTCTTTTATTGGTTGCCCGTCTTTATTTGCCTACATGACCTCCTTTTCATTCCCCCTAATCTTTAACCACATGGTGGTTTTAATAAAGACATTTCAGTTGCTCGGCCGGTAGAGCTTAACTACTTTGATTGCCAACCAAAATGAGAAGAGTTGTGTTCTCATGTGCTAGCTCGTTGCCTCGTCCATTAGTTTGGCTTGGGATGCATGGGGACAAAAAGGTGCACAACCCTGCGAAAGAAAGCTTAATGGGCGCTTGTTGCCAGAGGTTCTGCTCAGAGAAATCGCATGCTCATGTGTCTTACATTCTCGGCAATGATTTGTGGTCCTTATTTCATTTTTGACTGCCTTTCAGAGTGAGGTCAATAGACTTCCCGTTAGATTAGTCCCTTATTCAATATGTGCTGACTTTTCTAGTCTAAGTTTCAAGCAGTTTGATGATGATGACCTGAAGGTGGAAACCTATTACATGAATTTTGAAGCTACTACATGAAGCTGGAGACACTTCTCCATTAAGTCAGCAAAGTTATCCCAGCAAGCATCTTTTGGAATAAAATGATTTCACGGGAAGGTGCTCAATGGTCACCGTTTTATCTGTTCTTGCGCACCTAGTCAGATAATTTTTCATGATCCAGACAGTACCACGTCTAGTTCTTTCCTAGGGTTTACTTTAATTAGCTTATCGTTGCTCCCTGGATTAGATTTCTCTCTGCACTTGTCGTCGTCACTCCCTCATGCACTCTCGAAACAGATTTTTTCCGGCTTTACAAAATAAAGCGACACACTGAACCATACATTTTTCAATGAAGGGCGGATTTTATTATCTCAAAATAAAGCATCAAGTGGATACAAAACACAATGAGCATACACCCGACCTCTGCATAGCTAGGATGCACACAGCTAACACTAACGCACACACCCAAAAACACAAAAATGAGTAGCAAAGTCATACAAGACCAAAGCTTTGCCTAAATGGGAAAAGAGAAAATGACCCCAAAGCGAACAATTGTGATCGACAAACTACAAGAATGACCATATTCGCACCAACTATCTCTTGACACCACAAAGACAACGAGATTCTTCAACAGCAACGCCTTTAGAAAAGAAATGCCGCACAAGCATTATCGTCACAGGATCCAACCACCAAAGGTCAGATTCTAGGTTTTCATCCAGAAGAATGGGTCCGAGCATATCCAAGAAATGTCTTCAATAAGGTAACGACAAAAAACATCGTCATTGCCAGTCACAACCAACCATGGTCAGACCTAGGGTTTTCATCCCAGAGCTCGAGACCAGGTACTCAAGAAGCACCATCAACTCGGAGTCAATCATGTGTTGTCGCCACCACTTTTCCACAGTCCCAGAGCAGTGTTGGGGCTTGGCACCACTGCACAACCGTACCCTCTCTGTCAAGTTGTCATTTGTAGGTTGCACCTCACCATCGAAGCAAATTGGCCGGAGTGAGAGCCGCCAAAACCACAAAAGGGCCTTCCGGCTGCATCCCGCAACATCACCAATTTCACGCTAGACGCACCAACAACGGCTTCACGACATCCTTCACTGCGAAGATCCAGCCGCAGCGGACATCTCCCGGTCCGATCTGGACACCAGCAGCCAGTAGAACCTAGCAGCCATCAGATCTGATGGGCTGGCTGCAACCAGACCATGCAAGGGCATATCCTTTGACTTGACCCGAGCCACATCACATAGCCCGCTAGGACCGAAGGCACCGGCCCGATTGATCAGTTGGAGTGCGGCCACGAGCGATCGAGTCGCTAGATCGAAGGCATCAGCCCGATCTGTTGGAGCGCCGGCGTGAGTGATCCAGTCGCTGGATCAAAGGCACCGGCTTGATTTGTTGGAGCGCCTGCGTGAGTGATCCAGTCGCTGGATCGAAGGCACCGGCATGAGTGATCGAGTCCTGGATCTATGCGAACTGCTATGAGCAATCGAGTTCCTGGATCCGATGCGAACTGACATTCACTGTGGGGTCGAATGAAGAGGAGATCAAGAGGAGAAAGGGGCACCCCGCTGCCACCGCGGCCGGACAAGAGGTCGCCGCGGGCGGCGATGAGGGTAGGAGCACCAGGAGGAGGTTCGCTGTGGCGGCGTTTGTGTTTCGCCTCACTGGTATTGAAGAAATCTCGACACCAGCTGCTCATCAAAGAAAAAAGACAACAAACCAAGCCGAACACGTCAACAAGCACCAAGAGTGCACTATTAGACGCCTCTACCGAGCCACCAAGAAGAGGCACGAGAGAGGCCAGACCAGCGCAAGATGCAGCCAAGGCCACCGATAACAAGCGAACACGCGCTACCAGGAGGAAGCCACCGGACTCCACACTCTCCACACGCGCCACCATACTGCAGCTAGAGAGGACCCTATGGCCTCTTGCTCCGGACAAAGGAGTGCTGATCTTTTCGGCACACGGGAAGGATAGAGAGGGGACATGGTCTTGTGTAAAGGATATGTGTGCACGAGAACGAAACTGCTCCATGGACGATACTGGTGCCCGGCGTGTGCACGATATGTAAATCCATCGTCCTGCGTTGTTTCACTCATACACATGTACGGCCTGATTTAACCATTGCCTGTGAATCATCCTGATTTTATCGTGTGCATAGCGTTGTTGGAGAACGAAACTGCTCCATGGACGATACTGGTGCCCGACATGTGCACGATATGTAAATCCAGCGTCCTGTGTTGTTTCACTCATACGGCCTGATTTAACCATTGTCCGTGAATCGTCCTGATTTTATCTTATGCATAGCGTTTTTGGCACGAGAAATGTAGCCACCAGATCCAATGCATTGTAAATTTAATCCCCAAACCATCCTGAAAATACCGCCACAATCAAAATACTCCCACCCTCACCGGGGACCACCATGACTGACCGAGAACTCAGTCGAAAAAATAGCCGAGTTGACTTCCTAGCTGATGACCCACAAGTATAGGGGATCTATCGTAATAAGTAAGAGTGTCGAACCCAACGAGGAGCATAAGAAAATGATAAGCGGTTTTCAGCAAGGTATTCTCTGCAAGCACTGAAATTATCGATAACAGATAGTTTTGTGACAAGGTAATTGGTAACGAGTAACAAGCAATAAAGGTAAATAAGGTGCGGCAAGATGGCCCAATCCTTTTTGTAGCAAAGGACAAGCATGGACATACTCTTATATGAAGGAAAGCGCTCCCGAGGACACATGGTAATTATCTTCAAGCTAGTTTTCATCACGATCATATGATTCGCGTTCGGTACTTTGATAATTTGATATGTGGGTGGACCGGTGCTTGGGTGTTGTCCTTACTTGGACAAGCATCCCACTTATGATTAACCCCTATTGCAAGCATCCGCAACTACAATAGAAGTATTAAGGAAAACCTTACCATAGCATGTAACATATGGATCCAAATCATTCCCTTACGAACCAACGCATAAACTAGGGTTTAAGCTTCCGTCACTCTAGTAACCCGTCATCTACTTATTACTTCTCAATGCCTCCCTCTAGGCCCAAACAATGGTGAAGTATCATGTAGTCGACGTTCTCATGACACCACTAGAGGGATGACAACATACATCTCATCAAAATATCGAATGAATACTAAATTCACATGACTACTTATAGCAAGACTTTTCCCATGTCCTCAGGAACAAACGTAACTACTCACAAAGCATATTCATGTTCATAACCAGAGGGGTATTAATATGCATAATGGATCTGAACATATGATCTTCCACCAAGTAAACCAACTAGCATCAACTACAAGGAGTAATCAACACTACTAGCAACCAACAGGTACCAATCTAAGGTTTGGATACAAACATTGGATACAATAGATGAACTAGGGTTTGAGATGAGATGTTGCTGGTGAAGATGTTGATGGAGATTGACCCCCTCCCGATGAGAGGATCGTTGGTGATGATGATGGTGATTATTTCTCCCTCCCGGAGGGAAGTTTCCCCAGCAGAACAGCTCCGCCGGAGCCCTAGATTGGTACGGCCAAGGTTCCGCCTCGTGGCGGCGGAGTCTCGTCCTGAAAGCTTGCTTGTGATTTTTTCCTCGACGAAAGACTCCGTAGAGCAGAAGATGGGCATCAGAGGGCCACCAGGGGGACAACGAGGCAGGGGGCGCGCCCCCATCCTCGTGGCCAGGGTGTGGGCCTCCTGTGGACTTCTTGCGCTCAGTATTTTTTATATATTCTGGAAATAGCTTCCGTGAAGTTTCAGGACTTTTGGAGCTGTGCAGAATAGGTCTCTAATATTTGTTCCTTTTCCAGCCCAGAATCCCAACTGTCGGCATTCTCCCTCTTTATGTAAACCTTGTAAAATAAGAGAGAATAGGCATAAGTATTGTGACATAATGTGTAATAACAGCCCACAATGCAATAAATATCAATATAAAAGCATGATGCAAAATGGACGTATCAACTCCCCCAAACTTAGACCTCGCTTGTCCTCAAGTGAAAGACGAAATCGAAAAATATGTCCACATGTTTAGAGATAGAGGTGTCGATAAAAATAAAATACAGACATGAGGGCATCATGATCATTCTTAGAACCGCAACATATATATATTGTTTGGGGCACCTAATTCGGATCCAACCCGCTAATTCATTTTCCGCTTACAAATAATTAATAGTACCTTTCAAATAATTCACTTTCCTTTTCTAATTCCATGCAATACCATTGATTGTAGATTGGTTTCCAAAAAAATTGCATGTTGTTGATTCTGTCATAAACAATTTCTTTCCATAAATAATAGAGTATCATTCAAAATAGGCTGAAACTCGTATTTGGGTATGTATATATACCCTATGATTTTTAATTTTTTTGTGAATACCCTATGATTTATTCTAGTTATTAGATGTCTTTCCTTAAATACTATAGTATATACCCTATGTTTTATTGTAGGTATTAGATACATACAAGCATATCCGGTATATTGAATGGTGGATACTCAAGTTTTCGCAAAAAATAAATAGTGCATAATGAAGATATATCTTTAAATACCTCAATGTGAAATTTGTTGGTATATACCCATAAGTGTTATTTCCTTTTTATGAGTGAATACATGTATGTAAACTAAATACCTCGACAAATGATACCTGACGTTCGTGTCGTTATGAACATCCATATAACATATATGATGGTGATGTATCCGAGGTATGATAATATAGGAATCATACCCAAAAAAATATGGCTACATTCTAAAAATAATATGTATTATACTCACATACTTTGTGGGTATATATCGTAAACACAACTAGGTATCATAGAAAGAGAAACCTTTTTTTGGTATACTCCCAACGGAGACAAAAAGTGGCAAAATCCATTATTTTTTTAAAAGGCACACTGGCAATACACGTAAAATGTACAGCATCTATGTATTAATTACTATAAGATTTTCCTAGTGTTTCACACGTACATGGATCACTAAAATTAGGCAGCTTCTTGTATTGTAAGGAAGTGTTGGTGCATTCATCCTAATTAATGCCTACGTCCAAATTAGAGCAAGTAATCACTAATTAACATGTAGTTAAATGGAATTAATTAGGACGTTGCAATAACTTTTCAAATTGAATACTGCAAATGGTTATACCCGTTAGTGTCTACACCACCACAACGGCACACATCTTAACGCAATCCAAAGGTAGACAAACAAGGAGTCTGGACACCTAGGTGTCCCAAATTATATATATATATATATATATATATATATATATATATATATATATATATATATGATCTCTTATAGTAAAGTAACAATTCAATCACAATTTCACTTTATATTGCCACTTGTCATTTGGACCTTTATTATGCTGTCCATCGCTTTTATTTCTTCCATATCACAATATCGTACAAAGCTTATTTTCTCCGCACTAATAAGTCATACATATTTAGAGAGCAATTTTTATTGCTTGCACCGATGACAACTTACTTGAAGGATCTTACTCAATCCATAGGTAGATATGGTGGACTCTCATGGCAAAACTGGGTTTAGGGATATTTGAAAGCACAAGTAGTATCTCTACTTGGTGCAAGGAAATTGGCTAGCATGAGAGGGAAAGGCAAGCTCAACATGTTGGATGATCCATAACAATATAATTTATCTCAGATGTAAGAAAGCATAACCCATTACATTGTCTTCCTTGTCCAACGTCAACTCTTAGCATGTCATACTTTAATGAGTGCTCACAGTCATAAAAGATGTCCAAGATAGTATATTGATATGTGAACCTCTCTTTCTTTATTACTTCCTATTCATTGCAACGATGACCAAAACTATGTTTGTCAACTCCCAACAACTTTTATTCATCATACTCTTTTATATGTGAGCTCATTACTCTCCATAAGATCCATATGATCTCTTTATTTCTTTTTATTTCTTCTCTTTTATTTTATTTAATTTCCTCAAGATCATAGCAAAATAATGAAGACCTTGACTCAACACTAATCTTTATTATATAGCTCATGGACTCGATTACATAGAGGGATCATAAAGCAGAACTCACAACTAGATCATACTAAAACTTTATTCTACTAGATCAAGATATTACTAAAAGGATTGAACTAAGAAAAACGATAAAGATAAAAGTGATGGTGATACGATACCGGGGCACTCCCCCAAGCTTGGCAGTTGCCAAGGGGAGTGCCCATACCCGATACTCAGTTCTTGTTTGTTGGTGAAGAAGGTGGAGTTGTTGATGATGGATAGTCGCACATCGAGCGTAGGAGGTCCTCTAACTTGCGGATAATGCCCTTGAGTGCGATGATATGCTCCTTCAACAAAATATTTTCACGTGTAAGATACTTGTTTTGTATACGGGCTAACTCAATCATCTTGAAAGCCTCGATCTCACTTGGGGTAAGAAGATTGTGATCAAGTTGAAGGATGTCTTCTGCTGCCAAAACTTGGTCCTCCGTGGTCTTCTTGATCCCTTCATCCTTGTTGATCTCCATAGGTTCTTCCCTCTTCAGCTCTATCTTCATTAGCCAAGCATTGTTGTCACCATTGTTGGAGGAGGGGGACAACATGATGCCTGGCCTTGACAACCCTGACAGAAAACAACTCGAAACAAGAACAAAGGATATTTGTGTGGTACGGTAGTCAAAACCTTCGAGAGATTATATAATGAACTTTTACCGACCAAAAGGAGTATTGTGTAAGAAAACGGAGTCCGGAGAGCACATGAGGTGCCCACGAGATAGGGGGCACGCCCAGGGGGTAGGGCGCGCCTCCCACCCTCGTGGGAGCCTCGTGTCCTTTTCGGTCTGCTTCTTATTTTCCTATTTTTCTATTTTTTTTCCAAAATGAAGAAATATTGCCGTTAGAACTATTTTGGAGTCGGTTTACTTATCGTACCACGTACCTATTCCTTTTCGGAGTCTGAAACGTTCCGGAAAGTGTACCTTATGTATTCCTCCGGGGTTACGGTTTCAACATTTATGGGATTACCTGAGATATAATGTTTAATTCTTTGACTGTTCACCACCTTCGAATTTGTGCCTTCGAAGTTGTTGATTTTTATGGCACCGGAACGATAGACCTCCTCGATAACGTAAGGACCTTCTCATTTAGAGAGAAGTTTGCCTGCAAAAAATTCTTAAATGAGAGTTGTATAGCAATACATAATCACCTACATTGAACTCACGCTTTTGTATTCTTTTATCATCCCATCCTTTAACTTTTTCTTTAAACAGCTTGGCATTTTCATAAGCCTGGGTTGTCCATTCATCAAGTGAGCTAATGTCAAATAACCTCTTCTCACCGGCAAGTTTTAAATTATAATTTAGCTCTTTAATGGCCCAATATGCCTTATGTTCTAGTTCAAGAGGTAAGTGACATGCTTTACCATAAACCATTTTATACGGAGACATACCCATAGGATTTTTATATGCAGTTCTATAGGCCCATAATGCATCATCAAGTTTCTTGGACCAATTCTTTCTAGATTCACTACTAGAAAAAGGGCTATAGATGGGATTGACACTAATGGCGCACTAGACAAGCGGTGCGCCATTAGTATATACTAATGGCGCACCACCTTCTGATACGCCATTAGCGTTGAAACTACTAATGGCGCACCTGGCCCAGGGTGCGCCATTAGTATCAATTTTTTTTCTGAACTAGTGCGCCTATCCAAACATACTAATGGCGCATCCAGACACAGTGCGCCATTACTAGTTGTAACTAGTAATGGCGCACCTGTCGGAGAGTGCGCCACTAATGTTGTTTTTTTATTATATTTTTTATTCTTTTTTTGTAAAACTACTAATGGCGCACTCTTCCACCGTGCGCCATTACTAGTTTAAACTAGTAATGGCGCACTGTGGGGCAGTGCGCCATTAGTATTTTTTTTGCAAAACTACTAATGGCGCACCTCCAGATGGTGCGCCATTAATAACCTGGATTAATAATGGCGCATTTATGGTTGTTGCGCCATTAGTAATCCCTCCCTATCCCCTCTCCCTCCCTCGCCCTCGCCCTTGATCCCCTTCCCCTCTCCTCTCCCGACGCCGCCGCTCCGCCGCCCCGTCGTCCTCGTCTCCCCGCCACCCCGTCGTCCTCGTCTCCCCGCTGCCCCATCGTCCTCGTCTCCTCGGCGCCGCTCTCCCCGTCGCCCCACCTCGTTGGACGCCATCGCCCCGCCGCCCTCATCGCCGGTGGCCCGGACACCGCCCCGTCCACACCACCGTCGCTGGAGCACCACCACCACCCGGACCTCGTCGCCTCCCGGACCTCGTCGCACCACCACCACCCGGACCTCGTCGCCCCGTCCACACCACCGCCCCCGTGAGCTCCCCCTCCCCCTCTCCCCCTCTCCCCCTGTGGATTACCAGAAGTTTATTAGTACATGGTAAAACTTGTTCTTTGGATATAATTAGTGCTCCATTCGTATGGTAGGATAGCATACAGTTAAGGAGAAGACCAAGTGATTTTGAGATGGCAACAGATTTATGTTTGCGAACCCGTGCGTTTAAGGTGTCTTCGTGATAGGAACTTTCTGCAATAAATGGACCATGTCTCAGGACAAATGCTGAATTAGCTAGTGTCACATCTACATCATTCTAACATGATATTTGACAACCAAGTTTAGCACAGCACAAGCTTCTACTCCCTCTATTTCTAAATATAACTCTTGATGTCATATAGTTCTAATTTAAACACTTACAGTCTTTCTACTGCTGCTTGATCAACTGGAGTACTCTGGTACTTGATCAGTAGCTGTTTTGGTGTAGCAAGTGCAACAGCTGTAGTACTCCATTTCTAAATAATCCTTGTTTTGAAT
This sequence comes from Triticum monococcum, assembly GCA_034509565.1. Lineage (NCBI taxonomy): Eukaryota > Viridiplantae > Streptophyta > Magnoliopsida > Poales > Poaceae > Triticum > Triticum monococcum. The sequence goes on from CM067847.1 coordinate 705,282,740, forward strand.
GCTTCTGATAAATCTGAATGTTTGCTTCAAGTAGATAGGCTTTGCTTTGAATGCTTCTGATAATCTGAATGTTGCTGCTGGAAAAGAAATATACAAGTTTGGAACTTCTCTCTCTTGTGAGCTTTGCTGTCAAACTAAATGTTGCTGAATAAGAAACGAACTACAAGTTTGGGACTTCTCTTATGAAGCACAAGTTGCTTCATCTTTTGCTTTGGATCAGATGGAATAACATGATCACGATGTTTCTTTTTAATCAGTAAACCTAGGTGTTCGTCACCTGTGGCCTTAAGATCGATAGAAATATATGTTGCTATTTTCTGTTGATTCTTTCTGGCCAGTTCATTCATGATTTAGGGCTTGATGTATGGAGGCTTGTCTACTTGCTGCTAATACAACATAATATTTGATATGAGCAGGGTGAACAATCTTTAGGTCCCGGGAATCTACTCAAGGCTGCGGACACTTCTTGTCTCACTTCTTTTATCATCGGTATAATAATCATATTAAGGAGTTTCTATAAGTTCATTGTTCTGATAAGCATCAAGACTTTTTTTAATGGAAATTTACAGTATGTTTGAGGGTGAACATTAAGCAATGATTGTTGTCAAACAAATTAAGAATCTTTTTAATTTATGTATTTTTTTATTTTACTGATCAAGATGGTGTATTTAAGCTCGGGAGCAGAGACTCCACGTCCTGAACTCCTGATTTGTCCCTCTATGCATGTTGTGCATATACTATTTGCCTATTTGGTAAAAAAATGGTTTAGTTGCCTATTTGGTATGCTTGTCATGTCACTTGTAGTACAAGCTTAGTTAGGAGTACTCCATCTAGTAGTAATTAATTTGTGTGGTTGTGGAAGTCACTTGCTTTGGCATAGTAATGTTTTTATTCCAGTATTATTTTGTGGTGATGTGGGTAGCAAGGTGCATGCTACTTGTGATGATGCTACTTGTGATCTTCTGAAATGTCGACCCATTGGGGACTTCATTACGCGGGGATAATGATTTTGCAGGTACCCCGAGAGGCCCTTGAGTTTGCCGGAATGTCGATTAACTTCCGTCCGGCAAATTCGGGTACTCCATATGTCCTATTTTCAGCAAAGGTCATGCTGAAATTTTCCGTGAATTTTAGCATGACTTTGCTAAAAATAGGACATATGGGGTACTTGCGACTAATGCATGGGCCGGGGTATCTTAGTACTTAGTTAAGTAGGATCAACTGCCCCGCCATTCTTGCTGCATTAAACCATAGGTGGCAATAGAGCCAGGTGATTAGTGCCAAGTGATTAGGCCCAACCTAGGGTGCCTCGGCATCGATAAACCCTAAATTATGAAAACTTAACTTGGCTGCCCCGGATGCCTCGGTGTCGATGAGAACCTAAATGATGTACGCTTAGGCTTTTATGGTGCCTCGGCGTCGACAAACCCTAAATGATGAAAGCTTAGGCTTTTAGGGTGCCTCGGTGTCGACAAACCCTAAATGATGAGACCATGATCTTGTTCCTTGACAATAACAAACTTTTTGACCAAACTTTTTTCCTATTTAGGCTGTCCCAGGATATGTCGTCATCATCATCGGATGACGAAATTCTCCCGGCGGAGCGCGACTAGTGCCACGACAATCGAGGTCTGTGCGACATGCCTCACCTGGACGATGATCGGCGCTTCAACATTAAGCTCGAGGAGACCTTCGAAGTCGAAACGGTACACAACGACGACAAGTGTTATTTTCATAATTAAGCATTACTTCAACTATTTCATCGTGTAATTTTCATCTTTTACAATTCGAGTATAGCTTATCCCATGCCATGCAAGACGCTATGTCTTGGAGAGGATGGATTTTGAAGACCATGAAATTTCTGAAACAAAGAAAATTCACCTAAGGACTCATCACGATGTGGACTTTGAAGTAAATCTATATAATTCTGAGAGCGTAACCCATTTTGGTTGAAAAAATTGTGAAGCATTTTGCAAGATGTATGGTTTTGATGAGGGTATGCTTATCACCATGGATCTTGGTAATCCTGACATCAACCAAGACAATATGGACATTTGGGTCCTTGTTGATACGCCTCCAGTTCTACCGCTATGTGAGTTTCTCAAACATAGTTATTAGCTAATTTATATTGTTTATTTCAAAATAGTTGACAGCTTATTTCCATTGACAGCTTATTTTTATTGTTCAAAGAATGTGCGGGAGATGGTAGACAAAACCCACTACACCGATGGCTCCGAATTAACAACTTACAAGGAGAAAAATCATCTGGTCGGATTTTGTATTGACATTGAAAATTACATTATCCACAAACAAATTCCTCAACATTATGGTAAATACGTGCCACTAGTGCATGTGTTCAACTACGGTGACTACCATGGAGATACCCTGGTAAGATTTTTACTATTACGACATCCGTGCATCTTTTGCATACTTCTAAAACTAGTACATCATTGCTAACTATGAAGTTATTACTATGTTTTTCAACAGATAATCCCAGAGAATTGTGTGCCTCATATGATGTATCTGAAAGGTAGTGTTAATGTTTTGAACATACAGCCAGGTCATCCTACGAATCTCAACTGTCCATACGAGATTTCTAAAAGAAGTGGAGACATGAAAATCAAAGGATGGAAAAAATGTATGGATAGTCGTAAGGAGCTTCTTGGAAGCAAAAGGAAGCGAAGCGCAAGAATTGGAGACAGGATGTTCTCCATTCTCCATAATGGAGAGTCAGGGTCTATATTGTTTTATGCTATTTTAGCTTAAATAGGGTATTTAGGTCCTGCCTAATACTGATGATCATGTGCTGATGAACAATTAAGTAGGGTTGGTTCGAAGACTATCAAGATGATGATCGTATGACTTGTTATGAATAACGAGTAGAAGTTGTATGATGATGATTAGTAGGACTTGTTAGGATTAGTATTACTTTCGACAAACTCGATACTCCCGGTCTTGAGACTTGTAATGTTTTATCTTTGTCCGGTCTTTTCAATTCGGAGACTAATATGATGAATTGTATTCGGAGACTAATATGATGGATTGTATTTAGAGACTAATCTTCTATTGTATTTGATGAATCTGTTGTTGATGTGTGCTGTCTATATTTTGTCCAATTATACATTTTGTAACCTGTGCAAAAAACAAAAAATAAAAAAAACAAAACCTAATATTCATACTAATGGCGCATCACATCACAGTGCGCCATTAGTATGCCAAAGGATACTAATGGCGCATCATTAAACAGTGCGCCATTAGTATGCCGAAGTTACTAATGGCGCATCTTGTTGTTGTGCGCCATTAGTATGCCAAAGCACCTGGGTATACATGGCCCTTGGGAGGCATACTAATGGCGCACTATTGTGTATACTAATGGCGCATCCGAGGTGCGCCATTAGTATACCAGATACTAATGGCGCACCCGTGGTGCGCCATTAGTAAAATATACTAATGACGTGGTACTAATGGCGCACCACTAATGCGCCTTTAATGGCCAAATTAGGCGCGCCATTAGTAGGCCTTTTCCTAGTAGTGATTTATTAACAGTCTTTTGCAAAAATTAATTTGAGCTCTCTGTTACTCAATTCTACTTGACCACTAGACTGTGGGTGATAAGGAGATGCAATTCTATGATTAATATCATACTTAGCAAGCATTTTACGAAAGGCATCATGAATAAAATGTGAACCACCATTAGTCATTAAATATCTAGGGACTCCAAACCTCGAAAAAATAACTTCTTTAAGCATCTTAATAGAGGTGTTATGATCAGCACTACTAGTTGGAATAGCTTCTACCCACTTAGTAACGTAATCAACAACAACTAAAATATGTGTATACCCGTTAGAGGAAGGAAAATGTCCCATATAATCAAAGCCCCAAACATCAAATGGTTCGATAACATGTGAATAATTCATAGGCATTTCTTGACGTCTACTAATATTACCAATTCTTTGACATTCATCACAAGACAAGACAAACTTATGGGCATCCTTGAAGAGAGTAGGCCAATAAAAACTGGATTGCAATACCTTATGTGCAGTTCTATCTCCAGCATGGTGTCCTCCATAAGACTCAGAGTGACACTTGCGTAGGATCTGTTTCTGTTCATGCTCAGGTACACAACGTCTAATAATACCACCTACTCCTTCTTTATAAAGATGTGGGTCATCCCGAAAGTAATGTCTCAAACCATATAAGAACTTTTTCTTTTGCTGGTATGTGAAACTAGGTGGTATAAATTTAGCAACAATATAATTAGCATAATCAGCATATCATGGAGTAGTTCGAGAAGCATTTATGACATTTAATTGTTCATCAGGAAAGCTATCATCAATAGGTAGTGGGTCATCAACAACATTTTTTAACCTAGACAGGTTGTCTGCAACGGGGTTCTCAACTCCCTTTCTATCAATAATATGCAAATCAAATTCTTGTAGCAAGAGAACCCATCTAATAAGTCTAGGTTTAGCATCTTTCTTTTCCATAAGGTATTTAATAGCAGCATGATTAGTATGAATAGTTACTTTAGAATCAACAATATAAGGTCTAAACTTATCACAAGCAAATACAACTGCTAGAAACTCCTTTTCAGTAGTAGCATAATTTCTCTGGGCATTGTCTAGAGTTTTACTAGCATATTGAATAACATTTAATTTCTTATCAACTCTTTGCCCTAGAATGGCACCTACAGCATAATCACTAGCATCACACATAATTTCAAAGGGTAAATTCCAATTAGGTGGCGGAACAATAGGTGCAGAAATCAATGCTTTCTTAAGTATTTCAAATGCTTCTACGCAATAATCATCAAAGACAAAAGGAATGTCTTTTTGTAATAGATTAGTCAAAGGCCGATAAATTTTTGAGAAGTCCTTAATGAACCTCCTATAAAAACCGGCATGACCCAGAAAACTTCTTATACCTTTGATGTCCTTGGCACACGGCATCTTTTCAATACCTCTTTCAGACATTTTATGCCCCAAGACAATACCTTCATTAACCATAAAGTGGCACTTCTCCCAATTCAAGACAAGATTAGTTTCTTCACATCTCTGCAAAACTCGATCAAGGTTGCTTAAGAAATCATCAAAAGAGGATCCATAAACGGAGAAATCGTCCATGAAAACCTCACATATCTTTTCACAAAAGTCAGAGAATATAGCCGTCATGCATCTTTGAAAGGTAGCAGGTGCATTACATAAACCAAAAGGCATATGTCTATAAGCAAAAGTACCAAAAGGACAAGTAAAAGTGGTCTTTGATTGATCATCAACTGACACAGGTATTTGAGAGAAGTCAGAGTAAGCATCTAGAAAACAAAAATGTGTATGTTTGGATAATCTTTCTAGCATTTGATCGATAAATGGTAAGGGGTAATGATCTTTTTTAGTAGCATTATTTAATTTGCGAAAAACAATTACCATCCTATAACCTGTAATAATTCTTTACGGAATCAATTCATCTTTATCATTAGGAACAATAGTAATACCTCCCTTCTTAGGGACACAATGGACAGGACTTACCCACTGACTATCAACAACGGGATAAATTATACCTGCCTCAAGGAGCTTTAATATTTCTTTTCTTACCACTTCTTTCATCTTAGGATTCAGCCGTTGTTGGTGATCAATAACTGGTTTGGAGTCTTCCTCCAAATTTATTTTGTGTTGACATAGAGTGGGACTAATGCCCTTAAGATCATCAAGAGTATATCCAATAGCAGCACGGTGCTTCTTCAAAGTTTTCAATAATTTCTCTTCCTCCTTCTCTGAAAGGTTAGCACTAATAATAATATGATATATTTTCTTTTCATCAAGATAAGCATATTTAAGAGTATCAGGTAATGGTTTAAGCTCAAACACGGGATCACCCTTGGGTGGAGGAGGATCCCCTAGGATTTCAACAGGCAAATTGTGTTTCAGAATAGGTCCCTATTTAAAGAATACTTCATCTATTTCCCTTCTTTCATTCATAAACATATCATTCTCATGGTCTAGCAGATATTGTTCTAATGGATCAGTAGGAGGCACGACAATAGAAGTAAGACCAATAATTTCATCTTTACTAGGCAATTCTTTATCATGGGGTTTTCTACGAAATTTAGAAAAATTAAACTCATGAGACATATCATCCAAACCAATAGTAACAACATCCTTCTTACAATCTATCTTAGCATTAACAGTGTTCAAGAAGGGTCTACCAAATATAATGGGACAAAAGCTATCTTGAGGGGAACCAAGAACAAGAAAATCAGCAGGATATTTAGCCTTCTCACACGAGACTTCAACATCTCTAACGATCCCAATTCGTGAAATAGTATCTCTATTAGCAAGATTAATGGTAACATCAATACCTTCTACTTAAGCTGGTGCAATATTATGCATAATTTGTTTGTATAAGGAAATATGTATTGCACTGTAACTAGCACCCATATCACACAAGCCATGATAACAATGATCTCTATTTTAACAGAAATAACATGCATGCCTACCACAGGTATATGTTTATCATTAGCACCAGGTTTAGCAATTCTAGCAGTCTCATCGCGGAAATAAATAACATGCCCATCGATATTATCAGCCAGGAGATCTTTAACGATAGCAATATTAGGTTCAACTTTAACTTGCTCGGGAGGTGTATAAGTTCTAATATTACTTTTACGAACCACAGTTGAAGCTTTAGCATGATCCTTTATTCTAACAGGGAAAGGTGGTTTCTCAACATAAGAAGTGGGAACAACAGGATCATTATAAGTGATAGTCTTTTCTTCAACATTAATAGGTGCAACTACTTTTGTTTCAATGGGAGGATTATATTTAAACCAGTTCTCCTTAGGGAGATCAACATGAGTAGCAAAAGATTCACAGAAAGAAGCTACTATCTCAGAGTCAAGTCCATATTTAGTGCTAAATTTAAGGAAAACATCGGTGTCCATAAAAGATTTAACACAATCAAACTTAGGTGTTATACCTGACTCTTTACCTTCGTCAAGATCCCAATCTTCAGATTTGCGTTTAATTCTCTCCAATAAATTTCATTTGTATTCAATAGTCTTCATCATAAAGGAACCAGTACAAGAAGTATCGAGCATGGAGCGATTGTTGTCAGAAAGCCGAGCATAAAAATTTTGAATAATGATTTCTCTTGAGAGCTCATGATTGGGGCATGAATATAACATTGACTTAAGCCTCCCCCAAGCTTGAGAGATGATTTATCCTTCGCGAGGCCAGAAATTTTATATATATATATATATATATATATATATATATAATTACGACCATGATGAACAAGATGCATAGGATAAAACTTCTGATGGAATTCTAATTTCAATCGCTTCTAGTCCCATGATCCCATATCATCACATAGCCTATACCATGTCAATGCATCTCCCTTCAAAGATAAAGGGAAGACCTTCTTCTTGATAACATCATTGGGCATACCTACAAGCTTAAATAATCCACAAACTTCATCCACATAAATTAAGTGTAAGTCGGGATGCAGTGTTCCATCTCCTGCAAAAGGATTAGCTAGAAGTTTCTCTATCATACCCGAAGGAATTTAGATATAAACATTTTCATTTTTAGTAGGTCCAGTAGGTTGAGGAGCAACTATTTGCTCTACCGATCGGGGTGAAGATACCCTAAATAAGCCCCTCATAGGATTACTTTCCATAGTAACAAGTGACAGTAAATTTCAGCACACTATATAAATTTTTACTTACCAAATTCCACCTACCAAAGGCGCTTCACTCCCCGGCAACGACGCCAGAAAAGAGTCTTGATGACCCACAAGTATAGGGGATCTATCGTAGTCCTTTCGATAAGTAAGAGTGTGGAACCCAACGAGGAGCAGAAGGAAATGATAAGCGGTTTTCAGCAAGGTATTCTCTACAAGCACCGAAATTATCGGTAACAGATAGTTTTGTGACAAGGTAATTGGTAACGAGTAACAAGCAATAAAGTTAAATAAGGTGCAGCAACATGGCCCAATCTTTTTTGTAGCAAAGGACAAGCCTGGGCAAACTCTTATATGAACGAAAGCGCTCCCGAGGACACATGGGAATTATCGTCAAGCTAGTTTTCATCATGATCATATGGTTCGCGTTCGGTACTTTGATAATTTGATATGTGGGTGGACCGGTGCTTGGGTTCCGTCCTTACTTGGACAAGCATCCCACTTATGATTAACCCCTATTGCAAGCATCCACAACTACAACAGAAGTATTAAGGTAAACCTAACCATAACATGAAACATATGGATCCAAATCAGCCCCTTACGAAGCAACGCATAAACTAGGGTTTAAACTTCTGTCACTCTAGAAACCCATCATCTACTAATTACTTACCAATGCCTCCCTCTAGGCCCAAACAATGGTGAAGTATCATGTAGTCGACGTTCACATGACACCACTAGAGGGATGACAACATACATCTCATCAAAACATCGAACGAATACCAAATTCACATGACTACTTATAGAAAGACTTCTCCCATGTCCTCAGGAACAAACGTAACTACTCACAAAGCATATTCATGTTCATAATCAGAGGGGTATTAATATGCACTTCCAACAAGTAAATCAACTAGCATCAACTACAAGGAGTAATCAACACTACTAGCAACCCATAGGTACCAATCTGAGGTTTGGATACAAAGATTGGATACAAGAGATGAACTAGGGTTTGAGATGAGATGGTGCTGGTGAAGATGTTGATGGAGATTGACCCCCTCATGATGAAGGGATCGTTGGTGATGACGATGGTGATGATTTCCCCCTCCTGGAGGGAAGTTTCCCGGCAGAACAGCTCCGCCGGAGCCCTAGATTGGTTCCACCAAGGTTCCGCCTCGTGGTGGCAGAGTCTCGTACCGAAAGCTTGCTTATGATTTTTTTCCTCGACGAAAGACTCCATATAGCATAAGATGGGCATCGGAGGGCCATCATGGGGCCCACGAGGCAGGGGGCGCGCGCCCAGGTGGTAGGGCGCGCCCCCACCCTCGTGGCCAGGGTGTGGCCCCCCTCTGGAACTTCTTGCGCTCAGTATTTTTTATATATTCTGGAAATAGCTTCCGTGAAATTTCAGGACTTTTGGAGGTGTGCAGAATATGTCTCTAATATTTGCTCCTTTTCCAGCCCAGAATCCCAGCTGCCCGCATTCTCCCTCTTTATGTAAACCTTGTAAAATAAGAGAGAATAGGCATAAGTATTGTGCCATAATGTGTAATAACAGGCCATAATGCAATAAATATCGATATAAAAGCATGATGCAAAATGGACGTATTACTAGCCAGCCACTGGCTTTAAGAAGCTAGGGTTCATCTTGCCTCCCGTCGATGTCGTCGTCGATCCGCCTCGTCTCTGGTGGTCTCAGGGCCATGGAGGCAGACTGGATCTCGGCCCTTGCCCATGGCAGGGCTCCATTTTTAGATAATTTTTTTGAGTTTTGTTACGATTTGTGTCCTACTCAGAAAGGCGAGACGGCGACGACTGAATGAAGATGGAATAATGGTCTCCTGTCTAGCCCCTGTTTCGGTGATGCGTCTAGCATTGTCAGTGGGCGTGTGGAGGTGTGTCTCTGGTGGATCCATCTTTGGTGGATTTGCTCGGATCTATTCGTCGTTCTTCTATGTTTCTGTTAGAATAATTCAAGGTGCTCAGTCGATCTACTGAGGACCAAGTAGTCACACAAGGCACAACACCGAGATTTGTTAATGAGGTTCACCGATATGGCTATATCCCCGGGGCTTGACTACGGGAGCTCGTCCCCATGGCACCGCTACAATACCGCACCCCGGCCGCCCGGGCACGGTCACATGCCGTCGGCTCCCCCGTGTGCCCGTGCTATTACGTTGGCATATGTTACATCATGTCTCTATCCCCGATATATATGAGAGGCCTAGGATACAAGTGTCGTATTAGGACACAACTCCTATCATGTCTACACACAGTTCAAAACCAAGTCAAATTGTAACCTACCTTGTACAATAATATTCCGGACAACTCTAACAAGCTGCACCTTGGCAAATATTCCTCACCACCTTGAATTCATCCATGCGTTGAACCTCCATGTACATTGGACTTGAGATATGCCATGAGCACCGCTGCTACTTCCAGACTACACGTGACTCCACCTGCAACTGTAGTTCCTTCTCGTCTTCTTCACAATCAACACTCGAGCAAAATTAAGTTCCTCAACACTCTACTTTGTTCTTCCAATCTTCGAGAGAATCCATTCAATGCTATCACACACCGACCACTGTCTACGTGAAAATGAACAACTCACATATTAGACGCCACATATAAGAGTTATCTGAACTCAATGCCACCGCTCTTTCTTGACTGCTTATCTGAAACTTGAAGGAATTTCACCGTCACCCTATGTCATCCTGAGTCGAATTCACAGTTCTCTCACCCTTTTCCCCGAATAGTCTCTGACATTTCCCACGGCTATAGCACTCCGCCTCCTTCTGTACTTGTCATCTGCACTTTGCCATGTGCACTAAACACCACAGAATATACGGCTATGTACTCTCCCCGCTTTTTGACAATTTTAAACTTTCCGCCACTTTCTCAGATTCCCTATGGTCCACTCGCATCCATCTGACATGCCAAACTCAATAGATCTAGTAACCAACTTAAACTTGATACTCGTCAACACTGTTTCACCACCCTGCACACTTTGTGTCACCACATGTCTCATTATTAGTGTCTTGGTCCGTCGCCGTGTCCCGTGCTTATCGCACGCCTCGCCGCTATCACCGCATCGAGCCTCTGCTGTCCTATTCGAGTCTCTCGGGTAGCTAGCCCACACTGACCCAACCCCCACTGCAGAGAACCACCGATCATCACCGACCGATGTCGAGTATCACGTCTCCATCAGACCAATTGGCCCTAGTCCGATCCAAGTGTCTCTCGCTTTACCCGCTGAAATAGGCTTCGACTCTTCGTTAACTTACGCCATAGCCCCTCCATCAGCTCAGAGTGAAGTCTTCTGCCAGACTCCATCTCCACCTTCAACATGACTCTATGTAGTTGGTCGTGCTATCCCGTGCCTTGTCGACTTCAAGCTCTCTCATGTGTGCACCATCTTGAATCACCCCCGCACCATAGTCTGTTGAATCCGCACAAGCCCTTAGACCTGCACCACGCGATCCACGCCCCAGAAGTTGGCCACCATCAGCATCACTCTCCTATATCGTCGTCGGTGAAATCACCACCATCTTCTGCTTTGACCAACATCCCCGTCGATCCGTCAGACAGTCCAGTCCGACCCAGCCGAAATTATCTGACTACAACGATGCTCCACCCTACGTCATGTCTGCCCTGCACATCTCCGTGCATTGCTTAACGCCCTGTGTATGCATGATCCTGCCACGACGCGCTCCAGACTCTAGCTTCTTAGCCTTATACGCACGTCGCCAATCTGCCATCATGATGGTAAAACCTCACGTCCAATTAGCAACACTTCCAAAAGAAATTTACTTTCCTGATACTCTTCATGGACGCAACAAAACTTTGCTCTTGTAACCTCAAATGTCCTTTCTCTATTGTGTTGTTGTCAATGCCACGGTCAATACCAAACCATGCAGATTGCCCTTTTTTACCAAACAAAACTCGCCTATTGCCTCGGCACAGCACAACGCAACATCACATCTCGGCGCATGCAGCTTCCTTGCTCGACGCATGCGGCACACCACTACCCAGCACCCTGCGATTCCACACTGCCACCACCACGCGTCTGCTACATCCACCGATCCGCTGCAGCCACCTATTTCGATCTGTCCAGCCGCGTCACCTATGACTTCGACCCCGCTGACCGCGCTGAAGAACCGCTGCTACAATTTTCTGCTTCTCCCGATTGCTTCTTTCCAAACACTACGAACATCGTCGTTCGCGAATCCTTCCACCTCGAGCAAATCGATCGATCCATGCGACCGCACGCCGCGATCCCAAACAGAGTCCTTGCACGTCGCCAGGTTTCGTTGGCAGCTTTGTGTTCTCCTTCCTCTAAATCAAAATAACCGTAACCTTCAATTAACGTAGCTCATGATATCACTTGTTAGAATAATTCGAGGTGCTCTGTCGATCTATCAAGGACCAATCAATCACACAAGGCACGACACCGAAATTTGTTAACGAGGTTCATCGATATGCCTACATCCTTAGGGCCTAACTATGGGCGCTCTTCCCTATGACACCGCTACAATACTGCACCCCGGCCTCCCGGGCGCTGGCACACGCCATCGGCTCCCCCGCGTGCCCGTGCTATTTTGTTGGCATATGTTACATCGTGTGTCTACCCCCAATATATATGAGAGGCCTTGGATACAAGTGTAACACAACTCCTACCCCTGTCTACACACAGTCCAAAACCAAGTCCAATTATAACCAGCCTTGTACAATAATATTCGACACAACTCTAACAGTTCCTGTGTCATCAGGTTGGATCCTTCTGATCTACACTCTTCATCGGTGGCGGCTGTTGTTCTGGTGCGTTGGTTCTATGGGGCCTTAGCACGACGACTTTCCGACTGTCTGCTACAACAAGGTTTGCCCGGCTCTGGCAAAGGAGGGGCAATGACAGCAGCGCGACTTCGGCTCACTTTAGTATTTGTAGTTGTCGCTGTATTTTACAGATCTGGATGTAATTTTTATTATTTCTAGTGTTCGTTCTACTACCATGATTGAAGATGAATAGATTCGAAGTTTTCCACACAAAAAATTAAACAAATGCACTTTCTCCATATATATTAATTGGGAAAAAATATTTTTTTCGTCCCTTAACTTTTTTGAAAGTATAGAAATGGTCCCTCAACTTCAAAGCCTGCAAGTCTTACTCCCTCAACTTTCAAAATCGGATAACTTTAGTCCCTCGTGCCGCTTCAGGTCGCTTCCTGCCGGCGTGGAGTGGTTTATGATTCTTGCTATTGTCTCTCTCACTTACATGTGTGCGTGAGTTGTAAGGAGCATTTTTAACTTCTAGGGGCATCTCTAGCAGACCCCTTATATCGCGGTAAACTCTAAAATACTACCGGTTTACAGTTTTGTGCGGAAAAAGTGGCCCGAACAGATACCTTAAATGCCCCTGATGTTTAAATTATTTTGAGGGGCGCAGTAAATTGCCCCCCTGCCCCCCCCCGCCCGACCTACGAAAAGACAGGTTCCCCGCCCTGGGGGTGCCATGTATGGTGGAAAACTAGTTGGTGGGATGGACATTTCAACCCGCGCACGTTCCCCTCCCCCAATCTGCAGGCACCTGCCCGCCGCTTTTGATTCCGGCCATATCCTATTAGGGAACGCAGTAATTTCAAAAAATTCCTACGCACATGCAGGATTCATCTAGGTGATGTATAGCAACGAGAGGGGAAGGGTATGTCTACATACCTCTCGTAGACCGAAAGTGGAAGCGTTATGACAAATGGTTGATGTAGTCGTACGTCTTCACGATCCGACCGATCTCAGCACCGAATGTACGGCACGTCCGTGTTCAGCACATGTTTCGCTCGATGACATCCCTCGTAATCTTGATCCAGTTGAGGCCGAGGGAGAGTTTCGTCAGCACGACGGCATGATGACGGTGATGATGAAGTTACCGGTGCAGGGCTTCGCCTAAGCACTATGATGATATGACAAAGGTGCTATATGGTGGAGGGGGGCACCGCACACGGCTAAGACAACTGTCAACTTGTGTGCCCCCTGCCCCCGTATATAAAGAGACAAGGGGGAGGTTGGCCGGCCCTATAGGGGCGCGCCCCTAGTAGGATTCCTACTAGGAATAGGAATCCTATTCCTAGTAGGTTTCCAACAAGGAAGAGAGGGGGAAGGAAGGAGAGGGAGAGAGGGAGAAGAAAAGGGGGCGCCGCCCCCTCTTCCCTAGTCCAATTCGGACCCAAGGGGGACGGGGCGTGCAGCCTGCCCTAGCCGCCCCTCTCTCTCTCTCCACTAAGGCCCATGAGGCCCATTAGTTCCCCCGGGGGGTTCTGGTAACCCTCCGACACTCCGGTTTTATCCGAAACTTCTCCGGTGTCCGAATATATTCGTCCGATATATCAATCTTTATGTCTCGACCATTTAAAGACTGCTCGTCATGTCCGTGATCACATCTGGGACTCCAAACTACCTTCGGGACATCAAAACACATAAACTCATAATACCGATCATCATCGAACATTAAGTGTGCGGACCCTACGGGTTCGAGAACTATGTAGACATGACCGATACTCACTTTCGGTCAATAACCAATAGCGGAACCTAGATTCTCATATTGGTTCCTACATATTCTACGAAGATCTTTATCGGTCAAACCGCATAACAACATACGTTGTTCCCTTTGTCATCGATATGTTACTTGCCCAAGATTCGATCCTTGGTATCTCAATACATAGTTTAATCTCGTTACCGGCAAGTCTCTTTACTCGTTCCGTAATGCAACATCTCGTAACTAACTCATTAGTCACATTGCTTGCAATGCTTATAGTGATGTGCATTACCGATAGGGCCCAAAGATACCTCTCCGATACACAGAGTGACAAATCGTAATCTCGATCTATGCCAACTCAACAAACACCATCGGGGACACCTGTAGATCATCTTTATAGTCACCCTGTTACGTTGTGACGTTTGATAGAACACTAAGTGTTTCTCCGGTATTTGGGAGTTGCATAATCTCATAGTCATAGGAACATGTATAAGTTATGAAGAAAGTAATAGCAACAAACTAAACGATCATCGTGCTAAACTAATGGATGTGTCAAGTCAATCACGTCATTCTCTAATGATGTGATCCCGTTAATCAAATGACAACTCATGTCTATGGTTAGGAAACTTAACAATCTTTGATTAATGAGCTAGTCAAGTAGAGGCATACTAGTGACACTCATGTCTATGTATTCACAGATGTGCTAAGTTTCCGGTTAATACAATTATAGCATGAATAATAAACTTTTATAATGATATAAAGAGATATAAATAGCAACTTTATTATTGCCTCTAGGGCATATTTCCTTCATATCCGCCGGCGGAAACACATCGCCAGGCCGCTGCAGACGCGGGTCCACCACACCAACGTATCCACCGCACCTCTTCTGGAGAAGGTATCGTATGCGCCGACCCCTCTTCATAAAAATAGTAGAAGCTTGCGAGGCCAATTCTCGGTTTATTTACCCAAAAGAGAAACGCTGCGGGCTTGAAGGGTTTTAGCGCATATCAAAAAAATCTCTGTAGCTATGCGGGTGATTTCATATGGCATTCCGTCTAACTATGCCGACGAATATCTTCGCATTGGGGAAGATACTACAATTGAGTTAGTGCATAGGTTCGCCAAAGTGATCATCCGTTTCTTTGGTCTAGTCTCTCTTCGGGCACCCAACGAGGAAGACACGAAAATGTTGTTCGCAACAAATGAGAAGCAAGGTTGGCCGGGCATGCTAGGAATCATTTATTGCATGTATTGGACTTGGAAAAACTGCCCGAAGGCATGGCACGAGCAGTATTGTGGCAAGTCTCGTGATGCAACAATTGTGCTAGAGGCCATTGCATGTGAGGATTTATGGATTTTGCTGTGCTTCTTTGGTTTGCCGGGTACTCTTAGTGATATGAATGTGTTGCATCGGTCTCATTTGTTTGCTAGACTTGCTAGTGGTGATGCTCCTGCTCGCAACTACATAGTGAATGGGCATCAATACACAAAGGGCTACTATCTTGCCGATGGTATTTACCCTTGGTCTACATTTGTCAAGACTATCAGAACACCCGAAAATAGGAAGCAAGCTGAATTTGCAAAGGCACAAAGATGCTGCCCGAAAAGATATTGAAAGAGCCTTTGGGGTTTTGCAAGCTAGTTTTCCATTGTTCGTGGTCCTGCTCGTTTTTGGGGCAAGCGAATCCTGAACAACATCATGACATGTTGTGTGATTCTTCACAACATGTTCATCAAAGATGAGAGCGACTTGGACTTGAAGTTCTTCTACGACAATATTGGTAGCCATGTGAAGCCATCTGGAGACCCTGACCGCATACAAGCATTACTTCAGACATACGGGGAAATTGAAGACTCAAACACCCACCACCAGCTTCAGCACGATCTTATTGACCACAATTGGCAAAGGCATGGGAATAAAACCTGCCATTTTCACATTCATTTAATTTAATTTATGTGTGATTTGTATCATTGTGGTATCTGAAACAAATCTTGTACTGAATTGTAAGCTTAATTCTTAGATTTGAATAATTATTGTAACTAGTCGTCAACCCGTGCGTCTGCACGGGCTAGCCTATTTTTAGATGGCTCTATATAAGTTATAGTTTAATTAACGTTCATTTCATTTGAAATCTAAAATAATAATTATAATACAAATTGAAACGATTTCTTATTGGTTACCATGTTGCAAAAATAAACTATCATTTTGAGTATATTCATGATCGTATAATTTACATATATGTATGGTGTACCACTTATGTTACTCTAATATTTAAGGATGTGTTATATTATTTATCTAGGGAGTGTTGATAGTTCTTTACTCGTACTATATATGAACGAAAAAGTTAATATTCAACAATTCCTTCAGCTGTATATTTAATAATTGAGTCTCATCGAGATCTAAACTATTAGGTAATACTTGTCTTACTGCAAAAATGTTAAATATTTTCCAAGGAAAAATATATTTTGTATTTTCATTGACAGTGTGATTAAAATATGTCATGTGCCTGCCAAATTCATTTATGAAACTCAATGATACAAATATATCATGATATTTTGCATAAACTCAAATGGCTCCTTTGAGCTTGTTTAAAGATATCAGAAGAAATCATATGTTAAAGTTCCCGAAAAATGTACATATTGGTTTGTACTCCCTAACTTTAATGGTCATTAAGAAAAACTATTTGTATGTTGCACTGATAGGTCAATGGGTGGATGTTTATTATTTCACTTCCACGCATACATATATGTTTTTTTTGCATCAGTCAAAAATATTTTTTTAGAAAATGCTACATGGATGAAGTTGAAATTTATATGTAGGGAAAATTCATGATATTTCCAAATTTATTAAGGAGGCATTTTTGTAAGCCAACAATGTACCACCCATAAAAACAGAAGTATTGAAGTGTCCATGAGGTTTCTTTTTCTGCTAATGTACACCAAATGCTAATCATAACTACCATAAATTTCTACCAATAGCATTTGAACCTAGTGTGCAGCTCGTCATATTTGGCAGAACACAGAGTGGGCACTAAGCAATACTATTTTTTAAATAATTAACTAAATACAATATTTTCCATCCATAATGTCTACTCCAAAGGTAAAACTTTTGTACATTCATGTAGGTTTATGGCAGAGTAAGATCGATATAAATTTTCCTCATTTTGTAATTATATGAGCAACTAAAGTCTAATGGCATAATGAAATTACACACGTTGTCGAATAAGATAAAACGAAACGTTGACCAGAAGATAGAACTTGAGATCCAAGCACAAAGCAAACTAAACATTCACTAAGTCACCATAAACCCTATTAATTTCTGGTTAGGTTCATTGGGTACCAAACAACTTCACAAAGAAATAAATCATCATCACATAAAAGTAAAACTGGTTAGAAAAAAAGAACGTAATTGTAAAAATTTTAGGAACTTAGATGCAAAACTCGATCCAGCAATATGACCTTGCTCTGTCGTAAAAAAACAACCTTTGCTCCACCATGTGACATTATACCATAGAGTTTCTCCGTTTATGTGTACAGTTATATAGCATAAGATCAGGAAGCGCAGCCAATAAAATTGTTGAAACTAACCATGATTAATTAGTGGGCTTTTCCGGCAGCGAGTTTACACCATGGAGTTTTTCCGTTTCTGTGTACAGTTATATATATATAGCATAACATCAGGAAGCGCAGCTAGAAATATTGTTGCAATTAACCGTGATTAATTAGTGTCCTTGTCCGGCAGTGACTTGGGCAATCACCCGCATGTGCTCCATTCTTCCGGCCGGTCGATTCAGTAGCTAGCTTAGGCTAGCCAGCCTTGTTTCATGCTTTCTTCACTAATCAATTAAGGTGCCTAAATCCTTTGCCGTTGTGTGTGTCTGGTTGGAACATTGCAGACTGCCTGTAGGTGGGTGTTCGTGGAGAAAGAACTCCCCTCGGAGCTACAATCAGGTCCCACGCCAATATAAATTCCACCTTAGCAATTGCTTGTGCTAACATATTGGCCTACAAACTGGTCTGTAGGGAACAAACAAACTAACGGCCAATAAAAACTGCATGATAGTATCGTCCATTGCTGCCTGCACCTTACGCTTACAATTGCATTTGCCACCTTGCTTTTTATGCCTCCGCAGCAACATGTAAGATCCATGAACCATCGTTGGCATGGACTGGCAATTCTCTCAAAGGAAGTGTAGGAATAAGAACGTAGTGGTTGAGGAATCATCAATTTCAGAGATGGCAGCAGCGCCGTCCAGCCTGCCGGCCACAATTACCAGATCCATCGATCTGAAGATTTGGGTTATCACAGAGAGGTGTCATTGACGGAAACACTTAGGGCGTGACACCATTGGAGGAGAGAGACACGTATGAGGCACAGGAAAATAGATCGATCTAAAGAATGGGAATATTACAGAGGGGTTTGGTTGGCAGCAGCAATTAGGGCATGACGCCATTGAAGGAGAGAGACACTCATGACGCATAGGAAATGTAAGAAAATAGATCGATCTGAAGAACGGGAGTATTACAGATGGGTGTGTACGGCGGCAGCACTTAGGGCAAGACACCATTAAAAGAGGAGACATTTTACTGTGCATCATACTCCTGTAAATAGTGGGTAGTATATAGGTGATCCAATGGTCATTATTGATCCCTGTTTTTTTCTCTTGAGGACATTTTAGTAATTGGATGTAAGGGTAGATTAGTCCTTTCTTAATGATAATGTTATTAATTTATAACATGGGTAATTGCAGTGCTTGGAATCGTACGTACTCACAGCTGGCTGGAATAGAATCTTACGTACTCAGAGCTGGAATAGAATTGCCGTATCTGTTCATAGGTCTTCTCGTGCGTTTTCTGCCGCCGCCTGCCGCCGCCTATCTGCCCGGCAGCCGTGGCACAGGGGCCGCCTCTCCTTCTCCCGCCCTGCGGATCGCAGGGGCCGCCTCCCTCCCTCCCCCCCCCCCCCCCCCCCCGCGGTCGCTTCGTCCCCCGCCCATCGGTCGCCGTTGCCTGAGTCGCACTTGGGCGGCCGCTCCGTCTCCCGCCCCGCGGTGCCGCCGCAAGATCTTGGACGGGCCCCAAGATCTTCAACGGCGCAGCCGGCCCGCGCCGCCCGGCGGCCCTCTATCTCCGTCGCAGGATCTTCTGACGGCGCCCGAGATCGGTTCCTCCGCGCGTCGTGATCCCTCGCATAGGTACGTTGCCTCTGGTTCTCCCCAAACACCATAGCTGGGCGCACATGGATGCTGGCTGTGCACGCAATACCAATTCAAAAACGGCTGCTGGGTTTTCTGTGCGTGTGGATGCTGAATTAGTAGTGTGTGTGAGGTTTCTAGTTCTTGTACTGTGAGTAAAATGCTCTCAGATTATGTGTTGATATTTTGGGATGCATGTTACTTCTTACAAGAACATAATACAAATTTCTGGGAACATGAAAACGATGGGTTAAATTACTATGTCCAGTAGGATTCTTGGCTTCTTTGGAAACTAGTAAGGATGTCAGAGATTATTGGTTCAGTTACAGATGATAATCGTTGACAATGTATAATTAAAATGTTTTAGTTCCAGCGTATTTTCTTTCATGTAAATATGTAACAGGTTTTGCTATTTCTTATGGCAGGATATCGGCATGGCTGGTGAAGGCATCTCGATAGATGAATTTATGGAGTACGACTCGATGGTCAGGCAGACATTTAAAAGTGAGAATGAAGCGTACAAGTTCTACTTAGCGTATGCGAAGAGCAAAGGGTTTGGTGTTAGAAAGGGCGATCTGAAATATAAGGGAAACAAGGAAAATGCATACCGGAGGACGTTTGTGTGCTGCAAACAAGGATATCGTGACGTAAAGCACTTTGATGAAACCGACAAGAAAAGGACGCCAAGGGCACTCTCTCGGTGTGGTTGTCCTGCTCTTTTGCAGGTTGAGCTTCAAGCAAGCACTGGGTTGTGGTTTGTAAAGAATTTTGTTGACCAACATAGCCATCCATTCATAAATCCTGAGTTGTCACCTTTCCTGTGGTCTCATCGTGGACTGAACGACCCACAGAAGGCGGATGTCATTGAGTACTCGGTTGGTGGACTTCGCACACATCAGATAATGGATGTGATGGAGAAGCAGGCTGGTGGTTTTGGCAAGGCTGGATTTATATCTCGCGATCTGTATAACCATGTCGCATTGGAGAAGAAGAAAAAGATAGAAGGTAGCGATGCTCAGTTTATGCTGAACTACATGACAGCACAACAGATGAAAGACCCAGATTTTTTTTACAGATACACCACAGATAATGATGGGCATCTGCAGAACATATTCTGGGCAGACGCCCAATCTCGCTTGGACTATGTTGCATTTGGTGGTGTGGTGGTGTTTGACAGCACATACCGGTCAAACAAATATAGGTTGCCGTTTGTTCCATTTGTGGGGCTGAACCATCACCGCAGCACAGTCGTGTTTGGGGTTGGTCTTGTATCCGACGAATCGGCTGACTCATATGAGTGGATGCTTCAGGTTTTTTTGGAGGCAATGCACCAGAAGCATCCCATTTCAGCGATCACAGACGGCGACGCTTCAATGGCCAAAGCCATATCATCAGTCTGGCCTAGCACATATCACCGTCTGTGCAGCTGGCATATCGAGCAGAATATGGTGCTTCACCTCCGAAAGGAAAAGCTTAAGGAATTTAGGAAATTTATTTACTATGCCATGGATGTTCATGAGTTTGAGAGACGCTGGTTGGCTTATAAGAAGAGATTCAGAATCACAAGGAAAAAGAAAGATGCATGGATTCACAGGATGTACGAGCTGAGAGAGAAGTGGTCTGTAGCATATAACAAGGAAAGGTATTTCCTAGGGATGTTGAGCAATCAGAGGAGTGAGTCTCTAAACTCGAGGCTTCATGTGCACCTGAATAGGAGAATGAAACTCGTTGATCTCGTGCAACACGTTGAACATTGTGTGTCAGTTTTGCGTCGGAATGAAGCAGCATTGGACGCTGTAGCTTCGCACACAATCCCCTTCACTAGATTGACTGCCGACCCACTTGAGATAAGTGCGTCATCTATTTATACCCCTGTTATGTTCAGTAAGGTAAAGGCCGAGATTGTCTACTTATCAAGATGGAATGTTCTTGAGGTGGAAGAGGACACTGGTTTGGTTAGCTATGGAGTTGCTCGCAAAGAGTCGGTGCACGTTAGGTTCCATGTCACATGTATTTTTGATGGATCTAAGATGGAAAGTGCATATTGTGGATGTAGGAAGATGGAAAGCGAGGATTTTCCATGTGCTCATATATTTTGCGTTCTGAAGTACAATGGGATATGCACCATCCCCGCATGTTGTGTGAAGGCTAGATGGACAATGCAAGCCAAGCCTGCTTTCGATTCTGTGAGGAGTGCCAATACACATGTATGGTCAGAACAGATGGATAAGTACCATCAACTGCGCAATATGGCTAGTGAGGCTTTATTCACGGCCTCAGCTAGCGAAATGCAGTCAGAAAAGGTGATGGAGTACCTGAGGAGCGTATTGGACGAGGGCAACAGAAATGATGGGAATACTGGCACACCATCATTTGTTCCTATGCCGGCGTACTTTTCTGGGGCGCGACAATGGTTTACAGATCAAGTCCAAGACCCTATACCAATAATAAATCCCAAAGGCAGACCAGCCAAAGAATCGAATAAGAGGTTGAAGCCATTCCTGGAGAACTTGAAAGCAAAAAAGAAAACATTGAAGTAAGTGTTTGGTCATTTTGATGTGTACTGCATATGTTCATTTCTTGGTTGCAGCCTATCAATATGGTTTACTTTTTGTAGGAAAGTTCATGGTCAGTTGAGTAGGGGGAGGGAAAAAAAGAACAATACTGTAGAAGAAGCAGGAGAAGAAGAAGAAGGAGAAGGAGGAGGAGGAGAAGAAGAGGCGGCAGAAGAAGAGGATCGTGCTAAGAAGAGGAAACCGGTGAAGTAAGTTTTTAAGAAATGTCATGTATCTTGTCTACTGTACTTGTGCAAGTCGAACTGTTGTTGAAGCATGTTAATATGTGCAATTTAAACAATGTTTTGCACTACACAGGAAAGCTTCAGCAAAGGTGGCTGAAGTTAGTATGATGACTCGGGGGAGAAAGAGAAAAGAAACCAATGACGAAGTGTGTGCTAAGAACAAAAGACCTTTCAAGTAAGTTTATACATTTTCAGAAGTACATGTTGAACCCTCTGTCGATACCATGTTGATTTATTTGAGTTTGTACAGGAAAACGGCTGGAAAGTCTAAGTAGACAGACAAAAATGACAAGGGAGACAAAGAAAAGATGACAATAAATCCACTTTCTGTTTGCCATTATTCTATCGAATTGTTGGTCACAAGTGTTATACATTCAGTTTTTTACTATGGAATTTATCATCAGAGTTATATTTGTACTTTGAATGAGATGTAGATGCATGCTACATTTTCCTATTTATGAGATTGGAATTTACAAGATGCATCAGTGTTGACTCTTGTTGTTATCGTACTGGCCTAGTCTCTACTGCATGACTGCGTGCCCGTCTTCTCACAGCTGCCATGCATGCCCGTGCCAGTCATACGTTACATGGAATTGATTTATCATGTTTCCATAATTGATCTGAATGTTCAGACGCTTTCTGATGGACCATAAGCGCATCATGAGTCAGTAAGAGGAAGAAAACCACCATGAACCAGTACGTTCGTTCAGTTCAACATTAATGATCTGTAGGTGAAATCTATTCTTACAAAGTGGGGATGAAAATTCTAGCAACATATACGATTAGCATGAACCAAAAAAGTATTGAGTATCTCCTACATTTGTATCTCTCTTCTTGTAATTGCTTTGCGAGTATGTCCTTCTCTCCTGTAGTAGGCAACTCTGACGCCAGAGAGTATAGTTTGGTCTCTAATTCTGATATTTGTTGATCCTTCTCCTTCAGAAGCAAGGCCGCAGTAGCCAATGCATCTTCATGACAATTGTCCATTGCCGTTGTGCAGTAATTGACCATCTGCTCAGCGTAGTTGTTGAGGAGGTCTTCCCGAATGAACAACTTGCAACCCAGCTGGGTACATTAATAACATGGAGAGAAGTATACGTCAATAATAAAACACTAGGAAATTCATTGACAACGGTGCATGAGGGTGACAACAGACCTCATGCATGTTGCATTTTAGGTAGCAACACCGCGTGTTATAATCAGTGTAATAGATGTCTCGGACTGCTGGCTCGTGACAATCACATAGCAACTCAGGCAAATCAGAATCATCTGCAATACAGTGTGAATCCAATCAGCACCAAACGCTGAAACTAGGAATCAATGACATTTTAGGGTTCTAGGAACGCATAGCAACTCATATGAACGATTGTTGTGCCCCTGGGGAGTTAGTGCAGTACCTATGAGAGAGTGGGGATGACCATGAGAAGGTCGGCGTGACATCGTTCACCACGAGCTTCTCCGGCGGCTGTGTGCTGCCCACGAGGAGGAGAACCAGCCGTGGATCCCAGCCAACATAGCTGGATCTGGATCGCCGAAGATGAGGCTGTGGTGGAACGAGATGGAAGAGGCCGAGATATGGTTACGAGATATGCACGGTTTGTTAACAAATCGGTAGATATGAGTTTCTGAAAAAAAAATCAGGAGATATGCACGGTTTGTTAACAAGTCAGGAGATACTTGCCATGAAATTAGGAGACGCGCCAGCTGGTTAACCAATACATTTTTTCCATTTTAAAGGAAAATAAAACCAGTACGTTCCTTTGAAAAATAAAGTGTGACGAGGAACATTCACGAAGGCCAAAATTATTTATACAAATAAACAAAAATAATCAAACTGAATCTTGTTGGACAGTATTTTAGGAATTTTTCATCGGGAAACCATAGAAATTGTATAAAATGTTAGATGTGAACGAAAATTGGCATGTGTCAAAATATGAAAACGAGTTCAGACACCAAACACACGTTGCGTCATGGCCGGCCAGTATTTTAGGGCTTTTTCTTCGGAAAACCATAGAAATTGCATAAAATGTTAGATGTGAACGAAAATTACCATGTGTGCTTGCCATGGTGTTGTGTGCGTGTGCAAAAAATTTGGGTCCATTTGGTGCATCTGAAAAAGAAATCACTTTCAGACATGGGCTTCCGTCCTAACCGAGGCAGCACGTTTCCACATGGTCTATCTCTTGCCATGCATGACATGATTCCAAAATTTGGCATCATGTTCGAATTGCCAAGGGAGGCCCCCACGCAAAAAATGAACGAGTTCAGACACCAAACACACGTTGCGTCACGGCCGGCCACTATTTTAGGGTTTTTTCTTCGGTAAACCATAGAAATTGCATAAAATGTTAGATGTGAACGAAAATTACCATGTGTGCTTGCCATGGTGTTGTGTGCGTGTGCAAAAAATTTGGGTCCCTTTGGTGCATCTGAAAAAGAAATCATTTTCAGACTTGGGCTTCCGTCCTAACCGAGGCAGCACGTTTCCACATGGTCTATCTCTTGCCATGCATGACATGATTCCAAAATTTGGCATCATGTGAGAATTGCCAAGGGAGGCCCCCATGCAAAAAATGAACGAGTTCAGACACCAAACACACGTTGCGTCACGGCCGGCCACTATTTTAGGGTTTTTTCTTCGGTAAACCATAGAAATTGCATAAAATGTTAGACGTGAACGAAAATTACCATGTGTGCTTGCCATGGTGTTGTGTGCGTGTGCAAAAAATTTGGGTCCATTTGGTGCATCTGAAAAAGAAATCACTTTCAGACATGGGCTTCCGTCCTAACCGAGGCAGCACGTTTCCACATGGTCTATCTCTTGCCATGCATGACATGATTCCAAAATTTGGCATCATGTTAGAATTGCCAAGGGAGGCCCCCACGCAAAAAATGAACGAGTTCAGACACCAAACACACGTTGCGTCACGGCCGGCCACTATTTTAGGGTTTTTTCTTCGGAAAACCATAGAAATTGCATAAAATGTTAGATGTGAACGAAAATTACCATGTGTGCTTGCCATGGTGTTGTGTGCGTGTGCAAAAAATTTGGGGTCCCTTTGGTGCATCTGAAAAAGAAATCATTTTCAGACTTAGGCTTCCGTCCTAACCGAGGCAGCACGTTTCCACATGGTCTATCTCTTGCCATGCATGACATGATTCCAAAATTTGGCATCATGTGAGAATTGCCAAGGGAGGCCCCCATGCAAAAAATGAGAGAGTTCAGACACCAAACACACGTTGCGTCACGGCCGGCCACTATTTTAGGGTTTTTTCTTCGGTAAACCATAGAAATTGCATAAAATGTTAGACGTGAACGAAAATTACCATGTGTGCTTGCCATGGTGTTGTGTGCGTGTGCAAAAAATTTGGGTCCCTTTGGTGCATCTGAAAAAGAAATCACTTTCAGACTTGGGCTTCCGTCCTAACCGAGGCAGCACGTTTCCACATGGTCTATCTTTTGCCATGCATGACATGATTCCAAAATTTGGCATCATGTGAGAATTGCCAAGGGAGGCCCCCACGCAAAAAATGAACGAGTTCAGACACCAAACACACGTTGCGTCACGGCCGACCACTATTTTAGGGTTTTTTCTTCGGAAAACCATAGAAATTGCATAAAATGTTAGATGTGAACGAAAATTACCATGTGTGCTTGCCATGGTGTTGTGTGCGTGTGCAAAAAATTTGGGTCCGTTTGGTGCATCGGAAAAAGAAATCACTTTCAGACACCAAACACATGTTGCGTCACGGCCGGCCACTACTTTAGGGTTTTTTTCTTCGGACGTTATTCATTGTTTTAATATGTGCAGCGAACGCATTATGAGAGGGCGTGATTGGAAGGGAGGTGGGGCACCTTCGTGGGGAGATAAATGATACATATACGTAGTCTAACAGAAATAGATAACCGACCGGCGATTTTGTTTTCTTTCCACAAAAGTAGCTATCGTTAGCAACGGAAGGAAACGAGGCATGCACGCCCTACATTACGGGATTGCATGCAATAGATTTTAAGGAGGTTGTATTTTCGATAGGAAAATTTTGGAGGATTCTAGAAAGTTACTTCCAATCCCATCAACAATAAACAAAACACGGGTTTATCTCTTGCCTATATATATGCTTTATACGCATTGACCTAAACCTCACCACAGCCCAGCCTCCCTCCTTGAACCTTGAGCAGAACCAACCAATCTCGCCATCACCATCACCATCACGATCGTATGTCTTCCTATCATCCTGCTGCTTCCGCGAGGCCTGCACAGTCGTTCACGCAGCAGTCCAAGTCACGTGCATCGAAGCCCCCACCTTCATCGACAAAGTCAGGTGCACCGAAGCCGCCACACTCGTCGGCAAAGAAGGTATACATATCTCATTGAACCCGTACATCAACTCGTGTAGATCAGCATGACATGTCATACAAATCTCGCTTATTGTTAGGTTCAAATAAATTGAACTCGTATAGATCCACATGACGCCTCTTATGTAGATCAGTCCTGATTTCCTTTTTTTAATGACATTCCCGATTACCTCCTGTTTACATTACATAAAAAAAGATCAGTAGATTACATCAAAAAAGATTAGCCACGTTCACCCTAGCCTACTCTTACTTACGATATACATATTGAAGATAGAAAGAGAACATGCATGCAAATTAAAACAACACCGCATATAGCCAAATTAGAACATGCATGCTTAATTATTTGTTCACAATAAATCTCTTATTTTTGTTGGC
Source organism: Triticum monococcum (assembly GCA_034509565.1). Taxonomy (NCBI): domain Eukaryota; kingdom Viridiplantae; phylum Streptophyta; class Magnoliopsida; order Poales; family Poaceae; genus Triticum; species Triticum monococcum. The sequence continues at coordinate 705,309,664 of CM067847.1, forward strand.
TTGTCACTGAAAATAATCTTTGCACATACAGGGTACCCAAGTTGTATCAATGCACGGGTACTCAGAGTTTGTCCAGTCGCTAACTGGGGAACAGTATGATATAGCTAGTCAAACGACAATTCGCGAAACACTGAAGACTCCCGCAATGAACGTCAGGAGAGTTTTGTGCCAAGAAATTGCTAGCACATACGATTCACAAGTTGACGCATTTGTGATACGTGGGGTACCTATGAGAATAACCTTGCAAGACGTAGAACACATCACAGGCCTGCCCAGCATGGGGAGGGACTATGTCCCTCCTCCGTTCAAAGAAGTGCAGGACCTATGGCTTGATTTAAAGGATCCTGAAGATAACAAACTTACCTTGAAAGGTATATGATATTTTCAGACCTATTTTTTCGTTTGATAATGGAACAAATTTTATAATTACACAATTATTGACTAACAACCTTTTCAGGTCTTCGTAAGAAGATGATCGGCGAAGAGAGGCCACGGTTTGTGAAGCCTTACGTCTTGTACACCATTGGCAAGTTGGTTTGCCCAACGACACAACCCTATGTTGATCCCAAATATTTGGGAATTGTTGTCGACATCCATACGATTAACTCCATAAATTATGCTAAACTATCTCTTGACCACTTAATGTCAAGTGTGAGGAAGTTTGTGAACGGTGCCGCGAACTTGGAGGGGAACCTCCCACTACTGCAGGTAGTACAAACTCATTATTTCCTATGATATTATTTAATTGGTCACTTATGTATTCTTTTTGATTCTCTCGCAGACTTGGTTCTATGAAAAATTCCGAGTAGACCATATTGATCGCACCATTTCCTATCTTCAACGAGATAAACCATTGATCCAATACTGGGATGAAGGAAAGGCAGGAAAAGTCGACAAAGTAATATCGCAGAACTACATAGGAGTAGGACAGGTATATGCTTACTGTTGCTAGTTGTCATCTGTTCAGTTCTTGCAAAATGACTCATATTAAAAAAAAATTGCAGATGGTAGACGACCTCAGGCGCCCTTGGAAGCCAGTGCCGAAGGCTTCACATCAACCTACAAAGTCTACTGAGGTACGTCCTATGTAACTTGTACAATGATACTACTCGTTTCTTAGGATGAAATAATTTGTCTTAATTTATCTTAACTTGTAGGTCGATGGAACACTAGGCCGCGTACTCGCCCAGATGGGAGAGATAAAAGCAATAGTGTGTCAGCAATATTCGGAGATTTCCGCACAACTGGACGGACTACAAAGGTGCCAGAAGCAAAACAGCATGCGCTTGGAGGACTTCATTTGTGCATTCAATGTATGCATTTCTTTTTTTTAGTTCATCCTTCTAGATAAGTGCATGACTAACATTTTTTTTCATTAATAGGACCATCGTTTTGGCGTAGGACAGAAGGACTTTAATGAGGGTCAGAGAGTTGATAACAATATCATGGTATGTCACAAAATTTCTAACTGTCTTCATGTCAAAGAATGTATGCTAACCATTTTTTATTTTAACATGCGAACTAGAAAACCTCAAAGAATGTTGCTGCTAGTACAAATGAAGTGCCAAAGTGTGTCTACAGCAACCCCAGCAAGAACCTTGCTGGAGACTTTGAGGTATGAATAACATCTTGGTACAATGTTTTTTTGTCTACCATACTTACTGCTAACTCTTCCATCTGTACAGAAGGTAAAGAAAACACTTGTGGACCCCCACAAAGGAAAAACAGACAGAGATGACGCCGTGGACTCATTTGGTAAGCGTTTTAGGAGTGACAGCAAGAACTTACCCTCCCAATCTGAGGTCAGCATCACATGTCTTAACTATATTGCTAGGAAAGGATTTATTTCAACCATATTCTTAACTTGATGACAATATTGCAGAAGGTGAAGAAAGCATATGTACACCCCCAGAAGTCAAAGACTGAAAGAGACGATAGCAAGAACTTACCCTCCGAATCTGAGGTCAGCATCACATCTGAACCAAATTGCTAACAAACATTTTTCTCAAAGCATATTCCTAACCTTAAGTCAAATATCACAGAAGGTCAAGCATACGTCCATGGATGCCATGGACTCCATAGGGAGGCGCGTCAGACAAGACGGCCGCAAGAAAAAGAAGTCTTCACTCCTTCAGAGCGAGGAATACGAATTTTACACCCCCGCGCTCAGAAGGAAAAGAGCTGTATCGCAACAAACACATGACAGTAACGATGTTATGTACACACAGAATAAGAAGATGAATCTTGGGAAAAGCAGCGCCCAGCAGCTAAAACAGCTCAAGCAGGACTTGATCAATTTTCAGGCAGAAACAGATCGAATTACACAGACTATAGTAGCTGACTATGTAAACAGTACTCCTGAGAGCGCCAAGTTGGTGAAGATCAAGGACATACTTCTAACGCAGAAGTACCTTAAATGCCTCACAACACCAGATCATTCCTCCTTTGAAGCTTGGGTGGATGACGATGTAAGTGCTAACACAAATTAGTATCTTTGATTATTTATATGTTTTCCAGTTAAACTAATATCTTCTTTCTTAGGTACTCGATGCGGCGATTGAACTCCTACGCTTGGACGGACTAGAAGGTGTACGAGACGATGGTACCGTGTATGTTGAAAGGTCGACCATTGTCAACATCCTGAAGAGAGATGGCACAATCCCGAATTGTACCTTGGATGTTTTAAGCGGCAAATCAGGCACTAAATGGGGAGATAACTACCTCAAACATGACATGGTACCAACCATCCACCCTTCTGTTATATTAATAAGAAATTTTATTTTTAGGCACTTCAAACCACTTACAAATTTTGCATGCAGATTTTCCTACCTTCAAATATTCCCAACAACCACTGGTTCCTGGCTGTTGTCAACTCCCAAAAGAGGGAGATTCAAATTCTGGACTCAAGCCAATCACGCAACAACCGCAAAGAAGTAATTGCTGCGGTGAGGCTCTAACAACATTTTATATAACTTACAGTTTATACGAATAATGTACTAAATTGTGTGATATGTTACTTGCAGCTTCTTGGAATGGAAACACATATTGATATAGCAGTGATGGAAAATGGAATGCAAGGAAGTAGATGGCCGGACACTCAAGTGGCTTCATGGCCTATCAAAGACTATGAAGTGCCACAGCAAACAGATGGCTGTTCCTGTGCTCTCTGGGTGTTGAAATACATCCAATATTGGACTGGAATGAGATTGTCGGCAATATTCAACCAGGTACCTACATCTTCCCTATCTAACTTAATTTTCACATATACAAAGGGTCCTAACGTCTACCTCCTATGCAGGATGACATAACTCAGTTCAGAAGATGGCTTGCTGCTGCGTTGATCAATTCACCTCACAATGAGTTGAAAGTTCGGAAGGCCATACCAGCGGTTGACTTACAAGATGATTTAGAAGACCTCGACCTCGGAGGTGACGATGGACACAACGACAGCGGCGGAGATGTCTCGGGAGACGATTGTTCCGCACTATAGTTGTGTGGTGCTAGACTTAGGGTAGAGTTAATAGGATTGGGCGTGGTGTGGTTTTTGCCCCGTAGACGGTTTCCACACTGTTTTCAATTTTATTACTTTATCTATACAATGGAGATGTATCAAACAATTCTTTTGGTTGTGCTACTTTATCTATACGGCAAATTGCCGTAAATTTATCTACTTTTATCCGCATTGAATATCTACATTAATTTTTCATTAAAGTCTTTCACGCACAAAATCTTGTATTCTTTGTTTAATGATGCAATTCCCTTTGGTTTATAGGATGTGATTGAAAAACAAAATTTCTAAGTGGCTTTACACTTTCGGTCGCAATTTCCTTCTTACTTCTGTCCTTGAAAGTAACACATTCTTTTTAAACCTGGGGTTTCAATTCTGTATTATGCCAATGAATGATAGGCAAATGCTGTTGTGTTATGTCAACTTGTGCATCCTACCATTTAATTGATGATCAGGATTTTGTAAAGAGCCAACTTGGCCACCAACTTGGGAACTATCCATTGCCTATCTGAGTGTTCAACAGGTGTACTAATTAACTAGACTGAACTGAAACTGAAACATGCTCTATGTGGAATCTGAAACTGCACATGCTCTGCACTAATATCACATACAAAAAAAATCCTTGTGTACATCAGCTCCTGTACTTTCGGACTTGCTGCTATATATCACATACAAAAAAAATCCTTGTGTACATGAGCTCATGTACTTTCGGACTTGCTGCTATACAAGCTAGTGTGGATTTCTGAATTTGAACAAGTACACAAGATGAGCAGAGAGGACGAGCATGGACCTGAACTGCTGCTGGTGTGATGGAACTCGTCCTCCTCCTAGGCGAGGACCATGGCTGGATCAGCTTTTTCCCTCCAAATCGCTTGTCACTGCTACACAGGAAGGATAGATATCTTAATGATTCATGAACTAAGCTGAATAAGCCTAGGTCCAATTTCAGAATAAGCCTCGGTACAGACACAGCTAGCAAGTCGCGGTGCCTGGGCCAGAGACGATGGAGAAGCTAGCTTACTAAATCGAGGAAAGAAATGGGGGCCAATGGATCGATGGGTCGGATGCGGGTACCTGCATCGGCCGCGACAGATCTGTACGGCACTGGTCCGCGGCACGTAGGGCCTTGACGGCGACGGGGCATGCCGGCGACGTCTCGCCTTAGTCCTCCCCCTCGGCGACCCGCTCCACATCCCGCAGCTTAGGAGGGGAACACGAACGGCGGGGACATTTAGCCGCCGGCCACACCCGCTTAGGACACCAGGGAGGGGCGGCGCCCGCGGTGCTGGCTCGTCCGGGTACGGCAGGGCGCCAAACCATACCGCCCGCAAATACTGCGCGGAGGGCACTCACGGCGACCGGGGTTCGCCGTCGTCCTGTCGCCATAGCGCCGCCATCGGTCGCCCTTTTCCTTTGACCTTTCATTGGAGGTTGTGTGCGTGGGTCTTCCGTGAGACTCCGGGTGAGGAAGGGCGACGATGGCTATTGAAAAAACAAATGATCATGTTAAATTCCACTAATGCCCTTCACTTGTTTTTCGGTGGAACCAGCCCGCGTTTTCGTTAAACAGTGAACTACCGAAACTACCCCTGAGCGCAAAATATACTACCAGAAATCTGGAGTAGTATTTCAATATCTAGGCCATCCATACAAAAAAATGAACGGCCAAAATTCATCTGATGCACCGTAAAATGTCTCTAAAAGAGAGAGATGGGGATGAGGCAAAGGAAGCGTGTAATTGTATCATGACTTGTGAATTCTCAGTGGACTATTGAGATAAACTAGATGCGTTTATATTGTTTAAAGAATCACTAATGGACACGATTTAATTTTTTTTGGAAAAGTAATGGACACCATTTAGTGACACAGGTGGGTAATTATTCAAATATAATGTCAAAGATCTAATGGCTTCCAAGGAGGATTACATGAGTCAATCCACGTCATAATAATTTTGTCCCACCTGATTCATGGCTCGTAAATTTTAATTAATGTGGGAATTTTTAGGCAATCTAGAAATATTTTGTACGTTTTTAACTGAAAGATAACATGCACATTTTTTTGAGCATCAGTACAGACACAAGCGCTCATATACACGCGCATACACTCACCCCTATGAACGCACACACGCACACCCTATCCCTATGAGCACCTCCGAGAGACTGAGCCGGCATATCATCTTGAGATTTACGAAGTCAGGATTGGGGATACCACTGTCCACCTAACCAACTCAACCACAGGTTGATTTGCATAACATGCACAATTTGACATGTATATATGCAGATGAAGAAAGTGCCAAACTACATATGATATACTCCCTCCGTTCCTAAATACTTGTCTTTCTAGGCATTTCAACAAGTGACTACATACGAAGCAAAATGAGTGAATCTACACTCTAAAATATGTCTACATACATCCGTATGTAGTAGTCATTTGAAATGTCTAAAAAGACAAGTATTTAGTAACGGAGGGAGTATTATGTAAAGTGCCAAACTACATAATATATCATATGAATAATAATTTGGAACTTATAACCCAAAAGACTCGTTCCACTTTTAGTCAGTTCATGACCTCAAGTTTTTTTGGTCAAGCAATCAAGTAGACCAATTATCTTGCAAAAAAAAAAAGATCGAATGCCGATGTCTAGATGAGCTCTTGCAACACGTACTTTGACAATGGTGCCATCTCAGTACTCACGGGGAAAAGCGGGATAAGACGACCAGATTTAACATCAGTAGTTATAGAGAGAAGGAGCAGGATTTGCGAGTATTCATAAGAGTGGACGGGCTCGCCTGGTCATGAAATCGCGAGTCGCCCAATTGCCTTGGGATATGAAGCGCAGCAGGTATTGTCGGGGGCATTGATTGTGTGAAAAGTGAAGTACTTGGTCCAAATAGGTGACAGGCGGACCCACAGTAACAGCCCACGTTTGTTTGACGTCCTGTACCAACGTGTACCACTGACTCTATACGCCGCCGTCGAAGGCTGGATAGTACACGTCCATCGATTTTTAAAGAGAGAAGATTTTTGCATGTTCTAATCTAGACACACGTCCATGTCATGTCCACGATGCCCGTTCAATAGCGCAGCTTAATTAATTCTTGGGTAATCACATTGCAATTGAGCAGTACATTATTAGTTTTGGTTGTTGTTCGGAGATACTCTTTCTGGTTTGGTCTATAAGTAGGGCACATATTTTTAGTTAATTTGACTTGGTAAACATGTATTCTAATTATAATTCATCGTGAAATGAAATTACGAACTATATAATTTTTTATTGGCATGAACATACTTGTGATGTCCTACTTTCTAATTTACCAAAGAGAAAAACATTATAATTGAGAGAAAACTATGGCACTATAGAAATATGTGGTCGCAAAAAATGTAAGCAAGTTTCATACTATAGTGGGAAACCCATCCGAATATTCATAGGAGCGCTCGTCCTTGCTTGAGCACGCTAGTGTCAGGACTCGCGTTGGGATATACGTCGATGCCAATATTAAAACGTCCTATGTGCGAGCAACACGGGCAAATATAAGCTATTACTATCGCTGGTGATAGACCCACCATGTAGCATATCGCCGAAATACCACTCGCATCCCAAGTTGTACCACTGGACTAGATAACATGAGTAGACGCACTCGTCCGGCTTATCGCCACACTCATTTACAACATGGCAAATTTAAGAAAAAAAATCTAGTACACGTGACATGGCATTTTCATAAAAACTTTGCCATGTCACTTGTACGAATTTTCTTACACTTCCCTACACATGACAAATTTTTATCCACATCATTTTTATTGAGCTTACCATGAAATTTTATCAAACACACCATGCAAATTTATTGACACCTTTTTTTTGCCATAGCAAATTTTCTTTGTGGTTTATTTATGTCCACTTTTTATGTACTCCCTCCGTAAATAATATAAAATCGTTTAGATCAATCATATAGTGATCTAGATGATCTTATATTTCTTTACAGAGGGAGTAGTTTTTGACATGGATAATGGCAATTCTTTTTTTTTTGTACATAACATGTATACAACGATATTTCTTGGTTTTTTTTGCGGGTGCCTAAGAAAATGTAGGTACATTTGTTTTTGTGACATGGGAAATTAAGAAATATTGATCTTGTGAAATGAAATAAAAAACACATGGAAAATTCAGTTCCTGCCACAGGGGAGTCGATATGTATATGAGCTCGTTGCTTGGGATACTAGCAGTACTAGTAGCATGACGGCACAATATTTGCATCAAATAACGAGTTTTTTGTTTGGATTAATAACGAGTTAATAATGCCAATCTTCATCTTGCAGTGCTGTACCAAACGTACACGGCAACTTACGGTGACGGCAATGATTCAGTCCCTCTGCCCAAACACATGGGCCCACAGCTGCATGTGTCCTGTTCCCTCAAGCCAGTATTTTCATCGGCCTTCATTGCTGTCCCCACGCGTCTTCACTGATAGAAAAATGGTCTATTGTCTCGGTTCGTAAAGGCTTTTTGTTCCGGTTCCTAAACCGGGACTAAAGGGTCAGTACTAATGCCCTGCCCCTTTAGTCCCGGTTCAACCTAGAACCGGGACTGATGGGCCTCCACGTGGCCTGTGCGCGGAGCCCAGGCAGGAGACCCTTTGGTCCCGGTTGGTGGCATCAACCGGGACCAATAGGCATCCATGCGTCAGCATTTCTGTGGCTGAGATTTTTTTTTTTGAAAGGGGGGGTGGTTTGGGGGTTTTGGGGGGTTAATTTAGGTGTTTCATATATTGTGTTAGCTAGCTATAATTAATAGAGAGAAGTGTCCTCTCTTATGTCCGTGTTTGATCGACGCTACGTACTATACGTACGTATAGAGAGGACTAGACACGCTAGCTAGCTAGTAAGCAAACGAAGGAAACAGAAGATCATCATGAACATATATGCATACAGAGAGAAGTGATATCGACCTCCCCTCCTTCTCCGAGAGATTGGTCGAACAACAAGTTCTCGTATATCTATCCGACACCACCGGCTACATATATACAATAATTATCTCTTACAAATATAATCATACGGACTCATGGTCCTCATAGTATTCTCCGTCTTCAGCGATCACATGGTCAAGAAAGAATGCCGTCAATTCCTCTTGAATTGCTCGCATGCGAGCTGGTGCTAGGAGTTCATCCCGCTTCCGAAACATCTAATTTGAAGAAGGGGTCAATACATACATATATATATATATATATATATGAATGAATGAAACTCAACACAAATGATGGTAATAAAATAAAATTGTGAATGTTGTTATTTACGTACTTCATATTGTTCGTCAGTGTAGCCCCGCTCACAGGTCGTGTGGCGGATGGACTCGCAAACGTAGTATCCACAGAAATCATTCCCTTTTTCCTGCCACAACCACTTTACAAGAAATAGAGATCAATCAAACTGATAAGCAAGAATGCCAAATCAATAGGAGATGCGCGGAACATGCTACTATAGTACTTACTTTCGGGTGTCTAAATTGCAGCTTCTTTGGGAGTCCTGGAGCTTTTTGGGAGAATTTTTTCCAAACCCTGCCAGACAAAAAAAACAATTACTTGATATATCAGGAAATGAACAAAGTTGCTGATATGGTAGATAATGATCGATTTAACTTACTTCTCGAGCATTTGAGTCATGTCCGCATAGTCCTGGGGATCTTTTCGTTTCGAGTCTGAGACAATTACTAGTCCCTGCTCAAGCTTAATCTCTAGAAGAATATAGTGGTAACTGCACACACATGCATAACTCATCAATTACATTACTATAACCTTGACTAATATATATATATATATATATATATATATATATATATATATATATATATATATATATATATATATATATATATAAGGGAAACCGAATACGCACAAGACAGTAACACTCACTTGAAGTTGTAAGGAAAAGGTATTATATCTTTGTTTTCATTTATTACCAACGATCGTAGCAAGTTGGCCTCGGTAGCTGCGACATGAAATATAATCTGAGTTGCATCTATGAGATATGTGTTAATGAACCCAATATCACTGACTTGTTTTTTCTTCAATTCGGCGATCTTCAATCTGCATAATATAGTGAGGATGATTATAAATACATGCAATGAAAGAGCTGAGCTATATAGAGAGACTTAATGACCGAAGTAGTACTACTTACAGACAGTAGAAGGTGACCGTTGTTTTATCGAGGGCCAATTGATTGAAAAACTGAAAGAACTCCTCAAATGTAACAGGCAATAGTTCAATTCCAACGGGGTCATGCTCCTTTTTAACTTTCACATACAAAGTACTCCTTCCCCAGAGTCTCTGCAGATTTTCAAGTACCAATCATGCAATCTTCGCATCATCGTTGATAGAGATCTTCCATCTTTGACGAGAGGCTTCCCGTACTCGTATCTTTGTATCTGCACCTCCATGGGTTCATAATGTACATCGTCAGGCAGGTAATCGGCAAGATTGCTATAACCGGGCACCATCCTCGGATCATTAGCGACGTTGTCGCTAGGCACCTTGAGCGCGGGGGGGGGGGGGGCACGATTTCTTCGCTTGTTCGCCGAGCTGGCCAATTTGTTTCCCAGCTCGTCGTTCTTTCAGCCTTTGATCACTAACAGTACTTCCCGACCGCTCCACTTCGGCAAATTCCTTTCCAATAATGCGCTCATAGTTTCCTTTCGGCGGAGACTTGGGTGGTTTTGTCAGGGCAGCCAGAGTGCGCTTCGCTTTCACCGGATCTACCTTCTCCTCCGGAGGTGGATGTCTCTTTGCTTTCAACCCTTGAAACCAGTCATCCACTTCGGTTCGTGCGATCTCGGCGTTCCCCTCCGGGGTCCTCTCATATGGTAACTTCTCTGGAGTCTTCAGAGAAGGACCAAATCTGTATTTCCTCCCGCCTCTGGCTGTACTGCTAGACGCCGGCAGAGCAGACGGAGCGGTTGTCTTCTTTACTTGCTTACGAGGCGGAGGAGAAGGACTACGATGCGCCGGAGCAGCCCGAGCGGCGGCAGGTCTCTTCCGCCATTGCTGACGAGGCGGAGAAGGAGGAGGCTGGCTGCTCGGGCGCGTCGGCGCAGGCGGAGAAGGAGGCGGAGTGCCTCCACGCGCTGGAGAAGGAGCCGGTCGAGTGCCCTGATCATCACTCACCGGAGGAGGAGGCGGTGGAGGAGGCGGAGTGCCCTGACTCGCCAGAGGAGGAGGGGATGGAGGAGGCGGAGTGCCCTAACTTGCCGGAGGAGGAGGAGGAGGCGGAGGCGTCCAGTTCGGAAGGTTGATGAGCTCCTTCCGCCATAGGCATGGAGTCTTCAGAGCAGACCCCAGCCTAGTCTCCCCTTCACCGGTAGGGTGGTCAAGCTCGAGGTCCTCAAATCCCTCTGTTATTTCATCCACCATCACCCTAGCATATCCTTCTGGAATCGGCCGGCAGTGAAAAGTTGCGCCGGGTTCAGTAGGATAAACAGAGCCAACAGCCGCCTTGACCTTCAAATTCATCCATTACGTCATAAGGTGGCAATTTTGAGACTCCGTGATAGCATCCACGGGGTAGCTGGCAGGAGCCGTCAAGGCATGCTCCGGCTGAAGCAGCTCGGTGGAAGCCACGCTGCTTCTCCACTGAGATGGCGGGGTAGCTTCGGCAGTACGTTTGCTACGATTTGCTTCTCGTTCCTCTATCGCTTGTACCATTGCTTGCAGCGCCTGCATTTGGTTCTGCTGCACTTTTTTCCTCCTCTCATGGGATTTGTAACCGCCTGCGTCCGGAAACCCAACCTTCCATGGAATGGAGCCTGGCGTGCCTCGTGTCCATCCAGGGTGCTCAGGATTCCCGAGGGCCATTGTGAGCTCGTCGTTCTCTCTGTCTGGGAAGAACGTCCCTTGCTGCGCTGCTTCGATATACTGCCGAAGCTTCCTGACTGGTATGTCCATTTGATCGTTCGTCCAAATGCACTTCCCTGTTACAGGGCCCAAGGTTCCGCCAGCCCCGAAGAACCAAGTCCGGCAACGGTCTGGCCAGTTAATTGTCTCTGGTTCGATCCCTTTATCAACCAGATCATTCTCAATCTTGGCCCACTTAGGCCGGGCTACGAGGTAGCCACCTGACCCCGTGCGATGGTGATGCTTCTTCTTCGCAGCATTTTGCTTGTTTCTCGCCGACATCTTCTTACACTTTTCCGATGTCTTATGGGCCACAAATGCGGGCCAGTGATCTCTGATTTTCTCATATCTGCCCTTGAATTCTGGTGCCTCATTATTTTCGACAAACTTATTCAGATCTTTCTTCCACCTCCTGAATAGTTCTGCCATCCTCTTAAGAGCAAAAGACTTGATTAATTGCTCTTTAACCGTCTTCTCTGGATTATCCTCTGGCGGTAGGGTGAAATTTGACTTCAGCTCAGTCCAAAGATCATTTTTCTGCATATCATTGACATAAGACACCTCAGGGTCTTCTGTAGCCGGCTTAAACCATTGCTGGATGCTGATCGGGATCTTGTCCCTAACCAAAACCCCGCACTGAGCAACAAATGCGCTCTTTGTCCGGAGGGGTTCAATCGGTTGGCCGTCGGGCGCGATTGCTATGATCTCAAACTTTTCATCCGAGCTCAACTTTTTCTTTGGCCTCGTCTCTTTACCGAAGTTGTGCTCGATCCGGAGGGCTAGAAACAAGAACAAAGACTTAATTAATATGTGTACATACCAAAACAATGAATGCATCAATTAGCTAGTCAGCAGAAGTTTAACTAATATATATACCTGGCCGGACTCGGTTCGGTCACCGGAGATGTCATCACGGTCTCCTTCTTGCACCGGAATTGGGTCACCGGAGCCGTCCTCACAGTCTCCTTCTTGCACCGGCATTAGGTCACCGGAGCCATCATAATCATAGCCAGCTGCTTCCAGACAATCGATGTCGTTGAGAAACAACGAGCAGACGGCATCACTTCCTCGTGCGATTATGTCCCCCAACAACTCTTCTTGTACTTCGTCTCGGGCGGTGTCCATAGTTTCTACAAATATTGACAACATGGCAATTATTATTCAAACATGACAGATGGATATATTAGTGGCAAACGTAGAACTAATATTAATTAGTGGCTCGACGCTACTTCTCTAGGGTTTGGGGTGGCCTCGATGTTGCTTCTCTAGGGTTTGGCGATACCCTCGAACCCTCGACCCTTGACCCCTTAACGACCCTCGACCCTCTACCCTATTTCCCGACCCTCGACCCCTCAGCGGTCCTCGACACCCTCGTTCCCGATAAAAATTAAGAAGAAGAAGAAGAAGAAGAAGAAGAAGAAGAAGAAGAAGAAGAAGAAGAAGAAGAAGAAGAAGAAGAAAGAGGAGTTGAAGAAAGGAATAGTTAGAGGAGAAGATCGAAGAAAAAAAATAAGAAAAAAAAGAGGAGAAGAAGAAAGGAATAGTGGAGAAGAAGAGAAAATAGAATATTCTATTTTCTCTTCTTCTCCACTATTCCTTTCTTTTTCTCCTCTTCTTTTCCTTCTTTTTTCTTCTTCTTATTTATTTCTCCTCTTCTTTTCCTCTCCTCTTCTTCTTTCTTTCCTCTTCTTATTTTCTTCTTTCCTATCCTTCTTTTTCTAAAATTGTAACTTTTGCATATATAAAACTTTTCTAAAATTGTAACTTTCTATATATGAACAAAAAACTTTCTATGAACAAAAAAACATTTTTAACATATATATTTAGCAAATTCTAGCCACATACATCACATACACATATACATTATAGCCACATACACATATACATCACATATGAACAAAAAAATAAAGTAATAAAAATAAAAAAAACATATTGCAACATATGAACAAAAACATATAGCCACATACATAATATATATATGAAAAAAAAATTAAACTAATAAAAAAAGTGGTGGCGCCGGCGGGGCAGAGGGGCATGGCGGCAGCGGTGGCGCCGGCGGGGCAGGGCAGGGCAGGGGCGCGGGAGCGAGGCAAGGCAGGGGCGCGAGGCAGGTGCTCACAGAGGGGTGGCGGAGCACGGCGGGCGGCGTCGGGGCGCGGGGACGACGGTGATGTGGCGTTCGAGGGCGGCGACGACGGCAAAGTTGAGCAGCCTGACAACGTCGGAGGCGGCGACAACGGTGAGGTGGACCAGCCTGACGGCGTCGAAGGCGGCGGCGACGACGAGGTGGAGCAGCCTGACGGCTCGGCGGCGACGGCGACGAGGCAGAGCAGCGGGCGTCGGGCGGAGAAGAAAGGGATGGACTTTGGAGAAACTGCTAAGTGCTGCTTATATAGCAAAGCCTTTAGTCCTGGTTCATGGCACAAACCGGGACAAATGCCCCCCTTTAGTCCCGGTTGGTGCCACCAACCGGGACCAAAGGCCAATTTTCAGCAGCCCAAAGGGCGGGAAGCGGTGGCCTTTAGTCCCGATTGGTGGCACCAACCGGGACTAAAGAGGGGCATTGGTCATGGTTCGTGGCACCAACCGTGACCAGTGCCCCCTTTAGTTTCGGTTGATGCCACCAACCGGGACCAAAGGCCTTGTGCTGTCCCGCGCCCAAATGTTTAGTCCCATCTCGCTAGTTGAGAGGGAGCCGCACCTGTTTATAAGGTGCGGTGCGCCTTCCCTCTCGAGCTCCTCTCTAAAGCAGGCTTTCGGGCCTAACCGTGCAATGTGTGCCTGTGGGCCTACTGGGCCTCCCGCGCGCCTGAATCCTGGCCCATGGTAGGGTTTCTAGTCGTATTCAGGCCGTGGGTGCCCAGTAGGTGACACTTTTTTGTTTTTTTGTTTCTACTTACAACAAAATACTTATTGTTGCTATATTTATTTTTTTTCCAGTTTTTTTGTTTTGTTTTCTGCATTATTTATTTTCTTTTGTTTTTTGCTTTATTTTTTAATTCTTTTTGCTTTTAGTTTTAGAAACATTATAAACTTTCTGTTAGTGCCATTAGTTTTCAAATTTGAAAACACTTTTTTTGTTTTTTCTGTTTTCTTTGTTGCTTTATTTATTTTATTTTGTTTCTACTTACAACAAAATACTTATTGTTGTTATTTTTATTTTTTTTCCAGTTTTTTTGTTTTGTTTTCTATATTATTTATTTTCTTTTGTTTTTTGCTTTATTTTTTAATTTTTTTGCTTTTAGGTCAGCAAAATTATAAACTTTCTGTTCCTTTATTTATTTTATTTTGTTTCTACTTACAACAAAATACTTATTGTTGCTATTTTTTCCAGTTTTTTGTTTTGTTTTTTGCATTATTTTTTTTTGCTTTATTTTTTTATTCTTTTTTGCTTTTAGTTTTAGAAAAATTATAAAGTTTCTGTTAGTGCCATTAGTTTTCAAATTTGAAAACACTTTTTTGGTTTTTTTTGTTTTCTTTGTTGCTTTATTTATTTTATTTTGTGATTAACTTTACTATAAAAATAGTTTTTTTCCTGTTTTTTATTTGTTTTTTGCATTATTTATTTTCTTTTGTTTTTTGCTTTAATTTTTAATTCTATTTGCTTTTATGTTAGCAAAATAATAAACTTTCTGTTAGTGCCATTAGTTTTAGAAAAAATTATAAACTTTCTGTTAGTGCCATTAGTTTTCAAATTTGAATAGTTAAAATTTGAATTCTCTGAAAATTGTTTGAATCACAAGGTTGTGATTAACTTACTAAAAAAATGAGAATAGATGCGCTTATAGAGAAAATTCAACCTAAATTCCTAGTAAATTTCTATGAATTTCAAAGAAATTCACTATGAATTTAGGTTAAACTTTTCTCTATTAGGGCATCTATTTTCACTTTAAGAGGAGCTCAACAAGGCAGAGAGGGAAGGGCTTATAAACCGGTGTGTGCCCCCTTCGGTTGGCGAGGTGGGACTAAACTCTACCCGCAACGAGGACCAACCCTTTAGTCCCAGTTTGTGGCACAAACCGGGACTAATGGTCATGGGCCAGGGGCGAGGAGCAAAATTATAAACTTTCTGTTAGTGCCATTAGTTTTAGAAAGTTGAAAGTTGAAAGTTGGCATGGGCTAGGGACTAATGGTCATGGTATTACGAGGGCCGAACCATAAGACATGAAAGCATTTCAAATAAACTCTGAAAAAATTGAAAGTTGGCATGGTATCATAGTTTCACCCACATAGCATGTGCATGTACAAAACGGACAATGGTAGCATGTTCGTGTGTTACAAAGTTGGCATGGTATCATCATAATAGTTGCGGGAGAAAGTCTTCACTTTTTCTTCGCTTGTGTCATTTGCTTATTGCGCCGTAACTATGGATAATCTTCATTGTTTATCAGGATGCTTGGGTCAGCCTTGACATTGAAGGGAGGAATTTCATGAAACTTTTCATAATCTTCAGACATGTCTGTCTTGCCGTCCACTCCCAGGATGTCTCTTTTCCCTAAAAAAACTATGTGGCGCTTTGGCTCATCGTATGATGTATTCGCTTCCTTATCTTTTCTTTTTCTCGGTTTGGTGGACATGTCCTTCACATAGATAACCTGTGCCACATCATTGGCTAGGACGAACGGTTCGTCAGTGTATCCAAGATTTTTCAGATCCACTGTTATCATTCCGTACTGTAGGTCTACCTGTACCCTGCCGCCTAATAGATTGACCCATTTGCAGTTAAACAAAGGGACCTTAAAATCAGGTCCGTAGTCAAGTTCCCATATGTCCACTATGTAACCATAATATGTGTCCTTTTCGCTCTCGGTTGCTGTATCAAAGCGGACATCCCTGTTTTGGTTGGTGCTCTTTTGATCTTGGGCGATCGTGTAAAATGTATTCCCATTTATCTCGTATCCTTTGTAAGTCAATACAGTCAAAGATGGTCCCCTGGACAACAAGTACAACTCATCACAAACAGTGTTGTCACCTCTGAGACGTGTTTCCAACCAACTGCTGAAAGTCCTGATGTGTTCACATGTAATCCAGTCGTCGCACTGCTCCGGGTGTTTGGAGCGCAGATTGTTCTTGTGTTCATCGACATACGGGGTCACCAAGGTAGAGTTCTGTTGAACTGTGTAGTGTGCTTGAGACCAAGAATATCTGTCCCTGCATATTATTGAGTCTCTTCCAAGAGTTCCTTTTCCAGTCAGTCTCCCCTCATACCGCGATTTAGGGAGACCTATCTTCTTAAGGCCAGGAATGAAGTCAACACAAAACCCGATAACATCCTGTGTTTGATGGCCCATGGAGATGCTTCCTTCTGGCCTAGCGCGGTTACGGACATATTTCTTTAGGACTCCCATGAACCTCTCACAGGGGAACATATTGTGTAGAAATACGGGCCTCAGGATGACAATCTCGTCGACTAGATGAACTAGGACGTGCGTCATGATATTGAAGAAGGATGGTGGGAACACCAGCTCGAAACTGACAAGACATTGCGCCACATCACTCCTTAGCCTTGGTACGATTTCTCGATCAATCACCTTCTGAGAGATTCCATTGAGGAATGCACATAGCTTCACAATGGCTAATCGGACGTTTTCCGATAGAAGTCCCCTCAATGCAACCGGAAGAAGTTGCGTCATAATCACGTGGCAGTCATGAGACTTTAGGTTCTGAAACTTTTTCTCTGGCATATTTATTATTCCCTTTATATTCGACGAGAAGCCAGTCGTGACCTTCATACTGAGCAGGCATTCAAAGAAGATTTCTTTCTTTTCTTTCGTAAGAGCGTAGCTGAAAGGACCTTTATACTGCTTCAGAGGCATGCCGTCTTTTTCGTGCAAACGTTGCAGGTCCTCCCGTGCCTCAGGTGTATCTTTTTTCTTCCCATACACGCCCAAGAAGCCTAGCAGGTTCACGCAAAGGTTCTTCGTCACGTGCATCACGTCGATTGAGGAGCGGACCTCTAGGTCTTTCCAGTAGGGTAGGTCCCAAAATATAGATTTCTTCTTCCACATGGGTGCGTGTCCCTTGGCGTCATTCGGAACAGCTAGTTCACCGGGACCCTTTCCAAAGATTACGTAGTGTAAATCATTGACCATAGCAAGTACGTGATCACCGGTACGCATGGAGGGCTTCTTCCGGTGATCTGCCACGCCTTTGAAATGCTTGCCTTTCTTTCGACATTGATGGTTGGTCGAAAGAAATCGACGATGGCCCAGGTACACATTCTTCCTGCATTTGTCCAGGTATATACTTTTAGTGTCATCTAAACAGTGCGTGCATGCGTGGTATCCTTTGTTTGTCTGTCTTGAAAGGTTACTGAGAGCGGGCCAATCGTTGATGGTCACGAACAGCAACGCCTTAAGGTTAAATTCCTCCTGTCTGTGCTCATCCCGCTGTAAAAGTTCTTCAACTAATGGCCTTAGGTACACATCAATTTCGTTGCCGGGTTGCTTAGGGCCTTGGATGAGAACTGTCATCATAATGAACTTCCGCTTCATGCACATCTGAGGAGGAAGGTTATACATACATAGAGTCACAGGCCAGGTGCTGTGATTGCTGCTCTGCTCCCCGAAAGGATTAATGCCATCCGTGCTTAAAGCAAACCGTACATTCCTTTGGTCCTTTGCAAACTCATCCCAGTACTTTCTCTCGGTTTTTCTTCACTGTGACCCGTCAGCGGGTGCTCTCAACTTCCCATCTTTCTTTCGGTTCTCACTTTGCCATCGCATCAACTTGGCATGCTCTTCGTTTCTGAACAGACGTTTCAACCGTGGTATTATAGGAGCATACCACATCACCTTCGCAGGAACCCTCTTCCTGGGGGGCTCGCTGTCAACATCACAAGGGTCATCTCGTCTAATCTTATACCGCAACGCACCGCATATCGGGCATGCATTCAGATTCTTGTATGCACCACGGTAGAGGATGCAGTCATTAGGGCATGCATGTATCTTCTCCACCTCCAATCCTAGAGGGCATACGACCTTCTTTGCTGCGTATGTACTGTCGGGCAATTCGTTATCCTTTGGAAGCTTCTTCTTCAATATTTTTAGTAGCTTCTCAAATCCTTTGTCAGCCACAACATTCTCTGCCTTCCACTGCTGCAATTCCAGTACGGTACCGAGCTTTGTGTTGCCATCTTCGCAATTGGGCTATAACCCTTTTTTATGATCCTCTAACATGCGATCGAACTTCAGTTTATCCTTTTGACTTTCGCATTGCGTCCTTGCATCGACAATGACCCGGTGGAGATCATCATCATCGGGCACATCGTCTGGTTCCTCTTGATCTTCAGCAGCTTCACCCGTTGCAGCATCATTGGGCACATCATCTGGTTCCTCTTGATCTTCACCAGCTCCCCCCGTTGCAGCATCACCATATTCAAGGGGCACATAGTTGTCATCGTACTCTTCGTCTTCGCCGTCTTTCATCATAATCCCTATTTCTCCGTGCCTCGTCCAAACATTATAGTGTGGCATGAAACCCTTGTAAAGCAGGTGGGAGTGAAGGATTTTCCGATTAGAGTAAGACCTCATATTCCCACATTCAGTGCATGGACAACACATCAAACCATTCTGCTTGTTTGCCTCAGCCGCATCAAGAAACTCATGCACGCCCTTAATGTACTCACAGGTGTGTCTGTCACCGTACATCCATTGCCGGTTCATCTGCGTGCATTATGTATAATTAAGTATCCAAATTAATAGAAGTTCATCATCACATTAAAACCAAAGTGCATACATAGTTCTCATCTAACAACATATAGCTCTCCAGAGCATCTAATTAATTAAACCATACATTGAAACTATGTAAAACATTACAATGCGAAAACAAATGCGATCATAATCGTAACCAAGGTAACAATTGATCCAACGGCATAATGATACCAAGCCTCGGTATGAATGGCATATTTTCTAATCTTTCTAATCTTCAAGCGCATTGCATCCATCTTGATCTTGTGATCATCGACGACATCCGCAACATGCAACTCCAATATCATCTTCTCCTCCTCATTTTTTTTATTTTTTCCTTCATCAAATTGTTTTCTTCTTCAACTAAATTTAACCTCTCGACAATAGGGTCGGTTGGCATTTTCGATTCACATACATCCTACATAAATAAAATCTATGTCACGTTGGTCGGCATAATTTTTATAAACAATAAATGAACCAATAGTTATAAAGATAATATATATACCACATCCGAATCATAGACAGGACGAGGGCCGACGGGTGCGGATACCAAAACCATTGCACTATATAAGATGCAATAATAAAAGTAAGAAAATAATACAAGTATCTATGTAAGCATACAAGTAAGAATATTTTTCCTTTCAGAAAGAAGATAAGAACAAGAGGCTCACCACGGTGGTGCCGGCGATGAGCTCGGCGCGGGTGATTGACGGTGGTGAAGACGGGGACGGGGCGTGACGGACCGCTAAACCTAGACAAATATTATGGAAAATGGAGCTTGGAGGTCGAGCTTGGAGAGGAGAAAGTTTAAGTAGTGTGGCTCGGGCATTCCATCGAACACCTTTTGTGCATAGGAGGTGAGCTAGAGCACCACCAAGCCCTCTCCTCCTCGGCTGGAGAAAAACAGAGCACTGGGGTGCTCTGCTCGCGAGCGAGGGGTATGTATAGGCACCTCATTGGTCCCGGTTGGTGACATGAGCCGGGACTAAAGGGGAGCCTTTGGTCCCGGTTCAGGCCACCAACCGGGACCAATGGTGGTGTGCCAGGAGCGAGGCCCATTGGTCTCGGTTCATCCCACCAATCGGGACCAAAAGGTTCAGATGAACTGGGACCAATGGCCCACGTGGCCCGGCCGGCCCCCTGGGCTCACGAACCGGGACCAATGCCCATATTGATCCCGGTTCTGAACTGAACCGGGACTAATAGGCTGACCCGACCTGGACCAAAGTCCTGTTTTCTACTAGTGTTTTCTTCCATTGGTACATATAAGAGGAGCAGGCGAGCTCGTCCACTCTAACGCTGCTCTCCAGGATTTGAGATTTGCTGAGTTGTGATTAATTCACATCCAAAGAACCCACATGCAGTCAAACAAGCACACATAGCCAAGTTGACTTCCAAGCATGTTGATTGATTCTGGCTATAGATGCACCAGTACGTACATACGTATGCATGCGCATTCGTATATGTAACAGAGATCTCTTCCGGCAGCTAGCACGCGCACGTGAGGCACACATCAAGGCAAGAGATTGATTATTAGATATTGTTCTGGATTTTTCTCTTCTCAACATATCGTTTTGAACTCCAGGCCAATATTACGGTGGAAGGAGTCCTCCCCGTTGTTCATATTTTATTCCAAAAGTAAATCTACACTGTTATAATTCGGTCCCACCGAATTAACGGTTGGTAAATTCTAATTAACGTCGGAATTTCTTGAGAGTCTGTAATTAGTATAGAAGGTATAGATTTGGATGATTTTTGTATTGTAATATTCAGATTTGAATTTATATTGATTTCATATTTCTATGTAATATGACACATGTGTCAAATTGAGAAGAAAACACGTGTTTTGAAGGCTGATGCCTGCGCCCGAGGCGCCTGCCCTTGCGGGGTATGTTCGGCCACCGCCCATGCCAGCCCTCGAAACACGTTTTCTGCTGCCCTTGTACTCACTTTTTTTTAAAGATGTGGATTGGACCGGCTTCACTAATTTAGAAGATAGCAGTCGGAAAACATGAGTGATCAAGCGATCAATGGGTCAAGCTAGAGTAAAAAGGAAAAGAGAAGGCACACTCCTAATAAGCAGCTATCTCGTGGCCGTATCCCGAAAGGGGTGCTCTAAGCAAGGTCCACGCGATGAGGAGTCCGCTTGAGATGCTCTAAACGATGAGATTAGCCAGCGGCACCCAGCACGCGGTGGCCGTCGGCAATGACGCCGCTCCTCCCTGCCGAGGGGGCGAACAACTTGCGGTAATTCTGCTGTTCAAACCTAGCCTGGTACTAGCTCATCAATCCGCTTGTGTCTAAAGCAAGCTCTCCATGATGGACTGTTGAATGTTTAGCTAGCATGGCGCTTCTCACAATTTTTATGTAGGACATGAGCATCGAGTCCGGCAGCTACATGCCATTGCATGTAGCTGCCTTGCAGCGTGTCCAGCTGCATCTCCGGGTTCTGTGGATGGCGCAGACAAAACTATACCGTGGCCGACGCACACGTTCTTTTCATTCGTTGCGAATAAAGTAGAAGAACCCAAGAAGAAAATCGGTAAGACTAGTCACAATGGATAGTAACATACACTACTAACATACACATATCTCTAGGCTATGCTACTACCTTCATATTGGATAGTAACTTAGATATGGTGTAATGCAAAGCTTCATTTATTAGATTATAGACTCATATTGCATTGGGAGATGTGATGTTATAGTACTAACTAGCTAAGTTACTAGAACTACCTCTCTCTTAATTAACTCATTGCCACATAGACAAATTTGTTGAGTTGGACTCGAAGTTACTGGTCAAGTTACTCCCACTGTGACTAGTCTAAGCTGCTCGCTGTACAAAGTCTAACTTTGACGAGTCCCTTGCCCACCGATTCAGATTCGTTGACTTGCCGTGGCAAAGGTAACGAAGCTACAGTACCACTACCTTTGCCCAGTCTCGTCCGTCGGATAGAAAAGCGGCGGCCCAGATCGGATGCTACAGTATGATCAATAGTGATTTGCGTGAACAGTGGTTTACGTGAACAGTGTTCGCGGACAGTGATTTGGCGAATCTCAGCCTTCGCTTCTTGATCCTGTGGCAAAGTCAGCGGGGACTTGTTGTGGCTAAGTCAACGAATCCAGATCCCTTGCCCACAGCCATGTGCTAGTGCTGCCAAGTAGCCATTACAAATCCTAGCACCTACATCAACTTTTACTAGCTTTTAGGGTATTGTGCTTGAGGTACTTTAAATTAACTACCATCTTTATTTGCCTACTCTCTACTTGCCCTTCTTATTTATACAAGTCTCCTCCTCCTTCCTCTAATCTTTAACCACATGGTAGTTCTAACACAGATACTTCGGTTGCTCAGCCTAGCCTAGTTTAATTGA
This sequence comes from Triticum monococcum, assembly GCA_034509565.1. Lineage (NCBI taxonomy): Eukaryota > Viridiplantae > Streptophyta > Magnoliopsida > Poales > Poaceae > Triticum > Triticum monococcum. The sequence continues at coordinate 705,332,108 of CM067847.1, forward strand.
CAAACAAAATTATGAGAGTGGTGTCGCCAGTTCCTACTAGCTCGTTGCACTGTCCATTGCTTCTGCTTGGGAGACATTGGGACAACCACTGACGGAGGACTCCTTCCGGCCAGCCCTAGCTTGCTTCGGTGCAAAAATGATTTTATGGCTACGTTGCTACGGTGCTACACATCGCATATACGCTCGTCTGTCGCGCTGGCTCTGCTCTTGGAAATCACTAACACAGAGAGGTCGTTCGCTAGTTATATCACTTATATGGGCCGCGAAGCCAGCCTAGTTGGGCAGCGACTCGCGAAAGCACGCCGGCTCAATAAACCCGCTAGAGGCAGGAGCTAGTACACGCACGAAGAGGAGCAGCAAGTCTATCCTTTTCCTCCTCCAAAAAAAAGCAAGCCTATCATTTTTGTCTCAAGAAAAAAAAACGAAGAGAAGTAGCCAGCCTATCCTTTCCGCGATACCGCAGACGCAGCAAGAATCCTAGGCTAGCGCCACGGCCCACGGCGGCGGGGGCCATGACCAGACGTCTAGGTGGACGATGGGACGACGGCTGTGGGCGTCGAGCAATCGTGAGTCACACAAAAAAAATTGAGAATTTTTAAAATTGTGAATGAAGGGCCATGCTGTAGTTAAATATTTGGTGTCCACATCTCCTTTAGAACTCGAGAACTACTCACTCCGTTTTTAAGTATATTTCAATACGGTTATGTATACAGAGTAAAATGAGTGAATCTACATTCTAAAATATGTCTATATACATTTGTCGCTGAAGAAAGTCGGTACTTGGGCGTCCCGCGTCGTCCTCCCCCTAGGGCGACTCGGGCGGCCAGTAACCTAGCCGTCGCCGCAAACTCCCTCATCCTCTCCCTCCGCCGCCACCGGAAGACGCCGCCGGGCTATGCCCGGGGGCCGACGGCGGTGGCGGGGGATCTCATCTCTCGCGCGTCTCCGGGGTGGGGCGGACCCCAAGGCGTGTGGTGGCGTGAATGATCTGGGATCTGCGGCGCGGCGGATGGCTGCAGGAGGCGGGAGGCCGGCCCGTCCTCGGACGGCGACGGCTTGGCGCGGCGGAGGCCAGAGCTGCGGGCGCTGCGGATGGCCCTTTGGGTGGCGGCGGCCGGCTTGGCTGTGGTGGCGTGCATGCTGCCTTGATATCGGCGACGGCGGCGTGGAGGGCCTTGTGGTCTCGTCGGCGGCACCTCCGGTCAGATCTGTTCTGATCGGTGCCGCAGGCGGTGGTGGTCATCTCTTCCATCAGAGGTGGTCGGCCTGAGGCTGGGTGTTCGGATCTCGGAATCCGTTATCTGGCACCAGTTGCGAGTCGGGGAGACGTAGTTGCCGGTGAAAACTGAGCCGACAGCGGGCGATGGCGGCGTTCCACGTCGTTACCTTGATGAAGGCATCGTCATGTGACTATCGTCGACCCACTCGTATTGCTCCGGAGGAAACCCTAGGATCTGGTGTTCCATACCGGACGATGGCGGCACTGCAGTGTAGTTTCTCTCTTGGGAGCATCTGTTTGTGGAGCAGTGCTGGAAGTCAGAGGCAGGAGGTGGAGCGGTTTCGTCTTGCACGGAGCTTCGGTGGAGATGTCAAGTCATGCCTGACTAACAGGTGCTACGCTTGGTCATGCCTGGTTGGCAGGTGCTACGCACGACAGATCCTCCAAGGGCTTCAAGCTATGTCGGCTGGTGATACTTGGCAGCATGGCGCTGAGGTGTATTAGTGGCGACCACGACGTGTTCAGCTATTTGCGCGCAGGAAGGAGGTGCCGTTGGGCGCCGTGGTGACGTCGATAATAGCTGGACCAAGCAAGGTTGATGCATCAGTACAGTTCTGAAGATGGAGCGGTGGCAATTGGCGGCGGCGGCCTCTGAGAGCACGCCGGACCAGTGTGTGCCCCAGACCCGGCAAGTGGCTAGGTTGGTGTGTCAGGTCTTAGATGTTAGGCTTGGCTGCGATGTTTGTTTGGTATTAGGCCCAGGCTATCTGCGCCCCTTCATCAACTGGATAGACGTAGCGACAGTTTGTTTCTTAGACGACGGCTTTAGTCTTACTGTTGTATGACTTTGTAAGGTCTTGTGAGAATAATTAATGAAGTGGCCATATGCATCGTCCAGATGCAGAGGCCGGGGTCATCCTCCTTTTCTAAAAAAGATCTATTACTTTGTAAGGTCTTGATAAATAATTAATAAAATGGTTTCATGCATCTGTTGGAAATATTATCACTTTTCTGACTAATCTAATCCACGAGTAAGCAGTAAACATGGCAAATACGATATGCATCTCATACCGATACCTAAGCATGTGAGTATGTACAGTACATAGAACCGAAACATCTAAGAACATCATATATATGGCTAGCACATGTACGAGTAAATGAGGGATGAACAGATCACACCCTCTAGTTGGCCAGGCCAACATAGCAGCGACAACAGCAACCTTGGCGCGCCGGACTCATCTCGTGTAGGTGTCAAAACCGGCGGATCTCGGGTAGGGGGTCCCGAACTGTGCGTCTAAGGCAGATGGTAACAGGAGGCAGGGGACACGATGTTTTACCCAGGTTCGGGCCCTCTTGATAGAGGTAAAACCCTACGTCATGCTTGATTGTTCTGGATGATATGAGTATTACAAGAGTAGATCTACCACGAAATCAGAGAGGCTAAACCCTAGAAGCTAGCCTATGGTATGATTGTTTGTTGTCCTACGGACTAAAACCCTCCGGTTTATATAGACACTGGAGGGGGCTAGGGTTACACAAGGTCGGTTACAAAAGAGGAGATATGCATATCCGTATTGCTTGCCTTCCACGCCAAGTAAAGTCCCATCCGGACACGAGATGAAGTCTTCAATCTTGTATCTTCCTGGTCCAACAGTCCGGCCAAAGGATATAGTCCGGCTGTTCGGAGACCCCCTAATCTAGGACTCCCTCAGTAGCCCCTGAACCAGGCTTCAATGACGATGAGTCCGGCGCGCAGTGTTGTATTCGGCATTGCAAGGCGGGTTCCTCCTCCGAATACACCATGGAAGAGTTTGAATGCAAGGATAGTGTCTGACCCTGTAAAATAAGTTCCGCATACCACCGTAGAGAGAATAATACTTCCACAAATCCAATCTGCTGACATGTTTTGATAGTATGACATCACTTCATGGCCCGGTTATTATTCGAACCGCTTTTCTCAACCAGCTCCGCACACATCGCGAGGCGGTTTTCTCGGTACGTCTTGTCAAAGCAGAGATCGTGTTCCCCTTATCACGGGATTCTCATCAATACGGACGTGGGTAACCCAACCGCGCCATCAATTACGGCGCCTGGGGAATAAGCGGTTTTTCCAGGCAAGTGGGGACACTAATCGCCTCCTCTGCCCTTATAAAAGGGACAAAATCTACTTTTTTCACCCATGCCTTCTTCCTTCTCGCTTTCCCACTCCCGCACACTCGAGCTCTAGCGCCCAAGCTCGCGTCCTTCTTCTCAAACCACTCCAAGCATGTCTGGAGCAGGAGGCAAGTGGATGGTTTCCTCCGTCACGGAGGAAAACATCAAAAAGTTACGGGAGGCCAGATACCTACCTACGAATATCGCGCACTGGCTGCCGAATGCGGGGCAGATCGTCCCAACGCCCGAACCCCATGAGATGGTAGTTTTTCTTTCCCATTTCGTCCATGGTCTGGGATTTCCTCTCCACCCGTTTGTCTGTGGGCTCATGTTCTACTACGGGCTGGATTTCCATGATCTGGCCCCCAACTTTATCCTCAACACCTCAGCGTTTATCGTCGTGTGCGAGGCCTTCCTCCGCATCAGGCCCCACTTCGGCCTGTGGCTAAAAACCTTCAATGTCAAACCGAAGGTGGTGGGAGGCCAGCAAGCAGAATGCGGAGGCGCCATGGTGGGCAAGATGCCCAATGTCATCTGGCTCGAGGGTACCTACGTGGATACCGTAAAGGGGTGGCAATCGGGGTGGTTCTACATCACCGAGCCGCGCGAGTCCAACTGGGTGGCGGCCCCCAAATTCCGATCCGGAATCCCCACTCGGCTCACCTCCTGGAAAAAGAAGAGCCTGTCCTGGGGTTCTCCGGTAGAGCTGACCAGACTCCAGACCTGCATCCAGAACATGACGAGCAAGAAAATCAAGCTCGTCAGCGTGGTCCAGGTCATGCTCCTCCGCCGGATCCTTCCATGCTAACAACAGGCATTTGTTTTGTGGAAGTTCGACTGGCCCAGCACCAGACGCTGCGAGAGCTCTACGACACGACGCACAAGGATGTTTGGAGGGTGCTGTTCAAGGGCGCCGAGATGCCTCCCTCTCTCACCAAGGACCGCGGACTCAGCGCAAAGCGCCACGCCCATTTGGTAGGCTTTTATATCTCTCAGGGTATTTATGCGCCCCGGTTTAGTTATGTGCTGGATCTAAGCTTTCATGTCATTAAAAGGACTGGATAAAGACAATGGAGCAGCTTGATTGTGCAGCCCCCCTGCCCGAAGATCCTGCAAACGCTCTTCTAACGAAGATGCTGACTCTGGCACCTTACGAGGTGCCGGAAAAGACGGCCATGAAGAAGGCCGCGGGGACCCGAAAGGGTCTCTGGCGCAAGATGGTTCTATCAGACTCATCGTCTAATGAGTCTGACACGCCCTCCTCCCACGGAAATGAGGAGGAGGAGAAAAGTCCCCCCCCCCTGCCGGGGGAGACAAGAAAAGGAAGGCTGACCCATCCGGGGAGGCCGAAGGGTCCAAGAAGGGAAAGACCCTCCCTCCGGACTCTGCCATGACGGCTGCCGACAGCGGCAACGAGTGGCAACCCAGGGACAAGCCCCTAGCGAAGTTGTAAGTGACCGGACACCATAGTACTTCACGGTACATTTTATTGTACTTCCTTTGCTCATGCCGAACCCGATTATGCAGTCCGTCCCGAGCTCGTCTCGACGTACCCTCGTCGAGCGGCTCTTTGGGCTCGTCGGATATGAACATCGGTTCTCCTCCGACGGCTTCCACCCTTCGCCCTAAGGACAATGCCGAGGTGGTGTCTCAAGAGGCACCGTCCCATGGGGAGGCAGTCCTGGGGGCGCCTCATGGCGACCTCCCGGACCCTGGGTACCAAGGGAGCAAGGCCCCTACGGGCTTCGAGTTCGGGCCCTAGCCGGACATTGCGCCAGAACCTTCGATGGTTCCGAACTCTGGCAGGCAGTCCCCCATCAAGGGGGGCCAACCATCCGTGCCAGTGTCCTCTATCCAACCAGAGGCACCGGACAACCTGCTGGAAGCGCTTCGCAGCGCTTCCATCGAAGAAGATCACCGCACTATCATGAGTGTGGTGGTCGAGAAGGTTCAGTCTGCCAAAAACGGACTGACCGAAGCCTGCGCCAGCCTTCTAACAGGCTTTGAGGTGAGCAATCAAAGTATAAGAAAATATACCGCATAGATAGTATCCCCTGATGCTCTGTTCGGTGTTCGCGAAGAAAAGCCGAATAGAGGATCAAATGATAACTCAGGAGTCTAATTAGAGTATGTCTATGTGTATGTGCAGGCTTCACTACTGGCCGCTGCCGCACGTACTGCGGAGGTCGCTGCGCTAAAGCAGGACCTGAAGCGGTCCGAGGACAAGCTAGGCCTTACTAAGAGGCAGCTCAAAGAGAGCAAAGGTAAGAAATACCCATGTCTATGTAGTTAAAAAGAAGTTTGGGTGTTAAGTAATAGGATCATCATGGATTTGTCAGGGGCCACGACCGAGGTGGTGACCCTGAGGAAGGCGTTGTCCAAGGCCGAAGACAAAGAGGCCAAAGAACGCATTGAACGGGAGATGCAAGAAGCCCGAGTAGGCGAGGTGCAGCAAGAGCTCGAGGCTCTCGCCAAGAAGCACGAGTCCTTGGAGCTAGACTCTAAGACACGAGAGTCCACTGGTAGAAAAAGGGCCTACAGTCCCGGTTCGTAAGGGCCTTTAGTCCCGGTTCCTGAACTGGGACTAAAGTGTCGGTACTAATACCTCCCCCCTTTAGTCCCGGTTCAATCCAGAACCGGGACTAAAGCCCCTCCACGTGGGCAGTGCGCAGAGCCCAGGCAGGAGACCCTTTGGTCCCGGTTGGTGGCACCAACCGGGACCAATAGGCATCCACGCGTCAGCATTTCTGTGGCTGGGGTTTTAGTTTTTTTTGAAAGGGGGGAGGGTTGGGGGTTTTGGGGGGTTAATTTAGGTGTTTCATATATTGTGTTAGCTAGCTATAATTAATATAGAGAAGTGTCCTCTCTTATGTCCGTGCTTGGTCGACGATACGTACTATACATACGTATAGAGAGGAGTAGACACGCTGGCTAGCTGGTAAGCAAACGAAGGAAAAACAAGATCGTCATGAACATATATGCATACCGAGAGAAGTGATATCGACCACCTCTCCTACTCCGAGAGATTGGTCGAACAACAAGTTCTCGTATATCTATCTGACACTACCGGCTACATATATACAGTAATTATCTCTTACAAATATAATCATACGGACTCAGGTTTAACATAGAATTCTCCTCTTCAGGGATCACGTGGTCAAGAAAGAATGCCGCCAATTCCTCTTGAATTCCTCGCATGTGAGCTGGTGCTAGGAGTTCATCCCGCTTCCGAAACATCTAATTCAAAGAAGGGGGTCAATACATATATATATGAATGAATGAAACTCAACACAAATGATGGTAATAAAATAAAATTGTGAATGTTGTTATTTACGTACTTCATATTGTTCCTCAGTGTAGCCCCGCTCACAGGTCGTGTGGCGGATGGACTCGCAAACATAGTATCCACAGAAATCATTCCCTTGTTCCTGCCACAACCACTTTACAAGAAATAGAGGTTAATCAAACTGATAAGCAAGAATGCCAAATGGTATTGATGAAACTAGCGCTTGAATGACTAGTAGATGCGCTTAAAATGCTACTATAGCTACTACTTACTTTCGGGTGTCTAAATTGCAGCTCCTTCGGTAGTCCCGGAGCTTTTCTGGTGAATTTTCTCCAAACCCTGCCGGACAAAGAAAACAATTACTTGATATATCAGGAAATGAACAAAGTTGCTGATATGGTGGATAATGATCGATTTAACTTACTTCTCGAGTATTTGAGTCATGTCTGCATAGTCCTTGGGATCTTTTCGTCTTGAGTCTAAGACAATTACTAGTCCCTGCTCAAGCTTAATATGTAGGAGAATATAGTGGTAACTGCACATGCATGCATAACTCATCAATTACATTACTATAACCTTGACTAATATATAAGGGAAACCGAATACGCACAAGACAGTAACACTCACTTGAAGTTGTAAGGAAAGAGTATTATATCTTTGTTTTGATTTATTATCAACGATTGTAGCATGCTGGCCTCGGTTTCTACGGCATGAAATTTAGCCTGAGTTGCATCTATGAGATATGTGTTAATGAACCCAATATCACCGACTTGTCTTTTCTTCAATTCGGCAATCTTCAATCTGGATAATATAGTGAGGATGATTATAAATACATGCAATGAAAGAGCTAAGCTATATAGAGAAACTTAATGACAGAAGTAGTACTACTTACAGACAGTAGCAGGCGACCGTTGTTTTATCGAGGGCCAATTGATTGAAAAACTGATAGAACTCCTCAAATGGAATAGGCAACAGATCAATTCCAACGAGGTCATGCTCCTTTTTAACTCTCACATACAAAGTACTCCCACCCCAGAGTCTCTGCAGATTTTCAAGTACCAATCATGCAATCTTCGCATCATCGTTGATAGAGATCTTTCATCTTTGACGAGAGGCTTCCCGTACTCGTATCTTTGCATCTGCATGTCCATGGGTTCATAATGTACTTCGTCGAACAGGTAATCTGCAAGATTATTATAACCGGGCACCATCCTTGGATCATTAGCGACGTTGTGGCTAGGCACCTTGAGCGGGGGGCATGATTGCTTCGCTTGTTTGCCGAGCTAGGCAATTTGTTTCCCAGCTCGTCGTTTTTTCAGCCTTTCATCACTGACAGTACTTCCCGACCGCTCCGCTTCGGCAAATTCCTTTCCAATAATGCGGTCATAGTTTCCTTTCGGCGGATCAGACTTTGGTGGTTTTGTCAGGGCAGCCAGAGTGCGCTTCACTTTCACCCGATCTACCTTCTCCTCCGGAGGTGGATGTTTCTTTGCTTTCACCCCTTCAAAGAATTTCCTCACTTCTTCTCGCGCGATCTCGGCGTTCTCCTCCTGGGTCCTCTCGTATGCTAACTTCTCTGGAGTCTTCAGAGAAGGACCGAATCTGTATGTCCTCCCGCCTCTGGTTGTACTGCTAGACACCGACCGAGCAAACGAAGCGGTTGTCTTCTTTACTTGCTTAAGAGGCGGAGGAGAAGGACTACGACCCGCTGGAGCAGCTGGAGCGGCGGCAGGTCTCTTCTGCCCTTGCTGACGAGGCGGAGAAGGAGGAGGTTGGCTGCTCGGGCACGTCGGCGCAGGCGGAGATGGAGGCGGGGTGCCGCCACGCGCCGGAGAAGGAGCCGGCCGAGGGCCCTGATCGTCACTCGCCGGAGGAGGAGGCGGTGGAGGAGGCGGAGTGCCCTGACTCGCCGGAGGAGGAGAAGGAGGCGGAGGCGTCCAGTTCGGAAGGTTGATGAGGTCCTTCCGCCATAGGCATGGAGTCTTCAGAGCAGACCCCAACCGAGTCTCCCCTTCACCGGTAGGGTGGTCAAGCTGGAGGTCCTCAAATCCCTCCGTTATCTCATCCACCATCACCCTAGCATATCCTTCTGGAATCGGCCGGCAGTGAAAAGTTGCGCCGGGTTCAGTAGGATAAACAGAGCCAACAGCCGCCTTGACCTTCAAATTCATCCATTGCGTCATAAGGTGGCAATTTTGAGACTCCGTTATAGCATCCACAGGATAGCTGGCAGGAGCCGTCAAGGCATGCTCCGGCTGAAGCAGCTCGGTGGAAGCCACGCTGCTTCTGCGCTGAGATGGCGGGGTAGCTTCGGGGGAGGCTTCGGCAGTACGTTTGCTGCGATTTGCTTCTCGTTCCTCTATCGCTTGTACCCTTGCGTGCAGCGCCTGCAGTTCGGTCTGCTGCACTTTTTTCCTCCTCTCATGGGATTTGTAACCGCCTGCGTCCGGAAACCCAACCTTCCACAGAACGGAGCCTGGCGTGCCTCGTGTCCGTCCAGGGTGCTCAGGATTCCCGAGGGCCATTGTGAGCTCGTCGTGCTCTCTGTCTAGAAAGAACGTCCCTTCCTGCACTGCTTCGATATACTGCTTAAGCTTACTGACTGGTATGTCCATTTGTTCATTCGTCCAAATGCATTTCCCTGTTTCAGGGTCCAAGGTTCCGCCAGCCCCGAAGAACCAAGTCCGACAACAGTCTGGCCAGTTCATTGTCTCTGGTTCGATCCCTTTATTAAGCAGATCATTCTCAGCCTTGGACCACTTAGGCCGGGCTACGAGGTAGCCACCTGACCCCGTGCGATGGTGAAGCTTCTTCTTCGCAGCATTTTGCTTGTTTGTCGCCGACATCTTCTTACTCTTTTCCGATGTCTTGTGGGCCACAAATGCGGGCCAGTGATCTCTGATCTTCTCATATCTGCCCTTGAATTCTGGTGTCTCTTTTTTATCGACAAACCTATTCAGCTCTTTCTTCCACCTCCTGAATAGATCTGCCATCCTCTTCAGAGCAAAAGACTTGATTAATTTCTCTTTAATTGGGTTCTCTAGATTATCCTCTGGCGGTAGGATGAAATTTGACTTTAGCTCAGTCCAAAGATCATTTTTCTGCATATCATTGACATAAGAAACCTCAGGGTCTTCTTTAGCCGGCTTAAACCATTGCTGGATGCTTATCGGGATCTTGTCCCTAACCAGAACCCCGCACTGAGCAACAAATGCACTCTTTGTCCGGAGGGGTTCAATAGGTTGGCCGTCGGGCGCGATTGCTGTGATCTCAAGCTTTTCATCCGAGCTCAACTTTTTCTTCGGGCCTCGTCTCTTTACCGAAGTTGTGCTCGATCCGGAGGGCTAGAAAAAAGAACAAAGACTTAATTAATATGTGTACATACCAAAACAATGAATGCATCAATCAGCTAGTCAGCATAGGTTTAACTAATATATATACCTGGCCGGACTCGGTTCGGTCACCGGAGCCGTCATCACGCTCTCCTTCTTGCACCGGCATTGGGTCACCGGAGCCGTCCTCATGTTCTTCTTCTTGCACCGGCATTAGGTCACCATAGCCAGCTTGTTCACCCTCTCCTTCCAGACCATCGGTTTCGTTGAGATAGTACGAGACGGCATCACTTCCTTGTGCGATTATCTCCCTCAACAACGCTTCTTTTGTTGCTTCGTCTAGGGCGGTGTCCATAGTTTCTACAAATATTTACAACATGGCAATTATTATTCAAACATGACAGATGGATATATTAGTGCCAAATGTAGAACTAGCTACCTAATCATAGTAAGCTATCGGGAGGGGGTATATATCGACAACGACGACACTACATCTATATATGTCCCTCGACGACCCTCGTTCCCGATAAAAAAAGAGGAAGAAGAAGAAAAAAAAGAGGAGAAGAAAGAATAGAGGAGAAGAACCCTCGAACCCTCGAACCCTAGACGACCCTCTTCTTCCTCTCATGTTCGAGAGGATCGCCGAGGGGTCGGGAGGTTGCCTAGTGTGAAAGGATTCAACAAAACCATGTCTTCATCATTAGGCAAAAGTAACATGTGCATGATGGTACGAAGCTCTTCAAAGTTGTTCTGGAACGGAGTCCCAGATAGGATAATTCGCTTTTTGGTACAAAGTTCAGCAAGAGCCTTCCGAATATCGCTATTTGGAAGGCCTTTGCTGAATTGGTACCAAAAGGCGGATTATTCTATCCGGGACTCCATTCCAGAACAACTTTGCAGAACTTCGTACCAACATGCCCTGGTTACTTCCGGCTAATGATGAAGGCATGGATTTCTTCAATACTTTGACACAAGGAAACCTCTCTCGACCCCTCGGCGATCCTCGACCCCTTGAACCCTCGACGACCCTGGAACCCTCGACCCCTCGACGATCCTCTTCTTCCTCTCATGTTCGAGAGGATCGCCGAGGGGTCGGGAGGTTGCCTAGTGTCAAAGGATTCAACGAAACCATGTCTTCATCATTAGGCGAAAGTAACATGTGCATGATGGTACGAAGCTCTTCAAAGTTGTTCTGGAACGGAGTCCCAGATAGGATAATTCGCTTTTTGGTACAAAGTTCAGAAAGAGCCTTCCGAATATCGCTATTTGGAAGGCCTTTGCTGAATTCGTACCAGAAGGCGAATTATTCCATCCGGGACTCCATTCCAGAACAACTTTGCAGAACTTCGTACCAACATGCCCTGGTTACTTCCGGGTAATGATGAAGGCATGGATTTCTTCAATACTTTGACACTAGGAAACCTCTCTCGACCCCTCGAACCCTCAATGACACTGGAACCCTCGACCCCTAGACGATCCTCTTCTTCCTCTCATGTTCGAGAGGATCGCCGAGGGGTCGGGAGGTTGCCTAGTGTCAAAGGAAACCCTAAATAGCTAGCAAGTATCGTGGGTGTGAGATACATGTGGCATTCGGTGTCGGACACTACATCCACGTCCCACAAGTGACGTGGGCGTCGAAGCCCGCGCCACTTGTGGGATGTGGATGTAGTGTCCGACACCGACGGTACATGTATCTCACACCCACGATACTTTCTATTTAGGGTTTCTCCTCTACTGCTCGGCGACCCTCTCGACGACCCTCGTTCCCGATAAAATAAAGAGGAAGAAGAAGAAGAAAAAAGAAGAGAAGAAAGAATAGTGGAGAAGACTTCCTCTTCTTCCTCTCCTCTTCTTCCCCTTCTTCCTCGCCTCTCTCATGAATGTCCGGCGTTCTCGACCCCCCCCCCCCCACGTGTCGAAGAAAAAAAAGAAGAAAAAAAAGAGGAGAAGAAGAAAGGAATAGAGGAGAAAAGAGAAAATAGAATATATATTCTATTTTTCTCTTCTTCTCCTCTATTCCTTTCTTCTTCTCCTCTTCTTTTTCTTCTTTTTTCTTCTTCTTATTTATTTCTCCTCGTCTTCCTCTCCCCTCTCGGCGACCCTAGACCCCCTCTCGACCCTCGACCCCTAGGCGACCGTCGACCCCTCTCTTTTTTTTCTTCCTCTTCTATTTTATCCTCTTCTTCCGCTACCGCTCCGCGACCCTCGACGACCCTCGTTCCCGATAAAGAAAAGAGGAAGAAGAAGAAAAAAAGAGGAGAAGAAAGAATAGAGGAGAAGATCTCCTCTATTCTTTCTTCTCCTCTTTTTTCTTTTCTTATTCCTCTTCTTTTTTATCCTCTTCTTCCTCTCATGTTCGACGACCCTCGACCCCTCGGCGACCCTAGACCCCCTCTCGACCCCCTCTTCTTCTCCCTCTTCTAATTCATTTGTTCATATGAATATACAAACATTTTCATATTTACAATAATTAATATCACCCAAAAAAATCTATGAACAGAAAAAAATCCTAATTTTTCTAAAGAACTATTTTTTGCATATATACATGAACATATATATACATATATATAAAAACAAGCATATATATGAAAAAAAAAAATCTATGAACAGAAAAAAATCCTAATTTTTCTAGCATATATACATGAAAAAAGCAAATAACAGAAAAAAAGAGCATATAACAGAAAAAAAGCATATAACAGAAAAAAGCATATAACAGAAAAAAAGCTAGCTAGGGCGCCGCGGCCAGACCAGAGGAGGACCGCGGAGTCGGGCGACGGCAACGGCGACGCGAGGGACGACGACGGCGACGATGGGGGCGGGCGGGCGACGGCGATGGTGACGATGGGGGTGGCGCGCGGCGCGGGCGACGGCGATGATGGGCGCGGGAGATGGCGACAATGGGGGCGGGCGAGCGACGGCGAGGATGGGGGCGGGCGGGCGACGGCGACGGCGACGATGGGGGCGGGCGGGCGACGGCGACGGCGACGGCGGGGCGGCGCGCGGCGCGGGCGACGGCGGCGATGGGCGCGGGAGACGGCAACGATGGGGGCGGGCGGCGTCGGGGCAGGGACGAGGGCGACGGCGACGGGGGCAGGCCGGGGCGGCGCGCGGCGCGGGCAACGGCGACGATGGGCGCGGGCGACGGCGACGATGTGGGCGGGCGGCGTCGGGGCAACTGCAAGATGAGAATGAAAAATTCCAAAGTGTGGCCTTATATAGCAGAGGCTTTAGTCCCGGTTCGTGGCAGCAACCGGGAGTAAAGGTTGGCATTAGTCCCGGTTGGTGCCACGAACCGAGACCAAAGGCCAATTTTCGGCAGCCCAAAGGGCGGGAAGCGGCGGCCTTTGGTCCCGGTTGGCGGCACCAACCGGGACTAAAGGGGTGCATTGGTCACGGTTGGTGCCATGAACCGTGACCAATGCCCCCTTTAGTCCTGGTTGGTGCCACCAACCGGGACCAATGCCCTTGTGCGCCCCGCGCCCAAAAGTTTAGTCCCACATCGCTAGTTGAAAGCGCCCAACACCAGTTTATAAGCTCTGCTGCCTCCTCCCTCTTGAACTCCTCTGAACTACAGGCCTATGGGCCTAATTTGACACTGCTTTGCCTGTGGGCCTATTGGGCCTTCTGCGGGCCTGAGTCCTGGCCCATGTAGGGTTTCTAGTCGTATTTAGGCCGTGGAGGCCCAGTAGGTGGCATTTTTTTTGGTTTTTTCTTTTCTATTTCTACATTTTTTTGGTTTTTTATTTTTTTGTTTCTACATAAAACTAAATACTTACAGTTTTTTTAGTGATTTCTTTTTGCTTTTAGGTCACAAAAATTATAAACTTTCTATTAGTGCCATTAGTTTTAAATTTTAAATAGTTTAAATTTGAATTTTTAATAATTTGTGTGAATCACTAGTTTATGAATAACTTTACTATAAAATTAGAATTTTTTTCTATTTATTTTTTATTTCTACTTACAACTAAATACTTACAGTTTTTTCTTCGTTGCTATTTATTTTTTATTTACACTTCAATTAAATACTTATAGTTTGATTTTAGGTCACACAAATTATATTCTTTTTGCTATTGAAGAATATTATAGTTTTATTTTAGTTGATCATAACATAATATTTTAATTGATTGTTTTTATTTTCATAAAATTTTTGTAGTTCATTCTGTTTGCTATTAATTCATTCTTTGAGCTAAATGACTATGAAATTGGAAAGCACTTCAAAATGAACTCTGAAAAGGTTGAAAGTTGGCATGGTATCATCATTTCACCCACATAGCATGTTCCAAAAAGTAGAGAGGGTTACGACAAAAACTTGATGCACTTCGTGTACAAAATGGACGATCACTTTCGAAGTATCAAAGTTTCAAACCATAAGACATGAAAGCATTTCAAATGAACTCTGAAAAAGTTGAAAGTTGGGATGGTATCATAATTTCACCCACATAGCATTTGCTTTTTGCGGGAGAAAGTCTTCACTTTTTCTTCGCTTGTGTCATTTGCTTATTGCGCCGGAACCATGGATAATCTTCATTGTTTATCAGGATGCTTGGGTCAGCCTTGACATTGAAGGGAGGAATTTCATGAAACTTTTCATAATCTCTAGACATGTCTGTCTTGCAGTCCACTCCCAGGATGTCCCTTTTTCCTGAAAGAACTATGTGGCGCTTTGGCTGATCGTATGATGTATTCGCTTCCTTATCTTTTCTTTTTCTCGGTTTGGTAGACATGTCCTTCACATAGATAACCTGTGCCACATCATTGGCTAGGACGAACGGTTCGTCAGTGTACCCAAGATTTTTCAGATCCACTGTTGTCATTCCGTACTGTGGGTCTACCTGTTGTACCCCGCCGCCTAACAGATTGACCCATTTGCACTTAAACAAAGGGACCTTAAAATCATGTCCGTAATCAAGTTCCCATATGTCCACTATGTAACCATAATATGTGTCCTTTCCGCTCTCGGTTGCTGCATCAAAGCGGACACCGCTGTTTTGGTTGGTGCTCTTTTGATCTTGGGCGATCGTGTAAAATGTATTCCCATTTATCTCGTATCCTTTGTAAGTCAATACAGTCAAAGATGGTCCCCTGGACAACAAGTACAACTCATCACAAACAGTGTTGTCACCTCTGAGACGTGTTTCCAACCAACTGCTGAAAGTCCTGATGTGTTCACATGTAATCCAGTCGTCGCATTGCTCCGGGTGTTTGGAGCGCAGACTGTTCTTGTGTTCATCGACATACGGGGTCACCAAGGTAGAGTTCTGCAGAACCGTGTAGTGTGCTTGAGACCAAGAATATCCATCCCTGCATATTATTGAGTCTCTTCCAAGAGTGCCTTTTCCAGTCAGTCTCCCCTCATACCGCGATTTAGGGAGACCTATCTTGTTAAGGCCAGGAATGAAGTCAACACAAAACCCGATAACATCCTCTGTTTGATGGCCCATGGAGATGCTTCCTTCTGGCCTAGCGCGGTTACGGAAATATTTCTTTAGGACTCCCATGAACCTCTCAAAGGGGAACATATTGTGTAGAAATACGGGCCCCAGGATGACAATCTCGTTGACTAGATGAACTAGGACGTGCGTCATGATATTGAAGAAGGATGGTGGGAACACCAGCTCGAAACTGACAAGACATTGCGCCACATCACTCCTTAGCCTTGGTACGATTTCTGGATCAATCACCTTCTGAGAGATTGCATTGAGGAATGCACATAGCTTCACAATGGCTAATCGGACGTTTCCCGGTAAAAGCCCCCTCAATGCAACCGGAAGCAGTTGCGTCATAATCACGTGGCAGTCATGAGACTTTAGGTTCTGAAACTTTTTCTCTGGCATATTTATTATTCCCTTTATATTCGACGAGAAGCCAGTCATGACCTTCATACTGAGCAGGCATTCAAAGAAGATTTCTTTCTCTTCTTTCGTAAGAGCGTAGCTGGCAGGACCTTTATACTGCTTCGGAGGCATGTCGCCTTTTTCGTGCAAACGTTGCAGGTCCTCCCGTGCCTCCGGTGTATCTTTTGTCTTCCCATACACGCCCAAGAAGCCTAGCAGGTTCACGCAAAGGTTGTTCGTCACGTGCATCACGTTGATTGAGGAGCGGACCTCTAGGTCTTTCCAGTAGGGTAGGTCCCAAAATATAGATTTCTTCTTCCACATGGGTGCGTGTCCCTCAGCGTCATTCGGAACAGCTAGTCCACCGGGACCCTTTCCAAAGATGACGTAGGGTAAATCATTGACCATAGCAAGCACGTGATCACCGGTGCGCATGGCGGGCTTCTTCCGGTGATCTGCCTCGCCTTTGAAATGCTTGCCTTTCTTTCGACATTGATGGTTGGTCGGAAGAAATCGACGATGGCCCAGGTACACATTGTTCCTGCATTTGTCCAGGTATATACTTTCAGTGTCATCTAAACAGTGCGTGCATGCGTGGTATCCTTTATTTGTCTGTCCTGAAAGGTTACTGAGAGCGGGCCAATCGTTGATGGTCATGAACAGCAATGCCTTAAGGTTAAATTCCTCCTCTCTATGCTCATCCCACGTACGTACACCGTTTCCATTCCACAGCTGTAAAAGTTCTTCAACTAATGGACTTAGGTACACATCAATTTCGTTGCCGGGTTGCTTAGGGCCTTGGATGAGAACTGGCATCATAATGAACTTCCGCTTCATGCACATCCAAGGAGGAAGGTTATACATACATAGAGTCACGGGCCAGGTGCTGTGATTACTGCTCTGCTCCCCGAAAGGATTAATGCCATCCACGCATAAAGCAAACCATACATTCCTTGGGTCCTTTGAAAACTCATCCCAGTACTTTCTCTCGTTTTTCTCCACTGCGACCCGTCAGCGGGTGCTCTCGACTTCCCATCTTTCTTTCGGTTCTCACTGTGCCATCGCATCAACTTGGCATGCTCTTCGTTTCTGAACAGACGTTTCAACTGTGGTATTATAGGAGCATACCACATCACCTTCGCAGGAACCCTCTTCCTGAGGGGCTCGCCATCAACATCACCGGGGTCATCTCGTCTGATCTTATACCGCAACGCACCGCATACCGGGCATGCGTTCAGATCCTTGTATGCACCGCTGTAGAGGATGCAGTCATTAGGGCATGCATGTATCTTCTCCACCTCCAATCCTAGAGGGCATACGACCTTCTTTGCTGCGTATGTACTGTCGGGCAATTCGTTATCCTTTGGAAGCTTCTTCTTCAATATTTTCAGTAGCTTCTCAAATCCTTTGTCAGCCACAGCATTCTCTGCCTTGCACTGCAGCAATTCTAGTACGGTACCGAGCTTTGTGTTGCCATCTTCGCAATTGGGGTATAACCCTTTTTTGTGATCCTCTAACATGCGATCGAACTTCAGCTTCTCCTTTTGACTAATGCATTGCGTCCTTGCATCGACAATGACCCGGCGGAGATCATCATCATCGGGCACATCGTCTAGTTCCTCTTGATCTTCAGCAGCTTCACCCGTGGCAGCATCATTGGGCACATCATCGTTTGGTTCCTCTTGATCTTCACCAGCTCCCCCCGTTGCAGCATCACCGTATTCAGGGGGCACATAGTTGTCATCGTACTCTTCTTCTTCGCCGTCTTCGATCATAACCCCTATTTCTCCGTGCCTCGTCCAAACATTATAGTGTGGCATGAAACCCTTGTAAAGCAGGTGGGAGTGAAGGATTTTCCGGTTAGAGTAAGACCTCGTATTCCCACATTCAGTGCATGGACAACACATAAAACCATTCTGCTTGTTTGCCTCAGCCGCATCGAGGAACTCATGCACGCCCTTAATGTACTCGCGAGTGTGTCTGTCACCGTACATCCATTGCCGGTTCATCTGCGTGCATTATATATAATTAAGTGTCCAAATTAATAGAAGTTCATCATCACATTAAAACCAAAGTGCATACATAGTTCTCATCTAACAACATATAGCTCTCCAGAGCATCTAATTAATTAAACCATACATTGAAACTATGTAAAACATTTCAATGCGAAAACAAATGCGATTATAATCGCAACCAAGGTAACAATTGATCCAACGGCATAATGATAC
The DNA here is from genome assembly GCA_034509565.1 of Triticum monococcum. Classification (NCBI taxonomy): domain Eukaryota; kingdom Viridiplantae; phylum Streptophyta; class Magnoliopsida; order Poales; family Poaceae; genus Triticum; species Triticum monococcum. The sequence continues at coordinate 705,350,161 of CM067847.1, forward strand.
CAAGCCTCGGTATGAATGGCATATTTTCTAATCTTTCTAATCTTCAAGCGCATTGCATCCATCTTGATCTTGTGATCATCGACGACATCCGCAACATGCAACTCCAATATCATCTTCTCCTCCTCAATTTTTTTTTATTTTTTCCTTCAACAAATTGTTTTCTTCTTCAACTAAATTTAACCTCTCGACAAGGTCGGTTGGCATTTCCGATTCACATACATCCTAGATAAATAAAATCTCTGCCACGTTGGTCGGCATAATTTTCATAAACAATAAATGAACCAATAGTTATAAAGATAATATACATACCAAATCCGAATCATAGACAGGACGAGGGCCGACGGGGGCGGATACCAAAACCATCGCACTATATAAGATGCAATAAAAATGTAAGAAAATGATACAAGTATCTATCTAAACATACAAGTAAGAATATTTTTCCTTTCAGAAAAAGATAAGAACAAGAGGCTCACCACGGTGGTGTCGGTAATGAGATCGGCGCGGGTGATCGACGGTGGTGAACACGGGGACGGGGCGTGACGGACCGCTAAATCTAGAAAAATCTCGAGGAAAATGGAGGTTGGAGGTCGAGCTTCGAGAGGAGAAAGCTTAAGTAGTTTGCCTCGGGCATTCCATCGAACACCTCATGTGCATAGGAGGTGAGCTAGAGCACCACAAAGCCCTCTCCCCCTCGGCCAGAAAAAACAGAGCACTGTGCTCTGCTTGCGGGCGAGGGGTATATATAGGCAATTCATTGGTCCCGGTTCGTGGCATGAACCGGGACTAAAGGGGATTCTTTGGTCCCGGTTCAAGCCACCAACCGGGACCAATGGTGGTGGGCCAGGAGCGAGGCCCATTGGTCCCGGTTCATCCCACCAACCAGGACCAAAAGGTCCAGATGAATCGGGACCAACGGCCCACGTGGCCCGGCCGGCCCCCTGGGCTCACGAACCGGGACCAATGCCCACATTGGTCCCGGTTCTAGACTGAACCGGGACTAATGGGCTGATGCGGCCTGGACCATAGCCCTGATTTCTACTAGTGGTCCGAGCTCGCGCAGGCGCTTGAAAGCGTCCGGAGCGCCAAAGCTGAAGTCCATAAGGCCCTCCAGGATATTGATGCGGTGAAGAAGATAGCAGCGGGTAAGGAATTCATTATGCAAAGCAAGCACGTGAAGGAGACTTTCCTTTTTCTTACCCGAGTTCGTAGCTCTCCAGGAGTGTTTGCAGATCTTCTCCGCAGTGTACTAGATGCCGCAGAGTTTTACCGAGCTGAGGAGGGGAGCTCAATGGAGAAGTTGTTCTGGTCTCAGTATACTGGGACCGAACACCCCGTGCCCTTGAGCGACTAGCTAAAGCAGTTGGTCGAGCTTCACAAGGCGGCCGAATAGGCCATGAGGGGCCTTACAGTCCGGATGTGGCCTGGCGAGCCCCTGTCCGGCAGCTACTTCGGCCTGGTAAGGCGGCTTGTGGAAGCCTGCCCGCGGCTTGAAGTCATCAAGCGGTCCGTCTGCATCGAGGGTGCACGTAGGGCTTTTGCCCGGGCGAAGGTGCACTGGGCGAAGCTGGACGCCGTGAAGCTGGTGAAGGAAGGGCCGCCGGAGGGCAAGGAGCATCGCCGCCCCGAGAATTATTACGAGGGTGTCCTGGAGGGTTCCCGCGTAGTGGAAGATGAGTGTGCCAAGGATGTAATTTTTGAATGAACATGCTCATGTGATCCTGTAATATGAGACGAGTTCATTTGTGCCATGCGACGCTTTCTTAATTTAAAATATTACCTTCTCTACGCTTGTTTATAAAATCTGAGAGTTGGCCAGTCGTTGGCTTTTGCCCCCATGTAACTAGTACCGGGGTGTTCGGGATAAAACCGAACACTCTTTACCCCAATTTTGGGTCCTCCAAGGGAGGTGTTCAGTGCAACGAACCAGGCAATTGGACTATAATGCTTTATCACTCTCACTTAACCATAGAAGTCTATGATTTTAAATTTTGGCGAAGCCCCCGGTATTCGAAGGGCCGAATTTTGGGCGCTATACACGCCTAAGACGGACAAGGCCGACTCCTCGCCCAAAGCGGGAAAAGTCTTTAAGGACTTGAGACCTCTCAAACAGCGACCGGTCTCTCGCCTTATCATGACAGTCAGTTTTTGGCTTTCTCTACTGAGGTGCTCGTCCGGAAGAACCGAGACACAATCGCAGTAGTTCTCCCACCGCTACCTTAGCCGATATAGCGGAACGTAAGGTACCAAAGCATGGGAGCCGGGCAACCCAACATTTGACCAAAGACATGATTCGGAGCTGATGCATATAATGCTATAATTTCGGGGTGCCGCACTTTCGAAAGTGTTCAGACTTCTTGTGCCGTATTACGGGGTGAACGAGAGCCCCTGGCGTACTGACCATACCCGAGCGTGCAGGTGCGGAATGTCGTAAATGGACATATAAGAGAAAGAGAAAAACTTAAATAATGCAATAATAGATTAATAATATGCATTGTGATTTGAATAATATGTCGAAGCGCACTGGTACAAGTAGTGCAATAAGCGTAAAGTAGGACAATTCGAAATGTCCTATCCAAGGCAAGCTACGCGATAATAGTGAAAAGTGGGTATATCAAGTATTACTAGAGACCACCTGGCGGTTCCCGTGTTCATCTTAGCTTCTTGCTGCCTTGGTTGTTCCTTCCGGAATGTGTCCGGCCGTCGAACTCCTGGAAAGGCCTTCCGAAGAATTAGGCCCTGAAAGAGAGAGGGAATGTCAAAGGTATACAGCCCTTGGTGTGGTTAATCCACAATGCGGGGCATGTCTGTAATGCCCTCTATGCGGCTATATCTCCTACGTGTCGAAGCACGACTTAGAGGCATAACCGCATTGAAAGAAATGTCGCAAGTGAGGTAATCTTCACAACAACCCATGTAAATAAATAAAGGGGGTAAAGTACATAGTTGGCTTACACTCGCCACGTCACACAAATACATAAATAAGTCATTACATTCATCCAATACACTCATGGTCCGACTATGGTACCAAAATAAAGATCAACCCCCAAATGCGACAAAATCCCCGATCGCCCAACTGGGCACCACTACTGATCATCTGGGAAGGACACGTAGTAACGGCGAGACTCTTCTTCCAACTCCCACTTGAGCTCAGTCATATCATCTAGAACGGTATCATCGGTCCCTGCATCTGGTTTGGAAGTAATCTGTGAGTCACGGGGACTCAACAATCTCGCACCCTCGCGATCAAGACTATTTAAGCTTATAGGTAAGGTAAGGTATGATGTGGAGCTGCAGCAAGCGACTAGCATATATGGTGGCTAACATATTCGCAAAAGAGAGGGACAAGAGAAGGCAAAAGCACGGTCGAACAACTATGATAAAGAAGTGATCCTAGAACAACCTACGTTAAACATTACTCCAACACCGTGTTCACTTTCCAGACTCCACCGAGAAGAGACCATCATGGTAACACACGCGGTTGGTGCATTTTAATTAAGTTAAGTTTCATGTTATCTACAACAGGACATTAACAAATTCCCATCTGCCCATAACCGCGGGCACGGCTTTCGAAAGTTCAAATCCCTGTAGGGGACTCCTGAAGGAAATATGCCCTAGAGGCAATAATAAAGTTATTATATATTTCCTTATATCATGATAAATGTTTATTATTCATGCTAGAATTGTATTAACCGTAAACATAATACATGTGTGAATACATAGACAAACAGAGTGTCACTAGTATGCCTCTACTTGACAAGCTCGTTAATCAAAGATGGTTATGTTTCCTAACCATGAATAAAGAGTTGTTATTTGATTAATGAGGTCACATCATTAGTTGAATGATCTGATTGACATGACCCATTCCATTAGCTTAGCACCCGATCGTTTAGTATGTTGCTATTGCTTTCTTCATGACTTATACATGTTCCTATGACTATGAGATTATGCAACTCCCGTTTGCCGGAGGAACACTTTGGGTTCTACCAAACGTCACAACGTAACTGGGTGATTATAAAGGAGTACTACAGGTGTTTCCAATGGTAGATGTTGGGTTGGCGTATTTCGAGAATAGGATTTGTCACTCCGATTGTCAGAGAGGTATCTCTGGGCCCTCTCGGTAATACACATCACATAAGCCTTGCAAGCATTATAACTAAGATGTTAGTTGTGAGATGATGTATTACGGAACGAGTAAAGAGACTTGCCAGTAACGAGATTGAACTAGGTATTGGATATCGACGATCGAATCTCGGGCAAGTAACATACCGATGACAAAGGGAACAACGTATGTTGTTATGCGGTCTGACCGATAAAGATCTTCGTAGAATTTGTAGGAGCCAATATGGGCATCCAGGTCCCGCTATTGGTTATTGACCGGAGACGTGTCTCGGTCATGTCTACATTGTTCTCGAACCGTAGGGTCCGCACGCTTAACGTTACAATGACAGTTATTATGAGTTTATGCATTTTGATGTACCGAAGGTTGTTCGGAGTCCCGGATGTGATCACGGACATGACGAGGAGTCTCGAAATGGTCGAGATATAAAGATTGATATATTGGAAGCCTATATTTGGATATCGGAAGTGTTCCGGGTGAAATCGGGATTTTACCGGATTACCGGGAGGTTACCGAAACCCCCCGGGAGCCATATGGGCCTTCATGGGCCTTAGTGGAAAGGAGAAAAGGGGCAGCCCATAGGTGGCCGCGCCCCCCCTTCCCTTAGTCCTATTAGGACTAGGAGAAGGGGCCGGCCCCCCTCTCTCTCTTTCCCCCCTTGGGAATCCTAGTTGGAATAGGATTGAGGGGGGGGGGGAGTCCTACTCCCGGTAGGAGTAGGACCGGGAGTAGGACTCCTCCTGCGCCCTCTCCCTGGCCGGCGCATCCCTCCCCCTTGGATCCTTTATATACGGGGGTAGGGGGCACCTCTAGACACACAAGTTGATCCTTGGTGATCGTTCGTTAGCCGTGTGCGGTGCCCCCTGCCACCAAATTCCACCTCGATCATATTGTTGCAGTGCTTAGGCGAAGCCCTGCGTCGGTAGTACATCAAGATCGTCACCATGCCGTCGTGCTGACGGAACTCTTCCTCGACGCTTTGCTGGATCGGAGCCGGAGGATCGTCATCGAGCTGAACGTGTGCTAAGAACTCGGAGGTGCCGGAGTAACGGTGCTTGGATCGGTCGGATCGGGAAGACGTACGACTACTTCCTCTATGTTGTGTGATCGCTTCCATAGTCGGTCTGCGTTGGTACGTAGACAACACTCTCCCCTCTCGTTGCTATGCATCACCATGATCTTGCGTGTGCGTAGGAATTTTTTTGAAATTACTACGTTCCCCAACAGTGGTATCAGAGCCTAGGTTTTATGGTTTGATGTTATTTGCACGAGTAGAACACAAGTGAGTTGTGGGCGATACAAGTCATACTACCTACCAGCATGTCATACTTTGGTTCGGCGGTATTGTTGGACGAGACGACCCGGACCAACATTACGCGTACGCTTACGCGAGACCGGTTCCCTCGACGTGCTTTGCACATAGATGGCTTGCGGGCGACTGTCTCTCCAACCTTTGTTGAACCAAGTGTGGCTACGCCCGGTCCTTGAGAAGGATAAAACGGAGTCTATATGACAAACTATCGTTGTGGTTTTGATGCGTAGGTGAGATGAGTTCTTGCTTAAGCCCGTAGCAGCCACGTAAAACTTGCAACAACAAAGTAGAGGATGTCTAACTTGTTTTTGCAGGGCATGTTGTGATGTTATATGGTCAAGGCATGATGCTAAATTTTATTGTATGAGATGATCATGTTTTGTAACCAAGTTATCGGCAACTGGCAGGAGCCATATGGTTGTCGCTTTATTGTATGCAATGCAATCGCGATGTAATGCTTTACTTTATTACTAAGCGGTAGTGATAGTCGTGGAAGCATAAGATTGGCGAGACGACAATGATGCTACGATGGAGATCAAGGTGTCGCACCGGTGACGATGGTGATCATGACGGTGCTTCGGAGATGGAGATCACAAGCACAAGATGATGATGGCCATATCATATCACTTATATTGATTGCATGTGATGTTTATCCTTTTATGCATCTTATCTTGCTTTGATTGACAGTAGCATTATAAGATGATCTCTCACTAAATTATCAAGAAGTGTTCTCCCTGAGTATGCACCGGTGCCAAAGTTCGTCGTGCCCAGACACCACGTGATGATCGGGTGTGATAAGCTCTACGTCCATCTACAACGGGTGCAAGCCAGTTTTGCACACGCAGAATACTCAGGTTAAACTTGACGAGCCTAGCATATGCAGATATGGCCTCGGAACACAGAGATCGAAAGCTCGAGCGTGAATCATATAGTAGATATGATCAACATAACGATGTTCACCATTGAAAACTACCCCATCTCACGTGATGATCGGTTATGGTTTAGTTGATTTGGATCACGTGATCACTTAGAGGATTAGAGGGATGTCTATCTAAGTGGGAGTTCTTAAGTAATTTGATTAACTGTACTTAAACTTATCATGAACTTAGTACCTGATAGTATCTTGCTTGTTTATGTTGATTGTAGATAGATGGCTCGTGTTGTTGTTCCGTTGAATTTTAATGCGTTCCTTGAGAAAGCAAAGTTGAAAGATGATGGTAGCAATTACACGGACTGGGTCCGTAACTTGAGGATTATCCTCATTGCTGCACAGAAGAATTACGTCCTGGAAGCACCGCTGGGTGCCAGGCCTGCTGCTGGAGCAACACCAGATGTTATGAACGTCTGGCGGAGCAAAGCTGATGACTACTCGATAGTTCAGTGTGCCATGCTTTACGGCTTAGAATCGGGACTTCAACGACGTTTTGAACGTCATGGAGCATATGAGATGTTCTAGGAGTTGAAGTTAATATTTCAAGCAAATGCCCGGATTGAGAGATATGAATTCTCCAATAAGTTCTATAGCTGCAAGATGGAGGAGAAAGTTCTGTCAGTGAGCATATACTCAAGATGTCTGGGTATAATAATCACTTGATTCAATTGGGAGTTAATCTTCCGGATGATTGCGTCATTGACAGAATTCTCCAATCACTGCCACCAAGCTACAAGAGCTTCGTGATGAACTATAATATGCAAGGGATGAACAAGACTATTCCCGAGCTCTTCGCAATGCTGAAAGCTGCGGAGGTAGAAATCAAGAAGGAGCATCAAGTGTTGATGGTCAACAAGACCACTAGTTTCAAGAAAAAGGGCAAAGGGAAGAAGAAGGGGAACTTCAAGAAGAACAGCAAGCAAGTTGCTGCTCAGGAGAAGAAACCCAGGTCTGGACCTAAGCCTGAAACTGAGTGCTTCTACTGCAAGCAGACTGGTCACTGGAAGTGGAACTGCCCCTAGTATTTGGCGGATAAGAAGGATGGCAAGGTGAACAAAGGTATATGTGATATACATGTTATTGATGTGCACCTTACTAGAGCTCGCAGTAGCACCTGGGTGTTTGATACTGGTTCTGTTGCTAATATTTGCAACTCGAAACAGGGACTACGAAATAAGCGGACACTAGCAAAGGACGAGGTGATGATGCGCGTGGGAAACGGTTCCAAAGTCGATGTGATCGCGGTCGGCACGCTACCTCTACATCTACCTTCGGGATTAATATTAGACCTCAATAATTGTTATTTGGTGCCAGCATTGAGCATGAACATTATATCTGGATCTTGTTTAATGCGAGACGGTTATTCATTTAAATCAGAGAATAATGGTTGTTCTATTTATATGAGTAATATCTTTTATGGTCATGCACCTTTGAAGAGTGGTCTATTTTTGATGAATCTCGATAGTAGTGATACACATATTCATAATGTTGAAACCAAAAGATGCAGAGTTGATAATGAAAGTGTAACTTATTTGTGGCACTGTCGTTTAGGTCATATCGGTGTAAAGCGCATGAAGAAACTCCATAATGATGGACTTTTGGAACCACTTGATTATGAATCACTTGGTACTTGCGAACCGTGCCTCATGAGCAAGATGACTAAAACACCGTTCTCCGGTACTATGGAGGGAGCAATAGATTTGTTGGAAATCATACATACCGATGTATGTGGTCCGATGAATATTGAGGCTCGTGGCGGATATCGTTATTTTCTCACCTTCACAGATGATTTAAGCAGATATGGGTATATCTACTTAATGAAACACTAGTCTAAAACATTTGAAAAGTTCAAAGAATTTCAGAGTGAAGCTGAAAATCATCGTAACAAGAAAATAAAGTTTCTACGATCTGATCGTGGAGGAGAATATTTGAGCTACGAGTTTGGTGTACATTTGAAAAATTGTGGAATAGTTTCGCAACTCACGCCACCCGGAACACCCCAGCGTAATGGTGTGTCCGAACGTCGTAATCGTACTTTACTAGATATGGTACGATCTATGATGTCTCTTACTGATTTACCGCTATCGTTTTGGGGATACGCTTTAGAGACGGCCGCATTCACGTTAAATAGGGCACCATCAAAATCTGTTGAGACGACGCCTTATGAACTGTGGTTTGGCAAGAAACCAAAGTTGTCATTTCTTAAAGTTTGGGGCTGCGATGCTTATGTGAAAAAGCTTCAACTTGATAATCTCGAACCCAAATCGGAGAAATGTGTCTTCATAGGATACCCAAAGGAGACTGTTGGGTACACCTTCTATCACAGATCCGAAGGCAAGACATTCGTTGCTAAGAATGGATCCTTTCTAGAGAAGGAGTTTCTCTCGAAAGAAGTGAGTGGGAGGAAAGTAGAACTTGACGAGGTAACTGTACCTGCTCCCTTATTGGAAAGTAGTACATCACAGAAAACCGTTTCTGTGACACCTACACCAATAAGTGAGGAAGCTAATGATGATGATCATGAAACTTCAGGACAAGATACTACTGAACCTCGTAGATCAACCAGAGCAAGATCCGCGCCAGAGTGGTACGGTAATCCTGTTTTGGAAATCATGCTACTAGATCATGATGAACCTACGAACTATGAAGAAGCGATGGTGAGCCCAGATTCCGCAAAGTGGCTTGAAGCCATGAAATCTGAGATGGGATCCATGTATGAAAACAAAGTATGGACTTTGGTTGGCTTGCCTATTGATCGGCAAGCAATTGAGAATAAATGGATCTTCAAGAAGAAGACTGACGCTGATGGTAATGTTAATTTCTACAAAGCTCGACTTGTCGCAAAAGGTTTTCGACAAGTTCAAGGGGTTGACTACGATGAGACCTTCTCACCCGTAGCGATGCTTAAGTCTGTCCGAATCATGTTAGCAATTGCCGCGTTTTATGATTATGAAATTTGGCAGATGGATGTCAAAACTGCGTTCCTGAATGGATTTTTGGAAGAAGAGTTGTATATGATGCAACCGGAAGGTTTTGTCGATCCAAAGGGAGCTAACAAAGTGTGCAAGCTCCAGCGATCCGTTTATGGACTGGTGCAAGCCTCTCGGAGTTGGAATAAACGCTTTGATAGTGTGATCAAAGCATTTGGTTTTATACAGACTTTCGGAGAAGCCTGTATTTACAAGAAAGTGAGTGGGAGCTCTGTAGCATTTCTGATATTATATGTAGATGACATATTACTGATTGGAAATGATATAGAATTTCTGGATAGCATAAAGGGATACTTGAATAAGAGTTTTTCAATGAAAGACCTCGGTGAAGCTGCTTACATATTAGGCATAAAGATCTATAGAGATAGATCAAGACGCTTAATTGGACTTTCGCAAAGCACATACCTTGACAAGATTTTGAAGAAGTTCAAAATGGATCAAGCAAAGAAAGGGTTCTTTCCTGTGTTACAAGGTGTGAGATTGAGTAAGACTCAAAGCCCGACCACTGCAGAAGATACAGAGAAAATGAAAGATGTTCCCTATGCTTCAGCCATAGGCTCTATCATGTATGCAATGCTGTGTACCAGACCTGATGTGTGCCTTGCTATAAGTTTAGCAGGGAGGTACCAAAGTAATCCAGGAGTGGATCACTGGACAGCGGTCAAGAACATCCTGAAATACCTGAAAAGGACTAAGGATATGTTTCTCGTATATGGAGGTGACAAAGAGCTCACCGTAAGAGGTTACGTTGATGCAAGCTTTGACACTGATCTGGACGATTCTAAATCGCAAACCGGATACGTGTTTACTTTAAACGGTGGAGCTGTCAGTTGGTGCAGTTCTAAACAAAGTGTCGTAGTGGGATCTACATGTGAAGTGGAGTACATAGCTGCTTCGGAAGCAGCGAACGAAGGAGTCTGGATGAAGGAGTTCATATCCGATCTAGGTGTCATACCTAGTGCATCGGGTCTAATGAAAATCTTTTGTGACAATACTGGTGCAATTGCCTTAGCAAAGGAATCCAGATTTCACAAAAGGACCAAACACATCAAGAGACGCTTCAACTCCATTCGGGATCTAGTCCAGGTGGGAGACATAGAGATTTGCAAGATACATATGGATCTAAATGTTGCAGATCCGTTGACTAAGCCTCTTCCACGAGCAAAACATGATCAGCACCAAGGCTCCATGGGTGTTGGAATCATTACTGTGTAATCTAGATTATTGACTCTAGTGCAAGTGGGAGACTGAAGGAAATATGCCCTAGAGGCAATAATAAAGTTATTATTTATTTCCTTATATCATGATAAATGTTTATTATTCATGCTAGAATTGTATTAACCGGAAACATAATACATGTGTGAATACATAGACAAACAGAGTGTCACTAGTATGCCTCTACTTGACTAGCTCGTTAATCGAAGATGGTTATGTTTCCTAACCATGAACAAAGAGTTGTTATTTGATTAACGAGGTCACATCATTAGTTGAATGATCTGATTGACATGACCCATTCCATTAGCTTAGCACCCTATCGTTTAGTATGTTGCTATTGCTTTCTTCATGACTTATACATGTTCCTATGACTATGAGATTATGCAACTCCCGTTTGCCGGAGGAACACTTTGGGTGCTACGAAACGTCACAACATAACTGGGTGATTATAAAGGAGTACTACAGGTGTTTCCAATGGTAGATGTTGGGTTGGCGTATTTCGAGAATAGGATTTGTCACTCCGATTGTCGGAGAGGTATCTCTGGGCCCTCTCGGTAATACACATCACATAAGCCTTGCAAGCATTATAACTAAGATGTTAGTTGTGAGATGATGTATTACAGAACGAGTAAAGAGACTTGCCGGTAACGAGATTGAACTAGGTATTGGATACCGACGATCGAATCTCGGGCAAGTAACATACCGGTGACAAAGGGAACAACGTATGTTGTTATGCGGTGTGACCGATAAAGATCTTCGTAGAATATGTAGGAGCCAATATGGGCATCCAGGTCCCGCTATTGGTTATTGACCGGAGACGTGTCTCGGTCATGTCTACATTGTTCTCAAACCGTAGGGTCCGCACGCTTAACATTACGATGACAGTTATTATGAGTTTATGCATTTTGATGTACCGAAGGTTGTTCGGAGTCCCGGATGTGATCACGGACATGACGAGGAGTCTCGAAATGGTCGAGACATAAAGATTGATACATTGGAAGCCTATATTTGGATATCGGAAGTGTTCCGGGTGAAATCGGGATTTTACCGGATTACCGGGAGGTTACCGAAACCCCCCGGGAGCCATATGGGCCTTCATGGGCCTTAGTGGAAAGGAGAAAAGGGGCAGCCCATAGGTGGCCGCGCCCCCCCTTCCCTTAGTCCTATTAGGACTAGGAGAAGGGGCCGGCCCCCCTCTCTCTCTTTCCCCCCTTGGGAATCCTAGTTGGAATAGGATTGAGGGGGGGGGAGTCCTACTCCCGGTAGGAGTAGGACCGGGAGTAGGACTCCTCCTGCGCCCTCTCCCTGGCCGGCGCACCCCTCCCCCTTGGATCCTTTATATACGGGGGTAGGGGGCACCTCTAGACACACAAGTTGATCCTTGGTGATCGTTCCTTAGCCGTGTGCGGTGCCCCCTGCCACCAAATTCCACCTCGAGCTGAACGTGTGCTAAGAAATCGGAGGTGCCGGAGTAACGGTGCTTGGATCGGTCGGATCGGGAAGACGTACGACTACTTCCTCTACGTTGTGTGATCGCTTCCGCAGTCGGTCTGTGTTGGTACGTAGACAACACTCTCCCCTCTCGTTGCTATGCATCACCATGATCTTGCGTGTGCGTAGGATTTTTTTTGAAATTACTACGTTCCCCAACAAGTCCCAACTTAGCCCATCACAAGCTCTCACTGTCAACGAAGGATATTCCTTCTCCCGAGACAATCTGATCAGAATCGGCATCCCGGTTACAAGACATCCCTGACAATGGTAAAACAAGTCCAGCAACACCGCCCGAATGTGCCGACAAATCCCGATAGGAGCTGCACATATCTCGTTCTCAGGGCACACTCAGATGAGCACTCCATACAACTAAAATCAAACCTCGAGTTTCCTCGAGGGGGCGCTGCACAGGGCTCTAGTTTGGACCAACACTCAGAGGAGCACTGGCCTGGGGGGGGGGGTTTAATAAAGATGACCCTCGGGCTCCAGAAACCCAAGGGGAAAAGAGGCTAGGTGGCAAATGGTAAAACCAAGGTTGGGCATTGTTGGAGGAGTTTTATTCAAGGCGAACTGTCAAGGGGTTCCCATTATAACCCAACCATGTAAGGAACGCAAAATCCGGGAACATAACACCGATATGACGGAAACTAGGGCGGCAAGAGTGGATCAAAACACCAGGCATAAGGCCGAGCCTTCCACCCTTTACCAAGTATATAGGTGCATTAAGATAAACAAGATAATATGGTGATATCCCAACAATAAACATGTTCCAACAAGGAACGGTCTCCAATCTTCACCTGCAACTAGCAACGCTATAAGAGGGGCTGAGCAAAGCGGTTACATAGCCAAACAACGGTTTGCTAGGACATGGTGGGTTAGAGGTTTGACATGGCAATTTGGGAGTCATGATAAGCAAGTGGTAGTTATCGTAGCATAGGCATAGCAAAAGAGCGAGCATCTAGCAAGCAAAGATAGAAGTGATTTCGAGGGTATGGTCATCTTACCTGCAAAGTACTCGGAGTTGCCTTGATCTTCGTAAGCGAACTCTCCTCGTTCACGAACTCGTCTCCTGGCTCTACCCAAACAAGAACAACAAGGCAAAAGGAGCACAATCAACCATGTGCAATGCTCAAGCAACATGATGCAAACATGGTATGATATGCGGGATGCGGTATGTGATGCATATGCAAGATTTGCAAAGGAATGACCGAATACAGACTCAACATGGAAATCCAAGAGTGCCACTGGAAAGGTGAGGTGAATTCGGTTGAAATCGATATAAAGATCACCGGAATCGGATCCACGGTTTGGAAATGGCAAGCAAAACAAATATGGCACCAGTCTGCGATAAACAACAAGTAGCCATCTAAATGCATCAAGATAAATATGCTACAGCACTCCAACATAACAAAAAAATACATGGAAGGGATCCACTCATGATGCTTGACAAAAGATGATCACTGAGCTACAGCTAATTCATCCATTAACAAGTTCAAACAAGCATGGCAAAAGTGCAAATGATAACAGGTTTCAGACTTAGTGAAATTAACACAAGTCTAGAATTTATTATCAGGAAGCAAACTTTAGAGCATGATAACTATATGCTACAGGAACATATAATGGCAAAGAAAGGCATGACATGAAGCTACTATAAGCATAAAACAAAAGTCCCTTAGTGACCTTGAGCCAAAAGGGATCAGAAAATACAATTGCAAGCATGTGAACATAGCAAAAATATAAACAGATTCAGACTTAGTGAAAAACTAGAACATGCAAAACAGTTAACAAGTAGGCATGTTTACGAGCTGGATGCACTCACTACAGAGCATGGCATGACAAACTAAGCATACACCCATCAAGAAGACATGGCATAGAAGCTAGACATGGCAAGAACAACAACATAGCATGCATGGATCAATAGCAACAAGCTCGGCAAAATCGCTAAACATGTTAACAATCTGCCAGGAACAATTTATAGCAAGAGTAGAGCTCGATTGACTCAAGCTAGGGTGCTCCATAAATGCAAACAAAGACATGGATGGATAGAGCACCACAATATTAACAAAATATCCTTACTGATCATCCTCAAAAGAGGCATGGATCACTAGGAAACAACATGAACATATTGCATAAAAACAATATCAGGACAAGGACTTCGTGAAATTCTAAGTCCCTGAAATCAGCATCAACGAGTAGGCTACTTTGCATGCTTGTGCTAGTCACCACAAATATCACAAAAATACATGGCATGACCCCTCTAAAGAAAACATGGCATTCATCAAAACACATGTAGAGTTCAGGATCATATCATGCACACATTAATCATGGCAAAAATGACAAAAGGCCATTTGTTGAAACAGATCTGAGAAATTCATCACATAGCCCTCTTCCAACAGCATTTCGGGCATCAAGATGAGCTCAAATGAAAATGATGCATTGAGATGAAATGATGTACTCGTCGAGACGGACATTTTGATATGCTACACGCACGAATCGGAGCTACGGATGCAGAGCTATGGCATGTCAAAGTATGCAAGAAAATTAGGGTTTCTGAGGAAAAAGTCAACCGCGGGATATTTCAGATCTGAGATCTACATTGTAGCGGAGCGGAAAACGAAGTTCAACGGAGTGGTCACCGGAGATGCGCCGGAGTTTCCGTGGGACGTCTCCGAGGACTTGGACTGGCCGGAGATTGGGGACTCCGACGAGAAGAGGGAGCCGGGGCGGTCGCCGGCGTCCGGGGCGAGGTGGCCGCGGTGGAGGAGTGCGTCGTGGCGGTGACCGGAGAGAAGGTCGTCGACGGTAGCGCGGTGGAGCAACAGGCTGTCGCGGCGGCACGGGCGGTCGGCTCGGCAAGCGCGGTCGCCGCGGCCGAGGAGGACGATGGCGCGGGCGGCGGGAGGAGATGGGCCAGGGAGGGCCCGCCCTGGGTTCTCCGGGCCGGCGGCGGGGAGTGTGGCGGCGCGCCACGTGGCGGGACGTGGTTGGCGGCGGCGGTCTCGTCCGGCGCGGGCGGACTTGTCCGGCCGCGCGGAGAGAAATTTTAGGGTTTCGGGGGGAGAAGACCCGGGATTTTCGTGGGGGGATCTTTATATAGGGGTAGAGGGAGCAAGGAAGCTCCAAATGAGGTGCGGTTTGCGGCCACGCGATCGTGATCGAACGCTCTAGATGATGGGACAGGTTTAGGTGGGTTTTGGGCCAAATTGGAATGGTGTTGGGCTGCAACACACACGAGGCCTTTTCGGTCCCTCGGTTAACCGTTGGAGTATCAAACGAAGTCCAAATGGTACGAAACTTGACAGGCGGTCTACTGGTAGTAAACCAAGGCCGCATGACAAGTATCAGACCAATCCGAAAACGTTTAACACCCGCACACGAAAAGAGGTAGAAAGGACCACCGGAGGACATAGGAACGCCGGAATGCAAAACGGACAACGGGGAAAATGCTCGAATGCATGAAACGAACACGTATGCAAATGCAATGCACATGATGACATGATATGAGATGCATGGCCAAGACAAACACACACGGAGACAAAAACCCGACAACAAGGAAATAAAATAACTTAGTGTTGGAAACGGCAAGAGTTGGGATACATATAAGGTAAATTACATTCGGGGTGTGACAACACTCCACCACCACGAAAGGATCTCGTCCCGAGATCTAGGACTGGAAAAACTCCGGGTACTCAGAACAGAGGTGATCCTCGCATTCCCAGGTGGTTTTGCGGTCGGAATGATGTGACCACTTGACTTTGAGGAATTTGATTGACTTGTTGCGAGGAGTACGACACTTCTTGCCATAGAGAATTTCAAATGGGGCCTTGCCCGAACTCGCTTGAAAGCTGTTGTTGTAGGAGAACTCGGCATATGGAAGACAATCTTCCCACTTCATATCGAAAGAGATAACGCAAGCCCTGAGCATATCTTCAAGAATCTGATTGACACGCTCGACTTGGCCGCTAGTTTGAGGATGAAAAGTTGTGATGAAACGGATGTTGGTGCCCATGGCTTTCTGAAAAGAATCCCAAAACTTGGAGGTGAAGATGCTGCCACAATCTGAAGAAATCAACTGCGGAATGCCGTGCAGAGAGACAATCCGAGAGGTATATAGCTCTGCCAATTGAGCTGTTGTGATAAACTCTTTGACAGGAAGGAAATGAGCCACTTTAGTGAGTTTGTCTATGACAACGAAGATAGCATCATTGCCACGCTTGGACTTTGGAAATCCAGTCACGAGGTCCATCTCAATGTGGTCAAACTCCCATTCTGGAATGGCAAGAGGTTGGAGGAGACCAGCTGGTCATTGGTGTTCTACCTTCTCTCTTCTGCAGACATCACATTCACTCACGAACTGAGCAATCTCGCGCTTCATTCGATTCCACCAATACGACTGCTTGAGGTCACGGTACATCTTTGTATTTCCAGGGTGGATAGAGAGGAGTGAATTGTGAGCCTTGTTCATAATGACTTTACGAAGGTCACCTTTAGGCACAACAATGCGATCCTCCAAGAATAGAGTATTGTTGTCATCAAGGCGATAGCACTTGTACTTGGGTTGACTCTTGGCAATCCCAATCTTCACCTTCTTCACCATAGCATCAAGAAGTTGAGCCTCACGAATCTGATCTCCCAAAGTAGGAGAGACTTGAAGGTTGGCCAGAAATCCTTGAGGAACAACTTGCAGATTGAGTTTGCGGAAAGCTTCACAAAGCTCGGGTTGGTAAGGCTTGAGAATCAAACTGTTGCAGTAAGCCTTCCTGCTCAATGCGTCGTCAATTACGTTGGCCTTTCCTGGAGTATATTCGATACTCGGATTATACTCTTGAATCATTTCGACCCAACGAGTCTGCCTAAGGTTGAGATTAGGTTGAGTGAAGATGTACTTGAGAGTCTTGTGGTCAGTGAAGATGTCCACTTTTCTTCCCAATAAGAGATGTCTCCAAGTTAAAAGAGCATGCACAACTGCCGCCAACTCGAGGTCATGAGTGGGGTAGTTCTTTTCGTTGGGCTTCAACTGGCAAGAGGTATAAGCCACAACTTTCTTCTCTTGCATCAACACTGCGCCATGACCTTGAAGGGAGGCATCACAAAAGATCTCAAACGGTTTGGATTCATCAGGAGGAGTCAGAACTGGAGCAGTGACTAACTTCTCTTTCAGGGTATTGAAAGCGATGTCACATTCAGGAGACCAAACGTACTTGACGTGCTTCTGGAGAAGGTTGGAAAGAGGCTTCGTGATCTTTGAAAAGTTCTCAAAGAACCTTCAACAATATAGCTTGCGAGACCAAGGAAGCTACGGAGTTGCTTCATGTTCTGAGGTGGTTCCCAATTCACAATTGCAGAGACCTTCTCAGGATTCACAACAATGCCCTTGGCAGAGATGATATGCCCAAGGTATAGAACCTCATCGAGCCAAAACTCGCACTTTGAAAACTTGGCATAGAACTGATGTTCTCTGAGCTTATCCAGCACCAAACGCAAGTGCTTGGCATGATCTTCCTTGTTCTTGGAAAAGACCAAAATATCATCGAGGTAGACCAAGATGAAGTCATTTGTGTAGGGGTTGAAGATGAAGTTCATCATGCGAGAGAATGTTGGCGGAGTGTTGACGAGGCCAAAAGACATGACAGTGTATTCATATGAACCATAGCTTGTTCTGAAAGCTGTCTTGGGGATATCCTGCTCACGAAGGCGAATCTGATCACTACTAGGAAAAGGGCTATAGATGAAATTGACACTAATGGCGCACCAGAGAAGTGGAGCGCCACTACTATATACTAATGGCGCACGATGTGGTGATGCACCATTAGTGTGGAAGACACTTATGGCGCACCAGGCACAAGGTGCGCCACAAGTAACAATTTTTTTTTTCATTTTTCCAAACATACTAATGGTGCATCCGGGCAAAGTGCGCCATTAGTAGTTCTAACTAGTAATGGCGCACCAGCCATAGAGTGCACCACTACTGTATTTTTTTATTCTGTTTTCTGCAAAACTACTAATGGCGCACCGTTGCAAAGTGCACCATTAGTAGTTTAAACTAGTAATGGCACACTCTGCCACGGTGCGCCATTAGTATATATATATATATTTACTTTTTTGCAAAACTGCTAATGGCGCACGGCCAGCAGGTGCGCCATTAGTATGTTGGTTTACTAATGGTGCATGGCTGTATGGTGCGCCATTTGTAACCTGGGACCTGCTAGATATTTTGGACAGCCACACCTACACACTCACTTTCCTCACTTCATTCCCTCCACCTCCTTCTCCAAGCTTGTCGGCTGCCTCCTCCTCCTCACCTCATTCGCACCATAGATTCATCAAAATTAAGTGGTGAAATTATCTTTTTTTATAGGTAAGTAAGGGGAAAGCTATCTTCATGTTGTAGATCTACTTTTTTCTCCCTAGCTCGCTCCAACAACGTGCACATGCACTTTTTGTGGCCTACATAGATCTATGTATGTTTGTGGTGTTGCATATGTTTGTTGTGTTGCATATATGTTTGTGTTTGCAGGTACCGGTATTTGAAATGCGATAGTTGCCAATATTTTGCCGGAATGTTGATTCATTTCTGTTTCGGCAAGAATTTTGGCACTATGCATTCTTTTTGGTCCTATTTTTAGGGAAAGTCATGCCAAATTTTTTCTTGGTTCTAAAATATGTTTTGCTCTACCCTGCAGGCAACCATGGTCCGCACGATGACCGAAGGCATCGTGAATAGGTTTTTGAGCTCCGCGAAGGCCGATATGCTTCAAAAGAACGAGACGGAGATAAGATGTTCGTGTCGAAGATGCAAGCTGAAGAGCCTTATTGCGGATCCGGATTCTGGGCAGGTGCGGGACCACCTGCTCTTGCGTGGTTTCATGGATGGCTATCGGTGGCAAGGTGATGAAGATGACTATGAAGTCGTCCATGGGGGCCGGGGAAGAAATGAGGAAGGGCAGCAAGACAACCACCGCGTCTTGGGCGGGCAAGAAGATGAAGAATCTCCAGGACATGATCACGACGGTGATGATGTAGACAGTCATCATGTAGAAGATGCCGGACATGATGATGAGGAAGATGCCGGAGCAGACGAAGGGCATGATCATGAAGATGAATATGCCGGTGGAGCAGACGACGATGGACCATCGATGGGCTGGGTGCAGGACCCTCATATTCAAGAGCTCCTTCTCAAGCAGACGAATAACGCAATAGCTGCCGCCCGAGAGAAAGCCAGGCTGGATCAACTGGAGATAGACGCGGTTACTCCATTGTATGAAGGATGCAGACCCGAGGATACCCACCTAAAAGTAACGCTCATGACTTTGGAGATGAAGGTAAAACACAAAATGACCGACGCATGCTTCGACGAGAACATGTCATTCTGGCACGAACGTCTTCCCAAGGGGAACAAGTGCCCGACCAGTTTCGAGGAGGCGAAGAAAGTCGTGTGTCCCCTGGATTTACCGCACGAGAAATACCATGTGTGCATGAACAATTGCATCATTTATCGGGGCGAGCACGCGGAGTCTACCATTTGTCCGGTGTGCGGCGTCACTCGATACAAGAAGAGGAAGAAAGCTCCTCGAAAAGTGGTGTGGTACTTTCCGATCACTCCTCGCCTGCAGCGGTATTTCGCGGACCCTAAGGTAGCAAAGCTCCTGCGTTAGCACGCAGATAGGGAGGAGAAGAAGCGAGAAGATGACGCAAATGATCCGGAGATAAATAAAAAAGAGAAGATGCTGAGTCACCCTAAGGATGGGAGCTAGTGGCAAGTGTTGAACTTCGAACACCCAGAATTTGGGAAGGATCCAAGGAACATCGTGCTGGGCGCGAGCATTGATGGAGTCAATCCGTTTGGCTGCCAGAGAAGCACACATAGCACCTGGCCTGTGTTTGTGTGGATGTACAACCTTTCCCCCTGGTTGTGCATGAAGAGGAAGTACATTCACATGAGTATGCTAATTGAAGGGCCGAAACAATCAGGGAACGACATCAATCTATATCTGGGGCTGCTGAAAGAGGAGTGAGACACGCTGTGGAAAACGCCAACCAATACATGGGACGCCGCAGAGAAACAATATTTCCCTATGAGAGCTGCACTTCTCACGACGGTGCACGACTATCTCGGTTACGGATATCTCGCGGGCCAGGTGGTCCACGGATTTTTTGGATGCGTCAGGTGCATGGATGACACAACGTATCGCCAGCTAGATAGAGATCCCGGTTCTTCAACAACCTTGTTCATGGGACATTGAAGGTGGCTTCGCGACGATGACCCGTGGAGGAAACGAAAGGATCTGTTTGATGGTGAAACCGAACCCCGAAGACGCCCGCGTACGAGGAGCGGCGAGGAAATAGACGGGCTATTGAAAAATTGGAAAGATTGCCCACTGCCAGGAAAGAAGCAAAAGGCGCCAGAGCCAGGAAAGAAGCGAAAGGCGCCAGAGCCTCTGCTGAAGGTATGGAAAAGGAGGTCTGTTTTCTGGGACTTGCCATACTGGAAGATCGACCATGTGCCTCACAGCCTTGATGCCATGCATATGACGAAGAACGTGTGCGAGAGTCTGCTTGGTACCCTGCTCAACATGCCAGAGAGGACCAAAGATGGGCCGAAAGCAAGGGCAGACTTGAAATCAATGGGCATCAGGCAGGAGCTTCATGCTAATGAAGAAGATGATGATGAGGCGAAGCAGGACACAGAAAGTCGTCGCAAAGGCAAAAAGGCCAAGAAGACCGGAAATGACTGCCCTCCCGCGTGCTCCACTCTAAGTCAGGAGGAGATCGAGCAGTTTTTCACCTGCCTCGCAGGAGTAAAACTTCCTTACGGTTATGTGGGGAAGATAAGAAGATACCTAGAGCCAGCGAAGCAGAAGTTCAGCGGGATGAAGTCTCACGACTGTCACGTGCTGATGACGCAGATACTTCCAGTTGCAATCCGTGGGATCATGGACGCGCACGTCCGTGAAATGCTATTTGGCCTATGCAACTTTTTCGACGTCATCTCTTGGAAGTCGGTTGGCGTGAGGCAACTCACAAGGCTACAGGAAGAGATCAGGGTGATACTATGCGAGCTTGAGATGTACTTGCCGCCCGCATTCTTCGATGTTATGGTGCATCTGCTGGTCCATATCGTGGAGGATATCATCCAACTTGGGCCGACGTTCCTGCACAGCATGATGTCGTTCGAAAGGATGAATGGTGTCATCAAAGGATACGTTCGCAACATGTCACGTCAAGAGGGAAGTATAGCCAGGGGCTTTCTGACCGAAGAGTGCATCTCCTACTGCACGAATTATCTAGGCATCGAGAACCCCGTTGGTCTGCCCATCAAGAGGCACCTTGGCAGGCTCGCTGGATGGGGTCACCATGAGGGTCGCCGCGAAATGCAGGTCGACTTTGAGGGTCGACTCGCCGACTTTGAAAGAGCAAACCTAGTCGCGCTACAACACATAGACGTGGTCGATCCTTGGGTGGTGGAGCACAAAACCTTTATTGAGAAGACGTACAATGACCGAGGCCAACAGAGGACGAACGGAGATATAATCAAAGAGCACAACTCATGTTTCACGCATTGGTTCAAGCAGAAGCTTCTGTCATACCCTTTACATGAGGATTCTTCCGCGGAAGAACAACTCATATTCGCCTTGTCACAGGGCGCCGAGCACAACTTGATGACCTATGATGCGTATGATATCAACGGCTACACATTCTACACCGAGGACAAGGACATGAAGAGCGATGGTTATCAGAACTCCGGGGTAACGATGGAATCCTACACCGGTAACGACAAGGGCAGATACTACAGAAGGATCAAGGAGATCTGGGAGCTGAGCTACGCTAGAGAGAAGGTCCCGATGTTCCGTGTCAGATGGGCCAAGAGTGTCCTAAAAGAAGACCGGTATTTCACCACCATGGTTATACCCGAAGCCAAATCCAAGACCGCGGGCGCAAACGTCACCGCGAAAAATGAGCCATGGGTACTGGCTTCCCAAGTGGACCAATGCTTCTGCATTACTGACCCGTCAAAGCCCAGTCGTGTTGTCGTGAGGAGAGGCAAAAGGAAGATCATCGGAATGGATGGAGTAGCCAATGAGCAAGACTTTGACAAGTACGGCGACCCGAAGATCGAACATGACCACGACGATGAAGTAGCAGCATACACCACAAGAAGAAGCAGGACCACCCTACCTAAAGGACGTCCATTCCACAGAAGAACTCCATTTGCGAAAAAGAAGCGCAAGAAGATTGTGAACAGATAGCTAGCTAAGATCGATTGTATTTAAATCGTAGTCTTCATTTCTCGATTGTATTTCATGGGCACTTTTTGATATCGTGAATATTTTTAAATTTCATGGGCACTTTTTTAATTCATGAGGACACTCGATCTCGATCCTCCTCCATCTCGATCTTGATTCCACCCGCACCCTCCCCCGCTAGCTCCACCGCCGCCGACAACCCACCGCACCCTCCCCCGCTCCACCGCCGCCGACGAGCAGCCCCCGCACCCTCCCCCGCTCCACCGCCGCCGAAGAGCACCCCCCGCACCCTCCCCCGCTCCACCACCGCCGTCGATGATATTTTCAAATAACAAATTTGATGATATTTTAAAAAAAATTATTACTGTTTTTATAAAAAATTATTACTGTTTCATATTCATATTCATTTTCTAAAAAATAATAATAATAAATTGTAGACTACAATTGTTGTTAAACAACAATTATTACTGTTTTTATAAAAAAATATTATTGTTTCATATTCATATTCATTTATTAAAAAAATATACTAATGGTGCACCGGCCTGGTGGTGCGCCATTGCTATCTAAAAAAGATTTCTAATGCCGCACCGGTGGTGGGTGCGCCATTGCTATCTAAAAAAACGATTTCTAATGGCGCACCGACGGGTGGTGCGCCATTAGTAAGCTTCCCCCCTATAGCTAAGTCCTCCCTCTCCCTCGCCAGATCCCATTCGTCCCTCTCTCCCTCGCCAGACCCACGACGCCGCTGCCCCGACCCACGACGCCGCCGCCCCAACCCCCGCCGGACACCTCCCCCGCCGCCTCCGTGCCCCCACCCCCGCCTCCCCCGCGCCCCCACCCCCACCGGACTCCACCCCCGTCGCCCCCGCGCCCCCACCCCCGCCGGACTCCACCCCCGCCGCCCCCGCGCCCCCACCCCCGCCGGACTCCACCCCCGCCGCCCCCGCGCCCCGACCCTCAACGTCTTCGCCTTCCTCCTCGCCGTCGGCGCCGAGCAGCGACGCAGCACCGTACGCCCCCCCGGACCCTCCTCTGCCCCTTCCCCCCTCCTCCTCCTCTCCTTGCCCCCTGCCTGCACCGGGGCTGACGGCCCCTTCCCTGTCTCGCAGGGCAAGGTCTCCGGCGCCTCTACGACACCGATGCCTCACCGTCGATCCGCGTCACATCGTCAACCCCGGCCCCGCACGAGCTCGCCATCGTCTTTCTCTCGGTGAGCTGCACTGGTTCCCCTTCCCCCCCTTTCTGTTAAATGAACATTGTCAGGTTTAGGTTCTGTTAACTGAAAAAGTTTAGATTCAAAAACATTGTTGGACTGATAGGAAGTTTGTTGAACAGAGCAATCTACACCTGTAATTTCTACTGCTATGCCTTTGTTACTCCAGTCAAAATTTTCCTCTCAAAATTTTCAGTCAAGCACAACTGATCATGTAACTTGAGACCTTGCCCTGCGGCATTATAATGTTTGATGCACAACTGGTCCTTTTCATTGTATTGGTCATTTTCATTTTTGTCAAAGAGGCCCCGAGTTCTCTCTTCACTTGTGTGGTGATTGTCTTGGTCCTTTTCATTTTTGTCATGGCATTCTTGAGGTGCTGATGTGTCTGAGGGCATGAACCATGATCAGGTTTAGTTCGGATTTCATTAGATTAGATGGATTATCATGCCTTGTGTCCTGATAGTTGGATATTTGAGTAGTATTGTCAACAGTAATAACTTTTACATGTTTGCATTGCTTCCAAGAGTAACAGCAGGTGCTTAGGACACCTTTAGGAGATCTACTCATCTCTAATCATGCTACTCAAGGATAGGAACCGTAGGCTTCTCTATATATTTTTTCAGTGTCCTTTATTGGTGGTTCTATGATGTAGTCCAGATGAAACCAATTGCATGCATTGAGAAATAGAGTATTAAAACAAAACTTGACGTGGTTTTCCACTTAGCTATCTGAATTGAGAAAAACATAGCTTTTGCGGTCTCTGAGGCAAAACTTGCTACTCCATATACAACTAATACTACTACTAGACAAGATACTACTCCATATACTACTAATACTACTACTGTATTTCATTTCAAAGTTCAACATGCTGGTACTGAGATTTTCATTTCCAATGAGTGATGTTTTTCCTAGCAGTAGAAAAAACATAGCAACTTCTCTGATTTTATAAAGTTGTTCTTATATGGGTGAAACTTCACTTGTTTTTAGCCTAGCACAGGGTGTTGCTTCTTCTGTATGGGCCAACTATGTCACAAATAAATTGTTCCTTCTTCTGTATTTGACAAGTAATGACTTGCAAAGATGATGATCATCTTTGTAGTTTGCTGGGTTTTGTCTTCGACCATTGTGTTGTGATGAATTTGCAGGTACCCCGAGAGGCCGTTGAGTTTGTCGGAATGTCGATTAACTTCCGTTCTGGCAAATTCGGGTACTCCATATGTCCTATTTTCAGCAAAGGTCATGCCGAAATTTTCCGTGAATTTTAGCATGACTTTGCTAAAAATAGGACATATGGGGTACTTGCGACTAGTGCATGGGCCGGGGTATCTTAGTACTTAGTTAAGTAGGATCAACTGCCCCGCCATTCTTGCTGCATTAAACCATAGGTGGCAATAGAGCCAAGTGATTAGGCCCAACTTAGAATTCTCCTTAGCATCAATAAACCCTAGATGATAAACCCAACATAGGTGGCAATAGAGCCAAGTGATTAGTGCCAAGTGATTAGGCCAAACCTAGGGTGCCTCGGCGTCGACAAACCCTAAATGATGAGACCATGATCTTGTTCCTTGACAATAACCAAATTTTTGACCAAACTTTTTTCCTATTTAGAGCGAAACATGGCCCAAAACAATGAGGCCGGCAGTTCGGGTGGCAAGCAATTCTGGGAGCTGTCCCAGGAGTTGGAGGAAGAACCTCACTGCTATGAGGACACCGCGGAAGACACCGTTCCTGACTACACAACTCCTAGTGGCGTCGGGGATGACACCACTGATGACGGGGCCGCAGATGCCACCACTGATGATGGTGGCGCACGCACAGATGGCAGCTAACCGAAGAGGCAACGGAAGGACCGGTGCCCGATCGTGCTCGGCACCGTCAGGGAGGAATTTACTAAAGTGAACTCTGACGGGAATCCGACGGCGCCCAAACACGTAGTCAAGGGGTACTCGTTTCAGCTCGGGTGCATTCTCTGGAGCACCGTCTCGATCAACACCGAGAACTTAAGGCATAACGACCGAGGGAATTTGCGCAGCCTCCTCTTCACGAAGCTGCACGAAAGATACAAGTTCCCCACTGAGTTTGCAAACACACGCCTCTCAGGGAATATAGTGAACGGTGCCGCCCTCACGAGGATGAGCATGGCCCTGTCTACTTGGAAAAGCACGGTGAAGGCAATGATTGAAAAAGGTGATAGTTATGAGAAGATCAAGGCGAAATATCCTTTGATGAGTGAAGATGACTACAAGGAGTTCAAGATCAAGTGCGAGAGCCCCGCAACCTCCGAATCAAGTCAGTGGGGGAGAGAAATGCGGCAGTTGAACTTAGGGGTCCACCAACTCGGTCCCGGCGGTTACAGAGTGGCGGAGCCTATATGGGACAAGGAGGACGCGGAGCGTGCCGAGCAAGGCCTACCGCCCCGCTTCGAGAAATCCCGTGACAAGCAGACCAGGAACTTTCTCAGGGCCCGGTACAAGGAGGACCCGGTAACAAAGGAGCTTACCACGGATCCGAAGACCAAGGCGCTTGAGCTTGTTCTGGTAAGGAATACACCCCCGCGTAATTAGCTCCATATGGTTGCATTCTAATTAATCCCCAATATTTCTAAATGGTTAACGTTCCTTCCGTAGGACAAAGAAAGCAGTAGCGCTGGGTCGTCTTAGAGCTCCCCTTTCGACACCCCTTTGAATAGGGCGTTGAACGTAATGAAAAACAAGGATAAGCTCAGTAAGCCGACGTCAGCTGGTCATGTGGCCGGCAAAGGCTTTTCCACAAAATGGTAATCATACTATACCGCTGGTGGGCGAAAGGAGAAAAAGACCAGCTCGGAAAGCCAGTCGCGCGAGGTTGAAGCACTCAAGGCACAAGTGGCGCGGATTCCGGAGCTTGTCCAAGAGCAAGTGGAACAACAACTGGGAACGAAGCTCAACGCCATGGTGCCTATGTTGATTCATGGGCTGACGACGTGGATTGCGGGCGGCCAACAAGGGCCTCCCCTGGTTCCCAACTTCACGGCCAGCAACTCGCACAACGCGCAGGCGGCGCCATTGGTGTCTCCGGCGGCGCCATTGGCGTATCTGGCGGAGGCGGTATTCGTGTCTCCGGCGCCGGCACGGGCATTGGAGCTTAATGCACCCGGGTGTACGCCGGTCGGCACCTCGCCAGCAAGCGGCCCCTCCGTCAGTTGCACGCCTACCAGTTGCGGTGCCTCGACATTAGCCGAGCTCGACGGCATCACGGTAACTAAGACTCTCGGCCGATGACTTCATCTCCTTGCCTTTGACTGGGCATCCCTGACGCCCTACATGTTTTCGCAGGGCGCCGCCGACGTTCCTTGCACTCTCCTGGACTTCGTGGGCGGCGAGTTGGTCGATGTCGCCAAGGGCAGAATCGTTCAACTGGGCAACCCCGTGTTCCACGGTAATCCGATGCCACCCATAGTGTATAGGGTTGAAGTGGTTCGGGTGCTTCCAGGCTGCGACGAGCTGTTACCTCCGATTCGACCCGCTGGGGCCGACAAAGAAGATGAGATGACCCTCAGCGCCTGCGTAAGCTGGCCCCTGCTTTTGCTGAAGAGCCAGATTCGTTTGGGGGTGGGGGACACCACCCCACAGACAAGACTGCCAGTCGTGCCGGCGCCAAGCCATGGCAAGAACGCCGGAATGCTACCAGACATGTGGGACATCCATATGGCACAGGATCCAGACATGCATATGGCACAGGATCCGGACGACGACGACAACAATGACAATGCATTTACCAACGTCGATAAGTACTTTGCCGAACATGGGTACGGTGACGAGTTCTGCGGGCCTCCTTCTCAAGAACCCAACCAAGACGACCGCGACCTAGCTGGTACGGCAGAGAAACCCAGTTGCAACAGGCGTCGTCTGGCATTCAGTTCTCAGGAGACGGCTCCAGCTGCCGCCTTCACCGAGCCTCAGATAGCTGAGGTGCCAAATATTATCAGCCCCAACATGCTCAAGAAGGCGGTTTGTGAGCAGAACTCGGTCCCATTACAGCAGATCAAGAAGAAGAGCCGGAAACGGAAGACTAAAAAGGGCGCCGGTGCGAGCCAGCCGGCACCGAGTATGATCCGTGCTCAGGACGGGCCACCTTCACCTAAGGATATCTCGAGGAGGGTGCATGTGGCGGGTAGGGCGATGCTATCGACAAATATGCTCAATGGTGCAACCGGTGCTATGCGGAGTCTGCATGACAGTGTTCTTTCTTTGGAGAAGCGGCGTCTCAGAGAGAATGATGTGGCATACCCGGTTTTCATGCCAAGGTGCCAGAGGGCAAGGGTTTTGTGGATGGCGACATGGGGGTACGATCGTCCTGTGGTTTGATGACATCTTTGCTATGTTTAACCTTCATCCGCTGCACTACACCTTCGTTCGGCTGTTTTTGCTGAGTATGGAGATGCGGATCATTAGAGACAAGACCTCGGACATCGTGATAGTCGACCCCTTCTATATGTGTGCCAAGCTCTTGAGCGGCGCTGGGGACCGCCAAGTCGCGAGTTCACACCTCGAAGGCGTCATTCTGGCAAACCCAGATAAGGATAACTTCCTTGTGGCTTACTTTCCCGAGTAAGTCATCCCTTAACCGCCCTGTAACATATGATTTCTTAGATTTCGACCGTTCTTTTTTTTCTAACATTCCGTGTTCTGTGCAGTGACACACATTGCACACTCATCCTCTTAAGCCCGAAATATTCCATGGCCACGTATTTCGACCCGAACCGTGACTCCAAGATAGACTACACAAATATCAAGAAAGTTCTTGATGATGTTCTTCCCGGCTACGCCAAATCTGGAGGCACCTTCACTAGGTAGTTCGTAAGTACGGCAAGCACGTGTTCGCCCACAATACGATGTTCTACTACGTCAAGCAGCCGCCTGGTGGTCAGAAGGATGCCTACTATGCGCTCCATCACATGCGGGCGATCGTAAGGGACCTTCATCACCTTCTGCTACCAGATAATCTCACAGATTGGGCCGCGAGCTTGTCGGCAATCCAGGACGCGGACACCAGACAAGAATTCTTTTGCATCCAGTCGGAGTTTGCGGACATCATCCATCAAGATGTCCTTCATACCTCAGGGCAGTTCTTCCTCAGATATCAACCGTCCAACAGTGCGATAGATGGAACACTACAAATGCAGGCTGACAACGCCCGCGATTTCATCACCATCACGACAGACGGCGGCTTCATCCATGCTCCTATCCCATGAGTCGACTCGAAAGTAGTGATGTGTAGTTCTGAAACATTGATTGGCTCATGTTGTAATTAAACTTTAATGAATTGTATGTCTCTTTGGTTTGGACAGTCGTTCAACTTAGATGTAATCGATGCTATTTATTAGTAGGACCATGAATCGTGCTATTAATGTCTTGCTTTTCTCTTCCGATCCTTTTGTTGCATACTAATATATTGCTTATGTATGTATTGTCTGTTGTTTGGCTTGTGCATAGAGATGCCGTCATATGTCATGTACAAGGCTAAGGTTCCCGGAGTCTATGACGACTGGGAGGAGTGTCGGAGACAGGTTCACCGTTTCAGCGGTAACAGTTACAAAGGGTACACCACTAGGGCGGAGGCGGAATCTAGATACGCCCGCTATCTAGCGGGAGAGAGGAGGGAGCATTGGAGAAACTGGATGAAGACCAGTTTCATCACGATGATGCTCATCATGATGACCGCAGCTCTCTTCTATGTGATGGTAGTTTAGATGATCGATATCGACTTGTAATGTGAAGACAAACTCGATACTCGCGGTCTCGAGACTTGTAATGTTTTATCTTTGTTCGGTCTTTTGAATTCGAAGACTAATATGATGAATTGTATTCGGAGACTAATCTTCTATTGTATTCGATGAATCTGCTGTTGCTGTGTGCTACTGTCTATATTCTGTCAAATAATATATTTTGTAACCTATGCAAAAATTAGAAAAGTAAAAAAAATAAAACCTAATATTCATACTAATGGCGCATCACTACAGTGTGTGCCATTAGTATGCCAAAGTATACTAATGGCGTATCACCCAACAGTGCGCCATTAGTATGCCAAAGCACATGGTTAAATATGGCCCCCTGGGAGGCATACTAATAGCGCATGGTGTTCTATACTAATGGCGCACTGCGTGGTGCGCCATTAGTATACCAGATACTAATGGCGCATCGGTGGTGCGCCATTAGTAAGAAATACTAGTGGCGTGATACTAATGGTGCACCAGTAGTGCGTCATTAGTAGGCAAAACTGGTGCACCATTAGTAGCCCTTTTCCTAGTAGTGGATGATAGCCCATACGGAGATCAAGCTTGGAGAATACTTGAGCACCTTTGAGTTGTTCAAACAGCTCGTTGATGTTGGGAAGTGGGTACTTGTTCTCTATGGTCTTCTTGTTCAATGGACGGTAGTCAACGCAGAGACGGTCCGTTCCATCCTTCTTCACAAAAAGAACTCCACAACATCACGGAGAAGAACTAGGTCGGATGAGACCCATACGCTCTTGTTCATCGAGTTGCTTCTTCAACTCCTTCAACTCTTTAGGTTCAAGCTTGTAAGGACGCTTGCAAACAGGTTCCATGCCAGGCTCAAGATCGATGACGAATTCAACTGGCCGGTGTGGAGGCATTCCTAGAAGCTCTTCTAGAAAGACGTCTTGATATTCGCAAACGACTGGAATTTGAGAGATGGCATCCATCTCATCCTTCTCATTGAGAAAATAGTCAAATGGTATCATCCCTTGCGGCAAAGACAATTACATCCTCAGATGAATTAGTCAATTGAATGTGTCTGGCAGCACAATCAAGATGAGCCTTGTTCTTAGAAAGCCAGTCCATTCCAAGAATAAGATCGATATCCGAGTCGCCTAGAACAATAGGAGAAGCTAGAAATTTTTAGTCGCCCAACGTGATAGTAACATCCGGGACGCAGATATTAGCTGTCATTTGCTTGCCCGGGGACACGATTTGCAAAGGTCTTTGCAAATGCTGATAATCACACTCATACTTTGATGCAAAATGTTTAGAAATGAAGCAATGCGATGCACCAGTGTCAAAAAGAACTTTTGCAGGAACATCGTTAACAGGAAGGTTACCCATGATGACATCTAACGAGTCCTCTGCCTGAGCTGCATTCACCATGATGACCTTGGCGTGCTTGGGGTTATGCTTGACCACTGCTGTACTTGCAGATCTCACAGGAGGAGGAGGAAGACGCCTCTGATTGAAGCATTTTGTTGGCATAGTGAACCTTCTGTTGGCACTTGTTGCACGTGACCTCCGAGAGCGGACGGTGATACGGAGCACTTGATCTTGGAGCTTGAGACAAAGTCTTGTTCTAAAAGCCAGGGTTGGGTGGGTGGGAAGATCCACTGCCACCTTTGCTCTTCTACTAATGAGGCTGACGGAACGAAGGAGGAGGTAGCTAATACTTTTGCTGCTTAGCCACTTGAGTTGAGGAAGAAGGAGTTGCATCTCTGACTCACTTCATGGAAGCATCGCACTTCAGTTGGGCAACCTCTTGCTTAATTGCCATGTTGTAAAACTCATCGTACTTCTTGGGCTCAAAGAGGACGAGAGCTAGCGGGAGTTCTTCTCTGAGACCACCCCTGAACTGATAAATCATGCTCTTCT
This sequence comes from Triticum monococcum, assembly GCA_034509565.1. Taxonomy (NCBI): domain Eukaryota; kingdom Viridiplantae; phylum Streptophyta; class Magnoliopsida; order Poales; family Poaceae; genus Triticum; species Triticum monococcum. Next base: position 705,381,319 of record CM067847.1, read on the forward strand.
CGTCAGGGACGTCTTGCTTAGCGAAATGGGCGAGCTTCTGAAACATGATGTTGTACTAGTAAACAGACATAGTGCCTTTCTTCAGGTTGCGAAATTCCTCACGCTTGCTCTCAACCACACTCTGAGGAATATGATGAGCTTTGAAGTCTTGACGGAATTCATCCCAGGTAATCACACGGCCTCCTCTCGAATCTTTGTATTGCTGAAACCATTCTGCAGCTTGGTCTTTGAGTTGGAAGGAGGCAAACTTGACAAAGTCCTCAGGCCTGACGTTGCTGCACTCGAAATGCTTGCATATGTCACGAGCCAATCATCAGCGTCTATTGCCTCAACACAATTGCTGAAGGTCTTTGGCTGGTTAGCAAGGAACTGGTTGAGTGTAGCAAACTAATTCTGATTGTTGGCATGGCCATGGTTCCCTTGGTAGCTCTCTTGAAGAATTTGCATGATCAGCTGTGTGTTTGCATTGGTAGCGGCCATCACAACTTGCCATGCCTCCGGAGGTGGAGGTGGTGGTGGCGGATCAGGATTCGGAGTCGTGCGCGTTGGAGGAGCCATCCTGAAGAGGGTGACATCCATTAGCATATTGACAGGCAAATATGAAGCTGAATCAAAAGGTTTGAAATTGCAACATAAAGTCTTCACATCCGAACAAAATGAACGAATGCATTCCAATTGAAATGGACACATTTCCATAAATTGAGAAGCCACTTAGAATTGAGGTAGAAGAATAAAACAATAAGGTACGGACAAGAACAAATACTTGGTGAGGATTACCCAATCCCAAACCAAATATCCACGGAAGAAGAACTAGAGCTACCAGAATTCCCACCTATGAAACTCCCAAACCTTTCCGGTTATGCAATCAGGTGCTGGGGATACAGGGGAAGCATAAAATCTCACCCAAAGCTAGCAAATCCTACATCCAGCTGTATCCATCCTTCAACACATAACCGAGAAAAACTTCAGAAATCATTTACCTCAACCTTCGAAAAGCATCCGTTATACAAGTTATGGCAATACTCCCAAACTCCCGTCCCAGTACTGGGTGGCATCGAGGTTATCTCACCAACAACTGCATAAAAGAGATTTTTTATGTCGGCGAAACTCAGGTATTCCAGAATCTCAACGATAAAATTGTGACGACAACACCTCGGAGCTCAACTCCCCGGGACACTGCCACAACCCCTAAATGTCAGGAGGCACCAAGAACAATGTTCTCGTCACAAAACCATCGGAACGATTCCAAGATACCCATGTGATCCTAAAAACTTTTTTAGATAAATTTGAGAAGAGAAGAGTCAAAACTCTACGTCAGGATGCCTCACCAGAGCGACGAAGGGACTGAGGAGTAAAAAGAATTCCTAACTCTCCGATATATATTATCCTAAATGACTCAAAACATTTTTCTAGACTCAACAACGCCAACGCTTCGATCAAGCAGGGGGCTCCTAAGGTCGGGGAAGGCTCTGATTACCAACTTGTAACTCCCTTGATGTGGCTATATCTCCTACGTGTCAAAGCACGACTTAGAGGCATAACCGCATTGAAAGCAATGTCGCAAGTGAGGTAATCTTCACAACAACCCATGTAAATAAATAAAGGGGTAAAGTACATAGTTGGCTTACACTCTCCACGTCACACAAATACATAAATAAGTCATGACATTCATCCAATACACTCATGGTCCGACTATGGTACCAAAATAAAGATCAACCCCCAAATGCGACAAAATCCCCGATCGCCCCAACTGGGCACCACTACTGATCATCTGGGAAGGACACGTAGTAACGGCGAGAGTCTTCATTAAACTCCCACTTGAGCTCGGTCATATCATCTGGAATGGTATCATCGGTCCCTGCATCTGGTTTGGAAGTAATCTGTGAGTCACGGGGACTCAGCAATCTCGCACCCTCGCGATCAAGACTATTTAAGCTTATAGGTAAGGTAAGGTATGATGTGGAGCTACAGTAAGCGACTCGCATATATGGTGGCTAACATATTTGCAAAAGAGAGCGAGAAGAGAAGGCAAAAGCACGGTCGAACAACTATGATTAAGAAGTGGTCCTAGAACAACCTACGTTAAACATTACTCCAACACCGTGTTCACTTCCCGGACTCCGCCGAGAAGAGACCATCACGGTAACACACGCGGGTGGTGCATTTTAATTAAGTTAAGTTTCATGTTATCTACAACCGAGCATTAACAAATTCCCATCTTCCCATAACCGTGGGCACGGCTTTCGAAAGTTCAAATCCCTGCAGGGGAGTCCCAACTTAGCCCATCACAAGCTCTCACGGTCAATGAAGGATATTCCTTCTCCCAAGACAATTCGATCAGACTCGGCATCCCGGTTACAAGACATCCTCGACAATTGTCAAAAAAGTCCAGCAACACCGCCCGAATGTGCCGACAAATCCCGATAGGAGCTGCACATATCTCGTTCTTAGGGCACACTCAGATGAGCGCTCCATACAACTAAAACCAAACCTCGAGTTTCCTCGAGAGGGCGCTGCACAGGGCTCTAGTTTGGACCAACACTCAGAGGAGCACTGCCCGGGGGGATGGGGGGTTTAAATAAAGATGACTCTCGGGCTCCGGAAACCCAAGGGGAAAAGAGGCTAGGTGGCAAATGGTAAAACCAAGGTTGGGCATCGCTGGAGGAGTTTTATTCAAGGCGAACTGTCAAGGGGTTCCCATTATAACCCAACCGTCTAAGGAACGCAAAATCCGGGAACATAACACCGATATGACGGAAACTATGGCGGCAAGAGTGGATCAAAACACCAGGCATAAGGCCGAGCCTTCCACCCTTTACCAAGTATATAGGTGGATTAAGATAAACAAGATAATATGGTGATATCCCAACAATAAACATGTTCCAACAAGGAACGGTCTCCAATCTTCACCTGCAACTAGCAACGCTATAAGAGGGGCTGAGCAAAGCTATAACATAGCCAAACAACAGTTTGCTAGGACATGGTGGGTTAGAGGTTTGACATGGAAATTTGGGAGGCATGATAAGCAAGTGGTATTTATCATAGCATAGGCATAGCAAAAGAGCGAGCATCTAGCAAGCAAAGATAGAAGTGATTTCGAGGGTATGGTCATCTTGCCTGCAAAGTACTCGGAGTTGCCTTGATCCTCGTAAGCGAACTCAATGGGCTCCTCATTCACGAACTAGTCTCCCGGCTCTACCCAAACAATAACAACAAGCTAAAAGGAGCACAATCAACCACGTGCAATGCTCAAGCAACATGATGCAAACATGGTATGATATGCGGGATCTGGTATGTGATGCATATGCAAGATTTGCAAAGGAATGATTGAACCTGGCCTCAACATGGAAATCCAAGAGTGCCACTGGAAAGTTGAGGTGATTTCTATTGAAATCGATATAAAGATCACCGGAATCGGATGCACGGTTTGGAAATGGCAAGCAAAACAAATATGGCACTGGTCTGCGATAAACAGCAAGTAGCCATCTAAATGCATCAAGATAGATATGCTACAGCACTCCAACATAACAACAAAATACATGGAAGGGATCCGCTCATGATGCTTGACAAAAGATGATCACTGAGCTACGGCTAATTTATCAATTAACAGGTTCAAACAAGCATGGCAAACGTGCAAATGATAACAGGTTTCAGACTTAGTGAAATTAACACAAGTCTGGAATTTATCATCAGGAAGCAAACTTTAGAGCATGATAACTATATTCTATAGGAACATATCATGGAAAAGCAAGGCATGGCATGAAGCTACAATAAGCATATAACAAACGTCCCTTAGTGACCTTGAGCCAAAAGGGATCAGAAAATACAATTGCAAGCATGTGAACATAGCAAAAACATAAACAGATTCAGACTTAGTGAAAAACTGGAACATGCAAAACAGTTAACAAGTAGGCATGTTTACGAGCTCGATGTACTCACTACCGAGCATGGCATGACAAACTAAGCATACACCCATCAATAAGACATGGCATAGAAGCTAGACATGGCAAGAACAACAACATAGCATGCACGGATCAATAGCAACAAGCTCGGCAAAATCGCTAAACATGTTAACAATCTGCCAGGACCATTTATAGCAAAAGTAGAGCTCGATTGACTCAAGCTAGGGTGCTCCATAAATGCAAACAAAGACACGGATGGATTGAGCACCACAATATTAACAAAACATCCTTACTGATCATCCTCAAAAGAGGCATGGATCACTAGGAAACAACATGAACATATGGCATAAAAACAATATCAGGACAAGGACTTAGAGAAATTCTAAGTCCCTGAAATCAGCATCAACGAGTAGGATACTTTGCATGCTTGTGCTAGTCACCACAAATATCACAAAAATACATGGCATACACGCCTGTAAAGATAACATGGCATTCATCAAAACACATGTAGGGTTGAGGATCATATCATGCACACATTAATCATGGCATGACAAAAGGTCATTTGCTGAAACAGATCTGACAAATTCATCACATAGCCCTCTTCCAACAGCATTTCGGGCATCAAGATGAGCTCAAATGAAAATGATGCAATGAGATGAAATGATGTACTCGTCGAGGCGAACATTTTGATATGCTACACGCACGAATCAGAGCTACGGATGCAGAGTTATGGCATGTCAAAGTATGCAAGAAAATTAGGGTTTCTGAGGAAAAAGTCAACCGCGTGATATTTCAGATCTGAGATCTGCACTGTAGCGGCGCGGAAAACGAAGTTGAACAAAGTGGTCCCCGGAGATGCGCCGGAGTTGCCACGGGACGTCTCCGGGGACTTAGACTGGTCGATGCTTGGGGACTCCGGCGAGAAGAGGGAGCCAGGGCGGTCGTCGGCGTCCGAGGCGAGGTGGGCGTGGTGGAGGAGTGCATCGGGGCGGCGACCGGCGAGAAGGTCGTCGACGGCGGCGTCGCGGAGCAACAGGCCGTCGCGGCGGCACGGGCGGTCGGCTCGGCGAGCGGGGTCGCCGCGGCCGAGGAGGACGATGGCGCGGGCGGCGGGAGGAGATGGGCTGGGGAGGGCCCGCCCTGGGTTCTCCAGGACGGCGGCGGGGAGAGTGGCGGGACGCAGTTGGCGGTGGCGGTCTCGTCCGGCGCGGGCGGACGTGTCCGGCCGCGCGGAAAGAAATTTTAGGGTTTCGGGGGAAGAAGACCCGGGATTTTCGTGGGGGGATCTTTATATAGGGGTAGAGGGAGCAAGGAAGCTCCAAATGAGGTGCGGTTTGCGGCCACGTGATCGTGATCGAGTGCTCTAGATGATGGGAGAGGTTTAGGTGGGTTTTGGGCCAAATTGGAAGGGTGTTGGGCTGCAACACACACGAGGCCTTTTCGGTCCCTCGGTTAACCGTTGGAGTATCAAACGAAGTCCAAATGGTACGAAACTTGACAGGTGGTCTACCGGTAGTAAACCAAGGCCGCATGACAAGTATCGGACCAATCCAAAAACTTTTAACACCCACACATGAAAAGAGGTAGAAAGGACCACCGGAGGACATAGGAGCGCCGGAATGCAAAACGGACAACGGGGAAAATGCTCGGATGCATGAGACGAACATGTATGCAAATGCAATGCACATGATGACATGATATGAGATGCATGACAAACACAAACACACACGGAGACAAAACCCCAACAACGAGGAAATAAAATAACTTAGTGCCGGAAACGGCAAGAGTTGGGATACATATATGGAAAATTACATCCGGGGTGTTACAACTTGATATAGCTACCAATATAAATAGATCCCCTTCCGAAATCCCGAGTTTCCTCTTCCCCTAAACCCTAAAAATCCCATCTCCGTGTCAGACAACGTCCGAATTCGGCCGGACAAGCCGCCACCGCCGCCCGCGTCCTATCCGCTCAAGCCACGTGGCGCCACCGCCATCGTCCCGCCGCCAGCTCGGGGAGTCCGCGTCCGGCCCTCGAGGCCCATCCGCACTTCGCCGCCGCCCGCCTTCGTCCTCCCGTGCCCGACGCCGACTCCGCCCGCGTGCCACCGCCTGCAACCCTCGTCGCCGTCCGCCGCCACCGACCTCGCCATCCGCTGCCGCCAAGCTCGCCGCTCCGCCGCGGCACCCTCGCCGCCCAACGCCGGCAGCCGCGACCCTCGTTGCCCCTCGTCGCGGGTGCCGCCCTCCTCCGTCTACGGCCATCGGAGCGCCTCGGCCGACCAGATCCAAACCCCTCTCCGGCGAGCTTGACATAGTACGTTCAATGCGTATGTCCATGGTACTTTCAATGCGTAGTTATGTACGCGTGGCACGAATTTTGTTGCTGCACTCGGACTTGGACGGGGGCCGAATTGCTAGGTGAGCGTAGATCGCGCCAGGTGATCCTGTTGCAGATTATTCCGGACGCGCTTGAAGGTGTTCGGGGGCTGTAACGCTGAATGAGTGGTCTATCTGAACAGGCTGCTTTGTGCCTCTGCTCCAAGGGCCGTAGTGTGCTCTTCCGTATGGAGCGAGCATTCTGTGTTTCCATTTACTGTTATGACCCCGCGAGGTCCTGGCATCTTGATCTTGAGGTATGCGTAATGCGGCATTGCATTGAATTTTGCAAATGTTGTCCGTCCGAGCAGTGCATGATAGCCACTGCAAAACGGGACGATGTCGAAGATTAACTCTTCACTCTAGAAGTTATTCGGTGATCCGAAGACCACTTCCAGTGTGATTGAGCCGGTGCAATGGGCCTCTACACCTGGGATGACGCCTTTAAAGGTGGTCTTGCTGGGTTTGATCCTTGAGGGATCGATACCCATTTTTCGCACTGTATCCTAATAAAGCAGGTTCAGGCTGCTGTTGCCATCTATAAGGACTCGAGTGAGGTGAAATCCGTCAATGATGGGATCTAGGACCAGTGCGGCGGATCCGCCATGACGGATGCTAGTGGGGTGGTCCCTGCGATCGAAGGTGATCGGACAAGCAGACCATGGGTTGAACTTCGGGGCGGCGGGCTCCATCGCGTAGACGTCCCTTAGTGCACGCTTCCGCTCCCTCTCGGGAATGTGGGTTGTGTAAATCATGTTTACTGTCTTCACTTATGGGGGAAACCCCTTCTACCCCCCTGGGTTCGGCGACCATGGCTCCTCCTCGTCATCGCTATGCAGCCCCTTGTCCTTGTTTTCGGCATTTAACTTGCCGGCCTACTTGAACACTGATAACCCACAAGTATAGGGGATCGCAACAGTTTTCGATAAGTAAGAGTGTCGAACCCAATGAGGAGCTAAAGGTAGAACAAATATTCCCTCAAGTTCTATCGACCACCGATACAACTCTACGCACGCTTGACGTTCGCTTTACCTAGAACAAGTGTGAAACTAGAAGTACTTTGTAGGTGTTGTTGGATAGGTTTGCAAGATAATAAAGAGTATGTAAATAAAAAGTAGGGCTTTTTAAATAAAGAAACAATAAAGTAAATATAGCGAGTGTGGAAAAGTGGTGGTAGGAGTTGCGAAATTGCCCCTAAGCAATTGACTACTTTACTAGACTGATAGCAAGTATTATGTGGGAGAGGCCACTGCTAGCATGTCATCCCTGACTTGGAATTCTATGCACTTATGATTGGAACTATTAGCAAGCATCTGCAACTACTAACGTTCATTAAGGTAAAACCCAACCATATCATTAAGATATATTGGTCCCCCTTCAATCCCGTATGCATCAATTTCTATGCTAGGTTGAAGCTTCTGTCACTCTTGCCCTCCAATACATAGTCCTATCAACATACAACTAACCCTAGGGTGTGATCCACGCGTGCAATCATATGATGGGCACCAAAGGACATCAACATAACCACAAGAAAATTAAATCAATCATAGCAACTCATCAACCACCCGATGGGACAACGAAAATCTACTCACACATCATAGGATGGCAACACATCATTGGATAATAATATGAAGCATAAAGCACCATGTTCATGTAGAGGGTACAGCGGATTGCGGGAGAGTGGACCGCTGTAGATAGAGCGGGGAAGGTGATGGAGATGTTGGTGAAGATGGCGGAGGTGTTGGTGTAGATCGCGGTGATGATGATGGCCCCCGGCGGCGTTCCGGCACCACCGGAAGAGAGGGGGAGAGAGCCCCCCTCCTTCTTCTTCTTCCTTGACCTTATACCTAGATGGGAGAAGGGTTTCCCCTCTGGTCCATGGTCTCCATGGCGTGGGAGGGGCTCTGTCTCTCTCTGTTTCTGCGTTCTCACATTCTTCCCTTTCACCATTTCTTATATTCCCGGAGATCCGTAACTCCGATTGGCCTGAAATTTTGACAGGATCTCTATCCATAAATTAGCTTTCTTGCGGCGAAAGAAGGGCACCAACCACCTTACGGGTGGCCCACGAGGGTCAGGGGCGCGCCCAGGGGGGCAGGCGGGCGCGCCCCCCTGCGTCGTGGCCACCTCGGGCACCGTCTCGCATGGATTTTTCTTCCCAAAAATCATATATATTCCAAAAAAATCTCCGTCTGTTTTTATCCCGTTGGGACTCTGTTTGATATGGATATTCTGCGAAACAAAAAACATGCAACAAACAGGAACTCGCACGGAACTGGATCAATATGTTAGTCCCAAAAATAGTATAAAAAGTTGCCAAAAGTATATGAAAGTTGAATAATATTGGCATGGAACAATCAAAAATTATAGATACGACGGAGACGTATCAGCATCCCCAAGCGTAATTCCTGCTCGTCCTCGAGTAGGTAAATGATAAAAAAAGATAATTTTTGATGTGGAATGCTACCTAGCATAATCTTGATCACATATCTAATCATGGCATGAATATTAAGACACGAGTGATTGAAAGCAATAGTCTATCATTTGACATAAAAACAATAATACTTCAAGCCTACTAATAAAGCAATCACGTATTTTCAAAATAACATGGCCAAAGAAAGTTATGCCTACAAAATAACATAGTATGGCTATGCTCCGTCTTCACCACACAAAATATTCACATCATGCACAACCCCGATGACAAGCCAAGAAATTGTTTCATACTTTTGACGTTCTCAAAGCTTTTCAACTTTCACGCAATACATGAGCGTGAGCCATGGACATAGCACTATAGGTGGAATAGAATATGATGGTGGAGAAGACAAAAAGGAGAAGATAGTCTCACATCAACTAGGCGTATCAAGGGGCTATGGAGATGTCCATCAATAGATATCAATGTGAGTGAGTAGGGATTGCCATGCAACGGATGCACTAGAGCTATAAGTGTATGAAAGCTCCAACTGAAACTAAGTGGGTGTGCATCCAACTTGCTTGCTCATGAAGACCTCGGGCATTTGAGGAAGCCCATCATCGGAATATACAAGCCAAGTTCTATAATGAAAATTCCCACTAGTATATGAAAGTGATAACTCAAGAGTCTCTCTATATGAAGAACATGGTGCTACTTTGAAGCACAAGTGTGGAAAAAGGATAGTAGCACTACCCCTTCTCTCTTTTTCTCTCATTTTTTTTGGTGGGCTTCTTTGGCCTCTTTTTTTATTTGGGCTTCTTTGGCCTCTTTTATTTATTTTTAAAGTCCGGAGTCTCATCTCGACTTGTGGGGGAATCATAGTCTCCATCATCCTTTCCTCACTGGGGCAATGCTCTAATAATGATGATCATCACACTTTTATTTACTTACAACTCAATATTACAACTCAATGTCTAGAACAAAGTATGACTCTATATGGATGCCTCTGGCGGTGTACCGGTATGTGCAATGATCTAGCGTAGCAATGACATCAAAAATGGACAAGCCATGAAAACATCATGCTAGCTATCTTATGATCATGCAAATCAATATGACAATGAATGCTCAAGTCATGTATATGATGATGATGAAGTTGCATGGTAATATATTTCGGAATGACTATGGAAATGCGATGATAGGTAGGTATGGTGGCTGTTTTGAGGAAGGTATATGGTGGGTTTATGGTACCGGCGAAAGTTGCGCGATACTAGAGAGGCTAGCAATGATGGAAGGGTGAGAGTGCGTATAATCCATGGACTCAACATTAGTCATGAAGAACTCACATACTTATTGCAAAAGTCTATTAGTTATCAAAACAAAGTACTATGCGCATGCTCCTAGGGGGATAGATTGGTAGGAAAAGACCATCGCTCATCCCCGACTGCCACTCATAAGGAATACAATCAATAAATAAATCATGCTCCGACTTCATCACATAACGGTTCACCATACGTGCATGCTACGGGAATCACAAACTTCAACACAAGTATTTCTACAATCCACAACTACCCACTAGCATGACTCTAATATCACCCTCTTTATATCGCAAAACTATTGCAAGGAATCAAACATATCATATTCAGCGATCTACAAGTTTATGTAGGATTTTATGACTAACCATGTGAATGGCCAGTTCCTGTCATCTCTCTAAATAGATATAAGTGAAGCAAGAGAGCTCAATTCTTTCTAAAAAAGATATGATTGTGCTCTAACAAATATAATTGAAGCAAAAGAGCATTCTACAAATGGCGGTTTTCTATGTAAAGAGAAACGGGTAATCCAAGCTTCAAATGATATTAGTGAAGCACATGAAGCATTCTATAAAGCCATACTCAAAAGATATAAGTGAAGTGCAAAGAGCATTCTATAAATCAACCAAGGATTATCTCATACCAGCATGGTGCATAAAATAAAAATGAAAACTAAATGCAAAATACACTCCAAGATTGCACATATCGCATGAACGAAAGGAATCCGAAAACATACTGATACTTGTTGAAGAAAGAGGGGATGCCTTCTGGGGCATCCCCAATCTTAGACGCTTGAGTCTCCTTGAATATTTACTTGGGGTGCCTCGGGCATCCCCAAGCTTGAGCTCTTGCCTCTCTTCCTTCTTCTCACATCGAGACCTTCTCGATCATCGAACACTTCATCCACACAAAACTTCAACAGAAAACTCGGTAAGATCCGTTAGTATAATAAAGCAAATCACTACTCTAACTACTGTGGAAAACCAATTCATATTTTTTTTTGCATTGTATCTACTGTAATATAACTTTTTCATGGCTTAATCCACTGATATAAATTGATAGTTTCATCAAAACAAGCAAACTATGCATCAAAAACAGAATCTGTCTAAAACAGAACAGTCTGTAATAAGCTGAACATTCACCATACTTCTGTTACTTGAACAATTCAACCAAAATTATTAAAAATAAAAAAATTGTATTGGAAGACAGTGCAAAAATAATCAGAACCATTTGACATTCCAGCTAAAAATGTAAAATCGCGCACTACAGCCAAAGTTTCTGTCCTGCACCGTACAAACCATCAAGCAAATGTAAACATCCTAAAGGCAAACCTTGGAACATTATTTTTATAATACAATGGAATTGTACAAGGGGTAATTATTTTTATTGAAAATTATATGTAATCAAGATTCACAAAATTTCCGTGAGCATGAACAAAGGCCAAGGCTAGCTCCCACTTCAACAATGCTTGTCTTTCTCACTTTCGCTTTCCTTTTTGAAAAAGTATTTGGTTCCCCTATTTATTTTTGTTGTTTTTAAACTATATAAAGCACTCAACAGAAATAAATGACTCTCTAAAACTTCCGGGTTGTCTCCCTAGCAGCGCTTTCTTTAAAGCCATTAAGTTAGGCATATAGTGCTCAAATAATGAATCCACCCGGATCCCAAGGTATATCAAAGACAATTTTAATTAACAATGATTTGTAATTTAGTGGTGAGCACAAAGTAACATATATCATGCAACAACGAAGTATAACTCTCTTCCTATGCATCGGCATGTCCTAAAAGAATAATTCATGCACACAAAGTAAAGGCCAATGCATAGTATAAACAGTTTCTTGCAATTTTATCATATTGGAAACGTAGAGAGGTGGAGATATGGTTCCTCTCTCATAATAATTGCAATTAGGAACAGCAAGCACATGCATATTATATCTACCAAAATCATCATGTGTAGTAGTAAAAGGCAACCCATCAATATAATCCTTAATAAGGGCAAACTTCTCTGATATAGTGTAGTTTGGAGAATTCAAAAAGATAATAGGACTATCATGCGTGGGTGCAATAGCAACAATTTCATATTTAACATAAGGAACTATAGCAAGTTCATCTCCATAAGCATAATTCATATTGGCATCTTGGCCACAAGCATCATCAAAAGGGGATATTTCAAAAGAATCCAAGGGATCATAACATTCATCATAGCAAATCCGCTCTTCCTCCTTTTGTTCTTCGCTCTCTTCCTCATCTTTTTCATCCAATGAGCTCACAGTTTCATCAATTTCTTCTTCCATAGATTCCTGCAAAATATTAGTCTCTACTTGGACAGTGGAGACTTTCTCAATAAGTGCATTAATTTCGGAATTGTATTCATAATTCTCATAGCAATATTTGAGGATAGCTAAATTTTCAGATCTATAAACAGCATCATCAAAATCTTCAAACTCTTTACACATATATTCAATTTCATAAGCACCCATAAAAGCAACAAATTCTTCTATTTGTTCCACATCATAGTAATCATATATACCATTAGCATAAGAAGCTAAGGTTTTATTATCATTGAATTTGCATGAAAAGGGAAGGTGTGGAGCCTTCATCCTAGAGCAACAAGTATAATCATAACTCACGCATAATTGCCAAGCATACCACTTCAATATATGAATTTGATCCCATAATAGTTTCCCTTTTCGTGTCAAGCGATAATCCCTAAAGTATTCACGTTGATCCAACGTTACTCCCATTACATAATTAAATGGGGTTTTCACAGGATTATTAAAGTAGTACATAATATCTTTCACATAACTAGCATCGAGGGTTTTAGGAGGTTCTCCATCTCCATGAGCAGAAAGTACACCTAAATGTTTTGGTATTTCGTGTTCCATATCCATAACTAAAGATAGAGAACAACTAAGAACAGCAAATGAAAATTACTTAGTGATAAAGCAAACAAGCACACACGAGAATATTCACCCCACGCTATTGCTCCCCGACAACGGCGCCAGAAAAAGGTCTTGATAACCCACAAGTATAGGGGATCGCAACAGTTTTCGATAAGTAAGAGTGTCGAACCCAACGAGGAGCTAAAGGTAGAACAAATATTCCCTCAAGTTCTATGGACCACCGATACAACTCTACGCACGCTTGATGTTGGCTTTACCTAGAACAAGTATGAAACTATAAGTACTTTGTAGGTGATGTTGGATAGGTTTGCAAGATAATAAAGAGTATGTAAATAAAAAGTAGGGGCTATTTAGATAAAGAAACAATAAAGTAAATATAGCAAGTGTGGAAAAGTGGTGGTAAGAGTTGCGAAATTGCCCCTAAGCAATTGACTACTTTACTAGACTGATAGCAAGTATTATGTGGGAGAGGCCACTGCTAACATGTCATCCCTGACTTGGAATTCTATGCACTTATGATTGGAACTATTAGCAAGCATCCGCAACTACTAACGTTCATTAAGGTAAAACCCAACCATAGCATTAAGATATATTGGTCCCCCTTCAATCCCGTATGCATCAATTTCTATGCTAGGTTGAAGCTTCTGTCACTCTTGCCCTCCAATACATAGTCCTATCAACATACAACTAACCCTAGGGTGTGATCCACACGCGCAATCATATGATGGGCACCAAAGGACAGCAACATAACCACAAGCAAATTAAATCAATCATAGCAATTCATCAACCACCTGAGAGGACAACGAAAATCTACTCAGACATCATAGGATGGCAACACATCATTGGATAATAATATGAAGCATAAAGCACCATGTTCAAGTAGAGGGTACAGCGGATTGCGGGAGAGTGGACCACTGTAGATAGAGGGGGGAAGGTGATGGAGATGTTGGTGAAGATGGCGGAGGTGTTGGTGTAGATCGTGGTGATGATGATGGCCCCCGGCGGCGTTCCGGCGCCACCGGAAGCGAGAGGGAGAGAGCCCCCCTCCTTCTTCTTCTTCCTTAACCTTCTCCCTAGATGGGAGAAGGGTTTCCCCTCTGGTCCATGGTCTCCATGGCGTGGGAGGGGCGAGAGCCCCTCTGAGATTGGATCTGTCTCTCTGTCTCTCTCTGTTTCTGCATTCTCAGATTCTTCCCTTTCGCCATTTCTTATATTCCCGGAGATCCGTATCTCCGATTGGGCTGGAATTTTGACACGATCTCTATCCGGAAATTAGCTTTCTTGCGGAGAAAGAAGGGCACCAACCGCCTTACGGGTGGCCCACGAGGGTCAGGGGCGTGCCCCCTACCTTGTGGCCGTCTCGCGTGGATTTTTATTCCCAAAAATCATATATATTCCAAAAAAATCTCCGTCAGTTTTTATCCCGTTTGGACTCCGTTTGATATGGATATTCTGCGAGACAAAAAACATGCAACAAATAGGAACTGACACTGGGTACTGGATCACTATGTTAGTCCCAAAATAGTATAAAAAGTTGCTAAAAGTATATGAAAGTTGAATAATATTGGCATGGAACAATCAAAAATTATAGATACAACGGAGACGTATCAAACACCCAGCACTCTCTGTTGGTGTGTTTGGCTAGCTTGTCGGGGGTGCCATGGATTTGACATGAGCGATCCAATATGCGATCCAGACTGGACAGAGCTGGAGTATTTCTTTTGAATGGCTTTTTCCGCTGACCGGATCTAGAGCCTTTGAATACGGCGTTGACTGCCGCATCTTCTGAGTTATCATCGTTATTGTGGCGCTTTGGTCTATTACGACGCTGCCTACCGTTAACGTCTTTGGCATCCGAGGTATCCGTATTCCTTGATGTGTTGTTGCTGCGAGCCAGCCAGCTGTCCTCACCGTGCAAAAGCGGGTCATGAGTGTTGTGAGGGCTACCATAGATTTCGGCTTCTCCTGGCCAAGGTGGCGGGCGAGCCACTCCTCGCGGATGTTATGCTTAAATGTCGGTAGGGCTTCTGCATCCAGACAGTCTTCAATTTGATTTTAGTTAGGAACCATGTCCAGAATTGTCTGGCCGATTCCCCTGGCTGCTGGGTTATGTGGCTCAAGTCATCAGCATCCCGTGGCCGCACATAAGTGCCCTGGAAGTTGTCAAGAAATGCATCTTCCAAATCCTTCCAAATGCCGATGGAATCTGCTGGCAAGCTATTCAGCCAATGCCGAGCTGGTCCTTCCAGTTTTAGTGGGAGGTACTTGATGGCATGTAGATCGCCACCGCGAGCCATGTGGATGTGAAGGAGGAAGTCCTCAATCCATACAGCGGGATCTGTTGTGCCGTCGTATGATTCGATGTTTACGGGTTTGAAACCCTCCGGGAATTCATGATTCATAACTTCATCAGTGAAGCATAAGGGGTGTGTGGCGCCTTTGTGCCGGGCTATATCCCGACGTAGTTCGTATGATTCTTGTCTGTTGTATTCGGCCAGGCCGGATTTACCCTTGGTGCATCCGATGCGACGATCATCGTCCCATGTGGGTGCACGTGTTCGTTTCCCGTATATTGACCTTGCGATTTTTGCCTTGCTGTCCAAGATGTCTCGCAAGTCCTCTGTGTTGCCCCAGGCCTTAGTACCTTTGACTGAGTGGCGACGGGGTGCAGACTGAACTTTAGGCTGAAATGCCTCTCTGGCTTGGCCGCGTAGTGGTCGGTCAGCCGCATCGTACACTGGTGAATGAGGCTTCAATGCTTCCTCCTCGAGGTGGGGTAGCAACTTGCGTTTGGGGTAACTCTTGGACGGGCGCTCGAATTCGTGCTCCTGTGCCGCAAGTACTTCGGTCCATCTGTCTGCTAGCAAGTGTTGATCAGCTTGAAGCTATTGTTATTTCTTTTTCAGGCTACTTGCCGTTCCCATAAGCTAGCGCTTGAAGCGCTCTTGCTCGACGGGGTCCTCAGGCATGATAAACTTGTCATCGCCGAGGCTCGCCTCGTCTTCGGAGAGAGGCATGAAATTGTCCTCCTCCGTTTCTCCATCTGTTGCCCGCTCTGGGGGGCTAGCTTGTTCGTCCTCTAGCTCTGCACCATGCTGGAGGGGATTGTTGTTGTCTTCGGCGCTATCCGGAGTGTTATTATCTCCTGTGCTGGTATCACTGCTCTTGCTATGGCGGGACTTAGAGTGGTGCCGCTGATGTCGGTGCTTGGGTTGCTTTTTGGAGGGGCCATCCTCCGCTTTCTCATCCCCATTGGCTTCTTTGGGGGTGTCCACCATGTATATATCATATGAGGAGGTGGCGGTCTAGTGCCCTCAGGGTGGTGGATCATGTTCGTCTCCGGCTTCGTCGTCCATACCGTCGAAGTCTTCGGAGCCGAAGTCGAGCATGTCGGTTAAGTCGTCGACAGTGGCTACTAAGTGGGTGGTGGGTGGGCAGCGAATTTCCTCGTCGCCCGCATCCCATTCTAGCCGTACATAGTTCGGCCAAGGTTCTCCTGATAGGGAGAGAGATCTTAATGAATTTAGCATATCCCCGAAGGGTGAGTGCTGAAAGATGTCCGTGGAGGTGAACTCCATGATCGGCGCCCAGTCGGACTCGACGGGCACGGATATGAGCGGCTCGGAGTCCGTCGCCATGGATGAATCCAGTGGTTTGGCGACACGGCTCTCGTAAGGGGTAAAGTCAGTATCCGGCTCTATCGCCACTGAGAGTGCGGCCTCCATGGCGGGGTCCATCCCTCCGCTCTCGGATGGCGTGACTTGCTCCAGATTGATGGATGGAGTAGCTGTGGATGCGATCCCCCGAATACTGTCTGACGACAGAGTTATGTCATGCTCGTCAAGACTGTACGGCGTGTCCGACATGGGCTCGAATCCGTCGAAGATCAAGTCTCCGCGGATGTCGGCTATGTAGTTTAAGTTTCCAAATCTGACCTGATGGCCAGGGGCGTAGCTCTCAATCTGCTCCAGATGGCCAAGCGAATTGGCCGCAGTGCAAAGCCACCGAATACGAAGATCTGTCCGGGGAGGAAAGCCTAACCCTGGACCGCATCGCTAGCGATGATCGAAGGAGCCATCAAGCCTTATGGTGGCGACACAGTGGAACTCTCAATGAAATCACCAATGTCGGTGTCAAAACCAGTAGATCTCAGGTAGGGGATCCCGAACTGTGCGTCTAAGGCGGATAGTAACAGGAGGCAGGGGACACGATGTTTTACCCAGGTTCGGGCCCTCTTGATAGAGGTAAAACCCTACGTCCTGCTTGATAGTTCTTGATGATATGACTGTTACAGGAGTAGATCTACCACGAGATCAGAGAGGCTAAACCCTAGAAGCTAGCCTATGGTATGATTGCCTGTTGTCCTACGGACTAAAACCCTTCGGTTTATATAGACACCGGAGGGGGCTAGGGTTACACAAGGTCGGTTACAAAAGAGGAGATACGCATATCCGTATTGCCTAGCTTGCCTTCCACGCCAAGTAAAGTCCCATCCAGACACGAGATGAAGTCTTCAATCTTGTATCTTCATGGTCCAACAGTCCGGCCAAAGGATATAGTCCGGCTGTCCGGGGACCCCCTAATCTAGGACTCCCTCCATATGCATCTCATACCGATACCTAAGCATGTGAGTATGTATAGTACATAGAACCGAAACATCTATGAACATCATATACACGGGTAGCACATGTACGAGTAAATGTGGGATGAACAGATCATACCCTCTAGTTGGCCAGGCCAACACAGCGGCGGCAACAGCAACCTCGGCGTCGTTTGTGGCCTTCTTCTTGTCGGCCGCATCTTCGACGATGGTGTTGATGCAGAGGAAGTAGTGGAAGCAGAGGCGGACGGAGATGGGGACGGATCGGGAGCAGTCGCGTCGAGACGCTCCCCAAAAACCTTATTGCCGTTCTCCTAGGCGTGATCTCAAACGACAGGGTTCCGGAGGCACCTGCTCTCCCGACCAACTGTGCAAGCGGTCGTCAGGATGGGATCGCCGGAAGCAGCATAGAGATCGGAATAGTAGATGCCGGCTAGGGTTGTGCGAGAGGGAGTGAGTGAACTGAGTTAGGGTTCACTCCACTAGCCAGCGCCTTCTTATATAGGTCGCCGGGTAGATGGGTGATACATCTCCATTGTATCTACTTTTCGAAACACTTGCCCTTGTTTTGGACTCTAACTTGTATGATTTGAATGGAACTAACCCGGACTGACGTTGTTTTCAGCAGAATTGCCATGATGTTGTTTTATGTGCACAAAACAAAAGTTCTCGGAATGACCTACACCTCCACGGAATATCTTACAATAAATAATAAAAAAATCTCACCAAAGATGAAGACCAGGGGGCCCACACCCTTCTCATGAGGGTGGGGGGCGCCCCCCCTAGGGCGCGCCGCCTACCTCGTGGGCCCCCTGGAAACCCCCCTACTCCAACTCCAACTCTATATAACTTCTTTCGGGACGAAAAAAATAGGAGAAGAAATCATCGCGTTTTACGATACGGAGCCTTCTCCAATCCCTAAATCCTCTCAAGAGGGCTGATCTGGAGTCCGTTCGAGGCTCCGGAGATGGGGATTCGTCGCCGTCGTCATCATCAACCATCCTCCATCACCAATTTCATGATGCTCACTGCCGAGCATGAGTAATTCCATCGTAGGCTTGCTGGACGGTGATGGGTTGGATGAGATTTATCATGTAATTGAGTTAGTTTTGTTATGGTTTGATCCCTAGTATCCACTATGTTCTGAGATTGATGTTGCTATGACTTTGCTATGCTTAATGCGTGTCACTAGGGCCCAAGTGCCATGATTTCGGATATGAACCTATTATGTTTTCATCAATATATGAGAGTTCTTGATCCTATCTTGCAAGTCTATAGTCACCTATTATGTGTTATGATCCGTTAACCCCGAAGTGACAATAATCGGGATACTTATCGGTGATGACCGTAGTTTGAGGAGTTCATGTATTCACTATGTGCTAATGCTTTGTTCCGGTTCTCTATTAAAAGGAGGCCCTAATATCCCTTAGTTTCCATTAGGACCCCGCTACCACGGGAGGGTAGGACAAAAGATGTCATGCAAGTTCTTTTCCATAAGCATGTATGACTATATTCGGAATACATGCCTACATTACATTGACGAATTGGAGCTAGTTCTGTGTCACCTATGTTATGAATGTTACATGATGAACCGCATCCGGCATAATTATCCATCATTGATCCAATGCCTACGAGCTTTCCACATACTGGTTTACGCTTATTTACTTTCCCGTTGCTATTGTTACAATCGCTACAAAATACCAAAAACATTACTTTGCTTTCATTACTCTTTTGTTACCGTTACCATCACTATCATATTACTTTGCTACTAAATACTTTGCTGCAGATACTAAGTTTCCAGGTGTGGTTGAATTGACAACTCAGCTGCTAATACTTGAGAATGTTCTTTGGCTCCCCTTGTGTCGAATCAATAAATTTGGGTTGAATACTCTACCCTCGAAAGCTGTTGCGATCCCCTATACCTGTGGGTTATCAAGACTAATTTCTGGGGCCGTTGCCAAGGAGCATAGCTCTACTCTTTGAGTCACTTGGGATTTATATCTGCTTATCATTATGAAGAACTTGAGAGATCCAAAAACCAAGATTTATCCCTCAACTACGAGGGGAGGTAAGGAACTGCCATCTAGCTCTTCACTTGATTCACCTTCTGTTATGAGTAAGCTTGCGACACCTAAACCTGCTTCTGCTATTCGTTTTGATATGTCGCATGTTATTGATGATGTTACTTCTGCTATGCATGATACTTATGATGAAACTACTTCTATGCTTGATACTACTGTGCCACTTAGTGATTTTCTTGAGGAACGACTTGCTAGGGCTAGAGAGATTGAAAATATTGAATCTGATTATGAAGATGAAAGTGATGATGAAGAATCACTTGTTATTCCTGAGGGTTATTTATTTAATCAAGATGCTTCTTTAGCTATTTTAGCTTGCAAAGATAGATATGAACTCAAAAGGTTATTAGCTAAATGTAATAAGCAATCTCCAAATGCTAGGATGAGACCTGGCCCTGCTTTTGCTACTTCACCTATATGTGTTATTGATAAGGATTATGAATTCTCTGTTGATCCTGATATAATTACTTTGGTTGAATCTGATCCTTTTCATGGCTATGAATCTGAAACTGTTGTGGAGCCTCTTACTAAATT
Organism: Triticum monococcum; assembly: GCA_034509565.1. Classification (NCBI taxonomy): domain Eukaryota; kingdom Viridiplantae; phylum Streptophyta; class Magnoliopsida; order Poales; family Poaceae; genus Triticum; species Triticum monococcum. Next base: position 705,401,435 of record CM067847.1, read on the forward strand.
AAATGATATAGCTACCCTGTTCACTAATGATGAGAGATCTCGCTACTTTTATATCCTTAAAATATTTCCGTTCTCAATAAAGGGTGATGCTAAGATATGGTTTAATTCTCTTGATCCTGGTTGTGTGCGTAGTCCCCAGGATATGATCTATTACTTCTCTGCTAAATATTTCCCTGCTCATAAGAAACAAGCTGCTTTAAAGGAAATATACAACTTTGTGCAAATTAAAGAAGACAGTCTCCCACAAGCTTGGGGGAGGCTTCTCAAGTTACTTAATGCTTTGCCTGATCATCCACTTAAGAAAAATGAAATACTTGATATCTTTTATAATGGACTAACCGATGCTTCCAGAGATTACCTGGATAGTTGTGCTGGTTCTCTTTTCAGGGAAAGAACATCGGATGAAGCTGAAATCTTATTGAATAATATGTTGACAAATGAAAATAATTGGGCACCTCCTGAGCCAGCTCCTGTTCCAATTAATGATCCTATTCCTAAACCAACTCCGAAGAAGAGAGGTGTTCTATTTCTCAGTGCCGAGGATATGCAAGAGGCAAAGAAATCTATGAAAGAAAAAGGTATTAAAGCTGAAGATGTTAAGAATTTACCTCCTATTGAAGAAATACATGGTCTTAATTTACCGCCTGTTGAAGAAACATATGATCTTAATCCTTTATATATTGAAGAACCTCTAGACCTCGATAATCCGACACAGGTAGTAAAGTTAAATTCTCTCTATAGATATGATAAAGCTGAAATCCCTCCTGCTAAAATTGCTAGTCAATGCTTGGATGAGTTTGAGAATTTTATGTTTAAGCAAGAAGACTTCGATGCTTATTTTGGTAGACAATTAAAACAAGATGCTGATATGATTAAATACTTGGGTGATTATATGGCTAATATTAGAGGTGAACTTAAACTTGTTAGCAAACATGCTTCTATGGTTACCACTCAAGTAGAACAAGTACTTAAAGCTCAAAAAGAATTGCTCAATGAGATGAATAGTAAGAAAAATGATTATGCTGTTAAAGTGGCTACTAGAACTGGTAGAATGACTCAGGAACCTTTGTATCCTGAAGGCCACCCTAAGAAAATTGAGCTAGATTCTCAGAGAAATAATATTGATGCACCTAGTTCTTCTAAAAGGAAGAAAAAGAAAAATGATAGAACTGTGCAAACTTCTAGTGAAGCTATTGCTGAACCACCTGATAATCCAAATGATATTTCTATTTCTGATGTTAAAACTCAATCTGGTAGTGAAGATGAACCTAATGAAAATGCTAATGATGATGTTCATAATAATGCTCAACCTAGTAATGATAATGATGTAGAAATTGAACCTGCTGTTAATCTTGATAACCCACAATCAAAGAATCAACGTTATGATAAGAAAGACTTTGTTGCTAGGAAACATGGTAAAGAAAGAGAGCCTTGGGTTCAGAAACCCATGCCTTTTCCTCCCAAACCATCCAAGAAAAAGGATGATGAGGATTTTGAGCGCTTTGCTGAAATGATTAGACATATCTTTTTGCGTATGCAATTAAATGATATGCTCAAAATGAATCCTTATGCTAAGTACATGAAAGATATTATTACAAATAAAAGAAAGATACCAGAAGCTGAAATTTCCATGATGCTTGCTAATTATACTTTTAAGTGTGGAATACCCAAGAAACTTGGAGATCCAGGAGTACCTACTATACCATGCTCCATTAAAAGAAACTATGTTAAAACTGCTTTATGTGATCTTGGAGCCAGTGTTAGTGTTATGCCTCTCTCTTTATATCTTAGACCTTATTTGAATAAGTTGACACCTACTGAAATATCTTTCCAAATGGCTGATAAATCAACTACTATACCTGTCGGCATTTGTGAGGATGTGCCCGTTGTGGTTGCGAACGTTACTATTTTAACGGACTTTGTTATTCTTGGTATTCCCGAGGACGATAGTATGTCTATTACTCTTGGAAGACCTTTTCTTAATACTGCAGGGGCTGTTATTGATTGCAATAAAGGCAATGTCACTTTTCATGTTAATGGTAATGAGCATACGGTACACTTTCCGAGGAAACAACCTCAAGTTCATAGTATCAATTCTATCGGAAAAAATTCATCGATTATATTTGGAGGTTTGAATTTCCTCTTCCTACTGTCAAGAAGAAATATGATATACTTATTATTGGGGATGTGCATATCCCTGTTGAGGTAACCTAGTGTTATTCGAAATTTCTCCGGTTTCATGTTAATCGGAATGAGTTTGTTAACAAGACTTGATCAACCTTGTTAGTGGATTCCTTTTGACGAGCATGAGATCGATGAAACTAGAAGCCCAACCTTCTGTACCCTCTCCATACTTTCTGTTATTTAGTTAAAATAAAGTAAAAATAAATAATTTTCTGTCTCTTATCTGATTATCCGTGCAATATAAAAATATCTCGAAAATAAAAGTTCTCCAAATGCACTGAAAATTAAATATGATTTTTTCTAGAATATTTGAGGATTTATGGAACAAAGAACACACCAGGGGGGCCAACCACCTTGCCACGAGGGTGGAGGGCGCACCCACCCCTCTAGGGCGCGCCCCCCTGCCTCGTGGGCCCACGGTGGCCCTCCTCCACTTATTCCTGCACCCATCCTCTTCTTCTTCCTTCCCCAAACACGAAAAACCAACTCAAGCACGAGTTCCAGCCCTCTTTGCTGCCATTTTCGATCTCCTTGCTCAAAGCACCTCTCACAAAACTGTTTGGGGAGATTGTTCCTTGGTATGTGACTCCTCCATTGGTCCAATTAGTTTTTGTTCTAGTGCTTTATTCATTGCAAATTTTTGCTACTTAGGTGACCCTGTTCTTAAGCTTGCATGACAAATTTATATGGTCAAAAGTAGTTTTGATGCATGATATAGGCCCTAGGCACTTGTAGGAGTGGGTGTTATCAATATTATTGAGTTTGGTTTACTTTTATTTTGAAGTTACTAAAAAAAACTTTCAAAATTTTTTCAGAGGAAGAAATATGTTTTGGAAAATGTTCCAAGGTGGTTCTTCAAGGAAGCAAGGACCCAGGCTTGCAATGCGTGATGTTGATGAAGAGCCACCAAGAGACGCTCCAGTGCGACCTTGTGAGTGGCCTTCTGAAAATTTTATGGATCGTGCTGGAATTAAAGAAGAATTTAACGCATATTTGCGTAATGCCGGTCTTGAGGACTTTGAGGCAAACAAATGCCCCCAGTATCATGAGCTCACAAGCTTTTTTGTGAGGAGGTTTGAGTATTCATCTTCGCGTAATTTTCATTCAGTCATGTTTGATCTTCATGACAAATCTTATACCATGGACTTAGAGGATTTCACTTTTGCTTGCAAACTTCCACAATGGGGTAGTGTTAGGGATCCCCATAAATCTGAATTTAGAAACTTTCTTGCTAGTATAACTGTAGGGGAATCTAGAGATATAACGCAAGCTACCATAGGGAGCATTCACTTTCCTGCTATACAGTATTTTGCTCTCTTCATAGGTAGGTGCATAAATGCTAAGGATGAAGCATGTCACATGTGTGTCCCTGACCTTAGCATTCTCAGGAGTGCTGTGTCAGGAGACCAATCTTATCATATGGGAGCCATTGTAGCTCGTAGGTTGCATCATAATAGATATAATGGAGATTTCTTTGGAGGAATTTATGCAACCCGCTTAGCTAATTTTCTTGAGACAGACGTTCATGAAGGAGACATGGAGTTGCCTCCTGCTTATTTAGATTTTGATTCTATGGTTTCTCACCATTTTGTCGAGAGGAACGAATCGCCTCTCTAGTACCGACTAATCTTTGACAGACGCCGTGCTGTCCATATTACTCTCCCTGCTCCTGCTTTCTTTGATTATCAGGCAAGAGGAGGATATACTATTACCAGAGAGGAGGCAGATGAGTACGAGAGGAGAGTGGAGGCCGCTTGTCGCCACACTGCAGCTCGGGAGGCGATAGCCGCTGCATCACAGTACGACCCCAACAACTATTATTATGGATATCAGCCAGGCCAGCCGTAGCCACAGACCAACTTAGGCCAAAAGCCTAAGCTTGGGGGAGTACGTATTTCTCACCGACATTACATTTATGTTCACACACAGTCATTGCTAGATGTCCATGCTCATACTTTTTCATTATATCATCCATGCTAGTTTATTTCCTTTTATGCTTTCTTCTTGTGTGTTTAATAAACCTTAAGAAAAACCAAAAAAATTAGTTATAGCTTTTAATTAATTTACTTTCCATGCTTGTGGTAGTAATTAAAAAGAAAACCCAAAAATATTTCCTGTTCTTCTTTTGCTTGTTGGGAGCTTTCCCGTGTAAATAGTTTTATTTCTTTTCTTTTCTTTGGGGGTCAGTAGGAGAAGACCATGATTAAATTGTTGAGGTGGCTCTTATATGCATTATTGTTTATCTGACAAAAGGGCCCATATTGCTTTGTCTTCTCCTGTTTATTGAATGCCTGCAGATTCCAGCTTAGTCCAATGCACGTGCACTCTTATTATTATTCACATCGTTCGGTCGTGCAAGTGAAAGGAAATTATGATAATATATGATGGACTGACTGAGATGAGAAAAGCTGGTACGAACTCGACCTCTTTTGTTTTTGTAAATATGATGAGTTCATCGTTCTTGATTCAGCTTGTTATGAATAAACATGTTTGCAATGACAATTAGAGATCATAGTTGCTTGTGCCATGCTTGATTAGCTATGAGTTATAATGGTTTACCTTGCGTGCCAACATGCTATTAAAATGGTTATGATGTGGTATGATAGGGTGGTATCCTCATCTGAATGATTTAAGTGACTTGACTTGGCACATGTTCACGCATGTAGTTGAAACAAATCAACATAGCCTTCACGATATTTATGTTCATGGTGGATTATATCCTACTCATGCTTGCATCCAATGTTTATTAATTTTAATGCATGTACATGGCTGTTGTCGCTCTCTAGTTGGTCGCTTACCAGTCTTTTGCTAGCCTTCACCTGTACTAAGCAGGAATACTGCTTGTGCATCCAAACTACTTAAACCCCAAAGTTATTCCACATGAGTCCACTATACCTTCCTATATGCGGTATCTACCTGCCGTTCCAACTAAATTTGTATGTGCCAAACTCTAAACCTTCAAATAATCATCCTGTTTTGTATGCTCGAATAGCTCATGTATCAACTAGGGTTGTCTGTATCTTCCATGTTAGGCGGGTTATTCTCAAGAGGAGTGGACTCTGCTCCTCACTCAGGAGATAAAGGGCTAGTCACCGGGATGCCCAGTCCCATGCTTTATGCAGACTAAATCAAAATAATTGCAAACAAAACTCCCCCTAGGACCTGATGTATGTTGGAGGCACTCGTTGTTTCGAGCAAGCCATGGATTGATGTTTGTTGGTGGAGGGGAGTATAAACTTTACCATTCTGTTTGGGAACCGCCTATAATGTGTGTAGCATGGAAGATATCGCCATCTCTTGGTTGTTATGGTGACAATGAAAGTATACCGCTCAAAATGTTATTAACCTCTATTTCAAAACTGAGCTCTGGCACCTCTACAAATCCCTACTTCCCTCTGCGAAGGGCCTATCTATTTACTTTTATGTTGAGTCGTCACCCTCTTGTTAAAAAGCACAGGCTGGAGAGTGCAGTTGTCATTTGCATTCATTATTGTTAGTTTACATTGGGTGTGACTATGATTGGATCTCTTTTACCATGAATTACAATGTCTAGTCAGTCCTTGATCTTTAAAGGTGCTCTGCATTTATGTTTTGCGGTCTCAGAAAGGGCCAGCGAGATACCATCTTGTTATATCATATTACGATTGTTTTGAGAAAGTGTTGTCATCCGAGATTTATTATTATGGCTTGCTAGTTGATTACGTTATTGATATGGTTAATCATGAGACCTGAGGATTATTGCAAATATGGTTAGTTATAATCTTTGCTGAAAACTTGAATGCTAGCTTGACATATTTACAACAACAAGAGCAAACGGAGTTTGTAAAAGTTTTTCTTTATTTCTTTCAGTTTGTCAACTGAATTGCTTGAGGACAAGCAAGGGTTTAAGCTTTGGGGAGTTCATACGTCTCTGTCGTACCTACTTTTCCAAACACTTTTGCCCTTGTTTTGGACTCTAACTTGTATGATTTGAATGGAACTAATCCGGACTGACGTTGTTTTCAGCAAAATTGCCATGATGTTGTTTTATGTGCAGAAAACAAAAGTTCCCGGAATGACCTGAAACTCCACGGAATATCTTACAATAAATAATAAAAAATCCTCGCCAAAGATGAAGACCAGGGGCCCACACCCTTCTCACGAGGGTGGGGGCACCCCCCCCCCCCCTAGGCGCGCCGCCTACCTCGTGGGCCCCCTGGAAACCCCCCGCCTCCAACTCCAACTCTATATAACTGCTTTCGGGGAGAAAAAAATAGGAGAGAAGAAATCATCGCGTTTTACGATACGGAGCCGCCGCCAAGCCCTAAAACCTCTCGGGAGGGCTGATCTGGAGTCCGTTCGGGGCTCCGGAGAGGGGGGTTCGTCGCCGTCGTCATCATCAACCATCCTCCATCACCAATTTCATTATGCTCACCGCCGAGCATGAGTAATTCCATCGTAGGCTTGCTGGATGGTGATGGGTTGGATGAGATTTATCATGTAATTGAGTTAGTTTTGTTATGGTTTGATCCCTAGTATCCACTATGTTCTGAGATTGATGTTGCTATGACTTTTCTATGCTTAATGCTTGTCACTAGGGCCCGAGTGCCATGATTTCAGATCTGAACCTATTATGTTTTCATCAATATATGACAGTTCTTGATCCTATCTTGCAAGTCTATATTCACCTATCATGTGTTATGATCCGTTAACCCCGAAGTGACAATAATCGGGATACTTACCGGTGATGACCGTAGTTTGAGGAGTTCATGTGTTCACTGTGTGCTAATGCTTTGTTCCGGTTCTCTATTAAAAGGAGGCCTTAATATCCCTTAGTTTCCATTAGGACCCCGCTGCCACAGGAGGGTAGGACAAAAGATGTCATGCAAGTTCTTTTCCATAAGCACGTATGACTATATTCGGAATATATGCCTACATTACATTGACGAATTGGAGCTAGTTCTGTTTCACCCTATGTTATGACTGTTACATGATGAACCGCATCCGGCATAATTATCCATCATTGATCCAATGCCTACGAGCTTTCCATATACTGGTTTACGCTTATTTACTTTCCCGTTGCTATTGTTACAATCGCTACAAAATACCAAAAACATTACTTTTCTTTCATTACTCTTTTGTTACCGTTACCATCACTATATATCATATTACTTTGCTACTAAATACTTTGTTGCCGATACTAAGTTTCCAGGTGTGGTTGAATTGACAACTCAGCTGCTAATACTTGAGAATATTCTTTGGCTTCACTTGTGTCGAATCAATAAATTTGGGTTGCATACTCTACCCTCGAAAGCTGTTGCGATCCCCTATACTTGTGGGTTATCAATGGGCATGGGCCTAGCCCATGACCGATTCCGCGAATAGCCCATGGTCCAACGTCTCGGATAGTGGTACTTCCGTAGGTGACTCGTCAATTAATTAACCATTACTGACCGGCAACTATAAGCTTCGGCTCGGCTCATTCCTGCAAGCCGCAACCCACGGCGCACGCGCGTCATGACGAGGCGAGGCGAGGTGAGGCGTGGTGGGCGGCAGAGGAGGAGGAGCGTGCGTGTACAGCCCCTATTCCCAAGCTCCCAATAGCAAGTGGTGGAGCAACCCATATAAAGAGGTCTCACTCTTCTTACTATAGCAGTATGGTACTAAACTTAACACACTTCCCACCACCTGACGTACACATGCATGGCTCTTAGAGATTAACCAGGGATTATTGTCTTATATGGGCCTAATCCCATCCATAATTCATCAATCCCGAACCAGATCTCGAGGCACATAAGTTTGTCAACTGTTCCAAACAATGTTTGATATACCAGAATTTTCAATGGAGACTGTTAAGTTGAATTTCCACCTAGAACAATAGGATTAGACTTCTTCACAACTGAACAATGGACTATGCCTTGAATTGTCAGTTTGGCGTGTAGAAGTTTCACCTATTGTCAGCTGATATGTGGCTGCCGAAGGCTAAACCCCATGGGTGGAGCTTATTAGTCATACTCCGTACCTTCCATGAGCTTCCTAGAGATCACCCAATCTCATAGACTGTGACCAGTAGTCGGGCTCACATAGGTGTGTTTCTCCAAAGAATGTTGTGTAGGTTAGCTTCTTGCTTACATAAGCTTTGGAACACATTAAGACAAAAGCAAGCTTGTCTTACAAAATTGAGAGTATTATTGCATCTCCAACGGAGTGGGTTAACTAAGGATACTCTCCTCAGTTGACCGTTGGATTGTTTTCCCAGTTCCTAATTCACGGGATCTCCGATCACATACGTTGGGTTAACCCCATGGTAACTTACGTGAGTCTCATACCCATCTCCCTCGATGCATTTTCTATCACAATTTGTGATAGCCCTTTCGTAAAATGGTCTGCCAGATTCGTAGCCATCTGGATATAATCCAACGCTATCACTATGGAGTTTCTTGATTTTCTTATAGATTTTAATCTTTTTCTTATGTGCTTTGTGGATTTCATGTTGTCCTTTGAACTCTTCGCTTTGGCAATCACCGTTTGATTATCACAGTTCATAAGGACAACTGAGACTAGTTTATCAACCACTCGCAAATCCATCAAAAGCTCTCTAATGTTGTGAATTCTGCTTCCATGGTCGATCTCGTTAAGATCGTCTGCTTGCAAGACTTCCAAGAAACAGCACCACCACCAAGTGTGAATACATATCCACTTGTGGATTTCATCTCATCGGCATCAGATATCCAATTCAAATCACTATACCCCTCAAGTACCATCGGGTACCCAGAATAGTGAATTCCATAGTTCACAGTACCTTGCAAATAACGCATCACTCGCTTAATAGCATGCCAATGCACATCTCCTGGATTGAAAACAAATCGGCTCAGTTTGCACACAGCAAATGAGATGTCATGACGAGTAGCACAAGCTAGGTACATGAGTGAACCAAGCACTTGAGAATATCTCAATTGATCTACGGCCGTGCCTTTGAACATTCGAATCCACATGCTAGGATCATATGGTGTTGTAGAATGTTTGCAGTCCGAATATCCAAAACGGCTCAGAATCTTCTCAACATCGTGGGATTGCAAAAGTGTAATTCCATGCTCACTATTTCTTAACAACAAAGCTAGAAGATGTCAAAGTTGTATTAAACTTGTCATGCAATTTCTTAGGCGGTTGTTTCAGGCCATACAAAGATTTCACTAGCTTGCATACCTTTCTTTTCTAACCATTTATTAAAAATCCATATGGTTGTTGCATGTAAATTTCCCAGTTCAGCTCTCCGTCAAGGAAATCTGTCTTAATGTCCATCGGATGAACGAGAAGACCATGCGAGGCAGCCAAAGCAAGTAACACTCGAATGGTTGTCAGCCTAGCCACAGTTGACTAAGTATCGACGAAATCCTCTTCTTCCTTTTCGGTATAACCTTTGGCCACATGGCTAGCCTTGTACTTCCCAACAGTACCATCGGGCCTAAGCTTCCTCTTGAACACCCACTTACATCCCAATGGTTGGCAACCATAAGGATGATCAGTGATCTCCCATGTGTCATTAGCCATGATGGAATCCATCTCACTACGGACCACATCCTTCTAGTAGTCAGCATCCGGAGATGCATAAGCTTCTAAAATGGAACTAGGAGTGTCATCATCCATGAGTTACATGAGGAAATAATCACCAAAAAACTTTGCAGTCCTTTGTCTCTTGCTCCTAACAGGAGCTTCCTCATCATCCTTCGTGAAACTTTCATCACTTTTATGTTCACAGTATTCCATCGGAATGGAAGGTTCAAGAGTCTCATCAGATTCCAGTCTATAAGTTCTTTGCATATCTCTCATGAGGAAAATATCTTCGAAGAATGTAGCATCCTTAGACTCTATAATTGTACCGACCTTCTGGTCAGGTACCTCAGATTTCACTACTAGAAATCTATAGCCAACACTATTTTAGCGTAGCCCAAATTAAAGCAGTCCATGGTCTTTGGTCCAAGCTTATGCTTTTTTAGGATCGGTACATTGACTTTCGCCAAACAGCCCCAAGTGCGCAAGTAAGAGAGTGTTGTTCTTTTCATTTCCCGTTGCTCATATGGAGTAGTCTCATTATCCTTCGTAGGAACTTTATTCAGGAGATGACATGATGTCAATACAGCCTCCCCCCACTATGCCTTGGATAAACCCGATGTATCTAACATGGCGTTAGCCAAATCTATTAGAGTATGTTTTTTTCGTTCGGCAACCCCATTTGACTGGGGTGAATAGGGAGGCGTCCTCTCATGAATAATACCATGTTCCGCATAGAATAAATGGAACTCACTAGAAAAGTACTCTCCACAACAATCAGACCGGACTAGTTTTATTTTCTTCTCAAGTTGGTTCTCAACTTCAGCCTTATAGATTTTAAATTAGTGTAGAGCCTCATCCTTTGTATTTAACAAATACACATAACAGAATCTAGTGGAATCATCAATCAAAGTCATGAAGTATTTCTTTCCACCTTTAGTCAACACACCATTCATCTCATAGAGATCTGAATGTATGAGCACTAGTGGTGCCAAGTGTCTCTCCTTCGCAGGCTTGTGGGGCTTACGAGGTTGCTTTGCTTGCACACACGCGTGGCACTTAGAGCCTTTGTCTAAAGTGAACACGGTATTAGATCCATCTTAGCTAGCCGCGTCATACAACTCAAATTTATGTGACAAAGACGTGAATGCCAAACCTCACATTCGTTCACATTAGAATGAATTTGGTTCACGACTTTATTACAGAAATCCTCCAGGGAAAGGCAGAACAAGCCACGACAATCATATCGTTTTCCAACAAATAGTCCATACCGAGATACGACTACTTTGTTAGACTCAAATACTAACTTAAACCCTTCTTTACATAGAAGGAAGCCACTAACGAGATTCTTCTTGATGGAAGGGACATGCTGCACGATCTTTCCTGAAGTAAACTTCATATCTATCGTGCCAACACCATGAACAGAAGCATGTGAGCCATTCCTCCTCAGGACGGAACAATCTCGTGTGACCTGGTAAGAAGAAAACAAAGACACATCAGCACACACATGAATATGGGCCCAGTGTCAACCCACCAATCGGTGGATTGACAAACTGAAAGTACGGTAAACAAATTACCATACCCTGATGCCCCATCATTGTTGCTCAGAGTGACATTGACAGACTTGGCATCCTATCCTGGCTTCTTGTACTTGTTTGGGCACTTGCTTGCCCAATGTTCCTCTGAACCACAAGTAAAGCAGTCATCTCTCTTTTTGTCTTTCTTCTTACCCTTCTTCTTAAAGGTGGTATTCTACTGGACAGAGTTCTTTCGCTTGAACTTGTGGAAGTTCTTCTGCACCACATTGGCACTAGAAGAACCCGCTGCCCCTTTCATGTGTGAGTCCTTTGCTCTTGAGTTCTGCTCAACACTTAGATGACCGGTGACATCCTCAGCAGAGAATTCACGTCTCAAGTGCTTGAGATAAGTAGCAAAGTTCCTCCATCCAGGAGGGAGTTTTGAAATAATGGAACCTGCGACAAACTTGTCCGGTAACTCACAATTCAGAAGCTCCAGCTCCTTAGCGATGCATTGTATCTCATGGGCCTAGTCCAATACAGAATGGTTATCAACCATTTTGTAATCATAGAACTGCTCCATAGCATACAAATCACTCCCAGCATTAGTTGAAGCAAATATGCCCTAGAGGCAATATTAAAGTTGTTATATATATATCCTTATATGATGATAAATGTTTATTATTCATTCTAGAATTGTATTAACCAGAAACTTAGTAAATGTGTGAATACATAGACAAACAAAGTGTCCTTAGTATGCCTCTACTTGACTAGCTAGTTAATCAAAGATGGTTAAGTTTCCTAGCCATGGACATGTGTTGTCATTTGATGAACGGGATCACGTCATTAGAGAATGATGTGATGGACAAGACCCATCCGTTAGCTTAGCATAATGATCATTCAGTTTTATTGCTACTGCTTTCTTCATGACTTATACTGTTCCTCTGACTATGAGATTATGCAACTCCCAAATACCGGAGGAACACCTTGTGTGCTATCAAACATCACAACGTAACTGGATGGTTATAAAGATGCTCTACAGGTGTCTCCGATGGTGTTTGTTGAGTCGGCATAGATCAAGATTAGGATTTGTCACTCCGTCTATCGGAGAGGTATCTCTGGGCCCTCTCGGTAATGCACATCACTATAAGCCTTGCAAGCAATGTGACTAACGAGTTAGTTGCGGGATGTTCCATTACGGAACGAGTAAAAAAACTTGTTGGTAACGAGATTGAACTAGGTACGATGATACCGACGATCGAATCTCGGGCAAGTAACATACCGATGACAAAGGGAACAATGTATGTTGTTATGCGGTTTGACCGATAAAGATCTCCGTAGAATATGTAGGAACCAATATGAGAATCTAGGTTCCGCTATTGGTTATTGACCGGAGACATGTATCGGTCATGTCTACATAGTTCTCGAACCCGTAGGGTCCGCACGCTTAATGTTCGGTGACGATCGGTATTATGAGTTTATGTGTTTTGATGAACCGATGGTTGTTCGGAGTCTGATACGTCTCCAATGTATCTATAATTTTTGATTGTTCCATGCTATTATATTATATATTTTGCATGTTTAATGGGCTTTAATATACCTTTTTATATTATTTTTGGGACTAACCTACTAACCAAAGGCCCAGTACAAATTGTTGTTTTTTTCCTATTTCAATGTTTCGCAGAAAAGGAATATCAAACAGAATCCAAATGGAATGAAACATTCAGGAGAGTTATTTTTGGAACAAGTGCAATCCAGGAGACTTGGAGTGGACTTCAAGGAAGAAACGAGGCGGCCACGAGGTAGGAGGGCGCGCCCAGGGGGGTAGGCACGCCCCCACCCTCATGGGCCCCACGTGGCTCTGCTGACCTACTTCTTTCGCCTATATATACTCATATACCTTGAAAACATCCGTGAGCACTACGAAACCCTATTTCCACCGTCGCAACCTTCTGTACCCATGAGATCCCATCTTGGGGAATTTTTCCGGTGCTCCGCCGGAGGGGGAATCAATCACGGAGGGCTTCTACATCAACACCATAGCCTCTCCCATAATGTGTGAGTAGTTTACCATAGACCTTCGGGTCCATAGTTATTAGCTAGATGGCTTCTTCTGTCTCTTTGGATCTCAGTACAAAGTTCTCCTCGATTCTCTTGGAGATCTATTCGATGTAATTCTTTTTGCGGTGTGTTTGTCGAGATCCGATGAATTGTGGGTTTATGATCAAGATTATCTATGAACAATATTTGATTCTTCTTTGAATTCTTTTATGCATGATTTAATATCTTTGCAACTCTTTTTGAATTATCAGTTTGGTTTGGCCTACTAGATTGATCTTTCTTGCAATGGGAGAAGTGCTTAGCTTTGGGTTCAATCTTGCAGTGTCATTTCCCAGTGACAGCAGGGGCAGCAAGGCACGTATTGTGTTGTTGCCATCGAGGACAAAAAGATGGGTTTTATATCATATTGCTTGAGTTTATCCGTCTGCATCATGTCATCTTGCCTAATGCGTTACTCTGTTCTTATGAACATAATACTCTAGATGCATGCTGGATAGCGGTCGATGTGTGGAGTAATAGTAGTAGATGCAGAATCGTTTCGGTCTAATTGTCGCGGACGTGATGCCTATATACATGATCATGCCTAGATATTCTCATAACTATGTGCTTTTCTATCAATTGCTCAATAGTAATTTGTTCACCCATAGTAGAATTTGCTATCTTGAGAGAAGCCACTAGTGAAACCTTTGCCCCCCGGGTCTATCTTCCATCATATTATTTTCCTATCCACTTGCAATTTATCCCGTTGTTTATTTTGCAATCTTTATTTTCCAATCTATACAATAAAAATACCAAAAATGTTTATCTTATTATCTTTATCAGATCTCACTTTCGTAAGTGGCCGTGAAGGGATTGACAACCCCTTTACCGCGTCGATTGCAAGGCTCTTGTTTGTTTGTGCAGGTACTAGGGACTTGCGTGTTACCTCCTACTGGATTGATACCTTGGTCCTCAAAAACTGAGGGAAATACTTACGCTACTTTGCTGCATCACCCTTTTATCTTCAAGGGAGAACCAACGCATGCTCAAGAGGTAGCAGAGTCCCGGATTTGATCACGGACATGACGAGGAGTCTCGAAATGGTCGAGACATAAAGATTGATATATCGGAAGCCTATGTTTCGGCATCGGAATGGTTCCGGATGAGTTTGGGCATTTTCCGAAGTACTCGGAGGTTACCGAAACCCCCCAGCGAGTATATGGGCCTTATTGGGCTTTAGGGGAAAGAGAGAGGGGCTGCCTAGGGCAGGCCGCCCCCCAAGGCCTAGTCCGAATTGGACTAGGGGGAGGGGTGGCGCCCCCTCCTTCCTTCTATTCTCTCCTTCCCTTCCTTCTCTCCTACTCCTACTTGGAAAGGGGGGAATCCTACTCTTGGTGGGAGTAGGACTTGATGTCTACTACACAACCTTCTTCTTGTAGACGTTGTTGGGCCTCCAAGTGCAGAGGTTTGTAGGACAGTAGCAAATTTCCCTTAAGCGGATGACCTAAGGTTTATCAATCCTTGGGAGGCGTAGAATGAAGATGGTCCCTCTCAAACAACCCTGCAACCAAATAACAAAGATTCTCTTTTGTCCCCAACACACCCAATACAATGGTAAATTGTATATGTGCACTAGTTCGGCGAAGAGATGGTGATACAAGTGCAATATGGATGGTAGATATATGTTTTTGTAATCTGAAATTATAAAAGCAGCAAGGTAACTAATGATAAAAGTGAGCGTAAACGGTATTGCAATGCTAGGAAACAAAGCCTAGCGTTCATACTTTCACTAGTGCAAGTTCTCTCAATAATAATAACATAATTGGATCATATAACTATCCCTCAACATGCAACAAAGAGTCACTCCAAAGTCACTAATAGCGGAGGACAAACGAAGAGATTATGGTAGGGTACGAAACCACCTCAAAGTTATCCTTCCTGATCGATCTATTCCAGAGTTCGTACTAGAATAACACCTTAAGACACAAATCAACCAAAACCCTAATGTCGCCTAGATACTCCAATGTCACCTCAAGTATCTGTGGGTATGATTATACGATATGCATCACACAATCTCAGATTCATCTATTCAACCAACACAAAGAACTTCAAAGAGTGCCCCAAAGTTTCTACCGGAGAGTCAAGACGAAAACGTCTGCCAACCCCTATGCATAAGTTCACGAGGTCACGAAACTCGCAAGTTGATCACCAAAACATACATCAAGTGGATCACATGATATCCCATTGTCACCACAGATAAGCACATGCAAGACATACATCAAGTGTTCTCAAATCCTTAAAGACTCAATCCGATAAGATAACTTCAAAGGGAAAACTCAATCCATTCCAAGAGAGTAGAGGGGGATAAACATCATAAGATCCAACTATAATAGCAAAGCTCGTGATACATCAAGATTGTATCACCTCAAGAACACGAGAGAGAGAGAGAGAGATCAAATACATAGCTACTGGTACATACCCTCGGCCCCGAGGGTGAGCTACTTCCTCCTCCTCATGGAGAGCGTCGGGATGATGAAGATGGCCACCGGTGCGGGATCCCCCCCTCCGACAGGGTGCCGAAACAGGGTCCCGATTGGTTTTTGGTGGCTACAGAGGCTTGCGGCAGCGGAACTCCCGACCTATTCTGTTTCTTGATGGATTTAGGGTATATGGACATATATAGGCGAAAGAAGTCGGTCAGGGGAGCCACGAGGGGCCCACGAGGGTGGGGGCGCGCCTCCCTGCCTCGAGGCTTCCTCGAAGCTTCCTGACGTCTACTCCAAGTCTCCTGGATTGCTTCTGTTCCAAAAATAACTCTCCCGAGGGTTTCATTCCGTTTTGAATCAGTTTGATATTCCGTTTCTTCGAAACACTGAAATAGGCAAGAAAACAGCAATTTGGGTTGGGCCTCTGGTTAATAGGTTAGTCCCAGCAATAATATAAAAGTGTTTAGTAAAGCCCATAAACATCCAAAACAGATAACATAATAGCATGAAACAATCAAAAATTATAGATACGTTGGAGACGTATCAAGCATCCCCAAGCTTAACTCCTGCTCGTCCTCGAGTAGGTAAATGATAAAAACATAATTTTTGATGTGGAATGCTACCTATCATAATTATCAACGTAATTTTCTTTATTGTGTCAAGAATATTCAGATTCAAGACAAAAGTTTAATATTGACATCAAAATAATAATACTTCAAGCATACTAACAAAGTAATCATGTCTTCTCAAAATAACATGGCCAAAGAAAGCTATCCCTACAAAATATTTAAATCACGCACAACCCCGATGACATGCCAAGCAATTGTTTCATACTTTTGATGTTCTCAAACTTTTTCAATCTTCACGCAATACATGAGTGTGAGCCATGGACATAGCACTATGGTGGAATAGAATGGTGGTTGTGGAGAAGACAAAAAGGAGAAGATAGTCTCACATCAACTAGGCGTATCAACGGGCTATGGAGATGCCCATCAATAGATATCAATGTGAGTGAGTAGGGATTGTCATGCAACGGATGCACTAGAGTTATAAGCGTATGAAAGCTCAAAAAGAAACTAAGTGGGTGTGCATCCAACTCGCTTGCTCATGAAAACCTAGGGCATTTTGAGGAAGCCCATCATTGGAATATACAAGCCAAGTTCTATAATGAAAAATTCCCACTAGTATATGAAAGTGACAACATAGGAGACTCTCTATCATGAAGATCATGGTCCTACTTTGAAGCACAAGTGTGGAAAAAGGATAGTAACATTGTCCCTTCTCTCTTTTTCTCTCATTTTTTGGGCCTTCTTCCCTTTTTTTGGCCTCTTTTTTTTCGTCCAGAGTCTCATCCCGACTTGTGGGGGAATCATAGTCTCCATCATCCTTTCCTCACTGGGACAATGCTCTAGTAATGATGATCATCACACTTCTTTTTACTTAAAACTCAAGAATTACAACTCAATACTTAGAACAAAATATGAGTCTATGTGAATTCCTCCGGTGGTGTACCGGGATGTGCAATGACTCATGAGTGACATTTATGAAAGAATTATGAATGGTGGCTTTGCCACAAATACGATGTCAACTACATGATCATGCAAAGCAATATGACAATGATGGAGTGTGTCATAATAAACGGAGCGGTGGAAAGTTGCATGGCAATATATCTCGGAATGGCTATGGAAATGCCATAATAGGTAGGTATGGTGGCTGTTTTCAGAAAGGTAAATGGTGGGTTTATGGTACTGGCGAAAGTTGCGCGATACTAGAGAGGCTAGCAATGGTGGAAGGGTCAGAGTGTGTATAATCCATGGACTCAACATTAGTCATAAAGAACCCACATACTTATTGCAAAAATCTATTAGTTATCGAAACAAAGTACTACGCGCATGCTCCTAGGGGGATAGATTGGTAGGAAAAGACCATCGCTCGTCCCCGGCTGCCACTCATAAGGAAGACAATCAATAAATATATCATGCTCCGACTTCATCACATAACGGTTCACCATACGTGCATGCTACGGGAATCACAAACTTTAACAAAAGTATCTCTCAAATTCACAACTACTCAACTAGCATGACTCTAATATCACCATCTCCATATCTCAAAACAATTGTCAAGTATCAAACTTCTCATAGTATTCAATGCACTTATATGAAAGTTTTTATTATGCCTAAAAGCAAATTACCATGCTATTCCAAAGGACTCTCAAAATAATATAAGTGAAGCATGAGAGATCAATTATTTCTATAAAATAAAACCACCACCGTTCTCTAAAAGATATAAAGCACTAGAGCAAAAACTATATAGCTCAAAAGATATAAGTGAAGCACATGAATGAATAACAAACTACTCCGAAAGATATAAGTGAAGATCAATGAGTAGTTAAATAATTATTTAGCTATGTGAAGACTCTCCCATTTAATAATTTCAGATCTTGATACTTTATTCAAACAGCAAGCAAAACAAAATAAAATGACATCTAAGAATAGAAAACATCATGTCAAGAAGCAAAAACTTAGGATCAATCGATACTAACTGATAGTTATTGAAGAAGAAAGGTGGGATGCCAACCAGGGCATCCGCAAGCTTAGACGCTTGAGACTTCTTGAAATATTATCTTGGGATGCCTTGGGCATCCCCAAGCTTGATCTTTTGTGTCTCCTTAATTCATCTCATATCACGATCTCCCTAAATCTCAAAAGCTTCATCCACACAAAACTCAACAAGGACTCGTGAGATAAGTTAGTATAAACCAATGCAAAAACCATATCATACCCTTCTGTAGGAAATCACTAAAATTATTAATCAACATTGCATACTAAATGCCTCCGCATATTTAATAGTCCTATCCTCAAATATAATCATTAAGCAAGCAAACATATGCAAACAATGCAAACATAACAGCAATCTGCCTAAACAGGACAGTCTGTGAAGAATGCAGAAAGATCCATACTTCCCTAGCTCCAAAAATTATGAAAGAAAATTCCCACTGTATTGAATTTCTCAGAGATTATTATGCAAAAGGTTTCAACATTTTATCACATTCTGACTTTTCTAGGGAATTTTTGCAACAGTGGTAAACTTTCTGTTTTCAAACAGCAACATGTAGACTTGTAAAATAGGCATAGTAAAGGCCATCAATGCCACTTTTATTGAAATAAAATATGCAAAACATTTTTCTAAATAAAAGCAAGAAAATCCTAACAAAATAAATTGACGCTCCAAGCAAAACACATATCATGTGATGAATAAAAATATAGCTCCAAGTAAAGTTACCGATGAACGAAGACAAAAGAGGGGATGCCTTCCGGGGCATCCCCAAGCTTAGGCTCTCGGTTGTCCTTGAATATTACCTTGGGGTGCCTTGGGCATCCCCAAGATTAGGCTCATTTAAACTCCTTATTCCATAGTCCATCGAATCTTTACCCAAAACTTGAAAACTTCACAACACAAAACTTAACAGAAAACTCGTGAGCTCCGTTAGTAAAAGAAAACAAACCGCCACTTCAAGGTAATGTAATGAACTCATTCTTTATTTATATTCGTGTTAAACCTACTGTATTCCAACTTCTATATGGTTCATAAACTCTATTACTAGCCATAGATTCATCAAAATAAGCAAACAACACACGAAAAACAGAATCTGTCAAAAACAGAACAGTCTGTAGTAATCTGTAGGTTTCGAATACTTCTGGAACCCCAAAAATTCTAAAATAAATTGCTGGACGTGAGGAATTTATATATTAATCATATGAAAAAAGAATTAACTCAATATCAGTCTCCATTAAAACTTAGAAGCAAATCTCATGAGCGTTAAAGTTTCTGTTTTTTACAGCAAGATCGCAAAGACTTTCCCCAAGTCTTCCCAAAGGTTCTACCTGGCACAAACACTAATTAAAAGCATAAAACCACATCTAAACAGAGGCTAGATGAATTATTTATTACTAAACAGGAACAAAAGGCAAGGAACAAAAATAAAATTGGGTTGCCTCCCAACAAGCGCTATCGTTTAACGCCCCTAGCTAGGCATGATGATTTCAATGATGCTCACATAAAAGATAAGAATTGAAATATAAAGAGAGCATCATGAAAAATATGACTAGCACATTTAAGTCTAACTCAGTTCCTATTCATAGGTATTTTGTGAGCAAACAACTTGTGGGAACAAGAATCAACTTGCATAGGAAGGTAAAATAAGCATAACTTTAAAACTTTAAGCACATAGAGAGGAAACTTGATATTATTGCAATTCCTATAAGCATATATTCCTCCCTCAGAATAAATTTCAGTAGCATCATGAATGAATTCAACAATATAACCATCACATAAAGCGTTATTTTCATGATCTACAAGCATAGAAATTGTATTACTCTCCACACAAGCAAAATTCTTCTCATTCGGAGTAGTGGGAGTATCATAAGTGACTCGAATACTATAAATTGTTTCCACATTAAAAGAGTAATGTTCAGAAAAAGGGTCATCATAATCATGACAAGTTTTAATAGAATCATCACTACTTTTATAGCATACGTATCATCATAATAATTATCATAGATAGCAACTTTGTTCACATAATCAATTGGAACCTCTTCCAAAATAGTGGATTCATCACTAAATAAATTCATGACATCTCCAAATCCACTTTCATAATTACCACAATAAGATTGAACACCCTCCAAAATAGTGGGATCATTATTTCCTAAAGTTGACACTCGTCCAAACCCACTTTTATCAATATAATCATCATAAATAGGAGGCATGCTATCATCAAAATAAATTTGCTCATCAAAACTTGGGGGACAAAAAATATCATATTCATCAAACATAGGTTCCCCAAGCTTGTGGATTTGCATATCATTAGCATCATGGATATTCAGGGAATTCATACTAACAACATTGCAATCATGCTCATCATCCAAAGATTTAGTGCCAAACATTCTAATGCATTCTTCTTCTAACACTTCGGCACAATTATCAGAATCCTTATTTTCATGAAAGATATTAAAAAGATGAAGCATATGAGGTACCCTTAATTCCATTTTTTGTAGTTTTCTTTTATAGACTAAACTAGTGATAAAACAAGAAACTAAAAGATTTAATTGAAAGATCTAAAGATATACCTTCAAGAGCTAACCTCCCCGGCAACGGCGCCAGAAAAGAGCTTGATGTCTACTACAAAACTTTCTTATTGTAGACGTTGTTGGGCCTCCAAGTGCAGAGGTTTGTAGCACAGTAGCAAATTTCCCTCAGGTGGATGACCTAAAGTTTATCAATCCATGGGAGGCGTAGGATGAATATGGTCTCTCAAACAACCCTGCAACCAAATAACAAAGAGTCTCTTGTGTCCCCAACACACCCAATACAATGGTAAATTGTATGGGTGCACTAGTTGATACAAATGCAATATGGATGGTAGATGTAGGTTTTTGTAATCTGAAATTATAAAAACAGCAAGGTAACTAACAATAAAAGTGAGTGTAAACGGTATTGCAATGCTAGGAAACAAGGCCTAAAGTTCATACTTTCACTAGTGCAAGTTCTCTCAGCAATAATAACATAATTGGATCATATAACTATCCCTCAACATGCAACAAAGAGTCACTCCAAAGTCACTAATAGCGGAGAACAAATGAAGAGATTATGGTGGGGTACGAAACCACCTCAAAGTTATCCTTTCTAATCGATCTATTCAAGAGTTCGTACTAGAATAACACCTTACGAGACAAATCAACCAAAACCCTAATGTCACCTAGATACTCCAATGTCACCTCAAGTATCTGTGAGTATGATTATATGGTATGCATCACACAATCTTAGATTCATCTATTAAACCAACACAAAGAACTTCAAAGAGTGCCCCAAAGTTTCTACCGGAGAGTCAAGACGAAAACGTGTGCCAACCCCTATGCATAAGTTCACGAGGTCACGGAACTCGCAAGTTGATCACCAAAACATACATCAAGTGGATCACGTGATATCCCATTGTCACCACAGATAAGCACATGCAAGACATACATCAAGTGTTCTCAAATCCTTAAAGACTCAATCCGATAAGATAACTTCAAAGGGAAAACTCAATCCATTACAAGAGAGTAGAGGGGGAGAAAAATCATAAGATCCAACTATAATAGCAAAGCTCGCGATACATCAAGATCGTATCACCTCAAGAACACGAGAGAGAGAGAGAGAGAGAGATAAAACACATAGCTACTGGTACATACCCTCAGCCCCGAGTGTGAACTACTCTGTCCTTGTCATGGAGAGCGCCGGGATGATGAAGATGGCCACCGGTGAGGGACTCCCCCTCCGGCAGGGTGCCGGAACAGGGTCCCGATTGCTTTTTGGTGGCTATAGAGGCTTGCGGCGGCGGAACTCCCGATCTATTCTATTCCTTGATGTTTTTAGGGTATATGGACATATATAGGCGAAAGAAGTCGGTCAGGGGAGCCACGAGGGGCCCACGAGGGTGGGGGCACGCCTCCCTGCCTCATGGCTTCCTCGAAGCTTCCCTGATGTCTACTCCAAGTCTCCTAGATTGCTTCCATTCCAAAAGTAACTCTCCCGAAGGTTTCATTCCGTTTGGACTCCGTTTGATATTCCTTTTCTTCGGAACACTGAAATAGGCAAGAAAGCAACAATTTGGGTTGGGTCTCCGGTTAATAGGTTAGTCCCAAAAATAATATAAAAGTGTTTGGTAAAGCCCACAAACATCCAAAACAGATAATATAATAGCATGAAACAATCAAAAATTATAGATACGTTGAGACGTATCAGGACTCCCTGGGGTGCGCCATAGTAGAGGGCCGGCCCTCCCCCTCCTCCACTCCTTTATATACGGGGGAGGGCGGCACCCCATGAACACACAAGTTGATCATTGATCCCTTAGCCGTGTGTGGTTCCCCCCTCCACCATAATCCACCTCGGTCATATCATATCGGTGCTTAGGCGAAGCCCTGTTCTGGTAGCATCATCATCACCGTCATCCCGCTGTCGTGCTGACAAATTCTCCCTCGACACTCGGCTGGATCGTGAGTTCGTGGGACGTCACCGAGCCAAACGTGTGCAGATCGCGGAGGTGCCATACTTTCGGTACTAGGATCGGTCGATCGTGAAGACATATGACAACATTAACCGCGTTGCCATAATGCTTCCGCTTATGGTCTACGAGGGTACGTGGACAACACTCTCCCCTCTCGTTGCTATGCATCACCATGATCTTGCGTGTGCGTAGGAATTTTTTTGAAATTACTACGTTCCCCAACAGTAGTTGCGCCGAACTTAGCTTCGAGCGCATCCCACAAGTTTTTGGCAACACGCATATGGAGATACGCGTCGACTAGCTTGTCTCCAATCACAGTAAGAACGGCTCCCACAAAGATGGTGGTTGCCTCCCTAAACGCATTCTCCTATTCAGGAGCAATCGTTACCATGGGAGACACACCACCAACCCAGAACACGTTCATTGTTGTGAGCCACAAGGTAGTCCTCGTTTGCCAATGCTTAAAATGTGTCCCGATAAACTTTTTCGGTTTCAGTGTAGCGGTGAAACCATGAGTCGAAAAGTGCCTAAAATAAGGTTTTTGGATTTTTGGAAATATTAGCACTTTTCCGACTAATCTAATCCACGAGTGTCGGGGATATACCCCGTGGTATGACCCGGCCGGAATGACCTACCCGGATCTCTCCACTCACTGATGACCCGGCCGAGCCAGGTGACTCATTGGTGACCCGGCAGGCAGATCAGTGGAGCGATAAGACCCGAAGGCCCAGAAGGCGATTCATGGAAGGCCGGCTTGTGTTATGGTGGGTCGGCTTAAGATGAAAGGCATAAGGAATATTCCCTTACAAAGGAAGCAAGAATAGGACTCCACGTGTAATAGAGTAGTCCTAGTCCTACTAGGACTCCACATGTAACCCGCCCCTCCAACTTATATAAGGAGGGCCAGGGAACCCCAAGAGGGACAAGTTTCACCAGTTGGACAAGTTAGGGTTAGATAGACAAGTCTATAGCTCTCGAGATAGAGCACCCTTGTAATCATGATCATCATCATCAATGAAGCAGGATGTAGGCTTTTACCTCCACCGTGAGGGGCCGAACCTGGGTAAAAACCTCGCGTCTGTCGTCCCAATCAACCCCTCTCAAGCTACCACATAGATGCGTTGGCCTCACGACTAAGTCCTGAAACTAAGGACATCTGTCGTGACAAATCCACGACAACGAGTAAGCAGTAAACATGGAAAATATGGTACGCATCTCATACCAATACCTAAGCGTGTGAGCGTGTACAGTACATAGAACTGAAACATCTACGAACATCATATATACGGCTAGCACATGTATGAGTAAACGAGGGATGAATAGATCATACCCCCCGGTTGGCCAGGCCAACGCGGCGGCGGCAGTAGCAGCCTCAGTGTCGTTCGTGGCCTTCTTGTTGGCTGTGGCGTCTTCGACCATGGTGTCGATGTAGGGGAAGTACTAGAAGCAGAGGCGGACGGAGACAGTGACAGATTGGGAGCAGTCGCTCGAGACACTCCCCAAACACCTTATTGCCGTTCTCCCAGGAAGGATCTTGAACGACAGCGTTCCGGAGGCACCTGCTCTCCCGACCAACCGTGCATGCGGACGTCATGATGCGATCGCCGGAAGCAGCATAGAGAGAGGAATAATAGATGACGGCTAGGGTTGTGCGAGAGGGAGTGAGTGAACTAAGTTAGGGTTCACTCCACTAGCCAGTGCCTTCTTATATAGGTTGTCGGGTAGATGGGCCTTGGCTCAGGCCCATGACCGAGTCCACGAACAACCCACATTCCAAGATTAATTAATCATTACTGACCGACAAAAATAAGCTTCGACTCAGCTCATTCCTACAACACCCGGCGCGCGCATGCGCGCATCAATGACAAGGCGAGGCGGGTGGCGGAGGAGGAGGAGCGCTCTTGTACAACTCCTATTCCCAAGCTCCCAATAGCAAGTGGTGGAGCAGCCCTTATGAAGAAGTCTCGCTCTTCTTACTGTAGCAGTATGGTACTAAATTTCCCACACTTCCCACCATTTGCCATACACATGCATGGGCCTTAGAGATTAACTAGGGATTATTGTCTTATATGGGCCTAAACCCATCCATAATCCATCAGCATCGCCCTGATGCAGAGGCCGGGGTTCATCCTCTTTCGAAACTAGTTAACAAGACTTGATTTTAATTAGAATCTAGTGATAGTTTATGGGGATGCTAAGGTGGAACGGAAGCCTAGCTTCCTCATTGAGCTATCCAATGTCATTAGGAGGTCTCAGTTTCCACTAGTTGTTGTTGTTAGGGATTTTAACATGTCTAGGATGGACAGCGACAAGAATAAACCTAGGTCTTGAATAGATGTAGCATTTTATTTAACTTGTATTTCACAAGGTGACCTCAGGGATATACTTGGTCTAGGTGATACTAAAATACTTCATGGGATTGCTGGTCGTTCTTTTTTCAGGGATTGCAAGGAAGGACCAAAACAAGCTTGGCAACAATCTAGATCTGTGAAGATAGTTGAATGGTACTTCATAAGTGGTTTGGAAGCAGAACCAGGTCAGGGGAGACGAACGAGGAAGATAACATATTGAAAGAGTACTCTCCCGCCTTGAAATATGAGGCGCAATTTGATTTGTATTGCTTGATTCGTCGGATATTCTTTCATTGCTTGTCTGTTAATTGATATGATGACGACTCGATATAGGACTAGACTTCTAAGTAATGATTCAAAGGATATATGTCATGTGCCAATATGTCTTCTGAATGTGAGTTTCAAGGTTTTTACGAAAGTGGCCACTAATAGATTGACACAAATTGCCCATTCGATGGTGCAACCTAGTCAGACTGCTTTCATGCCTGGAAGACATATCCTAGGAGGTTGTTGTCTTACATGAAACTCTACATGAAATTCATTCGAAGAAACTAGATGGGGTAATCTTCAAAGTGGATTTTGAGAAGGCATATGATAAGGTCAAATGTCCATTCCTGCAGTAGGCCATGCGCATGAAGGGTTTTAATGGAGCATGGAGGGATCAGGTGGATTCTTTTTTTCCAAAAAGGTAGTGTCGGTATTAAGGTGAATGATGACATTGGTCATTATTTCTAGATGCATAAAGGCCTACGACAAGGTGACCCAATGTCTCCTATTCTTTTCAACATTGTGGCAGACATGTTGACAATGCTCCTAGGTCGGGCCAAGGAGAAAGGCCTAGTAGGTGGTGTTGTTCCCCATTTGGTGGATGGGGGCGTTTCTATCCTACAATATGCTGATGACACTATCCTATTTCATGGAGCATGACCTTGCAAAAGCGAGGAATATGAAATTAGTGTTATGCCTTTTTGAACAATTGTCCGAGCTCAAAATTAACTTTCATAAGAGTGAATTGTTCTGCTTTGGGTGGGCCAAGGAGGAACAAGATAACTACAGACAATTGTTTGGTTGTGAACTGGGATCTTTGCCCTTCAGCTATCTAGACATTCCAATACATCATCGAAAATTAACTAATAAGGAGTGGAAATGTATCGAAGATCGATTCGAAAAAAAACTAAGATGCTTGAAGGGTAAGATTATGTCATATGGGGGAAGGCTTGTGCTGATTAATTTAGTACTGACCAGTATGTCGATGTTCCTTCTATCTTTCTTTGAAATACCTAAAGGGGTACGAAAAAGACTAGACTTCTATCGACCTCGATTTTTCTGGCAGTCCGACGAGGTTAAGACAAAATATCACTTGGCAAGACGGGATATAAATTGTCGACCCGAAGACCAGGGGGGTCTTGGGATTGAGAACCTCGAGAGTAGAAACAAGTGTCTGTTGAGCAAATGGCTCTATAGGTTATCTTTGAAATCGGATGGCATGTGGGCACAAATTCTACGGAATAAATACCTGCAATCTTAAACTCTAGCTCAGCTTACGGTAAGACCTAATGATTCACCATTTTGGAAGGGGCTCATGAGAACGAAAGAGACTTTCTTCCATAGGGTAAGTTTTGTTGTCGGAGACGGAACGACAACAAGGTTTTGGGAGGATACTTTGTTAGGGGACACACAGTTAGCCCTGCAGTATCCTACCTTATATAATATTGTGCAACGTAAGGAGGATTATGTAGCAACAGTATTGCAGACGGTACCTTTGAATATCCAGTTTTAGGGGGCTTTAGTAGGAGAATGATGGAACTCATGGTTGCACCTGGTGCGGAGGTTGATGGACGTTCACCTCTCCGACCAAGTAGACAACGGGAAGTGGGAACTGACAATGAACGGAGTGTTTTGAGTTAAATCTATATACTTAGATCTTATTAATTCTGACACAATCCCAAGAGCGATACACATTTGGATTGTAAAGGTTCCCTTACGCATAAAAAATTTTCATGTGGTTTTTCCACAAGCAGGTGATCCTTACCAAAGATAACTTACTCAAACGACGATGGGTCGGAAGTCCACGATATTATTTTTGTGTTCGTGACGAAAAAATCCAACATTTATTTATTGATTGTCCTTTAGCGAAGTTATTTTGGCGATCTATTCATATAGCATTTAACATCACACCGCCGGATAGCATAGATGGGTTATTTGGGACGTGGTTAAATGGGTTACAACCTGAGGTTGCGTCAATTATTCGGATTGGAATATGTGCACTTCTCTGGGCTATATGAAACTGCAAGAATGATATGATTTTTAACTGGTTACATATTTTAAACTTCTTGCATGTTACTTTCAGAGCTACGGCATGGATCCGTACGTGCTTGCTACTCACTTCTATGGGCTCTAGGGGGCATTTGCCTACTGGATGCAACCCATGGAAGATGATAGCATGGGCTATCTTCAACCGGTTTGAATGGCGGTCACATAATAGGATAGGTCTTTAATGTCCTCTCATCCAGCCGGTTATGGCTATGATTTATGTGCTTAGCCTTTGTTTGCTTTTGTGCTCCCTTTGTGAGTTGTACTCCGGATTACAGACTTTGGGTTTTGCTGAACTTGTTCGATAATATGGCCGTATGCATCTTTCGGATGTAGAGGCCGGGGATAACCTCCTTTTCTAAAAAAAAATGTGTCATGTATCATGTAGTGTTGCAAAGTAGCTATTGCAAATCCCAGTGCCCACGTTGATTTTTATTCGTTTTAAGGACCCATATGCTTTAAGTGTGAATAAACCACTCATCTTTATTTGCATACCCTGTACTCGGCTTTCTTATTTATACAAGTCTTCTTGTCCTCTCCTCTAGTCTTCAGCCACATGGTAGATCTAACACAGATACTTCAGTTGCTCAGTCTATATATGTAGCCTAGTTTGACAGAAAACAAAAATTATGAGAGTGGTGTTACGATTTCCTACCTTGTCGGTACATCCATTAGTTTGGCTCGGGAGACATGGGGAAAAGCAGAGGTGCAGTGATGGATACCCGAACTTAGCTTGGAGAACAGAAGTGTAAATCGGCTCTTGAGACCGAGGTCATAGTAAGAGAAATTGCATGCTCATGGGTCTTACTTTTGTCTCAATGCTTAGTGACCTCTGTTCAGTTAATTTCTAGCTACCTTTTAGTATGATGGTGATCAACTGCCTTTCAGATGAATCGCATTCTGCATTCGCCATATAAGTTTATTAAATCAGGACAGGTCCAAAGTAGAGCCAGTAGAACAAGCCAATAATGAAGTGCATGTGCATCCTGCCTGCTCCTGCAAAATGGGAAGATAAATAGAACGGGAAACAAGAGGTAATTGGTGAATCAACTATATATACCTGAAGAGGAAAATGTAATGCTTCTTGTTCTTCTTCAGAAGTCAAAACGCATCGCTCACCTACCAAGCAGCTAAAAGAGCTCGTTAGCAGTGTTAGAATATAAACGTGTTTCCTTAGAGATAAGGAGAGATGAAGATAGAATTAGTTTTGATATACTATGTTTCTTTAGAGATAAGGAGAGATGAAGATAGAATTAGTTTTGATATACTATGACTTATCTTGTACTCCAAGTCTCATCGCACGTTGTACTCTATATATACCCCTATAAGGGTCGGATCAATAACACAACACAATATTCATCCATCTTATAATTTTTCATATGGTATTAGAACAGTTAATCTCACGACGCTGATCCTAAGTTTTCTCCGTCACTTCCGCAACGCGCCGTCCGTGGAGAAATTAATCTCCTCTCCCCGGGGGTGCGGCACCCGATCAATCAAAATATCAGGTCGGTTCCATAGTTTAGACCAAATCAATTAGATCAATTTCAATTTTCGAAATTCCAGTAGATTAGTTCTTTTAGCCAGCACATAAACTCAATCGGACCCTCCAATCTTTATGAAAAATCAGTGCAGATCCATTGTTGCGTGCAAGATCGAAAGCTCTCCAGGCCCTCGGGCCGCGCTACGCATGCAAGCAGCGGCTCCGGTTCCACGGGCGATGACGGCGGTCACCAGTCGGCCACGTAGGATACGTCGACACCAGGTGGGCAACAGGTGTGCGGCCCAATCTACATCGTCTCGCGTCGCCGGGACTCGCGTCTAGACGGCTCCACGGAGCGCAACTTCATCTATCCACGTCTAGACAGCCCCAGCCTCCAAGCTAGTCATGGTTGTGCTCCGAGCTGTGCTCCCGGCTAGTCAGGCTGGTCATAGTGAAGAGTAATTTATACTAGTATCATATGCATGACACTAGTTTTAGTTACTATTTTTATAATGCAAAGTAATATAGTACTAATGTCATATGTGGCCTCATTTAATAGCTTGTAGAGTTATGTTGTCTTGAAAAGCATTATGTTACAGTAACATATTATGTTACTACTTCTCATTAACTACTTGACACATAAGCAAAAAATTCTCGAGGTGTGCTATGTTACTACCTAAATTACTCTCATTATGATTAGCCTCATAGTGAGAGTAACTTAACTAGTAACATAGCGCAATCCAAAAAATTAGTACTTATGTAGCAAGTAATTAATGAGAGATGGTAATATAATATGTTATTGTAACATAGCGTTTTTCAAAACAAAATAAGTTTACAAGTTAATAAATGAAGCCATCTAAAATAATATTATTATGTTACTTTGCATTATGAAGATAGTAACTTAGGCTAGTGTCATATACATGACACTAGTCTAAGTTACTTTTCATTATGACCAGCCTAATGCGCAAAACTGGAGGTCACGGCGTCTTGAGGGGATTGACTCGGGTGACCAGCAGCAGTCTCCATCAACCACGAAGGTCCCGTATGTTCTCTGGAAGCACCGATGAGCCGTCAAGCAGCAGCCCTCCGGCGCACATCTACTCCAACACGGTTGCGGCCAATACATGCAAAAGCCATGGCAGGTCAGGCATGCACGGGCTGCTAAGCACTAGCGGATTCATGCATAAGCAGGTACATCGAGCTTCAGGCTTGCGCGACACGACGTGCACCGGAGCCGATACGAGGACCACTTCTGCAAATGCAGACGCGTCGACACGATCATCGCGATCTGATCTGCCGTAGGTACGAGCCTCCTCCAAGCCCGCTACGCCGACTCCAACACCAGCCAAGGATCTTCAGCCATCTGCGCCGACGACATCTGCATCATCGACGTCTTCACCGAGCCACCTCGCGGCGCGGGACACCGGGAGGGTCTTGTTGACTTCCGGCATGCGCACGGATGCGATCTTCACCAAGCCGACTCCATTGACGTCGTGCGCACACATCTGCGCGCCGGCATGTCATCTACATCAAGGCGAACGAGCACACTGACCGATCTGCACTGCATCAAGCCGAACTACACCAGGCCGAACCACGACATCGAGCTGTAGGACGTCGCCGAGCACACTACGAGAAGCAACATCGACATGCATTACCAACACGCCAAGCCGGTGTGGAAGGAGATGCAATCTTTATCGACTTCTCAGGCGCGACACGACATCGACACTTGATCGTCGCGAGGGATCCCTTCAAGCGACACATTATCGTTGACACGCTGTTGCGACGCCATCGCCGGTACTTCATCGCCAAGGTCTACGTCAACGTGGTCTTCACCAACATCTTCGCCAACACACCGTCGCTGCCTTGTTCACAAGATGGACACCTAGCGTCCTCTGACAGACTTTTCTATAAGACGCGACCATGACGACGGCAATGACCGCGTCACGACAACGGCATCGATCACGTCATCTACGACAGCACGACATCGACACGGCGTCACTACAGTGACGAACCTACACGGCCACACGGTTCTGGCAAAACTGATGTGTGCTCGATGGGCTTCCTCCGGTCTTGGCAAAACCGGCGGACTCGGCGCCGACGGCACCCTCCGACATCCGCAAGGTGCATCCTTCACGTCTGCAGCTCCGTCATAGCGCATTTTTTGCTCCTCCAGGCTTTGTGCGGCTTCATCATCCACGACGACTACACCATCGACCATGGCTACATCACCATGATTGCCTACCTCGACATTGACATTAAAGGCTACGTCTATAGTAACATATCGGCAGCAACTCCAGTCAACAGCACCTGCATCGTCACCGGCGTTCACGCCACTCCCGATGTGCCTGTGGGAGGAAAGAGAGAAGAGACAAGGAAGGCACCAGAAGGGGGAGCAGTCACCGCCCTAGGTGCCGACCCATCAGAGACGCAATTGATGATGGCGCAGCGGAGAAGACGATGAAAGCACAAGACTTCAAATTCAGTCGTACTCGTCCTCTTCACTCCCGCTACGACTGAGGGGGAATGTTAGAATATAAACGTGTTTCCTTAGAGCATCTTCAGCTGTTGGCCCCGCAGGGGGCGCCTAAAATCGCCCCCTGGGGGTGAGCCGGCGCAAAAAATCGGCCGGTGGGCGAGTTGGTCCCCAGCCGCCGGCCCCAGGGCCGTCCCCAGGCGCGTTCAAAAAAATTTAAAAAGTGGGTTCTTATTACATTAAAAAAGCGGGTTTTTATTACATAATATATATAATTAAAAAAATAACTGGCTAAAAGCGGAGTAGTCGCCGCGCCGCCGTCGCCGCCGTCGTCATCGTCGTCCGGCGTCTCCTCCTTGACGCGGCTGTCCCTGGTGGAGCTCTGATTGGCGTCGCCTATGCGGGCTGGTGGCGGCGACGCGGCGTCATCGTCGCTGTCCTCGATGACGACGATTCCTCCTTGTCGCGGCCCCAGCGGCGCTGCGCGAATCGCCGCAGGGCGGCGCACTGGCGCTCCCTCGCCATCTTCAGGGAGTCCGCGCGCGCCCATTATAGGGCCGCGTCGTCGTCGAGCTCGACGTCGCCGCCGTGCTCCGTCTTCACCGCGGGGAGGCCCGGCTCCGTCTTCACCGGCGCCAGGCCCGGCTTCATCTTGGGCTTGACGAAGCGCGGAGGAGCCGACTAAGGAGGTGCGACAGCCGCCCTCATTGATGACGATGCCTGTGCTGCGAGTGTGCCGGCCGAGCGGCGTCTCCGCCGCGGGCTCGGCCTTGACGCCGAGCAGCGCCGGACGAGTGTGAGGAAGAGCGGGAGGAGGAGGAAGAAGAGGAGGCACCGAACCTCCTGGGCAACCATTGCCCGTCGCGTCGGCGGTGAGCCGTGGCCGTGGCGGCCGCCCTAGCCGGGGGTATGCCAACGGTGGGTCGTTGCCGCCCTCGAGGTACGTCGGAACGCCCTCGAGGGTGCGGCCGGGGACACCCCACCACAGGTGGCGTCCCTTGCTGTTTTTCGGTCCGGCCACCACCGGCGCGCCGTTGGGGGACGCCATCCTCTGCTGCTGCCGGCGCTGCAAGTACGCCGTCCACGCCGCTATGTTGTCGGCGGCGTACTTAGGGAGGGCGAGCTGGGCGTTGGTGAGGGAGGCGCGCACGACGTCGACCTCGTCGGCGAAGTAGCCCGGTTTCGCCACGGCGTCGGGCAACGGGGAAATGGGCACTCCCCCGTTGCTGAGTCTCCACCCTGTCACTGATAGAAAAAGGGCCTATAGTCCCGGTTCGTAAGGGCATTTAGTCCCGGTTCCTGAACCGGGACTAAAGTGTCGGTACTAATACCCCAACCCTTTAGTCCCGGTTCAATCCAGAACCGGGACTGATGGGCATCCACGTGGGCAGTGCGCAGAGCCCAGTCAGAAGACCCTTTGGTCCCGGTTGGTGGCACCAACCGGGACCAATAGGCATCCACGCGTCAGCATTTCTGTGGTTGGGTTTTTTTTGAAAGGGGGGGGGGGTTGGGGGTTTTGGGGGGTTAATTTAGGTGTTTCATATATTGTGTTAGCTAGCTATAATTAATAGAGAGAAGTGTCCTCTCTTATGTCCGTGTTGGGTCGACGCTACGTACTATACATACGTATAGAGAGGACTAGACACGCTGGCTAGCTAGTAAGCAAACGAAGGAAACAGAAGATCGTGATGAACATATATGCATACAGAGAGAAGTGATATTGACCACCTCTCCTTCTCCGAAAGATTGGTCGAACAACAAGTTCTCGTATATCTATCTGACACTACTGGCTACATATATACAGTAATTATCTCTTACAAATATAATCATATGGACTCAGGGTCAACATAGAATTCTCCGTCTTTAGGGATCACGTGGTCAAGAAAGAATGCCGCCAATTTCTCTTGAATTCCTCGCATGCGAGCTGGTGCTAGGAGTTCATCCCGCTTCCGAAACATCTAATTTAAAGAAGGGGGTCAATACATATATATATGAATGAATGAAACTCAACACAAATGATGGTAATAAAATAAAATTGTGAATGTTGTTATTTACATACTTCATATTGTTCGTCAGTGTAGCCCCGCTCACAGGTCGTGTGGCGGATGGACTCGCAAACATAGTATCCACAAAAATCATTCCCTTGTTCCTGCAACAACCACTTTACAAGAAATAGAGGTTAATCAAACTGATAAGCAAGAATGCCAAATGGTATTGATGAAACTAGCGCTTGAATGACTAGTAGATGCGCTTAAAATGCTACTATAGCTAGTACTTACTTTCGGGTGTCTAAATTGCAGCTCCTTCGGCAGTCCTGGAGCTTTTCTGGTGAATTTTCTCCAAACCCTGCCGGACAAAGAAAACAATTACTTGATATATCAGGAAATGAACAAAGTTACTGATATGGTGGATAATGATCGATTTAACTTACTTCTCGAGTATTTGAGTCATGTCTGCATAGTCCTTGGGATCTTTTCGTCTTGAGTCTAAGACGGTTACTAGTCCCTGCTCAAGCTTAATATGTAGGAGAATATAGTGGAAACTGCACACGCATGCATAACTCATTAATTACATTACTATAACCTTGACTAATATATAAGGGAAACCGAATACGCACAAGACAGTAACACTCACTTGAAGTTGTAAGGAAAGAGTATTATATCTTTGTTTTGATTTATTATCAACAATTGTAGCATGCTGGCCTCGGTTTCTGCGGCATGAAATTTAATCTGAGTTGCATCTATGAGATATGTGTTAATGAACCCAATATCACCGACTTGTCTTTTCTTCAATTCGACGATCTTCAATCTGCATAATATAGTGAGGATGATTATAAATACATGTAATGAAAGAGCTAAGCTATATAGAGAAACTTAATGACAGAAGTACTACTTACAGACAGTAGCAGGCGACCGTTGTTTTATCGAGGGCCAATTGGTTGAAAAACTGATAGAACTCCTCAAATGGAACAGGCAACAGATCAATTCCAACGAGGTCATGCTCCTTTTTAACTTTAAAATACAAAGTACTCCTTCCCCCAGAGTCTCTGCAGATTTTCAAGTACCAATCATGCAATCTTCGCATCATCGTTGATAGAGATCTTTCATCTTTGACGAGAGGCTTCCCGTGTTAAACAAATATTTTGGTGGACTGCTCGACACCTCAAAGGGGTGCGGCTATCTCATTATATATAAGTACCAAGGGGTACAATATATAAGGTGTATATACAAGTCTACGTATACACAAGTCTACGTACATATACAGTCTAACATCCCGTACTCGTATCTTTGTATCTGCATCTCCATGGGTTCATAATGTACTTCGTCGGGCAGGTAATCTGCAAGATTGCTATAACCGGGCACCATCCTCGGATCATTAGCGACGTTGTGGCTAGGCACTTTAAACGGGGGGCACGATTGCTTCGCTTGTTCGCCGAGCTGGGCAATTTGTTTCCCTGCTCGTCGTTCTTTCAGCCTTTGATCACTGACAGTACTTCCCGACCGCTCCGCTTCGGCAAATTCCTTTCCAATAATGCGTTCATAGTTTGCTTTCGGCGGATCAGACTTCGGTGGTTTTGTCAGGGCAGCCAGAGTGCGCTTCACTTTCACCCGATCTACCTTCTCCTCCGGAGGTGGATGTTTCTTTGCTTTCACCCCTTCAAAGAATTTCCTCACTTCTTCTCGCGCGATCTCGGCGTTCTCGTCCTGGGTCCTTAGCCTTGGTACGATTTCTGGATCGATCACCTTCTGAGAGATTGCATTGAGGAATGCACATAGCTTCACAATGGCTAATCGGACGTTTTTCGATAGAAGCCCCCTCAATGCAACCGGAAGCAGTTGCGTCATAATCACGTGGCAGTCATGAGACTTTAGGTTCTGAAACTTTTTCTCTGGCATATTTATTATTCCCTTTATATTCGACGAGAAGCCAGTCGTGACCTTCATACTGAGCAGGCATTCAAAAAAGATTTCTTTCTCTTCTTTCGTAAGAGCGTAGCTGGCAGGACCTTTATACTGCTTCGGAGGCATGCCGTCTTTTTCGTGCAAACGTTGCAGGTCCTCCCGTGCCTCAGGTGTATCTTTTTTCTTCCCATACACGCCCAAGAAGCCTAGCAGGTTCACGCAAAGGTTCTTCATCACGTGCATCACGTCGATTGAGGAGCGGACCTCTAGGTCTTTCCAGTAGGGTAGGTCCCAAAATATAGATTTCTTCTTCCACATGGGTGCGTGTCCCTCAGCGTCATTCGGAACAGCTAGTCCACCGGGACCCTTTCCAAAGATTACATAGTGTAAATCATTGACCATAGCAAGCACGTGATCACCGGTGTGCATGGCGGGCTTCTTTCGGTGATCTGCCTCCCCTTTGAAATGCTTGCCTTTCTTTCGACATTGATGGTTGGTCGGAAGAAATCGACAATGGCCCAGGTACACATTCTTCCTGCATTTGTCCAGGTATATACTTTCAGTGTCATCTAAATAGTGCGTGCATGCGTGGTATCCTTTGTTTGTCTGTCCTGAAAGGTTACTGAGAGCGGGCCAATCGTTGATGGTCACGAACAGCAACGCCTTAAGGTTAAATTCCTCCTGTCTGTGCTCATCCCACGTACGTACACCGTTTCCATTCCACAGCTGTAAAAGTTCTTCAACTAATGGCCTTAGATACACATCAATTTTGTTGCCGGATTGCTTAGGGCCTTGGATGAGAACTGGCATCATAATGAACTTCCGCTTCATGCACATCCAAGGAGGAAGGTTATACATACATAGAGTCACGGGCAGGTGCTGTGATTGCTGCTCTGCTCCCCGAAAGGATTAATGCCATCCGCGCTTAAAGCAAACCATACATTTCTTGGGTCCTTTGCAAACTCATCCCAGTACTTTCTCTCGATTTTTCTCCACTGCGACCCGTCAGCGGGTGCTCTCAACTTCCCATCTTTCTTTCGGTTCTCACTGTGCCATCGCATCAACTTGGCATGCTCTTTGTTTCTGAACAGACGTTTCAACCGTGGTATTATAGGAGCATACCACATCACCTTCGCAGGAACCCTCTTCCTGAGGGGCTCGCAGTCAACATCACCAGGGTCATCTCGTCTGATCTTATACCGCAACGCACCGCATACCAGGCATGCGTTCAGATCCTTGTATGCACCGCGGTAGAGGATGCAGTCATTAGGGCATGCATGTATGTTCTCCACCTCCAATCCTAGAGGGCATACGACCTTCTTTGCTGCGTATGTACTGTCGGGCAATTCGTTATCCTTTGGAAGCTTCTTCTTCAATATTTTCAGTAGCTTCTCAAATCCTTTGTCAGCCACAGCATTCTCTGCCTTCCACTGCAACAATTTCAGTACGGTACCGAGCTTTGTGTTGCCATCTTCGCAATTGGGATATAACCCTTTTTGTGATTCTCTAATATGCGATCAAACATCAGCTTCTCCTTTTGACTAATGCATTGCGTCCTTGCATCGACAATGACCCGGCGGAGATCATCATCATCGGGCACATCGTCTGGTTCCTCTTGATCTTCAGCAGCTTCACCCGTGGCAGCATCATTGGGCACATCGTCTGGTTCCTCTTGATCTTCACCAGCTCCCCCCGTTGCAGTATCACCGTATTCAGGGGGCACATAGTTGTCATCGTACTCTTCTTCTTCGTCGTCTTCCATCATAACCCCTATTTCTCCGTGCCTCGTCCAAACATTATAGTGTGGCATGAAACCCTTGTAAAGCAGGTGGGAGTGAAGGATTTTTCGGTTAGAGTAAGACCTCGTATTCCCACATTCAGTGCATGGACAACACATAAAACCATTCTGCTTGTTTGCCTCAGCCGCATCGAGAAACTCATGCACGCCCTTAATGTACTCGCGGGTGTGTCTATCACCGTACATCCATTGCCGGTTCATCTGCATGCATTATATATAATTAAGTGTCCAAATTAATAGAAGTTCATCATCACATTAAAACCAAAGTGCATACATAGTTCTCATCTAATAACATATAGCTCTCCAGAGCATCTAATTAATTAAACCATACATTGAAACTATGTAAAGCATTTCAATGCAAAAACAAATGCGATCATAATCGTAACCAAGGTAACAATTGATCCAACGGCATAATGATACCAAGCCTCGGTATGAATGGCATATTTTCTAATCTTTCTAATCTTCAAGCGCATTGCATCCATCTTGATCTTGTGATCATCGACGACATCCGCAACATGCAACTCCAATATCATCTTCTCCTCCTCAATTTTTTTTATTTTTTCCTTCAACAAATTGTTTTCTTCTTCAACTAAATTTAACCTCTCGACAATAGGGTCGGTTGGCATTTCCGATTCACATACATCCTAGATAAATAAAATATATGTCACATTGGTCGGCATAATTTTCATAAACAATAAATGAACCAATAGTTATAAAGATAATATACATACCAAAGCCGAATCATAGACAGGACGAGGGCCGACGGGGGCGGATACCAAAACCATCGCACTATATAAGATGCAATAATAAATGTAAAAAAATGATACAAGTATCTATCTAAACATACAAGTAAGAATATTTTTCCTTTCAGAAAGAAGATCAGAATAAGAGGCTCACCACGGTGGTGTCGGTGATGAGATCGGCGCGGGTGATCGACGGCGGTGAAGACGGGGACGGGGCGTGACGGACCGCTAAATCTAGACAAATCTCAAGGAAAATGGAGCTTGGAGGTCGAGCTTCGAGAGGAGAAAGCTTAAGTAGTGTGGCTCGGGCATTCCATCGAACACCTCATGTGCATAGGAGGTGAGCTAGAGCACCACAAAGCCCTCTCCCCCTCGGCCAGAAAAAACAGAGCATTGTGCTCTGCTCTTGCGCGAGGGGGTATATATAGGCACCTCATTGGTCCCGGTTGGTGACATGAACCGGGACTAAAGGGGAGCCTTTGGTCCCGGTTCATGCCACCAACTGGGACCAATGGTGGTCGGCCAGGAGCGAGGCCCATTGGTCCCGGTTCGTCCCACCAACCAGGACCAAAAGGTCCAGACGAACCGGGACCAATGGCCCACGTGGCCCGGCCGGCCCCCTGGGCTCACGAACCGGGACCAATGCCCACATTGGTCCCGGTTCTAGACTGAATCGGGACTAATGGGCTGAGCCGGCCTGGACCATAGCCCTGTTTTCTACTAGTGCGTTGGCCCGGCGCGCATGTCCGGCGGCGTCGAGATGTTCGCCTGAAACAGGAGCCAAGACTCCTGTTCGCGGAGCGAGCGGCGGCCGAAGCCGTTGGCCGCGACCTCATCTCCGGGGAATCGCTCAACCATCGGGAGAGGGAGGGCTCGACGACGGTGCTCGGGAGAGGGAGGGCTCGGCGGCGGCTCTCGGGAGAGGTAGAGGGCGGGCTAGGGCTGGTGTGGCTGGTGTGGCCAGAGGCGAGGAAGGCCACCGGCTTATATAGCAACGCCACCCCGTGTGTACGCGTGCGAGGAAGGGGGGGCGTCGGCGTGCCACCCCGTGACGCGCCGCCTGTGAGGAATCAATGGTAAGGCTGACCGGTGGCAGCCTTGCCATTGATTCCGCGCGGGAAACCGAGGCGTTCGGGGAACAAGACGCGCGGTGTCGCTGACGCGGCGGGCCCGCGGCTCTTTCGCGGCAAAACCGCTCGCCCTGGCGCCCCCGAGCACCCCCCAGCGCGCCGGGTCCGGCCTGGGTCCGCCGACGCTAAATTCGGCCCAGGCCGGCGAAAATTAGGCTCCTAAAGGCGCGACTGGGCCGATTTTTCTGCGCCGGCGCGAAAAAAACGACTGAGAAGGCCTTTCTGGGGCGCGGGTGGAGATGCTCTTAGAGATAAGGAGAGATGGAGATAGAATTAGTTTTGATATACTATGACTTGTCTTGTACTTCAAGTCTCACCGCACGTTGTACTCTATATATACCCCCGACAATCAGATCAATAATACAACACAATATTCATCTATCCTATAATTTTCCACAAGCAGAAGCATGCATCAAGGTCCGTTGGAACTAGTGGCGGCGCCACAGGTTACTTGTGATGTGTGCGGGTACTTGTAAATGCAGTTGTAGACGGTACGATCCTGAGCCCTGAACTGCGCCTCATACCGACGGTATCATCCTTTTCGGTTTCTGAATCCTACCAAACAGGTGTAAATGCAGCTGTAGACGGTATGATCCTGAACCTCGAGCGGGTTAGTTGTTATGTCGTTTATATGGATTTGGACAGTCTTGCGTGGGCGCAAGACCCATAATGATCCTCAGCTCCTCACCTTTTTTGTCCTGTACAAAACAGGTTACTAAAACCAAATGTCTCCTACTCCCAGATTAACAGATCAGTAGTGCCATACTAAACTGATTCATGGGATCATTGCTGAAGAGCAAAATGCTCTGGTTCTTCCTTTTGGGGTCACAAGGAAGGACCAGAACAATGTCGGTAACAGTCCATCACTATGAACAGAGGTTAGAGAAGACGAATAAGGGAGATGGACATACTGAAAAAGAACTCTCCGCATCTCGAAATATGAGGCGCTGTTTTGATTTGTATTGCTTGATTCATAAGATATTCTTTGGTTGCTAGACCGGTAATTGATACCATGATCTCTCGATATTCTCAGTTAACAGCTGGTGAACATGGATTCAGTTTCGTCGGTAGAGTTTTTCTTCAGTTAAGTTAGTAGGAAATAAACTGAGCTGCGACAAGGACTAGTTAGTTAGAATCTTTCGCCCCTCTGACACGATGTAACGGTCCCAGCGGCATCACGGGTGATGTGCGGGGAGCGCTGGGATGGCGGTGCTCCATGTTTTCTTTTGTTGCCTAATGCATTTTTATGATGATTCTCTCCAACTTTTTACCCAAATGTGATAAACCTTCCGAACTTAATAATTGAATGTTCACGATTTCCGGAAACCTTGAACCCAAAATTTGGACAAGAAACTTCGGAATGATGATTTTCTTAATCCGATCATCCAAATGAGCTAAAACCGTTAATTCCAGTGTAGCCACCGAACTCTTTACGACTTTTTGAAAATTTATTTCTGATTTATTTTTTATTTTATGTGAAGTGCAAGCATGGACATAATTTCTTTGTGATATTGTAGATAAATAAATAGGTGAATATTTTATTAGAGCTACACTATTACAAGACTAATTATTTCCATTGGAATCTAGTGATAGATTATGAGGATGCTCAGATGGAGTGGAAACCTAGCTTCCTGATTGAGCTACCGAACTTCATAACGAGGTCTGAGTTTGCCACTAGTTGTTGTTGGGGATTTTAACATGTCGTGGAGGAGGTACTCTGCATATAAGAGCATCTCCCTCGACCCCCCAGCCGCTCCCGCGAGCGTCCTCGGGGGAAACCCTAGCCGCCGCCCCTCGTCCTCCCTCGTCGATCTCTCTCCCCCCGCAGCCACCGCACAGCGCCGCCGGGCAAAGACCGGCCGGCGTTGGTGGCGGCGGGGATCTTGCCCCTCTCCTCGCGGTTGGCGTCCGGCGCGGGACGACGTGGCGCGAGACGGCGCTGGGCTGGGCGGGGCCCAGCGGCACGGCGGAGGGCGTGCTGGGTGGCGGAGCCCCTGCCTGGCGGCGGTGCAGCTGCGGCTTCAGGTCTCTCCAACGCGCGGCGGCTGTGCCTTCTCTGGCGGCGGCGCGAGGTATCCCGGCGGCGGCTTGGCGGCGTGGCGTGGCGAAGCTCCGGCGATGACTCGGCGGCGGGCTGGAGGGCTAGGCACCGTCCAGTGGTGCTGCCTCCGTGGCGGTTGCGGCTTGGGGCCCTGGACCCCGATCCGATCTGGATCTGGTGGTGCCGGGGTCTGGGCCATGGCGGCTGGCGAGGCAGGGGTTTCGTCGGGGCTTGTCGGCCTCTAGGCACCATGGGATGGCGGCGGCGACGCGTGCCCGGCGTGGTGACACTGGTGGACGTGGTGGTCATCTTCTTCCTGAGATGGCCGACCAGAGGCCTGGTGATCGGATCTTGAGATCCATCATCTTGTCCTGACTGCGAGTAGGGGAGACATGGTTGCCGGTGAAAACCGAGCCGACGGCAGGCGACGGCAGCGTTCTCGCCGTTACCTTGATGAAGGCATCGTCGTGTAACTATTGTCGACCCACTCGTGCTGCTCCGGTGGAAACCCTAGGATCTGGTCTTCCAGATCGGACGATGGCGGCACTGCGGTGTCGTTTCTCTCTTGGGAGCATCGTTTGCAAAGCAGCGCTGGATGTCAGAGGCAGGAGGTGGAGCGGCTTCGTCTTGCACGGAGTTTCGGTGGTGATGTCAAGTCATGCCTGACCGACAGGTGCTACGCTTTGTCATGCCTGGTCGGCAGGTGCTACGCACGACAGATCTTCCAAGGACTTCAAGCTGTGTCGGCTGGTGATACCTGGCAGCATGGCGCTGAGGTGTATCAGTGGCGACCGCGACGTGCTCAGCTGTTTGCGCGCAAGGAGGAGGTGCCGTTTGGCACCGTGGTGGCGTCGACGATAGCTAGACCGAGCAAGGTTGATGCATCAGTACAGTTCTGAAGATGGAGCGGTGGCAGTTGACGGTGGCGGCATCTGAGTGCACGCCGGACCGGTGAGACCCATGCCCGGCAGGCGTCCTGGATGGGTTCTCAGGTCTTAGATGTTAGGTTTGGCTGCGATGTCTGTTTGGTATTAGGCCCAGGCTATCTGCGCCCCTTCATCAGTTGGATAGAGGTGCTTACACGGCGGCTTTAGTCTTACTGTTGTATTACTTTGTAAGGTCTTGTGAGAATAATTAATAAAATGGCCATATGCATCGCGCAGATGCAGAGGCCGGGGGTCATCCTCCTTTTCTAAAAAAAACATGTCGTGGAGGAACAATGACAAGAACAGAACTATGGGCTTGAATAGATTTAGCATTTGGTTTAACTCTATTATTTCCCAAGGTGACCTTAGGGAGATCCCTCTCACATGTAGAGGATACACTTGATCCACTACAAAATTAACATATTGGTAGTGGTAGTAAACTACTTCATGAGATTAATGTTGAACAGGAAAATGCTCTCGTTCTTCTTCTTGGGGTAGCAAGGAGGGACCAGAACTAACTCGGTAACAATCTATGGCTGTCAAGGTAGCCGAATGGTACTGCGGGGGATTTGGAAGTAGAACATAGGTCAAGAGAGACTAACGAGGGAGATATCATATTGGAAAAGCATTATGCCCTTCTCGAAATATGAGTCTAATTTTATTGCTTGATTCATCATATTTTATTTCATTGCTTGGTTGCAAATTGATATTGTGATGTCTCAATATAGGACTTGACCTCTAAGCAATGAACCAAATGATATGTGTCATGTGTCATGTGCCATGTGCTAGTGCTGCCAAATAGCCATTACAAATCCTAGTGCCCACGTCGATTTTTACTCAGTTTAAGCACTCGTATGCTTGAAGTATGAATTACTCACCATCTTTATTTGACTAGCCACCACTTGCCCTTCTTATTTATACATGTTTCCTTCTTCACCTTCCCTCTAGTCTTTAGCCACAAGTAGTTCTAACACAGATACTCAGCTATAGAGCCTAGTTTGATCGACAACCAAAATGATGAGAGTGGTGTTATCATTTTCTAGCTCATTTCCCTATCCATTAGTTCGGCTTGGGAGACATGTGGACAAGCAGATGTGCCTGAGTACAAATTCTATCTTAGCTTGGAGAACAAAAGGGTAGATGGGCTCCTACCAACAGAGGTTCTACTCAGAAAAATCGCACGCACATGTGAGATGCTGGTTCGTGCATAGGGTTTACTTTAATTAACATAGGATGAAAACCTACGATCTTTGATCAGGCAAAAACAACGCCTATGCATTGTTTCTTTCTTGTAGGCGTTGCTTTTGCAGAATCTTCTTTCTAGTCTGGGTGCTGTCTTTGATGGTGATTAGAGTGTTGCTACTACAGATAATCGATCACCGTGGCAGGGTCTTTTTTCTTTTTCTCTTGTTTTTATTTTCCTTTTTGGCTGTGTGCATCGTGGATGTTTTTAGACATCTTGATAGTGCAGAGACCGGGTCTAATTGATATCTTCTTGATATAAATATATTCCCCTTTAAAAAAATGGACAATAGATGCCCCAGTGTTGGATGGTATTGAGTGGCAGCAAATAACCTCTATGTAGCATTCACCACAGAAGTTACATATGGTGCTTACAGGTACAAGCAGAATTTGTAGAACATGCCAGTACTGAGACGCATGTGCATCCTCCTCTTGCTAACTGACAAATACTACCCGCGTTCCTAAATATAGGTCATTTTAGATATTTTAATATGAACTACATACGAAGCAAAACGAGTGAATCTACACTCTAAAATATGTGTATATACATCTGTATATTGTTCGTATTGAAATCTCTAAAAAGATTTATATTTGGAAACGAAGAGAGTAGAATGGAAAATAGGAGCTAATTGCTGAATGTTACTCCCTCCGTAAAGAAATATAAGAGTGTTAGATCATAACTAAGGTAGTGATCTCAATGCTCTTATATTTTTACAGAGGGAGTACAAACTACAAAAGCATATTCCCAAAGTCATGCTTCTGTGTGTGAAATATTGAAATATTTGCTGACGGTTTTTTTACCATGTAGAGAATACATCTATATATAAATGTGAAACTGCTTTCATAATTATTTTACACTTTTAAGTGTGATTTTTGAGTCCTCACCGCCTTTCCGTGCAGCCTCCACCTGGTTTTGACAA
The DNA here is from genome assembly GCA_034509565.1 of Triticum monococcum. Lineage (NCBI taxonomy): Eukaryota > Viridiplantae > Streptophyta > Magnoliopsida > Poales > Poaceae > Triticum > Triticum monococcum. The sequence continues at coordinate 705,445,559 of CM067847.1, forward strand.
CCAACTGAAACACCACAGTTCCCAAGTCCCAACCCTAGCCGCCTCCATCAAAGGTCCCCTTGCCCTCCCCCATCTGGCAGCCTCGTTGCAGCAAGAGGAGTCGGGTCCAGACAATTTAATATTTCTTTTCATTATGGTTTTTCGCCTTGCGGGATTGATGCGGTTGTGACGGCGATTGCGCATTGGAATATCTGCAGTTTTTCCCTACCTCGATGACGTCCTAACCGATGCAAAGGAATAACCTGGAGTGTTTCCATCGTTATATCTTTTGGCTCTCTTTGAATCTTAGCAGTTGGTGTGTCTATTAAGGAGAGCAATTTGTTGATGGTGCGTACGGCGACTTCAACATTTTATTTCGTATTGATTAGCAGCATGTTCCGGCTCCTCCTACTCTCTGGACCGATGGTAATAAATTGCAAGCTTGTGTTACGTGGGGTGGTGCTCTCCAACCAATATTTCCTTAGCAATCTTTAATCCCATTTCAGCGTAATTTTCAATCTCGGGCGGACGACATATAGTCAGAGAAAGAAAAACACTAGTATCTTTCCATTGTATTATCTACTCTTTTGCTTGATAATTATCAGATATAAGGGTAATTTGGGCATCTTTTCTGAAAAAAAGTGTGATTTTTGAATTCTCCACGAATTTTTGGCCCAAAACGTCCGACCCACCGTCCAAGCAGCTAGTACTAAAAAACTCGTAGCAGAAACTGAGAAGCATATGCATCAATGTCTATCGGGGCCAGTGGCCGGCGGTGCCACGGGTTACTTTTGGTGTCAGGCCCGAGTGCATGCATGAGCAGAAGCTCTACGACTGTGGGTTTCCATGAAATTTATAGACGTATGGGATCTGCAATCCATGCTTCTTTTTTAAGTACCTCTCGTGCAGCTCGAGCACCATGGAATGGATCCATGGACAAGCAAATTACTCCGGTTGCCTCCCACTAGACTGACAGCATCCAGACACTTGGCTTTGCTCCACGGACCTGTTATCACTCGCGCGCGCACACGGACATACATAGTACCATCCAAGGATTCCTGTTTCGAGACTGAGCTTTCGCCGCCGTCCTGACGATTTCCATCGAATCGTAATAGAAGGCCGGGGGATTAATTATGGTCCTTCCTTCGTCCTCGACGGCCACACGGGCTGATGGAGCTAACTCGAGAGAGCTAACCAACTTTGCTGCCTCTATACGCCGAAAATGTGGGGAGAAGGCTCTGCCTCGGCGTCGACATAAAAGAGAGACGGCAACCCGCTGGTCGCAAGCCCAAATGGCTTATTATATGTCGCCACTTGCCAAGTGATGAGTAGCATCAAGATCAGGACTGATCGAGGTTAACAAGTCAGTCCTCCAAAATTTGCAGACTTTGAGTCTACAAGGGCAGAGGAAGTCGGGGCGGCAGCCTCAGATGGTTGTGTGGGTGGGTTGCAGAGGGTGCAACATTTCTTTTGGATGCCAGGACGGCGGCCTCGGGTGGTGGATATTCGGTGCTTCGGACGTTGAAGACGACGTGAGGTCTTGGAGGTGCGCTTCCATCGCCGTCAGAGTCAGAGTGGCCCACTTCACTTCCTCCCATAGTTGTGGTGATTTCACTACCTCTTTGATGATGGTAGCATGTTTGCCGTATGGCGGCAGTAGGGGGTGGGCCCTTGCTGGTACTTTTGTCTCCGCCACTATGTGGTGGTGCGGTGTTTTGTGCGTGGTGTCTTCTATGCTCCTTCGAGGGCGTTGGGGCACCTCCAGCCCCATTTAGGTAACCATGCCAGATCGGTTTACTTGTCGGGGGTTTTGGAGGTCTCGACATGGCGGGGATACTCTCATGTGGCACACGTGAGCAAGGTTTTGGTTACCGGTCAAAATTTCAAGATTTCCCATAGTTACCTTGTATTTTCGTGCCCCTCGGTAAATCGCCATACCGAGCAAAAATATCATTTTTTGAAAAATTTGAATTTAAACAATCGATTTACGGTAAAGTACGTAGGATCTTATTAATGCCACGAGATATGGTTTTGACGTGTTGATAGCAACCATTTTCCTGTTTTGAGAGGTCTGTAGTTCAAATATTCGTTCATTCAATTATTTGAATTCAAAATTCAACTATAAAATTCGCTCGAAATATTCTTGATATTTCCCGGTAACCATGGTAACCATGTTTACCAGTCCCCCTCGGTAAAATTGCCTCATTCGGTAACCAAAACCTTGCACATGAGTGTGTTGGGCGTGTTGGTGGTGCATTTTTGTCTTCAGTTCCGTCGCTCATCGAACGGTGTGGGGGCTTCTTGCCCTCTGTATCTGGTTTTCGCCCGATTATCCTAGATTAAACAGGAAATTCTCTTCTTCTATAAGGCAATGCAATAACTCCCTGTCCCTCTAGATGTGTTCTCGATCTTTTAACAAAAATTAACCACCGTCTTTTATTGCCTACCCACTACCCTCCATTCTTATTTATACAAGTATCTTTCTCCTCCTTCGATCGAGTCTTTAGCTACAAGCAGTTCTAATACAGTTACTTCAGTTGCTCAGCCTATGGAGCCTAGTTTGAGGAACAACCAAAATGATGAGAGTGGTGTTATCATTTGCTAGCTCGCTTCTTTATCTATTAGTTCGGCTTTGGAGACACCAGGACAAAAAGTTGTGCTGGAGTGGAAAGTCTCTTAGATTGGATAACAGAAGGGTAGATGGACTCGGTCTTCTTGACAAAGGTTCTAATCAGAAAACTAGCATGCTCATGTGAACAAATGGTTCGTTCCTAGTCTTTACTTCAATTAACCTATCATTGATTCGTGGACTACTCGTTAAAGTCGCATTTCTCTTTACACTTGTCGTCATCGCCCCCTCAAGCACTCAAACAATCCATGCGTTGGGAACTCGCCATGCACGGCAGATGCGCTAGTCTTGGACTATAACCAGTGGAAGCAAATAACCTACCTCTATGTATCAATCATCACGAAAGTAACATATAGAGCTTACAGGTCCAAGCAGAATTTGTAGAACACGCCACCACTGAAGTGCATGTGCATCCTCCTCTTGGAAAATGGACAGAGATAGCAGAATTGAAAACGGGAGGTAATTGGTGAATGTGACAAAACAGGTTATAAAAATCAAGGACCCCCTTAGCCGGCGAACATCCGCTAGGAGGGGTGGCATTTCGAACGATTTCACTGTCAGTTTTAGTTGTAATAAGGGATAGCAGCTTCTTCAGAGCATTACAACAGTTTCTGTGAGAGAAAGCGTTTTTCCGTGTAAAACTGTCACCGTTTGATTTCGTCTTAGAACTGAAACTGTCATCAAAAGGGGTTTGTTTGCCGTTCCTTTCCTAGTGAACGGCAGCCAGATAAGATTATCGAAATGAAACTATGGCTGAAAAGGGAAGTGGTCTGCTTCTAAGTGTGAAATATATGTTAAAATATCTCATAATAAATTTTCTACTATGTAGAATACATCCATACATGCATACATCCACATACATACATAATACATGTACAATTACTTTCATAATTATTTGACACTTTTATGTGTTATTTTTAATTTTCCAAAATTTTGGGCCCAAAACGCCCGACCCACCCTCCAAACAACTAAAAAAGCTTGTTAGCAGAAGCATGCATCAATGTCGATCGGGGCTAGTGGCGATGCCATGGGTTAGGTTACTTGTAGTGTCAGTACTTCACTGTTTTAGATAAAATTTAAAGAATCCCAAGGGTTTTGGAAATGCTATAAAGCCAGAATGCAGCCGAGGCCCGAGGGCGTGAACAGAAGCACTGCGCTGCGCATGGGCGTCGTCTGCGAGTTCCCCTGGATGTTTCTATTTTAGTAGTGCCACCTCTCGTGCAGCTCGAGCAGCACCATGTAATGATCCATGGACAAGCAAGTTACTCCGGTTCCCTCCCACTAGGTTGACAGCATCTGACTTGCTCCACGGACCAGTTATATCACGTACATGGTGGCTTCGTCATTGTGTATGGACGATAGGAAGCCCCCCTCCCCTCCCGAGGCGCTCCCGCGGGCGCCCCTCGGAGGAACCCCATTGCCGCCGCCCCCGTCCCTCCGCCCCTTCCCCACTCCCTCGCCGCCGTCGGTGGCGTCGCCGGCCAAAGGCCGCGTGGCGCAGGCGGCGGCGGGGCGGCTCTCTCCCTCGCGTGGGTGGCGGACGTCGCGGGGCGGCCTCCCCTGCTCGGTGGCGTCGGGCGCCGGCTTGCCTCTGCTCCGGCTTCCCTCCTTCGCCTCGCTCCCTGGTGACCTGTCGGCGTCGCCTCCTCTCCTCCTCCCCCCTCCACCTCGGCTCGTGGGGCTCTGGAGGCTTGGGGGCGTGCTGGCGGCGGATCTGGCGCCCCTGCCCAGATCCGGCGGGTGCTGGCGGTTGGCTACTGCAGGGGAGACCGGCGGCCCCTCTAAGGTGGTGGTGCTGCAGCCGGGGCTCTTCCTCTCCGGTGGGGTGGCTGGGCACGGGCTCGACCTGGCCAGGGCGTGGAGACGTGGGGGGGGGGGAGGGTGTGCGCGCGGCCGGTCTCTTGCTGGATCCGGCCGAATCTGGCGGTGGGGGCCGGTCGGCGGCGCGTGGAACCGGTGGTGCGTGCTCGGCGGCTCCGGCGCTTGGAGCTCGCCAGGCGACGCGGGTAGGGTAGCGGCCGGGCGTGGCAACTGCTTCGGCCGTGGGCTACGACGTGGGGAGGTCCGACGGTGGTGCTCTCCCGGTGTCGTGGCGGCTTCATGCTGGTTGACGGATCTGCGCGCAGCGGCGGCCGGCTTCTCCGGCGTCGGCTCGTCTGTGTTCGGGCTGTCTCGGCCTTCGCCCCATCTTCTCGTTGCCCAGGCGTTACTCCCATCAAAGGGCTGGTCCTCTCCTAGCTGCGGTCTACCGCTCGTCTCGCGCCCGGTGCTGTAGGACCGAGCTCGTCTCGCGCACGATGCCGCAAGACTGAGCTCGTCTCGCGCACGGTGCAGCAGGACTGAACTTGTCCCCTTTTCGGTGTTGTAGGACCAAACTCGTCTCGCGCATGGGGCAGCAGGACGGGCTGGTGGATGCCAGTGCTGGCCGACCTAACAGGTCTCAACACTGGGGGTCGCCCAAGGGCGTGAAAGGTGGGACCTTTCCGCTCGTCTCTTTAGTTGGGGTTGCAGCGGGTCTCGGGTGAGGTGATGTCAAGGTCTTGGATGCCGGGGCGGCGGCCCTGGTGGTGGTAGCGCGGTGCTCTTGGGCAAAGCCCGTGCCTTGGTGCTGCCCGGTCATCATGGCCGTGTGGGCGGCGTGGTTGCCGGGGTGTGGCGTTCGGTGGCGGTGAGTGTTGGCCGAGGTGAAAAGTTGTTCTATCTTCGGACGGACCGGCGACGGCGGAGATCGTTCCTTTTTTGAAGGCGTCGTCGTGGCTCCCATTGCCCATCATGCGGCTCCAGGGAAAACTCTGATCCTTGGATCGGGCGGTGGCGGTGCTCCGGTATCGTACCCTTTCTGAAGGCGCCGCCTTGGGACACATGGTCCGTCATATATAGCTTCATCTCTTCGTGATGGTAGTGCTAGGGGCGGTGTGGCTGCGCTCAGCACCTATGTATCTTGTTTTGGATGTATGCGTGTGTTGTGGTGTCGTGTGTTTGTACTGGATGCTTGTTGTGTTCGGTGCTTTATATATAAAGCGGGACAAAAAACTTTTTCGATATATCACGTACACAGGCGCACGCACACAGACGAGACATACCACCATCGGGTTCCTGTTTCTGTTTCCACACTGACCTTTCGCTCTCACTCCCCCGTCCTGACGATCCCCATCGAATCGTAACCGAAGGCCGGGGGGATAATTGGGAGTCTTTCTTCGTCCTCGATGGCCACACGGGCTGATGGGGAGAGAGAGGAGAACTAACCAATTTTGCTGCCTCTATACGCCGAAAATGTGGGGAGACGGCTCTGCCTCCGCGTCAACATAAAAGAGAGACGGCAACCCGCTGTGGTCGCAAGCCCAAATGTATATGTCGCCACTTGCCAAGTCATGGGTAGCATCAAGATCAGGACTGGTCGAGAGATTGACCAGTTGGTCTGACTAGTAAAATTGCAGGGACTTTGAGTATACACTGGCTAGGCAACTTTAACGCGGTTCACCAAATCGACCATGAATGCTTAGATGGGATGTTTGTATATTCTTTTGGCATCCAACACTGGTCATCGAATTTGTATGGACTAGTCTGGGCGATGGAAGTCTAACAAATTAGCCCCAAACCTAGTGCAGGTCTGGGGGAGTCTACAACTGCTACGTACGTTACTTTCTCTATCCAAAAATAAGTGTCTTAAATTTAGTAGAAGTTTGTACTATAGTTAGTACAAAGTTGATATACTTATTTTGAGACGGAGGGAGTATTTGACATCACTGGCCCACCCAAATACCACATCTGGAGTACTTTTCCCCTCCATCCCTCCCTTTGTGCTCTTTATCCGCACACTCGGTGACCGCCGCCGCCGATGTACCACTCTAGCCAGAGGCTTGCCCGCCTTGGCCTACCTCGTCGTTCCACCACGGATCCCACCACGGTCTTGAACCTATCGCCACTGTCCATGGCGAGCACCACGTCCGGCAAGTGTTCGGCTAAATGTCATAGCAGCGTATTTTCATGTTGTCATTTTTGGCATTGAAGGAAACACAATGGTTGTGTACTCGGCGAACAAGGATGAATTGTTGTGTGATGTGTGGTTGGCCACAAGTATGAAGTTTCAAGGCATGTAACATAGTGTGGCATTTTGGCAAAGTGCGTGTGCTTGGTTTAATGAGGACAGCACTGTACGCCCTACCACATGGAAGTGATCCATGATCACGCTGTGAGGTCGCTACTCCATCGCTGGTATGCCATTCAAAATGGCGTCAACAAGTGTTGTATTGCGTACGCACAAGTGTGAGGTGGCCAAAGGGCGCGTCACTCGATGAGCTTGTAAGTTTTGCGTCTTATTGCTCGACGTATTGGTCATTTTATTCATCTTTTCAATGTTGCAACTTGTTGATCACGTCATTGTCTACCCCAGACACGGATGCTCATTCTAGCATCGGACCAAGTGCAAGCCCTTCCCAATGATGCATTCTTGGATGAAACTCAATGCCCATGGCAACTGGGTGAATTATCTATGAAGAAATTCAAATTTGAGGAGAGAAAGCTTGAGACGAAGGCCACTTTTGGAATCAATAAAATAAAAACTTGTTGAATATCTTTTGAATTGTTGGACATCTTTTGAGGAGTGCTTTCGAATTTAAATGTATGGTTGAATCACTACTCATCTAGATGCATTTTTCAAAGTGATCAAGAGGCGGTAATTTGGTCTAGTTTTATTCATTTTGTTTGGAAAAAGGCCGGCATTTGCTGACTCAGATTGGATGGCTTCGTTGGACACGTCCGGACGTGTTTGTGGATATTTGGTGATGTCTGTTTCGGTGAAATGTGTTGGAGTTGCCCTTAGTACGATATTTGGTGACGTCTGTTTTGGTGAACTGTGTTGGAGTTGCCCTTAGTACCACAGACCTGATAAAATATAATACGTGCTTCATTTAGTTTACATGATATGAGATCATCACAGTAATGATCAAGTGAACATTTCAATGCACACATATTTATTATGCAACATCGCCGTAAATCTCTTGATATAATTTAACTTAAGGAGAGCAGCGAATGGCTCCCAAGCTCATCTGCTCCGGCCCGTGAACTGATGTTTAAAAAACGGATGTTTTGCAAGGAAGATGTTTGAGTGTGTTATGAGTGTGCCAATTATCAGCACGTTTGGACATCTGAATAGCTGCCAACAAAAAAATTTGCGGTCTGTGAAAAAGTTTACTGTGTATGCACTGTTCAGACCATCTTATTTTGCTGAGAACTACTCAGATGTCCGAATGCACAGAGAGTTTGCATGGACCTCACGCACACAAACATCTTCCACGCAAAAAAATCTGATTTTTTTTGAACTTTTCTTGCTTTTTTATTTGTTGTTCACCGGTGCAGATAAGCCGGGCTCAAGAATTGTAAATTCGTTACTTAAGGAAATTTCGTTCTTATTAGTAGAGCAGTTATCGATAGAGGCCTTATATTACCCAAACAAATACACTATATTTCCGGACGAATGAAATATATATGAAGTTCTGTTGAGGGGTGGCAATAGTTGATCTCTGATCCAAATCTCTATGACTGTGACAGATATATGAATTTCTAATACTTTGAAATATACAATCTCTTTAATAAATTCCAGTTGCCTGAAAATACTCCTATGTAAATATCAATGTACTCATTTCCTAATGACAGGAGAGCCAAAACATGATAACCCCCGATGGAGAACCATGAACCCTACAATGCTGATGTCACTAAGCCCGTCATTACTCGATTTGGACAAGAAGTAGGGCGGCGGTCTGGTTGTTTAAGGACAAGTGGGTTCATATTACAAAATTAAACTTGACTACTGGATAACATCTAACTAGTATTGTCGTTGTCTATGTTGTTCGTAAAACTATACAGTACATTGAATCAGAAAGAAGCAAAATGGTTGCGAGGCGCATATACCACAAGGATGACATGATAAATTCATAAAATATAATAATTAAAAGTGTTAAAAATCCAAAAATAACAATGACACAAATATTCATTGATTCTCATGCTCTGAGCGAAAATACAAAGAATGAGTTCCACAAAACCCCAACTCTGGAGGAACTTATGTGATAAACCACAACTTTTGAGTTTTTAGCTGTAAAACATTATAATGATGTGTTTTTTAATCCGACCATCCAAATGAGGTGAAACTTTCTCAGTGTAATCACGAAACTATTTACGATTTTTTTAGATTTTATTTTAAATATTTATGTTTTTTGAAGAAAAAAATTAGTGAAGTCCAAACATTGTCTGAACTTAAATTTTGATTGGAAGCATGGTCGGTTTGTGATAATGGAGGTTTAGCGTCATTAAACCTTAGTCACTGTGTCTATATGAATTAACACCTTTTTAGGGCATAGCTAATGTATTTTTTTCCTTTTTAGAAGATCTAGTGTATTTTTTTCTAAGGTCCACCATATTTGTTATAGCTGGGCTTAAAATCTCGGTTCTTAAGGTGGGTCCACCATGGTTGTTATAGCTGGGCTTAAAATCTCGGATCTTGAGGTGGACCACGTGCTTTTTACTCATGAGCACTCTCAGTTGTTTTCTAGACACATGGTGGTAGAGGGAGAGACAATGGAAGAAAAAAACAATTTATATTTCTTAGGCTAATCCACATTCAAAATAGACACGTTATTTATCCATGGACTGGTCTAGACTCGTCGGCGGACACAGATATCAAAGTCGGGAATTCACTCATGTCCCTTAAATGTCCATCCCTGTGTTTTCATGTTCTCAACACTCAAAATAATTATAAAAAATAGCACAATTCATCCATAACTAACATGCAAATGTACTTACTATAACAATAGTTCAAATGTAAATATTCCATCCAAAATAACCAGATGTTCAACAAGTTTTTTGAATTCATTGATTTCAAATTCAATGATACTCGAGTCAGAATCCACACATGTCGTCGCACGCACAGTGTGCCTTGAGCTTCATCCAATAGTGTTTGAACGTAAATGACCTGCTCTCTGTCCTGTGGTACAATACAGCAACCCATCTGCGCGATCAAACATGATGATTATCAAGTTACTACATTGAGTTAATCATTGAATTGACCAACAGGTAGAGCAACAAGAGGCAAAATTATGATCCCAATGGTTGGCGACCTCCGTGGCCACCTTCTCTCCTCTTGTGCAATCACACTATAAAATTTCATGACGAAGTTGGAGATGATGTACCACCAATGGGCTAGTGATTTCACATTGCTTTCACGGGTCACCTGCAAGTCGTAGGGCGTGAAATGCTTTTGCTCATGAAACGAAACATGCATGTTTTGCTACAAAATCAAGCCCCTTGCCTAATGCCTACAAAATCCGTATATACGACCTTCCAAGCATCACACATAAACTCTCTTCCATCACTAAGTACCCTGTCACCGCGCTTACTCTAGAAAACAACAAGAAGTTCAATAAAAGAAGTTGAATGCCATTTTAGCATACACCTGTAGGCGTGGTTTCCTCCATGGACGACATTGGCAGGGGACGGAGGGTACCTGCGTGTGGACGGATCCTAGATTTATGACGACGATGTAGTCCAAGGCAGGCAGACACATGTGTGGGAGTTGCGGACGTCCAACATTTCCGGGCGGCGGCCAGAGAGGTACACCGACGAAATCGAAAGAGAAGAGTGTGGATGTAGAGCAAGGGGCGCAGTGGAATGTCGTGGTGGTTCGGACGCCGTAAAACTACCTCCAGCTTGCGTCCAGTTGGCGAAATTTCGGACAAGTGGACGCATCTGCGGACAAATGCTTAGATGGAAAACTACATCCGAACAACTCAGTTCGAACATACGCGGGGGTTTTGCGGGTGCAAATGCCCTTACTACTTGTTCTAGTTCTATGATCCGGTCTTTGCAATTTTAGCTTTTGACCTCCCTCCAAAGGTTTTTAATTTCATAAACAAAATAATTTCAGACCTCACCAAAACATCCGAATTTCAAAAAGTCAACATATTTTGAAAATGTTATGGATATTTAGATTTCAAATCTTAAGCTAATTTAAAATTCTTTTGAAATTAGGTTGAATCTGGCTCGGAATTTCGGGGTTGCAAATATTTCGGGCCCCACCTAGTTACGCGAAATTTAATTGGAATTTTTAACCCTGCTCCCTCCACATTATTTATACGGCTATTTCATTGCTTAGGAGTTAAGGCCAGAAATAAAAAATGAGTTAAGACCAATATTCTTTACCCAATTGGAGAAAGCTAATTGTGACCCTCTTAACAACGGGGAAATGGCAGTGCACCGGCCCCTGGAGGGGAATGGCTCTCATGGAGTCATGGCCGCATTGGACCGCGTCAATCGACCTCCCAACCGCTCCGGCTCGTGCTCACTGGCGCGCGCCATTAAAGCGATGAGCACAGCAATGCCGCCCGCTTCTAGATTCCCAGAAAAAGAAAACCAGGCTCGCTAGCCATGCCCATGGCCAGCTTGCTGCCGCCGGTACACAGTACAATACCAGTGGCGTACTACTCCTCCTCGCCCGCGTCCGCATTAAAGGACACACACCGGAGCTCGCATTCATGGCTCCTTTCAGATGGTAGATGGCTCGCATTCACTCCCGCCACAGTACTCTCGTCTCCCCCCGTCTCGCCCCGCCCCGGCCCGCTATATATCGCTCCACCCACTCCGCCATTGACGACACTCCTCACCTCCCTAGCTAGCTAGCTCATCCATCGAGCTACTTCCTAGGTACGTACATACACGGCCCACACTCACTGCATGTCATTCCTCGTCCTCCGGTAGCCAGCTTAGCGGGAGACATCGATCGGCCTCCAGGGACAGGGGTCGGGATCGTGCGCTGGTCGGGCTCGAAGAGGGGGGCAAGATGGACGTCAACGACGTGCTGCTGCTGGCGTCGGCGGTGGTGCTGGGGCTGGTGTGGTGGCGGCGCTGCTCCAAGACGGGCGGCGTCGACGGCCTCCCCCCGGGCCCGCCCGGGTGGCCGGTGGTGGGCAACCTCTTCCAGGTGATCCTGCAGCGCCGCCCCTTCATGTACGTCGTCCGCGACCTCCGGGAGAAGTACGGGCCCATCTTCACCATGCGCATGGGCCAGCGCACCCTCGTCATCGTCACCGACGCCGACCTCATCCACGACGCGCTCGTCAAGCAGGGCCCCATGTTCGCCAGCCGCCCGGCCGACAGCCCCATCCGCCTCCTCTTCAGCGTCGGCAAGTGCACCGTCAACTCCGCGCCCTACGGCCCGCTCTGGCGCGCGCTCCGCCGGAACTTCGTCGCCGAGATCGTGTCGCCGCAGCGGGTCAAGGGCTTCTCGTGGATCCGGGAGTGGGCCATGGGCAACCACCTCCGCCGGATACGCGCCGAGCACGCCAAGACCGGCGCCGTCCGCATGATGGCCAGCTGCCGCCTCACCATCTGCAGCATCCTCATCTGCATCTGCTTCGGCGCCAAGATCCCCGACGAGCTCATCGTGGAGATCGAGGAGGTGCTCAAGGACGTGATGATGATCTCCCTGCCCAAGCTCCCGGACTTCCTGCCGCTCCTCACGCCGCTCTTCCGGCGAGAGCTCGCCGAGGCCAAGAACCTGCGCCGGCGGCAGCTCAACTGCCTGCTGCCGCTGGTGCGCGCGCGGCGGGAGTTCCTCCGGACCGGCGGCAACGCGTGCAAGGCGGCCGGGGAGGGGAACAGGGTGATCGGCGGCGTCGAGATGATGAGCCCGCCCGGGGAGGCGTACGTGGACTCGCTGTTCGACCTGGAGCCGCCGGGCAGAGGGAAGCGGCTCGGCGAGGAGGAGCTGGTCACGCTCTGCTCCGAGGTGATGAGCGCCGGGACAGACACCAGCGCCACCGCGTTGGAGTGGGTCATGATGCACCTCATCCTCGACCCGGCGGCGCAGGAGAGGGTCTACGACGAGGTCGTCGCCAAGGCCGGCAAGACCGCCCGGATCACCGAGGCCGACGTCGAGGCCTTGCCCTACCTGCAGGTGATTAATCCACTCATTCCAATTCTATCGTACTCTACATTTTAACATCATTAACACTTGGGCCAGATTAATTAACTTAGCAAATTGCTTTACTACATGGTTGATGCAAGCTCGTTTGGGCAAGTCAATTCTACGAGATTGTTGCCCTTAAAGTAGACATTTGGCATTACCCTTGAGAGAAGTCCACTTTAGCACTAGGACACAGCAGGAACATGAACTGATAATCACTAATAAGTTGATCTATCAGCTAATTAATCAACTAAATTTTCACAGTTTGTGATTGGAACACAAGCATCACACCATCACCATCAGTCGATTGGTCCCATGTTTGCTTTCCTTTTCCTGTTTAAGGACCATCACCACACCTGCGAACCAAGATTGCGGCTACTAATTAAGGATAGTTGACGTAGGGATTAATCTAAGCAGACACTCCTGCAGCTGGCCACTCAAGTGTAGCTGGTGTCCAAATGATCACTCACGACCGATGATTTGGACACGAAAACAGATATGAAAATGACGTTCGCTACCTCATCATCAGTGAGCCAGGGTCAACTGAAAGCGACCCACGGAGTACTAGCACATGCACCAATTTTCGGCGCCTGCAGCCCAGCAATTTTCGGTGCCAAATTTCTGGCGGCGGCGTACGTGGCTAAATATTTTGTTGGTTGCAGGCGGTGGTGAAGGAGACGTTCCGGCGGCACCCGCCGAGCCACTTCGTCCTCTCGCACGCGGCGACTCGGGACGCCGAGCTGGGCGGGTACCGGGTGCCGGCGGACGCGAGCGTGGAGTTCTACACGGCGTGGGTGACGGAGAACCCGGAGACGTGGCCGGACCCGGACGCGTGGCGGCCGGAGCGGTTCCTCGAGGGCGGCGAGGGCCACGACACCGACATCACCGGCACGCGCGCGCTCCGCATGATGCCCTTCGGCGCCGGCCGCCGCATCTGCCCCGCCGCCACGCTCGGCGTGCTCCACATCCAGCTCACGCTCGCCAACATGATCCGCGAGCTCCGGTGGACTCCCCCCGCCGGCGAGGGGCCGCCCGACCCCACCGAGACCTTCGCCTTCACCGTCGTCATGAAGAACTCGCTCCGGGCCGGCATCGTCGAGCGCAACCAGCCGCCGCCGGTGGCCGCGCATTGATTGCCTCCGTCCACCCGGAATGCACGGCGCGGCGCGGCGCGCACGTACCCCACGTCACGGATAGGTGGTTAATGGCGGGGTGTCATGCCTCATCAAGAAGATATATAGATAAATACTGCGGCGTGACATCGGATCTGCTAGTGGCTGCTGCTCGTTGGACATCGTGATGCAATGCGACGTCTCTTAAATTTTAGCGTCATGTTATTTATTTTCTTCTCTTCTCTTGATTAGTGCTCGATCCCCTTTTCTTCTTCTTTCTTCTTTCTTCTTCTCTTGAATTCTTGATTTGATCCACAAATGTACCTATAACCTGCTGCTGTTCCTTGGAGTATATTTTTGTTGCAAGAAAAAAGTTGGCTAATTTTAAGGAGTACTAGGCGTTTTGGAGGATGGGCTCCATAAAGCCTGTTATTTACCCCAAAAAATAAACACTTTCTGTTTCAAAACATTCTGGATAGAAATACAAGTACACAACGATGTAATGTGTGTGCGTGTGTATGTGTGTAATATATCACGATGAAATATCTTGAATTGCGAGCTATTTTTCTTGGTGCAGCTCTCATTTTGATGTTGTATTTCATCCTGAAAATGTACACACATGTAAATTATCTCTCCGGTTGTATGTGTATTTTTTTTTACAGATTTTTTTGAAACACAAAAGTATGAATTTTTAAAACTCGTCCTCCATGGTGCTCGAGCTCCATTTAGCATTTACGCTTTTTAAGCTCCTACTACATTATGAAGGCTGGTGCAACAGAGTTCCGGGTCTGCTTCCGTTAGAACAAATGAATGAACCAAATTTTAGGATAGTCAATTAAAATCCGTATAAGTTAGTACGTACGTGTGTGACTGAAAACATCAAGTCAGGGCTGCAAGTTGGTTTGGTCAGAGGTAGCAGTTGGTGCTTGATGCGCCGAAAGACGCCATGGTTCAGCCATCCATGTTTATGCAGTTGTGCCATTAAGCCGACATTTGAGCTTTGAACCAAGAATAATGTACGTTGTGGGAAGACGAAGATGAGACGTGAGAGGGACATCCTCGCATGCTGTTCCAGCTAACGGGCATGGACATGAAGAAGCAGGACTTCACTTCGGATGGTTGGTGCGCGGTAGTGATCAGAAGCATGGCTTAAGTGAGTGGCAGTTAGGGATTGGGTTCCATGTAAACTAGGCCTACATTGCTTGGTTATATCGAGAGTATTAAGAGTGGAACATTTATGTTGCAAGGCTAGGTCTAGTAGGGTCCTTTCATGTAGGGACACCTGTTTCTAATTAGGATCACGCGTGCATGAATGAGATCTTTTCATGCGAGGGGGCAAATCAGGACAACATGTACCAAATCCTCAAGTGGTTTTGTAATAAACTTTGCACATTTGAGAAACGTCGGACGCATAAAATTTTCATCGGCGACAGTCAATCTCGGACGAGGCCAAAGAGGAGGTGACGTGGGGAGCACCGTCGACCCCGACTAGGCCTAGCCAGGACCTCGTCGAAGACACAGAGACGGTGCTGTGAGCGAAGTGAGCTGCGGTGTTCTAGGCAGAGGGCGGGGCGGGGGAGGACTTGGGGGGGGGGGGGGGGTCGCCTAAATATCTATTCGCCAATGAGGTTTGCAGGAATGACCAGGGTGGCAGCCACACGACAAGGGTGGAGGCCATAGGAGTGCGGGGTTGATTGGTTGCATGGAAGGTTGAAGATGCATCGTGGCCGTTGGATCACCATCCGACGGTCCAAATTTTTTGACGAGGTGCAAGAATGGGAATTAAAGCATTCGACTAATAGGTGCTCCCTACAAATTATGGGATCTAGTCATCTAAACTATACATGTACGGGTTAGGACGGTTTTTTTCATTCTCAGGTACCTGATTTTTTTTGTGTCAGTCACCTTCTTTCTTTTTTCCTTCCTTACTTCCTTCTGGCATGCCAAACCCTGTCGGAGAAGAAGAAGCATCACCGAGGGAGCACCAAACCTATTATCTATCTTAGGTAGGGGAGCCATAGCCTCATTATCTATCATAGGGGGAAGCCACACCCCCATTATTTATCTTCAGGGGCGTGTAGGGGATCACCGGAGGTTTTCATCAGTGGTGTCGGCCATAGAGGGATGGCCGGGGCGGTGGGTGGAGTATGAGGGAAGGGTGGCAAGGGGTGCGCAGTAGCGTTGCCGGCCGCGGCCCGCGGGTGGTGGAGGCCGGCAGTTAGTGTGGGGCAAGTTGGCGGCGGCGTAAGAAGGAAGAAGGAAGGGAGGAAGAAGATGAATAGTACACGATCTATTCTAGGCTGTTGGACGAAGATCTGGCGGTCCAGATAAGAAGTGACTCATGCAACCGTTTTTTCCAGGTACGTGACAAACAAAGCCTCCTTGCACGTACCCTTGTTTCATTTTTGGTGCCTAGCCTAGGCATATAGTATGATTTGGAAAAGCCATGGTACTAGAAACGAACCGAGAATTCGCAAGAGCTCTGTTGTATCTCGTGGATGGAGTACGCTAAAGACTGTGACCGATCGAGAGAGGGAGACGGATGCCGGTGGTTGGACGACGGCCGGGCCATGAACGCGCGACACCGTAGGTCCGTCGCAATCGATTACACCGGGCGAGTTGCCGGGGCCGGGGAGGTGAGGTTGGAAGCCTGTTGGAGTGCACTGTGCGTCCAGATCCCAGTGCAGGAAGCACCGCGTCATGCATGGCGACCAGCCAGCCTTGCCATTCTCTTTTCTGTTTACACTGGTCTACGGAGAGCCAAGACTTTGCAACAGGGCGAGGAGGAGCTGGCCATCTTTGACGCGGCTCGCCGTGACCTGTCCGGCCGGCCAGTTCGTCAGGGATTCACATGCCCACATTCACTGCGTTAACCCCACCCAATAAATGGATCCAACACCCCCGTCAGTGCGTCGATCCACCACCATGCCAGCGCCCGCGTCGATCTGATCTTAATTTCTACCGCGTGCAGTGCAGGGATTCCTCCCCTCTTCTAGATGGATCATGCGTGCGTGGACCGTGGCGTCGTTGTGTCGTACGCGAGCGGACGCCGGGGATGCAAGAACAGATGGAGAATTGAACGCGGGCAGGGCCACCGGAGTAACTCCGGCCGGCCGGCGTGCTCTCCCCCCGGGCGGCCGCGATCCGCACGGCAGCATGGTAGTTGATCAATGCGTTGTTGTTACCGTGGTCCTGACCACGACGAGCGGCCGCACCTAGTCCAACAGCTCAATGCTACTCCTACTTGCTGCTACACTGGACTGCAGCAGCAGCAGCTTGCACCACTGACAAATTACACCGTCACATGCATGAATGCGTCTACTGGCGTGAACGGGTGCATCTACATACGTACTGTCGCATTGTGTCTGTGACTCTTCGTCAGGAGAGTAGAGAAGCCCACGGTTGTCGCCCGGAGCCAGATGGAGCGCATCACCATGATGAGTCAACATTAGAGCACCTACAACCGGGCACCTTAAACTGGCCTCAAACGTCCGTGCGAACGGCAGGTCACTGGCCGGTCACGAAAATTGGACCTAGATGGAAGCTTTAAACGGATCTCAAATGTTTGGTCTGACCGACACCCCTCATATGCAGCCCAAATATGAGACGGATATGGGGTGTCCGGGTAGGTCCGCCATGTCAGGATGAGGACGGGGCCTCACGCGCGCTCGGGAACCTGGCTGTCCGACGGAGGGGGGGGGGGGGGGGGGGGCATGAACGCCACGTGGCACCGCTCCGGATCGCCTCGCCTCCCGAGGCCAAATCTGGCTATTTAAGCCGGCCGGCGGCCCCCAACCCTAGCACATCCACCTCCCTCTTTGCGCAGCCAGTCCTACCCCATCAACATCCTCTTTCTTGCTGCACCGCTTTTCCCATGCTCTCCGGCTTCGCCATGGTCTGGCAGAAAAAAACCACGTACGCTATGCTCACGCCGAAGCGCCGTTACCAGATCGAGCAGGCGTGGCGTGCCGCGCGCGTCGCCCGCATCGGTGTCGGGGTCCTTCCGAACTCTGCTAGAGGCGGAGGAGTAGGAGGGAGAGGGTCAGCAGCCGGCTCCGATGGAGGTGGCGTATCCCGAGGAGGACGAGGTGAAGCAGCCGGAGCAGGAGCCGGCGCCGGCTCTGGGCTTCAACATGGAGGACGCGGAGGCGGAGTTCGCCATCGCCCAAGCGGCCGAGATGGTGGAGCAGCAAGCCATCCTCGAGTCCGTCCAAGATGAGGCTATGTGAAGGCCAACCGGCTGTTTATTCGGCAGAAACGGGCGGCGACCGATGCGCTCTTTGATGAGGTCGAAGCAGAGATGGACACGGAAGAGCCGAAGGAACCACAGGAGGCGGAGCTGCGGCCGCCGCCCATGTACCTGGAGCCAGATATGGAGATAGTGGATATCTCCGATAAGTACTAGTGTAATTGATCTACGTAGTACTCCCTCCGTTTTTATTTAGTTCGCATATTAGCTTTGGTCAAAGTCAAGCTTTATAAACTTTGACCAAGTTTATAAACAAAAATATTAACATATACAATAACAAATCAATACTATTAGATTTATTATTAAATGTACTTTCACATCATATAGATTTGTTACGGTAAAAGTTTATAATTTTTTCTATAAACTTGGTCAAATTTTACGAAGTTTGACTTCAGTCAACTCTAATATGCAGAGTAAATAAAAACGGAGGGAGTACATGAATTTTATTCTTTGCATGCTTTTGTGCGAATTTAAGTTATGTATGAGGTATCTGAATGCAGATAAGCAAATTTAAGGATTGATCAGTCACTCTCCGCGGACAGGCACATCCGCAGGCGTTTGAGGGCCCCGATTTGTCTACTCGACCATGCGTCAAAAGCTGGCGCGTCGGTTCTCTAACTAACGACGCCATGAGATCATTCCTAATTAGTCGCAAACCCATGCATGCGTATCCAGCTATAATGTGCGCACATGATTAATCCACCATGTCCCGATCGTCAACGTAATTAGCAATGGACCATCGTATCGTATCTCTCACTTGTTCATGTGTCATCCTGTCTGCTGCTTGGCTATGGTTTTACATGCATCCGCATGACGGAGACGTCTCAACCAAACGGTGTGCCCTAGCCGGCTTAACCATGGAAAGCAACCGATCGTCAACCGCCTAACGAAATTCCTGGTTGCATGGGGAAGGAAAAAAACATGCCTAACGGAATGAACCTCTTCTCCACCTTACATTTAGCTACATGCCCTTGATCATTTATAGGATGAGACGGCACGCACGTTAGGTCCACCGCGGATGATGTTGAGCGAGTCCCTGTCATCTAGAAAGCCTCTCGGACACGGGACTACGGGAGGCATTCAACGATGGATCGATGTAGTCCAGCATGCCGCATGCAATATTAGGGAAGGGCCGTGCGAGGGGTGTGTCGCACCAACTAAACCGACCAACCAACAACAAGAAAACGGATACGGAGCCATGCACCCATGAATGTTTCCCGTTGGCCGTCCAAATCATCGGCGATGTCGCGTGTTAATGGGCGCGCCAAGTTGCCGCAGGCCCGCAGCTGCCGTCTACACCATCTCCGGACCGGACTAGCTAGCCGCCCTCCGCGGTCGTCCATCCCCGTCGTTGCCCTGCGTCCTTTGCCCTCGTCCCTGTCACGCACGAGCAGATTTGAAACATGGTACCCGTGAGGCCGTGACCCTGACTTTTTTGCCAAAGGAATGTGCTCATCAGCACTAGTGTTCTCGTCCGAAAGTGCATGCAGAGGTTGGCGCGGCTGGAGATGCTCTAATATCTCCGGACAGGGGTGCGAGCAACTGAGGGGAGGTGCATTTGTATCAGCCAATTCCTAGCCCGCTGAAACCAATTACCTATGCGACCCAGACCTCCCCTCTCTCCCTTTGTTTTCTTTTCCTTTTTCTGTTTTTTGTTCTTTCTGTTAGTCGGTTTTATTTATTTTCTTTTGCAGGTACTTTTGAGATGTTGCGTGAGTGTAAATGTATACATACAAATACTATTAAATATATGTTGCGTGCAATTGTGTTTTGGTGCAAAGTTGCATGCAATTTTTCTCATTTTCCTTACTCATAAAGGATAATATACCAATGCGATAATTGCAAATGGTGCACGGGCACCTTGGTACCCATTTCTGAAAAACATTTGTACAACACAATTTATTTATTTATGATGTAAACATACATAAACAGGTATACTAAGCATCTGCAACATTTCAGTTTTACATGTGGCATGCAAAGAAAAACAAATACGTATTTCAACTGGGCTGTTTGTTTGCTTTTGCGCCGGGCTTATTTTTTGTACAATTTAGAAATTACATTTTTTTCAAAAACAAAATTTCAGAGATCCATAGCGGAAACAACAAATTTCCACAGTTTTTTTGAATCATCTAAATATGTTTTTTTTTCTAAAAAAATGTGCACCATGGTGCCTGAGCGACAAAACTTTGCGCTCAATACCAATGTCACTAATTCATTATTTCTTATAGAGCTTCATTATTTTTATATTTTTAGTTATTATTTTGTTTACTTTGTTTTTTGGGTAATGCCATGCCACTATTTCATTACTTGGTATGAAAATTCTTTTTTTGCGAATTTTCAATATTATATGTTTATTATTGCATATTACAAAAGTGTAATTTGTATGTAAATTTTGTGCCAATTTTTTCATTATTTGTTTAATTTTTCTTTCTTCTCAAAGGGTTATATCAATGCCACTAACTCATTAATCCTTAGAAAAAATAATTATTTTAAATTTTTAGATATGATATCACTTTCTTTTCTTTTTAAGGGTAATTAATTAATTCATAGAAAATCTACCTTTTGCTAAAGTTTCCCTATTATATCCCTATTCTTGAATATTACTAATACAAGCATCTAAAATTTCCCTTTAAGAAGAAAGACAATGAAAAAAATCAAGATAATTAACAAAAAAGAATTGCACATAAATTACATATTTTTATAAGATGTAACTATAGGCATTTAATGATGGATTTTTCATAAAATTAAGTTTACTAAGGAGGAATAAATTAGTGGCATAGGTATGGCCTGCAAAGAAGAAATAAAACAAAACAAATACTAGAAAAATCATAATACTAAAGTTCTAAGAAAGGATGAATACATGACATTAGTATTACCCATTATGGGAAAATAAGATAAAAAACAATGAAATAATATGTACGCAATTTACAAAAAATGTACTTTTTATAATATGTAAGAATAGACATATGATAGTGAAATTTTGCTAAAAGCAGTTTCCTTCGAAAAATGCATTAGGGGCAAAGAAAAAAGGAAATAAAATAAAAAGTAAAGAAAATCAGACTAATAAATTTTTCTAAAGAAATAATTAATTAGTAAATTCGACATTACCCTTTAGGGAAAAAGAGAATAAAAAACTAAAACGATATCAAAATCATAAAGATTTCTAAGAAAGAATAAATTCGCAGCATCTGTATTGATCTTTAAAAAGAAATAAAATTAAAAAATGAAAAAATTTGCATGGAATATACACAGATATTACAGTTTTTATAATATGAAAGAATAAGCATATGATAGTGAATTTTTTGCAAAACTTTTTTTCTCAGAAGGACTGAATTAGTGGCATCGGTAATACTCTTAGAGAATAAAAATGAAATAAAAACTAAATGTAAACTGAATAATGAAGTTTTCTAGGAACAAATGAATTGTTGGATTTGGTATTACCTTTTAAGAAGAAAGAAATTTGAAAACTATAACTAAATTTAAATAATGAAGTTTTCTAAGGGAAAAAAATAAATGAATGTCATTTTTATTACCATTTAAGAAGAAAGACAATAAAAAAAAATCTAAAACAAACAATGACAAACTTTGCAAACCATATGCACACAAAATAGGTTTATTTAATATGCAAGAATAAACATATAATTGGCAAATTTTCACACACAAAAAAAGATAAGAAGGAATGAATTATTACCTTCAAAGAAGATAGGAAATAAAGTAAGATTAAAAACAGATCAAAATAATAAAGTTTTATAAGAAAGAATGAATTAGTGGCTTTTGCATTAACCTTTAATAAGGAAAAAAAATTAAATGTAAACTAAATAAATCAAATTAAAGAAAATTTATAAGAAAAAATGAATTAGTTGGATTGGCATTTACCCTCTAAGATAGAAAAGTAAGAAATATACTAAAACAAACAATGACAACATTTGCATATGATATACACAATTTTTATTTTTTATAATATGGAAGAATAAACAAATAATAATGGGATTTCCACAAAATAAGTTTCCTAAGGAGCAATGAGTTCGTACATTGGTGTTAGCCTTAAAGAACAAAGAAAATAAGAAAACCTAAGACAAAAGTAAAATAAAAATAATGAGGCTTTAGAAGGAAGAAAAAAATTATGCACAACTTTGCATTGAAATTGTACTTCTTATAATATGCAAGGAATACTCATATAATAGTGCAAGTGTTGCACATATTTTATACTCCCTCTGTCCCATATTAGTTGTCGCTCAAACATTTGGGATGAAGGGAATAATATTTGTGTGTATACATTTACACTCACCCAACATCCCGAAAATACCCACAAAATAAAAATGCAAAAAAACTAACAAACAAAAAGGCAAATAGAAAATAAAATGCATAAAAGTAGAAAGAAAAAACAAAGGGGATGGCTAGATCGTCAGATGGGCTAATGGGCTTCAGCCTGTTAAGGATTGACCGGCCCAAAATAGTAGCCAGTCAAATTCTCAGCCCAAAACACAAGACATACCACACAAAAAAGGAGCACGAATCTTGGAGCAGCAATCAACTGTTAGAAAAATAGACTATCCCAAATTCAATTTTCAGGCAACTTACATATGGATAAAGTGTAAAACTGTATATCTTTTCTGATGACGTGATAAGAGATAGTGCATTGATAGAGGCCTGAAAGAGCACACCCAATCATTAAATATAATGGGATATCGTTTGGATGACAGCCTGCGACCATCGAACTAATTTTTGTCATTGACCGTAAATGTGGATATGTGTTTGGATGGAAGCCCCAATTTCTGATATTAGCCAATTTTCATCTATCTTTAACTTCTTGCACACTTTTAACTCCAACTTACTATGGAGAATGCGGCAGTAGAAACCTCCACCAAAAAGTTGCACAGTTGGTGCAACACGATTTGGTTGGGCTAGACAGAGGGAATCACCTATAGTGATTTTTTTCGTCGCAACTTTTATATTTTTGTTTTTTAGGGAGTTATATTGGCGGTTAGTTTAAAGGAAGGGCACCTTTAGGGGTTCTCCTATGGTTAATATGTTATTGAAGTCATGCCGATACCTAGAGGATAATGCACAATATGTTTACCATAAATATGACATCCATGCGATTGACCGACAATATATGCATGAGTTAAAACCTTTGATCAGGTAATAGTAATGTATAACAATATAATTAAGTGAGAGTTTAATGAAAGCTTCGATGGATTTTCTCCGTTCAATGGTTTGTGTGGATCTTTGTGGAATAAATGGATCGGCCTGGGTGCCATGTATTTTGGGCATTGTATGCCGGTTTTGTCCAATTTTCCGCTAATTAATCAGATAACACACTTGTTTGTAATTTTTGAATTATTTTCCAATCTATTCATCTTCAATCATTACAGTACACGAACACCAGAAATAATAAAAAAATACATCTAGATCCGCAGACCGCCTAGCAACGACTACGAGCATTGAAGTGAGCCAAAGGCGCGTCACCGTCACCCCCTCCCTCGCAAGAGCTAGGCAAAACTTTTTCTAGTAGACAGTCAGGAAGTCATCGTGCTAAGACCCTTAGGATGCATGCACCAGAACAACAACCGCCGCCGATGAATAGTAACATAGATCGGAAGGATCAAACTTGAAAATACACGAACGTAGAGGAACTATGAGCAGATCCAGCTAAATCCACCAAAGAAAGATTTGCTGGAGACACACCTCCACACGCGCACCGACGATACTAGATGCACCACCGGGACGGGGGTTAGACGGGAAGAATCTTATTTCATCTTCAGGAAGCTGCTGCCGTCGGGTCTTTCTGATTAGGACCGCAACCCTAATCAAACTCAAAGGAAACTGTTAAAACGGAGCCCTCCACCGGTAAGGGCCGGGATCCACCGCGTCACATGGCCTTAAGGCCACCAAAGACGAGACGGACCAGCAATGGCGCCGGCTGCAGGCGGAGGAACCATAGCCTTTTTTTGGAGGGGAGGCGGCCTAGCACGCGAAAGTTTGGACCAACACACAGAAATATAACCATAGACACTTGTTTTAATAGATTGATCTCTAAAAGTGCGCAATTAAGTAGTATCCACGCTTCTGTGGATTATTTGTGTATGCGCAAGAAGGCAACATGAGCATCTCCCACTTTACTGGACTCAGATTAGACATGCACTCTCACAACCGATTCATAGTGTGTCATATATATCCTTTTCGTCTGTTAAAAAAATCCTTTTCTTTACTTACTCCCACCCACTTGTCCCACCCGTCTTATGTCCTATAAATTTTCAACTACCCTTCTTCACGCTCTCTTTGCAATCTCCATCCTTTTATCTATAAATTGTTTGTCCAGCCTCACTGCCTCTCCTCGTCTCCCCAATACCGCTCCATTTTTCGTCTTGCTAACTCATTGGCCTAACCATTCGCGAGGTCTATTGGAAATTTGGAATAGGAGGCACCGGGACATACAAATTAAGGTGCAGATCGCATTCGCATGGAGTTCTAGACTGCATGCAAGTGGCTATGGTTCCTCGTCTCTAGATGTGAGGACCTTATGGTGCAGGGCGGAGCAAGATGATCGTTACCTGGTGCACATGCACCAGGATAATAAGAAAGACATGTAGCGTTTAGGCCTGAAAATTGCTATGTGCACGAGATTAAGCCGTCACGAGTGCTCCTGGTTTGTAGAGATTCAGCTACAATCCTGCAATCAACGGACACGCTCCTTCTTTCCGTTGCGGTCGGCCTCCTTGTTCATGGGCTGGTGACGCTGACGCATGAGGTGTCTCTAGCCAGAGGCAGGTGCCCGGTAACAGTAACACGAGGAATCCACATGTGTCTATCTATCCACGTGCGTTGGTGTTCTAAAATAAAAATCGATGTGTGTTGGACTACAAAAATCTAGTTATGTGCATCTCCCTCAAAAGTATTTAATCTACCAATTCGCACTTTGTGAGGCCGCTATTCAGGTTGACGGCCACCCCCTTCCCATGCTGTTGGTACTGATCATTGGACTTGACCAACCGCCGCCATCAACCCTGCCTCGATGTACCATGAGACTATATTGGACGAAAATTAATTTTCTCACTTAACTAATTTTATTTTCATTTTACTAATCCCCATTTGAGAATTTGAAATCAAAGTGTTATTTTGCCATATAAATCGCCTTTGATTCTCACTTCACATGTGATGTCAAATTTTGAGGTGTACTGATCCTGATACGAATCGTTTTATTGAGAGGCTCCAGCAGTGATTAAACCCTAGCCACAGATCCCTCTCCTCCCACTCTTGCCGCCACCTTAGTGCACCGCTAGGCAAAGCCCATGCGACGCCTGTGGCAGCGGGCTGGGAGTGTACTGATCGTGGGGCCCTACAGTGGAAGGTTTTGTGGACTGCTATGGGTCTGTGACGGGATGTGTGTGAACGAGTTGCGGTCTCCGGAAGGCAATGCTTGACAATGGTGTTGGTGTTGCAGCGCACATTTTTCAACAACAACAACAACAACAATAGACTTCGGCATCCTCAAGGATTCCATTGTATTTTTCTTTACGTACGAGTCTGTCTGTAAGGACCTATGTTACTTAAATTATGGCGTTGAGCCTTTTTGGCAAATAATAATAATATATAAACCGCCTTTGTTGACTCCTCCCTAGGCCTGGTAGTGAAAGAGATTGACAACGACGTGAGAATCGTCGAGTAGTAGCAAATCCAACAAACTGATGCAATATTAGCTCAAATATGTAGTATGTTGTCTGTCCATGCGCACCGCTCGAGTTGCGTCCACGTGTGTTCGCATAACATGGGGAAAGGAAAGGGAGAGACAAGTAATGTTTGATGGAGATGGGGGCAGGGGAATGAATTTCGGTGGCATTCCTGGTCTTGGCACTAGAGATATTTTTGAGTTGATCGGGGCCGTTATTGACAAAATCACATGAGATATGGTGACAAGAAGGTCCAAGAGGGGTCCTCAAGAAATTTATTTCTATTTTATTGATATTGTTCTTTCCTGATTTTTGATAGTGTAATAAATTTATATCAAATTGATTTTTAGTACATTCGGCCTCTCAACAACATCATCCGAAGAGTTAGTCCAGACTTTGAGGTTGGACTGAACCAAATCATTAAAAGAGAGAAAGAAATGCTCAGCAAGAGTCATGCTGAAGCTATATCCATCATACCGTAGCAACTATCAACTTCAAATACCATTGACAGTAGCATCTGAACTGTGAGAAATGTTCTTCGACAACAACACCTCTAAAAATGAAACGACACCCGTTGTCTTTGTCGTCGGATACAACCACAAATGATTGATCAAGGGTTTTCATCACTGAAGAGGGATTCTCAGCAATCTTCACACAGTGCTTTCAAGAAGGAAACAACTTTAAGTATTTGTCTCAAGTAAAACCAATAAAGATCGGACCTATAGTTCCCACTCTGGAGCTCAAGACTCTTCACTCAAAGAGCGCTTCCAATCCTTAATTCTCTATGTCATACCATCCCCATTTCCAATGAAAAAAGTCACTGGTGGATCAACGGCACCCGTCTAGCCTCACTGCCTCCCCTCGTCTCCCTACCCTTCCACCTTTCGTTTTGCTAACTCATTGGCCTAACCATTTTCAGGTCTATTGGAATAGGAGGCACCAGGACATACAAATTAAGGTGCAAATGGCATCCATACGGAGTTGCGGACTGCATGCAAGTGGCTATGATTCCTCGTGTCCATGTGCGAGGATCTACTCATGCAGGGGGGTTATGTGGAACATGCACCCGGGTCAACAGAGTGATTAGTAGCGATCAGGCTTGAAGATTGGCAAGTGCACCAAGACTAAGCCGTGACAGGTGTATCAGGTTCACACAAATTCTTCTACAATACTGCACTTCAGGCCACACAACAGGTTTCCGTCGCGCTCGCCATGGCCTACCTTGACATCTCACATGGGCTGGTGAGCAAGGCGCACGAGGTAGTTGTAGCCACAGAGTCGGGGAATAACAGTAACACCAAGAATCCATATGTGTCGATCTAACACCATGTACGTCGGTGGTTCTAAAATGAAACTCCATGTGTGCTGGACTACCAAAATAAATATATAAGTAAATGTACGTCTCCCTCAATCAAAAATATAAAATCTATCAATTTGCACTTTGTAACGCGCTGTTGTTCAGGTCCGCGATCATCCTCTTCCCAGGCTGTTGGTGCTCATCGTCGGACTCTACCAACCACCGCCATCAACCCTACCTGGATGTAGCATGAGCCCATATTGGTTGAAAATTAATTTTCTCGCTTAACTAATTTTATTTTGTATTTTACTAATCTCCGTTTCATAATTTGAAATCAATGTGTTATTTCGCCATATATACCTCCTTTGCTTGATGAGCCAGGAAGAGCTCTCCCTCATCCTCCCTTCGCCATATATACCAACAGGATTGATGCAACATCAGCGCAAATATGTAGCGTATTGTGTGGCTCGTGCGCTGCCGCTCGGGTTGCATCGGCGTGTGGGCGCATAACATGGACAAACGGAAAGAGAGTGGGGAAGGGAGGGACAACTATATATTGTTTGATGCAGACGGGACAGGAGAATGAATTTCCACTGCATTCATGCTCTTTGCGCTAGAGATATTTTTGGGGTGATCAGAGCTGTTGTCGATGAAATTACCTGATGGTGACCTAAAGGTCCAAGGAAGGTCATCAACAGATTTTTTTTTGGCAGAATAGGAAATAGGCCCCCGCGTCGTCCTCAGCGGGCGACACGGGAGGTGATCCCATCTCCACCGCCTCGAGCGCCCGTTTCCTCTCTCTCTCTCCTTGCCGCCGCCGGCCAGCGCCGCTGGGCGATGCCCCGTGCGGAAGGCGGTGGCGGCGGGGCTTCTCTACCTTCACTTCGTTCCTTCCTTCGCTCGAGGCGATCGCTCCTCTCCTTCCGGTGTCCGTCCTGATAGCCAGCCAGAGGTTTCGGGAGTGTGACCAGGAAGGCTGCAGCCGCCCCATCTAGGCCGTCGGCAGTCGTGAGCTGCCCAGATCCGGTCATGGCAGGCCGGGGGATGTCAGCGTGGGCTGATTCCTTCCCAGATCCAATCATGGATGTGAAGCATGCCTTCCCCCTGACCCTGTCAAGGGTTGTCCGGGTCACCGTTGCGGGCCGGTCTACGCTTAGATCCGGCAAGGGGTCGTGCCAGAAGCGCCGTGACTGCCTCGCTGTGTGGGTCTTGCGGTGACCATTCAGGCTTATGGCGGTGGCCTCGATGCGGATTGCGGATTGTGGCGGTCACCGAAAGATCTTTGTGAGAGTTACTTCGTACAGATCTGGTGGTTGACTTTGGAGATTAGATGCAAACTATTGATGATGGCTTGACGCAGAGGAATGGTTGTGCAACGGCAGCGGCACATGTCACTGCTGGGATTGCGGAAAAGTGATGGCGACAACACAAGCGAGATTGATGGTGGTGCTACTTGAGCACCTGGTCTCGAGCTTTCGGGTGAAAGCCTAAGGTCTGACCCAAGTTGGTTATACCTGGCAATGATGATGTTTTTACATCGCTACCTTGTTGAAGGCATTGTTTGGATATGCTCAGACTGGTTTTTCGGGGTGAAAACCTAGATTCTGCCTTAGGTGGTTGGATCCGGTAACGGCGATGGTTGAGCGTCGCTTCCTTCTTGAAGGCGTTGCCGTCGAAAAATCTCGTCGTCGGTGTGGTGTCATGATATGATTGGTGTGAATATGGTCATTACTGTAGTTTGCCCATTATAGATTTGATCGCCTTTGGGTTTTTTTCCTCGTCTATGCATAGCTTTGGTCTTGTATGACTTTGTTATTTGTTGGCTTTATTTTTGTGTGCGTGCGTAGATGTTGGCTGTGTGCATCTTAGCTATGCAGAGGCCGGGTGTGTACTTATTATGTTTGTATCCTCTTGATGCTCTATTTTGAGTCAATAAAATCCACCCTTTATCAAAGAAAAAAAACAGATTTATTTTTTATTTTATTGATATTGATATTTTTCTTTCCAGATTTTTT
This sequence comes from Triticum monococcum, assembly GCA_034509565.1. Taxonomy (NCBI): domain Eukaryota; kingdom Viridiplantae; phylum Streptophyta; class Magnoliopsida; order Poales; family Poaceae; genus Triticum; species Triticum monococcum. Next base: position 705,474,465 of record CM067847.1, read on the forward strand.
ATAAAGTGCAATATCAAAGTGACCTTTACTACATCTGGCGTCTCAACAACATCATCTGAAGTTTTGGTCGAGACTTTAAGCTTGCCAACAACCAAATTATTTAAAAACAAAGGAGAGATCAACAAAAGTCACTCTGAAGCTATATACATGAAACAGTAGCAACCATCAACTTCAAACACCATTGACGGTAGCACCTGAACTGTGAGAAATGTTCTGTGACATCAACACCTGTATAAATGGAATGACACCCGGCCATCATTGTGGTCGGATCCAACCATGAAGGCTGGATCAAGGGTTTTCACCACTAGAGGGATTCTCTGTAATCTTCATGCAATGCTTTCAAGAAGGAAACAACTTTAAAACATTGCCATTGTCAACTAAAACAAATAAGATCGGACCTAGAGTTTCCATTGTGGAGCTCAAGACTCTTTACCTTAAGAGTGCGTCAAACCTTAATTCTCTACATATACCATCCCCATTTCCAATGAAACTGTCACTGATGCCATATATGGCGGCCACTCTTGCCGTGAAGGATGCGGCGGATAAGACCATCCCCAAACTTTGAAACGATCGACCAGAGGGCAAGCAATTTGACACTCATAAGCCAGAATCTGGTGTTGCTCTAGACAATACGCTTTGAGAAATCCTCGGCGTCCTTTAGCGGAGATTAGTAGGCCGCACGAAATCACAACTCGTGGGCAGCGGTTTCAACGGTGTGTTGTGCAGTGGCTAGCACGAATGTAACGTAGGAGCAACGACACAGGGATGGTAAGTGCGTAGCAAGTGCACTGTTTTGCCAATAGCAATCACTAGTAGAAAAAAGGCCTACAGTCCCGGTTTGTAAGGGCCTTTAGCGAGACTAAAGTGTCGGTACTAATACCTCCCCCCTTTAGTCCCGGTTCAATCCAGAACCGGGACTAAAACCCCTCCATGTGGGCAGTGCGCAGAGCCCAGGCAGGAGACCCTTTGGTCCCGGTTGGTGGCACCAACCGGAACCAATAGGCATCCACGCGTCAGCATTTCTGTGGCTGGGGTTTTAGTTTTTTTTGAAGGGGGGGGGGGGGGTGGGGGTTTTGGGGGGTTAATTTAGGTGTTTCATATATTGTGTTAGCTAGCTATAATTAATAGAGAGAAGTGTCCTTTCTTATGTCCGTGCTTGGCCGACGCTACGTACTATACATATGTATAGAGAGGACTAGACACGCTGGCTAGCTAGTAAGCAAACGAAGGAAACAGAAGATCGTCATGAACATATATGCATACAGAGAGAAGTGATATCGACCACCTCTCCTACTCCGAGAGATTGGTCGAACAACAAGTTCTCGTATATTTATCTGACACTACCGGCTACATATATACAGTAATTATCTCTTACAAATATAATCATACGGACTCAGGTTTAACATAGAATTCTCCGTCTTCAGGGATCACGTGGTCAAGATAGAATGCCGCCAATTCCTCTTGAATTCCTCGCATGCGAGCTGGTGCTAGGAGTTCATGTTGGAAATATGCCCTAGAGGCAATAATAAAAGCATTATTATTATATTTTCTTGTTCATGATAATTGTCTTTATTCATGCTATAATTGTGTTATCCGGAAATCGTAATACATGTGTGAATAACAGACACCAACATGTCCCTAGTAAGCCTCTAGTTGACTAGCTCGTTAATCAACAGATAGTCATGGTTTCCTGGCTATGGACATAAGATGTCATTGATAACGAGATCACATCATTAGGAGAATGATGTGATGGACAAGACCCAATCCTAAACATAGCATAAAGATCGTATAGTTCGTTTGCTAGAGTTTTGCAATGTCAAGTATCTTTTCCTTAGACCATGAGATCGTGTAACTCCCGGATACCGTAGGAGTGCTTTGGGTGTACCAAACGTCACAACGTAACTGGATGACTATAGAGGTATACTACGGGTATCTCCGAAAGTGTCTGTTGGGTTGACACGGATCAAGACTGGGATTTGTCACTCCGTATGACGGAGAGGTATCACTGGGCCCACTCGGTAATGCATCATCATAATGAGCTCAAAGTGACCAAGTGTCTGGTCACGGGATCATGCATTACGGTATGAGTAAAGTGACTTGTCGGTAACAAGATTGAACGAGGTATTGGGATACCGAGGATCGAATCTCGGGCAAGTAATATATCGATTGACAAAGGGAATTGCATACAGGGTTGATTGAATCCTCGACATCGTGGTTCATCCGATGAGATCATCGTGGAGCATGTGGGAGCCAACATGGGTATCCAGATCCCGCTGTTGGTTATTGACCGGAGAGTCGTCTCGGTCATGTCTACATGTCTCCCGAACCCGTAGGGTCTACACACTTAAGGTTCGGTGACGCTAGGGTTGTGAAGATATGTATATGCAGTAACCCGAATGTTGTTCGGGGTCCCGGATAAGATCCCGGACGTCATGAGGAGTTCCGAAATGGTCCGGAGGTAAAGAATTATATATAGGAAGTGCCGTTTCGGCCATCGGGACAAGTTTCGAGGTTACCGGTATTGTACCGGGACCACCGGAAGGGTCCCGGGGGTCCACCGGGTGGGGCCACCTATCCCGGAGGGCCCCATGGGCTGAAGTGGGAAGGAACCCAGACCTTAGTGGGCTGGGGCGCCACCCCCTAAGGGGCCCATGCGCCTAGGGTTAGGGGAAACCCTAAAGGGGGGGCGCCCCCTTGCCTTGGGGGGCAAGCCCCCCACCCTTGGCCGGCGCCCCCCCCTAGGAGATCCATCTCCTAGGGCCGGCGCCCCCCTTGGCACCCCTATATATAGTGAGGGAGCGGAGGGACTTGAGGCTACGCTTTTTGGTGCTTCCCTCTCTCCCTGTTACATCTCTCTCTTGCGTAGTATAGGCGAAGCCCTGCTACTGTGACGCCCTGCATCCACCACCACGCCGTCGTGCTGCTGGATCATCATCAACCTCTCCTTCCCCCTTGCTGGATCAAGAAGGAGGAGACGTCTCCCGTCCCGTACGTGTGTTGAATGCGGAGGTGCCGACCGTTCGGCACTCGGTCATCGGTGATTTGGATCACGTCGTGTTCGACTACATCATCCCCGTTCGTTGAACGCTTCCGCACGCGATCTACAAAGGTATGTAGATGCATCTCATGACTCGTTGCTAGATGAACTCCTAGATGGATCTTGGTGAAACGAGTAGGAAATTTTTTGTTTTCTGCAACGTTCCCCAACAGTGGCATCATGAGCTAGGTCTATGCGTAGTTCTTCTTGCGCGAGTAGAACACAATTTGTTGTGGGCGTGGATTTGTCAACCTTCTTGCCGCTACTAGTCTTTTCTTGCTTCAGCGGTATTGTGGGATGAAGCGGCCCGGACCAACCTTACACGTACGCTTACATGAGACCGGTTCCACCGACTAACATGCACTAGTTGCATAAGGTGGCTGGCGGGTGTCTGTCTCTCCCACTTTAGTTGGAGCGGATTCGATGAACAGGGTCCTTATGAAGGGTAAATAGAAGTTGACAAATCACGTTGTGGCTTTCACGTAGGTAAGAAAACGTTCTTGCTAGAACCCTAATTCAGCCACGTAAAACTTGCAACAACAATTAGAGGACGTCTAACTTGTTTTTGCAGCAAGTGGTTTGTGATATGATATGGCCAAAGTTGTGATGAATGATGAATGATCTATATGTGATGTATGAGATGTTCATGCTATTGTAATAGGAATCACGACTTGCATGTCGATGAGTATGACAACCGGCAGGAGCCATAGGAGTTGTCTTTATTCTTTTATATGACCTGCGTGTCATTGAGAAACGCCATGTAAATTACTTTACTTCATTGCTAAACGGGTTAGCCATAGTAGTAGAAGTAATAGTTGGCGAGCAACTTCATGGAGACACGATGATGGAGATCATGATGATGGAGATCATGGTGTCAAGCCGGTGACAAGATGATCATGGAGCCCCAAGATGGAGATCAAAGGAGCTATGTGGTATTGGCCATATCATGTCACGTTTATTATTTGATTGCATGTGATGTTTATCATGTTTTGCATCTTGTTTACTTAGAACGACGGTAGTAAATAAGATGATCCCTCATATTAATTTCAAGAAGTGTTCCCCCTAACTGTGCACCGTTGCGACAGTTCGCTGTTTCAAAACACCACGTGATGATCGGGTGTTTTATTCAGACGTTCACATACAACGGGTGTAAGACAGATTTACACATGCAAACACTTAGGTTGACTTGACGAGCCTAGCATGTACAGACATGGCCTCGGAACACAGAAGACCGAAAGGTCGAGCATGAGTCGTATGGAAGATACGATCAACATGAAGATGTTCACCGACGTTGACTAGTCCGTCTCACGTGATGATCGGACACGGCCTAGTTAACTCGGATCATGTAATACTTAGATGACTAGAAGGATGTCTAATCTAAGTGGGAGTTCATTATATAATTTGATTAGATGAACTTTATTATCATGAACATTAGTCTAAAATATTTTACAATATGTCTTGTAGATCAAATGGCCCACGTAGTCCTCAACTTCAACGTGTTCCTAGAGAAAACCAAGCTGAAAGACGATGGTAGCAACTATACGGACTGGGTCCGGAATCTGAGGATCATCCTCATAGCTGCCAAGAAAGATTACGTCCTACAAGCACCGCTAGGTGAAGCTCCCGTCCCACAGAACCAAGAAGTTATGAACGCTTGGCAGACACGTGTTGACGACTACTCCCTCGTTCAGTGCGGCATGCTTTACAGTTTAGAGCCGGGGCTCCAAAAGCGTTTTGAGAGACATGGAGCATATGAGATGTTCGAAGAGCTGAAAATGGTTTTCCAAGCTCATGCCCGGATCGAGAGATATGAAGTCTCCGATAAGTTCTTCAGCTGTAAGATGGAGGAAAATAGTTCTGTCAGTGAGCACATACTCACTATGTCTGGGTTACATAACCGCTTGTCTTAGCTGGGAGTTAATCTCCCGGACGATGCGGTCATTGACAGAATCCTCCAGTCGCTTCCACCGAGCTACAAGAGCTTTGTGATGAACTTCAATATGCAGGGGATGGAAAAGACCATTCCTGAAGTATTTGCTATGCTGAAATCAGCAGACGTAGAAGTCAAGATGGAACATCAAGTGTTGATGGTGAATAAAACCACTAAGTTCAAGAAGGGTAAGGGTAAAAAGAACTTCAAGAAGACGGCAAGGAAGTTGCCGCGCCCGGCAAGCAAGCTGCCGGGAAGAAGCCAAAGAATGGACCCAAGCCCGAGACTGAGTGCTTTTATTGCAAGGGAAGCGGTCACTGGAAGCGGAACTGCCCTAAATACTTAGCAGACAAGAAGGCCGGCAAAATAAAAGGTATATGTGATATACATGTAATTGATGTGTACCTTACTAGTGTCCGTAGTAGCTCCTGGGTATTTGATACCGGTGCAGTTGCTCACATTTGTAACTCAAAGCAGGGGCTGCGGAATAAGCGGAAACTGGCAAAGGACGAGGTGACGATGCGCGTCGGGAATGGTTCCAAGGTCAATGTGATCGCCGTCAGCACGCTACCTCTACATTTACCTTCGGGATTAGTTTTAGACCTTAATAATTGTTATTTAGTACCAGCTTTGAGCATAAACATTGTATCGGGATCTCGTTTAATTCGAGATGGCTACTCATTTAAATCGGAGAATAATGGTTGTTCTATTTATATGAGAGATATGTTTTATGGTCATGCTCCTATGGTGAATGGTTTATTCTTTATGAATCTCGAACGTAATACTACACACGTTCATAATGTGAGTGCCAAAAGATGCAAGGTTGATAATGATAGTCCCACATACTTGTGGCACTGCCGCCTTGGTCACATAGGTGTCAAACGCATGAAGAAGCTCCATGCAGATGGACTGTTAGAGTCTCTTGATTATGAATCATTTGACACGTGCGAACCATGCCTTATGGGTAAAATGACCAAGACTCCGTTCTCAGGAACAATGGAGCGAGCAACCAACTTATTAGAAATCATACATACTGATGTGTGCGGTCCAATGAGTGTTGAGGCTCGCGGTGGCTATCGTTATGTTCTCACCCTCACTGATGATTTGAGTAGATATGGATATTTTTACTTAATGAAGCACAAGTCTGAAACCTTTGAAAAGTTTAAGGAATTTCAGAGTGAGGTCGAGAATCAACGTGACAGGAAAATCAAGTTTCTATGATCAGATCGTGGAGGAGAATACTTGAGTCACGAATTTGGCACACACTTAAGAAAATGTGGAATAGTTTCACAACTCATGCCGCCTGGAACACCTCAGCGAAACGGTGTGTCCGAACGTCGTAATCGCACTCTATTAGATATGGTGCGGTCTATGATGTCTCTTACCGATCTACCGCTATCTTTTTGGGGCTATGCTTTAGAGACTGCCGCATTCACTTTAAATATGGCTCCATCGAAATCCGTTGAGACGACACCGTATGAATTATGGTTTGGAAAGAAACCTAAGCTGTCGTTTCTAAAAGTTTGGGGATGCGATGCTTATGTCAAGAAACTTCAACCTGAAAAGCTCGAACCCAAGTCGGAAAAATGCGTCTTCATAGGATACCCGAAAGAAACTATTGGGTATACCTTCTACCTCAGAACCGAAGGCAAGATCTTTGTTGCCAAGAATGGATCCTTTCTAGAGAAAGAGTTTCTCTCGAAAGAAGTAAGTGGGAGGAAAGTAGAACTTGATGAAGTGTTACCTCTTGAACCGGAAAATGGCGCAACTCAAGAAAATGTTCCTGAGGTGCCTGCACCGACTAGAGAGGAAGTTAATGATGATGATCATGAAACTTCTGATCAAGTTGCTACTGAACTTCGAAGGTCCACAAGGACACGTTCCGCACCAGAGTGGTACGGCAACCCTGTCTTGGAAATCATGTTGTTAGACAACGGTGAACCTTCGAACTATGAAGAAGCGATGGCGGGCCCGGATTCCGACAAATGGCTAGAAGCCATGAAATCCGAGATAGGATCCATGTATGAAAACGAAGTATGGACTTTGGTTGACTTGCCCGATGAAAGGCGAGCCATAGAGAATAAATGGATCTTTAAGAAGAAGACAGACGCGGATGGTAATGTTACCATCTATAAAGCTCGGCTTGTCGCTAAGGGTTATCGACAAGTTCAAGGGGTTGACTACGATGAGACTTTCTCACCGGTAGCGAAGCTGAAGTCCGTCCGAATCATGTTAGCAATTGCCGCGTTTTACGATTATGAAATATGGCAAATGGACGTCAAAATGGCATTCCTTAATGGTTTCCTTAAGGAAGAATTGTATATGATGCAGCCGGAAGGTTTTGTCGATCCTAAGAATGCTGACAAGGTGTGCAAGCTCCAACGCTCGATTTATGGGCTGGTGTAAGCATCTCGGAGTTGGAACATTCGCTTTCATGAGATGATCAAAGCGTTTGGGTTTACGCAGACTTATGGAGAAGCCTGCGTTTACAAGAAAGTGAGTGGGAGCTCTGTAGCATTTCTCATATTATATGTAGATGACATACTTTTGATGGGAAATGATATAGAACTCTTGGAAAGCATCAAGGCCTACTTGAATAAGAGTTTTTCAATGAAGGACCTTGGAGAAGCTGCTTATATATTAGGCATCAAAATCTATAGGGATAGATCGAGACGCCTCATAGGTCTTTCACAAAGCACATACCTTGATAAGATATTGAAGAAGTTCAATATGGATCAATCTAAGAAGGGGTTCTTGCCTCTGTTACAAGGTATGAAATTGAGCTCGGCTCAAAGTCCGACCACGGCAGAAGAAATAGAAGAGATGAGTGTCATCCCCTATGCCTCAGCCACAGGTTCTATTATGTATGCCATGCTGTGTACCAGACCTGATGTAAACCTTGCCGTAAGTTTGGTAGGAAGATACCAAAGTAATCCCGGCAAGGAACACTGGACAGCGGTCAAGAATATCCTGAAGTACCTGAAAAGGACTAAGGAGATGTTTCTCGTTTATGGAGGTGACGAAGAGCTCGTCGTAAAGGGTTACGTCGACGCTAGCTTCGTCACAGATCTGGATGACTCAAAGTCACAAACCGGATACGTGTATATTTTGAATGGTGGGCCAGTAAGCTGGTGCAGTTGCAAGCAGAGCGTCGTGGCGGGATCTACGTGTGAAGCGGAGTACATGGCAGCCTCGGAGGCAGCACATGAAGCAATTTGGGTGAAGGAGTTCATCACCGACCTCGGAGTCATACCCAATGCGTCGGGGCCGATCAAGCTCTTTTGTGACAACACTGGAGCTATTGCACTTGCCAAGGAGCCCAGGTTTCACAAGAAGATAAGGCACATCAAGCGTCGCTTCAACTCCATTTGTGAAAATGTTCAAGATGGAGACATAGAGATTTGTAAAGTACATACGGACCTGAATGTAGCAGATCCGTTGACTAAACCTCTCCCTAGGGCAAAACATGATCAACACCAGAATTCCATGGGTGTTCGATTCATCACAATGTAACTAGATTATTGACTCTAGTGCAAGTGGGAGACTGTTGGAAATATGCCCTAGAGGCAATAATAAAAGCATTATTATTATATTTCCTTGTTCATGATAATTGTCTTTATTCATGCTATAATTGTGTTATCCGGAAATCGTAATACATGTGTGAATAACAGACACCAACATGTCCCTAGTAAGCCTCTAGTTGACTAGCTCGTTAATCAACAGATAGTCATGGTTTCCTGGCTATGGACATAAGATGTCATTGATAACGAGATCACATCATTAGGAGAATGATGTGATGGACAAGACCCAATCCTAAACATAGCATAAAGATCGTATAGTTCGTTTGCTAGAGTTTTGCAATGTCAAGTATCTTTTCCTTAGACCATGCGATCGTGTAACTCCCGGATACCGTAGGAGTGCTTTGGGTGTACCAAACGTCACAACGTAACTGGGTGACTATAAAGGTATACTGCGGGTATCTCCGAAAGTGTCTGTTGGGTTGACACGGATCAAGACTGGGATTTGTCACTCCGTATGACGGAGAGGTATCACTGGGCCCACTCGGTAATGCATCATCATAATGAGCTCAAAGTGACCAAGTGTCTGGTCACGGGATCATGCATTACGGTACGAGTAAAGTGACTTGCCGGTAACGAGATTGAACGAGGTATTGGGATACCGACGATCGAATCTCGGTCAAGTAATATATTGATTGACAAAGGGAATTGCATACAGGGTTGATTGAATCCTCGACATCGTGGTTCATCCGATGAGATCATCGTGGAGCATGTGGGAGCCAACATGGGTATCCAGATCCCGCTGTTGGTTATTGACCGGAGAGTCGTCTCGGTCATGTCTACATGTCTCGCGAACCCGTAGGGTCTACACACTTAAGGTTCGGTGACGCTAGGGTTGTGAAGATATGTATATGCAGTAACCCGAATGTTTCGGGGTCCCGGATGAGATCCCGGACGTCACGAGGAGTTCCGGAATGGTCCGGAGGTAAAGAATTATATATAGGAAGTGCTGTTTCGGCCATCGGGACAAGTTTCGGGGTTACCGGTATTGTACCGGGACCACCGGAAGGGTCCCGGGGGTCCACCGGGTGGGGCCACCTATCCCGGAGGGCCCCATGGGCTGAGTGGGAAGGAACCCAGCCCTTAGTGGGCTGGGGCGCCACCCCCTAAGGGGCCCATGCGCCTAGGGTTAGGGGAAACCCTAAAGGGGTGGCGCCCCCTTGCCTTGGGGGGCAAGCCCCCCACCCTTGGCCGCCCCCCTAGGAGATCCATCTCCTAGGGCCGGCGCCCCCCCCCGCTTGGCACCCCTATATATAGTGAGGGAGAGGAGGGACTTGAGGCTACGCTTTTTGGTTCTTCCCTCTCTCCCTGTTACATCTCTCTCTTGCGTAGTATAGGCGAAGCCCTGCTACTGTGACGCCCTGCGTCCACCACCACGCCGTCGTGCTGCTGGATCATCATCAACCTCTCCTTCCCCCTTGCTGGATCAAGAAGGAGGAGACGTCTCCCATCCCGTACGTGTGTTGAACGCGGAGGTGCCGTCCGTTCGGCACTCGGTCATCGGTGATTTGGATCACGTCGTGTTCGACTACATCATCCCCGTTCGTTGAACGCTTCCGCACGCGATCTACAAAGGTATGTAGATGCATCTCATGACTCGTTGCTAGATGAACTCCTAGATGGATCTTGGTGAAACGAGTAGGAAATTTTTTGTTTTCTGCAACGTTCCCCAACAGTTCATCCCGCTTCCGAAACATCTAATTTAAAGAAGGGGGTCAATACATATATATATATATGAATGAATGAAACTCAACACAAATGATGGTAATAAAATAAAATTGTGAATGTTGTTATTTACGTACTTCATATTGTTCCTCAGTGTAGCCCCGCTCACAGGTCGTGTGGCGGATGGACTCGCAAACATAGTATCCACATAAATCATTCCCTTGTTTCTGCCACAACCACTTTACAAGAAATAGAGGTTAATCAAACTAATAAGCAAGAATGTCAAATGGTATTGATGAAACGAGCGCTTGAATGACTAGTAGATGCACTTAAAATGCTACTATAGCTAGTACTTACTTTCGGGTGTCTAAATTGCAGCTCCTTCGGCAGTCCCAGAGCTTTTCTGGTGAATTTTCTCCAAACCCTGCCGGACAAAGAAGACAATTACTTGATATATCAGGAAATGAACAAAGTTGCTGATATGGTGGATAATGATCGATTTAACTTACTTCTCGAGTATTTGAGTCATGTCTGCATAGTCCTTGGGATCTTTTCGTCTTGAGTCTAAGACAGTTACTAGTCCCTGCTCAAGCTTAATATGTAGGAGAATATAGTGGAAACTACACACGCATGCATAACTCATCAATTACATTACTATAACCTTGACTAATATATAAGGGAAACCGAATACGCACAAGACAGTAACACTCACTTGAAGTTGTAAGGAAAGAGTGTTATATCTTTGTTTTGATTTATTATCAACGATTGTAGCATGCTGGCCTCGGTTTCTGCGGCATGAAATTTAACCTGAGTTGCATCTATGAGATATGTGTTAATGAACCCAATATCAGCGACTTGTCTTTTCTTCAATTCGACGATCTTCAATCTGCATAATATAGTGAGGATGATTATAAATACATGCAATGAAAGAGCTAAGCTATATAGAGAAACTTAATGACAGAAGTAGTATTACTTACAGACAGTAGCAGGCGACCGTTGTTTTATCGAGGGCCAATTGATTGAAAAACTGATAGAACTCCTCAAATGGAACAGGCAACAGATCAATTCCAACGAGGTCATGCTCCTTTTTAACTTTCAAATACAAAGTACTCCTCCCCCCAGAGTCTCTGCAGATTTTCAAGTACCAATCATGCAATCTTCGCATCATCGTTGATAGAGATCTTTCATCTTTGACGAGAGGCTTCCCGTACTCGTATCTTTGTATCTGCATCTCCATGGGTTCATAATGTACTTCGTCGGGCAGGTAATCTGCAAGATTGCTATAACCGGGCACCATCTTCGGATCATTAGCGACGTTGTGGCTAGGCACCTTGAGCGGGGGGCATGATTGCTTCGCTTGTTTGCCGAGCTGGGCAATTTGTTTCCCAGCTCGCCGTTCTTTCAGCCTTTGATCACTGACAGTACTTCCCGACCGCTCCGCTTTGGCAAATTCCTTTCCAATAATGCGGTCATAGTTTCCTTTCGGCGGATCAGACTTCGGTGGTTTTGTCAGGGCAGCCAGAGTGCGCTTCACTTTCACCCGATCTACCTTCTCTTCCGGAGGTGGATGTTTCTTTGCTTTCACCCCTTCAAAGAATTTCCTCACTTCTTCTCGCGCGATCTCGGCGTTCTCCTCCTGGGTCCTCTCGTATGGTAACTTCTCTGGAGTCTTCAGAGAAGGACCGAATCTGTATGTCCTCCCGCCTCTGGTTGTACTGCTAGACGCCGACCGAGCAGGCGAAGCGGTTGTCTTCTTTACTTGCTTAAGAGGCGGAGGAGAAGGACTACGACCCGCCGGAGCAGCTGGAGCGGCGGCAGGTCTCTTCCGCCCTTGCTGACGAGGCGGAGAAGGAGGAGGCTGGCTGCTCGGGCGCGTCGGCGCAGGCGGAGACGGAGGCGGAGTGCCGCCACGCGCCGGAGAAGGAGCCGGCCGAGGGCCCTGATCGTCACTCGCCGGAGGAGGAGGCGGTGGAGGAGGCGGAGTGCCCTGACTCGCCGGAGGAGGAGGAGGAGGCGGAGGCGTCCAGTTCGGATGGTTGATGAGGTCCTTCCGCCATAGGCATGGAGTCTTCAGAGTAGACCCCACCCGAGTCTCCCCTTCACCGGTAGGGTGGTCAAGCTGGAGGTCCTCAAATCCCTCCGTTATCTCATCCACCATCACCCTAGCATATCCTTCTGGAATCGGCCGGCAGTGAAAAGTTGCGCTGGGTTCAGTAGGATAAACAGAGCCAACAGCCGCCTTGACCTTCAAATTCATCCATTGCGTCATAAGGTGGCAATTTTGAGACTCCGTTATAGCATCGACAGGATAGCTGGCAGGAGCCATCAAGGCATGCTCCGGCTGAAGCAGCTCGGTGGAAGCGACGCTGCTTCTGCGCTGAGATGGCGGGGTAGCTTCGGGGGAGGCTTCGGCAGTACGTTTGCTGCGATTAGCTTCTCGTTCCTCTATTGCTTGTACCCTTGCGTGCAACGCCTGCAGTTCGGTCTGCTGCACTTTTTTCCTCCTCTCATGGGATTTGTAACCGCCTGCGTCCGGAAACCCAACCTTCCACGGAACGGAGCCTGGCGTGCCTCGTGTCCGTCCAGGGTGCTCAGGATTCCCGAGGGCCATTGTGAGCTCATCGTGCTCTCTGTCTGGAAAGAACGTCCCTTCCTGCGCTGCTTCGATATACTGCTTAAGCTTACTGACTGGTATGTCCATTTGTTCGTTCGTCCAAATGCACTTCCCTGTTTCAGGGTCCAAGGTTCCGCCAACCCCGAAGAACCAAGTCCGGCAACGGTCTAGCCAGTTATTTGTCTCTGGTTCGATCCCTTTATGAACCAGATCATTCTCAACCTTGGACCACTTAGGCCGGGCTACGAGGTAGCCACCTGACCCCGTGTGATGGTGAAGCTTCTTCTTCGCAGCATTTTGCTTGTTTGTTGCCGACATCTTCTGACTCTTTTCTGATGTCTTGTAGGCCACAAATGCGGGCTAGTGATCTCTGATCTTCTCATATCTGCCCTTGAATTCTGGTGTCTCTTTTTTATCGACAAACCTATTCAGCTCTTTCTTCCACCTCCTGAATAGATCTGCCATCCTCTTTAGAGCAAAAGACTTTATTAATTTCTCTTTAATTGGGTTCTCTGGATTATCCTCTGGCGGTAGGGTGAAATTTGACTTCAGCTCAGTCCAAAGATCATTTTTCTGCATATCATTGACATAAGACACCTCAGGGTCTTCTGTAGCCGGCTTAAACCATTGCTGGATGCTTATCGGGATCTTGTCCCTAACCAGAACCCCGCACTGAGCAACAAATGCGCTCTTTGTCCGGAGGGGTTCAATAGGTTGGCCGTCCGGCGCGATTGCTGTGATCTCAAGCTTTTCATCCGAGCTCAACTTTTTCTTTGGGCCTCGTCTCTTTACCGAAGTTGTGCTCGATCCGGAGGGCTAGAAAACAGAACAAAGACTTAATTAATATGTGTACATACCAAAACAATGAATGCATCAATCAGCTAGTCAGCATAGGCTTAACTAATATATATACCTGGCCGGACTCGATTCGGTCACCGGAGCCGTCATCACGGTCTCCTTCTTGCACCGGCATTGGGTCACCGGAGCCGTCCTCATGTTCTTCTTCTTGCACCGGCATTAGGTCACCGTAGCCAGCTTGTTCACCCTCTCCTTCCAGACCATCGGTTTCGTTGAGATAGTACGAGACGGCATCACTTCCTTGTGCGATTATCTCCCTCAACAACGCTTCTTTTGTTGCTTCGTCTAGGGCGGTGTCCATAGTTTCTACAAATATTTACAGCATGGCAATTATTATTCAAACATGACAGATGGATATATTACTGCCAAACGTAGAACTAGCTACCTAATCATAGTAAGCTATCGGGAGGGGGTATATATCGACAACGATGACACTACACCCTCGTTCCCGATAAAAAAAGAGGAAGAAGAAGAAAAAAAAGAGGAGAAGAAAGAATAGAGGAGAAGAACCCTCGAACCCTCGACCCCTAGACGACCCTCTTCTTCCTCTCATGTTCGAGAGGATCGCCGAGGGGTCGGGAGGTTGCCTAGTGTCAAAGGATTCAACAAAACCATGTCTTCATCATTAGGCGAAAGTAACATGTGCATGATGGTACGAAGCTCTTCAAAGTTGTTCTGGAACGGACTCCCAAATAGGATAATTCGCTTTTTGGTACAAAGTTCAGCAAGAGCCTTTCGAATATCACAATTTGGAAGGCCTTTGCTGAATTGGTACCAAAAGGCGGATTATTCTATCCGGGACTCCATTCCAAAACAACTTTGCAGAACTTCGTACCAACATGCCCTGGTTACTTCCGGCTAATGATGAAGGCATGGATTTCTTCAATACTTTGACACTAGGAAACCTCTCTCGACCCCTCGGCGATCCTCGACCCCTGGAACCCTCGACGACCCTCGAACCCTCGACGACCCTTGAACCCTCGACCCCTCGACGATCCTCTTCTTCCTCTCATGTTCAAGAGGATCTCCGAGGGGGCGGGAGGTTGCCTAGTGTCAAAGGATTCAACAAAACCATGTCTTCATCATTAGGCGAAAGTAACATGTGCATGATGGTACGAAGCTCTTCAAAGTTGTTCTGGAACGGACTCCCAGATAGGATAATTCGCTTTTTGGTACAAAGTTCAGCAAGAGCCTTCCGAATATCACTATTTGGAAGGCCTTTGCTGAATTGGTACCAAAAGGCGGATTATTCTATCCGGGACTCCATTCCAAAACAACTTTGCAGAACTTCGTACCAACATGCCCTGGTTACTTACGGCTAATGATGAAGGCATGGATTTGTTCAATACTTTGACACTAGGAGAAGAAGAAAGGAATAGCTAGAGGAGAAGATCGAAGAAAAAAAAAGAAGAAAAAAAAGAGGAGAAGAAGAAAGGAATAGTGGAGAAGAAGAGAAAATAGAATATATTCTATTTTCTCTTCTTCTCCACTATTCCTTTCTTCTTCTCCTCTTCTTTTTCTTCTTTTTTCTTCTTCTTATTTATTTCTCCTCTTCTTTTCGGTAGAGGAAACCCTAAATAGCTAGCAAGTATCGTCGGTGTGAGATACATGTGGCCTTCGGTGTCGGACACTACATCCACGTCCCACACGTGACGTGGGCGTCGAAGCCCGCGCCACTTGTGGGATGTGGATGTAGTGTCCGACACCGACGGTACATGTATCTCACACCGACGATACTTTCTATTTAGGGTTTCTCCTCTACCGCTCGGCGACCCTCTCGACGACCCTCGTTCCCGATAAAATAAAGAGGAAGAAGAAGAAGAAAAAAGAAGAGAAGAAAGAATAGAGGAGAAGACTTCCTCTTCTTCCTCTCCTCTTCTTCCCCTTCTTCCTCGCCTCTCTCATGAATGTCCGGCGTTCTCGACCCCCCACGTGTCGAAGAAAAAAAAGAAGAAAAAAAAGAGGAGAAGAAGAAAGGAATAGAGGAGAAAAGAGAAAATAGAATATATATATTCTATTTTTCTCTTCTTCTCCTCTATTCCTTTCTTCTTCTCCTCTTCTTTTTCTTCTTTTTTCTTCTTCTTATTTATTTCTCCTCGTCTTCCTCTCCCCTCTCGGCGACCCTAGACCACCTCTCGACCCTCGACCCCTAGGCGACCGTCGACCCCTCTTTTTTTTTCTTCCTCTTCTTCCTCTACCGCTCGGCGACCCTCGACGACCCTCGTTCCCGATAAAAAAAAGAGGAAGAAGAAGAAAAAAAGAGGAGAAGAAAGAATAGAGGAGAAGATCTCCTCTATTCTTTCTTCTCCTCTTTTTTCTTTTCTTATTCCTCTTCTTTTTTTATCCTCTTCCTCCTCTCATGTTCGACGACCCTCGACCCCTCGGCGACCCTAGACCCCCTCTCGACCCCCTCTTCTTCTCCCTCTTCTAATTCATTTGTTCATATGAATATACAAACATTTTCATATTTACAATAATTAATATCACCAAAAAAAATCTATGAACAGAAAAAAATCCTAATTTTTCTAAAAAACTATCTTTTGCATATATACATGAACATAGATATATACACAGAGAACATATATATATATATATACATATATATAAAAAACAAGCATATATATGAAAAAGCCTATATATATATATGAACAAAATGCTAGCTAGGGCGCCGGCCGGACCAGAGGAGGACCGCGGAGTCGGCGGCGAGGATGGCGATGGGGCAGTGGGCGCGCGCTTGGGGTAGGAGACGCGGGCGACGACGACGGCGGGCCGGGGCGGCGGGCGTCCGGCAAGGGGCCGGCGCGGGCGACGGCGAGGGCGGGACGGGGCGGTGCGCGTCGGGGCAGGGACGAGGGCGACGGCGACGGGGGCGGGCCGGGGCGGCGCGCGTCGCGGGCGACGGCGAAGATGGGCGCGGGCGACGGCGACGATGGGGGCGGGCGGCGTCGGGGCAACCTGGCGGCGTCAGTAACTGCAAGTGCAAGATGAGAATAAAAAATTCCAAAGTGTGGCCTTATATAGCAGAGGCTTTAGTCTCGGTTCGTGGCAGCAACCAGGACTAAAGGTGGGCATTAGTCCCGGTTGCTTCCACGAACCGAGACCAATGGCCTCTTTTCGGCAGCCCAAAGGGCGGGAAGCGAAGCCCATTGGTCCCGGTTGGTGGCACCAACCGGGACTAAAGGAGGGCAATGGTCACGGTTGGTGCCACGAACCGTGACCTATGCACCCTTTAGTCCCGGTTGGTTCCACCAACCGGGACCAATGCCCTTGTGCGCCCCGCGCCCAAAAGTTTAGTCCCACATCGCTAGTTGACAGCGCCCAACACCAGTTTATAAGCTCTGCTGCCTCCTCCCTCTCGAACTCCTCTGAACTGAAGCCCTATGGGCCTAATTTGGCACTGCTTTGCCTGTGGGCCTATTGGGCCTTCTGCGGGCCTGAATCCTGGCCCATGTAGGGTTTCTAGTCGTATTCAGGTCGTGGAGGCCCAGTAGGTGGCATTTTTTTGGTTTTTTCTTTTTTATTTCTACATTTTTTTGGTTTTTTATTTTTTTATTTCTACTTAAAACTAAATACTTACAGTTTTTTAGTGATTTCTTTTTGCTTTTAGGTCACAAAAATTATAAACTTTCTGTTAGTGCCACTAGTTTTAAATTTTAAATAGTTTAAATTTGAATTTTTAAAAATTTGTGTGAATCACTAGTTTATGAATAACTTTACTATAAAATTAGAATTTTTTTTCTATTTATTTTTTTATTTCTACTTACAACTAAATAATTACAGTTTTTTAGTGATTTCTTTTTTCTTTTAGGTCACAAAAATTATAAACTTTCTGTTAGTGCCATTAGTTTTAAATTTTAAATAGTTTAAATTTGAATTTTTAAAAATTTGTGTGAATCACTATTTTATGAATAACTTTACTATAAAATTAGATTTTTTTCTATTTATTTTTTATTTCTACTTACAACTAAATACTTACAGTTTTTTAGTGATTTCTTTTTGCTTTTAGGTCACAAAAATTATAAACTTTCTGTTAGTGCCATTAGTTTTAAATTTTAAATAGTTTAAATTTGAATTTTTAAAAATTTGTGTGAATCACTAGTTTATGAATAACTTTACTATAAAATTAGAATTTTTTCTTCTTTGCTATTTATTTTTTATTTATACTTACAATTAAATACTTATAGTTTGATTTTAGGTCACACAAATTATATTCTTTTTGCTATTGAGGAATATTATAGTTTTATTTTAGTTGATCATAACATAATATTTTAATTGATTGTTTTTATTTTCATAAAAGTTTTGTAGTTCATTCTGTTTGCTATTAATTCATTCTTTGAGCTAAATGACTCTGAAATTGGAAAGCATTTCAAAATGAACTCTGAAAAGGTTGAAAGTTGGCATGGTATCATCATTTCACCCACATAGCATGTTCCAAAAAGTAGAGAGGGTTACGACAAAAACTTGATGCACTTCGTGTACAAAATGGACAGTCACTTTCGAAGTATCAAAGTTTCAAACCATAAGACATGAAAGCATTTCAAATGAACTCTGAAAAAGTTGAAAGTTGGGATGGTATCATAATTTCACCCACATAGCATTTGCTTATTGCGGGAGAAAGTCTTCACTTTTTCTTCGCTTGTGTCATTTGCTTATTGCGCCGTAACCATGGATAATCTTCATTGTTTATCAGCATGCTTGGGTCAGCATTGACATTGAAGGGAGGAATTTCATGAAACTTTTCATAATCTTCAGACATGTCTGTCTTGCCGTCCACTCCCAGGATGTCCCTTTTGCCTGAAAGAACTATGTGGCGCTTTGGCTCATCGTATGATGTATTCACTTCCTTATCTTTTCTTTTTCTCGGTTTGGTAGACATGTCCTTCACATAGATAACATGTGCCACATCATTGGCTAGGACGAACGGTTCGTCAGTGTACCCAAGATTTTTTAGATCCACTGTTGTCATTCCGTACTGTGGGTCTACCTGTACCCCGCTGATGTAGTCATGTACCTACGGTAGGGACACAGACCCGTCCTAAGAGCCCTACCGTAGGGCATCCTTAGAGGGAGTCACCTTTCAGACAACTTGAAGATATCCCACTCGACGAGTTGAGGACACTCGACCAAGAGCTGTCACTCGACCAAGGAGCCAACCACTCGACTGCCAGAAGACCTCAAGTCACTTCGTAGGCAAACGGTCGGTTATTAAGTAGCCTTTATGATCATTATGATGCTTTATTAGGGACGTTATCAGTAACGCCCACCTTAAATGTACCTTAAACCCTGCATTACTGAGGGCAGGAGAGGGCTGGCGAACTCTATATAAGCCACCCCCCTCCTCAGTATAAGGGGTTCGCACCCTTGTCATCTTACTCACGCATAATCCAATCGACCGCCTCCGGGCACCGAGACGTAGGGCTGTTACTTCCTCAGAGAAGGGCCTAAACTCGTAAACCTTGCGTTCTTACAACTTCCCAATAGCTAAGGTCTAGCCTCTTCATACATACCCCCCTACCTCACTGTCAGACTTAGAACCACGACAGTTGGCGCCCACCGTGGGGCATTAGTCTTAGCGCCTAATTGGAGAAGTTGCGATTTTTTCCGATCCACTTGATAATGTTTTCCTGCGGAGCTTTGGCAGAGGGCTGCGAGATCCGTCTCGGCGGACTCACTTTCATCGCCGACGACTCCGCCTGGCTCCAGGAGGCGCTGCTCGACGTCGACGCGCTCCCCGTCCGCGGTGTGACGCACTTCCGCGCGTGCGTCCGTGGCGTCCTCCTGAGGCAGCCATCAGCCCCCTATCGGTCGACTCCCGTGCCATCTCCCCGTCCTGTCTCCCGCCAGCGCAAGCGCTCAGGTCGGTCGAGGCTCCAGCGGTGGATGAAGCACGCCGTGGCCCGCCAGTCGGCGACCCAGCAGGTCGCTGCGATCGAGCCTGACGAATCCCTCTGCGGCTTGTTCGATCTGTCGACTGGCTCCACGGAGACCGCTTCCGAGTGTGACAGCAGCGACCCCCTGGCGGAGGTTCTGGCGGTCGAGGGGACACGCAGTCCCCCCGGATTCCATCGCGCTGACGATGCTGCCGACAGGGGCGATCCATCGCACCCTCACGATGAATACCTCCCCGAGCCTCTTACGTCGTTGCAACGGGAGGAGCTTCGTCGCCGGAACATGGACGCGCTCTACACGCCTATTGTTGGAGAAACCCTCGAGGCCCGGGCCTTGGAGGACGCGCGCTTGGCTAATCTAGCCGAGCGCACTCGGCTGGAGAATCTACAGCGGGCTCTCGACGAGCGGGCGCGTTAGCGGGCTCCCGAGTCCAGTCGACGCCAGCAGGCTCCCGAGTCTAGTCGACGCCAGCAGGCACCCGAAGCCAGTCGACGGCAGCTCTTCCCGCCACCACAGGTGTATCGAACTCCGGTTCAGAACCTGGCTGCCGCGGCCCGCATAGCAGAGTCGATCCAGCCCTCCCAGTCGGAGGCCGGAAGAGGATTGCTGCAGATCAGAGCATTGCTCCGAGCAGCGGGGAATCAGAATTCCGCCGTCTCTCAGTCGCGGGACAGGATTCACAGTCGATCCGTCGCAACGGAGACTGTCCAGTCGGCTCACAGCCCGAGATCGCCCCCGAGGCATGAGGGACGTGGAGACCGGCACGATCAGTATAGGAGGAACGAGAAATATGATCACCGACCCGAACGTGATGATGGGCGTCGGGTGCCGTCCCCTCCTCCGCGGAGTGGATCATATGCACCTCAGCATCGAGACGACAGGCGCCCCCATCACACTGGGCAGAGGATCCCAGTCGACCCCAGAGACCCAGGCTTTGACGCGAGATCCATCCTTGTTCAAGGTCTGGTGGACAGGAACAGGGCTCATCGAGAGGGCCACAACAGAGATACGCCCCCTGGTAGCAGGGCACACGCCTCGGGGCCTGAGTGTTTCAGTCGAGCCATCAGAGCTACGGTGATCCCTCCCAACTTCCGGCTGGCGACTGGAATCAGCAAGTTCACCAGCGAGTCCAAGCCTGACACGTGGCTCGAGGATTACCGAGTGGCTGTGCAGATCGGCGGCGGCAACGACGAGGTGGCCATGAAGCATTTACCCCTCATGTTGGAAGGCTCGGCTAGGGCGTGGCTAAATCAGCCGGCGCCCAGCAGCATTTACACTTGGGAGGATCTCTCCCGAGTGTTTGTTACAACCTTCGAAGGGACATGCAAGCGCCCTGCAGGCCTTACAGAGCTGCGGTCTTGCGTACAGAAGCCGAATGAAACACTGAGGGAATACATCCAGAGGTGGATCACACTGCACCACTCGGTCGAGAACATGCCAGACCATCAAGCAGTTTGCGCTTTCAAGGAAGGCGTCAAGTACAGGGAGTTGAATCTGAAATTTGGTCGGATCGGAGAGATGTCCCTTAATCGGATGATGGAGATTGCCACCAAGTACGCTAATGGAGAAGACGAGGACCGACTCCGAAGCGGCAAACTTAAGTCAGTTGCCAAAGAAACCGGAGGAAACTCCAGTCGGAAGCAGAAGCGGAAGGCTGAGCCAGCCGCTCCCGGGGAGGCCCTGGCCGTGGCCCAGGGAAACTTCAAGGGGAAACCCAAGGGCACTTGGAAGCCCAAGAAAGTCAAGGATCAGGATGGGAATGATGTTTTGGATCTGCCATGTCACATTCACACCAAGAAAGATGAAGAGGGTAATTTTATTTACCCCAAACATACCACTCGACAATGCCGGCTCCTGATCCAGCAGTTTCAGGGCAAGCAGCCCAAGGATAAAGAAAAAGAGCCAGACAGGGTTGAGGACAGGGATGATAGCGACGATGGATACCCCAGGTCAATTCCACCCTAATGATTTTTGCCGATGTCGAAAGTAAAAGTCGACTGAAAGTCATTTACCGCGAGGTGAACATGGTTGCCCCTGCGACTCCCAGTTACCTAAAGTGGTCTCAGACGGCCATCACGTTCGACCAATCCGATCACCCAACACACATTGCCACCCCTGGGAAGCAAGCTTTGGTGGTCGACCCAGTTGTCGAAGGCACTCGACTGACCAAAGTCCTGATGGACGGTGGCAGCGGCCTGAACATACTGTACGCGGAAACCTTGAAAGGAATGGGCATTCCGATGTCCAGACTCAGCACCAGTAACATGAGCTTCCACGGAGTCATTCCTGGGAAGAAAGCCGAGTCACTCGGCCAGATTGCTCTTGATGTGGTTTTCGGTGATTCAAAGAATTACCGCAAGGAAAAGTTAACGTTTGAAGTTGTGGACTTCCAGAGTGCTTATCACGCCATCTTGGGCGGGCCAGCTTACACACGCTTCATGGCTCGACCATGCTACGTGTATCTTAAATTAAAGATGCCTGGCCCCAAAGGTGTGATCACTGTTACGGGCAACCGGAAGAAAGCAGAAGAATGTTTCCAGAAGGGATCAAAGATCACCGACGCTCAGATGGCAGTGGTTGAGCTGAAAGAGTACCAAAAGACTGCCGATCCGAGTGAATTGCTGCGGGCTAAGAAGCCTGCCTCCGAGTCAGCTTTTCAGTCGGCCGGCGAAACGAAGACGGTCCACATTCACCTGACCGACCCCGAGGCAGCTCCGACTCACATCTCAACGACGCTCGACTCCAAATAGGAAGAAGCGCTCATCCAGCTCCTCCGTGAGAACTGGGACATCTTCGCATGGAAACCCTCTGACATCTCCCACATCAATCGGGCATGCCCGAAAGATCATTTTCCTCTCCCTCGCATCGACCAAATTGTTGACTCAACTGCGGGATGTGAGAGATTATCTTTTCTAGATGCCTACTCCGGGTACCATCAGATCCGTCTGTATGGGCCCGACGAAATCAAAACAGCTTTCATCACTCCATTCGGATGCTTCTGTTACATCACCATGCTATTCGGCCTCAAGAACGCCGGATCCACATTCATAAGAATGATCCAGAAGTGTTTACTCACTCAAATCAGTCGGAATGTGGAGGTGTACATGGACGATATCGTAGTCAAGTCCCGGAAAGGTTCCGACCTACGAGCTGACCTTGCTGAAAGCTTCGCCAACCTCAGGAGGTACGATATCAAGCTCAATCCGTCAAAATGCACTTTCGGAGTTCCAGGTGGCAAGCTACTCGGTTTTCTCGTTTCCGAACGGGGAATCGACGCCAATCCTGAAAAAATTGGCACCATACTCCGGATGAAGCGTCCTGTATGTGTGCATGATGTCCAAAAACTTACAGGCTGCTTGGCTGCCTTAAGTCGATTCATCTCTCGACTCGGTGAAAAAGCGTTGCCTCTTTACCGACTGATGAAAAAGTCTGACAAGTTCGAATGGACTCCAGAAGCTGATGCAGCGTTTGCAGAGCTCAAAGCTCTGCTCTCCACCCAGCCGGTGCTAGCTACTCCAATCAGCAAAGAGCCTCTGCTGCTTTACATTGCAGCCACGGGACAAGTTGTCAGTACAGTACTTACGGTCGAGCGGGAAGAGGAAGGGAAGGCCTTCAAAGTTCAACGCCCTGTTTATTATGTGTCTGAAGTTTTGACCCCTTCAAAACAAAGATACCCCCACTACCTGAAGCTGGTATATGGGATTTACATGACCACGAAGAAAGTTGCACATTATTTCTCTGACCACTCCATTACAGTCGTCAGCGACGCCCCATTATCGGAGATCCTGCATAACAGAGATGCAACTGGTCGAGTGGCCAAGTGGGCGATTGAACTCCTTCCTTTAGACATCAAGTTTGAAGCAAAGAAAGCCATCAAGTCTCAAGCAATCGCGGATTTTATCGCCGAGTGGATTGAACAGCAACTTCCGACTCAAGTTCACTCGGAACACTGGACTATGTTCTTCGATGGATCCAAGATGCTGAATGGTTCGGGCGCGGGGGTAGTTCTGGTCTCCCCCCGAGGAGATAAGCTCAGATACGTTCTCCAGATTCACTTTGATTCCTCCAATAACGAAGCAGAGTATGAAGCACTTTTGTATGGGTTGCGCATGGCCATTTCGCTCGGCGTCCGTCGCCTCATGGTCTATGGCGATTCAGTTCTGGTGGTTAATCAAGTGATGAAAGAATGGGACGTCAGGAGTCCGGCAATGACTGGGTACTGCAATGCAGTATGGAAGCTAGAGAAGAAGTTCGAGGGGTTGGAACTCCACCACATCCCCCGACTGAAAAACCAGGCAGCTGACGACTTGGCAAAGATAGGCTCCAAGAGAGAAGCCATTCCAAGCAACGTGTTCTTGGAACACATTCACTTGCCGTCAGTCCAAGAAGATCCTTTCACAGAAGAAGCCCCGTAGCCGAAAAGTGCCACGGACCCGACTGAAGTTGAAGTGCCTGCAGTAGTCGACCTAATCATGGAAGCTTTGGCAGTCACCCCTGACTGGACGATACCATACATTGCATATATCCTAAGGAAAGAACTCCCGGAGGACGAGGAGGAGGCTCGACAGATCGTCCGCCGATCTAAGGCCTTCATAGTCATAAGGGGACAGCTGTACAGAGAAAGTGCGACCGGAGTCGGCCAGAAATGCATAACGCCAGAAGAGGGTCAAATAATCCTCAACGATATCCACTCGGGAACCTGCGGTCACCATGCGTCCTCTCGGACCATTGTGGCTAAGGCATACCGAGCTGGATTTTATTGGCCAAGGGCTATTGAGATGGCGAAAGAGATAGTCGACAGGTGCGAGGGCTGCCAGTTCTACTCCAACATGTCACACAAGCCCGCGTCAGCCCTGAAAACCATTCCGCTCGTCTGGCCCTTTGCCGTCTGGGGATTGGACATGGTTGGCCCCTTGAGAATGGGCAGGAGTGGGTTCACTCATGTGCTTGTGGCAGTCGACAAGTTTACCAAATGGATCGAAGCTAAGCCCATAAAGAGCCTTGACGCTGGCACCGCTATCAGTTTCATCAGAGGATTGACATTCAGATATGGAGTCCCACACAGCATCATCACTGATAACGGGTCAAACTTTGATTCGGACGAATTCAGGGCATTTTGCGCTTCTCAAGGCACACGAGTCGACTACGCCTCAGTCGCTCACCCCCAGTCGAACAGACAGGCTGAGAGGGCAAATGGTCTGATCCTCAAAGGGCTAAAACCTTGGCTGATGCGCGATCTCAAGCACGCAGCAGGTGCTTGGGTCGACGAGCTTCCGTCAGTGCTGTGGGGATGAAGGACCACCCCTAACCGGTCGACCGAAAGGACCCCATTCTTTCTGGTTTATGGAGCCGAAGCTGTCCTGCCAAGCGATCTCCTTCATAATGCACCCCGAGTTGAACTTTACACCGAAGATGAAGCGGAGCAGGCCCGGCAAGACGCAGTCAACCTCTTGGAGGAAGAGAGGGAGATGGCAATGATCAGATCAACCATTTACCAGCAGGACTTGCGTCGATTCCACGCCCGGAATGTGAAGAGTCGAGCCTTTCAAGAAGGAGATTTGGTCCTCCGAGTGGATCAACAGAAACCTCACAAGCTCGCTCCCACTTGGGAAGGCCCCTTCATCATCACCAGAGTCCTCCACAACGGAGCATATCACCTTTACAATGTTGATCGACAGATCGACGAACCTCGAGCTTGGAACGCGGAGCTTCTCCGCCCCTTTTACACTTAAGGCCGCTCTCAAACCAGATGTAATAAGAAAAACTCCTAAGGTTCATTTTTATCAGAAATAAGAGTGTTCCAATAATTTTTGTCACTGTTGTATGTATCCGAAATCCCCCAGTGGGTGACTTAGCTGCGAATCCGATTCGCCTAAGTTTGAAAAATCCTACCGAGTGGAGAGCGAACCTCCCACTCGGGGGCTTAGCTGCAGTCCAGTACTCGCCTAAGTTCTCCACGAAGAGACTTAGCTGCAGTCAGACACTCGCCTAAGTTTGAAAAATCCTACCGAGTGGAGAGCGAACCTCCCACTCAGGGGCTTAGCTGCAGTCCAGTACTCGCCAAAGTTCTCCACGAAGAGACTTAGCTGCAGTCAGACACTCGCCTAAGTTTGAAAAATCCTACCGAGTGGAGAGCGAACCTCCCACTCGGGGGCTTAGCTGCAGTCCAGTACTCGCCTAAGTTCTCCACGAAGAGACTTAGCTGCAGTCAGACACTCGCCTAAGTCTGAAAAATCCTACCGAGTGGAGAGCGAACCTCCCACTCGGGGGCTTAGCTGCAGTCCAGTACTCGCCTAAGTTCTCCACGAAGAGACTTAGCTGCAGTCAGACACTCGCCTAAGTTTGAAAAATCCTACCGAGTGGAGAGCGAACCTCCCACTCGGGGGCTTAGCTGCAGTCCAGTACTCGCCTAAGTTCTCCACGAAGAGACTTAGCTGCAGTCAGACACTCGCCTAAGTCTGAAAAATCCTACCGAGTGGAGAGCGAACCTCCCACTCGGGGGCTTAGCTGCAGTCCAGTACTCGCCTAAGTTCTCCACGAAGAGACTTAGCTGCAGTCAGACACTCGCCTAAGTTTGAAAAATCCTACCGAGTGGAGAGCGAACCTCCCACTCGGGGGCTTAGCTGCAGTCCAGTACTCGCCTAAGTTCTCCACGAAGAGACTTAGCTGCAGT
Source organism: Triticum monococcum (assembly GCA_034509565.1). NCBI lineage: Eukaryota > Viridiplantae > Streptophyta > Magnoliopsida > Poales > Poaceae > Triticum > Triticum monococcum. The sequence continues at coordinate 705,500,709 of CM067847.1, forward strand.
CAGACACTCGCCTAAGTTTGAAACCCGCCTTCTCCCGAAGAGCTCCGCCACAAATACAATGTGAGCTCCGCCACAAATACAATGTACAACAACAGGGTGTGGGTCGACTGCCACCTTTTCCCGAGAGCTCCGCCACAAATACAATGTACAACGACAGGGTGGGGGTCGGCCATCAAGCCCCTCACGACAGTTCCAGACCACGAAGACATTCAGCAAAAATTAAGTTCGGATAAAGCTTAAAAGGCCATGGGCCCCGAATCAAAGTACTCGAGCCCTCAGCTCGGTAGAATTTAAACGATTACAAGTCCACTCGGCATTCCGAGGCTAATTTAAGGGAAGGCATAAAAAGTTTTCTCACTCCTCAAGAGGAGGGCTGGCAGGAGCGACGAACTCATCCAGGTCGATTCCGTCCGCAATACGAGTGGCTGCAGCGATGAAGGTCTCCATGAAGTCCTGGAAGCTGTGCCTCTTGGTATTGGCGACTTGGATGGCGGCCAGCTTTTCTTCTCGCGCCTCCTTGCAGTGAACGCAGACTAAGGATAGAGCCACGTCAGCGCCGCACCGGGCAGAGGACTTCTTCCACTCCTGCACTCGATCGGGGATTTTGTCAAGTCGAGCCATAAGAGACTCGAGATCGTTCTGGAGCGCGGATTCTGGCCAAAGTGTCGAGTCGATCCGCGACACGGCAACCTTCAGTCGAGCCAGGTAATCCACGGCGCCGTCGATTCGAGATTCCAGTCGGAGCAAGTTCATGGCAGTATCATCTTTCACCGGAGAATTGATTGGGTCAAGACCCGTTTCGATCCGCCCGGTCTCCTCTTCGAAGTTCTGACAGAATTCTGCACACAAGACCTAAAGATAAGCCAACGATCACAAGATTGAGTCGACACAAAAGTACAAAACAGTCAAAATTAGGCGTGCACCTTCAAGTTTGATGTACAGCCTCTTGGCGAGGCTCCTCAGGAAGCTCTCCAGGTCGTCCCTCCTACGGGCGATGCCTTCCATCTCCTCGCCCAAGAGGAGGTTCTTCTTCTTCCAACCGGCAGCTAGCTTGTTGGCATCAGTCAGAGCGGTCTGCAACCTAGTGTTCTCTTTTTCCAACTGGTCGATCGAAGCCAGCTTCTGTTCGGCCAGAGCCATCTTGTCGTCAGCCGCCTTGTGGGCAACAGCCAGGTCCTGGTCCTTCCTCGCCAAAGCTCTTTCCAATTCTCCTACAAAGAAACGGCAATTGAATCGGAAACAGCAAAGGAATGCCCAAGCCTGAAAACAGCAGTCGACAAAGTCGCTTTACCTGCGGCGCCCTCCCTGACCTTCTGCAACTCCGTCCTGGCCAGCTCTAGATTAAGGTCCAGTTGAATCTTCTGCTTCTCCAATTCAGCATAACAAGCGACAAGTTCGCAGGATCTCTGCAAAAGGAAAAACCAGCTGACAGATGTTCGAGATAAGTTGCTTCCGAGTAACTAAGGAACAATGGTGACGTTTCTAAGACCACAGCCGAATCAAAAACATTCGACCGTAGTCTCGGGGACTACACCCAGTGGGTGCACTCAGCGTGCCCCCACTGGTTCGACAAAAAAAAACGACTGCCCACAGTCGACAGGACACGGACCACTTGACCTGGCAGACCAAACCGAGTGAAGAAGTACAGATTCACAAACACAATATACAGACTACAGTCGACTGCCAGCAGTCCACCGTTGTCTCGGGGACTACACCCAGTGGGTGCACTCAGCGTGCCCCCACTGGTTCGACCAAAGAGAAAACACACCCAGTGGGTGTACAAGTACAGATACAAAGATCTTCAAAAAAGGAAAAGAAAGAGAGAGAAAGACTCTTCAAACAAACAAGTATCGAGTCAACTGACCTGGACGTTACTCTGAAGCGCCGAACTCGCATCGTAAGCCGCCTGGCTGGCCTCCCGAGCCTTCTTCACCTGCTCCATCATGACCCCTGCTTGGTGTATGGCCTCCTTCGCAGCGGCCACTTCGTCTTCAGGGACAGAGTACGCGACAAAGAGTGAAGTCGGGTTGGCAGTCGACGCCGAGGGCTGCGCACTCGACAGGGGATTAGCAGTTGGATTGGCAGTCGACGCCGAGGGCTGCGCACTCGACAGGGGATTGGCGAAGGACACAGAAGCCCGAGGGGCGTCGCCGCCGTCCCGAGCTGCGGCCTCAGGCGCCGGAGCAGGCTGGGGAGCCCTGTCAGTCGACGGCCTCTTGGTCCTCCCTATCCTCAGCGGCTCGTTGTCGTTGTCATCCGGGAGGTCGATAACATGAGGAGGAGCTGCAGGAAGAACTTTCAATCGACCAGAATTGCAAGAAACGACCAAGCCAACTCAAAAATAAAACGTCAACGATTGTACCAGGGTTGGAGGTTGCAGCGTCCCCCATCTCTTGGTCGTCGTCCTTGGCTGAGACCTCAGAGGTAGCAGCACTGCAAATTTCGAAGAATCAGCCAGTTCAGCATAACGAGTCAACTAAGGATCCGTCCTCCAACCGACGAAAAAAGACAAGGCTTGTTACCCGGAGATAACAGGGACAGTTATCTTCATCTTCGGCAGAGTCTTGGGCGGCTTGGACTGCGTCGTGCGTGGTTGCTTGGGAACCTTCCCAGTCGGTGTTGGAGAAGAGCTCCGAGGGCGTTTCGACGATGGCCCGGCGGAGGCAGTCGCCTGACCACGTCCCTGCGCCGGGTCGTGTGCGAGCTTGGATCGCCTTTCTGGGCGGGGGGGGGGGGGGGGGGGGGGTTCGGCCTCCTCCTCCTCCTCCTCGCTGGAGAAGATGTCATCGCCTCCCTCTCCCTCGCCGTCTGACTCCCACTCGCCCTGGTCGTCCCCGCTCTCACCTACGCTCCCTTCTCCTTCCTCAGTCGACCCCTGTGCCCTGTTGGGCGTCGAATACATCTCAGTAGTCGCCTGAAAGACAGCAGACAAAATGGAAAGTCAGTCGACTCGCTCAAAAGAAGACCAATGCAAAAAGCAAGATTTCAGTCGGAAACATAAAGACACACCTGGTCGACCTCATATGAGCTGTCGAGTGGAATGACCCTCCTAGCTCCTCGGGGGTTGTCTTTTTTCCCTGTGATGCTTGACAGCCACCCCTCCAACATCTCGTCGGTGACCTCCTCCGGGTGGATCCGAGTGGAGTCCTCGAGGCCGGAGTACAGCCACATCGGGTGATCCCGAGCCTGGAGTGGTTGGATTCTCCTCTTGAGGAAGACTTCGAGCAGGTCCATCCCCGTCACGCCCTCACGGACAAGTTCGACCACCCGACCCGCCAGTATCTTGACCTGGGCCTTTTCTTCGGGCGTCACCTTCAGAGAAGCCGGCTTTTCAGCTCGATCGAGGGTGAAGGGTGGAAGTCCAGTCAACTGCCCCGGGGTCACTTGATCCTGGCAGTAGAACCAAGTCGCCTGCCACCCTCGAACTGACTCCGGGAAGGTGATGGAGGGAAAACAACTTTTCCCCCTTGTCTGGATCGCCAAGCCCCCTCACAGCTGGATCACCTGTGTCCTCTCGTCACTCGACTTCGCCTTCTTCACCGACTGAGAGCGAACGGTGAAGATATGCTTGAAAAGTCCCCAGTGTGGGCGGCACCCCAGGAACGCCTCACACATAGAAATAAAAGCGGCAAGATAGACAATGGAGTTCGGAGTGAAGTGATGGAGCTGCGCCTCGAAGAAGTTCAGGAAATTGCGGAAAAAAGAGTGGGGCGGCAGAGAGAAACCACGGTCAATATGAGTCGCCAGGAGGACGCGCTCACCGTCGCATGGCTGGGGCTCGATTTCTCCCCCTGGAAGACGCGCCACCTTGTGGGGGATGACTCCTCCCTCGACCAGGTCGTCGAGGTCCTCCTGACGAAGCACCGAGGGCATCCAGTCACCCTGGATCCACCCCTTGGGCAGGGCCATCCGAGAGGAAGAACCCCCGCGCGCAGACTTCTTTCCCTTCCCCGCCGCCGCCGCCTTCTTCGCGCGCTCCAGAGCGGTCGTCTTGCCCTTCACCATTGTCGCCGGCGAGGTCTCGGGCTGGTTTTGTGGTGGCGGGGCGAGAGCGAAGGAAGCGGAGGAGGCGACGGAGAGACAGAGAGAGAAGTAGAAGAGATGAGCACGCGTACTGAAGAGAGGCTCTGGGCCAACTATTTATAAGGGGCCACTCCCGAGTGGCTGGCAGGTAGGCCCGAGCTATCCAGTCAAATCCCGTGGCAGGCGCGCGCACTGTACGTGGTGAAAAAGGCAGCGCGGGGATCGAGGAGCCTTCGCACTGTCGCCCCGATTACTGCGGCCGCCCCCGTCCCGCGCGCTTCCCAAAAAATCCGAATCCCGCGATCTCCGCCGGATGCAGAACAACTTGACGGAACGGAAACCCCGCGCACGCCAGCGCTCGATGCCTCGCAGGTGAAGAAATCCATTCGACGAAATACCTGGAACGGGTCAAGACGACTGAAAAAGGTTAATGACGTCATCCGTGACAGTTGACTCAGAACGAAGCACTCATAATAACCCGAGGGGTCGGATGAAAAGGTCCCTAACCCTTTTTTTCCACTCCATCCTCGATCCGTTCGGGGGCTAATGATGTAGTCATGTACCTATGGTAGGGACACGGACCCGTCCTAAGAGCCCTACCGTAGGGCATCCTTAGAGGGAGTCACCTTTCAGACAACTTGAAGATATCCCACTCGACGAGTTGAAGACACTCGACCAAGAGCTGTCACTCGACCACGGAGCCAACCACTCGACTGCTAGAAGACCTCAAGTCACTCCATAGGCAAACGGTCGGTTATTAAGTAGCCTTTATGATCATTATGACGCTTTATTAGGGACGTTATCAGTAACGCCCACCTTAAATGTACCTTAAACCCTGCATTACTGAGGGCAGGAGAGGGCTGGCGAACTCTATATAAGCCACCCCCCTCCTCAGTATAAGGGGTTCGCACCCTTGTCATCTTACTCACGCATAATCCAATCGACCGCCTCCGGGCACCGAGACGTAGGGCTGTTACTTCCTCAGAGAAGGGCCTGAACTCGTAAACCTTGCATGCTTACAACTTCCCAATAGCTAAGGTCTAGCCTCTTCATACATACCCCCCTACCTCACTGTCAGACTTAGAACCATGACACCCGCCACCTAACAGATTGACCCATTTGCACTTAAACAAAGGGACCTTAAAATCAGGTCCGTAGTCAAGTTCCCATATGTCCACTATGTAACCATAATATGTATCCTTTCCGCTCTCGGTTGCTGCATCAAAGCGGATACCGCTGTTTTGGTTGGTGCCCTTTTGATCTTGGGCGATCGTGTAAAATGTATTCCCATTTATCTCGTATCCTTTGTAAGTCAATACAGTCAAAGATGGTCCCCTGGACAACAAGTACAACTCATCACAAACAGTGTTGTCACCTCTGAGACGTGTTTCCAACCAACTGCTGAAATTCCTGATGTGTTCACATGTAATCCAGTCGTCGCATTGCTCCGGGTGTTTGGAGCGCAGACTGTTCTTGTGTTCATCGACATACGGGGTCACCAAGGTAGAGTTCTGTAGAACTGTGTAGTGTGCTTGAGACCAAGAATATCCGTCCCTGCATATTATTGAGTCTCTTCCAAGAGTGCCTTTTCCAGTCAGTCTCCCCTCATACCGCGATTTAGGGAGACCTATCTTGTTAAGGCCCGGAATGAAGTCAACACAAAACCCGATAACATCCTTTGTTTGATGGCCCATGGAGATGCTTCCTTCTGGCCTAGCGCGGTTACGGACATATTTCTTTAGGACTCCCATGAACCTCTCAAAGGGGAACATATTGTGTACAAATACGGGCCCCAGGATGACAATCTCGTCGACTAGATGAACTAGGACTTGTGTCATGATATTGAAGAAGGATGGTGGGAACACCAGCTCGAAACTGACAAGACATTGCGCCACATCACTCCTTAGCCTTGGTATGATTTCTGGATCGATCACCTTCTGAGAGATTGCATTGAGGAATGCACATAGCTTCACAATGGCTAATCGGACGTTTTCCGGTAGAAGCCCCCTCAATGCAACCGGAAGCAGTTGCGTCATAATCACGTGGCAGTCATGAGACTTTAGGTTCTGAAACTTTTTCTCTGGCATATTTATTATTCCCTTTATATTCGACGAGAAGCCAGTCGTGACCTTCATACTGAGCAGGCATTCAAAGAAGATTTCTTTCTCTTCTTTCGTAAGAGCGTAGCTGGCAGGACCTTTATACTGCTTCGGAGGCATGCCGTCTTTTTCGTGCAAACGTTGCAGGTCCTCCCGTGCCTCAGGTGTATCTTTTGTCTTCCCATACACGCCCAAGAAGCCTAGCAGGTTCACGCAAAGGTTCTTCGTCACGTGCATCACGTCGATTGAGGAGCGGACCTCTAGGTCTTTCCAGTAGGGTAGGTCCCAAAATATAGATTTCTTCTTCCACATGGGTGCGTGTCCCTCAGCGTCATTCGGAACAGCTAGTCCACCGGGACCCTTTCCAAATATTACGTAGTGTAAATCATTGACCATAGCAAGCACGTGATCACCGGTGCGCATGGCGGGCTTCTTCCGGTGATCTGCCTCGCCTTTGAAATGCTTGCCTTTCTTTCGACATTGATGGTTGGTCGGAAGAAATCGACGATGGCCCAGGTACACATTCTTCCTGCATTTGTCCAGGTATATACTTTCAGTTTCATCTAAACAGTGCGTGCATGCATGGTATCCTTTGTTTGTCTGTCCTGAAAGGTTACTGAGAGCGGGCCAATCGTTGATGGTCACGAACAGCAACGCCTTAAGGTTAAATTCCTCCTGTCTGTGCTCATCCCACGTACGTACACCATTTCCATTCCACAGCTGTAAAAGTTCTTCAACTAATGGCCTTAGGTACACATCAATTTCGTTGCCGGGTTGCTTAGGGCCTTGGATGAGAACTGGCATCATAATGAACTTCCGCTTCATGCACATCCAAGGAGGAAGGTTATACATACATAGAGTCACGGGCCAGGTGCTGTGATTGCTGCTCTACTCCCCGAAAGGATTAATGCCATCCGCGCTTAAAGCAAACCATACATTCCTTGGGTCCTTTGCAAACTCATCCCAGTACTTTCTCTCGATTTTTCTCCACTGCGACCCGTCAGCGGGTGCTCTCAACTTCCCATCTTTCTTTCGGTTCTCACTGTGCCATCGCATCAACTTGGCATGCTCTTCGTTTCTGAACAGACGTTTCAACCGTGGTATTATAGGAGCATACCACATCACCTTCGCAGGAACCCTCTTCCTGAGAGGCTCGCCGTCAACATCACCGGGGTCATCTCGTCTGATCTTATACCGCAACGCACCGCATACCGGGCATGCGTTCAGATCCTTGTATGCATCGCGGTAGAGGATGCAGTCATTAGGGCATGCATGTATCTTCTCCACCTCCAATCCTAGAGGGCGTACGACCTTCTTTGCTACGTATGTACTGTCGGGTAATTCGTTATCCTTTGGAAGCTTCTTCTTCAATATTTTCAATAGCTTCTCAAATCCTTTGTCAGCCACAGCATTCTCTGCCTTCCACTGCAGCAATTCCAGTACGGTACCGAGCTTTGTGTTGCCATCTTCGCAATTGGGGTATAACCCTTTTTTGTGATCCTCTAACATGCGATCAAACTTCAGCTTCTCCTTTTGACTAATGCATTGCGTCCTTGCATCGACAATGACCCGGCGGAGATCATCATCATCGGGCACATCGTCTGGCTCCTCTTGATCTTCAGCAGCTTCACCCGTGGCAGCATCATTGGGCACATCGTCTGGTTCCTCTTGATCTTCACCAGCCCCCCCCCCCCCCCCCGTTGCAGCATCACCGTATTCAGGGGGCACATAGTTGTCATCGTACTCTTCTTCTTCGCCGTCTTCCATCATAACCCCTATTTCTCCGTGCCTCGTCCAAACATTATAGTGTGGCATGAAACCCTTGTAAAGCAGGTGGGAGTGAAGGATTTTCCGGTTAGAGTAAGACCTCGTATTCCCACATTCAGTGCATGGACAACACATAAAACCATTCTGCTTGTTTGCCTCGGCCGCATCGAGAAACTCATGCACGCCCTTAATGTACTCGCGGGTGTGTCTGTCACCGTACATCCATTGCCGGTTCATCTGCGTGCATTATATATAATTAAGTGTCCAAATTAATAGAAGTTCATCATCACATTAAAACCAAAGTGCATACATAGTTCTCATCTAATAACATATAGCTCTCCAGAGCATCTAATTAATTAAACCATACATTGAAACTATGTAAAATATTTCAATGCGAAAACAAATGCGATCATAATCGCAACCAAGGTAACAATTGATCCAACGGCATAATGATACGAAGCCTCGGTATGAATGGCATATTTTCTAATCTTTCTAATCTTCAAGCGCATTGCATCCATCTTGATCTTGTGATCATCGACGACATCCGCAACATGCAACTCCAATATCATCTTCTCCTCCTCAATTTTTTTTATTTTTTCCTTCAACAAATTGTTTTCTTCTTCAACTAAATTTAACCTCTCGACAAGGTCGGTTGGCATTTCCGATTCACATACATCCTAGATAAATAAAATCTATGCCACGTTGGTCGGCATAATTTTCATAAACAATAAATGAACCAATAGTTATAAAGATAATATACATACCAAATCCGAATCATAGACAGGACGAGGGCCGACGGGGGCGGATACCAAAACCATCGCACTATATAAGATGCAATAAAAATGTAAGAAAATGATACAAGTATCTATCTAAACATACAAGTAAGAATATTTTTCCTTTCAGAAAGAAGATAAGAACAAGAGGCTCACCACGGTGGTGTCGGTGATGAGATCGGCGCGGGTGATCGACGGCGGTGAAGACGGGGACGAGGCGTGACGGACCGCTAAATCTAGACAAATCTCGAGGAAAATGGAGCTTGGAGGTCGAGCTTCGAGAGGAGAAAGCTTAAGTAGTGTGGCTTGGGCATTCCATCGAACACCTCATGTGCATAGGAGGTGAGCTAGAGCACCACAAACCCCTCTCCCCCTCGGCCAGAAAAACAGAGCACTGGGGTGCTCTGCTCTTACGCTAGGGGGGTATATATAGACACCTCATTGGTCCCGGTTGGTGGCATGAGCCGGGACTAAAGGGGAGCCTTTGGTCCCGGTTCAAGCCACCAACCGGGACCAATGGTGGTCGGCCAGGAGCGAGGCCCATTGGTCACGGTTCATCCCACCAACCGGGACCAAAAGGTCCAGATGAACCGGGACCAATGGCCCACGTGGCCCGGCCGGCCCCCTGGGCTCACGAACCGGGACCAATGCCCACATTGGTCCCGGTTCTAGACTGAACCGGGACTAATGGGCTGATGCGGCCTGGACCATAGCCCTGTTTTCTACTAGTGAATTGACGTGTTGTGAGCCGTGTGACAAGCGTGTCGCGCCAAACCGACCAACCAACAACTAGAAACGGATATGCACGCATGATGCACCCATGGATGTTTCCCGTTAGCCGTCCAAATCATTCGTCGGCCAGGGCGCGTGCCCAGTTGCCGCAGCTGCCATTTACACCATCTCCGTGCCGGACTAGCCAGTAGCCACCTCTCGTCTCCACATCCCACAGTCGTCCGCACGGACCGCTTGGTTCCGTTGGGTCCTCTGCCCTCGTCCCTCTCATATGCATCCGCGGTTGTTTCACCCAATGATATAATAAATATCATCGTCGTCGTCATCATCATCATATCATTAACAACTTATCATCATAATACATCATTATCATATAACATCTTCTCATAATCATTGTTTTCATCAACGAGACATCACATAGCAAGTTGGTCACTAGTCATAATCACAACTACTCCTCATCATCAACTCTAACACATTGTACCACATAATAAATACTGTACCTCATAGGACCTACTACATTCTCTTAGGACCTAGTATATTCTCTTAGGTAAAATAGCATAAAACAAGGGCGGCTGCTACAAATCAACTGGCTGATTTCTCAGAGAAATCAGCTGGGTTGCCAGCCATCCGATCTGCTATATCTCAGCCCTTAAAAAAAGTCAACGCAGACACGTCATCCTTCTTCCGGTACCCTCTTCCCGGCACCGCACCAGCCATCCCTATCCGATCCCTGTCTAGGCCGCCGCTGCAAAAGTATCATGGCTGCCGCCGGGGCAAAGCACTGCGTTGTAACACCGGAGCCGCCGCCGTCCGCTGCATCGCAGCTCCGAGAACTGCCAGCGAGAGCTCCATTGGAGCACCGGGAGTCGCTGGCCGCTGCATCACAGCTCCAATGAGCCGCCGGCAAGAGCTCCATTGGAGCTCTGGGAGCGGCCGGTGAGAGCTCCATTGGAGCACTGGTGCTGCACTGCAGCTTCGACCCCACCGATGAGGACTACAACGGAGCACCGGGAGCGGCCGGCGAGAACTCCATTGGAGTACTGAGCTGCTGCACTGCAGCTTCGACCCCACCGACGAGCGCTACAACGGAGCATCGGGAGCCGTCGGTGAGAGCTCCATTGCAGCACTGCACCCGGCGAGCCCCACGAGGTCGCTTCACCGCTTGTGCTTCACTTAGAGCGTCGGCGAGCTCGGGCACCGAGTGCTGCACAGCAGCTCGACAACCCGCCGGTGAGAGCTGCAACGCAGCACCAGGAGCCACCGCAGGAGAGCTCCATTGTAGCGCCATGCCGGCGAGCTCCACGGGGTCCGCGGTGCCGCTTGTGCCGCACAACACCTCCGCCGCCGTTGAGAGATCCATGGGGACGGAGCTCCCTCTAGCAATGAGCGGTGCCCGCCTCCGGCCTACCCGTGTTGCACTGCAGCACCAGCGAAAGAGCGGCGCCAGCCTCCGGCCTCCTCCTTCATGCTTCAGCGCCAACCTCAGGCCCTTTTCTCACTTGTGACGACAGAGGAAGGGGAAAAAGAAGAAACAAGTGGGGGAGAACGTGCGGAGCCGAAGAGATAAGGCTGGAGGGTGGTTGCGAGCGGCATGTTTGGCGAGACACGTGTCGTTCGCTCCAGGCAGTTTGCACGAGAGAAACGTAAGTCAGATGATTTTGAACGTTTTCCTAAAACAAGACAGCCACTGACTCTCCATTATGGAGAATGGAGATTATCCTGTCTCCAATTCTTGCCTTTTGCACAATGTTGCTTCCAAGTACCTCCTTACGACTGTCCATACATTTTTTCCATTCTGTGATTTTCATGTCTCCACCTCTTTTAGAAATCCGATGTGGACATGTGAGATTCATAGGATGACATGGCTCTATGTTCAAAACATTAAGGCGACCTTTCTGATACATCAGATGAGGCATACAATCATCCGGGATTTCCTATTGAAAAACATAGTAATAACTTCGTAGTTAGCAATGTAGTTAAGTTTTAAAAGAATTTATGCAAAAGATGCACGGATGTCCACTAGTGGAGAACCGGGCTTTAGCGCCGGTTCGTAAGGGCCACAACCGGCACTGAAGAGTGGGGACTAAAGCCCCCCCTTAGTACCGGTTTATCACGAACTGGCACTAAAGTGCCACCACTTGGCACGAGCCAGGCCCGGTTGCGTGTAGGACATTAGTACCGGTTGGTAACACCAACCGGCACTAAATGTTTTGGTTTTATTTTTTACTTTTCCATTAATTTTGTGTTTTCCATTTAATTCTTTTTTGTTTGCTAGTATTTTACAATACTACGTATTATATAGTTATGCATATATATAAATAGATTTTCTTGTAGAACCGATCATATATATACAATTTCTCCTACATGTTGCCTTGGTGCCTTCGGAGCACAATGACAAGTGGTTCATGGGGCGGTAGCGGGTAATAGTATTCTCCTTTGTGATATATGACCTAGTCGAGCAAAAATCCCGCTATTTTGTCTTGAAGTGCTAGTATGCGCTCCATTGCTAGGAGCTTCTCCCACACCTCTTTGAACTGTTAAGAAAGAGATCAATATGTATGTGTATTAGTTGTGTGACTAGATATCGATAATGATGTAAATATTGTGAATAGTGTTTTGGCAAACGTACCCATTCCTGTCTTTGAGATTTGCTCCTTTCGGACGCCATCATGCGAATGTTCTCGCAAACGTAGTATGCACACCGATTAGTCCCTGGAGCCTGCCTCAGGGCCTTTATGAGAATGAAATTTAATCAGATAATAATTAATCAAGTATTATAATTAATTAATATTATTGAAATAATAATTAAAGAGATGGTAAGCTAGCTAGTAATACTTAATTACTTACCTTGGGTCGAAACCAAAACAGCTTTTGTCGCCATTTGCCTGGAGTCATCTTGATGAACTTTGCCCAAGCCCTACCGGCCAGTAAAGAAAATGAATAAAGGGGTTATTAAATAGTTGATATCAGGAAATGACGAACTAATAAAATAGTTTGAGATATAGTTAATAATGATTGAAATTACCTGCCGACTATCCCCTTCAAGATGGCGAAGTCACTTTCTTCCTTAAGTAGTGAGTCCAGTACTTCAACTGTTCCTTTATCAACTTTAATGATTAACAAGATCCAGTGGAAACTGCGCACACGTTTGCATGTCTTAATTAAGTGGGCATGTGCACAACACTAATCAACTAGCATAAACCATATACACTTAATTATTAACATCTAGCTAGCTAGTAAGCAAAAACAGAATTTATAGTACAAGACAGAGTGACTCATAGGAAGTTGTAAGGAAGTAGTATATCTTCATTGCTATTGAGTCGGTTGAAGAACTCTAGCATGCTTTTCTCTAAACTTGCTTGACAACTTGGATTCCATGTGTACTCATTAACGGTATTAGGGTCAATGAACCCAATGCCATAGGGTCCAGATTTTTTCATTTCATACATCTTCATTCTACATAATACCACAGAAAAGAATATAGTGCGGATAATTACAGGTAATGATTGATCAAAATGATCACTACAGCTAGCTTGAGACTTAAATTACAGAAAGAAATCACTTACAGACAATAGCAACTGACGAGAGATTTGTCGAGTGCGTCTTGATTGAATAACTGAAACAGTTCTGTATACTCAATGGCCAGAGCTTTCTCATGGAAGTAATGCTCCGCCTTGACATTCACCATGAGGGACTCTCGTTTGGAAATCTTGGTAATGTTCATGTACCATTGATGCAATTCATATATTCTCGTTGGGAGGTTCTTGACCTCCTCGGGCTTGACCAAAGGTTGGCCGCGGACATATTGCCGTTTTATTTCCTCCTCTCTAAGCGGAGACATGGGCTCGATGTCGAGGAGTTGTACAACACTGATACCGAACATTTTAGCATTCCTTATATGCTCCTCGGTTATACCAGATTGTTCAGAGGGGGAACGGTTTACCCACAATAATATACGGCGCGCGTATGTTGGGGAACGTAGCAGAAATTCAAAATTTTCCTACGTGTCACCAAGATCTATCTATGGAGAGACTAGCAACGAGGGGAAAGGAGAGTGCATCTACATACCCTTGTAGATCGCTAAGCGGAAGCGTTCAAGTGAACGGGGTTGATGGAGTCGTACTCGTCGTGATCCAAATCACCGATGACCAAGTGCCGAACGGACGGCACCTCCGCATTCAACACACGTACAGCCCGGTGACGTCTCCCACGCCTTGATCCAGCAAGGAGAGAGGGAGAGGTTGAGGAAGACTTCATCCAACAGCAGCACAACGGCGTGGTGGTGGTGGAGGAGCGTGGCTATCCTGCAGGGCTTTGCCAAGCACTACAGAAGAGGAGGAAGAAGAGACGCAGGGCCGCACCAACGAGATTGAATCGCGTGTCTTTTGGGCAGCCCTAGGCCTCATATATATTGGGAAGGGGAGGGGCTGCGCCCCCTCTAGGGTTCCCACCCCTAAGGGGGGCGGCAGCCCTAGATGGCCAAGGGGTGGCGGCCAAGGGGGGGAGGAGAGGGAGGCGCAGGGTGTATGGGCCTTAGGGCCCATATGCCCTTAGGGTTTGCCCCCTCTCCCCTTCTAGACGCATGGGCCTTAGTGGGGCTGGTGCCCTTGGCCCATGTAGGCCAAGGAGCACTCCCCACAGCCTATGTGGCCCCCCCGGGGCAGGTGGCCCCACTTGGTGGACCCCCGGGACCCTCCCGGTGGTCCCGGTACGTTACCGATAAACCCCGAAACTTTTCCGGTGACCAAAACAGGACTTCCCATATATAAATCTTTACCTCCGGACCATTCCGGAACTCCTCGTGACGTCCGGGATCTCATCCGGGACTCCGAAAAACATTCGGTAACCACATACAAACTTCCTTTATAACCCTAGCGTCATCGAACCTTAAGTGTGTAGACCCTACGGGTTCGGGAGGCATGCAGACATGACCGAGACGTTCTCCGGTCAATAACCAACAGCGGGATCTGGATACCCATGTTGGCTCCCACATGTTCCACGATGATCTCATCGGATGAACCACGATGTCAAGGACTTAATCAATCCCGTATACAATTCCCTTTGTCTATCGGTACGATACTTGCCCGAGATTCGATCGTCGGTATCCCGATACCTTGTTCAATCTCGTTACCGGCAAGTCTCTTTACTCGTTCCGTAACACATCATCCCATGATCAACTCCTTGATCACATTGTGCACATTATGATGATGTCCTACCGAGTGGGCCCAGAGATACCTTTCCGTTTACACGGAGTGACAAATCCCAGTCTCGATTCGTGCCAACCCAATAGACACTTTCGGAGATACCTGTAGTGCACCTTTATAGTCACCCAGTTACGTTGTGACGTTTCGTACACCCAAAGCATTCCTACGGTATCCGGGAGTTGCACAATCTCATGGTCTAAGGAAATGATACTTGACATTAAAAGCTTTAGCATACGAACTACACGATCTAGTGCTATGCTTAGGATTGGGTCTTGTCCATCACATCATTCTCCTAATGATGTGATCCCGTTATCAACGACATCCAATGTCCATGGTCAGGAAACCGTAACCATCTATTGATCAATACAATTATAGCATGGATAATAAACGATTATCATGAACAAGGAAATATAATAATAACTTATTTATTATTGCCTCTAGGGCATATTTCCAACAGTCTCCCACTTGCACTAGAGTCAATAATCTAGTTCACATCGCTATGTGATTAACACTCAAGGTCACATCCCCATGTGACTAACACCCAAGAGTTTACTAGAGTCAGTAATCTAGTTCACATCACTATGTGATTAGCACTCAATGAGTTCTGGGTTTGATCATGTTGCTTGTGAAAGAGGTTTTAGTCAACGGGTCTAAACCTTTCAGATCCGTGTGTGCTTTACAAATCTCTATGTCATCTCCTAGATGTAGCTACCACGCTCTATTTGGAGCTATTCCAAATAACTGTTCTACTATACGAATCCAGTTTACTACTCAGCATAATCTGGATTAGTGTCAAATTTTGCATCGGCGTAACCCTTTACGACGAACTCTTTTACCACCTCCATAATCGAGAAAATTCCTTAGTCCACTTGTTACTAAGGATAACTTTGACCGCTGTCCTGTGATCCATTCTTGGATCACTCTTGTACCCCTTGACTGACTCATGGCAAGGCACACTTTAGGTGCGGTACACAGCATAGCATACTGTAGAGCCTATGTCTTAAGCATAGGGGACGACCTTCGTCCTTTCTCTCTATTCTGCCATGGTCGAGCTTTAAGTCTTAACTTCATACCTTACAACTCAGGCAAGAACTCCTTCTTTGACTGATCCATCTTGAACACCTTCAAGATCACGTCAAGGTATGTGCTCATTTGAAAGTACCATTAAGCGTTTCGATCTATCCTTATAGATCTTGATGCTCAATGTTCAAGTAGCTTAATCCAGGCTTTCCATTGAAAAACACTTTTCAAATAACCCTATATGCTTTCTTAGAAATTCTACATCATTTCTGATCAACAATATGTAAACAACATATACTCATCAGAAATTCTATAGTGCTCCCACTCACTTCTTTGGAAATACAAGTTTCTCATAAACTTTGTATTCACCAAAATCTTTGATCATCTCATCAAAGCATACATTCCAACTCCGAGATGCTTACTCCAGTCCTTAGAAGGATTGCTGGAGCTTTGCATACTTATTAACATATTTCAGGATTGACAAAACCTTCCGGTTGTATCACATACAACCTTTCCTCAAGAAAATCGTGAGGAAACAATGGTTTTTGACATCCTATCTGCAAGATTTCATAAATAATGCAGTAATCGCTAATATAATTCCAACAGACTCTTAGCATCGCTACGAGTGAGAAAGTCTCATCGTGGTCAACTCCTTGAACTTGTCGGAAAACATCTTAACGACAAGTCGAGCCTTTTTAATGGTGATACTTATCATCATTGTCCGTCTTCCTTTTAAAATCCATATGTACCTAACAGCCTTACGACCATCAAGTAGTTCTTCCAAAGTCTACACTTTGTTTTCATATATGGATCCTCTCTCGGATTATATGGCCTCGAGCCATTTATCGGAATCCGGGCCCACCATCGCTTCTCCATAGCTCGTAGGTCCATTGTTGTCTCACAACATGACTTCCAAGACAGGACTACGTACCACTCTGAAGTAGTACGCATCCTTGTCATCCTACGAGGTTTGGTAGTGACTTGATCTGAAGTTTCATGATCACTATCATAAGCTTCCACTTCAATTGGTGTAGGTGCCACAGGAACAATTTCCTGTGTCCTGCCACACACTAGTTGAAGAGACGGTTCAATAACCTCATCAAGTTTCCACCATCCTCCCACTCAATTCTTTCAAGAGAAACTTTTCCTCGAGAAAGGACCCGATTCTAGAAACAATCCTTTATTGCTTTCGGATCTGATATAGGAGGTATACCCAACTGTTTTGGGTGTCCTATGAAGATGCATTTATCCGCTTTGGGTTCGAGCTTATCAGCCTGAAACTTTTTCATATAAGCGTCGCAGCCCCAAACTTTTAAGAAATGACAGCTTAGGTTTCTCTAAACCATAGTTCATACGGTGTCATCTCACCGGAATTACGTAGTGCCCCTTTTAAAGTGAATGTGGTTGTCTCTAATGCCTAACCCATAAATTATTGTGGTAATTCGATAAGAGACATCATGGTATGCATCATATCCAATAGGGTGCAGTTATGATGTTCGGACACACCATCACACTATGGTGTTCCAGGCTGTATTAGTTGTGAAACAATTTCCACAATGTCATAATTCTGTGCCAAACTTGTAACTCAGATATTCATCTCTATGATCATATCATAGATCTTTTATCCTCTTGCCATGACGATCTTTCAACTTCACCCTGAAATTACTTGAACCTTTCAATAATCCAGACTCGTGATTCATCAAGTAAATATACTCAACATCTACTCAAATCATCTGTGAAGTAAGAACATAACGATATCCACTACATGCCTCAGCACTCATTGGACTGCACACATCAAAATGTATTACTTCCAACAAGTTGCTTTCTAGTTCCATTTTACTGAAACCGAGGCTTTCAGTCATCTTGCCCATGTGGTATGATTTGCATGTCTCAAGTGATTCAAAATCAAGTGAGTACAAAACGGTCCATTTGCATGGAGTTTCTTCATGCATATATACCAACAGACATGGTTCGCATGTCTCAAACTTTTCAAAACGAGTGAGACCAAATATCCATCAACATGGAGCTTCTTCATGCGTTTTATACCGATATGACTTACGTGGCAGTGCCACAAGTGGGTGGTACTATCATTACTATCTTATATCTTTTGGCATGAACATGTGTATCACTACGATCGAGATTCAATGAACCATTCATTTTAGGTGTAAGACCATTGAAGGTATTATTCAAATAAATAGAGTAACTATTATTCTCCTTAAATGAATAACCGTATTGCAATAGACATAATCCAATCATGTCTATGCTCAACGCAAACACCAATCTTGATGGTAGAGGGAGCGTACGATGCTTGATCATATCAACATTGGAAACACTTCCAACACATGTCATCAGCTCACCTTTAGCTAGTCTCCGTTTATTCCGTAGCTTTTATTTCGAGTTACTAACACTTAGCAACCGAACCGGTATCTAATACCCTGGTGCTACTAGGAGTACTAGTAAAGTACACATCAACACAATGTATATCCAATATACTTCTATCGACCTTGCCAGCCTTCTAATCTACCAAGTATCTAGGGTAATTCTGCTCCAGTGGTTGTTCCTCTTATTACAGAAGCACTTAGTCTCGGGTTTGGGTTCAACCTTGGGTTTCTTCACTAGAGCAGCAGCTGAATTGCCGTTTCATGAAGTATCCCTTCTTGCCCTTGCCCTTCTTGAAACTAGTGGTTTCACTGACCATCAACAATTGATGCTCCTTCTTGATTTCTACTTTCGTGGTGTCAAACATCGCGAATATCTCAGGGATCATCATATATGTCCCTGATATATCATAGTTCATCACGAAACTCTAGCAGCTTGGTGGTAATGACTTCGGAGAAACATCACTATCTCATCTGGAAGATCAACTCCCACTTGATTCAAATGATTATTGCACTCAGACAATCTGATCACAAGCTCCACAATTGAGCTTTTCTCCTTAGTTTGTAGGCTAAGAAAATCATCGGAGGTCTTATACCTCTTGACGTGGGCACGAGCCTGAAATCCCAATTTTAGCCCTCAAAACATCTCATATGTTTCGCGACGTTTCAAAACTGTCTTTGGTGCCTCAACTCTAAACCGTTTAACTGAACTATCATGTAGTTATCAAAACGTGTATGTCAGATGTTCAACATCCACAGACAACATTCGAGGTTCAGCACACTGAGCGGTGCATTAAGGACACAAGCCTTCTAAGAAGCAATGAGGACAATCCTCAGTTTACGGACCTAGTCTGCATAGTTGCTACTATCAACTTTCAACTAATTTTTCTCTAGGAACATATCTAAATAGTAGAACTAAAGCGCGAGCTACGACATAATTTGCAAAATCCTTTTTGACTATGTTCAGGATAAACAAGTTCATCTTATGAACTCCCACTCAGATAGACATCCCTCTAGTCATCTAAGTGATTACATGATCCGAGTCAACTAGGCCGTGTCCGATCATCACGTGAGACGGACTAGTCAACATCGGTGAACATCTTCATGTTGATCGTATCTTCTATACGACTCATGCTCAACCTTTCGGTCTTCTGTGTTCCGAGGCCATGTCTGTACATGCTAGGCTCGTCAAGTCAACCTAAGTGTTTGCATGTGTTCCGAGGCCATGTCTGTACATGCTAGGCTCGTCAACACCCATTGTATGTGAACGTTAGAATCTATCACACCCGATCATCACATGGTGCTTCGAAACGACGAACTGTAGCAACGGTGCACAGTTAGGGGAGAACACTTCTTGAAATTTTTTATGAGGGATCATCTTATTTACTACCGTTGTTCTAAGCAAATAAGATGTATAAACATGATAAACATCACATGCAATCAAATAGTGACATGATACGGCCAATATCACTTTGCTCCTTTTGATCTCCATCTTCGGGGCTCCATGATCATCATCGTCACCGGCATGACACCATGATCTCCATCATCATGATCTCCATCATCGTGTCTCCATGAAGTTGTCACGTCATCTATTACTTCTACTACTACAGCTAACGGTTAGCAATAAAGTAAAGTAATTACATGACGTTTAAGTTGACACGCAGGTCATAAATAAATAAAGAGAACTCCTATGGCTCCTGCCGGTTGTCATACTCATCGACATGCAAGTCGTGATTCCTATTACAAGAACATGATCAATCTCATACATCACATATATCATTCATCACATCCTTTGGCCATATCACATCACATAGCATACCCTGCAAAAACAAGTTAGACGTCCTCTAATTGTTGTTTGCATGTTTTACGTGGCTGCTATGGGTTTCTAGCAAGAACGTTTCTTACCTACGCAAAGACCACAACGTGATATGCCAATTGCTATTTACCCTTCATAAGGACCCTTTTCATCAAATCCGTTCCGACTAAAGTGGGAGAGACAGACACCCGCCAGCCACCTTATGCAACTAGTGCATGTTTGTCGGTGGAACCGGTCTCACGTAAGAGTACGTGTAAGGTTGGTCCGGGCCGCTTCATCCCACGATGCCGCCGAATCAAGATAAGACTAGTACCGGCAAGCATATTGAACAAAATCAACGCCCACAACTACTTTGTGTTCTACTCGTGCATAGAATCTACGCAATAGACCTAGCTCATGATGCCACTGTTGGGGAACGTAGCAGAAATTCAAAATTTTCCTACGTGTCACCAAGATCTATCTATGGAGAGACTAGCAACGAGGGGAAAGGAGAGTGCATCTACATACCCTTGTAGATCGCTAAGCGGAAGCGTTCAAGTGAACGGGATTGATGGAGTCGTACTCGTCGTGATCCAAATCACCGAGGACCAAGTGCCGAACGGACGGCACCTCCGCGTTCAACACACGTACATCCCGGTGACGTCTCCCACGCCTTGATCCCGCAATGAGAGAGGGAGAGGTTGAGGAAGACTTCATCCAACAGCAGCACAACAGCGTGGTGGTGGTGGAGGAGCGTGGCTATCCTGCAGGGCTTCGCCAAGCACTACAGAAGAGGAGGAAGAAGAGACGCAGGGCTGCACCAACGAGATTGAATCGCGTGTCTTTTGGGCAGCCCTAGGCCTCATATATATAGGGAAGGGGAGGGGCTGCGCCCCTCTAGGGTTCCCACCCCTAAGGGGGGCGGCAGCCCTAGATGGCCAAGGGGTGGCGGCCAGGGGGGGGGGAGGAGAGGGAGGCGCAGGGTGTATGGGCCTTAGGGCCCATATGCCCTTAGGGTTTGCCCCCTCTCCCCTTCTAGACGCATGGGCCTTAGTGGGGCTGGTGCCCTTTGCCCATGTAGGACAAGGAGCACTCCCCACAGCCTATGTGCCCCCCCGGGGCAGGTGGCCCCACTTGGTGGACCCCCGGGACCCTCCCGGTGGTCCCGGTACGTTACCGATAAACCCCGAAACTTTTTCGGTGACCAAAACAGGACTTCCCATATATAAATCTTTACCTCCGGACCATTCCGGAACTCCTCGTGACGTCGGGGATCTCATCCGGGACTCCGAACAACATTCGGTAACCACATACAAACTTCCTTTATAACCCTAGCGTCATCGAACCTTAAGTGTGTAGACCCTACGGGTTCGGGAGGCATGCAGACATGACCGAGACGTTCTCCGGTCAATAACCAACAGCGGGATCTGGATACCCATGTTGGCTCCCACATGTTCCACGATGATCTCATCGGATGAACCACGATGTCAAGGACTTAATCAATCCCGTATACAATTCCCTTTGTCTATCGGTACGATACTTGCCCGAGATTCGATCGTCGGTATCCCGATACCTTGTTCAATCTCGTTACCGGCAAGTCTCTTTACTCGTTCCATAACACATCATCCCGTGATCAACTCCTTGATCACATTGTGCACATTATGATGATGTCCTACCGAGTGGGCCCAGAGATACCTTTCCGTTTACACGGAGTGACAAATCCCAGTCTCGATTCGTGCCAACCCAACAGACACTTTCGGAGATACCTGTAGTGCACCTTTATAGTCACCCAGTTACGTTGTGACGTTTCGTACACCCAAAGCATTCCTACGGTATCCGGGAGTTGCACAATCTCATGGTCTAAGAAAATGATACTTGACATTAAAAGCTTTAGCATACGAACTACACGATCTAGTGCTATGCTTAGGATTGGGTCTTGTCCATCACATCATTCTCCTAATGATGTGATCCTGTTATCAATGACATCCAATGTCCATGGTCAGGAAACCGTAACCATCTATTGATCAACGAGCTAGTCAACTAGAGGCTTACTAGGGACATGGTGTTGTCTATGTATCCACACATGTATCTGAGTTTCCTATCAATACAATTATAGCATGGATAATAAACGATTATCATGAACAAGGAAATATAATAATAACTTATTTATTATTGCCTCTAGGGCATATTTCCAACAGCGTACTCTCATGTGTTGTTGGCACAACAAGCGGGGAGGGGGGGGGGGGGTCGATTGCGCCGCCTGTTCTCCCAGCTGGGGAACGGTTTTCCCGCATTTTTTGGCAGCTGCTTGTTGGCTCGAGCTCGAGCTCGCTTCCCTCTATAGTCGTGCTCGATGTGCCTTCCAGAGTTGGCGCTCATAGTCAGAGTCAACAGGCTTGGGAGCTAGTGGTCTAGACATACAAATGAAGTGGTCAATCTTTTTCCTCGGGCACTTTCTCCCTTGGCGGCGGTGCCGGTTTCGGTCCAAAATGGGCGTCCACTTGGGCCTTCACTATGGCTTTGTGTTGCTCCTCGGTCATGTTGTAAGGCCTCTAAGGAGGAGGAGTGGGGCTGCTTGGACCATATTTATATCGCTTGCCTCCGCTTGTACCTCCTGTACTACCTCGACTCGTACCGCTACGCACCATAGCCGCGGCGTGTCTCTTCTGCGATTGCTGAGGCGGCGGAGATGGCTGACGTGGCTGAGTTGGAGCAGGAGTCTGCTCACGCATTGGTGGACTTGGAGGAGCGGGAGTCTGCTGACACGGTGGCGGACTTCGAGGAGGAGTCGGCTCACGCGTTCATGGACTTGGAGGAGCGGGAGTCTGCAGACACGGTGGCGGACTTCAAGGAGGAGTCGGCTCACGCATTCATGGACTTGGAGGAGCGGGAGTCCCCTGACTCGGTGGCGGACTTCGAGAAGGACTCGGCAGACGCGGTGTCGATGAATTTCGAAAGACGATGCAATCCTTTCTCCATAGGATGATACGATGTATGGCCTCTCCCAGTGTGCGCTTGTCGTCACCTCCAGGAATGTCAAGCTGTAGCCCCGAATATGGGTCCACCACCTCATCAACCAAGACACGAGCATAGCCCACTGGAATCGGGGTGCAATGGAAGGCTGCTTCGGGGGTAATTGTATAAGCAACGGCGTCCGCCACCTTCATGGATATGTTCTTCATTTTAAAGTGTAGCTCACAGTTAGTGTTCTCTATGATATCATCCACAGGGTATGTATCCAGCAGTGCTTCGCCCGGGGCGGAACCAACGCTGCTTCTCGACATGGATGGGATGGTGCTATCCAATGCAGGACGATCATCCGCTTGCTGCTGTTGCTGCTGAGACCCCATTTCCTGGCTAAGTGAGTCGATCTGCTCCTGCTGCTGCTGGAATTTGAGTGCCAAGTCCGCGTGCGTTGCTTCTAGGCCTTGAAGGCGTTCTGCGTCCTGCTTCCTCTGCTCCTCCTCCAGCTTCCTCTTCTTCTCTTCCTCCCTCTTCTTTCTTGCACGACTCCTGTAGTCGTCGTTCCATCCCGAAAAGCCCTCATACCAGGGAATAATGCCCTTGCCTCGTGTTCTTCCCGGGTGTTCAGGATTTCCCAGGGCGCGCGTAAGCTCGTTGTTCTCTCTGTTGGGCGTGAACACCCCCTTTCTAGCATCTTCTATTGCGTCAAGTAACTTTTGTTCGGCTCCTTTTAGACTTGCCTTCTTTGAAACCTCGCCTGTCTTCGGGTCCAACTCCCCCCATGCGCATAGAACCAAGTTCTGCACCTGGGGGGCCAGCTCCTAGTAACCGGAGTGACCCCTGCATCCTTCATATCTTGCTCAGCCTTATCCCACTTAGGCAATGCCACCGCGTAGCCACCTGGCCCCAGCCTATGGATCTGTGTCTCTTTTGCGGCATTGGCCTTGTTTTTTCTCGACCGTTTCTTAGATAATTCTGATTCCTTAAATTCCACGAAAGCGGGCCAGTGTTCCCTTTGCTTCTCCAATGTTCCCATGGATTCAGGAGTCTTCCTGTCTGCAGTGAGGTAGTTGGCCCATACAATTTTCTTGTGGGTGTTGAATGCAATTGACATCTTCTTAAGAGCAGCGTCCTAGACTTTCTGCACATCTGCATCAGTGAAATAATCTGGTAGGGTGAAATGTTCCATCAGAGATTATCAAAGATTGTCTTTTTCTCTGTCGTCGACCTAAGTAACATCTGGACGTTTAGTTTTTGGCTCTTTCCATTCTTGAATGGAGATCGGGAGTTGTTCCTTCACAAGAACTCCACACTGACGAACGAACTTGTTCGCAATTTT
This sequence comes from Triticum monococcum, assembly GCA_034509565.1. Lineage (NCBI taxonomy): Eukaryota > Viridiplantae > Streptophyta > Magnoliopsida > Poales > Poaceae > Triticum > Triticum monococcum. Next base: position 705,524,803 of record CM067847.1, read on the forward strand.
CTTAGGCGAAAGGGGTTTGCCAGAAGCTTTGATGGAATCGATGTTGTACTTTACACCCTGCTTCAACTTTTTGCCCGGGCCTCGCTTTCTCCTGCTGTCTGTAGAAGTAGATTTGCTCGATCCGGAGGGCTGAACGAAGAAAGATCGATTCGTTAATATATCTTCAAATTAAAAAAATAAGTGATGATCACTAGATGCCTGCTTATAAATATACCTCGCCGGTAGTCTTTGTTATTTCAAGATCAACATTGCTTGTGTCATCATAATCATAATCATATTCATAGTTCATGACTTCATCAGCTCGGTCGTCCTTATCGAATATCTTATCATCACCCTCCCCGGCATTGTTTAGATATTGGGAGCCGTCATCTGCTTCATTCAAATCATCTGACCTGGTAGGGCTACGTATGATCTCAAACATGGCCTCTTCTCCCTCTCTGCCGGTATTGTCCGCCATATCTTTTATTTAACACTAATCCATAAGAATTATAAAACAATTTAGTATTCAAATTACAATGTATGGATGCAATCAATAAGGAAAAACTAAATCATATAGTACATAATATGCATCGTCTCGAATAATATATAATCTCGAATACATCTTCTCGAATAATATATAATCTCGAATACATCACTGGCTAGGTAGCTAATAAAGATCGAATACTACAGAAGAATCTAGGCCACTAGCGGTTCCCGGGGCGCAGGCGGTGGACACCCAAAGACAAGGAACCATCACACGATCATATCTCCGATCATCTGCCCAAAGAACCTGCCAGGTATTGGAGAACCTGACGTCCATAGCAGCCATGTAGCGATGGACGTGCTCATCCTCCTCCCTGACACGACAACGCACCACCTCCGGCGGGGCCGGCTCCCTCTGCACCGAATGTGGCCCACGCGAATGCTACCAAAGGAGATCAGGGTCGACAACGAGACTCGACCGGGTTCCTCACCAAGTAGCGCGCCCCTCCAGGTAGCACCTCCCAGTGCCAGCCCAGTCCCGGACATGGGTCAGCCGGACATCGTGGCGAACGGGTCGACGGCGAGGATGCGGGCCGGGCATCGTCGAGAACAAATACTATATGCCCGCAAAAAGTAACATTTTTTGAATGATTGGATTGTGATAACTAAAATTCTATATGCAAATTCTAACAATTTGACATTAATCTAATTCATCTAGCTAAAACTAACTCTAAAATTTCTAACATTTCTATATATATAACTAACATTTCTAATATTTCTATAACTAAAAAACAAAAAATTGCTAACATTTCTATAAATATTTCTATAACTAAAAAAAGAAAAATTTATAACATTTCTATATAACTAACATTTCTAATATTTCTATAACTAAAAAACAGAAAAATTGCTAACATTTATATAACAATGTGTGTGTGTGTGGACATGGCGGCTAGGGCAGGAGCTCATCGGCGAGGCGCGGCGATGGGGACAGAGACGGGCGGTGACGATGGGGATGAGGACGGGACGGCGGCGATGGGGACGGGGACGGGCCGGGCGGGGACGACGGGAGGACGGGGCGGGGCGCGGCGACGGGGACGGGACGGCGACGGGGATGGCGATGGAAGGCGACGGGGGCGGCGGCGAGGGGCGGCGGCGACGGGGCAGAGGAGAAAGAAGCAGAGGGAGAGATGAGAAACTGATTTTTTTGAAGTGTTTTCTTATATAGAACAACCTTTAGTACCGATTGAAGCTACCAACCGGTACTAAAGGTCTGTTTTGGCCAGGCCAAGCGGCGGGAAGCGCACACCCTTTAGTACCGGGTGGTGGCTCCAACCGGTACTAAAGACCCCCCCTTTAGTACTGGTCTGAGCCACCACCCGGTACTAAAGGGGGTGCGCTGGCGCAGGTGCGGTGCGTCATGTTTAGTCTCACCTCGCTAGCCGAGGGGCGTCCGCATTGGTTTATAAGCCCCAGTGCGGTAGCTCTCTCGAGCTCCCTCCAAAGCAGGCCTACTAGGCATAAATGTTCTGTGCTGCCCTGTGGGCCTACTGGGCCTTTGCGGGCCTGCATCCTGGCCCAACAACAGGTTGGGTTTCTAGTCGTATGCAGGCCGCTGTGGCGCAGTAGGCGAGTTTTTTTTGCTTTATTTATTTTTGAGTTGTTTTTTTTGCAGTATTTAGAGTTTCTTTGTGAATATTTTTGCTTTAGGTACAAAAAATTACAAACTTTCTATTAGTGCCGGTAGTTTACAAATTTGAATACTTTACATTTTGAATTATTTGAAATTTGTGTGAATCACTAGTTTGTGAATAATTTAACTTTGAAAATAGTTTTTCCAGTGATTCTTTTTTCTTATATTTAATATTAGTGTTTTTTGTCATTATATTCAATTTGGTAATGCTTAGATTATTTAAAAAATGAAATGCCTTTGTAACGGATGAGTTTTCGTCTGAAACCCTGATACTTCGAAAGAGATTGTCCATTTTATGCACGAAGTGCATCCAGTTTTTGTGGTAACCCTCTCTACTTTTTTACACATGCTATGTGGGTGAAATTATGATACCATGCCAACTTTCAACCTTTTCTGAGTTCATTTGAAATGCTTTTCAATTTCAGGGTCATTTAGCTGAAAAAATTAGTAAATGCATGAAAGAATCTGTTTGCACATAAAATTTCTTCGTGTTTCAAATGCCAAACCACATACCTACCCTAAATATTACAGAGATTCCCTCCTGGGTGTGAAACAAAGAAGAAAGTGATGATAGTGAAGCCGATCACATCTCAGATCTTTGCGTGTGAAACTTTTTCTTCGCGTGTGTCCCTTTACGCCGTAGCCATGGAAAATGTTCATCATTTAACTGGATGCTTGGGTCAATATTCACTGTGAATGGAGCAATTTCATCAAGCTTTTCATAATCTTCTGACATGTATGTCTTGTCATCCACTCTCACGATGTTTCTCTTCCCAGAAAGAACTATGTGGCACTTTGGCTCATCGTATGATGCGTTCGCTTCCTTATCTTTTCTTTTTCTCGGCTTGGTAGACATATACTTCACATAGAAAACTTGTGCCACATCATTAGCTAGGACGAATGGTTCGTCTACATATGCAAGATTGTTGAGATCCACTGTTGTCATTCCATACTGCGGGTCTTCCGTTACCCCGCCTCATGTCATATTGACCCATTTGCACCGAAACAAAGTGACCTTCAAACCACGTCCATAGTCAAGTTCCCATATCTCCTCTATGTAACCATAATATGTTTGCTTTCCCATCTTGGTTGTTGCATCAAAGTGGACACCACTGTTTTGGTTGGTGCTCTTCTTATCTTGGGCGATCGTGTAAAATGTATTACCATTTATCTCGTACCCTTTGAAAGTCATTATATTCGAAGATGGTAACTGGGACAGCGAGTATAGGTCATCTTCAATAGAGGCGTCATGCATGGTACGTGTCTGCAACCAGCCAGCGAAACTCCTGGTTTGTTCACGTGTAATCCAGTCATCAGACCACTCTGGGTGTTTGGAGCGTAGAAAATTCTTGTGTTCGTCCATATATGGAGCCACCAAGGCGGAATTCTATAGAACTGTGTAGTGTGCTTCAGTGAGAGAATGTCCGTACATACATATTTTTTGATTCCCTCCTAGCGTGCCTTGTCCATCTAGTCTGCCCTTATGCCGCGATTCAGTAACACCAATCGGCTTAAGATCGGGAATAAAGTCAATACAAAACTCAACGACCTCCTCATTTTCATGGCCCTTGGAGATGCTTCCTTCTGTCCTAGCATGGTTATCAACATATTTCTTTAAGACTCCCATGAACCTCTCAAAGGGGAACATATTGTGTAGAAATACATGACCCAAAAAGTTAATCTTTTCGCATAGGTGAATTAGGACATGCGTCATGATGTTGAAGAAGGATGGTGGGAACACCAACTCGAAACTGACAAGACATTGCACCAAATCATTCTCTAACCTTGGTATGATTTCTGGATTGATTACCTTCTGAGATATTGCATTGACGAATGCACATAGCCTCACAATGGCTAATCAAACGTTATCCGGTAGAAGCCCCCTCAATGCAACCGGAAGCAGTTGCGTCATAATCATGTGGCAGTCATGAGACTTTAGGTTCTGGAACTTCCATGTTTATTATTCATTTTATATTCGATGAGAAGCCAGACGGTACCATAATACTGAGCATGGATTCAAAGAAGATTTCCTTCTCTTCTTTGGTAAGAGCGTAGCTGGCATGACCCTGATGTATGCTGTCTTTTCCATGCATACGTTGCTGGTCGTCCCGTGCCTCAGGTGTATCTTTTGTCTTCCCATACACGCCCAAGAAGCCAAGCAGGGTCACGCAAAGATTCTTCGTCACGTGCATCACGTCGATTGCAGAGCGGACCTCTAGGTCTTTCCAATGGGGCAGGTCCCAAAATATAGATTTCTTCTTCCAAATGGGTGCGCGTCTGTCAGCGTCATTCGGAACAGGTTGTCCGCCAGGACCCCTTCCAAAGACTACCTTCAAATCCTTGACCATATCAGGTACATTAGCACTAGTACGATGGCGAGGCTTCGTCCGGTGATCGGCCTCACCTTTGAAATGCTTACCCTTCTTTCTTACGGGATGCCTGCTCGGAAGAAATCGACGATTTCCCAGGTACACATTCTTCCTACAATTGTCCAAATATATACTGTCAGTATCATCCTAACAGTGCGTGCATGCGCGGTATCCCTTGTTTGTCTGTCCTGAAAGGTTACTGAGAGCAGGCCAATCATTGATGGTCACGAACAGCAAGGCCTTTAAGTCAAATTCTTCCCCCATGTGCTCATCCCATGGACGTACACCTGTTCCATTCCACAGCTGTAAGAGTTCTTCAACTAATGGCCTTCGGTACACATCAATGTCGTTGCCGGGTTGCTTAGGGCCTTGGATGAGCACTAGCATCATAATGAACTTCCGCTTCATGCACAACCAAGGAGGAAGGTTATACAAACATAGAGTCACATGCCAGGTGCTATGGTTGTTGCTCTGGTCCTCAAAAGGATTAATGCCATCTCCGCTTAGACCAAACCATACGTTCCTTGCGTCATCTGCAAACTCCTTCCCGTACTTTCTCTTGATTTTTCTCCACTGCGACCCGTCAGCGGGTACTCTCAACTTTCCGTCTTTCTTACGGTATTCTCTGTGCCATCGCATCGCCTTGGCATGCTCTTTGTTTTGGAACAAACGTTTCAACCATGGTATTGTAGGAGCATACCACATCACCTTGGCAGGAATCTTCTTCCTGGGGTGCTCGCCCTCGACATTACCAAGGTCATCGCGCCTGATCTTATAGCGCAATGCACCGCATACCGGGCAAGCATTCAAATCCTCGTACTCACCGCGGTAGAGGATGCAGTCATTAGGGCATGCATGTATCTTCTACACATCTAACCCTAGAGGGCAGACAACGTTCTTTGCTTCGTACATACTCTCGGGCAATTCGTTGTCCTTTGGAAGCATATTCTTTATCATTACCAGCAACTTTCCAAATCCCTTATCAGATACACCATTCTCTGCCTTCCATTGCAGCAATTCTAGTGTGGTGCCCAACTTTTTCTTGTCAGCTTCGCAATTCGGGTACAACATTTTTTTGTGATCCTCTAACATGCGCTGCAACATCTTCTTCTCCAAATCACTTGCGCAGTTTCTCTTTGCATCAGCAATGGCCCGACCTAGATCATCAGCGGGGTCATCTGATGCCTCTTCTTCAGCTTCTGCCCGCATTGCCGGCTCAGCTTCTTCCCCCGTTGCTGTATCATTGTATTCAGGGAACCCATCATGGCTAGGATAGCTGTCGTCATCATCTTCTTCTTCATTGTCTTCCATCATAACCCCTCTTTCTCCGTGCTTGGTCCAAACATTATAGTGGGGCATGAAACCGGACTCAAACAGGTGGACGTGAATGGTTCTTGACTTAGAGTAATTGTTATCGTTCTTACAGCCAACACATGGACAAGGCATAAAACCATCCGCCCGCTTGTTTGCCTCAGCCGCAAGCAGAAAAGTTTGCACGCCATTAATGAACTCGGGAGAGCATCGGTCATCGTACATCCATTGTCGGCTCATCTTCATTACACAACACCGAAAAGACCAAATTAATACAATTTCATACATAAAGTTCATAAAACACTTAAATGCAACAAACAAATAACTCTATAGCTAAATAATTTAAATAAAACAACAAATGCGATCAAGATCGCAACTAAGATAACAATTGATCCAACAGCATAATGATACCAAACCTCACTATGAATGGCATATTTTCTCATCTTTCTAATCTTCAAGCGCATTTTCTCCATCTTAATCTTGTGATCATCGACGACATCGGCAACATGCAACTCCAATTCCAACTTCTCCCCCTCAATTCTTTTCAATTTTTCTTTCAAATCCTCGTTTTCTCTTTCAACTAAATTTAAGCTCTCGACAATAGGGTCGGTTGGAATTTCCGGTTCACATACCTCCTACATACAAATATCTATGTCAGCTTGATGGGCATAATTTGTCAAAAACACGAAATGCAACAAATAGTTTTAAAAGAGAATATACCACATCCGAATCATAACCCGGACGAGGGCCGACGGGGACGGATATCAAAACCATGGCACTATGTATAACAAACAACGTACAGGTAAGATAATCAGTTTTGCCATTAGAAGTTACAACTGCTCAAAAATGCCATCAATCCGTGAGATGCTTGCTCAAAAATGCCATTAGATATCTCAAAAATGCCATCGTTCTGTTAGATGTTTGCTCAAAAATGCCATTAGACATTGTTATTTTTTACGTCAAACCCGTTGACCATGTTCTATGACAAAAATAAGCCTAGACCCACATGTCAGTTCTCTCTATCTCACAATGATATGTGTGGCCCCACTTGTCAGGAGTAACCAAGCAAATAATTTTACGGGAAAATAAGAACGCTGTTGTGATCAAGTGGGCCCCATACTTTATTGTAGTGAGATAGAGGGAGAGTTGGCATGTTGGTTCATAGGTATTTTTGTCATTATAACATGGCAAAAGAGATTTGAGATCACAATAATGGTGTTTAGTGGCATTTTTGAGCATGTGTCTAATGAAGCGATGGCATTTTTGAGCAGTTGAAATTTCTAGTGGCAAAACTGAGTAGTGGGACACAATCGGTGGCATAACTGATAATGTCAGGACCCCGATTCCAAGTCACATCGATCTAGCCGGTAACACCTCATATCACTTTGCGGCCTCACGCACGGTATCCCACGGGTGTCGCCTTACCATGGCTCGGGAACATTTGTGCCTTTTGGCTCACGTATATGATAGTGTCGCTAGCATCCATATGACAGAGAACCCAAGCCGACATGGCTAGTCGTGAACCCAAAGCGGCATAGACCTATGGAGACAGGCATACATGAATCACATCGAGCATGTCAGTCATCAGCGAGTGATTTCGGGCTGTAACACTGGGCTAGCAGGACTCCGGGGAACCCGGGCTGTAGCAGGCTAGGCAGGACTCCGGATGTCACGGCGTGACATTTCCCCGAAGGGACAGACATAGGAACGACGGGAAACACATGCCGGCCAGTCAAGTGTCCTGAGCAGTAGTGCTGGGCTAGCAGGACTCCGGTGAACCGGGCTGTAGCGGACTACTATGGCTCGAGGAACACTAGACTACATTTCCCCATAAGAAAGGCTGCCAAGGATAAACAACTAGATTGTCGGATCCCACTCATACCAAGCATTTCAATCATACATACAATATGCCCGATATGAGTACATACAACATAGCATCACAACAAAACTCTACAACTCAAGTACTTTATTTAAAGGCTCCAGAGAGCCATACATAACATGTTCATACAGATGGGGGTCACATGACCCGACACTCAAGTCATACAATCATACAAGCACATGCGGAAGCAACTAGTCTAAGTACAGACACTAGAAAGAAAGAAGGCTTCTCGAAGCCTGTCTCTCTACATAGGGCCCTCCATGGCCAGGATCACCACCTGGGTGGCTAGTCACTCGTCGACGTCAAGGTCTACGTAGAACCCATCGGAGGGGGCGGTGTTGTCGTCTGAAAACAGTAATTAAGCAAACATGAGTACAAAGGTACTCAACAAGTCTTACAACAGAACCTACTATACATGCTCATTCTCAAGAAGGGGGCGGGTTTATCGCCTATTCAGGTTCCATCCGCAAGGAAATCCGGCCGGGGTGTCCTCAACGGCCCCAAACGATGTGTACAGAGTCCCGAGACGCCAAACGGGCGCCCGGCATACCTGGCCACAGTGTATCTACCGCATCATAGCCCAGCCCTAGGGTCAGCGCTACGCACGGCCGCCAACATATAACCTACAAACACCAGAAACTAGTTGCAACTCCTGGACAGAGGGTGAGAGGGGTCAGTAAGTCGAGCGGGGTCATATTTCAGGGCCCAATGTGTGGTAGTAGCTGAATCTTAAATCACGCGTACAGATCTCAGTTCTTATGGACGGTCTCAATGAAACAACCCACCATGTACTCCTACATGGCCTCTCATCGATACCTTTACCAAAACATGTTCAACAGATCCCTCACATTACCGACATAATCATATCACTATAGCCCATCACCCAGATGAACCAGACCTGACACAACTCTAAGCATAGCAGGCATAGCAAGGAAGGAATCACATACATGGCTCAATCAACTCCTACACATGCTAGTGGGTTTCATCTAGTTACTGTGGCAGTGACAGGTCATGCAGAGGATAAGGGTTCAACTACCGTAGCACACAGGAGTTTGAATCGCGTTGTCTTAATGAAGTAAACAAGAGCAGAAGCGAGAACATGGGTTTGTATCGGAATGATCATTGGGTTGCTTGCCTATTGTAGAGGTAGTAGGGTACTGCCCTTCAGACGGATACTCGGGGCTATCCTCGGAGGCAGAACCTACCACGAAAGACACACCGAACATAATCAACACATGGCAATATGCAACAATATGATGCATGCTATGACATGGCAAGATGAAAGTGTCTTGGCCTAATGCAAGCTAAAACAGAAGGGGATGAACTCATTTGAATCAAAGATTCAAATATTAGCTCATTAAACATGGCCTTATTAGTGCATTACCTTATTCTTCTTACACAGCAAGGTTAACTTGTTTTGTCATGCATGAAACCATTACAGATGGATAGATTGAATTTTTCTGATCATTTTTCATATATAAATCTTTGCATTTGGAGCTATGGTTGATTTTCTATGATTTTTAGAAGTTTTGGATATTTTCTGGAATTTCCTATATAAGAATAATTCCAGTAATTGAATTAATGCGTCAGCATGACATAGGTGTGACGTCAGCGGTCAACTGGGTCGGCCAGGTCAAACCGGACTGGTGGGCCCTCTCTGTCAGTGTCACAACTAGTTAACAGAATTAGATTAACACTAATTAGCTATCAGTGGGGCCTGGGCCCACATGTCAGTGTCTAAACTAATTAGAATTAGTTAAAACTAATCTTAAACTGATTAGTAGACCGGCCCCACCTGTCATAGACTCAGGGGGGTCTACCTGGGCCCACACAGGGGTCAAACTGAGTCAAACTCGCCGGCAGCTTGACGCCAGCGACGACAGACGCGGAGGAGGGGCTCAGGTTTGCATCTCCGGCGACCAAATCAACGGCGGAGAGCAGCTACGTGACGCGGGGAGCGAGCCGTGTTGTTTGGTGGAGAAAGTGGAGCTCGGGGAGGCTTGGAACGACGGCGGCGACGACCTTGGCAGTCGCCGGAGTTCGGGCGAGGATGAACCTGACGCTACGGGGCACGGCGAGGCACGGGGAGTGGTGCGTTAGGCTCCTGGGAGCGTGGGGAGTGTGGTGACGCGCTCCGATTCGAGCTTACGCGCCTGTGGCCACGGCGGCGACATGGCCGGCGGAGCCGAGCTCTCGGCCGTGATGGCCAACACGGTTAGAGGCCAGCTCGAGCAACGTGGCTAGGGGGAGAAGAGAGAGGAGCTCACGATGAGTGCAGCGGGCGTCGAAGCGGGCTCGGGGAAGCTTGGGAGGCGGCAAAACACCGAAGACGATCTCCGGTGACCGACGAGGGGATCGGCAGCGGTGGCGGCGTTGCAGCACGTCCGAGACTTCATGGCTCGTCGAGGAGGTCGAGGGGGATGTTGCGGAGCTCGTGGGCACGGTGGGGTCACACGGGGACGACGGTGGCTGCGGCTACGGTGGCAAGACGACGGCGGCTGCGTCGGCAGGGAGATGGGGAGAGAGCCAGAGAGGGAGAATGGCCACGGGGAGAGTGGGAAGAAAGAGAGGGGGACGTGGGGGTCGGCGTGGCACTCCTAGACGCCTCCAGGGCGTCGGCGGAAGCAGGAGGTGGCCGGCGTGTGGCCGCGGGCGCCGGCCACGCGCTCCTCGTCCGCCTGGTGGGAGGAGGAGGATGACTGGCAAGGCCAGTCGATTGGGCCGAGCCAGGTGGGCTGGTGGGCTGCACCTGGTAAGTTTCTCTCTCTCTCCTTTTTCTTATTTGTTTTCTTTTATCTATTTTTCTGCAACTGTTGGGCTTTATTAAAAATACCTAGACATCTTTAAAAATCCTGAAAATAATCAGGGGCTCTGTTTAGATTATTCCCAATGGCCCACACTTATTTCCAGAATTATTTGAGCATTTAGATTATTTTATAGCATTTAAATGCCCAAATTCAAATACTTATGATTTAATTCAGAAAATCCAGAATGTCCTAGAAAAGAGTGCACCATTTTTGCCAGGGTTTTAGCCTAATCCAGAAATGATGAACATTTTGTGAAGGGCATTTTGGGCTCATTGAAAATAATTTTAGTAAACCCTAGTTGTTTCCGGGGGGTGCTGGGGGTTCTGTCATCCCAATTTCAAATTTAAAAGGAATTTAAACATGATGCACACTCTAATGCTTGAACTAACTAGGGTGTGACAGATAAAAACCCTTTTTATATGAAACATTCATGAACAAGAGGCTCACCACAAGGTGGTGCCGGCGACGGGACGGTGCGGGCGATCGACGATGGTTACAACGGGGATTTAGAAGGCACTAAGTAAACCACACCTACATATGCAAACTAAGTGTTATTTTTGACCTCAAATTGCATATAAGTCAAATACTAGCACATATATATAATTCGTCCCAAATTACTAAACTCACAAATCAATCACTATATAAAGCATTGCAAGAGCTAATCTAGCAATGAGAGATGAAAGGACAAAGTTGCTAACCTTTGTGATCATTTGAATGGATGGGGGCCTTCAAATCTTGACAAATTTTGGGCAAAATGTGTGATGAGCTTGAGAGGAAGAGGGGAAGAACAGAGAGGAGATGGGAAAGGGGAAGAACAGAACGAGCTCGGGTGGACGAAGGGTGTATGTAGGACGACCTTTAGTACCGGTTCGTGATACAACCCGGTACTAAAGGTGTTGGAGGGGCCCCGGACTGACAACATCCTGCCACCACTCACTTTAGTACCGGTTCATGGCACGAACCGGTGCTAAAGGTTCGCCACGAATCGGTACTAATGAGAGCGGTCGGCTAGCCGTTGGAACCGGCACTAATGCACACATTAGTGCCGGCTCAAAACCAAACCGGCACTAATGTGCTTCACATTTTACCCTTTTTCTAATAGTGGTCATAATAGTACAAAATCTTACCATGACATCTCCATGGATGTTATTGTAGTTCAACACGTGCACTAGTGGCACGTATTGACCATAATGTGAAGGTGTTTTATTATAGATATTGTAATTCTCAAGATCAGTACAAAATGCGACCAGATGATTTTTCTCCTGATAAGTTAACTCAGAGCCATCGGTGTAGTAGGTTCTGTCTACCATGTTCCGCACATTGTTTGAACAATGAAAATAAGCTGTCAACTATTTTGAAATGAACAATATAAATTAGTTAGTAACTATGTTTGAGAAACTCATATAGTTGTAGAATTGGAAGCGTATCAACAAGGACCCAAATGTCCAAATTGTCTTGGTCGATGTTTGGATCACCAAGATCCATGGTGACAAACATACCCTCTTGAAAATCATACATCTTGCAAAGTGCTTCCCAACCCGGGCAACCAAAATGGGATACGCTCTCAGAATTCTATAGATTTACCTCAAAATCCATACCATGATGGGTCCTTAGGTTAATTTTCTTTGTTTCATTCCTCTCATGATCTTCAAAACCCATCCTCTCCAAGACATAGCATCTTGCATGGCATGGGGATAAGCTAGCCGAATTATAAAAGACGAAAATTACACGTTGAAGTAGTAGAAGTCGAGCTTATTTATGAAAAGAACACTTTGTGTCGTAGCTTACTGTATCACAATCGCAAGCCTCCTCGAGCTTAATGTTGAAGCACCGACCTTCGTCCAGGTGAGGCCTGTCGCAGAAACCCCGGTCGTCGTGGCACCAGTCACACTCCCCCGGGAGACTTTCATCGTCCGAGTACGACATTTCCTATGTTCATAATGCAAATATTAAACTTGTACAATTAAATATATGTACCATAAAAATTAAATTAGATCATTATTATTAATCACGGGTTGACTATCGGTCTGCCGAGTCTATATGGTGGAGACTCTCCCTCACGGATTCCTCTCTGACATTTGTGACTGTTGGTGATGGTCGTTACTCCTTCTTTCCCTAGTGCATAACAAAGGTCTAGCACAAGGACAAGGAGAAACGACCCCCACGACAACAGTCGAGATTCTTCGTCCTCTCTCATATCTGGTAGATACACTCCCTCACTGATTTTTCGACCTTCGGTGATGGAGCCTCGGCAGACTTAATGTCAACCCGAAATTCGTTTAATCATTTTTCTAGAAAATCCAGGCCACTCGATATTTCCTACATATTCTAGCACAAGTCATGCCAAAATTCACGAAAAATTCCGGCATGACCTTTTGCTAAAATAGGACATATCGAGCGCCTGAAATTTGCCAGAATGGAAATTAATCAACACTCCGACAAAACATAGGCCACTCGGAGGTGTAACCTGAATGACCGGCCATTTGGGCAACCACATATTCTATTTGAGCAACACAAGATATACATGTTTTTATCTACATCATATCTTATAGGACACATATTGACATACAGATTTGTCTGGTCTCACCTCGAGGTCGGAGGGGGTCGGTGACGGGGACGACGACGGGGATGATGGAGGGGCTCCTTGATTTATGCAAAAACAAAAACCCTATAAATAAAACCCTAGCAAACGACATAGATGCGGGAATAATTGCTTAAACTAAAAAAATAACAAAAAATGTGACATGTTCAACTAGTTCTATTAATTCAAACAGTTCTTACTAAATATAAACTTACTATAAATAGAAATAAACTAAAAATAAACTAGTTCAACTAGTTATATTAATTTTCTTACTAAAAATACATTAGTTCTATTAATTTAACTAGTTTATTAATTTACTTACTAAACTAGTTCAACTAAAACTAAACTAGTTCAACTAGTTTATTAATTTACTTACTAATTATTTTAAACACTTACTAAAAATAGTAAAAAAAACTACATTATACAATAGTAAAAAACATCTACTATTAACCATACTGCCCTAGTTAACTAGTACCATCACTACTACTAATTAACTTCTACTACTACTAAAAATCATTATCTACGAATCCTAAATTAACATCTACTACTACTAAAAAACATCTACTAACTAAGCAGAGAGAGGGGGGTGGGGGAGGGGTGGGGGGCTTACAGAGAGGGGAGAGACTATTGTGGGGAGGTGCTCGGCGACGGAGGTAGGGGCGGCGAGGGCGGGCTCAGGATCGGGAGGTGGCGGTCCTGGGCGGGCTCGGGCAGCGGCGGTGAGGTTGAGGGCGGCGACGGTGAGGTTGAGGGCGGCCTCGGGCGGTGGCGGTGAGGGCAGGCTCGGGCTTGGGTGGCGGCGATAGAGGAGTAGGGGAACAGGGGGAGAAGGAGGACTTAGCAAAATTTCAAGCCCGCGGGTGGTTAAGTCGAACTAGCAGTAGCGCTCTTAAGGAAATGCGCTATAGCTAATTTAGCTATAGTACGTTTTAGAAAAAAACGCTACTGCTAAAGGAAGCAGTTATTTCTTTTGTTTATCCCAATATCAGTAGCGCTTTGTCCTGGAAAAACGCTATAAGTCTAAGCATATAAAAACATCAAAAATATACATTGGTCATCATTGATCTTTTTATGTAGAATCTAAATAGTCAACATGAATCTTCATCATAACTGTATAGGCACAGGCGAAGATTCATATTGCAGCCACAAATCCTACACATATAGTTCAATGAAGACCAAGTGCTCGAGATAGTTTGAGAAGTAACATATTTAAGGTGGTAAACACCTTGTTCGCTTAGTAGTATGGGACTTAACTTAATTAGTTGCGGTGATACTTAGCAGCAGCGAGTTTTGAAGAAAAACGCTACTACTGAGTACTTTAGCAGTAGCGCGTCCAGGAGAAGGGCGCTACTACTATATCTAGCCTGGAAGCAACGCCGTGGCAATTATAGTAGTAGCGCTTGTTTCACCTAGAGCGCTACTGCTATCGGGATGTTAGTAGCACGGTTTCCTGGAGCTTGCTACTGCTAATTAGCAGTAGCGTTTGTTTTTAAACCACGCTGCTGCTAAGATTCTGTGTATAAGGTTTTCCCTAGTAGTGCTGGTTTGTCGCATTGGTGAGTGCCGAGGACCGGAACAAGAAGACGTGTGCGGTTTATTTGTATCAACATTATCATTTCTCTGTGTTTAAAAGTTCTAATTTCCACACTACACTTTGTTTTATCCGAAGTTTTAGGGCATCTCCAACACGGACTCTCAAACCGTCCGGACCGAGCTGTTTGGACCCATTTTGCCATCCAACGTAGTACCCTATTGGTCTGCGAAGCGGCCAGGACGTCCATGTTCTTGCAAATCGGAAGCAAACTTGGTGGGCGTGGGGGAGGGTGGGGCTGGGGGTGGGGCTTTGGGAGTCCCGACCACCGACACTTAGGATTTCAACACCCTCGGCCCACTCAAACCCCCCTCTTTGTTCTATTCTCTTCCACTCCGCCTCTGCTCTCCCTTCCTTTCTGTCAGCACCATCTCATCCGTTGCTACCGTTGTACCTCTACGGCCGCTGCTCATGCATTGGCGGACATCCACAGCCCCTACCCATGCACTTGCTCCATTTGTAATATGCCGCCGTCCACCCAGGACCGGTCCAGAGCCATGTACCCTACGTCCCATTGACGCAATCCATGACAAATACCATGCCTGATGGGTGTTCGGTCAAATGACATTAAACTTATTTTCAAACTTCATGTTGTTTTTTAGAGTAAGCACGGTGACGGGGTACTCGGCACATGAGGATGGGTTGTTGTACGAAGCGTGGTTGGTCGTATCTACAGAATTTGTTGCCACGAGCACGAAGGCACATGGTCTTTTGGAAGCATGTGCATGGTTCGTTTCATGCGCGAAAGAACTATGCATCATACGACATACAAATCATCCATAAATGCAATATGAAGTCGTTAGGGCATCGACGGTATACCATCTAGAACTCCGTCATGAAGTTTTGTGCTACGGTTGAACGGGTGGAGGCAATGTGTCCATTGTGCATGCCAACTATGGAGATTGTAAGTTTTGCATCTTCTTATCCTACCTGTTGATTAATTCATTCTTGCACTCAATGATGCTCTACACGTTGTGTAGCCTGCATCCCTGTCGTGATATACTACAGGTCAGAGGGTAGACCATTCATGCACATACATTGTTGGATGAAGTTCAAGGGGCAGTATGACTGGGACGATCTATGCTGGCTCTAATTATTCTAACAATATTGAATTTGATCTACCCATGATTTTTTTAATATTTCGTTATCTTGCTTAATTTTAATCATTGTTCTACTAGAGATATTTGCATGCTATTATGGATGAATTGAGTTTTTTCTATCCGAACTTTGATGAATTTTGTCGTGGTGCATTTAATTCTTCTTGTTTCTTCAAATGCGTTTTGAAATGTTTGCGTCTATGGTTAAATGGTCGGCTCCTACATTAGTGTCTGCGGACTAGTCCCTCCTGGTCCTCGGATGGATATGGTGTTCAGTTTGGGGTGAACGTCGGAGATGCCCTAAGGAACACACCTATAGTTTAGTTCAACCTAGCGTCAATATTAGTCTCATCTCTCATGTCATCGACGCCCTCTGTAGCATAGAAATTCTTCTCTTTTTTTATTCCTATGAATGAAAGCACACTGATTTAAGTGGAGTGTCGTTTTCGTGCACTTTCTCTACATTCCTACCACTACTACTATAGCGGCGTCCATCTCCCCCAAAAGTGTGCCCTCATCGAATGTAGCGAGGCAGGCGCAAGACTTGGCTACAGGGAATCTGAAATTTTCAGCTACCCTTCTTCACGCCCTCTTTGCCATCTCCATACTTTTATTTACATAATTGTTTATCTAGCTGATGTCTACTACACAACCTTCTTCTTATAGATGTCATTACTAGGAAAAGGCCTACTAATGGCGCACCAGTTTTGCCTACTAATGGCGCATCACAGGTGCGCCATTACTATCACGCCACTAGTATTTATTACTAATGGCGCACCAGTGGTGCGCCATTAGTATCTGGTATACTCATGGCGCACCACTCAGTGCGCCATTAGTATATAACACCATGCGCCATTAGTATGCCTCCCAGGGCCATATTTAACCATGTGCTTTGGTACACTAATGGCGCACTGCGGATGGATGCGCCATTAGTATGAATATTAGGTTTTTTTTTTACTTTTCTGATTTTTGCACAGGTTACAAAATATATTATTTGACAGAATATAGACAGTAGCACACAGCAATAGCAGATTCATCGAATAGAATAAAAGATTAGACTCCGAATACAATTCATCATATTAGTCTCCGAATTCAAAAGACCGAACAAAGATAAAACATTACAAGTCTCGAGACCGCGAGTATCGAGTTTGTCGGAAGTAATACTAATCCTAACAAGTCCTACTAATCATCATCATACAACTTCTACTCGTTATTCATAACAATTCATACGATCATCATCTTGATAGTCATCGAACCAACCCTACTTAATTGTTCTTAGCACATGATCATCAGTATTAGGCAGGACCTAAATACCCTATTTAAGCTAAAATAGCATAAAACAATATAGACCCTGACTCTCCATTATGGAGAATGGAGAACCTCCTGTCTCCAATTCTTGCGCTTCGCTTCCTTTTGCTTCCAAGAAGCTCCTTAAGACTGTCCATACATTTTTTCCATCCTTTGATTTTCATGTCTCCACTTCTTTTAGAAATCTCGTATGGACAATTGAGATTCGTAGGATGACCTGGCTGTATGTTCAAAACATTAACACTACCTTTCTGATACATCGTATGAGGCACACAATTCTTTGGGATTATCTGTTGAAAAACATAGTAATAACTTCATAGTTAGCAATGATGTACTAGTTTTAGAAGTATGCAAAAGATGCACGGATGTCGTAATAGTAAAAATCTTACCAGGGTATCTCCATGGTAGTTACCATAGTTGAACACATGCACTAGTGGCACTTATTTACCATAATGTTGAGGAGTTTGTTTGTGGATAATGTAATTCTCAATGTTAGTACAAAATCCAACCAGATGATTTTTCTCCTTGTAAGTTGTTAATTCAGAGTCATCGGTGTAGTGGGTTTTGTCTACCATCTCCCGCACATTCTTTGAACAATAAAAATAAGCTGTCAATGGAAATAAGTTGTCAACTATTTTGAAATAAACAATATAAATTAGCTAATAACTATGTTTGAGAAACTCACATAGCGGTAGAACTGGAGGCGTATCAACAAGGACCCAAATGTCCATATTGTCTTGGTTGATGTCAGGATTACCAAGATCCATGGTGATAAGCATACCCTCATCAAAACCATACATCTTGCAAAATGCTTCCCAATTTTTGCAACCAAAATGGGTTACGCTCTCAGAATTATATAGATTTACTTCAAAGTCCACATCATGATGAGTCCTTATGTGAATTTTCTTTGTTTCAGAAATTTCATGGTCTTCAAAATCCATCCTCTCCAAGACATAGCATGTTGCATGGCATGGGATAAGCTATACTCGAATTGTAAAAGATGAAAATTACACGTTGAAATAGTTGAAGTCATGCTTAATTATGAAAATAACACTTGTCATCGTTGTGTACCGTTTCAACTTCGAAGGTCTCCTCGAGCTTAATGCTGAAGTGCCGATCATCGTCCAGGTGAGGCATGTCGCACAAACCTCGATCGTCATGGCACCAGTCGCACTCCGCTAGGAGACTTTCGTCGTCCGATGATGATGACGACATATCCTACGTTCATAATTCAAAACTACATCATTTAGGGTTTGTCGACACTGAGGCAATCTAAAAGCTAAGCTTTTATCATTTAGGGTTTGTCGACACCGAGGGGCCCTAAAAGCCTAAGCTTTCATCATTTAGGTTCTTATCGACACCGAGGCACCCTAAAAGCCAAGGTTTTATCATTTAGGGTTTGTCGACGTCGAGGCACCCTAAAAGCCTAAGCTTTCATCATTTAGGTTTTGTCAACGCCGAGGCACCCTAAAAGCCTAAGCGTACATCATTTAGGTTCTCATTGACACCGAGGCACCCTATAGAAGCCAAGTTAAGTTTTCGTCATTTAGGGTTTATTGATGCCGAGGCACCCTAGGTTGGGCCTAATCACTTGGCTCTATTGCCACCTATGTTGGGTTTATCATCTAGGGTTTAGGGCCTAATCACTTGGCTCTGTTGCCACCTATGGTTTAATGCAGCAAGAATGGCGGGGCAGTTGATCCTACTTAACTAATGAAAGAACATGCGGTGCCCCCATGTTTGGTTTTGGTAATTGATGACAATCTCTATGGACTAATGGTTGCCTTGAGTTATATTTGAAGGTTTTGTCCATAGGCTTTTCTTGGAGTACATGTGTTGGTTTCAAGGAGAGTTTGTGTCGACCAAGGTGCTATTCAAGGAATTATCTCTATGGACTAATGGTTGCCTTGAGTTATATTTGAAGGTTTTGTCCATAGGCTTTTCTTGGAGTACATGTGTTGGTTTCAAGGAGAGTTTGTGTCGACCAAGGTGCTATTCAAGGAATTACCTAAAGATTGGTCTTGTGAGAGATTGATCAAGACTAAGTTAAAGAGTGAATCAAGTTGATCAACCCACAAAGCGTAGAAGATGTACCGAGAGGGATCAAGTGATCCCATGGTATGGTAAGCATTGTCAATTACGCTTTGTGTACTAACCCATGGTCTTCGTGAGGGTTCTTTGTGGGGTTAGGTTGCGGTGTGCAAGTTCAAGTGGAGCACCACGAAGAGATCAAATGCTTGAAGCGTGCTATACTTTGTGGTGACAATGGACCTGTGAAGATGTGCGGAAGAGTAGCTCACCCATAGTAGAGTATGGGGGAGCAATCAACTAGTCTTCATCGAGCCAACACAATCAAGAAAGGTGGTCCAACTTGAGGGAGTCAAGATCGTCATCATCTAGCTCAAGTGGACCATGTGCAAGGAAAAGGTTTGCCCTTGGTAGGTTTTCTATTTTACCGGTCTCATGATGGTAGTTGGGAGACCGGGTTATAGGATCGATTGCCGTACTATCAAGGGGGGCTCTCGATGAGTAGCTTGATCGTATCGTTCGCTGAGAGCTCAAACCATTGCATCCTTGCATCATCTTTCTTGGTTCTTGTTTGGTTCTCTTTGTGAGTCTTAGAGCTTATGGTCATCTTGATGACAAGCTTGAGTTCATTGAAAACGGAGTTCGCATGCTTCTTCTATGATGTTTTCGATGTTGGAGGTTTTGCCGGTTCTTCTCGGTTGGAGGTTTCACTCCTCTATTTGTTTTGATGCTACTCGTCGTCTTGTTTTCAACAAGCTTGAGTTTGCTCAATTCGGAGCTCATATGCAGAAGTTATGGCAGTTCTGGTGTTCTGGAGTGTGGTTTTTCTCCTGGACCCAGCGGTAGTACCGCGGGCCACACCGGTAGTACCGCTGAGGCTCACTAAGCGGCAGTACCGCTCCTCGGAGCGGTAGTACCGCTTGATGGCCTCAGCAGTAGTGCCTCTACGGATCCGTGCTCCTACCGCCTCGACACAGTGGTTGGAGCGGTAGTACGGCTGCAGTCCACTAAGCGGTAGCACCGCTCCTCGGAGCGGTAGTACCGCTTGCTGGGCTCAGCCGCAGTACCGCTATGGCTTCGTGCTCCTTCCGCTTCGATTCGAGTGCGCATTTTCTCGTGTCGGGTTTTGCGGTACTAGCTGCGGTAGTAGTGGCGGTAGTGCTGCTTGTGAGCGGTAGTACCGCCCTACCTCCATAGTAGTACCGCTCTGGGTCCCAGCCCCAGCCCTTCTCTTCTGGCGCGGCAGTACCGCTGAGGGGGAGCGGTAGTACCGCTTAAGGGCGGTAGTACCGCTCTGCCTCCGCGGCAGTACTCCTCTCTGCGGGGCTGAGTGGGGGATAACGGTTGGATTTTCCCCCTCCTATAAAAGGGGGTCTTCTTCCCCTTTGAACCTAATCCTTTGAGCTCGTGTTCTTCCCCCATTGTTGACCTTCTTCGAGCTTGCTAACTCTCAATTCCTCCATCGATTCTTGCTAGTTTTTGAGGGAAAAGAGAGAGGAGATCTAGATCCACATTTCCACCAATCACTTCCTCCTCTATGTGAGGGGAACCCCTTGGATCTAGATCTTGGAGTTCTTGGTGTTCTCCTTCTTGTTCTTCCTCTCATTTTCCTCCCTAGCATTAGTTGCTTCGGTGGGATTTGAGAGAGAAGGACTTGGGCACTCCGTGTGCCCTTGCCATTGCATTTGGTGCATCGGTTTGAGTTCTCCACGTGATACATGGAAGTTACAAGTTGAGAAGCTTATTACTCTTGGGTGCTTGGTACCCTTGAGCTTGTTCCTCTTGGGTGCTTGGTCGCCCTAGACGGTTGTTGGTGTTCGGAGCTCAATCATTGTGGTGCAAAGCTCCGGGCAAGCGTCGGGGTCTCCAATTAGGTTGTGGAGATCGCCCCGAGCAATTTGAAGGGTACCGGTGACCGCCCCCAAGGGTTGCCAAAGTGTACGGGTTCGGTGACCGCCCCCAAGGGTTGCCATTTGTACTGGTTCGGTGACCGCCCTCAAGGGTCCCTTAGTGGAATCACGGCATCTTGCATTGTGCGAGGGCGTGAGGAGATTACGGTGGCCCTAGTGGCTTCTTGGGGAGCATTGTGCCTCCACACCGCTCCAAACGGAGATTAGCATCCGCAAGGGTGTGAACTTCGGGATACATCATCGTCTCCGCGTGCCTCGGTTATCTCTTACCCGAGCCCCTTTACTTATGCACTTTACTTTGTGATAGCCATATTGTTTCTTGTCCTATATCTTGCTATCACATAGTTGCTTATCTTGCTTAGCATAAGTTGTTGGTGCACATAGGTGAGCCTAGTTGTTTTAGGTTTTGTGCTTGACAAATTAACCGCTAGGTTTATTCCGCATTTGTTCAAGCCCAAACCGTAATTATTTTAAAACGCCTATTCACCCCCCCTCTAGGCGACATCCACGATCTTTCAACTAAGTACTACGATACCCCGGCCCATGCATTAGTCGCAAGTACCCCATATGTCCTATTTTGAGCAAAGTCATGCTAAAATTCACGGAAAATTTCAACATGACCTTTGCTGAAAATAGGACATATGGAGTACCCGAATTTGCCGGAACGGAAGTTAATCGACATTCCGACAGACTCAAGGGCCTCTCGGGGTACCTGCAAATTCATCACGACACATTTCTGTTTGATTTTCAAACCACACACTTACTTTCAACTATAAACAAAACTGACTTGCTGTTAATGAAACTCATGGTGGAAGTAACTACTAGCAGCATGTCATTATCATGGCAGTCCACTATATATTTTTATGAAAAAATACATCATTATCAGGGCACATTATGGCCATTTTCTTACATGATGCTAACTGTACCTAACTGATTTTTTTAACAGTAGCTCAAGTTTTTTACAGTAGCTCCTAACTGTACCTAACTGAATTTTTTGACAGTAGCTCAAGTTTTTGACAGTAGCTCCTAACAGTAGCTCCTAACTGAATTTTCTGCTTAAAGGGAAGGCTGACTTAAGTGGCAAGATGATACAATTTGTGTAACATAACAATATATGCATCTTAATATAACACCATCTCCTAACAGAAATAGTATCTAGATCTACTAGGGGGCAAAGTAGAACCGATATTCTTTTGCTGACCTCTAGTACAAGGTATAGAAGAGGAGGTAAGAGAAGAAATAGTGACATTTCTCTTAGCAAGAGACTTTTTCTCTCTTCTAGAAACAACAGTAAATTTCTCCTCCTTTTCCACTATAGTATCATGCCAACTTAGACACAGGGAGGCGACATTTCCATTCGAGTCATGAATATCTAAACAGTGTTCAGTTTTCTTACTAATTTGTTCCCTGGATAATTCCAATTCCTTGACAACATGAATAAAATCAAAATTATCTAGAGGTATATCAACACCCATCATTGATGCTCTAAACATAATCTCCTTAGCTTGTTAATTCCCCAACCCTAGCTACTTAATTCTCCAACCCCTTTTCTTGTCCAAAATTCTCCAACCCCTAACCCTAGAACACATCAGAAGGAAATCAAGAGGGGGAAGAGGGGGAAGCGGCTCAGGTGCTCACTGGGGAGGTCGAGGGTGACTCGGGGTAGCCGGAGCTAGTCGAGGCGGCGCGGATTCGGTGTCGAGCGGTGGCGATGGTGGCCGAGGCGGAGGAAATCGGCGGGCGTCCGAGGGCGTCCCAGGAGGCGCAGGGGCGGTGATGGAGACGGAGGCGCGGGGGCGGCGGCGACGTGGGGGCGGCGATGGAGGCGGAGGCGCAGGGGCGGCGGCGGCGTGGGGGCGGCGACGGAGACGGAGGTGCGGGGGCGGCGGCGGCGTGGGACGGCGACGGAGACGGAGGCGCGGGGGCGGCGGCGACGGAGACGGAGGCGCGGGGGCGGCGGCGGCGTGGGTCGGGGCAGCGGGCAGGGGAATTAGCTAGGGGGGCGAGGGAGAGAGAGGAAGGGGATCTGGCGAGAGGGAGGGAATTAGCTAGGGAGGAATCTTACTAATGGCGCACCCGCTGTCGGTGCGCCATTAGCAATATCTTTTTTACATAGCAATGGCGCACGAGGCAAAGGTGTGCCATTAGTAATCTTTTTTAGTAGTTTTGAAAAAAATTAAAAAAAAAATCACTAATGGCGCACCGTGTGCGCCATTAGTAGTTTTGAAAAAAAAATAAAAAAAAGTTTTTTTACTAATGGCGCACCAACATTTCTGGTGCGCCATTAGTGTCAATTCCATCTATAACCCTTTTTCTAGTAGTGCGTTATTGGGCCTCCAAGTGCGCCATTAGTATATAGTAATGGCGCACCACATTTCTGGTGCGCCATTAGTGTCAATTCCATCTATAACCCTTTTTCTAGTAGTGCGTTATTGGGCCTCCAAGTGCATAGGTTTGTAGAACAGTAGCAAATTTTTCTCAAGTGGATGACCTAAGGTTTATCAATCCGTGAGAGGTGTAGGATGAAGATGGTCTCTCTCAAACAACCCTGCAACCAAATAGCAAAAAGTCTCTTGTGTCCCCAACACATCCAATACAATGGTAAATTGTATAGGTGCACTAGTTCGGCGAAGAGATGGTGATACAAGTGCAATATGGATGATAGATAAAGGTTTTTGTAATCTGAAAATATAAAAACAGCAAGGTAACTAATGATAAAAGTTAGCGAAAACGGTATTGCAATGCTAGGAAATAAGGCCTAGGGTTCATACTTTCACTAGTGCAAGTTCTCTCAACAATAATAACATAATTGGATCATATAACTATCCCTCAACATGCAACAAAGAGTCACTCCAAAGTCACTAATAGTGGAGAACAAACGAAGAGATTATTATAGGGTACGAAACCACCTCAAAGTTATTCTTTCTGATCGATCTATTCAAGAGTCCGTAGTAAAATAACGTGAAACTATTCTTTCCGTTCAATCTATCATAGAGTTCGTACTAGAATAACACCTTAAAATACAAATCAACCAAAACCCTAATGTCACCTAGATACTCCAATGTCACCCCAAGTATCCGCGGGTATGATTATACGATATGCATCACACAAACTCAGATTCATCTATTCAACCAACACAAAGAAATTCAAAGAGTGCTCCAAAGTTTCTATCGGAGAGTCAAGACGAAAAAGTGTGCCAACCCCTATGCATAAGTTCACGAGGTCATGGAACTCGCAGGTTGATCACCAAAACATACATCAAGTGGATCACGTGATATCCCGTTGTCATCACAGATAAACACATGCAAGACATACATCAAGTGTTCTAAAATCCTTAAAGACTCAATCCGATAAGATAACTTCAAAGGGAAAACTCAATACATCACAAGAGAGCAGAGGGGGAGAAATATCATAAGATCCAACTATAATAGCAAAGCTCGCGATACATCAAGATCGTGCCAAATCAAGAACATGAGAGAGAGAGAGAGGGATCGAACACATAGCTACTGGTACATACCCTCAGCCCTGAGGGTGAACTACTCCCTCCTCGTCATGGAAAGCACCGGAATGATGAAGATGGCCACTGGAGAGGGATTCCCCTCTCCGACAGGGTGCCAGAATGGGTCTAGATTGGTTTTCGGTAGCTATAGAGGCTTGCGGCGGCGGAACTCCCGATTTAGGTTTCTTTCCGGCAGTTTTGGGTTATATAAGAGGTGTTGGAGTCGGGAACAAGTCAGGGGGGTCCCCGAGCCGGCCACGTGGTAGGGGAGCACGCCCAGGGGGTAGGGCGCGCCCTCCACCCTCGTGGTGGCCTCGAAATTCTTCTGGACCATCTTCGATACTCCATGGGCTTCTTCTGGTCCAAAAATGATCTCCGTGAAATTTTAGGTCAATTGGACTCCGTTTGATTTTCCTTTTCTGTGATACTCAAAATCAAGGAAAAAACAGAAACTAGCACTGGGCTCTAGGTTAACAGGTTAGTCCCAAAAATCATATAAAATAGCATATAAATGCATATAAAACATCCAAGGTTGATAATATAATAGCAATGAACAATAAAAAATTATAGATACATTGAAGACGTATCACTAGCCTCACTGCATACCCTTGTCTCCTCGCACTGCTCTATCTTTCACTTTGCTAACTCATTGGACTAACCATTCATGTGGTCTATTGGAATAGGAGGCACTGGGACATACAAATTAAGGTGAAAATGCACAAACATCGGGAAATACAAATTAGTGTGGTAATATATGGACTATAGGCATGGTAACTCGTGCACATACACCGGGTAACTTTGTCCTGGAATAAATGTTGTTGAAAACGTACCACGGGAACTCATGTTTAAATGGCATGATAATATACACACATCAAAGTTGATAACTTACATAACCCCAGCCTGGTAACTATTTGCATGAAATAAAGTCGTCTGAACATATCAACATGAGATGTATTTTCATAGGTCTCATCATGACTGATTTTTTATATGAAAAGGTTTTTCAATCAGACCGACGGTTTAACCAATAAAACATGTTGAAGTTTTGAAATATGAAGAATCTAGGATGATATCAAAAAAATTCTCTCTCATGCATGCACGCATGTGTATGTGAAAAGAAAATTGGAGGATCTATTTTTATGGAGCGGTAATTTATTTGTAAACAACTTGATAACTTATGCGCAACTGCCATGGTAACCTGTGTAGCACACGTGTGGTAACTTTTCACCCGAAAAATCTCATTGGAATATATCAACGTGGGATCTAGTTTTAAAGGTCTCCTCGCGACGAATCTTGTATGCAAAAATAGTTTTCCAATCAAAGCGATGGTTTGAGTTAGAAAACATTGAATGTTAAGTTTCAGCGGAATCTTTCGCTGGCATCATCCCTTTTTTTCCTTAGATGCTTACATGCACACTTAGGATTAATTAAGGGATCACAAACTCGAGAGTGAATCGCAGGGCTGGACAATGGAAGTTTAATCGTGTTCCTGTTATTGTGTACAAATCAATCGGAAGAAGCCGAATGGGAGAAGCAGGGTGGAACAGCTGATCGAGGGACGTTCGGATATGATGCTAAAAATAGAACGTTCGGCAGTTATGATGCTATTAACTGACAGTTTGCAGGAAGCCTCAGCGGTGGTGTGTGTTGGGGGTCTTTTTGTATAGCTAAATTGACCCGAGTGCTCTATCTTGTGGTCCTGATCTGCCGGTTTTTGTTCAGTTTTCTGCTGTTTTTTTTCCATAAAGACGACACCATTGTTCTTTATTAATTTTTTTAAAAAAGAGAGGATGATCCCCGTCCTCTGCATCTGAACGATGCATACGGTCACTTTATTAATTATTCTCACAACATTTTATAAAGTTATACAACAGTAAGACTAAAGCTGCCGTCTAAACAATAAACTGTCGCTACACCTGTCCAGTTGATGAAGGGGTGCAGATAGCCTGGGCCTAATACCAAACAGATATCGCATTCAAGCCTAATATCTAAGACCTGAGACCCCAACCTAGCCACTTGCCGTGTCTGGGACACACACTGGTCCGACGTGCTCTCAGAGGCGACCGCTCCATTTTCAGAACTGTACTGATGCATGAACCTTGCTCGGTCTAGCTATCGTCGACGCCACCACGGCGCCCAACAGCACCTCCTCCCTGCGCGCAAACAGCTATACACATCCAGGTCGCCACTGATACACCTCAGCGCCATGCTGCCACGTACCACCAGCCGACACAGCTTGAAGCCCTAGGAGGATCTGTCGTGTGTAGCACCTGCCGACCAGGCATGACCAAGCTTAGCACCTGTCGGTCAGGCATGATTTGACATCTCCACCGAAGCTCCGTGCAAGACGAAGCCGCTCCACCTCCTGCCTCTGACTTCCAGCGCTGCTCCACAAAACGACGCTCCCAAAAAAGAAACGACACCGCAGTGCCGCCATCGTCCGGTCTGGAACACCAAAACCTAGGGTTTCCCTCGAAGCAATACGAGTGGGTCAAAGGAAGTCACATGGTGATGCCTTCATGAAGGTAACGACGTGGAGCGCTGCCATCGCCCGCCGTCGGCTCGGTTTTCACCGGCAACTACGTCTCCCCGACTCGCAGCTGGTGCCAGATGACGGATCCCGAGATCCGAACACCCAGCCTCAGGCCGACCACCTCTGACGGAAGAGATGACCACCACCGCCGGCTGCACCGGTCAGAACAGATATGATCGGAGGTGCCGCCGACGAGAACACCAGGCCCTCCACGCCGGCGTCGTCGATCTGAATACAGCATGCACGCCACCGCAGCCAAGCTGGCTGCCGCCAACCGCCGCCGCCGCCGCCGTCCGAAGGGCCATCCGCAGCGCCCGCAGCCTTGGCCTCCGCCGCGCCAAGCCGTCGCCGTCCGAGGACGGTCCGGCCTTCTGCCGTCTTCCGCCATCCGCCGCGCCGCAGATCCCAGACCGGTCGCGCCACCACACGCCTTAGGGCCCGCCCCACCCCAGAGACGTGCGAGAGAGGAGATCCCCTGCCACCGCCGTCGGCCCCCGGGCTTAACCCAGCGGCGTCTTCCGGCGGCGGCGGAGGGAGAGGAGGAGGGAGTTTGCGGCGGCGGCGGCTAGGTTTCTGGCCGCCCGAGTCGCTCTAGGGGGAGGACGATGCGGGGGGACAAGCATACATACGTACAATTACCCAGGCAACAATCTTGTTTTGTGGATAATTGATTGATGTTATGTGCAAGAGGGCAACCACCCACTTTACTTGATTACAGACTCTGACACACATTCTTACAAGCGAGTTGTTGCATATATATATCCATCATCTCAGTCCAACACCGTTCTCCAACCTTTAAAATTCTCAGCTACCTTTGTCACGCTCGCTTTACCATCTCCATCCTTCTATCTATACATTGATCGTTTAGCCTCACTGCCTCCCCTCGTGTACCCATTACCGATCCATTTTCCGTTTTGCTAACATATTAATTTGCCTAACCATTCGCGAAGTGTATTGAAATAGGAGGCACCGGGACATACAAAACAAGGTGAAAAGGCCATCCCAGCGGAGTTCCACAGTGCATGCGAGTGGCCATCCTTTCTCGTGTCTAGGCGTGAGGACCTGCAAGTGCAGGGCAGAGCAAGATAGTCGTTACCTGGTGCACATGCACCCGGGCCATCCGAGAGAATGGTAGCGATTATGCTCGAAAATTGTTACGTGCATCATATCAAGCCGTGACGAGTGCACCAGGTTCGTAGAAATTCAGCGACAATCCTCATTTCCGCCGCCATCTGCCTGCTTATACATGGGCTGGTGAGAGTCGCACACGAGTTGGTTGTAGCCAGAGGGAGCTCCAACGTAACAGTAACACCAGCCACCAGGAATCGATATGCATCTACAGTATCTAGTATCTACGCATGTGTTTCAGTGGTTCCTAACATGAAAATCAATGCGTCTTGGACAACAAAAATCTAGCAACGTGAGTTTCCCTCAAAAAAAATATAATCTATCAACTTTCGCTTTGTGAGTTCTTCAGGTAGACGACCATCCCCTTCCCAGGCTGTTGGTGCCGATCGTCTGACATGACCAACCGCTGCGCATAACCCTACTTCGATGTACCATGAGACTATATTGGCCGAAGATTAATTTTCTTGCTTAACTAATTTTATTTTTCATTTTATTAATCTCCATTTGATAATTTGATATCAAAGTGTTACTTCGCCATATAAACCACCTTTGATTCTCACGTAACATATCCTGTAAAATTCGACGTGTACTAATCAGCGATCTGATTCATTTTCTTGAGAGGCTCCAGCGGCGACTAAATCCTAGCCACAACGCCATCTCCTCACCGATCATCGTGTTTGGTTTGGAGCAATGAGCTGACTGTGTTTCCTCAATGTAGGAATAATATTCTCCCTGCCCTGTCCCCACTCCGTTGGTATGCTTATCGTTGGCGAGGGTGTGTGGAGCCGTTTCTTGGAAGGATTTTCCGGATCTGGTCGGCTTAGGTTTCCGGTGGATCCATCTGGATTCAGCTGGCTTTCGGGGTCTTCGGAGTTTCTATAGGCCCTTATCGGTGTTTTATTCTGGCTGGCAATTTGCTTAGCACATCATAGCCATCGGTGTCTTCTAGTCTACGTCGATGACTTCCCGACTGCTGCTTCAACAAGCTCCTGCGTATAAAAATATTTGCTCCGTCAAGGCGGAGGCCCAGAGGCAACATCGAGCTATGCTCACGACGCATAGCTTGTGGACGCAAGAGGAAGAAGACTTCGGCATCCCTAAGAATTCCAATGTAATCTATTTTACATTTAAGTGTTTTTTTGCGAATATACATTTAAGTGTGTTTGTAAGGACATATGATACTTAATTTATGGCCTTGAGCCTCTTTGGCAAATAATATACATAAACTGCCTTTGTTTGATGAGTCCGGCAGAGCTCTCCCATCTCATCCTTCCTAGGCCTGGGATTTCACCACTAGAAAGGTCCTCGAGAATTTTATTTTATTGTATTGATATTGATATTGTTCTCTCCTGATTTTCGATAGTTTAATATATTCATATCAAATTGATATTTAGTACATTCGGCCTCTCAACAACATCATCAAATTGATATTTAGTACATTCGAGACATTGAGGTTGGACTCAACCAAATTATTAAAAAAAAAGAAGAAATGAGCAACAAGAGTCATGCTGAAGCTATATACATCACATCGTAGCAACTATAAACTTCAAACACCATTGACGGTAACACCTGGACTGTGAGAAATGTTCTTCGACAATAACACCTCTAAAAATGGAATGACACCCGTCTATTGTTGTCATTGGATACAACCACAAAGGATGGATCAAGGGGTTTCACCACTGAAGAATGATTCTCAGCAATCTTCACACAATGCTGTCAACAAGGAAACAACTTCACAACATTGTCATTGTCAAGTAAAACCAATAAAGGTTCGAACCTAGAGTTCCACTGTTATGCCGCTACTAGAAGGAGGGCAAGGACCTAATCTGTTCTCCCCCCCCCCCCCCCCGACCGGCCCTCGCGTCGTCCCCTTGGGCGACTCGGGGCGACTAGGGTTCCGCCGCCGCCGCCACCCCCCCCCCCCCTCCACCCCCTTCCTTCCCCTCGCCGCTACCAGAGACGGCCGCCAGGAAGCCCGCGCGGACGCCGGTGAAAGTGGCGGCGGGGATCTCGGCGCTCCTCCCCCTCTTGGAGGCCTGTGGTTCCTTGGGCGGCGGCCCTTGCCGGAGAGGCGATGTCGTCGGGCGGTGGGCGGCGTTCGCAGGGGGTGCTGGCCAGCGTGCCCGGCCGTGCGGGCGGCGGGTGGCTGGTGGAATTCGGCCACGGCGTGTTCTCCTTCGTCAGATCTGGAGGTGTGAAATCCCTATCCCCTGCTGCTTCTCTCTCGCCTCCGTGGTGGGCTAGCTTCGTCTGGCTCCGGCGTTGGTGCGTGTTGGTGGTCAGCTAGGGAACCGGGGGAAACCTTGGCCGGTCCGGCCGGCCCGGCGGCGGCAACGCCCAAGGGCGCTGCTTTCCTCCATGGGGGCGCAGCCGAGGTCCCCTGCTCTCCACCCCGATCCCCCTGCCCGGGTGAAAACCTTTATCCCCGGCGGATTTGGCAGCGGCGGCGCCTTGCGCGCCGTGACCTTGCTGGAGGCGTCGTCAAGGGTGCGGGGATCGGTCGGGAGGTTATGCAGGTGAGGGATTGCGCTACCTCCTCTGCGTCGTCCGATTCCTGAAGCTTGTCTCCAACTAGTTGGGCATGGACTGTGGCGGAGCAGCCGGCGAGGTATATCCCAAATCGATGTGGTCATCCCATGTCCACCTTGCGATGCGAGGGCGACATTCTTCCAGCTCTAGGGTGAGCTTCTCGAAATCCCGACGGTGCGGCGCCTACGAGCCATGGCGAGGGGGAAGGGTCCCTCTTCGGTGATTGAGAAGGAAGATGTTGGGTCCTTTCTTCTCTAAGTGTTCCTGGAGCACGGTCCATCCTCGAAGGTCGGCTATGTCCTGATGCGCTGTTCCGTTCCTGCTACATATGATCCTAGTGTGGAGTGCTTGGCCTTTACTAGCTGTAATCTTTGTGGCTTGTGGAGGTTGTAGTGAGTAGTCTTTCCAGTGTTCCCCATTGTATCATTCTGACCGTTGTAAGTTGGGTTGTCTGCTGTAATTCCTGGCCGCTTCATGGCTTTGTTAATTCAAAGCCGGGCTCTTCGCGAGCCTTCGTTCTAAAAAAAGAAGGAGGGCAAGAGAGGGCCGGCCGGGGGCCTTTTGCCCACGGCCGGGCAAGATGGAAGGGATTTCCTTCGTAATTCTTGCTTTATTAGATTGATACATCTTCTCTCTTTATATAAAGAGGTTTACTTGACTCCCAAGCAAGGCCTACTTGACCCATAAGCAAGCGACCCTTATCTCTAATTAACCGTAAGACTAACGGGCTATACTGCCAGCCCAGGCTCATTAGGCCCATTACGTACTCTAACACTACACCCCACCTGGACATGCAGCTTGTCTTCGAGCTGCAGCCTAACCAACTTATAACCAGGACTCGACACAAAACAAACCTAACACCTAAAAACAAGCCTTTTACATATCGACTTCTTTTATTACTCTCAACCTGAAATGGACTGGGACGTTTTATTTTGGACCCCTTAACAAAAAGTGGACACCATCCGCACGTCGGACGTGCATGTGTACAACCACCTGGATCCCATGGACAACACCTGGACAAAAGGAGTGCATACGTATGGCCAACTGGAAGTGGTTGCCAGAGCGACCAGCAGAGGCGCCCTCGCGGCGGCCGGCGGCAGAATGCAGCGGTGCTACGCGGTGTCCTCCTGTCGATGACACCCTGCCTTCTCCCCGCCGGACGGCTGTTGGTCTGCACCGCACAGGGAAGAGTGGAGGGCTTGCGATGGAGAATGACGAGGAGGTGTGCGCCCCCAACCACCGATGTCGCAAACTTTGAGGTCGCTGCCCGCGGGAAAAACAGCATCCCCGCCGCCCGTGGGGGAAACCGCATGGCCAAGACCCCCGACACAGCGGACGAGATCGAGATCCTTTGCGCAGCGAAGGGCAATTTGGAGGAGCGGCAGCTGCAGACCACGCATCTCCCGCACACACCGACGCCCAAGAAGGCCGCGCGCAACAGCCTGCAGCCTCGCCGCCGACGACACGTGGCGGGTAGTGATCCAAGCGAAAAGCGGTGACGGTGATGGCGGGAACTTGATCTGCTGGATGGGGACGCCCTGAGAAAGCGGTGATGGAGACGACGGGAACTTGATCTGGTGGATCGGGACTCCTGCCGACGCGGTCGATGCAGTACCAGAGCTGACCGGCGGTGGCTGCTGCAGCGAAGCGCCGGGCGCGGCGGAGGCTGCCATGAGCGGCTGCTACCACTGCAGCCAAGGCGGGGCGGTGGTGGCGGTGGATGGCAGCTGCAGCGGCCCGGTGAGCGCGGCGGGGACGCCCTGGAGCAGCAGCAGCGGCTGCTGCGGCGGAGCGCTGGGCGCGGCGGAGCCCCACCAGGAGGGGCGGCTGCCACTGCAGCCAGGGCAGGGCGGTGGTGGAGGTGGATGACAGCTGCAACGGCCCGGCGAGAGCGGCGGAGGCCGCCTGGTGCGGCGGCTGGCACGGCAGCCACGGCGGCGCGATGGTGGCGATGGGCGGCGCAGCCAGGTGTGGCTCGTAGGACCCGGCCAAGAACAGGTCTGGGTTAGGTCCCGCAGCGCCCTGGACACCTTTTCCGCGGTGAGAACGGCGGGGGCGGTCGCGACGGAGGATCCCGGCGTGGGCAGGAGCGGGGCGACGGTCGTGGTGGTCGCCGGAGGCGACGAGGTGACCGGCAGCGGAAGAGGCGGGTTGGGCAGCGGTGAAAACATGATCGAACCGAAGTTAGCTGATACCAAATTGTTATGGCGCTGCTAGAAGGAAGGCGCGAGAGGGCCGGCCGGGGGCCTTTTGCCCACGGTCAGGCAAGATGGAAGAGATTTCCTTCTTAATTCTTGCTTTATTAGATTGATACATCTCCTCTCTTTATATAAAGAGGTTTACTTGACTTCCTAGCAAGGCTTACTTGATCCCTAAGAAAGCGATCCTTATCTC
Source organism: Triticum monococcum (assembly GCA_034509565.1). Classification (NCBI taxonomy): domain Eukaryota; kingdom Viridiplantae; phylum Streptophyta; class Magnoliopsida; order Poales; family Poaceae; genus Triticum; species Triticum monococcum. The sequence goes on from CM067847.1 coordinate 705,557,916, forward strand.
TAATTAACCCTAATACTAACGGGCTATACTGCCAGCCTAGGGACATTAGATCCATTACGTACTCTAACATCCACTCTGGAGCTCGACTCTTCACTCGAAGAGCGCCTCCAAACCTTAATTCTCTATGCCATACCATCCCCATTTCCAAATGAAAAGTCACTGATGGATCAAGGGCATTCGTCTGTTTGTTTTAGACAAGTATGGTTTTGGTCAACAGTGGTCCAGATAGTTAAATTTTGTCCCCATATACCTATGATCCTTTGTCTTTTCTCAACTGGACAAACTTGTTTTATTATCCCGTCCAAAGTGGTATCCTTGTTTATGCGGCATCGTTTTTCTTCTGGCATGTTACGTGTTTGTCTACGCGAGCACATATGTACTTATCATGTGAATATATATGACTTTAAAACACACATTGAAGGAGGGGAGATATATATCAGGGGAGAGGCCTGGCGCCATGGAGAGTGCTGACCTCGCAACTCCCCATCCATCTTGGTCCTACCCTTCTTCAGTCTTATATAAATTTTCATCTACCTTCTTCAGGCTCTCTTTGCCATCTCCATCACTTTATCTATAAATTGTTTGCCTAGCCGTGACAAGTGCACCAGGTTCCTAGAAATTCAGGCACAATCCTGCAATCAAGGGACACGCTCCTTTCTCCGTCATACACAGAGGCCCGAAGTAGCAGTAACACCAGGAATCCATATGTATATGTACACAGAGGGAGAGAAAATGAAAATCAGTGCGTGTTGGACTACAAAAATCTAGCAATCTGGGTCTCCCTCAAAAATATGAAATCTATCAACTTGCGCTTGGTGAAGCCGTTGTTCAGGTAGACGACCATCCTCTTCCCAGGCTGTTGGTGCTGACCATCGGACATGACCAACCGCCGCCATCATCCCTACCTCCATATACCATGAGACTATATTGGTCTAAAAATAATTTTCTGGCTTAACTAATTTTATTTTGTTTTTTAGTAATAATCTCCATTGGATAATTTGAAATCAAAGTGTTATTTCACCATATAAACCGCCTTTGATTCCCATGTCACTTGTGCTGTCAAATTTGAGGTGCACTGATCAGCAATACAAAATATTTTCTTGAGAGGCTCCAGCGGCGACTAAACCCTAGCCACATTTCCATCTCCTCCCCCTCTCGTCGCCGGGCACTGAAATGCAAGCTTTTTCTTTGGTTGGTCGTGAGAGGCCGTGTTTGGATGGCTGGTCGCTTGGTTAAGTGAGGACTTCCGCACAATGTTTTTTGCTGTTTTTCTAATGCGATTCAAGAAACTGCACACCATTTGTTATGACGCTGTAGTGTAATCTTAATTTTATGGAGTTTGGTCCTTCATTAAACTGGGATAAAGGAGGTCATACTTCAGCCTGATCAAACTTTGAGAGACCGGTGGCAAGATGCCAGAGCTAGAGTTCAGGGAACCAAAAGCAACCCCCTGAACACCTTGGTGTTGCTGGTCACCTGGAGCATACGGCGGGAGAGGAATGGTAGGGTATTTGATAATTCTCACATGCCAGTGATTAAGATCTTTCATCAAGTTATTGTTGATGCCAAGCTATGGGCAGAACTGAGGATGGGCTGTTTTGTTCTCCAGTTGTTGCTTCTAGTTTTTGACATTTTTTGCAGGCTTTGTTTGTTGCTTTAGTTTTGAGTTTTGTGGTTGTTTAGATGTTGTAAGCTGGATCATGTGGACTGTTGGTCGGTTGTATTTTTTCTCTCTATCTTAATATTATATACATGCAATCCTCCAGCATGGTACAAAAAATAATTAGGCAACATCAATATTAAAATACTACAATTAATTGACAGTTTGCTGGAAGCCTCGGCGGTGGGGGGGGGGGGGGGGGGTCCTTTTGCCCGGGTGCTTCGTCTTGTGGTCATGATGTGCCATTTTTTGTTCAGTTTTCTCTTTCTGTTTGCGTAAAGATGACACCGTTGTTCTTTTTTTTGCGAGAAAACTTTTAATCAATTAATTGTCAATCATGACAGTATAACGGAATCAAGAAATAATAAAAATTACATTTAAATCCATATACCACCTAACGACTACTATCAGTACTGAAGCGAGTTGAAGGTGCGCCACCGTCATCGCCCCTCCCTCACCGAAGCCAGGCTAAACTTGTTGTAGTAGACTGTCAGAAAGTCCTCGTGCCAATGCTCCATAGGACCAGCGCAACAGAACAACAATCGCCGCTGATGAAGAGTAGTGTAGATCGGTAGGATCCAACCTGAAACTACACGAATATAGACAAACTATGACCAGATCCGAGCAAATTCACCAAGAACATATCCACCAAAGACACACAACCAAAGGCCCCACCAACAATGCTAAACGCGCTATCGAGATGGGGGCTAGGAGGGGACCTTCTATCTATAAATTGTTAGTCTAGCCTCACTGCGTCCCCTTGTCACACCACCGTTCTGTCTTTCGTTTCGCTAACTCATTGGCATAACCATTCGTGAGGTCCATTGAAATAGGAGGCACCGGAACATACAAAGTAAGGTGAAAATGGCATCCCGGCGGAGCTCCAGAGTGCATACGACTGGCCATGCTTTCTCGTGTCTATGCGTGAGGACCTTCAAATGCAGGGCGGGGCAAGATAGTTGTTACCTGGTGCACATGCACCACGACCATAAGAGAGAATGGTAGCGATTAGGCTTGAAATTTTTTACGTGCACCAGATTAAGCCGTGACGAGTGCACCAGGTTCGTAGAAGTTCAGCTACAATCCTGCAATCGAAGACACGCTCCTTGTTTCCGCCGCCGTCGGCCTGCTTGTACATGGGCTGGTGAGGGTGGCGCACGAGTTGGTTGTCGCCACAGGGAGCTCCGACGTAACTGTAACACCAGGAATCCATATGCATCTATCTAGTATCTACCCATGTGTACCCATGTGCGTCCGTAGTTCTTAAAATGAAAATCAATGTGTGTTGGACTACAAAAATCTAGCAATCTCTAGGTCTCCCTCAAAAATATAAAATCTATCAACTTGTGCTTTGTAAAGCCGCTGTTCAGGTAGACCATCCTCCTCCCAGTTTGTTGGTGTTGATCGTCGGACTTCGATAATGTGAAATCAAAGTGTTATTTCGCCATAAAAACAGCCTTTGATTCTCACTTCACATCTTTTGTCAAATTCGAGGTGTGCTGATCAGCGATATGAGTCATTTTCTTGAGAGCCTCTAGGGCAGACTGAACCCTAGCCACAACTCTATCTTCTCCCCCTCTCGCCGCCACCAGGGTGCGATGTCGGTAGCAATGGGGATGTTAGAATTAATCTTGACATGTGTTGCATACATGCAAGTGTGCATGTCACGTTAGTATTAGGTCGTCAGGATTTGTTAAGGGCCGAGTGATTTGGCCAAGGTAGTTAGACAGTTGAAGAGCAATACGTGCATTGTGAGGATAAGTGTAGAAGTAGTCAGCATGCATGCATAAGTTGTTAGCCGGTGATGCACTCCTAGAGAGATTCTAGGAGAGAGATAGGGCCATGCGTGACTTAGTTGGGATGTTGCCGGGTGATTCGGTCAAGTAGATTAGCAGCTGCACGTAGCTAGGTGAGTGCATGGGTTAGTGGGTTTAGTGGCCCGGGTGGAAGCTGGGTTAGGGCGTGCGTGAGCCAGCCCGGTGTATATATATATGTGTGTTGATCAGATGAATGAAGTGAGGCCGTGAGGGCTGGGAAAAACACAATGTAGTGATGTAGTCTCTTGTTCCACCAAGGAGACGGGCCTCTCGTGCAAAGTAACAGCTGGTCTTCTCCTTGGTTGTGTGCGTGTGTGTGTGTGTGTGTTCTTGAGAGAGAGAGAGAGAGAGAGAGAGAGTTGTGAGAGGTAGCTCAAGGTAGAAGAAGCAGAGGTGCCGCGAGGACAGGCGGCGCTAACAGGGGAGGCTGATAATCGTGGGGACTGTAGTGGAAGATTCGGTAGATTGTAGTGGATCGGCGACGGGGTGTGTGGACGACTTGTGGTATCAAGCATGCTTGACAACGTCATTGGTGTTGCTGCGCATGGTCTTGGCCTGGCTAGGCCATCGGAGAAGAGCACGTCGGTACATGGTCTTGGACGGTGGCGAGCTCTATATCAATCTCAGACCTCTGGCATGTGGCAGAATTGGTGATGTCACCGTGTTTGGTTTGGGGCAACGAGGCGACGGTGTTGCCTCAATGTAGAAGTAATGTTCTCCTCACTCTTTTTCCACTTCATTGGTGTGCTTAGCATCGGTGGAGGGCGTGTGGAGCTATTTCTCTCGCGGATCTTTCGGGATCCAGTCAGTTTTGGTTTCCAGTGGATCCATCTCGATTCGATCGACTTTCATGGTCTTCGGAGTTTCTACGGACCCTTAACGACATTTTCTTCTTTGGTGCGGCAATTAATCCTAGTCAACATCGGCGACTTCTCAACCACTGCTTCTACAAGCTCTTGGGTTTTAAAATATTTTCTCTGCCAAGGCGTAGGCCTAGAGGCGGCATCAAGCTATGCTCACGGCACGCCGGGGATGGATGGATGAGGAAGAAGACTTTAGCACCCTAGTAACTCCAATGAAAACTTTTATGTGTGGGTGTATTTGTAAGGAACTGTGATATTTAATATATGGCCTTGGGCCCTTGTGGTGCGAGGTATTGTGTTGGTGGGTGGTGTGTCTTGCGGCTGTCTATTAGCCTTCACTTTGTACGCCGTTGGCTTGGGTCCAACTTGACATGAATCTTGAGCTAAGTGGGAAAGCTCCGGTGGAGATCCAGATCTAGCCTTTGTTTTATGTCGATGATGATGACATTCACAACTTTTGCTCCTCCTTGGAGTCATCCTTTTAGAGCCCTAGTTTCACAACCGCCATTGGATTCTTTGGCTCCTTGCCTGAAAATCGAATGCCCGACATATACTATAATAGATGATGGTGGTTCCTTTGTGTCTCTTCCTATTTAGCCGTGACACATTTGGGGTGATGGCCCTCGCTAGAAGACAAATGCTTATGATTCCACACTGCATTGCCTCGTCGATAGACAACCAGATCTAGCTAGACCGTGCGCTTGTGGAACTGGCATACGATTATCATCAAGACAATGTCCTTGGGAAAATTGCACATGTGTCCTATGAGGAGGGCTATGACTCGACATCTCTCCTCCAACCCGGTTGAAGACTTGTGGTCGGCTCCCACTCCTCCTAAGTTTGATTCTTACTTATGGCCAGTTGTCTCATTGTCGATTCTTTGAAATTGAAAATAAGGTAGTCTAGAAATATTGTTGTATTTATGAATGAAAATCATACCTCCGCTGTCACTACTAGCAACCGATGTATACACTTTGATCTTTGGACTCATGGATTTAAAGAACCGGGATATAAGATAGCCGCTTTGTCTTGACCTCCTTTAAGTAACAGATATATAGGTGGGACCCCCCACCCCCACCGCCCCCCCCCCCCCCCCCCCCTCCCCGGCGTGCACCCCTTTCATGATTCCTCAAAAAATGGCTAAAGAAGAAGCTGAGGTGAAGGGCCTTGCGGTAAGTTGACACTACTGCAGGAATGCCTAGCAGTGACGGGCACAAAAAGCCCAGTAGTGGCGGCCAGGGCAATCAAGGGCGCCCGCCACTGACCTCCTGCCACTTCTAACATGGCATCAGTGGAGGGCGCCCGCCCGCCAGTGGTACATAGCTAGCAGTGGCGAGCACGCCCTAGGGCCCGCCACTAGTTATGACCACTAACGGCGCTGACGGCGCACACTCTCGGTGGCGAGCTCTTCTCAATGCCCGCCACTGCTAATAATTTAAGGAACTGAGACAAATACACACACTATACTATGAATATGTGACATCACAGTACAGGTCATGTAATAAAAGGTGTTCATGTACATACATATACACATCATATAAGAATTATAATGTATTCACATCATGATTGATTTACAGTTTTTTATAGCCTGGGCCAAGGAGTGCACACAAAGATAATTAATGTTCATATCAATTAAGAAAGAAAACCATGACACATGATAAGTTAAACAGCAGTAGATAATTGTTATCATCCAAGGTAAATAACTCATCATCATTCTAGCACATGACAAGTACTAGCTATGACCTACTCCTCTCTTTTCAGTAAAATTGTATAAAACAGGTAAATCCCTCCATCTCCGCGATGGAGAATAGAGATCCACCTGTCTCAATACGTGGCCTGCGCACATTCATGCTGTCTTTAATTGGTTGTATGGGCGGGTTCATTATTTTGGACCATCCTTTGATGTTGATGCGTACATCTGTTGAAGAAATCGAGTATGCACTAGAGAAAGACATCGGTGGACTTGGCGGTAAGCTAACAATATGCATGTTAACTTTCATAAACATCAGGTCAGGTAGAACATCCCACGGGAGCTTATGTTGAATAAAATAATAGTATTATAGTTAGCAATGTAGTTTTGCTTAAGAAGAATGTATGTGAAAGATAGACTAGTGAGACAATAGTACAAAATCTCACCATGCTATGTGCACGGATGTTACAATGGTTCAACACGTGGACTAGAGGCGTGTATCCAGTATAACTGTTGCCAATTTGATAATTAATCTTAAAAGTCTCAACATCATTAATAAATGAGAAAACCATTTTTTCTCCTCACAAGTTAGCTCTGAGCCGTAAGTGTAGTACGTCTTGTCTACTGCCTTCCTTGTATTTCTTGGAGCAAAGAAATAAGCTATCAATTAAAAATAAACAACTTTAGTATGGATGAATACCAATCATTTTTAAATAAACAATATAAATTACTTAACAAATTAGTTTGATAAACTCACATAGAGGTAGAACTAGAATCATGTCCACATCCACCTAAATTTCGATATTATCTCCAGGATCATCTTCACCACCAATATCGAAGGTTATTTTCATATCCTACTCAAATCCGTAGGCCTTGCATAGTGCTCTTCAATTTGAACAATCAAAATGTGATTCATTTATTCCATTGTACAGCTTAACCTCAAAAGTGAAACCATATTTTGTCTTGCGGTAAGTTTTCTTCGTCTCCGTACGCTCCCTATCTTTGAAACCGAGTTTATTTAAGACATAAGATCTTGCGTAGCAGGGGATGCACTAGTCGAATTGCGAAAAATGAAAAAAAAACACGTTAAAACAAAAACCACAAGTCATATGCTTAATTAAACACTTGCCGTCGTTGCATATATACCCTCTCGTATTCGAAGCACTCCTTCAGCGTGAGGGTGAAGCGCCTACTGTTTTGCAGGTGAGGTCTATCGCACATACCTCCGTCGTCGGAGCAGTAATCCCACTCAGGGATCGCATCGATGTCGGACAATTCCTGTGGAAGGCACGTCAACCGTGCATAGTTACGATTGCAAGTACGTCAAGTTTGCAAACAACCGAAAGCTTGAAAACCGAAAGCTTGAAGCATTCACAAGGTGCTTGTGAGGATACATTTACATATTTTTTTTTCAAGTATCCGGTTTAAATATCGTACTTTATAGCACAAGGCATGCTGAAATTTCGGCATAACCTTTGCTAAAAAGAGGACATATTGAGCGCCTGAAATTTGCCAGGACGGAAATAAGTCAACATTCCAAAAAAATAGAGCCCACTCGGAGGTGTTCCCTGCAAAATGATACTTCATTTCATCCACTAGCCGAGCTAGGCAATCTCTTTTTCCTTTTGGGGGGGGGGGGGGGGGGACATAAACATTGTTTTTTGGGGGACCAAAAGACTACTTTTCCTAATCTTTCTCCCCCAAAAACTTTTCCTTCACATATTATACCTAAGCTGGGGGGGCCATCGCACCTGCAGCTTACAACATAGCTATGCCACTGATTTCATCCATCGCTATTATCTATCTATGTAAAAAACAAAATAAACTACACAAAACCTAAATTTTTTGGATCTATCCATTGTTGTGACAATTTCATCCATCTATTGAACAATTTGGGTTTCCTCATTGATGGTTACGTATGTGGCTGCCGCAACTATACTTGTTTTGACGCGTTCCTTTAAAACAATAGAACTAGAAACTACAAGAATAATTAAACTACAATATGAATAAATTGAACTCATTAGCGATTATAAACACACGATAATAGAAATATACACCCTAACCCAAGTAGAACGTATGTGTGTGTGTGTGGCTACTGCCGCGGTTGTCCATGTGCGTGGCGACCACGGCCGTGGGTGGCGAGGAGCAAAGCCGGCTGGAGAGAGAGGCGGGGACGGCGGGGATGGCGATTGAGGGAGTCTTGGATTAGGGGGTGTCCGGGTAGCCGGACTATACATTCAGCCGGACTCCGGGACTATGAAGATACAAGATTGAAGACTTCGTCCCGTGTCCGGATGGGACTTTCCTTGGCGTGGAAGGCAAACTTGGTGATGCGGATATTTAGATCTCCTACCATTATAACCGACTTTGTGTAACTCTAACCCTCTCCGGTGTCTATATAAACCGGATGGTTTTAGTCCGTAGGACAACTTCATCATACAACAATCATACCATAGGCTAGCTTCTAGGGTTTAGCCTCCTTGATCTCGTAGTAGATCTACTCGTGTACTACCCATATCATCAATATTAATCAAGCAGGACGCAGGGTTTTACCTCCATCAAGAGGGCCCGAACCTGGGTAAAACATCGTGTTCCTTGCCTCCTATTACCATCCGGCCTAGACGCACAGTTCGGGACCCCCTACCCGAGATCCGCCGGTTTTGACACCGACATTGGTGCTTTCATTGAGAGTTCCTCTGTGCCGTCGCAATTAGGAAGGATGCCTCTTCCCATCTTTAAAGACGGCGCCGTTACTAAGGGAGCCTTGGCTGTCGGCCAAACTCTCCGGCTAGGCGGTTTTCTCATGACCGCCTGTTCGGCCGTTGCGCCGACGGTGACCTCTCGGGTCATCAAAAGCAATCTTCACGTCAGCCCGGAACTCATCGAGCAGTTAGATCCAATGGAGCTCTCTTTCGTAAACGAGCTCTTGGATCGCATCGCCGCCTTGGGGGTCACTACGGATTATGACCAGGTTGGGCTTAAACCCGATCTAAGAGAAATTAATTCTCCCCAAGTCACCATCACGTTGCCGTGGTAGAGGCACAGTGCGGCGACTCTTCATCTATCTTAAGGACTAGATACGTCCAGATTCCCGATGCCTCCAAGCCGGACACCCGCGGAGGGGAGGATGTAACTCAAGACCTGAACTTAGAATCAGGCAACGGGCTAGATTCACTAGACAACATCCAAGAATCCAAACTTCAGAGTTCGGAAACTCATTGGCCTCTGAGTCTTAGATTGGGTGAAGTTCCGGATTTAATTCCACCCACCCACCCGAACATAAGTGATCTATCCCAAATCAGGCAAAAGCCCGAAGAAACAATAAATCATTACTGGGCGAGGTTCGTCCTGGTTATGAACAAGATAAAGAACTGCCGCGAGGAAGACACAATCTCAATCTTCTGCAATAATTGCACGCACAAGGGAATCCTCAACGCCACAGGTCGTCGTGATCTTACACGCTTCGCTGACTTGGCGTCCATAGTACAAAAGTACTGTGCGATGGAAAGCGCCCGGAAAACCGAAACTAAATTTTGGGACAATCCGGCCCTGAATAGAAACCTCGTCCAAAATAAAAGCATGCATCGTCATCAGACACCCGGGTTAAAAACCAGAAAACCAAAACCCTCTACAGGGCATGGAACCGTACTGGAGGGATGGCTTAATGGACCCTGTAAAATTCATAGTACAGAGGACGCCACACCAACATATAGCCTTAGAGCATGTTGAATACTCTGGCAGGTGGCCAAAAGGGGCGAAGATCTCCTAATTTCGGAGGCCGCAGAAAGCCACCTCAGGGACTCCAGTACAGTCTTAACAGTCTTCGAGACTTTTGCATCAAATAATATGCGAAAAAGAACACCCCACAGCCTCGCCGAAGTCTATCAAGTAGCAACAATAAACCCATTGAGTGACACGGCTATTACTTTTAATGCCAGTGATGAACCTAAATTCCGAACAGCTCGAGCACCAGCCGCATTGGTACTCAGTCCTATAGTGGACGGCTTTCGCCTCACAAGGTACTCATGGACGGAGGCAGCGGATTGAACCTCATTTATGAGGAAACCCTTCAAAAATGGGAATAGACTGGAACCGCATTGAGCGAAGCAGCACAACCTTTAGAGGAATAATCCCTAGTCGGGAAGCGTGCTGTGCAGGAAAAATCACACTAGATGTGGTGTTCGGCACGCCGGATAATTATAGGTCCGAAGAGGTCACATTCCAAGTGGCCCCGTTCAGTAGCGGATACCTCGCTCTGCTGGGGCGGGAAGCATTTACAATCTTCCAAGCAATACCCCATTACGGGTACATGAAGCTCAAGATGCCCGGGCCGAACGGAATCATCACTCTCGCTAGTGATCCGGACATAGCACTCCGCGCCGAAAACAAGACAGCCGCATTGGCCCTTGAGGCACTGTCCGAAGCCCTAGTGGATGAGGAACTGACTACGCTGCGCTCCACGGTAAACAGGGATGATGTGATACTCGACAAAAGATCCAAGTCCACCTTCTTTAAACCAGTGGATGAAATAGTCAAATTCCAGGTCCATCCAACCGACCCCAATAAAACAGCTTCCATCGGGGCACAATTAAACCCCGATGTAGACGCTGCACTGCGAGAATTCCTACGGGAGAACTGGGACATTTTTGCCTGGCACCCTTCAGACATGCCAGGAATCCCACGCAGGCTGGCCGAACACAGCTTAAATATCCTAAAAGGATTCAAACCTGTCAAACAAGCCCTTCGGCGTTTCTCTGAGCACAAGAGACAGGCAATGGGAGAGGAGCTAGCCAAACTATTGGAGGCCGGATTCATCAGAGATATAAAACATCCGGACTGGCTAGCAAACTTGGTGATGGTACCAAAGAAGGACAAATCCTGGCGCCTGTGCGTTGACTTCAAAGACCTTAACAAGGCTTGCCAAAGGATCCCATCCCCCTCCCCCGCATCGATCAAATTATCGACGCCACTGCAGGGCACGATTCGTTGTGCTTCCTCGATGCATACTCCGGTTACCATCAAGTCAAGATGGCCGAGTCATACCAAGCCACAACGGCATTCATCACCCCATACAGCCCATTCTGCTTCAACACAATGCCTTTCGGACTCAAAAACACCGGCCAACATATCAGCGCATGATTCAGACATGTCTGGCAAACCAGATCGGCAAAACAGTAGAGGCATACATGGATGATGTGGTCGTAAAAACAAGACATGTTGAATCTCTAGTAGACGACTTGAGGCTTACATTTGACAACCTCCGAGCATATGACATCAAGCTAAGTCCAGAAAAATGCATTTTCGGCGTTCCAGCCGGAAAGCCCTTGGGCTTCATCGTATCCGGTAGAGGAATCGAAGCAAATCCAGCCAAGATCCGAGCTTTGTCACAATTGGATATACCAAAGGACCTCAAACAAATACAAAAATTAACCGGATGCATGGCGGCCCTAAGCCGCTTTATCTCCCGTTTGGGAGAAAAGGCGCTACCCCTCTACCGCCTCCTTCGGCGCACCGAACACTTCAAGTGGACTCGGATGCCGCCACGGCCGGACTCGACGAAATAAAAGCCATATTGGCAACAAACCATGTCCTGGCCGCGCCAAACATCGGCGAACAAATGCTATTGTACATTGCAGCAACCCATCAAGTTGTCAGCGCAGTACTCGTCGTCGAGCGGGAAACGGACGGACACAAATTCCCCCTTCAAAAGCCGGTTTACTATGTGTCCACTGTCCTCACCCCATGCAAATCACGGTACCCACATTATCAAAAGATTGCATATGCGGTATTCATGGCATCCCGGAAGCTACGACACTACTTTCAAGAGTGTTCAGTCACAGTAGCATCGGAAGTACCACTCAACGATATTATAAACAACCATGACGCAACGGGCCGGATTGCAAAATGGGCCATCGAGCTCCTCCCGTTCGACATAACTTACAGGCCACGACGAGCTATCAAGTCGCAAGTTTTGGCCGACTTCGTCGCAGAATGGACGGAGACCGAACTCCCTAAAGAGTACGACACATATTCAAACTGGATCATGCACTTCGACGGTTCCAAAATGTTGGCCGGACTAGGGGCCGGTGTCATTTTGACGTCCCCCACAGGAGACACAGTTCAATATGTACTCCAGATTATGTACACGGACTCCAACAATGCAACCGAATATGAGGCCCTTTTACATGGTCTCTGGATAGAAGTATCCATGGGCATTCAACGACTAAGGTGCGCGGGGATTCGAACCTCGCGATATCCCAAATAAATGGAGACTTCGATGCCAAGGATCCAAAAATGGCAGCTTACCGCAATGCCGTCTTCAAAATGTCAGCTCGGTTTGAGGGGCTCGAATTTCACCATATAGCCCGAGAAAACAATCAGGCGACAGACGTCCTGGCACGCATCAGCGCAAAACGCGATGCGGTCCCCCCCCCCCCCCCCCCAACATCTTCCTGGAAAGGCTGTTCAAGCCATCCGTAGTATGGGAAGGGGAACATGGCAATATTAGCCTGGACCCAACCGCACTATCCGACGCCGAACAATCTGACATAATCGGAGGCTCTGCCAATGAAATCACAACCTCAGCCCACGTACTAATGGCCGTTATCGCCCCGTGGACAGAACCATTCCTAGCCTACCTTACTAGGCAGGAACTCCCAGAGGACCAAAATGAGGCACGCTGTATAGTGCGGCGATCTAAAGCCTATAAAGTCCATGAGGGAGAACTTTATAATAAAAGCACTACTGGAGTCCTTCAAAGGTGCATCTTCGAAGAGGAAGGGCGGAACCTGCTGGCTGAAATTCATGCCGGAATCGGTGGCCATCACGCCGCAGCCCGGTCCCTTGTAAGCAAGGCTTTCCGTACAGGATTTTATTGGCCGACGGCCCAGGCGGACGCTTAGGACTTGGTCCAACGATGCGTTGGTTGCCAGCTTTTTGCAAACCAAAGCCATATGCCACCTACCGCCCTCCAAACTATCCCCATCACTTGGCCTTTCGCGGTCTGGGGGCTTGACATGGTGGGACCCCTAAAGGAACCCATAAGAAATAATACTTACTGGTCATGGTGGATAAGTTCACCAAATGGATAGAAGCCAAGCCTGTTAAGACGGCCGAATTCGGACCTGTGATAGACTTTATATCCGGGGTCGTACACTATTACGGCATCCCCCACAACATCATCACCAATAACGGCACGAACTTTACGGCCGATGAGGTAAAACTCTGGTGCAAAAACATGGGCATCAAGCTCGATTATGCTTCCGTCTATCACCCACAAACTAACGGTCAGGTCGAATGTGCAAATGGTCTCATCATGAGCGGCATCAAACCCAGATTAGTGCGGTCCCTCAAGGAATCTAACATGCACTGGGTAGAGGAGCTCGACTCCGTACTCTAGGGGCTGTGGACCACGCCGAATCGCACAACCAGATACACACCATTTTTATGGTGTACGGCGCAGAGGCAGCCTTGCCCTGCGACATAATTCATGACTCACCTCGAGTGTGCATGTATGAAGAAAGGGAAGCTGAGCTCGGTCGGCAGGACAGTTTGGACGCCTTAGCGGAGGAGCGCGACGTGGCAAAAGCCTGTTCCGCATTCTATCAACAGCAGGCTCGAAGATATCAAAGCAGAGAAGTGCGGGCCAAAAACTACAATGTTGGCGAATTAGTTCTACGCCTGCCGGACAAGAAAAAGGACAAGCTGAAGCCCGAGTGGGAAGGTCCCTTCATAATCGACCAAGTCCTGAATGGTGGAGCATACCGCCTGCGAGATGCGTCGGATAACCGACTCGAGCCAAACCCATGGAACGCAGCCCGTCTACGAAGATTCTATGCCTAGCGCCGGACTCTGTGTTTGTCTCCTTCCTCTGTCCATCTTTTACATTTTCTGTCTTACATTTCTCTCCTTCCCCTCTTTTCTTTTATAGCCCTTAAAGGCTCCTCAAGTGACGTGCTACTCGCGCTCATTAAACCTGGGGGCTTCTTTAACAGAAGCTTATTTATACGGGCTTCACGCCCACCACATGTGTCAAACTTCCGCATGTACCTTTTCTTCACCATTATATGCATCGATATGACTTAAGTTTTGGCCAAGATGGGTTGCCTGGCTCCTATGCTTACCCCTACGTTCCCGATTGTTCGGCTAGGTGGTAAAGGGAGAACCTCTATGATTGTTACTGCCGGATCAGCCGGATGTGTACCTCAGACTGGGTGAAGCCGAAAGCTAGCGTTCTTAAGGGAATATTCGGTCGGTGAACTAAAAGATGACCTTTTTTACTTATTTATATATATGCCCCCAGATGATGTTCCTGCGTTTGCAGTCCGGACATGCACTTTAGGGCATGCCTCCCAGAGAAAGGAACCTCTAACGGAACTATTCTCTCTGGAAGATGTTTCTTACTAACCATGTAATATAACATAACTAGTTGGGCACTTGTCTGATAAAGCACTAATGACCCCTACGCCTGGTCTCCATGCATACCCCGGTTCTTACATAACCGGTAGGGTATTCGGACACACTCCAGACTGTCAGTTCCAGAGGTTGAAGCGAAAAGGTCGGCAACGACAAACGATCTACAATCCGGCTAGAAGGCATTACACATGTCAATTAAAAATTACATAGTCACTCTGACTGATTGTATTCCTCTTCAATACCATCTAACAGGCTGTCTAACTTACAGTCCTGCCGGGAATACTTTGCGGCCAATTCTACTTGGCCGTACACTAAGCTTACATGGATAAGCTTCCCGTCAGGCCCCACAGGTCCGACCTCGGCCATGTGGTTTGGGTCAGACTTCGTGTACCGCGTCTTCACCATGGCCCAGGCCTCCCTAGCGCCTTATCGGCAGGCCGATATCTTCCACAACCAGAAGCGCCGCCGAGCTCCCTTAAGCTTCTCCGAAAGCTCTCCAAGGCCCTCGGGCATGGAGTGGGAAGGCCATAAGGCTTGGGCAACGCCTCGCATCGCCTGCCGAACTCGCTCGTGCAGTTGCGAGAGCTCGGGAAGAAGGTCACCCGTAGAACCGGGCATCTCCTCTGCAGGACGACCCGTTAGCATACCTACAGACATTACTCTGTTAGTCGACTTCCTCGCCGAACTCTTTTCTTTCAAAGATTCGCTTAAGCACTTACTAAATATGCCGCGTCGAAGCCGCTGATTCTCCTCAGTAGAGTCCGACAGCTGGCCACGAACATCTTTAAGCTCAACGTCCAGCTTGGTGTTGGCATCCTGAAGATCATTCTTCTCCCGCCTCACCCTTGTCAGCATACTCTCACCAGCCTTTAGCCGGCGTAAGAGTTGTTGCCTCTCCGGATCCAGTTCGGCGCCATCTGCAATATGATTTGTCAGATTTACACCCACGCCGCACTTTGCAAAATACTAATCTTTTGAAGTATATCTTACCAGAGGGGGTCTCTTTGGGCTCCCCTGCCGCGGCTAGTGCGGCCTCCAGTTGGGCTTTGCACTCTTCCAGCTCCTGGGACAGTACGGTATTCTTCTCTGTAAGAACCTGCATAACAAATGATCCTTAAATCGGTTACTCTAACTGTTTCAAGTCTTGGGGGCTACTGGTATATATATATTTACCAAAATTTTCTTACTCGTATGTCTTTTACATATTGCTCCGTGGCTCTGACTAAACCATTTTGAGCGGCATGGAGGTACTCATATCCTGAATTGAAGGCATCTAATGCCTCTTGGGAGAAACAAGCATCGCGAAGAACTGTCTGGCGACGCCTGTGGTTCATGGCACTCTCCACCTCGGAATTGGTGGCAGACAGCCTGTCCGCATCCTTTGTCAGAGGAGCGTCCGGTGCGCGCCTTGTGTCCGGTGCGCGCCTTGTGTTCGCTTCCGCTTCCGGGCCAGGCGTTGGAGCCTAGCTGGTGGAGGCACGATTGGAAACCCCTCCGGATATAGTCCAGCGAGGTCTCTTCGTCCTGAAGGTAGCACGAACGTTAATATGCCCTGAAGGAATAAGACCAGGGAAAAAGAGGGTGCGCTATACCTTTGCGCCAGCGTCTCAGTCCGGACTACATTCCTTTTTACCCCACGGGGCCCTGCGGCCCCTCGTTGGCTAGCCGCCGCACGTTTGGCCTCCCGCCTCGGAAACCTCCCCTGCAAAACACGGTCGTTGTCAGGAAAACTGAAATGCGTGAGAATGGATTCCTTCTCAAGGGGATGAGACTCCGCTCTCTGTTACCTGTGAGGCCGGGATTAACCCTGGGTAATCAGCCATAATGGCCACCAAGGTATTGTCCTTGCTTAGCTGATGAAACACCCCGTCAATCAGCTCCACCGATATGTTCGGATCCTCTTCGGAGTCCGGATCGAGGGACCGTTCTGGATCCTCGGGCTGTGGGGGACGGCTGTTTATATCCTTTACTTCCTGACGCAGGTCCTGCGTTGAAATTGTTAGACTACATATTTAATCATGGGAATATAAAACGGATGGGTAAGCACAATTGTCCACTTACCCAACTCGGAGGGTTGTACATAGTAAATCCGCCCTGCGGGTGGACGTGGAGGAATTCCTCCTCTTCTCCCTTGTACAAAGAGGATAAGATCTTTACTAGAGCGGCAGCTGAGGCTGGCACCTTACGACCGTAACGGGTGGCGTCATCCTCCCCGTTAAAATCCCACATGGGGTGGCCTCTATATTGAAGCGGCTGCACCCCCCGCATAATGCATGCGGCCATGACTCCAATCATGGTTAGTCCGGAATGAGCCAATAGTCTTATCCGACCCATCAGGTGACGGACGTCCCTGTCACCTTCTCTCTGAGAGCTCCGCGGACGCCAGCTTAGGCGTTTCTTTAAGGGAGCACTGTTGAATTCGGGGAGATCGACCCGGATAGGATCCGGCAGCAGGACATCATCTATATAAAGCCATTCCGAAGGCCAGTTCTCGAACGCCTTCTTTGGGGTTCCGGATAGATATCTGGTCCCGGCGATACGCCACACTTCGGCTCCGCCCACTTGATATATAGACCCCTCTTGAGAGCGGGGCACCAAGCAGAATAACCTCTTCCACAACGCGAAATGAGCCTAAACACCCAAGAATAGCTCGCAAAGGGCGACGAAGCCCGCGATATGCAATATAGAGGCGGGCGTGAGATTGTGGAGCTGGAGGCCGTAGAACTCCAGAAGCCCATGGAGAAATGGATGAATTGGAAATCCAAGTCCTCTTATTAGATAAGGGACGAGGCACACCCGCTCTCCTTTGGAGGGATTGGGGGTGCTCTCCGCTTGCTCTCCACCATTATAGGTGGCGAGTCCGGCTCAGACCGGGACCATATAGGCCTGAGGGAGAAATCCCTTGGCCTGAAGCGACACTAGCTCGCTGTGCGGGATGGAGCACCTCTCCCAGTCTCCAGGTTTAGGACTGGAAGGGCGAGAGGAGGAGCTGCGACGGTTGGCCATGTTGGAATGGACCTTTGCTGGAGGCGCTCTGATGATTACTCGCGGGGAGAAGAAGGTGTCGTTTGGATCTGAATCCCCATCCCATTAAATAGGCGGCTCGTTTATGCGGCTAGGGGTGGGAATGTAAAAAAAACCCGACTTTTCGCATTCGTTTGACACGTGGAAGACGGCCATTATTGGGCGTGGAAGCCAAGGTGCGCTACATTACGAAAATCGAACATTATTCAGCAGGTACACGAAATTTGGAGAAGAACCCGCCTTGCAATGCCGAAGACAATCTGCGCGCCGGACTCGTCGTCATTGAAGCCTGGTTCGGGGGCTACTGAGGGAGTCCTTGATTAGGGGGTGTCCGGGTAGCCGGACTATACCTTCAGCCGGACTCCAGGACTATGAAGATACAAGATTGAAGACTTCGTCCCGTGTCCGGATGGGACTTTCCTTGGTGTGGAAGGCAATCTTGGCGATGCGGATATTTAGCTCTCCTACCATTATAACCGACTTTGTGCAACCCTAACCCTCTCCGGTGTCTATATAAACCGGAGGGTTTTAGTCTGTAGGACAACTTCATCATACAACAATCATACCATAGGCTAGCTTCTAGGGTTTAGCCTCCTTGATCTCGTGGTAGATCCACTCTTGTATTACCCATATCATCAATATTAATCAAGCAGGACGTAGGGTTTTACCTCCATCAAGAGGGCCCGAACCTGGGTAAAACATCGTGTTCCTTGCCTCCTGTTACCATCCGGCCTAGACGCACAGTTCGGGACCACCTACCCGAGATCCACCGGTTTTGACACCGCCAGCGATGTATTACCTAGTGGACGGTGATGGGCGGATCATCAGTGCCAGCGTGGATGAGCCGAAGGCGACAAGATGGGGGAGAGTGAGAGTGAGAGAGTGAAGTGGAGCAAGGGAGGGGGCATGCGCGTGTGGATAGTCGATTTAGTTTGTCGTGTGCGACGGGCATGCCAACCAGCTCGCCATTGCTACTTTGAGGTGGTGGGGCGATGTCATGGTTCTAAGCCTAACAGTAGAATAGGGGGGTAGGAATGTAGAGGCAAGATCCTAACTATGGAGGAGTTGTACACGCGAGTTTTACGAGTTTAGGCCCTTCTCAGAGGAAGTAACATCCCTACGTCTCGGAGCCCGGAGGCGGTCGACTGGATATATGCGTGTGAATTACAAAAGGTGCGAACCCTTGTCCCAGAGGAGGGGTGGCTTATATAGAGTGCGCCAGGACCCCAGCTCCCCTCCGTTACACAGGGTTCAATGTTCATAAAGGAGGAGCGTTACTGGTAACGTCCGCAGTAAAGTGCTATAAATGATTATTAAAGCTATGACTTAAATCCTGACCGTTGCGGAGTGAGTGGCTTCACATCTTCTGGTGGTCGAGTGGTTGTTCGCATGGTTGAGTGTCTTCAAAGCTGTCGAGTGGAACATAACTTCATGGTCGAGCGGATGACGATCTCTCTTCGACTGCTTCTGGTTCTTTTAGAGATTTTCTTGGGGAGGGTATCTTGGACAGATCCATAACCCTACCCTAGGTACATAGCTTCGTCATTAGACCCCTAATGGATTAGGGTTTGAGTGGGGAAGGAGTTGAGAACACTTTCGACTCATTCTTTGTGCTGTGAGTATAACTTGTTCTGGAGCCATGAACTGAGGAGACAATGCCAACTTCTTCTTCAGTCGCCTTGGTCCATTCTTGGTTTTTGTCGAGTGAATTTTCACGGTAGAATTCCGAATGATAATGTAGAGGACATTTTTAGTCTGACAAGTTGCTCTACTCTCCGCGGATTTCACGGGATTCGAATTTCGAGAAGCGCGCCAGACGGGCGGGGTCGTGGTAATCGGGATGGATTAGGCAAGTCTTCTCGATCTCTATGCCATCTTTTTCGCCACGTACTGCACGCGCAACTGTTGCGGGATTTGTTTAGATCGTCTGGGCCTACCAGTCAATCACTCGGGGAACGACCATATAAAAGGCACCGGACAGGGTCTCTGCCCCATGCGCTCCCATTCTCTTTTCTTCTTCCTTCGACCTCTCTGCCACGCTCGCTCTTGCCCTCGTCGCCGAACCCTCGCTCGAACTCGATCCGCCGTCATGGGAAAATAGAAGACGGTGGCGCTGGAGCGCGCAACGAAGGCGACCGCGAAGGCGAAGGGCAAGCGGACCAGCCGAGGCGTATCCTCGTCGTGATCCGGCCTGCCGCTGGGCTGGATCCAGGGCGACTGGATCCGCTCGACGATCAGCCAGGACGACCTCGACGACCTGGTGGAGGGGGGACTAATCCCCCACAAATCGGCGCGGCTCCCGGGAAACAAGACCGAGCCGCAGCCAAGGGAGGGTGAGTGTGTTCTGCTCGCCACCCACGTCGATCGCGGGTTTTCTCTGCCTCCCCATCCTTTCTTTCGGGGTTTTTTGAACTTCTTTGGGGCTCAGCTCCACCACTTCACTCCAAACACCATAGTCTATCTGGCTGCTTTCGTGTCAATGTGTGCAAATTTCTTGGGCTGTCGACCGCACTGGGGTCTTTTCAAACACATCTTCACCTGCCGCTCTCATTCGGTCAAAAAGGCCAATCCGAGTGATGAGAGGACGCACATGATCCAGTGTGCGGGGGCCTGGGGATCCAGATGAGGAACAAGAGCACCTTCCCAGCAATGATCCTTCCTGACTCGGTACGGGGCTGGCAGTCGACTTGGTTTTATTGTAAGGACCAGCCGACCCCGGGTCAGGCGATTGGACTTCCTCCCTTTTCTCTGGCTCGAGTGGAGAAGCCCTCCTCCCTAAAGGTGGTCCCAGAAGAGAAGGTGCAGGTCAAGGTGTTGGTCGAGTGGGTCGTCCAACTCGTCCGCGACGGGGTGACTGGGATGGACCTGCTGGAGCTCTTTCTCGGTCGACGCATCCAACCGCTTCAGGCTCGTGATCATCCGATGTGGATGTACTCTGGACTCGAGGACTCCACTTGGATCCACCCGGAGGACGTCAACGAGGACATCTTGGAGAAGTGGCTGATGGGAATCACCAGCAACAAAGACAACCCCCGGGGGTCTAGGAGGGTGATTCCATTCGACCACTCGCGCCAGCCGGAGCAGGTATGATTCTGTTTTACCAAGTATCTTTCCGATTCACTGTGTGACACCTTGTTGATGGTTGACTCAATTTCTTCTGATCGTTGTCTTTTCAGGCCCTCATTGACATGTACTCGATGCCCAATGGAGTGTAGGAGCAATACGTCGAGGAAGGAGCGAGCAGGGGCGAGAGCGGCGAGTGGCGCTCGGATGCCGAGGAGGACGAGGAGAGCGATGAATCGACTGAAGACGAAGAGGTCGACTCGCCTCCTCGCAGGGAGAGGAGATCCAAACACGCTCACGACCCGGTGAGCACTCCGGACCTGGTGACTGCGCCGACTGGGCAGTCTTCGAAGCGTCCCAGGACGTCGTCCCCAGCGCCGATTGAGAAGCCTCTGAAGCAGCCCAAGGTTGTGCCGCCTCCAGAGCCAAAAGCATTGAAAGCCACCTCCTCCAAACTGCCAAAAGCTCTGCCCAGGATCAAAGTGACCATCCTTACCATCTCCGGGTAATCATCCGACTTGTTTTTTTTGTGTCGACTCGAACAACAGAACATAACCGACTGGGTGCGGGTCTTTGCAGTGCTGCTACATCAGGAACCTCTTCTCTCCAGTACCGAGACGAGGAGATGGAAGACGCGATCACCTCCAACACAGGTAAAAACTCTTATGATCTTGCTCTTGGCTACTCGGTCGATTGAATTCTAGCGGTTTACTTTAGAGTCGAATGATCTTCTCCGCAGCTCCGCCCAACGTCATCGATCTCCTAGATGACGATGAAGATGTGGCTCTTAGGCCCAGGAAGAATAAAAAGGTTATGGCTGGTAAGGCGTCTCAGCAGGATCCAACGACAACACCAACCGTCTATCAATCTGAAGATGCGGGCGGGTGTGACACCCCAAAATTTTGACCTTGTTTTACTAATTAAAATTTTGCCAAGGAATTTAAAAATTTTATTTTCTAGTTTTTCCTTTGATTTCAGAGCCATTCTTTCCTTTGTTATCATGGAGTTTTTTTACCCCAAGTGAAATCTTTCTAGTTATATTGTTGGAATTGTCTTTCCCCTCAAGAAGAACATTTCTATTAAAAGTGGATTTAATTGCATAATGATTTCTTTCTGAGTTTTATTCCTTAAAGTGAGTTTTCTTTGGTTTTAGGGCCCCATTTGCACTACAACCCTTTTATAAATTCATCTAAAATTCCAACAAAAATTTGGAGATGTCATGTGATGTTTTTAAATCACTTTTATGCAAAAACATATTTCATTCATTGGATATTTAGAGCTCTACACCAGGTTTTCAAATCTGGTCCAGTGGGCAATTTTGAACTGCAGCCTATTTAAATATTTCTTTAAAGCTTCCACCAAAATTATGGGATGTTAATAGAAGTATATTATTCAACTTTATGCAAAAACCCAGTAATGTTCCTTGAAAAATTTGAGTGAAACAACCTCTTTTTCATTCTGGTCCAACCTGGTGATTTCTACAGCAACCCTAATTATTTTTGCTCTAGTGACCATGTGCTTTCTCTTGCTTATAGCCCATCTTACAAAACCCTTAAGTCCAGAAGAGTGGACCCATTGGAGGATTTTTAGTGCATGCAACCATGCCTTTTCCTTTCTGTCCAAAACTGAAGTTTTGCAAAACTTGCACTAACAAGTTTCTGATTTTGTCAAACTAACTTCACCACCCTCTTGCTCATCCAAGAAGACACTGATCTGGTGAATTTGGCCACCCCAAGAATTTCCTAGATGCCCTTGGCATTTTTTCAAACACCCTGTGTGCATAGCCAGATTTGGCATGATTTCAAGTTTACATTGTGAACTTGATCCCCTGACCAGACCAACATGTCCCATGGACTTGACCTAGCCTATAGCCCCACCCTGCTAACTCTCTTATGGGTTGGAGCCCCCTAGCATGCCTTGGCATATTGTTGATCACGTAGCGTGCGTGCTCTGGGCGCGCCCAGAGCGCGCGTTTTGCACGTGCGTGCGCTCGGGTCGCCGAGTCGCGCCCCGGCCCTTGGTCGCCTGCAGAGCCGCGCCCCCGACCTCATCCACTCACCAGAACACGCCAGCTCGCCCCTGGCGCCCTACAGCGCCGCCGTCAGGGCCCTCTTGGCGGCACGCCGACGGCCACAGTGCACCCTGCCGTGGACGGCACCACCCAAGCCACGAGCGCTGGCCAGCTCGCCCCTTAGCAGTTCGCGCTTATCCTCTCGCCCTGCCAGACCTCGCCAACCATCGCCACGCACCCCCTAGCTACAGAACAACGGTCGCCGACGATCTTATCCCCGGCTGCCACGGGGCCGCCATTGCCCGCCTATATAAGAAGCCCCCAAGCTCGTCAGGCCCTCAAGCAACTTCTCTCACTCCCTCACTGACCCTCCCGCAACAGTAGAAAGACCAGAGGATGTCTTCTTCCCCATCTTCGGCCAGTACAGCCGCCGCCGCCCTCCAGCCCATTCAGTAGCAACCCGAGCCCCTACCGTCCAACCAGTGCCACCATGCAATTCCCCTTGACCGTGCGGAGCTGCCCAACCTCTCAAACGCAACCCAGAGCCACAGTAGCCCAAACCCCTATTGCTCCTGAAGCTTCCTCCGCCGCGGAGCTCGTCGTCGGTGATTCCCTCCACCCCCGCCGACCCAACAACCACCGGGAGGACCGCCCCGGTCTTGCGGATCCATCCCAACCCTCTGGAGCCCGCGGGGAGCCGCCGTTCGCCGGCGTTGATCGCCGGAGCCCTCACCTCTGTTCGGCCAGAGGAGGACGAAGGCGGGGCGACTGTTCAAACCTGAGCAATGGGCCCCGTGGACCCACTGTCAGTGACCCACGCGCCCGTCCACGCTGGATAAGTGAAGGCGTAAAACCCCCAAGGGTGTATCCCCTGCTTCGAAAGCGTATTCTTATCTGAAACGTTTTCTTTTCTGTTTTATTTTAAAAACAGAGTTTGACTGAAACTTTGACT
Source organism: Triticum monococcum (assembly GCA_034509565.1). Classification (NCBI taxonomy): domain Eukaryota; kingdom Viridiplantae; phylum Streptophyta; class Magnoliopsida; order Poales; family Poaceae; genus Triticum; species Triticum monococcum. The sequence continues at coordinate 705,581,411 of CM067847.1, forward strand.
GGCTATAACTTATTAAATATATATCCAAATGACTTGATTATTTTTCTGTTGTTTCTCAAATATTTTCTAGTTTATTTTCATATTTATTTCAAAATTTTCCAAACAACTTTTTTGTACTGTTTTTGGACAATGTGTTAATTTGAATATTTTCAAAAATAGGATTTGTTGGAGAGAGAAGAAAACTTTCAAAGTTTTGGAATGCACCCTGCCTCACCACAAATTGAAGGCAAGCATTCTGAACCCTGGCATAATATATTTTGGGGATTGTTTGATACGGTTATAACCCCACCTCAACATAAAGCATTAGTTATTTTTTTGTGACGATATGAGCATACGCTTTGAGTGCAAAAATGGTAATTTTTGCCATTGGAAATGGACATACTCATGATAGCAATCACCCTCATATGCCTCTCATGCCTACCGGGAAGGATTCGGGAAAGTCTCTGTCTTGGGTAGACATGAGCTTGTCCCTCATCGAGACGGTTATGACCGGTGGGGCAGGGGGAGGTATGATGAGTGGTGGTTGTGTCTGATGGATGTGAAATATTATCCTTGAGCTAATCATGCAGGAAATACTTAAGCCTCCTGAGTCGGCCGTAGATCGAGTCTTGTTCCAGTAACCCCCATACTTGTTTCGTGCTGCCACTTGTCCCTATCGTAGGTAGGGTACAGTTCAGTAAGTTGTCAACCCCTGTCTTAGCACACACCATACAGAGAGGCCATGGTGGAAGATTCCGGTTGTAGCCGGTAGGCATGCCACCTGGTCTGAGGGCATGGGTGTTTCTGGTTGGGACCGAGAGGGGAGGCCACCCCTTAGAGCGCGCGATAAATATTTGATCCCGTGCTACGCGAGGTTGTAGCCTCCCCACTTAGAGTTTTTGCTTAACAGGTGTCTGGGTGATTCCAGACACGAGTAAAGTTAAGCTGGTGTGTGCAAGTCCGGCGTGTTTTCGACTAAAAGACTGTAGAGGGAATTAGTTCCGATGGACTAAAGAAATCCGTTACTCGTGGGTAAAGAGTACACCCTCTGCAGAGATATTGAACCTATTCGAATAGTTGTGTCCATGGTTAAGGACTACAGTCTGGGATGGGTCAAGCGTCGGTCTTAGTGTCGGTCTTCGGAGGAGAAACTACTAAACTAGAGCATTGATTATGACCGGTGACGTATGATGATTATGATTATTATTATTATGGACTAATCATTTATGTATTTGAATTATTGAGTATCCCTGGGACGGTTCTACCTCCTGGATATTCACCATGATTATCCTTATATAAGCCCTTTATGTGGTGTCGCTCAGACGCCCGACTGTGGCATGCTTGTTATTTCATTTACTTATAAGCCCTTTATGTGGTGTCGCACAGACGCCCGACTGTGGCATGCTTGTTATTTCATTTACTTATAAGCCCTTTAGGTGGTGTCGCACAGACGCCCGACTGTGGCATGCTTGTTATTTCATTTACTTATAAGCCCTTTATGTGGTGTCGCACAGACGCCCGACTGAGGCACGCTTCATACTATTATCCTTTCGAGGCGTCGCTTCAGACACCCGATCGGTGCTTTTCATTTCTACTCCCTGATTGTTTACTCATGTTTTAGTTGAATGATCTGCTTCCGTGCATCATGAACCTTATTTCATAACTGACGAAGTGATCATGGAATATTTCAAAACATGATTATCAGTGGCTATATTATACATGTGTTCTTAATGTTTGCGAGTACATTCAAAGTACTCACTGGCTTGTCCCTGGCTATTGTTTGGGCCAGATTTCTTGCGTGGAAAGGAGCGTTGCGATGACAGCCCCAGAACCTACGTAATGGTGATAGCAGCCTCGCGAAGATAGGAGTTATCCTGGTCAGCTGTTCCTGTGGGAAATGGAGTCCCATAGACGCTGATGATCCGCAAACCGCTTCCGCCATCGACCTCTAGAAACAAATTGTTGTACCCATAGGCCAGAATGGTCTTGTACTACATATTTTGTATTTGCTTGGAGTTTCTATAACAAGTTGGTGTCTCATCAGCTAACAGTAATCTTGGGCCTGGTGAGCACAAGGGCAGTTTTTGGGAAATTAATATCCCGAAAATCCAGTCCTGACAAACTTGGTATCAGAGCCAGGCTGACCATTGGCTAATCCTATCTTACCCAGGTCAAAAACCTAGGTAAACCAACCCACCAGACCTTAACTAAACCCCGGCCAAGCTTCTCATGTAAGACAGCCTCACAGTGACCCGACACCTTTTGGCAGTCGGTGCCCAACCTATCAGCCTAACCTGTCAGTCACACACCAGTGACCGGCCCCTGAATAGTCTTTTTTGCAAGCGTGCGAAGGAAGACTCCGACCCCTTTTTCTATAAAAAGGGCACGCTAGCCTCAACCCAGCACAACACAGCCTCTACCCCAAACCAAGCTATAATGCCTGGCCCTATTGTTCACAATGAGACCACAGCAACCAACCTTGGAGGTTTTGTGACCGTGCTAGCAAACCTCACCCGCCGTGCCTTTGCATTAGAAGAGCCCCCAGAATATGTTGTGTACCAAGGGTCCATGAGCGGTGAGAGCCATCAATTTTGGGGCACTGTGCACGTCTATGGTAGGGGTCTATCGCCAGAAGGCCCCTACAGGTTCACCGAAAGGACAACTTCCTTTGAGCCACAAGCCATCCAACTAGCTGCCCGAGAAGTTATAGTTCAACTCCGGCACTTGTCGCTCAGAGTTAACTGTCGCTCCTTCTACTACTACCCCAGCCATGACGGGTATGGTAGACCACCACAAGTTGCCAAACGGAGACCACGAGACGGATCCTGCATTATTGCATCTAGTGCGCTATGTAAGTGCACTAGAGGGACTGTTCGATCAATTCACCCTTGATGTGATCGCAGCTCGTGGAGAACTAGTTTGCCGAGCCCCGGCAAGAAGAGAGGCTGAGCCTGACACCGACAACCCAGTCGTGTTGTTCGGACAACCGATTGAGACCTTGAGATCAGCCCCGGCCATCGACCAAGGTGCTTTGATGACCCCAGAAGTGCTCCGTCACCTTTTGGGAACACACTCCAACGGGATTGTGGCCAACAATCCCCGCGATGGTCATCATCACTACCCCAGCCCTGCAGTTCCTCAACCCCCTGCAGCTAACTCCGACGGTGAAGCCCGTGGAGAAAACTCGACAGCCGCAAGGTACGCCCGCTTAGATATAAACGAGGTAGACTATGTCACTCGAGTAGTACCGAGTCTCAGTATGTCCACAACCTGCAGCTGTGTGATCTTGTATTACCACAGTGTTGTCTGCATGTGCGCCCCTATTTTTTTTTTAAAAAATAGCTGTGCATAAGTGTGTGATGTACGATTGCATTTTTAATTCCGGGCGTAGCTACCAAAACCAACCCCGACGACACCCACAGTAATGCATCGCTTTGGCGAGATGTGTGTATCTGTGGCTTTGACACCGACCCCATAGGGCAGAACAGACAAACTAGTTGCCCTTCACCGTGGTAAATAACCTAGCCCAATTGCTTTATAAAAGGGACACCTCGTGACCTTGCCGAGTACCCCTCATCTTGTGTGCAACCCTCACAACCATTTCTTGCCATGCCGAGCCCTAGCATTTATCTGAGAACCCCGGATGCAACCCCGGGTAGTTTTGTTAAAATATTGTGGGACTTTACCTGTAGTACCATGGGTTCTACCCAGCCACCCCAGTACGAGCTGCTCAAATTGAGGATCACCTCTTCCACCTCGAAATATTGGGCAGTAGTGCACATCCCTCCCGTAAACTCAAATCAGGACCCAACGGAAGTCTCCTTCCAAGGGAAATCTATGCCGACTCCGCAGATGGCCATAGAAGCGGCTACACACGAAGCGATTGTTCGCCTTCGATTCACGGTACCCTATGCCAGCGAACGAGGGTATTGTTACTTTCCGAGCCGTGCAACACCTGGGGAAGTGACATCTTTTCCCGGTGAACGAATTGAGAGAGACCCAGTACTGGCCAACCTTGTCCAGTATGTCATCGCTCAAGAGCGTTTGACCCAGCGAGTGATGGGTTATCTCCAGAGCCTCGCTGATTTAAATCCTCAGATCGCCATCGGCAGACCACTGAGGCCCGACCAGGAGAGACGCGTTCATCGACTAATCAATCTGCTTCCCCCGATAGAAGAAGAGTGCGCCCTAGTACCAGAGACGTTTTCTTGGGACCCCGTCCAGTTGCCATTTTCATTCTAGACGTCACTGCTATGTTCTTTTATTCTCGCGTTTAGTTAAGTGTTGTAACTCATGTGTGTTATTCTAAATCTTGTGCGATGAGATGAACATTTGGTTTCAATTGTAAAGAGTAATTTTCGCTGCTGTAAATTTCGATTAACTAATTTTTTCCTCGCGAGAAATCCTGGAGTGAGATTTCTTTTCCCTGAGTTGCTACAGCATATGTCTCCTCACGACATGGAATTTTATTCACACAGCACCACGGCAGCAGACTCACAACCACAACCAGTCGAACACATACACTACTTGCAACACCACGTAACCGTGTTGCATCTGGCTAATCATCTCCCTAACGCACCATAGTCTCTGAAAGAGAGATTAGTGGATAATCATCCGGATACGAGTTACCTCCCGCACACCAACAACAGTCAACACCCGACACCACACCTACTCCTCGTGATCACCGCCACCGTGGAGAGCCAACACTCGAGCGGCAGCATCACGACGATCATCGAGGATCATCGCACACAGGAGCATGGAGAGCCCCAGAAATGCCACCAGCCCTCCGCACATCAGGATCACGTACCAATCCGGCATCGCCTCCGCCATTAAAACCTCATCTCTAGCTTCTGTAAACGGAAATGGAGGAGGAAGAAGGAGAAGCGAGGCCAGGTGTGAGGAAGAAGAGAGAAGCACTCCGCCGTTTTATAGCTCGAGCTCGGTGTATGGTGGGCGAAGTCCACCAGCGCCGCTCATCACCCGGTCACCGGTGTTCGGAGGCGAATCCGCGAGCAGTGCTGACAGCACGCTGGCCCGCGAGGTGAGATCACGCTGCACCGGCAGCTAGCACGCCGCACACTACCGCGGGTACGGCCTAGATGCCCTACGCGCTTGACGTCGCCGGTGGAGAAGGCGCGGGAAAGCGTGCGGGAGAGAGGAAGAAGAGAGAGCCAGACGAAGAAGAAGAGACTGACAGTGGGCCCTGGGTCCACCTGTCATCCAGAGAGAGCACTGTGCTCTCGGGTACGACCAGCGTGTTTTAAATTTAGGATTTATTCTAAATTTACTGTATCCAACGTAGAAATCTCTCATTTTCCCCCTAACCGTAGATTTTCCCACGCAGCGCCAATGTTCCACACTATGGTTTTACACCACTTATTGCTCTCTCCCTGTAGCCACATTTTATTGCTTATATTTTCTTAAAGCAGCTTTTAGCAAATCTCGAGGACGAGATTTTTCTTAAGGGGGTAGTTTTGTGACACCCCAAAATTTTGACCTTGTTTTACTAATTAAAATTTTGCCAAGGAATTTAAAAATTTTATTTTCTGATTTTTCCTTTGATTTCAGAGCCATTCTTTCCTTTGTTATCATGGAGTTTTTTACCCCAAGTGAAATCTTTCCAGTTATATTATTGGACTTGTCTTTCCCCTCAAGAAGAACATTTCTATTAAAAGTGGATTTAATTGCATAATTATTTCTTTCTGAGTTTTATTCCTTAAAGTGAGTTTTCTTTGGTTTTAGGGCCCCATTTGCACTTCAACCCTTTTATAAATTCATCTAAAATTCCAACCAAAATTTGGAGATGTCATGTGATGTTTTTAAATCACTTTTATGTAAAAACATATTTCATTCATTGGATATTTAGAGCTCTACACCAGATTTTTCAAATCTGGTCCAGTGGGCAATTTTGAACTGCAGCCTATTTAAATATTTCTTTAAAGCTTCCACCAAAATTATGGGATGTTAATAGAAGTATATTATTCAACTTTATGCAAAAACCCAGTAATGTTCCTTGAAAAATTTGAGTGAAACAACCTCTTTTTCATTCTGGTCCAACCTGGTGATTTCTACAGTAACCCTAATTATTTTTGCTCTAGTGACCATGTGCTTTCTCCTGCTTATAGCCCATCTTACAAAACCCTTAAGTCCAGAAGAGTGGACCCATTGGAGGATTTTTAGTGCATGCAACCATGCCTTTTCCTTTCTGTCCAAAACTGAAGTTTTGCAAAACTCGCACTAACAAGTTTCTGATTTTGTCAAACTAACTTCACCACCCTCTTGCTCATCCAAGAAGACACTGATTTGGCAAATTTGGCCACCCCAAGAATTTCCTAGATGCCCTTGGCATTTTGTCAAACACCCTGTGTGCATAGCCAGATTTGGCATGATTTCAAGTTTACATTGTGAACTTGATCCCCTGACCAGACCAGCATGTCCCATGGACTTGACCTAGCCTATAGCCCCACCCTGCTAACTCTCTTATGGGTTGGAGCCCCCTAGCATGCCTTGGCATATTGTCGAGCATGTAGCGTGCGTGCTCTGGGCGTGCCCAGAGCGCGCGTTTTGCACGTGCGTGCGCTTGGGTCGCCGCGTTGCGCCCCAGCCGTTGGTCGCCTGCAGAACCGCGCCCCGACCTCATCCACTCACCAGAACACGCCAGCTCGCCCCTGGCGCCCTACAGTGCCGCCGCCAGGGCCCTGTTGGCGGCACGCCGACGGCCACAGTCCGCCTTGCCATGGACGGCGCCGCCCATGCCACGAGCGCTCGCCAGCTCGCCCCTGAGCAGTTCGCGCTTATCCTCTCACCCTGCCAGACCTCGCCAACCATCGCCATGCGCCCACTAGCTATAGAGCGACGGTCGCCGACGATCTTATCCCCGGCCGCCGCGGGGCCGCCATTGCCCGCCTATATAAGAAGCCCCCGAGCTCGTCAGGCCCTCAAGCAACTTCTCTCACTCCCTCACTGACCCTGCCATAGCAGTAGAAAGACCAGAGGAGGTCTTCTTCCCCATCTTCGGCCAGTACAGCCGCCGCCGCCCTCCGGCCCATTCAGTAGCAACCCGAGCCCCTCCCGTCCGACCAGTGCCACCATGCGATTCCCATCGACCGTGCGGAGCTGCCCAACCTCTCAAACGCAACCCAGAGCCACAGTAGCCCAAACCCCCATTGGTCCCAAAGCTTCCTCCGCCGCGGAGCTCGTCGCCGGCGATTCCCTCCACCCCCGCCGACCCAACGACCACCAGGAGGACCGCCCCGGTCTTGCGGATCCATCCCAACCCTCTGGAGCCCGCGGGGAGCCGTCGTTCGCCGGCGTTGATCGCCGGAGCCCTCTGCTCTGTTCGGCCAGAGGAGGACGAAGGCGGGGCGACTGGTCAAACCTAACTAGTGGGCCCCGTGGACCCACTGTCAGTGACCCACACGCCCGTCCATGCTGGATAAGTGAAGGTGTAAAACCCCCAAGTGCGTATCCCCTACTTCGAAAGCGTATTCTTATCTAAAACATTTTCTTTTCTGTTTTATTTTAAAAACCGAGTTTGACTGAAACTTTGACTGGCTATAACTTTTTAAATATAAATGCAAATGACTTGATTATTTTTCTGTTGTTTCTCAAATATTGTCTAGTTTATTTTCATATTTATTTCAAATTTTTTCAAACAACTTTTTTGTACTGTTTTTGGACTATGTGTTAATTTGAATATTTTCAAAAATAGGATTTGTTGGAGAGAGAAGAAAACTTTCAAAGTTTTGGAATGCACCCTGCCTCACCACAACTTGAAGGCAAGCATTCTGAACCCTGGCATAATATATTTTGGGGATTGTTTGATACGGTTATAACCCCACCTCAACATAAAGCATTAGTTATTTTTTGTGACGATATGATCATACGCTTTGAGTGCAAAAATGGTAATTTTTGCTGTTGGAAATGGACATACTCGTGATAGCAATCACCCTCATATGCCTCTCATGCCTACCGGGAAGGATCCGGGAAAGTCTGTGTCTTGGGTAGACACGAGCTTGTCCCTCGTCGAGACGGTTATGACCGGTGGGGCAGGGGGAGGTATGATGAGTGGTGGTTGTGCCTGATGGATGTGAAATATTATCCTTGAGCTAATCATGCAGGAAATACTTAAGCCTCCTGAGTCGGCCGTAGATCGAGTCTTGTTCCAGTAACCCCCATACTTGTTTCGTGCTGCCACTTGTCCCTGCCGTAGGTAGGGTACGGTTCAATAAGTTGTCAACCCCTATCCTAGCACACACCGTACAGAGAGGCCATGGTGGAAGATACCGATTGTAGCCGGTAGGCATGCCACCTTGTCCGGGGGCATGGGTGTTTCTGGTTGGGACCGAGAGGGGAGGCCACCCCTTAGAGCGCGTGATAAAAATTTGATCCCATGCTACGCGAGGTTGTAGCCTCCCCACTTAGAGTTTTGCTTAACAGGTGTGTCTGGGTGATTCTAGACACGAGTAAAGTTAAGCTAGTGTGTGCAAGTCGGGTGTGTTTTCGACTAAAAGACTGTAGACGGAATTAGTTCCGATGGACTAAAGAAATCCGTTACTCGTGGGTAAAGAGTACACCCTATGCAGAGATATTGAACCTATTCGAATAGCCGTGTCCACGATTAAGGACTACAGTCTGGGATGGGTCAAGCATCCGTCTTAGTGTCGGTCTTCGGAGGAGAAACTACTAAACTAGAGCATTGATTATGACCGGTGATGTATGATGATTATGATTATTATTATTATGGACTAATCATTTATGTATTTGAATTATTGAGTATCCCTGGGACGGTTCTACCTCCTGGATATTCACCGTGATTATTCTTATATAAGCCCTTTATGTGGTGTCGCTCAGACGCCTGACTGTGGCATGCTTGTTATTTCATTTACTTATAAGCCCTTTATGTGGTGTCGCATAGACGCCTGACTGTGGCATGCTTGTTATTTCATTTACTTATAAGCCCTTTATGTGGTGTCGCACAGACGCCCGACTGAGGCACGCTTCATACTATTATCCTTTCGAGGCGTCGCTTCAGACACCCGATCGGTGCTTTTCATTTCTACTCCCTGATTGTGTACTCATGTTTTAGTTGAATGATCTACTTGCGTGCATCATGAACCTTATTTCATAACTGACGAAGTGATCATGGAATATTTCAAAACTTGATTATCAATGGCTATATTATACCTGTGTTCTTAATGTTTGCGAGTACATTCAAAATACTCACTGGCTTGTCCCTGGCTATTGTCTTGGCCAGATTTCTTGCGTGGAAAGGAGCGTTGCGATGACAGGCCCGGAACCTACGTAATGGTGATAGCAGCCTCGCGAAGATAGGAGTTATCCTGGTCAGCTGTTCCTGTGGGAAATGGAGTCCCATAGACGCTGATGATACGCAAACCGCTTCCGCCATCAACCTCTAGAAACAAATTGGTGTACCCATAGGCCAGAATGGTCGTGTACTACATATTTTGTATTTTCTTGGAGTTTCTGTAACAAGTTGGTGTCTCATCAGCTAACAGTAATCCTAGGGCTGGTGAGCACAAGGGCCGTTTTGGGGAAATTAATATCCCAAAAATCCGGTCCTGACAGCGGGGCCTCTGTAACCTTCGATGTACCCTTGTCGAGTGAGAGCCCCGCACCGTCGACTGTACCGGTGATTCCTTTAGTCGTCCCATCTCATGCCTTGGAGGTCCAATCTGCTGCACCTGGGTCATCTGCTCTCTTCTTCACCAGCTACCCCGTTCCGGACAACCAGTCGGAAGCGGCTGCGGAAGCCATCCGACAGGCTGACGTGATCATGGAGCGGATGAAGTCGGTGCATGAGAATAGCCAGGCTGCCTACGACGCCAGCGCTGCTCTCCGGGCCAATGTCCAGGTAAGTAGACTTTTCGACTGCCCTTGTTCTATGAGGATATGCTACCCGAAAGATTTTCTTCTATACAATCTCATGTTGTTTACGTCGAATCAGTGCACCCACTGGGTGTTTTTTTGTCTTTGGTAGTTGCGTTCTTCCACTCAGTTTGGGTGAGTAGGATCTGAACCGATGGGGACACGCTAAGTGCACCACTAGGTGTAGTCCCCGAGACCGCAGTCGACTGCTGGCATTCGACTGGGGTCTGAGTTCTACCTTCCTTTCTTTTCTTTCACTCGAATCGAGCGGACCAGTCGAGTAGGATCTGAACCGGTGGGGGCACGCTAAGTGCACCCACTGGGTGTAGTCCCCGAGACCGCAGTCGACTGCTAGCAGTCAACTGGGGTCTGAACAGTGTTTTTTTATACTCAATCCGGGTGGGCCGATCGAGTGGGGTCTGAATCAGCGGGGGCACGCCAAGTGCACCCGCTGGGTGTAGCCCCCGAGACCGCAGTCGACTGTGTGCGGTTGGCTGGGGTCTAAGCGAACTTCTTTAAGTTTTATCCACTCGGAAGTGAACAACCTTTGATCTTGTCGATTGACACATCTTTTGCCTTCTGCAGAAGTCTTGTACTCTCATTTCCAAGTTTGCTGAACTTGAGGAGAAGCAGAGGCAACTCAACCTCGACTTGGAGTTGGCCCAGCAGAATCTGAAGAAAGCTCAAGAGGAAGCTGCTGGTATGGAAGGTAACTGCCTGTCGACTATTTTTTAAAACATTTCTTCGAGCTCTTGTCTGATCCGGTTGCTTCTTTTTGCAGAGAAAATGAAGTTGGCTCTGGAGAAGAAGGACTCGGACCTCGCTGCTGCACAGAAAGAAGCCCAAGACAAAACTGCCCTCACAGACCGGAAGCTGGCTTCAGTCGAAACACTGGAAGGGGAGGTGACCAAGCTGAAGTCATGTCTCAACGAGTCTAACCGAGAGGTGATTCGTCTGAAGAAGGAGAAAATTACTCTGAATGAAAATCTAGAGTCTGCGGTCGATAAGAGGAATGACACGGAGGCTTATTTGAGAACTCTCGCCAAGAAGCTTTGTCTTATGCTGGAAGGTATTTCTTTTAGACCGAATGTGTTGATGGTTGCGAAGGGATCCTATCCGGTCGACTCACTAATTTTCGGCTGCAGAATTCTGCCAAGACTTTGACGAGGAAACTAGAAAGGTCGAGATGGGTCTGGACCCTATCACTTCTCCAGTTTGCGACGAAACTGCAATGAACGTGCTCCGACTGGAGTCTCGTGTCGCCAGCGTCACAAGCTACCTCGCGCGCCTGAAGGAGGCAGTCTCACGAGTCGACTCATTTCTCTGGCCAAGGGCGACGCTTCAAAATGACCTGGAATCCATGACTGCTCAACTCAACGAGATCCCGGACCGAGTGTAGGAAAGGAAGAAGTCCTCCGCCCGGTGTGGTGCTGACGTGGCGCTGTCTTTGGTGCGAGTCCACTGCAAGGAAGCCCGTGAAGACAAGCTAGCGGCGATCAAGGTCGCTAACACCAAAAAGCATGACTTCCAGTCCTTCATGGAGCCCTTCATCGGTGCTGCCACTCGGATCACGGATGGGATCGACCTGGACGAATTTGTCGAGCCTGCCAGCCCTCCTCATGCTGAGTGAACAAACTTATGACACTTGAATCTGCTTTAAATTTGCCTTGGAATGCCGAGTGGTTGTTGTAACCGTTAAATTCCTTCGGGCTTGATGCTCGAGTACTTTTGGTTTGCTGCTTGGAACCTTAGGATTTATCCGAATTTGGTTTATTTCCGAGTATGCTTGCGTTTTGCCTTCAAGTGGACTTTGTTCCCTGCTCGGAATTGTCTTTGCGCCGGAGACGCGGTTCTGAGATGGCGACTCTAGTCGACCTGCACTTCATCACCCTTGCAGATAGGGATGGAGCGCACATTGTACTTGTGGCGTAGCTCCGAAGGAGAAGGTTGCAGTCGACCCGCACCTCATCATCCTTGCGGATAGGGATGGAGCGCATGTTGTACTTGTGTCGTAGCTCCGAAGGAGAAGGTTGCAGTCGACCTGCACCTCGTCATCCTTGCGGATAGGGATGGAGCGCACGTTGTACTTGTGTCGTAGCTCCGAAGGAGAAGGTTGTAGTCGACCTGCACCTCGTTGTCCTTGCGGATAGGGAAATGTTTCGAACTTAGGCAAGTACTGGACTGTAGCTAAGCCTCCGAGTGGGATGGCTGCTCTCCACTCGGTAGGATTTTACAAACTTAGGCTAGTACTAGACCACAGCTAAGCCTCCGAGTGGGAGAACTTAGGCGAGCATTGGACTGCAGCTAAGCCCCCGAGTGGGAGGACTGCTCTCCACTCGGTAGGATTTTTCAAACTTAGGCAAGTACCAGACTGTAGCTAAGTCTCCGAGTGGGGGAACTTAGGCGAGTACTGGACAGCAGCTAAGCCCCCGACTGGGAGGATTGCTCTCCACTCGATAGGATTTTTCAAACTTAAGCGAGTACCGGAGTGCAGCTAAGTCTCCGAGTGGGGGAACTTAGGCGAGTACTGGACTGCAGCTAAGCCCCCGAGTGGGAGGATTGCTCTCCACTCGGTAGGATTTTTTTAAAACTTAGGCGAGTGCCGGACTGCAGCTAAGTCTCCGAGTGAGAGAACTTAGGCGAGTACTGGACTGCAGCTAAGCCCCCCGAGTGGGAGGGCTGCTCTCCACTCAGTAGGATTTTACAAACTTAGGCGAGTACTTAACCGCAGCTAAGCCTCTGAGTGGGAGAACTTAGGCGAGCACTGGACTGCAGCTAAGCCCCCGGAGTGGGAGGATTGCTCTCCACTCGGTAGGATTTTTTTCAAACTTAGGCGAGTGCCGGACTGCAGCTAAATCTCCGAGTGAGAGAACTTAGGCGAGTACTGGACTGCAGCTAAGCCCCCCGAGTGGGAGGATTGCTCTCCACTCGGTAGGATTTTTCAAACTTAGGCGAGTGCCGGACTCTAGCTAAGTCTCCGAGTGAGAGAACTTAGGCGAGTATTGGACTGCAGCTAAGCCCCCGAGTGGGAGGATTGCTCTCCACTCGGTAGGATTTTTTTCCAAACTTAGGCGAGTGCCGGACTGCAGCTAAGTCTCCGAGTGAGAGAACTTAGGCGAGTACTGGACTGCAGCTAAGCCCCGGAGTGGGAGGATTGCTCTCCACTTGATAGGATTTTTTCAAACTTAGGCGAGTGCTGGACTGCAGCTAAGTCTCTGAGTGAGAGAACTTAGACGAGTACTGGACTGCAGCTAAGCCCCCGAGTGGGAGGATTGCTCTCCACTCGGTAGGATTTTTTCAAACTTAGGCGAGTGCTGGACTGCAGCTAAGTCTCCGAGTGAGAGAACTTAGGCGAGTACTGGACTACAGCTAAGCCCCCCAAGTGGGAGGGCTGCTCTCCACTCGGTAGGGTTTTACAAACTTAGGCGAGTGCTGAATCGCAGCTAAGCCTCTGAGTGGGAGAACTTAGGCGAGCACTGGACTACAGCTAAGCCCCCGCAGTGGGAGGATTGCTCTCCACTCGGTAGGATTTTTTCAAACTTAGGCGAGTGCCGGACTGCAGCTAAGTCTCCGAGTGAGAGAACTTAGGCGAGTACTGGACTGCAGCTAAGCCCCCCGAGTGGGAGGATTGCTCTCCACTCGGTAGGATTTTTCAAACTTAGGCGAGTGCCGGACTCTAGCTAAGTCTCCGAGTGAGAGAACTTAGGCGAGTATTTGACTGCAGCTAAGCCCCCGAGTGGGACGATTGCTCTCCACTAGGTAGGATTTTTTCAAACTTAGGCGAGTGCCGAACTGCAGCTAAGTCTCCGAGTGAGACAACTTAGGCGAGTACTGGACTGCAGCTAAGCCCCGGAGTGGGAGGATTGCTCTCCACTCGGTAGGATTTTTTTACACTTAGGCGAGTGCTGGACTGCAGCTAAGTCTCTAAGTGAGAGAACTTAGACGAGTACTCGACTGCAGCTAAGCCCCCAAGTGGGAGGATTGCTCTCCACTCGGTAGGATTTTTTCAAACTTAGGCGAGTGCCGGACTGCAGCTAAGTCTCCGAGTGAGAGAACTTAGGCGAGTACTGGACTACAGCTAAGCCCCCGAGTGGAACGATTGCTCACCACCCGGTAGGGTTTTCTTTCGAACTTAGGCGAAACAGATTCGCACCTAAGCCTCCCGAATGAGAGGCTTGCTCGTCAATCGGTAGGATTTTCTTTCGAACTTAGGAAAAACAGATTCGCGGCTAAGCCCACCCACTGAGGGATTTTAGAGGTAAATAATAACAACAACAATCGTACGAGAGGACTGTAAAGCTCTTGTCTTTTGTAAACAAATTACAAAGGTGTTTCTTATTACATTTTATTCGAACGAGTGCTGAAGTATAAAAGTGGTGGAGCAGCTCCGTGTTCCAGGCTCGTGGCTCGTCCTTCTGATGCTCAACACTGTAAAGATGGTATGGTCCATTGTGGAGAACTTTGGTGACGATGAAGGGGCCTTGAGGGAGTCCTGGATTAGGGGGTGTCCGGATGGCCGGACTATACCTTCAGCCGGACTCCTGAACTATGAAGATACAAGATTGAAGACTTCGTCCCGTGTCCGTAAGGGACTTTCCTTGGCGTGGAAGGCAAGCTTGGCGATACGGATATGTAGATCTCCTACCATTGTAACCGACTTTTTGTAACCCTAACCCTCTCCGGTGTCTATATAAAGCGAAGGGTTTTAGTCCGTAGGACAACATACAGAACAACAATCATACCATAGGCTAGCTTCTAGGGTTTAGCCTCTCCGATCTCTTGGCAGATCTACTCTTGTACTACCCATATCATCAATATTAATCAAGCAGGACGTAGGGTTCTACCTCCATCGAGAGGGCCCGAACCTGGGTAAAACTTCCTGCCCCTTGCCTCCTATTACCATCCGGCCTAGACGCACAGTTCGGCACCCCCTACCCGAGATCCGCCGGTTTTGACACCGACATTGGTGCTTTCATTGAGAGTTCCTCTGTGTCATCGCCGTTAGGCTTGATGGCTCCTACGATCATCAATGGCGATGCAGTCCAGGGTGAGACCTTCCTCCCCGGACAGATCTTCGTCTTCGACGGCTTCGCACTGTGGGCCAATTCACTTGGCCATCTGGAGCAGATCGAAAGCTATGCCCCTGGCCGTCAGGTCAGATTTGGAAGTTTAAACTACACGGCTGACATCCGCGGGGACTTGATCCTCGACGGATTCAAGCCACTGCCGAGTGCGCCGCACTGTCACGACGAGCATGATCTAGCTCTGCCGCCGAACAGTGCCCTGGAGGCCGCACCCGCATCGGCTTCGACCCTTAATTCGGAGCCAATTGCGTCGATCGAGGATGGGTGGTTGGACGCCGCCTCGGGGGCTGTGATCCCAACGGCGATCGAGCCGAACACCAGCCCCGCAATTCGCGAGACTCGTGACCCCAAGGAGCCGGACTCCTCTCCGGACTCCGGACCCTCCGCGCCCCTGCCGATCGAATCCGATTGGGCGCCGATCATGGAGTTTACTGCCGCGGACATCTTTCAGCACTCACCTTTCAGTGATATTCTGAAGACACTAAAGTCTCTCTCTTTATCAGGAGAGCCCTGGCCGCACTACGGTCGGCAAGGTCGGGATACGGACGATGAAGAAATTCAAAGCCCACCCACCACCCACTTTGTAGCCACTATCGACGATTTAACCGACATGCTCGACTTCGACTCTGAAAACATCGACGGTATGGACGACAATGCGGGAGGCGAAGAAGAACCACCGCCCACCTCATCATATGACGTATACATGGTGGACGCACCAAAATATGACGACGAGGAGCGGAAGGACGCACCGAAAGCTTGTTCCCTCGAGAAGCAGTCAAAGCGGCGACGCAAGCGCCGCCCCAAATCCCGCCTTGACCGAAATAACGATCACACAGACCCAGAGCTGGAGCAGGGGGAACTGCTGCCGGACAACGGCAATCCGGATAATCAAACCGAACAAACAAATTCTATCAAGGATAATAGTCCGGACGACATAATGCCGGACAGACACCCAGAGCAGCAGAATGCCCGTAAAAGGCTTGCTGCCACCACGAGGAGTCTTAAAAAGCAGAAGCAAAGGCTCAAGGCTGCGCAAGACACTCTCCAAGTTAGGTGGAGTAAAATACTCAACACAACAGCGAGGTACGGTGACAATCGCCCCTCCAAGAGCTACCCAAAGCGGAAGCTGAAGGAAATATGCCCTAGAGGCAATAATAAAGTTATTATTTATTTCCTTATATCATGATAAAAGTTTATTATTCATGCTAGAATTGTATTAACCGGAAACATAATACATGTGTGAATACATAGACAAACAGAGTGTCACTAGTATGCCTCTACTTGACTAGCTTGTTAATCAAAGATGGTTATGTTTCCTAACCATGGACAAAGAGTTGTCATTTGATTAATGGGATCACATCATTAGTTGAATGATCTGACTGACATGACCCATTCCATTAGCTTAGCACCCGATCGTTTAGTATGTTGCTATTGCTTTCTTCATGACTTATACATGTTCCTATGACTATGATATTATGTAACTCCCGTGTGCCGGAGGAACACGTTGTGTGCAACCAAACGTCACAATGTAATTGGGTGATTATAAAGGTGCTCTACAGGTGTCTCCAAAGGTACATGCTGGGTTGACGTATTTCGAGATTAGGATTTGTCACTCCGATCGTCGGAGAGGTATCTCAGGGCCCTCTCGGTAGTGCACATCACTTAAGCCTTGCAAGCATTGCAACTAATGAGTTAGTTGCGGGATGATGTATTACGGAACGAGTAAAGAGACTTGCCGGTAATGAGATTGAACTAGGTATTGGATACCGACGATCGAATCTCGGGCAAGTAACATACCGATGACAAAGGGAACAACGTATGTTGTTATGCGGTCTGACCGATAAAGATCTTCGTAGAATATGTAGGAGCCAATATGGGCATCCAGGTCCCGCTATTGGTTATTGACCGGAGACGTATCTCGGTCATGTCTACATTGTTCTCGAACCCGTAGGGTCCGCACGCTTAAGGTTTCGATGACAGTTATATTATGAGTTTATACGTTTTGATGTACCGAAGGTTGTTTGAAGTCCCGGATGAGATCACGGGCATGACGAGGAGTCTCGAAATGGTCGAGACATAAAGATTTATATATTGGAAGCCTATGTTTCGATATCGGAAGTGTTCCGGGTGAAATCGGGATTTTACCGGAGTACCGGGAGGTTACCGGAACCCCCCGGGAGCTATATGGGCCTTAGTGGGCCTTAGTGGAAGAAGAGGAGAGGCAGCCAGGGCTGGGCCGCGCACCCGTCCCCCTAGTCCAAATATGACAAGGAGAGAGGGGGCCGGCGCCCCCCTCCTTCTCTCTCTCTCTCTCTCTCTCTCTCTCTCTCTCTCTTTTCCACCTCGCGAAACCTATTCCAACTAGGATTGGGGGAGAAGTCCTACTCCCGAAGGGAGTAGGACTCCTCCTAGCGCGCCCTATGATGGCCGGCCGGCCTCCCCCCTTTGAACCTTTATGTACGGAGGCAGGGGCACCCCAGAGAGACACAAGTTGATCCACGTGATCATATTCTTAGCCATGTGCGGCGCCCCCTTCCACCATAGTCCTCAATAATATTGTAGCGGTGCTTAGGCGAAGCCCTGCGACGGTAGTACATCAAGATCGTCACCACGCCGTCGTGCTGACGGAACTCTTCCCCGACACTTTGCTAGATCGGAGTCCGGGGATCGTCATCGAGCTGAACGTGTACTAGAACTCGGAGGTGCCGTAGTTTTGGTGCTTGATCGGTCGGGCCGTGGAGACGTACGACTACATCAACCAAACGCTTCCGTTGTCGATCTAGAAGGGTACGTAGATCACACTCTCCCCTCTCGTTGATATGCATCACCACGATCTTGCGTGTGCGCAGGATTTTTTTTGAAATTACTACGTTCCCCAACAGTGGCGTCCGAGCCTAGGTTTTATGTGTTGATGTTATATGCACGAGTAGAACACAAGTGAGTTGTGGGCGATATAAGTCATACTTCTTACCAGCATGTCATACTTTGGTTCGACGGTATTGTTGGACGAAGCGGCCCGGACTGACATTACGCGTACGCTTACGCGAGACCGGTTCTCCCGACGTGCTTTGCACATAGGTGGCTTGCAGGTGACAGTTTCTCCAACTTTAGTTGAACCGAGTGTGACTACGCCCGGTCCTTGTGAAGGTTAAAACAGCACCAACTTGACAAACTATCATTGTGGTTTTGATGCGTAGGTAAGATTGGTTCTTGCTTAAAGCCCATAGCAGCCACGTAAAACTTGCAACAACAAAGTAGAGGACGTCTAACTTGTTTTTGCAGGGCATGTTGTGATGTGATATGGTCAAGACATGATGCTAAATTTTATTGTATGAGATGATCATGTTTTGTAACCGAGTTATCGGCAACTGGCAGGAGCCATATGGTTGTCGCTTTATTGTATGCAATGCAACCGCGCTGTAATGCTTTACTTTATCACTAAGCGGTAGCGATAGTCGTGGAAGCATAACATTGGCGAGACGACAACGATGCTACGATGGAGATCAAGGTGTCGCGCCGGTGACGATGGTGATCACGACGGTGCTTCGGAGATGGAGATCACAAGCACAAGATGATGATGGCCATATCATATCACTTATATTGATTGCATGTGATGTTTATCTTTTATGCATCTTATCTTGCTTTGATTGACGGTAGCATTTTAAGATGATCTCTCACTAATTATCAAGAAGTGTTCTCCCTGAGTATGCACCGTTGCGAAAGTTCTTCATGCTGAGACACCACGTGACGAACGGGTGTGATAGGCTCTACGTTCAAATACAACGGGTGCAAGACAGTTGCACACGCGGAATACTCAGGTTATACTTGACGAGCCAAGCATATGCAGATATGGCCTTGGAACACGGAGATCGAAAGCTCGAGCGTGAATCATATAGTAGATATGATCAACATAGTGATGTTCACCAATGAAACTACTCCATCTCACGTGATGATCGGACATGGTTTAGTCGATTTGGATCACGTGATCACTTAGAGGATTAGAGGGATGTCTATCTAAGTGGGAGTTCTTTAAGTAATTTGATTAATTGAACTTAAATTTATCATGAACTTAGTACCTGATAGTATCTTGCTTATGTATGTTTGATTGTAGATAGATGGCCCGTGCTATTGTTCCGTTGAATTTTAATGCGTTCCTTGAGAAAGCAAAATTGAAAGATGATGGTAGCAATTACACGGACTGGGTCCGTAACTTGAGGATTATCCTCGTTGCTACACAGAAGAATTACGTCCTGGAAGCACCGCCGGGTGCCAGGCCTGCTGCTGAAGCAACACAAGATGTTATGAACGTCTGGCAGAGCAAAGCTGATGACTACTCGATAGTTCAGTGTGCCATGCTTTACGTCTTAGAATCGGGACTTCAACGATGTTTTAAACGTCATAGAGCATATGAGATGTTCCAGGAGTTGAAGTTAATATTTCAAGCAAATGCCCAGATTGAGAGATATGAAGTCTCCAATAAGTTCTATAGCTACAAGATGGAGGAGAACAGTTCTGTCAGTGAGCATATACTCAAAATGTCTGGGTATAATAATCAGTTGATTCAGATGGGAGTTAATCTTCCAGATGATTGCGTCATTGACAGAATTCTCCAATCACTGCCACCAAGCTACAAGAGTTTCGTGATGAAATATAATATGCAAGGGATGAATAAGACTATTCCCGAGCTCTTCGCAATGCTGAAAGCTGCGGAGGTAGAAATCAAAAAGGAGCATCAAGTGTTGATGGTTAACAAGACCACTAGTTTCAAGAAAAAGGGCAAAGGGAAGAAGAAGGGGAACTTCAAGAAGAACAGCAAGCAAGTTGCTGCTCAAGAGAAGAAACCCAAGTCTGGACCTAAGCCTAAAATTGAGTGCTTCTACTGCAAGCAGACTGGTCACTGGAAGCGGAACACCCCAAGTATTTGGCGGATAAGAAGGATGGCAAGGTGAACAAAGGTATATGTGATATACATGTTATTGATGTGTACCTTACTAATGCTCGCAGTAGCACCTGGGTATTTGATACTGGTTCTGTTGCTAATATTTGCAACTCGAAACAAGGACTACGGATTAAGCGAAGATTGGCTAAGGACGAGGTGACGATGCGCGTGGGAAACGGTTCCAAAGTCGATGTGATCGCGGCCGGCACGCTACCTCTACATCTACCTTCGGGATTAATATTAGACCTAAATAATTGTTATTTGGTGCCAGCGTTGAGCATGAACATTATATCTGGATCTTGTTTAATGCGAGACGGTTATTCATTTAAATCAGAGAATAATGGTTGTTCTATTTATATGAATAATATCTTTTATGGTCATGCACTTTTGAAGAGTGATCTATTCTTGTTGAATCTCGAAGATAGTGATACACATATTCATAATGTAGAAGCCAAAAGATGCAAAGTTAATAATGATAGTGCAACTTATTTGTGGCACTGCCGTTTAGGTCATATCGGTGTAAAGCGCATGAAGAAACTCCATACTAATGGGCTTTTGGAACCACTTGATTATGAATCACTTGGTACTTGCGAACCGTGCCTCATAGGCAAGATGACTAAAACACCGTTCTCCGGTACTATGGAGAGAGCAACAGATTTATTGGAAATCATACATACCGATGTATGTGGTCCGATGAATATTGAGGCTCGTGGCGGATATCGTTATTTTCTCACCTTCACAGATGATTTAAGCAGATATGGGTATATCTACTTAATGAAACATAAGTCTGAAACATTTGAAAAGTTCAAAGAATTTCAGAGTGAGGTTGAAAATCATCGTAACAAGAAAATTAAGTTTCTACGATCTGATCGTGGAGGAGAATATTTGAGTTACGAGTTTGGTGTACATTTGAAAAATTGTGGAATAGTTTCGCAACTCACGCCACCCGGAACACCACAACGTAATGGTGTGTCCGAACATCGTAATCGTACTTTACTAGATATGGTGCGATCTATGATGTCTCTTACTGATTTACCGCTATCGTTTTGGGGTTATGCTTTAGAGACGGCCGCATTCACGTTAAACAGGGCACCATCAAAATCCGTTGAGACGACACCTTATGAACTATGGTTTGGCAAGAAACCAAAGTTGTCGTTTCTTAAAGTTTGGGGCTGCGATGCTTATGTGAAAAAGCTTCAACCTGATAAGCTCGAACCCAAATCGGAGAAGTGTGTCTTCATAGGATATCCAAAGGAAACTATTGGATACACCTTCTATCACAGATCCGAAGGCAAGACTTTTGTTGCTAAATTCGGAAACTTTCTAGAGAAGGAGTTTCTCTCGAAAGAAGTGAGTGGGAGGAAAGTAGAACTTGACGAGGTAACTGTACCTGCTCCCTTATTGGAAAATAGTACATCACAGAAAACTGTTTCTGCGACACCTATACCAATCAGTGAGGAAGCTAATGATGATGATCATGAAGCTTCAGAACAAGATACTACTGAACCACGTAGATCAACCAGAGTGAGATCTGCACCAGAGTGGTATGGTAATCCGGGGATCGTCATCGAGCTAAACGTGTGCTAGAACTCGGAGGTGCCGTAGTTTCGGTGCTTGACCGGTCGGGCCATGGAGACGTACGACTACATCAACCAAACGCCTCCATTGTCGATCTACAAGGGTACGTAGATCACACTCTCCCCTCTCGTTGCTATGCATCACCATGATCTTGCGTGTGCGTAGGAATTTTTTGAAATTACTACGTTCCCCAACAGAAGCTGCTACCTGAATTCGATGAGGAGGCTTCAGACCCCCCACAACCAAATATCAAAGCATCCACCTGGCCAGATAGACGACCTCTCTACCAACACAGAGCGGCATACAACGCCACTCACAATACAACACACGACCCATGCGAGGGCTCGCACCCAAAGGACGGCGCAACAAGATCCATCTATGGACCACGCAAGCGCGCCCCAGCATACAATGCAACACAACAAACATCCGAACAACATGGTACACCCAGCTACAGGGGTGCCGCACACCCCCTATGTTTCACTGATGAGGTGCTGGACCATGAATTTCCAGAGGGATTCTAACCCGTAAACATAGAGGCATACGACGGAACAATAGACCCTGAGGTCTAGATTGAGGAATACATCCTTCATATCCATATGGCTCGAGGAGATGATCTCCACGCCATCAAGTACTTACCCCTCAAGCTCAAAGGGCCACCTCGTCACTGGCTTAAAGGCCTCCCTGAAAGCTCCGTTAGAAGTTGGGAAGAGCTCGAAGACGCCTTTCGGGCAAATTTTCAAGGGACTTATGTCCGACCTCCGGATGCGGACGATTTGAGTCACATAACTCAACAGCCCGGAGAGTCATCCCGAAAGCATTGGAATAGGTTTCTTACTAAAAAGAACCAGATTGTCGACTGTCCGGACGCCGAAGCCTTGGCAGCTTTTAAGCATAGCGTCCGTGACGAATGGCTCGCCAGACACCTCGGCCAAAATAAGCCGAGAACGATGGCCGCATTAACAAACCTCATGACCCGCTTTTGCACGCGTGAGGACAGCTGGCTAGCCAGATGCAGCACCAGCGACCCCAGTACATCTGAAGTTAGAGATGGAAACGGGAAATCACGGCGCCACAGCAATGACAAACGCCGGAATAAAGAAGACAGCACGAAGGGCATGGTAGTAAACGCCGGATTCAAAAGCTCTCGGCCAGGTCAGCAAAAGCCGCCCTCTAAAGGCACCAGGGATGAACTGTCCAGCCTCAACAAAATTCTGGACCAAGTATGTCAGATCCATAGTACCTCTGGTAAACCTGCTAATCATACCCATAGAGAATGTTGGGTCCTCAAGCAGTCCGGCAAGCTCAACGCCATACACAAGGGGGAAGATATACCAAGTGAAGACGAGGACGAGCCTCTCAAGCAAGACACTGGGGAACAAAAGAAATTTCCACTAAAAGTCAAAACAGTAAACGTGTTACACGTGATCAAGGGAAAAAACAACGCGGCACTCCCAGGAAAATATACCCAAGTGCCTGTCACCGCAAAGGCCTCCCACTGGTCGTCTCAACAGATCACTTTCGACCATCGCGATTACTCAGCAAGTATCCAACGCGCAGGATGGGCTGCCCTGGTATTAGACTCAGTAATTGGCAGATATCACTTCACACGAGTCTTGATGGACGGTGGCAGCAATCTAAACCTAATATATCAGGATACAATCCGCGGGATGGGGTTAGACCCAACAAAAATTCACCATAGCAATACTACCTTTAAAGGAGTAACGCCAGGCCCAGGGGCTCGTTGTACGGGCTCCCTCCTACTACAAGTTATATTCGGCTCCCCCGATAACTTCCGTCGCGAGCATTTAACCTTCCACATCGCTCCATTCCAAAGTGGCTATCAGGCACTGCTCGGACGCAAAGCTTTCGCTCGCTTCAACGCAATACCACACTACGCCTCCCTCACACTCAAGATGCCCGGTCCACGTGGCATCATTTCAGTGAACGGAAATATCAAGCGATCCCTACGCGCCCAAGAGAGTGCGGCTGCCTTGGCAGCTGCACACTAAAGGCGCCCGGACCAGCAATAGGTCGTCAAAACCTCAGACACAACTACTCAAGTCTGGCGCCACTATTTATACCGAATAAATGGTCACACCCCTATTTGTCAATATAAGGGGCTCAACGCCGCAGACAAATGGCAATTTTTTCTCATCTTGAATTATACATGGTTTCTTTAAAAACTATCTTTTTGAATGACAACTTTTTCACCTAAACTCCTCTCTTTTACAGACGATCATCGTGCTACACCCGTCCAGGATACGGCACAATGGAGACTCAAGGCGCAGACGTGTAGCAGGGACCCGCTCCAAGGATTCTTTTTAGATTAAGACCCTGCATAAACCTTTTTTATTGTCTCTTGTTGGTACATATCCACCGTTGAGAAGGATGCTGACGTCTTGGCATGTGGCCACGCCAGAACGATGCACGTACCTGGACACAAGGGGCTTCTTACAAAGGCCATTATTTAGGCCCGGTTTATACCACAAAGACCGAATACCTTAGGGAGTGTTCGGCGTCGCGAGTTTGGCCCTATATGCATCAGCTCCGAATCATTGTATTTGGTCAAATGTTGGGTTTGCCCAGCTCCTGTGTTTTGGTGCCTTACGTTCCGCTTTACCGGCTAAGGTAGCACCAGGAGAACTACTGCGATTGTGCCCTGGTTCATCCGGACGAGAACCTCAGTAGAGAAAGCCGAAAACTGACTGTCATGATATAGCGTGAGACTGGTCAACCACTCGATGACCTGTTGGAATGTTAGAATTCCTCCGCCTTAATGAAGGGACGTTTTCCAGCCAGGCATCTATGCACCCCGGGATCGGGAGAGTGCGGAGCCACCAGGGGCTATCTAGTAGCCCCACTGTCAAACTCCTATGGCTAAGTGAACATGCTAAAGCATTATAGTCTGGTTGCCTCGCTCGCTCCGCTATCACCTCCTTAATAGGACCAAGACGTTGGGTTAAGTGTGAACGCGTGTTTTTTGCGAGCACCTCCGCATTATATGCGTGGGGGTTGAAGCCGACGGCTGCAATCTTTCAGGTTATACACATGTATACATAAATGGCCGCCCAGGAGGCATCATATTACTTTCAGGCAAAAGTATAAAAATAGCCTTATAAAAATTTATAAAAGCATTTCGCTTACAATGAGATTACATATCACTCAAACATAATATTTTTTGAGCACTGGGTCTCTATCAAACGAGCACCCTCAAGAACTTCTTCAAAGTAGTGCTCAGCAGCCATTCGACCTATGGCCGAATCCCGCGCTGCAACAGTGGTAGCATCCATCTCCGCCCAGTATGCTTTAACACGGGCAAAGGCCATCCGTGAGCCCTCTATGCACGCCGACCTCTTCATCGCATTAATGCGCGGCACCACATCAAGGAACTGCTGCACCAAGCTGAAATAGCTGTTCGGTTTTGGCCTTTCCAACCATAGTTGATCCACAACAGACCTCATGGCGAGTCCGGACAACTTGTTCAGTTCGGCCCATTCGGCTAATTGGTCAGTCAATGAAAGCGGACGCTCGGGAGAATGGAATTGTGTCCAAAATAGCTGGTCCACTTCACGGTCCGTCTGACCCTGGAAGTACTTGACCGCATCAGCAGCGCTCTCCGCCAAATCCATATACACATCCTCCGAACTCCACAGCCGATCCAGAGGGGCATACCGTGGATCTCTGAACTTCCTCCGCAACATAAAGGATTTCCCAGCTACAATATCCCCGGCTTCCCGCAGCTCCTCCTTCTTCGCCCTCATAGCAGAGTGGATGTCTTTTCTTGTCGCGGCGGCCTTCTCAAGGTCTGATGCCTTCGCTAGGTTTTCCTTTTCAAGAACCCGGCAACGGTCGGCGGCGGCTTTTAATTCTATGGCCATCTTGGCCATCCTATCTCGGCTCTCGCCATCCGCGGCCTTCTCGGCTTTCAACTCTTCGGCCGCCTTCAAAGCAGCCGCATTACCAAACCTCGCTTGTTCCTTGGCTCAGGCAAGTTCTGCCCGCAAGGCTTCAACAGTGGCAGCTCCGTCTGCAGTCACAACATATTAAAGATACTAGCATCATGCTGCTCTTACTATGTGGCGTTTACCAGATAATGACACTTACCATGTGCCTCGTCAAGCCTTTTGTTAACAAGCTCGATGTCAGCGTCTGCCGCATCCAACTGCCATTTTAAATGGGCAAACTCGCTAGTCCGGCTAGCCACCGGAGCTTCCATCACCTGTACATAGAGGCAGCATGGTTATTACCTGGGAATATGATCCTTTGTTTGTCATCGTTTCCGACGACAACCAGAGTCTTAGGGGCTACTATCTACATAGGGCATACCTAGCATGTGCAGGACTATCATACATTATTTTACGTACCTCAAAGCCTGTCAGTAGACTCATAAAAGCTTCATGCAATCCGCTTTTGGCGGACGAGATTCTCTCAGTCACCGTATTCATCAGCATACGGTGTTCATCTGAGATGGCTGCTCGCCCCACCAACTCCCTCAGAACATCCGATCGCACACCAGATGGTGCCGGACTCTTTTGTCTGCTCTCTTCGGGAGCCGGACACTGGGAGCTTCGGGGGTCAATGGGATTATCTTCTGGCCTCCCCGGACTCGGAGAGGTCCTCTGCAACGACACTTCGGGGTCGCCCGCTTCCGGAGCGGAGGAGTTCAGAGGAGGCGTTTCGCTCTCCATCATCTCTGGAAGAAGATCCCCCGAAGATGAGCTCTTTTCAGAGGGGCTAAGGCCCGAACTGCAAAGATATATGCGATGGTTATTTTCTCAGAAGAAAAAGATGGCATACGTGTACTATTAAGGTATTTCGGGTCACTTACGACTCACTGGAGAATTGATTCCCCCGCGGACTTTGTGCGGCAAAAGCACCCCCCAAGGTAGGACCCTCTGTGGGAGACTTCTTCTCTCGTTTGGAAGTTTCGGCTTCCGAATCCCCGGGTGCAGTCCTTTTCCTCCTCCGGTCGTCTTCCTTCATGGAGACGCTCGCTCCCTCGGTTAGAATGGGCAGCGTTGGGGGCCCGCGTCCGCCCGTATTATCCTCCCCAGCATCTTCCTTCAAGGGCTCCGAGCAAGGTGCGACCTGGAGCATCATTTCCAATACCGGATTGTCCAAACCCTCGGGGAGGGGGGCCGAACACCGAATCAACTTCGCCTTTGTTAGCCAATCCTGGTCAAAAAGCGAACTCTCAGAAATAACTTCGCAACAAATGAGAGATAGTATGTTCGGCCGGAAGATTCCTTACCTATTCGGCGGCACGGTTACTGCTCAGGCCCACGTCCTCAGTGATTTCTGGACACTCTACCTGAGGTCCGAAGAATGACTTGTACATCTCCTCGTGCGTCAGGTCGAGGAAATTTTGAATGACACACAGTCCCTCGGGATTGAAATCCCACAAGCGAAGGGGTCAGCGTTTGCAAGGCTGGACTTGACGAACCAGCATAACTTGTATTACCGCAACCAAACTAAAATCTCCATTGAAGAGATCTCGAATGCGGCTTTGCGGTATAGGCACGTCCTTGGCTGGACCCCAGCTCAAGCCTCTCCTGATCCATGACATCAGCTGTGGTGGAGGGCCCGAGCGGAAAACTGGGGCGGCCGCCCACTTGGAACTTCTAGGAGCCGTGATGTAGAACCACTCCTGTTGCCACAATTCAGACACCACTGGAACGGAGCCTTTGGGCCATGGAGCTCCCGTCATCTTGCATATTGAGGTACCTCCACACGCTGCATGTTGCCCCTCGATCATCTTCGGCTTTACTTCAAAGGTCTTGAGCCACAGGCCGAAGTGAGGGGTAACCCGGAGGAAGGCCTCACACACGACAATAAATGTCGTGATATGAAGAAAGGACTCCGGAGGTAGATCATGGAAATCTAGCCCGTAATAAAACATCAAACCCAGACGAAAGGATCCAGAGCAAGGCCTAGGCCTCGGAGGAAGTGGGAGACGAACACGACATTGTCGTTGGGTTTGGGGGAGGGGACGGCCTGCCCTCGGGCAGGCAGCCGATGCAAAACCTTGGCGGTCAGATATCTGGCCTCCCTCAACTTTTTGATGTCTTCTTCCGTGACGGAGGAAGGCACCCATCGGCCTTGAAGACTAGATCCGGACATAATTGAAGATTCGGAGCACCTGACCTGAACTTTGGGTGTTTGAGCTCGAGGTGGGGGAAGGATTCGATTGAGCACGGGAGGGAAAAAGTAAAAGCCTTGTTCCTTTATAAAGAGGGTGAATATCAAGCGTCCTCTTTGTGGCCGTTTGGACTTGTCTATAGTCTAGGAGTCCTAGAAGCGGTTGGCTTACCCACGCCCGTCTTGATGAGAATCCCGGAATAAGGGGACACAATCTCTACTTTAACAAGACGTGCCAAGGAAACCGCCTCGCGTGACACGCTAAGGTGGGACAATAAAACGATTCGAATAAAGGCTTGGCCGTGGTGTGATATCACACTACGAATACGTCAGCAGATTAGATTTGTGTAAATATTATTCTCTCTATGGTAATATGTGGAAACTTATTTTGCAGAGCCGGACACTATCTTTGTGTTCAAAATCTTCTATGAAGTACTTGGAGGAGGAACCCGCCTTACAATGCCGAAGATAATCTGCGCGCCAGACTCATCGTCATTGAAGCCTTGTTCAGGGGCTACTGAGGGAGTCCTGGATTAGGGGGTGTCCGGATGGCCGGACTATATATACCTTCAGCCGGACTCCTGGACTATGAAGATACAAGATTGAAGACTTCGTCCCATGTCCGGAAGGGACTTCCCTTGCCGTGGAAGGCAAGCTTGGCGATACAGATATGTAGATCTCCTACCATTGTAACCCACTTTGTGTAACCCTAACCCTCTCCGGTGTCTATATAAACCTAAGGGTTTTAGTTCGTAGGACAACATATAGAACAACAATCATACCATAGGCTAGCTTCTAGGGTTTAGCCTCTCCGATCTCGTGGTAGATCTACTCTTGTACTACCCATATCATCAATATTAATCAAGCAGGAAATAGGGTTTTACCTCCATCGAGAGGGCCCGAACCTGGGTAAAACTTCGTGTCCCTTGCCTCCTGTTTCTATCCGGCCTAGACGCACAGTTCGGGACCCCCTACCCGAGATCCGCCGGTTTTGACACCGACATGCCTTCCCAAGCCGGGGCGAGCTTGTGTGGTTTCTGTTGATCCACTCGAAGAACCAGGTCTCCTTCTTGGAAGGCTCGACCTCTCACATTTCTGGCGTGGAATTGACGCAAGTCTTGCTGATAGATGGTCGACCGGATCAAGGCCATCTCTCTTTCCTCCTCTAGGATATTGACTGAATCTTGTCGGGCCTGCTCTGCTTCTTCTTCGGAGAAAAGATCGACTCGGGGTGCGTTATGGAGCAGGTCACTTGGTAGAACAGCTTTGGCTCCATAGACCAAAAAGAAAGGAGTTTGTCCAGTCGACCGGTTGGGAGTTGTCCTCAAGCCCCATAGAACTGACGGAAGTTCATCGACCCAGGCGCTTGCTGTGTGTTTGAGATCACGCATCGGTCGGGGTTTCAATCCTTTGAGAATTAGGTAATTGGATCTTTCTGCTTGTCCATTCGACTGCGGGTGAGCGACTGAAGCATAGTCGACTCTTGTGCCTTGAGAAGCGCAGAAAGCTCTAAACTCATCGGAATAGAAATTCGATCCATTGTCAGTGATGATGCTGTGGGGGACTCCATATCTGAATGTCAATTCTCTGATAAAACTGACAGTGGTGCTGGCTTCAAGATTCTTGATAGGTTTAGCTTCGATCCATTTGGTAAACTTGTTGATTGCAACGAGCACATGAGTGAAGCCGCTCCTACCAGTTCTCAGTGGTCCAACCATATCCAGTCCCCAAACAGCAAAGGGCCAGACGAGGGGAATGGTCTTCAGGGCTGATGCTGGCTTGTGAGACATGTCGGAGTAAAACTGGCAGCCTTCACATCTGTCGACTATATCTTTCGCCATTTCATTTGCTCGTGGCCAATAGAATCCGGCTCTGTATGCTCTAGCCACGATGGCCCGAGAGGACGCATGGTGACCATAGGTCCCCGAGTGGATGTCATTGAGGATCATCCGACCTTCTTCTGGTGTTATGCATTTCTGACCGACTCGAGTCACGCTTTCCCTGAACAACTGTCCTCTTATCACAGTAAAGGCCTTGGATCGACGGACGATCTGCCGAGCCTCTTGTTCGGCTTCTGGGAGTTCTTTTCTGAGGATATATGCAATGTACGGCACTGTCCAGTCGGGTGTGATGACCAGAACCTCCATGATCAGGTCGACCACTGCAGGGACCTCGACTTCAGTCGGATCTGTGGTGCTCTTAGGTTGCGGGGGCTCTTCGGTAAAATGATCTTCTTGAACGGTCGGTGTGTGAATTTGTTCCAAAAACACATTGCTAGGAATGGCTTCTCTCTTGGAACCTATCTTTGCCAAGTCATCGGCTGCTTGATTTTTCAGTCGGGGTATGTGATGGAGCTCTAACCCCTCAAATTTCTTTTCCAACTTCCTCACCGTGTTGCAGTAACCAGTCATGGCTGGGCCTCTGACGTCCCACTCCTGCATCACTTGATTGACTACCAAATCTGAGTCGCCGTAGACCATACGGCGACGGACGCCGAGTGAGATGGCCATACGCAACCCATACAGGAGTGCTTCATATTCAGCTTCATTATTGGAGGAATCAAAGTGAATCTGGAGGACATATCTGAGCTTGTCTCCTCGGAGGGATATCAAAACCACCCCAGCACCGGAACCATTTAGCATTTTGGATCCATCAAAGAACATGGTCCAGTGCTCCGAGTGAACTCGAGTCGGCAGTTGTTGTTCAATCCACTCGGCGAGGAAATCTGCTATTGCTTGGGACTTAATAGCTTTCTTTGCCTCGAACTTGATATCTAAGGGAAGGAGTTCAATCGCCCATTTTGCGACTCGACCAGTTGCATCTCTATTGTGCAGAATCTCTGACAATGGAGCGTCGCTGACGACTGTAACAGAGTGATCAGAGAAATAGTGTGCAACCTTCTTCGTGGTCATGTATATTCCATAAACGAGCTTCTGATAGTGCGAATATCTCTGCTTTGACGGAGTCAGAACTTCAGAAATATAATAAACTGGGCACTGAACTTTGTAGGTTTTTCCCTCTTCTTCTCGCTCGACTGTAAGTACTGTACTGACGAATTGTCCGGTGGCTGCTATATAAAGCAGTAAAGGCTCTTTGCTGATTGGGGCAGCAAGCACCGGTTGGGTGGAAAGCAGGGCTTTTAGCTCTGCAAATGCTGCATCAGCTTC
The DNA here is from genome assembly GCA_034509565.1 of Triticum monococcum. NCBI lineage: Eukaryota > Viridiplantae > Streptophyta > Magnoliopsida > Poales > Poaceae > Triticum > Triticum monococcum. The sequence continues at coordinate 705,612,184 of CM067847.1, forward strand.
AGGAGTCCACTCGAACTTATCTGATTTCTTCATCAGTCGGTAAAGAGGTGGTGCCTTTTCACCGAGGCAAGAAATGAATCGACTTAGGGCGGCCAAGCAACCAATAAGCTTCTGGACATCATGCACACACACAGGGCATTTCATTCGGAGTATAGCACCCACTTTCTCTGGGTTAGCATCAATCCCTCTTTCGGAAACGAGAAAAGCGAGTAATTTTCCGCCCGAAACTCCAAACATGCACTTTGATGGATTAAGCTTGATATCATACCCTCTCAGGTTGGCAAAGGTTTTAGCAAGGTCAGTTTGTAGGTCGGAACCTTCACGTGACTTGACCACGATGTCATCCATGTATGCTTCCACATTCCGACTGATCTGAGTGAGCAGGCACTTCTGAATCATCTGCATGAATGTGGCTCCAGCGTTCTTCAAACCGAATGGAATTGTGACATAACAGAAGCACCCAAACGGGGTGATGAAAGCTGTCTTTATCTCGTCGGGTCTGTATAGACGGATCTGGTGGTACCCGGAGTAGGCATCCAAAAAGGACAAACGCTCACACCTCGCAGTCGAGTCGACTATCTAGTCGATGCGAGGGAGAGGAAAGTGATCTTTCGGGCATGCTCGATTGATATTCTTGATGTCAATGCACATGCGAAGTGAGTCATCCGATATTCTTTGGTACCATGACAACATTGGCTAACCACTCGGAGTGGTAAATCTCTCGGATAAACTCAGCTACCAAAAGCCGAGCCACCTCTTCACCGATTGCCTTTCTCTTCTGTACGGCGGACCGTCGAAGATGTTCTTTGACTGGTTTCACTTTTGGGTCGACTCACAAACGATGCTCAGCCAGTCCCCTGGGAACACACGGCATGTCCGAAGGTTTCCATGCAAAGATGTCCCAGTTCTCATGGAGGAACTGGATGAGCGCTTCTTCCTATTTGGAGTCGAGTGTGGCTGAAATGTGACTCGGAGTAGCACTGGGGTCTGTCGGGTGAATGTGAATCGACTTTGTTTCACCAAACGACTGGAATGTTGAATCGGTGGCTGGCTTCTTGGCTCGCAACAAATCACTCGGATCTGCATTTTCTGGTATTCTTGCAATTCTGCCACGGCCATCTGTGCATCGGCGATCTTTGAACCCTTCTGGAAGCACTCTTCTGCCTTCTTCCGATTACCAGTGATAGTGATCACCCCTTTGGGACCAGGCATCTTCAATTTGAGGTATACGTAACATGGTCGAGCCATAAAACGTGCATAAGCTGGCCTTCCCAGAATGGCATGATAGGCACTCTGGAAATCCACAACTTCAAATGTCAACTTTTCTTTGCGGTAATTCTTGGAATCACCGAAAACCACGTCGAGAGCAATCTGGCCGAGTGATGCAGCCTTCTTGCCTGGAATGACCCCATGGAAACTCATATTGCTTTCAGTGAGTCTGGACATCGGAATGCCCATTCCCTTCAACGTCTCTGCATACAGTATGTTCAGGCCACTGCCACCATCCATCAGGACCTTTGTCAGTTGAGTGCCTTCGACCACCGGGTCGACCACCAGTGCTTGCCTCCCAGGGGTGGCTATGTGCGCTGGATGATCAGACTGGTCGAATGTAATGGCAGTCTGCGACCACTTCAAATAACTGGGTGTCACCGGAGCGACTGAAAGATCGTGGATGTCGCCTAGAGGGGGGTGTGAATAGGCGCTTTAAAATAATTATGGTTTAGGCTTGAACAAATGCGGAATAAACCTAGCGGTTAATTTGACATGCACAAAACCTACAACAACTAGGCTCACCTATGTGCACCAACAACTTATGCTAAGGAAGATAAACAACTAAGTGATAGCAAGATATAAGACAAGAAACAATATGGCTATCACGAAGTAAAGTGCATAAGTAAAGGGCTCGAGTAAGACATAACCGAGGCACGTGGAGACGACGATGTATCCCGAAGTTCTCACCCTTGCGGATGCTAATCTCTGTTTGGAGCGGTGTGGAGGCACAATGCTCCCCAAGAAGCCACTAGGGCCACCGTAATCTCCTCACGCCCTCGGACAATGCAAGATGACATGATTCCACTAAGGGACCCTTGAGGGCGGTCACCGAACCCGTACAAATGGCAACCCTTGGGGGCGGTCACCGAACCCGTACACTTTGGCAACCCTTGGGGGCGGTCACCGGTACCCGTAAAATTGCTCGGGGCGATCTCCACAACCTAATTGGAGACCCCGACGCTTGCGCGGAGCTTTACACCACAATGATTGAGCTCCGAACACCACCAACCGTCTAGGGCGCCCAAGCACCCAAGAGGAACAAGCTCAAGGGTACCAAGCACCCAAGAGTAATAATCTTCTCAACTTGTAACTTCCACGTATCACGTGGAGAACTCAAACCGATGCACCAAATGCAATGGCAAGGGTACACGGAGTGCCCAAGTCCTTCTCTCCCAATCCCACCAAAGCAACTAATGCTAGGGAAGAAAATGAGAGGAAGAACAAAAGAAGAACACGAAGAACTCCAATATCTAGATCCAAGGGGTTCCCCTCACTTAGAGGAGAAAGTGATTGGTGGAAACATGGATCTAGATCTCCTCTCTCTTTTCCCTCAAGAACTAGCAAGAATCATTGGAGGGATTGAGAGTTAGCAAGCTCGAAGAAGGTCAACAATGGGGGAAGAACACGAGCTAAAGGGATAAGGTTCATTGGGGAAGAAGACCCCTTTTATAGGTGGGGAAAAATCCAAACGTTCTGCTCACAGCCCGCACAGAGCGGTACTACCGCTCCAAGGAGCGGTACTACCGCTAGGGCGGAAGTACCCCTTTAAAGAACAACAGCGAGGAGGCAAAAGGCCAGAAGAACCGTCGGAGCGGTACTACTGCTTGCGAGCTGTACTAAAAAAATACATCCGGGCCTACCACCGCAAGACTTGGGACGAGCTTTTGGTCTGAAGCGGTACTATCGCTGTAGGAGCCGTGGTAGTACTTCTCTGGAGCGGTAGTAAAAAATTACATCCGCTCCAATTCGCGGTAGTACCGCTGCAGCCTTTTCAGAACACCAAAACTGCCACAACTTTTGCAAACGGACTCCGAATTCGATGAAACCAAGTTTGTTGAAAAGGTAGCGACAAGGGCTAACACAATCTTCAAAGAAATATCAATAAGAATCAAATGAGAAAAGGCCCATAAGAAAAAGGAGAGAACCCTTCCTCGGAAAAGACCGGTAAAACCTCCAACACCGAAAACATCATACAAGATGCATGCGAACTCTGTTTTCGATGAACTCAAGCTTGTCATCAAGATGACCATAAGCTCTAAGACTCACAAAGAGAACCAAACAATAACCAAGAAAGATGATGCAAGGATGCAATGGTTTGAGCTCTCTACTAACGATACGATCAAGCTACCAACTTGAGAGCCCCCCTTGATAGTACGGCAAACGATCCTATAACCCGGTCTCCAAACTACCACCATGAGACCGGTACAATAGAAAACCTATCAAGGGCAAACCTTTTCCTTTCACATGGTCCACTTGAGCTAGATGATGACGATCTTGACTCCCTCAAGTTGGACCACCTTTCTTGATTGTGTTGCCTCGATGAAGACTACATGATTGCTCCCCCATAGTCCACTATGGGTGAGCCACTCTTCGGCACATCTTCACAAGTCCATTGTCACCACAATGGACGGCAAGCTTCAAGCACTTGATCTCTTCGCGATGATCCACTTGAACTTGCACACAGCAATCTTGATGAAGATCACCACTTGATGTCATCCTCTCCATAGGTTGAGTGATATCTTCCTCTTGACACAAGCCCATGAACACGTACCTAACCCCACATAGAACTCGCACATAGACCATGGGTTAGTACACAAAGCACAATGGACAATGCTTACCAAACCATGGGATCACTTGATCCCTCTCGGTACATCTTCTACGCTTTGTGAGTTGATCAACTTGATTCACTCTTGACTTAGTCTTGATCTAGCTTGAATCTTTCCAACTCTCTTCATTTGGATGATGTCTTGAAGGTAAACATGAATGATCACACAATCTTCTTCTTCAAGACATGCTTGCAATAAGCTCAACTCTCATATGACCAAGCTTTGGATAATTCCTTAATAGCACCTTGGTCAACACAAACTCTCCTTGAAACCAACACATGTACTCTAAGAAAGCCTATGGACAAAACCTTCAAATATAACCCAAGGCAACCATTAGTCCATAGAGATTGTTGTCAATTACCAAAACCACACATGGGGGCACCGCATGTCCTTTCAATCTCCCCCATTTTGGTAATTGATGACAATCACTTTCAAGAGAGTTTATATAATTAATTATGCATCACCATGCAATGCAACAACCAATAATGCATGCGTAGGAGCTGCGTATGCTTAGGAACAAACCAAAGCCAGAAGAGACAACTCTCTAAACTTCTCCACAAACAAAGCTAGAAGAGACAACTCTCTAAACTTCTCCACAAAACTCTCTGAAACTTCTCCCCCATTGGCATCGATTGCCAAAATGGGCTAAAAGCTTAGAAAGCCAATAGAAAATGTGTTCCTCCATAAATTGTGTATTTCTCAACAAGAGAGTGGAATGCAATACACATATCCAATGGTAAATACTTTGAGGAAGACAAACTATATTGAGGCCCAAAGATTGCAAAAGGTAGATATGCCACAAAGGCATAATCAAAGAGAGAAACAAGCAATCAAGCAATCAAAAGATACCAATTGAAGCAAGCTATCAAAAGATACCAATTGAACCAACTAGGCCAATGAACCTATGAGCCACATGAATAAAAGATATTATGATATGAGCAAAGGAGTGTTCTAGAGAAACTAGAGAGGCTCCCCATGATTTGTGCACACATAAGAATTTTTGTATTTGATACAAAGTGCACAAAATAGGATCATAGCTCCCCCAAAATCAACAGAAACTTACAACAAGTGCAAGTGAGCATATAGGAAACAAAGCCTAGTACTTGCAACAAATAGATGGTTGAGCAACAAGTAAAAGAGGCAACTTAAGAATGGGCTCAACCAAAATGATGTGTGTGAGTCAAGGCAATGCACTTGAGAAGACTAATGTAGCATTAATCATCAATAAAGTATTGAAAGAATGAGGCACACGGTGCAAGGCCTATCATTCCCACATACAACTAGCAAATGGGTTCACAAGCTAACTAATAAGCATATAAAGAACCTATGCTTGTGACAACCCGTGGTGAAGATAGAAGATGAAAGCCTCATCAAGACGAGGGATACCAATTAAGATGGAAAAAGCCTCATAGAGGTAAGCATGAGGAAAATAATCTTCACCACACAAGAGTGCATCAAGATGCAACGAGATATAATACACACTCAAGGCAAAAGCTTTCACGGAGCCACCAAAGAAATAACATAAGAAAGACAAGGTGGGCGTGAAAGAAAGGATATCATCTCGATATGCAACATTTCTCAAGTGTATAGGATTCTAGGTGGAAGAAATCATGATGATATATATATCTACAAAGAAGGATGTACACCCGAAATAGTTACAACACGAAGGAACAAGATATCCAAAAGGAAGCCATACATATACCAATAAGATATTTGCTTGGAAGCATAGCACATGGCTAGATATGGTCTTATAGTATATAAATGAATTCCTACCACACACCCATCAAAGACATCACAACTAGCAACATGAGATCATTGTTGAGATGCTTTGAGAAAGGAAACAAGTATCACAAGATGGAATGAAAATCATGCTAAAATGCAACCTACACAAGGTTGAATGCTAGAAAAGAATGCATGAAGAGATACTTGTTACCTAGATATCATTGGAAGGATGTAGTAGATACCAATTAAAGGTAGGTAGTAGTTCATTGATCATCCTAGCTTGACTCCAATAAGTACATGGTGACACCACCTTCCTTGTGAGTGAGCCGAGCGTCCAATGCATCTCCAATTGTTCCTAGAACAACAACACAAACAAAATGGTACCCAAACTCATTGGGACCAAAGAGTTAGAGAACCAACAACACGTAGGACAAACTCCAAATAAATATGTGCATATAGATATGAAAATGAATTTCATGCACATCTCATCCAATTTGAGACTTGGTGGAGTTCCCCCTATATATTGGGTCAAAGAAAGAAAGCATGCCAAAGATACTACACGAAGAAAATATGCATGCTCAAGACTTTCAAGAACCGATACCAAATGACAAAGAAATGCCAAGTGAAGAAAGGATACCAAATGAATTAATCATCACTTGGAGGATATCATTAAACGATACATCAAGGAATGAGATATCCATTGATACACTAAAAGAAAGATGAAAAACTCCCAAAAGAGAGAATGGTTCCAAACAAACCAAGCCCTCTACAAAGTTTCATGATGGCACAAAGCACCAAAAAGAAACGGCTTGCCTTCCACAAACACACACTTGATAAGGATCACAAGATGAGTGTTTTATAGAGAATAGGATAGCTCCCCCAAGACTAGTGCATTATAGAGAATTTGCATCTGAATACAAAATGCACGAGGTGGGACCACCACTTTCACTATATCTAGAAAACACTAGACAAGGTCAAGAAATAAACAAGATCCACAAGTGGTATGGAAGACAAAGGGAGTTGATACAATCCTTGGCAAGAGAAAAGGCAAATAAAAAGCAAAAGCCAATGTAAAGATGATCAATAAATTCTACCACAAAAGTGAGTACCAATTGTCAAAAGACAAGAAGTAAATGGAAATAATTCCCGGTGGTAGATAGCAAGGATATCCAACATCATCTTCACACCAACCAAAAAGGAAATTGCAAGTTGTAGAGGTAACATGCCACCTAGGAACAAGATAATTTACAATATCAACTCTAGATGACAATATCTCAAATGTACACATTTTCTAGGCTAGTAATATACACATAGCATATTACTGCCCCATAATGTGATACCAATTAAAGATAGACAAGAGGCAATTAAAGGATCCAACAAGAGATAATTAATGGGCTACTTAGAATTTGAATTTCACATGAGAAGACATACCACATAGCGACTAGATAATCTTGTAATATCGATACTAGATGGTATTCCTCATGTACACACATTTATAGGATTGTGAGGTGCACAAAGCACATCACTCCCCCATAATGGGATATTCCATTAATCTCTCACAAGAGCCAACTAAGATATGACCAAGATGCACAAAGGCTCAATGAATGACACACATGTACATGATGTGCAAACCAACACACACATACTTGATTGCTCAAGATAATCAAGTTGGAAGCACAACATATACAAACACATGCAAGGAACGAAACCAAACATGCAAAGGGGCAAGTAACTATCAATGTAGACACTTTAAGCACGAGTTACCGCAAGGAGGAACATTGGATATAACATAGAAACTTGATAATCCAAATGACTTGGCTTGAGACAATAAGAATGATGAAGTCCCCTTAATTCTTCATAATGTAGCCAAGTCTCCAATGACCTCCAATATCACCTATTGATCAAGTTTGAGCTTGTTGGTCCCCAACCAAGTTGGGTCCTAAGAGGTTAGTCACAATAGTCTTGGCTACCCAAATGGTTCTTTTCTTGACACCACTTTGAGCACCAACAAATTTGGAAAACACATTGCCAACATTATCCTTCCCAAGAGAATAGATGTCATCAATAATAATTGGGTTGGATAAGTTACCACTAGTGCATGAAGAGGCGAGGTGACCTTTCTCGCAACATAGGTAGCAACGTCTACTCTTTGCTGATTAGGGAAGCAAGCACTGGTTGGGTGGAAAGCAGGGCTTTTAGCTCTGCAAATGCTGCATCAGCTTCAGGAGTCCACTCGAACTTATCTGATTTCTTCATCAGTCGGTAAAGAGGTGGTGCCTTTTCACCGAGGCAAGAAATGAATCGACTTAGGGTGGCCAAGCAACCAGTAAGCTTCTGGACATCATGCACACACACAGGGCATTTCATTCGGAGTATAGCACCCACTTTCTCTGGGTTAGCATCGATCCCTCTTTCGGAAACGAGAAAAGCGAGTAATTTTCCGCCCGGAACTCCAAACGTGCACTTTGATGGATTAAGCTTGATATCATACCCTCTAAGGTTGGCAAAGGTTTTAGCAAGGTCAGTTTGTAGGTCGGAACCTTTACGTGACTTGACCATGATGTCATCCATGTATGCTTCCACATTCCGACTAATCTGAGTGAGCAGGCACTTCTGAATCATCTGCATGAATGTGGCTGCAGCGTTCTTCAAACCGAATGGCATTGTGACATAATAGAAGCACCCAAACGGGGTGATGAAAGCTGTCTTTATCTCGTCGGGTCTGTATAGACGGATCTGGTGGTACCCGGAGTAGGCATCCAAAAAGGACAAACGCTCGCACCCCGCAGTCGAGTCGACTATCTGGTCGATGCGAGGGAGAGGAAAGTGATCTTTCGGGCATGCTCGATTGATATTCTTGAAGTCAATGCACATGCAAAGTGAGTCGTCCTTCTTTGGTACCATGACAACATTGGCTAACCACTCGGAGTGGTAAATCTCTTGGATAAACTCAGCTGCCAAAAGCCGAGCCACCTCTTCACCGATTGCCTTTCTCTTCTGTACGGCGGACCGTCGAAGATGTTCTTTGACTGGTTTCACTTTTGGGTCGGCTCACAAACGATGCTCAGCCAGTCCCCTGGGAACACATGGCATCTCCGAAGGTTTCCATGCAAAGATGTCCCAGTTCTCATGGAAGAACTGGATGAGCGCTTCTTCCTATTTGGAGTCGAGTGTGGCTAAAATGTGAGTCGGAGTAGCACTGGGGTCTGTCGGGTGAATGTGGATCGACTTCGTTTCACCAGACGACTGGAATGCTGAATCGGTGGCTGGCTTCTTGGCTCGCAACAAATCACTCAGATCTGCATTTTCTGGTATTCTTGCAATTCTGCCACGGCCATCTGTGCATCGGCGATCTTTGAACCCTTCTGGAAGCACTCTTCTGCCTTCTTCCGATTACCAGTGATAGTGATCACCCCTTTGGGACCAGGCATCTTCAATTTGAGATATACGTAACATGGTCGAGCCATAAAACGTGCATAAGCTGGCCTACCCAGAATGGCATGATAGGCACTCTGGAAATCCACAACTTCAAATGTCAACTTTTCTTTGTGGTAATTCTTGGAATCACCGAAAACCACGTCGGGAGCAATCTGGCCGAGTGATGCAGCCTTCTTGCCTGGAATGACCCCATGGAAACTCATATTGCTTTCACTGAGTCTGGACATCGGAATGCCCATTCCCTTCAACGTCTCTGCATACAGTATGTTCAGGCCACTGCCACCATCCATCAGGACCTTTGTCAGTCGAGTGCCTTCGACCACCGGGTCGACCACCAGTGCTTGCCTCCCAGGGGTGGCTATGTGTGCTGGATGATCAGACTGGTCGAATGTAATGGCAGTCTGCGACCACTTCAAATAACTGGGTGTCACCGGAGCGACTGAAAGATCGTGGATGTCGCCTAGAGGGGGGTGAATAGGCGCTTTAAAATAATTACGGTTTAGGCTTGAACAAATGCGGAATAAACCTAGCGGTTAATTTGACAAGCACAAAACCTACAACAACTAGGCTCACCTATGTGCACCAACAACTTATGCTAAGCAAGATAAACAACTAAGTGATAGAAAGATATAAGACAAGAAACAATATGGCTATCACAAAGTAAAGTGCATAAGTAAAGGGCTCGAGTAAGAGATAACCGAGGCACGTGGAGACGACGATGTATCCCGAAGTTCACACCCATGCGGATGCTAATCTCCGTTTGGAGCAGTGTGGAGGCACAATGCTCCCCAAGAAGCCACTAGGGCCACCGTAATCTCCTCACGCCCTCGCACAATGCAAGATGACATGATTCCACTAAGGGACCCTTGAGGGCGGTCACCGAACCCGTACAAATGGCAACCCTTGGGGGCGGTCACCGAACCCGTACACTTTGGCAACCCTTGGGGGCGGTCACCGGTACCCGTCAAATTGCTCGGGGCGATCTCCACAACCTAATTGGAGAGCCCGACGCTTGCGCGGAGCTTTCCAGCACAATGATTGAGCTCCGAACACCACCAACCGTCTAGGGCGCCCAAGCACCCAAGAGGAACAAACTCAAGGGTACCAAGCACCCAAGAGTAATAATCTTCTCAACTTGTAACTTCAACGTATCACGTGGAGAACTCAAACCGATGCACCAAATGCAATGGCAAGGGCACACGGAGTGCCCAAGTCCTTCTCTCCCAATCCCACCAAAGCAACTAATGCTAGGGAAGAAAATGAGAGGAAGAAGAAAAGAAGAACACGAAGAACTCCAATATCTAGATCCAAGGGGTTCCCCTCACTTAGAGGAGAAAGTGATTGGTGGAAACGTGGATCTAGATCTCCTCTCTCTTTTCCCTCAAGAACTAGCAAGAATCATTGGAGGGATTGAGAGTTAGCAAGCTCGAAGAAGGTCAACAATGGGGGAAGAACACGAGCTAAAGGGATAAGGTTCATTGGGGAAGAAGACCCCTTTTATAGGTGGGGAAAAATCCAAACGTTCTGCTCACAGCCCGCACAGAGCGGTACTACCGCTCCAAGGAGCGGTACTACCGCTAGGGCAGAAGTACCCCTTTAAAGAACAACAGCGAGGAGGCAAGAGGCCAGAAGAACCGTCGGAGCGGTACTACTGCTTGCGAGCTGTACTAAAAAAATACATCCGGGCCTACCACCGCAAGACTTGGGACGAGCTTTTGGTCCGAAGCAGTACTACCGCTGTAGGAGCCGTGGTAGTACTTCTCTGGAGCGGTAGTAAAAAATTACATCCGCTCCAATTCGCGGTAGTACCGCTGCAGCCTTTTCAGAACACCAAAACTGCCACAACTTTTGCAAACGGACTCTGAATTCGATGAAACCAAGTTTGTTGGAAAGCTAGCGACAAGGGCTAACACAATCTTCAAAGAAATATCAATAAGAATCAAATGATAAAAGGCCCATAAGAAAAAGGTGAGAACCCTTCCTCGGAAAAGACCGGTAAAACCTCCAACACCGAAAACATCATACAAGATGCATGCGAACTCCGTTTTCGATGAACTCAAGCTTGTCATCAAGATGACCATAAGCTCTAAGACTCACAAAGAGAACCAAACAATAACCAAGAAATATGATGCAAGGATGCAATGGTTTGAGCTCTCTACTAACGATACGATCAAGCTACCAACTTGAGAGCCCCCCTTGATAGTACGGCAAACGATCCTATAACCCGGTCTCCAAACTACCACCATGGGACCGGTACAATAGAAAACCTATCAAGGGCAAACCTTTTCCTTTCACATGGTCCACTTGAGCTAGATGATGATGATCTTGACTCCCTCAAGTTGGACCACCTTTCTTGATTGCGCTGCCTCGATGAAGACTACATGATTGCTCCCCCATAGTCCATTATGGGTGAGCCACTCTTCGGCACATCTTCACAAGTCCATTTTCACCACAATGTACGGCAAGCTTCAAGCACTTGATCTCTTCATGATGATCCACTTGAACTTGCACACAGCAATCTTGATGATGATCACCACTTGATGTCATCCTCTCCATGGGTTGAGTGATATCTTCCTCTTGACACAAGCCCATGAACACGTACCTAACCCCACATAGAACTCGCACATAGACCATGGGTTAGTACACAAAGCACAATGGACAATGCTTACCAAACCATGGGATCACTTGATCCCTCTCGGTACATCTTCTATGCTTTGTGAGTTGATCAACTTGATTCACTCTTGACTTAGTCTTGATCTAGCTTGAATCTTTCCAACTCTCTTCATTTGGATGATGTCTTGAACGTAAACATGAATGATCACACAATCTTCTTCTTCAAGATATGCTTGCAATAAGCTCAACTCTCATATGACCAAGCTTTGGATAATTCCTTAATAGCACCTTGGTCAACACAAACTCTCCTTGAAACCAACACATGTACTCTAGAAAAGCCTATGGACAAAACCTTCAAATATAACCCAAGGCAACCATTAGTCCATAGAGATTGTCGTCAATTACCAAAACCACACATGGGGGCACCGCATGTCCTTTCAATCTCCCCCATTTTGGTAATTGATGACAATCACTTTCAAAAGAGTTTATATAAGGAATTATGCATCACCATGCAATGCAACAACCAATAATGCATGCGTAGGAGCTGCGTATGCTTAGGATCAAACCAAAGCTAGAAGAGACAACTCTCTAAACTTCTCCACAAACAAAGCCAGGAGAGACAACTCTCTAAACTTCTCCACAAAACTCTCTGAAACTTCTCCCACATTGGCATCGATGGCCAAAATGGGCTAAAAGCTTAGAAAGCCAATAGAAAATGTGTTCCTCCATAAATTGTGTATTTCTCGACAAGAGAGTGGAATGCAATACACATATCCAACGGTAAATACTTGGAGGAAGACAAACTATATTGAGGCCCAAAGATTGCAAAAGGAAGATATGCTACAAAGGCATAATCAAAGAGAGAAACAAGCAATCAAGCAATCAAAAGATACCAATTGAAGCAAGCTATCAAAAGATACCAATTGAACAAACTAGGCCAATGAACCTACGAGCCACATGAATAAAAGATATTATGATATGAGCAAAGGAGTGTTCTAGAGAAACTAGAGAGGCTCCCCATGATTTGTGCACACATAAGAATTTTTGTATTTGGATACAAAGTGCACAGAATAGGATCATAGCTCCCCCAAAATCAACAGAAACTTACAACAAGTGAAAGTGAGCATATAGGAAACAAAGCCTAGTACTTGCAACAAACACATGGTTGAGCAACAAGTAAAAGAGGCAACTTAAGAATAGGCTCAACCAAAATGATGTGTGTGAGTCAAGGCAATGCACTTGAGAAGACTAATGTAGCATTAATTATCAATAAAGTATTGAAAGAATGAGGCACACGGTGCAAGGCCTATCATTCCCACATACAACTAGCAAATGGGTTCACAAGCTAACTAATAAGCATATAAAGAACCTATGCTTGTGACAACCCGTGGTGAAGACAGAAGATGAAAGCCTCATCAAGACGAGGGATACCAATTAAGATGGAAAAAGCCTCATAGAGATAAGCATGAGGAAAATAATCTTCACCACACAAGAGTGCATCAAGATGCAACGAGATACAATACACACTCAAGGCAAAAGCTTTCACAGAGCCACCAAAGAAATAACATAAGAAAGACAAGGTGGACATGAAAGAAAGGATATCATCTCGATATGCAACATTTCTCAAGTGTATAAGATTCTAGGTGGACGAAATCATGATGATATATATATATATATATACAAAGAAGGATGTACACCCGAAATAGTTACAACGCGAAGGAACAAGATATCCAAAAGGAAGTCATACATATACCAATAAGATATTTGCTTGGAAGCATAGCACATGGCTAGATATGGTCTTATAGTATATAAATGAATTCCTACCACACACCCATCAAAGACATCACAACTAGCAACATGAGATCATTGTTGAGATGCTTTGAGAAAGGAAACAAGTATCACAAGATGGAATGAAAATCATGCTAAAATGCAACCTACACAAGGTTGAATGCTAGAAAAGAATGCATGAAGAGATACTTGTTACCTAGATATCATTGGAAGGATGTAGTAGATACCAATTAAAGGTAGGTAGTAGTTCATTGATCATCCTAGCTTGACTCCAATAAGTACATGGTGACACCACCTTCCTTGTGAGTGAGCCGAGCGTCCAATGCATCTCCAATTGTTCCTAGAACAACAACACAAACAAAATGGTACCCAAACTCATTGGGACCAAAGAGTTAGAGAACCAGCAACACATAGGACAAACTCCAAATAAATATGTGCATATAGATATGAAAATAAATTTCATGCACATCTCATCCAATTTGAGACTTGGTGGAGTTCCCCCTATATATTGGTTCAAAGAAAGAAAGCATGCCAAAGATACTACACGAAGAAAATATGCATGCTCAAGACTTTCAAGAACCGATACCAAATGACAAAGAAATGCCAAGTGAAGAAAGGATACCAAATGAATAAATCATCACTTGGAGGATATCATTAAACGATACATCAAGGAATGAGATATCCATTGATACACTAAAAGAAAGATGAAAAACTCCCAAAAGAGAGAATGGTTCCAAACAAACCAAGCCCTCTACAAAGTTTCATGATGGCACAAAGCACCAAAAAGAAATGGCTTGCCTTCCACAAACACACACTTGATAAGGATCACAAGATGAGTGTTTTATAGAGAATAGGATAGCTCCCCCAAGACTAGTGCATTATAGAGAATTTGCATCTGAATACAAAATGCACGAGGTGGGATCACCACTTTCACTATATCTAGAAAACACTAGACAAGGTCAAGAAATAAACAAGATCCACAAGTGGTATGGAAGACAAAGGGAGTTGATACAATCCTTGGCAAGAGAAAAGGCAAATAAAAAGCAAAAGCCAATGTAAAGATGATCAATAAATTCTACCACAAAAGTGAGTACCAATTGTCAAAAGACAAGAAGTAAATGGAAATAATTCCCGGTGGTAGATAGCAAGGATATCCAACATCATCTTCACACCAACCAAAAAGGAAATTGCAAGTTGTAGAGGTAACATGCCACCTAGGAACAAGATAATTTACAATATCAACTCTAGATGACAATACCTCAAATGTACACATTTTCTAGGCTAGTAATATACACATAGCATATTACTGCCCCATAATGTGATACCAATTAAAGATAGACAAGAGGCAATTAAAGGATCCAACAAGAGATAATTAATGGGCTACTTAGAATTTGAATTTCACATGAGAAGACATACCACATAGCGACTAGATAATCTTGTAATATCGATACTAGATGGTATTCCTCACGTACACACATTTATAGGATTGTGAGGTGCACAAAGCACATCACTCCCCCATAATGGGATATTCCATTAATCTCTCACAAGAGCCAACTAAGATATGACCAAGATGCACAAAGGCTCAAAGAACGACACACATGTACATGATGTGCAAACCAACACACACATACTTGATTGCTCAAGATAATCAAGTTGGAAGCACAACATATACAAACACATGCAAGGAACGAAACCAAACATGCAAAGGGGCAAGTAACTATCAATGTAGACACTTTAAGCATGAGTTACCGCAAGGAGGAACATTGGATATAAGATAGAAACTTGATAATCCAAATGACTTGGCTTGAGACAATAAGAATGATGAAGTCCCCTTAATTCTTCATAATGTAGCCAAGTCTCCAATGACCTCCAATATCACCTATTGATCAAGTTTGAGCTTGTTGGTCCCCAACCAAGTTGGGTCCTAAGAGGTTAGTCACAATAGGCTTGGCTACCCAAATGGTTCTTTTCTTGACACCACTTTGAGCACCAACAAATTTGGCAAACACATTGCCAACATTATCCTTCCCAAGAGAATAGATGTCATCAATAATAATTGGGTTGGATAAGTTACCACTAGTGCATGAAGAGGCGAGGTGACCTTTCTCGCGACATAGGTAGCAACATCTACTCTTCACTTTCTTCTCACTTGATTTCTCAACTTGAGAAGAATTAGCTTGAGTTTTCTTGGGAAGAGGCCTTTCTTCAACTTGAGGTTGAGAATGAGAGTGAACTTGTGGCTGCTTCCCTTGTTGCTTGTCGCTAATGGGCTTCTTCTTCAATGGGCAAGATCTAACATGATGCCCTTCTACTTTGCACTTGAAGCAAACAATCTTGGCCGAATTCTTGACTTGTTTTTGGCCCTTCTTTTCGTTCACTTTGGAATTCTTCTTATTGTTGGAGTTGAATCCAAGTCCACCTTTGTCATTGGGGGATTTTTGCACACTCAAGATATTGTTGAGTGTGAATTTCCCTTCATGACTCTTTTCCAAGTCTTTCTCCAAAGAAGTGACTTGGGCCTTGAGCTCTTTGATTTCCTCTTCATGGTTAGTCTCAACACAAGTACTAGAGGAAGTATAAGCTTCATCGTTAGAGCAACAAGGCAAGGAAAGCAATTCATCACAAGATGTAGCAATGTTATGCATAGATGAATCGCGAGGACTAGCACAAGGCAATATAGCATTTTGACCAAAAGTAGTGCTAGTGTCCACATGAGGCTCACTAGATGTTACCTTAGCAATCATGGCCTCATGAGCTATCTTTAGCACATTATGGGATACTAGAAGATCATCATTAGAGCTTGAGAGCTTTTCATGACTTTCTTCCAATTTCCCATAATTGCTAGATAGCAACTCAAGTTGAGCCCGTAGCTCAACACTCTCCTTCAAAATGGATGCTTCACAAGTAATAGAGTTAGTAGCACAAGCATCATCATTAACAACAAGAGGAGAGGACAACTTGGAAAGCTCTTTTAAATAAGAAGCTTCAAGTTGAGCATGAGACTCGATGAGTTTGGTGAGCTCACCCTTAATGATCCTTGAGCCATTTTCGAGGTGCTCAAAATCCTCAAGGAGTCTAGCATGAGCAACTGCAAGCTTAGCATTTTTAGTTTCAAAATCATTGGCCACCACAAGAGCTCTATCACGAGATTCCCTCACTCTAGATAATTCTAGAGCAAAAGTCTCCTCAAGAGATTCCTTGTTGGTGTGTTCAAGTTCAAGAGCTTGAGAGAGATCCGCAATCTCATTAGCGTAATCACGCTCATGACCTTCCATTTTATCAATGGTGACCTCATGCTCCTCAAGACGAGATTCCAACTCATCAATATATTTCTTGCCCTCAGTAGCAATAGACATGATTTCCATGAAGTTGGAACGAGCAATTTTATTCTTAAGAAGAGCTTTAAAAATCATTTCCCCTTAATTTTGAAGGAGGCAACATTATCATTCTCTTCATCGTAATCAACATCATCATCACTCTTGCCATCATCACAAGATATATTGGGATTCAAAGTGGGAGATACCTTTGAAGCCTTGGCCATAAGGCAAAATGCAATAGATGATGATGTAGGATCCGTTGATGCACCATTCAAGACCACATCTTGTTCCATAGGGTGTTGGGTTTCCTCTACATTGTTAGCACAACAATTCGAGGACATATATGCATTTTTATCATGGCAACAAGACATTGTAAACATATCATCATGAGATTTAGTCAAGAAATTTCTACATGATATGCAAGAACTATCAACACAAGCATGTGAAACATTTGGAGTGCTCGAAGTGTTAAAGCCCAAAGAAGGAGCATTGCAATAAGATAGTGATGAAGGATCATCCACAATAAACATACTATCATCATTGCAATGACCAACACTACTCACCATATCATTACCTTGTGGCAAACCACATGTAGGTGAAGTAGAAAAAGTTGAGAAGACTATACGGCCCGATGTGGAGGGAGAACAATTATCCCCACAAAACTTGGACACGACATATTTGTCTTGAAGCTTTGTCCACAACTCATGAGCATCCCGGAACGGCATGAGTTGAAATATAACTACATTGCTCAAAGCATCGAAAAGCACATTAGAAGCTTGAGCATTGAGATAAGAGTTTTTCTTATCCTCTAAACATAATCTTTGGGGATCCTTTGGAGGAGAAAAACCCATATCTACAATCCGCTCTAAATTTGGGTCCACGACCCTAAAGAGATTAAGCATGCGAATTACCCAAACATCAAAATTTGTGCCATCGAAACTAAGAGTGTTAGAGAATCCTAAACCCCTAGTCGACACCCTTACTCTCTAGGTGGTTAAGCCCTATAAAGAGTGACGAGGATCTGATACCAATTGAAAGATCGTGGATGTCGCCTAGAGGGGGGTGAATAGGCGCTTTAAAATAATTACGGTTTAGGCTTGAACAAATGCGGAATAAACCTAGCGGTTAATTTGACAAGCACAAAACCTACAACAACTAGGCTCACCTATGTGCACCAACAACTTATGCTAAGAAAGATAAACAACTAAGTGATAGCAAGATATAAGACAAGAAACAATATGGCTATCACAAAGTAAAGTGCATAAGTAAAGGGCTCAGGTAAGAGATAACCGAGGCACGTGGAGACGACGATGTATCCTGAAGTTCACACCCTTGCGGATGCTAATCTCCGTTTGGAGCGGTGTGGAGGCGCAATGCTCCCCAAGAAGCCACTAGGGCCACCATAATCTCCTCACGCCCTCGCACAATGCAAGATGTCGTGATTCCACTAAGGGACCCTTGAGGGCGGTCACCGAACCCGTACAAATGGCAACCCTTGGGGGCGGTCACCGAACCCATACAAATGGCAACCCTTGGGGCGGTCACCGAACCCGTACACTTTGGCAACCCTTGGGGGCGGTCACCAGTACCCGTCAAATTGCTCGGGGCGATCTCCACAACCTAATTGGAGACCTCGACGCTTGCATGAAGCTTTACACCACAATGATTGAGCTCTGAACACCACCAACCATCTAGGGCGCCCAAGCACCCAAGAGGAACAAGCTCAAGGGTACCAAGCACCCAAGAGTAATAAGCTTCTCAACTTGTAACTTCCACGTATCACGTGGAGAACTCAAACTGATGCACCAAATGCAATGGCAAGGGCATACAGAGTGCCCAAGTCCTTCTCTCCAAATCCCACCAAAGCAACTAATGCTAGGGAAGAAAATGAGAGGAAGAACGAAAGAAGAACACGAAGAACTCCAAGATCTAGATCCAAGGGGTTGCCCTCACTTAGAGGAGAAAGTGATTGGTGGAAACATGGATCTAGATCTCCTCTCTCTTTTCCCTCAAGAACTAGCAAGAATCATTGGAGGGATTGAGAGTTAGCAAGCTCGAAGAAGGTCAACAATGGGGGAAGAACACGAGCTAAAGGGATAAGGTTCATTGGGGAAGAAGACCCCCTTTTATCGGTGGGGGAAAATCCAACCGTTATGCTCACAGCCCGCACAGAGCGGTACTACCGCTCCAAGGAGCGGTACTACTGCTAGGGCGGAAGTACCCCTTTGAAAAACAACAGCGAGGAGGTAAAAGGCCAGAAGAACCGTCGGAGCGGTACTACTGGTTGCGAGCGGTACTAAAAAAATACATCCGGGCCTACCACCGCAAGACTTGGGACGAGCTTTTGGTCCGGAGCGGTACTAACGCTGTAGGAGCCGCGGTAGTACTGCTCTAGAGCGGTAGTAAAAAATTACATCCGATCCAATTCGCGGTAGTACCGCTGCAGCCTTTTCAGAACACCAAAACTGCCACAACTTTTGCAAACGGACTCCGAATTTGATGAAACCAAGTTTGTTGGAAAGCTAGCGACAAGGGCTAACACAATCTTCAAAGAAATATCAATAATAAGAAAATGAGAAAAGGCCCATAAGAAAAAGGTGAGAACCCTTTCTCGGAAAAGACCGGTAAAACCTCCAACACTGAAAACATCATAGAAGATGCATGCGAACTCTGTTTTCGATGAACTCAAGCTTGTCATCAAGATGACCATAAGCTCTAAGACTCACAAAGAGAA
Source organism: Triticum monococcum (assembly GCA_034509565.1). Lineage (NCBI taxonomy): Eukaryota > Viridiplantae > Streptophyta > Magnoliopsida > Poales > Poaceae > Triticum > Triticum monococcum. Next base: position 705,631,674 of record CM067847.1, read on the forward strand.
CCAAACAAGAACCAAGAAAAATGATGCAAGGATGCAATGGTTTGAGCTCTCTACTAACGATATGATCAAGCTACCAACTTGAGAGCCCCCCTTGATAGTACGGCAAACGATCCTATAACCCGGTCTCCAAACTACCACCATGAGACCGGTAAAATAGAAAATCTATCAAGGGCAAACCTTTGCCTTGCACATGGTCCACTTGAGCTAGATGATGACGATCTTGACTCCCTCAAGTTGGACCACCTTTCTTGATTGCGTTGGCTCGTTGAAGACTAGATGATTGCTCCCCCATAGTCCACTATGGGTGAGCTACTCTTCGGCACATCTTCACAAGTCCATTGTCACCACAATGGACGACAAGCTTCAAGCACTTGATCTCTTCGCGATGATCCACTTGAACTTGCACACGGCAATCTTGATGACGATCACCACTTGATGTCATCCTCTCCATGGGTTGTGTGATATCTTCCTCTTGACACAAGCCCATGAACACGTACCTAACCCCACGTAGAACTCTCACATACACCATGGGTTAGTACACAGAGCACAATGGACAATCCTTACACTACACCATGACAAAAAATTAAGGGCAATTAACTGCCGGGAATAAGCAAGAATTGGGGGCGAGTAACTGCCTGGAAAGCTTTATATGCCGGCAATGATGTATAGGTCAATGCATCTGCCAGGAATATGGAAGCTAGGTGGGCAGGCCATCTGCCGGCATCTTTTGGGGCGGCCCAATTGCCCCAAATTCATTTTGGGGGCGAACGCACTGCCCTTAACCAGTTGGCGCAGAATTAACGAATTGAGGCACAAAAAGCGCGCGAGGCAAGTCGCGGGAGAATGAAAAATTAGAAGACACTGGAAGCCCACCGTGGCCTTTTCCCCCTCCTCTTTCCCCTTCTCCACACACTTCATCTCAAAAAAACACATCTCGACGCTCTCCCTCCCTCAGCAGCCGCCCGCACTGCATCTCGCCGTCGCCGCCAAACCCTAGCGCCGCCGCCCCTCCGTCGACCCACCGCTGCCGCGCCCCCATCCCCTGCATCGACCCACCGCCGCCGCCCCTATCCCCTGCATCCACCTGTCGCCTTCATCCCCTGCATCGAGCCACCGCCGCCGAACCTGCATCGACCCACCGCCGCCGACCCCATCCCCTGCATCGACCCGGCTCCGACCCCATCCCCTGCATCGACCCACCGCCGCCCCCATCCCCTGCATCGACCCGGCGCCGCCGCCCCTGCATCCACCTAGCACCGCCGCCCCCATCCTCTTCATCCACACCGCAGGAGCATCCCCAATCCAGCCCGCCGCCCCTGCATCCACCCAGAACCACCGCCCCCATCCTCTTTATCCACGCCACAGGAGAATCCCCCAATCCAGCCGGACGCACCAGCATCACGCAATCCAGCGCCGCCGCCCCATCCCCTCCATCACCCCACATAGATGTCCCAGTGTACAGGCGAAGTTGAATTGAAAAGATCTCAGCTTTGTGGGATATACATACAAAAACTTTGATGCTGTGAAAGGATTAAAACATGCAGGTTTGTATCTTTGACATAATTTTGTATGTTGTGAAATATGGCTGGATTGCAAGTATGGATTTCTTTTCTAGTGTTATTGGCATTTTCTCATATCATACTCATTATGTTTTGTAAACTTATAAATGACAGTTTTTCATAGTATAAACATGCTATTAGGTAGCTTCACCACTTGATGAAAAATGACCAGTATCTAAGTGGCATACATGCTGTTTATAATCCTTTGTTGTTTATTAATCTATAAATGTTTGCAGATATGCAAAGGGGCTCATCACTAAAAAGGCCCTCTATTGGTGCTATATTCCCCAAGAACAACGCCTCCCAACACCCTTCGCCGTCCTCGCCCCTGGTTCACCTCCTCTGCCACCTACTCGTCAACTGATCAGCAGGAGCAGCAACAGCCTGAGAGTCGTAGATAGAGGTTGCACTGAGTTCTGTTCTCTGTTGTCACAGGTCTGCATTTAGAACATGCACAGTTTTTTTTGCTAAGGTAGTAAACTTGGCTATGAGCTATGAGTCTAATAGAAGATCCTTGTAACTTGAACTGTCAAAACATGATTCCTAATTTATGCCTATCAGGTGCTATTTAGAGTATATGACTTGGTACTTTTGATTTAGTTTCATTAATGATCTGGATGATAAACTGGACAAGTTTGTGGTACCTTTTGATATGCTAAATGTAAGATCATAACTGCATGCTAGTTGGTTATTGTTCTTCATCTAGGGTAATTATATTTTTACGCGTTCCAGGAACCAGCCTAAACCAGACTTTAAGGACAAGTTTAAGATCTAGGTTGGGAAGTGAAGAAGGTATCAAGCTGCAGCCATCAATAATTGAACAAGTGCCACTTCCAGCTTCTGGTGAGATTCTTGATCATAAGACATGATATTTTTTATATCATTTTGTGGTATCTTCTGATTTTAGTTTGAATACCTTGTAATTTGATTCTATCATTGCATGGTAATATTAGACTATATTTCGAATATTCGAGTGTTGCTCTGGTTTGTAATTATTGATTTGTGTTGGCTTGCGATAATTAGGCAAGGGTTCAAATTTAGTACAAGCAACTCGTGATGGACAAGAGTTGGATGGATCATGCTAGGTACAACATTAAGATGAACACGCTTTCCACTTTATATAATATTATCGAAGGAATATCTACTGATGAATCAATAATTGTAGGCATACAAAAACGTATATTGAAGCATGTGATTGAAAGTAGGAACCTAAAAGTTCTTTATTTTCTCCTGAGCAACTTGTACTTTCTATGGTTTTCCTAGTAGATAAAAAATGTGCCTACTTTCAAATACATGCTTAAGTCCTATTTTGAATCACAAACAGCAACTCCGTTTCTTAGATAATTCTGCAGCTACTACTTAAACTTTGACAGACATTTATGTGCCTGCAAACTCTTTCTGAAAGCAAGCAGCAAACTTTCCACCCTCAAGGCATCAACACCATCTTCTTTTGATTTTGCACTGCCCCTGTTTTATTCTTGTGTACGGCCCTACACACTAAATAGGAAAAACATGTACAAGAAAACAGAATGGTGGACACCCTGCATTGCTACTTGGATTGCTAGTAATTGATCCCTGGCTGCAGTTTTTGAATGTTCTATTTACTTAACAGCAATCAAGAGAAATTATACTGCACCAAACAAGATGGCTATTGGTATATATTTATAGTGATTGGTTACATTGATTTTCCTAGTGATGCATCCACAGTGCACAATCTCTTCTTATGAGTACATCCATGCATTCTGTCTGTGCCTTGTGGAATGCATACAGGGTGACACACATGTGTCTCTTTCATTTGGTTGAGTCGATTTTCCTTTTCAGCCGATGCAACATATATGTTTGGAACATGTGTTCTTCTGAGCTGATCTATTTGGCCATTTCTTTTTTTTACAGGTCACCGGCATAATGCCTTTGCATCCACAAATGCGGTGTGTTTGGTGAGCTAAAAGGATCTTCTGCTGGGATATGTTTACACCTAAAACCAGATTGTGTATTTTGTGCTTTTTTCTATGATGTACTACTTTGAGTTGTGAACCTACAACTATACGCATGTGTGCATGTAGACCTGATGGATAGTTGTGCTTTTGGTTGTCTTGTTACTGGACTTGTATGCCTGTGTGTGCATGTAGGCACACATAATGGATCTTTGTGCTAGCTTTTAGTTGTCCTGGACTAATGATGTATGGATGATGGATTGCTCATAATTAGTATATGCACTATCTCTGAAGTGTGATGCTATCTTTATTACTGTATGCATGTGTGTTTTATATATAGATGGCACAGAATGGACTGAAGATAAATCATAGCTGTCGAAATACATACAATATGGGAGATTTGTGTGGTTGCAGTGAAGAAAAATACAGGCAGATTGGCTGCCGGGAAATCTTCTAACTGCCCTGTATAATCAGCCCGCCGGGGAAGATCTGTACGCCGGTAATAGTGCTAACTGCCGGTAAAGGCAAGAATATGAAGGGCAGAAATTATGTCGGCGTATAGGGTAACTGCCGGGAATTCCTTTCCCTGACAGGACTTTCAAGGGCGGTTTGTAGTTGCCGGCAAAAGACTTTCCCGGCAGTTATTCTGCCTCCAATGGCCTGTTTTCCCGGCAGATATTATGACCTCTAATTTTTGGTCATGGTATAGTGTTACCAAACCATGGGATCACTTGATCCCTCTCGGTACATATTCTACGCTTTGTGAGTTGATCAACTTGATTCACTCTTGACTTAGTCTTGATCAACCTTGAATCTTTCCAACTCTCTTCATTTGGATGATGTCTTGAAGGTAAACATGAATGATCACACAATCTTCTTCTTCAAGACATGTTTGCAATAAGCTCAACTCTCACATGACCAAGCTTTGGATAATTCCTTAATAGCACCTTGGTCAACACAAACTCTCCTTGAAACCAACACATGTACTCTGATCACACAATCTTCTTCAAGACATGCTTGCAATAAGCTCAACTCTCACATGACCAAGCTCTGACTAATTCCTTAATAGCACCTTGGTCAACACAAACTCTCCTTGAAACCAACACGTGTACTCCAAGAAAAGCCTATGGACAAAACCTTTAAATATAACCCAAGGCAACCATTAGTCCATAGAGATTGTCATCAATTACCAAAACCACACATGGGGGCACCGCATGTCCTTTCAGCGACCATGTTCACTTCTCTGTTGATGACTTTCAATCGACTTTTGCTCTCAACGTCAGCAAAAATCATCAGAGTGGAATTCACGTGGGGATAACCATCATCACCTTCTTCCTCATCCTCAGCCTTGTCTGCTTCCTTCTTCTTTTCCTTGGGATGTTTTCTCGGAATTGCTGGATTAGGAGTCGACACTACCGAGTGGTGTGCTTCAGATAAATGAAATTACCCTCTTCATCTTTTTTGGTGTGGATGTGGCACGGCAGATCCAGCACGTCATTTCCATCTTGATCTTTTACTTTCTTGGGGTTCCATGGCCCTTTGGGATTCCCCTTGAACTTGTCTTGAACCACAGCTGAGGCTTCACTAGGAGCAGCTGGCTCGGCCTTGCGCTTCTGTTTCCGACCGGAGTTTCCTCCTCCGGCTTCATGGGCGACTGCTTTGTGCTTTCCACTCCGGAGTCGTTCTTCTTCTTCACCATTGGCATACTTGGTGGCAATCTCCATCATCCGAGTTAGAGTCATATTTCCTGTCTGACCGAATTTCAGATTCAACTCCCGATACCTGACACCTTCCTTAAAGGCACAAATTGCCTGATGATCAGACACATCCTCCACCGTTCGGTGCAGGGTGATCCATCTCTGGATATAATCCCTCAAAGTTTCATCCGGTTTCTGAACACAACATTGTAATTCTGTCAATCCTGCTGGCCGTTTGCAAGTGCCCTCGAATGTTCTGACAAACACTCGGGCGAGATCTTACCAAGTATAAATACTGCTAGGTGCCAACTGATTCAGCCATGCTCTAGCCGAGCCCTCCAACATCAGAGGAAGGTGTTTCATGGCCACTTCATCATTGCCGCCACCAATCTGGATAGCCACTCGGTAGTCTTCAAGCCAGGTGTCAGGCTTGGACTCACCAGTGAACTTACTGACTCCAGTCGCCAACCTGAAGTAGGGGGGAATCACTGCAGCCCTGATGGCTGTGCTGAAGCACTCTGGACCTGAGACATGCACCCTACTGCTGGTTTGCGGATCCCTGTCATGGCCCTCCTGGTGAGCTCTGTTTCTGTCGACCAAGCACTGAACGAGAATAGATCTCGCATCAAAGCCTGGCTCCCTGGGGTCGACTGGAATCCCTCGCCCAACGTTGTGAGGGTGCCTGTCTTCATGCTGCCGAGGCACGTATGACCCACTCCTTGGGGGAGGCTTGGGCACTCGACGACGATCATCGCGATCGACTCAGTGATCATACTGCTCACGATTTCTGTACTAATCTCGTTGATCTCCACGTCCCTCACGCCTCGGGGGCGATCTTGGGCTGTGGGCCGACTGAACTGTGTCTGCAACCACGGATCTGCTATGGATCCTATTCCGTGACTGAGATACGGCTGTGTTCTGTTCTCCCGCCGCTCGGAGCAAAGCTCGGATCTGCACCAGACATCGGCCAGCTTCTGATTGGGAAGGTTGGATCAACTTCGCTATCCGGGCAGCAGCTGCTAGATTCTGGATCGGGGTTCGGTATACCTAAGTTGGAGGTGGAAAAAGCTGGCGTCGACTAGATTCGGGAGCACGTTGCCGAGCGCGATCGTCGAGTGCGCGCTGGAGGTTCTCCAGTCGAGTGCGCTCAGCCAAGTTGGCCAAGCGCGCCTGCTCCAAGGCCTGGGCCTCAGGGGTTTCTCCAACAATAGGAGTGTGCAGTGCATCCATGTTCCGGCGGCGAAGTTCCTCCCTCTACTGCGAAGAGAGGGGTTCGGGCGGTACTCTTCATGAACGCGCGACGGATCGCCGTCCCCATCACCTCCGTCTTCACGGGTGAAGCCAGGAGGACCGCGTAGTCCATTGACCATCAAAAATTCTGCCGCTGGGTCACTGTTGTCGCACTCGGATGCAGTCTCTACGGAGCCAGTCAACAGATCGAACAAGCCGTAGAGAGTTTCTTCGGGCTCGATTGCCGCGACTTGAGGGGTGGCTGACTGGCAGGTCACCGCATGCCTCACCCACCGCTGAAGCCTCGACCGACCGAAACGTTTGCTCCGGCGGGCCGCAGGGAGGGGAAAGCTGCTGGAGCTGACTGATACTGGGTCGACGGCTGCCGCAGGAGGACGTCGTGGACGCACGTGCGAAAGTGCGTCGCCCCGCGGACGGGGAGCGCGTCGACGTCGAGTGGAGCCTCCTGAAGCCAAGCGGAGTCGTCGGCGATAAACACGAGCGCGCCGAGACGGATCTCGCGGCCCTCAGCCAAACCTCCGCCTGAGAGCATGATGATGGGGATTGGAAAACTTGCAACTTCTCCAAAAAATCGCTAAGACACCTGCCCCAAGGTGGGCGCCAATTGTCGTGGTTCTAAGCCTGACAGTAGAATAGGGGGGTAGGAATGTGAAGGCAAGATCCTAGCTATGGAGGAGTTGTACACGCGAGTTTTTACGAGTTCAGGCCCTTCTCGGAGGAAGTAACAGCCCTACGTCTCGGAGCCCGGAGGCGGTCGACTGGATATACGCGTGTGAATTACAAAAGGTGTGAACCCTTGTCCCAGAGGAGGGGTGGCTTATATAGAGTGCGCCAGGACCCCAGCTCCCCTCCGTTACACAGGGTTCAATGTTCATAAAGGAGGAGCGTTACTGGTAACGTCCGGAGTAAAGTGCTATAAATGATTATTAAAGCTATGACTTAAATCCTGACCGTTGCGGAGTGAGTGGCTTCACATCTTCTGGTGGCTGAGTGGTTGTTCGCATGGTCGAGTGTCTTCAAAGCTGTCGAGTGGAACATAACTTCATGGTCGAGTGGATGATGATCTCTCTTCGACTGCTTCTGGTTATTTTAGAGATGTCCTTGGGGAGGGTATTTTGGACAGATCCATGACCCTACCCTAGGTACATAGCTTCGTCAGGCAACAAAGCCGATTTGATTTGGGGACGACCACACAGCTAACTTAGTTGTGGCGGTTGTTGGCAGTTACCCGCCATACATACACTACTAGGGAAAAGCCTATACACAGAATTTTACCAGTAGCGTTGTACAAAATCAAGCGTTGCTGCTACTTAGTAGCAGCACGCGTGAATAAACCGCGCTACTGCTATGACTTTAGCAGTAGCGCGTACTAGCGAAAAGCGCTGCTACTACGTTCGAACTGGGCGCACATGGCTAGCCCAACCTAGCAGTAGCGCGTATAATGGCCCAGCGCTACTGCTAATCTCCTTAGCTGCAGCGCGCTTATGTGTAAAGCGCTGCTGCTAATGGAAATAAAATAAAGTGAAAAACAAGTAGAAAAGTAAATGAAAATGAAAGAAATAGAAAAAGGAGAAAGGGAAAAAATAAAATGTAAAGAAAAATAAAAGAAAAAAGGGAAAAAAGGAGAAAGGAATAGCAGTAGAAGGTTTCAGTAAACGCGCTATAGCTAACTTAGCTATAGCGCGTTTCCGGAAACGCGCTACCGTTACGTTTCACTTAAATAGCGGTTTCCCCCCACCCCGCCCCCCGGCCACCAATACTTCCCCAAATCGTCCCTCGCCCTCGCCGCCGTCTCCTCACCGTCACCGCCCCGAGGCCGCCCTCAGCCTCACCGCCGCCGCCCGAGGCCGCCCTCCACGTCACCGTCGGCGCCCTCCACCTCACCGCCGCCCGAGCCTGCCCAGGACCGCCCTTGCCCATGCCCGAGCCCGCCCTCTCCGCCCCTGCCTCCATCACCGAGCACCTCCCTGCCACCGTCTCTCCCCTCTCTGTAAGTCCCCCACCCCTCCCCCTCACTCATCTCTCTCTCTATTTTAGAGAAAAAATTAGATGTTAATTAGATGTTTTTCAGTTAGGGCACTAGAGTTTTGCTAGGTTAATTAGGTTAGTAGTGCTGCTAGTAGTATTGGTACAGTAGGTTAATTAGGTGATGTTAAATGAATAACCTAAATGAATGAAATTAGTAGTTAACTGAAATTTTTTTCCTTTCATCATTATAGAGCACTAAAGTTAACTGAATTTTGTTCTATTAGTAGTTAAATGAATTTTCTTCTACACTGTTTGCACATGTGGTTGCTCGTGTATATTTGGATAGTGTTTGCAGGGAATGATGCTTAGTGGCCTATGTTTTGCCGGAATGTTGATTCATTTCTTTTCCGACAAATTTCAGGTTCTCGATTTGTCCACTTTTTAGCAAAGCTCATGCCGAATTTTTCCGTGAATTTCGGCATGACTTGTGCTACAAACTAGGAAATATCGAGTGCCCGTGATTTGCCGCACCAGGAAGGAGTCAACATTCCTGCAAAACAATAGGCCTTTTTATGTCATTATTCATTTTATTAGGTCTAGAATTAATTGACTAGATTTAATCATAGGAAACATGGCTAGCAATGATGAAGGACAGGGTTCTGGTGATTGCGACGACGCCTACCGGGCGGCAGACGAATTTTTTAGCCTTACCGATGATCAACCGATGTTATTGCTGGGCCCACCGGTGACATCGGGGACTGAGACCGACATGCAGACTGGTGCTGAGACTGAGACCGGTGCTCAGACTCAGACCGGCATCGAGACCAGCGCTGAGACTAAGACCGGCGCTGCCTCGGGGAGCAGAGCCGGTGTAGAACCGAAAGCAAAGAGGCAACGGGTTCCTAACAAACTCAGGACTACTAGAGTGGTGGTCACGGAGGTGGACGACGGCAATTTTGAGCCAACGGCGCCCGAGGAAGCGCGTCGATGCTACGGCAATCAAATAGGCTGCATCGTACGGACAACCGCCACCATCAACGATGAGAAACTATAGAAGATAGAAAATATGAGGAGCTCCCTCCTAAAGAAGTTTCACCAGATATTCTTGTTCCCGGGCCGGAATGAGAAGGATTATAAAGATCCAGATGAGGACCCAGCAATGAAGAAGATAAACAAACACGCCATGACCAAGTTTAGCGACGCGTTGGCCGCCTGGAAAAATCGAGTGAAAGCAAGGATCATCGACAAGAAGGAACCCTACTCCGAGATTGTAAAGGATAATCCGACAATCACGGAAGAGCAGTTTCAAATATTCAAGGAGGCTTGCGAGGCCGAAGATGCCAAAAAAGGTCTAAGTACATGTAAGGGGCTTCAAGAGAGGAACATTGGGAGCCACCACCTCGAAAGCCGTGGTTACGGCGGAAAGAGGTCCAAATGGGCCAAGGAGGACGCGGAAGCCATGAGTCTGGGCATCCCAGACCCCTTGGCGGAGTTCACCGTCCCGCAGGAGCGTGACGTCCTGAGGGCCCGGCACCGTTGGGACCTAGTGAAAAAGGTTTACGAGACAACACCGGTCATTACAGAGTTCATGAGACTGCTGGTAATTTTAGTTTCTGATCAATTTGACTGCACACGTTAGTCATATTTGTAAACGATCGTTGTGCCTTTTGCAGAGAGAGCAGCACAGGATTGCGGCCGAAAGCGACTCGCCGTCTGAGGCATTGGCGAGGCCCAAGTGGGACACTCCATTCAACCGGGCGTTGAACATATTGAAACAACAACCGGTGGATACTCGACCGTCGTATGGAAGCGTGCACGGTGTCGGAGACGGCGCCACGTGGAAGAAGTACTACCGTGAGACAACGGAGGAGAGAAAGGAAAGACGGAGGTTAAATGAAGAAAACATCAACAAGAGGGTTGAGATTGCGGTTGAGAAGAAATCAACTGAGATAGCCGCAACAGCGGTAGCTGCCGCAAAATAGGTGGCTTTAGATATTTCTACTACCTTGGTTCCGGCCATTTTCAATTGGACCAGGCAAAATCCAAAAAAAGATGCAGCGGACTTTCCCCTTGCTGACTTCTTGGCGGGGAGCAGCTCGACTAGCGTTGCACCAGCATCTGCAGCTGCACCTGCTCCTGCACCGGCTCCCGCACCGGACGTGCTAGGCGATGCTTCGTCTTTGGCTGAGCTCGACCCCCTCACGGTATCTGTCACACCGGCCCCCTTCAATATAAATGTATAATCTCCCGTTTTCGTTGCCTTTCAGATGTCTCATGTCGCAGATTTTCTTTGCAGGCCGACGAAACCCCATGCACCATATTGTACACCATCGGCGACCAGAAGGTGGACGTGGGGAAGGCGACGATAATGGAGCCGAAGGAACCATTGTTCCACAGCTGGCCGATCCCCCCGAACGTCTTCAAGGTTTCCGTGGCCAGTGTCAAACCGGGCCACGAGAATTTGCCTCCTCCAGTACTACTGGGGGATGACGACGAGACACCGCGGCGGCTTGGTGATTGTTGCAATGCTGGGTGAGTCATGTTGTGGCCAAAGAGTCTGCTTCGTCTGGAGGCGGCCGGGAGCACACCCACGAGCACGCAGCCTCAGCAAGGTATGAACATCAACACCCCACCTACCCAATTATCGTCGGGTGTTGGGTTGGGTGATAGCGGACGGGGTAAGGAGGAGGCTCCATTAGTCGCTGATGACGTCGCCATGGATGAGGATGAGGACGACGATGGCGCTGCTGAACAGTATGTCTATACTGGCGCCTCCTCAGGGTTTGAGCGTCATGAGTCCGTGCCTGAATTGCCGTCTCAACATATTATGGACGACCTTCCAGTAGTAAAGAAGTTTAGGAAGAGAGCGAGGAAAGGCAAAAAAAGTTGTTTCTATGATCCAGCCGCCTCAGCAGCCTCGGCTTCAGGACCGTATAGATATCCCCGGTGCGGATAAATGGCATATCCCCGGTCAACCAATCCTACCTGCAACAGCGCTACGGGCCAGATTCGGCGATCTAAAGAGACTTCATGACGATGTGCTGCGGGTAGAGACAGACCTCATCGCCTCGAAAGATCCAGGATACCCACTCTACGTGGTTAACGTTCCGCGGCAAATCTCGTACGTCGATAGCTTCCCCGCGGATAAATTTTTCCTCTGATTCGATTACATATTCGACATGTTTCACGTGAACAAGCTGGATTTTACATTTGTCCGCCTTTATGCCTTGCACATGAAGTACATCATCGGGGTTGAGCAGATATCTCATATCTGGGTCGCTAACCCGTACTACATGCACGAGGGCTTCTTGGGAGTCTGCGCAAATCACCGTGAATACGCGAGGGATTACATCGTCAGTTTCATGCTCACTAATAAGGACAAGGGGGCGATTCTCGTGCCTTATCATCCCGTGTAAGTCATCCGTGCTGCTATCCTTCCTTCGATTTCAATCATTCATTTGCACGGTGGAGGCTAATTAATTTGAGGACTTATTTTGCGCAGCGGCGGGCGCGCTGTCCTCATCATCCTCTACCCCCGATTCTCCCACGCTCTTTACTTGGACTCGTCGAAGAACATTCACAAAAAGGATTACACCCACATCAAGGTTGTTCTCGACAGTGCTATGTTTTACTACCAAGCAAGGGGTGGAGAGGCCAGGGACAAGAAGAGAAGGGGCGGCAGGGTCGCCTTCGGCCATAAGACCGACTTCTGCTGCATCCAGCAACCGAACGATTCTCTTAATGATGGATTCTATGTCCTACACCACATGCTGGAGTACAGACGGAATCACTAGAACCTTCGCATGTCACCTAGATCTGACGATGCCCATATTCTGCAATGGGCAAAGGACATAGGAGATATCGAGGATCATCGACTTCGAGCTGAGTTCTATAACATCCAGCGCGAACTTGCCCAAATCATCATGAAGGAGGTCGTCGAAAAAACAGGGATGTTCTACGGAGAAGGACAAATGTCGCGGGAAGACGTCCAAACATGGATAGCCTCTCAGCGTCTCGACCTGAAGCCTTTCACTAGGCTCGGGGACTATCTCCCTGACTTGGATGGATGGAACGACATGTTGGAGTGATTGTCGATATATGACAATGTGTCCGTTTAGTCCATACTTTCTGTATGACAAAACTTTGAGTTATGCACGGTGAAACTTTATTTGTGATGTAATTAAACAGTCCTCCTCCTCGACTGGCGAAAATCACTCTAGTTAGGGCATTTTGGGGTACGATGAACTTTGTTATTTATGCTTATGATATGTTGTTTTTATTTTTGCCAAGTCTGTATCTTTCTGTTGCTCAACTATATATGTTGTATATCATCGACTCATGTGATGATGCAGGTGCATAGATCATAGATGGCAAAGAAGTGCTATGCCAGGAGTATATATACAACAAGTGGCCGGAGTGTCAGGCCCTTCCGGTTTCCGAGCGACAGGCAGTAGTTAGTTTAGAGGTTCACGCTAATGCGAAAGAGGGATACGAACTCATGTTAAAAAAGTGATAGCTCTTCTCGCGTATATCATTGTTTAGATAGATGACGATGTATTTGCATATCATTCGAGACTTGTATCGCTATTTTCGAGATGATGATGAGAGACCACTTTGTGTTGGATGATGATTATGATGATGACATGATTTGATGAGACTAATTGTATGTATATGCTATGATTACATTTGTATGTGTATGATATGCTAAAGATTATTGTATAAAGCCTATTCAAATACAAAACAAATACGAAACAAATATGCAGGAAAAAAACTAATAAATAAACTAGTAGTAGCGAGGGGGGAAATTTAGCAGTAGCGCCGCATTGTCAGTAGCGCGTTCCAACAAACAGCGCTGCAGATAATATCAGTAGCGCCCTTTCCCAAAGAGCGCTACAGCTATTCATGTATAGCACTAGCGTGGGACAACCGGCGCTGCTGCTATACGTTAGCTGTAGCGCCTTATTAGTAGCACCGGTGCCCGTGTTACTGAGAGGCCAAAACCCTCGCTGCTGGTAGGCTTTTCCCTAGTAGTGATAATATATGTATAATTTTTTTATGCCGGTTGCAGGCATTAAACTATGGCGAGTAGTACAGTGCTCCCGCCTGTGTTGCCTTCCAGAGCAGTGGCGAGCTATTCTATACGCCCGCCATTGATCACATTCACCACATGGCAATGCTCAGCGGTGCTTATTTGTGGCGGGTATTTTCGGCACCCGCCACTACTGGTCCAGTAACTCTGGCGGTCGTGTTGTGTCATCCATCACTGCTTGGTTTTAAAAATAGTTGTGGCGGGTGCCATCCCTCGCACACCACTAATTAAGGTTCACCTATAAGCCTTTTTTCAGTAGTGCGAGTTAGACAAGTCAAAACTTATGTCACACCAGCAAGAAAACCACTTCGGGTTGAGTGGCGATCCATACTTGTCCGTGTTCTGAATGATGAATAAAAAACGTACATGTGATGCGACGCGAATATGAAAACCAAAGCGCAAGTACAGGGAGTGTGCGTCCCTGAAGCCAAAGGCCTACGTCTCGGGTAGGAGGTTGCACAAATCTTTGGCACCAACACGAGCCAGCTGTGTGCCTCCTCCTGGATTGTGGAGAGAAGGAAAGGGGTAGACGATTGTTCTCCGTTGAAGATGCAGGTGTTTTGGAGCCACCAGGAGGTGAGAAGGATCAGAGTTGATAGGCTGCGACGATTGCAGGAGGGAGCACTACCCATGATTGCCGCCAACCAACTAAGGGGGAATCCACGGAGGGGATGACCGCAGTGGAGCGACACCAAGAAGAACCTCCTACCAAACCTGGCGAGAGAAAGTGCATCCAACAAGCATATGTGCATGGACCTCGGCTCCTGGCCACGTGAAGGGCAAGCTGGGGCATGTAGCAGGCCGCACCGAAACAGTTGGTTTTTCATTTTAGGGTGAGAGAGCATTAGAGTTGGTAGTGGGTTTTTTTTTAACATCAGTACATACACAAGCATTAGTAGAAAAAGGGTCAAACGTGAAGCACATTAGTGCCGGTTTGTATTTGAGCCGGTACTAATGGTACCATTAGTGCCGGTTCGAACGAATTTGCATTAATGCCGGTTCGTGTTGAACCTTTAGTACCGGTTAGTGGCACGAACCGGTACTAAAGGGGTGATGGCGGGCTGGCGTCAGGCCGGGGCCCCACGATCACCTTTAGTACCGGTTCGTGGCACGAACCGGTACTAAAGGGGTCTGACCTATAGTACCGGTTTGTGACACAAACCGGCATTATAGGGCAATTTTCAAACTCTACCCCCCTGGATCGCCTTTTCAGTTTTAAAAAAAATAAACGAAAATGATGGAAATGTCAAAAAAATAAAAGAAAATAAGTTTCCTTTGTGATATGTGGTCTAGTTGTTGGTAAAATTTGCAAATGTGAATTTTGACTTTATTTGCAAAATCTCTCTGAAATTTGTAAAAATGTGCATAACTTTTGCATACTAACTCGGATGAAAAAAAAATTTATATGAAAAATCATCTACTCGAAAAGTTACATCCAAATTTAACCGGGGAAACCCCGTTAAACATTTTTTAAATCCTCAAAAACCTAATAGAAAAAAAGTTATGGGGTTTTTAAGATCTAGAGTGGAAAAAATTGAAAAATATTCAAACAGTGGGCAAACTGTGGTCAAACAATGGTCAAACTAATTATTCTAGAATATTAGTGTTACTAAATAATTATTTTAGTTATTTCAATTTTGGTCAAACTATGGTCAAACTATGGTCAAACTGTGGTCAAACAATGGTCAAACTAATTATTCAAGAAATATTAGTGTTACTAAATAATTATTGTTTTTTAAAACAATAGTTTCAAACTCAAACAGTGAAATGTGTCACTTCATGCTCAAGCAAAATTCCTGAAGGTTAATAGGATTGACGTCTTACTATTGTTAGGAAAACAACAAGTGCAGACTTGGAGCGAGGGAGAATAGAACCCGGAAGTTAAGCGTGCTCGGGCTGGAGTAGTGAGAGGGATGGGTGACTGGTCGGGAAGTTAGATGATTTGGAATGAGTGATCCACACTTGAGCAGTTAAGAGAGGTGATTAGAGACTAAATCTTCAAATAATTCAAAAAAATTAAAAAAAACAAAATTTTTTCCAAAATTTTCAAAAAAACCTTTAGTATCGGTTGGTAACACCAACCGGTACTAAAGGTCCCCCGTACCAGGGCGCGAGCTCACGCCACGTGGTGGCACTTTAGTGCCGGTTCGTGCTGAACCGGTACTAAAGGGGGGGGCCTTTAGTGCCGAAATAATAGTGCCGGTTCCATAACCGGCACTAAAGGCCCTTACGAACCGGTGCTATTGCCCGGTTTTCTACTAAAGTCAGACCCCTTTAGTACCGGTTCGTGCCACGAACCGGTACTAAAGGTGATCGTGGGGCCCCGGCCTGACGCCAGCCTGCCACCACCCCTTTAGTACCGATTCGTGCCACGAACCGGTACTAAAGGTTCAACATGAACCGGCATTAATGCAAATCCGTTCGAACCGGCACTAATGGTACCATTAGTACCGACTCAAATACAAACTGGCACTAATATGCTTCACGTTTGACCCTTTTTCTACTAGTGCAAAATCAGAACTATGAGACAGCTATGTCGAGGAACATTTCCCACGGCCCAAATGCTCGGTAGCCTCTAAGGACCAACCACTTGTGTCTGCCATTACGTATCATCTGAGAGCAAGAACACGATCAAGAACAACAACAGACGTAAATCCTAGTTTATGCCCCTGGCGTGAACTAGGCGAGGGCGCGAGGCCACGATCGCAGCGGAACAATGAGGGCCAGGCCAGTTCACATGCATTCGCTGTTTTGTTTACGGTCGATGGGTGTTTCCTTTTTTTTCTCATGTGATATTTTTCTTTGTTTGTTGTTTTACTCTTTCAGATATGGTTTTTCTTCCAATTTGTTTTGTTGATATTTCTTTTGCACATTTTTTTATAGTTTTTGTATTATAAGCATTTTTCAATTGTACGGTGTATATTTTTCAAATACACATTGAACTTTTTAACATACAATGACCATTTTTTAAATATACATGTTGAACAATGTTTTAATATACGATTACATTTTTCCATGTATGGTATTTTTTTCTAATGCACACTGAACCCTTTTGAACTACACATCAAAGTTTTCTTTTTTTAATGTATATTTAAAAATACTTTTCAGAGGAAACCTGAGAGCAAAAGGCGAATTAAACCTAACCACGCCGGTGTGCCGCCCCATTAGGTCCTTCCCGGTGCTTCATCGTGTACAGGTGCTAGTGTCACATAGAGAGAGAAAATGATGGGGCAAAGTAATTAAAGAAGAGAGAAACATTATGATGACCCCAAGAGAAAATGGTGCTATATGCGTGGACCTATGCAAAATAACTACTAAGCAATGAATGAAGGAGTTTTTTTACGGGGTAATGAATGAAGGAGTTTAATTATTAAACAATTCAATGAGAAAAACTTAGCTATAATAGCTAAACACCTGCATTGAAAAAACTAGTTGAGAAGGTTTTTAATACACTTAGCATCTCATATACTCCATTACCGAAGCACCTCGAGCGTTGCCGCCTCGTCTGTTTAACACATTTTTTCAGCGGAGTCTGTTTAATGACTACAAGCCTGCACTGATTTTGACGCCTGCCGAAGTGCACATGAAAGCGGTCGTAAAGGCATTTTCTTTTTAACGCCTGCTGAAGTTTACACGAAGAAATCACTCGTTTTACCGGTTCTGTCGATTTTTCTTACCATTCGTTTTGTACATAGTTCCATCAATTTTTCTTGGTGTTCATTATGTATGCATAGTTTTTCTTTTGAAAAGGAGGATGACCGCCGACTTCTACATCGGAAAATGCATGCAGCCATCTTACTATAGTTCAAACCAAGCAAAGTCTCTAATTCAGTACACCTTGAAGACGGAGCACAAAAGGTAAAAAAGAGAAAATAAAAGAGGCCACAACCGGCGATGTAAGAAGGTTAGATGACTAAACATCTATCTTATTAGAGCATCTACAATGGAGACGCTTAGGCTAGACGCCAGGGTTCTATTCCTGACAGTTTTGGTCTAATCCCGTTCGATCCAGGGATTGGGGCTGGCATCGATGCCAGTTCGGTCGCCGGGTGCTTGTTTTGTTTCTGTTCGTATAACCAGCGATAAGGATATTCTTTACGAGAAAAAATAAATTCTGTTAGCGCCCAGTTAGGCGCTCGTGCGTTGGCCCAACAGACGCCTGCACCAACGCAACTTTTGTAACAATAAAAACTATTACTAAGCGCCCAAACAGGCGCCTCTCCATTGGAGATGCCCTTAATGACCGCCATCCAAAATGGTTGTAGATAACCCTGCGACCGTCTCTCATTGGTTGCACCCAATAACCAAAAGATCTCATATGAGTTAGTAACGACCACGTACGGATCTAAGTTGTAGCTCTGTGGATAACCTGCAAAAAGTTTATAAGATTTTATCAGTTAAAGATCATATCATTTATGCATTTCCATATAGCCCAAAGTAATGCGCATATTCCTATCCGAATACATCCCGCAATAATTGGTTCTACTCCAGCAAGCCACGTCCCAAATAACATGTCAATACTCGCTGAAGGGGTAATTTAAAGGCTATATGTATCATACACCATAGCAACTTAACGAGAGGGCAATGAATGAATAGGTGTTGTATCGTTTCAGCATTGTCACAAAAACAACAAGGTGGACTACCTACCCATCTTCGCTTTAGTAAGTTATCTTTAGTAAGACTCACTTCCTTGTGAATAAACCACATGAAGATTTTGATTCTCAGCGGAACTTTAGTTTTCAAATATGAATCGATCTCGGGATTGAGCCCAAATTTATTATAATCTAGATACATGGATTTCATCGTGAATGCACCGTTCCTAGTTAATTTCGATTGAAACACATCTGCTTGGTCCAAAAGTTGAACATCCATCAATCTTCACACCAGATGCAACTAGGAGTTCCTTTTATTCTGATTTGTCACGGTCTTTCCATTATTATTATTTTGATTTTCTAGTTCATTTTATTATGTCAATTTTCTCACTTTCGGGATTGGATCCCCTTTCATCTTTTCCGATGTTTGTATTCTTCCAGTTTCCTTTTTATTTTGTACCTTTTTCCTTCTAATTTATATTCATGTATCCATTATTATATTTTCCCTATTTTTCTTTATTTTTCCCTTTATTTTGTTCGCCTCTTATTAGCAAAAATAGATTGTCTAAGTGTTTATCTATATAAATATGTGCGAAAATGTTTTTCAAAGCTTGCTAGCCATTTTCAAATAACATTAAACATTTTTTAAACACGAGAAAATATTTATATAAACATTAATTAATTTCTTATACACACCCGCTATTTTATTTAAACATAGCGAAAATATATTTAAATACACAGTGAACATCTTAAAAAGTGTTCGTATTTTCATAAAAGTTTCACAGATATTTCCAATACACTAACGTAATTTTCAAAAGGGACATGTAATTAAATATGTTAACTTTTTTTTTTGAAAATTCTTCATGTTTTATTTTAAAATCCGACAAGTAAAGCAAAAGCAAACCAAAAAATTGAAAAATCACATTCAAAAAATAGTTCATATTTCCAAAGTATATTAACCAATTTTTTGAAATATGCATGTGAACTTTTGTTATAAAATATAATTTTAATTTGTACATTTGTATAAAAATAAATATGGAGAAATAAAAAAACAGCCAGAAGTCCAGAGGAGGAGGCAGGCAACACACATAGGAGAAGGAGAACTGGGGCGACGCAGTTGCCAAACGCTTGTGCGTTTGCTCGAATATGTGACACAATGACCGTCACATAAGAGAACACAATAACAATAATGCTATTTTGCGCTTATATCGCCGGGTCAAGTTTTTCTTATTTCCCTCACTGGTTTTGGGAATGCTCTAGAAGATTCACTTTAATATTCCGGTTTGGTTTCTTTCATTTTTTTTGGACCAGGTTTTGTTTGATTAACGTTTTTTTCCTTCTTCTTTCAGTTCTTCTCTGGGTTTTTTTCTTCTATGTTTCAAATTATCTTACTATTTTTCCTTTTTGTTTTCTCCTTTTCATTTACTTTTTCATTTACCTTTTTTCAAAATTATAAATACTTTTCAAAATTGGGAACAATTTTCAAATCTTCAAGACTGTTTCTATTTCATGAACATTTTCCATAACCCTGAACTTTTCTCAAATTCGTTATTTTTTCAAATTTGGAGACTTTTCAATTTTGTAAAACAAATTCGAATTCTCAAACTTCATCCAAACCGGAGATCATTTCTTATATTTGGAAGCTTTTTTAATTCGTGATTATTATTTTCAAAATTTCTTTTTTCAATAAAAATTTGTGAACTTATTTCGAACGTATGACATTTTTTTAGTTCATGAACATTTTCCAAATTCACGAACTTGTGCAAATCCCTGAATTTTTTTTCTAATTCATGCACATTTTCCAAATTTATGAACTTTGTGCAATCTGTGAATTCTTTTCATATTCAAGAAAAATATTTCAAATTCTGAAACTGTTTAAATATTGATGAATCTTTGTCTGAACTTCTTTCAAATCGGTGAACATTCTAAAAATGCATAATTTTTTTAATTGATGAACAATTTTTTTGTACTTCATGAATATTTTTTTCCAATTCGCAAACAATGTTTGATTCTTTATATGTTTTCTTACCTTTAATCGGTTATTTTGATCTTCAAAAACTATGAAGAAACATCAACCTTTACACACTTTTTATGCCGCGTATATCAACTATCAAAATATTTCATGCTACATTAGGAGAGACTATTTGAATAATCCGGTGGCATGTACATTTTGAATGTAAAGACACGAAATATTTGACAGAACATATATCATGGACAAGTGAATTATGCATACAATATTAAATTATAAGGTCATTATTCGAGAAGACTTATAAAGTTCTTAGAGGGTAATGAATTCAATTAAAATGCTAGTATGTGAGTGATTAGAAGCATTTTTACACCACCACTGGTCCAGTAACTATAAAATTAAATGAAAGATACCAAATTATGGAAATAAAAGCATGCCAACTAACTCAACTACAAATTCAACATGCACTATTTATAATTGATCATAATGTCCTATAAATCATCATCTATACCTACTCCTAGTTTGTTGTTATCCCACCCTTGTTCACTACCATCAAGGTTTATTTACATGGTTTTTTGCGTTTTCATGCTTTTGTCGTGGTATCTATCCTTTATTTATTAGTTGTTTTGTCTAGGTTCATTGTCTCACTCGTATCACCAATACTCGATGTTTCCTCAATCTCTTGTAAATAAAGCCCATGAAAGCATGAAAAAAACCATGTAGTTGGAATAGGAGATAGCGGGATATGCAAATTAAGATACAAAGGAAACATATGCGCAAAGCCCATGAAAGTAGTTATGGTTTCTCGTTCTCGTTCCAATCAACTATACAGTGCACTTACATTACCTTTGTGTTTCTTAGCCACCATCTACCAAGTCCCTTTTAGATTTTTGGTCCGGCAAGATCACAAGCCGCATCTAAGCTGCAAATGCATACATAAGCTGTTTGCTCCTGTAGTGAAAATCTTTGTATTATGTCTAGTATAAACAAAAGAAAATCATCCGGTGTGACCATTTTTCCGTCGATGTAACACTTCATTAGCAATATTGAGTAGTTTTTATGCCCTGCCGGAGAAGCATTACAAACCGAGGAGCGGCATTGCAAAAAAGGAGGGGGGGGGGGGGGGGGGGGGGGGCAACGAAGTGGACCCTTTTTTTGGGGGGGGGGGGGGGGGGGGGGGCAACGAAGTGGACCCTTTTCTCATTTTGAAGTTATCAGATGTTCAAGATGGATGACAAGACTGCTCCAGGGACTTGGCAAAGCTGCCCAAATTACCATGTTTGGAGTGCAGTAATTTCATAAGAACAGCTCAGTTATCATAGAACAATATGAAATCTCTACACGCAAGTTGACAGTAATTTGTACATCGCGGCCCACACACTCCACCCATTCAAGTAGTTGTTCTGAGTACTCACTTAGTTTAGTTTGGTTGCTTACTAATATTAGTGCCACTTTATGGGCTGCTGGTTAAAGCATCATTTTTTTTTACTTCGCTTCATTTTGAACAAAGTTATTTCGTACTCGCTCATGCCCTACTTTTTACTACTTTACTCTCTTCATTTCCTTAACTTCCAGCCTACCACCTATTTATTAAGGCACCTTCATCTTACCTTCTTTATGATCAGAAAACTGCTCCTCCCGAGTCGCCCCCCGCGAGGCGGCCGGGAGGCCCCCAGATCTCGTCGGCCGGACTCCCCCTCTCATCCTCCCCATCCCTCGCCGCCGCCTAGGGATGAGGCCAGGCGACCCCTTGCCATTGCCGGCGGCGGCGAGGACTCGGGGTCCTCCCACTTGTGTGGGGCTGGCGCGGGCCGGCGCCCCCAGGCTAGAGCATGGTGTCGGGCCTTACGTCACGGCGGGTGGTGGCGGCGCTCCGCCAATTTCGTTCCTCTGCGACAGGCGGCTTCACGCTCTGGTGCGTCGCGGTCACCAAGGACGGCGGCATGACTGGATCTAGGCCCAGGCGTGGGCCCTTGGTCAGTGGATTGCGGTCGGCATGGTGGTGGGTGCGACACATCGGCATCTCGGCGGATTCGTCGGGATACTGTCGTCTGATCCATGACAGCACGGGCAACTTCGGGGGAAACCCTAGATGACCTTGGGATCGAGCGATGGCGGTGCTTTTGCGTCGTAGTCCCTCTTCAGGGCATCGTTTTGGAGTTTGCTTTGGCTGAAGGGACCAATGATTCCTGAGGCGCATGCCTGGTGGCACGACTGTCGGTGAAAATCGCGCCGACTACGGTCATGGTGGACGATGACGGTGTCTGTGACGTCATTCCCTTCTCGAGGCATCGTTGTTGCAGTTTGCGTCATCAGGCTCGGGATGCTCCGGGGGAAACCCTAGATCTGGGTCTACCGGATCGGACGATGATGGCCTTCGCAGTATCGTTTTCCCTCCTGGAGGCATCGTTTTGGAGCGAGTGATGGCTAGAGGGGACAAGCGGATGAGCGGTGTTACATCTACCGCAAGGCCGACGGCGGGTCCTGGCGTCATGGCGCTATGGAGATTCGGCGAAGGGCGCGTGTGGACGGATATGTGCAGGATGGTGGCGTCGTCTAGCGTCGACGACAGGCCAGACAAGGTCGGTGTGTCAGTTCCTGCTCTGAATATGGACCGGTGGAAGATGGCGGCGGCAACCTCTAATAGTGTGTCGGTCCGGTGTGTGACCCAGTCTTGGTATGTGGCTGGGCCAAGGCATCCGACTTTAGATGTTAGACTTTTGTGCGATGTCTGTTTGGTATTTGGCTCAGACATTCGGCACACCTTCATCAAGGGGATAGGAGTAGCAACAATTATTGCTTAGATGGTGGCTTCAGGCTTATTGATGTATTATTTTGTATGGTCTTGGTGAATAATTAATAAAATGACTGCATGCATCGTCCAGATGCAGAGGCCAGGGGTATATCCTCCTTTTCAAAAAAATTACCTTCTTTATTTTTGAGAGAATTCCTTATTTGGCCCTTTGTTAAATTTTGCTTCCTTTTTTGGCCCAAAAAACCATTTTCTTTCTTTTTTGACACTCAAAGTTTATTTTGTTCCCTATGTGACACTTCCATCCATTTTTCCATCCAAAGGTGTTAAATGGCATGTAGAAAGACAATTTTGCCCCTAATGATAGTATGAACAGAAAAGAGAAAAAGAATGGGTGTGAGCAACCAAAAAAATATATGAGGCGGAATCTACACTCCCGCCTCTTTTCCTCCTCACCACGGCTCGTGCGCTAAGCCGAGTGTTTGCAGGCCGTATGAAGCGTGCACATAGATAGATGTACGAAAGCTAACTTCCTAAGCAGAGGCAGGCATGCACCTTGATTGATTCTGGAGCACACGTAAAGCTAGCTAGCTTGGCACTAGCCAATGACACGCACGTTAGGGCAGCTTGTAAGGGCAAAGCCGGCGGGTTGCTAGGTGGACAATGGCATGAGCATGTGCAGCAATTTAATCATGTATATATGGGTAGTGACTCGATTCATGTAAGTAGTTTACATAATTATTTGGACTCGATGGACACATTTTTCAGAACGAGTCAATGTGCTCTTGGCTTCTTGCAAATTGCAATTAACACAATGGCATGAGCGTGTGCAATAATTGAGGCGCGAACACAGCTCAGCCACATCACATGTTGTCCCGTTGATATGTCACGGTCTAATCTATCGCCTGTAATATTAATCTCTACAAGTTTATATGGTACAGTAGAGCACGAATGGGTTGCCATTGCTCCACTCATCATATTATTTATTTATCCCCCGCAAAAAAACAAGATTCATCATATAGCACTGTTTTTTATTTAACCACGACAAAATATATCGCATTACCTCTGCGTTTGCACGTAAATAATATGGCCACATACCATACTAGGGGTAAAACGGTCTTCTTAGGTCAGACTTAACATCGTTACTAGACAAAACTTACGAAAGTGTCACATAAGGCACAAAATGAAGTTTGAGTGTTAAAAAAGAAGAACAAAAAACTTAGGGCCAAAAAGGGAAGGAGATTTTAAGAAAGGGCCAAATAAGAAATTCTCTCTTTATTTATAGAAGTGCCAACTACTACCATGTTGTGAATCCAAGTTCTAGTCTAGACACAAACGCCTCAGCTACCCAGCTAACTAAGGGTAGTAATTTGTGAAAAAAGATAGTTAGCATGTCTTCCATGATAGATGAAGAGAACCAGGTTGTCTTCTAATAGCGCACTGAGCTGATCGTCCTTTGGCATGAGGGGTACCGGGACAAGTAAAGGTGCAGGGTCGTCCAAGGGCCTGTGCGAGCTGTGCGCTCGCACAGGGCCCCCAAATTTCAGGGGGGCCGTCTTGGGCTTAGTTTTGCTTTCCAGTAAACTATTTTCGTTGTTTGCAAGTTTTAGGCCTGCCAACATGGTCCGATAGCCCAATTCTCTTCCGAACGAACTCCCTTGATCCCTTTCTATCAGGGCCTGCCCCTGATAAATTTGGTCGTGGCTTCTTTTCGGGTCTTCCCGAATTCCCCAACCTGTACATGCTTGCCGCCGGCGCGATCACAAGGACAAGAGGGCAGGGCCAAGCGGCAGAACTTGCCCATGAATTTGATCAGAAATCAGTGCCAGGCTAGCTGGGGTCAAACGCCTGCAAGCAAAGCAGGAAGCAGCCGCTGGTTGAGCACCAACGCTGGCCAGATCGATCGGGAGATTAAATTTACCATCACCGACCATCTATCCATGTCCATCAGGTGCTCCAAAGCTGATTTATGTGGCTATTTTATCTATCCAAGAAATTTACTGACTAATGTGTATACTGAATATGTGCATCAGTTCTCCAGTTAATTAACAAATTGCTATATGTTCGTTGCTCAGTGGCCGGACTGTTTGGGGGGATAGTTAGTAAAAAATATGAGTATATATCAAGCTATTATATGAAATAACACATATATTTAAGCTTCTATAATTTAAATAGTAGTGTGTTTTTTTGTCCGAAGAAGTGAGAGTGTGCTTTAGCTATAGAAATCTTTGAGATTTTAGGGCCCCATTCGGACTTCGCACCGGGCCCTGAATTTCTGAAGACGGCCTTGACACCGGCTGGAAAACTAAACACAGGTCCATTTGTTTTTGCGCCATGGGCAATGTTTCTCATGCCCGTTACATGACCAACTTCACATGTATTGTTTTACCCAACTTACCTCTTGTGATTCCCGAACTGGAAGGTTGATGGTGATTCTGTAAATCACAGACAATCTTGTACTCCCTCCGTTCTATAATATAAGACGTTTTTGCAGTTCATGAACTGCAAAAACATGATGCTACGGGTGCGTTTAATACAATCTTCGGTACGTCATTGCATTGGAACTAAGAGAAACAATTACAGCACGTAGATTCTAGATTCGTGGTGTCAGCATGCGTGGATTATTCAATCAAGCACCTAGCCGGGGTTGTTAGTGTGAGATGCAGCTCCCAGGTTTGTAATGTTTCTCCGGCAGTCAGCATGTGTACCACTAGTTTTCAACGTCTTGTAATAATATCCCTCGTACACACGGTAAGGAAAGTTTGCTTCTTTTTTTTTTTGATAAAGTCTTTGTTTGTATTTGCGAATTACTCTTTTCATACTTTCAACGTGTGGCTGCACATCAAACCAGAGTGTTCAAATTTACCGCACTCGGAACTGAACTGCTCCAGTGACTTCTACGTGATTCCTCTTTACACCACTTCTGCCTAGATCGAAATGTTGTTTACATCCCTCGCCACAAACTCATGCAGCACATACATAGCCGCCAGCCGCCTCTTCTCCTCCCCTCCTTGCCCTCCGTCACCACCGGGGGACAGCATCGGGCAAAGCTTGTGAGTTTGATGGCGATGGTGGAGGGCTGCTCCTCCTTCCTGGGTTGAACGACGGCGAGGGCGCTGGATCCACGGGGTGTGGCCTTTCCCTCGGTCCATGGCGGCGCGGCGGCTCCCAACGGCAGCGCTCGTGGTGGTGCGGGGGAAGATCAGCCATAGGATGGGGGTGGGGCTAGGCGTGGCCGATGGCGGCGGCGACGTCCCCGGATCCCAATGGCGGCGGCCCTGGTCGGTGGCATCAGCTGGTGAAGCTCAGGCAGCCTGCGGTGGCATGTTGGGTGGTGCCCCTGTCCAAGGCGGAACTGCGCCGGCGATCTGGTGGTTTGCCTCCGGATCGGATCGGATCAGTGACGGTGACAAGCAGGAGCAGGATCTTTCCCGGCGGCTTTCGCAGTTCGGCGAGGTGGGGTGGTAGCTCACCTCCCAGGCTCCAGTAGTGGTGCATTTCTGTAGTGGCCGGTGCGCCAGGGTTCTCTCGGTGGCACTGCTACTGGGGGTGGTCGCCAGATCTGGGCAGCCATATCTTGGGCTTTGAAGGTGGTCTGGCCGATGCACAAGATATCGGATGCATTCTCATGGGACAAGATCCGGGTGAAAACCTTGTCTTCGACCAGTGGCTGGAGCCGGTGATGGTGACACCCCAGGTGTCGTTTCCTTCTTAAAGGCATCATCGAGGTGACGCTCCCACCTCCTTTCGCTGCCTCCGGGGGAAACTCTTGTTCAGTCGATCAGATGATGGCGGCGCTCACGTGTCATTCCTCCATTGGGGGCATCATTCTTGGAGGGGTTTATCAGCTAGAGATACCAGTCGATTATTACAACAGTGGAGCAGTGTGGTATCTGACGTGTCGACAACGGCGTGTCTCGGCGGAATAGGGCATCGGGGTCCATGGTCGCGTGTTGATGGACGCCTGCAGGATTGTGGCGTTGCCTGGCGTCATGGTGGCGTCGACGGCAGTTGGGCCTGGCAAGACATATGCACTGATCTCTCCTGAAGATGGGACGGCGGAAGATGGTGACGGCGGATTCCTCATTGCGCCGAGGTCTGCTACAACGTTTGGTGCTCTCGGCTCGTGGCAGCCGAGGGTGGCCACCCGATTAGATGGTGTGCATGGATGCGCCAGAGCACTCCATGAGTCTTGTAGGTGTAGCAATTGAGGTCGCTAGAAATGTGGCTTTGGATTGATCCATGTATCTACTTTATCGGACTCTGTTAAAAAATTAATAAAGATGATTGTGTGCATTGCTTGATGCAGAGGCCAAGAGTAATCCTGCTTTCTGAAGAAAAAAAAATACAACCCTTACATAGATCATCCCCACAAACTTTGCAAACATAGTTCTAGTATACATCTTCACAACATATTATGAATTAGAAATTTGCCATAAAAACAATAGCTACATAGTTTCTCGATCCCAGCGGCAGACCACGGAGTTACAAACTTCCCTTTCATCATATCACTGAAGGTCAGTTAGCAATTAGTCGATCCCAAACATGGAGTGGTTGTTTGGTGCATAACATCCAGATTTTCCAAGGACATCATCCAGGTAAGTTAACAATGGTTGCTGCCCTTCAATTTCACAATTTTGACAACTAACTAGAGATAAAGATAGATTAACACCATAGGAACTTACCAATAAAACTTGAATGATAACAGAACTTCTAATAAACAAAAGGTTAGCCCATCAATTTTAACATTTCACAAAATTTTCTCTTTCATCAACAAATATTTAGTATGATAAATTCAAATAAACCAAAATTTAACCCATGAATATGAGCAGTAAACAAAATTCTCCTCAAAAGACATGTAATTCATCAAGAAATTTTAAGTATGCCTGTCCGAAAAAATTGAAACTTAATGGAACTTGCTTATTCAACATTGGGTCGCAAAAGTTATAACGAAATATGCAAGTGTATTTTTATTAAGGGTTAAGCAATAAATCATTACGTATTACTCCAAAGAAATCGTATCCTGATATAAATTTATTAATGAAGGCAGAACATCAATACTGCTGTAAACCGGAAAATGGCTAGATTTATAGTTCATCAAGAGCTTCATTTCTTGAGGCAATAACGGCAGTTGCTTTAACAAAATCTCTAGCCTCAATTGCACTTCAAGGAACATGTGCACCGATGTATCAGTGAGATGTCGGGTCTGACATGAAAAAAATCACCATATAAAAAAAACGCAGACAAATCACGATGTGCAGGAAAATTGGATATCAAATTTCAGGGGGCAAAAGCATTGCCGGATAACAGTTCCCTGACCTCTGACTCCCTCATTTTCGCGGCTCATCTCTTCACCGAACAGCCACTGCAATCCCCGGATTCGGCTGGCAGCACTCCCCGCCTCCCATGCCGTATTTCTGACGGACGGCCGCCCCGCCGTCGGCTCCGGCCGGGAGCACCACCCAACTTCCACGTCATTCCGGAAAAATCAAGACCAAAAAATCCAGTACAGCACCACCACAACCTACTAGCAAAATCAAGATCCACCGCAAGCTAGCAGCAACATCAAAGATCCACCGCCGCCGCAGTGCCGCACCACTACAAAGGCAACACCGAGCAACTCAACGAAGAACAAAATTAAGAAAAGGGAAAGAATAGCACACCACGCCAGCCCAACAAGAACACATTGGCTGTAGATGGCGAGGAAGCCACCCAAACAGGACGACTAGTAGCGGCACCGGGGGCGGGGAAGCAGCATAGAATCGTGGCGACACCGGAAACCCACCAATGCCACCGACGGCGAGGAAGCCCCGCCACCCACACAGAAGACACGAGCGGAGAGGCATATATATAAGCTCCAAAGCGCACAGCGCTCGCACTACCCGCCTCCTCTAGCAGCAACGACGCCAGCAACGGGAATCCAACACGACACCAAAAATGCGAATAGCACCCAAAAACACGGTCGAGCTCGGGCGCGGGCGAAGGAGAAGATGACAAGCGGCTATGCTGATTGCTGAGGTTGACTACATGTGCGGTGTTGTAGCTAGGCGGGCAACGCGGCGGCAGTGCATAGGATGAACTGGCGGCGGTGTATGCGTGCACGCATGCTTCAGAACGTGCGTGTGCTTAGGAAGAAGGCAAAGGGGAAGATATGAGTTGGGCTACTGAAACGTCGGGTTGGGCTTGAAAGGGAGGAAAGGGAAAACTGGCTGGGAGGTTTTGGACCACGTGCACAATAGAGATTCAATCTTTTCATTTGCAAAAACTGATTTCAAACAAGAACGGAAATTGAGTTTTCAAACAGGTTTGGAAATTTTGAGGTGTTACAGAAATGGTCTCGATCCGATACACGTCACGGCGCTCAATGAGTTCATCGGTTTGTCTAAGGCCCCGCTTGATTCCTCGTTTTAGGGCCCAATACACCTGTAAAATAAAAACGGATGGACCTGTCGTTGGTGCTTGGCATGTCGTTTTTGGGCTGTAAGTTTTACACTGGTTTTCTCGTTTACACCCGTATCAGGCCGGTATCCGATACAGACCAGAGGCCGTCGTTTTTCCCCACCTCGCCTCTCGCTCGAGACCTAGATCGAGTTGCGCCGCCGGGAGGCGCCGGCGCTGGTGTCCACGAGGTGGTCAAGCAACGGCGTTCGCGACGGCGACGTGGTGAGGCGCAGAAGACGGTGGCCACGACGGGGGTTAGGCGCGCCGACGACGGCGACTCGTTCCTGGCTGCGACGGTGACGGCGACTCGCTCCTGGCCGCGACAGTGACGGCGACTCGCTCCTGGCCGCGACGGCGACGTTGGCCGGCAGCCGTGACCTGACCGTGACGGCGAATCGCTCATCCTCCTCTGCTCCACCAAGGTATCCTCCCTCCTCCTCCTCCTCCTCCTCCTCTGCCATCCTTCCCCGCTCCTTCCCCGTTCAACCGGCGGCGGAGTACTCGGCGACGTGGCCGTCCTGCTTGGTCATGATTAGCCCAAACCCTCCTGCCAGTTAACAGCTGCTGCCAAAGTTTCACAAGAATTCAGTTCGTTAGCTGCTGTCGAAGTTCAGATTGATGTAAACCTAGAAATACTGATAAACAAACAGATGAACAATGGTCCAATGATTTGTTTATGAACAGGGTCCAATAAACTTCCATGGGTTTATGAATAGTTCATCTGTTTTCTTTGTCCAGTTGTGCAAATAGAATGCTAACTAAGCTCGGCCTGTTTGATAAGTTATATAACTGCAGCACCTATTACTGCTACTGATATCATTGGCTCATTGCTGCCTTTGTGCAATGCAGAACTGTTAAGAGTGATTTGGAGGATTCAAGATTCTGTGAAGCTCTTTTGACATTTAAAGCTCAGAACTGAAGGTACTTAATAAACTCAAAAGCATTCAGTCCAGCTTGTGTGTGTGTCACTGATTTATTCTTCATTGTTTTGCGCATGTGCTTGTCTATATACATCTATACTCAACTGTTACATCAATCAATAAAAGTATGGTAATATCTTTTCATGTTACACTAATCTCGTTATCTTGATGTGCTAGTGCTCCTTTTATTCCAATGTCATAACATAGATTATATATACTACTGTGTTTACTTTGAAGGAGAGTTGCGGTATTTATTTTGTAATCTCTTCTCGCTAGATAATGGATACGAGTAACCATGATGATGGATATGAGTCATGTACTGATTCTGAGGAGGAGGAGGAGGAGGAGGAGGAGATGATGTTTCTTGTCTTCCCGACAATATATTGTATATCTTCTAGGAGGGAAAAGATTCCAGTGAACACATCCATTCTTACGGGAGCTAAGTATATCCGAGAAATATTGGATGGCCACCCTCAACGGTGCCTTGATATTCTTAGGATGGAATCCCATATCTTCCAACTTCTATGTGACCATCTTAGATCCAAAAATCTTTTAAAAAATTCAAAAGGAGTCAGTGTTGAAGAGCAACTAGGGATGTTTATGTACATGCTATCCAGGAATGCGAGTTATCGTACGTTGACTGATAGGTTTCAGCACAGTCTTGAAACGGTGCATAGGCATATCAATGGATGCTTCAACGCTAAAGAAGGAAGTCGACAAGATTAGTCCTCAGCCTCCTCCTTGTAAGTACCATTATCTTGGTTTTCTGCATTTCTTCTCCCCACTAAAGATAAGTTTGTAAGGCTTAGTTGAGCGAGTATTCCTTTGCAGCTCGGCTTTCATCTGGTGCTATTCCTTCAATCAATCTGGTGCTCTGATCAAAGGTATTGTCCGTGCTCCTTTTATTTTCGCTAGGTTAATCAGTAGAATGTATCCCAATCTTCATTTTTGCTTGCCCTGTTTATTGCATGATTGCTTGCCCTCTTTATTGGGGTTCTACAAATGGTCTCAGCTTCAGAGTTATATTGTTGGTGCTGATGTTCCAATCCCCCTTTGCAACATAATATTCTAGACATGTGTAGACTTGTTGCTGCCTAGAACATTTTTTTTATTCAAGATTTTGTTTATATTGCTGCCATGTTGTTTCTTCATCGGTGTTTCTTGAAAAATAATGCAGTTACTTTAAACTTGAGTGACATGCTATGGCTACCTTGCACCATCTGGCTCCCCTTGGTAATTCAGGATTTTGTGCTAATCTTTTTGACATGCATGGTTGTTCTCAACATCCGTGGTTGGTATCATTCTTAGAGCACAAAGTGATCATTATATAGCTAATATTTTTTTTTCAGGTCGCCCTTTCGCATGATTCTGTGGTTACCTGAGTCCATGAAGCAGTCATAATCTTTCAGAAATATTTTATGTCTAGACGCACACCGATTCAACAATTGCCGAGTCCTAACTTTGGTTATGTACCATGCCAACGAGACAAGACAAGTATGCCTCAATAGAATTGTAATTTAAATTGCTGACTTTGAGCACTATGAGTTATCGGAACTATTTTCAAATGGAAGATTGCAAAAATATGATTTTTTTACTGATGTTGTGCTATTGTAATATAAATGAAAATTTTAGCTCATTTTATACTTGTCCAATTTGTGTCAAAGTGCAGTTGTACTGGAAATTGCTTGTGTAGTCTGTGCTGTTGAATATGCGTGTACTCACGCATATTTTACAAGTGGATTGAAACCTGGAGAGCCAAGCACATATTACAACCAGATAGAAAATATCACCCTTCGGATGTATTTGGTTGGAGACTGGTATAATACAGGTGTAAAAGATTATAGGGGTGGCAGAAAAACTACATTCCAAGCGGGGCCTAACTGATGCCACCAAGGTTGCTCCAGACAAGTGATTGGTTATTTCCCCGTTGCTTCTCCGTTTTGTTCTTTTCGGTATTCTCCATGCATGGTCTCTATTTATACAAAGAACTTCTTGTCCGATGTCCCATATGGTGGGTTGTAAGCAAGGGTATGCCGTCCTAATTAGTTGTAGAGCTTTGAGGTAATTTATCGCTGTGTGTAGATATCGAATTTTCTTACTTATTACCTTAGTAAAAAAGATCAGTCTCTTTGCTATTTCAGTACATATCGATTCCAGATTTGATATCCTCAGTAACACTATGCTCCCTAGTTTTAAAGACCTCACATTCAATTATGGTCTCCAATTGAGATCGGGTCACCAGATTTTGACCGGGTCAACAATTTCTCAAAGCTATCTCATTCAATTCTTTTATACTATACACCATGCTTCCTAATTTTTAAGGCCTCACATCTAATTGAGATCTTCAATTTAGAATTGTTTCAACCTGATTTTGACCGGGTCAACAATTTCTTAGGGTCCTCTCATTCAATTATTTTAATTCCATAAGTTTCTATTTTGAAGCTTTTTCATTCAATTGAGGTATTCAATATTGAAAATGGTTTACGATTTTGACCAGGTCAATGATATCAATCAGCAGCAACTGGCCTATAAAAATATATCAACCCCGTGCACCCTCCCACCTAGAGACAAGAAGTGTCACCATGTGATATTGTAGCACCAATAAAATACATGCACTCACCGATGCAAAAAATTTCCCACAAATATAAGTTGGTTAGAGGATTACATAGAACCACACTATAAAAGCTAATTTTTTTAAATACTACATTTTTTATATTAAATTTCAGAAATATTACGCCGTAATTATATTTTTTAAAAATATTACCCAATCGGCCTACTGCTGACCGATTGGATCCAGTCGGCCTGCTGCTGGCCGATTGGCCCCCAGTCGGCCCACTGCCGGCTGATTGGATTCAGTCGGCCCACTGCTGGCCGATTGACAACCAGTCTGGTTCCTTTAGGCTGACAGGTGCATGCACCCATTTATTTGATAAATAGGTATTTGAAAAATGTTGAAGAAGTATTTGAAAAAATGTTGATCATGGATATAAAAATGTTAATCAAGCATTAAAAAAATATTAAATGTTAAATGTTGATCATGCATATAAAAATATTTCAAAAATGTTGAATCGGTATTTGAAAAATATTAAAGAAGCATTTTAAAAAATGTTGATCATGTGTATAAAAATGTTAATCAAGCATTTGCAAAAAATGTTGAATAAGTATTTTAAAAAATGTTGAAAAAATATTTGAAAAAATATTAATCATGTATATAAAAATGTTGAACAAGTACTTGTAAAAATGTTCAACAAGTATTTGAAAAAATATTAATCATGTATATAAAAATGTTGAACAAGTATTTGTAAAAATGTTGATCATGTATATAAAAATGTTGAACAAGTATTTAAAATATGTTGAACAAGTATTTAAAAAATGTTAAACAAATATTTGAAAAAAAGTTTAACATCTGGAAGCTGGTGGGGTAGTTATTAGCCGCGTTGGGGATCGATGCCGGGTCTCCATGGCAATCACCAGAGCAGCTAACCACCCCATTAGTTTCCAATTGCTGGTTAGAAAAGGGATCGCGACCAACTAGAGATGACTGAGCCGGTCTTCTCCATTATTTCATTCTTTTTTTTCTTTTCTTTCAATATTATTTTTTAAATACTTGTTCAAAAAATTAAATACTTGTTCAAATTTTTTCAAATACTTGTTCAACATTTTTATATACATGATCAACATTTTTATTTACATGATCAATATTTTTTTAAATACTTGTTCAATATTTTTTTAAATACTTGTTCAACATTTTTTTAAATACGTCTTCAACATTTGTTGTAAATGCTTGATTAACATTTTTATATATACATGATCAACATTTTTTAAAATACTTCTTCAACATTATTCATATACCTATTCGACGGTTTTCAAATATTTGTTCAACATTTTCAAATACTTGTGCAACATTTTTTAAAAATGCTTGATTAACATTTTTATATGCATGATCAACATTTTTTCAAATACTTCTTCAACATTTTTCAAATACCTATTCAACAAATAGATGGGTGCATGCACCTGTCGGCCTAGAGGAAGCAGACTGGGTGCCAATCGGCCAGCAGTGGGCCGACTGGGGCCAATCGGCCAGCAGTGGGCCGACTGGATCCAATCGGCCGGCAGTGGGCTGACTGGGGGCCTATCGGCCAGCAGTAGGCCAATTGGATCTAATCGGCCAGCAGTAGGCCAACTGGATAATATTTTTAAAAAAATATAAATACGGCATAATATTTCTGAAATTTAATATAAAAATTGTATTATTTAAAAAAATTAGCACTATAAAAGGCCCATCAAATGCATTGCATTATAAATAAAATAAGAACACTCCATCATCTCGCCCACCCTCCAAACTAAATATTTCATCAGCTCTAGAATATAAGGGGTATTCGTTTTTTTTGGAAAGTCAAATTTCTTGAACTTTGACCAAGTTCAGAGCAAAAAATATCGACATCCACAATATTAAACAAAAAAGTATGAACATTCATTTCATGATGAATCTAATCATACCGATTTGATGCTATGAATTTTGATAAATTTCTCTACAAAATTGATCAAACTTAAAAGGTTTGACATTTTAAAAAGTAATGCACCTTATATTTTGAAATAGAGTGAGCAAAATTTCTTTAGGAAACCGAAAAACACCAACGACGCAGCAAAACGCATCTAACCCTTCTAGTTTAGTTGTATTTCTTCAGCTCCTTGTAGGGCATGTTGTACTGCCGACGAGAAAATTTGTGACATTCACAATGCATAGTGAATCCTTTTTCAATGGGTAACGGGTGTCAACTCAGCTACAAATTGTAGTGTTTGGGTTAAGCATTTCAATATGTAATTTCAAGGAGAATCTGCTTATGTTTATCATCCTACCACCAACTTATATTCATATCTTATCAGACAAGATTCATAACATATATATATTGCTTCACGAGGGTGTAGTATGTACTTTTATGCATGCTGCTTTACAATACTATGTTTCTTCTCTTATGATCTATGTTTTCTGTGTGATGCACATGATTTGTTTCTCCCACAAGATAATTGTGTTGGTTTGTTGTAAATGCTATTATTATTTTGATTCAACAAGCGAAAATCAGGTTAATTTACTATATATATATATATATGGACTTTTATAACTACCAAACATTCGGATTATAGCAATAGGCAAGAACAATTCTTACTTCACTCTAATTATATACATGCATGCATTAGAATGGCTAATTTTCCTTTCACGTGCACTCCTCCCTCTAATTACATGCATATATTCACTAAAGGACGAAAGCTGATGTCATTTTAGATTCTTTCTTTTTTTCAAACTTCAAAATGTTTTGTAACTCAAACCGTCACCCCGATTAAAAAACCGTCTTCACAAAAAAAAGTGTCTCGACGAGATCTTCGAAACTAGATCCCATGTTGATATGTTCTGATGACTTTTTTTCGGACCAAAAGTTACCACATCCGGGCTACGTGAGTTATCACGTCTGTCATACATAAGTTACCGTGTGATTTACACAAAAGTTTCGGGGGGGGGGGGGGGGGGTATGTTTTCAACAAACTTTTATCCCAGGGGTCAAAAAGTGATTATTATGTTTGCAGCGAGTTATCAGCTTTGTTGTGTATATTACCATCTTGCACAAAGATTATCGAGGATATCTTTTTCAACAATTTTCATTCTCTCGGTCAAAAAATTACCATGATATTTGTATATGAGTTATCAGCTCTTATGTGTGTGTATTATCATGTTGTTTACACATTAGTTATTGGGAGGTATTTTTAACAACATTTTTCCATTTATCAGCTCATGTTATTTATACGAGAAGTTATCAGTGGTATGTTTTCAACAACAAAAAAATAACGTTAAAATTATCGTGGTGTTTGTACCTAAGTTATCAGGATCGGAGCCTATATTATCATGCTATTTACACAAAAAGTTATCAGAGTATGTTTTCAAGAAGTTTTCTCATGGGTCAAAATTATCGTAGTGTTTGTATCTAAGTTATCAGGTCCGGAAAGTCTATATTACCATGTTATTTACACAGATGTTACTGGAGTATGTTTTCAATAACTTTTTTCTACGGGTCAAAGTTATCGTGGAGTTTATACCTTAGTTATCAAGTCTGAGAGTGTATATTATCATGTTATTTACAAAGAAGTTATCGGTTGTATATTTTCAACTATTTTTCTTATGGGATCAAAGTTATCGTGGTGTTTGTACCCAAGTTATCAGGACCGGTAGCCGATATTATCATGCTATTTACACACAAAAAAGTTATCAGAGTGTTTTTTCAACAACTTTTTTTCGCGGGTCAAAATTATCATGGTATTTGTACCTAAGTTATCAGGTGCGGGATCCTATATTACCATGTATTTACACAGATGTTACCGGAGTATGTTTTTAACAAGTTTTTTCCACGGGTGAAAGTTATCGTGGTGTTTATTCCTAAGTTATCAAGTCCGGGAGTATATATTATCATGTTATTTACAAAGAAGTTATCGGTGGTAGGTTTTCAACAACTTTTATCCATGGGGGCAAAGTTATCGTGGTTTCTGTACTCCAGTTATCAAGTCCAGGAGCCCGATGACATGCATTGGTTGCGTGCTCTGGTCTTTAAATGGAGAGAAACATGCTATCATAATGGAAGCAAGGATTGTGTGCTCTCATTTCAATCCTCTTAATTTTCCAGCCCATTATTTATATTTCTCGGACAAGGTGGAAATGGAAGCAAGACAACGAGACATACTACCATAATGGAGAGAGACAATAGCGCTTTTAATACTATATATACAACTGCCTACTGTAACCAAATGGCTATTTAAAAGAATAAAATTAGGGGGTAAGACAATAAAAAATATATTAAGTGAGCAGGTTAATGGGCCGGAGCTTAGTTACGAGAGACTCAAGTCCGAGTCCAAAAGCACCCCACACACACATCAAATTTATTTTCTAGTTTTTTGGTTGTACATGCAAAGGAGTAGTAATACGATAAAAGCAAGTGTAACATATATTTAACCACATGAAAGTGTTAGTTGGGCTGGTTACTGGTAGCAAAATGCATGCAACAGGTGGAAGGATCGATTCCTACCGTTGCTCATTTTTTTGCGAAAAATGAAAAGCGGGCGGAAGATAGAGCGCTGGAGTCGATCGAACTCGTTCGAATCTATCGATATATATATATATATATATATATATATATATATATATATATATATATATATATATATATATATATATATATATCAGTTGGTATCGCCTGCTGCACATATTGGCTTTTGATCGCTAGATCAATTCACCGGAGATCAAATCACCTAGGAGCTGTGTACAGGCACGTACAAGCTAGAAAGCAAGCAGGCTGGCTGCTTGATTGATCCACGGTACACGCACGTCCTGAGCTAGCTTCAACTTGGCGGCCGGTGACTTACACTACAACACAACGGATCGATTCAATCTTTGTGGAACGCAGCGACTTCTCTCGATGGAACATGGTGAACTAAACGATGGATAGCCGCAGGCTCGTATCGAGCCTGTTATTTCTTTATTGCTTCGATGGTCTGATCAGATTACACGGGTACAGTATATATATTGTTAAGCTATGTCTAACCCAAACCGACTACGTACAGGTATCCTACATGGATACGCATACATGCACGGACACGGGATTAACTCTAACATTCACCCCCTAATCACGATGTCCTTACTTCCGACCTGGATCCCGCACACGATTGCCGCTTCTCGTAGGTGTTATCGTCGGCACTGCTTTCCTCGTTCCTCGTAGTATTCTGAGGACTGATTTTACTTTCGTCAGCTTGTTCATAGCTTGACGCCAACTCTCTTCGTTGGCGGTGTCTTCAACCTTCACCTGTTTTTTGGTGCTTGGTAGACTATCTTTCGGCTCCTCAAGGGGACATTTTTTGAAACCGAGCGTGACCAAACTTTGGTCTAACTTTGAGTTCCAAGCTCTTGGGGCTTGCTTCAGCCCGTAAAGTGCCTTCTTGAGCTTGTAAACTTTCTTTTTTGCTCCTTTCTTCTCGTAACCGAGGGGTTGTTCCACGTACACTTTTTCTGTGAGGTTACCGTTGAGGAAAGCGAATTTAACATTCATATGATGAACCTTCCAATCCTTTTGTGCTGCCAGAGCTAGGAGCACTCTCACCGTCTTGATTCGAGCAACCGGTGCAAACACCTCCTCATAGTCAACTCCTTGACGTTGTACGTAGCCCTTTTCAACAAGGCTTGCCTTGTACTTCACAATGGCACCCTATGTGTCCTTCTTTAACTTGTAAACCCACTTCAAACCTATTGCCTTTTGATTCAGAGGTCGGGTTACCAAAGTCCATGTGCCATTGCTCTCGATCGCCGTCATCTCCTCATCCATGGCGTGCGTCCAACTTGAACTTTTCCTCGCTTCTACGAAGTTAGCTGGCTCCTCAACTCCGAGCAAACAGAGTCCGGAATACTCGAGCGTAACTGGCTTTGCGACTTGTAGACTGTCTTGAGGGTCTTGTAGCGACGAGGCCCAGAAGAATCTGTTGTGGCTTGCAAAGGGGGTGACACAAATTGTGTCGGCGTCGATGCACTTGAGGAAGACCGTTGAGTCTCGGGCATAGTGGATGCCGGATCATTGGCATCCGCGTTGTTGACATCCGCGTCGTCGGCATAGTCGTCGTGATCGTGACTTTCATCTTGATTGTTGTCATCACTATGCGCCTCGTTGTCGATGTCATTGCCGAGATCTCCGCTCGTTTCGTGTGCGTCGTTGTCGCTATCACCTTGCGACCCATGCACGTCGTTGTTGGAGTCGGCACCATGGTGATCATTGCCGTTGCGGTCACCTTGGTTGGGCGTCTTGCCAACCACCTGGACATCCTCCCCTACATCATCATGAGTTGAAAATTCAAGTGTGAATATGTTACCGTTTGGAGCATCGTTGGCTGCTGCGCTCCAATTCCATACTTGGTTTTCTTCAAACACGACGTCGCGTGAAATCTATAGACGCTTGGTTCGTGGATCGTAGAAGCGGTATGCCTTGGTGTCGGAATTCCTCTCGTATCCGATGGACACCATCTTGGTGTTGGGGAACGTAGTAATTTCAAAAAAATCCTACGCACACGCAAGATCATGGTGATGCATAGCAACGAGAGGGGAGAGTGTGATCTATGTACCCTTGTAGATCGACGCGGAAGCGTTGACGCAACATAGAGGAAGTAGTAGTACGTCTTCCCGGTCCAACCGATCCAATCACCGTTACTCCGGCACCTCCAAGTTCTTGACACACGTACAGCTCGATGACGCACCCCGGGCTCCGATCCAGCAAAGCTTCGGGGAGGAGTTTCGTCAGCACGACGGCGTGGTGACTATATTGATGTTTAACCGTCGTAGGGCTTCGCCTAAGCACCGCTACAATATGATCGAGGTGTAATATCGTCGAGGGGGGCACCGCACACGGCTAAGCAACGATCACGAAGATCAACTTGTGTGTCCTAGGGTGCTCCTTGCCCACGTATATAAAGGATCCAAGGGGGGGTGCGGCCGGCCCTAGTAGGAGGCGCGCAGGAGGAGTCCTGCTCCTACTGGGAGTAGGACTCCCCTCCCTTTCCTTGTCCAAGTAGGAGAGGGGGAAGGAAGGAAGAGAGGAGAGGAAGGAAAGGGGGGGCGCCGCCCCTCCCTCCTTGTCCAATTTGGACTAGGGGAGAGGGGGCGCGCGGCCTGCCCTGGCTGCCTTTCCTCTTCTCCACTTTAGGCCCATGAGGCCCATTAACCCCCCGGGGGGTTCCGGTAACCCCCCGGTTCTCCGGTTTTATTCGAAACTTCCCCGGAACACTTCCGTTGTCCGAATATAGCCGTCCAATATATCAATCTTTATGTCTCGACCATTTCGAGACTCCTCATCATGTCCGTGATCACATCCGGGACTCCGAAGAACCTTCGGTAAATCAAAATACATAAACTCATAATGAAACTGTCATCGTAACTTTAAGCGTGCGGACCCTACGGTTCGAGAACAATGTAGACATGACCGAGACACATCTCCGGTCAATAACCAACAGCGGGACCTGGATGCCCATATTGGCTCCTACTTATTCTACGAAGATCTTTATCGGTCAGACTGCATAACAACATACGTTGTTCCCTTTGTCATCGGTATGTTACTTGCCCGAGATTCGATCATCGGTATCCAATACCTAGTTCAATCTCGTTACCGGCAAGTCTCTTTACTCGTTCCGTAATGCATCATCCCGCAACTAACTCATTAGTTGCAATGCTTGCAAGGCTTAAGTGATGTGCATTACCGAGAGGGCCAAGAGATACCTCTCCGACGATCGG
This sequence comes from Triticum monococcum, assembly GCA_034509565.1. Classification (NCBI taxonomy): domain Eukaryota; kingdom Viridiplantae; phylum Streptophyta; class Magnoliopsida; order Poales; family Poaceae; genus Triticum; species Triticum monococcum. The sequence goes on from CM067847.1 coordinate 705,672,152, forward strand.
AGTGACAAATCCTAATCTCGAAATACGTCAACCCAACATGTACCTTTGGAGACACCTGTAGAGCACCTTTATAATCACCCGGTTACGTTGTGACATTTGGTAGCACACAAAGTGTTCCTCCGGCACACGGGAGTTACATAATCTCATAGTCATAGGAACATGTATAAGTCATGAAGAAAGCAACAGCAACATACTAAACGATCGGGTGCTAAGCTAGTGGAATGGGTCATGTCAATCAGATCATTCAACTAATGATGTGATCCCATTAATCAAATGACAACTCTTTGTACATGGTTAGGAAACATAACCATCTTTGATTAACGAGCTAGTCAAGTAGAGGCATACTAGTGACACTTTGTTTGTCTATGTATTCACACATGTATTATGTTTCCGGTTAATACAATTCTAGCATGAATAATAAACATTTATCATGATATAAGGAAATAAATAATATCTTTATTATTGCCTCTAGGGCATATTTCCTTCAGTCTCCCACTTGCACTGGAGTCAATAATCTAGATTACACAGTAATGATTCTAACACCCATGGAGCCTTGGTGCTGATCATGTTTTGCTCGTGGAAGAGGCTTAGTCAACGGGTCTGCCACATTCAGATCCGTATGTATCTTGCAAATCTCTATGTCTCCCACCTGGACTAGATCCCGGATGGAATTGAAGCGTCTCTTGATGTGCTTGGTTCTTTTGTGAAATCTGGATTCCTTTGCCAAGGCAATTGCACCATTATTGTCACAAAAGATTTTCATTGGACCCGATGCACTAGGTATGACACCTAGATCGGATATGAACTCCTTCATCCAGACTCCTTCGTTTGCTGCTTCCGAAGCAGCTATGTACTCCGCTTCACATGTAGATCCCGCCACGACGGTTTGTTTAGAACTGCACCAACTGACAGCTCCACCGTTTAATGTAAACACGTATCCGGTTTGTGATTTAGAATCGTCTGGATCAGTGTCAAAGCTTGCATCAACGTAACCGTTTACGATGTGCTCTTTGTCACCTCCATATACAAGAAACATATCCTTAGTCCTTTTCAGGTATTTCAGGATGTTCTTGACCGCTGTCCAGTGATTCACTCCTGGATTACTTTGGTACCTCCCTGCTAAACTTATAGCAAGGCACACATCAGGTCTAGTACACAACATTGCATACATGATAGAGCCTATGGCTGAAGCATAGGGAACATCTTTCATTTTCTCTCTATCTTCTGCAGTGGTCGGTCATTGAGTCTGACTCAACTTCACACCTTGTAACACAGGCAAGAACCCTTTCTTTGCTTGATCCATTTTGAACTTCTTCAAAATCTTGTCAAGGTATGTGTTTTGTGAAAGTCCAATTAAGTGTCTTGATCTATCTCTATAGATCTTTATTCCTAATATGTAAGCAGCTTCACCGAGGTCTTTCATTGAAAAACTCTTATTCAAGTATCCCTTTATGCTATCCAGAAATTCTATATCATTTCCAATCAGTAATATGTCGTCTACATATAATATCAGAAATGCTACAGAGCTCCCACTCACTTTCTTGTAAATACAGGCTTCTCCGAAAGCCTGTATAAAACCAAATGCTTTGATCACACTATCAAAGCGTTTATTCCAACTCCGAGAGGCTTGCACCAGTCCATAAATGGATCGCTGGAGCTTGCACACTTTGTCAGCTCCCTTTGGATCGACAAAACCTTCCGGTTGCATCATATACAACTCTTCTTCCAGAACCATTCAGGAATGCAGTTTTGACATCCATCTGCCAAATCTCATAATCATAAAATGCGGCAATCGCTAACATGATTCGGACAGACTTAAGCATCGCTACGGGTGAGAAGGTCTCATCGTAGTCAACCCCTTGAACTTGTCGAAAACCTTTTGCGACAAGTCGAGCTTTATAGACAGTAATATTACCGTCAGCGTCAGTCTTCTTCTTGAAGATCCATTTATTCTCAATTGCTTGCCGATCATCGGGCAAGTCAACCAAAGTCCATACTTTGTTCTCATACATGGATCCCATCTCGGATTTCATGGCTTCAAGCCATTTTGCGGAATCTGGGCTCACCATCGCTTCTTCATAGTTCGTAGGTTCATCATGATCTAGCAGCATGATTTCCAGAACAGGATTACCGTACCACTCTGGCGCGGATCTCACTCTGGTTGATCTACGAGGTTCAGTAGTATCTGTCCTGAAGTTTCATGATCATTATCATTAGCTTCCTCACTAATTGGTGTAGGTGTCGCAGAAATAGTTTTCTGTGATGTACTACTTTCCAATAAGGGAGCAGGTACAGTTACCTCATCAAGTTCTACTTTCCTCCCACTCACATCTTTCGAGAGAAACTCCTTCTCTAGAAAGTTTCCGAATTTAGAAACAAAAGTCTTGCCTTCGGATCTGTGATAGAAGGTGTATCCAATAGTTTCCTTTGGATATCCTATGAAGACACATTTCTCCGATTTGGGTTCGAGCTTATCAGGTTGAAGCTTTTTCACATAAGCATCGCAGCCCCGAACTTTCAGAAATGACAACTTTGGTTTCTTGCCAAACCATAGTTCATAAGGCGTCGTCTCAACGGATTTTGATGATGCCCTATTTAACGTGAATGCGGCCGTCTCTAAAGCATAACCCCAAAACGATAGCGGTAAATCAGTAAGAGACATCATAGATCGCACCATATCTAGTAAAGTACGATTGCGACGTTCGGACACACCATTACGCTGTGGTGTTCCGGGTGGCGTGAGTTGCGAAACTATTCCGCATTGTTTCAAATGTACACCAAACTCATAACTCAAATATTCTCCTCCACGATCAGATCGTAGAAACTTTATTTTCTTGTTACGATGATTTTCAACTTCACTCTGAAATTCTTTGAACTTTTCAAATGTTTCAGACTTATGCTTCATTAAGTAGATATACCCATATCTGCTTAAGTCATCTGTGAAGGTGAGAAAATAACGATATCCGCCACGAGCCTCAGTATTCATCGGACCACATACATCTGTATGTATGATTTCCAACAAATCTGTTTTTCTCTCCATAGTACCGGAGAACGGTGTTTTAGTCATCTTGCCCATGAGACACGGTTCGCAAGTACCAAGTGATTCATAATCAAGTGGTTCCAAAAGTCCATCAGTATGGAGTTTCTTCATGCGCTTTACACCGATATGACCTAAACGGCAGTGCCACAAATAAGTTGCACTATCATTATCAACTCTGCATTTTTTGGCTTCAACATTATGAATATGTGTGTCACTACTATTGAGATTCAATAAGAATAGACCACTCTTCAAGGGTGCATGACCATAAAAGATATTACTCATATAAATAGAACAACCATTATTCTCTGATTTAAATGAATAACCGTCTCGCATTAAACAAGATCCAGATATAATGTTCATGCTCAACGCTGGCACCAAATAACAATTATTTAGGTCTAATACTAATCCCGAAGGTAGATGTAGAGGTAGCGTGCCGACTGCGATCACATCGACTTTGGAACCGTTTCCCACGCGCATCGTCACCTCGTCCTTAGCCAATCTTCGCTTAATCCGTAGTCCCTGTTTTGAGTTGCAAATATTAGCAACAGAACCAGTATCAAATACCCAGGTGCTACTGCGAGCACTAGTAAGGTACACATCAATAACATGTATATCACATATACCTTTGTTCACCTTGCCATCCTTCTTATCCGCCAAATACTTGGGGCAGTTCCGCTTCCAGTGACCAGTCTGCTTGCAGTAGAAGCACTCAGTTTCAGGCTTAGGTCCAGACTTGGGTTTCTTCTCTTGAGCAGCAACTTGCTTGCTGTTCTTCTTGAAGTTCCCCTTCTTCTTCCCTTTTGCCCTTTTTCTTGAAACTAGTGGTCTTGTTGACCATCAACACTTGATGCTCCTTTTTGATTTCTACCTCCGTAGCTTTTAGCATTGCGAAGAGCTCGGTAATAGTCTTATTCATCCCTTGCATATTATAGTTCATCACGAAGCTCTTGTAGCTTGGTGGCAGTGATTGGAGAATTCTGTCAATGACGCAATCATCTGGAAGATTAACTCCCATCTGAATCAAGTGATTATTATACCCAGACATTTTGAGTATATGCTCACTGACAGAACTGTTCTCCTCCATCTTGCAGCTATAGAACTTATTGGAGACTTCATATCTCTCAATTCGGGCATTTGCTTGAAATATTAACTTCAACTCCTGGAACATCTCATATGCTCCATGACGTTCAAAACGTCGTTGAAGTCCCATTTCTAAGCCGTAAAGCATGGCACACTGAACTATCGAGTAGTCATCAGCTTTGCTCTGCCAGACGTTCATAACATCTGGTGTTGCTCCAGCAGCAGGCCTGGCACCCAGCGGTGCTTCCAGGACGTAATTCTTCTGTGCAGCAATGAGGATAATCCTCAAGTTACGGACCTAGTCCGTGTAATTGCTACCATCATCTTTCAACTTTGCTTTCTCAAGGAATGCAACGGAACAATTGCACGGGCCATCTATCTACAATCAAACATACATAAGCAAGATACTATTAGGTACTAAGTTCATGATAAATTTAAGTTCAATTAATCAAATTACTTAAAGAACTCCCACTTAGATAGACATCCCTCTAATCCTCTAAGTGATCACGTGATCCAAATCAACTAAACCATGTCCGATCATCACGTGAGATGGAGTAGTTTCATTGGTGAACATCACTATGTTGACATATCTACTATATGATTCACGCTCGACCTTTCGGTCTCCGTGTTCCGAGGCCATATCTGTATATGCTTGGCTCGTCAAGTATAACCTGAGTATTCCGCGTGTGCAACTGTTTTGCACCCGTTGTATTTGAACGTAGAGCCTATCACACCCGATCATCACGTGGTGTCTCAGCACGAAGAACTTTCGCAACGGTGCATACTCAGGGAGAACACTTCTTGATAATTTAGTGAGAGATCATCTTATAATGCTACCGTCAATCAAAGCAAGATAATATGCATAAAAGATAAACATCACATGCAATCAATATAAGTGATATGATATGGCCATCATCATCTTGTGCCTGTGATCTCCATCTCCGAAGCACCGTCATGATCACCATCGTAACCGGCGCGACACCTTGATCTCCATCGTAGCATCGTTGTCGTCTCGCCAATCTTATGCTTCCACAACTATCGCTACCGCTTAGTGATAAAGTAAAGCATTACAGCGCGATTGCATTGCATACAATAAAGCGACAACCATATGGTTCCTGCCAGTTGCCGATAACTCGGTTACAAAACATGATCATCTCATGCAATAAAATTCAGCATCATGTCTTGACCATATCACATCACAACATGCCCTGCAAAAACAAGTTAGACGTCCTCTACTTTGTTTGTTGCAAGTTTTACGTGGCTGCTACGGGCTTAAGCAAGAACCAATCTTACCTACGCATCAAAACCACAACGATAGTTTGTCAAGTTGATGCCATTTTAACCTTCGCAAGGACCGGGCATAGCCACACTTGGTTCAACTAAAGTTGGAGAAACTGACACCCGCCAGCCACCTGTGTGCAAAGCACGGCGGTAGAACCAGTCTCGCGTAAGCGTACGCGTAATGTCGGTCCGGGCCGCTTCATCCAACAATACCGCCGAACCAAAGTATGACATGCTGGTAGGCAGTATGACTTATATCGCCCACAACTCACTTGTGTTATACTCGTGCAAATAACATCAAACCATAAAACCAGGCTCGGATGCCACTGTTGGGGAACGTAGTAATTTCAAAAAATTTCCTACGCACACGCAAGATCATGGTGATGCATAGCAACGAGAGGGGAGAGTGTGATCTATGTACCCTTGTAGATCGATGCGGAAGCGTTGACGCAACGTAGAGGAAGTAGTCGTACGTCTTCCCGGTCCAACCGATCCAAGCACCGTTACTCCGGCACCTCCGAGTTCTTGACACACGTACAGCTCGATGACGCACCCCGGGCTTCGATCCAGCAAAGCTTCGGGGAGGAGTTTCGTCAGCACGACGGCGTGGTGACTGTCTTGATGTTTAACCGTCGTAGGGCTTCGCCTAAGCACCGCTACAATATGATCGAGGTGTAATATCGTGGAGGGGGCACCGCACACGGCTAAGGAACGATCACGAAGATCAACTTGTGTGTCCTAGGGTGCCCCCTTGCCCCCGTATATAAAGGATCCAAGGGGGCGGTGCGGCCGGCCCTAGTAGGAGGCGCGCAGGAGGAGTCCTACTCCTACTGGGAGTAGGACTCCCCTCCCTTTCCTTGTCCAAGTAGGAGAGGGGGAAGGAAGGGAGAGAGGAGAGGAAGGAAAGGGGGGGCGCCGCCCCTCCCTCCTTGTCCAATTCGGACTAGGGGGAGAGGAGGCGCGCGGCCTGCCCTGGCTGCCTTTCCTCTTCTCCACTTTAGGCCCATGAGGCCCATTAACCCCCCGGGGGGTTCCGGTAACCCCCCGGTTCTCCTATTTTATCCGAAACTTCCCCGGAACACTTCCGGTGTCCGAATATAGCCGTCCAATATATCAATCTTTATGTCTCGACCATTTCGAGACTCCTCGTCATGTCCGTGATCACATCCGGGACTCCGAACAACCTTCGGTACATCAAAATACATAAACTCATAATGAAACTGTCATCGTAACTTTAAGCGTGCGGACCCTATGGTTCGAGAACAATGTAGACATGACCGAGACACGTCTCCGGTCAATAACCAACAGCGGGACATGGATGCCCATATTGGCTCCTACATATTCTACGAAGTTCTTTATCGGTCAGACCGCATAACAACATACGTTGTTCCCTTTGTCATCGGTATGTTACTTGCCCGAGATTCGATCGTCGGTATCCAATACCTAGTTCAATCTCGTTACCGGGAAGTCTCTTTACTCGTTCCGTAATGCATCATCCCGCAACTAACTCATTAGTTGCAATGCTTGCAAGGCTTAAGTGATGTGCATTACCGAGAGGGCCCAGAGATACCTCTCCGACGATCGGACTGACAAATCCTAATCTCGAAATACGTCAACCCAACATGTACCTTTGGAGACACCTGTAGAGCACCTTTATAATCACCCAGTTACGTTGTGACGTTTGGTAGCACACGAAGTGTTCCTCCGGCAAACGGGAGTTACATAATCTCATAGTCATAGGAACATGTATAAGTCATGAAGAAAGCAACATCAACATACTAAACGATCGGGTGCTAAGCTAGTGGAATGGGTCATGTCAATCAGATCATTCAACTAATGATGTGATCCCATTAATCAAATGACAACTCTTTGTCCATGGTTAGGAAACATAACCATCTTTGATTAACGAGCTAGTCAAGTAGAGGCATACTAGTGACACTTTGTTTGTCTATGTATTCACACATGTATTATGTTTCCGGTTAATACAATTCTAGCATGAATAATAAACATTTATCATGATATAAGGAAATAAATAATATCTTTATTATTGCCTCTAGGGCATATTTCCTTCACTTGGTGCTACGACCGGCAAGCTTTGAGAGATGCGGCTCCGCCGTCTTCACATGGGCCACGCACCCAAATGTCCGTAGATGAGACACAATCGGCTTCTGTCCGTAAAATGCTTCATACGGATTCTTGCCGATCACTGCCTTCGTTGCAGTCCGGTTGAGAAGACAGACCGCTGTCGAGACAGCTTCTCCCCAAAAAGTCCCCGGCAGATTCTTGCTTTTGAGCAAGCTCCTTGCTATGTCAACGACGGTTCGATTGCGCTTTTCAACAACCCCGTTCTGCTACGGCGTATAAGGTGTCGTGAGGAACCTCTTTATGCCAATCTTCTCGCAGTAGTTGTTGAACTCGTTCGACGTAGACTCTCCGTCGCGATATGTCTGTAGAGCGCGAACCTTCAGCTTATGTTCCATCTCCGTTGCAGCCTTCAGCTTCTTAAACGCTTCAAATGCCTTATCTTTAGATCGTAGGGGAACGACCCACATGTATCTCGAGTAGTCATCTACCACTAGGAAGAAATACTTCTTTCCTCCGTGAGTTGCTGGGGTGATAGGGCCACATAGATCACCATGGAGCAGCTCAAGTGCATCACTTGCACAATAGGTAGACTGAGTAGGGAAAGGCCTGCGGTGCTATTTTCCAACCAAGCAATCGTCACATGCTTGATCAACATGGTCAATAAGCGGCATCCCAGATACCATATCCATCTTTGACATCTTCTTCAAAGCGTAGAAGTTAACGTGTCCAAATCTAGCATGCCATAACCATGAATCATCATCACTCTTGGCGAGCCAACACTCCGGTTGAGATTGATCAAGGTTGAGGATATAGAGCCTGTTCCGCGTGCCATTTGAACGCACTAGCACGTTTCGGAGGTTGTCAAAGATCGTCATCACTCCATTCTCGATATCCACCTTGCATTCATTCTCGTCAAGTTTCCCGACAGAGATGATGTTGTTGTGAAGCCGTGGTATGTAGTACACTTCGGTGAGTATGCGATGTTCTCTGATACGTCTCCATCGTATCTACTTTTCCAAACACTTTTGCCCTTATTTTGGACTCTAACTTGCATGATTTGAATGGAACTAACCCGAACTGACGCTGTTTTCAGCAGAATTGCCATGGCATTATTTTTGTGCAGAAATAGAAGTTCTGAGATTGATGTTGCTATGACTTTGCTATGCTTAATGCTTGTCACTAGGGCCCGAGTGCCATGATTTCAGATCTGAACCTATTATGTTTTCATGAATATATGAGAGTTATTGATCCTATCCTGCAAGTCTATAGTCACCTATTATGTGTTATGATCTATTAACCCCGAAGTGACAATAATCGGGACCATTACCGATGATGACCGTAGTTTGAGGAGTTCATGTATTCACTATGCGTTAATGCTTTGGTCTGGTACTCTATTAAAAGGAGGCCTTAATATCCTTTAGTTTCCAATAGGACCCCGCTGCCACGGGAGGGTATGACAAAAGATGTCATGCAAGTTCTTTTCCATAAGCACGTATGACTATATTCGGAATACATGCCTACATTACATTGATGAACTGGATGTTGGAAATATGCCCTAGAGGCAATAATAAAATGGTTATTATTATATTTCTTTGTTCATGATAATTGTCTATTATTCATGCTATAATTGTGTTATCCGGAAATCGTAATACATGTGTGAATACATAGACCACAACACGTCCCTAGTGAGCCTCTAGTTGACTAGCTCGTTGATCAAAAGATAGTCTTGGTTTCCTAACTATGGACATTGGATGTCATTGATAATAGGATCACATCATTAGGAGAATGATGTGATGAACAAGACCCAATCCTAAGCATAGCTCAAAGATCGTGTAGTTCGTTTGCTGTAGCTTTTCTGAATGTCAAGTATCATTCCTTAGACCATGAGATTGTGCAACTCCCGGATACCGTAGGAGTGCTTTGGGTGTGCCAAATGTCACAACGTAACTGGGTGACTATAAAGGTACACTACAGGTATCTCCGGAAGTGTCTGTTGGGTTGGCACGAATCGAGACTGGGATTTGTCACTCCGCATGACGGAGAGGTATCTCTAGGCCCACTCAGTAATGCATCATCATAATGAGCTCAATGTGATCAAGTGGTTGATCACGGGATCATGCATTATGGTACGAGTAAAGTGACTTGCCGATAACGAGATTGAATGAGGTATTGGGATGCCGACGATAGAGTCTCGGGCAAGTAATGTACTGATTGACAAAGGGAATTGTATACGGATTGATTGAATCCTCGACATCGTGGTTGATCCGATGAGATCATCGAGGAGCATGTGGGAGCCAAGATGGGTATCCAGATCCCACTATTGGTTATTGACCGGAGAGTCGTCTCGGTCATGTCTGCATGTCTCCCGAACCCGTAGGGTCTACACACTTAAGGTTCGGTGATGCTAGGGTTGTTGAGATATTAGTATACGGTAACCCGAAAGTTGTTCGGAGTCCCGGATGAGATCCCGGACGTCAAGAGGAGTTCCAGAATGGTCCGGAGGTGAAGATTTATATATAGGAAGTCAAGTTTCGGCCATCGGGAATGTTTCGGGGGTAATCGGTATTGTACCGGGACCACCGGAAGGGTCCCGGGGGTCCACCGGGTGGGGCCACCTATCCCGGAGGGCCCCATGGGCTAAAGTGGGAGGGGAACCAGCCCCTAGTGGGCTGGTGCGCCCCCTTGGGCCTCCCCCTCCGCCTAGGGTTGGAAACCCTAGGGGTGGGGCGCGCCACCCTTGCCTTGGGGGGCAAGCCACCCCCTTGGCCGCCGCCCCCCTAGGAGATTGGATCTCCTAGGGCCGGCGCCCCCCTAGGGACCCTATATATAGTGGGGGGAGGGAGGGCGGCCGCACCCAAGCCCCTGGCCTCTCCCTCTCCCTCCCGTGACACTCCTCCGTCTCCTTGCGCTTGGCGAAGCCCTGCTGAGATCACCGTTGCTTCCACCACCACGCCGTCGTGCTGCTGGATCTTCATCAACCTCTTCCTTCCCCCTTGCTGGATCAAGAAGGAGGAGACGTCTTCCCAACTGTACGTGTGTTGAACGCGGAGGTGCTGTCCGTTCGGCACTTGGTCATCGGTGATTTGGATCACGACGAGTACGATTCCATCAACCCCGTTCTCTTGAACGCTCCCGCGCGCAATCTACAAGGGTATGTAGATGCACTCCCCTCTCCCTCGTTGCTAGATGACTCCATAGATTGATCTTGGTGATGCGTAGAAAATTTTAAAATTCCGCTACGTTCCCCAACAGTGGCATCATGAGCTAGGTCTATGCGTAGTTTCTATGCACGAGTAGAACACAAAGCAGTTGTGGGTGTCGATATTGTCAATTATCTTGCCGTTACTAGTCTTATCATGATTCGGTGGCATTGTGGGATGAAGCGGCCCTGACCGACCTTACACGTACGCTTACGTGAGACTGGTTCCACCGACTGATATGCACTAGTTGCATAAGGTGGCTGGCGGGTGTCTTTCTCCCCCACTTTAGTCGGATCGGATTCGATGAACAGGGTCCTTATGAAGGGTAAATAGAAATTGGCAATTCACTTTGTGGTTTTGGTGTAGGGAAGAAACGTTCTTGCTAGAAACGTATAGCAGCCACGTAAAACTTGCAACAACAATTAGAGGACGTCTAACTTGTTTTTGCAGCAAGTGTTTTGTGATGTGATATGGCCAAAGGATGTGATGAATGATATATGTGATGTATGAGATGATCATGTTCTTGTAATAGGAATCACGACTTGCATGTCGATGAGTATGACAACCGGCAGGAGCCATAGGAGTTGTCTTTATTTATTTATGACATACGTGTCAACATAAACGTCATGTAATTACTTTACTTTATTGCTAAAGCGTTAGCCATAGTAGTAGAAGTAATAGATGACGAGACAACTTCAAGAAGACACGATGATGGAGATCATGGTGTCATGCCGGTGACAACGATGATCATGAAGCCCCAAAGATGGAGATCAAAAGGAGCAAATGATATTGGCCATATCATGTCACTATTTGATTGCATGTGATGTTTATCATGTTTTACATCTTATTTGCTTAGAATGACGGTAGCTTAAATAAGATGATCCCTCGTAATAATTTCAAGAAAGTGTTCCCCCTAACTGTGCACCGTTTCGAAGCACCACGTGATGATCGGGTGTGATAGATTCTAACGTTCGAATACAACGGGTGTAAGCCAGATTTACACACGCAATACACTTAGGTTGACTTGACGAGCCTAGCATGTACAGACATGGCCTCGGAACACGGAAGACCGAAAGGTCGAGCATGAGTCATATAGAAGATACGATCAACATGAAGATGTTCACCGATGTTGACTACTCCGTCTCACGTGATGATCGGACACAGCCTAGTTAACTCGGATCATGTTTCACTTAGATGACGGGAGGGATGTCTATCTAAGTGAGAGTTCATTAAGTAATTTGATTAGATGAACTTAATTATCATGAACTTAGTCTAAAATCTTTACAATATGTCTTGTAGATCAAATGGCCCACGTTGTCCTCAACTTCAACGTGTTCCTAGAGAAAACCAAGATGAAAGATGATGGCAGCAACTATACGGACTGGATCCGGAACCTGAGGATCATCCTCATAGCTGCCAAGAAAGATTATTTCCTAGAAGCACCGCTAGGTGACGCACCCATCCCAGAGAACCAAGACGTTATGAATGCTTGGCAATCACGTGCTGATGATTACTCCCTCGTTCAGTGCGGCATGCTTTACAGCTTAGAACCAGGGCTCCAAAAGATTTTTGAGAGACACGGAGCATATGAGATGTTCGAGGAGCTGAAAATGGTTTTCCAAGCTCATGCCCGGGTCGAGAGATATGAAGTCTCCGACAAATTCTTCAGCTGTAAGATGGAGGAAAATAGTTCTGTCAGTGAGCACATACTCAAAATGTCTGGGTTGCATAACCGCTTGACTCAGCTGGGAGTTAATCTCCCGGATGGCGCGGTCATTGACAGAATTCTTCAGTCGCTTCCACCGAGCTACAAGAGCTTTGTGATGAACTTCAATATGCAGGGGATGGAAAAGACCATTCCTGAGGTATATTCAATGCTGAAATCAGCAGAGGTGGAAATCAAAAAGGAACATCAAGTGTTGATGGTGAATAAAACCACTAAGTTCAAGAAAGGCAAGGGTAAGAAGAACTTCAAGAAGAACGGCAAGGGAGTTGCCGCGCCCGGTAAGCAAGCTGCCGGGAAGAAGCCAAAGAATGGACCCAAGCCTGAGACTGAGTGTTTTTATTACAAGGGAAGTGGTCACTGGAAGCAGAACTGCCCCAAATACTTAGCAGACAAGAAGGCCGGCAACACTAAAGGTATATGTGATATACATGTAATTGATGTGTACCTTACCAGTACTCGTTGTAGCTCCTGGGTATTTGATACCGGTGCGGTTGCTCACATTTGTAACTTAAAGCAGGAGCTGCGGAAAAGCGGAGACTGGCGAAGGACGAGGTGACGATGCGCGTCGGGAATGGTTCCAAGGTCGATGTGATCGCCGTCGGCACGCTACCTCTACATTTACCTATGGGGTTAGTTTTAAACCTCAATAATTGTTATTTAGTGCCAGCTTTGAGCATGAACATTGTATCAGGATCTCGTTTAATTCGAGATGGCTACTCAATTATATCCGAGAATAATGGTTGTTCTATTTATATGAGAGATATGTTTTATGGTCATGCTCCGTTGGTGAATGGTTTATTCTTAATGAATCTCGAGCGTAATGTTACACATATTCATAGTGTGAATACCAAAAGATGTAAAGTTGATAATGATAGTCCCACATACTTGTGGCACTGCCGCCTTGGTCACATAGGTGTCAAACACATGAAGAAGCTCCATGCAGATGGACTTTTGGAGTCTCTTGATTACGAATCATTTGACATGTGCGAACCATGCCTCATGGGTAAAATGACTAAGACTCCGTTCTCAGGAACAATGGAGCGAGCAACCAACTTATTGGAAATCATACATACCGATGTGTGCGGTCCAATGAGTGTTGAGGCTCGCGGTGGCTATCGTTATGTTCTCACCCTCACTGATGACTTGAGTAGATATGGGTATGTCTACTTGATGAAACACAAGTCTGAGACCTTTGAAAAGTTCAAGGAATTTCAGAGTGAGGTTGAGAATCAACGTGACATGAAAATCAAGCTCTTGCGATCAGATCGTGGGGGAGAATACTTGAGTCACGAATTTGGCACACACTTAAGAAAATGTGGAATAGTTTCACAACTCACGCCGCATGGAACACCTCAGCGTAATGGTGTGTCCGAATGTCGTAATCGCACTCTATTGGATATGGTGCGATCTATGATGTCTCTTACCAATTTACCGCTGTCATTTTGGGGCTATGCTTTAGAGACTGCCGCATTCACCTTAAATAGGGCTCCGTCGAAATCCGTTGAGACGACACCGTATGAATTATGGTTTGGGAAGAAACCTAAGCTGTCGTGTCTAAAAGTTTGGGGATGCGATGCTTATGTCAAGAAACTTCAACCTGAAAAGCTTGAACCCAAATCGGAAAAATGCGTCTTCATATGATACCCTAAAGAAACCATTGGGTATACCTTCGACCTCAGATCTGAAGGCGAGATCTTTGTTGCCAAGAATGGGTCCTTTCTAGAGAAAGAGTTTCTCTCGAAAGAAATAAGTGGGAGGAAAGTAGAACTTGATGAAGTATTACCATCTTGAACCGGTAAGTGACGCAGCTCAAGAAAATGTTCCTGAGGTGCCAGCACCGACTAGAGAGGAAGTTGATGATGATCATGAAACTTCAGATGACGTTGCTACTGAACTTCGTAGGTCCACGAGGACACGTTCCTTAGCAGAGTGGTACGACAACCCTGTCTTGGAAATCATGTTGTTAGACAACGGTGAACCTTCGAACTATGAAGAAGCAATGGCGGGCCCGGATTCCAACAAATGGCTGGAAGCCATGAAATCCGAGATAGGATCCATGTATGAAAACGAAGTATGGACTTTGACTGACTTGCCCGATGATCGGCGAGCCATAGAAAATAAATGGATCTTTAAGAAGAAGACAGACGTGGATGGTAATGCGACCATCTATAAAGCTCGGCTTGTCGCTAAGGGTTATCGACAAGTTCAAGGGGTTGACTACGATGAGACTTTCTCACCCGTAGCGAAGCTGAAGTCCGTCCGAATCATGTTAGCAATTGCCGCATTCTATGATTATGAGATATGGCAAATGGACGTCAAAACGGCATTCCTTAATGGTTTCCTTAAGGAAGAATTGTATATGATGCAGCCGGAAGGTTTTGTCGATCCTAAGAATGCTGACAAGGTGTGCAAGCTCCAGCGCTCAATTTATGGGCTGGTGCAAGCATCTCGGAGTCAGAACATTCGTTTTGATGAGATGATCAAAGCGTTTGGGTTTACGCAGACTTATGGAGAAGCCTGCATTTACAAGAAAGTGAGTGGGAGCTCTGTAGCATTTCTCATATTGTATGTGGATGACATATTGTTGATGGGAAATGATATATAATTCTTGGAAAGCATAAAGGCCTACTTGAACAAGTGTTTTTCAATGAAGGATCTTGGAGAAGCTGCTTATATATTAGGCATCAAGATCTATAGAGATAGATCGAGACGCCTCATTGGTCTTTCACAGAGTACGTACCTTGACAAGATATTGAAGAAGTTAAAAATGGATTAGTCAAAGAAGGGGTTCTTGCCTGTATTCCAAGGTACGAGATTGAGCACGGCTCAATGCCCGACCACGGCAGAAGATAGAGAAAAGATGAGTCTCGTCCCCTATGCCTCGACCATAGGGTCTATCATGTATGCTACGCTGTGTACCAGACCTGATGTAAACCTTGCCGTAAGTTTGGTAGGAAGGTACCAAAGTAATCCCGGCATGGAACACTGGACAGCGGTCAAGAATATCCTGAAATACCTGAAAAGGACTAAGGATATGTTTCTCGTTTATGGAGGTGACGAAGAGCTCGTCGTAAAGGGTTACGTCGATGCTAGCTTCGACACACATCTGGATGACTCTAAGTCACAAACCGGATACGTGTATATTTAGAATGGTGGGACAGTAAGATGGTGCAGTTGCAAGCAAAGCGTTGTGGCGGGATCTACATGTGAAGCGGAGTACATGGCAGCCTCAGAGGCAGCACAAGAAGCAGTCTGGGTGAAGGAGTTCATTACCGACCTAGGAGTCATACCCAATGCGTCGGGCCCGATGACTCTCTTCTGTGACAACACTGGAGCTATTGCCCTTGCCAAGGAGCCCAGGTTTCACAGGAAGACCACGCATATCAAGCGTCGCTTCAACTCCATTCGTGAAAGTGTTCAAAATGGAGACATAGAGATTTGTAAAGTACATACGGACCTGAATGTGGCAGATCCGTTGACTAAACCTCTCCCTAGAGCAAAACATGATCAACACCAGAACTGCATGGGTGTTCGATTCATCACAATGTAACTAGACTATTGACTCTAGTGCAAGTGGGATACTGTTGGAAATATGCCCTAGAGGCAATAATAAAATGGTTATTATTATATTTCTTTGTTCATGATAATTGTCTATTATTCATGCTATAATTGTGTTATCCAGAAATCGTAATACATGTGTGAATACATAGACCACAACACGTCCCTAGTGAGCCTCTAGTTGACTAGCTCATTGATCAAAAGATAGTCTTGGTTTCCTGACTATGGACATTGGATGTCATTGATAACGGGATCACATCATTAGGAGAATGATGTGATGGACAAGACCCAATCCTAAGCATAGCTCAAAGATCGTGTAGTTCGTTTGCTGTAGCTTTTCTGAATGTCAAGTATCATTCCTTAGACCATGAGATTGTGCAAATCCCGGATACCATAGGAGTGCTTTGGGTGTGCCAAACGTCACAATGTAACTGGGTGACTATCAAGGTACACTACAGGTATCTCCGAAAGTGTCTGTTGGGTTGGCACGAATCGAGACTGGGATTTGTCACTCCGCATGACGAAGAGGTATCTCTGGGCCCACTCGATAATGCATCATCATAATGAGCTCAATGTGATCAAGTGGTTGATCACGGGATCATGCATTATGGTACGAGTAAAGTGACTTGCCGGTAACGAGATTGAATGAGGTATTGGGATGCCGACGATCGAGTCTCGGGCAAGTAACGTACTGATTGACAAAGGGAATTGTATACGGATTGATTGAATCCTCGACATTGTGGTTCATCCGATGAGATCATCGAGGAGCATGTGGGAGCCAACATGGGTATCCAGATCTCGCTGTTGGTTATTGACCGGACAGTCATCTCGGTCATGTCTGCATGTCTCCCGAACCCGTAGGGTCTACACACTTAAGGTTCGGTGACGCTAGGGTTGTTGAGATATTAGTATACGGTAACCCGCAAGTTTTTCGGAGTGCCGGATGAGATCGCGGACGTCACGAGGAGTTCCGGAATGGTCCGAAGGTGAATATTTATATATAGGAAGTCAAGTTTCGGCCATCGGGAAAGTTTCGGGGGTAATCGGTATTGTACAGTGACCACCAGAAGGGTCCCGGGGGTCCACCGGGTGGGGCCACCTATCCCGGAGGGCCCCATGGGCTGAAGTGGGAGGGGAACCATCCCCTAGTGGGCTGGTGCGCCCCCTTGGGCCTCCCCCTGCGCCTAGGGTTGGAAACCCTAGGGGTGGGAGGCGCCACCGTTGCCTTGGGGGGCAAGCCACCCCCTTGGCCACCGCCCCCCTAGGAGATTGGATCTCCTAGGGCCGGCGCCCCCTTAGGGACCCTATATATAGTGGGGGGGGAGGGAGGGCAGCCGCACCCAAGCCCCTGGCCTCTCCCTCTCCCTCCCGTGACACTCCGTCTCCCTGCGCTTGGCGAAGCCCTGCTGAGATCACCGTTGCTTCCACCACCACGCCGTCGTGCTGCTGGATCTTCATCAACCACTTCTTCCCCCTTGCTGGATCAAGAAGGAGGAGACGCCTTCCCAACCGTACGTGTGTTGAACACAGAGGTGCTATCCGTTCGGCACTTGGTCATCAGTGATTTGGATCACGACGAGTACGACTCCATCAACCCCGTTCTCTTGAACGCTTCCGCGCGTGATCTACAAGGGTATGTAGATGCACTCCCCTCTCCCTCGTTGCTAGATGACTCCATATATTGATCTTGGTGATGCGTAGAAAATTTTAACATTCCGCTACGTTCCCCAACACTGGAGCTAGTTCTGTGTCACCCTATGTTATAACTGTTGCATGATTGATTGCATCCGACATAATTATCCATCACTTATCCAGTGCCTACGAGCTTTTCATATATTGTCCTTCGCTTATTTACTTTTCCGTTGCTACTGTTACAATCACTATAAAACCCCAAAATATTACTTTTGCTACTGTTACCATTATTATCATATTACTTTGCTACTAAATACCTTGCTGTAGATATTAAGTTTTCAGGTGTGGTTGAATTGACAACTCAGCTGCTAATACTTGAGAATATTCTTTGGCTCCCCTTGTGTTGAATCAATAAATTTGGGTTGAATACTCTACCCTTGAAAACGGTTGCGATCCCCTATACTTGTGGGTTATCAAGACTATTTTTTGGCACCGTTGCCGGGGAGCATAGCTCTATTCTTTGAGTCACTTGGGATTTATATCTGCTGGTCACCATGAAGAACTTGAAAGATCAAAGAACCAAGATTTTTCCCTCAACTACGAGGGGAGGTAAGGAACTGCCATCTAGTTCTGCACTTGATTCACCTTCTGTTTTGCGACACCTACCTGCTATTCATTCTGATATGTCGCACGTTATTGATGATGCCACTTCTTCTTTGCATGATACTTATGATGAAACTACTTCTATGCTTGATACTACTGTGCCACTAGGTGAATTTTTCTTGATGAACAACTTGCTAGGGCTAGAGAGAATGAAATTATTGAAACTGATAATATTGATGAAAGTGATGATGAAGATTCTCCCCCTAGATATGAATTACCTGTTGTGCCTGAGGGTTATGTTATGGATGAAGAGATTGCTAGAGACTTTCTTGCTTGCAATGATAGATCTGATCTTAAGAAATTATTAGCTAAGCTTAAAGAAAAGTCCTTGAATGCTAGAATGAAACATGACTCTGCTTTTGCTACTTCACCTATCTTTATTACTGATAAGGATTATGATTTCTCTGTCGATCCTGAGTTAATTACTTTGGTTGAATCTAATTCTTTTTATGGCTATGAATCTGAAACTGTTGTGGCACATCTTACTAAATTAAATGATATAGCCATCCTGTTTACTCATGATGAGAAAACTCGCTATTACTTTATCCTTAAGTTGTTTCCGTTCTCATTAAAGGGTGATTCTAAAACATGGTTTAATTCTCTTGATCATGGTTGTGTGTGTAGTCCCCAGGATATGATTTATTACTTCTCTGCTAAATATTTCCCCGCTCATAAGAAACAAGCTGCTTTAACGGAAATATATAATTTTGTGCAAATTGAAGAAGAGAGTCTCCCACAAGCTTGGGGGAGGCTTCTCCGATTACTTAATGCTTGGCCTGATCATCCTCTCAAGAAAAATGAAATACTTGATATCTTTTATAATGGACTAACCGATGCTTCCATAGATTACCTGGATAGTTGTGTTAGTTGTGTTTTCAGGGAAAGAACTGATCAAGTTGAATTTTTATTGAATAATATGTTGACTAATGAAAACAATTGGACACTTCGTGGACCAACTCATAAGCCAACTCTGAAGAAAAGGGGTATTCTATTTCTCAGTCCTGAAGATATGCAAGAGGCAAAGAAATCTATGAAAGAAAAAGGTATTAAAGCTGAAGATGTTAAGAATTTACCACCTATTGAAGAAATACATGGTCTTGATAACCCGACACAGGTAGTAAAGGAAAATTCTCTCTATAGATTTGATAAATGTGAAATTCCATTTACTAAGTTTCCTAGCGAATGCTTGGATGGGATAGATGACTTTATCGTTAAACAAGAAAATTTCAATGCTTATGTTGGTAGACAATTGAAACACAATGCTAATATGCTTGAATACTTGAGTGATTATATGGCTAGTGTTAAAGGTGAACTTAAACTTATTAGTAAACATGCTTCTATGGTTACCACTAAAGTATAACAAGTACTTAAAGCTCGGAATGATTTGCTCAATGAATTAAATAATAAGAAAAATGATAATTTTGTTAGAGTTATGAATAGAGGTGGTAAAATGACTCAGGAACCTTTGTATCTTAAGGGCCATCCTAAGAGAATTGAGCAAGATTCTCGGAGAACTAATATTGATACACCTAGTCCTTCTAAGAGGAAGAAAAATAAAAATGATAGGACTTTGCATGCTTCTAGTGAACCTGTTGTTGACACACCTGAGAATCCCAATGATATTTCTATTTCAGATGCTGAGACACAATCTGCTAATGAACGTGAACCTAGTGATAATGTTAATGATGATGTTCATGTTGATGCTCAACCTAGCAATGATAATGATGTAGAGATTGAACCTACTGTTGATCTTGATAACCCACAATCAAAGAATCAATGTTATGATAAGAGAGACTTCGTTGCTAGGAAGCATGGTAAAGAAACAGAACCATGGGTTCAGAAACCCATGCCTTTTCTTCCTAAACCATCCAAGAAAAAGGATGATGAGGATTTTGAGCGCTTTGCTGAAATGATTAGACCTATCTTTTTGCGTATGCATTTGACTGATATGCCTAAAATGAATCCTTATGCTAAATATATCAAAGATATAGTCACTAATCAACCCGGCAATCCAACCCATGGGCGGCCATGCCCATGGGCACCCGACCCGAATGGGTAGGGTATGGGTCGCCATCTTCACCCATGGGTAAGCCCGATGGGTAACCCAATTAGTCGTGGGTAAGGTATGGCCATAAGGTCCTGCCCATGGGTCGTCCGATGGGTTACCCGATTAATATTACTAGTAATTAAGATATATTTTATTTTAGATGACACATGATATTCCCGAGGACGATAGTATGTCTATTATTCTTGGAAGACCCTTTTCGAATACTGCATGGGCTGCTATTGATTGCAATAAAGGCAATGTCACTTTTCATGTTAATGGTAATGAGCATACGGTACACTTTCCAAGGAAACAACCTCAAGTCCACAGTATCAATTCTATTGGAAAAATTTCAACAATTACAATTGGAGGTTTTGAATTTCCTCTTTCTACTGTCAAGAAGAAATATGATATTCTTATTGTTGGGGATGTGCATATCCCCGTTGAGGTAACCTAGTGTTATTCAAAAATTCTTCCGTTTCATGTTATTCAAAAAGAGTTTGTTAACAAGACCTGATCAACCTTGTTAGTGGATTCCTTTTGATGAGCATGAGATGGATGAAGTTAGAAAACATAACTCTCTGTACCCTCCTTTTACTTTCTGTTATTTAGTTTAAATAAAGCAAAAATAGTATTTTCTGTCTATTTTCTAAATTATCCTTGCGATAAAAAATACCCCGGAAATAAAAGTTCTCCAAATGCCCTGAAAATTAAATATGATTTTTCTAGAATATTTGAGAATATCTGGCACGGAGAACATAGCAGGGGGAGCAGCCACATGCCCACGAGGGTGGAGGGCGCGCCCACCCCCCTGCCTCGTGGACCCCATGTGGGTCCCCTCCACTTATTCCAGCCACCACACATTCCTTCTTCCTCCCAAAAAAATCACTAGCCATCTCAAAACCGAGTTCTTGCTCGTCTTGCTGCCATTTTCGATCTCCTTGCTCAAAGCTCCATACACAAAACAACTTTGGGATTGTTCTTTGGTATGTGACTCCTCCAATGGTCCAATTAGTTTTGTTCTGGTGCTTTATTCATTGCAAATTTTTGCTGCTTAGGTGACCCTGTTCTTGAGCTTGCATGTCAAATTTATGTGGTCAAAAGTAGTTTTAATGCATGATATGGCCTCTAGGCACTTGTAGGAGTAGTTGCTATCAATTTTGTTGAGTTTGGCTCACTTTTATTTTAAGTTACTAAAAATTTCAGAAATTTTTTAGAGGAAGAAATATGTTTAGGAAAATGTACCAAGGTGGTTCCTCAAGGAAACAAGGACCCAAGCCCGCAATACGCGAGATACAATGAACTACCGAGGGAGGCTCAAGTGCGTCCTTGTGAATGGTCGTCAGAGGACTTCATGGTTCAAGCAGGAATCAAGGAGGAATTTGACGCATATGTGCGTAATGCTGATCTTGAGAGCTTCGAGGCAGATAAGTGTCGTCAATACTACTACCTCACTGATTCCTTCATCAGAAGGTTTGAATTTACATCATCACACAATTCTCAAACTGTCTTGTTTGATCTTTACGATAAATCTTATATCATGGACTTAGAAGATTTTAATACTGCTTGTAAACTCCCACAGTGGGGTAATGTTAGTGAACCTTGTAAATCTGAATATAAGGATCTTCTTGCTAGTATCACTGTGGGGAAATCTAGGAAAATCGCGCAAGCTACCATAGGGAGCATTCGTTTTCCTGCTATACATTATTTTGCTCTCTTTATAGGTAAATGCATAAATGGTAAGGATGAAGCATGTCACATGTGTGTTCCAGATCTTAGTGTTCTCAAGAGTGATGTATTAGTAGATATACAATATAACTTGGGGGCCATTGTTGCACGTAGGTTGCATAATAACAAAATTAATGGAGATTTCTTTGGTGGAATTTATGCAACCCATTTAGCTGATTTTCTTGATATACCCATTCGTGGATATGATATTGAGTTGCCTCCTGCTTATTTAGATTATGATGCTATGGTTAGTCATCAGTCCGTTGAGAGGAACAATCAGTCCCTCCAGTACCGACTAATCTTTGACAGACGACGCACCTATCACGTCACTCTCCCTGCCCCTACTTTCTTTGACTTTCAGGCAAAAGGGATATATGTTATAACCAGGGAGGAGGCGGACGAGCACAAGAGGAGGGTAGAGGTAGCTCGCCTCCAAGCTGCAGCTCATCAGGCAACTGCCGCTGCATCTCAGTATGACCCGAGCTACAACTTTGATCCATGGGCATAGATCAACTTAGGCCAAAAGCCTAAGATTGGGGGAGTACGTATTTCTCACCGATATTACATTCATGTTCACACACTCATGCCAGTTGTCGGTGCTCATACTTTTTCATTGCATCATCCATGCTAGTTTTTTTTTCCTTTTTTTTCTTTCTTCTTGTGTGTTTGAAAAACCTTAAGAAAAACCAAAAAAAATTAGCTGTAGCTTTTAGCTAGTTTACTTTCCATGACTGTAGTAGTAGTAATTAAAAAGAAAACCCAAAAAGATTTATCATTCTTCTTTTGCTTGTTGGGAGCTTTCCCGTGTAAATAGTTTTGTTTCTTTTCTTTCCTTTGGGGGTCGAGAGGAGAAGACCATAATCAAAATGTTGAGTGGCTCTCATATGCATTATTGTTGATCTAACAAAGAGCCCATATTACCTTGCCTTCTTTCATGTATTGAATACTTGCAGATTCCAGCTTAGTGCAATGCACGTGCACTATTATTATTATTATCCACACTGTTCGGTCGTGCAAGTGAAAGGCAATAATTATGATTATTTGATGGACTGATTGAGATGAGAAAAGCCGGTATGAACTCGACCTATCTTGTTTTCGTAAATATGATTAGTTCATCGTTCATGATTCAGCCTATTATGAAAGAAACATGTTTGCAATGACAATTAGAGATTATAGTTGCTTATGCCATGTTTAATTAGCTAGGAGTTTATAATGGTTTGCCTTGTGTGCCAACATGCTATTAAAATGGTTGTGATGTGGTATGATAGGGTGGTATCCTCCTTTGAACGATTCGAGTGGCTTCACTTGGCACATGTTCATGCTTGTAGTTGAAACAAAATCAACATAGCCTCTACGATATTTATGTTCATGGTGCATTATATCCTACTCATGCTTGCATTCGGTGTTGATTAATTTTAATGCATGTTCATGACTGTTGTCGCTCTCTAGCTGGTCGCTTCCCAGTCTTTTTCTAGCCTTCACTTGTACTAAGCGGGAATACTGCTTGTGCATCCAATTCCATAAACCTCAAAGTTATTTCATACGAGTCCACCATACCTACCTATATACGGTATCTACCTGTTGTTCCAAGTAAATTTGTATGTGCCAAACTCTAAACCTTCAAATAAACATTCTGTTTTGTATGCTCGAATAGCTCATGTATCACCTAGGGTTGTCTGTATCCTCTATGCTAGGCGGGTTATTCTCAAGAGGAGTGGACTTCGCTCCTCATTCACGAGAAAATGGCTGGTCACCGGGATGCCCAGTCCCATGCTCCAATCAAATCAAAATAATTGCAAACAAAACTCCCCCAGCACTGTTGTTAGTTGGAGGCACCCGTCGTTTCGGGCAAGCCATCGATTGATGCTTGTTGGTGGTGGGGGAGTATAAACTTTACCATTGTGCTTGGGAACCGCCTATAATGTGTGTAGCATGGAAGATATAGAGATCTCTCGGTTGTTATGTTGACAATGAAAGTATACCGCTCAAAATATTATTCATCTCAATTTCAAATTCGAGCTCTCGCATCTCTACAAATCCCTACTTCCCTCCGCGAGGGGCCTATCCATTTACTTTTATGCTGAGTCATCACCCTCTTATTAAAAAGCACCAGTTGGAGAGCACCGCTGTCATTTGCATCCATTACTGTTAGTTTACATTCAATATAACTTGACTGGATCTCTTTTGCCATGAATTACAATGTCTAGTCAGTCCTTGATCTTTAAAGGTGATCTGCATTTAGTTTTTACGGTCTCAGAAAGGGCTAGCGAGATACCATCTTATTATATCATATTATGATTGTTTTGAAAAAGTGTTGTCATCCGAGATTTATTATTATTGCTCGCTAGTTGATTATGCCATTGATATGAGTAAAACAAGACCTAAATGTTATTGTAAATATGGTTAGTTTATAATCTTTGCTGAAAACTTGAATGCTGGCTTTACGTATTTACAACAACAAGAGCAAACAGAGTTCGTAAAAGTTTTTTTATCACTTTCAGTTTATCAACTGAATGGCTTGAGGACAAGCAAAGGTTTAAGCTTGGGGGAGTTGATACGTATCCATCCTATCAACTTTTCCAAACACTTTTGCACTTATTTTGGACTCTAACTTGCAAGATTTGAATGGAACTAGCCCGGACTGACGATGTTTTCAGCAGAATTGCCATGGTGTTATTTTTGTGCAGAAATAAAAGTTCTCGGAATGACCTGAAAATCAACGGAGATTATTTTTGGAATACATTAAAAATACTGGAAGAAGAATCTGCGTTAGGGGCCCACACCCCGTCCACGAGGGTGGGGCGCGCGCCCCCTGCCTCGTGGGCCCCCTGACGCTCCACCGACCTCAACTCCAACTCCATATATTCACTTTCGGGGAGAAAAAAAATCAGAGAGAAGGATTCATCACGTTTTACGATACGGAGCCGCTGCCAAGCCCTAAACTCTCTTGGGAGGACTGATCCGGAGTCCGTTCGGGGCTCCGGAGAGGCGAATCCGTTGCCATCGTCATCATAAACCTTCTTCCATCACCAATTTCGTGATGATCACCGCCGTGCGTGAGTAATTTCATCGTAGGCTTGCTGGACGGTGATGGGTTGGATGAGATTTATCATGTAATAGAGTTAGTTTTGTTAGGGTTTGATCCCTAGTATCCACTATGTTCTAAGATTGATGTTGCTATGGCTTTGCTATGCTTAATGCTTGTCACTAGGGCCCGAGTGCCATGATTTCAGATCTGAACCTATTATATTTTTATGAATATATGAGAGTTCTTAATCCTATCTTGCAAGTATGTAGTCACCTATTATGTGTTATGATCCATTAACCCTAAAGTGACAATAATCGGGACCATTACCGGTGATGACCGTAGTTTGAGGAGTTCATGTATTCACTATGCGTTAATGCTTTGGTCCGGTACTCTATTAAAAGGAGGCCTTAATATCCCTTAGTTTCTAATAAGTCCCCGCTGCCACGGGAGGGTAGGACAAAAGATGGCATGCAAGTTCTTTTTCATAATCACGTATGACTATATTCGGAATACATGCCTACATTACATTGATGAACTGGAGCTAGTTCTGTGTCACCCTATGTTATAACTGTTGCATGATTGATCGCATCCGACATAATTATCCATCACTGATCCAATGCCTGCGAGCTTTTCATATATTGTCCTCGCTTATTTAGTTTTCCGTTGCTACTGTTACAATCACTATAGAATCCAAAAATATTACTTTTATTACCATTACCATTATTATCATATTACTTTGGTACTAAATACCTTGCTGCAGATATTAAGTTTCCAGGTGTGGTTGAATTGACAACTCAGCTGCTAATACTTGAGAACATTCTTTGGCTCCCCTTGTGTCGAATCAATAAATTTGGGTTGATTATTCTTCCGTCGAAAACTGTTGCGATCTCCTATACTTGTGGGTTATCATTCTCCTGTGAGACCCTCGAAGAGGAAAGAACCCTGCCCGAAAATCTTCACATTTGAACCATCACCGAACTTGATCGAGCCTTGAACATCATATTCTAGCTCGAGAAACTTCTCCTTGCACCCCGTCATGTGGTTACTAGCACCTGTGTCCAGATACCACGACACATTCTGGCTTCCGGATAACTTTAGTATTACTTTATTCTCATGAAGTAGCACCTTCTGGTTTGGTTTCACAACTACCATTTGGACAAGATCACAAAATTTGGTCATCAGAAGACCTGGATGTTTGTCTTCCTGCTTCGCCAAATTTTCCTTGATCTCCCGCTTGTTAGGCTTGATAAGATCACAAACTTCGGCCATCAGAAGACCTGGACGTTCGTCTTCCTGCTTCGCCAAATTTTCCTTGATCTCCCTCTTGTTAGGCTCCGCACAAGCCTTTGCAAAGTGACCCATCTCGTTGCAGTTATAGCATTTGACCTCGGACATATCCAAGTTTTGTGGCTTCCGCTCTTTACATCGGTCCGCCTTACCACGACCTTGTGGCTTGCCTTTTCCTTTGCTTTCTTCGGTTTGTCCGACGCGCTTCGCGTTGCTTGAGGCTTCGCCAACGCTGTGCCTTCCTTTGCTACTTGGGGGCTCCCAATCTGCGCGCGAGTACATGAGTTGGTCACTACCCCCTCCATTGCCCTTCCAACAGCCACGAGCATTCTCTTTCCACGTCCACAAGCGTCCGATCACCTCCGTGATGGTCATGTCATCGATGTCGTAAAGCTGCTCAAGCATGCCGATGATGTACGTGAATTTATCAGTCAACGAACTGAAAAACTTCTCCACAATCTTGGTCTCCTCGAG
The DNA here is from genome assembly GCA_034509565.1 of Triticum monococcum. NCBI lineage: Eukaryota > Viridiplantae > Streptophyta > Magnoliopsida > Poales > Poaceae > Triticum > Triticum monococcum. The sequence continues at coordinate 705,698,978 of CM067847.1, forward strand.
CTTTGCACCAAGCGCGTGGATCTCTCCCACCAAAGTAGTCAGACGCATGGCATAGTCGTTCACCGATTCAGTTTCCTCCGTCTGCAACTTGTGAAATTGGCGCTTCAGCACTTGTGCCCGAGCCTTCGTGACGCGATCTTCTCCAATCATCATCTCTTTGAGTGCGTTCCACGCCTCTCTTGCTGTCTCGAACTCCGCCAATGTCATCAGCATGGAATCCGGCACAGACTGGGCTATGGCGTCCATGGCACCTTCGTCGCACTCCTCGTCGACGTCGTCGTTCGTGATGGCCTCCCACACTCGAAGGGTTCGGAGAATGATCTTCATCTTCACCGCCCACACGCTGTAGTTGGCGTAGTTGAGTATCGGGTACTGGATGGGGATGTTGCAATGTGCCAGTACATTGGCGCCGCCCGGTCCTCCACCACTAGTCGCTGACTTGCCGCCCTTCTTCACTTTGTCGTCGTTTTTGTTTGCCTTGGAACCGCCGTTGATGGACTTGTTCACCTTGAAACCATCGCCGACGGACTTGTTCGCCTTTGAACCATTGTTGCCAGATTTGACGGACTCAACGTCGCTGTCCGTCATCGTAGATCATCGAGGCCCTTATACCAATTGTTGGCTTTTTGAACACTAGATTAATTCACCGGAGATCAAATCACCCAGGAGCTGTGTACAGGCACGTACAAGCTAGCAAGCAAGCAGGCTGGCTGCTTGATTGATCCACAATACACGCACGTCCTGAGCTAGCTAGCTTTAACTTGGCGGCCGACGACTTACACTACAACACAACGGATCGATTCAATCTTTGCGGAACGCAGCGACTTCTCTCAATGGAACTTGGCGAACTAAATGATGGATAGCCGCAGGCTCATATCGAGACTGTTATTTCTTTATTGCTTGGATGGTCTGATCAGATTACATGGGGTACAGTATATATATTGTTAAGCTATGTCTAACCCAAACCGACTACGTACAGGTATCCTACATGGATACGCATAGATGCACGGACACCGGATTAACTCTAACATTCACCCCCTAATCACGATGTCCTTACTTCCGACCTGGATCCCACACACGAATGCCGCTTCTCGTAGATGTTATCATCGGCACTGCTTTCGTCGTTCCTCGCAGTATTCTGAGGACTAATTTTACTTTCGTCAGCTTGTTCATACCTTGACGCCAACTCTTCTCGTTGGTGGTGTCTTCAACCTTCACCTGTTCTTTGGTGCTTGGTAGACTATCTTTCGGCTCCTCAAGGGGACATCTTTTGAAACCGAGCATGACCAAACTTTGGTCTAACTTTGAGTTCCAAGCTCCTGGGGCTTGCTTCAGCCCGTAAAGTGCCTTCTTGAACTTGTAAACTTTCTCTTTTCCTCCTTTCTTCTCGTAGCCGAGGGGTTGTTCCACGTACAATTCTTCTGTGAGGTCACCGTTGAGGAAAGCGAATTTAACATTCATATGATGAACCTTCCAATCCTTTTGTGTTGCCAAAGCTAGGAGCACTCTCACCGTCTTGATTCGAGCAACCGGTGCAAACACCTCCTCATAGTCAACTCCTTGACGTTGTACGTAGCCCTTTTCAACAAGGCTTGCCTTGTACTTCACAATGGCACCCTACGTGTCCTTCTTTAACTTGTAAACCCACTTCAAACCTATTGCCTTTTGATTCAGAGGTCGGGTTACCAAAGTCCACGTGCCATTGCTCTCGATCGCCTTCATCTCCTCATCCATGGCGTGCGTCCAACTTGAACTTTTCCTCGCTTCTACGCAGTTAGCTGGCTCCTCAACTCCGAGCAAACATAGTCCGGAATACTCGAGCGTAACTGGCTTTGCGACTTGTAGACTGTCTTGAGGGGCTTGTAGCGACGAGGCCCAGAAGAATCTGTTGTGGCTTGCAAAGGGGGTGACACAAATTGTGTCGGCGTCGATACACTTGAGGAAGACCGTTGAGTCTCGGGCATAGTGGATGCCGGATCGTTGGCATCCTTGTCGTTGACATCCGCGTCGTCGGCGTAGTCGTCGTGACCATGACTTTCATCTTTATTGTCGTCATCACTATGCGCCTCGTTGTCGATGTCATTGCCGAGATCTCCGCCCGTTTCGTGCGCGTCGTTGTCGCTATCACCTTGCGACCCATGCACTTCGTTGTTGGAGTCGGCACCATGGTGATCATTGCCGTTGCGGTCACCTTGGTTGGGCGTCTTGCCAACCACCTGGTCATCCTCCCCTACATCATCATGAGTTGAAAATTCAAGTGTGAATATGTTACCGTTTGGAGCATCGTTGGCTGCTGCGCTCCAATTCCACACTTGGTTTTCTTCAAACACGACGTCGCGTGAAATCTATAGACGCTTGGTTCGTGGATCATAGTAGCGGTATGCCTTGGTGTCGGAATTCCTCTCGTATCCGATGGAGACCATCTTGGTGCTACGACCGGCAAGCTTTGAGAGATGCGGCTCTGCAATCTTCACATGGGCCACGCACCCAAATGTCTGTAGATGAGACACAGTCGGCTTCTATCCGTAAATTGCTTCATACGGAGTCTTGCCGATCACTGCCTTCGTTGCAGTCCAGTTGAGAAGACAGACTGCTGTTGAGACAGCTTCTCCCCAAAAAGTCCCCGGCATATTCTTGCTTTTGAGTAAGCTCCTTGCCATGTCAACGACGGTTTGATTGCACCTTTCAACAACCCCGTTCTGCTACGGTGTATAAGGTGTCGTGAGGAACCTCTTTATGCCAATCTTCTCGCAGTAGTCGTTGAACTCGTTCGACGTAGACTCTCCGCCGCGATATGTCCATCTCCGTTGCAGCCTTTAGCTTCTTAAATGCTTCAAATGCCTTATATTTAGATCGTAGGAGAACGACCCACATGTATCTCGAGTAGTCATCTACCACTAGGAAGAAATACTTCTTTCCTTCGTGAGTTGCTGGGGTGATAGGGCCATATAGATCACCATGGAGCACCTCGAGTGCATCACTTGCACAATAGGTAGACTGAGCAGGGAATGGCCTGCGGTGCTATTTTCCAACCAAGCACCCGTCACATGCTTGATCACCATGGTCGATAAGCGGCATCCCAGATACCATATCCATCTTTGACATCTTCTTCAAGGCGTAGAAGTTAACGTGTCCAAATCTAGGATGCCATAACCATGAATCATCATCACTCTTGGCGAGCCAACACTCCGGTTGAGATTGATCAAGGTTGAGGATATAGAGCCTGTTCCGCGTGCCATTCACACGCACTAGCACGTTTCATAGGTTGTCAAAGATCATCATCACTCCGTTCTCGATATCAACCTTGCATTCATTCTCGTCAAGTTTCCCGACAGACATGATGTTGTTGCGAAGCCATGGGATGTAGTACACTCCGGTGAGTATGCGATGTTCTCTGATATGTCTCCATCGTATCTACTTTTCCAAACACTTTTGCCCTTATTTTGGACTCTAACTTGCATGATTTGAATGGAAATAACCCGGACTGACGCTGTTTTCAGTAGAATTGCCATGGTGTTATTTTTGTGCAGAACTAGAAGTTCTGAGATTGATGTTGCTATGACTTTGCTATGCTTAATGCTTGTCACTAGGGCCCGAGTGCCATGATTTCCGATCTGAACCTATTATGTTTTCATGAATATATGAGAGTTCTTGATCCTGTCCTGCAAGTCTATAGTCACCTATTATGTGTTATGATCTATTAACCCCGAAGTGACAATAATCGGGACCATTACCGATGATGACCGTAGTTTGAGGAGTTCATGTATTCACTATGTGTTAATGCTTTGGTCCGGTACTCTATTAAAAGGAGGCCTTAATATCCTTTAGTTTCCAATAGGACCCCACTGCCACGGGAGGGTATGACAAAAGATGCCATGCAAGTTCTTTTCCATAAGCACGTATGACTATATTCGGAATACATGCCTACATTACATTGAAGAACTGGATGTTGGGAATATGCCCTAGAGGCAATAATAAAATGGTTATTATTATATTTCTGTGTTCATGATAATTGTCTATTATTCATGCTATAATTGTGTTATCCGAAAATCGTAATACATGTGTGAATACATATACCACAACACGTCCCTAGTGAGCCTCTAGTTGACTAGCTCGTTGATCAAAAGATAGTCTTGGTTTCCTGACTATATACATTGGATGTCATTGATAACGGGATCACATCATTAGGAGAATGATATGATGGACAAGACCCAATCCTAAGCATAGCTCAAAGATCGTGTAGTTCGTTTGCTGTAGCTTTTCCGAATGTCAAGTATCATTCCTTAGACCATGAGATTGTGCAACTCCCGGATATCGTAGGAGTGCTTTGGGTGTGCCAAACGTCACAACCTAATTGGGTGACTATAAAGGTACACTACAGGTATCTCTGAAAGTGTCTGTTGGGTTGGCACGAATCAAGACTGGGATTTGTCACTCCGCATGACGGAGAGGTATCTCTAGGCCCACTCGGTAATGCGTCATCATAATGAGCTCAATGTGATCAAGTGGTTGATCACGGGATCATGCATTACGGTATGAGTAAAGTGACTTGCCTGTAACGAGATTGAACGAGGTATTGGGATGCCAATGATCGAGTCTCGGGCAAGTAACGTACTGATTGACAAAGGGAATTTTAAACGGACTGATTGAATCCTTGACATCGTGGTTCATCCGATGAGATCATCGAGGAGCATGTGGGAGCCAACATGGGTGTCCAGATCCCGCTGTTGGTTATTGACCGGAGAGTCATCTCGGTCATGTATGCATGTCTCCCGAACCCGTAGGGTCTACACACTTAAGGTTCGGTGATGCTAGGGTTGTTGAGATATTAGTATACGGTAACCCAAAAGTTGTTCGGAGTCCCGGATGAGATCCCGGACGTCACGAGGAGTTCCGGAATGGTTTGGAGGTGAAGATTTATATATAGGAAGTCAAGTTTCGGCCATCGGGAAAGTTTCGGGGGTAATCGGTATTGTACCGGGACCACCGGAAGGGTCCCAGGGGTCCACCGGGTGGGGCCACCTATCCCGGAGGGCCCCATGGGCTGAAGTGGGAGGGGAACCAGCCCCTAGTGGGCTGGTGCGCTCCCCTTGGGCCTTCCCCTGCGCCTAGGGTTGCAAACCCTAGGGGTGGGGGGCGCCACCCTTGCCTTGGGGGGCAAGCCACCCCCTTGGCCGCCGCCCCCCATAGTAGATCGGATCTCCTAGGGCCGGCGCCCCCCTAGGGACCCTATATATAGTGGGGGGAGGGAGGGCGGCCGCACCCAAGCCCCTGGCCTCTCCCTCTCCCTCCCCTGACACTCCATCGTCTCCCTGCGCTTGGCGAAGCCCTGCGGAGATCACCGTTGCTTCCACCACCACGCCGTCGTGCTGCTGGATCTTCATCAACCTCTCCTTCCCCCTTGCTGGATCAAGAAGGAGGAGACGTCTTCCCAACCGTACGTGTGTTGAACGCAGAGGTGCTGTCCGTTCGGCACTTGGTCATCGGTGATTTGGATCACGACGAGTACGACTCCATCAACCCCCTTCTCTTGAACGCTTCCGCGCACGATCTACAAGGGTATGTAGATGCACCCCCTCTCCGTCGTTGCTAGATGACTCCATAGATTGATCTTGGTGATGTGTAGAAAATTTTAAAATTCCCCTACGTTTCCCAACAGTAGCATCATGAGCTAGGTCTATGCGTAGTTTCTATGCACGAGTAGAACAGAAAGCAGTTGTGGGCGTCGATATTGTGAATTATCTTACCGTTACTAATCTTATCTTGATTCGGCGGCATTATGGGATGAAGCGGCCCGGACCGACCTTACACGTACGCTTACATGAGTCTGGTTCCACCGACTGACATGCACTAGTTGCATAAGGTGGCTGGCGGGTGTCTGTCTCTCCCACTTTAGTCGGATCGGATTCGATGAACAGGGTCCTTATGAAGGGTAAATAGAAATTGGCAATTCACGTTGTGGTTTTGGCGTAGGTAAGAAACGTTCTTGCTAGAAACCCATAGCAGCCACGTAAAACTTGCAACAACAATTAGAGGACGTCTAACTTGTTTTTGCAGCAAGTGTTTTGTGATGTGAGATGGCCAAAGGATGTGATGAATGATATATGTGATGTATGAGATGATCATGTTCTTGTAATAGGAATCACGACTTGCATGTCGATGAGTATGACAACCGGCAGGAGCCATAGGAGTTGTCTTTATTTATTTATGACATGCGTGTCAACATAAACGTCATGTAATTACTTTACTTTATTGCTAAAGCGTTAGCCATAGTAGTAGAAATAATAGATGACGAGACAACTTCAAGAAGACACGATGATGGAGATCATGGTGTCATGCCGGTGACAATGATGATCATGAAGCCCCGAAGATGGAGATCAAAAGGAGCAAATGATATTGGCCATATCATGTCACTATTTGATTGCATGTGATGTTTATCATGTTTTACATCTTATTTGCTTAGAACGACGGTAGCTTAAATAAGATGATCCCTCGTAATAATTTCAAGAAAGTGTTCCCCCTAACTGTGCACCATTTCAAAGCACCACGTGATGATCGGGTGTGATAGATTCTAACATTCGAATACAACGGGTGTAAGCCAGATTTACACACGCAATACACTTAGGTTGACTTGACGATCCTAGCATGTACAGACATGGCCTCGGAACACGGAAGACCGAAAGGTCGAGCATGAGTCGTATAGAAGATACGATCAACATGAAGATATTCACCGATGTTGACTAGTCCGTCTCACGTGATGATCGGACACGGCCTTGTTAACTCGGATCATGTTTCACTTAGATGACGGGAGGGATGTCTATCTGAGTGGGAGTTCATTAAGTAATTTGATTAGATGAACTTAATTATCATGAACTTAGTCTAAAATCTTTACAATATGTCTTGTAGATCAAATGGCCCACGTTGTCCTCAACTTCAACGCGTTCCTGGAGAAAACCAAGATGAAAGATGATGGCAACAACTATACGGACTGGATCCGGAACCTGAGGATCATCCTCATAGCTGCCAAGAAAGATTATGTCTTAGAAGCACCGCTAGGTGACACACCCATCCCAGAGAACCCAGACGTTATGAACGCTTGGCAATCACGTGCTGATGATTACTCCCTCGTTCAGTGCGGCATGCTTTACAGCTTAGAACCGGGGCTCCAAAAGAGTTTTGAGAGACACAGAGCATATGAGATGTTCGAGGAGCTGAAAATGGTTTTCCAAGCTCATGCAAGGGTCAAGAGATATGAAGTCTCCGACAAATTCTTCAGCTGTAAGATGGAGGAAAATAGTTCTGTCAGTGAGCACATACTCAAAATGTCTGGGTTGCATAACCGCTTGACTCAGCTGGGAGTTAATCTCCCGGATGACGCGGTCATTGACGGAATCCTTCAGTCACTTCCACCGAGCTACAAGAGCTTTGTGATGAACTTCAATATGCAGGGGATGGAAAACACCATTCCTGAGGTATATTCAATGCTGAAATCAGCAGAGGTGGAAATCAAAAAGGAACATCAAGTGTTGATGGTGAATAAAACCACTAAGTTCAAGAAAGGCAAGGGTAAGAAGAACTTCAAGAAGGACAACAAGGGAGTTGCCGCGCCCGGTAAGCAAGCTGCCGGGAAGAAGCCAAAGAATGGACCCAAGCCTGAGACTGAGTGTTTTTATTACAAGGGAAGTGGTCACTGGAAGCGGAACTGCCCCAAATACTTAGCAGACAAGAAGGCCGGCAACACTAAAGTGTGACACTTCAAAAAAAATTATTTGGTTTTCAGCAAAACTTTGTTGGTTTTTGAAAAAAATAGAGGCCATTTAAATTTTTTTTTCAGAAAACCTTCTCTTAAAAACTTCCTTTTCTTTGGCAAGGATTTTTAGTTTTGTATCTTCTTCAAACTATGGTGTTTGATCATTTAAAACTTTTTCTCTGATGGCTCCCTGCTCAAAACATATTTTTGGGAAATTAATTATTTTTCTTTTAAAAAATAAACTCTATGAAATTTGGGGTTTTTCATATCTTGAAAACCACCCAAGATTTTTTTGTTTTGCCCCATGTGGTAAAACCCCTCCAAAACCCTTCCCTCATCCTTGGGACAATCTAAGTTCTCTGTCCCAACAAGTCCAAACCATTTTTGGATTTTATTTCAATTATTTTATCTCTCAAATCTTTTCTGTCAATTATTTTGAGCCTGAGTGATTTTCAAAGCAAGTACCCCATCGCATTTGAGTTTTGACCCCAAACTAACTCCTCTGGATTGTCCTTAGCATCCACAACCTAGAACCATCTTGACCCACTCCTCTTCTTTTCAAATATTTCAAATTTCAGTCTCTGCAAATTTGGACCAGATTTGCCAAATTTTGTGAAATTCATATCTTCTCTGCTCCAAAAAATACTACCAAAATTCAGGCAGCCTACTGGTGCAATGAGAGACCACTCCACCAAAAACCAGCTCAAGGAAAAATCCCTACATGCCAAAATCATTCTGTCGAACACCTGGCATGTACTATTACTGTTCATATTCAGAAAAATTCAGAGTTTCAGTGTCGTTTCTTCATCAGAGTTTCAGTCACGAGGAAACTGTGCATTTGGCTCGTACTCGCAGCCTCTTCTTCTTGTCCGGAGCACCACACGCGCGCTTGGCGCCTCCCTAGCGTCGGTGGCGCCCTGGCCCGCCTGCGCCGGCGTGTCCCACGGCGGCAGAACTACCGTAGCGGCCGACAGGGGGCAACACTGCGGCATAACGCCGTTCAGCACCGCCCAAACCCTCTGAGAGCTCCGCGTGGCCACCTCCTTGCCAGCGCACGCATGCAGCACCGTCGCCGTGGCCTGGCACGCGCAGAGCGCGTTCTCTGCCGCCGGCATGCCGTGCGGCTGTTCCATCGAGGGCAGGCCGTAATCCTCCCTCCCGTGCTGAGTTGGACACTGGGATGGCACCAGTGCTTCACCTAGATGATGCTCAAGCCCCTAAGCCGACCGTCCACCCACAGCGCCGTCGTAATCGCCCGCCGGACTTATTCGTTCACGGCAACCGCCTTGGGCCGTCTATATATAGCCTCCCCGAGCTTGCTCTTGCCCCCGGACAACTCCACCACCTCGCCAGACCTCGCCTTGCCACTGGATGGGCCTCGAGGGGCCTTTCTTCCTCTACTCCGGCCACCTCCGTCCGCCTCGGGCTCCGGCAACGTTCTCTCCGGTGAGAACTCCTCCGCCGCCCTACTCTCGCCCGTAACCTCGTACCACCTCCAGAAAGCTAAACCCCACCTCAATTTGGTCCCCGCAGCACTCTCCGACGAGGACCACGACCACCCGAACCGCCGTCCGCCGGAGCAGGAGCCACCGTCGACGTGGTGCTCGCCAGCGACGACCACCACCACCAACCGACGCGGAATGACGCCCTGAGCACGGAGGTACTTTCCGATCCCCCTGCCTCGCCGTGGATCGCCGCCGGCAACCACCGCGGCTCTCGGGCACCATCGTTCTCTGCCGCCCTTTTTGAATTTTCAAACCTGACGGGTGGGACCTGCCCGTCAGCCTCTCTGTCCTTTCTAAACGAACCGTTTTCTGAAAAAGTCTTCTGCCAAAATGCATCTCCCCTTTGGGCCGGCGTATTCTCAATCGAAGTGTTTTCTGTTTTTATAAGATAGCCCCTGGAAAGTTTCTGTTTCATTACAGAAAGGTCCCTGGACAAAAACCTTTATAACTTTTAAACAGAAGAGTATTTTTGATTGATTCTTTTTCTGTTCGCTTTGAAAATTTTGTCTAGTTTTTTATCAGATTTATTTGAAAAATATTTGGAATAATTTTTGTGCACCTCTCGGTATTCACGATAGCGCGTATATTTTCTTTATACCGTAGATACCGAAGGAGGTGACGGGACCGCAAACTTCACCGAGCTAGGCTCCGACTACTCTGAACCAGGCAAGCATGTTTGAACTTTTGATATGATGATTGTTTTGGCATGTTTACATTAAGTAGTTGCATGGCATGTTGATGAGCATACCGATGAATGTCATGTTACATGCAACGTTGAGGCAAGGGAGTTTTGAAAATCCATAAGTGGATGGATGTGAGTATGTATGGCCATGTGTTGGCATGAGGATGGGTAAGATGGCAGTGTTGTAGCATGCCAGTCTTATGCCAGACTATTTGACTTCACTGTCAAACCGTATCGGTCCAGTTCCTGCCATTCTCTTCCATGTACTACCACATGTTTGCCGCAAGGAATATGGCTTAGTAAGATAAAAACCGCTTTACTGGTACACACCAAAGGGAGAGGCCGTGATGATGGTTCCATGGCCCTGGATTATAGCCAGTCATCCGGTCAGGGGCCATGGGTGTTTCCGGTTGGGACCGAGAGGGGGGCTCCCCTTAGAGCGCGCGTATATAAATTTGATCCCATGCTATTCGAGATTGTGATCTCCCCGTCTCAAAAGTTTTTCTTGGACGATGTCTAGGGTGATTCTTGGCATCGAGAGGTAGGATGGGTGTGTACTGGTTAGCTGTGTTTTCTTTCGAAACACCGTAAACGGAACTAGTCCTTCGTGACTACGGAAATCCGTTGGCTGTGGGAAAATTTTTGTACAAACTCTGCAGAGTCATACATTCCTTTGAATCATCTATTCCATATCCAAATTCGTATTATCTTGTCCTGACAGTGTTAGTTTGATGACAGAGACTCCGGTGAATCACATGAGTGCTAAGTCCGGTCAAATGTTTAATTCTGTGGATGGACTAACCCGTTTATTATCATGAGTTGAATATTTATTATGAGCATTATTTCCTTGTGAATAAAAGCCCTTTCTGCGATGTCGCTCAGACGTCCGACTGTGGCATCGTTTTTATTTACTTTCAATAAAAGCCCTTTCTGCGATGTCGCTCAGACGTCCGACTGTGGCATTGTTATTATTTACTTTCAATAAAAGCCCTTTCAGCGATGTCGCTCAGACGTCCGACTGTGGCGTTGTTATTATTTACTTTCAATAAAACCCCTTTCTACAATGTCGCTCAGACGTCCAACTGCGACATTTCTTTTAAAGCCCTTTATGTGGTGTCGCTAAGACGCCCGACTGCGGAATTTCTTTTAAAGCCGTTTATGTGGTGTCGCTAAGACGCCCGACTGCGGCATTTCTTTTTAAGCCCTTTATGTGGTGTCGCTAAGACGCCCGACTGCGGCATTTCCTTTTAGCCCTTTACGTGGTGTCACTTAGACGCCCGACTGTGGCATGATCTTTATTTATTCGTTCACCCTTCGAGGCGTCGCTTCAGACACCCGATCGGTTTTCCATTTATTATTGTTGGGATTCCAGGTGGACTACCGCCGATTCCCTTGTTACTTACCTTGCTGCTAAATTTTGAATGTGCATTGGTAAATTAATCATGACGCATTCATGCATGCATTTGTTATATCTTACGTCAGAACTGTCTTGCGAGTACTTTCAAAGTACTCACTGGCTTGTTGATTTGGCCAGATGCTGACGAAGGTGATCTCATGGACGAAGAGTTCGATAGCGAGTCCGACGCCTAGAGGAATCCTAGTCAGTCTCGTGCGACCCTGGGTTTGGTCACTATATTATATCCGCTTCCGCTACCCGAATAAATTCATCGAGCCTCACCTCGACGCTCGATGAGATGTCAGTTTGAGAGTCATGTTATCACACTCCCCACTGTGTTATTCCACCATCACTTTATCCTCGAGTCAGTAGTATGCCACCACAACATTGTGTTATATCCGCCATTATGTATAATTATTGGCGCGCTTGTAATAATTTGTTGAGCACCCTTAGCTCAACCCTGTAATATATTTTTGCTACTGGCTTATTGTATCAAGAATTTGTCTACCAGTGAGGAGGATTTCTCTCATACTGGACTCAAAAGATTGGTTTCTCAATAAATGTTTTTATTGGAAAACCGGTCGTGACAAGCTTGGTACCAGAGCCAGGCTGACTGTAGGAAGCCACTAGGTGCGATCGCTAATTGGTTATTAGCATGATAGAGCTAATTTTATATTTTTGCAATTGTAGTCATTTTTCTGACAGTCAACATATATTTATGATCTGACCATTCAGGATTTTTGCCTACTTTTGTAGATGGCCGACAACAGATGCGAGTCTCAGACCTTCGCCAACGTGCCCGATGGGTTCGTCAAACTTCTCTCCTTCATCGTTCAGGTCGCGATGGGGCCATCTGTGCGCCCAGTCTTCACACTCTGTCAGCACAGAGTCAACGACAGTCTGACCATGCACCAGACCTTGGTGCAGTTCAAGGGAGGTCGTGGTGAGTTACGCCGCTTCAGGTTCGTGGGAAGAGCCATGCCTACGGAGAGGCATGCTATGCAGATGGCAGCCCGCGAGGCGATAGCTCGTCTCAGGGATGTCCTTCCTGTGATGAAGGCTCGTCGTTACCGCTATCTTCCATGCCATGTGCCTTACACCTGTCACTACGCATTCTCCTACCCCAGAGGAGAACGAGACAAGGCTTTTGAGATGCTTATTGAGTATCTCCGGGCCCTGGAGGCAGCCTTCGACAACCTGGTGGACAACTTCGTGGCCGCCCGCATGGACTCTGTCCATGGCTGTGCCGCCAACAGGAGGGAGCTCCTGCCCACCGCACCACCACTGATTTTTGTCTCGTCATCAGCATCTTATGCACCTACTCGTCGCATGCCTACCACCGAAGAGTTCAACCAAGTCATTGCGCCCACTCCAGTGCGCACTGCACCACCCTTCGCGCCCACTCCTGTTCGTGTTGTTCCGCCACTGGCACCCGCTCCATCTACTCGGCACAGCACTACTTGTATGGAGCCTATTAGTGAGGAGGAGGTCGAGTCCCCAGCCTCTCTGTGCCTCACCCTTGGCAAGGCCAAGGAGATCGTCAACATCTCCGACTGAGTACGCTTAGCCGTCATGCGATGTACCGCTTTGTAAGATATGTTTATATGTACATAGGTTGTGAGAAGTAGCTTCGTTGCGCATCATGTAGGAACTGGAGAAGTGCACTAGCCTAAATAACATGTCAGGATTATGTACGCATATCCTGAGTGATGTATTGTATAATTATCTCCCGCGTGTAAGATACGTAATGTGCAGTCCTTCTCCGTGCGCAAATCGATTTTTTTTCCTTAAGTAATCTTGGCTATTTAATTTATTTGCCAGCCTTGTGCATTTATGGATTTGTTTTTGCGACCATTTTTTCTTTTCTTATGAGTTTTACAAAATATATCCCCAGAGTGAAAAATGTCTCGTCCTTGGACTCGCTCCATGCCTACTCCGCTAGAGGAAAATTATGACACTCAACCAAGCAACAATTTCACACAAGGGCAGTCGAGTCAACAGAACAATGAAACGGCACTTTCCCAAATGTGCCGCCTTTATGAACAGAGTCAGCAACAACATCGGGAAATGATGAACCAAGTCATCAACATGGGAAATCACCATGGGCAGTATCAGCAGCATTCCAAGTTATCTGAGCTACAGAAGACATGTCCCCAAACATTTTCTCACACTGACAAGCCTCTTGAAGCCGAGGACTGGCTTCGAGATATGGAGAGAAAGTTAATCATTGCAAAATGTTCGGACCCCGAAAAGGTACTATATGCTCCGCACTATCTCACAGGAGCAGCCGCATCGTGGTGGGAGAATTTCCTACACATGCATCCCAACGAAAAGGATATAACCTGGGATGATTTCAAGGAAGGTTTCCGTGGTGCACACATTCCTGAGAGTATTATGAAAATCAAGAAGAGAGAGTTCGATGACCTCAAACAAAGGAACATGACAGTGTCAGATTATAACAGCCAGTTTACTCTATTGTCTCGCTACGCTAATGAGGAGCGTATGACTGAAAGTAAGAAGATGGAGAAATTCCTTGACGGTCTGGCGCCCGCGCTTAAATGCCAACTGGTCGTGCACACTTTTCCAGATTTTAAAACGCTGGTGGACAAAGCGATTACTCTGGAAAATGAGAGACGCAGCCTGGAAGATATCCGCAAGCGAAAAAGGGACCAGACTAACCATGCTTGCAATCACCGGAGCGAGACAGATTTTCAAAAGGGTGGGACGCACAAATCCTCATCCAACGTCTCACGCCCAATCAAGAATTTTCATGCAAGGGACAAGGAGTTCACATATCGCCTCGGCGTTACTTGTTACGCCTGTGGAGAGGAAGGACACTATGCCAAGCAGTGTCCCAAGCCTAGAAACTCAGCCCCAAAGCCGAACAACGGCGGCAATAATTCAGCGCCCAAGCGAAACAATTTCAATCCCAACAACAACCACAGGAAGGGTCATCTGAACCACGTAACCAAAGAAGAGGCACAAAATGCTCCAGATATCGTACTCGGTACGTTTCCTGTCAACACAATACCTGCAATGGTTTTGTTTGATTCTGGAGCTTCTCACTCTTTTATTTCGAAAAGTTTTGCTTTGCAAAATAATTTTTTGATGCTTCCTTTGGAGAAATCCATGATCATCAAGTCCCCTGGGATTCAGCAAGTCACTCAGAATTACTGTCAGGATGTGGTCATTGAGTTCGAAGGATTGGAGTTTCACGCAAATCTTATTGTGTTGGAAAATAAAGGACTGGATGTCATCCTAGGGATGGACTGGCTAACCACCAACAAAGGTTTTATTGATTGTTTCAACCGGACCGTGATTCTCACACACCACCACGGGAAGACAATAAGAGTATCAGCCAAGGAAAGGAAAATACACCGGCAACCGAGATTGAATAAGGTGGACGTTTCTGAGCTAAACAAGGTTCCAGTAGTGTGTGAATTTCCAGACGTATTCCCCGAAGAGCTACCAGGCATGCCACCAGACCGAGAGATAGAATTCAGCATTGAGCTAGCACCAGGAACCACCCCCATATACAAGAAACCATACAGAATGGCACCATCCGAGTTGGTTGAGTTGAAGAAACAAATAAAGGAATTGCTGGACAAAGGATACATTCGAGCCAGCTCCTCACCTTGGGGGTCACCAATTTTATTTGCCAAAAAGAAGGATGGAACACTGAGATTGTGCATAGACTACCGAGCGCTTAACATGGTCACAGTCAAGAACAAATACCCGATGCCACGGATAAACGATTTGTTTGATCAACTTTCTCAGGCCAAGGTATTCTCAAAAATTGACTTAAGGTCAGGATACCATCAATTAAAGGTGTGAACAGAAGATATCCCCAAAACAGCCTTCACCTCCAGATATGGACTGTATGAGTTCACAATAATGCCATTTGGATTAACGAACGCCCCCGCATATTTTGTTCACCTCATGAACAAAGTATTTATGAAGTTTATGGACAAGTTCATTGTGGTATTCATCGACGATATTCTGGTATACTCCAAGACACCAGAAGAGCACGCGGAACATCTCAGGATTATGCTAGGAGAACTCAGGAAACACCAATTGTATGCCAAGTTCAGCAAGTGCGAATTTTGGCTAAGACAGGTAGGCTTTCTAGGCCACGTAGTGACCCAAGATGGTACCGCCGTGGACCCGGAGAAAGTCAAGGCCGTACTTGGCTGGAAGTCACCAGCCAGCGTAACAGACATACGAAGTTTCTTGGGAATGGCAGGATATTACCACAGATTTATTGAAGGATTCTCCACCATAGCCAAGCCTATGACGCAGTTACTCAAGAAAGACAAGAAGTTTGAATGGACAGAACCCTGTGAGAAAAGTTTCCAAGAGCTAAAACGGAAGTTAAGAACAGCACCGGTATTAATTGTGCCGGACATACACAAGAATTTTGAAGTGTATTGTGACGCGTCCAGAAAGGGTCTCGGATGCGTGTTGATGCAAGAAGGCAAGCTTGTCGCATACGCATCACGGAAACTTCGCAAGCATGAGGAAAATTATCCCACTCATGACTTAGAAATGGCAGCTGTCATTCATGCACTCAAGGAATGGAGGCATTTCTTACTTGGGAATCGATGTGAAATATACACGGACCATAAAAGTCTCAAATATATTTTCACACAGCCAGAACTAAATTTACGGCAACGACGCTGGTTGGAATTGGTAAAGGATTATGATGTTGGTATCCATTACCATCCAGGAAAAGCAAATGTAGTGGCCGATGCTCTTAGTCGGAACCCCAGCTCCGACGAAAACAGTCTGCAAAGCTTGAGGTCCGAATTCCAACAAGAATTTGCCAAGCTCAACTTGATAATGGTAGCAAAAGGCACCATATCAATCTTGGAAATACAACCCAACCTTGTGGAGAAAATTAAAGGAGCTCAGCCTGGTCACCCCAGCATCGCAGGCATCAAAAGAAAGGTGAGTATGGGCAAGGCCTCGGAATTCGTCGTAGACGATGGAGGGATATTATGGTACGGAGAAAGACTCTGCGTGCCAAACATAGAAAACCTTAAACAGCAAATTTTAGCTGAAGCGCACACTGCCCCGTACTCGATCCACCCTGGGGGAACCAAAATGTATAAAGATATTCAGGAAAGATTTTGGTGGCACGGTATGAAGAGGGACATAGCCACCTTCATTGCATGTTGCGACTCATGTCAACGCATAAAAGCTGAGCATCAGAGACCAGCCGGACTACTGCAACCGAACAAAATACCTGAGTGGAAATGGGATGAAATAGGGATGGATTTCATTGTCGGACTACCTCGGTCACGACACGGGAATAAAGCCATATGGGTCATCACCGACAGGTTAACCAAGGTGGCACATTTTATTCCAATAAAGACGACCCACACCACTCAGAAGCTTGCCATGATTTATCTCTCCCGCATAGTTTGTCTGCACGGTGTCCCGAAGACTATAATATCCGACAGAGGCACTCAGTTCGTCTCGAGATTTTGGGATCATTTACAACAGGCTCTGGGAACTCAACTAGCCTTCAGTACGGCTTACCACCCCCAGACAGATGGACAAACAGAACGCGTAAACCAGATTTTAGAGGACATGCTGAGAGCATGTGTCCTCACATATGGAACCAGTTGGGAAGAAAGCCTGCCATACGCCGAGTTCGCGTACAACAACAGTTACCAGGCCAGCCTGCAGATGGCACCGTTTGAGGCTTTATACGGACGAAGATGTCGTACCCCGTTAAATTGGTTAGAGACCGGAGACAGCCGCATCTTCGGCCCAGACATGCTCAGAGAAGCCGAGGAAAAGTCAAGCTAATCAGAGACCGACTCAAGACCGCTCAAAGTCGACAGAAGAGTTACTACGATCAGAAACATCGTGGGGTCAGTTTCAAACCCGGCGAATTCGTGTACCTAAGAGTATCTCCTATGAGGGGATTACAACGATTCAAGATTAAAGGAAAGCTAGCGCCAAGATTCATCGGACCATTCTGTATAGTGGCACGAAGAGGCACGGTAGCCTACCAGCTAGACTTACCCAAGGAATTATCCGATGTCCACAACGTGTTCCACGTGTCACAGTTAAGAAAGTGCGTAAGCAACCCAGAGAAACAGTATCCCATGAGAACATTGACGTGCAGCCAGACCTCACCTATCGGGAACGTCCAGTAAAAATATTAGCGGAGTCCGAAAGGAGGACCCGACAGAAAACCATCAAGTTTTTCAGAGTTCAGTGGAGCAATAACACCGATGGTGAAGCAACTTGGGAAAGAGAGGATTTTCTTCGGGCAGAGCATCCACACTTATTTAAGGATCGGCTGAAATCTCGGGGACGAGATTTTTCTAAGGGGGTAGGTGTTGTGACACTCCAAAATTTTTATTTGGTTTTCAGCAAAAACTTTGTTGGTTTTTGAAAAAAAAATAGAGGCCATTTAATTTTTTTTCAGAAAACCTTCTCTTAAAAACTTCCTTTTCTTTGGCAAGGATTTTTAATTTCGTATCTTCTTCAAACTATGGTGATTGATCATTTAAAACTTTTTCTCTGATGGCTCCCTGCTCAAAACATATTTTTGGGAAATTAATTATTTTTCTTTTAAAAAGAAACTCTATGAAATTTGGGGTTTTTCAAATCTTGAAAACCACCCATGATTTTTTTGTTTTGCCCCATGTGGTAAAACCCCTCCAAAACCCTTCCCTCATCCTTGGGACAATCTAAGTTCTCTATCCCAACAAGTCCAAACCATTTCTGGATTTTATTTCAATTATTTTATCTCTCAAATCTTTTCTGTCAATTATTTTGAGCCTGAGTGATTTTCAAAGCAAGTACCCCATTGCATTTGAGTTTTGACCCCAAACCAACTCCTCTGGATTGTCCTTAGCATCCACAACCTAGAACCATCTCGACCCACTCCTCTTCTTTTCAAATATTAAAAATTTCAGTCTCTGCAAATTTGGACCAGATTTGCCAAATTTGGTGAAATTCATATCTTCTCTGCTCCAAAAAATTCTACCAAAATTCAGGCAGCCTACTGGTGCAATGAGAGACCACTCCACCAAAAACCAGCTCAAGGAAAAATCCCTACATGCCAAAATCATTCTGTCGAACACCTGGCATGCACTGTTACTGTTCATATTCAGATAAATTCAGAGTTTCAGTGTCGTTTCTTCGTCAGAGTTTCAGTCATGAGGAAACTGTGCATTTGGCTCGTACTCGCAGCCTCTTCTCCTTGTCCGGAGCACCACACGCGCGCTTGGCGCCTCCCTGGCATTGGTGGCGCACTGGCCCGCCTGCGCCGGCTTGTCCCGCGGCGGCAGAACCACCGTAGCGGCCGACAGGGGGCAACACTGCGGAATAACGCCGTTCAGCACCGCCCAAACCCTCTGAGAGCTCCGCGTGGCCACCTCCTTGCCAGCGCATGCATGCAGCACCGTCGCCGTGGCCTGGCACGCGTAGAGCGCGTTCTCTGCCACCGGCGTGCCGTGCGGCAGTTCCGTCGAGGGCAGGCCGTAATCCTCCCTCCCGTGCTGAGTTGGACACTGGGATGGCACCAGTGCTTCACCTAGATGATGCTCAAGCCCCTAAGCCGACCGTCCACCCACAGCGCCGTCGTAATCGCCCGCCGGACTTATTCGTTCACGGCAACCGCCTCGGGCCGTCTATATATAGCCTCCCCGAGCTTGCTCTTGCCCCCGGACAACTCCGCCACCTCGCCAAACCTCGCCTAGCCACTGGAAGGGCCTCGAGGGGCCTTTCTTCCTCGACTCCGGCCACCTCCGTCCGCCTCGGGCTCCGGCAACGTTCTCTCTGGTGAGAACTCCTCCGCCGCCCTACTCTCGCCCGTAACCTCGTACCACCTCCAGAAAGCTAAACCCCACCTCAATTTGATCCCAGCAGCACTCTCCGACAAGGACCACGACCACCCGAACCGCCGTCCGCCGGAGCAGGAGCCACCGTCGACGTGGTGCTCGCCGGCGACGACCACCACCACCAACCGACGCGGAATGACGCCCTGAGCACGGAGGAACTTTCCGATCCCCCTGCCTCGCTGTGGATCGCCGCCGGCGACCACCGCGGCTCTCGGGCACCATCGTTCTCTGCCGCCCTTTTTGAATTTTCAAACCTGACGGGTGGGACCTGCCCGTCAGCCTCTCTGTCCTTTTCTAAACGAACTGTTTTCTGAAAACGTCTTCTGCCAAAATGCGTCTCCCCTTTGGGCCGGCATATTCTCAATCGAAGTGTTTTCTGTTTTTATAAGATAGCCCGTGGAAAGTTTCTGTTTCATTACAGAAAGGTCCCTGGACAAAAACCTTTATAACTTTTAAACAGAAGAGTATTTTTGATTTATTCTTTTTCTGTTCTCTTTGAAATTTTGTCTAGTTTTTTATCAGATTTATTTGAAAAATATTTGGAATAATTTTTTTGCACCTCTTGGTATTCACGATAGCGCGTATATTTTCTTTATACCGTAGATACCGAAGGAGGTGACGGGACCGCAAACTTCACCGAGCTAGGCTCCGACTACTCTGAACCAGGAAAGCATGTTTGAACTTTTGATATGATGATTGTTTTGGCATGTTTACATTAAGTAGTTGCATGGCATGTTGATGAGCATACCGATGAATGTCATGTTACATGCAACGTTGAGGCAAGGGAGTTTTGAAAATCCATAAGTGGATGGATGTGAGTATGTATGGCCATGTGTTGGCATGAGGATGGGTAAGATGGCAGTGTTGTAGCATGCCAGTCTTATGCCAGACTATGTGACTTCAGTGTCAAACCGTATCGGTCCAGTTCCTCCCATTCTCTTCCCTGTACTACCACATGTTTTCCGCAAGGAATATGGCTTAGTAAGATGCAAACCGCTTTCCTGGTACACACCAAAGGGAGAGGCCGCGATGATGGTTCCATGGCCCTGGATTAAAGCCAGTCATCCGGTCAGGGGGCATGGGTGTTTCCGGTTGGGACCGAGAGGGGGGCACCCCTTAGAGCGCGTGTATATAAATTTGATCCCATGCTATTCGAGATTGTGATCTCCCCGTCTCAAAAAGTTTTCTTCGACGATGTCTAGGGTGATTCCTGGCATCGAGAGGTAGGATGGGTGTGTACTGGTTAGCTGTGTTTTCTTCCGAAATACCGTAAACGGAACTAGTCCTTCGTGACTACGGAAATCCGTTGGCTGTGGGAAAAATTTTGTACAAACTCTGCAGAGTCATACATTCCTTTGAATCATCTATTCCATATCCAAATTTGTATTATCTTGTCCTGACAGTGTCAGTTTGATGACAGAGACTCCGGTGAATCACATGAGTGCTAAGTCCGGTCAAATGTTTAATTCTGTGGATGGACTAACCCGTTTATTATCATGAGTTGAATATTTATTATGAGCATTATTTCCTTGTGAAAAGAAGCCCTTTCTGCGATGTCGCTCAGACGTCCGACTGTGGCATTGTTTTTATTTACTTTCAATAAAAGCCCTTTCTGCGATGTCGCTCAGATGTCCGACTGTGGCATTGTTATTATTTACTTTCAATAAAAGCCCTTTCTGCGATGTCGCTCAGACGTCCGACTGTGGCATTGTTATTATTTACTTTCAATAAAAGCCCTTTCTGCGATGTCGCTCAGACGTCCGACTGCGGCATTTCTTTTAAAGCCCTTTATGTGGTGTCGCTAAGACGCCCGACTGCGGCATTTCTTTTAAAGCCCTTTATGTGGTGTCTCTAAGACGCCCAACTGCGGCATTTCTTTTTAAGCCCTTTATGTGGTGTCGCTAAGACGCCCGATTGCGGCATTTCCTTTTAGCCCTTTACGTGGTGTCGCTTAGACGCCCGACTGTGGCATGATCTTTATTTATTTGTTCACCCTTCGAGGCGTCGCTTCAGACACCCGATCGGTTTTCCATTTATTATTGTTGGGATTCCAGGCGGACTACCGCCGATTCCCTTGTTACTTACCTTGCTGCTAAATTTTGAATGTGCATTGGTAAATTAATCATGACGCATTCATGCATGCATTTGTTATATCTTACGTCCGAACTGTCTTGCGAGTACTTTCAAAGTACTCACTGGCTTGTTGATTTGGCCAGATGCTGACGAAGGTGATCTCATGGATGAAGAGTTCGATAGCGAGTCCGACACCTAGAGGAATCCCAATCAGTCTCGTGCGACCCTAGGTTTGGTCACTATATTATATCCGCTTCCGCTACCCAAATAAATTCATCAAGCCTCACCTCGACGCTCGATGAGATGTCAGTTTGAGAGTCATGTTATCACACTCCCCACTGTGTTATTCCACCATCACTTTATCCTCGAGTCAGTAGTATGCCACCACACCATTGTGTTATATCCGCCATTATGTATAATTATTGGCGCGCTTGTAATAATTTGTTGAGCACCCTTAGCTCAACCCTGTAGTATATTTTTGCTACTGGCTTATTGTATCAAGAATTTGTCTACCAATGAGGAGGATTTCTCTCATACTGGACTCAAAAGATTGGTTTCTCAATAAATGTTTTTATTGGAAAACCGGTCGTGACATAAAGGTATATGTGATATACATGTAATTGATGTGTACCTTACCAGTACTCGTAGTAGCTCCTGGGTATTTGATACTAGTGTGGTTGCTCACATTTGTAACTCAAAGCAGGAGCTGCGGAATACGCGGAGACTGGTGAAGGGCGAGGTGACAATGCGCGTCGGGAATGGTTCCAAGGTCGATGTGATCGCCGTCGGCACGCTACCTCTACATTTACCTACGGGATTAGTTTTAAACCTCAATAATTGTTATTTAGTGCCAGCTTTGAGCATGAACATTGTATCAGGATCTCGTTTAATTCGAGATGGCTACTCATTTAAATCTGAGAATAATGGTTGTTCTATTTATATGAGAGATATGTTTTATGGTCATGCTCCGTTGGTGAATGGTTTATTCTTAATGAATCTCGAGCATAATGTTACACATATTCATAGTGTGAATACCAAAAGATGTAAAGTTTATAATGATAGTCCCACATCCTTGTGGCACTGCCGCCTTGGTCACAGGTGTCAAACGCATGAAGAAGCTCCATGCAGATGGACTTTTGGAGTCTCTTGATTACGAATCATTTGAGATGTGCGAACCATGCCTCCTGGGTAAAATGACTAAGACTCCGTTCTCAGGAACAATGGAGCGAGCAACCAACTTATTGGAAATCATACATACTGATGTGTGCGGTCCAATGAGTGTTGAGGCTCGTTGTGGCTATCGTTATGTTCTCACCCTCACTGATGACTTGACTAGATATGGGTATGTCTACTTGATGAAACACAAGTCTGAGACCTTTGAAAAGTTCAAAGAATTTCAGAGTGAGGTTGAGAATCAACGTGACATGAAAATCAAGCTCTTGCGATCAGATTGTGGGGGAGAATACTTGACTCACGAATTTGGCACACACTTAAGAAAATGTGGAATAGTTTCACAACTCACGCCGCCTGGAACACCTCAGCGTAATGGTGTGTCCGAACGTCGTAATCGCACTCTATTGGATATGGTGCGATCTATGATGTCCCTTACCGATTTACCGCTGTCATTTTGGGGCTATGCTTTAGAGACTGCCGCATTCACTTTAAATAGGGCTCCGTCGAAATCCGTTGAGACGACATCGTATGAATTATGGTTTGGGAAGAAACCTAAGCTGTCGTGTCTAAAAGTTTGGGGATGCGATGCTTATGTCAAGAAACTTCAACCTGAAAAGCTCGAACCCAAATCGGAAAAATGCGTCTTCATAGGATACCCTAAAGAAACCATTGGGTATACCTTCTACCTCAGATCCGAAGGCAAGATCTTTATTGCCAAGAATGGATCCTTTCTAGAGAAAGAGTTTCTCTCGAAAGAAATAAGTGGGAGGAAAGTAGAACTTGATGAAGTATTACCTCTTGAACCGGTAAGTGATGCAGCTCAAGAAAATGTTCCTGAGGTGCCAGCACCGACTAGAGAGGAAGTTGATGATGATCATGAAACTTCAGATCAAGTTGCTACTGAACTTCGTAGGTCCACGAGGACACGTTCCGCAGCAGAGTGGTACGGCAACCCTGTCTTGGAAATCATGTTGTTAGACAACGGTGAACCTTCGAACTATGAAGAAGCAATAGCGGGCCCGGATTCCAACAAATGGCTGGAAGCCATGAAATCCGAGATAGGATCCATGTATGAAAACGAAGTATGGACTTTGACTGACTTGCCCGATGATCGGCGAGCCATAGAAAATAAATGGATCTTTAAGAAGAAGACAGACGCGGATGGTAATGTGACCATCTATAAAGCTCAG
This sequence comes from Triticum monococcum, assembly GCA_034509565.1. Classification (NCBI taxonomy): domain Eukaryota; kingdom Viridiplantae; phylum Streptophyta; class Magnoliopsida; order Poales; family Poaceae; genus Triticum; species Triticum monococcum. Next base: position 705,722,609 of record CM067847.1, read on the forward strand.
CTTGTCGCTAAGGGTTATCGACAAGTTCAAGGGGTTGACTACGATGAGACTTTCTCACCCGTAGCGAAGCTGAAGTCCGTCTGAATCATGTTAGCAATTGCCGCATTCTATGATTATGAGATATGGCAAATGGACGTCAAAATGGCATTCCTTAATGGTTTCCTTAAGGAAGAATTGTATATGATGCAGCCGGAAGGTTTTGTCGATCCTAAGAATGCTGACAAGGTGTGCAAGCTCCATCGCTCGATTTATGGGCTGGTGCAAGCATCTCGGAGTTGGAACATTCGTTTTGATGAGATGATCAAAGCGTTTGGGTTTACGCAAACTTATGGAGAAGCCTGCATTTACAAGAAAGTGGGTGGGAGCTCTGTAGCATTTCTCATATTTTATGTGGATGACATACTGTTGATGGGAAATGATATATAATTCTTGGAAAGCATAAAGGCCTACTTGAACAAGTGTTTTTCAATGAAGGATCTTGGAGAAGCTGCTTATATATTAGGCATCAAGATCTATAGAGATAGATTGAGACGCCTCATTGGTCTTTCACAGAGTATGTACCTTGACAAGATATTAAAGAAGTTAAAAATGGATCAGTCAAAGAAGGGGTTCTTGCCTGTATTGCAAGGTACGAGATTGAGCACAGCTCAATGCCCGATCACGGCAGAAGATAGAGAAAAGATGAGTGTCGTCCCCTATGCCTCGGCCATAGGGTCTATCATGTATGCTATGCTGTGTACCAGACCTGATGTAAACCTTGCCGTAAGTTTGGCAGGAAGGTACCAAAGTAATCCCGGCATGGAACACTGGACTGCGGTCAAGAATATCCTGAAATACATGAAAAGGACTAAGGATATGTTTCTCGTTTATGGAGGTGACGAAGAGCTCGTCGTAAAGGGTTATGTTGATGCTAGCTTCGACACAGATCTGGATGACTCTAAGTCACAAACCGGATACGTGTATATTTAGAATGGTGGGGCAGTAAGCTGGTGCAGTTGCGAGCAAAGCGTTGTGGCGGGATCTACATGTGAAGCAGAGTACATGGCAGCCTCAGAGGCAGCACAAGAAGCAGTCTGGGTGAAGGAGTTCATTACCGACCTAGGAGTCATACCCAATGCGTCGGGCCCGATGACTCTCATCTGTGACCATACTGGAGCTATTGCCCTTGCCAAGGAGCCCAGGTTTCACAGGAAGACCAGGCATATCAAGCGTCGCTTCAACTCCATTCGTGAAAGTGTTCAAAATGGAGACATAGAGATTTGCAAAGTACATACGGACCTGAATGTGGCAGATCCGTTGACTAAACCTCTCCCTAGAGCAAAACATGATCAACACCAGAACTGCATGGGTGTTCGATTCATCACAATGTAACTAGACTATTGACTCTAGTGCAGGTGGGAGACTGTTGGAAATATGCCCTAGAGGAAATAATAAAATGGTTATTATTATATTTCTTTGTTCATGATAATTGTCTATTATTCATGCTATAATTGTGTTATCCGGAAATCGTAATACATGTGGGAATACATAGACCACAACACGTCCCTAGTGAGCCTCTAGTTGACCAGCTCATTTATCAAAAGATAGTCTTGGTTTCCTGACTATGGACATTGGATGTCATTGATAATGGGATCAAATCATTAGGAGAATTATGTGATGGACAAGACCCAATCCTAAGCATAGCTCAAAGATCGTGTAGTTCGTTTGTTGTAGCTTTTCCGAATGTCAAGTATCATTCCTTAGACCATGAGATTGTGAAACTCCCGGATACCGTAGGAGTGCTTTGGGTGTGCCAAATGTCACAACGTAATTGGGTGACTATAAAGGTACACTACAGGTATCTCCGAAAGTGTTTGTTGGGTTGGAACGAATCGAGACTGGGATTTGTCACTCCGCATGATGGAGAGGTATCTCTGGGCCCACTCGCTAATGCATCATCATAATGAGCTCAATGTTATCGAGTGGTTGATCACGGGATCATGCATTACGGTATGAGTAAAGTGACTTGCCGGTAACGAGATTTAACGAGGTATTGGGATGCCGACGGTCGAGTCTCGGGCAAGTAACATACCGATTGACAAAGGGAATTGTATACAGATTGATTGAATCCTCGACATTTGGTATCCAGATCCCGCTATTGGTTATTGACCAGAGAGTCGTCTCGGTCATGTCTGCATGTCTCCCGAACCCGTAGGGTCTACACACTTAAGGTTCGGTGACGCTAGGGTTGTTGAGATATTAGTATATGGTAACCCGAAAGTTGTTCGGAGTCCCGGATGAGATCCCGGATGTCACGAGGAGTTCCGGAATGGTCCATAGGTGAAGATTTATATATAGGAAGTCAAGTTTCGGCCATCGGGAAAGTTTCGGGGGTAATCGGTATTGTACCGGGACCACCGGAAGGGTCCCGGGGGTCCACCCCCTTGCCCCCCCCCCCTAGGAGATTGGCTCTCCTAGGCACGGCGCCCCCCCTAGGGACCCTATATATAGTGGGGGGAGGGAGGGCAGCCGCACCCAAGCCCCTGGCATCTCCCTCTCCCTCCCGTGACACTCCTCCGTCTCCCTGCGCTTGGCGAAGCCCTGCTGAGATCACCGTTGCTTCCACCACCACGCCGTCGTGCTACTGGATCTTCATCAACCTCTCCTTCCCCCTTGCTGGATCAAGAAGGAGGAGACGTCTTCCCAACCATACGTGTGTTGAACACGGAGGTGCTGCCGTTCGGCACTTGGAAATCGGTGATTTGGATCACGACGAGTACGACTCCATCAACCCCGTTCTCTTGAACGATTCCGCGCGCGATCTACAAGGGTATGCAGATGCACTCCCCTCTCCCTCGTTGCTAGATGACTCAATAGATTGATCTTGGTGATGCGTAGAAAATTTGAAAATTCCGCTACGTTCCCCAACACTGGAGCTAGTTCTGTGTCACCCTATGTTATAACTGTTGCATGATTGATTGCATCCAACATAATTATCCATCACTTATCCAATGCCTACGAGCTTTTCATATATTGTCCTTCACTTATTTACTTTTCCGTTGCTACTGTTACAATCACTATAAAACCCAAAAATATTACTTTTGCTACCGTTACCATTATTATCATATTACTTTGCTACTAAATACCTTGCTTCAGATATTAAGTTTTCAAGTGTGGTTGAATTGACAACTCAGCTGCTAATACTTGAGAATATTCTTTAGCTCCCCTTGTATTGAATCAATAAATTTGGGTTGAATACTCTACCCTCGAAAACTGTTGCGATCCCCTATACTTGTGGGTTATCAAGACTATTTTCTGGCATTGTTGCCGCGGAGCATAGCTCTATTCTTTGAGTCACTTGGGATTTATATCTGCTGGTCACTATGAAGAACTTGAAAGATCAAAGAACCAAGATTTTTCCCTCAACTACGAGGGGAGGTAAGGAACTGCCATCTAGTTCTGCACTTGATTCACCTTCTGTTTTGCGACACCTACCTGCTATTCATTCTGATATGTTGCGCGTTATTGATGATGCCACTTCTTCTTTGCATGATACTTATGATGAAACTACTTCTATGCTTGATACTACTTTGCCACTAGGTGAATTTTTCTTGATGAACAACTTGCTAGGGCTAGAGAGAATGAAATTATTGAAACTGATAATATTGATGAAAGTGATGATGAAGATTCTCCCCCTAGATATGAATTGCCTATTGTGCCTGAGGGTTATGTTATGGATGAAGAAATTGCTAGAGACTTTCTTGCTTGCAATGATAGATCTGATCTTAAGAAATTATTAGCTAAGCTTAAAGAAAAGTCCTTGAATGCTAGAATGAAACATGACTCTGCTTTTGCTACTTCACCTATCTTTATTACTGATAAGGATTATGATTTCTCTGTCGATCCTGAGTTAATTACTTTGGTTGAATCTGATTCTTTTTATGGCTATGAATCTGAAACTGTTGTGGCACATCTTACTAAATTAAATGATATAGCCATCCTGTTTACTTATGATGAGAAAACTTGCTATTACTTTATCCTTAAGTTGTTTCCGTTCTCATTAAAGGGTGATTCTAAAACATGGTTTAATTCTCTTAATCATGGTTGTGTGTGTAGTCCCCAGGATATGATTTATTACTTCTCTGCTAAATATTTCCCTGCTCATAAGAAACAAGCTGCTTTAACGGAAATATATAATTTTGTGCAAATTGAAGAAGAGAGTCTCCCACAAGCTTGGGGGAGGCTTCTCCGATTACTTAATGCTTGGCCTGATCATCCTCTCAAGAAAAATGAAATACTTGATATCTTTTATAATGGACTAACCGATGCTTCCATAGATTACCTGGATAGTTGTGTTAGTTGTGTTTTCAGGGAAAGAACTGATCAAGCTGAACTTTTATTGAATAATATGTTGACTAATGAAAACAATTGGACACTTCCTGGACCAACTCATAAGCCAACTCCGAAGAAAAGGGGTATTCTATTTCTCAGTCCCGAAGATATGCAAGAGGCAAAGGAATCTATGAAAGAAAAAGGTATTAAAACTGAAGATGTTAAGAATTTACCACCTATTGAAGAAATACATGGTCTTGATAACCCGACACAGGTAGTAAAGGTAAATTCTCTCTATAGGTTTGATAAATGTGAAATTCCATTTACTAAGTTTCCTAGCCAATGCTTGGATGAGATTGATGACTTTATGGTTAAACAAGAAAATTTCAATGCTTATGTTGGTAGACAATTGAAACACAATGCTAATATGCTTGAACACTTGAGTGATTATATGGCTAGTGTTAAAGGTGAACTTAAACTTATTAGTAAACATGCTTCTATGGTTACCACTCAAGTATAACAAGTACTTAAAGCTCGGAATGATTTGCTCAATGAATTAAATAATAAGAAAAATGATAATTTTGTTAGAGTTATGACTAGAGGTGGTAATATGACTCAGGAACCTTTGTATCCTGAGGGCCATCCTAAGAGAATTGAGCAAGATTCTCGAAGAACTAATATTGATGCACCTAGTCCTTCTAAGAGGAAGAAAAATAAAAATGATAGGACTTTGCATGCTTCTAGTGAACCTGTTGTTGACACACCTGAGAATCCCAATGATATTTCTATTTCAGATGTTGAGACACAATCTGCTAATGAACATGAACCTAGTGATAATGTTAATGATGATGTTCATGTTGATGCTCAACCTAGCAATGATAATGATGTAGAGATTGAACCTACTGTTGATCTTGATAACCCACAATCAAAGAATCAACGTTATGATAAGAGAGACTTCGTTGCTAGGAAGCATGGTAAATAAATAGAACCATGGGTTCAGAAACCCATGCTTTTTCTTCCTAAACCATCCAAGAAAAAGGATGATGAGGATTTTGAGTGCTTTGCTGAAATGATTAGACCTATCTTTTTGTGTATATGCATTTGACTGATATGCTTAAAATGAATCCTTATGCTAAATATATGAAAGATATAGTCACTAATCAACCCAGCAATCCGACCCATGGGCGGCCATGCCCATGGGCACCCGACCCGAATGGGTAGGGTATGGGTCGCCATCTTCACCCATGGGTAAGCCCGATGGGTAACCCAATTAGTCGTGGGTAGGGTATGGGCATAAGGTCCTGCCCATGGGTCGTCCGATGGGTTACCCGATTAATATTACTAGTAATTAAGATATATTTTATTTTAGATGACACATGAACATTTTTAGTGAAGATACATGCCAATTAGTTCAACCTTTTAAGATATATGGTGTTCAGATCGCTGTCATTGAAAATACAATGACATGCCTCCTCACTTCTCAGCATCCTAGGACCATCAAACCTACCATGTCGCAGCCTATATCAAGTGATCGTGGTAGGCTGGACCTTCTAAATCAACGAATTTAACTATTAAAAACACTGGAACACTTGGGGGCGAGGGGAAATACTAGAACACTTGATATAGGTTGTTGTATTGGCCTGTTATAGCCCATGTAAAGCCCATGTGCATTAGCTATGCCTGCTACCAGATTTGGACACGGTATACTTTTAGTACCACCTCGCTTGTTCGATGAGAGTGAACTTGCGGCGCTGCATAAAGAGATACTCAGGGGCTGAGTGATACTTTGTCTGGTGATGCCGTCCTGGCGTGCCCATCATTTGCACTGGCCAATAATAATCGCTAATAAATTTGTGCCACTGTTGTACAGGCTTTAGTATATGCATTTGTTCCATGTTGTATACATGCCTCTGGTGTGTATTGTACAGCAACCCGATGGGTAACCCATTGGGTCAGATTACCCATCGGGTTCGGGCGTGGGTTTGCTTCGACGCCCATGGGTAGGGTGGTGGGTGAAGGGTAGACCCATTTAATATTCGGGCATGGGTCTGGGATGGCTCGACTCGGTCAAACCCGACCCGACTGCCAGGTTGAGTCACTACTAAAAGAAAGATACCGGAAGCTGAAATTTCCACCATGCTTGCTAATTACACTTTTAAGGGTGGAATACCAAAGAAACTTGGAGATCCAGGAGTACCAACTATACCATGCTCCATTAAAAGAAACTATGTTAAAACTGCTTTATGTGATCTTGGAGCCGGTGTTAATGTTATGCCTCTCTCTTTATATCATAGACTTGATTTGAATAAGTTGACACCTACTGAAATATCTTTACAAATGGTTGATAAATCAACTGCTATACCTGTCGGTATTTATGAGGATGTGCCTGTTGTGGTTGCAAACGTTACTATATTAATGAACTTTGTTATTCTTGATATTCCTGAGGACGATAGTATGTCTATTATTCTTGGAAGACCCTTTTCGAATACTGCATGGGCTGTTATTGATTGCAATAAAGGCAATGTCACTTTTCATGTTAATGGTAATGAGCATACGGTACACTTTCCAAGGAAACAACCTCAAGTCCACAGTATCAATTCTATTGGAAAAATTTCAACAATTACAATTGGAGGTTTTGAATTTCCTCTTTCTACTGTCAAGAAGAAATATGATATTCTTATTGTTGGGGATGTGCATATCCCCGTTGAGGTAACCTAGTGTTATTCAAAAATTCTTCCATTTCATGTTATTCAAAATGAGTTTGTTAACAAGACCTGATCAACCTTGTTAGTGCATTCCTTTTGATGAGCATGAGATGGATGAAGTTAGAAAACATAACTCTCTATACTCTCCTTTTACTTTCTGTTATTTAGTTTAAATAAAGCAAAAATAGTATTTTCTGTCTATTTTCTAAATTATCCTTGCAATAAAAATACCCCGAAAATAAAAGTTCTCCAAATGCCCTGAAAATTAAATATGATTTTTTCTAGAATATTTGAGAATATCTGGCACGGGGAACATAGTAGGGGGAGCAGCCACATGCCCACGAGGGTGGAGGGCGCGCCCACCCCCTGGACACACCCCCTGCCTCGTGGACCCCATGTGGGTCCCCTCCACTTATTCCAGCCACCAGCCATCTCAAAACCGAGTTCTTGCTCGTCTTGCTGCCATTTTCAATCTCCTTGCTCAAAGCTCCATTCACAAAACATCTTTGGGATTGTTCTTTGGTATGTGACTCCTCCAATGGTCCAATTAGTTTTTGTTCTGGTGCTTTATTCATTGCAAATTTTTGCTGCTTAGGTGACCCTATTCTTGAGCTTGCATGTCAAATTTATGTGGTCAAAAGTAGTTTTAATGCATGATATGGCCTCTAGGCACTTGTAGGAGTAGTTGCTATCAATTTTGTTGAGTTTGGCTCACTTTTATTTTAAGTTACTAAAAATTTCAGAAATTTTTTAGAGGAAGAAATATGTTTAGGAAAATGTACCAAGCTGGTTCCTCAAGGAAATAAGGACCCAAGCCCGCAATATGAGAGATACAATGAACTACCGAGGGAGGCTCAAGTGCGGCCTTGTGAATAGCCGTTAGAGGACTTCACGGTTCAAGCAGGAATCAAGGAGGAATTTGACGCATATGTACGTAATGCTGATCTTGAGAGCTTCGAGGTAGATAAGTGTCGTCAATACTACTACCTCACTGATTCCTTTGTGACAAGGTTTGAATTTACATCATCACGCGATTCTCAAACTGTCTTGTTATTTGATATTTACAATAAATCTTATATCATGGACTTAGAAGATTTTAATACTGCTTGTAAACTCCCACAGTGGGGTAATGTTAGTGAACCTTGTAAATCTGAATATAAGGATTTTCTTGCTAGTATCACTGTGGGGAAATCTAGGAAAATCGTGCAAGCTACCATAGGGAGCATTCGTTTTCCTGCTATACATTATTTTGCTCTCTTTATAGGTAAATGCATAAATGGTAAGGATGAAGCATGTCACATGTGTGTTCCAGATCTTAGTGTTCTCAAGAGTGATGTATTAGGAGATAGACAATATAACTTGGGGGCCATTGTTGCACGTAGGTTGCATAATAACAAAATTAATGGAGATTTCTTTGGTGGAATTTATGCAACCCATTTAGCTGATTTTCTTGAGATACCCATTCGTGGATATGATATTGAGTTGCCTCCTGCTTATTTAGATTATGATGCTATGGTTCGTCATCAGTCCGTTGAGAGGAACAATCAGTCCCTCCAGTACCGACTAATCTTTGATAGACGACGCACCTATCACGTCACTCTCCCTGCTCCTACTTTCTTTGACTTTCAGGCAAAAGGGATATATGTTATAACCAGGGAGGAGGCGGACGAGTACAAGAGGAGGGCATAGGTAGCTCGCCTCCAAGCTGCAGCTCATCAGGCAATTGTCGCTGCATCTCAGTATGACCCGAGCTACAACTTTGATCCATGGGCATAGACCAACTTAGGCCAAAAGCCAAAGCTTGGGGGAGTATGTATTTCTCACCGATATTACATTCATGTTCACACACTCATGCCAGTTGTCGATGCTCATACTTTTTCATTGTATCATCCATGCTAGTTTATTTTCCTTTTTTGCTTTCTTCTTGTGTGTTTGAAAAACCTTAAGAAAAACCAAAAAAATTAGCTGTAGCTTTTAGCTAGTTTACTTTCCATGACTGTAGTAGTAGTAATTAAAAAGAAAACCCAAAAAGATTTCTCGTTCTTCTTTTGCTTGTTGGGAGCTTTCCCGTGTAAATAGTTTTGTTTCTTTTCTTTCATTTGGGGGTCGAGAGGAGAAGACCATAATGAAAATTTTGAGTGGCTCTCATATGCATTATTGTTGATCTAACAAAGATCCCATATTAGCTTGCCTTCTTTCATGAATTGAGTGCTTGCAGATTGCAGCTTAGTCCAATGCATGTGCACTATTATTATTATCCACACTATTCAGTCGTGCAAGTGAAAGGCAATAATTATGATTATTTGATGGACTGATTGAGATGAGAAAAGCCGGTATGAACTCGACCTCTCTTGTTTTCGTAAATATGATTAGTGCATCATTCATGATTCAGCCTATTATGAAAGAAACATGTTTGCAATGACAATTAGAGATTATAGTTGCTTATGTCATGCTTAAGTAGCTAGGAGTTTATAATGGTTTTCCTTGCGTGCCAACATGCTATTAAATGGTTGTGATGTGGTATGATAGGGTGGTATCGTCCTTTGAACGATTCGAGTGGCTTGACTCCGCACATGTTCATGCATGTAGTTGAAACAAAATCAACATAGCCTCTACGATATTTATATTCATGGTGCATTATATCCTACTCATGCTTGCATTCGGTGTTGATTAATTTTAATGCATGTTCATGACTGTTGTCGCTCTCTAGCTGGTCGCTTTCCAGTCTTTTTCTAGCCTTCACTTCTACTAAGCGGGAATACTGCTTGTGCATCCAATTCCATAAACCCCAAAGTTATTTCATACGAGTCCACCATACCTACCTATATACGGTATCTACCTGTCGTTCCAAGTAAATTTGTATGTGCCAAACTCTAAACCTTCAAATAAACATTCTATTTTGTATGCTCGAATAGCTCATGTATCAACTAGGGTTGTTTGTATCCTCTATGCTAGGCGGGTTATTCTCAAGAGGAGTGGACTCCGCTCCTCACTCATGAGAAAATGGCTGGTCACCGAGATGCCCACTCCCATGCTCCAATCAAATCAAAATAATTGCAAGCAAAACTCCCCCAGGACTATTGTTAGTTGGAGGCACCCGTTGTTTCGGGCAAGCCATCGATTGATGCTTGTTGGTGGTGGGGGAGTATAAACTTTACCATTCTGCTTGGGAACCGCCTATAATGTGTGTAGCATGGAAGATATAGAGATCTCTCGGTTGTTATGTTGACAATGAAAGTATACCGCTCAAAATATTATTCATCTCAATTTCAAAATCGAGCTCTGGCATCTCTACAAATCCCTACTTCTATCCGCGAAGGGCCTATCCATTTACTTTTATGCTGAGTCATCACCCTCTTATTAAAAAGCACCAGTTGGAGAGCACCGCTGTCATTTGCATCCATTACTGTTAGTTTACATTGAGTATAACTTGACTGGATCTCTTTTGCCATGAATTACAATGTCTAGTCAGTCCTTGATCTTTAAAGGTGCTCTGCATTTAGTTTTTACGGTCTCAGAAAGGGCTAGCGAGATACCATCTTATTATATCATATTATGATTGTTTTGAAAAAGTGTTGTCATCCGAGATTTATTATTATTGCTCGCTAGTTGATTATGCCATTGATATGAGTAAAATGAGACCTAAATGTTATTGTAAATATGGTTAGTTTATAATCTTTGCTGAAAACTTGAATGCTGCCTTTACGTATTTACATCAACAAGAGCAAACAGAGTTCATAAAAGTTTTTTTTTATCACTTTCAGTTTATCAACTAAATGGCTTGAGGACAAGCAAAGGTTTAAGCTTGGGGAGTTGATACATCTTCGTCATATCAACTTTTCCAAACACTTTTGCCCTTATTTTGGACTCTAACTTGCATGATTTGAATGGAACTAGCCCGGACTGACGATGTTTTCAGCAGAATTGCCATGGTGTTATTTTTGTGCAGAAATAAAAGTTCTCGGAATGACCTGAAAATCAACGGAGATTATTTTTGGAATACATTAAAAATACTGGAAGAAGAATCCGCGTTAGGGGCCCACACGCCGTCCACGAGGGTGGGGCGCGCGCCCCCTGCCTCATGGGCCCCCTGACGCTCCACCGACCTCAACTCCAACTCCATATATTCACTTTGGGGAGAAAAAAATTAGAGAGAAGGATTCATCGCGTTTTACGATACGGAGCCACTGCCAAGTCCTAAACTCTCTTGGGAGGACTGATCTGGAGTCTGTTCGGGGCTCCGGAGAGGCGAATCCGTCGCCATCATCATCATAAACCTTCCTCCATCACCAATTTCATGATGATCACCGCCGTGCGTGAGTAATTTCATCGTAGGCTTGCTGGACGGTGATGGGTTGGATGAGATTTATCATGTAATCGACTTAGTTTTGTTAGGGTTTGATCCCTACTATCCACTATGTTCTAAGATTGATGTTGCTATGACTTTGCTATGCTTAATGCTTGTTACTAGGGCCCGAGTGCCATGATTTCAGATCTGAACCTATTATGTTTTCATGAATATATGAGAGTTCTTAATACTATCTTGCATGTATGTAGTCACCTATTATTGTTGGGGAACGTCGTAATTTCAAAATTTTCCTACGCACACGCAAGATCATGGTGATGCATAGCAACGAGAGGGGAGAGTGTTGTCTACGTACCCTCGTAGACCGGAAGCGGAAGCGTTAGCACAACGCGGTTGATGTAGTCGTACGTCTTCACGGCCCGACCGATCAAGCACCGAAACTAGGGCACCTCGAGTTCTAGCACACGTTCAGCTCCAGGACGATCCCCGGACTCCGATCCAGCAAAGTGTCGGGGAAGAGTTCCGTCAGCACGACAGCGTCGTGACGATCTTGATGTTCTACTTTCGCAGGGCTTCGCCTAAGCACCGCTACAATATTATCGAGGAGTATGGTGGAGGGGGGCACTGCACACGGCTAAGAGAACGATCACGAAGATCAACTTGTGTGTCTAGGGGTGCCCCCTGCCCCCGTATATAAAGGAGCTAGGGGAGGAGGCCGGCCGGCCCTATAGGCGCGCCAAGGAGGAGTCCTCCTCCTAGTAGGAGTAGGACTCCTACTAGGAGGGGGAAGAAAGTGGGGAGGGAGAAGGAAAGGAGGGCTCCACCCCCCCTCTCCTAGTCCAATTCGGACCAGGGAGGGAGGAGGCGCGCGGCCCACCCTGGCTGCCCTTCTCTCTCTCCACTAAGGCCCATATGGCCCATTACATCTCCCGGGGGGTTCCGGTAACCCTCCGGCTCTTCGGTTTTCTCCGAAATCATCCGGAACACTTCCGGTGTCCAAATATAGCCGTCCAATATATCAATCTTTATGTCTCGACCATTTCGAGACTCCTCGTCATGTCCGTGATCACATCCGGGACTCCGAACTAACTTCGGTACATCAAAACTCATAAACTCATAATATAACTGTCATTGAAACCTTAAGCTTGCGGACCCTACGGGTTCGAGAACAATATAGACATGACCGAGACACGTCTCCCATCAATAACCAATAGCGGAACCTGGATGCTCATATTGGCTCCCACATATTCTATGAAGATCTTTATCGGTCAGACCGCATAACAACATACGTTGTTCCCTTTGTCATCGATATGAGTTTAGAAAACATTCTTATATAATGAGACAGAGAAAATAGATAAGATTGGCATTGTGTGCCTGTAGCCCTCAGGCTTGTGTACGTATACGACACGTGATGGCTGGGAAGCAATCGGCTGCTCACGTATGACATGATCAATCAGTTCAAGGAGGCTAGCTTGGCTAGCTTTGTACATGGTGCCTCCTCGGCAGAAGGCACGGACAGGCAATGATGGATCGAGATGAGGTAAAGTCGTTTCTTAGCTTCATCTGCTGGAAAGTACTCACAGATCCAAATGGATCAACTGTGTCCAGAAGAAAACACAAGCACTTTTGATTTTGCCTGTATTGTTTTGGTATTTTGTTTTATTTGTCTTTCGATTTTACCCCTTAAACAAAAAATACTGCTGATCTTATTCGGTAGTATTGAATGATTGAGGATGAATAGTTCATGTTGTTTTGATGTACTGTAAAAGAACTCTTTTCTTTTTGTGCATATTTGATACTATAATGAAAATTACCGTAGAACAACTGTTCTACGGTTTATGGTTAACAGTCTTAGGTGCCTCATCTGTTGGAGTTAACCATGATTTAGTTTCTTGTCCGGTATGGACTAGGAACAATCACCCAGTCGTATTTAAAGTAGGCTAGCTTAGATTCTTTATATACTGCTGTACCCCTACGTTGTAAACAGACCAGATCAATCAATACAAAGCAAAGGCATGTCACGAGCCTTTTGGCCAACTCTCGCGTCCTTTTCTCGTTCGTCTATGTGAGTTCCTTAAGTATTCTGTACCCGGCTGTTCCAGCGAGCCGCCGCAAGCTTAAAGCTAATTAGCTAGCTTGGCGTACGTGGGTATCTGTAGGAATCGATCCAGTAACTTTGGTTCAGCTTCGTACGTGCGCATACCGTCGGAAAGAACTCGTCGGCTGATCACGGCAAGTCAAGGCTTCGTCAACAATTGGTATCTAGAGCAAGATTGATCTTCTAGTAATGGAGGATCATGGTGGACTACGAGAAAAACAAGCAGTTGGCAAAGTACTCCGGTGCGGCTAAAGTATTTGCTGCTCCGGCGAGTTCGTCGTACCTACAATTTGATCACGAGAACTTCAGGATCTGGAAGGTCCTCATGGAGTGTGGTCTCCGCGCCAACGAGCTATGGGACACAGTCAACCCAGGAGGCGACGCGTTCAAGAAGGAGGGAGCCGAGCACCGGAAGAATTGGCAGGCGGCAACGGTGATTTACTCGGTGATACCGATGGATGTCCGGCAACACCTGATCGCCAAAGAAACGGCGAAGGAAGCATGGGATACCTTGAAGCTCATGTTCGAGGGACACACCCGCGTCAAGCAAACCAATCTCCAAACTCTCCTAAGAAACTAAAAGACTTTGGTCATGGGCGACAATGAGTCCGTGAATGCGTTCGCTTCACGGGTGGCTAGTCTCGTCAATCGGATCAACGCGCTTGGAGAAAACCTCATGGAGACCTCGGTTGTCCGGCGGTTCTTCCACGCAGCCCCTCCTCGGTACCTGCAAATTGTCATGGCGATCGAGCAGTGTGTCGATCTCGAGACTCTCTCCATCGACGATCTCGTCGGACGCTACAAGGCTCACGACGAGCGTATGCGGTACAGTCTCGGGGACGGGAGGAATGATGAGAATGTCATGCTCACACGAGCTCAGTGGCTGGCGCTGGACTCAAGGAGAGGAGGCAAGAGCTCTAGCAGCAACACTCGCCAAGATCGTGCACCAAAAGAACAAAGTAAGAAGAACGACGGTGACGGCGCTCCGAAGAAGAAGAAGTTCGATAGGTGCAAGATCAAGTGTCACAATTGTGGCATCATGGGGCACTTCAAGTCGGAGTACAAGAAACCACCGAAGGAGAAAGCTCTCATGGACAAAGGAGGCGATGATGGAGACATGATGCTCATGGTCGATGTATGCGAGCTAATGGACGAGGCTAGTCCAACTCCAAAGGCGCCGCCTAAAGAAGTTGTCACGCTCATAGAGGAGGCAGTTTATATTCACGATAAGAAGAGGATGAACACGTCGAGGCACGTGTGGTACCTCGACGCGGGCGCTAGCAACCACATGACCGGCGACAAGGACCAGTTTTCTGAGCTCAGTGTTTCGGTGGGAGGCACGGTTCGGTTCGGTGATGGACGGACCGTTGACATCGTTAGGGCGAGGTACTGTCCTGTTTGAGTTGAAGAATGGCGGTCACAAGGTACTCACAAATGTGTAGTATATTCCCAAGCTAAAGAGTAGCATCATAAGTCTTGGCCAGCTCAAGGAACATGGGTGCAAGATTGTGCTCAAAGATGGCTTTCTATGGGGGTATGATCGTCAGAGGATGTTGATTATGAAGGTGCAGAGGTCACCAAACAAGCTCTACGTCCTCAATTTGGATCATGTGCATCCAGTATGTCTCTTGTCGAGCATGGACGACTCGGCATGGAAGTGGCACGCGCGCTACGGTCATCTAAATTTTCAGGCTCTTCGGCAACTTGGACAAAAGGAGATGGTACGTGGTCTACCATGCATCAATCATGTCGACCAAGTGTGTGATGGTTGTCTCATTAGGAAACAAAGACGAGCCCCGTTCCCAAGAGAGGGAAACTTTAGAGCAAGTAAAGCTCTTGAGTTGGTCCATGGAGACTTGTGTGGGCCGATTACACCGGCCACCTCTGCCGGAAACAAATACTTCTTGCTCGTCGTCGACGACTTTAGCAGATTCATGTGGATTGTGTTGTTGAAGATGAAGGACCAAGCTTTGCAAGCCTTCAGGATAATAAAGATGGCGCCTGAAGTAGAATCTGAAGCCAAGCTGAAGGCCCTCCGTACCGATCAGGGGGAGGGTGAGTTCAAGTCTCATGCATTCATGGAATTTTGCGAAGCTCAAGGGATCAAGCGGTATCTTACGACACCATATTCACCGTAGCAAAACGGTGTTGTGGAACGGAGGAATTAAACTGTGGTGGCAATGGCACGAAGCATGTTGAAGAGTAAAGGCATGCCGGGAAAGTACTGGGGTGAGGCAGTCAATACGACTGTTTATTTGTTGAATCGGGCTCCAACCAAGAGTGTGGTTGGGATGACGCCGTACAATGCATGGTACGGTCACAAGCCCAGGGTTGATCATCTTCGCACTTTCGGGTGCGTGGCACATATGAAGACGATAGCCGTGCATACTGGCAAATTGGCGGATCGGAGTTCTCCAATGATATTGGTGGACTATGAAAAGGGAATGAAGGCATATCGCGCGTGTAACCCCTCTACCAATAAGGTGATTGTGACGCGCGACATGGTTTTAAAAAAAGCAAGGTCATGGAATTGGAACTCCAATGAGCCAGTATACCCGTCTTCTGATGAAATTTTCAATGTTATTTACCATGATTATGAGCATGTAGAAACTAATGATCAACTGAAGACATCGTCGGGTTGGAGCGATCCTCTGGACGCAGGCGCTACGCAAAACGCGCCAATCGGGTCGGATGTGTCGCTCGAGCCAAAGATCAGCACACCTCGTAGTGCTGCTGGGGCTACATGCGGTAACCAGGAAAAGGGAACCGCACAAGCTGCAGCCAGCAGCACGCCAGGCAGCGCTCCCTGTAGCGCTCGTAGCCCAGGCCGAGGCACGTCACCTGGAGACTGTGCACGTGAGGGTGGCATGGCCCAAAGTCCACCAAGCCACGTGCTAGGAGGTTTTGAAGGCAACACACGTGAAAGTGAAGAAAAGTCAAGTTCGGCTTGTTCGCTTGGTGGACGTGCACATTGTTCGGCAGAGCCCAGGCTGTCTGAAACCGAAAGTGTGGCAACTTCAGAAGATGATGTTTCTTCGTCTTCGACAGAACAAGAGACAAGGGAACGTCCTCCGACACCAGTACGTCTTCGACCAGTGGTGGATTTATATCCAAAGAAAGCGCTTCCAAAAATAAATCTTGTGAAAATTAAAGGAAGAGGACGGCGGTGTCTGCTTAGCGTCGAGGAACCGACGAAATTTGAAGATGCAAACACGAAGGAGTCACTACAAAAAAAGACACATCCGTGACATTTTGGGCCGAACGAGAAAAAATTCTGTCATACTTATGACACTTCTATAACGATAATTGTGACAAAAACCAGTATCATTATAGATATGGTGGGGTCCTAATTCTATGACAGAAAATGGGCTTTTCGTCCTAGTCAGGCCGGAGACACAGCTGCATGACTTTCTTTGGGCCGTCCATGATGGAAAAACCATGGTAGAAGTGAGGATGAGGAAAATATCGGGGTGTTCCCAGTTACGGTGGGTGGTCGGGGCCGAGCGATGCGCGTTTATCTCGTACACGCACGTGCGTGGGTGCGAAGCGTTGGGCTCTAACTGAACCCGAGCGAGGCGTTAGGCTCTAACTGAATCCGAGCAATTGCACTGTAGGCTACGCGTTACTGAACCCAAGCGATCGATCGATGGGTGTTAACTGAACCTGATCTAGCGATTCCTTCACTACTGCTGCTAACTGAAGCTGATCGATGCTGCCTCTGGATGAACAGTGAGCGTTGCTGAGGGGTTTGGATGAACAGTTCCCGGTGGGGGTGGATGAACAGGACCCCGTGGCGTTGCCTTTGGATGAACAGTGAGCGTTGCTGGGGGGTTTGGATGAACAGTTCCCGGTGGGGTGGATGAACAGGACCCCGTGGTGTTGCATTTGGATGAACAGTGAGCGTTGCTAGGGGGTTTGGATGAACAGTTCCCGGTGGGGTGGATGAACAGGACCCCGTGGTGTTGCCTCTGGATGAACCCCGATTGATCGAGCCAGTTGGGGCTGAATCAACAGGACCCCGTGGAGGGCTGGATGAACAGTAGCCGATGGAGGGGTGGTTGAACAGGAGCCCGTGGAGAGGGCTGGTTGAACAGTAGCTGGTGGAGTAGCGTGCGGTGGAGGCTGGATGAAAAGGAGCTCGTGGATGAACAGTCGCATGTGGAGGCTGGAGGAGATCGACGGTGGATGAACAGTAGCCCGTGGAGGCTGATGGGGGTCGACGGTGGAGATGAACAGTATCCCATGGAGTCCCGTTTTGCGGTACGCCACATCCCTCCGGATGAATAGGACCCCCGTTTCGACCGTAGCGCTCCAACACAAATCTGTTTCCTCCGTTTTATTGTACGCCACACCCCTCCCGATCAACAGGACCCCCGTTTCGAAAGTAGGAGGTCCATTTCCTCCATTTTGCGGTATGCTAGACCCCTCCCGATGAATAGGATCCCGTTTCAAACGTGGCCGATCGAACACAAGGTCGTTTCCTCCGTTCTGTGGTACGCCAGGCCTCGTTTCCATCGGCTATTCTGTCCAAGCCCTCCCGATGAACACGACAACACATTCCATTATGACCCAGCCGGTTGGCTCCCCATGAACACGACGATGACGTTGTTTCTACGTTCCGACCCAGCCATGTACACGAGCCCTAGCCGTACGTATGCGCGATTAGGCGTTCGAGACCCTGCCGTATGTACGTACGTGGTCATATTTTCTTTCTTGCACATTGGCCGTTGTACGTACGTGTACATGCTACGTGAGTGTCTCTACTATGACACGTGCGCGCCTCTACATCGACCAATATGTACGTACACGTTCGCGACCAGAATGGCAACGCTACGTATGCTTCGACTAGGTGGGTCCCGACTGTTAGGCACTTCCTTGTGTGCGAAGATGTAGCTGGTGGGTCCCAGTAGTCAGGGGGCGAATCGTTCTTTTTGTATGGACGCACTTCCTTGCGTGCGAATGTAGCTAATGGGTCCCAGCAGTCAGGGGAAAACGTTTTTTTTGCGAAATATGGTGGCCCGTCCGGTGGGTCCCCGCTGTCAGGTGGAGGAATAATTATTTTGCGCGTAATAAGGAGAAACTTCCTTGCTGCGGTCGTGGACACAGCTGTTAGCCTCTCAATGTACAGTCCACGTCTGATGGAAGCCTTTCCTTGACCACGTTGACCACACCGCGCCGAGAGCACCAGGGCGGTGGACGACGGCGAGGCCTAGGAAGGGGACGACGCGGAGCCGGGGAAGACACGTCAGTGGATGTCCACGCGTAGAGGAGTATGAGGGTTCACTAGTTCGCTGCGGTGTGAGGCTACCGTCGCCGCACAATAACAGGGGGTGTGGGTGAGTAGAGGGATGGCCTGGCCAGCGGTGGGAGTAGTAGGGGGCAGTGAGGCCTCTGCCGCATCGCAGCCGGCCACGGGAGGCAGGAGCACGAGGCACGACCGGCGCTGGTTTGGGTGGCTGGAGCAAGAAGACCAGAGCTTGAAGAAGCACTACGGCCGTTGGATGGATATCGTACGATCACAGGAGCTGGAATCGTGCATATTGACTAAGTTGACAAAGACCTCCGTCGCCGTCAACTTAGTAGGCCCACAAATCAGCCTGCCAATATACTGGGGCCCAACTAGTATGGGGAGTATTCGTTTTTTTCTGCGTAATAAGGAGGCACTTCCTTGCGTGCGAAGATATAGCTGGTGGGTCCAAGCTGTCATCGGCAGTAACATTTTTTCATGAAATACAGGGCCCTTTCGGTGGGTCCCAGTGTCAGGTGGAGGAATCATTATTTTACGCGTAATAAGGAGGCATTTCCTTGCATGCGGCCGTGGACCAAGGTGTCAGCCTCTCCACGTACAGTCCACTTCAGATGCATGTCGGTCATTGACCACGTTGACCAGGCCGCGCCGAGAGCACCAGGGCGGTGGACGACGGTGACGCATAGGAAGGGAACGACACGGAGACAGGGAAGACTCAGCAGTTGTTTCCCACGCGGAGGGGAGTATGACTGTACAAGGGTTTACTGGTTCGTCTGTCATCGCCGGAGAATAACATCAGATGTGGGTGAGTAGAGGGATGGATAGGCCAGCGATGGGAGTACGGTGAGGCGGTGAGGCCTGCGCGGCAGCACGGCCGGCCGCGGAGAGGAGGGAGCAGGCAGAGATTGAAGCAACACGATGGCCGTTGGATGGAAATCCAACAGTCACTGCTTGTGCGTTAATCTTTTTTTAGGAAAGCCTCAAATCTGTGGAAAACAGCATACAGCCCATCTGCCATTATTTCTAATAATTTACAGCCCATTTACTAATTGTTAAGGGTTTTTCGGAGGCCATATTATTTTGTTAGCATTACAACCCGTATTGTGGCCACGGTTAAAAAAATTATACAAAATTTTGCATATTCCGGTGCGGTCCGAACTGTTTTTAATCCCGAAATTTCAGTCACACTTAAACTGATTTTAAAAATAAATGTATATCAATATAAAATCCAACAAATTGTCCACGCATAAAAATCAATGCAATTTAAAATCTTGAAATGAAAAAAAGAAATTTGAAACTAATTGCCAGTTTGGTGTGTTTTAAAAATGTATAGCCCATTTCTCATTACTGATAGGCCATTTTCTCAGCTAGCCGATTGAAGCTCTCCTCGTCTAGAAAGATTTGTAGCCCAACAGCCCTGACAAAGCGACTTACTTGGCAAATCACAAAAAACTGGGATGTGGCCGTGGACCCAGCTGTCAGCCTCTCCACATATAGTACTCTTTCGATGGAAGTCGATCATTGACCACATTGACCACGCTGCGCTGAGAGCACCAAGGCGGTGGACGGCAGCGAGGCCTAGGAAGGGGACGACATGGAGCCGGGGAAGACGGGTCAGTGGATGCCCACGCGGAGAGCAGTACGAGGGTTCACTGGTTCGGCTGCGGCGTGAGGCTACCGTCGCCGCAGAATAACAGGGAGTGTGGGTGAGTAGAGGGGTGCCCTGGCCAGCGATGGGAGTAGTAGGGGATGGTGAGGCCTCCGCAGCATAACAGCCGGCCACGGGAGGCAGGAGCACGCGGCACGACCGGCGCTACTTTGGGCGGCTGGAGCAAGAAGACGAGAGGTTGAAGAAGCACTATGGCCGTTGGATGGACATTGTATGGTCACTGGAGCTAGAATCATTCATATTGACTAAGTTGACAAAGTCCTCTGTCCCGTCAACTTAGTAGGCCCACAAGTCAGCCACCCACTATGGTGGGTCCCAGCTTGCAGGGTGTATTCATTTTTTTGTGCGTAATAAGGAGGCACTTTTTTGCGTGCGAAGATATAGTTGGTGGGTCCGACCTGTCAGCGAGGGGAACGTTTTTTCGCGAAATACAAAAGCCCTTCCCACGTACATTGTGTAATAAGGAGGAACATTCCTTACGTGCGACCATAGACCTCGTGGGTCCCAGCCGTCAGGCCCTCCACGTACAGTCCTCTTCAGATGACTCTCATATCTTGACCACACCGCGCCGAGCGCACCGAGGCGGTGGACGACGGCGAGGCCCCAGACTGGAACGACCCGGAGATGGGGAAGACGCGGCAGTGGAGTCACAGACAGAGAGCAGTGGGAAAGTTGACTGGTTCGGGTGCGGGGTGGGCCTACACTCGACAGAGAATAACAGGAGGTGCGGCGTGGAGGGATGGCCTGGCCGTCGGCGAGGTAGCGTTTTGCTGAGGAGCGCAAAACAACGCCGCTGGACGTCGGAGGCTGGAGCAGGCGATCCCGGCAGCGCTGGGGGAAGAAGATGAGAGATTGAGGAAGAATGCCGGCCGTTGGATGTAAATCCAACGCCTTCTTAGGCTTCAACCTACTGGCCCACATGTCAGCCAGTCCTTTTGTTTTTTAGTCTATTTGGTGGGCTGGGTGAAACAATGATGTAGCATCTATGCACCCCATTTATATATGTGGTAGAATTTAAAGCCTATTTGCATTTTTCTCAAAATCCGTGGACTTGCTGGGCTGGGTGAAAATATCATGTTGGGCTAGAGGAGAAATATTATAAAAACATAAACACATGATTGTACGTCTATTACTGCATTGGTCAGTAAAATCTTTACAAACTTATGTACGCAATCACTATGAGTTAACTTGCCAAGTTATATAAACAATTATTATTATTATCTTGTAAGAACTTTCAACATATGAAATAAAATACCATTTAAATTTAATGAGTTAATAGTACGTGGAGTATTATTATTTTTAGGCTAGACGTGCTACAGTTGAGTTGGTTCTAGGGAAAAGTACTGATAGAATATTGAATTTATATCGAAAAAGAAAGTGTGAGAAAATTCAGATATAGGATTAATGAAAACGAAAAATAAATGAAGTGAGAAGGTCTATAAAATGGTTGGACGAACGACAGATTTAACGGAAAGTTATGTTGTTTCTAATATATATATATATATATATATATATATATATATATAAAATAAGATATAAATATAGGTTCAGTTTCGCATTCTTATAGAAAACAGGTTCAATTTTGCATTCTTGTAGAAAAATAGAACTGAGTTGTGCATCGTCTAGACAAAACAAATATAACTTGGGCTGCTGATCTTATAGACAAGCTATGTTGGGAGGCCCAGAGGCCGCTTGATACCTGTTGGATCCAAAAAATGCTGAAACATGTCGTGGGTTGCCCATGTTAAACAACAAAACCTAGGCCATGGACCTAGTGGGCCTGGGACTGTCAGCATCTCGACGAACAGTTGTCTCCCGATTCCTCTTGTTCTGCTGACTATGTTGGGAACGACAGACGGCGGTGCCGCGGCTAGAGCACCAAGGCGAAGGACGACGTCGAGACCTTGGACCGAACGAACCAGAGCGGGGGAAGACGCAGGCGGAGGGGACTACGAGGGTTGACTTGTTCGGGTGCAGGGTGGGCCGGTGGAGCTGCCGCCGCCGGATAATGTGTGGTAGTAGAGGGATGGCCTGGCCAACTCCATAGGCTATGATGGACAGCCGCTGTATAGGAAGAGGACGAAAGATTGAACAAACTAAGGAAATACAAATGGATAGGTGGTTGGTCTCATATGTCTGTGTACGAGACCTGCTGGGTCCACCTGAGGAGGGGAATATGTTCGGAGGAAGGAGATTCAAAGCATGGTAGCTGAGTGAACTAGTTTTTTATAACGGATAAGTGAATTAGTTACATACATAAGCAAATAGTCACTAAAAAACAAACAGGTTAATGGGTTCTTAAAAGAAATATTTCAGACAAAACAGATAATTATGACACATAGGCTAATGCATGAAACACTCAGATGATAAAGATGCTTATAAACAGATAAAGTACAACATCTAGACCTTCCTGGACGCTTAATCATGACGATGCGGCTGACCGTGTACTCATCGGTTACGGGAAGCAGACACACCCTCATGTCCAAGATCTGCCTGTACATGTCGTAGCATGTGTATGCGTCCTTGGCCGCGTAGGTTATGTAGGCTAGATTCGGAGGTACCTCCCACGTGTTCAGGTCCTTGGTATCGTTGTCTTCTTTCGTGTTGGCGTATCAGGGGTCGATGATGGTCTCAGGGAGGTCAACCACGGCCTCCTTCTCCTGCCCGTTACTGATCTTGTATTGCTTCTGAATGTCGACAAGCTTGTTGCACCAGATGGCCGAATCATCGCGTTCTTCCTTCTCTCCACCGTAGCAAAGGTGCAGTCGGCACTGCCGATGAAATGCGCGAATGCTCCAGAACCTCTGATGGCCCTACAGAAGTGGTAGATGAGAACCTCGTCCCGCACACATACCTGGGCAACGGCGATCCGCTGGTCCCTGTTAGGAGATGAATGGATGGGCACAAGGTCTAGTCCTGCAACCTTGTGCTTTCTCGTCCTGTAGGTACTGCTTGAACTTGGCAAGGCAAAGCTTCACCGAGTACGGATTGTTAGTGTACATCACATTCAACTTGGTGCGGTCATAGGACTGAACGGCGAACTCAAAGAGGAACTCCTTGCTGAAGTCCATATCCAGCAGGCTCACCCCTCGGATCGCCATTGGAGTCTCTTCAAGTGAACGAGTGTGTAGGGGGCGGCAGCAGTTCATTTTTCAACTCTTAGGGAACTAGATTCAATAGTAAACTGAGTGTGTACAGGCGACAACAGTTACTACCCCTCCCTCATCTACTGCACGCCCAGCAGAAGATGCACCCTTGGCGCATTCAAACGCCTCCATTAATAAACCTACTCCGGCCACAAGTCGGTTCACGAGAAGGTCTGTATTGGTACTGTAATAACAGTAGTTAGTGGTCACTTTACTTAAATTTAATTAGCTTTAATAGAAATTTATACTTAAAACAAGCAATGGATTGGCTCGTTCTATCAGTGCCACAGGATCAACATGCACAACAATTAGAATTATTATTCTCAGGACGCACACAATCATCACATTTGTCACACTTTTACAAAGATAATACTACCAAGTTTGAACTGATTGTTATGGTTGTTGTCCTCTGCATCATCATGTTGTGTTTCCTAGATTGCAAGATTCAGAACCAACAAATAAGATCCAAATAATAAGTACAACAAAGATGCCTACACATCTCATTGATTCCCAGCTTGCAAGATTCAGAACCAACAAATAAGATCCAAATAATAAGTACAACAAAGATGCCTACACATCTCATTGATTCCCAGCTTGCAAGATTCAGAACCAATCAATTAGAGCCTTTTGATAGAGTGAATATCGGGATTAAATCCATCTTGGCCAGCCATGTCATACAATCGAAGAACTTGGCGAATGCTCTTGACCGTCACAACATAGTTGAGTATTCTTGTTTGCACAGCACAAACAAGAAGAGCAAGATTTCACTTTAATAGTTGCCTCCTTGAACTCAACCTGCAGCTCCACTCAGATGAGGCCTGCCTGGAGTTCCATGATTCAATTCATGCGCCTTTTTCTGCAGTTCACCTGAATGAAGTAAAGATTGCATCATTCAGCTAGCAAGAAGTACTTGCTCTCATGAGCTGGAAGGTTCTTATTTAGTAGTTGCACTAAAATTGAGGAACATTAAGGTTGGCTGTCCGGCTCATGTAAGGTGCAACTATAATTTTCTTATCCTTTTGTGCAGTTCCACTAAAATAAAGTGCCATTGTGGTGACAGTGACGGCTCATCTTGCAGAGGCTAATAAAATGTTGCACGAGATTACCAGCAGAACTTGACGGATATTTTGGAAACTCCAATCACCATTTTGTGTAGTTCCACCAAAATTGAGAGATGTTGCCCATGCGACATTTTAGTTGAACTGCACAAGACACTCATTCCAAAAAAAGTGTTTTGTGCAGTTCACCAAAAGGTCACAATAGCAACAAGGTGAAATAGATATCCCTATCTGCACAAAAAGATAGAAAGTAAACAGTTGTTGGTCAATAAGAATATACGAAATGAAAAGAAGCATCTTAATTATGTTCATGGCAATCACGCAAGGATAGTAGAAATTTTGAAACTCAGCAATGCTTCATGTTACCAGAAGCATTACGATCAACAATGAGATTCATCAAGTATGGGATTACTTTAATGGTGGCATTGCTTGTTTATCAGATACAGTAAATCAACAGTAGCTAAAGAGTTGGTTTAAGGGCATGGGACCGTGGGGACACCAGGACACTCGGCAGCATAAAGGAGCAACTTACTTATCATACTAGGGAAATCAGCAGCAATGCCATTTCTAACACAGTTTAATTGCATCTTATGACTGGAGGCATTAGATTAACAATAACACTGGTTAGACATGTCCCTAAGATAATAGTGTGATCGCTTCATTTTACATGTGCCCTTACATTAACAACAACAAAATGTTGGTATAAGGACATGCGACAGTGGACGCATCAGCACAATGTACCTACCAGGAGGCATAAAGTGGTGATGCCGAGTTTGTTCATGCTATGTGAGGGCAGCAAATCCAATCCTGGAGACCTTTTACTATGTGAGGGCAGCAAACCTAATCCTGGAGACCTTGTACTATGTGAGGGCAGCAAATCTAATCCTGGAGACCTTTTACTATGTGAGGGCAGCAAATCGAATCCTGGAGACCTTTTACTATGTGAGGGTAGAAAATCTAATCCTGAGACCTTTTACTATGTGAGGGCAGCAATTCTAATCCTGGAGACCTTTTACTATGTGAGGGCAACAAATCTAATCATGGACATACTCTGTTGACTTGTCCACCAGCCGCCACTTTCTATCCTTTTTTCAACCAATAATAGATATGTTCCTTATCCAATTTGTACTGCGTTTTCCCATTATTTCCCTTTTCAACCAAGAGACCGGTTGGGTATCCGGTCTCTACCACTTTCACCATATTATTTCCTCTTTGAATCAAGTCCTAGATTCATGCTACAACTTTCCCCATTTCTTCGTTGTTTGAACAAAGCCCTAGATTCGAATGCATGAAGTAGCTTTACCTCTAATAATACTAAAAATTTAGGTGGCTTTGGAAGAGCTGATGGGAGTAGAAAAAGATGCACATGTAGACACGTGGGGAGATGGGGCAGTGGAGCAAGGTCGCTTTCAAAGAACTTATACCTGAGGGCCGTCGCAATGTCGGCGGCGACACGGAGGATCTGCGGACAATACGGCAGGGAGGAAGTGAAGGAAATATGCCCTAGAGGCAATAATAAAGTTATTATTTATTTCCTTATTTCATGATAAATGTTTATTATTCATGCTAGAATTCTATTAACCGGAAACATAATACATGCGTGAATACATAGACAAACAGAGTGTCACTAGTATGCCTCTACTTGACGAGCTCGTTAATCAAAGATGGTTATGTTTCCTAACCATAGACAAAGAGTTTTTATTTGATTAACGGGATCACATCATTAGAAGAATGGTGTGATTGACTTGACCCATTCCATTAGCTTAGCACCCGATCGTTTAGTATGTTGCTATTGCTTTCTTTATGACTTATACATGTTCCTATGACTATGAGATTATGCAACTCCCGTTTACCGGAGGAACACTTTGTGTGCTACCAAACGTCACAACGTAACTGGGTGATTATAAAGGAGCTCTATAGGTGTTTCCAAAGGTATATTCGGACATCGGAAAGGTTCCGAGTGGTTCGGGTATTTTTCGGAGTACCGGGGAGTTACGGGAATACGGGGGAAGAAGTATATGGGCCTTATTGGGCTTTAGGGGGGAGGGAGAGGCAGGCCGCGCGCCCCCCATTGACTAGTCCGAATTGGACTAGGGGGAGGGGCGGCGCCCCCTCCTTCCTTCTCTTCCCTCTTCCCCTTCCTTGTCTCCTACTCCTACTACTTGGAAGGACTCCTTGTTGGACTAGGAAAAGGGGAATCCTACTCCCGGTGGGAGTAGGACTCCCCTATGGTGCGCCATAAAGAGCGCCGGCCCTCCCCTCCTCCACTCCTTTATATACGGGGGCAGGGGGCACCCCATAGACACACAAGTTGATCTTCAAGATCGTTCTCTTAGCCGTGTGCGGTGCCCCCCTCCACCATAGTCCTCGATAATATTGTAGTGGTGCTTAGGCGAAGCCCTGCGACAGTAGAACATCAAAATCGTCACCACACCGTCGTGCTGACGGAACTCTTCCCCGACACTTTGCTGGATCGGAGTCCGGGGATCATCATCGAGCTAAACGTGTGCTAGAACTCGGAGGTGTCGTAGTTTCGGTGCTTGATTGGTCGAGCCATGAAGACGTACGACTACATCAACCGCGTTGTCATAACGCTTCCGCTGTCGGTCTACGAGGGTATGTAGACAACACTCTCCCCTCTCGTTGCTATGCATCACCATGATCTTGCGTGTGCGTAGGAAATTTTTTGAAATAATTACGTTCCTCAACAGTGGCATCAGAGCCTAGGTTTTATGTGTTGATGTTATATGCACGAGTAGAACACAAGTGAGTTGTGGGCGATATAAGTCATACTGCTTACTAGCATGTCATACTTTGGTTCGGTGGTATTGTTGGATGAAGCGGCCCGGACCGACATTACGCGTACGCTTACGCGAGACTGGTTCTACCGACGTGCTTTGCACACAGGTGGCTGGCGGGTGTCAGTTTCTCCAACTTTAGTTGAACCGAGTGTGGCTACGCCCGGTCCTTGCGAAGGTTAAAACAGCACCAACTTGACAAACTATCGTTGTGGTTTTGATGCATAGGTAAGATTGATTCTTGCTTAAGCTCGTAGCAGCCACGTAAAACTTGCAACAACAAAGTAGAGGCCGTCTAACTTGTTTTTGCAGGGCATGTTGTGATGTCATATGGTCAAGACGTGATGAGATATAAGTTGTTATATGAGATGATCATGTTTTGTTGAAGTTATCGGCAACTGGCAAAACCCTTATGGTTGTCTCTCTATTGCATAAGATGCAAGCGCCAAATAATTGCTTTACTTTATCGCTATGCGATAGCAATAGCTGCAAGAGAAATTGTTGGCGAGACGATTGTCGGTGTCAAAACCGGCGGATCTCGGGTAGGGGGTCCCGAACTGTGCGTCTAGGCCGGATGGTAACAGGAGGCAAGGGACACGAAGTTTTACCCAGGTTCGGGCCCTCTCGATGGAGGTAAAACCCTACGTCCTTCTTGATTAATATTAATGATATGGGTAGTACAAGAGTAGATCTACCACGAGATCGAGGAGGCTAAACCCTAGAAGCTAGCCTATGGTATGATTGTTGATCTGTATGTTGTCCTACGGACTAAAACCCTCCGGTTTATATAGACACCGGATAGGGTTAGGGTTACATAGAGTCGGTTACAATGGTAGGAGATCTGTATATCCGTATCGCCAAGCTTGCCTTCCACGCCAAGGAAAGTCCCTTCCGGACATGGGACGAAGTCTTCAATCTTGTATCTTCATAGTCCAGGAGTCCGGCTGAACGTATAGTCTGGCTATCTGAACACCCCCTAATCCAGGACTCCCTCAGTAGCCCCTGAACCAGGCTTCAATGACGATGAGTCCGGCGCGCAGATTGTCTTCGGCATTGCAAGGCGGGTTCCTGCTCCAAGTACTTCATAGAAGATTTTGAACACAAAGATAGTGTCCGGCTCTGCAAAATAAGTTTCCACATATTGCCATAGAGAGAATAATATTTACACCAATCTAATCTGCTGACGTATTCCGTAGAGCGACACACTACGACCAAGCCTTTATCTGAGTCATTTCATTATCCCACCTCAGTGCGTCATGCGAGGCGGTTTCCTTGGCACATCTTGTTAAAGCAGAGATCATGTCCCCTTATTCCGGGATTCTCATCAATACGGGCATGGGTAACCCAACCGCGCCATTGATTACGGCGCTTGGGAGATAAGCGAGTTTTACCAGGTTGGTGGGGACATGTAGTTGCGTCCATCCATATAAGGGGATAAGGATCCACCTTTTTACCTACGCCTTCTTCCTCCTTTGCTTATCCATTCTCGCGCACTCGAGCTCCAGCGCCCAAGTTCGCACTCCTCACCTCAACCTTCTCCAGCCATGTCCGGAGCGGGAGGCAAGTGGATGGTCTCCTCCGTCACGGAGGGACACATCAAAAGACTAAGGAAGGCCGGATACTTGTCTAACGACATTGCCCACCGGCTTCCCGAAAAGGGGCAGCTCATCCCCACCCCAAGGCCCCATGAGAGGGTGTTGTTCCTCCCCCATTTCCTTCGCGGATTGGGTTTTCCTCTACATCCATTTGTCCGGGGGCTCATGTTCTACTATGGCCTGGATTTCCACGAGCTGGCCCCGAATTTTGTCCTCAACATCTCGGCGTTTATCGTCGTGTGCGAGGCTTTCCTCCGCATCTGCCCCCATTTCGGCCTATGGCTCAAGACCTTCAACGTCAATCCGAAGGTGGTGTGCGGCAACCAGGCGGAGTGCGCAGGCGCCATGGTGGGCAAGATGGCCAAGGTCCTATGGCTCGAGGGCTCCTTTGTGGAGACCCTGAAGGGGTGGCAATCGGGGTGGTTTTACATCACCGAGCCGCACGACGCCGAATGGGTCGCACCCCCTGAGTTCCGGTCCGGACCCCCAACGCGGCTCACGTCCTGGAAAGAGACGGGCCTGTCATGGGGTAAAAAAGGAGAGCTGACCGGACTCCAAACATGCATCAAAACCCTGGTGGACAAGAAGCTCAAACTTGTCAACGTAGTCCAGGTTATGCTCATCCGCTTGATCCTCCCGTGCCAACAACGGGCTTTCAACCTGTGGGAGTTCGACCCGGCGCGGCACCAAACTTTGAGTAGGCTCTTTGACACGACGTACGAAGATGCCTGGAAGGTGCTTTTCAAGGGCGTCGTGGCTCCCGCATCCGCTACTGAGGATCGCGGATTCAGTGCACAGCGTCACGCTCTTGCGGTAAGCTGTTTTTTCCTTTTACAGGGTATCAGTGTTTCATAGATTGACTCCATGTGGGATCTAAGATCCCTTTCCTTTGATAGGATTGGTAGGTGACGTCCGGACAGATCAACTGTCTAGCTCCTTTGCCCGAAGGCCCAAAGGACGCTCAATTGGCGAAGCTGGTGGTTCCGGCACCCTATGTGGTGCCGGAGAAGAAGGCCAAGAAGAAGGCCACGGGGACTCGAAAGAGTGCCCGATGCCCGGAGGTGTCGGATTCATCATCCGACGAATCCAAGACGCACTCCTCCCACAAAGATGAGGAGGAGGAATAAGAGACCCCTCCCCCTCCAGCGGGGGAAGGGACGAAAAGGAAGGCCGCCCCAACTAGGGAGGCCGAAGGGTCCAAGAAGAGGAGAACCCCTCCTCCGGACTACTCCACCAACGCCGACGACGGTGAAGAGGAGTGGCCGCCCAGGGCCAAGCCCCTGGCGAAATCGTAAGTATCCGGATACCGGAGTGATTTCATAGTATTCGTTTATTGCACAGCTTTCCCTTATGTCGAATATGTTTATGCAGCCCACCCAAAGACCGGCTCGACGCGTCGTCGAGCGGCTCACTGGACTCGTCGGACATGAACTCGCTGCCGACGGCTTCCTCCCCCCGCCCTACGGACGACACCGAAGTGTTGTCCCAATAGGTTCCAATCCGGGAGGAGGTGGTCCTGGAGACGCCGCAAGGCGACCTCCCGGACTCCAGGAGTAAAGGGGACGAAACCCCCCAGGACTCCAATTACGGCCCTAGGCCGGACACCACTGCGGAACCTTCAAAGGTTCCAGAGTCCGGCGGGGGACCTCCTTCCAAGAGGAGCAAGCCCGCCGTGCCGGTGACCTCCGTCCAACCGGAGGCGCCGGACAATCTGTTGGAGGCGCTCCAAGGCGCCTCCATCGACGAGGGGCACCGCACTATTATGAGTGCGGTGGTCCAAAAGGTTCAGTCCGCCAAGAGCGGGCTGACTGAAGCTTGTACAAGCCTTTTAATAGGCTTTGAGGTAAGTAAAGAATGCGTAGATAATATTACCGCATAGACAATAGCCCCTGATGCTCTGTTTGGCGTTCGGAAAGAAAAGCCGAATAGAGGATCAAATAAAAATCGCAGGAGTCTAAAAAGAGTCAATATGCGTGTGCAGGCTTCCCTGCTGGCGTCCGCCGCACTGACTGCGGAAGTGGACGTGCTAAAGCAAAACCTCGAGCGGTCCGAGCAAGAGCTCGGACGTGCCAAGAAGCAGCTCGAGGACAATGAAGGTAAGAAATACCTTGTGTAAATTAAATATATATATATAAAGGTGCAATTGCAAAAAATGAAAGGATTATCGTGGCTATTGTAGGGGCCACGTTTGAGGTGGCGACCCTGAAGCAAGCGCTGCTCGAGGCCGAGAAGAGATCGGCCGCAGAGTGCACTGAGCGAGAAAAGTATGAGGCCGAGGTTGGCAAGGTGCGGCAAGAGCTCTAGGCTCTCATGGAAAAACATGAGAGTTTGGAGCGTGACTCAAGGACGCGAGCGTCCGAGCTCACGGCGGCTATTGAAAGTGCCAAGTCTGCCAAGGCCAAATCCCAGAAGACCCTCCAGGAGTTGGATGAGGTGAAGAAGATAGTGGCGGGTAAGGCATTCTTTATGCAAAGCAAACACATAAGCGTGAGTTACTTGTTACTTACCCGAATCCGGAGTTCTCCAGGCGCGTTCGCAGATCTTCCCCGGAGTGTGTCTGATGCTGCCGCATTCTATCGAGCCGAGGAGGGCATCTCGACAGAGAAGGTGTTCTGGTCTCAGTATGCTGAGGCCGGACACCCCGTGCCCATGAGCGACCAGCTGAAGCAACTGGTCGAGCTCCACAAGGCGGCCGAACAGGCCATGAGGGGCCTTATAGTTCGGCTGTGGCCTGGAGAGGCTCTGCCTGGGAGCTACTTCGGGCTGGTGCGGCGGCTGGTGGAGGCCTGTCCAAGGCTCGAGGTCATCAAGCGCTCCGTCTGCATTGAAGGTGCCCGTAGAGATCTTGCCCGTGCGAAGGTGTACTGGGGCAAGCTGGATGCTGAGAAGCTTGTGAAGGACGGGCCACCGCCGGGGAAAGAGCATCGCAAGCCCGAGAATTATTATAAGCATGTTTTGAAGGGTGCCCGCCTTGTGGCGGATGAATGTTCTATGGATGTAATTTTTGAATAAAACTCGCTCATTTTGTCCTGTGCGCTGAAAACTTGTTCATATGCGCTTAAGTAATGCTGTTTGAATTTAAAATATTACCTTCTGTGCGGCTGTTTATCAATTCTGAGAGATGGCGAGTCGTCGGCTTCTGCCCCCGTGCCGCTAGTGCTAGGGTGTTCGAGGATAAACCTGAGGGCTCTTTTTCCCATGTTTGGGTCCTTCGAGGGAGGCGCTCAGCCCAACGAACAAGGCAATCGGACTATAATGAGTGAACACTCTCACTTAGCCATAGAATTCTATAATTTTAAATTTCGGCGAAGCCCCTGTTATTCGGAAGACCGTGTTCGGGGCGCTATCCACGCGTTGGCCGGACAGAGCCGGCTCCTCGCCCTAAGCGGCATAAGTCTTTAAGGACTCGAAAAGACCTCTCGAACAGCGACCAGCTCTCGCCTCATCATGACGGTCAGTTTTAGCTTTCTCCACTGAGGTGCTCGACCCAGCTTAACCGGGGCACAATCGCAGTGGTTCTCCTAGTGCTACCTTAGCCGATATAGCGGAACGTAAGGCACCAAAACATAGGAGCCGGGCAAACCCAACTATTGACCCAAGACATGATTCGGAGCCGATGCATATAATGCTATAAGTTCGGGGTGCCGCACTTGTTAAAGTGTTCGGACTTCTCACACCATGTTGAGGGGTACTGAAGCCCCTGGCGTATTTTGGCCATACTAAAGTGTACGGGTGCAACATGTCGTTAAGGAACATAAATAAATATAAAAACGAGTAATGCAAAAATAGACAAAAGCTATGCATTGTTTATTAAAAAGAGATGCGATCAAAGCAGAACGATACAAATAATGCGATAAACAAAAGGTTGGACTATGTAACATGTCCGCTCCAGGGGCAAGCTGCGGAATAATATGCGAAACAGGTATACTGCTCGTGATAGAGAGCACCTGGGAGTTCCATAATGCGGCGTGGCTTGTCTACTTCCCTGGTTCTTGCATCGTTTGTGCGGCAATTGAACTACCGAACAGGCCCTCCAAAGAATGGAGTCCTGAAAGTAAAAGAAATTTTTTAAAAAAAATCGGCAGCCCCTGGTACGGTTTAAGCCCTGTTTTGGGTGTGCCGCGATGGTGCCCCTCCCCCTGTGCCCATGGTATCTCTAGAGCGTAGTTATGTACGCGAAGTACTGACGTCGCCTTTTTGCGAGGGTTGGCGTTGGGGCCACATTGCTTCGCCTGCTCGGATCGTGCCAGGCGGTCTTGTTGTATATTACTCCGGGCGCACTTGACGGTGTCCGGTCATTTAGTGGCTGGACTGGAAAATGCCTGGAGAGGCTGCTTTGTACTTCCGCTGCAAGGGCCGCCGTGTGCTCCTCCGTTTGGAGGGAGCGTTCGGTGTTTCCATTGACCGTAATTACTCCTCGAGGGCCTGGCATCTTGAGCTTAAGGTATGCATAATGCGGTACCGCATTAAACTTAGCGAATGCGGTTCGCTCGAGCGGTGCGTGATAACCACTGCGAAACGGGACTATGTCGAAGATTAACTCCTCGCTTCGGAAATTATCCGGAGATCCGAAGACCACTTCAAGTGTGACTAAGCCTGTACAGTTGGCCTCTACACCTGGTATTACGCCTTTAAAGGTCGTTTTGGTGGGCTTAATCCTCGAGGGATCTATGCCCATTTTCCACACTGTATCCTGGTAAAGCAGGTTCTGGCTGCTGCCGCCATCCATAAGGACTCTAGTGAGATGAAATCCATCAATAATTGGGTCTAGAACCAATGCGGCGAAGCCGCCGTGACGGGTGCTAGTGGGGTGGTCCCTTCGATCAAAGGTGATCGGGCAGGAGGACCATGGGTTGAACTTTGGGGCGACTGGCTCTATCGCGTATACGTCCCTTAACGCGCGCTTCCGCTCCCTCTTGGGGATGTGTGTTGCGTATATCATGTTCACCGCCCGCACTTGTGGGGGAAAACCCTTCTGTCCCCTGTTGTTCGGCGGCCGGGGCTCCTCGTCGTCATCGCTATGCAGCCCCTTGTCTTCATTTTCGGCATTTAACTTGCCTACGTGCTTCAACACCCAACAATCCCTGTTGGTGTGATTGGCCGACCTTTCGGGTGTGCCATGTATCTGGCATAAGCGGTCGAGTATTCGGTCCAAACTGGACGGGCCCCTAGGATTCCTTTTCAATGGCTTTTTCGGCTGACCGGATTTAGAGCCTCTGAATCCGGCATTAACTGTTGTATCCTCAGCATTGTCGCCGTTAATGCGGCGCTTCTGCTTGGTTCGACGTGACCTGCCACTACTGTCCCTGGTGTCCGAATTACCAGGGTTCTTGGTTATATTGTTGCTACGAGCAAGCCAGCTGTCTTCTCCTGCGCAAAAGCGGGTCATGAGTGTCGTGAGTGCTGCCATAGATTTCAGCTTTTCCTGTCCAAGGTGCCGGGCTAGCCACTCGTCACGGATATTGTTCTTGAAGGCTGCTAGGGCCTCAGCATCCGGACAGTCGACTATTTGATTTTTCTTTGTTAGGAACCGTCTCCAGAATTGTCTGGCCGATTCATCTGGCTGCTGAATTACGTGACTTAGGTCATCAGCGTCTAGGGGTCGCACATAAGTGCCCTGGATATTGTCGAGGAGTGCGGCTTCCAGGTCCTCCCAACAACTGATTGATCCTGTTGGCAAGCTGTTAAGCCAATGCCGAGCTGGTCCTTTAAGCTTGAGTGGGAGGTATTTGATGGCGTGGAAATCATCGCCGCGGGCCATGTGGATATGAAGGAGATAATCCTCAATCCATACCGCAGGATCTGTTGTGCCATCATATGATTCGATGTTTACGGGTTTGAAGCCCTCGGGGATTTTATGATCCATTATTTCATCTGTAACGCATAGTGGGTGTGCGACACCTCTGTACTGGGCAATATCATGACGTAGCTCCAATGAGCTGTGTTCGGCCCTGCCGAATTTATGGCCGGCGTGACGGTTACCGTCTCGAGCCGTGGGGCACCCATGCGATCCATAGATCGATCTTGTTTGTCTTGCCTTGTCCTCCAACATGTCTCGTAAGTCCGGTGCATATTGCCGTGCCTTGATACGGGGTGCGGCTTGAGTGGAGGGCCGAGGGGCCTCTTTGTCGCGGCCACGAGGTGGCCAGTCGGCCGCATCAAGTGCTTCCTCCTCTAATTGGGGTAGCAACCTGCGCTTTGGGTAGCTCTTGGAGGGGCGTTCGAGTTTATGCTCTTCGACTGCAAGGACTTCAGTCCATCTGTCGACTAGCAAATCTTGATCAGCTCTTAGCTGTTGCTGTTTTTTTCTTGAGGCTTCTTGTCGTGGCCATAAGCCTGCGTTGAAAACGCTTTTGCTCGACGGAATCCTCTGGCACGATGAATTCATCGTCGTCGACGCTTGCCTCGTCTTCGGAGGGAGGCATATAGTTATCGTCCTCGACCTCTCTGTCTGCCGCTCTCTCATGAGGGCTGGTTTCTCCATCCTCCTGTGCTAAATCTTGCTGGAGGGGGTTTTCTTCGGCGCTTTCCGGAGTATTATTATCTCCCGTGGTGGAGTCGCCGTGTTTGTTTTGGCGCAATTTTGAGCGGCGCCGCTGACGCCGGCGCTTAGGCTGTTTCTTGGAGGGGTCATCCTTCGCTGTTCCGTCGCCATCTCCCTCTTTTGGGGTGTCCACCATGTGTATGTCATACGACGAGGTGGCTTTCCAGGGCCTAATAGGTGCTGGTTCTTCATCATCTCCTTCATCGGCGTCCATATTGTCGATGTCTTCAGAGTCGAAGTCGAGCATGTCGGTTAAGTCGTCGATAGTGGCTACAAAGTGGGTGGTGGGTGGGCTTTGAATTTCTTCATCGTCCGAATCCCAACCCTGCTGGCCGCAGTCCGGCCAGGACTCTCCTGATAAAGAGAGAGACTTCAGTGTCTTCAGAATATCGCCAAAAGGCGAGTGCTGAAAGATGTCCGCGGCAGTGAACTCCATGATCGGCGCCCAATCGGATTCGATTGGCAGGGGCGCGGAGTGTTCGGAGTCCGGAAAGGAGTTCGGCTCCTTGGAGTCATGAGTCTCGCATAGTACGGGGCTGGTGTTCGGCTCAATCGCCGTTCGGATCGCAGCCCCCAAGGCGGCGTCCAACCACCCATCCTCGATCGGCGCAGTTGGCTCCGAATTAAGGATCGGAGCCGATGCGGGTGCGGCCTCCAGGGCACTGTTCGGTAGCAGAGCTAGATCATGGTCGTCGGGACAGCGTGGTGCGCTCGGCAGTGGCTCGAATCCGTCGAAGATCAAGTCCCCGCGGATGTCAGCCGTGTAGTTTAAACTTCCGAATCTGACCTGACGGCCAGGGGCGTAGCTTTCGATCTGCTCCAAATGGCCAAGTGAATTGGCCCGCAGTGCGAAGTTGCCGAAGACGAAGATCTGTCCGGGGAGGAAGGTCTCACCCTGGACTGCATCACTGTTGAAGATCGTCGGAGCCATCGAGCCTGATGGCGACGACACAGAGGAACTCTCAATGAAAGCACCAATGTCGGTGTCAAAACCGGCGGATCTTGGGTAGGGGGTCCCGAACTATGCGTCTAGGCCGGATGGTAACAGGAGGCAAGGGACACGAAGTTTTACCCAGGTTCGGGCCCTCTCGATGGAGGTAAAACCCTACATCCTGCTTGATTAATATTGATGATATGGGTAGTACAAGAGTAGATCTACCACGAGATCGAGGAGGCTAAACCCTAGAAGCTAGCCTATGGTATGATTGTTGATCTGTATGTTGTCCTACGGACTAAAACCCTCCGGTTTATATAGACACTGGATAGGGTTAGGGTTACATAGAGTCGGTTACAATGGTAGGAGATCTGTATATCCGTATCGCCAAGCTTGCCTTCCACGCCAAGGAAAGTCCCTTCCGGACACGGGACGAAGTCTTCAATCTTGTATCTTCATAGTCCAGGAGTCCGGCTGAAGGTATAGTCTGGCTATCCGAACACCCCCTAATCCAGGACTCCCTCAATGACCATGTAATGAAACATTGATATAGAGCAAGATGATGGAGATCATGGTGTCATGTCGGTGATGATAGAGATCATGACAGTACTTTGGAGATGAAGATCAAAGGCGCAAGATGATCATGGCCATATCATGTCACATATTTTGATTGCATATGATGTTTATCTTTATACATCTTATTTTGCTTAGTTCGATAGTAGCTTTATAAGATGATCTCTCACTAAATTTCAAGGTATAAGTGTTCTCCCTGAGTATGCACCGTTGCAAAAGTTCTTCGTGCTGAGACACCACGTGATGATCGGGTGTGATAGGCTCTACGTTCAAATACAACGGATGCAAAACAATTGCACACGCGGAATACTCAGGTTAAACTTGACGAGCCTAGCATATACAGATATGGCCTCGGAACACTCGAGACCGAAAGGTCGAGCGTGAATCATATAGTAGATATGATCAACATAGTGATGTTCACCATTGAAAACTACTCCATCTCGCGTGATGATCGGACATGGTTTAGTTGATTTGGCTCATGTGATCACTTAGATGATTAGAGGGATGTCTATCTAAGTGGGAGTTCTTAAGTAATATGATTAATTGAACTTAAATTTATTATGATCTTAGTCCTGGTAGTATTTTGCAAATTATGTTGTAGATCAATAGCTCGAGTTGTTGCTTTCAAATGTTTATTTTGATATGTTCCTAGAGAAAATTGTGTTGAAAGATATTAGTAGCAATGATGCGGATTGGATCCGTGATCTGAGGTTTATCCTCATTGCTGCATAGAAGAATTATGTCCTTGATGCACCGCTAGGTGACAGACCTATTGCAGGAGCAAATGCAGACGTTATGAATGTTTGGCTAGCTCAATATGATGACTACTTGATAGTTTAGTGCACCATGCTTAACGGCTTAGAATCGGGACTTCAAAGACGTTTTGAACGTCATGGACCATATGAGATGTTCCAGGAGTTGAAGTTAATATTTCAAGCAAATACCCGAGTTGAGAGATATGAAGTCTCCAACAAGTTCTATAGCTAAAAGATGGAGGAGAATCGCTCGACTAGTGAGCATGTGCTCAGATTGTCTGGGTACTACAATCACTTGAATCAAGTGGGAGTTAATCTTCCAGATAAAATAGTGATTGAAAGAATTCTCTAGTCACCATCACCAAGTTAGTAGAACTTCGCGATGAACTATGATATGCAAGGGATAACGGAAACGATTCCCAAGCTCTTCGTAATGCTGAAATCGACGAAGGTAGAAATCAAGAAAACATCAAGTGTTGATGGTTGACAAGACCACTAGTTTCAAGAAAAGGGCAAAGGGAAGAAAGGGGACTTCAAGATGAATGGCAAGTGAGTTGCTGCTCAAGTGAAGAAGCCCGAGTCTGGACCTAAGCCTGAGACTAAGTGCTTCTACTGCAAAGGAACTGGTCACTGGAAGCGGAACTACCCTAAGTATTTGGCGGATAAGAAGGATGGCAAAGTGATCAAAGGTATATTTGATATACAGATTATCGATGTGTATTTTACTAGTGTTCATAGCAACCCCTTGGTTTTTGAAACTGGTTCAATTGCTAAGAGTAGTAACTCGAAACAGAAGTTGTAGAATGAACAGAAACTAGTTAAGGGTGAAGTGACGATGTGTGTTGGAAGAAGTTCCAAGATTGATATGATCATCATCGCACACTCCCTATACTTTCGAGATTAGTGTTGAACCTAAATAAGTGTTATTTGGTGTTCGTTGAGCATGAATATGATTTGATCATGTTTATTGCAATACGGTTATTCATTTAAGTTAGAGAATAATTGTTGTTCTGTTTACATGAATAAAACCTTATATGGTTACACACCCAATGAAAATGGTTCATTGGATCTCGATTGTAGTGATACACATATTCATAATATTGAAGACAAAAGATGCAAAAGTTAATAATGATAGTGCAACTTATTTGTGGCACTGCCGTTTAGGTCATATTGGTGTAAAGTACATGAAGAAACTCCATGCTGATGGGATTTTGAAATCACTTGATTATGAATCACTTGATGCTTGCGAACCATGCCTTATGGGCAGGATGACTAAGACTCCGTTCTCGGGAACAATGGAGCGAACAACTGACTTATTGGAATAATACATATTGATGTATGTGATCCGATGAGTGTTGAGGCTCGCGGCGGGTATCGTTATTTGCTAACCTTCGCAAATGATTTGAGTAGATATGGGTATATCTACTTGATGAAACACAAGTCTGAAACATTTGAAAAGTTCAAAGAATTTCAGAGAGAAGTGGAGAATCATCATAACAAGAAAATAAAAGTTTCTACGATATGATCGCAGAGGCAAATATTTGAGTTGCGAGTTTGGCCTTCAGTTAAAACAATGTGAAATAGTTTCACTACTTACGCCACCTGAAACACCACAGTGTAATGGTGTGTCCGAACGTCATAACCGTACTTTATTGGATATAGTGGAATCTATGATGTTTCTTACCGATTTACCACTATAGTTTTGGGGTTATGCATTAGAGATAGTTGCATTCACGTTAAAAAAGGGCGCCATCTAAATCCATTGAGACGACACTGTATGAACTGTGGTTTGGCAAGAAACCAAAGTTTTCGTTTCTTAAAGTTTGGGGTTGCAATGCTTATAAGAAAAAGTTTCATCCTGATAAGCTCAAACCCAAATCAGAGAAATGTGTCTTCATAGGATACCCAAAGAAGACAGTTGGGTACACCTTCTATCACAGATCCGAAGGCAAGACATTCGTTGCTAAGAATAGATCCTTTCTAGAGAAGGAGTTTCTCTCGAAAGAAGTGAGTGGGAGGAAAGTAGAACTTGATGAGGTAACTGTACCTGCTCCCTTATTGGAAAGTAGTACATCACAGAAACCGGTTTCTGTGACACCTACACCAATTAGTGAGGAAGCTAATGATGATGATCATGAAACTTCAGAACAAGTTACTACTGAACCTCGTAGATCAACCAGAGTAAGATCCGCACCAGAGTGGTACGGTAATCCTGTTCTGGAAGTCATGCTACTAGATCATGATGAACCTGCGAACTATGAAGAAGCGATGGTGAGCCCAGATTCCGCAAAATGGCTTGAAGCCATGAAATCTGAGATGGGATCCATGTATGAGAACAAAGTGTGGACTTTGGTAGACTTGCCCAAAGATCGGAAAGCAATTGAGAATAAATGGATCTTCAAGAAGAAGACTGACGCTGACGGTAATGTTACTGTCTACAAAGCTCGACTTGTCGCAAAAGGTTTTCGACAAGTTCAAGGGATTGACCACGATGAGACCTTCTCACCCGTAGCGATGCTTAAGTCTGTCCGAAACATGTTAGCAATTGCTGCATTTTATGATTATGAAATTTGGCAGATGGATGTCGAAACTGCATTCCTGAATGGATTTCTGGAAGAAGAGTTGTATATGATGCAGCCGGAAGGTCTTGTTGATCCAAAGGGAGCTAACAAAGTGTGCAAGCTCCAGTGATCCATTTATGGACTGGTGCAAGCCTCTCAGAGTTGGAATAAACGCTTTGATAATGTGATCAAAGCATTTGGTTTTGTACAGACTTTTGGAGAAGCCTGTATTTACAAGAAAGTGAGTGGGAGCTCTGTAGCATTTCTGATATTATATGTAGATGGCATATTACTAATCGGAAATGATATAGAATTTCTGGATAGCATAAAGGGATACTTGAATAAGAGTTTTTCAATGAAAGACCTCGGTGAAGCAGCTTACATATTGGGCATTAAGATCTATAGAGATAGATCAAGACGCTTAATTGGACTTTCACAAAGCACATACCTTGACAAAGTTTTGAAGAAGTTCAAAATGGATCAAGCAAAGAAAGGATTCTTGCCTGTGTTACAAGGTGTGAAGTTGAGCAAGACTCAAAGCCCAACCACGGCAGAAGATAGAAAGAGAATGAAAGTCATTCCCTATGACTCAGCCATAGGTTCTATAAAGTATGCCATGCTGTGTACCACATCTATTGTATACCCTACACTGATTTTGGCAAGGGAGTGCAATAGTGATCTAGGAGTAGATCACTGGACAGCGGTCAAAATTATCCTTAGTGGAATAAGGATATGTTTCTCGATTATGGAGGTGACAAAAAAAAGGTTCGTCATAAAGGGTTACATCGACGCAAGTTTTGACACTGATCCAGATGACTCTAAGTCTTAATCTGGATACATATTGAAAGTGGGAGCAATTAGCTAGAGTAGCTCCGTGCAGAGCATTGTTGACATAGAAATTTGCAAAATACATACAGATCTGAATGTGGCAGACTCGTTGACTAAACTTCTCTCACAAGCAAAACATGATCACACCTTAGTACTCTTTGGGTGTTAATCACATAGCGACGTGAACTATATTATTGACTCTAGTAAACCCTTTGAGTGTTGGTCACATAACGATGTGAACTATGGGTGTTAATCACATGATGATGTGAACTATTGGTGTTAAATCACATGGCAATGTGAACTGGATTATTGACTCTAGTGCAAGTGGGAGACTGAAGGAAATATGCCCTAGAGGCAATAATAAAGTTATTATTTATTTCCTTATTTCATGATAAATGTTTCTTATTCATGCTAGAATTGTTTTAACCAGAATCATAATACATGTGTGAATACGTAGACAAACAGAGTGTCACTAGTATGCCTCTACTTGACTAGCTCGTTAATCAAAGATGGTTATGTTTCCTAACCATAGACAAAGAGTTGTTATTTGATTAACGGGATCACATCATTAGAAGAATGATGTGATTGACTTGACCCATTCCATTAGCATAGCACCCGATCATTTAGTATGTTGCTATTGCTTTCTTCATGACTTATACATGTTCCTATGACTATGAGATTAGGCAACTCCCGTTTACCGGAGGAACACTTTGTGTGCTACCAAACATCACAACGTAACTGGGTGATTATAAAGGAGCTCTACAGGTGTCTCCAAAGGTACATGTTGGGTTGGCGTATTTCGAGATTAGGATTTGTCACTCCGATTGTCGGAGAGGTATCTCTGGGCCCTCTCGGTAATGCACATCACATAAGCCTTGCAAGCATTGCAACTAATGAGTTGGTTGCGAGATGATGTATTACGGAACGAGTAAAGAGACTTGCCGGTAACGAGATTGAACTAGGTATTGAGATACCGACGATCGAATCTCGGGCAAGTAACATACCGATGACAAAGGGAACAACGTATGTTGTTATGCGGTCTAACCGATAAAGATCTTCGTAGAATATGTAGGAGCCAATATGAGCATCCAGGTTCCGCTATTGGTTATTGACCGGAGACGTGTCTCGGTCATGTCTACATTGTTCTCGAACCCGTAGGGTCTGCACGCTTAAGGTTTCAATGACAGTTATATTATGAGTTTATGAGTTTTGATGTACCGAAGGAGTTCGGAGTCCTGGATGAGATCGGGGACATGATGAGGAGTCTCAAAATGGTCGAGACGTAAAGATCGATATATTGGACGACTATATTCGGACATCGGAAAGGTTCCGAGTGGTTCGGGTATTTTTTGGAGTACCGGGGAGTTACGGGAATACGGGGGAAGAAGTATATGGGCCTTATTGGGCTTTAGGGGAGAGGCAGGCCGCCCGCCCCCCCCCCCCCCCCTCCCCCCCATTGACTAGTCCGAATTGGACTAGGGGGAGGGGCGGCGCCCCCTCCTTCCTTCTCTTCCCTCTTCCCCTTCCTTGCCTCCTACTCCTACTACTTGGAAGGACTCCTAGTTGGACTAGGAAAAGGGGAATCCTACTCCCGGTGGGAGTAGGACTCCCCTAGGGCGCGCCATAGAGAGGGCCGGCCCTTCCCTCCTCCACTCCTTTATATACGGGGGCAGGGGGCACCCCATAGACACACAAGTTGATCTTCAAGATCGTTCTCTTAGCCGTGTGAGGTGCCCCCCTCCACCATAGTCCTTGATAATATTGTAGTGGTGCTTAGGCGAAGCCCTGCGACAGTAGAACATCAAGATCGTCACCACACCGTCATGCTGAAGGAACTCTTCCCCGACACTTTGCTGGATCGGAGTCTGGGGATCGTCATCGAGCTGAACGTGTGCTAGAACTCAGAGGTGTCGTAGTTTCGGTGCTTGATCGGTCGGGCCGTGAAGACGTACGACTACATCAACCGCGTTGTCATAATGCTTCCACTGTCGGTCTACGAGGGTACGTAGACAACACTCTCCCCTCTCGTTGCTATGCATCACCATGATCTTGCGTGTGCGTAGGAAATTTTTTGAAATTACTACGTTCCCCAATAGGAAGAAGGGTCGGAGGACCTCCCGAGTCGGCGTTGTGTTCGAGAGAACGGCACGGGCAGAGGATCGGGCCCCTCCGGCAGCTGTGGGTTTCCTCCCTCGCCGGTGATGACCGCGTGAACGATGCACCTAGTCCTCTACACACACCAGCCGAAGGGATCCGGCCTGATCGGTGACGAGCGGTGAGCAGAGACAAAATGTCACTACAGCTGTCTTGTTTATATCTGGAGAGGATGAGAGAATGAAGAGAGCAACCCTAGTAAAGCAAGCGCTCAGGCCCCTGCGTACATATATAGTGGAGTTATTATATTTTTCTCTCCACAACAAGCGTTTCAATTTGTGTACGTGGCATTAAAGAAAGAAACTCTCTATTTAAGGTGACTACCTGTAGGACTCCTACTTACTACTAGTAGTAGTAGTAGTATTGTTCACTTGTGCTCCCCGGCCCTCCATTCATTGAACAGCCCCACGGGTGAATAAACATACAGTACTACTCCCTCTATTCCTAAATATAAGTCTTTGTAGAGATTCTACTATGGACCACATACAGATGTATATAGATGCATTTTAGAGTCTAGATTCACTCATTTTGCTTCGTATGTAGTCCATAGTGAAATCTCTACAAAGACTTATATTTAGGAACGGAGGGAGTAGTATTTATATAGAACGAACAAGCTCGAACTATTTTCGCGTAGTTAAAAGTTGAGGGCGGGGCTTTTCCCGGGCAGTACACGCGGTAGTTTTCGCGTAGGCGGTTTGACAGAGAAGCGATGAGGGTGAGGAAGTAGCAGATTCAACTTACATATCGCTGGAAAGGGTGAGGGAGTAGCGGATTTATATAGAACGAACAAGCTCGAACTATTTTCGCGTAGTTAAAAGTTGAGGGCGGGGCTTTTCCCAGGCAGTACGTGCGGCAGTTTTCGCATAGGTGGTTTGACAGAGAAGCGGGGAGGGTGAGGGAGTAGCGGATTCAACTAACTTACTGCTGGAAAGGTCTGGCTGCGATTTGACGGTGCGTTACTGTTTGGATCCATGTGTTAGAGTTAGTTTGGGTTAGTTTGAACTCAACTAACCCAAAAATATTCAAACAGGAGGGTTAGTTTGGGTTACTGTTTGGATCCATGTGTTAGAGTTAGTTTGGGTTAGTTTGAACTCAACTAACCCAAAAAATCTAACCCACCCAAGAGGTGCTTATTTGTATTAGTTCTTCTCGGGACACTAAAAACACATTTTTCTCTCGCTCTCTCCGCAGCAGATCCCTCCCCACTTCCTCCAAGCTTCTCGCCCTCTCCCTCCCTCCCTCTCGCACCGCCCATGAAGGCACCTCGCCGTATCCGCGCTCCATCTAACCTTGTCATCCAAACACCTCCTTCGCTCGAGTTACTTCAGGGTTAGTTCATGATTAGAATCTAACTCTAACCTTTAACTGAGTTAGAGTATCCAAACAGGGCCAGGCGGTACGACCGGGGTGATGCCCCCCTTCCGTTCCGCACTCTAATCTGGTGCATGACATGTATTACGTTGACCCGGATGCTGCTAGCTGACGCGCATGTTGGCGAAGTAG
This sequence comes from Triticum monococcum, assembly GCA_034509565.1. NCBI lineage: Eukaryota > Viridiplantae > Streptophyta > Magnoliopsida > Poales > Poaceae > Triticum > Triticum monococcum. Next base: position 705,767,395 of record CM067847.1, read on the forward strand.
TACGTAGTAGTAAGAAGAAGCTAAGAATCATGCGGTATAAGTCTTTCTAGAGATTCCAACAAGTGACTAGAGTACACCGCGTGTAGTATCTCAAATCTCAAATCTCAAATCTCCCTTCCGGTTTATAGGGCTCAAATCTCAAATCTCATCAACCAAGGCATTTTGCGATAGGAGGAATGTATCTCGTACTTTACAAAACTACCCCAATTAAATTCATGCATTAATTACGTAGTTCTCTCGCTTTCCTCTCCGCATTGGTCGCGGTGCACAATATTGACCACTCCTATATGACTAGCCGCTCTATCTACATGCGGGACATCAAAGCATCCGGGCCCGCGTGCCATCCACCAAATCACAGCGAGGTGCTACAGTTGAAACTCACCGGTCACCCCGGTGTGGTCGTCATGACCCGTCATATCAAAAAACCCACACCTTTACCAGCAGTGGTAAAGTGGCCTTGAAGTTGGATTGGACGAAGCAACCATCATTTCATTGGAACGCTCGTTGAAGCCCTTTCTCCCCTTTCTTGAAGAAAACCTCACTCCAGGCTACTCACTTCTTCCATTTTTCTTCTGTACCGACGAAGGAAAGGTGGGTGAATCAGTGATGCTGCTATATTTTCATTCCAAGAACCTTCTTTTTGCGAAGCACCAACCGATTCTCACAGCCTATTCTTTTCCCGTTTTCATTGCGATTGTGGTTTCCTTTCGATTGCTTTTTGTTTGTCAGTTCATTGATGGATCTTGGAGCACTAGGCAAAGAGTTGCCGGCGGACAACCCACTGGAGACATCGATCTCCAGGAAGCGAGCACCGACCAACGAGTTGACCATGTTGGCGGGCCAACCCATGGAGACGACGAACTCCAAGAAACAAGCACTGACCAAAGAGTTGACGACGTTGGCAGACAAACTCCTCAAAGAAAGTTGGAAGAATAGCAAGGGCCCCATCGTGCCTACCCCAGAAACTCTGATGGCCACCTATGCGAGGCTCAAGGCCGAGTTTGAGGAGATAGTCGCCGTTGAGAAGCAGTATTCCCCTAGCAAGGTGATGGCCCCCATCGATTATGAGGAGATGGCCCCCAGAGGGATGGGATCCCCCGGTGAGTTGCACAAGGTAAAAAATAATGGCTTATTACCGAAAGTTGTGGTTTTTGATTATTTGCAATGTGCTTGCTAATATGTTATGGTTGTGCAGGTGCCGGTGGACGTCCTTGATGATTCCGATGTCGCGGCCTGTCCTGTGGATAACGCCCCAGAGATCGTTTTCGATGTCGCGGTCTGTCCTGTTGGCATCGCCCCGGAGATCAATTCCGATGCTGTTGCCCATCCTGTGGACATCGCCCCAGAGATCGATTCTGATGTCGCGGTCAGTCCTGTGGACATCGCCCCAACGATCAATTCCCATGCCATTGTCCGTGTTGTGGTCATTGCCCGACAGATCGATGACAAGAAATAGTTGGTAGCACTAATCCTTCAGGGTAGTTTGCATTGCCCTATGTTTAATTACCAGAACGATGCGTGTTATCAAACCATCTTAGGGCTAGTGCACTATCTTGTGTGGGCGGTACTTGCTACTTTTGTTTGATAGTGAATCATGCGAACCCTCTCCAAGTTATGGAAACAGATGTATCCTCACCAGCTTTTGATGTAATATATGGCATGCTTAGATGTAAGTTTGAACTGTTTATCATGTCGGCAGGGCTTATTTGATGATTCTTGGTGTTAGTTAGCTAGCTACTATGAGAGCTATAGTACTTGCAAAATACTCACCGAAGAGAAATGTTGGGGCTGATGAGCTCGTGGTACGCTTATACTGATCCGTCATCGATCAGCCAATATCCCAAGCTCCTAAAATTGTAGGCTTAGGGATCGATCGGACAACAGTCGACACAGATACATTCAGGCCTCATTTGGTTCATAGGGTAGGAAAATCCTAGCAAAAGTACAGAGACGTACAACACAAAATCATAGCAGTACAGAGACGTCCCTTCGTTCCAAAATAGATGAGTCAACTTTGTACTACTAACTTTGAAACGGAGGGAGTACAAATCCTAGGCGGGCTAGTTTGGCCTAGTGGGTTTTAGTGATATGACGTGGTACAGTGTCGTCCAGTCTTCGCGTGTGGTAGCAGTACTGCGGGTAGAGTAAGTTTTCATGAATAAGCGGAATTCAACGAAGTCATGATGGTTCCTTCGTCCGACTAACTTTGTGCATGGCAGGTCGACCAGAATAATTTTGTGCATGGCAGGTGAACCAGGATGGTCGACGTCCCATGTCGGTGAATGAAAGTATTCTTTCTGATATAGTGGACGAGCAACGAGTATTCATTATTTATTTTTGATGAAACCTATTGTCTCCACTGTTACGACGGAGGAGTGTGAAACACGGCAGCCCAGTGAACTTGGCATGTGCACCACTCCGTCCTTCAACATGTAATACTACCATAGTGTTGACTATAAGGTTATAACTTTTTCTCACTCTCTCTCTATCTATTTCCTCTCAAATGTTTTTTACCTTTCTTTTTTAGACACAATTGTTTTTATCCCTCTTTTTTAGAATTAATTTTTTTATACCTAGGAGCACGTGTAGAGACGGGCTCCTGCAGATCCCACTCCCTGACTTTGCCAATGCCTCTCTCTCCTCCACATAAGCGGGCTTGTCGAGAAGACAAGAGATGATCTCTTAGCACAATATGTTTCACCATGTTTGTAGGAATTACTAGTTATTGAAGATAAGGCTAAGAGATGATCCATTGTACACGTGTTTTTTTGTCATCTCTAAATTACATGCAAGACTTATAATAAGACTATCTTATCAACCATTGCGCATGCCCTTTATAGCCCAGAATTTTACTGGTACTACTTGCTATGAATGCGGGCAGCTGGCCTCTGAGGGGGGAGTGTGCGGGGAGGTGGTGGGGTGGGGGAGGGGTTCTGGTGGGCCAGGGCAGTAAGAAGCGAGCTTGGAAGCAGTGCAGACTCCCGCATGGCCCACCTCACAATATCACCACATATTTCTTGGAGTCCGTGCACGGCGGGCGGGCGATCTCTTCTCCCTCCCCCGTCTCTCTCCTCTCAGCCGACGCCCGCTGAGCGATTAGATTTCGGCTATCGATGGTTTATTCAATTGCAGTCCCACATCTCAGTGAAAATGCAAGGCAACGTGTGTCCCCTCTGGTGAGCGGCGTGCGAGCCAGACTGTCGGGGGTGCGAGGTGAACGCGATGCGTACGAGTTGTAAGTGTGCCGCCTTTACCTTTTGAACTTGCAAAGCATAACATTTTCGTGCGATCGATTGATAGAAATCCAGAACAAAATGACGACGGCGGTGCTTTCCCGCGCGTTAGGCGGGCTAGTTTGAGTGATATGACGTGCTACAGTGCCGTCCACTTGCTCCATTTTTATGTAAGCAAGAGTCTACACTCTTACGTGGAAGGAATACGAAACACGGCGGATCTGATTTTGATCGAGGGATAACTGTTCCCTGTGAAATAATGGAGCACTGTTAGCGATTATAGCATGATAGTTAAGGCATCTCCAGCGCTAGCCCTCAAATTTACATCGGCATCTGTTCGAGGACACTGATGAATGCCATCCAATGCTGCCTGCATACCTTTCGAAAACTATATGAACTAACCGGACTAAATTCGTGCAAACAAAGCAAATTTCAAATTGACCAGACAAAATTCATTACATTTCGAGAACTTTTCCTATAAACTGGACGAAATTCATTACATATTTCGCACAAACTGTACTAAAACCTAATGTAAACCTAATCTGAACGATCGTCGGGCCTCGACCACCATGTTCGGCCATGAACCCGAGAAAGCCGGCCATTGCCTTTGCCTCCTCCTTATCCGCCTCGATAACCTTCTCCTCCAGAGCAGAAGCTTATGAAGATTTTCGCCTCCACGTCGTCGTCAAGCGGCTCATCAGCCGCCGATTTTTATCCCACCAAGCTTGGCGTCGACTGAGTGGAGGAGCGGTGGCCTTCCTGGGACCAAAGCGGTGGCGACCTATCGTGTACTACTCTTCCTCGCTGCCGGCTGCGCCCGCGCACGCGCGCCGGCTTCGTGGTCGTGGTGGCGGAGGGCGGCCGGGGGAGCCGGCAATCTCCTTTGTCTGCTCCTGCGAGAGTACGTCCAAGAGAGCTTTGTAGCATGCCCGGAGCGGAGCCACCGATGTCCTTCTTCTGCCTGTGACAGTACGTCTAAGAGAGCTTTGGAGTGCCGGAGGCCATGGTTGGAGTGGTGCCAACACAAGGAAGGGACTGGAGGAGAATGAGTGTGGGTCTTTGGCTATGGCTGGGAGCTGGGGCTCAAGTTAATATAGCAGGCGAATGGCAATGAGCCGCGGCAGACGGATGGACGGCTGGCACCGGAGTAGATTCGTCGGCAGTCGTGGTGTCATTAACGTGGAGCAGTCGCTTGCACCGGGATGCCGCGCGGGTGGCGCTCTCTCGGACGTTGCGCTGCTGCAATGCCGGCGCCAGTGAGAGGTCGCGTCGGGCGTGAATGCGGACGCTGCTTCAGTGACTTAACCGCGGGTGCGTTGTCTCACTGACATGTGGGCCCAACGGGCATCAAGCCCGCATGTCAGTGACACACCAACTGCACCTGCAGTTAAGGCCGGTGAATGCTGTCAGGACCCTGATTCCAAGTCACATCGATCTAGCCGGTAACACGTCATATCACATTGCGGCCTCACGCACGGTATTCCCACGGGTGTCGCCTTACCATGGCCCGGGACCGTTTGTGCCTTTCGGCTCATGTATATGATAGTGTCGCTAGCATCCATATGACAGAGAACCTGGGCCGACATGGCTAGTCGTGAACCCAAAGCGGCACAGACCTATGGAGACAGGCATACATGAATCACATCAAGCATGTCGGTCAACAGCGTGTGAATCCGGGCTGTAGCACTGGGCTAACAGGACTCCGGGGAACCCGAGCTGTAGCAGGCTAGGCAGGACTCCGGATGTCACCGCGTGACATTTCCCCGAAGGGACAGACATAGGAACGAAGTGAAACACATGCCGGCCAGTCAAGTGTCCTAAGCAGTAGTGCTGGGCTAGCAGGACTCCGGTGAACCGGGTTGTAGCGGACTACTATGGCTCGAGGAGCACTAGACTACATTTCCCCATAAGAGAGGCTGCCAAGGATAAACAACTAGATTGTCGGATCCCACACATACCAAGCATTTCAATCATACACACAATATGCTCGATATGTGCAACTACAACATGGCATCACAACAAAACTCTACAACTCAAGTACTTTATTTAAAGGCACTAGAGAGCCATACATAACATGTTCATACAGGTAGGGGTCACATGACCCGACACTCAAGTCATAAAAGCATAAAAGCACATGCGGAAGCAAATAGTCTGGGTACAGACACTAGAAAGAAAGAAGGCTTGTCGAAGCCTGTCTGTCTAAATAGGCCCCTCCATGGCCAGGATCACCACCTGGGTGGAAAGTTACTCATCAACGTCGAGGTCTACATAAAACCCATCGGAGGGGGCAGTGTTGTTGTCTGAAAACAGTAATTAAAGCAACATGAGTACAAAGGTACTCAGCAAGTCTTACAACAGAACCTACTATACATGCTCATTCTCAAGAAGGTGGTGGAGTTATTGCAGCAAGCCAGCTTTGACTCTTGGCTAAGCTATCCTACGAGACACCGCTAGTAAAATAGTTTTCACACACGAGTCCACTAATCACCAACATAATACTCCACCGGGGATCCTCCCTCGTCATCCTAAGAGAGGGCCATCCTCGGTATTCACACTTATCAAGGATAAGTGTGAGTACCGAGGATGGCCCTCTCATAGGATGATGAGGGAGGATCCCCGGTGGAGTATTGTGTTGGTGAGTAGTGGACTCGTTTGCGAAAACTATTTTACTAGAGAAGTTCCGTAGGATAGTTTAGCCAAGAGTCAAAGCTGGCTTGCTGCAATATCCCCACCACCTTCTTGAGAATAAGCATGTATAGTAGGTTCTGTTGTAACACTTGTTGAGTACCTTTGTACTCATGTTTGCTTAATTACTGTTTTCAGACGACAACACCGCCCCCTCCGATGGGTTCTATGTAGACCTTGACATCGACGAGTGACTGGCCACCCAGGTGGTGATTCTGGCCATGGAGGGCCCTATGTAGATAGACAGGCCTCGAGGAGCCTTCTTTCTTTCTAGTGTTTGTACTCAGACTGGTTGCTTCCGCATGTGCTTGTATGATTGTATGACTTGAGTGTCGGGTCATGTGACCCCTATCTGTATGAACATGTTATGTATGGCTCTCTGGAGCCTTTAAATAAAGTACTTGAGTTGTAGAGTTTTGTTGTGATGCCATGTTGTATGTACTCATATCGGGCATATTGTGTGTATGATTGAAATGCTTGGTATGAGTGGGATCCGACAATCTAGTTGTTTATCCTTCGCAGCCTTTCTTATGGGGAAATGTAGTCTAGTGTTCCTCGAGCCATAGTAGTCCGCTACAGCCCGGTTCACCGGAGTCCTGCTAGCCCAGCACTACTGCTCAGGACACTTGACTGGCCGGCATGTGATTCACTTCGTTCCTATGTCTGTCCCTTCGGGGAAATGTCACGCGGTGACTTCCGGAGTCCTGCCTAGCCTGCTACAGCCCGGGTTCCCCGGAGTCCTGTTAGCCCAGTGCTACAGCCCGGAATCACTCGCTGATGTCCGACATGCTCGATGTGATTCATGTATGCCTGTCTCCATAGGTCTGTGCCGCTTTGGGTTCACGACTAGCCATGTCGGCCCGGGTTCTCTGTCATATGGATGCTAGCGACACTATCATATACGTGAGCCAAAAGGCGCAAACGGTCCCGGGCCATGGTAAGGCGACACCCGTGGGATATCGTGCGTGAGGCCGCAAAGTGATATGAGGTGTTACCGGCTAGATCGATGTGGCTTGGAATCGGGGTCCTGACAGTGTTGGTATCAGAGCCGGACTGCCTGTAGGTTCGTTGAACCAAACTGGTCGATGTCGAGTCTAGAAATGCTTTAGTTATATGTAGGGGAATTGATTGTGGGAGGGATTGTAAGGCTCTTTTACTCCTTTACCCTATGCCTCTGATCTGAGTCATTCTCTTCTCTTTCAACGTGGGTTAAGGCTAGGCTCTCTTCTTCTATCAGGTTCACGTGTTACTAATCCGTAGTACCTTATAGGATTGTTGTTACAAGCCCCAGTTCAGTTTCTACTATTTTTAGTATGTTGCTATTTGGATCAGAACCTTGATATGATGTTGTTGAGTGGTATTGCGAACTGTTGTGGATGTCTCAAATCTTTTTCTGAGCATTTACAGCTGTTATGCTGTCCAATTTTCCCTAGAAATTCTGATGTCTTTGCATTGTGGTTCTGCTTTCAGATGGCCAACCGTGCTCAAAACCAAGTGGTTCGCCTGACCCGGTGCCTCGACGTGCCCGGTCATACTACTATGTTAGTCCGGGTCATGATCGAGACGGGTTACCGTTGGTATCCCGAATACACCGTCGAAGAGCAATTCCGAGACTTTAATCAAAGCCAATATTTCTGCACCGTCAGGATATTTCCTTCTTATCCTGGATCTACCGAGCCCCTTCACTGTTCCTATGGACTCGGGGTTACTGTTGAGATGGCTGTGCAGGATGCTGCCTATTCCATGATGACCATCATGCGAGTCCGGACTGGCCTGCTTCGGAACACCGACTTCCGATACATGCCAGCTTCACTTCCGGGAGCGCAAGGGTATCTTCAGGCTATCTATGCTGACTCCACTTAGGAGGATTCATTAACCCGTACCACTGCCGAGATGCTCGAAGATAAGGACCGAGAGAATTGGGCCTTGAGGCTGGAGCTTTTTAATACCCGTGCTGATCATTGGGCCACATTGACTCGGTTTGCACCTGCGGTGCAAGCTGGATGTATGGATACAAGGGATTTGTATCCTGTGAGGTCTGCTTTGCCAGACGTGGTGGATTGGCGTGATGTGGGAGGCATCACCCCACCCCATGGTCCCCGCAGGCCACCGTTTGTTGGTCCAAGACCCCATCCTAGCCCCTATGGTCCACAGGCTCCTCAGGACCGTCTGTTTCCGGATGGTCACGTTGAACTTCCAGGCTATGGAGGTGACTTCTATGAGGACTACTACGGAGCTGTCTGAGTTAGTAGTAGTACCACTAGTATTGTAATAGTTGTATCTTCACTGTCCTGCGTGACTTGTGGAATATGACTTTGTGTGTAATCGATTCCGGAGGTGTAGACAAATAATGTATAGGAGCTTGGAATGCCTCCGATGAGATGTAACATCTTTCATCATAGTTGTACTGTAGCCCGGGCTTGTACTAAACTATGTATGATGTGTATGACCGTTGGTATATATATGACAGTTTTATATTACCATGACATACGGATGAACATCTCTGCATTCCGTGTTATCCATTACATTCTGCACTTCCCTGCTAAGTTTGAGCCATCCTTGTCTAAACCGTTGTCTTGTTTTCTCCTAGGATGGTCAACACCCGCAGCAACCCTGCTGCCCCGGAGCAGGGGGAAACCAGTGCAGCTAGAGGTGAAAATCTGCCTCAACTGCCTTCTCTGGCCGAAGTAATGCTGGAGGCGGAAAGAAACAAGCGTGAGACCAACCGCCTGCTGGAGCGGATTGAGCAAAACACTGCACGCCACCCGCGAAATGACTTGGTGTCAATCAATGACTTTATCAAGCTGTACCCACCAAAGTTTAACCATTCCGTCGAGCCCCTCGACGTGGATGACTGGCTTCGCAGCATCACCCACAAGCTACATTCTGCCAACGTAGCCGAAGTCGACAAGGTTACTTATGCTGCCTATCACCTCGAAGGCCCTGCTAGCCTTTGGTGGGAAAACTTCGAAGCTATGCGCCCGGTCGGCCAAATCACTACTTGGGCTGAATTCAGTGAGGCTTTCCGTGAGCATCACATTCCGGAAGGTCTCATGGATCGCAAGAGGGAGGAGTTCTGCAACTTCACCCAAGGAAGACTGACTGTGGATGCTTACAGTCGTGAATTTGGGAATCTGGCACGTTATGCCCCTGAAGAGGTATCTACTGACGCTAAGAAGCAGGCAAGGTTCCGCAAGGGACTTAGCCCTGAGCTTCGTCGCGATCTTCGTCTGCACGAGTGCACCTCCTTTCAGAAGTTGGTCAATAAAGCCATCAGTGCTGAGACAGGCCAGACTGATTATGACGCTTCACGCAAGCACTCCCGTGATTTTGGCTCTTCATCCGGCTCTGGAGCTCAGAAGCACCGAGTGTGGATTCCAAGCACGGCACTGCCACCCAGGTTCATCCCGAGGCCATCCTTTGAGGCACCACGTCCCAACCAGCAATTTGCACCGCCCAAGCCCTATGGTGGCCCCGCTGCTAATGCTCCTCCACGCCCCAATGTGGTGACATGCTTTAAGTGTGGAGAGCCGGGTCACTATAGCCGAGAGTGTCCCCAGAACAACAACCCCAATCAAACTGGAAAGTCCGTTGGCCGTGGTAAGCCCGCGGGAAAAACATTCTACGCCAAGCCGACCACCACTGCACGTGGCCATGTCAACTATGTTTCAGCCGAGGAGGCTCACGAGGATCCCAACGTCGTCCTTGGTACGCTCCTTGTTAACTACCATCCGGCATCTGTTCTTTTCGATAAGCATCTCATTCATTCATATCCGAGAACTATGCTCGATTGCACAACACGACATTCTGTGACATGCCCTCTAATGGAAATTCAAACCCCTGGCTCTAGATGGCAAACTTCTAGAGTAAGCCATGGGAACGAAATTCTTGTCGATAGACTTGTCTTCCTTGCATCCTTAATAGCTCTCAAGACCTCGGACATAAACATCATCTTAGGTATGGACTGGATGTCAGCTCATTATGCTAAGATTGACTGTGCCACTAGAACCGTTCAACTTACTCACCCATCGGGCAAGACAGTTAATGTCTTAACTCGAGTGGCCAAGCGCCAACTTTACTCCCTAAATGCCAACCCCCTTCCAGACCTTGAGGATGTTCCGGTAGTCCGAGACTTTCCGGATGTCTTTCCAGAAGAACTGCCAGGTGTTCCACCTGACAGGGATGTCGAGTTTGTGATAGACCTTGTTCCAGGAACCGTTCCAATTTCTAGAAGACCCTACAAGATGGCACCCTTAGAACTAGCCGAGCTTAAGAACCAACTCGATGAGTCCTTGAAAAAGGGTTTCATCCGTCCTAGTTCCTCTCCTTGGGCTTGCCCCATCCTCTTCGTCAAGAAGAAGGATGGAACAGATCGAATGGTTGTGGATTACCGACCTGTCAACTTGGTCACCATCAAGAACAAATACCCGCTTCCCAGGATTAACGATCTGTATGATCAGCTCGCTGGATCCTCAGTCTTTTCCAAGATGGATTTGAGGTTGGGCTACCATCAAATCAAAATCAGAAATGGGGACATTCCCAAAACGGCCTTTGTTACTCGTTATGGCCAATACGAGTACACCGTTATTGTTGGGGAACGTAGTAATTTCAAAAAAAATCCTACGCACACGCAAGATCATGGTGATGCATAGCAACGAGAGGGGAGAGTGTTGTCTACGTACCCATGCAGACCGACTGCGGAAGCGTTGACACAACGTAGAGGAAGTAGTCGTACGTCTTCCCGATCCGACCGATCCAAGCACCGTTACTCCGGCACCTCCGAGTTCTTAGCGCACGTACAGCTTGATGACGATCCCCGGGCTCCGATCCAGCAAAGCGTCGGGGAGGAGTTCCGTCAGCACGACGGCGTGGTGACGATCTTGATGTTCTACCGACGCAGGGCTTCGCCTAAGCACTACAACGATATGATCGAGGTGGAATATGGTGGCAGGGGGCACCGCACACGGCTAAGGAACGATCTCAATGATCAACTTGTGTGTCTAGAGGTGCCCCTTGCCTCCGTATATAAAGGAGCAAAGGGGGAGGGGGCTGCCGGCCAGGAGGAGGGCGCAGGAGGAGTCCTACTCCTACCGAGAGTAGGACTCCCCCCCCCCAATCCTAGTTGCACTAGGATTCCCCGAGGGGGAAAGAGAGAGAGGGGGGCCGGCCACCTCTCCTAGTCCTAATAGGACTAGGGGAGGGGGAGGCGCGCGGCCACCTTGGGCTGCCCCTTTCTCCTTTCCACTAAAGCCCATTAAGGCCCATATGGCTCCCGGGGGGTTCCGGTAACCTCCCGGTACTCCGGTAAAATCCCGATTTCAGCCGGAACACTTCCGATATCCAAATATAGGCTTCCAATATATCAATCTTTATGTCTTGACCATTTCGAGGCTCCTCGTCATGTCCGTGATCATATCCGGGACTCCGAACTAACTTCGGTACATCAAAATGCATAAACTCATAATAACTGTCATCGTAACGTTAAGCGTGCGGACCCTACGGTTCGAGAACAATGTAGACATGACTGAGACACATCTCTGGTCAATAACCAATAGCGGGACCTGGATGCCCATATTGGCTCCTACATATTCTACGAAGATCTTTATCGGTCAGACCGCATAACAACATACGTTGTTCCCTTTGTCATCGGTATGTTACTTGCCCGAGATTCGATCATCGGTATCCAATACCTAGTTCAATCTCGTTACCGGCAAGTCTCTTTACTCGTTTCGTAATACATCATCTTGCAACTAACTTATTAGTCGCAATGCTTGCAAGGCTTATGTGATGTGCATTACCGAGAGGGCCCAGAGATACCTCTCCGACAATCGGAGTGACAAATCCTAATCTCAAAATACGCCAACCCAACATCTACCTTTGGAGACACCTGTAGAGCTCCTTTATAATCACCCAGTTACATTGTGATATTTGGTAGCACACAAAGTGTTCCTCCGGTAAACAGGAGTTGCATAATATCATAGTCATAGGAACATGTATAAGTCATGAAGAAAGCAATAGCAACATACTAAACGATCGGGTGCTAAGCTAATGAAATGGGTCATGTCAATCAGATCATTCAACTAATGATGTGACCTCGTTAATCAAATAACAACACCTTGTTCATGGTTAGGAAACATAACCATCTTTGATTAATGAGCTAGTCAAGTAGAGGCATACTAGTGACACTAAGTTTGTCTATGTATTCACACATGTATTATGTTTCCGGTTAATACAATTCTAGCATGAATAATAAACATTTATCATGATATAAGGAAATAAATAATAACTTTATTATTGCCTCTAGGGCATATTTCCTTCAGTTATGTCCTTCGGTTTAACCAATGCCCCGGCTACCTTCTCCCGGTTAATGAACTCGGTTTTCATGGAGTACTTGGATAAATTCGTCGTAGTATACCTCGATGACATACTCATCTACTCCAAGAATGAAGAGGAACATGCCGAACATCTAAGGATGGTATTGATGAAACTTCGAGAGCATCGCCTTTATGCCAAATTCTCCAAGTGTGAATTTTGGTTGCCAGAAGTAACCTATCTAGGCCATGTAATCTCGGGTAAGGGTATTGCCGTCAATCCCGAGCGAGTTCAAGCCATCCTTGATTGGACTCCACCTGAGACGGTCAAGCAAGTTCGGAGCTTCCTTGGCTTAGCGAGCTATTGCCGCCGCTTCGTCGAGAACTTCTCCAAGGTTGCTAAACCTCTTACTGAACTCCTCAAGAAAGATAAAAAGTTCGAGTGGACTCCACAGTGCGAGTTCAGCTTTCAGGAACTGAAAAGACGCCTGACATCTGCTCCCGTACTAGTACCACCAGATTTCTCCAAGGACTTTATTATCTATTGCGACGCCTCGCGACAAGGACTAGGTTGCATACTCATGCAAGATCGTCAGGTAATTGCCTACGCTTCACGGCAATTACACCCACATGAGGAAAATTATCCCACACATGATCTAGAGCTGGCAGCTGTAGTCCATGCACTTAAAACTTGGCGACATTACCTTCTCGGTAATCGTTGCGAGATCTTCACCGATCACCAAAGCTTGAAATATATCTTCACCCAACCAGATTTGAATCTCAGGCAAAGACGTTGGGTTGAGTTGATCTTGGATTACGACTTAGGAATAACCTACACCCCGGGCAAAGCCAATGTCATGGCTGATGCGCTAAGCCGTAAATCCTATTGTAACAACCTGATGTTACAACAAAGTCAACCACTTCTCCATGAGGAATTCCGTAAGCTTAATCTTCACATTGTTCCTCGAGGATTCCTATCCACCCTGGTGGCGAAACCTAACCTTATGGATCAGATCATAACCGCCCAGCGGTATGATAAGGGCATATCCTGGATTAAGGAAAACATTGCTAGCGGAGTTGCTAAATGTTTTTCCATGGATAAGCGGGGTGCTGTCTTCCTTGAGAACCATTTGGTGGTTCCCAAGAAACAACATCTACGCCAATTGATCCTTAAGGAAGCTCATGAATCCCCTCTCACCATTCATCCTGGTAGTACTAAAATGTATGAAGACCTACGCCAGAGGTTTTGGTGGACTAGGATGAAGAGAGAAATCGCTCAATACATTGCTAGCTGTGACATCTGTCATCGTGTTAAAGCAGAGCATCAACGGCCTACTGGCACCCTTCAACCTTTGGCTATTCCTGAATGGAAATGGGATAAAATCAGTATGGATTTCATTACTGGGTTTCCCATGACCAAGAGAGGGAATAATGCCATCTTCGTCGTGATCGATCGACTTTCCAAAGTAGCTCATTTCCTACATGTTCGTGAGAGTATCACCGCTAGCCAGCTAGCCGAATTATACATCTCCCGAATAGTGTCCCTTCATGGTGTCCCATTGGAAATTAACTCAGACCGTGGGAGTCTCTTCACCTCTCGATTTTGGGAAAGTTTCCAAAATGCTATGGGAACTCATCTCTCCTTTAGCACCGCCTTCCATCCTCAATCAAGTGGTCAAGTAGAGCGAGTCAATCAAATTCTGGAAGATATGCTCCGAGCTTCTGTTATCTTGTTCGGAATGAGTTGGGAGAAATGCCTCCCATTCGCGGAGTTTTTTTATAACAATAGTTATCAAGCTAGCTTGGGCAAAGCTCCTTTCGAAGTTCTCTATGGACGAAAATGTCGAACGCCTCTTAACTGGTCAGAAACCGGGGAAAGACAACTCTTTGGCCTGGATATGATTCAGGAAGCGGAAGAGCAGGTTCGCGTTATTCGTGAGAAATTGAAAACAGCCCAATCTCGTCAAAAGAGTCAATATGATCGTAAACATAAGCCTATGACTTATGAAGTCGACGAGAAGGCTTACCTTCGGGTTACCCCGTTAAAAGGAACCCATCGTTTCGGTATCAAAGGCAAATTGGCTCCTCGTTACATTGGACCCTTTCGCATTCTTGCCAAACAAGGAGAAGTTGCCTACCAATTGGAACTACCTCCGCATCTTTCCAGAGTTCATGATGTCTTCCATGTTTCACAACTCAGGCGTTGCTTCGTGGATCCTATCCGTGGAGTGGACCACGAAACGCTTGATCTACAAGATAACCTCTCTTATCGGGAATATCCCGTTCGTATCCTTGATCAAGCCGAGCGTACCACTCGACGTCATAATATCAAGTTTCTCAAGGTTCAATGGTCACACCATTCCAAGAAAGAAGCCACTAGGGAAAGGGAGGATCGTCTTCGACTCGAGTACCCCACCTTCTTTCCAGAGGATCCTAAATCTCGGGACGAGATTCTTTTGAGTGGGGGTGAGTTGTCACACCCTAGCTAGTTCAAGCATTAGAATGTGCATCATGTTTAAATTTCTCTTAAATTTGAAATGGGGAAAGCAGAAACCCCCAACACCCCCCCTGGAAACAACTAGGGTTTACTAAAATTATTTTCAATGAACCTGAAATGCCCTTCTAAAAAGTTCACCCTCTTTGTCTTGGGTTAGAACCTCTGGCAAAATTGGTGCACAATTTTCTAGGTCAACAGAAGGTCATTGATTTAAATCATAAGTATTTGAATTTGGGCATTTAAATGCTATTAAATAATTTAAATGCTCAAATAATTCTGGAAATAAATGTTTGCTGTTGGAAATAATCTAAACAGAGCCCACAATTATTTTCAGGGCTTTTGGAAATGTTTTAGTATTTTAAATAAAGCCCAACAGTTACAGTTTAATAGAAAACAGAAACAAATTAAAAAAAGAGGGAGAAGCCCACCTGGGCCTTACCTGGCGCCGCCCACCACGCCCACCTGCCGGCCCAGCCCAGCTACCGCTCCAGCGAGCTGCTTGGCTCGGCCAGGCAGGCAGGCAGGTGCTCGACGGCGGCACCAGCGCGCGCCACGCAGCTGGCTACCGCCCTGCTTCCTCCCCTCGCCGCCCTACTGGCCTGGACAGGCTCCACGTCGCCGCCTCGACCCCCTGGACACACTCATTCGCCCCCTGCCTCACTCCCTCGCTCCCCTTCACGATGGCCGACGCAGCCATCGCCGTCCCGCCACCGTAGTCGCGTCCACCACCGTCCCCGTGCTGCACCACCGTGTCCACTCGCTCCGCCATCGTCGACTACTTCGAACAGACCGAGCCCCGAGTGCTCACATGCTCTGCAACACCTCCACCGACCCCGCCTTCGTCGGCCACCGCCGGAGATCCCTTTCGACGTCGCCGCTGCATCAGCTCGTCCCCGATCGCGCCGTCTGTCTCTGCGTGACCGTTGTGAGCCCAGCTACCTCCCCATCCTCTCTGTTCTCCTCCTCGTGCACCACAGCGAGCACACGGAGCTCACCCGCACGCACCGCCGCGGAGCTCGTCGCCGACGTGTCTCCGGTCAACCACCGGCCAAGCCATCTAGTCTACTAACCTCACCGCATCCCCAGGAGCACAACGCGCCACTCCACACACCTCGCCGTGCCCCACAGCCCCGGGTTCGTCCTCACCCGACTCCGGCGATCGCCAAGCTCGTCGCCGGCGATGTTTCCGGCCACCCCGAGCCCAACCACCACCACCAAACGCTGCGGCTCGTTCCCAGCTATGTGTAGCACTTCTCCGCCATCGATTTGGTCACCGGAGGACCAAATCCGAAGGCCTCCGCCGTCTCGGGCCTCGCCGGCATCGAGTCGCCGGCGAGTTGACCCAGTTTGACCCTTGGGTGGGCCCAGTTTGACTCCCCTGAGTCAATGACAAGTGGGCCCCTCTGTTAACTAAATCAGATTAGTTTTATTTAAGATAATTAGCTTAATTAACTACTAACACGCGGGACCCACCAGTCAGGTTTGACCTGGACGTCCCCGTTGACCACTGACGTCACCCTGGCGTAATGCTGATGCAGTAATGCATTTTCTGGATTTATTTTATTCAGGAAATTCCAGAAAATGTTTAAAACTTCTAAAAATCATAGAAATTCAACCGTAACTCCAAATGAAATAATTTATATATGAAAAATTATCAGAAAAATTCAATCTATCCATCTGTAGTGGTTTCATGCATGACAAAACAAGTTTACCTTGCTGTTTAAGCAGAATAAGGAAATGCACTATTAAAGCCATGTTTAATAAGCTAATAATTGAATCTTTGATTCAAATAAGCACATTCCTTTCTGTTATAGGTTGCATTAGGCCAAGACACATTCATATTGCCATGTCATAGCATGCATCATATTGTTGCATATCGTCATGTGTTGATTGTGTTCCGATGTGTTCTTCATGGTAAGTTCTGCCTCCGAGGATATTCACGAGTATCCAACTGAAGGGCAGTATCCCACTACCACTCCATCAGGCAAGCAACCCATTGATCATTCCGATACAAACCCATGTTCTCGCTTCTGCTCTTGTTTACTGCATTAAGACAACGCGATTCAAACTGCTGTGTGCTATGGTAGTTGAACCCTTATCCTCTGCATAACCTGTCATTGCCACAGTAACTAGATGAAACCCACTAGCATGTGTAGGAGTTGATTGAGCCATGTATGTAATTCCTACCTTGCTATGCCTGCTATGCTTAGAGTTGTGTTAGGTCTGGTTCATCTGGGTGATGGGCTAGAGTGATATGATTATGTCGGTAATATGAGGAATGTGTTGAACATGTTTTGGTAAAGGTATCGATGAGAGGCCATGTAGAAGTACATGGTGGGTTGTTTCATTGAGACCGTCCCTAAGAACTGAGATCTGTATGTGTGATTTAAGATTCAGCTACTACCATGCATTGGGATCCTTAATTGACCCTCTCGGCTTCTTAATCACCCTAGTACTCTGTCCAGGAGTTGCAAATAGTTTCTGGTGTTTGTAGGTTATGTGTTGGCGGCCGTGCGTAGCGCTGACCCTAGGGGTGGGCTATGTTGCGGTAGATACACCATGGCCGGGTATGCCGGGCGCCCGTTTGGCGTCTCAGGACCCTGTTCACATCGTTCGGGGCCGTATGTGGAAACCTCGGCCGGACTCCCTGCGGATGGAACCTGGATAGGCGATAAACCTGGACTAGAGACTTAAGTGTTTAGGTAAGCCATGGCCGACACCCTCGCTGGGCTTCCGCTTGAAGGTTGCCGAGTACATGTCATGTAAACGGCGATAAGTGGTGGAAGTGTGTATGACGAAGTACACCCCTGCAGGGTATAAAACTATTCGAATAGCCGCGTCCGCGATAAAGGACTACTTGGTTGCCTATACAGTTCATAGACAAGTAAATGGATACTACTAAAAGACTCAAGATAAGTGTGAGTACTGAGGATGGCCCTCTCGTAGGATGACGAGGGAGGATCCCCGGTGGAGTATTGTGTTGGTGAGTAGTGGACTCGTGTGCGAAAACTATTTTACTAGAGAAGTTCCGTAGGATAGTTTAGCCAAGAGTCAAAGCTGGCTTGCTGCAATATCCCCACCACCTTCTTGAGAATAAGCATGTATAGTAGGTTCTGTTGTAAGACTTGCTGAGTACCTTTGTACTCATGTTTGCTTAATTACTATTTTCAGACGACAACACCACCCCCTCCGATGGGTTCTATGTAGACCTTGACGTCGACGAGTGACTAGCCACCCAGGTGGTGATCCTGGCCATGGAGGGGCCTATGTAGATAGACAGGCCTCGAGGAGCCTTCTTTCTTTCTAGTGTCTGTACTCAGACCGGTTGCTTCAGCATGTGCTTGTATGATTGTATGACTTGAGTGTCGGGTCATGTGACCCCTATCTGTATGAACATGTTATGTATGGCTCTCTGGAGCCTTTAAATAAAGTACTTGAGTTGTAGAGCTTTGTTGTGATGCCATGTTGTATGTACTCATATCGGGCATATTGTGTGTATGATTGAAATGCTTGGTATGAGTGGGATCCGACAATCTAGTTGTTTATCCTTGGCAGCCTTTCTTATGGGGAAATGTAGTCTAGTGTTCCTCGAGCCATAGTAGTCCGCTACAGCCCGGTTCACTGGAGTCCTGCTAGCCCAGCACTACTGCTCAGGACACTTGACTGGCCGGCATGTGATTCACTTCGTTCCTATGTCTGTCCCTTCGGGGAAATGTCACGCGGTGACTTCTGGAGTCCTGCCTAGCCTGCTACAGCCCGGGTTCCCCGGAGTCCTGTTAGCCCAGTGCTACAGCCCGGAATCACTTGCTGATGACCGACATGCTCGATGTGATTCATGTATGCCTGTCTCCATAGGTCTGTGCCGCTTTGGGTTTACGACTAGCCATGTCGGCCCGGGTTCTCTGTCATATGGATGCTAGCGACACTATCATATACGTGAGCCAAAAGGCGCAAACGGTCCCGGGCCATGGTAAGGCGACACCCGTGGGATATCGTGCGTGAGGCCGCAAAGTGATATGAGGTGTTACCGGCTAGATCAATGTGGCTTGGAATCGGGGTCCTGACACGGTGGCATCCCGCCGTGCCGAGTTCGTCGCCGCTAGAGACCTCACACCTATGTGGGCAGAATTTGAAGCTGTCAAGGCCGAATGGGCAGTAGAGCAAGAGGCGGCCAAAGCCGCGCAGAGGGAGTGGAAAAGTCAGAAAGCACTAAAGAAAAAGAGAGGCCCGCCGCCGCAAGAAAGAAGAGGACGCACGCGCTGCTGCTGAGAGGTCGGCGGAGATCCAAGCACGGTGGGGTGTCGCCGACAAAGCCGGAAGGAGAACGACGGCGTCTGGCCAGCATGTGAGAAGTAGTAGTACTAGTAGTTAGTGTGTGTGTGTGTGTGTCTGTGTCGCCCGTACGTTTATTTAATTAATTACGAGCATGTAACAGTACTACTAGTTACTATTGTACTTTTTAGAGCAAATTACTAGTACATTAGCCTAGACTCAATGGAAAAATTCCTATCCTATGCATCAAATGGCATCTCTTTCTCTATATGAATTGAGATGCATATCATCTCACTTCCTATGATTTTCATATTCCTATAAAATTCCTATCCTATGAACCAAAGGAGGCCTCTGCTAGAGTAACTATTGTAGCTAGCAGTACTGCTGGTACAGTAGTTTTCTTCAAGAAGCGGAATTCAATGAAGTCATGATGGTTCCTTCGTCCGAGCAACTTCACAGTGGGTAAGGTTGGGCCTGTGATATGACGGCTCATTAGTAATTACTGCGGCATGATGACCGGGGTTACTCTCCCTTGGAGTTTTGCGGGCATGGCAAGTGGACCAAGATAGTCGACGTCCCACATGTCGGCGAGCGGAAGTATTCTTTCCGATATTGAGGAGCAAGGAAACCGCGTGGTATAGTATCACTGGTGATTTATATTTATTTTTTCTTTCTAATGAATGCTAGCGTTTCAACTCTTACGACGAAGGAGTGCCAAACACACGGCATGTGCTGGATGTCGCACACGTCAGCGAAAGGAGTGGGACATGAACAGCGTGGTAGAGCGTCTCCACTTCTGGGTTGGAGACCACACGTAGTAGTACTACTGTACTAGTGGTATGAACGATACAAAGTGCGACCTGGAGAGAAATACACGTCTAGTTGGAAGGTCTCGGGGCATACACGTAAACAAATATAAAACCTAATATGTGCCTCCAATTAATATAGTAGTAGTAGTAGAGTACTTAGTCATGTACTCCATAACATCACCGGGTATTGCACGTACAACATTTAGTGATAGTAAGAGACAAATGCCTATATGCCACGCATGTTCGTACTATTTGTGCCTTTCTACTTCACTTACTGCTCTACATTACACAGGTTAGCACGTCCACTCCTGGGTACATGTCCGTCTCGTAGTTCCAGTCCCACGTGTTCTTCATATAGAGGAATGATTCTTGCATGACACATGCACCTTGACGCTAGATGTGTCGCGTGTTGGCAAAAGGATGAACAAAGCTCACGTAAAACAATAGAGTGGAAGAACATAGATTCCCGACGACCGAGAAGGAGCAAGGAACCTCGGGGTGGTGCGTCTGCACTCATAATATTTTATATTATTCAGCGATATAAAATCAACCAATCATCTCCACAGTGGACTGGAAAAGTACGAAACACGGCAGCCCAGTGTAGTTACATCATACTAGTACATGGCTAACCCACGCCATCACCATATTTCTTGGCTTCCGTGCGACACCTATCTCTAGTAATCCAGCAGCCTGTATCGCTTCTCCCTCCTCATCTCTCTCAAAGTGTGGCGGGCTGGCGTTTTTGCCGTCTATTGAGGTCGGTTAACTCATCACATTTTAGCGACATGCCAAGAGCATTCTAAAAAAATTCCTTTCACGTTCTGTTTTGAAAAATAAAAAAAATCATTTCACGTACGAATTTGACTGTATGCTTTGAGCAACTTGCATGTCCTATACTGCTCCTGTTTGGATACTCTAACTTAGCTAGAGGTTAGACTAACTCATGACTAACCCTGAACTAACTGTAGCCAAAGAGGTGTTTGGGTGACATGATTAGATTGACAATAAATGCACTTCATGGAGAGAGAGAAGTGATTTTTCAGAGGTCTCAATGAGAACTATCTCCAGTTAGAACCTCTTGGGTGGGATAGTTTTTTGGTGGGTTCGGTGCAACTTGATCCAATTTAAACCCTCATGCTTGATACTTTAGGGCTATTTGAGCCCCACCTAGCTCAAACTAACTCTAACCCATGGATCCAAATAGGGCCTATGGCCAGCCTCGACGCGGAGCGGTCGGTGCACCGAGAAGCGGCGCTCTCTCGGCCGTCGTGCCGCTTCAAAGCCGGCGCCAGTGAGAGGTCGCCTCCGCTCTGGCCGGGCATTAATGTGGCACTAACGCTCCAGGGCGACGCTGACCATTTCACGCGGGAAGCGCGCGCTGGCAAGGGAGTATAGATTTTGAACCGTTTCATGTGTAGTACTGGTAGTTTGCAAAACTACTCAATTATTGCACTCAGTTTCCTAAGAAATTGTGGTAAAAAAACATTACTCCACAGCCTGCTTACCTTCTCCTTCCTCTTCCACCACCCGCGCACGTCCGCGGGAAGCGACCGGTCAACCCTTATATAGGAGTGCTAGCACAAAAAGATGCATGCATGACCACTAAAATTTCCAGATTAAAGAGCCGCTCCGGCGGGAGTACGGCATATGTTGTTACCTTCGGTCGAGCCATGGCTACCGGGCGACGGCGACTAGAGAAGAGGCGGCGGGAGGGGAATGAATGCAGCTACTGTTTGGGTTCGCCGTCCAGCTTAAATAAATGCACAGCATCACGTGTACCCGTGGATGCACAAATTGTAGCATACATGTATTCTTAAGTGGGTGTCACATAACTGGTGTGTGTGTGTGTGTGTGTGTGTGATTCTGAGAGACAGAGTGTGTGTGTGCGACTCTACTCTTCGGACATGTACTCAACCTTCTGCATCGAGGTATAAGTGTAATGGTATTTACTTTAGCTAGTGATTTACGTGGCCATGTTAACGTGGTTGTGTAAACAAAATGTCACTTCCTGCTCGTGATTTGCGTTATATAATTACATGCAAGATGCTCGTGCATTGCACGGAACATCAATATGCATTTTTTACAAAACACATGTTGTGATTTACCCATGCAGGAGTAATCCCATGTGTAAAAACTAATGATATTTTGAGAATTTTATCGGAAAACTGGTATCTCGAGAATGTCATCGAAAAAATGAAAGATGAGAGATAAGGTGAGGAGGAGTGGAGCGTGGTGATGACTGGTGGTCGGAAGGGGCGGAGGCATGGGGATGGACGGCGCTGGCAGGCGGCAGCCGCCACCATGCTAGATTGTTCCGTAGACTTTCTTTTTTAATTGCTCACTAACGAGGTGTGGGAGATAAGATGTGGAGAGAGGTGCGGCTATCTTTTGTACAATTATCATAGTTCACTTTCTATCCATCAGATATAGATCAGACAGTCTATATTACAAGATGGCAGGCACACCATCATCGCCAACTCGGTTTTTATAAGGGTACAGATGATAAGTTTGCTAACTACTAAAGTAAAGTGGAATGTGTCCATGTTATACAAGTAAATTAAGGTGATTGTTTATCATACGGGTAAGGGTGGATGAAGGGTGGTAGGAATAAATGCTCCGCCTAGGGCATGTGTGTGTGAGATGGAGTCTGTGTGTGTGTGTGTGAGAGAGAGAGAGAGATGGAGTCTTAGTGTGTGTGTGTGCGCGTGTGTGCATGTGTGATGGAGTCTTACTATGTGTGTGTGTGTCGGTGGGTGGGTGGGTGGGTGTGTGCGTGCGTGCGTGCGTGTGTGTTTGTTTGTGTGTGTGTGTGTGTCACGGGGTCCTCGGTGACGGATGTAATTTAAGTTTGCATGGCTTCATCATAGAGAGGTGATGTGTATGGCAGAAGCCACCAACGATGGGGTGCGAGAGAGAAAATGCCCATAGAGAGGGAAGAGAAGGTGTGTGCGCATGAGAGTAGTCGACACTGAGAGAATGTGTTTGTTCGAGAGACGCCGAGGAAGACTACTATATATCGATGGTGCATGTAGGCGGGAATTAAACGAAGGGATGGTCTTATTGGTTTCGGGGATATAGGGGGAGAGTGAGAGGGGGGGTAGCTACAAGGAGATTGTTAAGTGTGAGTGTGTGTTTTACCCTCCAGGCAGAAGTTATGTGCACACAAGAAGAGAACGATTTGATGTGGCGTTAGGGTTGAGGGTAATTAACTACATATGGAGACATAGAGACCTTCAACGTGCATGTGTGAGAGGTATACATGTATACGTGGGATGTGGGTGTGTGTGTGCGTGCGCGCATGATCGAGATAAAAGAAAGAAGATATAATTCATAAGCTAAGATCAACGAGATGGGGAGACGGATCGGTATGACAATATGCATGCATGCGAGAATGCAGGGAAGAAGGACCGACAATTGAGCATGTGTTTTTGTCTTTAAGAGATAGTGGAGTTGGCTGGAGCATGCATCTATGGCGAACAGAGGGAGTGAGGCACAACGATTGTGCAAAAGAGATCAACCTATAAATGAAAGAAGGTTGATAGAGAAACAGATAAATAGAAAGATAAAGATGCTAGCTAGTGTGCGTTAGAGATAGGAGTCGAGTGGATCAGAAGGCTGAGTTATGGGTGTGCGTGTGAGAGACATGAAGAAAGGGTGCATGTGACTCACATACAAACAAATATCGGAGAGAAATGAGATCTCGAGACGGAGTTTTGTGTCTGCGAGAGAGTAAGATATTTTAAAACGAGAGTGATAGCTAGAGAAACATATGAGGGAACGCAGGATATCTCTAGGCAGAGAGAGTGTGTGTGAGCGACATACAAGAGAACAGTGGAGAAATATGAGACCCTGGGAGACAGAGTTTGTGTTTGTGTGTGAGAAAGAGATACTTAAGAGAAAGAGTCGTAGGTTCTCATACCTAAGGAGCGAAAAACATCTCTGTATGAGGGGTGTGCGAGTGGCACACAGAGGAATAGTAGAGAGAAATGAGACCCCGGAAGGCAAAGTTTTGTGTTTGTGTGAGAGAAAGAGATTCCACATGGAGAATCATAGTTAGAGACACATAGCAGGGAGCGAGATATATTTAGAGAGAGATAGAGTGATGAAGGTCGAGGGAGAGAGTATCGTCAGTGTGTTACGAAGATAAAAGATCATTGTCGACATACAGGTAGCATGGGAGATACCCGAGAGGCGATGAACGCGTATAGGTCTAGAAAGATAGTCCTATATAATTATGACTGATAGTTATATGAGACGAATATCTGGATTAAATGGGATTCACATATTTAAACCAGAGATCACGACATCGATAATATCATAACGCAAATTGGTGTATCAAACATGCATATTCATTTGAATTTGAGGACACGTGTAATGTTATATAGTTTATCAATATTGGTGATCCATAGATTCTTTAATTAGAAAAAATGCATGATTTATATGCAATTAATGTCTAAACGGGATTACACTATATGTTGCATGTGTGAAACACATTATACATGTTTGAGAAGTAAAAAAACAGCATGAAACACACATTAATTGGAGACAGTTAGCGAGGAATGCATACATTGGATTTCAACATAAAGTGGTTTCAAATATTTGAAAATCTAAATTGATGGATACAACCTTATGAATCTGAGATCATGCCACTTGTAAATCATATTTATGTATAAAGGATGTTATGCTTTTGAAAGTATAAATAAAAAATGATGTATATAGCATTTTATTCCAATCGAAAATGGATCCCGCCCAAAAAAATTAGAATACAAACGAGATTCGAAATGAGTTGCACGGTAAACATGCACTTTGCAAAATTTGAACGGAGCGGGGTAACCGTCCGAAACCAAAATCTGCGAGATGGAAATTACTACTGCCTATCCCTGTCACGCAAAGCCTATCTGCTCGATTTCTATAGGTTTCGATAGGTGTAGATTTGTAATTTCACTCAAACGTGACATAACCGCCTCTCACCCGGATTCAGAAACAGTGGGCGCCAAAACACAGTGTGTCCTCGGCCGAAATCGACTCCCTCCCTGATTCATACACGGTGGGCGCCAAAAACAAACTCTCGTCGACAAATATTCGTTGTATGCGAGATTACCGTCCTATCCCCAACCGACTAATATTGATGTGATGTAGGAAAATTGAAACGGGGGCTACGTTTGTAAATTTCCTCGCATTTGAGACAAGCGCGCCTTGAAGACATGGTTCCCCCTTCCTCTCCACCTCCATTTCCCCATTCATACTCCGTGGGCGCCAAAACACCCTCTCCACCCCAGCCTCCTCCGTCCGCCACCCCATCCACCCCGTCCTCCTCCACCATGCCGGAGCTGATTCCCCGACGCCCCGTCCATTACAAGAGATCGACCTCTCTCATTCACGGCTTCAGACCGGGATCTTTCCATCCCGTCCTCTCGCTTCATCCCCGCTGTCGTCCACCTTGTCGGCGCCGCTTCTACGACCGTCGCGTCCATCGCGCCCCGTCACCATCGTGTACCCTCCTAGATCTTCTTCCATGCCGTCGACAGCCATCGCTACCGCAGCACCGTCAAATTCTCAGCAGATGCATACACGGCGCCACACCAGAGGTGGTACTCTTTCGGTTATTTATCGCAGCAAGAAAATAGATCGCTAATGCTTTACTCTGATTTCTTGTCCATCACTTACTTGCTAGTTGAAAGCAAACATTGGTTGCGAAGCTGCCTTTGTCCGGTTTGCACCTTCAGATCCACCATGGCACGCTCAACACTATACTCCCAAAGCTTATGGTTTTTCCTTTTTATATTCCACACTAGTTAAATCACAGTAGACTAAATTTCAAAATTTGGTCAGTCAATTTTTCAGAGCTCGTCGGAGTTCGCCGGTCCGAACGAAGGGCCTCGGGTGGGGACTTTGGTTGTGGGGGCGGTGGTGGGGCCTTACCGAACGAAGAAAACTCGACGCGGGTGGGGGCGGGGGTGGGGTGGGGGTGGTGGAGGAACATAGGCGGTGGGGCGGTGGTCCGGCCGGTGGCCCGTGTGGTGTTTTGTATGGGAAGAATCAGAGACGAGGAAGAAGAAGGGTTAGGAGATGTAGGATCTTTATCCAACCGCCTGAAATGGTCGACTAACCCAAATGACAAAAGTCATGCGACTTGCATGCAAACATGCCTTTATATTCAGTACCATCATCGTACCTTCTTAGCACTGCTAAACAACATGCCACTCATAATTTCAAACTTGTTGCTCAAGTACGAATCTGATATGATGCTGATATTACTAAAACAGATAACATTTAATTGGTCAGCTAATGTTCCTACTTTACTTTCGAAAAAGCATGTGCACCACATATAAAGAGACAACGGGGAGTTGCTTTCTTAATGCGATCTGGTTCATCATGTGTGGGCACTATGCAACGAATATTTTATTATCCAAAATCTGCTTGCTCTTCTTTAGCATGTTCCTCTTCCATTCTTCTTTAATAAGTACTCCCTCCGTTCCTAAATACAAGTCTTTGTATAGATTCCACCATGGACTACATATGGAGCAAAATGAGTGAACTACACTCTAAAATGTATCTGGATACATTTGTATGTGATCCATAGTGGAAATCTCTACCAAGACTTATATTTTGGAACGGATGGAGTATGATAGTAGTACAGTATGTTCCTTGTAGTGAACATGAGCGGGGAAATTTGCAGTGTAGAGGTCAATACGATCGGTTGGTATGGACACTTTGAACTCTTCGGGCCTCTTTGATTCGTAGGATTTTGTAAATGTGGGAATAGGATTTGTAGTGGCCTACCCACTTGAATCCTATAAGAATAGCAAGGAAATGCGGGGAGTTGTGTCGCCTTTGAGAGTTACACTGATATTAACAGTACCGCACCTTCAGTTGAAGAGAGCTGGTATCCGAAGCCTTTCTAGCCGTACCGGCAGTACTAGCACATATATTCCAGCAAGTTCCACTTTGCTGGTTTTACTCTGATGCTTATGGTTTTCCCGTTATATCTACACTATGATCTGTGTAGCTGCTTTGTGTCGCACTAGTAGCAGTCCACTCTTGAAGCTAAACACCGCAATGACTTACAAAATTGGCACCAAGGCATTGAGTGCCATTCTGGATGCAATGAAATTCATACTCTCCGCACCTGTTGATTCTTATTCAGAATATGATCCTAATGACTATTCTAACCTCGAGGAGTCAAAGGCATATGGCATGTCCTGTTCACCCATCATGTTCTAATTTGGCAAGGTTTTATTGATTTCGCATATCTTGCATATATTGTATTGCATTTCTTCTACTTTGTTGCATAGCCATCTGCTTAGTTTACTCATCATATATGTCGAGATGCCATGCCCATCCATTATCAATACATTTTCCATCTGTCATCATACCATGTTTTTCCACTCAAATGTTGTTCTTGTGCATCATACATCAAAAAGGAAGAGGATGATTGCCGAACCTGAAGGAGCACCAGCAAAGTCCTTAAAAACGTGGTTGTGCCAGAGAAATCAGATGGCACCCCACTTATATTGGTTGTACAACCAGTAACACAAAACGTAGGACCGACTCCAGCAGACTGTACCCATACTTCACTGGCCACACCACTAGCCGTACCACACAGGACCTGCACTCTAGCAAAAGGTATACCGATTTCAGTTGCCATAGCACCAGTAGTACCACAGAAAAATCCCACTCCAGCAAAAAGTACAGCAAGTTCACTGGCCGAAGACCTATCCCAACTGTAGAGACAGCCAATTTCTGCAGATTGGAACCCCATTCTAGTTATTCCCAGTTTAAAAGACAATGCTTTCAATGTTGTTAGGGCCTACGTGCATATATTTCCATCATGGGAAGATTATAGTGAAGACAAACACCATTTTCACATCTTCCTGTCCCACTTACGTGTAAGTGCTATTATTCATAGTGACTATTTTCCTGTTTTCTACTGATTGAACACATCAATGATTTACATTACATTGTTGTAAGTAGGCGAGGGTCAATCTGCATAGTCATGACAAGAAAAGCTTGCTTGCGCTTTTCAAGGAAGCATTGCAGCAGTATTAGTGTTACCTGAGGAAATCACACTTTGATGGCAAGTCTATAAACGAATTTCTGGTGAAGTCTCATGTGCTAAATTTAGAAGACATCAAATGGAAAAACCTTGTTATGCACTGGTCTCGTTCCAAGGATGAGGTAATGTCTATGATATCGCATGACAATTTCAACTTCTACTTTTCCGCATGTGCCTTATGGATCTTTTTTGCAGGAAATCTGCTCAAAAAAGAATTCCGGTTTAAAAAGAACGACAGGATATCGCAAATATGCTGCCCGCTGCTTTGCTCTTGTTAGTACCTGTTGTCCTGTATCACTATACTTGCATAGATACATGGTTCATTATGTGACAGCAGTATGCATGATAGCTTGCTTATCAATTGTTCGCTCCAAATTATCTGATCTGTATGAATGGTTACATTAGTGTAGAATATATCCAATGCCAATGAAATTTTTTAGCTCTGCATTGTTCTTGTAAGTATCTGTTGTCTTTTATCAGTGTACTTATATTGACAGGTAGTTGTTCATGTATCATCACTCTTTAGTTTATTTTCCTTTGCCCTCCATTTTCTACACATAAGATCTATATTTACTCTTACCATAAGGTTGGATAACACCGATGGTACTAAAGAAGTTTAGTTCTGCATTGCTCTTGGTTGTACCTTTTGCCTGTATCACTGTACTTACATTTATAGCTACTTGGTTATGTAGCATTACTCTTCATCTTATCTTAAATATTCTTCATTTTTTCTTATATTGTCACATCTATATTTACTCTTAACAAAATGTAGAATAAAGGCCATGCTTATGAAGAAGATTCTGTGGTAAACTTTTTGAATTCCCCCCCCCCCCCCCCCATCAGCATGGGCAAGGGCTTTATAGAGCCTGCCTTCACCGATAATGTAAGTTTGTCCTTATCAAGCCTTCAAACTTTATTGTGTAAATTTGGTTAGGCATGTCTGCAACAGCTATTTATTTTTTGTGTTTGCATCAAAATGCATGTTTAAAGTTTATTATGTACTCCAGTCTATAAACAAAAGTTTGTCCTTCTCAATTTAAGTTTTCAGTTGTACAACCAAGTTCCTTCTTCATACCATGTAAATTAAACTATACAGAGCAAGTGATCTTATTTTGCCAATCTAAAATGGGATAAATTGACAGCACACTAACCATTGATACTTATGAGTTCTTGATCTGTAATCCAGTGGTGTCGTGAAGCTGCCAACTCCTTCACAATGTCATTTTCTGTCATGTCTTGACCTGAATAATACCATATTGTGTTAATGCTATTTTAAACTGTGTCACTTTATTCCTCATTAAGAAATGTGATGAATTGTCAGCACTAATACTTATATGTGCAAAAAATGTCATCTGTCTGCTTGTTTATCTTTTAGATTGAGGAGGATATAAATGTCAAATAAGTGCAGTCTCACCAGCTTGCTCAGCTGCATGTGCTGCAGCTCCCGAGCAGGGCTAACCTTTCTTGAACTCTATTGAAGTGTTGTCGGTTTTGTATATTATTTTGTCGGCGTGTTTAGTTGCACTGGTGGCGATCTTTGATGCCCAGTGTATGTAATCTGCTGTCTTCTTGTGCTTTATTATCATAGTGGCGAACTTTGATGCCCAGTGGATGTAATATGCCTTAATTTCTTTATTGTATAGTCTTGGTTTTTTTATTATTCACGATGCTGCAGTTATTTTACTGTATATAATTCCTGTCTTCGCGGTAAAATGGCCTAACCGTAAAATTATGGTACATAATCGGGCCATCATGCAAATCACCATGTATGATCTGCATCATGGGGCCCGTCATCTTGGTCCGTTAACAGGCCTAAATGTAAACTGGCCCACTAGTAGATTCGGGCCTTTAGTAGGCCGAGTAAACCGCCGGCCCTATTTTCCCAAGAAGACACAATGGGCCTTTAGGAGGTTGAAAAGTAGGTTGGGCCTGAAACATGCCGAACAGCTCACGGGCCGGCAGCAGGCCGAAATAGACCCCGGCCCATGAATGTGCCAATCAAATCATGGGCTTATAACAGGCCAAAATTGTCTCGGTCCTTGTTTGGCCCAATCAGATTATCGGCTGCGAGCAGGCTGGATGCAAACCAGGCCATAGTTAGGCCCAACTATATGACGGGCTTTTAACAGGCCAAAATTAATATAGGGCTGAAATGTTAAACGGGCCCTTAACAGGCCAAAACTAATATCAGGTCGAATTACTCAATGGACCTTTAACAAGTGGGCCAAAAAGCATAGCGTCCAGATGACGGACCGAATCTGATATGGGCCATAATTTAGCCCAAAGCCTCTTAAAGGGCCAAACCTGATCTGGGCCGTAATTTGGCCAAGAACATGGTAGGCTTTTAACGGGCCGGATCTCATATGGGCCATTATTAGGCCCGGAACATGGCAGGCCATTAATGGGCTGGATCAAATATGAGTCGACATTTGGCCCAAAACATGGCAGCCAGTTAATGGGCCGGCCTACTAGGGTCCTCAAAATCTTATGGGCCTACAGCTGGGCCGGCCCATTAATGTCGCTGAAATCTCGTGGGCCTTTAGATGGGCCGGCCCATTATGATTCACAAAAATCTTGTGGGCCTTCACCTGAGCCAGCCCATTATGGCCCGCAAAAATCTTGTGGGCCTTAGCTGGGCCGGCCCATTATGGCCCGCAAAATCTTGTGGGCCTTTAGTTGGGCTGGCCCATTATGGTCCGCAAAATCTTATGGGCCTTTAGTTGGGCCGGTCCATTTAAACTTTATGGGTCACTTTTGGGCCGGTCCACGTGTTAACATATCATAGGCGCATCTCGCCCATTGGATGAGTGACACATGTGCCAACATGGAGCTGACACGTGTTTTCTACAGTCAATGATGATTTTACACGTGGAAAGTCCCCACTGGTCTGGGCTGTTAACGGGTTATCAGATCCAAAACTGGACCCAATAGATTAACGGCGTTCCGTTACGGTGGATGCCACGTGTCGGTCACCCTTGATGAAAGCACTTCTATGACACGCGATTTATCATCATGGAAGTGGACACTTTCGTGATGATAATTTTGGTAATGTCATGGAACACTTCTACGACAGCACAGGTATGACTATCTTGATTCTGTCATAAATTTGTCATGGATGTACATGCATGACAAAAAACGTGACCTACTATGACAAACACGTATCATCACGGAAGTGTATTTTTTTTGTAGTGAGTGTTGGCGTTGTGCTATGGACGAGGAGTTGGGATCGATCCAAGAAAACGAAATATGGGAGCTCGTGGATCCACCCAACGACCATAAGATCATAGGGCTCAAGTAGGTGTACAAAGTCAAGAAAGATGTCAAAGGAAACTTGGTGAAGCATAAGGCAAGGCTTGTAGCCAAAGGATACGTGCAAGAGTAAGGTGTAGATTTTGAGGAAGTGTTCGCTCCTGTCACAAGGATGGAATCGGTGAGGCTAGTTATAGCTCTCGCGGCTCAAGAATCTTGGAGGCTACATCACATGGATGTAAAATCCGCTTTTTTGAACGGGGAGTTAAAAGAAGAAGTATATGTGAAGCAACCACCGGGTTACATAAAAAGGAGAGGAGCATAAGGTGTTGAAACTACACAAGGGATTGTACGGGCTATGCCAAGCTCCTCGGGCGTGAAACATCAAGCTTGATCATACAATAGTTTCTCTTGGTTTTGAGAAAAGTCCAGTGGAGCATGCTATGTACAAGCGAGGTAAAGGCAAGGATCGTCTCCTAGTGGGCATCTATGTTGATGATCTCTTGATAACTGGAGAAGATGAGGAGGAGATTGCTAGATTCAAGCTACAAATAAAGGAGCTTTTCAAGATGAGTGATCTAGGGCTCTTGACTTGCTATCTCATCATCGAGGTACAGCAAAAACCGGAGGGAATCACACTATGCCAGGAGGCATATGCAAAGAAGATTCTTGAAAGTTGTAGCATGGAGGACTGCAATCCAAGTCATGTTCCAATGGAGCTTCGACTTAAACTTAGCAAGAGGAGCCAAGCACCCGCGGTTGATGCAACGGAGTATAGAAGTATGGTCGGAAGCCTAAGGTATCTTGTGAATACACGACCGGACTTGGCCTATTCCGGTAGTGAGTCGCTTCATGGAAGCACCCACGACAAAACATTGGGCAGCTGGGAAACGAATACTCAGGTACATCAAAGGGACAACTAACTTTGGTTGTGTCTATTTGAGAGAAAAGCGGAAGAAGATGGTGGAGCTACTTGGCTACAGTGATAGCGACTTGGCAGAAGATATTGACGACCGTAAAAGTACCTCAGGCGTGGCATATTTCTTGGGAAGAAGCATAGTAAGTTGGCTATCACAAAAGCAGAAGGTGATCGCATTATCATCCTGTGAAGCGGGGTATATTGCAGCTGCAACCGCGGCAGGTCAAGGTGTATGGCTAGAAAGGCTACTCGGTGACCTCACTGACAAGGAACTGGAAGGAGTGATGCTCTACGTTGACAACAAGTCCACGATTGCTCTATGTAAGAATCCAGTGCATCATGACGGAAGTAAGCACATTGATATAAGGTATCATTACATACGGGATTGCGTGGAAGAAGGAAAGATTGAAGTCAACAAAGATGCAGGGAAGAATCGGCGTCCAAGCTATGAAGTGAGGACATCGTATTTAGGGAGGTGATTATTGAAGTTAACCATGATTTAGTGTCATGTCCGATACGGACTAGGAACAATCACCGAGTCGTACTTAGAGTAGGCTAGCTTAGCTTCTTTTATATACTGTTGTACCCCTACATTGTCAACAGACCAGATCAATCAATACAAAGCAAAGGCACGTCACGAGCCTTTTGGCCAACTCTCGCGTCCTTTTCTCGTTCGTCTACGTGAGTTCCTGAAGTATTCTGTACCCGGCCGTTCCGACGAGCCGCCGCTAGCTTAAAGCTAATTAGCTAGCTTGGCGTACGGGAGTGTCTGCAGGAATCGATCCAGTAACTTTGGTTCAGCTTCGTACGTGCGCGTACCGTCGGAAAGAACTCGTCGGCTGATCACGACAAGCCGAGGCTTCGCCAACAATGTATTGTTTTGGTATTTTGTTTTCTTTGTCTTTCAATTTTACCCCTTAAACAAAAAATACTGCTTATCTTATTCGGTAGTATTGAATGATTGAGGATGAACAGTTCATATTATTTTGATGTACTGTAAAAGAACTTTTTTCTTTTTGTGCATATTTGATATTATTAATGAAAATTACCGTAGAACAATTGTTCTACGGTTTGTGGTTAACAGTCTTAGGTGCCTCATCTACACTCTCACTAAACTGTGATCGGAAGTAACAATTCCACCACTTCTAAACTCTAGATTGGGGTGTGTCGTAGGCGAGGATTATTGAGCCATGCACCTAGCCTGGACTGTGGGTGTGAGATGCGACTCACTAGTTCATCATAATGCTTCTCCGGCATTCGCCACGAGTACTACTTACGACGTGTTTGGTTTGCTCTCCGGTAATGTATTCGTTCCGGTAACGAGAAGCACCGGTTTCCAATGTTTTCTCACCAAATACAAGTTTTGTTTGGTGGAGCGTCCAACCTCCAGTTTCCTAATCAGCTTTGGTCCGGCCGTTTTCGGTTTCGCGAAGCCATGTATCGAAAGACGCTGCTAGCTAATACTGAGTATGCATACCAAACGCAGGATACCGTTTCGGAAAGCGCGCGCCGTTAGTGTTCGTCTCTTGCCATGCAACATTGTTGGTCGCTTGGTGAGCCGATGACAATGGCCAGCCATCGATGCCCACCAGCAGTTCAGTTTTCTGCAATCCATATTTGTTCTTACTCCAAATTCTAGCGATACACAACTTGTTAGCTTTCTGGTGCGTCCATCTCTCGCACGGGGAGCACTTCAGTCAAATGGACCATGACACAGCCCAGCCGATGGAGCCTGGACACAGGGGCGGTGGCCCCGGGTACCCCATGTGGTAGTCTTCCTGCTGTGATGCATGGGCTGCAGCGTGCGACGCGATTGTGCCTGCATGTTGTGACTTGTGACGGCCCTCCAGCGCTAATATTTAGGGCGTGTTTGTTGCAACCCAATCAGGCCCGCGCAGGATGTGCGTGGCCTGTTTGATTGGCTGGGTTGCATGCAATTTGAGGTCCGCACGAACCTCAACCTCAAAGCAGCCCGCAGTCTGACCCGGCAGGAACTGCCGAATCGGCAGTTTTTCACGAGCCTGGCCGGGCGCGACCGCGCGTGCGGGGCAGTTGCACGCCTCGGGCAGCGCGGGAGACGGAGGCGAAGTCTCATTACTCGGCCCCCCACTCTCCTGTCACCGTCTAGACGCACTGTTTTCACCACTCCCTTCTCTCTCCCTCACCGCCCCTCCTTCTCCTTTTCTCTGCTCCGATGGCTCCGCCGCGCCGCCCGGTCGACCAGCGTGTCTCCAGCCTCCAGGAGCGCTAGCTGGCCGGGCTCCAGAACTCGGGCCGCGGCCTGGCCTTGGCGCTGCGGGCGCCTTCCCCCATCTGCTGCCGGCCTCCACGAGCGCCGGCGCCAGCCAATGCGGTGACGGCCGCTCCTGCTCCACCGCCGATTCCGGACCTCGTGGTCTTGGGCTCGGCGTCGGCATTGTCGACGGAGCCGCCCCTTGTTGGGACACCATTGGCCTCGGGGGTTTTCTTGACCCCCGTCCGAGGGTTTTCTCCGGTCGGCTGGCCGTCCTTCGCGACCTCCGACGTGGCGTTCAGCACGGGACCGATGCCGCAGGCCGTCGCCGGGGACGGCTCGTCCTCTGCTCTGCCACCTCTATCGTTCCCGCCGGGATTTTCACCCCGGCCTCGGTTCGCCGCGGCTGTGCGTGCTTCGGTGAGTCAAATCTCCAACAAACTTGCTCCTAGATGTAGATTAGCGGTTAATTTCTTAGGCATGTGCTAGGGTTGATAGCAATCTAGCAGATCCGATTGGATGCGATCTCAATTGAATCCAATCAAACTGATCTGTTCTTGTTTTGTACAGTGCGTGTGCTACTGCTTGTGTTCATGCTAGAATGCTAGTAGTTGTGTTACATGCTAGATTCATGTTCATGCTAGGGCGAGTGCTACTACATGCTAGTAGCTGTGTTCATGCTAGAATCATGTTCATGTTGAGTGATGAATGCTAGAATCATGTTGACTGATGGCATGCTCATGTTAGGGTCATGTCCTTGTTTCATGTTTCATGTTGAAGCTATGGTTTGTGCCATGAGTGGATGTTATACGTGCATGTAGTAGGATGGTCCCAAATCTGCATGGCTGCACATGGGTGCTATTGGCACTTGCTGTTGCTATTTTTAGATGTTTCCTTGTTTAGGATTATGCTGTTATCAGTGCTAGTTGCAGCAAAGAAGATGTCACTGATCAGTGACTTGCCCAACAGCAAGGGTCATTGATAGTGGCATTTGCCCCTAGGAAAATGCCACTTATCAATGGTACTTGTTGGGCAAAATGGCACTTATCAATGGCACTTTCCATTGGGCAAGTCACTGCTCAGTGCCATTTGCACTACAGCAAATAGATTAGTGCTCTTGCCAAACACCAAGTGCCACTGATCAGTGCCATTTGGCCATGAGCACATGCCACTGATCAGTGGCACTTGCTGTTGGGAAAGTCCACTGATCAATGGCACTTGCTATTGTGATGTTGCTGTTGTGTTGATCATGTGTGGTGGTAAGGCCACCACATTTGAATGGGGTGAGCAGAACACAAACGTTGTTTGCAACCAAACAGTTGAAGTTTGCATCTGCTCACACCCTAAGCACAAATGCGGGCAACCAAACAACAGGGGGGTAAGTCCCTCTCGATGCGATGCAGGCAACCAAACAGATTGCATTTGCTGCATATGAGGCTGTGTTTCAGCAACCAGGCTGGGTTGAGATGGACATGCAATGCAGGTACTGTTCCAAACTGCAACCAAACACGCCCCTAGCAGCGGTGGCTTGGGGACCGGACAACGACGGCAGCGGCGAAGTGAGAAAGACGACGACAACGCAAACATGTGCAATAGTGGGTTAGAGGTGATGCGGCTATGGCTTGCGGCGGGCACAAAGTTGTTGTTGTGTGTCGGTGATATGTTGATGTCGGCCGCTACCACAAAGTTTCGGGAGGATGTGTATGATCCACGCAAGCGGGAGCATGCCAGGGACTCACTTGAGGAGGCAACCAACATGTGATAGCCATCCGAGGCAAGCCGACCGCATCTCTCCTGGACACCACCAGCCATGACAGCGGACGGGAAATGATCTGCTTTCTAAGACTTCAAAGACGTAGGACGAGATGGGAGATAGACCAACGTCACCGTTGGCCGCCTGGGGCTTTGTCTGGCGACTCCAACCGGTGACGACAGGAGGCGCCTGTGGCGGCGGGGATGGGGGCCTTCCCGAGTCGCCGTAGCAGGGGACTCCGGGGCGTTTCGAGAGTTAGGGATGTGTGGCTTATCGGAGCTTCACTTTAGTAGGTTTATGTTTTTAGTGGATGGATGTATCATGTACTCTACCATTTTGCATTTCCTTTCATTTCACATCGATCTCTGTTTGTTTCTTCACTCCCCCATGCCTTATTTTCTTCTTAACTAACCCAACCACGTTGTACTGTCCTCGGTTCTTTTCTTACTGCCACCACGTTACTTACTTACGCACACTCTTCTTGGCTTTCTTTATTTATACAAGCCATGATAATTATCATGTACTCTACCATTTTGCATTACCCTTCATTCCACATCGATCTATATTTGTCTCATCCTCCCCCATGCCATATTTTCTTCTTGATTAACCCAACCACATTGTATTGTCTTCGTTTTTCCTAACTACCACAACGGTACTTACACATACTCATGTTGGCTTTCCTTATTTATACAAGCCGCTCTGCCTCTCCATCACCAGAAGTGCTAACTACTATTGTGTTGTGAACTCAATTTGACTATTTGAGAATGTAATTTCTGATTCAGAGTTCAGATACAAATTCCTCAGTTATAACATTTCGACCATAGTAACCCCTGAAACAGAAGTGGCCGGTTGACTGCTAATGTTAGTAGATCTAGAGGTCATCTTTTGTGGCCTCGTTGCTCCAATCTTAACCTGGTATGAGAGGTATTGGGGAAATTAGAGATCCTAATGTGAAATCTGAACCATGGAGCAAGCTCTGGTTGCCCACTGAGCAGTCTGATGACCAAACAAATAAAGTAGTCATACGGGAGGTATAGGGAAAATTAGAGATGCTGGTGTGGAATAAATTAAGAGTTTCTTTTGGACATTGTAGTGATCATGAAGCACTGTAGCAACCCAAGGGACAGCAGCGAATCGAAAAGCAATGTATCTAACCAGAAAACATTGTAGCATGAGTTTTTCATCAGTTTTTCAATAATATTTTTATAGATTCTAAATAACTTTTGAGAACTAGAATATTTTTTTGTAAACTAGACCACATTTTCAAATTTTGAACAATTTTTGTACACACGAACATTTTTCCAACATGCTAAGCTTTTTTTTCTGAAAAATCAAACATTTTCCATAATTCTGAATATTTTTTGAAAACACAAGCACTATTTCAAATTTCCAATCATATTTTAAAAACATGAACATTTTACAAAAACCCGCACATTTTTGATAAAAAAATGAACATTTTCTAAAACTAACAAAAGAATTGTAAAATATGAAAAATTATTGCATTTGGTGAAAAGTTCTTGATAAGAACATTGTTTGAAAAGACGAATATTTCTTCAAATATCTTTCCTCCGTTCCAAAACAATTATTCTGTAACAGAGGGAGTAATACTGTCTGAAAACAGAAAAAATGTAATTAAGAACATTTTTTACAATAAGAGCATTTCTAAAATTCCCAAAATATTATTGGACACAGGAGCATTTTTCAACTTTGTGACCATTTTTTAAAAAAAGAGATCATTTTTTTGAATTTGTGAACAAATTTTGGAAAAGGAGATGTTGTCTAAAAATCCAAATAAATTTCAAATTCTTAAGCATTTTATGAATTTGGATCAATTTTTGAAAACTCTAAATAATTCATAAAAAGGAAAAGGAAAATAGTAAAAAAATAGAAAATCAGTCAAGAACCTTTTAGAAGGTTCCCAAAGCCGTCCAGGTACCTTCTAGAAGTTTCCAAAAACCAGTTATTGTAGTAGTTTATTTATCTACGATATCCACCCAAATGGGCCGGCCCGTCCTGGTCTGTTCGGCCACTTGCATTACACGAAGCACCGGTAGTTTGCCACATTATGCGGCAAATAGGGAATGCCGGACAAAATGTCTAGTTTTCGCATTGAGGGAGACAAGCGAGCATGCGACTTGGTCATCCCATTTAGCTAGTCTTGGTTCTTGCCAAAGCTTAAAGTAGATGGAGACGACAGAGAAGGTTCCAAGGGTTCAACGAGACCTCCTACTTGACGCCCGCGTGGGTCTACTAATTGTGGCTTCACTGAAGCCAAGGCCAGCCCACTATGCCCCATGATGATTTTTTTAGTTTTTATTTTCTCTTCGGTATTCAGTCGGGTTTTCGCCCAAAAACTGTTGTTGTTTTATAGGAGATATATATTTTAAAACCTAATTAAAATTAAAATAATAAAAAATGTTCATTTGTGATTTATAATAAAATAGTCTTTATTGAAAAAACTCACCATATATTAAAAATATGCTCGGTGCATATTAAAAAACTATCAATATATCTAACAACAGAACTTTGCTTCGGTACACTCCCTAGAAAAGTTTACAGGATTTTAATGCAGATTAAATATGAAGATTAGAAGTTACCCCTTCAATCAAAGGGTAATATAATATTTTGTATCCAAATCAATCCATGAAATATGTGCGATCTGTAGGCTAATATGGAGATAGCCTTTCTTAGTTATTTTAAGATTTGTGTAAACTTTTGGGGGGGAGGGGGGTATACCGTAAAAATACTCATAACAAAAATGTTCATTGTGTATTGAGAAAATGTCCGGTATGTATTTAAAAAATGATCAGCGTATACTAAAAAAGTTCATTGTGTATTTGAAAAAATGTTCACCACATATTGGACAAAGTTCACCGTGTATTGCAAAAACTATTAAAAGTGAGCAAAAATAAAAAGGAAGAAAACCCAAAAATTGAAAATAAAAATTGAATAAAAGAAAGCCGAAGCAGAACAAGCGTTACATGGGTCGGCCCTTCTAGAGGGGTCTTCATCGAAGCCTCAACTATAATGACGCATGCGGGCGTCATATAGGATTGCTCGGGTTCAGGTCTAAATTACATTTGGTCAAACAAGAGCTAGACCACTTCCAGTTCCCTTCTAATTTTGCCCACTAGTCAGCCTTCTTTCGCCCAAAAGTGCGCCAAAGTCAAACCATTCTCACACCTGGCTCGATCCACTAATAGACAAGGAGTTGAAGCAAACATAATTTTGCTCTTTCAAGGGCCCATGTACTATCCAACAATCCATCAACTATATTTAATAATTTTTATATGTATTTTATGGTGTGTCAATCTCTTGCGCGGGGAGCACTTTAGTCACAACGCAGGGCACAACCCAACCGACGGAGCTTGGACACAGGTGCGGTGGCCCGGGTACCCCAGGTGGTAGTCTTCCTGCTGTGATGCACGGGCTGCAGCGTGCGACGCGATTGTGCCCGCATGTTGTGACTTGTGACGGCCCTCCAGCGCCAATATCTAGCAGCGGTGGCTTGGGGACCGGACAACGATGGCAGCGGCGAAGTGAGAAAGATGACGACAACGCAAAGACATGCAACGGTGAGTCAGAGGTGATGCTGCTATTGAAGGAAATATGCCCTAGAGGCAATAATAAAGTTATTATTTATTTCCTTACATCATGATAAATATTTATTATTCATACTAGAATTGTATTAACCGGAAACATAATACATGTGTGAATACATAGACCAACAGAGTGTCACTAGTATGCCTCTACTTGACTAGCTCGTTAATCAAAGATGGTTATGTTTCCTAACCATGAACAAGGAGTTATTATTTGATTAACGAGGTCACATCATTAGTAGAATGATCTGATTGACATGACCCATTCCATTAGCATAGCACCCGATCGTTTAGTATGTTGCTATTGCTTTCTTCATGACTTATACATGTTCCTATAACTATGAGATTATGCAACTCCCGTTTACCGGAGGAACACTTTGGGTACTACCAAACGTCACAACGTAACTGGGTGATTATAAAGGAGTACTACAGGTGTCTCCAATGGTAGATGTTGGGTTGGCGTATTTCGAGATTAGGGTTTGTCACTCCGATTGTCGGAGAGGTATCTCTGGGCCCTCTCGGTAATGCACATCACATAAGCCTTGCAAGCACTGCAACTAATAAGTTAGTTGTGAGATGATGTATTACGGAACGAGTAAAGAGACTTGCCGGTAACGAGATTGAACTAGGTATTGGATACCGACGGTCGAATCTCGGGCAAGTAACATACCGATGACAAAGGGAACAACGTATGTTGTTATGCGGTCTGACCGATAAAGATCTTCGTAGAATATGTAGGAGCCAATATGGGCATCCAGGTCCCGCTATTGGTTATTGACCGGAGACGTGTCTCGGTCATGTCTACATTGTTCTCGAACCGTAGGGTCCGCACGCTTAACGTTACGATGACAGTTATTATGAGTTTATGCATTTTGATGTACCAAAGGTTGTTCGGAGTCCCGGATGAGATCACGGACATGACGAGGAGTCTCGAAATGGTCGAGACGTAAAGATTGATATATTGGAAGCCTATGTTTGGGCACCGGAAGTGTTTCGGGTGAAATCGGGATTTTACCGGATTACCGGAAGGGTTACCGGAACCCCCCGGGAGGCAAATGGGCCTATTGGGCCTTAGTGGAAAAGAGAGAAGAGGCAGCCCACAGGCTAGCCGGCCGAACCCCCCTTCCCTAGTCCTATTAGGACTAGGAGAAGGGGCCGGCCCCCCTTTCTTCTCTTTCTCCCGAAGAGTCCTACTGGGAATAGGATTTGGGGGAAGGAGTCCTACTCCCGGTAGGAGTGGGACTCCTCCCTGCGCCTCCCTCCTAGCCGGCCGACCCCCTTGCCCCTGGCCTTTATATACGGGGGCAGGGGGCACCCCATAGACACACAACTTGATCCTTGAGATCGTTCCTTAGCCGTGTGCGGTGCCCCCTGCCACCAAATTCCACCTCGATCGTACCGTTGTAGTGCTTAGGCGAAGCCCTGCGTCGGTAGTACATCAAGATCGTCATCACGCCGTCGTGCTGACGGAACTCTTCCTCGATGCTTTGCTGGATCGGAGCCCGAGGAACGTCATCGAGCTGAACGTGTGCTAAGAACTCGGAGGTGCCGGAGTAACGGTGCTTGGATCGGTCGGATCAGGAAGAAGACGTACGACTACTTCCTCTACGTTGTGTGATCGCTTCCGCAGTCGGTCTGCGTTGGTACGTAGACAACACTCTCCCCTCTCGTTGCTGTGCATCACCATGATCTTGCGTGTGCGTAGGAAAATTTTTGAAATTACTGTGTTCCCCAACAGTGGCATCCGAGCCCAGGTTTTATGGTTTGATGTTATATGCACGAGTAGAACACAAGTGAGTTGTGGGCGATACAAGTCATACTGCCTACCAGCATGTCATACTTTGGTTCGGCGGTATTGTTGGTTGAGACGATCCGGACCAACCTTACGCGTACTCTTACGCGAGACCGGTTCCCTCGACGTGCTTTGCACATAGATGGCTTGCGTAAGACTGTCTCTCCAACTTTAGTTGAACCAAGTGTGACTACGCCCGGTCCTTGAGAAGGTTAAAACGGAGTCTATTTGACGAACTATCGTTGTGGTTTTGATGCGTAGGTGAGATGAGTTCTTACTTAAGCCCGTAGCAGCCACGTAAAACTTGCAACAACAAAGTAGAGGACGTCTAACTTGTTTTTGCAGGGTATGTTGTGATGTGATATGGTCAAGGCATGATGCTGATTTTATTGTATGAGATGATCATGTTTTGTAACTAAGTTATCGGCAACTGGCTGGAGCCATATGGTTGTCGCTTTATTGTATGCAATGCAATCGCGATGTAATGCTTTACTAGATTACTAAACGGTAGTAATAGTCGTGGAAGCATAAGATTGGCGAGACGACAACGATGCTACGATGGAGATCAAGGTGTCGCGCCGGTGACGATGGTGATCATGACGGTGCTTCGGAGATGGAGATCACAAGCACAAGATGATGATGGCCATATCATATCACTTATATTGATTGCATGTGATGTTTATCCTTTTATGCATCTTATCTTGCTTTGATTGACGGTAGCATTATAAGATGATCTCTCACTAAATTATCAAGAAGTGTTCTCCCTGAGTATGCACCGTTGCCAAAGTTCGTCGTGCCCAGACACCACGTGATGATCGGGTGTGATAAGCTCTACGTCCATCTACAACGGATGCAAGCCAGTTTTGCACACGCAGAATACTCAGGTTATACTTGACGAGCCTAGCATATGCAGATATGGCCTCGGAACACAGAGACCGAAAGGTCGAGCGTGAATCATATAGTAGATATGATCAACATGATGATGTTCACCATTGAAAACTACTCCATCTCACGTGATGATCGGTTATGGTTTAGTTGATTTGGATCACGTGATCACTTAGAGGATTAGAGGGATGTCTATCTAAGTGGGAGTTCCTAAGTAATTTGATTAACTGAACTTAAACTTATCATGAACTTAGTACCTGATAGTATCTTGCTTGTTTATGTTGCTTGTAGATAGATGGCTCGTGCTATTGTTCCGTTGAATTTTAATGCGTTCCTTGAGAAAGCAAAGTTGAAAGATGATGGTAGCAATTACACGGACTGGGTCCGTAACCTGAGGATTATCCTCATTGCTGCACAGAAGAATTACGTCCTGGAAGCACCGCTGGGTGACAGGCCTGCTGCTGGAGCAACGCCAGATGTTATGAACGTCTGGCAGAGCAAAGCTGATGACTACTCGATAGTTCAGTGTGCCATGCTTTACGGCTTAGAATCGGGACTTCAACGACGTTTTGAACGTCATGGAGCATATGAGATGTTCCAGGAGTTGAAGTTAATATTTCAAGCAAATGCCCGAATTGAGAGATATGAAGTCTCCAATAAGTTCTATAGCTGTAAGATGGAGGAGAACAGTTCTGTCAGTGAGCATATACTCAAGATGTCTGGGTATAATAATCACTTGATTCAGATGGGAGTTAATCTTCCAGATGACTGCGTCATTGACAGAATTCTCCAATCACTGCCACCAAGCTACAAGAGCTTCGTGATAAACTATAATATGCAAGGGATGAACAAGACTATTCCCGAGCTCTTCGCAATGCTGAAAGCTGCGGAGGTAGAAATCAAGAAGGAGCATCAAGTGTTGATGGTTAACAAAACCACTAGTTTCAAGAAAAAGGGCAAAGGGAAGAAGAAGGGGAACTTCAAGAAGAACAGCAAGCAAGTTGCTGCTCAGGAGAAGAAACCCAAGTCTGGACCTAAGCCTGAAACTGAGTGCTTCTACTACAAGCAGACTGGTCACTGGAAGCGGAACTG
Source organism: Triticum monococcum (assembly GCA_034509565.1). Lineage (NCBI taxonomy): Eukaryota > Viridiplantae > Streptophyta > Magnoliopsida > Poales > Poaceae > Triticum > Triticum monococcum. The sequence goes on from CM067847.1 coordinate 705,810,780, forward strand.
CCCCAAGTATTTGGCGGATAAGAAGGATGGCAAAGTGAGCAAAGGTATATGTGATATACATGTTATTGATGTGTACCTTACTAGAGCTCGCAGTAGCACCTGGGTATTTGATACTGGTTCTGTTGCTAATATTTGCAACTCGAAACAGGGACTACGGAATAAGCGGACACTAGCAAAGGACGAGGTAACGATGCGCGTGGGAAACGGTTCCAAAGTCGATGTGATCGCGGTCGGCACGCTACCTCTACATCTACCTTCGGGATTAATATTAGACCTAAATAATTGTTATTTGGTGCCAGCGTTGAGCGTGAACATTATATCTGGATCTTGTTTAATGCGAGACGGTTATTCATTTAAATCAGAGAATAATGGTTGTTCTATTTATATGAATAATATCTTTTATGGTCATGCACCTTTGAAGAGTGGTCTATTCTTGTTGAATCTCGAAGATAGTGATACACATATTCATAATGTAGAAGCCAAAAGATGCAAAGTTAATAATGATAGTGCAACTTATTTGTGGCACTGCCGTTTAGGTCATATCGGTGTAAAGCGCATGAAGAAACTCCATACTGATGGGCTTTTGGAATCACTTGATTATGAATCACTTGGTACTTGCGAACCGTGCCTCATAGGCAAGATGACTAAAACACCATTCTCCGGTACTATGGAGAGAGCAACAGATTTGTTAGAAATCATACATACCGATGTATGTGGTCCGATGAATATTGAGGCTCGTGGCGGATATCGTTATTTTCTCACCTTCACAGATGATTTAAGCAGATATGGGTATATCTACTTAATGAAACATAAGTCTGAAACATTTGAAAGGTTCAAAGAATTTCAGAGTGAAGTTGAAAATCATCGTAACAAGAAAATAAAGTTTCTACGATCTGATCGTGGAGGAGAATATTTGAGTTACGAGTTTGGTATACATTTGAAAAATTGTGGAATAGTTTCGCAACTCACGCCACCCGGAACACCACAGCGTAATGGTGTATCCGAACGTCGTAATCGTACTTTACTAGATATGGTGCGATCTATGATGTCTCTTACTGATTTACCGCTATCGTTTTGGGGTTATGCTTTAGAGACGGCCGCATTCACGTTAAATAGGGCACCATCAAAATCCGTTGAGACGACGCCTTATGAACTGTGGTTTGGCAAGAAACCAAAGTTGTCGTTTCTTAAAGTTTGGGGCTGCGATGCTTATGTGAAAAAGCTTCAACCTGATAAGCTCGAACCCAAAGCGGAGAAATGTGTCTTCATAGGATACCCAAAGGAAACTGTTGGGTATACCTTCTATCACAGATCCGAAGGCAAGACATTCGTTGCTAAGAATGGATCATTTCTAGAGAAGGAGTTTCTCTCGAAAGAAGTGAGTGGGAGGAAAGTAGAACTTGACGAGGTAACTGTACCTGCTCCCTTATTGGAAAATAGTACATCACAGAAAACTGTTTCTGCGACACCTATGCCAATCAGTGAGGAAGCTAATGATGATGATCATGAAGCTTCAGATCAAGATACTACTAAACCACGTAGATCAACCAGAGTGAGATCCGCACCAGAGTGGTACGGTAATCCAGTTCTGGAAGTCATGATGCTAGATCATGATGAACCTACGAACTATGAAGAAGCGATGGTGAGCCCAGATTCCGCAAAGTGGCTTGAGGCCATGAAATCTGAGATGGGGTCCATGTATGAGAACAAAGTATGGACTTTGGTTGACTTGCCCGATGATCGGCAAGCAATTGAGAATAAATGGATCTTCAAGAAAAAGACTGACGCTGACGGTAATGTTACTGTCTATAAAGCTCGACTTGTTGCAAAAGGTTTTCGACAAGTTCAAGGGGTTGACTACGATGAGACTTTCTCACCCGTAGCGATGCTTAAGTCCGTCAGAATTATGTTAGCAATTGCCGCATTTTATGATTATGAAATATGGCAGATGGATGTCAAAACTGCATTCCTGAATGGATTTCTGGAAGAAGAGTTGTATATGGTACAACCAGAAGGTTTTGTCGATCCAAAAGGAGCTAACAAAGTATGCAAACTCCAGCGATCCATTTATGGACTGGTGCAAGCATCTCGGAGTTGGAATAAACGCTTTGATAGTGTGATCAAAGCATTAGGCTTTATACAGACTTTTGGAGAAGCCTGTATTTACAAGAAAGTGAGTGGAAGCTCTGTAGCATTTCTGATATTATATGTGGATGACATATTACTAATTGGAAATGATATAGAATTTCTGGATAGCATAAAGGGATACTTGAATAAAAGTTTTTCGATGAAAGACCTCGGGGAAGCTGCATACATATTAGGCATAAAGATCTATAGAGATAGATCAAAACGCTTAATTGGACTTTCACAATGCACATACCTTGACAAAATTTTGAAGAAGTTCAAGATGGATCAAGCAAAGAAAGGGTTCTTGCCTGTACTACAAGGTGTGAAGTTGAGTAAGACTCAATGCCCGACCACTGCAGAAGATAGAGAGAAAATGAAAGATGTTCCCTATGCTTCAGCCATAGGCTCTATCATGTATGCAATGCTGTGTACCAGACCTGATGTGTGCCTTGCTATAAGTTTAGCAGGGAGGTACCAAAGTAATCCTGGAATGGATCACTGGACAGCGGTCAAGAACATCCTGAAATACCTGAGAAGGACTAAGGATATGTTTCTCGTATATGGAGGTGACAAAGAGCTCACCGTAAGAGGTTACGTTGATGCAAGCTTTGACACTGATCCGGACGATTCTAAATCGCAAACCGGATACGTGTTTACTTTAAACGGTGGAGCTGTCAGTTGGTGCAGTTCTAAACAAAGCGTCGTAGCGGGATCTACATGTGAAGCGGAGTACATAGCTGCTTCGGAAGCAGCAAACGAAGGAGTCTAGATGAAGGAGTTCATATCCGATCTAGGTGTCATACCTAGTGCATCGGGTCCAATGAAAATCTTCTGTGACAATACTGGTGCAATTGCCTTGGCAAAGGAATCCAGATTTCACAAAAGAACCAAACACATCAAGAGACGCTTCAACTCCATCCGGGATTTAGTCCAGGTGGGAGACATAGAGATTTGCAAGATACATACGGATCTGAATGTTGCAGACCCGTTGACTAAGCCTCTTCCACGAGCAAAACATGATCAGCACCAAGGCTCCATGGGTGTTAGAATCATTACAGTGTAATCTAGATTATTGACTCTAGTGCAAGTGGGAGACTGAAGGAAATATGCCCTAGAGGCAATAATAAAGTTATTATTTATTTCCTTACATCATGATAAATGTTTATTATTCATGCTAGAATTGTATTAACCGGAAACATAATACATGTGTGAATACATAGACCAACAGAGTGTCACTAGTATGCCTCTACTTGACTAGCTCGTTAATCAAAGATGGTTATGTTTCCTAACCATGAACAAGGAGTTGTTATTTGATTAACGAGGTCACATCATTAGTAGAATGATCTGATTGACATGACCCATTCCATTAGCATAGCACCCGATCGTTTAGTATGTTGCTATTGCTTTCTTCATGACTTATACATGTTCCTATAACTATGAGATTATGCAACTCCCGTTTACCGGAGGAACACTTTGGGTACTACCAAACGTCACAACGTAATTGGGTGATTATAAAGGAGTACTACAGGTGTCTCCAATGGTAGATGTTGGGTTGGCGTATTTCGAGATTAGGGTTTGTCACTCCGATTGTCGGAGAGGTATCTCTGGGCCCTCTCGGTAATGCACATCACATAAGCCTTGCAAGCACTGCAACTAATAAGTTAGTTGTGAGATGATGTATTACGGAACGAGTAAAGAGACTTGCCGGTAACGAGATTGAACTAGGTATTGGATACCGACGATCGAATCTCGGGCAAGTAACATACCGATGACAAAGGGAACAACGTATGTTGTTATGCGGTCTGACCGATAAAGATCTTCGTAGAATATGTAGGAGCCAATATGGGCATCCAGGTCCCGCTATTGGTTATTGACCGGAGACGTGTCTCGGTCATGTCTACATTGTTCTCGAACCGTAGGGTCCGCACGCTTAACGTTACGATGACAGTTATTATGAGTTTATGCATTTTGATGTACCGAAGGTTGTTCGGAGTCCCGGATGAGATCACGGACATGACGAGGAGTCTCGAAATGGTCGAGACGTAAAGATTGATATATTGGAAGCCTATGTTTGGGCACCGGAAGTGTTCCGGGTGAAATCGGGATTTTACCGGATTACCGGGAGGGTTACCGGAACCCCCCGGGAGGCAAATGGGCCTATTGGGCCTTAGTGGAAAAGAGAGAAGGGGCAGCCCATAGGCTAGCCGGCCGAACCCCCCTTCCCTAGTCCTATTAGGACTAGGAGAAGGGGCCGCCCCCCCCTCTCTTCTCTTTCTCCCGAAGAGTCCTACTGGGAATAGGATTTGGGGGAAGGAGTCCTACTCCCGGTAGGAGTGGGACTCCTCCCTGCGCCTCCCTCCTAGCCGGCCGACCCCCTTGCCCCTGGCCTTTATATACGGGGGCAGGGGGCACCCCATAGACACACAACTTGATCCTTGAGATCGTTCCTTAGCCGTGTGCGGTGCCCCCTGCCACCAAATTCCACCTCGATCGTACCGTTGTAGTGCTTAGGCGAAGCCCTGCGTCGGTAGTACATCAAGATCGTCATCACGCCGTCGTGCTGACGGAACTCTTCCTCGACGCTTTGCTGGATCGGAGCCCGAGGAACGTCATCGAGCTGAACGTGTGCTAAGAACTCGGAGGTGCCGGAGTAACGGTGCTTGGATCGGTCGGATCGGGAAGAAGACGTACGACTACTTCCTCTACGTTGTGTGATCGCTTCCGCAGTCGGTCTGCGTTGGTACGTAGACAACACTCTCCCCTCTCGTTGCTGTGCATCACCATGATCTTGCGTGTGCGTAGGAAATTTTTTGAAATTACTGCGTTCCCCAACAGCTATGGCTTGCGGCGGGCACAAAGTTGTTGTTGTGTGTCGATGATATGTTGATGTCGGCCGCTACCATAGAGTTTTCGGAGGATGTGTATGATTCACGCAAGCCGGACAACGCCGGGGACTCACTTGAGGAGGCAACCAACATGTGACAGCCATCCGAGGCAAGCCGACCGCATCTCTCCTGGACACCACCAGCCATGACAGCGGACGGGATATCATCTGATTTCTAAAACTTCAAAGACACGGGACGAGATGGGAGATGGGCCGACGCCACCGTTGGCCGCCCGGGGCTTTGTCCGGCGACTCCGGCCGACGACGACAGGAGGCGCCTGTGTCGGCGGGAATGGGGGCCTGCCCGAGTCGCCGTAGCAGGGAACGCCGGGGTGTTTCGAGAGTTAGGGATGTGTGTGGCTTCTCGGAGCTTCACTTTAGTAGGTTTATGTTTTTTGTGGATGGATGTATCATGTACTCTACCATTTTGCATTTCCTTTCATTTCACATCGATCTCTGTTTGTTTCTTCACTCCCCCATGCCTTATTTTCTTCTTAACTAACCCAACCACGTTGTACTTTCCTCGGTTCTTTTCTTACTGCCACCACGTTACTTACTTACGCACACTCTTCTTGGCTTTCTTTATTTATACAAGCCACGATACTTATCATGTACTCTACCATTTTGCATTACCCTTCATTCCACATCGATCTATATTTGTCTCATCCTCCCCCATGCCATATTTTTTCTTGATTAACCCAACCACATTGTATTGTCTTTGTTTTTCCTAACTACCACAACAGTACTTACACATACTCCTGTTGGCTTTCCTTATTTATACAAGCCGCTCTCCCTCTCCATCACCAGAAGTGCTAACTATTACTGTGTTGTGAACTCAATTTGACTATTTGAGAATGTAATTTCTTATTCGGAGTTGAGATACAAATTCCTCGGTTATAACATTTCGACCATAGTAACCCCTGAAACAGAAGTGGCCGGCTGACTCCTAATGTTAGTAGATCTAGAGGTCATCTTTTGTGGGCTCTTTGCTCCAATCTTAACCTGGTATGGGAGGTATTGGGGAAATTAGAGATTCTAGTGTGAAATCTGAACCATGGAGCAAGCTCTGGTTGCCCACTGAACAGTCCGATGACCAAACAAATGAAGTAGTCATACGGGAGGTATTGGGAAAATTAGAGATGCAAGTGTGGAATCGATTAAGTGTTTCTTCTAGACTCTGTAATGATCATGAAGCATTGTAACGACCCAAGGGACAGCAGGGAATCGGAAATCAATGTATCTAACCAGAAAACACTGTAGCATGAGTTTTTCATCAGTTCTTCAAAAATATTTTTACAGATTCTAATTAACTTTTGAAAAGTAGAACTTTTTTTTATAAACTAGACCACATTTTTTAAATTTTGGAACAAAATAGTACACGGGAACATTTTTCCAACATGCTAAACGTTTTTTTTCTTCTGAAAAACCAAACATGTTCCATAATTCTGTATATTTTTTGAAAACACAAACATTGTTTCAAATTGCAATCATACCGTAAATTTACAAAAAAAAACCGCACATTTTTTCCAAATAATGAACATTTTCTAAAATGAACCAACATTTTTGTAAAATATGAAAATTTATAGCATTTGCTGAACAGTTCTTGATAAGAACAATGTTTGAAAACACGAATATTTCTTCAAATATCTTTCCTCCATTCCAAAACACATATTCTGGAACGGAGGAAGTAATATTGTTTGAAAATAGAACAAAAATGAAATTCAGAATTTTTTTGCAGTAAGAGCATTTTTTCAAATTCCCAAACTACTTTTGAACACAGGAGCATGTTTCAACTTTGTGACCATTTTTTTAAGATCATTTTTTGAATTTGTGAACAAATTTTGGAAACAGGAACATTCTCTAAAAATCCAAATAGTTTTCAAATTCCTAAGAATTTTATGAATTCGGAACAATTTTCGAAAACTCCAAATATTTCATAAAAAGGAAAACATAAAAAGAAAAAAGAAAAGAAAAATAGTAAAAAAACAGAAAATCAGTCAAGAACCTTTTAGAAGGTTCCCAAAACCGGCCAGGTACCTTCTAGAAGGTTCCAAAAACCAGTTGTTGTAACTATTTTTTGTTATCGACGATATCTACCCAAATGGGCTGGCCCATACTAGTCTGTTCGGCCGCTTGCATTGCACGAAGCACCGGCAGTTTGCCACATTATGCGGCAAATAGGGAATGCCGGACAAAATGTCTAGTTTTCGCATTGAGGGAGACAAGCGAGCATGCGACTTGGTCATCCCATCTAGCTAGTCTCGGTTCTTGCCAAAGCTTAGGCTTCCTTTGGTTTATAGGGTAGGAATATCATATGAATAGGAAAATCATAGGATGTAAGGTGGCATGCATCTCACTTCCTATAAGGAAAGAGATGTCACTTGATTTATAGGATAGGATTTTTTTTCCATTGAGTCTAGGCTAATATTTTTTCCCTTTTAAATGTAAAGGATTGATTCCTATCCTATATAGGCATAGGAATTAATTCCTACAAACCAAAGAACTCCATAGGAATTTTTCCTACAAAAATTCTGTCCTCTAGAAATCCTACAAGATTCCTCCAAATCAAAGGAGGCCTTAAAGTAGATGGAGACAACAGAGAAAGTTCCAAGGGTTCAATGAGACCTCCTACTTGACGCCCCCGTGGGTCTACTAATTGTGGCTGCGCTGAAGCCAAGGCCGGCCGACTATGGCCCATGAGGATTTTTTTTTCTGTTCGGTATTCAGTCGGGCTTTCACCCAAAAACTGTTGTTTTTTAGGAGATATATATTTTAAAACCAAAAAATTAAATAGTAAAAATTGCTCATTAGTGATTTATAATAAAATATTGTTTATTGAAAAACCTCACCATATATTCAAAATATGTTCAGTGCGTTTTAAAAAACTATCAATATATCTAACAACAGAACCTTGCTTCGGTACACCCCCTAGAAAATTTTACGGGATTTTGATGTAGATTAAATATGAAGATTAGAAGTACCCCTTCGATCAAAAAGGGTAATATAATCTTTTGTATCCAAATCAATCTATGAAATATGTGTTATCTGTGGGCTAATATGGAGATAGCATTTCTTAGTAATTTTAAGATTTGTGCAAACATTTGGGGAAAGGGGAGTATACCGGAAAAAAACTCATAACAAAAATGATCATTGTGTATTGAGAAAATGTTCAGTATGTATTTGAAAAATGTTCAGTGTATACTATAAAGGTTCATTGTGTATTTGAAAAAATGTTCACCACATACTGGACAAAGTTCACTGTGTATTGCAAAAACTATTAAAAATGTGCAAAAATAAGAAACAAGAAAAACCAAAATTTGAAAATAAAACTTGAATAAAAGAAAGCCGAAATAGAACAACCGTTACGTGGGCCGGCCCTTCTAGAGGAGTCTTCATGGAAGCCTCAACTATAATGACGCACGCGGCTGTCATATAGGATTGCTCGGGTTCTGGAGACCAATAAACTACATCTGGTCAAACAAGAGCTAGACCACTTCCAGTTCCCTTCTAATTTTGCCCGCTAGTCAGCCTTCTTTGGCCCGAAAGTGCGCCAAAGACAAACCATTCTCACACCTAGCTCAATCCACTAATAGACACGGAGTTGAAGCAAACATAATTTTGCTCTTTCAAGGGCCCATCTACTATCCAACAATCCATCAACTATATTTAATAATTTCCATTATGCATTTGATGCTTCGTTCCCAACTTGAAGTAATGCTTAACTTCTGAATGCTTTTACACAACTAGGACCGTCATCCGGGTCTTGCTTTCAAAAAGCTTAGTTCTTGAAATATATATTTCACTCTGATCATATCTACCTAGACTACCTACTAACTTCGGGCAGTTTCCATATCGATGTTCTCATCTAACTGATTTTCATGAGCAGGGTGTTAACCATATAATGCATCATCGTTGACATTGCTTTTGTGATCAGGTAGCTATGGTTCTTCGTTCTCGTACCATTCAGCCATATAGTACGTCAGCATCATCATTGCTTTCATTAATAGGAAGAAACTGCGAAAACACTTCCAGACATTGTGATGGATACCAAGGCAAGCACTTCTAGATCTAAAATGAAGACACACATGATGGGACCAATTGGCTACTAATAAAATGGTCTATTCGGCAATATTCAGTAGTAGTCATGTACTACAGCAAAATAAAAATCCACCAATTGTTTTGCTAACTGTGTATGAATATGCACATTGTGTATTGTGTACTTGTTGGTGCAATTAAATAAACAAAAAATGGGCTGATGCTTAATATGGGGTAAAGAGACTACTCCAAAGACTTGGCAAATCTGCCCAAATTAGCATGCGTGTTTGCAATGCAATAATTTTACAAGAATAGCTCAGTTTTGGTAGAAAGGATATGCAATCTCTCTACACGCAAGCTGGCACTAATGTGGCCCTCGCTCCCTTCTATTCAAAGTACTTTCATGTACTTCGCCTTATTTACTATGGGTTTTTTTGTAGAAGAAAAAAACTCTTCATTTCTTCACCTACTGGTCTACCACCTATTTATTTACACGACTTCATCGTGCCTTCTTTATTTAAGCAAGTCATTCTCCATTGCATCGCTGGAAGTGGCCAACTACTATAGTTTCAAGTTTGAGTTCAAACACAAACAAATCAGCAGCTCAGACAACTAAGGGCAGTAATTTATGAACAAGATAGTCAACATGCCTTCCATGATAGACGAGGATCGAGAATTGGTTTGTCTTTTGCTAGCTCATTGAGCTGATCTTACTTTGGCATGAGAGGTACCAGGACAAGTAAATGTGCAGTACTCTGATGTTGTCCCTTCTTTTAACCAAGCAATACGAGACCTTTGCAGTTCCTGAGCTTCTTCTAACCAAGCCTTATAAGATAGTTTTTGCTCCATCCCATGCAGCTAGATCCTGAGCTTCAGTTTAGTAGGTTTATGTTTTCTAGTGGACTGATGTTCATGCACCATTTTCCATTTCCCTTCATTCCACGACGGCCTTTGTTTGTCTCTTCACTCCGCCATGCCTTATTTTCTTTTTAATTACCCAACCACAATGTACTCTCTTCGGTTTTTTCTAACTACCACTACGTTACTTGCACACACACCTCTTGGCTTTCTTTATTTATACAAGCCACTCTCCTCTCCATCACCTGAAGTGCTAACTATTACTGTGTCGTGAACTCAATTTGAGAATGTGATTTGTAGTTCAAAGTTGAGATACAAATTCCTTAGTTAATTAGCCTCTGGACCATAGTAACTTCTGGAACGGAAAGTGGGCGGTCACTGCTAATGTTAGGAGACCTTGAGCTCATCTTTTGTTGGCCCCCTAATCTTAACCTAGTATGAGACGTATTGTGAAAAATAGAGATGCTAATGTGGACTCTGCCCATGGAGCAAGCTTTGGTAGCCCACTAAGCATAGGTGGGCTACCTGCGGGCTACCTCCGATAATATATATCTTACCATTCAATATGTATAGGGATTTGCACCCCTACATTAGCATGTTTGTATTTTTTTGTTATAGTTTGTTTTTTAATATAAGCAATATAAGGAGGTATTCTCTACACAGCCTGTCCCCCTCTTGGCCTACTCATCCCATGCTTCTGTGCCAACCCCCAACAACCAATAACTACATCATCATTAACTCGTGAATCACATGCATGCGGATTTTGTTGAGCCCAGAGTTTTGAGTCATGAAACACATCTAATATTCAGTTTGGACCAAGTTTTTAAGCTGTAATATTATTTCAACTTTAAAAATATCTTTTACAAGATTATTTTTTACCAGTTTCAACTAGAGAAATAATTTATGTGTAATGCATTTAAATAATTTCCAAGATTTAGTAATGTGAAATAAAATTTGTTTCCCATAAGTTATGTGATTTCTATAAAAACTGAGAATCTCATCATGGGATAATTAACATAAATAGGGGATTTCAAGGTTGTTAAGCTTTCAATTAAAAAATGAAAATTCCAATATTGTAATTCTTCAAAATTTCATGGTATAAATTCCATGACATTACATCTTTCTTTATTTTTATTTCTAGTGAAAACCCAAAAACTTCATGATAATGGTTCTAAAAATTAATCTTTGGACTTTTACTCAAAAAAAAACTAATCTCAAGACTTTTTATCCAATAAAAATAGACTGTAGCAAACCAAAAAGCAATGTACCCAACCCGAAAACACAGATCGAAAACACAGCAACGCGTGTTTCATGTTCGATTCTTCAAGCAATATTTAAATATCCAAATCGTTTTTCAAAATGTTAACTTTTTTAGGAAATTCAGACACATTTTCAACAAATTGAACATCTTTTGAAGACGGGAACATTTTTTGAAAGAAGTGAACATTTTTTCCGAAACCCAAACATGTTTTGGAAACATAAAATAATTATCAAATTTGCCAACTTAAAAACATAAAGAAAATCAAAACACAAACATTTTTTCAACAAAATTGATTAATTTTAAGAATATTTTTCAAAAACATGAACATTTCTTTAATAATTTGAACATTATTTGAAACATGAGAAATAGTTGAAAATGCAAACAATTTTCAAATTAAAAATATTTTTAAAAATTCCGGAACCACTTTGAAAATGGGATAATTTTATGAATTTTTGAATATTTTTTGGAAAATGGAACATTTATTGAAATTCCGGATAATTTTGATCATTTATAAAAAAATCATGAATTTGTGAACAATTTTCTAAAATTTCAAATATTTAAAAAGTGGTAAATTGGAAAATAAAAGAAAAGAAAAGAACAAATAAGAAACAATAAAGAAAAAATTGAAAAACCTATTAGGAACCTTCTACAAGGTTCACAAAGACGAATAATATTAGTAGTTTTTTATTTATGCAAATGGGTCGGCCCATTCCTGATCGCTCGGCCGCTTCCGTTGTGCGAATAGGGAAAGGAGCCACGCATTCACATAGAGGGAGCCGAGTGAGCAACTGACATGGCCGACCCATTTAGCTAGTTTGGGTCCTTTCCAAAGCTTCTACTCCCTCGGTCCGGAAATACTTGTTGGAGAAATGGAGGTATCTAGATATATTTTAGTTTTATATATATCTAGTTTTATCCGTTTCTTTCAAACTACATCTGGAAACTCACTAGTAGAAAATAGGGCTTTGGTCCAAGCTCAATTTATACATTAATCCCGGTTGCACTATAAACCGGGACTAATTTAGTCTCGGTTTGAGCCACGAACTAGGACTAAAGGGTGTGACTCCAACCGGGACTAAAGGTTAGACCTTTAATCCCGGTTCGAGCCATGAACCGGGACTAAAGGGGCTGAGACTTAGCTGGCACTAATGTGGCCCTCGCCCTCTTCTACTCAAAGTAGTTTCATGTACTCGCTTTATTTAGTTTGATTTTTTTGAAGAAAAAAATTATGTCTTCATTTCTTCAACTACTGGTCTACCACCTATTTATTCACACAACTTCATCTTAACTTCTTTATTTAAGCAAGTCATTCTTCCTTGCAGCGCCGGAAGTGGCCAACTACTATCGTTTCCAGTTTGAGTGCAAACACAAACAACTCAACTGCTCAAACAACTAAGGGCACTCATTTCTGAACAAGATAGTCAATATGTCTTCCATGATAGACGAGGATAGAATCGGTTTGTCTTTTGCTAGCTCATTGAGCTGATCTTACGTTGGCATGAGGGGTACCGGGACAAGTAAAATCGCAGCATACTCAAGAGATGGAAAAAATCAAACAAGATTTCGTTTTTGCTTGTACATGATGATGTACGAACATCTCGGACACGCCAGCTGCCAATAAGCAACACACAGTGCCATCGACCTGTTAACTTCATAAAAATAGCATCCTTACACATGCTTGGATGGCCAGACAGTTTCATGTGATTAGACCAACACACGAGACCTGTGCATCCAGTTCTGTATATGCCTTCACCCTGAATGTAATGCATCTGATTACTACTTAGAGTTTTTTTCATCCACAACGGAATGCATCCTTTTGTTATTCATCTGAATGTAATCTTGTGGTCGTGCTCGCTCTCGTCTGCTCTCTTGCCTGCACATCGTAATTTTAGGAGCGTCATTGTGCAGACATGCTTCAGCTTTCTGGTACTACTTGAAAGTTTTTTTGTACCCACCTCCTTTTTCCATCCGTGTTTGTGCAAACAGATAGTAGAATACAAAGAGGTATAAGTCCAGACTACCCGTATTAGTCACAGACAGTGCTTTCTCAGCTCACAGTGCCCCTACATCCTTTATGAACAGTAAATTAAAAAAAAGGAAACAAATAAAAAAAACTGAAACTCTGCAACAGCAAATATGATCAAACTTTGTAGGTGGTTCCAAGTTTTCATGCCAAAAAAACATCCGAGGAGTTCTACACAAGAAAAAGATTTCAACGCTTGAAGTTTTGAGCACTTATAGCACTGAAATCTGAAACTCCTGATATTCGAGGAGCTATACATGACATTTTGTTATGAAAACTTGCAGGAAACTACAAAGCTTGACCATATTTGATGTCGCAAAGTTTCAGACTTTTTAAAAAAATCTATTCTTTGAATTTATTGTTCATAGAGGGTGTAGGGGCATCCGGGAGCTATCGCACATTTCTCATTAGTCACGATCAAACAACAACAATAATTTGCCAGTTTTTGACTCGTTCAAGGTCTTGATTGTGCCAATATTTTGATTTATCTCAAAGATAAGACGACTCTAGGGCTGGCGGAGTAGTCTTTGCCCCACATTTTTGTTTCACTCGTACCGTGCCATCATTTGCCCCCTATACCAGAGTTTTGTGGCTACAAGAGAAGATTGGACGTGAAATAGGTGTGCATCACTAGATTTTTTTGTATGCGATGTGTATAACACAGAGTGACATAACATTTGACATGAGAACTCCCACTAGCACATGATCCTTACTAGTGGCGTGTGCAAAACCCTACTAGCGGCATGTGCGCGGCACATCACTAGTATCGTGACACTGGTAAGCTGTGGTCAATAGAAAATGGCAACATCGTTCATTAGAAAAATGGCAATGAAGTTCATTAAAAAATGACAATTTTGTTCACAAGCATACATTAAACAAGCTATTTTTCTTGCGCCTTATTGTTCTATGTAATGGTGCTCTCGGTTGAGTCTATGTTATCGGTGGGGCTGAGGTTTCTCCATGTCGTAGCACTTGATTTGAGAGGTGCTCTGGCTGTCGCTTATCTGGTGGGTGCCATCGTTGTATGGTGGGCTGCCTCCGACACTGTGGTTGAAGAATTTTTAAAGCTATGCTTCTCATCTTGCGTGCAGTCTTTAGTTTGAGTTTCTGTTGACAGTTTGGCACATTACATTTACTTCAGTTATGATGGGAAATTCCGAGTTCCTAACAGTGGTGGCTTGTGAATGGTGGCATGTGTTCTTGCTTTCTTTAGCCATCTGCATTGCTTTGACGCGTTGCTGAAATAGGAGTGGACAATTGCATGATAAAAAAAAAGGAGCTACTGTGGTATCATCCATTGTTTACCATGAGAATTTTGTGCAAAGATATTTCTTCCATTACATGGCGATATATACATTGGGTGCTTGGCAGCTACTGTGGTATCATCCATTGCTGCCATGGACTGTTTTGATAGGCTTAACTGATGTTCCTGCTCTTGTAATTGCATACCCAACTATTTGGAACTAGTGACGATCCTTTCCATTGCCTCGTTAAGTTAAGCGAATATTTGCATTTTAGTTCTTTGTTTCGATTGGGCTTTTGCCCAAGCCATTCGGCGCAAAGGGTCATCTCATACACAAGAATTATGTGAGTGTGTGTGAGAGAGAGAGAGGAGAGCATGAAGAGGCCTAAAGACTGACAAGTGGTTGTAGTAACCATACACAGTAGGATAGCGTTCGATATGCACTTTGCATTGACGGCCTCAAAATAATGAATATGAAACGCACTTGATATGCATTATAACGACTGTTGATACAGGGACTCTAGACCAGCGCCGGCAGGTCCAGCTTGCAAACAGTGGCAAAATGAAGCGGGCATGTGCGAGACGAGTCAAGGAGAAAATCCGGATTCCCTTTAAAGGCCCGCGTTGGTACACCACATGCACCCCCTCAGTGGGCAGCATGCCATGCCACGCCACGCAGCACATGGGAGGAAAGAAGATCTAAGCCAAAAGCAATAATGCGATGGCGGGAAACACACTTAAATTTTCATTCATTCACTCACTCATTCATTGGGAGGGCTTACAAACGCAGCAGCGTCACATCGCCGTAATTACTACGTACTACTCCTAGCAACAGTAGTACTCGTAACAGTAATAATTGTATACAGAAGGCGGAGGAGTACAGCAGGAAGAACTAAGAAGAAGACTAAAAAACATCCATTATTTTCCTGTTAATGATAGATATTCTAGTTGTAATGCTCTGCTCTGATCGTGGTTTGGATTTGGATTAGGATTAGAGATGGGAGTGGAGTGATCAGAAGACCAGCTTCCGGCGCGGGAGGCGGAGGCGGTCGGCCTCGGCGAGCTCGCAGATGGCGTCGGCCACCAGGTCCTTGAACAGCAGCCGCTCGATCTGCAGCACGGCGTCCGCCGCCTCGGCGCTCGGCGACCACCGCCGGTCCGCCGCCAGGTCGCGCAGGATGGCTTCGCTAGTTTGGTCGTTCAGATCGTCGCCGGCCGCCTGCCCGGCCGGCTCCATGGCGCGCTGCACCTCCGCCCAGACGTGCCGCAGGAGCTCCTCGCCGCGGAGCCACGCGACGGGCTCCGACGGGTGCGCGCACCGCCACCGGTCCAGCGCCTCCGCCGCCGCGCCGCACAGCAGCCTGCGGTGCTGCCACGTGTCCTCGCCACGCCGGCGCCGCTTCTCCACCGTGCGGTACACGTCATCCGGGCTCCTCATCCGGTCCGACAAACAGACGACTTCTGCCACGTAGGCGAAATCGGGGTCACTGGCCTCCGGTCCGACCAGCCACGCCTCGGGGACCACCTCGTCGTCGTCCTCGGGAAAGGGCAGAGAGGCGACCGGCCGGGGGCTCGGGGCTCTCCGGCCCATCCCCCGCTTCGACCCCGACGACGACGGCGAGTCCTCGTCGGCGAGGAAGGTTGCCGCGTCGAGCACCGACACCGGGCTCGGCTGCTGGTCGGCCGCCGCGTCGCCGGCGCCGGTGAACGCCTCGATGCTGCTCAGCAGCTTGTCGCAGCGCTCCAGCAGGCCGCGGTCCGTTCTCGGGTCGTCCACCAGACGTGCCCGCTGCCGCTGCAAAAATGGACAGACATGTGAGAAAACGTTGCACGATCTCCTCTCAGCAGAGAGTTACCACCTTGTGTGCTGATGCTTACCTCCATGTCCCAACGGGAGGAGGCACTGGCACTGACAGAGCTGCTGCTGCCGCCGTCCGAGAAGATGGTAGACGCGTCGTCGTCGGGAAATAGACTGTGAGCACCGTGGCGGGCAATGCGGGGGCGGATGCTTGGGAGCTCGGCGTTGTTCGGCTTCTTGAGGGGCAGGTGGCGCTTCTCCGGGGAGGATGTGCGGCGCTGAGGGGACTGCGGGCCGCGTCGCGCCGGGGAGGCCGGGCTCCGCGCGGGGGACGCCGCGCGGTCAGGAGAACGCGGGCGGCGGGCATTGTCGACCTGGACACGTAGTCGCCTTGTGGGAGAGGTTGGAGGCTGCGGCGGCCGAGAGGATGGGCGCATGACGACGATGGGAGGCGGATGGTTGCGCACGGACAATGGCGGCATCGGAGTGCTGTGGCGGAGGAGGCCTTTGAGCTGGAGCGCTTCCAGGATTTGCTTGAGCGTCTCGAGATCTCTGGCCGGCTCGGCGATGCCACGCTTGCGGAGGCGCCGGTCGATCTCGCCGCAGAGCGCGATCTCGCCGCGCCCGGCGCTCGGGTCGACGCGCTTCGCCGGCTCGGGGAACACCTCGCGCGCGTCGAAGTGGCTGCTGCGCCTCTGCAGCGCCGCCGCCCTGTGGAAGGCCGGATCCGGCGACTGCCGCTGTGCCAGCGCCGCCTCAGCCATCGGGGACGACGGCCGTTGCGGAAGCAGCGCCGGCTTCTCGAAGAAAGACGGGTCGACGAACCGGAAGCGCGCCGGGTCGCGCGGCACACGCTCGGACGCGGACCGCCTGAGCTCGCCACCCCGAGCGGCGTGCTGGCCGTCCTCCTCGTCCGCGGCGCCGTGCGGCAGCGCGTCGAGCCCCATGAGCCGCGCGACGACGCTGGGCGAGCCCGCCACGCCAGGGGACGGCGGCGCCGCCGTCCTGATGTTGTCCCGCTGCCGGAGCTTCCCCCTGGCGTCGACCACCGCGCGGCTGTCGAGCGAGAGGCGCGGCAGCCTCCAGGACGCGGCCGCGCCGCCCCGGTCCTTGAGGTCCAGCGGCGGGAGCTGGAGCGACGGCCTCGGCGCGGCGGGCGGCGTCATCTCGGGCGACGACGGGAGCGGCGTCGCCCGGTCCAGCGGCATCGACATCTCCGACGGCGTCGCCGACCCCTGATTGACAGTCCAAGAAGCATCGCCATTAATCGACCGACGAGCGAGGGACAAGAAAAGAAAAGCGGGGCGGGTGCACGTACGCTGGAGGAGGAGGAGAGGAGGCGGCGGGGGTGGTGGCAGAGGCGGCGCTTGCCGGAGAGGACGTGCGGGCGGTCGAAGAGGTGGAGGAAGCCGGCCATGCAGCCCTGGTGCACGGGCCGCTCCTCCTCGTCCGCGCCCATGGCGACCATCTCCGTCCGCCCCGCCACGCTTCGTCTCGTCTCCTTGCCTGGCGTAGCGTGCGGGTGTGCGGGTGGGTGGGGGGACTGCGGCGCTCCGGGTGCCTGCCTCGCACGCCGCTTTTGGTGGGCGCGTCTTAAAGCGGCCCGCACCAGCCTGCGCCTTTGACTGGGAACGGACGAAAACCATGTGGCAGTCGCGCGGGCGCGCATGTGCGGGCCGCGTGCGCGTGCGTGCCGTGACGCCGCCCCGGCGCGCCCATTGGCGCGCGGCGGGCATGCCCTGCGTTTTCAACCGCGAGCCGCAGAGGTAAAAACCGAGATAAAAAACCCAGTGTTTACAGTTGGAGTCAGTCAGGCAGGCAGGCAGCGCAGCGTGGCGCCGCGCAGGCCCTGCCGGCGCGCCCCGCCCCGCCCCGCCCGACATGGCCGCGTGCACGGGAGCGTGCCCGCCCGCCCGCCCGCTTGCCCCCAGCGGCATGTATAGCATGCAGTTTCCGTTTCCTCGGCGACGTTGCTTCATGTGTGCAAGCAAGGCTGGCTCCCGGTACAGTCGGAGCACGCCAGTTACTGCAGTACCACCACCCACTCTACTACTACCACTAGCAGTACTGTGAATGGTACTCGTAGATGCTCCATTCACCGCCCCTGCCAAGCGCCCCAGGCAGAGTAACAAACAAAGAACGTTACCGTTACTCTAGCCTAAGCCATGAGCTACACGGAGCGGCAGAGATACTCCCACCGGGCATGATTATCAGTGTTGGATACGCGCGCTGCCGGGCCCAAGGATCCGGGCAGCAACGCCTCTTTTTCTTTCCAGTTTTTTACCGCCACCTTGCGTAGTGCTGCGGCATCGCCTCACCTTTTCCTCGAAGCCGGCGCGCGCCCCACTTGCACGCACGCAGATGCAGAGGTGGTGCGCTGGTGCTGCATGTACGTACGCACTACGTGCACGCACCGCACCGGAAACATTTACCGGAAGGAGAGTATTTTAACCTGGGGACGCATGTGGTGGCGCGGTCTTTCCAGCGGGAAAGGTGAGGGGGGACGGTCAAGTCGGTCAGACGGGGTGAGGTGCGCCGATCTGGGCAGCGATCCGGGTGACGCACGGGAGCATGTGTGTCCACCCGCCTGGCATGTGCTGCTGCTGCGTCCCGTCCGCCTGGCCTTACCCGATCCCGCGATGATGCCTTGCTTGCGTAATGCGGGGCTAGCGCAGCGGTGCTGCACATGGCCGTAAAGGTGGGGATCGCAGAGTCCCTATGGAGGGGAGGGGAGGGGAGGGGAGATGAGGTGGGTTCTTTCTGCGAAAAAGTGGGAAAAGTGTGTAAAAAGAGGTTTCGGATAAGATCCCGTGTGGGGGATTTGTTGTTGTATTTGTATTTATATTTTTTCTCTTTGTAAGTTTTTTTGTCATGTATATAATTTTCCTAAACTTTTGCATGAAACGTTATGTGAAAATAAATGAAAATGCACAGCCGAGTCATATTGTTTTTGGTGGGTCGAGGCACGGGCCATGCTGAAAAGCGGTGGTTCGGGTGGCTCGCAGACGGCGGCTCCGGTGGAGGCGAATAGGAGGGGAGAGCTAAGTTTATGGTTTTTGACTCGAGGATAGGCTTCGTGGAGGGCGGATGAGAGGATTGGGGGGGGGGGGGGGGGGGGGGGGGGGGGCGTGCACGTGCTTGCCGTTGGCGTTTGCGTACCCTCTCATGGAGGAGGAACACGGCAGGCGACATGCTAGGTAGGCTGGGCTGGCCCATGCAAGAAGGTAAGTGGCCCATGTGGTCTTAGGTTTAGTTGGGTCCACGAGGTTAGGATTTTTCCGTTTTGTATTTACACTGGATAGAATAGGGTAGGGTAGAAATTATTTCGAGGTCCAAATGGACTCCAAAAAATAAAAAAAATGTGGCATTTTTGGATTATTCTAAATTAAATCACCACTAAAATAATCAAAGGTTTGGATAATGTTTGACAGTGTTTTCGAAAATAAATTTCAAAAAGGGCATTTTGGCAATTTAAAGTAGAGGCAGATGCTAGGGCTGTGCTAAATAATGAAATATTATGTGGAGCCCCAAAATATTATTAGAAGAGAATGTGTAAAGATTGGACTCCATCTTAATGTCCAAGACCAAAAGGGAAAATGGTTTGATAAAACCATATTCATAACAATTTAAAAAATAGTTTTGGGTGTTCAATATTTTTGTCATGCATTTGGGATTATTGCAATGTGAAATGGTGCATGGTGTCGTGACGATGCAAAAATAAAATATTTCATTTATTTGAGTAGGCCATTACTCAGGGATGTGGCATTTATCATCTAAATGTCAATTGGATTTTGTTTTTCTATTCTAGCCCTAGAATTCATAGCTCCCATCAAAAGTGATACACTTACACAATTTTTGAACATATCATGGCCTAATATATCTTTTACTTAGAATTTGGTCAGCCCTTGTCTTGCGTCAAGGCAGGTCCTCTTGGGCTAACAAGGTCGGATGAACTCCGCTGGAATCTAACACAAGTCGGGGATTGTACAGTAGATTCTATGTGCCATGCGCTTACACACTCCAAGGTTCTGCTAGATAGGGGGGAATATTTGAAAGTCGAATGTACCTCTAGAAATCAAAAAAAATTCTTGAGGTACCTTCACAAAGCTCTGACTGCCACAAAATTTTCTATGTAAAGTATGATGCTCAAAATATGTACCTATTCTAAACTAGTCGAAAGAAATGTGATAATGGGCTTGACTAAATCAAATTGTGCCAAAATCTCTGACGATTTATGTGAAAAAAGTAGTGTCCACGTAGGAAGGCACGTCACTTCAATTGGTCAGATCTAAAATGCTACTTGACGTTAGTCCATGACAGTTTGCTCTGTCATATAAAGGCTTGGACCTAGTTTGGGCCGTGTGTGCCTGGGGCAGACCCGTGACAGTCAAGGACCGTCATGGAAGGTGTGCTCTCAAATTATGACGCAATATACATAATGGATTTGAAATCCGTCATGACCGATCATGCTTGACAGTTTTTCACTACTTGGTGACAGAATAGAACTGTCATGGATTAATAGATTTCTTGTAGTGAAAGGACAACCCTACAAGCTGCAATTAGCAGAAAGTAGAAAGTGGTACTTTTGTCACTATGATCACACAATTAAACATCTTTTTTCCAATGTGAATCTGTGCTTGCAGCATGGTCATTGGTCATCGAGGTTTGCATCCAACTTGTATCTCCAATATTGCCAACATGTTTGGCCACTAGCTAGATGAGGTTCCGCACAAGTTTTGCGGGCTTTATTAGGGTGGCAGCACCAACCTTGATTTAGTCGCTATGTCTATATCGACAGAATTTGATTTTAATGGTAAAAACCCATCTCCTCCACAACCTATCTACAAGTGTAGGCTCCATCTCCATTTGTGGTCTTCTCTACAACTATTGGAGTACCGATCACTGTTTTACATCGGTGTGTGTGCGTGAATGGAGCATGTGTGATTCATAGCTCTTATATTTCTAAGGTTAACATGGGAATTCTCTAAGAGGTTTTCCCTTGAAGAAAAAACATTGAATGAAACCACTCGTGTTTTAACCCCACATGAGTGGCAACATAGTTTTCGAATAGCCCCCTACCCACTTCCCACCCCTACGCCTTAGGCTTAGTTTCTGTATGCTTTGACTTTGATTTTTTTCTTCTCCTAGCCTCACTTTCTTCGCCCTTCCTGTCTCCTCTGCTCCTCCCATTTCCACCTCCTTGGCCCCTCAATCTTCCAGATCTAGCGGCCTCGCCGTCTGGGGATGTGAGAGAGGGGGTGGTCGCCTCATCATTTTTCTCTAGTAGTAGTTGTAATCCTTGAGACCCTATTGGCTGTAGGGCTTTTACCTGTGTCCAATAAACTAGACCAATCCCCATCGTTCTTCTTCGTTGCGCATCGTTCTTGCCATGGTGGCTGGGATGGAGGCTATGATTGGACTTCGGAGCAGATCTGAGGCCCTGTGTTGGGCTTTTGTCGGTGTTGTCTCATTTCCTCGGCTAGGTTCCTGTCCTCTCTGCGAGTCTACCATCGTGGTAGTGGATGCGTCTTCAGAGATGGTAGGCTGTTGGTCAACAAATTTGGGGTTTCTTTCTTAGTCTTTTTTTTTAAGTTCCCCATAGTACTCCCTCCGTTCCAAATTACTCGTCGCAGAAATGAATGTATCTAGAACTAAAATACATCTAGATACATCCATATCTGCGACAAGTAATTCGGAACGGAGGGAGTACTACCCTCGTAATGGCTGGTCGCCTGTTGTTGTTAGTCTAAATCCTCTCATCTGGCGTTAGTTTACTGTGCTTTATTTGCTCTCCTGGAGATTCAAGTGGGTTGACTTGGGGTCATGTTAAGACCTCTAATCATTTTATTTCATGGTGATGAATCAAATGGTATATGTTTTGCATTCTAGATGTAAATGTTTTTTTCCACAAACTTGACGAAGAGCAGCAGCAACGATCGAGTCTCCCTAACATATTTGTATAATTTTATTGTATTTTATTTCGATGAAGAGCAGCAGCGCTGCTTTCATTTATATATAGATAGATTCTTTTGGGTGTCGTTGAGCAAACTTTCTTCAATATAAAAGGAACCTACCCGAATTGCATAGTAGCTCCTCGTTTGCTAGTCATTCCGGGCGCGTCACCCCACTGGTTTCTACACCAAAATTCACACAGGAAGATCGATCACTGGCATGCATGCAGCATGCATATATCTTCTTTGGATCGATCATCACGCAGAAAGTTGCCGGACCAAAGGCAGGAAAACGCACTGTGTTCCGTAATTGTCCCGACGTCCCCAAACTATATCTAAGGCAACGCCATACTTAAACGCGAGTTGCATGGATGTAGCCATGTAGGGATCTCGTGGCCAGGTCTACAAAAATGGCTGTGATCTTGTGCATGCAAGTGAGTAGCAGTACCACAGTGCATGCAGTGTTACTGAACGAGCTAGAAAAGTGAGGAGGGGAATTCGGAAAGAATGTTTCATTGGATTGGTGGCGAGATCTCAACGTGTGGTCCGGTCAGCCCCCCGTAGTGAAAAACAGCACAGCTCACATGCATGCGATCGGGTCATATGAATGTGCAGAATTTTTCATGGCTTTAGGTCTCGGTCTAGCCGGCATTCATCTTTTCTCAACCAAGCATAGCTCAAATGACTAGGTTCGTTCATCGTTGTGGTGGTACCTATTCTCCCGAGGTATGTGTGGTTGCATTATTTTGGATGTATTTTAGACTTTTTGGTTCTATTCTTTCGGCGTGTGTCACTACTAGAGATATGAGTTTTAGCCACCAAGGTGACCGGTTGCTAAAAGTTCAAAATTGGTCGCTACTAGTCTACTGCTACCAACACCACTTGGTCGCTTCGTGGTGGCTATAGTCTAGTCGCTATAGATATTGAGCGACCAACATTGCAAACCCTGGTCGCTATATGTCATATCAATAGCTACCAACCAAATCTGGTGACTAATGGCATCAAGCAACTAAGGGAGACTTGGTGACTAATGACATATAGAGACCAAGTACGACTTGGTTGCTAAAAATTTACAGCCACCATGTACATGGTTAGTGGCTAGAGATATCAAGTGACCAGCCAAGGCTTGGTGACTAAAAGAAAATAGGGCACCATCTACTACAAGTCATGAGAAAATAGGGCACTTCAAAGTTTGTACCTATGTCATGCACATGGTGAAACAGATTCAAGCACGGTTAAAGCCTTTTGCTGCATAGCTGCCAACTTCTTTCTCTCTTATTACCGACCCATTGTTGGCACAAATAGCATGATCATTCCTCTCTAAGCTCTAGCTATTATTTTTCTCTGTTTCAGTGGTCATTTCTCCCATTTCTTGCTCTCTAGTTCTCATTTGTGTCTAGTATTCTCATTGCTTAATCTTTCTCAACAGAAATTACTGGCTTTCACAACAATTGTGCTTTCACAACAATTGTGACACAAGATAAAGATAAGTAATAGTGACTTACTAATTCATGTTGAACAGCTACAAATGACTTTGTTCCCTTCATGTGAACATAAGGTAGGTTTGAGCGGTTAGCCTTTCCAATTGTGGACCGTTTATGCATATGGTAATTTTATGTGAACAAATAAGGCAGGGTTGAGTGATAAAGATAAATGCAGAACTGCTGAAACCCACTCCAAGACTACTATACCTTAAATTCTTCTGTTTCAAAATGATCACAGAGCCATGGTACCGTGTAAGAAGTCCAATCTCTTTGGAAAGTAGTTCATTGTTTTCTCCAATAGGTTTTCTCTCTTAGGTGGATGACCTGCCATTTTGGTCAAGTTCAGATTTGCTATGTCAATAGAAATAAACCACGAGTTACATAGTAATTAGATATGTTGTGGCAACAGAATAATATCATAAGTGTCAATAGTAATCTGATATAACCTAAAACAGGACACATATAGTCTAATATAACCTAAAACATGAGACATATAGGCTGATATAACCACAAACATGATAGGTATAGTCTGATATAACCCGAAACCTGACACTTATAACCTGATACAAGACACCATTATTCTAATATAACCTGAAACAGGACACATGTGGTCTAGCATAACCTGAAACAGGGGACATATAACCCCTTTTGGATCAGTAAGAATTTCTGGTGCAACATCATGTCGACACGAGATATTGCCTTCAAAAGTTTCATCTATGGAAACATTGGTAGCTTCCTCCTCAATATGCAGTAAGTATATAATATACAAGTCCTGTTGCTGTAAGTATCAATATGCAGTAACACTATACTGTATATTTTACCACATGCATATTATATTCAAATCACAAACCGAATGCTACATCGTAGGCCCAGCCAGTTTTCAGATCACAGATCGAATGCTACATGTATATTTTACTTCCACATTTCCACAAACACTTGAAGTGCACATCTAGCCATCAAGAACTCCAAGCAAATTAATGGAGGGACACGTGGATGGAGGTAAGGACAGAGGGGAGATCAATCTTACGGGTTGAAGCCTTTGCTGGTGTTGACGGTGAGAGCGAGATCTCGTTGGCTGCGGCAGAGCTGGTTAGGGTTGGAGAAGGTGGAACCCTAGGCGTCTGTTGCGGCAGCAGACCTTGCGCCCCTCTGCTACCGAAGCCGCTTCTCTTCGCCCACGCGGCCATTGCCGCAGCTGCTTCCCTTCCCCCACGCAGCCGCGCCGCCACCACCGCCGCAAGGGACAAGCCCGCCGCTGCCGCCGCGAGGAACAAGCCCGCCGTTGCTGCTGCCGCCGTGAGGAAGAGGCCCCTCTCCGATGCGCCCTCCGCCTTCCGCCGCCCGCTCCGATGAAAAAAAAACCGTAGGAATGCGTCGGTCGCCGCCAGGGGCGATTCAGGCCGCCGCCGCCGCCGCCACCACGGGCGATTCGATTTGGGGATACGCTAGGAACCGTACGAGTGACTTGTCTTTTTGCATATTAGTCCTTGGTTGCTATTTCTGCCCTCTATACAAACTCGTGAGTGTACAGCTCATAGGCCTATTGTGACCAAGGAACTAATTAACCGGTTGCAATTAGTACATCTACAGCCACCAAACCGCTTGGTTACAAAATATCTGGTGGCAAATGGTATATTTTCTTGTAGTGTGTTTATAGGAGTAAATGTGTGCGTATATGAGAACGTATAAATGTGCATGTTTATACTGTGTTTTAGAAAAAAGAGGAGGTCCGTCTTTCTTTTGGGATACTATCATGAATGGAGGATCTCTGTGTTACTTGTGAGCTTAGGGCATCTCCAATGGCAATTACCATACTCACATCATCAACAGTCTGCGTCCACGGATAGCCTGTGGATAGAGGCCATCCAATCCAGTGATCAAATGTCCGGCGTATTTCAAACAGATCGAACACAAAATAAACATATGAAATCAAAGTAAGTTCCATATATTACATGCAAACAAACGATATTAACAAGTTCGACTAGAATAAACTAAAAACTATGCCGAGTATTGGACGGTGACCTAGTAGGCATGACCTCTGAGGCCAGTAGCACCCCGGTCGTCGTCGTCTGTATCGTCGTCCGATCTATTGTTCACACCGCCATACGCACCGCCGTCCGAGTCAGCATCCTCGCGCTAGTGGAGGAAGGCCCGTCCAGCATTGTGGCATCCCTGCTCGGTCACATTTGCGCCGCCACATCCTCCACCTTCTTGTGATGCTTGTCTTCACGGTGATGTCGACGACTCAGATGATGACAACACACTCGGACCCACTAGCCCTACTTGTAAGGGCGGGTGTTAAGCCGATGCCGACGGCAGGTGTCCAACTCGATGGTGGTCTTGGACCGGGTCGATGGCCAAGCCCCCGTCTGCACCCACACAAGCACCACATGCATCTTCGTGAATGTCGCTTTTCGCTGCTTGTTGCCCCGCTCCTGGCGATGCGCTTTCGCCTCGCCTTTGCACTTAGACACCTAGGCGTTGCCGAGGTAGTAGTGGAGGCACGGCGGTGGCTTGGACGATAGCAGGGAGGATGGTCCTCCTTGATGGTGGGGAAGACTGAGCGCTACTAACTACCCGACGGGTCACACGCCGGGGGCAAAGGCTCCTCCTTGACGTCACGTTCGATATGGATGCCAGGATTGCTTGATGGGGGCGGCGGCCCCTCCTTCACACGGTGGCATCCATTTTGGACGTCGCGCAAGCGCGAAGGGGGTGGCGGCTCCTCCTTCGCGCGGTGGCATCCAATTTGGACATCGCGAAAGCGCGAAGGGGGCGGCGGCGGACCCTGGTCAATGAAAAAATGACGTCGCACCTCCTCCATCTGCACAGTGCGCTCGTCGTCTCTCAACATGGTCGTGTCAAAAAGGGGCGACTTCTGCTCCACCCATCCGAGGAGAGCATCCCTACCTACATGGTGGAAGGAGCCATGGCCGACAACCGGCCCGACGATCATGGGTGATGGTGAGAACTTGATCTAGAGCCCGCCTCGGATCCGCCGGCTTGACACAACAACGATTGGTTAGAGCGGCTGCCGCTGAGCAGTCACCATGTCCGGGACTTCTCGATGTCTGTCTTTTTGCCCATCATGGCGGCCGATGGTATGGTGATCTGTGGTGTCCGGTGAAGGTGTGGGAGAGGAGGAGGATTGTGCAGATAGGGTTTGCGGAGGAGTAGGCCTGCCGGCTTTAAAGTCGGAGTGGGGGTTCTTAGTTGATGTGCCATCGCGAATGCGGGTATACAAGTGGTTGCTCAGACAGTCAAGGCGGAGCGAGTGCTAAAAGGGTTCTAGGGCGTCACCAAAAAGGGTGTTTGGGTGTGTTCATGAACCAAACACGTGATGGCGTTCGAATTTCCTCGATTTGGGTCGTAGTGGCATGCAAGTGCTGGGCAGTCACCTGCCAAGCTCTACCGCCCGCTCGATTTACCTCGTGATCCATGAAGTTGTTGAATCTCGCATGGGGGCACAGTAAAAAAAGGAAATCCGTCAAAAAACGTTAAGTTTCAAAGATGAAACTTATGTTTTTTGCATCTCAAAATGCCAAGTTTCAACAAGTTTAAGAGATATAATTTTAAGCAATTTTTTCTATCGAGTCGTAGGCACAAAATAATTGATTTTTATTGATTGCTCAAACTAAGTTTCAACATTGAAACTTAACATATTTTTTAAAAATTCCTTAAAATGTATTCAAAATGGATCTTATTTCAAAGTGCTGGTTACGAGAAACATAAAATAGAACTTAGTTTAGAATTTTCTTTAAAAATATATAAAACTTTAAAAATCAAAAGCCAAAATAAAAAACGGTCACTTGCGTGTCAAAAAAACCTCGTCCGTAGACTTCTAGGATTTCAAACGTTTGAGCCGATGCGACACGATTTGATGACCCATGCTGAAGGCCTAAAAATATCAAAATGTCTCGGTCCAGACATTGCACTAGAATGAACAGCGTTGGAGATGGCCTTACCATCGGCTACGAAAGGCTAGTAGGGCGGTGCAACGGAAACCATTTCGTGGCCTATGGATAGGTCCCCGCTCAAGCCTCGTCCATTCAAGTGCCATTCGAGTGCCTTTTGCCAGCGACACACACCATACGGCGCGCGTTACGAGCTTGGACCAAGCTACGCGATTGGGCCAGAAACCTAGGCTGCACTCATGTACAACCGAAACAAGTCACGAGTACTTTGTACTCCGAAACATGGAAAAGGCGTAGGTTGATGGCCTCATAACCGGGACGGATGATGGGGATTGGGTGACGGAGTCGGGGAGACCCGATCCTATCGACCGCGACCCCGGCCGGGAGCAGATTCGCTGAGGTCGGACGGAGAGATCCAGATCGGCACGGCCGCGTCGGTCCATGTCACGTTCGTCCGTTTCCGAGCCTGCCGTGCCAGGGGCTCGATCTGGGTGCGCATGTTGCGACACAACGGCGGGATCTGTCACGCGCGTCGGCGAGCGCTGGCCTGGATCCGTCCCGCGGGCGTAACCAGCCGCCGCCGCAGGATCCTCCGGTGAGGAGTCGTGCCCTCGCCGTACAGGAGATGGTGGAGCGAGGGGAGGTCGCGGAGGACCGGGGGTACGTGCTACCGGCGGAGAGCAGTGGCAACGACCGAACCCGGCCGGCGGTGAGGGACAGAGACGAGATAGAGAACGGGGAAGGAGGCGCTGGGATCCGGAGGAGGCAGGAGGGAGGGCACGGCTATGCGCCGCCCGGTGCGGACCCTACCACGGCTTGCCTTCAGGGAGAACGTATTGGGTATTTTTTTTTCTTCTGTTCTATATTCTAATTCTTATTTCTATTTTTGTGCCTTTCTTACTTTTTTAGTTTTGTTATAATTCTAATTATATATCTACTATCTATCTATTACCCCTATAAAAACATGAGAAGTCGGAGAACCAGACAATCTAATCAATCAAAAGGGTTGGATCCTACGATTCACGTGGCTTGGATGTTTAACGCCAACCATATTTTACCCACGCTGCCACAAGTGACCTGCATCCACGTATTATTGTGTCTTTCCTTCTTTCCCATGGTCGGTTCTATTTTCCAAAACCGCTCCACATTCCTTGTTGTGGTGGATCTAGACGAGGGGGTTGCCACCGGCCCTGTTCGTTGCGCCGGGCATAGAAGAGAGACAGAGATCGAAGGGAAGCACGGCGGCGATGTCGTTCATTGCGAAGGACACAATGGCCTGGGCGTCGCGGGTGCGGCGACCTGGCTGCGGCCGCCATCGCCGATCCACTCCACGCGTACCGCCGCCCCACTCTTCCGCCCCTCCAATGCCGCCTCCCTTCACACCGATGCTGGGGATGCGCTGCACTGGCAGCTCCCCTCCATCCTTGCCGCTACTAATCCCTGTAAATCTCGCCCCCTTCTTTTGTACTGCTCTCTCTGATTGTCGCTTGTCCAGGTTGCCAGACGAGCAGAAGCGTGGTCGCGGCCAAGAAGAGAACAATGGGAAGCTGAAGCTGCCTATGTGTTTGTGTTCATCACATGTGCTCTCTCTTTTCCATCTTCTTTTTTTTGTACTTCATCCGATGATCAGTGAATACTAATTCCCATGTCTACAGGAGGAAGAAGCATGGCGGTCCGCGTGCGGGGGAGCAGCCGCGGATTCAGGTCCTTCTATCGATCTCTTGTGCCTCGAAGTTTGTGTTCATCTCTGAGAAATTCCACCGCATCCTCAGTCGTATGTATGCTTTGATCTATTTTTCATGTTGTTTTCTTGAGTCTTTGTTCTTGGTTATTGGGCGTTCGTGCTCTCTACAGCCCTTCACAACTCCCGAACCCACATGTATTTGATGTAAGATGCTTTAACCTATTCTCTAATGTACATGCACTCTGAAATCCATTGCCAAATTGGCTTTAGGGAAATACAGTCGCACAAGAAGCAACCCTAAGTTGTACTCCTAATTGGTATTGTTCTTAAGCACACCACAAAATGATGTGTATCAATTGCATATTTTTCTGAAGCTACTAAACCAGTATTGAATTTTTGCAGTTTCTTTCTCAAAATACGTCTCTCCTTTGAAGTCATTTTTCCTTCTACTGAATGTTCTTCTGAAAGAGAATCTCAACAGAGCAATCGGAAGGAGGAGAAAGCAGCCAGAGAGGAGAAGCTTAGAACAAGATACATGCATCAGATTAACTCCTATTCCTGAACCAATATACTTTTTATGATTGAATTAAATAAAACAAGTATTTATATATTCTTCTTCAGATCAATGGATTCTAATGATATTCCGGCATGCAAATAATTTTTCCATATGTTTGACTATATTATATTGTGTTGATGTGCAAATATGCAGAGAAGGATCTCACTTTTGGGGGCATGGTTTTGTGGATCGACGTGTTATCTTGACCAAATATCTTACTATTTGTACAGTGCTGTAATATGTATAGACTGGTCACCACTTTTACTCAGTTTCACTATATATATACAATATACTTGCAGCAACTAGCAACTACTAACTCAAATTTCTTCTTCACCTGCAAAAAAAATATAGAATCTTCCTACAAGATACATGTCCAAACAGCTGGGATGTTCGAGCTAACACCACAATGCGGATTTAGTGGCAAAGTGGTGCTCGGTCAAGATCCACTTGTCGTCGCCTATGCCACATCACAGCAGCAGCTGCTGACCATCCCCAAGGAAACCACCGTGTCGCTCCCGAATTGTGATCATCCTGGGTATCCCGTTTGTTACCCTGGGCGCTTTGATAGAGCTCATGGTACTCTCTTGATGCACATAAAATGATCTTCTCAATTTGTGATTTGAGGAATCTAGGATCTGAATCAACA
Organism: Triticum monococcum; assembly: GCA_034509565.1. Lineage (NCBI taxonomy): Eukaryota > Viridiplantae > Streptophyta > Magnoliopsida > Poales > Poaceae > Triticum > Triticum monococcum. The sequence goes on from CM067847.1 coordinate 705,841,244, forward strand.
TAGTGCAGATGCCAAAAACTTGCAGAGACACCAAGGTTAATGCAATTGTGGAGACATTGTTTTATTGTGATGTATTGTATACTATGGTTCTAGCATATGACCAGGTGAGAGGGGTTGACAATACATTATATTTGAATGCAATCGCTACAAGAACATTATATCGGATTTTCTCAATCACGTACAGTCCTACCCAACATCTGATGTTGCTACACGGTGACTACACCAGTCCGAGGCAAGATGCAGGAGTTGTATGGTACCTTTCTCTTCCAACGTCGCCAAAGAAGTGATGTAGGAGGTCGTCATTCCCCATTAACCAACTACAGTTCTTCGTTGATGAGGTAGCCCTAGAAGTTTTAATTTTGTGTCAACTGAAAAGAATTCGTACGTGTTGATAATTTGGTCATTCATAAATGGTGAAAAATTGCAAGTAGTGGACGGCGTTTCTCCTGTTTGGGCCACCAGGGATGGGTGTCCTACTTTGGTGAAAGTTGTCACGGCAGAGGCTGATTTCATCTTCGAATGTGATTGTTGCTTAAATTTGAGCCCCAGAATTCACTCTCCTGCAATTTAAGCCTTGTGATTGTTCCAACCGAAACAGAGCACATGGATAATTTCCTCAAGAAAATGTTGAATTGTGATCCTAAATCGATTCTTTATTTACGATTAATTGTGTGTTCATATTCTGGTTCTTGTTGCATATTGTGATGCCAAAACTCTTTGATTGGGATAGCAACAGTAGCAAGGTGAATAACAATGTACCAGTATACTGTTGTTAGTTTGACTTTGTGTGGTAGGATGACTGGGTATTTGGAAAGCAAAACTCTTCACTTTTGTAGCTAGGCTGCTGTGGATCATATTGCTCCTGTCACATTGATTTTGTCGGCAAAATTGAGGAATCTGGAGGAGATGCCCTTAGATATCATCGAATACTACCGAAAGATCGCAATTTTGCATGATGTGGAGACACAGAACTATCGCCTTCTAGATGTTTTATGCCTTTTTCATGTTGCCGAAGTGACGCCGAATGAGTGGAAGGTGGCAGTGCAAACTGCCCAGTGCTTTTTACATGTCATTCTACTTGTGATTTCCTGAATATTTTATAAAATAGTAAAGGATATGTTGGAACGATGATGTTGTCAATCTTTAATACGGAATGATAGGAAACCAAATGGTGAAGCTGAGCATTGCCTCACGTACAACTTCTTAGTTCAAGATAGTATGTCATTATTTTTCCGCTATGTTTTGTCACGTTGATTATGATGACGTTGTTTGAACATGTACCATTATTGATAAAAAGGAGAAGATTTGGTATGCCCTTTTTGCACATGACCAAACCTAACTAGGTTGGCAAGGTGGTGTTCAAACGACCAATGCCAGCATCAATTCAACCTTGCCTCTCTGGCATGTGCTTATATCGAGGTAAATAAAATCTCTCTGTCACCCGAAAATCCAAGGTGGTGCAAGGGGCATAAAGAGGACCACCACAGGGGAAACAAACTGTGGTGGGAGGGACACTTGCAGGGCGACGAGATGGCGAGTTGACAGTCGTTGATACATCTAGCTACTGAGAAGGACGCTTGCCAGAATTTCAGTTCATATTGTTGTGTAAATTTTTAGTTTAAACCAATTGTATTAAAACATTACATGTTATTGAGGCAACTATTGTGATCGAAAAATTGATTTAGATAATCAGAACATTAAAAAAAATCTTAAGAATACGTGTGTTACACGTTCACGCTTACTAGTATTACAAAAGCGATTAACATAAATTTTTAAAATGTTAATCTTGCATTTGAAAAATGCTAAACATGTATAAACTATGTTTCCGATGTATATGAAAAATGTAAAATGTCAATAGGAAATGCACATGACATTTTTTTAAAAATTTATACATTGTACTCCCTCCCAAAATTCTTGTCTTAGATTTGTCTAGATACGGATGTATCTAATACTAAAATGTGACTTGATACATCCGCATTTAGACAAATTTAAGACAAGAATTTTGAGACAGAGGGAGTAGAAAAATGTTCCTGTAAATAAAAAATAATTCATACAATAGAAAAATGTATGTTATATTTCACAAATGATCACAAGTTCGAAAATATGTTCATTCCTTTTATAAAACAATGTTTTAGATGTATATGAAAAGACAAAAAAGTAGACATCCAAAAAATATATTAGAAAGAAATGTTAATCATGCATTTAATAAATGTCTAATGTGTGTAAGAAATGTTCCTAACATATATGAAAAAATGTAAAATGTTCATGAACAATTTAGACATGTGTTAAAAAAGAAAAAAACAATGAAAAAAACATAAAAAAGGAACACCCAATCAAAGGAGCTCTCAACATTTTTGTGATATACGTTGAACAGTTTTAAAATACACATTGAACATTTGGTGATATACACTAAACATTTTCTAATTGCACAATGAACATTTTTAGAAAAATGTTGAACATTTTAAATATAGGGGTGAACATTTCCTTAAATATACAGTGAACATTTTGTAGATAAACAAGCAATGAAATTTGTTTGGTACACACAAAAAAGTAAACAAAAGAAAAAAATGACAAGAAAACAATAGAAAAGAAATAGGAACAGAAACATAAAAAGGGAAAAAAAGAGAAAAAGAGGAGAAGAAGCTGAGAGACCGTCGGCCGGCCCACACTGGGGTGTTGGGACGTGAAGCTTCAGCGAAGGCTTGTCCTTTTGCCCGCCAAATCCTGTTCGGAGCCTTTAGCGCCCGATACTACTACTCATTTCACTAACGAGCGCGAACCCCCTCGTCGCGTTTGGGCTGGCCTATATTTCTTTTTTCTGTTTATAAAGTACAAAAAGTGGGAGGTCCTATATGACGCTCTTCGCGTCAAATTGCTGGTGTTTCGCACAGAGCCTCCACTTGGCGGGCTTTTTGGGCCGTTTTCTGTTTCTACTGAGTGTTTCTGTTCGCTTCCTTCTGTTTCTTTTTCGTCTGTTTGAATGGAGAACTGTTTCTTTACGAGTAAAACTATTCTGTAGTAGTAAAATGTTCTGCAGTTCTAAAGTGTATCTCTTTATTCCGTTTCGAAGGAAAACTTAAACCGTGAACTGTGCAGTGCAAAAGAACCTTCTGTATAAAATCCTTTACAACTGAAACTATCTCTGTAGTTCATGAAACTAAGCAGAAGAGTATCACTGGAGCACAAAATTTCCATTGAAAAAGTACAAGGGCCAGTATGAAAACACATTTACCATTCTCACCGATTAAACTTGAGGATACATTTTTCAATCGAACTCTTTCTTTCAGTCGAAATTTGTTGTTGACAGTGGAGTTTTGCTTGAAGTTGAAAACAATAATAGCGATGAAAACCTGCAGAATAAAAGAAAAAGATGGTTAGTCGGAAAAGATCATTCTCATTTATGTGAAAACAAATGATTCGATTACAAATACCACTACGGGAAAAAAAAATCACTGGCTTATCAAATTCGCTATCGAGCTGTGAAAAAGATTCAACAAAAGAGAGAAACAAACGGAGAGGAGTCGCCGCCGCCGCAGGATCCTCCGAAGAGGAGTCGTGTCCTTGCCTACAGGAGATGGTGGAGTGAGGGGAGATCGCGGAGGATTGGGCAGACGTGCTAGCGGTGGGGAGCACTGGCAACGACAAAATTTTTGTATTCGTGTCCTCGCCTACAAGGATAATGTATTTGGTATTTTTTCTTCATTTTTATATTCAAAATTTTTGTTTTCCATTTTTTGTTTTTCTTATTTTTTAGCTTTTTATAATTCTAAATATATATTAGAAAAACACTTTATATAAATTTTATAAAAAATGTTAATCTTGCATTTGAGGAATGCTAAACATGTATAAAATATGTTTCTGATGTACATGAAAATGTAAAATGTCAATAGAAATGTACATGACATTAAAAAAATGTTTATACATTGTAGAAAACTGTTCATGAAATTAAAAAATGATTCATACCCAAAAATGTACTTTACATTTCACAAAGGTTCAGAAGTTTGAAAAATATGTTCCTTACATTTGTCAAACAATGTTTTAGATGTATACAAAAATATAAAAAAAAGTAGACATCACAACAAATATTAGAAAGAAATGTTAATCATATATTTACAAATGTTTAATGTGTATAAAAATGTTCCTAACATATATGAAAAATGTAAAATGCGTACGGAAAATTTACACATGTGTTTAAAAAGGAAAAATGAAAATAAGAGAAAATTAGTGAAAACCGAAGAAAGAAACCAAAAACTGAGAAAGTAACAAAGAACACCCAGGAAAAAATTGAACAAAAAACAACAAAATGTAAGAAAACTTAAGGTAAGGCCAAAAAATATGCTCAATAAATGAATGCAGGAATGATTTTATCAGAAATTTCAAAATGACCATATTAAGGGCTAGGCCTACACTGAAAGAGGGCATGTCCTCTTGGATAGACAATATTTAATTTTTTATTCCATTATTTCTCTTTATTTCCTTATTAGATAGCTCCTCTTTGGTTGTCCCCCCATCAACCATTGATATGTACTTTGTTTCCTTAAATTATTAATGAAAATGACTCACAGTAGGGATTTTGTCCTACTGTTCTTTGGTCAAAAAAAAAGAAAAAAAGAAAAGGGAAACAAAAAAAGCAAGAGAGAACCCATAGCAAACCCGAGGGAATCTGGGCTACAATAAGTAGGAAACAAATAGAATAAAAACAATAGCAAGAACGAACTCAGACCGTCCTGCTAGTGCCCGCCCGTAGGCGATTCCTATTTGGAATCCGTGGTACGGGCGGGACATAGTCCTGGCGCCCATCGGCCGGTTTTCTTTTGGTTTTCCTTTAGGTTTATCTTCTATATTTTTTCTTCGTGTTTATTTCTTCATGTATTTTTTATTTTTTCATTTTATTTTTTAACACATGTCTCATTTTTTCATAAATTGGAAACATTTTTTCTATACACGTTTAATATTTTCTATATACATGATTAACATTTCTTCAAATATATTTATTTGATGTCTATTTTTCTTCCTGCAACTGTACATTTATGGTACACATATAAAGCATTTTTACTACAGGTTCATATTTTTTGAATGCATGATTAACATTTCTTTAAGATACATGTTTTTGAATATATATTTTTAGTACGTGTTAAAAAAAATTCAATTACACGTTGAAACATTTTTTTATAGTAATACAAAGCAATTTTTTCATCTAACATTAACATTGTTTTCGAATTGCGCAAACATTTTTTGAAATTGTATAACATCTATAAAATGGCGCATATTTTTTGTAGAACATGTGAATATTTTTTAAATATATATATTTAGAATATTTTTAGATATAAAAAAAGAAGGCAAAAACAAAATTGTGTAAAAAAACAGAAGGTGAAGAAAAACACACGTGTACATGTGCTAGCTCGTTGGTCCCTATGAGACATTCGCATGTTGTCGCGTGCTTGGCCCGGCCATTGTCGTTAGCTTTTAGGTGAGATGTGCTTGTGTCCAGCGTCCACTCCCATCGGCTGGATCGCTCGGAGCATGTGGTGGTGGGCTACCGGGTTCCTAAGGCCAGCTCCATCGTGCGACTTCAAACGGACGTTCGTTTTGTTTGAATTCTGTTCGTTTGGATAGAGTAATGGAGTCGTGTCCGAACGTGTCATGTGGTGGCCGTGCGCCCAGCGTGCGGCCCCATCCTTTTGCCCCATCCCATCCGTCGCGGCCAAAAATGCCTATATTTTCATCAAAACTAGTTTTTACAACCCAAATGTTTGTCTGAAAATTAAAATAATTTTACAACCAAATCAAAATTGTCTACACTAAATATAAAATGGATCAATACATCTATTGGTTGCCAATATGATCCCACACATACTCTACCAAGTCATTTTGAAGATTCAAATAAGTGTGCCAATCACGCATCTCACGGTGGAATTGGGCAAACTGTTCAAATGTGGCCGGATCTTGGTGCAGGGGCTCAATATTTCACCTTGATAATCAAATCCTTGGTCAAAGATACTCTCATCACGCTCGTCCTCGACGATCATGTTGTGCATGATCACACAAGCAGTCATCACCTCCCAAAGCTTCCTTTCCCATGACAGTGCAGGGTTTTGAACGATACCCACCGGGATTAAAGCACACCAAAAGCACGTTCCACATCCTTTCTAACACTCTCTTGCATTTGGGCAAATCTCTTTCTCTTCTCACCTTGGGGTTTCGAGATTGTCTTCCATTAGTGCAGAACCGGGCAATAGCACCGGTTTGTAAGGCCCTTTAGTGCCGGTTCAGGAACCGGCACTAAAGTTTCGGCACTAAAGGCCCCCCTTTAGTATCGGTTCAGCACGAACCGGTGCTAAAGGGCAACCACGTGGCACGAGCCAGCTCCGGGGGCCGGGAGCCCTTTAGTACCGGTTGGTAACACCAACCGGTACTAAAATGTTGGGGGGTTTTTTGGTTTTATGATTTCTTTTTCATTTAATTTTGTGTTTTCCATTTTAATTCTTTTTCGTTTGCTGGTATTTTACGGTACTACACATTGTATACGTTATGCATATATATATATATATATATATATATATATATATAGAATTTCTAATAGAACCAATCATATATATCATCAATCATGTCTCACAAATCACCATATTAATTCACACATACACACTTGTATAGCTATATATATACAATTTCTCCTACATATGCATGTTGCCTTCGGAGCCAGTGGCATTAGCCTGATTGGTGCCTTCGGAGCACGATGACAAATGGAAGTGGTTCATGTCTTTTTCGATGGGGGCGGTAGCGGGTAATAGTATTCTCCCTTCGGATTTATGACCTGGTCGAGCAAAAATCCCGCTATTTCCTCTTGAAGTGCTTCTACGCGCTCCGTTGGTAGGAGCTTGTCCCGTACCTCTTTGAACTGTTAAGAAGGAGATCAATATGCATGTGTATTAGTTGTGTGACTAGATATCGATAATGGTGTAAAAATTGTGAATATTGTTCTGACAAACGTACCCATTCCTGTCTTTGAGATCTGCTCCTTTCGGACGCCATTATGCGAATGTTCTCGCAAACGCAGTATGCACACAGATCAGTCCCCGGCGCCTGCTTCAGGGCCTTTATTATGAGAATGGAATTTAATTTGATCAGATAATAATTAATCAAGCATGATAATTAAAGAGATGGCAGCTAGCTAGCTAGCTAGCTAGTACTACTTAATTACTTACCTTGGCTCGAAACCATTTCAGCTTTTGGTTCCATTCGCCTGGAGTGACGCTGATGAACCTTGCCCAAGCCCTGCCCGCCGACGAAGAAAATGAATAAAGGGGTTATTAAATAGTTCATATCATGAAATGACGAACTAAATAGGCCGAGATATATAGTTAATAATGATTGAAATTACCTGTTGACTATCCCAAACAAGATGTTATAGTCAGTATTTGCTTTGAGTAGCGAGTCCAGTATTTCAACTATTCCGGTGTCAACTTTAATGATACACAAGATCCAGTGAAATCTGCATGCGCACACGTTTGCATGTCTTAATTAAGCGGGCATATGTAAGCAAAAACATGTAGCTAGCTAGTAGGCAAAAACAGAGAATTTGTAGTACAAGAAAGTGTGACTCACTCGAAGTTGTAAGGAAGTAGTATATATCTTCATTGTATTTGAGGCGCTTGAAGAACTCTAGCATGCTGTCCTCTACCTCTTTTTCATAATATGCATCTAATTTCCATGTGTATTTATTAACGGTGTTTGGGTCAATGAACCCAATGCCATAGCGTCCACCTTTTCTCATTTCAGACATCTTCATCCTGCATAATACCACAGAAAAGAATATAGTGAGGATAATTACACGTAATGATTGATCAAAAGGATCACTACAGCTAGCTTGAGACTTAAATTATAGAAAGAAATCACTTACGGATAATAGCAACTGACGATAGATTTGTCGAGTGCGTCTTGATTGTATAACTGAAACAGTTCAGAATACTCAACGGCCACAGCTTTCTCATGGTAGTAATCATCCTTCTTGACATACACCATGAGGGACTCTCGATCGGATCTCTTGCTAATGTCCATGTACCATTGATGCAATTCATACATTCTCGTTGGGAGCTTCTTGACATCTTCTGGCTCGACCAAAGGTTGGCCCCGGACAAATTTCCGTTTTATTTCCTCCTCTCTAATCAGAGGCATGTCCTCGATCTCGAGGAGTTGTCCAACAGTGATCTTGAGTTTTTCAGCCTGCATTATATGCTCCTAGGTTATTACCACATCGCCCATCTCGGGAACATAAACCGTTTGGCCACAATAATATTGGGTGCGCGTACTGTCACGTGTTGTTGGCGGCACAACAAGCGGGGGGATCGATTGCGCCGCCTGTTTTCCCAGCTGGGCAACGGTTTTCCCGCATGTTTTGACAGCTGCTTGTTGTTTGCTTGAGCTCGAGCTCGCCTCCTTCTGTAGACGTTGTCGATGCAACTTCCTGATGTGGCGCTCATAGTCTGAGTCAACAGGCTTAGGAGATGGTGGTTGAGCCATACGAATGAAGTGGTCAACTACTTCCACAGGCACTTTCTCCTTTGGTGGCGGTGGCGGTTTCGGTCCAAAATGGGCGTCGACTTCTGCCCGCACTATGACATTGGTTTGCTCCTCGGTCCTGTCGTAAGCCCTCACAGGAAGAGGAGTACTGAGGTTTGGACCATATTTATATCGCTTGCCTCCGCCTATACTTCTTGTACTATCACCTCGACTCATACCGCTATGCACCATAGCTGCGGGGTGTCTCTTCTGCGATTGCCGAGGCGGCGGAGACGGCTGACGGGGCTGAGTTGGACGAGGAGTGGACGTCTGACGCCGTGTCGGACTTGGAGGAGGAGTGGCCTGACACTTTGCCGGACTTGGAGGAGGAGGAGTGGCCTCACGCGTTGGTGGACTTGGAGGAGCGGGAGTCTGCTGACTCGGTGACGGACTTCGACGAGGAGTCGGGTGACGCGGTGTCGATGGCCTTCGAAAGATGATGCAATCCTTCCTCCATAGGATGACACGATGTATGGCCTCTCCCAATGTGTGCTCGTCGTCACCTCCAGGAATGTCAAGCTGTAGCTCCGAATAAGGGGCCACCACCTCATCAACCAAGACACGAGCATAGCCCGCTGGAATCGGGTTGCAATGGAAGGTTGCCTCGGGGGAATTTGAAAAAGCAACGGCGTCCGCCACCTTCATGGATATGTTCTTCATTTTGAAGTGTAGCTCGCAGTTAGTGTTCTCCGTGATGTCATCCACGGGGTATGTATCCAGCACTACCGCGTCGCCCGGGGCGGAACCCACGCTGCTTCTCGGCATGGATGGGGCGGTGGTATCCAATGCTGGATCATCCGCTAGCTGCTGCAGCTGCTGAGACCCCCTTTGTTGGCTAAGTGAGTCGATCTGCTCCTGCTGCCGCTGGAATTTAGCTGCCAATTCCGCTTGACTTGCTTTTAGTCCTTGAAGGCGTTCATAGTCTCGCTTCCTCTGCTCCTCCTCCATCTTCCTCTTCTTCTCCTCCGCAATCTTCTTTCTCGCACGGGTTCTGTAGTCGGCGTTCCAGTCCGAAAACCCCTCATACCACGGAATAGCGCCCTTGCCTCGTGTTCTTCCCGGGTGTTCAGGATTTTCCAGGGCACGCGTAAGCTCGTCGTTCTCTCTGTTGGGCTGGAACACCCCCGATCGAGCCTCTTCTATTGCAACAAGTAGCGCATCGTCGGCTCCGTTCAGACATGCCTTCGTTGAAACATTGCCTGTCTTCGGGTCCAACTCCCCCCATGCGCATAGAACCAAGTCCTGCACCTGGGGGGCCACGTCTTAGTAACCGGAGTGACACTTGCATCCTCCATCTCTTTCTCAGACTTATCCCACTTAGGCATTGCCACCGCGTAGCCACCTGGCCCCAGCTTATGGAACTTATCCTTTTTTTCGGCATTCTTCTTGTTTATTCTCGACCGTTCCTTAGCTAATTTTGAATCCTTGAATTTCACGAAATTGTCCCAATGAGCACTTTGATTCTCTAGTATCCCCTCGAATACTGGAGTCTTCCTTCCTCCCTTGACGTACTTCTCCCACGTCATTCTCTTGTGGTTCTTGAATGCAACCGCCATCTTCCTAAAAGCAGCGTTCTTGACTTTCCGCACATCTGCTTCTGTGAAATGATCTGGCAGGGTGAAATGTTCCATGAGAGTATCCCAAAGCAGATTTTTTTGATTCTCGTCGACAAAAGTAACATCTGGACGTGGATTTGCTGGCTTTCTCCATTCTTGAAGGGAGATCGGGAGTTGGTCCTTCACAAGAACTCCGCACTGACGAATGAACTTGTCTGCAATCTTCTTAGGCGCTAATGGTTCGCCATTAGGTTTGAATGCCTCGATATTGTACTTTACGCCCTCCTTCAACTTTTTGTTCAGGCCTCGTTTCGTCCTTTTGCCTGAAGATTTGCTCGATTCGGATGGCTGAAAGAAGAAAGATCGATTCGTTAATATATCTTCAACTCATTTAAAACATGCGATGATCACCAGATTCCTGCTTATATAAATATATATACCTCGCCGGTGTTTGTTGTTTCAGGATCAACATGTTCTTCGTCGTAGTTCATGACTTCATCTTCTCGGTCGTCGCGATCGAATATCATATCACCCTCTCCGGTGTTGTTTAGAAATTCGGAGCCGTCAAAATCTTCTTCATTCTGATCATCATCTGGCCCGCGTATGATATCGAACATGGTCTGTTCTCTCTCTCTGTCGGTATTGTCCGCCATAGCTTTTATTTAACTATGCCAAAAGAAATATAAAACAATTTAGTATAATCTTGAATAATAGATATAATCTCGAATACATCGTCTCGAATAACAGATATAATCTCAAATACATCGTCTCGAATAATAGATATAATCTCGAATACATCGTCTCGAATAATATATAATCTCGAATACATCGTCTCGAATAATATATAATCTCGAATACATCATCTCGAATATTATATATCGAGTACATCACTGGCTAGGTAGCTAATAAAGATCGAATACTATAGAAGAATCTAGGACACTCGCGGTTCCTTCGGCGCGGGCGGTGGACACCCAAAGAGAAAGAACCCTCACAGGATCATAGCTGAAGTGAGATCCCTGAAGAAACTGCCAGGTATTGGAGAACCTGCCGCCCTCTAACGCAACCATGTAGCGATGGACGTGCTCGTCCTCCTCCCTGACACGGCGACGTACCTCCTCCGGCGGGGCCGGCTCCCTCCGCACCGAAACTGGCCCACACGAACGCCACCAAACGAGATCAGGGTCGACGATGGGACCCGGGGCCGGGTTCCTCATCAAGCGGCGCGCCCCTCCAGGCAACACCTCCCAGTGCCAGCCCGGCGGAGCCCAGTCCCGCACATGGGTCAGCCGGACGTCGTCGCGGACGGGTCGCCGGCGAGGATGCAGGCCGGGCATCGTCCAGAACAAATACTAGCTATATGCACGCAAAAAGTAACATTTTTTTAATAATTGGATTTTGATAACTAAAATTTCTAACATTTCTATATAACTAACATTCCTATAACATTTCTAACAATGCTATATAACTAACATTTCTAATATTTCTATAACTAAAAAACAGAAAAAAAATATAACATTTATATATATATAACTAACATTTGTATAACATTTCTAATATTTCTATAACTAAAAAACAGAAAATTTCTAACTTTTTTATAACTATTTCTATAACTAAAAAACAGAAAAAATTTCTAACAATTCTAACTATTTTATAACTATTTTTATAACAAAAAAATAGAAAAATTTCTATCAATTCTAACTATTTTATAACTATTTCTATAACTAAAAAATAGAAAAATTTCTATCAATTCTAACTATTTTATAACTATTTCTATAACTAAAAACAGAAAAATGTGCGTGTGTGTGTATTCATGCTTGTGTGTGTGTATGGGCTCTGAGAGGGGCGGCGGCCACCAGGGGCGAGGGATCGGAGAGGGGTTAGAGGGGGGAGAGCTCACAGCGGGGCGACGGCCCGGGGCGTGACGGGGCGGCGACGCGGGGACAGCGCGACGGGGACGGGGACGGCGCGACGGGGACGGGGACGGGCCCGGGGGCGGCGACGGGGACGAGGGCGGCGACGGCGACGGGGCGGCGACGGGGACGAGGGCGGCGACGGCGACGGGGACGAGGGCGCGACGGGGACGGCGTAGGACGAGGGCAGCGTCGATCGGTCGGGAAGAAACAGAGTGGGAGAATGAAATTTTTCGAAGTGTTTTATATATAGAAGGCACCTTTAGTACCGGTTAGAGCCACCAACCGGTACTAAAGGTCTGTTTTGGCTAGCCCAAGCGGCGGGAAGCGACCCCCTTTAGTACCGGGTGGTGGCTCCAACCGGTACTAAAGGCCCCCCCCTTTAGTACCGGTTGGTGCCACGAACTGATACTAAAGGGGGTGCGCTGCCAGGCGAGGGGCGCAAAGTTTAGTCCCACCTCGCCTAGCGAAGGGCAGCCGCACTGGTTTATAAACCCAGCCGCGGCTGCTCCTTCGAGCTCCTCTGAAATGCAGGCCTTCTAGGCCTATCTCTGCTACTCTGCCCTGTGGGGCCTATTGGGCTTGCGGGCCTGCATCCTGGCCCAACAACAGGTTGGGTTTCTAGTCGTATGCAGGCCGCTGTGGCCCGGTAGGCGGGCTTTTTCCATTTAGTTTTTTCTTTTCTACTTTATTTATTTTGTTTTATTTATTTTTAGTTGTTTTTTTGCTGTATTTAGAGTTTCTTTGTGAATATTTTTGAAAGTTTTTAGAAACTTTCAGTTAGTGCCGGTAGTTTTTAAATTTGAATAGTTTAAATTTTGAATTATTTGAAATTTGTGTGAATCACTAGTTTGTGAATAACTTAACTTTAAAAATACATTTTCTAGTGATTCTTTTTTCTTATGTTTAATAGTAGTGTGTTTTATCATTATATTCAATTTGGTAATGCTTAAGTTATTTAAAAAATGAAATGCCTTTGTAACGGATGAGTTTTCGTCCGAAACCCTGATACTTCGAAACAGATTGTCCATTTTGTACACGAAGTGCATCCAGTTTTTGCGGTAACCCTCTCTACTTTTTTGCACATGCTATGTGGGTGAAATTATGATACCATGCCAACTTTCATCCTTTTCTGAGTTCATTTGAAATGCTTTTCAATTTCAGGGTCATTTAGCTGAAAAATCAGTAAATGCATGAAAGAATTTGCTTGCACATAAAATTTCTTCGCGTTTCAAATGCCAAAACACATAACTAGCTACCCTAACTATTACAGAGATTCCCTCCTGGGTGTGAAACACAGAAGAAAGTGATGATAGTTAAGCCGATCACATCCCAGATCTTTGGGTGTAAAACTTTTTCTTCGCGTGTGTCCCTTTGCGTCGTAGCCATGGAAAATCTTCATCATTTAACGGGATGCTCGGGTCAATATTCACTGTGAATGGAGCAATTTCATCAAACTTTTCATAATCTTCTGACTTGTCTGTCTTGTCATCCACTCCCACGATGTTTCTCTTCCCAGAAAGAACTATGTGCCGCTTTGGCTCATCATACGATGCATTCGCTTCCTTATATTTTCTTTTTCTTGGCTTGGTAGACATGTCCTTCACATAGAAAACCTGTGCCACATCATTGGCTAGGAGGAATGGTTCGTCTGCATACGCAAGATTGTTGAGATCCACTGTTGTCATTCCGTACTGCGGGTCTTCCGTTACCCCGCCTCGTGTCATATTGACCCATTTGCACCGAAACAAAGGGACCTTCAAACCACGTCGATAGTCAAGTTCCCATATGTCCTGTATATAACCATAATATGTTTCCTTTCCCGTCTTGGTTTCTGCATCAAAGCGGACACCACTGTTTTGGTTGGTGCTCTTCTTATATTGGGCGATCGTGTAAAATGTATTACCATTTATCTCGTACCCTTTGAAAGTCATTATATTCAAAGATGGTAACTGGGACAGCAAGTACAGGTCATCTTCAATAGAGGTGTCATGCATGGTACGTGCTTGCAACCAGCTGGCGAAACTCCTGGTTTGTTCACGTGTAATCCAGTCATCAGACCGCTCCGGGTGTTTGGAGCGTAGCAAATTCTTGTGTTCATCCATATACGGAGCCACCAAGGCGGAATTCTGTAGAACTGTGTAGTGTGCTTCAGTGAGAGAATGTCCGTCCATACATATTATTTGTTCCCCTCCTAGCGTGCCTTTTCCATCCAGTCTGCCCTTATGCCGTGATTCAGGAACACCAATCGGCTTAAGGTCAGGAATAAAGTCAATACAAAACTCAATGACCTCCTCATTTTGACGGCCCTTGGAGATGCTTCCTTCTGGCCTAGCATGGTTATGAACATATTTCTTTAAGACTCCCATGAACCTCTCAAAGGGGAACATATTGTGTAGAAATACAGGACCCAAAACATTAATATCTTCGCATAGGTGAACTAGGATGTGCGTCATGATGTTGAAGAAGGATGGTGGGAACACCAACTCGAAACTGACAAGACATTGCACCAAATCATTCTGTAACCTTGGTATGATTTCTGGATCGATTACCTTCTGAGAGATTGCATTGAGAAATGCACATAGCTTCACAATGGCTAATCGAACGTTTTCCGATAGAAGCCCCCTCAATGAAACCGGAAGCAGTTGCGTCATAATCACGTGGCAGTCATGAGACTTTAGGTTCTGGAACTTTTTCTTTGCCATGTTTATTATTCCCTTTATATTCGACGAGAAGCCACACGGTACCTTAATACTGAGCAGGCATTCAAAGAAGATTTCCTTCTCTTCTTTGGTAAGAGCGTAGCTTGCATGACCCTGATGTATGCCGTCTTTTCCGTGCATACGTTGCTGGTCCTCCCGTGTCTCAGGTGTATCTTTTGTCTTCCCATACACGCCCAAGAAGCCAAGCAGGGTCACACAAAGATTCTTCGTCACGTGCATCACGTCGATTGCGGAGCGGACCTCGAGGTCTTTCCAATAGGGCAGGTCCCAAAATATAGATTTCTTCTTCCACATAGGTGCGTGTCCGTCAGCGTCATTCGGAACAGGTTGTCCACCAGGACCCTTTCCAAAGACCACCTTCAAATTCTTGACCATATCATGTACATCAGCACCAGTACGGTGGCGAGGCTTCGTCCGGTGATCCGCCTCACCTTTGAAATGCTTGCCTTTCTTTCCTACGGGATGCCTGCTCGGAAGAAATCGACGATGTCCCAGGTACACATTCTTATTAGCCAAATATATACTGTCGGTATCGTCCAAACAGTGCGTGCATGCGCGGTATCCCTTGTTTGTCTGTCCTGAAAGGTTACTGAGAGCAGGCCAATCATTGATGGTCACGAACAGCAACGCCTTTAGGTCAAATTCTTGCCCCATGTGCTCATCCCACGCACGTACACCTGTTCCATTTCATAGTTGTAAGAGTTCTTCAACTAATGGCCTTAGGTACACATCAATGTCGTTGCCGGGTTGCTTAGGGCCTTGGATGAGCACTGGCATCATAATGAACTTCTGCTTCATGCACAACCAAGGAGGAAGGTTATACAAACATAGAGTCACAGGCCAGGTGCTATGGTTGCTGCTCTGCTCCCCAAAAGGATTAATGCCATCTGCGCTTAGACCAAACCATACGCTCCTTGCGTCATCTGCAAACTCCTTCCCGTACTTTCTTTCGATTTTTCTCCACTGCGACCCGTCAGCGGGTACTCTCAACTTTCCGTCTTTCTCATGGTCTTCTCTGTGCCATCGCATCGCCTTGGCATGCTCTTTGTTTTGAAACAAACGTTTCAACCGTGGTATTATAGGAGCATACCACATCACCTTGGCAGGAATCTTCTTCCTGGGGCGCCGGCCCTCGACATCACCAGGGTCATCACGGCTGATCTTATAGCGCAATGCACCACATACCGGGCAAGAGTTCAAATCCTCGTACTCACCGCGGTAGAGGATGCAATCATTAGGGCATGCATGTATCTTTTGCACCTCTA
Source organism: Triticum monococcum (assembly GCA_034509565.1). Classification (NCBI taxonomy): domain Eukaryota; kingdom Viridiplantae; phylum Streptophyta; class Magnoliopsida; order Poales; family Poaceae; genus Triticum; species Triticum monococcum. The sequence continues at coordinate 705,857,257 of CM067847.1, forward strand.
ACCCTAGAGGGCAGACGGCCTTCTTTGCTTCGTACGTACTCTCGGGCAATTCGTTGTCCTTTGGAAGCATATCCTTTATCATTACCAGCAACTTTCCAAATCCCTTGTCAGATACACCATTCTCTGCCTTCCATTGCAGCAATTCCAGTGTGGTGCCCAGCTTTTTCTTGTCCCCTACGCAATTCGGGTACAACAATTTTTTATGATCCTCTAACATGCGCTGCAACTTCTTCTTCTCCAAATCACTTGCGCAGTTTCTCTTTGCATCGGCAATGGCCCGACCTAGATCATCAACAGGCTCATCTGATGCCTCTTCTTCAGCTTCTTCCCGCATTACCGGCTCAGCTTCTTCCCCCATTGTTGTATCATCGTATTCAGGGAACCCATGGCCAGGATAGCTGTCGTCGTCCTCTTCTTCTTCATTGTCTTCCATCATAACCCCTCTTTCTTCGTGCTTGGTCCAAACATTATAATGGGGCATGAAACCGGACTTAAACAGGTGGACGTGAATGGTTCTTGACGTAGAGTAATTGTTACCATTCTTACAGCGAGCACATGGACAAGGCATAAAACCATCCGCCCGCTTGTTTGCCTCAGCCGCAAGCAAAAAAGTATGCACGCCCTCAACGAACTGGGGAGAGCATCGGTCATCGTACATCCATTGCCGGCTCATCTTCATTACACAACACCGAATAGACCAAATTAATACAAGTTCATACATAAAGTTCATACAACACTTAAATGCAACAAACAAATAACTCTCTAGCTAAAGCATTTAAATGCAACAACAAATACGATCAACATCGCAACTAAGGTAACAATGGATCCAATAGCATAATGATACCAAGCCTCACTATCGATGGCATATTTTCTAATCTTTCTAATCTTCAAGCGCATTTTCTCCATCTTGATCTTGTGATCATCGACGACATCGGCAACATGCAACTCCAATTCCATCTTCTCCCCCTCAATTCTTTTCAACTTTTCTTTCAAGTACTCGTTTTCTCTTTCAACTAAATTTAACCTCTCAGCAATAGGGTCGGTTGGAATTTCCGGTTCACATACCTCCTAGAAAAAATTTCTATGTCAACTTGATGGGCATAATTTGTCATAAACACAAAATGCAACTAGTTTTAAAAGAGAATATACATACCACATTCGAATCATAACAAGGACTAGGGCCGACGGGGACGGATATCAAAACCATGGCACTATATGTATAACAAACAACGTACGGGTAAGATAATTATACGAGTAACTATATATCCAAATCACACAAACAACAATTTTTATATAAAATTTCATGAACAAGAGGCTCACCACAAGGTGGTGCCGGCGACGGGATGGTGCGGGCGATCGACGGTGGCTACGATGGAGATTTAGAAGGCACTAAGTAAACCACACCTACATATGCAAACTAAGTGTTATTTTTGACCTCAAATTGCATATAAATCAAATACTAGCACACACACACATATATATCCTCCCAAATTACTAAACTCACAAATTAATCACTATATAAAGCATTGCAAGAGCTAATCTAGCAATGAGAGACGAAAGGATAAAGTTGCTAACCTTTGTGGTCATTTGAATGGATGGGGGCCTTCAAATCTTGACAAATTTTGGGCAAAATGTGTGATAAGATCGAGAGGAAGAGGGGAAGAATAGAGCGAGCTCGGGTGGATGAAGGGTTTATGTAGGACGACCTTTAGTACCGGTTTGTGCCAAGAACCGGTACTAAAGGGGCTGGAGGGGCCCCATTCTGACTACATCCTGCCACCACTCTCATTAGTACCGGTTCGTGGCACGAACCGGTGCTAAAGGTTCGCCATGAACCGGTACTAATGAAAGCGGCCCGGCTAGCCGTTGGAACAGAACCGGCTCAAATACAAACCGACACTAATGTGCTTCACGTTTGACCCTTTTTCTACTAGTGTTCACAAAAGTTGACCACTGAGGATATATACCATCTGCTAGATAGTATCCCTTATTGTACTGGTGGCCGTTGATCTCAAAGTTGACAGGCGGGGAGTGGCCTTCTGCAAGCCTCGCGAAGACTGGAGAACGCTGCAGCACGTTGATATCATTGTGAGAACCTGTCATGCCGAAGAAAGAATGCCATATCCAAAGATCCTGTGATGCCACCGCTTCTAATATGACAGTGCACGCCTTGACATGCCCTTTGTACTGGCCCTGCCGAGCAAATGGACAGTTCTTCCACTCCCAGTGCATACAATCTATGCTGCCAATCATGCCTGGAAAGCCTCTAGCTGCGTTGGTCGTCAACAATCTCTCTGTATCAGCGGCAGTTGGCTGCCTCAAGTACTCTTGGCCAAACACCTCAATCACAGCCTGGCAAAACTTGTACATTGACATCAGACATGTTGTCTCACTCATACGCACATACTCATCCACCAGATCGCCTGAAATTCCATATGCAAGCATGCGGATGGCCGCGGTGCATTTCTGGTAAGAGGAGAATCCAAGCTTGCCAAGGGCATCCGTCTTGCACTCGAAGTATGGGTCATGAGCAACCACTTCCTCTCGGATACGATTGAACACATGCCTTGCCATTCGAAAACGGCGACGGAATTTATCCGGCTTGAAGAGCGGGGTGTTGGCAAAGTAATCGGCATAGAGTAGGGCGTGGCCTCTCTCCCTGTTGCGGTTCAGGTTGGGAGCACGGCCAGGGACTGACCCCCTGTACCGAGGAAGCTGCCGTTGAATGTGGTCGTGAACGACCAGTGCAGCCACCACGAGATCTTCATCATCCGATGAACAAAGGAAGTGATGGAAGAAAAACTCGTCTCCACTGTCCATACCTTTGTGGGAAAAATGCCGAACACCTTGCGGTCGTGGTGGCGAAGAGGCCGCGATGATCACCTCGACGCAGCAGGGGTGGTTGCCGGCCGGCTACTGGCCGCTCTGGAGCTCTGGTCGGAAGCTGCCGAGGCCGCCGTGGTACGTCGCCAACGGTCGTCTCCCCTCTGCGACCGGCAAAGACGGTGACGGCCAAACACATCGATCGACGGCCAAAAGTACGGCCAAAGCACGGGCGTGGTGGCGGCCATGTCGAGACGTGGTTTGGTAGGGACGGCCGGGGGCTGCGCGGAGAGGAGGCGGCCGGAGAATAGCGGTGGCGCCGGCGGCGGGGCGGGGCGGAAGAGAGAGGGTGAAAGCGTTGGGAGCGGAGGGACTGCTAGTGTCCCCGACAGGCGGGCCACGGGGGAGACAAGGGCGTGCGTCCAGGCCGTCCGCGCGCGTCCGTTTCACCCCAAACCGAGCGCAAGTTTGGGCCGAGGATGAGTCGAAAACGGACAGAATCCGGATATTTGTCCGTTTGAGGCCGCGCGCTGGGCCGCGCTATTCGTCCGTTTTACCCCAAACGAATGCGCGCGGACAGGATGGGGTCGTGCGGTGGAGTTGGCCTAAAGTGTAGACCAGTAGTTGTGTGTTCTCTTTTTGTAGTGGGCTGGACCTCGGTAATTTTGGTTTTACCCATTTTTTTTGTTTGATACCGGAAAAAACCGACCTCTGAATGGGTTGTAGATTTCATACCATACCAAAAACGATAAACCATAGAAACCAAAATGGTTAAACTCGGTTTGGCTTCTCTCGGCATGATTTTTCGGTTGTGATTTTAAAATGCACAGACTGATATCTAACTGTCAACATCTAATATATTTCTCGTGAAAAGAAAAAAAGTAATTGATGCACGTCACACACCCTGTTCCTACCTTCTTTATTTATGTGTTTTCCGACTGGATCCTTAATCTACATTTCACGAGTATAGTGGTTCATAGTTCAGACATAGTTACCCCCGGCCTTGCTGCCAGCCTACGTACCAAGCGTAGTTAGTCCTGAACATGATTGTTAGTAGACCTCTGGCTAAGTCTACCTCATTGCTCTGATCTTAGCTTGGCATGGCAGGTATCCGGAGAAAGAAAGATGCTTTTGAGCTGTGTGATACGAGAATCAAACAAGATTCCATTTACTCCCCTCGACCAAGTTACAATCATTCTAGTGCAACCGGAATGGTAACCTCAAGAGAGGATACATGTATGATGTGTCCTGATCCCTTAAGCCACATTACAAATATAGGATGTGTTTGGTATACCGAAGGTAACGGGACTGGTAATGGAATCAGGCAGGGGTGGGATCACGGCGTAACAGGAGCATTTGCTCTTTTGTTTGTTTCATGCATGTAAAGGTATCAAGTTACATAACTGTGTTGGATATGCAGTGTAATCAGATTGCGATTAACTAGAGCGATAAACATATCATGGAGAGGGATTTGGCTGGTTTACGAGCAGACATGGTTTTCACTTTCAGTGAGATTTCGATGAAATTCATTGAATTTCATTAATTTCAGCAGACACTGAAATATTTATGTTTCAGGCATATTTTGGCAATTTCAGTAGTACACAGGAATTCAAATAATTTTGAAAATATTTTCCAAAAAATTCAAAATTTTAATTGAATTCAAGTAATTTTTTTGTATCCTTGAGTGAAATAAAAACTAAATAACTGAAATTCACTTAATTTCTGTGATTTCGGTTGGTGCTGAAATTTTTCTGAAACTGAAATTGAAAACAATTCGAGCAGATCGTGGGGGGAGTCCAGGCAGAGGGACAAGAAGGGATCATCCTCCGGTCCATCCTTGTCGGTGTGGACGGGCTTCCTCTCTGACACTCAGGCCCTGGAGGGATCTCCGACGGCTGACAGGTCGGGAAGTGGTACCGCTAACCGGCGGCTTCAAAAGCGGATGGGATCAGGGCGACCTTAGGAGCGGCTCTGGACAAGCCGAGGATCGTGTGGGAGGCCGAGGAGAAAGTGTGAGGCTCGGTTCAGCTCGAGCACAGGTGTGACGGGAATGTAAAATTCGATGCTGCATTACCAAACGTGTGTAACGTTTTCGGATCATGCTGGAATCGGATGACGGGAAAAAGGTCATCCCACCAAACACTACTATAGTTCAAGATGGCAACGGGGATGAAACCCATCGGGTTTTGCCTTCCCAAACCCATCCCCACGAGAAAATCGTAAACCCATTCTCGTCCCCGTCACTGTGCATGGGGCTAGTTTTTCGCCCGTCCCCTAAACACATCGGGTTTTCTAAACCCACGGAGAACCCACGGGGAAATCGACATATATAAGGAAACATCCTTAGATTTAGGCACACTACCTATAACTAAATGTACAATTGTAGTTTCTGTTGACGGTGTCATCAATGAATCAATTAACCTATCAAAAAGAATAAAAACAGAATTATTAGCTTTGGTGTCTTATTTTGGACATAATGTGAGTAGCAATTTGGACTCTGCTATATGTATTTCTTGCAAGTCTACTAAAACAGTAGCAATTTGTACATATATCCTGCAATATGCTGACCTGAAAAAAAACACCGCATATTATTTGTACAAGGATTTGAATCCATTTTGTTGAGAGAGGAAGGCGACGGGTGGCTACAGACTGCGCCGGCGGCAACGGTGGCGGCACCCTTTCACCTGACTTGGGACGTGAAGAGGCTACCATGGGGTTCATCACCGGTGGCGGCGCCCTTTCTCCAGATCAGACCGGCGGTGGTGGAGAAGATGCCAAGCGAGGAGGCTCACCGGCACAGGTCATGGTCGGCGGATCTTGCAAGATGGGATCGAGCCAGGCGGCGGCTGGGGTCCTAGGTTTAGGGTTAGGTATTCTGTGTGTGTGTGTGTGTGTGTGTGTGTGTGTGAGAGAGAGAGAGAGAGAGAGAGAGAGAGAGAGAGAGGTGATGGCTTGATCGAGGGGGGAAGGAGCAAGCGATACTGGCCGCCCAGCGAGGGGTTGGTTTGACCATCGACGCTTGGGGTGGGGGGCTCGGTAGCTTTGGGTTGGGCCGCGCCGGATCAGCGCTTGGTAAAAAAATATGTATTTTGCCGGGTTTCGGGTTCGGGGACTACCGAAACGGGTGCAAACCCACGAAATGTGTCGGGTTGTATAATGTGCCCAACAACAGCCCCACGGGGATGAAAAGACGCCCATCCCCGTCCCCTAATAGGGTAAAAACCCGCGGGGACGCGGGTTTCGGGGCCCCATTGCCATCTTGAACCATAGTGTGTGACTATAGGAACAAATCGATTTATTTGGCCTACTCTATTTGCTAAATGTAATGCACACACATATTCAGTAGTTTCCATTATACAGTACTGATTAATATCTTGAACCATGGATTCTAACACTTTCACTTAAAAATGTACTATTGCATCCTTTCACTTGCTTATTCAATCACAAATAGGACGAACCCAATGCCTTACTACACTCTAGCCTCCACCCACTTCTGTACATTCATGTTCCACCTACACAATTTCTTATACTTCCCAGTTACATCTTACTTTTGGTATCATGTTGAACCTGACAATTGTTTAAACAACAGAAAGAGTACATGCCAAGAAGGCCATATGAAACAGAAGGTGTTCAAGAAGGCCACATGAAACAGATGGTGTTCGGCTTAAAAGAAGTCTAATCGAGTTTATTCAAAGTTGACATGACATGATCAATCAAAAACCTTTATTGAGACACAAACTAGATTCTTCTCTCAGATATCTAGGTCGATTCTCTCCAGAATCATTACATCTCATGAGATTATCTTTTCATGTATTTTACTTTGTCATGTGTGTGAAATGTGTTTGACAAAATATCTCTACTTTGGTGGAGTAAATGATTGCTGCGTTTTCCTTTAGCTTTAGATATTGATGCTTGACATGCTTTAATCATTACACTTTTTGTTTGTTCTGAAAATTGAGAAGCTAAGAATAAGGTGACACTGAGATTATCATACACATGCTTCTTCCGGTTATGTACAATGGTGCTATCTTGGCAATTTTGCACTATTGGGGCATGTACAATGGCATACAAAGAATGTGGTGTGGTTATTAAATTGATACAGTTTGCCAACCAGCTCTTTGTTTTTGTCAACATGTACCAGATTGGGTTACCTATACAGGAAGAGAAGTAGTACATTCATATTTACAATGTATATGTTATCTGTCAAGTTTTCTTTTGCTCTACGGTTCTACTAGCACATACACACATATGGACACCCATAATTGCATGTAAACTTAGAAAACATGAAGCATCCAAGATCACATTGCACAAGATGTTGACGCCAGAGCACCAAGCCAAAATCATGGCGGAGGTCCGCGACGCAGTAGCTAAACCCACATTGTGATATGAAAACCTTCTAGCTCTCCATAGCCGAGCTCGAATTAGGGGGAGGTGCACGAGGAGGGCGGTCCATGGCACTGACGGTCCATGAGTGGATGCACACCGTAGAGGAGTGGGAGGAGGCGATGCTCATTGACGACTTGGCGTTGTAGCCGACGGGGAATATCAACTCTTCTCCATGCCGGAGGGGGAGGAGCAATTTCGCTTCAGGCTACTGAATTGCCACGGAATTGGATACACAGTTTTAAATATTTTCTAGAAGATAATTTAGTCCTTGCGATTTAAACTATGTGATTTTTTATTTTTGCCTAAGAGAAAAACTTAACATGGAAAGCTGTGCATGTCATGATTAAATACAATGTGATTTAAAACCCACTTAGAAGGTACTAATGCATGTTGCATGGTAGAGGATTCTCATGCATATATCTTACAGATACTAATGGATCAGGCTAGTAAAACTAGTAGCTATGTCAATGTTGATGATGTGAAAGCATGCATGTTAAGATAATTAGAAGTAGTGAGGATCACTCTTTTAGGTATACAGGATTGGAAACAACTTTGTTACGAATGGGTAAAGTTTTCTTTTCTTTTGGAACGAGTCCAAAAATTACTAGGTCAGTATGTACCAAGTGTCAAGTTAATCTACATTACCATCGCCAGATAAAAACACTTTTTCTAAATTATTTGGGAAGGTATGATGCACCGCAGCAAAACTCAGCCGCGCTCTCCCTTGTATGCACATCTTAATTTTATGACCATTTGATTGTTCTGACATGCTCCAGAGTTTCGTACTGCTCAGAAGCCTGTTTACTTACTCACCTTTCTTTCCCGGCCTTATACATGGAAGAGCATTCCTTTCCTCTCCTTATCTCCAACACACGAAGCAAGAAACTACCTTGTCGTAGTCCAAGTGTGCGAGTATGAACTTCAATTTCCGACTATGATAACATATTATTCAGAGAGAAACACTTTAGCCGCTCATCCAGCCTAGTAATTTCTAACCAAAATACATAACCAGAACAACACCAAGATAGGGAAGAGTGTTACTTTTCCCTTGTGGCAACGACCTTTAGTTGGGCTTGGGAGGTACTGGGATAAGTGAGTAAGCGAAACTATCGTCTGCTCAGGCATTGAACCAGGGATTTGGTTCTTCGTCTCAGGAATCTCGTGCGAGCATCTCACTTCCACTCGCGGGTGCCCGTGTATGGCCTTGTCAGAAGCGGCCACGTAGCAGCTAAGATCTGATGTTGGGCATGCGCCAATGGCATCTGGTTGCACAATCTGGCTGGGCCTGTGTGCTAGTGTGCGTGCCGGGTGCAGTTGAGTGGATTTTAAGCCGTGCCTCGTGTTCGGGTCAAAGTTAAGTATGAAATATAGAACACTGAAATCTACTCTCCGTACTGCCCCGTGTATTCTTCTTCCCTAAGTTTGCTCGGCTGTGTCCTCCTCACGTCCGGCGACAGCCGATGACAACAAGGCCCTTAAAGAACTTTTCTCTCCGCTACGCATCTCCACTGCTATGAACACGAAACTTTGGTACTTGGACGTACTATCTCCTCGTGAGATGCCTCGGGTCTCCAGTGGAAAATCCATCCCGCCATACACATCCTCGAGCCCATCCCCTGCTATTTTGGCTTAGGAAAGTTTGAAGCAAGGAACAAGTTTGCATTCACCTCTGCATGAATTCTGGCTAGGCCATACATGCAAGCTAGACGCTTACCGAGATTTGACCAGTTCTGAATTAAAGGTTTTGAAGTCTTCCCTGAAAACTGGGCCTACTGAAATTTTATACTTTATTTACAAGATGTGTGTAGCGCTACATCCTCTCAACAACCGCTGATTCAATCTTTGAGCACCCCAGAGTATATGTATTATTCTTATTTCAAAAGGTAAATCAAAATCTCCAGGCATCTGCATATGTACATAGGCTGTAGGAGTTTTCCTTGTCACGTGAGGATAAGTGCCATCATAAGATTAGCCATTCATCGTAACCCTACCAGAAGTCACTTTTTGCCCCCTACAGCTGCAGCTACAGTGCTACACATAAACTAGAAATTTGGTGATTAGTGAAATGATATCAATCAAATGAGTGTTTGTGCAATTTTTCCCTGTACTACTGCGGCTGTCCATTTTACTCTGTCTTCCTACCTTCTCTACACATAAGAGCATCTCCAACAGGCGCCGGTCGCGCCGCGCGCAAAAAACACATATGCCGCGCGCGCATCGTCTGGTTTGACGCGGTGCGCAACGCTGGCTCCAGCAGCCGCGCTAAAATGCAGCGCGCGCGCCGCTCCAGCAACGCGCAAAAATGCAGCGCGCGCGACGCGCACAAACAACATATGCATTTAAAAATAAAAGCAAAAAAATTAAAAACAAACAAAAATAAATATTTCAATTTCGTTTATCTACTATCACTATAAAAGAAAGAGAGGGCGGAGAACCAAATCATTCTATCCATCGAAACCTGTAATCTGATGGTCTATATCCCTCCAGAATACTAAACACGTTTTACGCTTTAATTACCCACCATGTCATTACTTAATTAATTACCAATCATTGCCATTGAGTTAGAATGTTCCCCGACCACGTCGCTAGCAACCAGCAGTTTTGGCCCGGCCCGACCACAACCCCACGTCGCCCGCCCAGCAGTTTCGCCCGCCCCGCGCCGCGCAGTCCGCCACGCCCGCGCCGTCCGCGCTCCATCCGCCAGGAAGCCCGCGCCGACCCGCCTCGACCGCCGCCACGCCGTCTGCCTCGGCCGCCGCCGCACCGTCCGCCTCGACAGCCGCCGCGCCGTCCCGCCTCGACCGCCGCCGCGCCGTCCGCCTCGACCGCCGCCGCACCGACCCGCCTCGACCGCCGCCGCGCCGTCCCGCCTCGACCGCCGCCGCGCCGTCCGCGCTCGAGGCGCCTGGACCGCTGCGCCGTCCACGCTCCATCCGCCCGGACCGCGGCGCCGCCAGGACACAGCCCGCGCCGACCGGGTCGCCGCGTCCACGCGCCGACAGGACACAGACCACGCCGGACCTCCATGCTGCAGGTGCTTTGCCCTCACATTCTTACTGCTTGCTGTCACAATTTTTAGGTTTTTGGTTTGATTCTACGCTTCTAAATTCCGCTGGTGTTTCTGCTGCTGCCAGTTCTAGGCATTGTTTCAGCCTGGTCAGATTAATCACATACGTACATGAGCTAAGTAAATTATGGAAAAATCAGTATCCTTGAAGTCGAGCCTGCCCTGCAATTATGTTCTAGATTCGCCACTGCTTGGACCATGATTTTGTTTCACTGTACTAATCTGCCAATATTTTCCTATCTTTGCAGAGATTGACTAAAGTTTAGTTTTAGTTTTATAGTAGACCAGAATGAATACTGATCTACAGTGTTTATTAATGGAAAAACATTGTACACGGTCTTCTCAACTTTAAGGTCATAACCGAATCAGCTTAGCTGTTTATAATCTATTTTCCCTGTCACTTTTAAACTCTTGAATTCGCCACGCCAACCATCCTACAATTGTGTAGGAATTCAGTTAGCACATCATAACATGTTATTCTCTTTCGATAATGCTTTGTTGAATTTTTTGAGAACAAGGTGGTGAAAAATAAAGGGGTTTTGGAAGCAACGGTTTGTTTTGGGATGTGGAGAATGTTTTTTTGTTATTTTTTTTCGAAACCGAGGCAAAGATTGCCTCATCTATTAATTAAGCAGAAGAGAATTGCCCAGTTAATTACGGAGAACCGGGCAAAAACCAGAACAACAAGGGCCAAGCCCACTCCCATATACTAAAACACACTAGGCAAAGCCCACCCTAATGGACGACAAGTCGACCTGCGGCCAGACAACACAGCTCCGACTCTGACGGAGAACTCAGAAGAACAAAACCAGGCACGGTTGGCGCCACGGAAGATCACCGAACAGGTCACCTGCAGCCAGTCATCGTATACCACAGGGCCCCGCCACCGTAGCTTCGACTCCATAGCAACAAACGGACCGAGGCATTACCGTGAACACGCCGAAGAAGAGCCGACTACCACAACCATTGCCGCGTCGCCAACATCGCTCCCACCATCATCGTTGCCACAAAAACCTGGACGCCACAACCACTGCATACCACAGGTCCCGTTTGCCGATGCCAAGCTCCGAGACGAAGCCCCCAAGAGGGAAACGACACACCAAAGTGCCGCCATCGTCTGATCAAAAGATCACGGGTTTCCCCTGGAGAGGCCTAGATGGCCGGATCCGTGCGAGCAGGGTGTGGCAGCAAATCAGCTATGCCTCCAAGGAGGTCAACGACGGCCACGGCCGCCGCCATAGCTGGTCACGACACAAAGCCGAGACAAGATCTTCACCCAAGCTCCACACCACCTTGGTCGCACATCATTTCTGCATCGGCTTTGGCAAGTCCACCAGCACCACCAACAAACCAGCCCGTGGACAAAGAGACTGCAGCCGCCGCACGCAACCGCACCTCGCGGAGACCAACAACAACCAAACACCAGCGCGAGTAGCCAGATCCAACAAAGGTCAACCAAGAGCAGGGCCACCGGACGCGGCACAACCACCGCGCCCTGCCGAGCACCATGCCGGCAAGGAACGAAGGCGCACCGCCCGAGGCCGCGAACCACCATGATCCCCGGCCGCAGCTCAGCATCAGACGCTCGTCACGCACACCACGCACGCGCCACAGCATCCGCCCGAGACCAGATCTCCTCCGCGCCGCCCACGGGCCTCCAAGCCGCGCCGAAAGCGCTGCCCGGGCCCTCTGCACGCCCGCGACGTGCTCCCTAGCAGATCGAAGGTGGCTCCATCCCCCGCAGCTTCGTGATGCCAGGACGGCGCTAACGCCACCGGAGGCCTCCTTGCCACTTCATACATGCGCCGCCCGCATCTCCCCCCCACCGCCCGAGCCGCAGCTCCCCGTGCGCTCGCGCCCGCCGAATGCCCGCGCCACCCCAGGCCTCCGAGAGCCCAACGCCGCGCCGCCGGATCCGCTCCAGCCGGCGCCGAAGCCGGCCCCGCGCGCCCGCCAGAGCCCGACGAGCCCGCACGCCAGATCCGCCCTAGCGTCGTCCTGAGAGATGCCCCGCCGCCACCCTCCCTGGAGCCTGACCGGGCTTCGCCGGCGGGCTCCTCAGGCGACGGCGAGGTGAGGGGGAGGAGGAGGGGGGAAGGCGGCGGCGCCGGTGGGGGTCCCCCCGTGACGCCCAGGAGAGGCGACGCGGGGGTGAGATCGAGGAAACTTGTGGTGCTCGACACCCATTTGTATTTGTTTATAGTAATTCACTACAGTCTTCTGATTGGATAATTACATTGATGTTCCAGCTGCTGGGCTACATGGAGATGTTTTTGATTAAAACTTTACACTACCCATTTTTCCCTGTCAAGATTAGTTTGATTTCTTCCCTTCAGAATTGTTCAGGTCAAATCCATAAAGATCACCTTTAGTATCCTTATCATCGATGAAATTTATTTCCATCTTTCCAGTAGATTCACTATAACTATGATTGCTGATTAAGCTAGATTACTTGCAAAATTATAGTTATGATTATTCCACTTTTAATGTAATTTACAGAGATGACGGGCAAAAGTTCTGCATTTTTTAATTAGTTACAAAAGACATAGTTGGAACTAAAAAAATGTTCATTATTTGGCACTTAAGTCAGAACTCGGGAGTCAGGGCATTGGAACTAAAAAAATGTTCATTATTTGGCACTTAAGTCAGAATTCGGGAGTGAGGGCAACTCAACAAGGAATCAGAAATGGTGTTATGTTTTAGTGGCAGAGTGGCAAGACATCCGGTTAGATGACCTCGGTCCGTGGTGAGTTGGTGGCTATCGATTACAGGAATTTCACCGAGGCAATCGACAGTAGGTTGGTAAATTGCTAACAAAACATGTCTAGAACTGAAAAATTGGTTTTGTTCTGCTATTTATTTATTTTCTGACTAAAAGTAGCAGTTTTTGCTTCTGTATTATTATTTCAACAAAAACCAATAAAGGGCTCTAAAGGAGCAGCGGATACAAAAGAAAACACCTGACAGTTGCAAAGTGCACTTAGGTAGTAAGATCAACACAAGGGTACTCATGAAACGCCTCCATCAGGAGGCCAAAATATACACATACGAACTCCCGAACATTGCATACCGGGAAGCTTTCTTCTATTTAGGACTTAAGATACTCGATCATTTGTTCTAAGTTCAGTATTAACTTATTTTTTTGTTCTGAATGATTACAAACACAATACATGGTCCACCAAGAAAAGACTTCTTTTAATTTGTAATCCTTGTGTAATACCAATCGATTTTGTTTTTGCACATCTAGGCTGATAACATGCTCATGAAAAGATAGGAATGCAGCGCCACTCCAAGCTTCAGAAGGTCCACACCCTGTTCTGGTATGTTTATGCTTATGCATCTATAGAATTATTTGATGTTATAATGATGTGTGAATGGTGTATCCCTGTTCGGGTATGAAAATCGGGTTGCTATAGGAATACTCTCCATCATCCCATGATTGTGCATATGTCTTGTTCTATATTCCCCTCTTTATAATGCTATGTGTTGTGGTCAATGCTCCAAACTGTGATAGCTCGCTGCTAGCAGGTTGCCGCCCTAGCCCCCACATGCTACCAGCATGTGTTACTGTACATTTTGCTTTCTTACATGTCCTGAATTCTATATCAAGGAAGATGACTATGATTTATAAGCACACAAACACATCACAATGTCACATAGTAATGCCCTGTGATGGCAATCCAGGGTCATTTCTGGATGCATTCGTGTGCTCGTGAAGTGTCCATGTACTCATGATGTTACATTAGTTTTTTTTTATGTTGTCATTTTCTTACCCTGGTAGTATAACTATGTATACAGAACTCCGACACTGCCAGCGAAGTGTCTTTCCTTCTAACTTTTTTCTCCAGGAAAGTACTATTTATCTCGGATAGTGTGTGATGATCATTGAACAACTTAAATACCTTTTGAGTAATGAATTTGGATAAAGATGAAGCAGAGAACATAATCTTGGTGAAGGCATCTCAATGGTGATAGGACATTGTTTATTCATTTATGTCATATCCTACTCATAGTCTGTTGTTCTGTGAGCAATTGTTTACTTTTTAACAACATACCATGGATAATGAATCTTGTATGGTGGCTTTGTTAATACCTTTTTCTGTGAGTAATCTTGAATGTATGTTTTTTTTGTTTACTTATGTGTGCATGATTGGGAGTAGGTGCTTGTCAAAAAATAAAATTAACTGTCTCATCATTTGATTTACTCATTATATTGTTTCAATGTACACTATTAGAATGTTACAATTATTAACAGTTTGTTACCTACAGGAAGGAGTGGGTGCGAAGCTCTAAACCCCATCCGATAGGATTAAGTCTCAGAAGGATTCAAGGTATACTCCACAGGGATCAGCCGTTGGACATTGATTGTTTCAACATGGCTATACGTATACTTGCATGTGACAAGGCCTTACTGCCAGTAGATCCTCCAGTGCGCTTTATGGATCTACAATTTTGTGTAAGTTACCCCAGATCACAAATTATATTAATATTGTCACCATCATGTTTATTAACCATTTTTTACCTAGACGTCCGTGATCGAGGCCGCCCTCGCTTCCGCACGAGATTTAGATTCGCGGGTACAGCCAGATATTCAGGCGCTAGCATCGTTGCTCCAAAGCTCGACTGAGATAGACAACATATCATCATGCAATTGGGTAAGTTTGGTCTATTTTATATGGTTGTCGTGATTAATGTTTGTTCTGAATGAGTGTTGCTTGCAGATATTGCTCCCTCATGCATTCCTCGGCCACTACATCTTGTTCGCAATCGACAAACATTCACGTCAAGTAACTATTTTGGACCCACTATTTCCGCCCTTATCCCCAGAGAGATATGCGTTAAAATTTAGAGGGTTGCATTCTATCTGAATGATGCACTCGAATTAGCACAACCGGGTTGGAAGTCTGATACATTTGCCTGGCCACGTAAATCACCAATTGATATTCCGATGAGCCTAGACCGGTCAGTTACTCTGAAAATCACTATGCATGTTTTAGATTTATTGTCATAACCTCCGAAGATAATGATAGTGTATTCATCTACAGGAATGAATCTGGTTATTTTGTTTTCAATTATATGCTCTGGCATGGTAACAAATTTGTTCGTCCAATTTGCACGGTGAGTGTTCTATATCACACGTTCATAAAAAGTTTGAAGCAAAATTGCATCCTAACATCATGCATTGCTCATGTAGGATGGTTATGAGTTGAGAAAGAATATTTTGATACACTTGCTCGAGTATGATGCGAATGAAGCTGAAGACAATATCCCATATGATGTACGAGAAATTCTCAAGTGCCTCAAGTAGGAAGTTAATAAGAGATGATAAACTGGACTTGATATCTACGCATTGGTAGTCACACTGTAGTTTTTTTTATCAAAATTTATTTTCCATCTCCATGGATTTGTTTACTGTATTTGCCATATGTTGTGGCTATTTATTTATAGACATGAATTTTGCGATGCAATATGTTTTGGAGACTGAAAAAATTAAGCTCCGGCACAACACAGATGCAGTCATTATCTTCTTTTCAATTTTATTATGCTCTCTGAGTTGGTAACAAATATGTGCAAAGGCATGTAAAATATATAGTCTTCCGGCTGTCATAAAACTCTTCGGTCGGTATCCACCGACCCATTGCTGTCAAACCCTACCTATATGGATTTGCATGCTACTTAATAATGCATGTGCAATTCACGTTGTACGGGTCTGGACAAGGGAATGGCCACAAAAATTGACATGTTTGTCTTCTATCTCTAAATAAAAAGGCTATATATGCAAAGGCAGGCTTGTTTGTCTTTTCTTGATTTGTAATATTTTCCGGTGCAACCAAACTATCTTTATATGCATGTTATTCTCATACATACTTGGATATTAGTCGAGACGTGCATTTGCACGTGCACGCTTACTAGTTACAACTCAAACAAACAGTTTATCGTTCAATACAACAAATAGTGCAATTAAACACAACAAATAGTTCATCAATACAATAACGAACGCACAAATCATGATGCTCTTTGTCGTTCATTCCATGCCCACCACTCCTCAATGATATCCTTCTGAAGATCATTATGCGCTGCGGGACGTCGAATGGCATGATAGGAGGCAACAAAGCAGGCCACCCTTTCAGCCCTCCGTCGCACTCGCACCGGATGTCCCAAGAGCTCATACTGAGAGTAGTCTACATCTTGGCCACGCTCATTCTCGATGATCATGTTGTGCATGATCACACAAGCGTGCATTATGTACCAAAGCATCTTCTGATCCCAAAATCTAGCCGGTCCTCTCACAATAGCAAATTGGGCTTGCAAAATCCCAAAAGCTCTCTCCACATCTTTTCTAGCCGCCGCCTGAGCATTGTGGAAATCAAGATTTTTCTTACCTTCTGGCTTTTTCAACGGCTTGACAAAGGTTTGCCACTTTGGATAGATGTCATCCGCTAGATAATAGCCATAGTTGTATGTACGGCCATTTGCTACAAACTGCACCGGTGGCAACTCCCCATTTGCAATCTTACTCATCAGTGGTGACCGGTTGACAACATTGATGTCATTCAAAGATCCAGGCATTTCAAAGAATGCATGTCAAATCCAAGTCTCTTGATCAGCCATCGCTTCAAGGATTATAGTGGAACCCTTTTTTTGGCCGTGGAATTGCCCATGCCACGCCTTTGGACAATTCTTCCAACTCCAATGCATGCAATCTAATGAGCCAAGCATGCCAGGAAAGCCGTGAGCTTTGTTCATCGCCAAAAGCCTTGCGACGTCTTCAGCGTTGGGAGATCTCAAATACTCCTCGCCAAACACTTGCACAATTCCGACTGCGAAGCGCTTGACACACATGATGGCTTGGCTCTCACTCATAGCCAAGTGATCATCAACTAGATCAGCCGGTATACCAACATACGCAAAGCGGCTGTCACCTTCTGAAAGGTGCTATGCCCGAGCTCTCCGGCGGCATTCCTCCTTTGCTGAAAAAAGCGGTCATGGCTCGCTAGTTTCTCTGCAATGTGCCTGAACAACTCGGTGCTCATCCTAAACCGGCGACGAAAATATGACTCGGGGTATGTGGGATTCTCCGCAAAATAATGCCTGATCAATCTGTTGTGGGCATCGATCCTATCCCTCCAAATTTTTTGCCGACCCATAACCGAACCACCATGCTTCGGTTTTTCATTAATATGCATAGCTAGGATCATTGCAAGATCCTCCTCCTCTTCCATATCAAATTCTTCTTCGAAAGAATCATACGACGAACTCATCTACAATGTTGAATACTATGCTATAAATAAAAAACTACAATCAACATGCACGAAATTCATGGCTTTTGAGCAATACATACCTTCTAGGCGTTTTGTCGAACACCTTGCGGGCGCCGAGCGGCAGCGAGCGCGCGGGCGCTGTTCATCGGCGGACCAGCACGCGCGCGGGGCGGCGGGCCTAGAGGGGGGGGGGGGGGGGGCGGAGAAAGTGCGCGCGGGGCGGGGATAGGCCGGGGAAGCGCCGGAACGGTCGCCGGGTGGCGCGGTTGGCGGCAGCGGCGCGGCTGGAGGGGAGGTGGGAGGTGCGAGCGAGCGCGCAAGAGTCCAGTGCGCGGGAGCGGGCGCAGCAAATAAGCGGCGCGCGATTGCGTTTCGGCCCGCGCGCTGGACTACGTATGCCGCGCGCGCGGTTTTCGCGCGCCCGCTGTAGCAGCTATTCCGGTTGCGCGCGCGCTAAAAGGGGGAATTTTGCGGCGCGACGCTAGTTTGGCGCGCCTGTTGGAGATGCTCTAAGGATGCAAGTGTGGGTCACGCTAGGCCCAAAAAACACAATGAATTAGTTTGGAATACACTAGCAAACTTCAAACTTTCCTAGTCAAGGATCCGAGTGCTTGAAAGCTAGAAGCGGGCCTGATTGGGTGCCGCTTTGCATCCCTATACATATCCATTTTACCCTCATCTCATTATTACTGGTCTTATGGATTCATCTTCAAATAACCATCACTGTTTATTTACTACACCATTTACTACCACTCTTCATCTATTTCTCTCTAATACCATGAGTCCAGTTTTAGGGGGTGTTTGGTTGAGAAGTCCTAGGACTTTTTCTAGTCCCAGGGACTAATCAAAAAAGACTCTCTAGTAGAGTCTTTTTCTAGTCCCTGTAGAAAAAATCCCTCCTGTTTGGTTCCTAGGGACTTTTTAGGGATTTTTTTTAGTCTCTGGGACTAAAAAGTCCCTGAACAAAACACCCCCTCCTTAGTGTGTGATGTAATCTCTATACAAGGTAAGTTTGGAGTACCCAGACACCTCAGCTGCTTGTCCTACCAAAAGAAATGAACTGGCCGGAAAAGTGGGCTGTAAAGCCTATTCATCCCCAAGAAGAAACCCAACTATTTATTTACACACCTAGTCTTGTCTTTTTTATTTGTCCAATCCATTCTTCTTGGTCATCCTTGGAAATGCCAAATACTAAATGTTGGCAACGCAAGTTTGAGTTCACACACAAACACCTCAGTCGCTTGAGAAACTAGAGGGGAGGGTATAGCTTAGAAAGATTGTCAATGGGACCTCCACGATATATAGATGAGGAGAATTAGTTTACTTTTTCTAGCACTCTGATTGGCATGAGAGGTATCAGGACAGGTAAAGGCGCGAATGTGGAACGACCTGCTAAAACAAAAACATATTACATTTTATATCCTTTGCTATGATGCACAAGGTGTCTTTATATCTGATACATGATCAACTTCACCTGGTTCGCTGGAGCTAAGCTCTTATGTTCCTAGCGATAGATCATTGACAAGACAACGCATAATACACACTGGACACTGTCCTCGATATGAACCCTCTGGTGCACATCACGAAGTCTTTGATGCCTCAACCGCCCTCTCACTACATTCTGATCCTAAGAATCGATGTGAAGATATTTGGTCTAGATTATTAGTGGCATAGGCAGGGAATTTTGAGACTCTCTTGTTCGTCTCGTCACGCTTCTCCGACAGTTGTCATGTGTACCAGTAGTGTCACCCTCTAGCCATGTATACATCTTTCACACTGTCGGGGCACACTAACCTTGCTCTCAGCGAGCTGATGGCATGGTCAGTCGTCGATGCCCACCCCTGGTTCAGCTTTCTGCAATCCATGTGTGTATTATTCATAGTTCTAGCAATACACAACTTGTTAACTTTAAAAAGATAATATTCTCCGCAGTTACACAATTAATCAGACCGTTTTCTGTCATTAGATCAACACACGATCTATAGAATCCAGCTTGGCATGTGTCTTCTTCGTGAATGTAATGCACCTAATAGTTCTTACAGTTGGCCTTTTCTTGAAGACAAGTTTGCTATGTTTCTTCGTGCAACCTTTCGTATGCCCTTGGCGTCTGCCGTTGTCGTGCACAACTAAATTTTAGCACCGACATTTTTCCTGAAATGCTTTAGCCTTCTGTGCTGTTTGCAAGCCTTTTTATTCTACAAAAAGAGATAATGTAGAAGTAGTACAAATCCCAGAATATATATGTATTAGCAGGGGAGGAGCTAGCATGATTGATCGGTATGCGGCATATATTGAATATTTTTTTGCCATTTGTTTACTATATATGTCGATGAATGCACATCATATACCATGTATTGTAGTTTTTTTACATTACATGTATAGAAATCACGCAAACCCAAAACACAGAAATAACGAGCAGTCGTACTCCAATGGTACTCCCTCCGGACCTTTTTACTCCCTATATAAGATCTATCTGATGTTAAACTTCGTAAAGTTTGACCAACTTTAAAGAAAATATATATCAATATCCACAATGCGAAATCAATATCATAAGATGTGTCATGAATTTTATTTTTATATTATATAACTTTAATATTGTAAATGCTGATATTGTATCGTATATGGTCAAACTTTAGAAAGTTTGATTTCAAACAATTCTTATATGCAGAATAAAACGAACCGGAGTAAAACGAGGAGGCCGTACTCCACATGGTATATGCTATATGGAGCGGGCGTGGCGCCCTCTAGAATAGTGGTTGAGATAAGCTGACTTAGGATTTGTTGATCTTATAGTCGCTGGCATGTGGGGCCGCGAACCACATGGCCCTCATGTCAATGATGTTAAGCAGCCAATCTGAGCCCCTACCTAGCGGCATCCAATCTGAAATGCATCAATCTTTCGTATCAGCCGAAAATCCAGGCGTTGCATCAGTCACACACATCGACCGATCGTCATGTGGACCTTGCGTGACTGTTCTTGCCTCTATTCTTTGTCCTTTCTCGTGGGTCGTCCTCATCCGCTCCCTTTTCTTCTCGTTCCACCTTCACGTGGAACACATCGTCCGTATTCACCCCTGATCTTCACCATTGCACGGTGAAGCTCGCCATCACCGGCGCACACCTTGACCACACGTTGATTGTGAAGGAAATATGTCCTAGAGGCAATAATAAAGTTGTTATTTACATTTCCTTATATCATGATAAATGTTTATTATTCATGCTAGAATTGTATTAACCGAAAACTTAGTACATGTGTGAATACATAGACAAACAAAATGTCACTAGTATGCCTCTATTTGACTAGCTCGTTGAATCAATGATGGTTATGTTTCCTAACCATAGACATGAGTTGTCATTTGATTAACGGGATCACATCATTAGAGAATGATGTGATTGACTTGACCCATCCGTTAGCTTAGCACAATGCTCGTTTAGTTTGTTGCTACTGCTTTCTCCATAACTTATACATGTTTCTATGACTATGAGATCATGCAACTCCCGAATACCGGAGGAACACTCAGTGTTCTATCAAACGTCACAATGTAACCGGATGACTATAAAGATGCTCTACAGGTGTCTCCGATGGTGTTTGTTGAGTTGGCATAGATCGAGATTAGGATTTGTCACTCCGAGTATCGAAGAGGTATCTCTAGGTGCTCTTGGTAATGCACACCACTATAAGCCTTGCAAGCAATGTGACTAATGAGTTAGTTACGGGATGATGCATTACGGAACAAGTAAAGAGACTTGCCGGTAACAAGATTGAACTAGGTATTGAGATACCAACGATCAAATCTCGGGCAAGTAACATACTGATGACAAAGGGAACAACATATATCGTTATGCGGTTTGACCGATAAAGATCTTCGTAGAATATGTGGGAACCAATATGAACATCCAGGTTCCCCTATTGGTTATTGATCGGAGATGTGTCTCGGTCATGTCTACATAGTTCTCGAACCCGTAGGGTCCGCACACTTAACATTCGGTGACGATCGGTATTATGAGTTTATGTGTTTTGATGTAACGATGCTAGTTCGGGGTCTTGGATGTGATCACGGACATGACAAGGAGTCTCGAAATGGTCGAGACATAAAGATTGATATATTGGATGACTATATTCGGACAACGGATGAGTTCCGAGGGTCACCGGATAATTATTGGAGTGCTGGGGGGTTATCGGAACCCCTGAGAGGACTAATGGGCCAACATGGGCCTTAGTGGAGAGAGAGAGAGAGGGCCGGCCAAGGCAGGGCCGCGCGCTCCTCCCCCTCTAGTCCGAATTGGACTAGGGAAGGGGGGGGGGCGACGCCCCCCTTTAGTCCTACTCCCACTAGGAGGAGGACTCCTCCTCTCCTGGCGCGCCTCTAGGGCCGGCCGCCCCCCCTTGCTCCTTATATATGGGGCAGGGGGCATCCTAGGACACACAAGTTGATCATTGATCCCTTAGCCGTATGCGGTGCCCCCCTCCACCATAATCCACCTCGGTCATATCGTCGTAGTGCTTAGGCGAAGCCCTGCGCCGGTAGCTTCATCATCACCGTCATAACGCTGTCGTGCTGACGAAACTCTCCCTCGATACTCAGCTGGATCGAGAGTTTGTGGGACGTCACCGAGCCGAACGTGTGCAGATCGCGGAGGTGCCGTACTTTCGGTACTAGGATCGGTCGGATCGTGAATACGTACGACTACATCAACCGCGTTATCATAACGCTTCCGCTTACAGTCTACGAGGGTATGTGGACAACACTCTTCTCCTCTCGTTGCTATGCATCACCATGATAGATCTTGCGTGTGCATAGGAAAATTTTGAAATTACTGCGTTCCCCAACAGTGGCATCCGAGCTAGGTTTATGCGTAGATATTATATGCACGAGTAGAACACAAAGGAGTTGTGGGCGTGGGTATATACATATTGCTTGCCGTCACTAGTTGATTCTTGTTTCAGCGGTATTGTTGGATGAAGCGGCCCATGCCGACATTACGCGTACGCTTACACGTGACTGGTTCTACGGACGTGCTTCGCACACAGGTGGTTGGTGAGTGTCAGTTTCTCCAACTTTAGTTGAATTGGATTTAATGAACAGGGTTCTTTCTGAAGATCAAAAAGTAATCACTATACCGTGTTGTGGTTTTTGATGCGTAGTTAAGAACGGTTCTTGCTCAGCCCGTAGTAGCCACGTAAAACTTACAACAACAAAGTAGAGGACGTCTAACTTGTTTTTGCAAGGCATGTTGTGATGTGATATGGTCAAGACACGATGCTAAATTTTATTGTATGAGATGATCATGTTTTGTAACACAGTTATCGGCAACAGGCAGGAGCCATATGGTTGTCGCTTTATTGTATGAAATGCAATCGCCATGTAATTGCTTTACTTTATCACTAAGCGCTAGCGATAGTCGTAGAAGCAATAGTTGGCGAGACGACAACGATGCTTCGATGGAGATCAAGGTGTCAAGCCGGTGATGATGGTGATCATGAAGGTGCTTTGGAGACGGAGATCAAAGGCACAAGATGATGATGGCCATATCATATCACTTATATTGATTGCATGTGATTTTTATCCTTTATGCATCTTATTTTGCTTAGTTCGGCGGTAGCATTATAAGTTTCAAGGTATAAATGTTCTCCCTGAGTATGCACCGTTGCTACAGTTCGTCGTGCCGAGACACCACATGATGATCGGGTGTGATAAGCTCTACGTTCACATACAACGGGTGCAAGCCAGTTTTGCACACGCAGAATACTCAGATTAAACTTGACGAGCCTAGCATATGCAGATATGGCATCGGAACACTGAGACCGAAAGGGCGAGCGTGAATCATATAGTAGATATGATCAACATAGTGATGTTCACCATTGAAAACTACTCCATCTCACGTGATGATCGGGCATGGTTTAGTTGATATGGATCACGTGATCACTTAGATGATTAGAGAGATGTTTATCTAAGTGGGAGTTCTTAAGTAATTTGATTAATTGAACTTTAATTTATTATGAACTTAGTACCTGATAGTATTTTGCATGTCTATGTTGTTGTAAATAGATGGCCCGTCCTGTTGTTCCGTTGAATTTTAATGTGTTCCTAGAGAAAGCTAAGTTGAAATATGATGGTAGCAACTACACGTACTGGGTCCGTAACTTGAGAATTATCCTCATTGCTGCACAGAAGAATTATGTCCTGAAAACACCGCTAGGTGACAAACCAGCTGTAGGAGCAACGCTAGATGTTATGAACACCTGGCAGAGCAAAGCTGATGACTACTCGATAGTTCAGTGTGCCATGCTTTACGGTTTAGAACCGGGACTTCAACGATGTTTTGAACGTCATGGAGCATATGAGATGTTCCAGGAGTTGAAGTTAATATTTCAAGCAAATGCCCGGATTGAGAGATATGAAGTCTCCAATAAGTTCTACAGTTGCAAAATGGAGGAGAATAGTTCTGTCAGTGAACATATACTCAGAATGTCTGGGTACCACAACCACTTGACTCAGCTGGGAGTTAATCTTCCTAATGATAGTGTCATTGACAGAGTTCTTCAATCACTGCCACCAAGCTACAAGAGCTTCGTGATGAACTATAATATGCAAGGGATGGATAAGACTATTTCCGAGCTCTTCGCAATGCTAAAGGCTGCGGAAGTAGAAATCCAGAAGGAGCATCAAGTGTTGATGGTCAAGAAGACCACCAGTTTCAAGAAAAAGGATAAAGGAAAGAAGGGGAACTTCAAGAAGAACAGCAAGCCAGTTGCTGCTCAAGTGAAGAAACCCAAGTCTGGACCTAAGCCTGAAACGGAGTGCTTCTACTGTAAAGGGACTGGTCACTGGAAGCGGAACTGCCCCAAGTATTTGGCGGAGAAGAAGGATGACAAAGTGAAAGGTATATTTGATATACATGTTATTGATGTGTACCTTACTAATGCTCGTAGTAGCGCCTGGGTATTTGATACTGGTGCTGTTGCTAATATTTGCAACTCGAAACAGGGGCTACGGATTAAGCGAATATTGGCTAAGGACGAGGTGACGATGCACGTAGGAAATGGTTCCAAAGTCGATGTGATCGCCGTCGGCACGCTACCTCTACATCTACCTTCGGGATTAGTTTTAGACCTAAATAATTGTTATTTGGTGCCAGCATTAAGCATGGACATTATATCTGGATCTTGTTTGATGCGAGACGGTTATTCATTTAAATCAGAGAATAATGGTTGTTCTATTTATATGAGTAATATCTTTTATGGTCATGCACCCTTGATGAGTGGTCTATTTTTACTAAATCTTGATAGTAGTGATACACATGTTCATAGTATTGAAGCTAAAAGATGCAGAGTTGATAATGATAGTGCAACTTATTTGTGGCACTACCATTTGGGTCATATTGGTGTAAAGCACATGAAGAAACTCCATTCTGATGGACTTCTGGAATCACTTGATTATGAATCACTTGGTACTTGTGAACCTTGCCTCATGGGCAAGATGATTAAAACTCTGTTCTCCGAAACAATGGAGCGAGCAACAGAGTTATTGGAAATCATACAAACTGATGTATGTGGTCCAATGAACATTGAGGCTCACGGCGGATATCGTTATTTTCTCACCTTCACAGATGATTTGAGCAGACATGGGTATATTTACTTAATGAAACATAAGTTTGAAACATTTGAAAAGTTCAAAGAATTTCAGAATGAAGTGGAAAATCATCGTAACAAGAAAATAAAGTTTCTACAATCTGATCGTGGAGGAGAATATTTGAGTTACGAGTTTGGTCTTCATTTGAAACAATGCGGAATAGTTTTGCAACCCACGCCACCCGGAAGACCATAGCGTAATGGTGTGTCCGAACGTCATAATCATACTTTACTTGATATGGTGCGATCTATGATGTCTCTCACTGATTTACCGCTATCATTTTGGGGTTATGCTTTAGAGACAGCTACATTCACGTTAAATAGGGCACCATCTAAATCCGTTGAGATGACACCTTATGAACCATGGTTTGGCAAGAAACCCAAGTTGTCGTTTCTTAAAGTTTGGGGCTGCGATGCTTATGTGAAGAAACTTCAACCTGATAAGCTCGAACCCAAATCGGAGAAATATGTCTTCATAGGATACCCAAAGGAGACTGTTGGTACACCTTCTATCACGTATCCGAAGGCAAGATATTCGTTGCTAAGAATGGATCCTTTTTAGAGAAGGAGTTTCTCTCTAAAGAAGTGAGTGGGAGGAAAGTAGAACTTATGAGGTAATTGTACCTGCTCCCTGATTGGAAAGTAGTTCATCACTGAAATCAGTTTCAGTGATTCCTACACCAATAAGTGAGGAAGCTAATGATGATGATCATGAAACTTCCGATCAAGTTACTACCGAACCTCGTAGGTGAACCAGAGTAAGATCCGCACCAGAGTGGCACGGTAATCCTATTTTGGAGGTCATGTTACTTGACCATGATGAACCTACGAACTATGAGGAAGCGATGATGAGCCCAGATTCCACAAAATGGCTTGAGGCCATGAAATCTGAGATGGGATCCATGTATGAGAACAAAGTGTGGACATTGGTTGACTTGCCCGTTGATCGGCAAGCCATAGAGAATAAATGGATCTTCAAGAAGAAGACTGACGCTGACGGTAATTTTAATGTCTACAAAGCTCGACTTGTTGCGAAAGATTTTCGACAAGTTCAAGGAGTTGACTACGATGAGACCTTCTCACCCGTAGCGATGCTTAAGTCCGTCCGAATCATGTTAGCAATTGCCGCATTTTATGATTATGAAATTTGGCAAATGAATGTCAAAACTGCATTCCTTAATGGATATCTTAAAGAAGAGTTGTATATGATGCAACCAGAAGGTTTTGTCGACCCAAAAGGTGATAACAAAGTGTGCAAGCTCCAGCGATCCATTTATGGACTGGTGCAAGCCTCTTGGAGTTGGAATATACGCTTTGATAGTGTGATCAAAGCATATGGTTTTATACTGACTTTTCGAGAAGCCTGTATTTACAAGAAAGTGAGTGGGAGCTCTGTAGCATTTCCGATATTATATGTAGATGACATATTGTTGATCGGAAATGATACTGAATTTCTAAATAGCATAAAAGGATACTTGAATAAGAATTTTTCAATGAAAGACCTTGGTGAAGCTGCTTATATATTGGGCATCAAGATCTATAGAGATAGATCAAGACGCTTAATTGGACTTTCACAAAGCACATACCTTGATAAAGTTTTGAAGAAGTTCAAAATGGATCAGGCAAAGAAAGGGTTCTTGCCTGTGTTACAAGGTGTGAAGTTCAGTTAGACTCAATGCCCGACCACTATAGAAGATAGAGAGAAAATGAAAGTCATTCCCTATGCTTCAACCATAGGTTCTATCATGTATGCAATGTTGTGTACCAGACCTGATGTGTGCCTTACTATTAGTTTAGCAGGGAGGTACCAAAGTAATCCAGGAGTGGATCACTGGACAGCGGTCAAGAACATCCTGAAATACCTGAAAAGGACTAAGGATATGTTTCTCATATATGGAGGTGATTGCTACCTCTTGAGCACTTGCGTTGGTTTTTCCTTGAAGAGGAAAGGGTGGTGCAGCAAAGTAGCATAAGTATTTCCCTCGGTTTTTGAGAACGAAGGTATCAATCCAGTAGGAGGCCACGTACGATTCCCTCGCACCTACACAAACAAATAAATCCTCGCAAACAACGCGATAAGGGGTTGTCAATCCCTACACGGTCACTTACGAGAGTGAGATCTGATAGATATGATAAGATAATATCTTTGGTATTTTTATGATAAAGATGCAAAGTAAAATAAAAGGCAATAAAAATAACTAAGTATTGGAAAATTAATATGATGGAAGATAGACTCGGGGGCATTGGCTTCTCTTGAGAGCATAAGTATTTACGGTGGGAGAACAAATTACTGTTGAGCAATTGACAGAATTGAGCATAGTTATGAGATATCTAGGTATGATCATGTATATAGGCATCACGTCCGAGACAAAGTAGACCGACTCCTACCTGCATCTACTACTATTACTCCACATATCGACCGCCATCCAGCATGCATCTAGAGTATTAAGTTCAAGAGAACAGAGTAACGCTTTAAGCAAGATGACATGATGTAGAGGGATAAACTCATGCAATATGAAATAAATCCCATCTTGTTATCCTCGATGGCAACAATACAATACGTGCCTTGCTACCCCTACTGTCACTGGGAAAGGACACCGCAAGATTGAACCCAAAGCTAAGCACTTCTCCCATTGCAAGAAAGATCAATCTAGTAGGCCAAACCAAACTGATAATTCAAAGAGACTTGCAAAGATAACCAATCATACATAAAAGAATTTAGAGAAGAATCAAATATTGTTCATAGATAAACTTGATCATAAACCCACAATTCATCGGTCTCAACAAACACACCGCAAAAGAAGATTTCATCGAATAGATCTCCACAAGAGAGGGGGAGAACTTTGTATTGAGATCCAAAAAGAGAGAAGAAGCCATCTAGCTAATAACTATGGACCCGTAGGTCTGAGCTAAACTACTCACACTTCATCGGAGAGGCTATGATGTTGATGTAGAAGCCCTCCATGATCGATGCCCCCTCCGACGGAGCTCCGGAACAGGCCCCAAGATGGGATCTCGTGGATACAGAAAGTTACGGCGGTGGAATTAGGGTTTTGGCTCCGTATCTGGTAGTTTGGGGGTACGTAGGTATATATAGGAGGAAGGAGTACATCGGTGGAGCAACAGGGGGCCCACGAGGGTGGAGGGCGCGCCTAGGGGTGGGGGGGGGGTAGGCGCGCCCTCCTCCCTCCTAGCCTCCTGGTTGATGTCTTGACGTAGGGTCCAAGTCCTCTGGATCATGTTCGTTCCGAAAATCACGTTCTCGAAGGTTTCATTCCGTTTGGACTCCGTTTGATATTCTTTTTCTGCGAAACCCTAAAATAGGCAAAAAGCAACAATTCTGGGCTGGGCCTCCTATTAATAGGTTAGTCCCAAAAATAATATAAAAGTGTATAATAAAGCCCAATAGTGTCCAAAACAGAATATAACATAGCATGGAACAATCAAAAATTATAGATACGTTGGATACGTATCAAGCATCCCCAAGCTTAACTCCTGCTCGTCCTCGAGTAGGTAAATGATAAAAATAGAATTTTTGATGTGGAATGCTACTTGGCATAATTTCAATGTAATTCTCTTAATTGTGGTATGAATATTCAGATCCGAAAGATTAAAGACGAAAGTTTAATATTGACATAGAAATAATAATACTTCAAGCATACTAACTAAGCAATTATGTCTCTTCAAAATAACATGGCCAAAAAAAGTTATCCCTACAAAATCATATAGTCTGGCTATGCTCCATCTTCACCACACAAAGTATTCAAATCATGCACAACCCCGATGAGAAGCCAAGCAATTGTTTCATACTTTTAATGTTCTCAAACTTTTTCAATCTTCACGCAATACATGAGCGTGAGCCATGGACATAGCACTATAGGTGGAATAGAATGGTGGTTGTGGAGAAGACAAAAAGGGAGAAGATAGTCTCACATCAACTAGGCGTATCAACGGGCCATGGTGAAAGTGCGTTATATCGACTAGAGGGGGGGGGGGTGAATAGGCAATTTTTATGAAAGTCTTCAAAACGTGGAAGTTATGAAGACAAACAGAATAGACAAGTCTATCACTATGCAGCGGAAGTTAGATTACACAAGGCAAGCCATGGTCAAGTATTCAATATAGTGAAAGCACAGTGACAAACAGCTTCAGTGTAATAAGGATCAGGTAGGAAGAAGTTATGAAGCCAAACAAATCATACAGTTAAGTTGTGAAGACAGAAGATAAAGCAAGCATGCAATGGCTTCACAATGTGTAACGGTAAGTAAAAAGGAGGTGAAGATGAAACCAGTGACACGCTGAAGACAATGATTTGTTGGACCAGTTCCAGTTGCTGTGACAACTGTACGTCTGGTTGGAGCGGCTAGGTATTTAAACCAAAGAACACACAGTCCCGGACACCCAGTCCTGAACACACAGCTCAGGACACCCAGTCCTCACCGTTTTCTCCTTGAGCTAAGGTCACACAGACCTCGCCCAATCACTCTGGTAAGTCTTTAAGGTAGACTCCCAAACCTTCACAGACTTCGTTCACCGGCAATCCACAATTTCTCTTGGATGCTCAGAACGTGACGCCTAACCGGCTGGAGGATGCACAGTCCTCAAGTGTAACAAGTCTTCAGATCACTCAGACAAGAAGACTTAAGTGATGCCCAATTTACTCTGGCTCTGGGTGGTTAGGGCTTTTCTCCTCGCTAGGAATTTTCTCTCAAAGGCTTCGAGGTGGGTTGCTCTCAAACGACAAAAGCCGCGCACTGAAATCTGAGTAGCCAACCGTTTATGGTTGTTGGGGTGGACTATTTATAGCCACTGGGCAACCCGACCTGATTTGTCCGAAATGACCCTGGGTCACTAAGGAACTGACACGTGTACCAACGGTCGGATTTCGAACTCACACGGCAATTTTACTTGGGCTACAAGTAAAGCTGACTTGTCTGACTCTGGACAAGATTTTCTCTCATAGTCTTCGCTCGAAGACATAGGATTTGAATTAGGCATCACTTCAGTCATCCTGACTGGTTCTCTTGGACCCCACTTAACAGTACGGTGGTTCCTATGACACAACATAAATGAAGTAAAACTACGAAGGATCTAAGTCTTCGAGTTCCATAAGCTTCATAGGGAGTCTTCACATGTCATTGTCTTCAATATGAATATCTTCATAAACCACCATTGTCTTCAATGTCTTCGTACATTTTTAGGGGTCATCTCTGGTAGTGAAATCGAATCAATGAGGGACTTCTACCTGTGTTATCCTGCAATTCTCACAAACACATTAGTCCCTCAACTAGGTTTGTCGTCAATACTCCAAAACCAACTAGGGGTGGCACTAGATGCACTTACAATCTCCCCCTTTTTGGTGATTGATGACAAACTAGTTGAAGTTTTCAACGGGGAATATAATTTGTGAAATTGTAAAGGAATTGTCTTCATAAGCTGCAAGGGCTCCCCCTGAAGATGTGCATATAAGTAATTTGCTTCTGGAACGCAAATGCACATGGCAGGTTGTACTTGTGGAAATCCACTTCAACTTATGATGACAATCCATCATCCATGTAAAAGTATATGAAGAGAATGACATGCATAATGAAAAATGGACGTCTGCGAAATGATATAAGTGCGGAAATTATCGTCGTACATGCGGAATTTATCTTCGCAAAAACATAGTGGCAAACAAGTAGCAGACGACCATCAAGTTTAAGTGTTACAACTCAAAGAACCAAATGTAGCAAAACGAGAGTTGTAAGCACGAAGCAAAATGTAGCAAAATATAAAGCACCCACCCATATTGACCCGCTTGAAGACTATAAACATCATATGCTTCTCCCCCTTTTGTCAGTGATGACCAAAAAGGTTTGAAGACATAGAGTTTTCTACGCGTTCCCAGGCGCAGCAGGGTCGGTGGAGGCATTTGGTGGTGCTGAAGAGCTTGGTGCAGGGTCAACGCACGCTGAATGAGGTGGTGGTGATGTAGCATCGTCTTCTTCCTCAATGATTCTTGCAGTCACGGTGGCAGCAGAGGAAGAGAACTCAGAATCTTCAAGGGATGGAGTTCTGCGCAGCACAACTCTTCTGGGGGGTGTGGAGTCAAACTTGAATCTCTCTCTGAAGCCATCCTCTTGAAGTTCAGCTTCAGTGCACATCATGGTGAGGCCTTTCCAAGTGCGGCGACAGGTTTCATGTGTGACGAATGCATTCTTGGTGGCCAGATTTCTGATGCGATTGACGTCTTGCATGATACTTTTCATCTGCCTCTTGAGCCAGTCGTGATGCCTATCTTGCTTTTGGTGAAGAGCCACAAGAAGTTCTCAGTCAGTGAGTGCACGAGCACGTTTCTTGGGTCTTGGTGCAGCTGTGCTGTCAGTGGCTTCAGTTGATGCAGGGGCACGTGTGGTGCCAGCCATTGGATACACTCTTGAGATGGCTTCAACACCTTCATCATTCTGAGTGAAGCTCTGGTGTTCTGCATTCTGAAGACTTAATGGTTGCTTGGCAGGCTCAGGATATATTGCTTCAGCAGAGGTGTCCACATCGGGTAAGAAGATCCTATGGTTGCGGGCTGAGGGCTGATAGGAGATACCATAGTGAAGCTTGATCAGCCTCATAACCCAAGGAGCATAAAACTTCAAACCAAAGAGATCTGAGCCAGACGCTGCAAGTTGGCGTATAAAGAGATCCTGTGCGTTGAAGCATTTGCCATGCAGGATACAGAAGATGAGAGTCTTCATTGCACCTTCAACCTTGGCATATGGAGAGTGTCCCTTAATGGGCCATAGAGTCCACCTGACGATGTGATATATGGTTCTGGGCAGGTACTCTAAGTCTTCAACGAAGAACTCAGTTGGATAAGGTGCATCATGAGGCAATGGCTTCATCATTGAGAGCATCTGACTCATATTTGGCTCAGGCCGCTGGAAGATGCTCGCAATTGCTTCAGCATGGAGTTGGCAGCCTTCTTCGAAGAGTTCGCCAGGAGTGGGTAGGCCGGTAAGCTCAATGATATCGAATGCATTAGCTTCATGATGGACATTGCCGGTCATCCACTCCAGGACCCAAGTCTTCGGATCTTTGTTATAGCCTTTGATATGCAGGGTGGCATAGAACTGGAGCAGAAGCTCTTCATTCCAGTGCTCTTCATCGGTGATAAATGGCAGCAGACCCACTTGCTTGAAGCAATCCAGTGCTTCTTCCAGACCAGGCAGACCAGCAACAGCTTCAACCTCAAGGCGCTGGTGAGGAAAGATGTGGCCTTGGTTGTATAGGATGCATGAATAATAGCTGCGTTGTGGGTAGCTCCAGAACCTATCTGACACAATCCGTTCCCCTGAATAAGGGTTCGTGGAGCTTTTGAAGAACGTGTTATCTGCCCTGAAGCTGTTGATGTTGAAGGAGCCAGGAGCTGATGCAGGACCTGGGAACCTTGGCAGTCGTGGGATCGGCTTCTGGACCTGGGGCCTGTGCGCAACATGATAGTTGAATTGTGGACCGGCAGCAGACTCAGGCATAGAAGGTTCAGGTGCAGTAGCTTTAGTGTCTCTTGAAGCTGTTGGTGGGAAGGGCTTCACAATTGCTTCAGTGTTGGTTGTGGCAGCCTCAACGTTTTCAGCCTCAACACATGTAGTGAGAGGGACGGATTCAGGTACGTTCTCCTGGAAAACTGCTTCTTGTTGGTGCGGGGGAGATGGAGCTTGAGGTTCTTCTTCAATATCTTCGGCAGATGCAGCCGGAATGTTGTCAGCAGCCCGAGCCCTTGGCCCTTTGCGAAGCCTACGGAATGTAGGCGACGCCGGTGGAGTTGCAGTGGGCTGGGGCTCATTATCTTCCTCCTGTGGGCGATCTGCCCACGATGCATCTTGTGTGATTGGTGTCAATGGACGACCAATGCTGATCAGTTCGCTTGTCTCAAGCTGAGGAAGGGCTGCATCACCTTGTACATTGTCTTGGAGACCAATGTCTTCAGCAGCGTTGGGGTCGGCTGTTGGAATGTCTTCAGCGTGCGGAGCCTCTGTGAAAGCAGGCTCATGCACTGTCAACTGACGATCTTCGTCAGGATAGCGGACGAAGAGGGGTTCGACTATCAAGGGCTCTGTGGGAGCAGCCCGAGATTCTTGATCTTGCGCTTCTTCTTGGTGGGGTCAGAAGGAGAGGCTTCAGAGTGTTTCCTCTTCCTTGCTTCAGCTTCGACTGTCCATGTCTTCTTGAGCTCTGAAGCGGTTGACCGGTTCTTTGGCTTCGAGCCAGTCGTAGCAGTGGGGAAGACAATCGGAACAGCTTCTTGCCTTGGTGCCTCTGGTTCAGCCACAACAGGCTTCTTCTTTTTCTTCGCGGCCATCCTGGGGTCGATGCCGGGACGCCCAAGTGCCTTGCGCTTCTCGGCCTCATTGTAGGCCTGCACACAACGATCAGCCAGAGTCTTCATTCGCTCCCGCGAACCCTGAGCTTCTGCACGTTTCTTCAGAAAGTTTTTCTTTAACTCGTGCAGCATGATCTTGAAGTTCTTGACTTCTTGGACGCTAAGCCTAGCCATATTCTGCTTGAACTGAGCCTTTTCATAATCAATTTTCTGCTTCAGTTCAACAATGCGCTGGGCAATTGCAAGTTCTGAAGCAATAGCGCCTTGGAAGGCGACGCTGAGTCCAATGGGCAGCTGCAGATCATCGAAGCTGATATTTGGTGTAGCAAACCACTCATCGATGAAGTTGTGGATGATTGCTACATCAAACAGAGGCAGATTATTGAAGATTTCAGCCTCCTCCTTGCTCTTGATGAACTGCTCAAGAGCGTCATCTCCAAGATCTTCATCACTGGACAGATCAATGGTCTCGCTGCGCAGAATGGCAGCAGCTGTGAGCTCTTTGCCTGTGTGTGGCTGAGGCTTCTTGGCTTCTTGGGGCTTGGAGACTCGTGATAAGTCTTCAGACTGCACACTGGCTTCAGGAGGTGCAGTTGCCAATGGCTTCACTCTGGAGATTTTGGGAGAAGCGGCTGGCTTCGAAGCTTTTAGCTTCTTCGTCTGCTCCGGCTTCGGTGCAGCAGGAGCGTCATCAGACTCAGTGTCTGCTGGAGGGTCGTTCACGGTAGTCCCTTGGACTAGAATGCGAGTGATGAGGCCTGCGAGATTGGCATACGGCCCGATGATATTGGGGTCGGCCTCACGTGTGCCATCTGCCCTTGGTGCGGAGGGACCAGGGTTGAAGTCTAAACCCAATTTCTTCTTGTTGTGCTTCGCTGACCTCTGGGCAAACTGGAAGTTGCGCTTGAACAGATTGTCGTCGCGACACCATAGTAGTGATGACGGATGAGCATCAGCAGGCTGCGGTCCTTTGACCATGCATGGATAGAAGCCTTGAGCAATGGCTTCGTCTCTGGACCGGGGTACGAGATTTTTGTATAATACGTCTCCCCACGGTCTCTTGATGGCGCTTTTCTCAGCGTACTCCTTGGTGACGAAGCGGTATTGGAACCATTGCTCCGCCCAATAGCGTCGAATCCATTGGATTCTTGTCTTGCGCTGATTGTAATCCTCTTCAGGATCTGTATTGTACAGCTCTAAGAGGTCATCGGGCAGATCTCTTGATGTTTCCCCTCGACGCTTTCTGCCACCCTTCCTTGCTGGTTTTTCTGCTGCCATGAAGCTTAACTTGGAAGGCTTCAAAACGTTCAAAGGCTTCAAAGGTTTTCTTTTGCTGGACCAACAAGAACTGGCTTCAGGAGAATTGATGTGACGCTATAAGAACTCTGCAAATGAATGCAGACTATGAGAACCAAAAGATTCTCCCACGGACATGTACCTGTGACAGCATTAAGGTGCGAGGGAAGGGGAAGAGGTCATATGCATTCTTAGAAGATTTTGAAGATAAATCAGTTTAGAAGATATTGACCTCATCGTGCGAAGACATTCACTTATAGAAAAAAAGTTGGTTCCAGATTTGTACGAACTCATAGATCAGTACAAGTGAGGAATCTAACTACTTCATGAAGCACAAGTGAATATACTAGGCAAATTATGAGATACAGACTAAGATAGTTCTAACTTGTGTGAATAGAAACTTCTTATGGCAGAAAGTGACCGAACTACAGGATCAAAAGAGGCTGTAAAAAGAGGTTTTATTTACCACACTTGGAACTGCTAGACGGAGTGGGAGATGAGGCTGAGCAGTTCGATCCTCCGTGCCCTAACTTGGCGACGGAAGACACCTACGGCGACGGTGGAGAGAGCGATGTCCGCTGTCGGCGTGAAAACGGCGTCGGAGAGGTTGCGGCAGTGAAGCGCTTCGTCGCCGGCGTCGTCGAGAGCTAGCGGTGGCGCTAGGGTTCGTGCGAGGGTGGAAGAAGAGATAATGACCGCAGTGAATCGTGTATTTATAGGGATAGAGGCGGCACTGTGCTATTACTCAGGTGCCCCTGGCGATTCGCATCTGAACAGCACGTGGCCATCATGCGGTATTTTGGGAGCAGTTCCACATCCCACGCACGCCTTGATTGTCGGGTGTCGTTCCTACTTCTCCGGATTTCTTGTTGATGAAAAAGCATTGAAAACGGTTTTAAAGTTTGTCTCTGTGTGTTCTGCTGACAAGGATGCAGTGAAGACATTCGACAGTTTCAATAGAATGCATACGACTTGGAGAGATAGAGTTTGAGGTAGGAAGCATGGAGAGGTTAGGGTCCGATCACATTCACTTAGTTCAAAAGATTCAAACAAGAATACATAGCTATAAGTGAATGCTGTAGAGGACAGAACACCACTACATATATATATATATAATTAACGCAGTGAAGATAATCATGAAGACAAATTGATTGAAGCCAAACCAAATGTGAAGACATTGCGAGGTAACGCCATGAGTGAAACACTTCAAATAGAACGTTTGGTGGTGGCGTTACCCACCGTATAGGAAGTATTAGACTTAGACACAGCGCACAATTATCGTGACGCTCCGAAGTCAAATTCCATGTTAATGTATTCACACTTAGAATGTACGTCTTCATTGATTGAAGATATACGTTACTTCGTGTGTTGCACATCTAAGTCATCAACATGCATAAGTGTTAGGATGTGTGCCTGATCACAGGACATTTGAGGATTCCAAGATATTTAGCTCACACCGTAACTTGCAAAATATCTTCTCATCCAAGGGCTTGGTGAAGATATCTGCCAATTGCTCTTCAGTGTTGACATGTATGATATCAATATCTTCCTTTGCAACATGATCTCTGAGAAAATGATGACGAATTTCAATGTGCTTTGTCTTCGAGTGCTGAACTGGGTTATTGGCGATCTTGATGGCGCTTTCCTTGTCGCAGTAAAGTGGCACTTGCTTCAGATGAATGCCATAATCCTTGAGGGTTTGCTTCATCCATAGAAGCTGAGCGCAGCAGGATCCAGCAGCAATGTATTCAGATTCAGCAGTGGAGAGAGATACATAGTTCTGCTTCTTTGAAGACCAACATACAAGTGATCGGCCCAGAAAGTGACATGTGCCTGACATGGACTTCCGATCAACCTTGTCACCAGCGTAATCAGCATCCGAGAATCCAACCAGATCAAACTCTGAGCCCTTTGGATACCATAACCCTAGAGTTGGGGTGTGAGCCAAATATCGAAGAATTCGCTTCACTGCTAAGTGATGCGACTCCTTTGGTGCCGCATGGAATCAAGCACACATGCAAACACTAAGCATAATATCTGGCCTAGATGCACATAAATAAAGCAAAGAACCAA
Source organism: Triticum monococcum (assembly GCA_034509565.1). NCBI lineage: Eukaryota > Viridiplantae > Streptophyta > Magnoliopsida > Poales > Poaceae > Triticum > Triticum monococcum. The sequence continues at coordinate 705,894,150 of CM067847.1, forward strand.
TCATGGAGCGGTATACCTTTTGATCGAACTCTTTACCATTGTCGTCAGGACCCAGATGATGTTTGGCTGACATTGGTGTTGTGAAACCTTTGCAGTCTTGCATACCGAACTTCTTCAGGCAATCTTTGAGATACTTCTCTTGAGATATGAAGATGCCATTGCGTTGTTGCCGTATCTGAAGACCGAGGAAGAATTTCAGCTCCCCCATCATAGACATCTGATATTGCTCTTGCATCATATATCCGAACTCCTCACTGTACTTCTGATTGGTGCAGCCGAAGATAATGTCATCCACATATATTTGGCACACAAACAGTTCACCATCATATGTCTTCGTGAAGAGAGTGGGATCTAGGGAGCCAAGTATGAAGCCTTTGCTCTTCAGGAAGTATTTGAGTGTGTCATACCAGGCCCGAGGGGCTTGTTTGAGGCCATATAGTGCCTTATTGAGCTTGTAAACCATGTCAGGATGTTTTGGATCTTCAAACCCAGGTGGTTGTGCAACATACACTTCTTCTTCAATCTTGCCATTGAGAAAGGCACTCTTCACATCCATTTGATATAAAAGTATGTTATGATGATTTGCATAGGCCAGCAGTATACGGATGGCTTCAAGTCTGGCCACAGGAGCAAATGTTTCATCGAAGTCAATGCCTTCCACTTGAGTATATCCTTGAGCAACGAGACGAGCTTTGTTTCTGACAACTTGACCATGCTCATCTTGCTTGTTGCGGTATATCCATTTGGTGCCTATTATGTTATGCTTCCGTGGATCAGGACGCTTAACCAATTCCCATACATTGTTCAGCTCAAACTGATGAAGCTCTTCTTGCATTGCTTGAATCCACTCAGGTTCCATAAAAGCTTCTTCAACTTTCTTGGGTTCTGTGATTGAAACGAATGCGAAGTGTCCGCAGAAATTTGCCAGTTGAGTTGCCCTTGAACAAGTCAGTGGACCAGGTGCATTGATGCTGTCAATTATTCTGTCAATCTGCACTTCATTGGCAACACGAGGATGTATGGGTCGAAGACTTTGCTCTTGCTGATCTATGTTGTCGTGGGGAGGAATGTCTTTTGGCTGAGCATTGTCTTCATGTGGATCAGGTGCTGAGATGATAAGTTCTTCTTCAAGATGAGCTTCAGAAGGTATAATTTCTCCAGTTCCCATTAGCTTGATTGATTCACTGGCTGAAACTTCATCTAGCACATCTGGCAGTTGCTCTCTTTGTGAACCATTGGTCTCATCGAACCGCACATCCACTGTTTCAACCACTTTGTAGTGAAAGAGATTGAAGACTCTGTAGGAGTGCGGATCCTTTCCATATCCAAGCATAAAGCCCTCATGGGCTTTTGGTGCAAATTTTGAGGTGTGGTGTGGGTCCTTGATCCAGCATCTTGAGCCAAATACTCTGAAGTAACTGACATTTGGCTTCTTGCCAGTTAGAAGTTCATAAGATGTCTTGTTCAAAAGCTTGTGAAGATAAACACGGTTGATTGTATGGCATGCAGTGTCAATGGCTTCAGGCCAGAATTTTCTTGGAGTCTTGTACTCATCTAGCATTGTTCTGGCCATCTCAATGAGTGTTCTGTTCTTGCGTTCGACGACGCCATTCTGCTGTGGCGTGTATGGAGCTGAGAATTCATGTGTGATGCCCAAGGTATCCAGATATGTATCAAGGCCAGTGTTCTTGAATTCAGTGCCATTGTCATTTCTGATGTGCTTTATCTTGGCGCCATAATTGTTCATAGCCCGATTTGCGAAGCGTCTGAAGACATCCTGCACTTCAGTCTTGTAAAGGATTATGTGCACCCAAGTATATCTAGAGTAATCATCAACAATGACGAAGCCATAGAGGCAAGCAGTAGTGGAAAAAGTTGAGTAGTGAGTGGGACCAAAGAGATCCATGTGAAGCAGTTCGAAGGGTCGAGTAGTGGTCATGATTGTCTTCGAAGGATGTTTTGCCCTTGTCATCTTCCCTGCTTCACAGGCACCGCATAGGTGATCTTTCTTGAACTTGACGCCCTCGATGCCTATGACATGCTACTTCTTCGCAAGGGTGTGGAGGTTCCTCATGCCAGCATGCCCAAGCCTCCGATGCCAAAGCCAGCATTCTGAAGCCTTTGCCAAAAGGCACACTGCAAGTTGTGGCCCTGTTGAGAAATCTACCACATACAGATCATCTTTCCGATACCCTTCAAACACTAGAGACTTGTCAGATTCCATTAGTACCAAGCAATGATATTTTCCAAATATTACGACCATGTTCAAATCGCAAAGCATTGAGACAGACATTAAGTTGAAGCCAAGGGATTCAACAAACATGACTTTACCCATGTGTTGATCCTTTGAGATTGCAACTCTACCTAGACCCAATACCTTACTTTTACCAGTGTCAGCAAATGTGATGTGGCTCTTGTCGGATGGACGTAAGGTTGAGTCCATAAAAAGACTTCTTTTGCCAGTCATGTGATTTGTACACCCACTCTCAATAATCCATTCTGAAGACTCTGAAGACGCTGGTGTCGTACCCTACAGTGCAGTTAGGGGGATAGGCTTCACGAAGAGTATTGTGAAGCAAAAACATTTGACGAACCAGTGGGTTATGAAAACTTAGATCCAGGTTAGGATTAATAGGGAGAGTAGCATGCGATTCAGGTATGAAATACATAGTGATGCCATTCGGGCATTTGATCTTGCGCCCCACAAGATTTTTAAGGTCCCCAGCAATAGCATCAGAAGATTTTGGTTTTCTGCTGGAGACCTTTCCCTGCAAAAGAGAGTTAAGCTTTCTTAACCACCCACATCTTCAAGGGTGGCTTAGAAGCAATAAGTCTAAGTGCAGCATCTGAGAATTTTGGCTTTGGAGCCCTAGGAAACAGTCTAGCAGGCGGGCAACAGTACTCATAAGAATAGGCAGAATAGTTCTTGGTCATATGAACATGACGGTTTGAAGAACCGCTATCATATGCCTGAGCATGGTTTCCCTGCAAAACATTTGCGTTAGTGCGACTCAGGTGAGTCCTCTGCCTGTATGAAGCCTTTGGACCATATGAAGCCTTTGGTCTGAGGTTTGTCTTCTTCATGTGAGGTGTCATGAGGACATTCACAGGAAGATTCTCTAGACACGTTTTTGGAACCCAGATCTTCTTCATAGGCGGCCCATTCCTGCAGTTAGTACCAATGTACCTGGCAAATACTTCACCATTCTGATTCTTAAACAGTTTATAGTTTGCATCAAAGGATTCATCAATGATAATAGTATTAGCACAAGTGAAGCCAGATAGATTGGATGGATCTGCTGAGGATTCCTTTGCAGCAACCCATGTGGTTTTGGGGTACTGCTCAGGTTTCCAGTAAGAGCCATCTGCATTAGTTTTCCTCACGAACCCAACACCCTCTTTCCTAGGATTTCGGTTCAGAATCTGCTTCTTGAGGACATCACATAATGTCTGATGTCCTTTGAGACTTTTGTACATCCCTGTTTCAAGCAATGTCTTCAACCTAGCATTCTCATCAGTAATAGCAGTGGTATCCTCAGCAGAGGGGTTAGTTACCACTTCAACAGTTGAAGATATTGCAACAGCAATAGTAGTGGAACATTCAGCAACAGAAGTAGAATTATCACGCTCAATGCATTTAAGGCATGGTGGTTCAAATCCTTCCTGAGCGGAACTGATCTGTTCGGCTCGAAGTGACTCGTTTTCCTTTTGAAGATCTTCATGATCCGCTCTCAACTTCTCAAGATCTTGCTTCTTTTGAAGATAATCATATGAAAGCTTTTCATGAGTAGTTGAGAGAGTCTCAAGACGATCTTCAAGTTCCTGATACTTAACATGAAGATTTTTTATGTCTTCAATTAAGGATTTAGAACGGGTCATTTCAGCACCCAACAGATCATCGCTTCTGTCTAACAGTTTTTGAATATGTTCCATAGCCTTTTGTTGTTCAGTTGCAATTTTAGCAAGTGTTTTGTAGCTGGGTTTTGAATCACAATCAGAGTCATCGCCACTGGATGTTTGATAGTGAGTAGTGTGTGTGTTTACCTTGGCACCGCGTGCCATGAAGCAGTAGGTAGGAGTAGAGTCGTCCTTGTCATTTGCATCGGTGTTGGTGATGAAGTCATTGTCTTCAGTGTTGAAGATGGACTTGGCGACGTAGGTTGTAGCCAGACTCGCGATGCCAGAATCAGACTCCTCCTCAGACTCCACCTCTGCCTCCTCAGAAGCGGACTCCTCCTCTGAATCCATTTCCTTGCCAACAAACGCACGAGCCTTGCCAGTTGAGCTCTTCTTGTGTGATGAAGACTTTGAGGAAGACTTGGAAGAAGACTTTGAGTATTTCTTCTTTTTGTCGTCGAAATCATATTCCTTGCTCTTCTTCTTCTTCTTCTTCTTCTTCTTCTTTCTGCTCTCATTGTCCCACTGTGGACACTCAGAGATGAAGTGTCCAGTTTTCTTGCACTTGTGACATGTTTTCTTCTTGTAGTCATGAGCAGAAGCTTCATCATTCCTTGAGCTTGATCGTGAAGACTTTCTGAAGCCTTTCTTCTTGGTGAATTTCTGGAACTTCTTCACTAGCATTGCAAGTTCCCGTCCAATGTCTTCAGGATCATCAGAACTACTGTCAGATTCTTCTTCAGATGAGGACACAGTTTTTGCCTTCAAGGCACGAGTTCGCCCATAGTTTGGACCGTAGATATCTCTTTTCTCAGAAAGCTGAAACTCATGTGTGTTGAGCCTCTCAAGTATGTCAGACGGATCGAGTGTCTTGAAATCTGGACGTTCTTGAATCATCAGGGCTAGGATGTCAAACGAACTGTCAAGTGATCTCAGCAGTGTCTTGACGATTTCATGTTTGGTGATCTCAGTGGCGCCGAGGGCTTGAAGCTCATTTGTGATGTCAGTGAGCCGGTCAAATGTGTGCTGGACATTCTCATTGTCATTTTGCTTGAAGCGGTTGAAGAGATTGCGAAGAACATTGATTCTCTGATCTCTCTGGGTTGAGATGCCTTCATTGACTTTGGAGAGCCAGTCCCAGACCAGCTTGGATCTCTTCAAGGCACTTACATGGCCGTATTGTCCCTTGGTCAGATGACCACAGATGATATTCTTGGCAGTAGAGTCCAGTTGAGTGAACTTCTTGACATCAGCAGCAGTGACACCTTCTCCAGCCTTGGGAACGCCGTTTTCGACGACATACCATAGGTCGACGTCAATGGCTTCAAGATGCATGCGCATCTTATTCTTCCAGTAGGGATATTCAGTTCCATCGAAGACGGGGCACGTAGCGGAGACTTTAATTATCCCTGCAGTCGACATAGCTAAAACTCCAGGTGGTTAAACCGAATCACAGAGAACAAGGGAGCACCTTGCTCTGATACCAATTGAAAGTGCGTTATATCGACTAGAGGGGGGGGGGGTGAATAGGCGATTTTTATGAAAGTCTTCAAAACATGGAAGTTATGAAGACAAACAGAATAGACAAGCCTATCACTATGCAGCGGAAGTTAGATTACACAAGGCAAGCCATGGTCAAGTATTCAATATAGTGAAAGCACAGTGACAAACAGCTTCAGTGTAATAAGGATCAGGTAGGAAGAAGTTATGAAGCCAAACAAATCATACAGTTAAGTTGTGAAGACAGAAGATAAAGCAAGCATGCAATGGCTTCACAATGTGTAACGGTAAGTAAAAAGGAGGTGAAGATGAAACCAGTGACACGCTGAAGACAATGATTTGTTGGACCAGTTCCAATTGCTGTGACAACTGTACGTCTGGTTGGAGCGGCTAGGTATTTAAACCAAAGGACACACAGTCCCGGACACCCAGTCCTGAACACGCAGCTCAGGACACCCAGTCCTCACCGTTTTCTCCTTGAGCTAAGGTCACACAGACCTCGCCCAATCACTATGGTAAGTCTTCAAGGTAGACTCCCAAACCTTCACAGACTTCGTTCACCGGCAATCCACAATTTCTCTTGGATGCTCAGAACGTGACGCCTAACCGGCTGGAGGATGCACAGTCCTCAAGTGTAATAAGTCTTCAGATCACTCAGACAAGAAGACTTAAGTGATGCCCAATTCACTCTGGCTCTAGGTGGTTAGGGCTTTTCTCCTCGCTAGGAATTTTCTCTCAAAGGCTTCGAGGTGGGTTTCTCTCAAACGACAAAAGCCATGCACTGAAATCTGAGCAGCCAACCGTTTATGGTTGTAGGGGTGGACTATTTATAGCCACTGGGCAACCCGACCTGATTTGTCTGAAATGACCCTGGGTCACTAAGGAACTGACACGTGTACCAACGGTCGGATTTCGAACTCACACGGCAACTTTACTTGGGCTACAAGTAAAGCTGACTTGTCTGACTCTGGACAAGATTTTCTCTCATAGTTGTCGTGGTTCTAAGTCTGACAGTGAGGTAGGGGGGTGTGTATGAAGAGGCTAGACCTTAGCTATTGGGAAGTTGTAAGCACGCAAGGTTTACGAGTTCAGGCCCTTCTCGGAGGAAGTAACAGCCCTACGTCTCGGTGCCCGGAGGCGGTCGACTGGATTATGCGTGTGTAAAATGATAGGGGTGCGAACCCTTGATACTGAGGAGGGGGGCGGCTTATATAGAGTTCGCCAGCCCTCTCCTGCCCTCAGTAATGCAGGGTTTAAGGTACATTTAAGGTGGGCGTTACTGATAACGTCTCTAATAAAGCGTCATAATGATCATAAAGGCTACTTAATAACCGACCGTTTGCCTACGGAGTGACTTGAGGTCTTCTGGCAGTCGAGTGGTTGGCTCCTTGGTCGAGTGACAGCTCTTGGTCGAGTGTCTTCAATCCGTCGAGTGGGATATCTTCAAGTTGTCTGAAAGGTGACTTCCTCTAAGGATATCCTACGGTAGGGCTCTTAGGACGGGTCCGTGTCCCTACCGTAGGTACATGACTACATCATTAGCCCCCGAACGGATCGAGGCTGCAGTGGAAAAGAGGGTTAGGGACCTTTTCATCCGACCCCTCGGGTTATTATGGGTGCTTCGTTCTGGGTCGACTGTCACGGATGACGTCATTAACCTTTTTCAGTCGTCTTGATCCGTTCCAGGTTTTTCGTCGAATGGATTTCTTCGCCTGCGAGGCATCGAGCGCCGGCGTGCGCGGGATTCCGTTTCGTCAAGTTGTTCTGTAGCTGGCGGAGATCGCGGGATTCGGATTTTTTGGGAAGCGCGCGGAACGGGGGCGGCCGCAGTAATCGGGAGCGACAGTGCGAGGGCTCCTCGATCCCCGCGCTGTCTTTTTCGCCACGTACAGTGCGCGCGCCTGCCATGGGATTTGACTGGATAGCTCGGGCCTACCTGCCAGCCACTCGGGAGCGGCCCCTTATAAATAGTTGGCCCGGAGCCTCTCTTCAGTACGCGTGCTCATCTCTTCCTCTTCCTTCTCTGTTTCTCCGTCGTCTCCTCCGCTTCCTTCGCTCTCGTCCCGCCACCACAAAACCAGCCCGAGACCTCGCCGGCGACGATGGTGAAGGGCAAGACAACTGCTCTGGAGCGCGCAAAGAAGGCGGCGGCGGCGGGGAAGGGAAAGAAGTAAGCGCGCGGGGGTTCTTCCTCTCGGACGGCCCTGCCCAAGGGGTGGATCCAGGGCGACTGGATGCCCTCGGTGCTTCGTCAGGAGGACCTCGACGACCTGGTCGAGGGAGGAGTCATCCCCCACAAGGCGGCGCGTCTTCCAGGGGGAGAAATCGAGCCCCAGCCACGCGACGGTGAGCGCGTCCTCCTGGCGACTCATATTGACCGTGGTTTCTCTCTGCCGCCCCACTCCTTTTTCCGCAATTTTCTGAACTTCTTCGGGGCGCAGCTCCATCACTTCACTCCGAACTCCATAGTCTACCTTGCCGTTTTTATTTCTATGTGTGAGGCGTTCCTGGGGTGCCGCCCACACTGGGGACTTTTCAAGCACATCTTCACCGTTCGCTCTCAGTCGGTGAAGAAGGCTAAGTCGAGTGACGAGAGGACACAGGTGATCCAGCTGTGCGGGGGTTTGGCGATCCAGACAAGGGGGAAAAGTTGTTTTCCCTCCATCACCTTCCCGGAGTCAGTTCGAGGGTGGCAGGCGACTTGGTTCTACTGCCAGGATCAAGTGACCCCAGGGCAGTCGACTGGACTTCCACCCTTCACCCTCGACCGAGCCGAAAAGCCGGCTTCTCTGAAGGTGACGCCCGAAGAAAAGGCCCAGGTCAAGATACTGGCGGGTCGAGTGGTCGAACTCGTTCGTGAGGGCGTGACGGGGATGGACCTGCTCGAAGTCTTCCTCAAGAGGAGAATCCAACCACTCCAGGCTCGGGACCACCCGATGTGGCTGTACTCCGGCCTCGAGGACTCCACTCGGATCCACCCGGAGGAGGTCACCGACGAGATGTTGGAGGGGTGGCTGTCAAGCATTACAGGGAACAAAGACAACCCCCGAGGAGCTAGGAGGGTCATTCCACTCGACAGCTCATATGAGGTCGACCAGGTGTGTCTTTATGTTTCCGACTGAAATCTTGCTTTCTACATTGGTCTTCTTTTGAGCAAGTCGACTGACTTTCCATTTTGTCTGCTGTCTTTCAGGCGACTACTGAGATGTATTCGACGCCCAACGGGGCACAGGGGTCGACTGAGGAAGGAGAAGGGAGCGGAGGTGAGAGCGGGGACGACCAGGGCGAGTGGGAGTCAGACGGCGAAGGAGAGGGAGGCGATGACATCTTCTCCAGCGAGGAGGAGGAGGAAGAGGCCGAACCTCCCCGCCCATAAAGGCAATCCAAGCTCGCACACGACCCGGCGCAGGGACGTGGTCAGGCGACTGCCTCCGCCGGGCCATCATCGAAACGCCCTCGGACCTCTTCTCCAACACCGACTGGGAAGGTTCCCAAGCAGCCACGCACGACGCAGTCCAAGCCGCCCAAGACCCTGCCGAAGATGAAGATAACTGTCCCTGTTATCTCCGGGTAACAAGCCTTGTCTTCTTTCGTCGATTGGAGGACAGATCCTCAGTCGACCCGTTATGCTGAACAGGCTGATTTTTCGAAATTTGCAGTGCTGCTACCTCCGAGGTCTCAGCCAAGGACGACGACCAAGAGATGGGGGACGCTGCAACCTCCAACCCTGGTACGATCATTGACGTTTTGTTTTTGAGTTGGCTAGGTTGTTTCTTGCAATTCTGGTCGATTGAAAGTTCTTCCTGCAGCTCCTCCTCATGTTATCGACCTCCCGGATGACGATGACAACGAGCCGCTGAGGATAGGGAGGACCAAGAGGCCGTCGACTGACAGGGCTCCCCAGCCTGCTCCGGCGCCTGAGGCCGCGGCTCGGGGCGGCGGCGATGCCCCTCGGGCTTCTATGTCCTTCGCCAATCCCCTGGCGAGTGCGCAGCCCTTGGCGTCGACTGCCAATCCGACTGCCAATCCCCTGTCGAGTGCGCAGCCCTCGGCGTCGACTGCCGATCCGACTTCACTCTTTGTCGCGTACTCTGTCCCTGAAGACGAAGTGGCCGCTGCGAAGGAGGCCATACACCAGGTAGGGGTCATGATGGAACAGGTGAAGAAGGCTCGGGAGGCCAGCCAGGTGGCTTACGATGCGAGTTCGGCGCTTCAGAGTAACGTCCAGGTCAGTTGACTTGATACTTGTTCGTTTGAAGAGTCTTTCTCTCTCTTTCTTTTTCTTTTTGAAGATCTTTGTATCTGTACTTGTACACCCACTGGGTGTGTTTTCTCTTTGGTCGAACCAGTGGGGGCACGCAGAGTGCACCCACTGGGTGTAGTCCCCGAGACTATGGTGGACTGCTGGCAGTCGACTGTAGTCTGTATATTGTGTTTGTGAATCTGTACTTCTTCACTCGGTTTGGTCTGCCAGGTCGAGTGGTCCGTGTCCTGTCGACTATGGGCAGTCGTTTTTTTTGGTCGAACCAGTGGGGGCACGCAGAGTGCACCCACTGGGTGTAGTCCCCGAGACTACGGTCGAATGTTTTTGATTCGGCTGTGGTCTTAGAAACGTCACCATTGTTCCTTAGTTACTCGGAAGCAACTTATCTCGAACGTCTGTCGGCTGGTTTTTCCTTTTGCAGAGATCTTGCGAACTTGCCGCTCGTTATGCTGAATTGGAGAAACAGAAGATTCAACTGGACCTTGATCTAGAGCTGGCCAGGACGGAGTTGCAGAAGGTCAGGGAGGGCGCCACAGGTAAAGCGACTTTGTCGACTGATTTTGTTTTCAGGCTTGGGCATTCCTTTGCTGTTTCCGATTCAATCGCTGTTTCTTTGTAGGAGAATTGGAAAGAGCTTTGGCGAGGAAGGACCAGGACCTGGCTTTTGCCCGCAAGGCGGCTGACGACAAGATGGCTCTGGCTGAACAGAAGCTGGCTTCGGTCGACCAGTTGGAACAAGAGAACATTAGGTTGCAGACCGCTCTGACTGATGCCAACAAGCTGACTGCCGGTTGGAAGAAGAAGAACCTCCTCTTGGGCGAGGAGATGGAAGGCATCGCCCGTAGGAGGGACGACCTGGAGAGCTACCTGAGGAGCCTCGCCAAGAGGCTGTACATCAAACTTGAAGGTGCACGTCTAATTTTGACTGTTTTGTACTTTTGTGTCGACTCAATCTTGTGATCGTTGGCTTATCTTTAGGTCTTGTGTGCAGAATTCTGTCAGAATTTCGAAGAGGAGACCAGGCGGATCGAAACGGGTCTGGACCCAATCAATTCTCCGGTGAAAGACGATACTGCCATGAACCTGCTCCAACTGGAATCTCGAATCGACGGCGCCGTGGATTACCTGGCTCGACTGAAGGTTGCCGTGTCGCGGATCGACTCGACACTTTGGCCCGAATCCGCGCTCCAGAACGATCTCGAGTCTCTTATGGCTCGACTTGACAAAATCCCCGATCGAGTGCAGGAGTGGAAGAAGTCCTCTGCCTGGTGCGGCGCCGACGTGGCTCTATCCTTAGTCCGCGTTCACTGCAAGGAGGCGCGAGAAGAAAAGCTGGCCGCCATCCAAGTCGCCAATACCAAGAGGCACAGCTTCCAGGATTTCATGGAGACCTTCATCGCTGCAGCCACCCGCATTGCGGACGGAATCGACCTGGATGAGTTCGTCGCTCCTGCCAGCCCTCCTCTTGAGGAGTGAGAAAACTTTTTATGCCTCCCCTTAAATTAGCCTCGGAATGCCGAGTGGAATTGTAATCGTTTAAATTCTGCCGAGCTGAGGGCTCGAGTACTTTGATTCGGGGCCCAGGGCCTTTTAAGCTTTATCCGAACTTAATTTTTGCTGAATGTCTTCGTGGTCTGGAACTGTCGTGGGGGGCTTGATGGCCGACCCCACCCTGTTGTTGTACATTGTATTTGTGGCGGAGCTCTTCAGGAGAAGGCGGGTTTCGAACTTAGGCGAGTATCTGACTGTAGCTAAGTCCCTTCGTGAAGAACTTAGGCGAGTGCTGAACTGCAGCTAAGCTCCCGAGTGGGAGGTTCGCTCTCCACTCGGTAGGATTTTCCAAACTTAGGCGAGTGTCTGACTGCAGCTAAGTCACTTCGTGGAGAACTTAGGCGAGTACTGAACTGTAGCTAAGCCCCCGAGTGGGAGGTTCGCTCTCCACTCGGTAGGATTTTTCAAACTTAGGCGAGTGTCTGACCGCGGCTAAGTCTCTTCGTGGAGAACTTAGGCGAGTGCTGAACTGCAGCTAAGCCCCCGAGTGGGAGGATTGCTCTCCACTCGGTAGGATTTTTCAAACTTAGGCGAGTGTCTGACTGCAGCTAAGTCTCTTCGTGGAGAACTTAGGCGAGTGCTGAACTGCAGCTAAGCCCCCGAGCGGGAGGATTGCTCTCCACTCGGTAGGATTTTTCAAACTTTAGGCGAGTGTCTGACTGCAGCTAAGTCTCTTCATGGAGAACTTAGGCGAGTGCTGAACTGCAGCTAAGCCCCCGAGCGGGAGGATTGCTCTCCACTCGGTAGGGTTTTTCAAACTTAGGCGAGTGTCTGACTGCAGCTAAGTCTCTTCGTGGAGAACTTAGGCGAGTGCTGAACTGCAGCTAAGCCCCCGAGTGGGAGGATTGCTCTCCACTCGGTAGGGTTTTTCAAACTTAGGCGAGTGTCTGACTGCAGCTAAGTCTCTTCGTGGAGAACTTAGGCGAGTGCTGAACTGTAGCTAAGCCCCCGAGTGGGAGGATTGCTCTCCACTCGGTAGGATTTTTCAAACTTAGGCGAGTGTCTGACTGTAGCTAAGTCTCTTCGTGGAGAACTTAGGTGAGTGCTGAACTGCAGCTAAGCCCCCGAGTGGGAGGATTGCTCTCCACTCGGTAGGATTTTTCAAACTTAGGCGAGTGTCTGACTGCAGCTAAGTCTCTTCTTGGAGAAATTAGGCGAGTGCTGAACTGCAGCTAAGCCCCCGAGTGGGAGGTTCGCTCTCCACTCGGTAGGATTTTTCAAACTTAGGCGAATCAGATTCGTAGCTAAGTCACCCACTGGGGGATTTCGGATACATATAATAGTGACAACAATTATTGGAACATTCTTATTTCTGATAAAAATGAACCTCAGGAGTTTTTCTTATTACATCTGGTTTGAGAGCGGACTTAAGTGTAAAAGGGGCGGAGAAGCTCCGCGTTCCAAGCTCGAGGTTCGTCGATTTGTCGACCAACATTGTAAAGGTGATATGCTCCGTTGTGGAGGACTCTGGTGATGATGAAGGGGCCTTCCCAAGTGGGAGCGAGCTTGTGAGGTTTCTGTTGATCCACTCGGAGGACCAAATCTCCTTCTTGAAAGGCTCGACTCTTCACATTCCGGGCGTGGAATCGACGCAAGTCCTGCTGGTAAATGGTCGATCTGATCATTGCCATCTCCCTCTCTTCCTCCAAGAGGTCGACTGCGTCTTGCCGGGCCTGCTCCGCTTCATCTTCGGTGTAAAGTTCAACTCGGGGTGCATTATGAAGGAGATCGCTTGGCAGGACAGCTTCGGCTCCATAAACCAGAAAGAACGGGGTCCTTCCAGTCGACCGGTTAGGGGTGGTCCTTAATCCCCATAGCACTGACGGAAGCTCGTCGACCCAAGCACCTGCCGCGTGCTTGAGATCGCGCATCAGCCGAGGTTTTAGCCCTTTGAGGATCAGACCATTTGCCCTCTCAGCCTGTCCGTTCGACTGGGGGTGAGCGACTGAGGCGTAGTCGACTCGTGTGCCTTGAGAAGCGCAAAATGCCCTGAATTCGTCCGAATCAAAGTTTGACCCGTTATCAGTGATGATGCTGTGTGGGACTCCATATCTGAATGTCAATCCTCTGATGAAACTGATAGCGGTGCCACCGTCAAGGCTCTTTATGGGCTTAGCTTCGATCCATTTGGTAAACTTGTCGACTGCCACAAGCACATGAGTGAACCCACTCCTGCCTGTTCTCAAGGGGCCAACCATGTCCAATCCCCAGACGGCAAAGGGCCAGACGAGCGGAATGGTTTTCAGGGCTGACGCGGGCTTGTGTGACATGTTGGAGTAGAACTGGCAGCCCTCGCACCTGTCGACTATCTCTTTCGCCATCTCATTTGCCCTTGGCCAATAAAATCCAGCTCGGTATGCCTTAGCCACAATGGTCCGAGAGGACGCATGGTGACCGCAGGTTCCCGAGTGGATATCGTTGAGGATTATTTGACCCTCTTCTGGCGTTATGCATTTCTGGCCGACTCCGGTCGCACTTTCTCTGTACAGCTGTCCCCTTATGACTGTGAAGGCCTTAGATCGGCGGACGATCTGTCGAGCCTCCTCTTCGTCCTCCGGGAGTTCTTTCCTTAGGATATATGCAATGTATGGTATCGTCCAGTAAGGGGTGACTGCCAAGACTTTCATGATTAGGTCGACTACTGCAGGCACTTCAACTTCAGTCGAGTCCGTGGCACTTTTCGGCTGCGGGGCTTCTTCTGTGAAAGGATCTTCTTGGACTGACGGCGAGTGGATGTGTTCCAAGAACATGTTGCTTGGAATGGCTTCTCTCTTGGAGCCTATCTTTGCCAAGTCGTCAGCTGCCTGGTTTTTCAGTCGGGGGATGTGGTGGAGTTCCAACCCCTCGAACTTCTTCTCTAGCTTCCGTACTGCGTTGCAGTACCCAGTCATTGCCGGACTCCTGACGTCCCATTCCTTCATCACTTGATTAACCACCAGATCTGAATCGCCATAGACCATGAGGCGACGGACGCCGAGCGAAATGGCCATACGCAACCCATACAAAAGTGCTTCATACTCTGCTTCGTTATTGGAGGAATCGAAGTGAATCTGGAGAACGTATCTGAGCTTATCTCCTCGGGGGGAGACCAGAACTACCCCTGCGCCCGAACCATTCAGCATCTTGGATCCATCGAAGAACATAGTCCAGTGTTCCGAGTGAACTTGAGTCGGAAGTTGCTATTCAATCCACTCGGCGATAAAATCCGCGATTGCTTGAGACTTGATGGCTTTCTTTGCTTCAAACTTGATGTCTAAAGGAAGGAGTTCAATCGCCCACTTGGCCACTCAACCAGTTGCATCTCTGTTATGCAGGATCTCCGATAATGGGGCGTCGCTGACGACTGTAATGGAGTGGTCAGAGAAATAATGTGCAACTTTCTTTGTGGTTATGTAAATCCCATATACAAGCTTCTGGTAGTGGGGGTATCTTTGTTTTGAAGGGGTCAAAACTTCAGACACATAATAAACAGGGCGTTGAACTTTGAAGGCCTTCCCTTCCTCTTCCCGCTCGACCGTAAGTACTGTACTGACAACTTGTCCCGTGGCTGCAATGTAAAGCAGCAGAGGCTCTTTGCTGATTGGAGCAACTAGCACCGGCTGGGTGGAGAGCAGAGCTTTGAGCTCTGCAAACGCTGTATCAGCTTCTGGAGTCCATTCGAACTTGTCAGATTTTTTCATCAGTCGGTAAAGAGGCAACGCTTTTTCACCGAGTCGAGAGATGAATCGACTTAAGGCGGCCAAGCAGCCTGTAAGTTTTTGGACATCATGCACACGTACAGGACGCTTCATCCGGAGTATGGTGCCAATTTTTTCAGGATTGGCATCGATTCCCCGTTCGGAAACAAGAAAACCGAGTAGCTTGCCACCTGGAACTCCGAAAGTGCATTTTGACGGATTGAGCTTGATATCGTACCTCCTGAGGTTGGCGAAGGTTTCAGCAAGGTCAGCCCGTAGGTCGGAACCTTTCCGGGACTTGACTACGATATCGTCCATGTACGCCTCCACATTCCGACTGATTTGAGTAAGTAAACACTTCTGGATCATTCTCATGAATGTGGCTCCGGCGTTCTTGAGGCCGAATGGCATGGTGACGTAACACTCAGGCCCCGAGGCGTGTGCCCTGCTGCCGGTGGGCGTATCTCTATTGTGGCCCTCTCGATGAGCCCTGTTCCTGTCCACCAGACCTTGAACGAGGATGGATCTCGCGTCAAAGCCTGGGTCTCTGGGGTCGACTGGGATCCTCTGCCCAGTGTGATGGGGGCGCCTGTCGTCTCGATGCTGAGGTGCATATGATCCACTCTGCGGAGGAGGGGACGGCACCCGACGCCCATCATCACGGTCGGGTCGGTGATCATATTGCTTGTTCCTCCTATACCGATCGTGCCGGTCTCCACGCCCCTCACGCCTCGGGGGCGATCTCGGGCTGTGAGCCGACTGGACGGTCTCCGTTGCGGCGGATCGACTGTGGATCCTGTCCCGCGACTGAGAGACGGCGGAATTCTGATTCCCCGCTGCTCGGAGCAATGCTCTGATCTGCAGCAATCCTCTTCCGGCCTCCGACTGGGAGGGATGGATCGACTCCGCTATGCGGGCCGCGGCAACCAGGTTGTGAACCGGAGTTCGGTACACCTGTGGTGGCGGGAAGAGCTTCCGTCGACTGGATTCGGGTGCCTGCTAGCGTCGACTGGACTCGGGAGCCTGCTGGCGTCGACTGGACTCGGGAGCCCGCTGACGCGCCCGCTCGTCGAGAGCCCGCTGTAGATTCTCCAGTCGAGTGCGCTCGGCTAGATTAGCCAAGCGCGCGTCCTCCAAGGCCCGGGCCTCGGGGGTTTCTCCAACAATAGGCGTGTAGAGCGCGTCCATGTTCCGGCGACGAAGCTCCTCCCGTTGCAACGACGTAAGAGGCTCGGGGAGGTATTCATCGTGAGGGTGCGACGGATCGCCCCTGTCGGCACCATCATCAGCGCGATGGAATCCGGGGGGACTGCGTGTCCCCTCGACCGCCAGAACCTCCGCCAGGGGGTCGCTGCTGTCACACTCGGAAGCTGTCTCCGTGGAGCCAGTCGACAGATCGAACAGGTCGCAGAGGGATTCGTCAAGCTCGATTGCAGCGACTTGCGGGGTCGCCGACTGGCGGGCCGCGGCGTGCTTCATCCACCGCTGGAGCCTCGACCGACCCGAGCGCTTGCGCTGGCAGGAGACAGGACGGGGAGATGGCACGGGAGTCGACCGATAGGGGGCCGATGGCTGCCTCAGGAGGACGCCACGGACGCACGCGCGGAAGTGCGTCGCACCGCGGACGGGGAGCACGTTGATGTCGAGCGGCGCCTCCTGGAGCCAGGCGGAGTCATCGGCGATGAAAGTGAGTCCGCCGAGACGGATCTCGCAGCCCTCTGCGAAAGCTCCGCAGGAAAACATGATCAAGTGGATCGGAAAAAATCACAACTTCTCCAATTAGGCGCTAAGACTAATGCCCCACGGTGGGCGCCAACTGTCGTGGTTCTAAGTCTGACAGTGAGGTAGGGGGGTGTGTATGAAGAGGCTAGACCTTAGCTATTGGGAAGTTGTAAGCACGCAAGGTTTACGAGTTCAGGCCCTTCTCGGAGGAAGTAACAGCCCTACGTCTCGGTGCCCGGAGGCGGTCGACTGGATTATGCGTGTGTAAAATGACAGGGGTGCGAACCCTTGATACTGAGGAGGGGGGCGGCTTATATAGAGTTCGCCAGCCCTCTCCTGCCCTCAGTAATGCAGGGTTTAAGGTACATTTAAGGTGGGCGTTACTGATAACGTCTCTAATAAAGCGTCATAATGATCATAAAGGCTACTTAATAACCGACCGTTTGCCTACGGAGTGACTTGAGGTCTTCTGGCAGTCGAGTGGTTGGCTCCTTGGTCGAGTGACAGCTCTTGGTCGAGTGTCTTCAATCCGTCGAGTGGGATATCTTCAAGTTGTCTGAAAGGTGACTTCCTCTAAGGATGTCCTACGGTAGGGCTCTTAGGACGGGTCCGTGTCCCTACCGTAGGTACATGACTACATCAATAGTCTTCGCTTGAAGACATAGGATTTGAATTAGGCATCACTTCAGTCATCCTGACTGGTTCTCTTGGACCCCACTTAACAGTACGGTGGTTCCTATGACACAACATAAATGAAGTAAAACTACGAAGGATCTAAGTCTTCGAGTTCCATAAGCTTCATAGGGAGTCTTCACATGTCATTGTCTTCAATATGAATATCTTCATAAACCACCATTGTCTTCAATGTCTTCGTACATTTTTAGGGGTCATCTCTGGTAGTGAAACCGAATCAATGAGGGACTTCTACCTGTGTTATCCTGCAATTCTCACAAACACATTAGTCCCTCAACTAGGTTTGTCGTCAATACTCCAAAACCAACTAGGGGTGGCACTAGATGCAGTTACACATGGAGATGCCCATCAATAGATATCAATGTGAGTGAGTAGGGATTGCCATGCAACGGATGCACTAGAGCTATAAGTATATGAAATCTCAACAAAAAAGAAACTAAGTGGGTGTGCATCCAACTTGCTTGCTCACGAAGACCTAGGGCATTTTGAGGAAGCACATCGTTGGAATATACGAGCCAAGTTCTATAATGAAAAATTCCCACTAGTATATGAAAGTGATAACATAGGAGACTCTCTATTATGAAGATCATGGTGCTACTTTGAAGCACAAGTGTGGAAAAAGGATAGTAGTATTGCCCCCTTTTTTGGGCCTTCTCTTTTTTGGCCTTTCTCCTTTTTTTATTTGGGACAATACTCTATGAATGATGATCATCACACTTCTATTTATTTACAACTCAATGATTACAACTCGATACTAGAACAAAGTATGATTCTATATGAATGCCTCCGGCGGTGTACCGGGATAGCAATGATGCATGAGTGACTTATACGAAAGAATTATGAACGGTGGCTTTGCCACAACTAAAATGTCAACTACATGATCATGCAAAGCAATATGAAAATGATGGAGCGTGTCATGATAAACGGAACGGTGGAAAGTTGCATGTCAATATATCTCGAAATGGCTATGGAAATGCCATGATAGGTAGGTATGGTGGCTGTTTTGAGGAAGGTATATGGTGGGTGTATGATACCGGCGAAAGGTGCGCGGTATTAGAGAGGCTAGCAATGGTGGAAGGGTGAGAGTGCGTATAATCCATGGACTCAACATTAGTCATAAAGAACTCACATACTTATTGCAAAAATCTATTAGCTATCGAAGCAAAGTACTACGCGCATGCTCCTAGGGGGATAGATTGGTAGGAAAAGACCATCGCTCGTCCCCGACCGCCACTCATAAGGAGGACAATCAATAAATACATCATGCTCCGGCTTCTTAACGTAACGGTTCACCATACGTGCATGCTACGGGAATCACAAACTTCAACACAAGCATTTTTCAAATTCACAACTACTCAACTAGCACGACTCTAATATCACCATCTCCATATCTCAAAACAATTATCAAGTTTCAAACTTCTCATAGTATTCAACACACTCATAAGAAAATTTTATTTAGTAATCTTGAATGCCTAAAATAATTAAAGCAAATTACCATTCTGTTTTGTAGGACTCTCAAAATAATCTAAGTGAAGCATGAGATAACAATGGTTTCTATAAAATAAATCTACCACCGTGCTCTAAAAGATATAAGTGAAGCACTAGAGCAAAAACTATATAACTCAAAAGATATAAGTGAAGCACATAGAATATTCTAATAATTTCCGAATCATGTGTCTCTCTCTCAAAAAGGTGTGTGCAGCAAGGATGATTGTGGAAAACTAACAAATAAAGACTCAAATAATACAAGACGCTCCAAGCAAAACACATATCATGTGGTAAATAAAAATATAGCTCCAAGTAAAGTTACCGATAGAAGTAGACGAAAAAGGGGATGCCTTCCGGGGAATCCCCAAGCTTTGGCTTTTAGGTGTCCTTAGATTATCTTGGGGGTGCCGTGGGCATCCCCAAGCTTAGTCTCTTTCCACTCCTTGTTCCATAATCCATCAAATCTTTACCCAAAACTTGAAAACTTCACAACACAAAACTTAAAGTAGAAAATCTCGTGAGCTCCGTTAGCGAAAGAAAACAAAACACCACTTCAACGTACTGTAATTAAATCATTATTTATTTATATTGGTGTTAAACCTACTGTATTTCAACTTCTCTATGATTTATAAACTATTTTACCAGCCATAGATTCATTAAAATAAGCAAACAACACACGAAAAACAGAATCTGTCAAAAACAGAACAGTCTGTCGTAATCTGTAGCTAACGTAAGATCTGGAACCCCAAAAATTCTAAAATAAATTTATGGACGTGAGGAATTTACCTATTAATCATCTGCAAAAAGAATCAACTAAATATAACTTTCCAAATAAAAATGGAAGCAATTCTTGTCAGTGCTAAAGTTTCTGTTTTTTACAGCAAGATTAAAAACACTTTCTCCAAGTCTTCCCAACGGTTCTACTTGGCACAAACACTAATTAAACACAAAAAACACAATCAAAACAGAGGCTAGGTAAATTATTTATTACTAAACAGAAGCAAAAAGCAATAAATATAAATAAAATTGGGTTGCCTCCCAACAAGCGATATCGTTTAACGCCCCTAGCTAGGCATAAAAAGCAAGGATAAATCTAGGTGTTGCCTTCTTTGGTAGGCAATCCATAAGTGGCTCTCATAATAGATTCATAAGGTACTTTAATTTTCTTTCTAGGGAAGTGTTCCATGACTTTCCTTAACGGAAATTGGAATCTAATATTCCCTTCCTTCATATCAATAATTGCACCAATCGTTCTAAGGAAAGGTCTACCAAGAATAATAGGACATGAAGGATTGCAATCTATGTCAAGAACAATAAAATCTATGGGCACATAATTCCTATTTGCAACAATAAGAACATCATTAATTCTTCCCATTGGTTTCTTAATAGTGGAATCCGCAAGGTGCATGTTTAAAGAGCAATCATCAAAAACACAGAAACCTAGCAAATCACACAAAGTATTTGGAATCGTGGAAACACTAGCACCCAAATCACACAAAGCATAGCATTCATGATCTTTAATTTTAATTTTAATAGTAGGTTCCCACTCATCATAAAGTTTTCTAGGGATAGAAACTTCCAACTCAAGTTTTTCTTCATAAGATTGCATCAAAGCATCAATGATATGTTTAGTAAAAGCTTTATTTTGACTATAAGCATGAGGAGAATTTAGCATGGATTGCAGCAAGGAAATACAATCTATCAAAGATCAATTATCATAATTAAATTCCTTGAAATCCAAAATAGTGGGCTCATTAGTATTTAAAGTTTTGACTTCTTCAATCCCACTTTTAACAATTTTAGCATCAAGATCTAAAGACTCTGAATTCTTGGAACACCGTCTAGGTAAAGGTGGATCATATTCAGTCCCATCATTATCAAGATTCATATTGCAAAACAAAGACTTAATAGGGGACACATCAATAACTTTTAGATCTTCATCTTTATTATCATGGAAACTAGAAGAACACGCTTTTTATAAAGCAATCTTTCTTAGCATGCATCCTAGTGGTTCTTTCTTTGCACTCATAAATGGAAATTCTCATGGCTTTGAGAGACTCATTGATATCATGCTTAGGTGTAATAGATCTAAGTTTCAAAGAATCAACATCAAGAGAAATTCTATCAACGTTCCTAGCCAACTCATCAATCTTAAGCAATTTTTCTTCAATCAAAGCATTGACATTCTTTTGCAAAGTAATAAATTCTTTAATATTAGATTCAAAATAAGAGGGCATCTTATTATAATTTCCATAAGAATTATTGTAGAAATTACCATAATTATTAGAGGAATTACTAGGATACGGCCTAGGGTTAAAGTTTCCTCTATATGTGTTGTTATCAAAATTATTCCTACCAACAAAATTCACATCCATAGATTCGTTATTATTCTCAATAAAAGTAAACAAAGTCATATCATTAGGATCAGAAGAAACACTTTTATTAGAAAATAATTTCATAAGTTCATCCATCTTTCCACTCAAAACATTAATTTCTTCTACCGCATGCACTTTCTTATTAGTAGATCTTTCAGTGTGCCATTGTGAATAATTAACCATAATATTATCTAGGAGTTTAGTAGCTTCTCCTAAATTGATTTCCATAAAAGTTCCTCCCACGGCCGAATCTAAAAGATTTCTAGAAGCAAAATTCAATCCGGCATAATTTTTTTGTATAAGCATCCACAAATTCAAACCATGTGTAGGGCAATTACGTATCATTAATTTCATCCTCTCCCAAGCTTGTGCAACATGTTCATGATCAAGTTGCTTAAAATTCATAATATCATTTCTAAGAGAGCTAATCTTAGCAGGAGGAAAATACTTAGAGATAAAAGCATCTTTGCACTTATTCCACGAATCAATACTATTTTTAGGTAAAGACGAAAACCAAGCTTTAGCATGATCTCTAAGCGAAAAAGGAAATAGCTTCAATTTAACAATACCATTATCCACATCTTTCTTCTTTTGCATATCACACAAATCAACGAAGCTATTTAGATGGGTAGCGGCATCTTCACTAGGAAGGCCGGAAAACGGATCTTTCGTGACAAGATTCAGCAAGGCAGCATTAATTTCACAAGATTCAGCATCGGTAAGAGGAGCAATCGGAGTGCTAATAAAATCATTGTTGTTGGTATTGGTAAAGTCACACAATTTAGTGTTATCTTGAGCCATCGTGACAAGCAAGCAATCTAACACACAAGCAAACAAGAGACAAGCAAAAAGAGGCAAATGGCAAATAATGTAATGCGGGAGATAAGGGTTTGTGATGGGTACTTGGTATGTCTTGACTTTTGCGCGAACCTCCCCGGCAACGGCGCCAGAAATCCTTATTGCTACCTCTTGAGCACTTGCGTTGGTTTTCCCTTGAAGAGGAAAGGGTGGTGCAGCAAAGTAGCGTAAGTATTTCCCTCAGTTTTTGAGAACCAAGGTATCAATCCAGTAGGAGGCCATGCACGAGTCCTTCGCACCTACACAAATAAATAAATCCTCGCAACCAACGCGATAAGGGGTTGTCAATCCCTACACGGTCACTTACGAGAGTGAGATCTGATAGATATGATAAGATAATACTTTTGGTATTTTTATGATAAAGATGCAAAGTAAAATAAAAGGCAATAAAAATAACTAAGTATTGGAAGATTAATATGATGAAAGATAGACCCAGGGGCCATAGGTTTCACTAGTGGCTTCTCTCGAGAGCATAAGTATTTACGGTGGGTGAACAAATTACTGTTGAGCAATTGACAGAATTGAGCATAGTTATGAGATATCTAGGTATGATCATGTATATAGGCATCACGTCCGAGACAAGTAGACCGACTCCTGCCTTCATCTACTACTATTACTCCACACATCGACCGCTATCCAGCATGCATCTAGAGCATTAAGATCAAGATAACAGAGTAACGCTTTAAGCAAGATGACATGATGTAGAGGGATAAAATCATGCAATATGAAATAAACCCCATCTTGTTATCTTGGATGGCAACAATACAATACGTGCCTTGCTGCCCCTACTGTCACTGGGAAAGGACACCGCAAGATTGAACCCAAAGCTAAGCACTTCTCCCATTGCAAGAAAGATCAATCTAGTAGGCCAAACCAAACTGATAATTCGAAGAGACTTGCAAAGATAACCAATCATACATAAAAGAATTCAGAGAAGATTCAAATATTGTTCATAGATAAACTTGATCATAAACCCACAATTCATCAGTCTCAACAAACACACCGCAAAACAAGATTACATCGAATAGATCTCCACAAGAGAGGGGGAGAACTTTGTATTGAGATCCAAAAAGAGAGAAGAAGCCATCTAGCTAATAACTATGGACCCGTAGGTCTGAGGTAAACTACTCACACTTCATCGGAGAGGCTATGGTGTTGATGTAGAAGCCCTCCATGATCGATGCCCCCTCCGACGGAGCTCCGGAACAGGCCCCAAGATGGGATCTCGTGGATACAGAAAGTTACGGCGGTGGAATTAGGGTTTTGGCTCCGTATCTGGTAGTTTGGGGGTACATAGGTATATATAAGAGGAAGGAGTACGTCGGTGGAGCAACAGGGGGCCCACGATGGTGGAGGGCGCGCTTGGGGGGGGGGGGGGGGTAGGCGCGCCCCCCTACCTCGTGGCCTCCTGGTTGATGTCTTGACGTAGGGTCCAAGTCCTCTGGATCATGTTCGTTCCAAAAATCACGTCCCTGAAGGTTACATTCCGTCTAGACTCCGTTTGATATTGTTTTTCTGCAAAACCCCAAAATAGGCAAAAAAAAAACAATTCTGGGCTGGGCCTCCTGTTAATATGTTAGTCCCAAAAATAATATAAAAGTGTATAATAAAGCCCAATAGTGTCCAAAACAGAATATAATATAGCATGGAACAATAAAAAATTATAGATACGTTGGAGACGTATCAGTGACAAAGAGCTCGTCGTAAACAGTTACGTCGATGCAAAGCTTTGACACTGATCCGGATGACTCTAAGTCACAAACCGGATACGTGTTTTTATTAAATGGTGGAGCTGTCAGTTGGTGCAGTTCCAAGTAGAGCATCGTGGCGAGATCTATGTGTGAAGCGAAGTACATAGCTGCTTCGGAAGCAGCAAATGAAGGAGTTCATATCCGATCTAGGTGTCATACCTAGTGCATCGGGTCCAATGAAAATCTTTTGTGACAACACTGGTGTAATTGCCTTGGCCAAGGAATCCAGATTTCACAAAAGAACCAAGCACATCAAGACTCGCTTCAATTCCATCCGCGATCAAGTCAAGGAGGGAGACATAGAGATTTGCAAGATACATACAGATCTGAATGTTGCAGACCCATTGACTAAGCCTCTCTCACGAGCAAAACATGATCAGCACCAAGACTCCATGGGTGTTAGAACCATTACAATGTAATCTAGATTATTGACTCTAGTGCAAGTGGGAGACTGAAGGAAATATGCCCTAGAGATAATAATAAAGTTGTTATATATATTTCCTTATATCATGATAAATGTTTATTATTCATGCTAGAATTGTATTAACCGGAAACTTAGTACATGTGTCAATACATAGACAAACAGAATGTCACTAGTATGCCTCTACTTGGCTAGCTCGTTGAATCAATGATGGTTATGTTTCCTAACCATAGACATGAGTTGCCATTAGAGAATGATGTGATTGACTTGACCCATCCATTAGCTTAGCACAATGATTGTTTAGTTTGTTGCTATTGCTTTCTCCATAACTTATGCATGTTCCTATGACTATGAGATCATGCAACTCTCGAATACCGGAGGAACACTTAGTGTGCTATCAAATATCACACCGTAACTAGGTGACTATAAAGATGATCTACAGGTGTCTCCGATGGTGTTTGTTGAGTTGGCATAGATCGAGATTAGGATTTGTCACTCCGAGTATTGGAGAGGTATCTCTGGGCCCTCTTGGTAATGCACATCACTATAAGCCTTGCAAGAAATGTGACTAATGAGTTAGTTACGGTATGATGCATTATGGAACGAGTAAAGAGACATGCCAGTAACGAGATTGAACTAGGTATTGCGATACCGACGATCGAATCTTAGGCAAGTAACATACCGATGACAAAGGGAACAACGTATATCGTTATGTGGTTTGACCGACAAAGATCTTCGTAGAATATGTGGGAGCCAATATGAACATCCATGTTCCGCTATTGGTTATTGACCGGAGATGTGTCTCGATCATGTCTACATAATTCTCGAACCCGTAGGGTCCGCACACTTAACGTTCGGTGACGATCGGTATTATGAGTTTAAGTGTTTTGATGTACCGAAGGTAGCTCGGCCCGGATGTGATCACGGACATGACGAGGAGTCTCAAAATGGTCGAGATATAAAGATTGATATATTGGATGACTATATTCGAATACCAGATGAGTTCCGGGGGGTCACCAGATAATTATTGGAGTGCCGGGGGGTTATCGGAACCCCCGGAAGGACTAATGGGCCAACATGGGCCTTAGTGGAGAGAGAGAGAGCCGACCAAGGCAGGGCCGCACGCCCCTCCCCCTCTAGTCCAAATTGGACTAGGGAAGGGGGGGGGGGCGCCCCCTTTCCTTCTCTTCTCTCCCTCTCCTTCCTTCCCCCTTCCTCCTCCTAGTAGTACTAGGAAAGGGGAGTCCTACTCCTACTAGGAGGAGGACTCCTTCTCTCCTGGCACGCCTCTAAGGCCGGCCGGCCTCCTGCCCTTACTCCTTTATATAGGGGGGCAGGGGGCACCCTAGGATACACAAGTTGATCATTGATCCCTTAGCCATGTGCGGTGCTCTCCTCCTCCATAATCCACCTCGGTCATATCGTCGTAGTGCTTAGGCGAAGCCCCGCGCCGGTAGCTTCATCATCACCGTCATCACGCCGTCATGCTGACGAAGCTCTCCCTCGACATTCAGCTGGATCGAGAGTTCGTGGGACGTCACCAAGCGGAACGTGTGTAGATCGCGGAGGTGCTGTACTTTCGGTAGTAGGATCGGTCGGATCGTGAAGACATACGACTACATCAACCGCGTTGTCATAACGCTTCTGCTTACAGTCTACGAGGGTACGTGGACAACACTATTCCCCTTTCGTTGCTATGCATCACCATGATAGATCTTGCGTGTGCGTAGAATTTTTTTGAAATTAATACGTTCCCCAACAGATTGATGCACAGACCCCACTACTATAATCCTACACCCCTGGTGATGTGACGGGTGTAGGGTGGTGCTGCAAGCTGAACCGGCGGCAGCGTGACCGGTACTACGGCAGGGAGGTCGGTGCAGCGATGGCCAGCCAGCATCTGCTGCAGCTAGTGGAGTGATGCCATGCTGCGAGGTGCCTCATCCTCCTTATCGCATCAACTTAATGGCCACCTCACCGCACCTCCACCCTCCTGTCGTGGCTTTGGTGTTAGAGATGTGGATTGCTCGGAAGGGTCAATGTTGCAACCCAACACCCGTGGTTCTGTGAATAGAGACAAGTAGAAATGCGAGCTGACCAGTGACGGGGAACACGTGTGCCCGACAATGCTTCGAGCGACAGGAGATCTATTGCGAGCGATGATCATGGTGCAACATGCGTCGGGGTCTCAGCTCAGGGAGCCGTATTGGGACCAGCGGTGCTACGGGGCATCAGTGAGTCGTGCAGGATGAGGGCCAATAGGTGCTATGGGCGTCCCCAAGTCATGCTGCGACCAACGTCGATCGGTTTTACAACGCGTCGACATGAATGTCAAGCAGTGCTACGAGCGTTGAGCCGCGCTACAACATGTGACGAGTGGCGCTACCAGCCATGTGGTGTGATGTTGTGGGATACTAGATAGAATCGGGTGGGTAAGATCCGCTGTAGTATTTCCTCATCTGGGCCCAAAATTGTGTGATACCCGCTTTTGGTGGAAGACTACATGCGTGATTGATAAATAATGAACTATCCAAGATGCTCCTGAAAACTCAATATACTGAAAGACTAGTGTAGTATTGCCTCGTCTAGCCACTTCTCCCACAAAACTGAACGGCCCAAGTTAACATGACGTATACTCATCTTGAACCCAATTATTTTGTACTATCAGGTCCCATACTTTCTGCACCTTTCATTCACCTAATTATTGTGTACTCTTCAGATTTAACTCCCACATGTTTATTTACACATCTTCGCCCCACCTTCTTTATTTATGCAAGTCATTTTGCTTTGCCAACCCTTCAAGTGTGAATGCTACGATGTTGTGAATTCAAGTTTGAGCCTAGACACAAACACCTGAACAATGAAGCCAACTGAGGGTAGTGATTTCTGAACGAGCTATAGTCAATAGACCTCCACGATAGATGAGCAGATTTTTTTTTCATTTTGGCCAGCTCAATTAGTAGTGTTTACATTGGCATGAGAGGTATCAGGAGGAGTAAAGGTGTGACCGAGCAGCAAGCTGGCAAAGCCAAACAACGTTTCATTTCCTGCAGTGAATAGCGGCGGTGATTCATTATGGTAGATCGTTGCTAATCCTGCAATAGATGCCTACCGCATCGCAGTCAACCCTCGGGCGCATTTCGGTTCACCATATCTTGGATGCTTCACCTGCGCTCTTATTGTACAGGTAACCCAGGTAATGGTTTTGTGCACATAGAGTCTAGATTCCGGGTGTCGCCGGTAGGTATCATTAGGCCATTTCCAATGCATTGGTACTTAGATAAAGTGCTAAACATATTAAAAAGTTTAGCAACTAATATCCACAACGCAAAGTGTTTTGAGAAAAAGGGTTTCCCCCGCTTTATATTATAAAGCATCCAACCAATACATCCAACTCGCTGGGGCTGCAACACAACCAAGCCCAAAAGGAAAAAAACAAGAGAAAGAAAAAAGAAACAAATGCCGACAACGGCAGATCAACTAAGCGACGAAGACAGGCAACCGCCGCACCCTCCGGAGATGTACCACCGCGTTCCTAGCATGTCGGAGCGTCGCGTACCAAGCAACACCTTCAAAAAGGAATGCGATGGCGCCGCCGCTGTTGCCCGAACGGATCCTAGGGTTTCCCCCGGTACGCGGAGGGCAGCGTGGAAGGGGTATACCCGACGCCCTTCAGGAAGGTCCGGCAGCGCCCGCAGGCGTCACCGCGTCGAAGCCGAACAAGCCGCTAGGGATTTCTCCCGACCCAAACAACCACCACCACCCTGGACACTCCGTAATGCACCACCCGATCTGCCGCCCACCAGCCTGTGTCACCACTGTCACCGAACCAACATCGCCGTCTTACTGGGGCCGCCAACACGAGACCTAGGGGGAGGGAAAGGAGACAATGGCCACGAGGGCAACCACAACTCAACCGGCGGGAGGGGACAACCTCCATCGCTCGCGCGGAGCCGACCGGACGCGGCGACAGGGACTTGCCAGGCCACGACGGCCTGGCCGGACCCACATGGGTCCGGACAGTCCCTATCCCCACGTTGCAGCACACCGGCCAACGACAGCACCGCCCGTAGACCGCCGACACCTCGCCACCACCAGGGAGCAACGTCACCGCGCCGAGCCGCCGGCCCGCGCCAGCCCAGATCGGGCCCAAACGGGCCCAGATCTGGGCCGAGCGGGCGCCACCAGCCACCAGCACCACCGCGCCGCCCGTGACCAACGGCCGCGTCGCCGCGCCAAGGGCACCCGTGGCCCACGGGACCGTCGCCGAGCCACACCGCGGTCGGCCGAGCAGCACCGCCGCGGTCAGGGGGCCCCCGCGCCCCCCAACGACGCGCGGGGAAGGAACGGCCCGCCGCCAGCACCGCGCGGGCAGGGCCCGGCAGACCAAGCCGGTGGCGGCTGGGGCGAGAAGGAGGGGCGGAGGAGAGGGGAGGAGTGGGGGGTTCGCCCGCCGCCCACGGGGGGGGGGGGGGGGGGGAGCGAGCGAACAGGGCCGGTGGAGGAGACGGGGGACGGGCTGGGCGCGCTCGCCGGCGGCCGGCGGTGGCGGGAGGAGGCTAGGGTGGCGACAGCGGCGGCGGAGGAAACCCTAGCGGGAGGGAGTGGGAGCTAGCGGGAGGGCACTAAAAGAGAATACCGACGGTAGTGAAGGAGTTCGAATTGGCGGTGGACGGCACGTACCGGCCGCGGCAGGTGGCCTCGCTGACGTTGCGGATGGCGGACGGGCTCCCGGTGACGGTGAAGACTAGAGTGAATTGAGTACGACAACAAGATGACGGAAAATCTGCTTTGAATGATAACCGTGTAGAAGAATGCCAGTGAGTGAAAGATGGATTCACCGGGGCAGATGGTTTCTATGGCGTTTCTCACAATGCAAGGTGTTTCACTTGTTGATGATAAGCTTCCTTCATTTAATATTTTAGTAGCTAAACTATTTCATGTATTGAACGATTTCTTTTATTTAATTGCTTTTGTTTAGATTCACATGTTTAGCATTGGTTTTTTGGGTCATCAAACTCACCTTTCTTATTTATTACTTCCTCCGTTCCAAATTACTCGTCGCAAAAATGGATGTATTTAGAACTAAAATACATCTAGATACATCCATACTTGCGACAAGTAATTCGGAATGGAGGAAGTACTTTGTCATACTAGATTTTGTGCTTACATGACAGCTTTAGCACCTATACAAAATGAATCATTGAGGAGGGCCAGTCTGTGTATACTGATTGATTGTGCTTCTCGGGTGGTGGCCATGTCTGTCTACAACCAGTGCAGGGCGCTCGTTGTTTGTCCACATACATGTTGTCGACACGCAGCGGTACTTCCTGCTCTAGGCGAGCTGCTAAATTTGAAGCCGGTTGATACCCACCAGAAGTTTAGTTTGATGCGGTCCATCTATGTTCAAAATCCTACTACCTCTTTCTTAATTTACAGGGTGTGCGCATGCCTTTAGGTCGTTAATTTGACCAACCTAATACAAGTCATATATTACTCTTATAAAAAATATATCAATATAAACGCCAGATGTTTTATTTTCAAACCGTATAATTTTTGTGTTATATAGTTTATATTAAGATGATAAAATTGACAACTTAGGTATACGCGTAGGATTTATAAACTAAAACGAAGGTAATACTAATGGTACAAATGAAGACTCCTGTTCATCATAAGCCTTTTCCCCTTCTATTCCTATTAATCAGAAGTACTAAATTTTCGGAACAAATATAATGCAACAAATAAATTACAACCATGGGAAAACAATTTTCCTGCATAAAAAATGGAATTCTAAAATAATTGTAAGGTAATAAATCTAATTAAGGGGACGCAACTATATAAGTGATAAGAAACCTTTGTCCACCACCATTGGTCGAGCAATTACGAGTATAACATTGAACATTTGTGCCTTCATTGCAGATTTTTTTTTTCAAACTGAAGTACTAGTTGGTTTTTTTCTTCTTACGTTTGAGTCGTTCTGATTTGAAAAGCAGAGTGCTAAATTTATGTCTCTATTCTAGAAGCTTCTAAGTTAAGAGATATACGACTTCCACATTTGCTTCACGAGCTCGCAAAAGTTTGTATAAATCGTGGTATACTGAAGACATGCGCACACTTTGTTAACTGGGAAATAAACAATAACCATATACCTATCTATAATGCATTCAAAACAATCTTATAGAATTCACTATGAACGAAAAGTTAACTAATATCTGTGTTTCCTTACTTCGTTGATTATGCGTAACACGTTAAACAACAATACCTTACTACCTCCTACTTGTCTGTAAATTCAAACTGCATTATCTCTCTAACATTGTTCGTAATTAATGTTCTATACATCATCCTTCCCACGGAAGCGGATTAGGAGCACTCAAGTGCTCCACCCCCTATATTCAAAAATAATTTAATAATTCAAAAAACATCAAAAAAATCCTGCATATATTTTTGAATCAAATATGACTAGGTATTGTATTCATATAAAAAGTTTGGTCAAGGAATGATTCTCGTTAACTTTAGGGCAAAAAAGACAAATTTATGACGACAATATAGCATGAATAGTACTTGTATCTAGCATTTTTGGGAAAATCTTTAACCCCGGATACAATAAAAGTCATTTCTTGTTTAATCTTTTTTGTACGAGTGCAATACTTGGTCATGTGTGATTCCATAAAAAGTTTTGGGATTTTTTGACTTTTTAAATTACTAAATTATTTTTTAATATAGGGGGGGCGTAGCACCCGAGAGCTCCTATGCATTTTCGTCCTTCCCACTTACTTCTAGTGTGTCGGAGTACCGCTTGTCGTTAATAGCAGATTTGTGTACGACACGTGGAAGAAAATAATAATGGCAGGTAATGAGATTTGTTGCCGGCACCGCAACAATTTGCTTACCGAAAAAGGGTTGTCCCCCGCTTTATATTATAAAGCAAACATCACCACATACATCTGAGCGAACTTATACAAACACACCCACCACGGCACACAGCACACATCCAAGATAAGATACAAAGGTGCCGGGCACACCACTCGGACGACAATCAAGCAAACTAGAGATGAACCAAGAAGAACTACTTGGAGCCACCGAGGAAGGGTAAGACGGACAATGACAGAGCAAGGACCCAGAAGGGTACGACCACGGATAGCCGCCACCATCCGATCAGAAGATCAAGTTTTCACCCGGAGTCACATGGAGGAGTGGGAGCACCGCGACAGACCCTTCAAGAAGGATACGACGTTCATGGACGCCGCCGCCGCTGGCCAGTACGAGGACTGGGCAAGTGATGGACCCCGGCGATCACACCCTTCTGACACCCCCGCTCCGCCCACCACCCGTAGCCAAGCCCCCCACGAAGCCATAGCTGCCCGCCCGCACCTGAGATGCAAGTTCCGCCCTTGAACTCCACGCCTCCCGCCACCAGGGCCACCGCCCAACATCCAGGCACCCCCAAGACCATCCAAAGAGGCCAGCTTTGTACCAGAGGGACACCCCTGACCGATGTCCCGCGGCAGACGACCCGCCTTGAGCATCGCCGGAGTTGCATGCGACAACCTGCACGTGGCTGGGGAAAGGGGGAGGTGAGGGAGCGAACGCATCCGGACCGACACACCCCTGTGCCAGTGACGGGTGACCCGAGCACGTCGGCGCCGCCCATCCCTCCAGCCAACCTCCCCACCTGACACACCCCTGTGCCGCCCCATCTCAGCAGTCGTCACAGAACAGCGCAAAGCCACCGTCACAGACCCGGCCACCGGCGAGGAGGACCCCCAAGGACCGTTGCTGACCACCAAGAAAACTCACCGGGGAGCCCATCTGCGCTGCCGCCGTCGTCAAGCCGGCAGGACGCCTGGATCCCGACCAGCACGCCCACCAGCCACTGTTGTTGCGCCTCCACCACCACCAGCCGCGGCCACGGTAGGAGCTGAGGCCCGCAGCCCGCGCCGCCTGGGCCCAGATCTGGCCATCCGTCGCCGCCGGAGCCCACCGCGCACCACCGTTGCTGCAGCCCCTTCACGTCGCCGCCCACAACTCGCGTTTCCGCCGCCATCTGCTGCCGCCACGCCCCGAGCCAACGTCGCGCCGCCGCCCGACCCTGAGGCCCGCGCCGGCCGGGCTGAGCGGGGGAAGGAAAGTGCCCCGCCGCCGCTAGCACTGGCCGGGCTTTGCCTGCCAGTCCATCGAGGCGGCGGCGAGGGGAGGGAGGTAGGAGGAGGAGGGGGAGCTCGAGGCGGCGCTAGGGTTTCCATGAGGATGAGTCTATAGGTTACTCATTTACCATGTAGTAGGTTGTACAATATGTCCAATTAATCTGTATTACGACTCAAAAACAATAATATGTATTAGCTAAAAAAAAGGAGAAAAATACCCTTTTGAAATTTTCCGGAGGGTATGGTGTACCGAAGCAAAACTCACTCCAGCTCTTCCTTCCGTCCATATCTTAATTCTACAACCATAGCACTATCTTAACACGCTCCAGTTTTTTTTGTACTGATCTGAAACGTTGTTTATTTACTCACCCTCTTGCCCCCTCCCTATTTATGCAAGGGTCTTCCTTTGTGAGTATGTCTCTCTGACCAAGATGAAAAGCACTTCAGCCGCTCATCCTACTAGCTTCTAACCTAACTACATAGCCGATATATTGCCAAGTTAGGGAAGAAGGTTACTTTTCGTTGGTAACATCACCGAGCATTAGTTCGTCATGGGAGGTATTGGGATAAGTAAATATGGGGGGGGGGGGGGGGGGGGGGGGGGGGGCAGCACTTGTGCTAGTGTGTGTGGCGTGTGGAGTCCAGTCGTTTTAAGCCGTGCTTGTATCTAGGAGAAAGTTAAGTCTAAAAAAAATGGAATATTGAGCTGGAGAGACTTCTCCTCACCGACCTCCCCGTGTTTTTTCCTCCGAGTTCGCTCATTTTGTATCGTCCTCATCTCCAGCACTAGCCGGTGGAAACAAAGCCTTAGAGAGAGACCTTTTGTATCCGCTGTGCATCTCCACAAGCCATCAACATGAAATTCCGATGCTTGGATGTGCTATCTCCTGACGACATGCCGCGGGTCTCCAAGGGAAAATCCATCTCGCCATACTCATCCTCGAATAAATCCCTGTCCCTGGGTATTCTGGCCTACAAGATGACATGTTTGTGTTCACCCCTCTGCATGAATTCTGTCTAGGTCTTACATGCAAAATAGAGGTATATATACAAGTTTGCAACGAGATTACTTTTGAAGCCCTTTGGAAAATCGGGCCTATTACAAGATCTTTGCGTAGCTGCATCTCAGCAACTGCTGATTCAATCCTTCGCTGCACGCTTTGGGCTTTGGGAGGCTTCCTTGCCACATGAGGTTAGGTGCCATCGTAAGATTATTTGTCCTCAGGGTTCAAGCTCAATTCTTCATAAGCAAGCTGTACACATACGTTCGACTTAAGAAAATAGCTTCTTGCCTGTACACGTACAGAAAACATCTACAAATTTACACAGCACATTAACTCCAAAATGAGTGAAATTGTTTCAGTGACGGTGAGAGGTTTGTGCAGCCTTTCTCTGTACTGCTGCAGCTACCAATTTTACTCTGTGTACCTGTCTTGTCCTGATATTCATTTTACTCGCATCTCATAATTACGCATTTCATGGTTTCAGTTTTGAAGTTTTGATTACTAATCTTTATTTATCACACCATATACTATCACTCTTCATCTACTTCTCTCTAATAGCATGCATGAGTCCAGTTTTACCATTGAAGTGTGTGCTGTAATCCCAGTCCAGGATAGGTTCGTAGTACCTAGACATCCCAGCTGCTCGGCCTACCGACCCAAAAAAAGATAGCACTGAGATGGCCATAGACAATCAATAATATTCCCATAATACTACCCAAAAAAAAGATATTCCCATGATACACAACTGGCAAAATAGTCAAAGAAACTGGTCGGGAGCTATTTAAAGTTATGCTGAGAAGCCTATTCTCCCCCAAGAAGAAAACCAATTATTTTGTACTCTCAAATGCTCTGTTCTCTACTACCCTGATTTAACCAAATTATTTTGTAGTCTCTTATTTATTTTTACTACCACCTAGGCACCTACACATTTGCAGACCATGGTCTTGTTTTCATTATTTATACAAGTTATTCTTCTTCTGCATCCCTTGAAATGTGCATACTATGTTTTATGAACTCAAGTTTGAGTTCAGGCACAAGCACCTCTGCTCTTCAACACACTAACAAGAATATTTATGAACAAGATCAACGGGACCTCCAAAGGTATATAGATGAGGAGAATTAGTATACGTTTTGCTAGATCACTGACCCGACCCCTTGGAATGAGAGGTATCAGGACAAATAAAGGCACGAGCAACGTGCAAGAGGGAAGTGACAAAGAAACGAAGAGTGGATTTTCAGCAGACGACCTCCTTGGGCTTATCCCCATCGTCCAATGGCCTATGGATCCATGACAATAGTGTATGCACACCAAAAATCACTCATTCTCTTCTAATGTATTATTTCAGTAGCCATTTTCACTAGTGTTTACCAATGTTTTGGCTACCGAATCCTAAGAAAATTCCGAGGGTGGGCGAGAAACGCGGATACCGCGATTACCGTTAAATTCCGCAGAAAAACCGCTCAATTTTTTTTAATGTAATTTGGATTCATATTTTCTGAGCTAGGAATATGTTGAAAGTGAGCTCAAGTACTTCACAAGCTTGCTGTTAGCGCAGTGGCAAGTTCTCCCCGTCCGTCTTCAACGTATTTGAGGTCGATTCTCTTTCTGTGTTTTTAAATTTTTATTTAGGAGTTGGTTAAGCAAAAAGAAAACCAACGACCTGCGGGTTGCGCAGGGAAGGGAGGGGCATACTTACCACCAGACCATAGCCAGTTTGTTGTTTCCGTAGAGTTTCAGTCCTACTTGACCGAGTAAATTGCACAAAACCACCACATTGAAGGCAAGGTTTGTGAAAACCACTACAATACATTTTTTTCCAGAAAACACCGTGTCTTCCGTAATCTTTTTGCAGAAAGCACTGATCGGCGGATCGGGGTCAGTTAAGTGAGTTTATGACAGGCGGGGCCCGTTTTTTGCGCACGTGGCACCGTCAGCCGTCCCGACAGCCGTTAGACGGCGTTTGACGGCGCCGTATGCCTCCATCCCCCATCTGTTCGTTTCTCCCCCTCTTCTCCTGCCGCCGGTCTCTCCCCTGCTCACGTCTGCCTTCTTCCCCACTCTCCTGCCGCTCTCTCCCCTCCTCTCATCGCGTAGGCAGATGGCTACTCCGGCGAAAGCAGACGGGGTTGGCGGCGTCGGTCCTCCCGGCAGTGGCGCAGGCGACGCGGATCCCGACCCAGGCGGTGAGCTCTGCGGGAGCTCGAACCCTAGCAAGGCGACGCCAGATGCGGAGGTGGAGTATTCGGTGGAATACGCGGCGGCTAGATCTTTCGCCGCGGCGGTGAAGGCGAATCCCAATGGAAGCCACCACATCGCCTCATCCTTCGGCGGTGTATAGTGAGATCCCCTTCCCTTATCCATTCTTCTGTGAACTTATCTGACCCGTTTCTAGGGCTAGGGTTAGTGTGTAGTGATATCCCCTTCCCCATCTCCATTGCCTATTGTTGGCCCTATGATTGTTATTGCGATGATTTCTTTCTGAAATTAACTCATTATGTTTAAATTAGCTGTTCTGTGTGTCTTTTTTAGTTGAAATAAGCTATGGTTATTGCAGTTTTTTGCTTTGTACTATGTGAAATTAACTCTACTAATACTGATGCTGTCAAATGGGAGCTAAATTAACTCTACTACTATCCCTTGACCATGTTTCTGAAATTAACTCATTTTATCAGTACATAGGAGCTAAATAAGTTGCAAACAAAAACCTGCCCTATGCAGTAGATCTTAATGAACCAAAGCTAGGGTTATTGCAGATTTTTGCTTTGTATTACATTGGTTATTTAAGCAACCCAAAGCTATGTATTGATGGTGTCCTGCTTTTTCATAAGTGTTATAATTGAACACTTATACACCACTATGTTTCTTTATAAATTTGCAGTCTGGATGATGAGGTTTGGGAATTGAGGATGCATTTTCATGACAGAGATAATCTTGAGAGAACTATGATGTTGTCAGACATCACATTTTACAATCTAGTTGCATTGATAGAGACTGAAGGATATGGGGTGAGGGATTACATGTACTATGTGAAGGATCCTGGCCTAGGGCTAGAAGGAATGCAAGAAATAGAGGATGATGACGTGCTGGAGGAAATACTGGACCACATAGTACAGCAGAAGCAGAAGATTTTAAATGTGACAGTTGTTAGGGCCAGTTCCCCCAAACCTGCACATATAAATTGCAGTGCTAATGTTATTGAGCAACAGATCCCTCTGCAGGAAATTGGAGAGCCCCAACTTTAGCAGGTAGATGAAGGAGTGTTGTTCAATGCACATCCTAGTTCAGTTTCAAACACAGCAGCTTTAGTACCAGTAGAAGAACCAAGACCAATACAGTTTCAAACACAACAGAGCACAAACAATTCAGAGGAGCAACTGTAAGTAGAAAAAGTTATGGAGGAGAGAAGGAGAAAGGAAATTGCAATGTTTAGGAAGAATGAGAAAGAAAAAGAGAAGCCCACTCCTTTGAAAAGGAAAGCTGCAGTTATGGACAATGAAGAGGATAGTGATGATGATAATTTGTCAGAATATGGGGATATCCTTGCTAGGCTTGAGGAAATGAAAAAACAAAGGGATGATCCATTACTGCATTATGAAGGGGACACAGATGTTGAGGAGATGTGGTCTACAGATGAGGAGGAGGAATTGTATGATCCATCAGGTGAAGAAGAGGATGATGATGACAGTGAGGAGGAGGAATTGGAGGGAGTGGAGGAAGTGGTGCAATGGGAGCAACACAATGAAGAGGAGCAACATATTGAGAAGAAGAATAAGGCCAAGAGAGAGAGAAAAGGGCCAACTAGCAGATCGCATGGAAGTGTAGAGCAAAGTTTGGAGGATGACTGGATACCATCAGATGATGAGGACAAAAATCCATTAGACCTGGGCTTGGAAGATGATGATGGTGCTGAGGCAATGGCTTATGTGTTGCCCAATGGTAGACAGAGCAGAGCAAAGAAGTTGAAGCCAAGGTTATGGTATGCTGAGGACAGAGCTGACCCACAAGACCAATTTGTGAAGCATCTTTGCTTCATTGATGTGTACCAGTTCAGAACTGCACTCCAAACTCTGCACATATCACAGAACAGGAACTATGAGTACCACAGAAACTGCAGTGATAGGGTTATAGCACAGTGCATAGATGAGCAATGCCCTTTTTATATAGCAGCTTCTCAGATTGCAAATGAGAAGACATTTACCATTAGAAAGGTGTATTTGGTGCACACATGCCCTTCTGTGTCAGAGAGCACCAAAGTCACTGCCAAGTGGATTGCAAAACATTGTGAGGAGGCAGTGAGGAATGACCCTACCACAACAATAACAACAATAATTAACACTGCAAAGAGCAAGTATGGAGTGGATATTTCAACCCACATGGCCTACAGGGCTAGGAAGGCAGCAAAGAATGTTGTTTTAGGAGATCAAAAGGCCCAATACACCAGGATTAGGGATTATTTACAGGCTGTCCTAGACACAAATCCAGGTTCTAGATGTATTGTGACAACAAAACATATTAGGGAGCATCCTAGCAAGAACCCTAGGTTTCATGGACTGTTCATCTGCTGAATGGATGCAAAGAAGGGTTCCTCAATGGCTGCAGACCATTTATAGGTAACTGCCTTGTATTGTTGTTTATGCCACTTGTATGTTCTTTTAAGTACTAATCATTTATGCTAAACTTGTAGGTTTGGATGGATGCTTCATAAAGCTCACTACTGGTCAACAAATCCTAGCTGCTACTGGAAGAGATGGGAACAACAACATTTTTCCCATTGCTTTTGGAATTGTAGACAAGGAGGACAATAATTCCTGGACATGGTTTCTATACCAGCTGAGGGAGGCAATAGGTGGGCAATCTGGCAAGTTTGGACAGTACACAATCATTTCAGATAGGCAAAAGGTAATATATTTAGTTGTAGTTACTTTCATGTAGTTGTAGTTACTTTCATGTAGTTGTAGTTACTTAGTTGTACTTGTTTCATACAGGGTCTTTTGAAAGCCATAAATAGAGTCTTCCCCAATTGCCCACAAAGGTTTTGCCTTAGGCATATCTACCAGAACTTTCAAATTGCTGGGTTTAGAGGGCCAGAATTAAAAAAATACATGGATGCAGCAAGTTACTCATATACTGAACATGGTTTTCAAGTTGCAATGGATGAGTTAAAGACAGAGTGTGAAGCAGCTTGGGTCTGGCTTAGCAAAATACCCAAACACACTTGGGCCAGACATGCCATGGATGTGAACTGCAAGACAGACTTAGTTGTTAACAATCTAAGTGAGGTTTTCAATAGGTGGGTCCTAGATGTTAGGGCTAAGCCAATAAGGACCATGATTGATGGAATTAGGACAAAATTGATGGTCAAGTTCAATGCAAATAGAATAAAAACTGATAATGTCAAATGGGAGATTTGTCCTACATATGCAGAGAAACTAGAAGAAGCAAAGAAGTGGTCCAGGAACTGCCAATCCTTGATGGCTGGACCACATCTTTACCAAGTGACAAGTGAAGAGAAAACATATGCTGTTAACCTACAGAAATACACTTGTGGGTGTAGGAAGTGGGATATGACAGCAGTGCCTTGCAATCATGCTGTCTCTGCCATACACAAAGCTAAGCTACAGCCAGAGGACTTTGTTCATGATTTTTTCAAAAAACCAATGTACAAGGCTGCATACAGTCCCATAATCTATCCAGTACCTGAACCTGACATGTGGCCAAAGACAGACAGTAGGGACATTGACCCTCCAGTCTTCAAAGAACACAAAGGCAGAGCACAAACTAAGAGAAGAAAGGGCAGACATGAGAAGCCAGCTCCAAAAGACACTTCAAGGATGGCCTCAATCACTTGTTCTAATTGCAGCAAAGTTGGCCATAGGTACACCAACTGCAATGTTGCTTTGAAGCCTGCACTAGCCATGAGAAAGAATAGGCATGAGGTACAAACAATGCAAAACATTCTAAATTACTTGTGTTCTCTATGCATGTAACAAAAATGATGAATTACTTGTGTTCTTTTTGCAGCCAAGCACCTCTTCTTATCCACCTGATGCTGCTACTGCTGCATCCTCTGTTGCACCAGCAAGAAGGGATGCATCTACTGCCACTGCACCAGCAGCAGCAAGAAGAACTCCATCTTCTGCCACTGCACCAGCACCAGCAAGAAGGGCTGCATCTACTGCCACTGCACCAGCACCAGCACCAGCAAGGAGGACTCCATCTTCTGCCGCTGCACCAGCACCAGCACCAGCACCAGTAAGGAGGACTCCATCTACTGCCACTGCACCATCAACAAGATCTGCTACTGCTGCAAAGGGTAAGGCTACAACCACTAGGGCTTCAACTGCTGCAAAGGGAGCAAGGGCAGCTTTCTTGCCTCCAAGACCAAACAGTGGTTCCCAGAGAGTCAGAAAGCCAACCCAGAAGATCAAGGACTACCTGACTGCTTTTGGTGCAGCATGGGATTGATAAACTGATCCAAAATATGCTTTATCATGTTGTGACACTGCTACTATTTTGATGACCAAGTGATCATCAAGTTATGTTCTGGTACTGTAATGACCAACTTAGGTTCTGGTACTGTAATGATCAAGTGTTGATCAATTAATGTACTGCTACTCCAGTTATGATCCTTCTGTCAAACTATGGCATTCTAGTAGTGCTGTGATGATCAACTAATGTAGTGCTACTCTAGTTATGATGATGGTGCTACTCTTGTGATGATAATGTTGTGCTACTCTACTTGATGTCTCCGGGTCGATAAAAAGCCAAAAAACCCTACTTGATGACCCCGGGTCGATAAAAAGCCAAACAACCCTACTTGATGACCCCGGGTCGATAAAAAGCCAAACAACCCTACTTGATGACTCCGGGTCGATAAATAGCCAAAAAAGCCTACTTGATGCCTCTGGGTCGATAAAAAGCCAAAAAAACCTACTTGATGACCCCGGGTCGATAAAAAGCCAAACAACCCTACTTGATGACCCCGGGTCGATAAAAAGCCAAACAACCCTACTTGATGACTCCGGGTCGATAAATAGCCAAAAAAGCCTACTTGATGCCTCCGGGTCGATAAAAAGCCAAAAAACCCTACTTGATGACTCCGGGTCGATAAATAGCCAAAAAAGCCTACTTGATGCCTCCGGGTCGATAAAAAGCCAAAAAACCCTACTTGATGACCCCGGGTCGATAAAAAGCCAAACAACCCTACTTGATGACCCCGGGTCGATAAAAAGCCAAACAACCCTACTTGATGACTCCGGGTCGATAAATAGCCAAAAAAGCCTACTTGATGCCTCCGGGTCGATAAAAAGCCAAAAACCCTACTTGATGACTCCGGGTCGATAAATAGCCAAAAAACCCTACTTGATGCCTCCGGGTCGATAAAAAGCCAAAAAACCCTACTTGATGACCCCGGGTCGATAAAAAGCCAAACAACCCTACTTGATGACTCCGGGTCGATAAATAGCCAAAAAAGCCTACTTGATGCCTCCGGGTCGATAAAAAGCCAAAAAACCCTACTTGATGACTCCGGGTCGATAAATAGCCAAAAAACCCTACTTGATGCCTCCGGGTCGATAAAAAGCCAAAAAACCCTACTTGATGACTTCGGGTCGATAAATAGCCAAAAAACCCTACTTGATGCCTTGGCGTCGATAAAAACCAAAAAACCCCAATTGAACCTACTTGATGCCTCGGGGTCGATAAAAACCCCAAAACCCTAAGTGAGCCTACTTGATGCCTCCTCGTCGATAAAAAGCCAAAATAGACTACTTGATGCCTCGGGGTCGATAAAAAGCCAAAAAAACCTACTTGATGCCTCCTCATCGATAAAAAGCCAAAAACCCTAATTGAGGCTCACAATCATCATTTGAGCATAAACACACTTAAGATCAGATTCAACAACTGTAAAATAGCTTACTAAGCTAAAAAACAATCAGCACCTCCAAATACCACCACATTTCACATTACTTCAAATCCATACATAATCATAGTTGAAGATTACTACATTACATAACCATAGTTCAGAAGTACTCATAGTTCATAGAATTTAAACTACCATCATTACAGCAAATGCCAAACCACAGTCTCCAAAAGGTCAGCAAATGCCAAATGATATTGCCCATTCTTCTCTTCCACAACCACCTGCTTATCCATTTATGATGGCCTTGACCCCCTGCAGCTTCACATTGCTCTCTTCAACTGCCTTCTTCAGCTCATCAATGTGGATCTGCAAGTTCTTCCTCTCTTCAGCTAGCTTGAGCTTCATGTTCCTAATGACAGCTGCTTGAGCAGCTGCTAGGTTCTTAACCATGTCATACTTCTCCTGAAGCTTGTTGGTTTCAAGATCTTTCCTTTCTACCTCTGCCCTCCTTTCCTGAGCATCCAAAAGTCCATTCACATCTTCAACCAACTTCTCATAGCTCTCCTGCAGCTTCTTCTTCTCTTGTGTCAAGTCATGAACAGCAAATGAATGCATAAGATTTTCCTCAGTCCTGTCTCTCCTACATTGTTCATACATAAACCATAACTTGGCTAATGCATTCTCAAGGGTGTTGGGCCAAGCTGGATCAATCCATTCAACTAATCCACAGTTTCTACCTTCCTGAACAAAATTAGAATTAACATAAACAAATACATTAGAATGCTTCCAAGCAACACTATTTAATTACTATCCTCAAATTCAGAGCTTGAGCTTGCTAGCTGAAAAGAGGACTACTTTAACATGTCCTCATGCTACTTAAACAATGTTGTCCTGCTATAAAGTAAACAAAATCAATCTAATGACCTAACATGTCATACTAAACAAGTTGCATCCTCTGTCCTGCTCCAGTAACCCATGCATACTCTGTCTTAAAATATTAATAGCATGCTGCACTAAACAAAGTGACCTAACTTAACAATGGAGCCAGACCAAGGGGAAAAGATGCCGCCAGAGTAAACAATTGTTTCTGATCCACTTTCCTAAGTTAACAATACAACTAAACTTAACAATAAACTGCAATGCCTGCCTCTAAATCACAATATACCTTCTCAGCACAGCAAAGAAACCTCCTGCCAGTGTGGATTCCCTCGAAAGCAAAACGCCTTTCTGCGACCTTCTGATGTTCATTGCAGAGAACAAGCAACTCCGTTTCAGGTCCCTCGAAATCGGAGTCTTCAATGGTAGCAGGGAGCTGTAGTGCATAGGAATACCAGACATTTGATCCACATGTCAGCAAACAAGCTCATTCAAGAAATCCCCCAAATCACAAACCCTAACCCTAAAAATCTGAACTTACCTTCATTCTGCCGTCGTCAGAACCTGAGCTGACATACTCCACGGTGTGCTCGCTGCTATCGGACTCATCGCTCCAGGACACCATGGCGACGCGGCGGGGGCGCGGCGATGCAGCGACGGGTGCGGCGAGCAAACCAGAGGAGCAAGACAGAGTGGGGAGTGTGGAGTGG
Source organism: Triticum monococcum (assembly GCA_034509565.1). Taxonomy (NCBI): domain Eukaryota; kingdom Viridiplantae; phylum Streptophyta; class Magnoliopsida; order Poales; family Poaceae; genus Triticum; species Triticum monococcum. The sequence goes on from CM067847.1 coordinate 705,936,943, forward strand.
GGGCAGCACCAACAGGTGCTTTTGACCGGTCCATCAAACAGAGGGAACGGCGCCGTCAAACGCCGTCTAACGGCTGTCGGGACGGCCGACGGTGCCACGTGCGCAAAAAACGGGCTCCGCCTATCATAAACTCACTTAACTGACCCCGATCCGCCGATCAGTGCTTTCTGCAAAAAGATTACGGAAGACGCGGTGTTTTCTGAAAAAAAATGTATTGTAGTGGTTTTCGCAAACCTTGCCTTCAATGTGGTGGTTTTGTGCAATTTACTGTACTTGACCATACTGTAGCTGTTCAAATTCAAAATTTTCTAAAAATTCGACTTTTTTTGTTCGGTACGTAGCTTTCTCATGGGGTAGCGAGAAACGCGGATACCGGGCGGTATCCGAATTTTCCGCCCGATACCCAAAACCCTGGTGTTTATTCACGAACAAAAGAAATTGTAAACTCCAGACCAAGTTTCGCTAAACGCATGTGACTGTGTACACTGATCTCTTTCTTGGTGCCTTGAAACTTGAAACCAAAAGGAAATGTATGTTCTTTCAAGCAGTAATAATTCCAGGTAAGTAATTCAGCAAATGTTCGCAAATTAGCATTTTTCGGAATGCACTAGTTTCACTGAAAGAGTTCGCTCAATCGACACGCTCCATCCCACCAATTAGTTCCCGAGTTCACTTAATTAATATTGAGTTTTGTGTTGCTTCCTGGAATGCTGGTTTTGGTTACTCTTGATTTAATTTAAAGGTTGGAACATATTATTCTAAAACATATTGACATAAGGAGCTATTTGATCTTTTTGTTTTTTTTGCGGGGAGAAGCTATTTGATCTATTGGAACCACTCTAAAGGTTGTTCCATAATTGATATGACACGTCTCATAGATGGCGAGAGAAATTTCATTAAGGTCTATGGATAAACTCCAAGAAATACTGGAACATGTTCTTTTCTACCTGATGTGGGAGTACACACTTTTAGTAAACTTCTTTTGGGGGTAAAGCACAAGCTTTAATAGGCACTAACGTTGGGCATATCACCTGTCACAAATTTGCATCAAAAACATATTTCAATTTCCTAATTTTAAAAAATGGAAATGACAAGAGGGCTAGTCTAGACATAATTAGCTCGCTATGGGCCAAAATCTTTAGAGCTCCCATCTTTACTCATTTCCATGATTTTTCCTTTGCATTTATCCCTTCTGAAACAGAAACTGAGGATATATAGTATAAGAAACCAAAAACAGTACCGCAGTCCCTTTATATAAATATACTCACCCTCTGCGCTCCCTCCATATTTATGCAAGTCTCCCATCCAATACCTGGAGCACCGAACAACTTACTTTGTGTCCAGGTTTTACTATTGTATAATACCGAGTCTACACACACAACAGCACAAGTAGATATTAGTTCAATTATCTTTTCTAGTTCGTCAACAACCGAAAGGATACTCAGGGCAACTATACAAGTAGTTTGGTGTGGGAGGCATCAGGAAAAGCAACTATACAGTACAGTTGCATGTACGTCGGCCTAGAAAACCAAAGGATACTTGAGTTCATCCAATCTGATGTGTCTCCCTTTTAGAATGCACAGGGCGCCATCTTGCGCTGCCGATAATCATTGCATGTGCTGATAGAGGCTTCTCTTTAGGCTTGTGGGGGACTTGCTCTGTTGAAATACCTGTAACATACGTGTCAGTGTTTGGAGTGGTTGTAATGCTACGATCTGTTTAATCTAGGTACGGCTATATCTTCTCTGTAGCTTTCTTCCGAGCCAAGTCAGATTAAACGAACGTAGCTCTTGTAAACTGTTTCCCTAATTATTAACACGCACGAGTCCCTGCTGCACCTACAGCAAACTATTCCACGGATTTCCACATGCTCATCAAGCGTGGAGCTGAAATCAAAAAGATATTCCACGTTCTGTATTAGATTTTTCTTGTAAGACATAACTACTAGCTAATTTTGATCATTTTTAATTAATGTAGTTAATTCTTACTGTCAAACAAGATACGCATCAGGGGATAGATAGGCGCATGGTTTAAAGTCTGTATTCGGTTGTAACTAGCCTTCTCATCTCTTCTTATCTCATATACTTCCTCCCTCAAGTTATGTATCTCCAACAAACTTGAACGCATATCAGGACTCGCAATCCTCTATATAACACGTAATACGTCCCCCACGATAGGGTAAGATGTTGCTGCTCTCACACATGGTATTAGAGCCTCCTCTTCCAATCTCATCTAGCCTAGCTCATCGCCATTAGTGCCCTAGCCATGTCTTCCTCCGGCTCCTCCCACCCAAACCTCAACCAACAGGTCACGGAGAAGCTTACCCGCACGAACTATGTTCTGTGGCGCACCTAGATCGTGCCGCAGCTGCAGGGCGCCGGTGTCTTCGGCTATGCCGACGACACCACACCGGAGCCGGCCCGACTCATCGTAACCAAGGACAAAGACGGGAAGGAGTCCTCGACGCCCAACCCTCTCCACCCAATCTGTCCAAGGAGGTCCTCGTGCAGGTGACCACGATCACCACGTCGCCCGCGCTCTGGGCTGCTCTGGCGGGCATGTTTTCGTCGCAGTCTCTCAGCCGGGTGAACAACATCCGCACGGCCCTCATCAAAGTGCAGAAGGGGAACCAGTCCATCGCCACCTACTTCGCCCACATGCGCGGCCTCGCGGACGAACTTGCCGCGGCCGGAAAGCCTCTGCAAGACCACGAGCTTGTCTCCTACATCCTCCATGGGCTGGACATGGACTACCAGCCCCTGGTGTCCGCCCTCGACGCCCGCATCACGCCAGTCTCCCTCGACGAGCTCTTCTCTATGATGAGCAACTTCGACCAGCGCGTGGCGCTCTTCCAGTCTTCGGGTGGCTTCAAATTGTCGGCTAACGCAGCCTTCCGTGGCTGCGGCGGCGGCTCCTCTCATCAGCGCGGATCACCTCGCAACAGGGGCAAGACCTCGGGCGGGGAACACGGCAACAGCAACTCCAGCACTCGCGGCGGCGGACGGCCCTGTTCTGGCAACAACAGCGGCCGTCGTGGTGGTTCCACCAGGTCACGACCGGATGCACCTCACTGCCAAATCTGTGGTAAGCTAGGGCATACGGCCAAAGACTGCTGGCACCGCTACGACGACGATGGCGAGTCCTCCCAAGACGAGAACAAAATTGCTGCTGCTGCGGATGGCTCCTATGGGATCGACACCAACTGGTATGTCGACAGTGGCGCCACCAACCACATCACCAACGAACTTGAAAAGGTGACCATGAAGGAAAAATATTGCGACAAAGATCAAATTCACACAGCTAGTCGTGAAGGTATGAGGATAAACCACATTGGCCACTCAATTTTTCATACCCCCCTAGAAAAATTCATCTTAACAAAATCTTGCATGTTCCTAGTGCCAATAAAAGTCTTCTTTCTGTTCATAGAATTGCTCTTGATAATCATGTTTTTCTAGAATTTCATCCATATTTATTTTTGATCAAGGATCAGGCCACGAAGAGAATCCTCTATCACGGTAGATGTGGTCGAGGGCTTTACCCATTGATTCCGGAGCGCACAAGATTCAATAAACAAGCTTTTGGTGTTGTCAAACTCTCGTCAACACGATGGCACGATCGTTTAGGACATACTTCTTTTGCTTTAGTTGAAAAACTTCTTAGGAAAAATAAGCTCCCGTATGTTGGTGAGCGCAATGTTGAAACTATTTGTGATTCTTGTCAGCGAGCTAAAAGTCATCAGCACCCCTATCCAATTTCTACTAGTGTGTCTACTCGACCATTGCAAATAATTTTTCTGATGTTTGGGGACCGGCCCCTAGCTCTGTTGGTCGGCACACTTACTACGTAAGCTTTATTGATGACTATAGCAAGTTTTCGTGTATCTATCTTCTTAAGAAAAGATCCGATGTTTTCCAAGTGTTCAAAAACTTTCAAGCACTTGTTGAGCGTAAATTTGATTCCAAAATCATCGCTGTCCAATCCGACTGGGGAGGGGAATACGAGAAGTTGAACTTTTTCTTCCAAACCCTTGGCATCTCACACCATGTGTCATTTCCCCCACGCTCACCAATAAAATGGCTCAGCTGAACGCAAACACCGTCACATTGTTGAGGTTGACCTTACTCTCTTAGCTCCTGCATCCATGCCATTAAAGTTTTGGGACGAAGCGTTCCTTACTGTTGTTCACATTATCAACATGCTCCCTAGTCGTGTCATAAATAATGAAAATCCAGTAGAACGCCTTCTTCATGTCAAGCATGACTATTCCACTCTTCGTGTGTTTGGGTGTGCGTGCTGGCCTAACCTACGCCCATACAACAAGCGCAAGCTCATGTTTCGGTCAATCCAATGTGCTTTTCTTGGGTACAGTGCCCAACACAAAGGTGTAAAATGCCTTGACATCTCCACTGGTCGAGTCTACATATCACGCGACGTGGTTTTTGATGAGACCAAATTCCCTTCTTTCGATCTTCATCCAAACGCTGGTGCTCTACTTCAAAAAGAAATTCTTTTGCTTCCTCCAAATCTCTCCAGTTATGATCAAGGGGGCGTTGATAATTGTTGTGATCATATGTTGGCTAACCCTCTTGCGCATGAGTCATCTGATGATGTTACAGGAGCACCAAACTATGGAAACAGAGAAGAAAATGGCGAAGAAATCAACCCAAACGGTGAAGAAATCTATCCAGATGGGCCTCATCGCATGTCTCGCGGTGAGGGGAGCATATCCCCCTCGGGATCGGAGCTGCAGATGCCCAGGCAATCGCCTCCAGGATCCGTGCCAACAGCCAGCCGCACGCCCGCGGCAGACGCGCCAGGCGCGGTCGGTCGCGTGGGCCCCAGCAGCCCGCTGCATGACGCGTGGCCCCCTCCAACAGGGCGAGACGCGCCCTCCAGCCCGCACCAGTCTCCCGCTGCCACGTGACAGCTCGATAGTGGCCCGGACCGCACGCGCTTCACGGACCAGCCGGTCTGCTACAAGCGGTGCGTCCTCACGCGTCAGGCGGACACGGGGCCAGCCCCTGACTCAGACGGGCCCGCGCGATCACGAGCTCATGATGAGCCGGTCGGCGGCTCCGGATCGTTTGCGGCGTCTCCCTCACCATCGCCTCGGGCCGCTGCCACAGACAATCCCGTGCACCTGGAACCGACAGTGGCGGGCGGATCTTCCTCGGGTCCTGCTGCTGATCTGGCTCCTGCGGGATCTTCTATGGCCATAGACCCTGCTGGTTCACCAAAACGCCGCACAAGACTACAACAAGGTGTGATTCAACCAAAAAATTACAAAAACATAACCAAATATGGTCTAGTTTGTTGCACAGGTGAACCAGGTGAGCCCAACACAATTGAAGAGGCCCTCGGTGATGAAAAGTGGAAAAAGGCAATGCTAGAAGAATATAAGGCACTTGAAAGAAATAAAACGTGGCACTTGGTTCCTCCAAAACAAGATCAAAACCTCATTGACTGCAAGTGGGTATTCAGAATTAAGAGAAAGTCTGACAGAACCATTGATCGTTATAAGGCTAGACTAGTTGCAAAAGGCTTCAAACAACGGTATGTCATAGACTACAAGGATACTTTTAGTCGAGTTGTAAAAGCTGCTACCATTCGTCTCGTATTGTCTATTGATGTTTCCAGGGGATGGAGCTAGCCTTCGACAATTAGATGTACAGAACACGTTTCTTCACGGTATAAGAGAAAGTGTACATGAAACAACCTCCTGGGTTTGAAAGCAAACATACACATTCCTATGTGTGCAAGCTAGATAAAGCATTATATGGAATGAAACAAGCTCCAAGGGCATGGTATTCCCGTCTTAGTAAAAAGATGCAGACACTTGGCTTTGTTCCTTCCAAATCTGACACCTCCTTGTTCATTTATAACAAGTTCAACACCTCCATGTTTGTTCTTATATATGTTGATGATATTATTGTCACAAGCTCATCTGATGAGGCAATATCAGGACTCTTGAAGGATTTAGGTGCTGAATTTGCTCTCAAGGATCTAGGAGAATTGCATTACTTCCTAGGAATTGAGGTGAAGCAGCACAAGGATGGGCTACATCTCTCTCAAGAAAAATATGCAACAAATTTGGTAAGGAAGGCAGGCTTGCAAGGTTGTAAACCCACACCCACTCCTCTCTCTAGTATAGAAAAATTATCTCTTACAGAGGGAACACTTTTGAGTCTAGAGGGTAGTACAAAATACAGAAGTCTTGTAGGTGCACTTCAGTACTTAACATTGATCAGGCTAGACATTTCCTTTATTGTCAACAAAGCATGTCCGTTCCTACATTCACCCACTACAGTTCACTTGACTGCAGCAAAGCGCATTGTCAGATATGTCAAGTATACTTTGAATGTTGGTCTAAATTTCAGCAAGTCATCCTTTACTCTTGTCAGTGCCTTTTCTGATTCAGATTGGGCAGAATGTTTGGGTGACAGACGCTCAACTGGTGGCTTTGCAATATTTTTTGGACATAATCTTATATCATGGTGTGCCAGAAAACAAGCTATAGTTTCCAGGTCTAGTACTGAAGCAGAATACAAGGCCTTGGCAAATGCAACAGCAGAAATCATATGGGTACAGTCTATCTTGAAGGAGTTGGGTGTGAAAAGCTCCCAAGCTCCATGCTTATGGTGTTATAACCTTGGTGCCACCCATTTGTCTGCAAATCCAGTGTTTCATGCTAGAACAAAACACATTGAGATAGATTTTCATTTTGTCAGAGAAAGAGTTGCTGATAAACTCTTGGACATTCGTTTTATTCATTCACGGGATCAAGTGGCAAATGGGTTTACAAAAGCTTTACCTACAAGAAGTTTTGAAGACTTCAAGCATAATCTCAACTTAATGAAGTTGTGATTAAGGGAGGGTGTCAAACAAGATACGTATCAGGGGATAGATAGGCGCATGGTTTAAAGTCTGTATTCGGTTGTAACTAGCCTTCTTATCTCATGTACTTCTTCTTCCTCAAGTTATGTATCTTCAACAAACTTGTACGCGTATCAAGACTCACAATCCTCTATATAACATGTAACACGTCCCCCACAATCGGGCAAGACATTTCTGCTCTCGCACACTTACCCCCCCCCCCCCCCCCCCCAAAAGAAGTGCTCAATTCATACTTTCTCTGTCCGAAAAAGCTTGTTCCAAGCTTATTCTTCAAATGGATGTATCTAGCACTAGTTTGGTGCTAAATGCATCCATTTGAGGATGTATCTAGCACTAACTTGGTGCTAAATACATCAATTTAAGGGGCAAGCTTTTCGGATGCAGGGAGTATTTGAAAAACAGAGTAATGTATTTTATACTATTGATTACAGGAGTCTTGTAACTTGTAAACTGCCATTGGGTTTTCTCCCACAATGGTACCAGCTACATGGAAATTACTGCATGATAGTACGTATATCTAGGTCTCTGTAGGACCAGAACAAAAGTTTGTTAACTGCAAAAAAGAGCTCTAACTTTTTTTGGCTTTAGCTTCAGCACATGCACATGAGATGAACGCGCCAATACTTATTTTCGACACGTGTCCTTATTTTGTTGGTCTATGTGCTACACGACAATTATATCTCGAACTTGACTACAAATACAAAAATTAAATGTTAGGCCATCTTGTTCAATTCATCATGAGCAAACTTTGGAGTTCTGGATGCACAACTGTAAACCATGTGGACATGTGCAAACACACATATCGGTGCATGCATTCACTAGAAATTCAATGAAATTGCTCTGAATGCAGTGGTTGTTTCGTGCAACTTTTCTATCTAGTTCTATATGTTACTCCCTACATTCCACAATGTAGTGCTTCCTTTATCCCCGTGCTTCAACTTTGACCGTAAGATTAATTTTCAAGACCGATTGCAACGGGAGCAAAAATTATATCAATGAATTCGTATTCGAAAGAAGTTTTTAATTATATAATTTTTTTCTCCCGACGCAGTTGGTCTCGTTGGTTAAATTTATGGTCAAAGTTAGATCTCGGGAAGCGCAGGCGCACTATATTTTGAAATGGAGGGAGTGCCATTTTACTACCTGTCCTTTCTTCTCAATTCATCTTCATTTCGATTGTCATATACTCCCTCCGTTTCTAAATATAAGTCTTTTTAGACATTTCAAATGGACTACAACATACGGATGTATGTAGACATATTTTACAGCGTAGATTCATTCATTTTGCTCCGTATATAGTTATTTGTCGGAATCTTTAGAAAGACTTATATTTTGGAATGGAGGGAGTATTTCTTAGTCATTTCAGAATTTTTTTTGTTTGATGTACGAATTGAACAACCCCTCTTTATTTACCCACCATCTACTACTATCCTTATATGTGCAAGTCTTCCTTCACGTTCTTCTCTATAATATCATGACTACAGGGGTGCTGCACTATCGGAACTAGATGGATTCAGAGTAAACAAACAACTTAGCGGCCTGGCCTGCTGACCTTAGCTCGTAGCCTTCTTTTTTGGCAAACTGCATAGAGCATTCGGTTGACATGGGAGGCATTGGGACAAACATATGTGTGTATCTAGAAATGTGGCATGAGAATGCTGAGTAGAATGATACACCCTGCCATGTTGTTCCTTTCCCTCCTAGGTCATTTGGCCCAAGATTGCGAGACCCAAGGATATTATTCATTTAACACAGTTCTTTTTTGCAAAAAAAGCACTAATTGGTAGCATAAATGTGCTACTTCCCCAGGAGTCGCTGGGTTTCCTCAAAGAGGAAGGGTAATGTAGATAATAGCAAAGCTTTCCATCAATTATGAACCAACGTTTAATTGAACCAGTAGGAGTCAACAAGCTTCCTAGATAAGCAGCACCTACACACAAACAAGATAAAATAGTTGTACCCAACGTGCCAAGGGGGTTGTCAAGCCACTTGACTTGCTAGTTACAAGGTTAAAAGAAAATAGATAGATAATAGTGGTATAGGGAAAATGACAAATAGTAAAGAGGCAATTTTGTAGAAGAAAGTATTAATGTAGAATTGACCCCGGGGCCATAGGTTACTAGTGGTAACTCTCTCGGAAGCAGCAATTGGTATGGTAATAAATTACAGTTGGGCAATTGACAAGAATAGCAATCTTTATGACTATGATCATTCCTGGCATAATCTCATATAGGCATTACGTTTGTGATAAGTAGACCGTTAAACTTACCGACGTCTACTACTGATACTCCACCCCAAGAACGCTATCCGTTGAAATACTTGTCGTACATATGGATACAAATGGATGTATCGAGAACTAAAATACATCTAGATACATCCATTCCTCGGACAAGTATTTTCGGACGGAGGGAGTAAGATACAGGAAACAGAGTATTGCAATAAGCAAGATGACATAATGTAGACAGAAAAAAATCTATCAATAAGATTAAACCCCCGTCATTTTATCCTTAGTGACAACAATATAATACGTGTCTTGGCCCTTTTGTCACCTGGTTACAACACCGCAAGATTCACTCCACTAGTATGCACCACTCCCTCTACAGAACTACCCATCAATCATGGTCAGAGAAGACAAATAGATTGAAAAGCATAAATAGCCATTCAATTAGGCAGCAAATAAACCACAAAAGATTCAATAATATTCAATGAACAATCTGACCATAAACTCACAACTCATCATATTCCAACAAACAAACCAAAGAATTGCATCAGATTGATCCCAATCACACAAGGAGGAGGAAGAACATGGTATTGAAGGTCCGAAAGAGAAAGAGCACCGTCTAATTACGACTATGGACCCGTAGGTCTTAAAGGAACTACTCACACATGGTCATGGAGGTAGCAAGGTTGATGAAGAAGCCTTCGACAATGTCTTCCCCCTCTGGCAGAGCTCCAGAACAAGGTTCCTGATGGGATCTGTTTGGAACGTGAACTTACGGCGGCATATTTATAGGGAATTATGGCGGTGGAATCAGGTTAAGGCGTTCACCCCCTCGCCGCGCCACATGTCCTTGTGGTTGGCTGGTGGCCCCTCTCGATGTCTCCCAAAGCTTCTGTGTTTCTTGTTGTTCAAAAAATCATGTTAACTCGGAAACGTATTTTTACCTCCATAGATATTGATTCCCTGCGAAATAAAAAACAAGCAGAAAACATGAATTGACACTGAGCACTAAATTAATATGTTAGTCCACAAAAATAGTATAAAATAGATACATTTGAGACGTATCAAATGCCATTCTAATTGCAAGAACGAGGCACCGAAGTTCTGGTACGGAATCTAAAATAGCTTATGTGTATTTCTGTTGGTCTTTTTACGTACAAGAAAGGTAATAAGATTCCACAAAAGGTTCTACATTTGCTTCAAAGGTTGCAAATGATGATTACATTTTCTAAACAATAAAAGATGGAAAGCCTGACAGAAATCATCGAGTTGTCTAGTGCAAAACGGGATGAACAAAATCGCTTGCGCGTCAGTGGGTAGGAAAACCTTAGAAATCCTCGCTCGATCCCTTTTCAATAGTTCACAAATTTGAAAAAACATTGTTGATATGACAAAAAGTTCATAAAATCAAGAAAATTCATGGATAAGACAAAAAGTTCGTGAATTTGAAAGTACATGGATTTAAAGAACGTTCATGGATTGAAATTTTTTCTGATTTAAAAAACAGCTTATGAATTTGAAAAAGGTCATCGATTTGAATATTTTTTTATAAAATTGACCTAATGTTCATGGATTTCAAATAAGTCGCTATTTTGAAATATTTCATGGATATGAAAATAAAAGTTCATGAATTTGAAGTTTTTTTTAAAAAAATCAACCAAAAATGAGAAAATGGAGGGAAAACTGAAAAAAAAACAGACTAGGAACCATCTAGTGTTAGACCAGAGGAAGGAAACACACGGGATCACGGCGGCGGCAAGAGAAGCACAGAGCGGAACAACACAAGGAAGAAGATGATTTTGTGCCGCGTTACGTCCTCGGCTTTTCCTTCTCTTTCCTTTTATTCAACGAGAAAACAAACTAGGATTGAGATCCTATAGTTACACCACAACTCCAGATGAATCGTGCCATCCCACGACTAGGCGTTGTGGCCCAACAACACACACGACCCGGCCAAACGTGTACTCTCACGTCAGCCCATAACTAAGGGCATGCAGCACTTTAGATGTGCCATGCCATCTACATGCAACAAAACAGAAAAAGGCAAACCTCAACGTGAACGAGCACGTTTCAGGCTACAACTTGAAAACACATGTACGTACAAACTAGCCTACACATCTAATGCATGGAGCTAAGGACAAATGCAAGATCTAACAGACCCTAAAACAAGATTAGCACCAACATCTAGAAGTTTCCAAAATTGGCCTGTACTAACAGCTTGTGAACCTCCCACGCGCGCTGGGAGCATATAGACAAACGGGTACGAACAGAAAATAATAAACGGGTCGAGCCAACGACCGAGGGGAGTTGTGTGTAGAGACTTAGTTGTGTGCTGTGGTGCAGAAGCAGTAGCAAACAGCGCAAGGACAAGCATGTCTGATTGGACAAGCGCTAAGGGCGTGTTTGTTAGGCTGTACTTCATCCAGCCAAGCTCTCGCCTACCAAAATCTTGGCCCGCATAAACCTCAAAGCAAATTAGGGCCTCGCTGAGAAGAAACACTTGAATTGACTATTTCTTTTTAGCCAGGCGAGAGCGAGCGAGCGCAAGCAAGCCAATGCATAGGTGGCTTTGACAATACAGACATGTAGTGGGCTAGCATGTAGGTTTGCACATGTTACATTCTACTCTCAGTCAGGGGCGGACCTACGTAGACACAGCCGGTGTCACAGGACAGCGGGTAGAAATCCCTCCTACGCTGTAGATAGGTCATGTTTTGGGCCTGGACACCGGTAAAAATTACAGCTGGGCACCCCGTTGGACGACTGGACCAAGGGAAAGAGAAATGCGCAGCAAGCCTGCGGGCAGGCGTGGCCCATCTTGGAGCACTGGCCCATCCGACGTGTATGCTGGCTATCGATCGATTGGATCGTGCATAGGTGCGTAAGCTGCGCATGTTCGGCTGCTGCCTGGCCACCACTTGTGGTCGCACCGTCGTCCGCTCAGCAGCCGCCTGCCTCAGCCCTCGCCCGATGGCCGTCGTCCGCTCAGCCGATCGCCAGATAATCTTAGGAAATCGATACGGCTGTTGGTAAGGTCGCGAATCAAGCTGAAACAGGTGTACATATCTCAAATTTCTCAAATTTTAATTGTTTAAATTGCATGACTAGGGTTATCAAATTTAAGGGTATTATAGTTAAGAATCAGATTGCTGTGATTCACTGATTTCCCTAGTGTGATTCGCATTTAATTGGGTTTTTTGATTATCCAACCACTCATGGCAGCAATAAGACACACAACGCGTTTGGTTCGCCTATGGTAACGTATTCAGCTTTGTATTCAAACTGCACTGTATTAGATGGTGTATTGAGTGAACACATGTTCTGTTTGGTTGAACAAAGGTATGCATTCTGAATACAGTGCAGCGTTTGGTTGACCCATGTATTGGGATTACACAATGTAGCAGTAGTATTATCTCATCAAATGAACGACAATGAATGCAAAATTAATGCTGATTTGTACATGGCTGACATGTCCATGTCATATATCATAGGTAACAGATTTTTTTGATGGATCTTAATAGATAAATATTTGAACAAATTCGAGCTAACTCCATAAATGGGGTCATCAGCAAAAAATGCATTAACACATGCATAATTAATAGCCAACAAAACAGATCATTTTCTCATTGTTGAAGAGTAACAATAACATTTTTCATGTGATATCCATCTGGTAACACATCAGCTCATCATCACCACAAGTACCAGCAGTCATGCATAATTAGCCAACAAAACAGATCATTTTCTCATTGTTGAAGAGTAACAATAACATTTTTCATGTGATATCCATCTTGTAACACATCAGCTCATCATCACCACAAGTACCAGCAGTCCCTTATCTTCTAATTGCATTATCCACATCATCAGCTCCTCATCACCACCAGTAGCAGCAGATCCTTATCTTCTAATTGCATCATCTAGCGCATCATTGGACCAACAAAAATTTGTCATTTCTCTAAACAAGACATGTTGTAGTTCTGAAGAATTGCAAATGTAAAAGCTTCGCATATATGATTTGCCATGAAAAACAAATCTTGAATGCCCCAGATCTAAAAAGGATATTGTAATAGCAATTTGGATTTCATCTGTTCATGACAACACACATGAAATCTGCCTAACAATAAACAATAAAAACTGAAATGGCAGTGTTGGACATTTCTGACATAAATCAATGTGCATGGCCTAGTTATTGGAATATATACAAGCAAGTTCAGTCGCATCACATGGGATTTGTTCAACAAAGGTATGACATATAACAGTTTAGTATTGCTCAGACTATTCTTTTTAAGAGAGAAAGAACAAGATAACAACACATAACTATCACTTAACATCAGAACAAGATAATAGTGCATGAATTTAACTTACCAAGCGTTTTCTTAACATACTCCCTCCTCAGATTCTACGGGAGTGCAAGCATCATATGCATTTCTTCTGGAGCTTTGGCAAATATGCTGACAGCATTCACGATTTCAGTCCCAGTGAATCCAAGCCTTGACAATTCATCGATAGCTTTCTCTTTAAACTTCTGTCTAGGATCATCCTCCATTGCTTTCTCTTGGGCAATAGCTCCGCGTTCCATTGTTGCTGCCATTTGGCCGACATTCTGAGTGACACTCTTCAGCTGGCTGTTTACATCTCCAAACATGGTGAGAAAAGGATCCGTTGATTCTGACCTACGAGACCCGTTACCTTTCTTTTTCTTCTTAGAGTTTGTAGAATCAGCGGTGACATGGCTGTCAACAGACCGTCTAGGTGTCTCTCTTGACGTTCTGTCATCTTCCTCTTCATCATTCATCTCATCCTCGATGACAATCTCATTCTGCAAATTTGTTATAGCTTCGCCAAAACCTTCCGCACCCTCCCCAGTAGCTATATCTTTGCTATAAATTGCAGCCAACTTATCAAAATAAGGGAACGGCACACCATACAAGCCCTTGGCCTCATTGTGAAGCTGCAAAATGCAATAAGCATGGAAATCATATTTTTGGTTAACTCTACTACAACCATAATCAATAGATAAAATATTGTTCAAGAAGTTCCATATGTTCTCAGTTTTCTAGGTCATGCAGTGAAATAATGTGAACCAGAAATAGCACTTTCTCCAATCTATATCTATGAAATAATGTGAATGGAAGGGAAAGGAGGTATCCAATAGGACCTCACTTCTAGTAGAAGTAGTAATACAAGAGATGTCAACTGGATAATCCATATGGCCACAAGTAGAAAATGTAATGCAAAAGTAATAGGCATCTGGAGTTATATACCTTACAATGTTCCTCGTATGATTGCTTTTCACACTGGATCATTTTCCTATTCTCATCCCAAGAAAACCCACTTCTTTTAAGCATAACTTCAATTGCTCCATACTTGGTCCTAAAGTATCTCACCCTTGACTCAATGTGTGGGGCAGCACTAAGACCACAACCAGGTACCTTTTCAGCCAACCTACTTTCCAGCACTGAGGAATACCCATTCTTGAAACCATTATCACCTTTCCACCGTGGATCCAATGACAGATCATAGAGAGCATTGACTAGCTCATCGTCCTCCATTGTTGTCCACTTTCTTTTGTTTTTCCCCCTGCCACGTGCAACACTTGAGCTATCCATGTTGTCCATACCTACAAAATGCACAAGTTAAATTAGTTCATGAGATATTCAGATTTCTATAATTAAAACAAGCATGTATGTACATCTGCAATCATCCACCGAAACACAAACCTTAGTGGCCTCTAGCTCTATAGCTATTATACATCCCTTGAGAAAGAGTATTCCGGAAATTAGTCCACTCATTAGATGTTGATATATGAGTGATAAATTCAGGTTCATCGTTCTCTCCCTCCAAGATTTCCATGTTATCTTGCATCATCCCATCCTCACCAACGAGTGGATCCTCAGCCATATTTTGTAAAATCAGATTGTGTAATAGGGCGCATGCCATTATAATCCGGCAATGAGTTTTGATAGGAAAATATGATGGAGACCTCAAAATCGCCCACCGGCCCTTGAGTCTTCCAAAGCATCTCTCAATAATATTTCTAGCTCTAGCGTGCAGCATATGAAAATATTTCTTGAGTTTTAACAACCAGCCTCACCACAGGGCAAGTGCAAAGCTATAGAGATGAAAAGAAAAGACAGCTCCAAGCATGTTTCTTTTGCAACCTAACAAACTAAAACAGGATACATCACACACTCTCACTGAGGCCACAACAGCGGTGCAGTACAGCATATGTGATCCACAAGAAACTGTAGAATCAAATTATTCTTTAAATAACAAGCAGCCTCATCCCTATCAAGGGCATGCATGACTCATATTATTCATATTATCTCCTCCATAGCTATTCTCTTATAGTATCACCCTCGCAAAACAAAAGAGCACAAGAAAATCTAGGTAATGCAGTAAGCATCAGATTTATAGTGAGATAGTACAGTACAATACAATATGAGCAATCCATGCAATTCTCAAGCATCAAATTCTGATTGAACAACAAGCAGCCTATATAAGCACAGTACAATGCAGTGTGATCCAATACAACTACTTTATTTATCTATATCCAACAGAGAAAAGGATCTGACCACCTCATTTGTTGGGGAAAACAAATCACAGTATGACGAGGAAGCAAAAATTACTGATTCCACCAAAGAATCCCTCAAAATATTCCAGTCATGTGCACATCCATGAACAGTACCCAAATCTCAACTGGCCGACTAAGTCTGAAGCCCTAACCAGAGTACAGTTCGGCCAAAACGCTTGGATCTTCCAGTTCGGGGAAAGGAAACGATAGATCCGGGCACTAGAGCACGAGAAAAAAGGAGGGAGGGAAGAGGGGAGGTGGCGCACCGTGGTTCTTGTCGAAGATGCCGATCCAGGGAAGGTTCGCGTCGAGGAAAGTAAGGGGACCATGTAACGCCCCACATGTAACCTTCCCCAATTGTACTCCGACTCTTGCCGTTTCCGGCATTAAGTTATATTTAATTCTCGGGTTCGGGTCTTTGTCTCCGTGTGTTGTTTTCGTTTTCGTGCATCTCATATCATGTCATCACGTGCATTGCATTCGCATACATGTTCATCTCATGCATTCGAGCTTTTTCCCCGTTGTCCGTTTTGCATTCCGGCGCTTCGTTCTCCTCCGGTGGCCATTTCTAGCTTTCTTTCGTGTGTGGGGATTAAACATTTCCGGATTGGACCGAGACTTGCCATGCGGCCTTGGTTTACTACCGGTAGACCGCCTGTCAAGTTTCGGGTCATTTGGACTTCGTTTGATACTCCAACGGTTAACCGAGGGACCGAAAAGGCCTCGTGTGTGTGCAGCCCAACACCCCTCTATTTTGGCCCAAAACCCACCAAACTCAGCTCCATCGTCTCGGTCGTTCGATCACGATCGTGTGGGCGAAAACCACACCTCATTTGGACTCTCCTAGCTCCCTCTATGCCTATATAAAGCCCCCCGTTTTTCGGATCTCCTCCCTCCTCCGAAACCCTGAAAATCCATCTCCGCGCGACCGGACGTGTCCGCCCGCCGCCGGACAAAACCGCCGCTGCCCCCGCGCCCAATCAGAGCGCGCCGCGTGTCAAGCCGCCGCCGCCCGCCGACGAGGCCCGCGAGGCCCATCTGGGGCCCCCGCGGCCCAGATCCACCGCGCCGCCACCCGCCTCCTCTCCCCCGCGCCCAGCGACGCGCTCCGCCGAAGACCGCCGCTGCACCGCCGCGGGCCCTCGTCGCCGGCGAGCTGCCCCGGCTTCCCGAGCCGGCCTCCTCGCCCGGCGCCGCCACCGTCCGGCGCCCTCCGCCGCCGCACGCCGCCCCGGGTCGCCGGATCCGGCCCCCGGCGACCACCTCCTCCATGCCGGCGAGCTACCCCGGCGACCCTCCTCCTCTCTCCGGCCGCCGCGCCATCGCCGGCATCTACAATGGCCGTGAGATCGGATCGGGAGCGGGTGGCTACAGTAAACCCTAGATCTGAAATTTCGTCCGTTGACTTTCTCCCTTTCCCGTTAATTTTTCTTGCTACTTTGACCGCTCATATCTCCTCATCCGTAGCTCCGTTTTGGGCGTATGATATGTCAAAATCTTCGTCTCGACGAGTACATCATTTCATTCCATTGCATCATTTGCATTTGAGGTCGTCTTGGTGCCCAAACTGCTGTTGGAAGGAGGCATGTTGAGTTAAATTGCAGATCCGTTAATCCAACATGCACTTTTGTCATTTTTGTCATATTTAATCCGTGTAGGATATGCCTGTGCCCCTTTGGGATGAATTGTTAAGCATGTTGTCTTATTTCCAGAGGTGCTTTCCATGTATTTTTAGGACGTGTGTGTTGCCTTGTGCAAGCTTGCGAAGAGGGCTACCTGAGATTATCGATTTCAGGGACTTGATGATTTTCACTAAGTCTGAGCCGTTTTAGTTCACGATGCTATATGTCCGGCTTGTTTCCTAGTGATCCGTGCCTCTTTTGAGGATGATCAGTAAGAGTGATTTGTTATTCTTGTTGTGCTTAATCCATCCGTGTCTTTACTTGTTATGTTGGAGCAACCTAGGTTGACTCAATCGAGCTCAACTTTTGGATAGTTGCTGTTTTGGGCAGATCGTGAACTCTTTTGCGATTTTGCCGGAGTGATTGCTAGTGATCCATGCATGCTATGCCATTGTTCTTGCCATGTATAGCTAGAATTTTGTGCCTTCTTAATGGATATATGCTTGCCTTGCCATGACTTGCACCGTAGTGAGAGCATCGAGCTCGTTTACATGCCTCCGTGAGTTATTATTTCAGCATGTCCCAGTTTTCACTAAGTCTGAAAACTGATTGTGTTTCATCAATGTTCGTGTGCTCGGTAGAGCATTTTGTGAACCCTTTTGGCCCCAGGTCATTTTGGGTGTTTTGTTAAGCTTGTTGAGTAGCTCCATGCCATGCTCTTACTTGCCATGTTCAGGTTTTCCTTCATGTTGTTTTGCTGCTCCGAAGAGAGCATCGTGGTCTGAAATTTCAGACTAGCGTTAATTTCGCTAAGTCTGAAATCTGTTTTGCTTATTCAGTTTTGTCATGCTTGTTTGAAGCCCTTAATGGATGAATTTGCCTATGCCTCAGTCATGATGATTTGTTAAGCTTGATGAGTACATCACTGCCATGTAATTTGTTTTCATGTTGGGTGGCTGTAACATGTTCATTTTGTTGCATTTAGGAGCCTACTTGCTGTAAATCGCAGATCGGTTCGTTTAGTAAAACGCTTGCCATTTCTAAACCGTAGCTCCGATTGCCATGATCTTTATATCGTTTTCAGGGGATTTCTTCCCCTCTATCCAGTGGCACACTTGGTTTTCCAAGGCCAGGTTCATGCATTTCCTGTTACATGTCGCATTTTTGCATCCCGCATCGCATCCCGCATAGCATATCATCTTTGCATCTTATTGGTTGCCTTTGCACGTGGTTGATTGTATCCTTGTTGCTTGTTTGTGTTGTTGGGTAGAGCCGGGAGACGAGTTCGCGAACGAGGAGCCCGTTGAGTTTGCTTTTGAGGATCCAGTCAATTCTGACAACTGTGCAGGCAAGATGATCACACCCTTGAAATCACTACTATCTTGGCTATGCTAGTTTGCTCGCTCTTTTGCTTTGCCAATGCTACGATGCCTACCACTTGCTTGTCAGCCTCCCAATTGCCATGATTGAGCCTCTAACCCACCTTTGTCCTAGCAAACCATTGATTGGCTATGTTACCGCTTTGCTCAAGCCCCTTCTTATAGCGTTGTTAGTTGCAGGTGAAGATTGGAGCCGTTCCTTGTTGGAACCTTTATTTACTTGTTGGGATATCATGATATTGCTATGTTATCTTTACTCATCTATATACTTGGTAAAGGGTGGAAGGCTCGGCCTCTCGCCTAGTGTTTTGTTCCACTCTTGCCGCCCTAGTTTCCGTCATATCGGTGTTATGTTCCCGGATTGTTGCGTCCCTTACGCGGTTGGGCTATAATGGGAACCCCTTGATAGTTCGCCTTGTTTAAAGCTTTTCCAGCAATGCCCAACATTGGTTTTACCATTTGCTACCTACCCTTTTCTTTCCCTTGGGTTTCCGGAGCCTGAGGGTCATCTTTATTTTAGCCCCCCACGGGCCAGTGCTCCTCTGAGTGTTGGTCCGAAACGTCAGCCGCCGGTGGCCACCAGGGGCAACTCTGGGCTGGCCTACCGGAAGTTTGGACAATCTGAGTGTGCCCTGAGAAAGAGATATGTGCAGCTCCTATCGGGATTTGTCGGCGCATTCGGGCGGTGTTGCTGGACTAGTTTTGACCTGTCGAATCATCTTGTTGTACCGGGATACCGAGTCTGATCGGTGGGTCCTGGGTGGAGGTCTATTCCTTCGTTGACCGTGAGAGCTTGTTATGGGCTAAGTTGGGACCCCACTGCAGGGATTGATCTTTCGAAAGCCGTGCCCGCGGTTATGGGCAGATGGGAATTTGTTAATGTCCGGTTGTAGATAACTTGAACTTAATTAATTAAAATGAATCAACTGCGTGTGTTGCCGTGATGGCCTCTTCTCGGCGGGGTCCGGGAAGTGGACACGGCGTTGGAGTTATGTCTGCGTAGTCTGCTCTATTTAGTTTCCGCTCGTGCTTTGCCTTCTCTTCTCGCTCTCTTTTGCGAATAAGTTAGCCACCATATATGCTAGTCGCTTGCTGCAGCTCCACTCACATTACCCCTTCCTTACTTATTTGGCTTAAATAGTCTTGATCGCGAGGGTGCGAGATTGCTGAGTCCTTTGTGGCTCACAGATTGCTATTACACCAGATGCAGGGACCGATGATACTCCTCCGGATGGCGCGTTCGAGCTGAAGTGGGAGTACGACGAGGACTGTCAGCGATACTATGTTTCTTTTCCGGATGATCAGTAGTGGTGCCTATTCGGGGTTCGATTCAGGGATTAGTCGCTTGTTGGGGGTCTTTTCTATTTTGGCGCCGTAGTCGGGCCATGAGTGATTGTATGATGGATGCTATTTATGTACTTTAATGTGACGTGGCGAGTGTAAGCCAACTATTATTATTATTCCCCCCTTTATATTATATATGTACATGGGTTGTGTGAAGATTGCCCCACTTGCGACATATGCCTTCAATGCGATTATGCCTCTAAGTCGTGCCTCGACACGTGGGAGATATAGTCGCATCGAGGGTGTTACAAGTTGGTAATCAGAGCCTTCCCCGACCTTAGGAGCCCCATTGCTTGATCGTTTCTAGCAGCCGAGTTGTGTCTAGAAAAATGTTTTGAGTCCTTAGGAATTATATATCGGAGAGCTTAGGAATTCTTTTTACTTCCCAGTCTCCTCATCGCTCTGGTAAGGCATCCTGACGTATAGTTTTGACTCTTCTCTTCTCAAATTTCACTAAAAAAAATTTTAGGATCACTCGAGTATCTTGGTTTTGTTCCGATGGCTTATGATGAGAATACTGTCTTGGTGCCTCCTGTCAGGGGTTTAGTGGAAGTGTCCCGGGGAGTTGAGCTCTGAGGTGTTGTCATCATAATTCTATCATTGCAATTCTGGCATACTTGAGATATGTGCGCGACATCGAAAATCTCCTTTATGCAGTTCGTTGGTGAGATAACCTCGACGCCACCCAGTACTGGGGCGGGAGTTCAGGAGTATCACCATAACTTGTATAACGGATGCTTTTCGAAGGTTGAGATAGATGGTTTCCGAAGGTTTCTTGGTTATGTGTTGAAGGATGGATGCAGCTGGATGTAGGATTTGCTAGCTTGGGTGAGATATTATGCTTCCCCTGTATCCTCAACACCTGATTGCATAACTGGAAAGTTTCGGGAGTTCCATAGGTGGGAATTCAAGTAGCCTCAGGATATCTTTCCAACAGATGTGTGATATGAAATTGGGGTTCGACGTCTAGTGGTTCACCTATTCACGGTCGATTTTACAGTGGCCTCGTTGTGTCTTAAAGAGTCCTTGGCTATGCTGACTCGGGGACGCTCCGTATGTCATGTGCACTGCCTTGTACATGATGGTGCTATACGATCGAGCCCGTGTAGGTCCTACCACGAACACTTCGGACGAAATTTCTATCATGTGTTTGTTCCGGCTTATTCCGCAAGCCAACCCTTGGTTTTATTTCGAGTTGTGGTATTCGTTCTTCTTCGATGTCATATGTTGATTCCATCCCTCGTTGATGTACCTCTTCTACCTGATTCTTCGTGGCTTCGCAATTTAGGAATATGTGACCACTTCAAGAGAAGTGCATTCGTTCATTTTGTTCGGATGTGAAGACTTTATGTTGCAATTTTTCATTCCGTTGGATTCACCTTCTATATTGCTCTATTTGTGTGCTAATGGTGGTCAACCTCTTCAGGATGGCTCCCGCTAAGAGCACCAGTCAGAACCAGAATCAAGATCCTCCGCCACCTCCGCCTCCTCCGGAAGCATGGCAGGCTGTGATGGCTGCTACTAATGCAAATACTCAGCTGATCATGCAAATCATCCAAGAGCGGAATCAAAGCAGTCAAGCGAATCAAGGCAACAACCAGAACCAGTTTGCAACTCTGCATCAGTTCCTCGCAAATGGTCCAAAGACGTTCAGCAACTGCGTTGAGGCTACCGATGCTGATGATTGGTTAGTCGATCTGGGCAAGCATTTTGAATGTAGCAACGTCAGACCTGAAGATTTCGTCAAGTTCGCGTCTTTCCAGCTCAAGGATCAGGCCGCAGAGTGGTTTCAGCAGTACCGGGATTCCAAAGGTGGACGTTTGATCACTTGGGATGATTTCCGTCGTGATTTTCGAGCTCATCACATTCCTCAAAGTGTGACCGAAAGCAAACGTGAAGAATTCCGCAATCTGAAGCAAGGCTCTTTGTCTGTCTATGACTACAACAAGTTGTTCCAGAAGCTCGCCCGTTTTGCCAAGTAGGATGTTCCTGATGAGAAGAGCATGATCTATCAGTTCAGGGGTGGTCTTCGTGAAGAAATTCAGCTCGCTCTTGTCCTCTTCGAGCCGCTGAGATACGATGAGTTCTACAACATGGCACTGAAGCAAGAGGCTGCTCAGCTCAGGTGTGATGCTTCCAGGAAGCGAGTCAGAGACACTACGTCTTCGTCCTCTACTCAAGTGGCCAAGCAGCAGAAGTATTGGCTTCCTCCTACTCCGTTCCGTCAGCCATATCAGCAGAAGAGCAAAGGTGGCAGTGGTTCATCCCACCCACCCAACCCAGGCTTTCAGAACAAGACTTCGTCTCAAGCTCCAAGATCGAGTGCTCCGTACCACCGTCCGCTCTCAGAGGTCACGTGTAACAAGTGCCAACAGAAGGGTCACTACGCCAACAAGTGTTTCAACCAGAGGCGTCTTCCTCCTCCTCCTCCTGTCAGATGGGCAAGTACAGCTGTGGTCAAGCAAAATCCCAAGCACGCCAAGGTCAATATGGTGAATGCAGCTCAAGCAGAGGATTCGTCAGATGTGATCATGGGTAACCTTCTGTTAATGATATTCCTGCAAAAGTTCTTTTTGACACAGGTGCATCGCATTGTTTCATCTCGAAGCCTTTTGCATCTAAGCATGAGTTCTTTTCCCAAGCGATGCATAGTCCGTTAGCAGTGGTATCTCCGGGTAAATGTTTGCTCGTCAATCAGGAGATTCCGGATATTTCCATCATGTTGGGTGAATTCAAGTTCTTGGCTTCTCCTATGGTTCTTGGCAATTCCGATATCGACCTCATTCTTGGGATGGACTGGCTCTCTAAACACAAAGCTCACCTCGATTGCGCAGCCAAGCAGATTCAACTGACTCATTCGTCTGAGGAAGTAATTGTTTTTGCTGCTCGGGATAATACCATCCGGTTGTTCTCTCTCAATGAGAAGGGTGAATTGGATGCTATTTCGCAGATTCCGGTTGTTTGTGAGTATCAAGATGTCTTCCCTGAAGAACTCCCAGGCATGCCTCCAAACCGGCCGGTTGAATTCGTTATTGAACTTGAGCCCGGTACGGAACCGGTGTGCAAACGGCCTTACAAGCTCGGCCCCGAAGAGTTGAAGGAGTTGAAGAAACAACTCGATGTGCAAGAAAGGATGGGTCTCATTCGGCCTAGTACTTCTCCGTGGGGTTGTGGTGTTCTTTTTGTGAAGAAGAAGGATGGAACGGACCGACTTTGTGTTGATTATCGTCCATTCAACAAGAAGACCATCAAGAACAAATATCCACTTCCCAACATTAATGAGCTATTCGAGCAACTCAAGGGTGCCCAAGTATTCTCCAAGCTTGATCTCCGTATGGGTTATCATCAAATTCGCATTCGTGAACAAGATATTCCAAAGACGGCATTCAGAACAAGCTATGGGTCATATGAATACACTGTTATGTCTTTTGGCCTCGCCAATGCTCCTCCGACGTTCTCTCGCATGATGAACTTCATCTTCAACCCCTACACCAACGACTTTGTTTTGGTCTATCTCGACGATATCCTGGTTTTCTCGAAGAACAAGGAAGATCATGCCAAACACTTGCGTTTGGTTCTTGACAAGCTAAGGGAACATCAATTCTATGCCAAGTTCTCCAAGTGTGAGTTTTGGCTCGATGAAGTTCTTTATCTTGGTCATATTATCTCTGCCAAGGGCATTTCCGTGGATCCTGAGAAGGTGTCTGCAATTGTTAATTGGGAACCTCCTCAGAATGTGAAGCAACTCCGTAGCTTCCTCGGTCTTGCAAGTTATTGCCGAAGATTCGTTGAAAACTTCTCCAAGATCGCGAAGCCTCTCTCAAATCTTCTTCAAAAGCACGTCAAGTACGTTTGGTCTCCGGAGTGTGATGTTGCTTTCAACGCTTTGAAAGAGAAATTGATCATTGCTCCAGTTCTAACTCCGCTTGACGAAGCCAAGCCGTACGAGGTCTTTTGTGATGCCTCTCTCCAAGGTCTCGGTGCAGTACTGATGCAAGAGAAGAAAGTTGTTGCTTATACCTCTCGCCAGTTGAAGCCAAATGAGAAGAACTACCCCACTCATGATCTTGAGTTGGCGGCAGTTGTGCACGCATTGTTGACTTGGAGACATCTTCTCTTGGGAAGGAAAGTGGACATTTTCACTGATCACAAGAGTCTCAAGTACATCTTCACTCAGCCTAATCTCAACCTCAGGCAGACTCGATGGATCGAAATGATTCAAGAGTACAATCCGAGTATCAAGTATACTCCAGGCAAGGCTAATGTGATTGCTGACGCTTTGAGCAGGAAAGCATATTGCAACAGTCTGATTCTCAAGCCTTATCAACCCGAGCTTTGTGAAGCCTTCAGCAAACTTAATCTGCAAGTTGTTCCTCAAGGTTTCCTCACCAACCTTCAAGTTTCTCCTACCTTGGAAGACCAGATTCGCCAAGCCCAGCTTCTTGATGCTATGGTGAAAAAGGTGAAGATTGGTATTGCAAAGAGTCAGTCCAAGTACAAGTGCTACCGACTTGATGAAAATGACACTCTCTTCTTCGAGGATCGAATCGTTGTGCCCAAAGGTGAACTTCGTAAAGTGATCATGAATGAGGCTCACAACTCTCTCCTCTCCATCCACCCTGGGAGCACGAAGATGTATCAAGACCTGAAGCAAGCTTATTGGTGGACTCGAATGAAGCGCGAGATCGCTCAATTCGTGAATGAATGTGATGTCTGCAGAAGAGTGAAAGCAGAACACCAAAGGCCAGCAGGTCTCCTCCAACCTCTCGCCATTCCAGAATGGAAGTTTGACCACATTGAAATGGACTTCGTGACTGGGTTTCCTAAGTCCAAGCGTGGAAATGATGCTATATTCGTTGTCATTGACAAGCTGACCAAAGTGGCTCATTTCTTGCCTATCAAAGAGTCAATCACTGCAGCTCAATTGGCGGAGCTCTACATCTCTCGCATTGTCTCTCTGCACGGTATTCCTCAAGTGATATCTTCAGACCGTGGCAGCATCTTTACCTCCAAGTTCTGGGATTCTTTTCAGAAGGCCATGGGCACCAGCATTCGCTTCAGCACTGCTTTCCACCCTCAAACAAGCGGTCAAGTTGAGCGTGTCAACCAGATTCTTGAAGATATGCTCAGGGCTTGCGTTATCTCCTTCGGCATGAAGTGGGAGGATTGCCTTCCTTATGCTGAATTCTCGTACAACAACAGTTTCCAAGCAAGTTCCGGCAAGGCCCCGTTTGAAATTCTGTATGGTAGGAAGTGCCGTACACCTCTCAACTGGTCTGAAACCGGTGAACGTCAGCTGCTGGGTAATGACCTGATCATAGAGGCAGAAGAAATGTGCAAGGTTATTCGTGATAACCTCAAAGCAGCCCAATCTCGTCAGAAGAGCTATTACGACAGCAAGCACTGTGATTTGGCCTTCGAGATCGGAGATCATGTCTACCTCCGCGTCTCTCCTATGAAAGGGACTCGTCGCTTCGGTATCAAAGGGAAGCTTGCCCCAAGATACGTCGGGCCTTTCAAGATCGTCAGCAAGAGAGGCGACCTCGCCTATCAACTCGAGCTTCCTGCAACCTTTGCCAATGTTCATGATGTGTTCCACGTCTCGCAACTCCGAAAGTGCTTCAAGACGCCTGAGCGCACCGTCAACTTCGAGGACATTGAGCTCCAAGAAGATCTCTCCTACCGTGAGCACCCAGTTGCAATCCTTGAAGAGACTGAACGCAAAACTCGCAACAAGTCAATCAAGTTTCTCAAAGTCAAGTGGTCACACCATTCCGATCGTGAAGCTACCTGGGAACGCGAGGATCACCTCCGTTCTGAGTACCCGGAGTTCTTTCATTCCTAGATCTCGGGACGAGATCTTTTCATAGTGGTGGAGGGTTGTAACGCCCCACATGTAACCTTCCCCAGTTGTACTCCGACTCTTGCCGTTTCCGGCATTAAGTTATATTTAATTCTCGGGTTCGGGTCTTTGTCTCCGTGTGTTGTTTTCGTTTTCGTGCATCTCATATCATGTAATCACGTGCATTGCATTCGCATACATGTTCATCTCATGCATTCGAGCTTTTTCCCCGTTGTCCGTTTTGCATTCCGGCGCTTCGTTCTCCTCCGGTGGCCATTTCTAGCTTTCTTTCGTGTGTGGGGATTAAACATTTCCGGATTGGACCGAGACTTGCCATGCGGCCTTGGTTTACTATCGGTAGACCGCCTGTCAAGTTTCGGGTCATTTGGACTTCGTTTGATACTCCAACGGTTAACCGAGGGACCGAAAAGGCCTCGTGTGTGTGCAGCCCAACACCCCTCCATTTTGGCCCAAAACCCACCAAACTCAGCTCCATCGTCTCGGTCGTTCGATCACGATCCTGTGGGGAAAACCGCACCTCATTTGGACTCTCCTAGCTCCCTCTATGCCTATATAAAGCCCCCCCGTTTTTCGGATCTCCTCCCTCCTCCGAAACCCTAAAAATCCATCTCCGCGCGACCGGACGTGTCCGCCCGCCGCCGGACAAAACCGCCGCCGCCCCCGCGCCCAATCAGAGCGCGCCGCGTGTCAAGCCGCCGCCGCCCGCCGCCGAGGCCGCGAGGCCCATCCGGGGCCCCCGCGGCCCAGATCCACCGCGCCGCCACCCGCCTCCTCTCCCCCGCGCCCGGCGACGCCCTCCGCCGCCGACCGCCGCCGCACGGCCGCGGGCCCTCGTCGCCGGCGAGCTGCCCCGGCCGCCCGAGCCGGCCTCCTCGCCCGGCGCCGCCACCGTCCGGCGCCCTCCGCCGCCGCACGCCGCCCCGGGTCGCCGGATCCGGCCCCCGACGACCACCTCCTCCACGCCGGCGAGCTACCCCGGCGACCCTCCTCCTCTCTCCGGCCGCCGCGCCATCGCCGGCATCTACAGTGGCCGCGAGATCGGATCGGGAGCGGGTGGCTACAGTAAACCCTAGATCTGAAATTTCGTCCGTTGACTTTCTCCCTCTCCCGTTAATTTTCTTGCTACTTTGACCGCTCATATCTCCTCATCCGTAGCTCCGTTTTGGGCGTATGATATGTCAAAATCTTCGTCTCGACGAGTACATCATTTCATTCCATTTCATCATTTGCATTTGAGGTCGTCTTGGTGCCCAAAATGCTGTTGGAAGGAGGCATGTTGAGTTAAATTGCAGATCCATTAATCCAGCATGCACTTTTGTCATTTTTGTCATATTTAATCCGTGCACGATATGCCTGTGCCCCTTTGGGATGAATTGTTAAGCATGTTGTCTTCTTTCCATAGGTTCTTTCCATGTATTTTTAGGATGTGTGTGTTGCCTTGTGCAAGCTTGCGAAGAGGGCTACCTGAGATTATCGATTTCAGGGACTTAGTGATTTTCACCAAGTCTGAGCCGTTTTAGTTCACGATGCTATATGTCCGGCTTGTTTCCTAGTGATTCCTGCCTCTTTTGAGGATGATCAGTAAGAGTGGTTTGTTATGCTTGTTGTGCTTATTCCATCCATGTCTTTACTTGTTATGTTGGAGCAACCTAGGTTGACTCAATCGAGCTCAACTTTTGGATAGTTGCTGTTTTGGGCAGATCGTGAACTCTTTTGCGATTTTGCCGGAGTGATTGCTAGTGATCCATGCATGCTATGCCATTGTTCTTTCCATGTCTAGCTAGCATTTTGTGCCTTCTTAATGGATATATGCTTGCCTTGCCATGACTTGCACCGTAGTGAGAGCATCGAGCTCGTTTAC
The DNA here is from genome assembly GCA_034509565.1 of Triticum monococcum. NCBI lineage: Eukaryota > Viridiplantae > Streptophyta > Magnoliopsida > Poales > Poaceae > Triticum > Triticum monococcum. The sequence continues at coordinate 705,964,698 of CM067847.1, forward strand.
ATGCCTCCGTGAGTTATTATTTCAGCATGTCCCAGTTTTCACTAAGTCTGAAAACTGATTGTGTTTCATCAATGTTCGTGTGCTCGGTAGAGCATTTTGTGAACCCTTTTGGCCCCAGGTCATTTTGGGTGTTTTGTTAAGCTTGTTGAGTAGCTCCATGCCATGCTCTTACTTGCCATGTTCAGGTTTTCCTTCATGTTGTTTTGCTGCTCCGAAGAGAGCATCGTGGTTTGAAATTTCAGACTAGCGTTAATTTCGCTAAGTCTGAAATTTCAGACTAGCGTTAATTTGCCTATGCCTCAGTCATGATGATTTGTTAAGCTTGATGAGTACATCACTGCCATGTAATTTGTTTTCATATTGGGTGGCTGTAACATGTTCATTTTGTTGCATTTAGGAGCCTACTTGCTGTAAATCGCAGATCGGTTCGTTTAGTAAAACGCTTGCCATTTCTAAACCGTAGCTCCGATTGCCATGATCTTTATATCGTTTTCAGGGGATTTCTTCCCCTCTATCCAGTGGCACACTTGGTTTTCCAAGTTGAGGCCAGGTTCATGCATTTCCTGTTACATGTTGCATTTTTGCATCCTGCATCGCATCCCGCATAGCATATCATCTTTGCATCTTATTGGTTGCCTTTGCACGTGGTTGATTGTATCCTTGTTGCTTGTTTGTGTTGTTGGGTAGAGCCGGGAGACGAGTTCGCGAACGAGGAGCCCGTTGAGTTTGCTTTTGAGGATCCAGTCAATTCTGACAACTGTGCAGGCAAGATGATCACACCCTTGAAATCACTACTATCTTGGCTATGCTAGTTTGCTCGCTCTTTTGCTTTGCCAATGCTACGATGCCTACCACTTGCTTGTCAGCCTCCCAATTGCCATGATTGAGCCTCTAACCCACCTTTGTCCTAGCAAACCATTGATTGGCTATGTTACCGCTTTGCTCAAGCCCCTTCTTATAGCGTTGTTAGTTGCAGGTGAAGATTGGAGCCGTTCCTTGTTGGAACCTTTATTTACTTGTTGGGATATCATGATATTGCTATGTTATCTTTACTCATCTATATACTTGGTAAAGGGTGGAAGGCTCGGCCTCTCGCCTAGTGTTTTGTTCCACTCTTGCCGCCCTAGTTTCCGTCATATCGGTGTTATGTTCCCGGATTGTTGCGTCCCTTACGCGGTTGGGCTATAATGGGAACCCCTTGATAGTTCGCCTTGTTTAAAGCTTTTCCAGCAATGCCCAACATTGGTTTTACCATTTGCCACCTACCCTTTTCTTTCCCTTGGGTTTCCGGAGCCTGAGGGTCATCTTTATTTTAGCCCCCCACGGGCCAGTGCTCCTCTGAGTGTTGGTCCGAAACGTCAGCCGCCGGTGGCCACCAGGGGCAACTCTGGGCTGGCCTACCGGAAGTTTGGACAATCTGAGTGTGCCCTGAGAAAGAGATATGTGCAGCTCCTATCGGGATTTGTCGGCGCATTCGGGCGGTGTTGCTGGACTAGTTTTGACCTGTCGAATCATCTTGTTGTACCGGGATACCGAGTCTGATCGGTGGGTCCTGGGTGGAGGTCTATTCCTTCGTTGACCGTGAGAGCTTGTTATGGGCTAAGTTGGGACCCCACTGCAGGGATTGATCTTTCGAAAGCCGTGCCCGCGGTTATGGGCAGATGGGAATTTGTTAATGTCCGGTTGTAGATAACTTGAACTTAATTAATTAAAATGAATCAACTGCGTGTGTTGCCGTGATGGCCTCTTCTCGGCGGGGTCCGGGAAGTGGACACGGCGTTGGAGTTATGTCTGCGTAGTCTGCTCTATTTAGTTTCCGCTCGTGCTTTGCCTTCTCTTCTCGCTCTCTTTTGCGAATAAGTTAGCCACCATATATGCTAGTCGCTTGCTGCAGCTCCACTCACATTACCCCTTCCTTACTTATTTGGCTTAAATAGTCTTGATCGCGAGGGTGCGAGATTGCTGAGTCCTTTGTGGCTCACAGATTGCTATTACACCAGATGCAGGGACCGATGATACTCCTCCGGATGGCGCGTTCGAGCTGAAGTGGGAGTACGACGAGGACTGTCAGCGATACTATGTTTCTTTTCCGGATGATCAGTAGTGGTGCCTATTCGGGGTTCGATTCAGGGATTAGTCGCTTGTTGGGGGTCTTTTCTATTTTGGCGCCGTAGTCGGGCCATGAGTGATTGTATGATGGATGCTATTTATGTACTTTAATGTGACGTGGCGAGTGTAAGCCAACTATTATTATTATTCCCCCCTTTATATTATATATGTACATGGGTTGTGTGAAGATTGCCCCACTTGCGACATATGCCTTCAATGCGATTATGCCTCTAAGTCGTGCCTCGACACGTGGGAGATATAGTCGCATCGAGGGTGTTACAGACCAGCTGTTTGGGGCGGAGCTTGGAGAGGTCCGGCTTTGGATCTTGCGGCGGAGGAGGGAGAGGCCGGCGTTCCTACTCCGTCGGCGAGGGGAGGTCGTGGCGGCGACGGGGAGAGCTCATGGTGGAGGCGAGGTCGGGACGAGCGAGCGGAGGAAGGGAAAGTGGATCTGATTACGGAGACGAGCGTTTTCTGTTTTCACTCGGTGTGCCCTGTTTTTGGCTTTCCGAAGCGACGTATCCGATTACACGGCAACGGAAACCGGCCCAGCCGAACCAAACACCCGTAACGTTTTCGGGAAGCGATGTAATCGGGAGGCGGTGCAAAATTGGCGAACCAATCGCGTCGACAATGTTGAGTAAGTTTAAACTTCGTAATTGCACAGTTCAGTCAATATGTTTTATTTACCTTTTTGTTCTTGCATCTATGAAGATAATGTAACTTGTTGTGCACTTGTGATAACATAATAACCAGTGAACCGCATGGCGGTAGGGGAATTTTTTTTGTCATCACTGACCATATTTGTTTTATTGGTCGAAGTTCTTATACTTTTTTGTTCAACTTTACATAATCAACTAGCATTTTAACTAAGACTCTTCATTTGGTAGGAATTTTTATTATCGAACATTTCAAGTTGTGGAATGTGTTATTTTTATGTATAATATGTTTTGCTATCTACCAACGTCTTGCGTATATGTGGACACCGGGAAGTTTTGGTTCTGGGTCCGCCCCTGCTCTCAGTTCCCTTCATCTTCTTCACCTAACACTTTCTAATCTACACAACAGTGTTCCAATTCAAGATAAAGCTCTTCATGAAACATATACACATTGCATTGTAATTCCATTCAGGCAATTGTTCCCAGTTATTTTGTAATGTCTCCATTTTTTGAGTATCATCGATACATTTTCATACACAAGTCTTGTCTTTTTTATTTATAATAACAAGTCATTCTTCTTGGTCATCCCTGGAAGTGCCAAATACTCAATGTTGTGATTTCAAGTTTGAGTTCAGGCACAATCACCTCAACTCCTCAATAGGCCAAGGGGAGCATTTTTGAACAAGATAGTCACTGGACCTCCACAATATTTAGATGACGAGAATACGTTTTGAATTCAGACAAAATAACCTCACCTCCTCAACAAGCCAAGGGTACCATTTCTGAAAAAGTTAGTCAATGGGACCTCCACAGTATATAGACGAGGAGAATTAGTTTACATTTTGCAAGCTCATTGAGACGATCCTTACTTTGCCATGAGAGGTGTTAGGACAAGTGGTGAATCGCTATGCAATCAGTGAAGTGCCAAAGGAAAAATTGTAGTTACTCAACCCGCTGCTCAGAAGTTCATATTTTGTAACTCGCATGTTTTCCTTATTCTCTTCCCCGCCTCTTGCATCTGTTAGTTTATTTCTTGTAAGAACACACAACGTTCTACCTCGTCGAATGATTCCATGCCCAAAAGGATGATATACATATGTGATGCCATTTTGTTTTGTTTTGTAAATGATAGAAACCAAATCCTTTAGACCAGAAAAATCATGCACTCTATTATTGGATTGCCACAATAATTAATATCCATCTCACATTGTGATGCCCTAGATGTTTTTCCCCATAAAAATTGAGGGCTATGTCTTGTTGCCATGTCATCTATAAACAGATCATAGCCATCACGTATAGTACTTAGTTGTAAATAGAATCTACTTCATAGATAGATGGCCCAGCTCACTCTTTCATAAAAGTTTCTTGAAGCTTGTGTTGCACCTGGATGTTAATCTACAATCTGCTTCTCTTCTCTCTCCTCCAACTTTGCATCAATATAATATTTAAATCCTTATAGTTTGCTTACACCACCTTTTTATATTTTCTCTAAATGTTCTGACGAGCATTTATTAGTATCAGATTTGTGTACAACACATGGAGGAGAGGAATAGTGACATATAATGAGCTTTGATTCCAACATCTCAACAGTTTATTTTCGGGGATGAGTTTAAAGATTACTCCCTCCGTCCTCAAATAAATGGACATGCGGAAATTTTAAGACATGTTAAGGAGTGAAGTCACTATCTTCAAATTTCCGCATGTCCAATAAGTTAAGACATGTTAAGGAGTCAAATCACTATCTTAAAATTGTTTGGGATGGTGCAAGTCACTATCTCCCTCTTCTTTAATTGCCTCACCTCCAATAAGTTAAGTACATGTAGAAAATGAGGATACGATGTGTTGAATGTTATTGAGCTTGGTTCTCATGTGATGAGAGAGAAGTATTTTTTTTCTCACTTCAAAGTATATTGGGAAGGTAAAAGTACCCTACACTTTTTTTGGTTAAATTTCAAATGCTAAACGTCCACTTACTTGAGGATAGAGGGAGTACTCAGTTATCATGTAGAGGCATCTGATTGATTTATATTGGCATCAGAAGAGAAAATACCCTTTGTATTAATTTGGGAGGGTACGTGTACCAATGCCAAACTCACTCCCACTCTCTCTTCCGTGCACATCTTAATTTGGAAGTGTACGTTGTTTACTTACTCGCCCTCCTTTGCCCTCCTTGTTTATGCAAGGGTCTTCCTTTGTGTCGTGATCTTTATCTCCACACCCGAGCAAGAAACTACCTTGTCATGGTCCATGTGTATAGATGTGAGTTGTAGTCTCTGACCAAGGTGGTAGTATATGATTCACTGACAAACACTTCTGACGCTCGTCCTACTAACTTCTAACCGAAAGACATGACTGATCTACAACCAGGAAAGGGATAAGCGTTATTTTTCCTACCTCACTGCACAGAGCTTTAGTTAAGCATGGGAGGTATTGGGAGAAGTAAATATGCCACGACTTCCGTTGATGGGATAATGAATCAGCAATTTGGTTCTTGCGTTTGGGCATGCGCCACCATCTGACGTTTGCTCGCTAGTGCACATCAATGAATCAGTGTAGGTCATCAATGACATTTTGACAACACACCGCCTGGCAGCACACATGAAGAGCTTGGTATGCGTAAACGGCATTTGTTGCCAACACCGTAACATTTTACTTTCGAGGATGACTCTAAAGATTACTCAGTTAACTTGTAAGTTGTACAATATATCCAATTAATCTGTATTACTTTCATTTGTGGAGTAGAAAATGATTTCATTACCAAACTGGTTGGATTTTATCAGCCGCTTGGCGTATGTCACTCTAAGCCGAGTGTCATCCTAAAAGCGCACAGTCAAAAACAGTCCCTCGGCTTGTGACACGTCTGCCAGATACTCAGCGTATATAAAAAAGCTCAATGTACGGTAACATAAGCTTGCTGTTTTACGACCCTGCACGGCGAACAGCTTTAACACGTGGATGTGCTCGTCGCACTTGACGGTACCCTAAGAGTATCTCCAGCCGCGCCCTAACAGACCCTCTTCAGACGTTTTTGCCGTGCCGGCGCCGAAAAAGATCCAGTCGCCTCCCAGAAGCCCGTTTTTCGCCGGCTCGGGCCGATACTGGTGCCGGCGGACCCAGGCAAAACCCGGTGCCCTGGGACGCCTGGGGGGCCGGCACAAGCGAAAAAGGGCGTGTGGGTCCGCCCTATCGGCGAGTCCAGCGCCTATTCCCGCCGTTTTTATTAGAATAAATTCGAGGCATACTGTTGATCATCCGAGTACCAAGCAATCATACGAGCACGACATCGACATTTGTTAACGAGGTTCACCGATATGGCTACATCCCCGAGGCCTGACTATGGGCGCTCCTCCCCATGACACCGACGCAATATCGCACCCGGTCGCCCTGGACAACGGCACATGCCGCCGGCTTCCCCTGCGTTCCAGTGCTATTATGTTGGCATATGTTACATCGTGTGTCTACCCTCGTTATATAAGAGAGGCCTAGGATACAAGTGTCCTACTTGGACACGACTCAATATTCTATCTAAACACAATACAACTACAAGTCCAACTATAACCTACCTCGTACACTATATTCGACACAACTCCAACAAACTCCACCTTGGCGAATATTCTCCACCACCTTGAATTCGTCAATGCATCAAACTTCCATATACATTGGACTTGAGCTTATCCCATGAGTACCGCTGCTACTCCAAAGACTCCATATGACTCCACCTGCGACTTGTAGTCCCTTCTTTTCTTGACCAGAGTCAACACTCGAACGAAACTAAGTTCCACATTACTCTAGTTTGCGCTCCCAACTTCCAGAGTATTCGTCCAATGCCATCACACATTGATCACTGACCTGCATGAAAATGAACAACTCACATATTGGATGTCACACATAAGAGTTACCTGAACTCAACATCACCGCTCCTTTCTTGACAGCCTGTCTGAAACTTGAAGGAATTTCACCATTGCTTGTAGTCATCCCGAGTCAAATTCGCAATTGTCTCACCACATGTATGACCACCAGAGCCCTGGCCCGTCTCCATGTCCCGTGCGTACCGCACGCCTCGCCGCTATTACCGCGTCGAGCCTCCGTTGTCCCGGTCGAGTCTCAAGGGTCGCAAACCCACACCACTCAACCCCTACTGCAGAGTACCACCGATCATCACCGACCGATGACGAGTTTCACGCTTCCATCAGACCACTGGGCTCCAGTCCGAACTACGTGTCCCTCGCTTTTTCCCGTTGAATAGGCTTCGACTCTCTGGATCCTTACATCGTAGCCCCTTAATTCGGGCTCCACCTTCAACATGACTCCATGGTAGATGATCAGTCCACCCTCGCGTCCCGTCGACTTCAAGCTCACATGCGTACTCCATCTTGAATCAACCACACGCCATAGTCTTGTCGAAGCCACACAAGCCTCGGGCCTGCGCCACGTGTTTCCATGCCCAGAAGTCGGTTACCATCAGCATCACGCTCCTACGTCATCGTCGCCAATCCCACCACCGTCTACTGTACCAACCGACATCCAAGTCGATCCGTCAGACTATCTAATCCAACCCAGCCGAACTTGTTCGGCTGCATGACACACTCGAAACTTCCAAATCGTCTTCCGCGAATCTCCATCCATCACATGGCAATTCCATCTTAGCTAACATAACTTCCTGCAACGCCTTCAAGCATCCCTGTTGTGCCAACAAATCTTCCACCTTTGTCTGCCATAACCTAAGGTTTTCAATTCCACGAACTTCTCCACCTCAAACCCGGAACCCGTTGATGTTCTGGTTCTTCATACAACTGACCCTGTGAAAAAACTATCTGAGCTTTCCACGCGACGCTACCAGCAAAACCAACCAACTTGGTCTTCACGTGAGCAGCTCCTGTCTTGGCTTTAACTCCTAATGCTAAGCTAATTGCTTTTGCCTTGCCAACCATCCTTGCTAGTCCCCGATGGATGTATCAATGGATTTTTCTTCCGCTGAATCGATCTGCCTCTTGTCTTCCTGTGTCACACATAGAGACTCGGTCTCCTTCCTTTTTTTGTCCAAAACAAATCTCTCGCATCACGTGTTCCACAAGTACAGACTAGCTGCACCTGAGCGTCTACAGGCTTGCTCGCTAACCGTGCACGCAGGCACACCGCGCCAGCCCCTTGAGCCTCTCGCTCCGGGCCCTTCGCCTGGGCCTGCCACCTTGCCTGATGGGCTGCCAGACACGAACGATCTCAGCGCGCGCCTCCAGTACGCTCGCCCGATTGATCAATCGATCAACCGCCGCACGACTCGCGTGACGCCGCTATTTCCAATCGCATGTCGCAGAGACTCAGACAAATCCGCCAGGTTGCATGCTCTACGCACCGCCGCTTCCATCGATTGCTTCACAAAGATTCCAAGGACCAACATCCGCTGATCTGCAACACCCGCGATGAACTCGCCCAATTGCTTCGGCAGAATATTGTCGCTATCTTTTCCAATCTCGTCGAGAACCACGCCGCTGCCGGCTGCAATCTCAGACTCGATACTTCCTCTAGAACAACAACTCACAGCATCCGAACAACCTAGCTCATGATACCACTTGTTAGAATAAATTCGAGGCATACCGTTGATCATCCGAGTACCAAGCAATCACACGAGCACGACACCGAGATTTGTTAACGAGGTTCACTGATATGGCTACATCCCCGGGGCCTGACTATTGGCGCTCCTCCCCATGACACCGCTACAATACCGCACCCGGTCGCCCTGGACATCGGCACATGCCGCCGGCTTCCCCTGCGTTCCGGTGCTATTATGTTGGCATAGGTTACATCGTGTGTCTACCCTCGCTATATAAGAGAGGCCTAGGATACAAGTGTCCTACTTGAACACGACTCCATATCCTATCTAAACACAATACAACTACAAGTCCAACTGTAACCTACCTCATACACTATATTCGACACAACTCCAACAGTTTCTTCCCGCTTTTCCCCCACTTCCCTCCCATTTTCTCCTTTCCTCCCGCCAATCTCCCTCCCGCTCGCCTCCCAGCCAGCCGCCATGCCACCAAAGAAGTACGTCGTCCCCCGCGTGGCGGCAACCGCGACCGCCTCCGTCGCCCAGCCGAAGCAGAGGAAGCCAAGGGCACCGCCGTCCAAGCCACCGGGCATGACAAACGCCGAGTGGAGGGTGGAAGTTCAGCGACGGGAGGCTGCCACCGCTGACCGACACAACAGGGCCATCGCCAAGAAGGCCCGTGACAACGCGGCGCGTGCGGTGCGGCTGCCGCTTCGGCTTGTGACACGTCTGCCAGACACTCAGCGTATATAAAAAAGCTCGACGTACGGTAACATAAGCTCGCTGTTTTACGACCCTGCACGGCGAACAGCTTTAACACGTGGATGTGCTCGTCGCACTTGACAGTACCCTAAGAGCATCTCCAGCCGCGCCCTAACAGGCCCTCTCCAGACGTTTTTGTCACACCGGCGCCGAAAAAACGGCCCAGTCGCCCCCCAGAAGCCCCTTTTCGCTGGCTCGGGCCAAAATTGGTGCCGGCAGACCCAGGCAGAACCCGGTGCCCTGGGGGCGCCTGGGGCGCCGGCACAAGCGAAAAAGGGCACGTGGGTCCGCCCTGTCGGCGAGTCCAGCGCCTATTCCCGCCGTTTCTTCCCGCTTTTCCCCCACTTCCCTCCCATTTTTTTCTTTCCTCCCGCCAATCTCCCTCCCGCTCGCCTCCCAGCCGGACGCCATGCCACCGAAGAAGTACGTCGCCCCCCGCGCGGCGGCAACCGCGACTGCCTCCGTCGCCCAGCCGAAGCAGAGGAAGCCAAGGGCGCCGCCGTCCAAGCCACCGGGCATGACAAACGCCGAGTGGAGGCGGAAGTTCAGCGACGGGGGGCTGTCACCGCTGACTGGCGCAACAGGGCCATCGCCAAGAAGGCCCGTGACAACGCAGCGCGCGCGGTGCGGCTGCCGCTTCGGCGGACTAAGCCGAGGCCGAGGCGACTCGCACGGGGATGATGAATCCACCCAGCAGCCACGCTCAGTACGCTCCCTGGGGCCAGTAAAGCATCGGCTCTCCGTCGCCGCAGCCGTGGGGATCACCCTCGCCGAGCTACGCCGACGGGGACGTGCACGGTGGGTTCAACCCAAACATCGCCTTTCCCCATGGACACCTGGCCCAGCGCACGCCCTCGCCCACCTTCGCCGGCGTGCAGTACCCTCCATACAATTACTTGCCGCCCGCCTACGCGTCCTCCCCGACGCCCCATCTACGCCGTTGCGCGCTGCCCTTCTCGCACCTCGGCGACACCAACGAGACCGAGGGCGACATGTATGACATCATCGCCGCAGGTTCGGCCGCGGCCGCCACGTGTCCCGGGTTTGTCACCCAGGACGAGACGGTGGATCTCAGCGGCGGCATGGACCGCGAGCTCGTATACGTCTATGGTGAGGACGAGCAGGAGGAGCAGGAGCAGGAGGAGGAGGACGAGGAGGAGGAGGAGGAGGAGGAGGAGGAGGAGCCGGCGCCTATTCTGGAGAAGGGGCGCAAGAAGAAGAAGCGGGCGGCCAGGTCAGGCAAGCGGCGCATCAAGTGGGCATCCAAGGAGGAGGAATGCCTCGCCGAAGCATGGAAAGTCGTCTGCCTCGACCCGACCACCGGCACGAACCAGATCATCGAGACGTACTGGGACCGCATCAAGGCCGAGTTTGACGAGCGCAAACTCGTTGACCCCTACTTCAAAGGCGTCTATATGTAGCGCGGCTCGAAGGCGATGGCGAACCATTGGGGGCGTATCCAGGGGGCGTGCAACAAATGACATGGGATCGTCGAGGAGGTCGCGGCTCGCCCGGAGAGCGGCGACGGCGTTGAGGATCAGGTATGCCATGCCGGTCTCCCGCCTCTCTTCACCGTGTACGCCTGCCAACTGTTTGTTCCTTCGCGCAGTTGTTGCGCATGTTCGCCCTGTACCGGCAGAGCAACAGCGACGCTGAATTCAAGTACCTCCACATTTACAAGTGCATTGACAAGTGCGAGAAGTGGGTGGAAGCCCGGCACACCCTCGACAAGGCCAAGGAGACCTACAAGCCGGACGCGCCGACTCCTGGCGCATCGGAAGGGCGGCCGGATGACAACAAAGGTGCCAAGAAGGGGAAATACGCTGACGCGCTACCACTCAAGTGCACGAGTCCATCGAGCACTGCCTCGCCGACGTGCAGGCCCGGGCCGTCCTTCATGAAGAGAAAACCGACGCGCGGTGGTCGGCGTTGATGTCGAGCAGCACCGTCAAGCTCGACCTGTTCCGGAGCAACGTCGTCGCGAAGAAGAGAAACACCGACCTGGCTTTCCTGTTGGGCGGGGCGGACATGCTCCAGAGCACCGACGAGGCGGTCAAGGCGTGGTACTTGGTGGAGCGCGGCCTCATCCTGAACCAGCTTCCCTCGACACCGCTGCTGACGCCGACGCCCACGCCCACGCCGCCGCCGCCAAGCCCGCGTGATGACGCCTCCACGACGCCGAGCAGCACTGATGCCACGCCGACACCGCCCAGTGCAGATGCAGCTCTGACACCGCCAAGTCTGCGCACACCAACTCCGCCGACGCCTGCGGCAGAGCCTACCGAGTGATGCAAACGCGAACTTCTGCCGCTCTATTTTTTGTAGGCATGTCCGACTGCCGAACTGTGACTTGCGATCGCCAGACTTGTGTGACGTCTTTTGTGAGCAGGAACGACCAAGTTCGTATTTTCCACGTTCTGGGGGCGGCGCCGGGGGGCGTGACTGGAAGCTAGGTCGCCCCCAGGGGCCGAACTAGCGCCGGTTTGCCCCCATACCGCTATTTTTTAGCGCCCTGGGGGGCCGAACGGGGTGAGATGCTCTAATAGTGTCTTGTGTAAGCCATGTGTCACACATGTAAGCCATGTTCCACTAACAGCACACCTGGCGTAATTAAGGCGGTCAGCCTTTCACCACATGCTGGCAGTCGGTTGCCCACATGCAACACCGCCGTCTGTGCATGCCTTGTCGTCCCACGTGGCTGTCTAGATTTCGATGCCGCCGATAATGTAGGCATAACACTGGCAGCTGGCAGGCAACAACCACCCCCACCCTCTCCCGACTATAAATTCCCAACTTCCAACCCACGCCCTCCCCCCGCAATCCGACACAACATCCACCCGCTTGCCGACGCCTCGCCTCAAAAAAATCTAGGCGTCTCCACATCCACCATCGAAGTTATGCTGCATCACGACAACGAGGCTGGCAGCACCAGCTGGCCCTCGCACAACTTATCTGTCGGATCTCACCAACCCCTGCTCCCGTGCGGCTCCAAGGGTCTGCACCGGGGCGCCCAGCCAGCCGCCGGGGAGACAACCTTGGCATGTTCTTCCCTCGTCGCCGCCACAAGGGGCCGCCGGGCAAAGCCCACGCGGCGCCGGCGGTGGCGAGGCCTCCTCTTCGGGGCTCCTCTTCGTGCCCCCAATGACTCGGGCGGGTCCTCCGCCACCGCCGCTCTAGTCTGTCAGGGCAAAGCCCCATGTAGTGGCTGGCGGTGGTGGGTGCCTTCGTGCTCACCCGGGCCCAACACGCTCCCTCCACTTCGTCCCTGTGCAAGGTACGTCGCCGATGTGCGGCTGCGACCCGGGTGGCCAGCGGCCTAGATCTGGTGCTCCAGCACCTGGATCACGTGGTTGCTCGCGCCTCTGATGGCCTCAGGCGTGGATTCATGCACTCCGCCATGGTTTCTATGTGCGGGTCGTTTTTCGGTCGAATCTGACCGGATTTGGCATTGGGGGCCGGAGTGCGTCGAGCTCTCTACCGGGAGGTGGACCATGGCAGTGAGGTACTAGCCTTTCATGCGGTCCATGGCCTAGTAGTGGTGATTCAGATCTGGTCGGCCGGGTGGTGGTGACTGCAGAGCTGCAGTTAACTCCTACGGCTCCATGACGGTTGTGGTCACCGAAAATCTTCGGGAGTCTTCATCTCTCAAAATTCAGTTGCGGAGGCAGAGGAGTTTGAGTGGTTCACCATAACGACGCTCACGGGTATATGCTCACGAAGGGGTGGAAGCTCAGCCTAGGAAGCTTTTCGATGGTGCGATCTATCCGTGCAACACATCATCGCTGCATTCCAAGGGCACATGCATCGGAGACAAGGGCGCTACCGGAGAGTATGCCATTTGTAGCCCGCATTTGCCGGACATCCTCGGCGAGCAGCGGCAGGACTTGGTCAACAGGTATAACGGTACATTTCGTCCATTCCGCTACAACCACGAGACGTCGCACACATGCTGGTTGTTGGGTCGGGCACAACCTCGGGGACTATTAAGGCCAACTCCACCGTGCGATCCTATTCTGTCCGCCCCCGTCCGTTTGGGGAAAACAGACAAACGAGGCGGCCCAACGCACGGGAGCAAACGGACTTTTGTCCGTTCTGTATCCGCTTTCGGCCCATCCGCGACCCAAGTTTGCGCCGCTTTTGGGGTAAAACGAACACCACGCGGACGCGCGGACCGTCTGGGCGTGTCCTCCCCTGGCCCGCCCGTCGGTGCCACAGGGCATGCCTTTTTCTATCCACAAGGCCACATGCAGGCAGTGGCTCCTCCTCTAGCCACTCGGATCTGCACCGTCAGTGGTCCGCCGACAGATACACGAATGGCGGTCGGCCGGGCTCGATGCTTGCCCAAAAGCTCGCCGGCGCACCGTTGCCACTCATTAAGTGCGACCACTGCCCAAGGATGGTCGTGCGCCGTGTGTCTACAATGCCGGAACATCCCGGATGGGTGTTCATCAAGTGCTTAAACGATGGGGTATGTGCTCTTTTTAGCTTCGGTTTGTGCTCTAGTTTTGACTAGTTGTGCTAACTACAAATTTTATTGTGTAGCATGGATGCAAGTTTTGGTATTGGAAAGAAGAGTACATCGATATATTGATAGAGCAAAATTTAGTACACGTTCGTGCACTTTTAGCTAGCACAAAGGCTGTAGATGAGACAAGTGCACTTGTTGCTAGATTAGAGGCTAGACACGAGACTAGGTGTGAGGAAGCAACATCTACATCTGGCTTGAAGAAGAAAGGAGGATGCCAGATCGAGCCTCCTCCACAGATCAACAATGAGTACATCGAGAAGGCCCTAACCCAACCCAAGGGAGCAGTTATAGAAGTTGGGTATCTTCTAAAATGTATTCTTGTTATTTTTATTTTCTTTGGTCTTGCTTTACTAGTCAAAATGTGATGATATATTTTTCATGTATCAAAAATGAATGATGAAAAAAAATTAAGAACTTGCAAATAAAAATGTACGCGAACATGTTCCAGCCGGGATGCGTCCGCGTGCTAGGCGCACGGTCACCGCATCACAGGACATGCCAGGACACGACCCTATCGCACTATCCAAACGGACAGAATCCGGACAAAACGGACGTCCGTTTGACGTCGCGTGGTGGAGTTGGCCTAAGGTAGGCTAAGACAAAACCTTCTATTTTGTGTAAATGTGTAACGGTACATTTGTGTGTATGAACTACAATCTTTGATTACAATGGTATGATTCAGAGAGAAACAGTTCAGTCGCTCATCCAACCAATCCAGCCTAGTATTCTTAACCAAAATACAAAACCAGATGATTGCAAATATGGGGAAGAGTGTTAGTTTTCACTTGCTCATGGTGACGAGCTTTAGTTCGGCATGGGAGGTATCGGGTCATGGCAGGTAGCAGCCCCTGGACGAGAAGGAGCCACACCAAGGTGGAGCCCATACCAACGCCTTCCTCCTCAAGCTCAAACCGGAGCATGGGTCATTGTTGTCGCCGCATGCGGCGCATGGGAGTGCGTTGATGTCGATTTGGGTGCGGCTTGAACGACGAATGGAGGAGGGGCTCAATGCAACGCAGGAAGCCACCTCAACTCCTCGACAGTTGTTGCCGGGTACGTGATTTTGGTTGCTCCCCCGCCCAAGTGATGCGGTGGCCGCCGCCGACAACGGGTATCACTAGCGGAGCCTTGCTGAGTCACTGGGCCCTGCTCTCTTCCGAGCTCGGCAAGACTACTCGGAAATATGATTAAATAAGGTTGTTTTGTGTAAATGTGTAATTACCTCTTGATTTCTCATTGCTTCGTTTTGTGTGCTTGTAATTAACTCGAGTAGTGACATGGTAAATCCGCGTGCCTAGCAACTTCAATACATAAGGCCACACTTACCGGCAAAACCTTTATAGAAAAACACACAAATATAACACTAGTATGTTGTTGTTTTGCGCCGACATGTATGTCTCTTAGAGAATGTCTGATTTAGATGCCAGAACTATATGTACGGACAGATCGAACGGTCTGAACACTTGTAGGCCTCCAACACGGCCACTCAAATTGGATCGGATCAGTTCGAACGTTGTAGCCCGGAAAAAGTTCAGGGGGGGGGGGGGGGGGGGGGGGGGGTTGGGCATCCGTCACGTCGGATTCCAACATCCTTCCGTTTTCACTCGCTAGTCCTCATTCATGGAGGCTCACCACCTCCCATCCTACCTGCATTCATATGAGGTCGACCGGCATGCCGCCACAGGAGTCTACTCTGGAATTAAAAGCTGGCCCGTGCCCCTCCCCCTCCCAACACCTTACGCGTCACGTTTTATCCTCCTTCTGATACTTCCATTGTCACCGATCTCGTTGTTGTCTGCCATCACCATGGTCCTTTTGAAGATCACATGGTACAAGATGTTGATGCGGGAGCGAAGTTCCACGGACACGGTGTGCCAGACCGAAATTGTGGCTGGCCAAACTCCAAACTCTCCTGAGCCAAGCTCGGAGGAGGATGTTAGAAATAACCACGATGTAAGAGACCAATCCGCCATGGACTTGGTGCAGTCACTTAATAGGATTTGTATTAGGACTACTTTAGCCAATATAAATAGCTATGTACCCCTACATTTCTAACATCAGATCGACCAGAAAAAAGCAATAAAGTTTCAAAGGCTCGACACAGAGCCTTTTGACCAACTCGGCGAGTCTGTGTATTGCGTTCGACCGATCAAATCGTTCAAAGTTAGCTTGTTACATACTCACTCCGTCTCATAAATATAAGAAGTCTTTGCAAAAATATGATGAGATGGAGGGAGTACGTGCAACTACTCCGAAGAACAGATCCAGCTAGTTGCCTGCTTATTTACTATTGTACTTGCGCATCTCCGTGGAAGTGGATGGAAGCAATCGGCTCTATCTTATGCGTGTGCAGTCCGTCGGAAAGAACTTGACATCTGCGTCGTCAAGACTCAGGACCTGTGTTAACAGAGGATGAGGTGGAGGAGGAGGGCGATCCCGTGGCGCTAGCAGTACAAATCATACGGTTAATCTACATTTGCAGTGACATACAAAAATGCCCTTCTAAATTATTTGGGAAGTAGTCGCTACTTTCCAATTGGAAGAGTAGTGGTTACTTTCAGATTTGGCAGGTACGATGCACTGAAGCAAACTCACTTGTGCTATCTCTTGCATGCACATCTTAATTTTATCACCCTCCAGAGTTTTGTACTCGCTTGTGTTATCTCTTGCATGTACTACTCACAACTCACAAGCCCTTACGCCTAAGCGTACTCTTGAGAAGGAAAAACTCACAAGCCTTGTTTGATTACTCACCTTGATTTCCCTACCTTATATATGGAAGAGTCTTTCTCTCCTCTCAGAGCAATAAACTACCTTGTGATGATCCATTTGTGAGTATGAACTACAATCCCTGACTACAATGATATGGTTCAGAGAGAAACAGTTCAGTCGCTCATCCAACCGATCCAGTATAGTAATTCCTATCCAAAATACATAACCAGATGATTGCAAACATGGGGAAGAGTGCTAGTTTTCACTTGCTCATGGTGGCGAGCTTTAGTTCGGCATGGGAGGTATCGGGATAAGTGAATATGCAAAATTCTCATTTCCTCCGACATTAAATCTGGTCCCACATGTCAGCATCACACGTTCACGCACTAGTGCACGTCGATGGTTC
This sequence comes from Triticum monococcum, assembly GCA_034509565.1. Taxonomy (NCBI): domain Eukaryota; kingdom Viridiplantae; phylum Streptophyta; class Magnoliopsida; order Poales; family Poaceae; genus Triticum; species Triticum monococcum. The sequence goes on from CM067847.1 coordinate 705,981,425, forward strand.
AGCTTAGGTCATCGATGACCTTGTCCGATGGTGCGTCCTCGCAGCCAAGATGTAGTGTTGGTTGTGCCTGTGCGCCGACGGCGTCTGGTTACACAACCCAGTTGTGCCTGTGTGCGAGTGTGCGTGTCGGGTGGAGATGAGTGGAAGGAAGCGGATTTTGTCTAACCTATTGCGCGCGTAACTCATATCCAGTCCACCCATCATGCACGTCAAATCAACTATCCCACATGCACATCAAGTCAACAGGTTGCATGTACCTCTCTCTTCTTTCTCCCAAACAAACCCATCATTTTACCACCCCTTTGTAAACTTAAATCATTTATATCTTCTAAACCATTATTTAAATTTAAATTTTTATATATATTTGAACCTCTGGCGCAAAGACCTTTAGAACAAGATCAATGTTGAATATATTTGAACTAGTTTGAATTTTTTATATTTAAGTTTACCATAAATACATTTTCTAGCAACATTCTTTAATTTGTACATGGCTCAAACAAGTTCCATCAACATTTCATCAAAGTTCAGGAAAGCTGTTTATAAAGTTCTCCAACTTCAAATACATTTTCTAGCAAAGTTCTTTAATATTTCTAACAAAGTGCAAACCCATTGTTCAGAAAGTTCTTCAACTTCTGATTTCATTTATTTAGCACTTTACAATAAAAATGAGAAGTTTTTCACAGTTTTCAGAAAAATGCAAACCCACTATTCAGAAAGTTCTTCACTATTTCAAACAAAAATGTGTTTCAAATGTATCCAAGACTGATCGGTTGGGCATCCGTCACGTCGGATTCCGACATCCTTCCGTTTTCACTCGCTAGTCCTCATTCATGGAGGCTCACCACCTCCCATCCTACCTGCATTCATATGAGGTCGACCGGCATGCCGCCACAGGAGTCTACTCTGGAATTAAAAGCTGGCCCGTGCCCCTCCCCCTCCCAACACCTTACGCGTCACGTTTTATCCTCCTTCTGATACTTCCATTGTCACCGATCTCGTTGTTGTCTGCCATCACCATGGTCCTTTTGAAGATCACATGGTACAAGATGTTGATGCGGGAGCGAAGTCCCGCGGACGCGGTGTGCCAGACCGAAATTGTGGCTGGCCAAACTCCAAACTCTCCTGAGCCAAGCTCGGAGGAGGATGTTAGAAATAACCACGATGTAAGAGACCAATCCGCCATGGACTTGGTGCAGTCACTTAATAGGATTTGTATTAGGACTACTTTAGCCAATATAAATAGCTATGTACCCCTACATTTCTAACATCAGATCGACCAGAAAAAAGCAATAAAGTTTCAAAGGCTCGACACAGAGCCTTTTGACCAACTCGGCGAGTCTGTGTATTGCGTTCGACCGATCAAATCGTTCAAAGTTAGCTTGTTACATACTCACTCCGTCTCATAAATATAAGAAGTCTTTGCAAAAATATGATGAGATGGAGGGAGTACGTGCAACTACTCCGAAGAACAGATCCAGCTAGTTGCCTGCTTATTTACTATTGTACTTGCGCATCTCCGTGGAAGTGGATGGAAGCGATCGGCTCTATCTTATGCGTGTGCAGTCCGCCGGAAAGAACTTGACATCTGCGTCGTCAAGACTCAGGACCTGTGTTAACAGAGGATGAGGTGGAGGAGGAGGGCGATCCCGTGGCGCTAGCAGTACAAATCATACGGTTAATCTACATTTGCAGTGACATACAAAAATGCCCTTCTAAATTATTTGGGAAGTAGTCGCTACTTTCCAATTGGGAGAGTAGTGGTTACTTTCAGATTTGGCAGGTACGATGCACTGAAGCAAACTCACTTGTGCTATCTCTTGCATGCACATCTTAATTTTATCACCCTCCAGAGTTTTGTACTCGCTTGTGTTATCTCTTGCATGTACTACTCACAACTCACAAGCCCTTACGCCTAAGCGTACTCTTGAGAAGGAAAAACTCACAAGCCTTGTTTGATTACTCACCTTGATTTCCCTACCTTATATATGGAAGAGTCTTCCTCTCCTCTCAGAGCAATAAACTACCTTGTGATGATCCATTTGTGAGTATGAACTACAATCCCTGACTACAATGATATGGTTCAGAGAGAAACAGTTCAGTCGCTCATCCAACCGATCCAGTATAGTAATTCCTATCCAAAATACATAACCAGATGATTGCAAACATGGGGAAGAGTGCTAGTTTTCACTTGCTCATGGTGGCGAGCTTTAGTTCGGCATGGGAGGTATCGGGATAAGCGAATATGCAAAATTCTCATTTCCTCCGACATTAAATCTGGTCCCACATGTCAGCATCACACGTTCACGCACTAGTGCACGTCGATGGTTCAGCTTAGGTCATCGATGACCTTGTCCGATGGTGCGTCCTCGCAGCCAAGATGTAGTGTTGGTTGTGCCTGTGCGCCGACTGCGTCTGGTTACACAACCCAGTTGTGCCTGTGTGCGAGTGTGCGTGTCGGGTGGAGATGAGTGGAAGGAAGCGGATTTTGTCTAACCTATTGCGCGCGTAACTCATATCCAGTCCACCCATCATGCACGTCAAATCAACTATCCCACATGCACATCAAGTCAACAGGTTGCATGTACCTCTCTCTTCTTTCTCCCAAACAAACCCATCATTTTACCACCCCTTTGTAAACTTAAATCATTTATATCTTCTAAACCATTATTTAAATTTAAATTTTTATATATATTTGAACCTCTGGCGCAAAGACCTTTAGAACAAGATCAATGTTGAATATATTTGAACTAGTTTGAATTTTTTATATTTAAGTTTACCATAAATACATTTTCTAGCAACATTCTTTAATTTGTACATGGCTCAAACAAGTTCCATCAACATTTCATCAAAGTTCAGGAAAGCTGTTTATAAAGTTCTCCAACTTCAAATACATTTTCTAGCAAAGTTCTTTAATATTTCTAACAAAGTGCAAACCCATTGTTCAGAAAGTTCTTCAACTTCTGATTTCATTTATTTAGCACTTTACAATAAAAATGAGAAGTTTTTCACAGTTTTCAGAAAAATGCAAACCCACTATTCAGAAAGTTCTTCACTATTTCAAACAAAAATGTGTTTCAAATGTATCCAAGACTGATCGGTTGGGCATCCGTCACGTCGGATTCCGACATCCTTCCGTTTTCACTCGCTAGTCCTCATTCATGGAGGCTCACCACCTCCCATCCTACCTGCATTCATATGATGTCGACCGGCATGCCGCCACAGGAGTCTACTCTGGAATTAAAAGCTGGCCCGTGCCCCTCCCCCTCCCAACACCTTACGCGTCACGTTTTATCCTCCTTCTGATACTTCCATTGTCACCGATCTCGTTGTTGTCTGCCATCACCATGGTCCTTTTGAAGATCACATGGTACAAGATGTTGATGCGGGAGCGAAGTCCCGCGGACGCGGTGTGCCAGACCGAAATTGTGGCTGGCCAAACTCCAAACTCTCCTGAGCCAAGCTCGGAGGAGGATGTTAGAAATAACCACGATGTAAGAGACCAATCCGCCATGGACTTGGTGCAGTCACTTAATAGGATTTGTATTAGGACTACTTTAGCCAATATAAATAGCTATGTACCCCTACATTTCTAACATCAGATCGACCAGAAAAAAGCAATAAAGTTTCAAAGGCTCGACACAGAGCCTTTTGACCAACTCGGCGAGTCTGTGTATTGCGTTCGACCGATCAAATCGTTCAAAGTTAGCTTGTTACATACTCACTCCGTCTCATAAATATAAGAAGTCTTTGCAAAAATATGATGAGATGGAGGGAGTACGTGCAACTACTCCGAAGAACAGATCCAGCTAGTTGCCTGCTTATTTACTATTGTACTTGCGCATCTCCGTGGAAGTGGATGGAAGCGATCGGCTCTATCTTATGCGTGTGCAGTCCGTCGGAAAGAACTTGACATCTGCGTCGTCAAGACTCAGGACCTGTGTTAACAGAGGATGAGGTGGAGGAGGAGGGCGATCCCGTGGCGCTAGCAGTACAAATCATACGGTTAATCTACATTTGCAGTGACATACAAAAATGCCCTTCTAAATTATTTGGGAAGTAGTCGCTACTTTCCAATTGGGAGAGTAGTGGTTACTTTCAGATTTGGCAGGTACGATGCACTGAAGCAAACTCACTTGTGCTATCTCTTGCATGCACATCTTAATTTTATCACCCTCCAGAGTTTTGTACTCGCTTGTGTTATCTCTTGCATGTACTACTCACAACTCACAAGCCCTTACGCCTAAGCGTACTCTTGAGAAGGAAAAACTCACAAGCCTTGTTTGATTACTCACCTTGATTTCCCTACCTTATATATGGAAGAGTCTTCCTCTCCTCTCAGAGCAATAAACTACCTTGTGATGATCCATTTGTGAGTATGAACTACAATCCCTGACTACAATGATATGGTTCAGAGAGAAACAGTTCAGTCGCTCATCCAACCGATCCAGTATAGTAATTCCTATCCAAAATACATAACCAGATGATTGCAAACATGGGGAAGAGTGCTAGTTTTCACTTGCTCATGGTGGCGAGCTTTAGTTCGGCATGGGAGGTATCGGGATAAGCGAATATGCAAAATTCTCATTTCCTCCGACATTAAATCTGGTCCCACATGTCAGCATCACACGTTCACGCACTAGTGCACGTCGATGGTTCAGCTTAGGTCATCGATGACCTTGTCCGATGGTGCGTCCTCGCAGCCAAGATGTAGTGTTGGTTGTGCCTGTGCGCCGACTGCGTCTGGTTACACAACCCAGTTGTGCCTGTGTGCGAGTGTGCGTGTCGGGTGGAGATGAGTGGAAGGAAGCGGATTTTGTCTAACCTATTGCGCGCGTAACTCATATCCAGTCCACCCATCATGCACGTCAAATCAACTATCCCACATGCACATCAAGTCAACAGGTTGCATGTACCTCTCTCTTCTTTCTCCCAAACAAACCCATCATTTTACCACCCCTTTGTAAACTTAAATCATTTATATCTTCTAAACCATTATTTAAATTTAAATTTTTATATATATTTGAACCTCTGGCGCAAAGACCTTTAGAACAAGATCAATGTTGAATATATTTGAACTAGTTTGAATTTTTTATATTTAAGTTTACCATAAATACATTTTCTAGCAACATTCTTTAATTTGTACATGGCTCAAACAAGTTCCATCAACATTTCATCAAAGTTCAGGAAAGCTGTTTATAAAGTTCTCCAACTTCAAATACATTTTCTAGCAAAGTTCTTTAATATTTCTAACAAAGTGCAAACCCATTGTTCAGAAAGTTCTTCAACTTCTGATTTCATTTATTTAGCACTTTACAATAAAAATGAGAAGTTTTTCACAGTTTTCAGAAAAATGCAAACCCACTATTCAGAAAGTTCTTCACTATTTCAAACAAAAATGTGTTTCAAATGTATCCAAGACTGATCGGTTGGGCATCCGTCACGTCGGATTCCGACATCCTTCCGTTTTCACTCGCTAGTCCTCATTCATGGAGGCTCACCACCTCCCATCCTACCTGCATTCATATGATGTCGACCGGCATGCCGCCACAGGAGTCTACTCTGGAATTAAAAGCTGGCCCGTGCCCCTCCCCCTCCCAACACCTTACGCGTCACGTTTTATCCTCCTTCTGATACTTCCATTGTCACCGATCTCGTTGTTGTCTGCCATCACCATGGTCCTTTTGAAGATCACATGGTACAAGATGTTGATGCGGGAGCGAAGTCCCGCGGACGCGGTGTGCCAGACCGAAATTGTGGCTGGCCAAACTCCAAACTCTCCTGAGCCAAGCTCGGAGGAGGATGTTAGAAATAACCACGATGTAAGAGACCAATCCGCCATGGACTTGGTGCAGTCACTTAATAGGATTTGTATTAGGACTACTTTAGCCAATATAAATAGCTATGTACCCCTACATTTCTAACATCAGATCGACCAGAAAAAAGCAATAAAGTTTCAAAGGCTCGACACAGAGCCTTTTGACCAACTCGGCGAGTCTGTGTATTGCGTTCGACCGATCAAATCGTTCAAAGTTAGCTTGTTACATACTCACTCCGTCTCATAAATATAAGAAGTCTTTGCAAAAATATGATGAGATGGAGGGAGTACGTGCAACTACTCCGAAGAACAGATCCAGCTAGTTGCCTGCTTATTTACTATTGTACTTGCGCATCTCCGTGGAAGTGGATGGAAGCGATCGGCTCTATCTTATGCGTGTGCAGTCCGTCGGAAAGAACTTGACATCTGCGTCGTCAAGACTCAGGACCTGTGTTAACAGAGGATGAGGTGGAGGAGGAGGGCGATCCCGTGGCGCTAGCAGTACAAATCATACGGTTAATCTACATTTGCAGTGACATACAAAAATGCCCTTCTAAATTATTTGGGAAGTAGTCGCTACTTTCCAATTGGGAGAGTAGTGGTTACTTTCAGATTTGGCAGGTACGATGCACTGAAGCAAACTCACTTGTGCTATCTCTTGCATGCACATCTTAATTTTATCACCCTCCAGAGTTTTGTACTCGCTTGTGTTATCTCTTGCATGTACTACTCACAACTCACAAGCCCTTACGCCTAAGCGTACTCTTGAGAAGGAAAAACTCACAAGCCTTGTTTGATTACTCACCTTGATTTCCCTACCTTATATATGGAAGAGTCTTCCTCTCCTCTCAGAGCAATAAACTACCTTGTGATGATCCATTTGTGAGTATGAACTACAATCCCTGACTACAATGATATGGTTCAGAGAGAAACAGTTCAGTCGCTCATCCAAACGATCCAGTATAGTAATTCCTATCCAAAATACATAACCAGATGATTGCAAACATGGGGAAGAGTGCTAGTTTTCACTTGCTCATGGTGGCGAGCTTTAGTTCGGCATGGGAGGTATCGGGATAAGCGAATATGCAAAATTCTCATTTCCTCCGACATTAAATCTGGTCCCACATGTCAGCATCACACGTTCACGCACTAGTGCACGTCGATGGTTCAGCTTAGGTCATCGATGACCTTGTCCGATGGTGCGTCCTCGCAGCCAAGATGTAGTGTTGGTTGTGCCTGTGCGCCGACGGCGTTTGGTTACACAACCCAGTTGTGCCTGTGTGCGAGTGTGCGTGTTGGGTGGAGATGAGTGGAAGGAAGCGGATTTTGTCTAACCTATTGCGCGCGTAACTCATATCCAGTCCACCCATCATGCACGTCAAATCAACTATCCCACATGCACATCAAGTCAACAGGTTGCATGTACCTCTCTCTTCTTTCTCCCAAACAAACCCATCATTTTACCACCCCTTTGTAAACTTAAATCATTTATATCTTCTAAACCATTATTTAAATTTAAATTTTTATATATATTTGAACCTCTGGCGCAAAGACCTTTAGAACAAGATCAATGTTGAATATATTTGAACTAGTTTGAATTTTTTATATTTAAGTTTACCATAAATACATTTTCTAGCAACATTCTTTAATTTGTACATGGCTCAAACAAGTTCCATCAACATTTCATCAAAGTTCAGGAAAGCTGTTTATAAAGTTCTCCAACTTCAAATACATTTTCTAGCAAAGTTCTTTAATATTTCTAACAAAGTGCAAACCCATTGTTCAGAAAGTTCTTCAACTTCTGATTTCATTTATTTAGCACTTTACAATAAAAATGAGAAGTTTTTCACAGTTTTCAGAAAAATGCAAACCCACTATTCAGAAAGTTCTTCACTATTTCAAACAAAAATGTGTTTCAAATGTATCCAAGACTCATCTTGCTTTAAAGTGCTTGGCGTCACGAGTTCAAATATGCAAAAAGTTTCAAAAACACAATTTTGGTTCTAAAGATATGAGCCATCTAAAATTGTCAAAAGAAAATTAAAAGTGATGGAGTTAGAGGAGAGAGGGAAGATAAAGTAAGCATTGATGTGTTGATGTAAAGACATGCATGTGTCAGTGTGCATAGGAAGAGAGAGAAAGAGAGCCATGCACATGCAAGGGCTCGCATCCACATGAAGGGGCAATGGCAGGGATTGGAGTTGCGCGCGTAACCAGTTGGGCATGGACATATTCGTGAGTGGACAGTAACCCGTGCCGCAAAGTTTAGTCTGCAGATATGGAAAACTACCGCTACATCTATGAAGTGAGTGAAGGAAATATGCCCTAGAGGCAATAATAAAGTTATTATTTATTTCCTTATATCATGATAAATGTTTATTATTCATGCTAGAATTGTATTAACCGGAAACATAATACATGTGTGAATACATAGACAAACAGAGTGTCACTAGTATGCCTCTACTTGACTAGCTCGTTAATCAAAGATGGTTATGTTTCCTAACCATGAACAAAGAGTTGTTATTTGATTAACGAGGTCACATCATTAGTAGAATGATCTGATTGACATGACCCATTCCATTAGCTTAGCACCCGATCGTTTAGTATGTTGCTATTGCTTTCTTCATGACTTATACATGTTCCTATAACTATGAGATTATGCAACTCCCGTTTACCGGAGGAAAACTTTGGGTACTACCAAACGTCACAACGTAACTGGGTGATTATAAAGGAGTACTACAGGTGTCTCCAATGGTAGATGTTGGGTTGGCATATTTCGAGATTAGGGTTTGTCACTCCGATTGTCGGAGAGGTATCTCTGGGCCCTCTCGGTAATGCACATCACATAAGCCTTGCAAGCACTGCAACTAATATGTTAGTTGTGAGATGATGTATTACGGAACGAGTAAAGAGACTTGCCAGTAACGAGATTGAAATAGGTATTGGATACCGACGATCGAATCTCGGGCAAGTAACATACCGATGACAAAGGGAACAACGTATGTTGTTATGCGGTCTGACCGATAAAGATCTTCGTAGAATATGTAGGAGCCAATATGGGCATTCAGGTCCCGCTATTGGTTATTGACCGGAGACGTGTCTCGGTCATGTCTACATTGTTCTCGAACCGTAGGGTCCGCACGCTTAACGTTACGATGACAGTTATTATGAGTTTATGCATTTTGATGTACCAAAGGTTGTTCGGAGTCTCGGATGAGATCACGGACATGACGAGGAGTCTCAAAATGGTCGAGACGTAAAGATTGATATATTGGAAGCCTATGTTTGGACATAGGAAGTGTTCCGGGTGAAATCGGGATTTTACCGGAATACCGGGAGGGTTACCGGAACCCCCCGGGAGCCAAATGGGCCAACATGGGCCTTAGTGGAAAGGTGAGAGGGCAGCCCACATAGGGCTGCGCCTCCCCCCCTCTCCCTAGTCCTATTAGGACTAGGAGAGGGGCCGGCCACCTCTCTCTCTCTCTCCCCTTTAAGGATTCCTAGTTGGACTAGGATTGGAAGGGGGAGTCCTACTCCCGGTAGGAGTAGGACTCCTCCTGCGCCTTCTCCTCTTTGGCCGGCCAGCCCCCCTCCCTCCAACCTTTACATACGGGGGCAGGGGACACCCCAAGACACACAAGTTGATCCTTGAGATCGTTCCTTTAGCCGTGTGCGGTGCCCCCTGCCACCAAATTCCACCTCGATCGTACCGTTACAGTGCTTAGGCGAAGCCCTGCGTCGGTAGTACATCAAGATCGTCATCACGCCGTCGTGCTGACGGAACTCTTCCTCGATGCTTTGCTGGATCGGAGCCCGAGGAACGTCATCGAGCTGAACGTGTGCTAAGAACTCGGAGGTGCCGGAGTAACGGTGCTTGGATCGGTCGGATCGGGAAGAAGACGTACGACTACTTCCTCTACGTTGTGTGATCGCTTCCGCAGTCGGTCTGCGTTGGTACGTAGACAACACTCTCCCCTCTCGTTGCTGTGCATCACCATGATCTTGCGTGTGCGTAGGAAAATTTTCGAAATTACTGCGTTCCCCAACAGTGGCATCCGAGCCTAGGTTTTATGGTTTGATGTTATTTGCACGAGTAGAACATAAGTGAGTTGTGGGCGATACAAGTCATACTGCCTACCAGCATGTCATACTTTGGTTCGGCGGTATTGTTGGGTGAGACGATCCGGACCAACCTTACGCGTACTCTTACGCGAGACCGGTTCCCTCGACGTGCTTTGCACACAGATGGCTTGCGGAAGACTGTCTCTCCAACTTTAGTTGAACCAAGTGTGACTACGCCCGGTCCTTGAGAAGGTTAAAACGGAGTCTATTTGACGAACTATCGTTGTGGTTTTGATGCGTAGGTGAGATGAGTTCTTACTTAAGCCCGTAGCAGCCACGTAAAACTTGCAACAACAAAGTAGATGACGTCTAACTTGTTTTTGCAGGGTATGTTGTGATGTGATATGGTCAAGGCATGATGCTGATTTTATTGTATGAGATGATCATGTTTTGTAACCGAGTTATCGGCAACTGGCAGGAGCCATATAGTTGTCGCTTTATTGTATGCAATGCAATCGCGATGTAATGCTTTACTTTATTACTAAACGGTAGTGATAGTCGTGGAAGCATAAGATTGGCGAGACGACAACGATGCTACGATGGAGATCAAGGTGTCGCGCCGGTGACGATGGTGATCATGACGGTGCTTCGGAGATGGAGATCACAAGCACAAGATGATGATGGCCATATCATATCACTTATATTAATTGCATGTGATGTTTATCTTTTTATGCATCTTATCTTGCTTTGATTGACGGTAGCATTATAAGATGATCTCTCACTAAATTATCAAGAAGTGTTCTCCCTGAGTATGCACCGTTGCCAAAGTTCTTCGTGCCCAGACACCACGTGATGATCGGGTGTGATAAGCTCTACGTTCAAATACAACAGGTGCAAAACAGTTGCACACGCAGAATACTCAGGTTATACTTGACGAGCCAAGCATATACAGATATGGCCTCGGAACACAGAGACCGAAAGGTCGAGCGTGAATCATATAGTAGATATGATCAACATAACGATGTTCACCATTGAAAACTACTCCATCTCACGTGATGATCGGTTATGGTTTAGTTGATTTGGATCACGTGATCACTTAGAGGATTAGAGGGATGTCTATCTAAGTGGGAGTTCTTAAGTAATATGATTAAATTGAACTTAAATTTATCATGAACTTAGTCCTGGTAGTATTTTGCAAATCATGTTGTAGATCAATAGCTCGCGTTGTTGCTTCCCTATGTTTATTTTGATATGTTCCTAGAGAAAATTGTGTTGAAAAATGTTAGTAGCAATGATGCGGATTGGATCCGTGATCTGAGGTTTATCCTCATTGCTGCACAGAAGAATTATGTCCTTGATGCACCGCTAGGTGACAGACCTATTGCAGGAGCAGATGCAGACGTTATGAACGTTTGGCTAGCTCAATATGATGACTACTTGATAGTTTAGTGCACCATGCTTAATGGCTTAGAATCGGGACTTCAAAGACGTTTTGAACGTCATGGACCATATGAGATGTTCCAAGAGTTGAAGTTAATATTTTAAGCAAATACCCGAGTTGAGAGACATGAAGTCTCCAGCAAGTTCTATAGCTAAAAGATGGAGGAGAATCGCTCAACTAGTGAGCATGTGCTCAGATTGTCTGGGTACTACAATCGCTTGAATCAAGTGGGAGTTAATCTTCCAGATAAGATAGTGATTGACAGAATTCTCTAGTCACCATCACCAAGTTAATAGAACTTCGTGATGAACTATAATACGCAAGGGATAACAGAAACAACTCCCAAGCTCTTCGTGATGCTGAAATCAACGAAGGTAGAAATCAAGAAAAACATCAAGTGTTGATGGTTGACAAGACCACTAGTTTCAAGAAAAGGGCAAAGAGAAGAAGGGGAACTTCAAGAAGAACGGCAAGCAAGTTGCTGCTCAAGTGAAGAAGCCCAAGTCTGATCCTAAGCCTGAGACTAAGTGATTCTACTGCAAAGGGACTGGTCACTGGAAGCGGAACTACCCCAAGTGATTGGCGGATAAGAAGGATGGCAAAGTGAACATAAGTATATTTGATATACATGTTACTGATGTGTACTTTACTAGTGTTTATAGCAAACCCTTAGTATTTGATACTAGTTCAGTTGCTAAGATTAGTAACTCGAAACGGGAGATGCAGAATAAACAGAGACTAGTTAAGGGTGAAGTGACGATGTGTGTTGGAAGTGGTTCCAAGATTGATATGATCATCATCGCACACTCCCTATAATTTCGGGATTAGTGTTGAACCTAAATAAGTGTTATTTGGTTTTTGCGTTGAGCATGAATATGATTTGATCATGTTTATTGCAATACGGTTATTCATTAAAGTCAGAGAATAATTGTTGTTCTGTTTACATGAATAAAACCTTCGATGGTCATACACCCAATGAAACAAGTTCACTGGATCTCGATCGTAGTGATACACATATTCATGATATTGAAACCAAAAGATGCAAAGTTAATAATGATAGTGCAACTTATTTGTGGCACTGCCGTTTAGGTCATATTGGTGTAAAGCGCATGAAGAAACTCCATGCTGATGGGCTTTTTGAATCACTTGATTATGAATCAGTTGATGCTTGCGAACCATGCCTCATGGGCAAGATGACTAAAACTCTGTTCTTCGGAACAATGGAGCAAGCAACAGATTTGTTGGAAATCATACATACTGATGTATGTGGTCCGATGAATATTGAGGCTCGCGACAGGTATCATTATTTTCTGATCTTCACAGATGATTTGAGCAGATATGAGTATATTTACTTGATGAAACATAAGTCTGAAAAGTTCAAAGAATTTCAGAGTGAAGTGAAAAATCAACGTGACAAGAAAATAAAGTTTCTACGATCTGATCGCGGAGACAAATATTTGAGTTACGAGTTTGGTCTTCAGTTAAAACAATGTGAAATAGTTTCACTACTCACGCCACCTGGAACACCAGAGCATAAAGGTGTGTCTGAACGTCATAACCGTACTTTATTGGATATAGTGCAATATATGATGTTTCTTACCGATTTACCACTATCATTTTTTTGGGGTCATGCATTAGAGACAGCTGCATTCACATTAAATAGGGCACCATCTAAATCCGTTGAGACGACACCGTGTGAACTATGGTTTGGCAAGAAACCAAAGTTGTCATTTCTTAAAGTTTGGGGTTGCGATGCTTATATGAAAAGGTTTCATCCTGATAAGCTCAAAACTCAAATCGGAGAAGTGCATCTTCATAAGATATCCAAAGGAAACTATTGGATACACCTTCTATCACAGATCCGAAGGCAAGACTTTTGTTGCTAAATTCGGAAACTTTCTGGAGAAGGAGTTTCTCTCGAAAGAAGTGAGTGGGAGGAAAGTAGAACTTGACGAGGTAATTGTACCTGCTCCCTTATTGGAAAATAGTACATCACAGAAAACTGTTTCTGCGACACCTACACCAGTTAGTGAGGAAGCTAATGATGATGATCATGAAACTTCAGGACAAGATACTACTGAACCACGTAGATCAACCAGAGTGAGATCCGCACCAGAGTGGTATGGTAATCCAATTCTGGAAGTCATGCTACTAGATCATGATGAACCTACGAACTATGAAGAAGCGATGGTGAGCCCAGATTCCGCAAAGTGGCTTGAGGCCATGAAATCTGAGATGGGATCCATGTATGAGAACAAAGTATGGACTTTGGTTGACTTGCCCGATGATCGGCAAGCAATTGAGAATAAATGGATCTTCAAGAAGAAGACGGACGCTGATAGTAGTGTTACTATCCACAAAGCTAGAATTGTCGCAAAAGGTTTTCGACAAGTTCAAGGTGTTGACTACGATGAGAGTTTCTCACTCGTATCTATGCTTAAGTCTGTCCGAATCATGTTAGCAATTGCCGCATTTTATGAAATCTGGCAAATGGATAAACAAAACTACATTCCTTAATGGATTTATTAAAGAAGAGTTGTATGTGATGCAACTAAAAGGTTTTGTCAATCCAAAAGGTGCTAACAAAATATGCAAGCACCAGCGATCCATCTGTGAACTGGTGCAAGCATCTCGGAGTTGGAATATACGCTTTGATAAGTTGATCAAAGCATATAGTTTTATACAGACTTGCGGTGAAGCCTGTATTTACAAGAAAGTGAGTGGGAGCACTACAGCATTTCTGATAAGTATATGTGATTGACATATTGTTGATCGGAAATAATGTAGAATTATTCTGTAAAGCATAAAGGAGTGTTTGAAAAGGAGTTTTTCAAAGAAAGACTTCGGTGAAGCTGCTTACATATTCAGCTTCAAGATCTATAGAGATAGATCAAGACGCTTGATAAGTTTTTTTTCAATGAGTACATACCTTAACAAGATTTTGAAGTAGTTCAAAATGGAGCAGTCAAAGAAAAAGTTCTTACCTGTATTATAAGGTGTGAAGTTGAGTAAGACTCAAAACCCGACCACGGCAGAAGATCGAAAGAGAATGAAAGTCATTCCCTATGCCTCATTCATAGGTTCTATAAAGTATGCCATGTTGTGTACCGGATCTATTGTATACCCTGCACTGATTTGGCAAGGGAGTACAATAGTGATCTAGGAGTAGATCACTGGACAGCGGTCAGAATTATCCTTAGTGAAATAAGGAAATGTTTCTCGATTATGGACGTGACAAAAAGGTTCGTCGTAAAGGGTTACGTCGATGCAAGTTTTTGACACTGATCCAGATGATTCTAAATCTGGATACATATTGAAAGTGGGAGCAATTAGCTAGAGTAGCTCCGTGTAGAGCATTGTAGACGTAGAACTTGCAAAATACTTACGGATCTGAATGTGACAGACCCGTCGACTAATATTATCTCACAAGCAAAACATGATCACACCTTAGTACTCTTCGGGTGTTAATCACATAGAGATGTGAACTAGATTACTGACTCTAGTAAACCCTTTGAGTGTTGGTCACATGACGATGTGAACTATTGCTGTTAAATCACATGGCGATGTGAACTAGATTATTGACTCTAGTGCAAGTGGGAGACTGAAGGAAATATGCCCTAGAGGCAATAATAAAGTTATTATTTATTTCCTTATATCATGATAAATGTTTATTATTCATGCTAGAATTGTATTAACCGGAAACATAATACATGTGTGAATACATAGACAAACAGAGTGTCACTAGTATGCCTCTACTTGACTAGCTCGCTAAACAAAGATGGTTATGTTTCCTAACCATGAACAAAGAGTTGTTATTTGATTAACGAGGTCACATCATTAGTAGAATGATCTGATTGACATGACCCATTCCATTAGCTTAGCACCCGATCGTTTAGTATGTTGCTATTGCTTTCTTCATGACTTATACATGTTCCTACAACTATGAGATTATGCAACTCCCGTTTACCGGAGGAACACTTTGGGTACTACCAAACGTCACAACGTAACTGGGTGATTATAAAGGAGTACTACAGGTGTCTCCAATGGTAGATGTTGGGTTGGCGTATTTCGAGATTAGGGTTTGTCACTCCGATTGTCGGAGAGGTATCTCTGGGCCCTCTCGGTAATGCACATCACATAAGCCTTGCAAGCACTGCAACTAATATGTTAGTTGTGAGATGATGTATTACGGAACGAGTAAAGAGACTTGCCAGTAACGAGATTGAACTAGGTATTGGATACCGACGATCGAATCTCGGGCAAGTAACATACCGATGACAAAGGGAACAACGTATGTTGTTATGCGGTCTGACCGATAAAGATCTTCGTAGAATATGTAGGAGCCAATATGGGCATCCAGGTCCCGCTATTGGTTATTGACCGGAGACGTGTCTCGGTCATGTCTACATTGTTCTCGAACCGTAGGGTCCGCACGCTTAACGTTACGATGACAGTTATTATGAGTTTATGCATTTTGATGTACCGAAGGTTGTTCGGAGTCCCGGATGAGATCACGGACATGACGAGGAGTCTCAAAATGGTCGAGACGTAAAGATTGATATATTGGAAGCCTATGTTTGGACATAGGAAGTGTTCCGGGTGAAATCGGGATTTTACCGGAATACCGGGAGGGTTACCGGAACCCCCCGGGAGCCAAATGGGCCAACATGGGCCTTAGTGGAAAGGTGAGAGGGCAGCCCACATAGGGCTGCGCCTCCCCCCCTCTCCCTAGTCCTATTAGGACTAGGAGAGGGGCCGGCCACCTCTCTCTCTCTCCCCTTTAAGGATTCCTAGTTGGACTAGGATTGGAAGGGGGAGTCCTACTCCCGGTAGGAGTAGGACTCCTCCTGCGCCTTCTCCTCTTTGGCCGGCCAGCCCCCCTCCCTCCAACCTTTATATACGGGGGCAGGGGACACCCCAAGACACACAAGTTGATCCTTGAGATCGTTCCTTTAGCCGTGTGCGGTGCCCCCTGCCACCAAATTCCACCTCGATCGTACCGTTACAGTGCTTAGGCGAAGCCCTGCGTCGGTAGTACATCAAGATCGTCATCACGCCGTCGTGCTGACGGAACTCTTCCTCGACGCTTTGCTGGATCGGAGCCCGAGGAACGTCATCGAGCTGAACGTGTGCTAAGAACTCGGAGGTGCCGGAGTAACGGTGCTTGGATCGGTCGGATCGGGAAGAAGACGTACGACTACTTCCTCTACGTTGTGTGATCGCTTCCGCAGTCGGTCTGCGTTGGTACGTAGACAACACTCTCCCCTCTCGTTGCTGTGCATCACCATGATCTTGCGTGTGCGTAGGAAAATTTTCGAAATTACTGCGTTCCCCAACAATGAGTGAGTGTGCGGTCTTTCCCAATACCGCTACATCTATCCATTTACTCTTTCCACACACGAAAAAAGCTTTCGCCCCATTTTATAAATACAAAACAACGCCATCAGACAACTCAACACAGACAAAGAACCCCCCACCCCCTGCACACACACCCAAGGCAGATAAAAAGTCTTGAAGAATAGCTAAATCAAACCATGCGGATCCAATCAAACGACAAAAATGAGAAAGTATAGCACTGCTAGAAGTTGATGGAGCCCTCGGCCATGAACGAGTCCTACCTTCTCTACACATAAGGATGCAAGTTTGGATCGCCCTAGGCCCGCAAAACATGATGAAATAGTTTACAATACACTACCAACTCCAAACTCTCCTAATGAAGAATTTGAGTGCTTGAAAAGCAAGACGCGGGCCAGATCGGGCACCGCTTTGCATCCCTATTATACATCAAATTTACCCCCATCTCATTATTACTCATTTCATTTATTCATATTAAAAGAACTACCTCTTTTTAATTTCTACCCCATCTACTACCACTTTTCATCTATTTATCTCTAATACCATGAGTCTAGTTTTAGTGTGTTAAATAATCTCTGTACATGTTAAGTTTAGAGTACCCAGACATCTCAGCTGCTTGGCCTACCAAAAAAAGAAGATAGAATATTTGGCCGGGGACAACTAATAATATTTCCATAATATAAAACTGGCAAAATATTCAAAATAACTGGCCGACAAAGTTAGGCTGAGAAGCCTATTCAACCCCAAGAGGGAAACCAATTATTTTGAGAAGCTGGTAAGCGTCACACGTGTGGCAGCACGAATACATGGCAACTCCGAACGTTTTTTATGGCAAATTTAGTGACGCGAGGATGGAAACTTTAGTTGTCAAGCATGGCAAGTTCTCTTCGGATGGCAAACTTAAGTTTTTTTTTGTTTGATTTTTCTTTTCGGATGACAATTTTAGTTGTAAAAAATGTCAGGGCCGGAGGTGCTTCGTGCCACACGTGTGACACTTCTCATTTGGTTTATTTTGTACTCTCTCGTGATATGTTTTCTGCTACCCTTATTTGATCCAACTATTTTGAAGGACCTCCATTTCTTAAATACAAATATTTATTTACACACCTAGTATTGTCTTCTTTATTTAAACAAGTCATTCTTCTTGGCCATCCTTGGAAGTGCCAAATACTAAATATTGTGAACTCAAGTTTGAGTTCACAGCCGACCGCTCTACCACTGAGCTACTAAGGAACAATGGGGGAGAGTTTCAGACACAAAAACATCAGCTGCTCAACAAAAGAACATCGCAAGCTGATCCCTTATAATTTATCCGCTCAAATGGCCCCTCATACCTTAACTCCTTAGAATTGAGGAGTTAAATAAAACCGGTTCTTTGCTGAAACCCTAAAACTTAACTCCATAAAATAATTCCTTCGTCCATAATTCTTCTAAGCTTTTGTTTACGTACTACACTTGAACTAAATATTTTCACAGATATCAAATCCAAACTTGATAATGAAAGTTCACACAATTGCCAAAA
Organism: Triticum monococcum; assembly: GCA_034509565.1. Classification (NCBI taxonomy): domain Eukaryota; kingdom Viridiplantae; phylum Streptophyta; class Magnoliopsida; order Poales; family Poaceae; genus Triticum; species Triticum monococcum. The sequence continues at coordinate 705,999,620 of CM067847.1, forward strand.
TACTTGCACACAGATTTAACTAAAGCTTTGGTGCATCCGAAATTGCCGACATAAATACTTCTCCACATTGGTGCATTGAGTTTGAAGTGATGCTCATAAGCTTCTTATATCTCTATTGATGTACAAGTGGTTGAAATGTGATCCTACTTTCGATCGCATAAAGTTCTTGTTAATTATCATGGCAATGGCCAATTCGAAATCATCATCTTCTTCTTCCTCCACGTCTGATGAAGAGTCGTCGAAGAACATGTCCCTCAAACTCCTCATCTACACTATGCAATATTCTAGATTGAATTTGATTGCAAAAGCAGCAAAAACCTAACAAAAATAGCTAAATAAAGGCACCTAAGCCATTCGTCAAACACTTAGATTGCGAAGGAGGTCAGAGCTGAGGTCGGCTGCGCTAAGCCGATGTTGAAGCTAGGCGTGGACGGCATGCCTCAAACCGAACTCGCCCGGTCGACGACAAAGGTCGCCGGTCTTGCTGTCTTCCGCCGGCTTCGCTTTGGAACCAACGAAATTCCTCCGGTATTTTTTTTGTCCACTGGATCAAGGTAGCAGCGGCAGAGATATGAGTCGATTTTGGAAGCTGCGACAACTGGTGACTGGATTGAACTAGGGTAGGAGAGGTGATGGAGGCTGCAGGGTGTCAGCAGGCTGGAGGCGGGGACTATGGCTGGACGCCACGTGCAATGCCGGCGCCGATGCGGTTCAAGAGGGGGAGAGGGCTGGTGCGGGGGAGGGCCAAAATTATCCTAAGAGGTTGTGACGGTTGTGTATATTCCAGGGCCATCCGAGGCGGTGCTTAAATATTTTAAGGAGATAATCCAGATAAAGGTTCAGCTAGGTCAGGTTTAACTCCCAAAACAAAAAGTATAAGGAGTTAAAGCATTTTATTGGATTGTGTAAATATGCTCTAAGGGGAGTATTTCCGAACAAGATAATTAAGGCCCCTCCCAATGCTCCACCTTGTACAGGTGCTAAGCCTTCCACGTAGGCAAAAAATCTGATGTGGCAAGTTATTTAAGAGCAGAGAGATGTGTGTGGTGACCCCAGGAAGAACCAATGCTAAGCGCGTGAACCTAGGCAAAACATTTAAAAGAAGGAAGCCCACCAATACATGAAGAGCTTTAGTTGCTAAATCATTAAATGAAGCAAGCTTAGCAACCATAAGCTAAGCACCTATGCATTGGGGAGTATAGTTGCTAAGCTATTTAATGTGCTTAACACCTCATCTAAGCACCCATGCATTGGCAGCAGCCTAATAGGACATTCACGACATATACTCCCTCCGTCCGGGTTTATTAGGCCTAAAGACAACTTCTCTTGGATCAAGATACATAGTAATTTGCTCACATTAATTCTCCCGTTCCACTCCCAATGCACTCTCTCACATGCATGCAGCCAATAAAAAAGTACGTATGCAGCGTATTAATTCCCCAGCCATGGCACCAACAACAATGACTTTCAATGTAACCAACGAAGTGGTTGCATGCATGCACCTTTTCAAAGGGAGGCCTTATAAAAAGGGGCATGCTTGTGATGCTGTGAGGCCTAATAAACCCGGACGGAGGGAGTACATGAGGAGAATAAGTTTACTTTGTGCTAGCCCGCTTAGCCGTTTCCTTGGTACGAGGTATCAGGACAAGTAAAGGCACGACCACCGTGGTGCTTGCTGGGAAGTGAGAAGTGCAAAAAGAAAAATCATCGTATCTACTGAGGCTGCTGCTCGAAAGTTCACGTTCTGTACCTCACATTCCGAATCGGCCCATCATCTCCTTTGCCATAGGCATAGTGGCGATCCTATTAGTGCCGCTATATCAGCTTTTTATTTTCTTTTAGACTGTTTGTGTTTGGCTTTGTGCATTCTACCTATATAGAGACTAGGTGTTCTTCATCATGATTTGTATCTTTTTGATGCTTTGTTTTAAGTTAATAAAAGTGCCTTTTGTCGGAAAAAAAAGGATGTTACCATCATTGTCTTCAAAGAAAGTTGTATTTGAGCACCCATGCCGCTTGGTCCTGCTAGTTTAATCCTTGTGAGTACATCTTGTGTACCCATGAAATGCCGTTTAAGCATGAAGATTGATTCTTGGGTCTCCTGTTCAACCCATCAACCAAACCGTGGACATGCGAATCAACCTGTGGTTGAGTTGGTTAGGTGGACAGTGGTATCCTCAACCCATCAGGGTTCAAATCCTGGTGCTCGCAGTATTTCTGGATTTATTTCAGGATTTCCGGCGATGCGCTTTCAGTGGGAGGAGACGTTCCCGTCGACGACAAGGCGCCTACGGTGACTTCGTAAATCTCAAGATGATATGCCGGCTCAGTCTCTCGGAGGTGCTCATAGGGGTAGGGTGTGCGTGCGTGCGTTCATAGGGGTGAGTGTATGCGTGTGTATATGAGCGCTTGTGTCTGTACTGATGCTCAAAAGAAAAAAAACCAAACCGTGGACATGCACAACTCGGGATGCATGATGTTTTTGGTTTTGCTAGATTATTGGCGAAACGGCTTTTCTCATGCATTGTACTGTTTTAGTCCCGACGTTTGATTCCACGCTCTCGTATATCTGTTAGCCCCTACCGGCATCGGTGAGCCCTGCACCCAGCTGGGGTTGTCACTTGTCAGGGTGTACATATGACTGCACGGTTCGCCGTTTTTCTCCGGCTGCGGCTTTGCACACATTCTTTTTTTTTCCTGTTCTCTCGCTGTGCAGTGTGTGTAGGCTTCTTGTTGTGTATCCTTGTAGACAACTGTTGACACACACAGGTCCTTCTCCCAGCAAGTTGAGGATATTTGATGGCCGTTGTATGCCATCGCCCACAACACGGGCCAATTTCCTCTGGTCCATCTGTGTTCTTGACTTCTTGTTCGAAGATCTAGTGATACCATGGTTTTGAATTTCAGCCACTACTGAAGTCACTGAAATTCAGTTTATTTCAATGATTTTGATTTCCATTTTGGCCAAAGAACCGAAACGTTCACTTAAAATTTAATCAAATAGTTGAAAAAAAATTAAAAACATTGAAATCTATTTGAGCTCTTGTGTTCAATTGAAGCGACTAAAATATCTTTATAGAAAGATAAATATTTCAGTGTCTACTGAAATAACTGAAATTTAGTGAATTTCATCGACATTTTATTTAAAGTGAAAACCATGAGTGATACATAACTTTTACTCTCTCCGATTCATATTACTTGTCGATCAAACGAATGTATTTACTATTAAAATACATTTAGATACATCCATTTGAGTGACGAGTAATATGTATCGGAGGGAGTAACTTCAACTAGATAGAATTTTCCACACCTAATTGGACAGTTTTTTGTGACTACGACAACACGAGCGACATGTAACAAGTAGTTAGTTAATTTCCTTCTTCCACAATGTAATCCATCCGATTAATTTAGACTTAACTTTGTTTGCTTCCTAAAGCTGCTGCAGCTTTCAATTTTAACCCCCACTTATCTCTTTTCAATACATCTTCATTTATTTTGCATGCATCATTTTTTTGAAATGCTTCAGGATTTTCTCTCCCTCGGATGTCTTCAGGTTTCGTACTGTTGGCATAGCCTATTTATTTACTCCCTGATCTATCAGTGAGTATGAGCTGCAATTCCTAATAGGTTGCTCTGTATTAGTTCCGCATCGGAGGTTTTAGGATAATTAAATACGCAAAAGGTGGCATTGGCTTGGGGAATATCTAAAAACAATTGTTTCCTTTGTTAAGTTGGTAATGGACGTGATGACCCGTTTGCTTAGGTGATTGGTGAAATTTATCTCAGCTACAGATATTTACCGCCATGAACATGAAACTGGAATCCAGCGAGAAGACATCGGTGATACTCATCCTCGACTCCGTCCATGGCTAGCTATTACGGCATACAAAACAGAAATGTTTGCATTCGCCTTTGCATTATTCCAAGCTAGGCTTCGGTTGTGCAATACAAGAGCGAATTCATAATGTCACTTAATTAGTTACTCCCTCTATCTTAAAATGTAAGACGTTTTTTGACACTATAATAGTATTAAAATATGTCTTATATTTCGGGGCGGAGGGAGTACTTTTGAAGTCCTTCAGGAGACTGAGTGTACAGAAAATTTATACTCCTTTTACAGGTTGTCTACGTGGCTGCTTCCTCTCTACTCTCAAACCTAGTCATGCTTGAATTATTGGTGTAATTCCTAAGAAACTTCAGAACGGCGTTTTGGCTTAAGAAAATCACTTCCCATTGGAGAATGGAGTGATGGAGTTTTGTGGAGAAACACAATAACCATGTGGGAATTTACAAACACACATGTCCGTGCACTCACTAGAAATTCAATGAAATTGCTCTTATGCAGTGGTTGGTTCGTGCAACTTCTCTGTAGTCATATGCATTTTACTACGTATCCTTTCCTCTCAATTCATCTTCATTTCGACAGTCATCTATTTCTTACTCATTTCAGGATATTGTGTTTGATCTACGAATTGAACAACCCCTCTTTATTTACCCACGCTCTACTACTATTCTTATATATGCAAGTCTTCACGTTCTCTCTATAATACCATGACTACATAGTTTGGACAGATCGCGGGGCTGCGGGTAGAGGTTTTCAAGGACCGCCGGGAAACTTTGTGGAGGGAGCCGTTGGCCCCAATAACCGTTTCCGGGGCCGCTTTCGCAGAGGTTGTGGCGGCTACCGGCGCACGCCTCCTCCGCGTCCTCCGCCCGTTGCTACAGGTTCAGAGGCGAGCCTAGAGGAGACGCCTACTGATGGTGCAGTATTACCTACGGTTGCGGTGGACTGTTCGGGCCTTGGCCGATGTGACGGTGTCGGAGCCCATTCAGCATGGTGATACTGCGTCTGAAAAAGGTACGGAAAATCCGATGGTGACAAACCGTCCAAGTGGGTGGTTAAGAAGAAAAGGTTAACCTGTTTTCGTTGCGGTGAACCGGGACACATTACGGCCGAATGCTCTGCTGAGTTATGTGATTTATGCCGGAAACCGAAGCATACAGCGGCTGAGTGTCCGCTTCTTTTAGGGCCCAAGCCCTTGGTTACCATATATGGAGTCTGTTGCTCAGAGTTGATGTTCTTCGAGTCACCAAATGTGGCTCCTGTCACACCCGTGATTGAAACCTCCTTCCCAGGTGTGGTGAAAGTGCTTCATGGCCCTCTGACTGAAGCTCAGATTATTCAGCAGCTACGGGAGTTGGCACCGGGTAATTTTCAGTGGTCTTTGCTGCAGTTATCAGATTATACTTACAAAGTGGAGTTTCCTTCTAAAGAGGATCAGTTGAGAATCCTCAAATTTGGCATGTGTAGAGTCACTGGAATAAGTTTTGTGTTGCAATTTGATGAGTGGAAAAAGAAGGAGCCTCATGGTACGCCGTTGACTCAGATTTGGGTCCATTTCTCGGGGGCGCCATCAGAACCACTGGATAATTTCTTGGTCACATGGAGCCTGGGATCCCTTCTTGGCAAGACGGAACAGGTGGATATGCCCTTCACACGCGCTCATGGGGTGGCACGTTTGCTTGTTAGTGTGGCTAACATTGAGTTCTTGCCGGATGTGGTAAGATGGACTCATGAGGGCATGGTGTACTTGTTGGATGTTGAGTATGAGGATTCAAATTTGTTTGAGGACTTTGAGGAGGTACAGCATATGGATACTTCTGAGGGTGGAGATGACTTCGGGAACCAGGAGGATAATGCACAAAACAATGTTGACAAGGCCAGAGGGCCTTCCACTTCGTCTAAATCAGGAGAGCCGGCTAATGACAAGTCTCCGGTTTCTGCTCCGACCAACATGCTGCAGCTAGAATCCTTGGGGGTGTTCTCCGCGCCTCCTCGTCTTTGGAGTGATCGAGTTGATTTGGGCAATCCGACGGAACATCTTCCACCGGTGATTGTGGGGTCTGAGTCTTTGTTTGTGATGGCTGGATAGGCTGGAGTCGGTGGGCAGGAGGACGCCATTGCCCCCTCTTCACCGTTGTGTACGATGGAGGTGGCGGCTGCTTTGGACGCCGTGGCAGGAGGAGGCGGGCAGATGGCCCGGCCCTCTTCCTCGACATCTTCATCTCCACTGAAGGGGCCTGTTGGTGTCAAAACCGGCGGATCTCGGGTAGGGGGTCCCGAACTGTGCGTCTAGGCTAGATGGTAACAGGAGGCAAGGGACACGAAGTTTTACCCAGGTTCGGGCCCTCTCAATGGAGGTAAAACCCTACGTCCTGCTTGATTAATATTGATGATATGGGTAGTACAAGAGTAGATCTACCATGAGATCAGAGAGGCTAAACCCTAGAAGCTAGCCTATGGTATGATTGTTGATGTGTATGTTGTCCTACGGACTAAAACCCTCCGGTTTATATAGACACCGGATAGGGTTAGGGTTACATAGAGTCGGTTACAATGGTAGGAGATCTGAATATCCGTATCGCCAAGCTTGCCTTCCACGCCAAGGAAAGTCCCTTCCGGACACGGGATGAAGTCTTCAATCTTGTATCTTCATAGTCCTGGAGTCCGGCTGAAGGTATAGTCCGGCTATCCGAACACCCCCTAATCCAGGACTCCCTCAGTAGCCCCTGAACCAGGCTTCAATGACGACGAGTCCGGCGTGCAAATTGTCTTCGGCATTGCAAGGCGGGTTCCTCCTCCAAGTACTTCATAGAAGATTTTGAACACAAAGCTAGTGTCCGGCTCTGCAAAATAAGTTTTCCACATGTTGCCATAGAGAGAATAATATTTACACAAATCTAATCTGCTGACGTATTCCGTGGTGCGACACACCACGGCCAAGCCTTTATTCGAACCGTTTTACTGTCCCATCTCAGCGCGTTATGCGAGGCGGTTTCCTTGGCACGTCTTGTTAAAGCAGAGATCGTGTCCCCTTATTCCGGGATTCTCATCAATACGGGTGTGGGTAACCCAACCGCTTCTAGGATTCCTAGATTATAGGCAAGTCCAAACGGACACGGAGAGGACGCTTGATATTCACCCTCTTTATAAAGGGACCAGGCTTTTATTTTTCCCTCCCGTGCTCAATCGAATCCTTCCCCCACCTCAAGCTCAAGCGCCTGAAGTTCAGGTCAGGTGCTCCGAACCTTCAGTCATGTCCGGATCTAGCCTTCAAGGCCGATGGGTGCCTTCCTCCGTCACGGAAGAAGACATCAAAAAGTTGAGGGAGGCCAGATATCTGACCGCCAAGATTTTGCATCGGCTGCCTCCCCGAGGGCAGGTCGTCCCTACCCCCGAACCCAACGAGAACGTCGTGTTCATTTCCCACTTCCTCCGAGATCTAGGCCTTGCTCTGGATCCTTTCCTCAGGGGGTTTGATGTTTTATTACGGGCTAGACTTCCATGATCTAGCTCCGGACTCGTTTCTTCAAATCACAACATTTATTGTCGCGTGTGAGGCCTTCCTCCGGGTTACCCCTCACTTTGGCTTGTGGCTCAAGACCTTTGAAGTGAAGCCGAAGATGGTCGAGGGGCAACATGCAGCGTGTGGAGGTGCCTCAATACGCAAGATGATGGGAGCTCCGTGGCCCAAAGGTTCCATCCCAGAGGTGTCTGAATTGTGGCAACATGAGTGGTTCTACATCACGGCTCCTAGAAGTGCCAAGTGGGCGGTCGCCCCTATTTTCCGCTCGGGCCCTCCACCACAACTGATGTCATGGATCAGCAGAGGCCTGAGCTAGGGCCCAGCCAAGGACGTGCCTATACTGCAAAGCCGCATTCGGGATCTCTTCAATGAAGATTTCAGTTTGGTTGCGGTAATACAAGTTATGATGGTTCGTCAAGTCCAGCCTTGCAAACGCCGGCCTCTTCGCCTATGGGAATTCAATCCCGAGGGACCGCGTGTCATTCAAAATTTTCTCGGCCTGACGCACGAGGGGATGTACAAGTCATTCTTCGGACCTCAGGTGGAGTGTCCGGAAATCACCGAGGACGTGGGCCTGAGTAGTAACCGCGCCGCCGAACAGGTAAGGCATCTTTCGGCCGAACATACTATCTCTCCTTTGTTACGAAGTTATTTCTGAGAGTTCGCTTTTTGACCAGGACTGGCTAACAAAGGCGAAGTTGATTCGGTGTTCGGCCCCCCTCCCTGAGGGTTTGGAAAATCCGGTATTGGAGAAGATTCTCGAGACCGCACACTGCCTGGAGCCCTTAAAGGAAAATACTATGGAGATTAATGCGGGCGGACACGGGCCCTCAACGCTGCCCATTCTAGCCGAGGGAGCGAGCGTCTCCATGAAGGAAGAGGACCAGAAGAGGAAAAGAACTGCGCCCGGGGATTCGAAAGCCGAAACTTCCAAACGGGAGAAGAAGTCTCCCACAGAGGGTCCTACCTCGGGGGGCACCGTTGCCGCACAAAGTCCGCGAGGGGATCAATTCTCCCGCGAGTCGTAAGTGACCCGAAATACTTTAATAGTACAGATATGCCATCTTTTTCTTCTGAGAAGATAACCACCGCATATATTTTTGCAGTTCGGGCCTTAGCCCCTCTCAAATGAGCTCATCTTCGGGGGATCTTCTTCCAGAGATGATGGGCAACGAAACGCCTCCTCCGGTCTCCTCTGCTCCGGAAGTAGGCGACCCTAAAGTGTCGTCGCGGAGGGCCTCTCCGAGTCCGGTGAGGCCAGAAGATAATCCCATTGACCCCCGAAGCTCCCAGTGTCCGGCTCCCAAAGAGAGCAGACAAAAGAGTCCGGCACCGTCTAGTGTGCGATCGGATGTGTTGAGGGAGTTGGTGGGGCGAGCGGCCATCTCAGATGAACACCGTGTGCTGATGGATACGGTGGTGGAGAGAATATTGTCCGCCGAAAGCGGATTGCATGAAGCTTTTATGAGTCTACTGACAGGTTTTGAGGTACGTAAAAGAATGTATGGTAGTCCTGCACATGCTAGGTGTGCCCTGTGTAGATAGTAGCCCCTGAGACTCTGGTTGTCGTCGGAAACAACGACGAACAGAGGATCATATTCCCAGGTAATAACCATACTGCCTCTATGTGCAGGTGATGGAAGCTCCGGTGGCTAGCCGGACTAGCGACTTTGCCCATTTAGAACGGCAGTTGGATGCGGCAGACGCCGACATCGAGCTTGTTAACAAAAGGCTTGACGAGGCACAGGCTAAGTGTCATTATCTGGTGAACGTCACATAGGAAGAGTAGCATGATGCCAGTATCTTTAATATGTTGTGACTGCAGATGGGGCTGCCACTGTTGAAGCCTTGCGGGCAGAACTTGCCCGAGCCAAGGAACAAGCGAGGTTGGGTAATGCGGCTGCTTTAAAGGCGGCCGAAGAGTTGCAAGCCAAGAAGGCCGCACATGGCGAGAGCTGAGACAAGATGGCCATAGAATTAAAAGCCGCCACCGACTGTTGCCGGGTTCTTGAAAAGGAAAACCAGGTGAAAGCATCGGACCTTGAGAAGGCTGCTGCGACGAGAAAGGACCTCCGCTCTGCTATGAGGGCAAAGAAGGAGGAGCTGCGGGAAGCCGAGGATATTGTAGCTGGGAAATCCTTTATGTTGCGGAGGAAGTTCGGAGAACCACGGTATGCCCCCCTTGGATCGGCTGTGGAGCTCGGAGGATGTGTATATGGATTTGGCGGCGAGCGCTGCCGATGCAGCCAAGTATTTCCAGGGTCAGACGGACCATGGAGTAGACCAGGTGTTTTGGAGACAATTCCATACTCCCGAGCGTCCACTTTCATTGACTGACCAATTAGCTGAATGGGACGAACTAAATAGGTTGTCCGGACTCTCCATGAGGTCTGTTGTGGATCAGTTATGGCCGGAAGGGTCAAAACCAAACAACTATTTTAGCTTGGTGCAGTAGTTACTCGATGTGGTGCCGTGCCTTGATGCGATGAAGAGGTCGGCGTGCATAGAGGGCGCACGGATGGCCTTTACCCGTGTCAAGGCATACTAGGCGGAGATGGATGCTACCAGTGTTGCAGCGCGGCATTCGACCATAGGTCGAAAGGCTGCTGAGCACTACTTTGAAGAAGTTCTTGAGGGTGCCCGTTTGGTAGAGACCCAGTGCTCAAAAAATATTATGTTTGAGTGATATGTAATCTCATTGTAAGCGAAATGCTTTTATAGAGTTTTATGAGGCTACTTTTATACTTTTGCCTGAAAGTAATATGATGCCTCCTGGGCGGCCGTTTTTGTATACGCGTGTATAACCTGAAAGATTGCAGTCGTCGGCTTCAACCCCCACGCATATAATGCGGAGGTGTTAGCAAAAACACGCGTTCACACTTAACCCAACATCTTGGTCCTATTAAGGAGGTGATAGCGGAGCGAGCGAGGCAACTGGACTATAATGCTTTAACACTTTCACTTAGCCATAGGAGTTTGACAGTGGGGCTACTAGATAGCCCCTGGTGGCTCCGCACTCTCCCGATCTCGGGGTGCGTACATGCCTGGCGGAAAATGGCCCTTTGTTAAGGCGGAGGAATTCTAACATTCCCACAGGTCATCAAGTGGTTGACCAGTCTCACGCTATATCAAGACAGCCAGTTTTCGGCTTTCTCTACTGAGGTGCTCGTCCGGATGAACCAGGGCACAATCGCAGTAGTTCTCCTAGTGCTACCTTAGCCGGTAAAGCGGAGCGTAATGCACCAAAACATAGGAGCCGGGCAAACCCAACATTTGACCAAAGACAATGATTCGGAGCTGATGCATACAGGGCCAAACTCGCAACGCCGAACACTCCCTAAGGTATTCGGTCTTTGTGGTTTAAACCGGGCCTAAATAATGGCCTTTGTAAGAAGCCCCTTGTGTCCAGGTACGTGCATTGTTCTGGCGTGGCCACATGCCAAGACGTCAGCATCCTTCACAATGGTGGGTATGTATCAACAAGAGACAGTAAAAAAGGTTTACGCAGGGTCTTAATCTGAAAAGAATCCTTTGAGCGGGTCCCTGTTGCACGTCTGCGCCTGTGTCTCCGTTGTGCTGTATCCTGGACGGGTGTAGCACGATGATCATCTGTAAAAGAGAGGAAGTTAAGTGAAAAAGTTGTCGTGCAAAAAGATAGTTCTTAAAGAAACTATGTATAATTGAAGATGATAAGAAATTGCCACTTGACTGCGCACGTTGAGCCCCTTGTATTGACAAATAGGGGTGTGATCACTTATTTGGTGTAAATAGCGGCGCCGGACTCGATCGCTGGTCCGGACGCCTTTAATGTTCGGCTGCCAAGGCAGCCTCACTCTCTTCGGCGCGCAGAGAGCGCTTGATATCTTTGTGCACTGTAATGATGCCACGTGGACCAGGCATCTTGAGTGTGAGGGAGGCGTAGTGTGGTATTGCATTAAAGCGAGCAAAAGCTTCGCGCCCGAGCAGTGCTTGATAAACACTTTGAAACGGAGCGATGTGGAAAGTTAAATGCTCGCGACGGAAGTTATCGGGGGAGCTGAATGTAACTTGTAATGAGAGGGAGCCCGTACAACAAGCCCCTGGGCCTGGCGTTACTCCTTTAAAGGTAGTATTGCTATGGCGAATTTGTGTTGGGTCTAACCCCATCCCGCGGATTGTATCCTGATATATTAGGTTTAGGCTACTGCCGCCGTTCATCAAGACTTGTGTGAAGTGATATTCGTCAATTACTGGGTCTAATACCAGGGCAGCCCATCCTGCGTGCCGGATACTTGCTGAGTAATCGTGATGGTCGAAAGTGATCAATTGAGATGACCAGTGGCAGGACTTCGCGGTGACAGGCACTTGGGTATGTTTTCCTGGGAGTGCCGTGTTGTTTTTCCCCTGCTCACGTGTAACACGTTTACTGTTTTGACTTCTGGTTGAAATTTCTTTTTTTCCGCCGTGTCTTGTTTGGGAGGCTCATCCTCGTCTTCACATGGTGTATCCTCCCCCTTATGTACGGCGTTGAGCTTGCCGGACTGCTTGAAGACCCAACATTCTCTGTGGGTATGATTAGCGGGTTTACCAGGGGTACTATGGATCTGGCATACTTGGTCCAGAATTTTGTTGAGACTGGACAGTGTTAGGGAACGTAGTAATTTCAAAAAATTTCCTACGCACACGCAAGATCATGGTGATGCATAGCAACGAGAGGGGAGAGTGTAATCTACGTACCCTTGTAGATCAACAGCGGAAGCGTTGACGCAACGTAGAGGAAGTAGTCGTACGTCTTCCTGATCCGACCGATCCAAGCACCGTTACTCCGGCACCTCCGAGTTCTTAGCACACGTACAGCTCGATGACGATCCCCGGGCTCCGATCCAGCAAAGCATCGGGGAGGAGTTCCGTCAGCACGACGGCGTGGTGACGATCTTGATGTTCTACCGTCGCAGGGCTTCGCCTAAGCACTGCTACAATATGATCGAGGTGGAATATGGTGGCAGGGGGCACCGCACACGGCTAAGGAACGATCTCAATGATCAACTTGTGTGTCTAGGGTGCTCCCCTGCCTCCGTATATAAAGGAGCCAAGGGGGAGGGGGCCGGCCACCTCTCATTGTCCTAATAGGACTAGGGGAGGAGGGAGGCGCGCGGCCACCTTGGGCTGCCCCTTTCTCCTTTCCACTAAAGCCCATCAAGGCCCATATGGCTCCCGGGGGGTTCCGGTAACCTCCCGGTACTCCGGTAAAATCCCGATTTCACCCGGAACACTTCCGATGTCCAAATATAGGCTTCCAATAAATCAATCTTTATGTCTCGACAATTTCGAGACTCCTCGTCATGTCCGTGATCACATCCGGGACTCCGAACTAACTTCGGTACATCAAAATGCATAAACTCATAATAACTGTCATCATAACGTTAAGCGTGCGGACCCTACGGTTCGAGAATAATGCAGACATGACTGAGACACATCTCCGGTCAATAACCAATAGCGGGACCTGGATGCCCATATTGGCTCCTACATATTCTACGAAGATCTTTATCGGTCAGACCGGATAACAACATACGTTGTTCCCTTTGTCATCGGTATGTTACTTGCCTGAGATTCGATCGTTGGTATCCAATACCTAGTTCAATCTCGTTACTGGCAAGTCTCTTTACTCGTTCTGTAATACATCATCCGCAACTAACTCATTAGTTGCAATGCTTGCAAGGCTTACGTGATGTGCATTACCGAGAGGGCCCAGAGATACCTCTCCGACAATCGGAGTGACAAATCCTAATCTCGAAATACGCCAACCCAACATCTACCTTTGGAGACACCTGTAGAGCTCCTTTATAATCACCCAGTTATGTTGTGACGTTTGGTAGCACACAAAGTGTTCCTCCGGGAAACGGGAGTTGCATAATCTCATAGTCATAGGAACATGTATAAGTCATGAAGAAAGCAATAGCAACATACTAAATGATAGGGTGCTAAGCTAATGAAATGGGTCATGTCAATCAGATCATTCAACCAATGATGTGACCTCATTAATCAAATAACAACACCTTGTTCATGGTTAGGAAACATAACCATCTTTGATTAACGAGCTAGTCAAGTAGAGGCATACTAGTGACATTAAGTTTGTCTATGTATTCACACATGTATTATGTTTCTGGTTAATACAATTCTAGCATGAATAATAAACATTTATCATGATATAAGGAAATACATAATAACTTTATTATTGCCTCTAGGGCATATTTCCTTCAGTCTCCCACTTGCACTAGAGTCAATAATCTAGATTACACAGTAATGATTCTAACACCCATGGAGCCTTGGTGCTGATCATGTTTTGCTCATGGAAGAGGCTTAGTCAACGGGTCTGCAATATTCAGATCCGTATGTATCTTGCAAATCTCTATGTCTCCCACCTGGACTAGATCCCGGATGGAATTGAAGCGTCTCTTGATGTGCTTGGTCCCCTTGTGAAATCTGGATTCCTTTGCCAAGGCAATTGCACCAGTATTGTCACAAAAGATTTTCATTGGACCCGATGCAATAGGTATGACACCTAGATCGGATATGAACTCCTGCATCCAGACTCCTTCGTTTGCTGCTTCCGAAGCAACTATGTATTCCGCTTCACATGTAGATCCCGCTACGACGCTTTGTTTAGAACTGCACCAACTGACAGCTCCACCGTTTAATGTAAACACGTATCCGGTTTGCGATTTAGAATCATCCGGATCAGTGTCAAAGCTTGCATCAACGTAACCTCTTACGGTGAGCTCTTTGTCACCTCCATATATGAGAAACATATCCTTAGTCCTTTTTAGGTATTTCAGGATGTTCTTGACCGATGTCTAGTGATCCACTCCTAGATTACTTTGGTACCTCCCTACTAAACTTATAGCAAGGCACACATCAGGTCTGGTACACAGCATTGCATACATGATAGAGCCTATGGCTGAAGCATAGGGAACATCCATTTTCTCTCTATCTTCTGCATTGGTCGGGGATTGAGTCTTACTCAATTTCACACCTTGTAACACAGGCAAGAATCCTTTCTTTGCTTGATTCATTTTGAACTTCTTCAAAATTTTGTCAAGGTATGTGCTTTGTGAAAGTCCAATTAAGCGTCTTGATCTATCTCTATAGATCTTAATGCCCAATATGTAAGTAGCTTCACCGAGGTCTTTCATTGAAAAACTCTTATTCAAGTATCCTTTTATGCTATCCAGAAATTCTATATCATTTCCAATCAACAATATGTCATCCACATATAATATTAGAAATGCTAAAGAGCTCCCACTCACTTTCTTGTAAATACAGGCTTCACCGAAAGTCTGTATAAAACCAAATGCTTTGATCATACTATCAAAGCGTTTATTCCAACTCCGAGAGGCTTGCACCAGTCCATAAATGGATCGCTGGAGCTTGCACACTTTGTTAGCTCCCTTTGGATCGACAAAACCTTCCGGTTGCATCATATACAACTCTTCTTCCAGAAATCCATTCAGGAATGCAGTTTTGACATCCATCTGCCAAATTTCATAATCATAAAATGTGGCAATTGCTAACATGATTCGGACAGACTTAAGCATCGCTACGGGTGAGAAGGTCTCATCATAGTCAACCCCTTGAACTTGTCGAAAACCTTTTGCGACAAGTCAAGCTTTATAGAAAGTGACATTACCGTCAGCGTCACTCTTCTTCTTGAAGATCCATTTATTCTCAATTGCTTGCCGATCATCGGGCAAGTCAACCAAAGTCCATACTTTGTTCTCATACATGGATCCCATCTCAGATTTCATGGCTTCAAGCCACTTTGCGGAATCTGGGCTCACCATCGCTTCTTCATAGTTCGTAGGTTCATCATGATCGAGCAGGATGATTTTCAGAACAGGATTACCGTACCACTCTGGTGCGGATCTCACTCTGGTTGATCTACGAGGTTCAGTAGTATCTTGTCCTGAAGTTTCATGATCATCATCATTAGCTTCCTCCCTAATTGGTATAGGTGTCGCAGAAACAGTTTTCTGTGATGTACTACTTTCCAATAAGGGAGCAGGTACAGTTACCTCGTCAAGTTCTACTTTCCTCCCACTCACTTCTTTTGAGAGAAACTCCTTCTCTATAAATGATCCATTCTTAGCAACGAATATCTTGCCTTTGGATCTGTGATAGAAGGTGTACCCAACAGTCTCCTTTGGGTATCCTATGAAGACACATTTCTCCGATTTGGGTTCGAGCTTATCAGGTTGATCTTTTTGACATAAGCATCGCAGCCCCAAACTTTAAGAAACGACAGCTTTGGTTTCTTGCCAAACCATAGTTCATAAGGCGTCGTCTTAACGGATTTTGATGGTGCCCTATTTAACGTGAATGCGGCCGTCTCTAAAGCATAACCCTAAAACGATAGCGGTAAATCAGTAAGAGACATCATAGATCGCACCATATCTAGTAAAGTACGATTACGACGTTCGGACACACCATTACGCTGTGGTGTTTCGGGTGGCGTGAGTTGCGAAACTATTCCACAATTTTTCAAATGTACACCAAACTCGTAACTCAAATATTCTCCTCCACGATCAGATCGTAGAAACTTTATTTTCTTGTTACGATGATTTTCAACTTCACTCTGAAATTCTTTGAACTTTTCAAATGTTTCAGACTTATGTTTCATTAAGTAGATATACCCATATCTGCTTAAATCATTTGTGAAAGTGAGAAAATAACGATATCCGCCACGATCCTCAATATTCATCGGACCACATACATCGGTATGTATGATTTCCAACAAATCTGTTGCTCTCTCCATAGTACCGGAGAACGATGTTTTAGTCATCTTGCCCATGAGGCACGGTTCGCAAGTACCAAGTGATTCATAATCAAGTGGTTCCAAAAGTTCATCAGTATGAAGTTTCTTCATGCGCTTTACACCGATATAACCTAAACGGCAGTGCCACAAATAAGTTGCACTATCATTATCAACTTTGCATCTTTTGGCTTCAACATTATCAATATGTGTGTTACTACTATCGAGATTCATCAAATATAGACCACTCTTCAAAGGTGCATGACCATAAAAGATATTACTCATATAAATAGAACAACCATTATTCTCTGATTTAAATGAATAACCGTCTCGCATCAAACAAGATCTAGATATAATGTTCATGCTCAACGCTGGCACCAAATAACAATTATTTAGGTCTAATATTAATCCCGAAGGTAGATGTAGAGGTAGCGTGCCGACCACGATCACATCGACTTTGGAACCGTTTCCCACGCGCATCGTCACCTCGTCCTTCGCGAGTGTTCGCTTAATCCGTAGTCCCTGTTTCGAGTTGCAAATATTAGCAACAGAACCAGTATCAAATACCCAGGTGCTACTGCGAGCTCTAGTAAGGTACACATCAATAACATGTATATCACATATACCTTTGTTCACCTTGCCATCCTTCTTATCCGCCAAATACTTGGGGCAGTTCCGCTTCCAGTGACTAGTCTGCTTGCAGTAGAAGCACTCAGTTTCAGGCTTAGGTCCAGACTTGGGTTTCTTCTCTTGAGCAGCAACTTGCTTGCCGTTCTTCTTGAAGTTCCCCTTCTTCTTCCCTTTGCCCTTTTTCTTGAAACTAGTGGTCTTACTGACCATCAACACTTGATGCTCCTTTTTGATTTCTACCTCCGCAGCTTTCAGCATTGCGAAGAGCTCGGGAATAGTCTTGTTCATCCCTTGCATATTATAGTTCATCACGAAGCTCTTGTAGCTTGGTGGCAGTGATTGGAGAATTCTGTCAATGACGCAATCATCTGGAAGATTAACTCCCATCTGAATCAAGTGATTATTATACCCAGACATTTTGAGTATATGCTCACTGACAGAACTGTTCTCCTCCATCTTACAGCTATAGAACTTATTGGAGACTTCATATCTCTCAATTCGGGCATTTGCTTGAAATATTAACTTCAACTCCTGGAACATCTCATATGCTCCATGACGTTCAAAACGTCGTTGAAGTCCCGATTCTAAGCCGTAAAGCATGGCACATTGAACTATCGAGTAGTCATCAGCTTTGCTCTGCCAGACGTTCATAATATCTGGTGTTGCTCCAGCAGCAGGCCTGGCACCCAGCGGTGCTTCCAGGATGTAATTATTCTGAGCAGCAATGAGGATAATCCTCAAGTTACGGACCCAGTCCGTGTAATTGCTACCATCATCTTTCAACTTTACTTTCTCAAGGAACGCATTAAAATTCAACGGAACAACAGCACGAGCCATCTATCTACAATCAACATAAACAAGCAAGATACTATCAGGTACTAAGTTCATGATACGTTTAAGTTCAATTTAATCAAATTACTTAAGAACTCCCACTTAGATAGACATCCCTCTAATCCTCTAAGTGATCACGTGATCCAAATCAATGAAACCATAGCCGATCATCACGTGAGATGGAGTAGTTTTCAATGGTGAACATCGTTTTGTTGATCATATCTACTATATGATTCACGCTCGACCTTTCGGTCTCCGTGTTCCGAGGCCATATCTGCATATGCTAGGCTCGTCAAGTTTAACCTGAGTATTCTGTGTGTGCAAAAACTGGCTTGCACCCGTTGTAGATGGACGTAGAGCTTATCACACCCGATCATCACGTGGTGTCTGGGCACGACGAACTTTGGCAACGGTGCATACTCAGGGAGAACACTTCTTGATAATTTAGTGAGAGATCATCTTATAATGCTACCGTCAATCAAAGCAAGATAAGATGCATAAAAAGATAAACATCACATGCAATCAATATAAGTGATATGATATGGCCATCATCATCTTGTGCTTGTGATCTCCATCTCCGAAGCACCGTCATGATCACCATCGTCACCGGCGCGACACCTTGATCTTCATCGTAGCATCGTTGTCGTCTCACCAATCTTATGCTTCCACGACTATCGCTACTGCTTAGTGATAAAGTAAAGCATTACATCGCGATTGCATTGCATACAATAAAGCGACAACCATATGGCTCCTGCCAGTTGCCGATAACTCGGTTACAAAACATGATCATCTCATACAATAAAATTTAGCATCATGTCTTGACCATATCATATCACAACATGCCCTGCAAACACAAGTTAGACGTCCTCTACTTTGTTGTTGCAAGTTTTTACGTGGCTGCTACGGGCTTAAGCAAGAACCAATCTCACCTACGCATCAAAACCACAACGATAGTTTGTCACATAGACTCTGTTTTAACCTTTGCAAGGACCAGGCGTAGCCACACTCGGTTCAACTAAAGTTGGAGAGACAGTCGACCGCAAGCCACCTGTGAGCAAAGCACGTCGGGGGGACCGGTCTCGCATAAGCGTACGTGTAATGTTGGTCCGGTTCGTCTCGTCCAACAATACCGCCGAACCAAAGTATGACATGCTGGTAGGCAGTATGACTTGTACGCCCACAACTCACTTGTGTTCTACTCGTGCATATAACATCAAATCATAAAACCTAGGCTCTGATACCACTGTTGGGGAACGTAGTAATTTCAAAAAATTTCCTATGCACACGCAAGATCATGGTGATGCATAGCAACGAGAGGGGAGAGTGTAATCTACGTACCCTTGTAGATCAATAGCGGAAGCGTTGACGCAACGTAGAGGAAGTAGTCGCACGTCTTCCCGATCCGACCGATCCAAGCACCGTTACTCCGACACCTCCGAGTTCTTAGCACACGTACAGCTCGATGACGATCCCCGGGCTCCGATCCAGCAAAGCGTCGGGGAGGAGTTCCGTCAGCACGATGGCGTGGTGATGATCTTGATGTTCTGTCGTCGCAGGGCTTCGCCTAAGCGCTGCTACAATATGATCGAGGTGGAATATGGTGGCAGGGGGCACCGCACACGGCTAAGGAACGATCTCAATGATCAACTTGTGTGTCTAGGGTGCTCCCCTGCCTCCGTATATAAAGGAGCCAAGGGGGAGGGGGCGGCCGGCCAGGAGGAGGGCGCAGGAGGAGTCCTACTCCTACTGGGAGTAGGACTCCCCCCCGCCAATCCTAGTTGGAATAGGATTCCCCGAAGGGGAAAGAGAGAGAGGGGGGCCGGCCACCTCTCCTTGTCCTAATAGTACTAGGGGAGGGGGGAGGCGCGCGGCCACCTTGGGCTGCCCCTTTCTCCTTTCCACAAAAGCCCATCAAGGCCCATATGGCTCCCGGGGGGTTCCGGTAACCTCCCGGTACTCCGGTAAAATCCCGATTTCACCCGGAACACTTCCGATGTCCAAATATAGGCTTCCAATAAATCAATCTTTATGTCTCGACCATTTCGAGACTCCTCGTCATGTCCGTGATCACATCCGGGACTTCGAACTAACTTCGGTACATCAAAATGCATAAACTCATAATAACTGTCATCGTAACGTTAAGCGTGCGGACCCTACGGTTCGAGAATAATGCAGACATGACTGAGACACATCTCCGGTCAATAACCAATAGCGGGACCTGGATGCCCATATTGGCTCCTACATATTCTACGAAGATCTTTATCGGTCAGACCGCATAACAACATACGTTGTTCCCTTTGTCATCGGTATGTTACTTGCCTGAGATTCGATCGTCGGTATCCAATACCTAGTTCAATCTCGTTACTGGCAAGTCTCTTTACTCGTTCTGTAATACATCATCCCGCAACTAACTCATTAGTTGCAATGCTTGCAAGGCTTATGTGATGTGCATTACCGAGAGAGCGCAGAGATACCTCTCCGACAATCGGAGTGACAAATCCTAATCTCGAAATACGCCAACCCAACATCTACCTTTGGAGACACCTGTAGAGCTCCTTTATAATCACCCAGTTATGTTGTGACGTTTGGTAGCACACAAAGTGTTCCTCCGGGAAACGGGAGTTGCATAATCTCATAGTCATAGGAACACGTATAAGTCATGAAGAAAGCAATAGCAACATACTAAATGATCAGGTGCTAAGCTAATAAAATGGGTCATGTCAATCAGATCATTCAACCAATGATGTGACCTCGTTAATCAAATAACAACACCTTGTTCATGGTTAGGAAACATAACCATCTTTGATTAATGAGCTAGTCAAGTAGAGGCATACTAGTGACATTAAGTTTGTCTATGTATTCACACATGTATTATGTTTCTGGTTAATACAATTCTAGCATGAATAATAAACATTTATCATGATATAAGGAAATAAATAATAACTTTATTATTGCCTCTAGGGCATATTTCCTTCAGACAGTTCGTCCATGGTGCCTTTAGGGGGCGGCTTTTGACCTGGCTGAGAGCTTTTGAATCCGGCATTTACTTTCGTGCCCTTCGTGCTATCTTCTTTAATCCGGCGTTTGCTATTGCTGTTGCGCCGTGATTTCCCGTTTCCATCTCTAACTTCGGATGTACTGGGGTCGCTGGTGCTGCATCTGGCTAGCCAGTTGTCCTCACCCGCGCAAAAGCGGGTCATGAGGTTTGTTAATGCGGCCATAGTTCTCGGCTTATTTTGGCTGAGGTGTCTGGCGAGCCATTCGTCGCGGACGCTATGCTTGAAAGCTGCCAAGGCTTCGGCGTCCGGACAGTCAACAATCTGGTTCTTTTTAGTAAGAAACATGTTCCAAAGCTTTTGGGCTGACTCTCCGGGCTGTTGAGTTATATGACTCAAATCGTCCGCATCCGAAGGTCGGACATAAGTCCCTTGAAAATTTGCTCGAAAGGCGTCTTCGAGCTCTTCCCAACTTCCAATGGAGCTTTCGGGGAGGCCTTTGAGCCAGTGATGAGCTGGCCCTTTGAGCTTGAGGGGTAAGTACTTGATGGCGTGGAGATCGTCTCCTCGAGCCATATGGATGTGAAGGATGTAGTCCTCAATCCATACTCCGGGGTCTGTTGTTCCGTCATATGCCTCTATGTTTACGGGTTTGAATCCCTCTAGAAATTCATGGTCCAGCACCTCATCGGTGAAACACAGGGGGTGTGCGGCACCCCTGAAGCTGGGTGTGCCGCGTTGTTCGGATGTTTGTTGTGCTGCATTGTATGCTGGGGTGCGCTTGCGTGGTCCATAGATGGATCTTGTTGCGCCATCCGTTGGGTGCGAGCCTTCGCATGGGTCGCGTATTGTATTGTGAGCGGCGTTGTATGCCGCTCTGTGTTGGTAGAGGGGTCGTCTATCCGACCAGGTGGCTGCTTTGATATTTGGTTGTGGGGGGTCTGAGGCCTCCTCATCGAATTCGGGTAGCAGCTTCCGCTTTGGGTAGCTCTTGGAGAGGCGATTGTCGCCGTACCTCGCTGCTGTGTTGAGTATTTTGCTCCATCTAATGTGGAGTGTGTCTTGCGCAGCCTTGAGCCTTTGCTTCTGCTTGTTCAGACTCCTCGCGGTGGCAACAAGCCTTTTACGGGACCATTATCCTTGATAGGATTTGTTTGTTCGGTTTGATTATCCGGATTGCCGTTGTCCGGCAGTGGTTCGCCCTGCTCCAATGCTGGGTCTGTGTGATCGCTATTTCTGTTGAGGCGGGATTTGGGGCGGCGCTTGCGTCGCCGCTTTAACTGCTTTTCGAGGGAACAAGCCTTCGGTGCGTCCTTCCGCTCCTCGTCATCATCTTTTGGTGCGTCCACCATGTATATGTCATATGACGAGGTGGCGTTCCAGGGCCCAATAGGCGCTGGTTCTTCATCGTCTCCTTCATCGGCGTCCATACCGTCAATGTCTTCGGAGCCGAAGTCGAGCATGTCGGATAAATCGTCGATAGTGGCTACAAAGTGGGTGGTGGGTGGGCTTTGAATTTCTTCATTGTCCGAATCCCCACCTTGCTGGCCGCAATCCGGCCAGGGCTCTCCTGATAAAGAGAGAGACTTCAGTGACTTCAGAATATCGCCAAAAGGCGAGTGCTGAAAGATGTCCGCGGTAGAAAACTCCATGATCGGTGCCGAATCGGATTCGATTGGCCGGGGCGCGGAGGGTTCGGAGTCCGGAAAGGATTCCGGCTCCTTGGAGTCATGAGTCTCGCGGAGTGCGGGGCTGGTGTTCAGCTCAATCGCTGTAGGGATCGCAGCCCCCGAGGCAGCGTCCAACCGCCCATCCTCGATCGGTGCAATTGGCTCCAAATTAAGGATCGGAGCCGATGCGGGTGCGTTCTCCAGGGCACTGTTCGGCGGCAGAGCTAGATCATGCTCGTCGGGACAGTGCGGCGCGCTCGGTAGTGGCTCAAATCCGTCGAAGATCAAGTCCACGTGGGTGTCAGCCGTGTAGTTTAAACTTCCAAATCTGACCTGACGGCCAGGGGCGTAGCTTTCGATCTGCTCCAGGTGGCCAAGTGAATTGGCCCGCAGTGCGAAGCCGCCGAAGACGAAGATCTGTCTAGGGAGGAAGGTCTCACCCTGGACTGCGTCGATATAGATGATCGTAGGAGCCATCGAGCCTGACGGCGACGACACAAAGGAACTCTCAATGAAAGCACCAATGTCGGTGTCAAAACCGGCGGATCTCGGGTAGGGGGTCCCGAACTGTGCGTCTAGGCTGTATGGTAACAGGAGGCAAGGGACACGAAGTTTTACCCAGGTTCGGGCCCTCTCGATGGAGGTAAAACCCTACGTCCTGCTTGATTAATATTGATGATATGGATAGTACAAGAGTAGATCTACCACGAGATCAGAGAGGCTAAACCCTAGAAGCTAGCCTATGGTATGATTGTTGATGTGTATGTTGTCCTAAGGACTAAAACCCTCCGGTTTATATAGACACCAGATAGGGTTAGGGTTACATAGAGTCGGTTACAATGGTAGGAGATCTGAATACCCGTATCGCCAAGCCTGCCTTCCACGCCAAGGAAAGTCCCTTCCAGACATCGGACGAAGTCTTCAATCTTGTATCTTCATAGTCCTGGAGTCCGGCTGAAGGTATAGTCCGGCTATCCGAACACCTCCTAATCCAGGACTCCCTCAGGGCCCAAGGAAGGATCGGCGACCATGGGTTCCCCCGGGGGACCGGAGGATCTCAGAGGGGCATGCGGGCAGGAGGCCTGCGCACCCCTTTCTACCCCTTAGGCGATGCGCCCGCTGACGCCTCCGGTGGCGCCGGCACCAGTGACGGCAGCCCTAGTAGGAGGGTTGCCTGGGGTTGCCATCCAGGGGTCGTGCTCGCCCTATGTTTCAGCCACTTCGGTTGCGCTCGTGGTTGGTGGGGTTCCCGTGGCAGCCCCGGGATCCGGGCATCGGCCGATGCCGCGGGAGGCTTCGAGGCCTCTTGGTGATTCGTCGGTTGCTCCAGTTCAGTTGAGCTCGGTTGGGGGTCGGGCAGGAGGCCCTACCGCAAATAGGGCTACGCGGGAGGAGGTCATTGCTTATGGAGGGATACCAGATCCTGTTTCTGAGGGGCGACGGGTGAGTAGTCGTCTCCAGGAGCATCCGGATGTGGATGACATGCAACTAAGGTGTGCTATGCGGGCAGCCAAGCTCCGTAACATTGAGGTCACTACTGGTATGTCAGTCAATACATCAAATTCCATTCTTCATTTTCCAATGATGAGATTATTCACAATGCAAATCAATTAGGGGTTTCACTAGGTAATAATGGTAGTGAAATCACTAAATCAGTTAATGATATTCTTGATCTCAAAGCGGAGCGTGCTTTGGAAATGATTCGCAACATAGAAGCTGTTAAACCCATGAATGATGCTGAGATAGATGCGTTGGGGTCAGGGCTCTTGATAGTTTTTGTGCGGATCTTGCCCCTTCACTTCCTGAGACAGAGGAATTAGAGGGAGTCGGGTCCCCTACGGCATTCGAGCCATGTTGATATTCCGAAGGTTACCTCCCTAGAGCCCGGTTCTGAGGATCGGCGGGAGGATCAGAATAAGCCTAAGCGGAAATGGAAACGGAAGGTTTATCCAGTTTCGGCTGTGCGTAGAAGTGCTAGGATCCGTACCTCTAAAAAATTCATGATGAAATATGAGAGGAATTTTTTGGAATAGCAGAGGTCTTAAAGACTTGGATAAAAGAAGGTTTCTAGTGGAAGCACCTATTGAATATCAAATGGATTTTATTGCCCTGTCCGAGACTGGAAGGGATAATTTCACCCCCCCCCCCAATTTCTTAGCAGGTTATCTGTAACACCCTCGATGCGACTATATCTCCCACGTGTCGAGGCACGACTTAGAGGCATAATCGCATTGAAGGCATATGTCGCAAGTTGGGAAATCATCACACATCCCATGTACATAAATAATATAAGGGGGAATAACATAGTTGGCTTACACTCGCCATGTCACATCAAAGTACATAAATAACATCCATCATACAAATCACTCATGGCCCGACTACGGCGCCAAAGTAGAAAAGACCCCCCAACATGCGACAAGGCCCTGAATCTAACCCCGAATAGGCACCACTACTGATCATCAGGAAAAGACACATAGTAACGCTGAGAGTCCTCGTCGTACTCCCACTTGAGCTCGAGCGCGCCATCTGGAGCTGTATCATCTGTCCCTGCATCTGGTGTAATAGTAATCTGTGAGCCACAGGGACTCAGCAATCTCGCACCCTCGCGATCAAGACTATTTAAGCTTAATGGGTAGGAAAGGGGTAATGTATAAGTGGAGCTGCAGCAAGCGACTAGCATATATGGTGGCTAACTTATTCGCAAAAGAGAGCGAGAAGAGGAGGCAAAGCACGAGCGATAAACTAGGGAGCAACCTGCGCAAACATAACTCCAACACCGTGTCCGCTTCCCGGACTCCGCCGAGAAGAGGCCATCACGGCAACACACTCAGTTGATTCATTTTAATTAATTAAGGTTCAAGTTATCTACAACCGGACATTAACAAATTCCCATCTGCCCATAACCGTGGGCACAGCTTTCAAAAGATCAATCCCTGCAGGGGGGTCCCAACTTAGCCCATAACAAGCTCTCACGGTCAATGAAGGAATAGACCTCCACCCAAGACACACCGATCAGACTCGGTATCTCGGTACAACAAGATGATTCGACAGGTCAAAACAAGTCCAGCAACACCGCCCGAATGTGCCGACAAATCCCGATAGGAGCTGCACATATCTCGTTCTCAGGGCACACTCAGATGAGCAGTCCGTACAACTAAAACCAGCCCTCGGGTTCCCCCGAGGTGGCGCTGCAAGGGGCTCTAGTTTGGACCAACACTCAGAGGAGCACTGGCCCGTGGGGGCTAAAAATAAAGATGACCCTCGGGCTCCGGAAACCCAAGGGAAAAAGATGCTAGGTGGCAAATGGTAAAACCAATGTTGGGCATTGCTGGAAAAGCTTTAATCAAGGCGAACTATCAAGGGGTTCCCATTATAGCCCAACCGCGTAAGGGACGCAACAATCCGGGAACATAACACCGATATGACGGAAACTAGGGCGGCAAGAGTGGAACAAAACACTAGGCGAGAGGCCGAGCCTTCCACCCTTTACCAAGTATATAGATGCATTAAGATAACAGGGCAACATAATGATATCCCAACAAGTAAATAAATGTTCCAACAAGGAACGGCTCCAATCTTCACCTGCAACTAGCAATGCTATAAGAAGGGGCTGAGCAAAGCGGTAACATAGCCAATCAACGGTTTGCTAGGACAAAGGTGGGTTAGAGGCTCAATCATGGCAATTGGGAGGCTGACAAGCAAGTGGTAGGCATCGTAGCATTGGCAAAGCGAAAGAGTGAGCAAACTAGCATAGCAAAGATAGTAGTGATTTCGAGGGTATGATCATCTTGCCTGCACAGTTGTCAGAGTTGACTGGATCCTCAAAAGCAAACTCAATGGGCTCCTCGTTAGCGAACTCGTCTCCCGGCTCTACCCAACAACACAAACAAGCAACAAGGATACAATCAACCACGTGCAAGGGCAACCAATAATATGCAAAGATGGTATGCTATGCGGGATGCGATGCGGGATGCAAAATGCAAGACGTGACAGGAAATGCATGAACCTGGCCTCAACTTGGATAACCAAGTGTGCCACTGGATAGAGGGGAAGAAATCACCTGAAAACGATATAAAGATCATAGTAATCGGAGCTACGGTTTGGAAATGGCGAGCGTTTTACGAAACGAACCGATCTGCGATTTACAGCAAGTAGGCTCCTAAATGCAACGAAATGAACATGCTACAAGCACCAAACATGAAACCAAAATGCATGGCAGGGATGTACACAAGATGCTTAACAAATCACTAGGACTGAGCCACAGGAAAATTCATCCATTAAGGGGTTCAAACAAGCATGGCAAAACTGAATAAGCAAAACAGATTTCAGACTTAGTGAAATTAACACTAGTCTGAAATTTCAGACCACGATGCTCTCTTCGGAGCAGCAAAACAACATGAAACATAACCTGAACATGGTAAGAACATGGCATGGAGCTACTCAACAAGCTTAACAAAACACCCAAAATGACCTGGGGCCAAAAGGGTTCACAAAATATTCTAACAAGCACACGAACATAGATGAAACACAATCAGTTTTCAGACTTAGTGAAAACTGAGACATGCTGAAATTATAACCCACGGAGGCATGTAAACGAGCTCGATGCACTCACTACGGTGCAAGTCATGGCAAGGCAAGCATATATCCATAAAGAAGGCACAAAATGCTGGCTAGACATGGCAAGAACAATGGCATAGCATGCATGGATCACTAGCAATAGCACCGGCAAAATCGCAAAAGAGTTCACGATCTGCCCAAATTAACAACGATGCAAAAGTTGAGCTCGATTGAGTCAACCTAGGTTGCTCCAACATAACAAGTAAAGACATGGATGGATAGAGCACAACAAGATTAACAAATGTCCCTTACTGAGCATACTCAAAAAAGGGCATGGATCACTAGGAAACAAGCTGGACGTATGGCATCATGAACTAAAACATCCCAGACTTAGTGACAATCACTAAGTCCCTGAAATCAGCAATCTCAGTTACCCCTCTTTGCAAGCTTGCACAAGACAACACACACATCCTAAAAATGCATGGGTGGCACCTCTGGAAAGAAGACAAAATGCTTAACAATTCATCCCAAAGGGTCACAGGCATATCATGCACACAATAATCATGGCAAAAAATGACAAAAGTCAATGATGAGCTAACGGATCTGCAATTTAACTCACGATGCCTCCTTCTAACAGCATTTTGGGCATCAAGATGAACTCAAATGCAAATGATGCAATGTAACGAAATGATGTACTCGTCGAGACGAAGATTTTGATATATCATATGTCCAAAACGGAGCTATGGATGCGGAGATATGAGCAGTCAAAGTAGGCATAAAAATAATGGAGATTAGGGTTTCGGGGAGAGGGGTCAACCCCCAGATCCAGATCCAGATCGGCTACTGTTCACCGGCGGCGGCGGGTGCGGATGTCGAGGGCGGCGGCCGGCGGAGGTGAGGTCGCCGGCGTCGGGCTCCGCAACGGCGACCGGATCCGAGGAGAGGGCGGCGCGGGGCGTTGGTGGTGCGCGGCGGCGGCGTCCCGCGGTGGCGCGGATCCACCGGAGGAGGCGAGTGTTGGGGAACGTAGTAATTTCAAAATTTTCCTATGCACACGCAAGATCATGGTGATGCATAGCAACGAGGGGAAGAGTGTTGTCTACGTACCAACGCAGACTGACTGCGGAAGCGATCACATAACATAGAGGAAGTAGTCGTACGTCTTCTTCCCGATCCGACCGATCCAAGCACCGTTACTCCGGCACCTCTGAGTTCTTAGCACACGTTCAGCTCGATGACGATCCTCGGGCTCCGATCCAGCAAAGCGTCGAGGAAGAGTTCCGTCAGCACGACGGCGTGGTGACGATCTTGATGTACTACCGATGCAGGGCTTCGCCTAAGCTCTACAACGATATGACCAAGGTGGAATTTGGTGGCAGGGGGCACCGCACACGGCTAAGGAACGATCAACAATGATCAACTTGTGTGTCTATGGGGTGCCCCCTGCCCCTGTATATAAAGGATGAAGGAGGAGGAGGCCGGCCAAGGCACAAGGTGCGGCCAGGATGGGAGTCCTACTAGGACTCCAAGTCCTAGTAGGAGTCCATCAAGAGGGGAGGAAGGGAGAAGGAATAGGAGGAGAAGGAGAGGTGGCTGGCCCCCTTTTCCCTAGTCCAATTCGGACCAAAGGGGAGGGGGGGCGCAGCAGCCTTTTCCTCTTCCCACTAAAGCCCATCAAGGCCCATTACTTCTCCCGTAACTACCCGGTACTCCGAAAAATATCCGAATCAATCGGAACCTTTCCGATGTCCGAATATAGTCGTCCAATATATCGATCTTTACGTCTCGACCATTTCGAGACTCCTCGTCATGTCCCCGATCTCATCCGGGACTCCGAACTCCTTCGGTACATCAAAACTCATAAACTCATAATACAACTGTCATCGAAACCTTAATCGTGCGGACCCTACGGTTCGAGAACAATGTAGACATGACCGAGACACGTCTCCGGTCAATAACCAATAGCGGGACCTAGATGCCCATATTAGCTCCTACATATTCTACGAAGATCTTTATCGGTCAGACCGCATAACAACATACGTTGTTCCCTTTGTCATCGGTATGTTACTTGCCCGAGATTCGATCGTCGGTATCCAATACCTAGTTCAATCTCGTTACCGGCAAGTCTCTTTACTCGTTCTGTAATACATCATCCCGCAACTAACTCATTAGTTGCAATGCTTGCAAGGCTTAAGTGATGTGCATTACCGAGAGGGCCCAGAGATACCTCTCCGACAATCGGAGTGACAAATCCTAATCTCGAAATACGCCAACCCAACATCTACCTTTGGAGACACCTGTAGTACTCCTTTATAATCACCCAGTTACGTTGTGACGTTTGGTAGCACCCAAAGTGTTCCTCCGGCAAACGGGAGTTGCATAATCTCATAGTCATAGGAACATGTATAAGTCATGAAGAAAGCAATAGCAACATACTAAACGATCGTGTGCTAAGCTAATGGAATGGGTCATGTCAATCAGATCATTCAACTAATGATGTCACCTCGTTAATCAAATAACAACTCTTTTGTCCATGGTTAGGAAACATAACCATCTTTGATTAACGAGCTAGTCAAGTAGAGGCATACTAGTGACACTCTGTTTGTCTATGTATTCACACATGTATTATGTTTCCGGTTAATACAATTCTAGCATGAATAATAAACATTTATCATGATATAAGGAAATAAATAATAACTTTATTATTGTCTCTAGGGCATATTTCCTTCAGTCTCCCACTTGCACTAGAGTCAATAATCTAGTTCACATCGCCATGTGATTTAGCAGCAATAGTTCACATCACCATGTGATTAACACCCATAGTTCACATCGTCATGTGACCAACACTCAAAGGGTTTACTAGAGTCAGTAATCTAGTTCACATCTCTATGTGATTAATACCCAAAGAGTACTAAGGTGTGATCATGTTTTTGCTTGTGAGATAATTTTAGTCAACGGGTCTGTTACATTCAGATCCGTAAGTATTTTGCAATATTCTTTGTCTATAATGCTCTGCACGGAGCTACTCTAGCTAATTGCTCCCACTTTCAATATGTATCCAGATTGTGACTTTAGATTCATCTGGATCAGTGTCAAAAACTTGAATCGATGTAACCCTTTACGACGAACCTTTTTGTCACGTCCATAATCGAGAAACACATCCTTATTTCACTAAGGATAATTCTGACCGCTGTCCAGTGATCTACTCCTAGATCACTATTGTACTCCATTGCCAAATCAGTGCAGGGTATACAATAGATCTGGTACACAGCATGGCATACTTTATAGAACCTATGAATGAGGCATAGGGAATGACTTTCATTCTCTTTCTATTTTCTGCCGTGGTCGGGCTTTGAGTCTTTACTCAACTTCGAACCTTGTAACACAGGCAAGAAACTTTTTCTTTGACTGATCCGTTTTGAACTACTTCAAAATCTTGTCAAGGTATGTACTTATTGAAAAACTTATCAAGCATCTTGATCTATCTCTATAGATCTTGAAGCTCAATATGTAAGCAGCTTTACCGAAGTCTTTCTTTGAAAAACTTCTTTCAAACACTCCTTTTATGCTTTACAGAATAATTCTACATTATTTCCGATCAACAATATGTCATTCACATATACTTATCAGAAATGCTGTAGTGCTCCCACTCACTTTCTCGTAAATACAGGCTTCACCGCAAGTCTGTATCAAACTATATGCTTTGATCAACTTATCAAAGCGTATATTCCAACTCCGAGATGCTTGCACCAGTCCACAGATGGATCGCTGGAGCTTGCACATTTTGTTAGCACCTTTCGGATTGACAAAACCTTCTAGTTGCATCACGTACAACTCTTCCTTAATAAATCCATTAAGGAATGCAGTTTTGTTTATCCATTTGCCAGATTTCATAAAATGCGGCAATTGCTAACATGATTCGGACAGACTTAAGCATAGATACGAGTGAGAAAAACTCATCGTAGTCAACACCTTGAACTTGTCGAAAACCTTTTTCGACAATTCTAGCTTTGTAGATAGTAACACTACTATCAGCGTCCGTCTTCCTCTTGAAGATCCATTTATTTTCTATGGTTTGCCGATCATCGGGCAAATCCATCAAAGTCCACACTTTGTTCTCATACATGGATCATATCTCAGATTTCATGGCCTCAAACCATTTCGCGGAATCTGGGCTCATCATCGCTTCCTCATAGTTCGTAGGTTCATCATGATCTAGTAGCATGACTTCCAGAAAAGGATTACCGTACCACTCTGGCGCCGATCTTACTCTAGTTGATCTACGAGGTTCAGTAGTATCTTGTTCTGAAGTTTCATGATCATCATCATTAGCTTCCTCACTAACTGGTGTAGGTGTCACAGAAACAGTTTTCTGTGATGTACTACTTTCCAATAAGGGAGCAGGTACAGCTACCTCATTAAGTTCTACTATCCTCCCACTCACTTCTTTCGAGAGAAACTCCTTCTCCAGAAAGTTTCCGAATTTTAGCAACAAAACTCTTGCCTTCGGATCTGTGATAGAAGGTGTATCCAATAGTTTCCTTTGGATATCCTATGAAGACGCACTTCTCCGATTTGAGTTTGAGCTTATCAGGATGAAACTTTTTCATATAAGCATCGCAACCCCAAACTTTAAGAAACGACAGCTTAGGTTTCTTGCCAAACCATAGTTCACACGGTGTCGTCTCAACGGATTTAGATGGTGCCCTATTTAACGTGAATGCAGCTGTCTCTAATGCATAACCCCAAAACGATAGTGGTAAATCGGTAAGAAACATCATAGATTGCACTATATCCAATAAAGTACGGTTATGACGTTCGGACACACCATTATGCTGTGGTGTTCCAGGTGGCGTGAGTAGTGAAACTATTTCACATTGTTTTAACTGAAGACCAAACTCGTAACTCAAACATTTTACCTCTGCGATCATATCGTAGAAACTTTTATTTTCTTGTCATGATGGTTTTTCCACTTCACTCTGAAATTCTTTGAACTGTTCAAATGTTTTAGACTTATGTTTCATCAAGTAGATATCCCCATATCTGCTCAAATCATCTGTGAAGGTCAGAAAATAATGATACCTGCTGCAAGCCTTAATATTCATCGGACCACATACATCAGTATGTATGATTTTCAACAAATCTGTTACTTGCTTCATTGTTCCGGAGAACGGCGTTTAGTCATCTTGCCCATAAGGCATGGTTTGCAAGCATCAAGTGATTCATAATCAAGTGATTCCAAAATCCCATCAGCATGGAGTTTCTTCTGTGAGCAAAGCACGTCGGGGGGACCGGTCTCGCATAAGCGTACGTGTAATGTTGGTCCGGTTCGTCTCGTCCAACAATACCGCCGAACCAAAGTATGACATGCTGGTAGGCAGTATGACTTGTATCGCCCACAACTCACTTGTGTTCTACTCGTGCAAATAACATCAAACCATAAAACCTAGGCTCGGATGCCACTGTTGGGGAACGTAGTAATTTCAAAATTTTCCTACGCACACGCAAGATCATGGTGATGCATAGCAACGAGGGGAAGAGTGTTGTCTACGTACCAACGCAGACCGACTGCGGAAGCGATCACATAACGTAGAGGAAGTAGTCGTACGTCTTCTTCCTGATCCGACCGATCGAAGCACCGTTACTCCGCACCTCCGAGTTCTTAGCACACGTTCAGGTCGATGACGATCCTCGGGCTCCGATCCAGCAAAGCGTCGAGGAAGAGTTCCGTCAGCACGACGGCGTGGTGACGATCTTGATGTACTACCGACGCAGGGCTTCGCCTAAGCTCTACAACGATATGACCGAGGTGGAATTTGGTGGCAGGGGGCACCGCACACGGCTAAGGAACGATCAACAATGATCAACTTGTGTGTCTATGGGGTGCCCCCTGCCCCTGTATATAAAGGATGAAGGAGGAGGAGGCCGGCCAAGGCATAAGGTGCGGCCAGGATGGGAGTCCTACTAGGACTCCAAGTCCTAGTAGGAGTCCATCAAGAGGGGAGGAAGGGAGAAGGAATAGGAGGAGAAGGAGAGGTGGCCGGCCCCCTTTTCCCTAGTCCAATTCGGACCAAAGGGGAGGGGGGGCGCAGCAGCCTTTTCCTCTTCCCACTAAAGCCCATCAAGGCCCATTACTTCTCCCGTAACTACCCGGTACTCCAAAAAATATCCGAATCACTCGGAACCTTTCCGATGTCCGAATATAGTCGTCCAATATATCGATCTTTACGTCTCGACCATTTCGAGACTCTTCGTCATGTCCCCGATCCCATCCGGGACTCCGAACTCCTTCGGTACATCAAAACTCATAAACTCATAATACAACTGTCATCGAAACCTTAAGCGTGCGGACCCTACCGTTCGAGAACAATGTAGACATGACCGAGACACGTCTCCGGTCAATAACCAATAGTGGGACCTGGATGCCCATATTGGCTCCTACATATTCTACGAAGATCTTTATCGGTCAGACCGCATAACAACATACGTTGTTCCCTTTGTCATCGGTATGTTACTTGCCCGAGATTCGATCGTCGGTATCCAATACCTAGTTCAATCTCGTTACTGGCAAGTCTCTTTACTCGTTCTGTAATACATCATCCCGCAACTAACTCATTAGTTGCAATGCTTGCAAGGCTTAAGTGATGTGCATTACCGAGAGGGCCCAGAGATACCTCTCCGACAATCGGAGTGACAAATCCTAATCTCGAAATACGCCAACCCAACATCTACCTTTGGAGACACCTGCAGTACTCCTTTATAATCACCCAGTTACGTTGTGACGTTTGGTAGCACCCAAAGTGTTCCTCCGGCAAACGGGAGTTGCATAATCTCATAGTCATAGGAACATGTATAAGTCATGAAGAAAGCAATAGCAACATACTAAACGATCGTGTGCTAAGCTAATGGAATGGGTCATGTCAATCAGATCATTCAACTAATGATGTGACCTCGTTAATCAAATAACAACTCTTTTGTCCATGGTTAGAAAACATAACCATCTTTGATTAACGAGCTAGTCAAGTAGAGGCATACTAGTGACATTCTGTTTGTCTATGTATTCACACATGTATTATGTTTCCGGTTAATACAATTCTAGCATGAATAATAAACATTTATCATGATATAAGGAAATAAATAATAACTTTATTATTGTCTCTAGGGCATATTTCCTTCAGCGAGGCGGCGGGGCCCCGGCGCGGTGGCGCGGCGGCGCCGGCCGGCGACGGCGGCAGCCGGGCGCGGCTCGGGAAGAAGAGAACGGCGCGGGCGGCGCGTCCCCTCGGGCCGGAGAGGGCCGGACGCGGGCTGCACGGGCCCTGGCGGCGGCGATGTGGACCCTGGGCGGCGGGCGAATCCAGCGACGACACGTGGCGGCGGCGGGCGGACCGGACACGTCCGACTCGCGCGGACGTTGTCCGGCGGCGGAGGAGGAGTGGGATTTTTAGGGTTTGAGAGGGGGAAAGAGATCCGAATGGAGGGGGGTATATATAGGCATAGAGGGAGCTAGGAGAGTCCAAATGAGGTGCGGTTTTCGCCCACATGATCGTGATCGAACGACCGAGACGATGGAGCAGAGTTAGGTGGGTTTTGGGCCAAATTGGAGGGGTGTTGGGCTGCAACACACACGAGGCCTTTTCGGTCCCTCGGTTAACCGTTAGAGTATCAAACGAAGTCCAAATGACCCGAAAATTGGAGGGGTGTTGGGCTGCAACACACACGAGGCGTCAGCAATCACAAAAGACCTCGTACGGCTTGGTTGCAATATGAGTGGGGTAGTTCTTCTCATTAGGCTTCAACTGGCGAGAGGTATAAGCAATAACTTTCTTCTCTTGCATCAGTACAGCACCTAGACCTTGGAGAGAGGCATCACAAAAGACCTTGTACGGCTTGGTTTCATCGGGCGGAGTCAGAACTGGAGCAGTGATCAATTTCTCTTTCAAAGCGTTGAAAGCAACATCACACTCCGGAGACCAAACATACTTGACGTGCTTCTGAAGAAGATTTGAGAGAGGCTTCGCGATCTTGGAGAAGTTTTCGACGAATCTTCGGTAATAACTTGCAAGACCGAGGAAGCTACGGAGTTGCTTCACATTCTGAGGAGGTTCTCAATTAACGATTGCGGACACCTTCTCAGGATCCACGGAAATGCCCTTGGCAGAGATAATATGGCCAAGATAAAGAACCTCATCGAGCCAAAACTCACACTTGGAGAACTTGGCATAGAATTGATGTTCCCTTAGCTTGTCAAGAACCAAACGCAAGTGTTTGGCATGATCTTCCATGTTCTTCGAGAAAACCAGGATGTCGTCGAGATAGACCAAAACGAAGTCATTGGTGTAGGGGTTGAAGATGAAGTTCATCATGCGAGAGAACGTCGGAGGAGCGTTGGCGAGGCCAAAAGACATGACAGTGTATTCATATGACCCATAGCTTGTTCTGAACGCCGTCTTGGGAATATCTTGCTCACGAATGCGAATCTGATGATAACCCATACGAAGATCAAGCTTGGAGAATACTTGGGCACCCTTGAGTTGTTCGAACAGCTCATTGATGTTGGGAAGTGGATGTTTGTTCTTGATGGTCTTCTTGTTCAATGGACGATAATCAACACAAAGTCGGTCCGTTCCATCCTTCTTCTTCACAAAAAGAACACCACAACCCCACGGAGAAGTACTAGGCCGAATGAGACCCATTCTTTCTTGAACATCGAGTTGTTTCTTCAACTCCTTCAACTCCTCGGGGCCGAGCTTGTAGGGACGTTTGCACACAGGTTCCGTACCGGGCTCAAGTTCAATAACAAATTCAACCGGCCGGTGCGGAGGCATCCCTGGGAGTTCTTCTGGGAAGACGTCTTGAAACTCACAAACAACCGGTGCGGCGGCAGCGTCCCGCGGTGGCGCGGATCCACCGGAGGAGGCGAGGCGGCGGGGCCCCGGCGCGGTGGCGCGGCGGCGCCGGCCGGCGACGGCGGCAGCCGGGCGCGGCTCGGGAAGAAGACAACGGCGCGGGCGGCGCGTCCCCTCGGGCCGGGGAGGGCCGGACGCGGGCCGCGCGGGCCCTGGCGGCGGCAATGTGGACCCTGGGCGGCGGGCGAATCCAGCGACGACACGTGGCGACGGCGGGCGGACCGGACACGTCCGACTCGTGCGGACGTTGTCCGGCGGCGGCGGAGGAGTGGGATTTTTAGGGTTTGAGAGGGGGAGAGATATCCGAACGGAGGGGGGGTATATATAGGCATAGAGGGAGCTAGGAGAGTCCAAATGAGGTGCGGTTTTCGCCCACGCGATCGTGATCGAATGACCGAGACGATGGAGCAGAGTTAGGTGGGTTTTGGGCCAAATTGGAGGGGTGTTGGGCTGCAACACACACGAGGCCTTTTTGGTCCCTCGGTTAACCGTTGGAGTATCAAACGAAGTCCAAATGACCCGAAACTTGACAGGCGGTCTACCGGTAGTAAGCCAAGGCCGCATGGCAAGTCTCGGTCCAATCCGGAAATGTTTAATCCCCACACACGAAAGAAAGCTAGAAATGGCCACCGAAGGAGAACGAAGCGCCGGAATGCAAAACGGACAACGGGGAAAATGCTCGAATGCATGAGATGAACATGTATACAAATGCAATGCACGTGATGACATGATATGAGATGCACGAAAACGAAAACAACACAAGGAGACAAAGACCCGAACCCGAGGAATAAATATAACTTAATGCTGGAAACGGCAAGAGTTGGAGTACAAATTGGGAAAGCAATATCTGGGGCGTCACATTATCGGGGGGTATCGACTTCGACTGACACTACTTACCTCTGAGAGGAAGGTCAAGAGGGGTTCTACTTGGGGTTAAGTGTGACTCGTTGGAAGATCGGAGTGTGGTCATGGGAGAGTTTGCGGTTAAGTTTCGGGTCAGATCAAAGGCAGATGGGTTTAACTAGGCTTTGGTGGCGGTATATGGTGCCGCGCAGCCCGAACTTAAGCCAGAATTTTTGGCCGATCTTGTCCGCATATGTGGTAGCGAATAGCTCCCTATCCTCGTTGGGGGCGATTTCAACATTATTCGAAGGAAGGAGGAGAAGAATAATGAGAATTTTGACGGCACATGGCCGTTTATGTTCAATACTATAATCGAAACTTGGATCTTAGAGAGATCGAGCTGTCTGGTAGGAAATTCACTTGGGCCAATTCGCTACCTAATCCGACTTTTGAGAAGCTGGACCGTGTCCTAGCTAGCGTCGAATGGGAATAGAAGTCCCCCCTCATAACAGTCCAGGCGTTATCACGCGCAATTTCGGACCACACCCTGTTGCTTGTTGACTCTGGCGATCCTAACCATGTGGGAAATAAGGACACCTTTTCTTTCAAAATATCATGGTTTGATAGAGAAGGGTTCCTTGATTTGATTGCTAGAGAATGGGCAAAAAAATCAGGAGGAAGGTCGCCTATTGAAAGGTGGCAGAATAAGATTAGGCACCTGCGAAGATTCCTTCGTGGATGGGCTAAACATATGCATGGGATTTATAAGGCTGAGAAGGAAAGGCTCCTTTTTCTTATTCAATCCCTAGATTTAAAAGCCGAGTCCGCTATCTTAGATACTGGAGAGCTGGAAACTAAGGTGGAGGCGGAGTTGAGACTGAAAGAACTTCTTCGGGAGGAGGAATTGAAGTGGGTGTTGCAAGCTAAGGTTCGCAAAATCGTCCAAGGGGATGATAACACTCAGTTCTTCCATATGATTGCAAATGGAAAACACCGTAAGAAGAGGATATTTCAGCTAGAGCAGGATGAGGGGACGATTTTAGGACAAGAGAATCTGAAAGTGTATATCACCAATTACTATAAGCAGCTGTTTGGGATTCCAGAGGATAACTTTGTGTCCTTAGATGAGTCCAGGGTTGAGGATGTCCCTCAACTTGCGTCAGACGAGAATGAGATATTGACTGCCCCATTTATGGAGAAATAGGTGTTTGAGGCCATTTCACAAATGATAAACAATAAGGCTCCAGGGCCGGATGGTTTTCCGGCGGAGTTTTATAAAAAATGCTGGCATATTATCAAAGGGGATTTGCTTTCAATGTTCCATGATCTATTATCTGGACAGCTTCAATTGTTTCAACTTAATTTTGGAACGATAACTCTACTCCCTAAGAAAACAGAGGCCGTTCGTATTGAGCAGTTCAGGTCTATCTATCTTCTTAATGTCAGTTTTAAAATTTTCACCAAGATTGGGACAAATAGGCTTACGCAAATTGCGCACTCTGTGATGCAGCCGTCCCAAACCGCTTTCATGCCGGACAGGAACATCCTAGAATGGGTTGTCGTCCTGCAAGAAACGCTCCATGAAATCCACACGATAAAACTGGACGGAGTTGTTTTCAAAGTGGACTTTGAGAAAGCATACGATAGGGTCAAATGGCCCTTCCT
This sequence comes from Triticum monococcum, assembly GCA_034509565.1. Classification (NCBI taxonomy): domain Eukaryota; kingdom Viridiplantae; phylum Streptophyta; class Magnoliopsida; order Poales; family Poaceae; genus Triticum; species Triticum monococcum. Next base: position 706,037,876 of record CM067847.1, read on the forward strand.
TCAATAGGCTTTGCGTATGAAAGGTTTTGATCAGGTCTGGAGACACTAGGTAGACTCTTTTATGCAAAAAGGGAGTGTTGCGATTAAAGTGAATGATGATATAGGTCACTATTTCCAAACACACAAAGGGCTGAGGCAAGGAGATCCGATGTCACCTATCCTATTCAACATAGTGGTCGATATGTTGACAATTCTCATAGGAAGGGCTAAGGATGCGGGTCAGGTAGGTGGCCTCGTCCCGCACTTAGTTGACGGATGTGTATCCATTCTACAGTATGCCGATGGTACTATCATCTTCATGGAGCACGATTTAGTAAAAGCGCGAAACATGAAGCTAGTGTTATGCTTATTCGAACAATTGACCGGGTTAAAGATTAATTTCCATAAGAGCGAATTGTTCTGTTTCGGGAGAGCTAATGATGACCAAGATGCGTACAAACAATTGTTCGGATGTGAATTGAGCGCTTTACCTTCCACATATCTAGGTATACCAATTCACCATCGTAAGCTGACCAACAGAGAATGAAAGTGCATTAAGGACCGTTTTGAGAAGAAATTGAGTTGCTGGAAAGGCAAGCTGATGTCATACAGAGGACGATTAATTCTTATTAATTCGCTCCTCACGAGTATGCCCATGTTTCTTCTCTCCTTTTTCGAGGTACCGGTTGGAGTCCGGAAGAGGTTAGACTTTTATCGATCACGCTTCTTCTGGCAGAGTGATGAACTGAAGCGAAAATACAGACTTGCTAAATGGGATATCATTTGTAGGCCGAAAGACCAAGGGGGTCTAGGTATTGAGAACCTGGAAGTGAAGAACAGATGTCTCCTTAGCAAGTGGTTGTTTAAGCTTTCTGTCGAGACAGAGGCCACATGGGCTCAGATTTTGCGAAACAAGTACCTCCACTCTAGAACCCTGGCCCAGGTGACGGTGAGGCCGACTGATTCGCCTTTTTGAAAAGGACTAATGAGAGTTAAGTCACTCTTTTTCAATAGGACAAGGTTCATCGTTGGAAGCGGTACTGCTACGAGGTTCTGGGAGGATACGTGGCTGGGGAGACGCCCCTCGCACTCCAATATCCTTCTTTGTATAACATTGTTCAACGTAAAGACGCTTACGTCGCAATAGTACTTCAATCCACTCCACTCAATATTCAATTTCAGAGGACGCTAGTGGGTAACCGGTGGGAAGCCTGGCTTACTCTTCTGAGAAGATTGATGGACATCCAGTTGTCTCAATAACCCGATAAATTATGCTAGAAACTAACTAAGAATGGAGAGTTCTCGGTAAAATCCATGTATTTGGATGTGATTAACTCTAGCGTTATTTCTAGATCGAAACATGTTTGAAAAGTTAAAGTACCTTTGAAAATCAAAGTGTTTATGTGGTTTGTGCATAAACAAGTTATTTTAACAAAGGATAATTTGGTAAAACGCAATTGGACAGGATCTACAAGATGTAGTTTTTGTGACCAACATGAATAAATCAAACACCTCTTTCTTGATTGTCCTCTGGCAAAAATTATGTGGCGGTCAGTTCACATAACTTTCAACATTACTCCACCGACTTCTATCAAAACGTTATTTGGGACGTGGCTTGATGGGATAGATACTGCTACAGCGAGACACATTCGTGTGGGAGTATGTGCTTTATTGTTGGCAGTTTGGAACTGCAGAAATGATTTGGTCTTTAACAGAACAACAAACATTCATTTTTTGCAGGTTATCTTCAGAACCACTGCGTTGATCCGTATGTGGTCGCTACTCACTCCGATGAAGGCCAAGGAGCGTTTGGTTACTGGGTCTACCCGATGGGAGATGGTAGCATGGGATATCTTCAACCGGTTTGGATGGTGGTAATGTAATAGGATAGGCATATAGTGCTCCTACCTTTTGCCAGCCGGTTGTGGCCTTTCTTTTTTTGCTTTGCTCTTCGTAAGCCTTTTTTTGTATTTCTTTGTGCGAGAGTTGGAGACTTTTGTTGGACCTTTTGCTTATTAATAATATTGGCCGTATGCATGGTTCCGATGCAGAGGCTGGGGCGATATCCCCTTTTCGAAAAAAAAACATAGTTTAGGGTGTGCTGCACTATCTGAACTAGATGGATTCAGAGTATGCAAACACCTCAGCGGCCTATCCTGCGGATCTTAAGGCCGACCTTAGCTCGATCCCATCTTTTTTGGTGAACTGAACTGAGCCGTTGTTCGACATGTGAGGCATTGGGACAAACATAGTATGTGTAAATCTAAAAATGTGGCATGGAAGTGCTGTGTAGAAAGATACAACCTGTCTTGTTCCTACTTGTCCTCCTATGTCATCTGCCCCAGATCGCAAGAGCCAACGTCGATCCCAGTGGACACCCATAAGGATATTTTTCATTTACCACGGTTCCTTTTTGCACAACAAATCTACTAATTTCCTAGCGTAAATGCCATTCTAATTGGAAGAACAAGGTATTGAAGTTCTTGTACGGAATCTAAAATAGCTTCTCTGTCTTTTGTTGGTCCTTTTTCCTCCAAGAAAGATAATAAATTGCACAAAAAAGTTTCTGCATTTTCTTCAAAAGCTGCAAATCACGCATACATTTTGTGAACAAAAAAAGCAGCAGCCTTCTGACTATGCTAACAATGTTCACATAACGTATTACATAGAGAAATACATATCTAACAATTGTGGCAGCAAATTCACTGAAGCTGATGATGAAATTATGCAACATAGATGCACGTATGTGGAGCCGAGGTAGAAGCTTTCCCATTTTGATGGGTCTAATGGCTTATACTCCAGATGCTCTTTGAGGCACTATACTGGCAGAAATTTAGAAGGGAAAAACATATCTGAAGAAGGCTGATGGCAATGGAGCACTCATTTCCGAGCGCGTGTATATTGCGTAGCTGAAGTTATTTCAGATTTATAACACCTTCCTTATGTTAAGAACCATATAATGCTAAAAGCTAAATTTTCCATTACTCCTAATAGTAATTTAGGACCAAATCAATTTTTATTCTGATGTGTGCCTGCTATAAAAACGAGAGATTTAGTAATAATGTCTATATATATTACCGGAGTGATTCCAGATTTGTAACAAACCTATTGTTCTCAGAAGAAGCAAGAAAGTTCTCAAGTTTACATTATTTTTTACGAAAAAGGGTTTCCCCCCGCTTTATAGATAAAGCCCCAAGTTTACATTATTCTAAAACTAGTGACACTTCCAATTTTAGAAAGTAAGCTACAGTAATTAATTTTCACAGCTCCAGCAAGCAAGCAAATGGATGCTTAGTAGCCTACGAAGGTCAAAGGGTACACCCACCTCCATCCTCCCGGGAGGCTGCAAGTATGACACAAGAAACTGTAGCTAAGAAACAAAGATTTGGCAGAATGTAACAGGGACAGCTTCACAAGATTTACAATGTGTATCATCCTTTCGTTAGGTTGCTTCAAGCAAAAACCAAAACATTTTCACTAAAATTATCCAACCCGCTCAACTCAATACAAAGAATCATAAGTAACACAATCATCATGTATAGATATGCAAGCCCTGTACAGATACGTAAGCGCTTGAAGCGTTCCATGTTTTACAGCCAGAGCTTCAAGTCCCTCCACAAAAAGAATCAGCGGCAGGCAAGAATCTATGTTAATACTTTTATCGCCGCTCACCTACACTATCAACTAACCAGAGTGGTGCACATTTCCTCACTAGATGTTCCGTACTGCTCGTTTCCAAAATTTCCTCACTGGATGTCCCACTTCTGCTCCAGAGCGGTGCATATTTTACCTAAACAGCAGGCAGCACTGAGCTGGTAGCTGGAAACTGCAACAAGTTAAGATGTCACTACAGTCTCAAAGAAAACCATGAACAGAAAATATGTGCATCATAAATATAATTTTAAGATTCATACTCAGAAAAAATGATAAAGTAGAGTAGTACACCTTGAGACATAATAGAATTATCTACTTGTCCTTCCAAAGAAATTGTAAAATGTAAGCTTATACTTGTGAACTACTTAAAAGCATCCAGGAAAGGGGTGAAATTGCCAGGTTATCCAACATTACCGCCAATAGCCACTGACTAGAGAGTTTCTGGCAAACAAGAGCCCTGTTCTAGACGGCTTGGCAGACATATACCATACTTAACAGTATGTGATAACAAAAATATCAACAAGCTGAACTGAGTGCATCTTATTTTAATATAACTTTGCTGCCTGCAACTAACAGTATGCTCAAAGCTCAAAGTGTCTATTATACAATGTGCATCCTGGGTATAATCATACACTACTATTCTAACAGATTCAAACAATAGCAAAAGCACATTTAATGTGAAAATACGGAATACAATTCTGAAATGTACCAGGTATTTCTCAGGACACAATACTCTTTACACACCAAAAGATCATATATGGCTACTTACTCTGTATGTAATCATCTGTATATGCACTGTCAATCTTTCCATGAGCCATGGCACCAACCTGGAACATTGTACAGACGAGATGGATTTAGGCGCCAGATGATAACAGAGGATGGGACAAAAGTACAAATTAGCTCAACGTCACAGTTGTCACTCACCACAAACACAAGGGCTTCATCATCACTGGATTCGGCAACATAGTCATTCAGTTTAACTGACTTATCCGCACTATATGAAAGGCCTAGGCAGCAAATAAACATCAATCAGCTTCCCTGAGCTAACAGGTAGATATTTTACTTTCTCTAATATAATATAAATTCTCACCAATCTTCTTTGAGCCAACAGGCAGATACTGAGTAACAGGATTTTTAATAACATTAAGGAGCTTCTGACGCCTCCCAACTGCAGTAATGCTCAACTTTTGCAATAACTGTGCTGCAGTGTCGCATAAATTACTTGCACTTCAGCACAATTCAGGGCAGAAACACAAAGATGAAGAATATTTACTCTTTTGCTATTGGTAACTTACACATCAAGCCACAAAAACGTTTGCATGTGCGTGGCAAGCGAACATTCGGCTTGACCTCAAACAACACCCCCTTTTCTGTCCTAACATAAACAGCTTGTAACCTCCCAGCCTTAGTTAGAGGGCTATCAAATATTGCCAATAGAGCCTGCAAAACAATTTGGAAGAAAATTCAAGATGTTCACTTTTGGAAACAAATCAAGAAGAAATGAGACAAAAGATTGGCTGGCTTCATCGACCTTTTCTTTTGTCATAGTATTCATATGTACTCCCTCTGTAAACTAATATAAGAGCTTTTAGATCACTAAAGTAGTGATCTACAAGGTCTTATATTAGCTTACAGATCGATGGAGTACTTTGTAATCACATAAAGAGCACTTTTCAAGGCAACCTGACAACAAACTCAGATTCTCGTAGAAATCCTCAATTTGCTGGCCCAAACAGTGGTCAACCAGAAAAAGAGAAGCAAAAATTGCTAATGCATATATGCATCATCTATGGGCAGAGAGAGATATAGAGACAGAGAAACAGACAGTACACTAACAGAAAATTCTGAGTTTGATTTCCTTCCAATACAAGTATACAACACAGATTACTAAATGGAAGATAAACGGAACAGCTTTCTAGTCATATGCCAGTAGTAGTCCAAAGAAATAAAGAAAACAAGAATTTACAATACCTGGTAAATTATATCAGGCCTATAACCAGCAGGATTCCGATTATGCTTCCTCAAATAATTCGCATGATCGTCCGAGTTCAATGTTTGCATAGTCTATACAAAATTACAGGGAGAGATGTCAAAACAAACATACATGTACAGCAAACATTTGTTTGGTGGAAAACGTATTGACCACTTTAACCATCTGAGTGTTCCAGGAAAAACCAACAGCTATACAAATTATTAAATTGGTATAGAAAGCACTTGCTCTTTACATCCTAGCAGCCTATAAATATGTAACTACACGTTCATGCAGCAACGCATGGGGGTATCATCTAGTAATTTTACATGCACATAAACAATTAATAATGGACCATACCCACAGGTCCCACACACAAGAATAAGCACCAAAGATTAGCAAATGAAACAATCTTAATTCCAGTACACAGGTAGACAATAAATACAGTCAGTTCAAATATCCTTGAAGCAATCCAATTTTAAAAGCTAAAGGAATCAGATTGTTGGTTATTGCTTTACTTTTTCCAGTAAAATTGATGCACTGGAAAATTAGGATTATTGCTGATACTCAAGATTCCTCCATCAGGAACTCTAATGAAACTCCCAAGACAACTTTTAAGGCAGTAGACCAACCTACGGAAACAAAATCTATAGTTAAGTGAATGGAAAATCACAGTTAACGTCATCAGAACTCTAATTGGGGAAGCAAAAGTTCTTCCGTCGGGAACAGAAATAACAATGGAATTAGGATACCTTGCCGACTTTGCCGACCTCCAGGCAGGCCCTCTCGAGCACGAAGATCGCCCTGGGCCGCTTCCTCCCATCTACTCGCCGGGGCAGGACTGGAATCCCCTCCGCTACCTCCACGGTCTCGTCCCCCTCCGTCGCATCCTCCTCACCCTTCCCTTCGTCGCCCTCCGGTGGCGGTAACTCCTGCGCGTCGTCGGCATGGGAGGCCACGCCATCTTCGAGCTTCCTCTTCTTCTTTCCCTTCGCTGTGTACCGCCGCCCCATGTCTCTCGTCTTGCTTCGCGCACGGGTGGCTCGGGCGGTCTGGGTTGGGACTTGGGGTTTAGGGTTCCGGGGATGCAACGCTTGTTTCGCTCCGAGGGGACGGGAAAGCGCCTTCTAAACTAGTATACTCGGGAAAAGGGAAGGAGCGTACGTATTTGCACACGACCGTGCGGATTTGACCTGGAGTTTTCTATAGTCTATCTAGACCATTCAATTTGCATTAAGATTCATGCTATTCTTGAAGCGTCTCTAGCAAATCCCGTAAAAGCTCGTATGCGAGTAAAACGCCGGCGTTTTATAGGATCTTGCTTTTATTTCGGCCCGAATAGATCTCTTAAACTAAGGCTGGCTAGTAAAAAATTTACAGGCAGACTGCAAAACCGTCCCTAAACCTATATACATGGTCTCGACCAGGATTTAGGCATACCAAACCCTATGCCTCCACCGCAAAATCGCCTGCCCTGCCACTAGCCAATGCAACCTTCGGCGACAAATTCATCCCTCGTTCCGCCGTTTTTATGTGTACTTTAGTTTCGGGTGTAATGAAGTTTATTTGTAGCACGAAAAAGTTTTAAAATTTCGAGCATGAGATACGAGTTTTGTTCTGTCGGAAACTTCGTATTCCCGCACGGTTTTTGTGGCTTCTACTAGAGATGCTCTTTTATAGAAATTTCTCTTTTGGTTTCTTCCAAACAAGAGGACATTTGACCCTGAAACTTTGCGGAACAACTATACACAAGTATCACTCATGGTACTCCCTCCGTCCCAAAATTCTTGTTTTAGATTTGTCTAAATACGAATGTATCTAGTTACGTTTTAGTGTTAGATATATCCGTACCTAGTAGATATATCTGTATTTAGACAAATCTAAGACAAGAATTTTGGGACGGAGGGAGTATATAATGTTTTTCTATTTTCTTGAAGAAACATAAATTTGTCAAATTTTGAACTTTGAATGAATTGTATCATTTAAAAAACTTATGTTGTTGCAAAAAACTGGGTTGATCTGCAAAGTTTTGAGTTCAAATGCTCCATTGTTTGGGAGAAGTAGAAAATAATACTTTTCCAGCACGAACTTGGATGCAAAAATGGACGGTGGGGATAGAGGGTACAGGTACACTGGTATCAGGGTACAACTACAACTTTCCCATTTGACCCTACTTACACCCGGGGCCAATCCCTACGGTCAACTGCCACCTTGTTTCAAAAGGGTGCCGGGCAAGGTGCAGCATCTCTCGTCCCCGCGTCTCTCCTCCAAGCAAATACGGCTAGGGTTTCTTCCTCCAGTCAACTGCGCCGCCGATTTGCCACATCTCCTGTGGCCTAAGGGCCATAGGTGTGTGGTGGATCCCGGCCCTTACCGGCGGGAGGGCTTCGTTTTTAAATGCTCCTTCAAGTTTTGTTAGGGGTTGTGTCCTACTCAGGAAGACGAGACGACGATGGCTTTTTAGAGATGGAATAAGGTTCTCCCCGCCTAGCCCATGTGCCGGTGGTGCGTCTAGTATCGTCGGAGGGCGCGTGGAGGTGTGTCTCTGGCGGATCTCGCGAGATTCGGTTTGTGGTTGTCTTTGATGGATCTGCTCGGATCCGGTCTTTGTTCGTCTTTGTTTATGTATCCTCAGATTGGATCCTTCCGATCTAAGCTTCTCTTCATCTGCAGTGGTTGTTGTTCTGGCGCGTTGGTCCTATAGGGCCTTTGCGCGACAAATTCCTAACTATCTACTATAACAAGTTGTGATTCGGCTCCGGCGAGGGAGGGGTGATACCGCGGCGCGTCTTTGTCTTGCTTCAATGCTTATACTCGTCACTAGGTGGTCTACGAATCTAGATATAGTTTTATTATTATTTCTGGTGTTCGTTGTACTGCTATGATTGAAGATGACTAGATTGGAAGTTTCTCATGGAAAAAACTGCCACCTTGCTGAATAATAGGTGTCATGTGGAACTGTGGATTTCGGAGGAAGAGCGGACTATCACGAGAGTAATGCTACATCGACGGATCTTTACGAACATTTTATGGGATGGGTTTCACTTGGCAAGTTGTGATTGTATTAAGAGGGAGGAAATTCATGGATGGTAGAGAGAATTACAGGAAGAGTCCATTAAACTTCTGTAACAAGCCGTCGATGTAGAATTATTGGTATCAAAATTTAACAGCCACATAACATAGTATATACGCTTAGGTCGATCAAAATATGGACACCTGAAAGGCCCGCCCGCGGACAATCCTATTCTATCCGACTCGTCATTGCTTGCATGCATTTCAGACAGAAAATAGCAGTCAGATCTATAAAGGAAGTTCCACATCACTAAGGGGCGGGCTGATTTGAATCTGTTTCATCTGGCAAATCGACTGGGATGCCACAAGATAATGATTATATTGGATTGCACTGCAGAGAAGTACTGAATACGCTTAAAAGTGAAGGACTTTTGGCGACACATATCTACAGACGTGCTCCTTTTTTTATTACACTTCCGTTTCGGTAGACCCCCTGTAAACACAGGGACGGCCAAGATTGACCAATACCCCTTCATAACAGAGGGCAGGATGGGCATATTTTGAAAAAGCTTCCCCCGCCGGCCCGACCGCCCGCAAAAAAAACAGGCGAAGCAATACGTATATGAATACAGCCCGCCCGCCCGGGAGGGAAAAAAATTAAACCGGCCGGCCACACGCGCCTGGTGATGTGGCAGGCATGCAGACATGCCCGCCCGCGATCACAGCGGCAGTCCCCGCAGTCAACGTGTCGCGCCGCACCCGTCGCGGCCCCACCCGCCCACGTCCCCCGACCGCACGCCAGCCCGCACCCGTCCGCCAAGCACGGCGCCCGAGGCGCGCATGCACGTAGGCGGTTGCACGCGCATGCCGCCTGCCGGACGCCACCGCTGCCGCCGCTGTCGTCTCCTCGCATGCCGCGCCCCCACTTCCGCCTGCCGCCGCGCCTGCCGGACGCCACCGCTGCCGCCGCTGTCGTCTCCTCGCATGCCGCGCCTCCACTGCCGCCTGCCCTCGCGCCTGCCGGACGCCACCGCTGCCGCCTGCCATCGTTGTCGGCTCCTGGCCTGCGCCGCCGCTGTCGCCTGGGCTGCCACCCGACCGGCCCGCCGCCTGGGCTGCCCCCTGGTCAAAGCGTCGCCTCGCCTGCCGCGCGGTCATTAACGCGCCGGCGTTAGTAGCCGCGCTGCCGCCCGCCCGCCCGCCTCCTCCCCCGCCCCACCCCGCCCCGCTATAAAACGGCGACGCCCCGCCCACGCCCGTCCCACCGTGCTGTCGCCTGCCTGCCTCCTCCCCCGCCCCCGCCCACACCCGTCCCACCGACGCCCGTCGGCGCCTGCCCGCACCCGATTTCGTTCTTCCGCGGCAGCAGCAGCACCGGCGGCGGCGGCGGCGGCGACGACGACGTCCCCGGCGCATGGCCGACGAGCATCGGTGTGCCGGAGACGCTGGAGCTCCACCGCTACTGCCTCGTTGTGCCGCCGGGCTGCCGTCTTCCACGCAACTGGAAGATCGACGCGGACGGCTACGCGACGCCGGGTCCCGACGCGACGGAGGAGGAGCTCCGCAACCACAGCGGCGGCCGGCACAATATCGAAGGCCGGAAGCGGTTTTGGGTGCGGGAAAGACTATTGGGAGGTCATGGCCGCCTTCTGCCTTGCGGCGGCCGGCCAGACCCCCGACCTGACGGGCCGCAGCGGCCGTCTTCGCGCACCGCCTCCACCGCACGATCGCCACAGACGTGGCGGCGGCCACGGTGTGCACCAGGCACCGGCGCCCGCGCCGGCCGCCCCTCCCTCGCCGCCGGGGATAGACTTGCCGCCGGAGCAGGTCATCCTCCGCGAGGACGGCGCCCCGGATGACACGCCGGGGTACCACGTGGCCGTATGGGCGTCGGAGGCTGCAGCGGCGGCGGCGGAGGCGATGGAGGCCGCCGAGATTGCGGCCGCAATCCAGGCGGCCGACGCGGCGCCGCAGGCGGCGATGGCGGCGCCGGAGTGGCAGCAGGTGCCGCCGGAGTGGCAGCAGGAGTGGGAGCAGGCGCCGGCGGAGTGGCAGCAGGCGCCGGCGGAGGAGGAGGATTCCGACGACGATCCGGTGGACTGGGACGACCTCGCCAACCGGTCCAGCAGCGACGATGACGGCGGCGACGGCCCGGCTGTGATTGATCTCGTTGATAGCGACAACGAGTAGTTTTTTTACTGTGTTTTTTATTTAATTTGGTTATGTCGTTGTAAGCCTAAGTAGTAGACTTTATGTATGAACTTGTAATCATCAAGTTCGCTCGACTATGTAAAATATTTTATCTATGTTGAATGAAATTTAAGTGAAATTTCTTTTGTCCTTTTCATTCGAGAGTTTTGATTTGATGATGAATTTGTACACGAAAATATGGTAAAACATAATAAAATAGTAAGGACGCTAAAGTACGTGATTGCATGCTTGTAACAGAACAAAATTTTGCGAGTGTGTGTGCATCCCGAATGTAGTCCTACACGCACGATATGAACGAAATCAGACAGGAAACACACGTAGCTCAGTGTGTGTCCGGACATTGGTGTAGGGTACTTTAGCCTAGGAAACCCTAGAAAATGCGTCGAGGGTTAAGAAATTGCGAGAATTGGCGTGTGTGCTATGGATGGTGATGGCAACGTGTGGAAAAAGTGTCGTGATGTTTGACGGAGTAGAAAAAAAACCGTAGTTGGGAACCCCCTCCCCGGCAAACCGAGAAGTAGCTGGTTGCACTGGGGCTACGTGATCGCATGCATGCAATTGCATCAAAGTGTGCGTACATGTGGGCACGGCCAACGTAGGCCCCCACGCAAGGTTGGAACAAAAACGGATACAAAACGGATGTTGCGTCACGTCCGGGCAGTGTTTTTGCGATTTTCGACCTGGAAAACCCTAGAAAATGCGCCGAGCGCCGGGAAAATACGAGAATTGGCGTGTGTGATGTGGATGGTGATGGCAACGTGTGGAAAAAGTGTCGTGATGTTTGACGGAGTAGAAAAAAAACCGTAGTTGGGAACCGCCTCCCCGGCAGACCGAGAAGTAGCTGGTTGCACTGGGGCTACGTGATCGCATGCATGCAATTGCACCAAAGTGTCCGTACATGCGGGCACGGCCAACGTAGGCCCCCACGCAAGGTTGGAACAAAAACGGACACAAAACGGACGTTGTGTCACGTCCGGGCAGTGTTTTTGCGATTTTCGACCTGGAAAACCCTAGAAAATGCGCCGAGCACCGGAAAAATACGAGAATTGGCGTGTGTGATCTGGATGGTGATGGCACCGTGTGGAAAAAGTGTGGTGACGTTTGACGGAGTAGAAAAAAACCGTAGTTGGGAACCCCCTCCCCGGCAGACTGAGAAGTAGCTGGTTGCACTGGGGCTACGTGATCGCATTCATGCAATTGCACCAAAGTGTGTGTACATGTGGGCACGGCCAACGTAGGCCCCCACGCAAGGTTGGAACAAAAACGGACAAAAAACGGACGTTGCGTCACGTCCGGGCAGTGTTTTGCGATTTTCGACCTGGAAAACCCTAGAAAATGCGCCGAGCGCCGGAAAAATACAAGAATTGGCGTGTGTAATGTGGATGGTGATGGCAACGTGTGGAAAAAGTGTCGTGACGTTTGACGGAGTAGAAAAAAACCGTAGTTGGGAACCCCCTCCCAGGCAGACCGAGAAGTAGCTGGTTGCACTGGGGCTACGTGATCGCATGCATGCAATTGCACCAAAGTGTCCGTACATGCGGGCACGGCCAACATAGGCCCCCACGCAAGGTTGGAACAAAAACGGACACAAAACGGACGTTGCGTCACGTCCGGGCAGTGTTTTTGCGATTTTCGACCTGGAAAACCCTAGAAAATGCGCCGAGCGCCGAAAAAATACGAGAATTGGCGTGTGTGATGTGGATGGTGATGGCAACGTGTGGAAATAGTGTCGTGACGTTTGACGGAGTAGAAAAAAAAACCGTAGTTGGGAACCCCCTCCCCGGCAGACCGAGAAGTAGCTGGTTGCACTGGGGCTACGTGATCGCATGCATGCAATTGCACCAAAGTGTCCGTACATGCGGGCACGGCCAACATAGGCCCCCACGCAAGGTTGGAACAAAAACGGACACAAAACGGACGTTGCGTCACGCCCGGGCAGTGTTTTTGGGATTTTCGACCTGGAAAACCCTAGAAAATGCGCCGAGCGCCGGAAAAATACGAGAATTGGCGTGTGTGATGTGGATGGTGATGGCAACGTGTGGAAAAAGTGTCGTGACGTTTGACGGAGTAGAAAAAAACCGTAGTTGGGAACCCCCTCCCCGGCAGACCGAGAAGTAGCTGGTTGCACTGGGGCTACGTGATCGCATGCATGCAATTGCACCAAAGTGTCCGTACATGCGGGCACGGCCAACGTAGGCCCCCACGCAAGGTTGGAACAAAAACGGACACAAAACGGATGTTGCGTCACGTCCGGGCAGTGTTTTTGCGATTTTCGACCTGGAAAACCCTAGAAAATGCGCCGAGCGCCGGAAAAATACGAGAATTGGCGTGTGTGATGTGGATGGTGATGGCAACGTGTGGAAAAAGTGTCGTGACGTTTGATGGTGATGGCAACGTGTGGAAAAAGTTTCGTGCCATTTGGCGGAGACACAAAAAAAATTTCTATGAATCAATGTATTTTCGATAATGATTATTTTAAAAAACAGACGCAACTAATGATTGGAAAAAAACTAATGAACGGGTTATTAGAAAAAAAATGAATAAGCCCGCGTGCATGCATATCCATCAGGGGTCAAAGCCGCCTCCACGATCTCTCAGTCCACGCCGCCTCCACGATCGCCTCTCCCGACGCCATCTAGGGCAAACGCCGCCCCCGACGCCACCTCACACCGCCTCCACGATCGCCTCCCCCGACGTCATCTGCGGCCGACGCCGCCCCCGACGCCGCCTCACACCGCCTCCACGATCGCCTCCCCCGACGCCATCTGCGGCCGCCACCGCCCCCGACGCCAAGTCACGCCGACGCCATCTGCCACCAACGCCACCGCGCCGTCGCCCCCCAGGGCCGGCCCTGATCCCATGGCACGAGGTACTATGCATTCATCATGTTTATCATGTGCCCATATAAAGTAGCTAACATTATTTTTGCTCCTATTCTTAGCGATGGTGGAGTACGGAGAGATTTTTTGTTCGGTTGAGAAGTGGTGTCTGTTGGTCAACAAACTAAACTCTAGGCAGAAAAAGCGTTTTGCAAGCACTAGTCTTGGAAAAATGCTGATGATACCTAGTGTGCTCATGCACAAATGTTTGCTCAAGTTCATTATTAAATCGTATTCGTTGGACAGAAAAAGGTTCATCATGCCATCAAAAAATGGTGCGATATCATTGCGCACCGTAGATGTGTTTGACATTTTCGGGCTACAGAACAAGGGCAAAGATGCCATGAAAGCGCTAGGAAAAGGGGGGTTAAAGGCGAAGGTGAAGGTGCCTAGTCGCTTTTTAGATTCCAATACGGGGGAAATGATGATAGACGACCTGATTGAGAACATCGTTGCCAGTGGCACATACGATGATGATTTCCTCCGTAGAATTGTTCTGGTTCTTCTAGGCACGGTTCTTGCACCGCAGTCCATGATAGAAGTTCCTAATGCTTATTACAAGTTAGTGCACGATGTGGAGGCCATCAAAGCATATAATTGGAATGCGTTTACGTTACGCGTTTGCGTGGAAGGCATCACAAAGACCTTATCAGATCTTACAAAATTTACTTGGCCGATCGGAAACCTTGCGCTCCTACAGGTAAATCTTATGTTATATTTGTTTCTTTCGAACTATAGTTTCTGAATTTTTTTTGCTAATATACTTCATGTTCATGCAGTACATGTTTTGGGAGAAACTGCAGCCACTGGATGATGAGGCATTTGATCCATTAGCTAATGAGTATCCATTGATGCTTAATTGGTCAGAAGATGAGGCTAAGAAGCGTGACGCGTACGACACGGCATACGGCCGTGGTAATGGGACGGTAAGTTACTATTCATGTGTTACTATTTCGTACTACATGCACTTAAGTTACTATTTATATGTTGCGAAATTTTAATTGATTTTACCTGTTACAGATTGATGACGTGATAAGTGAGAAGTACAGGCAGACATCAATTGCTCAACAAGGAAGAAAGGCCGAGGAAGAATTACAACAAGAATTAGAGCAGGAAGATCGTGCCCAAAAAAAGAAAGATAATAGAGATGAGGCTTCATCGAGCAGGGATAGTACATTAGATCAGGTGATGAAATGCATCAAAGATATGCAAAAAGAAATTAGACTTCTCCCTCAAAAATGTGCTGAGGTAATATGAGTGATGTGTACTTCAGTTTACATTGGATTATTGATAATTTATGCATGTAGTTAATGCAATTAATGTGTCATTGCAGATAGTAGTGGAGAAGCTCGAGAAGAAAGGTCTTGTCTTCAAGCCAAACAAGGGGTCTGATGATGACATTGAGTATGTGGAGCATAGTGAAGACTGGGTGGGGAAGTATGGTCCATCAAAATATTGGCCAGATGTACAATCAACTCCTGCAAAAGAAGATATGGACAACAGGGCGGACGCATCCTTCACCACTGGGAACGGGATTAAATTGGCGCGTCAGAAAGGTGCGCATCACAACACACCTGGTACAGGAGATGAAAGCGACCCCTTCGTCATTGAGGATAATGGTAATTCTCCCAACCCATCTCTTGCGACGGTAGACACGAATGACTTTCCAACTATTACTTCAACCCCCAAGAATATGAATGAAGTGTCAGACGGGTCTAGCGCCGATAAATCTGTGGAATTTAGTATGGATAGTCTGAACACCCGTATTAAAAATGCGAAAGAAAATGGCACTAAGGAGAATGATGGGAAGGAGAATGATGAAAAGGAGAATGATGAAAAGGAGAATGATGGGAAACGCAAGAGGAAACGGTCAAAATATTGTCTTTCACCTTTTCTTCAGAACGGTGGACGTAAACGTGCAAAGAAAAGTAAGTGCTAGGTAATTTATTCTTGCAACATACTTCTGTCCTTGCATGCACACTTTATTAACTCATTGTTTCTTACTATTTTAGGTCTATTTGGTATAAGAGCTGCTATGATTAGTACTGATTACATTAATGAGGATCACATAGAGGCCGCGAAGGTTTATATCCGGACACTGGCAGAGTCGGAGAAGCTTTGCAGAAAAACTGTTGTGCACATGACGGTAATTGGTGGGGAAACATGTACACCTGATATGCTTCAAGCCATCATTTCAAAAAAGTGGTTGCATGGCGGTGTAAGTATTAGCACTAAGTTATTAAGTTGTACATGTCATTCACATAAATTATCTAATAGGTGTATTGCTGTTATGTTATTTTGTAGGTCATCAATAGTTATTGCAACCATATGCAGACCCATAATCCTCGTGCTGACCGTCACATATTATCATCTTGGGTGTCCCACTGGCTTATTCTTCGTGCTCATGGAAAGGTTAACAACTCTAAGAGGCATTTTGTGGATCATTTCACAAACCAAACTAAAATGGTGTCTAGAGTTACTGAAGAGTATTTCATCAAAGATAAGGTACTTCAGTTTAGTATGATCATTCGTAGTACATCTGGGTGTACACCAACATGAATAAACTTTGTTGTAGGCATACTTTCCTTTTCATGTGGACGAAAGTCATTGGATAACAGTTCTTATGCACAACAAGAAAAAAGAGTTTCAAGTTTTAAACTCTACTGGTAAATGCAACAAAAGAGTTCTTGCAAAGATTGCTAAGCTGGTAAGCTTACAACGATACATAAAACAATATATAGTTATTCGAAACGTACTTCATATGGATTTTTCATTTTTATTTCAGAGGGCAGAAATAGCTAATGATACAAATGAGGTGAATGCTCTTATTGGAACGGAACATCCTGATGTATCTTCCTGGCCAATAAGGGAGTACGATATGCCGTCACAAACAGACAGGTATGTTGCAAATGTTGAATTAGTATGTACTTGTATGATCCATCAATAATTGACTTGTGATTTCTTGCAGAGTCTCTTGTGGTCTTTTCGTGGTGAAATGCGTTCAAAACTGGGACGGAGATGATTGGACATTTGAGTTCGATCAAGATGAGGTTAATGCTTCAAGGGGACGCATTCTAGCTGAAATACTTTTCTCAGAATGCAACACGAAGGAAGCAGTGAAAGAGAAGATCCTCAAGATCATGGAGAAGAAATGAGTCGGAGGATGGGGTGTTGGCTATTATCTCCACTAAATAAACGTGCCGTTGTCGGTACTTGATACAATTTTCATATTAAGACATCATATCTATATTGTAATGTGGCATGGTTTAGCATGTTCCGCAACTAAATAAATGTGCCGTGGTCGGTATTTGCTACAATATCTATTTTTCAATGTCACTTTTATTTGCATCATTGTCGATGACACTCTTATTTGCATCATTGTGGGTGATGACATTTGAACTTGTTATATAATGTGATGTTTACGCCGCCGTGCCCGGCCTGGCGCTGTTTTTTATATTGTTTTGTATTTTGTAGTGTGCTGTTTACGTAAAAGTAAAATAATATTTTTTAAAAATAGTGAGAAAAAAATGCCCAACCACCGCAGCCGGGCCCATAGTGTGGAACAGATCATACCCAAATCAAGCCCAAGGGGGCGACTCGGGCGGCTGATAGAGCCCACTAATGGGCCCGGCAACGGGGTCCAACGGGGCACCGGGCATGTATAAGAGAGGAGCTCGGTGGAGGGGGCGGAGGCAGCTATTTAAGCCGCTCCTCGCGCCCCCAGCTTCCGAGGTGGGACTAAAATGGCGTCCCCATCGCGCCCCGCACTGCACGCGGCCGCCGCAGGGCTCATGAGGCCGTTTTCGGCGCTGTCACCGGCCGGCCCAGTTCGGCCCATAGAGGCAGGGCGCCACTCGCCCCCTCCCACGGCCCACACCCACTCCCCTCCCCCGCGCGCTGCCGAAACGGGCGGCCCAGCGTCCTCCCCCGGCCCATGCCCCCTCCCCTCGCCCGCGCGGGGCTCCTCCCCCGGCCCACGCCCCCTCCCCTCGCCGCGCGGGGCAGGATCGCCGTTTAGTCCCACCTCGGAACCGGGGGGGGGGGGCGCAAGGAGCGGCTTAAATAGCTGCCGCCGCCCCCTGATTCGAACTCCTCTGTTACTAGCTGCATCTCTACTCTCCTATGCCCCGTTGTATCCCGTTGTTGGGCCCGCTAGTGGGCTCGATCAGCCGCCCAAGTCGCCTTTGGGCTTGATTTGGGTACGTTCTATAAGCTACTATGGGCCCAGCAGCGGTGGTTGGGCAATTTTTTTGTAACTTCACTATCTCACTTTTTTTGACAGAAAGGAGCGGTCGGAAACAACAGCAAACAGCAAAGAAAATCATCATCATGCCCGGGTAGTACAACATATATGCCCAGGTAGTAAACAGCAAACAAAATCATCATCATGCGCAGGTAGTATAACATATGCAATGTCATCTCCAAATTTATTACATAAATCTTTTGACAAAACATAAACAAATACCCCCAAACAAATAACTTATCAAGTTTTCTTGCACACACGTACGAATAAAAAACAACATAGGTTTGTGTGATCACTTTTATTCTCCTACAAACCAAGCTGCGTCTCTACGCCCAGTTCCTGAACAAAACATAAAGAAATGGGTGAGCAAATATAGTTGGTAAAATCAAAGTAGCAACATAAAAAAATAAAAAGGTTGCAACTCACTTCTCGTTCTTACTGCATGTAGCCTTGTTATGACCTGGGAGACCACACAGACTACACAAAGGACCACTTTTCTTCTCTGTAAAATCTTTTGGCCTACCATTCTTTGTAACGTCGCCCCCCCCCCCCCTTCGATCGCCCCTTCTTAGGTGCACCCTTCGTCGAAACTTTCTGAGGATCACCAATACCAGGCTCAACTTGTTGCGCCTGACTTGCCTCCTTCTTCAGCATAGCATACCTTCTACTTCCTATATGTTCCTCCTCTGAAATCTTTTTCTGCGCTATTATGTTGTCCAGACACTTCATCAACTCATCGTACAAGAAGGGATCATTTGCTGCAACATGAGCAGCTTCTGCAGTTTTAATGGTTATTGCACTATACCGTTCTCTCTCCAATGGCCCTGACCAACCCCATCCAAACATATCACTCTTCCGCTGCACAGGCAACCCATCTCTCGCATGTTTGGACAACCGATGCATGACACAACACTTTGGTATTTCAGTTAAGTTTAGATGATGGAGAACAAACAGAATGTGTTTGCATGGCAGCCCTTTCCGAACCATCCTAAGACAACTGCATGTAATAGTTTGTTCTGAGTTACCTGGTTCATAAACAACATTGTACCTGAACTTGTGGTTATCATTCCATGTCACCATGAATGTTTGACGCCCAATTCCCACGAGCGTCTCAAATATCTCCAGCTGACCCATCTTATGCAAATCATCTTGCAGGTGTGAATACTTTGGCGGCATGCTCCTCAAGGGCCTTATATTCAGTAACCGACGGTGGTTCCTTCTGGAATGCCTCACAGTCATCGTACGCCTCGTTCTCACGCAGGCGAACTATACAGTTCTCATAATGCACCACCAAATCAACAATTGTCATACCGTAGTCCAGGTGAAGGTGAAGGCAGGAGTTGAGGCTTTCACTCCTCTGGTTACTTCGCATACCAAGGAAAAAACCATCGGAAAGATATGAAGCTGCCCAAAGTCTCCTCTTCCTGTACATCCTGTCAAGCCACTCTTCGATTCTATCCGTCTTCCACTTATCATAGAAAGCTTTCCATCTCTGCTCAAAGTTCGCTTGAGAGGTGGCATAGTACAGGAGCGATCTGAACTCATCTAGTGACTTGTAATGCAGGTGCCTTTGCATATTTTTCTCGATATGCCAGGAGCAAAGACGATGGAAAACATCTGAAAGGACAGTCCGAATAGCCCGGATCATTGCAGCGTCACCGTCTGTGATTATTGACTTTGGCTTCACCTGATAGTTTGCCTTCATAAATGTCTGCAGCAGCCACACGTATGTCGCTACTGTCTCGTCAGCAATGATGGCACAACCAAACACTGTGGTGCAACGGTGGTTGTTAACTCCGACAAAGGGGACGAACGGCATACCATATCTGTTCATCTTATACGTGCTATCAAACACGACCACATCTCCGTAGTCCTGATAGTCCCTTCGCGACTGTGCATCGCACCAGAACATACTCTTCAATCGCCCTTCCTTGTCACGCACATACTCAAAAAAAACTCAGGGTCCTTCTCCTTCCTGCTCCTCATAATGCCAACTGCCGTCTCTGCATCTCCCTTTGCAATGAGCTTCGTTTTTTCTCTGCAACAAAGATTGTAAATGTCCCTCCTGATAAGCCCGCACTTATCGTACGAACCGTACCTGCTGATGAAGTTGTCCATTATAATATGCTTTCTTATCCCGGCCGCTTCCATCGCCAATATCTCTGCCCTCTGGCCATCTCCAATCCGTCTGTGTGACCACAAAAAACAAACCTCGTCGGGCCGAGCCATCGCGTGGTTGTGATCATCCACGAATGATGCGACGAACCAAACGCCACGTTCTCTGTCCAGCTTCACCACCATATGTGCACCGCAGTCGCAACGAGTCTCCGATCTAAGCCTGCGCTTGCGGCCCTCCATGGTTATGAACTTGCTCTGCCTTCTCCCTGCCCTGGAGCAAAGAAACCATCGGTACCGTATCATTCCCGAAGCACCTCGTTTCACCTTCTGTTTTCTGATACTAAACCCGTGCTCTCTGGCGTGATTGTTGTAGAATATTTATGCATCCCCTTGCGACCGAAAGGTCATAGCCATGACCTTCCAATGTGTCTCAATCATCTTCTGCTCCCTTTGAGCCTCCTCAATATCAATCTCTCCCTCATCGTGATCAAGTACAAGACCATCTGACTCCTCCTACAACATTCATTTGAAAATATATATATATGTCAATTACTATCATTTAAATCATACTATTGATCGACGTACAACATCTAACAACTAACCTGGCTCAAGTTATCTGCAAATGATTCCTGCCAACTATGTTGCACATTGTCAACATCCACATCTTCCTGTAAATTTGTACACAAAGATATATAGTTAGCCATGCCATACTTTGCAAATTCAAAAATAAAAATAAAATATACGCCACTTACGTTGTCGCTATTTGCGCCATGTTCATTATTATCAAAATCCTCCGGAGGTAAGATATCATATGACGAGACGGAATCGTTGTCGCTGCTGTCATCATCTTCGTTCAAATTATCGTTATCGGTCTTAGTCACCTTATCAGTACCATTCTCGTCCCTCCCCAATGCGGATTCTTCGTCCATGTCAACACGCCAAACTCACAGAACTGCAAACATCGTGTGTTAGGTTTAGTACAATGCATCATGCCCAAAGCAACGCTTGTTCTGTAAATCATGCCCTAGTCGGTAGAGGAGGCGCTGCGGCGGCAGGTTTTGATGAGCCCTAAACCCTAAATCAGTACATGCATGAACTAGCCCTCACTTCTATCCATCATGCCCGCCCCATGCCCGCTAGGTTTAGATGACAAACCTTGGCCCGCGGTGTAGACGTCGCCGGCGTTCGACGACAGTGCTGCGGAGGCGGCGTCAGACGTCGGGCCCTTCACGTCCCCGGCGTAGGACGACGACGGTGAGATGCAGCGACGGACAACGTTGCGACGGCGAGGGCGGTGTCGGACAGGGTTCGAGCGGCGAGGGCGGTGTCAGACTTTGGGACGGCGAGGGCGGCGACTGGCGACGTTGGGATGGCGAGGGTGGCCTCGGACGGGGTTCGGACGGCGGCGATCCGCGGTGGCGGCGATCGGCCACTTTCGAACTACCGTGATCGGCGGAAGGGCGACCAGATGGGCGGGCGAGAAGATGGGGGCGGGCCTAGATCGTGGGTAGTTTTTACGGGCAGGCGACCAGATGGGTAGTTTTTTTTTCAACCGCGTGTATACGTATGCCCGGCAGAGCCGTACAATATGAGGTGGGTATACGTTTCTTCTGTATGCCCATTCTGCCCTTCTACGTTTTGGTGGGGGGGGGGGGGGGGGGGGTCTACTGAAGCAAGCCCCTTTTTATTATTGTCTACTCTTTCTGTCTGAGAAAAGCTAATTTAGTTGGTCACACTCTAGCACAAGATTGTGGTATGGAGTCATGGAGGGTTGTCTCTGGGTTGCTACAACAAATAAGCAGGGCGGGCTAATTTTTCTTTTAAGTCTAAGCCATACAATTAAGTATGCATTAGTCTTTTACTCTTTTCGAAAGAAAAATGTAGGCATTAGTCAGTGAAATTTTAGGCTGCTGCAGCGGTACAACTGGTACCGAGATGATGTTGTGAAGTAAACTTTGGAGAAGGAAAGAAAATTTCCTGTGCGCTGCTTGAGTGGACATGCGAGTTTGTGCTTGTTACCTGGGTCGCTCGTCAGTGTCTAGCTGCCTGAGGGCATTTCCGTGGGCCGCGGATGGGTCGCCGCCAATGCAGCTGCTCTGCTCGTGGCGGCTGGTTGCGCCTCCTCCACAATGCTCTGTGCGGTTGTGGCATAGTTTGCTTCTACACTGAACAGGGGCAGACAGCTCCGAGCTGGATGTCAACTAGTGCTGGACCTTAGGATGGATGCGAAGGAGAGGCGCGCATGACACCGTGACTGCTATGTTTCGCTTACAGCAAGCAGTACCATACTGCTAGACAACGAACATAGGCCGGCCGACACTGCCCTTGAGTGGTTTTGAATTATTTTTTCCCTCTTAGATTTTTTATTTGCTCTTTTTAACTCTCAAAAGTGAAAAACGCCAGACACCAGATATTTAAAATCCTACTAAAAACTAAAACTTATATTTTTTAGAAAAATGTTGAGTATCTATTGTAAAAACTATAATGTATATTAAAAACGTTCACCATAAATTAACAGAATGTCCAGTGTGTATTAGTACGAAAATATCCATCGTATACTGGAAAGTGTTCAATGTGTATTACAAAATATACAACTATAATTAGCTAGCTTGTGCTCTCAAGAGAGGAAGACGTACTTCTGAAGCACGCACCATTCAGGCGGATCGCCGCTGGCTATTATGCAAGTGCACCCTCTTGTCAATGAAAAATTATTAACCGGTTGAGATTCTAAATACATTATTTCTTAGAAAACTTTATTCTTGTGTTTCTTTATTTTACTGTTGTTATTTTGTTCCTTTGTTTTCATCTTTGTTCTACTATGTATCAGGTCAATTTCTGTTATGTTTAGACCAAGCCTACATATTTGACGGGCTTCTGTTTTTCAGTTGGAACTGATCGAATGCTCCTCTGAGAAAATAGACTTGACCCCCAAAAAAAAACTGTCATGCAAGTTCATACATACGTACGTACGTGTGTACTGCTTGTTGCATGTTATGGGCTAATGCACTACCAGAAAACGGTCCTAACCCGCGGCCAAAACTATGCCGACGGCTGCCGTCGGCCTACTTGGAGCTATGCCGACAGCCTAGTCCTGGCCGTCGGGCTACCCTGACCTACGCCGACGGCAGCCGTCGGTACAGAACAGCCGTCGGTACAGCTGCCGACACGCCGACAGCAGCCGTCAGCATAAGTGAGCCGTCGGCATTCAGATGGGCCCGGCGACCCCGCCCGTGACCAACGGCTAACGTCGTCAAAACTATGCCGACGGTCGGGACGGGCGGCCGTCGGCATATCTCCGCACGCCATGTCACCGATCCGCGGCATAGCTATGCCGACGGCGGCCGGCGGCATAGACGCCATGTCAGCGATCCGCGGCTCGCAGCGCACCTAAACCCTCTCGTCTCTATGCTGGCATAGTTTTTTTTACAAATTTTTTTACATATGTTTTTATGCTTTTTATGTATTATATGAATATATATGTGGTTTGTATTTTATCCGAGCATGTTAATAATGTGCCGTCATGTTCTTTTGAATATAGGTCTTTATATTTTATTAAAATCAAAAACAGCTATGCCGACATAAGTTTTGTGGCGGTTGCAAACGCCCGGCACCCGTCTCTGGAGTGTGACCCCCTCATGTCCGCGGTGTGCCCCCCTCACGGATGGCGCCGACGCCGGCATCTAGAGGGCGAAAACAGCCGCATCGGGTCTATACAAAGGGGATGTTGCTCCCAAGTGTTTCTATAGGATGACCTACCACAAACGAGTGGTGTTGTGGCATGTCTGAAGAGGCAGCCAGCGTCTCCGGGGTGTGGCCCCCCTCACGGACGGCGCCGCCGCCGGCACCTGGAGGGGGCAAACGGACGCGTCGGGTCTACACACGGAGGGGATCTAGCTGTGGTTTTGGCCGGATGTTGCTCCCAGGTGTCCCTGTGTGCTGACCAAACACAACCGGGTGGAGAGGTCCACTGGTCAAAGCCCGTCCGTGGGAAGTCAAAGGGCTAGATCTCATGGTCAACCGCTCCAGGGTTAGGCGGGACGGGGCCCTGGGGGTAGCAATGCCACCGGAGCGTCGCACCGGCCCCTCATACATGTGGTGTGGTGTTGTGGCATGTCCGAAGAGGCGCCAAGCGTCTCCGGGTGTGGCCCCCCTCACGGACGGCGATGACACAGTAGTAGACGTTCTGCGGTAACGGTGCGGCGTGAATATTATTAAATACTCGAATTGTGATAAAATCATGAGTTTTTTACATGACATGGGCACATGTGCTATAGGAACTATGGTAATTTTTCATAACTTTTGGTGATGGAGAAGTATCCGAACACTTCCCTCTATGCGGACTGCCCTTCGCATGTCTATGACTATGGCCGGCAGCCTCTGTGGGCTAGCATACCGCCAATCTTGCGTACGCGGCTTCTCACAAGTATGAAAGTGTTGTGGCGGTTGCAAAACGCCCGGCACGCGTCTCCGGGGCGTGGCCTCCCAGCTCACGGGCGGTGCCGCCGCCGGCACCTAGAGGGGGGAAACAAACGCGTCGTGTCTACATGGAGGGAATGTAGTTGTGGGTTTGGCCCGGATGTTGCTCCCAGGTGTCCCTCTGTGCTGACCAGACACAACCGGGTGGAGAGGTCCACTGGTCAAAGCCCGTCCGTGGAAAGTCAAAGGGCTAGATATCGTGGTCAACCGCTCCAGGGTTAGGCGGGACGGGGGCCCTAGGGGGTAGCAATGCCACCGGAGCGTCGCACCGGCCCCTCTGAAGGAAATATGCCCTAGAGGCAATAATAAAGTTATTATTTATTTCCTTATATCATGATAAATGTTTATTATTCATGCTAGAATTGTATTAACCGGAAACATAATACATGTGTGAATACATAGACAAACTTAGTGTCACTAGTATGCCTCTACTTGACTAGCTCGTTAATCAAAGATGGTTATGTTTCCTAACCATGAACAAGGTCTTGTTATTTGATTAACGAGGTCACATCATTAGTTGAATGATCTGATTGACATGACCCATTTCATTAGCTTAGCACCCGATCGTTTAGTATGTTGCTGTTGCTATTCTTCATGACTTATACATGTTCCTATGACTATGAGATTATGCAACTCCCGTTTACCGGAGGAACACTTTGGGTACTACCAAACGTCACAACGTAACTGGGTGATTATAAAGGAGTACTACAGGTGTCTCCGAAGGTAGATGTTGGGTTGGCGTATTTCGAGATTAGGATTTGTCACTCCGATTGTCGGAGAGGTATCTCAGGGCCCTCTCGGTAATGCACATCACATAAGCCTTGCAAGCATTGTGACTAATGAGTTAGTTGCGAGATGATGTATTACGGAACGAGTAAAGAGACTTGCCGGTAACGAGATTGAACTAGGTATTGGATACCGACGATCGAATCTCGGGCAAGTAACATACCGATGACAAAGGGAATAGCGTATGTTGTTATGCGGTTTGACCAATAAAGATCTTCGTAGAATATGTAGGAGCCAATATCGGCATCCAGGTCCCGCTATTGGTTATTGACTGGAGATGTGTCTTAGTCATGTCTACATTGTTCTCGAACCGTAGGGTCCGCACGCTTAACGTTATGATGACAGTTATTATGAGTTTACGCATTTTGATGTACCGAAGTTAGTTCGGAGTCCCGGATGTGATCACGGACATGACGAGGAGTCTCGAAATGGTCGAGACATAAAGATTGATATATTGGATGACTATATTCGGACACCGGAAGTGTTCCGGGTGATTTCGGAGAAAACCGGAGAGCCGGAGGGTTACCGTACCCTACCGGGAGAAGTTATGGGCCTTATGGGCCTTAGTGGCGAGAGAGAAGGGCTGCCAGAGGTGGGCCGCGCGCCACCTCCTCCCTGGTCCGAATTGGACTAGGGGAGGGGGGCGGTGCCCCCCCTTTCCTTCTCCCACTCCACCTCTTTCCCCCTCCTAGTAGGAGTCCTACTCCTACTAGGAGGAGGACTCCTCCTTGGCGCGCCACACCTGGCCGGCCGGCCTCCTCGCCTTGCTCCTTTATATATGGGGGCAGGGGGCATCCCAAGACACACAAGTTGATCCACGTGATCGTTCCTTAGCCGTGTGCGGTGCCCCCTGCCACCATATTCCACCTCGATCATATCGTTGTAGTGCTTAGGCGAAGCCCTGCGTCGGTAGAACATCAAGATCGTCAGCACGCCGTCGTGCTGACGGAACTCCTCCCCGAAGCTTTGCTGGATTGGAGCCCGGGGATCGTCATCGAGCTGTACGTGTGCTAAGAACTCGGAGGTGCCGGAGTAACGGTGCTTGGATCGGTCGGATCGGGAAGAATACGTACGACTACTTCCTCTACGTTGTGTCAACGCTTCCGTTGCGATCTACAAGGGTACGTAGATCAGACTCTCCCCCTCGTTGCTATGCATCACCATGATCTTGCGTGTGCGTAGGAAAATTTTGAAATTACTACGTTCCCCAACAGTGGTATCAGAGCCAGGTTTTATGGTTTGATGTTATATGCACGAGTAGAACACAAGTGAGTTGTGGGTGATACAAGTCATACTGCCTACCAGCATGTCATACTTTGGTTCAGCGGTATTGTTGGACGAGACGACCCGGACCAACCTTACGCGTACGCTTACGCGAGACCGGTTCCCTCGACGTGCTTTGCACATAGATGGCTTGCGGGCGACTGTCTCTCCAACTTTAGTTGAACCGAGTATGGCTACGCCCGGTCCTTGAGAAGGTTAAAACGGAGTCTATTTGACAAACTATCGTTGTGGTTTTGATGCGTAGGTAAGATTGGTTCTTGCTTAAGCCCGTAGCAGCCACGTAAAACTTGCAACAACAAAGTAGAGGACGTCTAACTTGTTTTTGCAGGGCATGTTGTGATGTGATATGGTCAAGACATGATATTAAATTTTATTGTATGAGATGATCATGTTTTGTAACTGAGTTATCGGCAACTGGCAGGAGCCATATGGTTGTCGCTTTATTGTATGCAATGCAATCGCGATGTAATGCTTTACTTTATTACTAAACGGTAGCGATAGTCGTGGAAGCATAAGATTGGCGAGACGACAATGATGCTACGATGGAGATCAAGGTGTCGCGCCGGTGACGATGGTGATCATGACGGTGCTTCGGAGATGGAGATCACAAGCACAAGATGATGATGGCCATATCATATCACTTATATTGATTGCATGTGATGTTTATCTTTTTATGCATCTTATCTTGCTTTGATTGACGGTAGCATTATAAGATGATCTCTCGCTAAATTATCAAGAAGTGTTCTCCCTGAGTATGCACCGTTCCGAAAGTTCTTCGTGCTGAGACACCACGTGATGATCGGGTGTGATAGGCTCTACGTTCAAATACAACGGGTGCAAAACAGTTGCACACGCGGAATACTCAGGTTATACTTGACGAGCCAAGCATATACAGATATGGCCTCGGAACACGGAGACCGAAAGGTCGAGCGTGAATCATATAGTAGATATGATCAACATAATGATGTTCACCGATGAAACTACTCCATCTCACGTGATGATCGGACATGGTTTAGTTGATTTGGATCACGTGATCACTTAGAAGATTAGAGGGATGTCTATCTAAGTGGGAGTTCTTAATTAATATGATTAATTGAACTTAAATTTATCATGAACTTAGTACCTGATAGTATCTTGCTTGTTTATGTTGATTGTAGATAGATGGCTCGTGTTGTTGTTCCGTTGAATTTTAATGCGTTCCTTGAGAAAGCAAAGTTGAAAGATGATGGTAGCAATTACACGGACTGGGTCCGTAACTTGAGGATTATCCTCATTGCTGCACAAAAGAATTACGTCCTGGAAGCACCGCTGGGTGCCAGGCCTGCTGCTGGAGCAACACCAGATGTTATGAACGTCTGGCAGAGCAAAGCTGATGACTACTCGATAGTTCAGTGTGCCATGCTTTACGGCTTAGAATTGGGACTTCAACGACGTTTTGAACGTCATGGAGCATATGAGATGTTTCAGGAGTTGAAGTTAATATTTCAAGCAAATGCCCGGATTGAGAGATATGAAGTCTCCAATAAGTTCTATAGCTACAAGATGGGTTCTGTCAGTGAGCATATACTCAAAATGTCTGGGTATAATAATCACTTGATTCAATTGGGAGTTAATCTTCCAGATGATTGCGTCATTGACAGAATTCTCCAATCACTGGCACCAAGCTACAAGAGCTTCGTGATGAA
Organism: Triticum monococcum; assembly: GCA_034509565.1. NCBI lineage: Eukaryota > Viridiplantae > Streptophyta > Magnoliopsida > Poales > Poaceae > Triticum > Triticum monococcum. The sequence goes on from CM067847.1 coordinate 706,066,172, forward strand.
CTATAATATGCAAGGGATGAACAAGACTATTCCCGAGCTCTTCGCAATCCTGAAAGCTGCGGAGGTAGAAATCAAAAAGGAGCATCAAGTGTTGATGGTTAACAAAACCACTAGTTTCAAGAAAAAGGGCAAAGGGAAGAAGAAGGGGAACTTCAAGAAGAACGGCAAGCAAGTTGCTGCTCAGGAGAAGAAACCCAAGTCTGGACCTAAGCCTGAAACTGAGTGCTTCTACTGCAAGCAGACTGGTCACTGGAAGCGGAACTGCCCCAAGTATTTGGCGCATAAGAAGGATGGCAAGGTGAACAAAGGTATATGTGATATACATGTTATTGATGTGTACCTTACTAATGCTCGCAGTAGCACCTGGGTATTTGATACTGGTTCTGTTGCTAATATTTGCAACTCGAAACAGGGACTACGGACTAAGCGAAGATTGGCTAAGGACGAGGTGACGATGCGCGTGGGAAATGGTTCCAAAGTCGATGTGATCGCGGTCGGCACGCTACCTCTACATCTACCTTCGGGATTAATATTAGACCTAAATAATTGTTATTTGGTGCCAGCGTTGAGCATGAACATTATATCTGGATCTTGTTTAATGCGAGACGGTTATTCATTTAAATCAGAGAATAATGGTTGTTCTATTTATATGAGTAATATCTTTTATGGTCATGCACCCTTGAAGAGTCTTCTATTCTTGTTAAATCTCAATAGTAGTGACACACATATTCATAATGTAGAAGCCAAAAGATGCAGAGTTGATAATGATAGTGCAACTTATTTGTGGCACTGCCGTTTAGGTCATATCGGTGTAAAGCGCATGAAGAAACTCCATACTGATGGACTTTTGGAACCACTTGATTATGAATCACTTGGTACTTGCGAACCGTGCCTCATGGGCAAGATGACTAAAACACCGTTCTCCGGTACTATGGAGAGAGCAACAGATTTATTGGAAGTCATACATACAGATGTATGCGGTCCGATGAATATTGAGGCTCGTGGCGGATATCATTATTTTCTCACCTTCACAGATGATTTAAGCAGATATGGTATATCTACTTAATGAAACATAAGTCTGAAACATTTGAAAAGTTCAAAGAATTTCAGAGTGAAGTTGAAAATCATCGTAACAAGAAAATAAAGTTTCTACGATCTGATCGTGGAGGAGAATATTTGAGTTACGAGTTTGGTATACATTTGAAAAATTGTGGAATAGTTTCGCAACTCACGCCACCCGGAACACCACAGCGTAATGGTGTGTCCGAACGTCGTAATCGTACTTTACTAGATATGGTGCGATCTATGATGTCTCTTACTGATTTACCGCTATCGTTTTGGGGATACGCTCTAGAGATGGCCGCATTCACATTAAATAGGGCACCATCAAAATCCGTTGAGACGACGCCTTATGAACTATGGTTTGGCAAGAAACCAAAGTTGTCGTTTCTGAAAGTTTGGGGTTGCGATGCTTATGTGAAAAAGCTTCAACCTGATAAGCTCGAACCCAAATCGGAGAAATGTATCTTCATAGGATATCCAAAGGAAACTATTGGATACACCTTCTATCACATATCCGAAGGCAAGACTTTTGTTGCTAAATTCGGAAACTTTCTTGAGAAGGAGTTTCTCTCGAAAGAAGTGAGTGGGAGGAAAGTAGAACTTGACGAGGTAACTGTACCCGCTCCCTTATTGGAAAGTAGTACATCACAGAAAACTGTTTCTGCGACACCTATACCAATTAGGGAGGAAGCTAATGATGATGATCATGAAACTTCAGGACAAGATACTACTGAACCTCGTAGATCAACCAGAGTGAGATCCGCACCAGAGTGGTACGGTAATCCAGTTCTGGAAGTCATGCTGCTAGATCATGATGAACCTACGAACTATGAAGAAGCGATGGTGAGCCCAGATTCCGCAAAGTGGCTTGAAGCCATGAAATCTGAGATGGGATCCATGTATGAGAACAAAGTATGGACTTTGGTTGACTTGCCCGATGATCGGCAAGCAATTGAGAATAAATGGATCTTCAAGAAAAAGACTGACGCTGATGGTAATGTTACTGTCTATAAAGCTCGACTTGTTGCAAAAGGTTTTCGACAAGTTCAAGGGGTTGACTACGATGAGACCTTCTCACCCGTAGCGATGCTTAAGTCTGTCCGAATCATGTTAGCAATTGCCGCGTTTTATGATTATGAAATATGGCAGATGGATGTCAAAACTGCATTCCTGAATGGATTTCTGGAAGAAGAGTTGTATATGATGCAACCGGAAGGTTTTGTCGATCCAAAGGGAGCTAACAAAGTGTGCAAGCTCCAGCGATCTATTTATGGACTGGTGCAAGCATCTCGGAGTTGGAATAAACGCTTTGATAGTGTGATCAAAGCATTTGGTTTTATACAGACTTTTGGAGAAGCCTGTATTTACAAGAAAGTGAGTGGGAGCTTTGTAGCATTTCTGATATTATATGTGGATGACATATTGCTGATTGGAAATGATATAGAATTTCTAGATAGCATAAAGGGATACTTGAATAAGAGTTTTTCAATGAAAGACCTTGGTGAAGCTGCTTACATATTGGGCATTAAGATCTATAGAGATAGATCGAGACGCTTAACTGGACTTTCACAAAGCATATACCTTGACAAAATTTTGAAAAGGTTCAAAATGGATCAAGCAAAGAAAGGGTTCTTGCCTATGTTACAAGGTGTGAAGTTGAGTCAGACTCAATGCCCGACCACTGCAGAAGATAGAGAGAAAATGAAAGATGTTCCCTATGCTTCAGCCATAGGCTCTATCATGTATGCAATGCTGTGTACCAGACCTGATGTGTGCCTTGCTATAAGTTTAGCAGGGAGGTACCAAAGTAATCCAGGAATGGATCACTGGACAGCGGTCAAGAACATTCTGAAATACCTGAAAAGGACTAAGGATATGTTTCTCATATATGGAGGTGACAAAGAGCTCACCGTAAGAGGTTATGTTGATGCAAGCTTTGACACTGATCCAGACGATTCTAAATCGCAGACCGGATACGTGTTTACATTAAACGGTGGAGCTGTCAGTTGGTGCAGTTCTAAACAAAGCATCGTAGCGGGATCTACATGTGAAGCGGAGTACATAGCTGCTTCGGAAGCAGCGAACGAAGGAGTCTGGATGTAGGAGTTCATATCCGATCTAGGTGTCATACCTAATGCATCGGGTCCAATGAAAATCTTTTGTGACAATACTGGTGCAATTGCCTTGGCAAAGGAATCCAGATTTCACAAGATGACCAAGCACATCAAGAGACGCTTCAATTCCATCCGGGATCTAGTCCAGGTGGGAGACATAGAGATTTGCAAGATACATACGGATCTGAATGTTGCAGACCCGTTGACTAAGCCTCTTCCACGAGCAAAACATGATCAGCACCAAGGCTCCATGGGTGTTAGAATCATTACTATGTAATCTAGATTATTGACTCTAGTGCAAGTGGGAGACTGAAGGAAATATGCCCTAGAGGCAATAATAAAGTTATTATTTATTTCCTTATATCATGATAAATGTTTATTATTCATGCTAGAATTGTATTAACCAGAAACATAATACATGTGTGAATACATAGACAAACTTAGTGTCACTAGTATGCCTCTACTTGACTAGCTCGTTAATCAAAGATGGTTATGTTTCCTAACCATGAACAAGGTCTTGTTATTTGATTAACGAGGTCACATCATTAGTTGAATGATCTGATTGACATGACCCATTTCACTAGCTTAGCACCCCGATCGTTTAGTATGTTGCTGTTGCTATTCTTCATGACTTATGCATGTTCCTATGACTATGAGATTATGCAACTCCCATTTACCGGAGGAACACTTTGGGTACTACCAAACGTCACAACGTAACTGGGTGATTATAAAGGAGTACTACAGGTGTCTCCAAAGGTAGATGTTGGGTTGGCGTATTTCGAGATTAGGATTTGTCACTCCGATTGTCAGAGAGGTATCTCAGGGCCCTCTCGGTAATGCACATCACATAAGCCTTGCAAGCATTGTGACTAATGAGTTAGTTGCGAGATTATGTATTACGGAATGAGTAAAGAGACTTGCCGGTAACGAGATTGAACTAGGTATTGGATACCGACGATCGAATCTCGGGCAAGTAACATACCGATGACAAAGGGAACAACGTATGTTGTTATGCGGTCTGACCGATAAAGATCTTCGTAGAATATGTAGGAGCCAATATGGGCATCCAGGTCCCGCTATTGGTTATTGACCGGAGATGTGTCTCAGTCATGTCTACATTGTTCTCGAACCGTAGGGTCCACACGCTTAACGTTACGATGACAGTTATTATGAGTTTATGCATTTTGATGTACCGAAGTTAGTTCGGAGTCCCGGATGTGATCACGGACATGACGAGGAGTCTCGAAATGGTCGAGACATAAAGATTGATATATTGGATGACTATATTCGGACACCGGAAGTGTTCCGGGTGATTTCGGAGAAAACCGGAGAGCCGGAGGGTTACCGGAACCCTACCGGGAGAAGTTATGGGCCTTATGGGCCTTAGTGGAGAGAGAGAAGGGCTGCCAGAGGTGGGCCGCGCGCCACCTCCTCCCTGGTCCGAATTGGACGAGGGGAGGGGGGCGGCGCCCCCCTTTCCTTCTCCCACTCCACCTCTTTCCCCCTCCCCTACTCCTACTAGGAGGAGGACTCCTCCTTGGCGCGCCACACCTGGCCAGCCGGCCTCCTCCCCTTGCTCCTTTATATACAGGGGCAGGGGGCACCCCAAGACACACAAGTTGATCCACGTGATCGTTCCTTAGCCGTGTGCGGTGCCCCCTGCCACCATATTCCACCTCGATCATATCGTTGTAGTGCTTAGGCGAAGCCCTGCGTCGGTAGAACATCAAGATCGTAATCACGCCGTCGTGTTGACGGAACTCCTCCCCGAAGCTTTGCTGGATCGGAGCCCGGGGATCGTCATCGAGCTGTACATGTGCTAAGAACTCGGAGGTGCCGGAGTAACGGTGCTTGGATCGGTCGGATCGGGAAGAATACATACGACTACTTCCTCTACGTTGTGTCAACGCTTCCGTTGCGATCTACAAGGGTACGTAGATCAGACTCTCCCCCTCGTTGCTATGCATCACCATGATCTTGCGTGTGCGTAGGAAAATTTTGAAATTACTACATTCCCCAACACCCTCATACATGCGAGGTGGTGTTGTGGCATGTCTGAAGAGGTGGCACGCGTCTCCAGGATGTGGCCCCCCTCACGGACGGCGCCGTCGCCGGCACCTCGAGGGGGAAACGGACGCGTCGGGTCTACACGGAGGGGGTGTAGCTGTGGGTTTGGCCCGGATGTTGCTCCCAGGTGTCTCTCTGTGCTGACCAGACACAACCGGGTGCAAAGGTCCACTGGTCAAAGCCCGTACATGGGAAGTCAAAGGGCTAGATCTCATGGTCAACCGCTGGAGGGTTAGGCGGGACAGGGGCCCTGGGGGGTAGCAATGCCACCGAAGCATCACACCGGCCCCCCATACATGCGGCGTGGTGTTATGGCATGTCCGAAGAGGCGGCACGCGTCTCCGGGGCGTGGCCTCCCTCACGGACGGCACCGCCGCCGGCACGTGGAGGGGGGAAATGGACGATTCGGATCTACACGGAGGGGATGTAGCTGTGGGTTTGGACCGGATGTTGCTCCCAGGTGTCCCTCTGTGCTGACCTGACACAACCGGGTGGAGAGGTCTACTGGTTAAAGTCCGTCCGTGGAAAGTCAAATGGCTAGATCTCATGGTCAACTACTCCAGGGTTAGGCGGGACGGGGGCCCTGGGGGGTAGCAATGCCACAGGAGCGTCGCACCGGCCCCTCATACATGCGGGGTGGTGTTGTGGCATGTCCGAAGAGGCGGCACGCGTCTCCGGAGCGTGGCCTCCCTCACGGACGGTGCCGCCGCTGGCACCTGGAGGGGGGAAACGAACGCGTCGGGTTTACACGGAGGGGATGTAGCTATGGGTTTGGCCCGGATGTTGGCACCAGGTGTCCCTCTGTGCTGACCAGACACAACCGGGTGAAGAGGTCCACTGGTCAAAGCCCATCCGTGGGAAGTCAAAGGGCTAGATCTCGGGGTCAACCGCTCCAGGGTTAGGCGGGACGGGGGCCCTAGCGGGGGTAGCAATGCCACCAGAGCGTCGCACCGGCTCCTCATACATGTGGGGTGGTGTTGTGGCATGCCCGAAGAGGCGGCACGCGTCTCCAGGACATGCCCCCCCTCACGGACGGCGCCGCCGCCGGCACCTGGAGGGGGAAACAGACGCGTCGGGTCTACACGGAGGGGATGTAGCTGTGGGTTTGGCCCGGATGTTACTCACTTGACGAACTAAGCTACCCCGCCCCCACCCGCACCCCCACCGTCGTCGACCCCCTCCCCCTTCACTCACCTGACGAACTAAGCTCCAGATCGAGCATGCGAGGGGGCGGCCATGGTGCTACCGTACCCGCGACCAGGCCACGGCCTTGGCGGACGAAGTTGCTCGAGTTCGGCGCCTCCCCTCCCCTCCCCTTTGTGTGGTTTCGGGAGAGGAGAGGGCCGAGCGGTTAAAAAATAAAAAATCTATATGAAATAATAATACATAAAAAACATAAAAAAGGAAAAATATTACTATAAAAAAATTAAAATTCTATATGAAATAAAAAAGGATAAATATAACTATTAGAAAACATTAAAAAAATTATATAAAATAAGAAAAGGAAAAATAAAAATATGCCGACGGCAATAGCTGCGGCCATATGGAAGGCGCTACGCAGATCGGTGATGTGGCTAATAAAAAAGAAAATAAATAAATATATGCCTACGGCTAAGCCGTCGGCATAGGAGCCACGTGGCGTCCTCACCTATGCCGACGGCTTAGCCGTCGGCATAGTCAACCTTATCCATTCGTCGGGCAACCCCCTCCACTCATTCTCTCATCCCCCCCGACCCCGACATGTGCCGCCACCGCACCCCCCGACCCTGACCTGCGTCGCCGCCGCAGCCCCACCCCGACCTGCGCCGCCGCCGCCGCATTCTCCCCCGCCCCCTGCCGCCTCCCATTCCACCACGCCCCCTGCCGCCGACACCGCACACCCCACCCCTACCGCCGCCCTCCCCCGCCTCCACACCCGCGTCGCCGCCCCCGCCTCCACACCCGCCGTCGCTGCCGTCTCCACCCGCCGTCGCTCCGGCCTTCTCCCGACCCCGAAGCCGCCCCGGCCTCCCCCGACCGCGCGCCGGCCGCGGCTCTTGTAGCCGGTCGCGGCTCCTGTTGGCCCTTGTGTCGGGCGCCCCTGCTTCTCCGTTCGGCCCCATCTCTCCCGTCCCCGACCGCCCCTGCCTCACCATCCCCTCCACCGCCGCGCCCCCTGCCACGCCCCTCTCGGTGAGCTACGAATTTTTTTATCATTTTTTTGCATTTTTTGCTACTGTTGGATGGATGAATGAATGCATGGATGGATGTTGGATGTTAGATTGTTAGGTTAGATGTTGGATGTTAGGTTGTTAGGTTGATATATAGGTGAATGCTGGATGTTAGGTTGTTAGGTTGCATTATTTTTATCATGATGATCTTGTCATTTGAGATGTGCTCCAAAATTGGTATAAGATGAGTGGTTATTTTTATCATGATGATCTTGTCAAAAAAATTGAACCGGACAAAATTTGACACCTGATGAAATTTGAATTTTTTTCATAGTTTTAAGTGTCAATGCTTAATGTTAAGTAGCTATGTGAGATGTGCTGCAAAATTAGGATATGATGAGTGGTTATTTAATCATGATGATCTTGCTAAAAAAATTGAGGGACAAATTTTGACACTTGACGAAACATGATTTTTTTTCATAGTTAAAAGTATCAATGCTTAATGTGAGGTGATGACATAATTTTTTTTCACTCGGTGTAATTAACAGGATTTGTGGTGTTCCATCTTCGTGGATTGATCGTCGACGTTGGAGGTGTTGGTCCACAATCGTCCCTCCTTTGATCGACTACGTCCTCTACTGTAGAGGGTGAGCTACAAATCCACCATCACCTCCTACCCGCTTTTTTCCATGTCACTAGATTAAATTTTCACATCAAGTCACGTAACCTAGGTCTCCCGTCCGAAAGGGTTGCATCGATAAATATGCATTCAATTGCATATTGATTGCATATTTATCACCGCACCTCTTTCGGATTGTCCAGCGCTTTCCACAGACAGCCCGAGGATATGTAGATTGGGTACGTTGTTCATGCTCTACCCCATTCCGAGACAGGATTTCGGTGGCGCCTCCCTGTTGTTCTCCGGATGCACATTCTCTCGGCATTTTCCCTAGACATGTATTTGGAGAACAGCGGGGAGGTGCTGCCGAAATTTTGTCTCGGAATGGGGTAGAACATGGACAACGTACTCAATCTACACATTCTCGGGTGGGATTAGGACCCATCTTTACCTATTAGAGATGTAGGTGGATTAAATGTCATTTCTCGTCAACCTTGTAAAAAATAAAATATTGATGTGAGTAATTTAAATGAATCCTTAATTTTGTTGTGTGGCTTCCAATAAAGCAGAGATGGCAGATAATCAGTGGATGTATAGTGGGTTTTTCCGTCGGAATCAAGTAACAACAGAGTGGGTCGAGAAAACTGATGTGTTTTTGAAAGAGATATTCCATAGTCCAATGAGGATTGTGCCAGAATGCCCGTGTGCCAAATGTAAGAGACGTATGCGCAGAGATAAGAGTGAGATGACTAAGCACCTTCGCATGCATGGATTTATGCCCAACTTTAATATGCCAATAAACTTTGCCCAGCGGGACCGTGGTAGAGAGGAGGTGATACGACAACGCGTCGCTGGTTATGAGGACGATGAGGTTAGAGACATGCTAGATGATGTCTTTGCTGCACAACCGACACCTCCGTCACATTTAGCGAATGAACCGGAGGAGTCGGAGGAAACCGCAAAGGCCTTCCTGGATATCTTGGCCTCGTCAAAGAAACCTCTCTATGAGGGTGCCAAGCTGTCTGTGCTGGATGCCATCTCGCAACTGATGGCAGTCAAGGCTGAGTACGGCTGTAGCCGAGGTTGCTTCGAAGCATTTCTGGGAGTATGGGCTAACAACCTGCCTGAGGGCCATGAACTGCCGAAAACCATGTACGCTACGAAGAAAATCATGAAGGCGCTCTCCATGGACTATGAGAAAATACATGTTTGTCCAAAGAATTGCCTTTTGTTTAGGCATGAGTATGCGGATGACAACTACTGTAGGAAGTGCGGTTCCTCTCGGTATATTGAGGTGGTCGATGAGCATGGTCAGAAGCAGCAGCTAAAAATCCCTGTGAAGGTTCTTCGGTATCTTGATGTTTTAAAAAGACTGCAGCGCCTTTTCATCACCGAGGAGTCTGCCAAAATGATGAAGTGGCACAAGGAAGGGAAAAGGTACAATCCAAAAAAAATTGTACATCCATCAAAAGGTGAAGCATGGAAGTCATTCGATATAGAGTACTCGGAGGAAGCAGCCGAGGCTGGGAATGTCAGACTTGCTATAACAGGTGATGGGTTCAATCCATATGGTATGTTGTCGAATCCATACAGTTGTTGGCACGTATTTTTTATTCCGCTCAATCTCCCTCCCGGCGCCATAATGCAACGCAAGACCATGTTCCTGTCGCTTATAATTCCGGGGCCTGAATATCCGGGGAAGAATTTGAGTGTGTTTATGCAGCCGTTGGTGGATAATTTGCACCATTCTTGGTACTTCCCGAGGTTGACATACGACCAGCATCTGCAAAAAAAATTCTTGATGAAAGTTTGGCTACAGTATTGCATGCATGACTTTCCCGACTATGCCCTGTTCTGTGGATGGTGTACAAGTGGAAAGATGCCTTGCCCAGTGTGCATGCAAGCCTTGATTTTCATTTGGTTGAAGAAGGGTGGAAAGTATGTTGCCTTTGACCTGCATCGACAGTTCCTCCCTCTAGACCATCCTGATAGGGAAGACAAGAAGAACTTCACAAAAGGCAAAGTTGTCCATGAAGTAAACGAGATTCCAATGTTTTCTGGTGCGGATGTGCTTGCTCAGCTGAAAGCTCTTAAGCCTGCCGGCGAAGGGAAAGGCAAAGGCAAAGCCACAGGCGAAGACGAGGGCGAGGGCAAAAGAAAAGGTAAAGGGAAAAAATGTTTTGAAGTTTATGGTGAGACGCACAATTGGACTCACATTACCCCCTTCACGCAGCTTCCCTATTTTAAGGACCTCAAACTTCCATACAACATCGACGTGATGCATACCGAAAAGAATGTCACAGAGTCCCTTTTTTGCACGATCCTCAACATTCCTGATAAGACAAAGGATAATGTTAATGCTAGAGTCGATCAACAAAATATTTGTGATAGACCACGTCTACACATGCAGCCTCCCACAGGCAGTCGAAAATCTTGGTTCAAGCCAGATGCTGACTTCGTACTTAAAAAGGATCATAAGATGGAGGCATTGAAGTGGCTGAAACACGTCATGAAGTTCAGTGATGGTTATGCGTCGAATATAAGTAAGGGGGTCAATCTTTCAATGGGCAAAGTGACCGGGCTCAAGAGTCATGACTATCATGTATGGATTGAGCGGATTATGCCGGTGATGGTTCGGGGCTATGTTCCCGAGCGTGTCTGGCGTGTGCTTGCAGAGTCAAGCCATTTCTTCCGCACGCTTTGTGCTAAAGAAGTATGTCCTGAGAAGATAAAAGAAATGCATCATAAGGCGCCGGAGTTGATATGCAAGCTAGAGAAGCTCTTCCCGCCAGGCTTCTTTACTCCGATGACACATCTCATTTTGCACCTCGCAAACGAGGTATTGTTGGGGGCCCTGTGCAGAATCGTTGGCAGTACGATCCTGAGAGACAGAACAAGCATCTGAGACAAAAATGTGGAAACAAAACTAAGATTGAAGCTTCCATAGCTGAGGCAGTTATCCTAGAGGAGGTGGCAGACCTCAGGACAGCCTACTATCTGGACCATGTTCCCACGTTGCACAATAAGGTGTCTCGATACAATACAGAAGAACCCAAGTATAAACCCAAGTTGCCTCTATTCATCGGGCAAGGTGGCCGGGCTGGATGCTCGACACCTTATCTCATGCCACGAGATGAGTGGGAGGATGTCATGTTCTATATCTTGCACAACATCAAGGAAGTTGAGGATGAGTGGATGAGGTAATACCTTTGCACCATTCTTTTAGTCAATTCATTATGTTCACTTTGCCTAGTTCTTATACCACTTTTCTTATTGTAGTCGATTCGTTGATGAAGAGTGGACGGGAATGTTGCTTCCTACTAAAGCAGAGGCACTTGCTCTTCTCCGAAAGGGTGCTGATGGAAGGAAAAATTTCGTTGTGTGGTTCATGGAGAAAGTAATTTTTCACACTTCCCTATTACCTATTTCACCATACAATTCCAATTAAACTCATGCACCCTATAATTTCAATTAAACTTGTAGGGAAATGGTCCGAACGAATCAATGGATGAAGAATTGAGATGGGTTTCCATGGGTTTTGACCCTACCATCATGACATGCCAGAAGTATGATGTGAATGGGTATCGCTTCCATATAGAGGAGCACCAGAACAGTTGCCCTGATCCCAAAACCATAAATACCGGAGTCTTCATTGAAGGAGATAATAAAGTAGATTACTACGGAATAGGGTAGGAAAAATATGCGACCTTACATTCAAACGTGGGCGCGAACCCCTAAGTCTCACTGTGTTCAAATGCCGATGGTTCAACCCCAAAAAGGGTCTGAGACATATGCCTTCTGTTGGTTTAGTTGAAGTTAAACCATCAACCGTCTATGCCGGAGCTGATCTCTTTATCGCCGCTACCCAGGCCACACAAGTATATTTTCTGCCTTACCTATGCCAGAAAGAGTACCTAAAGGGTTGGGAAGTTGTGTTCAAGGTGTCGCCACATGGTAAGCTACCGGACCCGAACGATGATGATTACTACAACATAAACCCCATGACATACGAGGGAGTGTTGTTTCAAGAGGAACATGATGACGTGGTCCGAAACAACGAGGATGATGACTTGGGTTATGTTGACCTGAACCCAAACGACGACGCACGGATTGATGGTGAGGCAGTTGTGAATCAAAGAGACATAATTATGCTTGAAAAGTTAAATGAAGACGCTGACGATGAGGAAGAGCCTCCACCTCCGTCAGACAACGAAGACGATATGCGTGATAGTGATGATGAGACCGGTCGACAAATAGATTACAATAGTGATGATTCATATGGGTTCTAGAAAATGTAAGTTATTTTAATGATCATTACAATAGTATGCTTAATGTGCTCTTCTGTTATTAATGTTTTTCCTGTATGCTTGTTTATTTGATATCCTTACTAATTGTTTATTCTCTTCTTAATGCAGGTTTGCTAATCATGGGAAAGTCCAGCGGCGCCAGTTTCCTTAGTAAATTCAAAGGACTTACTCGGAGTGGACGAGCCCACAAGGTTCCCTCCCGACTACGCGGGGATGACACCTCACAGGGAGGTGGAGAGGTCGGGGGAGGAGACCCTAGAGCAGGAGGAGGTGGGGGGAGAGGCAGCCGGGGCAAAAAACTTCAGGCCGTGTCCGAAATAGTAGGGTCTTCTTCAATGCCCTCCTATATTGAGGCACCTTCTGAGTCTGAGGAGGAGGAGTATGCCCCTAATGGCGAGGAGGAGGAGGAGGAGGAGGATGGTGAGGAGGAGGGCGAGGAGGATGAGGCCGAGGAGGAGGGTGGTGGAGGGGAGGTTCACCCCGAGTTGTGGGGTGACTTGCCACCGGGTGCTCCGCAGGGGTGGCTGCGTGGTACTGCCGGAGTACCTACACCACCTTCTATCGAGGTGCACAAGTGGCTCATTGAACCTGCGGGGACAGAGTAAGTGCCTCTCAATCATATTTTCAACACATGACAACATTTTCTTATTGTACACATGGCAATCCTTTGATTTTTTTTGCAGTAACTGGATCCTTCACGGAAAGGGCCATAAACTAAATGGCCTTATCACTGTCCTGCTGAAGTAGTTTTGGCCTGGCCTATTCTTCCCGCGGCCAGACAGGGACCCGCAGCTGCGGGTTTTGGCCACAAGCTGGGCCCACTACGAGGCTTGCAGCAACACGGAGTACGGGACGGCCGCTAAGGCCGTGATCACCAAATTTTGGGTAAGTTCTCTTCTGAATCACTTGTCTTCAGTTTAGTTCATAGTTTATCATTGAATCACTCAACTCATGCCTTGTTTGCTTCTGGTTTATGCATGATTGCAGCAACTCTATAGAGTTCTTGACGAGCACAAGGTCAGAGCCGACGTGGTCTTGCTTGCGGCTGCGAAGAAGAAAGCTCGTCAGTTGCAGTACGAGGTGCGATGGGTTGCCGTCTCGCAGTACTACCACATCTACCTGCAACAAAAGATGACCAAAACTCAAGCGCAGAGGCAACGACTTACTTTGAACAGGGAGCAGTTCATGATGGTAACTATTACTAACTTTTCATTGTTTCAAGCAGTCAACTATATGTTTCGTGCTCACATGTCATGCTTCCAAAATTTGCATAGGTTGTTCCTCATTGGTGCTATGGAAGGCATGACGGATGGGCGAGTTTGGTGGATAGGTGGCTCGGCGACGATGCAAAGTTTGCTGCCAAGAGCATCAAGGCCCGGGCTAACCGTGGAAAAGACGGGACACACGTCCAAGGAAACAGGAACCACTGGGGCTTCAAGGTCATGAAGGTATATCTATATGCATGATGCATTTTTGTTCTTCTTTATCGTCATGTTCTTATGTACGGCTAACTTCTGTTTGACGTTGCAGGAGGACAAGTTGAAGAGGCCGCTCCCAAACATTGAGTCGTGGAAGCTGGCCCGCGAGCGGAGTGATCCCAAGGACGGCGAGAGCCAGTACTACGGCAAGACCGATGAGCACCTGGAGTCTTACACTCAAAACTATCATAAGTTGCATCCGGATGTTCCTGTTCCCGAGGTCGCCCAGTCTTAGATCAACGACACGACGGTGGTGGCCATCCAGGGGAAGTCACATGGCCGGTATCCGTGTTTCGATGGCTTGATCACTCCTTCGATCTCGTACACACGGCTTCGGGCTACCAACCCGAGCCAGTTAGAGAGTACGGGGCGTTCACAGACTCCCTTAGCCCGCCAGCATGCTGTAAGTACTTCCCCTTTATCTTCTTTCTCTCTAGCATTCTCAGTTTATTTTCAGCATCGCTCACTTAGAAACAACCTAAATTATGTAGGCATATAAGGCCTTTGTCGAGCATAGGAATCTCGAGGTACGAGAGTACTTGCAACGAGTGAAGGCAAACGATGATTACAACCGTCAGATGATGACGGTTAGTTTTGCCCTCTTAAAACCATGCTAATTTTTTGCACTTTCATTCCTTCTGACCTTCTAATTTGCTTGTTTAACTAACATCCAGGCTATGTTGGCGTCTTGGACTAACCGCACGAGTCCACCACAAATGGGACCCCCACCACCACCTGTGGGAGAACCCCCACATGTGCCCACGTTCGATGAATGGGTGGCACTAGGCAGTGATAGTCCGGTTAGTACATTTGCCTAACTACTGACAAACTAGTTCTCGTTCATTCAACACTATCATATCATATTTACCGTTAGAATCTTCTCTCAAACATGTAGGGGACCGGTGGCTCGACTCATGCTTCGTCGACCCCAGTCACTCCGATCTGGCAGAGTGATGGTGGTCGCGGTGGCGGTTTTGGCGGAGCTGGTCTTGGCAGTGGTGGTTTTGGCGGAGGTGGTCTTAGCGGTGGTGGTTTTGGCGGAGGTGGTCTTGGCGGCGGTGGTTTTGGCGGCGGCGGTCTTGCTTGATGTTGATGATGATACTCGTGCATGTGGCCATCGTGCCATACCTTTCATGTCCTACTTATGTTTCATGTCTTGCACTACTTATGTTCATGAACTTTCGCCGGTGATGATCTTTACATGATGAACTTGAGTATGTTTAAATGATGATGATGAACTTGAGTATGTTTAGATGATGAACTGTCATATTTCTGCATAACTCCATATTTTTCTCCTTTGAAATGTTGTCAAATGAATTGAAATAGAGAAAGCAGGGAAAAAAACTATGCCTACGGCAAAGTCGTCGGCATAGATGGCCCAGGACTTCCCAATGCGTGCCATGTGGCAGGGCTCTGCCTACGGCAAAGCCGTCGGCAGCCAGGAGGCACCAGGCGGCGATACGTGGCATGGCTATGCCTACGGCAAAGCCGTCGCATAGATTTTGTCTATGCCGACGGATTTGCCGTAGGCATAGCCCTGCCACCACGAGGCACCACGGAAAGCCACATGGCAGAGGTCTGCCGACGGCTTTGCCGTCGGCATATCCCTGCCACATGGCTTCCCGTGATTCGTCAGCGCTTTTGACGGCGCCGTTCGTTGCCATGAGGCGAAAAACACTGCCGACGGCTAAACTATGCCGACGGCCGAGCGTCAGCCGTCGGCATAGGGACCTATGCCGACGGCTATACTCTGCCGACGGTCTGACAAGACTACGCTGACGTGATCTACGCCGACGAGGCTATGCCGACGGCAGCCATAGGCATAGATCTATGCCGACAGGAAATGACCTAGGCCGTCGGCATAGGCCGCGAGTCCAGTAGTGATGGACGGCTAACTAGTTAGCCAGGCAACGAACTAGCCCAATTCATCACCTTACCTATGTGTGGCCTGTACATGCAGCCAAACACCAGACCACGATATTGCATGTGTTACGGCCGGCCTGCCCTGTACTCTACTGATTTGAAAGAAAGAAAAACAATCGACTGATCCAAATTGGTGTAAGTCAATCAATTCTCATAGAAAATCAACTGATCCAAATTGGTGCAAGTCAATTCTCATAGAAAATCGACTTGTCCCAATTAATTTTTCAGGCGACTTGGGCCTACCCAGTCCCATCCACAAATCAGTAGATGTAGTACGTGGAGGACTCAGCAGCACACTGTCGCCGCTCAAGCGATGGACCAATTCAAGGCCACACCAGCCATGCAATCAAACTACTACTAGTCTGTAAATCTAGAACGCACGAAAAGTAGTAGAGCTCATGGTCATAGGTTATTAATATGCCGGGGATCACCGCGAGAGATCATATTTCTTCCTACACGTCTCTATTTTTCACTTGCGTGCAATTCAACATTCCTGAGAATTCACCGGGGAACGGATGTGCTCCACCATGTCACTGATCACTTCCACTTTCGTATCCCTTGCCGTTTGCTTCGCCCCTGCAGTTGGTGCAGCGGCCACAGTCTCGGCGCGGCGTCCGCTGCGGGGCAACGACACGCTGGTCTCGGCACAGTGCAAGTTCGAGCTCGGCCTGTTCAGCCCCGCTGGCAGCTCCGACAGCAGGCTCTACCTCGGGATCTGGTACAAGAACATCCCCGTCCAGACCGTCGTGTGGGTCGCCAACCGCGTGACTCCCTTGTCTACCGTCGCCTCCACCGAGCTCCGTGTGTCCCCTGATGACGGCAACCTCGAGCTTGTTGGTCCCACCAGCACCTCCTCCTCGCCGGTCGTCGTGTGGTCTTCGAACCTGTCGTCATCATCGGGCTCTAACACAGCAGAAATCCGCGACAACGGCAACCTGGTCCTTGTGGACGGCGGCAACTCCTCCAACGTGATGTGGCAGAGCTTCGACCACCCCACGGACACGCACATCTCGGGGGCATGGCTCGGTGAGAACAAGCTCACCGGCGAGTACCAGGCGCTGACATCGTGGCGGAACGCCCAAGACCCCGCGCTGGGGATGTTCACCGACACGATGGACCCCAGTGGCACCAACGATTTCCTCTTCATGTGGAACCGGTCCCGTATGTACTGGCACACCGGCGTCTGGACCGGCCGCATCTTTGCGGCCACACCGGAGGCGACGAGAAACGACCTCTTCAACCAGACGTATGTCGATACGCCGGCATATCGGCGCGTCACCAACGTACTCTACGACAACGCGACCATCACACGCACGGTGCTCGATCTCACCGGCCAAGCAAAACTGTACATCTGGGCTCTCAGCGACTGGAGTGGTGGCTGCCACCGGAGCATACCGCTCACGTGCGCGCGCAACGGTTCGACGACAGACGGGTTCCTAGCGCTGCCGGAAGTGAAGCTCCCCGAAGACTCGCTCGCAGTGGCTGCCGCCCGGAGCGAAGCAGAGTGCAAGTCCACTTGCCAAAAGAACTGCTCTTGCCAGGCCTACGCCTTCTCGGTCAGGGGGTGCGCCCTCTGGCACGGGGAGCTCCGCAATCTTCAGCAACTCTACATGGACTCCGGCGTCTCTGGGTCAGACCTCTATCTCCGGCTTTCAGAAACAGGATTGCAAGATCTGCATGGCGCAGAGAGGAAGAAATGGAGAAGAACATTATGTCTTGTTCTTGCCATCCCATTGGCCAGTGTTGCAGCATTGGGCGCGACGGCCATACTAGCCTGGAGGATTCTTCTTGCTCGTACGAGAAGACTCGCTAGTACGACAAACGGGAATGGTTGCTCATTGGCCGTGTATAGTTACGGCGACCTTCGTGCTGCCACGAAGAACTTCTCAGAGCGACTGGGTGGCGGCGGCTTCGGCTCGGTGTACCACGGTGTCCTGGAGCAGCAAAAGGGAGACAACAGGACCCATGTCCTGGTGGCGGTCAAGAAGCTGGAAAGCCTTGGACAAGGCGACAAGCAGTTTCGGACGGAGGTGAGCACGCTGGGCTGCATCCAGCACGTGAACCTCGTCCGGCTCCTCGGCTTTTGCTCGTCCGGGGAGGAGAAGATGCTCGTCTATGAGTATATGTCAAGAGGCTCCCTCAACGGCCTCCTCTTTCGCGATGGTGCATTCCTGAGCTGGCATGATCGGTACTACATCATGGTCGGCATGACGAGATGGCTGGCCTACCTGCACCTTGGCTGCCATGAGTGCATCATACATTGTAACATCAAGCCCGAGAACATCCTGCTGGATGAGGATATGTCCCCGAGAATCGCCGATTTTGGGTTGGCAAAGCTGGTTAGGAGGGACTTCAGCCGCGCGTTGACCACGATGCAGGGCACCATCGGGTACCTGGCGCCAGAATGGATCTCCGGGCAGCCTATCAGTGCCAAGGCGGATGTCTACAGTTTCGGGATGGTGCTCTTCGAGCTCATCTCTGGACGACGAAACTCTGAGGGGTACAGTGAAGTGGAGGCGGCAGAGAGCGGGAATAGTGATTTGTGGACCTTCTTCCCGGTGTGGGCAGCCGGAAAGATTGTTGAAGGGGAGGTGGACGTCGTGGCTGACCCGCGGTTGCATGGCCAGGTGAGACCTGAGGAGCTAGAGCGGGCGTGCAGGGTGGCGTGCTGGTGCATCCAGGACGAGGAGGCGTCGCGGCCGACCATGGCGCAGGTCGTGTAGGTGTTGGAGGGCATGGTCCATGTCCACGCGCCACCGGTGCCGCGAGTGCTACAGCACATCGTCACATGAGGTCACATAATTTACACGCCGCGGCCGCCCAAATCTTTTGATGAGTGAGTGAATCGATTTTAGAAGAGGACAATTGTACGAGCGTACACGTCATATGTGCCGACTGAAATGACTGGTTTCATCGCCACAAAGACTTGTAGACACTTTGGGAACGTCGATGGTGATACAGAGAATTATCGTGCCATTCAAGAATTTTGAGGACCGCCACCGGTGAGATGAAAAATTGTTCTAATACTATGTTTCCCACCAGGATGATTTGTATGGTCTCGAAATTATCTAGTGAGGCTACGATTCAAATATTGTACAAATCAAAGTTTGTTTACACCCCAACCGTTACTTAAGCGAGACAGTATAGTCTTTTTTGATCAAAAGGGGTTTCCCCCCATCTCATTATTATTAGGAAAACGGGGCTACGCAAGTTTCCATGACTGTTACAAGCGATCGGGTCTACCCGAAATGTTAGACCGGAGAACATAGCAATGCAAAGCTGCGGCCTAAACGCGCTAAACTGAACCGTATCATCCAACTGCCAACGAGAGCGTCTAATGCCACGCAGGGCAAACAACAAAACCATCAGCCAAACCAAAATAGAAAGTTTCACAGAGAATAGAGTGACCACCAGCCCCCCTTTTCCTCAAATCAGCCTGAGTGAGCCTTCGTCACTCTGCCCCGGGTCTTCTTCATGCACGCTCTCAATTCCCAACCTAGTCGATCCTGAGCAGCTTACTTCTTCGCCGGTCCAGGAGCTGGAGGCAGCGTTGTAGCAGCATTCATTGATCACCCTCAGGAAGAATCTTCCATTGATATAGAGACGAGCTGATCTTCTCCAAGATCACTCGAGTGCTTGTCCACGGCACGCCCTGAAAACAAATATTATTACGCATAGTCCAAATGCCCCAAATGGCAGCAACACAAGCAATATTGACGACAACTTTCTTGTTGTTCATACTTCAAACCGAAGACAACTCACACTATAAAAAAAGACACTTTCGTGATGATACGTGTCTGTCACAGTAGGTCACGTTTTCTGTCATGCATTTACACCCATGACAATTTTATGACAGAATCAAGATAGTCATACCTATATTGTTGTAGAAGTGTTCCATGACATTACCAAAAATATCATCACGGAAGTGTCCACTGCCATGACAATAAACCGCGCGTCATAGAAGTGCTTTGGTCAAGGGTGACCGACACGTGACATCCACCGTAACGGCTCGCCGTTATGCTATCAGATCCGGTTTTGGATCCGATAACCCGTTAACAGCCCCGACCAATGGGGATTTTCCACATGTAAAATCATCATTGGTTGGAGGAAACACGTGTCGGCTCACCGTTAGGATAGATATCATCCACTCATTGGACCGAACGCGCCTATGATACATCGACACGTGACACTGCCCAACAGAGGCCCATTCCTGTGAAAAGGCCGGCCCGTTTGACTTGATCAAAAGGCCGGCCCATTTGGGAATGTCTTCATTCGTCTATGTTCATGTGTTTACGTGTTGTATCCTTTCGATCTACGCTTCTCTTCGTCGGTGACGGTTGCTCTTCTGATGCACTGGTCCTACGGATCTTTAGCAGAACGACTTCCTGACTGTCTACTAAAACAAGGATTACTCGGTTCTAATAAGGAAGGGGCGAAGAAGGGGTGGCGCCTTCAGCCCACTCTAATGGTAGTAGTCTTCGCTTGGTGGTCTACGGATCTAAATGTATTTCTTACAGTGTTGCTAAGTCTCAGTCGAGTAAGACTTCATTAAGTCTCAGCTGATGCTACATCCATAAGATCTTACTTTAAGATCTGTACAAAATTTTCTTTCAGTTTTTTATTTTTCTCTCTGTACATTATCTCACTGACTAAGATTTGATTAAATCTCAGTCGACTGAGACCGTCACCCTTTATTTTTTATTTCTGGTGTTTCTTTACCACCTTAACAAGGTGATGAATAGACCGAAGTTATCCTAAAAAATCAGTAGATGTAGTACGTGGAGGACTCAGCAGCACATGTCGCCGCTCAAGCCATGGACCAGTTCAAGGCCACACCAGCCATGCAATCAAACTACTACTAGTCTGTAAATCTAGAACGCACAAAAAGTAGAAGTCGTCATAGGTTATTAATATGCCGGCCAGGCCAAGCACTGTCGTGGCCAAAGTAGTTTCGGATCATACTTCCTCCTACCCGCCGTCTCTGTTTTCCACCTGCGTGCAAGCTCCATAGAGAATTCGCCGGCAAACGTAACGGCACCACCATGTCACTGATCATCATGGCCAGGTTCGTAGCCCTTGCTTTTTGCTTCACAACTGCAGTGGGTGCAGCGGCGACAGTCTCGGCGCGGCGTCCGCTGCGGGGCAACGACACGCTGGTCTCGCCACAGGGCAAGTTCGAGCTCGGCCTGTTCAGCCCTGCTGGCAGCTCCGACGGCAGGTTCTACATCGGGATCTGGTACAAGAACATCCCTGGACAGACCATCATCTGGGTCGGCAACCGCGCGAGTCCTCTGTCTGGCCTCGCCTCCGCGGAGCTCCGGGTGTCCGACGCCGATGGCAACCTCGAGCTCGTCGGTCCCACCTCTGCCTCCGGATCGCCGGTGGTCGTGTGGTCATCGAACCTGTCTTCGTGGTCACCAGGCTCGAACAACACGGCGGAGATCCGCGACAACGGCAACCTGGTCCTTGTGGATGGTGGCAACTCCTCCAACATATTGTGGCAGAGTTTTGACCATCCGACGGACACGCAGGTGCCGGACGCCTGGCTCGGGGAGAACAAGCTCACCGGCGAGTACCAGGCGCTGACATCCTGGCGGAACACCCAAGACCCCGCGCCGGGAATGTTCACCGACATGATTGACCCCAGCGGCAGCAGCGAGTTCTTCTATCTGTGGAACCGGTCCCGCGTGTATTGGCGGACCGGCGTCTGGATGGGGCGTGTCTTTGCAAAGCTACCAGAGGCGGCGAGGAACTTCCTCTACAACGTAACATACGTTGAGACGCCGGCTTACCGGCGCCTCACCAATGTCCTCTACGACAACGCAACCATCACACGCGTGGTGCTCGAGGTCGCAGGCCAGACGAATATATATATCTGGATGCCCACGAGCCAGAGCTGGCAACTATTGTGGACCGCGCCCACCTTGCAGTGCGACGTGTATGCGCTCTGCGGCGCGTTTGGCGTCTGCGACCAGAAGAACCAGCTGCCGTGCCGGTGCTCGCCTGGGTTCGCTCCGGTGTCGAAGGGGGACTGGATACTCAACGACTGGAGTGGTGGGTGCCGCCGGAGCTCACCGCTCACGTGCGCACGCAACGGGTCGACGACGGACGGGTTCTTTGCCCTGCCAAACATGAATCTCCCCGATGACTCAATTGTCCTAGGCGCTGCCCAGAGCAAAGTAGAGTGTGGATTGGCTTGCCTAAAGAACTGCTCTTGCCAGGCCTACGCCTTCTCCGCTGGGGAGTGCACCATCTGGCATGGAGAGCTCCGCAATCTTCAGGGACTCTATGCAGACTCCGGTAGCCCCGGGTCAGAACTGTATCTCCGGCTTTCAAAAAGAGGATTGCAAGATCTCCACAGCGTAGACATGAAGAAAAGGGGGAATAAGTTATGGGTTGCCCTTGGCATCACATTGTCTAGTGTTGTAGCATTGGGCGCATCCTTCATACTAGCCTGGAGGATTCTTCTTTCCCGCAGGAAAGTGGCCAGTACGGCAAACGAGATTGGATGCTCCTTGGCCGTGTACAGTTACAGTGAACTCCGTGCTGCCACGAAGAACTTCTCGGAGCGGCTGGGTGGTGGTGGCTTCGGATCAGTGTACCTTGGTATCATAAAACAACAGAAGGGACACAATACGACACATGTCAATGTGGCAGTCAAGAAGCTAGAAAGTCTTGGGCAGGGAGACAAGCAGTTTCGGACGGAGGTGAGCACACTAGGCTGCATCCAGCACGTGAACCTCGTCCGACTCCTTGGGTTCTCCTCGTCGGGCAACCAGAAGATGCTTGTCTACGAGTACATGCCCATAGGCTCCCTCGCCGGCCTCCTCTTCCGCAACGGCGCATGCCTGAGCTGGTGCGACCGGTACTGCATCATGGTCGGTGTGGCGAGAGGGCTGGCGTACCTGCACCTTGGTTGCCACGAGTGCATCATACACTGTGACATCAAGCCGGAGAACATCCTTCTAGATGAGGACATGTCCCCGAGAATTGCCGATTTTGGGATGGCAAAGCTGGTTGGGAGGGACTTCAGCCGCGCGCTGACAACGATGCGGGGCACCATAGGGTACCTGGCGCCGGAATGGATCTCTGGGCACCCTATCAGTGCCAAGGCAGACGTCTACAGCTTTGGTATGGTGCTCTTCGAGCTCATCTCGGGACGACGAAACTCTGAGGGATACAACGAGGTGGAGGCAGCAGGGAGCGGGAGTAGTGATTCGTGGACCTTCTTCCCGGTGTGGGCTGCAGGAAAGATTGTTGAAAGGAAGGTGGGCGAGTTGGCTGACCCGCGGCTGCGCGGCCAAGTGAGGCTAGAGGAGCTGGAGCGGGCATGCAGGGTGGCGTGCTGGTGCATCCAGGACGAGGAGGCGTTGCGGCCCACCATGGCCCAGGTCGTGCAGGCGCTGGAGGGCGTCGTCCATGTCCACGCGCCGCCGGTGCCGCGAGTGCTACAGCACATCGTCTCATGAGCTCACGTAAGTCAGACGCCGGGATGCGCCAATCTTCTCATTGGTGAATCAATTTGACAAGAGGACAATTGTACAAGCGTAGATGGCAATACAAAAGAATTTATCGTGCCATTCATGAATACAGATCAAATTTGAGGATCCCCACCGGTGGCATCAAGAATTGTTTTAGTACTTCCTTCCTTTGTCTTTATTTACTCCGCATACTAGTTTTGACCTAAGTCAAACAATCTAAGCTTTCACAATAACACATATGTATAGCATGAAAATATATTGAATCATAATTCTAATGGTATTGATTTGGTATTGTGGATGTTAATCATTTTTTGTATAAACTTGGTCACAATTTACATAGTTTGTCTCGAGATAAAGCTAATATGCAAAGTAAATAAAAAAGAAGGGAGTTATATGAATTGTCATATTATATCTCGGTTCAAATTTCATTTTAGGTGAGTATGGAGTAATAAAATTTGGGATTGACTTGAAGGAGCAATGCTACGCGCACGGGCGTTATGCTTACGGGGTTTACGGGGCTGCTTAGTTGGGCTAATTTAATTGGAGGAAATCAGCATGAGGGGCCCACACCCCTCTGAAAATCAGGGGGGGTGAAGATTAGTTTATGAAAGGGGTCTGTAAAAGCCCCGTAAAGCTCCGTGAGTATAGAATTTTCGGACTTGAAGCAATGTTGCCGCAATGGTGTGTTGATGCTAATGGAGGTATATGGTCGCTAGAGAAGTAAACAAAAATGATTTAGACTGGAGACTTAATTAAGATGGATCACTAATTCCTCTTTCTTATTTTTCATCAGTTAATGCTATTTTGTTCTATATTTATTTAAAAACGGCCAAGTTATGTTTAAAATAGGAGAAACATTTACATATTTTGTATGTCAACAAAAGTTGTTTCATAATACATAGAATAAAGACGCTTGGCATGAGTGGTTCACTATCTCAAAAAAAAGATTCGTTGCATAATACATAGAATAAAGACGGCAATTTTAATGGATATATATTATATAAATACACTCCAAATTTATATACCAACTCCAAAAAAATACTTACCATTAAAAATCACTAAAACAAAAATTAATATGTCCGTCTTGCACAAAGTTAGCAATTTACCTTCTTTTGCGACAAGCAAATTTACCTACGCCTACACAAAAAAATATGAGAACTCTTAAATCTATGTTTTTAAGAAAAAGGATAACAAAGCAATATGATAAAAATGCCAGAAAAATGATTCAATTATAATTGGCAGGACACGACTGCATAAAAAATACAGTTAAGTTAGAGATTAATGCACAATATATATTTATATGTCAACAGAAAACCAAATATAATTTTCTTTAGACAAATCAACAGATATATTCCTATTATTAAATTTTATAAAATCCTAGCCCGAGCATCGAGCAGGCCACTTTGCTAGTTTAGATAACCAATTTGTTCTTAATATATAGTATTAGTACATAAAAGATAGGATTTTCACTAATTTTGGAACGGAAGAAGTACATAAATATAGCACAATGAACAGACGCGGACGTTTGGTTCCTAGGTGCATCTACACTCTATATGAAAAAAAATCAACAAAGACTCAAAAAATCTGAAAATATTTTTGAAATAAATTTGAGCTTCCATTGTACTTGTTAGAAAAATTCAAAAAAAAAGAAAATCTAGCTTTGACTTCTTTTCAAAAATAGTGTGAATAGTGATCTATAATAGAAAATAAATTTTGTCTTTTTGCCCTGTAGTCAATGTCGTTCGTTTCATGAAAATTTATATACTAGTGCAATCAGCCAAAAGATACTCTACAGAAGAGATGCTAAAAGGTAAAATGGTGGTCATGGACTATGGTGAGGGTCCTAAGCTGAGTCCGCCGGCCCAAGTGCTTCCATGGCCTGCACCCACTAGTGGTGTAATGGCACTCTCCGTTGATGGTTCATTCCGAGAGGAAGATGGTACGGCGGCGACCGGGATGATTCTATGAAGGCACGATGGCTCGGTTATTTTTTCGTTGTACCGTTACCTATTTAACTGCAATGATGCTCTTGAGGTGGAGATCCACGCTTTGATGATCGGTATGGCGCTTGCTCGACAACATATGGAGCTTTCGATTATGGTGCAATCTGACTCATCAACTGCTTTATCTTGTCTTTCTAATTCTAGCTTAGATCATTCGGCTTTTAGTCATTTAGTAGCTGAAATGAAGTCTTTAATGATCGATAAAGTGTTTATTCCACAGAAATTGCATAGGTCCCAGAATAGTGTTGCAGATTGCCTGACAAAGTATAGTCGCTCTAAGCGAGCCACGGCCGTGTGGCTCGGTAGAGGTCCCCCATGTAATGAGGAACTCTTGCCGAAGGATTGTGGCTCTATCATAATGGAATAAACTAATATTTATCTTGCAAAAAAAAGTTCCCCATATATGGTGTATACACAACCAGGTCCGATTAGCCATTGTGAAGCTATGTGCATTTCTCAATACAATCTCTCAGAAGGTGATCGATCCAGAAATGGTACCAAGGCTAAGGAGTGATGTGGCGCAATGTCTTGTCAGTTTCGAGCTGGTGTTCCCACCATCCTTCTTCAATATCATGACGCATGTCCTAGTTCATCTAGTCGACGAGATTGTCGTTCTGGGGCCCGTATTTCTACACAATATGTTCCCCTTTGAGAGGTTCATGGGAGTCCTAAAGAAATATGCCCGTAACCGCGCTAGGCTAGAAGGAAGCATCTCCATGGGCCATCAAACAGAGGATGTCATCGGGTTTTGTGTTGACTTCATTCCTGGCCTTAAGAAGATAGGTCTCCCTAAATCGCGGTATGAGGAGGGACTGACTGGAAAAGGCATGCTAGGAGCGGACTCAATAATATGCAGGGACGGGCATTCTTGGTCTCAAGCACACTACACAGTTCTACAGAACTCTACCTTGGTGACCCCGTATGTCGATGAACACAAGAACAGTCTGCGCTCCAAACACCCGGAGCAGTGCGATGACTGGATTACATATGAACACATTAGGACTTTCAACAGTTGGTTGGAAGCACGTCTCAGAGGTGACAACACTGTTTGTGATGAGTTGTACTTGTTGTCCAGGGAACCATCTTTGACTGTATTGATTTACAAAGGATACGACATAAATGGGAATACATTTTACACGATTGACCAAGATCAAAAGAGCACCAACCAAAACAGCGGTGTCCGCTTTGATGCAACAACCGAGAAGGGAAAGGACACATATTATGGTTACATAGTGGACATATGGGAACTTGACTACGGACAAGATTTTAAGGTCCCTTTGTTTAAGTGCAAATGGGTCAATCTGTCAGTAGGCGGGGTACATGTAGACCCACAGTACGGAATGACAACAGTCGATCTGAAAAATCTTGGGTACACTGACGAACCGTTCGTCCTAGCCAATGATGTGGCACAGGTTATCTATGTGAAGGACATGTCTACCAGACCGAGAAAAAGAAAAGATAAGGAAACGAATACATCATACGATGAGCCAAAGCGCCACATAGTTTTTTCAGGAAAAAGGGATATCCTAGGAGTGGAGGGCAAGACAGACATGTCTGAAGATTATGAAAGGTTTCATGAAATTCCTCCCTTCAATGTCAAGGCTGACCCAAGCATCCTGATAAACGATGAAGATTATCCATGGTTATGGCGCAATAAGCAAATGACACAAGCGAAGAAAAAGTGAAGACTTTCTCCCACAACTATTATGATGATGCCATGCCAAATTTGTAACATACGAGTATGCTATGCCAACTTTTTCAGAGTTCATTTGAAAACTATGAATTTAGATCGAATTTTCTCTATAGGTGCATCTATGTTCAAATTTTAACTATTCAAATTTGAAAACTAATGGCACTAACAGAAAGTTTTTTTTCTAAAGCTAATGGCACTAACAGAAAGTTTATAATTTTGCTGACCTAAAAGCAAAAAGAATTAAAAAATAAAGCAAGAAACAAAATAAAATAAATAAAGCAACAAAGAAAACAAAAAAAACTAAAAAAGTGTTTTCAAATTTGAAAACTAATGGCACTAACAAAAAGTTTATAATTTTTCTAAAACTAAAAGCTAAAAGAATTAAAAAAATAAAGCAAGAAACAAAAGAAAGTAAATAATGCAGAAAACAAAACAAAAAACTGGAAAAAATTAAATATAGCAACAATAAGTATTTAGTTCTAAGTAGAAACAAAAAAACAAAAAAAGTGCCACCTACTGGGCCCCCACGGCCTGAATACGACTAGAAACCCTACCATGGGCCAGGATTCAGGCCCGCGGGAGGCCCAGTAGGCCCACAGGCACAGATTGCAGTGTTAGGCCCGAAAGCCTGCTTTAGAGAGGAGTTCGAGAGGGATGGCGCACCGCACCTTATAAACAGGTGCGCCTCCCTCTCAACTAGCGAGGTGGGACTAAATATTTGAGTTCGGGGCAGCATAGGCCTTTGGTCCCGATTGTTGGCTCCAACCGGGGCTAAAGGGGGCATTCGTCCCGGTTCGTGCTACGACCCGGGACTAATGCCACCCTTTAGTCCCGGTTGGTGCCACCAACCGGGACCAAAGGCCGCCGCTTCCCGCCCTTTGGGCTGCTGAAAAGGGACCTTTGGTCCCGGTTGGTGGCACCAACCGGGACTAAAGGGCGGCATTGGTCCCGGTTGGTGCTACGAACCGGGACCAATGTCCTAGGTATATAAGTAGCACTTAGGAAAATTTGACGAACTCATCGCCAGTTGCCCCTCGGCCCGCCCGACGACGCCGAGCTCATCGACGCCGCCAGGCTGCCCAAATCGACGTCGTCCGCTGCCCCGACGCCGCCCGCCGCCCAGGCGCCGTCCGCGCGCTGCCCCGACGCCGCCCGCCGCCCAGGCGCCGTTCGCGCGCCGCCCCGACACCGTCCGCGCGCCCCCGTCGTCGCCGCAGCCCATCGCCGCCAGGCTGCCCCGAAGCTGCCCGCGCCGCCCCCGCCGACGCCGTCATCGTCGCCCGCGCCCGTCATCGCCGTCGCCGTCGCCCACGCTCGCCATCGCCGTCGCTACGGGGAAGCACCACGCCGGCTCCCGCGACCCGTCCCCGAGGCCGTTCGTCCGCCGCCGCACCGATTCCGGCCGGCGACCTCGACCGCTCCCCGCGCTGTGAGCCCCTGCCTCCTCCCCTTTCCTTCTCATTGCCGTCCCCGCACGTCATCCGTAAGCGCGCGCCACCACCAACCATCATCGCCGTCGCCGTATAATGCTATGTATATGCTCACTGTATGTATGTATGTATGTATGTATGTTCACTGTATAATGCTCTGTATATGTTGTATAATGCTCGTTTTTGCATTTTTTTTTGTTACCAAGAAAAAGGTCTATTTTTGGTGATATGTATGTTCATATGCTCATTAATATTAAAAAAATGTTCATATGCAAAAAATTATTTTTGGATGAAATGAGATGAGATGAGATGTGTTTTGTGTTGGAGAAGAAAAGAGGAAGAAAGGAAGAAGGAAGAAGAAGGAAGAGAGGGTCGAGGGGGGGTCGATATACCCCCTCCCCGATAACATTTTTTTCCATGTATATATGCAAAAGTTACATTTTTAGAAAAGTTTTATATATCTACCTAGGAAGGGAAGAAGAAGAAAAAGAATGAGGAAAAAGGAAATAAGAAGAGGAAGAAAGGAGAAGAGGAGGAGAGGAAGAAGAGGAGAAATAAATAAGAAGAAGAAAAAAGAAGAAAAAGAAGAGGAGAAGAAGAAAGGAATAGTGGAGAGGAAGAGAAAATAGAATATTTCTCTTCCTCTCCACTATTCCTTTCTTCTTCTCCTCTTTTTTTTCTTCTTTTTTTTCTTCGATCTTCTCCTCTTTTTTTCTTCTTTTTTTTCTTCTTCTTCTTCTTAATTTTTACCAGGAACGAGGGTGTCGAGGATCGCCGAGGGGTCGAGGGTCGGGAACTAGGGTCGAGGGTTCGAGGGGTCGAGGATCGCTCGGCACTAGGCAACCTCCCGACCCCTCGGCGATCCTCTCGAACATGAGAGGACGAAGAGGATAAAAAAAGAAGAGGAAGAAGAAAAAAAAGAGGAGAAGAAAGAATAGAGGAGTTCTTCTCCTCTATTCTTTCTTCTCCTCTTTTTTTCTTCTTCTTCCTCTTTTTTTTATCGGGAACGAGGGTCGTCGAGGGACATAGATGTAGTGTCGTCGTTGTCGATATACCCCCTCCCGATAGCTTCAACACGTGGGGGGGGGGTCGATATTACCCCCTCCTTGAAGCATTCTCGAGGCCACCCCAAACCCTTGAAGCGTTGTCGAGGCCACCCCAAACCCTAGAGAAGCAACGTCGAGGCCACTAATTAATATATATGATTCCTTACTATGATTAGCTAGCTAGTTCTACGTTTGCCACTAATATATCCATCTGTCATGTTTGAATAATAATTGCCATGTTGTAAATATTTGTAGAAACTATGGACACCGCCCGAGACAAAGCAAACGAAGCAATGTTGAGGGACATAATCACAGAAGGAAGTGATGCCGTCTCGTTGTATCTCAACGACACCGATGGTACTCTGGAAGGAGAGGGTGAAGAAGCTGGCTCTGGTGACCTAATGCCGGTGCAAGAAGAAGAGCGTGAAGACGGCTCTGGTGACCCAATGCCGGTGCAAGAAGGAGACCGTGATGACGGCTCCGGTGACCGAACCGAGTCCGGCCAGGTATATATATTAGTTAAGCCTGTGCTGACTAGCTAATTGATGCGTTCATTGTTTTGGTATGTACACATATTAATTAAGTCTTTGCTCTTTTTCCTAGCCCTCTGGATCGAGCACAACTGAGGTAAAGAGACGAGGCCCGAAGAAAAAGTTGAGCTCGGATGAAAGGTTTGAGATCATAGCAATTGCGTCCGACGGCCAACCTATTGAACCCATCCGAACAAAGAAGGCATTTGTTGCTCAGTGCAGGGTTCTGGTTAGGGACAAGATCCCGATCAGCATCCAGCAATGGTTCAAGCCGGCTACAGAAGACCCTGAGGTGTCTTACGTCAATGATATGCAGAAAAATGATCTTTGGACTGAGCTGAAGACAAATTTCACCCTACCGCCAGAGGATGATCCGGAGAAGCCAGTTAAAGAGCAATTAATCAAGTCTTTTGCTCTTAAGAGGATGGCAGACCTATTCAGGAGGTGGAAGAATGACCTGGATAGGTTTGTCGAGAAAAAAGAGACACCGGAATTCAAGGGCATATATGAGAAGATCAGAGATGACTGGCCTGCATTTGTGGCCTACAAGACATCAGAAAAGAGTAAGAAGATGTCAGTGACAAACAAGAAAAATGCTGCGAAGAAGAAGCTGAAGGAAATATGCCCTAGAGGCAATAATAAAGTTATTATTTATTTCCTTATATCATGATAAATGTTTATTATTCATGCTAGAATTGTATTAACCGGAAACATAATACATGTGTGAATACATAGACAAACAGAGTGTCACTAGTATGCCTCTACTTGACTAGCTCGTTAATCAAAGATGGTTATGTTTCTAACCATGAACAAAGAGTTGTTATTTGATTAACGAGGTCACATCATTAGTTGAATGATCTGATTGACATGACCCATTCCATTAGCTTAGCACCCGATCGTTTAGTATGTTGCTATTGCTTTCTTCATGACTTATACATGTTCCTATAACTATGAGATTATGCAACTCCCGTTTACCGGAGGAACACTTTGGGTACTACCAAACGTCACAACGTAACTGGGTGATTATAAAGGAGTACTACAGGTGTCTCCAATGGTAGATGTTGGGTTGGCGTATTTCGAGATTAGGGTTTGTCACTCCGATTGTCGGAGAGGTATCTCTGGGCCCTCTCGGTAATGCACATCACATAAGCCTTGCAAGCACTGCAACTAATAAGTTAGTTGTGAGATGATGTATTACGGAACGAGTAAAGAGACTTGCCGGTAACGAGATTGAACTAGGTATTGGATACCGACGATCGAATCTCGGGCAAGTAACATACCGATGACAAAGGGAACAACGTATGTTGTTATGCGATCTGACCGATAAAGATCTTCGTAGAATATGTAGGAGCCAATATGGGCATCCAGGTCCCGCTATTGGCTATTGACCGGAGACGTGTCTCGGTCATGTCTACATTGTTCTCGAACCGTAGGGTCCGCACGCTTAACGTTACGATGACAGTTATTATGAGTTTATGCATTTTGATGTACCGAAGGTTGTTCGGAGTCCCGGATGAGATCACGGACATGACGAGGAGTCTCGAAATGGTCGAGACGTAAAGATTGATATATTGGAAGCCTATGTTTGGGCACCGGAAGTGTTCTGGGTGAAATCGGGATTTTACCGGATTACCGGGAGGGTTACCGGAACCCCCCGGGAGGCAAATGGGCCTATTGGGCCTTAGTGGAAAAGAGAGAAGGGGCAGCCCACAGGCTAGCCGGCCGAACCCCCCTTCCCTAGTCCTATTAGGACTAGGAGAAGGGCCGGCCCCCCTCTCTTCTCTTTCTCCCGAAGAGTCCTATTAGGAATAGGATTTGAGGGAAGGAGTCCTACTCCCGGTAGGAGTGGGACTCCTCCCTGCGCCTCCCTCCTAGCCGGCCGACCCCCTTGCCCCTGGCCTTTATATACGGGGGCAGGGGGCACCCCATAGACACACAAGTTGATCCTTGAGATCGTTCCTTAGCCGTGTGCGGTGCCCCCTGCCACCAAATTCCACCTCGATCATATTGTTGCAGTGCTTAGGCGAAGCCCTGCATCGGTAGTACATCAAGATCGTCACCACGCCGTCGTGCTGACGGAACTCTTCCTCGACGCTTTGCTGGATCGGAGCCCGAGGAACGTCATCGAGCTGAACGTGTGCTAAGAACTCGGAGGTGCCGGAGTAACGGTGCTTGGATCGGTCGGATCGGGAAGAAGACGTACGACTACTTCCTCTATGTTGTGTGATCGCTTCCGCAGTCAGTCTGCGTTGGTACGTAGACAATACTCTCCCCTCTCGTTGCTATGCATCACCATGATCTTGCGTGTGCGTAGGAAATTTTTTGAAATTACTGCGTTCCCCAACAGTGGCATCCGAGCCTAGGTTTTATGGTTTGATGTTATTTGCACAAGTAGAACACAAGTGAGTTGTGGGCGATACAAGTCATACTGCCTACCAGCATGTCATACTTTGGTTCGGCGGTATTGTTGGACGAGACGATCCGGACCAACCTTACGCGTACTCTTACGCGAGACCGGTTCCCTCGACGTGCTTTGCACATAGATGGCTTGCGGAAGACTGTCTCTCCAACTTTAGTTGAACCAAGTGTGACTACGCCCGGTCCTTGAGAAGGTTAAAACGGAGTCTATTTGACGAACTATCGTTGTGGTTTTGATGCGTAGGTGAGATGAGTTCTTACTTAAGCCCGTAGCAGCCACGTAAAACTTGCAACAACAAAGTAGAGGACGTCTAACTTGTTTTTGCAGGGCATGTTGTGATGTGATATGGTCAAGGCATGATGCTGATTTTATTGTATGAGATGATCATGTTTTGTAACCGAGTTATCGGCAACTGGCAGGAGCCATATGGTTGTCGCTTTATTGTATGCAATGCAATCGCGATGTAATGCTTTACTTTATTACTAAGCGGTGGTGATAGTCGTGGAAGCATAAGATTGGCGAGACGACAACGATGCTACGATGGAGATCAAGGTGTCGCGCTGGTGACGATGGTGATCATGACGGTGCTTCGGAGATGGAGATCACATGCACAAGATGATGATGGCCATATCATATCACTTATATTGATTGCATGTGATGTTTATCCTTTTATGCATCTTATCTTGCTTTGATTGACGGTAGCATTATAAGATGATCTCTCACTAAATTATCAAGAAGTGTTCTCCCTGAGTATGCACCGTTGCCAAAGTTCGTCGTGCCCAGACACCACGTGATGATCGGGTGTGATAAGCTCTACGTCCAAATACAACGGGTGCAAAACAGTTGCACACGCAGAATACTCAGGTTATACTTGACAAGCCAAGCATATACAGATATGGCCTCGGAACACGGAGACCGAAAGGTCGAGCGTGAATCATATAGTAGATATGATCAACATAACGATGTTCACCATTGAAAACTACTCCATCTCACGTGATGATCGGTTATGGTTTAGTTGATTTGGATCACGTGATCACTTAGAGGATTAGAGGGATGCCTATCTAAGTGGGAGTTCTTAAGTAATATGATTAAATTGAACTTAAATTTATCATGAACTTAGTCCTGGTAGTATTTTGCAAATCATGTTGTAGATCAATAGCTCGCGTTGTTGCTTCCCTATGTTTATTTTGATATGTTCCTAGAGAAAATTGTGTTGAAAGATGTTAGTAGCAATGATGCGGATTGGATCCGTGATCTGAGGTTTATCCTCATTGCTGCACAGAAGAATTATGTCCTTGATGCACCACTAGGTGACAGACCTATTGCAGGAGCAGATACAGACGTTATGAACGTTTGGCTAGCTCAATATGATGACTACTTGATAGTTTAGTGCACCATGCTTAACAGCTTAGAATCGGGACTTCAAAGACGTTTTGAACGTCATGGACCATATGAGATGTTCCAGGAGTTGAAGTTAATATTTCAAGCAAATACCCGAGTTGAGAGACATGAAGTCTTCAGCAAGTTCTATAGCTAAAAGATGGAGGAGAATCGCTCAACTAGTGAGCATGTGCTCAGATTGTCTGGATACTACAATCGCTTGAATCAAGTGGGAGTTAATCTTCCAGATAAGATAGTGATTGACAGAATTCTCTAGTCATCATCACTAAGTTAGTAGAACTTCGTGATGAACTATAATATGCAAGGGATAACGGAAACAACTCCCAAGCTCTTCGTGATGCTGAAATCAACGAAGGTAGAAATCAAGAAAAACATCAAGTGTTGATGGTTGACAAGACCACTAGTTTCAAGAAAAGGGCAAAGGGAAGAAGGGGAACTTCAAGAAGAACGGCAAGCGAGTTGCTGCTCAAGTGAAGAAGCCCAAGTCTGATCCTAAGCCTGAGACTAAGTGATTCTACTGCAAAGGGACTGGTCACTGGAAGCGGAACTACCCCAAGTGATTGGCGGATAAGTAGGATGGCAAAGTGAACATAAGTATATTTGATATACATGTTATTGATGTGTACTATACTAGTGTTCATAGCAAACCCTCAGTATTTGATGCTAGTTCAGTTGCTAAGATTAGTAACTCGAAACGGGAGTTGCAGAATAAACAGAGACTAGTTAAGGGTGAAGTGACGATGTGTGTTGGAAGTAGTTCCAAGATTGATATGATCATCATCGCACACTCCCCTATACTTTCGGGATTAGTGTTGAACTTAAATAAGTGTTATTTGGTTTTTGCGTTGAGCATGAATATGATTTGATCATGTTTATTGTAATACGGTTATTCATTTAAGTAAAAGAATAAATTGTTGTTCTGTTTACATGAATAAAACCTTATATGGTTACACACCCAATGAAAATAGTTCATTGGATCTCGATCTTAATAATACACATATTCATAATATTGAAACCAAAAGATGCAAAGTTAATAATGATAGTGCAACTTATTTGTGGCACTGCTGTTTAGGTCATATTGGTATAAAGCGCATGAAGAAACTCCATGCTGATGGGCTTTCGGAATCACTTGATTATGAATCACTTGATGCTTGCGAACCATGCCTTTTGGGCAAGATGACTAAAACGCCGTTCTCCGGAACAATGGAGCGAGAAAAGATTTATTGGAAATCATACATACTGATGTATGTGGTCCGATGAATATTGAGGCTCGCGACAGGTATCATTATTTTCTGGTCTTCACAGATGATTTGAGCAGATATGAGTATATCTACTTAATGAAACATAAGTCTGAAACATTTGAAAAGTTCAAAGAATTTCAGAGTGAAGTGGAAAATCATCGTGACAAGAAAATAAAAGTTTCTACGATATGATCGCAGAGGTAAAATATTTGAGTTACGAGTTTGGTCTTCAATTAAAACAATGTGGAATAGTTTCACAAATCATGCCACATGGAACACCACAGCATAATGGTGTGTCCAAACGTCATAACCGTACTTTATTGGATATAGTGCAATCTATGATGTATCTTACCGATCTACCACTATTGTTTTGGGGTTATGCATTAGAGACAGCTGCATTCACGTTAAATATGGCACCATCTAAATCCGTTGAGACGACACCGTGTGAACTATGGTTTGGCAAGAAACCTAAGCTGTCGTTTCTTAAAAAATTTGGGGTTGCAATGCTTATATGAAAAAGTTTCATCCTGATAAGCTCAAACTCAAATCGGAGAAGTGCGTCTTCATAGGATATCCAAAGGAAACTATTGGATACACCTTCTATCACAGATCCGAAGGCAAGACTTTTGTTGCTAAAATTCGGAAACTTTCTGGAGAAGGAGTTTCTCTCGAAAGAAGTGAGTGGGAGGAAAGTAGAACTTGACGAGGTAACTGTACCTGCTCCCTTATTGGAAAGTAGTACATCACAGAAAAATGTTTCTGTGACACCTACACCAGTTAGTGAGGAAGCTAATGATGATGATCATGAAACTTCAGAACAAGACACTACTGAACCTCGTAGATCAACCAGAGTAAGATCCGCGCCAGAGTGGTACGGTAATCCTGTTCTGGAAGTCATGCTACTAGATCATGATGATCCTACGAACTATGAAGAAGCGATGGTGAGCCCAGATTCCGCAAAATGGCTTGAAGCCATGAAATCTGAGATATGATCCATGTATGAGAACAAAGTATGGACTTTAGTTGACTTGCCCGATGATCGGCAAGCCACAGAAAATAAATGGATCTTCAAGAGGAAGACAGACGCTGATAGTAGTGTTACTATCTACAAAGCTAGAATTGTCGCAAAAGGTTTTCGACAAGTTCAAGGTGTTGACTACGATGAGATTTTCTCACTCGTATCTATGCTTAAGTCTGTCCAAATCATGTTAGTAATTGCCGCATTTTATGAAATCTGGCAAACGGATAAACAAAACTGCATTCCTTAATGGATTTATTAAAGAAGAGTTGTATATGATGCAACTAGAAGGTTTTGTCAATCCAAAAAGTGCTAACAAAATGTGCAAGCACCAGCGATCCATCTGTGGACTGGTGCAAGCATCTCGGAGTTGGAATATACGCTTTGATGAGTTGATCAAAGTATATAGTTTTATACAGACTTGCGGTGAAGCCTGTATTTACGAGAAAGTGAGTGGGAGCACTACAGCATTTCTGATAAGTATATGTGAATGACATATTGTTGATCGGAAATAATGTAGAATTATTCTGTAAGGCATAAAAGGAGTGTTTGAAAGGAGTTTTTCAAAGAAAGACTTCGGTAAAGCTGCTTACATATTGAGCTTCAAGATCTATAGAGATAGATCAAGACGCTTGATAAGTTTTTCAGTAAGTACATACCTTGACAAGTTTTTGAAGTAGTTCAAAATGGAACAGTCAAAGAAAAAGTTTCTTGCCTGTGTTACAAGGTGTGAAGTTGAGTAAAGACTCAAAGCCCGACCACGGCAGAAGATAGAAAGAGAATGAAAGTCATTCCCTATGCCTCATTCATAGGTTCTATAAAGTATGCCATGTTGTGTACCGGATCTATTGTATACCCTGCACTGATTTGGCAAGGGAGTACAATAGTGATCTAGGAGTAGATCACTGGACAGCGGTCAGAATTATCCTTAGTGAAATAAGGAAATGTTTCTCGATTATGGACGTGACAAAAAGGTTCGTCGTAAAGGGTTACGTCGATGCAAGTTTTTGACACTGATCCAGATGATTCTAAATCTGGATACATATTAAAAGTGGGAGCAATTAGCTAGAGTAGCACCGTGTAGAGCATTGTAGACATAGAACTTGCAAAATACTTACGGATCTGAATGTGATAGACCCGTTGACTAAAATTATCTCACAAGCAAAACATGATCACACCTTAGTACTCTTTGGGTGTTAATCACATAGATATGTGAACTAGATTACTGACTCTAGTAATCCCTTTGAGTGTTGGTCACATGACGATGTGAACTATGGGTGTTAATCACATGGTGATGTGAACCATTGCTACTAAATCACATGGCGATGTGAACTAGATTATTGACTCTAGTGCAAGTGGGAGACTGAAGGAAATATGCCCTAGAGGCAATAATAAAGTTATTATTTATTTCCTTATATCATGATAAATGTTTATTATTCATGCTAGAATTGTATTAACCGGAAACATAATACATGTGTGAATACATAGACAAACAGAGTGTCACTAGTATGCCTCTACTTGACTAGCTCGTTAATCAAAGATGGTTATGTTTCCTAACCATGAACAAAGAGTTGTTATTTGATTAACGAGGTCACATCATTAGTTGAATGATCTGATTGACATGACCCATTCCATTAGCTTAGCACCCGATCGTTTAGTATGTTGCTATTGCTTTCTTCATGACTTATACATGTTCCTATAACTATGAGATTATGCAACTCCCGTTTACCGGAGGAACACTTTGGGTACTACCAAACGTCACAACGTAACTGGGTGATTATAAAGGAGTACTACAGGTGTCTCCAATGGTAGATGTTGGGTTGGCGTATTTCGAGATTAGGGTTTGTCACTCCGATTGTCGGAGAGGTATCTCTGGGCCCTCTCGGTAATGCACATCACATAAGCCTTGCAAGCACTGTAACTAATAAGTTAGTTGTGAGATGATGTATTATGGAACGAGTAAAGAGACTTGCCGGTAACGAGATTGAACTAGGTATTGGATACCGACGATCGAATCTCGGGCAAGTAACATACCGATGACAAAGGGAACAACGTATGTTGTTATGCGGTCTGACCGATAAAGATCTTCGTAGAATATGTAGGAGCCAATATGGGCATCCAGGTCCTGCTATTGGCTATTGACTGGAGACGTGTCTCGGTCATGTCTACATTGTTCTTGAACCGTAGGGTCCGCACGCTTAACGTTACGATGACAGTTATTATGAGTTTATGCATTTTGATGTACCGAAGGTTGTTCGGAGTCCCGGATGAGATCACGGACATGACGAGGAGTCTCGAAATGGTCGAGACGTAAAGATTGATATATTGGAAGCCTATGTTTGGGCACCGGAAGTGTTCCGGGTGAAATCGGGATTTTACCGGATTACCGGGAGGGTTACCGGAACCCCCCGGGAGGCAAATGGGCCTATTGGGCCTTAGTGGAAAAGAGAGAAGGGGCAGCCCACAGGCTAGCCGGCCTAACCCCCCTTCCCTAGTCCTATTAGGACTAGGAGAAGGGGCCGGCCCCCCTCTCTTCTCTTTCTCCCGAAGAGTCCTATTAGGAATAGGATTTGAGGGAAGGAGTCCTACTCCCGGTAGGAGTGGGACTCCTCCCTGCGCCTCCCTCCTAGCCGGCCGACCCCCTTGCCCCTGGCCTTTATATATGGGGGCAGGGGGCACCCCATAGACACACAAGTTGATCCTTGAGATCGTTCCTTAGCCGTGTGCGGTGCCCCCTGCCACCAAATTCCACCTCGATCATATTGTTGCAGTGCTTAGGCGAAGCCCTGCATCGGTAGTACATCAAGATCGTCACCACGTCGTCGTGCTGACGGAACTCTTCCTCGACGCTTTGCTGGATCGGAGCCCGAGGAACGTCATCGAGCTGAACGTGTGCTAAGAACTCGGAGGTGCCGGAGTAACGGTGCTTGGATCGGTCGGATCGGGAAGAAGACGTACGACTACTTCCTCTACGTTGTGTGATCGCTTCCGCAGTCGGTCTGCGTTGGTACGTAGACAATACTCTCCCCTCTCGTTGCTGTGCATCACCATGATCTTGCGTGTGCGTAGGAAATTTTTTGAAATTACTGCGTTCCCCAACAGAAGCTTCACCATCGCACGGGGTCAGGTGGCTACCTCGTAGCCCGGCCTAAGTGGGCCAAGGCTGAGAATGATCTGCTTGATAAAGGGATCGAACCAGAGACAATGAGCTGGCCAGACCGTTGCCGGACTTGGTTCTTCGGGGCTGGCGGAACCTTGGACCCTATAACAGGGAAGTGCATTTGGACGGATGAGCAACTTGACATACCCTTGAAGAAGCTTCGGTACTATATCGCTGCAGTGCAGAAAGGGACGTTCCTTCCAGACAGAGAGAACGACGAGCTCACAAAGGCCCTCGGAAATCTTGAGCACCCCGGACGGACACGAGGCACGCCAGGGTCCATTCCGTGGAAGGCTGGGTTTCCGGACGCAGGCGGTTACAAAAGCCAGGAGAGGAGGAAGAAAGTGCAGCAGTCCGAACTGCAGGCGCTTAAAGCAAGGGTACTCGGGATAGAGGAACGAGAAGCAAATCGCAGCAAACGAACTGCCGAAGCTTCCCTTGAAGCTACCCCGCCATCTCAGCGGAGAAGCAGCGTGGCTTCCACCGAGCTGCTTCAGCCGGAGCTTGTCTTGACGGCTCCTACCGGCTATCCCGTGGATGCTATCACGGAGGCTCAAATTTGCCACCTTATGACGCAATGGATGAATATGAAGGTCAAGGCGGCTGTTGGCTCTGTTTTTTCTAATGAACCCGACGCAACTTTTCACTGCCAGCCGATTCCAGAAGGATATGCTAAGGTGATGGTGGATGAAATAATGGAGGGATTTGAGGACCTCCCGCTTGACCACCCTACCGGAGAAGGGGAGACTCGGCTGGGTTTTGCTCTGAAGACTCCATGCCTATGGCGGAAGGAGCTCATCAACCTTCCGAACTGGACGCCTCCGCCTCCTCCTCCTCCTCCGGCGAGTCAGGGCACTCCGCCTCCTCCACCGCCTCCTCCTCCGGCGAGTGACGATCAGGGCCCTCGGCCGGCTCCTTCTCCGGCGCGTGGCGGCACTCCGCCTGCGCCGGCGCGCTAGAGCAGCCAGCCTACTCCTTCTCCGCCTCATCAGCAAGGGCGGAAGAGACCCGCCGCCGCTCCGGCAGCTGCTCCGGCGCGTCGTAGTCCTTCTCCTCCGCCTCATAAGCAAGTCAAGAAGACTGCCGCTCCGTCTGCTCTGCCGGCGTCTAGCAGTACAGCCAGAGGCGGGAGGAAATATAGATTCGGTCCTTCTCTGAAGACTCCAGAGAAGTTACCATACGAGAGGACCCCGGAGGAGAACGCGAGGATCGCGCAAACCGAGGTGGATGACTAGTTGCAAGGGTTGAAAGCAAAGAGGCATCCACCTCCGAAGGAGAAGGTAGATCCGGTGAAAGTGAAGCGCACTCTGGCTGCCCTGGCAAAACCACCCAAGTCTCCGCCGAAAGGCAACTATGAGCGCATTATTGGAAAGGCATTTGCCGAAGCGGAGCGGTCGGGAAGTACTGTCAGTGATCAAAGGATGAAAGAACGACGAGCTGGGAAACAAATTGCCCAGCTCGGCGAACAAGCAAAGCAATCGTGCCCCCCGCTCAAGGTGCCTAGCGTCGATCCGAGGATGGTGCCCAGTTATAACAATCTTGACCATTACCTGCCCGGCGATGTACATTATAATTTCCTGGACATGCAGATACACAGATACGAGTACGGGAAGCCTCTTGTCAAAGATGAAAGATCTCTATCAATGATGATGCGAAGATTGCATGATTGGTACATGAAAACCTGCAGAGAGTCTGGGGGAGGAATACTTTGTATATGAGAGTTAAAAAGGAGCATGACCTCGTTGGAATTGAACTGTTGCATGTTCCATTTGAGGAGTTCTATCAGTTTTTCAATCAATTGGCCCTCGATAAAGCAACGGTCACCTGCTACTATCTGTAAGTACTACTACTTCTGTCATTAAGTCTCTCTATATAGCTCAGCTCTTTCATTGCATGTATTTATAATTATCCTCACTATATTATGCAGATTGAAGATCGCCGAATTGAAGAAAAGACAAATCGGTGATATTGGGTTCATTAACACAAATCTCATAGATGCAGTTCAGGTTAAAGATCATGCCGCAGAAACCGAGGCCAACTTGCTACGATCATTCAAAATAAATGAACACAAAGATATAATACTCTTTCCTTACAACTTCAAGTGAGTGTTGTCTTGTGCATATTCGGTTTCCCTTATATATTAGTCCAGGTTATAGTAATGTAATTGATGAGTTATGCATGCGTGCGCAGTTTCCACTATATTCTCCTGGAGATTAGGCTTGAGCAGGGAGTAGTAACTGTCTTGGACTCAAAACGAAAAGATCCCCAGGAGTATGCGGACATGACTGAAATCCTCAAGAAGTAAGTTAAATCGATCATTATCCACCATATCAGCAAATTTGTTCATTTCCTGATATCAAGTAATTGTTTTCTTTTGTCTGGCAGGGTTTGGAGAAAATTCAGCACAAAATCCCCGGGACTCCCGAAGGAGCTGCAATTTAGATACCCGAAAGTAAGTACTATAGTACCATGTTCCGCGCGTCTCCTAGCTATTGATCCAAGCACTAGTTTCATCAATACCATTTGGCATTCTTGCTTATCTGTTTGATTGACCTCTATTTCTTGTAAAGTGGTTGTGGCAGGAACAAGGGAATGATTTCTGTGGATACTACGTCTGCGAGTCCATCTGCCACATGACCTGTGAGCGGGGCTACTCTGACAAACAATATGAAGTGCGTAAGAAATAATATTCACAATTTTTGTTTATTACCATCATTTGTGTTGAGTTTCATTCATTCATATATATATGTATTGACCCCCTTCTTCAAATTAGATGTTTCGGCAGCGGGATGAACTCCTAGAACCAGATCGCATGCGAGCAATTCAAGAGGAATTGGCGACATTCTTTCTTGACCATGTGATCGCTGAAGACGGAGAATACTATGTGGACCATGCGTCCATAATTTAAGAGATTATATTTGTAAAAGATAATTATTGTATATATGTAGCCGGTAGTGTTGTACGATAGATATACGAGAACTTGTTGTTCGACCAATCTCTCGGAGAAGGAGAGGTGGTCGATATCACTTCTCTCTGTATGCATATATGTTCATGACGATCTTCGGTTTCCTTCATTTTCTTACTACCTAGTTAGCGTGCCTAGTCCTCTTTATACGTATGTATAGTACGTAGCGTCGACCAAGCACGGACATAAGAGAGGACACTTCTCTTTATTAATTAGCTATCTAACACAATATATGAAATACCTAAATTAACCCCCCAAACCCCCCCCCCTTCAAAAAAAACCAAAAACCCCAGCCACAGAAATGCTGACGCGTGGAGGTCTATTGGTCCCGGTTGGTGCTACCAACCGGGACCAAAGGCCCTCCTGCCTGGGCTCGGCGCACAGGCCACGTGGAGGCCCATCTGTCCCGGTTCTGGTTTGAACCGGGACTAAAGGGTGAGGGTATTAGTAACGACCCTTTAGTCCCGGTTCAGGAACCGGGACTAAAGGCCCTTATGAACCGGGACAAAAGGTCGGTTTTCTACTAGTGGTAGTATTCTAACATCATCCTTAGTTTGATTGGAGAGCGAGACTGTCGGGGAACGTAGTAATTTCAAAATTTTCCTACGCACACGCAAGATCATGGCGATGCATAGCAACGAGAGGGGAGAGTATTGTCTACGTACCAACGCAGACCGACTGCGGAAGCGATCACACAACGTAGAGGAAGTAGTCGTACGTCTTCCCGATCCGACCGATCCAAGCACCGTTACTCCGGCACCTCCGAGTTCTTAGCACACGTTCAGCTCGATGACGATCCTCGGGCTCCGATCCAGCAAAGCGTCGAGGAAGAGTTCCGTCAGCACGACGGCGTGGTGACGATCTTGATGTACTACCGACGCAGGGCTTCGCCTAAGCACTGCAACAATATGATCGAGGTGGAATTTGGTGGCAGGGGGCACCGCACACGGCTAAGGAACGATCACCAAGGATCAACTTGTGTGTCTAGAGGTGCCCCCTGCCCCCGTATATAAAGGATCCAAGGGGGAGGGGTGCGCCGGCCAGGGAGAGGGCGCAGGAGGAGTCCTACTCCTACCGGGAGTAGGACTCCCCCCCCCCCCCCCCTCAATCCTATTCCAACTAGGATTCCCAAGGGGGGAAGAGAGAGAGGGGGGGCGGCCCCTTCTCCTAGTCCTAATAGGACTAAGGGAAGGGAGGGGGCGCGGCCACCTATGGCCTGCCCCTTTTCTCCTTTCCACTAAGGCCCATGAAGGCCCATATGGCTCCCGGGGGGTTCCGGTAAC
This sequence comes from Triticum monococcum, assembly GCA_034509565.1. Taxonomy (NCBI): domain Eukaryota; kingdom Viridiplantae; phylum Streptophyta; class Magnoliopsida; order Poales; family Poaceae; genus Triticum; species Triticum monococcum. The sequence continues at coordinate 706,109,562 of CM067847.1, forward strand.
CTCCCGGTAATCCGGTAAAATCCCGATTTCACCCGGAACACTTCCGATATCCAAATATAGGCTTCCAATATATCAATCTTTATGTCTCGACCATTTCGAGACTCCTCGTCATGTCCGTGATCACATCTGGGACTCCGAACAACCTTCGGTACATCAAAATGCATAAACTCATAATAACTGTCATCGTAACATTAAGCGTGCGGACCCTACGGTTCAAGAACAATGTAGACATGACCGAGACACGTCTCCGGTCAATAACCAATAGCGGGACCTGGATGCCCATATTGGCTCCTACATATTCTACGAAGATCTTTATCAGTCAGACCGCATAACAACATACGTTGTTCCCTTTGTCATCGGTATGTTACTTGCCCGAGATTCGATCGTCGGTATCCAATACCTAGTTCAATCTCGTTACCGGCAAGTCTCTTTACTCGTTCCGTAATACATCATCTCACAACTAACATCTTAGTTATAATGCTTGCAAGGCTTATGTGATGTGTATTAACGAGAGGGCCCAGAGATACCTCTCCGACAATCAGAGTGACAAATCCTATTATCGAAATACGCCAACCCAACATCTACCATTGGAAACACCTGTAGTACTCCTTTATAATCACCCAGTTACGTTGTGACGTTTGGTAGCACCCAAAGTGTTCCTCCGGCAAACGGGAGTTGCATAATCTCATAGTCATAGGAACATGTATAAGTCATGAAGAAAGCAATAGCAACATACTAAACGATCGGGTGCTAAGCTAATGGAATGGGTCATGTCAATCAGATCATTCAACTAATGATGTGACCTCGTTAATCAAATAACAACTCTTTGTTCATGGTTAGGAAACATAACCATCTTTGATTAACGAGCTAGTCAAGTAGAGGCATACTAGTGACACTCTGTTTGTCTATGTATTCACACATGTATTATGTTTCCGGTTAATACAATTCTAGCATGAATAATAAACATTTATCATGATATAAGGAAATAAATAATAACTTTATTATTGCCTCTAGGGCATATTTCCTTCAGAGACAAGGTACGTGCTCATGGAAATTTATATGTATGCCTATATTATGATTGAATGGAGTTGAAACATCATGACCGATGTCATTGAATATATGCTGCATAGACCAACTCATAGCTGCAAAATTGGTTAGTGGTCTTATACTTTGTTTGTATATGATTTGGCTTATGCATCTTTGAGATCTATAAGAGGCCAAATAATAGCTGATTTTATTACTAAACATCAGATTAATGTCATGCATCATATTGATATTAGCCTTATCTCTCTAGTACTATGGAGATTATGTTTTGATGGTTCAATTCATAGCAATGGCCAAAGTGTTGGTGTTGTTTATATATCTCTTTATGGTACTATTTTTGAAGCCTTATGCCGCTTAGAATATTTTTATGCACGATTAATCAAGGCTGAATATGCATTGTTATTCGAATTGACTCTTTTACTTGCTATAGGTGCTATACATATTGAGGCTTTCAGTGATTCGTTATGAGTAGTGCAACAAATATCCAATGGTTATCAATGTTTTGACAAATCACTTATAGTTTATCTTGGGGTATGTCTAGATGCAAAATTTACCTTGGGTTGCATTAAAAAAATCATGTATTTAGAAATGACAATTGGAGAGAGTTGGCATAGCAAGCATCCGGCTACCATGTCCATCATGTTGTATTGTATTTCTCTCAATAGCCGATGCTTAGTCTAGTCAACATAGGTAAGGCCGAACCGAAGTCCACAACTTCAGGCACTAATGAAATTTTTATGCACGCGAAAGTAAGGATTGGAGAAAGTTTATTGTTGATTATCTACAAAATCCTAGCAAAAGGGTGAAGAATATGGTTCGGAGGATGACCTTGAGATACATATCTATGGAACTTTATCACTGGATTGTTAATGAAGCTGAGAAGGTTTCACCCAAGTTTGCATCAGAAAGTTCACACAAGACATGGACGATATATACTTATCGTCCTAAGAACATATAAATGGCCGATGGAGTGTTGACATCGTCCTTAGAACAAACTTGGTACAAGTTGTTTTTCGGCACGCTAGCTTTGCCGAAAAACAGGGGGGCATGAAAAAGTGTGTTCGCACATGAACACGTCACCATGGACCTCCAATGCCAAGGGTGATGCACCGCAGCTCACGTCGAAGGAGACTCGTCCGGAAGCGCGGTACGCCAGCAATATGGTAGGCGCTTTTGTAGACCTGAAACCCCACACGCCCAGGAGGGACCCCGTCAGGGCGCACGTCGGCTATGGGCTGCCCTAGGTCGGCCTGACCGCCCCTAGGGCCTCGAGGTTCACCGCCCTGCAATGAAGAAGAACGAACGAAGAACGAGGAAGAAGAAGAACTAGGGTTAAGGAGAAAAGATAAAAGATAAAAAGTGGTAGATGATTTGATCGATTGTGTGTTGTTTAATTGGTCGTCACCCCTTAGGTATATAAGAGGCAGCTGGACTTCCCGTGCAAGGAAAAGGTTTGGATTCACGTCCAAAACCGTAGTCAAATTCGGATTGGTTTTATTCGAACTTTCCAAAATTGTTCGGTCTAAAACTGGCTGCACCTTGCGGGTATTTTTTGTGCTGGTAAACAACCTCGGATGGAAACGAGTCCAAAAGCATTCTTGACCGTTTCGACGAGACGAACAACTTTCGTGTTGAATGGTTTTTCATCAGAGGTCATCTTGAGGGTCAAATCGCTCGCGCAAAACAGCTAATTATTCACGCAGCTCATCAGACATACCCACATATGTGTCTGGTTCCGGGCGTCATATTTTGCTCACTGAAGGGTTGCGCTGTGCGGGCTCTAACTTTTGTATACGACCTCGGATTGGGGTGATCTTTATATCAAAATCGATCGTTTCGACGAGTCGCACAACTTTCACGTTGAAACTTTCTCCATTTGAAGCCATATTAATTGGGTTTCTAGCCATTCTTTAATCTGGTGTCAACATGAGCATCTCTGAACTTGTCATAACTTTTACATCCGAGCTCCCTTTTAGACCATCTTCATATTCATTTTCATCTTCTCGAAGAGAGCCATCTCATGGTGACTTTCAAAGGTATGTTTGAATTAATCTTGACATAGCTTCAAGCCACTCTTTATAAACGTGCCACTTTTGAGCGTCAGCACCTCCGTTCCAAAATATTTGTCTTTTTAGAGATTTCAAATGGACTACCACATACAAATGTATATAGACATATTTTAGAGTGTAGATTCACTTACTTTGCTCCGTATATAGTCACTTGTTGAAATCTCTAGAAAGAAAAATATTTAGGAATGGAGGGAGTATATATATCAGTGGGTGAAAGAGACGTGGATTAAATTCAACTTGAGACAACATGGTGCAGATCGAAAGTACTACTAATCAAACTAAAGTGATCAAGTTCGGATTAGTAGTACTTTCGATCTGCACCATGTTTCCTCCACTCGAATCTAATCCACTCATCATGATCATAAAAGCATACGATGAGACTACCGTATAAAAGTTGTACAAATACAGCGGCAAAATGCTCCAGAAAAAGTACAGGAAAAGTTAGCAGTAGCACGGGTATGCACATAGCAGCATCGTTCTTTTATCAGCAGCGCGCTCTGGAGAGAGGCGCTGCTACTATTAGCAGCAGCGCATTTTACTAAGAACGCTACTGCTATGTGAAGTTAGTAGTAGCACGGTTAAACCATCGCTACTTTTAAAGTTTAGTTGTAGTGTCTTATCAATAGCGCGGATGCCCGCGCTACAGATAAGGTAAAACCCCACGCCACTGCTAGCCTTTTCCCTAGATGGGCAACTGACCATGTGTAACCGTAGTTACCCTCAACGTCTATATAAGCTGAGGAGTTTAGTCCATAGAGGTCGCGGTCACAATTACAACCACCTAGCCATAGGGTTAGAACACAACTTATGGTCTCGAGGTAGATCAAGCTTGTATTCGATACATCATCATCGCAAAGTAGCACGTAGGGTATTACCTCTTCGAGAGGGCCTGAACCTGGGTAAATAGTGACCCCTTCGTCTCTTTTTACCCATAGATCCGAGATCCATAGCTCGGGATCCTCTACCCCGAGGTCTACCGGTTTTAGTACCAACACAAGTGAACTCACATGTACTCCCACTGGGATGAAGCACAACAGTGATCCTGACATATGAGAAATGAAAAACAAATTACGAAAACATGGAAACAAAAACAATGAAATGAAAGAGGAAAACTGAGAGAAAAACCAAACAAATCAAGAAAGAACAGAAGAAAAAAGTCCATGCCCTAGCTTGCTCACTTGTCGGATGGGGAATGCCCTCTAGGAAGTCAAGACCTTATGTTCGACGCTCGCAGACGTCAAAAAGTGCAGGCAGCGCCTGAAAGCCACTGCCAATAGGCCGACCCAATTCATATGACCCAGACTTTTGCATTTTTTGCCTTTTTCCGAAAGAATTAGTTGTTGGATGTTTTTCTCTTTGGTTTTTACCTTTCAGTTTTTTCCAAAATAAAAATATTTGATGCGTATTTTTAAAAAATTTCACGCGCTCACTGGTGTAGGCCGGCCCATCAAACAACGAGCCTAACGTGCATCATTGATTGTCGCCACACTTTTTCGCTCCCCCAGTCAATGGTTGACTGTTTGGTCGTTCAATAGTTGACTTTCAACCCCTAAAAAAGAAGTTGACTTAAAAAAATACTATATTATGAAATAAGTTTACAAAAATGGAAAAAAATGTGCGTGGTTTTGAAAAATTGCTCATGAATTAAAAAATGTTCATGAAAAAAGTTAACCTATTAAAAAAAGTTAACAAATTAAAAAATGTTCCCAACTTTGAAAAAAGTTTACGATTTTGCAAAAAAAATTGGATTTGTATTTTTTGCAAGTAGTAATTTTTTAATTTGAAAAGGTACGAAAATTTGATAAAAAATCACATATTTGAAAAATAAAAATCAAAGGTTTGAAAATCTTCGTGGATTTGAACAGAAGTTCATGAATTTGGAAAAAAGTTCATGCATTTGGCAAAAGTACATAAATTTGGGAAAACAATCACAAATATGAAAAAAAAACTCACACATTTGAGAAAAATTATTAATTTGGAAAATAGTTTGCACATTTCAAAAGTTCACGTAATTTGATAAAGTTTACGGATTTTAAGAATTTCGTGAATTATGAAAAAGGTCATGTGTTTGAAAATGATTCAAATAAATAATGAAAATTAAAAATAGAACCTAGAAGAAAAAAACAAACAAAACCCATTGGAAAAAGCCACAGAAAAAACATAGAAAGAAACCGAGCTGGTGTAGGAAAGCGCTACCCTGATGGGCCGGACCACTTATATTGAACTGGTGTGCGTCAATATGACTATATAAGTGGTGCAACGGGCTTTAAATAGGATGATTTGGGCCGTAGGTAAGTGGCGTAACGAGCCCAATAAAATCGGTGGGGCTGTGGTAAAAGCCCATGTGACGATTCCGTCCGTTTCCGAGCAGAGCTAGGGCTTGGGCAACTATATGTATGCCCCCTCCCCCACCCCACCATCACGCCTCACCACCGCCGCAACCCACAAGCCAGATCGGGAAGGGGATCGCCAGACCTAGGGTTTCGACGAAATCGATCTACATGGAGAAGGAGGCTTCGATCCCGATTGACAAGGAGGATTCGATCCAGACGGAGAAAGAGGCGGCGCCTGCTGGTGGTGCTGCGACCCCCGATTGGTTGAGGCTCGACCTGTATCTGGTTGATGGATACGGGTTCAAGGAGCAGAGGATGGTGAAGATGGACCATCGGAACGGCTACATCAAGTGGCTGCTCGAGTGGGACAAGAAGCCGCGCCCTCCCCTGCCCAACCTCCCCGAGGAGTGCCGCGAGGCCATGGACGCCATCAAGGCTCAGCGCGACCACGACGAGAGGGTCCTCGCCGACTTCAAGCGCGACGGCTACGCCTACGTCCAGGTCGATGTCTTCAACGACGACGACCCAAGGGCCAACCTCCCCGACCACCACTACGACATCATCCACGACGACAGCGACGAAGTAGGCCAAGAAGCGGAACGCATCCTAGGCCGTCTCTAATCTTATTAGAAGATCCGTCGATGCGTCGTAAATATTGAAGTTCCGACATAGACGACGATACACGTCGTCTTGGCTCATTGTTAGTGTTATTACTTAGTTGTGCTATTAGATCGACCTTAATTAGTTAGTTGTGTTGTATGTTGCTGTCCTTGTACCTTTTCAGTTTAAGATGTTTGTTGAACGATGTGTGTTGCGTTGTTTGCTTTCACAGCTTGCTGGTGTCGTTTAATTGCTGATGTTTGTTGAACAACATGTGTTTTGTTTGTTTTCGCAGGTCAGTGTTGTCGTTTAATTGCTGATGTTTGTTGAACTACATAAGTTCTGTTGTTTGTTTTCATTGGCCATTGGTGTGGCTAGCTTTGCCCTCGTCTCTTCGACATTGGATTTACCGGCAGCAGTGGTGGTTGATTGTAGTTGTTGTGTTACTACAAGTATAATCTGTGGCGCAAGTGTGAGCCCAAGAGGAGAGGGCAGGTCCTGGACGCAGCGGCATATGAACGCACGTATCCAGCCACATGCTCTGTCATGGTGATCCGTGCATTAAATAGGTGTGGAAATGATCACGGCGGCATACATCACTAGATACAAAGAATACGATTGCCAGGTCGTGCTAGTGGGCTCGTCTGTGGTACGTGTCTTTTGACGTAAAAGGACCATGCGGAGCCGGTTGAGCGTACAGATGGCACGGACTAGTTGCATGTATCTGGTTAGCCGCTGTCCTTCTTTCACACGAGGTCCGGCTGGATCTGCTCATGGCGAATCCTGGAGCGAAAGCACTGGTGACGTGCGAGGGGTGAGTAAGGCCAACTCCACCGCGCGACCCCAAATGGACGTCCGTTTTTGTCCCTTTGGGTAGGGATTTGGGGTCGTGTCCGGCCTTGTCTTGGGATGCGGTGGCCGTGCGCCCAGCGCGCGGCCGCATCCTTTTGCCCCATCCTGTCCGCCAGTGCCAAGAATTGACCAAATTTGCATTAAAACTAGTTTCGAACCCAAATATTTGTCTGAAAATTAAAATAGTTTTACAACCCAATTGAAATTGTCTTTAATAAAATAGTTTTACAACCAAATCGAAATTGTCTTGACTGAACATAAAATAGACAAATACATCTATTGGTTGCCAACGTGCTCCCACACATGCTCAACCAAGTCATTTTAAAGATTCACATGAGTGTGCCAATCACACATCTCACGGTGGAATTGGGCAAACTGTTCAAATGTGGCCGGGTCTTGGTGCAGGGGCTCAATATTTTCACCTTGATAATCAAATCCTTGGTCGAAGATACTCTCATCATGCTCGTCCTCGACGATCATGTTGTGCATGATCACACAAGCAGTCATCACCTCCCAAAGCTTCCATTCATCCCATGACAGTGCAGGGTTTCGAACGATACCCCACCGGAATTGAAGCACACCAAAAGCACGTTCCACATCCTTCCTAACACTCTCTTGCATTTGGGCAAATCTCTTTCTCTTCTCACTTTGGGGTTTCGAGATTGTCTTCACAAAAGTTGACCGAGGATATATACCATCTGCTAGATAGTATCCCTTGTTGTAATAGTGGCCGTTGATCTCAAAGTTGACAGGTGGGGAGTGGCCTTCTGCAAGCCTCGCGAAGACTGGAGAACGCTGCAGCACGTTGATATCATTGTGAGTACCTGCCATGCCGAAGAAAGAATGCCATATCCAAAGATCTTGTGATGCCACCGCTTCTAATATGACAGTGCACCCGTTAACATGCCCCTTGTACTGGCCCTGCCAAGCAAATGGACAGTTCTTCCACTCCCAGTGCATACAATCTATGCTGCCAAGCATACCTGGAAATCCTCTAGCTGCGTTGGTCGCCAACAATCTCTCTGTATCAGCGGCAGTTGGCTGCCTCAAGTACTCTGGCCCAAAGACCTCGATCACAGCCTGGCAAAACTGGTACATTGACATCAGACATGTTGTCTCACTCATACGCACATACTCATCCACCAGATCACCTGGAATTCCATATGCAAGCATGCGGATGGCCGCGGTGCATATCTGGTACGAGGAGAATCCAAGCTTGCCAAGGGCATCCGTCTTGCACTCGAAGTATGGGTCATCAGCTGTTGGAAATATGCCCTAGAGGCAATAATAAAAGCATTATTATTATATTTCCTTGTTCATGATAATTGTCTTTATTCATGCTATAATTGTGTTATCCGGAAATCGGAATACATGTGTGAATAACAGACGCCAACATGTCCCTAGTAAGCCTCTAGTTGACTAGCTCGTTGATCAACAGATAGTCATGGTTTTCTGACTATGGACATTGGATGTCATTGATAACGAGATCACATCATTAGGAGAATGATGTGATAGACAAGACCCAATCCTAAACATAGCTTAAAGATCGTATAGTTCGTTTGCTAGAGTTTTCCAATGTCAAGTATCCTTTCCTTAGACCATGAGATCGTGTAACTCCCGGATACCGTAGGAGTGCTTTGGGTGTACCAAACGTCACAACGTAACTGGGTGACTATAAAGGTATACTACGGGTATCTCCGAAAGTGTCTGTTGGGTTGACACGGATCAAGACTGGGATTTGTCACTCCGTATGACGGAGAGGTATCACTGGGCCCACTCGGTAATGGATCATCATAATGAGCTCAAAGTGACCAAGTGTCTGGTCAGGGGATCATGCATTACGGTACGAGTAAAGTGACTTGCCGGTAACGAGATTGAACGAGGTATTGGGATACCAACGATTGAATCTCGGGCAAGTAACATACCGATTGGCAAAGGGAATTGTATACGGGGTTGCTTGAATCCTCGACATCGTGGTTCATCCGATGAGATCATCGTGGAGTATGTGGGAGCCAACATGGGTATCCAGATCCCGCTGTTGGTTATTGAACGGAGAGTCGTCTCGGTCATGTCTACATGTCTCCCGAACCTGTAGGGTCTACACACTTAAGGTTCGGTGACGCTAGGGTTGTAGGGATATGTATATGCAGTAACCCTAATGTTGTTCGGAGTCCCGGATGAGATCCCGGACGTCACGAGGAGTTCCGGAATGGTCCGGAGGTAAAGAATTATATATAGGAAGTGTTGTTTCGGCCATCGAGACAAGTTTCGGGGTTATCGGTATTGTACCGGGACCACCGGAAGGGTCCCGGGGGCCCACCGGGTGGGGCCACCTGCCCCGGGGGGCTACATGGGCTGTGGGGGTGCGCCTTGGCCTACATGGGCCAAGGGCACCATCCCCAAGGGGCCCATGCGCCTAGGGTTTCCAAAGGGGAGGAGTCCTACTAGTGGAAGGCACCCCTAGGTGCCTTGGGGGGGAGGGAAACCTCCCTTGGCCGCCGCCCCCCTAGGAGATTGGATCTCCTAGGGCCGGCGCCCCCCCCTAGGCCCTCCTATATATAGTGGGGGAAGGAGGGCTGTTTGAGACACGCCTTTGGTTGCCTCCCTCTCCCTCTCCAACACCTCCTCCTCCTCCTCCATAGTGCTTGGCGAAGCCCTGACGGAGTACTGCAGCTCCACCATCACCACGCCGTCGTGCTGTTGCTGGAGCCATCTTCCTCAACCTCTTCTTCCCTCTTGCTGGATCAAGAAGAAGGAGACGTTACGCTGACCGTACGTGTGTTGAACGCGGAGGTGCCGTCCGTTCGGCGCTAGGATCTCCGGCGATTTGGATCACGTCGTGTACGACTACTTCATCCCCGTTCTTTGAACGCTTCCGCTCGCGATCTACAAAGGTATATAGATGCATCCGATCACTCGTTGTTAGATGAACTCATAGATGGATCTTGGTGAAACCGTAGGAAAATTTTTGTTTTCTGCAACGTTCCCCAACAGTGGCATCATGAGCTAGGTCTATGCGTAGTTCTTCTTGTGCGAGTAGAACACAATTTGTTGTGGGCGTAGATGTTGTCAACTTTCTTGCCGCTACTAGTCTTATCTTGCTTCGACGGTATTGTGGGATGAAGCGGCCCGGACCAACCTTACACGTACGCTTACGTGAGACCGGTTCCACCGACTAACATGCACTAGTTGCATAAGGTGGCTGGCGTGTGTCTGTCTCTCCTACTTTACTTGGAGCGGATTCGATGAAAAGGGTCCTTATGAAGGGTAAATAGAAGTTGACAAATCACGTTGTGATTTTCACGTAGGTAAGAAAACGTTCTTGCTAGAACCCTATTTGAGCCACGTAAAACTTGCAACAACAATTAGAGGACGTCTAACTTGTTTTTGCAGTAAGTGTTTTGTGATATGATATGGCCAAAGTTGTGATGAATGATGAATGACATATATATGATGTATGAGATGTTCATGCTATTGTAATAGGAATCACGACTTGCATGTCGATGAGTATGACAACCGGCAGGAGCCATAGGAGTTGTCTTTATTTTTGTATGACCTGCGTGTCATTGAGAAACGCCATGTAAATTACTTTACTTTATTGCTAAACGCGTTTGCCATAGTAGTAGAAGTAATAGTTGGCGAGCAACTTCATGGAGACACGATGATGGAGATCATGATGATGGAGATCATGGTGTCAAGCCGGTGACAAGATGATCATAGAGCCCCAAGATGGAGATCAAAGGAGCTATGTGATATTGGCCATATCATGTCGCTATTATTATTTGATTACATGTGATGTTTATCATGTTTTGCATCTTGTTTACTTAGAACGACGGTAGTAAATAAGATGATCCCTCATAATAATTTCAAGCAAGTGTTCCCCCTAACTGTGCACCGTTGCGACAGTTCGTTGTTTCAATGCACCACGTGATGATCGGGTGTTTGATTCAAACGTTCACATACAACGGGTGTAAGACAGATTTACACATGCAAACACTTAGGTTGACTTGACGAGCCTAGCATGTGTATAGACATGGCCTCGGAACACAGAAGACCGAAAGGTCGAGCATGAGTCGTATAGAAGATACGATCAACATGAAGATGTTCACCGATGTTGACTAGTTCGTCTCACGTGATGATCGGACACGGCCTAGTTGACTCGGATCATGTTATACTTAGATGACTAGAAGAGGGATGTCTATCTAAGTGGGAGTTCATTGAATAATTTGATTAGATGAACCTAATTATCATGAACTTAGTCTAAAATATTTACAATATGTCTTGTAGATCAAATGGCCAACGTAATCCTCAACTTCAACGCGTTCCTAGAGAAAACCAAGCTGAAAGACGGTGGCAGCAACTACACGGACTGGGTCCAGAACCTGAGGATCATCCTCATAGCTGCCAAGAAAGATTATGTCCTACAAGCACCGCTAGGTGAAGCTCCCGTCCCACAGAACCAAGACGTTATGAACGCTTGGCAAACACGTGCTGATGACTACTCCCTCGTTCAGTGCGGCATGCTTTACAGTTTAGAGCCGGGGCTCCAAAAGCGTTTTGAGTGACATGGAGCATATGAGATGTTCGAAGAGCTTAAAATGGTTTTTCAAGCTCATGCCCGGGTCGAGAGATATGAAGTCTCCGACAAATTCTTTAGCTGTAAGATGGAGGAAAATAGTTCTGTCAGTGAGCACATACTCACTATGTCTGGGTTACATAACCGCTTGACTCAGCTGGGAGTTAATCTCCCGGATGATGCGGTCATTGACAGAATCCTCCAGTCGCTTCCACCAAGCTACAAGAGCTTTGTGATGAACTTCAATATGCAGGGGATGGAAAAGACCATTCCCGAGGTATTTGCAATGCTGAAATCAACAAAGGTAGAAGTCAAGAAGGAACATCAGGTGTTGATGGTCAATAAAACCACTAAGTTCAAGAAGGGCAAGGGTAAAAAGAACTTCAAGAAGGACGGCAAGGGAGTTGCCGCGCCCGGTAAGCAAGCTGCCGGGAAGAAGCCAAAGAATGGACCCAGGCCCGAGACTGAGTGCTTTTATTGCAAGGAAAGCGGTCACTGGAAGCGGAACTGCCCCAAATACTTAGCGGACAAGAAGGCCGGCAAAACAAAAGGTATATATGATATACATGTAATTGATGTGTACCTTACCAGTGCCCGTAGTAGCTCCTGGGTATTTGATACCGGTGCAGTTGCTCACATTTGTAACTCAAAGCAGGGGTTGCGGAATAAGCGGAGACTGGCGAAGGACGAGGTGACGATGCGCGTCGGGAATGGTTTCAAGGTCAATGTGATCGCCGTCGGCACGCTACCTCTACATTTACCTTCGGGATTAGTTTTAAACCTTAATAATTGTTATTTAGTGCCAGCTTTGAGCATGAACATTGTATCAGGACCTCGTTTAATTCGAGATGGCTACTCATTTAAATTCGAGAATAATGGTTGTTCTATTTATATGAGAGATATGTTTTATGGTCATGCTCCTATGGTGAATGATTTATTCTTAATGAATCTCGAGCGTAATGCTACACATGTTCATAGTGTGAGTACCAAAAGATGTAAGGTTCATAATGATAGTCCCACATACTTGTGGCACTGCCGCCTTGGTCACATAGGTGTCAAACGCATGAAGAAGCTCCATGCAGATGGACTTTTAGAGTCTCTTGATTATGAATCATTTGACACGTGCGAACCATGCCTCATGGGTAAAATGACCAAGACTCCGTTCTCAGGAACAATGGAGCGAGCAACCAACTTATTGGAAATTATACATACTGATGTGTGCGGTCCAATGAGCGTTGAGGCTCGCGGTGGCTATCGTTATGTTCTCACCCTCACTGATGACTTGAGTAGATATGGGTATGTCTACTTAATGAAACACAAGTCTGAAACCTTTGAAAAGTTCAAGGAATTTCAGAGTGAGGTTGAGAATCAACGTGACAGGAAAATCAAGTTTCTACGATCAGATCGTGGAGGAGAATACTTGAGTCACGAATTTGGCACACACTTAAGAAAATGTGGAATAGTTTCACAACTCACGCCGCCTGAAACACCTCAGCGTAATGGTGTGTCCGAACGTCGTAATCGCACTTTATTAGATATGGTGCGATCTATGATGTCTCTTACCGATTTACCACTATCTTTTTGGGGCTATACTTTAGAGACTGCCGCATTCACTTTAAATAGGGCTCCGTCGAAATCCGTTGAGACGACACCGTTTGAATTATGGTTTGGGAAGAAACCTAAGCTATCGTTTCTAAAATTTTGGGGATGTGATGCTTATGTCAAGAAACTTCAACCTGAAAAGCTCGAACCCAAGTCGGAAAAATGCGTCTTCATAGGATACCCTAAAGAAACTGTTGGGTATACCTTCTACCTCAGATCCGAAGGCAAGGTCTTTGTTGCCAGGAATGGATCCTTTCTAGAGAAGGAGTTTCTCTCAAAAGAAGTAAGTGGGAGGAAAGTAGAACTTGATGAAGTGTTACCTCTTGAACCGGAAAATGGCACAACTCAAGAAAATGTTCCTGAGGTGACTGCACCGACTAGAGAGGAAGTTAATGATGATGATCATGAAACTTCGGATCAAGTTGCTACTGAACTTTGAAGGTCCACAAGGACACGTTCCGCACCAGAGTGGTACGGCAACCCTGTCCTAGAAATCATGTTGTTAGACAACGGTGAACCTTCGAACTATGAAGAAGCGATGGCGGGCCCGGATTCCGACAAATGGCTAGAAGCCATGAAATCCGAGATAGGATCCATGTATGAAAACGAAGTATGGACTTTGACTGACTTGCCCGTTGAACGGCGAGCCATAGAAAATAAATGGATCTTTAAGAAGAAGACAGACGCGGATGGTAATGTGACCATCTATAAAGCTCGGCTTGTCGCTAAGGGTTATCGACAAGTTCAAGGGGTTGACTACGATGAGACTTTCTCACCGGTAGCGAAGCTAAGGTCCATCCGAATCATGTTAGCAATTGCCGCATTCTACGATTATGAGATATGGCAAATGGACGTCAAAACGGCATTCCTTAATGGTTTCCTTAAGGAAGAATTGTATATGATGCAGCCGGAAGGTTTTATCGATCCTAAGAATGCTGACAAGGTGTGCAAGCTACAACGCTCGATTTATGGGCTGGTGCAAGCATCTCGGAGTTGGAACATTCGCTTTGATGAGATGATCAAAGCGTTTGGGTTTACGCAGACTTATGGAGAAGCCTGCGTTTACAAGAAAGTGAGTGGGAGCTCTGTAGCATTTCTCATATTATATGTAGATGACATACTCTTGATGGGAAATGATATAGAACTCTTGGACAGCATCAAGGCCTACTTGAATAAGAGTTTTTCAATGAAGGACCTTGGAGAAGCTGCTTATATATTAGGCATCAAGATCTATAGAGATAGATCGAGACGCCTCATAGGTCTTTCACAAAGCACATACCTTGATAAGATATTGAAGAAGTTCAATATGGATCAGGCTAAGAAGGGGTTCTTACCTGTGTTGCAAGGTATGAAATTGAGCTCAGCTCAATGTCCGACCATGGCAGAAGAGATAGAAGAGATGAGTGTCATCCCCTATGCCTCAGCCATAGGTTCTATTATATATGCCATGCTGTGTACCAGACCTGATGTAAACCTTGCCGTAAGTTTGGTAGGAAGGTACCAAAGTAATCCCGGCAAGGAACACTGGACAACGGTCAAGAATATCGTGAAGTACCTGAAGAGGACTAAGGAAATGTTTCTCGTTTATGGAGGTGATGAAGAGCTCGTCGTAAAGGGTTACGTCGACGCTAGCTTCGACACAGATCTGGATGACTCTAAGTCACAAACCGGATACGTGTATATTTTGAATGGTGGGGCAGTAAGCTGGTGCAGTTGCAAGCAGAGCGTCGTGGCGGGATCTACATGTGAAGCGGAGTACATGGCAGCCTCGGAGGCAGCGCATGAAGCAATTTGGGTGAAGGAGTTCATCACCGACCTCGGAGTCATACCCAATGCGTCGGGGCCAATCAAGCTCTTCTATGACAACACTGGAGCTATTGCACTTGCCAAGGAGCCCAGGTTTCACAAGAAGACAAGGCACATCAAGCGTCGCTTCAACTCCATTCGTGAAAATGTTCAAGATGGAGACATAGATATTTGTAAAGTACATACGGACCTGAATGTAGCAGATCCGTTGACTAAACCTCTCCCTAGAGCAAAACATGATCAACACCAGAATTCCATGGGTGTTCGATTCATCACAATGTAACTAGATTATTGACTCTAGTGCAAGTGGGAGACTGTTGGAAATATGCCCTAGAGGCAATAATAAAAGCATTATTATTATATTTCCTTGTTCATGATAATTGTCTTTATTCATGCTATAATTGTGTTATCCGGAAATCGTAATACATGTGTGAATAACAGACGCCAACATGTCCCTAGTAAGCCTCTAGTTGACTAGCTCGTTGATCAACAGATAGTCATGGTTTCCTGACTATGGACATTGGATGTCATTGATAACGAGATCACATCATTAGGAGAATGATGTGATAGACAAGACCCAATCCTAAACATAGCTTAAAGATCGTATAGTTCGTTTGCTAGAGTTTTCCAATGTCAAGTATCCTTTCCTTAGACCATGAGATCGTGTAACTCCCGGATACCGTAGGAGTGCTTTGGGTGTACCAAACGTCACAACGTAACTGGGTGACTATAAAGGTATACTACGGGTATCTCCGAAAGTGTCTGTTGGGTTGACACGGATCAAGACTGGGATTTGTCACTCCGTATGACGGAGAGGTATCACTGGGCCCACTCGGTAATGCATCATCATAATGAGCTCAAAGTGACCAAGTGTCTGGTCACGGGATCATGCATTACGGTACGAGTAAAGTGACTTGTCGGTAACGAGATTGAACGAGGTATTGGGATACCAACGATCGAATCTCGGGCAAGTAACATACCGATTGGCAAAGGGAATTGTATACGGGGTTGCTTGAATCCTCGACATCGTGGTTCATCCGATGAGATCATCGTGGAGTATGTGGGAGCCAACATGGGTATCCAGATCCCGCTGTTGGTTATTGACCGAAGAGTCGTCTCGGTCATGTCTACATGTCTCCCGAACCCGTAGGGTCTACACACTTAAGGTTCAGTGACGCTAGGGTTGTAGGGATATGTATATGCAGTAACCCGAATGTTGTTCGAAGTCTCGGATGAGATCCCGGACGTCACGAGGAGTTCCGGAATGGTCCGGAGGTAAAGAATTATATATAGGAAGTACTGTTTCGGCCATCGGGACAAGTTTCGGCGTTATCGGTATTGTACCGGGACCACCGGAAGGGTCCCGGGGGGCCCACCGGGTGGGGCCACCTGCCCCGGGGGGCTACATGGGCTGTGGGGGGTGCGCCTTGGCCTACATGGGCCAAGGGCACCAGCCCCAAGGGGCCCATGCGCCTAGGGTTTCCAAAGGGGAGGAGTCCTACTAGTGGAAGGCACCCCTAGGTGCCTTGGGGGGGAGGGAAACCTCCCTTGGCCGCCGCCCCCCTAGGAGATTGGATCTCCTAGGGCCGGCGCCCCCCTAGGCCCTCCTATATATAGTGGGGGAAGGAGGGCTATTTGAGACACGCCTTTGGTTGCCCCCCTCTCCCTCTCCAACACCTCCTCCTCCTCCATAGTGCTTGGCGAAGCCCTGACGGAGTACTGCAGCTCCACCATCACCACGCCGTCGTGCTGTTGCTGGAGCCATCTTCCTCAACCTCTTCTTCCCTCTTGCTGGATCAAGAAGAAGGAGACGTTACGCTGACCGTACATGTGTTGAACACGGAGGTGCCGTCCGTTCGGCGCTAGGATCTCTGGTGATTTGGATCACGTCGTGTACGACTACTTCATCCCCGTTCTTTGAGTGCTTCCGCTCGCGATCTACAAAGGTATGTAGATGCATCCGACCACTCGTTGTTAGATGAACTCATAGATGGATCTTGGTGAAACCGTAGGAAAATTTTTGTTTTCTGCAACGTTCCCCAACATGAGCAACCACTGCCTCTCGGATAGGATTGAACACATGCCTTGCCATACAAAAACGGCGATGGAATTTATCTGGCCTGAAGAGCGGGGTGTTGGCAAAGTAATCTGCATAGAGCAGGGCGTGGCCTCTCTCCCTGTTGCGGTTCAGGTTGGGAGCACAGCCAGGGACTGACCCCCTGTACCGAGGAAGCTGCCGTTGAATATGGTCATGAACGACCAGTGCAACCACCACAAGATCGTCATCATCCGACGACGAATCGTCCGATGAACAAAGGAAGTGATGGAAGAAAAACTCGTCTCCACTGTCCATACCTTTGTTGGCAAAAGGTCGAACACTTTGCGGTCGTGGTGGCGAAGAGGCCGCGATGATCACCTAGACGCAGCAGGGTGGTTGCCGGCCGGCTACAGGCCGTTCTGGAGCTCTCGTCGGAATCTGCCTCGGCCGCCGTGGTACGTCGCCGGCAGTCGTGTCCGCTCTGCCACCGGCAAGGACGGCCACGGCCAAACCTCCTCCGATCGACGAACAAAACTACGGCGGAAGCGCGGGCGTGGTGTCGGCCATGTCGACAAGTGGTTTGGTATGGACGGCGGGGGGGGGGCTGCGCGGTGAGGAGGCGGCCGGAGAATAGCGGTGGCGCCGGCGGCGGGGCGGGGTGGGGAGCGAGGGTGAAGCGTTGGGAGCGGAGGGACTGCTAGTGTCCCCGACAGGCGGGCCAGGGGAGGACAAGCGCGCGCGTCCCGCCCGTCCGCGCGGTGTCCGTTTCACCCCAAAACCAGCACAAGTTTGGGCCGGGGATGGGTCGAAAGCGGACACAAAGCGGACAAATGTCCGTTTGCTCCCGCGCGCTGGGCCGCCTTTTTTGTCCCTTTTACCCCAAACGGACGGGGCCGGACAGGAAAGGGTCGCGCGGTGGAGTTGGCCTTACGGGCCGAGGTGAGCACGTTGGGACTCATCCAGCACGTGAACCTTGTCCGGCTCCTCGGGTTCTGCTCATCCAGCGTCGAGAAGATGCTCGTTTACGAGTACATGCCCAGAGGCTCCCTTGATCGCTACCTCTTCAGCAGCGGCGTGAGCCCGAGCTGGCGCGAACGGTACAACATCATGGTCTGTGTCGCGAGAGGGCTGACATACCTGCACCAGGGTTGTCACGAGTGCATCATACACTGTGACATTAAGCCGGAGAACATCCTACTGGATGGAAACATGTCCCCAAGAATCGCCGACTTTGAAATGGCGAAGCTGGTGGGGAGGGACTTCAGCCACACGCTGACGACAATGCGGGGCACCATCGGGTATCTGGCGCCAGAGTGGATCTCCGGGCAGCCCATCAGTGCCACGGCCGATGTGTACAGCTTAGGAATGGTGCTTTTTGAGCTCATCTCGGGACGACGAAACTCAAAGGGGTATAGCGTGATGGAGGCGGCAGGGAGCGGGAACAGTGATTCGTGGACCTTCTTTCCTGTGTGGGCTGCCGGCAAGGTCGTCCAAAGGGAGATGGGCGCCGTGGCAGACCTGCGGCTGCGCGGCAACGTGAAGCCCGAGGAGCTAGAGCGGGCGTGCTCGGTGGCGTGCTGGTGCATTCAGGACCAGGAGGCACAGCGGCCGAGCATGGCGCAGGTTGTGCAGGCGCTGGAGGGCGCTATCCAGGTCCACGCGCCGCCGGTGCCGTGGGCTCTGCAGCACCTTCTCACGTCCACCTAATCCCCTTGGCGCGGCTGCGCCAATCTTCTTACACATCGTTCAAGTCGTGAGAAAGCACGTGTGCTGACCTAAATTACCCATTCGGATAAGGCGTTCAAGTCACCGTTCAACAACTTAATACATAGTTTCCTGGCAGATTTGTGACGAAATACATAGTTTTGAATTCAAATAAAACTAATGAATCAAATATATATAAGTGAGAATGAAAGGATCAACCCAGAGTAATCTTCCTCCAAAAGCACCTAAATTTGGCTGTACAGTAGGAGAGGCATTAGAAGTGTACCGGAATAATAGCATGTGTATTGTGGACCAACAGAGCATGCTAGTGAGGTCTGAAACGACTATCCTAGTTCCTCCAACAGATAATTACACAAGGCTGAAGTTCTCCTTGTGTAACTGAAAATGCTATCATCATTCAACAAACTGACAACAATCTATAAAGTCCACTCTAATAAATCAGATAGCTCCATGAATGCAAACCTCCATTATCACATATTCTGCAACAGACAACCTTAAAGAAAGAGAGGACAAATATATTCACATATTTTCAAGTCTCCACCGGCATAACTGACAATACAAATAATGGCATTCCAGTGTACTTCATAAAAAGGAAAAAAAATAAAATGCTGGTCCAGGAGCTTTTCTTTACGCTTTCCCCTTTTTGTTTTCATTAATTAAAAAAAGGGAAATGTAATCCATGTAGAAAAGAGAAAATTTAATTATAAATAGCAAATAACCACCGAACCAAATAGTATTGGGTTGGGATTTAATTAAAGAGGTTGCCAGATCAGGAACGACAAAGGCAAGAGATAGGTTGGGATTTACCATGTCTCAAAAATCATTAAGATCACCCATGCCCATCTCCTCTCCAAAAGCTGGCATTGAGAGCAATATGACACATTACATGATTTAGAATAAAAGTCTACTTATATATTAAATAAATTATTTCGTTACAGAAGGAATGCCATGCTAGCTAACACAGGGAATTAGACAGAACTGGAACATTCACATTTAGCTATCCCTTTTTTTCAGTTGATGCTCAAAACTAACAGTAACAGGAGCCATGTCTGATCAATAGTTGCCTCTTATCATGATTCATGAACCATGTATATTCTATTAATACTGACTCCTTCTAGTTGATAAATGATAGCACTGGGAAAAACAGAAACAAAGTCAGACTTAATTTTGTACTTGTAAATAGATATTTCTTTTTTTTGCGGGGATTGTAAATAGATATTTCACACTCGTCACACTTCCCTCATGAAACGTATAAAGGGTAGTACAGATATTTCACAAATTGTACCCACTAGAATGTATACGCCGTAGGTTTGTACAATTCCCGGCCACACTCGTCCCTCATGGGCTCTGCCCGTTTAGTTTCATTTTTAGTCTTAAACTTCAAAAAACTAGGCGTCCGACCTGGGATTTGATCCCGAGTCATCAGGAACAATGCGCAAGTTCTCAACCATCTGAGATAGCTAACCTTGCGTGCCTAGGGACCTTCTTTTCCTCATTTTGGATGAGATAAATAACGCTAAAAAAACGCAGCACCTTCACTCTTTGCTTTTCTTTCGTTTTTATTTTCCCTTTTTTCGTAAAATAGAAATTAAAATTTGTACATAAACTTTTAAAAAATTAGAAAAAATACGAACACAATTTGAATTTTGAAAATTTTGAATTTGAGAAATAGAAACAATAAACAAAAAAACAAAAGTCAAAGAAGATGAAAAAGGAAAAAAGAAACAGAAAAAATAAAATAGGACAGGAAATAAAATGAAAAAATAAAACAAGATAGGAAATATAAGATCATGGAAAAATTGGGGTCATTTGATGGATGCCAAAAATACAAGCTCTCAAACGAACCCTTCTCACCTACCCAAACACCCTCTGTTGAATGTGATCTATTTCTGGCATGCATGAAATGTCCTCAACTTTTTTTAGTAGTGGGCATGGCCATGGTAGGCATCCATGCGAGGTTTGAATGAATTTTCAACACAGTATGCAAGTTGTGTCACGCCCGGCCATTTATCGGCCAGTTTTCATCAAGAAAACTCCAAAAAAATGTAACAATTGTCAAAAACTCAAACAAATTGGCAAGGTGCCTTGATTTGATCATAGAAGTCGGTGGAAAAAATTTGAGACCATTTTAATTATGTCAAGAAACAACGTACCCTCAGGTGGAGCCTTCTGGCCATCTCGAACACCCTCCATTGAACATGGTCTAGATTTAGACATTCTTGAAATAACCCCAACTTTTTCAAGCAGGTGGGTATGACCATGGTAGTTATCCTTACCAGGTTTGAAATTCTTCTGACACCGTATGCAAGTTCTGACACGCCTGTCCATTTATCGGTCTTTTATTTTACCAAGAAAACTCTGAAAAATATAAAATTTGTCGAAAACCAAAACAGTGGCATGTTTCCTTGAATTGGTCATACAGGGTCATGAATAATTTGGGGTCATTTCAAGGATGTAGAAAAACAACATACCCTCACACGAAGCCTTCTCGCCTACCTGAACACCCTCCGTCATGGTATATGTTTGGACATCCTTCAAATCACCCCAACTTTTGCAAACAGGTCGGCGTGTTCATGGTAGACATCCATGTCAGGTCTGAATGATTTCCGACATATTATGCAAGTTGCTACACGTTTGGCCATTTATCGGTCTTTTTTGGCCGAGAAAACTCGATAAAATGCAGAAAGATTTGAAAACCAAAACAGCTTGGCATTGTGCCTTGAATTGGAACGTATGAGGCCCTGGGAACCGGCCTGGTCGGGCGGCCTCCTATGAATAAAGTGTTTAATTTGTGAACATGTTTTCAAATTGATGAACTTTTTCAATTTTGCGAACTTTTTTTGTCAAATTCGTGAACTTTTTTTTCAAATCGATGAACATTTTTCAATTTCACAAATGTTTTTCCTCCTTGGAGATTGGGGTGTTTGTGTGCTCTAGGGCGGTCCATCAAAATCGAGGTCCCTGTGTCAAAATCTAAGATGGCCCTATCTTGTTACAGAAAACGTCCTACTAGATCAATTTACCGTCTATGGCAGGCAGGTTGCATGCATAAAAAGTATTTTAGGTGTTCTTTTTAGTTGCATTCATATATACAGCGTTTTGGCATTTTAGAAAATATCTCCACAAGCAGAAAGCCTACAGTTGATAATCGAGTCTTGAGAAGTGTGAATAAAACACATAAATTTTTCTTGGGTGGTCCAGATTGATGGGCCGATGGACTGGTTTTGCCCACCGGCATAGTATGTTCTTATGAATCTTGTGCTATTTTTATCACCAAAGAGCAGCGTAGTGGACTGGTAAGTTGTGAAGTTTAGGAGACGTGGTCAGGAGCTCGATACCTTGTGCGACCCGACCTAGCTCTTTTGTCTTGCTTTAAATAGCAAGTGGACAACGTATTTTCAAAAATACCATCATGCCCTTTATTATGAAGGGGTATAGGATAATCACAGTCGTTGATGTGTTTAGGGGATGTACCGAAGTGGAAGTGTTCACTTATTCGCATTGTTGTCGTAGCAAGTGGACAACGTATTTTCAAAAATACCATCATGCCCTTTATTATGAAGGGGTACAATATAATTATAGCTGTTGATGTGTTTAGAGGGATGTACCGAAGTGGAAGTGTTCACTTTATTCGCATTGTTGTCGTGTGGCCGTTGCCTTCTTGACCATCAACATCAAGAGGTTAAACATATCACCACTGGTCAGAATCTCACTCGATATTAATGGCACGAACAAAGCTAGCCAAAGCTAACCAAATCAATCAACCAAGGGGAATCTACAGGCGGAGAAGGGTGTGGTGGTGCTATCAGCCAAGGGAGGGGCTGAGAAGGAACTTATCCGGATCCGTTGTTGTGGCCTCATTCCCCTCACACACACCGCCGCCACAGTCACCATATGTCATCATTGAAGTTACCTCTTTGTTGCCACCGGCAAACGCCAATCTCTGCCACCGCCTGCTGCACGGAAAGGAAAAGGGGAACAAGACCGATTCGTGTTCATAAATTTTCATGGTTCAGAAAACTCATTATTTCAGGAATCTTCTTACTCCATATCTAAGACCTTGTTCCAATACATTCGTTTGCATATCGGTTTTAACTATGGCATGCTGTGTAGTAAGATTTGCAATTATATGTCGGTACAACCTTCTTTCTAAAACATGGTCGGAAAAAGTCCATTGCCTTGGAGAGCTTAGAACCGAGAGCAAAAGATGTACACTATAGAAAATAGCAGACATTGGTATTGAACATGGGAACAATTATACAACATGAACGAACATGAAAGTCATACATCACAAAAAAATTCAGAATTTTGTATGCCGCTTGTATGATGAGATTTTATCACGCAGGAATATCTACGGGCATGGGAATTGTTTTTCTAGTGTTCTTCCTAATTATTTTCGTTAGAATTAAAGGAAGAATAAATGTGATAGTGTTTTGACACGCGCACGTACAAAGAAAAGCTATCTACATGTATTATGTGTATGCATGTATCTAGTATGGGCTAGAGAACCAGAACGGGGATGTGTACAAGCAGTTGCATGCCAACTAGCATGCTTAATCACCCCTCAAAAAATAAACTAGCATGCTTAATCATAGTACTATTCCCATGAACAAACTATTCCGGCCAGCTCTAACCTGACACGATGGCTAAGTGTATTAGAAGTTCGGTTACTACTCAATAGTTTGGAGCGGCAGCTGCATGCGCACCGCTTGGGTTCAGAGGCAGTCACACCACATGATAATCTTCTGATGTACGGCGACGGGCTGGTGATTAGATAAGGATCCATGCATGGTTAGCTTGGAGGCAACGCGTGATAACTGAACGAGCCCCACATATCTCTCCAGAAGAAGCGTTCGGCCGAATGGCCCTGGCAGCGCGTTGGGAGCCCCCGATGCCCTACCGCCTTCCTGTATAAAGGTCAGCAATCCTCACGCACAAGGGGGGACGCACATACACCGCTGGCCGCAAGGCCGCTCTCAAGAACACAGGCGCACACGGGCTGGCCACAGCCAGGCTGCTCGCATGCATGGAGATCTGAGCATGCAAATCTCCCATAGTCCCTGATGGTGAAGCCCTGCTACCCTTACCCTGCTACTCACCAAAATCCCGTAGCATCCTTTGCCTTGCCGGCGGCCGCGTCGACGGCCACGTGCTCTTATGGTAAGAAATGGTGAGATCTGATGTCCTCTTTTCTCACAGCTGGTTGCCTCAGATTAAAAGATCGGTTTACACCGGATCCATTTGTTGCCTCAGATTGTTTTAGATTGGTTTACAAATTCAGTCGTGGCATGTAGTAAATGTTTGATAGGCAGATCAACCAATGCATGGTTTGGATTCGGATAGCTCCCATAGTAGATCGTTTCCATATAAAAATATATTTGGAGGCAAGTTGCTGGTGCCAGATTTTGAATTGAGACCTTTTACAATACATCAAGTTATTTTGGACCGTTTATTTTTCTGATCTGGTGGCCCAGATTTGCTAATACTACACCAGAAAACGGGTAGTATATTCAGGCGCTAGGGGCACTTTGGGCAATTCGCTTATATTTTGTTGTACTTGAATTCGAGCATGCAACCTCACAGCAATGGCGCTGGCTAGCACCAGCAAACAGATACCCTCATTTCGTCGACAGTAGATGATACTGAAGTTATGACCTAGTATTATATTATTCTGAACCAAACGGCGCCCGTCGGATTTAAGACGGAAATCAGTACTGCAGCTTAGGAACCAGTTAGCGGGGGCCGCGGACTCAGCAGAGCTGCGGCGTGTTTGCCGACGTGGACGCGAGGAGCCTAGCCGGTGATCTGGAGACGCCGAGCAGCGATGGATACGGACCGGCCGGCGCCCCATCGAGCTTTCTCTTACCTGGCCGTGTAAAAGTGCCTATGCAGCGCAACATGAGTCAAGGGCGTGCTGTGCGGCCGCGCTTGTTGCATCCGGCGGCGAAGATGGGTGGATCGCGAGTGTGCTCTTTCTAGGCAAGAAGCGTCGTGAGCTGCTACCATTAATTAGTAACACAAGGACGTAAACAATCATTTAGAAAATTACCAAACTGTCCTTGAGATCCCAAACATATTAACCATTGGATTAGTTTAATACTACCCCTTTAATCTGGTAGTATAATGCACCGTAAAAAATCCCTTTGGATTTGGATCACTCTCAGAGTCAATCGTTTCCGCACAGAAATATTTGAGAAGAAAATCAAATTGTGCTCGGCTTGGTTTCAGATCGCTCTAGTGCTGAGTAAAATTTTAGAGTCAATAGTGCTACACACTCGGAACATCACTTTGGCCTTCGGTCCGCCTTTCCCACATGCTCGCGGTCACCACTCCACCAGCCACCTCGGCCCGCTCCCTGAGCCCGCTCCCCTCATTGTCGCACCGCCTTGCCTCGTCAACGACGTCAGCCATATTGCCTAAGCTCACCTCCGCACTCCCATCCACAACCCGGCGCCGCTCATCCACGCGCGATCCTGGCGTTCGATGGCAACCCAAGTTTCAGCGTCGCGGGCTCTTGGCGCGGGGCTGGCTGCGTCTCCTTCGAGTCCGCAAGTGTGCGGGACTACCTCGTCAGCCTCGGCTCCCTCGACTTCCGCGGCAACCAGGTCACTCTCGAGCCGGTCGAGCTCGCCGACCGCGCGGCCCCCGTCTTTGACCAGCTCATCGAAGTCCAAGCCTCGGAATTCCCGCACGAGCTGTGGCACGATGCCGGCATCCGGTGGGCTCTCAGCCGCCTCGGAGACGTCTGCTCCGTGGACAACTACTGCCTCGAGGGGCGCGACTTCACTGCCGTCCGCGCCCTCATCATGGTTGACCGGCGCAAGCGCCTCACGGATTCCCTCGCAATCCAGCTACCTCCATCCAATGACATCAAGGTCATCAAGATCACAAAACTCGCCACCATCCTCGAGCCGATGGGACCTACGGACCCATCACCTTTTTCCTCCGAATCCGACTCGGACGCTGACGACCACCTCCCCAGACGCGGCCACAACCCTCCCCACGTCCCAGCGGGGCCGAAGGCGAGCTGCCTCGTGGCGCGCCACCTTTCCCGGTCCCCGCATCGCCGCCCAAACCACCCGCCAACCACGGTGACAACTCTGCTACTGCTACACTCCATGCCTCGCTCGGCGGCCTCAGTCCTGTGCTGCATGGGCCTCCCATCGTCATCGCCTCATCGGACTTCGACTCTGCCCCTCCTTCCCAGAGGGGATCGCCTCCATCAACGTTCCCTGTTTCGGACGTCGCTGACTCCTCCGCCACGCCTCCGTGCCCTTCACGCCCCATGCCCCGCCGTGCCACGGCCCTTGACGGCGCACCACCACCACCCCCCGCTTATACAGCTGTCGTCAACATCGACACTTTCGACGGCCCTCCACCTCCCTCCCGCCCTGCAGCTGCCATTTGCGTTCTGTCCCTACGACAGCTCCACTTCATCAAACCTCGACGGCGACACGTCCTCCTTCACCTTCTCGGCTGGGGCCTCCTCCCCTGGTATGGTCCCTGCGCGGCCTTCCCTCTCCTTATCTACTCCTTCTCAGCGCATCCATAGCTTAACCTTGACCACCCCTCCGCTGGAACCTGCAGACTCTGCCGCCCATGAGTGTGTACTCCGCAAGCTGTGCCACAGTGCCAAGCGCTCGGTAGACAAGGTCAAGAGCCTCCGCCGCAACATACGACTGGCGGCCAAGGAGCCCGCTGTCTTCACCGACATGACCACCAAGGCTGTGCGAGCCAAAGCTGCGCGCCTCACTGCCTCTGATGTGGCAAAGGCACTCAAAGATGCAATCCGCCATGCCCAGCTCGATGTTCCTGAGGCTCCTCCTGCTCCAGCTGTGACCTTGGCGGTGATCGCCTCGCTCTATGGTGCCGATGAGGCCGCTGCAGCTTCTGTTGCCCGTGCCAACGACCTTAGCAACGTTGGCGATGCTGACGACCTGCCATGATGATGCGCTCTGCCGCCCATGCACGACCCTGCGGCGCTTCCACGGACTTGCGTCGTTCCAACTGCGACCCTTCCCTTGCTGCCCTTTTAGGCCTGCACATGTACACATGGTGCAAGATGTGCTTCTGCTCCATCTACCCACTAGCTTTCTATTTGTCTCCTTTACGTTTATGTAGACTATCCCCATCTCTGTACCCGATGTTCTGCTTTCTTTATGAGTAGCACTACCCTATCTATTTGTTCTTGGAATATAAGAGGTCTTGCTGATGCTTCCAAATGTGCTGATGTCCTTGCAGAGCTAATTAATTCTAGCCTGCACTGTGCCCTTTTACAAGAATCAAAACTCAACGATATCAACGAGCAAAAATTTCACTCCTTCCTCCCGCGTTCACTTGACCAAAAATTATTCCTCCCGGCAGACGGTTCGGCCGGAGGAACCGTCTCAGCGTTCAACTCCAATTACTTCTCTGTAATATCTCACGATCATCATAACTTTGCCACCTCTATAAAACTCACGTCCCTTGCACACCCCCTTTCCTTTGTCGTCACTAACGTTTATGCCCCTGCTTCCCACAGCCTTAAACAAGCCGTCCTAGATGAACTCAAACTCATTAAGGAAGACGCCATCACGCCCTGGCTAATAGTAGAAGACTTCAACCTCGTCCGTTTTTCGCACGAAAAAAATAATCTTAACTTCCGCTAACGCGAAGCCAACGCTTTCAACAGCACGATTAACGACCTGGCGTTACTCGAACTTCCTCTACTAGATAGACGTTTTACCTGGTCCAACAAACGTTCCGCCCCAACCCTTGAACGGCTTGACCGTGCCTTTTTTAACCTTTCCTGGAACAACTGCTTCCCCAACACCACCTTGTCTTCCCTACCACGCACCACTTCCGACCACGTACCACTCATCGTCCATATTCAAACCTCTGTACTAAAACCACGCCATTTCCGGTTCGAAACATCTTGGACCCTCTCCCCGGCCTGCCACGTTATCATTCAAAAATGTTGGCCTAACTCTCACCGCATGGCCAGATAAGAAAACTCCGCCTATGCGCTCTCCAAAACTCTAAAGAAAACAAGATGCTACCTCAAGCTTTGGGCCTCCAAACGATCTCCAGCTCATACCCGTGAGGCAGCTGCAAAACAAGTTATTAATCTCATTGATTTGAAGGAAGAAGCTCGCCCGCTCTCCAAAGCCGGACAAAGGTTGAGACTTGTTGTCACATGTGCCCTGCACTCGGCTGTTTCTGAAAAAATGGCCTTCTGGAAACAACGAGGAAAAGTTCGTGTCACAATCCATGAGGAGGAAAACACTCAATACTTCCATGCCGCTGCCTCCCAGAGGCTTCGAAAAAACACCATAACTTCCCTCCTCGTCGACGGGACTGAGTTCCACTCCCACGCCCAAAAAGCGGACATTCTCCTACGCCACTTCACAACCATTATCGGCTCTTCTCCGCTCACTTACTGGTCCTTCCAGCCACAACAATAATATCCCCAAACTCTACCTCAACTACTCTCTCTAGACTCCCCCTTTTCAGAAGAGGAAATAAAGGACGCATTCATGCAGATGAACCCTCTTGCTAGTCCCGGTCCAGATGGCTTCGGCCATCAGTTCTACAAAAAATACTGGCACCTCGTTAAACACAAAATCAACTCTTTCATGACCGACTTCCAAAACCTCTCTGCACAAACTGAATGCCTGAATAGAGCCCACCTAATTCTCCTACCCAAAAAGGATCATGCCAATACACCCGATGCTTACCGCCCCATCTCACTCCAAAACTGCCCCATCAAGGCCGTCGCAAAAGTCCTAACAAACATACTCAAACCCCTGATCCCACTGCTGGTCCATGGGAACCAGACTGGTTTCATTTCGGGTCGTTGCATCGCTGAAAATTTTGTCTATGCCGCCGACATCATCGGAGCTTGTCATTCTAGAAAAGCTCCCACCATGGTCATAAAACTTGACTTTAGCAAAGCCTTCGACTCTCTCTCATGGGATTCACTTTCCTCCATCCTTCATTGCCGCGGCTTCCCGCCCAAATTCTCCGCATGGATCCAGGAACTCCTATCAACAGGAAAAACGGCTGTCATGTTGAACGGGATCCCTGGGAACTAGATAAATTGCAAGAACGGTCTTCGGCAGGGGGACCCCATTTCCCCCTATCTTTTTATCATTATTGCTGACCTCCTCCAGCAAATGATCCAACAGGATTGTGACCTCTTACACCTTTCTCACCCACTATTCTCACATCTACCACCGACCGTGCTACAATATGCCGACAACACTCTTATCATCGCCAAGGCATCAACTGACACGGCCTTACAGCTAAAAAACATTCTCCACAACTTCGCTATGGCAACGGGACTAACAATAAACTTCACGAAAACTTCTTTTGTGCCCATGCATGTCTGCCCCGCCCTTGCGGGATCCATCGCCTCCACTCTGCAATGCACAACCTCTTCTTTCCCTCAGATCTACCTAGGCCTGCCCCTAGCACCTACACGCCTACCACCTAATGCTTTTTACCCCTTATCGAACGCTGCAGAAAATTCCTGACAGGATGGCGGGCAAAACTCCTCTCCAAAGGAGACAGACTCATCCTTCTCTCCGCGGTCCTTGACTCCATCTTGGTCTACTTTATGTCAGTTTTTCTCATCCCCAAAAGCGTTCTAAAAACCTTAGACTCTATCCGGAGAGCCTTCTTCTGGGGCGCGGAGGAAACGTGTACCGGTGCCCAATGCTTAGTTGCCTGGAACAATGTTTGTAAACCAATGAAATGTGGTGGTTTAGGGCTAAAAAACCTTCGCGAGCAAAATAATTGTCTTCGAATGAAATTTGCTGTAAAAGCTCTGCTTCCAGATAAAACCCCTTGGATGGATTGGATCGCCTTGCAACACCCAAATGCTCTCTTCACTAATCACAACAAACGCTCTTTTCTCTGCCAAACCATAAACCAACACCTACCAGCTCTTGATGCCATCTCCTTTGTCTATACCAACTCTGGCACTAGTACCTACTTTTGGCTGGATATTTGGCTTCACCAGCAACCACTCGCTACTCTATTCCCCTGCCTCTATTCACACACCACCACACCTCTCGCTCGTGTGGCTGCTGTTTTGAACCAAGGTTTAGAATCAATCCTTCGGAACCGCCTAACATCTAATGCTGCTATCGAGTTGTGCTCTTTGTTGTCTCTCTTGCAGGACTTCCAGTTGTCACCAGGACCGGACGAGCGCTACCTCAACGGTGGCCTACGCTTCTCTACGCGGGCTGCCTATCAGCTTATCATGGGCGACAACGGTGACGACCCTCATGCTGTTGCCATCTGGTCCTCATGCGTTCCAACCCGCGTGAGGATATTTGCATGGCTACTGTTCCGAGGTCGTCTCAACTCCAAAAGCAACCTCCTCCGCAAGCACATCGTCCCAGACTCCCTCTGCCCACGGTGTGGGTTCGACGACGAGACTACTCAGCATATCTTCATCGACTGTCCGCTCGCGCAGCGGATATGGCACCGGATTGGGATTCCACCTAACAGCTCCATCAACGACCTTTGGAACTGCAGGCTCCCTAGCCAGGTGGATGCGCTAATCTGGCATTCCATTCTACTCATTATCCTATGGAAGATTTGGGACTCCAGAAACGCTATGACCTTCAGGCAGAAAAATCACCACAACATCTTCACCATTAAGCAAATCATCAACGATCTCATACTCTGGATGCACCGGATAAGGAAACCGGCCCACAAGCAGGCCGCCTCCTCATGGCGTTCCTACTTCCTTTCACGCTTACATGTGCTTATGTAATTCACCTTTTGTGTAATCTGGCTAACGTTGGGTTACAAAATTGAGAAATATATTCAGGTGGGGAGCTCCCCCCGGTGATTTTCCAAAAAAAAACATATTTAAAGGCATGGTAGATTCATACATAAGTATCATGTACAAGATTTACAAAAGTCTGCCACATTGTTGTATTATTTGTTATGGGTTATTTAATTTAGCCACGTGAGATTTATGTGTTTATATCTGAATATCTTTCGTGATGTATGAGCAACCTGGATAATCAATTCTATGACATGCCTAGTGCATAAATTTTGAGATGTCATTCATGGCCCTCACGAAGGGAGTCCATAACAAAGTCTCATGACATGATTTCTTTTTCCGTGACCGACCAGGCCGGAACACCTCATTAGTCTAGACCGATGAGGCTAGACATTTTCTCCTCGACCGACGAGGTTGGAAGACCGCTACCTTCCATGACCAACGAGGCCGGAAGTTACTCACACGTCCTTGCTAACGAGGCAGGATATCCTTTTGTTTGCGACCGATGAGACCGAACGTTCACCTTAAGACTTTGCTATGAACCCGGTGCCGACGAGGCTGGATATCTTAGTCCAAAGACCGACAAGTCTTTACCATGTCACAGCATGGCCACATCGGCCACATATATTTTGGAGAATATTTCAGGTTCAAGACGACAACCATCAGTGTAGCTTAATCAGAGGTGTTTCACGGATCGCCCCGCGGATGTAATTAACCGGATTGTCTTATGAGGCTCTGGGAACCTGCAACTATGCAATCGCCGATTCAAGACAGATTTCGTAAAGGCATAATATTTGTAATCAGTGAGGAATTATACTTTGTAATTCGATAAAGAATTAATAAAGCAATATTTCCCTATGTTTGTCTCCTTTACCTTTTTGTATACTATTATATACTGGCACGCCCGCACTTTACTTTATTGCCGTTACGCGCTAGAAAATACCCCTACCCAGGGGACGTTTCTTTTTCGCGAAACACCGCTATCATACACATACCAGGCTAGCGTCTCCGACACCGTGGGCGTGAAGCGTGGAAGGGCACAGGACTTGGGAGTGTGGACAGACCGGGAAGACAGCGGGGCGGGGCGCTTGTGGCCAAGACATGCATGGCCAATGGAGGAGGCTAGGCAAGGAGGCGGCAGAGCGTTTCTAGAAAAGGGCAGTGCTATGCGCCGTTGGAGGGAGTGGAGCGCGGGGCAGTTGCACGATGGGCGAAGCGACATCGCAGCGAGCAGGGAGGGCACCGGAGACTCCGTCGCATCCGGCGCGGAGGTGCTGGTGCGGCCGGGAGCAGGGAGGGCGCCGAGACTCCACGCCGCATCCCGTGTGAGGATCGGGCACCTGCATCGCGCGTCCGCTGGTTTCGCACGCTGGATCTGCTCACGGAAGACGGGACGCCGGCGCGTCGCCCGCAGCCACGATTTGTCACTGCTCCACGTTGCTGCTCGTTTCCGTGCCCCATCCGGCCACATCGCTCGCCTCTGTGCAATAGAACGGCGTCCCTGCGATCGAACGAACCAAGGATGCAGTGTCCACCACGTCGGTGCAAATCCAGCGCAACCGCCGTTGCAATCCGAGACCCCACGATGGCCAACCATGGTGAGGCGGCGCGACGCGATGCTGCGAGCGAAATAGACCAGGGTCGCGGCCGTCCTTGTTTTAGGGTTTCACGTTCGACAGGCCCTAAGTATACAGGCCCAATTGAACACCAGATGCCCAAAAAAGCCACTGGAGCATCGGCCCGAGAGGCTAGCACAGCCTGTACCCATGGTTTAGGTGGGATTAAGAGCAAATCGGACGGCCAAAAAACTCTAAAAGTAACGATGCAA
This sequence comes from Triticum monococcum, assembly GCA_034509565.1. Classification (NCBI taxonomy): domain Eukaryota; kingdom Viridiplantae; phylum Streptophyta; class Magnoliopsida; order Poales; family Poaceae; genus Triticum; species Triticum monococcum. Next base: position 706,141,814 of record CM067847.1, read on the forward strand.
CGGATAGAAATGCTAATGACCTGAGAGGGCAGAAAAAGTGCTCAGTTATAATGTATCTAAATATGACTAATTTCATTGACTATTGGTGCATTTCATTCACTCGTCTTTGGACTTTTGAAACAATTTCTCAGAAGACAATATAGCTGTCGCGCGAACGGTGCTGAGCCACTCACCATTTTATTCATATCTTGAGAATGGTCTCAAGGTTTCGTAAAAAAAAGAACTTTAGGAATAGAAGAAAGACCCGCCACAGAAAACTACGTTAGCACGTCTTCCATCTTATTGTCCCAGGGAAACCTTTTCCTAACTGTCAACAAATCAACTTTGACTTTGAATAGACTAAGCGATGGGTGAAGTAATCTCAAGCGTGCTGCTCTTACTACTAGTATTTCCTGGCGGGGGTTACTACTAGTATGTCGGACTCTCGAGCCACTGAAAAAAAAAATCAACGGCACAGACCAAACCATCAACACCATAAGAGCCATACACGCATTTTACACTCCTCTACGCACGTGTCTCTCGCGAGATGATATTTCTTGCGACCCGTCTCCGTTGTTCACCGCAAATTCGACTGCACCCCCTGAGAATTCACTGGCAAAGGGAAGGGCTCCGCCAAGCACCATGTCGTTGATCATGGCCATTTTCGTAGCCCTTGCTTTCTGCTTCGCCCCTGCTCCTGGTGCAGCCGCGACAGTTTCGGCGCCGCGTCCGCTGCGGGGTAACGACACGCTGGTCTCGGCACAGGGCAAGTTCGAGCTCGGCTTGTTCACCAATGCCGGCAGCCTCGGCGACAGGTTCTACCTCGGGATCTGGTACAAGAACATCCCCGTCCAGACCGTTGTCTGGGTCGGCAACCGCGGGACTCCCCTCTCTGCCGTCGCCTCCGCCCAGCTCCGGGTGTCCGCCGCCGACGGCAACCTTGAGCTCGTCGGTCCATCCGGAGCCTCTGCCTTGCCGGTCGTCGTGTGGTCTTCGAACCTGTCGTCTTCGTCTATGTCTTCATCGCCCGGCAGGAACACAGCGGAGATCCGTGACGACGGCAACCTGGTCCTTGTTGACGGCAGCGACTCCTCCAATGTGTTGTGGCAGAGCTTCGACCATCCGACGGACACGCTGGTGCCCGAAGCGTGGGTCGGGGAGAACAAGCTCACCGGCGAGTATCAGGCGCTGACGTCGTGGCGGAACGCCCAAGACCCCGCGCCGGGGATGTTCTACGACAGGTGGACCCCAACGGCACCAGCGAATTCTTCCTGGTGTGGAACAAGTCCCGCACGCACTTTCGGACCGGCATCTGGACGGGGCGCATCTTCGCGACCGCTACGGAGGCGACGAGGACCATGCTCTACAACACGACGTACGTCGAGACGCCGGCGTACCGGCGCCTCACCAACGTCGTCTACAACAACGCGACCATCACGCGCATCGTGCTGGATCTCACCGGCCAGGCGAAGGTGTACGTGTGGGTGCACGCGAGGCAGAGCTGGCAACCCTTCTGGACTGCACCCGCCGTGCAGTGCGACGTGTACGCGCTCTGCGGCGCGTTCGGCGTCTGCGATCAGAGGAGCCAGCTGCCATGCCGGTGCCCGCCCGGATTCATTCCGGTGTCAGAGGGGGACTGGACGCTTAGCGATTGGAGCAGTGGCTGCCGCCGGAGCTCGCCGCTCACCTGCGCGCACAACGGGTCGAGGACCGATGGGTTCGTAGGGTTGCCCGACGTGAAGCTCCCTGACAACTCACACGCCGTGGGCGCCGCCAAGAGCAAAGCAGAGTGCGAATCGACTTGCCAAAATAATTGCTTTTGCCATGCCTACGTCTTCGCTGCCGGGGGCGGGGGATGCACTGTCTGGCATGGAGAGATCCGCAACCTTGAGCAGCTCTACGCTGATTCCGGCGTCTCTGGCTCAAACCTCCATCTCCGGCTTTCAGAAGCAGGATTGCAAGATCTTGGCGTCTCCGGATTGTTCTTGGCATCCCATTGGCTGGTGTTGCAGCATTCGGCATGTCGGTAATACTGGCCTGGAGGATTCTCCTTGCTAGGAGAAGACGACTGGCAAACGAGAAGGGATCCTCCTTGGTCGTGCACAATTATGGCGACCTTCGTGCCACCACGAAGAACTTCTCAGAGTGGCTGGGCGGCGGCGGTTTTGGCTCGGTGTACCGCGGCGTCCTGAAGCAGCAGAAGGGAGACAACACAACCCAGCTCCAGTAGGCAGTCAAGAAGCTAGAGAGCCTTGGGTGGCAGGGCGACAAGCAGTTCCGGGCAGAGGTGAGCACGTTGGGCTGCATCCAGCATACGAACCTCGTCCGGCTTCTTGGGTTCTACTCGTCGGACGACGAGAAGATGCTCGTGTACGAGTATATGCCTAGGGGCTCACTCGACCACTCCCTCTTCGGCAGGGGCGCAACCCTGAGCTGGCGCGAACGGTACTACATCATGGTTGGCGTGGCGAGAGGGTTGGCATACCTGTGGTAATGCATCATACACTGTGACATCAAGCCGGAGGACATCCTTTTGGACAATGACATGTCCCCAAGGATCGCTGACTTCGGGATGGCGAAGCTGATGAGGAGGGACTTCAGCCGCGCGCTGACGACGATGCGGGGCACCATCGGGTACCTGGCTCCGGAGTGGATCTCTGGGCAGCCCATCAGCGCTAAGGCGGACGTGTACAACTTCGGGATGATGCTATTTGAGCTCATCTCAGGCCGACGAAACTCCGAGGGATACAACAAGGTGGAGGCGACAGCGAGCGGGAGAAGTGATTCATGGACCTTCTTCCCCTTATGGGCTGCAGGGAAGGTGGTGGAAGGGGAGGTGGCCGCCGTGGCAGACCCGCGTCTGGGCGGCAACGTGAGGCCGGAGGAGGTGGAGCGGGCGTGCTGGGTAGCATGTTGGTGCATTCAGGACCAGCAGGCACAGCGGCCGACCATGGCGCAGGTTGTGCAGGCCGTTCAGGTCAACGCGCCGCCGGTGCCGCGGGCGCTGCAGCACCTCGTCACGCTCACGTAATCCACCCGGCGAGGCTGCACCAATCTTCTTACACGCTGACCAAAATTGCACATTCGGACTTGGTGTTCAAGTCATCGTTGCGTACTACTGTCAAAGCACGTGCGGCCATTTTTTCTTCGAATCATTCAGGAGAGCTACATGCATTAAAGAGAGAGGAACGGAATCACGACCAGTTCAACAGCTACAAGTCCAACAAATCAAAGCTAGACCACCACTAATAAGTAACAAGGATCAGACGTCCTAAGCGACTGTCATTTCCCATTATTGATTTGATCAACGACACTTTGCAACGGCATGAAGCGACTGTTAAACACCCTTTCACTCCTCTCGCGCCAAATGCTCCAACTGATCAACATGGGAAAGTAGTATACTGTGGCACATAATTTTTTTCTTCTATTGCCAAAGATTTTTTGGGAGATCATGAGACCATTCTCAAGATGCTGAATATAGGTGGATGTATGCATGGCTAAGTTCGCCACCAAAGTCACATCTTTTTTTTAGAAAAGGGGGATTACCCTCAGCCTCTGCATCTAGGCGATGCATACGACCACTTTATTAATTATTCTCACAAGACCTTATAAAGCCATACAATAGTAAGACTAAAGTCACAGTCTAAGTAACAACTGTCGCTACACCTATCCAATTGATGAAGTGGTGCAAATAGTCTGGGCCTAATACCAAACCGACATCGCAGCCAAACCTAAACATCTAAGACCTGAGGTCCCAACCAGGACGCCTGCCGGATATGGGGCACCTACCAGTCCGACGCACTCCTCAACCAGGACGCCTGTCGGGTATGAGGCCGCCGCAACCACCTGCCACCAATCCATCTTCAGAGCTGTACTGTTGCATGTACCGTGCCAGGGCTCTCTGCCATCGACGCCACCACGACGCCCGACAGCATCGTCCTCCTGCGCGAGTCCATCCTCCCACAGCGAACTCTGAGTCTGCACCGCGCCACGCCATCAAGATTCGTCGCCATCAGTGTGTAGGATGAAGCACCGCTCCACCAAAGAATCCGTCCTCTGGTCCCTCGATCACGTGTGTACCTCCAAGAATGACGCCCCCAAGGGAGGAACGACACCAGAGCGCCGCCGTCATCCGATCATCCGATCTAGAGTTTCTCCCGGAGGTAGCAGAAAGTGGTCTTGAACTTCTCCACGGCGATGCCTTCAAGAAGGGAACTACGCAGATAGCGCCGCCACCGCCGGCCTTAGCAGAAGCCGAAGGCAAGTTTTCACCCAGATCAGTTCGAAGGGATCCAACTCTCGTGCACGGGCTGCCATCACTACCAGCACCACCAGGCAGACCCTGGAATACCGGCAGATCAGCGAGCCGCCGGCACCACCGCATCCAGATCGCCGGCCACGCCGGGCCGCGGCCATCCCCTGTGCCGTCTGGGTCAGAGATGGAGCCGCCGACCGCGCACAAGGACCGCCGTCGCCTACACACATCGGAGCGCCGCCGAGAACCCAGCGCCCGCCACCGCTTGCCGAAGCCAACCTCCGCCCGAGCACCGGCGCCACCGTGGAGCCATCAGATGGGGAGGAATACGTCGCGCGCCGACCACCCTCGCGGACCCCGCCGCACGCCCGAGCGTCGGCGCCACCGCGGCGCCATCAGATCGGGAGGAGGAGGAGCCCGCGCCTCGCCACCCCGCGCAGACCACGCCGCCGCCAGCGCCGCACAGGGGAGCCCCGCCCAGATCCGCCGGCGGCCCAACCTGCCGCCGAGCCGAGCGCCGCTGCGAGGGCCGGCCGTCCCGCGCCGCCCAGGAACCTCGCGAGGAGGGAGGGAGCCCCGTCGCCGCCGACGCACGCGCGGGCTTTGCCCGGCGGCATCCCCTGGCGGCGGCGAGGGAGAAGGAAGGCGAGAAAGGGGAGCGGCGGTGACGATTTAGGGTTCCGCCCGGGCCGCTCGCGTGAGCGGCACGGGGGTAGGTCGATGGTCTAGTTAGTTAGTTTCCAGTGCAACTGTTCTGGCTCACACATCAGTAATTTGGAGGTACACCGGCACATTTAATCATTTTTGGCCTTGCTATCAAGCAAGCTAGGAAATGCAGTGAATTGACAGGGAGATCCGAAGCATACCAAAGTCACATCTATCGTTTACGTAGGAGTTGTTCAAATGTCCATTCAGATAGATTGAGAAGAAAGTGAATAGAATGCACCAATAGTCACTGAAGATGACTGCATCCTTGATTTTTGTCATTCTCCTTAGAAAAGTATAATTATGTTCATTAAGATTTATCAACATTGTCAAGAGTTCTTCTATCTCTACCTTGTGTGGTGGGTGGTGATTTCAACCTTATTAGAAATAGCTCTAGAAAGAAAATCCCACAAAAACTAACCATTGGAGCTTTGTCTCTAGTGCTATTATTGAGCATGCTGGTTTGAGGGAGTTACCTCTTAATGCTTGTTCTGATAACTTGACAGATCACACCTTTGAGAAGTTGCATCGAGTTTTATTTTGCCTGAGGAACATTACCCCGTGGCCTTTCATGAAGCTTTAGAAAGAGAAGTCTCTGATCACACTCCCTTATTGTTGGACACGGGCTCACATAATATATCTCAACCCATTTTTGGACTTGAAAACTCCTAGATGCTTAGAGATGGCTTTAAAGAATTTGTTACTAAGATCTGGACCAATAATTATGAGGGGTATAATATAGAAAAATGGAAAAATAGATTAAGGGTTCTATGGAAGAAAATCAAAGGGTGGACCAAAAATACTAATGCCTGGTATACAAAATTTGAAAATGAGATTCTTGCAAAATTATATGCTATTCACAAGATAGGACTGAACAAAAGAGAGTTTAGAGAACAACTAGGGATGATTCTGAAAAAGGAAGAGATGAAATGGCTCCATAGAAAAAATGATAAGAGGGAGGGGGGGGGGGGTAATAACACTTGGTACTATCATGATAGGCCAATGGGAATGGGAGGAAAAGGAATAACATAATTGTTTCATTAGAGGAAGAAGATGGTGTTATTGAGGGAGAGGTTAATCTTTTAAAAATATCACTGATTTCTTTAAGAAATTGTTTGGACATGCTTATGAATCTACTATTTCTTACAAGAAGCTCAAAAACTATCTAGGAGGTTGGCTGAGATGTTGATTGAGCCCTTCTCTATGGAAGAGGTAAAATCTGTAGTTTTTCCCATGGAAAAATAAGATCCCTCGACCTCATGGACTCCATGTTGATTTTTATCAATACTTCTGGGAGGTTGTTAAGGGAGATTTGAAAGATCTATTAGATGATTTTCATAAGTGGTTTTTGGATATGGCTATATTAAATTACGGGATTATTACTTTGGTCATGAAAACCAAAGATGCTAAGCAGATCCAGAAATTCAGACCCATTTGTCTACTGAATGCGAGCTTTAAAATCTACTCCCTCTAATCCATATTAATTATTGCTGATTTAGTACAATATCGATAGGATGGAGTACTAAGTTCTGAGGAACAAACTTAGTAAGGTAGTCCCATCATATCATAGACCCAAATTGCCTTTGTTAAAGGTAGATATATCGTGGAAAGTGTTGTTGTTTTACACGAATCCTTGAATTCTATACATCATAAGAAGTTGAGTGCTTTGCTCTTTAAAGTTGACTTTGAAAAAGCTGATGATAAGATTAAATGACCCTTTGTGTATCAAATGTTAAATTAAAAATACCCCTCACCAATGGTGTGATTAGACTATGCATACCACGAGAGAGGGTCATGTGAGGGTCTAAGTTAATGATGTGATTGGTGCTTATTTTGAAACATATAAAGGATTGAGACAGGGGGATCCATTGTCTCGCGTGTTATTTTATTTAGCTCTGGATGCCTTCCCTATTATTTTAGAGAAAACTACAATGAATGACTTTGTAAAAGGGGTGTTGAGTGAAAATTTGAATAAAGGAGTTAGCATGCTCCAATATGGAGATGATACTGTTTTCATGATACAAGATGATGAAAGTGGTCCTAGATATTTAAAATTATATTATGTGCATGAGCAAATGTCTGGACTTGCCATAAGTTTTCAGAAGAGCGAGATTTTCCTATTTGGGGATGTTGTTCATGCGACCCACATATACCATGAGATTTTTACTTGTGAACTAGGAGATGTGTCTTTAAAACATGTGGGGCTTCCTGTCTCTAATATCATAATTAGAAATAAATAGTGGAAAATGGTTACTGAGAAAATTGAGAACATGTGTGCTTGTGAGCAAGGAAAATTACTGAATATTGCTGGTAGAGTGATTCTAGTACAATGTTGTTTCTCCAATATTCCTTTATTCCTGATGTCTTTATACCCCTTTCCTATTGAAATTAGGGGGGAAACTAACTTCTTAATTTGGTGTTGATAAAAAGAAAAATATTATCTATTGAATTGGAAAACTTGTTGTCCACCAAAAATCAAGGGAGGTTTAGGAATTCTTAAGTTGGTGTTGATGAATAAAACACTATTAGCTAAATGGTTTTGGAAGCTAGGATCTCAAACTGGATTATGGCAGGATGTGTTGCTTACCAAGTATGTGAAAGGTAAACGCATTCCTCGAATTAAACCCAAAGTAGGTGATTCTTACTTTTGGTCATGTTTGCTGAAAATTAAAGATATGTTTTACCAACATTGTACAAAATTATTGGGGATGGAAAACATACTATATTTTGGGAAGATTGGTGGGCACGTGGCAAATCACTGAAATTGGCTTATCAAATACTTTATGTACTTTGCTTTGATCACAACATTTCTGTGGCTTGGGCTATCGAGGAAGGATGGGAAGGCTTTCCTTTTAGGACAACTATTCTTTGATAATCTATAGACTTCTAGAATCGTTTGAAATTAAGATGCGAGGAAGTTAAAATGGGAGGGGTTAAGAACTACTCCCTCCGTCCCAAAATATAAGAACGTTTTTAACACTAGCATAGTGTTAAAAATGTTCTTATATTCTGGGACAGAGGGAGTAGATTAAATGGATGCTTATGACTGATAGGAATTTTACTCTTAAATATTTATACATGCATTTGGTTAAATCATCTTGTGGCTTTCCACATAAATTTCTCTCGAGAAAACCAAAGTTCCTTCCAAAATTAAAATTCTCCTATGGTTGACGACCAAGAAAAGCATTTTAACTAGGCGCACATTTTCCATGCACAAGCGACGCAAGCGTCGAGGACGGCTCTGCCGTCGCTTGCCCCAAACCCCAGCGTGCATGAGTTGTTCGTGGAGTACAGTTCGGGCGCAAGCCTCGGTCAGATACCGGTGTGGTCCATGGCGATCATGCCAGCACTGAAGCACAAGACTGCAGCGCCGGCTATCGTGCATTTGGGTTCGGCGACGAACAAGCGCCAGCGCCCAGCAGCGGTGGTCTGACTTTGTGCGCCTGTCGTCCAAGGCTTCCGTGCCGTCCACCTTGCAGTCTGGGTCGGGTTCGGCGATGCACGGACGTCAGCGGTGGTCTAAATTTGCGCGCCTATCGCCTGAGGCTTCCGCGTCGTCTGCCTTGAAGTCTGGGTCGGGTTCTCTTCAACAAACAGGCGCCAATAGCAAGGCTTCCCCCTCGTTTGCCTTGTAGTCTGGGTCGGGTTCATCAACGAACAGGCGCCAGTAGCGGTCCTCCGAGTTGGTGTACGTAAGCTCGATGAGCCTGCGGGATCAGATCTACTTCCGTGATCAGGTGCGCAGGGTGCGCATCACCTTCGACTCGCTCTGCGCGCTGCTGAACGACAAGGAAGAACGCGTCGATGCGACGCTCATGGCTAACCAAGGCATGTGGCTCAACCGTGACCGCCGTCTATGAACATTTTTATTGATGAACAATTTGTGAATATGCATCTCAGTTACAAGTTCACCATTGACATGCAACTGGGCCTCTGATCATTTTTTGCCCCAGTTGCAGTCCACCCATGACTCGTAGTTAGCCCTGACCCTTTTTTGTGTCCCAGTTGCAAGTTCATCATTAACATGCAACTAGGCCCATGATTCTTTTGTTGCCTCAGTTGGAAGTCCACCCATGACTCGCAAATGGGTCGGACATTTTTTGATCCAATTGTAAGTCCACCATTGACTTGGAACTCGGTTCGATCCTTTTTCATCCAGTTTCAACGACTCGCAGCTGGGCTGACCCGTTTCTTTTCCAGCAGTAGGTCCACCATTGACATGCAACTGGGCACTTGATTTTTTTTGCCCCCAGTTACAAGCCCACCCTTTGACTCACAACTGGGTCGGACTTTTTTCCACCTCAGTTGTAAGTCCATGATTCACTTGTAATTAGGCTGACTTCTTTTGACTTGCAAGTCAACCATCCACTCACAATTGTATCAGACTTATTTTCACCTCGGTTGCAAGTCCACCATCGACTCGCAAATAGGGTCGAGTTGCAATTCAAACATCCACTCACAACTAGGTATGATCCTTTTTTTTGTTCTAGTTGCAAGTTAACCATCGAGTTGCAACTCAGCCCTTTGACCTATTTTTTTTGCCATAGTTGCAAGTCTACCATCGACTCACATCAAAGCTTGCACCTTCTTTGTCCCAGTTACATGTTCATCATTGACATGCAAGTGAGCCTTTATCCTTTTTCTATGCCCCGCTTGCAAGTTGTACCCCTGACTCGCAACTGGGCTTGCTTGCACGCCTAACCATTTTTTGCCCCATTTTTTTTTTAAAAATGACCATTTTTGAATTGGTGAATATTTCTTTAAATACTTGAATATTTTTTGAAATTCATGTGCGTCATTTAAATTCATGAATATTATTGAATTCATGAATAATTTTTAAGTTCTCGTGTCACAAATATTTTTTTCTAATTCGTGACTTTTTTATAGTTCATCGACATTTTTTCAAATTGATGCACAATTGTTTTTAAAAAAAATCTTGACCATTTTTGAAATTTTGATTTTTTTAAAAACACATTTTTTTTCATGTTCGTGGATGGGGTAAATTAACCTAAAGAGCGTTAATCTAGAGATAACCTGGAGGACACTTTGCAATAATAGCTGAAGGGGTACCACGCACCTTCTTCACGCCCGCCGCATGCCTGCTACGTCGGCATGAGGACTTCATGGTTGCCGAGGTGATGCCGGCGCCGGAGGGGCCATTCGGCCCGGTGCGGGAAGAAGTTGTCCAGTTTCTGCAAAACAGAGGTATTCTTGTCTGATCTGCTCAGCCGTGGTTTCATGGAGTAGGGCTATTCCAAGTCAGGGATCCGTCAGTTAGGTATTCACTGGTTTAACATGCACCTTTTCCATTGGGCAATGATCGTTTTGTCAGATTTATGAAGCATGATGAGGGAGAAAATTTCAAAGGAACACATGGTTTTCGCAAGGGTTGGTTAATGTTTATTGGGATTCCCCTGGATTTTCGCACCACTGAATACATCTCACAGGCTATAGGCACTTTTGGAAAGTTTATTTCTTGGGATAGTGAGGATCCTTATCTTGTCCGGACTTTGGTCGAAGCTAGTTTCCCAGATACGCCGCTGGTTCCAAGGGACGTTGTTTTTGGTGATTATGCGGAGTATGGAGGGGCTCAAGTGTCTTGGACTGCTGCTTGTTATGTTATAGGTGCAGATTTTGCAGATCAGATGCCAAATGACGAAGACCCTATGCCCTTGGATGGAAACCCTCACCCTTTGCCTGGTAATCTGGTTCAGGATAATTTGATGTTTGTCTTACCGCCATACCCAATGTTGGGTTGGAATGACGCACCTCTCGCTCCACCTCCTCCGCCTATGAATGACGAAGTGCTTGGTTGGGGCAATGCCATGTGGGGAGATGAAGCTGGGAATGAGCAGGCCCCACACCCTGCTGCTCCCGAACAAGATCAAATTTCAATAGGGATTGATCAGCCCGAAGGATCTGCTTCTGTAGAGCAACAAGAGCAGGAAGTTGAAATCCAACAACAACATGATTTGCCACTCCCAGAACTTCAGCACCCTGTCTTTGAGGAGAATCAACTTGCCATTGTGCCCTACCAACCTCGTGTGATTCAGCAGCGCGAAATCTTTATTGGCATGGCACGCATTGTGGCTGGACCTCCTCTTCCTCCGGAGATGGTTTGGAAAAGGTCTTTCCAGAACCTTATGTTTGATTTCTCAGTTAAGGAAGTACCAAGGTCTATCTTCTTCAAGCCTATGGGCACAATCATTTACTCCAAGAGGTCGTGGTCCATTGCGTTTGACGAATCAAGGATGATTTCTGGTTTAACTGCTTCTCTGCCCGTGGTTCCTGCTGTCAGAACACCTGTCATGATGAAGCGCCCGGTGGCCAGAGCTTTATTTGAGGCGCTGCCACCTGTTTCAGGTTCCGTTTCTGGAGAAGTTGTGTCTGATAGTTCTGCTGTTCCTGTCTTGGTTCAATCATCACCTTTGGTTCTCTCTGTGGAACAAACCTCTGCGCGTAAGCGGAGGGAGAAGAAGAAGGCTCCTGTTGTGGATACGTCACTAAGGCGTTGCACTCGGAGCGCGACAAAGTTGGATGGCTACAAAAATGTGGTTTTTGAGCAGCTTTCTCTCCAGCCATCTAAGAAGCGCCCCCGTGCAAGGCCCATGGAGGACAAGGCCCAGCCCACATCTGCGGAAGATTCTGAAGATGCTCGGCCTGCTGCACCACCACACACCCCGCTTCATGTTCTCCAAGCTGTGGGCGCGGAGCTACAAATTGACCCTTCGCTTATATCGGTGGACAAGCTTATGGCTAATCCACAGGAGGACTCGTCTGCATCTTATGCTTAGTATTTATGTTATCTTCTATGTCGAGGCTGAGGGCGCCTGTTATGCTTGTTTTCTTTTCTGTTGAACTGAGTCTGGTCTGGGATGTGGCACATTGGGGTTCTGAACTTTACTTTATTTTGGATGGTATGGCATTGTGTGCCATGCTCTTTTTGCTACTATACGCAATGGTTATTCATGAATCGTGTTACAACGCGTAATTGAAAAGTTTTATGTTGGAATGTTCGCGGTCTGAATTCGGATGCTAGGCAGCGTGCTGTCAGGGAGAAAGTGACAGAGAGTCAGTGTTCAGTGCTTTGTTTGCAAGAAACTAAGCTATCCTCTTGCTCGCGTTCGATCATGAAAAGTATTTGTCCCCATGGCTTTGATCAATTTGCTGAGTCTCCCTCTAGTGGAGCTTCTGGGGGTCTTTTAACAGCGTGGCGATCTGATGTGTTCTGTGGGACCCTGCTCGAAGTCAAACCCTATGCTATCGTTATGCAATTTACCTCGGTTCATAATAATGAGCAATGGTTTCTGGTTAATGTGTACGGCCCATGTCAGGGTGAGTTGCGCGAGGAGTTTGTTTCCTGGCTTTACAACTTGGACATTGATCCGGATCAGTTGTGGATGTTAATGGGGGACTTCAACTTCATCCGCTCCATTGATAATAGGAATCTCCCCGGGGGCGATATAAACGATATGTTTATTTTCAATGAAATAATTGGCCATTTGGGACTGTTGGAACTTCCTTTAAAAGGACGAAAATTTACTTGGTCTAATATGCAGGACATGCCTCTTCTGGAACAGTTGGACCGGGTTTTTACTTCTGCGAGTTGGATTAACATTTATCCCATGACTCAACTGACCCCTTTGGCCAAGACTACGTCTGATCATGTGCCTTGTCTGGTGGCCATCAGTACATCAATTCCGAAAGCACATATCTTCAGGTTTGAAATTTTTTGTATCCATCAGGCTGGTTTTATGGAGTGTGTTAACGAGGTTTGGAGTCGTCCCCCGCGTAAGACCCATATTTCCACAATAATTGTTGACAAACTAAAGACATTGAGGTTTGCATTGAAGAAATGGCAGAAAGGTTTATCACATATTAAAAGGTTAATTGAGAAGTGTAACTGGGTAATTCTTTGGTTGGACAATCTTGAGGATATGAGATCTCTGTCCAGGCCTGAGTTTAATTTTAGGAAAATCACAAAATTGCACCATGAACATCTGCTGCACATGCAATACCTTTACTGGAGGAAGAGATGTACAATTAGGTATATCAAAGTGGGGGAGGAAAACTCTAAGTTCTTTCAGGCCATGGCAACTAAGAGATATAGAAAAAACTCTATTTCTAGTTTATTGCTATCTGATGGAACAGTAACGTCAAACCATGAGGAAATGGCCAAAGAATTCTTGTCATCCTTCAAAAGTAGAATGGGGACAGTTAGATCCATTTCGATGGACGATAACATATTGTCTCTCATACCTAGGGTACAGGGTTTGGAGGTGCTCACAAAACCTTTTGAATTAAAAGAAATTGAGCAGGTAATTAAGGATATGCCTATTGATAAGGCCCCAGGGCCTGATGGCTTTAATGGGCCTTTTCTAAAAAAGTGTTGGCATATAATTTCCGCTGATTTTATACAGCTGGTTAAGGAGTTTCATGCTGGAACAGTGCAGTTAGAAAATTTGAATGATGCATACATTACCCTGATTCCAAAGAAACAGACACCTGAGTGTGTGGGAGACTTTAGACCAATTTCACTAACCTCTGTAGGTCTGAAGTTCCTGACAAAGCTTGCTGCTAACAGATTTCAACAGGAGATCACCAAATGTGTGCATAAAAATCAATATGGTTTCATAAAATCTAGAACAATCCAGGATTGTCTTGCTTGGACCTTTGAGTATATCCATCAGTGCAACCAGTCTAAAAGGCCCATCCTTTTGCTTAAGTTAGACTTTGAAAAGGCTTTTGATTCTATCCAGCATGAGGCTATCATAAAGATTCTAATTGCAAAAGGTTTTGATGAACGATGGATTATTTGGATTAAGCAGTTGCTGTCTTCTGGCACTTCTTCTGTCCTTCTGAATGGAGTTCCTGGTAGCCACTTTAAATGCAAATGTGGAGTTAAGCAAGGGGATCCAATTTCTCCCTTGCTCTTTGTTATTGCGGCTGATCTCTTGCAGACATTGATTAATGATCTTCTTCACGAAGGTTTAATAAGCAGGCCTCTGCCTACCCATGATCCAGATTTCCCAGTGGTCCAATATGCTGATGACACACTGCTTTTCTTAAATGCTGATAAAGATCAATTGGGGGCCCTAAAATCAGTTTTGCATTCCTTCTCACAGGCAACTAGACTTCAGATTAATTTCCATAAATCCTCCATGTATCCGATTAATGTAAGTGATCAGGATGCTTCTGACCTTGCTTCCTATTTTGGTTGCAAATTAGGCAATATGCCTTTTACTTATCTGGGTCTGCCAGTGGGGACCACCAGGCCTAAAATTATGGACCTTCTTCCACTTGTGGATTGTATGGAGAGAAGATTGACAGCAAGTTCTTGGTTCTTGCCTCAAGGGAGCAGATTGCAGTTAGTTAACTCTGTCATTTCTTCATTGCCTATCTTCTTCCTTTGTAGTCTGTCAATTCCTCAGGGTATTTTGAAACAATTGGAAAGAATTCAGAGACAGTGTTTATGGAGGAAATATGGTCAGGAAAAGGGACATTCACTGGCGGCTTGGCCACTTGTTTGCAGGCCTAAATCGAAGGGGGGGCTTGGAATCTTAAACCTTGGTTTGCAGAATGATTCTCTACTTCAGAAACATCTCAATAAATTTTATAACAAGATGGATGTGCCCTGGGTGCAATTAGTTTGGGATTCTTACTGTTTTGAAAGGATTCCACATGATACTGTTATTTGCGGCTCTTTTTGGTGGAGAGATGTCTGTAAATTGATGGATACTTTCAGGGCAGTTACTTCGGTTGATGTCCATAGTGGAGATACGGTGCACTTCTGGTCTGACTATTGGCACATTGGAAATAGTTGTGTCCCTCTGCAGGATCGATTTCCTAGGCTATATTCTTTTTGTCTTCACAAAAATCTCTCAGTCAAGGAAGTCTTTGAGACTAGTAGTTTCCAGAACCTTTTTTACTTGCCCCTCACTGAACAAGCGTTTCAGGAACTACAACAGCTTTCGTCTTTAATGGGCTCGTTCCATTTGGACAGTGACTCCCATGACCACTGGGGATGGAGGCATGGCAAGAAATCAGAATATACTGCAAAAAGGTTCTATGATTTTGTCTATCAGCCAATGGTATCAAACCCCATTCTGGGGTGGATATGGAAAAGTTGCTGCACTATGTCGATCAAGATGTTTGCTTGGCTTGTTATAACAGACAGGGTTAACACCAAGGACATGATTCAGAGGAGGCATTGGAAGATTAATGAAGGTCCAGAATGTGTTCTTTGCCCGACTGGAATACTGGAGGACAGAAACCACCTCTTTTTCCAATGCAATTTCAGCGTTCGAGTGTGGAACTATCTGCAAATTGAATGGAAAGGTGGTGATGACATGGTGCAAATTGCTCGTCATGCTAGGAAGGATTTCAACAAGCCTTTCTTTGGGGAGGTGGTTTTCATGGCCTGGTGGAATATTTGGAAAATCAGGAATGATAGAGCTTTCAGGAACATCCAACCATCTTTCAGGGCATGGAGGAATGGCTTCATTCATGATCTTACTTTGCTCTTTCATCGAATCAAACGGAAATATAGAGACGCCCTTCTTAAGTGGATTGATTTTCTTCCTCCTTGAGGAGAGTTCCTTCTCTGTTTCTTTGTAATTAGTAGGTATAGTGCACCCCTTCCCTGTATAGCCTTCTTTAGAGCCTATCTTCTTCTCTCTTTCTTTCTTTCCTCACCTTGAGGAAACCCCGTATGCCTGTTGCTTTTATTAATAAAATGTTGTGGGGTGCAAGCCCTGCAGTCTTCATAGTCAAAAAAAAGCTGAAGGGGTCAACAATCGAGCTGGCATGTCTAAAGAAACAATCAGACTGGCTTTTCATTGGATGCAGACTTGTATCAATCAAGGTTTGTCCAGCATGGGAGCCGAGCCTTAGCTCTTGTCGTTACTTACCCTATGATGGGGTGACCCAACCATCCCAAGTCAAGCTCCATACATTGGATATTTGGATCCAGATACATGATGTCCCTACGTTATATGCACATCTGGTGGCTTCTTTAGCGGCCAAAGTGGGCGAGGTCTTGTTCTCTGAACCTGTTTCGCATGGAATTTTTACCGTGTATGGGTTAAGATCAATGTGCATAAACCGCTGAAGAACGCTATGTCGTTGGTGAGAGATTCCAAAAGGCAGATTTACAGGGTTAAATACGAACGGCCGCCGAATTGGTGTGCAGTCTGTGGGCATTTGGGCTATACTTTTAAGGAACATGGGGATGGCATCCATCCTAAATCCGCCCTGGTGTTTAAGGATATGCGAGCTACATGAAGGCTGAGGCGTGGACGAGGTCCAGGAGGAGAGAGAGGACGTCGTGGAGGCCGTAGAGGGGGCCGTGGACAGGGAAATAGAGGTGCAGACAGAGAGTACTCAGGAGAGTATGATAGAGATGAAGAGGATGAAGAGGAGCAGCACATGGGCACGGAGAACATGAGTGTGGATGAGTCAAGTAGGAAGAGGGCTGAAAAAGATGAGCTGGGCAAAGGCAACTTTCTCAAGGAACAGGAAAAGGGGGACCCAAAGAGCGATGTACTCGCGATTGTTCCTATGGGCTCGAGCATTGTCAGTCCACCTCCGAGCAAAGACCCGAAGCGCACCAGGAAAGAAGATGATGAAAGGGATAGTTCAAGCATTCTAGTGAAGAATTTGGCGGGCTCCTTCGAGGAGCGCCGCTGGGCCCAATGAGTACTTTCTGTTGGAACTGTCGTGGTGTGGGCAACGCCGCGACAGTCCAAGAACTTCGCGATTTCACAAGGAAGGTTGCCCCTACCCTGTTATGCATTGTTGAGACTCAGATAGATGGATCTAGGGTAGAAAATCTAGCTGGTACATTGGGCTATGAGAATGCTTATGCAGTTGATAGTCAAGGTAGGAGTGGAGGAATTGGTCTTTTTTGGAAGAATGAAATAAAAGTTGAGATTTTGGGTTATTCTTGTTATCATTTGGATGTATCGATAGAGGAAGAAGGCCATGATGCGTGGAGATTGACATGTGTTTATGGTGAGGCCCAAACCCACTTGAGACACCAAACGTGGGAGGTTTTAAAAAATATTAGCACATCTAGCTCTCTCCCGGGGTTATGCATCGGTGACTTTAATGAAGTGTTGCGTCCAAATGCGCATGATGGAGTTGGGATGCGGAGTAACTTGTAGATACAAGCATTTAGAGAAACAGTGGACGTATGCATGCTGCTCGATATTGGTTACAAAGGATAGCCTTGGACGTTCGAGAAGAGAGTGGCTGGAGGAACTTATGCTCGATGCAGACTCGACCGTGTGCTGGTAAGTGCACAATGGCTAGCTCGTTCCTATCAGCCAGCCTCGAGCACTTAACGACGGCGATGTCAGACCACACTCTGCTACTTCTTGACCTTGGGCGCGGGCAAGAGCCTCCCCATAGACACACTTTCCGGTATGAAGCAATGTGGGAGAAGCATGAGTCGCTAAAAGGAACAGTTCAGTCAGAATGGGAAGCTGCGGGTACATGCAATAATGCTCAGGATCTTCACAACAAGCTAATACGTGTTTCTGCAGGGCTATCAAAGTGGAGCAATGCGACTTTTCGGATTGTAAGAAAGGAGATAAAGGAGCTGAAGAGGAGATTGGAAGAACTCAGGGCTGATCCACTCCGGGTTGCACCAACACATATTAAGATGAAAACCAATGAGAAACTCGTAGAGCTTTATCACCGCGAAGAAATTATGTGGAGACAACGGGCAAGGATTGATTGGTTGTCCTCGGGGGACAAAAATACAAAAAAATCACTTCCGTCCCAGCCTAAGGAGGAAGAAGAATATGATCCGGGCCCTAGAAAGTTCTCTGGGCATATTGGTGCAAGATCTGGCTGAGTTGACGTCCATGGCTAATGCATTTTACCAAAATCAATACACTACAGAAGGAGTGTAGGGCATCCAGGATGTCATAGACCATGTACCTCACAAGGTCACCGAGGCCATGAATGCAGCCCTGTGCGTGCCATATACAAGTACCGAGGTCAAAAATGCACTTTTCCAGATGTTTCCTACTAAAGCTCCAGGACCCGATGGCTTTCCAGCTTTGTTCTATTAGAAGCATTGGGACGTATGTGGAGAAGATGTGACGACAATTGTACTAAGAATAATCAAAGGGGAGGAGAGCCCAGAGTGTATTAATGAGACAATATTAGTACTGATTCCAAATGTATCTAATCCCAACCTCCTCTCTCAATTCAGATCGATTAGTTTGTGCAATGTGCTTTATAAGATTGCACCGATGGTTGTTGCAAATAGACTTAAGCTCATTCTACCAGAGATCATTTCAGAAGAGCAATCTGCATTTGTGCCGGATAGACTGATAACGGATAACATCATTTGTGCTTACGAATGTTTACATTTTATGAAGAGAAATAGGTCAAAAAATAACAGCTTTTGTGCCCTGAAACTCGATATGATGAAAGCCTATGATAGGCTGGAGTGGCCCTACCTCAAGGCTATAATGCAGAAATTGGGGTTTGCAGCAAGTTGGATTGATACAATTATGGCTATGGTTTCTTCAGTATCCTTTTCGATGATGTTCAATGGAGAAAGACTTGAACATTTCTATCCATCTAGAGGGATTCGGCAGGGACATCCTATCTCACCCCACCTATTTTTTATTGCAGTAGAGGGCCTTTTGTGCCTCCTGAAATCTAGTTCTCGGTCATCTTTGCTGATAGGTATTAAAGTGGTGCCTACGGCCCCGGCCATGAACCACCTTCTACTTACGGATGACAGCTTGTTGCTTTTCAAAGCTAGTGTGGAGGGTGCAGAAAGTGTTTCAAACCTACTGAATATATATTGCAATGCATCTCGGCAGAAAGTTAAAACTGAAAAATCATCAATTTTCTTTAGTAAAGGGTGCCTGCAAGGATTAAGAGAAGGAGTGAAGAACCAACTCAATGTTCATAATGAATCACTTAATGAACGTTACCTGGGAATGCCGACGGATGTGGGCTAGTCAAAGAATGGCACGTTCAAATATTTACGTGATAGATTGTGGGAGAAAGTGATGGGATGGATGCAGAAGCTCTTGTCAGCGGCAGGAAAGGAGATCCTCATTAGATCAGTGGCGCAAGCAGACCCAGTTTACTCTATGTCTTGCTTCAGGCTGCCGAGAGGGCTTTGCGAGAATGTCACATCTATCATCCGTCAGTTCTGGTGGGGCAGCAAGCATGGGAAGCGTAAACCAGCATGGGTGGCTTGGGATTTTATGACCAGACCAAAGCATATGGGAGGTATGGGTTTTCGAGATCTTGAGCTTTTTAATCTAGCTTTGTTGACAAGACAAGCGTGGAAGCTACTGAATGATACAGAATGCTTGAGTGCTAGACTGTGCAAGGCAATATACTATCCCCGGGCATCACTCCTCCTAGCTGAACTAGGGTTTCACCCGTCTTAGATTTGGAGAGCTATTATAGACGGTAGAGATGTGTTGGCGCAAGGAATAAGAAGAAGAATTGGGGATGGAGCCACTACCAGAATATGGGATCACAATTGGATACCACGTGCAAGTTTTAAACGGCCAATTACTTCACTGCTTCAAGCACCTCCACATATGGTGTCAGACTTGATTGAAATGGCCACAGCTTCCTGGAGGGAGGAGCACATTCGATTTGCGTTCACAGCTTTCGATGCTGAAGCCATTCTTCAAATACCTCTATGCACTAGACGGGTTGATGATTATTGGACATGGAGTGAAGAACCTCGAGGGAATTTCTCTGTTGGCTCGGCATACTGCATGTTGGTGCGTACCAAATATGACAGAGAAGCATGGCTTGAGGGGAGGGAGACACCATCAAGAAGCAAGGGAAACAAGGAGGAGTGGAAGGCAATTTGGAGAACATGTGTACCATCAAATATCAGGGTTTTCTTATGGCATTTCGCTAGACAATCGATACCCTCCAGGGATGTTCTGCAACGACGAAATATGGCTACAACTGGGGCTTGTAATCTGTGCAGAGTGAATGACTCTTGGCGGCATGCTTTGTTGAAGTGCCCAATGTCTCGCAACATGTGGGCGCTTTCCCCTAAGGCGATTTTGGATCAACTGAGTATTCACCAACATGAATGCCCCAAGCAGTGGCTTTTTGCAATGCAGAGTGCACTATCGGTGGATGATTTTGTCACGTTTGCAGTGTCAGTATGGGCCATTTGGGGGGCGAGAAGAAAAGCAATCTATGAAGGCATATTCAAGACCCCCCCAAACAACGCATGGTTTTATCAATTCTTACCTGTCCGAAGTTCAAATCATAATGCCATCAAGGGAAGGTATGAGAGGGGGTGAACATCTTCACGCTGGATGGATCGCCCCTCCAGTACGGCTTCACTAAACTGAACGTTGATGCTGCGGTAGGCCGAGGAGGGCGATATGGAGCCGTTGCGGCGATCTGCAGAGAGCAAGATGGAAGGCTTCTAGGGGCGTCAGCAATTATCTTCAAGCATATTTCTGATCCAACCACACTTGAAGCTTTGGCGGTCAGAGAGGGCCTTTATCTTGCTACTGATATGAATGTTGCAAGGGTTTATGCTGCTACAGACTGCAAAGGGGTGGTACAGGAAGTAGAAGGAGGAAGTGATGCGGTTTATGGCCCAATAATCAGAGAGATCAAGCTACATATGTCTTCTTTTAATTCTTGTAATTTAGTTCATCAGTTTAGGAGCTCAAATTTTGATGCTCACAACTTAGCAAAGCATGCGTTGAGTTTGGGAGCTGGCCGCCATGTTTGGTTAGGCCAGCCAGATGGAATTGCATTTGTCCCTGTAAACATTGTGACCACATAATAAAGCTTTGCAAGGTTGCCTAAAAAACCAATATACTCTTGTGTTGTCGCAAAGAAAAAGGAAGAAAAAAAAGACCAATATACTCATGTGAACCTTTTAAGTCAAGCAACGGATGGCAGAGAAAAAATGATTTTTTTTGTTTTTTTGAAAAGGAGGATGACCTCATGTCTCTTCATCTGAACGACGCATGCAACCATTTTATTAATTATTCACAAAGAACTTACAAACTAATACATCCGTAAGTCTGAAGCGACCATCTTGGCAACATCTGCCACTATTCCTATGGGGTGCCAAAAGTCCGAGCCAAATAACAAACAGACCTCGCACCAAACCCGAACATCTAAAGTCGAAGGCCCCGACCAAGCCTCATACCGGGCCTAGGGCACACACCGGTCTGACGAACTCTCAGAACTTGTCGCCGACGTCTTCCACCAATCCATCTTCAGAGCAGGCACTAACGCATCGACCTTGCCAGGCCTGCCATCGACACCCCCACGATGCCAGACAGTGCCCCCGCCCTGCGCGATTCCATCAACTCACGTCCGTCACCGAGACCCTCCCGCGCCACGCCACCGAGACTCACTGTCGTCGACGCAGTAGATGTACACCTCTCCACTCCTTGCGTCCTCCATCTAGCAAACGCTCCTACATGATTGCCTCAAGGGCATATCTCCAACACTAGCCACTTGATCCTGAGCTAGTCCTCATTGCTGGTGAGGGGAAGAGCCATGGCCGCCACCTCCTTTGCAATGGGGCGATCGCCACCTCCTTGCATCGCAAGCTCCATGAGATACGGGCGTCGATCACGAGCTCAACTTCGTCCATACGGAGTCGCCCAACAGCCGTGTCGCGTGAGATCACGCGTCTCAAGGTTAGCACCATAACCATTCATTTATGTCGATGCCTCAAATAGCACCCTTGCAACCTATATGAGGCTAATGCCATATTACAGGTTTTATTGGACAAGCGGGATGTTGAAGAGGAGCAATGGCAGCAGCCTAAGGCGGAGAGAAGAGATAAGGAACGAGCAGAAACAAACGAAAGGTTCAAGATGCTGAAGCAAACACTAGAGGTAGAACATTCTCTTAATATGGCTCCATTCATTATATAGCAATGAACAATACTCACATGATTCTATTCTTATCGGCCCTTATGCTCTCAAGGCGGTGGAAATGATGTCCCTCCTCCTCCAGAAGCTTAATCCTATGGAAATGATGCCCCTCCTCCTCCTCCTCAAGGCGGTGTATGAAGATGTGAACTTGTGTGTGATGTGCATGTGTTTTGCAATATGTGAACTTGCATTAATTAACCCTATGTATGAATATGTGAACTTCTGTGTGATGTGCTCAAGCAATTTTTTTTGCTCTGTGAACTTGTATGAAACATTGGACTATGTGAACTAGTTTGAGTTGTGCTTATGTGAACTAGCTTGAATTATGTCGATGTGTGTGATGTGCTCGAGGAATTTCTAGGGAGCTAGGAGCTCCCACATTCATTCTATATGATAACATTTTATGCACTGAAGATATAGACAGAAAATGTGTATAGTTGTTTTCAGTTGCAGGGATTAGAAAAGAAACAGACTCACAATAGAAGCAACATGACATATTTCCATGAGCAACACGTGAAAAAACTCGATTTAACGAGTGTGGCTCTCGGAAAAGGGGTTGAGCACTTTAACTACAATAGTGGCATTCTTTTCCAATGGACACTCTCGGAAAAGAATGCCACTCCATTAGTGACGCCACTTGGTAAAAGTACCACTGACATGTGGGACATTGGGGCCCACATGTCAGGTCCAAAGGCTCGAGTCAATAGTTGTATGCCGAGCGGCAGCTCTCAGTAAAGAAAGCGTGACACATTATTATTTTTGATAAGTTAACAAATAATTTGAATGTTTCACAGATAACTGGGTCGAGTGGGTCCACATGTCAGGTCAGAATGTTTCTGTGATAGGTTTGTACCGAGCGGTACCTCATGGTTCTCGGCATAGATAACAGAAAGCCGCCTGCTGCGATCAGGAGCGGTACCTCATGGTTCTCAGCATAGATAACAGAAAGCCATCTGCTGCGATTGGGCATGCCACGTGGCTACTCTTCGCCGTATGGTGCATCGGCGTCTGTGCCATTTGCGGTCCGTAATCTATTTGCTGTGATTCTGTGTTGGCAACATTAGGTAGTTGTCGTGAACCGATGATTGTCGAGTGTGGCTCTCGACGTATGCACGTTCGCCGAGTGCCTGTGATTTTGCTCTCGGCGAAGACCCAAACACCCAGTGTATACGAAAATTCTAGTAGTAACATGGTATTTGTGTTTGCTTAAACATAAGCTTATTGCAAAAATGTAAATATTTTCAACACGCACATGGTTTCAAATGGGACTACGCACCATTTGGCACAATGGGTCATCTAGTAGTGAGAAAAAGATTAGGCCACGCCTTAGAAAACTGACAGCGCTTTGGAGTGGCATCCTGTCTTACGCGGGCAGCTTCTCCCAAGGCTCAAGGCAACACCAATATTGACGAAAACTCGTAGGTTCAGCTATCGAGAGGAGCGATGCTACACGCATGGACATATTGTTTACTTACTTCACGGGGTGGCTTAGCTGGGATCATCACTAATAGAAAAGGGGGCAAAGGTCCAGGCCGGGTCTGCCCATTAGTCCCGGTTCAGTCCAAAACAGGGACCAATGAGTGCATTGGACCCGGTTCGTGATCCCAGGGGGCCACGTGGGCCATTGGTCCCGGTTTGTCTGGACCTTTTGGTCCCGGTTGGTGGGATGAACCAAGACCAATGGGCCTCGCTCCTGGCCCACCACCATTGGTCCCGGTTGGTGGCTTGAACCGGGACCAAAGGCTCCCCTTTAGTCCCGGTTCATGCCACCAACCGGGACCAATGAGGTGCCTATATATACCCCCTTGCGTAAGAGCAGAGCACACTGCTCTGTTTTTTCTGGCCGAGGGCAGAGGGCTTGGTGGTGCTCTAGCTCACCTCCTATGCACACAAGGTGTTCGATGGAATGCCCGAGCCACACTACTTCAGATTTCTCCTCTCAAAGCTCGACCTCCAAGCTCCATTTTCCTCAATATTTGTCTAGGTTTAGCGGTCCGTCACGCCCCGTCCCCATCTTCACCGCCGTCGATCACCCGCGCCGAGCTCATCGCCGGCACCACCGTGGTGAGCCTCTTATTCTTATCTTCTTTCTGAAAGGAAAAAATATTCTTACTTGTATGTTTCAATAGATACTTGTATTATTTTCTTACTTTTATTATTTCATCTTATATAGTGCGATGGTTTTGGTATCCACCCCCATCGGCCCTCGTCCTGTCTACGATTCGGATGTGGTATATATATTATCTTTATAACTATTGGTTCATTTATTGTTTATGAAAATTATGCCGACCAACGTGACATAGATTTTATTTATCTAGGATGTATGTGAACTGGAAATTCAACCGACCCTATTGTCGAGAGGTTAAATTTAGTTGAAGAAGAAAACAATTTCTTGAAGGAAAAAATAAAAAAAATTGAGGAGGAGAAGATGATATTGGAGTTGCATGTTGCGGATGTCGTCGATGATAACAAGATCAAGATGGATGCAATGCGCTTGAAGATGAGAAAGATTAGAAAATATGCCATTCATACCGAGGCTTGGTATCATTATGCCATTGGATCAATTATTACCTTGGTTGCGATTATGATCGCATTTCTTTTCGCATTGAAATGTTTTACATAGTTTCAATGTATGGTTTAATTAATTAGATGCTCTGGAGAGCTATATGTTGTTAGATGAGAACTATGTATGTACTTTGGTTTTAATGTGATGATGAACTTCTATTAATTTGGACACTTAATTATATATAATGCACGCAGATGAACCGACAATGGATGAACGGTGACAGACACACCTCCGAGTACATTAAGGGCGTGCATGAGTTTCTCGATGCGGCTGAGGCAAACAAGCAGAATGGTTTTATGTGTTGTCCATGCACTGAATGTGGGAATACGATGTCTTACTCTAACCGGAAAATCCTTCAGTCCCACCTGCTTTACAAGGGTTTCATGCCACACTATAATGTTTGGATGAGGCACGGAGAAATAGGGGTTATGATGGAACACGGCAAAGAAGAAGAGTACGATGACAACTATGTGCCCCCTGAATACGGTGATGCTGCAACGGGGGGAGCTGGTGAAGATCAAGAGGAACCAGACGATGTGCCCAATGATGTTGCAACGGGTGAAGCTGCTGAAGATCAAGGGGAACCAGACGATGTGCCCGATGATGATGATCTCTGCCGGGTCATTGTCGATGCAAGGACGCAATGCGAAAGTCAAAAGGAGAAGCTGAAGTTCGATCGCATGTTAGAGGATCACAAAAAGGGGTTGTACCCCAATTGTGAAGATGTCAACACAAAGCTCGGTACCGTACTGGAATTGCTGCAGTGGAAGGCAGAGAATGATGTGCCTGACAAAGGATTTGAGAAGCTACTGAAAATATTGAAGAAGAAGGTTCCAAAGGATAACGAATTGCTCTACAGTACATACGCAGCAAAGAAGGTCATATGCACTCTAGGATTGGAGGTGGAGAAGATACATGCATGCCCTAATGACTGCATCCTCTACTGCGGTGCATACAAGGATCTAAACGCATGCCCGGTATGCGGTGCATTGCGGTATAAGATCAGACGAGATGACCCTGGTGATGTTGACGACGAGCCCCCCAGGAAGAGGGTTCATGTGAAGGTGATGTGGTATGCTCCTATAATACCACGGTTGGAACGTCTGTTCAGAAACGGAGAGCATGCCAAGTTGATGCGATGGCACAGTAAGGACCGCAAGAAAGACGGGAAGTTGAGAGCACCCGCTGATGGGTCGCAGTGGAGAAAAATCGAGAGAAAGTATTGGGATGAGTTTGCAAAGGACCCAAGGAACGTATGGTTTGCTTTAAGCGCGGATGGCATTAATCCTTTCGGGGAGCAGAGCAGCAATCACAGCACTTGGCCCGTGACTCTATGTATGTATATCCTTCCTCCTTGGATGTGCATGAAGCGGAAGTTCATTATGATGCCAGTTCTCAGCCAAGGCCCTAAGCAACCCGGCAATGACATTGATGTGTACCTAAGGCCATTAGTTGAAGAACTTTTACAGCTGTGGAATGGAAACGGTGTACGTACGTGGGATGAGCACAGACATGAGGAATTTAACCTAAAGGCGTTGCTGTTCGTGACCATCAATGATTGGCCTGCTCTCAGTAACCTTTCAGGACAGACAAACAAAGGATACCACGCATGCACGCACTGTTTAGATGACACTGAAAGTATATACCTGGACAAATGCAGGAAGAATGTGTACCTGGGCCATCATCTATTTCTTCCGACCAACCATCAATGTCGAAAGAAAGGCAAGCATTTAAAAGGTGAGGCAGATCACCGGAAGAAGCCTACCATGAGTACCGGTGATCACGTACTTGCTATGGTCAATGATTTACACGTAATCTTTGGAAAGGGTCCCGGCGCACTAGCTGTTCCGAATGACGCTGAGGGACACGCACCCATGTGGAAGAAGAGATCTATATTTTGGGACCTACCCTACTGGAAAGACCTAGAGGTCCGCTCTTCAATCGACGTGATGCACATGACGAAGAACCTTTGCGTGAACTTGCTAGGCTTCTTGGGCGTGTATGGAAAGACAAAAGATACACCTGAGGCACGGGAGGACCTACAATGTTTGCACAAAAAAGATGGCATGCCTCCGAAGCAGTATGAAGGTCCTGCCAGCTACGCTCTTACGAAAGAAGAGAAAGAAATCTTCTTTGAATGCCTGCTCAGTATGAAGGTCCCGACTGGCTTCTCATCGAATATAAAGGGAATAATAAATATGCCAGAGAAAAAGTTCCAGAACCTAAAGTCTCATGACTGCCACGTGATTATGACGCAACTGCTTCCGGTTGCATTGAGGGGGCTTCTACCGGAAAACGTCCGATTAGCCATTGTGAAGCTATGTCCATTCCTAAATGCAATTTCTTAGAAGGTGATCGATCCAGAAATGGTACCAAGGCTAAGGAGTGATGTGGCGCAATGTCTTGTCAGTTTCGAGCTGGTGTTCCCACCATCCTTCTTCAATATCATGACGCACGTCCTAGTTCATCTAGTCGACGAGATTGTCATTCTGGGGCTCGTATTTCTACACAATATGTTCCCCTTTGAGAGGTTCATGGGAGTCCTAAAGAAATATGTCCGTAACCGCGCTAGGCCAGAAGGAAGCATCTCCATGGGCCATCAAACAGAGGATGTTATCGGGTTTTGTGTTGACTTCATTCCTAGCCTTAAGAAGATAGGTCTCCCTAAATCGCGGTATGATGGGATACTGACTGGAAAAGGCACTCTTGGAAGTGACTCAATAATATGCAGGGACGGATATTCTTGGTCTCAAGCACACTACACATTTCTACAGAACTCTACCTTGGTGACCCCATATGTCGATGAACACAAGAACAGTTTGCGCTCCAAACACCCGGAGCAGTGCGACGACTGGATTACATGTGAACACATCAGGACTTTCAGCAGTTGGTTGGAAACACGTCTTAGAGGTGACAACACTGTTTGTGATGAGTTGTACTTGTTGTCCAGGGGACCATCTTTGACTGTATTAACTTACAAAGGATACGAGATAAATGGGAATACATTTTACACGATCGCCCAAGATCAAAAGAGCACCAACCAAAATAGCAGAGTCCGCTTTGATGCAGCAACCGAGAGCGGAAAGGACACATATTATGGTTACATAGTGGACATATGGGAACTTGACTATGGACATGATTTTAAGGTCCCTTTGTTTAAGTGCAAATGGGTCAATCTGTCAGGAGGCGGGGTACAAGTAGACCCACAGTACGGAATGACAACAGTGGATCTGAAAAATCTTGGGTACACTGATGAACCGTTCAACCTAGCCAATGATGTGGCACAGGTTATCTATGTGAAGGATATGTCTACCAAACCGAGAAAAAAAAAGATAAGGAAGCGAATACATCATACAATGAGCCAAAGCGCCACATAGTTCTTTCAAGAAAAAGGGACATCCTGGGAGTGGAGGGCAAGACAGACATGTCTGAAGATTATGAAAAGTTTCATGAAATTCCTCCCTTCAATGTCAAGGCTGACCCAAGCATCCTGATAAACGATGAAGATTATCCATGGTTACGTCGCAATAAGCAAATGACACAAGCGAAGAAAAAGTGAAGACTTTCTCCCGCAACTATTATG
The DNA here is from genome assembly GCA_034509565.1 of Triticum monococcum. Classification (NCBI taxonomy): domain Eukaryota; kingdom Viridiplantae; phylum Streptophyta; class Magnoliopsida; order Poales; family Poaceae; genus Triticum; species Triticum monococcum. Next base: position 706,169,821 of record CM067847.1, read on the forward strand.
ATGATACCATGCCAACTTTGTAACACACGAGTATGCTATGCCAACTTTTTCAGAGTTCATTTGAAAACTATGAATTTAGGTCGAATTTTCTCTATAGGTGCATCTATGTTCATTTTTTTAGTAAAGTTAATCACAAACTTGTGATTCACACAAATTTCAAAGAATTCAAATTTTAACTATTCAAATTTGAAAACTAATGGGACTAACAGAAAGTTTATACCTTTTCTAAAACTAATGGCACTAACAGAAAGTTTATAATTTTGCTGACCTAAAAGAAAAAAGAATTAAAAAATAAAGCAAAAAACAAAAGAAAATAAACAATACAGAAAACAAAACAAAAAACTGGAAAATAATAAAATAGCAACAATAAGTATTTTTTTGTAAGTAGAAACAAAATAAAATAAATAAAGCAACAAAGAAGAAAAACAAAAAAATTGTTTTCAAATTTGAAAACTAATGGCAGTGATAGAAAGTTTATAATTTTTCTAAAACTAAAAGCAAAAAGAATTAAAAAATGAAGCAAAAAATAAAAGAAAATAAATAATACAGAAAACAAAACAAAAAACTGGAAAAAATAGGGCTCGCCCCCTGGCCCATTACCATTAGTCCCGGTTTGTGCCACAAACCGGGACTAAAGGGTTGGTCCTCGTTGCGCTCAGAGTTTAGTCCCACCTCGCCAACCGAAGGGCGCCCACACCGGTTTATAAGCCCGTCCCTCTCTGCCTTGTTGAGCTCCTCTCAAAGTGAAAATAGATGCCCCTATATAGGGAATTTGACCTAAATTCATAATGAATTTCTCTGAAATTCATAGAAATTGATTATGAATTTAGGTTGAATTTTCTCTATAGGTGCATCTATGTTCATTTTTTTAGTAAAGTTAATCACAAACTTGTGATTCACACAAATTTTTAAAAATTCAAATTTAAACTATTCAAATTTTAAAACTAATGGCACTAACAGAAAGTTTATAATTTTTGTGACCTAAAAGAAAAAAGAAATCACTAAAAAAACTATAAGTATTTAGTTCTAAGTAGAAATGAAAAAAAAAATAGAAAAAAAGAAAAAAAAATGCCTATAATATTTGTTATGACTAACTAAAATTACCAAATTGAGTATAATGATAAAACACAGTAATATTAAATAGGAGGAAAAAGAATGACTCAAAAATTGATTTTTATATTAAAGTTATTCATAAATTAGTGATTCACAAAATTTTTAGAAAATTCAAATTTAAGCTATTCAAATTTTAAAACTAATGCCACTAACAAAAAGTTTATAATTTTTGTGACCTAAAAGAAAAAAGAAATCACTGAAAAACTATAAGTATTTAGTTCTAAGTAGAAATGAAAAAAATAAATAGCAAAAAAGAAAAAATGCCTATAATATTTGTTATGACTATTTAAAATTACCAAATTGAGTATAATGAGAAAACACGGTAATATTAAATAGCAGGAAAAAGAATGACTCAAAAATCAATTTTTATAGTAAAGTTATTCATAAACTAGTGATTCACACAAATTTTAAAAAATTCAAATTTTAAAACTAATGACACTAACAGAAAGATTATAATTTTTTGTGACCTAAAAGAAAAAAGAAATCACTAAAAAACTATAAGTATTTATTTCTAAGTAGAAATGAAAAAATAAATAGCAAAAAAGAAAAAAAATGCCACCTACTGGGCCAGCACGGCGTGAATACGACTAGAAACCCAACCATGGGCTAGGATTCTGGCCCGCAGCAGGCCCAGTAGGCCCACAGGCATTGCACTGTCCCATTAGGCCCGTAAGCCTGCAGTTCAGAGGAGTTCGAAAGGGAACACAGAGCAGGGCTTATAAATAGGTGCGGGAGCTCTTCAGCTAGCGAGGTGGGACTAAAAATCCCACTGCACCGCACCGCGGCGCAGGCCATTGGTCCCGGTTAGACGCACGAACCGGGACCATAGGGGGGCATTCGTACCGGTTCGTGGCACAAACCGGTACAAATGCCTACCTATGGTCCCGGTTCGTGCGACGAACCAGGACCAATGGCCTCTGCTTCCCGCCCTTTGGGCTGCCGAAATGAGACCTTTGGTCCCGGTTGGTAGCATGAACCGGGACCATAGGTGGCATTGGTAGCGGTTCGTGCCACGAACCGAGACCAATGCTTCATGTATATATACCCACCGCTTAGCGATTTCAGTTTACATCGCCCATTTCCCCCTGACGCCGCCGGCCTCATCGCCGCCAGGCTGCCTCGCCGTCGCCGCCCACGCCGTTGCCCCTGCCCCACCCCGAGCCCACGCGATTGCCGTCCGCCGCCCCCGAGCGTGCCCTGCCGCACCCCCTGCGCCCCCGAGCCCGTCCGCCGCCCCCGAGCGCGCCCTGCCTCGCCGTCATCGCCGAGCGCACCCCGCCGTCGCCCTCGCCGACCCTGGGCTCGTCCTCGTCGCCGTCGCCCCCGATGCCGTCCGCCTGCGTCTCCTCCCCGATCCTGTCGGGAGAGGTAGCTACCGCCCCATCCTCCCCCATTCCTTCCTTTCCCTTGCAAAATATTGATATGATGAATTTGATATGACGAATGAGGGGGGTTATGTGTATGTATGTATGTGTGTATGTATATGTAAATTTTGATATTTTTTTGTTCATATATAATGTAGATGTCTATGTATGTATGGAATGATATCAATGGATGCATGTATATAGAACATTCGTAGAAAATATGACAAATCTGATATGACCAATGTCCCCCTCCGGTTCACTCGGGAACACTAACTCTCTCGGAGAAAAAATTGTTATCAGGGAGAAAAATAAGTTTTAGGATCGTCAAGGGGTCGAGGGTCAAGAGGGGGTCGAGGGTCCGAGGGGTCGAGGGTCGAGAGGGGGTCGACGGTCGCCGATGGGTCGACGGTCGAGAGGGGGTCTAGGGTCGCCGAGGCGTCGAGGGTCGTCGAACATGAGAGGAAGAAGAGGATAAAAAAAGAAGAGGAAGAATAAAAAAAAGAGGAGAAGAAAGAATAGAGGAGTTCTTCTCCTCTATTCTTTCTTCTCCTCTTTTTTTCTTCTTCTTCCTCTTTTTTTATCGGGAACGAGGGTCGTCAAGGGTCGCCGAGTAGTAGAGGAAACCCTAAATAGTAAGTATCGTTGGTGTGAGATACATGTGGCCGTCGGTGTCGGACACTACATCTTCTTCTCCTCTATTCCTTTCTTCTTCTCCTCTTTTTTTTCTTCTTTTTTTTCTTCGACATGTGGGGGGGGGGTCGTTATACCCCCTCCCGATAACTTCAACACGAGGGGGGGTCGATATACCCCCTCCCCGATAATATTATTTCCCCATGTACGTATGTCGTGTCGATATAAACTCCCGATAACTTCAACACATGGGGGGGGGGGGTCGATATACCCCCTCCCCGATAATATTATTTTCCCATGTACGTATGTCGTCGTTGTCGATATACCCCAAACCCTTGAAGCATTGTCGAGGCCACCCCAAACCTTAGAGAAGCAGCATCGAGGCCACTAATTAATATTAGTTCTACGTTTTCCACTAATATATCCATCCGTCATGTTTGAATAATAATTGCCATGTTGTAAATATTTGTAGAAACTATGGACACGGCCCGAGACGAAGTACAAGAAGAGTTGTTGGGGGACATAATCGCACGAGGAAGTGATGCCGTCTGCTCGTTGTTTCTCAACGACACCGATGGTCTGGAAGCAGCTGGCTATGATTATGATGGCTCCGGTGACCCAATGCCGGTGCAAGAAGGAGACCGTGAGGATGGCTCCGGTGACCCAATGCCTGTGCAAGAAGGAGACCATGATGACGGCTCCGGTGACCGAACCGAGTCCGGCCAGGTATATATATTAGTTAAGCCTGTGCTGACTAGCTAATTGACGCATTCATTGTTTTGGTATCTACACATATTAATTATGTCTTTATTCTTTTTTCCAGCCCTCCGGATCGAGCACAACTTCGGTAAAGAGACGAGGCCCGAAGAAAAAGTTGAGCTCGGATGAAAGGTTTGAGATCATAGCAATCGCGCCCGACGGCCAACTGATTGAACCCATCCGGACAAAGAACGCATTTGTTGCTCAGTGCAGGGTTCTGGTTAGGGACAAGATCCCGATCAGCATCTAGCAATGGTTAAAGCCGGCTACAGAAGACCCTGAGGTGTCTTATGTCAATGATATGCAGAAAAATGATCTTTGGACTGAGCTGAAGTCAAATTTCACCCTACCGCCAGAGGATGATCTGGAGAAGCCAGTTAAAGAGCAATTAATCAAGTCTTTTGCTCTTAAGAGCATGGCAGACCTATTCAGGAGGTGGAAGAACAAGCTGAATAAGTTTGTCGATAAAAAAGAGACACCAGAATTCAAGGGCGGATATGAGAAGATCAGAGATCACTGGCCCGCATTTGTGGCCCACAAGACATTGAAAAAGAGTAAGAAGATGTCGGTGACAAACAAGCAAAATGCTGCGAAGAAGAAGCATCACCATCGCATGGGGTCAGGTGGCTACCTCGTAGCCCGGCCTAAGTGGGCCAAGACTAAGAATGATCTGTTTGATAAAGGGATCGAACCAGAGACAATTAACCGGCCAGACCGTTACCGGACTTGGTTCGTTAGGGCTGGCGGAACCTTGGACCCTGTATCAGGGAAGTGCATTTGGACGGACGAGCAAATGGAAATACCAGTTAAGAGGCTTAAGCACTATATCGAAGTAGCGCAGCAAGGGACGTTCGTTCCAGACAGAGAGAACGACGAGCTCACAATGGCCCTCGGGAATCCTGAGCACCCTGGACGGACACGAGGCACGCCAGGCTCCATTCCGTGGAAGGCTGGGTTTCCGGACGCAGGCGGTTACAAATGCCACGAGAGGAGGAAGAAAGTGGAGCAGACCCAACTGCAGGCGCTGCACGCTAGGGTACAAGCGATAGAGGAACGAGAAAGAAATCACAGCAAACGAACTGCTGAAGCTTCCCCCGAAGCTACCCCGCCATCTCAGCGGAGAAGCAGCGTGGCTTCCACCGAGCTGCTTCAGCTGGAGCATGTCTTGATGGCTCCTGCCAGCTATCCCGTCGATGCTATCATGGAGTCTCAAAATTGCCACCTTATGACGCAATGGATTAATATGAAGGTCAAGGCGGCTGTTGGCTCTGTTTTTCCTACTGAACCCGGCACAACTTTTCACTGCCGTCCGAATCCAGAAGGATATGCTAGGGTGATGGTGGATGAAATAATGGAGGGATTTGAGGACCTCCAGCTTGACCACCCTACCGGTGAAGGGGAGACTCGGCTGGGTTCTGCTCTGAAGACTCCATGCCTATGGCGGAAGGAGCTCATCAACCTTCCGAACTAGACGCCTCCGCCTCCTCCTCCTCCTCCGGCGAGTCAGGGCACTCCGCCTCCTCCACCGCCTCCTCCTCCAGCAAGTGACGATCAGGGCACTCGGCCGGCTCCTTCTCCGGCGCGTGGCATCACTCCACCTCCTTCTCCGCCTGCGCCGGCGCGCCCGAGCAGCCAGCCTCCTCCTTCTCTGCCTCGTCAACAAGGGCGGAAGAGACCCGCCGCCGCTCCGGCTGCTCCGGTGCATCGTAGTACTTCTCCTCCGCCTCGTAAGCAAGTAAAGAAGACAGCCACTCCATCTGCTCTGCTGGCGTCTAGCAGTACAGCCAGAGGCGGGAGGACATACAGATTCGGTCCTTCTCTGAAGACTCCAGAGAAGTTACCATACAAGAGGACCCCGGAGGAGAATGCCGTGATCGCGCGAGAAGAAGTGAGGAATTTCTTTGAAGGGGTGAAAGCAAAGAAACATCCACCTCCGGAGGTGAAGGTAGATCCGGTGAAAGCGAAGCGCACTCTGGCTGCCCTGACAAAACCACCCAAGTCTCCGCCGAAAGGGAAAGGCATTTGCCGAAGCGGAGCGGTCGGGAAGTACTGTCAGTGATCAAAGGATGAAAGAACGACGAGCTGGGAAACAGATTGCCCAGCTCGGCGAATAAGCGAAGCAATCGTGCCCCCCGCATAAGGTGCCTAGCGACATCGTCGCTAATGATCCGAGGATGGTGTCCGGTTATAGCAATCTTGGAGATTACCTGCCCGACGATGTACATTATGATTTCTTGGAGGTGCAGATACAAAGATACGAGTACGGGAAGCCTCTCATCAAAGATGAAAGATCTCTATCAATGATGATGCGAAGATTGCATGATTGGTACTTGAAAATCTGCAGAGAGTCTGGGGGAGGAATACTTTGTATGTGAGAGTTAAAAAGGAGCATGACCTCGTTGGAATTGAACTGTTGCCTGTTCCATTTGAGGAGTTCTTTCAGTTTTTTAATCAATTGGCCCTCGATAAAGCAACGGTCACCTGCTACCTTCTGTAAGTAGTACTACTTCTGTCATTAAGTTTCTCTATATAGCTCAGCTCTTTCATTGCATGTATTTATAATTATCCTCACTATATTATGCAGATTGAAGATCGTCGAATTGAAGAAAAGACAAATCGGTGATATTGGGTTCATTAACACAAATCTCATAGATGCAACTGAGGTTAAATTTCATGCCGCAGATACCGAGGCCAACTTGCTACAATCATTGGTAATAAATGAAAACAAAGATATAATACTCTTTCGTTACAACTTCAAGTGAGTGTTACTGTCTTGTGCATATTCGGTTTCCCTTATATATTAGTCAAGGTTATAGTAATGTAATTGATGAGTTATGCATGCGTGCGCAGGTTCCACTATATTCTCCTAGAGATTAAGCTTGAGCAGGGAGTAGTAACTGTCTTGGACTCTAAACGAAAAGATCCCCAGGAGTATGCAGACATGACTCAAATGCTAGAGAAGTAAGTTAAACCGATCATTATCCACCATATCAGCAACTTTGTTCATTTCTGATATCAAGTAATTGTTTTCTTTGTCTGGCAGGGTTTAGAGAAAATTCACCAAAAATGCTACGGGACTGCCGAAGAAGCTGGAATTTAGACACCCGTAAGTAAGTAATATAGTAGCATGTTCCGCGCATCTCCTAGTGATTCAAGCGCTAGTTTCATCAATACCATTTGGCATTCTTGCTTATCAGTTTGATTTACCTCTATTTCTTGTAAAGTGGTTGTGGCAGGAACAAGGGAATGATTTCTGTGGATACTACGTTTGCGAGTCCATCCGCCACACGACCTGTGAGTGGGGCTACTCTGACAAACAATATGAAGTGCGTAAATAACAATATTCACAATTTTATTTTATTACCATCATTTGTGTTGAGTTTCATTCATTCATATATATATGTATTGACCCCCTTCTTAAAATTAGATGTTTCGGAAGCGGGATGAACTCCTAGCACCAGCTCGCATGTGAGCAATTCAAGAGGAATTGGTGGCATTCTTTCTTGACCACGCGATCGCTGAAGACGGAGAATACTATGTGGACCATGCTGTAACATCCCAAAATTCTAAATTTTGGAATGTTATAATAAATAGATAGATTTGATTGATTGTTTGATTGATTGACTAAAAGTGAGTGAATTCGAAACTTTTTGAAAGTTAAATGAGAGGGAATAAAAGGACTTTCCCAAACTTTCATTTTGCTCTTATGATCTTCGAGAATTCAAATTATTTTCAAATACAAAACCCTTGAGCAAAGATGATATGACTTCGTCCATTTAAATTAAATGAAAGGGTATTTGAAAAATAATTGAATTCCATTTGGAAATATTTCAATTCATAAACTTCATGCCGCTCAATGATTTTCAAGAGAGAAGATAAAATGACTTCTCCAAATTATATGAAATATGAGTTGGGAGTTTCAAAGAATTAAATTCAAAATTATTTTGAATTTATTTCCAATTTGAAGTTATTTGAGTTTTATTCAAATTATTTTTCTCCAAAAATAAAATATATGGAAATTAGGGTAACATGATTCCCTACAATAGAAAATTGGAGAAAAATTAATTTGAAATAATTTTGGTATTTTTAAAATGATCTTAGTTGGATTTTATTAGACCAGGAGCACTCTTTGATTTATTAGAATTTGTGTGTATTTTATTTCATTCTAGAAAAATGTTCATGTCGTAGAAAATCTTTTTCTGAAAATTTTGATATATAATATGCCTATATAAAGTTTTATTTTTATTTTCATTTTTTTGTTTATTGTATTCTGTAAAAAAAACTGTACCGCGCGGCAGAAAAAAAAGCAGCATGCGCGCGGCCAAAGGCCTTTAGGCCCATCGCCTCTTTTCTTCTCTGTTTCGTATATTTTCGTCTACGTTTAGTCCCACATTGCCTAGCCTTTGACCCCTAAGCCTCTTTTCCACCAATAAATATAGAGTCATAGAGCCTCCAAAAATCATCCGGTTTGGATTAAATCAATATTTTGGTTTGACTAGATTCAAATATATTTTTCTTCTCCGGCGCGACTTCTGGAAATTATCTCTTCTCTCCAAAGTCGTCTTTTCTTTGTCTTATAAAGGTATCTTTCTTGGTTTTTCTTCTTCTTCTTATTATACATCCGTAGTTTATTAATTTTTAGACTAATATGATAAAATAATTAGATTATCAATTAGCCTACGTATTTATATATTAGACCCTAGTCCGTAGCTATTTTTTTCTTTCGTAAAACAGCTTGGCCCTGATTTTTCAAATAGCCATAACTTTTTACTCGTTTGTCCAAATCCAACAAAACCAACGCCCACTTCTTCGTTATGATCTCCTCTATCCGGTAATCCAACTCAAACATGTTTTTTTTAAAAATTGTAAAATTTGAATTAGATCAGATTTGAATTCAAACTTCTTTTGATCATATCTTTTTATCCGTAACTCCGTTTGAGTTGATTCTTTTTGCAAATCGAAGCTCTTGACCTAAATTGTCTGATAAGGCCAAATTCACATAATTTTGGTACTGTTAGAAATTGTTTTATGTTGCAAGAGCTATTTGCTTGGTTTTGATGTTTTCCGAATCGACTTCTTCGATCTTTCTGGTCTTTTGAGTGATTGCTTATGTCTGGTTACTATTGCTTGCTTACGATAGATTGACCGGAGTGTGACGAGTAGAGCTATCAAGATTTTGAGTGCGAATCATCGTCATCAACATTGCAGGCAAGTTCACACTTTGATCATGCCTTTTCTACAACCCAGTTTTATTGCATTAGATCAAGCTTCACACATTGCATGATTAGGATCTAATTAAATTGTGGGATGGGAAATAGATGAGGTAGTACCTATTACCTGTTTATTTTGAAACCTTTGGGAGTTACTTCTACGTTTGCTTATTATGCTATGCTATGCTAGAAGACGTGGATTGGGTGAGCGATATCCATGACAGATGTGAGTTTGATAAATTTTAATGGTTTATTTAAGGTGGCAAGTTAAATACACATCTGGGTGGATTGAGGCACCTGGTTTCTATCAGGACTTGCCTGTTTTCTTTTGGACCGCCACCCAGGCTCAAAAGGGATCATAAGATTATTCATGCTAGAAACTTTCGTGTGCAGCCACAAGCTATTATGGGCTCTAGCATAGTTGATTAAGTCGTGTGAACTCTTACAGTGGTAGACTAGCAGATGTAGGGGTTGTAGGTGGTACGGTCTACCCATCGTACGGTGCAAACGCTTCTGAAAGACTATGTCTCGGTCATCCGTTTCTCAAACACCATGTAGTGCGAGAAATCCAACGGAGGCGATCGAGTCTTGTGGGGAAAAGTGCGCAAACCTCTGCAGAGTGTAATAAACTAATCATCGTTAGCCGTGTCCCCGGTTATGGACAATCTTGAGTATCTAGTTCTTGGATTATCCTGTTGATCTCATCACGTTACTTTAAATGAATATTGTTGGGTTTAATGATGTTACTTAATTGGGATTGAGAATGCTGTCAACCATTCTCAATGTTCAACAACCACCATGATAGTTAAATTAATTTATTCCTTTGCAGTAGGGAAAAATTGGCTTTTCGCAAAAACTATAACCGTAGAGCTTTTCCACCAGCCAAATATTCATGTACTGATAGCCATTATTCATCATTATTCTCTATGGTGTGAATTTGCCAGTACATTCAATGTACTGACCCGTTTCGGGCTGCAACGTCTCATGTTGAAGGTTTCTTACGACGAGTAAGTGATACGTTAGGGTTACGATTTCTACACTCAACTTTGCCGTTGGTGTTGATGGGAATCCACAACCTTGTTGCTTCCGCTATATTGGATTGAGGTAATAGTATTTACGTTACTTTTTACATGTGATTTACCTCTGTTATAAATCCTTCGAGTACTATGTGTGTCAGCATACCGATCCAGGGATGACACTTAAGCACAGAGACTTGATCCATTCGGGTCAGGTCGCTACAAGATGGTATCAGAGCACATGTTGACTGTAGGACGTGACCCTAGAAACTGGCAAGCCCATAGCAACGATTTTTCTCTACAACTTTCCCTTTCAAAAAGATTTTTACCTCTCTTCTCTTCTGAACTTATTCAAAAATTCCCTTTAGTGAGACCATGCCCCTTTCCCATTTTGACCACACAAAGATTTGACTGATGAGACCACTCCAAGATGTACAAGATATCGGACAACCGAGACCATTCGGAATGAAGAGGATTTTACCATACATTATGATAATGGAAACTACAACGGTTGAAGACCGAAGACAAGTAGAATTTGAAGGCTCTGAAGAATTCCCAGATTTGTATTACCTAGGAATGGCTACCCTTTTGGAACTTGGCAGACTATGGAAGTTGCCAATACCCGAGATCAAGGTGTATCGGAGAAAGACTGAAACAAGGAGCCTGAGAACTCAAAGTTTTGTCAAGAAAACCCTAAGGCAGGAGATATCAACTATGGAATGATAGCTCATGGAAATGACAAGAGCAGAAACACAGCTATCCAAGAAGTTATCTCCCGCTGATGCTATTGTCACCACGCTGAGTTAAGGATGCATGTCATTAGAATGGATTTGGTGGAAGAAGGCTGATGGAGCACCTATTAGTAAGATGAAGTTTTAACCTTAGCCGGTGTATCACCAGGATCTGGAGTAGTACATCAAGAAGTTTAAGGTGGAGCTCCATGAAAGCATATTAGACAAGGAAGCATTTCGTGAAGGACTCAGGAACCAAAAGCTGAAAGTAGCCAAGCTAGAAGAGCTACAACCTCGAGATACCGGAGATTTATCAGGAACTGAAGGACAGTATGACCATGGCTCATGCCAAGGATGTTGAAGCCCGGAAGTTTGAAATGCAACTCTGGAATATTAAAGGATGTCATGAGAGAATTCACGTCAACGGAGATGATCTGGCAAAAGAACTTGAGAAGGACAAGCACGATGGGAAGAAGCCATCGGAGACATAAACAAGACTTGAAGAGTTGGCGATTTTGAAGGTTTATTGACCCTTAGAAGACCAAACCTCTGTTTTATACCTACGTTAGATGCGATGATTGTGAGCTGTCATTTGTTTGATGTTTTTCCGACAGCCACAATAAAATCTGTCTTTTAAAAACTTTTGTTTGTATTGTGTGCATCCCTCTCTATCTCCCTTATCTTACCCCAAACCCACATGGACCCAATAGAGGATGAATGAATATGAGCTTATATTTTCTGGACCGATGAGTCAATTGGAGACGGACCAATGGATTCCGAACATGGAGGATCACATGAAGAATAACCCTATAGTTGGACATGATATGACCCAGCATGCTCTTCAGTGCTTTGAAAGAGGTGCTGCTACTTGGTGGAGGATATACCAAACCATGAATGGATGGCAAGGAGTAACCACTTGGAGAGAATTAAAGTTGACTCTGCAAAGATCTCACCTGGTGTCCCAGAAGTTGAAGTCTTATGGAAAGGATATAAGGAAACCTTGTGCATGCAAGATTTGTGGAGAAATCGAAGACACCCATAAAGAACACAAGGATGAATGCCCTAATTGTGAAGGAAGTCACCCAGTTGTAGAACGCCCAACCAGGCAGATCACTTGTTTCTTGTGTGAAGGGACTACCCACTACCCTGCTCAGTGTCATATTTACCCCTTGGTACAAAGGACCATCCAACAGAAGGAAGAAGCAATGAAAGGAGCCCTCATGGAAGGTTTAGAAGAACCTGTGATGAAGAAAGAGGTGGAGGACACACCCAAAGAGGAACCAATTAAACCCTACACCAAGTCTTGCTATTCATGTGGAGAAGAAGGACACCTCTCCCAGAATTGTATGAATGGGGATCTAGTAGAATTCCCGATAGAGGAAGTAGAATATGACCCACAGGAAATAGAAGCCATGATTGGTATGGAAAGGTCCAGAAAGAAAAACCGATTGGATTCCAGGAAGGACCTAAGTCATATCACCTGTTATAGGTGCAAGGAGTCAGGGCACTACCTCCATAGTTGCCCAAAAAGGAAGCCAAGAACCCAAGGAGGCTATATAATCACAAGAAAACCTCGAAACTTGTCAGATGTAATATGTTTCCATTGTAATAAAGCAGGGCACTTTGCCAGAGATTGTCTGAAGGAGAAGGAGACTTGTGATAAATAGTTGAGTTTGTTACAGAAGAAATATAGTAGAAGTGAGAACATTTTTCTTTTATATTGAGGTGTTGAGTTGAGACATGTAATGGAAAAGCAAGAGATTGTAAACATTGGAAAATCAATAAAGTTAGCATCGTTGGTAAAGATTGTGTTTTATGAGTTGTTACTCTATGAAGAAGAATTAGGCCATTCTGAGGATATGAGAAATATGCTCTATGGAAGATTTGTGCATTTAAGGGTGGTAGTACCCTGTAAGAACCGTTGACCCCTGGGAAAGATAAGGATACTCCACTGAGTGGATTTCGGACAAAAGGAATACCAGTTTTGTCTCGATATGTGTGGTGCCCCAAGAGTATGTGGGATGAAGTTGGAGACCGTCAGTTGTTTAGACCAAATGTGATCAAGGAGTCAGAGGAGAATGTTAAGTTGATTCGAGATAGACTGGAGGTAGCTCAGTCCAGGCAGAAGTGTTATGCAGACTCAAAATGCAAGGAGGTAGTCTATGAAATCGAAGACAGAGCATATCTTCATGTGCCCCTCTGCGAGGAGTTAAACGATTTGGAGTTAAGCGAAAGTTAGCCCCGAGAATTGTAGGACCATACCGAGTTTTGGAGCATATGGGACAAGTGGCCAACAAGTTGGAGTCACCTGAAGGACTGTCAGGAGTTCATGATGTGTTTCACGTTTCCCAGCTGAAGAAGTGCCATGCAGAGATGGCCAATATTCCCCTGTAAGGACGCTTGACCCTGGAAAGGATAATGATGTTCCACGAAGTGAATATGGACTTCATAAGTATAAGTTTTTACCTCGGTATGTGGGATATCCCACGAGGATGAAGAGATGAAGTACTATTGGATATAAAGGAGGTATGATGTTGGAAATATGGATCAATGAAAACTCCATGATGAGTCTGAGTAATCATGTCCTAGTTTGGTGCCAATAGAAGGACGGAAGGATAATACAATTGGATGGATTTAAGTATGCTATGAAGTTGGGTGTTGGATTAGAGATCCGTTGCCCTATGATGAGTTCAAGGTTTGCAAGTGATGATATGGGCCATAACCCACAGGCCCAGGACCTGCCAAGAGGCAAGCACATTCTTGCTGAAGGAAAAACCCTGGAGGAGGTTACGATTTTATCGATAGACGATTTTATAGGAGTAACGCAAAACCTGAGAGTTGTGAAGGAACGGTAGATGTTTGTCTGGCTTGCAGAATCTATGGATATATCCGAACTTGGTTCGTCAACAAGAGAAATTCTGCAATGCTTGTGAGGATGACCGAGTGTTAGAATGCGAGATTCACTAAAGCATATACAGGGTAATGGTTTGGGTGCGGGATGGATTGATCACCATACCGACTTACTCTTATTATTCGCCTTTCTATGTGGGATGGTAAATCTGAGTGACTTACCTATAGTAGAGAGACGACGATCAAAACCTTGTTTAAACCTTAGAATGGTATAAGAATTTTTCCCTTGTACACGGCAGTTGTTGCCAACCGTAGGTTATACGGTGAGGTTCAACCCAGACCCATTTCCTGCAGGAGAAACCATAAATTGTTGACCACCATGAGATCTCGATAGTTGTTTAGTGTGAGCGCCAGACCCGTCAGCTAAGAAGACCCAGTCACAGAAGAACCTTACCAAGATGAAAGACAAAAGAATTGAGGAAAAGGTTATGCCACTACCGAAAGAGCCAGAGAAGGAATTATATAGAAAAGACCGGCATTGTCAAGAATAAGGATGGAGTATATGAGTTTTGATGGAACCATAACCATGCTTTTAAGGGTGGTAGCACCCCAGACCCTAGAGACGATTGATGAAATTTTGAGGAGACCCCAAACCCTAACCTATTTCTTCTAGCCTCTCCGAATCTCGAGGAGGAGATTCATTTTAAGGGTGGTAGGTTTGTAACATCCCAAAATTCTAAATTTTGGAATGTTATAATAAATAGATAGATTTGATTAATTGTTTGATTGATTAACTGAAAGTGAGTGAATTCGAAACTTTTTGAAAGTTAAATGAGAGGGAATAAAAGGACTTTCCCAAACTTTCATTTTGCTCTTATGATCTTCGTGAATTCAAATTATTTTCAAATACAAAACCCTTGAGCGAAGATGATATGACTTCTTCCATTTAAATTAAATGAAAGGGTATTTGAAAAATAATTGAATTCCATTTGGAAATATTTCAATTCATAAACTTCATGCCGCTCAATGATTTTCAAGATAGAAGATAAAATGACTTCTTCAAATTATATGAAATGTGAGTTGGGAGTTTCAAAGAATTAAATTCAAAATTATTTTGAATTTATTTCCAATTTGAAGTTATTTGAGTTTTATTCAAATTATTTTTCTCCAAAAATAAAATATATGGAAATTAGGATAACATGATTCCCTACAATAGAAAATTGGAGAAAAATTAATTTGAAATCATTTTGGTATTTTTAAAATGATCTTAGTTGGATTTTATTAGACCAGGAGCACTCTTTGATTTATTAGAATTTGTGTGTATTTTATTTAATTCTAGAAAAATGTTCATGTCGTAGAAAATCTTTTTCTGAAAATTTTGATATATAATATGCCTATATAAAGTTTTATTTTTATTTTTATTTTTTTGTTTATCGTATTCTGTAAAAAAAACTGTACCGCGTGGCCGAAAAAAAAGCAGCGTGCGCGCGGCCGAAGGCCTTTAGGCCCATCGCCTCTTTTCTTCTCTGTTTCGTATATTTTCGTCTACGTTTAGTCCCACATTGCCTAGCCTTTGACCCCTAAGCCTCTTTTCTACCAATAAATATAGAGTAATAGAGCCTCCAAAAATCATCCGATTCGGATTAAATCAATATTTTGGTTTGACTAGATTCATTTAAGAAAAATATATTTCTCCTCTCCGGCGCGACTTCTGGAAATTATCTCTTCTCTCCAAAGTCGTATTTTCTCTGTCTTATAAAGGTATCTTTCTTGGTTTTTTTTCTTCTTCTTCTTATACATCCATAGTTTATTGATTTTTAGACTAATGTGATAAAATAATTAGATTATCAATTAGTCTACGTATTTATACATTAGACCCTAGCCCGTAGCTATTTTTTTCTTCTGTAAACAGCTTGGCCCTGATTTTTCAAATAGCCATAACTTTTTACTCGTTTGTCCAAATCCAACGAAACCAACGCCCACTTCTTCGTTATGATCTCCTCTATCCGGTAATCCAACTCAAACATGTTTTTTTAAAAAAATTGTAAAATTTGAATTAGATCAGATTTGAATTCAAACTTCTTTTGATCATATCTTTTTATCCGTAACTCCGTTTGAGTTGATTCTTTTTGCAAATCGAAGCTCTTGACCTAAATTTTCTGATAAGGCCAAATTCACATAATTTTGGTACTGTTAGAAATTGTTTTATGTTGCAAGAGCTATTTGCTTGGTTTTGATGTTTTCCGAATCGACTTCTTCGATCTTTCTGGTCTTTTGAGTGATTGCTTATGTCTGGTTACTATTGCTTGCTTACGATAGATTGACCGGAGTGTGACGAGTAGAGCTATCAAGATTTTGAGTGTGAATCATCGTCATCAACATTGCAGGCAAGTTCACACTTTGATCATGCCTTTTCTACAACCCAGTTTTATTGCATTAGATCAAGCTTCACACATTGCATGATTAGGATCTAATTAAATTGTGGGATGGGAAGTAGATGAGGTAGTACCTATTACCTGTTTATTTTGAAACCTTTGGGAGTTACTTCTACGTTTTCTTATTATGCTATGCTATGTTAGAAGACGTGGATTGGGTGAGCGATATCCATGACAGATGTGAGTTTGATAAATTTTAATGGTTTATTTAAGGTGGCAACTTAAATACACATCTGGGTGGATTGAGGCACCTGGTTTCTATCAGGACTTGCCTGTTTTCTTTTGGACCGCCACCCAGGCTCAAAAGGGATCATAAGATTATTCATGCTAGAAACTTCCGTGTGCAGCCACAAGCTATTATGGGCTCTAGCATAGTTGATTAAGTCGTGTGAACTCTTACAGTGGTAGACTAGCAGATGTAGGGGTTGTAGGTGGTACGGTCTACCCATCGTAAGGTGCAAACGCTTCTGAAAGACTATGTCTCGGTCATCCGTTTCTCAAACACCATGTAGTGCGAGAAATCCAACGGAGGCGATCGAGTCTTGTGGGGAAAAGTGCGCAAACCTCTGCAGAGTGTAATAAACTAATCATGGTTAGCCGTGTCCCCGGTTATGGACAATCTTGCGTATCTAGGTCTTGGATTATCCTGTTGATCTCATCACGTTACTTTAAATGAATATTGTTGGGTTTAATGATGTTACTTAATTGGGATTGAGAATGCTGTCAACCATTCTCAATGTTCAACAACCACCATGATAGTTAAATTAATTTATTCCTTTGCAGTAGGGAAAAATTGGCTTTTCACAAAAACTATAACCGTAGAGCTTTTCCACCAGCCAAATATGCATGTAGTGATAGCCATTGTTCATCATTATTCTCTATGGTGTGAATTTCCCAGTACATTCAATGTACTGACCCGTTTCGGGCTGCAACGTCTCATGTTGCAGGTTTCTTACGACGAGTAAGTGATACGTTAGGGTTACGATTTCTACACTCAACTTTGCCGTTGGTGTTGATGGGAATCCACAACCTTGTTGCTTCCGCTATATTGGATTGAGGTAATAGTATTTACGTTACTTTTTACATGTGATTTACCTCTGTTATAAATCCTTCGAGTACTGTGTGTGTCAGCATACCGATCCAGGGATGACACTTAAGCACAGAGACTTGATCCATTCGGGTCAGGTCGCTACACATGCGTCCGTATGTTAGGAGATTATATTTGTAAGAGATCATTATTGTATATATGTAGCCGGTAGTGTCGGATAGATATACGAGAACTTGTTGTTCGACCAATCTCTCGGAGAAGGAGAGGTGGTCGATATCACTTCTCTCTGTATGCATATATGTTCACGACGATCTTCTGTTTCCTTCGTTTGCTTACTAGCTAGCTAGCGTGTCTAGTCCTCTCTATACGTATGTATAGTACGTAGCGTCAACCAAGCATGGACATAAGAGGGGACACTTCTCTCTATTAATTATAGCTAGCTAACACAATTTATGAAACACCTAAATTAACCCCCCCAAAACCCCCAAACCCCCCCCCTTCAAAAAAACAAAAACCCCAGCCACAGAAATGCTGACGTGTGGATGCCTATTGGTCCTGGTTGGTGCCACCAACCGGGAGCAAAGGCCCTCCTGTCTGGGCTCCGCGCACAGGCCACGTGGAGGCCCATTTTTCCCGGTTCTGGACTGAACCGGGACTAAAGGGACAGGGCATTAGTAATGACCCTTTAGTCCCAGTTCAAGAACCGGGACAAAAGGCCCTTACGAACCGTGACAATAGGCCCGTTTTCTACTAGTGCATGTGATTGGAGGAAATAAGGGTGACGGGCCCCACACCCCCTGAAAATCAAGGGGGAGAAGATTAGTTAACGCACAGAGTCCATAAAGGCCCGTATTACTCCATGTGTATAGAATTATCCTATCGAGAGCGACAAGGCGGAAAAATTTGCTGAGCAACAAGGTAGACAAGTGTGCCGTAGTTCTTGGGTAGGACTGACGTGCCTAATTCAGGTACTCCTTCCATTTCAAAATAGATGACCCAATTTTGTACTTAATATAAAGTTGGGTCATTATTTTGAAATGAAGGGAGTACAAGATATCGACAGCAGAAATTATGTCTTTTGTAACTACTTACCCGCAACTATGGTATTTTATGCAAAACTACATCAGGATTGTGTCCTGCGAAAACATCCCTGTACATCTCTCCGACACGGTTTTTTTTCTTCCCGTAGCAATGCATGGGCACGTTTGCTAGTACTATAGATCGGTATTAATTAGGATCATGCTTTGTTTCTATACACATGTCTGTTAATTAAGAAGAGGGAAAACCTTTTTATCTGTAGTCTGATACGAGGGCTATCGTCGGTCTTGTGGACTTCCATCAATTCTATTTCAATCTCACGGTAATAGAGATGTCTTATCTGATTGCTTCCTACGCGGAAAAAAAATCATCCGTCTAGCCAGTCGTCTGATTCAGCTGATCAGGACCGCTCCATCCCTCTGCTGAGTTGACCATACCAATTCTCTGGTCCGCCACCTGCGTGTCTTTCTGCGGCGCCTCGGCAAAGGTAGCATCCCAGTTCCCGCGCGTGCTCGGCGACTATCCCTAGGTCGGGCGAGCGTACCAGCTGGCCACCTTGTACCACCCGCTTGCAACAGCCGCGCAACAGATAGGTTGCCGCAGCCGCGCCGCCGATCGGCTCGTACCAAAACGTCGGCGAGTTTGTCGGCTGTGAATGTTACACCACACTAACGCAGTCGTCGACAGTGTCGTGAAGGCATCGTCACATCACCGACAGCTGCTGGCCGGTTTAGCATCGGAGCACCCTTTCCACTTTGTGGCGTCACGGCCGCTTCATCGCAGCTCTGGCAGCACCAATGAGAGTTGCATTGCAGTAGCGCATGTAAAGATGCGTTAAGCGTATGCCTGAGCAGGGACGTGTTGCGTGTTACTTATAGGCACAGGAGATTACAGGGTTTAGGTAGTTAGGTTGTTGTAGGATTGATCTCCAAGTTATAATCTATACAAGGGATAAATGCAGAGACCGCAAAACATAAATGCAGAGCACCTTTAAAGACCAAGGACTGACTAGACATTGTAATTCATGGTAAAAGAGATCCAGTCAAGTCATACTCTATGTAAACTAACAGTAATGAATGCAAATGACAGTGGTGCTCTCCAACTGGTGCTTTTTAATAAGAGGATGATGACTCAGAATAAAAGTAAATAGATAGGCCCTTCGTAGAGGGAAGCAGGGATTTGTAGAGGTGCTAGAGCTCGGTTTTGAAATAGAGGTGAATAATATTTGAGCGGTATACTTTCATTGTCAACATAACAACCAAGAGATGGCGATATCTTCCATGCTACACACATTATAGGCGGTTCCCAAATAGAATGGTAAAGTTTATACTCCCCCTTCCACCAACAAGCATCAATCCCTGGCTTGATCGAAACAACGAGTGCCTCCAACTGACAAGAGTCCCAGGGGGACTTTTGTTTGCAATTATTTTGATTTAGTTTGCATAAAGCATGGGACTGGGCATCCCGGTGACCAGCCATTTATCTCGTGAGTGAGGAGCGGAGTCCACTCCTCTTGAGAATAACCCACCTAACATGGAAGATACGGACAGCCCTAGTTGATACATGAACTATTCGAGCATACAAAACAGGATATTTATTTGAAGGTTTAGAGTTTGGCACATACAAATTTACTTGGAACGACAGGTAGATATCGTATATAGGTAGGTATAGTGGACTCATGTGGAATAACTTTGGGGTTTAAGGGATTGGATGCACAAGCAGTATTCCCGCTTAGTACAGGTGAGGGCTTGTGGCAGCACCAATGAAAGTTGCATTGCAGTAGCGCATGTAAAGATGCGTTAAGCGTATGCCTGAGCAGGGACGTGTTGCGTGTTACTTATAGGCACAGGAGATTACAGGGTTTAGGTAGTTAGGTTGTTGTAGGATTGATCTCCAAGTTATAATCTATACAAGGGATAGAGATCGACCTAAACGTATCCTAACTACCTGAATACAACATGCACACTCCCACATATGTATACGGTTTATATGTACACCGTATACACCCTATAATACATACTTTAACACTCCCCCTCAATCACAACTTTATCAAGTTGAGATTGTTCTTGAATTCTTTCAATTTGCGCCATGACAAGGCTTTAGTGAAGCCATCTGCAACTTGATCATTAGTAGGAATAAAACGAATGTCCAATAGCTTCTTGCTTACTCTTTCACGAACAAAATGATAGTCCACTTCAATGTGCTTTGTTCTTGCATGGAACACTAGATTTGCTGACAGATAAGTAGCACCAATATTGTCACACCATAATCGTGCAATAGAAGAATGATTTATACCTAGTTCAGCAAGCAGGGTTTGAACCCATATCAACTCAGCCATGGCATTTGCTAGAGCTTTGTATTCAGCCTCACTGCTGGATCTAGACAAAGTTGCTTGTTTTCGTGCACTCCAAGATATGAGGTTTGGTCCAAAGAAAACAGCAAAGCCACCAGTTGACCTTCTATCATCAGGACAACCTGCCCAATCTACATCTGAAAAGGCACTTACCACATTTGAGTTTGACCTTGTGAATTTTAATCCTGTACTCATAGTACCTCTGAGATATCTCAAAATCCTCTTCACTGCAGTCCAATGTTGAAGAGTAGGAGCATGCAAGAATTGACACACCTTGTTGACAGGAAAACATATGTCAGGCCTTGTAAGTAACAAGTACTGTAAAGCACCTACCACACTTTTGTAGTTTGTAGCTGCCTCAGCTCCCAAGGGCTCCCCTTCTTTCTTGGAAAGTTTTTCAGTAGATGAAAGCGGCATGTTTGAAACTTTACAACTCATCATACCTGACCTTTTTAATATAACTGACACATATTTTTCTTGACTTAAGACTAGCCCATCAGTTACCTTTTTCACTTCTATTCCCAAGAAGTAGTGCAAGTCACCAAGATCTTTAAGTGCAAAATCTCTTTTGAGATCTTCCAACAATGCACTGACTACATCTTGTGATGAGCTGGCCACAATAATATCATCAACATATACCAACATAAAGATGATTATTTTCCCCTTCTTATAGAAGAAAAGTGATGTATCCGCCTTTGAAGGTCAAAAACCAAGCCTTTGAAGTTTATCACTTAACCTAGAATACCATGCTCTAGGTGCTTGTTTCAGACCATATAATGCCTTGTCAAGTTTGCACACATAATAATATTTGTCTTTTACCTCATACCCAGGTGGCTGTTTCATGTAGACTTCCTCCTCTAGAACGCCATGAAGAAACGCATTCTGCACATCCAATTGACGAAGACTCCAACCATTTGATACTGCAATAGAAAGAATAAGTCTGATAGTAGCTACTTTAACCACTGGACTAAACGTGTCCTCATAGTCAATACCGTATCGCTATTTAAAACCCTTTGCTACTAATCTAGCCTTGTATTTGTCTATTTCTCCACTGGACTTTCTTTTGACTCTGTAAACCCATTTACAATCAATTATATTTCTGCCTCTTGTTGGAGGAACCAAGTGCCAAGTTTTTTTCTAATAAGAGCATTATATTCTTCATTCATAGCATTTTTCCAGTTTTTATCCTCAAAAGCCTCAATCAAGTTTCTTGGCTCACCTGTGATAGCTGGGCCACCAAAACGCACATTGCCATACCATGCCATCCGTCCGAACCTTGGGCGTCAAAACTCCATGCTGTGATCTGGTTCTCATCGGCACATAATCGGCAGCAGAGGACCGCTGCACAGAAGATCCGGCGGAATCTGGCGCGGTAGACGATCCAGCAGGAGCGGGATCTGGCGCTGTAGACGATCCAGCGGCACCTGATCCGAGGTTGATCTCCTCGGAGCCCGAGCCAATTGCTCGTTGGGCCACTTGACGAGGCCCACCAGACGATGTGGAGAGGTGCCTGGCCTGGCGCGTGAGTGTGGTTGGCCCACCTGCGCCGCTTGACCCGCCTTGGGTTGTCGTTGTCTCACCCGCGGGGCCCCGGTGGGACGTGTGGTCATCCGCTGGTGGCCCGCCTGACCTCGAGGCGGGTGCGCTGCCACTTCCTGGCGCGGCAGGCGAGGGCGGATCCGCATCGGGATCGCCGCTGTCAGCTCCTGGTGCAGCACCCGAATCCTCCTCGTGCTTTGCGCTTGTCCTTTGCTACTGCATAAAATCACAGTGCACAACCGAATTTCCTCCAAAATTTATAGCAGAATTTTCATGAGGATTACCCAAGTGATCGTTATCTATATGTTCGTCCCCATGATCAAGAGGTAAGGAGGAGGGATTTTTAGAGAGGAGAAGGACTTCGGATCTGATAGGTGCACCGGCATTAGGGTTTAATTTGGCAAAGGGAAACACCGTTTCATCGAACACAACGTCCCGAGAAACATAAACACGTCCAACAGTTATGTCTAGACACTTGAAACCCTTGTGAAGGTTACTGTAACCAAGGAAAATGCATTGTTTGGAGCGGAATTCAAGCTTGCGAGCATTGAAAGGACGAAGGTTGGGCCAACATGCACACCCAAAAGTATGAAGGGCATGATAGTTTGGTGTTTCATGGAATAATTTTTCTAATGGAGTTTCAAGATTGATCACCTTACTTGGTGTGTGATTGATCAAGTACGTGGCAGCTATGAATACCTCATCCCAAAATTTGAGGGGCATAGACACATGAGCTAACAGTGAGAGGCCAACCTTGACAATGTGACGATGCTTTCTTTCAGCGGAGCCATTTTGCTGATGAGCATGCAGGCAGGAAACATGGTGTGTGATGCCAACTTGGCGAAAAAAGGAATTTAACCTTTCATATTCACCACCCTAGTCGGTTTGCATGGTGATGATTTTGCAATCAAACAGTCTTTCTACAAGTGCTTGAAATTCTTGAAACACTTTAAAGACCTCTGACCTATGTTTGAGAAGAAATATCCACGTAAATTTACTAAAATCATCAATAAAGCTCACATAATAATTCTTTTTATTGATTGAATCATGGGCAGGTCCCCATACATCAGAATAAATAAGCTCTAAAGGAGCATTCGATGAACTACTAGAATGTGGATAGGGAAGTTGGTGACTTTTGCCTTGTTGGCATGCATCAGACACCCCTCTTTATTCAACTCATGAACTAAAAAAGGAATTTTGTTCTTGCTAAGAACATGCTGAACGATTTTCAAAGATGGATGACCTAGTCGATCGTGCCACCTTGACGGAGAGATCTTGGTGGCACCAAAAGCATGCATGCCCGGACCTAAAGAAGCTGATGATAGGGGGTAGAGACTGGCTCTACACCTGCCATGGAGGAGGGTGCTCCTTGTTGCCTTGTCCTTAATGAAGAAGAAACGAGGGTGAGTTTCAAGAAACACATTATTGTCTTGAGATAGACGATGAGTAGAAACAAGATTTTTTGTGTGGCTTTAGGTCAGTAAAGGACATCTTTTAGATGAAGATTACGAGTGGGAGTACGAACATATGCTTGACCAATATGAGTAATTTTCATACCTGCTCCGTTGGGCATGTTTACTTGATCATGGCCGTTGTATCTCTCCCTCATGGTGAGCTTGTCGAGCACTCCAGTGATGTGATCTGTGGCACCTGTGTCGACGTACCAGTTGGTGTCGACGCTATAGGAGGAGTTGGACACGGCGCTCGCACTCTTCTACTCGGTGAATGCGATGTCGAGGTGCCTGTAGCACTCTATGGAGGTGTGGTTTGGTGATAACCCACAAGTATAGGGGATCGCAATAGTTTTCGAGGGTAAAGTATTCAACCCAAATTTATTGATTCAACACAAGGGGAGCCAAAGAATACTCTCAAGTATTAGCAGCTGAGTTGTCAATTCAACCACACCTGGAAACTTAATATCTACAGCAAAGTTTTTAGTAGCAAAGTAATATGATAGTAGTGATAACGGTAACAAAAGGTAACGGTAGTAAAAGCAATGTTTTTGGTATTTTGTAGTGATGATAACAATAGCAACGGGAAAGTAAATAAGCGAAGAACAATATGTTGAAAGCTCGTAGGCAATGGATCGGTGATGGAGAACTATGCCGGATGTGGTTCCTCATGTAACAGTCATAACCTAGGGTGACACAGAACTAGCTCCAGTTCGTCAATGTAATATAGGCATGTATTCCAAATATAGTCATACGTGCTTATGAAAAAGAACTTGCATGACATCTTTTGTCCTACCCTCCCGTGGCAGCGGGGTCCTTACGGAAACGAAGGGATATTAAGGCCTCCTTTTAATAGAGAACCAGAACAAAGCATTAACACATAGTGAATACATGAACTCCTCAAACTATGTTCATCACCAGTAAGTATCCCGATTATTGTCACTTCGGGGTTAACGGATCATAACACATAATAGGTGACTATAGACTTGCAAGATAGGATCAAGAACTCTCATATATTGATGAAAACATAATAGGTTCAGATCTGAAATCATGGCACTCGGGCCCTAATGACAAGCATTAAGCATAGCAAAGTCATAGCAACATCAATCTCAGAACATAGTGGACACTAGGGATCAAACCCTAACAAAACTAACTCGATTACATGATAGATC
Organism: Triticum monococcum; assembly: GCA_034509565.1. Taxonomy (NCBI): domain Eukaryota; kingdom Viridiplantae; phylum Streptophyta; class Magnoliopsida; order Poales; family Poaceae; genus Triticum; species Triticum monococcum. The sequence goes on from CM067847.1 coordinate 706,194,530, forward strand.
CCATCCAACCCATCACCGTCCAGCAAGTCTACGATGGAATTACTCACGCACGGCGGTGAGCATCATGAAAATGGTGATGGAGGATGGTTGATGATGACGATGGCGGCAGATTCCCCTCTCCAGAGCCCCGAACGGACTCCAGATCAGCCCTCTCGAGAAGTTTTAGGGCTTGGCGTGGGCTCCGTATCGTAAAACGTGATGAATTCTTCGCTTTGATTATTTTCTCCCCGAAACTCAATATATGGAGTTGGAGTTGGAGTCAGAGGGGCAACAGGGGGCCCACGAGGTATGGGGCGCGCCCTAGGGCAAAAGTGTTTGGAAAGTGGCTCCGTGAAGTTTCAGGTCATTCCGAGAACGTTTGCTCCTGCACATAAATAACACCATGGTAATTCTGCTGAAAATAGCGTCAGTCCGGGTTAGTTCCATTCAAATCATGCAAGTTAGAGTCCAAAACAAGGGAAAAAGTGTTTGGAAAAGTAGATACATTGGAGACGTATCATTTGGCTTCTTGCAGATCTGGCAGAACACCTCAGGGAGCTCATCTCGTCCCCCGCCTCCTTGGCCACGCCCACCGTGACCGTTTCCGCGGCCGCCGTTGCCTCCATTGCTGCTACCTCTTGAGCACTACGTTGGATTTCCCCGAAGAGGAAGGGATAATGCAGCAAAGTAGCGTAAGTATTTCCCTCAGTTTTTGAGAACCAAGGTATCAATCCAGTAGGAGGCTATGCTCGAGTCCCCCGTACCTACACAAAAACAATAGCTCAACGCAACCAACGCGCTTAGGGGTTGTCAATCCCTTCAGGGTCACTTACGAAAGTGAGATCTTATAGATATGATAAATAATATATTTTTTGGTATTTTTGATATAGAGATGCAAAGTAAATAATGTAAAAGCAAAGTAATAATAAAGTGATGGAGATTGATATGATGAAAAAGAGACCCGGGGGGCATAGGTTTCACTAGTGGCTTCTCTCAAGAGCATAAGTATTCTACGGTGGGTTAACATATTACTGTTGAGCAATTGACAGAATTGAGCATAGTTATGAGAATATCTATGTATGATCATGTATATAGGCATCACGTCCGAGACAAGTAGACCTAAACGATTCTGCATCTACTACTATTACTCCACTCATCGACAGCTATCCAGCATGCATCTAGAGTATTAAGTTAAAAATAGAGTAACGCCTTAAGCAAGATGACATGAAGTAGAGGGATAGTTTCATGCAATATGATAAAAAAAACCATCTTGTTATCCTTGATGGCAACGATAGAATACGTGCCTTGCTGCCCCTTCTGTCACTGGGAAAGGACACCGCAAGATCGAACCCAAAGCTAAGCACTTCTCCCATGGCAAGAACAACCAATCTAGTAGGCCAAACCAAACTGATAATTCGAAGAGACTTGCAAAGATAACCAATCATACATAAAAGAATTCAGAGAAGATTCAAATATTATTCATAGATAGACTTGATCATAAACCCACAATTCATCAGTCTCAACAAACACACCGCAAAAAGAAGATTACATCGAATAGATCTCCATGAGAGAGGGGGAGAACATTGTATTGAGATCCAAAAAGAGAGAAGAAGCCATCTAGCTACTAGCTATGGACCCGTAGGTCTGAAGTAAACTACTCACACTTCATCGGAGGGGCTTGGATGATGATGTAGAAGCCCTCCATGATTGATGCCTCCTCCGGCGGAGCTCCGGAACAGGCCCCAAGATGGGATCTCGTGGATACAGAAAGTTGCGGTGGTGGAATTAGGTTTTTGGCTCAGTCCCCAATCGTTTGGGGGTACGTGGATATATATATAGGAGGAAGAAGTACGTCGGTGGTGCTTCGAGAGGCCCACGAGGCAGGGGGTGCGCCCTAGGGGGGCGCCCCTACCCTCGTGACCACCTCGTGGCTTTCTTGACGGAGGGTCCAAGTCTCCTCGATCTTATCTGATGAGAAAATCACGTTTCCAAAGGTTTCATTCCGTTTGGACTCCGTTTGATATTCCTTTCCTTCGAAACCCTAAAATAGGCAAAAAACAGCAATTCTGGGCTGGGCCTTCGGTTAATAGGTTAGTCCCAAAAATAATATAAAAGTGGATAATAAAGCCCAATAATGTTTAAAACAGTAGATAATATAACATGGAGCAATCAAAAATTATAGATACATTGGAGACGTATCAATTGCCACGGCCACCACCGTGACCATGGCCACCTCCGTTCCTGCCGCGGCCTCCGCCGCGAGAGAAGCCACCATGACCGCCACGGGAGGCGGCGTTTGCGGATGAGTGGGACGATGAGTTGCCAGCCTCGAACATGGCGAGTCGGCTGTCGAAGCTGATGAGTTGCACGTAGAGCTCGTTGGGCTTGATGGGGACGCTCCTGGCGCAGATGGAGGAGACGAAGGACATGTAGTCGAAATCCAAGCCAACAAGGATATACGACACCATATCATCGTCCGTGAGCGACTTGCCGATGGCAGCCATCTCATCACCGAGGGCCTTCATGCGGCCAAGATACTCAGCGATGGTGTAGTTCCCCTTCTTGGTGGTGGAGAGGGCGGTCCTTGTATTGACGATGGCCGCCTGTGTCTGGGATATGAAGATCTCCGTGATTGCAGTCCATGCTGCTGACGCCGTGGTACATGTTGCGATCTGAACCATCACAGGGGGTGAGATGGAATTGAAAAGAAAACTCAAAACCTGAGAGTCTTGGCCCTGTCGATCTCATATGCCGGGTTCGGCACGTCGGTGACCTTGCCCTCTTTGTCCGACAGCTTGGGCACCAGTACCTCCCTCTCTGGATCGAGGTAGGTGACCAGTTGAGCGCCACGGATCGTGGCCATAGCCTGCGCGTGCCAGACGTTGAAGTTGGAGCGATGGAGTTTCTCAGCGATGGGGATGAGCACGGATGGAGCGGCTGCGGTGGAGCTTGAGGAAGACATGGCGGAGCAAGGGGTTTTGGCGGTGCAAGGGGATGTGTGTAGAGGAGAGGCTCTGGATACCATGTAAAGATGCGTTAAGCGTATGCCTGAGTAGGGACGCGTTGCGTGTTACTTATAGGCACAAGAGATTACAGGGTTAGGTAGTTAGGTTGTTGTAGGATTGATCTCCAAGTCATAATCTATACAAGGGATAAATGCAAAGACCGCAAAACATAAATGCAGAGCACCTTTAAAGACCAAGGACTGACTAGACATTGTAATTGATGGTAAAAGAGATCCAGTCAAGTCATACTCTATGTAAACTAACAGTAATGAATGCAAATGACAGTGGTGCTCTCCAACTGGTGCTTTTTAATAAGAGGATGATGACTCAGCATAAAAGTAAATAGATAGGCCCTTCGCAGAGGGAAGCAGGGATTTGTAGAGGTGCTAGAGCTCGGTTTTGAAATAGAGGTGAATAATATTTTGAGCGGTATACTTTCATTGTCAACATAACAACCAAGAGATGGCGATATCTTCCATGCTACACACATTATAGGCGGTTCCCAAACAGAATGGTAAAGTTTATACTCCCCCTTCCACCAACAAGCATCAATCCATGGCTTGATCGAAACAACGAGTGCCTCCAACTAACAAGAGTCCCAGGGGGAGTTTTGTTTGCAATTATTTTGATTTAGTTTGCATAAAGCATGGGACTGGGCATCCCGATGACCAGCCATTTATCGCGTGAGTGAGGAGCGGAGTCCACTCCTCTTGAGAATAACCCACCTAACATGGAAGATACAGACAGCCCTAGTTGATACATGAACTATTCGAGCATACAAAACAGGATATTTATTTGAAGGTTTAGAGTTTGGCACATACAAATTTACTTGGAACAGCAGGTAGATATCGTATATAGGTAGGTATAGTGGACTCATGTGGAATAACTTTGGGGTTTAAGGGATTGGATGCACAAGCAGTATTCCCGCTTAGTACAGGTGAAGGCTAGCAAAAGACTGGGAAGCGACCAGCTAGAGAGCGACCAGAGTCATGAACATGCATTAAAATTAATCAACACCAAATGCAAGCATGAGTAGGATATAATCCACCATCAACATAAATATCGTGAAGGCTATGTTGATTTTGTTTCAACTACATGCGTGAACATGCGCCAAGTCAAGTCACTTAAATCATTCAGAGGAGGATACCACCCTATCATACCACATCATAACTGTCTCAATAGCATGTTGGCACGCAAGGTAAACCATTATAACTCATAGCTAATCAAGCATGGCACAAGAAACTATGATCTCTAGTTGTCATTGCAAACATGTTTATTCATAATAGGCTGAATCAGGAACGATGAACTAATCATATTTACAAAAACAAAAGAGATCGAGTTCATACCAGCCTTTCTCATCTCAGTCAGTCCATCATATATCGTCATAATTGCCTTTCACTTGCACGACCGAACGATGTGAATAATAATAATAGTGCACGTGCATTGGACTAAGCTGGAATCTGCAGGCATTTAATAAACAGGAGAAGACAAGGCAATATGGGCTCTTTTGTCAGATAAACAATAATGCATATAAGAGCCACTTCAACAATTTAATTATGGTCTTCTCCTATCGGCCCCCAAAGAAAAGAAAATAAATAAAACTATTTACACGGGAAAGCTCCCAACAAGCAAAAGAAGAACATGAAATCTTTTTGGGTTTTATTTTTAATTACTACTTCAAACATGGAAATTAAACTGATTAAAAGCTACAACTAATTTTTTGGTTTTTCTTAAGGTTTATTAAACACACAAGAAGAAATCATAAAAAGGAAAATAAACTAGCATGGATGATACAATGAAAAAGTGTGAGCACCGACATCTTGCAATGAGTGTGTGAACATAAATGTAATATCGGTGGGAAATACGTACTTCCCCAAGCTTAGGCTTTTGGCCTAAGTTGGTCTATGGCCAAGGCTGGCCTAGCGGATATCCATAATAATAGTTGGGGTCATACTGCGAAGAAGAAGAGGAAGACTCCACTTGCCACTGGCTGACAATCATCTCCGGATCCCACTAATAATTAGACTGTCATGGAGGATCAACTTGTGGTTCCGGCTCTGGCTCCACGGATGGTGCAGGGTTCCGGTAGGCGTGGATATCCTTCAATTGAACAAGGTACGTGCCTACAGATAAATCAAACAAAGAAGGAGCAGGCAGGGTAATAGTCTCAGGATGATGTTTATTAAAGAACAATTGATATTTAAGCTCTCCTTCTCTATTCCTGACAATAAAATCATGTGCCACCATACTTTTATAATCTAAATAAACGCGAGGCAGCAGTTTTTCTTCCTTCTCATAATGCCTAACATGTATGTTAAAATGTGCAGCTAGGCGTGAGGCATAGATGCCTCCAAAGATGGGGCCCTTTGTACGGTTAAGACTTAACCGTTTGGCAATAATGCCGCCCATACTAATAGAGTTATCACCATATAAACCGTGGAGCAAAATAATAATATCAGGGATACTAAGGTTTCCACAGTTTCTGCGACCAATTAAACAACGACTAGCAAATAATGCAAAGTAACGTAAAACAGGAAAATGTATGCTAGTGATTCGTGCATCGGAAACCTTCCTTGTTTCCCCTACAGTGATAGTATCAATGAATCCCTCCACATCATCGCGATGTGGTTCTTCTGTCTTGCCCTCAAAAGGGACTAAATAAACCGACAAAAATCATAAAGTGACATCTCCTTATGCTCATCATATAAATGGAATTCTACCGTAGGTGGTGAGCTCCTAGAATGGAAATGAAAGTTTTGCACAAAGGTATTTGTGAGTAAGAGATACTGATCGCATTGGTCGTGGAGGAAAGCGGTGAGGCCTGCATTTTTAGCCAATTCATGAAAATCTTCATAAATCCCGGCTGCTCTCAAGAAATCATCGGAAGGCCATTCACACGCCCTAATCTCTGTGGTGCGAGGCAGATTATACTTAGGCTTTGGTGCCTTTTCCTTCGAGCTTTGGCTCGATGAGCCCCTCAAAAGTCTCCTCGTCATTTTCTGAAAAATTCTGAAAATTTTAGTAACTTCAAAATAAAAGTAAACCAAACTCAATAATGTTGATAGCAACTACTCCTACAAGTGCCTAGGGCCTATATCATGCATCAAAACTACTTTTGACCATATAAATTTGGCATGCAAGCTCAAGAACAGGGTCACCTAAGCAGCAAAAAATTTCAATGAATAAAACACTAGAACAAAAACTAATTGAACCAATGGAGGAGTCGCATACCAAGGAACAATCTCCCCAAGCAGTTTTGTGAGAGGTGCTTTGAGCAAGGAGATCGAAAATGGCAGCAAAACAAGCTTGGACTCGGGTTTTGAGCTGGATATTCGTGTTTGGGGGAAGAAGGAGAAGTGTATGGGTGAAAGGATAAGTGGAGGAGGGCCACTGTGGGCCCACGAGGCAGGGGGACGCGCCTAGGGGGTAGGGCGCGCCCTCCACCCTCGTGGGCAGGTGGTTGGCCCCGTGCTGTGTTCTTAGTGCAAAATATTCTCAAATATTCTAGAAAAAAAATCATATTTAAATTTCAGGGCATTTGGAGAACTTTTATTTTCGAGGTATTTTTATATTGCACGGATAATCGGATAACAGACAGAGAAATATTATTTTTATTTTATTTAATATAAATAATAGAAAGTAAAAGTGGGGTACAGAAGGTTGTGCCTTCTAGTTTCATCCATCTCATGATCATCAAAAGGAATCCACTAACAAGGTTGATCAAGTCTTGTTAACGAACTCATTCCGAATAACATGGAACCGGAGAAATTTCAAATAACACTATGTTACCTCAACGGGGATATGCACATCCCAATAATAAGAATATCATATTTCTTCTTGACAGTAGGAAGAGGAAATTCAAAACCTCCAAATATAATCGATGGAATTTTTCCAATAGAATTGATATTATGAACTTGAGGTTGTTTGCTCGGAAAGTGTACCGTATGCTCATTACCATTAACATGAAAAGTGACATTGCCTTTAGTGCAATCAATAACAGCCCCTGCAATATTCAAAAAGGGTCTTCCAAGAATAATAGACATACTATCATCCTCGGGAATATCAAGAATAACAAAGTCCGTTAAAATAGTAACGTTTGCAACTACAACAGGCACATCCTCACAAATACCGAGAGGTGATAACCCACAAGTATAGGGGATCGCAACAGCTTTCGAGGGTAGAGTATTCAACCCAAATTTATTGATTCGACACAAGGGGAGCCAAAGAATATTCTCAAGTATTAGCAGCTGAGTTGTCAATTCAACCACACCTGGAAACTTAGTATCTGCAGCAAAGTGTTTAGTAGCAAAGTAATATGATAGTGGTGGTAGCGGCAACAAAAGTAAAGACAACAAAAGTAATGTTTTTGGTATTTTGTAGTGATTGTAACAGTAGCAACGGAAAAGTAAATAAGCATAAACCAGTATATCGAAAACTCGTAGGCACCAAATCAGTGATGGATAATTATGCTGAATGCGGTTCATCATGTAACAGTCATAACATAGGGTGACACAAAACTAGCTCCTGTTCGTCAATGTAATGTAGGCATGTATTCCATATATAGTCATACGTGCTTATGGAAAAGAACTTGCATGCCATCTTTTGTCCTACCCTCCCGTGGCAGCGGGGTCCTATTGAAAACTAAGGGATATTAAGGCCTCCTTTTAATAGAGAACCGAAACAAAGCATTAGCACATAGTGAATACATGAACTCCTCAAACTATGGTCATCACCGGGAGTGGTCCCGATTATTGTCACTTCGGGGTTGCCGGATCATAACACATAGTAGGTGACTATAGACTTGCAAGATAGGATCTAGAACTCTCATATATTGATGAAAACATAATAGGTTCAGATCTGAAATCATGGCACTCGGGCCCTAGTGACAAGCATTAAGCATAGCAAAGTCATAACAACATCAATCTCAGAACATAATGGATACTAGGGATCAAACTCTAACAAAACTAACTCGATTACATGATAAATCTCATCCAACCCATCACCGTCCAGCAAGCCTACGATGCAATTACTCACGCACGGCGGTGAGCATCATGAAATTGGTGATGGAGGATGGTTGATGATGACGACGGCGACGAATCCCCCTCTCCGGAGCCCCAAACAGACTCCAGATCAGCCCTCCCGAGAGGTTTTAGGGCTTGGCGGCGGCTCCGTATCATAAAACGTGATGATTTCTTCTCTCTGATTTTTTTTCTCTCAGAAAGCAAATATATAGAGTTGGAGTTGGCATCGGAGGGTCAACAGGGGGCCCACGAGGTAGGGGGCGCGGCCCCCACCCTCGTGGAAAGGGTGTGGGCCCCTTGGTCTTCATATTTGGCGAGGATTTTTTATTGTTTTTTCTAAGACCTTCCGTGGAGTTTCAGGTCATTCCGAGAATATTTGTTTTCTCCACATAAAACAACATCCTGGTAATTCTGCTGAAAACAGCGTCAGTCCGGGTTAGTTCCATTCAAATCATACAAGATAGAGTCCAAAACAAGGGCAAAAGTGTTTGGAAAAGTAGATACGACTGAGACGTATCAACTCCCCCAAGCTGAAACATTTGCTTGTCCTCAAGCAATTAAGTTGAGAAACTGGAAGAAAGAAAGAAAAACTTCTACAAACTCTGTTTGCTCTTGTTGTTGTAACTATGTTAAGCCAGCTTTCAAGGTTTCAGCATAAATCATAACTAACCACATTTGCAATAATTCTCAGGTCTCATCATTACTCATATCAATAGCATAATCAACTAGCAATTAATAATAATAAATCTCGGATGACAACACTTTCTCAAAACAATCATAATATGATATGACAAGATGGTATCTCGCTAGCCCTTTCTGAGACCGCAAAACATAAATGCAGAGCACCTTTGAAGATCAAGGACTGACTAGACATTGTAATTCATGGTAAAAGAGATCCAATCATAGTCATACCCAACATAAATTAATAGTGATGAATGCAAATGACGGCTGTGCTCTCCAGCTATTGCTTTTTAATAAGAGGGTGATGACTCAGCATAAAAGTAAATGGATACGCCCTTCGCAGAGGGAAGCAGGGATTTGTAGAGGTGCCAGAGCTCGGTTTTGAAATAGAGATAAATTGTATTTTGAGCGGTATACTTTCATTGACAACGTAACAACTAAGAGATGGCGATATCTTCCATGCTAAACACATTATAGGCGGTTCCCAAACAGAATGGTAAAGTTTATACGCCCCCTCCACCAACAAGCATCAATCCATGGCTTGCTCGAAACAACGAGTGCCTCCAACATACATCAGGTCCCAGGGGGAGTTTTGTTTGCAAATAATTTTGATTTAGTTGGCATAAAGCATGGGACTGGGCATCCCGGTGACCAGCCATTTTCTCATGAGTGAGGAGCGGAGTCCACTCCTCTTGAGAATAACCCGCCTAACACGGAAGATAAGGACAGCCTTTGTTGATACATGAGCTATTCGAGCATACAAGACAGAATGTTTATTTGAAGGTTTAGAGTTTGGCACATACAAATTTGCTTGGAACGGTAGGTAGATACCGCATATAGGAAGGTATGGTGGACTCATATGGAATAACTTTGGGGTATAAGGGATTGGATGCACAAGCAGTATTCCCGCTTAGTACAGGTGAAGGCTAGCAAAAGACTGGGAAGCGACCAGCTAAAGAGCGACAACAGCCATGTACATGCATTAAAATTAATAAACATTGGATGCAAGCATGAGTAGGATATAATCCACCATGAACATAAATATCGTGAAGGCTATGTTGATTTTGTTTCAACTACATGCGCGAACATGTGCCAAGTCAAGTCACTTAAATCATTCAAAGGAGGATACCACCCCATCATACCACATCATAATCATCTCAATAGCATGTTGGCATACAAGGTAAATCATTATAACTCATAGCTAATCAAGCATGACACAAGCAACTATGATCTCTAATTGTCATTGCAAACATGTTTATTCATAATAAGCTGAATCAAGAATGATAGACTCATCATATTTACAAAAACAAAAGAGGTCGAGTTCATACCAGCATTTCTCATCTCAGTCAGTCCATCATATATCATCGTAATTGCCTTTCACTTGCACGACCGAACGGTGTGAATAATAATAAGAGTGCACGTGAATTGGACTAAGCTGGAATCTGCGAGCAGTCAATAAACAGGAGAAGACAATGCAATATGGGCTCTTGGTTAAATCAATCAATAATGCATATAAGAGCCACTTCAACAATTTAATTATGGTCTTCTCCTACTGACCCCCAAGAAAGGAAAAGAAATAAAACTATTTACACAGGAAAGCTCCCAACAAGCAAAAGAAGAACGGGAAATATTTTTGGGTTTTCTTTTTAATTATTACTACTACAGTAGAAAAATAATCTAGTACTAATTTTTTTTTGGTTTTTCTTAAGGTTAAGCAAACACACAAGAAGAAAGCAGGAAAAAGAAAATAAACTAGCATGGATATTACAGTGAAAAAGTATGAGCACCGACATCTAGCAATGAGTGTGTGTGAACTTAAATGTAATGTCGGTGAGAAATACGTACTCCCCCAAGCTTAGGCTGTTGGCCTAAGTTGGTCTATGGCCATGGCTGGCCTGGCGGATATCCATAATAATAGTTGTTGGGGTCGTACTGCGATGACGAGGAATAGTTGGGATCATACTGATGTGCAGCGGTTATCGCCTGCTGAGCTGCAGCGTGGAGTCGGGCTGCCTCCGCTCTCCTCTCGTACTCTTTTGCCTCCTCTCTGGTAATAACATATCTTCCTTTTGTCTCCACACAAATGAACTTGTGAGATCATGATACTGGGGGAATTTGTTAGCCTCAAAATCCTCAAGACCGGCATTGCGCAAATATGATTTGAATTCTTCTTTAATTCCCACATGGTCCATAAAATTTTTTGACGGCCATTCGCAAGGCCGTACTGGAGCGTCTCTTGGTGGATCCTCGTCAGCATCGCGCATAGCAATTCTGGGTCCTTGCTTCTTAGAGGAACCACCTTGGAACATCTTCCTAAACATATTGTTTTTCTCTGAAAAATTCTGAAATTTTTAGTAACTTCGAAATAAAAGTGAACCAAACTCAATTAAACGGATACCAACTACTCCTACAAGTGTCTAGAGCCTATATCAAGCATTATAACTACTAGGAACCATATTAATTTGACATGCAAGCTCAAGAACATGGTCACCCATGCAGCACAAATTTTCAAAGAATAAAGCACTAGAACAAAAATTAATTGGACCAATGGAGGAGTCACATACCTAGGAACAATCTCCCCAAGCAGTTTTGCGAGAGGTGCTTTGAGCAAGGAGATCGAAAATCACAGCAAAAGTGGCTGGAACTCGTGCTTGAGTTGGTTTTCCGGGTTTGTGTGAGATAGAGGAAGAAGATGGGTGCTGGAATAACTGGAGGAGGGCCACCGTGGGCCCACGAGGCAGGGGGCGCGCCCTATAGGGGGGGGCGCCCACCACCCTCGTGACCAGGTGGCAGGTCCTCCCGCGGTAATGTTTGCATAGTAAATCCTCAAATATTCCCGAAAAAATCATATTAAATTGGCAAGGCATTCTGAGGATTTTTATTTTCGGGATATTTTTATATTGCACGGATAAGTCAGGAAACAGACAGAAAAATACTATTTTTACTTTATTTAATATAAATAACAGAAAATATAAAGAGGGTACAGAAGTTTGTGCTTCTAGTTTCATCCATCTCATGCTCATCAAAAAGAATCCGCTAACAAGGTTGATCAAGTCTTGTTAACAAACTCATTTCGATAATCATGAAACCGGAGAAATTTCAAATAACACTAAGTTACCTCAACGGGGATATGCACATCCCCAATAATAAGAATATCATATTTTCTTTTTGACAGTAGGAAGAGGAAATTCAAAACCTCCAAATATAATCGATGGAATTTTTCCAATAGAGTTGATACTATGAACTTGAGGTTGTTTCCTCGGAAAGTGTACCGTATGCTCATTACCATTAACATGAAAAGTGACATTGCCTTTGTTGCAATCAATAACAGCCCCTGCAGTATTAAGAAAAGGTCCTCCAAGAATAATAGACATACTATCATCCTCGGGAATATCAAATATAACAAAGTCCGTTAAAATATAACGTTTGCAACCACAACAGGCACATCCTCACAAATACCGACAGGTATAGCAGTTGATTTATCAGCCATTTGCAAAGATATTTCAGTAGGTGTCAACTTGTTCAAGTCAAATCTATGATATAAAGAGAGAGGCATAACACTAACACTGGCTCCAAGATCACATAAAGCAGTTTTAATATAATTTCTTTTAATGGAGCAAGGTATAGTAGGTACTCCTGGGTCTCCAAGTTTCTTTGGTATTCCACCCTTAAAAGTATAATTAGCAAGCATGGTGGAAACTCAGCTTCCGGTATCTTTCTTTTATTAGTAATGATATCTTTCATATATTTAGCATAAGGATTCGTTTTGAGCACATCAGTTAATCTCATATGCAAAAAGATAGGCCTAATCATTTCAGCAAAGCGCTCAAAATCCTCATCATCCTTTTTCTTGGATGGTTTCGGAGGAAAAGGCATGGGTTTCTGAACCCAAGGTTCCCTTTCTTCACCATGTTTCCTAGCAACAAAGTCTCTTTTATCATAACGTTGATTCTTTGATTGTGGGTTATCAAGAACAACAACAGGTTCAATTTCTACATCATTATCATCACTAGGTTGAGCATCATCATGAACATCATCATTAATATTTTTACTAGGTTCATGTTTATTACCAGATTGTGTTTCAGCATCAGACATAGAAACATCATTTGGATTATCAGGTGGTTCAGCAATAGGTTCACTAGAAGTTTGCACAATTCTATCATTTTTCTTCTTCTTTTTAGAAGAACTAGGAACATCAATATTATTTCTTTTAGAATCTTGCTTGATTCACTTAGGGTGGCCTTCAGGATACAAAGGTTCCTGAGTCATTCTACCAGTTCTAGTAGCCACTCTAACAGCATAATCATTTTTCTTACTATTCATTTCATTAAGCACTTCTTTTTGAGCTTTAAGTACTTGTTCTACTTGAGTGGTGACCATAGAAGCATGTTTGCGATTAAGTTTAAGTTCACCTTTAATATCAGCCATATAATCACCCAAGCGTCTAATCACATAAGCATTTTCTTTTAATTGTCTACCAAAATAAGCATTGAAGCCATCTTGCTTATACATAAAGTTATCCATCCAAGCACCGACTAGCAATTTTAGTAGGAGGGACTTCAGCTTTATCATATCTATAGAGAGAATTTACCTTTACTACCCGTGTCGGGATATCGGGATCAGGAGGTTCATCAGTAAATAAATGATTGAGATCATAAGTTTCTTCAACAGGCGGTGAATTAAGACCGTGTATTTCTTCAATAGGAGGTAAATTCTTAACGTCTTCAGCTTTGATACCTTTTTCTTTCATAGATTTCTTTGTCTCTTGCATATCTTCGAGACTGAGAAATAGAACACCTCTCTTCTTCGGAGTTGGTTTAGGAATAGGCTCAGTAATTGGAGCAGGAGTTGGCTCAGGAGGTGCCCAATTATTTTCATTTGTCAACATATTATTCAATAGAATTTTAGCTTCATCCGGTGTTCTTTCCCTGAAAAGAGAACCATCACAACTATCCAGGTAATCTCTGGAAGCATCGGTTAGTCCATTATAAAAGATATCAAGTATTTCAGGTTTCTTAAGAGGATGATCAGGTAAAGCATTAAGTAACTTGAGAAGCCTCCCCCAAGCTTGTGGGAGACTCTCTTCTTTAATTTGCACAAAGTTGTAAATTTCCCTCAAAGCAACTTGTTTCTTATGAGCAGGGAAATATTTGGCAGAGAAGTAATAAATCATATCCTGGGGACTACGCACACAACCAGGATCAAGAGAATTAAACCATATCTTAGCATCGCCCTTTAATGAGAACGGAAATATTTTGAGTAAATAGAGGTAACGTGATCTCTCATTATTAGTGAACAAGGCAGCTATATCATTTAACTTAGTAAGATGTGCCACAACAGTTTCAGATTCATAGCCATAAAACGGATCGGATTCAACCAAAGTAATTATATCAGGTTCAACAGAGAATTCATAATCTTTATCAGGAACACATATAGGTGAAGTAGCAAAAGCAGGATCGGGTTTCATTTTATCTCTAAGTGATACTTTGTTCCATTTAATTAATAACCTCTTAAGCTCATATCTATCTCTTCAAGCTAAAATAGCTAAAGAAGCATCTTGATCAAATAAATAACCCTCAGGAATAACAGGCATATTTTCATCATCACTATCATCATCGTATTCAGATTCAATAATTTCTTTTTCTCTAGCCCTAGCAATTTGTTCTTCTAGAAGATCACTAAGTGGCATAGTAGTATCAGGCATAGAAGCAGTTTCATCATAAGTATCATGCATAGCATAAGTGGCATCATCAATAACATGCGACATATCAGAACGAATAGCAGAAGCAGATGTAGGTGTCGCAAACTTACTCATAACAGATAGTGAATCAAGTGCAGAGCTAGATGGCAGTTCCTTACCTCCCCTTGTAGTTGAGGGATAGATCTTGGTTTTTGGATCTCTCAAGTTCTTCATAGTGTCCAGCAGATATAAATCCCAAGTGACTCAAAGAATAGAGCTATGCTCCCCGGCAACGGCGCCAGAAATTAGTCTTGATAACCCACAAGTATAGGGGATCGCAACAGCTTTCGAGGGTAGAGTATTCAACCCAAATTTATTGATTCGACACAAGGGGAGCCAAAGAATATTTTCAAGTATTAGCAGCTGAGTTGTCAATTCAACCACACCTGGAAACTTAGTATCAACAGCAAAGTGTTTAGTAGCAAAGTAATATGATAGTGGTGGTAGCGGCAATAAAAGTAAAGACAACAAAAGTAATGTTTTTGGTATTTTGTAGTGATTGTAACAGTAGCAATGGAAAAGTAAATGAGCGCAAACCAGTATATGGAAAACTCGTAGGCACCAGATCAGTAATGGATAATTATGTCGAATGCGGTTCATCATGTAACAGTCATAACATAGGGTGACACAGAACTAGCTCCAGTTCGTCAATGTAATGTAGGGATGTATTCCATATATAGTCATACGTGCTTATGGAAAAGAACTTGCATGACATCTTTTGTCCTACCCTCCTGTGCCAGCGGGGTCCTATTGGAAACTAAGGGATATTAAGGCCTTCTTTTAATAGAGAGCCGGAACAAAGCATTAGCACATAGTGAATACATGAACTCCTCAAACTATGGTCATCACCGGGAGTGGTCCCGATTATTGTCACTTCGGGGTTGCCGGATCATAACACATAGTAGGTGACTATGGACTTGCAAGATAGGATCTAGAACTCTCATATATTGATGAAAACATAATAGGTTCAGATCTGAAATCATGGCACTCGGGCCCTAGTGACAAGCATTAAGCATAGCAAAGTCATAGCAACATCAATCTCAGAACATAATAGATACTAGGGATCGAACCCTAACAAAACTAACTCGATTACATGATAAATCTCATCCAACCCATCACCGTCCAGCAAGCCTACGATGCAATTACTCACGCACGGCGGTGAGCATCATGAAATTGGTGATGGAGGATGGTTGATGATGACGACGGCGACGAATCCCCCTCTCCGGAGCCCCGAACAGACTCCAGATTAGCCCTCCCGAGAGGTTTTAGGGCTTGGCGGGGGCTCCGTATCGTAAAACGCAATGATTTCTTCTCTTTGATTTTTTTCTCTCCGAAAGCAAATATATAGAGTTGGAGTTGGCGTCGGAGGGTCAACAGGGGGCCCACGAGGTAGGGGGCACGCCCTAGGGGGAGCGCCCCCAGCCTCGTGGAAAGGGTGTGGGCCCCTTGGTCTTCATATTTGGCGATGATTTTTTATTGTTTTTTCTAAGACCTCCCATGGAGTTTCAGGTCATTCCGAGAATATTTGTTTTCTGCACATAAAACAACATCATGGTAATTCTGCTGAAAACAGCGTCAGTCCGGGTTAGTTCCATTCAAATCATACAAGATAGAGTCCAAAAGAAGGGCAAAAGTGTTTGGAAAAGTAGATACGACGGAGATGTATCAACAGGTATAGCAGTTGATTTATCAGCCATTTGCAAAGATATTTCAGTAGGTGTCAACTTATTCAAATCAAGTCTACGATATAAAGAGAGAGGCATAACACTAACACCGGCTCCAATATCACATAAAGCAGTTTTAACATAGTTTCTTCTAATGGAGCATAGTATAGTTGGTACACCGGGATCTCCAAGTTTCTTTGGTATTCCACCCTTAAAAGTATAATTAGCAAGCATGGTGGAAATTTTAGCTTCCGGTATCTTTCTCCTATTTGTAATTATATCTTTCATGTACTTAGCATAAGGATTAGTATTGAGCATATCAGTTAATCGCATACGCAAAAAGATAGGTCTAATCATTTCAGCAAAGCCCTCAAAATCCTCATCATCCTTTTTCTTGGATGGTTTGGGAGGAAAAGGCATGGGTTTCTAAACCCATGGTTCTCGTTCTTTACCATGTTTCCTAGCAACAAATCTTTTTTATCATAACGTTGATTCTTTGATTGTGGGTTATCAAGATCAACAGCGGGTTCAATTTCTATGTCATTATCATTACTAGGTTGAGCATCATTATGAACATTATCATTAACATTATTACTAGTTTCAGGTTCATTACCAGATTGAGTTTCAGCATCAGAAATAGAAATATCATTTGGATTCTCAGGTGTTTTAGTAATAGGTTCACTAGAAGCATGCAAAGTCCTATCATTTTTCTTTTTCTTCCTTTTAGAAGAACTAGGTACATCTATATTATTTCTCTAGTAGCCACTCTAACATCATTATTATTATCTTTACTATTTAATTCATTGAGCAAATCATTTTGAGCTTTAAGTACTTGTTCTACTTGAGTGGTAACCATAGAAGCATGTTTACTAATAAGTTTAAGTTCACCTTTAACATTAGCCATATAATCACCCAAGTGTTCAAGCATATTTGAATTGTATCTCAATTGTCTACCAAAATAAGCATTAAAGTCTTCTTACTTAGCCATAAACTTATCGAACTCATCTAAGCATGGGCTAGCAAATTTAATAAATGGGATTTCAGCTTTATCATATCTATAGAGAGAATTTACCTTTACTACCTGTGTTGGGTTATCAAGACCATTAGTTTCTTCAATAGATAATGGATTAAGATTATACTAGTCGCCAACCCGTGCAGTTGCACGGGCTAGTATAGTTAATGCCTATTTGGCATAATATTGGGAAAATAACGTATAGTTATTACCATCGATATAGTTTGTGTTAGCTAGGTTATCTATATATGCATGGTTTATATATCCATCAAGAATAAAATTCAGATTTATTGATAACATTCTGATTGTGTAGCAAACTTAGTGTGTCAATTTTTGCACATCTCTTGTTTAAATTCGACATACCATTCACTAATAATCGTATGTGCCAAATAATGGTCTACGGTGCTTGTTTAGGACCATGTCTGTTTGTGAAATGTCATCTTTTTCAGAGCAGAGTGTGGCGCTAATCAGCCATAAACTTGTTCCTCGGAATATAAGTTCAATTACTACATGATAATATGTGGGACTACATTATTCAATTGAAGTAATAATAAGTAACTTATTCAGATTCATATGCAATTCCAGTTACTTATTGTCTTATTGTAATGTTTTGCTTAAGATGTGCTCCACACTATTTTCTTCTCAAATATATCTTGAAAGAGATACTTGTTCGCAAGTACAAAAATATTTTTTCCACTGAAAATTATATATATATATATATATCAAAAAAGTTATTATGTGTCTCCAGTGATCTATTGTATCTTGGTGATTTGAATGAACTTTGCGGGGAGACAGCTATCATGTTACCGATATCAACCAATTTCTTTTAAGTAGCAAACAACAATAATCAAATGTGGAAGAAGCTGCAAGGAAAATAGTAAACTCTTTATAAAGTGTATAACATGCCAAATGATAGCAACAACCGAAGTATATCACATGTTATTGCTTCTCATACAATTTCCACATAGAAGTAAAATTAGAGAAGTTTTAAAATATGGAAAAGGAAATAAATAAATAAGGTGAGCATTTCTCGCATAATCAAAAATAAACCTATGACGGGAAAAAACACACTGAAGTGCATATGAATCTGTAACATAATTTTTTGTTTTGTCTTCACCACAATGGCATTGATTTATATGATCGCCATGGAAATAGAGATGTATCAATTAGATCTCATTCTAAGTGACCAAGCATATTTCTAGAGTATAACCTGTGAATAGTTTGCATCTGAATAAATGTACACAGAAGAAAATCGGAGAATCCAAAGCCACAAATCATAATTTTTTTGGTTAGTTAAGCTCCAATTAAAACTAACAATGAGACTTTGGTTGTGAGAATACCACCATATTACCGTATTTCTGGAAGTAAGCATTACCCTTTGGACGACATAGCCATGTACTTGCATGTGCACGTCAAGATTGAATCCCTTGTGCAGAATGGTTCCGACATGTACTTCCTTATTACTCTTGCCTTGTCCATGTCAACTATGACGGAAGAGAACTATGCATATACTTAATGTCATGGATCACTTTTAATTGAACTCCATATACCATGCCAAGTGTCACATTAAGTCGATGACTTGCACACGCATTCCACATACCGATATCCGAACGATATAAATATTTACCAAAAAACACATTTCTTGTCCAGTAATAATGTAGCTATGAAATCATCACCCTGTCACCAATGCGATTGGATAATACTGCAACATAAACATTGGTAATGCCATAAAAACGTAATCGCTTACGTAAAAAATATGTATTTTGTCTATTTAATGTTGGATGCAATCTATAGTGGAAGATTAGTTTGTTCATATCTTTCCGAATTAATGAAAATTTTGATCTCAGATATAAACAATTTGTTTGTTGTTCAATGCCTCTATAATGGAAGATATATAAATTGCTGATTTATCAGAATGAATTTCCACGCAGAAAGATAAGAACACAACAGAAAATATTACACGTGCCACATTTGAAAGAAATTTCAACTGGAAAAAACAAACCTTTTTGTACTTATAGTCTAACTTCATCAAGCCTCTGAATAACAAAATGATAATTAAAGCTATTATGCTCTGAAATTTATACATCTTACATTTTTTTGCATGGTTATGCTTATGTAAACCTAAAGCAAGATCCTAACTAATTATGTCTCACGAAGATATCAAATGCAATAGTAGTTGCAAGTTCCAGGGATAGGAAATGATTAAAACCAAGGAATACATAAGAAAACAGAAGGGGGCCACCCTGATAACATATTGAAATTAGCATGTGCAAGCTGGCCACCATGTCACGTGTTCCACAACATACCCTCGCTGACCATATGACCTGGTGGAATGCATTAGATCGATCGAGTGAAATAGGATGAAAGCAGTATATGAAATCAATCGAGCATAATCTCTCCTCGAGAAGCCTTAGAAGATATGTAATCACCTGAGGCATACACCAGTTATTTAAATATGATTATGCAAAACTTAGCGGATCTTGTGTCTAATCACCTTCTGAAATATTAACAATAAAACGACATTAGATAAGGTATAGTAACTATTATCTATCAGTCCTGCACGAATAAGTCAATCTGCACCTAAAGGCTGAATCACAAATCTGTGGATCTACATTTACTTTATATGAATGTAAGTATGGGCATATATATATTCAACACTTCCCAGAATCATAAGAATATATTCTAGACTCATCCTAGTATAATAGAAAATGTAGTATATTGAAAACAAAAGATAAGTTCGTACAATTCAAGATTGTATGATAATAATTGGATCGTTCCTACTGCAACCAAGCAAGAGCCCACCCTGATCGGTTGCTATCTTTTAAAAAAAAGAGCTATTTCCCCCCTAGACGCATCTGTGAGAAGTATCTCAACCTGGTGCTATACGGTAACAAACTCAATTACTCTCCACACCCTGATGCTATGATTGTGCCTCTGAATGTATCGGTTGCCATTAAATTCTACCCTCCATAGTTTTTCTAAAAGTGTAACACAAATACCATAACTATTAGCTAGCACTGAGTTAGTAGGTGATCTTAGGAATTAATATGCATGCCCCTTCCATTGGTTCAAACAGGAATACGAAAGAATGTTGACATATACTATTGCTGTTAAAGAGATGAAATTATTGGAGACATGCATGCAAGATAATGCATCAAGGTCACTGAAGCCTTTGGCAGCAGTGCATCACCCTTGACCATCTTGCTTCATTAATTTGAACCGATCTTCAGGCCCTCCGCAATAGCAGGACGACCTCCGAAAACTACAACCTGTAGAGGAAGTACAACAATGAATCTCTCCTATTTCAATCTGAGTGATGGCTGTTTTACCTCAAAATTTTGAGCAATGGCTGGGTATAACGTCGAGATCAGGGGCATGGGTTCCCATGTGCGTGTCTGCGCCTACAGCCGAGGAGAATAGATCAAGCCACCAAGATTGTGTACTTGCAAATCTGTTGAGAGATACATAGAGTGCTAAGCATCGTGTACTTGTGCATCACACCTCAAAGTTATCGGCAAGAACAACGCAAGGGCGGCCGGCAGCGTGGGATTGACTGCTGGGTTATAGGGTATCCAGCGAATCAACTTGGAGTTTGAGTTGCCTTGTGCTCTTTTGTAGAGGAAATCTCTGAGCACGTTTTTGTACCTTGTCGCCTCTTCCTCCGCTGTAGAATCCACATATACTTGTTCTTCCTTTTCTGCAAATCTATCGGCCAGAGATGTTGATGGATCCATTTGTTTGGAATTGATACATCCACGTCCAAAGCAACGGATTAGCGATCTGGAAACATGGGTGCATGGCGAGGAGGAAGATTGCGGACAACGTCTCATGACTCATCAATTGGGTTGGAGACACGACAAGGATTCTAGAGATCAGGGAGACCTGAGAGATTGAGAGAGAGAGGATTAGCGATTCTGGAGATCAAGGAGATCTGAGGGATTGAGAGAGAGATGTGGGAGATTGGGCAGGAGCTATGGCAAGGATTCTGGAGATGAAGTAGAATTGAGAGATTGAGAAAGAGACATGAGACATTGAGAGAGAAAAAAAAGAACTGAGAGATTGAGAGAGAGACGTGAGAGATTGGGCCTCAAGCACCCTGCCAAAATTGAACAGGGCACTGCGCGTGGAGATTTTCTTATGATAACTACGTGTAGGTTGTAGGCTGGGTCTCACGAGATAAACGTCTCCTAATTTCTAAATACGTGAGAGGTTTTAGATGATAAAAAAAGGAGACACGTGAGTTTTTTCATCTGTGAATATAAAGGAGACACGTGAGTTTTTTTCATCTGTGAATAGATCTACACCGTAATAATTCGGTCCCACCAGATTAACGGCTCGTGAAATCTAAGTTGGGAATTTTTAGGAAGTGCCTAATTAGTATAGGTATAGATAGATGTTTCTTCAACATGCGGTAAATTAAGACCGTGTATTTCTTCAATAGGAGGTAAATTCTTAACATCTTCAGCTTTAATACCTTTTTCTTTCATAGATTTCTTTGCCTCTTGCATATCTTCAGGACTGAGAAATAGAATACCCCTCTTTTTCGGAGTTGGTTTGGAAATAGGCTCAGGAATTGGCTCCAGAGGTGTCCAATTATTTTCATTTGTCAACATATTATTCAATAGAATTTCAGCTTCATCCGGTGTTCTTTCCCTGAAAACAGAATAAGCACAACTATCCAGGTAATCTCTGGAGGCATCGGTTAGTCCATTATAAAAGATATCAAGTATTTCACTTTTCTTAAGAGGATGATCAGGCAAAGCATTAAGTAATTGGAGAAGCCTCCCCCAAGCTTGTGGGAGACTCTCTTCTTCAATTTGCACAAAATTATATATATCCCTTAAAGCAGCTTGTTTCTTATGAGCAGGGAAATATTTAGCAGAGAAATAATAAATCATATCCTGGGTGTGGTTGAGTCATACCCAATGCGTCGGGCCCGATGACTCTCTTCTGTGACAACACTGGAGCTATTGCCCTTGCCAAGGAGCCCAGGTTTCACAGGAAGACCAGGCATATCAAGCGTCGCTTCCACTCCATTCGTGAAAGTGTTCAAAATGGAGACATGGAGATTTGTAAAGTACATACGGACCTGAATGTGGCAGATCCGTTGACTAAACCTCTCCCTAGAGCAAAACATGATCAACACCAGAACTGCATGGGTGTTCGATTCATCACAATGTAACTAGACTATTGACTCTAGTGCAAGTGGGAGACTGTTGGAAATATGCCCTAGAGGCAATAATAAAATGGTTATTATTATATTTCTTTGTTCATGATAATTGTCTATTGTTCATGCTATAATTGTGTTATCCGGAAATCGTAATACATGTGTGAATACATAGACCACAACACGTCCCTAGTGAGCCTCTAGTTGACTAGCTCATTGATCAACAGATAGTCATGGTTTCCTGACTATGGACATTGGATGTCATTGATAACAGGATCACATCATTAGGAGAATGATGTGATGGACAAGACCCAATCCTAAGCATAGCTCAAAGATCGTGTAGTTCGTTTGCTGTAGCTTTTCCGAATGTCAAGTATCATTCCTTAGACCATGAGATTGTGCAACTCCCGGATACCTTAGGAGTGCTTTGGGTGTGTAAAATGTCACAACGTAACTGGGTGACTATAAAGGTACACTACAGGTATCTCTGAAAGTGTCTGTTGGGTTGGCACGAATCGAGACTGGGATTTGTCACTCCGTATGACGGAGTGGTATCTCTGGGCCCACTCGGTAATGCATCATCATAATGAGCTCAATGTGATCAAGTGGTTGATCATGCGATCGTGCATTACGGTACGAGTAAAGTGACTTGTCGGTAACGAGATTGAACGAGGTATTGGGATACCGACGATCGAGTCTCGGGCAAGTAACGTACCAATTAACAAAGGGAATTGTATACGGATTGATTGAATCCTCGACATCGTGGTTCATCCGATGAGATCATCGTGGAGCATGTGGGAGCCAACATGGGTATCCAGATCCTGCTGTTGGTTATTGATCGGAGAGGCGTCTCGGTCATGTCTGCATGTCTCCCGAACCCGTAGGGTCTACACACTTAAGGTTCGGTGACGCTAGGGTTGTAGAGATATTAGTATGCAGTAACCCGAAAGTTGTTTGGAGTCCCAGATGAGATCCCGGACGACACGAGGAGTTCCGGAATGGTCCGGAGGTAAAGATTTATATATAGGACGTCCAGTTTCGGCCATCGGGAAGGTTTCGGGGGTCGCCGGTATTGTACCGGGACCACCGGAAGGGTCCCAGTGGTCCACCGGGTGGGGCCACCTATCCCGGAGGGCCCCATGGGCTGAAGTGGGAGGGGAACCAGACCCTGGTGGGCTGGTGCGCCCCCCCCCTTGGGCCTCCCCTGCGACTAGGGTTGGGAAACCCTAGGTGTGGGGGCGCCCCCCCCCCCCACTTGGCTTGGGGGGAGGGGAAGCCACCCCTTGCCCCCCCCTTGGAGATCCATCTCCTAGGGTCGGCGCCCCCCCAAGGCCCCTATATAAAGAGGGTGGGAGGGCAGCCGCACCCTTGCTCTTGGCGCCTCCCTCTCCCTCCGTAACACCTCCCCCCCCCCCCCCCCCCGCTTGCGCTTGGCAAAGCCCTGCCGAGATCCAGATGCATCCACCGCCACGCCGTCGTGCTGCTGGATCTTCATCAACCTTTCCTTCCCCCTTGCTGGATCAAGTTGGAGGAGACGTCTTCCCAACCATACGTGTGTTGAACATGGAGGTGCCGTACGTTCGGCACTAGGTCATCGGTGATTTGGATCACGTCGAGTACGACTCCATCAACCCCGTTCTCTTGAACGCTTCCGCGCGCGATCTACAAGGGTATGTAGATGCACTCCTCTCTCCCTCGTTGCTAGATGACTCCATAGATTGATCTTGGTGATGCGTAGAAAATTTTAAAATTCTGCTACGTTCCCCAACAGGAACGTCACAAGCGAATGCTTGGAACTATTGAGTCCTCTGACGAAGAAGATGATGATAGCGAGGATGGTGATCATCATATGAAGGCGGAGAACTCAAAACCTATATCCGGCGATGATCTTGGTGATTCCTTCTCTTTTGACGAGCCAACAAAAATGAAAAAAGGTTGGGTTAACGAAATTTATGAGAGTGAGGCTAGAAAGATAGGTACAGGTGTAGCATCTGTGTCACATCCCTAGCTTCTGGCATTGCACTAGGCTAGCTTCATGTGTGCATCATGTTTAATCTTGAAAGAAACTTGAAATGGGGATTGCCTAAACCCCTAGCATCAAAGGAATTCACTAGGTTCACCTAAAATATTTTCAGTAAATCCAAATGGCTTTCAAAAATGTTCATCAACTATGGAAAATGCTGTAAATAGTAACCAGAGGTGACGCACATTTTTCCATGACATTTGGGCTCTGAATTAAATCATACTCTATTTGCATTTGGGCATTTAAATGCTATAAAATATTTTAGATGCTCAAATAATCATAAACTTAAATGTTTACTTTTGGATATATTCCAAACAGTATCCATGATTAGTTTCATGATTTTTGGGAGTGCACTAGCATTTTTAATAAAGCCCTGAAGTTACAGAAATAATAGAAAATAGGAAATAATAAAAAGAAAGGAACTTACCTGGCAAAGCCCACCTGGCCGGGTACTGTAGCAGCCAGCTGGGCAAAGCCAGCCCAGCCCACCAGGGGCTCCTCCCTGTCGTCTTCCACCTCCTGCCAGTGGGCAGGAGGGCGTGTGGCCGCCGTGCGCGCACACGCGCCCCGGCCACCTCCTGCTTGCCGCTCCCCCTCGACGCCCTGGCCTTCTCTGGTGACGCCACGCAGACCCCCTGGCCCTCTCTCACCCTCCCCGTGTCCATCCCCCTCCTCTGCTCTCTCCGCGTAGCAGCTGAGCACGCCTGTCGCCACCGTTCGCCGTTGCGGCGACCACAGCCTTCCCCGTGCCTCTCCGACATGGCCCCGAGCTCCGCCACGACGTCGTCGTCCTCTCCATCGAGTCACGCGGCGCCAGAAGCTCTGCTGCATCTCCAACACCGTCATTTCCGACCTCGGGTGCCGGTGATGCCCGCCGTCGATTCGCCGGGCCCCGTGCCTCCCTTGCCTCGCCAGCAGCACCAGAAGAACCGCGGTGAGCCGCTGCACCATTTCCCCCATGCCCCGTTGCCTAATTCGCCCCCTAGCCGCGTCAACTACCAGAGCCGAGCGCTCCCCGCCACCGGCCATGTCGCCGCCGCGGTTGCAACACCTGCACGTCGCACGAGAGCACGTAGGCGTGCCCAGCGCTTCCCCAGGAAGCCGCAGACCCCACCAGTTCGTCTCGAAATGCGCCGTAGCGCCTAACCGTTGGTGCACGAGCTTCCGCCGCCACCACGAGCTCTGCTACGGTGAGCTTCGGTGCCCCCGCGGCCTCCCACTTACCTCCCTAGATTCGGGCGAGCCCGGGCTACGCCCCGGTGCCCTCAGCCGCCGCCCCCGTCGCCTTTAGGGCAAGTCCGGCGCGCTGTCGCCGCCGCTTTGGTCGCCGCCGGCCAAACCCCGGCGGGCTGACATGGTCGCTTAGTTAGGCGCTAATCACCACTAATCCCTCTCTAACAGACACTGACAGGCCGGCCCCGTAGCGGGTCAAATCCTAGTAAACACGGGATTAACTCCAAGTTAACAGTGAGCCAATGACATGTAGGACCCGGTCGTCAGGTTTGACCTGGCAGCGTCAGTTGACTCGCTGATGTCATGCTTGCACAACGCTGATGCAGTTAAACATTTTCTGGATTTAAAATAATTCAGAAAATTCCAGAAAATGTTTAAAAATTCAAAAATTCACAGAAAATCAACTGTAACTCCAAATGAAATATTTTATATATGAAAAATGATCAGAAAAATTCAATCTATCCATCTGTACCTTTCTCATGCATGTTTGAACAACTTACAGCCTATGTATATGACAATTCTAATTAATGGCATTTAAGAAAGCACATATGGAGTTTGAATTTGAACCTAGTGTTCAAACCAACTCCATTTAACTTGTTGCTAGTTGCATTAGCTCAATCAACAGCATATTGTCATGTCATGATCATGCATCATATTGTTGCATCGCATTGATTGTGTTCTTCCTTGTTTGCTGATATTGTTGCCCCTCAGTAGACATTGATCCGGCGATGAGTTCGATGACACCGATAAAGAGCTATACTATCTTCGGAAGTGCCAGGCAAGCAAAAGCCCCTTGTTCATTCCGATACAATCCCACTCTCTCGCTCCTACTCTCTTTTACTGCATTAGGACAACACCGATTCAACTGTTACATGATCAGGTAGTTGAACCCCTTTCCTCTGCATGACCTGTCTTTGCCACAGTAAATAGATGAAACCCACTAACATGAGTAGGAGTTGTTTGAGCCCTGATGTGCCTAATCATTCATGCTTGTTTGTCATGCCTGCTACTGCTTAGAGTTGAGTCAGGTCTAATTCATCGGGGATGAATTGGAATGTTGCGAACATGTCCTACCGTTGAGAGCTAAGTGTGTGAACATGATTTGGTAAAGGTAGCGGTGAGAGGCCATGTAGGAGTACATGGTGGGTTGTCTCATTGCAGCCGTCCTCAGGAACTGAGTTCTGTGTTTGTCATCCATGAACAGTTACTACCACACATTGGGCTCCGGGCGCTCCAAGCTCTCTCGACAGATTAATCAACCTGATCTCTGTCCAGGAGTTGCAACTAGTTTCTGGTGTTTGTAGGTAGTGTTAGTAGTCTACCAGGTGGCACCCGGTACAGGTGGGCTTGGGACAGACTAGGCACAGTGGCCCGGTGTACCAAGTGGCACCCGGATGGTGGGCTTGGGAACCCTGTACACATCGGTTGGGGTCGTGAGCGACACCCCGGCCGGATCTCCTTGCGGATGGAACTCGAATAGGCTATAAACATGGACGAGAGACTTGTATGGTTAGTCAGGTCATGGCCGACACCCTCGCTAGGCTTTCGCTTGAAGGTTGCCGAGATAAATGACGTGTACCTAGTGATAATTGGTGAGAGCGTGTGTGAAGAAGTACACCCCTGTAGGGTTATCATTATCTATTCGAATAGCCGGATTCCTCGTATATGGAAACTTGGACCCCTTGCATAGCTCATAGACTAGTGAAAGTGGATACTCTAAAATGTGCAAGATAAGTGTGAGTGCTATGGATGGCGTTCTCGCAGGGAGACGGGAGCGGATCCATAGTGGTGTATTGATATGGTGAATATGTGGACTCGTGTGCGCCACCTCAAAGAGTTACTTACAGTCATAGTTCAGGATAACCACCGAGTCAAAGCTGGCTTGCTGCAGTCAAACTCCACCACCCCCTTTTTTGATAATGATGCATATGTAGTTAGTTCTGATGTAAGTCTTGCTGGGTACATTTGTACTCACGTTTGCTTATTTTATGTTTTATAGAGAGACTTCAGTCTCGCTAGTAGTTCCGCGTGGACTTCGACGTTTAGCTTGTTACCTCAGCTACGATCTTGTACCCTTGGGAGGGTCTTGTAGATAGTCAGGCTTCTCAGCCTTCTTCATTTATAGTTGTCTGTACTCAGACAAGTTAAGCTTCTGCATGTGTGTGTTGCTTGTATGCTCTGTATGTTGGCTCATGAGACCTATGTTTGTAATATCTTGCTCCTCGGAGCCTAATGAATAAATACTTGAGTCGTAGAGTTATGTTGTGATGCCATGTTGTATTTACACATATCAGGCATATCGTGTGTATGATTGAAATGCTTGGTATGTGTGGGATCCGACAACCTAGTTGTTTATCCTGGGTAGCCTCTCTTATGGGGAAATGTAGTCTTGTGCTTCCATGAGCCATAGTAGTCCGCTACAACCCGGTTCACCGGAGTCCTACTAGCCCAGCACTACTGCTCCGGAACACTTGACTGGCCGGCATGTGATTCACTTCGTTCTTGTGTCTGTCCCTTCGGGGAAATGTCACGCGATGACATCCGGAGTCCTGCCTAGCCTGCTACAACCCAGTTCACCGGAGTTCTGTTAGCCCAGTGCTACAGCCCGGATTAGCACGCTGCTGACCGACATGCTCGATGTTGATTCATGTATTCCTGTCCCCATAAGTTAGTGCCACTTTGGGTTCATGACTAGTCATGTCAGCCCGGGTTCTCTGTCATATGGATGCTAGTGACACTGTCATATACATGAGCCAAAAGGCGCAAACGGTCCCGGGCCAGGTAAGGTGGCACCCGTGGGAATACCGTGCGTGAGGCCGCAAAGTGATATGATGTGTTACATGCTAGATCGGTGTGACTTAGAATCGGGATCCTGACAGCTTTCGTATCAGAGCCTGACTGCCTGTAGGATTACCAAGCCAAGCTGGTCGAAGTCGTGTCTAGAAATGCTTTAGTTATATAAGGGAATTGATTGTGGATGGGAACGTAAGGCTCTTTTTACTCCTTATCCTCATGACCTTCTGATCTGAGTCAACCTCTTCTTTTGTACGGGGGTTAAGAACTAGGTTTTTCTTCTATCTCTCAGGATGACTTGTTACTAAACCGTAGTTGCCTAGGATTGTTGAGTTCAAGCCCCAGTTCAGTTCCTACTACTTCCGTGTGTTCATAGTTGGTCTCGGAACTTTGATATTGTGATGTTATGTGGTTATGCCACCATTTTGCAGGATGTCTCAAATCATTTTGAGCATTTACAACCGTTATGATGTCCGAGTCATCCCAGGTTTCTAAATAGTCTGATGCATTTGCAAATCCCTTCCTCTCGTTCTTGATGTCCTTTTGGGCCAGATTAAGCACACTCATCGGTGAGTTGAGGTACTCTATTGCCTCGACATATATGTTGGAGTTTTTATTATGACACTAGGGTATCTTAGAGTTAGTAATCTAGCCATGTTTGGTGTTCCCAGTGTGATGATTCTGGCCACCATTCTCAAAAGCATCTCGTGATGTTATTTAGTTAGTAGGTATTCTACTCCTGGGTTTTGAACCCGAGATTCACCCTACTTCATGTTGTTAGTATTTGCTAGTCCCCTTAAGGTATTAGTAACCTTGTGATAGTCCTCGAGGTCTATGGTATATCGTTCTTCCAATACCATGAGCCAATATGGCAGAAGTTATTTGAACCAAAGATCACAATTAGAGTACTCTTGATGAGTTCTCGATCATATGTTGTGACTCTTCCAGTTCTATCTTTCCGCATGGGTTATCCGTAAGAAACCTGTTGAACTTAGTTCGACATACTAATATATGCATCCACAACTCAAAATGTTATATGCTCCTTGAGTTGACCCTCCTCAGCTGTATTCCGAGCCTAGTCTATCAATTGATAGTCAGGAATAGTTGTGCATTTGTGTTCATCGACGCCTATTATTCTTGTGGTCCGTCAAGCCATTCTATTCCGGAATGACTAGGAGAAACAAACTCCAGTACCTTGTCCACTTCAAGGATTGGGTCAAAGTAGTTGTATGCCATGGATCAGAATGCCAATCCAGCTTTTGCTCTGTTCTACCTTGGAGTGTTACCATCTTTATGTCAAGAATGTCTTGAGAATTACACCACCTCTTATGAATTCTTGATGCAGTGATACTTCTCGCCACCATTATTCATTCCTCGGTTCCGTGTTGTTGTAACTGGAGTGCCGACAAGTGAATTGTGATGTTTGAAATCAATACTCCGAGCAACTTGTTGCTTGGTAGTAAATGTACAATATTCTCATTCTTAGCGTGTTGATTATTAAATCATCATCCTAAGATTGATCGTGCTACCTAGTCCATATTTCTAGTGCACTCTTCGATCCATGAGTTAGGATTGTGTCAATCCCTCACTCTTTTGATCATATCATCTTGCCCTGAAAAGCAAGGTTATTCTCGAGCTTAGTAACATATTGGTGGTTCGTGATTTTCCGAATATCTTCTCGGAAGTATTACCAGGTTGTCCCCAGACTGTTATGTTGAGCTCGTGATCAAGTTGGTTTTCCTCTAAACCAGCCATTCTCCAAGAATCGGTGTTGGATACTCCTGAGCTAGTTGGATATGCTAAACAACAACTTGGAGAGTTGGAAGATAAAAGCTTGCCTAGCTTAGCTCATCTTTAAGGGCTATCTTGTGTGTGTGTGTGTGTTGAAGAAAGATGATATCTTCATTGATTGATCCTCGTGATCAGTTGTCGGTGCTATTATCTTATCAATTTTTGATTTGAGTGTGGGCTATCCTCAAATCAAATCAGAACCAACAATGTTCGTAATGTTTTCTTACTCATGGTTGATCCCTCGGGCATACACCATTACATCCTTTGGTCTAACCAACGCTACCACTGTGTTCACTTAATTGTGGAATTACATCTATATGGAAGCCTGGATGGTTTGTTGTTGAGCCCATTAACAACATTTTCATCTTGTCCATGATTCATGTTAAACATCTAAGTTAGCGTTGGAAACTTTTGAAAGCATTTTCTTCGTGCTAGCTCATGAAGTTTATGTTTGATGGAAGAAGTGACTTCCTCTAATTCACGTGCATATGATGCAAGTTGCTGTCGTGAAATTGAGAAAGTTTGTTTCGCTTCCTCTGGAATCATCCCAAGTAATTCATGCATACATGCGAAGTATTCTGTGGTCTGGAGACTTGCAACCTTCATTCTATATGAATCCCTAGCACACCAAGCCACTGATTGATTTGTTCAAGGAAAAGAAGTTCTTAAGTGCTAACCCTTAAGGACCCAAAGGTAATGCACAAGACTTCGATATCCTCGATGATGGCTCCCAACCTGAACTCGGTGGTTTTATTATAAGACTACTACGTGGTCATGCTTGTCTTGGACAGCATGCCCACATGTGTGTAGCAGAACCAGCTCATGCTCTGAAGCTTTCTATCATAGTTCATCTCCCCAGAATCTCGTAATGTCATCTCGTCAAATTGTGTTGCAAACTTTCATTTTCTTTCTAGACTTGATGAGTCTAGAATATCCTGACACCAACCAGATCTGAATCTCAGGCAGATGTGATGGTTGGGACGTTTTCCCAAGAGCTATAATATTGGTCTCTCGGTAACCGGTAAAGTGGATGACGTGGCCAACACACCCACCCGGAAGACCTATTATTGTAGTATCTTGTTTGAAGAAGTTGGCCACTTCCCCATAAGGATCTCGTAGAATTTATTCCAACAGTAGTTCCTTATGGATTTTTCCGTTCCCAAAGTCCGACCTTTTACTTGATGTCCTAGATACCAAACCATATCAATAAATGGGTTATGCTAGCACATCAAGGAGAACATTAGAAGCGGAGTGCTAAATGTCTCTCGGTCGATCATCCAGATTTTGATCCCTTGGCCTCGCTAAGGTGAAATCTGAGAAAGTGTTATCTTTCTTTGCGTCTGCATCCTCCACCATTATTCATCATGGTAGTATGTTGTGTTGCCAGGATCCTCGACATGGGTATTGGTAAAACTTGTTGAACATGGGAATGCTCAAGTTCCTGAGAGCACGCGCAATCACTAGGATTTATCGTCGGCTTTAATTGGGATCTGCTCTCAGTTTCCTCGGTTATGCTATAACCTTTCCGATAGTAGAATCTCTCTCTACTATTGGGTTTCTCCCCAGTTACTAGAATCAACCCAACATTTGCATTTTGTCTCCAGCTTGCACCCGTCATTGTGTCAGTCTGCCATGGGTCCCTTCCATTTCCGATGATAAGCAGAAATCATCCATCGGGTTGTCTTCAACAAGGTAGTCCACATCATCCATTCAAACTCCGCCAAATGATCGATTGTGATTGCCTTAGGCTGGTATAAAGAGTTTCAATGATCTATGTACCAAAAGTAATTCTTTTAGCCACCTAAGGGAATAACTCCACGAGTCACTTTTCATGAGGTGCCCCGTTATGGAATCATGGCAGTTAACTCCTCGTTATCTTGAAACCTTGCACCATCTTGTTCAGCATGGAATTGTGCTTATCAACATGTATCTTCGTTCTCTGTTTCACTGCATTACTTTGGATGTGTGTTTCGTGTCTCAGCTCAAGAGATGTTTTATATCTCACCCCAAGATCGATTCCGGTAGAGTTCCTGTCTGTCGTCATTATGTTGGATGAAGATCTTGAAAGGAAGGATGGCAAGATCGATCTGAAGCAGTTGGATCATGAAGATTGTGTTAAGCCTTGCATCACCTTTGTCTTCTCACCTCACGTCCTGAATCTCGGGTCGAGATTCTTGTATAGTGGGGGTGAGTTGTCACATCCCTAGCTTCTGGCATTGCACTAGGCTAGCTTCATGTGTCCATCATGTTTAATCTTGAAAGAAACTTGAAATGGGGATTGCCTAAACCGCTAGCATCAAAGGAATTCACTAGGCTCACCTAAAATATTTTCAGTAAATCCAAATGGCTTTCAAAAATGTTCATCAACAATGGAAAATGCTGTAAACAGTAACCAGAGGTGATGCACATTTTTCCATGACATTTGGGCTCTGAATTAAATCATACTCTATTTGCATTTGGGCATTTAAATGCTATAAAATATTTTAGATGCTCAAATAATCATAAACTAAAATGTTTACTGTCGGATATATTCCAAACAGTATCCATGATTAGTTTCAAGATTTTTGGAAATGCACTGGCATTTTTAATAAAGCCCTGAAGTTACAGAAATAATAGAAAACATGAAATAATAAAAAGAAAGGAACTTACCTGGCAAAGCACTAGTAGAAAACAGGGCTTTGGTCCAGGCCGGTTCAGCCCATTAGTCCCGGTTCAGTCCAGGGGGCCAGCCGGGCCACATGGGCCATTGGTCCCGGTTGGTGGGATGAACCGGGACCAATGGGCCTCGCTCCTAGCCCACCACCATTGGTCCCGGTTGGTGGCTTGAACCGGGACCAAAGGCTCCCCTTTAGTCCTGGCTCATGTCACCAACCGGGACCAATGAGGTGCCTATATATACCCCTCGCTCGCGAGCAGAGCACCCCAGTGCTCTGTTTTTCTCTGGCCGAGGGGGAGAGGGCTTGGTGGTGCTCTAGCTCACCTCCTATGCACACAAGGTGTTCGATGGAATGCCCGAGCCACACTACTTAAGCTTTCTCCTCTCCAAGCTCGACCTCCAAGCTCCATTTTCCATAATATTTGTCTAGGTTTAGCGGTCCGTCACACCCCGTCCCCGTCTTCACCGCCGTCGATCACCCACGCCGAGCTCATCGCCGGCACCACCATGG
Organism: Triticum monococcum; assembly: GCA_034509565.1. Classification (NCBI taxonomy): domain Eukaryota; kingdom Viridiplantae; phylum Streptophyta; class Magnoliopsida; order Poales; family Poaceae; genus Triticum; species Triticum monococcum. The sequence goes on from CM067847.1 coordinate 706,227,806, forward strand.
TGAGCCTCTTGTTCTTATCTTCTTTCTGAAAGGAAAAATATTCTTACTTGTATGTTTACATAGATACTTGTATTATTTTCTTAGTTTTATTGTTGCATCTTATATAGTGTGATGGTTTTGGTATCCGCCCCGTCGTCCCTCGTCCTGTCTATGATTCGGATATGGTATATATATTATCTTTATAACTATTGGTTCATTTATTGTTTATGAAAATTATGCCGACCAACATGACATAGATTTTATTTATGTAGGATGTATGTGAATCGGAAATGCCAACCGACCCTATTGTCGAGAGGTTAAATTTAGTTGAAGAAGAAAACAATTTGTTGAAGGAAAAAATAAAAAAAGTTGAGGAGGAGAAGATGATATTGGAGTTGCATGTTGTGGATGTCGTCGATGATCACAAGATCAAGATGGATGCAATGCGCTTGAAGATTAGAAAGATTAGAAAATATGCCATTCATACCAAGGCTTGGTATCATTACGCCGTTGGATCAATTACCTTGGTTGCGATTATGATCGCATTTGTTTTCGCATTGAAATGTTTTACATAGTTTCAATGTATGGTTTAATTAATTAGATGCTCTGGAGAGCTATATGTTGTTAGATGAGAACTATGTATGCACTTTGGTTTTAATGTGATGATGAACTTCTATTAATTTGGACACTTAATTATATATAATGCACGCAGATGAACCGGCAATGGATGTACGGTGACAGACAAACCCGCGAGTACATTAAGGGCGTGCATGAGTTTCTCGATGCGGCTGAGGCAAACAAGCAGAATGGTTTTATGTGTTGTCCATGCACTGAATGTGGGAATACGAGGTCTTACTCTAACCAGAAAATCCTTCACTCCCACCTTCTTTACAAGGGTTTCATGCCACACTATAATGTTTGGACGAGGCACGGAGAAATAGGGGTTATGATGGAGACGGCGAGGAAGAAGAGTACGATGACAACTATGTGCCCCCTGAATACGGTGATGCTGCAACGGGGGGAGCTGGTGAAGATCAAGAGGTACCAGACGATGTGCCCAATGATGTTGCAACGGGTGAGAAGATCAAGAGGAACCAGACGATGTGCCTGATGATGATGATCTCCGCCGGGTCATTGTCGATGCAAGGACGCAATGCGAAAGTCGAAAGGAGAAGCTGAAGTTCGATCGCATGTTAGAGGATCACAAAAAAGGGTTATACCCCAATTGAGAAGATGGCAACACAAAGCTCGGTACCGTACTGGAATTGCTGCAGTGGAAGCAGAGAATGCTGTGGCTGACAAAGGATTTGAGAAGCTACTGAAAATATTGAAGAAGAAGCTTCCAAAGGATAACGAATTGCCCGACAGTACATACGCAGCAAATAAGGTCGTATGCCCTCTAGGATTGGAGGTGGAGAAGATACATGCATGCCCTAATGACTGCATCCTCTACCGCGGTGCATACAAGGATTTGAACGCATGCCCGGTATGCGGTGCATTGCGGTATAAGATCAGACGAGATGACCCTGGTGATGTTGACGGCGAGCCCCCCAGGAAGAGGGTTCCTGCGAAGGTGATGTGGTATGCTCCTATAATACCACGGTTGAAACGTCTGTTCAGATACAAAGAGCATGCCAAGTTGATGCGATGGCACAGTGAGAACTGAAAGAACGATGGGAAGTTTAGAGCACCCGCTGACGGGTCGCAGTGGAGAAAAATCAAGAGAAAGTACTGGGATGAGTTTGCAAAGGCCCAAAGAATGTATGGTTTGCTTTAAGCGTGGATGGCATTAATCCTTTCGGGGAGCAGAGCAGCAATCACAGCACCTGGCCCGTGACTCTATGTATGTATAACCTTCCTCCTTGGATGTTCATGAAGCGGAAGTTCATTATGATGCTGGTTCTCATCCAAGGCCATAAGCAACCCGGCAATGAAATTGATGTGTACCTAAGGCCATTAGTTGAAGAACTTTTACAGCTGTGGAATGGAAACGGTGTACGTACGTGGGATGAGCACAGACAGGAGGAATTTAACCTTAAGACGTTGCTGTTCGTGACCATCAACGATTGGCCCGCTCTCAGTAACCTTTCAGGACAGACAAACAAAGGATACCACGCATGCACGCATTGTTTAGATGACACTGAAAGTATATACCTGGACAAATGCAGGAAGAATGTGTACCTGGGCCATCTTCGATTTCTTCCGACCAACCATCAATGTCGAAAGAAAGGCAAGCATTTCAAAGGCGGGGCATATCACCGGAAGAAGCCCGCCATGCGCATCGGTGTTCACATGCTTGCTATGGTCAATGATTTACATTACGTAATCTTTGGAAAGGGTCCCGGTGGACTAGCTGTTCCGAATGACGCTGAGGGACACGCACCCATGTGGAAGAAGAAATCTATATTTTGGGACCTACCCTACTGGAAATACCTAGAGGTCCGCTCCTCAATCGACGTGATGCACGTGACGAAGAACCTTTGCGTGAACCTGCTAGGCTTCTTGGGCGTGTATGGGAAGACAAAAGATACACCTGAGGCACGGGAGGACCTGCAACGTTTGCACAAAAAAGACGGCATGCCTCTGAAGCAGTATAAAGGTCCTGCCAACTACGCTCTTACGAAAGAAGAGAAAGAAATCTTCTTTGAATGCCTGCTCAGTATGAAGGTCGCGACTGGCTTCTCGTCAAATATAAAGGGAATAATAAATATGCCAGAGAAAAAGTTTCAGAACCTAAAGTCTCATGACTGCCATGTGATTATGACGCAACTGCTTCCGGTTGCATTGAGGGGGCTTCTACCGGAAAACGTCCGATTAGCCATTGTGAAGCTATGTGCATTCCTCAATGCAATCTCTCAGAAGGTGATCGATCCAGAAATCGTACCAAGGCTAAGGAGTGATGTGGTGCAATGTCTTGTCAGTTTCGAGCTGGTGTTCCCACCATCCTTCTTCAATATCATGACGCACGTCCTAGTTCATCTAGTCGACGAGATTGTCATCCTGGGGCCCGTATTTCTACACAATATGTTCCCCTTTGAGAGGTTCATGGGAGTCCTAAAGAAATATGTCCGTAACCGTGCTAGGCCAGAAGGAAGCATCTCCATGGGCCATCAAACAGAGGATGTTATCGGGTTTTGTGTTGACTTCATTCCTGGCCTTAAGAAGATAGGTCTCCCTAAATCGTGGTATGAGGGGAGACTGACTAGAAAAGGCACTCTTGGAAGAGACTCAATAATATGCAGGGACAGATATTCTTGGTCTCAAGCACACTACACAGTTCTACAGAACTCTACCTTGGTGACCCCGTATGTCGATGAACACAAGAACAGTCTGCGCTCCAAACACCCGGAGCAGTGCGACGACTGGATTACATGTGAACACATCAGAACTTTCAGCAGTTGGTTGGAAACACGTCTCAGAGGTGACAACACTGTTTGTGATGAGTTGTACTTGTTGTCCAGGGGACCATCTTTGACTGTATTGACTTAAACAAGGATACGAGATAAATGGGAATACATTTTACACGATCGCCCAAGATCAAAAGAGCACCAACCAAAACAGTGGTGTCCGCTTTGATGCAGCAACCAAGAGTAGAAAGGACACATATTATGGTCACACAGTGGACATATGGGAACTTGACTATGGACCTGATTTGAAGGTCCCTTTGTTTAAGTGCAAATGGGTCAATCTGTTAGGCGGCGGGGTACAGGTAGACCCACAGTACGGAATGACAACAGTGGATCTGAAAAATCTTGGGTACACTGACGAACCGTTCGTCCTAGCCAATGATGTGGCACAGGTTATCTATGTGAAGGACATGTCTACCAAACCGAGAAAAAGAAAAGATAAGGAAGCGAATACATCATACGATGAGCCAAAGCGCCACATAGTTCTTTTAGGAAAAAGGGACATCCCATGAGTGGACGGCAAGACAGACATGTCTAAAGATTATGAAAAGTTTCATGAAATTCCTCCCTTCAATGTCAAGGCTGACCCAAGCATCCTGATAAACAATGAAGATTATCCATGGTTACGGCGCAATAAGCAAATGACACAAGCGAAGAAAAAGTGAAGACTTTCTCCTGCAACTATTATGATGATACCATGCCAACTTTGTAACACACGAACATGCTACCATTTTCTGTTTTGTACATGCACATGCTATGTGGGTGAAATTATGATACCATCCCAACTTTCAACTTTTTCAGAGTTCATTTGAAATGCTTTCATGTCTTATGGTTCAGCCCTCGTAATACCATGACCATTAGTCCCTAGCCCATGCCAACTTTCAACTTTCTAAAACTAAAGGCACTAACAGAAAGTTTATAATTTTGCTCCTCGCCCCTGGCCCATGACCATTAGTCCCAGTTTGTGCCACAAACTAGGACTAAAGGGTTGGTCCTCCTTGCGGGCAGAGTTTAGTCCCACCTCGCCAACCGAAGGGGGCTCACACCGGTTTATAAGCCCTTCCCTCTCTGCCTTGTTGAGCTCCTCTCAAAGTGAAAATAGATGCCCTAATAGAGAAAAGTTTAACCTAAATTCATAGTGAATTTCTCTGAAATTCATAGAAATTTACTAGGAATTTAGGTTGAATTTTCTCTATAAGCGCATCTATTCTCATTTTTTAGTAAGTTAATCACAAACTTGTGATTCTAACAATTTTCAAAGAATTCAAATTTTAACTATTCAAATTTGAAAACTAATGGCACTAACAGAAAGTTTATAATTTTTCTAAAACTAATGGCACTAACAGAAAGTTTATAATTTTGCTAACCTAAAAGCAAATAGAATTAAAAATTAAAGAAAAAACAAAAGAAAATAAATAATGCAAAAAACAAATCAAAAAACAGGAAAAAAAACTATTTTTATAGTAAAGTTAATCACAAAATAAAATAAATAAAGCAACAAAGAAAACTAAAAAACTAAAAAACTAAAAAAGTGTTTTCAAATTTGAAAACTAATGGCACTAACAGAAAGTTTATAATTTTTCTAAAACTAAAAGCAAAAGGAATAAAAAAAATAAAGCAAAAAACAAAATAAAATAAATAATGCATAAAACAAAACAAAAAACTGGAAAAAAAATAGCAACAATAAGTATTTTGTTGTAAGTAGAAACAAAATGAAATAAATAAAGCAATAAAGAAAACAAAAAAAGTGTTTTCAAATTTGAAAACTAATGGCATTAACAAAAAGTTTATAATTTTTCTAAAACTAAAAGCACAAAGAATTAAAAAATAAAGCAAAAAACAAAAGAAAATAAATAAAGCAACAAAAAATGCCACCTACTGGGCCCCCACAGCCTGAATACGACTAGAAACCCATCCAAGGGCCAGGATTCAGGCCCGCAGGAGGCCCAGTAGGCCCACAGGCATAGCAGTGACAATTAGGCCCGTAAGCCTACAATGGAGAGGAGCTCGAGAGGGGTGCGGTAGTGGGGCTTATAAACCACTGCGCAGCCTCTCAACTAGCGAGGTGGGACTAAACTTTCGACGCAGCAGCCACACAAGGCCTTTGGTCCCGGTTGGTGGAACCAACTGGGACTAAAGGGGGCATTGGTCATGGTTGGTGCCACAAACCGTGACCAATGCCCCCCTTTAGTCCCGGTTGGTGCCACCAACCGGGACCAAAGGTCGCCGCTTCCCGCCCTTTGGGCTGCTGAAAATTGGCCTTTGGTCCCGGTTGGTGGCACCAACCGGGACTAAAGGGGGGCATTGGTCACGGTTGGTGCCACGAACCGTGACCAATGCCTTACCTATATAAGCAACACTTAGGAAATTTTCACCATTTCCCTCGCCAGTTGCCCCGACGCCGCCAGGCTGCCCCGATGCCGTCCGCCGCCCCTACCGTCACCCGTGCCTCGCCGTCGCCGAGCCCGCGCGCCCCTGCCCTCGCCCCCGAGCGGGCCTCCGCCGTCCCTGAGCCTAGCTTCTTCCTCGTCGCCGATGCCACCTCGCGGTGAGCGCCGCCCCGTTCCCCTGCTCCTCCTCTATACTAGCTGCCATCGTCGCCGCGTGCTGCCATCGCGTCGCTGCCCCTGCCCTTCGCTGCCGCCGCGCGCCGCCCCTGCCCTTCGCTGCCGCCGCACGCCGCCTCGCCGCGCGCCGCCCCTACCCTTCGCTGCCGCCGCGCGCCGCCCCTGCCTTGCACGGCCGCCGCGCGCCGCCCCTGCCCTGCCGTGCCACCGCCCCTGCCCTTCATTTTTTGTATATGTGTATGTACATATGTGGCTATGTGTATGTATATGTTCATAGAAAATTTTGTATAATGTATATGTGTATGTATAATGTCTATGTGTATGTATATGTGTATGTATAATGTTCTTATACAATGTATAATGTATATGTGTATGTTAGTTTAATTTTTTTGTTCATAGAATTTTTTTTCATATATATATAGAAAGTTTTTTGTTCATAGAAAGTTTTTTGTTCATATATAGAAAGTTAGAAGAAAATTTAGAATATGCTAAAATTTATAAGAAAAAGAAGGATAGGAAAGAAGAAAATAAGAAGAGGAAAGAAAGAAGAAGAGGAGAGGAAAAGAAGAGGAGAAATAAATAAGAAGAAGAAAAAAGAAGGAAAACAAGAGGAGAAGAAGAAAGGAATAGTGGAGAAGAAGAGAGAATATTCTATTTTCTCTTCTTCTGCACTATTCCTTTCTTCTTCTCCTCTTTTTTTTCTTCTTTTTTTCTTCGATCTTCTCCTCTAGCTATTCCTTTCTTCGAGGGTCCTATAGGGTCGAGGGATCGAGGGTCGATGGTTCCAGGGTCGTCTAGGGGTCGAGGGTTCCAGGGTCGTCGAGGGTTCGAGGGGTCGAGGATCGCCGAGGGGTCGAGAGAGGTTTCCTAGTGTCAAAGTATTGAAGAAATCCATGGCTTCATCATTAGCCGGAAGTAACCAGGGCATGACGAAGTCCTCCAAAGTTATTTTGGAATGGTGTCCCGGATAGGATAATTTGCCTTTTTGTATGAATTTCAGCAAAGGCCTTCCAAATAACGATATTTGGAAGGTTCTTGCTGAACTTTGTACCAAAAAGCGAATTATCTTATCTGGGACTCCGTTCCAAAATAACTTTGGAGAGCTTCATACCATCATGCACCAGTTACTTTCGCCTAATGTTGAAGACATGGTTTTGTTGAATACTTTGACACTAGGCAACCTCCCGACCCCTCGGTGATCCTCTCGAACATGAGAGGAAGAAGAGGATAAAAAAAGAAGAGGAAGAAGAAAAAAAGAGGAGAAGAAAGAATAGAGGAGTTCTTCTCCTCTATTCTTTCTTCTCCTCTTTTTTTCTTCTTCTTCCTCTTTTTTTTATCGGGAACGAGAGCCGTCGAGGGTCGCCGAGCGGTAGAGGGGAAACCCTAAATAGAAAGTATCGTCGGTGTGAGATACATGTACCGTCGGTGTCGGACACTACATCCACGTCCCACAAGTGGCGCGGGCTTCGACGCCCACGTCACTTGTGGGACGTGGATGTAGTGTCCGACACCGACGGCCACATGTATCTCACACCCACGATACTTGCTATTTAGGGTTTCCTCTACCGTTCGGTGACCCTCGACAACCCTCGTTCCCGATAAAAATAGAGGAAGAAGAAGAAAAAAAAGAGGAGAAAAAAGAATAGAGGAGTAAAACTCCTCTATTCTTTCTTCTCCTCTTTTTCTTCTTCTTCCTCTTCTTTTTTTATCCTTGAAGCATTGTCGAGGCCACCCCAAACCCTAGAGAAGCAGCGTCGAGGCCACCCCAAACCCTAGAGAGGAAGCGTCGAGGCCACTAATTAATATTAGTTCTACGTTTTTGCCACTAATATATCCATCTGTCATGTTTGAATAATAATTGCCATGTTGTCAATATTTGTAGAAACTATGGACACCGCCCGAGACGAAGTACAAGAAGAGTTGTTGGGGGACATAATCGCATGAGGAAGTGATGCCATCTGCTCGTTGTTTCTCAACGAGACCGATGGTCTGGAAGCAGCTGATTATGATGGCTCCGGTGACCTAATGCCGGTGCAAAAAGGAGACCGTGAGGACGGCTCCAGTGACCCAATGCCAGTGCAAGAAGGAGACCGTGATGACGTCTCTAGTGACCGAACCGAGTCCGGCCAGGTATATATATTAGTTAAGCTTCTGTTGACTAGCTAATTGATGCATTCATTGTTTTGGTATGTACACATATTAATTAAGTCTTTGTTCTTTTTTCTAGCCCTCTGAATCGAGCACAACTTCGGTAAAGAGACGAGGCCCGAAGAAAAAGTTGAGCTCGGATGAAAAGTTTGAGATCATAGCAATCGCGCCCGACGGCCAACCGATTGAACCCCTCCGGACAAAGAGCGCATTTGTTGCTCAGTGCGGGGTTTTGGTTAGGGACAAGATCCCGATCAGCATCCACCAATGGTTTAAGCCGGCTACAGAAGACCCTGAGGTGTCTTATGTCAATGATATGCAGAAAAATGATCTTTGGACTGAGCTGAAGTCAAATTTCACCCTACCGCCAGAGGATAATCCAGAGAAGCCAGTTAAAGAGCAATTAATCAAGTCTTTTGCTCTTAAGAGGATGGCAGAACTATTCAGGAGGTGGAAGAAAGAGCTAAATAAGTTTGTCGAAAATAATGAGACACCAGAATTCAAGGGCAGATATGAGAAGATCAGAGATCACTGGCCCGCATTTGTGGCCCACAAGACATCGGAAAAGAGTAAGAAGATGTCGGCGACAAACAAGCAAAATGCTGCAAAGAAGAAGCATCACCATCGCACGGGGTCAGGTGGCTACCTCATAGCCCGGCCTAAATGGGCCAAGACTGAGAATGATCTGGTTGATAAAGGGATCGAACCAGAGATAATTAACTGGCCAGACCGTTGCCGGACTTGGTTCTTCGGGGCTGGCGGAACCTTGGACCCTGTAACAGGGAAGTGCATTTGGACGAATGATCAAATGGGCATACCAGTCACGAAGCTTCAGCACTATATCGAAGTAGCGCAGCAAGGGACGTTCCTTCCAGACAGAGAGAACGACGAGCTCACAATGGCCCTCGGGAATCCTGGGCACCGTGGACGGACACGAGGCACACCAGGCTCCATTCCGTGGAAGGTTGGGTTTCCGGACGCAGGCGGTTACAAATCCCATGAGAGGAGGAAAAAGTGCAGCAGACCCAAATGCAGGCGCTGCAAGCAAGGGTACAAGCGATAGAGGAACGAGAAGCAAATCGCAGCAAATGTACTGCCGACGCTTCCCCCGAAGCTACCTTGCCTTCTCAGCAGAGAAGCAGCGTGGCTTCCATCGAGCTGCTTCAGTCGGAGCATGCCTTGACGGCTCCTGCCAGCTATCCCGTGGATCCTATCACGGAATCTCAAAATTGCCACCGTATGACGCAATGGATGAATTTGAAGGTCAAGGCGGCTGTTGGCTCTGTTTATCCTACTGAACCCGGCGCAACTTTTCACTGCCGGCCGATTCCAGAAGGATATGCTAGGGTGATGGTGGATGAAATAACGGAGGGATTTGAGGACCTCCAGCTTGACCACCCTACTGGTGAAGGGGAGACTCGGCTGGGTTCTGCTCTGAAGACTCCATGCCTATGGCGGAAGGAGTTCATCAACCTTCCGAACTAGATGCCTCCGCCTCCTCCTCCTCCTCCGGCGAGTGACGATCAGGGCCCTCGGACGGCTCCTTCTCCGGCGCGTGGTGGCACTCCGCCTCCTGCTCCGCCTGCGCCAGCGCGCCCGAGCAGCCAGCCTCCTCCTTCTCCGCCTCGTCAGCAAGGGCGGAAGAGACCCGCCGCCGCTCCGGCAGCTGCTCCACCGTGTCATAGTCCTTCTCCTCCGCCTCATAAGCAAGTAAAGAAGACAGCCGCTCCGTCTGTTCGGCCGGCGTCTAGCAGTACAGCCAGAGGCGGGAGGACATACAGATTCGGTCCTTCTCTGAAGAGTCCACAGAAGTTACCATACGAGAGGACCCCGGAGGAGAACGCGAAGATCGCGCGAACCGAAGTGGATGACTGGTTTCAAGGGTTGAAAGCAAAGAGACATCCACCTCCGGAGGAGAAGGTAGATCCGGTGAAAGTGAAGCGCACTCTGGCTGCCCTGGCAAAACCACCCAAGTCTCCGCCGAAAGGCAACTATGAGCGCATTATTGCAAAGACATGGGCCGAAGCGGAGCGCTCGGGAAGTACAGTCAGTGATAAAAGGCTGAAAGAACGACAAGCAGCTGGGAAACAAATTGCCCAGCTCAGCGAACAAGCGAAGCAATCGTGCCCCCCTCTCAAGGTGCCTAGCGACATCGTCGATCCGAGGATGGTGCCCGGTTATTGCAATGTTGGCGATTACCTGCCCGACGATGTACATTATGATCCCATGGAGGTGCAGATACACAGATACGAGTACGGGAAGCCTCTCGTCAAAGATGAAAAATCATTAACAATGATGATGCGAAGATTGCATGATTGGTACTTGAAAATCTGCAGAGAGTCTGGGGGGAGGAGTACTTTGTATGCGAGAGTTAAACCGTAGCATGACCTCGTTGGAATTGAACGGTTGCCTATTCCATTTGAGGAGTTCTATCAGTTTTTCAATCAATTGGCCCTCGATAAAACAACGGTCACCTGCTACTGTCTGTAAGTACTACTACTTCTGTCATTAAGTCTCTCTATATAGCTCATCTCTTTCATTGCATGTATTTATAATTATCCTCACTATATTATGCAGATTGAAGATCGCCGAATTGAAGAAAAGACAAATCGGTGATATTGGGTTCGTTAACACATATCATAGATGCAATTGAGGTTGAACATCGTCCCGAAGATACCGAGGCCAACTTGCTACGATCATTCAAAAAAAATGAAAACAAAGATATAATACTCTTTCCTTACAACTTCAAGTGAGTGTTACTGTCTTGTGCATATTCGATTTCCCTTATATATTAGTCCAGGTTATAGTAATGTAATTGATGAGTTATGCATGCATGCGCAGGTACCACTATATTCTCCTAGAGATTAGGCTTGAGCAGGAAGTAGTAACTGTCTTGGACTCTAAACGAAAAGATCCCCAGGAGTATGCGGACATGACTGAAATCCTCAAGAAGTAAGTTAAATCGATCATTATCCACCATATCAGCAACTTTGTTCATTTCCTGATATCAAGTAATTGTTTTCTTTGTCCGGCAGGGTTTGGAGAAAATTCACCAGAAAAGTTCCGGGACTGCAGAAGGAGCTGCAATTTAGACACCCGAAAGTAAGTACTATAGTAGCATGTTCCGCGCATCTCCTAGTGATTCAAGCGCTAGTTTCATCAATACTATTTAGCATTCTTGCTTATCAGTTCGATTGACCTCTATTTCTTGTAAAGTGGTTGTGGCAGGAACAAGGGAATGATTTCTGTGGATACTACGTCTGCGAGTCCATCCGCCACACGACCTGTGAGCGGGGCGGGTACTCTGACGAACAATATGAAGTGCGTAAATAACAATATTCACAATTTTATTTTATTACCATCATTTGTGTTGAGTTTCATTCATTCATATATATATATGTATTGACCCCCTTCTTGAAATTAGATGTTTCGGAAGCGGGATGAACTCCTAGCACCAACTCGCATGTGAGCAATTCAAGAGGAACTGGCGGCATTCTTTCTTGACCACGTGATCGCTGAAGACGGAGAATACTATGTGGACCATGAGTCCGTATGATTATATTTGTAAGAGATAATTATTGTATATATGTAGCCGGTAGTGTCGGATAGATATACGAGAACTTGTGGTTTGACCAATCTCTCGGAGAAGGAGAGGTGGTCGATATCACTTCTCTCTGTATGCATATATGTTCATGCATGACGATCTTCTGTTTCCTTCGTTTGCTTACTAGCTAGCTAGCATGTCTAGTCCTCTCTATACGTATGTATAGTACGTAGCATCGACCAAGCACGGACATAAGAGAGGACACTTCTCTCTATTAATTATAGCTAGCTAACACAATATATGAAACACCTAAATTAACCCCCCAAAACCCCCAAACCCCCCCCCCCTTCAAAAAAACAAAAACCCCAGCCACAGAAATGTTGACGCATGGAGGCCTATTGGTCCCGGTTGGTGGAACCAACCGGGACCAAAGGCCCTCCTGCCTGGGCTCAACGCGCAGGCCACATGGAGGCCCATCTGTCCCGGTTCTGAATTGAACCGGGACTAAAGGGTCAGGGCATTAGTACCGACCCTTTAGTCCCGGTTCAGGAACCGGGACAAAAGGCCCTTATGAACCGGGACAACAGGCCCTTTTTCTACTAGTGAAGCCCACCTGGCCGGGTACTGTAGCAGCCAGCTAGGTAAAGCCAGCCCAGCCCACTAGGGGCTCCTCCCTGTCGTCTTCCACCTCCTGCCAGTGGGCAGGAGGGCGTGTGGCCGCCGTGCGTGCACACGCGCCCCGGCCACCCCTGCTTGCCGCTCCCCCTCGACGCCCTGGCCTTCTCTGGTGACGCCATGCAGACCCCCTGGCCCTCTCTCACCCTCCCCATATCCATCCCCCTCCTCTGCTCTCTCCGCGCAGCAGCCGAGCGCGCCTGTCGCCACCATTCCCCGTTGCAGCGACCACAGCCTTCCCCGTGCCTCTCCGACATGACCCCGAGCTCTGCCACGATGTCGTCGTCCTCTCCATCGAGTCACGCGGCGCCAGAAGCTCTGCTGCATCTCCAATGCAGTCGTTTCCGACCTCGGGTGCCGGTGATGCCCGCCGTCGATTCGCCGGACCCCGTGCCTCCCCTGCCTCGCCAGCAGCACCAGAAGAACCGCGGTGAGCCGCTGCACCATTTCCCCCATGCCCCACTGCCTAATTCGCCCCTAGCCGCATCAACCACCGGAGCCGAGCGCTCCCCGCCGTCAGCCATGTCGCCGCCGCGGTTGCAACACCCGCACGTCGCACCAGAGCACGTAGGCGTGCCCAGCGCTTCCTTAGGAAGCCGCAGACCCCACCAGTTCGTCTCGAAATGCACCGTAGCGCATAACCGTTGGTGCCCGAGCTTCGGCCGCTGCCACGAGCTATGCTCCGGCGAGCTCCGGCGCCCCCGCGGCCTCCCACTTACCTCCCTAGATTCGGGCGAGCCCGGGCTACGCTCCGGTGCCCTCAGCCGCTGCCCCGTCGCCTTTAGCGCAAGTCCGGTGCGCTACCGCCGCCGCTTTGGTCGCCGCTGGCCAAACCCCGGCGGGCTGACATGGTCACTTAGTTAGGCACTAATCACCACTAATCCCTCTCTAACAGACACTGATAGGCGGGCCCCGCAGCGGGTCAAATCCCGGTCAACACGGGATTAACTCCCAGTTAACAGTGAGCCAATGGCATGTGGGACCCGGTCGTCAGGTTTGACCTAGTCAGTGTTAGTTGACTCGCTGACGTCATGCTTGCACAACGCTGACGCAGTTAAACATTTTCTGGATTTAAAATAATTCAAAAAATTCCAGAAAATGTTTAAAACTTCAAAAATTCATAGAAAATCAACCATAACTCCAAATGAAATATTTTATATATGAAAAATGATCAGAAAAATTCAATCTATCCATCTGTACATTTCTCATGCATGTTTGAACAACTTACAGCCACTGTATATGACAATTTGAATTAATGGCATTTAAGAAAGCACATATGGACTTTGAATTTGAACCTAGTGTTCAAACCAACTCCATTTAACTTGTTGCTAGTTGCATTAGCTCAATCAACAGCATATTGCCATGTCATGATCATGCATCATATTGTTGCATCGCATTGATTGTGTTCTTCCTTGTTTGCCGATATTGTTCTGTTTGAAATATGCCCTAGAGGCAATAATAAATTAGTTATTATTATTATTTTTCATTGTTCATGATAATCGTTTATTATCCATGCTAGAATTGTATTGACAGGAAACTTAGATACATGTGTGGATATATAGACTACACCATGTCCCTAGTAAGCCTCTAGTTGACTAGCTCGTTGATCAATAGATGGTTACGATTTCCTGACCATGGACATTGGATGTCGTTGATAACTGGATCACATCATTAGGAGAATGATGTGATGGACAAGACCCAATCCTAAGCCTAGCACAAGATCGTGTAGTTCGTATGCTAAAGCTTTTCTAATGTCAAGTATCATTTCCTTAGACCATGAGATTGTGCAACTCCCGGATACCGTAGGAGTGCTTTGGGTGTGCCAAACGTCACAACGTAACTGGGTGTCTCTAAAGTTACACTACGGGTATCTCCGAAAGTGTCTGTTGGGTTGGTACAAATCGAGACTGGGATTTGTCACTCCGTGTAACGGAGAGGTATCTCTGGGCCCACTCGGTAGGACATCATCATAATGTGCACAATGTGACCAAGGAGTTGATCACGGGATGATGTGTTACGGAACGAGTAAAGAGACTTGCCGATAATGAGATTGAATAAGGTATCGGGATACCGACGATCGAATCTCAGGCAAGTATCGTACCGATAGACAAAGGGAATTGTATACGGGATTGGTTGAATCCTTGACATTATGGTTCATCCGATGAGATCACCATGGAGCATGTGGGAGCCAATATGGGTATCCAGATCCTGTTGTTGGTTATTGACCAGAGAGTTGTCTCGGCCATGTCTGCATGACTCCCGAACTCGTAGGGTCTACACACTTAAGGTTCGATGACGCTAGGGTTATAGGGAAAGTATGTACGCGGTTACTGAATGTTGTTCGGAGTCCCGGATGAGATCCCGGACGTCACGAGGAGTTCCAGAATGGTCCGGAGGTAAAGATTTATATATGGGACGTCCCGTTTTGGTCACCGAAAAGGTTTCGGGTGCTATCGGTAACGTACCGGGACCACCGGGAGGTTCCCGGGGGTCCACCGGGTAGGGCCACCAGCCCTAGAAGGCTGTGTGGGCCAAGTGTGGGAGGGGACCAGCCCCAGGTGGGCTGGTGCGCCCCCCCCCCCCAAGTCCCAAGGCGCAAGGGAGAGTGGGAGGGGGCAAACCCTAGGTCCAGATGGGCCTTAAGGCCCACCCTAGGTGCGCCCCCCCTCCCCCCCCCCTTGGCCGCAACCCTAGATGGGTTTTGGGGCTGCCGCCACCCCTAGGGAGGGAACCCTAGATGGGGGCGCAGCCCCTCCCCTTCCCCTATATATACTTGAGGTATTGGGGGCTGCAAGACACACGATTCGATCTCCCTCTTGGCGCAGCCCTACCTCTCTCCCTCCTCGTCTCTCGTAGTGCTTGGCGAAGCCCTGCTGGAGTTCCGCGCTCCTCCACCACCACCACGTCGTCATGCTGCTGCTGGACGGAGTCTTCCCCAACTTCTCCTTCTCCCCTTGCTGGATCAAGGCATAGGAGACATCACCGGGCTGCATGTGTGTTGAACGCGGAGGCGCCATGGTTCGGCGCTTAGATCGGAATCAACCGCGATCTGAATCGCTACGAGTACGACTCCTTCATCCGCGTTCTTGCAACGCTTCCGCTTAGCGATGTACAAGGGTATGTAGATGCACTCCCCTTCCACTCGTTTCTAGATTACTCCATAGATTGATCTTGGTGTTGCGTAGAAAATTTTAAATTTCTGCTACGATCCCCAACATGTTCCCCCTCAGTAGACGTTGATCCGGCGATGAGTTCGATGACACCGACGAAGAGCTATACTATCTTCAGAAGTGCCAGGCAAGCAAAAACCCCTTGTTCATTCCGATACAATCCCACTCTCTCGCTCCTACTCTCTTTTACTGCATTAGGACAACACCGATTCAACTTTTACATGTTGCGGTAGTTGAACCCCTTTCCTCTGCATGACATGTCTTTGCCACAGTAAATAGACGAAACCCACTAGCATGAGTACGAGTTGTTTGAGCCCTGATGTGCCTACTCATTCATGCTTGTTTGTCATGCCTGCTACTGCTTAGAGTTGAGTCAGGTCTGATTCATCGGGGATGAATTGGAACGTTGTGAACATGTCCTACCGTTGAGAGCTAAGTGTGTGAACACGATTTGGTAAAGGTAGCGATGAGAGGCCATGTAGGAGTACATGGTGGGTTGTCTCATTGCAGCCGTCCTCAGGAACTGAGTTCTGTGGGTTTTCTCATTGACGCCGTCGTGCTGCTGCTGGACGGAGTCTTCCCCAACCTCTCCTTCTCCCCTTGCTGGATCAAGGCGTAGGAGACGTCACCGGGCTGCATGTGTGTTGAACGCGGAGGCGCCGTGGTTCGGCGCTTAGATCGGAATCAACCGCGATCTGAATCGCTACGAGTACGACTCCTTCATCCGGGTTCTTGCAACGCTTCCGCTTAGCGATCTACAAGGGTATGTAGATGCACTCCCCTTCCCCTTGTTGCTAGATTACTCCATAGATTGATCTTGGTGATGCGTAGAAAATTTTAAATTTGTGCTACGGAACCCAACAGTGGCATCATGAGCTAGGTCTATGCGTAGTTTCTATGCACGAGTAGAACACAAAGCAGTTGTGGGCGTCGATATTGTCAGTTTACTTGCCGTTACTAGTCTTATATTGATTCAGCGGCATCGTGGGATGAAGCGGCCCGGACCGACCTTACACGTACGCTTACGTGAGACTGGTTCCACCGACTGACATGCACTAGTTGCATAAGGTGGCTAGCGGGTGGCTGTCTCTCCCACTTTAGTCGGATCGGATTCGATGAAAAGGGTCCTTATGAAGGGTAAATAGAAATTGGCATATCACGTTGTGTTTTTCGCGTAGGTAAGAAACGTTCTTGCTAGAAACCTATAGCAGCCACGCAAAAACTTGCAACAACAATTAGAGGACGTCTAACTTGTTTTTGCAGCATATGCCTTGTGATGTGATATGGCCAAAATGATGTGATGTATGAGATTGATCATGTTCTTGTAATAGGAATCATGACTTGCATGTCGATGAGTATGACAACCGGCAGGAGCCATAGGAGTTGTCTTAATTTATTTATGACCTGCGTGTCAACATAAACGTCATGTAATTACTTTACTTTATTGCTAAAGCGTTAGCCATAGTAGTAGAAGTAATAGATGACGAGACAACTTAAAGAAGACACGATGATGGAGATCATGATGATGGAGATCAGGGTGTCATGCCGGTGACAACGATGATCATGGAGCCCCGAAGATGGAGATCAAAAGGAGCAAAATGATATTGGCCATATCATGTCACTATTTGATTGCATGTGATGTTTATCATGTTTTACATCTTATTTGCTTAGAACGATGGTAGCTTAAATAAGATGATCCCTCACTAAAATTTCAAGAAAAGTGTTCCCCCTAACTATGCACCTTTGCGAAGGTTCGTTGTTTCGAAGAACCACGTGATGATCGGGTGTGATAGATTCTAACGTTCGAATACAACGGGTGTTGACAAGCCTAGCATGTACAGACATGGCCTCGGAACACATGTGAAACACTTAGGTTGACTTGACGAGCCTAGCATGTACAGACATGGCCTCGGAACACGGAAGACCGAAAGGTCGAACATGAGTCGTATAGAAGATACGATCAACATGAGATGTTCACCGTTGATGACTAGTCCGTCTCACGTGATGATCAGACACGGCCTAGTCGATTCGGATCATGTTTCACTTAGATGACTAGAGGGATTTCTATCTGAGTGGGAGTTCATTAAATAATTTTATTAGATGAACTCAATTATCATGAACATAGTCTAAATTGTCTTTGCAAATATGTTGTAGAGAAATAGCTCATGTTGTAGCTCCCTATTTCAATACGTTCCTAGAGAAAGATTAAGTTGAAAAATATTGTAAGCAATGATGCGGACTAGGTCCGTAGTCCGAGGAGTGTCCTCACTGCTACACAGAAGGCTTACGTCTTTGATGCACCGCTCGATGTGCAAACCCCTACAAAGTCGTCTGTGGATGTTGTGAACATCAGACAGACCCATCCTGATGACTACTTGATAGTTTAGTGCACCATACTTTACGGCTTAGAATCGGGATTCCAATGACGTTTTGAACGCCATAGAACATATGAGATGTTCCAATAGCTGAAATTGGGATTTCAGGCTCATGCCCGTGTTGAGAGGTGTGAGACCTCTAACAAGTTCTTTTGCCAACAAGATGGAGGAGAATAGCTCAGCTAGTGGGCATGTGCTCAGAATGTCTGGGTGCTACAATCATTTAAATCAAGTGGGAGTTAAACTTCCAGATAAGATAGTGATTGATAGAGTTCTCTAGCCACTATCACTAAGCTACTAGATCTTCGTGATGAACTACGACATGCAAGGGATGGAGTTGATCCCGGAGCTGTTCGCGGTGCTTAAGACCGCAAAAGGTAGAAATCAAGAAGGAGCATCAAGTGTTGATGGTTTAACAAGACCACTAGTTTCAAGAAGGGCAAGGGCTAGAAGGGAAACTTCATGAATGGCAAACCAGTTACCAATCAAGTGAAGGAACCCAAGGTTGAACCCAAACCCGAGACTAAGTGCTTCTATTGTAAGGGGAATGGTCACTGGTAGCGGAACTACCCCAAATACATGGTAGATAAGAAGGCTGGCAACTTCAACAAAGTATATGCGTGTTATTAATGTGTACCTCACTAGTACTCCTGGTAGCACCCGGGTATTGTATACCGGTTCAGTTACTATTGTTGGTGACTTGAAGCAAAAGCTACGAACTAAACGGAGACTGGCTAAGGGCGAGGTGACGATGTGTGTTGGAAGTGTTTCCAAAGTTGATGAGATCACCATCGCACGCTCCATCTGCCTTCGGGATTAGTATTGAACCTAGATAAATGTTATCAGGTGTCTACGTTGAGCATGAATATGATTAGATCATGTTCATTGAAATACGGCTATTCATTTAAGTTAGAGAATAATGGTTATTCTGTTTACATGAATAATACCTTTCATGGTCATGCACCCTATGTGAATGGTTCATTGAATCTCGGTCGTGGTAATACACATGTTCACGCCAAAAGATGTAGAGTTAATAATGATAGTACCACTTTCTTGTGGCACTGCCGCTTAGGTCATATTGGCGTGAGATTCATGAAGAAACTCCATGTCGATGGATGTTTGGAGTCACTTGATTTTAATCGCTTGACACATGCGAGCCATGCCTCTTGGGCAGGATGACTAAGACCCCATTTTCAGGTACAATGAAACGGGCAAGTGACTTGTTGGAAATCATACATGCTAATGCGTGTGATCCAATGAGAATTGAAGCGTGCGGTGGATATCGCTTTTTCTCATCTTCACTGGCGATTTGAGTAGATATAGGTATATTTACTTAATGAAGCACAAGTCTGAAACGTTTGAAAAGTTCAAGCGATTTCAGAGTGAAGTTAAGAACCATCATAACAAGAAGATCAAATTCCTACGATTTGATCGACGAGAATTTCTGAGTTATGAGTTTGGCAATCACTTAAGACATTGTGGAATTGTTTCATAGTTGAAGCCACCTGGAACACCACAGGGTAATGGTGTGTCCGGACGTCGTAATAGAACCTTATGAGATATGGTGCGATCTATGATGTCTCTTATCGATCTACCATTTTCATTTTGAGGTTATGTGTTAGAGACAGCTGGATTCACTTTAGATAAGACACCATCTAAGTCCGTTGAGACGACGTCGTATGAACATTGGTTTGGCAAGAAACCAAAGTTGTCATTTCTTAATGTTTGGGGCTGCGATGCTTAAGGCTTCAGCCGGAGAAGCTCGAACCCAAAGCGGACAAACACATCTTCATAGGATACCCAAAGGTGACAGTTGGGTATACCTTCTATCTCAGATCTGAGGGAAAATTGTTTGTCGCTAAGAATGGGTCCTTTCTCGAGAAGGAGTTTCTCTCAAAAGAATTGAGTGGGAGGAAGATAGAACTTGATGAGGTTATCGAACCTTTACTTCAACCAAAGAGTGATGCAACACAGAAAGATGTTTTCTGTGGAGCCTACGTCTGTTGAATAGGAAGTTAATTATAGTGATCATAAAGCTTCGGATCAAGTTGCTATTGAACCTCGTAGGTCGACAAGGATATGAACTGCTCCTGAGTGGTACGGTAATCATGTCTTAGATATCATGTTGTCAGACAACAATGAACCTACGAGCTATGGAGAAGTGATGGTGTGCCCGTATTCCGACAAATGGTTAGAAGCCATGAAATCCGAGATAGGATCCATGTATCAGAACAAAGTATGGACTTTGGTGGACTTGCCCGATGATCGGCGAGCCATTGAGATAAGTGGATCTTCAAGAAGAAGAAGACGAACGTGGGCGGTAATGTTACCGTCTATGAAGCTCGACTTGTGGGAAAGAGTCTTTTCACAAGTTCAAGGAGTTGACTACGATGAGAATTTCTCACCCGTAGCGAAGCTTAAGTCCGTCGGAATCATGTTAGCATTAGCTGTATTTTTCTATTATGAAATCTGATATATGGATGTCAAAACAAGTTTTCTTACCAGTTTTCGTAAGAAAAAGTTGTATGTGATACAATAAAAGGTTTTGTCGATCCTAAGGATGCTAAAAGGTATGCTGGCTCCAGCAATCCTTCTATGGACTAGAGAAAGCATCTCGGGGTCAGAATATATGCTTTGATGGACTGATCAAAGCTTTTAGGTTTATACAATGTTTGCTAGAAACTTGTATTTACAAGAAAGTGAGTGGGAGCACTACAACATTTCTGATAAGTATATGTGGATGACATATTGTTGATTCAAAATGATGTAGAATTTCTGGAAAGCATAAACGGTCGTTTGAAGAGTGATTTTCAAAGGAAGACCTGGATAAAGCTATTTACATATTAGGCATCAGGATCTATAGAAATAGATCAAGACGCCTGATGATACTTTCAAAGGACGCACACCTTGACATGTTTTTGGAGGAGTTCAAAATAGATCACTCAAAGAAGGGGTTCTTACCTGAGTTGTGAGGTGTGAAGTTGAGTAAGACTCGAAGCTTGACCACGGCAGAAAAAAGAGGATGGACGAAGGTCGTCCCCTATGCTCTTGTCATAGGCTCTATACGGTATGCCATGCTGAGTACTGCACCTGATGTGTGCCTTGCCACATGTCTGGCAAGAGGGTACAAAGGTGATCTAGGAGTAGATCACCAGATGGCGGTCAAAATTATCCTTAGAGGAATAAGGAAATGTTTCTTGGTTATGGAGATGATAAAGAGTTCGACGTAAAGAGTTACGTCGATGCAAGCTTAACACCTATTCGGATAGCTCTGAGTAGAGATACCGGATACGTATAATGGAGCAACAATTTGGAATAGCTCCAAGTGGAACGTGGTAGCAGCATCTATGATATGACATAAAGTTTTGCGAAATACATAGGGATCTGAGTATGGCAAGACCCGTTGACTACAACCTCCCTCACAAGCATAACAAGATCAAACCCAGAACTCATTGAGTGTTAATCACATAGTGATGTGAACTAGATTATTGAGTCTAGTAAACTCTTTGGATGTTGGTCACATGGTGATGTGACCTGTGAGTGTTAATCACATGGCGATGTGAACTAGATTATTGACTCTAGTGCAAGTGGGAGACTATTGGAAATATGCCCTAGAGGCAATAATAAATTAGTTATTATTATTATATTTCATTGTTCATGATAATCGTTTATTATCCATGCTAGAATTGTATTGATAGGAAACTCAGATACATGTGTGGATACATAGACAACACCATGTCCCTAGTAAGCCTCTAGTTGACTAGCTCGTTGATCAATAGATGGTTACGGTTTCCTGACCATGGACATTGGATGTCGTTGATAACTGGATCACATCATTAGGAGAATGATGTGATGGAAAAGACCCAATCCTAAGCCTAGCACAAGATCGTGTAGTTCGTATGCTAAAGCTTTTCTAATGTCAAGTATCATTTCCTTAGACCATGAGATTGTGCAACTCCCGGATACCGTAGGAGTGCTTTAGGTGTGCCAAACGTCACAACGTAACTGGGTGCTATCGGTAAGGTTTCGGGCGCTATCGGTAAGGTTTCGGATATATGGGAAGTCCCGTTTTGGTCACCGGAAAGGTTTCGGGTGCTATCGGTAACATACTGGGACCACCGGAAGGGTCTCGGGGGTCCACCAAGTGGGGCCACCAGCCCTAGAAGGCTGCGTGGGCCAAGTGTGGGAGGGGACCAGCCCCAGGTGGGCTGGTGCGCCCCCCCACCAAGGCCCAAGGCGCAAGGGAGAGTGGGAGGGGGCAAACCCTAGGTCCAGATGGGCCTTAAGGCCCACCCTAGGTGCGCCCCCCTCTCCCCCCCCCCTTGGCCGCAACCCTAGATGGGTTTTGGGGCTGCCGCCACCCCTAGGGAGGGAACCCTAGATGGGGGCGCAGCCCCTCCCCTTCCCCTATATATACTTGAGGTATTGGGGGCTGCAAGACACACGATTCGATCTCCCTCTTGGCGCAGCCCTACCTCTCTCCCTCCTCGTCTCTCGTAGTGCTTGGCGAAGCCCTGCTGGAGTTCCGCGCTCCTCCACCACCACCACGCCGTCATGCTACTGCTGGACGGAGTCTTCCCCAACCTCTCCTTCTCCCCTTGCTGGATCAAGGCGTATGAGACGTCACCGGGCTGCATGTGTGTTGAACGCGGAGGCGCCATGGTTCGGCGCTTAGATCGGAATCAACCGCGATCTGAATCGCTACGAGTACGACTCCTTCATCCGCGTTCTTGCAACGATTCCGCTTAGCGATCTACAAGGGTATGTAGATGCACTCCCCTTCCCCTCGTTGCTAGATTACTCCATAGATTGATCTTGGTGATGCGTAGAAAATTTTAAATTTCTGCTACGATCCCCAACATGTTCCCCCTCAGTAGACGTTGATCCGGCGATGTGTTCGATGACACCGATGAAGAGCTATACTATCTTCAGAAGTGCCAGGCAAGCAAAAACCCCTTGTTCATTCCGATACAATCCCACTCTCTCGCTCCTACTCTCTTTTACTGCATTAGGATAACACCGATTCAACTTTTACATGCTGCGGTAGTTGAACCCCTTTCCTCTGCATGACCTGTCTTTGCCACAGTAAATAGACGAAACCCACTAGCATGAGTACGAGTTGTTTGAGCCCTGATGTGCCTACTCATTCATGCTTGTTTGTCATGCCTGCTACTGCTTAGAGTTGAGTCAGGTCTGATTCATCGGGGATGAATTGGAACATTGTGAACATGTCCTACCGTTGAGAGCTAAGTGTGTGAACACGATTTGGTAAAGGTAGCGATGAGAGGCCATGTAGGAGTACATGGTGGGTTGTCTCATTGCAGCCGTCCTCAGGAACTGAGTTCTGTGTTTGTGATCCATGAACAGTTACTACCACACATTGGGCTCCGGGCGCTCCAAGCTCTCTCGACTTATTAATCAACATGATCTCTGTCCAGGAGTTGCAACTAGTTTCTGGTGTTTGTAGGTAGTGTTAGTAGTCTACCAGGTGGCACCCGGTACAGGTGGGCTTGGGACAGACTAGGCACAGTGGCCCGGTGTACCAAGTGGCACCCGGATGGTGGGCTTGGGAACCCTGTACACATCGTTTGGGGCCGTGAGTGACACCCCGGCCGGATCTCCTTGCGGATGGAACCCGAATATGCGATAAACCTGGACGAGAGACTTGTATGGTTAGTCAGGTCGTGGCCGACACCCTCGCCAGGCTTCCGCTTGAAGGTTGCCGAGATACATGACGTGTACCTGGTGATAAGTGGTGAGTGTGTGTGTGAAGAAGTACACCCCTGCAGGGTTATCATTATCTATTCGAATAGCCGGATTCCTCGGATATGGAAACTTGGACCCCTTGCATAGTTCATAGACAAGTGAAAGTGGATACTCTAAAATGCCCAAGATAAGTGTGAGTGCTATGGATGGCGTTCTCGCAGGGAGACGGGAGCAGATACATAGTGGTGTATTGATATGGTAAATATGTGGACTCGTGTCCGCCACCTCAAAGAGTTACTTGCAGTTGTAGTTCAGGATAGCCACCCAGTCAAAGCTGGCTTGCTGCAGTCAAACTCCACCATCCCCTTTTTTTGATACCGATGCATATGTAGTTAGTTCTGATGTAAGTCTTGCTGGGTACATTTGTACTCATGTTTGCTTATTTTATGTTTTGCAGAGAGACTTCAGTCTCGCTAGTAGTTCCGCGTGGACTTCGACGTTTAGCTTGTTACCTCAGCTACGATCTTGTACCCTTGGGAGGGTCTTGTAGATAGTCAGGCTTCTCAGCCTTCTTCATTTATAGTTGTCTGTACTCAGACAAGTTAAGCTTCTGCATGTGCGTGTTGCTTGTATGCTTTGTATGTTGGGTCATGAGACCTATGTTTGTAATATCTTGCTCCTCGGAGCCTAATGAATAAATACTTGAGTCGTAGAGTTATGTTGTGATGCCATGTTGTATTTACACATATCGAGCATATTGTGTGTATGATTGAAATGCTTGGTATGTGTGAGATCCGACAACCTAGTTGTTTATCCTGGGTAGCCTCTCTTATGGGGAAATGTAGTCTTGTGCTTCCATGAGCCATATTAGTCCGCTACAGCCCGGTTCACCGGAGTCCTGCTAGCCCAGCACTACTGCTCCGAAACACTTGACTGGCCGGCATGTGATTCACTTCGTTCTTGTGTCTGTCCCTTGGAGGAAATGTCACGCGGTGACATCCGGAGTCCTGCCTAGCCTGCTACAGCCCGGTTCACCGGAGTCCTGTTAGCCCAGTGCTATAGCCCGGATTAGCACACTGCTGACCGACATGCTCGATGTTGATTCATGTATTCCTGTCCCCGTAAGTTAGTGCCACTTTGGGTTCACGACTAGTCATGTCGGCCCAGGTTCTTTGTCATATGGATGCTAGCGACACTATCATATACGTGAGCCAAAAGGCGCAAACGGTCTCGGGCCAGGTAAGGTGGCACCCGTGGGAATACCGTGCGTGAGGCCGCAAAGTGATATGATGTGTTGCATGCTAGATCGGTGTGACTTAGAATCGGGGTCCTGACAATCTGGCGATGAAGGAAGTGATGACAGTGGTGAGGATGAGGATGAGGATGAAGAAGAAGATGCTGGTGATGAAGAGGATTCAAGTGATAATGACTTCCATAATATGTCGGCAATGGACTAGGAGCAAAGTGATGACGATGAGGCTGTTGTAGAAGAAGATGAAAAGGATGATGTGAAAGATAAAGAACAAGTTATTGGTAACAAAGTTATGAAAACAAATGCACAAAATTTGAAGATAGTAACTAACACAAAGCAAAAACCGCATGGCAAGGATGAAGATCTTCCTTTCGTGATAGAAGCACCAAATAACTTACAAGATCTATGATCTTTGGTAGATGGTCGCTCAGAAACTAAAATAGTTGAGATTATAAGCCGGATACGTACTTGCAATTCTATAAGGTTAGGGTTTGGTTGATTTCGTTGGCGAGATGGTTTTGAGTCGGCCTGTGCCTAGCCCAATTGCCAGAGTATATGGAAGGAAACTGATCAACAAAATCTCTTATAATTGCGTAACTGGCTCCATGCATGTAGGGACATCCCAGAACATTTTCTTTTTCCAGAAAAGTTAGGATGTTTTCTATAGCTATATGGCCGGCACAGTTCTATTTAAGGTCAATCATAAATTTGGGTAGGTTTATAGAGAAGTATCAACATCTACATTACCAGTAAATACATTATGGAATATATTTTCAATAACATGCTTATTTATTTATTTTGCGAGAAAACTTCTGATCTATTCATCAACTGCCAAGGAAGTACAAAGAAATTGGGTCGCATGTTTAGTTTGATGCTAAAACTTTCAAATACGATTTTGTGGTCACCTAACTTGACTCAAACATGTAGATACGATCACAATACATGTATGCATGTGTATCCATGTGTATGACATCACCTGTGTGTCCGCCAGGAGTCGAACCCATGACAAACTGTTTAACACAAAATACCCTAGCCACTACAACATTCAGGACATGAATTCTGATTTGGATAAGGGAATTATATATACTCAAAGAAAACGCAAGTGAAGCTTAAATAGGTTGTGGATACTCGGCCCATTTTGGGCGCGCTATTTTTTTCAATATATTTGTCAATTTAAGTAATAAATTTATGTTCAAATATTTGTGTGTTAAAAATATTCTCCATACATGCAATAATTAAAACTTAGAAAACACTTAAAAATAAATCTGTGTATAAAACTTTTAGTAAAAAATAAGTAATAAAAACATTCAAGATATTTATAAAACATAAGTATAAAATTATGTTCAAGTATTTGAGTATTAAAATACAATACATATGAACGATGATTAGTAAAAAATTAAATATAAATATGTGTATTATATAAATTATTGAGTTAATACGGATTGAAAATGTTTATTAAATAAATATGTTTAATGAATCCAAAAATGATATACACTTGCGTCTTATATTTAAATTATAGAAAATGATGAATACAAATATTTACCAAATATTTATGAATATTCAGTTGTGTATAATTTTTTTACTCATGACTTATATTCAAAATATATATAATTTAAATATTAGCCTTGATTGAATGTTATATTGATAGTTAAATTGAAATTATGAACACTTTTAATTATACCAACATTGAACTATACAATTGTGTATAATTACTGAAATGTTTGTAAATTACAATAATATTTTTGAGTTATAGTTTAGAAAAACAAATATGTAATACACACATTTATATAACGCACATGTTTACATACTACTCAGGTTTCACCCGCCAAAAAAAATACTCAGGTTTATAAAATATTTTTTATCTTAAAAAACATGTGCAAAAACAGGCTAGAAAGACAGGTGAAGGTGTAGCATCTGACGATAGCGATGACAGTGGTGAGGGCGAGGATTAGGATGAAGAAGAAGATGCTGGTGATGAAGAGGATTCAAGTGATAATGACTTCCGTAATATGCCGACAAGGGACTGGGAGCAAAGTGATGATGATGAGGTTGATGTAGAAGATGAAAAGGATGATGTCAAAGATAAAGAACAAGCTATTGGTAACAAAGTTATGAAAACAAATGCACAAAATTTGAAGAGAGTATCTAATGCAAAGCAAAAACCGCATGGCAAGGATGAAGATCTTCCTTTCGTGATAGAAGCACCAAATAACTTACAAGATCTATGCTCTTTGGTAGATGGTTGCTCAGAAATTGAAGTAGCTGAGATTATAAGCCGGATACGTACTTGCAATTCTATAAGGCTAGGGTTCGGTCGATTTCGTTGCCAAGATGGATTTGAATCGGCCTGTGCCTAGCCCAACTGCAAGAGTATATGGAAAGAAACTAATCAACAAAATCTCCTACAATTGGGTAACTGGCTCCATGCATGCAGGAACAGTGGCGGAGACAGGGGGTGCCAACAGGGGTCCTGGCCCCCCCTAACATCATGTTGTTCCTACTAAATTACTGATGAACAGTGCAGCATCAGAATTTCTTTACTGATAAACATCTACTTTTCTAAGCTTTGGCCCTCCCCAACCTATTTTAGTATCACTTGGCCCCCCTAATCCAAAGTTTCTGCCTCCGCCACTGTGCAGGAACATCCCAAAACATTTTCTTTTTCCATAAAAGTTAGGATGTTTTCTATAGCTATATGGCCTGCACAGTTCTATTTAAGGTCAATCATAAATTTGACTAGGTTTATAGAGAACGGTTTTGCTAGTTCCCAGCTAGCTGAGAAGTGAGAAATAGTTAGGTGTCAATCACCTCCATACCGTTGGATTAAATGAGCTGAGATTTGTACGTATACAGTTGCCGCACGCTCCTGTTGTCGGTTTTGTTACGTGAGCAATGTTGCAGGGCCTTTGTGTGGTAGTTTTTTTTCTTTGGGACTACTATGGCTTTTCAACGCTAGTTTTTTTCTTCACTTTTTGTTGTTTGTCCTCGGCTATACGCATGTGGGAGAAAAGCTGAAACGAAGCAAGGTTTTTTTTTTCATTTCTTTTTCTTGTTGTTATCATATTTTTTTCTCTCTCTCAATCTGTCCTTTCTTCCACTTTAACCTTTCTTTTTATATGTAAATGCTTGTAACTAATTTATATTTCAATGAGATTTATATTTTTTCTCATTTTTCATTTTTTTCTCATTTGTGTTCTTCTTGTCTTCTCGCAAAAAAAAGTGTTATTCTTGTCTTCTTATCATTATACTTATTTGTTCGCCTTGTGGCGCAGCTTTTTTAGGAGGTTTAGCGGGCCATTTTTAAATCATGTTTCTTGTATATTTGTATTTGCTTGTTAACATGAAGTTTTTAAATGGGTCCCAAATCCAAGTTTTCAAAGGGTTGTAACTGTAAGTTTTCAAAGTGGGTCACATTTGCAAGTTTTCAAGGGGGTCACAAACTGCATTGTTTTCAAATGAGGTCGCAACTATAAGTTTTTTAGGGTGGTCGCAACCGCAAGTTTTCAAGGGGGTTCACAAGTGTAGTTTCAGTTGGGTCGCAACTGCATGTTTTCAAGGGGGCACATGTTCAAGTTTTCAAATGGGGTTGCAACTGCATGTTTTGAGGTCGCAACTACATGTGTTCCAAATGGGGCCGCAACCGCAAGTTTTCAAATGGGTTCGCAATTGCATGTGTTCAAGGGGGTCACAACTTCATGTTTTCAAATGGGGCCGCAACTGTAAGGATTCAAGTGGGGCCGCAACTTCATGTTTTCAAATGGGGCCGCAACTGTAAGTATTCAAGGGGAGTCTCAACTGCATGTGGTCAAGGGTGGTCACGATTACTAGTTTTCAAGTCGGGTCACAACTGCATGTGTTGGGTCGCAACTACAAGTTTTCAAGTGAGGTCGCAACTGCATTTGTTCAAGGGTGCTCGCAACTGGAGGTTTTCAAATAGGGTCACAACTGCAAGTTTTCAAGTGGGGTCGCAACTGCATGTTTTCAAATAAGGGCCGCAACTACATGTGTTCAAGGGGGATGGGGGTCATAACTGCATGTTTTCAAATAGGGATTGCAATTGCATGTTTTCGAATAAGGGTCGCAACTGCATGTGTTCAAGGGGGGTCGCAACTATGTGTTCAAGGGGCTCGCGATTGCATGTTTTTAAAGGGGGTCACAATTGCATGTTTTCAAACAGGGGTCGCAACTGCATGTGTTCAGGGGGGGGGCAAACTGCATTTTTTCAAAGGGGGCGCAGCTAGATGTACTTGCGGGTTTGCGCGCGGGGGGGGGGGGGGGGGGGGTCGCAACTGCAACTTATCTTTCTGCCGGCTGCAATTAACATTTTTTTTAATTTTGCAAACATTTTTCAAATTCTTAATTTTAAAAACTCACTACTATTTTCAAATTGACAAACAATTTGCAAGTTCATGAACAATTTTTAAAAAAGTCTTGAGTATTTTAAAAATTGTCAATTTAAAATTACAGAATAGTTTTTAAAATAGATGAGTATTTTCTAAACATTTTGACTTAAAAATAGTACATTTTGGACATTTTATTTGAAATCTATTTTTTATTTATATTGTACGCAAGTCCAAAGCTTGCTGTCCTTCAAAGAATGCAACTAGTTTTGCCATGTGCTTGCATTTCTTGTATGGCTGGCGCTCATTACGCGTCTTTTCTTTGGAAATTGAGGTTTACCCTCGGCCTCTGCATCATAATGATGCATGCAGCCATCTTATTAAAAGTTCATAAAGTAGCACAAAGTCATAAAAGTATTACAGCTCGCAAGCGAAGCAACGCAAATGAAAAAGAGAAAAGTACACGCTGGCAATCACAACCGGGCCGATAATATGTATGATAAGACTTCTAGAGTCATATCCTGCTATGCGACCGCCATCCGAACCGATTGAATATAGCCCGTGCTACCATCTCTCACTGGTTGTACCCAGTAACCAAAGGCTCCCTGGAGTCCATAGGAGTGAGTAGGGACCACGTACGGATCCAAGCAGTAGCTCTGAAGATGACCTGCAAGAAAGTTAAATTGTATTGTCTATTAAAAATAAAATCATTCCGACAGTTCCATATAGCCCACAAAAACGCACATATTCCAATCCGAATACGAGCCGCAATAGTATGTTCAACCCCAGCTAACCATGTTCCAAACAACGACTCAATATCAACGGGAGGGTTAATGTTGAAGGTTATATGATTCGTTCTCCAAAGCAATTTGACGAGTGAGCATTCAATGAATAAATGTTGTATTGTTTCATCATGATCACAAAAACAACAACGTGAACTGCCTACCCAATGCCTCTTAATTAAGTTGTCCTTGGTGAGAATAACTTGCTTGTGGACAAACCACGTAAAGGTTTTTATACGCAAGGGATTCTTAATCCTCCAGATATGCAACGATCTTGAGATTGGGCCAGAATTAATCAAATCCATATAAAATGATTTCACCGTAAAAATCCCATTTTAGCTAATTTCCATTGATTCGAATCTGGCTGGTCGGAGAGTTGAACATCTATCAATCTCCGAACCAGGTGCATCCAGGCTATCCATCGCTCACCAATTAGCGCATGCCTGATACGTCCATTTTGTATCATGCTTTTATATTGATATTTATTGCAGTATGGGTTGTTATTACACATTGTGTCACAATACTTATGCCAATATCTCTTATTTTACAAGGTTTACATAAAGAGGGAGAATGCCGGCAGCTGGGATTCTGGGCTGAAAAAGGAGCAAATATTAGAGACCTATTCTGCACAGCTCCAAAAGTCTTGAAACTCCACGGAAGACGTTTTCCAAATATATAAAAATTACTGAGAGCAAGAACTTCACCAAGGGGGCCACACCCTGCCCACGAGGGTGGGGGGCGCACCCTACCCCCTGGGCGCGCCCCCTACCTCGTGGGCCCCCTGATGGCCCTCCGGTGACCATCTTCTGCTATATGAAGTCTTTCGATGGGGATAAAATAACAAGCCATCTTCTCGGACGAAACTCCGCCGCCACAAGGCGGAACCTTGGCGGAACCAATCTAGGGCTCTAGTGGAGCTGTTCTGCCGGGAAATCTTCCCTCCCGGAGGGGGAAATCATCGCCATCGTCATCACCAACGCTCCTCTCATCGGGAGAGGGCAATCTCCATCAACATCTTCATCAGCACCATCTCCTCTCAAAACCCTAGTTCATCTCTTGTATCCAATTATTGTCTCCAAGTCCGGGATTGGTGCTAGTAGGTTGCTAGTAGTGTTAATTACTCCTTGTAGTTGTTGCTAGTTGGTTTAATTGGTGGAAGATCATATGTTCAGATCCTATACGCATATTAATACCCCTCTGATTATGAACATGTTTATGCTTTGTGAGTAGTTACATTTGTTCCTGAGGACATGGGAGAAGTCTTGCTATTAGTAGTCATGTGAATTTGGTATTCGTTCGATATTTTGATGAGATGTATGTTGTCTCTCCTCTAGTGGTGTTATGTGAACATCGACTACATGACACTTCACCATTATTTGGGCCTAGAGGAAGGCATTGGGAAGTAATAAGTAGATGATGGGTTGCTAGAGTGACAAAGCTTAAACCCTAGTTTATGTGTTGCTTCGTAAGGGGCTGATTTGGATCCATATGTTTCATGCTATGGTTAGGTTTACCTTAATACTTTTGTTGTAGTTGCGGATGCTTGCAGTATAGGTTAATCATAAGTGGGATGCTTGTCCAAGTAAGGGCAGTACCCAAGCACCGGTCCACCCACATACCAAATTATCAAAGTACCGAACGCGAATCATATGAACATGATGAAAACTAGCTTGACGATATTCCCATGTGTCCTCGGGAGCGCTTTTCTCTATATAAGAGTTTTTCCAGGCTTGTCCTTTGCTACAAAATGGATTGGGCCACCTTGCTGCACCTTATTTACTTTTGTTACTTGTTGCTCGTTACAAACTATCCTATCACAAAACTATCTGTTACCACTTATTTCAGTACTTGCAGAGAATACCTTGCTGGAAACCGCTTATCATTTCCTTCTGCTCCTCGTTGCGTTCGACACTCTTACTTATCGAAAGGACTGCGATAGATCCCCTATACTTGTGGGTCATCAAGACTCTTTTCTGGCACCGTTGCCGGGGAGTGAAGCGCCTTTGGTAGGTGGAATTTGGTAAGGAAAAAATTATATAGTGTGCTGAAATTTACTGTCACTTGTTACTATGGAAAGTAATCCTCTGAGGGGCTTGTTTGGGGTATCTTCACCCCGACTAGTAGAGCAAAGAGTTGCTCCTCAACCTACTCAACCTACTGAAAATGAAAATGTCTGCTTTGAAATTCCTTCGGGTATGGTAGAAAAACTGCTAGCTAATCCTTTTTTAGGAGATGGAACAAAACATCCTGATGAGCATCTAAAATATGTGGATGAAGTTTGTGGACTATTTAAGCTTGTAGGTGTACCCGGAGATGTTGTTAAGAAGAAGGTCTTCCCTTTATCTTTGAAGGGAGATGCATCGACATGGTATAGGCTATGTGATGATATGGGGTCTTGGAATTACAAATGATTGAAATTGGAATTTCATCAGAAGTTTTATCCTATGCATCTTGTTCATCGTGATCGCAATTACATATATAATTTTTGGCCTCGCGAAGGAGAAAGCATCGCTCAAGCTTGGGGGAGGCTGAAATCAATGTTATATTCATGCCCCAATCATGAGCTCTCAAGAGAAATGATTATTCAAAAAATTTATGCTCGGCTATCTGATAACAATCGCACCATGCTTGATACTTCTTGTGCTGGCTCTTTTATGATGAAGACTATTGAATTCAAATGGGATTTATTGGAAAGAATTAAACGCAACTCCGAAGATTGGGACCTCGACAAAGGTAAGGAGTCAGGTATGACACCTAGTTTTGATTGTGTTAAATCTTTTATGGATACCGATATTTTTCGTAAATTTAGCACTAAATATGGACTTGACTCTGAGATAGTAGCTTCTTTCTGTGAATCTTTTGCTACTTATGTTGATCTCCCCAAGGAGGAGCGGTTTAAATATCATCCTCCCATAGAAGTAAAAGTAGTTGCACCTATTAAAGTTGAAGAAAAGATTGTCACTTATAATGATCCAATTGTTCCTACTTCTTATGTTGAGAAACCACCTTTTCCTGTTAGGATAAAGGATCATGCTAAAGCTTCAACTATAGTTCGTAAAAGCAATATTAAAACATATACACCTCCTGAGCAAGTTAAAGTTGAACCTACTATTGCTATTGTTAAAGATCTCTTGTCTGATAATATTGATGGGCATGTTATTTATTTCTGTGATGAAACTGCTAGAATTGCTAAACTGTGTGCTAAAGATAAACCTAGACCTGTGGTAGGCATTCCTGTTATTTCTGTTAAAATAGGAAATCATTGTTATCATGGCTTATGTGATATGGGTGCTAGTTCTAGTGCAGTACCTTATTCCTTATACAAAGAAATTATGCATGATATTGCACCTGCTGAGATGGAATATATTGATGTCACAATTAAACTTGCCAATAGAGATACTATTTCACCAATGGGAATTGTTAGAGATGTTGAAGTCTTGTGTGGGAAAACTAAATATCATGCTGATTTTCTTGTTCTTGGTTCCCCACAAGATAGCTTTTGTCCCATTATATTTGGTAGACCCTTCTTGAACACTGTTAATGCTATCATAGATTGCAAAAGGGATGTTGTTACTATCGGTTTAGATGATATGACTCATGAATTTAATTTCTCTAAATTTAGTAGACAACACCGTGAAGAAGAATTACCTAGTAAGGATGAAATTATTGGTCTTGCTTCTATTGCCGTACCTCCTATTGATCCTTTAGAACAATATTTGGTAGACCATGAAAATGACATGTTTATGAATGAAAGAAGGAAATTAGATGAAGTATTCTTTAAACAAGAACCTATTCTGAAAAACAATTTACCTATTGAAATCCTAGGGATTCCTCCTCCACCCAAGGGTGATCCCGTGTTTGAGCTTAACCCGTTACCTAATACTCTTAAATATGCTTATCTTGATGAGAAAAAGATATATCCTGTTATTATTAGTGTTAACCTTTTAGAGCATGAGGAAGTGAGATTATTGAAAACTTTGAAGAAGCATCGTGCTGCTATTGGGTATACACTTGATGATCTTAAGGGCATTAGTCCCACTCTATGTCAACATAAAATTAATTTGGAAGAAGATGCTAAACCAGTTCGTGATCATCAACGACGGATGAATCCTAAAATGAAAGAAGTGGTAAGAAAGGAAATACTGAAGCTCCTTGAGGCAGGTATAATCTATCCCGTTGCTCATAGTGAGTGGGTAAGCCCTGTCCATTATGTCCCTAAGAAGGGAGGTATTACTGTTGTTCCTAATGATAAAGATGAATTGATCCCTCAAAGAATTATTACAGGTTATAGGATGTTAATTTATTTCCGCAAATTAAATAAGGCTACTAAAAAGGATCATTACCCCTTACCTTTTATCGATCAAATACTAGAAATATTATCCAAACATACACATTTTTGCTTTCTAGATGGTTATTCTGGTTTCTCTCAAATACCTGTGTCAGCTAAGGATCAATCAAAGACTACTTTTACATGCCCTTTTGGTACTTTTACTTATAGACGTATGCCTTTTGGTTTATGTAATGCACCTGCTACCTTTCAAAGATGCATGATGGCTATATTCTCTGACTTTTGTGAAAAGATTTGTGAAGTTTTCATGGATGACTTTTCCGTCTATGGGTCTTCTTTTCATGATTGCTTGAGCAACCTTGATCGAGTTTTGCAGAGATGTGAAGAAACTAATCTTGTCTTGAATTGGGAAAAGTGCCACTTTATGGTTAATGACGGTATTGTCTTGGGGCATAAAGTTTCTGAAAGAGGTATTGAAGTTGATAAAGCCAAAGTTGATGCTATTGAGAACATGCCATGTCCCAAGGACATCAAAGGTATAAGAAGTTTCCTTGGCCATGCCGGATTTTATAGGAGGTTCATTAAGGACTTCTCAAAAATCTCTCGGCCTCTGACTAATTTATTACAAAAAGATATACCATTTGTTTTTTATGATGATTGCGTAGAAGCATTTGAAATACTTAAGAAAGCATTGATCTCTGCACCTATTGTTCAGCCACCTGATTGGAATTTACCCTTTGAAATTATGCGTGATGCTAGTGACTATGCTGTAGGTGATGTTCTAGGACAAAGAGTTGATAAGAAATTAAATGTTATTCAATATGCTAGTAAAACCCTAGACAATGCTCAAAGAAATTATGCTACTACTGAAAAGGAATTCTTAGCAGTTGTATTTGCTTGTGATAAGTTCAGACCTTATATTGTTGATTCTAAAGTACCTATCCACACTGAGCATGCTGCTATTAAATATCTTATGGAAAAGAAAGATGCTAAACCAAGACTTATTAGATGGGTTCTCTTGCTACAAGAATTTGATTTGCATATTGTTGATAGAAAGGGAGCTGAGAACCCCGTTGCAGACAACTTGTCTAGGTTAGAAAATGTGCTTGATGACCCACTTCCTATTGATGACAGCTTTCCTGATGAGAAATTAAATGTCATAAATGCTTCTCATACTGCTCCATGGTATGCTGATTATGATAATTACATTGTTGCTAACTTTATACCACCTATTTTCACATACCAACAAAAGAAAAAGTTCTTCTATGATTTGAGGCATTACTTTTGGGATGACCCACATCTTTATAAAGAAGGAGTAGATGGTGTTATTAGACGTTGTGTACCTGAGCATGAACAGGAACATATCCTACGCAAGTGTCACTCCGAAGCTTATGGAGGACACCATGCTGGAGATAGAACTGCACATAAGGTATTGCAATCTGGTTTTTATTGGCCTACTCTCTTCAAGGATGCCCGTAAGTTTGTCTTATCTTGTGATGAATGTCAAAAAATTGGTAATATTAGTAGACGTCAAGAAATGCCTATGAATTATTCACTTGCTATTGAACCATTTGATGTTTGGGGCTTTGACTATATGGGACCCTTTCCTTCCTCTAATGGATATACACATATTTTAGTTGTTGTTGATTACGTTACTAAGTGGGTAGAAGCTATTCCAACTAGTAGTGCTGATCATAACACTTCTATTAAAATGCTTTAAAAAGTTATTTTTCCAAGATTCGGAGTCCCCAGATATTTAATGACTGATGGTGGTTCACATTTCATTCATGGTGCTTTCCGTAAAATTCTTGCTAAATATGATGTTAATCATATAATTGCATCTCTTTATCACCCTCAGTCTAGTAGTCAGGTAGAATTGAGTAATAGAGAACTCAAATTAATTTTGCAAAAGACTGTCAATACGTCTAGAAAGAATTGGTCCAAGAAATTTGATGATGCATTATGGGCCTATAGAACTGCATATAAAAATCCTATGGGTATGTCTCCGTATAAAATGGTTTATGGAAAAGCATGTGACTTACCTCTCGAACTAGAACACAAGGCTTATTAGGCTATTAAAGAACTCAATTATGATTTTAAACTTGCTGGAGAGAAGAGGTTATTTGATATTAGCTCACTTGATGAATGGAGAACCCAAGCCTGTGAAAATGCCAAGTTGTCCAAAGAAAAAGTTAAAAGATGGCATGATAAAAGGATACAAAAGCGTGAGTTCAATGTAGGTGATTATGTATTGCTATAAAACTCTCGTTTAAGATTTTTTGCAGGAAAACTTCTCTCTAAATGGGAATGTCCTTACATTATCGAGGAGGTCTATCGTTCCGGTGCCATAAAAATCAACAACTTCAAAGGCACAAATCCGAAGGTGGTGAACGGCCAAAGAATCAAACACTATATCTCAGGTAATCTCATAAATGCTGAAACCAATATTATTGAAACCGTAACCCCGGAGGAATACATAAGGGACACTTTCCGGAACGTTTCAGACTCCGAAAAGGAATTGGTATGTGGTACGGTAAGTAAACCGACTCCAAAACAGTTTTTAAGGCAATATTTCTCCGTTTTGGAATATTTAGAAAAATAGAAAAATAAGAAGCAGTCCGGGAAGGACACGAGGCCTCCACGAGGGTGGAGGGCGCGCCCTACCCTACTGGGCGCGCCCCCCTACCTCGTGGGCACCTCGTGTGCTCTCCGGGCTCTGTTTTCGTACACGACGCGTATTTTGGTCAGCAAAAATTCATTATATAATCTCCCGGGGTTTTTGACTCCCATATCACGCAAAAATCTCCTATCTTTGTTTCGAGCTATTTTCTGACAGATCTAGATTATCATGACGTCTCCAAGTGCTCCCAAGGACAAGTTCTTTGAGAAGGTCATCAACCCTTACCTCGCGGAGGTGCAGCGACACCCTCAGACCATTGAGATGCGTGATGGGTTGCTGCACATCCGTGAAGCTGAGGGACCGAAGGGGACCGGGAGCATGGAGACGAGGCTTGAAGCAATGGAGCAACAAGTTTTCAAGTGTCAGGGGATGGTGGAGCGTGGACTCAACTCCAACCACATGATGATTGCAGAGTTCACCAACAAACACAAGCTGGATGCCGACAACATCGGGGAGACCATCTTCAAGCTTCACGAGAAAATCGAGCACCTTCAATCTCAAATCTATGACCTGCAAAACCAAAACTGTGAGTATGAATATAGATTCAAAAGGATGAGTTTGGCTGCAGATTTGAGGATCCCGGAGACTCGGTCATCCTTCTATGATGGTGAGCCTATGCCTTGGAAGAAGGACGACAAGCCTACGCCATCAACAAAATCACCACCGTCTCCACCAACAAAGAAGAATTGAGTATCTGGTATGGGCACTCCACTTGGCAACTGCCAAGCTTGGGGGAGTGCCCCAGTATCGTATCACCATCACGTTTATCTTTACTGTTTTTCTTAGTTCGATCCTTTTGGTAATATCTTGATCTAGTAGGATAAAAATTCTTAGTATGATCTAGTTGTGAGTTTTGCTTTATAATTCCTCTATGTAATCGAGTCCATGAGCTATATAATAAAGATTAGTGTTGAGTCAAGGGCTTGATTATTTTGCCATGATCCTTAGGGAACAAAAAGAAAAGAGAAAGAAATAAAAAGAAACAAAGAGATCATGTGAGTCTTATGGAGAGTAATGAGCTCACATAGAAAAAGTATGATGAATAAAAGTTGTTGAGGGTTGACAAACATAGTTTCGGTCATCATTGCAATTAACAGGAAGTAATAAAGAAAGAGAGGTCTTCACATATAAATATACTATCTTGGAGATCTTTTATGATTGTGAGCACTCATTAAAATATGACATGCTAAAGAGTTGACATTGGACAAGGAAGACAACGTAATGGGTTGTGTTTTCTTACATCTGAGATAAATTATATTGTCATGGATCATCCAACATGGTTGAGCTTGCCTTCCCCCTCATGCTAGCCAAATTCATCGCACCAAGTAGAGATACTACTTGTGCTTCCAAATACCCTTAAACCAGTCTTGCCATGAGAGTCCACCATACCTAACTATGGATTGAGTAAGATCCTTCCAGTAAGTTGTCATCGGTGCAAGCAATAAAAATTGCTCTCTAAATATGTATGACTTATTAGTGTGGGAGAAAATAAGCTTTATACGATCGTGTGATATGGAAGAAATAAAGGCGACAGATTGCATAATAAAGGTCCATATCACAAGTGGCAATATAAAGTGACATTCTTTCGCATTAAGATTTTGTGCATCCAACCATAAAAGCGCATGACAACCTCTGCTTCCCTCTGCGAAGGGCTTATCTTTTACTTTTATCTCCTACATTGCATAAGAGTCATGGTGATCTTCACCCTTCCTTTTTACATTTTATCCTTTGGAAAGCACGGTATGTTGGAAAGATCCTGGTATATATGGCTAATTGGATGTGATTTTCATGAACTATTACTGTTGACATTACCCTTGAGGTAAAACGTTGGGAGGCAAAACTATAAGCCCCTATCTTTCTCTGTGTTCGATTAAAACTCCATACCCATAAGTATTGCATGAGTGTCAGCAATTGTGAAAGACTATATGATAGTTGAGTATGTGGACTTGCTGAAAAACTCTTATACATTGACTCTTTC
The DNA here is from genome assembly GCA_034509565.1 of Triticum monococcum. Taxonomy (NCBI): domain Eukaryota; kingdom Viridiplantae; phylum Streptophyta; class Magnoliopsida; order Poales; family Poaceae; genus Triticum; species Triticum monococcum. The sequence goes on from CM067847.1 coordinate 706,266,697, forward strand.
CTATGTTATGATAAATTGTAATTGCTCCAATGACTGAGATTATAGTTTGTTAGTTTTCAATGAAGTTTACTATTCATACTTGAGATTGTGATTGAATTATTACTCTAGCATAAGAAATCATATGACAAGAATTATATAAGTTGCTGTTCTAAGAATGATCATGATGCCCTTATGTCTGTATTTTATTTTTATCGACACCTCTATCTCTAAACATGTGGACATGTTCTTCGATTTCGGCTTTTCGCTTGAGGACAAGCGAGGTCTAAGCTCGGGGGAGTTGATACGTCCATTTTGCATCATGCTTTTATATTGATATTTATTGCATTATGGGCTGTTATTACACATTATGTCACAATACTTATGCCTATTCTCTCTTATTTTACAAGGTTTACATAAAGAGGGAGAATGTCGGCAGCTGAGATTCTGGGCTGGAAAAAGAGCAAATATTAGAGACCTATTATGCACAGCTCCAAAAGTCCTGAAACTCCACGGAAGATGTTCTCCAAATATATAAAAAATACTGAGAGCAAGAACTTCACCAGGGGGGCACACCCTGCCCACGAGGGTGGGGGCGCGCCCTACCCCCCCCCCCCCCCTGGGCGCGCCCCCTACCTCGTGGGCCCCCTGGTGGCCCTCCAGTGACCATCTTCTGCTATATGAAGTCTTTCGATGGGGAAAAATAACAAGCCATATTCTCGGACGAAACTCCGCCGCCACGAGGCGGACCCTTGGCGGGACCAATCTAGGGCTCTGGCGGAGCTGTTCTGCCGGGGAAATGTAACATCCCAAATTTTCAATTTGGAATATTATACCTTAGATCATCATGCATATCATATTTTATTTTGCATTTCGGTTGATCCTAGAAATTCTACGCAACTCAATGACCCACGGAGAGAGTTGGGGATTTCATTATTTTCATATTTGAGTTTTCTCAAATTTTGAGAAATAGGATCATTTGATTTTATTTATTTTATCATCAATTATTTCTATTACAAAAATGTGAGAGAGGGAATAAAATGACTTTCCCAAAATAAAGAAATATTGAGGATTTAATAAAAAAAATCAAATAAGATTTTATTTCGGAATTTTTCGGTGTTTTATTTGAATTTAGGAAAAATGTGCGTTTTTCAAAATTGCATTGAGGTCCCAAATAAATGTTCACCTTGTGCGGCTTGATTTTAGAAGCTCGTAAAAATTTATTACGGAATTTTTAGAGTCTGTTTAGTATTTCTTTTTATTTTTCTTCCGAGCGGAATAATTAAAAAAACGAACCGACTTCAGGCCGTACCCGAGCGGGACACCGCCCGGTGACAGCCTTTAAATAGCGCCGCCTCGAGCCGCCCCAGCCCATCAGCCCCGCCTCGATCCGCGCGCGCCGCCGGAGCCGCCGCCGCCGACGACGATCCCGCCGCCCGAGGTTCGTCGCGCCTCGTTTTCCGTGCCGAAAAAAAGAGAGAAAAAAATACCAACGCTCGTCGTTTTTCTTTTTCTCGGATTAAATCCGTGATTTTTCTGATCGCGATTCCTGATCCGATTTTCATTTTAGTTTAACTTTTCGCTCGTTTATCGGAATCAGGCGATTCAAGCGCCTGGAGTTTCGTCTCGAAACCCTTTATCCGTATAACCAACTTAAACAAGTTTTGTTACTGTAAACTTTGCCCTAGATCCAGATTACTAGAACGAAGTTGTTTTCTTTCACCGTTTGACTTTCGTTGCTTCGTTCGATTTGATTCTTTTTGCCAACCGGAGTTCTTAAGTTGAACCTTCTGGTTAGATCTTTTATTTGAGTTTTACCTGTGCATTAGATGAGTATTTATTGTATGCTTGTTTGTTTGTCTGCGATAGAATACCCGGAGTGCGCCGCATGTTACTTCGAATCGTTAGGTTTCGCGGATCATCAGCAAGGCAAGTAACACTTTGATCATACCTTTTCTAGTACCCAGTTTTATTGCATTAAATAAATCCTCACACATTGCATGATTAGGATCTAATTAAATTGTGGGATGAGAAGTAGATGAGGTAGTACCTATTACCTGTTTATTACCAAACCTTTGGAAGTTACTTCTACGTTTGCTTATTATGCCATGCAATGCTAGTAGACATGGATTGGGTGAGTGAAATCCATGACAGATGTGAGATTGTTAATTAATGGTTTATCTAAGGTGGCAACTTAAACACACATCTGGGTGGATTAAGGCACCTGGGTATTCCAGGACTTGCCTGTTTTCTTTTGGACCGCCACCCAGGCTCAAAGGGATCATGAGACTATTCATACTAGGAACTTCCGTGTGCAGCCACAAGCTATTATGGGCTCTAGCATAGTTGATTAAGTCGTGCGAACTCTTACAGTGGTAGACTAGCAGATGTAGGGGATGTAGGTGGTACGGTCTACCCATCGTAAGGTGCTAGCGCTTCTGAAAGACTATGTCTCGGTCATCCGTCTTCTCAAACACCATGTAGTGCGAGAAACCAAACGGAGGCGATCGAGTCTTGTGGGGAAAAGTGCGCAAACCTCTGCGGAGTGTAATAAACTAATCATGGTTAGCCGTGTCCCCGGTTATGGACATCTTGAGTGTCTAGTACTTGGATTTTCATGTGAATCTCAACATGTTACTCTAAATTAATTTTGTTGGGTTATGTTTAATGATGATGCTTAATTAGGATTGAGAATGTTGTCAACCATTCTCAATGTTTAACAACCACCATGATAGTTAAATAAATCTATTCCTTTGAAGTAGGGAAAAATTGGCTTTACGCAAAGCTGTAACCATAGAGCTTTCCACCAGCCAAATATGCATATAGTATAGCTGTTTCATTCCATTACTCTCTATGTGTTACCTTGCCAACATATTCCATGTGCTGGCCCATTTTCGGGCTGCAACGTTAATGTTGCAGAATTTTCAGACGACGATTAAGGAGTTTTTAGGTCGTGGTTCTATACTCAGTGATGCCGTTGGAGTTGATGGACTCACTTATCTTCCAAGCCTTCCGCTGTTATCGTTATTAGATGGCCTTAAGCCATACTTATTGTAATAAGTTCTCTTTTGAGACACTTGATGTAATAAGTGTGTGATTACTACTCTGTTATAAATCCTCTGAGTACTGTGTGGTGTCAGCATTACTGATCCAGGGATGACACCGGAACACAGAGATCAGACTGTTTGAGGTCTGGTCGCTACAGAGATGGTATCAGAGCACGCACTGACTGTAGGACACGACCACTAAGCTAAAAGACCTAGATCACTTTTTCACTCTCTTCTCTTCTGACCTCTCATCTTTTCTACTCTTTAGGATGGCGGATGCAAGGAACAAGTTCACGCAACCGGATGAAGATACACCCTTTGGACGACACTTGAAGGAAGTCACTAGATACCTGAATATAGGAGTACCAACCTTCATCGGAACCTACAACGCCACTTTACCTGAAGAAGAGCGCTGGATGATTCAAGTTTAAGTTCCAGGAAGGACATTCATGCCAGTCACTGAGCCCATAGAGTTTTCTTTTGATGCACCAACTTGGAGTCTAGGAAAGAGCATGGCAGCTCACATCGCCATGGGACGCATTGGAGAAGTCTACCGCAAGGATCTCAAGGATATTATCTACCAGATTTGTGGGCGCCGAGATGAACACTGGGAGATGATCAGCACCAGGAAGGATAGATCAATCGCAGCTTTTATCCAGGAGCTAAACCAGCACATTCGACGACAGGAGAATCAGATGTGCGCCGACATGATAGATATGAAGGAGGCTAAGACTAGAATCAAGGAACTGGAGGAAGAACTCAAGGCTACACGTGAAGATTATGAAGAAGAAATTGAAGTATTGGTGGAGAAGAATGACGACCTAATCAAGAAGATTGGAATATTTATGGGAGGCCCTACGCCAATAGATGGAGACGAAGAACCCCAGGAGATTAGCCCGGAAGACTACATCATCATCGACGACACCGACTCGGAAGCAGATAGTAGCGATGATGACTATGTTGATGAAGTTGGAGCAGATATCATGGAGTCAACAACCGTAGAATATTTCTAGTAGACCACCTCATCAGTAGTAGTAGTCCACCATGTAAATATAGTAGTCCGAGCACTTTTGCGATAGATAGATCGATTGTATGCCTTTGTTTGATTGATTGAAGTGAATTGTTTGCTTTTGCCTCATGTGCATATGGGTAGTGTTTTCTCTTTAGACCCCCTCTATTCTTATACCTCATCTTTTCTAAACCCTCAGATGCCTCCGAGACGTGACCCCGGATTTGCCTTTCCACCGGAGCTCACCCAGTTGATCTAGCAGCAGAACACATTGATGCAATTGCTAGTCCAGAATCAGGATCAGGGGAACAACAACAACAACCCACCACCACCTGTTGACCACTTAGCCCGTTTTCTTAGGCTGAACCCGCCGGTGTTTTCCAGTAGCACCGAGCCGATAGTAGCAGATGATTGGCTCCGCAAGACAGCTAGGGAGTTGACCACAGCAGGATGCACAGATGCGGAGAAGGTGAAGTTTGTCGCACATCAGTTAGAAGGACCCGCAGCATCATGGTGGGAGAATTTCACAGCCACTTTCCCAGTAGACACTGTCACATGGGACCAGTTTCAGCAGGCTTTTCGTACTGCCCATGTTTCAGCAGGAGCTATGGCCATGAAGAAGCGTGAGTTTCGCAACTTGCGCCAAGGAGGACGGACAGTTGGCCAGTATGTGTAGGACTTTAGTAAGTTAGCACGTTATGCCCCAGATGACGTCGCTACGGATGCAGCTAAGCAGGAGAAGTTTCTGGAAGGACTGAATGATGAGCTGAGCATGTAGTTGATGGTAGCAACCTTCAACAACTACCAGGAGTTGGTAGATCATGCTCCTATGATTGAAGAGAAGCAGCAGCAGATTGAGAATCGCAAGAGGAAGTATGGACAAGGAAAGTACAATTCAGGAGCTCAGCAGAAGCCACATTTTACCCCTAGACCGGGAGGACATTTTCAGCATACTCATGGAGGAGGTAGCTTGCACAATCACAATGGCACGAAGAATGGTAATGGCAATGGAGGAAGCAACGGCCAGAACTACACCAACCCCTCAACCCCAGCCAAGAAGGACCTAAGCCAAGTCACTTGCTTTAAGTGTTCGAAGACAGGACATTATGCCAATGAATGTCCTGAATTACAAAATGGAAATAGCAATGGAAGTTCTGGTAAGAAGCCGAACCCTTTCAACAGGGGACAGGTGAACCACGTTTGGAGGAGGTTGAAGCTCAGCCCGATGCAGTAATAGGTAAGTTTTTGGTTAAGTCATTTACTGCACTCGTTCTTTTTGATGCTGGTGCATCGCATTCATACATCTCAAGGGATTTGTGGATAAGTATAACCTACCAACCCAAGCCCTTAGGTCACCCATGTTAGTAACCTCGCCCGGAGCAGAGTATGTGGCTAGTCTATGGTGTGATCGGTTACCATTAAGGATTGGTAACTATGTTTTTCCCTCAGACCTAATAGTATTGGAATCCCAAGGATTGGATGTGATATTAGGCATGAATTGGTTATCAAAGTATGAAGGGAATATTGAGTGTGCTAGCAAGTCAATTTTTCTTACCACACCAGAAGGGAGAAGGATCAAGTATGTATCCCGGCATGTGCCAAAGAGGACTCAAGTAAATTGCCTAACAGGAGTTGTGCAGGAGCAAGTACCAGTGGTAAGGGATTTTCCCAATGTTTTTCCAGAGGAGTTGCCTGGCATGCCACCGGATAGAGATATTGAGTTTTTGATTGAGCTATTGCCAGGCACAGGGCCAATATCAAAGAGACCATATAGGATGCCGGCAAAGGATTTGGTGGAAATTAAGAAGCAGATTAAGGAGTTACTCCCTCCGTCCGGAAATACTTGTCCTCGAAATGGATAAAATGAATGTATCTATAACTAAAATAAGTCCAGATACAACCATTTGGAGGACAAGTATTTTCGGACGGAGGGAGTACTAGATAAGGGATATATTCGCCCAAGTTCTTCGCCTTGGGGATCGCTAGTACTTCTAGTGGAGAAGAAGGATGGATCGTTAAGGATGGTTGTTGATTATCGAGGATTGAATGAAGTAACGATCAAGAACAAGTACCCACTACCAATGATCAACGATTTGTTTGATCGATTGCAAGGAGCTAAGGTATTTTCCAAGATCAATCTGCGATCAGGAAACCACCAGTTGAAGATTCGAGAACAGGATATTCCTAAGACAGCTTTTACCACCAGGTATGGGTTGTATGAGTATACCGTTATGTCATTTGGTCTGACTAACGCACCTGCCTATTTTATGAACATGATGAACAAAGTGTTTATGGAGTTTTTGGATAAGTTTGTCATGGTGTTCATTGATGATATCCTGGTTTACTCGAAGAATGAAGAGGTGCAGAAGGAGCATTTGCGTTTGGTACTTGGAAAGCTCAGAGAACATCAATTATATGCCAAGTTCAGCAAATGTGAGTTTTGGTTGAAGGAAGTAGGATTCCTCGGACATGTTATATCAGGAGAAGGTATAGCAGTAGATCCCGCTAAAGTTGAAACCGTGACCAAGTGGGATGCCCCAACAACAGTTGGAGAGATCCGGAGTTTTCTTGGACTCGCGGGATACTACCGGAGATTTATTGAGAATTTCTCAAAGATTGTGAAGCCTATGACGGAGTTGTTAAAGAAGGATACCAACTTCATATGGACAGAGGAATGTGAGGCTAGTTTCCAGGAATTAAAGAAACGTTTGGTTACCTCACTAGTGTTGATTTTGCCAGACCAGACCAAAGATTATGAGGTGTATTGTGACGCTTCATGTCGAGGACTTGGAGCAGTGATTATGCAGGAAGGGAGAGTTGTTTCATATGCCTCAAGACAATTGAAGCCTCATGAGTTGAATTATGCCACGCATGATTTGGAGTTAGCAGCCGTAGTGCATGCATTGAAAACATGGAGACATTTTCTCATTGGAAACCATTGTGAGGTGTACACGGATCATAAGAGTTTGAAGTACATTTTCACACAGAAGGAGTTGAATCTCAGACAAAGGAGATGGTTGGAGCTTATCAAGGATTATGATATGAAATTGCATTATCACCCCGGAATGGCTAATATGGTAGCAGACGCATTAAGCCGTAAGAGTCATGTCAATACGTTAATGACGGGAGAAATACCAAGGGAGTTAGCAGATAATCTTCGTGAACTATGTTTGGAAATAGTTCCGAGAGGCTATGTAGTAGCATTGGAGATTCAGTCAACCTTGATGGATAAAATCAGGGAAGCCCAGAAAGCTGACAAAGAGATTGCCGCTATAAAGGAGAAACTGAGTAAAGGAAAAGCTAAAGGATTTTGTGAGGATGAACACGACACCCTATGGTTTGAAGACCGTGTTTATGTGCCCAATGACCCGGAGATCAGGAAGTTGATTTTGCAAGAGGCACACGATTCACCATATTCGATTCACCCAGGAAATACCAAGATGTATTTGGATTTGAAGGATATTTTCTGGTGGACCGGAATGAAGAAGGATATTGCGGAGTATGTAGCAGTTTGTGATGTGTGTTAGAGAGTAAAGGCAGAGCATCATAAGCCAGCAGGAATGTTACAACCATTGCCGATACCCGAATGGAAGTGGGATAAGCTAGGCATGGATTTTATCACGGGATTGCCCAGGACTCGTTCAGGCTATGACTCGATTTGGGTTGTAGTTGATCGATTGACGAAAGTAGCTCATTTCATCCCAGTAAAGACCACTTACACCAGTGCTAAGTTGGCGAAGATATACATGAACATGATCGTATGTTTGCATGGAGTTCCGATGAGTATCGTATCAGATAGAGGAACCCAGTTTACCTCAAAGTTCTAGAAGTAGTTGCATGAAACTTTGGGTACCAGGCTAGAATTCAGTACAACTTTTCTTCCACAGACAGATGGACAGACCGAGAGAGTCAATCAGATTTTGGAGGATATGCTGAGAGCTTGTGCACTAGATTACGGATCTAGTTGGGACGATAATTTGCCATATGCAGAGTTCTCTTACAACAACAGTTACCAAACCAGTTTAAAGATGGCCCCTTTCGAAGCTTTGTACGGAAGGAGGTGCAGGACACCGCTGTCATGGGACGAAGTTGGAGACCGCCAGTTGTTTGATCCTGACTTGATTAAGGAGTCTGAACAGAAGGTGAAATTGATTCGGGATAGGCTCAAGGTAGCCCAGTCCAGGCAGAAAAGTTATGCGGATTCTAAACGCAAGGAGACAGTTTACGAAGTCGGAGATAGAGCTTATCTTCGAGTATCTCCACTTCGAGGAACAAAGCGTTTTGGAGTTAAAGGGAAGTTAGCGCCATGATTTGTAGGACCATATCGAGTTTTGGAGCATATGGGAGAAGTGGCCTACAAGTTGGAATTGCCCGAAGGATTGTCAGGAGTACATGATGTGTTCCACGTTTCTCAGTTAAAGAAATGTCACGCGGAGATGGCTGACATACCATTGAGAGACACAGTACCTTTGGAAACTATTCAGTTGGATAACGATTTGACCTACGAGGAGAAACCAATTAAGATCCTCGAGTTTGCCAGCCGAGTTACTCGCAGCAAGGTTATTAAGTTTTGCAAAGTTTAGTGGAGCCACCACACGGAGGATGAAGCCACCTGGGAGCGAGAGGAAGATTTGCTCAAAGACCACCCTCACCTATTTTCTAGCCAACCCGAATCTCGAGGGCGAGATTCATCTTAAGGGGGCGTAGGTTTGTAACATCCGAAATTTTTAATTTGGAATGTTATACCTTAGATCATCATGCATATCATATTTTATTTTGCATTTTGGTTGATCCTAGAAATTCTACGCAACTCAATGACCCACGGAGAGAGTTGGGGATTTCGTTATTTTCATATTTGAGTTTTCTCAAATTTTGAAAAATAGGATTATTTGATTTTATTTATTTTATCATCAATTATTTCTATTACAAAAATGTGAGAGAGGGAATAAAATGACTTTCCCAAAATAAATAAATATTGAGGATTTAATAAAAAATCAAATAAGATTTTATTTCGGAGTTTTTCGGTGTTTTATTTGAATTTAGGAAAAATGTGTGTTTTTCAAAATTGCATTTAGGTCCCAAATAAATGTTCACCTTGTGCGGCTTGATTTTAGAAGCCTGTGAAAATTTATTTCGGAATTTTTGGAGTCCGTTTAGTATTTCTTCTTATTTTTCTTCCGAGCGGAATAATTAAAAAAACGAACCGACTTCGGGCCGTACCCGAGCGGGACACCGCCCGAGGGCAGCTTTAAATAGCGCCGCCCCGAGCCACCCCAGCCCATCAGCCCCGCCTCGATCCGCGCACACCGCCGGAGCCGCCGCCGCCGACGATCCCGCCGCCCGAGGTTCGTCGCGCCTCGTTTTCCATGCCAAAAAAAAATACCGGCGTTCGTCGTTTTTCTTTTTCTCGGATTAAATCCGCGATTTTTCTGATCGCGATTCCTGGTCCGATTTTCGTTTTAGTTTAACTTTTCGCTCGTTTATCGGAATCAGGCGATTCAAGCGCCTGCAGTTTCGTCTCAAAACCCTTTATCCGTATAACCAACTTAAACAAGTTTTGTTACTATAAAATTTGCCCTAGATCCAGATTACTAGAACGAAGTTGTTTTCTTTCGCCATTTGACTTTCGTTGCTTCGTTCGATTTGATTCTTTTTGTCAACCGGAGTTCTTAAGTTGAACCTTCTGGTTATATCTTTTATTTGAGTTTTCCCTGTGCATTAGATGAGTACTTATTGTATGCTTGTTTGTTTGTCTGCGATAGAATACCCGAAGTGCGCCGCCTGTTACTTCGAATCGTTAGGTTTCGCGGATCATCAGCAAGGCAAGTAACACTTTGATCATACCTTTTTTACTACCCAGTTTTATTGCATTAGATCAATCCTCACACATTGCATGATTAGGATCTAATTAAATTGTGGGATGGGAAGTAGATGAGGTAGTACCTATTACCAGTTTATTACCAAATCTTTAGGAGTTACTTCTGCGTTTGCTTATTATGCCATGCTATGCTAGTAGACGTGGATTGGGTGAGTGAAATCCATGACAGATGTGAGATTGTTAATTAATGGTTTATCTAAGGTGGCAACTTAAACACACATCTGGGTGGACTGAGGCACCTGGGTATTCCAAGACTTGTCTGTTTTTTTTTTGGACCGCCACCCAGGCTCAAAGGGATCATGAGACTATTCATACTAGAAACTTCCATATGCAGCCACAAGCTATTATGGGCTCTAGCATAGTTGATTAAGTCATGCGAACTTTTACAGTAGTAGACTAGCAGATGTAGGGGATGTAGGTGTTACGGTCTACCCATCGTAAGGTGCTAGCGCTTCTGAAAGACTATGTCTCGGTCATCCATCTTCTCAAACACCATGTAGTGCGAGAAACCAAATGGAGGCGATCGAGTCTTGTGGGGAAAAGTGCGCAAACCTCTGCAGAGTGTAATAAACTAATCATGGTTAGCCGTGTCCCCGATTATGGACATCTTGCGTGTCTAGTACTTGGATTTTCATGTGAATCTCAACATGTTACTCTAAATTAATTTTGTTGGGTTATGTTTAATGATGATGCTTAATTGGGATTGAGAATGCTGTCAACCATTCTCAATGTTTAACAACCACCATGATAGTTAAATAAATCTATTCCTTTGAAGTAGGGAAAAATTGACTTTACACAAAACTGTAACCATAGAGCTTTCCACCAGCCAAATATGCATATAGTATAGCTGTTTCATTTCATTACTCTCTATGTGTTACCTTGCTAGCATATTCCATGTGCTGACCCGTTTTCGGGCTGCAATGTTAATGTTGCAGACTTTTCAGACGATGATTAAGGAGTTTTTAGGTCGTGGTTCTATACTCAGTGATGCCGTTGGAGCTGATGGACTCACTTATCTTCCAAGCCTTCCGCTGTTATCGTTATTAGATGGCCTTAAGCCATACTTATTGTAATAAGTTCTCTTTTGAGACACTCGATGTAATAAATGTGTGATTGCTACTCTGTTATAAATCCTCCGAGTACTGTGTGGTGTCAGCATTACTGATCCAGGGATGACACCGGAGCACAGAGATCAGACTATTTGAGGTCTGGTCGCTACAGAAAACTTCCCTCCTAAAGGGGGAAATCATCGCCATCGTCATCACCAACGCTCCTCTCATCGGGAGAGGGCAATCTCCATCAACATCTTCATCAGCATCATCTCCTTTCAAAACCCTAGTTCATCTCTTATATTCAATTCTTGTCTCCAAGTCCGGGATTGGTGCTAGTAGGTTGCTAGTAGTGTTAATTACTCCTTGTAGTTGATGCTAGTTGGTTTAATTGGTGAAAGATCATATGTTCAGATCCTATATGCATATTAATACCCCTATGATTATGAACATGTTTATGCTTTGTGAGTAGTTACTTTTGTTCCTGAGGACATGGGAGAAGTCTTGCTATTAGTGGTCATGTGAATTTGGTATTCGTTCGATATTTTGATGAGATGTATGTTGTCTCTCTTCTAGTGGTGTTATGGGAACGTCGACTACATGATACTTCACCATTATTTGGGCCTAGAGGAAGGCATTGGGAAGTAATAAGTAGATGATGGGTTACTAGAGTGACAGAAGCTTAAACCCTAGTTTATGCGTTGCTTCGTAAATGGCTGATTTGGATCCATATGTTTCATGCTATGGTTAGGTTTACCTTAATACTTTTGTTGTAGTTGCGGATGCTTGCAATAGAGGTTAATCATAAGTGGGATGCTTGTCCATGTAAGGGCAGTACCCAAGCACCGGTCCACCCACATATCAAATTATCAAAGTACCAAACGCGAATCATATGAACGTGATGAAAACTAGCTTGACGATATTCACATGTGTCCTCGGGAGCGCTTTTCTCTATATAATAGTTTGTCCAGGCTTGTCCTTTGCTACAAAAAAGGATTGGGCCACCTTGCTGCACCTTATTTACTTTTGTTACTTGTTGCTCGTTACAAACTATCCTTTCACAAAACTATCTGTTACCACTTATTTCAGTACTTGCAGAGAATACCTTGCTGGAAACCGCTTATCATTTCCTTTTGCTCCTTGTTGGGTTCGACACTCTTACTTATCGAAAGGACTACGACAGGTCCCCTATACTTGTGGGTCATCAACGTCTGAACTGGATATTTAAGGGGATCGTTTGGAAAATTGTGCCTACGTAGTCCTCCTTACATTGCACGATGTTATAAAGGGTTGGATATTGGATGGCTAAGGGCATCTCTCCCAACCACGTGTCCTCCCAAAATCTTGTTGACATCCCATTGCTAACCAAGAATTTGACCCTACGAAAGAACAAATCCTTTGTCCTCATAAGCCCTTTCCAGAATGGCGAGTCAGTTGGTCTCATAGTAACCTGGGCGAGTGTTTTCGACTGCAAATATTTATTGCGCAAAATCTGTGCCCACATGCCCTCCGGCTCTGTCTCTAACATGTAGAGCCATTTACTCATAAGACATTTATTCTTGATTTCTAAATTTTCAATACCAAGACCACCCTGGTCTTTTGGTCAGCAAAGGATATCCCATCACGCGAGTTGGTATTTCCTCTTGGCCTCATCTGACCGCCGAAAGAACCGAGATCTAAGAAATCAAGTCGCTTCCATACCCCTTTCGGAATTTCGAAGAACGATAATAAGAACATCGACATACTAGTCAATACCGAATTAATCAGCACTAACCGACCTTCATACACTACAAGAAATATGTTAATACATGACAGTCCTGATCCGTCATGTTAATATAAGACATAATCTTACCCTTCCAGCAGCTTAGTTTTTTCTCAATTCGATCTTCGATACACTTCCATTCTTTATTAGATAACTTACGGTGGTGAATCGATATTCCCAGATAACTAAATGGTAAAGAACCTAATTCACACCCGAACAATTGTCTATAAGTATCCTGCTCGTCTTTGGCCTTCCCAAAACAGAACAGCTCACTTTTGTGAAAGTTTATCTTTAACTCAAACAATTGTTCGAAGAGACATAATATGAGTTTCATATTTCGCGCTTTACCAATGTCATGTTCCATGAAAAGGACAGTGTCGTCAGCGTATTGTAAGATGGATACTCCTCCATCAACCAGATGAGGAACTAACCCCTCCACTTGACCATGCTGCTTGGCTCTGCCAATAAGAATGGCCAACATATCGGCCACTATGTTAAACAACAAAGGAGACATGGAATCACCCTGTCTCAGATCCTTGTGTGTCTGAAAATAATTGCCGGTATCATCATTAATCTTGATTTCGACACTACCCTTCCGGACTTGAGAACCCACTTGGTTCCGCCAAGCCTCACTAAATCCTTTCATGTGCATTTCCTTGTGTGTCTCAGACCCTTGTGTGTTAAAAATAATGGCTCATTACGCGTCTAGCGACCTAGAGCTTTATTCCACATGCTTGTCCTTAGTTGGGCCGGCCTAGTTACGTTATTGACGAGCAATCAGATGACATTGATCACATATATCAGTAGATTAATAATAAAGATAATTTAGCTGATGGCATGTGAATGAGACCAAAGTATATCTCATCTAGATGAGTTCTAGGCATTCCCGATAGAGAAATATCAATATCTACAATACTAGTAAATACATTATGGAATATATTTTTATAACATACAAGGTAGTACAAAGAATACTTATTTGATAGAGGTAATATCATCTGGTCATGTGTATGACCCCACTTTATAGTGAGTGTGTGGCGTATTCTTACGGAAAGCACCCTTATATTTTTTTATTTGTGAAAAGAAAACCCGACGCACTGCACATATATGCGAAAATCAAAAATCATCAACCCAAGAGAAGACGTGTCTGACAGGAGTCGAACCCATGACAAACTGTTTAACACAAAATACTCTAGCAATTACAACATTCAGGTCGTGAATTCTAACTTGGACAAGGAATTTATATATACTCAAAGAAAACGCGAATGAAGTTTAAATCGGTTGCGGATACTGTGGCCTGTTTTGGGCGCACTATTTTTTTCAAGATATTTGTAAAATATAAGTAATAAAGTTATGTTCAAATATTTGTGTGTTAAAAATTCTATACATACATACGATGATTAAAACTTAAAAACATTTGAAAATAAATCTATGTATTATATATATAATATTTAGTAAAACATAAGTAATAAAAACATTTAAGATATTTATAAAACATAAGTAACAAAATTATGTTCAAGTATTTGTGTGTTAAAAATACTACACATACAAACGATGATTAGTGAAAAACATTTAAACATAAATATGTGTATTATATAAAAATGTTAAGTTAATACGGATTGAAAATGTTTATGAAATAAATATGTTTAATGAATCCAAAAATGATATACACTTGCATATTATATTTAAATTGCATAAAACGATGAATAAAATATTTACTAAATATTTATGAATATTCAGTTGTGTATAATTTTTTACTCATGACTTATATTTAAACTATATATTTTAAATATTAGCCATGATTGAATGTTATATTAACAATTAAGTTTAAATTATGAACACATTTAATTATACCAACATTGAACTATACAAATGTGTGTATAATTATTGAAATGTTTGTAAATTACAATAACATTTTTGAATTGTAATTTAGAAAACCAAATATGTAATGTGCACATTTATATAAAACCCATGTTTGAATAATACTCAGGTTTATAAAATATTATATTAAATATTTTTTATCTTAAAAAACATGTGCAAAAATATATAATACACACATTTATATAAGACACAAATTTTATAAATATCTCTAAAAAGTAGCGCGTGCAAAATGAGCCGCAGTATATGCAGCCCATTTAAGCTCCACATGCGTCCCATTCGAGTACATATTAGGTCGTTGCCGATATTACACAGTCAGACCTGAACGGTGGAGTGGCTATAGCGTCCACTACCAAAATAGTTGGCCGCGGGTTAACTTTCACATATATGAGCAGTACTGCGGTAGGTTTTTTCTGCAAATAAAAAACATGAGGAGGTTTTGTTCAAAAATGCGTCTTTGTGGTTGACTTTTTTGGTGAATAAAAAAATATGAGGGCGTTTTTTTGTAAAAAACGTCATGCCCAGCACCATCGATCACTCCCGCATACACGTATTGTGATCATATCTACGCATTTGAGTCAAGTTAGATGACCACAAAACCATATTTTAAAAGTTGTAGCATCAAATTAAACATGTAACGTAAGTTTTATGACTCCCAGTGATATTACCTATTCGGGTACCGAGATGATGTTGTGATGTAAAATTTGGAGACTGAGGTAAAATCCGGAGAAAGAAGGAAATTTCTCGTGCGCTGCCTGACTGGTCGTGTGGGCTTGTGCTCGTTGCCTGGATCTCTCGTCATTGTCTAGCTACCAGAGGGCATGGACGCAACGCCGTGGATGTGTCGCCGCCAGCGCAGCTACTCCCGGCGGCTGGTTGCAGGCTCCGCCTCCTCCGCAATGCTTCGTGCGGCTGTGCCGTAGTTTGCTTCAACGATGAACAGGGGCTGAGAGCTCAGAGCTGGATGCGAAGGAAAGGCGCGGGGCCATGACTGTAACAGTGATCTCCTCCAGGTCCGGCCCAATAGCATGGTGGCTGAAGTACAGAGAAACACTGTTTTGTGAAGATTCTAGAACTTTTAGTCGATTTTTTTTCCTTTTTGTTCTGCCTAGGTACTGGTTTTCTTTTGGTTTTTATTTTTATCATTTTTCTAAATTATTTTGGCCCCGATTGTCCCCAATTCATGAATTTTTTGAATTCACAAATATATTTTTTTGAAAAAATGGACGAATAATTTTTCAAATTCATGTAAATTGTCGGTTTTCAAAATATCGGCCGATTCAAAGATTCATCGCTTATCGGTGGTTCAACGCTAAGATTATGCCTTGTCTTTAGTGTTTGTGCCGATTTATCACTTTAACAAGCGATTAACTGAGAATCTAGCGACTAATCGGGGTGGTCAATGTGGTTAGAAACCCCAAAACTGGGCCTCCCGCTCAATAGGTCCTCCCCGTGTTTGCCACAAAGAACTATGTTTATTTGCGTTTACTTGGACCTTGTTACCCGCAAAAAGGAAAAGATACTTGGACCTTGTTAGTGTCTTTTTTTTGTGTTTGATTGTTTGCTAGCAAGAAGCAATCCTGCCGCCCTCTAATCTTGTCCCTCTAACTCAGATCCTCCTAAGCGCGACTTCCGCAGATCCTCCTAAGCACGACTTCCGCCGATGGTGAAGCTCCGTTGAAGTATGGTCATCATATTTTATTTAGAACGACACTTTTGCCCGTCGGTCCTAGTATGGGCCAAGGTGATTCGAAATTTCCAGCTGCTTTGCGCGTCACCATGGTGGACTCGCAGTCTCGCGGCAAAGCTCTGACCCCTCATGTCATGCCACGCACTAAAATTCAGCGCTGCAGCAGCCATTCGTTGAAACTACTTGCCTCTTGTCCTTTCTTGAGGGAGGGGATGCACGAGCAGCATAACTTGACCAGGAAAATATGCCTGCCGGGGTCATGACGCATGTGTCGCTCTCCGCCATTCACCTGTAAATTCGGCTGCGCCCCTGCAAACGGAAGCGCTCCACCGTCACCATGCCACTCATCATCATGGCCACATTCCTAGCCCTTGCCTGCTTGTGCTTCGCCCATGCACCTGCAGTGGGTGCGGCGGCGACGCTCTCGGCGCGGCGTCCGCTGCGGGGCAACGACACGCTGGTCTCCGCACAGGGCACGTTCGAGCTCGGCCTCTTCAGCCCGGCCGGCAGCTCCGACGGCCGGTTCTACCTCGGGATCTGGTACAAGAACATCCCCGGCCAGACCGTCGTCTGGGTCGGCAACCGCGCGAGCCCTCTGTCTGGCCTCGCCTCCGCCGAGCTCCGTGTGTCCGCCGCCGACGGCAACCTCGAGCTCGTCGGCCCCACCAGCGCCTCCGGCTCGCCGGTCGTCGTGTGGTCTTCAAACCTCTCGTCTTCCTTGTTACAAGGCTTGAACAACACGGCGGAGATCCGCGACAACGGCAACCTGGTCCTTGTCGACGGCGCCAACTCCTCCATCGTGCTATGGCAGAGCTTCGACCACCCCACGGACACGTACCTGCCGGGGGCGCGGCTCGGGGAGAACAAGCTCACCGGCGAGTACCAGGCGCTGACCTCATGGCGGAACGCCCAGGACCCTGCGCCTGGGATGTTCTACGACACGCTGGACCCCAACGGCACCGCTGAGTTCTTCATGCTGTGGAACAGGTCCCGCATGTACTGGCGCGGCGGCGTCTGGACGGGCGGCCGCTGGAAGGGCGACGTCGGGGCGGCGACCGGACGGGGCACCAACCTCTACAACACCACGTTCGTCGACACGCCGGCGTTCCGGGGCACCACCACCGTGCTCGCCGACAACGCGACCGTCACGCGACTGGTGCTCGACCTCAACGGCCAGAAGAAGCAGTTCGTCTGGGTGCCGGCGAGCCGGAGCTGGCAGCTGTTCTGGGCGGCGCCCACCGCGCAGTGCGACGCGTACGCGCTCTGCGGCGCGTTTGGCGTCTGCAACCAGAGGAGCCAGCTGCCGTGCCGGTGCCCGCCCGGGTTCGCTCCGGCGGCGGAGAGGGACTGGGCGCTCAGCGACTGGAGCGGCGGGTGCCGCCGGAGCTCGCCGCTCGCGTGCGCGCACAACGGGTCGACGACGGACGGGTTCCTCGCACTGCCGGACGTGAAGCTCCCGGACGAGCCGCTCGCCATGACCGCCGCCCAGAGCAAAGAAGAGTGTGAGTCGGCATGCCAAAAGAACTGTTCGTGCCAGGCCTACGCCTTCTCCGCCGGGGCCGGGGGGTGCACCGTCTGGCACGGAGACATCCGCAACCTTGAGCAGCTCTTCCCGGACTCCAGCAGCCCCGGGTCAGACTTTTATCTCCGGCTTTCACAAAGAGCGTTGCAGGATCTCCATGGCGGACACGGGAAGAAAGGAGGGAGAAAATCATGGCTTGTCTTTGGCATCATGCTGGCCGGCGTAGCAGCATTGGGCGCGTCGGTCGTACTGGCCTGGAGGATTCTTCTTGCCCGGAGAAGAATCACTGTGTACATGGAGAACGAGAATGGTTCCTCCTTGGCCGTGTACAGCTACGCCGACCTCCGTGCCGCCACCAACAACTTCTCGGAGCGGTTGGGCGGCGGAGGCTTCGGCTCGGTGTACCGCGGGGTCCTGAAGCAGCACAAGGGAGGCAGCACGACCCAAGTCCAAGTGGCGGTGAAGAAGCTGGAGAGTCTTGCGCGGCAGGGCGACAAGCAGTTCCGGGCGGAGGTGAGCACGCTGGGGCTCATCCAGCACGTGAACCTCGTCCGGCTCCTCGGGTTCTGCTCGTCGGGCGACGAGAAAATGCTCGTGTACGAGTACATGCCTAGAGGCTCCCTCACCGGCTCCTTTTTCGGCGGCGGCGACGCATGCCCGAGCTGGCGCGACCGGTACTGTGTCATGCTCGGGGTGGCGAGGGGGCTGACCTACCTGCACGACGGCTGCCGCGAGCGCATCATACACTGCGATATCAAGCCGGAGAATATTCTGCTGGACGAGGACATGTCCCCGAGGATCGCCGACTTCGGGATGGCGAAGCTGGTGGGTAGGGACTTCAGCCGCGCGTTGACGACGATGCGAGGCACCATGGGGTACCTCGCTCCAGAGTGGATTTCCGGGCAGCCAATTAGTGCCAAGGCGGACGTGTACAGCTACGGCATGGTGCTCTTCGAGCTCATCTCGGGACGACGTAACTCCGAGAGGTATGGCGAGCTGGAGGCGGCGTCAGGGACCGGGAGGAGGGAGTCCTTGACCTTCTTCCCAGTGTGGGCCGCGCAAAAGGTTGTGGAAGGAGAGGTGGGCGCCGTGGCCGACCTGCGGCTGCACGGCGAGGTGATGCCGGAGGAGCTGGAGCGGGCGTGCAGGGTGGCGTGCTGGTGCATCCAGGACGAGGAGGCGCATCGCCCAACCATGACGCAGGTGGTGCAAGCGCTCGAGGGCGCCATCCACGTCCACGTGCCGCCGGTGCCGCGGGCACTGCAGCGCCTCGTCATGTAGTTCACGCGCCACGGCGGCGCGAAAGCGTTTCCTGTGCCAAGGACGACATGATTAAAGTAGTTTGGTGTGGCGGGTCTTTCTCTCGGGGAGTGTCATTTCCTGTTACATTACAGTCGGCTAGAAATAAATTTGATTTCAGTCAGAATTTTCATCCAGTAACAACATGACACACGTTTACGTATGTTTGTTTGACAAAGAAACAACGGAATAATGAATGTGCGTGTGTACTTTTGTCACGAAACAAAAGAAAAAACGGAAATCAAAATAGTTTCATTAAAAAACAAGACCGAGTAACAAATGCACTAAACCTGGACGTTTCAGAGATTTAGGGACTGTAAAAAATTCGAAAATCAGTTGGGCACAGCACCACAGCAAATAAGTTATACAGTGACTTCCAAGTAGAAATCATACAAATTACAAAAAGAAAACATTTAAACTCCACCATTTTGCTGCTGTTATTGGTAGTTGTTGGCGTTCGCATAGAAGGTAGAACGCAGCCAGTACCCACAGCCCAATTTACGTTAGCAGTTGCTCGGTGGTTTTGAAATCTCGATGTAACTTTTATTATGTTTAAGATGCTTTGTACTCTCATTGAATTTTTATAACAGATTGAATATTTTTGAAAAAAAATCATTTTAATCTCTCAAGCGGTGTTTTTTATTTTGACTTGAACTTTTGTGGCAGGTAGATATACATTTTGTCTGCGCGCCAACTTTTATCAGCAATTTTCCCGCAAAAATACAAAGAAACTTCTATCAGCAACTTTTGGCTACTAGAGGAAGGTGCCAAGCAAGAATGCTCGGCGAATGTCGTCCTCAAACAACTTTTGTTTGACAAACACCGATAGATACACGGAGAGAGAGCAGCCGTTGTGGACACGGCGACCGCCGGTCACGACTATCTCACCGTCCCACTTGACTTTGTGAGACGGTGTGGTGATGAGGGAAAGTGACGAGCAGTCCATGTCAACACAGGCAACATTTATTCGTTTGGATATGGGTACAACTTCTCGTGACGTGATTAAACTAACAGCGGTGAACGTTCGTGACACGCTGCCAGCATGATCAAACTTGAACACTACTCCCTACGTCCCAAAATAATAATCGTTCCGTTTGCAGATACATCTTTTTGGATTGGCATATCTATGTTGAAACTCACTCTTAGGATCAATCACATCAAATCCCGAACATATGCGGCACGAAAGATTGCTAGCCGATGATACGTTACTCTTAATTTTCTTTATTTCTAGAAGGACACCAATAGCATGACACAAACTCTTTTACTAACTCAAGATTACCTAACAGTCTAACCATGGTCAGTTTATGACTGTACAAGCACAACAGCCAGCGTGAGGCCAACTCCATCGCGCGACCCTATATCTTGTCCGGCCTCGTTTGTTTGGAGTAAAACGGACAAAGGAGGCGGCTCAACGCGCGACGGCCCGGACTCATCTTGTCCGTTTTGTGCCCGGACCGACCCATTTCGAGCGGACACTTGCGCCGGGTTTGGATCGCGACGGACACCAAACGGACACACGCCTCGTCCGCGTCGGGGCCGCGTGGCAGGCAGCCACCTACCTCCCATCCGCCCACATCAATGCGCACGAGCGGGCGTCCTCACCTGTTATCCGCATGTCGAACGGTCGCCGTCCTTCTTTAAGTGGGAAGCGTGGACGGGTCGTCATCCACACTGCCCCACGCCACCCCGCGGCCTCCTCGAAACCCGACAGCCCCGAACCCTATCCCTCCATTGTCCTCGAGCTCGCCGGCCGGCCACCTCGCCATGGGCTTCTGGAACCGCAAGGGGAAGCACGAACGTGAGGCCGGCTCCTTCTCGGGGCGCCGCCGCGGCTCCGTGAAGAAGGAGGAGCCCGTGTCTCCGCCGCGCTCCTCCCGTCGAGCCCCCGCGCCGGCCCCCTTCACCATCAACCCTAGGCCCGCCGGCGAGCGCGACCGGCAGTACCTCGCGGTGGACGTGTGCCGGAGGTACTGGGAGACGAGGACGCCGGTCCCGTGGAGCGACGTCCACCTCCCCAACGGCTGGCACCTCAGCGCCGACCGGGTCCCAATCCCGCCTGTGCCGGCGAGCGGCCACGCGCGCCGCGACGAGATCGAGCACCGCCGCCACCTCCTCCCCGACGACCTGTACCACGACGCCAGGTACGCCCCGGATTCCTCCCTCTAGGACACGTGGCTCCGGGACGAGCACGACACGCGCCGCGCTTCATACTTCGCCGGCACGGTGTCGGGGCCGCGGCGGCCACGTCAAGAAGTGCGCGGGCGTACGCGCGTGCGTGGCCTCACGCCCATGCCGTCGCCTTCCCCGTCTCCGTCACCACCTCCACCTCCTCGCATGACAGCGGAGGAGGAGGCCCGGCTCGTGTAGCGTGTCATGGACGACTCCATGTACACCCACGACGAGCGCCAATGGGACGGCTTGGAGGAGACAATGGCACTCTCTGCCGCCGGTGACGTCACCTTCCCCGAGCTGCAAATGGTGGAGGAGAGGAGGGAGGAGGCGATGGAGGAGGAGCCGGTGGCCGCGTTCCACCCGGGCCTGCTGGGCCAAGGGTGGGGCTGGTCCTGCACTGCTCCAGAGATGGCCGCCACCGTGGGCGTCAACTGGTGCGCCACTCTGTCGCGGTCACCGGAGCGGGAGGCATCGCCACGGGAGGAGGTCGTGCAGGCACCTCCCGCCGTCCAGCCCGCCCCCGTCTACCACGCACCGCCGGCCTACCTCTGGACGCCGCCGGCGTACGTGGACCTCGTCAGCAACGACAACGACGCCGATGGCCACTGAAGACGGCGACGACATCGACGGGCACGGGCACGAGCGCGCCGGCGGCGGCCGTTTTTTTTCTTTTTTATGTTTAATTATGTCAAGTTGGACGTGAACTGGGCCGTTTTGTGGCCATGGACCCTAACTTAAGTTTTAAATTTTTTAAACTGCGATTATTTACCTTTTTAAGTTATTTTGTTTAAGTTTTTATGTTTTTTTAAACACGTCCAACACGGACAAGTTTTGGGATGCGACCGCGCGGTGGGCGCACGCACGATCCAACGGACAAAGACAGACACGGGCGAACCCATCGGCGCCCCAAAGGAACAAAATCCGGACAAAACGAACGTTCGTTTGGGGTCGCGCGGTGGAGTTGGCCTGAGCTCATCTCATTCATAGCTGGTAGAAGAAAAAGTTATGTTATACTAGTACCTTGTGCCAGGACCCAGGAGGTCACATGCATCAAATAGGTCTCTGTTCATACGTCTAAAAAGATTGCCGTCCTTAAATAATACTCCCTTCCATTCACAACTACTCCCTTCGTCTCATAATATAGAAATATAAGATCATTTTCCGAGCTATGTTAGCTTGAAAAACCATCTTATATTATGGGACCAAAGCAGTATGAGATGTTCTAATTCAAATCGGATGTATAGAATGTTCTAACATTTTTCTGAATCGAATTTATAGACATTTTCTAGTGCTTTTATTCACTCATTTCAATCTGCATCTTGTTCATATTAAAATATCCAATACATCTTATATTTGTGAACGGAGGGAGTACGTCTGACGTGCCTCTGATACATGCAAAGAAAACGTTCGGTCGTTATTATACACAAAGGAGCGTTGGCCAAGTCTGAATCTTGACGCCAGTGAAGCTGCCGATAGTCATGCCCAATTGTCGCCGTGTGCAGCCGCACATTTCTCTAGATACACCTGCTATGTTCTCCTCAAACACCATGCATGCTCGGCGAATTCAGCTAGGTAGGAACTGAAATTTCATATGGCGGCCACAAGCCTGCAACAAAGCAGACTGTCAAGGAAGGAGATGACAGCGAGCACAAAGTTCTCCGCCCGTCCAATAGAATGCAATGGACGGAGATGACAACAATTAGCAATCATCAAGACATCTCATCCATAAAATTTAAGATGCAGGGAAGCAATGCTGTGTGGCCATGACATCCAAAAGTAGAACCAAATTTTCGACCAAAATACCAGTAGCGTGTGCTTCAGTGCCGTCGCGGTGCATATATTGCTCCCACGATCACGAGAGATCATCAGGCGAATATGTGGAACAGCTTTCCAGCTCTCACCAAGGGCAGGCTTTGGAGCTCCGTTCCCAGCGACCATATGATTTGTTACCTAGAGTAACACAAACTGGTTGGTTGATGGATAGATATGGTAACTGCATTGTTTTTGTTTCACATCTGAACGAAATTCAAAAATTCTAACATCTAGGCCTAATAATCTGTGAATGCTTGCAGGAAGTCAATTGAGAAAATTATAAGTGCAAAGCTTTCTTCTTTGATAAGATACAATTACAGGATTTTTTTAGAGTTTTCTCCAATGAGCATAGTTCTCTCCAATGAGCATGGCTCTCACTAGGGACATGAACCCTGACAGACAGGTAAATTCAGGGGCTACAGCTTTATATAAAACTGGATATGTACATATAGACAAATACACCCTACTCAACAATTTACCCACAAACTACCCTCTGATAAAGTAAACAGGAACAAATTAACAAATGACATGACACTTCTTCAAATACATGGCTCGTATTGTTTTCCAATAAGATGCATACTTAGTTAGTAAATAGTGGAAATGGTCAACAATGTATACACAATAAATTGGTTATTACACACAAAAAAATACTCACAAAAAAAGAGGCTAGTTGAACAATAGTTGAACTTCTTAATTTTCTCCAGAAGATTCATTGTGACACTGAATGAAGTATGGGTGGCTTTCACAACAAAAAAAAGGTATAAAATGCTTCATTTGAGACCAAGTGATAAAAGGTTGAATCCATGCATTCGCTCCAAGTATCAGAACTATGCTCAAATCCAAATGAATGACTACCAATCAAGTGAGAGCAGGCAGAATTACCAGAACAGATAGATTGTGCTTATGTGCCAACTTCTTAAGAATCATCGCCACCGATATCATCATTGACCGCCCTGTTGAGTTTAATACAGGTTCACAGAAAAGAACAGCATTTATTTTTGTTCAGGCTACACTTCAAAGAAGCAATGATGCCCCTCTAAACAAGAAATCATGTCAGCAAATAATGTTTTTAGGAACTAAAATTATTGACAAAGACACCGCAAACTATTATCAATTCAAATTATCAATGTCAGGTTGTATATTTGTGAATTAGTTGCGCTGTGTTGTTTAAGTTAATGGGTGTAAACAATCTATCTTGCTCAATCTGATTGCTACACCAATTTCTACATTTTGTATATTTTTTCTCTCTTGGGACAATGATCGTTAAGGCGTGACTTACTTCTAGTATACCTGAAGTGCTAAACTGCATCATATAATGTACAAAACAATCAATCAGAAAAGGTATGCAAGAACCTTGTGAATTCTTCCCACCGATAATGGGAGCAAGTAGAGATGATACCGAGTCAATGATAAGCAGGCATATCTTGTTACCGTCATTATTTACCTATTAAGCTTGTGACATGTGAGAGAAGAGTTTAGGATAATAAAAAGGGAGATTGGAGAAAATCCTATATCCCTTCATACTAACCTTGCCATTCAGTGAGACTTCAAGTCGATCTAGTACTTCAAACAAAGCAAATATATCAAATACAGACTCACAAATGATACTGCTCATGACCCTCTTAAGCCTCACATCCTTTGGCTGCATGTTGGAAATCGGGTGCTTAGAAATCACATGGTCCAGAAGTTTTAGGGTAATCTAATGATTGCCAAAGCAAATTTCATTCTATGTACACCACAAGAACGGAAAAAGATATGATAACTCCCAGAAGAATGAAGACAATAGGTAAGAGCAGGGCCGCAACATGGATCCCTGGTTTATTACTAACCTCTTTGATCAAAGAGATGGGAAGTTCATCAAGAATGTGAGCAATTCGGCTAGGGGAGAATGAATTACTAGTATCCAAGTAGAGAACAACTCCCATATGCCTGGCTGCAACATGTGCAGCAGAATATAGACAGACCTGCAGTTGATGTGCATAAGTACATGGAGTAAATAACAGCTCATGCATTATAAGTAACTCTGCAGTATTCCAATGGCACAATGTTCATAGGCAAGCACATTAGCCATCTTGAAGTTGAGAAAGATCAATCGTGTTTTCACCTGCGTTTTACCAGAAGATGACTGGCCGGTTATTTCTGTCAACTGGCCTCTGCGCAGCCCACCTCCAAGAAGCGTGTCAATGCTGGGAATGCAGGACACGATAAGTTATATTATATTCTACTACTTCTTAAGGCAGTGTGATTTTCTGCATGATGATGGGGAGGTTCTCTAGACAAAGATCAGCAGGTTCATGACACGAGGCATCAATTGACAGGGAACCAAATGATTACATTGGAGATAGGAGTACCCTTCAAGTCCGGTAGGGAGGAAATGTTTTCCTTCTGCCGCGTCTTTGAGCAGCTGCATCCCATCCGACCATAGTACGCACCGATCTTCAGCATGAGGTTGCTCTTCATTCATGTCCTGTATCATCTCACGGGCATAAACACAGTTGTATCACAAGTCGATCTTGGCTGAAGATTTGAAATGGTCAATGCATCAGTTATCTGTTTAGAGATGGAAATTACCATTGGGGCTCTCCCTTCCTGTCCAAAGCGGAGCAGTAGGCAAGCAGTGCAGCAGGCCAACGACTCCTCCTCCTCCTCCTCCTCCTCCTCCTTGTGTCTCTCTCGGCGTCGGAGCTCGGGTTCGGAGGTGCAGGCGGCAACCACTAGCCGACGGAGGCCAGAGGGTGCCGGGGAGCACTGCCGGCGTGCGGCGCCGTCGCAGGCGGGGGAGGCAGAGAGGGGAACAGGCAGTGGCGGGGCAGCAGTACGGAATGGGGCGCGGATCGCGCGTCGTAGCTTGGAGGCGGGGGTGACGTGAGGGGAGCGGGAGGAGGGCGGCGGGCCTTCGGTCCAATGGCGGCGGGGCGCGGCAGAGGCGGCGGCCGGCGGGGGCGGGGCAGGGGACGCACGGGGACGGGACGGAATGGGATCGAAACATGGAGCGCCTGCCTCTGTCGGCTTAGTGGGCCTCCCAGTGCGTGCCTTAGTGGGCTGTTCTAGTTGGGCTGGAACCCGGGCCGTTTTTATCATTGGACTACTCGCCTTGATATCTTCCAAACCATTATGTTGATAGGTTTCGACAAACCCTATGATACTCATGGGTATCCAATCCACGCCTTCAACCCAAACCTGGCCATGCTTTTGCCAAAAAAAAACCCTGACCATGCTGGCGGATGGCTGTGGACACGCAAATATAATAAAATCCTGGTGTGACACAACCCA
Source organism: Triticum monococcum (assembly GCA_034509565.1). Taxonomy (NCBI): domain Eukaryota; kingdom Viridiplantae; phylum Streptophyta; class Magnoliopsida; order Poales; family Poaceae; genus Triticum; species Triticum monococcum. Next base: position 706,293,061 of record CM067847.1, read on the forward strand.
TGTCGGCCTTTTTGTAAAAGAAAGAAGTATACAAATCACCCCCAAATCCAATCTTTGGGTACATACCCCCTTAATTCAAAACCAGGACAAATCACATCTTCAAATTGCTAAAACTGGGTTAATAGCATCTTTTAGTGGTTTCAATCAAATCTTAAGCGATTTTGTCTCCCCTGATGCCGATTAGACACTGACAGAGCAAAAAAAAACTTTAAGTGGGTCCCATTAGCTTGTTGCTTCTCTCTTCTTTCTTTCCTTTTCCCCTCGTCCCCTTCCTTTCTTTCCTTTTCCCCTCGCCTCCAGAATCGCTAGCTCTTCCATTCGCTAGGGCTCGGTCGCTGTCGCCGTTCGCCGTCGCCGTCGCCGTCCGCCGTCGTATGCTACTTGCATGTCTCCGAACAAAACAATGTGTCCAGGTGCGTGCGCCTCCATCTCCGCTGCTCCTCTGCTTCGTTTTTGGTGTCGTTCGTCGGTAGAATCACGAGCGCCGGTGTACGATCGCGTGCGCCGCAGAGGTGTGGGTTTGGGTGAGGGGAATGGGGTGTGCAAAATTATGCCCATTCCGCAGTCAGCCCCCTCACATGAAACCGTAGCTTGCCTACTAATCTTTCAGTGCATACTAATTCCTAAAAAAATACTTGCTCCTACAGACTCGAGGCTACTTGCCCCTGCATACTATTTTTTCAGCAGTACAACCACAAAATCGGGACAAAGATTTTTCAGTGCATACTTGCTCCTACAGACTCGAGGCTAATAGCATAACAAGTGCAAGAAAAAATACCAACGCTTTGCCGCAGTTGTAGTCTCCCTAGGTTCTTCGGGCTCCATGAGATCCATCTCGGGGCTTTCATGTCACAGAGGCAAAACTGCGGCGGCTCTTACTCTATTGGGCCATGTCGGTACGGAACCGGCGACTACGATGGCGCCTGCATGCCCTTGCTTCCGCTGGTCGACACCCGACTCGTGGAGGAGATCCTTGAAGACGCCATTGCTTGGTTGACGGCGAAAGGCGAGAGGCGAGGCGCCGCCGACTGGCAAGGCGGGGCGAGAGGCGAGGCGGGGCGGGGCGCTGGTGAAAGGCTTGAGGAGAGGCAAGGTGGGGATTTTCTCTGCGTGAGAGACAAAGGGGAATAGTCAATAGAGGATGGAGGAGAAGCAAGGAGACAACTGGCTAATGGGACTCACTCAAAGTTTGTTTTTTGCCCTGTAAGCATCGAATCGGCATCATGGGAGACAAAAAACGCTTAAGATTTGATTGAAACCACTAAAGCATGCTATTAACCCGGTTTTAGTAATTTGAGGGTGTGATTTGTCCTGGTTTTGAGTTCAGGGGGCATGTATCCCAAAGATTGGTTTTTGGGGTGATTTGTATATATACTTCTTTCTTTCTTTATAAAATAGTTGTGTCGTGCTGGCCGAAGGCCTTGGCTCCGGCCGGTATCAACCTGGCATGTGATCAAAAAAGGCCGGCACGGCCTGGCATGCCTTTGGGTCGGCCTTCATTTATTTTCGGCCTTCAGGTCCATTTTGACATTCTGTCTCTTCTACTTTTTAAGAATTCAGGAAATCCACAAATTAAGAAAATGTAGAAAAAAATAAAAAAAGAAATACACCAATATAACAAATTAAGAAAAAAATACAGAAAATTTAAAAAGAGACAAAGTATCATATGGATAAACATAGCTCTTTTGTAAAAACATTTTAGTTAAACTCCCCTTGAAGATGAACCCGATAAGAAAAAAGAGTACAAAGCTACTTTTTTTAGGGAAAAACCAAACTTTATTCATCAAAGTCCACAGAAGGTGGGATACATCTTTGGTTGTGGGATTGACCAAACCAAACGTTGTGTCCTGGAAGAGTAAGAGAATGCTTGGCTAGACTATGACCTTCTAAATTTACTCTAAGACTCTCAAATTTAAAAATACAATTAAAAGGAGCTGGCTGCAGTTTGATTTCTCCATGGCGGGCCAGCCTTCGACCCGGCCTTTTTATCCAGGTGTTGTGTCGGGCCAGAAATTCGTGCCTGTGGGCCGGGCCATTTAGCCAGGTTTCTTCCACCTCGTGGATTCTTCCCGGAGCAAAGACAAACGTTACTCCGGTCTCCCTCTCGGGCCGACCCTCCTCCCTCTCACGAAAAAGGTGGACGCGGCGGCGACGACACCGGCGCCGGCGGGGAGAGGGACGGCGCAACCGGAGGAGGCGGTAGTGGCGTCCCCCCTCCTCCCATTCCCCCTCCCACTGTCCAACCGGCGGCACAGCATCCAACAACAGCGGCCTGAGCTCGGCGGTGACAAGGAGTGGCGACCGCAACGACCCCGTCGCCGGCGTCCTTCTCCCCCGACGCTGGACTGGTCAGCCCCCGGTCCTCCCCTTCTGCTTCATTCCCCCGCTTGCCCTCTTAATTTCTATTCTCTCTGGTTCATTAATTTGTAGTGTTCTTGGTCTGGTTCTTGGATAATTTATAGGGTTCTTGGTCTGGTGCCAAGATTAGTCATATATGTTAATGCAAATTACCTCATATGGCTGTCAAATCCCTGTTCTAGGATCTGAGCTCTCTCTTCTCTTTGAATTCAACTAAGGCATGAGGAACAAGGGGGGAGATAGCTATCAGATCCATGTCTTAGTAGTGGTAAACAATTGTGTAGGTCAATTTATCAAATTTGTTGACTCTGAGCTTGAACTGCAGGGTTGCAATGTTTTGGCATCAACACTTGTAAAAGAAATTAGCAGGAAAATGAAGATTATATATATAAATGTCTTAGTAGTGGTAAACAAGCATATAATCCCTCCAATAACTTATTGAAGGGATGGTTAAGCAATGCTAGAAGCAGATTTCCATGATGAGATTAAAGTTACACAAACTTATGAAGGCGATGCTGTATCTTTTTTTTTTTTTTTTGAGAAACAGCACAACAAAAACAGTTTCAGTTCTTTTTGTAGCTATGACAAACATCCTGATGATTTTGTTGGTCAAGGTTCATATCCAAATAATTTTACAGTTACCTACATCGCTGCCAGCACAGTGACATATTAAGCTAGCTTAAACCAGAGGGACACTTGAGCTTGCGCTAGATTGTGGTACAGCTACCTACATCGCTGCCAGCGCAGTCACATATTAAGCTAGCTTAAACCAGAGGGACAGTTGAGCTTGCGCTAGATTGTGGTCACATGCCAAGCTAGCTTAAACCAGAGACATTGAGTTTGTGCTAGATTAATGTATGTAGCAGTTTAATTTAAACTACCTGATGCATGAACCTATCAGTATTCTACAATCTACATATGCTTGTGCAGTTGTGTTTGTGCCCATACAACTGAAGATCTGAAATCTTTTTTGTTTAAAGTATCAGCCAATTTTCTATAACTGGTTATTAGGTATTTCAACGCCCAGCTATTTGTCCTTATGTCATATTATAGGTTATGCATTTCTGAAATCTTGTGTCATTTGGTTCAGGAAATGATCTCGTCTTTGTCAATGGCTCACTGCAAAAAAAAAACTTCTTCTTGCATTTGTCACTGCTAAGAAAGATACACTGGAAAAAGGTTCTTATATTATGCTTTCTTCCGTTTATCAACAACTAGTAAGTTTGCACGTGCAACGCACGTGTAGTCTTAGCAATAATTTTGACCTTCATATTTTGCATCCAGATGCCCCTTGTGTGTGGGAGAACAGACATGTAATAGTTCTGTCGTTCTCCACTTCATTTGTCACCATGTTAAATTTCCTCCATTTTAGATCAAAATGTGTCCATTAACTTTTCTTGACAGAATGTGTTATGGTTTTTCATTCTTTTCTTGAAAAATGTGTCATGGTTGTGTACTTGTCATTCACATGACATGTATCCCCTTTGCTCTTCCATGGCATATAGTAAGTGCCATAACTGTTACATGGCTTAGACATGTGACACCTTCAATTATCCGTGTCATTTGCCAAATTGGAATAGTCTTAATTTGTGAATTAGTGTCATTACATTTGATACATGAATGCTTATTTAATAGCATGCGATACATATACCTTATTTCTTTGCCTAATTCCAACCTTGCATACAAAAGAAAACAAATTCAGACCATTACACGAAAGACAAACTACACAAGTATTTTTATTTTTTTAATAACAGAAAAAAGCAAACTGCTAGATTAACTTCACATCTGCCATAACTTAAGCTTCTTCTCAAGAATAGGTATCTCTTATCATAAAAAATTAATGGAGGGCTATTTCAACCAATTTACCAATTTACATATCTGCAAATTGTAGTGAAATCAATTATTCGATCCAGTGTGGTAGATCGGATAAATACAAATGTATATCAATGGGTACATACATTCACGAGAAGTAATATGCATAAGAAAAAAGTGTGGTGCTCTGTCCTGCAAATATTGTGACATCTAAAAGGGCAGCGTGTGCATTTACACCTTGAATGGCTAAAAAAAAGTATGATTCTGTTTCTGAAAATCAAGAGGGCAATGAGAACGCAATAAAAATGAAGAAAATGTAAGGTCTAGAAGATGAATAGATGTAAAAATAGGCTATTAGTAGATCTAGTATGAATGGAGCAGATAAACGTGAAGATATTAGACTGACCTTGAGCCTCGTAGAAGAAAAATAAAGATCACTTAGGCTTGCCGATGGCTAGTTGTCAGTTGTGTATTTGTTTCAGAATAGAATATTTAAAGTTACATACCTTAATACATATGACATCTCTGAATTTATTCGACTCCATCGCTGGCAATCTTCTTAAAAGCATGACACATGCCTGCTCGGTCCTAAGAGCTATATTCTGTAAGTTTTATCTGCCTCTACAATCTTTTAAATTTACTAATCTTGTATCTCATATTATACTGAACTTGCCAGTAAATTCTGTGAGCAAAAAAAGTAAGTTAAACCAACATTCCCATATGGTCATAGATAGTTGTGTGCGTGATTACCTGATTACAGTAACAATTATAGCTGTGACTGAGGGAGTTCACGAAGCTATCTCAGTAATGTGAGGTGAGATGGCAACCTAAAGGACACCCAGGATTGTATTGATCTAAAACCATGTCAATTATTCTGAACGGAGGGAGTATGAAACATTTGCATCATCGTTGGGCAAGGTGCTGAGGAGCTATTTCTGGATTTGCGTTGCTTCAGGCGAAGGTGTACACCATATTTTGATTTCTGAATCTTGAACCGCACAAGATCAATTGCAGTTCCTTGCTGAGGCTGAATGCAGAACGTACCAAGAGGAATGCTAGATCCTCTCCCTCCGGTTGAAAAGGCAAACATAATGGATAGACAATCTCTTTTCTGACAATGATCCCTTTCCAATTGAAAAATTAGAGAATCAAGAACAAAATTTTGGACGGGGCTGATGCCTTACTCGAATACTTGCCATGGATACTTGCACGCTGCTTGCTTTGACACCGCGTGCGCATGTGGTACCTGAGAATCTGAGATGCAGATGATATATTAATTTGTAGGACGATAGTGCCCTAACCGGCGGGCTTCGCCTGTGGTTCACCATTCCACCTCCGCCGCCGATTGATGTGGAAAGGAGGCATGGTCGGGATAGCGATTCACGACTCACGTGCCCAACTGGCATGATGGAGTGGGTTGGTCGCCGACTCGCCGGCGGGGATTGGGCTTGGGGGAGCGCGGTGGAGGGCAGATCGCGTCGTAGCATCGGCTGGAGCGATGAAGTAGGGCGTCGGGACGAAGTTGCATCGGAAGGATTGGAACAGCCTGCGAGCGAACAAAGGAAACATCGTGGACTCTTGGGTGGTTTTCCTCCGTGATTTGCGGGGTTGATGGGGGGTGCGGGCGATTTGAGCAGGAAGCGGCGTTGTTCGGCTGATACCGGACCCGGTGAATCTTGGACGTCAGATGAGATTAATTAAGCGCTATGATTAAAGCACTAAACACGTTGAGGTGCTCACCATTAGAGTGAGTTGGGCTGTTGGATTAACGTGGATGGATGGTCAAGATCTATTGGATCTGACCCTTTGGGTCTTTTTATATTGGTATAGATGGAAAAGATAGGATTGAAGTGCCCTTAGTTTCAGTTGTAGAATCAGTCAAAATATGGCTCTTTGTGTTTGAATGTAGACATATATCCTTTTCTTTGTGTGAGATGACAGATATATCCTTTTCCTTTTGTGAGATGACAGATATGCTTCTTTATGTTAAAAGCACCACCTTCCTCTTGGCAATATTTTTCTGCTGATGCTTGGATAGATCGACTTGGTACCTGTCACCAATTTCTGTTTCTCTGATGTATATCTTGTCATTATTTCTCTACTGACTTGATTGTTGATTGCAAAAGGAAACACTGCTATTATGTACATTCTTTCTTTGTTCATGTATACATTCTTCTGTGCACTAATTGCCCTTCATTGGCAATATAGTTCATCAATCATCACGGAAGTGCAGCAATCAATACAGATGGACCATATCCAGTGCAGATGATGCATCTTTGCCAGATGATAGAAATTTGTATTTGCTTCATCTGCGTTGGACATGGTCCACGTCTTATTGTGAATTTGCTGGCTATACTAGCCAGAAAAATTTACACAAAGTTCCATTCTTCACGAGGTTGGAGGATGGAAACATATAAGTTGTTACTGTACATTCATTTGATACTCAGATTTGTCATGTTCAGTACATTCCTCCCTCCCAGTCACCAATCTATACTTGCTATTTCCACGTCCATCATGGCACTTGTTATTTTCTGTAGCCCCCAAGACAACAAGGAATTTCAAATGCATACATAAAAGAAAATGTATTGTAAACATGTCCATCATAAACTTAGAAACGAAAATTCCTATCCTTAGCTCATGCTTTACTATTATGTTCTATGTAGGGAAATCCACAGTTATAGCTAGTATCAACAATGTCAGTTCCTGGTAAGGATAGCAATATGCAGCAGCTAGTCCCAATGGCACCACCGGCAAGGGTTTCTGGTGGTGAACTAGTGGTGAAGGCTTCTGTTGGTGACAGTGGAAAGCAGCTGGTGCTGGTGGAGGGTGGAGGAAAGAGCTCGGGAGGGGTCAAGCTACGGGAGGATGAGGAGGACCTAGAGGTGAAGCTAAGGCGCATCATGGAGAATGTCCCCGTCCGTGTCAGCAACACCTCTGGGTCCTCCGCTGGTTCTGGCTCTGGCGACTTCCACCAGGTACTCTTTCTCTCTCCCACACTCTCACAAGTGGAGAATTCAGCTAAATTGAGTGTCAGATTGAACCAATTTTTTAATCTTTTCCTTATTATGCAGATGGGACTCACATATAACTCTACATTATGGCTATGATGAGATTTATTTGTCAATTAGCACTTGAGTAGATGGTTGTAATGTTTTGTTGCAGTTGCCATTTTATTTAATTTTGTCTTAAAAGGAAATTTTGGGTCTATGGTTCATCTGAACATGAATGATTGATTCTCAATGGTTGCAATGTTATGGTGAAGTTACCATTTTATTGAATTTTGTCTTAAAGGAAATTTCGAGTCTATGGTTCATTTGAACATGAATTATTGATTCTAAATACTCCCTCCATTTCTAAATATAAGACCTTTTAGAAATTTCAATATAGACTACATACAGATGTATATAGACCATTTTAGAGTGTAGATTCACTCATTTTGCTCTGTATATAGTCTGTATTGGAATCTCTAAAAAAGTTTATATTTAGGAACGGAGGGAGTAGTTCTTTGTTGTCTATATAAGAAAAGGCATGGTCCGTGCGTGCAAAAATGCATGTACACAAGACCTTTTACCTGTTGATGTTCTTAAGAGTACTGTCAGTATTGAAAGCACTTGACTAAATTTTGTGTATGCTGTTATGCAGTTGACTATACCAAAATCACAATATGTTTAAAATTTGCTCGATTCTTGAATATCTAGAATACAAGTTGGTGTGGATTTTAAGGTAACATCACTGAATACGAAAAATAAAAATAATATGTTTTGCTGCATCACTTAATCAATGGGAGGTATATGGCTGACGAATGACCACAGTTTGATAAAAGGTGAATATCTATTAAGTTATGATGTAATATAAGAGAAGGGATCAGATAAAAGATCTTTGTATTTGTGGCTTAGCTGCGATCATAGGCATTGTCGCATGATAATCAGAAGTTCCAGTGGCTTATGAGTGCTGAAATAGAACGGAGGCCAGAATTGCTACCAGCTTACCAGGAGAAGATTTAGTGTTTTGCTACTCACAAGTCACAACTCTTCATTTGAGTTATTATTATAAAATGAAGTGCTTCTGTTGACTTGTAGCTACAATTCTAGTTTAACTTTAAAACTGCTATTGGCTTGTGTGTGGGTTCAGATTGATGCATACAATCACTGTCAGATAACGGTTGTCACTATAGTAGTGGAGATTATCTTCTGAGACTGTACACAAGTTCATTCAAATTCTGTTTTCTTTGAGACTCGTGATAATAATAAACTCTAAGACATATTTTGTTCGTCATGTTTGTTCACCAGAATTCTTATCTCACATCCTTGTTTCGGGTAACATCGCAGCAGCTGAAAATCGTGATATATGTATTTGATTCCTCCTGTTCCAGCATTCACAGAGCTAGAGAATTTGTTTTCTTGATGTGTTCTCAACCATCTTATTTACTGATCTTTTTTCTGTACAAATCTAGCTCCAGATTTCTCAAGTTTCATGACATGAATAGTTTTGAGAACTTGAATGGAAATGCATTCATTGGTAATTAGTGATCTGATGGTTTAACTGTAAGCACTCTTGTTTTGACAGTATCGGCAAATGAGGAGAAGGGAGCAGGACCGAATAACGAGGATGGAGCGTGATTACGAAAAGAGGAAACAGGTGGCTGAGTTCAATCTGCGGAGGGAGGAGAGACTAAGAGCAGCCGAGGAGCGTACAGCCAAGAAGCGCCTGAAACGCCAAAAAAAGAAGCAGCGTAAGAAAGAAAAGCGGGCCAAACCAAACTGTGGTGGCGAGGAAGAACCCAATAGCAGAGTACCTAACCGGGTGGAGGAGTCCTCAGACGATGACGAGGGTTCGGATTACGAGGGTGACGACAAGTTTAAGCAGTGCACATGAAGTTGATGTCAGTCATTCCTGGATATTGTTTTTCACCTGTAGAGATTCTGGATGGTGTGGAAGACTGTCAGTCACTCCATGGTTTGGCTGTGGGCATGAACTAACACATTGCATGTAGTAATATAGACTCGGAAACATGCTAGATTGGGGCATTGGGCACTCTGTTAGTTTTCTGGAAACGCTTGTCTGCTGTAAGATGAACAATCGGATGCCAGTGGGCATTCTATTGGACGGTACATGGGGATGGGGCATTGGCTTCTTGTTATCAATTACTCCCTTCTTCCGGAAAAGCTTGTTGCGGTGGCAATTTTGCAATTTAATCCTTGAACACAACCTGCACTCCACTTTTTTCTTCAAAATACTAAACATAATTAACTATACAGTTAACAATTTTGGTAATTTTACAATTTAGTCCTTGTTGTACCCATCTTAGAATTACTGCAAGCCAGCAGGCTTAACTTTGAGGTTCTTTTCGAATGAGCTTCCGAAAAAGAAGGAATTCCTTGTTAATATGAGTAGTCTACCGTTCCTATTAAGTCAGGCTCTCACAGCGTTCTACTGCAATGCTGAATTTGTTCACTCTTCAGTTGCAACTCAATTTATTCACTGCAATGCTGCATTCTACTGCCTCTGTGCTTAATTCAGTGTTAAATTTGTTCACGAATTGGCAATAGAGTACTGAATAAAATTTGTTCAGTTAAAATGGTTACATAAAATGGTCATTTTAAAATACTTCTAGTAGTTGCACAAGCAGTACTTGCTGTTCAGGAAATGATTCAGCAGTGATCAAACCTCACAAGGAAATGATTCTTTTTTTTTTTGCGGGGGTAAAGGGAGTTTTATTGCACAATTATAGAGTTACAGTCTTGAGGCTACAAATCCTCAATACACGGTGGTACTGAGCCCAACCACACAGCAGTAGTACGCTCTGTGTGGCTATAGTGGGCCAGTCGATCGGCAACTCTATTATGAGAACGGTGAATCTTCAACGGAAAAAACTCCCTACTACCTAATAGTTCCTTGATCTCTAGCACAAGATGGTCGTAGGCTGATCTACAAAGTGCATTATTAGACAGACTAGATAACGCTTTCGAAGAATCCGACTGCACCACCACCGGAAGGTCCGAGTGTTGTATCGCAAGTGCCATACCTTGCATTATCACATGCAGTTCCGCCTCCAGCGAGTCATTGCAGTGGAAGATGAAACGATAGGCTGCGAAAAGGATTGCACCTTCTGAGTTTCTTAGCACCATACCAGCAGCCGCCGTACCATCATCCTTTTGGAAGGATCCGTCAACCGAGAGGGCTACTGTCCCAGCAGCGGGCGCCGGCCAAGGAGAGATGGACGGCCGGGCAGCGCTCGCGGAGGGTATAGCCTCGAGGGTAGTCATCTTGCCTTTTAAGATCTCATCTGTTGAGAACCTCCCAGCCAGTCTGATTGACTTGTAATAACTGTTTAGGAACTCAACACTAGCAAGGACCGGCGTACCTTCTTTCCCATGCATCAAGTCATTTCGCAATTGCCAAACCCTCCAGAGTAACATGATTAGCATATCTCTCACATCTGCAGTGCATTTGCTTAGTAAGGACAGAAGCCATTCCTTTCCAGAGTTAAGGAGCATGTCATCCGCCGGCAGTGGCCATCGACGCCGCATGTTTACCCATAGGATTCTTGCATGTGTACATGCTACCAGCGCATGGAACGTGCTCTCCTCCTCCACACCACAGAGAGCGCACGTCGACCGCGTCGATAAATGTCTATATTGTTTGCACTTTTGCGTGGCCAGGGTACCGGTAACAATCCTCCAAGCGGTGATCTTCATCTTATGCGGGACAACAGATTTCCAGACTAGGTTCCACAAGGAACGATTCCCGTCCGGATGAGTGCTAGATGATCCATTAGCGAAGGTAGCGTTGTGCTCCTGGGAAGCCAACCTATAAGCACTTTTGACCATGAACAGGCCGCTCTTTTCCGACCCCAAGATAGAAAATCATCTCGTTGGCGAGGGGAGGTTCTTATCTTTAGAATATGAACCACATCCATAGGCCAGAAAAACTCACTCAATCTGTCCGCCCTCCAAGCACCATTGTCATCCAAGAAATCCGACACTCGGTTAAGTCTGCTGTTCCTTTTAGGGGTGATAGGCCGAAAGGAGTCGGGTCTTGGGATCCACGGATCCCTCCAAGTACGTATTGAAGTACCATTTCCCACACACCAAATTACCCCTTTCTTCACCAGTTCAAGACCGTGTAAGATTCCCTTCCATACCTCCGAACCACTGTTTGGGAAGACAGTGTCCAATAACTGGCCATGTGGGTAATACTTGGCCTTTAACAATCTTGCACACAGGCTATTGGGGGAATCCAGGAGTCTCCACGCTTGTTTAGCTAACAAAGCTTGATTAAAACATCTCATATCGCGGAAGCCCATACCCCCCATGGACTTGGGAAGCCTCAACTTGTCCCAGCTCATCCATGCCATCCTCCTCTTCCCCTTCTCAACGCCCCACCAATATTGGCGAATCATACGTGTGAGTTCATCACATACCGACGCTGGGAGCTTGAAAACGCTCATCACATACGTCGGAATGGCCTGGGCAACGGCCTTGATGAGGATCTCCTTGTTGCCTGAGGACATGTATTGCTCACTCCAATCAACAAGCCTCTTTCGCAAGCGATCTTGAGTAGTTTCAAACCTACCCTTATGCATTCTTCCTTCAGGAACCGGCAAGCCCAAGTATTTTGGTTCAAAAACCTCCTGAGTAATCTCCAAGACAGACTTCACCTCCTGCATCACAATAGGCTGGCAATGATTTGAGAAGAGGATGGAACACTTCGACGGATTAATGAGTTGTCCCGTCGCGGAAGCATACGTGTTCAACAAACCTTTCACCACAGTTGCCTGCTGCGTTGTCGCCTGGAAGAACAGGAGGGAATCATCCGCAAAATAGGAGATGAGAAATTTCGGGTGCACTTCTACTGATTCTGACCCCCTGAAGATCTTCCTCCCTCGTAGCCTTATGTATGAGGACAGATAGGGCATCAGCTACGAAAAGGAAGAGAAAAGGGGACAGCGGATCACCTTGACGGAGCCCCCTGGACGGGGTGAACGCCTCCAATAACTTGCCATTAAAATTTACCGAGTATTTCACCGAAGATACACATGCCATTACACGTGAAATCCAGGTCTGAGAAAAACCCCATTTAGCTAGCGCCTTCTCCAAGAACTCCCAATCCACCCGATCATAGGCCTTGGATAGATCAAGCTTGTAGGCACATAAGGCGGGCGAATTATTTTTTGCTTCCTGGATATGATGGATACACTCGAAAGCAATGGTGGAATTATTAGATATGAGCCTCCCCGGAATAAAAGCGCTTTGATTTTCTGATATAAGATCTGCTAGGAGAGGCCGTAATCTGTTCACCATGCATTTTGAGACGATTTTATACACCACATTGCACAGGCTGATCGGTCTAAAGTCTTTTAGTTCCTTTGGATGGGGAATCTTCGGAATTAGAACGATCGCCGTATCATTAACCCCATCGGGCATTATGCCAGTACTAAAGAAGTCTTGTACTGCAGCCACAATATCACTCTTCAGCGTCGCCCAATTCCGCTGGTAAAATCTTGCCGGGAGACCATCACATCCCGGGGCCTTTAAAGGGCCAATCTGAAAGAGGGCATCTGAAATCTCTGTATCAGAGTAGGGTTTACACAGAGACTCATTCATCTCGTTCGTCACTTTGGGGATTATACACTCAAGTACCTCCCATGGTGAAAGGGTGTAGGATCGAAAGTATGTCTAGAGGGGGGGGGGTGATTAGACTACTTGACCAAATAAAAACTTAACATTTTCCCAATTTTAGTTCTTGGCAGATTTTAGCTATTTTAGGACAAGTCAAGCAATCATCACACAATTCAAGCAAGCATGCAAAGAGTATATTGGCAGCGGAAAGTAAAGCATGCAACTTGCAAGAATGTAAAGGGAAGGGTTTGGAGAATTCAAACGCAATTGGAGACACGGATGTTTTTCCCGTGGTTCGGATAGATGGTGCTATCCTACATCAACGTTGATGGAGACTTCAACCCACGAAGGGTAACGGTTGCGCGAGTCCACGGAGGGCTCCACCCACGAAGGGTCCACGAAGAAGCAACCTTGTCTATCCCACCATGGCCATCGCCCACGAAGGACTTGCCTCACTAGCGGTAGATCTTCACGAAGTAGGCGATCTCCTTGCCCTTACAAACTCCTTGGTTCAACTCCACAATCTTGTCGGAGGCTCCCAAATGACACCTAGTCAATCTAGGAGACACCACTCTCCAAGAAGTAACAAATGGTGTGTTGATGATGAACTCCTTGCTCTTGTGCTTCAAATGATAGTCTCCCCAACACTCAACTCTCTCTCACAGGATTTGAATTTGGTGGAAAGAAGATTTGAGTGGAAAGCAACTTGGGGAAGGCTAGAGATCAAGATTCATATGGTAGGAATGGAATATCTTGGCCTCAACACATGAGTAGGTGGTTCTCTCTCAGAACATAAGAGTTGGAACTGTAGATGTGTTCTGATGGCTCTCTCCACGAGTGAAGAGGAGGTGGAGGGGTATATATAGCCTCCACACAAAATCCAACCGTTACACACAATTTACCAATCTCGGTGGGACCGAATCAACAAACTCGGTCAGACCGAAATAGTAAACCTAGTGACCGTTAGAGATTTTCGGTGGGACTGACATGCAACTCGGTAGGACCGATTTTGTTAGGGTTAGGGCATAACGTAATCTCGGTGAGGCCGATTACACAAACTCGGTGAGACCGATTTTGGTAATTAGCTAACCAGAGAGTTGGTCAGGCAAACTCGGTGGGACCGATTTGCTCTTTCGATGAGACCGAAAAATTACAAAAAGGAAACAGAGAGTTTACATTGCAATCTCGGTGGGACCGATCCGCTCTTTCGGTGAGACCGAAAAGTTATGAAAGGGAAAGAGAGAGTTTGCAATCCCATCTCGGTGAGACCGAGATCCCTATCGATAGAACCGATTTGCTAGGGTTTGGCAATGGCTATGACAAGTGAAACTCGGTGGCGCCGGGTTGAAAGAATCGGTAGGGCCGAGTTTGGCTTTGGGTTTAGGTCAAATGTGGATATGGAAAAGTAGTTGAGGGTTTTGGAGCATATCACTAAGAACATGAAGCAAGAGGCTCATTAAGCAACACCTCATCCCTCCTTGATAGTATTGACTTTTCCTAAAGACTCAATGTGATCTTGGATCACTAAAATATAAAATGAAGAGTCTTGAGCTTTTGAGCTTGAGCCAATCCTTTGTCCTTAGCATTTTGAGGGATCCACTTTCAACATCCATGCCATGCCAATCATTGAGCTTTCTTGAAATAATCATCTTGGAATAGCATTAGCTGAATGAGCTATATGTTGTTATGAATTACCAAAACCACCTAGGGATAGTTGCACTTTCAATCCCCCCCTTTTTGGTAATTGATGACAACATATAGATCAAAGCTTTGACAAATAATAATAAGAATGGAATATATCGTCGCTTTGAGAAGTGTGTGATAAGTAAGAGCTCCCCCTAAATTTGTGCATATTTAAAATTTGCTTTGGACTGCAAATGCACAAAGAGTTAGAGTCATGGGTTACTCTTCCATGTCACATACATCTTGGTGGAGCACTCAAAATGATAAGAATTGAAATACATCCACTCATCACCAAAGAAAGTGAATGATCACATAAGATAGATAGGATAATATCAAGCATGCATAAGTGTAGCTTATGATCAAACACATGATCATCAATGTCTCACAGGCATATCAAAGTATCTCAACCAAAAGCAAACAAAGTTCAAAAAACCACCAAATAAAGCAAGAGAGAATAAAAGCAACACACACTCTCTCTCGAAGCCTATGATCTATACATTTTTCTCCCCCTTTGGCAACAAGTTACCAAAAAGTTCCTAGAAAATGCATAGTGCTAGATCGACTCTCAGGCTTGATCTTCTGGTGGTGGTGGAGTCCGGAGCACTCCAAGGACGAAGCCTTCTGTAGACGTGGTTGGAGTTGAAGCGGAAGTAGATGCTGGAGCTGGTGGAACTGAAGCTGTAGCTGGTGCAGAAGTGGTGGCTCTGGTGTCAGCAACTGGCACTGCAATTGACCTCTGAGCTCGTGGCACTCTGGCAAATGCATCAGTTGTAGTCTTGTCCTTCCTCTCCTGCATATCATCCTGTAATTGTTCCACTGCAGACTGAATCTCTGTTACTTTGACATCCAAGTCATAAAAAATTCATTCCATGATCCTCTCTAAGCTCTGCTGATTCTGAGTGAGGGTGGCCAGTCCTTGCTCAATCCTCAGTGTGGATGCAATCAAGTAACCAAGCTGTTCTTGTTTGGTCTTCAAGAAATACTCATATGCCTCCGCTTGAGTTGGCATCTTGGCAGCTTTCTCCTTCCTTGCCTTCTCCTTCTTTGCTTGTGCTTGTGCAGATGATGGTTCATTCTCATTCATCACAACTTGATTATCTTCAAAATCTGGATGGATGGGCAGGTGTTCCTTGTCCAATAAGTATATGCCTGTGCCCATCTTTGAGTTGATCAACTCCTGAATCTGAGGGGCATAACCACAGCTCCTCTTCTGATCTGCTGCAGTCCTCTTGATAGTCTCTACTATGAGGCTCATGACCTTGAATTTCTAAGGTACATCAAATACATGAAGCAAATTGATTGCATGGCCTCTGATCATCTTGTGATCACCTGACTTGGGCAAGAGAGTGTGCCTAAGGATCCAGTTAATAGTTGGCAGCCCTGATAGAACATAATGCACAGACCCAAACTTGAAAGTATCAAGTGCCTCGTTTGGAATTTCCTTGTACATATTGGACATAGAGTTGTGGTCCATCTTCTTCTTGGCATAGATATCCAAGTCATCCTCATGCTCCTCTGGGGCATTGATGAGCTGTGCCCACTCAGCAATAGTAGATTGGTACCTCGTACCTTCAGACATCCATGTGATCCTTCCATCTGGGTAGAAGTGTGCTGTGGAGTAGAATTGCATAATGAGTTCCTCGTTCCACTTTGTGAGCTTCTGCCCAACAAAGTCTGCAACTCCACAAGCACCAAAACTGTCAATCACACCAGGATAGTGTTCCTCATTGTCCTTAATGTACTCCCAATCAACCCATCTCATGTCACAAACTATGGGCTTCTTATCAAGCAGCACTGTCTCATAGAAATCTTGCTGTTCCTTGGTGTGAAACCTGTAATCAACAGCAGTTCTTCTCCTTGAAGCATACGGGTCTGCTTCTCTCCACTTCCTTAGCCCTGAATCTCTTCTGATTTTCATGTCCTCAGCCACAGGATGAGCATCATTGTGGTCTGGGATCTTGGGCTTGAGCTTTCTCAGAACATGCTCTTCATCATCTTCTTCAGCAGCTTCAGGCACTGGGGCCTTGTTCTTTTCAGTTGCAGGTATGCTCCTTGTATTCCTCTTGGGTGCTGACTTGGGCTTGGAGGCAGCTTTGGATGCTTCTTTGGGCTTAGACGTGGCAGCCCCTGATCTTATAACATCACCCATAAGCTTAGGTGCCTTAGGTGCTGGTGCAGCAACCTCTTCTTCTTCCTCTTCTTCCATGATGGAAGCCTTTCCAAGCACTCTGGCTACAGTCTTCTTGACCCTTTCCTTCCTTTTCTTTCCTTCAGCAGCAACTGGCTCTATGGGTGCAGGCTTTTCAGGAATCTGAGTTGAAGCTCTGGCCTTTGGCATAGGCTGCCTACCTGCTGGCCTTTTGATTTTCAATCCTGGCTTTGTGCCTTGAGCTGAGCCATACTCCTTCTTGAGCACTACTTTCTTGGAAGTAGCGCCCTCTTCTGCCACATAGTCCTCATCCTCTGAGTCTGAGGTTCTCTTCTTCCTTTGTCTAGTGGCAGCTTTTGGCAGGTTGCTAGGGGTGCTCCTGCTGCCTTCATTAGAAGAACTGGAGGGACTAGTGCCCTCACTCATGTGCACTTGCTGTTCTGACACATTCTGGCTGTCACTCTGATCTGACATGATGTAAAAGCTGACTGCTGACCCTATGAAGAGTTTATAGATGAGGTAGAATAGATGAGCATCACAAAATGCAGAGATTTTTGCAAAAGAATGACTCAAAATCTTAGTTTTAGTTTCCCACAGAAATCATCTCGGATCTACCGATTTTTAAACTCGGTGATACCGAGGCAGTTTTGGAACCTAAACTAGTGAACTCGGTCAGACCGAGTCACAGTTCGGTGGCACCGAGACTGCTAGGGTTTCACAAAGTTCCAAAATCGGTCACACCGATTAGTAATTCTCGGTCAGACCGAGTCTTACTTGTGCAATGGCATGAGCCAAATCGGTGGGACCGAGTTTTTCAACTCGGTGGGTCCGAGATGGTTTCGGCGGAAACCTAACCCTAAAAATTTCAAATCAAAACTAATCTACGAACGCATTGACTGGATAGGAGTGTTTCAATCGTGGCAAGAATCATTAAGAACACAATGTGCTAGGAATCGGACGGGGAATAGCACTATGATCGATTCCATACCCTAGTTCGGCGGAGACTCGCTACGACGGCAACGGCGGGGTTGAATTCCGTTGACGGCGATGGAGACCAGCGATTGGAGGCGGCTGGCGGCGAGGAGACGATCCGAAGACCACGTTGGCAGAGCGAGCTATCGCGCGGGCGAAGGGGTTCAGAGAAATTTCCAAATTTTTGCCCGTGACTATATATAGCCCGACCCTGTCGGTGTGACCGAGTAGAACAACTCGGTGGCACCGAGATGCAAAACTGTATACAGTTATTGCAACTCGGTGTGACCGAATGGTTCAAATCGGTTGCACCGAGATCGAAAATTTAGATCAACTTAATGATCTCGGTAGGACCGAAAGTAAGATATCGGTCAGACCGAGAATCATAAAGAGGTTTGGAAGTTTAAGTCTATGACGAATCGGGGACTCCGAGTGCTCCTCACACAGAGTGGTTCGAATCTGACTTGATCAAATTTTGTGATGTAGCATGAATAGAGTTTGAGACGAGAAAAGCATAGATAGCTAGAGGAGGTTCTTAGGCATTCTTGTCCATCCACTTGGCAAAAGGAAATAAAACCAAACAATCAAAACAACAAGTGGATGTCCTCGAATGAGTAAAATATGCAACCAACATGCTCACACAATAAAATGGCAATTGAAATATGTGACAAAGCATGCACAACCAATTCTAGCATCTATCAAGCAATTGGCGATGACTAGGTCATCTATATATGAGTATATTGACTTAGCAGTCAAGTGAGAACACTTGATTATAGGTCATACTCATCGTTTAAGCTCAAGTGGGGTTACCACTTTTACATAAAGCATTATTGTGTTCACATCTTCAGAGTTGCTTTTGAAGGAAATATGCCCTAGAGGCAATAATAAAGCTATTATTTATTTCCTTATATCATGATAAATGTTTATTATTCATGCTAGAATTGTATTAACCGGAAACATAATACATGTGTGAATACATAGACAAACTTAGTGTCACTAGTATGCCTCTACTTGACTAGCTCGTTAATCAAAGATGGTTATGTTTCCTAACCATGAACAAGGTGTTGTTATTTGATTAACGAGATCACATCATTAGTTGAATGATCCGATTGACATGACCCATTTCATTGGCTTAGCACCCGATCGTTTAGTATGTTGCTATTGCTTTCTTCATGACTTATACATGTTCCTATGACTATGAGATTATGCAACTCCCGTTTACCGGAGGAACACTTTGTGTGCTACCAAACGTCACAACGTAACTGGGTGATTATAAAGGAGCTCTACAGGTGTCTCCAAAGGTAGATGTTGGGTTGGCGTATTTTCGAGATTAGGATTTGTCACTCCGATTGTCGGAGAGGTATCTCTGGGCCCTCTCGGTAATGCACATCACATAAGCCTTGCAAGCATTGTGACTAATGAGTTAGTTGCGAGATGATGTATTACGGAATGAGTAAAGAGACTTGCCGGTAACGAGATTGAACTAGGTATTGGATACCGACGATCGAATCTCGGGCAAGTAACATACCGATGACAAAGGGAACAACGTATGTTGTTATGCGGTCTGACCGATAAAGATCTTCGTAGAATATGTAGGAGCCAATATGGGCATCCAGGTCCCGCTATTGGTTATTGACCGGAGATATGTCTCAGTCATGTATACATTGTTCTCGAACCGTAGGGTCCGCACGCTTAACGTTACGATGAGAGTTATTATGAGTTTATGCATTTTGATGTACCGAAGTTAGTTTCGAGTCCCGGATGTGATCACGGACATGACAAGGAGTCTCGAAATGGTCGAGACATAAAGATTGACATATTGGATGACTATATTCGGACACAGGAAGTGTTCCGGGTGATTTCGGAGAAAACCGGAGAGCCAGAGGGTTACCGGAACCCTACCGGGAGAAGTAATGGGCCATATGGGCTTTAGTGGAGAGAGAGAAGGGCTGCCAGAGGTGGGCCGCGCGCCACCTCCTCCCTGGTCCGAATTGGACTAGGAGAGGGGGGCAACGCCCCCCCTTTTCCTTCTCCCACTCCACCTCTTTCCCCCTCCTAGTAGGAGTCCTACTCCTCCGACTCCTACTAGGAGGAGGACTCCTCCTTGGCGCGCCACACCTGGCCGGCCGGCCTCCTCCCCTTGCTCCTTTATATACGGGGGCAGGGGGCACCCCAAGACACACAAGTTGATCCACGTGATCGTTCCTTAGCCGTGTGCGGTGCCCCTGCCACCATATTCCACCTCGATCATATCGTTGTAGTGCTTAGGCGAAGCCCTGCGTTGGTAGAACATCAAGATCGTCATCACGCCGTCGTGCTGACGGAACTCCTCCCCGAAGCTTTGCTGGATCGGAGCCCGGGGATCGTCATCGAGCTGTACGTGTGCTAAGAACTCGGAGGTGCTGGAGTAACGGTGCTTGGATCGGTCGGATCGGGAAGAAGACGTACGACTACTTCCTCTACGTTGTGTCAACGCTTCCGTTGCGATCTACAAGGGTACGTAGATCATGCTCTCCTCTCGTTGCTGTGCATCACCATGATCTTGCGTGTGCGTAGGAAATTTTTTGAAATTACTACGTTCCCCAACAGTGGTATCCGAGTCTAGGTTTTATGGTTTGATGTTATGTGCACGAGTAGAACACAAGTGAGTTGTGGACGATATAAGTCATACTGCCTACCAGCATGTCATACTTTGGTTCGGCGGTATTGTTGGACGAGACGACCCGGACCAACCTTATGCGTACGCTTACGCGAGACCGGTTCCCCCGACGTGCTTTGCACACAGGTGGCTTGCGGGCGACTGTCTCTCCAACTTTAGTTGAACCGAGTGTGGCTACACCCGGTCCTTGCGAAGGTTAAAACGGAGTCTATTTGACAAACTATCGTTGTGGTTTTGATGCGTAGGTGAGATTGGTTCTAGCTTAAGCCCGTAGCAGCCACGTAAAACTTGCAACAACAAAGTAGAGGACGTCTAACTTGTTTTTGCAGGGCATGTTGTGATGTGATATGGTCAAGACATGATGCTAAATTTTATTGTATGAGATGATCATGTTTTGTAACCGAGTTATCGGCAACTGGCAGGAGCCATATGGTTGTCGCTTTATTGTATGCAATGCAATCGCGATGTAATGCTTTACTTTATCACTAAGCGGTAGCAATAGTCGTGGAAGCATAAGATTGGCGAGACGACAACGATGCTACGATGGAGATCAAGGTGTCGCGCCGGTGACGATGGTGATCATGACGATGCTTCGGAGATGGAGATCACAAGCACCAGATGATGATGGCCATATCATATCACTTATATTGATTGCATGTGATGTTTATCTTTTATGCATCTTATCTTGCTTTGATTGACGGTAGCATTATAAGATGATCTCTCACTAAATTATCAAGAAGTGTTCTCCCTGAGTATGCACCGTTGCGAAAGTTCTTCGTGCTGAGACACCACGTGATGATCGGGTGTGATAGGCTCTACGTTCAAATACAACGGGTGCAAAACAGTTGCACACGCGGAATACTCAGGTTATACTTGACGAGCCAAGCATATACAGATATGGCCTCGGAACACGGAGACCGAAAGGTCGAGCGTGAATCATATAGTAGATATGATCAACATAATGATGTTCACCGATAAAACTACTCCATCTCACGTGATGACCGGACATGGTTTAGTTGATTTAGATCACGTGATCACTTAGAGGATTAGAGGGATGTCTATCTAAGTGGGAGTTCTTAAGTAATATGATTAATTGAACTTAAATTTATCATGAACTTAGTACATGATAGTATCTTGCTTGTTTATGTTGATTGTAGATAGATGGCTCGTGCTGTTGTTCCGTTGAATTTTAATGCGTTCCTTGAGAAAGCAAAGTTGAAAGATGATGGTAGCAATTACACGGACTGGGTCCGTAACTTGAGGATTATCCTCATTGCTGCACAGAAGAATTACGTCCTGGAAGCACCACTGGGTGCCAGGCCTGCTGCTGGAGCAACACCAGATGTTATGAACGTCTGGCAGAGCAAAGCTGATGACTACTCGATAGTTCAGTGTGCCATGATTTACGGCTTAGAATTGGGACTTCAACGACGTTTTGAACGTCATGGAGCATATGAGATGTTCCAGGAGTTGAAGTTAATATTTCAAGCAAATGCCCGGATTGAGAGATATGAAGTCTCCAATAAGTTCTATAGCTGCAAGATGGAAGAGAACAGTTCTGTCAGTGAGCATATACTCAAAATGTCTGGGTATAATAATCACTTGATTCAATTGGGAGTTAATCTTCCAGATGATTGCATCATTGACAGAATTCTCCAATCACTGCCACCAAGCTCAAGAGCTTCGTGATGAACTATAATATGCAAGGGATGAACAAGACTATTCCCGAGCTCTTCGCAATGCTGAAAGCTGCGGAGGTAGAAATCAAAAAGGAGCATCAAGTGTTGATGGTTAACAAAACCACTAGTTTCAAGAAAAAGGGCAAAGGGAAGAAGAAGGGGAACTTCAAAAAGAACGGCAAGCAAGTTGTTGCTCAAGAGAAGAAACCCAAGTCTGGACCTAAGCCTGAAACTGAGTGCTTCTACTGCAAGCAGACTGGTCACTGGAAGCGTAACTGCCCAAAGTATTTGGCGGATAAGAAGGATGGCAAGGTGAACAAAGGTATATGTGATATACATGTTATTGATGTGTACCTTACTAATGCTCGCAGTAGCACCTGGGTATTTGATACTAGTTCTGTTGCTAATATTTGCAACTCGAAACAGGGACTACGGATTAAGCGAAGATTGGCTAAGGACGAGGTGACGATGCGCGTGGGAAACGGTTCCAAAGTCGATGTGATCGCGGTCGGCACGCTACCTCTACATCTACCTTCGGGATTAATATTAGACCTAAATAATTGTTATTTGGTGCCAGCGCTGAGCATGAACATTATATCTGGATCTTGTTTAATGTGAAACGGTTATTCATTTAAATCAGAGAATAATGGTTGTTCTATTTATATGAGTAATATCTTTTATGGTCATGCACCCTTGAAGAGTGGTCTATTCTTGTTGAATCTCGATAGTAGTGATAAACATATTCATAATGTAGAAGCCAAAAGATGCAGAGTTGACAATGATAGTGCAACTTATTTGTGGCACTGCCGTTTAGGTCATATCGGTGTAAAGCGCATGAAGAAACTCCATACTGATGGACTTTTGGAACCACTTGATTATGAATCACTTGGTACTTGCGAACCGTGCCTCATGGGCAAGATGACTAAAACACCGTTCTCCGGTACTATGGAGAGAGCAACAGATTTGTTGGAAATCATTAATACAGATGTATGCGGTCCGATGAATATTGAGGCTCGTGGCGGATATCGTTATTTTCTCACCTTCACAGATGATTTAAGCAGATATGGGTATATCTACTTAATGAAACATAAGTCTGAAACATTTGAAAAGTTCAAAGAATTTCAGAGTGAAGTGGAAAATCATCATAACAAGAAAATAAAGTTTCTACGATCTGATCGTGGAGGAGAATATTTGAGTTACGAGTTTGGTATACATTTGAAAAATTGTGGAATAGTTTCGCAACTCACGCCACCCGGAACACCACAGCGTAATGGTGTGTCTGAACGTCGTAATCGTACTTTACTAGATATGGCGCGATCTATGATGTCTCTTACTGATTTACCGCTATCGTTTTGGGGATACGCTCTAGAGACGGCCGCATTCACGTTAAATAGGGCACCATCAAAATCCGTTGAGACGACGCCTTATGAACTATGGTTTGGCAAGAAACCAAAGTTGTCATTTCTGAAAGTTTGGGGCTGCGATGCTTATGTGAAAAAGCTTCAACCTGATAAGCTCGAACCCAAATCGGAGAAATGTGTCTTCATAGGATATCCAAAGGAAACTATTGGATACACCTTCTATCACAGATCCGAAGGCAAGACTTTTGTTGCTAAATTCGGAAACTTTCTTGAGAAGGAGTTTCTCTCGAAAGAAGTGAGTGGGAGGAAAGTAGAACTTGACGAGGTAACTGTACCTGCTCCCTTATTGGAAAGTAGTACATCACAGAAAACTGTTTCTGCGACACCTACACCAATAAGTGAGGAAGTTAATGATAATGATCATGAAACTTCAAAACAAGATACTACTGAACCTCGTAGATCAACCAGAGCAAGATCCGCGCCAGAGTGGTACGGTAATCCAGTTCTGGAAGTCATGCTGCTAGATCATGATGAACCTACGAACTATGAAGAAGCGATGGTGAGCCCAGATTCCGCAAAGTGGCTTGAAGCCATGAAATCTGAGATGGGATCCATGTATGAGAACAAAGTATGGACTTTGGTTGACTTGCCCGATGATCGGCAAGCAATTGAGAATAAATGGATCTTCAAGAAAAAGACTGAAGCTGACGGTAATGTTACTGTCTATAAAGCTCGACTTGTCGCAAAAGGTTTTTGACAAGTTCAAGGGGTTGACTACGATGAGACCTTCTCATCCGTAGCGATGCTTAAGTCTGTCCGAATCATGTTAGCAATTGCCGCGTTTTATGATTATGAAATTTGGCAGATGGATGTCAAAACTGCATTCCTGAATGGATTTCTGGAAGAAGAGTTGTATATGATGCAACCGGAAGGTTTTGTCGATCCAAAGGGAGCTAACAAAGTGTGCAAGCTCCAGCGATCCATTTATGGACTGGTGCAAGCCTCTCGGAGTTGGAATAAACACTTTGATAGTGTGATCAAAGCATTTGGCTTTATACAGACTTTTGGAGAAGCCTGTATTTACAAGAAAGTGAGTGGGAGCTCTGTAGCATTTCTGATATTATATGTGGATGACATATTGCTGATTGGAAATGATATAGAATTTCTGGATAGCATAAATGGATACTTGAATAAGAGTTTTTCAATGAAAGACCTCGGTGAAGCTGCTTACATATTAGGCATAAAGATCTATAGAGATAGATCAAGACGCTTAATTGGACTTTCACAAAGCACATACCTTGACAAAATTTTGAAGAAGTTCAAAATGGATCAAGCAAAGAAAGGGTTCTTGCCTGTGTTACAAGGTGTGAAGTTGAGTCAGACTCAATGCCCGACCACTACAGAAGATAGAGAGAAAATGAAAGATGTTCCCTATGCTTCAGCCATAGGCTCTATCATGTATGCATTGCTGTGTACCAGACCTGATGTGTGCCTTGCTATAAGTTTAGCAGGGAGGTACCAAAGTAATCCAGGAATGGATCACTGGACAGCGGTCAAGAACATCCTGAAATACCTGAAAAGGACTAAGGATGTGTTTCTCATATATGGAGGTGACAAAGAGCTCACCGTAAGAGGTTACGTTGATGCAAGCTTTGACACTGATCCGGACGATTCTAAATCGCAAACCAGATACGTGTTTACATTAAACGGTGGAGCTGTCAGTTGGTGCAGTTCTAAACAAAGCGTCGTAGCGGGATCTACATGTGAAGCGGAGTACATAGCTGCTTCGGAAGCAGCGAACGAAGGAGTCTGGATGAAGGAGTTCATATCCGATCTAGGTGTCATACCTAGTGCTTCGGGTCCAATGAAAATCTTTTGTGACAATACTGGTGCAATTGCCTTGCCAAAGGAATCCAGATTTCACAAGAGGACCAAGCACATCAAGAGACGCTTCAATTCCATCCGGGATCTAGTCCAGGTGGGAGACATAGAGATTTGCAAGATACATACGGATCTGAATGTTGCAGACCCGTTGACTAAGCCTCTTCCACGAGCAAAACATGATCAGCACCAAGGCTCCATGGGTGTTAGAATCATTACTGTGTAATCTAGATTATTGACTCTAGTGCAAGTGGGAGACTGAAGGAAATATGCCCTAGAGGCAATAATAAAGTTATTATTTATTTCCTTATATCATGATAAATGTTTATTATTCATGCTAGAATTGTATTAACCGGAAACATAATACATTTGTGAATACATAGACAAACTTAGTGTCACTAGTATGCCTCTACTTGACTAGCTCGTTAATCAAAGATGGTTATGTTTCCTAACCATGAACAAGGTGTTGTTATTTGATTAACGAGATCACATCATTAGTTGAATGATCTGATTGACATGACCCATTTCATTAGCTTAGCACCCGATCGTTTAGTATGTTGCTATTGCTTTCTTCATGACTTATACATGTTCCTATGACTATGAGATTATGCAACTCCCGTTTACCGGAGGAACACTTTGTGTGCTACCAAACGTCACAACGTAACTGGGTGATTATAAAGGAGCTCTATAGGTGTCTCCAAAGGTAGATGTTGGGTTGGCATATTTTCGAGATTAGGATTTGTCACTCCGATTGTCGGAGAGGTATCTCTGGGCCCTCTCGGTAATGCACATCACATAAGCCTTGCAAGCATTGTGACTAATGAGTTAGTTGCGAGATGATGTATTATGGAACGAGTAAAGAGACTTGCCGGTAACGAGATTGAACTAGGTATTGGATACCGACGATCGAATCTCGGGCAAGTAACATACCGATGACAAAGGGAACAACGTATGTTGTTATGCGGTCTGACCGATAAAGATCTTCGTAGAATATGTAGGAGCCAATATGGGCATCCAGGTCCCGCTATTGGTTATTGACCGGAGATATGTCTCAGTCATGTCTACATTGTTCTCGAACCGTAGGGTCTGCACGCTTAACGTTATGATGACAGTTATTATGAGTTTATGCATTTTGATGTACCAAAGTTAGTTCGGAGTCCCGGATGTGATCACGGACATGACGAGGAGTCTCGAAATGGTCAAGACATAAATATTGATATATTGGATGACTATATTCGGACACCGGAAGTGTTCCGGGTGATGTCGGAGAAAACCGGAGAGCCGGAGGGTTACCGGAACCCTACCGGGAGAAGTAATGGGCCATATGGGCTTTAGTGGAGAGAGAGAAGGGCTGCCAGAGGTGGGCCGCGCGCCACCTCCTCCCTGGTCCGAATTGGACTAGGAGAGGGGGAGGCGCCCCCCTTTTCCTTCTCCCACTCCACCTCTTTCCCCCTCCTAGTAGGAGTCCTACTCCTACTAGGAGGAGGACTCCTCCTTGGCGCGCCACACCTGGCCGGCCGGCCTCCTCCCCTTGCTCCTTTATATACGGGGGCATGGGGCACCCCAAGACACACAAGTTGATCCACGTGATCGTTCCTTAGCCGTGTGCGGTGCCCCCTGCCACCATATTCCACCTCGATCATATCGTTGTAGTGCTTAGGCGAAGCCCTGCGTTGGTAGAACATCAAGATCGTCATCACGCCATCGTGCTGACGGAACTCCTCCCCGAAGCTTTGCTGGATCGGAGCCCGGGGATCGTCATCGAGCTGTACGTGTGCTAAGAACTCGGAGGTGCCGGAGTAACGGTGCTTGGATCGGTCGGATCGGGAAGAAGACGTACGACTACTTCCTCTATGTTGTGTCAACGCTTCTGTTGCGATCTACAAGGGTACGTAGATCACGCTCTCCTCTCGTTGTTGTGCATCACCATGATCTTGCGTGTGCGTAGGAATTTTTTTGAAATTACTATGTTCCCCAACAGCTTTAGCTCAAGTCTTAGAGTAAAGCTCCCCCTAGATGTGATATCCCCCCTAAGAGGGATGAACTAACCTTGGGTTTTGTCGATGATGACTTCATGTAGATGTTGAAGATGTGGATGCTCAATGTTGATGTAGATCACTTGGAGCTATCCATTTGAGTGAATTGCACTTTCAATACCTACATGGGTTAGTCCCACAAGGAACAAACAAGGATATCCATAGACATAGAGTGATGCACACACAAGATGATGTCCATGAAAACTTTAGGTTACCTTGTCCCTTGTTTTACCAACAAGAGGGTCTGTGACTCCTTGAACTAGTGCAAGATGTGGAAGTTGATTGCACTTGTTCTTGCCAAAATGATAAGAGTGAAGTATGTTGGCGGAGTCACCCTCAAGAACTCTCTAGTCTTTCTTCTTTTGGATCCACACCATCTTGATGGGAATCCTTGGAGTTGTAGTCGTACTTGATGAAGTGGAACTTGAAGTGGTCTTGGGAATCCACTTGACTAAGGTCTTAGGAGCTTCTTCAAATGCATCAATTTCCTCTTGAAGCTTGTCCTTGCCTTTTTGCTTGTAGTCTTGTGGTGGAAGATCATCTTGAGCTTGTGTCCCCTTGAAGGAAGTGTCATACTTCTCTTGTTGAGGAACAAACTTTGTCTTGGGGTATTGATCTTCTTCCCACTCAACTCCATTGGCATTGAACTTTCGTTCAAAACCAACACCTTGATTCTTCCGGTGCATTCCTTGCTTGCGTACAATTTCCTCGAATTGCTTACTCCCGGCAAGGCTTTTGTACACTCCTTTCTCTATAATTCCCTTCAATAAGCTATTTTCTTGCTCAAGTGTAACTTGGCTAAGAGAATCATTAGTGGAATCAAGAGAACTACTAGAAGCAACAATATTGGATTTAGCATGATCATTGTTACTACTAGAGGGAGAATATTTCTTGTTCTTGTTACTAGACTTGACTTGAGGCATGTAAGTGGATAAGAGTAAACGCTTGGCAATGTAAGAAGAACTTTTCTTGCGGAGATCATCATTGATTGCCTTTAAAAACTCATGCTCTTGATCAAGATTGAGCTTTTCAAAGCGTAACTTCTCATGAGCTCTTAAAAGTTCTCGATGATCTTCGAAGATAGTTTCATGAGCTAACTTAAGAGTGTTTAGTTCTTTAGTTAGAGCCTCAATATTCTCCTTATCATTGTCATTCGTTTTATCTTGATTAGCATGATTAATTGATGTTTCATCATAGTATTCATCACTAGAGTTGTCAACAAGTAAATCATCATCACCTAACAAGTCATCTTCATCACTATTAAAATCAACATACTCGGGGTGTGTTACCTTAGGACCTTTGGTCATGAAGCATCTTCCAATTCCTTCATTTGGTGAGTCAAATATATCGTAGGAGTTGGTTGTCACAAGTGCTAGACCGGCAACACCTTCATCTTGAGTATATTCGGAGTCGGAGTGATAACTTCTCTCGGAGTGGTCGTCGGAGTCGGAGCCGGATACCCATTCACCAACATGAGCTTGATGTCTTCATTTTATGTAGCTCCTTGATGATTTTTCCTTCCTTTCCGAATCCTTGCTTCTCCGTGAGTATCTTCGTTCATAACGATCATCTCTACTCCTTCTCTCTCTTGGTGGTGATTCTTCTCTTTTGCTTCTTCTTTTTGAAGAGTCTTCTCTTCTCTTGTAGGGAGACATACACTCATTGGAATAGTGTCCGGGTCTTCCACAATTGTAGCAGTTTCGCTCTTGACTAGAAGATCTTTTGTCATTGTAGGACCTTGACTTGGAGCTTCTATCTTTGCTTCTACTCTTGTAGAACTTGTTGAAGTTCTTCACCATTAAGCTCAATTCTTCATTGAAGTTTTGTTTCTCACTTGATGATGTAGGGGCTTCACATGACGCTTTGTAGGCACCACTTGATTTGTTGTGAAGTTCCGCTTTATCCTTAAGTGACATCTCATGAGCAACAATTCTTCCAATTACCTCCGTTGGCTTGAGATCTTTGTAATTGGGCATCATTTGGATCAATGTGCACACGGTATCATATTTTCCATCCAAGGCTCTTAGAATCTTCTTGATGATGAATCTATCGGTCATCTCTTCACTCCCTAAGCCGGAAATCTCATTTGTGATGAGAGCAAGCCTAGAGTACATTTCAGCGACACCTTCACCATCCTTCATTTTGAACTTGTCAAGTTGACTTTGAAGCACATCCAACTTGGATTCCTTGACGGAGTCAGTACCTTCGTGCATATCAATCAAAGTGTCCCAAATTTCCTTTGCATTCTCAAGACGGCTGATTTTGTTAAATTCTTCGGGGCACAATCCGTTGAAGAGAATATCACAAGCTTGAGCATTGTATTGCAACATCTTCAACTCATCCGCGGTAGCTTCACGGTTTGGTTCTTTCCCATCAAAGAAGTCACCTTGCAAACCAACACACACAATAGCCCAAACGGCGGGGTTATGTCCAAGAATATGCATTTTCATTTTATGCTTCCAACTAGGAAAATTAGTACCATCAAAGTAAGGACCTCTACGGTGATAATTTCCCTTGCTAGACGCCATACTCTCCTAGGTTGTGAAACCAAGGCTATGACCACCAAAAGCTATGGAAATTAAAGCAAATGGAGACCAAAGCTCTGATACCACTTGTAGGATCGAAAGTATGTCTAGAGGGGGGGGGGTGATTAGACTACTTGACCAAATAAAAACTTAACCTTTTCCCAATTTTAGTTCTTGGCAGATTTTAGCTATTTTAGGACAAGTCAAGAAATCATCACACAATTCAAGCAAGCATGCAAAGAGTATATTGGCAGCGGAAAGTAAAGCATGCAACTTGCAAGAATGTAAAGGGAAGGGTTTGGAGAATTCAAACGCAATTGAAGACACGGATGTTTTTCCCGTGGTTCGTATAGGTGGTGCTATCCTACATCCACGTTGATGGAGACTTCAACCCACGAAGGGTAACGGTTGCGCGAGTCCACGGAGGGCTCCACCCATGAAGGGTCCACGAAGAAGCAACCTTTGTCTATCCCACCATGGCCATCGCCCACGAAGGACTTGCCTCACTAGCGGTAGATCTTCACGAAGTAGGCGATCTCCTTGCCCTTACAAACTCCTTGGTTCAACTCCACAATCTTGTCGGAGGCTCCCAAGTGACACCTAGTCAATCTAGGAGACACCACTCTCCAAGAAGTAACAAATGGTGTGTTGATGATGAACTCCTTGCTCTTGTGCTTCAAATGATAGTCTCCCCAACACTCAACTCTCTCTCACAGGATTTGAATTTGGTGGAAAGAAGATTTGAGTGGAAAGCAACTTGGGGAAGGCTAGAGATCAAGATTCATATGGTAGGAATGGAATATCTTGGCCTCAACACATGAGTAGGTGGTTCTCTCTCAGAACATAAGAGTTGGAACTGTAGATGTGTTCTGATGGCTCTCTCCACGAGTGAATAGGAGGTGGAGGGGTATATATAGCCTCCACACAAAATCCAATCGTTACACACAATTTACCAATCTCGGTGGGACCGAATCAACAAACTCGGTCAGACCGAAATAGTAAACCTAGTGACCGTTAGAGATTTTCGGTGGGACTGACATGCAACTCGGTAGGACCGATTTTGTTAGGGTTAGGGCATAACGTAATCTCGGTGAGACCGATTACACAAACTCGGTGAGACCGATTTTGGTAATTAGCTAACCAGAGAGTTGGTCAGGCAAACTCGGTGGGACCGATTTGCTCTTTCGGTGAGACCGAAAAGTTACAAAAAGGAAACAGAGAGTTTACATTGCAATCTCGGTGGGACCGATCCGCTCTTTCGGTGAGGCCGAAAAGTTACGAAAGGGAAAGAGAGAGTTTGCAATCCCATCTCGGTGAGACCGAGATCCCTATCGGTAGAACCGATTTGCTAGGGTTTGGCAATGGCTATGACAAGTGAAACTCGGTGGTGCCGAGTTGAAAGAATCGGTAGGGCCGAGTTTGGCTTTGGGTTTAGGTCAAATGTGGATATGGAAAAGTAGTTGAGGGTTTTGGAGCATATCACTAAGAACATGAAGCAAGAGGCTCATTAAGCAACACCTCATCCCTCCTTGATAGTATTGACTTTTCCTAAAGACTCAATGTGATCTTGGATCACTAAAATATAAAATGAAGATTCTTGAGCTTTTGAGCTTGAGTCAATCCTTTGTCCTTAGAATTTTGAGGGATCCACTTTCAACATCCATGCCATGCCAATCATTGAGCTTTCTTGAAATAATCATCTTGGAATAGCATTAGCTGAATGAGCTATATGTTCTTATGAATTACCAAAACCACCTAGGGATAGTTGCACTTTCAAAGGGTGGGATCCTTAGTGAAAATCTCCTTGAAATATGAGCGCGCCATCCACTCCATGTCAGTCGGAACGCTGCACCAAGATCCATCATTTTTCTGTAGCCGCTAAATGAGGTTCCGACGAGCACGCCATGCTGCCCGGCGATGTAAATATTTAGTGTTACGCTCGCCCTCCTTCAACCAGGTTATCCGTGAACGTTGGGGCCACAACATCTCTTCTCTATAAAGTAACTCGTCCAGCTGGTTCATTTTGGATCTGATAAGAGCACGGTCAGCCCTGGACAATTGAAGATCAGCCAGCTGTGAACGAAGAGCCTCGATATCTTTAAGGACATTGCCAAAATGTGTTTTGCTCCACTGTTTAAGATCCTTCATCAACTCCTTCAGAGACTTTGCTACCGAGCCAAGATTACCGAGTGGGCGGTGCTTGTTCCAACTCCCAGCAATCATGTCTGGCAGCGTGGGATCACGTTCCCACATTATTTCATAGCACATCGCCGTCACTCTACGGCGTTTATCCTGCACCCCTTCCAACTGAATCAAAAGGGGGCTGTGGTCTGAGCACGACATTGCGAGGTGCTGCACCTTCGCCGCCGGAAACAAGTCACGCCAAGCCTCATCCGCGCACGCCCGATCCAAGCGAACTTGGACGTTGCGATCTCGTGCCTGGCCATTGTTGTATGTAAAGGGGATGCCGCAGAAACCAAGATCCTCCAGCTCACATACCTGGAGGCAATCCCTAAACGACGCCATTTGGGATTCAGAACGCATGGACCGGGACAGTTGCTCGTGTTGCCACAAGGCTTCGTTGTAGTCACCGCAAACCATCCACGGTCCCGTAGAGGTAGCCCGCAGCCTACAAAGATGATCCCACATACGATATCTGTTCTCCACTCTTGGTTCGCCATAGACAAAAGTGCCTCTCCAAGCACAACCGGTACCCCCTTCTGTGATGCTAACATCAATGTATCTACTGCATGAATCCAGAATCGTTACTGCAAGAGACTCATCCCAAAAGAGAGCTAAGCCACCACTTCTTCCATCACTACTGACACCATGAAAGCCCTTGAGGGCTAGCCTCCATCGTAGCTTCTCAATCCTCGATGACTCCTGTCTAGTCTCGCAGAGAAAGACTAGCTTGGGGTTATTGGCTTTTGCGAGGGCCAACACCTCACGAACTGTCCGGCGGTCCCCCCCCCCGGCAGTTCCACGATAGGATATTCATTGCGTCCGGCGGTCCTCCTCGAGGGAGGCCGCCGATGTCTCATTTGTGTCATTCTCCTTGGCTAGTCTTGCACGTTTGCTGCTGGACATGCTACTCGTCGGCGACGCAGGTGTGCCCAAATTAGTTCCACTACCATCAGTGATAGCAAGGACCTGTTTAAGGGTATTGGTAGACCTGTTTGCCTCAATAGTGCCATCCCCCATATTAAGCCTCTTTCTAGCATCCCGGTCCACCTCCATCCTAGCCACGTGATTCTTTAAAGGACAAGTAGCTGTATCCCTAGTCTCAGGGTCTGTCGATGAAGGTTTTGGGGTTCCAACCGGGCTGCTTGGCATCCCCTGTTGCCTTGGATTAGGCGCATTGCCATTGTTCAGGTCCGTTCTGGACCTGTTCGGGCCATCGGCAAGCCAATCTCCATACTTAAGCTTCTTAACATCATGAATTCCCAGACCGCACTCCTTATGGTCATGGCCAATCAGGACGCAAGCCTTGCAGAAACGAGCCAATTTCTCGTAGCGTACCAAGTACACCTGCCTCTCCTTGGCCCGGACTATGCTCACAAATTTCGTCAGGGGCTTTTGGATATCATGATCAACCCTCACCCTGACGTAATCTCCACAGGTGTTCCCGTTCAACCGCATCTCCAGAATTTCCCCTGCCCCCTTGAGCAATTTCTCAACAATATTTTCTTTGCAGAACGGGTCAGGCAATTTGTGTATCTGTAGCCAGATCGGCATATGATCAAACACGACATCCTCAGCCCTGCTGAACCCGTCGTACGGGCACAGCAATACCGCCATGTTACGGAAGATCCATGGCCCTTGCGACATGATACGTTCCCAATCTCCTAAGCAGGATGCTTGAACCACAAATCTATTGGGGCCAACGGGCCTGAATCTGACCAGCTGCGCAGGGTTCCAAGCAGCCCTCATGTCCTTGTAGAAGGCGGAGGGAGAGAAGTTCTTCTCGGTATGCACCCTTGCGAGGGCAAGCCAGCGAACACTCTCCTTGACCACTGGATCGTCCTCGTCGATTTCCACATCATTGAACTCTTCCTCGTTGAGATCTAACTGGTCGAAGAAATCTTCCAGGTTAGGGTTAGCCGCCGCCGAGGTACCGCCGCTCGTGGAAGAGATGGCATCCTCAGGAGGGGCCATCGAATCGCAGTCACCGGGGCACCGCACGACGATGCCCGGCGAGGACTTTGACGGCAGAAGTGGAGGACTCGGGGCGATTGGATCGCCGCCGAGGAGTAAAACCCTAGCCGCGAGAGCCTAGGGGAAAAAAACGATACGATGCACTACAGTCATCACAAGGAAATGATTCATTTGGTCAAACCTACAAGGAAATGATTCAGCAACGATCCTTATAAGGAAATGAATCAGCATGATCCTTACAAGGAGTAGTTCATTTGGTCAAAAATACAAGTTGAATCTGCACTAGAAATCCTGTCGGCTGTCACAACACTTCAAGTAGCGACCATGCTTTTCTCAAACCAGAAACGCCGGCACAACAGCACAAACGGGTGCCGTGGCCGCCAAACCAGAAATGTAAACTGAAAACTTCTGAGTGCACTTTTTTCCATCAGGCAGAATTATAGGAGTACATGAAAACATGGCCAGATAGATCCTAAACATGGTCACATGATTGAGCATCGTCACATAAAACATGATTGAGCATGATTGCAAGTGTGGTAACATAGATCATAAACACACATGAAAATACTGTTCTATTGTCAATTGTCATAGATCGTAAACATTGTCATTGTCAATTGACTTTACTGAATATACAGCAGTATATTTGATACTGATTACAACAGCATATGCAACTCATATACAACAGTATATTTGACTTTACTGAAAATTCAGTTAAGTTTAAATGAAATTTTTGTTTTTCTAGCACCGAGTTGCTTCCTTTAGTGTAAAATCAGTTAGCACATTATTCTTCTACTCCTAAAATTCGGGTTAACATCTGGTCAACTGAATTCAGTTCCTGTGGAGTACATTTGGCTATCACCAGTGTAAATTCAGTTAATTCCTAAAATGAAAAATAAATACTCCTTATTTATAGAACTTCTATATATCCAGATGATGCAAAGACCAGGACTATCCCATTTTCGAAAGTATGATCAATGTCTGCACTATGCGCGGGACAACTGTGCTAGTTAGCTGAATGACAAGTGAGCCTAAGCAGATCAAAGCTGTTTCTTACTGAACGTAATTTATATTTTATCAAGTACAATGACTAAAACCGAGGGAGACAGTGGATTTCAATGACTCGATCTTTCATATGGACTTTTGAAACAACTACCCACTACCCATATGGTCAGCCGAGCGCTGAGATCAGCCACCCACCAGTATTCAGTATCTTGAAAATGGTCTCAAGATCTCGCCAAAAGTACTTTGGGAATAAAAGAAAGACCATTTGCCACAGAAAACTTGTTTCTCACGTCTTTCTTCGTCTTGTCTCCGTGAAACCTTCTCATGCCCTTGCTTACAAACTTTCCCTTCCATGGATGACTAAACTAACCGAACATGAAGTTTCTGCTCCCGAGTTCAAATGCATCTTATAAATAAATGAAAACAAATAGCTAAATGAATCAAAAAAATGAATTTTTCTGGCAACAAACATTATTCAGTGTTGTACGTATGTGCAATTTCTGTGAACAAGCATTCCTAATGCTCTAAGAGAAAAAGAAATTGATGCTTTTTTTAAGGGAACAAGCATTCCTAATGGGGGTCGAAAGTTGCGATGGGGGTGAACTAGATGCGATCCTTTTTCGATCTCTGTGAAGAAGATGCTCTGATTACCATATAAGATTATTTGAGAAGCGTAGAACACTTTTCTCTGGCCGCAGTTTTATTTATACAAGCGATGACGTGGCTTACAAGTAGATCGATCAGGAGTTTGATCGAGAGTTACAGAGAAGGTCGGTAACGAGAGGGGGAAACAGAAGAAGAGATAGAATAGGTTTCCAGGAGTTTAAACCACTAGTCCTATCCTATTACAATGTATTTCAACAAACAACACTTACTTGAATTTGTATCCCTGATGGGCCATAGCGACGACGACATAGGAGCGTGATGCTGATGGTGGCCGACTTCTGGGGCTTGGAAACACGTGGTGCAGGCCTGAGGGCTTGTGCAGCTTCGACAGACTATGATGCAGGATTGATTCAAGGCAATGTGCAGAAGGGAGCTTGAAGTCAACAGGGCGCAGGGTAGCACATCCAGCTACATGGAGTCATGTTGAAGGTGGAGCTGAAGTCTGATGGACGACTTCACTCTATGCTGATGGAGGGGCTACGATGTAAGATCGGAGAATCGAAGCCTATTTCAGCAGGATAGTGAGAGACACGTGGATCGGACTGGGGCCCAATGGTCTGATGGAGACGTGATACTCGGCATCGGTCGGTGATGATCGATGATTCTCTGCACTGGGGGTTGAGGCAGTGGGGGCTAGCTACCCGGGAGACTCGACCAGGACAACAGAGGCTCGACGCGGTGATATCGGCGAGGCGTGCGGTAAGCACGAGACACAGCAACAGACCAAGACACTAAATTGTGTAGGGGTGCTGAAGCAGTGTTGACGAATACCGGATTCAAGTGGGTGACTGGGTCTATCGGTGTCGGAAGATGGACAGGAGTTGAGCATGGAGAATCTGAGAAAGTGACAGAAAGTCTTAATGTCAAAAGCTGAAAGAGCACATGGCCGTATATTCTATGACGTTCAGTACACATGGCAAAGTGTGGATGACAAGTATAGAAGGAGGCGGAGTGCTATAGCGGTGGTACATTTTAGAGACTATCTGGCAAAAGGATGAGACAACTGCGAATTTGACTTAGGGTAACACAGAGCGACGGTGAAATTCCTTCAAGTTTCAGACAGACGGTCAAAAAAGAGCGGTGATGTTGAGTACAAGTAATTCTTATATGTAGCTTTCAATATGTGAGTTGTTCACTTTCACGCAAACTGTAGTCGTGTGTGATGGCGTGGAGCGGATACTCCGGAAGTTGAGAGCACAAAATAGAGTAATGAGGAACTTAAATCCGAGTTCCTGTGCTATTATGTTGACATAGGTTACATCACGTGTCTATCCTCTCATTATATAAGAGGCCTAGGATACAAATGTCCTACTTGGACACGACTGCATATCCTGTCTACACATCGTATGACTTCAAGTCCATCTGTAACCTACCTTATACAGTAATATTCGACACAACTCTAACATTTTTTTAGTTCTTTTAACATATTTTTGTATCTTACAGTTTATGCAGGAGCATTTGACGTGGAGTATATATGTGCGTCACCATGGTGGACTCTCATGCCACGGACTAATTCAAAGCCCTTGCCTTTTTGCGGGGAAATGAACGAGCAGTAGAATTTAATAATAACCAGTAAAACATGCCGGGGTCATCACGCATGTGACGCTCGCGAGAAGATGGGTTTTCTTGCCACCCGTCTCCGTCGTTCACCTGCCTCTAAATTCGACTGCACGCCACCTCAGAATTCACCGGCAAACGGAAGCGCTCCACCATCACCATGTCACTCTTGACCACAGCCACTTTCATGGCCCTTGCCTGCTTGTGCTTCGCCCCTGCAGTGGGTGCAGCTGCGACTCTCTCGGCGTGGCGTCCGCTGCGAGGCAACCACACGCTGGTCTCGGCACAGGGCAAGTTCGAGCTCGGCCTTTTCAGCCCTGCTGGCAGCTCCGGAGACAGGTTCTACCTCGGGATCTGGTACAAGAAAATCCCCGGCCAGACCATCATCTGGGTGGGCAACCGCGCGAGTCCGTTATCTGCTGTCGCCTCCGCCGAGCTCCGTGTCTCCGCTGATGACGGCAACCTCAAGCTCGTCGGCCCCGCCGGCGCCTCCACCTCGCCGGTCGTCGTGTGGTCTTCGAACCTGTCGTCTTCCTTGTCGCCGGGCTCAAACAACACGGCGGAGATCCACGACAACGGCAACCTGGTCCTTGTCGACGGCCGCAACTCCTCCAACGTGCTGTGGCAGAGCTTCGACCACCCGACGGACACGCTGGTGCCGGAAGCGTGGATCGGGGAAAACAAGCTCACCGGCGAGTACCAGGCGCTGACGTCGTGGCGGAACGCCCAAGACCCCGCACCGGGGATCTTCAGCGAGACGCTGGACCCGAAAGGCGCTAGCGAGGTCTTCTACATGTGGAACCGGTCCCGCGTGTACTGGCGGACCGGCGTTTGCACCGGCCAAGCCTTCGCGAAGCTGCCGGAGGCGACCAAAAACACCATCTACAACGGGACGTACGTCGAGACGCCGGCGTACCGGCGCGTCATCAACGTGATCTACGACAATGCAACCATAACACGCAGCGTGCTCGATCCCACCGGTCAGGCACAAATGTACATTTGGATGCCCACGAGCCAGAGCTGGCAGCTCTTGTGGACCGGTCCCATGTTGCAGTGCGACGTGTACGCGCTCTGCGGCGCATTCGGCGTTTGCGACGAGGGAGGCAAGCTTGCCACTGTCCGCCCGGATTTGCCCCGGTGTCGGACGGGGCTGGACGCTCAACGAGTGGAGCGGTGGGTGCTGCCGGAGCTCACCGCTCACGTGCGCGCACAACGGATCAAGGACGGACGGGTTCCTGATGGTGCCAGACGTGAAACTTCCCGATGACTCGCTTGCCGTGAGCGCTGCCCAGAGCAAACCAGAGTGCGAATCGGCTTGCCTAAAGAGCTGCTCTTGCCAGGCCTACGCCTTCTCTGACGGGGAGTGCACCGTCTGGTACGGAGAGCTCCGTAACCTTCAGCAGCTCTACTTGGAATCTGACAGCCCCGGGTCTGACCTGTACCTTCGGCTTTCAGAAAGAGGATTGCAAGATCTCCATAGCGTAGACAGGGAGAAAATGAGAAGAAAGTTATGGTTTGTCCGTGGCATCATATTGGCTGGTGTTGTAGCAGTGGGGGCATCGGTGTTACTAGGCTGGAGGAACGTCAGTAATAAGCAGTACTACATCTCTCGTCACAAAATGACCATGTCCGCTCCCGACCCCTCCCTCCCCACGACACACTGGCCCATACCGGCGGCGCTCACTCCGGCACCGTCGGCCACCTCACTCCTCCTGCACCCTGCGCTCCTGGCCGGGCACCACCGCCCCTCCCCTGCGCTGGTCTGGGAGTTCCCTGCCCTGCAGCGCCCCGCGGCCTCAGATCGGGCGGCCGCCGATTTGGATCGAGATTTCGCCACGCCGCCCCCTCCGCCGCCTGGACGCCCGTTGGGCGCTGTGGACAACCTCGCCTGTGTCCTGGAGACCCCTCCCGAGCTGCTGGGCAACGCTGGTCTCCCCCCTCCCGCCATCAATGCGGCTGTTGGGTGCTGCTCGGCCAGCTCAGCGGGCATTAATGGCCGGGGCATTGCGGGATGGCTTGACTGCTTTCGCCCGCCCGCGGCTCAGGATGGGACGGCGGCACTCGATGGGGCGGCCGCGCATTCACTCCCGCGCGGCGCGCCAGCCGCGGGGCTCGAGGCGGAGAGGACGGAGCCCTGGGTGGAGGCCAGACATCGTCGGCCGCGCCCTCCGGCCTCTCCCGCTCCGGCCGGGGCTTTAACTGCGCGCCCGCCCCCTCCTGCGTGGATTAAAGGCCTCTGTTTTCACTGCCTCTCCTCGCGTCACCGTGCTGCTCGCTGCCTCAACCCAGTCACCTGCCGGCGGTGCTTCCGCTCCGGCCACTGGGCCCGTGGCTGCTCCTACAGGCCGCGCCCTCACCTCCGTCCAGGCGCTCCCAACGCCAGAAGGCCGTCGCCCCCGGCTCGCCCGCTGGCCGCTCCCACAACGCTACCGCCGCCTCCGCCCCTTAGCTCTGCCATGGCTCCCCCGGCTCAAGCCCCTGCTCCGACCTGGACCGGAGACCACTCCGTTCGCCCGGAGGTGTTCTCCATCATCCACAACACCGCGTCGATGCAGCTGGAGGTGGCGCTGCTCGAGTCCAACGGGGCGGTGGCGTGGTTCGACCGGGACCAGACTGCCACCACCGACGAGGTGGCCGCTCTCATCGCTAACAAGATCGGGGCGCTCACGCCAGACGTCGTCGTCGTCTACCACTACCCCGAGCAGTTCCTTGTACGCTTCATTCATCAACACCATGCTGCCATCGCCGCTTCCCGCCGCGAGTTCCCGTTCG
Source organism: Triticum monococcum (assembly GCA_034509565.1). Classification (NCBI taxonomy): domain Eukaryota; kingdom Viridiplantae; phylum Streptophyta; class Magnoliopsida; order Poales; family Poaceae; genus Triticum; species Triticum monococcum. The sequence goes on from CM067847.1 coordinate 706,332,949, forward strand.
GCAACAACAAGCTGCAGCTCCGTGCCTGGCGGTTGGAGGCACATGCTGAGCATGTTGACCTTCGGCACCACGTCAGGCTTTGCCTTGAAGGCCTGCCTCTGTATGCTTGGGAAGAGCAGGCCGTGGCCATGGCCATCGGCTCCGGGTGTTCGATCGACTACATCGAGCCGGGGTCCAAACGCAAGATGGAAACAAAAGTGCTCGCTGTCTGGGCATGGACGCCATGCCCGAGCAAGATTCCAAGGCTGAACTGGATTACCCTCCCGGCGCGCAACGGTGGGGACCCGGTGTATGGGCGGCGTGGCCTGGAGCACCGGGTGCTTGTCCACTTGGACATCCATGAAGACCCCTCCTCTGGCAACATGGTCTCCAAGCGCTCTGTTTGGCGCTCCAACATCGTCGACGGCGAGACCAAGGCACGAGATCGCAGGGAGAGGATCTCCCATCCGGTGCGGCATGACCGGCGGGACCATGAGGAGGATGACGATCGCGATCGCTCCCACGGCCGTGATGGGCGGAACCAGTCCAGGAGCCGTCATGGGTGGGGCGACCGCATTCGCAGGAGCCTCTCCCGCGCCCCACGTGACGACCACCACGAGAGTACCCGGGATGGCCGCGATGGCGACCACGACGGGCGGCAGGGAGGCCGTGATGGGCGTCGCCACGCCACGGGTGACCCTGCTGCCATCCCCCTGGTGGACTCTGGCTCCTCATGTGATGCTGCTGCTCTGGCCGTCGAGCATGTGCCTATGGTGCCTCTGGTGGATGCTGCTGTGCATGGGCGAAGCCTGGCAAGGCTGCCCTCCCCCGCTACTGCTAGGTTGCGGTCCAGGGATGCTCTCACGCCACCGTCTTAGCCCCCCTTGTCGCCTACGTCGGTTTTGCGGACGCCCCCACCCTCCAAGCGCGATGAGTCCCGGACTGTGCTGCATAGCTTCCACGAGATAAGCCCGGCGCTCATCGACTTCTGCTCACCGACGATCCTGCAGCGCCCTTTGCTGTCGGCCTCGCCGCGACGTCCGCCTGGGTTCGATGCCTCCCCCACGCCACCCTTGGTTTGTGCTGGTGAGCTGCAGCGCACGCCCTCTCCTGCCCGGCTGCTTGATGATGGACTGTCGGCCTGTTTGGAGGGGCTAGTGGTGCCTTGCGATGTTGCCGAGCCTCTGGAGCTGCTCTTTCCTGCACGTCAGCCTGCTCTGTTGCCCTCGCCGCTGTCTGCCTCACCCAGGCAGCCGGCCTCCACCCCACCCAGGCCGCCTGCAGCCAGACGGAAGACGCTGGCAGGGGTCAGAATCTCCACTAAGGGTGGTCTGTCGCTGCAAAGGACTAGGCCTTCTTCTGGAGCTGTTTTGGCTGCTCCTGCGGCTAAGGTGGCTGAGCGCCTTGTTTGTCGCAGCTTTGGCATCACCAAGGATGGAGCTGATGTTACTGAGGCCACTCTGGCTCAATTCACGGAGAAGTTCAAGGAGCAACTGCCCCCGGAAATTATAACAGCAATGAGAGATTTCTTCAAGCTTGATGACAGTGCTACTAAGGAGGCGGAAGATGCCCTGCTTGAGCTGTTCCTGTGTGTGTTGCTGTAGGGCTAGTTTAGTTCCATGTTAGTGCTATTTGCAGCTGTTGACCTGGGGTATGCCCCAGCTTGTATCCGGGTGTGTGCTGGTACTAATGTTGGCCATGGGCCTTGTATCAGGGGTAAAAGCATCAGACTTCATGTGTGGAAAAATTATGTTTGTGCCGTGGATGGCCTTTGGTCAAATGCGAGGGTCGACTTTGTGTTCCCATGATAATGCAACCAATCAACACTTTGAGCTGGAATGTCCGCGGTTTAAATTGCCCAGACCGGCGGGCCACGGTCAAGGCATCTCTTGACAACACCTCTTGCCACCTTGTTTGCCTCCAGGAGACGAAGCTTTCTTCGGTTGATCAGTTCATTGCTGCCTCCCTCAGTGGTATCCGCCTCTCTGGCTTCGCACAGCGGCCGGCTATCGGCACCAGAGGAGGCATCCTCATGCTGTGGGATGAAAACCTCCTTGATGTGACCAATGTAGTTGCTTCGACCTACGGCCTTTCGGCGATGGTGCGTATCCGTGCGTCTGACGTGTGCTTCAAGGCGACTTCGGTCTACGGACCTACCGACTCATCTTGCAAAGATGCATTCTTCGCCGAGTTGATCAGTCACAAGCCTTTGTCGGGAGTGGCCTGGCTTGCTTTGGGTGATTTCAACCAAATCTACCGAGCCAGGGATAAAAACAAAAGAAACATCAACCAAAGTAGAATTACCCGCTTCTGTGCCGCTTTGCAATCCTGCGAGCTTAAGGAGATCCACCTTCAAAACCGTCGTTTCACTTGGAGCAACGAGAGGGCCAACCCAACTCTGTGCAAGCTTGATTCCTTTTTCTGCAATGCTGATTGGGATACAACCTTTAATTCCCACGTGCTTCATGCCTTGTCTTCGTCCCTTTCGGACCACTGTCCTCTCCTTCTCGCCGATGACAAGGGTCCTAAAAGACCGCGGACTTTCAGATTTGAGAACTTCTGAGCTTCCCTGCCGGGTTTTGCTGAGATCGCGCGCAAGGCGTGGGACGAGCATGTGGCCCACTCTGAGCCTTTTCTGGTCCTGCATCACAAGCTCAAGAAAACCGTGCTTCGTCTCATCGAATGGAGCAAGAAGCTGTTCTCCAAGGCCAAAATCCAGCTTCATGCGGCCTTGCTCATCATCCTTCGTCTTGACATTGCCCAGGAGGAGAGGCCCCTATCTAATGAGGAGCTTGATTTGCGTTCGCGGCTGAAGAGGAGGGTAATCTCCTTGGCGGTCCTCGAGAGGGCTCTAAAGAGCCAATGCGCTAGAATTGCAAACCTCAAGGATGGTGACGCTAACACAAAATTCTTCCACCGCCGCATCAATGCTAGAAGAAGAAAGAACCATATCTGTAGGATCAAGCATGACCTTGGATGGGTAACTGAGCATGTGGCAAAGGAGAAAATCGTCCATGACCACTTCTCCGCTGTCATGGGAAGGGGGGGTTTGAGGAGCAAGGATTTCTGCTGGGATGACCTTCACCTCGAGCAGCATGACTTGCAGGACCTTGATGCTCCCATCACCGAGGAGGAGGTGTGGGCGGCCATCAAGGAGATGCCGGCGGATAAATCTCCTGGGCCAGACGGCTTCACCGGATTATTCTTCAAAAAATGTTGGGGGTTCATTAAACCTGACATCATGAGGATCATCCAAAACTTCGACTCTCTTCACACTGCCAACCTACAGTGGGTGAACTCTGCCAATGTTGTGTTTTTGCCAAAGAAGGATGGTGCAGAGGAGATAGCTGACTACAGGCCTATTAGTCTCGTCCATGCTATCGCCAAAATCATCGCGAAGGTCCTCTCCTTGCGGCTTGCTCCTCGCATGGATGGCCTCATCTCCAATGCTCAGAGTGCCTTCATAAAAAAAAGGAGTATCCACGACAACTTTATGTACGTGCGGAACATGGCTCGTCGGCTCCACAAGTGCAAGACCCCTGCCCTCCTCTTCAAGCTTGACATTCGAAAGGCTTTTGACTCTGTCAAATGGGAATACATTCTGGACCTCTTGCAGCGCTTGGGCTTCCCAAGCAAATTCAGGGCCTGGATTGCCGCGTTGCTCTCCTCAGCTTCCTCGCGCATCCTTCTCAACGGGATTCCAGGCCCTCCCATCAGGCATGGCCAAGGGCTTCGGCAAGGAGACCCAATCTCGCCGCTCCTATTTGTCCTCGCGATTGACCCGCTTCGTCGAATCCTTGATCTTGCAACACACCGAGGCCTTCTCCGCAAGCTTCGTGGTCGTGGTACCATGGTGCGAACTTCTTTGTATGCGGATGATGCAGCTATTTTCCTGGCTCCGATCAAGAGGGACATCGAGAACTTCTCTGCTATCTTTAGGAGTTTTGGCGAGGTCACGGGCCTCCACACCAACTTCCACAAAAGTTCTGTTGTGCCCATTCGCTGCAACCACCTTGACTTGGACCATATCCTTCATGGCATGCCGGCTGCAAGAGCTTCTTTCCCTGTGAAATATTTGGGCCTCTCACTCTCGGTCTGGTAGCTTAGGAAAGTGGATTTCCAATATCTTGAAGACAAAGCGGCTGGAAAGTTGGTCACTTGGGAGGGCCAAAATATTACCACCATCGGCCGTACGACTCTGGTCAAGTCGGTTGTCTCCTCCCAGGCGGTGTACTCCGTCACGCCTCTCGTTGTGCCGCCGAGCACTTTACGAAACCTCAACAAGATTGAGCGAGCGTTTCTGTGGTCTGGCTCAGATAAGACGACGGGCGCCAAATGCAAGGTCAACTGGGAGGTGGTATGTCGTCCTCGCGAGTATGGTGGCCTTGGGGTGCTAAACACTGACAAGTTCGCCCGTGCCTTGAGACTAAGATGGCCATGGTTTGAATGGAAGGAGTCCAACAAACTTTGGGTGGGGCTTGGTAACCCATGCTCAGAGGAGGACCTGAATTTTTTCTATGCCTCAACCACGATTACTGTTGGAAATGGTGCCAAAACGCCTTTTTAGGACTTTCCCTGGCTGCTTGGGCGCAAACCCAAGGACATTGCCCCGCTAATCTTCGGTGCCTCCAGGAGAAAGAATTGGAAGGTGCGTGAGGCCCTTAAAGGGAATGCATGGATACTGAAGGTCAAGATCGACACGCCCGTCACCGCTGCCCACGTTCACGAGTTCTTCTCTCTTTGGATGCTCGTGAATGAGGTCCACCTTGATGAGCATGTCGAGGATGATATCACCTGGAAGCACTCCAACAACGGGATTTACTCGGCATCCTCTGCCTACAAGGCTCAATTCCTTGGGTTGATTCTCTCCCCTATGGATTTCATGGTGTGGAAAGCTTGGGCTCCACCCAAAGTTAAATTCTTCTCGTGGCTGGCTCTACAAGACCGGATTTGGACTGCAGACAGGTTGTCCAGGCGCGGCTGGCCCAACTGCGGCCTTTGTCAACTTTGCAAAAGGGAGCAAGAGTCTGGCGTCCATCTTTTCTTCAAGTGTCGCTACACTCTTAGGCTTTGGAGGATGCTCATTGACAAGTTGGGACTTGTGCACATGGACACCACCACTTGGCATCTTGCTGGCTCGGTGAGGGAGTGGTGGGAGAAGCGAACCGACTTGCAGAATCCCAATAGACGAGCAATGGCCTCTCTCACTATGCTCATCTCCTGGTCCGTTTGGAACGAGAGGAATGCTAGAGTCTTCCGCCACAAGAGTGCTCCACCGACCATCCTTCTTCAAATGGTCCTCGACGAGGCAAAGCTATGGGTCACTGCGGGTGCTAGAAAGTTAGGGGACATTATATTGCGAGAATAATTGTCATGCCGTGTGTTCGGCTCTTGTAACAACTCTATCTTCTCCTTATTTAATATATGGGGCAAATCTTTTGCCTCCGTTTCGAAAAAAAACTAGGCTGGAGAATTGTTCGTACCCGAAGGAGACTAGTCAGTATGGCAAATGAGAATGTATCCTCCTTGGCCGTGTACAGTTACGGCGACCTCCGTGTCGCCATCGGTGTACCGCGGTGTCCTGAAGCGGCATAAGGGAGACAACTCAATCAGAGTCCAGGTTGCAGTGAAGAAGCTTGAAAGTCTTGGGCGGCAAGGCGACAAGCAATTCCGGATGGAGGTGAGCACACTGGGCTGCATCCAGCACATGAACCTCGTACGGCTCCTCGGATTCTGCTCGTCGGACGACGATAAGATGCTCGTTTACGAGTACATGCCCAGAGGCTCCCTCGACGGCCTCCTCTTCCGTGTTGACACGTGCATGAGCTGGCGTGACCCGTACTGCATCATGCTCGGTGTGGCTAGAGGGCTGGCCTACATGCACCATGGCTGCCGCGAATGCATCATACACTGCGACATTAAGCCGGACAACATCTTGCTGGACGAGGACATGTCCCCGAGGATCGCCGACTTTGGGATGGCGAAGCTGGTGGGGAGGGACTTCAGCCGCGCGCTGACGACTATGCAGGGCACCATCGAGTACCTGGCACCGGAGTGGATCTCTGGGCAGCCTATCGGCGCTAAGGCCGACGTGTATAGCTTTGGTATGGTGCTCTTCGAGCTCATCTCGGGACGACGTAATTCCAAAGGGTACAGCGAGCTGGAGGCGGCAGGGACTGGTGGGAGTGAGTCCTCCTTGACCTTCTACCCAGTGTGGGCCGCTGCAAAGGTTTTGGAAGGTGAGGTGGGCGCCGTGGCTGACCCGCGGTTGCGCGGCGATGTGATGCCGAAGGAGCTGGAGCGGACGTGCAGGGTGGCATGCTGGTGCATCCAGGACGAGGAGGCGCAGCGCCCAACCAAGGCGCAGGTCGTGCAGGCGTTGGAAGGCGTCGTGCACATCCAAGCGCCGCCGGTGCCACGAACGCTGGAGCACCTTGTCACCCTCGTGTAATTCTCACGTCGCGGGAATCTTTTTGACTAATGAAATAATTTTTTAACAAGACAACTGTACGTGCGTACACGTCGACTGCCGACCGAAATTACTAGTTTCGAATTTTGACGCTCCATGGTTTTATAATATCTTTTTTGCAATTATTTAAAGATAGCTGCCTTGTATAACAAAAACCATAGCAAAAATGCCTAATGAAGACCGAGCTCCATGGAGGCCTTAATTTGAAAACTTTAAATTCAATTTTTGTAGTTTCAAAAAATTATGAAAAAATACACATATATCTAGAGACATAATGTACAGTTGTCTGAATTTTCAGGTCGAGACGCATTAAAAACTTAAAATGAGAACTACAAAAAAAGGAAAATATGTGTCTTGTTAACATGTGTATTGTTCATCCTAAAAGTCCATGATTTTTTTTGTGCAGCTCGCAATTCAAAATATTTCATCCTAAAACTTTGCACATATACACATTACATCCGTGTGAACATGGGTATTGTTTCAAAAATATTTGAAAGCGAAAGTTTGAATTCGGATATTTTAAAAAAATTAAGGCCTCCATGGAGCTTGGACTCCAAAGTGCCATACTCAAACCACAGTGTCTTTTACAAACTCTACCAGCAGAAAATAGCATGACATGTAAGCTAGACACCTAGAGCGAACAGGTGAACCTCATGATATTTGTGCATCCATGATTCGAACCCTCAAGCATCACAAGACGAGCATTCACACTACAGGAATCACTGGCTATACCGTCAGCTAAGCTGTCAGCAAAGGGCCGATCTCCGTCGGCATAGATAGCGTCGGCTGACCTCCCGTGCCCATCAGCATAGTAATGCCGTCGGCATATGGCTGCCACGTGGCGGCAGCTGGTGTCCCCTGTGGCTTCTCCATGCCAATGGTATAACCGTCGGCATACCTGGGGCAGCTGGTGTCCCCTGTGACTATTCTTCTACTCCTAAAATTCAGTTAACATTTGATTAACTGAATTAAGTGTAAATTTAGTTAACATTTGGTTAACTGAATTCAGTGTAAACTCAGTTCGTGTGGAGTACATTTGGTTATCAGCAGTGTAAATTCAATTAACTCCTAAAATGAAAAATAAATACTCCTTATTTATAGGCCTTCTATATATCTAGATGATGCATAGATCAGGACTATCCCATTTTCGAAAGTATGATCAATGCCTGCACTATGCGCGGATTACTGTGCGTTAGCTGAATGACAGGTGAGGCAAAGCTGTATACAAAAGAAAAATAGTATAAGAAACGAGCCGGTAACCGTATTGTACTGGTATATTTTACTGAATGTATTTTTTTCTTCAAATACAATGACTAAAATGAGCGAGACAGTCAATTTGGATGACTACGATCTTTCAGATGGACTTTTGAAACAACTACCTACTAGACGATAGCAGTCAGGCCATAACTCAGGAACCTGCCCACGTGCTAATTCCCATCTAGGGTTTCCTTGCCTCTCGCCGGTGCCGCCGATCCGCCTCTTCTCCTATGGTCCTTGGACCATGGAGGCACGGTGGATCCCGGCTCTTGCCGGCGGGAGGGCTTCGCTTTTAAATGGTTTTCTAAGTTTAGTTAGGGTTTGTGCCATGCTCAAGAAGACGAGGCGGTGGCGACTTTTTGAAGATGGAATAAGGTCCCCCCGTCTAGCTCCCGTCCCGGTGATGTTTCAAGCATCATCGAAAGGCGTGTGGAGGTTTGTCTCTGGCGGATCTCGTGGGATCCGGTCGGCATTTGTCTTCGGTTGATCCGACGGGATCCGGTCTTCGTTCGTCTACGTCTGTGTGTCTGTAGGTTGGATCCTTCCGGTCTATGTTTCTCTTCATCGGCGGCGGTTGCTGTTCTGGTGCGCTGGTCCTATGGGGCCTTAGCACGACGACTTCCTGACTGTCTACTACAACAATGTTTGCCCGGCTCCGATGAGGGAGGGGCGATGATGGCGGCGCGCCTTCAGCTCGCTCCAGTGCTTGTAGTCGTTGCTAGGTGGCCTATGGACCTGAATGTAAATTTTACTTCTAGTATTTTTTATACTACCTTGACAGTTGATGAATAGATCGGAAGTTTTCTCGAAAAAAAAGCAGTCAGGCGACCGCTGAGCTCAACCACCCACCAGTATTCAGTATCTTGAAAATTGTCTCAAGATCTCGCCAAAAGTACTTTTGGAATAAAAGAAAGACCCTCTGCCTCAGAAAACTTGTTTCTCACGGTTTTCTTCGTCTTGTCTCCGTGAAACATTCTCATGCCCCTGCTTACAAACTTTTCCTTCAATGAATGAATGAACAAACCGGACATGAAGTTTCTGCCCCCGAGTTCAAATGCACCTCGTGAACAGTAAATAGAAGTAAATACCTAAATAAATAAATCAAATCTGATTGTTTTTATGTCAACAAACATTATTGAATGTCGTACATGTGTGCAATTTCCGTGAACAAAAATAATTCATAATGCTCTGAGAAAAAAACCGATGCTTAAAAAGACTATTTTTGACAATAATTTTGGAGTGCTGATTTTGTTACCTTGTCCCCAGACCTTTATGAATGTGATTTCATCATCAAAATTTGCACGCGGACAGAAAACTAAGCAATGTTTATTGAAAAAAATCAGAATTTCTTGAGTTTTTTATTAATATTTTTTGGATTTTACAGTTTATGTAGGTGCATTTGACGTGGAGATTCGAACGACACTTTCGCCCATCCGTCCTTGTATGTGCGTCAGCATGGCGGACTCGCAGTCTCGCGCCAAAACCGTTGAGTGCTCATGCCAGGGACTAATTCAAAGCCCATCACTCCTTTTTTGACAGACGAATGCACGAGCAGCAGAACATAAACGGCTTTGCTACATCAACGAAGGATTACGGGGTTTTACAGGCCTTGGCATCCACCCTCACCAGTTAAAATCAGGGGTGCCGATTAATTAGAAGGAGGGAGTTATTTAGCCTAATTAGAAAGGTTTTGCCCGTGTGTCTAGCATTTTTGGAACATAAAATATAAGATATACATGCCGGGATCATCACGCATGTGTCGCTCGCGAGATGATTTTTCTTGCGACCATTCACCTGCCTGTATATTTGACTGCACCCCCTGAGAATTCACCACTCACCAGCAACCGGAAGCGCTCCACCATCGCCATGTCACAGATCACTGCTACTTTCATGGCCCTTGCCTTGTGCTTCGCCCCTGCAGTGGGTGCAGCGGCGACTCTCTCGGCGCGGCGTCCGCTACGGGGCAAGGACACGCTGGTCTCGGCACAGGGCAAGTTCGAGCTCGGCCTCTTCACCCCTGCTGGTAGCTCCGGCGACAGGTTCTACCTCGGGATCTGGTACAAGAACATCCCCGGCCAGACCATCATCTGGGTGGGCAACCGCGTGAGTCCCCTGTCTTCTCTCGCCTTCGCCGAGCTTCGTGTGTCCGCTGAAGACGGCAACCTCGAACTCGTCGGTCCAACCGGCGCCTCCGCCGCGCCGGTCGTTGTGTGGTCTTCGAACCTGCCATCTTCCTTGTCGCCAGGCTCAAACAACACGGCGGAGATCCGCGACAACGGCAACCTGGTCCTTGTCGACGGCGGCAACTCCTCCAACGTGTTGTGGCAGAGCTTCGACCACCCGACGGACACGCAGGTGCCCGAAGCGTGGGTCGGGGAAAACAAGCTCACCGGCGAGTACCAGGTGCTGACGTCGTGGCGGAACGCCCAAGACCCCGCACCGGGGATGTTCAGCGACACAGTGGACCCCAACGGCACCAGCGAGATCTTCTTCATGTGGAACCGGTCCCGTGTGTACATGCGGACCGGCGTCTGGAACGGGCGCGTCTTCGCGAGGATGCCAGAGGCGACGAAAAACACCATCTACAACACGACATATGTCGAGACCCCGGCGTACCGGCGCGTCATCAACGAGCTCTACGACAATGCAACTATAACGCGCATCGTGCATGATCTCACCGGCCAGTCGAAAATGTACATCTGGATGCCCACGAGCCAGAACTGGCAAATCTTGTGGACTGGTCCCATGTTGCAGTGCGCCGTGTACGCGCTTTGCGGCGCGTTCGGCGTTTGCGATCAGGGAGGCAAGCTGCCTTGCCATTGTCCACCCGGGTTTGCTCCAGTGTCGGAGGCAGACTGGATGCTCAGCGATTGGAGCAGTGGTTGCCGCCGGCGCTCGCCGCTCACTTGCGCGCACAACGGATCGACGACGGACGGGTTCCTGACACTGCCAGACGTGAAGCTCCCCGATGACTCGCTCGCCGTGGGCGCTGCCGAGAGCAAAGTAGAGTGTGAATCAGCTTGCCTAAAGAGCTGCTCTTGCCAAGCCTACACCTTCTCTATCGGGGAGTGCACTGTCTGGCACGGAGAGCTCCGCAACCTTCAGCAGCTCTACATGGACTCCGACGACCCCGGGTCAGACCTGCACCTCCGGCTTTCAGAAAGAGGATTGCAAGATCTCCGTAGTGTAGACAAGAAGAAAATGGGAAGAAAGTTATGGCTTGTCCTTGGCATCATATTGGCTGGTGTTGCAGCAGTGGGCGCGTTGGTTATACTAGCATGGAGGATTGTTCTTGCCCGGAGGAGGAGACTGGTTAGTATGGCAAATGAGAATGTATTCTCCTTGGCCGTGTACAGCTACGGCGACCTCCGTGCCGCCACCAAGAACTTCTCGGAGCGTCTGGGCCGCGGAAGCTTCGGCTCGGTGTACTGCGGGGTCCTGAAGCAGCATAAGGGAGACAATTCAATTAGAGTCCAAGTAGCCGTGAAGAAGCTTGAAAGTTTTGGGCGGCAGGGCGACAAGCAGTTCCGGGCGGAGGTGAGCACATTGGGCTGCATCCAGCACGTAAACCTTGTCCGGCTCCTCGGGTTCTACTCATCGGGTGATGAGAAGATGCTCGTCTACGAGTACATGCCCAGAGGCTCCCTCGACGGCCTCCTCTTCCGTGACGGCGCGTGCCTGAGCTGGTGCGACCGGTACTGCATCATGCTCGGCGTGGCGAGAGGGCTGGCCTACCTGCACCACGGCTGCCGCGAGTGCATCATACACTGCGACGTCAAGCCGGAAAACATCCTGCTGGACGAGGACATGTCCCCGAAGATCGCCGACTTTGGGATGGCGAAGCTGATGGGGAGGGACTTCAGCCGCGCGCTGACGACGATGCGGGGCACCATCGGGTACCTGACGCCAGAGTGGATCTCTGGGCAGCCAATCAGCACCAAGGCGGACGTGTACAGCTTCGGCATGGTGCTCTTCGAGCTCATCTCGGGACGAAGAAACTCCAATGGATACAGCAAGGTGGAGGCGGCAGGGACTGGTGGGAGCGAGTCCTTGACCTTCTTCCCTGTGTGGGCCGCTGGAAAGGTTTTGGAAGGCGAGGTGGGCGCCGTGGCTGACCCGCGGCTGCGCGGCGAGGTGATGCCGGAGGAGCTGGAGCGGGCTTGTAGAGTGGCGTGCTGGTGCATCCAGGACGAGGAGGAGCAGCGCCCGACCATGGCGCAGGTCGTGCAGGCGCTGGAATGTGCCGTTCACATCCAAGTGCCACCGGTGCCACGAACGCTGCAGCACCTTGTCACCCTCACGTAATTCTCACGCCACGGGAACCTTTTGACTAATGAAATAATTTTTGAAGAAGATTGTACGGGCGTACACATCAAGTGCCAACCGAAATTACTAGTTTCGACTTTCGACGCTCCATGGTTTAATAAGATCCTTCTCCCCAATTATTTAAAGAGAGCTGCCTCTACAATTTTATACTCCCTCCGTTTCAAATTACTCGTCGTAAAAATGAATGTATCTAAAACGAAATACATTTATAGATACATTCATACCTGCGACAAATAATTCGGAACGGAGGGAGTATAACAAAAACCACAGCGAAAATGCCAAAGGAGACCTAGAGCTCCATGGAGGTCTTAATTTGAAAACTTAAAAAAAATCAGTTTCATAAAATTCTGAAAAATAAACATATACCTAGAGACATAATATACATGTGTGTGAATTTTTAGGTCGAGATGCGTTAAAATGAGAGCTACGCAAAAAAGATAAATCTACAGCTTTTTTAGCATATACACTGTTCATCCTCAAAGTCCATGATTTTTTTGGTCCAGCACGCAATTCAAGGTATTTCATTCTGAAATTTTACACAAATACACATTGCATCCTTGTATACATGGGTACTTTTACAGTTTTTTTTAATGAAAAGTTTGGGTTTGGATTTTTTTTAAAGTAAGGCCTCTATGGAGCTTGGTCTCTAAAATGCCCTACTCAAACCACAGTGTCTTACGAACCCTACCAGCAGAAAATAAAGCATGACAGATAAACTAGACACTCTAGGCTCTACGGCGAACCAATGAACCTCATTATATTTGGGCATCCACACGAGTCGGACCTTGAAGCATGCACATGAGTAGAGTTACTACTTGTTCTCACAAGTTGGAATTTCTCTTACAATAGTGAAGAGCGAAATGACGATGGAGATGAAAGGACTATAACTAAGAAGATCTCCGAAGGTTCTTCGGATCTCCTCCTTTCTGTTGTGGACGTGGCGGCGGTGGCTAGGGTTCTACTCCTCTCCTGGTCCCTTCGATCACGAAAGTGTCTTGTATAGACGGGCTGGAGCTGCTGGCACCTCATATGACCGCTTATGCGAGCGTTGGCGGTCGAATGGAAGGTTGTCTTTTGCTCATGATGACTTGGCTCTCCATCTGCAAGTTGCTCCATTTGACTTGATCTTTAGTAATCCTCCTTGGTTTCCTTCCGTAAACTAGAACATATCCTTGGGTTGTTCTTTCTCCAGCCCAATGCACGTTGATATCTCAAAGAATAATGATTTGGGAAAGAAACAGGGAGGGAGGAAACACTTTCTTCTTCTAGTTACGTTAGCAGGCAGGTAGACAAACAACAAAGTAAGAAATAAAAATTGTGTTAATTATCTTGAGATTAAGAAGTTTCCGAGGCAAAAAACTTTTCATTAATCAAACAAATTGAGTTTGAGCGAAGAAATTGAAACACGGAGAAGCAAACAAAATCTTCAACAAAGCCAATCAAAAATCCTTCAAAATTGTTTGTCTCCATCTCCATCTTTTGCACCTTATCTGTTTTGAAGACAATAGTGAAAAACTCCAAAAGATTGAACTTGCACAAGTTGTAAGCTCGCCATAGGTCGGGAAAACTTGCATGAGCTGTCCACTCCCACCTCAATAGGTAACTAAGACCGATGAATGCATTTGGCTGGGGACACATACAAGGTAAGCTGCCATTCTATCAAGGAAGACGACAATGAGCACACAAAAAGAAACAAGAGAAGCCGCTGAGCAAACAATGCTTTTTTTTTCTTTTTTTTCATTGGTTTCTTTGGTTTATCTTTCTTCTTCTTCTTTATATGTTGGTTTTCTTGGTTTCTTTATCGGTTCATTGCTTCTTCACCTTTCTTTTTGTTTCTTTGTGGGGTTTCACTGTTTTTTCTTCTTTTCTTTCCTATCATTGGTTTTCATTGCTTCTTTCTTGTTTTTCATCATTTTTTCTTTGTTTCTTTTTTGGTTTTCATTGTTTTTCAAATACACGATGTACATTTTTTTCTTAAAATTTTGAACACTTTTTTGAATACATGGTCAAAAAATTCAAATACAACGTGAACATTTTTTAACAAAAGTAAACAATTTTTCACACACAGATATAAATTTTTCCTATGAATCAGAAACGTTTTCATATACATGTTTAACATTTTTAAATACATAATTAACTTTATTTAAATATATATTTTTAACATAGTACAGACGCAAGCGCTCGTATACACGCGCATACACTCACCCCTACGAAAGCACACACGCATACCCTACCCCTATGAGCACCTTCGAAAGACTGAGTCAGCATATCATCTTGAAATTTACGAAGTCGCTGTAGGCACCTCGCCGTCGACGGAAACGTCTCCTCCCACTGAATGTGCATCATCGAAAAATACTGAAATAAATTCAGGAATAAATGCGAGCACCGGGACTTGAACTCTGGTGGGTTGGGGAAACCACAATCCCTCTAACCATCCAACCACATGTTGGTTCGCTAGATATATGTTTTTTGATGTGTGCTTTTATTCAACTGGTAAATGAGCACGTGCAATGCACGTTGATATCTCTATCTCTACTTCTCTATTATCTAAAAGAAACATAAGGTTCCCTCTCCCCTCTTGCCTCCCTCACGCTTCGTCCATCCTCGTACGACTACGAACCCCCCACCCCTCCACCGATTTTTCCTCCCTCCAGCGGTTTATCCGTATTTACTGGTTTAATCCTCGCTAGCCGGTCAGACACACTCTATCTTTGGTAACCAAATAATTCAGCTATGGTAGCCAATCTCTTATACAGTATTTGGTAATACATGAATTGATTCCGTTTGGTTCCCCGCCGATGAATGAATTGATCACGTATGGTAGTAGAGATTACGCAATCGACTCAATGACGGCCATCAATCTCCTTCCTTCTTTCAATCAATCTCTTTTCTTTTGTCACCGTGTGGTTTACATGCAGCCGCCGCCGTCGCCTCTACCCTCTGAAGGGCACCGCTTTCCTGGTCCCCATTGCCTCTACCCCTGGAAAGGCATCACCTCCATGGCCGCCATGGCCTCGACTTCCCACATTCTCTGGCGCCGCTGCAGTTAGCTGCATGTGCTTCCCGCATCCGCCCAAGATGGGACGAAGAAGGTGGGCAGGAAGGGAAGGCCGAGGGCATAACTCATGAGGAGCAGCAATGCATTGTCGATTGCTTCAGGTGAGATTTACTGGTTCACATCGTGGCATGTTTTGAGTTTCACATATTGTTCTTCTATCTACTGGCTGATTAATTGTTAGGCAAACTTTGTTAGATAGCTATGAGAGGTCTTGAGGATGGATCAAGTTCTGAACATGATACAACCATGTCTGTCTATTAGAGAGGACATGAGGTACGTGATACAGACGTGACTTGTGAAACAAAGGGTTTTAGGGTTTGTGGCACACCTCCAACGTGGGGTGGCCTTTGTATTATATAGGGGGTACATCATCGTGTACAAATACAATTATAACTATAATACATGTAGGCCCAGTATATACAGAGTCTAACACCCTCCCTCAATCTCAACCGAGCTCAGAAGAATTTACTAGGTTGAGATTACGCCTACAGCCTTCAAACTGAGGAAGCGGCAGTGGCTTGGTGAAGATGTCAGCAAGTTGATCCTTTAAAGAGATGAACTTGATGAGAAGCAGCTTCTGGGCAACACGTTCTCTGACAAAGTGATAGTCAACTTTGATGTGTTTTGTTCGGGCATGGAATACAGGATTTGAAGACAGATACGTAGCACCGATATTATCACACCAAAGAACAGGAGGTTGCTCCTGAGAGATCCTCAACTCTCGAAGCAAGGACTGTATCCAAATCAGCTCAGCTGTAGCATTTGCAACTACTTTGTACTCAGCCTCAGTGCTACTGCGAGACACTGTTGCTTTTTTACGAGCACTCCAGGCGATCAAGTTAGTACCAAAGAACACTGCATAGCCCCCCGTTGATCGCCTGTCATCCGGATTCCCAGCCCAGTCTGCATCAGAGAACGCGGAAAGAGCTCCAGAGGTCGCCGGTTGCAAATGCAGACCATATGAAGGTGTCAACCGAATGTAGCGTAATATACGCTTAACAGCAGTCCAATGAGAATCTCGAGGTGCATGCAGAAATTGACAGACACGGTTGACAGCATAAAAGATATCCGGACGAGTAATAGTCAGGTACTGCAGACCACCGACAATACTCCGATACTCGGTGGCCTCATTAGCAAAAAGAAGAGAACCGTCGAGGGCAGAAAGTTTGTCAGTAGAGGACATAGGTGTAGTAGCAGGCTTGCACTTGAGCATACCAGCACGTCGAAGAACATCAAGAGAATACTTCTGCTGGGTCAGCGTAAAACTAGAATCAGAGTATGAGACCTCCAGACCGAAAAAATAGTGCAGTTTTCCAAGATCCTTAACCGCAAAATCAGCCCGCAAGGAAGACACCAGGCGATCCGCAGCAAATACTGAAGAGCTGACAAGAATGATGTCATCAACGTAAACTAGCAGGTACATAGTAACTGTAGGACGCTGAAGAAGAAACAGTGAGGTGTCAGTCGTAGAGGGAACAAAACCATGAGCCCGAAGAGTGGTGCCAAGACGTGCATGCCAAGCAAGCGGAGCCTGCTTTAGGCCATAGAGCGCCTTAACAAGGCGACACAGATGCTGCGGTCGAGCGGGATCAACAAAACCAGGAGGCTGACGCATATATACCTCCTCCTCTAATACCCCATGAAGAAAGGCATTCTAAACATCAAGTTGACGAAGAGACCATCCACGAGTAACAGTCAGTGAGAGCAAAAGTCGAATGGTAGTGGGTTTAACCACCGGATTGAAGGTATCCTCATAGTCAAGACCCTGACGTTGTTTGAATCCTTTAGCAACCAGGCGAGCCTTGTATCGCTCAATAGAACCATCGGCATGTCGCTTAGCCTTAAACACCCACTTAGAATCAACAACATTGACACCTGCCCTGGGAGGAACTAAACACCACGTGCCATTCTGAAGAAGAGCTTGGTATTCTTGTTCCATCGCAAGACGCCAGTGAGGAATGCTCATAGCTGCCTGAAAATGCCTTGGTTCAGCAGTAGGATCCGCCTGTGCTTGCGCCATGCAAGTCGCGAGCTAGGCAACAGTCCCGTCCGTGCGCTTCTTCGGTTGAACCACGCCACTCTTGCTGCGTGTATGAGGACGCAACACAGGAGCAGGGGCAGGTGGTGGTGAAGGAGCCAGTGACAGCGGCAAGGAAACCACCGCCTCAGAAGAGTCCAACGGCGAGGAAGCCGGTGAAGACGTGGCCGATGGCGACAGAACAGGGGACGACAGTCCACCGGAGGACAAAGCTGGCCCAGGCGACACGAACGGCCCAGGTGAGCTCAGTGTAGGAGACCCGACAGGCGAGGCCGGCCCAGGCGAGTGCGGCGTAGCGGGCCGAACAGGGGAGGCCGGCTCAGCTGAGGCCGGCCCAGGTGAGGCCGGCGTGGATGCAGCCGGCGGAGGAGTCCCGGGCCTAGGCGAGGCAGTCCGCTGAGCCAGGGCATGGCCAGCTGGCGGGCAAGCTGCATGGGGCATGCAGGTGGCTGGCTGATCATCGTGCGGGGTCGTGGAGGAGGGAGCCGGTGGTTCTTCCTCGTCCAGAAGCTGCAAGCGTGCGCCTCTTCCAATACATGTGCCATGGTTAGACAACAAAAGGGGCGAATGTGCAGCATCTAAAAATTGACCAGGCAAGGTACTGGAGGGGTGCACAGGCGGTGTGGAGGCGGCAACAGATGCGGGTAGAGCAGAAAAGGGAAAAACATGTTCATCAAAGACAACATCGCGGGAAATATACACACGATTAGATGGAACATGAAGACATTTGTACCCTTTGTGAACAGAACTATACCCAAGGAAGACACATCGTTTGGATCTAAACTCAAGCTTGCGATTGTTATAAGGACGGAGGTGTGGCCAGCATGCACACCCAAACACCTTAAGGAACGTGTAATCAGGAGTTTGACCAAGCAAGAGTTTAAGTGGAGTTTTCATATGAAGGAGCCGTGAAGGGAGCCTATTTATAAGAAAACAGGTTGTGGTGAAGGCATCACTCCGAAAACGAAACGGAACAGATGCATGTGCTAGCAAGGTTAGCCCAGTTTCAACAATATGATGATGCTTACGTTCAGCCGAACCATTCTGCTGATGTATGTGTGGGCAGGACACACGATGAGCAATCCCAAGTTTTTTAAAGAAAGTGCTAAGATTGCGATACTCACCCCCCAATCCGACTGCACATGAATGATTTTACGATTGAGAAGACGCTAAACATGTGCTTGAAACTTAAGAAATACATCAAAAACATCATACTTGCGTTTAAGAAGATATAACCAAGTAAACCGACTATAAGCATCAATGAAACTCACATAATATTCATGACCACTAACAGACAGCTGGGCAGGGCCCCATACATCTGAAAACACAAGCTCAAGAGGAGTTTTGACTATGTGGTTGGAAACAGAAAAAGGTAACTGATGACTCTTGCCTTGCTGACAGGCATCACAGATAGCAGCATCATTATTTCTAGACTCTGACGGTAGCTCATGACGATGGAGAACATGGCGAACAATGGGTAACGCAAGGTGACCAAGACGTGAATGCCACAATGCAGGAGACACACGAACCCCGCTGAAGACCTGAAGATCAGCAGCGGCAACAGGCACGGTGGTGGGCGCATCCAGAGCATACAAGCCTCGGCAAAAACGACCTCTAAGAAGTATGTCCCTCGTAGCTCGGTCCTTAACAAAAAGATGAAACGGGTGAAACTCACAAAAGACATTATTATCCTGAGTAAGTCTAGGAACAGAGAGCAAGTCACGAGTAACAGAGGGAACACGAAGAACATTTCTAAGATGCAAATTCCTTGAGGTGTTCGTGAGAAGTGATGCCTGACCAATATGAGAGATGCGCATACCTGCCCCATCCGCTGTGTGAACCTTGTCGTGGCCATGGTAGGGTTGCTGAACGTTGAGCTTGCCCAGTTCATTCGTCACGTGGGTTGTTGCTCCAGTATCCATGTACCAGGAAGGATCAATAGGATATGAAGGCGTATGTCCCTGCTGCGCCATAAGAACTTGGCGATCATTGCCCTTGCCGTTGTTGCCGAGGCCGAGGAAGTCGGTCTTGAAGCGATGATGACAGCGAGAGGCAACATGACCTGGCAGACCACAGAGTTGGCACGGCTGGACCGCTCCACACGCAGCACAGCATGCACGTGGACGGCCATCAATGGTGACCACAGAGGAGCCAGGACGCGAGAGCGGCTGCTGACCCGAGGATGTATTGCCACCGGATCCCCCCCCCCCCCAGCCAAGGAAGCAGAAGGGTCGCGGCCACCTCCTTTGCCACGATACGCAGCGTTAACAGAGAGGTCCACGGGAGTGTCCGGGCGGCGTGTGTTGAGCCATTGCTCCGTTGAGAGGAGACGGTTGTAGAGATCCTGAGGACGGATAGGAACCTTGCGTTCATTGATCACTTCCGCCAACGAGTCGTAGTCGCTATCCAGGCCCGCAAGGATGTAGGATGTGAACTCAGTGTCACGAAGAGGTTCGTCAATGGAAGCAAGAGTGTCAGCCAGCTTTTTGATTTTGTTGTAGAAGACGGTCACCGACCCGTTGTCCTTGCGAGTGTCAGCAAGTTTAGCGCGGATGGACATGCTCTGTGCAGTAGACTGCGAGGAAAAACTTGACTCCAGGATGTCCGACACCTCATGAGATGTCGCGGCAAAGAGAACCAGGCCGGCAACACCATCGCCCAGGAGGATTGTATCACCGAGAGGATGGCCTGGTCCTGAGCAATCCACGCACGAAACATCGGATGATGCGGCGGCAGACACGGCAGGGTACCATCGACGAAGCCCTCCAAGTAATGGCTGCGAAGAAAAGGTAGCACTTGCGCATGCCAGTAGAGGTAGTTATCCGGCTTGAGCTTGACCGGGAGGAGGTGCGAGAACAGGAACGGAGGCGAGGAGATCGCAGCCAAAGCAGCTTCAAGATCCATGTAGGGCGGTGGCACGGACGGGGGTTGATGTGGAGCGCCATACGCCGCAACGCCGTGGGACGACGGTGCACCGTACGCTGCCGGCGGACCATACAGCGAGGAGGCCGCGGGGGCGCCGGACCGAGGCGCGGGCGAAGAGCTGTACGGGGCACCATATAGAGGAAGGCCACCATAGCCGCCGTAGGCCACGTGAGGGGCGTCGGCGACAGACGAGCCCGCTGCGGTGTAGACGACAACAGTCGGGTCAGACATGGCCGGGCGCATCATCCGATGCAGGGCGGCCGAGGGCGGCGGTGCAGGTACCAGCGGGTACGAGGCGGCCGGAAGCAGGGTAGATGCAGAGGGCGACGAGGAGTAGCCGGCGTACTGGTAGGCGACGGGGCCGGCGTACTGGTGGCCTGCAGATTGCGTCGACAGGGGGCCGAGCGAACCCTCCGTCGTGTAGGCCGCAGCCCCTCCATAGAGGAGAGCCGCGAGCGACGGCGGTAGGAACGCATGGTCCATGGCGATGGATCGGAGACCCGCACCAACGGCGGCAGTAGTCGATGCGGCGGCGAGGGACGCTGCGAGGGCAGCGGCGGTGTCGGCGGCCGGATGCGACATGACGACGGCGGCTGGCGGCGGGATTGGAGCGGAAGACGTAGGTTAGATCGGTAGGCATGATACCATGTGAAACAAAGGGTTTTAGGGCTTGTGGCACACCTCCAACGTGGGGTGGCCTTTGTATTATATAGGGGTACATCATCGTGTACAAATATAATTACAACTATAACACATATAGGCCCAGTATATACAGAGTCTAACATGACTATATATGATTCTTAATTAAAGAAGCCTCAAGTTCTGAATGTGATACAAAATTGGCTATGTTTATGACAAGAGTTCAGAAGTTGATCGATTGCATTTTGTTTTTTGGCTACCAAATCGACAATGTCAAAATCCGAATATCTACCTAAAAGGTGACTGTATGTGGCACGCTATAGATTAGAGCATCTTCAACAGGCGCGGCAAAACGCGCGCCCGCGCGGTAAAAGCAGTTTTTCACGCGCGCCGGTTGGTTCCGCGCGCTCCAACGGTGGCGGGAAGTTACCGCGCGCGGGAAGTGTTTGCGCGCGCGGGGGAGAAAGCGGCACGCGGCGCGGTAGATTTGGCGCGCCGCTTCACGCACGCCTATAAAGTTCCGCGCTTCGCCACGCGCACAGAACAGCCACGCGCCCTCCTCCTCGCAACCTCGCCGCTTCGCCGCTTTCTGCACCACCATCGCGCCACCATGCCGCCGCACCGCCGGGGTGCTTCGGGCTTTCGCGGCGTCCGTGAGCGCCCCAACGGCTGGTACTCCGCCGAGATACGGGTCGGCGACGTCCGGCTCGGCCTCGGGACGTTCCGGAGCGCGCGCGAGGCGGCCCGCGCGTACGACGCGGCGGCGTGGCGCTTGGAGAGGCCCCGGTCACAGATGAATTTCCGGGCGTCTTCACGCGCGAGGAGGCACAGCGCGTCGCCCCTCCACCGCGTCTCATCACGGACATGGACCGTGCCGACCACTCTCGGCGGCAGCACCGTCTCCTCGTCGCCGAGGAGGACGAGCGAGCCATGGAGGAGTGGCGCCGTCGCCATCCAGAGGACGTCGACGCCGAGCGTGCCTACTGGGTGGAGAGGACGGCAAGGCGCCGCTCGGAGCGGGCGGACCGGCGTCAGTGGAAGGCAGTGGCGAACGAGCAGTGCGACATCGTCTCCGCAGGTGGGAGGTCGTTCTTCACCTCGGACGATGAACGTTGGGACGACATATGGCTCTCAACCTCGGACGACACCGACGAGAATGATGATGGTGATGGTAGCGACTTGGAGTAGTTTTCTATCTATATATGCCGTAGTAGTTTCTATCTATCTATCTATGCCTTGGTAGTATCTATCTATCTATGTATGTCGAACTATCTATCTATCTATGCCGTAGTAGTTGCATCGATGTAAAATATCTTTGTATCGTTTTTTTATCTATGTAATTTTAATTTAAAAAATATTGTAGAATGAGCGCGCGCTGCATTTTACCGCGCCCGCTGGAGCTGCGCGCGCACGGCTTTTCAGCGCGGCTGCTGGAGCAAATGCTGCACGCCGCGCTAAACCAGACCATGGGCGCGCGCCAATTCCATTTTTACCGCGCGACGCGTTGGGTGTCTGTTGAAGATGCTCTTAGCACCTTAAACAGAGGCCTATAAATGCAACCTACTAAGCAGCAGGTGGTATGAGCATATGGCAAATAGCAGGGATCGAATATAGAAGCTTGCGAGTAGATTTTAAGAGCCAGGATTACTTGTGCACATGCAAGGATGCACGTATATGAACTCAGAAAAAGGTACACAGTTGCTGCAGTTTATTACAAGTAGTCAATAATTTTGATTTGCAGGTACAGGTACCTACGGCCAGCCACCAGCGGCTGCTCCCGGAGGAACTTGAGGTTGCTCTCTAACTTAGAGTATCTGGCACCGGCGCTCCACAGTGGCTCGCCACACCCCGGACACCAGTGATTTTCACGATTTCCACATGCATACCACCCGCCAGCAGCAGCGCCGTGATGTCTTCCGAGCACTGCCTCATTCTCAGCTACTCTACGACCGACCGTGGGCTCCACTTCCAAAGAGAGAGATAAAGGGGAAAGAACATACTCCCTCTGTTCCTAAATACTTGTCTTTCTAAGCATTTCAACAAATGACTACATACGAAGCAAAATGAGTGAATCTACACTCTAAAATATGTCTACATACATTCGTATGTAGTAGTCATTTGAAATGTCTAGAAAGACAAATATTTTGGAACGAAGGGAGTATAATGCAATTTCGTTGTGATATTGCAACGGGGAGGGAGAGGGGGAGAAAAGAGATCACATTGCAACACAGAGAGAGTGAGGGAGAGAACATATAAATCAATTTTATTGTGATATTGCAACGGGAGAGTGATGGAGGGATGGAGAGGGAGATAAGAGAGATTGAAGTTTGATCATGACATTGCAACAAGAGAGAGGGAGAGAGGGAGAAACTTAATGTGACATAATAAAAAAATATGGGCACCCTTTACAAAGGCAAGCACAATAATGTGAAATATAATTCAACTACATGCGTGGGTACTGGTACAGGTTAATAAAATTCAAAGTGTATGTACATGTTGGCGGATGGAAGTGTTGTGTGTGTGTGTGTGGGTGTGGGGGTGGGGGGGTGGGGGGGGGGGGGATCGCCAGCATAACCTAATATTATCCGAGGTGCGTGTAGAATCAATGGTACTCCCTCTGCAAACTTTTATAAGACCGTTTAGATTATTAAAGTAGTGATCTAAACGGTCTTATAGAAAGTTCATAGAAAGAGTACATGCTAGATTCAATTGATATATAGAACCATCCAAATAAGTATGCCCCGTTGCAACGCACGGGCAATTGACTAGTTAAGGAGAAAATTAATTGCACGTTGATATTAGGTAGGATATCAATTATGTGTTAATTATAAGATTAATATAGGTGTTCATATTTGGTATGCTATCAATTGCACGCTCAACATGTTGAAAGCTCATCATTGGAGTAATCTAAGTCATTGGATTGACATGGTTTGATGGCTGAGATTAATTGGATCTGCCTCTTTGAGTCTTTTTATACTGGTATTGATATAGATGGTATTTTGTGCCAAACACTGAAAAAATTGATATAAATGGTATTTTGGCTTAGAAATAACTGAGACGTGGCAAAGATCTGATGAAAACCAAATAAGAATCACTAGAAAATGATCAAAAATTCTCGAGCCATCACTCTGCGCCACCTCCCAAGTGCCACCTTCCTCTCGGCGCTTGAGTCCCACATGCCGACTGACCACCATCACAACCACGTCCACCCATCAGCCGGGCTTAGCACTCTCCCAATAGCTTGTGGGCTAGCTGTTGCCGGTCATGAAGTGTGACCACTGCCCGCGGCTGATATTGCGCCTCATTTCAAGCATGCCAAATCATCCTGGATTGGTGTTCTACATGTATGAAAATGACCGAGTGAGTGCCATGTTTGTTGTACATTTATTCTTAGGATTTGTCACAATTTAAAACGTATTGTTTTTTCAAAATTTTATGTAGGAAGGATGCAAGCTTTGGTATTGGAAGAAGAGTACAATGATCTATTGATAGCAAAAAATTTGATAGATGTTCGTGCACTACATGCTAAAGATGAGACTAGTCCAAATTTGAGGAACGGAGAAGAAAGAAATGTGCAAGCTCGGGAAGCCAATAGTTAAAAGCAACAATGTAGGCAGCAAAGACATACTAGTAGGAGCAGTTAGGGAAGTGGTGTTTTCATTGAAGTGTGTAATGGTTTAATAGTTTCTTTGGATCAGTTCTCTTAGCAAAGAACTGGTGAAGTATGTGATCAAGATGTAGTTTGATAAAATAATCTAGTAGTGAAGTTTATCTCGGTGGCCCAAATTTAAATGAATTTGGAAAAATTTAATAATTACTCCGTCAAATTTTGGAGATCGGTTAGAAACGACACCTTTTTAGAGGAGCAAATATACTCCTCTAAGGATACTCCGCCATATCTTCTAAATTAAAGGGGATCGGTTAGAGTTGCCCTAAGCACGTAGTTAATTTGTTCTAGGGTTCGGACCATTTGGTTTCTACAATGGAAATCCAAGGGGGAGTCCCCTTTTTCACCATTAAAAAAAAGTACTTGCTCGTGGCTCAACGGCTTGTTGGTTGCATAAAAAAAGTAATAGCAGATTCTCATATTCCCCCTCATATGAAATTCAGTTTATCTCTACTCCTAATGTCTGAGTTTGTTGAATAGTACGGTTTATTTCCGTCCCACAATTTTCAATCGTTTTTTTCGCTGGTTTTTTTCGTCTCCCCTCCCACCACCACTCTCCACGTTGGTTTATTTTTCTCTTCATTTTTTTAGCAAAGCAGCACTTTCCTAACGTACAAAAAATCACGGACTAAACTTTCCTAATTTATCCAAATCAATATATCTCTCTTATTAATGCAATTTATTTTAGAAAACAAATAACATATTTTTTGGAAACAAATAATGAGTTCCCTGAAAACAAATAAACCTCATCATGAAAGCATTTATGTATCTATTTAATTTGTTATCTGTTTCATGATTTTTTTGTCTTTTTTTTCATCACACCAACATCCCCGTCCACGGGTTGTTTCATCCTGTTTGGCAAGCGAACGGTTCCGCTCAGAGGCAACCCGATCGGAAGCTAGTTTTGTGCGCCGCCGCCGTCTTCCTGGTCGACGCCGACCTCCTACGGGGCGTCGTCTTCCTGGAAGATGGTGACCTACCGCGACTTCGTTGGCCGCACCCATCCCCACCTCCCAATCTCTACTCCTAAAGAGGAGTCTGCGGTCGTGATGGTAGGTCATGGTACGTCGTTCGTTTCGATCGTTTCGCTTCCAATCATACATCAGATCTCTTTCCTTCGCCCAGGTCCACCCTGATGGAATACTCGGCATATTATATCCCAGTTTTCTGGTAATAATGCAATCTCTTTGCATAATAATCCACGATGTAGTGGAAGAAAAAAAAGGAGCGTCGCCTTATCCCACCCTTGCCACGCCGCCTCCATGTCAGTGATGCCGAGACCCCCACCAGATGGACCACCACCCCATCAGCGACCCCGGCGGCCTAACACATCACGACCATTAAACCTAAGCACGCCCCCCTGCCGTGATGCCCTAGCCGTCGCATGTCCCTCCACCGGCAGCTTCATGGCAACCGGGGAACGGGATCCAGTGGCGTCTTAGAACAACGAGAGGTGATGGAGAGAGGCTTGGAACAACATCCAGATATCCAGTAGTGGCCTCTCATCCGCCCAGGTCAAGTGGTTGTTTCTTATCCGCTGATGCACCTTCTAACAAGGCGAAGCTAGGTTGGGTCAGGCTTGGGCAGGCGTAGCTCGAACAGATAGAGCGAAGCGGAAGGTACATCAGGTATGCAGCTGCGTCGGGCGAGATGGCTGTAAAAGAAGTGGACGAGTTCTCGAATATTCTTTGGCTTGCCGTGTTCGTCGGGCTCTCTTACTAATTTGTTATTGAGCATGCCAACTTACTGATTTGATTTGATAAGTTGGCTTCGGGAATTGGAGGTTGGGATTGAATGAAGTTGTTAATACAAATTCTTTTGGTGCGTGCTAATGACATATCCCTAAACATGCATCTCTATGTTTGTGTGTCAGGGCTATATTGTGGTGGATAAGGCTGATGGGCATTGATCAATTTCATATGGAGCTTATAGCATGGCGAGGGAGAACCAGGGCCGTCCCATAGATATACGGGGCCCAGGGGCAAGGCAACAACAAGGGGCCCTTCTTGAAACACAAAAGCTCAAATTAAATATCCAATGCATAGCATTGATCGATTATCTTTGGACTCTTAATACTGACAGTACAACTATTTATCGATCAAGAGAACTGTATCATGATGGTAATGAAACAATAGAGCTCCACAAAAGATTGATTTCGTAATTGTCAATGGAGGCAATTCTTTTTCTGCACAACAAATGACCTTGTCGAAAGTGGTTGCTACTTAAAACATTTGTGTTACCATGAGATATAAAACTAATGCATCAACTCACATTTGTTTCTAGATCCTCCCCAATCTGCATGTTCTTCACATAAAAATTCTTCACCAAAATAATAACTCACCTCTTCCAAACTATCCTGCATAAGGCATGTCAAAGCAAACTGACTATTTCATGTTTATACTATGATGATCAAAACATGCAGATTCCCTCAAAGAATTACTAGTTTTGAAGAACTTAGCAATTGATGCCTTTTGGGATTCCAGTACCGGACAAATAATTTCTTGAAGACATGTCACTAAATAAGCTGCATAAAAATGGTTAATGCAAGGATCAACAGCACCTAGAAATAAAATGATGGATGTAGATGGCTTGATCCGTATGCTGCAGTAATCAGCACGGACAAAAATACAACGCCATGAGATGAATAAAATTTCTCCCTTCTCTAGTCTCCTGCCTGAGCACCCTCCCACTCCAACGTTTGGATCCAATGAAGAGCAGAAGAAGACCCATGTAGATTTGATGGATGTGCGATGTGGAATCCAACGCAGAGCTATTTATCAATGAATCTCTGAATTACGGAACAGACTTACTTGAAAGAGAACATCTACCCTCTTGGTCTCTCTCCAAAGTCTAGGGAACAAGCAGAGCGTTGAGAAGGAAGGAGAGCCGATTGGGGAATCACGCCATTAATGGCCGGCCACGACACTGGAATCGGAGAGGCGCAGTAGGGGCGGCCGGCAGCGCTGAGCCTGCGATTGTGGAAGGAGTCGCGGGTCAAGTGCAGACAGACTACGATCGATTTCTTAGGCCTTAATTTTTTTTCGTGTATGGGCTGCCTGAAAGAATACTAGCTGGCCCGGGGCCCCTGCCTCCCCGGGGCCCAGGGCGGGCGCCCCGTTTGCCCGGCCTATGGGCCGGGCCTGGGGAGAACCTTGATTTCTGTCTCGTGTTACATCTTGTACTGGTAATGTTTCATGCTGTGTTGGAACACCAAATTTCAGAAATATAAGCATTAAGCATCAGAGCTTTCTCTTTCTCAGCATGACAATTGATGTGGTTGTGAATGAATCATAGTTTAGATGAATATATACTGAAGCTGGACTGAATAATTTTGTAGCTTGCCCCTAGCCCCTGACTGCATGTGCACATGTACATGCTAAATTCTGTAGTGTGTTTTACCTTTGAGTAAAAGGGATCAGGTAAAAAGTAGATGTAAGAATATAAATTTTCATAAAATATACAAATTCCAAATTTATATTCAGTCTCATGGCCAGTTCAAATACTTCTCTTTTGATGTTATTGGTGATGTAATAAATTGGCTTTTTAGTTTTCCACATCATTGCAATTTAAAATAATTTAGTCCACACTATTTTGAAGATTAGTTTCGTTAGCAAAAAAAAGATGAAGCAACTTGCACTAGTAGAAAAAGGGTCAAACGTGAAGCACATTAGTGCCGGTTTGTATTTGAGCCGGCACTAATGTATACATTAGTGCCGGTTCCAACGGCTAGCCGGGCCGCTTTCATTAGTACCGGTTCGTGGCGAACCTTTAGCACCGGTTCGTGCCACGAACCGGTACTAATGAGAGTGGTGGCAGGATGTTGTCAGAATGGGGCCCCTCCAACCCCTTTAGTACCGGTTCTTGGCACGAACCGGTACTAAAGGTCGTCCTACATAAACCCTTCGTCCACCAGCACTCTGTTCTCCCCCCTTTCCCCTCTCCCTCTCCTCTGTTCTTCCCTTCTTCCTCTCGAATTCATCACAAAATTTGCCCAAAATTTGTCAAGATTTGAAGGCTCTCATCCATTCAAATGATCACAAAGGTTAGCAACTTTGTCCTTTCATCTCTCATTGCTAGATTAGCTCTTGCATTGGTTTATATAGTGATTAATTTGTGAGTTTAGTAATTTGGGAGGATATATATGTGCTAGTATTTGATTTATATGCAATTTGAGGTCAAAAATAACACTTAGTTTGCATATGTAGGTGTGGTTTACTTAGTGCCTTCTAAATCTCCATCGTAGCCACCGTCGATCGCCCGCACCGTCCCGTTGCCGGCACCACCTTGTGGTGAGCCTCTTGTTCATGAAATTTTATATAAAAATTGATGTTTGTGTGATTTGGATATATAGTTACTCGTATAATTACCTTACCCATACGTTGTTTGTTATACATATAGTGCCATGGTTTTGATATCCGTCCCCGTCGGCCCTAGTCTTTGTTATGATTCGGATGCGGTATGTATATTCTCTTTTAAAACTAGTTGCATTTCGTGTTTATGACAAATTATGCCCATCAAGTTGACATAGAAATTTTTTCTAGGAGGTATGTGAACCGAAAATTCCAACCGACCCTATTGCCGAGAGGTTAAATTTAGTTGAAAGAGAAAACGAGTACTTGAAAGAAAAATTGAAAAGAATTGAGGGGGAGAAGATGGAATTGGAGTTGCATGTTGCCGATGTCGTCGATGATCACAAGATCAAGATGGAGAAAATGCGCTTGAAGATTAGAAAGATTAGAAAATATGCCATCGATAGTGAGGCTTGGTATCATTATGCTGTTGGATCCATTGTTACCTTAGTTGCGATCTTGATCATATTTGTTGTTGCATTTAAATGCTTTAGCTAGAGAGTTATTTGTTTGTTGGATTTAAGTGTTGTATGAACTTGTATTAATTGTATGAACTTGTATTAATTTGGTCTATTCGGTGTTGTGTAATGAAGATGAGCCGGCAATGGATGTACGATGACCGATGCTCTCCCCAGTTCGTTGAGGGCGTGCATACTTTTCTGCTTGCGGCTGAGGCAAACAAGCGGGCGGATGGTTTTATGCCTTGTCCATGTGCTCGTTGTAAGAATGGTCACAATTACTCTACGTCAAGAACCATTCACGTCCACCTGTTTAAGTCCGGTTTTATGCCCCATTATAATGTTTGGACCAAGCACGGAGAAAGAGGGGTTATGATGGAAGACAATGAAGAAGAAGAGGACGACGACAGCTATCCTGGCCATGGGTTCCCTGAATACGATGATACAACAATGGGGGAAGAAGCTGAGCCGGTAATGCGGGAAGAAGCTGAGCCGGCAATGCGGGAAGAAGCTGAAGAAGAGGCATCAGATGAGCCCGTTGATGATCTAGGTCGGGCCATTGCCGATGCAAAGAGAAACTGCGCAAGTGATTTGGAGAAGAAGAAGTTGCAGCGCATGTTAGAGGATCACAAAAAATTGTTGTACCCGAATTGCGTAGGTGACAAGAAAAAGCTGGGCACCACACTGGAATTGCTGCAATGGAAGGCAGAGAATGGTGTATCTGACAAGGGATTTGGAAAGTTGCTAGTAATGATAAAGGATATGCTTCCAAAGGACAACGAATTGCCCGAGAGTACATACGAAGCAAAGAAGGCTGTCTGCCCTCTAGGGTTAGAGGTGCAGAAGATACATGCATGCCCTAATGATTGCATCCTCTACCGCGGTGAGTACGAGGATTTGAACGCTTGCCCGGTATGTGGTGCATTGCGCTATAAGATCTGCCGCGATGACCCTGGTGATGTCGAGGGCCGGCGCCCCAGGAAGAAGATTCCTGCCAAGGTGATGTGGTATGCTCCTATAATACCACGGTTGAAACGTTTGTTCCAAAACAAAGAGCAT
This sequence comes from Triticum monococcum, assembly GCA_034509565.1. Lineage (NCBI taxonomy): Eukaryota > Viridiplantae > Streptophyta > Magnoliopsida > Poales > Poaceae > Triticum > Triticum monococcum. Next base: position 706,363,173 of record CM067847.1, read on the forward strand.
GCCAAGGCAATGCGATGGCACAGAGAAGACCGTAAGAAAGACGGAAAGTTGAGAGTACCCGCTGACGGGTCGCAGTGGAGAAAAATCGAAAGAAAGTACGGGAAGGAGTTTGCAGATGATGCAAGGAGCATATGGTTTGGTCTAAGCGCAGATGGCATTAATCCTTTTGGGGAGCAGAGCAGCAACCATAGCACCTGGCCTGTGACTCTATGTTTGTATAACCTTCCTCCTTGGTTGTGCATGAAGCGGAAATTCATTATGATGCCAGTGCTCATCCAAGGCCCTAAGCAACCCGGCAACGACATTGATGTGTACCTAAGGCCATTAGTTGAAGAACTCTTACAACTGTGGAATGGAACAGGTGTACGTGCGTGGGATGAGCACATGGGGGAAGAATTTGACCTAAAGGCATTGCTGTTCGTGACCGTCAATGATTGGCCTGCTCTCAGTAACCTTTCAGGACAGACAAACAAGGGATACCGCGCATGCACGCACTGTTTGGACGATACCGACAGTATATATTTGGCTAATAAGAATGTGTACCTGGGACATCGTCAATTTCTTCCGAGCAGGCATCCCGTAAGAAAGAAAGACAAGCATTTCAAAGGTGAGGCGGATCACCGGACGAAGCCTCGCCACCGTACTGGTGCTGATGTACATGATATGGTCAAGGATTTGAAGGTGGTCTTTGGAAAGGGTCCTGGTGGACAACCTGTTCCGAATGACGCTGACGGACGCTCACCCATGTGGAAGAAGAAATCTATATTTTGGGACCTGCCCTATTGGAAAGACCTCGAGGTCCGCTCCGCAATCGATGTGATGCACGTGACGAAGAATCTTTGTGTGACCCTGCTTGGCTTCTTGGGCGTGTATGGGAAGACAAAAGATACACCTGAGGCACGGGAGGACCAGCAACGTATGCACGGAAAAGACGGCATACATCAGGGTCATGCAAGCTACGCTCTTACCAAAGAAGAGAATGAAATCTTCTTTGAATGCCTGCTCAGTATTAAGGTACCGTCTGGCTTCTCGTCGAATATAAAGGGAATAATAAACATGGCAGAGAAAAAGTTCCAGAACCTAAAGTCTCATGACTGCCACGTGATTATGACGCAACTGCTTCCAGTTGCATTGAGGGGGCTTCTACCGAAAAACGTTCGATTAGCCATTGTGAAGCTATGTGCATTTCTCAATGCAATCTCTCAGAAGGTAATCGATCCAGAAATCATACCAAGGTTACAGAATGATTTGGTGCAATGTCTTGTCAGTTTCGAGTTGGTGTTCCCACCATCCTTCTGCAACATCATGACGCACGTCCTAGTTCACCTATGCGAAGAGATTAACGTTTTGGGTCCTGTATTTCTACACAATATGTTCCCCTTTGAGAGGTTCATGGGAGTCTTAAAGAAATATGTTCATAACCGTGCTAGGCCAGAAGGAAGCATCTCCAAGGGCCGTCAAAATGAGGAGGTCATTGAGTTTTGTATTGACTTTATTCCTGACCTTAAGCCGATTGGTGTTCCTGAATCGCGGCATAAGGGCAGACTGGATGGAAAAGGCACGCTAGGAGGGGAACAAATAATATGTATGGACGGACATTCTCTCACTGAAGCGCACTACACAGTTCTACAGAATTCCGCCTTGGTGGCTCCGTATATGGATGAACACAAGAATTTGCTACGCTCCAAACACCCGGAGCGGTCTGATGACCGGATTACACGTGAACAAATCAGGAGTTTCGCCAGCTGGTTGCAAGCACGTACCATGCATGACACCTCTATTGAAGATGACCTGTACTTGTTGTCCCAGTTACCATCTTCAAATATAATGACTTTCAAAGGGTACGAGATAAATGGTAATACATTTTACACGATCGCCCAAGATAAGAAGAGCACCAACCAAAACAGTGGTGTCCGCTTTGATGCAGAAACCAAGACGGGAAAGGAAACATATTATGGTTATATACAGGACATATGGGAACTTGACTATCGACGTGGTTTGAAGGTCCCTTTGTTTCGGTGCAAATGGGTCAATATGACACGAGGCGGGGTAACGGAAGATCCGCAGTATGGAATGACAACAGTGGATCTCAACAATCTTGCGTATGCAGACGAACCATTCGTCCTAGCCAATGATGTGGCACATGTTTTCTATGTGAAGGACATGTCTACCAAGCCAAGAAAAAGAAAAGATAAGGAAGCGAATGCATCGTACGATGAGCCAAAGCGGCACATAGTTCTTTCTGGGAAGAGAAACATCGTGGGAGTGGATGACAAGACAGACAAGTCAGAAGATTATGAAAAGTTTGATGAAATTGCTCCATTCACAGTGAATATTGACCCGAGCATCCCGTTAAATGATGAAGATTTTCCATGGCTACGACGCAAAGGGACACACGCGAAGAAAAAGTTTCACACCCAAAGATCTGGGATGTGATCGGCTTAACTATCATCACTTTCTTCTGTGTTTCACACCCAGGAGGGAATCTCTGTAATAGTTAGGGTAGCTAGTTATGTGTTTTGGCATTTGAAACGCGAAGAAATTTTATGTGCAAGCAAATTCTTTCATGCATTTACTGATTTTTTCAGCTAAATGACCCTGAAGTTGAAAAGCATTTCAAATGAACTCAGAAAAGGATGAAAGTTGGCATGGCATCATAATTTCACCCACATAGCATGTGCAAAAAAGTAGAGAGGGTTACCGCAAAAACTGAATGCACTTTGTGTACAAAATGGACAATCTGTTTCGAAGTATCAGGGTTTCGGACGAAAACTCATCCGTTACAAAGTCATTTCATTTTTTAAATAACTTAAGCATTACCAAATTGAATATAATGATAAAACACACTAATATTAAACATAAGAAAAAAGAATCACTGGAAAATGTATTTTTAAAGTTAAGTTATTCACAAACTAGTGATTCACACAAATTTCAAATAATTCAAAATTTAAACTATTCAAATTTAAAAACTACCGGCACTAACTGAAAGTTTCTAAAAACTATCAAAAATATTCACAAAGAAACTCTAAATACAGCAAAAAACAACTAAAAATAAATAAAACAAAATAAATAAAGCAGAAAAGAAAAAACTAAATGAAAAAAGCCCACCTATCGGGCCACAGCGGCCTGCATACAACTAGAAACCCAACCTGTTATTGGGCCAGGATGCAGGCCCGCAAGCCCAATAGGCCCCATAGGGCAGAGTAGCAGAGGTAGGCCCAGAAGGCCTGCTTTAGAGAGGAGCTCGAGACAGCAGCGGCGGCGGGGCTTATAAGCAGGTGCGAGCGCCCTTCGGCTAGCGAGGTGGGACTAAACTTCTGCGCCTCTCGTCTGGCAGCGCAACCCCTTTAGTACCGGGTCGTGCACCAACCGGTACTAAAGGGGGGGCCTTTAGTACCGGTTGGAGCCACCACCCGGTACTAAAGAGGGGTGCTTCCCGCCGCTTGGCCTGGCCAAAACAGGCCTTTAGTACCGGTTGGTGGCTCCAACCGGTACTAAAGGTTGGTTCTATATATACAACACTTCGAAAAATTTCATTCTCTCCCTCTGTTTCTTCCCGATCGATCGACGACGCCCCCGTCCTACGCCACCCCCGTCGCGCGCCGTTGCCGTTGCCGCCCTCATCCCCGTCGCCGCCCCTGTCCCCGTCGCCGCCCCCGTCGCCGTCGCCGCCCTCGTCGCCGTCGCCGCCCTCGTCTCCGTCGCCGCCCCGGGCCCGTCCCCGTCCCCGTCGCGCCGTCGCCGCCCCGTCACGCCCCGAGCCGTCGCCTCGACCTTGCCCGCGTGCGCTGTGAGCCCCTCCCCCGGCCCCTCTCCTCCCTCATCGATCGTAGCGCACACCGGCGCCGGCGCCGGCGCCGACCGTAGCGCTAACACACACTACATGCACACACACACACACACACACACTACACACACATGTACACTAGACGCGCACACACACACAATTTTTCTGTTTTTAGCTTTTAGTTTTTTCTGTTTTTCTGTTTTTCATACAAAGTTTTAGATGAATTAATTAATTAAATTAGATTAATGTCAAATAGTATGTAGAAATGTTAGTTATAATATATATAATGTCAAATGTTATAGAAATGTTAGTTATATAGAAATGTTAGAAATTTTGAAAATGTTAGTTTTAGCTAGCTAGATGAATTAGATTAATTTCAAATTGTTAGACGATGATCGATGTTTTTTTAGTTTCTTATATTTTTAGTTATAAAATTTAGAATTTGCATATATGAAATCATCACAATCCATCATTTAAAAAATGTTACTTTACTTTTGCGGCATATAGTATTTTGTTGTCGACGATGCCCGGCCCGCATCCTCGTCGTCGACACGTCCGCAACGACGTCCTGCTTCAGAGGACCCATGTCCGGGACTGGGCTCCGCCGGGCTGGCACTGGGAGGTGCTACCTTCAGGGGCGCGACGCTTGGTGAGGAACCCGGCCCCGGGTCCCGTCGTCGACCCTCATCTCCTTTGGTGGCATTCGCGTGGGCCACTTTCGGTGCGGAGGGAGCCGGCCCCACCGGAGGTGGTACGTCGCCGTGTTAGGGAGGAGGACGAGCACGTCCATCGCTACATGGCTGCTATGGACGTCAGGTTCTCCAATACCTGGCAGGTTCTTTGGGGAGATCACCCGAGCTATGATCCAGTGATGGTTCCTTCTCTTTGGGTGTCCACCGCCCGCACCTCAGGAACCGCGAGTGGCCTAGATTACTCTGTAGTATTCGATCTTTTTTAGCTTGCTAGCTAGCTAGCTAGTGATGTATTCAATATTATATTTATATTATTCGAGATGATGTATTCGAGACTATATATATCTATTATTCGAGACGATGTATTGAGATTATATCTATTATTCGAGACGACGTATTCGAGATTAAATCTATTATTCGAGACGATGTATTCGAGATTATATCTATTATTCGAGACGATGTATTCGAGATTATATCTATTATTCGAGATTATACTAAATTGTTTTATATTTCTTTTGGCATAGTTAAATAAAAGCTATGGCGGACAATACCGACAGAGAGAGAGAACAGACCATGTTCGATATCATACGTGGGCCAGATGATGATCAGAATGAAGAAGATTTTGACGGCTCTGAATTTCTAAACAACACCGGAGAGGGTGATATGATATTCGATCACGATGACCGAGAAGATGAAGTCATGAACTACGACGAAGAACATGTTGATCCTGAAACAACAAACACCGGCGAGGTATATATATTTATATAAGCAGGAATCTGGTGATCATCGCATGTTTTAAATGAGTTGAAGATATATTAACGAATCGATCTTTCTTCTTTCAGCCATCCGGATCGAGCAAATCTTCAGGCAAAAGGACGAAACGAGGCCCGAACAAAAAGTTGAAGGAGGGCGTAAAGTACAATATCGAGGCATTCAAACCTAATGGCGAACCATTAGCGCCTAAGAAGATTGCGCACAAGTTCGTTCGTCAGTGCGGAGTTCTTGTGAAGGACCAACTCCCGATCTCCCTTCAAGAATGGAGAAAGCCAGCAAAGCCACGTCCAGATGTTACTTTTGTCGATGAGAATAAAAAAAACTGCTTTGGGATACTCTCATGGAACATTTCACCCTACCAGATAATATGACAGAAGCAGATGTGCGGAAAGTCAAGGACGCTGCTTTTAGGAAGATGACGGTTGCATTCAAGAACCACAAGAGAATGACGTGGGAGAAGTACATCAAGGGGGGAAGGAAGACTCCAGTATTCGAGGGGATACTAGAGAATCAAAGTGCTCATTGGGACGATTTCGTGAAATTCAAGGATTCAGAATTAGCTAAGGAACGGTCGAGAATAAACAAGGCCAATGCCGAAAAAAGGATAAGTTCCATAAGCTGGGGCCAGGTGGCTACGCGGTGGCAATGCCTAAGTGGGATAAGTCTGAGAAAGAGATGGAGGATGCAAGTGTCACTCCGGTTACTAAGAGATGGCCCCCCAAGTGCAGGACTTGGTTCTATGCGCATGGGGGGGAGTTGGACCTGAAGACAGGCAATGTTTCAACGAAGGCATGTCTGAACGGAGCCGACGATGCGCTACTTGTTGCAATAGAAGAGGCTCGATCGGGGGTGTTCCAGCCCAACAGAGAGAACGACGAGCTTACGTGTGCCCTGGGAAATCCTGAACACCCGGGAAGAACACGAGGCAAGGGCGCTCTTCCATGGTATGAGGGGTTTAAGGACTGGAATGCCGACTACAGAACCCGTGCGAGAAAGAAGATTGCGGAGGACAAGAAGAGGAAGATGGAGGAGGAGCAGAGGAAGCGGGACTATGAACGTCTTCAAGGCCTAGAAGCAAGTCAAGCGGAATTGGCAGCTAAATTCCAGCGGCAGCAGGAGCACATCGACTCACTTAGCCAGCAAAGGGGGTCTCAGCAGCTGCAGCAGCTAGCGGATGATCCAGCATTGGATACCACCGCCCCATCCATGCCGAGAAGCAGCGTGGGTTCCGCCCCGGGCGACGCAGTAGTGCTGGATACATACCCCGTGGATGACATTACGGAGAACACTAACTGCGAGCTACACTTCAAAATGAAGAACATATCCATGAAGGTGGCGGACGCCGTTGCTTTTTCAAATTCCCCCGAGGAAACCTTCCATTGCAACCCGATTCCAGCGGGCTATGCTCGTGTCTTGGTTGATGAGGTGGTGGACCCATATTCGGAGCTACAGCTTGACATTCCTGGAGGTGACGACGAGCACACATTGGGAGAGGCCATACATCGTGTCATCCTATGGAGAAAGGATTGCATCATCTTTCGAAGTCCGCCACCGAGTCAGCAGACTCCCGCTCCTCCAAGTCCACCAACGCGTGAGGCCACTCCTCCTCCTCCAAGTCCGGCAAAGTGTCAGGCCACTCCTCCTCCAAGTCCGACACAACGTCAGACGTCCACTCCTCCTCCAAGTCCGGCACAACCTCAGGCCACTGCAAGTCCGGCACAGCTTCAGGCCACTCCTCCTCATCCAACTCAGCCCCGTCAGCCGTCTCCGCCGCCTCAGCAATCGCAGAAGAGACACCCCGCAGCTATGGTGCGTAGCGGTACGAGTCGAGGTCATAGTACAGGAAGTACAGGCGGCGGCAAGCGATATAAATATGGTCCAAACCTCAGTACTCCTCTTCCTGTGAGGGCTTACGACAGGACCGAGGAGCAAACCAATGCCATAGTGCAGGTAGAAGTCGACGCCCATTTTGGACCGAAACCGCCACCGCCGCCAAGAGAGAAAGTGCCTGTGGAAGTAGTTGACCACTTCATTCGTATGGCTCAACCACCAATTCCTAAGCCTGTTGACACAGACTATGAGCGCCACATCAGGAAGTGTAATCGACGACGTCTACAGAAGGAGGCGAGCTCGAGCTCGAGCAAACAACAAGCACCCGTTGAAAAATGCGGGAAAACCATTGCCGAGCTAGGAAAACAGGCGGCGCAATCGATCCCCCCGCTTGTTGTGCCGCCAACCACACGTGACAGTACACGCGCCCAATATTATTGTGGCCAAAAAGTTTACGTTCCCCAGGTGGGCGATGTGGTAATAACCCAGGAGCATATAATGCAGGCTGAAGAACTCAAGATCACTGTTGGACAACTCCTCGAGATCGAGGAGATGCCTGCGATTAGAGAGGAGGAAATAAAACGGAAATATGTCTGGGGCCAACCTTTGGTCGAGCCAGAAGATGTCAAGAAGCTCCCAACGAGAATGTATGAATTGCATCAATGGTACATGGACATTACCAAGAGATCCGATCGAGAGTCCCTCATGGTGCAAGTCAAGAAGGATCATTACTACCATGAGAATGCTGTGACCGTTGAGTATTCTGAACTGTTTCAGTTATACAATCAAGACGCACTCGACAAATCTATCGTCAGTTGCTATTGTCTGTAAGTGATTTCTTTCTATAATTTAAGTCTCAACCTAGCTGTAGTGATCCTTTTGATCAATTATTACCTGTAATTATCCTCACTATATTCTTTTCTGTGGTATTATGCAGGATGAAGATGTATGAAATGAGAAAAGGTGGACGCTATGGCAATGGGTTCATTGACCCAAACATCGTTAATCAATACACATGGAAAACGAGCAAGTATTATGAAAAGCAGGTAGAGGACAGCATGCTAGAGTTCTTGAAGTGCCTCAAATACAATGAAGATATACTACTTCCTTACAACTTCGAGTGAGTCACACTTTCTTGTACTACTAATTCTCTGTTTTTGCCTACTAGCTAGCTACATGTTTTTGCTTACATATGCCCGCTTAATTAAGACATGCAAACGTGTGTGCATGCAGATTTCACTGGATCTTGTGTATCATTAAAGTTGACGCCGGAACAGTTGAAATACTGGACTCGCTACTCAAAGCAAATAGTGACTACAACATCTTGTATGGGATAGTCAACATGTAATTTCAATCATTATTAACTATATATCTCGGCGGGCAGGGCTTGGGCAAGGTTCATCAGCGTCACGGAAGGTGAATGAAAATCACAACTGAAATGGTTTCGATCCAAGGTAAGTAATTAAGTAGTACTAGTTAGCTAGCTAGCTGCCATCTCTTTAATTATCATGCTTTGATTAATTATTATGTGATCAAATTAAATTCCATTCTCGTAATAAAGGCCCTGAAGCAGGCGCAGGGGACTAATCTGTGTGCATACTGCGTTTGCGAAAACATTCGCATGATGGCGTCCGAAAGAAACAGATCTTAAAGACAGGAATGAGTACGCTTGTCAGAACACTATTCACAATTTTTAAACCATTATCGATATCTAGTCACACAACTAATACACATGCATATTGATCTCCTTCTTAACAGTTCAAAGAGGTGCGGAACAAGCTCCTAGAAACGGAGCGCGTAGAAGCACTTCAAGAGGAAATAGCGGGATTTTTGCTCGACCAGGTCATAAATCCGAAGGAAGAATACTATTACCCGCTATCGCCCCCATCGACCAGGTCATGAACCACTTCCAATTGTCATCGTGCTCCGAAGGCACCAATTAGGCTAATGCCACTGGCTCCGAAGGCAACATGCATATGTAGGAGAAATTGTATATAGCTATACATGTGTGTATGTGTGAATTAATATGGTGGTTTGTGAGACATGATTGATGATATATATATGATTGGTTCTACTAGAAATTCTATATATATATATATATATATATATATGCATAACGTGTACAATGTGTAGTACCGTAAAATACCAGCAAACGAAAAAGAATTAAAATGGAAAACACAAAATTAAATGAAAAGAAATCATAAAACCAAAAACCCCCCAAATATTTTAGTACCGGTTGGTGTTACCAACCGGTACTAAAGGGCTCCCGGCCCCCGGAGCTGGCTCGTGCCACGTGGTTTCCCTTTAGCACCGGTTCGTGCTGAACCGGTACTAAAGGGGGGGGGGGGCTTTAGTGCCGAAACGTTAGTGCCGGTTCCTAAACCGGCACTAAAGGGCCTTATGAACCGGTGCTATTGCTCAGTTCTGCACTAGTGTTGCACCTATTATCTGGTATTCTTTTTCCAATTCTAATAGTACTTACTTTTCTTGCCTTATAAATATGTTGGGCCCGTTCGAAGTGCAGTGGATGCGGTTGTGTTTGCATCGGGGGGTTGCGTGTGGGCCAAGTCCTGGCCAGATTCGACGGGGTTGTAGCTAGGATTTAGCTTGTGGCGCGGGGCATGGGCAGAGGACCTCTGGGTCTCTGGTGGGGAGTGATCTGCCACGGCAGCTTGGGCATGGCAGGAGTGGCTCTGGAAAAACAAGTATTTAAGAACGGAGGGAGTACAATATAAGATCTCTTATAATATAATCTCCTAATTATATATGAACACAGGGTCCATATAGTATTCTCCGTCCTGTTTCAATCACGCCTTCTCTGTCAAATCCTCTGTAACCTATACAAAGAAGAATATGCCAAGTCAGGTCAGAGAGCGACGGCTCATCACCACTTAGCCAAACCAACCACAGAACAGAATGACAAATTCGCAGTCTACTCCCTCCCTCCCCAACCCATCCAAGCAAGCGCCAGCGTTCCTACACCCTCCGGTTCTGCTCTGTGTCCATAATAAAAACGGCGAATCCAAGGGGCAGGCTTGGATGGGCTCAAGCCTGCCCTCCAAACTTGAACAATTTTTTTCACTAGTACTCATCAGTGCAGCCCAGCCCAGAATACACAGGCCCATCTGCTCAGCCCCTGTAAACAAACGCTGGTCTCGAGCGTGCGCTGCCTGCAACACATCTCTAGTTCTCCACGCCTCACCCACCCCGACCCCAGCCGCGCCGCAACCCTAGCCGCCGCCGGAGCAGGCCGCGACGCCGTCCACGGAGAGCACGCCGCGACGACGCCCACGAAGAGCAGCCGCGACGCCGTCGACGGAGCACACAGCCAGGGCGCCACCGACGCCGCCGGAGCCAGCCGCTGGGAACCCGCCGGCCGGCCGCGGGGCCCACCGGACGTCCGCGGAGCCCTGCGTCAGGGGCTCGGCCGCCCGGGGCGTGCAGAAGGCAGAGTAGGCCGGGAGCGCGCCGGCTCATCAGGTCCAGTCCAGAGGTTATTTTTTCCCCTTCCCAACGCTGCTCCTACCTACCATTGTTTTTTTGCAGAATTCCAGTAGCATAGCTGGCCTTGCCCAGTTCAGTTCTAGTTATTCTGACAAAATGTCCAAATTTTGCTTCAGAGATTGTCATTCAAAACAAAATAAAGTAAATACTACTACATGCTTACACTAGTAATCTGGGAAATTGTAAGCTTATTTCGACAATATGATTAGGAGATAACAGCTATTTTGCTCAACTGATCCTGATTTTGGTTCAAAATATGATGGTTTTAAGAAATTCTAAAAAGAACTGTGCATATGACCGGTATCAATCTGGTAAAGTTTGAGCTTATTTGCACAAAAGGATTAGGAGGAAATTGCTCCTTTTTTTCTTCTAAAAGGCATTTAATTTACTCGTCGTTAACTTTGAGCCCCCCTCCATTTTCTTTCTGGATTCGCCGCTGTTAATCGTTTACCGTTATATCTTGGTCTCCAGCGAGCTTCAGCTTGCACCGATCAACAATGGGAATGGAGTATGATGCTTCATCCACGACGGGGTCCATGTTCCTGCCTTTCCTTGCGATGTTCGGGGCCATCTACCTCCTCGGCTACTTCGTGGTCTTCCGGCGCTGGAGCCCGCAGCAGCGGCCGGACGCGTCCAGCTGCCTCACCTCGCTCTTCCACGGCACGCCGGCAACGCTGCTGGCGCTGCGCGCAGTGCTGTCCAGCTCGAGGGCTGGCGACCTCGCGGCGCCCAACATGCCTGCCGACGACCTCGCCCTCGACTTCAGCACGGCCTACTTCACCGTCGACCTCATCCACTACCTCGTCTTCCTGCCCCACGAGGTGCTCTTCGTGGCGCACCACCTCGCCACGCTCTACGTATTCGCCACCTGCCGCGCCGCCGTGCGTCGTGGCGCCTACGGGTTGCTCGCCTTGGAGGTGCTCGCCGAGGTCACCAGCCTGGCGCAGAACCTGTGGACGCTGGCCGGCATGCGGCGTGCCGACTCGCCGCTGGCCGCCAGGGCGCACGCCGCGCTGTCGCTCCCCTTCTACGCGGCTTACACGGCCATGAGGGCGGTCCTCGGGCCGGTTTGGTTCGTGAGGATGGTGAAATTCTACGCCGGCGATGGTGGTGTGCCGACGTGGGCGTGGGCGTCGTGGAGCGTGGTGATTGGGTCCGCGATACTGGTGAGCGTGCTGTGGGTGGGCAACCTGTGGTTCGTCTACTTCAGACAAAGGATGGGGAGCAACAAGAAGGAACAATGATGGGCTCCTTAATCTGAATAATTTTCTCATAGGGTGTTTGGTTTGCAGAAATGTTAAAAAAATGATGTAAGATTTTAAGATTTCACGTCATAATTCTCATGTGAAAACAAATAAGTTTGCCATGTTGTAGGATATTTGCCATCCTCTAAAGCGAAAATTGTCATGTTGTAAAAGAAATGACAGAAATTTGACACGCTGCGCAGAGTACTCTCGTGCGTTCAATCAGGATCTGACGGTCCCAAGAGCGTTCACTAGGATGGCTAATTTTTTTGGATGTTTATGGTTATTGTCGTACTTGATTTGGGGATTTATAACCTTAGTTTTAGTGCAGTTTGATTTAGCTGATCTCAGATAACGGGATTTTTTTTTTTGAAATCTCGGATAACAGGGGTTAGCTTTACATGCACTTGAGATGAGTGCTGATCGGCGCGCGAGTGGGAGTGTCGGCGTGCAATTGCACGGTACACCCGTGGGAACCGGTCCTTGAGGTTGGCCTATCAAGCGAGATTTCATAATGGGTTTCCAACAGCCCCACAGTCAACGCATGGTGCTCGCGAATGTTGTAGCTAGAACGACAAAAATCGACGAACATTCTGGTCGGGAGGTCCTTGATGAAGATGTCAGCAAAGTGTGATGCCGTTGGTGTTTATATAAATTCAATGTATATTACAGAAAAATTAGTGTGCATTCAGAAAAATGATTGTTACATATTAAAGAATCGTTCACCCTGTATTAGATTAGTATTCGTTGACATTTTTTTTATAATTTGAAAACATTTATTTAAATTCATGAACATGTTTTTGATCAAAACTCTGTCTTTTTATTAAAAATTAATGTGTAAAGTATAAACAAAAAAAGGTAGAAATAAAAATAATACATCAGTAGCCTACTAGAAGCTAACTTTATTTTCACTGATCGCTAGCTTTTCCTCAAAAGAAATTCTGATAGATAGCTTGGAATAATGACACAATTTTGAGACCCTAGCTTTATGAAAATTCTGATCGCTAGCTTCGTCTGTTTTTTTAGCACCGATCGCTAGCTTTTCTTTTTTTAGATACCAATCGCTAGCTTTGTGCTAGCCTCTAGCCTTATAGCACATACTCCTACAAGCGGTCAGCCCACCCAGGCGGACATGCGGACGAGCTGGTTTATTTGTTTTGGGCTTTAACAAATCAAAATCAAACAAACAATGAGGAAGTGAGGTGGCGCATATAATAATTAGATGTGATGTATTATCTCACATCTAGATGTGACATAGTCGGACCCTTTTTTTTTACATAACTATGTAATGCCAAAGTTGATGTCATCAGAATTTTTCCTTTCTTTGTTGTTTTTTCCTTTTTAAGCTTTTATTTGTGAGACTTTTTTAAGCTTATTATCCAGGGGCTACTGCGAACATGTTAGCTTACGTACGCTAGCTTACTCCACTTTAGGTACGCTAGCTTCGTTCCGTCCGCGTAGGCTAATCCTCCATTTTTTTTTGTTTTGTTTTCTTTTTTCGGTTCCATGGCCCGTCGTTTTTCTTCCCAGGAATGTTGTTTTCTCATATAAACCGTATATTCGTGCATAGTTTAGAGATACATGAAAACTTTACAATTTGCTATGTTCATGTAACATTTGGAAAAGTGTCCACATGTTTTCGAAATGTTCACCGCGAATTCGAAAAGTTAACACAATGTAAAATTTTTGCTAGTGTAATTTAAAACAAATGTTGATAACATTCCCCCCAAAAAAGTTCCTGACATTTGAACACTGCTCACATGTTTCAAAAAATGTATGTGAAACTTAAAAAAAATGTTATAGAGTGTAAAACAATTCCATGTAACTCAGAATAAATATGTTTGTGAGATTTTAGAAAATACAATCTAAATAAATGTCCGTTAGTATAAAAAATGTTTCGTATCAATTCAAACAAATTTTCAGCGTGTATTTAAGAAAATATATTTAAACACATAATGGAAAAACTGTTCAAAACATATATTAGAAAAAAATTGTTAATCGTGTATTGGAAAAAAATTCAACGTGTATAATGTTTTTTGAGATATATAGAAAAAAATGTAAACATGTATTTGGAAAGAGTATTTCTGAAACATGTATTTAAAAAACTATTATTTAAAAAATGTTACTCATGTAGTTTAAAAATGTTAAAAAGAAATTAAAACACAGATTTGGAATATTATGATTTTTGAAAGGTTCATAATTTTAAGAAATTTTTCATATTTTTGGTAAACAAAATGAAAAATCATGTTTTTTTTAAAAAAAATGGAGTTACAACTGTCCAATAACCGTCCTCCCGCCTCTAATTGCACTCTCATAGCGGGAATGGAATTGTGTCTTGAGGGTGGAGTTTCAACTGAGACAAAAAAAAGGGTCGCCCCCACCCACAGCTCCGTGTCGAGGGTGGACCTGCGACTACGTCTAGTTGCATGTCGAGGATGGACTTGCAGCTATGAAAAAATGGGTCGGGCCCTCAGTTGCGTATCGAGGGTGGAGTAGCTACTTTGAAAAAAGCCCTCCTCCCTCCAGTTGCATGTCGGGGATTGATTTGCATCTAGGACAAAAATTTATCGCCTCTAAGTTACATATAGAGGGCAGGCTTGCAACTAAGACAAAAGGGGGTCACCCAACTATATCAGATGGTTCCTACAGGCTGCGACGTATCAGCAGGTCGCTCGCCATTGGAGCTTAGGCGGGCAGTCGAAGTGGGCAGCGGGACTGCTACGGTAATGGCGGCGGTGACTAGGTGAGGATGCGGCTGCTCGCTTGGGGTCAGGCTATTTTAGGCAAAAGAAAGGATAGCTCACCCAGCCTAGGCCCCACTTATTATAAGCGGTCACAACCACAGCCCACCTCCATACGCGGCCCACATATCCAAAGAACTACGGCCCCACACATCAACAATAATTGAGCAGGTAACGGTCAACTTCTTTGACCCGATGGCAAGACTTCGTTTGGGCTTATATGAGAATGGGGCGAGTGATGGATAGGTAAAGTGAGAAAAGTTAGATGCCATGAGGCAAATCGAGGATAATTAAGCAATCAGGGGCACACAAAAAAATCCGATAAAATTATATTTGAAATTTATATAGGGACTAGAAAAAATCCCACTTAAAGACCTTTTTAACAAACGGGAGGAACTTTTTAGAGACTAAACTAGTCATTTATGACTATCGTATCACGCTGACGCTTTCTCTGTCAAAACCTCTGTAACCTGTACGTACGTGGTACATATTGTATTCAGCACAAACTCTCACCGGTAACTTCAGGAATTTGCCAGCTCCATTCGTGTACGTGTCTTTGGAAACACCCTGAAACCTCGTCCTCTGGTTTTGATTTTGAATTCGTGAACTGAAGCCAATCAGATGTGGATCTGTCCCGATCGACCCGAGTAGAGTCCTCCACGCACTTCCATCTGCATCGATAGAATATGCTTGATTACGCTGGTCTCACACGCCCAACACAAAGAATATGCCAAGTCAGGCCAGAGAGCGACGGCTCATCACCTCCGTCTCACCCAAGCCAACCAGAATGACAAGTTCACAACACCCTAACCCGTCCAAGCAAGCAACAGAATTCCTACGCCCTTCGGTTCTGCGCTGTGTCGATAATTCTATATATCATCCTATCTTCGTCTCGGGCGAGCTTCAGCTTGCACCGATCAACGATGGGTACGGAGTATGATGCTTCATCCACGACGGCGTCCTCCATGTTCCTGCCTTTCCTTGCGATGTTCGCGGCGGTCTACCTCCTCGGCTACTTCGTGGTCTTCCGGCGCTGGAGCCCGCAGCAGCGGCCGGACGCGTCCAGCTGCCTAACCTCGCTCCTCCACGGCACGCCGGCGACGCTGCTGGCGCTGCGCGCCGTGCTGTCTAGCCCAGGGGCCGGCGACCTCGCGGCGCCCAACACGCCCGCCGACGACCTTGTCCTCGACTTCAGCACGGCCTACTTCGCCGTCGACCTCCTCCACTACCTCGTCTTCCTGCCCCACGAGGCCCTCTTCGTGGCGCACCACCTCGCCACGCTCTACGTCTTCGCCACCTGCCGCGCCGCCGTGGGTCGCGGCGCCTACGGGCTGCTCGCGCTGGAGGTGCTCGCCGAGGCCACCAGCCTGGCTCAGAACCTGTGGACGCTGGCCGGCATGCGGCGCGCCGACTCGCCGCTGGCCGCCAGGGCGCACGCCGCGCTGTCGCTCCCGTTCTACGCGGCTTACACGGCCATGAGGGCGGTCCTCGGGCCGGTCTGGTTCGTGAGGATGGTGAAATTCTACGCCGCCGGAGCCGGCGATGGTGCTTTGCCGACGTGGGCGTGGGCGTCGTGGAGCGTGGTAATTGGGTCCGCGATACTGGTGAGCGTGCTGTGGGTGGGTAACCTGTGGCTCGCCTACTTCAGACAAAGGATGGGGAGCAGCAAGAAGGAACAATGATGGGCTGCTTAATTTAAAAAAATAATTCTCATAGGGTGTTGATTTGCTGAAATGTTAAAAAATTGATGCAAGATTCTAAGATTTCACGTCATAATTCTCATGTGAAAACACATAAGTTTGCCATGTTGTTATAGGAGATTTGCCATCCTCTAAAGCGAAAATTGTCATGTTGTAAAAGAAATGACAGAAATTTGCCAAGCTGCGCAGAGTACTCTGGTGCGTTCGATCAGGATCTGACGGTCCCAAGAGCGTTCACTAAGATTTCTAAAAAAATCCAATGTTCATGGTTATTGATGTACTTGATTTGGGGATTAGTAACCTTAGTTTTAGTACGGTTTGATTTAGCCGATCTCGGATAACAGGAGTTAGATTTCCATACACTTGAGTGCCGATCGGCACACGGGTGGGAGTGTCGGCGTGCAACTGCACGGTACACCATGGGAACCGGTCCTTGAGGTTGGCCTACCAAGCGTGATTTCATAATGGGTTTCCAACAGCCCCCACAGTCAACGCATGGTGCTCGCGAATGTTGTAGCTAGAACGACAAAAATCGGCGAACACACTGGTCGGGAGGTCCTCGGTGAAGATGTCAGCAACGTGTGATGCCGTTGGACGTCGAGGACAGGGACTTCACCGAGGTAGGCGTGTGCAGGCATGAAGTGGAGGTTTATCCTGGCATGCTTGGTGAGCTAGTGTTGCACCGGATTGCTAGGCATTTGTATGGCGCTCATGTGGTCGCAATAGACGATGGTGGCGCGCGATGGCAGTTTCTTCGAGTTCATTAAGAGAAGGTGTTATGGTGCTTGCGGGCGAGGTACACGATGAAGCGAGAGGTGGAATTGGTATATCCTAGGCACCCACATAGTCTGCGCCTGCATAGGCCATTAGACCGCCACAGGAGGTACTAGCGGAGGGAGCCTCCTCTATGACGCGCTTTGCGTCCAATAGGAGTCCAACGCACGGGGCATACCCTGATTGGGCTGGCCCATTAGTGCAGTAACAGCTTGCCTACTATAGCATTTTGTTTTTTCGGTATTTTCCGAAACACAAAAAAGTATTATGAACATTTTTTTAGGAACTAGCATTTTTTAAATGAGAATATTTTAAAATTATGAACATTTTTCAACACGGTTATTTAAAAATGCAAACAATTTTTGAAAATTGTAAATACTTTTGGAAAAGAGAACATTTTTTGGAAGACATAAATTATTTTTGAATTTATGAGCATTTTTTTAAGACAAAACAAGTATTGAAAATGCACAAAATTTAAAGAACTTGATGATACTCCGTATGTTCTTGCATGAATTGGTTGCAATAAATTTTTATGAGATTTGGTTGTATGGAACATGAATATTTAAGTTGATAACATTAGAATCAAAACCGGAAATACATATGCTTCAATGAATATGATTATTGTATAGTTATGCGATATTTATTGAATATAAGTTTTTGAATAAAATAGAAAGCATTTTTAATACATGATTGCATGTTTTGTGGACCTTTTTTCATACACGGTTGCATGTTGAGGTGATCCTTTTCTTAAAGAAAGGCCAGGGCCTGACTTTATAAATAAAGCCATATGGCAAGATCCAGAGAGCAGACAACAAACTACAAGTTCAACGCAAGTTCAAACCATTGCATATGTAGCAAAGTTACATGCATCCAATATATATCCAAAGGCGTGCATGCCAGCAACCCACACACATGAACTAAATTGAGACTAAAAGGAGACATAGTTAGGACGCCTGGGAAGTTCGCTATCGGCTAAGGATATGAGAGGCAGTAGCTCGAACTTGAGAGATCAGGATGTCCGTCGCATCCTTGTCACCAAATTTAACCATGGGTTTCCACGGAGGTGGGCATTTTTCCATGCATGATTGATGGCATGCTTCCATGTTAAAATAAATAAGTTAGTAGGGGTCAACTATTTAGGTATGCAGAATGCGAATAATTTTAAAAATTATGAACAAATTTAAAAAATTGAATTAAAAAACAAACATAAATTTAGTTTTCAAACATTGTGTGAAAATGAAAATAAACTTTGATTTTTTTGAACATTTTGGAAATCACAGACTAATTTGGAAAATTATAAAACACTTTTTGAAGCCATTTTTTTCAAAAATATTACCAATTTCTGAAAGAAAAAAAACCTAGCAAGAGAGGAAAAGAAAAAAAGAACAAAAAGGGCAAAAACATGAAAAATGGAAAAAAATAGAAAACCGAAGAACTAGTAAAGGCTGGTATTTAACCTTCTAGAGGTTTTCCAAAACTATTCAGGAACCTTCATGAAGGTCCAAAAGCAGGATTTCTCGCACGTGTAGAAACCTTCAAGTTGGTCGGCCCATTTCCATGGCACTTTGCGTGCTTTGTGCGTTTCCGCAGCAATCTGCCACACAGAGCGTCAAACAGGGAATCTGCTGGGGGAGCTACACTTGAATACCTGGGCGGGTCGAATTGAATGGTAGTCCAACAATTATACTCTTAGGGCCCATTTTGCTCTCATATCCTACTGAATTTCTACTAAGTTGGGCGGGCCATATCATAGTTTTGCCTGACCGTGGCTTCGCCATTGACCAGAGCAGCGGTAGAACTGAAGCCAAAGGTGAGTAGTGCCACGAAGGTATCAAATGACTTGTTTTGCCATCTGATAGTAGGTGTCCCTTGGATAGTGCATGAACGAACAACATTGTTGGACAATATATGATGTATCAAGCCATGTTAGCGTGAGATACTAGGGGGCTCCAGCTGAGCTCCCGTAGTGGGAGGGATCCCGGGAGGGAGAGCCGTCAGAGGCATAAATTTTTAACTTTGGTGTTGACAGAGGTGGAGATAGGTTTGCAGTTTACCATGCCAACCCGGTTGAGTTTCTTAAGGGTGTGTTGTTCTTGCAAGAAGTGAAGGCCAACACTAGTAGAAAACAGAGCTTTGGTCACAACTTAATATGCACATTAGTCCCGGTTGCATTACGAACCGAGACTAATGTGAACATTAATTCTGATTCGAACGGCTAAAGGCATCAGTCCCGATCAAATGAGACCTTTAGTCCTGATTTGAGACACGATCCAGGACTAAAGGGTGCGATGTCCTTTAGTCTCGGTTCGTATCTCAAACCGGGACTAAAGATTAGACCTTTAGTCCTGGTTTGAGACAAGAACCGGGACTAAAGAGTGCGATGCCCTTTAGTCCCGTTCATGTCTCAAACCGAGACTAAAAGAGTTCGGGTCTCAAACTCTACCCCCCTCTCGTGTATTGCCATTTCAGTTTTGAAAAAACAAAAAAAATGATAAAAACTTTAAAAAATAAAATCCTTCGAGATGTAGTTATATTACTACATCTACTAGTTAGGAAAATCAAAAAACTTAAATTTGTACGTGTTTTGCAAAAAAGTGTTATGAAAAAGTAAAACGGCTATAACTTTTGCATACGACAATACTACAAAAAGGGCTATATAGCAGTGACGCATCAGATACATGTACGCCATTATTGACATATTACTAATGGCGCACCACACCAGGTGCGCCATTACTAGTTTTGAAAAAAATAAAAAAATTGTTAGCAGTGACGCACTGTGCACCATTATTAGTTGACATAGTAATGGTGCACCTGTACAAAGTGCGCTATTACTATGTGTATGACTGGGTCAAACCTTCGTCAAACTTAGTAATGGCGCGCAAGCGCGCCATTACTATGTCAAACTTAGTAATGGCGCACCTACACAAAGTGCGCCATTACTAACTTTGACCAAGGTTTGACCAAGTCATACACATAGTAATGGCGCACTTTGTGAAGGTGCGCCATTACTAACTTTCTTTGCAACCCCCCTCCCCCCTCACCGCCTTTTCAGTTTTAAAAAACATAAAAGAAAATGATGGAAATGTCAAAATAAATTAAAAGAAAATAAGTTTCCCAAGTGATATGTGGTCTAGTTGTTGGGAAAATTTACAAATATGAATTTCGAATTTATTTGCAAAATCTCTCTGGAATTTAGTAAAATGGGCATAACTTTTGCATACGAACTCGGATTAAAAAGTTTTTATATGAAAAATCATCTACTCGAAAAGTTACACCCAAGTTCAATCGGGGGAACCCCGTTGAAGATTTTCAAAATCCCGAAAAACCTAACAGAACAAAAGATACGGGGCTTTTAAGATCTAGAGGGGGGAAATGAAAAAATATCAAACTTAGTAATGGCGCACCATTTGCTAGGTGCGCCACTAGTAACAGAAAAAAATTGGTGTCGATTTTTTTGGAAAAATGTTCAAAATATGATACGTAATATGACCGGGAAGTTTGAAATATTTTTTCAAAATTTTATCACAATCATGAACATGAACAAAGTCATAGACATCAACAAGGTTTAATAGGATAGATATGATAGATGTATCAACAAGTGCCTATTAAGTGAGCTGGTGCTGGGATTGAATAGAACTGTGAAGTTAAGCATGCTCGGACTGGAGTAATGTGAAGATGGGTGACCTTCCGGGGCAGGCCCGGTTACTCTCTTGCCCGAACTTATGCGAAGTAAAAGTTTATCAAATTCGATCAGCACTATAAAAAACCTAAGTATTTTATTATTCAGGCGGCACCCAGATTTGAACTGGGGAGAAAGGATTTGCAGTCCCCTGCCTTACCGCTTGGCCATGCCGCCAAAAAATCCGATCAAAAATCTAGAAAACAACAAGTATTCATCCACGTTTTCTTACGAAAAGCCCCTTTTATTTACTAAGTCAGATAGTAATGGCGCACTATGTGGTACGCCACTATTATCTGGTATACTAATGGCGCACCAGGGGTGTGCCATTAGTACTTGTTACTAGTGGCATGATGATAGTGGCGCACCTATAGTGCGCCATTAATGTCAAAAATAGGTGCGCCACTAACATGCCTTTTCCTAGTAGTGCAATGTCAGAAAAAAACGTATAATATATCAAAATGTTCAGCATGAAAATCTGCATCCGATTTTGATTGCCATAGGCCGTTTTGCAAATTTTTAGAATCCTCAAATTCTAAAAGGAAAAAAGTTATGCTCAAATTTCAGTTTTTTTAAATTTTGGTTAAATCTGGTCAAACTATGGTCAAACTACTTAATCAATAAGTATTAGTGTTACTAAATATTTATTCAAGAATATTAGTGTTACTAAATAATTATTTCAGCTTTTTTGAATTTTGGTCAAACAATGGTCAAACTACTTATCCAGAAATATTAGTGTTACTAAATAATTATTGTTTTTTAGAATAATAGTTGCAAACTCAAACAGTGAAACATGTGACTTCATGCTCAGGATAAACTCCTGAGGGTTAATAGGATTGACATCCTACTATAGTCAGGAAAACAACAAGTGCAGACTTTGAAACGAGGGGAATAGAACCTGGAAGCTAACCGTGCTCGGGCTGGAGTCACTAGTAGAAAAAGGGTCAAACGTGAAGCACATTAGTGCCGGTTTGTATTTGAGCCGGCACTAATGTGTACATTAGTGCCGGTTCGTGGCGGCGATCAATAGTACCGGTTCGTGGCGAACCTTTAGTACCGGTTCATGCCACGAACCGGTACTAAAGAGGCTGTGTCATCCTGCGGTCAGGCTATGGCCCCACCATCACCATTTAGTGCCGGTTCGTACCACAAACCGGTACTAATGAAGTTATGGCAAGCTGTTTTTAGTCCCACCTCGCCAAGAGAGAGGCAGTATGAGCGGTTTATAAGCCGTGAGTGCACAGACAATGACGAAGAGTTGTAATACTCACCTACATGTTGATTAGCTTCAAGCCTTGCGGAATAGCATAGATTGCACTGAGCTATGTGCAGTGGCTTAGTGCAATCTACACTATTCCGAATGGCTTGAAGCAAATTAACCAGCATTGCACCTCTTTTTTATTTTTAATAACTTATTTAAACTCCGGACTTCTTTTGTGTTCAGTATGCAGCATTTAAAACTTGTTATGCCTCAAGGTTGTTGTGGTTTGGAAATTATGGATTTGACAACCATGAATCATAGCTTTTTGTGTAAGTGACTTGGGAAACTCAAGTTTGGCAAACTCTATTGACTAGTAGAAAACGGTCAAATGTGAAGCACATTATAGTGCCGGTTTGAATTTGAGCCGGCACGAATGTGACCATTAGTGCCGATTCCAACGGCTAGGCGGGCTGCTACCATTAGTACCGGTTCGTTGCCAATCTTTAGCACCGGTTCGTGGCACGAACGGATACTAATGTGCATCCCACCAATTAGGAAGAATCACACGGATCGTGTGTTTCTTTCTAGCTCTTGCGAGTCGTTGGATCAAGGGTGTGTTTCTTTCTAGCTCATGTGAGTCGTTGGATCGAAACTACCACAATCACTTTGTGAGCCAGACGACCCTATATATAGCCCATCTCTCGCCTTCCCTGCATAAGTCTTTCAATTCATCGACTACATACATCTACCAGTTCATCTACCAGTTCATCGACTGAATACAAATCATTCGGATTCGCCATCATACGCCCAACCGTGCATTTGATATGCATATATATGCATCACGAGCCACGGTAGGGCTGTATGATGGCGATACCGATTGGTTTGTTCTAGATCCGACATAAAAGGTTTGATACAACTTCTTTTTTGTGACATAAGATCTAACATTGTTGCTTCTAGTAGTTCTCTTGATTCCACTAATGATTCTCTTAGCCAAGTTACACTTGAGCAAGAAAATAGCTTATTGAAGGGAATTATAGAGAAAGGAGTGTACAAAAGCCTTGCCGGGAGTAAGCAATTCGAGGAAATTGTGCGCAAGCAAGGAAGGCACCAGAAGAATCAAGGTGTTGGTTTTGAACGAAAGTTCAATGCCAATGGAGTTGAGTGGGAAGAAGATCAATACCCCAAGACAAAGTTTGTTCCTCAACAAGAGAAGTATCCTACTTCCTTCAAGGGGACACAAGCTCAAGATGATCTTCCACCACAAGACTACAAGCAAAAAGGCAAGGACAAGCTTCAAGAGGAAATTGATGAGGTTATGGCAAGTTGTTTTTAGTCCCACCTCGCCAAGAGAGAGGCAGTATAAGCGGTTTATAAGCCGTGAGTGCACAGACAATGACGAAGAGTTGCAATGCTCATCTACATGTTGATTAGCTTCAAACCTTGCGGAATAGCATAGATTGCACTGAGCTATGTGCAGTGCAGTCTACACTATTCCGAATGGCTTGAAGCAAATTAACCAGCATTGCACCTCTGTTACATGGCCACTTCAATGTTTTTTAAACTTATTTGAACTCCGGACTTCTTTTGTGTTCAGTATGCAGCATTTAAAGTGACGTCATCAATTTCCAACATGTTCTGACATTATTTGTTGTTTTTCGGTCATTTACCTAATTGTTTAGAGAGCTAAATGACCGTGAAATTGAAAAAATCACTACAAAATGAATCCTGAAAATGTTGAAACTTGGCATGGTATCATCGTATCACCCGCATAGCATGCGCGAAAGAGTAGAGATGGTCACGGCAAAAACTGGACGCACTTCGTGTACAAATTGGACAAACTCTTTCCGAGTATCAGGGTTTCGGACGAGAACTCATCTGTTACATGGCCACTTCAATGTTTTTTAAACTTATTTGAACTCCGGACTTCTTTTGTGTTCAGTATGCAACATTTAAAGCGACGTCATCAATTTCCAACATGTTCTGACATCATTTGTTGTTTTTCGGTCATTTACCTAATTGTTTAGAGAGCTAAAAATGACCGTGAAATTGAAAATCACTACAAAATGAATCCTGAAAATGTTGAAACTTGGCATGGTATCATCGTATCACCCGCATAGCATGCGCGAAAGAGTAGAGAGGGTCACGGCAAATAAATAATGCAGAAAAAACTATATAAAAAACTACTCAAAAATAAATAAAAGAAAATAAGTAATGCAGAAAAGAAAAAACTATATAAAAAATTTGTTGGCGCACTGCCCTGTGGGTCTACCAGACCTAGGGTGTGCAAATGCAGGCCCAGAAGGGCCAGCAGACTCACAGGGCAGCGCGCCCTAATTAATTAGGCCTAGAAGCCTGCTATATAGAGGTGTTCGAAGAGGTAGCCGCGGCTGGGTTTATAAACCAGTGCGGCTGCCCTTCGCCGGACGAGGTGGGACTAAATTTTAGGGTCGCAGCGCAAACT
Source organism: Triticum monococcum (assembly GCA_034509565.1). Taxonomy (NCBI): domain Eukaryota; kingdom Viridiplantae; phylum Streptophyta; class Magnoliopsida; order Poales; family Poaceae; genus Triticum; species Triticum monococcum. The sequence continues at coordinate 706,387,560 of CM067847.1, forward strand.
CTAAATACAGCAAAAAACAACTAAAAATAAATAAAACAAAATAAATAAAGCAGAAAAGAAAAAACTAAATGAAAAAAGCCCACCTACTGGGCCACAGCGGCCTGCATACGACTAGAAACCCAACCAGTTGTTGGGCCAGGATGCAGGCCCGCAAGCCCAATAGGCCCCACAGGGCAGAGTAGAAGAGGTAGGCCCAGAAGGCCTGCTTTAGAGAGGAGCTCGAGACAGCAGCGGCGGCGGGGCTTATAAGCAGGTGTGTGCGCCCTTCGGCTAGCAAGGTGGGACTAAATTTCTGCGCCCCTCGCCTGGCAGCGCACACCCTTTAGTACCGGTTGGAGCCACCAACCGGTACTAAAGGCCCCCCTTTAGTACCGGTTGGTGGCTCCAACCGGTACTAAAAGCCTTCGTTTCCCGCCGCTTGGCCTGGGGAAAATAGGCCTTTAGTACCGGTTGGAGCCACGAACCGGTACTAAAGGCCAATCCTATATATATAGCACTTACGAAAATTTCAGTTTCAACTCCGCACTTCGTCTCCAACCTCCGCCGCGCGCGCCGCTCGATCCCGTCGTCGCCGCCCGTCGCCCGAACCGTCGTCCGTCGTCATCGTCGCTGTCCCCGCCGCCGCCCGTCGTCGTCGTCGTCTCGCGCTGCCGCCCCGAACGCCGCCGCCGTCCGTCGTCATCGCCGCGGCCGTACGTCTCTCTCTCGCTCCCGCACACACATACACACACACACACCGGCGCCCCCGCCCCGTACGCCGGCGCCCCCGCTCGTACGTACGGGGCGGCGGCATATGGGGCCGCACACACACACACATATACCACACACACACACATACACCCACACATACACACATACGTACACACATATACGTATATATACACACACATGCATACACACACATACACACACATACACACACAATTTTTTTTACTTATTTTCTGTTTTTTAGAAAAGTTAATTAGATGATCGAATGTTAGATGAATTAGCTAGCTAGATAGAAAAATTGTCAAACTAGAGATTAGAACTAGTTGAATAATTAATATAACTAGTTTATTTTTAATAAGAAAATTTAGGTATATGAGGTTAGAACTAGTTGAATAATTAATATAACTAGTTTATTTTTAATAAGGAAATTTAGGTATATGAGATTAGAACTAGTTGAATAATTAATATAACTAATTTATTCTTAGTAAGAAAATTTAGGTATATGAGATTAGAACTAGTTGAATAATTAATATAACTAGTTTATTTTTAGTAAGAAAATTTAGGTATATGAGATTAGAACTAGTTGAATAATTAATATAACTAGTTTATTTTTAGTAAGAAATTTTAGGTATATGAGATTTGATGATCTAATTGAAATATTATTTGTTAATGAGTTTTTCTGTTTATTTAATTTTTTATATATTTTGAGTTTATATAAATGTTAGATTAATGTCGAATGTTAGATGAATTAGATAGAAAAGTTAAATATATAGTAATGTCAATTGAATATATAGTTAGATATATTAATGTCAAATGTTAGATGAATATATATTTGGCTAGATATAGGTGTTTAATGTTTCACCTATATGAACATAGGAAATGTCATCTGACGACAAAAAAGATTTTATTATGTGCGAACACTGTGAAGACCAGCGCGGCCTGTGCGACCAAAATTTCCTTGTTGATGGTAGGCGCTTCAGTATCAAGCTGGATGAGACATTCGAAGTTGATACTGTAAGTCACTTTGTCAATTATTATTTGAATGCAAAACTTATGCTTCATTTGCTTCAACTTATAATTTTAAATTTTCACTATTCTACTAGCGCATCCCCTGCCATGCAAGAATTTTTGTCTTGGATAAGATAGGTTTCAGTGCTATAGATGATATGGAGGTAAAGAGAGTTTACTTGAAGACGCAGCATGGGTATACTTTCAACGTCAAATTATATAATGGAGACACATACACCCATTTTGAATGCAAAACTTGGCAAGCACTATGCAAGGCTTATGCATTTGAGCCTAATATGGTTATCACCTTTGATATTCGTCCGGAAGATGATATTGAAGGTAATATAGACATCTGGGTCGATGTGCAAACGCCTCCAGTTCTACCATTTGGTGAGTTTTTCTCAACCATGCATGCATATGTTTATGTCTTTCATACAGTTTATTCAAAAATAGTTGACAACTATTTTGTATTGTCAGCTTATTTCGGTTCAAGCAAACATGTCCGGCGCTTGGTAGACAGGACCTACTACTGCCCCGGGGCTCAAATAAACTGCGAGGAGATAAGTCATTATGTTTCATGGCTTGAGGATCTTAATACTGTCAAGACAATTTTTTTCCCTACACTTAGAAATGTTAGTACTCAAAACGTGCGACCAATGGTGATCGTATTGAACTACGGTCACATCTATAATCAAAAGATGGTAAGATTTTAAATATTTGTCCTTAATTAGTGCATCTTTTGCATACATTATTTTTGAAGCTAAACTTTCATTGTTTAGTATATTAATTACTATACGATGTTGTTCAACAGGGACTTCCGATGACAATTGTGCCTCAGTGGATCGAGACAAAAGGTCGCATGTCAATGGTTAGCTTACGACCAAGATTTCCTACATTGCACACGAGTGCATTCAGGATTTCTAAAAGCGAAGAATGCTTAATAGTGAAAGATTGGAGCAAAATTGTTAACGATCGCAAAGAAGTACTAGGGGCAGTAAGGAGAAGCGCAACCCAAGATTAGGAGACAGATTCATCTGCATGCTCCAGTATGATGAATCAGGAGAGCTATACATGTTCTATGCTATTCTACCTGAGAGGGAGCAGCAGGATCAGTAGCTACTCTTCATGCTCTTAATTAGTACTTGTCTCATGGATCCGTGTCCTGAACTTCGATGTTGGTGATGATTATGTTGAACTTGATGATATCTCTTTGCTTCTGTTACAAAGTGAATGTTTCCTCTTTAAGCTAGCCAACGTTGATGATGAATTACATAGCTAGCGGTAATGACTATGATGATTAAATAGTGGTAATTAGACGACCACGATGATTTTTAGCTAGCTAGAGTTTATTTATTTATTAATATGCGATGATGATGATGATGATGATGACGACTACAACTCATTATAACGTAAAACAACCCTAAATTAAATTGATAACACAAATTTAATTGAAAAATACAAAATAAAACAAAAACCCACAACCATTTAGTACCGGTTGGTTTTACCAACCAGTACTAAAGGGCTCCCGGCCCCCAGAGCTGGCTCGTGCCACGTGGTACCCCTTTAGCACCGGTTCGTGCTGAACCGGTACTAAAGGGGGGGGCCTTTAGTGCCGAAATAATAGTGCCGGTTCCTAAACCGGCACTAAAGGGCCTTACGAACCGGTGCTATTACCCGGTTTTCTACTAGTGAGTAGTGAGAGAATGGGTGACCGACCGGGAAGTTATATGATTTGGAATGATGATGGGTGATTAGAGATTAGAGATTAAATTGAGCAGTGATGAGGGGTGATTACAGACTAAATTGTAAAATAATTCAGAAATTTGAAAATCGGATTAAAAAAATCAATTTTTTTCGCAAAATTTCCTTTAGTCCCGGTTGGGGTGGAGCTCCAGACAGCGGCCACCTGGAGGGCCTTTAGTCCTGGTTCATAACAGAACCGGGACTAAAGGGGGGCCTTTAGTACCGACCCTTTAGTCCCGGTTCCAGAACCGAGACTAAAGGCCCTCTGGAACCGGGACAAATAGGCATTTTTCTGCTAGTGCAACGATGTTGTGGCCGACCTTGATCCCTAAGAAGTGGTGAAGAGGTCTGATACTAGTCAGGGAGAGCTCATGATGGAGAGAGCGGGTGAACAACCGAAAGAGGATTTTTGGCAGTGGCTCCAGACAATCTTTTGTGGTCACTGTGGTGGTTGTTGATCATTCTCCTCCGATGTGCCATTCATCTTCTTGGTCGAAGGATGATCTGATTTCTTCCTCTCAACCACAATGCCAAATGAAGGTAGTGCAACCTTGCAGTAGAGTTCATTCAAAACGATTTTGTTTGACAAATACAGGTGGTATTGCGTATTTTTTCTCTCCATCTAGTACTACTAGAACAAATATTATGTGTTTGTGATCACACACTGATCTGCGTGTAGCTATAAAGGTTTTGTTGGACCAAGTGGTTGAAGGAAATATGCCCTAGAGGAAATAATAAAGTTGTTATTTATATTTACATATATCATGATAAATGTTTATTATTCATGCTAGAATTATATTAAGTGGAAACTTAGTACATGTGTGGATACATAGACAAATAGACTGTCACTAGTATGCCTCTACTTAAACTAGCTCGTTAATCAAAGATGGTTAAGTTTCCTAGCCATGGACAAAGAGTTGTCATTTGATGAACGAGATCACATCATTAGATAATGATGTGATTGACTTGACCCATCCGTTAGCTTAGCACTATGGTCGTTTAGTTTATTGCTATTGCTTTCTGTTGGGGAACGTAGCAGAAATTCTAAAATTTCCGACATGTCACCAAGATCTATCTATGGAGAAACCAACAACGAGGGAAGGAGAGTGCATCTACATACCCTTGTAGATCGCTAAGCGGAAGCGTTCAAGAGAACGGGGTTGAAGGAGTCGTACTCGTCGTGATCCAAATCACCGGAGATCCTAGTGTCGAACGGACGGCACCTCCGCGTTCAACACACGTACAGCCCGACGACGTCTCCCATGCCTTGATCCAGCAAGGAGAGAGGGAGAGATTGAGGAAGACTCCATCCAGCAGCAGCACAACGGCGTGGTGGTGATGGAGGAGCATGGTGATCCAGCAGGGCTTCGCCAAGCACTGCGAGATATGAAGAGAAAGAGAGGGATAGGGCTGCGCCAAGAAAGAGAGGAACTCATGTGTATTGGGCAGCCCAAACCTCAACTATATATAGGGGGAGGGGAGGGGCTGCGCCCCCACCTAGGGTTCCCTCCCTAGTGGTGGCGGCAGCCCCCTAGATCCCATCTAGGGGCGGCCAAGGGGAGGGGAGAGGGGGAGGCGCACCAGGGTGGGCCTTAGGGCCCATCTGCCCTAGGGTTTGCCCCCTTCCCCTCTTCCTTGCACCTTGGGCCTTGGTGGGGGGGGGGGGCGCACCAGCCCACCTGGGGCTGGTCCCCTCCCACACTTGGCCCATGCAGCCCTCCGGGGCTTGTGGCCCCACTTGGTGGACCCCCCGGACCCTCCCGGTGGTCCCGGTACATTACCGATAAAACCCGAAACTTTTCCAGTGACCAAAACAGGACTTCCCATATATAAACTTTACCTCCGGACCATTCCGGAACTCCTCGTGACGTCCGGGATCTCATCCGGGACTCCGAACAACATTCGGTAACCACATACAAACTTTTTTTATAACCCTAGCGTCATCGAACCTTAAGTGTGTAGACCCTACGGGTTCGGGAGACATGCAGACATGACCGAGATGACTCTCCGGTCAATAACCAACAGCGGGATCTGGATACCCATGTTGGCTCCCACATGTTCCACGATGATCTCATCGGATGAACCATGATGTCAAGGACTTAATCAATCCCGTATGCAATTCCCTTTGTCCATCGGTACGATACTTGCCCGAGATTCGATCGTCGGTATCCCGATACCTTGTTCAATCTCGTTACCGGCAAGTCTCTTTACTCGTTCCGTAACACATCATCCCGTGGTCAACTCCTTGGTCACATTGTGCACATTATGATGATGTCCTATCGAGTAGGCCCAGAGATACCTCTCCGTTTACACGGAGTGACAAATCCTAGTCTTGATTCGTGCCAACCCAACAGACACTTTCGGAGATACCTGTAGTGTACCTTTATAGCCACCCAGTTACGTTGTGAAGTTTGGCACACCCAAAGCACTCATACGGTATCCGGGAGTTGCACAATCTCATGGTCTAAGGAAATGATACTTGACATTAGAAAAGCTTTAGCGTACGAACTACATGATCTTGTGCTAGGCTTAGGATTGGGTCTTGTCCATCACATCATTCTCCTAATGATGTGATCCCGTTATCAATGACATCCAATGTCCATGGTCAGGAAACCGTGACCATCTATTGATTAACGAGCTAGTCAACTAGAGGCTTACTAGGGACATGGTGTTGTCTATGTATCCACACATGTATATGAGTTTCCTATCAATACAACTCTACCATGGATAATAAACGATTATCATGAACAAGGAAATATGATAATAATCAATTTATTATTGCCTCTAGGGCATATTTCCAACAGTCTCCCACTTGCACTAGAGTCAATAATCCAGTTCACGTCGATATGTGATTAACACTCAAGGTCACATCCCCATGTGACTAACACCCAAGAGTTCTGGGTTTGATCATGTTATGCTTATGAGAGAGGTTTCAGTAAACGGGTCTGCAACATTCAGATCCGTATGTACTTCGCAAATTTCTATGTCATCTTGTAGATGCAACTACTACGCTACATTTGGAGCTATTCCAAATAACTGTTCTACTATACGAATCCAGTTTACTACTCAGAATAATCTGGATTAGTGTCAAAGTTTGCATCGGCGTAACCCTTTACGACGAACTCTTTTACCACCTCCATAATCGAAAAAATTCCTTAGTCCACTAGTTACTAAGGATAACTTTGACCGCTGTCCTGTGATCCATTCTTGGATCACTCTTGTATCCCTTGACTGACTCATGGCAAGGCACACTTCAGGTGCGGTACACAGCATAGCATACTGTAGAGCCTACGTCTAAAGCATAGGGCACGACCTTCGTCCTTTCTCTCTATTCTGCCGCGGTCAGGTTTCGAGTCTTACTCAATGTTCACACCTTATAACACAGCCAAGAACTCCTTCTTTGCCGATCCATTTTGAACTCCTTCAAAATCTTGTCACGGTATGTATTCATTTGAAAGTGCTATTAAGCGTTTTGATCTATCCTTATAGATCTTAATGCTCAATACTCAAGTAGCCTAATCCAGGTTTTCCATTGAAAAACACTTTTCAAATAACTCTGCATGCTTTCCAAAAATTCTACATCATTTCTGATCAACAATATGTCAACAACATATACTCATCAGAAATTCTATAGTGCTCCCACTCACCCTTTTGGAAATACAAGTTTCTCATAAACTTTGTATAAACCCAAAAAATCTTTGATCATCATCAAAGCATACATTCCAACTCCGAGATGCTTACTCCAGTCCTTAGAAGGATTGCTGGAGCTTTGCATACTTATTAGCATCTTTCAGGATTGACAAAACCTTCCGGTTGTATCACATACAACCTTTCTTCAAGAAAATCGTCGAGGAAACAATGTTTTGACATCCTATCTGCAAGATTTCATAAATAATGCAGTAATCGCTAACATAATTCCAACAAACTCTTTGCATCGCTATGAGTGAGAAAGTCTCATCGTAGTCAACTCCTTGAACTTATCGAAAAACATCTTAACGACAAGTCGAGCTTTCTTAATGGTGATACTTACCATCATTGTCCGTCTTCCTTTTAAAATCCATATGTACCTAACAGCCTTACGACCATCAAGTAGTTCTTCCAAAGTCTACACTTTGTTTTCATATATGGATCCTCTCTCGGATTATATGGCCTCGAGCCATTTATCGGAATCCAGGCCCACCACCGCTTCTCCATAGCTCGTAGGTTCATTGTTGTCTAGCAACATGACTTCCAAGACAGGATTACGTACCACTCTGAAGTAGCACGCATCCTTGTCATCCCACGAGGTTTGGTAGTGACTTGATCTGAAGTTTCATGATCACTATCATAAGCTTCCACTTCAATTGGTGTAGGTGCCACAGGAACAACTTCCTGTGCCCTGCCACACACTAGTTGAAGAGACGGTTTAATAACCTCATCAAGTCTCCACCATCCTCCCACTCAATTCTTTCGAGAGAAACTTTTCCTCGAGAAAGGACCCGATTCTAGAAACAATCCCTTATTGCTTTCGGATATGAGACAGGAGGTATACCCAACTGTTTTGGGTGTCCTATGAAGATGCATTTATCCGCTTTGAGTTCGAGCTTATCAGCCTGAAACTTTTTCACATAAGCGTCGCAACCCCAAACTTTTAAGAAATGATAGCTTAGGTTTCTCTAAACCATAGTTCATACGGTGTCATCTCATCGGAATTACGTGGTGCCCCTTTTAAAGTGAATGTGGTTGTCTCTAATGCCTAACCCATAAACTATTGTGGTAATTCGATAAGAGACATCATGGTATGCATCATATCCAATAGGGTGCAGTTATGATGTTCGGACACACCATCACACTATGGTGTTCCAGGCTGTATTAGTTGTGAAACAATTTCCACAATGTCTTAATTCTGTGCCAAACTCGTAATTTAGATATTCATCTCTATGATCATATCATAGATATTTTATTCTCTTGCCACGACGATCTTTCAACTTCACCCTGAAATTACTTGAACCTTTCAATAATTCAGACTCGTGATTCATCAAGTAAATATACTCAACATCTACTCAAATCATCTATGAAGTAAGAACATAACGATATCCACTACACGCCTCAGCACTCATTGGACTGCACACATCAAAATGTATTACTTCCAACAAGTTGCTTTCTAGTTCCATTTTACTGAAAACGAGGCTTTCAGTCATCTTGCCCATGTGTATGATTTGCATGTCTCAAGTGATTCAAAATCAAGTGAGTCCAAACGGTCCATTTGCATGGAGTTTCTTCATGCATATACACCAATAGACATGGTTCACATGTCTCAAACTTTTCAAAAACGAGTGAGCCCAAAGATCCATCAACATGGAGCTTCTTCATGTGTTTTATACCGATATGACTTACGTGGTAGTGCCACAAGTAGGTGGTACTATCATTACTATGTTATATCTTTTGGCATGAACATGTGTATCACTACGATCGAGATTCAATAAACCATTCTTTTTAGGTGCAAGACCATTGAAGGTATTATTCAAATAAACAGAGTAACCATTATTCTCCTTAAATGAATAACCGTATTGCGATAGACATAATCCAATCATGTCTATGCTCAACGCAAACACCAATCTCGATGGTAGAGGGAGTGTGCGATGCTTGATTACATCAAGCTTGGAAAAACTTCCAACACATATTGCCAGCTCACCTTTAGCTAGTCTCCGTTTGCTCCGCAGCCTTTTATTTCGAGTTACTAACATTTAGCAACCGAACCGGTATCTAATACCATGGTGCTACTAGGAGTACTAGTAAAGTACACATTAACACAATGTATATCCAATATACTTCTATCGACCTTGCCATCCTTCTCATCTACCAAGTATCTAGGGTAATTCTGCTCCAGTGGCTGTTCCTCTTATTACAGAAGCACTTAGTCTCGGGTTTGGGTTCAACTTTGGGTTTCTTCACTAGAACAGCAGCTGATTTGCCGTTTCATGAAGTATCCCTTCTTGCCCTTGCCCTTCTTGAAACTAGTGGTTTCACCAACCATCAACAATTGATGCTCCTTCTTGATTTCTACTTTTGTGGTGTCAAACATCGCGAATATCTCAAGGATCATCATATATGTCCCTGATATATTATAGTTCATCACAAAGCTCTAGCAGCTTGGTGGTAATGACTTCGGAGAACTATCACTATTTCATCTGGAAGATCAACTCCCACTTGATTCAAGTGATTGTTGTACTCAGACAATCTGAGCACAAGCTCAACAATTGAGCTTTTCTCCCTTAGTTTGCAGGCTAAGAAAATCGTCGGAGGTCTTATACCTCTTGACGTGGGCACGAGCTTGAAATCCAAATTTCAGCCCTCGAAACATCTCATATGTTTCGCGACGTTTTAAAACGTCTTCGGTGCCTCAACTCTAAACCGTTTAACTGAACTATCACGTAGTTATCAAAATGTGTATGTCAGATGTTCGCAACATCCACAGACGACGTTCGAGGTTCAGCACACTAAGCGGTGCATTAAGGACATAAGCCTTTTACTGTCTGCATAATTGCTACTATCAACTAATTTTTCTCTAGGAACATATCTAAACAGTAGAACTAAAGCGGGAGCTACGACATAATTTGCAAAATCCTTTTGACTATGTTCAGGATAAACAAGTTCATCTTATGAACTCCCACTCAGATAGACATCCCTCTAGTCATCTAAGTGATTACATGATCTGAGTCAACTAGGCCGTGTCCGATCATCACGTGAGACGGACTAGTCAACATCGGTGAACATCTTCATGTTGATCGTATCTTCTATACAACTCATGCTCGACCTTTCGGTCTCTTGTGCTCCGAGGCCATGTCTGTACATGCTAGGCTCGTCAAGTCAACCTAAGTGTTTCGCATGTGTAAATCTGGCTTACACCCATTGTATGTGAACGTAAGAATCTATCACACCCGATCATCACGTGGTGCTTCGAAACGACGAACTTTCGCAACGGTGCACAGTTAGGGGGAACACTTTCTTGAAATTTTAATGAGGGATCATCTTATTTACTACCGTCGTTCTAAGCAAATAAGATGCAAAAACATGATAAACATCACATGCAATCAAAAGGTGACATGATATGGCCATCATCACTTTGCTCCTTTTGATCTCCATCTTCGGGGCTCCATGATCATCATCGTCACCGGCATGACACCATGATCTCCATCATCGTGTCTTCATGAAGTTGTCTCGCCAACTATTACTTCTACTACTACAGCTAACGGTTAGCAATCAAGTAAAGTAATTACATGGCGTTGTTCAATGACACGCAGGTCATACAATAAATAAAGACAACTCCTACGGCTCCTGCCGGTTGTCATACTCATCGACATGCAAGTCGTGATTCCTATTACAAGAACATGATCAATCTCATACATCACATATCATTCATCACATTCTTCTTGGCCATATCACATCACATAGCATACCCTGCAAAAACAATTAGACGTCCTCTAATTGTTGTTTGCATGTTTTACGTGGCTGCTATGGGTTTCTAGCAAGAACGTTTCTTACCTACGCAAAAACCACAACGTGATATGCCAATTGCTATTTACCCTTCATAAGGACCCTTTTCATCGAATCCGATCCGACTAAAGTGGGAGAGACAGACACCCGCTAGCCACCTTATGCAACTAGTGCATGTCAGTCGGTGGAACCAGTCTCACGTAAGAGTACGTGTAAGGTCGGTCCGGGCCGCTTCATCCCACAATGCCGCCGAATCAAGATTGGACTAGTAACGGTAAGCATATTGAACAAAATCAATGCCCACAACTACTTTGTGTTCTACTCGTGCATAGAATCTACGCAATATACCTAGCTCATGATGCCACTGTTGGGGAACGTAGCAGAAATTCTAAAATTTTCCTACGTGTCATCAAGATCTATCTATGGAGAGACCAGCAACGAGGGAAGGAGAGTGCATCTACATACCCTTGTAGATCGCTAAGCAGAAGCGTTCAAGAGAACGGGGTTGAAGGAGTCGTACTCGTCGTGATCCAAATCACTGGAGATCCTAGTGCCGAACGGACGGCACCTCCGCGTTCAACACACGTACAGCCCGACGACGTCTCCCATGCCTTGATCCAGCAAGGAGAGAGGGAGAGATTGAGGAAGACTCCATCCAGCAGCAGCACAACGGCGTGGTGGTGATGGAGGAGCATGGTGATCCAGCAGGGCTTCGCCAAGCACTGCGAGATATGAAGAGAAAGAGAGGGATAGGGCTGCGCCAAGAAAGAGAGGAACTCATGTGTATTGGGCAGCCCAAACCTCAACTATATATAGGGGGAGGGGAGGGGCTGCGCCCCCACCTAGGGTTCCCTCCCTAGGGGTGGCTGCAGCCCCCTAGATCCCATCTAGGGGCGGCCAAGGGGAGGGGAGAGAGGGAGGCGCACCAGGGTGGGCCTTAGGGCCCATCTGCCCTAGGGTTTGCCCCCTTCCCCTCTTCCTTGCACCTTGGGCCTTGGTGGGGGGGGGGGGGGGGCGCACCAGCCCACCTGGGGCTGGTCCCCTCCCACACTTGGCCCATGCAGCCCTCCGGGGCTTGTGGCCCCACTTGGTGGACCCCCCGGACCCTCCCGGTGGTCCCGGTACGTTACCGATCAAACCCGAAACTTTTCCGGTGACCAAAACAGGACTTCCCATATATAAACTTTACCTCCGGACCATTCCAGAACTCCTCGTGACGTCCGGGATCTCATCCGGGACTCCGAACAACATTCGGTAACCACATACAAACTTCCTTTATAACCCTAGCGTCATCGAACCTTAAGTGTGTAGACCCTACGGGTTCAGGAGACATGCAGACATGACCGAGATGACTCTCCGGTCAATAACCAACAGCGGGATCTGGATACCCATGTTGGCTCCCACATGTTCCATGATGATCTCATCGGATGAACCACGATGTCAAGGACTTAATCAATCCCGTATGCAATTCCCTTTGTCCATCGGTATGATACTTGCCCGAGATTCGATCGTCGGTATCCCGATACCTTGTTCAATCTCGTTACCGGCAAGTCTCTTTACTCATTCCGTAACACATCATCCCGTGATCAACTCCTTGGTCACATTGTGCACATTATGATGATGTCCTACCGAGTGGGCCCAGAGATACCTCTCCGTTAACATGGAGTGACAAATCCCAGTCTTGATTCGTGCCAACCCAACAGACACTTTCGAAGATACCTGTAGTGTACCTTTATAGCCACCCAGTTACGTTGTGACGTTTGGCACACCCAAAGCACTCCTACGGTATCCGGGAGTTGCACAATCTCATGGTCTAAGGAAATGATACTTGACATTAGAAAAGCTTTAGCATACGAACTACATGATCTTGTGCTAGGCTTAGGATTGGGTCTTCTCCATCACATCATTCTCCTAATGATGTGATCCCGTTATCAACGACATCCAATGTCCATGGTCAGGAAACCGTGACCATCTATTGATTAACGAGCTAGTCAACTAGAGGCTTACTAGGGACATGGTGTTGTCTATGTATCCACACATGTATCTGAGTTTCCTATCAATACAATTCTAGCATGGATAATAAACGATTATCATGAACAAGGAAATATGATAATAATCAATTTATTATTGCCTCTTAGTGTGCTATCAAATGTCACAATGTAACTGGGTGACTATAAAGATGCTCTACAGGTGTCTCCGATGGTGTTTGCTGAGTTGGCATATATCGAGATTAGGATTTGTCACTCCGTGTATCGGAGAGGTATCTCTGGGCCCTCTCGGTAATGCACATCACTATAAGCCTTGCAAGCAATGTGACTAATGAGTTAGTTACAAGATGTTGCATTACGGAACGAGTAAAGAGACTTGACGGTAACGAGATTGAACTAGGTATTAAGATACCGACGATCGAATCTCGGGCAAGTAACATACCGATGACAAAGGGAACAACGTATGTTGTTATGCGGTTTGACCGATAAAGATCTTCGTAGAATATGTAGGAACCAATATGAGCATCCAGGTTCCGCTATTGGTTATTGACCAGAGATGAGCCTCGGTCATGTCTACATAGTTCTCGAACCCGTAGGGTTCGCACGCTTAACGTTCGGTGACGATTGGTATTATGAGTTTATGTGTTTTGATGTACCGAAGGTAGTTCGGAGTCCCGAATATGGTCACGGACATGACGAGGAGTCTCGGAATGGTCGATACATAAAGATCAATATATTGGAAGCCTATGTTTGGACATCGGAATGGTTCTGGGTGAGTTCGGGCATATATTAGAGTACCAGGAGGTTATCGGAACCCCCTGAAAGTGCAACTATCCCTAGGTGGTTTTGGTAATTCATAACAACATATAGCTCATAGAGCTAATGCTATTCCAAGATGATTATTCCAGGAAAGCTCAATGATTGGCATGGCATGGATGTGAAAGTGGAACCCTCAAAATGCTAAGGACAAAGGATTGGCTCAAGCTCAAAAGCTCAAGACTCTTCATTTTATATTTTAGTGATCCAAGATCACATTGAGTCTTTAGTAAAAAGCCAATACTATCAAGGAGGGATGAGGTGTTGCTTAATGAGCCTCTTGCTTCATGTGCTTAGTGATATGCTCCAAAAACCCTCAACTACTTTCCCATATCCACATTTGACCTAAACCCTAAGCCAAACTCGGTCCTACCGATTCTTTCTATCCGGCGCCACCGAGTTTCACTTGTCATAAGCCACTGCCAAACCCTAGCAATTCGGTTCTACCGATAGGGATCTCGGTCTCACCGAGATGGGATTGCAAACTCTCTGTTTCCCTTTAGTAACTTTTCGGTCTCACCGAAAGAGCGGATCGGTCCCACCGAGATTGCAATGTAAACTCTCTGTTTCCCTTTTGTAACTTTTCGGTCTCACTGAAAGAGCAAATCGGTCCCACCGAGTTTGCCTGACCAACTCTCTGGTTAGCTAATTACCAAAATCGGTCTCACCGAGTTTGTGTAATCGGTCTCACCGAGATTACGTTATGACCAAACCCTAACCATATCGGTCCTACCGAGTTGCATGTCAGTCCCACCGAAAATCTCTAACGGTCACTAGGTTTACCTTTTCGGTCCGACCGAGTTTGTTGATTCGGTCCCACCGAGATTGGTAAATTGTGTGTAACGGTTGGATTTTGTGTGGAGGCTATATATACCCCTCCACCTCCTCTTCATTCGTAGAGAGAGCTATCAGAACACATATACACTTCCAACTCATATGTTCTGTGAGAGAATCACCTACTCATGTGTTGAGACCAAGATATTCCATTCCTATCATATGAATCTTGATCTCTAGCCTTCCCCAAGTTGCTTTCCACTCAAACCTTCTTTCCACCAGATCCAAATCCTATGAGAGAGAGTTGAGTGTTGGGGAGACTATCATTTGAAGCACAAGAGCAAGGAGTTCATCATCAACACACCATTTGTTACTTCTTGGAGAGTGGTGTCTCCTAGATTGGCTAGGTGTCACTTGGGAGCCTCCGACAAGATTGTGGAGTTGAACCAAGGAGTTTGTAAGGGCAAGGAGATCGCCTACTTCGTGAAGATCTACCGCTAGTGAGGCAAGTCCTTCGTGGGCGATGGCCATGGTGGGATAGACAAGGTTGCTACTTCGTGGACCCTTCGTGGGTGGAGCCCTCCGTGGACTCGCGCAACCGTTACCCTTCGTGGGTTGAAGTCTCCATCAACATGGATGTAGGATAGCACCACCTATCCGAACCACGGGAAAAACATCCGTGTCTCCAATTGCGTTTGAATTCTCCAAACCCTTCCCCTTACATTCTTGCAAGTTGCATGCTTTACTTTCCGCTGCCAATATACTCTTTGCATGCTTGCTTGAATTGTGTGATGATTGCTTGACTTGTCCTAAAATAGCTAAAATCTGCCAAGAACTAAAATTGGGAAAAGGTTAAGTTTTTATTTGGTCAAGTAGTCTAATCACCCCCCCTCTAGACATACTTTTGATCCCACACCCCCCGGGAAGTATATGGGCCTTATTGGGCCATAGTGGGAGAGAGGAGAAGGGAGCCTAGGAGGGGGCGTCCCCCCAAGCCCAATCCGAATTGGGTGGGGGGTCGGCCCCCCTTTCCTTCCCCCTCTCACCCCCTTCCTTCCTCTCCTAATCCAACTAGTTAAGGGGGGGGGGGGATCCTACTCCCGGTGGGAGTAGGACTCCCCTTGGGTGTGCCATAGGGGGGCCGGCCCTCCCCCTCCTCCTCTCCTTTATATACAGGGGAGGGGGCACCCCATAGACACACAAGTTAGTTGTTTAGCCGTGTGCGGTGCCCCCCTCACTACAAGAAATATGTCAACTAGTGACCTTCTATCAGTGACCCTGGAAGAAATGGTCATAGATCTATGACCATTTCAGACCAATTGGTCAAAAGCTGTCCGGGGGGCTCCAAACCCTAAACCATTGTGACCATTTTGGTGAGAAAGGTCGTAATTTCCTTACATGAAATGGTCATAAAGCAAACAGCGCTAGTCCGCTGCCTTATTTCTAGTTGTTAACGACCAATATTGATGGCCGTAGCCTTGTAAATTGTGGTGGGTTGCTATGACTAGGCGCCACCTCATCAATTTTGCCTATGTGTAATGTCCATGTGGCAGTTTTTGCCCTAGGTTGTGAAGCAACCTATATTTCTGTCATTCCCAAAATTCCCAAAAAAATCTCATAAATTCTTTGGGTCATATCTTGGTCAAATATGTAAAAACCTTCCTTGCTTAGTTCGAAAATAATTCAAAAATATTCATTTTCCTATTCTGTTCAGAACAACAGTTTGTGAAGGAAGTACCACTTTGGCATGTGGAAATAGTATCCATTTTCTACAGTGCTTACCTATGCCAAAATAACCATCCTCCACCAAATGCCAGCTCAATCCATTCATTATTTTGAGCTGAGCTTCAACATTCGTATTTATGTCCAGTGTGGTAGTTTGCAAAGCAAGTACCACCTAGGCTCCTCCTTTTGAGCTGAAAATTTGTGAAGACGGTCTTCTTAGTAACTGATCATCCTCAGCCAAAACTCACGCCCATTAGCCATGTACATTTCCCGTACCACTAATCAAACACTTGGCTGCTAATTCATGTTTGAGCATCGATCGGTCTCCTCGTGAGAATCTTATGTTGTAATTTTATTCCTAGCACCTACCTGGGGAGTGCCCAACCCACTAGACATGCCTAGGCCGCCCAGAACACATGGCAACGCCACGGTCACGCGGTGACCACGCGGCGGCATGCAAGTTTACACACTCTAGAGTTGGGGTCCTCGACCACCGTCCAAACCTCAACGTATCACCACCAGACCATGTATTTATGATTAAATAGGTACTTATGTAACTATAAATTATTTTTGAAAAAATAAATAACAAACTATGAGGCAGTTGCAGTTCAAATTTGACCTGCTTCCTACTGAATCAGCGGGAATTTGTCTTTTTCACCAGAGGTGGATCAAAACTTTTGACACCCAACCATTTTGTCAATTGTGCATTAAATATGGCCTAGTATTTTAAAAAATTTATTTGGTCCAATTTTGCAACAATTATTTGGGAGGTCCTTCACAAAAAAACCTCATTTCAGGCACTCGAAAAATGGAAAATGAATTTTCCGTGCACAGAAAATGAAAACTTCCTTAGGAAATATTGTTTGTCATTCCAAGATGCACCCTTGTGCACAATATGAGATCATTTGAACAAACTATGCCATGAATGTGGCCATAATTGATCATTTGGCTTGAAAGCCATGAATCTTCACGCATGACAGCTCATTTTTTAGAACAATTTTTAAAAATAATTGCCGTATTACAAGTTTGTTATTTTTCCTGGGAACTTGGCCACATATAATGACACAATGCGAAGGTTTCCCAATTTTTTGATTTTTTTGAATTTTTTATGCCCGTTTCAAAATGCGGTCAAAACGGCGGGAATGACCGTTCCTAGCTAGTTGTTGAATCTTGGAATTTTTTGTTGTTTCTCTGATAAAATAGATACTTTTGTACCTAAAAATGATTTTTAGAAAAATAAAAAGCAAACTATGTGGCAGCTGCAGTTCAAATTTGACCCGCTTCCAGCTAAATCAGCGGAAATTTATCTTTTTCACGAGAGGTGGATCGAATCTTTTGACACCCAACCATTTGGTCAATTGTGCATTAAATATGGCCTAATATTTTAGAAAAATGATTTGGTCCAATTTTGCAACAATTATTTGGGAGGTCCTTCACAAAAAAACCTCCTTTTGGGCACTCGAAAAATGGAAAATGGTTTTTTGTCCAAAGAAAATGAAAACTTCCTTAGGCAACATTGTTTGTCATTCCAATATGAACCCTTGTGCACAATATGAGATCATTTAAACAAACTATGCCATGAATGTGGCCATAAGATTGATCATTTGGCTTGAAAGCCATTGATCTCCACATGTGATAGCTCGTTTCTGAGAACACTTTTTAAAAATAATTGTCGTATTACAAGTTTGTTATTTTTCCTGGAAACTTGGCCACATATAATGACACAATGCGAAGGTTTCCCAATTTTTTATTTTTTTTGAAATTTTTTATGCCCGTTTCAAAATGCGGTCAAAACAACGGGAATGACCGTTCCTAGCTAGTTGTTGAATCTTGGAATTTTTTTGTGTTTATATGATAAAATAGATACTTTTGTACCTAAAAATGATTTTTAGAAAAAATAAAAAGCAAACTATGTGGCAGCTGCAGTTCAAATTTGACCCGCTTCCTACTGAATCGGCGGAAATTTGTCTTTTTCACCAGAGGTGGATCGAATCTTTTGACACCCAACCATTTGGTCAATTGTGCATTAAATATGTCCTAGTATTTTAGAAAAATGATTTGGTCCAATTTTGCAACAATTATTTGGGAGGTCCTTCACAAAAAACCTCCTTCTGGGCACTCGAAAAATGGAAAATGGCTCTTTTATGCAATGAAAGTGAAAACTCCCTTAGGCAACATTGTTTGTAATTCCAAGATGCACCCTTGTGCACAATATGAGGTCATTTGAACAAACTATGCCATGAATGTGGCCATAAGATTGATCATTTGGCTTGAAAGCCATGAATCTTCACGCATGACAGCTCATTTCTGAGAACACTTTTTAAAATAAATTTCCGTATTACAAGTTTATTTATTTTCCTGGAAACTTGGTCACATATAATGACACAATGCGAAGGTTTTCCAATTTTTTGAATTTTTTTGAATTTTTTATGCCCGTTTTAAAATGCGGTCAAAACGGCGGGCTTGACCATTTGTATCTATGTGTGGAATCTTGCAAAACTATTGGCGCATCTCTGATGAAATATATACTTGTGTATCTTAAAATGATTTATGTAAAAAATAACGAGCAAGATATGAAGTAGGTGCAGTTCAAATTTGACCCAGTCCCAGCTGATTCGGAAGGAACCCATTTAAATGGCCAAAAATAGGTAGAAAGATTGGAAATGCATTAAAGTTGGTGATCATTCATAAAATGTGGTATAATTTGAGTGAAAATTTTAGTGGTGCCATTTTGCAAAACAATACGGGTAGTTGCTTCACATTTTACAATGTTTTAGCACTTAGAAACTATTTTAAATGACAAAAATATCGAACCAATCAGGATCTCTCTCGCGGATCGCACCGCTTTGTGAAATCTGAGCCGTCCACGGTGGATGGATCCAACGTCCACCCTCTAACCCACCCACTCTCCCCCGCACACCACTCGTCCCCCGCACGACTTCCCCTCCTCTATCTCCCAGATCCATATGCCGCCGCCGCCATCGCCATCCTCTCCCCTTCCCGTAGATCCAAAACCACGGCGACGGTCGTGCGGATCTGAAAGCCATGGCAGCGGACCTCATGGATCCATCTCCCTCACCCCTCAGCCCCCACACACCCACGCCCGCCACCCCCAACCCTCTCCCTTCCTCTGTGATCTTGATCGGCCCTGCTCTCCACCGCCCGCCTCGACTTCGCCGGAGATAGAGGCGTCGCCGCCCAGCAACCACGGTTGTCTTGCTCGCCGACGAGCACGGCGCTCCATCAATCTGGCTGGACCCGGCACACGCGTGGCCTGTCTAGGGTCTCCGGCCACCAGGACGGGACATCGCCATCGGCTCCCTCGGCTCCGGCGACTGGCAGCGGGCGTCTCTCCCAGGTAATAGATGAGATCCATCTCCCTCCCGCCTTTATCCCTGGTTCGTTCTCGCTTGCCGCGTCAGATCTGTTCGTGATATGCACTAGATAGTGATGCCGAGGTCAAGAGTTGGTTAGTGCTCGATGGATCTCTTTCGTAGTCTAGGAGCTAGAGGCTATTTCTTGATGGTGCCTCCAGTGCAGCAACGGTTGACACCCTCCTCGTCTTTGCGTAGTTGCAGTCCCCTGAAGCCAACGCATAAATACATGCAAGGTATTTTTGTTTCTTGTGCACGTGAGTTAGTTTCAATTGAACTGTAGAGCAGGGCTTACAGACGTAGTTGGGGGGTGTCAAGTGCCTACTAGTGTAGCTGAACTTTGTGTAGTCGGAACAGGTTGCATTTTGCATCCGCCCCTTCACTGCCACTGTCGTTGGAGTCGCTCAGATGCCGAGGTCAGATCTGTTCATGTGGAATTTTGTGTATGTATATGCCAGTCTAGTCACCGTCTCCCGCCGTGCACTCAGGGGCAAATTATACGATCCATGCTCGCCTGTCGGTGATTCAATTTTTTCCGTCGACCTCGTTGTCAGTCGTTGGGGTACTTGGCCATCATACAACAGTACCGATCGAGTACGGACGTGGTACTGGTAGCGACACTTTGCCCACAATCAATGCACACTTTCCATCCTGTTTGGTCGTCGGTCGTTCGATCGGTGACTTGGTTTACTTCTTCTGTACTACTCCTGTTATACTAGATAGGAAGCTATTCACTTATTTATTTTTACAGGAAGCTAACTTGTTCATGTGAATAGATAGGCATTGGCATCATACATGGCTTGACTTCGTTCCTTATCGAATGAACCAAATAGGATTCAATTTCAGAAACTCGACTCAACATATCAGCAAGAACAGTACATCGTTTCCAAAGTATCCCCCCAGTTTTTGGGTCAACAGTGGAGTAGGAGTAGGAGTAGCCCACGCTAGCGGTGTTCACGTAGCATTTCTTACCTTTTTATCAAATTTGCATCACATAGTTGTTATATATATCAGAATGATTAAGAATCTTAATATTTGACTGTTTTCAGTCATCTTGCAGTTTCTGGGATGAGCGGGAGCACGAAGTGCTTTGGTGTTCGGCAACTCCGAGTGACCACGGTACAGGGCAGGTGCCATGGCGGTAGGTACTTGTGTGGTGAGAAGCAACCTCCGTCTGATCATCAGGAAAGGCAGCAGGCATGATTATTAGTATTTCAGTGACGCTGATGCTCATTGTTGTTGTTGCCCTTTTTAGCCGAAACCCACAAATACAGTTAGAATTTGCCTTGAAATATCTATGTGTGAGTGTCAATACAACTTCTTCAAGGGAATTATCCGGGCCTAACTTATGTGGATGTAGATGCATATTACTACTACTCAATAACCTTCATCTAGTCACCGTTACTGTATGAAAGAATTCGGAACTAGGATTTTGTTTAAGTAGCTACTGAATCTGCTTGCTTGGTTATGGCAGACATACATGTCTTACAAATTCGTTATTCTTGTTTGAAGCTAAGCTAGGCTACTCTAGTTCTAGCAAAAAACAGGGGAGCCACTCTTTTTGTTCTTCACTAATAAATTCTTGTTTGAATGCATGTCCTGGGGGTGGTGAAGCTGGGAGCCTTTCCTCCCCATAAGAATACTTTGCTCTTCATTATGAGCAATGCCCTTATATAATTAGATGCTAGGAGTGTTTATATACTTGATCACCACACCTCTACTATTCTGGTTACTTTTGCTTTCTTCTCTATAGTTGTCCAGGGCATAACAGTTTTATGTGTGGCTTGTTATTTTGTTACCAGCCTACTTTCTTGTGCTCCTAGTCGAGTCTTGTGGAGAAGCAGGGCGAATTGGGCATCATCTCAATTGTGCCTCTGTGGTAAGAATAGAACACCACTCTCGCTTGATGTGCATGTATTAGTACAACAAAGCATTCTTACATGGTGATTGTTAGCGACACAACAATTATCTTGCAACATAGCTTGCCAAATTGCTTGCTTGCTTACTATACAACTTGTACTGCTAAACATGTTATCCTACTCCATGCTGTATCATTTGCAAATACTCCTGGACATCAGCTCCCATTAGCTATAATCTGTACATCTAAAAGAGGAGTATAAACTGGACTAATCTGTACTCTATTATGCTTGAGACTTGATCCAAGCCGTATTAATTGTTGCCAGTGATGTTATTATCTACTCTAATGGCTGATGAATCTGTACCTGCCATACCATGTGGAATGACTAATGAATCTGTACCCGAATACCATGTGTAATGATTGTTATTTTTGCATCATTTAAACATTTTTTCTGCTATATAGTTTCTCACTCATGATTGATCTACTGCACGTGAATGAGGTTTTCAAATGTTGGAAGGAGGAGGACAATAGGAACTTTTGTTATGTCTTAGCATCTAAATTTTTGTTTTAATTTTCTTTGTTGTAGAATAATTTTGTTTGGCAGTTAGTGTTCCTGGGATGTAAAGATATCTTAGATATGTATTGCTGGAATGAATGGTTGTAATATAATAACATTGCACGTTGCCCAAGATAGCTTGTGGTGTGACGTGTTGTAATGTCAATGGCATAATAACTTTTTCTTGGATTGGATTAATTTTTTTAGAACTGGGTTAGGCCCAAGTTATATTGGACAATTATTTTTGAGGGAAGAACATGAGAGGCCCAGCAAAGAAATGGCCCAGAAAAATACATGATCAAAAAGAAAATATGCTGTTAAAAGGGCCACACAAACAAAATCAATAAGGCTGAATTGTTGGGCCAGACCCATGTAGCTAATAAAAGCACAGGAAAAATACATTAAAAAGGCCGAATTGTTGGGCTAGGCCCATGTAGAAAATCGAATTGGACCGGGCTAATTCTTGTGCCACATCAGATTGCCACGTCAGATGCCTACGTTGCCTGGGGAGGCTGCTAGTGACCAAAACAAAACAATAGACATATTTTGGTCGTAAACGTCTACGACCTTCTCAGAGAGAAGGTCGTTAATTTCAGTTTACGACCGCCAGCTTTTGACCTTCTGTTTTTGGTCACAAAAAGGTCACAAATGAAAAACAATGACCTTTCAGTGACCAATAGTCAAAGTCACAAGTTGACATATTTCTTGTAGTGCCTCCATAGATTTCCACCTCGGTCATATCGTTGCAGTGCTTAAGCGAAGCCCTGCGCCGATAGCTTCATCATCACCGTCATCACGCCATCGTGCTGATGAAGCTCTCCCCCGACACTCAGCTGGATCTAGAGTTCACGGGACGTCACCGAGCTGAATGTGTGCAGATCACGGAGGTGCCGTACCTTCGGTGCTAGGATCGGTCGGACCGTGAAGACGTATGACTACATCAACCGCGTTGTCATAACACTTCCGCTTACGGTCTATGAGGGTACGTAGACATACTCTCCCCTCTTGTTGCTATGCATCACCTAGATAGATCTTGCGTGTGCGTAGCATTTTTTTTGAAATTATTGCGTTCCCCAACAGTGGTATCAGAGCCAGGTCTATGCGTAGATGTTATATGCACGACTAGAATACACAGGAGTTGTGGGCGTGGGTATATACATATTGCTTGCCGTCACTAGTTGATTCTTGATTCAGCGGTATTGTTGGATGAAGTGGCTCAGATCGACATTACGCGTATGTCGGAGTAATGGGCTACGGGTAGGCTAACCCGAGGCCCATAACCTTTCAAGACATCGGGGCTGACTGCGCCCCTCGAGACGACAGACGGAGAGGCGACTTCAGGAGAGCAGCTGGAGGAACAGCCGGCTGCCCATATGCGTCCGAGTCCTAGAGATGAGATCAAGACCAGCCGACTCTGACTGGCGGCTTCCGGAGAAGCCGGCCACGGGGAGTCGGCCCATGACACCAGCAAAGCCCATACCCTCATCAGGGGGGATGGGACAGGGAGTGGCGACAGTAAAGCCCACTCCCTCCCCTTTTCCAGGAGATGGCTAGGACACAGTGCGCTGTACCAGTGGAGATCTCCGTCTGCCGCATCACTATTGCCATGCCATCCCTGACGTCAGCAACAGTGGGCAGAGTCCTGTACCCACGACGGCCTGACGGTACGGTCCACGGATGAAGGGCCCTACCAGTCAGTGAGAGTCCGGAAGACGGCAAGGGCGCCACCAGTCGGACCCGTAGGGAGACGGCCCACGGGAGTCAGCCTGCCCCTCCCATGGGTCCCATGCGTCATTAACCAGATGAGACGGGGAGTGGCTACAGTAATCGCCCGCCAGGCGGCAGGACTGTAGCCACGACTCCATGACCAAGCCTGCGTCATTAGAAGCACGGCTACAGTAATCAGGAGCCAACAGGACCTGCTAGCAGTGGGTGCGGCCTGTCGGCTCCGTACCAAACCAGTCGGCTGGGCCCACCAATCGGCGGGCCCCAGCAGTCGGCAGGAGGGCCTGCAGGCGAAGAGACTGACAGCTGGGCCCTGCGCCCAGATAGTTTACCACTGTACCCCTGGGGGGTAGGCCTATATAAATCCCCCAGGGCACCCATGCAAGGGGTTTCGATTCATTAGAACTAGACCAGACCTTAGAGGAAGGAGAGAGCTAGCCCTGCCTTCTCCTACCCACAGATACAGCTCGAGGAGCGCCTTTGTACTCACTTTGCCTGAGTGATCATGCGGAGACCCCGCAAAGCAGGACTAGGGGTGTTATCTCCTAGGAGAGCCCCGAACCTCGGTAAAGTACGCCAGCGTTCGTGTCTACGCCTCATCCCGTTTCCAGGCACCGGCAACGTTCTACTCGCCCCCACCATGATAAGCCATCCATTGGCATATGTCGCACCCAACCCCCGACATTTGGCGCCCACCGTGGGGCCTGGTGCACCGTCGTCCGGAGACCTGTTCTGGACGGGAACCCTTTTTCTCCCTGGCGAGCGCAGCCAGCCCGGCACGCCAGACGGAGTCTGCGCTGAGGCGCTGCATGGCGCTGAAATCGCCTGCGCGGCCAGTTGCCTCACCGATCTTGTCGGCGAGGTCCGCCTCTCCGACGAGCCCACAACCGACGCAGGCACATGCGGCCCCGAGAGCCTCCTTGTGGGCCTCCTCGATCAACTCCACGTCGCCAGCAAGCCAGCTGGGGACTTGGAGTCCGTAGGCTCCACCGATCCGATGTTGGTCGACTCCGACACCGCGTCGCTTGACACGTTCCTCACCAACGTAGTGGTCTACGATGAGCCGCTTCCTCGCGCGGAGAGCGGCGGAAGCACCGTCACGGAAGTGCTTGTCATTGATCATGGCGAGCACTCTGGCCGGGGTGATTATGACCCGCTCAATGTGGCGCTACAAGACCTGGCGGTGCCCATCCCTGAAGACATCGACGCCGAGACGCCGGAGGCACGCCGCCTTCAGCTAGTCGAAGGCGCCAAAAATCTGGCCAGCATGAGACGCCTGTCAGAAGCCTACCAGTGCGAGATGGACCGCGGTGTGGGCAGCACGCCGGCTGCGGTTGGGCCTAGCCGCCTTGGCACGGTCAAGCAGCGCGGCGCGGCTATCGCTGATCTGTTCAGGGCGAATCGCCCCGTCTACGCCACGCCAGCGGAGAACATTCGAGCCGTCTAGGCGGCGGTGGACCAGCTGGACAAGTTCGAGGGCGAAGAACGTCGCTTGATGACGGAGCGCGTCCAGCGACTCCTTGACGCGGCTGCTGAGCAGAATGAAGCCGGCTGCCACACTGATGCGCCGCGCCGACAGAATGACAACCTGCTTCCACGATGAGACCAAGGTGCGGAGTCTCGAACGCCAACTGGTGGCGTCCGTGGAAGAAAAGACAAGGAGCCGGCTGCCAGCCGCAGTTGGACTCGCATCACCATAGAGCGCGACCGAGACGGCCGCCCAAGAACAGTGGAACGACGGGACGACTGTCCGCCTCCTCCCCCTCGAAGGGAAACACGAGTCTCCCCGCCGCCTGTTGATCACCCGACGCTCAGCGACTGCCTTGGCCGCCGAGAGGGAGTCGGAGAGAATGACGCCCGCCACCAGATCGACCATCTCAACCGATCCCTGACGCTTGAAGAAGAAGATGAGTTGAGCCCGCCGTGTTTCGGCCCCCGCATCCAAGACGAGCCCTTCCCCAAAGGGTTCACGCTCCCCAGAGATACACCCAAGTACACCAGCTCCGTGAAGCCGGAAGACTGGCTGGTCGACTACTACACGGCCGTCAGCATAGCAAACGGCAACAAACATGTTGCCGTGAAGTACGTTCCGCTCATGCTCCAAGCACGTACAAGCGGCCTCCCAAGCCTCGCCAGCTCTCCTTATGTGTACAGGGCCCCAACGAGTCAACCCGCGACTACCTCACGCGCTGGGTCGAGCTTCGCAGCTCCCGCGAAGGCGTGCATGAGGTGCAGGCCATTGAGTACTTCACCGCTGGATGCCGAGAGGGCACCCTCCTCAAGCACATGCTTCTCTGCGACAAGCCGGAAACCCTCGACGAGCTGCAGATCATAGAGGACAAGTACGCCACAGCCGACTCCTCCATGAAGACGGAGATTCAAGTTAGCGCGAACGGCAAGGTGGCTCCTCAGGCTCCTCGAACCCCGGTCGGAGACACTAGTCGGTGTCAACCGCAGAACGACCACAAGCGCAAAGCCCCACCATCGACTTCCACCAGTCGGCAGGTGGTGACAGTCGAAAACCAGCAGCCGGAAGGGCAGCCCCCGCCCAAACGCCAGAAGGGCGGCAAGCCCAACTGGCAGCCGGCTTTCTCATATGAGCAGACTTTGGATGGACCCTGCAAGTTCCACACTGGCGCAAAGCTGTCCAACCACACCACTCGGAAATGCCACTAGCTCACAAGGGTAGCCAAGGGAGACGTACTTTTGCCTCCCCCACCTGCGGGGCAGCCGCCTCCTCCTCCGCCCCAGCAGCCGGCGGTCAGACCAGTAGGCGCAGTACAAGACGAGTACACAGAAGAGCAGGGAGCTTATGTCGTGTTCACCAGTGTGGCCGACGATCGACGCAGCAGGCGGCTGCAGCAGCAGGAGGTCAACGCAGTAGCATCTGACACCCCAGAGTTCATGCATTGGCCTGATAAGCCCATCAGCTGGAGCAGAGCTGACCACCCAGAAGTAATGCCCAAACCCGGCTCCTACGCCTTTGTTTTGGACGCCACCTTTGCCACGAACAAACGAGCTGCTCACTTCTCCAGAGTCCTGATAGACGGCGGCAGCAGCATCAACATCCTGTACAAAGACACCATGGAGAAGTTAGGAATCAGGCAGAGGCAACTACAGTCCAGCCGGACGGTGTTCCACGACATAGTTCCTGGCCTTTCCTGCTCATGAATCGGCAAGATTTTGATCGACGTCCTCTTCGATGACAAAGATCATTTCCGCCGAGAGTCAATTTGGTTCGAGGTGGTGGACCTAGAGAGCCCATACCATGCGCTGCTTGGCCGGCCTACCCTGGCCAAGTTCATGGCCGCCCCCCACTATGCCTACCTCAAGATGAAGATGCCGAGTTCCAAGGGGATCCTGACCATAACTGGCGACTACAAGAAGTCGTCCGCCTATGCATAAGAGAGCAGTCGGCTGGCCGAGTCCCTCGTGTTGGCAGCTGAGAAGCGACTGCTTGACCGGGTTGTGGTGATGGCAAGCAAACAGCCAGAGATGTCGCCCGATCCCAGGGAGTCGGAAGCTGAGGGCTCGTTCAAGCCGGCCAAAGATACAAAGAAGATACCTTTGGACCCAGAGCACCCAGAGAGGTACGCTGTCGTAGGCGCCAACCTCGACAGCAAATAGGAAGGCGAGCTCGTCGATTTCCTCCGTGAGAATCGAGACATCTTTGCATGGTCCCCCAAAGACATGCCAGGTGTCCCGACAGAATTCGCCGAGCACAAACTACACATCCGATCTGATGCCAAGCCAGCCAGGCAGCCTTCGCGCCGCTTGTCAGAAGAGAAGAGAAGAGTTGTTGGAGAAGAAATAGCCCGGCTTCTTGCAGCCGGATTCATCATGGAAGTATTCTTTCCAGAATGGCTGGCCAACCCGGTCCTGGTACTGAAGAAGAACAAGCAATGGCGAATGTGTATTGACTACACTAGCCTCAACAAACCATGCTCCGAGGACCCGTTCGCTTTGCCAAGGATCGACCAAGTGATAGACTCCACAGCCGGATGCGAGCTGTTGAGTTTCGTGGATGCATATTCAGGGTATCACTAGATCAAGTTGAACCCAGCTGACATGCTGAAGACCACCTTCATCACGTCGTTTGGAGCTTTTTGCTACTTGACCAAGATGTTCGGCTTGAGGAACGCTGGTGCCACCTTCCAACGATGCATGTAGAAGTGCCTCCTCAAGCAGCTCAGCAGAAATGCTCATGTTTACATGGACGATGTGGTGGTAAAGACGGAGAAGCGTGGAACACTGCTGGAAGACCTCAAGGAGACCTTTGAGAACTTGCGCTGATTTCAGATCAAGCTCAACCCGAAGAAGTGCGTCTTCGGAGTACCAGCCAGCCAGCTCCTTGGCTTCCTGGTCTCTGAACGCGGCATAGAATGCAACCCCGTGAAGATCAAGGCCATTGAAAGGATGGAGGTACCCAGCCGACTGCTGGACGTACAAAAGTTCACCGGTTGTTTGGCGTCCATCAGCTGATTCATCAGTCGGCTGGGCGAGAAGGCTCTTCCCCTGTACCAACTCATGAATAAGACCACTTTTTTCGAGTGGAACCACAAGGCGGACGGAGCTTTTTTCCAACTAAAGAAGATGCTGACTACTCCACCTGTCCTGGCGGATCTGACTCCTAAGGAGCCCATGCTCCTCTACATCGCTGCCACCAGCCGAGTAGTCAGCATAGTCATTGTGGTAGAACGCAAGGAGGAAGGCAAGGCGCTACCAGTCCAGAGACCGGTATATTATTTGAGTGAAGTACTATCGACCTCCAAGCAAAATTACCCCCACTACCAGAAGATGTGCTATGGCGTGCACTTTGCCGCCAAGAAATTGAAGCCTTACTTCCAAGAACATCCAATCACTATGGTCTGCATGGCTCCTCTAGCCGAGATCATCGGCAACCGAGACGCTTCGGGTCGAGTGGCCAAGTGGGCCATAGATTTGGCCCCCTACACCATCTACTACCAAGCTCGCATTGCCATCAAATCACAAGCGCTGGCCGACTTCCTCGTCGACTGGGCCGAAACCCAGTATCTACCGCCAGCGCCCGACTCCACCCATTAGCGAATGCATTTCGACGGTTCCAAGTTGCGCACCGGCTTGGAAGCCGGTATCGTCCTCACCTCTCCCAAAGGCGACAAGCTCAAATATGTGCTGCAAATCCATTTTGCCGCCTCCAACAATGTCGCCGAATACGAGGCACTCATTCACGGGCTCCGGCTAGCCAAAGAGCTCGGCATTCGCCGGATCCTGTGCGATGGTGACTCCAACTTGGTGGTCCAGCAGCCATTAGGCGATTGGGACGCCAAGGACGCAAACATTGCGAGCTACCGCTTCCTCATACAGCAACTCAGCAGATATTTTGAGGGGTGCGAGTTTCTCCATGTACCAAGAAACGACAACGACCAAGCAGACGCCCTGGCGTGAATCGGCTCTACCCGTCAGGCGATACCGTCCGGCGTCGCCCTCCAGCGCCTCCTCAAGCCGTTTGTCAAGCCATCGCTGGAGTCAGACTCTATCTTCGTGCCGGCTCCTCCTTAAGTAGTAGGATCCGACTCAAGAGCCCCCACAGACGGCACGAGTATTCCGCAGGCGGCACGAGAATCGTGGCAGTCGCACCCGGCTCTGGGGCTGCGGCGGTCGGCCCGGAGACTTCAGAGCTCTGCCTGGAGACTTCAGAGCCCGGCCCGGGGACTGCGCCAATCCGCCCAGGGACTCCATCGACACAGCAAGTGGCTGCCAACTCCAACCAGCCACCTCCCGGCCCAACCGCCCTCGTCCAAGTCGCAGTCTTGGCTGTTGCAGAAATTGCAGCACCTTCATGGGCCCAGCTGTTGGGGAACGTAGTAATTTAAAAAAAAATTCCTACGCACAGGCAAGATCATGGTGATGCATAGCAACGAGGGGAGAGTCTGATCTACGTACCCTTGTAGATCGCAACGGAAGCGTTGACACAACGTAGAGGAAGTAGTCGTACGTCTTCTTCCCGATCCGACCGATCCAAGCACCGTTACTCCGGCACCTCCGAGTTCTTAGCACATGTTCAGCTCGATGACGATCCCCGGGCTCCGATCCAGCAAAGCTTCGGGGAGGAGTTCCGTCAGCACGACAGCGTGGTGACGATCTTGATGTACTACCGACGTAGGGCTTCGCCTAAGCACTACAACGATATGATCGAGGTAGAATTTAGTGGCAGGGGGCACCGCACACGGCTAAGGAACGATCTCAACGATCAACTTGTGTGTCTAGAGGTGCCCCCTGCCCCCGTATATAAAGGTTGCCAGGGGGAGGGATGGCCGGCCAAGGGAGGAGGGCGCAGGAGGAGTCCTACTCCTACCGGGAGTAGGACTCCCCGCCCCAATCCTATTCCTAATAGGATTCCTCGAGAGAGAGAGAGAGGGAGAAGGGGGCCGGCCACCTCTCCTAGTCCTAATAGGACTAGGGGAGGGGGGAGGCGCGCAGCCCACCTTGGGCTGCCCCTTTCACCTTTCCACTAAGGCCCAATAAGGCCCATTTGGTTCCCGGGGGGTTCCGGTAACCTCCCGGTACTCCGGTAAAATTCCCGATTTCACCCGGAACACTTCCGATGTCCAAACATAGGCTCCCAATATATCAATCTTTATGTCTCGACCATTTCGAGACTCCTCGTCATGTCCGTGATCACATCCGGGACTCCGAACAACCTTCGGTACATCAAAATGTATAAACTCATAATAACTGTCATCGTAACGTTAAGCGTGCGGACCCTACGGTTCGAGAACAATGTAGACATGACCGAGACACGTCTTCGGTGAATAACCAATAGCGGGACCTGGATGCCCATATTGGCTCCTACATATTCTACGAAGATCTTTATCGGTCAGACCGCATAACAACATACGTTGTTCCCTTTGTCATCGGTATGTTACTTGCCCGAGATTCAATCGTTGGTATCCAATACCTAGTTCAATCTCGTTACTGGCAAGTCTCTTTACTCGTTCCGTAATACATCATCTCACAACTAACATCTTAGTTATAATGCTTGCAAGGCTTATGTGATGTGTATTACCGAGAGGGCCCAGAGATACCTCTCCGACAATCGGAGTGACAAACCCTAATCTCGAAATACGCCAACCCAACATCTAGCAGTGGAGACACCTGTAGTACTCCTTTATAATCACCCAGTTACGTTGTGACGTTTGGTAGTACCCAAAGTGTTCCTCTGGCAAACGGGAGTTGCATAATCTCATAGTCATAGGAACATGTATAAGTCATGAAGAAAGCAATAGCAACATACTAAACGATCGGGTGCTAAGCTAATGAAATGGGTCATGTCAATCAGGTCATTCAACTAATGATGTGACCTCGTTAATCAAATAACAACTCTTTGTTCATGGTTAGGAAACATAACCATCTTTGATTAACGAGCTAGTCAAGTAGAGGCATACTAGTGACACTCTGTTTGTCTATGTATTCACACATGTATTATGTTTCCGGTTAATACAATTCTAGCATGAATAATAAACATTTATCATGATATAAGGAAATAAATAATAACTTTATTATTGCCTCTAGGGCATATTTCCTTCAGTCTCCCACTTGCACTAGAGTCAATAATCTAGATTACACAGTAATGATTCTAACACCCATGGAGCCTTGGTGCTGATCATGTTTTGCTCGTGGAAGAGGCTTAGTCAATGGGTCTGCAACATTCAGATCCGTATGTATCTTGCAAATCTCTATGTCTCCCACCTGGACTAGATCCCAGATGGAGTTGAAGCATCTCTTGATGTGTTTGGTCCTTTTGTGAAATCTGGATTCCTTTGCTAAAGCAATTGCACCAGTATTGTCACAAAAGATTTTCATTGGACCCGATGCACTAGGTATGACCCCTAGATCGGATATGAACTCCTTCATCCAGACTCCTTCGTTCGCTGCTTCCGAAGCAGCTATGTACTCCGCTTCACATGTAGATCCCGCTACGACGCTTTGTTTAGAACTGCACCAACTGACAGCTCCACCGTTTAAAGTAAACACGTATCCGGTTTGCGATTTAGAATCATCCGGATCAGTGTCAAAGCTTGCATCAACGTAACCTCTTACGGTGAGCTCTTTGTCACCTCCATATACGAGAAACATATCCTTAGTCCTTTTCAGGTATTTCAGGATGTTCTTGACCGCTGTCCAGTGATCCACTCCTGGATTACTTTGGTACCTCCCTGCTAAACTTATAGCAAGGCACACATCAGGTCTGGTACACAGCATTGCATACATGATAGAGCCTATGGCTGAAGCATAGGGAACATCTTTCATTTTCTCTCTATCTTCTGCAGTGGTCAGGCATTGAGTCTGACTCAACTTCACACCTTGTAACATAGGCAAGAACCCTTTCTTTGCTTGATCCATTTTGAACTTCTTCAAAATCTTGTCAAGGTATGTGCTTTGTGAAACTCAATTAAGCATCTTGATCTATCTCTATAGATCTTTATGCCTAATATGTAAGCAGCTTCCCCGAGGTCTTTCATCGAAAAACTTTTATTCAAGTATCCCTTTATGCTATCCAGAAATTCTATATCATTTCCAATCAGCAATATGTCATCCACATATAATATCAGAAATGCTACAGAGCTCCCACTCACTTTCTTGTAAATACAGGTTTCTCCAAACGTCTGTATAAAACCAAATGCTTTGATCACACTATCAAAGCGTTTATTCCAACTCTGAGAGGCTTGCACCAGTCCATAAATGGATCGCTGGAGCTTGCACACTTTGTTAGCTCCCTTTGGATCGACAAAATCTTCCGGTTGCATCATATACAACTCTTCTTCCAGAAATCCATTCAGGAATGCAGTTTTGACATCCATCTGCCAAATTTCATAATCATAAAATGCGGCAATTGCTAACATGATTCTGACAGACTTAAGCATCGCTACGGGTGAGAAGGTCTCATCGTAGTCAACCCCTTGAACTTGTCGAAAACCTTTTGCGACAAGTCGAGGTCTATAGACAGTAATATTACCGTCAGCGTCAGTCTTTTTCTTGAAGATCCATTTATTCTCAATTGCTTGCCGATCATCGGGCAAGTCAACCAAAGTCCATACTTTGTTCTCATACATGGATCCCATCTCAGATTTCATGGCTTCAAGCCACTTTGCGGAATCTGGGCTCACCATCGCTTCTTCATAGTTCGTAGGTTCATCATGATCTAGTAGCATGACTTCCAGAACTGGATTACCGTACCACTCTGGTGCGGATCTCACTCTGGTTGATCTACGTGGTTCAGTAGTATCTTGTCCTGAAGTTTCATGATCATCATCATTAGCTTCCTCACTAATTGGTATAGGTGTCGCAGAAACAGTTTTCTGTGATGTACTATTTTCCAATAAGGGAGCAGGTACAGTTACACCGTCAAGTTCTACTTTCCTCCCACTCACTTCTTTCGAGAGAAACTCCTTCTCTAGAAATGATCCATTCTTAGCAACGAATGTCTTGCCTTCGGATCTGTGATAGAAGGTGTACCCAACAGTCTCTTTTGGGTATCCTATGAAGACACATTTCTCCGCTTTGGGTTCGAGCTTATCAGGTTGAAGCTTTTTCACATAAGCATCACAGCCCCAAACTTTAAGAAATGACAACTTTGGTTTCTTGCCAAACCATAGTTCATAAGGCGTCATCTCAACGGATTTTGATGGTGCCCTATTTAACGTGAATGCGGCCGTCTCTAAAGCATAACCCCAAAATGATAGCGGTAAATCAGTAAGAGACATCATAGATCGCACCATATCCAGTAAAGTACGATTACGATGTTCGGACACACCATTACGCTGTGGTGTTCCGGGTGGCGTGAGTTGCGAAACTATTCCACAATTTTTCAAATGTACACCAAACTCGTAACTCAAATATTCTCCTCCACGGTCAGATCGTAGAAACTTTATTTTCTTGTTACGATGATTTTCAACTTCACTCTGAAATTCTTTGAACTTTTCAAATGTTTCAGACTTGTGTTTCATTAAGTAGATATACACATATCTGCTTAAATCATCTGTGAAGGTGAGAGAATAACGATATCTGCCACGAGCCTCAATATTCATCGGACCACATACATCGGTATGTATGATTTCCAACAAATCTGTTGCTCTCTCCATAGTACCGGAGAACGGTGTTTTAGTCATCTTGCCTATGAGGCACGGTTCGCAAGTACCAAGTGATTCATAATCAAGTGGTTCCAAAAGCCCATCAGTATGGAGTTTCTTCATGCGCTTTATACCGATATGACCTAAACGGCAGTGCCACAAATAAGTTTCACTATCATTATCAACTCTGCATCTTTTGGCTTCAACATTATGAATATGTGTATCACTACTATCGAGATTCATCAAAAATAGACCACTCTTCAAAGGTGCATGATCATAAAAGATATTACTCATATAAATAGAACAACCATTATTCTCTGATTTAAATGAATAACCGTCTCGCATTAAACAAGATCACGATATAATGTTCATGCTCAACGCTGGCACCAAATAACAATTATTTAGGTCTAATATTAATCCCGAAGGTAGATGTAGAGGTAGCGTGCCGACCGCGATCACATCGACTTTGGAACCGTTTCCCACACGCATCGTCACCTCGTCCTTTGCTAGTGTCCGCTTGTTCCGTAGTCCCTGTTTCGAGTTGCAAATATTAGCAACAGAACCAGTATCAAATACCCAGGTGCTACTGCGAGCTCTAGTAAGGTACACATCAATAACATGTATATCACATATACCTTTGTTCACCTTGCCATCCTTCTTATCCGCCAAATACTTGGGGCAGTTCCGCTTCCAGTGACCAGTCTGCTTGCAGTAGAAGCACTCAGTTTCAGGCTTAGGTCCAAACTTGGGTTTCTTCTCCTGAGCAGCAACTTGCTTGCTGTTCTTCTTGAAGTTCCCCTTCTTCTTCCCTTTGCCCTTTTTCTTGAAACTAGTGGTCTTGTTGACCATCAACACTTGATGCTCCTTCTTGATTTCTACCTCCGCAGCTTTCAGCATTGCGAAGAGCTCGGGAATAGTCTTGTTCATCCCTTGCATATTATAGTTCATCACGAAGCTCTTGTAGCTTGGTGGCAGTGATTGGAGAATTCTATCAATGACGCAATCATCTGGAAGATTAACTCCCATCTGAATCAAGTGATTATTATACCCAGACATTTTGAGTATATGCTCACTGACAGAACTGTTCTCCTCCATCTTGCAGCTATAGAACTTATTGGAGACTTCATATCTCTCAATTCGGGCATTTGCTTGAAATATTAACTTCAACTCCTGGAACATCTCATATGCTCCATGACGTTCAAAACGTCGTTGAAGTACCGATTCTAAGCCATAAAGCATGGCACACTGAACTATCGAGTAGTCATCAGCTTTGCTCTGCCAAACGTTCATAACATCTGGTGTTGCTCCAGCAGCAGGCCTGGCACCCAGCGGTGCTTCCAGGACGTAATTCTTCTGTGCAGCAATGAGGATAATCCTCAGGTTACGGACCGAGTCCGTGTAATTGCTACCATCATCTTTCAACTTTGCTTTCTCAAGGAATGCATTAAAATTCAACGGAACAACAGCACGAGCCATCTATCTACAATCAACATAAACAAGCAAGATACTATCAGGTACTAAGTTCATGATAAGTTTAAGTTCAGTTAATCAAATTACTTAAGAACTCCCACTTAGATAGACATCCCTCTAATCCTCTAAGTGATCACGTGATCCAAATCAACTAAACCATAACCGATCATCACGTGAGATGGAGTAGTTTTCAATGGTGAACATCGTTATGTTGATCATATCTACTATATGATTCACGCTCGACCTTTCGGTCTCTGTGTTCCGAGGCCATATCTGCATATGCTAGGCTCGTCAAGTTTAACCTGAGTATTCTGCGTGTGCAAAACTGGCTTGCACCCGTTGTAGATGGACATAGAGCTTATCACACCCGATCATCACGTGGTGTCTGGGCACGACGAACTTTGGCAACGGTGCATACTCAGGGAGAACACTTCTTGATAATTTAGTGAGAGATCATCTTATAATGCTATCGTCAATCAAAGCAAGATAAGATGCATAAAAGATAAACATCACATGCAATCAATATAAGTGATATGATATGGCCATCATCATCTTGTGCTTGTGATCTCCATCTCTGAAGCACCGTCATGATCACCATCATCACCGGTGCGACACCTTGATCTCCATCGTAGCATCGTTGTCGTCTCGCCAATCTTATGTTTCCACGGCTATCACTACCGCTTAGCAATAAAGTAAAGCATTACATCGCGATTGCATTGCATACAATAAAGCGACAACCATATGGCTCCTGCCAGTTGCCGATAACTTGGTTACAAAACATGATCATCTCATACAATAAAATCAGCATCATGCCTTGACCATATCACATCACAACATGCCCTGCAAAAACAAGTTAGACGTCCTCTGCTTTGTTGTTGCAAGTTTTACGTGGTTGCTACGGGCTTAAGCAAGAACTCATCTCACCTACGCATCAAAACCACAATGATAGTTTGTCAAATAGACTCCGTTTTAACCTTCTCAAGGACCGGGCGTAGCCACACTCGGTTCAACTAAAGTTGGAGAGACAGTCGCCCGCAAGCCATCTATGTGCAAAGCACATCGAGGGAACCGGTCTCGCGTAAGCGTACGCGTAAGGTTGGTCCGGGTCGTCTGGTCCAACAATACCGCTGAACCAAAGTATGACATGCTGGTAGGCAGTATGACTTGTATCGCCCACAACTCACTTGTGTTCTACTCATGCAAATAACATCAAACCATAAAACCTAGGCTCGGATGCCACTGTTGGGGAACGAAGTAATTTCAAAAAATTTCCTACGCACACGCAAGATCATGGTGATGCATAGCAACGAGGGGAGAGTCTGATCTACGTACCCTTGTAGATCGCAACGGAAGCGTTGACACAACGTAGAGGAAGTAGTCGTACGTCTTCTTCCCGATCCGACCGATCCAAGCACCGTTACTCCGGCACCTCCGAGTTCTTAGCACACGTTCAGCTCGATGACAATCCCCGGGCTCCGATCCAGCAAAGCTTCGGGGAGGAGTTCCGTCAGCACGACGGCGTGGTCACGATCTTGATGTACTACCGACGTAGGGCTTCGCCTAAGCACTACAACGATATGATCGAGGTGGAATTTAGTGGCAGGGGGCACCGCACACGGCTAAGGAACGATCTCAACGATCAACTTGTGTGTCTAGAGGTGCCCCCTGCCCCCGTATATAAAGGTTGCCAGGGGGAGGGCTGGCCGGCCAAGGGAGGAGGGCGCAGGAGGAGTCCTACTCCTACCGGGAGTAGGACTCCCCCCCCATTCCTATTCCTAATAGGATTCCTCGAGAGAGAGAGAGGGAGAAGGGGGCCGGCCACCTCTCCTAGTCCTAATAGGACTAGGGGAGGGGGGAGGCACGCAGCCCACCTTGGGCTGCCCCTTTCACCTTTCCACTAAGGCCCAATAAGGCCCATTTGGTTCCCGGGGGGTTCCGGTAACCTCCCGGTACTCCGGTAAAATTCCCGATTTCACCCGGAACACTTCCGATGTCCAAACATAGGCTTCCAATATATCAATCTTTATGTCTCGACCATTTCGAGACTCCTCGTCATGTCCGTGATCACATCCGGGACTCCGAACAACCTTCGATACATCAAAATGTATAAACTCATAATAACTGTCATCGTAACGTTAAGCGTGCGGACCCTACGGTTCGAGAACAATGTAGACATGACCGAGACACGTCTCCGGTCAATAACCAATAGCGGG
The DNA here is from genome assembly GCA_034509565.1 of Triticum monococcum. Lineage (NCBI taxonomy): Eukaryota > Viridiplantae > Streptophyta > Magnoliopsida > Poales > Poaceae > Triticum > Triticum monococcum. Next base: position 706,425,106 of record CM067847.1, read on the forward strand.
ACCTGGATGCCCATATTGGCTCCTACATATTCTACGAAGATCTTTATCGGTCAGACCGCATAACAACATACGTTGTTCCCTTTGTCATCGGTATGTTACTTGCCCGAGATTCGATCGTCGGTATCCAATACCTAGTTCAATCTCGTTACTGGCAAGTCTCTTTACTCATTCCGTAATACATCATCTCACAACTAACATCTTAGTTATAATGCTTGCAAGGCTTATGTGATGTGTATTACCGAGAGGGCCCAGAGATACCTCTCCGACAATCGGAGTGACAAACCCTAATCTCGAAATACGCCAACCCAACATCTACCATTGGAGACACCTGTAGTACTCCTTTATAATCACCCAGTTACGTTGTGACGTTTGGTAGTACCCAAAGTGTTCCTCCGGCAAACGGGAGTTGCATAATCTCATAGTCATAGGAACATGTATAAGTCATGAAGAAAGCAATAGCAACATACTAAACGATCGGGTGCTAAGCTAATGAAATGGGTCATGTCAATCAGATCATTCAGCTAATGATGTGACCTCGTTAATCAAATAACAACTCTTTGTTCATGGTTAGGAAACATAACCATCTTTGATTAACGAGCTAGTCAAGTAGAGGCATACTAGTGACACTCTGTTTGTCTATGTATTCACACATGTATTATGTTTTCGGTTAATACAATTCTAGCATGAATAATAAACATTTATCATGATATAAGGAAATTAATAATAACTTTATTATTGCGTCTAGGGCATATTTCCTTCACCAGCCCATCCTCAAATTCATGGTGAACAAAGAGCTGCCAATTGATGAGATCTCGGCTCGACAAGTACAATGCCAGGCAGTAGCATACAGCATAGTCAATAGAGAGCTCGTAAGGCGCAGTGTCACTTGTGTTTACCAGCGCTATGTGGAGCCAGAGCAAGGCCAAGCAATTCTCAAGGACATCCATCAAGGCGAGTGTGGCCACCATGCGGCTTCGAGAGCACTCGTCGCCAAAGCTTTCCGCCATGGCTTCTTCTGGCCGACTGCTCTTGAAGATGCCAAGTCTTTGGTCCAAAAATGCAAGGGGTGCCAGAAGTTCCGCTCTAAGCCTCATCAGCCGGCTTCTGCACTCAAGACTATTCCCATTGCCTGGCCCTTTGCTGTTTGGGGCCTGGACATGGTCGGACCATTCAAGACGGCACGAGGCAGTTTGACTCACTTACTTGTCGCAGTGGACAAGTTCACCAAGTGGATATAAGCAAAACCAATCAAGAGTTTGAATGGTCCGACCGCTGTGACCTTCATCTCCGACATCACAACTTGGTACGGCATACCGCACAACATCATCACCGACAACGGCACAAACTTTGCCAAAGGTGCCTTGGCCCGTTTCTGCGCGACGCAGCGCATCTGACTGGACTTAGCGTCTGTTGCCCATCCGTAGTCCAACGGCCTGGTAGAGCGAGCAAACGGCCTAATCCTGTCCGGCATCAAGCCTCGGTTGGTCGAGCCACTGGAGCACTCGGCAGGCTGCTGGCTTAACGAGTTGCTAGCCGTCCTTTGGAGCCTGCGCACGACTCGAAACAAGTCAACCAGTTTCACTCCCTTCTTCCTCCTCTACGGTGCCGAAGCCGTCATCCCAACGGACATAGAGTTCGACTCCCCCCGAATCACGATGTACACCGAGGAGGAAGTGGAGGAAGCACGTCAAGACAGCGTCGATCTGCTGGAAGAGGGCCGGCTGTTGGCACTCAGCCGGTCCAGCATCTACCAACAGATCCTACGCCGATACTAAAATCGAAAGGTCACGTGCAAAGGCTTCCTCGGAGTCCTCCTCACCCTCGAGCTCTGGGGGGAGTTCTTCTCCAAGCTCGGCACCCAGGCTGCAGGCGTGCCGGCACAATGCGGCGCTTTCATCATCGTGTGGAGATTGGGGGCCAACAACACCTTCCCCACCATCAAGCTGATAAAGTCGGTGAAGATGTGGCAGCGCTCATACTTCTACGTCAAGAGCGTCTTTGCGAGGGGCGATTGGGTCAACCTGCCGGCTTTCGAAGCCGGCCCGCCGGTTGGGAGACTGCCCAACTGGTCGTACCGGGCCAAGTCACTGACGCCTGCGGGAGCCGGCGCCGTCGCGCGACTCTGAGTGCTGACGCGGTCGGAGGGATTGACTAGTCCAGACCTGCTGGCCGCCTTCGTGGCGCGCCGAATTCTCCCGCTCCAAGGTCACCCCCACATGATATGCCAAATGAGCGGGCACTGTGATCCGAGTCGGATGTGCACCAAGGACATGCCTCACGAGGAGGTGGCCTACATGGTGAACTACCTCTCGGACAGCAAGCTCCTGGAGGATTGGCGGTTCAGCAAGGAGCCGTACTCTCGCGCCAACCCCCCGCCCATAGTGCGTTTCCTTTTTCCTTCTTTCTTTGAATTGTCTTCTTTCTTGCTGAGTTTATCTTGTCCGACCTGACCAGTCGGCTTTGGTCAGAATCCCCTCCTCTATCCATCAGCCGGTACCGCGGGGCCAGCCCGCGAGTTCCTCGCCGACCGGGCAGAGAGCGACGTCGATGACCCCGATCTGGGGGCGGCGGCTTTGGAAGATGATGCCGAGGGAGGAGGCGGCCCGCGGCTCGGGGCCAGCCTAGAGGACTGGCCTGATGATGATGAGGAGGTCGCCCCCGCCATCGGCCAGGAGCCAGCCACCCTGGCGTGGGCTCTTCTATCGCGCCGGGTGCTCCAGGTGGCGGGAAGAAGCATAGGGCCGTGTCGACCTTGTTCGGTTGTCGGCCGAAGAAGCCCAAGAGTTCGGCTGCGGTGACCCGGCGGGACGAGGCGGTCGCGAAGGCCATCCGCTTCCGTAAGGAAGTGAAGAAGTCGCCACTGGTCTCCGCGTGAGTATTCCGTCTCGATGCTTTATTCTTTCTTTGTGGCTTTGTCTGAGTATTTTACTAGCTTCCCTTGCTTCAGGGTTCCCCTCACTCTTGAGAGGGTCGTCGCCGCCTCCGTCATGGGGTCAGCGGAGAAGTCCACTACCACTTGGCGGATTGATCCCCCGCCGACCTCTGGGAGGCGATGGAGCGGAATGCGCAGGAGAAGCGCAACGAGGAAGAGGCCGCCCGCCTGGAGAAGGTGGAGGCCGACAAGGCGGAGGCCTCCGCCAAGAAGAAGCTGGCCGAGGCTGAAGCCGTCGCCGCGATGAAGCGGCAGGCTGAGGAGGCCGCGCACCGCCAATCGGCGGTGTTTGTCACCCCGCTGAACTCTGCGCCGCCGCCTCCGGAGTTCACGGGGCAGACTGGGGAAGCGGGCGGCGAGAACCCCATCCTGCAGAGGGAAGGTGGCGACTCCTCCACGCCGGACGTAATCGTTCCGCCGCCACCTCCACCGCCGTCTAGGGGCGTGCAAGGCGAATAGCCGGCGGACCCGCCGGTGCCGCCGACTGAAGATGAGGCCGTGGTGAGGCTACTCCTTCAAGTCGGCTCGCCACGCACCGCCGTCTCGAGAAGGCGACTTCGGCGCCACGCCCCCTGGAGACCGGCACCACCAGCTCGGCGATCCCAGACGCCGAAGCGACAAGCGCCGCGCCCATTGGGTGGGTGCGAGGAGGCGGCACGGGGCCGCTGAACCAGGCGCTTCTGGACGTCCAGACGAAGCTGCGAGCTGAGGGTGACGCGATTTAGAATTGCACCAAGGCGTACCTGGCGTCGCGAGTAGCCGTCCGGGTATGCTTTCTCTTTGGTCCACTTTTTTTCTTGTTTTTGTTCCTCTCTGTGGGGGCGCGCCAGCACACCCACTGGGTGTAGTCATCGAGTTTCGGGCCGGCTGCTAAGCAGGCGGCCCGGAACTCCAATTGGTAAGTTCTGGGTACTAACTTTTGTCTGAAATACTTTGTCGCAGGACTATCACAACCTCCGCGTTAGTGCCTTCAACCACAACGTTGAAGAGCTGGGCAAGCGGACCGTCGACTTGTCAGAGAGCCGGAGTGAGTTCTTTTCCTTCTTTGCGGGGGCGCGCTGGTGCACCCGCAGGCTGTAGTCCCCGAGATTCAGGCCAACTGCTAAGCAGTCGGGCCGGATCTCCCCGACGACCTTCTTTTCTGATGACTTAATGCCTTCTTTCTTCCTTCTCTTCAGAAGCCAACGCTGTTCTTCAACAGCAGCTAAGCGAGGCCAACTCCGTGTTGCGCGCCAAGGGGGAAGAGTGCAGCAAGCTCGCCATAGACCACGATCTGCTGGCCACTCAATTGGCAGAGCAGAGGGAGCTGCTTGCGAAGACGCAGAAGGAGGTAGAAGAGGCGGAAACCGCCCTCCTGGCCGAGTTCGCGAGCGAGCGCTCCTCCTGGACTGACCGAGAGGCGATGCTGGCCTCCGGCTTCCATGAGATGGAAGACATCATTGATGGTGAGTTTCTTTACTTTCTTTCTTTGAGCTGCCGATTATAAATCGTGCCGACTCCTGGTTTTTGACTTGTTTCTTCGTTTCTTCCGTCTTGGCAGACTTCTTCCCTGGGCACTCGCAGGCTGCCATCCAAGCCACCGAGGCTGGCCGTGAAGGTCGGAGGGTGGAAGGTGCAGAGATCGCCACTGACGCCCCCCGAACCCTTGATGAGCATATCCTGAGCATCGAGGCTCGCCTTCGACCGACTCACCGGATGCTGCGCCGGCTTCAACGTGTCGGCACCCAGGCGATTGCTTCCATGTGGCCGGACATGCAGGCTCCGCGCACCCCCGGTCGGACTGCCGACTGGCTGGAGGTCGCGGCTGGTCGTCTTGAAGCCTGGAAATGTTCCTCGGCCCGAGCTGGAGCGTGCCGGGCCTTGGAGTTCGTCAAGGCGTGGTATCCGGGGCTGGACCTAGACCGGTTGGCCACACTCCGGTCAGAGGCCCAGCCGGAGCTGGCAGCTGCGGAAAACGCCCTCGTCAAGCGTGCGGCAGCGATCGCCGAGTACACCGACACCAGCATCTTCGTCCCCGAGCGGTCTGAAGACGGCAAGGAGGTACCGCCGGAGTGGTTCGGCATGAACCCTGACTACGGCGAGGACTCGGTGGAGGTGATCGGTTCCAGCGCCGAGGAGGAAGGCGAGGCGGAGGACGGAGGCGAGGCGGAAGAACCAGAAGATGGAGCGGACGGCCAGCCTTAGCTGGACCGTGCCTCCAGCAACGAGCCGCGTGCGACTGAGCCGACCGCCGCCGGAGGCGATCGAACCGAGACTGCCCAGCCGGCCGCCCCAATGCCTGACGCTGCCGTCTCCTCCGACCCTCCGAATCCGTCTGCCGCATCTTAGGCTGCTGCCTTATCTTTATTTTATCTACTTTAGTAGTCTCTGAAGAACTTGTTAATTCACACAATTCCACCCATGGGGTGTATTTTGAACTTCTGCTCGAAGATTCGGCCAGGGGCCTATGTTATGTAAATATTTATCCGCATTCTATCTTTTCTTGCTCATTGCTCTTTTGGCTTTTTTCCTTTGCCGCTTTCCCTTAGTTGCCTGTCTTGCTAGTCGGACAGCCGCTCTGTGGACTGCCGTTGGATCAAATGCTTGGCTACTTTGGGAAGGCAAGTACTTAGCCGTTTTAGAGTTTTTTAGCAAGTTGAATAGAAGGCGGTGAGCCGACTGCTTAATAGTCGGTCTGCGAAATAAAAAAGGAAGGCTGGAAGCCGACTTAAGCTATGTTTTATGCTTTGAGTCCTTAGCCATTTTTCATGCGAACGCCCATTCTACCTTACTCCTGCCCACCATACAGTCGCTCTGTGAGCTGCAGCTTCTGATAGGAGATGGCTTAGGCGCCACACACTACTTGTCCGGCTGCAGGAAGCATTTCATAGTGCAAGGCGGCAAGTCCCCGGGCCGACCTGTCGAGCCCAGTGCCAAGCGGCATAACAAAGAGTAACATACTCGTAGGCATCAATTTTATCATATAGACAAAAGAGGGCAGTCCCCGAGCTCGTCTCGAGGGGCCCCGAAGTCTTGGTGCTTTAATACAAAAGGTAGTGTGGTACATACTGCATCAACTGTAAAATCTTCAGAGGAGATTTGCATTCCATGGCCGCTCTGTCTCCTTGCCGGAGTCGTCCCTCTTGCGTGGTCGGGGCTTCTGAGCGTCAATCAGGTAGTAGGAGTCGTTGCCTAGCACTTTGCTGATGATGAAAGGGCCTTCCCAAGGTGCCGACAGCTTGTGCTGGTCGGCTGTTCGCTGGATCAGCCGGAGCACAAGGTCGCCTTCTTGGAAAGATCTTGGCTTGACCTTCCTGTTGTAGTATCGGCGCAGGCTCTGCTGGTAGATGCTGGACCGGCTGAGTGCCAACAGCCGGCCCTCTTCCAGCAAATCGACGTCGTCTGGACGTGCTTCTTTTGCTTCCTCCTCGGTGTACATTGTGACTCGCGGGGAGTCAAACTCTATGTCCGTTGGGATGACGGCTTCGGCACCGTAGATGAGGAAGAAAGGCGTGAAGCCGGTTGACTTGTTTGGAGTCGTGCGCAGACTCCAAAGGACGGCTGGCAACTCATCGAGCCAGCAGCCAGCCGAGCGCTCCAAAGGTTCGACCAGCCGGGGCTTGATGCCGGACAAGATGAGGCCGTTTGCTCGCTCCACCTGGCCATTTGACAATGGATGGGCGACGGTCGCTAGGTCTAGTCGGATGCCCTGTGTTGCGCAAAAATGGGCCAAGGCGCCTTTGGCAAAATTTGTGCCGTTGTCGGTGATGATGCTGTGTGGTATGCCATACCGAATTGTGATATCGGAGATGAAAGTCACGGTAGTCGGACCGTTCAGTTTCTTGATTGGCTTCGCTTCTATCCACTTGGTGAACTTGTCCACTGCGACAAGTAAGTGAGTTAAGCCACCTCGTGCTGTCTTGAATGGTCCCACCATGTCTAGACCCCAAACTGCGAAAGGCCAGGTAATGGGGATGGTCTTGAGTAAAGAAGCCGGCTGGTGCGGCTTGGAGCTAAACTTTTGGCACCCTTTGCATTTTTGGACCAATTCCTTGGCCTCTTCTAAGGCAGTCGGCCAGAAGAAACCATGTCGAAAGGCTTTTGCGACGAGTGCTCTTGAAGCCGCATGGTGGCCGCACTCGCCTTGATGGATGTCTTTGAGAATTGCTTGGCCTTGCTCTGGCGCTACGTAGCGCTGGTAGACACCAGTGATGCTGCGCCTAACCAGCTCTCTATTGACTATGGTGTAGGCTGCCGCTCGGCATTGTACTTGTCGAGCTGAGGTCTCATCAGTCGGCAGCTCTTTGCTCACCAGGAATTTGGGGATGGGCTGGGCCCATGAGGGTGCTGCTATTTCTTCGACTGCCAGAACCGTGACTTGGATGAGGGCGGCTGGGCTGGGAGGCGGTGGGTTGGAGTCAACAACCGCTTGCTGGATTAATGAAGTCCCTGAGCCGACTGGTGGAGCCCTCGGGCCGAGTTCTGGAGTCTTCGGGTTGGCCGCCGCAGTCCCCGGGCCGGCCTTGACTGTGGTGACTTTGGAGCCATCTGCTAAAATCCCCGTACCATCTGCCGGGGTTCTGGAGTCGGATCCGACTTCTTCGGGAGGAGCCGGCACGAAGATGGAGTCTGATTCTGGTGAAGGCTTGACAGACGGCTTGAGGAGGCGCTGAAGGGCGACGCCAGATGGTATTGCTTGGCGGGTAGAGCCGATTCGTGCCAGGGCGTCTAGTTGGTCGTTGTCGTTTCTTGGCACATGGAGGAACTCGCACCCCTCGAAATATCCACTGAGTTGCTGCACGAGGAAACGGTAACTCGCCATGTTTGCATCTTTGGCGTCCCAGTCGCCAGATGACTGTTGGACCACTAATTCCGAGTCGCCATAACACAGGATCCGGTGAATGCCAAGTTCTTTGGCAAGCCGGAGCCCGTGAATGAGCGCCTCGCACTCGGCGACGTTGTTGGAGGCGGCAAAATGGATTTGCAGTGCGTATTTGAGCTTGTCGCCTTTAGGGGAAGTGAGGACGACGCCGGCTCCCAAGCCGGTGCGCATCTTGGAGCCGTCGAAATGCATCCACCAATGGGTGGAGTCGGGCGCTGGAGGTAGGTACTGGGTCTCGGCCCAGTCGACGAGGAAGTCGACCAGTGCTTGCGACTTGATGGCGGTGCGGGGCTGGTAGTGGATGGTGTAGGGAGCCAGCTCTATGGCCCACTTGGCCACTCGGCCAGAAGCATCTCGGCTTCCAATGATCTCGGCAAGTGGGGCCGTGCAGACCACAGTGATTGGATGCTCTTGAAAGTAAGGCTTCAATTTCTTGGCAGTAAAGTGCACACCATAGCACATCTTCGGGTAGTGGGGATAGTTTTGCTTGGAGGCCGACAGTACTTCACTCAGGTAATATACCGGTCTCTGGACAGGTAATGCCTTGCCTTCCTCCTTGCGTTCCACTACAATGACTGTGCTGACTACCCGGCTGGTGGCGGCGATGTACAGGAGCATAGGTTCCCTAGGAGTCGGAGCCGCCAGAACGGGTGGAGTAGTCAGCATCTTCTTCAACTGGAGAAAAGCTTCGTCCGCCTTGTGGTTCCATTCAAAGAAAGTGGTCTTCTTCATGAGTTGGTATAAGGGGAGAGCTTTCTTTCCCAGCCGACTAATGAATCGGCTGATGGACGCCAAGCAGCCGGTGAACTTTTGTACGTCCAGCAGTCGGCTGGGTACCTCCATCCTCTCAATGGCCTTGATCTTTACAGGGTTGCACTCTATGCCACGTTCAGAGACTAGGAAGCCAAGGAGTTGGCCGGCTGGTACTCTAAAGACGCACTTCTCAGGGTTGAGCTTGATCTGGAATCGGTGCAAGTTCTCAAAGGTCTCCTTGAGGTCTTCCAGTAGTGTTCCATGCTTTTCCGTCTTCACCACCACATCGTCCACGTAGACGTGGGCGTTTCTGCCGAGTTGCTTGAGGATGCACTTCTGCATGCAACGCTGAAAGGTGGCGCCAGCATTCCTCAAGCCGAACGTCATGGTGAGGTAGCAGAAGGCTCCAAACGGCGTGATGAAGGCGGCCTTCAGTCTGTCAGCCGGGTTCAGGTTGATCTGGTGATATCCTGAATATGCATCCAAAAAGCTCAACAGCTCGCATCCGGCTATGGAGTCTATCACCTGATCAATTCTTGGCAAAGCAAACGGGTCCTTGGGGCAGGCTTTGTTGAGGCTCGTGTAGTCAATACACATTCGCCACTGCTTGTTCTTCTTTAGTACCAGGACCGGGTTGGGTAGCCACTCTGGAAAGGACACTTCCATAATGAAGCCGGCTGCTAGGAGCTGGGCTATTTCTTCTCCGACAACTCTTCTCTTCTCTTCTGTTAGTCTGCGTAGGGGCCGCCTGACCGGCTTTGCATCAGATCGGACATGTAGCTTGTGCTCGGCGAATTCCGTCGGTACACCTGGCATGTCTTTGGGGGACCATGCGAAGTTGTCCTGACTCTCACAAAGGAAATCGATGAGCTCGCCTTCCTATTTGCTATCGAGGTTTGCGCCTACGACAGCATACCTCTCTGGGTGCTCCGGATCCAAGGGTATCTTCTTTGTCTCCTTGGCTGGCTTGAACGAACCCTCAGCCTCCGACTCCTTTGGGTTGGGCGATACCTCTAGCTGCTTGTCGGCCATCGCCACAACCTATTCAAGGAGCCGCTTCTCGGCCGCAATTATCAGGGACTCGGCTAGCCGACTCCTCTTAGCCGCACAGGCAGACAACTTCCGGTAGTCACCGGCTATGGTCAGAATCTCCCTGGAACTGGGCATCTTCATTTTGAGGTAGGCATAGTGGGGGACCGCCATGAACTTGGCTAAGGCGGGTCGGCCAAGTAGTGCATGGTATCGGCTCTCAAGGTCCACCACCTCAAACCAAACTGACTCTCGGCGGAAGTGATCTTTGTCTCCGAAGAGGACGTCCATTAGGATCTTGCCGATTGGTGAGCAGGAAAGCCCTGGAACAATGCCGTGGAACACAGTCCGGCTGTTCTGAAGCTGTCTTTGCTTGATTCCTAATTTCTCCATGGTGTCCTTGTACAGGATGTTAATGCTGCTGCCTCCGTCTATCAGGACTCGCGAGAAACGAGCAGCTCGTCTATCCGTGCCAAAGGTGGCATCCAAGACCAAGGCATAAGAGCCCGGACTCGGCATCACCACTGGGTGATCAGCCCTGCTCCAGCTGATAGGCTTTTCGGACCAGTGCATGAACTCTGGCATCTCTGATGCTACTGCATTCACCTCTTGTCGCTGCAGTCGCCTGCTGCGTCGATCATCAGCCATACTGGTAAACACCACATAGGATCCGTGTTCTTCGGGTTATTTGTCTTGTACTGCGCCGACTGGCCTGACAGCCGACTGCTGGGGCGGCGGCTGCTGCCCAGCAGGCGGGGGAGGTAGGAGGCCGTCTCCTTTGGTGATCCTGGTGAGCCAGTGGTACTTCTGGGTGGTGTGATTCGACGGCTTCGCGCCGCTATGGAACTTGCAAGGACCATCCAGGGTTTGCTCGTATGAGAAGGCCGGCAACCAGTTTGGTTGGCCACCTTTCTGTCGCTTGGGTGGAGACTGCCCATTCGGCCGCTGGTCTTCAACTGTTGCGACCTGCCGGCTTTTGGAAGCCAGCTGCGGGGCCTTGCGCTTGTGGTCGTTCTGCTGTTGCTGCCGACTGGCATCTCCCGTCGGAGTTCTTGGAGCTTGAGGGGCCACTTTACCAGTTGCGCTAACTTGAATCTCCGCCTTCATGGAGGAGTCGGCCGTGGCGTACTTGTCTGCTATGATTAGCAGCTTGTCGAGGGTTTCCGGCTCGTCGCAGAGGAGCTTGTGCTTGAGGAGGGTGCCTTCTCTGCACCCGGCGGTGAAGTACTCGATAGCCAGCACCTCGTGCACGCCCTCGCAGGAGTTCCGAAGCTCGGCCCAACGCGTGAGGTAGTCGCGAGTCGACTCATCGGGACCTTGCATGCACAAGAAGAGATGACGAGGCTTGGGAGGACGCTTGTACGTGCTGGTGAAGTTGCGGACGAATGCTTCGGTGAAGTCGACCCAGCTGTTGATGCTGCGGGGCTTCAGGCTTTTCAGCCATGTCCGGGCCGTGCCCTGGAGCATGAGTGGAACGTATTTTATGGCGACACGCTTGTTGCCATTCGCTATGCTGACAGCCATGGAGTAGTCGACTAGCCAGTCTTCCGGCTTCACGGAGCCGGTGTACTTGGGCGTATCTCTTGGGAGCATGAACCCTTTGGGAAAGGGCTCGTCTCGAATGCGGGGCCCGAAACAAGGCGGACCCAACTCGTCTTCTTCTTCCAGCGCCGGGAATCGGTGAAGCCGGTCGATCCGGTGGCGGGCGTCGTTTTCCCCAACTCCCTCTCGGCGGCCAAGGCAGTCGCCAAGAGTCAGATGATCAACGGGTGGCGGGGAGACTCACCTTTCCCTGCGAGGAGGAGGAGGCGGACAGTCGTCCCGTCGTTCTACTGCTCTAGGGCGGCCGTCTCAGTTGCGCTCTATGGTAATGTGAGTCCGACTGTGGCTGACAGTCGGATCCTTGTCCTTTCTTCCTCGGGCGCCGCCAGTCGGCGTTCGAGATGTCGCGCCTTGGTCTCGGTGAAGGTCGTCGTTGTGCCACTGCGGCGCCTCTGTGCGGCAGCCGGCCTCGTTCTGCGCGGCAGCCGCGTCGAGGAGCCGCTGGACTCGCTCCATCATCAGGCGGCGCTCTTCGCCTTCGAAATTGTCCAGCTCGTCCGCCGCCGCCTGGGTGGCTCGAATGTTCTCCGCAGGTGTAGCGTACACAGGGCGACTTGCCCCGTACAGGTTGGCGATGGCTACGCCGCGCTGCTGGATCGTGCCAAGGCGGTTGGGCCCAGCTGGGGCTGGCGAGCCACCAACAGCGCGATCCATCTCCCGCTGGTAGGCTTCTAACAAGCGTCTCATGCTAGACAGCTTCTTCGCGCCTTCGACCAGCTGAAGGCGGCGCGCCTCCAACGTCTCCACGTCAGCATCTTCTGGAATGGGCGCAGTCAGGTCTTGCAGTGCCGCGCCAAGCGGGTCATGCGCTCCTCCGCCGGAGGGCTCGCCATGACTGATGACGAGCACCTCGGTGACGGTGCTTCCGTCGCTCTCCGCGCGAGGGAGAGGCTCGTCGTAGACCACCATGTTGGTGGGGAACGCGTCGAGTGACGCGGTGTCGGAGTCGACCAGCATCGGGTCGGTGGAGCCTACATGCTCCAAGTCCACGGCAGGCTCACCGGCGACGTGGAGCTGGTCGAGGAGGCCCGCGAGGAGGCTCTCGGGGCCGCCCGTTCCTGCGTCGGATGCAGGTTCGTCGGAGATGCGAACCTCGCCGACATGTTCGGCGAGGCGGCTAGCTGCGCAGGCAATCTCAACGCCGTGCAGCGCGTCGGCGCAAACTCCGTCTGGCGTGCCTGGCTGGCTGCGCTCGCCGGGGAGGAAAAGGGTTCCTGTCCAGAACAGGTCTCCGGATGACGGTGCACCAGGCCCCATGGTGGGCGCCAAATGTCGGGGGTTGGGTGCGACATATGCCAAAGGATGGCTTATCATGGTGGGGGTGAGTAGAATGTCACCGGTGCCTGGAAACGGGATGAGGCATAGACATGCACGCCGGCGAATCCCAGCTTTAGGGCTCTCCGGGGAGATAATACCCCTACTGCTGCTCTGCGGGGTCTCCGCATGATCACTATGGCCAAGTGTTTACACAATTGCTCCTTGAGCTGTTTTCTGGAGGTAGGAGAGGGCAAGGCTAGCTCTCTCCCTTCTATATGATCTGGTCTAGAGCTAATGGATTTCCCCCTTTGCATGGGTGCCCTCGGGGGTTTATATAGGCCTACCCCAGGGGTACAATGGAAATCTGGCTGGACGCGGGCCCAACTGTCAGTGTCTTCGGCCTCCGTCTTCTCCGTCGACTGTTGGAGCCCGCCGACTAGTGGGCCCCGCCAACTGGCTAGGTACGGAGCCGACAGGCCGCGTCCGCCGCTGGCGGGTCTTGCCGGCTGCTGATTACTGTAGCCGTGCTTCTAATGACGCGGGCTTGGTCATGGAGTCGTGGCAACAGCCCCACCGCCTGGCGGGCGATCACTATTGCCACTCTCCGTCACATCTGATTAATGACGCGTTGGCCCCGGGGGAGGATCTGGCCGACTCTCGGGGCCTACTCACAATGGGTCCGATTAGGGAGCGCACTTGCCGTCTCCTAGGGTCTCATTGGCTGGTGGGACCCGCCGCCCCAGGGTCATACAGACAGGCCATCGTGGGTGCAGGATTCGGTCCTTTGGTGCTGATGTCAGGGCCGGCACGGCAACAGTGCCACGCCACATGGAGATCTTCCCGGGTACGGCGTGCTGTAGCCATGCCTGCCGCTGGTAAGGGGTGGGAGTGGGCTTGACTGTAGCCACTCCCCGTCCCGTCCCTCTTGATGGGGGCATGGGGTTTGTTGGAGTCGCGGGTCGACTCCCCAAAGCCGGCTCCTCTGGAAGTCGCCAGTCAGGAGTCGGCTTATCCTAAAGTCGTCCTCGGGACTCGGCCGCGAGTGGGCAGTCGGCTGCCTTGCCGCCGACTTCTCAGAAGGCCGCTCTTCGTCCTGGGGTCTTGAGGGGCGCAGCCTGCCCCGATGTCTTGAAAGGTTCTGGGGCTCGGGTTAGCCTACCCGTGGCCCATTACTCCGACACATATACTCAGAATGTCTGGGTACCACAACCACTTGACTCAGCTGGGAGTTAATCTTCTTGATGATAGTGTGATTGACAGAGTTCTTCAATCACTGCCACCAAGCTACAAGAGCTTCGTGATAAACTATAATATGCAAGGGATGGATAAGACGATTCTCGAGCTCTTCGCAATGCTAAAGGCTGCAGAGGTAGAAATCAAGAAGGAGCATCATGTTTTGATGGTCAACAAGACCACTAGTTTCAAGAAAAAGGGTAAAGGGAAGAAGGGGAACTTCAAGAAGAATGGCAAGAAAGTTGCTGCTCAAGGGAAGAAGCCCAAGTCTGGACCTAAGCCTGAGACTGAATGCTTCTACTCCAAAGCGACTTGTCACTGGAAGTGGAACTGCCCCAAGTATTTGGCGGAGAAGAAGGATGGCAAAGTGAAGGTATATTTGATATACATGTTATTTATGTGTACCTTACTAATGCTCACAGTAGCGCCTGGGTATTTGATATTGGTTCCGTTGCTAATATTTGTAACTCGAAACAGGGGCTATGGATTAGGCTAAGATTGGCTAAGGACAAGGTGAGAATGCGCGTGGGAAATGGTTCCAAAGTCGATGTGATCGCCGTCAGCACGCTACCTCTACATCTACCTTCGGGATTAGTTTTAGACCTAAATAATTGTTATTTGGTGCCAGCGTTGAGCATGAACATTACATCTGGATCTTGTTTGATGCGAGGCGGTTATTCATTTAAATCAGAGAATAATGGTTGTTCTATTTATATGAATAATATCTTTTATGGTCATGCACCCTTGATGAGTGGTCTGTTTTTACTAAATCTTCATAGTATTGAAGCCAAAAGATGCATAGTTGATAATGATAGTTCGAGATGAGCTCTTTGTCACCTCCATAAACAAGAAACATATCCTTAGACCTTTTCAGGTATTTCAAGATGTTCTTGACCGCTATACAGTGATCCACTCCTTACTTTGGTACCTCCCTGCTAAACTAATAGCAAGGCACACATTAGGTCTGGTACACAACATTGCCAACATGATAGAGCCTATGGCTGAAGCATAGGCAACATCTTTCATTTTCTCTCTATCTTCTGCAGTGGTCGGGCATTGAGTCTTACTCAACTTCACACCTTGTAACACAGGTAAGAACCCTTTCTTTGCCTGATCCATTTTGAACTTCTTCAAAACATTGTCAAGGTATGTGCTTTGTGAAAGTCCAATTAAGCGTCTTGATCTATCTCTATAGATCTTGATGCCTAATATGTAAGCAGCTTCACCGATGTCTTTCATTGAAAAACTCTTATTCAAGTATCCTTTTATGCTATCCAGAAATTCTATATCATTTCCAATCAACAATATGTCATCCACATATAATATTAGAAATGCTACAGAGCTCCCACTCACTTTCTTGTAAATACAGTATTCTCCAAAAGTCTGTATAAAACCATATGCTTCGATCACAATATCAAAACGTTTATTCCAACTCCGAGAGGCTTGCACCAGTCCATAAATGGATCGCTGGAGCTTGCACACTTTGTTAGCACCTTTTGGATCGATAAAACCTTCAGGTTGCATCATATACAACTCTTCTTCCAGAAATCCATTCAGGAATGCAGTCTTTACATCCATTTGCCAAATTTCATAATCATAAAATGCGGCAATAGCTAACATGATTCGGACGGACTTAAGCATCGCTACTGGTGACAAGGTCTCATCGTAGTCAACTCCTTGAACTTGTCAAAAACCTTTCTCAACAAGTCGAGCTTTGTAGACAGTAACATTACAATCAGTGCCTGTCTTCTTCTTGAAGATCCATTTATTTTCGATGGCCTGCCGATCATCGGGAAAGTCAACCAAATTCCACACTTTGTTCTCATACATGGATCCCATCTCAGATTACATGGCCTCAAGCCATTTTGCGGAATCTGGGCTCATCATCGCTTCCTCATAGTTCGTAGGTTCGTCATGGTCAAGTAACATGACCTCCAGAATACGATTACCGTACCACTCTGGTGCAGATCTTGCTCTGGTTGACCTACGAGGTTCGGTAGTAACTTGATCTGAAGTTTCATGATCATCATCATTAGCTTCCTCACTAATTGGTGTAGGTGTCACAAGAACCAGTTTTTGTGATGAACTACTTTCCAATAAGGGAGTAGGTACAGTTACCTCATCAAGTTCTACTTTCCTCCCACTCACTTCTTTCGAGAGAAACTCCTTCTCCAGAAAGGATCCATTCTTAGCAACGAATGTCTTGCCTTCGGATATGTGATAGAAGGTGTACCCAATAGTTTCCTTTGGGTATCCTATGAAGACACATTTCTCCGATTTGGGTTTGAGCTTATCAGGTTGAAACTTTTTCGCATAAGCATCGCAGCCCCAAACTTTAAGAAACGACAACTTTGGTTTCTTGCCAAACCATACTTCATAAGGTGTCGTCTCAATGGATTTAGATGGTGCCCTATTTAACGTGAATGCAGCCGTCTCTAAAGCATAACCCAAAAACGATAGCGGCAAATCAGTAAGAGACATCATAGGTCGCACCATATCTAGTAAAGTACGATTACGACGAGTTCAGACACAGCATTACGCTGTGGTGTTCCGGGTGGCGTGAGTTGCGAAACAATTCTGCATTGTTTCAAATGTAGGGCAAACTCGTAACTCAAATATTCTCCTCCATGACCAGATCGTAGAAACTTTATTTTCTTGTTACGATGATTTTTCACTTCACTCTGAAATTCTTTGAACTTTTGAAATGTTTCAGACTTATGTTTCATTAAGTAGATATACCCATATCTGCTCAAATAATCCGTGAAGGTGAGAAAATAACGATACCCGCCGCGAGCCTCAATATTCATCGGACCACATACGTCAGTATGTATGATTTCCAACAAATCTGTTGCTTGCTGCATAGTTCCGGAGAACAACGTTTTAGTCGTTTCGCCCATAAGGCACGGTTCGCAAGTACCAAGTGATTCATAATAAAGTGATTCCAAAAGTCCATCAGTATGGAGTTTCTTCATGCTTTTTATACCAATATGACCCAAACGGTAGTGCCACAAATAAGTTGCACTATCATTATCAACTCTGCATCTTCTGGCTTTAACATTATGAATATGTGTATCACTACTATCAAGATTTAACAAAAATAGACCACTCTTCAAGGGTGCATGACCATAAAAGATATTACTCATATAAATAGAACAACCATTATTCTCAGATTTAAATGAATAACCGTCTCGCATCAAACAAGATCCAGATATAATGTTCATGCTTAACTCTGGCACCAAATAACAATTATTTAGGTCTAAAACTAATCCCGAAGGTAGATGTAGAGGTAGCGTGCCGATGGCGATCACATCGACTTTGGAACCATTTCCCACACGCATCGTCGCCTCGTCCTTAGACGGTCTTTGCTTAATCCGTAGTCCCTGTTTCGAGTTGCAAATATTAGCAACAGAACCAGTATCAAATACTCAGGTGCTACTGCGAGCTCTGGTAGGGTAGACATCAATAACATGTATATCACATATACCTTTTTTCACCTTGCCATCCTTCTTATCCGCAAAATACTTGCGGCAGTTCCACTTCCAGTGACCAGTCTGTTTGTAGTAGAAGCACTCAGTCTGAAGCTTAGGTCCAGACTTGGGTTTCTTCTCCTGAGCAGCAATTTGTTTGCCGTTCTTCTTGAAGTTCCCCTTCTTCTTCCCTTTACCATTTTTCTTAAAACTGATGGTTTTGTTAACCATCAACACTTGATGCTCCTTTTTGATTTCTACCTCCGCAGCCTTTAGCATCGTGAAGAGCTCGGGAATTGTCTTATTCATCCCTTGCATATTATAGTTCATCATGAAGCTTTTGTAGCTTGGTGGCAGTGATTGAAGAACTTTGTCGATGACACTATCAATAGGAAGATTAACTCCCAGTTGAGTTAAGTGATTATGATACCCAGACATTTTGAGTATATGCTCACTGACAGAACTATTCTCCTCCATCTTGCAGCTATAGAACTTATTGGAGACTTCATATCTCTCAATCCGGGCATTTGCTTGAAATATTAACTTCAACTCCTGGAACATCTCATATGCTCCATGACGTTCAAAACATCGTTGAAGTCCCGGTTCTAAGTCGTAAAGCATGGCACACTGAACTATCGAGTAGTCATCAGCTTTACTCTGCCAGACATTCTTAACGTTATCAGCAGCATCTGCGGCAGGTCTGGCACCCAGCGGTGCTTTCAGGACGTAATTCTTCTGTGCAGCAATGAGGATAATCCTCAAGTTACGGAACCAGTCCGTGTAATTGCTACCATCATCTTTCAACTTTGCTTTCTCAAGGAACGCATCAAAATTCAACGGAACAACAACACGGGCCATCTATCTAGAACAACATAGATAAGAAAAATACTATCATGTACTAAGTTCATGATAAATTTAAGTTCAATTAATCATCTTACTTAAGAACTCCCACTTAGATAGACATCCCTCTAATCATCTAAGTGATCACATGATCCATATCAACTAAACCATAACTGGCCATCACGTGAAATTGAGTAGTTTTCAATGGTGAACATCATTATGTTGATCATATCTACTATATTATTCACGCTCGACCTTTCGGTCTCAGTGTTCCGAGGCCACATCTGCATATGCTAGGCTCGTCAAGTTTAACCCGAGTATTCCACGTGTGCAAAACTGGCTTCCACCCGTTGTATGTGAACGTAGAGCTTATCACACCGGATCATCACGTGGTGTCTCGGCACGACGAACTGTAGCAACCGTGCATACTCAGGGGGAACACTTGTACCTTGAAATTTAGTGAGAGATCATCTTATAATGCTACCGCCGAATTAAGCAAAATAAGATGCATAAAGGATAAACATCACATGCAATCAATATAAGTGATATGATATGGCCATCATCTGTTGGGGAACGCATTAATTTCAAAATTTTCCTACGCACACACAAGATCATGGTGATGCACAGCAACGAGAGGGGAGAGTGTTGTCTACGTACCAACGCAGACCGACTGCGGAAGCGATCACACAACGTAGAGGAAGTAGTCGTACGTCTTCTTCCCGATCCGACCGATCCAAGCACCGTTACTCCGGCACCTCCGAGTTCTTAGCACACGTTCAGCTCGATGACGTTCCTCGGGCTCCGATCCAGCAAAGCGTCGAGGAAGAGTTCCGTCAACACGACGGCGTGATGACAATCTTGATGTACTACCGACGCAGGGCTTCGCCTAAGCACTACAACGGTATGATCGAGGTGGAATTTGGTGGCAGGGGGCACCGCACACGGCTAAGGAACGATCTCAAGGATCAAGTTGTGTGTCTATGGGGTGCCCCCTGCCCCCGTATATAAAGGCCAGGGGCAAGGGGGTCGGCCGGCTAGGAGGGAGGCGCAGGGAGGAGTCCCACTCCTACCGGGAGTAGGACTCCTTCCCCCAAATCCTATTCCTAATAGGACTCTTCGGGAGAAAGAGAAGAGAAGAGAAGAGAGGGGGGCCGGCCCCTTCTCCTAGTCCTAATAGGACTAGGGAAGGGGGGTTCGGCCGGCTAGCATGTGGGCTGCCCCTTCTCTCTTTTCCACTAAGGCCCAATAGGCCCATTTGCCTCCCGGGGGGTTCCGGTAACCCTCCCGGTAATCCGGTAAAATCCCTATTTCACCCGGAACACTTCCGGTGCCCAAACATAGGCTTCCAATATATCAATCTTTACGTCTCGACCATTTCGAGACTCCTCGTCATGTCCGTGATCTCATCCGGGACTCCGAACAACCTTCGGTACATCAAAATGCATAAACTCATAATAACTGTCATCGTAACGTTAAGCGTGCGGACCCTACGGTTCGAGAACAATGTAGACATGACCGAGACACGTCTCCGGTCAATAACCAATAGCGGGACCTGGATGCCCATATTGGCTCCTACATATTCTACGAAGATCTTTATCGGTCAGACCGCATAACAACATACGTTGTTCCCTTTGTCATCGTTATGTTACTTACCCGAGATTCGATCGTCGGTATCCAATACCTAGTTCAATCTCGTTACCGGCAAGTCTCTTTACTCGTTCCGTAATACATCATCTCACAACTAACTTATTAGTTGCGGTGCTTGCAAGGCTTATGTGATGTGCATTACCGAGAGGGCCCAGAGATACCTCTCCGACAATCGGAGTGACAAACCCTAATCTCGAAATACGCCAACCCAACATCTACCATTGGAGACACCTGTAGTACTCCTTTATAATCACCCAGTTACATTGTGACGTTTGGTAGTACCCAAAGTGTTCCTCCGGTAAACGGGAGTTGCATAATCTCATAGTTATAGGAACATGTATAAGTCATGAAGAAAGCAATAGCAACATACTAAACGATCGGGTGCTAAGCTAATGGAATGGGTCATGTCAATCAGATCATTCTACTAATGATGTGACCTCGTTAATCAAATAACAACTCCTTGTTCATGGTTAGGAAACATAACCATCTTTGATTAACGAGCTAGTCAAGTAGAGGCATACTAGTGACACTCTGTTGGTCTATGTATTCACACATGTATTATTTTTCCGGTTAATACAATTCTAGCATGAATAAGAAACATTTATCATGATGTAAGGAAATAAATAATAACTTTATTATTGCCTCTAGGGCATATTTCCTTCAGTCTCCCACTTGCACTAGAGTCAATAATCTAGATTACACTGTAATGATTCTAACACCCATGGAGCCTTGGTGCTGATCATGTTTTGCTCGTGGAAGAGGCTTAGTCAACGGGTCTGCAACATTCAGATCCATATGTATCTTGCAAATCTCCATGTCTCCCACCTGGACTAAATCCCGGATGGAGTTGAAGCGTCTCTTGATGTGTTTGGTCCTCTTGTGAAATCTGGATTCCTTTGCCAAGGCAATTGCACCAGTATTGTCACAGAAGATTTTCATTGGACCCGATGCACTAGGTATGACACCTAGATCGGATATGAACTCCTTCATCCAGACTCCTTCGTTTGCTGCTTCCGAAGCAGCTATGTACTCCGCTTCACATGTAGATCCCGCTACGACGCTTTGTTTAGAACTGCACCAACTGACAGCTCCACCGTTTAAAGTAAACACGTATCCGGTTTGCGATTTAGAATCGTCCGGATCAGTGTCAAAGCTTGCATCAACGTAACCTCTTACGGTGAGCTCTTTGTCACCTCCATATACGAGAAACATATCCTTAGTCCTTTTCAGGTATTTCAGGATGTTCTTGACCGCTGTCCAGTGATCCATTCCAGGATTACTTTGGTACCTCCCTGCTAAACTTATAGCAAGGCACACATCAGGTCTGGTACATAGCATTGCATACATGATAGAGCCTATGGCTGAAGCATAGGGAACATCTTTCATTTTCTCTCTATCTTCTGCAGTGGTCGGGCATTGAGTCTTACTCAATTTCACACCTTGTAGCACTGGCAAGAACCCTTTCTTTGCTTGATCCATCTTGAACTTCTTCAAAATTTTGTCAAGGTATGTGCATTGTGAAAGTCCAATTAAGCGTTTTGATCTATCTCTATAGATCTTTATGCCTAATATGTATGCAGCTTCCCCGAGGTCTTTCATCGAAAAACTTTTATTCAAGTATCCCTTTATGCTATCCAGAAATTCTATATCATTTCCAATTAGCAATATGTCATCCACATATAATATCAGAAATGCTACAGAGCTCCCACTCACTTTCTTGTAAATACAGGCTTCTCCAAAAGTCTGTATAAAGCCAAATGCTTTGATCACACTATCAAAGCGTTTATTCCAACTCCGAGATGCTTGCACCAGTCCATAAATGGATCGCTGGAGTTTGCATACTTTGTTAGCTCCTTTTGGATCGACAAAACCTTCTGGTTGTACCATATACAACTCTTCTTCCAGAAATCCATTCAGGAATGCAGTTTTGACATCCATTTGCCATATTTCATAATCAAAAAATGCGGCAATTGCTAACATAATTCTGACGGACTTAAGCATCGCTACGGGTGAGAAGGTCTCATCGTAGTCAACCCCTTGAACTTGTCGAAAACCTTTTGTGACAAGTCGAGCTTTATGGACAGTAACATTACCGTCAGCATCAGTCTTTTTCTTGAAGATCCATTTATTCTCAATTGCTTGCCGATCATCGGGCAAGTCAACCAAAGTCCATACTTTGTTCTCATACATGGATCCCATCTCAGATTTCATGGCCTCAAGCCACTTTTCGGAATCTGGGCTCACCATCGCTTCTTCATAGTTCGCAGGTTCATCATGATCTAGCATCATGACTTCCAGAACTGGATTACCGTACCACTCTGGTGCGGATCTCACTCTGGTTGATCTACGTGGTTCAGTAGTATCTTGTTCTGAAGCTTCATGATCATCATCATTAGCTTCCTCACTGATTGGCATAGGTGTCGCAGAAACAGTTTTCTGTGATGTACTATTTTCCAATAAGGGAGCAGGTACAGTTACCTCGTCAAGTTCTACTTTCCTCCCACTCACTTCTTTCGAGAGAAACTCCTTCTCTAGAAATGATCCATTCTTAGCAACGAATGTCTTGCCTTCGGATCTGTGATAGAAGGTATACCCAACAGTTTCCTTTGGGTATCCTATGAAGACACATTTCTCCGCTTTGGGTTCGAGCTTATCAGGTTGAAGCTTTTTCACATAAGCATCGCAGCCCCAAACTTTAAGAAACGACAACTTTGGTTTCTTGCCAAACCATAGTTCATAAGGCGTCGTCTCAACGGATTTTGATGGTGCCCTATTTAACATGAATGCGGCCGTCTCTAAAGCATAACCCCAAAACGATAGCGGTAAATCAGTAAGAGACATCATAGATCGCACCATATCTAGTAAAGTACGATTACGACGTTCGGACACACCATTACGCTGTGGTGTTCCGGGTGGCGTGAGTTGCGAAACTATTCCACAATTTTTCAAATGTACACCAAACTCGTAACTCAAATATTCTCCTCCACGATCAGATCGTAGAAATTTTATTTTCTTGTTACGATGATTTTCAACTTCACTCTGAAATTCCTTGAACTTTTCAAATGTTTCAGACTTATGTTTCATTAAGTAGATATACCCATATCTGCTTAAATCATCTGTGAAGGTGAGAAAATAACGATATCCGCCGCGAGCCTCAATATTCATCGGACCACATACATCGGTATGTATGATTTCCAACAAATCTGTTGCTCTCTCCATAGTACCGGAGAACGGTGTTTTAGTCATCTTGCCTATGAGGCACGGTTCGCAAGTACCAAGTGATTCATAATCAAGTGATTCCAAAAGCCCATCAGTATGGAGTTTCTTCATGCGCTTTACACCGATATGACCTAAACGGCAGTGCCACAAATAAGTTGCACTATCATTATTAACTTTGCATCTTTTGGCTTCTACATTATGAATATGTGTATTACTATCTTCGAGATTCAACAAGAATAGACCACTCTTCAAAGGTGCATGACCATAAAAGATATTATTCATATAAATAGAACAACCATTATTCTCTGATTTAAATGAATAACCGTCTCGCATTAAACAAGATCCAAATATAATGTTCATGCTCAACGCTGGCACCAAATAACAATTATTTAGGTCTAATATTAATCCCGAAGGTAGATGTAGAGGTAGCGTGCCGACCGCGATCACATCGACTTTGGAACCGTTTCCCACGCGCATCGTCACCTCGTCCTTTGCTAGTGTCCGCTTATTCCGTAGTCCCTGTTTCGAGTTGCAAATATTAGCAACAGAACCAGTATCAAATACCCAGGTGCTACTGCGAGCTCTAGTAAGGTACACATCAATAACATGTATATCACATATACCTTTGCTCACTTTGCCATCCTTCTTATCCGCCAAATACTTGGGGCAGTTCCGCTTCCAGTGACCAGTCTGCTTGCAGTAGAAGCACTCAGTTTCAGGCTTAGGTCCAGACTTGGGTTTCTTCTCTTGAGCAGCAACTTGCTTACTGTTCTTCTTGAAGTTTCCCTTCTTCTTCCCTTTGCCCTTTTTCTTGAAACTAGTGGTTTTGTTAACCATCAACACTTGATGCTCCTTCTTGATTTCTACCTCCGCAGCTTTTAGCATTGCGAAGAGCTCGGGAATAGTCTTGTTCATCCCTTGCATATTATAGTTCATCACGAAGCTCTTGTAGCTTGGTGGCAGTGATTGGAGAATTCTGTCAATGACGCAGTCATCTGGAAGATTAACTCCCATCTGAATCAAGTGATTATTATACCCAGACATCTTGAGTATATGCTCACTGACGGAACTATTCTCCTCCATCTTACAGCTATAGAACTTATTGGAGACTTCATATCTCTCAATTCGGGCATTTGCTTGAAATATTAACTTCAACTCCTGGAACATCTCATATGCTCCATGACGTTCAAAACGTCGTTGAAGTCCCGATTCTAAGCCGTAAAGCATGGCACACTGAACTATCGAGTAGTCATCAGCTTTGCTCTGCCAGACGTTCATAACATCTGGCGTTGCTCCAGCAGCAGGCCTGTCACCTAGCGGTGCTTCCAGGACGTAATTCTTCTGTGCAGCAATGAGGATAATCCTCAGGTTACGGACCCAGTCCGTGTAATTGCTACCATCATCTTTCAACTTTGCTTTCTCAAGGAACGCATTAAAATTCAACGGAACAATAGCACGAGCCATCTATCTACAAGCAACATAAACAAGCAAGATACTATCAGGTACTAAGTTCATGATAAGTTTAAGTTCAGTTAATCAAATTACTTAGGAACTCCCACTTAGATAGACATCCCTCTAATCCTCTAAGTGATCACGTGATCCAAATCAACTAAACCATAACCGATCATCACGTGAGATGGAGTAGTTTTCAATGGTGAACATCGTCATGTTGATCATATCTACTATATGATTCACGCTCGACCTTTCGGTCTCTGTGTTCCGAGGCCATATCTGCATATGCTAGGCTCGTCAAGTTTAACCTGAGTATTCTGCGTGTGCAAAACTGGCTTGCACCCGTTGTAGATGGACGTAGAGCTTATCACACCCAATCATCACGTGGTGTCTGGGCACGACGAACTTTGGCAACGGTGCATACTCAGGGAGAACACTTCTTGATAATTTAGTGAGAGATCATCTTATAATGCTACCGTCAATCAAAGCAAGATAAGATGCATAAAAGGATAAACATCACATGCAATCAATATAAGTGATATGATATGGCCATCATCATCTTGTGCTTGTGATCTCCATCTCCGAAGCACCGTCATGATCACCATCGTCACCGGCGCGACACCTTGATCTCCATCGTAGCATCGTTGTCGTCTCGCCAATCTTATGCTTCCACGACTATTACTACCGTTTAGTAATCTAGTAAAGCATTACATCGCGATTGCATTGCATACAATAAAGCGACAACCATATGGCTCCTGCCAGTTGCCGATAACTTAGTTACAAAACATGATCATCTCATACAATAAAATCAGCATCATGTCTTGACCATATCACATCACAACATACCCTGCAAAAACAAGTTAGACGTCCTCTACTTTGTTTGTTGCAAGTTTTACGTGGCTGCTACGGGCTTAAGTAAGAACTCATCTCACCTACGCATCAAAACCACAACGATAGTTCGTCAAATAGACTCTGTTTTAACCTTCTCAAGGACCGGGCGTAGTCACACTTGGTTCAACTAAAGTTGGAGAGACAGTCTTCCGCAAGCCATCTATGTGCAAAGCACGTCGAGGGAACCGGTCTCGCGTAAGAGTACGCGTAAGGTTGGTCCGGATCGTCTCAACCAACAATACCGCCGAACCAAAGTATGACATGCTGGTAGGCAGTATGACTTGTATCGCCCACAACTCACTTGTGTTCTACTCGTGCATATAACATCAAACCATAAAACCAGGCTTGGATGCCACTGTTGGGGAACGCAGTAATTTCAAAATTTTCCTACGCACACGCAAGATCATGGTGATGCACAGCAACGAGAGGGGAGAGTGTTGTCTATGTACCAGCGCAGACCGACTGCGGAAGCGATCACACAACGTAGAGGAAGTAGTCGTACGTCTTCTTCCCGATCCGACCGATCCAAGCACCGTTACTCCGGCACCTCCGAGTTCTTAGCACACGTTCAGCTCGATGACGTTCCTCGGGCTCCGATCCAGCAAAGCGTCGAGGAAGAGTTCCGTCAACACGACGGCGTGATGACGATCTTGATGTACTACCGACGCAGGGCTTCGCCTAAGCACTACAACGGTATGATCGAGGTGGAATTTGGTGGCAGGGGGCACCGCACACGGCTAAGGAACGATCTCAAGGATCAAGTTGTGTGTCTATGGGGTGCCCCCTGCCCCCGTATATAAAGGCCAGGGGCAAGGGGGTCGGCCGGCTAGGAGGGAGGCGCAGGGAGGAGTCCCACTCCTACCGGGAGTAGGACTCCTTCCCCCAAATCCTATTCCTAATAGGACTCTTCGGGAGAAAGAGAAGAGAAGAGAAGAGAGGGGGGCCGGCCCCTTCTCCTAGTCCTAATAGGACTAGGGAAGGGGGGTTCGGCCGGCTAGCATGTGGGCTGCCCCTTCTCTCTTTTCCACTAAGGCCCAATAGGCCCATTTGCCTCCCGGGGGGTTCCGGTAACCCTCCCGGTAATCCGGTAAAATCCCTATTTCACCCGGAACACTTCCGGTGCCCAAACATAGGCTTCCAATATATCAATCTTTACGTCTCGACCATTTCGAGACTCCTCGTCATGTCCGTGATCTCATCCGGGACTCCGAACAACCTTCGGTACATCAAAATGCATAAACTCATAATAACTGTCATCGTAACGTTAAGCGTGCGGACCCTACGGTTCGAGAACAATGTAGACATGACCGAGACACGTCTCCGGTCAATAACCAATAGCGGGACCTGGATGCCCATATTGGCTCCTACATATTCTACGAAGATCTTTATCGGTCAGACCGCATAACAACATACGTTGTTCCCTTTGTCATCATTATGTTACTTACCCGAGATTCGATCGTCGGTATCCAATACCTAGTTCAATCTCGTTACCGGCAAGTCTCTTTACTCGTTCCGTAATACATCATCTCACAACTAACTTATTAGTTGCAGTGCTTGCAAGGCTTATGTGATGTGCATTACCGAGAGGGCCCAGAGATACCTCTCCGACAATCGGAGTGACAAACCCTAATCTCGAAATACGCCAACCCAACATCTACCATTGGAGACACCTGTAGTACTCCTTTATAATCACCCAGTTACGTTGTGACGTTTGGTAGTACCCAAAGTGTTCCTCCGGTAAACGGGAGTTGCATAATCTCATAGTTATAGGAACATGTATAAGTCATGAAGAAAGCAATAGCAACATACTAAACGATCGGGTGCTAAGCTAATGGAATGGGTCATGTCAATCAGATCATTCTACTAATGATGTGACCTCGTTAATCAAATAACAACTCCTTGTTCATGGTTAGGAAACATAACCATCTTTGATTAACGAGCTAGTCAAGTAGAGGCATACTAGTGACACTCTGTTGGTCTATGTATTCACACATGTATTATGTTTCCGGTTAATACAATTCTAGCATGAATAATAAACATTTATCATGATGTAAGGAAATAAATAATAACTTTATTATTGCCTCTAGGGCATATTTCCTTCATCATCATCTTGTGCTTGTGATCTCCATCTCCAAAGCATCGTTATGATTACCGTCGTCACCGGCGCGGCACCTTGATCTCCATCGTAGCATCATTGTCGTCTCTCCTACTATTGCTTCTACGACTATCGCTACCGCTTAGTGATAAAGTAAAGCAATTATAGGGCGATTGCATTGCATACAATAAAGCGACAACCATATGGCTCCTGCGAGTTGCCGATAACTCCGTTACAAAACATGATCATTTCATACAATAAATATAGCATCATGTCTTGACCATATCACATCACAACATGCCCTGCAAAAACAAGTTAGACGTCCTCTACTTTGTTGTTGCAAGTTTTACATGGCTGCTACGAACTGAGCAAGAACCGTTCTTACCTACGCATCAAAACCACAACGATAGTTTGTCACGTTAGTGTTGTTTTAACCTTCTCAAGGACCGGACGTAGCCACACTCGGTTCAACGACTAAAGTTGGAGAAACTAACACCCGCTAGCCACCTATGTGCAAAGCACGTCGGTAGAACCAGTCTCGCGTAAGCGTACGTGTAATGTCAGTCCGGGCCGCTTCATCGAACAATACCGTCGAACCAAAGTATGACATGCTGGTAAGCAGTATGACTTGTATCGCCCACAACTCACTTGTGTTCTACTCGTGCATATAACATCTACGCATAAACCTGCTCGGATGCCACTGTTGGGGAACGTAGTAATATCAAAAAAAAAATCCTACGCACACGCAGGATCATGGTGATGCATAGCAACGAGATGGGAGAGTGTTGTCTACGTACCCTCGTAAACTGAAAGCGGAAGCGTTTATCAACGCGATTGATGTAGTCGTACACCTTCACGATCCGTCCCGATCAAGTACTGAACGTACGGCAACTCCACGTTCAGCACACGTTTAGCTTGATGACGTCCTCGCCTTCTCGATCCAGCAAGAGGGGCGAAGTAGTGGATGAGTTCCGGCAGCACGACGGCGTGGTGACGGTGTTGGTGAAGAACAATCTTCGCAGGGCTTCGCCTAAGCACTACGAAAACTATGACGGAGGATAAACTAGAGGGGACGGGGTAGCCGGCACACGGCTTGGTGTTTCTTGATGTGTCTTAGGTGCTAATCCTACCCCTCTATTTATATGTTGATCCTTGGGGTCGAAACTTGGAGTAAAAGCCTCCACAAAGTCGGTTTCACCCGAAAGGCAAGAGTCCCTCTCGGACTCCAGGGCCAGACGCCAGGGTTCCCGGTGTCTGGACCCAGACACCAGGCACCCTGGCGTCTGGCCCCTGGACTCCGCAAAACTTCCTTTTATGCTTTCCAAAAACCTTGTGGGCTTTCCACTTCGGCCCAAATAAAGTGTTCTCGTACCCAAACATTTCGGGAAACATCCGGAACCCCTTCCGGTGAATTCTGGAACCCTTCTGAAGACCAAACACTATTATCCCACATATCAAACTTTATCTCCGGACCATTCTGGAGTTCCTCGTCATGTCCATGATCTTATCTGGAACTCCGAACAACATTTGGTTACCAACATACATAACTCATAAATACTATATCGTCAACGAACATTAAGCGTGCGGACCCTAGGGGTTCGAGAACTATGTAGATATGACCGAGACATTTCTCTGGTCAATAACCAATAGCGGAACCTGGATGCCCATATTGGCTCCTACATAGTCTACGAAGATCTTTATCGGGTGAACCGCATAACAACATACGTTGTTCCCTTTGTCATTGGTATGTTACTTACCCGAGATTCGATCGTTGGTATCTCAATACCTAGTTCACTCTCGTTACCGGCAAGTCTCTTTACTCGTTCTACAATACATCATCCCGCAACTAACTCATTAATTACAATGCTTGCAAGGCTTATAGTGATGTGCATTACCGAGTGGGCCTAGAGACACCTCTCTGACAATCGGAGTGACAAATCTTAATCTCGAAATACGCCAACTCAACAAGTACCTTCAGAGACACCTGTAGAGCACCTTTATAATCACCCAGTTACGTTGTGACGTTTGGTAGCACACAAAGTGTTCCTCCGGTAAACAAGCATAATCTCATAGTCATAGGAACATGTATAAGTCATGACGAAAGCAATAGCAACAAACTAAACAATCAAGTGCTAAGCTAACGGAATGGGTCAAGTCAATCACATCATTCTCCTAATGATGTGATCTCGTTTAATCAAATGACAACTCATGTCTATGGTTAGGAAACATAACCATCTTTGATTAACGAGATAGTCAAGTAGAGGCATACTAGTGACACTATGTTTGTCTATGTATTCACACATGTATCATGTTTCCGGTTAATACAATTCTAGCATGAATAATAAACATTTATCATGATATAAGGAAATAAATAATAACTTTATTATTGCCTCTAGGGCATATTTCCTTTAGGGGCGCCCCCAAGCCCAATCCGAATTGGGTGGGGGCCGCCCCCCCTTTCCTTCCCCCTCTCTACCCCTTCCTTCCTCTCCTAATCCAACTAGGGAAGTGAGGGGATCCTACTCCCGGTGGGAGTAGGACTCCCCTTGGGCGCGCCATAGAGGGGCTGGCCCTCCCCCTCCTCCACTCCTTTATATACGGGGGAGGGGGGCACCCCATAGACACACAAGTTAATTGTTTAGCCGTGTGCGGCGCCCCCCTCCACAAATTTCCACCTCGATCATATCGTTGCAGTGCTTAGACGAAGCCCTGCACCGGTAGCTTCATCATCACCGTCATCACGCCGTCGTGCTGATGAAGCTCTCCCCCGACAGCTGGATCTAGAGTTCGCGGGACGTCACCGAGTTGAACGTGTGCATATCGTGGAGGTGCCGTACCTTCGGTGCTAGGATCGGTCGGATCGTGAAGACGTACGACCACATCAACCGTGTTGTCATAGCGCTTACGCTTACGGTCTACGAGGGTACATATACATACTCTCCCCTCTCGTTGCTACGCACCACCTAGATGGATCTTGCGTGTGTGTAGGAATTTTTTTGAAATTACTGCGTTCCCCAACAGTGGTCTTGTCCCCGGCTGAACAAATTATATATGTTAGGAGGTTGTTTATAGCCTCTTGATTGAACTCAGGTGCTATCAGGTTGGTTCTCTAGAATCGTTTATGATCGTTGGTTTAATGCCGAGTACTTCTTAACTAGGGTTTAAAAATGCTGTTCTAAAATGGACAGTATTCTTTAATGAAAATCAGAGGGGGAGGCCCCTCTATCATTCAAAGAATAAGGTGGTTGGTTTGAACCCAGTTGCAGTGTATCTACTTTCATGGGTCCTCTACATAAAATGCAAGGACTTGTTTGTATTATTTGTTTCAGGTAGGCTTTTTGTGAATGATAGTCTGAACCACTGGTTTGACTATCAATGTAGCATCTGAGACTTTCGAGCCCCTACTTGTGTTACAAAATGTGGAAGGTCCACTAGTAGAAAAAGGGTCAAACGTGAAGCACATTAGTGCCGGTTTGAATTTGAGCCGGCACTAATGTGTGCATTAGTGCCGGTTCCAACGGCTAGCCGGCCGCTCTCATTAGTACCGGTTTGTGGCGAACCTTTAGCACCGGTTCGTGCCACGAACCGGTACTAAAGTGAGTGGTGGCAGGATGTTGTCAGTCCGGGGCCCCTCCAGCACCTTTAGTACCGGTTCGTATCACGAACCGATACTAAAGGCCGTCCTACATAGACTCTTCGTCCACCCGAGCTCGCTCCGTTCTTCCCATTTCCCCTCTCCTCTCTGTTCTTTTCCCTCTTCCTCTCAAGCTCATCACACATTTTGCCCAAAATTTGTCAAGATTTGAAGGCCCCCATCCATTCAAATGATCACAAAGGTTAGCAACTTTGTCCTTTCATCTCTCATTGCTAGATTAGCTCGTGCAATGCTTTATATAGTGATTGATTTTTGAGTTTAGTAATTTGGGAGGAATTATATATATGTGCTAGTATTTGATTTATATGCAATTTGAGGTCAAAAATAACACTTAGTTTGCATATGTAGGTGTGGTTTACTTAGTACCTTCTAAATCTCCGTCGTAACCACCGTCGATCGCTCGCAACGTCCCGTCGCTGGCACCATCTTGTGGTGAGCCTCTTGTTCATGAAGTTTCATATAAAAAATTGATGTTTGTGTGATTTGGATATATAGTTACTCGTATAATTATCTTACCCATGCGTTGTTTGTTATACATAGTGCCATGGTTTTGATATCCATCCCCGTCGGCCCTCGTCCGGGTTATGATTCGGATGTGGTATATTCTCTTTTAAAACTATTCATTGCATTTCGTGTTTATGACAAATTATGCCCATCAAGTTGACATAGATATTTGTATGTAGGAGGTAGTTGAACAGGAAATTCCAACCGACCCTATTGTCGAGAGGTTAAATTTAGTTGAAAGAGAAAACGAGGATTTGAAGGAAAAAATGAAAAGAATTGAGGGGGAGAAGATGGAATTGGAGTTGCATGTTGCCGATATCGTCGATGATCACAAGATTAAGATGGAGAAAATGCGCTTGAAGATTAGAAAGATTAGAAAATATGCCATTCATAGTGAGGCTTGGTATCATTATGCTATTGGATCAATTGTTACCTTAGTTGCGATCTTGATCGCATTTGTTGTTGCATTTAAATTATTTAGCTAGAGAGTTATTTGTTTGTTGCATTTAAGTGTTGTATGATCTTTATGTATCAACTTTACGTATTGTATTAATTTGGTGTTTTCGGTGCTGTGTATTGAAGATGAGCCGGCAATGGATGTACGATGACCGATGTTGTCCCGAGTTCATTAATGGCGTGCGTACTTTTCTGCTTGCGGCTGAGGCAAACAAGCGGGCGGATGGTTTTATGCCTTGTCCATGTGCTGGCTGTAAGAATGGTCACAATTAGTCTACGTCAAGAACCATTCACGTCCACCTGTTTGAGTCCGGTTTCATGCCCCACTATAATGTTTGGAACAAGCATGGAGAAAAAGGGGTTATGATGGAAGACAATGAATAAGAAGAAGAGGACGACGACAGCTATCCTTGCCATGGGTTCCCTGAATACGATGATACAACAATGAGGGAAGAAGCTGAGCTGGTAATGCGGGAAGAAGCTGAGCCGGCAATGCGGGAAGAAGCTGAAGAAGAGGCATCGGATGAGCCCGTTGATGACCTAGGTCGGGCCATTGCCGATGCAAAGAGAAACTGCGCAAGTGATTTGGAGAAGAAGAAGTTGCAGCGCATGTTAGAGGATCACAAAAAATTGTTGTACCCGAATTGCGTAGGTGACAAGAAAAAGCTGGGCACCACACTGGAATTGCTACAATGGAAGGCAGAGAATGGTGTATCTGACAAGGGATTTGGAAAGTTGCTAGTAATGATAAAGAATATGCTTCCAAAGGACAACGAATTGCCCGAGAGTACGTACGAAGCAAAGAAGGATGTCTGCCCTCTAGGGTTAGAGGTGCAGAAGATACATACATGCCCTAATGATTGCATCCTCTACCGCGGTGAGTACGAGGATTTGAACGCTTGCCCAGTATGCGGTGCATTGCGCTATAAGATCAGCCGCGATGACCCTGGTGATGTCGAGGACGAGCGCCCCAGGAAGAAGATTCCTGCCAAGGTGATGTTGTATGCTCCTATAATAGCACGGTTGAAACGTTTATTCCAAAACAAAGAGCATGCCAAGGCGATGCGATGGCACAAAGAAGACCGTAAGAAAGACAGAAAGTTGAGAGTACCCGCTGACGGGTCGCAGTGGAGAAAAATCGAAAGAAAGTATGAGAAGGAGTTTGCAGATGACGCAAGGAACATACGGTTTGGTCTAAGCGTAGATGGCATTAATCCTTTTGGGGAGCAGAGCAGCAACCATAGCACCTGGCCTGTGACTCTATGTTTGTATAACCTTCCTCCTTGGTTGTGCATGAAGCGGAAGTTCATTATGATGCCAGTGCTCATCCAAGGCCCTAAGCAACTCGGCAACGACATTGATGTGTACCTAAGGCCATTAGTTGAAGAACTCTTACAACTGTGGAATGGAACAGGTGTACGTGCATGGGATGAGCACATGGGGGAAGAATTTGACCTAAAGGCGTTGCTGTTCGTGACCATCAATGATTGGCCTGCTCTCAGTAACCTTTCAGGACAGACAAACAAGGGATACCGCGCATGCACGCACTGTTTGTACGATACCGACAGTATATATTTGGCTAATTATGAGAAGAATGTGTACCTGGGACATCGTCGATTTCTTCCGAGCAAGCATCCCGTAAGAAAGAAAGGCAAGAAACGTATGCACGGAAAAGACGACATACATCAGGGTCATGCAAGCTACGCTCTTACCAAAGAAGAGAAGGAAATCTTCTTTGAATGCCTGCTCAGTATTAAGGTACCGTATGGCTTCTCGTCGAATATAAAGGGAATAATAAACATGGCAGAGAAAAAGTTCCAGAACCTAAAGTCTCAGGAATGCCACATGATTATGACGCAACTGCTTCCGGTTGCATTGAGGGGGCTTCTACCGGAAAACGTTCGATTAGCCATTGTGAAGCTATGTGCATTCCTCAATGCAATCTCTCAGAAGGTAATCGATCCAGAAATCATACCAAGGTTAGAGAATGATTTGGTGCAATGTCTTGTCAGTTTCGAGTTGGTGTTCCCACCATCCTTCTTCAACATCATGACGCACGTCCTAGTTCACCTATGTGAAGAGATAAACGTTTTGGGTCCTGTATTTCTACACAATATGTTCCCCTTTGAGAGGTTCATGGGAGTCTTAAATAAATATGTTCATAATCGTGCTAGGCCAGAAGGAAGCATCTCCAAGGGCCATGAAAATGAGGAGGTCATTGAGTTTTGTATTGAATTTATTCCTGACCTTAAGCCGATTGGTGTTCATGAATCGCGGCATAAGGGCAGACTGGATGGAAAAGGCACGCTAGGAGGGGAACACACAATATGTATGGACGAACATTCTCTCACTGAAGCACACTACACAGTTCTACAGAATTCCGCCTTGGTGGCTCCGTATATGGATGAACACAATAATTTGCTACGCTCCAAACACCCGGAGCGGTCTGATGACTGGATTACACGTGAACAAACCAGGAGTTTCACTAGCTGATTGCAGACACGTACCATGCATGACGCCTCTATGAAGATGACCTGTGCTTGCTGTCCCAGTTACCATCTTCGAATATAATGACTTTCAAAGGGTACGAGATAAATGGTAATACATTTTACACGATCACCCAAGATAAGAAGAGCACCAACCAAAACAGTGGTGTCCGCTTTGATGCAGAAACCAAGACGGGAAAGGAAACATATTATGGTTATATACAGGACATATGGGAATTTGACTATCGACGTGGTTTGAAGGTCCCTTTGTTTTGGTGCAAATGGGTCAATATGACACGAGGCGGGGTAACGGAAGACCCGCAGTACGGAATGACAACAGTGGATCTCAACAATCTTGCGTATGCAGACGAACCATTCATCCCAGCCAATGATGTGGCACAGGTTTTCTATGTGAAGGACATGTCTACCAAGCCGAGAAAAAGAAAAGATAAGGAAGCGAATGCATCGTACGATGAGCCAAAGCGGCACATAGTTCTTTCTGGGAAGAGAAACATCGTGGGAGTGGATGACAGGACAGACATGTCAGGAGATTATGAAAAGTTTGATGAAATTGCTCCATTCACAGTGAATATTGACCCGAGCATCCAGTTAAATGATGAAGATTTTCCATGGCTACGGCGCAAAGGGACACACGAAGAAAAAATTTCACACCCAAAGATCTGGGATGTGATCGGCTTCACTATCATCACTTTCTTCTGTGTTTCACACCCAGGAGGGAATCTCTATGATAGTTAGGGTAGCTAGTTATGTGTTTTGGCATTTAAAACGCGAAGAAATTTTATGTGCAAGCAAATTCTTTCATGCATTTACTGATTTTTTCAGCTAAATGACCCTGAAATTGAAAAGCATTTCAAATGAACTGAGAAAAGGTTGAAAGTTGGCATGGTATCATAATTTCACCCACATAGCATATGCAAAAAAGTATAGAGGGTTACCGCAAAAACTGGATGCACTTCGTGTACAAAATGGACAATCTCTTTCGAAGTATCAGGGTTTCGGACGAAAACTCATCTGTTACAAAGGCATTTCATTTTTTAAATAACCTAAGAATTACCAAATTGAATATAATGATAAAACACACAAATATTAAACATAAGAAAAAAGAATCACTAAAAAATCTGTTTTCAAAGTTAAGTTATTCACAAACTAGTGGTTCACACAAATTTCAAATAATTCAAAATTTAAACTATTCAAATCTGTAAACTACCAGTACTAACAGAAAGTTTGTAATTTTTTGTACCTAAAGCAAAAATATTCACAAACAAACTCTAAATACAGCAAAAAATAACTCTAAAATAAATAAAACAAAAATAAATAAAGCAAAAAAATAAGAAAAAAAGCCCAGCTACTGGGCCACAGCGGCCTGCATACGACTAGAAACCCAAATTCTAGTTGGGCCAGGATGCAGGCCCGCTAGCCCAGTAGGCCCAATAGGGCGTCGCAGAAGAGGTAGGCCCAGAAGGCCTGCTTAAGAGAGGAGCTCGAGACAGCAGCGACGGCGGGGCTTATAAGCAGGTGCGAGTGCCCTCGGCTAGCGAGGTGGGACTAAACTTTTGCGCCCCTCGCCTGACAGCGCACACCCTTTAGTACCGGGTCGTGGCTCCAACCGGTACTAAAGGGGGGGGTCTTTAGTACCGGTTGGAGCCACCACCCGGTACTAAAGGGGTGCCGTTCCCGCCGCTTGGCCTGGCCAAAACAGACCTTTAGTACCGGTTGGTGGCTCCAACCGGTACTAAAGGTTGTTCTATATAAGAAAACACTTCAAAAAAAAATTGTCAGTTTCTCAGCTCTCCCTGCTTCTTTCTCCTCTGCCCCATCGCCACCGCCCCTCGTCGCCGTCCGTCGCCGTCCCCGTCGCCGTCGCCGTCGTCCCCGTCGCCGTGCCCCGCCCCGTCCTCCCGTCGTCCTCGCCCGGCCCGTCCTCCCGTACGTCGTCCCCGCCCGGCCCGTCCCCGTCCCCGTCGTCGCCGCCCCGTCTCCTTCTCCGCCCCCGTCCCCGTCGCCGCCCACCGTCGTCGCGCCTCGCTAGTGAGCTCATGTGCCCCGGCCACCAACCACACACACACAGACACACACATTGTTATAGAATTGTTAGCAATCTTTCTGTTTTTTAGTTATAGAATTATTAGAAATGTTAGTTTTAGTTATAGAAATGTTAGTTATATAGAAATATTAGAAATGTTAGTTATATAGAAATGTTTTTTAGTTATAGAAATATTAGAAATGTTAGTTTTAGCTATAGAAATATTAGAAATGTTAGTTTTAGTTATAAAATTTAGAATTTGCATATATGAAATCACAATCCATCATTTAAAAAATGTTACTTTACTTTTACGGCATATAGTATTTGTTGTCGATGATGCCCGGCCCGCATACTCGCCGTCGACCCATTCGCAACGAAGTCCTGCTTCAGAGGACCCATGTCTGGGACTGGGCTCCGCCGGGCTGGCACTGGGAAGTGCTACCTTCAGGGCACGACGCTTGGTGAGGAACCCGGCCCCGGGTCCCGTCGTCGACCCTCATCTCCTTTGGTGGCGTTCGCGTGGGCCACTTTCGGTGCGGACGGAGCCGGCCCCGCAGGAGGTGGTACGTCGCCGTGTCAGGAAGGAGGACGAGCACGTCCATCGCTACATGGCTGCTATGGACGTCAGGTTCTCCAATACCTGGCAGGTTTTTTTGGGAGATCACCCGAGCTATGATCCAGTGATGGTTCCTTCTCTTTGGGTGTCCACCGCCCGCACCTCAGGAACCGCGAGTGGCCTAGATTACTCTATAGTATTCGATCTTTATTAGCTTGCTAGCTAGCTAGCTAGTGATGTATTCGATATTATATCTATTATTCGAGACGATGTATTCGAGATTATATCTAATATTTGAGACGATGTATTCGAGATTATATCTATTATTCGAGACAACGTATTCGAGATTACATTCGATGATGCTTATTATGTGTACTATGATTGATTCAGTTTTTCCTTATTAATTGATTGCATCCATGCATTGTAATTTGAATATATTCCTTTTGGATTAGTTAAACAAAACCTATGGCGGACAATACCGGCAGAGAGGGAGAAGAGGCCCTGTTCAATATCATACGCAATCCTCGTGGGCCAGATGATGATCAGAATGAAGAAGATTATGACGGCTCCGAATATCTAAACAACACCGGGGAGGGTGATATGATATTCGATCGCGACGACCTAATTGATGAAGTCATGAACTATGAACATGACGAAGAAAATGTTGATCTTGAAACAACAAAGACCGGCGAGGTATATATATTTATATAAGAAGACATCTGGTGATCATCACATGTTTTAAATGACTTGAAGATATATTAATGAATCGATCTTTCTTCTTTCAGCCATCCGGATCGAGCAAATCTTCAGGCAACAGGAAACGTGGCCCGAACAAAAAGTTGAAGGAGGGCGTAAAGTACAATATCGAGGCCATCAGACCTAATGGCGAACCATTAGCGCCTAAGAAGATTGCGGACAAGTTCATTCGTTAGTGCGGAGTTCTTGTGAAGGACCAACTCCCGATCTCCCTTCAAGAATGGAGAGAGCCAGCAAAGCCACGTCCAGGAGTTACTTTTGTCAACGACAGACAAAAACTTCTGCTTTGGGAAACGCTCATGGAACATTTCACCCCTACCAGATCATTTCACAGATGCAGATGTGGAGAAAGTCAAGGACATTGCTCTTAGGAAGATGGCGGTTGCATTCAAGAACCACAAGATTCGTGAATGGGCCAAGTACGTCAACGGAGGAAGGAAGACTCCAGTATTCGAGGGAACACTAGAGAAGCAAAGTGCTCATTGGGACGATTTCATGAAATTCAAGGATTCGGAATTATCTAAGGAAAGGTCGAGAATAAACAAGGCCAATGCCGCAAAAAAGGATAAGTTCCATATGCTGGGGCCAGGTGGCTATGCGGTGGGAATGCCTAAGTCGGATAAGTCTGGGAAAGAGATGCTGGATGCAGGTGTCACTCCAGAAACATTGAGCTGGCCCCCAGGTGCAGGACTTGGTTCTATGTGCATGGGGGGGAGTTGGACCCGAAGACAGGCAAAGTTTCGAAGAAGGCATGTCTGGACATAGCCGAAGATAAGCTACTTGTTGCAATAGAAGAGGCTCGATCGGGGTTGTTCGAGCCCAACAGAGAGAACGACGAGCTTACGCGTGCCTTGGGAAATCCTGAACACCCGGGAAGAACACGAGGCATGGGCGCTATTCCGTGGTATGATTTTTTCAGACTGGAACGCCGACTACAGAACCCGTGCGAGAAAGAAGATTGCGGAGGAGAAGAAGAGGAAGATGGAGGAGGAGCAGAGGAAGCTAGACTATGAACGCCTTCAAGGCCTAGAATCAGCGCACGTGGACTTGGCAGTCAAATTCCAGCGGCAGCAGGAGCAGATCGACTCACTTAGCCAGCAAAGGGGGTCTCAGCAGCTGCAGCAGCTAGCGGATGATCCACCATTTGATAGCACCGTCCCATCCATGCCGAGAAGCAGTGTGGGTTCCGCCCCGGGCGACGCATTGCTGGATAGCTACCCAGTGGATGACATCATGGAGAACACTAACTGCGAGCTACACTTCAAAATGAAGAACATATCCATGAAGGTGGTGGACGCCCTTGCTTTTACAAATCCCCCCGAGGCAACCTTCCATTGCAACCCGATTCCAGCGGGCTATGCTCGTGTCTTGGTTGATGAGGTGGTGGACCAATATTCGGGGCTAGAGCTTGACATTCCTGGAGGTGACGATGAGCACACACTGGGAGAGGCCAACCATCGTATCATCCTATGGAGAAAGGATTGCATCATCTTTCAAAGGCCACCGACATCGCGACATCCGACTCCTCGTCACAGTCCGCCACCGAGTCAGCAGACTCTCGCTCCTCCAAGTCCACCAACGTGTCAGGCCACTCCTCCTCCAAGTCCGGCACAGCTTCAGGCCACTCCTCCTCCTCCAAGTCTAGCAAAGCGTCAGGCCACTCCTCGTCCAAGTCCGCACAGCTTCAGGCCAGTCCTCCTCCAAGTCTGGCACAGCTTCAGGCCACTCCTCGTCCTCCAACTCAGCCACGTCAACCGTCTTCGCCGCCTCAGCAATCACGGAAGAGAGCCGCCTCAGCTATGGTGCGTAGTGGTACAAGTTGAGGTAGTAATGGAGGTACAGGCGGAGGCAAGTGATTTCAATATGGTCCAAGCCTCGCGCCTCTTCCGCAGAGGCCTTACGACAAGTCCGAGGAGGAAAAACGTAGCCATATCGAAGGTCGAGGTGGAAGCCCATTTTGCACCGAAACCGCCACCGCCGCCAAGGGAGAAAGTGCCTATGGAAAAGATTGACCACTTCATTTGTATGGCTAGAGCACCAGCTTCCAAGCCTGTTGACATAGACTATGAGCGCCACATCAAGAAGTTAAATCGAGCACGTCTACAGAAAGAGGCGAGCTCGAGCTCGAGCAAATCAGCTGGCAAAAGGAGCGGTAAAACCGTTCCCCAGCTGGGAGAACAGGCGGCGCAATCAATCCCCCCGCTTGTTGTGCCAACAACACATGAGAGTAGGCGTGCCCAATATTATTGTGGGCAAACCGTTAACATTCCCGGGGTGGGCGATGTGGTAATAACCGAGGAGCATATTGGGCAGGCTGAATCGATCAGGATCACTGTTGGACAACTCCTCGATATCGAGCCCATGTCTCCGACTAGAGAGGAGGAAATAAAACGGAAATATGCCCGGGGCCAACCTTTGGTCGAGCCAGAGGAGGTCAATAAGCTCCCAACGAGAATGTATGAATTGCATCAATGGTACATGGACATTACCAAGATTTCCAATCGAGAGTCCCTCATGGTGAATGTCAACAAGGATCATTACTACCATGAGAAAGCTGTGACCGTTGAGTATTCAGAACTATTTCATCTATACAATCAAGACGCACTCGACAAATCTATCGTCAGTTGCTATTGTCTGTAAGTGATTTCTTTCTGTAATTTAAGTCTCAAGCTAGCTGTAGTGATCATTTTGATCAATCATTACCTGTAATTATCCTCACTATATTCTTTTCTGTGGTATTATGCAGGATAAAGATTTATGAAATGAAAAAAGGTGGACGCTATGGCATTGGGTTCGTTGACCCAAATACCATTAATGAATACACATGGAAAATAGATCCATATCACGAAAAAAGTGTAGAGGAAAGCATGCTAGAGTTCTTCAAGCGCCTCAAATACAATGAAGATATACTACTTCCTTACAACTTCCAGTGAGTCACACTGTCTTGTACTACAAATTCTGTTTTTCCCTACTAGCTAGCTACATGTTTTTGCTTACATATGCCCGCTTAATTAAGACATGCAAACGTGTGTGCATGCAGATTTCACTGGATCTTGTTAATCATTAAAGTTGATGAAGGAACAGTTGAAGTACTAGACTCACTACTTAAGAAAGCAAGTGACTACACCATCGTGAAGGGGATAGTCAACAGGTAATTTCAATCATTATTAACTATATCTCGGCCTATTTAATTAGTTCTTCATTTCCTGATAACAACTATTTAATAACCCATTTATTCATTTTCTTTGTTGGCAGGCAGGCCTTGGGCAAAGTTCATCAGGGCCACTCCAGGCCCATGGAAAGAAAATCTAAAATGGTATCGACCCAAGGTAAGTAATTAAGTAGTACTAGCTAGCTGTCATCTCTTTAATTATCATGCTTGATTAATTATTATCTAATCAAATTCCATTCTCGTAAAGGCCCTGAAGCAGGCGCCGGGGAATGATCTATGTGCATACTACGTTTACGAGAACATTCGCATGATGGTGTCCGAAAGGAGCAAATGTCAAAGACAGGAGTGGGTACGATATCGATTGTCAGAACACTATTCACAATTTTTACATCATTATCGATATCTAGTCACACAACTAATACACATGCATATTGATCTCCTTCTTAACAGTTCAAAAAGGTGCGGGACAAGCTCCTAGCACAGGACCGCATAAAAGCGATTCAAGAAGAAATAGCGGGATTTTTGCTCGACCAGGTCATATATCCCAAAGGAGAATACTATTACCCGCTACCGCCCCCATGAACCACTTCCAATTGTTATCGTGCTCCGAAGACACCAATTAGCTAGGCTAATGCCACTGGCTCCGAAGGCACCAATTAGGAGAAATTGTGTTTGTGTGTATATGTATGTGTATATATATATATATATATATATATATATATATATATATATATATATATATATAGGGTCGCCCTATTCGTCACCTTGGGTGAGGAATAGTTATTCTTCACCCCCCCTCTATTTTACCATCAATACACCGTAATTTTACGTTCCGTAAGTTTTGTCTTATTTCCGACGCAAAAAGGGACCGTAAGAAAATATATAATCGCCGTAAACAATATTTTATGTTATGTAAAATTACAAACGT
Organism: Triticum monococcum; assembly: GCA_034509565.1. Lineage (NCBI taxonomy): Eukaryota > Viridiplantae > Streptophyta > Magnoliopsida > Poales > Poaceae > Triticum > Triticum monococcum. Next base: position 706,466,941 of record CM067847.1, read on the forward strand.
AAAAACATAGTCTAAAATACATATAAACTGCAAATTTTCTTGTCTTATGATATATATTTTTATTTTCTTATGTCAAATTTTACGTAGTGAATCAATAGGAATGCAACTATTTGAATTCCAAATGTAATTTAATTATGAAATGATCATAAGATTACCTCGGGTGAAGAATAACTTATTCTGCACCCTGGGGAACGTATTATGATCGGTTCTACTAGAGATTCTATTTATGTGTATGCATAATGTGTACAATATGTAGTATCGTAAAATACCAGCAAACGAAAAATAATTAAATGGAAAACACAAAATTAAATGAAAAAGAAATCATAAACCCACCCCCCCCCCCAACCTTTTAATACCGGTTGGTGACACCGACCGGTACTAAAGGGCTCCCTGCCCCCGAAGCTGGCTCGTACCATGTGGTTGCCCTTTAGCACCGGTTCGTGCTGAACCGGTACTAAAGGGAGGGGGGGCTTTAGTACCTACACTTTAGCACCGGTTACCAAACCGGCACTAAAGGGCCTTACGAACCGGTGCTATTGCCCGGTTCTGCACTAGTGGTCATTCACCTACTTTTGTTTCCCTTAGCATAAAAGTTTACTACTTTTGTTTCGTCAATTTCGGTATAATTTTTCTCTCATCCCCTAAATGATGTCAAGTTGTCTTGGTTAGGAGTAGTAAGAACCAAATTTTGAGCACAAAAAGTAGTGGAACACATGACATTTCTTACAAGCTAATAATACAAAATCCAGTGTGGTTCTATAAAGAACAATGACATGTTACAATGTGATGGCGCCAGTAACACGTATCCCCACTCGTTGTCATACACTACAGTAAAAAGACACATACACCTAGCGTGTCGACATGTCTACTGAGGGCTGACCACGGAAACACTCCAAAACATTCATCATGGAGGTTGAAGCCGAAGATGATAATTCAAGTATCTAAACGGCAACATTGAAGCAAATAATATAAGGACAAACTCTATTTGTACATTAAGATAAATAAAAAGGTAAACACGTAGCATATAGTCCATGTTCAGCATACCCTAAGGTTAGGAAGATTGAGTTCTAATAACTTTATAGGGAGAAAAGCCATCGATGGAGAGTACCAGTGACATAACCACCTTTTGCAGCCATTGGATTGAGAATCAGTGATCTAATCAACATTTACGGTGTACTATCTACAATTCCCTCGTGCTAGAGGTTACTTGATCCCAATCCATATGTTGAAAGGGAGTTTGAGTGGGGAAAATATCTGATGCTCCGGGAGCACCTAAGCTCAGGTGCTGCCGCGGGAGCTCGGCCGTTGGATTTTCATCCTGCCGACATTGTAGGTGCTTTGGAAAAAATGCAAAAAAAGAGAGATAAACATCCAGGAGTTCCTTAATTAGGTGTAGGTCCAAGGGCTCCTCTAATGTTCGCTGGATCAAGATCTAACGGCCAAGCTTGCACGGGAGCATCCGAGCTTAACTTAGGTTCTCCCGGAGCACCAGATATTCAACCGAGTAAAGTTGGTGGCTCATCCGCGAGCACGTACAGTTGCCGTCTCGATATTTGCCACATTATTTCATCACCACCCACGCGTACAGATGATTGTAAAGTAGAGATAAAAAAGCAGGAGTGAAAGGTAAATGCAGGATAAAAAGGTTACTTACGGGACCATGCATGTCAACATACGGACATGACGTACAAGGCGGGAGCGCTAGCCGACATGCAAATGCAATACAAATGTACTAGCAGCGAATGAAATCCCACCCTCGATCAGGATTCACGAGAAAGCGCCCGGCCGGCTGGAATATCCCACCGGCCATGCCCTACGTGGCTCCACAACACGCCCGCATCACCGTCGCCCGATCGGAAAGAGTACTACTATTCCTACCTCCAGTGCCATGTCGATCTTTTGTGCGTAGCTCACATGGCATCTGTTCATGTCGCCGTTGATGCAACACAGCAAAAGCTTAGCCTTTCGCTCTCGATCCTACACAAGAAACCACCTTGAGCTTATCTTCTCCGACCCTTCGTTGTCTACTAGTCCCTCCGTTCACAAATATAAGATGTTTTGAATATCTTAATATGGGCTATATATGTACTAAAATAAATGAACGTCACATAAAATGTGTTTATACACATCCGATTTAGAAAAAGTTTAGCAGGACATCTTGTATTTGTGAACGGGAGTGGGGCGTTTTGGTGACCGGGCTAGATGAAGCCCAGAATTTTTGAAAAAAAAAATCAAAGTTCAAAATTTTTAATTTCAGAAAGAAAATCTAAAAATATATATTCAAGTGTAGAAGGATGAAATGTATATGTGTGTAAAAAATCAGGATGAAATACCATGACATGCGACCTGTAAAAAACAAATTCACAGACTATGAGAATAAATAATATCATATGTTAAAAGGTCCTAGATTTTTTAACAACCTCATTTCAATGTATCTCATCCAGAAAATTTACACATCGTGTATATTATGCCTCCATTTATATCTGTATTTTTTTCAATTGTTTTTTAAAACCTAAAAATATGAAATTTAAAAATTGCAAATGGAGGCCACCCGAAGCTCGGCCTCCAAAAGCAATTTTCGTGTGAACGGAGGGTAGCTAGCTACCCACCACGGTCGTGTAGTCTATAAATACACGGCCAACTAGAGGCCAATACTACACTACTCCGATCCTTCTCTCCTAGCTAGCTGCCATACCACAGCACGTAGTACGTTCTAGCCTCTTCTCCAACTAATAGGTGCTATGGAAAAAACGAATGTCTGGTTGCCCCAGCTGGCTAAGATAGCCGCGCTCCTCCTCCTCTTCATCCTCGTACCCATGGTGCCTCCTTCTCTGAGGGCCCCTTATCTCTACCTCCTCTTCAACGCCCTCGTCGTCGCCCTTGGCGTCGAGGCCGGTTTCCTCTCCGTCTCAACCGGGACCAAGCTAACAGGCCAGCCTCCTGCCGCTGCCGCTGCTGCTGTAATTCCCAACCACCATCACCACCTTGTCACTTCACAGCCGCCGATCATGGCGGCACCCTTGCCAGGACGACTTAGGGAGGTAAATCTGCTTGCAGATCGCGGTGCTATCAATGAGGTGCTGAGCGTGGCGAAGAAACTGAAGGAGAAGATCAAGAAAGTCCCGTCCAGGGCGAGCATCTTCTTCATCGGGAGCGCGGATCCCCACGACGCCGGTGAGATCGTGGATGCGACGCCGACACTCCAACACAATCAGGCGGGGGAAGGGCAGAAAAGGTGGAAGGTAGACGCCTCCTCCCATGATCTCATGAGCAAGCAGGAACTTTACGCCAAGGCCGACGCGTTCATCGGCAACTTCTACAAGCAGCTCAAGATGCAGAGGGAGGAGTCGTGGAACAAGCTGCAGGACCTGTGCAGCTACCACCACCACCACAACTACAAGGCCAAGGCCTTCTAGAGATTCTCGGTCTACGTACGTACGTATCTAGAGTCTAGATGCATGGCTAGCATCTATATATATGTGCATGCATGCATGTGCAGATACGCTGTTTGTGTGTTGGTACGTAGGGTAACTTTGCTGAGCAGTGGAAGGAGCCGAGAGGAACCAACAGATATTATGTTGTTTGGTTCCTCATTCTTAATTACCTTCATCGACCCATTGATTTGTTTTGGGTTAGAAGATCATAGGAGTCCTTTCCCCTGAAGTATATATATGGACAGTCGTATACACATGTTCTTAACTATATGGCTCGTCTATTTGTAAGTCACCTGAATTTTCTATTTGGTATAAGTCATTTTTCTTTTCACTCCGTGCTACTACTTTTTTTCTCTATCTACACATGCAAGCTTGCATGACGCTTTTCTCTATCTAACCATGTATGGAAAAATGTTTTCTATAAATTACTCTACTTATATTCAATAAATATTTTTGCAACTATACATGATCAAATATAGTAAGTCATATGTATTTTAAATTTGGTTCTTACGTTATCAACCCAAATTTTTATTAATCAATTATCGCAGCAACAAGCATGGTATCCTCTAGTTAACTTTAACATTCAAGAATGTAGAGATGGATAGAAATAAAACACATACAACTTGCAATATACTCTATAAAATTACGATGTGACTCGCTTATAAACAGATGTATGATGCCTGCAATCAACATTTTTTTGGGTACACGCAATAATAAACGAAAAAAGCAAAAAAAAAGGGGGGGGGGGGGGGAGTCATTCTAAGGTAGAATAAATCAAGGGCATTGATATTACCTTAAAAAGGAAATGAAGAAAAAAAATCAAATCAAATGATGATAAAAACTTACACACATATTGCCTAGAAGTTCACTCTTCCACAATCTGCAAGGATGATTTTATGACATTGTAACTTCTAGACAATATTGTGATTTAGTAGTAAACTTCTATACAATGACTAGCCAACGAATCTATGATTATATGATTAAAATTAATGAACTTTTTTAAATGTTGTGAACCTTGTTTAAGTTATTTTTTTAGATTCATGTTTTCTTTCAAAGTCAGTTGGTCAACTAACCAGTGTCTTCCTTTTTTTTCCGCATAAAGGTATCTTCCGATCGAGGCTCATGTTCTCGCTCGTTTCTTCTAGTTTTCCCCCTTTTTTCCTTTTCCTTTTTTGCTTTTGCTTTTTTCTTTCTTTTCCTGTTTCTTCACTAGTTTTCTTTAGTTTTTTGTTTCTTTTTTTGTTGGTTTTCTTTGTTTCTTACATAGTTTTCACTCGTTTTTCCTTTTTTCCCTTTGTTTTTCTTGTTTCTTCCTGGTTTCCACTTTTTTTCCTTTTCTTTTCTTTGTGTCTTAATGTTTTAGTTTTTCTTTGTTCTTTCTTGAATTTCACAACCATTCCTTTTATTGGTTTCTTTGTTTTTTCCTTTTTATTTTCCTTCCATTTCCATTGTACCTTTTTGTTTTTCTTTGTTTCTCTTTTGGAAAAGGCTATCACTCAACCGAAGGATATAGCACGACGTTCGCCGCCTCCCTTGATAGACACGTGGCCTACTGGACCACACACATCTCTCTCCCTAGTCTTATCTCTTACCCAATCTCTCTTCTATACGCAAGTGCCTCAGCGGCAATCAATGGCGTCCACCTTGTCAAAGAGGAGGATGGTGGCGAGGCGACCTGGTCAGGGGTTCAGGGCTCGCCGGCGGCAACGCGATGGCGGGGGCGGGCAGCGCCGCTCCTCCCTCACCACCATCCAGCAGGCTTACGGTGAACAAAGGTGGCGTTTTGTTTAGGGATGGCAATGGGTAGGGTATGGACGGGTACAACCTCCTTCTGCCCAAACCCATACCCACAGGAACTTTCTATACCCACCCACTTTAATACCCATGGGCATAAATTGATACACATGCCCATACCCATCGGGTATCCTATACCCAATGGGTATCCATTGGATAACATATATAGCATTTAAATTTGAAAAAATAGAGAAATGAGTCTAAAATTCAAGTGATATGGCCATATGGCGAGCATTATAGCACCAACATAGCCTCTTCCGATGGGTGGGTTCTTGGAGGTATCAAGGGAGTATGGGCAGCAACTGGTGGAAGCCCGGCGTAGTGGGAATGAGCAGTTGGAACTAGGGTCACTGGATCGATAGTTCAGAGGAGTCCGATGGCGATGAGTCAAGATTTCATCATTTCAAGAAGTCAAATAGGACGTCAGAGGAGTGTTGAGAAGGCGATTGTGGGCCTATGACCTATGGCCGGTTTAGGGAATACAAGATTTAGGGTTGGGCCATATATAACGCCCTCGATGCGGCTATATCTCCTACGTGTCGAAGCACGACTTAGAGGCATAACCGCATTGAAAGCAATGTCGCAAGTAAGGTAATCTTCACAACAACCCATGTAAATAGATAATAAGGGGAGAGGTACATAGTTGGCTTACACTCGCCACGTCACACAAAGTACATAAATAGCATTACAATCATCCAATACACTCATGGTCCGACTACGGTACCAAAATAAAAGATCAACCCCAACATGCGACACGGTCCCGATCACCCCAACTGGGCACCACTACTGATCATCAGGGAAAGACACATAGTAACGGCGTGAGTCTTCGTCGAACTCTCACTTGAGCTCAAGCGCATCATCTGGAACGGAGTCATCGGGCCCTGCATCTGGTTTGGAAGTAATCTATGAGCCACGGGGACTCGGCAATCTCGCACCCTCGCGATCAAGACTATTTAAGCTTATAGGTAAGGCAAGGTAATATGTGGGGCTGCAGCAAGCGACTAGCATATATGGTGGCTAACATGTTCGCAAAAGAGAGCGAGAAGAGAAGGCAAAACATGAACGAAGAACTAGAGAACAACCTACGGCAAACATTACTCCAACACCGTGTTCACTTCCCGGACTCCGCCGAGAAGAGACCATCACGGTTACACACGCGGTTGATTCATTTTAATTAAGTTAAGGTTCATGTTATCTACAATCGGACATTAACAAATTCCCATCTGCCCATAACCGCGGGCACGGCTTTCGAAAGTTCAAATCCCTGCAGGGGAGTCCCAACTCAGCCCATCACAAGCTCTCACGGTCAACGAAGGATAAACCTTGTCCCGAGACATTCCGATCAGACTCGGCATCCCGGTTCTACAAGACAACTTCGACAAAGATAAAACAAATCCAGCAACACCGCCCGAATGTGCCGACAAATCCCGATAGGAGCTGCACATATCTCGTTCTCAGGGCACACTCAGATGAGCTCTCCATACAACTAAAACCAAACCTCGAGTTTCCCCGAGGGGGCGCTGCACAGGACTCTAGTTTGGACCAACACTCAGAGGAGCACTGGCCCGTAGGGGTTTAAATAAAGATGACCCTCGGGCTCCGGAAACCCAAGGGAAAAAGAGGCTAGGTGGCAAATGGTAAAACCAAGGTTGGGCATTGCTGGAAGAGTTTTATTCAAGGCGAACTGTCAAGGGGTTCCCATTATCACCCAACCGCGTAAGGAACGCAAAATCCGGGAACATAACACCGATATGACGGAAACTAGGGCGGCAAGAGTGGAACAAAACACTAGGCAAAAGGCCGAGCTTTCCACCCTTTACCAAGTATATAGATGCATTAAGTTAACAAGATAATATAGTGATATCCCAACAAATGAACAATGTACCAACAAGGAACAATCTCCAATCTTCACCTGCAACTAGCAACGCTATAAGAGGGGCTGAGCAAAGCGGTAACATAGCCAATCAACGGTTTGGTAGGACATGGTGGGTTAGAGGTTTGACATGGCAATTAGGGAGGCATGATAAGCAAGTGGTAGGCATCGTAGCATAGGCATAGCAAAAGAGCGAGCATCTAACAAGCAAATATAGAAGTGATTTCGAGGGTATGATCATCTTGCCTGCAAAGTTGTCAGAGTAGACTGGATCCTCGCAAGAAAACTCAACGGGCTCCTCGTTAGTGAACTCGTCTCCCGGCTCTACCCAAACAAGACAAACAAGCAAAAGGAACACAGTCAACCATGTGCAAAGCTCAAACAACATGATGCAAATATGGTATGCTATGCGGGATGGGGTATGTGATGCATATGCAAGATTTGACAAGGAATGATTGAACCTGGCCTCAACTTGGAAATCCAAGAGTGCCACTGGAAACGTGGGTGATTTCGGTTGAAATCGATATAAAGATCACCGGAATCGGACGCACGGTTTGGAAATGGCAAGCAAAACAAATATGGCACCGGTCTGCGATAAACAGCAAGTAGCCATCTAAATGCATCAAGATAATTATGCTACAGCACTCAAACAAGACAACAAAATACATGGCAGGGATCCACTCATGATTCTTGACAAAATATGAACACTGAGCGACGGCCAATTCATCCATTAACAGGTTCAAACAAGCATGTCAAAAATGCAAACGATAAACAGGTTTCAGACTTAGTGAAATTAACACTGGTCTGGAATTTTAGATTAGGTAGCACACTTTGAAGCATGAAAACTATATGCTAGCGGAACTTAACATGGCAAAGTAAGGTATTACATGAAGCTACTCAAAGCACTTAACAAAAGTCCCTTAGTGACCTTGAGCCAAAAGGGACCAGAAAATACAATTGCAAGCATGTGAACATGGCAAAAACATAATCAGGTTACAGACTTAGAGAAAAACTGGAGCATGCAAATATGTTAACGAGTAGGCATGTTCACGAGCTCGATGCACTCACTAAAGAGCATGGCACGACAAACTAAGCATACACCCATTAATAATACATATTATATAAGGTAGACATGGAAAGAACAACAACATAGCATGCACGGATCAACAACAACATCCTCGGCAAAATCGCTAACAAGTAGACAATCTGCCAGGAATTACGAAATAGCAAAAGTAAAGCTCGATTGACTCAAGCTAGGGTGCTTCATAATTGCAAACAAGGACATGGATGGATAGAGCACCACAATATTAAAAAATCATCCTTAGTGATCATCCTCAAAAGAGGCATGAATCACTAGGAAACAACATGAACATATGGCATAATGACAAAAACAGATCAAGGACTTAGAGAAATTCTAAGTCCCTGAAATCAGCATTAACGAATGCACTACTTTGCAAGCTTGTGCTAGTCACCACACATATCACAAAAATACATGGTAAGCACCTCTGTAAAGATGGCATGCCATATAACAAAACTCATGTAGAGCTCAAGAGCATATCATGCACACATTAAACATGGCAAAAATGACAAATAGCTATTTGGTGCAGCAGATCTGACAAATAACTCAAATAGCTCTCTTCCAACAACATTTCGGGCATCAAGATGAGCTCAAATGAAAATGGTGCAATGAGATGAAATGATGTACTCTCTGAGACGAACATTCTGATATGCTACACGCACAAAACGGGGCTACGGATGCGGAGTTATAGCATGATGAAAAACGCAATTTAATATGCAGACTTAGGGAAAAATCGAGGTCAACCCTAGGGTTTACTGTAGCTCCGATCCGGATCTAGATCGGGGCGCACGCAGATCGAGGTTCGCCGGGGCTTCCCGCAGGAGAGTCGCCGGACTTGCCGAGGAGCTCGCCGTCCGGAGGGGAACTTGGAGGAGTTGAGGAGGCCGGTCGCCGGACTTGGCGTGGAGAGGCGGCGCGGGACTTGGGGAGGCGCGAGGCGGCGTGGCGCCGGCGGCCGGAGCAGGCGGAGGCCGGCGCGGTGCGGCGCGGTGGCTCGGCCGCCGGAGTTGGAGGCGAGCGCGGCGAGGTGGCGACGATTGACGCGGGGAGTCGCGGGGGCGGCGATCGGCCTCGGGGGCCCGATTCGGGCTGCCCGGGCCGGCGGCGGGGAGAGCAGCGGCGGGCCACGTGGCGGCATGCGGGTGGTCCGGGCGGAGCGGCGAACGTGTCCGGCGCGCGGAGAGGAACGGGATCTAGGGTTTCGGGGAAGAAGACCCGTGAATTTCGGAGGGGGTTCTATATATAGGCATAGGAGGAGCTAGGAGAGTCCAAATGAGGTGTGGTTTTCGGCCACGCGGTCGTGATCAAACGCTCTAGATGATGGAGAGGGTTTTGGGCCAAATTGGAAGGGTGTTGGGCTGCAACACATACGAGGCCTTCTCAGTCCCTCGGTTAACCGTTGGAGTATCAAACGAAGTCCAAATGGTACGAAACTTGACAGGCGGTCTACCGGTAGTAAACCAAGGCCGCATGGCAAGTCTCGGTCCAATCCGGAAATGTTTAACCCCCACACACGAAAAGAAGGTAGAAAGGACCACCGGAGGAGATAGGAGCGCCGGAATGCAAAACGGACAACGGAGAAAATGCTCGGATGCATGAGACGAACACGTATGCAAATGCAATGCACATGATGACATGATATGAGATGCATGACAACGGCAATAAAACACGGAGACAAAAACCCGAACCCGAGGAAATAAAATAACTTAGCGTCGGAAACGGCAAGAGTTGGAGTATATATAAGGTAAATTACATCCGGGGTGTTACAACACTCCACCACTATGAAAGGATCTCGTCCCGAGATCTAGGACTGGAAAAACACCGGGTACTCAGAACGGAGGTGATCCTCGCGTTCCCAGGTGGCTTCACGGTCGGAATGGTGTGACCACTTGACTTTGAGGAATTTGATTGACTTATTGCGAGTCTTGCGTTCAGTCTCTTCAAGAATAGCAACGGGATGCTCACGATAAGAGAGGTCTTCTTGGAGATCAATGTCTTCAAAGTTGACGGTGCGGTCAGGAGTCTTGAAGCACTTGCGGAGCTGAGAGACATGGAACACGTCGTGCACATTTGCAAAGTTTGAAGGAAGCTCGAGTTGATAGGCGAGATCACCTCTCTTGCTGACGATCTTGAAAGGACCCACGTATCTAGGGGCAAGCTTCCCTTTGATACCGAAGCGATGAGTACCTTTCATTGCAGAGACGCGGAGGTAAACATGATCTCCGATCTCGAAAGCCAAATCACGGTGCTTACTATCATAGTAGCTCTTCTGGCGCGATTGCGCTGCTTTGAGGTTATCACGAATGACTTTGCACATCTCCTCTGCCTCTGTGATTAAGTCATTTCCAAGAAGTTGACGTTCACCGGTTTCTGACCAGTTAAGAGGAGTACGGCACTTCCTGCCATACAGAATTTCGAACGGGGCCTTGCTCGAACTTGCTTGAAAACTGTTGTTGTAGGAGAATTTGGCGTATGGAAGACAATCTTCCCACTTCATACCGAAGGAGATCACACAAGCCCTGAGCATATCTTCAAGAATCTGATTGACACGCTCGACTTGACCGCTAGTTTGAGGGTGGAAAGCTGTGCTGAAGCGGATGTTGGTGCCCATGGCCTTCTGAAAAGAATCCCAAAACTTGGAGGTAAAGATGCTGCCACGGTCTGAAGAGATCACCTGTGGAATGCCGTGCAGAGAGACAATTCGAGATGTATAAAGCTCCGCCAATTGAGCTGCAGTGATAGACTCTTTGATAGGCAAAAAGTGAGCCACTTTAGTGAGTTTGTCGATGACAATGAATATAGCATCATTGCCACGCTTGGACTTTGGAAACCCGTCACGAAGTCCATCTCAATGTGGTCAAACTTCCATTCTGGAATGGCAAAAGGTTGGAGGAGACCAGCTGGTCATTGGTGTTCTGCCTTCACTCTTCTGCAGACATCACACTCATTCATGAACTAAGCAATCTCGCGCTTCATTCGAGTCCACCAATAAGCCTGCTTGAGGTCATGATACATCTTCGTACTCCCAGGGTGGATGGAGAGGAGTGAATTGTGAGCCTCATTCATGATAACTTTACGAAGGTCACCTTTGGGCACAACAATGCGATCCTCGAAGAAGAGAGTATCCTTGTCATCAAGGCGATAGCACTTGTACTTGGGTTGACTCTTGGCAATCCCAATCTTCACCTTCTTCACCATAGCATCAAGAAGTTGAGCCTCGCGAATCTGATCTTCCAAAGTAGGAGAGACTTGAAGGTTGGCGAGGAAACCTTGAGGAACAACTTGCAGATTGAGTTTGTGGAAAGCTTCACAAAGCTCGGGTTGGTAAGGCTTGAGAATTAGACTGTTGCAGTACGCTTTCCTGCTCAAAGCGTCAGCAATCACATTGACCTTGCCTAGAGTATACTTGATACTCGGATTATACTCTTGAATTATTTCGACCCAACGAGTCTGCGTGAGGTTGAGATTAGGCTGAGTGAAGATGTACTTGAGACTCTTGTGGTCAGTGAAGATGTCCACTTTTCTTCTCAATAAGAGATGTCTCCAAGTCAAAAGAGCATGCACAACTGCCACCAACTCGAGGTCATGAGTGGGGTAGTTCTTCTTGTTGGGCTTCAACTGGCGAGAGGTATAAGCCACAACTTTCTTCTCTTGCATCAACACTGCACCAAGACCTTGAAGAGAGGCATCGCAGAAGACCTCGAACGGTTTGTATTCATCAGGAGGAGTCAGAACTGGAGCAGTGACCAATTTCTCTTTCAAAGTGTTGAAAGCGATGTCACATTCCGGAGACCAAACTTACTTGACGTGTTTCTGGAGAAGGTTTGAAAGAGGCTTCGCGATCTTTGAAAAGTTCTCAATGAACCTTCGATAGTAGCTTGCGAGACCAAGGAAGCTACGGAGTTGCTTCACGTTCTGAGGTGGTTCCCAATTCACAATTGCAGACACCTTCTCAGGATTCACCGCAATGCCCTTGGCAGAGATGATATGCCCAAGATAAAGAACCTCATTGAGCCAAAACTCACACTTTGAGAACTTAGCGTAGAACTGATGTTCCCTGAGCTTATCGAGCACCAAACGCAAGTTCTTGGCATGATCTTCCTTGTTCTTCGAAAAGACCAGAATGTCGTCGAGATAGACCAAAACGAAGTCATTTGTGTAGGCGTTGAAGATGAAGTTCATCATGCGAGAGAAAGTCGGAGGAGCATTGACGAGGCCAAAAGACATGACAGTGTATTCATATGAACCATAGCTTGTTCTGAAAGCCGTCTTGGGAATATCTAGCTCACGGATATGAATCTGGTGATAACCCATACGGAGATCAAGCTTGGAGAATACTTGGGCACCTTTGAGTTGTTCGAACAGCTCATTGATGTTGGGAAGTGGGTACTTGTTCTTGATAGTCTTCTTGTTTAATGGACGGTAGTCAACACAAAGTCGGTCCGTTCCATCCTTCTTCTTAACAAAAAGTACTCCACAACCCCACGGAGAAGAACTAGGTCGGATAAGACCCATTCGCTCTTGAATATCGAGTTGCTTCTTCAGCTCCTTCAACTCTTCAGTTCCGAGCTTGTAAGGACGCTTGCAAACCGGTTCCGTGCCAGGCTCAAGATCGATGACGAATTCAACTGGCCGGTGCGGAGGCATTCCTGGAAGCTCTCCTGGAAAGACGTCTTGATATTCGCAAATGACTGGAATTTGGGAGATGGCATCCAGTTCACCCTTCTCATTGAGAGAAAACAGACGGATGGTATCATCACGAGCGGCAAAGACAATTACATCCTCAGACGAATGAGTCAATTGAATCTGCCTGGCAGCACAATCAAGATGCGCCTTATGCTTAGAAAGCCAATCCATTCCAAGAATAAGATCAATATCCGAGTCGCCCAGAACAATAGGAGAAGCTAGAAATTTGTAGTCGCCCAACATGATAGAAATATCCGGGACGCAGAAATTAGCTGTCATTTGCTTGCCCGGTGACACGATTTGCAAAGAACTTTGCAGATACTGATAATTGCACTCATACTTTGATGCAAAAAGGTTTGGAAATGAAACAATGCGATGCACCAGTGTCAAAAAGAACTTTTGCAGGAACATCGTTAACAGGAAGGTTACCCATGATGACATCTGACGAGTCCTCTACCTAAGCTGCATTCATCAAGTTGACCTTGGCGTGCTTGGGGTTATGCTTGACCATAGCTGTACTTGCCGATCTCACAGGAGGCGAAGGAGGGAGACGCCTCTGATTGAAGCATTTGTTGGCATAGTGACCCTTCTGTTGGCACTTGTTGCACTTGACCTCTGAAAGCGGACGGTGATACAGAGCACTCGATCTTGGAGCTTGAGACGAAGTCTTGTTCTGAAAGCCAGGGTTGGGTGGGTGGGAAGATCCACTGCCACCTTTGTGTTGGGGAACGTAGTAATTTCAAAAATTTCCTACGCACACGCAAGATCATGGTGATGCATAGCAATGAGGGGGAGAGTCTGATCTACGTACCCTTGTAGATCGCAACGGAAGCGTTGACACAACGTAGAGGAAGTAGTCGTACGTCTTCTTCCCGATCCGACCGATCCAAGCATCGTTACTCCGGCACCTCCGAGTTCTTAGCACACGTACAGCTCGATGACGATCCCCGGGCTCCGATCCAGCAAAGCTTCGGGGAGGAGTTCCGTCAGCACGACGACGTGGTGACGATCTTGATGTTCTACCGACGCAGGGCTTCGCCTAAGCACTACAACGATATGATCGAGGTGGAATATGGTGGCAGGGGGCACCGCACACGGCTAAGGAACGATCTCAATGATCACCTTGTGTGTCTAGAGGTGCCCCCTGCCCTCGTATATAAAGGATCCAAGGGGGAGGGCTGGCCGGCCAAGAGGAGGGCGCAGGAGGAGTCCTACTCCTACCGGGAGTAGGACTCCCCCCCCCCCCAATCCTATTCCAAATAGGACTCCCAAGGGGGAAAGAGAGAGAGAGGTGGTCGGCCACCTCTCCTAGTCCTAATAGGACTAGGGGAGGGGGGAGGCGTGCAGCCCACCATGGCAGCCCCTTTCACCTTTCCACTAAAGCCCAATAAGGCCCATATGGCTCCCGGGGGGTTCCGGTAACCTCCCGGTAATCCGGTAAAATCCCGATTTTACCCGGAACACTTCCGATATCCAAATATAGGCTTCCAATATATCAATCTTTATGTCTCGACCATTTCGAGACTCCTCGTCATGTCCGTGATCACATCCGGGACTCCGAACTACCTTCGGTACATCAAAATGCATAAACTCATAATAACTGTCATCGTAACATTAAGCGTGCGGACCCTACGGTTCGAGAACAATGTAGACATGACCGAGACACGTCTCCGGTCAATAACCAATAGCGGGACCTGGATGCCCATATTGGCTCCTACATATTCTACGAAGATCTTTATCGGTCAGACCGCATAACAACATACGTTGTTCCCTTTGTCATCGGTATGTTACTTGCCCGAGATTCGATCGTCGGTATCCAATACCTAGTTCAATCTCGTTACCGGCAAGTCTCTTTACTCGTTCTGTAATACATCATCCCGCAACTAACTCATTAGTTGCAATGCTTGCAACGCTTGTGTAATGTGCATTACCGAGAGGGCCCAGAGATACCTCTCCGACAATCGGAGTGACAAATCCTATTCTCGAAATACGCCAACCCAACATTTACCATTGGAGACACCTGTATAGCTCCTTTATAATCACCCAGTTACGTTGTGACGTTTGGTAGCACACAAAGTGTTCCTCCGGCAAACGGGAGTTGCATAATCTCATAGTCATAGGAACATGTATAAGTCATGAAGAAAGCAATAGCAACATACTAAACGATCGGGTGCTAAGCTAATGGAATGGGTCATGTCAATCAGATCATTCAACTAATGATGTGACCTCGTTAATCAAATAACAACTCTTTGTTTATGGTTAGGAAACTTAACCATCTTTGATTAACGAGCTAGTCAAGTAGAGGCATACTAGTGACACTCTGTTTGTCTATGTATTCACACATGTATTATGTTTCCGGTTAATACAATTCTAGCATGAATAATAAACATTTATCATGATATAAGGAAATAAATAATAACTTTATTATTGCCTCTAGGGCATATTTCCTTCAGTCTCCCACTTGCACTAGAGTCAGTAATCTAGATTACACAGTAATGATTCTAACACCCATGGAGCCTTGGTGCTGATCATGTTTTGCTCATGGAAGAGGCTTAGTCAACGGGTCTGCAACATTCAGATCCGTATGTATCTTGCAAATCTCTATGTCTCCCACCTGGACTAGATCCCGGATGGAATTGAAGCGTCTCTTGATGTGTTTGGTCCTTTTGTGAAATCTGGATTCCTTTGCCAAAGCAATTGCACCAGTATTGTCACAAAAGATTTTCATTGGACCCGATGCACTAGGTATGACACCTAGATCGGATATGAACTCCTTCATCCAGACTCCTTTGTTCGCTGCTTCCGAAGCAGCTATGTACTCCGCTTCACATGTAGATCCCGCTACGACGCTTTGTTTAGAACTGCACCAACTGACAGCTCCACCGTTTAAAGTAAACACGTATCCGGTTTGCGATTTAGAATCGTCCGGATCAGTGTCAAATCTTGCATCAACGTAACCTCTTACGGTGAGCTCTTTGTCACCTCCATATACGAGAAACATATCCTTAGTCCTTTTCAGGTATTTCAGGATGTTCTTGACCGCTGTCCAGTGATCCACTCCTGGATTACTTTGGTACCTCCCTGCTAAACTTATAGCAAGGCACACATCAGGTCTGGTACACAGCATTGCATACATGATAGAGCCTATGGCTGAAGCATAGGGACCATCTTTCATTTTCTCTCTATCTTCTGCAGTGGTCGGGCATTGAGTCTGACTCAACTTCACACCTTGTAACACAGGCAAGAACCCTTTCTTTGCTTGATCCATTTTGAACTTCTTCAAAATCTTGTCAAGGTATGTGCTTTGTGAAAGTCCAATTAAGCGTCTTGATCTATCTCTATAGATCTTAATGCCCAATATGTAACCAGCTTCACCGAGGTCTTTCATTGAAAAACTCTTATTCAAGTATCCCTTTATGCTATCCAGAAATTCTATATCATTTCCAATCAGCAATATGTCATCCACATATAATATCAGAAATGCTACAGAGCTCCCACTCACTTTCTTGTAAATACAGGCTTCTCCAAAAGTCTGTATAAAGCCAAATGCTTTGATCACACTATCAAAGCGTTTATTCCAACTCCGAGATGCTTGGACCAGTCCATAAATGGATCGCTGGAGTTTGCACACTTTGTTAGCTCCCTTTGGATCGACAAAACCTTCCGGTTGCATCATATACAACTCTTCTTCCAGAAATCCATTCAGGAATGCAGTTTTGACATCCATCTGCCAAATTTCATAATCATAAAATGCGGCAATTTCTAACATGTTTCTGACAGACTTAAGCATCGCTACGGGTGAGAAGGTCTCATCGTAGTCAACCCCTTGAACTTGTCGAAAACCTTTTACGACAAGTCGAGCTTTATAGACAGTAACATTACCGTCAGCGTCAGTCTTTTTCTTGAAGATCCATTTATTCTCAATTGCTTGCCGATCATCGGGCAAGTCAACCAAAGTCCATACTTTGTTCTCATACATGGATCCCATCTCAGATTTCATGGCTTCAAGCCACTTTGCGGAATCTGGGCTCACCATCGCTTCTTCATAGTTCATAGGTTCATCATGATCTAGCAGCATGACTTCCAGAACTGGATTACCGTACCACTCTGGCGTGGATCTTGCTCTGGTTGATCTACGAGGTTCAGTAGTATCTTGTTCTGAAGTTTCATGATCATTATCATTAACTTCCTCACTTATTGGTGTAGGTGTCGCAGAAACAGTTTTCTGTGATGTACTACTTTCTAATAAGGGAGCGGGTACAGTTACCTCGTCAAGTTCTACTTTCCTCCCACTCACTTCTTTCGAGAGAAACTCCTTCTCAAGAAAGTTTCCGAATTTAGCAACAAAAGTCTTGCCTTCGGATCTGTGATAGAAGGTGTATCCAATAGTTTCCTTTGGATATCCTATTAAGACACATTTCTCCGATTTGGGTTCGAGCTTATCAGGTTGAAGCTTTTTCACATAAGCATCGGAGCCCCAAACTTTCAGAAACGACAACTTTGGTTTCTTGCCAAACCATAATTCATAAGGCGTCGTCTCAACGGATTTTGATGGTGCCCTATTTAACGTGAATGCGGCCGTCTCTAGAGCGTATCCCCAAAACGATAGCGGTAAATCAGTAAGAGACATCATAGATCACACCATATCTAGTAAAGTACGATTACGACGTTCGGACACACCATTACGCTGTGGTGTTCCGGGTGGCGTTAGTTGCGAAACTATTCCACAATTTTTCAAATGTACACCAAACTCGTAACTCAAATATTCTCCTCCATGATCAGATCGTAGAAACTTTATTTTCTTGTTACGATGATTTTCCACTTCACTCTGAAATTCTTTGAACTTTTCAAATGTTTCAGACTTATGTTTCATTAAGTAGATATACCCATATCTGCTTAAATCATCTGTGAAGGTGAGAAAATAACGATATCCGCCACGAGCCTCAATATTCATCGGACCACATACATCTGTATGTATGATTTCCAACAAATCTGTTGCTCTCTCCATAGTACCGGAGAACGGTGTTTTAGTCATCTTGCCCATGAGGCACGGTTCGCAAGTACCAAGTGATTCATAATCAAGTGGTTCCAAAAGTCCATCAGTATGGAGTTTCTTCATGCGCTTTACACTGATATGACCTAAACGGCAGTGCCACAAATAAGTTGCACTACCATTATCAACTCTGCATCTTTTGGCTTCTACATTATGAATATGTGTATCACTACTATCGAGATTTAACAAGAATAGACCACTCTTCAATGGTGCATGACCATAAAAGATATTACTCATATAAATAGAACAACCATTATTCTCTGATTTAAATGAATAACCTGTTGGAAATATGCCCTAGAGGCAATAATAAAATGATTATTATATTTCCTTGTTCATGATAATCGTTTATTATCCATGCTAGAATTGTATTGATAGGAAACTCAGATACATGTGTGGATACATAGACAACACCATGTCCCTAGTAAGCCTCTAGTTGACTAGCTCGTTGATCAATATATGGTTACGGTTTCCTAACCATGGACATTGGATGTCGTTGATAACGGGATCACATCATTAGGAGAATGATGTGATGGACAAGACCCAATCCTAAGCATAGCACTAGATCGTGTAGTTCGTATGCTGAAGCTTTTCTAATGTCAAGTATCATTTCCTTAGACCATGATATTGTGCAACTCCCGGATACCGTAGGAGTGCTTTGGGTGTGCCAAACATCACAACGTAACTGGGTGGCTATAAAGGTACATTACAGGTATCTCCGAAAGTGTCTGTTGGGTTGGCATGAATCGAGACTGGAATTTGTCACTCCGTGTAAACGGAGAGGTATCTCTGGGCCCACTCGGTAGGACATCATCATAATGTGCACAATGTGATCAAGGAGTTGATCATGGGATGATGTGTTACAGAACGAGTAAAGAGACTTGCCGGTAACGAGATTGAACAAGGTATAAGGATACCGACGATCGAATCTCGGGCAATTACAATACCGCTAGACAAAGGGAATTGCATACGGGATTGATTAAGTCCTTGACATCGTGGTTCATCCGATGAGATCATCGTGGAACATGTGGGAGCCAACATGGGTATCCAAATCCCGCTGTTGGTTATTGACCGGAGAACGTCTCGGTCATGTCTGCATGTCTCCCGAACCCGTAGGGTCTACACACTTAAGGTTCGATGACGCTAGGGTTATAAAGGAAGTTTGTATGTGGTTACCGAATGTTGTTCGGAGTCCCGGATGAGATCCCGAACGTCACGAGGAGTTCCGGAATGGTCCGGGGGTAAAGATTTATATATGGGAAGTCATGTTTTGGACACCGGAAGAGTTTCGGGGTTTATCGGTAATGTACCGGGACCACCGGGAGGGTCCCGGGGGTCCACCAAGTGGGGCCACCAACCCCGGAGGCTTGCATGGGATAAGAGTGGTGAGAGGCCAGCCCCTTAGTGGGCTGGTGCGCCTCCCATAAGGGCCCATGGTGCCTAAGAGGTGGAAAGGGGGCAAACCCTAGGGGATATGGGCCTTAGGGCCCATATTGGTGCGCCTCCCTCTCCTCTCCCCCTCTTGGCCGCCACCTTTGATCCCCATCTAGGGCTGCCGCCCCCTAGGGGTGGGAACCCTAGAGGGGGTGCAGCCCCTCCCCTTCCCTATATATATGAGGCCTAGGGCTGCCCATAACATACGCGATTCAATCTCTCTTGGTGCAGCCCTGCGTCTCTTCTTCCTCCTCTTCTGTGGTGCTTGGCGAAGCCCTGCAGGATTGCCACGCTCCTCCACCACCACCACGCCGTTGTGGTGCTGCTGGATGGAGTCTTCCTCAACCTCTCCCTCTCTCCTTGCTGGATCAAGGCGTGGGAGACGTCACCGGGCTGTACGTGTGTTGAACGCGGAGGTGCCGTGCGTTCGGCACTTGGTCATCGGTGATTTGAATCACGACGAGTACGACTCCATCACCCCCGTTCACTTGAACGCTTCCGCTTAGCGATCTACAAGGGTATGTAGATGCACTCTCCTTCCCTCGTTGCTAGTCTCTCCATAGATAGATCTTGGTGACACGTAGGAAAATTTTGAATTTCTGCTACGTTCTCCAACAGTGGTATCAGAGCTAGGTCTATTGCGTAGATTCTATGCATGAGTAGAACACAAAGTAGTTGTGGGCGTTGATTTTGTTCAATATGCTTGCCGTTACTAGGCTTATCTTGATTCGGCGGCATTGTGGGATGAAGCGGCCCGGACCAACCTTACACGTACTCTTACGTGAGACCGGTTCCACCGACAAACATGCACTAGTTGCATAAGGTGGCTGGCGGGTGTCTGTCTCTCCCACTTTAGTCGGATCGGATTCGATGAAAAGGGTCCTTATGAAGGGTAAATAGAAATTGGCATATCACGTTGTGGTCTTTGCGTAGGTAAGAAACGTTCTTGCTAGAAACCCATAGCAGCCACGTAAAACATGCAAACAACAATTAGAGGACGTCTAACTTGTTTTTGCAGGGTATGCTATGTGATGTGATATGGCCAAAGGATGTGATGAATGATATATGTGATGTATGAGATTGATCATGTTCTTGTAATAGGAATCACGACTTGCATGTCGATGAGTATGACAACCGGCAGGAGCCATATGAGTTGTCTTTATTTATTTATGACATGCGTGTCAACTTAAACGTCATGTAATTATTTTACTTTATTGCTAACCGTTAGCCATAGTAGTAGAAGTAATAGTTGGCGAGGCAACTTCATGAAGACACGATGATGGAGATCATGGTGTCATGCCGGTGACGATGATGATCATGGAGCCCCGAAGATGGAGATCAAAAGGAGCAAAGTGATGATGGCCATATCATGTCACTATTTGATTGCATGTGATGTTTATCATGTTTATACATCTTATTTGCTTAGAACGACGATAGTAAATAAGATGATCCCTTACAACAATTTCAAGAAGTGTTCTCCCCTAACTGTGCACCGTTGCGATAGTTCGTGTTTCGAAGCGCCACGTGATGATCGGGTGTTAGATTCTAACGTTAACATACAACGGGTGTAAGACAGATTTACACACGCAAAACACTTAGGGTTAACTTAACGAGCCTAGCATGTACAGACATGGCCTCGGAACACAGAAGACCGAAAGGTCGAGCATGAGTCGTATAGAAGATACGATCAACATGAAGATGTTCACCGACGTTGACTAGTCCGTCTCACATGATGATCGGACACGGGCTAGTTGATTCGGATCATGTAATCACTTAGATGACTAGAGGGATGTCTATCTGAGTGGGAGTTCATAAGATGAACTTAACTATCCTGAACATAGTCAAAAGGATTTTACAAATTATGTCGTAGCTCGCGTTTTAGTTCTACTGTTTAGATATGTTCCTAGAGAAAAATTAGTTGAAAGTTGATAGTAGCAATTATGCGGATTAGGTCCGTAAACTGAGGATTGTCCTCATTGCTTCATAGAAGGCTTATGTCCTTAATGCACCGCTCAGTGTGCTGAACCTCGAACGTTGTCTGTAGATGTTGCGAACATCTGACATACACATTTTGATAACTACGTGATAGTTCAGTTAAACGGTTTAGAATTGAGGCACCAAAGACGTTTTGAAACGTCGCGAAACATATGAGATGTTTTGAGGGCTGAAATTGGGATTTCAGGCTCGTGCCCACGTCAAGAGGTATAAGACCTCCGACGATTTTCTTAGCCTACATACTAAGGGAGAAAAGCTCAATTGTTGAGCTTGTGCTCAGATTGTCTGAGTACAACGATCATTTGAATCGAGTGGGAGTTGATCTTCCAGATGAGATAGTGATGTTTCTCCGAAGTCATTACCACCAAGCTGCTAGAGCTTCGTGATGAACTATAATATATCAGGGACATATATGATGATCCTTGAGATATTCGCGATGTTTGACACCACAAAGTAGAAATCAAGAAGGAG
The DNA here is from genome assembly GCA_034509565.1 of Triticum monococcum. NCBI lineage: Eukaryota > Viridiplantae > Streptophyta > Magnoliopsida > Poales > Poaceae > Triticum > Triticum monococcum. The sequence continues at coordinate 706,488,756 of CM067847.1, forward strand.
CATCAATTGTTGATGGTTGGTGAAACCACTAGTTTCAAGAAGGGCAAGGGCAAGAAGGGATACTTCATGAAACGGCAATTCAGCTGCTGCTCTAGTGAAGAAACCCAAGGTTGAACCCAAACCCGAGACTAAGTGCTTCTGTAATAAGGGGAACAACCACTGGAGCGGAATTACCCTAGATACTTGGTAGATGAGAAGGCTGGCAAGGTCGATAGAAGTATATTGATATACATTGTGTTAATGTGTACTTTACTAGTACTCCTAATAGCACCAGGGTATTAGATACCGGTTCGGTTGCTAAGTGTTAGTAACTCGAAATAAAAGCTACGAACAAACGGAAACTAGCTAAAGGTGAGCTGACGACATGTGTTGGAAGTGTTTCCAATGTTGATATGGTCAAGCATCGTACGCTCCCTCTACCATCGATATTGGTGTTTGCGTTGAGCATAGACATGATTGGATTATGTCTATTGCAATACGGTTATTCATTTAAGGAGACTAATAGTTACTCTGTTTATTTGAATAATACCTTCAATGGTCTTACACCTAAAATGAATGGTTTATTGAATCTCGATCGTAGTGATACACATGTTCATGCCAAAAGATAATAATGATAGTACCACCTACTTGTGGCACTGCCAAGTAAGTCATATCGGTATAAAACGCATGAAGAAGCTCCATGTTGATGGATCTTTGGACTCACTCATTTTTAAAAGTTTGAGACATGCAAACCGTGTCTATTGGTGTATATGCATGAAGAAACTCCATGCAGATGGATCGTTTGGACTCACTTGATTTTGAATCACTTGAGACATGCAAATCATACCACATGGGCAAGATGACTGAAAGCCTCGGTTTCAGTAAAATGGAACTAGAAAGCAACTTGCTGAAAGTAATACATTTTGATGTGTGCAGTCCAATGAGTGCTGAGGCGTGTAGTGGATATCGTTATGGTTTTACTTCACAGATGATTTGAGTAGATGTTGAGAATATTTACTTGATGAATCACGAGTCTGAATTATTGAAAGGTTCAAGTAATTTCAGGGTGAAGTTGAAAGATCGTCGTGACAAGAGGATAAAATATCTATGATATGATCATAGAGATGAATATCTGAATTACGAGTTTGGCACAGAATTAAGACATTGTGGAAATTGTTTCACAACTGATACAGCCTGGAACACCATAGTGTGATGGTGTGTCCGAACATCATAAATGCACCCTATTGGATATGATGCATACCATGATGTCTCTTATCGAATTACCACAATAATGTATGGGTCAGGCATTAGAGACAACCACATTCACTTTAAAAGGGGCACCACGTAATTCCGATGAGATGACACTGTATGAACTATGGTTTAGAGAAACCTAAGCTGTCATTTCTTAAAAGTTTGGGGCTGCGACGCTTATGTGAAAAAGTTTCAGTCTGATAAGCTCGAACCCAAAGCGGATAAATGCATCTTCATAGGACACCCAAAGCAGTTGGGTATACCTCCTGTCTCAAATCTGAAAGCAATGAGGGATTGTTTCTAGAATCGGGTCCTTTCTCGAGGAAAAGTTTCTCTCGAAAGAATTGAGTGGGAGGATGGGGGAGACTTGATGAGGTTATTGAACCGTCACTTCAACTAGTGTATAGCAGGGCACAAAGAGTTGTTCCTGTGGCACCTACACCAATTGAAGTGGAAGCTTATGATAGTGATCATGAAACTTCAGATCAAGTCACTACCAAACCTCGTGGGATGACAAGGATGCGTACTACTTCAGAATGGTACGTAATCCTGTCTTGGAAGTCATGTTGCTAGACAACAATGAACCTACGAGCTATGGAGAAGCGATGGTGGGCCCGGATTCCGATAAATGGCTCGAGGCCATAAAATCCGAGAGAGGATCCATATATGAAAACAAAGTGTAGACTTTGGAAGAACTACTTGATGGTCGTAAGGCTGTTAGGTACAGATGGATTTTAAAAGGAAGACAGACAATGATGGTAAGTATCACCATTAAGAAAGCTCGACTTGTCGTTAAGATTTTTTCCGACAAGTTCAAGGAGTTGACTACGGTGAGACTTTCTCACTCGTAGCGATGCTAAGAGTCTGTTGGAATTATATTAGCGATTACTGCATTATTTATGAAATCTTGCAGATAGGATGTCAAAACATTGTTTCCTCGATGATTTTCTTGAGGAAAGGTTGTATGTGATACAACCGGAAGGTTTTGTCAATCCTGAAAGATGCTAATAAGTATGCAAAGCTTCAGCATCCTTCTAAGGACTGGAGTAAGCATCTCGGAGTTGGAATGTATGCTTTGATGAGATGATCAAAGATTTTGGTGTATACAAAGTTTATGAGAAACTTGTATTTCCAAAGAAGTGAGTGGGAGCACTATAGAATTTCTGATGAGTATATGTTGTTGACATATTGATGATTAGAAATGACGTAGAATTTCTGGAAAGCATATAGGGTTATTTGGAAAGTGTTTTTCAATGGAAAGCCTGGATTAAGCTACTTGAGCATTGAGCATCAAGATCTATAAGGATAGATCAAAACGCTTAATGGTACTTTCAAATGAGCACATACCTTGACATGATCTTGAAGGTGTTCAAGATGGATCAGTCAAAGAAGGAGTTCTTGCCTGAGTTGTAAGGTATGAAGTTAAGACTTAAAGCTCGACCACTGTAGAATAGAGAGAAAGGACGAAGGTCGTCCCCAATGCTTAAGACATAGGCTCTACAGTATGCTATGCTGTGTACCGCACCTGAAGTGTGCCTTGCCATGAGTCAGTCAAGGGGTACAAGAGTGATCCAAGAATGGATCACAGGACAGCGGTCAAAGTTATCCTTAGTAACTAGTGGACTAAGGAATTTTTCTCGATTATGGAGGTGGTAAAAGAGTCCGTCGTAAAGGGTTACGTCGATGCAAGCTTAACACCTATCCGGATAGCTCTGAGTAGAGATACCGGATACGTATAATGGAGCAACAATTTAGAATAGCTCCAAGTAGAACAATTATTTGGAATAGCTCCAAATAGAACGTGGTAGCTACATCTAGGAGATGACATAGAGATTTGTAAAGCACACACGGATCTGAAAGGTTCAGACCCGTTGACTATAACCTCTCTCACAAGCATAACATGATCAAACCCAGAACTCTTTGGGTGTTAGTCACATGGGGATGTGACCTTGAGTGTTAATCACATACCGATGTGAACTGGATTATTGACTCTAGTGCAAGTGGGAGACTGTTGGAAATATGCCCTAGAGGCAATAATAAAATGATTATTATATTTCCTTGTTCATGATAATCGTTTATTATCCATGCTAGAATTGTATTGATAGGAAACTCAGATACATGTGTGGATACATAGACAACACCATGTCCCTAGTAAGCCTCTAGTTGACTAGCTCGTTGATCAATAGATGGTTACGGTTTCCTGACCATGGACATTGGATGTCGTTGATAACGGGATCACATCATTAGGAGAATGATGTGATGGACAAGACCCAATCCTAAGCATAGCACTAGATCGTGTAGTTCGTATGCTGAAGCTTTTCTAATGTCAAGTATCATTTCCTTAGACCATGAGATTGTGCAACTCCCGGATACCGTAGGAGTGCTTTGGGTGTGCCAAACGTCACAACGTAACTGGGTGGCTATAAAGGTACATTACAGGCATCTCCGAAAGTGTCTGTTGGGTTGGCACGAATCGAGACTGGGATTTGTCACTCCGTGTAAATGGAGAGGTATCTCTGGGCCCACTCGGTAGGACATCATCATAATGTGCACAATGTGATCAAGGAGTTGATCACGGGATGATGTGTTACGGAACGAGTAAAGAGACTTGCCGGTAACGAGATTGAACAAGGTATAAGGATACCGACGATCGAATCTCGGGCAAGTACAATACCGCTAGACAAAGGGAATTGCATATGGGATTGATTAAGTCCTTGACATCGTGGTTCATCCGATGAGATCATCGTGGAACATGTGGGAGCCAACATGGGTATCCAGATCCCGCTGTTGGTTATTGACCGGAGAACGTCTCGGTCATGTCTGCATGTCTCCCGAACCCGTAGGGTCTACACACTTAAGGTTCGATGATGCTAGGGTTATAAAGGAAGTTTGTATGTGGTTACCGAATGTTGTTCGGAGTCCCGGATGAGATCCCGGACATCACGAGGAGTTCCGAAATGGTACGGAGGTAAAGATTTATATATGGGAAGTCATGTTTTGGACACTGGAAGAGTTTCGGGGTTTATCGGTAATGTACCGGGACCACCGGGAGGGTCCCGGGGGTCCACCAAGTGGGGCCACCAACCCCGGAGGCTTGCATGGGCTAAGAGTGGTGAGAGGCCAGCCCCTTAGTGGGCTGGTGCGCCTCCCATAAGGGCCCATGGCGCCTAAGAGGTGGAAAGGGGGCAAACCCTAGGGGATATGGGCCTTAGGGCCCATATTGGTGCGCCTCCCTCTCCTCTCCCCCTCTTGGCCACCACCTTTGATCCCCATCTAGGGCTGCCGCCCCCTAGGGGTGGGAACCCTAGAGGGGGCGCAGCCCCTCCCCTTCCCTATATATATGAGGCCTAGGGCTGCCCATAACATACGCGATTCAATCTCTCTTGGTGCAGCCCTGCGTCTCTTCTTCCTCCTCTTCTGTGGTGCTTGGCGAAGCCCTGCAGGATTGCCACGCTCCTCCACCACCACCACGCCGTTGTGCTGCTGCTGGATGGAGTCTTCCTCAACCTCTCCCTCTCTCCTTGCTGGATCAAGGCGTGGGAGACGTCACCGGGCTGTACGTGTGTTGAACGCGGAGGTGCCGTGCGTTCGGCACTTGGTCATCGGTGATTTGAATCACGACGAGTACGACTCCATCAACCCCGTTCACTTGAACGCTTCCGCTTAGCGATCTACAAGGGTATGTAGATGCACTCTCCTTCCCTCGTTGCTAGTCTCTCCATAGATAGATCTTGGTGACACGTAGGAAAATTTTGAATTTCTGCTATGTTCTCCAACATAACCGTCTCGCATTAAACAAGATCCAGATATAATGTTCATGCTCGACGCTGGCACCAAATAACAATTATTTAGGTCTAATATTAATCCCGAAGGTAGATGTAGAGGTAGCGTGCCGACCGCGATCACAACGACTTTGGAACCGTTTCCCACGCGCATCGTCACCTCGTCCTTAGCCAATCTTCGCTTAATCCGTAGTCCCTGTTTCGAGTTGCAAATATTAGCAACAGAACCAGTATCAAATACCCAGGTGCTACTGCGAGCATTAGTAAGGTACACATCAATAACATGTATATCACATATACCTTTGTTCACCTTGCCATCCTTCTTATCCGCCAAATACTTGGGGCAGTTCCGCTTCCAGTGACCAGTCTGCTTGCAGTAGAAGCACTCAGTTTCAGGCTTAGGTCCAGACTTGGGCTTCTTTTCTTGAGCAGCAACTTGCTTGCCGTTCTTCTTGAAGTTTCCCTTCTTCTTCCCTTTGCCCTTTTTCCTTGAAACTAGTGGTCTTGTTAACCATCAACACTTGATGCTCCTTCTTGATTTCTACCTCCGCAGCTTTCAGCATTGCGAAGAGCTCGGGAATAGTCTTATTCATCCCTTGCATATTATAGTTCATCACGAAGCTCTTGTAGCTTGCTGGCAGTGATTGGAGAATCCTGTCAATGACGCAATCATCTGGAAGATTAACTCCCATCTGAATCAAGTGATTGTCGAGTATATGCTCACTGACAGAACTGTTCTCCTCCATCTTGCAGCTATAGAACTTATTGGAGACTTCATATCTCTCAATCTGGGCATTTGCTTGAAATATTAACTTCAACTCCTGGAACATCTCATATGCTCCATGACGTTCAAAACGTCGTTGAAGTCCCGATTCTAAGCCGTAAAGCATGGCACACTGAACTATCGAGTAGTCATCAGCTTTGCTCTGCCAAATGTTCATAACATCTGGTGTTGCACCAGCAGCAGGCCTGGCACCCAGCGGTGCTTCTAGGACGTAATTCTTCTGTGCAGCAATGAGGATAATCCTCAAGTTACGGACCCAGTCCGTGTAATTGCTACCATCATCTTTCAACGTTGCTTTCTCAAGGAACGCATTAAATTCAACGGAACAACAGCACGAGCCATCTACAATCAACATAAACAAGCAAGATACTATCAGGTACTAAGTTCATGATAAATTTAAGTTCAGTTAATCATATTACTTAAGAACTCCCACTTAGATAGACATCCCTCTAATCCTCTAAGTGATCACGTGATCCAAATCAACTAAACCATGTCCGATCATCACGTGAGATGGAGTAGTTTCATCGGTGAACATCATTATGTTGATCATATATACTATATGATTCACGCTCGACCTTTCGGTCTCCGTGTTCCGAGGCCATATCTGTATATGCTTGGCTCGTCAAGTATAACCTGAGTATTCCGCGTGTGCAACTGTTTTGCACCCGTTGTATTTGAACGTAGAGCCTATCACACCCGATCATCACGTGGTGTCTCAGCACGAAGAACTTTTGCAACGGTGCATACTCAGGGCGAACACTTCTTGATAATTTAGTGAGAGATCATCTTATAATGCTACCGTCAATCAAAGCAAGATAAGATGCATAAAAAGATAAACATCACATGCAATCAATATAAGTGATATGATATGGCCATCATCATCTTGTGCTTGTGATCTCCATCTCCGAAGCACCGTCATGATCACCATCGTCACCGGCACGACACCTTGATCTACATCGTAGCATCATTGTCGTCTCGCCAATCTTATGCTTCCACGACTATCACTACCGCTTAGTAATAAAGTAAAGCATTACATCGCGATTGCATTGCATACAATAAAGCGACAACCATATGGCTCCTGCCAGTTGCTGATAACTTGGTTACAAAACATGATCATCTCATACAATAAAATTTAGCATCATGCCTTGACCATATCACATCACAACATGCCCTGCAAAAACAAGTTAGACGTCCTCTACTTTGTTGTTGCAAGTTTTACGTGGCTGCTACGGGCTTTAAGTAAGAACCAATCTCACCTACGCATCAAAACCACAACGATAGTTTGTCAAATAGACTCCGTTTTAACCTTCTCAAGGACCAGGCGTAGCCACACTCTGTTCAACTAAAGTTGGAGAGACAGTCGCCCGCAAGCCATCTATGTGCAAAGCACGTCGAGGGAACCGGTCTTGCGTAAGCGTACGCGTAAGGTTGGTCCGGGTCGTCTCGTCCAACAATACCGCCGAACCAAAGTATGACATGCTGGTAGGCAGTATGACTTATATCGTCCACAACTCACTTGTGTTCTACTCGTGCACATAACATCAAACCATAAAACCTAGGCTCGGATGCCACTGTTGGGGAACGTAGTAATTTCAAAAATTTCCTACGCACACACAAGATTATGGTGATGCATAGCAACGAGGGGGAGAGTCTGATCTACGTACCCTTGTAGATCGCAACAGAAGCGTTGACACAACGTAGAGGAAGTAGTCGTACGTCTTCTTCCCGATCGGACCTATCCAAGCACCGTTACTCCGGCACCTCTGAGTTCTTAGCACACGTACAGCTCGATGACGATCCCCGGGCTCCGATCCAGCAAAGCTTCGGGGAGGAGTTTCGTCAGCACGACGGAGTGGTGACGATCTTGATGTTCTACCGACGCAGGGCTTCGCCTAAGCACTACAACGATATGATCGAGGTGGAATATGGTGGCAGGGGGCACCGCACACGGCTAAGGAACGATCTCAATGATCAACTTGTGTGTCTAGAGGTGCCCCCTGCCCCCGTATATAAAGGATCCAAGGGGGAGGGGCTGGCCGGCCAAGAGGAGGGCGCAGGAGGAGTCCTACTCCTACCGGGAGTAGGACTCCCCCCCCCCAATCCTATTCCAAATAGGACTCCCAAGGGGGAAAGAGAGAGAGAGGTGGCCGGCCACCTCTCCTAGTCCTAATAGGACTAGGGGAGGGGGGAGGCGCGCAGCCCACCATGGCAGCCCCTTTCACCTTTCCACTAAAGCCCAATAAGGCCCATATGGCTCCCGGGGGGTTCCGGTAACCTCCCGGTAATCCGGTAAAATCCTGATTTTACCCGGAACACTTCCGATATCCAAATATAGGCTTCCAATATATAAATCTTTATGTCTCGACCATTTCGAGACTCCTCGTCATGTCCGCGATCACATCCGGGACTCCGAACTACCTTCGGTACATCAAAATGCATAAACTCATAATAACTATCATCGTAACGTTAAGCGTGCGGACCCTACGGTTCGAGAACAATGTAGACATGACCGAGACACGTCTCCGGTCAATAACCAATAGCGGGACCTGGATGCCCATATTGGCTCCTACATATTCTACGAAGATCTTTATCGGTCAGACCGCATAACAACATACGTTGTTCCCTTTGTCATCGGTATGTTACTTGCCCGAGATTCGATCGTCGGTATCCAATACCTAGTTCAATCTCGTTACCGGCAAGTCTCTTTACTCGTTCTGTAATACATCATCCCGCAACTAACTCATTAGTTGCAATGCTTGCAAGGCTTGTGTAATGTGCATTACCGAGAGGGCCCAGAGATACCTCTCCGACAATCGGAGTGACAAATCCTATTCTCGAAATACGCCAACCCAACATCTACCATTGGAGACACCTGTAGAGCTCCTTTATAATCACCCAGTTACGTTGTGATGTTTGGTAGCACACAAAGTGTTCCTCCGGCAAACGGTAGTTGCATAATCTCATAGTCATAGGAACATGTATAAGTCATGAAGAAAGCAATAGCAACATACTAAACGATCGGGTGCTAAGCTAATGGAATGGGTCATGTCAATCAGATCATTCAACTAATGATGTGACCTCGTTAATCAAATAACAACTCTTTGTTTATGGTTAGGAGACTTAACCATCTTTGATTAACAAGCTAGTCAAGTAGAGGCATACTAGTGACACTCTGTTTGTCTATGTATTCACACATGTATTATGTTTCCGGTTAATACAATTCTAGCATGAATAATAAACATTTATCATGATATAAGGAAATAAATAATAACTTTATTATTGCCTCTAGGGCATATTTCCTTCACTTTGCTCTTCTGTTGATACGGCTGACGGAACGGAGGAGGAGGAAGCCAATACTTCAGCTGCTTAGCCACTTGAGTTGAGGAAGAAGGAGTAGCATCTCTGACTCGCTTCTTTGAAGCATCACACTATAGTTGAGCAGCCTCTTGCTTCAAAGCCATGTTGTAAAACTCATCGTACCTCATGGGCTCAAAGAGAATAAGAGCTAGCTGGATTTCTTCTCTGAGACCACCCCTGAACTGATATATCATGCTCTTCTCGTCAGGGACGTCCTGCTTAGCAAAGCGGGCGAGCTTCTGAAACATCTTGTTGTACTCATAGACAGACATAGAGCCTTGCTTCAAGTTGTGGAATTCCTCACGCTTGCTTTCAACCACGCTCTGAGGAATATGATGAGCTTTGAAGTCTTGACGGAATTCATCCCAGGTAATCACACGGCCTCCTTTGGAATCTTTGTACTGCTGAAACCATTCTGCAGCTTGGTCTTTGAGTTGGAAGGAAGCGAACTTAACAAAGTCCTCAGGCCTGACGTTACTGCACTCGAAATGCTTGCATAAGTCCATGAGCCAATCATCAGTGTCAGTTGCCTCAACACAATTGCTGAAGGTCTTTGGCTGGTTAGCAAGGAACTGGTTGAGTGTAGCAAAGTGATTCTGATTGTTGCCTTGGTTGCCTTGGTTCGCTTGGTTGCGCTCTTGAAGAATTTGCATGATCAGCTGCGTGTTTGCATTGGTAGCGGCCATCACAGCTTGCCATGCCTCCGGAGGTGGAGGTGGTGGTGGCGGATCAGGATTCAGAGTCGTGCGCGTTGGAGGAGCCATCCTGAAGAGGTTGACATCCATTAGCACACTGATAGACAAATATTGAAGCTGAATCCAATGGGTAGAAATTGCAACATATAGTCTTCACATCCGAACAAAATGAACGAATGCATTCCAATTGAAATGGTCACATATCCATAATTTGAGAAGCCACTTAGAATTGATGTAGAAGAATAAAATCAACAAGGTACGGAACAAGAACGAATACTCGGTAAGGATCACCCAATCTCAAACCAAATATCCGTGGAAGAAGAGCTAGAGCTACAAGAATTCCCACCTATGAAACTCCCGAACCTTTCCGGTTATGCAATCAGGTGTTGGGGATACAGGGGAAGCATAATATCTCACCCAAATCTAGCAAATCCTACATCCAGCTGTATCCATCCTTCAACACATAACCGAGAAAAACTTCGGAAATCATCTACCTCAACCTTCGAAAAGCATCCGTTATACAAGTTATGGCAATACTCCCGAACTCCCGCCCCAGTACTGGGTGGCGTCGAGGTTATCTCACCAACAACTGCATAAAAGAGATTTTTGATGTCGGTGAACTAAACTCAGGTATTCCAGAACTGCAACGATAAAATTGTGACGACAACACCTCGGACCTCAACTCCCCGGGACACTGCCACAACCCCTAAATGACAGGAGGCACCAAGAACAATGTTCTCGTCACAAATCGATCGGAACGATTCCAAGATACCCGAGTGATCCTAAATTTTTTTTTTGTGAAATTTGAGAAGAGAAGAGACAAAACTCTACGTCAGGATGCCTTACTAGAGCGATGAAGGGACTGGGGAGTAAAAAGAATTCCTAAACTCTCTGATATATAATTCCTAAATGACTCAAAACATTTTTCTAGACTCAACTCGTCCGCTAATTCGATCAAGCGGTGGGGGCTCCTAAGGTCGGGGAAGGCTCTGATTACCAACTTGTAACGCCCTCGATGCGGCTATATCTCCTACGTGTCGAAGCACGACTTAGAGGCATAACCGCATTGAAAGCAATGTCGCAAGTAAGGTAATCTTCACAACAACCCATGTAAATAGATAATAAGGGGAGAGGTACATAGTTGTCTTACACTCGCCACGTCAAACAAAGTACATAAATAGCATTACAACCATCCAATACACTCATGGTCCGACTATGGTACCAAAATAAAAGATCAGCCCCAACATGCGACACGGTCCCGATCACCCCAACTGGGCACCACTACTGATCATCATGAAAAGACACATAGTAACGGCGTGAGTATTCGTCCAACTCCCACTTGAGCTCAAGCGCATCATCTGGAACGGAGTCATCAGGCCCTACATCTGGTTTGGAAGTAATCTGTGAGCCACGGGGACTCAGCAATCTCACATCCTCGCGATCAAGACTATTTAAGCTTATAGGTAAGGCAAGGTAATATGTGGAGCTGCAGCAAGCGACTAGCATATATGGTGGCTAACCTGTTCGCAAAAGAGAGCGAGAAGAGAAAGCAAAGCACGAACGAAGAACTAGAGAAGAACCTACGGCAAACATTACTCCAACACCGTGTTCACTTCCCGGACTCTGCCGAGAAGAGACCATCACGGTTACACACGCGGTTGATTCATTTTAATTAAGTTAAGGTTCATGTTATCTACAATCGGACATTAACAAATTCCCATCTGCCCATAACCGCGGGCACGACTTTCGAAAGTTCAAATCCCTGCAGGGGAGTCCCAACTTAGCCCATCACAAGCTCTCATGGTCAACGAAGGATAAACCTTCTCCCGATACATTCCGATCAGACTCGGCATCCCGGTTCTACAAGACAACTTCGACAAAGATAAAACAAATCCAGCAACACCGCCCGAATGTGCCAACAAATCCCGATAGGAGCTGCACATATCTTGTTCTCAGGGCACACTCAGATGAGCTCTCCATACAACTAAAACCAAACCTTGAGTTTCCCCGAGGGGGCGCTGCGCAGGACTCTAGTTTGGACCAACACTCAGAGGAGCACTGGCCCGGGGGGTTTAAATAAAGATGACCCTCGGGCTCCGGAAACCCAAGGAAAAAACAGGCTAGGTGGCAAATGGTAAAACCAAGGTTGGGCATTGCTGGAAGAATTTTATTCAAGGCGAATTGTCAAGGGGTTCCCATTATCACCCAACCGCGTAAGGAACGCAAAATCCGGGAACATAACACCGATATGACGGAAACTAGGGCGGCAAGAGTGGAACAAAACACTAGGCAAAAGGCCGAGCCTTCCACCCTTTACCAAGTATATGTATGCATTAAGATAACAAGATAATATAGTGATATCCCAACAAATGAACAATGTTCCAACAAGGAACAATCTCCAATCTTCACCTGCAACTAGCAACGCTATAAGAAGGGCTGAGCAAAGCGGTAACATAGCCAATCAACGGTTTGCTAGGACATGGTGGGTTAGAGGTTTGACATGGCAATTTGGGAGGCATGATAAGCAAGTGGTAGGCATCGTAGCATAGGCATAGCAAAAGAGCGAGCATCTATGAAGCAAAGATAGAAGTGATTTCGAGGGTATGATCATCTTGCCTGCAAAATGGTCAGAGTAGACTGGATCCTCGCAAGCAAACTCAACGGGCTCCTCGTTAGCGAACTCGTCTCCCGGCTCTATCCAAACAAGACAAACAAGCAAAAGGAACACAATCAACTACGTGCAAAGCTCAAACAACATGATGCAAACATGGTATGCTATGCGGGATGCGGTATGTGATGCATATGCAAGATTTGACAAGGAATGATTGAACCTGGCCTCAACTTGGAAATCCAAGAGTGCCACCGTAAAGGTGGGGTGATTTCGGTTGAAATCGATATAAAGATCACCGGAATCGGATGCACGGTTTGGAAATGGCAAGCAAAACAAATATGGCACCGATCTGCGATAAACAGCAAGTAGCCATCTAAATGCATCAAGATAATTATGCTACAACACTCAAACAAGAAACAACAAAATACATGGCAGGGATCCACTCATGATGCTTGACAAAAGATGAACACTGAGCTACGGCCAATTCATCCATTAACAGGTTCAAACAAGCATGTCAAAAATGCAAACGATAAACAGGTTTCAGACTTAGTGAAACTAACACTAGTCTGGAATTTCAGATCAGGTAGCACACTTTGAAGCATGAAAACTATATGCTACAGGAACTTAACATGGAAAAGTAAGGCATGACATGAAGCTACTCAAAGCACTTAACAAAAGTCCCTTAGTGACCTTGAGCCAAAAGGGATCAGAAAATACAATTGCAAGGATGTGAACATGGCAAAAACATAATCACGTTACAGACTTAGAGAAAAACTGGAGCATGCAAATATGTTAACGAGTAGGCATGTTCACGAGCTCGATGCACTCACTACAGAGCATGGCATGACAAACTAAGCATACACCCATCAATAATACATATTATATAAGCTAGACATGGCAAGAACAACAACATAGCATGCACGGATCAACAACAACATCCTCGGCAAAATCGCTAACAAGTAGACAATCTGCCAGGAATTACGAAATAGCAAAAGTAGAGCTCGATTGACTCAAGCTAGGGTGCTCCATAATTGCAAACAAGGACATGCATGGATAGAGCACCACAATATTAACAAATCATCCTTACTGATCATCCTCAAAAGAGGCACGAATCACTAGAAAACAACATGAACATATGGCATAATGACAAAAACAGATCAAGGACTTAGAGAAATTCTAAGTCCCTGAAATCAGCATTAACGGATGCACTACTTTGCAAGTTTCTGCTAGCCACCACACATATCACAAAAATACATGGTAAGCACCTATGTAAAGATGGCATGCCATATAACAAAACTCATTTAGAGCTCAGGAGCATATCATGCACACATTAAACATGGCAAAAATGACAAATAGGTATTTGGTGCAGCAGATCTGACAAATAACTCAAATAGCTCTCTTCCAATAGCATTTCGGGCATCAAGATGAGCTCAAATGAAAATGACGCAATGAGATGAAATGATGTACTCTCTGAGACGAACATTTTGATATGCTACACGTGCAAAACGGGGCTACGGATGCGGAGTTATAGCATGATGAAAATGTAATTTAATATGCAGACTTAGGGAAAAATCGAGGTCAACCCTAGGGTTTACTGTAGCTCCGATCCGGATCTAGATCGGGACGCATGCAGATCGAGGTTCGCCGGGGCTTCCCACCGGAGAGTCGCCGGATTTGCCGAGGAGCTCGCCGGCCGGAGGGGAACTTGTCGGAGTTGAGGAGGCCGGTCGCCGGACTTGGTGTGGAGAGGCGGCACGGGACTTGGGGAGGCGCGAGGCGGCGTGGCGCCGGCGGCCGGAGCGGGCGGAGGCCGGCACGGTGTCTCGACCGCCGGAGTTAGAGGCGAGTGCGACGAGGTGGCGGCGGTTGACGCGGGGAGTCGCGGGGGCGGCGATGGGCCTCGGGGGCCCGATTCGGGCTGCCTGGGCCGGCGGCGGGGAGGACAGCGGCGGGCCACGTGGCGGCGTGCAGTTGGTCCGGGCGGAGCGGCGAACGTGTCCGGCGCGTCTGGACGTTGTCCGGCGCGCGAAGAGGAAGGGGATCTAGGGTTTCGGGGAAGAAGACCCGTGAATTTTGGAGGGCGTTCTATATATAGGCATAGGAGGAGCTAGAAGAGTCCAAATGAGGTGCGGTTTTTGGCCACGCAATCGTGATCGAACGCTCTAGATGATGGAGAGGGTTTTGGGCCAAATTGGAAGGGTGTTGGGCTGCAACACACACGAGGCCTTCTCGGTCCCTCGGTTAACCGTTGGAGTATCAAACGAAGTCAAAATGGTACGAAACTTGACAGGCGGTCTACCGGTAGTAAACCAAGGCCGCATGGCAAGTCTCAGTCCAATCCGGAAATGTTTAACCCCCACACACGAAAAGAAGGTAGAAAGGACCACCGGAGGAGATAGGAGCACCGGAGTGCAAAACAGACAACGAGGAAAATGCTCGGATGCATGAGACGAACACGTATGCAAATGCAATACACATGATGACATGATATGAGATGCATGACAACGGCAACAACACACGGAGACAAAAACCCGAACCCGAGGAAATAAAATAACTTAGCGCCGGAAACGGCAAGAGTTGGAGTACATATAAGGTAAATTACATCCGGGGTGTTACACCATATGAGTTAGATACTTACCCCACATGTCATAGGAATAATTCTGATTTATTAAATTTTTGGGTATCCATTGGGTTTCCCATGGGTGGAAGTTAATACCCATGCCCTACCCATAGATTCTGTGGGTATGGATACCCCTTACCCGTGGGTACAAAATCTTTTAAAGTCATGCCCATACCCATTGTTTTCGGGTAGGGTACCTGCTGATACCCTTACCCATGGGCAAAACCGTCATCCCTAGTTTTGTTTTGCAACATCCAGTTTGTCGCAGAAACATCAGTGATGTTGCAAAACTTTCTTCCGTAACACGATATAGAGGTGAAGACCAAGAAAAAAAAATCTGCAGTCACCTCGGTTGCAAAAAATTTCTACAACAATACCATTGTTGCAAAAAAAGTGAAGACATGATTTTTTTTCTGCAACACAACCTATGTTGCAAAACATATATTCCCGCAACACAACCTATGTTGCATAAAACTCCACAACACAATCTCGGTTACAACTGTTTCCATGACAAGATCATTGTTGCAAAGAAGAGAAAGACGTTCGGCTGATTGATTTCCATTGAAAAGATCCGTTGTATGACGCGTAGAAGCCCCCATCTCTTTTTGGTTTCCATTGTTTTTTTCTTTCCCTTTTCGTATAAAACATGAATATATATTTTATATGCAGTTAACATTTTTTCCAAATACATGAAACATTTTTAGTTTACACATTGAATATTCTTTTGAAATACATGATTAACATGTTTTTAAACATATATGTTTTTTATGTCTATGATTTTTATTATACAGTATACATTTTTTGTATACAAGAGGGACATTTTTTATACAGACATTTAACATTTTTCTATCAGGACGACAACAACGACGTTTTCCTAAGACCCAGCGCTCCCTCCTCCTCCCGGGTCGCACGCGCATGCGGCTCCGGAGGCGCCCCTAACCCTAGGAAACCAGAGGCACCTGATCTCCCTTCCTCGGCCGCTGCCGCCGCCGGCGCCGGCGGTGGCGGCCACGCCTGGCCGTCGAAGACGGTGGGCGAGGGCGGCGCTCCCTGACGAGCCCCTTCGCGCGGAGGCGGGTCGTCCCTGGGGATGCAATGGTGGTGGATGGACGGCGGCGCGAGGATGCGGCGGGCTTCTCCGGTAGGTGGAGTGGCTCTTGGAGGAGTGGCGGAGTCGACGGGGAGGCAGCAGGGGCGGTGGAGCTGGGTGGCGCGTCGGCGCTGCCTGGAGGTTACGGCACTGGATCTCGGCTTCGGAGGCGGCAGCGCTGTGGAGGCTCTGTCAGGAAGGAGCTCCTGACGAGCAGCGGGCGTTCGGCCTCCTCCGCGTCGGGGCTGGTGTGGTGTCCGCCGGGTGGTATTGGCGCTGGAGCGGTGATTGGAGAGGAGGGTCAGATCTGGATCTTTTCGGATTTGATCTAGGCCGGAGGGGATGGGGTCATTGTGTGGATGTCCCCTGGAGCGGGTGGCGACCACGGTGATGACCCTGATCCATGGCCGAGGTGTCGGGAGGCCGCTGGCTGAGGTTGGTGGTGGATGTTGGGGCTGCATTCCTCTTTGCTGTGCGTGGTGTCGGTGGACTACGGCTGTGCGGCTTCATCGGCGAGGAGCTGTGGCGGCGGCGGTGTGAGGTTACAAGGACAGTGCTGCCCCAAACCTTGGAGGTGGGGCGATGTGCGGCGTTACGGATGAAAATCTTGTCCGGTTTTGCTAGGCCGGCGGCGATGGCACCCGTGGGTGTCTTACCCCTCCTTGGAGGCGTCGCCGAGGTGCGTCGATATCCCCTCGCTCGCTTGGTGTTGGTAGTTGTCTCCGGGCGAAAGCCTTGATTCGGTGCAGGATCGGCATGATGGCGGCGTCCTCGACGTCGTCCCTCTGGTGGGAGCACTGTTCAAGATATCTTCCGATATTCCGATAAATCGGCTGATTTATCGCTTACCATTGTCTGACCGATAAGATAAATCGGCTGATAAATAAGCCGATATGGCGATAAATCACCTGATATGCTGATAAACTGGCCAATTTACCCCTTATCATGGGTCGACCGATAAGTTACCGATAAGCGATATCCCCAACATTGGGTGGGAGCATTGTGTCTGGAGACACGGGTTGGAGGTTCTTCGTTGCGCTCCTCCGGTGCTCGCCACTGTTCATGATCGATCATCCGCGGTGCAATGTACGGTCGTCGCTAGTGATTCCAAGACCATACCTTTTTCGGGTCTGATCGAGTCCCGCCATTCTCCTGCCATCTCCTTTATGCATTAAGGGTGGATGGTGCATCGGCAAGGGATGCTCGGTGGGAGTTGCAGTTCTTCAAAGGTGGCTGGCATCGACTGATACGCGGCGAGGTTTTTCTGATTTGGGCAAATTCCTTTGCGTTGTAGTGGTGTTGTCGTAGGTGGCTGTCTTTGGACTAGCCGGATGTGGAGTTCATGCTATACTTGTTGTTCGCAGCGAGTTGTAGTCATCTTGTATTTGTATTTCTCTCTTCTTCTATAAAGCTATGGTACGCAATTTGCGTACTCTCGAAAAAACATTTTTCTATCACATGATTAAATTTCGAAAAACATATTTTTTTGGCTACTTTATTATACACATTGTACACTTTTATACATCATTAACAGCTTTTTGTACACATGTGTAACATTTTTAAATACATGATTAACATTCTCTTAAATGCATTTTTATGTCTATTTTTTTGTATATGCCAGGAACATTTTTCTTATATAAATGTATCATTTTCTAAATAAACGTTTAATATTATATATATATATTCTTACATACTGTACATTGTTTTATACATCATAACAATTTTTCTACACCTTTAACATTTTTAAAATGCATGATTAAAATTTGTAAATACAGAATGTAAGTTTATTTTTATTAATATATATTCTAATTATTTCGATATATAGGTAAAAGTAAAAAACTAAAAAATAAAAGAAAAAATGTGAAAAAGGGAAGAAGAAGAAAAAGCTATGGATGCCTGTGGCCACTGCTGGCCGAGCAATTCTGGGCTGCTCCTTGTGGCTTACTAACCTCTCAGAATCGGGTTTGTGGGCTGAACTCCGCAGTTGGACCATCTAGCTGACAGCGATAGAAAGCCTTGGGGCCCAGTTGTAGGTGGTGTTGAGACCGCGCTGGAGGATTGGAGCTCAAGCTGCCGCCGCCGGAGGTAGGGCAGCTCGCTCCTGGAAAGCAGAGGAGAAGCGAGGGGTGGAGAGGCGCCAGCTGGAGTGAACCTGACGAGACCTCTTGGTGGAGCGGCGGAGCGGCGGGCACTGAGGAGCGGGCGGCAGCGGCCTGGAGGAGTGGAGTAACTTCGCCCACGATTCTGGTAAAAACAAAATTCGCCCCTCAAATCCCAGTTTTGCTGATTAATCAAGAGGAGAGTGAATATTTGTGTAAGTAAATAGTTCGCCCCGGTTAATCTTGGAATCTTGCCTCTCAACAGACAAAATTTGAACACTCCCTAAAAGTCCAAATTTTGATCACAACTCAGGTTTCTAAAGCAAGACAGAACAAGAAATTTTGTTACAACTCCGCCATTGTAATACAATTTGAAGTCCGATACTTCTGCAATATGCATAGGTTGAAATATTATTGCAGTGTATCTTCGTTGCTCAGGTTAGGTCTGTTCATTCATCACCATCACCGTATGGAAGCGGCTGCAATCTACGATACTCGGCTTGGGACCTGGGTTATGGTGTCCGATGGAGAAACTCCGACAAGTGCGGTCTTGGATGGGCTCCTGTCACATGCGTCTATGTTGTTCCGAGGGGTGGAGAGCGCTCTCTGTGTTGGAGCAGCCTTCGGTTTGTGCTGGGCAGCTTGGAGGTACTACGAGCGCAACTCGTGCCTGCGCAGCTACGGCCGTGACATGACCGGCAGCAAGCAGGCAGCCAACCCGGTGGTCGGCCGCGACAGGGAGATTGACCGCGTCGTCTCCATCCTCTGCCGCAAGACCAAGAACTGTGCCGCGCTGGTCGGTGCTGCAGGAGTCGGCAAGACGGCCATCGCTGAGGGCCTTGCACAGCGCATCGCTGCCGGGAAGGTCCCTGCAGCACTCGCCGGGGCATGCGTCGTGGAGGTTGATCTCACGGCGATGGTTTCTGGGACTGTGTTCCGTGGCATGTTCGAGGAATGCATAAGAAGCGTGATAAAGCAGGCGGAGGACTCAGGTGGCAAGATAGTTCTCTTCATCGACGAGATGCACATGCTTCTTGGTGCCGGTGATGGGATGGGGGGATGCCAGGACGCTGCCAATAAGCTCAAGCCAGCGTTGGCCCGTGGTCGTATCCGTTGTGTGGGTGCGACGACTTTTGATGATTACCGTAAGTACATTGAGAAGGATGCCGCACTCGAGCGGCGGTTCCAGAAGGTGCATGTTGAGGAGCCTAGCGCGCATGCCACCATTGCCATGCTGTGCGGGCGCTAAAGCAGCAGTATGAACAGCACCACGGCTTAGAAATCCAAGATGCCGCTCTTGTTGCTGCCGTGCAGCTCGCTGGCCGTTACATTACCGGTGAGGAATTAATTTTATTCCTTTTGTTTCCAGAGGTGTTAGTAGATGCATGAACTCATCTAGTTTATTATAGGAAGTCTAATGAAACATCTAGTTATATATGATCTTTAATTGGTTACGGTCAGATGTTCATTCTTGTTAAGGTCCACTAGCTCACATGGTAATTAAACTATCTGCTCAATTGTTCTGCTGTGCAATTGAAGGGCAGAATTATTGCATAGGACTGATGTGGAGCACCCATGTTGCAACCTGTACATTCAGTGTTGTTTGGCTTAACTAATGTATAAATCATGTATACGGTATTGAACAAATTCATGATAGTGTCAGATGCATCAATTAATGGAGCAGGTGCTTTCCTTCTGCCGAGTTGCTCCCATGATTGGCAAGAATGTATATATGTTGGAGTTAATTGATGTCTACCGTAGGTCGTCCATTTCCTGATAAGGCAATTGACCTGATTGATGAGGCTGGTGCCACGGCAGCCAAAACAATGATGCCAGTTGGTGATCAAGAAGAAAATGTGATCACTCTGCAGAGTAGCTCTAAAAATGCAGTGAAGGAGGCAATTGTTTGCCCTAATCATGTCGCACAAGTAGGCATTCTCTTCCTAATGACAGTTTTGTAATGTTTTGATCGACGAGATATGCTTGTTATGCAGATTTTAACATTGTTATTTGAAGGTTGTGAGCCAATGGACTGGAATTCCTGTCACTGCGCTTGACCAAGAGGAGAAGGACAGACTAATCCACCTAGCGAGCAGACTGCGGGAGCGAGTTGTTGGCCAGGATGAAGCTGTAAATCTGGTTGCACAAGCAGTGTTACGTTCCAGAGCCGGCTTTGATCAGCCTGGCCAACCCATAGGCTCTTTTCTCTTCTTAGGCTCGACTGGTGTTGGAAAGACAGAGCTTGCAAAAGCTCTTGCTGTGCAGCTATTTGACAGCGAGAAGATGTTAGTTCGCTTTGACATGTCTGAATATGTTGACAGGGGATCCGTGCTGCGTCTCATCGGAGCACCTCCAAGGTTTAATTTGTATATCTTTTTGAACATGCATTACTTTCTCATATCATACTTTAATTTCACTGATCGTAATTGCTTTATTTGTTCCTTCTTAAAGCTATAAAGGCCATGAAGACGGTGGACAATTGACGGAGAAAATCAGGAGACGTCCATACAGTGTTATCCTTTTTGATGAGGTGGAAAAGGCAGATCCATCGGTGTTGAACCTTTTTATTCAACTTCTGGATGATGGTGTGTTGACAGATGGGAAAGGCCGGACCGTAAATTTCAAGAACACCATCATCATTATGACTTCAAATCTAGGAGCGGAGCACCTAACAGCAGGAATGGCTGGAAAAATCACAATGGAAGCTGCACGGGACCTTGTGATGCAACAGGTTTGTGTATACAAGAGACTGCTGTTGTGAAGTCACCAGTAGAAACATGCTTAATGCCATGTACATTTGTTCTTGCAGGTTCAGAAACACTTCAAACCCGAGCTTCGCAACAGAATGAGTGAGATTGTGATATTTGAGCCGCTGTCCCACGACAATCTTAAGGAGATTGTGAAAATCCAGATGAAGAGCATTGTCGCCAGCGTAGCTAGCAGGGGCATCTCTCTATCTGCGAGCGATGCCGCGCTGGACGTGGTTTTGTCAGAATCTTACAACCCAGTAAGCACAGCTTCCTTTCAAACCTGAGGCAATATTAGTCTCATGTTTAAGGTAACAATGTTTATATTTTGGTAACCATCCATGCTTAATTTGTCCCGCACCCGCAGATGTATGGCGCAAGGCCTGTAAAGAGGTGGTTGCTGAAGAATGTGATGACTGATCTCTCCGAGATGCTGGTCAGCGGACGAATCTGTGAAGGCTCCTCGGTCTCCATTGACGCTGCCAATGACAAGGGTCTCAAGTTTGAAGTAGCGACCAAGGTGTCAGATCTGCGACGCAACAATCCAACTCCCCGGTGACTGCGAGACTATGTAGCTTTCTTTGGCATGGCAACTAGGGATTTCTGAAATTTATTTGTGTTTTGCCGGATGAGTGTTTCGTTCATCAGTGGCGTGTATATACACGTGATGATTCAACCGGTGGCCCTCGTAGTTTATAGCAGTAACTACTTTTAAATGCTAATGCTAAAGAATTTATCAGGCTGCACCACAGTACAAACTTCTAGTGTAGACTTGCAAATGGAGATGATAAAACAACCTTCTATTGTAGACACATTGTCACTACACCCAATCCAAGTATAGATCATTGAATCTCGTGTTATCATCTTAACTCAGTATATTCTCTCAAAGCTAAGAAAAGGAAATTAGGACTAGCCCAAGTAGGTAGCCCACTTGGGCTACGATAACGCAGCACGAGAACATCCCGATTCACCAGTACTTATACACGAAGGTTCGCACAAGATGGCTTCATGGATGGTCCTTCTACCTTCCCATAATTTACTCCAACTACCCTATATCTAATCTTCACACTCTTTTTTTGCTCTATCTAATGCTACTTCTTCCACTCACATACATACACATATCTGTTATAATAACGTTGAGGTCTGAATCTCCTTCCTCTTCTCCTTCTCATTAGTAGGAAAAAAAATCTGTGAACCTAGTACGTCCAATACTCACTAGTTTGTTGACCTTTCGGCATGGGAGGTATTAGGATGCAGAAGGTGATGCTGTGGCTTCTCTTGAGACCCGACATGAGTGGTGCTCCCTTTCCTACTACAGCCTAGTAGGACTCATGTATGCCCAGCTTCACATTAGAGCTAAGACACGTAGGACACTTCAAAACCTATCGTCTCCGCCCTGGAAAATGTCTATGGGTCATGTCTGATGAGCTAGACAATCGCGGAGTGTTTCGTGTGCGTAAGATTCTAATTTTATTCTCGATCTGAACCTCCATGTGAAGCTAATTAAGAGAGTGATCTGGGACATAGGGAGTAACTAGATTACTCTCTTTAGTTTCAAATTAACTTTCAACATTCTCAAAGAAACTTCGTATGATTTCGATTCATAGAGCACAGAGTTTGTCCGACAGAGATCATATGGGTCCAATATATAGCTCTATATCCCTACTAACTTCAAGAAATACAACATGGTTTGGGACTTCATAGGAAAAATATCATTTTGTCAAATGCATGTGTTTCCTTACTGTAGGATTCAGAAAACCAAATTCCGGTGTTACATTTTGTCAAGTTATTGTGTTTCTAGAAGCCCCATGGACGGTACTGGAACACACAAGGGCGTAGATTTCCACCTTTTCTTCAAGTTCCATAAACTAAAGTGGTTGTTGTTCCATAAGATATGTTTCCTGTAAGAAGTACTCACTCTGTCCGAAAAAGTTTGTCCCTCAAATGGATGTATCTAGCACTAATAATTGGGAATTAGTGCTAGATACATCCATTTGAGGGACAAGCTTGGGATAAGTTTTTTTTTCGGATAGAGGGAGTAGTTCCTATCGTGATTTAGATGCGCTTGTTCATGTTCACTTCTACCATTATCAACACAATAATAATTGTTATCAGAAATTCAAGATCAAACCTCATGACCAGAGACGGAGTATTTTGTGAAAGAGCTGATTCAATATATTTTACGAACCCGTGCACCTTACAATCAGACAAAGTTCAGTGATAAAAAACTCCATGCACCTTATGATCGGACAACGTTCAGTGATCCTATCCCGCAAAACAATAAAATAAAATTTCAGTGATCCTTACATAATTCGGTTGGTAATTCGTGGACTGTTAGTATGTCCATCGTTTCACTGAACTCCACCTGTCTCTTGATTTTTTAACAAAAGGCAAGTGTATCTTCAGTGAATATGCAAGAGTTTATGTACACGCAAATGGAAAAGGAAGTTCTATATATGGGCGTGCCATTGCAACACTTAGCCTTGTTCTTGGTAAAAACAAAACAGTTGGGCCCATGGAAAACCAATCACATTACTTTTTGTTCAGTTCTATCGATCCTGAACAATACTTGCTCACTATGAACCAACTGATCCCTTGGCTGAGTCTCGATGATACGCATCCATATTCTGCTCACATCATCACATCTTTATTCCACTTCTATATATGCTCCTCTTAATGTACAATATACTACCTTTCTTTTTTCTTTTTTGCTTTTACTCCTTTCACGTTCTGTGTTTCAAGTTTCAACTGCCTCTTCTTTATTCGCACACCTTCTTATTGGCTCCGTTTATCTATGCCACTCGCATATCCTAGTTGCATGTGTAGCTTGATCGGCATCCTAGTATGATTAGGTTTGATAGTTCATACGCACCGAGCACCTTTCCCCTCAATGATTCAGTGGCCGCGGTGACAATTTGAAAAGAAAAATGTTCTCTCTCTCTCTCTCTCTCTCTCTCTCAGGGTACTTTGTTTACTCCATCTATTCTAGTACTGATCTTTCTCTTCTTCCATTATTACCGAAAGTACATAGCTACTTCAAAACGACCTCATATAACTTTGCAAGATAAATACCACCAAATAGGCACATCATTGAGGTTTAACTGCCTCTGCCTCCTATTCCAATCACAAACAAACATCACGCGTTCACCCACACGGACATGGTTTTCTTCAGTTACATGGTTTTATCCAATCGTAGGAAAATAGCATGCATGCATACAAAGAAAAACGATTGTTGTGCACATTGAAAAACAAGATGTTCCTGAAGATTAGTCACGCCACATTTCCCCAATGGGTTGTTATCTTAGCATGGGAGGTATTGGGATAAAATGTGAAAGTTTTCTGGTTGCATTTAGTAAGAGTAGTTGGTGTCCGTAACAAACAAGCGAGGAAATTTTGCGAGAGAGGTACTGCACAAGGTACTCGACAATCTTGAGGAACTTTCCCCAGGAAGTGGGAACTTTGAAGTACAAAGTCGTCATCATTTCTTGAGTCTCACATTTTCATTTACTCAAGGCATCTATTTAAATTTTGTTATTGTAAGAGAGTTATTCACTTACTAGTTACCAACAAGTTATGCCTTTCTATCTACAGTGATGAAGTTATAAGTTGCATTCGCGGTGGTTAAATTTTAGTAGCTACATGGTCATTGGTGTCATCACTTGACACCATGCATATGTAGGCAGTTTTACCGATGTTAATTTTAGTAACTACAATCAATCAAGATATTTTCCCTGGGTGTTTATGTTTATTTCAAAAGATAAAATGTATTAACCATTGTCCATACTTCTGTATGTGAGCCCATGCATACATGTGCACATAACCCATAAGTGGCTGAATGGAAAGTTGTGCATTGAGATCAAACTTATTGTTTAGTAGCCCTTATTTGACGAACTATGGGCGAGCAAAAGAAAGTACGATAAGGGGGTATAAATTATATTTCATTTCAGCACCAGAGAAATGTTTATCACATTTTTCTTCTACTGTCATATACTCATATCTCAACATTAATTAACATTGTTACAGAGAGGCCTTACTTCGCCTCGTCAACTCTAGTTTGTCAGACTTTTTACATCTTGGCCTCCGATGGGAGCACAAGCCATATGGGCTAACACTTTCCTCTTCTGATATACGTTTGGGCAAGCTGGTGATCAAAAGGCTTTTCGAAACCACAAGTCAACCAAACATGGCTTTGTTTTGTATAGTTCCCTATTGAAATCTTGGATGCAATAATGTGTCATGAAGTTTGTGGCACATTGGACATCATTCTCTTGACCTAACACTTGTCCTAGCTACTAGTTTGGATATCAGGGATAGCAGAGGCATGTGATGCGGGTGGGGGTGATTAGGATATATGATGTTTTCTTGTCATGTTTACTATGACAAAAGCTTGTTTGGTCATTGCAGTTCAAGTTGAAATTAAAGATATCTTTTTTTACTCCAAGGATAGGGACTGAAAGGACATTAGATCCTTTGTTTCGTTGGTTTTGATTATTTTGGGTTTCATTGTTGTAAAATCCGATTCATGGCATGTGTGGCATGTTTTTTTTTTCCATGAACGTCTGACAAGCTAGCTGTCCCTGACAGTTTCTCTTGTATTTTCCCATAAAAAGTACACATTATTTCAGGTTGTATCTTTACCTTGCAGGTGTGCACCTACCTGCCACAGACCCATATCAATTGCATATGAGCACATTGGGTTATATCCATTTGTTTATCAACAGTACACATATTTGTTTTAAAGACCATTTTACCGTTTGTTGGTAATACACATAAATAAGAACCCCACGATTTAAGGCCTACCTTCTTTTTGAGTACTCAATTGTGTTCTAATAAAACAAAAGGATATGCTACTCAGCTGGTATCCCAAATGGATATGAAATAATCATACAGTCGTCATAAAATTTGGGTTAGTTCTGTAAAATGTCTGAAGCAGGTGAAAATCTCCAAAGTGCAGACTTGTGAAGTGAGAAACTCCAACCTTTAATCTGAGACAAATGCCTTCGGAAGATTTGCCAATTTAGTTGTTATGAATCTCGATGGGGACAAAGCTGCATTGTGCAAAATACTTCCCGGACAGAGAACCCCTTTTCTCTTTGCCGCGGAATAGCCCTTAATTTTGGAAATCTCTTCTTAATTTAGATCTATGACAAATTCTATACTTTGCCGCGGAGGCTGCTTCGTCTTCTGGTCATATTCTGAACTACGGCACTGATCCGTTCGTGGTCGCTACTCACCCAGACGGAGGCCAGGGAGCATTTGGTTACTGGGTCTTTCCGCTGGGAGATGGTAGCTCGGGATATCTTCAACCGGTTTGGATGGCGGTCATGTAATAGGATAGGCAATTAGTTTACCTATCTAGTTTTAGCCAGCCGGTTGTGGCGTCTTTTCTTGGCTCTGTGTGAGCTGTATGTGCTTTTTATTACTTTTGGAGACCTTTTGAACCATGTTGGCACTACTTTATTTGATTAATAAGATGGCCGTATGCATTTTTCTGATGCAGAGGCCGGGGAATCACCCCTTTTCCAAAAAAAATTGTGGGCTAAGGGATCTAGCGAGCTCGGCCCATTATGCTTCTCGATTTTTTTTATTAATTCTACTCCCTTTGTTTCTTTTTAGTCTGCATATAGGATTTGATCAGAGTCAAACTTTGTAAAGTTTGACCAACTTCGCAGTGTAGTCCTTAGGTCCTGTAATTTTGTTCGGCGACATAGTCATGTCTTGACCGATGTATGTTGTCCGTTTCTTTCTAAGTTCTGCTTTCTTTGAGGGCTTGCTCATCATTGATTTATCGTACGGCCGTGTACTTGTGGTTTGTGCTTTATATATAAGAAAACGGGGCAAAATTCTGTTTCAAGAGTTTAAGGCCATTGGAAGGCACACATTCCTCTTAAAATCTAGATTTTTTTAGAACTACATCAAGGCCGGGGGTAATCCTCCTTTTCAAAAAAAAAAAAATCCGCCATTGTTCGCTATAGCGGTTGTATCATCTAGGAGAAGTGGCTGTGAGATGCTTTCTCCCGTGATCCAAATCTGCTTGCTTGGGACAAAAAAAAAATGCTCCTAGCTCCGCAGTTACCTCACTCCTCTCTTTGCCCATTCTAGACGCATCCATCGGGTTGCATTTTCTGCTATAGCTTGGTCCTTATGGAACACCGGAAATACCCCATGATGGAAGCACCCGACACTTTCCTAGGTGCTCCCATCTTGGGGTAATCCCGGTGCTCCAAATTCAATAAAAACAAATGTTAATGTTCCCAAGGAGTTTGACTACAACCCTAAAAGTTGAAACGTACATTGAGAAAAAAATATACATGAAATCTAACATGAATAGTGTTCAAAAAAAGACACAAGCAACATTGACACTATTCACATCTGGATTTCACCTTTTTGTTTCTCATTGTGCATTTCGAGTTTGGAGCTGAAATTTTTAGGGGTTTTAGTCACATTCCTTGTGAACATTTACAATTTTCAGATTTTTTTTTGAAATATTTGTGATTTATTTTAATTTGGACACCAGGAGTACCCAAGGATGGGAGCATCAATACTTTTTCGGGAGCACCTGATACTTTTTCGGTCCTTATGGACTACCTGCGACAAATTTACTATTGAGCTTATTTTCTCCGGTAAGCCATATGACTGCTATTTCAAATCGTTTTCATCTTACAACAATGGTGGCCGCTTGCTAAGGTGGTCGATGGTGACATGGAATTTATTATCTCCAAGATACGCACCACAGCCCGCACCTTGTATTCATCGTCGGACTAGTGTGAACGTTATGTGTTATGTTTATGGCTTGCTTCGTCATGTTTGGCTTTACTCATAAAGTCAGGCGTTCGCCTTTTCTATATTAAAAAAACTCCAGCATTTCCCCATGCAGGTGCCACCTTTGTTGATGTAGTTAGTTGGACCGGTTGCTTTATTAGAGTACAAGCGTGAAGTTCCATGATATATTATCTTTTATTACAGTAATCACCTCTGGCTATCTTATGTACTTAAAATATTACTCCTCATGATTAATTGATTATAGCCTTCAACTGCCACATCTCTGGTTTTTACACACTCACTTATCATACCCTTTTATGTCCTCCCTCTCTCGCTCCAAGTCACATATACATTTTAATTTTCAAGAAGTGTTGGTCGTGCATATGGACCTTTTATAAGCTAAAAGATGCGAGCGTTAAACCTAGCTGATATCTAGTCTTGGTGCTCCTGCTCATCTTCCTTTCCTTCCCATCATATGCAAATGATATATGTGCACCATATATGGTCTGACCAAGGCAATTGATCGATATACTACATTTTGGAAGGGGAGGTATCAGGATATGCATAGGTGTGAATGGGCATCTTCCCACAAAAAACATGTTAGCTGACAAGAATTTGTGGCAACCACCAACCTGACACTCGGATGCACCTCGTACGACCTTGGATGCATAGCAACTCCTAAAAAAAAGGCAACGCTCTGTGCCTTCATAGGTCATAGGCCTCCATCGCGCAATGGGTTGGGCTTGGGGATATGATGCAGCCATGCTTGCTTGTCTGGGAGTGCGTTCTTGAGTTCTCTAGCTTCCCTTGTCCGCCTGGTCTCAGTGCGGGTCAGTTCCTACCCGTGGAATATGAAACTCTAATGTTTGTTGTTTGAAACCAAAAAGTAGAGCAGTGGCCGTGTGAACATAAAGGTTACACATGCATCTGTTGTATTCTATATGTGTGATTCACTGACATGCTGTTTCATTCTAGGAGTAGTGTAGATTCTTCATTTGAGCAGACCATGCATGTCGAGGCACCATAAAAGAACCATAGTCAGTGTTTACAATCATGATGGAACAACCACATTGGTACGGCTCATTACAACAAATACAGCCCACACATATCAATAACCGGATTTAACAATTTATGAATACCCTAAAAGAACAATGAATCCCCCTAAAAAAACAATTTATGAATCCAAAGACTCACATGGACACGCCTCAACAAACACAAAGTATTCCTCGCCTAGTGTAAACAATAGCATGCAATCGCCTTTGGCGCTCCAAGCAAGGGCCACGGCCCATAAGCCTATTTTTCTAGTTTTACTAATGTTTTTTATGATTTTTTTCACTTCCAGTTTTTTTTCTGATTATTTATTTATTATTTTCAGTTTTTCAGTTCATTTTACTTTTCCAGCTGTTTTCCCTTTTCAGTTTCAATTTTTTTACCTTCTGTAACTTCTTTTTGTTAAAATCACATATTGTTTTTAATAATACACAATTTTTAAAAGGCAGTGGTGAAATTTTTATGCATGATGAAATACATAATATTTTTTTTATTACGTGATGACCATTTCTTATACACGATGAAAGTGTTAGAGTTAACCTTCTTCTATAAGCATGCATCATGTTTACTTGGTTGCATTAGTTCGTTCATATGCATGTAGTTGAGTTTCCTATACGCGAGGCTGCGGTAATGTGTGCACGGAGAGATGTGATCCTGTGTACAAATGCAAGCTGAGTGTGTTTAGTTTGGCTAAGATGTGGACCCAGTAATCAACTAGGAAGAGGATGGTGCCCGCCGAATAGTGTGGCCTTGCCAAGTCGTTGTTACTCATAGCCTTAGCTACGGACTAGTGGAGAGCAAATAGTGGATAAGGCTAACTTTAACATGGTCCCTCCTACCTCCTCTTTTCACATGATAAGTAAGAAGATAAGAGTTAATGAAACCACTTCTTAATGAAATCAACGGCTTAGATCTACTATATACTTTTACCTCTCATGTGAAATGAGGAGGTAAGTGGGACCATTAAAACTGCTCAGTGGATAAGCAGTAGCAGTACGTGTGTATGCATCTCTATTAATAAGACTTGTAACCGGTTGCATCAAGTAAGGCACTAGTAGAAAACAAGGCTTTGGTCCAGGCCGGGTCAGCCCATTAGTCCTGGTTCAGTCCAGAACCGGGACCAATGGGGATATTGGTCCCGGTTCGTGAGCCCAGGGGGCCGGCCGGGCCACGTGGGCCATTGGTCCCGGTTCATCTGAACCTTTTGGTCCCGATTAGTGGGATGAACCGGGACCAATGGGCCTCGCTCCTGGCCCACAACCATTGGTCCCGGTTCGTGTCTCAAACCGGGACTAAAGATTAGACCTTTAGTCCCGGTTTGAGGCACGAACCGGGACTAATGGGGTTGAGACCTTTAGTCCCGGTTCGTGCCACGAACCGGTACTAAAGGTCCCATTTTCAAACTCTACCCCCCCCCCCCCCCCCATGGATCGTCTTTTCAGTTTTAAAAAAAGAAAATGATGGAAATGTCAAAAAAGTAAAAGAAAATAAGTTTCCCATGTGATATATGGTCTAGTTGTTGGGAAATTTTGCAAATGTGAATTTTGACTTTATTTCCAAAATCTCTATGAAATTTGTAAAAATAGGCATAACTTTTGCATACTAACTCGGATGAAAAAGTTTTTTATATGAAAAATCATCTACTCGAAAAGTTACATTCGAATTTAACTGGGGAACCCCGTTAAACATTTTCAAAATCCTCAAAAACCTAATAGAAAAAAGTTACGGGGCTTTTAAGATCTAGAGTGAAAAAAGTCGAAAAAAATTCAAACAGTGGGCAAACTGTGGTCAAACAATGGTCAAACTAATTATTCTAGAATATTAGTGTTACTAAATAATTATTTCTGTTATTTCAATTTTGGTCAAATCTGGTCAAACTGTGGTCAAACAATGGTCAAACTTATTATTCAAGAAATATTAGTGTTACTAAATAATTATTGTTTTTTAAAACAATAGTTTCAAAATAAAACTATAAAATGTGTCACTTCATGCTCAAGCAAAATTCCTGAAGGTTAATAGGATCGACATCTTAGTATTGTCAGGAAAACAACAAGTGCAGACTTGGAGCGAGGGAGAATAAAACCCGGAAGTTAAGCGTGCTCAGGCTGGGGGAGTGGGAGGATGGGTGACCGTTCAGGAAGTTAGATGATTTGGAATGATGAGGGGTGATTAGAGGATAAATTGAGAAGTGATGAGGGGTGGTGATTACAGAGTAGAGGTTAAAATAATTCAGAAATTTGAAAATAAAAAAATTTCAAAAAAATCATAAAATTTTCTTTAGTCCCGGTTTGTGTTACCAACCGGGACTAAAGGTGGAGCTCCACGTGGCCGCGCCCTTTAGTCCCGGTTCTGGATTGAACCGGGACTAAAGGGATAGGCATTAGTACCGACACTTTAGTCCCGGTTCCAGAACCGGGACTAAAGGCCCTTATGAACCGGGACAACAGGCCTTTTTTCTACCAGTGAGAGAAGAAATACAAGAAAAGGCAAATGTGTGCATGCCAAGACTCTTTGTGTGTATTCTTCAAACTCCAGCTCGCGCGAGCGTGTGTGACCTGGGCAGATCCAACAGAAAGTTTTTTCTATAATACTCACTTTTGTTCTTCTTTGGCTACAATTTACACTTCTCACGTCTACACACCTTCAATTGCTCTGTCCTTAGACTTTAGACACCACATATATCGATTAGTAATTGGTTCTCCTCTCCCTTCAAGTCACATACACGTTTGAAAGGGTGTATATATAGCTAGCTAAGATGCTCCTTTTGCGGTTACCAGACACAAGAGAAGTATATCTAGCTAACATAAAAGTCCTAGTGTTGCTACCTCTTCCTGGTCTCCTTCCTACCATTAGCAACTGATATGTGAATCTAGATTTATAGTTTGTGACGGCGATCAAAAGGCTTTTAGAAGCCACAAGTCAACCAAACATGGCTTTGTTTTGTATGGTTCCCTATTGAAATCTTGGATGCAATAATGTGACATGAAGTTTGTGGCACATTGGACATCATTCTCTTGACCTAACACTTGTCCTAGCTACTAGTTTGGATATCAGGGATAGCAGAGGCATGTGATGCGGGTGGGGGTGATTAGGATATATGATGTTTTCTTGTCATGTTTACTATGACAAAAGCTTGTTTGGTCATTGCAGTTCAAGTTGAAATTAAAGATATCTTTTGTTACTCCAAGGATAGGGACTGAAAGTACATTAGATCCTTTGTTTCGTTGGTTTTGATTATTTTGGGTTTCATTGTTGTAAAATCCGATTCATGGCATGCGTGGCATGATTTTTGTCCATGAGCGTCTCACAAGCTGGCTGTTCCTGATAGTTTCTCTTGTATTTTCCCATAAAAAGTACAAATCTTTTTAGGTTGTATCTTTACCTTGCAGGTGTGCACCTACCTGCCATAGACCCAGATCAATCACATATGAGCACATTGGGTTATATCCATTTGTTTATCAACACTACACATTTTTGTTTTAAAGACCTTTTACTGTTCGTTGGTAATACACATAAGTGTGAACCCACGATTGAAGGCCTACCGTCTATTTGAGTACTCAATTGTGTTCTAATAAAATAAAAGGATATGCTTCTCAGCTTGTAACCCAAATGGATACGAAATAATCATAGTCGTCATAAAATTTGGGTTAGTTCTAAAATGTCTGAAGCAGGTGAAATTCTCCAAAGTGCAGACTTGTGAAGTGAGAAACTCAAACCTTTAATCATGGACAAATGCCTTCTGACAAAATGGTGGTGGAAGATTTGCCAATTTAGTTGTTATGAGTCTCGATGGAGGCAAAACTGCATTGTGCAAAATACTTCCCGGACAGAGAACCCCTTTTTTCTTTGTTGCGGAATAGCCCTTAATTTTGGAAATCTCTTCTTAATTTAGATCTGAGGCAAATTCTATACTATGTCAAGTTCATTATGGTATCTGGTTCCTCAACTAGGTTTTGGCTAGACTGCTAGACCGGAGATGGTCCGCTTAAGGATTGCTTTCTAATACTTTTCTCATATTGTGGCAATCATGATGTACGCATCTACGAGCTTCATGCTAGAAATTAGGACTTTGGCTTTCGACGTTCAATGTAGTGAGATGAACCAGTGGGAACCTATTATTACCCGGTTGCTTCCCCCTTGTGCGCTAAGGATCTAGTGAGTTCAACCCATTATTCTTCTCGAAATTTTTTGGTTAAATCTATTTACAATAGCTTGCAATCTAGAACCTGCTCCGGTAAGTTTAGGGCCACATGGGCTTAGACGGGCCCTTTCCCCTCCTCTCTCACTCGCCCTCGCGAGCGACGGGGAGAACCCTAGCCGCCGGTCATGCCGCCTGCCTCTCCTTCCCCGCAAAGTTCCTTCCTAGCTCGAGCTCCACGGTCCCTCCTATCTAGACCGTTTGTTTGCTTCGAGATGTGCGCTAGAAAGGAGCATCAGGAGCGTGGAGCTGTCATTTGCAGGCCCGGTCCTGTCCTGATAAGCAGTAACTAAGCATGCTAGGCCTGCATGCTAGTCCATGTGGGTCCTCCTATTTCTGGCATCATATGAAACCTGTTCGACTCGTGTCTCTCGGTCGCCCCTCACACTTCCCTTTGTGCCGTCTTATCAGCTGCCATAATATCCTATTCAACCCGCAGGAGGACGTGAAAGGGAGAGAGAGAGAGAGTGAGAGAGTGAGCTGACTTTTGCTAGGGACGATCACTGTGGACACGTGAGAGTCTCCAGTAGAGAGGGGAAGAAATAGTAGGAGAGAGATGTGTTGATGCGGTGCAAGAGAGATTGTGTTGATGCAACGCACTATACAAGCACGTGATGGAGATAGCCAGTGACACAAGGAAAGGTAGAAAAGTCAAAATGGATTTTCAGTTGGATCTTCTGTGAACCGTATGCAATTTTGGTAGACTGAATTACTTGTAGTGCATACAGCTTTGTGTAAAAATGATCTCAAATCTAAAAAAGTAGACGCCTTACTCTCTCAGCTCACATTTCCATACAAGACAATGACATCTGCATGCAAGACATTCTCTCTACCTTTTCTTTATTGCTTCAGCACCGTGCATGCATGCGCATGTGACACTGTAGCGGACATGACTTGTCGAGATGCCGGCCACAATTGGTGCCAGGAGATTAGTGACCGTCAAACAAATTTGTGTGCATGCATCTTGCTAATGCACTGTTTACATGTCAATTTCTTGCACGTATCTCGATGGGACTCAATGGTCTAGATAGGAGGTCACATGGAGCTCGAGCTATGAAAAAACACTCTCCTCCTTCCCTCCCCCACCACCGCTGTCGCCGCAAGGGGTGCCGGGGCAATGTCCGGCCGTTGTCGGCAACGACAGGGATCTTTTTCCACCTCGCCTGCTCGGGACTGATGTGGGTCCGTGCCGTTTGGCTGGGTCGTCACGGTGCGCGCGCTATGGCGGTGCGATGGTGGGGCTTGGTGACGAGATCGCGAGGCAAGCTGGTGTCATGGTGGGCCACGTGGTGGCGGAGTGTGTCTGGCCAGGAGGCAACGATGGCTTGTTATGCCAAATCTGGTGCCTGCCGGGACGGGAGGCACGGTCTATGGCAGGCGACTTGGGCTGTGGCCGGCCTCCTCCGCAGTAGTTGTTGTAGATAGCGGCGTGGTGGAGGTTTCATTCATCTGCTGGCGACTGGGCTGTTTGGCCTCGTTCTGGTTTGGTCGAGCGGGCTCCGCGACTCTCCGCAAGCACATGGACGAGGATGGATGCTGCTACGGCGGCCCGTAGTGGGTTACGGTGGGGGCTAGCACAGGCGTGGAGGCATGGATGTGGCTGTGGTTGGTGCTTCCAAGGCTGCCCGACGACTGGAGCTACCGTTCCCGGGTGGCTCCCATTTGGATCTAGAGTTGCTAGATCGGATGGTGCACTGGCTTCCGCTGCTCCCCAGAGGTGCTGCTAGCATATGGTCGGCGACATAGTCATGTCTTGACCGATGTATATATGTTGTCTGTTTCTTTCTAAGTTCTGCTATTTTTGAGGGCTTCCTCATCATTGATGTATCGTTCGGCCGTGTACTTGTGGTTTGTGCTTTATATATAAGAAAACAAGGCAAAATTCTGTTTCGAGAGTTTAAGGCCACGTCGATGGCACATGTTCCACTTAAAATCAAGATTTTTATAGAACAAAATCAAGATTTTTGTGTGGCAAGTGACCAGGGATGCTTGCTAGCTGTTCACTGGTCAATCTTCTATATCTAAATAGCTAGCCCCCACTAACATATTTCTCTCAACATGCAAGCATGAAATCTCATCAAGCAACATGCATTGAAAAAGGCCCACCTGAACATTCGATGAGTAATAGGAAAAGGTTCGGGCAAAATATTCCCGCAACAACGTGCGGGCCATCATCTAGTTTATAAAACGACACAGACCGGCTAATGCAGCATGCACTATTTGTGGAGAGGTTTAGAATGTGAAGCATATTCCATTCAATTGCATTTTGCCTGAGTTCGTGTCGATCTTTGTTCGTTCATCGCTCAATGTCAGCTTGGCTCAAATATTAAAATCACCGGTGAAACTAGCGCTATTGCAGCTGGAGAGCCTCCCCGTGGTGCAATGCCTATTTTCCCGCAATCTGCTGTTATGGCCACGATCACTAGTCGAGACAACACTAATATAATGGCTTAGCAGTCACTGCAAATTTCACTTGAATGACTGAGATTTAATTTCCGCGGGCCGAAACTGAGGCCCACACAAATCTCAACCCAAATTTCCTCTAATTTTGTCTGAGATTTGTTTGGGCCTTTGTTGCGGCCTCTACTCCCCTGCCGATCCGATCCGCAGCGCGCCGCTCCCCTCTGCTCGTTAACCCTCACTCATCCTCGATGGCAGGTAGTAGATTATCGCCAACAGGTACTTGTAAGTTCATCTCTGTCCGTTTGCAGATTCAGAAGCTCTAGTACTCGGTAT
The DNA here is from genome assembly GCA_034509565.1 of Triticum monococcum. NCBI lineage: Eukaryota > Viridiplantae > Streptophyta > Magnoliopsida > Poales > Poaceae > Triticum > Triticum monococcum. Next base: position 706,524,517 of record CM067847.1, read on the forward strand.
GTTTGCTTTCATTGAACCACCCTCTAGTGTGTTTGCTGATTCAGCATGAAATTTCTAATTCCCGCTAAATGCCTTGGCGCCCGCCATTGTCTGCTATAGCGGCCGTATCGTCTAGGAGAAGCGGCCGCAAAATGCTTTCTCCCGCGATACAAAACTTTTCTTTGGACCCAAAGAAAATGCTCCTAGCTCCAAGATTATCTCACTCCTCTCTCTGCCCATTCTAGACGCATTTGTTGGGTTGCATTTGCTGCTATAGCTTGGTCCTTATGGACTAGTTACCAGCAACAAATTTACCAATGAGCTTATTTTACGGCTAAGCCATATGACTGCTATTTTAAACCGATTCTCATCTTACAGCAATGGTGGCCGCTTACTAAGGGGCTTGATGCTGACAACATGGAATTTATGATCTCCAATATACACACCACAGCCTGCTCTTTGTATCCAGCACCGGACTAGTGACTCTTACTCAGCCTTGCTTCGCCATGGTTTACTGATAAAGTTGGGCGATCGCCTTTTCTATATAAAATAACACCAATGTTTCCCCCTCAAGGTGCCCCTTTTGTTGATGCAGGCAGTTGGCCCGGTTGCTTTATTAGAGCGGCTTCACTCCTCTCTCTGCCCATTCTAGACGCATCTGTTGGGTTAATTAGGATGAGCTGGTTATTTAGCCCAATTAAAAAATGAAAAGTCAGCTGATCCGTAAAGTTCCGTTGTTTTACTCCACGTGTCTAACATTTTTCTTATTAGAGTACAGGCGTGGAATTCAATCAAATTTATTATCTTTTATTAGAGTATACTCACCTTTCGGTTATCTTATATTATCTAGCAGTACTCAACAATTTACTCCTCATGACTATACCCTTGAACTGCCACATCTCTAGTTTTTACACATTCACTTATCAGACACGTGTATGTCCTCCCTCTCTGGCTCCAAGTCATATATACATTTGAATTTTCAATGGAAGTGTTGGTCATGCATATGAACCTTTTGTAAGCTAAAAGATGCGAGAGTTAAACCTAGCTGTTATCTAGTCTTGGTGCTCTTGTTCATCTTCCTTTCCTTCCCATCATAAGCTAATGATATATGTGCACATATATCATATATGCACAACTCGCAAAAAAATGATGTGCACAAGATATAGTCTAACCAAGGCAATTGATGATCCATATACTACATTTTGGAAGGGGAGGTACCAGGATATGCATAGGTGCTGCTGGCCAATTTCCCGCAACAAACATGTTGGCTGACAAGCATTTGTCGCAACCACCAACTTAATACTATGAGGCGACTGGTACGACCTTGGATGCGTAGCAACTCTTCGTACCTTCATAGCTCATAGGCCTCCATCACGCAATGGGTTGGGGATACGGTGCACCCGCTCTCGCTGGTCCTGGAGAGTATTGTCGAGTTCTCTGGCTTACCTTGTCTGCCTGCTCTCAGCATGGGTCCGTTCCTTTTTGCGGAAGACGGAACTCTAATGTTTGTTGTTTTTGACCAAAAAGTAAAGTGGTGGCCGTGCGAGCATAAAGGTTACACATGCATATGTGTGATTCATTGACATGCTCTTTCATTCTGGGAGTAGTATAGATCTTCATTTGAGCCGGCCATGCATATTGATGTGAGAGGCACCATAAAAGAACCGTAGGCGTTGTTTACAGTCGTGATGTGTTTGTTCACGATGGAACAACTACGTTAGTACAAGTCATCACAATAAATACAGTCCACACATATCAAAAACTGGATTTAACAATTTATGAATCCAAAGACTCATGCCGACACGCCTCAACAAACACAAAGACTATTCATAGCCTAGTGTAAACAATAGCTACCAATCGTGTCTCGCTCTCCCAGCACGCTCCACGGCCAATAAGACTGTTTTCTTTTCTTGTTTTTCTATGTTTTTTTATGGTTTTCTCTTTTTTCCTTTCTAATTTTGTTTCTGATTAATTTTTTCAGTTTTCCAGTTCCTTATTCTTTTCCGGTTGTTTTCCTTTCTTCTTTCCAGTTTTCATATTATTTTAACCTTTCTCTACTTCTTTTTCTTAAAATCACTTAATTATTCTAAAAAATACACAATTAAAAAAGGCAGTGGTGAAATTTTAGAACAAGATTATTTTTAAAAAACATGTGATGGCCATTTTTTATACATGATGAAAGTTTTTTTTTATATAATACTCGCTTTTGCTCTTCTTCGGCTGTCTCATCAACTCTGCCATTTACTCTTCTCACGTCTACACACCTTCAGCTGCTCTGTCCTTAGACTTTACACATCCATATATCGATTAGTAATTGGTTCTCTTCTCCCTTCAAGTCACATGGACGTTTGAAAGGATGTATATAGCTAACATGCTCCTTTCGCGACTACGAGACGCACACGAGAAGTATATCTAGCTAACGTAAAAAGTCCTAGTGTTGCTACCTCTTTCTGGTCTCCTTCCCACCATCAGCAACTGGTATGTGCATCTAGATGTATAGTTGGTGACTGACGCAACCCATGTATCGCACTTGTGGAGGTGAGGTATGAGGATATACATTCTTCACGCAGTAGATGTAGTGGTACTAGTCCGAAATAAATTTGTGACAACCAGCACCCTGATTGTTTCAAGAGGTAGGTACGAACTTGGATACACACTTTCAGAGGAAGCAACTCTATATATGTGGTCTTCCTGGCACACCTGCTCGAAGAACCATCCAGCCTTGCTCATGGGTTCGAGATGCTCGCTAACTTGTCTGCATTGCGGATACCTTCCGCCAAAGACCATGGCGGTAGGTTATAATAGGCTACCGCCAAAATCCCCGGTGGTAGGGTATTTTCTACATCAAACGTCCGTGACGGCGCAGTTAAATCCTACTGTCAAGGCTTGTGGCGGTGGGCAGTTATACCCTACCGTCAGATACTACGGTGGTAGCAAAAAGGGTCAGACCCCAAAATTTTTTGCAGTCGGGGTCAGATCCGGCTAAACTTTCGCAGAAAGGTCAAAAACACGAAATTTGGCCGCATAGTGACAATGAGCCCTTTTTTTGACGATCAGCGAAACTGAGGCTGGCAGACTAGTACTAGTGGGAAAATGGCCTAGCGCTCAATTAAGACATGATCTAGGGTGTGTTCGGTATATTTCACGGTGGAGAGCTGCCCAGACGTGTGCATTCATAATATCCATTCCAGCAGGATCTGATCAGTCGGAGCATCGTATCACCTAAGAAGCGGTATCACCATTCATGTTGCCTCCACTCTCATCCTATCCCCTGTAGATCTGGGGTAGTTGTTGCTTCAGTGGAGTCTCTAGCAACTCCGAGTTGTAGCCAGCGAGCTCTTCCGATCCAGCGATGCGGCAAGGGAGTATTTAGAACACTTCTTAACTGTGGCAGCGAAGCTTGCCTGGGAGGTGAATCAATCCTGGCGCCATCGTTGCATAGAGTCCTTCGATATGACGATATCCGTAGAATCATGAATGCGTGAGCGACGGAGCTCACGTTACAAAAAGTCTATCGTGAAAGCACCACTTGCAGTTATGTTCAAGCGAAAATCGTGTAGACCTTGTGTCAATTGGACCGCGGCTAACCGTCCCAACAAGGCATGCCAAAAATTCTGACGTCTGCTATGGCAGTACATACGATGACTTTGAGCGCCCTGTCCAAATTGTATTTTCCTCTTTACAACCACGGACTGCGCATTGAAAGCTTAAATTTATTGATGTCTGCTACAGCCGAACCAACCAAATCACAAATCGGTAGTAGACGTAGTATCTGCTCATCAAAAATAAATAAAAGGTCGACGTAGTATGCGTTCCCTCTTTCTCCGCATGCGCTCGGTTTGACAGACGAATGCACGAACAGTAGAATCGATATAAGTATGTGTCGCTCGCGAGGTGATTCTTCTTTCTATCCGTCTCACCTGCCTGCAAATTCTTTCTGCGTCCCCATCATGTCGTTGATCATTGCCACTTTTGCAGCCCTTGCTTGGTGCTTCGCCCCTGCTCCGGGTGCAGCGGCGATCTCGGCGCGGCGTCCGCTGCGGGGCAGCGACACGCTGGTCTCAGCGCAGGGCAAGTTCGAGCTCGGCCTGTTCAGCCCGGCTGGCAGCTCCGACGGCCGGTTCTACCTCGGGGTCTGGTACAAGAACATCCCCGGCCAGACTGTCGTCTGGGTTGGCAACCGCGCGAGTCCATTGTCCGGTGTCGCCTCCGCCCAGCTCCGGGTCTCTGCCAACGACGGCAACCTCGAGCTCGTCGGTCCCACCGCTGCCTCCGCCTCGCTGGTCGTCGTTTGGTCATCGAACCTGTCGTCGTCGTCACCGGGCTCGAACAACACGGCGGAGATTCGTGACAACGGCAACCTGGTCCTCCTGGACGGTAGCAACTCCTCCAACTTGCTGTGGCAGAGCTTCGACCACCCGACAGACACGCACATGCCAGGGGCATGGCTGGGCGAGAACAAGCTTACCGGCGAATACCAAACACTGACATCATGGCGGAATGCCCAAGACCCCGCGCCGGGGATGTTCACCGACACGTTGGATCCCAACGGCACCAGCGAGTTTTTCTCGATGTGGAACCAGTCCCGTACGTATTGGCGGACCGGCGTCTGGACGGGACGCTTCTTCGCGAGGTACCCTGAGGGGACGAGAAATCTCCTCCTCAACCAGACGTATGTCGACACACCGGTGTACCGGGGCGTCACCTACGTGCTATACGACAACGAGTCCATCGCACGCATGGTGCTTGATCTCACCGGGCAGGCGAAGCGGTACGTCTGAGTGCCCGCGAGGCAGACCTGGCAATTATTTTGGGTCGGGCCCACCATGCAGTGTGACGTGTACGCTCTCTGTGGCGCGTTCGGCGTATGCACCCAGAGGAGCCAGCTGCCGTGCCGGTGCCCGTCCGGGTTCATTCCGGCGTCGGAGGCGGAGTGGACGCTCAGCAACTGGAGCGGTGGTTGTCGCCGGAGTTCGCCGCTCACATGCTCACGTAGCGGATTGACGACGGACGGGTTCTTAGCACTGCAGGACGTGAAGCTCCCTGATGACTCGCTCGTCGTGGGCGCTGCCCAAAGCAAAGCGGAGTGTGAATCCGCTTGCGAAAATAACTGCTCTTGCCAGGCCTATGCATTCTCCGCCGGGGGGTGCACCGTCTGGCACAGAGAGCTCAAGAACCTCGCGGACTCTGACATCTCAGGGTCAGAACTGTATCTACGTCTTTCAAAAAGAGGATTGCAAGATCTCCAAAGCGTAGACAGGAAGAAAGGTGGGAGAAAGTTATGGCTTGTCCTTGGCATCACATTGGCCGGTGTTGCAGCACTGGCCACGTCGGTTATACTATCCTGGAGAATTGTTTCTGCCTGGACGAGGAGACTGGTCAGCATTGCAAACGTGAATGGATCCTCCTTGGCCGTGTACAGCTACAACGACATCTGTGCCGCCACAAAGAACTTTTCAGAGCGGCTGGGCGGCGGTGGCTTTGGCTCGGTGTACCGCGGCGTCCTGAAGCAGCAAATAGGAGACAACACGGCCCAAGTTCAGGTGGCAGTCAAGAAGCTGGAAAGCCTTTGCCAGGGAGACAAACAATTTCGGACGGAGGTGAGCACACTGGGCTGCATCCAGCACGTTAACCTCGTCAGGCTCCTCGGGTTTTGCTCGTCGGGCAACAAAAAGATGCTCGTCTATGAGTACATGGCCAGAGGCTCCCTGGACGGCCATCTTTTCTGTGTAGATGCATGCCTGAGTTGGCGAGAAAGGTACAACATCATGGTCGGCGTGGCAAGAGGGCTGGCCTACCTGCACGACGGCTGTCACGAGTGTATCATACACTGTGACATCAAGCCGGGGAACATCCTACTGGACGAGGACATGTCCCCAAGGATCGCCGACTTTGGGATGGCGAAGCTGGTGGGAAGGGACTTCAGCTGCGCGTTGACGACGATGAGGGGCACCGTTGGCTATCTGGCGCCGGAGTGGATCTCGGGGCACCCCGTCAGCAGCAAGACCGACGTGTATAGCTTCGGAATGGTGCTATTCGAGCTCATCTCGGGACGACGAAACTCCGAAGGGTACAGCAAGGTGGAGGCTACAGGGAGTGAGAGTAGTGAGTCGTGGACCTTCTTCCCTGTGTGGGCCGCGGGGAAGGTCTTGGAAGGGGACGTAAGTGCCGTGGCAGACCCGCGGCTGAGTGGCGAGGTGGTGCTGGAGGAGCTGAGGCGGGCGTGCACGGTGGCGTGCTGGTGCATCCAGGACCAGGAGGGGCAGCGCCCGACCATGGCGCAGGCCGTGCAGGCGCTGGAGGGCACCATCCACGTCCAGGCACCGCCAGTGCCGCGAGTGTTGCAACAGCTCGTCACATGAGCTCATTAGCGCAAAGCATTTTTAGAACAATTGTACAAGCGTACACATCTGGCTACTGTCTTTTTGTTTTCCATTTGTACTGTGCGTTCCAATCATCGTATGTACTACTGTCACAGCTCGGGTGGCAGATCTTGAAAGTGTTACTCTAATGCGAGAACAAATGCACCAGTATGAACTGTAAATTCCAGAGAAATAGTCAAAAATCCAGATAAAAATGCTGCTGGGTGCTTCATTAGGATGACGGCGGTTCTGTAGCTTTGTGGTTAGTTAAAAAAAGTCAATTAAATCGGTGGTGCTTGAACTTGACGCAAACGGTCATATTGATGCTTGAATTTGTGGCATACATTAAACTGGTGCAGAAACTTGGCATGGGCATGCAACTATGGTGTAAATCGCATCTGGATACGAAATCGACTCTGATTTGGCAGGCTAGCATGGCATGGGGCCCCCTGTCAGTGTCTGGAAGGCTGACAAGCTTGACAAGAGGGCTTTTGCCCTTTTTTCTCAAACAAAACACTCAATTTTATTTTATTTTTCACACAAAAACCCTGTCAACTTTGAAGAATTGGCATTTTATTTTTTTTTGCCTCTATGAGAGGTGGGTCCCACCTGCCAATAAAGTGCAAAAACTAAAGAAAAACGAATTATCCATGTCTCCGACCCATGACCATACCTAGCACACAGTCGGTCGAAACCACTCCAACATTCAACTCCTAATGTATAACATGGATAACTACGCTTAATATAGCAAAATAAACGCGCTCATGGGCTGAAATGGACTGTGGTCAGTGCAGCCCATTTGCACATGTTTCTTTTAAGAAAATTGTAAACGGATATAAATCCTATTCTTAGAAATAAAAATAATGTTTAGTTATTCGCGTGGTATAAATATTATACATACATACCAAACATCTTACTTTTCATAATTGTTCAAGTATTATTCAAAAAATATTTATATATTTCTATTTTAAATAACATTTATGAATTATAACATGTTTGTATAATTCAGAAAAATACAAATATTTTTACCATTACAATTTAAAAAAAAATACCCTTTTGATTCTATAAACATTTCCATAATTATGCGTTCATTATTATACTTCAATGTTTGTGTAATTAAACTATTCATAATTTAAAATTTAAAATTTAAAATTTCATATGAATATTCAAGCTTGGTTAATATTTAAATTATATAGATTTCAATAATATAAATTATGAGTGAAGATTATGCACAAGTGAATATTCATCAATATTTAGTAAATGTTTTTATTCATTATTTTGTATAATTTAAATAAGCTGCAAGGGTATTTTTTGTATTCAGTAAATATTTTTATTTACTAAACATTTTAAATTTCCGTGTGTAGTAAATATTTCTATATAATATATGGGCGTATATTTAAATATGTTTCTTTACTAATCATTATTTGTCCCTGCAAAAAGAAAATCATTGTTTGTATGTATAATGTTTATAACACACGAATATTTGAACATTATTTTTAGTACTTCTATTTTACATTTTGAAATATGTATTTTCCAAAAATTCTGAATTTGTTAATAGATCCGAACAATTTGTTTGCCGCTCAATCCAGATCGAACTATCGCGCCGTGACGCCCTAAATCCCGCGATCTCCGGATTTCCCGGTGATCCCACTACTCGTGTTGCCCCCGTCTTCCATGCACGATCGCCCATCCGGCCCACATGATTGCTAGCCCGGCCCATATCTAGATGGAGTTCTTTTTTCTTAGTTGTTGATGCGAGAAGAATTAATCGTGTAAATGGGAACTCAAACCCACGCCCCATATTGTGTGCCAACAATGCACTGACCAACTCGCCCAATCATTTTTGTTGTTTAATTGATAGAAATATGATACTTAAACTTTTTTCACTTCTGTATGAGCCACAAAAACATTTTTTTTCTTGTGTTTTTTGAGATTCCTCAAGTTGTCTTGTAGTCTTCCATATACCAACGGGTTGTATACCTTGCCCATGTATCCTACAACATCATGGCAACTTCACATGAGGGATTTTTTGGGTTGAAGCCCGGTAACTTATATGCAAATGGCATGGTAATTGTGCACCGAGACCTGATAACTTACATATAAATGTCATGGTAACTTTGACCGAGGGTGAAAAAATCAATGAAACATCTCCCCGGTAATTTATGTGTAAACAACACGGTATTTTCTGCATGGCAACCCTGATAACTTAGGAACAAACACCACGACAACTTTGTCCTGAAGGAAAAAAGTTGTCAAAAATGTACCCTGGTAACTTTTGTATAAACATCATGGTAATAACGCATCATATACATAATAATTTAGATACAAACATCATGATAACTTGGACCCCGAGGAGAAATTATTGAAAAATATAACCTCGATAACGTTTCCATGAATATCATGGTAATAGAAGCATTGCATACTATAACACGGTATTATACACACATTAAAGTTGATAACTAAATACAAACCCCGCGGTAACTTTTGACTCCGAGATAAAAGTTTATTGCAAACATATCCTGATAACTTGTCTGTAAATAACATGGTAATATACATACAACACAGCTGATAACTTACTTAATTCAGACGTGGTAACATGTTGACCATGAAAAAATATTGTTAAAAAATATCTCCCAATAAACCATGTGTAAACAACATGATAATACACGCACATGAGAGCTAATAACTCATATACAAATATTGCGGTAATTTTTTGACCGAGTGAAGGAAAATTGTTGAAAAACATACCCTTGTGCAATATGGTAATATACACAACAAATCCGATAACTCACTTCAAACATCATAACCACTTTTTGACCCTGTGATAAAAGTTTGTTGAAAACATACCTCAAATTTGTTTGTGTAAATGACACGGTAACTTATTTATGACTGACGTGATAACTTACGTACTGGCGGACCGGCGTCTGGACGGGACGCTTCTTCGCAAGGTACCCTGAGGGGACGAGAAATCTCCTCCTCAACCAGACGTACATTGGCACGCCAGTGTACCGGGGCATCACCTACGTGCTATACGACAACGAGTCCATCGCGCGCATGGTGCTTGATCTCACCGGGCAGGCGAAGCGGTACGTCTGGGTGCCCGCGAGGCAGACCTGACAATTATTCTGGGTCATGCCCACCATGCAGTGCGACGTGTACGCTCTCTGTGGCGCGTTCGGCGTATGCAACCAGAGGAGCCAGCTGCCGTGCCGGTGCCCGTCCGGGTTCACTCCAGCGTCAGAGGCGGAGTGGACGCTCAGCAACTGGAGCGGTGGTTGCCGCCGGAGCTCGCCGCTCACATGCTCGCGTAGCGGATTGACGACGGACGAGTTCTTAGCACTGCAGGACGTGAAGCTCCCCGACGACTCGCTCGTCGTGGGCGCTGCCCAAAGCAAAGCAGAGTGTGAATCCGCTTGCCAAAATAACTGCTCTTGCCAGGCCTACGCATTCTCCGCCGGAGGGTGCACTGTCTGGCACAGAGAGCTCAAGAACCTCACGGACTCTGACATCTCAGGGTCAGAACTGTATCTATGGCTTTCAAAAAGAGGATTGCAAGATCTCCAAAGCACAGACAGGAAGAAAGGTGGGAGAAAGTTATGGCTTGTCCTTGGCATCACATTGGCCGGTGTTGCAGCACTGGCCACGTCGGTCATACTATCCCGGAGAATTGTTTCTGCTCGGACGAGGAGACTGGTCAGCATTGCAAACGTGAATGGATCCTCCTTGGCCGTGTACAGCTACAACGACGTCCGTGCCGCCACAAAGAACTTTTCAGAGCGGCTGGGCGGCGGTGGCTTTGGCTCAGTGTACCGCGGCGTCCTGAAGCAGCAACTGGGAGACAACACGGCCCAAGTTCAGGTGGCAGTCAAGAAGTTGGAAAGCCTTTGCCAGGGAGACAAACAATTTCGGATGGAGGTGAGCACACTGGGCTGCATCCAGCACGTTAACCTCGTCAGGCTCCTCGGATTTTGCTTGTCGGGCAACAAAAAGATGCTCGTCTATGAGTACATGGCCAGAGGCTCCCTCGATGGCTATCTTTTCTGTGTAGGTGCGTGCCTGAGCTGGCGAGAAAGGTATAACATCATGGTCGGCGTGGCGAGAGGGCTGACCTACCTGCACGACGGCTGCCACGAGTGTATCATACACTGTGACATCAAGCCGGAGAACATCTTACTGGACGAGGACATGTCGCCAAGGATCGTCCACTTTGGGATGGCGAAGCTGGTGGGAAGGGACTTCAGCTGCGCGCTGACGACGATGAGGGGCACCGTTGGGTACCTGGCGCCGGAGTGGATCTCGGGGCACCCCGTCAGCAGCAAGACCGACGTGTATAGCTTTGGAATGGTGCTATTCGAGCTCATCTCGGGACGGCGAAATTCCGAGGGGTACAGCGAGGTGGAGGCTACAGGAAGTGAGAGTAGTGAGTCGTGGACCTTCTTCGCTGTGTGGGCCACGGGGAAGGTCTTGGAAGGGGACGTAAGTGCCGTGGCCGACCCGCGGCTGAGTGGCGAGGTGGTGCTGGAGGAGCTGAGGCGGGCGTGCACGGTGGCGTGCTGGTGCATCCAGGACCAGGAGGGGCAGCGCCCGACCATGGCGCAGGTCGTGCAGGCGCTGGAGGGCACCATCCACGTCCAGGCACCGCCGGTGCCGCGAGTGTTGCAACAGCTCGTTACATAAGCTCATTAGCGCGAATCAATATTAGAACAATTGTACAAGCGTACACATCTGGCGTTCCAATCATCGTATGTACTACTGTCACAGCACGGGTGGCAGATCCTAAAGTGTTACTCTAATCCGCGAACAACTGCACCCGTATGAACTGTAAATTCTAGAGAAATAGTGAAAAAATCCAAAAAAATATATATGCTGCTGGTTGCTCCATTAGGATGACGGCGGTTCTGTAGCTTTGTGGTTACTTAAAAAAACAGTCAAGTGCATGGACGAGGATCCACGTAAAAGGCCTACGATGAAGTACATACTTCATAAACTCAACAAGCTAGAACTTGAGGAAAACAAATCATTCTCGCCAATAGAACAGGTACAAACATTTTTTCCAAGATGTGCAATAATTATTCTTGAAGATTCTCTCTAGAACCGTGCAATAGTTGTTGGTAAAAACACACAGAGAAGTGTTCATATATCTGAAAACATTCACATACGTTACTTTCTTGGTATAGTATGTACCTCAAGTTTTTGTTCCTGAGGCATGACGATTTCTTTTCTAAAGGGAAAAAAGAATACACACAGTGAACAAGCACAGATCACAAATGATCATATTTCTGTAAATCAAATTACTTAGGGGAATCTACATGAATATTTTAAGGATTTTTAAAACATCTATGTATGGTCCTACTGATTCCATTTATTTATTTCCCTGCTTCTCTAGTCTTTAAATGTCAAAATGATAGAATAGTTACTATTTGCTCTGTTCCAAAATATTTGAAGTTCTAGGTTTGTCCTAAGTCAAACTTCCTTAGGTTTGACCTAGGTTATAGAAAAAAATACTAATATCCACAAAACTAAATATAAAATTACATATAGTCTGAAAATATACATTATGATGAATCTAATGAAACTAATTTGGTGTTTTGGATGTTGGTATATTTTTATGTAGACTTGGTCAAACCTAAGGAAGTTTGACTTAGGACGGAACTGTAACTTCAAAGAGCAGAGGGAGTACTTATTACTACCTGGCAAGGTGATAATAGAAATTGATACAAACACGGTGGCTCCATCGACATTCTCATCCATTTCTGTAACTTAATCAAGCAACTAAACTGCTACAACCTCAAAGCTGCAAACTTGCAAAAAACACATGTTCTTTCAATGCCCATTTACATTAGATGAAGCCTTAGGAGGCCGAAAGAACACAAAAATGGCACCGAAAGCATATGATTTTGTCTTCAGTTTAAACGCAAATCTTATTTAGTAAAAATAATATTTTCACCACTTGTTTGGTTAAAACTTAGTATTATAGAAAACAACATTGGAGAGATTATGTTCCGCATCCATGCATAATAATTACATAATTTCCTGTAGATTCAAGGCGGTCGCCCCAAGAGGGACATCTCAAAGGGGCCATCTCCAGGTTAGCACTACTCTAAATGATGCCTTACTGCCAGTGCTTGCCATGCAGCTTATTTATACTTCCATGCTATTTTTTTTCCTTTTCTGCTATACATAAATGAAATAGAAGTTCCTTCTCCTCATACTTCAGTTTTTACATTCATGTAAATTATGATGTTTGCATCAAAATGATCCCAAGTATACGAAACGCAAGGGATGTGTCACCTTTGTTTGGACTTATGGATATATATGTCAATACTAACTATGTTTGTTTGTACATATTTCTTACTCTTTCATCATGTTGCGGAACCCACACTATTAAATTTCGCAGTAATAATGTACAAATACCAAAATAACATTATAAAATAACTCTGGCAAAAGATATAAGACTTGGCGAAGGTGACTGCAATTATGAACTTATACCCATTACTTTGCGCATCAGCCTGTGAAACAGACAACTTTGTGAAACAGGGCAAGAGCATTCGCGGTATCAAAACCAAAATAGATGAACGCTACAGGGAGTACAGAATAATTACAACAAACAATCACAAATAAGCACCGATTGAAGAGAAGGTTAACCAACATCATCCGATATGGCTTGGGCATATACAATGCAAGCCTCCAGCAGCGTCACTGCATAGCGGGCGGTTTAAATGTGCTGATAATGACAAGAGAGGTCGTGGTAGACCAAACCTGACATGGGTGTCCATAAAGAGAAATCTGAAGGACTATAATATGACCAAAGAACTAGCCATGAACAATGGTGCGTGGAAGTTAGCTATCCACATGCAAGAACCATGATTTGATTTCGAACTCATATGGGTTTCAACTCTAGTATACCCCACCTTGTTTGGGACTGAAAGGTGGACAACGCTACGTGTCCGCTGGTGGATTAATTGGAAACATCCACCGCCTCATGCCCGCTGGATTGGGCAACAAATAGGAAGGAGGTGCATCTCAAATTGCAACAACCTAAATGTTGCAGAGGCACAGCTCGCTCGCAACAGTTGCTTTGTTGCAAAACCACCGAAGCGTTATTTTTGCCTGATTTATTTCTTTATTTTTGTCTTCAATATTTTTTTGCAACAAAGGTGTTGTTGCAGTTTTTTTCCGTCTTCATCTTTTTTGCAAAATAGATGGATGTTGTGGGAAGACTTTTGCAACATGAATAATGTTGCAGAATTTTTTTTTCATTGAAAAGATGATGTCATCTGGATTGTGAGCCCAGAAATTTCTACAATAGAGATGATGTTGCGGGAGGACTTTTGCAACAAAGCCCTTATTGTGGAAAGAATAAAAAACATCGCTGACCGGAGCGACAACCGAGGGCGGGAGGGGAGGCCGGAGCGGCGCAGCTGGGCCAACGGGTGGCCAGAGTGGAGCTCAGGCGTGCGCGCTCTAGCTGCAGCCATGTCTGCGAGCGGGCATAGGGAGGCGGGGAGAGGAGGAGTTGGAGAGGAAAAAGAGGAGAGAGAAAGGGCGGCCAGCGGCGTCCTCCGATGATCACTGGCGGCGGCCTCGAGAGAGCGGCTTGCAGCAGTGCGCAGGATGGCTGGCTTGCTGCGGCACTTGTGGCCGTGACGGTCCTAGTCCCTTGGAGCATCGACTACAAGCGAGAGGGTGTGAGCGAGATGAGAGAGGAAGAGATGAAGCGACGATCTGAATGGAGAGAATAATGAATGGATGAGAAGCATGAAGAGTAGAGAAGGATAAGGACATATATTGCTCGGTTCGTTTCACACAGGACACATGTTTAACGTAGGAGGCGGCGGTCGCAATAATGCATGTAATCCATCGGGTGACGGAATCTTTTCCCTACATCCTGCCTCAGTGCCAAAATTCTTGTCTTAGATTTGACTAGATACGGATATATCTAGTCATGTTTTAGTGTTATATAGATACATCTGTATCTCGACAAATCTAAAATAAATTTTTTGAGACCGAGGGGTTTAAGTGCAAGGAACATGAAATAGGATCCCACTTCTTTTTTGTGGAACACGTCTTAAGGCGGGTTCCTCTAGTAAAACCGTAAAAGACGTGTCTTTTTTTAGGGCGTGGTACCTCATATTTCCTTGTGAAAACAAGGCTTTGATAGGTAGGGTCTCCAAGATGCCTACCTCGTTGTTGCTCGTAAAACAAGTCTTCGATAGGTAGGGTCTCAACTCTCAAAGATGCCTACCTCGTCGTTGCTCGTAAAACAAGTCTCTCCTTCGGTTTTGTTTTTGATATTATATATTACCATTACCATAATGCGTAGATCCACAATGTAGGACAAAGTGCATGTTGGAAGTAAACCCAACGTCCGGCCCGATTACATGTGTGTATACGTGTCCAACTAGTGCATCAATTAGTTACATCCTAGTCCTAGGATTAGTGTTCTATACTGATCGGATCAGCCGTGTAACTACGCAGCCTAGCTGATGTTTATGCCCATGTATATCCCTTGAAAACAACCAGAACGAACCGTGAGAAGCAATAATGCATTACCGGGCTCGAGACTGTCCTGTACCAATAACACAAGTTAACCCGTGCGTCTTTGTTAGTGTAACTCATTCGATCAAAGAACAGATCGATCAGCTAGTTATATGCGTGGAGCACGTAATTATTTTTGTTAGCTTCGATCGATCAGGAATCCAGAGCTTTGTTCATCATCATTTGTCGTTGCTTGTTGCCGTCGCCGAAAAGTACTTGCTGTCAGGACTGGGCCAACAGTGTAAAACTGCAAACCATGAGAGAACGATATTTCCATTTGTGAGAGCTGCACAAGAGAAAAAAAAATCAGATTCTAACAATGACCGTGACCGTAAGTGTGGACAATTTGTTTCTACTAGGTATGATCATGTATATAGGCATCACGTCCGAGACAAGTAGACCGACTCCTCCCTGCATCTACTACTATTACTCCACTCATCGACCGCTATCCAGCATGCATCTAGAGTATTAAGTTAAAAACAGAGTAACACCTTAAGCAAGATGACATGATGTAGAGGGATAGTTTCATGCAATATGATAAAAAAAACCATCTTGTTATCCTCGATGGCAACGATACAATACGTGCCTTGCTGCCCCTTCTGTCACTGGGAAAGGACACCGCAAGATCGAACCCAAAGGTAAGCACTTCTCCCATGGCAAGAAAAACCAATCTAGTAGGCCAAACCAAACTGATAATTCGAAGAGACTTGCAAATATAACCAATCATACATAAAAGAATTCAGAGAAGATTCAAATATTATTCATAGATAGACTTGATCATAAACCCACAATTCATCGGTCTCAACAAACACACCGCAAAAAGAAGATTACATCGAATAGATCTCCACGACAGAGGGAAAGAACATTGTATTCAGATCCAAAAAGAGAGAAGAAGCCATCTAGCTACTAACTATGGACCCGTAGGTCTGAAGTAAACTACTCACACTTCATCGGAGGGGCTTGGATGATGATGTAGAAGCCCTCCGTGATCGATGCCCCCTCCGGCGGAGGTTCGGAACAGGCCCCAAGATGAGATCTCGTGGATACAGAAAGTTGCGGCAGTGGAATTAGGTTTTTGGCTCCGTCCCCGATCGTTTGGGGGTACGTGGATATATATGGGAGGAAAAAGTACGTCAGTGGAGCTTCGAGGGGCCCACGAGCCAGGGGGCGCGCCCTAGGGGGGGCGCGCCCTCCACCCTCGTGGCTTTCTTGACGGAGGGTCCAAGTCTCCTGGGTCTTATCTGATGAGAAAATCACGTTCCCGAAGGTTTCATTCCGTTTGGACTCCGTTTGATATTATGTTTCTCCGAAACACTGAAATAGGCAAAAAAAACAGCAATTCTGGGCTGGGCCTCCGGTTAATAGGTTAGTCCCAAAAATAATATAAAAGTGGAAAACAAAGCCCAATATATTCCAAAACAGTAGATAATATAGCATGGAGCAATCAAAAATTATAGATACGTTGGAGACGTATCAAGCATCCCCAAGCTTAATTTTTGCTCGTCCTCGAGTAGGTAAATGATAAAAATAGAATTTTTGATGCGGAGTGCTACTTGGCATAATTTCAATGTAATTCTTCTTAATTGTGGTATGAATATTCAGATCCGAAAGATTCAAGACAAAAGTTCATATTGACATAAAAATGATAATACTTCAAGTATACTAACTAAGCAATTATGTCTTCTCAAAATAACATGGCCAAAGAAAGTTCATCCCTACAAAATCATATAGTTTAGTCATGTTTCATTTTCGTCACACAAGAATGCTATCATCATGCACAACCCCGATGACAAGCCAAGCAATTGTTTCATACTTTAGTAATCTCAAACATATAAACTTTCACGCAATATATGAGCGCGAGCCATGGACATAGCACTATAGGTGGAATAGAATATAATGTGGGGGGTTATATGGAGAAAACAAAAAAGGAGAAAGTCTCATCAACGAGGCTAATCTATGGGCCACGGAGATGCCCACCGATTGATGTTAATGCAAGGAGTAGGGATTGCCATGCAACGGATACACTAGAGCTATAAATGTATGAAAGCTCAACAAAAGAAACTAGTGAGTGTGCATCCAACTTGCTTGCTCACGAAGACCTAGGGCACTTGAGAAGGCACATTGTTGAAATATACAAGCCAAGTTCTATAATGAAAAATTCCCACTAGTATATGAAAGTGATAACATGAGAGACTCTCTACTATGAAGATCATGGTGCTACTTTGAAGCACAAGTGTGGTAAAAGGATAGTAACATTGTCCTTTCTCTCCTTTTCTCTCATTTTTGGGGACTTTTCTTTTTTTATGGCCTTTCTCTTTTTTTATATTCCTCATTTGGGACAATGCTCTAATAATGATGATCATCACACTTCTATTTATTTACAACTCAATGATTACAACTCGATACTAGAACAAAGATGACTCTATATGAATGCCTCTGGCGGTGTACCGGGATATGCAACGAACCAAGAGTGACATGTATGAAAAAATTATGAACGATGGTTTTGCCACAAAAACTATGTCAACTACATGATCAAGCTAAGCAATATGACAATGATGAATGTGTCATGATGAACGGAATGATGGAAAGTTGCATGGCAATATATCTCGGAATGGCTATGGAAATGCCATAATAGCTAGGCATGGTGGCTGTTTTGAGGAAGATATAAGGAGGTTTATGTGTGAAAGAGTGTATCATATCACGGGGTTTGGATGCACCGGCAAAGTTTGCGCCAACTCTCAATGTGAGAAAGGGCAATGCACGGTACCAAAGAGGCTATCAAGGATGGAAGGGTGAGAGTGCGTATAATCCATGGACTCAACATTAGTCATAAAGAACTCACATACTTATTGCAAAAATCTACAAGTCATCAAAAACCTCGGCACTACGCGCATGCTCCTAGAGGGATAGATTGGTAGGAAAATACCATCGCTCGTCCCTGACCGCCACTCATAAGGAAGACAATCAAATAACACCTCATGTTTCAAATTTGTTGCATAACGTTTACCATACGTGCATGCTACGGGACTTGCAAACCTCAACACAAGTATTTCTCAATTTCACAACTACTCAACTAGCATGACTTTGATATTATTACCTCCATATCTCAAAACAATCATCAAGCATCAAACTTTTCTTAGTATTCAACACACTCATAAGAAAGTTATATTATTAATCTTGCATACCAAGCATTTTAAGATTTTAAGCAAATTACCATGCTAATAAGACTCTCAAAATAATCTAAGTGAAGCATGAAAGATCAATAGTTTCTATAAAACAAATCCACCACCGTGCTCTAAAAGATATAAGTGAAGCACTAGAGCAAAAACTATAAAGCTCAAAAGATATAAGTGAAGCACATAGAGTATTCTATCAAATTCCAAATTATGTATGGCTCTCTCAAAAGGTGTGTACAGCAAGGATGATTGTGGTAGACTAACAAGCAAAGACTCAAATCATAAAAGACGCTCCAAGCAAAACACATATCATGTGGTGAATAAAAATTTAGCTCCAAGTAAAGTTACCGATAGAAGTAGACGAAAGAGGGGATGCCTTCCGGGGCATCCCCAAGATTTGGATTTTAGGTGTCCTTAGATTATCTTGGGGGTGCCATGGGCATCCCCAAGCTTAGGCTCTTGCCACTCCTTGTTCCATAATCCATCAAATCTTTACCCAAAACTTGAAAACTTCACAACACAAAACTTAAAGTAGAAAACTCGTGAGCTCCGTTAGCGAAAGAAAACAAAAGACCACTTCAAGGTAATGTAATGAAATCATTCTTTATTTATATTGGTGTTAAACCTACTGTATTACAACTTCTCTATGGATTATAAACTATTTTACTAGCCATAGATTCATCAAAATAAGCAAACAACACACGAAAAACAGAATCTGTCAAAAACAGAACAGTATGTAGTAATCTGTAGCTAGCGCAATATCTGGAACCCCAAAAATTCTAAACTAAATTTATGGATGTGAGGAATTTATCTATTAATCATCTTCAAAAAGAATTAACTAAATATCACTCTCCAAATAAAAATTACAGCAGTTCTCGTGAGCGCTAAAGTTTCTGTTTTTTTACAGCAAGTTCAACAAGACTTTCCCCAAGTCTTCCCAACGGTTCTACTTGGCACAAACACTAATTAAACACAAAAAACACAACCAAAACAGAGGCTAAATAATTTACTTATTACTAAACAGGAGCAAAAAGCAAGGAATAAAAATAAAATTGGGTTGCCTCCCAACAAGCGCTATCGTTTAACGCCCCTAGCTAGGCATAACAAGCAAGAATAGATCTAGGTACTGCCACCTTTGGTAGGCAATCCATAAGTGGCTCTTAGGATAGATTCATATGGTAATTTTATTTTCTTTCTAGGGAAGTGTTCCATGCCCTTTTTTAATGGAAATTGAAATCTAATATTCCCTTCCTTCATATCAATAATTGCGTCAATCGTTCTAAGGAAAGGTCTACCGAGAATAATAGGGCAAGAAGGATTGCAATCCATATCAAGAACGATAAAATCTACGGGCACATAATTCCTATTTTCAACAATAAGAACATCATTAATTCTTCCCATAGGTTTCTTAATAGTGGAATCCGCAAGATGCAAGTTTAGAGAGCAATCATCAAAATCACAGAAGTCTAGCAAATCACACAAAGTTTTGAGAATAGTAGAGACACTAGAACCCAAATCACACAAAGCATAAAACTCATAATCTTTAATTTTAATTTTAATAGTAGGTTCCCACTCATCATAAAGTTTTCTAGGGATAGAAACTTTCAACTCAAGTTTTTCTTCATAAGATTGCATCAAGGCATCAACGATATGTTCGGTAAAGGCTTTATTTTGACTATAAGCATGAGGAGATTTTAGCAAGGATTTCAACAAGGAAATACAATCAATGAAAGAGCAATTTTCATGATTAAATTCCTTGAAATCCAATATAGTGGGTTTAGCATCATCTAGGGTTTTATTTCTTTTAATCCCACTCTTATCAATTTCATCATCAAGATCTAAATACTCCAAATTTTTAGAACACCTTCTAGGTAAAGGTGGATCATATTCAGCCCCATCATTATCAAGATTAATATTGCAAAACAAAGATTTAATAGGGGACACATCAATAACTTTTAGATCTTCATCTTTATTTTCATAGGAATTGGAAGAACACGCTTTAATAAAGGCATCTTTCATAGCATGCGTCCTAGAGGTTCTTTCTTTGCACTCATCAATGGAAATTCTCATGGCTTTGAGAGACTCATTGATATCATGCTTAGGTGGAATAGATCTAAGTTTCAAAGAATCAACATCAAGAGCAATTCTATCAACGTTCCTAGCCAAATCATCAATCTTAAGCAATTCTTCTTCAATCATAGCATTAAAATTCTTTTGCGAAGAAATAAATTCTTTAATATTAGATTCAAAATCAGAGGGCATCTTATTATAATTTCCATAAGAATTGTTGTAGGAATTACCATAATTAGAGGGATTACTAGGATAAGGCCTAGGATTGAAATTTCCTCTATACGCGTTGTTACCAAAATTGTTCCTACCAACAAAATTCACATCCATAGATTCATTATTATTCTCAATCAAAGTAGACAAAGGCATATCATTAGGATCATATGAAACACTCTTAGTAGCAAATAATTTCATAAGTTCATCCATCTTTCCACTCAAAACATTAATTTCTTCTATCGCATGCACTTTTTTATTAGTGGATCTTTCAGTGTGCCATTGAGAATAATTAACCATAATATTATCTAGGAGTTTAGTAGCACCTCCTAAAGTGATTTCCATAAAAGTGCCTCCCGCGGCCGAATCTAAAAGATTTCTAGAAGCAAAATTCAATCCGGCATAAAAAATTGTATAATCATCCACAAATTCAAACCATGAGTAGGGCAATTACGTATCATTAATTTTATTCTCTCCCAAGCTTGTGCAACATGTTCATGATCAAGTTGCTTAAAATTCATAATATCGTTTCTAAGAGAGATGATCTTAGCGGGAGGAAAATACTTAGAGATAAAAGCATCTTTGCACTTGTTCCATGAATCAATACTATTTTTAGGCAAAGACAAAAACCAAGCTTTAGCACGATCTCTAAGCGAAAAAGGAAATAGCTTCAGTTTAACAATATCATTATCGACATCTTTCTTCTTTTGCATGTCACACAAATCAACGAAGCTATTAAGATGGGTAGCGACATCTTCACTAGGAAGGCCGGAAACGGATCTTTCATGACAAGATTCAGCAAAGCAACATTAATTTCGCAAGATTCATCATCGGTAAGAGGAGCAATCGGAGTGCTAAGGAAATCATTATTGTTGGTATTGGTGAAGTCACACAATTTAGTATTATCTTGAGCCATCGCGACAAACAAGCAATCCAACACACGAGCAAACAAAAAGCAAACAGGCAAAAGAGGGAAATAGAGAGAGGGAGGATAGAGAGAGAGGGCGAATAAAACGGCAAGGGTGAAGTGGGGGAGAGGAAAACAAGAGGAAAATGGCAAATAATGTAATGCGGGAGATAGGGATTGTGATGGGTACTTGGTATGTTGACTTTTGCGCAGACTCCCCGGCAACGGCGCCTGAAATTCTTCTTGCTACCTCTTGAGCACTGCGTTGGATTTCCCCGAAGAGGAGAGGATGATGCAGCAAAGTAGCGTAAGTATTTTCCTCAGTTTTTGAGAACCAAGGTATCAATCCAGTAGGAGGCTACGCAC
The DNA here is from genome assembly GCA_034509565.1 of Triticum monococcum. NCBI lineage: Eukaryota > Viridiplantae > Streptophyta > Magnoliopsida > Poales > Poaceae > Triticum > Triticum monococcum. Next base: position 706,546,125 of record CM067847.1, read on the forward strand.
GAGTCCCTCGTACCTACACAAAAACAATAGCTCAACGCAACCAACGCGCTTAGGGGTTGTCAATCCCTTCACGGTCACTTACGAAACTGAGATCTGATAGAGAAGATAAATAATATTTTTGGTATAGAGATGTGATACGTCTCCAACGTATCTATAATTTTTCATTGCTCCATGCTATATTATCTACTGTTTTGGGCAATATTGGGCTTTATTATCCACTTTTATATTACTTTTGGGACTAACCTATTAACCGGAGGCCCAGCCCAGATTTGCTGTTTTATGCCTATTTTAGTGTTTCGAAGAAAAGGAATATCAAACGGAGTCGAAACGGAACAAAATCAACTGGAGAAGTTATTTTTGGAAGGAAACCTACCAGATAGACTTGGACCCTACGTCAGAAGATGAAGGAGGTGCTCACGAGGGTAGGCGGCGCGCCCACCCCCCTGGGGCGCGCCCCCTGCCTCGTGGCCCCCCTTCGGTCCACCGACGTACTCCTTTCACCCATATATACCTACGTATCGTAAAACTTCTAGAAGAGTAGAATAGATCAGGAGTTCCGCCGCCAGAAGCCTCCGTATCCACCAAAAACCAATCTAAACCCGTTCCGGCACCCTGCCGGAGGGGGGAATCCTTCTCCGGTGGCCATCTTCATCATCTCGGTGCTCTCCGTGACGAGGAGGGAGTAGTTCTCCCTCGGGGCTGAGGGTATGTACCAGTAGCTATGTGTTTGATCTCTCTCTCTCTCTCTCTCTCTCTCTCTCTCGTGTTCTTGAGGTGATACGATCTTGATGTATCGCGAGCTTTGCTATTATAGTTGGATCTTATGTTTTCTCCCCCCTCTACTCTCTTGTAATGAATTGAGTTTCCCCTTTGAAGTTATCTTATCAGATTGAGTCTTTAAAGATTTGAGAACACTTGATATATGTCTTGCCGTGCATATCTGTGGTGACAATGGGATATCACGTGATTCACTTGATATATGTTTTGGTGATCAATTTGCGGGTTCCGCCCATGAACCTATGCATAGGGGTTGGCACATGTTTTCGTCGTGATTCTCCGGCAGAAACATTGGGGCACTCTTTGAGGTTCTATGTGTTGGCTGAATAGATGAATCTGAGATTGTGTGATGCATATCGTATAATCATACCCACGGATACTTGAGGTGACATTGGAGTATCTAGGTGACATTAGGGTTTTGGTTGATTTGTGTCTTAAGGTGTTATTCTAGTACGAACTCTAGGGCTGTTTGTGACATTTATAGGAATAGCCCAACGGATTGATTGGAAACAATAACTTTGAGGTGGTTTCGTATCCTACCATAATCTCTTCATTCGTTCTCCGCTTTTAGCGACTTTGGAGTGACTCTTTGTTGCATGTTGAGGGATAGTTTTATGATCCAATTATGTTAGTATTGTTGAGGGAACTTACACTAGCGAAAGTATGAACCCTAGGCCTTATTTCCACACATTGCAATACCATTTACGCTCACTTTTATCATTCGTTACCTTGCTGTTTTTATTATTTCAGATTACAAATACCTTTATCTACTATCCATATACCACTTGTTTCACCATCTCTTCGCCGAACTAGTGCACCTATACAATTTACCATTGTATTGGGTGTGTTGGGGACACAAGAGACTCTTTGTTATTTGGTTGCAGGGTTGCTTGAGAGAGACCATCTTCATCCTACGCCTCCTACGGATTGATAAACCTTAGGTCATCCACTTGAGGGAAATTTGCTACTGTCCTACAAACCTTTGCACTTGGAGGCCCAACAACGTCTACAAGAAGAAGGTTGTGTAGTAGACATCAAGCTCTTTTCTGGCGCCATTGCTGGGGAGGTTAGCGGTTGAAGGTATATCTTTAGATCTTGCAATTGAGTCTTTTAGTTTCTTGTTTTATCACTAGTTTCTATAAAGAAAACTATAAAAAATGGAATTGAGTTTGTCTCATACGCTTCATCTTTTTAATATCATTCGTGAGTATGATGGAAAGGATAATTGTGCTCAAGTGCTAGAAGAAGAAATCTATAATATGTTTGGCACTAAATAAGATGAGCATGATTGCAATGTTGTTAGTATGAATTCCTTGAATATCCATGATGCTAATGATATGCAAAGCCACAAGCTTGGGGAAGCTATGTTTGATGAAGATGATATTTTCTGTCCCGCAAGTTTTGATGAGCAAATTTATTATGATGAAAGCATGCCTCCTATCTATGATGATTATTGTGATGACATGTATGCTTTAAATAATAATAATAACAATGAAACTTTTCATCTTGATTTCAATTTTCAATCCCATGATAGTTACTTTGTTGAGTTTGCTCCCACTATTATTCATGAGAAGAATTTTGCTTATGTGGAGAGTAATAAAAATTTTATGCTTATAGATCATGAAAAGAATGCTTTAGGTGCTGGTTATATTGTTGAATTCATTCATGATGCTACTGAAAATTATTATGAGGGAGGAATATATGCTTGTACGAATTGTAATAATATCAAGTTTCCTCTCTATGTGCTTAAAATTTCGAAGTTATGCTTGTTTTGCCCTGCTATGCTAGTTGATTATTGTTCCCATAAGTTGTTTGCTCACAAAATCCCTATGCATAGGAATTATGTTAGACTTAAATATGCTAGTCATATTCTTCATGATGCTCTTTTTATGTTACAATTCTTATCTTTTATGTGAGCATCATTGAAATCATCATGCCTAGCTAGGGGCATTAACGCTAGCGCTTGTTGGGAGGCAACCCAATTTTATTTTAGTTCCTTGCTTTTTGTTCCTATTTAGTAATAAATAATTCATCTAGCCTCTGTTTAGATGTGCTTTTATGCTTTTAGTTAGTGTTTGTGCCAAGTAGAACCTTTGGGAAGACTTGGGGGAAGTCTTGTTGATCATGCTGTCAAAAACAGAAACTTTAGCGCTCACGAGAATTGCTGCCATTTTTATTTGGAGAGTGATATTTAGTTAATTATTTTTGAAGATGATTAATAGATAAATTCCTCAGGTCCATCAATTTATTTTAGAATTTGTGGGGTACCATAAGTATACGTTTGATCCAGATTACTACAGACTGTTCTGTTTTTGACAGATTCTGTTTTCTATGTGTTGTTTGCTTATTTTGATGAATCTATGAGTAGTATCGGAGGGTATGAACCATAGATAAGTTGGAATACAGTAGGTTTAACACCAATATAAATAAATAATGAGTTCATTACAGTACCTTGAAGTGGTGATTTATTTTCTTATACTAACGGAGCTCACGAGTTTTCTACTTTAAGTTTTGTGTTGTAAAGTTTTCAAGTTTTGGGTAAGGATTCGATGGACTATGGAATAAGGAGTGGCAAGAGCCTAAGCTTGGGGATGCCCAAGGCACCCCAAGGTAATATTCAAGGATATCCAAGAGCCTACGCTTGGGGATGCCCCGGAAGGCATCCCCTCTTTCGTCTTCGTTCATCGGTAACTTTACTTGGAGCTATATTTTTATTCACCACATGATATGTGTTTTGCTTGGAGCATCAATTTATTTTGTTAGAATTTGCTTGCTGTTATTTAGAACAATGTTTTGCATCTTTTATTTCAATAAAATGGCATTAATAGTCTCTACTATGCCTATGTTACAAGTATACATGTTGCTGTTTGAAAACAGAAAGTTTACCTCTGTTGCAATAATTCCCTAGAAAATTCAGAATGTGATAAAAATGTTGAAACCTTTTGCATATTAAGATCTGATAAACTTACTACAGTGGGAATTTTCTTTCATAATTTTTGGAGCTAGGGAAGTATGGATGTTGCAGTATTCTTTAAAGACTATCCTGTTTAGGCAGATTGCTGTTATGTTTGCATTGTTTACATATGTTTGCTTCTTTAATGATTCTATTTGAGAATAGGACTATTAAATATGCAGAGGCATTTAGTATGCAATGTTGAATAATAATTTTAGTGATTTGCTACAGTAGAGTATGATAAGGTTTTGGCAATGGTTTATACTAACTTATCTCACGAGTCCTTGTTGAGTTTTGTGTGGATGAAGCTTTTGAGATTTAGGGAGACCTTGATATGAGAGGAATAAAGGAGACACAAAAGCTCAAGCTTGGGGATGCCCAAGGCACCCCAAGATAATATTTCAAGAAGTCTCAAGCGTCTAAGCTTGGGGATGCCCCGGTTGGCATCCCACCTTTCTTCTTCAACAATTATCGGTTAGTATCGGTTGATCCTAAGTTTTTGCTTCTTCACATGATGTTTGCTATTCTTAGATGTCATTTTATTTTTCTATGATTGCTGCTTGAATAGAGTACCAAGATCTGAAATTATTAAATGTTAGAGAGTCTTCACATAGTTGCATAATTATTCGACTACTCATTGATCTTCACTTATATCTTTCGGAGTAGTTTGTCATTTGCTCTAGTACTTCACTTATATCTTTTAGAGAATGGTCGTAGTTTTATTTTGAAGAAATAGATGAACTCTCATGCTTCACTTAGATTATTTTGAGAGTCTTAAATAGCATGGTAATTTGCTTTAAATCCTAATATGCTAGGTATACAAGATTAATAATAAAATTCTCTTATGAGTGTGTTGAATACTAAGAGAAGTTTGATACTTGATGATTGTTTTGAGATATGAGGATGGTAATATTAGAGTCATGCTAGTTGAGTAGTTGTGAATTTGAGAAATACTTGTGTTGAAGTTTGTGATTCCCGTAGCATGCACGTATGGTGAACCGTTATGTGATGAAGTCGTAGCATGATTTATTTATTGATTGTCTTCCTTATGAGTGGCGGTCGAGGATGAGCAATGGTCTTTTCCTACCAATCTATCCCCTAGGAGCATGCGCGTAGTACTTTGTTTCGATAACTAATAGATTTTTGCAATAAGTATGTGAGTTCTTTATGACTAACATTGAGTCCATGGATTATACGCACTCTCACCCTTCCACCATTGCTAGCCTCTCTAGTACCGCGCAACTTTCGCCGGTACCATAAACCCACCATATACCTTCCTCAAAACAGCCACCATACCTACCTATTATGGCATTTCCATAGCCATTCCAAGATATATTGCCATGCAACTTTCCACCGTTTCGTTTATTATGACACACTCCATCATTATCATATTGCTTAGCATGATCATGTAGTTGACATCGTATTTGTGGCAAAGCCACCATTCATAATTTTTTCATACATGTCACTCATGAGTCACTGCACATCCCGGTACACCGCCGGAGGCATTCATACAGAGTCATATCTTGTTCTAAGTATCGAGTTGTAATTCTTGAGTTGTAAGTAAATAAAAGTGTGATGATCATCATTATCAGAGCATTGTCCCAGTGAGGAAAGAATGATGGAGACTATGATTCCCCCACAAGTAGCCCAAATAAAAGAGGCCAAAGAAGCCCAAATAAAAAAATGAGAGAAAAAGAGAGAAGGGGCAATGCTACTATTCTTTTACCACACTTGTGCTTCAAAGTAGCACCATGATCTTCATGATAGAGAGTCTCCTATGTTGTCACTTTCATATACTAGTGGGAATCTTTCATTATAGAACTTGGCTTGTATATTCCAATTATGGGCTTCCTCAAAATGCCCTAGGTCTTCATGAGCAAGCAAGTTGGATGCACACCCACTTAGTTTCTTTTTGAGCTTTCATACATTTATAGCTCTAGTGCATCCGTTGCATGGCAATCCCTACTCACTCACATTGATATCTATTGATGGGCATCTCCATTGCCCGTTGATACACCTAGTTGATGTGAGACTATCTTCTCCTTTTTTGTCTTCTCCACAACCACCACTCTATTCCACTTATAGGGCTATATCCATGGCTCACGCTCATGTATTGCGTGAAGATTGAAAAAGTTTGAGAACATCAAAAGTATGAAACAATTGCTTGGCTTGTCATCGAGGTTGTGCATGATTTAAATATTTTGTGTGGTGAAGATAGAGCATAGCCAGACTATATGATTTTGTAGGGATAACTTTCTTTGTCCATGTTATTTTGAGAAGACATGATTGCTTAGTTAGTATGCTTGAAGTATTATTATTTTTATGTCAAAATGAACTTTTGTCTTGAATCTTTCGGATCTGAATATTCATATCACAAGTAGGAAGAATTACATTGAAAATTATGCCAACTAGCATTCCACATCAAAAATTATCTTTTTTATCATTTACCTACTCGAGGACGAGCAGGAATTAAGCTTGGGGATGCTTGATACGTCTCCAACGTATCTATAATTTTTCATTGCTCCATGCTATATTATCTACTGTTTTGGGAAATATTAGGCTTTATTATCCACTTTTATATTACTTTTGGGACTAACCTATTAACCGGAGGCCCAGCCCAGATTTGCTGTTTTATGCCTATTTCAGTGTTTCAAAGAAAAGGAATATCAAACGGAGTCGAAATGGAACAAAATCAACTGGAGAAGTTATTTTTGGAAGGAAACCTACCGGATAGACTTGGACCCTACGTCAGAAGATGAAGGAGGTGCTCACGAGGGTAGGGGCGCGCCCACCCCCCTGGGGCGCACCCCCTACCTCGTGGCCCCCCTTCGGTCCACCGACGTACTCCTTTCACCCATATATACCTACGTATCGTAAAACTTCCAGAAGAGCAGAATAGATCGGGAGTTCCGCCGCCAGAAGCCTCTGTAGCCACCAAAAACCAATCTAGACCCGTTCCGGCACCCTGCCGGAGGGGGGAATCCTTCTCCGGTGGCCATTTTCATCATCCCGGTGCTCTCCATGACGAGGAGGGAGTAGTTCTCCCTCGGGCTGAGGGTATGTACCAGTAGCTATGTGTTTGATCTCTCTCTCTCTCTCGTGTTCTTGAGGTGATACGATCTTGATGTATCGCAAGCTTTGCTATTATAGTTGGATCTTATGTTTTCTCCCCCCTCTACTCTCTTGTAATGAATTGAGTTTCCTGATACATCCATTTTGCATCATGCTTTTATATCGATATTTATTGCATTATGGACTGTTATTTCACCTTATGTCACAATACTTATGGTTATTCTTTCTTATTTTACAAGGTTTACATAAGGAGGGAGAATGCCGGCAGCTGGAATTCTGGGATGGAAAAGGAGCAAATATTAGAGACCTATTCTGCGTAACTCCAAAAGTCCTGAAACTCCACGGAACATCTTAAAATAAATAAAGAAAATCCTCGCCAAAGATGAAGGCCAGGGGGGCCACACCCTGCTCACGAGGGTGGGGGGCGCCCCCCCTAGGGCGCGCCTCCCTACCTCGTGGGCCCCCTGGTGGCTCTCCGACATCCATCTTCTCCTATATGAAGTCTTTCGATGAGAAAAAAGAAGAGGGAACTTTTCGGGACGAGACTCCGCCGCCACGAGGCAGAACCTTGGCGGAACCAATCTAGGGCTCCGGCAGAGCTGTTCTGCCGGGGATACTTCCCTCCCGGAGGGGGAAATCATCACCATCGTCATGACCAACGCTCCTCTCATCGGTAGAGGACAATCTCCATCAACATCTTCACCAGCACCATCTCATCTCCAAACCCTAGTTCATCTCTTGTATCCAATTCTTGTCTCAAAGTCCGGGATTGGTGCTTGTGGTTTGTTCGGGTATCTTCACCCCGTCCAGTAGAGCAAAGAGTTGCTCCTCAACCTACTGAACCTATTGAAAATGAAATTCCTTTTGAATTTCCTTCGGGTATGATGGAAAACTGCTAGCTGACCCTTTTACAAGAGATGGAACAAAGCATCCTGATGAGCACTTAATATATGTGGATGAAGTTTGTGGATTATTTAAGCTTGCAGGTATACTCGATGATGTTGCTAAGAAGAAGGTCTTCCCTTTATCTTTGAAGGGAGACGCATTGATATGGTATATGCTATGTGATGATATGAGATCATGGGACTATAAAAGATTGAAGTTGGAACTTCATCAAAAGTATTACCCTATGCATCTTGTTCAATGTGATCGCAATTATATATATAATTTCTGGCCTCGCGAAGGAGAAAGCATCACTCAAGCTTGGGGGAGGCTTAAATCAATGTTATATTCATGCCCCAATCATGAGCTCTCAAGAGAAATAATTATGCAAAGTTTTTATGCTCGGCTTTCTCAAAATAATCAAACCATGCTCGATACTTCTTGTGCTGGCTCTTTTATGATGAAGACTATTGAATTCAGATGGAATTTATTGGATAGAATTAAACGCAACTCTAAAGATTGGGACCTCGACGAAGGTAAGGAGTCAGGTATGACACCTAAGTTTGATTGTGTTAAATCTTTTATGGACACCGATATTTTCCGTAAGTTTAGCACTAAATATGGACTTGACTCTGAGATAGTAGCTTCTTTCTGTGAATCGTTTGCTACTTATGTTGATCTCCCTAAGGAGAAGTGGTTTAAATATCATCCTCCCATAGAAGTAAAAGTAGTTGCACCTATTAAAGTTGAAGAAAAGACTGTCACTTATAATGATCCCATTGTTCCTACTTCTTATGTTGAGAAACCACATTTCCCTGTTAGAATAAAGGATCATGCTAAAGCTTCAACTGTTGTTCGTAAAAGCAATATTAGAACTTATACACCTCCTGAGCAAGTTAAAGTAGAACCTAATATTGCTATTGTTAAAGATCTCTTTGATACGTCCATTTTGCATCATGCTTTTATATCGATATTTATCGCATTATGGACTGTTATTTCACTTTATGTCACAATACTTGTTGCTATTCTCTCTTATTTTACAAGGTTTACATAAGGAGGGAGAATGCCGGCAGCTGGAATTCTGGGATGGAAAAGGAGCAAATATTAGAGACCTATTCTGCGCAACTCCAAAAGTCCTGAAACTTCACGGAACATCTTAAAATAAATAAAGAAAAATCCTCGCCAAAGATGAAGGCCAGGGGGCCCACACCCTTCTCACGAGGGTGGGGGCGCCCCCCCTAGGGCGCGCCCCCTACCTCGTGGGCCCCCTGGTGGCTCTCCGACGTCCATCTTCATGAGGTCTTTCGATGAGAAAAAAATAGGAAGGAACTTTTCGGGACGAGACTCTGGCGCCACGAGGCGGAACCTTGGCGGATCCAATCTAGAGCTCCGGCGGAGCTGTTCTGCCGGGGATACTTCCCTCCAGGAGGGGGAAATCATCACCAACGCCATCACCAACGCTCCTCTCATCGGGAGAGGGAAATCTCCATCAACATCTTCACCAGCACCATCTCATCTCCAAACCCTAGTTCATCTCTTGTATCCAATTCTTGTCCCAAAGTCCGGGATTGGTGCTAGTAGGTTGCTAGTAGTGTTGATTACTCCTTGTAGTTGATGCTAGTTGGTTTATTTGGTGGCAGATCATATGTTCAGATCCTATATGCATATTGTTACCCCTCTGATTATGAACATGAATATGCTTTGTGAGTAATTACGTTCGTTCCCGAGGACAAGGGAGAAGTCTTGCTATGAGTAGTCATGTGAATTTGGTATTCGTTTGATATTTTGATAAGATGTATGTTGTCTAGCCTCTAGTGGTGTTATGTGAACGTCGACTACATAACACTTCACCATTATTTGGGCCTAGAGGAAGGCATTGGGAAGTAATAATTAGATGATGGGTTGCTAGAGTGACAGAAGCTTAAACCCTAGTTTATGCGTTGCTTCGTAAGGGTCTGATTTGGATCCATATGTTTCATGCTATGGTTAGGTTTACCTTAATACTTTTGTTGTAGTTGCGGATGCTTGCAATAGAGGTTAATCATAAGTGGGATGCTTGTTCAAGTAAGAACAGCACCCAAGCACCGGTCCACCCACATATCAAACTATCAAAGTATGGAACGCGAATCATATGAACGTGATGAAAACTAGCTTGACGATATTCCCATGTGTCCTCGGGAGCGCTTTTCCTATTATAAGAGTTTGTTTTGGCTTGTCCTTTGCTACAAAAGGATTGGGCCACCTTGCTACACTTTATTTACTTTTTTTACTTGTTGCTCGTTACAATCTATCTTATCACAAAACTATCTATTACCACTTATTTCAGTACTTGCAGAGAATACCTTGCTGAAAACCGCTTATCATTTCCTTCTGCTTCTCGTTGGGTTCGACACTCTTACTTATCGAAAGGACTACGATAGATCCCCTATACTTGTGGGTCATCAAGACTCTTTTCTGGCGCCGTTGCCGGGGAGTGTAGCGCCTTTGTTAGGTGGAATTTGGTAATGAAAAATTTATATAGTGTGCTGAAATTTACTGTCACTTGTCACTATGGAAAGTAATTCTCTGAGGGGCTTGTTCGGGGTATCTTCACCCCATCCAGTAGAGAAAAGAGTTGCTCCTCAACCTACTAAACCTATTGAAAGTGAAACTCCTTTTAAATTTCCTTCAGGTATGATGGAAAAATTGCTAGCTAACCCTTTTACAGGAGATGGAACAAAGCATCCTGATGAGCACTTAATATATGTGGATGAAGTTTGTGGAATATTTAAGCTTGTAGGTATACCCGATGATGTTGCTAAGAAGAAGGTCTTCCTTTTATCTTTGAAGGGAGACGCATTGATATGGTATAGGCTATATGATGATATGAGATCATGGGACTATAAAAGATTGAAGTTGGAATTTCATCAAAATTATTACCCTATGCATCTTGTTCATCGTGATCGCAATTATATATATAATTTCTATCCTCGCGAAGGAGAAAGCATCGCTCAAGCTTGGGGGAGGCTTAAATCAATGTTATATTCATGCCCCAATCATGAGCTCCCGAGAGAAATAATTATGCAAAGTTTTTATGCTCGGCTTTCTGAAAACAATCGCACCATGCTCGATACTTCTTGTGCTGGCTCTTTTATGATGAAGACTATTGAATTCAGATGCAATTTATTGGATAGAATTAAATGCAACTCTGAAGATTGGGACCTCGACGAAGGTAAGGAGTCAGGTATGACACCTAAGTTTGATTGTGTTAAATCTTTTATGGACACCGATATTTTTCGTAAGTTTAGCACTAAATATGGACTTGACTCTGATATAGTAGCTTCTTTCTGTGAATCTTTTGGTACTTATGTTGATCTTCCTAAGGAGAAGTGGTTTAAATATCATCCTCCCATAGAAGTAAAAGTAGCTGCACCTATTAAAGTTGAAGAAAAGACTGTCACTTATAATGATCCTATTGTTCCTACTTCTTACATTGAGAAACCACCTTTCCCTGTTAGAATAAAGGATCATGCTAAAGCTTCAACTGTTGTTCGTAAAAGCAATATTAGAACTTATACACCTCCTGAACAAGTTAAAGTAGAACCTAATATTGTTATTGTTAAAGATCTCTTGTCTGATAATATTGATGGGCATGTTATTCAGTTCGAAGGTTAAACTGCTAGAATTGCTAAACCTTGTGCTAAAGATAAACATAGACCTGTGGTAGGCGTGCCTGTTATTTCTGTTAAAATAGGAGATCATTGTTATCATGGCTATGTGATATGGGTGCTAGTGCTAGTGTTATACCGCATACTTTATACGAAGAAATTAAGAATGAAATTGCACCTGTTGAGTTAGAAGATATTGATGTTACTATTAAACTTGCCAATAGAGATATTATTTCACCAATTGGAATTGTTAGAGATGTTGAAGTCTTGTGTGGGAAAACTAAATATCCTGCTGATTTTCTTGTTCTTACTTCTCCGCAAGATAGCTTTTGTCCCATTATATTTGGTAGACCATTCTTAAATACTGTCAATGCTACCATAGACTGCACTAAGAATGTTGTTACTGTTGGCTTGGATGATATGGTTCATGAGTTTAATTTCTCTAAATTTAGTAAACAACATCGTGAGGAAGAATTACCTAGCAACGATGAAATTATTGGTCTTGCTTCTATTGTCGTACCTCCTAGTGATCGTTTAGAACACTATTTGCTAGACCATGAAAATGATATGTTCATGAATGAAAGAAGGGAAATAGATGAAGTATTCTTTAAACAGGAACCTATTCTGCATCACAATTTGCCAGTTGAAATTTTAGGGGATCCTCCTCCACCCAAGGGTGATCCCGTGTTTGAGCTTAAACCTTTGCCTGATAATCTTAAATATGCTTATCTTGATGAAAAGAAGATATATCCTGTTATTATTAGTGCTAACCTTTCAGAGCATGAAGAAGAAAGATTATTAAAAACTCTGAAGAAGCACCGTGCTGCTATTGGATATACTCTTGATGATCTTAAGGGCATTAGTCCCACTCTATGTCAACATAAAATAAATTTGGAAGCAGATGCCAAACCAGTTCGTGATCCTCAACGACGTGTGAATCCTAAAATGAAAGAAGTGGTAAGAAAAGAAATACTCAAGCTTCTCGAGGCAGGTATAATCTATCCCGTTGCTGATAGTGAGTGGGTAAGTCCTGTCCATTGTGAACCTAAGAAGGGAGGTATTACTATTGTTCCTAATGATAAAGATGAATTGATTCCACAAAGAATTGTCACAGGTTATAGGATGGTAATTGATTTCCGCAAATTAAATAAAGCTACTAATAAATATCATTACCCCTTACCTTTTATTGATCAAATGCTAGAAAGATTATGCAAACATACACACTATTGATTTCTAGATGGTTATTCTGGTTTTCTCAAATACGTGTGTCGGCTAGAGATCAATCAAAGACTACTTTTACATGCCCTTTTGGTACTTTTGCTTATAGACGTATGCCTTTTGGTTTATGTAATGCACCTGCTACCTTTCAAAGATGCATGATGGCTATATTCTATGACTTTTGTGAAAAGATTTGTGAGGTTTTCATGGACGACTTTTCCGTCTATGGTTCCTCTTTTGATGATTGCTTGAGCAATCTTGATCGAGTTTTGCAAAGATGTGAAGAAACGAATCTTGTCTTGAATTGGGAAAAGTGCCACTTTATGGTTAATGAAGGTATTGTCTTGGGGCACAAAGTTTCTGAAAGACGTATTGAAGTTGATAAAGCCAAGGTTGATGCTATTGAAAAGATGCCATGTCCCAAGGACATCAAAGGTATAAGAAGTTTCCTTGGTCACGCCGGATTTTACAGGAGGTTTATTAAGGACTTCTCAAAAATTTCTCGGCCTCTGACTAATTTATTGCAAAAAGATATACCATTTGTCTTTGATGATGATTGTGTGGAAGCATTTGAAATACTTAAGAAAGCATTAGTCACTGCACCTGTTGTTCAGCCACCTGATTGGAACCTACCCTTTGAAATTATGTGTGATGCTAGTGATTATGATGTAGGTGATGTTCTAGGTTAAAGAGTTGATAAGAAATTAAATGTTATTCATTATGCTAGTAAGACTCTAGACAATGCTCAAAGAAATTATGCTACTACTGAAAAAGAGCTTTTAGCAGTTGTATTTGCTTGTGATAAGTTCAGATCTTATATTGTTGATTCTAAAGTAACTATTCAAACTGACCATGCTTCTATTAAATATCTTATGGAAAAGAAAGATGCTAAACCTAGACTTATTAGATGGGTTCTCTTGCTACAAGAATTTGATTTGCATATTGTTGATAGAAAGGGAGCTGAGAACCCCATTGCAGACAACTTGTCTAGGTTAGAAAATATTCTTGATGACCCACTACCTATTAATGATATCTTTCCTGATGAACAATTAAATGTTATAAGTACTTCTCATAGTACTCCATGGTATGCTGATTATGCTAATTACATTGTTGCTAAGTTTATACCACCTAGCTTCACCTACCAACAAAAGAAAAGGTTTTTCTATGATTTAAGACATTAATTTTGGGATGACCCACATCTTTATAAAGAAGGAGTAGATGGTGTTATTAGACGTTGTGTACCTGAGCATGAACAGGAACAGATCCTACGCAAGTGTCATTCCGAGTCTTATGGAGGACACCACGCTGGAGATAGAACTGCACATAAGGTATTGCAATCTGGTTTTTATTGGCCTACCGTCTTCAAGGATGCCCGTAAGTTTGTCTTGTCTTGTGATGAATGTCAAAGAATTGGTAATATTAGTAGACGTCAAGAAATGCCTATGAATTATTCTCTTGTTATTGAACCGTTTGATGTTTGGGTCTTTGATTATATGGGACATTTTCCTGCCTCTAATGGATACACACATATTCTAGTTGCTGTTGATTACGTTACTAAGTGGGTAGAAGCTATTCCAACTAGTAGTGCTGATCATAACACTTCTATTAAAATCCTTAAGGAAGTTATTTTCCCGAGGTTTGGAGTCCCTAGATATTTAATGACTAATGGTGTTTCACACTTTATTCATGGTGCTTTTCGTAAAATGCTTGCTAAATATGATGTTAATCATAGAATTGCATCTCCTTATCACCCACAGTCTAGTGGTCAAGTAGAGTTGAGCAATAGAGAGCTCAAATTAATTTTGCAAAAGACTGTTAATAGGTCTATAAAGAATTGGTCCAAGAAACTTGATGATGCATTATGGGCTTATAGAACTGCATACAAAAATTCTATGGGTATGTCTCCATATAAAATGGTTTATGGAAAAGCATGTCACTTACCTCTCGAACTAGAACATAAGGCATATTGGGCTATTAAAGAGCTCAACTATGATTTTAAACTTGCCGGTGAGAAGAGGTTATTTGATATTAGCTCACTTGATGAATGGAGAACCCAAGCTTATGAAAATGCCAAGTTGTTTAAAGAAAAAGTTAAAAGATGGCATGACAAAAGGATACAAAAGCGTGAGTTTAATGTAGGTGATTATGTATTGCTATACAATTCTCGTTTATGATTTTTGTAGGAAAACTTCTCTCTAAATGGGAAGGCCCCTATGTTATCGAGGAGGTCTATCGTTCCGGTGCCATAAAAATCAACAACTTCGAGGGCACAAATCCAAAGGTGGTAAACGGTCAAAGAATTAAACATTATATCTCAGGTAATCCCATAAATGTTGAAACCAATATTATTGAAACCGTAACCCCGGAGGAATACATAAGGGACACTTTCCGGAATGTTTCAGACTCCGAAAAGGAATAGGTATGTGGTACGGTAAGTAAACCGACTCCAAAACAATTTTTAACGCAATATTTCTCTGTTTTGGAATATTTAGAAAAATAGAAAAATAAGTAGCAGTCCGGGAAGGACACGAGGGCCCCACGATGGTGGTGGGCGCGCCCTACCCCCTGGGCGCGCCCCCCTACCTCGTGAGCACCTGTTGTGCCTTCCGGACTCCGTTTTCTTGCACGTTATGTATTTTGGTCGGTAAAAATTCATTATATATTCTCCCGAAGGTTTTGACTCCCGTATCACGCAAATTTCCTCTGTTTTCGTTTCGAGCTGTCCCGTTGCAGATTGAATCAACATGTCTTCCCAGGATTCGGAAGGAGAAAGCTATGTGGATGATTACTTAGCAAATCCAAAAGTCTATGGAGATGTGGAACATAATGGATGGACCACGGAGGAAGAAGAGGGCTATGAACCCAGGGGGAAGGAGGAGACGAGCTCAGATGAAGATGAAGCACCATTACCTCAACCTGGGGACATGCACGTGGAGTTCAAAAAGTCAAGTCTCCCTGATAGGGTAAAGAAACCCAAGTTCGAGTTTATCCCTTTTCGTCTCTTGCAGGAAAATAAGCAGGACCTATGCAAAAAGATATTAACCCTGGAGTGGGTGATTGATGATCTGAGGGATCAAAATGTCGTCCTCAAGCGCAAATTAAGGGAGAAGCCTAAGCCATCAACTAAGCCAACATCACCACCACCTTCTTCACCAACCAAGGAGACATAATCACATGGGTATGGGCACTCCCCTTGGCAACTGCCAAGCTTGGGGGAGGTGCCCCGGTATCGTATCACAATCACAACTCCTATCTTTACCGTTTTTCTTAGTTCCATCCTATTAATAGTATCTTGATTTAGTTTTGAGTTTTGCTTTATGATCTCTCTATGTAATCAAGTCAGTGAGCTATATATGATAAAGATTAGTGTTGATTCAAGGGCTTGATTATTTTGCCATGATCTTGGGTGAATAAAAGAAAAGAGAAAAAGAATAAAAAGAAATAAAAAGTTCATATTGATCTTATTGAGAGTAATGACTTCACATAGAAAGAGTATGATGATTAAAAGTTGTTGGGAGTTGGCAGACATAGCTTTGGTCATTGTTGCAATTAATAGGAAGTAATAAGGAAAGAGAGGTTTCACGTATAGATATATTATCATTGACATCTTTTATGATTGGGAGCACTCATTAAAATATGACATCCTAAAGAGTTTATGTTGGACAAGGAAGACGACGTAATGAGTCATGTCTTTCTTATATCTGAGATAAAGTATGTTGTCATGGATCCTCTAACTTGTTGAGCTTGCCTTTCCTCCTCTTGCTAGCCAAATTCTCAGCACCAAGTAGAAATACTACTTGTGCTTCCAAATGCCCTTAAACCAGTTTTGCCATGAGAGTCCACCATATCTACCTATGGATTGAGTAAGATCCTTCAAGTAAGTTGTCATTGGTGCAAAGCAATAAAAATTGCTCTAAATATGTATGATTGATTGGTGTGGGAGAAATAAGCTTTATACGATCTTGTGATGTGGAAGTAATAAAAGCGACGGACTGCATAATAAAGGTTCATATCACAAGGGGCAATATAAAGTGACGTTCGTTCGCATTGAGATTTTATATATCCAACCATAAAAGCGCATGGCAATCTCTGCTTCCCTCTCCGAAGGGCCTATCCTTTATTATTATCTTCTACCTTATGCAAGAGTCACGGTGATCTTCACCTTTTCTTTTTCATTTTATCCTTTGGCAAGCTCAGCATGTTGGAAAGAACATGATATATATATATATATATATATATATATATATATATATATATATAATTGGATGTAGGGGAGCATGAACCATTATTGTTGACATTACCCTTGAGGTAAAAGGTTGTGGGGCAAAACTGTAAGCCCCTATCTTTCTCCGTGTCCGATTAAAACTCCGTAACCACAAGTATCGCGTGAGTGTTAGCAATTATGGAGGACTAGATGATAGTTGAGTATGTGGACTTGCTTTTTAGCTCTAACATAGACTCTTTCCGATGTTATGATAAATTGCAATTGCTTCAATGACTAAGATTATAGTTTGTCGGAGCCCAATAAGGTTTATGATTTATACTTTTGCATTGTGAACAGATCATCACTTGAACATAAGTAATCATATGACAAAATCTATATATGTTGCTCTTATGAGAATAATCATGATGCCTTCATGTCCGTATTTTATTTTTATCGACGCCTCTACCTCTAAACATGAGGACATATTTATTGTTATCGGCTTTTCGCTTGAGGACAAGCGAGGTCTAAGCTTGGGGGAGTTCATACGTCCATTTTGCATCATGCTTTTATATCGATATTTATCGCATTATGGACTGTTATTTCACTTTATGTCACAATACTTATGGCTATTCTCTCTTATTTTACAAGGCTTACATAAGGAGAGAGAATGCCGGCAGCTGGAATTCTGGGATGGAAAAGAAGCAAATATTAGAGACCTATTCTGCGCAACTCCAAAAGTCCTGAAACTTCATGGAACATCTTAAAATAAATAAATAAAAATCCTCGTCAAAGATGAAGGCTAGGGGTTCCACACCCTTCTCACGAGGGTGGGAGGCGCCCCCCCCCTAGGGCGCGCCCCCTATCTCGTGGACCCCTGGTGGCTCTCCGACGTCCATCTTCTCCTATATGAGGTCTTTCGATGAGAAAAAAATAGGAAGGAACTTTTCGGGATGAGACTCCGCCGCCACGAGGCGGAACCTTGGCGGATCCAATCTAGAGCTCTGGCAGAGCTGTTCTGCCGGGGATACTTCCCCCCGGGAAGGGGAAATCATCACCATCATCATCACCAACGCTCCTCTCATTGGGAGAGGGCAATCTCTATCAACATCTTCACCAGCACCATCTCATCTCCAAACCCTAGTTCATCTCTTGTATCCAATTCTTGTCTCAAAGTCCGGGATTGGTGCTGGTAGTTTGCTAGTAGTGTTGATTCCTCCTTGTAGTTGATGCTAGTTGGTTTATTTGGTGGAAGATCATATGTTCAGATCCTATATGCATATTATTACCCCTCTGATTATGAATATGAATATGCTTTGTGAGTAATTACATTCATTCCTGAGGACAAGGGAGAAGTCTTGCTATGAGTAGTCATGTGAATTTGGTATTCACTTGATATTTTAATAAGATGTATGTTGTCTAGCCTCTAGTGGTGTTATGTGAACGTCGACTACATAACACTTCACCATTATTTGGGCCTAGAGGAAGGCATTGGGAAGTAATAAGTAGATGATGGGTTGCTAGAGTGACAGAAGCTTAAACCCTAGTTTATGCGTTGCTTCGTAAGGGGATGATTTGGATCCATATGTTTCATGCTATGGTTAGGTTTACCTTAATACTTTTGTTGCAGTTGCGGATGCTTGCAATAGAGGTTAATCATAAGTGGGATGCTTGTTCAAGTAAGAATAGCACACAAGCACCGGTCCACCCACAAATCAAATTATCAAAGTATCGAACGTGAATCATATGAACATGATGAAAACTAGCTTGACGATATTCCCATGTGTCCTCGGGAGCGCTTTTCCTATTATAAGAGTTTGTTCCGGCGTGTCCTTTGCTACAAAAGGATTGGGCCACCTTGCTGCACTTTATTTACTTTTGTTACTTGTTGCTCGTTACAATCTATCTTATCACAAAACTATCTGTTACCACTTATTTCAGTACTTGCAGAGA
Source organism: Triticum monococcum (assembly GCA_034509565.1). Lineage (NCBI taxonomy): Eukaryota > Viridiplantae > Streptophyta > Magnoliopsida > Poales > Poaceae > Triticum > Triticum monococcum. The sequence goes on from CM067847.1 coordinate 706,564,828, forward strand.
ATACCTTGCTGAAAACCGCTTATCATTTCCTTCTGCTCCTCGTTGGGTTCGACACTCTTACTTATCAAAGGACTATGATAGATCCCCTATACTTGTGGGTCATCACTCTTGTCTGATAATATTGATGGGCATGTTATTTAGTTCGAAGGTGAAACTGCTAGAATTGCTAAACCTTGTGATAAACATAAACATAGACCTATGGTAGGCGTGCCTGTTATTTCTGTTAAAATAGGAGATCATTGTTATTATGGCTTATGTGATATGGGTGTTAGTGCTAGTGTAATACCTATTGACTTATACGAAGAAATTAAGAATGAAATTGCACCTGCTGAGTTAGAAGGTATTGATGTCACAATTAAACTTGCCAATAGAGATACTATTTCACCAATTGCAATTGTTAGAGATGTTGAAGTCTTGTGTGGGAAAACTAAATATCATACTGATTTTCTTGTTCTTGGTTCCCCACAAGATAGCTTTTGTCCCATTATATTTGGTAGACCCTTCTTAAATACTGTCAATGCTACCATAGACTGCACAAAGAATGTTGTTACTATTGGCTTGGATGATATGGTTCATGAGTTTAATTTCTCTAAATTTAGTAAACAACATCGTGAGGAATAATTAAATAGTAAGGATGAAATTATTGGTCTTGCTTCTATTGCCGTACCTCCTAGTGATCCTTTAACACTGTTTGCTAGACCATGAAAATGATATGTTCATGAATGAAAGAAGGGAAATAGATGAAGTATTCTTTAAACAGGAACCTATTCTGCAACATAATTTGCCTGTTGAAATTTTAGGGGATCCTCCTCCACCCAAGGGTGATCCCGTGTTTGAGCTTAAACTGTTGCCTGATAATCTTAAGTATGCTTATCTTGATGAAAACAAGATATATCCTGTAATTATTAGTGCTAACCTTTCAGAGCATGAAGAAGAAAGATTATTGAAACTCTAAAGAAGCACCGTGCTGCTATTGGATATACTCTTGATGATCTTAAGGGCATTAGTCCCACTCTATGTCAACATAAAATAAATTTGGAAGTAGATGCCAAACCAGTTCGTGATCCTCAACGACGTCTGAATCCTAAAATGAAAGAAGTGGTAAGAAAAGAAATACTCAAGCTTCTCGAGGCAGGTATAATCTATCCCGTTGCTGATAGTGAGTGGGTAAGTCCTGTCCATTGTGTCCCTAAGAAGGGAGGTATTACTGTTGTTCCTAATGATAAAGATGAATTGATTCCACAAAGAATTATCACAGGTTATAGGATGGTAATTGATTTCCGCAAATTAAATAAAGCTACTAAGAAAGATCATTACCCCTTACCTTTTATTGATCAAATGCTAGAAAGATTATGCAAACATACACATTACTGCTTTCTAGATGGTTATTCTGGTTTCTCTCAAATACCTGTGTCGGCTAGAGATCAATCAAAGACTAGTTTTACATGCCCTTTTGGTACTTTTGCTTATAGATGTATGCCTTTTGGTTTATGTAATGCACCTCCTACCTTTCAAAGATGCATGATGGCTATATTCTCTGACTTTTGTGAAAAGATTTGTGAGGTTTTCATGGATGATTTTTCCGTCTATGGTTCCTCTTTTGATGATTGCTTGAGCAATCTTGATCAAGTTTTGCAGAGATGTGAAGAAACTAATCTTGTCTTGAATTGAGAAAAGTGTCACTTTATGGTTAATGAAGGTATTGTCTTTGGGCATAAAGTTTCTGAAAGAGGTATTGAAGGTGATAAAGCCAAGGTTGATGCTATTGAAAAGATGCCATGTCCCAAGGACATCAAAGGTATAAGAAGTTTCCTTGGTCATGCCGGATTTTACAGGAGGTTCATTAAGGACTTCTCAAAAATTTCCCGGCCTCTGACTAATTTATTGCAAAAAGATATACCATTTGTCTTTGATGATGATTGTGTAGAAGCATTTGAAACACTTAAGAAAGCATTAGTCTCTACACCTGTTGTTCAACCACCTGATTGGAATTTACCCTTTGAAATTATGTGTGATGCTAGTGATTATGCTGTAGGTGCTGTTCTAGGGCAAAGAGTTGATAAGAAATTAAATGTTATTCATTATGCTAGTAAGACTCTAGACAATGCTCAAAGAAATTATGCCACTACTGAAAAAGAGCTTTTAGCAGTTGTATTTGCTTGTGATAAGTTCAGATCTTATATTGTTGATTCTAAAGTAACTATTCAAACTGATCATGCTGCTATTAAATATCTTATGGAAAAGAAATATGCTAAACCTAGACTTATTAGATGGGTTCTCTTGCTACAAGAATTTGATTTGCATATTGTTGATAGAAAGGGAGCTGAGAACCCCGTTGCAGACAACTTGTCTAGGTTAGAAAATATTTTTGATGACCCACTACCTATTAATGATAGCTTTCCTGATGAACAATTAAATGTTATAAGTACTTCTCATAGTACTCCATGGTATGCTAATTATGCTAATTATATTGTTGCTAAGTTTATACCACCTAGCTTCACATACCAGCAAAAGAAAAAATTATGTGATTTAAGACTATACTTTTGGGATGACCCACATCTTTATAAGGAGGGAGTAGATGGTGTTATTAGACGTTGTGTACCTGAGCATGAACAGGAACAGATCCTACGCAAGTGTCATTCCGAGGCTTATGGAGGACACCATGCTGGAGATAGAACTGCACATAAGGTATTGCAATCTGGTTTTTATTGGCCTACTCTCTTCAAGGATGCCCGTAAGTTTGTCTTGTCTTGTGATGAATGTCAAAGAATTGGTAATATTAGTAGACGTCAAGAAATGCCTATGAATTATTCTCTTGTTATTGAACCGTTTAATGTTTGGGGCTTTGATTATATGGGACCTTTTCCTGCCTCTAATGGATATACACATATTTTAGTTGCTGTTGATTACGTTACTAAGTGGGTAGAAGCTATTCCAACTAGTAGTGCTGATCATAACACTTCTATTAAAATGCTTAAAGAAGTTATTTTCCCGAGGTTTGGAGTCCCTAGATATTTAATGACTGATGGTGGTTCACACTTTATTCATGGTGCTTTCCGTAAAATGCTTGCTAAATATGATGTTAATCATAGAATTGCATCTCCTTATCACCCACAGTCTAGTGGTCAAGTAGAGTTGAGCAATAGAGAGCTCAAATTAATTTTGCAAAAGACTGTTAATAGGTCTAGAAAGAATTGGTCCAAGAAACTTGATGATGCATTATGGGCTTATGGAACTGCATACAAAAATCCTATGGGTATGTCTCCGTATAAAATGGTTTATGGAAAAGCATGTCACTTACCTCTCGAACTAGAACATAAGGCATATTGGGCTATTAAAGAGCTTAACTATGATTTTATACTTGCCGGTGAGAAGAGGTTATTTGATATTAGCTCACTTGATGAATGGAGAACCCAAGCTTATGAAAATGCCAAGTTGTTTAAAGAAAAAGTTAAAAGATGGCATGACAAAAGGATACAAAAGCGTGAGTTTAATGTAGGTGATTATGTATTGCTATACAACTCGCGTTTAAGATTTTTTGCAGGAAAACTTCTCTCTAAATGGGAAGGCCCCTATGTTATCGAAGAGGTCTATTGTTCCGGTGCCATAAAAATCAACAACTTCGAGGGCACAAATCTGAAGGTGGTAAACGGTCAAAGAATTAAACATTATATCTCAGTTAATCCCATAAATGTTGAAACCAATATTATTGAAACTGTAACCCCGGAGGAATACATAAGGGACACTTTCCGGAATGTTCAGACTCCGAAAAGGAATAGGTATGTGGTACGGTAAGTAAACCGACTCCAAAACAATTTTTAAGGCAATATTTCTCCGTTTTGGAATATTTAGAAAAAATAGAAAAATAAGTAGCAGTCCGGGAAGGACACGAGGGCCCCACTAGGGTGGTGGGCGCGGCCTACCCCCCTGGGCGCTCCCCCTACCTTGTGAGCACCTCGTGTGCCTTCCGGACTCCGTTTTCTTGCACATTACGTATTTTGGTCGGTAAAAATTCATTATATAACCTCCCGAAGGTTTTGACTCCCGTATCACGCAAACCTCCTCTAATTTTGTTTTCGAGCTGTTGCTGTTGTAGATTAGAGCAAGATGTCTTCTCAAGAGTCAATCGGGGAGAGCCGGGTATCTAATCCGGCACCGGAACCAAGGGCAAACAGCGATGCTGACCACTTTGGGCCAGCAACAGAGGAAGAGATGGAGGCTGACTTGATGAGAGTAGATGCCATGGAGGATCAAGAAGTCACCTCTCGCCTCCGAGCCGGGTTCATGATGGGGGAACTACAGAGCTCAGCTATTCCAAACTCGGTTATCCCTTCTAATGTTAGATTTCTTTCTTATGAAAATATGAAGAGGAGTGTCACTTGTTCTCCCACAGCTATGCAACACCCTTGGGTGCAAGGAGCTTTAGCTGTCACAGGAAAGCTTCGTAAGGAAATAATGGACCTCAAACAGCAAGTCAATAAGCTCGAGGAGGAGAACCGCATCCTGAGGGGAATCATCGCCAAGAATATTACACCGACAACAAAGAAGGAGATATAATCACATGGGTATGGGCACTCCCCTTGGCAACTGCCAAGCTTGGGGGAGGTGCCCCGGTATCGTATCACAATCACAACTCCTATCTTTACCATTTTTCTTAGTTCGATCCTATTAGTAGTATCTTGATCTAGTAGAATAAAGTTTATGGCATGATATAGTTTTGAGTTTGCTTTATGATCTCTCTTTGTAATCGAGTCCATGAGCTATATATAATAAAGATTAGTATTGAGTCAAGGGCTTGATTATTTTGCCATGATCTTGGGTGAATAAAAAAAGAAAAAAAGAATAAAAAGAAACAAAAAGTTCATATTGATCTTATTGAGAGTAATGACTTCACATAGAAAGAGTATGATGATTAAAAGTTGTTGGGAGTTGGCAGACATAGCTTTGGTCATTGTTGCAATTAATAGGAAGTAATAAGGAAAGAGAGGTTTTCACATATAGATATATTATCATTGACATCTTTTATGATTGCGAGCACTCATTAAAATATGACATGCTAAAGGGTTGATGTTGGACAAGGAAGACAACGTAATGAGTTATGTCTTTCTTATATCTGAGATAAAGTACGTTGTCATGGATCCTCTAACTTGTTGAGCTTGCCTTCCCCCCCCCCATGCTAGCCAAATTCTCAGCACCAAGTAGAAATACTACTTGTGCTTCCAAATACCCTTAAACCAGTTTTGCCATGAGAATCCAGCATATCTACCTATGGATTGAGTAAGATCCTTCAAGTAAGTTGTCATCGGTGGAAAGCAATAAAAATTGCTCTAAATATGTATGATTGATTGGTGTGGGAGAAATAAGCTTTATACGATCTTGTGATGTGGAAGTAATAAAAGCGACGGACTGCATAATAAAGGTTCATATCACAAGGGGCAATATAAAGTGACGTTCTTTCGCATTGAGATTTTATGCATCCAACCATAAAAGCGCATGGCAACCTCTGCTTCCCTCTCCGAAGGGCCTATCCTTTATTATTATCTTCTACTTTATGCAAGGGTCATGGTGATCTTCGCCTTTTCTTTTTCATTTTATCCTTTGGCAAGCTCAGCATGTTGGAAAGAATGTGATATATATATATCCAATTGGATGTAGGGGAGCATGAACCATTATTGTTGACATTACCTTGAGGTAAAAGGTTGTGGGGCAAAACTATAAACCCCTATCTTTCTCTGTGTCCGATTAAAACTCCGTAACCACAAGTATTGCGTGAGTGTTAGCAATTATGGAGGACTAAATGATAGTTGAGTATGTGGACTTGCTTTTCAGCTCTGACATAAACTCTTTCTGATGTTATGGTAAATTGCAATTGCTTCAATGACTGAGATTATAGTTTGTCGGAGCCCAATAAGGTTTATGATTTATACTTTTGCATTGTGAATAGATCATCACTTGAACATAAGTAATCATATGACAAAATCTATATATGTTGTTGTTATGAGAATAATCATGATGCCTTCATGTCCGTATTTTATTTTTATCGACGCCTCTACCTCTAAACATGAGGACATATTTATTGTTATTGGCTTTTCCCTTGAGGAAAAGCGAGGTCTAAGCTTGGGGGAGTTGATACGTCCATTTTGCATCATGCTTTTATATCGATATTTATTGCATTATGGACTGTTATTTCACTTTATGTCACAATACTTATGGCTATTCTCTCTTATTTTACAAGGTTTACATAATGAGGGAGAATGTCGGCAGCTGGAATTCTGGGCTGGAAAATGAGCAAATATTAGAGACCTATTCTGCGCAACTCCAAAGGTCCTGAAACTCCATGGAACATCTTAAAATAAATAAAGAAAAATCCTCGCCAAAGATGAAGGCCAGGGGGCCGACACCCTGCTCACGAGGGTGGGGGCGCCCCCCCTAGGGCGTGCCCCCTACCTCATGGGCCCCCTGATGGCTCTCCGGCGTCCATATTCTCCTATATGAAGTCTTCCGATGAGAAAAAAAGAAGAGGGAACTTTTCGGGACGAGACTCCGCCGCCACGAGGTGGAACCAATCTAGAGCTCCGGCAGAGCTGTTCTGTCGGGGATACTTCCCTCCCGGAGGGGGAAATAATCACCATCGTCATCACCAACGCTCCTCTCATCGGGAGAGGGCAATCTCCATCAACATCTTCACCAGCACCATCTCATCTCCAAACCCTAGTTCAGCTCCTGTATCCAATTCTTGTCTCAAAGTCCGGGATTGGTGCTAGTAGGTTGCTAGTAGTGTTGATTACTCCTTGTAGTTGATGCTAGTTGGTTTATTTGGTGGAATATCATATGTTCAGATCCTATATGCATATTATTACCACTCTGATTATGAACATGAATATGCTTTGTGAGTAATTACGTTTGTTCCTGAGGACAAGGGAGAAGTCATGCTATGAGTAGTCATGTGAATTTGGTATTCGTTTGATATTTTGATAAGATGTATGTTGTCTAGCCTCTAGTGGTGTTATGTGAATGCCGACTACATAAAAATTCACCATTCTTTGGGCCTAGAGGAAGGCATTGGGAAGTAATAAGTAGATGATGGGTTGCTAGAGTGACAGAAGCTTAAACCCTAGTTTATGCGTTGCTTCGTAAGGGGCTGATTTGGATCCATATGTTTCATGCTATGGTTAGGTTTACCTTAATACTTTTGTTGTAGTTGCGGATGCTTGCAATAGAGGTTAATCATAAGTGGGATGCTTGTTCAAGTAAGAACAGCACCCAAGCACCGGTCCACCCACATATCAAATTATCAAAGTATCGAACGCGAATCATATGAACGTGATGAAAACTAGCTTGATGATATTCCCATGTGTCCTCGGGAGCGCTTTTACTATTATAAGAGTTTGTTCCGGCTTGTCCGTTGCTACAAAAGGATTGGGCCATCTTGCTGCACTTTATTTACTTTTGTTACTTGTTGCTCGTTACAATTTATCATATCACAAAACTATCTGTTACCACTTATTTCAGTACTTGCAGAGAATACCTTGCTGAAAACCGCTTATCATTTCCTTCTGCTCCTTGTTGGGTTCAACACTCTTACTTATCGAAAGGACTACGATAGATCCCCTATACTTGTGGGTCATCATTTCCCCTTTAAAGTTATCTTATCGGATTGAGTCTTTAAAGATTTGAGAACACTTGATGTATGTCTTGCCGTGCATATCTGTGGTGACAATGGGATATCACGTGATTCACTTGATGTATGTTTTGGTGATCAACTTGCGGGTTCCGCCCATGAACCTATGCATAGGGGTTGGCACATGTTTTCATCGTGATTCTCCGGTAGAAACTTTGGGGCACTCTTTGAGGTTCTATGTGTTGGTTGAATAGATGAATCTGAGATTGTGTGATGCATATCGTATAATCATACCCACGAATACTTGAGGTGACATTGGAGTATCTAGGTGACATTAGGGTTTTGGTTGATTTGTGTCTTAAGGTGTTATTCTAGTACGAACTCTAGGGCTTTTTGTGACACTTATAGGAATAGCCCAACGGATTGATTGGAAAGAATAACTTTGAGGTGGTTTCGTACCCTACCATAATCTCTTCGTTCGTTCTCCGCTTTTAGCGACTTTGGAGTGACTCTTTGTTGCATGTTGAGGGATAGTTTTATGATCCAATTATGTTAGTATTGTTGAGGGAACTTACACTAGCGAAAGTATGAACCCTAGGCCTTATTTCCACACATTGCATCTCACTTTTATCATTCGTTACCTTGCTGTTTTTATTATTTTAGATTACAAATACCTTTATCTACTATCCATATACCACTTGTTTCACCATCTCTTCGCCGAACTAGTGCACCTATACAATTTACCATTGTATTGGGTGTGTTGGGGACACAAGAGACTCTGTTATTTGGTTGCAAGGTTGCTTGAGAGAGACCATCTTCATCCTACGCCTCCTATGGATTGATAAACCTTAGGTCATCCACTTGAGGGAAATTTGCTACTGTCCTACAAACCTCTACACTTGGAGGCCCAACAACGTCTACAAGAAGAAGGTTGTGTAGTAGACATCAAGATGCAAAGTAAAAAGTAAAAGCAAAGCAATAATAAAGTAATGGAAATTGATATGATGAGAAAGAGACCCGGGGGCCATAAGTTTCACTAGTGGCTTCTCTCAAGAGCATAAGTATTCTACGGTGGGTGAACAACTTACTGTTGAGCAATTGACAGAATTGAGCATAGTTATGAGAATATCTAGGTATGATCATGTATATAGGCATCATGTCCGAGACAAGTAGACTGACTCCTGCCTGCATCTACTACTATTACTCCACTCATCGACCGCTATCCAGCATGCATCTAGAGTATTAAGTTAAAAACAGAGTAACGCCTTAAGCAAGATGACATGATGTAGAGGGATAGTTTCATGCAATATGATAAAAACCCCATCTTGTTATTCTCGATGGCAACGATACAATACGTGCCTTGCTGCCCCTTCTGTCACTGGGAAAGGACACCGCAAGATCGAACCCAAAGCTAAGCACTTCTCCCATGGCAAGAAAAACCAATCTAGTAGGCCAAACCAAACTGATAATTCGAAGAGACTTGCAAAGATAACCAATCATACATAAAAGAATTCAGAGAAGATTCAAATATTATTCATAGATAGACTTGATCATAAACCCACAATTCATTGGTCTCAACAAACACACCGCAAAAAGAAGATTACATCGAATAGATCTCCATGAGAGAGGGGGAGAACATTGTATTGAGATCCAAAAAGAGAGAAGAAGCCATCTAGATACTAACTATGGACCCGTAGGTCTGAAGTAAACTACTCACACTTCATCAGAGGGGCTTGGATGATGATGTAGAAGCCCTCCGTGATCGATGCCCCCTTCGGCGGAGCTCCGGAACAGGCCCCAAGATGGGATCTCGTGGATACAGAAAGTTGCGGCGGTGGAATTAGGTTTTTGGCTCCATCCCCGATTGTTTGGGGGTACGTGGATATATATGGGAGGAAGAAGTACGTCGGTGGAGCTTCGAGGGGCCCACGAGGTAGGGGTGCGCCCTAGGGGGGGCGCGCCCTCCACCCTCGTGGCTTTCTTGACGGAAGGTCCAAGTCTCCTGGGTCTTATCTGATGAGAAAAACACGTTCCCGAAGGTTTCATTCCGTTTGGACTCCGTTTGATATTATGTTTCTCCGAAACACTGAAATAGGCAAAAAAACAGCAATTCTGGGTTGGGCCTCCGGTTAATAGGTTAGTGCAAAAAATAATATAAAAGTGGAAAATAAATCCCAATATAGTCCAAAACAGTAGATAATATAGCATGGAGCAATAAAAAATTATAGATACGTTGGAGACGTATCATATTCCTCCAAGGTATCCACACGTGCGGGGAGCAGCATCGAGCGGTGGACTGCTAGGTCCGGTCGCGCGGCATGGGCGTGGGGAGTGGCGGTGGCTAACCAGGGTTAGAAAAGAACAACCCTAAGTGGTGCGCCGACTCCCCTTTATATAGACCTCCGAGGTGGGCTCAACACTTGGGCCCACTAGGAGTCCACATCCATTTTCCACTCAGATCGAATTCGAATGAGTTGCAGCCCTTAAGTGTGCGACCCTATAGGTTCACGTACGCATGGACACGACCAAGTCGATAGTTGGTAGCGGCTCCTAGCAGAACATGCCAACTCCCATGTGTGCGTAAAGTCGTTTGATGAACCTCGACAATGTGTCATTGCAGCATTCCTTTTGCCTCATGATATTTTTTGTCGAGCTCAAGGCGAGTACTTGTCACCCTTGTGATAGCTCGACCTCTCTTCTCGAAACCGTAATACAGATTCCCGAATTGGGTTAACACTTAACCCAAGATGCATGGTCATGCTTTCTGAATCTGATCACTCGAGAGGGCCCAGAGAGTATCTCTCCAAATAGGAGGGGAAAATCCCATCTTGGTCAACCATGTCTCGCGGCATGTCTCACGACTCACCCGAAAGCTACCTTTATAACTACCCAGTTACGGAGCAACATTTGATAGACCCTAAGTGAGTCGATCCTCATCCCGAGAACATGTGAGGACCTTAGGTCCAGGACATGGCATAGACATTGTACTTGAGACCAACAGATGACTATATCTCGCTGCGTATCAAAGTGGGTATGTCCGACTCGGTGATCTCCATCCCCGATTCCATACTATCGGTTTAGCATCTCCATGCACATGACTTGTGTAACATAGTCATCAACCGAGTCGTATACTAGTCAAGGATATGTGTCCGCATAACCTTATCAACTAGGGACCATTAGAACAATCATCATACAATACATAGTTCCACAAACAAGTCACATACTTATTGATACACATCATTGACGATGTTCAAGGACAATACAAAGGACTCACTGAAGGAAATATGCCTTAGAGGCAATAATAAATTTGTTATTTATATTTTCTTATATCATGATAAATGTTTATTATTCATGCTAGAATTGTATTAACCAGAAACTTAGTACATGTGTGAATACATAGACAAACAGAGTGTCACTAGTATGCCTCTACTTGACTAGCTCGTTGAATCAATGATGGTTATGTTTCCTAACCATAGACATGAGTTTTCACTTGATTAACGGGATCACATCATTAGAGAATGATGTGATTGACTTGACCCATCTGTTAGCTTAGCACGATGATCGTTTAGTTTGTTGCTATTGCTTTCTCCATAACTTATACATGTTCCTATGACTATGAGATCATGCAACTCCTGAATACCGGAGGAACACTTAGTGTGCTATCAAACGTCACAACGTAACTGGGTGACTATAAAGATGCTCTACAGGTGTCTCTGATGGTGTTTGTTGAGTTGGTATAGATCGAGATTAGGATTTGTCACTCCGAGTATCGGAGAGGTATCTCTGGGCCCTCTCAGTAATGCACATCACTATAAGCCTTGCAAGCAATGTGACTAATGAGTTAGTTGAGGGATGATGCATTACAGAACGAGTAAAGAGACTTGCTAGTAATGAGATTGAACTAGGTATTGAGATACCGACAATCGAATCTTGGGCAAGTAACATACCAATGACAAAGGGAACAACGTATATCGTTATGCGGTTTGACCGATAAAGATCTTCGTAGAATATGTGGGGGCCAATATGAAACTTCAGGTTCCGCTATTGGTTATTGACCGGAGACATGTCTCAGTCATGTCTACATAGTTCTCGAACCCGTAGGGTCCGCACGCTTAACGTTCGGTGACGATCGGTATTATGAGTTTGTGTGTTTTGATGTACCGAAGGTAGTTCGGAGTCCCGGATATGATCATGGACATGACGAGGAGTCTCGAAATGGTTGAGACATAAAGATTGATATAATGGATGGCTATATTCGGACACCGGAAGTGCTCCGGGTGATTTCGGAGAAAAACCGGAGTGCCGGAGGGTTACCGAACCCCCCCCCCCCCCCCCCGGGGAAAGTTGGGCCTTCATGGGCCATAGGGAAGAGAGGAGGCAGCCCAGAAGGGGCAGTCGCGCCCCCTCCCAATAGGGAGTCCGAATTGGACTAGGGAGCCCCCCCCCCCCTTTCCTTCTCCTCTTCCTCTCCCTTCCTTCCTTCCCCTTCTCCTCCTAGTAGGACTAGGAAAGGAGGAATCCTACTCCTACTAGGAGGAGGATTCCTCCTCCCTTGGCGCACCACTAGGGCCGGCCGGCCTCCCCCTTGCTCCTTTATATACGGGGGCAGGGGGCACCCTAGGACACACAAGTTGATTGTTTCCAGCCGTGTGCGGTGCCCCCCTCCACCATAATCCACCTCGGTCATATCGCAGCGGTGCTTAGACGAAGCCCTATTTTGGTAGCATCATCATCACCGTCATCACGCCGTCGTGCTGACGAAGCTCTCCCTCGACACTCTGCTGGATCGTGAGTTCGTGGGACGTCACCGAACCGAACGTGTGCAGATTGCGGAGGTGCCGTACTTTCGGTACTAGGACCGGTCGATCGTGAAGACGTACGACTACATCAACCGCGTTGTCATAACGCGTCCGCTTACAGTCTACGAGGGTACATAGACAACACTCTCCCCTCTCATTGCTATGCATCACCATGATCTTGCGTGTGCGTAGGAAATTTTTTAAAATTACTGTGTTCCCCAACACTCATGAATACATATGGAAATATCATCATCACATGATTGCCTCTGGGGCATATCTCCAACAATACACATGCCGTGGGAGCAACATCATCCGCCATAAATCCTTATAGTATGACAAAAATACAAAGAGTGCAGTGAAAATGAAATGATAAATTATGATCCATTTACAACATGAAGCTCCATATCAAACAAAAATAAATTGACACACATGCATAACTATCAAAAGAGGCCATGCTGAATTGAGTCACTCCTAGCTCCCGGCATAGTGCACCCACTTCAGTTGCAGATCAATTGCAAGACACGTGGTACTAATATTAAGCATACAAAAATATATTTTATAGTGCAATTTGCTATAGCGGTAGAGCTTCCAACATGTTCTTATCTACTAAAACACGTAGAGATAAAAAAATAGTAAAAGGTGGCGGTTATATGGGCTAGGCCAAGGTAGTTTTGGGGGAAGGAGGAGATCGGACATCGAAGGGTACTAGCGATGGTGGGGTCTAGGTGCAAGGGAAGAAAGGTTGTCTTATGGAAGTTAATGGCAACCCCAGTGGCGAGGGTGAAGTTTCATCTACGATCTTTTTAAGAATATGGGCGGCCTCAGAGGAAGTGATGAGAGTGTTTTCCGCATATTACAGCACGGATGGCGGACAGTCTTGAAAGAGAGGATGGTGAAAGCAGTGGACATTGTGCGCCTGCAAGATTTGTCGTTGCAGCAGGTCTGCCACAATGACGAAGAGGTAAGGGGAGAGAGGGTCCCCTGTCGAAGGCAATTTTTGCAGTTGATCCAGTGCCCAGGGACACCATTGAGTGGAACTGTCATTTTTTGGAAGGGAGAAACGTAGATAGTTAGAAGGGAGTCCCAAGAGATGGAGCGAAACGCTTTTCATAAGTCAAATTTTATGATCATCGTGGAGATTGCCCAGAGGTGGCAACAACTAATGAGGTCAGCTACATAGATGAAACTATTGGTGATGCTTCTCCCATTAATGAACCCAGTCTAGTCACCATAGACAAGTAGGGAGACGGGAGGCTTAAGACGGTTAGAGAGGAGTTTTGCAATTGCTTTAGTGGGACAGTTTTGCAGCGAAATGGGCCTGAAAGGGTCAGCAGTTCTAGCATTACGTAGTGCATGTTTTTGCCCTGAAACATGATACATTTTTTGCCTAATAAGGAAAACACACAAAAACATGGTAAAATAATATTCTGAGCATGTAAAAACAGGGGGATTGTATGACTTGGCGGATCATGACACCGATGTAAAATAAGATGACCTCGGAGCAACAAAAACAAAAGTCTAAAGGACATAATTTTTTTTAAATGCCGGAACTAACGGACATAATTGAATACTTTGAGTAATAAAAGCAAACAGTTTCCTAGAACAAATAGAACAAAGGATATCAGGTAAGTTACCGGGCTGAGCCGTAGACAGCATCGAGGTTTCATGAAAAGAACGAAGAGTAAATTAAACTCATGAACACGAGTGTGAAGTAGCATAACACGGCAGCCCAGCTTTTGAAGGCCAACCTGAGTGCTAATTAGCAGGGCACAGGAACTACATGTAGGAGATTTCTTATAGAAATGCGGTAGCTAACTTCAGAGTTAAAAATAGTAATCTATCTAAGCACACATTTTGTTTTGAAGTTTAAGAGTTGCAATTTACCGGCTTTTATGGTGTCGAAATATTGCATGCAATTGTACGTCTGTTTTTTTGTTTGTTGATTGGCCTCGCGTGGAAATTGCACTGGCGTAAGTGAACGCTTCCTTAATCTCGTAACGCTTCCAAATCAATGTGTTTTGTCTTTTTTGTGCAAAATTAACACTGTGGGCCGGCGCGTTCAATGCGCTGCTTGGTCGAATCCCCCGGAGTGTGGGATGGCTAGTTGTTGTACGCACGAGCGCGGCCCGGGTCTGGGTGTTGCACCACTGGTGGAGCTTAGTGTAGTTGGGGACCTATGCCCCCCCCCCCCCCCTAGTGGGACGTTTTGCAACGAAATGGGACTGAAAGGGTCAGTAGTTCTACCATTACGTAGTGCATGTTTTTGCCCTGAAACATGATACATTTTTGCCTAATAAGAAAAACACACAAAAACATGGTAAAATAATTGCATAGACAAGATATATATTTTGAGCACGTAAAAACAGGAGGATTGTAGGACTTGGCGGATCATGACACCGATGTAAAATATGACCTCGAAGCAACAAAAACAAAAGTCTAAAGGACATATTTTTAAAAAAATGCTGGAACTAACAGACAGAATTGAATACTCTGGGTAATAAAAGCAAACAATTTCCTAGAACAAATAGAACAAAGGATACCGGATAAGTTACCGGGCTGAGTCGTAGACAGCATCGAGGTTTCATGAAAAGAATGAAGAGTGAATTAAACTCGTGAACACGAGTGTGAAGTAGCATAATTCGGCAGCCCAGGTTTTGACGGCCAACATGAGTGCTAATTAGCAGGGCGCGGGAACTACACATAGGAGATTTCTTATAGAAATGCGGTAGCTAGCTTCAGAATTAAAAGTAGTAATCTATTTAAGGACACATTTTGTTTTGAAGTTTAAGAGTTGCAATTTACCGGCTTTTATGGTGTCGAAATATTGCATGCAATTGTACGTATGTTTGTTTGTTGATTGGCCTCACGCGGAAATTGCACTGGCGTAAGTGAACGCATGCTTAATCTTGTAACGCTTCCAAATCAATGTGGTTTGCCTTTTTTATGCAAAATTAATACTGTGGGCCGGCGTGTTCAATGCGCTGCTTGGTTGAATCCCCCGGAGTGTGGGCAGGCTAGCTGTTGTACGTACGGGCGCGGCCCGGGCCTGGGTGCTGCACCACTGGTGGAGCTTAGTGTACTTGGGGCCTATGCCCCCCCCCCCCCCCCCCCCCCCAAGCCTTGGACAATTCTTTGTAGGAAATAATAAGTAGAGGACTTAGCTCCCTAAAAAAAGTAGAGGGCTTAGCTGGAAGGAAATTTAGTATTTTGCCCCCATAAACAAATGTTCACATTTGTCTTCTGTTCCCCGGGAATTATTGTGAAGGTCCGCCACTTCAACTCACCATAGAAGGCCCCTCGAACGACCTCGCCTCCGGCAGCTCCTTCTGATAGGGGACTTGGATGCAAAGATTTTGGGTGGTGTTGGCATGCATGCATATTGGGGCAGAGCCGAGGCTTGGAAAGAGAAGAACTTCCGGCGGTGTGCATGTGAGATGGAAGATAGTGACCAGCTGGTCAGATAGTAACTCGGCGCAGCTTGTTTGTTTGCCACTTTGATGTAATTCGGCACCATCAATATTGATGGAGAGAGACAAGGAAGATAGGTAGATTTAGCATGACATGTATATGGGGCCATCAATTTTGAATATTTGGGGCCAGATCTATACCACTGTATGCAAACTAAAGATGAATAAGGGGGCCTGCATTGGTTTCCCTAATCTGATTGATAAGGATCAAAGGGGGATTGCTCTTTGAGGCCTTGCAGATCGGTTGATCTTCTGCTATCTACCATGCATGCATGGCCACTTAATTCCCATCTCATCTTCCATTGCTTTTCAGTGCTGGCGGTTAAGACCTGTGGGTGGTTGGCATTTGCTTTCGTGGTCTTGTTTTGTTGTATATGCATGATGCTACATATAAAATGTGTTCTTGTTTTGTGGACCTCCACTGGAGTAGAACATGCATGCATGCTTTTTGGCTGTGATATATATGCCTCTCCTCTCTATAGTACTTATCGTGCATGCATCATTGCATCCACGAAAAAGATCGACGTGGGTCCTATGAAAGTACCCACGACCGGGATCGTCTACCCTAATTAAACCAACAAGATGAGTTGGTGTACTCACGAGGATGAGCTATAGATGGAGACTTAAGCATTAATCATTTTGCCATCTATGCTAGTCATTCCAGGTTTTGCCATTTTGCATCTATGGTAGCTATTTCGTGTAAGGCTACAAGCTCCGTCGTCTATCCCAACCCACGGTCTTTGTCAAATGCTTTGTAAAAATTAATCAAAGCGCCGATACACTACTAGCTACACTGCTGAGCGTCTTCTACCCTAAACTTAATGCTATGATTCTTACTCATGCCGTACACTTGTCTCCACCTCTAAAACGCTTTGTTTGGTGCAAATGTAAATGTAATGGGTTTACACCGTTAATGTAAGCGATATCGGCCAAAACCCATTCTTGTTTGGTTAACTGTTGTAACGCTAATGGATACCGGCAAGAAAATAGGAGCCCAACGTAAAAATAAGGAACCCCACGTCTAGGCAGCTAGCACTGGCGGGGATTGGGGATCTAAGCTGGAAGAGTTCGCCCGAGTTGGCTCGCTCTGGCTGTAACATAAATTGTTTACGGTGTGGAGGGGGCGGAATCAAGTTAAAACTGCGATGGGATCTTTTTACAGGCAAGCGAAGCAAGCACGATTAACGGTATGGGTTTATGATGCAATCAGATATTGAGTGTAAAACTGCGAGCCAAACACGTCCTTAGTGTAGTTGGGAGGGGGCCAGTGCCCACCCCCCCCCCCCCCCCCCCCGGCGCGCGCCTTGGAAAAGAATTATGTGAAGGAAATAACAAGTAGAGGGCTTAGCTAGAGAATTCGAGCATCTCTCAAATATGTTTCGATATTTTCTTATTATAGGACATCTGCAAGGACCAAGCCGATTCATGTCGGATGAACTCAACGTGTTGAAGAAATGAGTAGTACTTACGTGCATGATGATCATCAGTTAGGGCTAGGCCTTCGATCGGGTAGAAGAGCGTAATCGATCGACTTGTGATGAGCGTCGGTCGAATGAGCTTCAATGTTTGTTTTGTCAGTGTCAGGCTGACGGTGGAATGGGCATGTGCTTGCAATCGATGGATCGATGCGGGTGGGAGTGATGTGCGAGCTAGGGCGGGATAGAGGTAGGGGGAAAAGGAGGGGAGGTGAGTCCGTCTAGCGCTAGAATTAGACATCAACTAGGTTAGTTTGTGTTGGCTAGTTACTACTATATATATGTAGCTACACCCCCGTGTAAACAACATCGTGAGTTGAATCGATAAAACAAACAAGGCTCGATACGGGCCTTTGGTAATCCAGAGTCTCCCGTGCGTGCGTGAGTACTACTAGTTGATCGATTGAATCATTCAGCAAGCCAGTTTTGCTAGCTAGGCTAGCTATGTTATTGGAGGATATCTTTACGGTGCGGTGTATCTCAACGTAAAGAAACTTCATTGAGATAGTGACAGTGTTGCTTCATTGTCGTTGTTTATCGTAGCCATTGCCAGGAGTACTCAACGTTGAGACTGGGCCAACAGCGCATGCGATGGATCATGAATGCACTCAGCTGACACTCACTAGAACAAGTTTAACTAGCTGTGCAGTGAAAAACAGCATGGTCCATGGGCTCCAATCCTAGGGCAGGTGGACGATCGCTGCAGCAGTGGCCGGAGAGGAGAGGAGAGCTAGCTTAGTTGTGGCCTCCCTTTTCTCAAGTAGCCAAAGCATGCTTGCCGAAAATGAAAACCTCCTGCTTGTGGGAGAAGGACGTCGGACAGACACAGCATGCATGGCCTCATGCACGCATGTCCTATGCGTCCTTCTGTTTTTCTCTTTATTTTTCTATTTTCTTCTTTTCTTTTTTAAAATTCACAAATTATTTTTAAATCATGAGCCTTTTCCTAAACCCGTGAACTTTTAAAATTTGTGAATACTTTCTTAAATTTGCAAACTTTATATTCAAGTTCGTGAACTTTTTCCAAATCCACAACCTCTTTTCAACTTTTATAAACTTTTTACAAAGCCCACATATTTTTTTGCAAATTCCAAGGCTTGATCGTGTTTTTTTTCTATTCCATCTTTTCTTTTTTCTTTTCTTTTTTTTGTTAACTCATTTTTCTTATTTTTGAACTTTATTATTCGTTTTCAATCCTGTTTTAGAATATCAATGTAAGGACTCAACACTCCACCACGTGCTCCCGTAGGCTGTAGATTAATTAGATTTTCCTATATCTTCCTCATAACAGATAGTTCAATTTGTTATGTAGCTTTTCTTTCTTTTTTCTACACTAAATCCTGAGTCAATCTACTGCATTACCTGCGATGAAATTCTTTGCTACTGCATTACCTGCGATGAGAAGACTTCATCAGTTGATCAAATGGCACCGTGAATCCAAGGGGACACAAATGGCGCATGAACATGCAATACATGATGTAGTGAAAGATTAGTGCTCTAAGTGTGGTTGTAGTATTTAGTATGAAAAATATATTGGTGGTGACTGATAAAGCATTGGTATTTAGTATGAAACCCTAGCACTAGCAAAATATTACCCACCAATGTAACCTGTAAGCGATAAAAAAAATGTTTCACACAGGCGAATCCCCCGCCCGGACCGGCCCATGCAGTAGGAATTTCCTATACTATGCTCTGTGCTTTGTGAGAAGACGCAGCGCACCTGTTTGCGCCAGCCTATGTCCATGCAGGCTGTTTTTTTAATTTTGTTTTCTATTTTTATTTTTATTTTTCTTTTCTGTTTTGTTTTCCCTAATTTAATTATCTGGAACTTAAAAATGTTCCAAAAATATAAAAATATGTATAAATAAAATGTTTAGTAAATCATAAAATGTTCAGGGATTCAATAAACGTTCGCAATTATATAAAACGTTTGCTTATTCTAAACAATGTTCCAAATTTTGAAAAACAACATTCGGGAAATCAACAAATGTTCATGATTTTTTAAAAAGCTAATGTACTAAAATATCTTAAAGAAATTGAAAAACAAATCGCCAGTTAAAAATATTCATGAATGAAAAAATATCCTAAAAATTCAAACGTTGTTCGTGACTTATAAAATAGCTTATTCATTTGTTAAATGTCCGCTGATTCAAGAAATGATCTTGGATTTGAAAAAATGTTTGTTAAATAAAAAAAGTGTTCGTGAATTCCGAAAATTATTCCACCAATTTACAAAAAAAAAATGGTCGATTCTAGAAATATTTGCCGATTCAAGAAAACTGGTTTAGTTTTTTTCACAATTTTTAAAAATATTTGAAAATAGAATAAAATGTTCATGAATTCAAAAAATGTCCTTGATTTTAGAAAATGTTCGTAAAAATTGTATAAGTGTTCATAATTTCAAAAATGTTTTTGATTCTAGAAAATGTTCAAAAAATTGTATAAGTGTTCATGAATTTTAAAAATGTTCATGACTTGAAATATTTGCACGAGTTTAAAAAATGTTCATGATTTCACGAAATTGAGAGTGCTAGTGTATCTCATTGTGCAGCAACATGTGGCCATGGACGAGCAATTTTGCTAGTGAAGTCTAAAACCGGTTAAGTCACTCGCCCTCCCCCCCCCCCCCCCCCCCCCTCCCCAATACGTACAAGGGTGCCTCTTGAGATATTCCTCGAGACAAACATGAGTGGTGCTCGATCTACCACTGCAGTCTAACATGGCTCATAAATGATCAACTTCGCAGCCAGCCGACCATACAAGTATGATATGTCATAATCATTTGTGTGGTGTGAGTAATTAACCCCTTGCCTCGGCTCCCTTGCGTGTCCGATGAAACAGGTTGTTTGCCAAACAGCGGAGTATTCACCTTTGCCCAATGCCCCCGTCATTTAAGGTTTTCGTAGAACCTTGTAAGATTTTTTACGCATACTACTAGTAAATTTGTTGTATAGAGATCCTTTGGTCCACTCTCAAATTCTATTTTTCTCCCGAAAACTCTCCTGATGGATCAAATACCTCGTATCTATATCTATACCTATACCTAATAATAAATGGGATATTCCTTCTGACGGTTCATCATGGAAATGCCTCCGAAGTAGCAAAATATTACCCACCAATGTAACCTATAAGTGATAAAAAATGCTTCACACAGGCGAATCCCCCGCCTGGGCCGGCACATGCAGTAGGAATGTTTTGTACTACGCTCTGTGCACTGCGAGAAGATGCAGCGCACCGTTTGCGCCAGCCTATGTCCAGGCAGGCTGTCTTTTAAATTTCGTTTTGTATTTTGTATTTTTTTATTTTCTGTTTTTATTTTTTCTAATTTAAATAATTTGGAACTTAAAAATATTCCGAAAATTAAAAAATATTTAAAATGTTTAATAAATCATAAAATGTCTGTGGATTCAATAAATGTTCGCAATTATGTAAAAATGTTTGCTTATTCAAAGCAATGTTCCAAATTTTGAAAAACAACATTCGGGAAATCAATAAATGTACATGATTTTTCAAAAAGTTCATGTACTAAAAAATCATAAAGAAATTGAAAAACAAATTGCCAATTCAAAAAATGTTCAAGAATGAAAAAATATCTTCAAAATTCAAACGTTGTTTGTGACTTATAAAATAGCTTATTCATTCGTCAAATGTCCGCTGATGCAAAAAATGATCTTGGATTTGAAAAAATGTTTGCTAAATCAAAAAAGTGTTCGTGAATTTCAAAAATTATACCACCAAATTACAAAAAAATGGTCGATTCTAGAAACATTCGCCGATTCAAGAAAATCGTTTTAAAAAAATCGCAATTTTTAAAAATATTTGAAAATAGTATAAAATATTCATGAATTCAAAAAATGTTCTTGATTCTATAAAATGTTCGAAAAATTGTATAAGATTTCATGAATTTCAAAAATGTTTTTGATTCTAGAAATTCATGAATTTGAAAAATGTTCACGACTTCAAATATTTGCATGGTTTCACGAAATTGAGAGTGATAGTGTATCTTGTTGTGCAGGAACATGTGGCCATGGCCATTAGAGATTATGATATATTTTTTTCTCCCGTTGCAATGGACGAGCCCTTTTGGCTAGTGAAGTCTAAAACCGGTTAAGTCACCCACCCCCCCCCCCCCCCCCGCCCCCCCGGCGGATATGTAGAAGGGTGCCTCTTGTGATATTCCTCGAGACAAACATGAGTGGTGCTCGATCTACTACCGCAGTCTAACATGGCTCATAAATGATCAACTTTGCAGCTAGCCGACCATACTAGGATATGTCATAATCATTTGTGTGGTGTGACTAATTAACCCCTTGGCTTGGCTCGTTTACGTGTCTGATGAAACAGGCATTTATGAAATATCGATGAATGTACAATTTGATTGTTTACCAAACTGCAGAGTATTCACCTTTGCTCAATGCCCCCGTCATTTAAGGTTTTCGTAGAACCTTGTAAGATTTTTAACTCATACTACTAGTAAATTTGTTGTACAGAGATGCTTTGGTCCACTCTGAAATTCTACTTTTCCTCCCCAAATCTCTCCCGATGGATCAAATCCCTCGTATCTATATCTATATCTATATCTATACATATACCTAATAATAAAGGGGATATTGCTTCTGACGGTTCATCATGGAAATGCTTCCGAAGTAGCAAAATATTACTCACCAATGTCACCTATAAGTGATAAAAAAATGTTTCACACAGGAGAATCCCGTGCCTGGGCCGGCATATGCAGTAGGAATCTCCTATACTACGCTCTGTGCGCTTAGAGAAGACGCAGCCCACCTGTCTGCGCCAGCCTATGTCCACGCAGGCTGTTTTTTAAATTTCGTTATATATTTTGTATTTGTATTTTCTGTTTTTTTAATTTAAATAATGTGGAACTTAAAAATGTTCCAAAAATTAAAAAAAAACATTTTTAGATAATTTTTTTAATAAATCATAAAATGTTTGTGGATTCAATGAATGTTCGCAATTATGTAAAAATGTTTGCTTATTCAAAAAAAATTACAAAATTTGAAAAACAAAATTTGGAAAATCATAAAATGTTCATGATTTTTAAAAAAAGTCAATATACTAAAATATCTTACAGAAATTGAAACACAAATCACCAATTCAAAAAATGTTCATGAATGAAAAAATATCCTAAGAATTCAAACGTTATTCGTGACTTATAAATAGCTTATTCATTAATCAAATGTCTGAAAAAATGATCTTGCATTTGAAAAAAAATGTTTGTTAAATCAAAAAAAAAGCTTGCGTGATTTTCAAAACTTATTCCACCAATTTACAAAAAATTGTTGGTTGATTCTAGAAATATGCGCCGATTCAAGAAAAATGTTCTAAAAGAATATACAATTTAAAAAATATTTGAAAATACTATAAAATGTTCATGAATTCAAACAATATTCTTGATATTAGAAAATGTTCAAAAAAAATTGTATATGTGTTCATGAATTTGAAAAATGTTCTTGATTATAGAAAATGTTCAAAAAAATTGTATAAGTGTTCATGAATTTGAAAAATATTCACGATTTCAAATATTTGCACAACAACACCAATAACAACAACAACAAATTCTTTAGTCCCAAACAAGTTGGGGTAGGCTAGAGGTAAAACCCATAAAATCTCGCGACCAACTCATAGCTCTCGCACATGGATAGCAAGCTTCCACGCATCCCTGTCCATAACTAGTTCTTTGGTGATACTCCAATCCTCCAGGTCTCTCTTAACGGACTCCTCTCATGTCAAATTCAGTCTTCTCCTACCTCTCTTGATATTCTCCACACGCTTTAACCGTCCACTATGCACTGGAACTTCTGAAGGCCTGCGCTGAATATACTCAAACCATCTCAGACGATGTTGGACAAGCTTTTCTTCAATTGGTGCTACCCAACTCTATCTCGTATATCATCATTCCGGGCTCTATCCTTCTTCGTGTGGCCACACATCCATCTCAACATACGCATTTCCGCCACACCTAATTGTTGAACATGTCGGCCAACACTCAGCGTCGTACAACATTGCGGGTCGAACAACCGTCCTATACAGAACTTGCCTTTTAGCTTTTGTGGCACTCTCTTGTCATAGAGAATGCCAGAAGCTTGGCGACATTTAATCCATCCGGCTTTGATCTGATGGTTCACATCTTCATCTATACCCCCATCCTCCTGCAGCACTGATCCCAAATATCGAAAGATGTCCTTCTGAGGTACCACTAAACCACGAGTTTAAAAAATGTTCATGATTTCACAAAATTAAGAGTGATAATGTCTCGTTGTGCAGCAATATGTGGCCATCGCCATTGAAGATTATGATATATTTTCTCCCGGGTGCACTCCTCGGAGCACGGCAAGCTCAGCCGCCAGCCGCCTCCTGGGCCTCCACTCCGGCAGCCCCTCCAACGCCAGGATCCCGTGCAACCCGACGGCGTTGGACCTCCACTCCGGCAGCCCCTCCAAATCCAAGCGCGATGCCCTGGCGCGGCACCAGGAGATGCGCCGCCTGCACGAGGACGTCGCCTTGCTCCAGCTTCCTTGTGGACACTTTCCAAGTTTGACTGACAGCTCTTATTATACGTTGGTACTTGCATCATCTGGTGGTGGCATGTTTGGGCTGCAGGTGCGCGCTGCAAGATCAGGTGGAGAGGCTGGGCTCTGAGAGGAGGCGGCGACGGGGCATGGGCGCCCATGGAGGACTCGGACTCGGAGACCGGCGGACGCCAGCGAGCGGGGAGAAGGGCAGGGCCAACGCGGCCACGGCGAACCCCTTGCGCACCTCGCCTTGCACCGGCCCGCAACACTCCAACCACCCCGCATCCGGGCACCCTAGCGCTGGCGGTGGACTCGACCGACGGACCACAAAGACGGCCCTGATCGTGGCGAGCAGGCGGTAGGGCGCGAGCAGATGGGGGTCGCCGGTGCCGGCCTCGAGCGCGAGCAGCGTCGTCCCCGTCCTCCACGCTCCGGGCGTAGCACCTTGAGGAAGTCGTCGTCCGGCCCGCTCGCTCCTCCTCAGGCTAGTCATAGTGGGAGTAACTTAGCTAGTAACATAGCGCACTTTAAGAATTTTTTGCTTATGTGGCAAGTAATGAATGAGAGATGGTAACATAATATGTTACTGTAACATAGCGCTTTTTAAGACAAGATAAGTCTACAAGATAATTAATGAAACCATCTAAGTTACTACTATTATATTACTTTGCATTATAAAAATAATAACTTAGGCTAGTATCATATGCATGACACTAGTCTAAATTACTCCCTATTATGACCAGCCTCAAGTAGCGGCAGTTAGGTTAGTTGTAGCAGTACTACTACGATGATCGATCAATCCACGCGGGACTCGAGGCCGCATAAGTGCATAGTCGATGCTCTATCAAAAAAAGTGCATAGTCGATGCTGTGATATTTGATACGAGAGGGAGGCAGGGGTCATATCATATGCACGCACTTTTTGCCAAGTCGGCACGCACCATTAAAGCCAAAACGACTTTTGTCCAAACCCATCAAAGGTCGGAAACTAGCCACAATGGAGAGTAATATACACTAGTAACATATACATATCCCTAGACTATGTTACTATCTTCATAGTGGGTAGTAACATAGGTGTGATGTCATGCAAAGCTTCATTTATTAGGTTATAGACTCATAATATATTGGGACATGTGATGTTACAGTAACTAGCTAAGTTATTAGAACTACCTCTCTCTTCATTAACTCATTGCCACATAGACAAATTTGCTGAGTTGGACTTGAAGTTACTGCTGAAGTTACTCCCACTGTGGCTAGTCTGAATGGTCCGGTTTTGACAGGCTTGATGAGGTGATTTAACTGGAAGGCCACACAAATTCCCATCGAAGAGCAAATTCCGCAAATTCTTGTTTTTTCTGTTTACATCTACAGGCCTCTTTTGGTTCATCGGATAGTATTATCGTAGGAATAGGAATTTTGTAGGAAATAAGATGGCATGTATCTCAAATCCTATAAGTAGGAATAGGAAACGAGATGCCATTTGGTTGACACTAAGGCCTCCTTTGGTTTAGAGGAATTTCATAGGAATTCTAGAGGATAGGATTCTTATAAGATTTTTTTTCTTTAGAGCTCTTTGGTTCATAGGAATGGATTCCTATTCCTACATAGGATTGGTTTCTATCCTCCACATTTCATAGGAAAATAAAAAAGAGCCTAGACTCAATGGAAAAATTCCTTTGGTGTCAACCAAATGACATCTTGTTTCCTATTCCTACTCATAGTATTTGAGATACATGTCATCTCATTTCCTAGAAGATTCCTATTCCTATGATAATCCTATCCTATGAACCAAAAGAGGCCTAAAGGAATTTTTCCATTGAGTCTAGGCTCGTTTTTATTGTGGAGGATAGGAACCAATTCTATGTAGGAATAGGAATCTATTCCTATGAACCAAAGGGCTCTAAAGAAAAAAATCCTATAAAAATCATATCCTCTAGAATTCCTATGAAATTCCTCCAAACCAAAGGAGGCCTAAAGTTTGGGGCTTGCTTGGTCCACCTCTTCTTTGGTTACTCCCATCAAATGTTCACAAATGCAAGACTAGAAATTGTATACATTGACCAACATGACTACCATAATCATTAGCTCAATCCACATGAAAGGTACTGAGGCATGAAAAGGCGCGCATCAATATTATATATGCTTGATTTTGTACATGTGGGTCTAAAAATGCATGCGAGTACATGAGCACGTACAGCAAACCATGAAGAATATGATGAAATGTACACTGCCCAAAATGAGACAAACTGTCAAACTTACTTTTGGAATAACAACCACCTGTTTTCTGTACTCGGCAAATATGATCATACATTTGTGACAATTTTATTCGCAAAAGATATATTCTGCTACTATTTTTGCACAGAATTTTGCAGTTTCTCATGTTATAACATGATGCACATCTATAAAAAAAATTGAACATTATAAAATGCATAATTAAGTAAAATCTAAACTTAAGCACCTGCCCTTGCGTGTGCATTCCCTTTTTATTTATCCAAGTTAGAACTTGTGCACTTCCCAAGAAAATACCAAAATATGATATCTTCAAAGAATTGCTTCTCATCTAACATTTCACACACGCAAATCTAATGCTGGGAGAGTGAAACCACAAGAAAATGAACTCATGCAAAAGTAAAATCCCACTGCAACATAGCATTCAAAGCATGAGGATCTCTGATCATTGATCACATCTTCCACACATGAATACAGCAAAGTTATAACTCAGCAGTCCTTGGTAAGTGAATACATTGCACACAAATTTTCTTCCATTTCTCTAGTCTTGTTCGCTCGCAGCAAACCTTTATCTGATTACGAGGAAAAAGAATTTACATGTATCAACAATCATGGCTAGTGAAAATTGCACGTCGGTGTACTAAGATGCAGGCACCCAATGGCGGGCAGTGTAGTACAGAGTTGATCATATGTCAAGGTTAGAAGAAATTCATGCGTCCGTATATTTCTACAAAATGACAAACTTGGCCGTGGCCATTCTGCAGGGAATCCTCAGGAAGGTCTAATATCTCTATATGTTTTATGCATTTGATCTGAACCCGCTAGCATCCATCATCGGTGTCATGCCACCGTGTGCCTTGCTAGTTACTATTGTAAAATTACGAACCAAACACCTCCTTAGTTTATTTGGGAGGGGGCCAGTGCCCCCCCCCCCCCCCCCCCCCCCCCCCCCACCCAGCCTTGGAAAAAATTATGTGAAGGAAATATAAGTAGAGGGCTTAGCTGGAGAATTCAAGTTTCTCCCAGATAAGACATTTGCAAAGGACCAAGCCGATTTATGTCGGATGAACTCAACGTGTTGAAGAAATGAGTAGAGATCCGCGAGGAATTTTATGGGTTTTGAGTACTTACGTGCGTTATGATCATCAGTAGGGCCTTCGATCGGGTAGAAGAGCGTAATCGATCGACTTGTGATGAGCATCGTCGTCGGAGAAAGCGAGATCTGCTCCGCCGGTCGATGAGCTAGCGAGGATCGCCCATGAGTTATACCCAGTGGGGTTGGATGAGGTTGAGTGTTTGTTTTGTCATTGTCGGATTGACAGTGGAATGGGTGTGTGCTTGCAATTGATGGATCGATGCAGGTGAGAGTGAGTGCTAGCTAGGGGACGACAGATGCAGGGGGAAAGGAGGGGAGGCGAGTCCGTCTAGCGCTAGAGTTAGACATCAACTAGGTTAGTTTGTGTTGGCTAGTTAGTAGTACTAAATATACGTAGCTACACCCCCGTGTAAACAACGCCGTGAGTTGAATCAATAAAACAAACAAGGCTCGATACAAGCCTTTGGCAATCCAGCCAAGTCTCCCATGTCGTGCGTGAGTACTACTAGTTGATCGATTGAATCATTCAGCAAGCCATTTTCGCTAGCTAGGTTATTGCCATATTGGAGGCTATCTTTACGGTGCGGTGTATCTCAACGTAAAGGAACTTCATTGAGATAGTGACAACGTTGCTTCATTGTCGCGGTTTATCGTGCCGTCACGGAGAGTACTCGACGTCAAGACTGGGCCGACGACCGGCACGCGCGATGGATCATGAATGCACTCAACTGACACTCACTATAACAAGTTTAACTAGTTGTGTAGTGAAAAACAACATCGTCCGTGGGCTCCAATCCTAAGATGCACGATGCTACAAGACGACACGTGCACGCGATAAGTAGGCAGGGGCCGGGAGAAATGAGAGTAGTAGGCAGGTGGACGATCGCGGCAGCAGTGGCCGGAGAGGAGAGGAGAGCTAGCTTAGCTGTGGCCTTCCTCCCTTTCCTCAAGTAGCCAAAGCATGCCTGCTGAAAATGGAAACCTTCTACTTGCAGAAGAAGGACGTTGGACAGACACAGCATGCACGGCCTCATGCACGCATGTCCTATGCGTCCTTCTGTTTTTTTTCTCCATTTTTTTCTTTTTTAAAATTCATGAATTGTTTTTAAATTGTGAAGCTTTTCTTAAACCCATGAACTTTTAAAATCTGTGAATACTTTGTTAAATATGCAAAGTTTATTTTCAAATCCGTGAACTTTTTTTTCCGAATCCACAACCTCTTCTCAACTTCTACAAACTTTTTACAAAGCCCACATATTTTTTTTGCAAATTCCAAGGCCTGGTCGTTTTTTTATTCTATTTCTTTTCTTTTCTTTTTTCGTTAACTCATTTTTCTTCTTTCTGAACTTTATTATTTGTTTCCAAACCTGTTTTAGAATACCAATGGAAGGACTCAATACTCCACCACGTGCTCCCGTAGGCTGTAGATTAATTAGATTTTCCTATATGTTCCTCATAACGGATAGTTCAATTTGTTACGTAGCTTTTCTTCCTTTTTTCTGCACTAAATCCCGAGTCAATCTGCTTCTGCACAACACTTTGCAACCTTCCTGTACTGCACCAACAGCCCCGTGCACTTGGACTGTCCCATGGCCTCTGCCAGCGGAGCCACTGCGCGCAACTGGCCGGCGACAACACTTTTTCCATAGAGCGTCAGCACTTAGCCTTGCCTAACACTTGCTGCAGCGTGGCAGCATTTCCTATTTGGCGCTGAAGGCGCCGGTTAAAGATTATTTCGCCAACCGACGCTCACACCCCGCGCGTTGGGCCAGCCTATTTGTTTTTCTCTTTTTACCTTTACTGTTAAAAACTAAAAATAATTGGCGCGACGCTGGTTTACGTAAAAAAGAACCACTCCGTTAGTGGTAGAGAGTAGTATCCAACTTGAAAATCAAGTTGGAAATCACACGAGTTGTGCTATTTTTCTTCTTTCCTAAAATCTAAAAAGTGCATACGTATTGTTTGAATGAACCGAGTGGCCGGCTCCTGGCTACTCAATTCTGTGCGGACATAGTCCAGGTGCCATTTGGGCTCAGTCATATGGGCTAGTTTCGGAAAAGTAGTATGTGATGTCCATTCTCTCTCTTCGCATGTGACTGATTTAACTACCTTTCACAAAAATTAAAAAAGTCATATCTTTCAAACCTTGCACTCGGAATTCAGATCCGTTTTCACCTTTGAACTCCTCACGTCGAGATCTTTAAAACTAGATCCTGTATAGGTATGTTTCGATGAAATTTTTTTAATGTCAACTTTGAAGCTATATGGTGCAATTTTAATACTGTGTTGTGCAACTTTATTACTACAGGTGCACCTTTTTTTAAAACAAATTTTTAGAGCTGCATAATCCAACTTCTATGAGGTTGCAACGTATCTGATTAGCAACTAGTCTACTGTCGTGGCAAACTACCTAGTCGTAGATGTGCAACCATCCTCCTTACTTGTAATGTAGTCTAGTTACACATATATTGATGTTTAGTTGGCAGGAAGACTAGTTACACACATATATGTACAGTTGGCTTTTAATGTAGTCTGGTTGCATACACATTAATGTTTAGTTGTCAGTACACTAGTTGCACAAACATATGCGCAACCAACATGGCAATGTAGTCTAATTATACACACATTGATATTTAGCTGGCAGGACTAGTTTATACACATATATGCTCAGTTAGCGCGGCAATGTAGTCTAGTTACACACACATTGATGTTTAGTTGACAGGAAGAGTAGTTTGTCGAAACATCTTCATGCGGGGACTACTTTTGAAGAGCACATCACGACGGTTTCAACGGTGAAAACGGATCTGAATTTCGACACGCGGTTTAGAAGATATGATTTTTTTAATTTTGAAAACCAAAAATTAATGCACAAGAGAGGAACATAAAGAACATTAATACAATGGCATGCAGACATTCATCAGTGAGAAGTGACCACATAGAAAATAATTAATTAGTAGTGTTCTTTTTAACCACATGAATGATTATGCACACTATTTGGCAAAAAAGCAGCAGGCTGCCCACGAACACTAGCGGGCACCCAGCCGCCCGCTAAACGCGTCTTTCTTCTTTTTACGTTTTTCTCTTTCCCTTAGTTCTGGAAGTCCCAGTTTTGGTTTTTTTCACCAGGGTTTCTGGGTTGGGTTCCGATGGGTTCTTTCTACCCAGTTTTTTTTTTCCTGTTTTTCGTTTCTTCTTTTTTTATGTTTGCTTTTTCTTTTTGTTTTCTTTTTTCTGGTTTCCCTATTACTTTTTTTATTTTTCATATTCAACGAACTTTTTAGCAAATCGATGAACCTTTTTTGCAATTCGGTGAACTTTTCAAAAATTCAATGCATTTTTTTCAACAACGACGAATTTTTCAAATTTGATGAATATTTTGCCAAAGCGAGACAGGGGGATGCGATCGCGTCGGCGTGAGCCCCAGAAAGGCCAGCCCACCTGCGCGGGAGCCACAACCTGTTTTTTTTTCTGTTTTCTGTTCCCATTTGTTTTTATTTTTGTACTTTTCTTTATACTTGAAAATATTATATATATTACAAAAAACACTCTTCAAAAAATATAGAAAAAGTATTAAAAATGTCAAACAAGTGTTTAAAAATGTTGAAAAAGTATTAAAAATGTTGAACAAGAATTAAGAAAAATGTTGAACAAGAATTAAGAAAAATGTTGAATAAGTATTTAAAAATGTTGAACAAATATATGAAAAATGTTTACTTTTTTTTAAAATATTGAACAAGAATTGAAAAAAATGCTGCATAAGTATTAAAAAATTAAACAAGTATTTAAAAATGTTGAATAGGTATTAAAAAATATTGAACGAGTATATGAAAAATGTTGAACAAGTATTTAAAACTGTTGAATAACTATTAAAATGTTGAACAAGTATTTGAAAAATGTTGAAATAGCGTTCGGAAAATGTTGAACGTGTATACAAAAAGTTTTGATCAATTTTTACAAAAAATATTTTTGACATGTACGAAAAAAGAAAAGAAAACCAAAAAAGCATTGAAAAGCGAAGAAACAAACGAAAAAAGAATGAGAAAAACAAGAAAATGAAGAAGGAAAAAAAAGGAACAAAACAAGCAAAAAATCGAATAACACAAAAGAATATGAAGAAAGAAAAGCAAAAAATGGACGCGCGCGGGGGGGGGGGGGGGGGGGGATAGAAAAGACAAACTGCCTACTCAAATAACCGGCAGAAACAGAAAAAGCCGACGACGCCAGTAAAGAAAGAAACAGGGAAAAGAACAAACCAGTATGAAGAACGACTTTTGCTTTCTTCAAGTAGGTCACGTCCTACATATTGGGCAAGGACTCAATGCTATCGCAGTGTGGCTAGCAGCATTGCCTCCAACAAGGAGATCCAAGTTTGATCCCTCGTGCGCACATAATTTGTAGTCTTTGTTTTTCCCGAAAATAAGCGCTGGTGGGCCGGCCTACTACTGTAGTGCCTCGACGCGAGAGGGTCGTCCGGCTCACTTAAAGCAAGAAATATCTCTCACGGCTCCAATTGGGCCTTCTGGCGCCAGGGAAGCTCCCTGGCGCCCACGCACCAACCCTGGTTGGCGCCCATCTAGAGCGCGCTCGAGCGCATTTGTCAAACACAACAAAAATCATAGAAAAGAAAAAATCATGAATAAAAATGTTTATGGATTTTGTGGAAAAATTCATCATTTCGAAATAATTTTACCCAATTTGAATAAAAGATCATCGAATTTGAAAAAAAGTTCGTCTAAAATGAAAAAGATCATGGATTTTTTTTAAGTTCATCAAATTTCAAAAAAAGCTCATCTAATTTTTTTAAAGTTCATCGAATTTCAAAATAAGCTCATCGATTAGAGGGAAAAAAAGTTCACATATTTGCAAAACAATGGTATTTGAGGAAAATATGATTCACGTGTTTTTGTATAAAGAAAAACGGTTTGTAAAACTGCTCTTAAACTGTGTTCATTTTGTAAAAAACTTTAACATAGGTTGTGATCCACATGTTCATAGTTTTCCAACGGTATATCACAAGCCCCGTTTGGACAATGTTTGCGGAAGTTCAACCTCTTCCTAAGACAAGTTCAACTACTACTGCTGCGACAGGACGACTAGTTATCAGAATATTATTCTCATCCCGTGATCAGAATATATGTATAACTTATTTATCTCAACATGTAAGCATGCCACATCACTATACAATTATGAATAGGATAAGTTCCGCTACCACATGCAACCATGCATGGAAAAAATTCAATATGTTATTCTACTAATATTCAATAAAATTTACCATACATAATCAAATTTACCATACGTGTTAGTAATCTAAGTATTAATATTACACACAATCAAATCTCATTGGAATATATTACAAGCGACTCCCGTGGCAACACGTGGGATATCATCTTGTATTAGAAGAAACGGTTGGCAGATTGCCAATTTTTTAAAGAGAAACCTCACATCAACCAATTGATAAATTAGGACCCTCCCAATCCCACATGGGGATGTAAATGGTTCAACCCATTTTTGTTTTCATTATGTCTTTTCTGGGAGCAAGTCTATGTCTCGCCTTTAGCGAGGCGGAAGCTGAGCTCGTTTACAGGGAGCTGATAGTTGGCCGGCCTAGTAGTCATGTGATTTCATCAAGCTAATGTCATATGCATGTTGTTTCCCTTATTATGAAAAAAATCATTGCACATTTGAAAAATATTCATGCATTTAAAAAAATCTCAACTTTTAGAAAAAAATTGTACCATTCAAATAAAATGTATTTGGCTAAAGCGGGGGGGGGGGGGGGGGGGGCATAGGCCCCCCCTAAACTCAAATAAGCTCTACTAGTGTTACTACCCACTATAAAAGCAATAACATACCCTAGTAATAGATGCATGTTACTAGTCAGTATTACTTCCACTATGACCAGCTTGAGATCAATTGCAAAACAAGGACAACAATTATTTTACTTTTCCCTGATGAAATGCAAATCAAGACCGATTGCAAGAAGATGTTGAAAAGTTTACGGAGGGAGACGAGATTGTCAACGTAAATTCTCAACTAGCTTAGTAGTTAGCAGTTTTTTCATATTTTAATATAACATTTTTAATTAATAGATGAACACAAGAAAATGCTAGTGGGACAATGGAAGTGAGAATGTTCATACATGCCACACAA
Organism: Triticum monococcum; assembly: GCA_034509565.1. Lineage (NCBI taxonomy): Eukaryota > Viridiplantae > Streptophyta > Magnoliopsida > Poales > Poaceae > Triticum > Triticum monococcum. Next base: position 706,598,197 of record CM067847.1, read on the forward strand.
GTTACTCATGTATGCTTCAAAAACTATTTCATGTGAATTCGTTTTCCTCCCTAAACTATTTCTTCCAGTCAAAAATAGTGCATCTATATATAATACTAATAAACATGTTGACACAGCTCCAATGAGTGTTCAACTATTCATGATTTTTTTTCCTGTATAAGATGAGACATTCATCTAGCTCGTCAGCAAGAAATGAGTTCTTTTAGTTTGCGAATACTATATATCTATGAAACCCGTTTCTTCATAAAAAAAGCATGCAACATATCAAAAATGTCCAGGGGTTTCAAAAAATGTGTGTGGCATTCTAAAAAATGTTTGTGTAACTTAAAAATGATCTGTATAATTAAAAAGTAGATTATGTTTCAAAAATTCTCATGGATTTCAAAATTTATTCGTGAGATTTTAAAAATCTTTATCAATGTAAAGAATGTTGCAATGTTTTAGAAAATGATTCGTATCATTCAGAAAATGATTTAACATCTATTTATAAAATATTTAACATGCATTCAAGAAAATGTTCAAACGCATATTTGAACAATAATGTTAATCATTTATTTAGAAATGCTAAATATGTATAAAAATGTTTTCTATGTATATGAAAAATGTACATTGTGTACGAAAAAATTAGACATGTGTTGAAGAAAATGACCCGGCGAAAAATGAAAAGGAGAAGAACCAGAGAAAACCAAAAAAACCGAAGCTGAAGAAAAATGAAAAAGAGAAGAACCAGAGAAAACCAAAAAAAACAATGAAAAACAGTGAAAACCGATAAAACACACACGCAAAGAAAAAACTTTTGCGCAGCTACATTATTGGGCCGGCCCAGTGGCTCCGCAAAGTAGGCGAGCGAGTCCTATCTAGCGCGCCAGAAATAGTATTTGCACCTTTTGTTTTATGCTTTTCACTTTGTTCTGTCTGTTCTCTCGTGTGGTTTTGTGCTAGTTTTTAAGTTCTAACCGTTTTTGGATTTACCATCCAATTTTTAACTGATTTCGTCAGGTTTAATTTGTTTTCTTTTATTTTCCAGATTTAAGTTTTTCGGGAAAATGTGCATTTTTAATAGTGTATGAACATCATGCGTGAATGCTTTGCTATAAATATTTTTGTCTAATACATGTACATGTTATTAAAAATACTTATTACTACAAAATTTGGTTAGTATTTTGTGAGATGTAAATATTATTTATTAACACGATTAAACTTATTTTCAATTATGTGAGCATATTTTCAAACTATAACAATTGAACCCCATCCCTCCACATTACAAAACAACCTAGCCCAAGTGCATCACAAATACGTAGTGCAACATGAACAATTTTTAAAATTTGTAGTTTTTTGCTTGTCGTGTATTCCTTCAGTTTTTTTATTTTTTATCTTTATTTTTCTATTTTCATTTTTTTCTTTTTAAAAAATCACGAATTGTTTTAAATCATGACACTTTTTTAAAATCTGTGAACTTCTAAAATTTGTGAACTTTCCAAATTCACACCCTCTTTCAACTTTTACGAACTTTTTACAAAGCCTGCGCATTTTTTTTCAAATTACAAAGCCTGCGTGAAACGAAAAAATGTGTTTTTTGTTTTTTTTCTTCCACTGAAGGCACGGTTGCGCTTTCGCGAGAGGCACGATCATGCCTCTCCGAAACAGAAAAAACGTGTTTTCTCTTTCTTTTTTTTCTTCCGCGACAACCATGCCTCTTTCGGAAAGGAAAAAAACCGTGCTCCTGGTTTAGTTTTTTCGTCTGTTTTTTCATGAAAAAATCGTTAAAACCTATTAACATGGGATCTAGTTTTGAAGATCTCACGCGAGGAGTCCAATGATGAAAACGGTTCAAGATTTGGATGCACGGTTAAAGAGATAAAACGTTTTGAATAAATGGATCTACGAAAAAAGGAAAAACTCCCAAGTTGCGACAAGTGGCGCACATGCAGCGCGCATATTGTTGCAACTTGGAGAGGTGGGAGTAATCTTTGTAAGAAGTACTCCTCAATTAGTGATTTCATACAACCGCTATGTCTATCCTCGAGGAACTTGATGGTCCCACCAAGGATAGAAGCGCATATTGAAGACACTTTTACAAGGTGGATATCATTACATCGTACCATGCACAACACAAATGGGGATACATACAAAGGCATACAATCGCCACATGAATACATCAAGAATCATACAGAAGAGCAGGATCCGACTACGGATGAAATCAAAAGAAAAACATGAACGACATCCACCCTGCTAGCCTAGGCTGCCGACCAGGAACCCATCCCAAGATCGACGAAAAAGAAGAAGCAGAAGTGGAACTCCAAAAGTAGGTAAGCATCACTCTCACGTCATGACATCGCATTACCTGTACCTGCGTGTATGTTGTTGTAGTAATCTGTGAGCCACGAGGACTCGGCAATCCCATTACCATGGGTATCAAGACTAGCAAAGCTTAATGGGCATGGAATGGTTAAGTGATGAGGTTGCAGCAAACACTAAGCATTGTATGGTGGCTAACTTACGAGTACCAGAAATAAGAATAAACTACACATGACGGTCTCAAACTATTAATGATCAATAAGTGATCCTGAACTATTTACGAGTCAAACATAACCCCACCGTGTTCTCTTCCCAAACTCCCTCGAAAAGAGACATTCACGGTTATGCACGCGGTTCATGTATTTTATTTCGGATTTAGTGTCAAGTTTTCTACAATCGGATATTATGAATTTTCAAGTCATCACATAACCGCGGGCACGGCTCTCGAAAAGATTTAACCCACCAGGGGTGTCCCAACATAGTCCATCATAAACTCTCACGATCAGCGGAGGAAAAACCTCCATCTCGAGACAACCCGATCAAGCTCTGAATCCTGGTGCACAAGACATTTTGACAATGGTAAAACAAGTCCAGCAAGACCTCGCGGCGTGTCGACGATCCCGATAGGAGCCGCACATATCTCGTTCTCAGGACACTACTAGATGGGACAAGCTACGAGCAAAACCAATCCTCGAGTTTCCTCGTAGTGGCCCCGCGGGTCGCCCATTTTGGACCAACACCATCAGCACTGGCCCACATGTATTATGTGGAATTAAGAATCCTCGGGTAGTGCTAACTCCCTATGAAAATTAATTATTTATTAGTATTATTATGTTGGAAAATTTTAAAACCAATTAGGGCCTTGCTGGAGGAGTTTTAGCCTAAGCAAACGATTAGGGTGTTCCCATACACCCACATGCGTTAGAGGCGCTCATCAAGGAACATAACACCGGTACGACGGAAACTAGGGCGGCAAAAGTGGAACAAAACACCAGGCAAAAGACCGAGTCCTCCACCCATTACCAAGTATATAGATGCACTAATTAAATAAGAGATATTGTGATATCCCAAGATATACATGTCCCAACATGGAACAACCTGCACTGCACCTAAAACTACCAACGTTATAAGAGGGGCTGAGCAAAGTAGTAACATAGCCACACAATGGTTTGCTGAGATGGTGAAAAAGGTTAGAGGCTCATCATGACAATTTGAGAGGCTTGACAAACAAGTGGTAGGTAGCGCGACATGATGATATCATCGAGACAACTAGCAACGCAAAGATAGTAGTGATATCCAAGGTAATGGTCATCTTACCTGAAATACCGCTTGCAAGAAGATAGAGTCCATGAAGTAGACGAGCCAACATAGTCAAACGCATCCTCACAATCGCAACGTAACCGAAAACTAACGAGAAGAAGCACAACCGGAAAGAAGCAAACAACACGATAAACACACAAGCGGAAACATGGCATGGTGCACATTCAAGCATGATGCATGACAAGATCAAATGTTGTCACTCATGGCAAAAGATGATGCATGAAAGAACCCCACATCAAAGCAAGTTTAAATGAAGCCGGAAACAACACATAACAATTTCAAAAACTTCCCATATGCAAATTTCGAATTTCGTACTGATCTGAATTAAACACAATGTTAAAGTTGTTAAACAGCAAGTTAAAATGCACCATGATGATCTACATGTTTTTCTAATCAAGTTACATATATAGATCATTTAATTCCAAGCTGCGGTCTGAAAAATATGAGCTAAACAAGTTTAACATGATAAAGATGAAAATGCATGCAAACATCAACCACAAACACTCAAATCAAGGATGCAACTTATTTACTATGATTTTTATGAAATGGAATATTCTGTTAACAGATTGACAGTTTTATCATGATGGCAAATTTAGAGCACGAAAGAGACATGCTACAGCAACTTTACATGGCAACCAAGGGCATGGCATCAAAGTAAATATTGTATAGACCAAATCACAAGAAGGAATCACATGCATATGAGCTAAGGATTAGTGGCAACCATAAAGCAAACATTGAAAGTAATAACAGTTTTCTACAGTTAACATAAGCATGCACTTTTGCAATGAATATTAGCACATGAAGATGCCTCCTAACATGCATGCAACAACCACCATCATGTAGAGGACAGAGAGTAAATCAATTTACATAGCATCTCCAACGGACAAGCATGCACAAAGATAGGACCATCACAATATGCATATATGATATAGAAAAGTCAGGGACTGGCGTTTTAAGCGTTGTATCTGCCCTAGGCCTTTACAATGTTTTGGGCCACCCTAGCCCTGCTGGGCTTCGGCCCTGCATGCATGGCCCACGCACCAACCCTAGTTGGCCGGCCCATGTAGAGCGCGCTCGATCGCATTTGAAAAACAGAACAAAAAATCATAGAAAAGACAAAAAAATTGTGAATAATTTTTTTCATGGATTTTGAGGAAAAATTCATCAATTTCAAAAAAGATCATCGAAATTGACAAAAGGTTCATTGAATTTCAAAATAAGCTCATCGGTTTGAGGAAAAAGTTCATATATTTGCAAACAATTCATCGAACTAGGAAGAACAAAAAAAAAGAAAAAAGAAAAAAGAAAAAAAAGCAAGAATAAAGTGGGAAAAGTTGTAACTTATCAGATCTCGTTGGGTGGTGGGATGGGTTGCTGGTTCAATTCACAACCCACGCACATTTTTTTCTCAGATTAAAAACACAGAAAAAAGCTATATGGACCGGCCCAGCGCGGGGCGCTTCAGGTGCCCGTTTGCAAAGTACATAGTAATGGGCGCCTGAAGCACGAACTGCACATCCTCTGCCTGCCCCTAGCGCTTTACCCGACGCCGCCGCTTGCACGCTGTTTTGGACCGGATCGATCTGATTTACCGCTGCCGTCGTCGATCTCCCTGAGACTGCCTCGTACATGCGGCACGCTGCTCTGCCTACCAATTGATCCAATTTTCCATGCTGCTGCGATAACACACCACGCCGATACGAAATAGTTGCAGACCAGCCGCACGGTCAAACAGCAAGGAAGCTTTTTGACTGCTCCGTCCGATCTTTTAGCTTATGTAACTAAACGTTTTTCGGCTCGTGCATATGTAACGCGACATTCAGTGGCGGAGCTAGATGCAGACTACGTCTGGGGCTGTGCTATGTTGAGTGATAAACTTCTACGATTTTCTATGCTTTGCATGAAGAAATTATAAAGGAAGTTGTTTCTAGGCCTGGGGCTATAGCCCTAGCTGCCCCAGAAATTACAAAGGAAGTTGTTGTAGCTTCGGTTGTGGTTAGAATAATCCGATGCACATAGTCGATCTACCGAGAACCAAGGAATAACAGGCACGACACCGAGATTTGTTAACGAGGTTCACCGATATGGCCACATCCTCGGGATTTGGCTACGGACCCTCTTCCCCATGACACCGCTACAATACCGTATCCCGGTCGCCCGACCGTCGGCACACGCCACCGGCTCCTCTACGTGCTTGTGCTATTATGTCGACATTGGTTACATCGCGTGTTCACCCCCACATTATATAAGAGGCCTAAGATACAAGTGTCCTACTAGGACGCAACTCTTATCCTTTCTACACACATTTTGAATCCAAGTCCAACTATAACCTATCTTGTGTAAATATATTCGACACAACTCCAACACATGGCATGCGGTGATGCCACAGAGGCTAGCTATTCGGTAAAGCATTCATGGATCGGAGGTCCATCATAAAACTCTCAAAAAGTAGAAACGTTACTGTTTATAATTTGTAATTTTCTTAATTAATGTTTTTACATCATAATTTATAATTTATAGCTTGAGCATTTATTTTGTCATTGTCGGGCTGCTGGTATGTGCTTGCAATTTATGGATCGATGCGGTGGGGATGAGGCCGGCCGGTTACTGTGTATTCATATAAAATGGGTTCATTCACAAAAAGAAGTACTTCTAGGAGTAGATACTCTCATCTTGGTCAGACGGACAGTGGTATCCTCAGCCTATCAGGGTTCTTGATGCTCGTATTATTTCTGAATTTACTTCAGAATTTCCAGCGATGCATTTTCAATGGGCGAAGACGTTTCTGTCGACGACGAGCACTACAAGAAATACGTCAACTTGCGACCACCACTATTGGTCACTGAATGGTCACAAATTTCCATTTATGACCTTTTTGTGACAAAAAACATAAGGTCAAAAGCTGGCCGTCATAAACTGATTATAGCGACCTTTCTTCTGAAATGGTCGCAAACGTTTATGACCAAAATACGTCTACTGTGGAGTTTTGGTCACTAGCAACCTCCCCAGGCCACGTAGGCATCCAGCGTGGCAATCTGACGTGGCACAAGATTCGGCCCGGTCCAATTCGATTTTCTACATGGGCCTAGCCCAACAATTCGGCCTTTTTATATATTTTTTCTGTCAATTTTTTATCGGCTTCATGGGCCAGGCCCAACAATTCAGCCTTGTTAGTTTTTGAGATTCATGCAATTTTATTGGCCCTCGAGCTTTTTGCAGTCCATTTCTTTTTTCTGTAAGACATTTCATTTCATTTTTAAAATTGTTCAATGCTTGTTGGTATGTGGCCTGTTTCAGCCCAATTATTTGTCCAGTTTGGCCCAAGCAGACTTTAGCCCAATCACACACATACATCCAACATTATTTCATTCAAATTAGGAAAACTCCCAGGTTTACATAACACAAAAAGAAAATATCTCCCAGGTTTACATAACACAAAAAATCATCTCAGGAATACATTTCCTTACACAGGAATATACAATAAGAAAAAATGATGGCACATCTGCTACTATCAAAACAGCACAATGTACTTTTTTAACGGAACAGTACAATGGATTTCATTGCTCTCTCTTATGCGACATGCTCCAACTGCCACAACTTGCCATCCTACAATGAGAGAGATATAACATTAGTGGAGCAAACTGTTGTCCAGGCACATGATCCATGAAGCAAGAGAAGAACACATTCTGCACAACTTTTGATAACACAATTTGGATTAAACAAGAGATTATGCTTAGCTAACTTAGAAACAAGTACTGCCTATGATGCATGTCTATCTATGTGCATTGCATTTTACTTTGTTCAAAAGTAGAAGCTAGATGTCCATTTTTCCAGGTTTGAAGCTACAAATCTAAAAGATAAAGTATAAGTTAATTGAATTGTGTTTTTAGATAATAACTGAATAGTGTGCAGTAGAATGAATGTTTCATAATAAACAACTAGTGTTTGTGATGAAAACTTGACGTTACAATAAAACCACTGGCAAGGCTTTTTTTGAGCCTAAGTAAAGGATACTGCCTATTGAATTCTACAACAAACAGGTCAACTTCTGCAGTTCTAGAATTGCCACGAAATATGTTCTAGTATGCCTGAATATTCATCAACTCTTGTCATCGTATGAAAATAAAACCAGTGAACAACACACCGTATTTGGATGCTATCTATACTGGTATGGAATGATGCCAGGTAAGACGATCTCAGCGAGGTGCACAGTTGTTTAGAAAGGAAAGCACATTTGACTGAAGTACCAATTTTCAGAGTTTGCATAGCACCATGAACAGGGAGCTGTAAATTCCTAAATGTTGCCACACTAGAATGTTATCCAGAAAGAATGATACGAGGCAGGCGGCATCCATTACCGACAATCTCGCCGAGGTGCATGGAGATGGAGTTGAGCTGGGCCAGAGGTCTTCCAGGCATATGTTGTTCACCTAATCACCACCTCCCTGCATGCCACACACACACTGCAAGTTAGATTACATACAGACAGATTGTGTTTCTAATGCCCAGCCGCCACAGGCCGTTGTTAGTCAGCAACTAACACAACATAATTAACAGCCAACTAAAGCTTAATACAAGATCTTTTCATAGTTGGCATGCATCAATACAGGAATCTACAATGTTGGATAAGGTGATAAAGAAAACTGGAGTTGGAAACATATGCAGCATAATGACAAAACGAAACAATGGATCTTCTTTAGTTCATCACAAGATGTAGTAGAACGACTCAATTAGTAATCCTAGGCACGGAATTAAACATAGAGTTGCAGCTGAAGCGAGTATAGATGGGTTCAATGATAGGTAAGGTGCTTCCTTATCCTTCACAAGCCTATGTAAAGAACAATTCTTCAAGTGACTTATTCTTAAGAAACAGCAAGAAGGGCAAGGTAATTGGCTCCTTCACAAGCCTATCTAAAGAACAATTCTGCAAGTGACCCAACTCTTAAGAAACAGCAAGAAGGGAAAGGTAATTGGCTCCTAATTCGTTAGTTATGACAAATACCATATTTGATACTAGATGTACTGAAATAAAACCCAACTCTAAGGATTCAAGTAGCACTCGTATTAGCATTCTGCAGAAAATGACAAGCATTCACCCTTGAAGCAAGAATTCCATCTCAGGTGACGCTACTTGCTACTATTCTCAGCACCAAAAAGTGAAAACACCTCTGAATTAAAAAAGGATAACAAGGATAACATAATCCTGACCAAGTGTTTACTGATCTGTGCTGTACTACGAGTGCATATCCAGTGGTACACACATCTAAATTAAAAAAACGTGTATGCAACTTTCAAGAAAAGTGAGTAACGCAAAAACAGGGACTACTTCTGCTTGTAATCATCGAGTATTAGTGTTTTAGAAAATTATAACGGACTAGTTCATTTGGAAACAATCAGTCGTTGTATATCAGGGTATGTAGCTGGTTCATCAGCTCGTCATATACTTGTACAAAACAAATATGGATACAACTATACAGCAGTTGGGGACACATACTTGTATGAAATCAAACAGTAGCATTTTAACAACAATGATTACCATTTAAAATGAGATGTCATAGGTTCTGGCTCAAGGTTTGTAACATGTCAGGTTGATGCATTAATCTAGCATAAGCACATTAGAAACCACACTTATAATGCACATTAGAAACACAGTTACACATCCTAGCAAAACTGAAGCTAATTTCAATCACGCAGTTGCGCCATGGGCAAAGCTCTGTAGCAGGCTCGCCTGGCCGCTCAGACAATATCCTCGATCTGCAAGGGCAAGAACAAGAGTAAGTTTTGGTCACGTTAATAACATGATGATATAAAAAAATGGTCGACGGATGGTGAAATGTACACAAGACAGCATGTTTTATTGCTTCCTTCTGATTGCTCACACAAATAACATCCCGGTCCTATGTTTGCAGTACAGAAAGCCACAAAGAATTTGGTGGCAGACAGAATATTTATGCTTCCCTTTTTAATGGAGCCCCAGACCAAATACACCCTCGTCAATAATGCAGGTCCGGAGATGCAATGCAACATTGGACCACTAAATGACTATGTAAAGCATGATAATGGCCTAACTAGATCTGAGATTTCACACAAGTGGCAACTATACTAGTACTGAAGTGCACCCATGTCTCATGAAAAGCACGATCCTCGTACTGCAATTGCTTATCAGATCTAAACTACAAAACGAAATGGCTAGACATCACAGATCGCAGGCTTAAATTAGGAACTATGAACAGTTCATGTTCCTGACAAATTCAGAAGGGTCGCACAGATTGAACACTAATTGTCGCATTCTTGGGGGAAAACTATTACAGCCTAAATATTCCAGACCAGAGAAGATCTGACATCGGAAGGGGCGAGAGATGGGATGAGATGGGGTATGACCAACCAGGATGCCGTGCTCGAGGCAGTATATGTGCTCGGCTCCCAAATTAGACGAAGTTTCAGCTAGCAAAGAGGAACAGAGTAATGGCTTTGCTTGTGCAGTGCGCTACCTTGAGGCCATCCTGGGAGTAGAGCCGCTCCTGCATGAGCAGGAAGATCTTGGGCACCGAGTTCCCCCTGTCGTCGTAGCCGCACTGCATCGACTCCGGCGACACCCCAAAGACGCTCGCGCTGCAGGCCGGAAAGGAAGCACACGCATTTGAAATCCGAACTGAATCCTCGTCCTCGCTGGGGCACACGGTTCAGCAGGCAAGCAGTAATCTAGAAGGAGCAGAGTTGGTTGGTGAGTAACCTGGCGCTGGGCGCTGGGCAGGAGATCTGGAGCTCGAACTCGACGGGGAGGCCGAGGAAGCCCTGGCGGCGGTCGAAGGTGACGTGCGCGACATGGCGGACGTCGGTGGGCCAGCCGATGTCCATCCCCCAGCCCCCTGCGCCCGCCGCGCTGCCTGCCGGGTCGTCGGCGTCCGCCATCTGGCACGGCAGCGCCACCGACTTGCGCGTACGTGGTCGTGGCGGGGCACGCCGCCATCCTGGCCGTGGACTGCCTGCCTGTGGTCGCCGGGCCGGCGAGACGAGGCGTCGCGCGACAAAATCCCAAGGACGGAGTGGTTGGTTGGCTCGGAGTGGATAAGGCTAGGGGAGAACGGGAGGGAGGGAGGAGCTCGATCTCGTCTATGGTGAGGGTCGTCGATGGTGGGCGGCGGCGGATCGAGATCTGAGGGAGGGAGAGGGTGACTTGGAGATGGGGATCTGGGATCGAGGGGCGCGGGAGAGGGTGGAGCAGCGGCGATTGGGGGGTGGGGGTCGAGCTCCGCCGGAGGGAGGTGGCTGACGCGCGCAGGAATGGAGATGGAGGCCGGGGGCTCTGACTTGGATTGGATCTGGGCGGCGGCGGCGATTGGGAGAAGGGGGCTAGGGTTTCGTGGGTGGATGAGGATGAGAGGGATATGGGGTGATTCGGGAGGGGGTGAGAGCGACGAGGGGGTGTGGGCTGCCGTTGGATCCGGGCGCATCCGACGGTGCTTAAGCCATGATCCGCGTGAGCTGATTTTAGACCAATCAGAACAGAGTATCCCCTTTGATGATGTTAAGACCATTTAAATTGGTCATAATCGATTGAAAATAAGATTTTGAATCATGTCTGTTATTTGACTACCTAAGAAATTTATAAAAATATGGAAATAAAAAACCTTCGCATTGTGTCACCAAGTGTGAATTACTTTTCAGTAAAAATAACAAACTTTGAATATTGTTAATAACATTAAAAAAGTGTTCTAAGATATGAGTCTTTTGTAAGAGAATCATTTTTCGAGTGTCCAAAATGATATTTTTATAAAGAACCTAGCAAATATTTGTTGCAAATTTGGAGCACATCAATTTTATAATTCACAATCATAGCACATGTGGAGCACATCAAATACTTTTTCAAGCTTATGTAGTTGTGTTTTTCTATTTGTTTCTCTTGTGTTTTTTGCACAAGGGTGCATTTTGGAATGGCATAGTTCGTTCAAATTATTTCATACTGTGCACAAGGGTGCATATTGAAATGACAAACAATGTTGCCTAAGGAAGTTTTCATTTTCTTTGGACGAAAAATCCATTTTCCATTTTTCGAGTGCCCGAAAGGAGGTTTTTTTGTGAAGGACTTCCCAAATAATTGTTGCAAAATTGGACCAAATCATTTTTATAAAATACTAGGCCATATTTAATGCACAATTGACAAAATGGTTGGGTGTAAAAAATTTTGATCCACCTCTCGTGAAGAAGACAAATTTCCGCCGATTCAGCTGGAAGCGGGTCAAATTTGAACTGCAGCTGCCTTGTAGTTTGCTATTTATTTTTTTCAAAAATCATTTCTAGGTACATAAGTATCTATTTAATCAGAGAAACACCAAAAATATTCCAATATTCAACCACTAGCTAGGAACGGTCATTCCCGCCGTTTTGACCGCATTTTGAAACGGGCATAAAAAATTCAAAACAAATCAAAAAATTGGGAAACCTTCGCATTGTGTCATCATATGTGGCCAAGTTCCTAGGAAAAATAACAAACTTGTAATACGACAATTATTTTAAAAAAGTGTTCTCAGAAACGAGCTATCATGTGTGGAGATCAATGGCTTTCAAGCCAAATGATCGACCTTATGGCCACATTCATGGCATAGTTTGTTCAAATGATCTCATATTGTGCACAAGGGTGCATATTGGAATGTCAAACAATGTTGCCTAAGGAAGTTTTCATTTTCGTTGGACGAAAAAAACATTTTCCATTTTACGAGTGCCCGAAAGGAGGTTTTTTTGTGAAGGAACTACAAAATAATTGTTGCAAAATTGGACCAAATCATTTTTATAAAATACTAGGCCATATTTAATGCACAATTGACAAGATGGTTGGGTGGAAAGTTTTTTGATCCACCTCTCGTGAAAAAGACAAATTTCCGCCGATTCAATTGGAAGCGGGTCAAATTTGAACTGCAGCTGCCTTGTATTTTGCTATTTATTTTTTCCAAAAATCATTTCTGGGTACATAAGTATCTATTTAATCATAGAAACACCAAAAATATTCCAATATTCAACCACTAGCTAGGAACGGTCATTCCCGCCGTTTTGACCGCATTTTGAAACGGGCATAAAAAATTCAAAAAAAACAAAAAATTGGGAAACCTTCGCATTGTGTCATCATATGTGGCCAAGTTCCTAGGAAAAATAACAAACTTGTAATACGACAATTATTTTAGAAAAGTGTTCTCAGAAACGAGCTATCATGTGTGGAGATCAATGGCTTTTAAGCCAAATGATCAATCTTATGGCCACATTCATGGCATAGTTTGTTCAAATGATCTCATATTGTGCACAAGGGTGCATATTGGAATGGCAAACAATGTTGCCTAAGGAAGTTTTCATTTTCGTTGGACGAAAAAACCATTTTCCATTTTTCGAGTGCCCGAAAGGAGGTTTTTTTGTGAAGGACCTCCCAAATAATTGTTGCAAAATTGGACCAAATAATTTTTATAAAATACTAGGCCATATTTGATGCACAATTGACAAAATTGTTGGGTGTAAAATTTTTTGATCCACCTCTCGTGAAAAAGACAAATTTCCGCCGATTCAGTTGGAAGCGGGTCAAATTTGAACTGCAACTGCCTCATAGTTTGCTATTTATTTTTTCCAGAAATCATTTCTAGTTACATAAGGACCTATTTAATCATAAATACATGGTTTGATGGCGATACGTCGAGGTTTGGGCGGTGGCCAAGGGCCCCAACTCTAGAGCGCGTAAACTCGCATGCCCGTTGCATGGTCACCGCATGACCGTAATGTTGCCATGTGTTCTGGGAAGCCTAGGCATGTCTAGTGGGTTGGGCACTTCCCAGGTTGGTGCTAGGAAGAAAATTACAACTTAAGATTCTCACGAGGAGACCGATCGATGCTCAAACATGAATTAGTAGCCAAGTGTTTGATTAGCGGTACGGGAAATGCACATGGCCAATGGGCGTGAGTTTTGGCTGAGGATGATCATCTACTAAGGAGAATGTCTTCACAAATTTTTAGCTCAAAAGGAGGAACCTAGGTGGTACTTGCTTTGCAAAGTACCACGCTGGACCAAAATATGAATGTTGAAGCTGGGCTCAAAATAATGAATGGAGTGAGCTGAAATTTTGTGGAGGATGGTTATTTGGGCATACGAAAGCATTGTAGAAAATTGATACCATTTGGACATGCCAAAGAAGTACTTCCTTCACAATGCTCTTCTATGGACAGAAACTTGGGAAAACTAGTGAGAGAGATTGGATGAATGAAATGATCTCAAAATTGGTGTAGGTAAGTTACTTAGGTATGGTCATGCGCTGGTAAATTTTAAGATCATTTGGGTAAGCCTAGCTAGTACTTACTTCACAAAGCTTCTCTCGAGGTAGAAACTTTGGAAATTTCCCGAGAAAGATTTACTAGGAAAATTGAGCTGAATATTATCATGTGGCAATGATTTGGGTATGGAAGAGTGCCCGAAAAGTTTGAGGGTAATAGGAGGGGTCTATGTAACACTTGCTTTGCAACATGCCAATTTGGCCATAAAATATAAATTGAACCTGGGCTCACATAGATGATTTGACTGAGCTGCAATTTGGAGGAGGTTGATAATTTGGGCATATGAAGGAACTGTATAAATTTCATGTCATTTAGAGATATAAAAAGGTACTTCCTTCACAATGCTTCTAGGTGGACAAAAACTTTGGAAATTTGCCGAGGAAGATTTGCTAGGCAAATGGAGCTGAATTTTGTCATGCGGTAATAATTTGGATAGGAAAGAGTGCCCAAAAATTCCGAGGACAATCAAGAATATATAAATAGCAGTTCCTTCATAAAGTGTTGTTGTGAACAAAATAGGAAAATGAATATTGTTGAATTAGTTTTGAACTAGGAAAGGAAGGATTTGAACATATTTGATGAAGATATGACCCAAATAATTTATGAGATTTTTTTGGGAATTTTGGGAATGACAGAAATATAGGTTGCTTCACAACCTAGGGCAAAAACTGCCACATGGACATGACACATAGGCAAAACTGATGAGATGGCACCTAGTCATCGCAACCCACCACAATTTACAAGGCTATGACCATCTATATTGGTCGTTAACAACTAGAAATAAGGCAGTGGACTAGCGCTGTTTGTTTTATGACCATTTAGTGTAAGGAAATTATGACCTTTCTGACCAAAATGGTCGCAATGGTTTAGGGTTTGGAGCCCCCCAGACAGCTTTTGACCAATTGGTCTAAAATGGTCATAAATTTATGACCAATTCTTTGAGGGTCACTGACAAAAGGTCGTAAGTTGACATATTTCTTGTAGTGGAGGCGCCTACAACGACTTCGTAAATCTCAAAATGATATGTCGGCTCAGTCTCTCGAAAATGCTCATACGAATAGGGTGTGCATGTGTGTGTTCATAGGGGTGGATGTATGCGCGTACGTATGAGCGCTTGCCTCTATACTGTGTTAAAAAAAACTTCACGCACACGCGTCCTAGCGGGTAACAAAACGAGTGCCGGTTTAGTCTTTGGTTAATTATTTAATCTTGTTACTAGGACATTGCCCGTGCGTTGCAACGGGATATAAATAGTCTAGTATGTTAGCTCGTGATTTACTTGTCCATATAAATGCAAGTGTGTAAATAAATGTTTATCAAATCATGCTCATATTTTCCTTTAATTAGCTTGATAAGAAGTTTGGAGTAAAATTTTGATAAGTAAATTAAGAGGGAATTGCTTTAGAAGGTAAGTAAGTTAAGATGATTGATTATCATGCAGGAAAGCTACAAACAAAGGGTGTGGTGGGACAAAAAAACATGAGGACAGAAAAAAATGGGGCGAAGGGACATGGTTGGACATGGGAGAACTGGTTGCCAAAGGATTCTGCTGGCAAGAAACGAACACTAATGAAGAATGAACACATCCAAACATTTAATGGGTTAAACTTTACCTTTTGTTAAGTATCATGCAATGCATGTATTTTTTCAAATATAAAGATATATAGTTGGTATATGGTTGAATGCCTCAGGCCATATGTCAGGAGAGCCTAAATCAATTTCCTTTCCGTCAATAAAAACAATATAATATGTTGAATATGCATCACAAAATCACTACAAGTCCACACATCAGGAGCAACCTCTTGCAATATTTACCTGGCTATTTTCATTGTCGGCCTATAATCTGGCATGTCACCTTGATTTCGCATCCATTTCCAGAAATTCTTCTCCACTGTTACCTAATAAAGCATGTCAGAAAATAATAAAATTATGCAACAGAGAATGGTCTCAAATTTAGAAATTCTTTGCTCAAAATTCATTCATTTACCCTGGAAAGATGCGAGGAAAAGGAGCCGACGAGAGCCGGAACTACAGTGGGGAGGTCCGGAAGGAGGCGGAAAGGACACGCCGATAGTTGCTCTCCCTCCACACTCTTACAAGGCCAACTATGAGGCGAAATAAACTCCAATGCATGGGAGCCTTGTATTGTTAGAACTAAACTTGCTTGATGGCCACAAAATACAATTGCATACTTATATAAGGTAATGCCAAGGGGGCTTCTCTTGGAGCCCAGAATCTTCACGCATATATCTCTCCAAGCACCACTAAATGGGGAAAAAATAGCATCTTTATCAACTTAACTTTGTCATGCATGGCCCGGGCATCCACCACCTCTCCTCGCCCCAGTGTCTTGCCGGACGTGAGGGCGCCAAGTCGTCGCAACTATTCTTGTGACTCTTGTCTCGAAAGTACCAGAAGACGGTCTTCTAAAAGCCATCCATGATCTCCTGCGCGAACATCAAATTAAGCCACATAAACGCCTGACCCGTGCATGCGCGTACGTAATCACCGGATGGTACTGTTGTTGGGGAACGCAGTAATTTCAAAAATTTTCCTACGCACACGCAAGATCATGGTGATGCATAGCAACGAGAGGGGAGAGTGTTGTCTACGTACCAACGCAGACCGACTGCGGAAGCGATCACACAACGTAGAGGAAGTAGTCGTACGTCTTCCCGATCCGACCGATCCAAGCACCGTTACTCCGGCACCTCCGAGTTCTTAGCACACGTTCAGCTCGATGACGTTCCTCGGGCTCCGATCCAGCAAAGCGTCGAGGAAGAGTTCCGTCAGCACGACGGCGTGGTGACGATCTTGATGTACTACCGACGCAGGGCTTCGCCTAAGCACTGTAACGGTATGATCGAGGTGGAATTTGGTGGCAGGGGGCACCGCACACGGCTAAGGAACGATCTCAAGGATCAACTTGTGTGTCTTGGGGTGTCCCCTGCCCCCGTATATAAAGGTTGGAGGGAGGGGGGCTGGCCGGCCAAAGAGAGGGAGGCGCAGGAGGAGTCCTACTCCTACCGGGAGTAGGACTCCCCCCTCCAATCCTAGTCCAACTAGGAATCCTTTAAAGGGGAGAGAGAGAGAGGTGGCCGGCCCCTCTCCTAGTCCTAATAGGACTAGGGAGAGGGGGGGAGGCGCAGCCCTATGTGGGCTGCCCTCTCACCTTTCCACTAAGGCCCATGTTGGCCCATTTGGCTCTCGGGGGGTTCCGGTAACCCTCCCGGTAATCCGGTAAAATCCCGATTTCACCCGAAACACTTCCGATGTCCAAACATAGGCTTCCAATATATCAATCTTTACGTCTCGGCCATTTCGAGACTCCTCGCCATGTCCGTGATCTCATCCGGGACTCCGAACAACCTTCGGTACATCAAAATGCATAAACTCATAATAACTGTCATCGTAACGTTAAGCGTGCGGACCCTACGGTTCGAGAACAATGTAGACATGACCGAGACACGTCTCCGGTCAATAACCAATAGCGGGACCTGGATGCCCATATTGGCTCCTACATATTCTACGAAGATCTTTATCGGTCAGACCGCATAACAACATACGTTGTTCCCTTTGTCATCGGTATGTTACTTGCCCGAGATTCGATCGTCGGTATCCAATACCTAGTTCAATCTCGTTACTGGCAAGTCTCTTTACTCGTTCCGTAATACATCATCTCATAACTAACATCTTAGTTATTATGATTGCAAGGCTTATGTGATGTATATTACCGAGAGGGCCCAGAGATACCTCTCCGACAATCGGAGTGACAAACCCTAATCTCGAAATACGCCAACCCAACATCTACCATTGGAGACACCTGTAGTACTCCTTTATAATCACCCAGTTACGTTGTGATGTTTGGTAGTACCCAAAGTGTTCCTCCGGTAAACGGGAGTTGCATAATCTCATAGTCATAGGAACATGTATAAGTCATGAAGAAAAGCAATAGCAACATACTAAACGATCGGGTGCTAAGCTAATGGAATGGGTCATGTCAATCAGATCATTCAACTAATGATGTGACCTCGTTAATCAAATAACAACTCTTTGTTCATGGTTAGGAAACATAACCATCTTTGATTAACGAGCTAGTCAAGTAGAGGCATACTAGTGACACTCTGTTGGTCTATGTATTCACACACGTATTATGTTTCCGGTTAATACAATTCTAGCATGAATAATAAACATTTATCATGATATAAGGAAATAAATAATACTTTATTATTGCCTCTAGGGCATATTTCCTTCAGTCTCCCACTTGCACTAGAGTCAATAATCTAGTTCACATTGCCATGTGATTTAGAAGCAATAGTTCACATCACCATGTGATTAACACCCATAGTTCACATCGTCATGTGACCAACACTCAAAGGGTTTACTAGAGTCAGTAATCTAGTTCACATCTCTATGTGATTAACACCCAAAGAGTACTAAGGTGTGATCATGTTTTGCTTTGTGAGATAATTTTAGTCAACGGGTCTGTCACATTCAGATCCGTAAGTATTTTGCAAAATTCTATGTCTATAATGCTCTGCATGGAGCTACTCTAGCTAATTGCTCCCACTTTCAATATGTATCCAGATTGAGACTTTAGATTCATCTGGATTAGTGTCAAAAACTTGCATCGACGTAACCCTTTATGACGAACCTTTTTGTCACGTCCATAATCGAGAAATATATCCTTATTTCACTAAGGATAATTCTGACCGCTGTCCAGTGATCTACTCCTAGATCACTATTGTACTCCCTTGCCAAATCAGTGCAGGGTATACAATATATCTGGTACACAGCATGGCATACTTTATAGAACCTATGAATGAGGCATAGGAAATGACTTTCATTCTCTTTCTATCTTCTGCCGTGGTCGGGCTTTGAGTCTTTACTCAACTTCACACCTTGTAACACAGGCAAGAAACTTTTTCTTTGACTGTTCCATTTTGAACTACTTCAAAATCTTGTCAAGGTATGTACTTATTGAAAAACTTATCAAGTGTCTTGATCTATCTCTATAGATTTTGAAGCTCAATATGTAAGCAGCTTTACCGAAGTCTTTCTTTGAAAAACTCCTTTCAAACACTCCTTTTATGCTTTACAGAATAATTCTACATTATTTCCGATCAACAATATGTCATTCACATATACTTATCAGAAATGCTGTAGTGCTCCCACTCACTTTCTCGTAAATACAGGCTTCACCGCAAGTCTGTATAAAACTATATGCTTTGATCAACTCATCAAAGCGTATATTCCAACTCCGAGATGTTTGCACCAGTCCACAGATAGATCGCTGGAGCTTGCATATTTAGTTAACACCTTTAGGATCGACAAAACCTTCTAGTTGCATCGTATACAACTCTTCTTTAGCAAATCCATTAAGGAATGCAGTTTTGTTTATCCATTTGCCAGATTTCATAAAATGCGGCAATTGCTAACATGATTCGGACAGACTTAAGCATAGATACGAGTGATAAAATCTCATCGTAGTCAACACCTTGAACTTGTCGAAAATCTTTTGCGACAATTCTAGCTTTGTAGATAGTAACACTACTATCAGCGTTCGTCTTCCTCTTGAAGATCCATTTATTTTCTATGGCTTGCCGATCATCGGGAAAGTCAACCAAAGTCCATACTTTGTTCTCATACATGGATCATATCTCAGATTTCATGGCTTCAAGCCACTTTGCGGAATCTGGGCTCACCATCGCTTCTTCATAGTTCGTAGGATCATCATGATCTAGTAGCATGACTTCCAGAACAGGATTACCGTACCACTCTGGCGCGGATCTTACTCTGGTTGATCTACGAGGTTCAGTAGTGTCTTGTTCTGAAGTTTCATGATCATCATCATTAGCTTCCTCACTAACTGGTGTAGGTGTCACAGAAACATTTTTCTGTGATGTACTACTTTCCAATAAGGGAGCAGGTACAGTTACCTCGTCAAGTTCTACTTTCCTCCCACTCACTTCTTTCAAGAGAAACTCCTTCTCCAGAAAGTTTCCGAATTTAGCAACAAAAGTCTTGCCTTCGGATCTGTGATAGAAGGTGTATCCAATAGTTTCCTTTGGATATCCTATGAAGATGCACTTCTCCGATTTGAGTTTTGAGCTTATCAGGATGAAACTTTTTCATATAAGCATCGCAACCCCAAACTTTAAGAAATGACAACTTTGGTTTCTTGCCAAACCATAGTTCATAAGGCGTCGTCTCGACGGATATAGGTGGTGCCCCTTTTTAACGTGAATGCAGCTGTCTCTAATGCATGACCCCAAAAACAATAGTGGTAAATCGGTAAGAGACATCATAGATTGCACTATATCCAATAAAGTACGGTTATGACGTTCGGACACACCATTATGATGTGGTGTTCCAGGTGGCGTGAGTAGTGAAACTATTTCACATTGTTTTAACTGAAGACCAAACTCGTAACTCAAATATTTGTCTCCGCGATCTGATCGTAGAAACTTTATTTTCTTGTCACGATGTTTTTCACTTCACTCTGAAATTCTTTGAACTTTTCAAATGTTTCAGACTTATGTTTCATCAAGTAGATATACTCATATCTGCTCAAATCATTTGTGAAGATCAGAAAATAATGATACCTGTCGCGAGCCTCAATATTCATCGGACCACATACATCAGTATGTATGATTTCCAACAAATCTTTTCTCACTCCATTGTTCCGGAGAACGGCGTTTTAGTCATCTTGCCCAAAAGGCATGGTTCGCAAGCATCAAGTGATTCATAATCAAGTGATTCCGAAAGCCCATCAGCATGGAGTTTCTTCATGCGCTTTATACCAATATGACCTAAATAGCAGTGCCACAAATAAGTTGCACTATCATTATTAACTTTGCATCTTTTGGTTTCAATATTATGAATATGTGTATTATTAAGATCGAGATCCAATGAATTATTTTCATTGGGTGTGTAACCATATTAGGTTTTATTCATGTAAACAGAACAACAATTTATTCTCTTACTTAAATGAATAACCGTATTACAATAAACATGATCAAATCATATTCATGTACAATGCAAACACCAAATAACACTTATTTAGGTTCAACACTAATCCCGAAATTATAGGGAGTGTGCGACGGTGATCATATCAATCTTGGAACCACTTCCAACACACATCGTCACTTCAGCCTTAACTAGTCTCTGTTTATTCTGCAACTCCCGTTTCGAGTTACTAATCTTAGCAACTGAACTAGTATCAAATACTGAGGGTTTGCTATGAACACTAGTAAAGTACACCTCAATAACATGTATATCAAATATACTTATGTTCACTTTGCCATCCTTCTTATCCGCCAATCACTTGGGGTAGTTCCGCTTCCAGTGACCAGTCCCTTTGCAGTAGAAGCACTTAGTCTCAGGCTTAGGATTAGACTTGGGCTTCTTCACTTGAGCAGCAACTTGCTTGCCGTTCTTCTTGAAGTTCCCCTTCTTCCCTTTGCCCTTTTCTTGAAACTAGTGGTCTTGTCAACCATCAACACTTGATGTTTTTCTTGATTTCTACCTTCGTTGATTTCAGCATCACGAAGAGCTTAGGAATTACTTTTGTCATCCCTTGCATATTATAGTTCATCACAAAGTTCTACTAACTTGGTGATGGTGAATAGAGAATTTTGTCAATCACTATCTTATCTGGAAGATTAACTCCCACTTGATTCAAGCGATTGTAGTACTCAGACAATCTGGGCACATGCTCACTAGTTGAGCGATTCTCCTCCATCTTTTAGCTATAGAACTTGTTGGAGACTTCATATCTCTCAACTCGGGTATTTGCTTGAAATATTAACTTCAACTCCTGGAACATCTCATATGGTCCATGACGTTCAAAACGTCTTTGAAGTCCCGATTCTAAGCCATTAAGCATGGTGCACTAAACTATCAAGTAGTCATCATATTGAGCTAGCCAAACGTTCATAACGTCTGCATCTGCTCCTGCAATAGATCTGTCACCCAGCGGTGCATCAAGGACACAATTTTTCTGTGCAGCAATGAGGATAAACCTCAGATCACGGATCCAATCCGCATCATTGCTACTAACATTTTTCAACACAATTTTCTCTAGGAACATATCAAAATAAACACAGGGAAGCAACAACGCGAGCTATTGATCTACAACATGATTTGCAAAATACTACCAGGACTAAGTTCATGATAAATTTAAGTTCAATTTAATCATATTACTTAAGAACTCCCACTTAGATAGACATCCCTCTAATCCTCTAAGTGATCACGTGATCCAAATCAACTAAACCATAACCGATCATCACGTGAGATGGAGTAGTTTTCAATGGTGAACATCAATATGTTGATCATATCTACTATATGATTCACGCTCGACCTTTCGTTCTTCGTGTTCCGAGGCCATATCTGTATATGCTTGGCTCGTCAAGTATAACCTGAGTATTCCGCGTGTGCAACTGTTTTGCACCCGTTGTATTTGAACGTAGAGCCTATCACACCCGATCATCACGTGGTGTCTCAGCACGAAGAACTTTTGCAACGGTGCATACTCAGGGAGAACACTTCTTGATAATTTAGTGAGAGATCATCTTATAATGCTACCGTCAATCAAAGCAAGATAAGATGCATAAAAAGATAAACATCACATGCAATCAATATAAGTGATATGATATGGCCATCATCATCTTGTGCTTTGTGATCTCCATCTCCGAAGCACCGTCATGATCACCATCGTCACCGCGCGACACCTTGATCTCCATCATAGCATCGTTGTCGTCTCGCCAATCTTATGCTTCCACGACTATCACTACCGCTTAGTAATAAAGTAAAGCATTACATCACAATTGCATTGCATACAATAAAGCGACAACCATATGGCTCCTGCCAGTTGCCGATAACTCGGTTACAAAACATGATCATCTCATATAATAAAATCAGCATCATGCCTTGACCATATCACATCATAACATGCCCTGCAAAAACAAGTTAGACGTCCTCTACTTTGTTGTTGCAAGTTTTACGTGGCTGCTACAGGCTTAAGTAAGAACTCATCTCACCTACGCATCAAAACCACAACGATAGTTCGTCAAATAGACTCCGTTTTAACCTTCTCAAGGACCGGGCGTAGCCACACTTGGTTCAACTAAAGTTGGAGAGACAGTCTTCCGCAAGCCATCTATGTGCAAAGCACGTCGAGGGAACCGGTCTCGCGTAAGAGTACGCGTAAGGTTGGTCCGGATCGTCTCGTCCAACAATACCGCCGAACCAAAGTATGACATGCTGGTAGGCAGTATGACTTGTATCGCCCACAACTTACTTGTGTTCTACTCGTGCATATAACATCAAACCATAAAAACCTAGGCTCGGATGCCACTGTTGGGGAACGCAGTAATTTCAAAAAAATTCCTACGCACACGCAAGATCATGGTGATGCATAGCAACGAGAGGGGAGAGTGTTATCTATGTACCAACGCAGACCGACTGCGGAAGCGATCACACAACGTAGAGGAAGTAGTCGTACGTCTTCCCGATCCGACCGATCCAAGCACCGTTACTCCGGCACCTCCGAGTTCTTAGCACACGTTCAGCTCGATGACGTTCCTCGGGCTCCGATCCAGCAAAGCGTCGAGGAAGAGTTCCGTCAGCACGACGGCGTGGTGACGATCTTGATGTACTACCGACGCAGGGCTTCGCCTAAGCACTGTAACGGTATGATCGAGGTGGAATTTGGTGGCAGGGGGCACCGCACACGGCTAAGGAACGATCTCAAGGATCAACTTGTGTGTCTTGGGGTGTCCCCTGCCCCCGTATATAAAGGTTGGAGGGAGGGGGGCTGGCCGGCCAAAGAGAGGGAGGCGCAGGAGGAGTCCTACTCCTACCGGGAGTAGGACTCCCCCCTCCAATCCTAGTCCAACTAGGAATCCTTTAAAGGGGAGAGAGAGAGAGGTGGCCGGCCCCTCTCCTAGTCCTAATAGGACTAGGGAGAGGGGGGGAGGCGCAGCCCTATGTGGGCTGCCCTCTCACCTTTCCACTAAGGCCCATGTTGGCCCATTTGGCTCTCGGGGGGTTCCGGTAACCCTCCCGGTAATCCGGTAAAATCCCGATTTCACCCGAAACACTTCCGATGTCCAAACATAGGCTTCCAATATATCAATCTTTACGTCTCGACCATTTCGAGACTCCTCGTCATGTCCGTGATCTCATCCGGGACTCCGAACAACCTTCGATACATCAAAATGCATAAACTCATAATAACTGTCATCGTAACGTTAAGCGTGCGGACCCTACGGTTCGAGAACAATGTAGACATGACCGAGACACGTCTCCGGTCAATAACCAATAGCGGGACCTGGATGCCCATATTGGCTGCTACATATTCTATGAAGATCTTTATCGGTCAGACCGCATAACAACATACGTTGTTCCCTTTGTCATCGGTATGTTACTTGCCCGAGATTCGATCGTCGGTATCCAATACCTAGTTCAATCTCGTTACTGGCAAGTCTCTTTACTCGTTCCGTAATACATCATCTCATAACTAACATCTTAGTTATTATGCTTGCAAGGCTTATGTGATGTATATTACCGAGAGGGCCCAGAGATACCTCTCCGACAATCGGAGTGACAAACCCTAATCTCGAAATACGCCAACCCAACATCTACCATTGGAGACACCTGTAGTACTCCTTTATAATCATCCAGTTACGTTGTGACGTTTGGTAGTACCCAAAGTGTTCCTCCGGTAAACGGGAGTTGCATAATCTCATAGTCATAGGAACATGTATAAGTCATGAAGAAAAGCAATAGCAACATACTAAATGATCGGGTGCTAAGCTAATGGGGTCATGTCAATCAGATCATTCAACTAATGATGTGACCTCGTTAATCAAATAACAACTCTTTGTTCATGGTTAGGAAACATAACCATCTTTGATTAACGAGCTAGTCAAGTAGAGGCATACTAGTGACACTCTGTTGGTCTATGTATTCACACACGTATTATGTTTCCGGTTAATACAATTCTAGCATGAATAATAAACATTTATCATGATATAAGGAAATAAATAATAACTTTATTATTGCCTCTAGGGCATATTTCCTTCAACTGTTCCTAGCACGCATCTCTCCTTTCCTTTCTTTTCTCCCGATTGTTGGCATGAGCTGTGAGATGCAGTTGCCGGAAGGTTGTTAACTTCTTTGTGTGTACTCGCATAATAAAAGGATAAACAGATAGCAGAAAACGCTGCGTCTTGTTCTTCTCCTACAATTACCTTGCGCGTCTTCAATAGTTTGGCAAGGACAAAGAGACTCAGATTTGGCAAGCAGCATGTCGTCGAGCTTCTCAATCGAGGGCGGAGGTTAACGTAGACATCGGATCTCGGCCTGGTCGGCTGGTCGCCATCAATTGACAGAATCAGAATGCATAATGTTTCGATTTCTCACCTCACGTGTTGAGAGCCGTCGGGCAGGATGTCCTTGTATTGGAAGAACTCGACGATGTAGTCGTAGACCCAGAGCAGGCAGTCCATGTCGCCTCCTTCTCCACCGGCAGAGGCTCCAGCCTGTGGCAGCTCAAGAAAACGATGCCTGCAAGCAGAGGAAGCAATGGATAATATCAGCGTTCTCCGTTTTATTGGTAATTGACCTTTCCCACAGAAGGACGGACAGGCGTGAGTAACTTACCTATGGCAGCGGCGGTGGAGAAGGACATGTTCTGGCAGCGGCATGAACCTCTACAGGATCATGCTGTTTCGACTTTCGAAGTGCTCGCTCGGCGAGCCGGCCAACATACCACGCGGATGCAGGGTCCCTTCGCCGGTCGCCTCGCACACCAACCACGGCTTTACGGGCCAGCACCACGGCTGCTCTCCTCTCTGCTCTCGCCCATCTCTCTCTTAGCATCTTCCACAAGAAAAGACGTATGGGGATCGGTCTGGCCGGTATATCAGATAGGGCAGGTTTGGAAGGAACAATAACAGGAAACTATGTGAGTCACGGGAGCAATTAATTACGGGATTATTTTTTAGGGAAACAATTAATTACGGGAATCAGATGGAACCAATCAGGAGAGAAAATCGGTGGAGGGAGGAAACAAAATCGGGGGAAAACCGGTGGAGGGGTGGGATGTCGTACGAGAGGGTTGGACGAAGAGCGGGGAACGTAAGAGGGGAAACGGAACACTCCGTTTCTTTTAGGTAGTAGAAAGAGATTAAACAATTAGATACCGACTAAATTATCTCCCTGACTCGAACAACTCCCGTGACAGTACGGATTCAATCACCTGTGATCTCCGATGGATTTAATCCGCAAGACAAAGAAGCGTGCGGCTCATCTGGTGGCCATCGAAGCGCATCCCATTGGGAGGCGAGCTGATCGCATCCGGCAGCGGCAGCGGCAGCAATGAGCAGATCGTTTCCTTCACACATGCATCTAGCACCTCATGCCGCTAGTCTAATCCTTGATCTTGATGTTCCTAGTTTTCTCCAAGCGATCCAAATCCTAGCTGCCGCCGGCCGATGGATCAAAGATCGAGCACGACACGACCGGACTTGATGTTGATTGGAATCAGAGGTCAACGGTTTGTTCTTCAACTTTGTGTGCATGCCGATTCCATGGCTACATCTGTAGCATCTTCCTATCCATTGATCACAGTCCTCTTGCTTTGCTTCCAGATCTGAAGAGCGGCATACGATACGAATACACGACCCCTTCCTTCAAGGAGATGGGCCTCATCGTTTGCCGACGTACGTAAATTCCGTGAACGGAAGAACATTTATGTGCTCCGTGGTCGATTTGCCAGACCTAGGTCGACGTCGCGGCCGCTGTCCAAAGCGAGGAAGAGGAGTGGCCGCATCTGGAAGTGAGGAGGGGAATTCCCACCGCGTCCACGAGCTTGCAGTTTGGGACGCCGCGGGCGATGGCGCCGGTGGAGGAGGTGGACGTCGCCACCGCGCGGTACGAGCCGCTGGTGCTGCGGGCGCCGCGCCTCACGGGGTTCCCACTCAGGGCCTTCGTCTGGCTCCTCGAGTCCCCTCTCCTGGCCCGCTCGTTACCTTCCGTCCTTAAGAAGCAAAACAACATGACGCAGTCACGCAGGTCCTCCCTTCCCTTGTCAGTTTCTGTTTTGTTTCAGATTATTTTGCTTCAGGTGCACTCACCACAGTTCTGGTCTTGTTGGGTGACGAGCGAGCAGATGCTGCAGCGCACGGTGATCCCCGACCGACCAATGTTTTTCCCGGAGTACCCGCCGCAGGGTACGTACGAGAGTCATACCCTCTGTCTGTGTGTGTACAAGCAAAAGCAGCTATGAGAAACTTCTCATTCAGTCAAGTTCTACTGAATTTTGGTCATATAGTTGAGAACTTGAGATAGATGTTCTACTTATTTCATTCAATCAGGTTCTATTGAAACTTTTCACAAAAAAGAAAGTTCTTCTGAAACTGTATAAAGGCACGGAAACATGAATGTTTGCTGCAGAAGCACAACCCCACATGAATAATTTGCTCAGTTTTGTCTACAAAATAATTTGCTCAATTCAGTTACTCAGATGCCGCGGCTGATATTTTCAAGCACCACCATGCTTTTACATTTTTTTGACTGGAAACAGTAAGACTATTTCCTACTGCAGCTTTGTTAATCATGTGAAAGCTATATGCACGGCTGAACAAGAGAAAAAAGGTGTATCATTGTTAACTGCTGCTGCTGCTCCTAATTTGATTTGCCAGAGCCGGAGCAAGGGGTTGTGACCCTGGGGGATGACAGGGACCCTATGGAGAGAGCGGAGGAAGCACTGCAGTGCCTCGCTCCGTATGACCCGTCACAGCGTTTCGCATCGGCCAATGAGAAAAATCCCTTTCTCTACTGGAATATCCTCGACTTTGCACATGCGTGCCAGTCCGGGATCACGACACCATCAGCTGTGAGTAGCTCACTGGAATGTATTGTAAAGAACATTGCTTGCTCTCCTTGCATTTGTGGTGTTAACCTTGACTGTTGGGTAGGTTGCGGAGCATGTCATTGCGGGCGTGGAAGAGTGGAACAATAAGAAGCCTCTGATGCCAATGTTGATCTATTTTGACACTCATGACCTGACGAAGCAAGCTGATGCTTTCACAAAAAGATTTGAGCAAGGTTCACCCCCACCCAACTTTTCTGCTTTATTTCATCATTGTTCAAATGAACGGACATCAGGTGGAAACTCCATTTACCTCTATCCTGTTTTATTGATATGTGTTGCTTCTTGTGCACAGGAAGCCCGATTTCCGTTTTGGATGGGATCTTTTTCGCCATTAAGGATGACATTGACTGCTTCCCATATCCATCAAAGAGTTAGCTCACTCAACTGAAGTAGCCGTTTTTTTGCTGTGTCCGAGAAGCACATTCTATTTATGTTTCTCTTTTTGAATTCAGGTTCGACAAAATCCGCCCTGTGGAGAAAGACGCAGTCTTAGTTGCTCGTTTACGGAAATGTGGAGTGATTTTTATTGGGAAAGCAAATATGCATGAGATAGGCATTGGGGTCACCGGAAACAATCCAAACTACCACACAGGACTAATCCATGGTTTGGCTCACATCACCCTCTTTCTTTTTTATGCTCTGGTCTTCAGAAATCCCGTCAAGATATGTCCTTGATCGCTGGAAAAGAGACAGATTTTGAATGGTTTGATCTATCTGCATAAGCAGAATCTGCTGCACAGGTGAGTATTGGAATGATCGTTCAAGGTATTTAATTTCTGCATTATATTTCTTACAAGCCATTGAGAGTCTGGTTCTTGCTGGATTACCAGGGACATCTAATGTGCAAAGATTTTGTTTGTATTGCAATTGAGACCCATGTGACTCGGAGAGAGGTCAGGGCTCAGGGGCAACCTCTAATTTGATTGTTAATTAGTACAAACGAAGTTCTCTACTTCTTGGCCATTTCCTCAGGTCTTTGTTCTCCTCCTGATTTATCCGAGTCCACTGGGGCTGCTCATGAATTACAGAATTTAGGCTTACAGTAGGATGAACTTTCCTTTAGAATCAATAATAGAAAATTTTGGTTAATAGTATTTTTTAACAGTCAACACCCTATATATTTTGTTTTTCAGATGTTTGGGTCTTGGCCTGTATGCTTTGTTTGCCTATATTCTCTGTTTGGAACCTTCTATTCTCTTTTTGTCATGGTCTGAATTAATGGATTACCTTTTTATCTCTTTAGCAGATAGTTCTCATGTTACAAGGTGTGTGGGCAAACACCGCACTGTAGGCGATCAAGAACTTGCAAGATGGAATGTGTTCTTTTATTCTGGGCTTACAATGGCGAGTAATCAACAGTGAGGAGCATGCAGGTATGGACTTCGTATGAGAGGCTAAGATGGGCATGGCGACATGGATCATGGTAGTTGGTTTTGCTAGATTTCATGCTTCAATCAATCCATGCTATCTCCAGCAATGCATACTTTTTTCATGTATCTCCCAATTGGCTAGAGACTTGGAATAACCAATGGAACTTTCTTCATTTTGTGTTTTCGCTCTTCTCAGATTTTAGACTAGGTGCATAGACATGTGTGCCATACACTGAATTTAGATTTTAGTGGGAATAAATCATTGTGCCATGTTCGGAATTAGAACTACAGAGAAGAAGGAAATTTTGTTGTTAGGCTGCTGTGGTGTTTATTTTTAAATAAATGGCATGCTAACTTGTTGGTTTAACTTAGGTGTGAAGGATAATGTCTCCTCTCCATTGCAACCAATAACTTTTCTCAGATTTGTTCAGTTTGATACAGCTGAACCACAGAAGCAACCAATAGTTGTTTTGTATAACTATGATTGTTCTCAGCTGAACCACACCTGTACTAGCTGAACCAAGGAAGCAACTTATGATCAAATCTGATATGAGAGTGTCAAATGGTTCTGTTATTGTGTTTGTTTTTTAGACAAATTTAATCGTCAACAACATGAACTTATTAATTATTTAATTTCATGTATGGCAAAGTATGGAGTACATTTTTATTATCCGTATTCTACTCTGTACATCTATCTGAATTTATAAGTTATAGGCATTCAACATATTGTGTAGCAAAGACTAGCCTTGCCCTTTTGTTTATTGCTATGGTGTCGATCCTAGACCTAGTGACCAGATCTTAGTCGCTGGTCGGCTGCAGCTTTACTATCTGTTGCAATTGTTAGCGCTGTATGGAACAAAGGAGAGTTCGTTGTGCGGCAGTTCATCATTTGAGTTGCAAAAGATGGCTATTGTTCTTAAAGAATGTGTTATCGAATCGACTTTGGTCACATGCCTGTATATGAACTTGCGTTGATCCGAAAATAGCAAGACTTGGGATTTTATAAGACTAAGCTTTTCCCAACACATAAGCATCAGTGCCTTCACTTGTTTGCACTCAAAGATCAATCTATACCCGTTGACGTGCGTAAGCTAGATAAGCGCGCACATGAACGCTTAGGAGGCGTGCCAATGGCACGCCCCAGTCACTAGTACCCAGCAAAAGGACCTTGCTTCCTTTATGTTAGAATCAGTTTTCTTAAATTGCTGCTTTAATTTTCTATTTGTAAAAGGGTACATGCATTTCCCGGCTTCAACAGGTGCTTCATTTTGCTTCGCAGAAGCCTTGTGTGCTTGGCGTCATATAAAAAAAATTAACACCCCCATTGTTTTCATATGGTTTCTTACTCTTTTATTCATGCTATTGTTTGCTCAGTGCGATACAAATTATACCTGTTTTAGCTCAATCTTCTTTTTGAATGGAGTATACCTTTTTTTGTTATCTTCATTCTGAATACTCCTTATTTTGTAGTTATTTATATTTCCAAGTGGATTATACTTCATTCTAAGTAAACTATATTGTGAAGTATATTGATATAAATAGCATATGTTCCTTTACCCAAAAAAAGAGTCGCAATATGCGGTATATATATATACCCCCATTGAAAAAAAAGAGTGTATATTCAACAAAAGGTATATGCTTCCAGACTAACATAGTAGTAATATATACTACAATATAAAACATGTACATACTCATACAAAAAGTAGCATATAGCCCTTATAAAAAAAGAGTAGTATATATTTGTCTCGCACAAATAGTACATACTTGTATGTAGAAAAAACTATAAATTACAATGCAAATAGCAGTATATATACTCTGTCAAAAAATAAAAAGATTATGTTCTTCCATAAGAAGTGGTATATATATATTCGCATAAAAAAGTATATACATCACGGAAGTTGCCCCAAAGTTGCAAAATATTACCCATCTATGTCACCTATCAGTGATAAAAAAACGTTTCACACAGGGGAATTTTCTGTGTGTGCCGACCCATGCAGTAAGGACCTCGTATACCGTGCTTTGCGCGTTGGGAGAAGATGCAGCACACCCGTTTTGGCTGGCCCGTGTCTGGACAGCCTGTTTTTTAAATTTCATTTTTTTCCTTTTTCGTTTACATTTTTTTCTACTTTAAATAACTTGGGACTACAAAAAAGTTCATTGTGCCCTAGGCCATGGCAAAAGGAGCATTGGGCGAAGAGGAGAGGACAGCTAGCTTAGCAGTGCCATGCCTGCCGGGAATGGAAATCTTCCTGCTTGCGGTCTCTCTCTCTCCCTCTCCCTCTCTCTCCGACGGGAAGATACGCAACATAGTTTCTCTCTTCAGTTTATCAAATAAATATGTTCTCCCAAAAGTGTCTCTCTCTCACGGTTTCCCTCTCCCGTTGTCTTCTTAGGGGGCAGCCCGTCTCCTCATATACCTTTTTTATAAAGAAAGCACCCTCTCCATGTCCTGTAGGGGATTCGAAGGCATAGCGGCAATAAAACCCCATATTTCCAACAAAGTCAATTTTTCTGATTTTACTCATGATGTTTAGGGTTTCCCCTTTTTTATCTTCACTGGCATCTGCCACAAATTAGAAATTGTGCACTCCCTTTTCATTTAAGTTCTAACGTTTTATCCAAGTTAGAACTTGCACTTTCCCACAAAAATAGCACGATATGATTGTAAGCACATAAAGAAAAAATGCCATGATATATTCAAAGAATTGCTTCTCATCTAACATTAAACAAACATGCAAATTTAATACTGAGAGTGAAACCACAATAAAATCAACTCATTCAAAAGTAAAATCTCACTGCAACAAAACATTCAAGCATGAAGATCTATGGCCATTGATCATATCTTCCATACATGAATACAGCAAGTTATAACTATGCGGTCCTTGGTAAGTAGATACATTGCACACAAATTTGCTTCCATTTCTCATGTTGTTCGTTCACATGAAACTAAAGCAGACGACTCCTTGGTAAGTAGATACATTGCACACAAATTTGCTTCCATTTCTCATCTTGTTCGTTCACATCAAACTAAAGCAGACGACAACCTTTATCTGATTACGAAGAAAAAGAATTCACATGTATCAACAATCATGGCTAGTGAAAACTGCACGTCAGTGTACTGAGATGCAGGCACCCAATGGCGGGCAGTGTGGTACAGAGTTGATCGTATGGCAAGGTTAGAAGATATCCGTACGTCCGTATATTTCTACAAAATGTCAAACCTGGCCATGGCCATTCTGCAGGGCATCCTCAGCAAGGTCTAATATCTCTATCTGATTTATGCATTTGATCTGAACCTGCTAGCATCCATCATCGTTGTCATGCCCCCGTGCCCTGCTAGTTACTATTTTGCTACATGACCTGCAAATGGAATCAGCCAAATCTAAGATATCGTGGAATGGAACACCAAACATTTTTCCAAAAGAGCACAAAATGCCAAATTTTGGATTCAAGGAAGAAAGGTCAAATACATGTCCAGCTCCTCTTCCTTTTTCTTGATTTCATGAGACCAAACTACAGGGTCAACATTCTTGGGCAAGGACTCCTGTAGTTGCGAGCTCTCCCTCAGCCACAGCTCAACTTTAGTGCACTCGTTGTCAATCTGGCAGATAAACCGGTCATCAGAAGTGCAAGTAGCAACAGAATTCTATATAGCATGATACTATGCAGTATGCAGACAGAAAGACTAAGTTAAAACAAACTACTGTCAACACTTCGTGTGTTCATTATTAAGTAACCTAGGTTTATTTCAAAAGCTTCATCCCTTTTCTCTTTTGGCATTTGATTATTGTAATTCAAGGAATTACTATAATATACATATTGCAAGGAACATGAACAGTTTCACTTTACAACTTAGATCAACTTATCGCCGTGTTGAGTTAGTACAAACTAGCAGACCACACATAGATATGCAATGACTCAAGTGTTAATAAGGGCACACACAAAAAATGGTTAAATAACTTACAGCATCTCGTTCAGGCGCAGATAATGACTTGGCAGCCATTCTATGGTCAACAATGCGCTTCAGAAGCTCCCTTGTAGCTTCAGCTCTGGCTTCCTCATCTTTACAACGATATTCAATGGGATCTACAAGCTTTAAATATAAAGAGAAACATAAGGAAATAGTCCAACAAAGAGGTGCATAGTCCAAAAACAGGAAGAACACATTGGAATCATCCGTGCATTAACATGGAATGTGCGATACGATGGACAGCAAAAAACAGGTATAAAAACTATACAACTTGAATGTCAGTTAAGCCCAAAGGTGAAGTGATAAATCATGAAATACTATAATGCCAAGGACAAGAAAATACATTGACAAACATATATCAGAAAATATGTATAAGGGGCCATGGATGCAGATAAAAAAAAACATCAAAAGGTACCATTTGTACCTTTTTTAGCTCCTCGAGTTTACTAGTGTAAACTGCTTCGGTCTCATCATCACCTTCTTCATAAAGCCAATCTTCTGTCTGCTGTAGATTAACTGAGATTTCTTCCCTTTCAGAATCAGTAGCAAAGCTCCGGTACCTCTCAGAAAGCTAGAAAACAATTTATCAGAGAACAAAACTTTTAGGTTGGGGAAGGAATTGGGAAAACACTCTCAGACTGCCACCTTATTACGGGTGTCGTACACATAGGATTCCAATGCGTTCTTCCTCTCTTTCGTTCGCTCGACAAGTTTATCCTGATAGGCCAGTTGTTGTTCTTGCTCTTGAGCTTCCAGCAATTCCTGCTTGCTCATTACACCATAAATAGACTCAACAATTTGCAAGTCCTGCCGGTGCATTGGCGGTTCATTTCTCGACTTGTGATCCTGCACATAATAACAGTTGTCACACCTAGTTAGTTGGGCAATAATTGAAAGATGACAGTTGCATCATTTCTCGACTTTTAACACTTTATGCATCTGGTAGGGTATTCCCTCCCCCATTTCAAATACTCAACATACGGTACCTTCTCCCAACCAGCTAAGGATTAACAAGATTATCACAAAATTTAGCACCTTAAATAGTTAAAGTATCATATATATGCCAGTGGATTTGCATATATTACCCACAAAAGGAGTATGCTTGCAAGTTAGTGCAGCACGTTTATTACCAACTTCAACACAGAACGCCAGCTGGCAATTATACGCATATAGAAACTCATGTACTACAATAGTTGTGAAAGTCTGCTGAATTTGCATGCCTTTGGTCATCATACTGCAATTTAGTTAGAGGAACACATGTAGCATAGATCTAGGACCAGGGAGGGCTGGCATAATTCCTTACCATGTTATCATT
Organism: Triticum monococcum; assembly: GCA_034509565.1. NCBI lineage: Eukaryota > Viridiplantae > Streptophyta > Magnoliopsida > Poales > Poaceae > Triticum > Triticum monococcum. Next base: position 706,632,720 of record CM067847.1, read on the forward strand.
GGAATCGAGTTCCATAGAGTCAGCAGAATTTGCATCCCTTTGATCATCGTCAATCAACTGAGGCAGTTTAAAGGTTAGAAAGACAATATTGAACAACTTATAACTAAAATCTGGCAGTGACTATGAAAGTTGACACTTACAACAGCTGATTCCACTGAAATAAGTCCATGGAGATTTAACCGGATTTTTACTTTCACTTTAGATTTTTCACTATGTGCTTGGAAAGGTCCAATCTGCAATAAGGAAATTACAACACTAGAATGATTAGAAGTAATCATGGAAGACATAAACATTTAACAGTAAGCGTAACTTCGTTCAATGCATGTGAGCATATTTCTTGTGCCACGATTCAACTGGCATACATGTTTCATAGCTTTTGGAAGAGGTTCGACATACAAATTATGAGGTCACCGCAGTAGGTAAATGTGCATGTTACATCCTCCTCTCCCAGCCCCTAAAACCCCTAACCCACCCACCCCAAAAAAAAACTTTGTCCCGAACCATGACCTAATATGTATGGAGCTACCACCGGTCCATCCGAAGTTAAGGATTCAAACTGTGGATCCCAGAGTTTCAGGGATAAATAAATAAAATGCGAGAGAGCACAAGACTGATCTTTGAGTGCATTAAGGTCAGTTAGAGTTAGGAACACAAAAGTTATCTAAAATGTTTTTCAAAATGATGATCACTTGATCAGAAACTAAATAACCTGATACTTTGCAGTACAATAAAGGCACCACATGAGCTCTTACAAGACGAAATTTTATGATTTGTTAAGACAGCATGTTAGTGTTTCATGGTCAACTGAAGAGAGGCAGCATTGTGAATATGATGACTTCAATGATGACAGGAAAACATAACAATACTTTTTTGTTGAAAATATGTGTTGCAATCTCTTTAGAGAATGAAGTTGCAAGTTAGTTTCTGAAGAGAATCATTTCGTGATCTATAATATAAATCCTACAGTTCCAATTGTCTTGTTCTAGCACTAATGTTTACAATGGTTCACACTTACCAGGCATACACATTGAAGATATGCACTTCCAAACAAGAGATACTACAAATTGACTACCATCTTTATACTCACGTGTTATGATTGACAAGATTGTTTATCCATTCTAGGAGTATTGTCCATTGCCTACTAAAGCACCAACTAAGTGAACACAACAAGGCGTCTAGATGATAAGGCAGCAGAAGACATGAAAAAAGGTATCTTCTGATTATTGTAATTAACCTGTAAGCAAGGAGTGAAAGCATCAAAGGTTCTACAGAAACAGTGGAGTCATGAAATGAAACAGAAGACATGAAAAAAGGTATCTTCTGATTATTGTAATTAACTTGTAAGCAAGGAGTGAAAGCATCAAAGGTTCTACAGAAACAGTGGTGCCATGAAATGAAACACTGCTGTCTTGGAAGCTATTGTATTTGCACATGGAGATAACAGAGTCTTAGAGCTAAATAAAACAAAAGAGACATCTGGATCAAAAGGGTAAAACATGATCACATTTTATCAGTCAAGAGAGTTAATTGCATACCTCAAAACTACCGATTTGTGTTGAGGTGCCAGGGGGCAGTTCATTCTCATCCACATAAAAAGCATCCAAAGTAAAACCACTGGTCCTATGCAAAGTAATTATCTTAACACTAGGAAGGGGCTGGCCTCTCCGGAACAATGCGTTGCTTGTCAATGCTGATATTGGGCCTTCATTGGTGCAAAATCCTATTGAGGCAGGGATTACATCTTGCACCTGAAATACACCAAATGCAACATTTCTCGGTAAACAGCCAGCAATACAGCATGCTTCAAGTACCACACTAAGCTTATATAACAAGAGACTATACAAGATAAAAGCTGGCAAGCATACCTCATACTCCCGAACACGGAATGTGGGACTAAGCATTGCACACTGCAACGCGCAACCACGAGCCACGCACTCACTGACATTGATTGTGCGACTAGGCTCCCTTCTAAAGAATCCGGCCAGAACTCTAGCAATAGCAGGTACCCGAGACCCTGACCCAACGAGCTCCACAGACTGCAGCTTATCCAATCCAATACCTGAATCTGCCATCGCCCGCTTGCACGGCTCAACGACTCTCTCCAGCAACTCAGCACAGAGCTTCTCGAAGTCTTCCCTCCGGATCATCCCCCTCACATCCTTCTCCTCCATGAGGCACTCTATGTTGACCACCGCCTCGGCGTTCGCGCTCAACACCTTCTTCGCCTTCTCACAGGCGGCCCTCAGCCTCATGCTCGCCTTCACATTACCCACGACATCGATCTTATACCTGTCCCTGAACTCCTCAGCGAAATGCTCGAACAGCACCTCGTCAAAGTCCCGGCCGCCCAGGTCCGCATCGAAGCCGTGCGACAGCACCTTCATCCCGGACGGGTCGAAGGCGACGACCCCGGCCTGGGTGTCGGAGTGGCCGACGTCGACGAAGGCGACGAAGGTGGGGCCCCCGGCGACGCCGAGGTCGGAGCGGTAGAGGCCGTAGCCGAGGGCGGTGGCGGCGAGGTCGTGCATGAGGCGGAGCGGGCGGAGCCCCGCGACGGCCGCGGCGTCGACGTAGGCGCGGCGCTGCGCCTGCGTGAGGTAGCAGGGGACGGAGATCACGCAGTCGGCGACGGGGGCCCCGAGGTCGTCCTCGGCGAGCTGGCGCAGGTAGGCGAGCAGCATGGCGAGGATGTGGGTCGGGGAGAGCGCGATGCGGCGGCCGAGGTGGTCGACGTGGACGCGGGCGCCCCCGCCGGCGCCGGAGCGGGCGACGTCGACGGGGAAGGGGAGGCGCGGGAGGTCGCGGGGGGCGGGGCGGGAGGCGAGGAGGAGGAGGCGCTTGGGGCTGGAGAAGGGAGCGTGGGAGGATGCGGCCCCCGACGCGTGGGCGCCCAGCAGGCGCGCGCTGTGGGAGAAGGCGACGGCGGCGGGCGACTCGCGCTTGGACTCGGCGTTGAGCAGCACGTCGATCCCCCGCTGCCGCGCCGCCGCCGCCACCAGGGTGTCGTTGCCGACGTCGAGCCCCACCACGCTCATCGCGGCGGCGGCGGCGGCTGGCCGGGAATCGGGATTCGGGATTCGATCGACGCGGCGGGGGGGGTCGGGACTCGGGAGGGACTGGGATTTTGGGGGGTGGGTGCGGGTGCGGGTGTGGGCGTGGGGGGTGGTGCGCCGGACCGGAGGGGAGGGGTACGGGCCGCGGGCGCCGGTGTGGGCGAGGACTAGTCTGGACTCTGGAGAGCAGGTGGTGCGGTCGGGTCGGGTCGGGTCGGTTTTGCTGGCCCTGTCACTGCTCTGCCGGGACATGACATGACTGACTCGTCCAATGGAGTTGCTAATCAGTAATCGCCATAATCATCGATTAACGATTAAACAATAATCCATCACATGTTAGTATTGACAGTGTTCTGATGCCATTCATTCAGATAGATGCCTTTGGTTTTGTTCGGGCTAGTTTTGATCTACACTTCCAAGTGCATTCCATTGATCGATCTCTTCATGTCTCTTATCCATCAGCCTCCCAATATTTTTTTTGTTCAGCAGTTTAAGACTGCAGAATGGGTGGATCAGATGGTTAATTAAGTTCAGGAAGTGCATCCTGGATTACCCCCCTTCACGATTGGAGTCCTTGCCACATAACCTTTGCGTTTGAGCTCTGTTTACTGGTATTGATGTACTCCCTCCGTTCTGATTTACTCGTCGTGGTTTTAGTTCAAGAGTACTAGATACGGTAATATGTCAAAGTTGAAACAAATACATGAGTACAGGAAAAACAGATTAAAGAAGTACTGTTGTGAATTATTTTTTCATAATTCTAGAAGATGAACCCTGTGGCAGTATGTGTATCTATCCTTTTTTTTGTGGAAAGTATGTGTATCTGTCCAACCCATAAGTATTAGGCATGGACAAACCTAAAATGTAATTTGTCTTGATGCCAAATCAAACATATCACCTTAGGTTTGAAAGATAATTGTCCTGGATGCTCATAATATTTGTTGTGTCATGAGATACTTAGTCATTTGTAGCTGCCCTGTATCAAAACCATGGTCATGGGTCATGCAGTCTAGGCCCCAACAGATTCCATTTATTCTTTTCTCGTTCATGGTTATCAATGTAGTACTCCCTCCATTCTAAAATATAATGTGTCCACGCTTCCCGAGGTCCAACTTTGACCATAAATTTAACCAACGAAACCGACTGCGACGGTATAAAAAATTATATAATTGAAAACTTCTTTTGAATACGAATTCACTGGTATAACTTTTGCTCCCGACGCAATCGGTATCGTTGGTTAAATTTATGATAAAAGTTGAAGCACGTAAATAGAGCAAGCACTATATTTTGAAACGGAGGGAGTAGTTCATAGAGGGTAGGGTGCCCAAAAGTATATGTATAGTTAACTTACGTGTGATCATGTACCAATTTTTTGATAGACACAAATGGAATCTGTAATATTATATCCTATTTTTACCAGTTTGCTTATTAATGCGTTTCTATCATGTAAATTCTGCAGGGAAGTTCTACTCTGCAGTGCTCTTTGCCATTCGTGGCTTCCTATGAAAAATATGTCACTTAATTGAAAGTATGTCAAGAGAATACCTTATATGATTATAGGTTAGTTGCTTCCAAGTGATTGTTGTTTTTAGATACATGGATAATGTCGATCTCGGAGCTTATATATGTAAAAGTTATCATGCTCTTTTCAGACAATTGCTTTGAGACAAAAGGAATTGATATTTGTGTTAGCAGGAAGAAGGGGAGGAGAAACTGGTACTCTTTTGTTCAGATAATCTTCAAAGGTTTTATTATTCTAATATTGGAGCTTCATCACTCACTGTCAAGTGTAGCAAGTTACTACAATGGCCATGTTTCGTTTCTAGTTTTCATGATTTGTTGAGGTCTCTCAGTAACTATGTAGATACGAAGATTGATTTACCCAAGTGGGTCACCAGCGGCTCGAGCTGTTGTCATGGGAGAGCCATCCGCATGGAAGGGATCTTGATTAGCCGAGCTCCTCGCCGATGCCTTGTCATGCAACATGTTGTGCAGATTGATAATCGGGGAAGACGATTCTGACAACCACAACGAAGCATGGATGTGAGGAGAACCAGGTCCCATCAAGGGTGCCAATTTGTTTGACATGAGAAAAAAAAATCTTAGAGTACCCCCAACACCCATCGCACGAGGTTGCCAAAGTTATTTAGTCCAGACAAAACAAACGGCAACACGGTTGCACGTACACACAATCCTTCAGCAAGATGGAAAATGACAAGGCGCCGACGCGTGGTGGATGAAGAGGTCGGGCATCACGGCGGCATGCCCGAGAGGAAAGGGGGAGGTGCCGATGTGCGAGAGGATGCCAACCACATTGTGAGAAGGGATGAGACCAACAGAAAATATCTTCCTTGTCAAAAAAAACATGAGACGATGATTAACCGGGAGTTCCGATAATTAAAGAGGTGAAAATGTTTTCATTAAATTAAAAATACGTATTTTTTGATGGTAAAATTTTCAGTCAAATCTTATTTAGAAATCAATAAGCAAATTTATATGATATAGCAGCACTAATTGTTTGACTGGAATACATTCTTTGCATCCTACAATTTTATTTTATTTTGAGAAAATTCTTTGCATCCTACAAAACTCAGCTTTTGAGGAAAACTTTTTTTAGATTTTTTTTATACCCTGAGGCCTAAGCGCTGGCCCTTCAAGCCCAGCCAATGTGGTAACCCTAGGCAGGCCCAGGCCGCGCGCACAGAAAGACGATGGGCCTTGCTCCCTCGGCCGCCCTAGGCAGGCCCAGGCCGCGCGCAAGAAAGACGACGAGCCGCCGCCGCCGCAAACTCTGTCTTCGGCCGGAGAGGAGGAGCGACGGCGGCATCAACTCCGTGAACCAGGTACGCCCGCCCCATCAGCTCATCGACCCCAACCCAGAAGCTCGGACTGACAGACCTCCGATCCACCCGCAGGTCCGTCATGTCGTCGTTCGCCGGCGTATCCGCCCTGGCCGACGGCGGGCTGTGCCCGGCCACCGAGTCGTTCGTGGACACCGACACGTACTGCGGGTACCACCTGCTGGTGATCCAGGACTACCGGCGCACCAAGCAGGAGGCGCCCACCGGCGACAGCATCACCTCCCGTCCTTTCACCGTCGGCGGCCACGACTGGTACCTCCGCTACTACCCCAACGGCGAGAACCAGAGCTGCACCGACTACGTTTCCCTCACCGTCTCCCGTCTCCACGACGACGAGGGGGCCGGCGAGGTCGTGGACGCCAAGTTCGGGTTCAGCTTCGTCGACCAGGTCGAGACTCGAGATGCAGAATCCGGTGTACATCCGTGAAACCGAAACGTGCAGCTTCCCCTTCCCCGGTTCTTCGTGGGGCTGCGACAAGTTCGTCAGGAGAGACGCCCTCGAACGATCGGCGAACCTAAGGGGTGACTGCTTCACCATCCGGTGCGACATCATGGTTGTCCGCGACACCAAGGGCGGCGGCGGCGAGGCGCTCCTGCCCGACATACACCGGCATTTCGGCGATCTCTTTCAAACCAATCTGGGTGCTGATGTGACGTTCGAGGTCGGTGGCGAGACGATCGCTGCACACAGATGCGCGCTTGCAGCCCGATCTAACGTCTTCAGGGCACAGCTCTTTGGCCCCATGAAGGAGGGCAGTACTACTACTACTACTACATCTAGTGTCATAGAGATCAAAGACATGGAAGCAAACATATTCAGGGCCTTGCTTAGCTTTGTCTACACGGACTCATTCCCTGCGATGCACGAGGACAGCATGGAGGAGGATGAAATGTCACACGTTGTGGAGCATGGACAAGGAGAGGAAGCTGCAGAAGACAAAATGCCAGAAGCTGCGGAACAAGGACAAGGAGAGGAAGCAGTAGAGGATGAAACGCGCGTGCAATGGCTGCAGGACTTGTTTGTAGCGGCAGACAGATATGATTTCCAACGGCTCAAGTTCATCTGTGAAAAAGAGCTATCTGAGCTCATTGGTGTCAGCTCGGTCGCGTCCACCCTTGCTCTAGCTGAGCGGCACCACTGCCGCGGATTGAAAGAGGCGTGCATTGAGTTTATCCAAGCCCAGTCTCCCTCATGTTTGCAAACAATAATGGCGACCGATGGCTGGGAGCATATAATCGCGACCTATCCCTCTGTTTTGAACGAGCTCATTGCCGAGGTTATTGATTTGAACCAGCAGACTCTATCACTCTTTAGTTAGATCTGAAGTGATGCTGCTATGCATATGTGGGATCCTCTAGGCTAGAGAGATCGTAGTCCATGTCTCTTTTTTTTTATCTTGTCATCTATATAATTTGCCTGGATGCTGAATCAGAAAAATCCCAACATATAGGCAAATTGTCCCTTCATGGAATGGATGGTCAGTAAATTCAAATGTCGAGTGCAAATTGATTTGGCATTGCAGCAGTGTGAAACTTTAGTAGCTACTACATATTGTTGCTTTCGTAGCAGTTAAGAAGAATAATGTTGATGTTTATGGTTAGGCATTTTATGAACCTAGATTTAGGCGAAAGAATTTGGAAGATAAGATAGATCACCCAAGCATACCGGTTATGTGACAGCGATAGTGTGAAATATTGGTCCAGCCATATATTATGGGACGGAGGGAATACTAGTAACCTTCTCCTGGGTGCTTAGTGTTCTCCTCGGGCGGCCCATTCCCACTTGAGAGGAAGGTCGGTGCTTGGAAATTTGCAGAGTCAAATGTTTGTAGTTGTGCCCTGTACCCAAAAGGATGACTCCATCTGGTGTATTTTGAAACACTAGAGATGATTGCTGTCAATTTCGGCGACGAAAAGATGGGGTAGGCTTTGAGTGCATGGACATGGGCTATATTTTCTTTTCTGTATATACTCATAACAAATATATTTTCTTCAAATTACTTGAAGCTTTGCTTGTGTTAACACAGGTACGCAATTAATTCCAAGGTAATGAGCATGTTGGTGTCTGTCAGTTTACAGGAAACCAGAGGATATGAATCATCACCCTATCTGCTTGCATGTTCCTGAAGACTCGGTATAACTGCTCTTAGTCCTTTATCCCTTCCTGCCCTATTTTCACATCTCAAATCAGACACATAGGCATAAACTTCACCAGAGGAACGAGGATATGATGGAGCACATGACCGATCATCGACACCCCCCATGATCCAGCAAAGAAATTACCCACTTATGCCAAACAAAACCAAGCACTGCACTACACTCTACAGCACTCAGAACACAATGCTGGTGTGCGAGCACCATTTCGAACATGCCTAAGATTGTTCCGCAAAGCCAGAATGAAGCAGCACAGATAATATGCAACAGCCGACGCGTGTCGACTCAATTTATGTTTGATACGCTTCACCATACGTACAAGATATCCATACGCGGGGAGCACAGTCAATGACTAGGCTACATTTTATGAACTAACAGGTTCCTTGCCAAACAAGGAGGCATCAGCGAAGATTTACAAAAAGAAAAAGAAAGGGCGCGACAGATAGCATTTGCACCAGCACACAAAAAAGGTAGGCATGGTGACGAATCCCTGGCAAGGACCCTGCTTGGGCTTGTATCGCCTGTCAAGAATCAAAGTTCGTGTGGCCGGCCTTCTCTAGATGACTTGATTGACCCCCCTCATGGCTTATGGCTTTGACCTTTCTTATCCTTCGGCAATGAACCAACCTCAACTGTGCCTTGCTCGCTTTCGGATGCATGAGGATCTGTTTCTTGTTCGATGGGGAGTGTCCTCTTGGAGCCCTCAAGTGCTACACCCAGAACAATGTTATCTTCCAGGCCAGGTCTAGATTCTTTCTTAGGATTAGGAAGAGAAACTGACCCATCTCCTTGTCGCTCTGTGGCCTCGGATCCTCGAGACTCCCCTTTACCAGCCAGAGATGCTTGTGTTGACATCCCATGATCATTCTTGCTATTCTTCGTTTGACCATCTTCTGACACCATCTTTTTCTGTTCCTTCTTGTCTGAGTTGCTTACACTAGCACTATCTGGTGAACCTACCCTGGTCTCAGCCGATGCGCTTGTCTTGACTCTCTGATCTTCACGTGAGGTTGATCTAGATTTAGGCTTGCCTTCACTGACCTTTGCAGAGGTGTCAATCAGAAGTGGACGGCCACGTACACGAGTGTACATCTCCTCTCCAAAAGGAATGTTATCTATGTCTGCGTTGCCATATGATTTCTGGACCGTTCGAGTTTGGGTGGCAAGCCTTGCCCTGTGATGGCCAATTATTCTAAGAAAGTCCAACAAAACTTCCTCCTGTTGTGTATTGGAACATCAAAAACATTGTATAAGTGTTCCGAGTGATTTCTACTCCCTCCGTTCCAAAATAGATGACTCAACTTTGTATTGGAACGGAGGGAGTAAATGCTGATAAAATAAACACACATGGTGCAAAAATGGCTTCTATGCTTCTCCTGTCAAACTTCATCTACAAACAAAATGAAAGAACTCCTATGTAGTCTTCCCTATTAATATCAGAGAGGAAATGATAAATGAAGTAGTACCACATAGTGAACAGATGAGGGGTTCAGAACTCATTTGGAGTAATCACTGATGCTATGCATAGATTCATGCAAATATCATGTGGGTGTTTCAAATTTAAGGCTCAGGGTTGAAGTCTTCACAAAGCAGGATGACAGGTGGACAACTGCAACGTCCCCATAGCAACCAAACTTTACAGGGAGGACCAGAACCAAACAGATCAGCAAGGTTTGGCGATTGGCTCGCAATATTATGTGCAATAATCATGCTGCATGTCTCCATGATTTTTATCCCATTTTTACCAAGTTTACGCACATATCCAGTTCAAAAATAATAATTACGCACCATATCACTTCTATGTGATATTTGTTTAGATTTTTTAGTAGCACATGGCTCACGACACTAGTTGATGCTATGAATTTTAGTGTACATCGGAAAAAGTAGAGCCAGCTGCAGTTTTTATACTCTGCTCATTATCAACTTGTCATCCTGATTGGTGTTTCAAGGCAGTTATATGTATTTTTGTTTCATGATTAGGAAAAATGATTCCATGTGGTTTATCACTGGTTTCCATAAGTAACTGGTCAAAATCCAGTTCTCGCCAACTGGTGAGAATCAGACTCAATGGATCAGAATGTTTTGTACAGCTGATTCTATTTTTACGAACACTACCGAGCTAGAAAATAATGTTCTCGACAGAACTTGTACATTTTAGCACAAAACATGCATATGCCAAACAAAATATGTGCCCGTTATCTATTGCGAGCAGAATATATAGCATACTATACAGATATGTTACCTGGACATTCAGATACTCCTCAAGATGTGAAGTCTTCACAAAGCAGGATACGTAAATCTGCAGGACAAACACAACAAAATGATACCAACCTTAGATATTTAGGAGTTCAGGACTGATGTAAAATTGGAAGTAATAGAATAGAAGAATGTGTAATATTTCAAAGAATTAAAAAAAATAGATGCATGGGCATGAAATGAAAAATCTTGACACCAGTTAAACGCAAAGGCAAGAAAGTAGATGTGAAAATAGAAAGGAAAAGAAACAACTACCCACTAACATACATTTTTTTTACTACCTACATACATCTTCCATAAAACTGGACAACTTACACGTTAGGAGTTTAATGATTTTCATGCTGAAGTGTTGCCGGTGTAAAATTGATCGGTCTGTTCTAGATTTTGCACTAAAACTATAGCTGCAAATTTTGAGGAGAGCTGAATGAAATTGAATAATAGCCTATTATCACAGGGTTTTGATCAGTTTCTAGCTTTAGTAATACTACCTCTACCAAAATATAAGACATTTTTGTAGGTTAAACTAGCCTACAAGAACGTCTTATATTTTGATACGGAGGGAGTAGTAGGGAGACACCTACTGAGCATATTTTAAACAAGGTAAACAACAAGGACACTCTGGCCAGTGGCCAACCAAGGTGTCCCACACTCATGATACAATGTTTCAAAACGGGTGATCATGCACTAGCATTTACATTTAAAAAACCGAATTACTTATAATAAATAAAGTACCATGAGAGCTTGGGTCGTTTCGTCAATTTTCTCAAAAAATACTCTTCTATGTAGCCTCTGTTGTTCTATATTCTGATTTTTAGCCAAGACTTTCCTCATGTCTGCAACAATTATCTGCCAAAGGAAAACAGATAGACCGGTTAAAGTTAGGTTACCATATAATGAAAGAAGTAGAAGAGAGAGGTGTAATGTGCGAGACTGATTCAAAGCTGTTACACTGATTTTTCCAGCATCCATGTGGCTTATCGCAAGATAGCTCTTAATACGCCAGTGGCTCCTTCGACTGTTATTTCTCACTATGGACACTGTGAACTTATGGTTAGGAATGTATATAGCTTCTTTGTCGTCACCTCTAAGAACTGTTGGAGACCACATACCAACACGCTGAAAATCAAATTAGTTTAAGTTAGTGTGATGACAAGATGAAGCATCAACAAAATTTGGTATGAGCGTGCAACTAGTATCAGACTATCAGTACATAAAAACAAAACCATGTATCGTGGAAGGAATAACTACATACTCAGATGACTATTGTTTAAATACGCATATAAAATGAAACAAACAGAACAGCATATCCACAGTAAATGAGAAATAGTTCAAGAAGATATCGACCTCAACAACGCCAGTGATCTCAACACCATCTATGTTTGCAGTGATCCATTCATTCACAATAAATGGGCGTGAGGCGTTGATCATAACACTCGAGATGAAGTTAGTCAAAATCTGCAACGAATTGGGATAGCTATTAGCCCTATTTTAGCGCTATCGCACAAGATTATACTATCAATACAAAAGTTCTGTAGTACCTCACGACCAGCAAGCGTAAGCAATACTGTCCCAAAACCTCCAGCAGTTATCCACTTCTTGGTATTGACACCCAGCAACTCCATAAAGAGAGAAACAGCAGCAATCCAAATGCCAGTATAGATAGCTTTCACGGTAAAATCCAAACCCATCTGCAAGAAACAAAGTTCGATAAGTGCTACTACAACACGGAGAAAATTAAGGGGGGAAAACAAAGTTATAAGAAGCAAAATAAAAATAGAGGATATCTTGATTGTACAACTGAGAAGTTTAAATTCCAATCACATTAACAGAGTTCAATTCAAGCTAACAAGTACATGCTGTTGCCATCAGATCTATTTCATAAGAAATATATGCTTGGAATAAAGAGACCATGGAAAACCTTGAAATAATAAATTCTACACTATTTCACGATCATAACACAGCTTCTTTGAGCAAACTACCACATAATCTCCGGCCCACCTGTTTAGTCATTTATGTATGATATACCTAATAAAAGATTTTGATGAGACATGAAAACTGAGAGAAGGGATGCATACATGCATATAAGATGCATGTGTGCTGCATATACAGACATCAGGATGAGTGTGTGCTTGTGTATGCATAATTCTAGTGTACAGAGTACCTAATCAAGTTGCATACCTGCGCTCAGGTCATGCATGCTTGCTTACATGCACCAAGCTGACCGAACATCAGCGGATTCCCTAAAGGCTAAAGGTTGTCCGTTTGCACCCCATGGTTGGGGTACCTATTGCTTGTTCATGAAAAATAAAATGTATTTCCTACATGTTCCTTAAAAAATGGCTTATATCAGTAAGATCGAAATCTAGTTGATAGAACTATAGCAGGTACTCGAATAATGTAAAGAGGTTCTAGCTATATTATAAGAAAAATGATCTTACTTTTTTTGTGTCATTGGGGTTACGTACGTCCACTAGGAATTTATGTACCTGCTGAATCAAGCTAAAAGAAGATAAACCATGTTAGTACTTCCCAGGCTTTTTCATTTAACTCTAGTGAAATGCTGATTCATTAAACTATCAAACAATCAGCAAGCCTGAGAATGTATCATGTGCACCTTGTAAGAACATATGCAATAGCCAGGACGGTCGATAAAGATCTCACAAAAGTTACAAGGCGCGTTTTAACAGCTTGGCTTGCTGATGAACGTAGCACAACTGGATCCAAACCCCTGTAAGGCCGTGTGTGAGCAAAGAACAGAAATAAAAAGGAAAATCTGCAACTGATACACAGCTAAAAATTCTGAGGCTGCAACATCGATCAGCTAAAAATTCTGAGGCTGCAACATCGATCAGCTAAAAATTCTGAGGCTGCAATATCGATCAGATAGGAGTACACTGCAAGAGAACATCACTAAACACTGTTGTGATTATACCTGCAGATTAGCGTTGCTCCTGTCCAAAGAAGCAAAGGTTGAAGGTACGACCTAGAAATTAGGTATGCGGGGCTCTGTTTCCAGTTTCCTCCGTGCTGCAAGGTATTACAGAATGTTCAGTTATTTTTAGCTCGTCATAATTAAGTAAAATATAAATATGGTCGCATATAACGGAAGCATACATCAATACGGTTTCTAATGTCCTTCACTAGAGGCAAAAAGCCCCATAGGGCAAAGACAATTATTCCAACTGCAGGTGTCACAAGGGCAGTGACAGGATTTGCAAGTAAACTGTCACACGACCTGTCAAGGGGGAAAAAGGGCTATTAAAATAGGAAGTCGAGCATAAATTGATTAGCATTTGCATATAAGATGGTATAGCAATAACCTCAAGAGAGAGAGAGAGAGAGACAGGGTAAATAAGAGTCCATTGAATTCGCTACAGAATTTATCCAGCTGGTGACTACCATCATCAATCATAAAGGTAAGTTCCATTTAAGATTACTAACCAAACTATCTTGGCTAACATGTATGCAGCTTAATTCATAATTTTTTTTTATGTCCCGCCATATCGATGCTGCCATATCGAAAGGCAGCAAATCAGTAACCTGTAATACTGAGTTGAAGAAGTTACTGAAAGGCTTAGTAAGTGCAATAAGAGTAGCTAGTGAGCAACCACTGAACAAATCGTCTGATTGGCATAGTGTTACTAAGATACTTCAGTACCATAATACCCACCAGCAGTATATAGTGTAGATAAGATGTTAGATATTCTGGTTTACAAAAACTGAAAGGTCCAGATTGGTGCTGCTGGCAGTATGTGTAGTCATCAATGCGAACTATCTAAGAATTCAACAAACTTCATAAGTAAATGATGCCACAGGGGGGCTACCTAGCCAATGCTGACGACGTGCTCTTGACCAGCGGAATTTCCTTCCAAGACACTGGCAAAGCAAAAGATTTAGCACCCGAGGCCCTATATCTACAAGGCACATAAAGCATGGGCCTGTAGCTCCTATCCAACACGTTCTGAACCAATAAATCCTGCCCCTGCAAGGGATATTCTGAAGATTTACAATACTAGGGGATATTGCTTAAGGTATACAGTACCGGCACAAAATATATATAAACAAAGTTTATTATGATAGAGCAACAAAAGGAGGTTGCATGATTGAAATGATCTACCATATATTACTGATCGATTATCTAGAAGTTCGAACAAATGGCAATCATCAAATTAGGAAAGAGATTTGTTTAGTAAGGAATTTCAAGATAGGGATAAGCAGACAGCACACTCGAAATAGTTTGACTCTTATGGGATAAAAGTCGAGTCGACAGGTTGATGAGGGTGAATGCCCTATCCACGGTGTGCGTTATCCTACACGCAGGCTATGCCATTGTGAAAGGTTCACAACAAACATTATGGAAGTGTGACACTGTGCGTATAGTAAGCATCACTTTCATGCAGTCAAGCAGAGTACTGTTTCAGATATAGTGGTACATATGTTTTGTACCCAAAAGATACGCCCGCTTCAGTAAAACTGTTGGTAATGCAGATTTTGGAAAAAAAAATTACTCCATATCCCCCTGAAATGATGTTTAAATACCAATGGAGTACGATGTATTAGAAGAACATCATCAGGTAATCAACCAACGCAACCGATGTCTTCATTGGCGCATACTTGCCCGTTGTCGGTAGTTCAACAGTTAGATCTCATTTCTCAAACTATCAGCAGATATGATAAAACATGGTACAAGACCTACTGGTTAAAATACATGTTGCTGAACTTTCAGTGTCCAAAAGCATAGTTCCATTCAAATGGAGTGGCATAATTTTTGTGGGCCATTTCCCTAGAGGATCTACGGTCTATGGAACCATGTGTATGATGTTGCCCAAAGACATTCCTCAAAAAAAATGTTGCCCAAAGACAACTTGAACAGAATATATTAATTTTAAACGTGATTCAGTTCTACATTATTTGTGCTGAGAACATGCAGCAAAATAAATACCCTTGAGGTATTTGGAGTTGTACCTAACCTTGTCTGGTGTCTCTATGTGGAAGAAAAAGACAGGGATGGCTAATTCTGTCTGACATACATTTGTACAGCTTCAAACATATGTTTGCTTCTGCTAAATTAACAAGTACTAGCTTACACTAGGCACAGAGATAGAAGGATACTTCATATATCCAAAATAAACAACACACCGTCAGTTAAACGTCTTCCAGTGATGTAAGACAAAAGCATCACAACACCCATTCTATAAACTATACTATAATAATTAGAATACGTTGTTAGCTTAGCAAGACTGAAAAGAAGGAACCATACATAAGCAAGAAAAGGAAGCGAAGTGGATGGCAAGGAGAGAGAACAACGCTTCTCTGGGCTCTGTAGGGGGGAGGGGGAGGAGAGCAAACACTGATGAAACAGAAAATAAAGAAACTATTGACTACCAAGTAAAGAATGAGCAAGTTGTACTCTAAATTTGTTGATTTGGCTAAATCTGCTGGTAGTAGCCCCTCCCTGGAAGAGGTGGGATGTCATCCCAACTGCCATCTCAAGCAGAACTTAAATGGGATGCAGAATATTCACATCCACTGATTGAGCTGCTATCAGGCCCTCCTAAGTTGGTGGTGCTAGTTTATTAACCCTGAAACAGAAAAATATGCATATGAGTGAGTTTTGTGGCAGGCTAACTCTTACAAGATATAAATAGAAAATGTAGCATGGGACTAATGTTTCCTTTTCTTGGAATGTACAGAAATACCACAAGAGTATATGAACATTTAACTGAAAGCAAGGTATGGCCGAAAGGCAAGCCCCACCCGAGTCCTGCCCACAAAATCAAACCATAGCCCGAGCACAACCCCTAGCCCTACCCACAGCCAACTCAACAAACGCCAGGAACCGTCAGAAATAACCATCCTGCCAGTAATAATAGGAGTGATCTGTTAATAAGATGCTATTATGAATTGGATGTTGTATTGATACAGGGGATCCTTCTGCACCCGGCATTAAGAGCCTGTTCGGCAGCCCTCGGCTCCGCCGCACTGCTCCTGGAGCGGCCAGTGTGGCACCGAACGCGTTAGCTTCACGCTTTCCTCAAAGCGGAGCGGAGCGGCCAACAGGCCATTTTCTCAGAGCGGCCGAAGTGACGCTCCGCGTCTATGTGGAGCAGGGAGTTGAGGAGTGAGGAGCAGAGGGCTGCCGAACAGGCCCTAAAACAAGCAGGTGCATCATGAGTGAAGGAGAAGAAAGGCTGCAACCTATTCCACAATATTTTGGGGCTTAATTATCACCTATTTACAGCTATGCTGCAACAATGGAAACCATTGCAATGCCATTACTACATTACAACCATGTTACTTTGGTGGCAATGGATAACCCGCCCTCGCCCCTCATATCGTCCAATTCAAGAGCCTTCTAGCACTGCCACCGCAATGTCGGAACCAGAACAACACATGACAGATAACAATTTGCGTACAAGACTAGCTAGTTTCCCCCATTTCCCCATTACAAACTGAGGCAATGCTTGGCTCGTTGTTACCAGCCCTAGTAATGCCCTGGCCATTCGGCTCGATTCGCCTGCGAGGGCTGGCATTTGATCCGCTCACGCCCCACAGAATCATGCCACAAATTTCGGCTGACAAATACTTCGATGGCTATCTGTTTCATAACACGGGAGGATCTGGCCGGAAAACGGATAACAGCCTGCCACCAGCACTCCACGGGGCGGGGATTTGGATCGCGGCGAGGGAAATTCCGGAACAGAGCCCCGGGCACGGCCCAATCGACCTAGGGTTCGTCACCGACAGGGGGGATCAATCGAGGCCCGGAGAGAGAGAGAGAGAGGGATCGCCACCCCGCGGCTGCCCGGCAGAGCAGACGAGGAGGGACGAGGGCGGGAGGGGAATGTCCTACCTTCGAGGTGGCGGGGCGTCCGTGCTTCGGCGGGGACAGGGCTCGCCGGCGGGGAGCGGTGGCGGTGGCGGTTTGAGAATGGCGTTTGGGAGGCGGAGGCGGATCACGGTTGCTACGGCTACACTTTTGTCTCTTTTTTTCTTTTCGCTTCCGATGAAACTCTGCGGCTTTGACACCTGTACTTGCGCCGGGGTCCGCTCGGTTGGTGGGGCCCGCCTCGCCGGGCATCTGGTCTGGGTACTCACGCCGCACCAATAGAAAAGCCCCGATGCAACGCATTTGGTGCAATATTGCTGTAAATTTGTTTTCAAGGTTGTGTAATTTTTTGTGGCAAAACACTTGCAATATATGTAATATTTTTTCAACAAATGTGATATGGAAAATCAATGTATGCAGTAAATTGTAAAGCATTGCCCAAATCATTAACCTTTCGATCGGCATCGCCATTTTTGCCTGACTTAGATCGACATGGACACATCCGTTGCAAACAACCCAATTGATCATATTTAATGAGCTTGGTGGGCACCGTGGTTGCTTGGACTCATACCGCGCAGGTAGAAGAGTTCAAGACGAGGAAGAAGGGAAGTCCAGGAAGTAAATGTCGTGCTCTAGTGGAGCGACTAATAAAGAAGAGGATTGGTTCGGTAATCGCCTCCTGTGTCTAACACGTCTGCAACAGGAAACGGTGGGTGTTAGGATTTCTCTTTGCCTCTCGTGTCTATGGCTACTAAGGCGCTTATCTTCTCCAAGCTTCGCCGGTGAGCCTATGGATCCACCTGCATGCAACTCAACCACTCAAGCGCCCGTGGCGGCTAGGGGTGTTGGGGATCGTAGCAGAAATTTAAAATTTTCTACGCATCACCAAGATCAATCTATGGAGTAATCTAGCAACGAGGGGAAGGAGAGTGCATCTACATACCCTTATAGATCGCTAAGCGGAAGCGTTGCAAGAACGCGAATGAAGGAGTCGTACTCGCAGCGATTCAGATCGCGGTTGATTCCGATCTAAGCGCCGAACAACGGCGCCTCCGCGTTCAATACACGTGCAGCCCGGTGACGTCTCCCACGCCTTGATCCATCAAGGGGAGAAAAGGAGGTTGGGGAAGACTCTGTCCAACAGCAGCACGACGGCGTGGTGGTGAAGGAGGAGCGTGGCAATCCTGCAGGGCTTCGCCAAGCACCGCAGGAGAGGAGGAGGACTTGGGAGAGGGGGATGGTTGCGCCAGAACTTGGGTGCAGCTGCCCTCCCACCCCCCACATATATATAGGGGCAAGGGAGAGGGGGCCGGCCCCCTCAGATCCAATCTGAGGAGGGGGCGGCGGCCAGGGGGGTTGCCTTGCCCCCCCAAGGCAAGGGGTGCCCCTCTTTAGGGTTCCCCCAAACCCTAGGCGCATGGGCCCTAGGGGGGAGGCGCCCAACCCACTGTGGGGCTGGTCCCTCTCCACACACAGCCCATAGGGCCCTCCGGGGCAGGTGGACCCTCCTGGTGGACCCCCGGAACCCCTTCGGTGGTCCCGGGACAATACCGATAACCCCCCGAATTATTCCGGTGACCGTATGATGACTTCCCATATATAAATCTTTACCTTCGGACCATTCCGGAACTCCTCGTGACGTCCGGGATCTCATCTGGGACTCCGAACAACATTCGGTAACCACGTACATCTATTCCCTATAACCCTAGCGTCATAGAACCTTAAGTGTGTAGACCCTACGGGTTCGGGAGTCATGCAGACATGGCCGAGACAACTCTCCGGTCAATAACCAACAGCGGGATCTGGATACCCATGTTGGTTCCCACATGCTCCACGATGATCTCATCGGATGAACCACGATGTCAAGGATTCAATCAATCCCGTATACAATTCCCTTTGTCTATCGGTACGATACTTGCCCGAGATTCGATCGTCGGTATCCCGATACCTTGTTCAATCTCGTTACTGGCAAGTCTCTTTACTCGTTCCGTAACACATCATCCCATGATCAACTCCTTGGTCACATTGTGCACATTATGATGATGTCCTACCGAGTGGGCCCAGAGATACCTTTCTGTTACAAGGAGTGACAAATCCCAGTCTCGATTCGTGCCAACCCAACAGACACTTTCGGAGATACCCGTAGTGCACCTTTATAGCCACCCAGTTACGTTGTGACGTTTGGCACACCCAAAGCACTCCTACGGTATCCAGGAGTTGCACAATCTCATGGTCTAAGGAAATGATACTTGACATTAGAAAAGCTTTATCATACGAACTACACGATCTTGTGCTAGGCTTAGGATTGGGTCTTGTCCATCACATCATTCTCCTAATGATGTGATCCCGTTATCAACGACATCCAATGTCCATGGTCAGGAAACCGTAACCATCTATTGATCAACGAGCTAGTCAACTAGAGGCTTACTAGGGACATGGTGTTGTCTATGTATCCACACATGTATCTGAGTTTCCTATCAATACAATTCTAGCATGGATAATAAAAGATTATCATGAACAAGGAAATATAATAATAACCAATTTATTATTGCCTCTAGCGCATATTTCCAACAGTCTCCCACTTGCACTAGAGTCAATAATCTAGTTCATATCGCCATGTGATTAACACTCACAGGTCACATCGCCATGTGACCAACATCCAAAGAGTTTACTAGACTCAATAATATAGTTCACATCACTATGTGATTAACACTCAATGAGTTCTGGGTTTGATCATGTTATGCTTGTGAGAGAGGTTGTAGTCAACGGGTCTGCAATATTCAGATCCCTATGTATTTCGCAAAACTTTATGTCATATCGTAGATGCTGCTACCACGTTCCACTTGGAGCTATTCCAAATTGTTGCTCCATTATACGTATCCGGTGTCTCTACTCAGAGCTATCCGGATAGGTGTTAAGCTTGCATCGACGTAACTCTTTACGTTGAACTCTTTATCACCTCCATAACCGAGAAACATTTCCTTATTCCTCTAAGGATAATTTTGACCGCTATCTGGTGATCCACTCCTAGATCACCTTTGTACCCTCTTGCCAGACATGTGGCAAGGCACACATCAGGTGCGGTACTCAGCATGGCATACCGTATAGAGCCTATGACAAAAGCATAGGGGACGACCTTCGTCCTTTCCTCTTTCTTCTGCTGTGGTCAAGCTTTGAGTCTTACTCAACTTCGCACCTTACAACTCAGGTAAGAACCCCTTCTTTGACTGATTTATTTTGAACTCCTTCAAGAACATGTCAAGGTGTGCATTCTTTGAAATTATCATCAGGCGTCTTGATCTATCTCTATAGATCTTGATGCCCAATATGTAAGCAGCTTTATCCAGGTCTTCCTTTGAAAATCACTCTTCAAACAACCGTTTATGCTTTCCAGAAATTCTACATTATTTCGGATCAACAATATGTCATCCACATATACTTATCAAAAATGTTGTAGTGCTCCCACTCACTTTCTTGTAAATACAAGTTTCTAGCAAACATTGTATAAACCTAAAAGTTTTGATCACTCCATCAAAGCATATATTCCGACTCCGAGATGCTTGCTCTAGTCCATAGAACGATTGCTGGAGCCAGCATACCTTTTAGCATCCTTAGGATCGACAAAACCTTTTATTGTATCACATACAACTTTTTCTTACAAAAACTGGTAAGAAAACTTGTTTTTGACATCCATCTGTCAGATTTCATAATCGAAAAATACAGCTAATGCTAACATAATTCCGACGGACTTAAGCATCGCTACGGGTGAGAAATTCTCATCATAGTCAACTCCTTGAACTTGTGAAAAGACTCTTTCCCACAAGTCGAGCTTCATAGATGGTAACATTACCGCCCACGTCCGTCTTCTTCTTAAAAATCCATTTATCTCAATGGCTTGCCGATAATCGGGCAAGTCCACCAAAGTCCATACTTTGTTCTGATACATGGATCATATCTCAGAATTCATGGCTTCTAACCATTTGTCGGAATACGGGCCCACCATCGCTTCTCCATAGCTCGTAGGTTCATTATTGTCTAACAACATGATATCTAAGACAGGATTACCGTACCACTCAGGAGTAGTACATATCCTTGTCGACCTACGAGGTTCGATAGCAACTTGTGAAGGAAATATGCCCTAGAGGCAATAATAAAGTTATTGTATATTTCCTTATATCATGATAAATGTTTATTATTCATGCTAGAATTGTATTAACCTGAAACATAATACATGTGTGAATACATAGACAAACAGAGTGTCACTAGTATGCCTCTACTTGACTAGCTCGTTGATTAAAGATGGTTATGTTTCCTAACCATAGACATGAGTTGTCATTTGATTAACGGGATCACATCATTAGGAGAATGATGTGATTGACTTGACCCATTCCGTTAGCATAGCACTTGATCGTTTAATTTGTTGCTATTGCTTTCTTCATGACTTATACATGTTCCTATGACTATGAGATTATGCAACTCCCGTTTACCAGAGGAACACTTTGTGTGCCACCAAACGTCACAACGTAACTCGGTGATTATAAAGGTGCTCTACAGGTGTCTTCGAAGGTACTTGTTGGGTTGGCGTATTTCGAGATTAGGATTTGTCACTCCGATTGTCAGAGAGGTATCTCTGGGCCCTCTCGGTAATGCACATCACCTAAAGCCTTGCAAGCATTGCAACTAATGAGTTAGTTGCGAGATGATGTATTACGGAACGAGTAAAGAGACTTGCCGGTAACGAGATTGAACTAGGTATTGAGATACCGACGATCGAATCTCGGGCAAGTAACATACCGATGACAAAGGGAACAACGTATGTTGTTATGCGGTCTGACCGATAAAGATCTTCGTAGAATATGTGGGAGCCAATATGAGCATCCAGGTTCCGCTATTGGTTATTGACCGGAGACGTGTCTCGGTCATGTCTACATTGTTCTCGAACCCGTAGGGTCCGCACACTTAAGGTTTCGATGACAGTTATATTATGAGTTTATGAGTTTTGATGTACCTAAGGAGTTCGGAGTCCCAGATGAGATCGGGGACATGACGAGGAGTCTTGAAATGGTCGAGATGTAAAGATCGATATATTGGACGACTATATTCGAACATCGGAAAGGTTCCGAGTGATTCAGGTATTTTTCGGAGTACCGGGAAGTTACGGGAATACGTATTGGGCCTTATTGGGCCATACGGGAAAGAAGGAAAAGGGCCTCAAGGGTGGCCGCACCCCTCCCCTTGGTCTGGTCCGAATTGGACTAGCCCCCCTTCCTTCCTTCTCCTTTTCCCTTCCCTTCCCTTCCCTCCTACTCCTACTACTTGGAAGGGCTCCTAGTTCTACTAGGAAAGGGGGAATCCTACTCCCGGTGGGAGTAAGACTCCCCTAGGGCGCGCCATAGAGAGGGCCGGCCCCTCCCCTCCTCCACTCCTTTATATATGTGGCCAGGGGGCACCCTATAGACACACAAGTTGATCTTCGTGATCGTTCTCTTAGCCGTGTGCGGTGCCCCCCTCCACCATAATCCTTGGTAATATTGTAGAGGTGCTTAGGCGAAGCCCTGCGACGGTAGAACATCAAGATCATCACCACGCCGTCGTGCTGATGGAACTCTTCCCCGATACTTTGCTGGATCGGAGTCCGGGGATCGTCATCGAGCTGAACGTGTGCTAGAACTCGGAGGTGTCGTAGTTTCGATGCTTGATCGGTCAGGCCGTGAAGACGTACGACTACATCAACCGCGTTGTGCTAACGCTTCCGCTTCCGGTCTATGAGGGTACGTAGACAACACTCTCCCATGTCGTTGCTATGCATCACCATGATCTTGCGGGTGCGTAGAATTTTTTTGAAATTACTACGTTCCCCAACAGTGGCATCCGAGCCTAGGTTTTATGCGTTGATGTTATATGCACGAGTAGAACACAAGTGAGTTGTGGGCGATATAAGTCATACTGCTTACCAGCATGTCATACTTTGGTTTGGCGGTATTGTTGGATGAAGCGGTCCGGACCGACATTACGCGTACGCTTACGCGAGACTGGTTCTACCGACGTGCTTTGCACACAGGTGGCTGGCGGGTGTCAGTTTCTCCAACTTTAGTTGAACCGAGTGTGGCTACGTCCGGTCCTTGAGAAGGTTAAGACAGCACCAACTTGACAAACTATCGTTGTGGTTTTGATACGTAGGTAAGAACGGTTCTTGCTAAGCCCGTAGCAGCCACGTAAAACTTGCAACAACAAAGTAGAGGACGTCTAACTTGTTTTTGCAGGGCATGTTGTGATGTGATATGGTCAAGACGTGATGAGATAAAAGTTGTTGTATAAGATAATCATGTTTTGTTGAAGTTATTGGCAACTGGCAGAAGCCTTATGGTTGTCTCTTTATTGCATAAGATGCAAGCGCCAAATAATTGCTTTACTTTATCGCTATGCGATAGCAATAGTTGCAAGAGCAATAGTTGGCGAGACGACCATGTGACGACACATTGATATAGATCAAGATGATGGAGATCATGGTGTCATGCCGGTAACGATGGAAATCATGACGATGTTTTGGAGATGGAGATCAAAGACACAAGATGATGATGGCCATATCATGTCACATATTTTGATTGCATGTGATGTTTATCTTTTATGCATCTTATTTTTCTTAGTTTGACGGCAGCTTTATAAGATGATCTCTCACTAAATTTCAAGATAAAAAGTGTTCTCCCTGAGTATGCACCGTTGCCAAAGTTCGTCGTGCCCAGACACCACATGATGATCGGGTGTGATAAGCTCTACGTCCATCTACAACGGGTGCAAACCAGTTTTACACACGCAGAATACTCGAATTAAACTTGACGAGCCTAGCATATGCAGATATGGCCTTGGAACACTGAGACCGAAAGGTCGAGCGTGAATCATATATAGATATGATCAACATAATGATGTTCACCATTGAAAACTACTCCATTTCACGTGATGATCGGTTATGGTTTAGTTGATTTGGATCATGTGATCACTTAGATGATTAGAGGGATGTCTATCTAAGTGGGAGTTCTTAAGTAATATGATTAATTGAACTTTAATTTATCATGAACTTAGTCCTGGTAGTATTAGCATATCTATGTTGTAGATCAATAGCTCGCGATGTTGCTCCCCGTTTAATTTTTATATGTTCCTAGAGAAAACTAAGTTGGAAAATGTTAGTAGCAATGATGCGGATTGGATCCGTGATCTGAGGATTATCCTCATTGCTACACAGAGGAATTATGTCCTTGATGCACCGCTAGATGACAGACCTATTGCAGGAGCAGATGCAGACGTTCTGAACGTTTGGCTAGCTCAATATGATGACTACTTGATAGTTTAGTGCACCATACTTAACGGCTTAGAATCGGGACTTCAAAAACGTTTTGAACGTCATGGAACATATGAGATGTTACAGGAATTGAAGTTAATATTTCAAGCAAATACCCGAGTTGAGAGATATGAAGTTTCCAACAAGTTCTATAGCTAAACGAGAAAGCTATATTCCCGCCGTCCGAATTTTTGCAACAGATCCGAACGATGTCGGAGCCGTTGGATCGTGATCGCCTGGCTATTATTTTAGGTAGCGATTTGCGTGGCGGGACATCTGGGCGTTGACCACGTTTTACTGGAAGGTTGCCGTTTCATGTTTTGTCGGAGGTCGCCGGTCGCTGCGATTTTAGCAGGGGCTTTTAATGGGAGGTTGCCGTGATTTTTGGGCGTTACCCATTTTCTCTCTCATTGTTGCACTTTTTTTAAGCCAAAAAATTACATTGTGAACAGGATTTGAACTCTGGACCAGTACATGATACAAAGAGGCACTAGCCACTATGCTAGCACAACCTTTGACGCATTTTTGAACTAGTTTTCTAGTTTGTACGCTATACAGACAACAAATTTCCTTTGCCATTCAGAGTTGATCCTGATTGCTAATAAACAGAGCGAAGGATCCACCTTATCGAGACTTTGTACCTACACAAATGTTGATCCAAACAAATTATTGAAACATACCCGTGGTAATTTTGATATAAATCACATGGTAATTTACTTGACGTAGTCACAAATTACATGCAAGCACTGAGGTTACTTTCACTCGGGAGAAATTTTTATTGAACATTCGTTTTTTTATATATTTTCGTAAGCAGACGATGATGAGGATTCGTAAGAAATAATCTTAGATCAAGAAAAACAATGTTCAATCAATTCTGAAAACATGTTTCAGCGTGTACTTGATTTGGGAGGAGTTGAGTACATTAGGAATGTCCAACGCCCATCCTCTTCTGCATCAATTTTGAAGAGTGACAAGATCCACCATCTCACAACATAGTTACTATGCGCTATAGTTACCAACGTGGTTATTTTGTAGTTATCGGGCTAGATGTACTATAGTTATCAACATGGTTATTTTGTAGTTATCAGGCAAGATCTACTATAGTTATCGGGCAATATCTGCTATAGTTATCAACATGCTTACTATGCAGTTATCGGGCTAGATGTACTATAGTTATCAACATGGTTAATTTTTGTAGGTATCAGGCTACATATGGTATAATACACCCCCAGTAGCTTATGCGTAAATAGCATGATATTTTACACACCACAGACATGATAACTCATGCGCAAACATTGTGATAACTTTGACAGGGAGAAAAAGTTGAAGACATCACCCGATAGCTTCTAGTAATTAGCATGATAATTTACACAACATAAACCTGATAACTCATGCGCAAATACCGTGATAACTTTGACCCGGGGGAGGAGGTGTTTAAAAACATCACCGACAACTTCCGTCAAATAGCATGATACAGTATGCACCGTATACGTGATAACTTAGGAAAAATACCACAGTAAGTTACGGTCCGGGGTGTTGGGAGGGGATGAAGTTGTTTGAAAACATAACCCCTCCTGATAACTTCCATATAAATACCATGATAATATACGCACCGTAAACTTGATAAATCATGTGCAAACACCCATGATAACTTTGATGGCGGGGGGAGGCAATTGTTTGAAAACATAACCTTGATAACTTATGCGTAAATAACATGGTAATATGCGGACCCCGGGCATGGTAACTCACGCACAAACACCATGTTGTCCATAAAAATAGCTGTTCAAAATGTACCGCGGTTACTCATGTGTAAATAGCATGATAATAGACACACATCAGATCTGATAACTTTACTTAGCCCGGGCCTGATAACTATTTGCATGAAAAAAGTCTGTCAAAGCATATCAACATGAGATCTAGTTTCGAAGGTCTCGTCGTGATAGATACTTTGTGTGAAATCGACTTTTTGATTGGACCAACGATTTGAGCTATAAAACATTTTGAAGTTTTGAACAAGGAGAACTAGGATGACATGAAAAATTTCTTCTAATGCATGCACGCATGTGCTTGTGAATAGAAGGTTGGAGAAACTTTTTCATGCCCCGGTAATTTCTGTGTAAACAACATGATAACTTAGGCACCACAGATATGATAAATTGTGTAGAACATGTGGTAACTTCTGATTCAAAAAAAAGTCGTCGAAACATATCAACATGTGATCTAGTTTCGAAGATCTCGTCGCTACGAATCTTTTACGTGAAAACAGTTTTTTAATCGGAGCGACGGTTTGTGCTACAAAACATTTTGAATTTTCGCATTGGGAAGAATCTTTGATGACATCATCATTTTTGTTTTTTCTGCATGTATATGATTAGCAACTCTAATTAACTGCTAGTGGAGTGGACACGCACACAAAAAGAAATAAGATGAAGATGCATGCATGCAAGCTAGAACGATGCAGCGGGACGAATGGGAGGATCGATCGAAGGTCGTCCGGATTTTCCGAATTTGTTGCTAACCACCAGTCGACTGGTGGTTAGCACAGTCCATAGCTAAAAGATGGAGGAGAATAGCTCAAGCAATGAGCATGTGCTCAGATTGTCTGGGAACTACAATCGCTTGAATCAAGTGGGAGTTAATTTTCCAGAAAAAATAGTGATTGACAGAATTCTCTAGTCACCATCATCAAGTTAGTAGAACTTCGTGATGAACTATAATATGCAAGGGATAACGGAAACGATTCCCAAGCTCTTCGCGATGCTGAAATCGATGAAGGTAGAAATCAAGAAAAGTATCAAGTGTTGATGGTAAACAACACTAGTTTCAAGTAAAGGGACAAAGGGAAGAAAGGGGAACTTCAAGAAGAACGGCAAGCAAGTTGCTGCTCAAGTGAAAAACCCAAGTCTGGACCTAAGCCTGAAACTGAGTGCTTCTACTGCAAAGGGACTGGTCACTGGAAGCAGAACTACCCCAAGTAATTGGCGGATAAGAAGGATGGCAAAGTGAACATAGGTATATTTGATATACATGTTATTGATGTGTACTTTACTAGTGTTTATAGCAACCCCTCAGTATTTGATACTAGTTCAGTTGCTAAGAGTGGTAACTCGAAACGGGAGTTGCAGAATGAACAGAGACTAGTTAAGGGTGAAATGACGATGTGTGTTGGAAGTGGTTCCAAGATTGATATGATCATCATCGCACACTCCCTATACTTTCGGGATTAGTGTTGAACCTAAATAAGTGTTATTTGGTGTTTGCGTTGAGCATAAATATGATTGGATCATGTTTATTGCAATACAGTTATTCATGTAAGTTAGAGAATAATTGTTGTTCTGTTTACATGAATAAAATTACCTTCTATGGTCATACACCCAATGAAAATGGTTTGTTGGATCTCGATCGTAATGATACACATATTCATAATATTGAAGCCAAAAGATGCAAAGTCAATAATGATAGTGCAACTTATTTGTGGCACTGCCGTTTAGGTCATATTGGTGTAAAGCGCATAAAGAAAATCCATGCTGATGGGTTTTTGGAATCACTTGATTATGAATCAGTTGATGCTTGCGAACCATGCCTCATGGGCAAGATGACTAAGACTCCGTTCTCCGGAACAATGGAGCGAGCAACAGATTTGTTGGAAATCATACATACTGATGTATGTGGTCCGATGAATATTGAGGCTCGTGGCAGGTATCATTATTTTCTGATCTTCACAGATGATTTGAGCAGATATGAGTATATCTACTTGATGAAACACAAGTCCGAAATGTTTGTGTCCGAACATCATAACCATACTTTATTAGATATGGTGCGATCTATGATGTCTCTTACCGATCTACCACTATCGTTTTGGGGTTATGCATTAGAGACAGCTGCATTCACGTTAAATAGGGCACCATCTAAATCTGTTGAGACGACACCGTATGAACTATGGTTTGGCAAGAAACCTAAGCTATCGTTTCTTAAAGTTTGAGGTTGCAATGCTTATGTGAAAAAGTTTCAACTTGATAAGCTCTAACCCAAATCGGAGAAGTGCGTCTTCATAGGATACCCAAAAGAAAATGTTGGGTATACCTTCTATCACAGATCCGAAGGCAATATATTCGTTGCTTTGAATGGATCCTTTCTAGAAAAGGAGTTTCTCTCGAAAGAAGTGAGTGGGAGGAAAGTAGAACTTGATGAGGTAATTGTACCTGCTCCCTTATTGGAAAGTAGTTCATCACAGAAATCTGTTCCTGTGACTACTACACCGATTAGTGAGGAAGCTAATGATGATAATCATGTAACTTCAGATCAAGTTACTACCGAACCTCGTAGGTAAACCAGAGTGAGATCCGCACCAGAGTGGTACGGTAATCCTGTTCTGGAGGTCATGTTACTTGACCATGATGAGCCTACGAACTATGAGGAAGCGATGATGAGCCCAGATTTCGCGAAACGGCTTGAGGCCATGAAATTTGAGATGAGATCCATGTAATCCTGTTCTGGCAGTGGTAGTGGCCATCGGGGGTGCAAGGTCCTCGATGTAATTTTATTATGTTTGTGGTGCTATGTAATTGTTGTGAACCTTTATAATATATGTGGATCCATTTTCAAATGAAAAACAAAGACTGATGAAGAAGAGATGGGCGTTTGGAACATGGTGTAATATTGAGCTAAGAAAAACGTCGTGGGGAGGCGGGGATGGGTGATAGAGGAACTTCACAGACGTTGATAAGGTCTCCTCCTATGATGTTTCCACGTAGTTGGATTGAGTCTGTGATGGTCAATCCTCTATGTGGCCGATGCGAGAGTCCAGCCAATTAGATGAGTAAGACGCTTTTTATGTTTCCCTCTTTTCCCGTTAGGATCATAAATCTTGCATTTTTCATATCCATATGACCGAGTCCTTAGGTTTCGACTTCTATCTCGGCAGGGGCAGAGCCAGGCTAGCATCGGGCCCCGGGCCTGCTTCGTTGCCACATTGCTACAATGATTAATAGTGATCAACATTGTAACAAACGCCACAGTCAACAAAGGAATAAATCTTCACACCCTGGGCCCGAGCCCCCCCCCCACCCCCCGGCCTGGGTCCTGTCTCCACCACTGTATCTCGGCCTTCCTATTTTAAAATTAAATTAAGGTGATGGCTAACAACTTCCTTGACAGTAGCTTCCAGAGATTAAGGTTGAATATCCTCTTTGAAGTTCTCTAATGGTGAGGATCTATTTAACCACTCTGAACAAATTGGTTCCATTGATTATTGGGTCATGGCAGCATTTTGCATGGTATATAAATTTGCTCGCATGACATGTATTATTGCTTATCCATGTGGTTGGTAGCTTTGCTACTTTTTTTAGAAAAGGAGGATGACCCCCGGCCTCTGCATCTGGGAGATGCATACGGCCACTTTATTGATTATTCTCGAGGACCTTACAAAGTATAACAACAGTGTGCCTGAATCCACCATCTTGGCAACATATGCCGCTACTCCTATCTAAAATGATGAAGGGGTGCTAGCTGGGCCACTACCCAGACCACTCGCCTAAGCCTAACATCAAAAGCCGGAAGCCGAAACACATTCGGAAGCCCCAGCCGAGCCACATACCGGGTCTGGGGCACAATCCGGTCAGACGCACTCGTGTCGTCACCGCCATCTTCCACATGTCCGTCTTCAGATCAAATTGAGGCTTCTACCTTGTCTGGCCACTCAGCCATCGACGTCACCACGACACCAGACAGCTTCGTCCTCCTGCGCGAGTCCATCGCCACACATTGGACGCCGAATCTCCACTACGCCGCGTCGCCGAGATACGCCGCCATCAATGAGTAGGATGAAGCACCGCTTCGCCGAGACCGGCAGGGCTGCTGAAGACCAATCCACTGCCAAGCAACCAAAGCATCACATCCACCCCAAACTCACCACGAACGACACCCCCAAGAGGGTGACGACGCCCGGAGCGCCGCTGTCGCTCGATCCGGCAAGGATTTAGGCTTTCGCCCGGCATACGAGCTGGCCTGGACGGCGCCTACAAGAAGGGTACGGCGCCCTCGGGCGTCGCCGCCGTCGTGACCAGCACTGCTGGCCTCGGATTTCTCCGGAGCCACCTCCCACCTCCAGTCGCCATACAAGTACAACTTCGACAACAAAGGCCGCCCAAAGCAGGACCATCGGAGGCAGCCCTGGTTGAAGTAGACGGAGGCCTTCAGATCTGGATCGGGCGCCGCCGAGACGCCTGCTCCACAACCGCCACCTACCACCGCCTCGCCGCCCCCGCGGCCGAAGAAGAACGGCCAGCACCAACGAGCCAATGGAGTCTCGCCGGAAGGGCCGCCGCCCCAGATCCAAAGAGCCACGCTCACCCATCTCCGAAGAGACGAGCAGCTCGCGCGAAGCCGGCCGCTCCAGCCACCGCAACGAGCACCACTCCGAGGCCCCATCCCAGACCGACCCCCTCCAAGCACTCCAACACCATGATCCAGATCTGACCGCTCCAAGAGGAAGCAGCCCGCCGGACAGAGGCGGGCGAGCAGGGACGGGGACCAACACAGGGATGGATGGAGGAGGAGGTGGAAGGGGTCCCGCCGCCGCCGCGGGCCGGCCGGAGGCCGCCGGCGACGGCGGCGAGGGGAGGCAGACGAGGGTGGCGGCGCTCGGGGGCAAACCTAATCGCCCCCGAGTCGCCTGCGCGAGACGACGCGGGGGTACGCGGGGGTCATATTACCGCTTGTGTTGAAGTACGTGTACATAAGAGTAAAATATAGAGATTCGATAAAACAAGCATATCTTAGTTTGGCATTTTAATATGTTCGTCATGTCTCAAAATGAAAGCTATAAAATAGTTAATTTCATCCTTGTAGAGGGTAGCAAACTTATCGTTTTTTCCTAAAATTTAGCATTTGCTTATAGAATCAAGCATTCACATATACTCCATCCATTTCAGAAAATATATATGGCATCTTTTACAAAAAATCACATGGAAATATAATGTCTTTGTCATACAAAATCAAATCAAAAGTAAACACTTTTGGAACGAATCTATTACACCATTTCATGTCACATAAAGCATGTATTATCAAAAGAATGATCGTAATTTTATCTAGGGAAAATCTTATCTTGTTGATCAAATTACGACAAATATTTCAAAATGGAAATAATATATCTTTTGCTGAAAAAAGTTAACTTCAAATATCACTGCCTCAAAGTTCGTAGCGGCCAAAGTGGTTGCGAGACCACTTGTCCCCCCCCCCCCCCCCCCCCCCCCCCCCCCCCCCCCGCGCGCAAAGTGGATGTGTTGCAATCAAAGTTCTTTTCAATAAGTGACTAGAATTATGTGCCGGCAAGTCATAGTGATTAGTGAGTTATTTCATACCGTTTTTACGGTGAATATGATACGTTCTTAACATATTTGTAACTTCTTTAGTTTTCCGGCTATAATATTATTAAATATGTATTGTTGTATCGTTTATCTAGACTAACATATTAACAAAGTGTGGGTTCAATTTGAGGCCCTCTTTGATTTGCAGGATTTTCAGAACGTAGGAATAGGGAAAACACATGATTTGAGTGGCATGTTCATTTGAATCCTATAGGATTAGCATAGAGTGTTTGATGCCACAGGAAAAACAAAGGAATTATAAAAAAAGATTGGAGTGGATGCTTGATTTCCATTGAAATGTAGTACACTTGATTCCATAGGAAAAAAATCCTATAGGATTCAATCCTTTGAATCAAAGGACAACCAAAGGAAAAAATCCTAAGGATTCTAACCCTCCAAAAATCCTATGTACTTTGAATTAAAGGAGCCCTGAATGTTTTTGGTTATAGGAAAATCTTATCTCTAGACTTCTGAAAATTTCAAGCAAATTGAGATGAAGTCTTTCCACTGAAAGAAAAAGAAAACCAGTGCAGGAAGGCCATCCAAGGGGAGCCCCACAAGGCCCATACACCTTGCAGATGCTGGCATGTGGGCCCCACATGGATCCTCTCCTATGGGGTCTCGTGCCCGTGACTTAAACCCGCAGGGGGTGGGGGTGGGGGGGGGGGGGCGCCTTCATCAACATCGATCTCCACTGCTTCGGTGGAAAGAACTGGGGGAAAAGCATTAGTTGTATTATCTGAAAATGTATTCTTGAAAAGCGAGTCAAAGGGTGAAGTGATCTGGAGGATCCTAGATAAGATTTACCATGTGTTCTTTCGGGAGAGTAGCACCTAGACAATTCTCATGGAAATGACCTATTTATATTACCTACTCCCTCCGTTTCTAAACATAAGGTGTATTGTTTTTTCCAAAAAAGTCAAACTTCTCTAAATTTGACCAAGTTTATAGACAAAAATATCGATATCTAGAATATCGAATCATTATCACTAGATTCACCATGAAATATATTTTATATATTAGTATTGGGTAAAATTGTGTCTACCATAGCTTGCCATAGAACTAGTTAAGTGTCCCTAAACTTTTAACGGTTCAAAAGTTATCAAAATATATGAAATAAATATGGGAGCATCTTTCTAATATAATAAGATGATCCAACGGGTGGATTGTCAAAATATGCATCTGTGTCCTCGGCAAAAATAATAAGCATTTCAGCTCACTGTGGCATAAATATATACTGGACTATTTGTTTTTTTGTCCAGGACACACACAGTTATATTTTTTTAATCTCTCCATTGGATCATGTTATATTATAGGTGTGTTGGTTCAGTATTTTTTTCAGAATTTTTGAAAACTTCTGCACCGTTGAAACCCTTAACTAGTTCTGTAGCAAGCACTTGTAGAAAATCCTCCTCCGTTAGTATTGCAAATACTTATATATTTTGCTGTAAAGTTGGTCAAATGTAGACAACGTTTGACTTAAAAAATCAATACACCTTGTATTTATTAAGAACCGAGGGAGTAGATGCTATCGTATGGTTCTATCTTCCAATTTTTAAGATATGTCATCTACCTATTCTTTGAACTATCGTATGTTCTCGTGGTACTTCACATTTTCAATTTATTTGGAAAAGAATGCATGTTGTAATGTATTAAATTAATCATTACTCCCTTCGTTCCTAAATATAAGTCTTTGTAGAGATTCCATTATGAACCACATACAGATGTATATAGATGCAGTTTAAGTGTAGATTCATTCATTTTGTTTCGAATGTAGTCCACTTAATGAAATCTTTAGAAAGACTTATATTTAGAAATGGAGGGAGTACATCTTTGGATGGTTGCTCTTGTACTGTCATCATGATTTTCTACTAAACAGGAACATTTGGTATGCTATCTTTGATGGTCTTCTTCCGAAGAGGAAGAATTGGGAAATAATGCCAGAGTCCCATTGTATTTTTTAAAAATAAATGGGAACAACTATCATGGACAAAATGTTAATTTTTTCCTTTCATTTTTCCAATTCAAGTGTTGGATTTTTTTGGCTTCCCTATGTTTTCAACGAATAATTGGAACAGTTGAGACTTTCTACAATACGGCTATGCAATTTTGGGACCCAAAATGTTAAAACCTTTTCAAATATCCATTCAAATATGTAAAAAAAAAAAAGCAACCGGGTTATGCATGGAATTTAGTTTTTTGTCTGACCACTGAATATTTGTGGATCCAAAACTCAGTTCACCAAAAATACAGGGCAAAAAAGCCAAGCAAGAAACGCAGGACAAGAAAAAGATGACGAAGAGAAGACGGCACGAGGAGGCGCAATCAGAAACTATAGGAATGATGGCATAGCAAAAGATAGCACTATCACTCGTTGCTTAAAATTTAATAATGTACCACTGTAGCATGTGCACATCAAGAGAATAAGAAAGCTAACTAACTGTGTCTGCAACCATCATGCAGTTAAGACTTTAAGGCTACAGTCAATCTAACTCTTGCCATGTTGTTTCTTCTTCCTTTTATGTTTTGGTTTGACAGCACCTACTAGACTCTCCGGTGATCTGCTTTCCTTGACCTCATCTGACTCTCCAGCACTTCCAGAATTTGACACACTTTTCACCTCTGGATTAGATTCAGTCAACACTGGCTTGACATCCTCATGCTTTTTGTCATTTGCTACAGCTGGTGAATCTGCATGTTGCAAGGAGAATTTCCAGAATTCAGAAACATGTGTATGCATGTCATAACAAAGAATCGTTCTTGTCCAGTTAAGAGATATCTTTTCCAGAATTAGTTAACTCAGCCAAAGCATGCTTAACATATGGAACACATGTTTCAGCACTTTTACTATTATCATATTTCATGGCTAGTGAGGACTAGAATTGAAAACTGAAGCTTGAACCCGATGTTCGGGAAATTCATTATAGGTAGTAAGCACTCAGAAAATGCAATTAGATAAAAAATGAAAATATAACAGGCAAACACAATTCATGGTACCAGGCAACCGAGAGATTCTGAGGGAGCTTAATGAAACTCCTTTGGAGTATGGATCCCTACATTGCAGAAATCAGGGTGGTTGGCAAAACTTATATCAAGCGACTATTTAATGCTCGGATTTAGAGAAGTGCAGCACTCCAGTAGCTACCAATTTGATGGGCCACCAACGAACGTGGATGTTTGTTTGTGTTTAACAATTCGGTCTGCAGTCAAGGTTGAAATCATTTTTGTATTTTGATGATTGTCATCACCTTCACTTATCTGCTGATCATCATTGGGTGCCTTCGAGGTTTGGTTTTCCATTGCACTATGCATGCTCTCCTTCATAGTGACATCAGGAACGTTAACTTCTTTAGCAACTATTGCTGGAGTACGCTTTACTTTCTGCAATGCCTTATCAGTAGTGTACTTATCGACCTGAACACAAAAGAATAGCATGGGTTTTGATCCTTAGAATGACATGCATATCTGATCATGAAAACAGAAGAATGTTCAGAGACACATGATTTCTATGCACCAGGCTCATCAAAGAGCCGTTGAACACACATGCTGATGAATTGATCCAGGGCAAGCAGGGTTTGATTTGCTACTTTGAGGGGTAAATTTGGTAGCAGGCGGGTGTGTTAACCATGGCCATGGCAGCGACGGCATGGCCACGGTAAGAAGCACAGATACGAATATACAGACACGGGGATACAGCCAGGTATATAAATATTTAGAAAATATTTACCATGTAATAAAAGATTAAATGAGAGATTTTTAAGTTGAGAGTACTAAATATATGTTGTCACAGTTTCATTAATGAAGGACTTCGAGCAGTGCATACATAATACGGCCTGATTTCAGAAAACCCTAGACTAAGTCAGTTCATCCATCCTTCCCCATTCTCATTCTGCCTCCCTTTGCTCCAGCTGCGTGAGTGCTGTAGAACAGGAGATAACGACTGCGCCGCCGCATGTACCTTCTTGCTCGTTGGTGGCTTCTGTCCCCATCTTCCTCTCGGCTTGAATCTTCTTCGCAGGCGGCCACAGTCCCCATCTTTCTCCCTCCCCAGAGCTTCTTCCTTGATGGCAGCTGCCTCCCAACTTTTTGAGGGCCAGCTTCCCAACTTCATCCCCACCTGGATCTTCTTCATTGGCAGCGGATACCTTTCCCATCTCCCTCCCTGTCCATATCACAGCCGTATCTGCCCAGTGTCCCAGCCTACCGCTATTTTTTATTTCTTTTATTAAATTGGAAAAAAGCATAATTAAAAAAAGTGCGCCTAGGCTGTAGGTGGTTGCAAAACGACTAGCGGTTAATGCGCACATAATTGCGCTTAAGCGTGCACTTTGGTCTGAAAGGTGGCAAAACACACAATTAAGCCTAGCACTTTTTAAGAACCTTCAAAAAGGATACTTGGGGATACACTTATCCTGGCGCATCCCTGTATTCCGTACGTACTGCACCGGGACACGACCTATGTTGCCATATCGGTTCTCACTACTGGCCATGTGCCTGACCAGCACAATGTCAACTTTCTACTTTCCTATCATTGTTTTGTTTCCCTTTTTATGTTGCATAGGGGTTTCAGTATGGAACTTTGTGGGTGGCATAAACACTTTACATGTCAGAGTGGTTAACCACAATTATAGAGTTCATGAGCCACATTCCAAATTCACAACCCCTGCTATAGCTTTATATTTCATAGAACATTAAAGCAGATTCCAAACTGTAATGCCCTATAGTGATGCAGCTTCACTCACTTTGGTCTTTATTTTGCTTGTTATATCAGCAGCTTTAACCGAAGCAATCCTTAAACACTGCATGATAACGCTTGACATGACACCCTCTCCACCAGCTTTCTGAATGGCACAGACATCACCATTCGAGTTAACCGTAGCTGTCATCCTTCCTCCCATAACAGCTTCTTCCTTGTATGTTGGATCGATAACCTACATACAAAATTTCAGCCAAAGACTGTAGTCAGAAGATGAGAGCAACATGTTGATTGCTAATAACACGCCTTTCATGTTTTGAAATATACCATGATATTGCCGTCACCAAAATATGCAAAGGTCACAGCTATGGGGAGATGATGAATTGTTAGGGGAAGTGGATCCATGACCTGTAAAATACATTAAAGGTAAAAAGATAAGATAAAGTTCATGGCAGTATAAACAACAGGACCAGCATGTGATAGTTAATAACAGGGTTGTGTCTGTGATAACATATTACAGGAGGCTCTGTAAGTCATATAAATTTGCTACTTCTCGTTACAGTGACACAACAAACTGGAGAATATACAATATAACACCTTATATAGGTACCTCAGGGTCATGTACTGTAACTTGCTGACCATCATCCCCACCAACCGTGCATTCAGGCCTCCGGAATGTAGACAGAGCTGCCAATGCAGCGATGTTAGCGGCATCAATGAGATTCCTGAGAGATACATCCATATCGTTTCACACGGTTAGCACTCTACCCAGAAGCATTCACTCATTAATTACATCAGTAAACAATATACAACCCATACCCCCCATTGTCCAGAATGTGAAGGTCAACGCGCACCGCCCAGACATGCTTCCCCGCAACAACACACAAGGATTCCATATCCACGGCTCTGCTCTCCCTGCAACAACGCACCAACGCACCAACCAGAAGTGAATCTGAATTAAACTCCACACTTGAAATCTCTGACAAAAAGAAACACTACCAAACAGCCATCCGGAGACCACCTTAGGCCACGGTCGATGACACGGCCGAGCTCAATCGCAGCTTCCCCGGGTCGCCCCGGCTCAAAGGCAGGATCAGCCATGGGCGAGAACTCGGTGAATATGGCGAGCGTGCCCTCGTTCGGCCTGTCCTTGTACGGCGGGACCAACTGGGCGGTCACATAGCCCATCACGCACGTCTCGCCGAGCAGCACCTCCGCGGAGCCATCCTCCCTGCAGATTCCAACAGCGACCTCAGCCACACATTGATGCGCGCGCGAGCCGAGAAGCCACCTGAGCTCAAACAGTCGGCCGCGGAAGGAGAAGGGGGAGGGGGAGGGGGAGGAGGGGATCGAGTCGAGGTACCTGCCGAAGGAGATTGTGAGCTTGCGGAAGTCGAAGGGGCGGCGGCCGTCGACGCGGAGGTCCGACTGGAGGGCCTGCTCGATGAACTCCCGCTCGTTCACCGTCGGGCGCCACCGCTGGTCCATCATCTCGTCGCTCGCCGGCGGCGGGGGCTAGGGTTTTAGACGCGGCCGAGGCGGGGTGTGAGAGCTGTGTTTTTTCCTTTCTTCTTTTCGACGGGAGCTTGATTTTTTCTTTTGAGAGAAAATTTGTCACATTCGTTGTGTTTTTGAGCGGCCTGGGCTTGGGTCGGTGCAGGTTAGCTGTCCCCACGTGGGCTGGATTCTGGCACGGCCCGAATACCACAATATTCATTTTTTTACGGACATAATATTCATAATTTATTTTCATAGATAGAAAAAACTTAAAACATTTCGGGAATATATTCTTAAAAAAAATTTAGGGATTCTTAAAAATAACCTTGAAGCAAGTTTAAATACTGAAAAATGTTTGTGCGCGGAAAATATTATAGATGAAAATAAAATATTCATTGTGTATTAAAAAAATGTTCATCATGAATTTCAAATTATTCATTGTGTATTTTTAAGAAGTGTTCATGAGCGAAAAATGTTGTATAGATGAAAAGAAAAAAGAAAGAAAGAAAAAACTTGGAAGAACCGAAAGACAAAGAAAAAACCCGAAAGAAAACTGAAAATAAAAAGAAAACCCTAGAAGAAAAACCAGATAAAACACACCCTTAAAACCTGGAAAGGAAAAAAAAAGAAAATTGGATTAACGAGCGATGATGGGCCCTGACCCATTGGACTAAATATTTGCATAATATTCTCAATTAAATCGTTAGTCCAACATAATCACATGCCATCGACCCCAAGAACACATTAGGGACTCACATGGCCATTGTCATCTTGACTAACACTGACTCACACTGATCATTGCTTCAGTACACATTATTTGGAAATAGGAAGAACAACAATGTTTCCAAAGGATCATGACATTTAAACTCAGGAGTTGTGAACAAAAAAAAAACCCACACCAGGACACATTTCACTTATCAGTCAAGCTTTCACCATCTACTGAAGCATTCGTTGCAAGGTTTTGCGCTTCTAAAAGCTTCATCTGCCGCTCAGCATGCTCCCTCTCACACTGGCTAATGCCCATGATGATGTCAAGCATAGTTCCAGTAGTGCCAAAGAACACCAGCGGAGCGAAGGACTTCCTCTTTATGCCCACAGGAATGGCAAGGAGAGCACCAGCAACAGAGAAGACCCAAGTTCCGAGGGCACTGCATGCACATGCGGAACTGTATCAGCATAACATGTTCCAAGCAAAGTACTGCCTAAAGAACTGCTCTTTTTCTAGACATATATATCTGCAAAGTTTACAATTCTACACATATCATTTATTGGTGCTAACTTTAGTACACGGTAACTTTGTCATCTCACATATTCGAAGCAAAGTGTACAAATCTACAGCGCATGTTCACTGGGCTTTTAACTGCGCCCTGTTTACACAATTCATTATTCTAACGTGGCCGTGCACACCCCAATAGCATATGACCATATGCCGGTGCACATCTCGCAGAAAGAATGTAACAGGAAATTTCAGCGATGGTTACGAAATATGACACTAGAGTAACCGGAGGCATGGTTTGCTTAATGCCCAAAACTCATAGTAACCGGAGTATGAGTTACTATGGGAAAAAAGTTACAACATGCCATGTCCATAAGTTCATGTTTCATGAATCCGATACCATTTTTAATTGTACAGTATTTTGGGACCTTATAGCATGTATCAAGAAATACTATCCCAGCAGCAGGGAACTAGACATAATGCAACTGCTAAATCCCCGCCACTCGGCAAAAGGTGTGAAGTGGGTTTGTGCCATTCCGTCTCTGTCTATCAAAGGATCAAAGGAAAAACGTAGAGTGGGGAATTCCTGGCGTTCAAGCATTTCAACAAACCCTTAGCGGTTATAGCCTATCCTTTTCTAGACATATATCTGCAAAGTGTACGAATCTAAACATGCCATTTATTGGTGCTAACTTTAGTATACGGTGAGTTCATCATCTCACATATTCCAAGCAAAAGTCTACAAATCCACAGCCCATGTTCAAGGGACTTTCAAGTGCACACTGTTTACACAATTCATTATTCTAATATGGCCGTGCACATCTCACAGGATGTACCCAAAAAAGGGTGATGGTTGAGGAACATGACAGTAGAGCAACTGAAGGCATAGTGTGCTAAATGCCCAAATCACATTCACATCTATGAGTTACTATGGGGGAAAAGTTACATCATACCATGTCCATAAGCTCAGGTTTCGTGAATGTGACACCATTTCTGATTTTACAGTACTTTGTGGCCTCATAGCATGGATCAAGAAATACCATATCAACAGGCAACGACATAGGTCTGTGCCATTCTGACGTCTCTGCCCCTCAATCAAACAGAAAAACAGAAACGAGTGGGGAATTCCTGGCGTTCGAGCATTTCAACGAACACCTAGCGGGCGCCCGCGAAGCCCGCGAAGCCCAGACCTAGATAAGCACTGCTACATCGACCGCGACCGAAGCGGCAGCGAGAATCACAAGGTTGGACGCAGGGGAGGGAGAGCCGAGTGACTAACTTGGCGACGGTGCAGTCCTCGAGGTGCTTCTCGCCGCTGCCGACTCGGTCCATGGCTCGCTTGCGGCGGGGCCCGTTGTCGTGACGCGGCGGTGGATCAGCCTGTGGACGAACTGGCGTCGGATCTCGGGCAGAGCTGGATGTCACCGAGGACGGAGGAGGCCGGATCTCGGAGGCGGGCGGGGGCCGGGGGCGGCCGCGGCGGAGGGGGGAGAAGGGGTCGGGGCTCGAGGAAGAGAGGAGGAGGCCGAACCGTTTTCTTTCTGGTCTCGGTCTCATCCCTGGGAGAGCCGCCTCCTAGCTCCCGATTCCCCGCCCCGCCCCCGCCGGCTTCCTCTCTCGCCGCCCCGCCGCCTCTCCCCGTCGGCTCCCCCGTGCTCCTCCCCCGACGGCCGCAGCGCCGCGCGAGCGCCCACCCCACCCCGCACCGCCTCCGCCCCGGCTACCCTCGCCCTAGCCCTCCCCGGGTACCAAGGGTTTGACAGGCGATGGAGAAGGGGAAGTCGGTGGTCGCGGAGCTCGCGGCGTCGTTCAGCGGCGTCCAGGTCACGCCGCGCCGGAAGCCCGCGAGCACGCCGCCAGCGGCCAGCTTCTGTGAGCTCCCTGTTCCTCTTCCCTGTTATCCATGGTTTCCTTAAATCATGTGTTGTATGTGCTGTCAGTCATGGTTGCGTATCATTCATTGGTTTATAATAAAAAGCGCGCTTAGGGTCTGCATAATCAGAGTCCGTGCTATCTTCTTTTTTAAAACTGCGCTATCTTTTTTGTAGAGATGGGATGTTTCTGCTTTCTAGCTGTGAACATGGGATGTTTGTGTTAATTGCTCAGCCTGGGATAGGAAAACAGATGAGGGCACTGTTCTCCAGGGAAGGTGCAATGGATGTGGTTGAAGATTCAGTTCGGCTGTTCCATTAGTGGTGTCTAGGCGGAATGCTTAATAAGGTTCATCTTGCAGCAAACAACAAGAACTGCAGGACTGCCCTGTTGCTAGGTAGTAGGAGT
This sequence comes from Triticum monococcum, assembly GCA_034509565.1. NCBI lineage: Eukaryota > Viridiplantae > Streptophyta > Magnoliopsida > Poales > Poaceae > Triticum > Triticum monococcum. Next base: position 706,674,265 of record CM067847.1, read on the forward strand.
AGTAGAGTGCATGTGCTTGCAACTTCCAACTAGTTGCTTTAGGGGTGAATTAATTCATTGATGTTGACCTTCATCCAGTGGCATATACTCCCTCTGATGGCTTATACTCCCTCCGTCCCAAAATTCTTGTCTTAGATTTGTCTAAATACGGATGTATCAAGTCACATTTTAGTATTAGATACATCTGTATCTAGACAATTCTAAGACAAGAATTTTAGGACGGAGGGAGTACTTTCTAAAATTGTGACCTAAAACGTCTTATAAAAGTTTACAGAGGGAGTAGATTGGAAAAACTGAGTTCTGTTTCTTGTTATTTTAGATTGTACTGTGGATTTGATTTGTTATCTGCAAAGTGATTGGTAGGAGCTTGTACCCTACCAGGCCTGGGGCGTAAGCGGTAAGGGAAGGAGGGGGCTGGGCGAGGCGATGAGCGGCCGCGCCGGCGGCTGGGCGCCGTCGCGGAAGATGAAGGTGGCGACGGCGGCTAGGGTTTCCGGCTCCTCTGGGAGCCGGGCAATAGGGATAATAATATTCTTATTGCTTCATTCCAAAAAGAGTCTTACAGCCTATATTTATAACCTAGATAACTTGCATAAGAATTAACCTAAGATAACTTGTGGGCTAAGATTGCCCGGTGGGCCTAGCTAAACCGGTCATAACAGTGATAAATTTTAAATTTGAACTAATTCAGATTCTCCCATGAAGAAGACCAGGCCTCGGAAATTGGTCAGTCTGTGCATTGGCGTCCTCGGTCAGCATCTTGAAGATATTATCAATGATATTTCTGAATTCACTGCCTTCTTCCCACCACACATAAAGGTACCTATTTACATCTATGGTCAGCGTTTTTGCCTTAATGCTGAGTACACTCTGTAGTCAAGATTTGTAATTACTTAAATAGCTAGTTCATTTTTTACTTCTAGTTGAAACCCAGTAAATTTAGAAAATAAACCATTGGGAAAAATGTGCTGTTCGTCTAGGTAGATTTAGACTTATAATTGAACAAAAACTATGGAAAGTAGGAGGAGCAATGTATGTATTCTTAAAGGAGAGCGTCAGAGTGGGGGCTTGAACCCATGATGTCAACCACAAGAACCTTGTGCCTGCCAGTACTATTAGGTTACATGCTTCCCCCCCCTGTTATTTTTTTTAGACAGTGGGTTGAAATGCCGATTTCTTCTGCTACATAGTACAGTTTCTTTCTGCTTTATTTGTAACACTTCACATGGAAATGTATTCAAGCAACACTGAAAATCTATATTTTGCTTTCTTTGCCTGATGTGGAATCGTGAATCTTGATGAGGTAAATAGCACAGAAGACATAGACCTTGAAATTAGGAACTTTAGAAGGGAACACAGCAAGATTCGAGTATTGGCCAACAGTTAGGGAAAGATTGTTTGACATGAGATTATTATTATTATTTGATGTCTTGCTTATAGAATAGTAGCTACTAGCAAATCCAATATGTTCCGTCTGATGTTCAGTTCAAGTGCCAGTTTCAGTATTAGTGAAATATTGATGGTGTATTTACTGCATATCCCAACACACTGTTATTATCTGGTTATCTGCTCATACCTATACATGTAAGATGTAACAGTAATAAGTGAGTTAATTCTATGATACAGCTGGCAATTATGTCTGTCGCAAGGAGGAGAAGATTACTGAATGATGATGTTCTGGTTTCTCTTGTTGATAGCTCCTGGAAGATCCTAGATATATCTGGGTCTGAGGTTACTGATGTTGGCCTGGCTACTGTGGCACATACTTGTAGTAACTTATGGGCAGTTGATATTAGGTAAGCTTCGTTGCTCTATGTCAGCTATTATTTTGTGAAAGCTAAACAGACAGTCTAGTTCATGGTTGCATTATATTTATGACATATCTTCCTTTGCAGTCGATGTGAAAAAATAACTGCTGCTGCCGTTTCAGAAATTATATGCCACTGCCCATCCCTGGAGATATTAAGATGCGGGTATGACCCCCAATTAAATGCATCTGCAAGCTTTGGGTTACTTTATAGTTTATTTATTATAGCGATGTTTTACTTCTCTGGTCCTTAGGCTTGAGGGTAACTTATATCATCTGGTTGCCTGTGATTGCCATGTTTTTGCATCTATTCTTTGTGGATAAGTCAAGTATGTGGGTGCAGTGCGCTGGTCAATTCCTACCTGTAAGGCTGTAACATGGTTGAATTCAGTCCCATGAAACTTGCAAATGCAGGGCTTTTAAATTTTGAGTGTTGGAGTTGCTGAAATCAAACGTATGCAATTTGGAACTTAAAATTAGCTTGTTCTTCATGTGTAACTGACAATTAGCAAAAGGGAAAAATGATTCATTGGATTTGATGTCAATTGTCAATATGTAATCACATTGTCATGCACCGTGTGTGTTCTCTGTAAACATTAAGTTGCTAAAATGAAATGTATGCAGTTTGGAATTGAAAAATAGATTGTCCTACATGCGTAACTAGTTCAAACCTTGGTAGGTAGTTGTTATTTGCTCTCTCTCTCTCTCTCTCTCTCTCTCTCTCTCTCTCTCTCTCTCTCTCTCTCTCTCTCTCTCCCTGCTGACGGTTATTGTAGCTTTCAATTTGACCGCATAATATTCCGCATAGCAGGATATGAAAAAGGCTTAAATCCCATTATTGCAGAGGCTGTCCAAGAAGCGAATTCACTGCCCGTGGGTGTGTCAATCTCCTCAAACCCAAACTGAATACCCTTGAAGAGGACTCATGGGAGGAGCTTGAAGCAGTAGATTTTGGCAGTGGCGCACAGTCTTTAAGATGGCTAGTTTGGGTAAGCATGCAAGTTCTCTCGTCTCTGAATGATGATATTTGCATTTCACAATCAATTAATGTGCCCCTTATGTTTCATCTTTTGTGTGTCTTGTTATAGCCCAAGATAGATGATAACTCGAAGGAAATTCTCGCCTTGGAATGTCCTCGTGTTATCGTCAACCCGAAGCCATCACTTCTTGACCTCGGTGGATCCAAGACCCCAAGTGAAGCATTGGCAAGCATACCACTAGACCATTCCGTGGTGGAAGATATTGATCCAAAAACATGGGCGGTTTCTGCTGCCCCTCGAAGAGCTGCTGCTGCTCCACCTCACCCAAACGCTCCGCCTGAAATACCGATCGCGGAGAGGTTTAGGCTAGCGTATGTGGAGAGGGACGCGAGGCTGGCGCCGAAGAGGGCCAGGAGGGAGAGGCAGCACCGACGCCGCGCTGAAAGGGATTACTTGATGAATGATATCGACGCCAAGTCTATTGCGCTTGCGAGTAAATACCTAAGCAAGGGCTAGCGATGATGGTCCTTGTGTTGTTTTGGGGTGTTGTATGTATCAGTGGTTGTCTAAACACAAGGGAAGAAATTCCACAGAAAGAAAAACAAGGTGTGTAACAAATGAACAGCTGCATCATATCAGGAGCACGGTGGCGGCATCGATGTATCCAACTAAATGAAAACTGAAGCAGTTTTGTAGAGCTTTGTGCTTGCGATGTTTAATTATGTGTACATTGGTACATATGCTTGATGGAGCAATTTTGGTAGAGCAATCAGAGATGAGGATCCAAGCATTACACAAGATTATTCAGAGATCAAGACCACAGATTTCTTTGTTTTTTTTACATAAAAGATTACACAGATATTTTCTACTAGTACTCCCAAGGTTGCACTTCCTACATCTTGAAAAAAGTTGCAGCTCCTAAAAGGAAAAGAAAGAAGCATCTACACAGATCTACCGAAGCCGAGCGGCACAGCAGTTGGTCTTCAGTGGGCGGCAGCATCCAGCTCCGACTGCGCCGCCGCGAAGGCATCCCGCAGCAGCAGTGGCCAGCGGCACAGGAGTCGACCGGCCAGCCTATCAGTGCGCGGCGAGGAGCTCGGACGGCGCGGCGGCGAAGGCGCCGAGGAAGGCCTCCAGGGCGCCCGGCGACATGGGCGGCGGGGGCAGGAACACGACGCCACGGGCGGCGGCGAGCTTCTTCCGGAGCGGGTACCGCATGCCGCCCCGCGCGCCCCCGAAGAAGAAGTGCGGCACGGCGCCCGCGGCAGGCGCGGGCGACGGGGGAGAGGGCGAGGAGGGCGGGAGCAGGCGCGCGGAGGCGGCGGAGCGGAGGGAGCGGGCGACGATCTTGGAGTCGCGGAGCCTGGCGAGCGCGCCGGGGCGGAGGAAGCGGCCGTGGTGCTCGTGGTCGCAGCGCTGCGGTGAGCGGAGGCGGCGGTCCGCGGCCGGGTGCGCCATGCGCGAGGGCGGGGCGGATCTGGAGGGCGGCTGGACGGGGGCGCGGGAGGATCTCGGCGGTAGTGTGGGGATTTGGGCGCGGGTTCTTGGTGCGGGGGGAGGTTGAGGGAGAGGGGAGCGGGGTGGGGATATATTGGGGTTTGGTGGAGGGAAAACGGGGCGGGAAGGGGAGGGGAGGGAAATTGGAAAGGGAGGGAGGGAGGTGTCACGCGGTGGCAGCTGACAAGCGGGCGGACACTTGGCCAGTGCTGTCCATCGTGCCAACTCACGCACGGGCACGGGCACGGGCACGCCATCGTGCAATCAGACCACGGACGTGTACGCCTGAAATTAGGGACGGCTGAGAGCAACTCTAGCAGAGTAGTCATACATAAGTGATCGTGGTAAGAGCAACTCCAGCGCATCGTTCGTTTGGGTCGGCCGCCCGCCCGCCCGGCTTCCGCCCAGTTTTGCATTCGGGTTGACAGTGCGCCCAACGCGTCGACCCATTTCATGCCCACACCATGTCAACACCGACATACGTTGCAGCTTTAAAAAAAATCACCGCGGTTCAGTTCATGTTGGCGCACTCGCCAGCGGCCGGCACACATGCCAGCCACAAAAAGGGGTGGGACCCGAACAAAGGCTTCACTTCGATGTCGCACTCGTCCTCTTTCTCTTATCCGTAGTCGTCCGGAAATAAGTGAAGCCGTCCAGGTCCAGGCCGACCTGATCACGCATGAAAGCCGCCTGATCGTGATCATAGCCAGCGGTCGGCGTGAATGCCCCGCGGCCGTCCTGGCTTTGTGTCTCGTCGGGATCATAGCCAGCGGCCGGTGCACCGCCCTCGAAGATGAGGTTTTGCATGTATTCCTCGTCGCCGGCGGCCGGCATTCCCTCGAACAGGTTGCGGGTGTCCGGTAGCACGTCGGACGACATCTGCCTCGCGCGTTCCCTCGCGCCTCCCGGTGACGAGCCACTGGTCACCGGTGTGACGTTGAGGTTGATGGGCGCGGGCGCAGACGTGGAAGGCGCCACCACGCTCACGTCGGGCGAGCGCTCCCCGGAGACGCGGGAGGCCTGTGGGTACACGTGGAAGCCGGGCATTGGGTTGCAAGCCGACGCGCGGGGCGAGTCGGGCAGCACCATCCGAGGGAACGCGGATGAGCCGGTGCTGGCCACGGCGGCGTTGAAGAGGCCGTGCTGGCTAGGGTTTAACCCTAGCATATAGAGCGCCTCCCTCGTTGCCATCGCGACACGGGCTTTGGTGACCTCCTGCTGCGCGGCAGCGGCGGCGTCGGCAGCAGTCGCGACGGCTTCATTCCTCGTGTCCGTGGCGTGCCTCTGGCCCTTTCTCTTGGCCGACTCCCTTGCCCGTTGTTCGGGTGTCAGCGCCTTCTTTGGCTTGGGCGCGACGGTGGTCTTGCGCGGGGCACGAGGCTTGCCTTTGCCGGAGGGGGCGGTCATCATGTCGGACGAGGCGAGGGAGTGATACGTCTCCAACATATCTATATTTTTTGATTGCTCCATGCTATATTATCTACTGTTTTGGACTATTTTGGGCTTTATTTTCCACTTTTATATTATTTGTGGGACTAACCTATTAACCGGAGGCCCAGCCCAGAATTGTTGTTTTTGCCTATTTCAGTGTTTCGGAGAAACAGAATATCAAACGGAGTCCAAATGAAATAAAACCTTCGGGAACGTGATTTTCTCACCGAACGTGATCCAGGAGACTTGGACCCTACTCCAAGGAGTCAAAGACCTCGTGGGCCCCTCGGTGCTCCACCGACGTACTCCTTCCTCCTATATATACCTACGTACCCCCAAACGATCAGAACAGGAGCCAAAAACCTAATTCCACCGCCGCAACTTTTTGTATCCACGAGATCCCATCTTGGGGCTTGTTCCGGAGCTCCGCCGGAGAGGGCCGTCATCACGGAGGGCTTCTACATCATCATAGCCTCTCCGATGAAGTGTGAGTAGTTTACCTCAGACCTTTGGGTCCATAGTTAGTAGCTAGATGACTTCTTCTCTCTTTCTGGATCTCAATACAAAGTTCTCCCCTCTCTTGTGGAGATCTATTTGATGTAATCTTCTTTTTGCAGTGTGTTTGTTGAGACCGATGAATTGTGGGTTTATGATCAAGTCTATCTATGAATAATATTTGAATCTTCTCTGAATTCTTTTATGTATGATTGGTTATCTTTGCAAGTCTCTTCGAATTATCCGTTTGGTTTGGCCAACTAGATTGGTAGTTCTTATCATGGGAGAAGTGCTTAGCTTTGGGTTCGATCTTGCGGTGTCCTTTCCCAGTGACAGAAGGGGCAGCAAGGCACGTATTGTATCGTTGCCATCGAGGATAATAAGATGGGGTTTATTTCATATTGCATGAATTTATCTCTCTACATCATGTCATCTTGCTTAAGGCGTTACTCTGTTTTTAACTTAATACTCTAGATGCATACTGGATAGCGGTCGATGGGTGGAGTAATAGCAGTATATGTAGAATTGTTTCGGTCTACTTGTCACGGACGTGATGCCTATATATATGATCATGCCTAGATATTCTCATAACTATGCTCAATTCTGTCAATTGCTCAACAGTAATTTGTTCACCCACCGAAGAATACTTATGCTCTTGAGAGAAGCCACTAGTGAAACCTATGGCCCCCGGGTCTATTCTCATCATATCAATCTCCATCACTTTAATCTTGCTTTGCTTTTTTTACTTTGCCTTTACTTTTTACTTTGCATCTTTATACCAAAAATAGCAAAAATATTATATCTATCAGATCTCACTCTCGTAAGTGACCTTGAAGGGAATGACAACCCCTAATCGCGTTGGTTGCGAGTAGCTATCGTTTTGTGCAGGTACGAGGGACTTGAGCGTGGCCTCCTACTGGATTGATACCTTGGTTTTCAAAAACTGAGGGAAATACTTACGCTACTTTGCTGCATCATCCCTTCCTCTTCGGAGAAAACCAACGCAAGCTCAAGAGGTAGCAAGAAGGGTTTCTGGCGCCGTTGCCGGGGAGTCTATGCAAAAAGTCAACATACCAAGTACCCATTGATACGTCTCCGTCGTATCTACTTTTCCAAACACTTTTGCCCTTGTTTTGGACTCTATCTTGTATGATTTGAATGGAACTAACCCGGACTGACGCTGTTTTCAGCAGAATTACCATGATGTTGTTTTATGTGCAGAAAACAAATATTCTCGGAATGACCTGAAACTCCATGCGAGGTCTTAGAAAAAATAATAAAAAATCCTCTGAAAGTGCAACTATCCCTGGGTGGTTTTGGTAATTCCTAACAACATATAGCTCATTGAGCTAACATTATTCCAAGATTAATATTTTAGGAAAAGCTCAATGAATGGCATGGCATGGATGAGGAAAGTGCATCCCTCAAAATTCTAAGGACAAAAAGTTTGGCTCAAGCTTGAAGCTCAAGACTCTACATTTTATATTTTAGTGATCCAAGATCACATTGAGTCTATAGGAAAAGCCAATACTATCAAGGAGGGATGAGGTGTTGCTTAATGACTTGCTTGCTCAAAATGCTTAGTGATATTCTCCAAAACCCTCAACTACCTTCCCACATCCACATATGACCTAAACCAAAAGTCAAACTCGGCCCCACCGATTCTTTCTATCCGGCGCCACCGAGTTTCAAATGTCATATCCACTGCCACAAACCCTAGGCAAATCGATCTCACCGATAGGGATCTCAGTCTCACCGAGATGGGATTGTAATATCTATGTTTCCCTTCGTAACGTTTCGGTCTTACCGAGATGAGCGATCGGTCCCACCGAGATTGCAATGTAAACTCTTTGTTTCCCTTTTGTAACATTTCGGTCTCACCGAGATGAGCGAATCGGTCCCACCAAGTTTACCTGACCAACTCTCTAGTTAGCTTATTACCAAAATCGGTCCCACCAAGTTTGTGTAATTGGTCACACCGAGATTACGTTATGCCCTAACCCTAACCATATCGCTCCTACCGAGTTGCATCTCAGTCCCACCGAAAATCCTAACGGTCACTAGGTTTGCTGAATCGGTCCGACTGAGTTTAACCATTCGGTCCCACCGAGTTTGGCAAATTGTGTGTAACGGTTAGATTTTGTGTGGAGGCTATATATACCCCTCCACCCACTCTTCATTCATGGAGAGAGCCATCAGAACATACCTACACTTCCAATACACATTTTCTGAGAGAGAACCACCTACACTTGTGTTGAGGTCAAGATATTCCATTCCAACCATATGAATCTTGATCTCTAGCCTTCCCCAAGTTGCTTTCCACTCAAATCTTCTTTCCACCAAATCCAAATCCTGTGAGAGAGAGTTGAGTGTTGGGGAGACTATCATTTGAAGCACAAGAGGAAGGAGTTCATCATCAACACACCATTTGTTACTTCTTGGAGAGTGGTGTCTCCTAGATTGGCTAGGTGTCACTTGGGAGCCTCCAACAAGATTGTGGAGTTGAACCAAGGAGTTTGTAAGGGCAAGGAGACCGCCTACTTCGTGAAGATCTACCGCTAGTGAGGCAAGTCCTTCGTGGGCGACGGCCGTGATGGAATAGACAAGGTTGCTTCTTCGTGGACCCTTCGTGGGTGGAGCCCTCTGTGGACTCGCGCAACCATTACCCTCCGTGGGTTGAAGTCTCCATCAACGTGGATGTACAATAGCACCACCTATCGGAACCACGACAAAAACACCTGTGTCTCCAATTGTGTTTGAATCCTCCAAACCCTTCCCTTTACATTCTTGCAAGTTGCATGCTTTACTTTCCGCTGTTCATATACTCTTTTGCATGCTTGCTTGAATTGTGTGGAGATTGCTTGACTTGTGCTAAGATAGCTAAAATCTGCCAAGAACTAAAATTGGGAAAAGGCTAGATTTTTATTTGGTCAAGTAGTCTAATCACCCCCCTCTAGACATACTTTCGATCCTACAAGTGGTATCAGAGCTTTGGTCTCCATTTGCTGTGATTTCCATAGCTTTTAGCACTCATAGCCTTGGTTTCACAACCTAGGAGAGTATGGCGTCTAGCGAGGGAAATTATCACCGTAGAGGTCCTTACTTTGATGGCACTAATTTTGCTAGTTGGAAGCATAAGATGAAAATGCATATTCTTGGACATAACCCCGCCATTTGGGCTATTGTGTGTATTGGCTTGCAAGGTGAATTCTTTGATGGGAAAGAACCGAACCGTGAAGCTACCGCGGAAGAGTTGAAAATGCTGCAATACAATGCTCAAGCTTGTGATATTCTCTTCAACGGATTGTGCCCCGAAGAATTCAACAAAATCAGCCGTCTTGAGAATGCAAAGGAAATTTGGGATACTTTGATTGATATGCACGAAGGTACCGACTCCGTCAAGGAATCCAAATTGGATGTGCTTCAAAGTCAACTTGACAAGTTCAAAATGAAGGATGGTGAAGGTGTCGCTGAAATGTACTCTAGGCTTGCTCTTATCACAAATGAGATTGCCGGCTTAGGGAGTGAAGAGATGACCGATAGATTTGTTGGGGAACATAGTAATTTAAAAAATTTCCTACGCACACGCATGATCATGGTGATGCATAGCAACGAGAGGGGAGAGTGTTGTCTACATACCCTCGTAGACCGATAGCGGAAGCATTATGACAATGCGGTTGATGTAGTCGTATGTCTTCACGGCCCGACCGATCAAGCACCGAAACTACGGCACCTCCGAGTTCTAGCACACGTTCAGCTCGATGACGATCCCTGGACTCCGATCCAGCAAAGTGTCGGGGAAGAGTTCCGTCAGCACGGCGGCGTGGTGACGATCTTGATGTTCTACCATCGCAGGGCTTCGTGTAAGCACCGCTACAATATTATCGAGGAGTATGGTGGAGGGGGGCACCGCACACGGCTAAGAGAACGATCACGAAGATCAACTTGTGTGTCTACGGGGTGCCCCCTGTCCCCGTATATAAAGGAGCAAGGGGGAGGCCGGCCGGCCCTTGTGGGCGCGCCAAGGAGGAGTAGGATTCCTACTCCTAGTTGGAGTAGGTTTCCACCTTTCCTAGTCCAACTAGGAGAAGGGGGGAAAGGGGGGAAGAGGGGAAGGAAGGGAGAGAGGGGCCGCGCCCCAAACCCCTTGTCCAATTCGGACTGGGCTTGGGAGGGGCGCGCGCCACCCCCTGCTCCTTTCCACTAAGGCCCATCAAGGCCCATTGCTTCTTCCTCGTATTCCCGTAACTCCCCCGTACCTTCGAAAATACCCGAATCACTCGGAACCTTTCCGATGTCCGAATATAGTCGTCTAATATATCGATCTTTACGTCTCGACCATTTCGAGACTCCTCGTCATGTCCCCGATCTCATCCGGAACTCCGAACTCCTTCGGTACATCAAAACTCATAAACTCATAATATAACTGTCATCGAAACCTTAAGCGTGCGGACCCTACGGGTTCGAGAACAATGTAGACATGACCGAGACACGTCTCCGGTCAATAACCAATAGCGGAACCTGGATGCTCATATTGGCTCCCACATATTCTACGAAGATCTTTATCGGTCAGACCGCATAACAACATACGTTGTTCCCTTTGTCATCGGCATGTTACTTGCCCGAGAACCGATCGTTGGTATCTGAATACCTAGTTCAATCTCGTTACCGGCAAGTCTCTTTACTCGTTCCGTAATACATCATCTCGCAACTAACTCATTAGTTGCAATGCTTGCAAGGCTTATGTGATGTGCATTACCGAGAGGGCCCAGAGATACCTCTCCGACAATCGGAGTGACAAATCCTAATCTTGAAATACGCCAACCCAACATGTACCTTTGGAGACACCTGTAGAGCACCTTTATAATCACCCAGTTACGTTGTGACGTTTGGTAGCACACAAAGTGTTCCTCCGGCAAACGGGAGTTGCATAATCTCATAGTCATAGGAACATGTATAAGTCATGAAGAAAGCAATAGCAACATACTAAACGATCGGGTGCTAAGCTAATGGAATGGGTCATGTCAATCAGATCATTCACCTAATGATGTGATCTCATTAATCAAATGACAACTCTTTGTCCATGGTTAGGAAACATAACCATCTTTGATTAACGAGCTAGTCAAGTAGAGGCATACTAGTGACACTTTGTTTGTCTATGTATTCACACATGTATTATGTTTCCGGTTAATACAATTCTAGCATGAATAATAAACATTTATCATGAAATAAGGAAATAAATAATAACTTTATTATTGCCTCTAGGGCATATTTACTTCAGTATCCCACTTGCACTAGAGTCAATAATGTAGATCACATCACCATGTGATTAACATCGATAGTTCACATCATCATGTGATTAACACCCATAGTTCACATCGCCATGTGACCAACACCCAAAGGGTTTACTAGATTCAGTAATCTAGTTCACATCGCTTATGTGATTAACACCCAAAGAGTACTAAGGTGTGATCATGTTTTGCTTGTGAGAGAAGTTTAGTCAACGGGTCTGCCATATTCAGATCCGTATGTATTTTGCAAATTTCTATGTCAATAATGCTCTGCACGGAGCTACTCTTAGCTAATTGCTCCCACTTTCAATATGTATCTAGATTGAGACTTAGAGTCATCTAGATCAGTGTCAAAATTTGCATCGACGTAACCCTTTACGACGAACCCTTTTTGTCACGTCCATAATTGAGAAACATATCCTTATTCCACTAAGGATAATTTTGACCGCTGTCCAGTGATCTACTCCTAGATCACTATTGTACTCCCTTGCCAAAATCAGTGTAGGGTATACAATAGATCTAGTACACAGCATGACATACTTTATAGAACCTATGGCCAAGGCATAGGGAATGACTTTCATTCTCTTTCTATCTTCTGTCGTGGTCGTGTTTTGAGTCTTACTCAATTTCACACCTTGTAACACAGGCAAGAACTCTTTCTTTGACTGTTCCATTTTGAACTACTTCAAAATCTTGTCAAGGTATGTACTCATTGAAAAAACTGATCAAGCGTTTTGATCTATCTCTATAGATCTTGATGCTCAATATGTAAGTAGCTTCACCGAGGTCTTTCTTTGAAAAACTCCTTTTAAATACTCCTTTATGCTTTGTAGAATAATTCTACATTATTTCTGATCAGCAATATGCCATTCACATATACTTATCAGAAATGATGTAGTGCTCCCACTCACTTTCTTGTAAATACAGGCTTCACCGCAAGTCAGTATAAAACTATATGCTTTGATCAACTTATCAAAGCGTGTATTCCAACTCCAAGATGCTTGCACCAGTCCATAGATGAATCTCTGGAGCTTGCATATTTTGTTAGCACCTTTAGGATTGACAAAACCTTCTGGTTGCATCATATACAACTCTTCTTTAATAAATCCATTAAGGAATCAGTTTTGTTTATCCATTTGCCAGATTTCATAAAATGCGGCAATTGCTAACATGATTTGGACAGACTTAAGCATAGATACGAGTGAGAAACTCTCATCGTAGTCAACACCTTTAAACTTGTCGAATTTTTTTGCGACAATTCTAGCTTTGTAGATAGTAACACTACTATCAGCGTCCGTCTTCCTCTTGAAGATCCATTTATTTTCTATGGCTTGCCGATCATCGGGCAAGTCAACCAAAGTCTACACTTTGTTCTCATACATGGATCCCATCTCAGATTTCATGGCCTCAAGCCATTTTGCGGAATCTGGGCTCATCATCGCTTCCTCATAGTTCGCAAGTTCGTCATGGTCTAGTAACATGACTTCCAGAACATGATTACCGTACCACTCTGGTGCGGATCTCACTCTGGTTTACCTACGAGATTCGGTAGTAACTTGATCTAAAGTTACATGATCATCATCATTAGCTTCCTCACTAATTGGTGTAGTAGTCACAAGAACATATTTCTGTGATGAACTACTTTCCAATAAGGGAGATGGTACAATTACCTTATCAAGTTTTCTACTTTCCTCCCACTCACTTCTTTCGAGAGAAACTCCTTCTCTAGAAAGTATCCATTCTCAGCAACGAATGTCTTGCCTTCGGATCTGTGATAGAAGGTGTACCCAACAGTCTCCTTTGGGTATCCTATGAAGACATATTTCTCCGATTTGGGTTTGAGCTTATCAGGATGAAACTTTTTCATATAAGCATCACAACCCCAAAATTTAAGAAACGACAACTTTGGTGTCTTGCCAAACCACAGTTCAGATTGTGTCGTCTCAACGGACTTAGATGGTGCCCCTTTTTAACGTGAATGCAGCTGTCTTTAATGCATAACCTCAAAAACGATAGTGGTAAATCGGTAAGAAACATCATAGATTTGCACTATATCTAATAAAGTACGGCTATGACGTTCGGACACACCATTATGCTGTGGTGTTCCAGGCGACACGAATTTGTGAAACTATTCCACATTGTTTTAATTGAAGACCAAACTCGTAACTCAAATATTTGTCTCCGCGATCAGATCATAGAAACCTTATTTTCTTGTCACGATGATTTTCCACTTCACTCTGAAATTCTTTGAACTTTTCAAATGTTTCAGACTTATGTTTCATCAAGTAGATATACCTATATCTGCTCAAATCATCTGTGAAGGTCAGAAAATAATGATACCCGCTGCAAGCCTTGATATTCATCGGACCACATACATCAGTATGTATGATTTCCAACAAATCTGTTGCTTGCTCCATTGTTCCGGAGAACGACGTTTTAGTCATCTTGCCCAAGAGACATGGTTCGCAAGCATCAAGTGATTCATAATCAAGTGATTCCAAAATCCCATCAGCATGGAGTTTCTTCATGCGCTTTACACCAATATGACCTAAACGGCAGTGCCACAAACAAGTTGCACTATCATTATTAACTTTGCATCTTTTGGCTTCAATATTATGAATATGTGTATCATTAAAATCGAGATCCAACAAACCATTTTCGTTGGTGTGTATGACCATAGAAGGTTTTATTCATGTAAACAGAACAACAATTGTTCTCTAACTTAAATGAATAACCGTATTGCAATAAACATGATCAAATCATATTTATGCTCAACGCAAACACCAAATAACACTTATTTAGGTTCAACATTAATCCCGAAAGTATAGGGAGTGTGCGATGATGATAATATCAATCTTGGAACCACTTCCAATACACATCGTCACTTCACCCTTAACTAGTCTCTGTTTATTCTGCAACTCCCGTTTCGAGTTACTAATCTTAGCAACTGAACTAGTACCAAATACTGAGGGGTTGCTATGAACACTAGTAAAGTACACATCAATAACATGTATATCAAATATACCTCTGTTTACTTTGCCATCCTTTCTTATCCACCAAATACTTGGGGTAGTTCCGCTTCAAGTGACCAATCCCTTTGCAGTACAAGCACTTCGTCTCAGGCTTAGGACCAGACTTGGGTTTCTTCACTTGAGCAGCAACTTGCTTGCCGTTCTTCTTGAAGTTCCCCTTCTTCCTTTTGCCCTTTTCTTGAAACTAGTGGTCTTGTCTACCATCAACACTTGATGTTTTTCTTGATTTCTACCTTCGTCGATTTTAGCATCACGAAGAGCTTGGGAATCATTTCCGTTATCCCTTGCATACTATAGTTCATCACGAAGTTCTACTAACTTGGTGATGGTGACTAGAGAATTCTGTCAATCACTATCTTATCTGGAAGATTAACTCCCACTTGATTCAAATGATTGTAGTACCCAGACAATCTGAGTACATGCTCACTGCTTGAGCGATTCTCCTCCATCTTGTAGCTATAGATCTTGTTGGAGACTTCATATCTCTCAACTCGGGTATTTGCTTGAAATATTAACTTCAACTCCTGGAACATCTCATATGGTCCATGACGTTCAAAACGTCTTTGAAGTACCGATTCTAAGCCGTTAAGCATGGTGCACTAAACTATCAAGTAGTCATCATATTGAGCTAGCCAAACGTTCATAATGTCTGCATTTGCTCCTGCATTAGGTCTGTCACATAGCGGTGCATCAAGGACATAATTCTTCTGTGCAGCAATGAGGATAAACCTCAGATCATGGATCCAATCCGCATCTTTGCTACTAAGATCTTTCAACTTAGTTTTCTCTAGGAACATATATAAAACATAGGGAAGCAACAACGCGAGCTATTGATCTACAACATAGATATGCTAATACTACCAGGACTAAGTTCATGATAAATTAAAGTTCAATTAATCATATTACTTAAGAACTCCCACTTAATTAGATGGACATCCCTCTAATCATCTAAGTGATCACGTGATCCAAATCAACTAAACCATGTCCGATCATCACGTGAGATGGAGTAGTTTCATTGGTGAACATCACTATGTTGATCATATCTACTATATGATTCACGCTCGACCTTTCGGTCTCCGTGTTCCGAGGCCATATCTGTATATGCTTGGCTCGTCAAGTATAACCTGAGTATTCCGCGTGTGCAACTGTTTTGCACCCGTTGTATTTGAACGTAGAGCCTATCACACCCGATCATCACGTGGTGTCTCAGCACAAAGAACTTTCGCAACGGTGCATACTCAGGGAGAACACTTCTTGATAATTAGTGAGAGATCATCTTATAATGCTACCGTCAATCAAAGCAAGATAAGATGCATAAAAGATAAACATCACATGCAATCAATATAAGTGATATGATATGGCCATCATCATCTTGTGCTTGTGATCTCCATCTTCGAAGCACCGTCATGATCACCATCATCACCGGCGCGACACCTTGATCTCCATCGTAGCATCGTTGTCGTCTCGCCAATCTTATGCTTCCACGACTATCGCTACCGCTTAGTGATAAAGTAAAGCATTACAGCGCGATTGCATTGCATACAATAAAGCGACAACCATATGGCTCCTGCCAGTTGCCGATAACTCGGTTACAAAACATGGTCATCTCATACAATAAAATTTAGCATCATGTCTTGACCATATCACATCACAACATGCCCTGCAAAAACAAGTTAGACGTCCTCTACTTTGTTGTTAAAAGTTTTACGTGGCTGCTACGGGCTTAAGCAAGAACCAATCTTACCTACGCATCAAAACCACAACGATAGTTTGTCAAGTTGGTGCTGTTTTAACCTTCGCAAGGACCGGGCGTAGCCACACTCGGTTCAACTAAAGTTGGAGAAACTTTCACCCGCTAGCCACCTTTGTGCAAAGCACGTCGGGAGAACCGGTCTCGCGTAAGCGTACGCGTAATGTCGGTCCGGGCCGCTTCGTCCAACAATACCGCTGAACCAAAGTATGACATGCTGGTAAGCAGTATGACTTATATCGCCCACAACTCACTTGTGTTCTACTCGTGCATATAACACCAACACATAAAACCTAGGCTCGGATGCCACTGTTGGGGAACGTAGTAATTTCAAAAATTTCCTACGCACACGCAAGATCATGGTGATGCATAGCAACGAGAGGGGAGAGTGTTGTCTACATACCCTCGTAGACCGACAGCGGAAGCGTTATGACAACGCGGTTGATGTAGTCGTACGTCTTCACGGCCCGACCGATCAAGCACCAAAACTACGGCACCTCCGAGTTCTAGCACACGTTCAGCTCGATGACGATCCCCGGACTCCGATCCAGCAAAGTGTCGGGGAAGAGTTCCGTCAGCACGACGGCGTGGTGACGATCTTGATGTTCTACCGCCGCAGGGCTTCGCCTAAGCACCGCTACAATATTATCGAGGAGTATGGTGGAGGGGGGCACCGCACACGGCTAAGAGAATGATCACGAAGATCAACTTGTGTGTCTATGGGGTGCCCCCTGCCCCCGTATATAAAGGAGCAAGGGGGAGGCCGGCCGGCCCTTGTGGGCGCGCCAAGGAGGAGTAGGATTCCTACTCCTAGTTGGAGTAGGTTTCCACCTTTCCTAGTCCAACTAGGAGAAGGGGGGAAAGGGGGGAAGAGGGGAAGGAAGGGAGAGAGGGGCTGCACCCCAAACCCCTTGTCCAATTCGGACTGGGCTTGGGAGGGGCGCGCGCCACCCCCTGCTCCTTTCCACTAAGGCCCATCAAGGCCCATTGCTTCTTCCTTGTATTCCCGTAACTCCCCGGTACCTTCGAAAATACCCGAATCATTCGGAACCTTTCCGATGTCCGAATATAGTCGTCTAATATATCGATATTTACGTCTCGACCATTTCGAGACTCCTCGTCATGTCCCCGATCTCATCCGGGACTCCGAACTCCTTCGGTACATCAAAACTCATAAACTCATAATATAACTGTCATCGAAACCTTAAGCGTGCGGACCCTACGGGTTCGAGAACAATGTAGACATGACCGAGACACGTCTCCGGTCAATAACCAATAGCGGAACCTGGATGCTCATATTGGCTCCCACATATTCTACGAAGATCTTTATCGGTCAGACCGCATAACAACATACGTTGTTCCCTTTGTCATCGGTATGTTACTTGCCCGAGATTCGATCGTCGATATCTCAATACCTAGTTCAATCTTGTTACCGGCAAGTCTCTTTACTCGTTCCGTAATACATCATCTCGCAACTAACTCATTAGTTGCAATGCTTGCAAGGCTTATGTGATGTGCATTACCGAGAGGTCCCAGAGATACCTCTCCGACAATCGGAGTGACAAATCCTAATCTTGAAATACGCCAACCCAACATGTACCTTTGGAGACACCTGTAGAGCACCTTTATAATCACCCAGTTACGTTGTGACGTTTGGTAGCACACAAAGTGTTCCTCCGGCAAATGGGAGTTGCATAATCTCATAGTCATAGGAACATGTATAAGTCATGAAGAAAGCAATAGCAACATACTAAACGATCGGGTGCTAAGCTAATGGAATGGGTCATGTCAATCAGATCATTCACCTAATGATGTGATCCCGCTAATCAAATGACAACTCTTTGTCCATGGTTAGGAAACATAACCATCTTTGATTAACGAGCTAGTCAAGTAGAGGCATACTAGTGATACTCTGTTTGTCTATGTATTCACACATGTATTATGTTTCCGATTAATACAATTCTAGCATGAATAATAAACATTTATCATGAAATAAGGAAATAAATAATAACTTTATTATTGCCTCTAGGGCATATTTCCTTAGATTCATCACCAAGAAGATCCTAAGAGCCTTGGATGGAAAATATGATACTGTGTGCACATTGATCCAAATGATGCCCAATTACAAAGATCTCAAGCCAACGGAAGTCATCTTAAGAATTGTTGCTGATGAGATGTCACTCAAGGATAAAGAGGAAATTCACAACAAATCAAGTGGTGCTTAAAAACCCTCATGTGAAGCCCCCACATCATCGAGTGAGAAACAAACCTTCAATGAAGAATTGAGCTTAATGGTGAAGAACTTCAACAAGTTCTACAGGAGTAGAAGCAAAGAGAGAAGCTCCAAGTCAAGGTCCTACAATGACAAAAGATCTTCTAGTCGAGAGCGAAATTGCTACAATTGTGGAAGGCCCGAACACTATTCCAATGAGTGTACGCCCCCCTACAAGAGAAGAGAAGAACCACCATCTAGAGAAAGAAGGAGCAGAGATGATCGTTATGAACGAAGACCCTCACGGAGAAGCAAGGATTCAGAAAGAAAGGACAAGTCATCAAGGAGCTACACAAAACGAAGACATCAAGCTCATGTTGGTGAATGGGTATCCGGCTCCGACTCCGACAACCACTCCGAGAGAAGCTATCACTCCGACTCCGAATATACTCAAGATGAAGGTGTTGCCGGTCTAGCACTTGTGACAACCAACTCCTACGACATATTTGACTCACCAAATGAAGGAGTTGGAACATGCTTCATGGCTAAAGGCCCAAAGGTATCACGCCCCGAGTATGTTGATTTCAATAGTGATGAAGATGACTTGTTAGGTGATGATGATTTACTTGTTGACAACTCTAGTGATGAATACTATGATGAAACGTCAATTAAGCATGCTAATCAAGATAAAACGAATGACAATGATAAGGAGAAGATTGAGTCTCTAACTAAAGAACTAAACACTCGTAAGTTAGCTCATGAAACTATCTTAGGGGATCATCGAGAACTTTTAAGGACTCATGAGAAATTGCGCTTTGAAAAGCTCAACCTTGAGCAAGAGCATGAGTTCTTAAAAGCAATCAATGATGATCTTCGCAAGAAAAGTTCT
Organism: Triticum monococcum; assembly: GCA_034509565.1. Taxonomy (NCBI): domain Eukaryota; kingdom Viridiplantae; phylum Streptophyta; class Magnoliopsida; order Poales; family Poaceae; genus Triticum; species Triticum monococcum. Next base: position 706,693,649 of record CM067847.1, read on the forward strand.
TCTTACATTGCCAAGCGTTTACTCTTATCCACTTACATGCCTCAAGTCAAGTCTAGTAACAAGAACAAGAAAGATTCTTCCTCTAGTAGTAACAATAATCATGCTAAATCCAATATTGTTGCTTCTAGTAGTTCTCTTGATTCCACTAATGATTCTCTTAGCCAAGTTACACTTGAGCAAGAAAATAGCTTATTGAGGGAATTATAGAGAAAGGTGTTTACAAGAGCCTTGCCGGAAGTGAGCAATTCGAGGAAATTGTACGCAAGCAAGGAAGGCACCGGAAGAATCAAGGTGTTGGTTTTGAACGAAAGTTCAATGCCAATGGAGTTGAGTGGGAAGAAGATCAATACCCCAAGACGAAGTTTGTTCCTCAACAAGAGAAGTATGATCCTACTTCTCTCAAAGGGACACAAGCTCAAGATGATCTTCCACCACAAGACCATAAGCAAAAAGTCAAGGACAAGCTTTAAGAGGAAATTGATGCATTTGAAGAAGCTCCTAAGGCCTTGGTCAAGTGGGTTCCCAAGACTACTTCAAGTTCCACTTCATCAAGTACAACTACAACACCGAGGATTCCCATCAAGATGGTGTGGATCCCGAAGAAGAAGAACTAGAGAGTTCTTGAGGGTGACTCCGCCAACATACTTCACTCTTATCATCTTGGCAAGAACAAGTGCAATCAACTTCCACATCTTGCACTAGTTCAAGGAGTCACAAACCCTCTTGTTGGTAAGACAAGGGACAAGGTAACCTGAAAGCTTTCATAGACATCATCTTGTGTGTGCATCACTCTATGTCTATGGATATCCTTGTTTGTTCCTTGTGGGACTAACCCGTGTAGGCATTGAAAGTGCAACTCACTCCAATGGATAGCTCCAAATGATCTACATCAACATTGAGCATCCACATCTTCAACATCTACATGAAGTCATCATCGACAAAACCCAAGGTTAGTTCATCCCTCTTAGGGGGGATCTCACATCTAGGGGGAGCTTTACTCTAAGAATTGAGCTAAAGCAACTCTAATGGTGTGAGCACAACAAATGCTTTATGTAAAAGTGGTAACCCCACTTGTGCTTAAACGATGAGTATGACCTATGATCAAATGTTCTCATTTGACTCCTAAGTCAATATACTCATATATAGATGACCTAGTCATCGCCAATTGTTTGATAGATGCTAGAATTGGTTGTGCATGCTTTGCCACATATTTCAATTGCCATTTTATTGTGTGAGCATGTTGATTGCATATTTTACTCATTCGAGGACATCCACTTGTTGTTTTGATTGATTGGTTTTCTTTTCTTTTGCAAAGTGGATGGACAAAAATGCCTAAGAACCCTCTCTAGCTATCTATGCTTTTCTCGTCTCAAACTCTCTTCATGCTACATCACAAAATTTGATCAAGTCAGATTCGAACCACTCTGTGTGAGGAGCACTCGGAGTCCCCTATTTGTCATAGACTTAAACTTCCAAAACTTCTTTGTGCTTTTCGGTCTGACCGATTCCTCCATTTCGGTCATACCGAGATCACTAAGTCGATCTAGGTTTTCAATCTCGGTGCAACCGATTTGAACCTTTTGGTCACACCGAGTTTCAGTAACTGCTTGCAGTTATGAATCTCGGTGCCACCGAGTTGTTCCACTCGGTCATACCGACAGGGTCGGGCTATATATACTCATAGGCACAATTTTGGAAATTTCTCCGAAACCCCTTCGCCCGCGCATAGCTCGCTCTGCCTCCTGGGTCTCCGGTGAAGGAAATATGCCCTAGAGGCAATAATAAAGTTATTATTTATTTCCTTATATCATGATAAAATTTTATTATTCATGCTAGAATTGTATTAACCGGAAACATAATACATGTGTGAATACATAGACAAACAGAGTGTCACTACTATGCCTCTACTTGACTAGCTCGTTAATCAAAGATGGTTATGTTTCCTAACCATGGACAAAGAGTTGTCATTTGATTAACGGGATCACATCATTAGTTGAATGATCTGATTGACATGACCCATTCCATTAGCTTAGCACCCGATCGTTTAGTATGTTGCTATTGCTTTCTTCATGACTTATACATGTTCCTATGACTATGAGATTATGTAACTCCCGTGTGCCGGAGGAACACTTTGTGTGCAACCAAACGTCACAACGTAACTGGGTGATTATAAAGGTGCTCTACAGGTGTCTCCAAAGGTACATGTTGGGTTGACGTATTTCGAGATTAGGATTTGTCACTCCGATCGTCGGAGAGGTATCTCAGGGCCCTCTCGTTAATGCACATCACTTAAGCCTTGCAAGCATTGCAACTAATGAGTTAGTTGCGGGATGATGTATTACGGAACGAGTAAAGAGACTTGCCGGTAACGAGATTGAACTAGGTATTGGATACCGACGATCGAATCTCGGGCAAGTAACATACCGATGACAAAGGGAACAACGTATGTTGTTATGCGGTCTGGCCAATAAAGATCTTCGTAGAATATGTAGGAGCCAATATGGGCATCCAGGTCCCGCTATTGGTTATTGACCGGAGACGTCTCTCGGTCATGTCTACATTGTTCTCGAACCCGTAGGGTTCGCACGCTTAAGGTTTCGATGACAGTTATATTATGAGTTTATATGTTTTGATGTACCGAAGGTTGTTCGGAGTCCCGGATGAGATCACGGACATGACGAGGAGTCTCGAAATGGATGAGACATAAAGATTGATATATTGGAAGCCTATGTTTGGATATCGGAAGTGTTGCGGGTGAAATCGGGATTTTACCGGAGTACCAGGAGGTTACCGGAACCCCCCGGGAGCTATATGGGCCTTAGTGGAAGAAGAGGAGAGGCGGCCGGGGCTGGGCCGCGCGCCCCTCCCCCCTAGTCCGAATAGGACAAGGAGAAAGGGGGCCGACGCCCCTCCTTCTCTCTCTCTCTTTTCCACCTCGCGAATTCTATTCCAACTAGGATTGGGGGAGAAGTCCTACTCCCGGAGGGAGTAGGACTCCTCCTGGCGCGCCTCCTCTTGGCCGGCCGGCTCCCCCCTTTGAGCCTTTATATACGGAGGTAGGGGCACCCCATAGACACACAAGTTGATCCACGTGATCATACTCTTAGCCGTGTGCGGCGCCCCCTGCCACCATAGTCCTCGATAATATTGTAGCGGTGCTTAGGCGAAGCCCTGCGACAGTAGTACATCAAGATCGTCACCACGCCGTCGTGCTGACAGAACTCTTCCCCGACACTTTGCTGGATCAGAGTCCGGGGATCGTCATCGAGCTGAACGTGTGCTAAAACTCGGAGGTGCCGTAGTTTCGGTGCTTGATCGGTCGGGCCGTGAAGACGTACGACTACACCAACCAAACGCTTCCGTTGTCGATCTACAAGGGTACGTAGATTACACTCTCCCCTCTCGTTTCAATGCATCACCATGATCTTGCGTGTGCGTAGGATTTTTTTTGAAATTACTACGTTCCCCAACAGTGGCATCGGAGCCTAGGTTTTATGTGTTGATGTTATATGCACGAGTAGAACACAAGTGAGTTGTGGGCGATATAAGTCATACTGCTTACCAGCATGTCATACTTTGGTTCGGCGGTATTGTTGGACGAAGCGGCCCGGACCGACATTACGCGTACGCTTACGCGAGACCGGTTCTCCCGACGTGCTTTGCACATAGGTGGCTTGCGGGTGACAGTTTCTCCAACTTTAGTTGAACTGAGTGTGGCTCCGCCCGGTCCTTGCGAAGGTTAAAACATCACCAACTTGACAAACTATCGTTGTGGTTTTGATGCGTAGGTAAGATTGGTTCTTGCTTAAGCCCGTAGCAGCCACGTAAAACTTGCAACAACAAAGTAGAGGACATCTAACTTGTTTTTGCAGGGCATGTTGTGATGTGATATGGTCAAGACATGATGCTAAATTTTATTGTATGAGATGATCATGTTTTGTAACCGAGTTATCGGCAACTGGCAGGAGCCATATGGTTGTCGCTTTATTGTATGCAATGCAATCGCGCTGTAATGCTTTACTTTATCACTAAGCGGTAGCGATAGTCGTGGAGGCATAAGATTGGCGAGACGACAACGATGCTACGATGGAGATCAAGGTGTCGCGCCGGTGACAATGGTGATCACGACAGTGCTTCGTAGATGGAGATCACAAGCACAAGATGATGATGGCCATATCATATCACTTATATTGATTGCATGTGATGTTTATCTTTTATGCATCTTATCTTGCTTTGATTGACGGTAGCATTATAAGATGATCTCTCACTAAATTATCAAGAAGTGTTCTCCCTGAGTATGCACCGTTGCGAAAGTTCTTCGTGCTGAGACACCACATGATGATCGGGTGTGATAGGCTCTACGTTCAAATACAACGGGTGCAAAACAGTTGCACACGCGGAATACTCAGGTTATACTTGATGAGCCAAGCATATACATATATGGCCTCGGAACACGGAGACCGAAAGGTCGAGTGTGAATCATATAGTAGATATGATCAACATAGTGATGTTCACCAATGAAACTACTCCATCTCACGTGATGATCGGACATGGTTTAGTTGATTTGGATCACGTGATCACTTAGAGGATTAGAGGGATGTCTATCTAAGTGGGAGTTCTTAAGTAATATGATTAATTGAACTTAAATTATCATGAACTTAGTCCTGGTAGTATTTTTCAAATCATGTTGTATATCAATAGCTCGTGTTGTTGCTTCCCTGTGTTTATTTTGATATGTTCCTAGAGAAAATTGTGTTGAAAGATGTTAGTAGCAATGATGCGGATTAGATCCGTGATCTAAGGTTTATCCTCATTGCTGCACAGAAGAATTATGTCCTTGATGCACCGCTAGGTGACAGACCTATTGCAGGAGCAGATGCAGACGTTATGAACGTTTGGCTAGCTCAATATGATGACTACTTGATAGTTTAGTGCACCATGCTTAACAGCTTAGAATCGGGACTTCAAAGACGTTTTGAACGTCATGGTGAAGGAAATATGCCCTAGAGGCAATAATAAAGTTATTATTTATTTCCTTACATCATGATAAATGTTTATTATTCATGCTAGAATTGTATTAACCGGAAACATAATACATGTGTGAATACATAGACAAACAGAGTGTCACTAGTATGCCTCTACTTGACTAGCTCGTTAATCAAAGATGGTTATGTTTCCTAACCATGAACAAAGAGTTGTTATTTGATTAACGAGATCACATCATTAGTTGAATGATCTGATTGACATGACCCATTCCATTAGCTTAGCACCCGATCGTTTAGTATGTTGCTATTGCTTTCTTCATGACTTATACATGTTCCTATGACTATGAGATTATGCAACTCCCGTTTGTCGGAGGAACACTTTGTGTGCTACCAAACGTCACAACGTAAATGGGTGATTATAAAGGTGCTCTACAGGTGTCTCCAAAGGTAGATGTTGGGTTCGCGTATTTCGAGATTAGGATTTGTCACTCCAATTGTCGGAGAGGTATCTCTGGGCCCTCTCGGTAATGCACATCACATAAGCCTTGCAAGCATTACAAATAATGAGTTATGTGAGATGATGTATTACGAAACGAGTAAAGAGACTTGCCGGTAACGAGATTGAACTAGGTATTGGATACAAACGATCGAATCTCGGGCAAGTAACATACCGATGACAAAGGGAACAACGTATGTTGTTATGCGGTCTGACCGATAAAGATCTTCATAGAATATGTAGGAGCCAATATGGGCATCCAGGTCCCGCTATTGGTTATTGACCGGAGACGTGTCTCGATCATGTCTACATTGTTCTCGAACCGTAGGGTCCGCACGCTTAACGTTACGATGACAATTATTATGAGTTTATACATTTTGATGTACCGAAGTTAGTTCGGAGTCCCGGATGTGATCACGGACATGACGAGGGGTCTCGAAATGGTCGAGACATAAAGATTGATATATTGGATGACTATATTCGGACACCGGAAGCGTTCCGATGAAGTTTCGGATAAAACCGGAGCACCAGGGGGTTACCGGAACCCCCGGGGGGGGGGGGGGGTTAATGGGCCTCATGGGCCTAAAGTGGAGAATAGGAAGGGGCTGCCAGGGCAGGCCGCGCGCCCCCTCTTCCCCTAGTCCGAATTGGACTAGGAGGGAGGGGCGGCGCCCCCCTCTTTCCCTCTCTTCTCCCACCTCTCCTAATTGGACAAGGAAAAGGGGGGGAGTCCTACTCCCGGTAGGAGTAGGACTCCTCCTGCGCGCCTCCATAGGGCCGGCCGCACCCCCCCTTGGATCCTTTATATACGGAGGCAAGGGGGCACCCTAGGACACACAAGTTGATCCTCGTGATCGTTCCTTAGCCGTGTGTGGTGCCCCCTTCCACCATATTCCACCTCGGTCATATCGTTGTAGTGCTTAGGCGAAGCCCTGCGTCGGTAGACCATCATCATCGTCACCACGCCGTTGTGCTGACGGAACTCATCCCCGAAGCTTTGCTAGATCGGAGCCCGGGGAGCGTCATCGAGCTGTACGTGTGCTAAGAACTCGGAGGTGCCGGAGTAACGGTGCTTGGATCAGTCGGATCAGGAAGACGTACGACTACTTCCTCTACGTTGTGTCAACGCTTCCGCTTCGGTCTACGAGGGTACGTAGACAACACTCTCCCCTCTCGTTGCTATGCATCACCATGATCTTGCGTGTGCGTAGGAATTTTTTTGAAATTACTACGTTCCACAACACATGGACCATATGAGATGTTCCATGAGTTGAAGTTAATATTTCAAGCAAATACCCGAGTTGAGAGATATGAAGTCTCCAACAAGTTCTATAGCTAAAAGATGGAGGAGAATCGCTCAACTAGTGAGCATGTGCTAAGATTGTCTGGGTACGACAATCGCTTGAATCAAGTGGGAGTTAATCTTCCAGATAAGATAGTGATTGACAGAATTCTCTAGTCACCATCACCAAGTTAGTAGAACTTCATGATGAACTATAGTATGCAAGGGATGACAAAAACGACTCCCGAGCTTTTCATGATGATGAAATCGATGAAGGTAGAAATCAAGAAATAGCATCAAGTGTTGATGGTTGACAAGATCACTAGTTTCAAGAAAAGGGTAAAGGAAAAAGGGGAACTTCAAGAAAAACAGCAAGCAAGTTGCTGCTCAAGTGAAGAAACCCAAGTCTGGTCCTAAGCCTAAGACAAAGTGCTTCTACTGCAAAGGGATTGGTCACTGGAAGCGGAACTACCCCAAGTATTTGGTGGATAAGAAAGGATGGCAAAGTAAACAAAGGTATATTTGATATACATGTTATTGATGTGTACTTTACTAGTGTTCATAGCAACCCCTCAGTATTTGATACTGGATCAGTTGCTAAGAGTAGTAACTCGAAACAGGAGTTGCAGAATAAACAGAGACTAGTTAAGGGTGAAGTGGCAATGTGTGTTGGAAGTAGTTCCAAGATTGATATGATCATCATCGCACACTCCCCTATACTTTCGGGATTAGTGTTGAACCTAAATAAGTGTTATTTGGTTATTTCGTTGAGCATGAATATGATTTGATCATGTTTATTGCAATACAGTTATTCATTAAAGTCAGAGAATAATTGTTGTTCTGTTTACATGAATAAAACCTTCGATGGTCATACACCCAATGAAACAAGTTCGTCGGATCTCGATCGTAGTGATACACATATTCATAATATTGAAACCAAAAGATGCAAAGTTAATAATGATAGTGCAACTTATTTGTGGCACTGCCGTTTAAGTCATATTGGTGTAAAGCGCATGAAGAAACTCCATGCTGATGGGCTTTTGGAATCACTTGATTATGAATCACTTGATGCTTGCGAACCATGCCTTATGGGCAAGATGACTAAAATGCCGTTCTCCGGAACAATGAAGCAAGCAACAGATTTGTTGGAAATCATACATACTGATGTATGTGGTCCGATGAATATTAAGGCTTGCGGCAGGTATCATTATTTTCTGACCTTCACAGATGATTTGAGCAGATATGGGGATATCTACTTGATGAAACATAAGTCTGAAACATTTGAACAGTTCAAAGAATTTCAGAGTGAAGTGGAAAATCATCATGACAAGAAGATAAGGTGTCCACGATCTGATCACAGAGACGAATATTTGAGTTACGAGTTTGGTCTTCAATTAAAACAATATGTGGAATAGTTTCACAAATTCGTGCCACCTGGAACACCACAGCATAATGGTGTGTCCGAACGTCATAACCGTACTTTATTGGATATAGTGCAATCTATGATGTTTCTTACCGATTTACCACTATCGTTTTGGGGTTATGCATTAAAGACAGCTGCATTCATGTTTAAAAGGGCACCATCTAAGTCCGTTGAGACGACACAATCTAAACTGTGGTTTGGCAAGAAACCAAAGTTGTCGTTTCTTAAAGTTTGGGATTGTGATGCTTATATGAAAAGGTTTCATCCTGATAAGCTCAAAACCAAATCGGAGAAATATGTCTTCATAGGATACCCAAAGGAAACTGTTGGGTACACCTTCTATCACAGATCCAAAGGCAAGACATTCGTTGCTAAGAATGGATACTTTTCAGAGAAGGAGTTTCTCTCGAAAGAAGTGAGTGGGAGGAAAGTAGAAAACTTGATAAGGTAAGTGTACCTTCTCCCTTATTGGGAAGTAGTTCATCACAAAAAATCTGTTCTTGTGACTACTACACCAATTAGTGAGGAAGCTAATGATGATGATCATGTAACTTCAGATCAAGTTACTACCGAATCTCATAGGTAAACCAGAGTGAGATCCGCACCAGAGTGGTACGGTAATCCTGGTCTGGAAATCATGTTACTAGACCATGACGAACTTGTGAACTATGAGGAAGCGATGATGAGCCCAGATTCCGCGAAATGGTTTGAGGCCATGAAATCTGAGATATGATCCATGTATGAGAACAAAGTTTGGACTTTGGTTGACTTGCCCGATGATCGGCAAGCCATTGAGATCAAATGGATCTTCAAGAGGAAGACGGACGCTGATAGTAGTGTTACTATCTACAAAGCTAGACTTGTCGAAAAAGGTTTTTGACAAAGTTCAAGGTGTTGACTACGATGAAATTTTCTCACTCGTAGCGATGCTTAAGTCTGTCCAAATCATGTTAGCAATTGCCGCATTTTTATGAAATCTGGCAAATGGATAAACAAAACTACATTCCTTAATGGATTTAAAGAAGAGTTGTATATGATGCAACCAGAAGGTTTTGTCAATCCTAAAGGTGCTAACAAAATATGCAAGCTGCAGCGATCCATCTATGGACTGGTGCAAGCATCTCGGAGTTGGAATATACGCTTTGATAAGTTGATCAAAGCATATAGTTTTATACAGACTTGCGGTGAAGCCTGTATTTACAAGAAAGTGAGTGGGAGCACTACATCATTTCTGATAAGTATATGTGTATGACATATTGTTGATCGGAAATAATGTAGAATTATTTTGCAAAGCATAAAGGAGTGTTTGAAAGGAGTTTTTCAAAGAAAGACCTCGGTGAAGCTGCTTACATATTGAGTATCAAGATCTATAGAGATAGATCAAGACACTTGATAAGTTTTTTCAATGAGTACATACCTTGACAAGATTTTGAAGTAGTTCAAAATGGAACAGTCAAAGAAAAAGTTTCTTGCCTGTGTTACAAGGTGTGAAGTTGAGTAAGACTCAAAGCCCAACCACAGCAGAAGATAGAAAGAGGATGAAAGTCATTCCCTATGCCTCAGTCATAGGTTCTATAAAGTATACTATGCTGTGTACCAGATCTATTGTATACCATACACTGCGTTAAGAGAGGGAGTACAATAGTGATCTAGGAGTAGATCAATGGACAGCGGTCAAAATTATCCTTACTGTAATAAGGATATGTTTCTCGATTACAGAGGTTACAAAAGGTTCGTCGTCAAGGGTTACGTCGATGCAAGTTTTGACACTGATCCAGATGACTCTAAGTCTCAATCTGGATACATATTGAAAGTGGGAGCAATTAGCTAGAGTAGCTCCATGCAGAGCATTGTTGACATAGAAATTTGCAAAATACATGCGGATCTGAATATGGCAGACCCATTGACTAAACTTCTCTCACAAGCAAAACATGATCACTTTTTGGGTCTTAATCACATAGCGATGTGAACTAGATTACTGAATCTAGTAAACCCTTTGGGTGTTAGTCACATGGAGATGTGAACCAATCACATAAAGATGTGAACTATTGGTGTTAATAACATAGCGATGTGAACTAGATTATTGACTCTAGTGCAAGTGGGAGACTGAAGGAAATATGCCCTAGAGGCAATAATAAAGTTATTATTTATTTCCTTATATCATGATAAAAGTTTATTATTCATGCTAGAATTGTATTAACCGGAAACATAATACATGTGTGAATACATAGACAAACAGAGTGTCACTAGTATGCCTCTACTTGACTAGCTCGTTAATCAAAGATAGTTATGTTTCCTAACCATGGACAAAGAGTTGTCATTTGATTAACGGGATCACATCATTAGTTGAATGATCTGATTGACATGACCCATTCCATTAGCTTAGCACCCGATCATTTAGTATGTTGCTATTGCTTTCTTCATGACTTATACATGTTCCTATGACTATGAGATTATGTAACTCCCGTGTGCCAGAGGAACACTTTGTGTGCAACCAAACGTCACAACGTAACTGGGTGATTATAAAGGTGCTCTACAGGTGTCTCCAAAGGTACATGTTGGGTTGACGTATTTCGAGATTAGGATTTGTCACTCCGATCGTCGGAGAGGTATCTCAGGGCCCTCTCGGTAATGCACATCACTTAAGCCTTGCAAGCATTGCAACTAATGAGTTAGTTGCGGGATGATGTATTACGGAACGAGTAAAGAGACTTGCCGGTAACGAGATTGAACTAGGTATTGGATACCGACGATCGAATCTCGGGCAAGTAACATACCGATGACAAAGGGAACAACGTATGTTGTTATGCGGTCTGACCGACAAAGATCTTCGTAGAATATGTAGGAGCCAATATGGGCATCCAGGTCCCGCTATTGGTTATTGACCGGAGACGTATCTCGGTCATGTCTAAATTGTTCTCGAACCCGTAGGGTCCGCACGCTTAAGGTTTTGATGACAGTTATATTATGAGTTTATATGTTTTGATGTACCGAAGGTTGTCGGAGTCCCGGATGAGATCACGGACATGACGAGGAGTCTCGAAATGGACGAGACATAAAGATTGATATATTGGAAGCCTATGTTTGGATATCGGAAGTGTTCCGGGTGAAATCGGGATTTTACCGGAGTACGGGGAGGTTACCGGAACCCCCCGGGAGCTATATGGGCCTTAGTGGGCCTTAGTGGAAGAAGAGGAGAGGCGGCCGGGGCTGGGCCGCGCGCCCCTCCCCCCTAGTCCGAATAGGACAAGGAGAGAGGGGGCCGGCGCCCCCTCCTTCTCTCTCTCTCTTTTCCACCTCGTGAATCCTATTCCAACTAGGATTGGGGGAGAAGTCCTACTCCCGTAGGGAGTAGGACTCCTCCTGGCGCGCCTCCTCTTGGCCGACCGGCTCCCCCCTTTGAGCCTTTATATACGGAGGCAGGGGCACCCCATAGACACACAAGTTGATCCACGCGATCATACTCTTAGCCATGTGCGGCGCCCCCTGCCACCATAGTCCTCGATAATATTGTAGCGGTGCTTAGGCGAAGCCCTGCGACAGTAGTACATCAAGATCATCACCACGCTGTCGTGCTGACGGAACTCTTCCCCGACACTTTGCTGGATCGGAGTCCGGGGATCGTCATCGAGCTGAACATGTGCTAAAACTCGGAGGTGCCGTAGTTTAGGTGCTTGATCGGTCGGGCCGTGAAGACGTACGACTACATCAACCAAACGCTTCCGTTGTCGATCTACAAGGGTACGTAGATTACACTCTCCCCTCTCGTTGCAATGCATCACCATGATCTTGCGTGTGCGTAGGATTTTTTTTGAAATTACTACGTTCCCCAACATCCGGATCGTCCTCCTCATCGCCAGCCGCCTCCTGTCGCTGGTCTCCGCCGCCGTCAACGGAATTCTTCCCCATCGTTGCCGCTGTAGCGAGTTCATCGCCGAACTAGGGTATGGACTTGATCACAGTGCTATCCCCGTCCGATTCCTAGCACATTGTGTTCATTATGATTCTTACCACGATTGAAACGCTTCTATCCAGTCAAAACACTCCATAGATTAGTGTTGAATTGAAAATTTAGGGTTAGGTTTCCGCCGAAACCATCTCGGACCCACCGAGTTGTGGAACTCGGTACCACCGATTCGGCTTAGGCCGTTGCACATGTAATTTTCAGTCTGACCGAGAATTGCAAATCGGTGTGACCGAGTTCAGGACTTTGTGAAACCCTAGCAGTCTCGGTGCCACCGAACTGTGACTCGGTCTGACCGAGTTCACTAGTTTAGGTTCCAACAGCTGCTTCGGTATCACCGAGTTTACAAATCGGTTGATCCGAAATTCTTTCTGTGGAAAACTAAAACTAAGTTTTTGACTCATTCTTTTGCAAAAACCTCTGCATTTTGTGATGCTCATCCACTCTATCTCATCTATATCTATTCACAGGGTCTGCTGTCAGTGTTTGCAATATGTCTGATCAGAGTGACAGCCAGAACAGGTCAGAGGAGCAGGTTCACCTGAGTGAGGGCACTAGTCCCTCTAACAGTTCAGATGATGGTAGCAGGAGCACTCCCAGCAACTTGCCCAAAGCTGCCACCAGAACAAGGAAGAAGAAAACTTCAGAGTCTGAGGATGAAGACTATGTAGCAGTTGAGGATGAGGCCACTTCCAAGAAGAAAGTGGTTAAGAAGGAATATAGCACTGCTGCTGCCACCAAGCCAGGCATGAAGCAAAAGGTTCCTGCAAAGAGAATTGCAATGTCTAAGGCCAGAGCATCTACTCAAGTCCCTTTGGGATTTGATCCCAAAGTGGCTGCTGTAGAAGGGAAGAAGAGGAAGGAGAGGATCAAAAAGACCACTGCTAGAGTGCTTGGGAGATCCTCAATCATGAGAGATTCTGAAGAGGAAGAGGAAGAAGAGGTTGCTGCACCAGCACCTAAGGCCCAGAAGCTTATGGGTGATGCTATCAGGACAGGGGCTGCTTCATCAAAGCCCAAAGAAGGAACCAAAGCAGCCTCCAAGCCCAAGAGTGCACCTAAGAGGAATACCAGGAGTATACCAACTGCTGAGAAGAACAAGGCCCCAGTGCCTGAAGTTGTTGCTGATGAAGATGATGAAGGACAAGTCCTGAGAAAGCTCAAACCCAAGATTCCAGACCACAATGATGCTCATCCTGTGGCTGAGAACATGAAGATCAGGAGAGACTCAGGGTTGAGGCTATGGAGAGAGACAGATCCATATGCTACCAAGAGAAGGACTGCTGTTGATTACAGGTTCCACACAAAGGAACAACAGGACTTCTATGAGACAGTGTTGTTGGACAAGAAGCCTATAGTATGTGAAATGAGGTGGGTCGACTGGAAGTATATCAAGGAAAATGAGGAACACTATCCTGGTGTGTTTGACAGCTTCGGTGCTTGTGGAGTCGTAGACTTTGTTGGGCAGAAGCTCACAAAGTGGAATGAGGAGCTCATAATGCAATTCTACTCCACAGCACACTTCTATCCAGATGGCAGGATAGTATGGATGTCTGAAGGTACAAGGTACCACTCAACTATTGAGGAATGGGCAAATCTAATCAATGCTTCTAAGGAAGAAGAAGATGACTTGGATGTCTATGCCAAGAAGAAGATGGATCACAACTCTATGGCAAACATGTACAAGGAGATTCCTGAAGATGATCTTGAGACTCACCAGTTTGGGTCAGTAAAACACTTACTGTCAGGGCTGCCTACAATCAATTGGATCCTTAGGCACACTCTCTTGCCCAAGTCTGGTGATCACAGAATGATCAGAGGCTATGCAATTAACTTGCTACATATATTTGATGTGCCACAGAAGTTCAAGGTCATGAGCCTTATAGTTGAGACTATCAAGAGGACTGCAGCTAACCATAAAAGAAGTTGTGGATATGCCCCACAGATCCAGGAGTTGATAAACTCAAAGATGGGCACATGCACATACTTGTTGGATAAGGAACACTTGCCTATCTACCCAGACTTCAAGGACAATCAAGTTGTGATGAATGAGAATGAACCATCATCAGTACAAGCTCAAGAGAAGAAGGAGAAAGCAAAGAAAGAGAAGGCTGCCAAGATGCCAACTCAAGAGGAGGCATCTGAGTACTTTTTGAAAAGCAAGCAAGATCAGCTTGGCTACCTGATTGCATCCACTCTGAGGATTGAGAAGGGACTGGCCACCCTGACTCAAAACCAGGAGAGCATGGAAAGAATCGTGGAGCAAAAATTCTATGATTTAGATGTCAAAGTAACTGAGATTCACTCAGTTGTGGAGCAACTTCAAGATGATATGCAGGAGAGGAAGGGCAAGACAACCACTGATGCATTTGCCAGAGTGCCTCGAGCTCAGAGATCAACTACAGTGCCTATTCCAGACACTAGAGCCACTTCATCTGCACCAGCTACAGCTTCAGCGCAACCAGCTCCAGCACCAACTCCATCAGCTCCATCCACATCAACTGAAGCCTTCGTCCTTGGCGTTCTCCGGACACCACCACCTGAAGACCAAGCTTGAGAGACGTTCTAGTGCTATGCATTTTCCATGAACTTTTTGGTAACTTGTTGCCAAAGGGGGAGAAAAATGTATAGATCATAGGCTTCGAGAGAGAGCGTTGCTTTTTATTCTCTTTTGCTTTGGTGGTTGAACTTTGTTTGTCTTTTGATTGCTTGAGATACTATGCTATTATCTGTGAGACATTGATGATCATGTGGTTGATCATAAGCTACACTTATGCTTGTTAGATGATATTATCTTACTTATCCTTATATGATCATTCACTTTGCTTGGTGATGAGTGCGTGTATTTAATTCTTATCATTTTGAGCGCTCCACCAAGATGTATGTGACATGGAAGAGTAACCCATGATCCTAACTCATTGTGCATTTGCAGTCCAAAGCAAATCTTAAGATATGCACAAATTTAGGGGGAGCTCTTGCTTTTCACATACTTCTCAAAGCGACAATATATTTCACTCTTATTATCATTTGTCGAAGATTTGATCTATATGTTGTCATCAATTACCAAAAAGGGGGAGATTGAAAGTGCAACTATTCCTGGGTGGTTTTGGCAATTCCTAACAACATATAGCTCATTGAGCTAACATTATTCCAAGATTAATATTTCAGGAAAAGCTCAATGAATGGCATGGCATGGATGAGGAAAGCGGATCCCTCAAAATTCTAAGGACAAAAAGTTTGGCTCAAGCTTGAAGCTCAAGACTCTACATTTTATATTTTAGTGATCCAAGATCACATTAAGTCTATAGGAAAAGCCAATACTATCAAGGAGGGATGAGGTGTTGCTTAATGGCTTGCTTGCTCAAAATGCTTAGTGATATGCTCCAAAACCCTCAACTACCTTCCCACATCCACATATGACCTAAACCAAAAGTCAAACTCGGCCCCACCGATTCTTTCTATCCGGCGCCACCGAGTTTCAAATGTCATAGCCACTTCCACAAACCCTAGGCAAATCGGTCTCACCGATAGGGATCTCGGTCTCACCGAGATGGGATTGTAATCTCTCTGTTTCCCTTCGTAACGTTTCGGTCTTACCGAGATGAGCGATCGGTCCCACCAAGATTGCAATGTAAACTCTTTGTTTCCCTTTTGTAACATTTCGGTCTCACCAAGATGAGCGAATCGGTCCCACCGAGTTTACCTGACCAACTCTCTGGTTAGCTTATTACCAAAATCGGTCCCACCGAGTTTGTGTAATCGGTCACACCGCGATTATGTTATGCCCTAACCCTAACCATATCGCTCCTACCGAGTTGCATCTCAGTCCCACCGAAAATCCTAACGGTCACTAGGTTTGCTGAATCGGTCCGACTGAGTTTAACCATTCGGTCCTACCGAGTTTGGCAAATTGTGTGTAATGGTTAGATTTTGTGTGGAGGCTATATATACCCCTCCACCCACTCTTCATTCGTGGAGAGAGCCATCAGAACATACCTACACTTCCAATACACATTTTCTGAGAGAGAACCACCTACACTTGTGTTGAGGTCAAGATATTCCATTCCAACCATATGAATCTTGATCTCTAGCCTTCCCCAAGTTGCTTTCCACTCAAATCTTCTTTCCACGAAATCCAAATCCTGTGAGAGAGAGTTGAGTGTTGGGGAGACTATCATTTGAAGCACAAGAGGAAGGAGTTCATCATCAACACACCATTTGTTACTTCTTGGAGAGTGGTGTCTCCTAGATTGGCTAGGTGTCACTTGGGAGCCTTCGACAAGATTGTGGAGTTGAACCAAGGAGTTTGTAAGGGCAAGGAGATTGCCTACTTCGTGAAGATCTACCGCTAGTGAGGCAAGTCCTTCGTGGGCGACGGCCGTGATGGAATAGACAAGGTTGCTTCTTCGTGGACCCTTCGTGGGTGGAGCCCTCCGTGGACTCGCGCAACCGTTACCCTCCGTGGGTTGAAGTTTCCATCAACGTGGATGTACGATAGCACCACCAATCGGAACCACGACAAAGACATTCGTGTCTCCAATTGCGTTTGAATCCTCCAAACCCTTCCCTTTACATTCTTGCAAGTTGCATTCTTTACTTTCCACTGCGCATATACTCTTTTGCATGCTTGCTTGAATTGTGTGGAGATTGCTTGGCTTGTGCTAAGATAGCTAAAATCTGCCAAGAACTAAAATTGGGAAAAGGCTAGATTTTTATTTGGTCAAGTAGTCTAATCATCCCCCTCTAGACATACTTTCGATCCTACATCCTCGCCAAATATGAAGACTAGGGGGCCCACACCCTTTCCACGAGGGTGGGGGCGCCCCCCCAGGGCGCGCCCCCCTACCTTGTGGGCCCCCTGTTGACCCTCCGACGCCAACTCCAACTCTATATATTTGGTTTCGAAGAGAAAAAAATCAAAGAGAAGAAATCATCACGTTTGACGATACGGAGCCGCCGCCAAGCCCTAAAACCTCTCGGGAGGGCTGATCTGGAGTCCGTTCGGGGCTCCGGAGAGGGGGATTCGTCGCCGTCGTCATCATCAACCATCCTCCATCACCAATTTCATGATGCTCACCGCTGTGCGTGAGTAATTGCATCGTAGGCTTGCTGGACGGTGATGGGTTGGATGAGATTTATCATGTAATCGAGTTAGTTTTGTTAGGGTTTGATCCCTAGTATCCATTATGTTCTGAGATTGATGTTGCTATGACTTTCCTATGCTTGATGCTTGTCACTAGGGACCGAGTGCCATGATTTCAGATCTGAACCTATTATGTTTTCATGAATATATGTGAGTTCTTGATCCTATCTTGCAAGTCTATAGTCACCTACTATGTGTTATGATCCGGCAACCCCGAAGTGACAATAATTGGGACCACTCCCGGTGATGACCATAGTTTGAGGAGTTCATGTATTCACTATGTGCTAATGCTTTGTTCCGGTTCTCTATTAAAAGGAGGCCTTAATATCCCTTAGTTTCCAATAGGACCCCGCTGCCACGGGAGGGTAGGACAAAAGATGTCATGCAAGTTCTTTTCCATAAGCACGTATGACTATATACAGAATACATGCCTACATTACATTAACGAACTGGAGCTAGTTCTGCGTCACCCTATGTTATGACTGTTACATGATGAACCGTATCCGGCATAATTATCTATCACTGATCCGGTGCCTACAAATTTTCCATATACTGGTTTACGCTTATTTACTTTCCCGTTGCTACTGTTACAATCACTACAAAATACCAAAAACATTACTTTTGTTGTCTTTACGTTTGTTGCTGCTACCACCACTATCATATTACTTTGCTACTAAATACTTTGTTGTAGATACTAAGTTTCCAGGTGTGGTTGAATTGACAAGTCATCTACTAATACTTGAGAATATTCTTTGGCTCCCCTTGTGTCGAATCAATAAATTTGGGTTGAATACTCTACCCTCGAAAGCTATTGCGATCCCCTATACTTGTGGGTTATCAAGACCTTTTTCTGGCGCCGTTGCCGGGGAGCATAGCTCTATTCTTTGAGTCACTTGGGATTTATATCTGCTGGACACTATGAAGAACTTGAGAGATCCAAAAACCAAGATCTATCCCTCAACTATGAGGGGAGGTAAGGAACTGCCATCTAGCTCTGCACTTGATTCACCTTCTGTTATGAGTAAGTTTGTGACACCTACACCTGCTTCTGTTATTCGTTCTGAAATGTCGCATGTTATTGATGATGCCACTTCTGCTATGCATGATACTTATGATGAAACTGCTTCTATGACTGATACTACTGTGCCCCTTAGTGAATTTCTTCATGAACAAATTGCTAGGGCTAGAGAAAGAGGAATTATTGAATCTGAATACGATGATGATAGTGATGATGAAAATATGCCTGTTATTCCGGAGGGTTATTTATTTGATCAAGATGCTTCTTTAGCTATTTTAGCTTGCAGAGATAGATATGAGCTTAAGAGGTTATTAATTAAATGGAACAAACAATCACTTAGAGATAAAATGAAACCCGATCCAGCTTTTGCTACTTCACCTATATGTGTTCCTGATAAGGATTATGAATTCTCTGTTGATCCTGATATAATTACTTTGGTTGAATCTGATTCGTTTTATGGCTATGAATTTGAAAGTGTTGTGGCACATCTTACTAAATTAAATGATATAGCTGCCCTGTTCACTAATGACGAGAGACCGCGTTACTTCTATATACTCAAAATATTTCCATTCTCATTAAAGGGTGATGCTAAGATATGGTTTAATTCTCTTGATCCTGGTTGTGTGCGTAGTCCCCAGGATATGATTTATTACTTCTCTGCTAAATATTTCCCTGCTCATAAGAAACAAGCTGCTTTGAGGGAAATATACAACTTTGTGCAAATTAAAGAAGAGAGTCTCCCACAAGCTTGGGGGAGGCTTCTCAAGTTACTTAATGATTTGCCTGATCATCCTCTTAAGAAACCTGAAATACTTGATATCTTTTATAATGGACTAACCGATGCTTCCAGAGATTACCTGGATAATTGTGCTGGTTCTCTTTTCAGGGAAAGAACGCCGGATGAAGCTGAAATTCTATTGAATAATATGTTGAAAAATGAAAATAATTGGGCACCTCCTGAGCCAGCTCCTAAGCCAACTCCTTCTCCAATTACTGAGCCTATTCCTAAACCAACTCCGAAGAAGAGAGGTGTTCTATTTCTCAGTCCCGAAGATATGCAATAGGCAAAGAAATCTATGAAAGAAAAAGGTATTAAAGTTGAAGACGTTAAGAATTTACCTCCTATTGAAGAAATACATGGTCTTAATTCACCGCCTGCTGAAAAAATTTATGATCTCAATCATTTATTTACTGAAGAACCTCCTGATCCCGATGTCCCGACACAGGTAGTAAAGGTAAATTCTCTCTATAGATATGATAAAGCTAAAGTCCCTCCTACTAAAATTGCTAGTTAATGTCTGGATGAGTTTGATAACTTTATGTATAAGCAAGATGACTTCAGTGCTTATTTTGGTAGACAATTAAAAGAAAATGCTTATATGATTAGACGCTTGGGTGATTATATGGCTGATATTAAAGGTGAACTTAAACTTATTAGCAAACATGCTTCTATGGTTACCACCCAAGTAGAACAAGTACTTAAAGCTCAAAAAGAAGTGCTTAATGAAATGAATAGTAAGAAAAATGATTATGCTGTTAGAGTGGCTACTAGAACTGGTAGAATGACTCAGGAACCTTTGTATCCCGAAGGCCACCCTAAGAGAATCGAGCAAGATTCCCAAAGAAATAATATTGATGTTCCTAGTTCTTCTAAAAAGAAGAAGAAGAAAAATGATAGAACTTTGCAAACTTCTAGCGAACCTATTGCCGAGCCACCTGATAATCCAAATGATATATCTATGTCTGATGCTGAAACACAATCTGGTAATGAACATGAACCTAGTAAAAATATTAATGATAATGTTCATGATGATGCTCAGCCTAGTAATGGCAATGATGTAGAAATTGAACCCGCTGTTGATCTTGATAACCCACAATCAAAGAATCAACGTTATGATAAAAGAGACTTTGTTGCTAAGAAACATGGTAAAGAAAGGGAACCTTGGGTTCAGAAACCCATGCCTTTTCCTCCGAAACCATCCAAGAAAAAGGATGATGAGGATTTTGAGCGTTTTGCTGAAATGATTAGGCCTATCTTTTTGCGTATGCGATTAACTGATGTGCTCAAAACAAATCCTTATGCTAAATATATGAAGGATATCATTACTAATAAAAGAAAGATACCGGAAGCTGAAATTTCCACCATGCTTGCTAATTATACTTTTAAGGGTGGAATACCAAAGAAACTTGGATATCCCGGAGTACCTACTATACCTTGCTCCATTAAAAGAAATTATATTAAAACTGCTTTATGTGACCTTGGAGCCGGTGTTAGTGTTATGCCTCTCTCTTTATATCGTAGTCTTGACTTGAATAAGTTGACACCTACTAAAATATCTTTGCAAATGGCTGATAAATCAACTGCTATACCTGTCGGTATTTGTGAGGATGTGCCTAGTGTGGTTGCAAACGTTACTATTTTAACGGACTTTGTTATTCTTGATATTCCCGAGGATGATAGTATGTCTATTATTCTTGGAAGACCTTTTCTTAATACTGCATGGGCTGTTATTGATTGCAACAAAGGCAATGTCACTTTTTATGTTAATGGTAATGAGCATACGGTACATTTTCCGAGGAAACAACCTCAAGTTCATAGTATCAACTCTATTGGAAAAATTCCATCGATTATATTTGGAAGTTTTGAATTTCCTCTTCCTACTGTCAAGAAGAAATATGATATTCTTATTAATGGGGATGTGCATATCCCCGTTGAGGTAATTAGTGTTATTCGAATTTTCTCCGGTTTCATGATTATCGGAATGAGTTTGTTAACAAGACTTGATCAACCTTGTTAGTGGATTCTTTTTGATGAGCATGAGATGGATGAAACTAGAAGCACAAACTTCTGTACCCTCTTTGTATTTTCTGTTATTTATATTAAATAAAGTAAAAATAGTATTTTTCTGTCTGTTTCCTAACTTATCCGTGCAATATAAAAATATCCCGGAAATAAAAGTCCTCAGAATGCCATGCCAATTTAATATGATTTTTCGGGAATATTTGAGGATTTACTGTGCAAAAATTACCGCAGGAGGAGCTACCACCTGGTCATGAGGGTGGTGGGCGCCCCCCCTATAGGGCGCGCCCCCTGCCTTATGGGCCCACGGTGGCCCTCCTCCACTTATCCCAACACCCATCTTCTTCCTCTATCTCACACAAACCCGAAAAACCAACTCAAGCACGAGTTCGAGCCACTTTTGCTGCGATTTTCGATCTCCTTGCTCAAAGCACCTCTCGCAAAACTGCTTGGGGAGATTGTTCCTTGGTATGTGACTCCTCCATTGGTCCAATTAGTTTTTGTTCTAGTGCTTTATTCTTTGCAAATTTGTGCTGCATAGGTGACCATGTTCTTGAGCTTGCATGTCAAATTTATATGGTTCCAAGTAGTTCTAATGCTTGATGTAGGCTCTAGGCACTTGTAGGAGTAGTTACTATCAGTTTTATTGAGTTTGGTTTACTTTTATTTTGAAGTTACTAAAAATTTCAGATTGTTTCAGAAAAATGATGAGGAGATTATTGAGGGGCTCATCAAGCCAAAGCTCAAAGGAAAAGGCACCTAAGCCTAAGTATAATTTGCCATGCACCACGGAGATTCGGGCGTGTGAATGGCCTTCTGAAGATTTCTTGAGAGCAGCCGATATCTATGAAGATTTTCATGAATTAGCTCACACTACAGGCCTCACCGCTTTCCTCCACGACCAATGCGATTAGTATCTCTTACTCACAAATACCTTTGTGCAAAACTTTTATTTTCATCCTAGGAACTCACCACCTACGGTGGAATTTCATTTATATGATGAGCCTAAGGAGATGTCACTTTATGATTTCTGTCGGATTTGTTTAGTCCCTTTTGAGGGCAAGACAGAAGAACCACATCATGATGATGTGGCTGGGTTTATTGATAATATCACTGTAGGAGAAACCAGGAAGGTTTCCAATGCACGAATCACTAGCATACATTTTCCTGTTTTGCGTTACTTTGCATTATTTGCTAGTTGTTGTTTAATTGGACGCGGAAATTCTGGAAACCATAGTATCCCTGATTTAATTATTCTGCTCCAAGGTTTAGGGCCTGTTCGGCAGCTCCCCAACTCCGATAAATCCTCAAATCCAACTTCTTTTTCCGGTCGCCAGCTTTCGATGCAAGCGCTAGCGCTCAGAAATTCGTTCGGCTCCTCGCTCCAGCTTCTGGTACGCGTCAGCAGGCCAACTTGGCTGGACGGGCTGGAGCCCAGCCGACTCAATAGGTAAGGTGGGGTTAGGGCCCAGTCAAACACACGAGCACAGGGGAAATAGAAGTAGCGAACCGGTACGTAACCCCCTCGATTCACTTCGCGGTGGCAGCTGCTCGTAAATAACACCAACTCCAGATTCCCTATTTCTGAGATCGCCGAAACTGTAGCTCCAACTTTTTGTACGTGCGTGCCGCTCCGATCCAGGAAGCCAGCTTCTTGGAGCTGGGCCGTTCGGGCTAGCTCCGCTCGCAGATTTGCGGAAGCTGGGAGCCAGCGGGCTACCGAACAGGCCATTATATAGCGATAACACTTTTAGTTTGGGCGGTATTATTGCTAGATGGTTAAATATGAACCGTACTAAGGGCCCCATCTTTGGAGGCATTTATGCCACATGCCTAGCCGCACATTTTAACATACCTATTAGGCATGCTGAGAAGGAAGAAAAAGTGCTACCCCGTGTTTATCTAGATCATAAAAGTATGGTGGCACATGATTTTATTGTTAAGAATAGGGCAGGGGAGCTTAGATATCAATTGTTCTTTAATAAACATCATCCTAAGACTATTACCTTGCCCGCTCCTTCTTTGTTTGATTTGACTGCAGGCACATACCTTGTTCTGTTGGCAGCTATTCACGCCTACCGAAACCCTGCACTAGCTGAGGAGCCAGAACCGGAACCACAATTTGATCCTTCACGACAGTCTAACTATCAGTGGGATCCGGAGATGATTGCCAGCCAGTGGCAATCGGAGCCTTCTTCTTCTTCATCACAGTACGACCCCAACAACTATTATTATGGATATCCGCCAGGCCAGCCGTGGCCATAGACCAACTTAGGCCAAAAGCCTAAGCTCGGGGGAGTACGTATTTCTCACCGACATTACATTTATGTTCACACACACTCCTTGCTAGATGTCAGTGCTCATACTTTTTCACTGTAATATCCATGCTAGTTTATTTTCTTTTTCCTATTTTCTTCTTGTGTGTTTAATAAACCTTAAGAAAAACCAAAAGATTAGTAGTAGTTTATATTTCTGCTGTAGTAGTAATAATTAAAAAAACAAAACCCAAAAACATTTCCCGTTCTTCTTTTGCTTGTTGGGAGCTTTTGTAACGCCCTTGATGCGGCTATATCTCCCACGTGCCGAGGCACGACTTAGAGGCATAACCGCATTGAAAGCAATGTCGCAAGTTAGGCAATCTTCACAACATCCCATGTAATATATATAGATAATAAAAGGGGAGATACATAGTTGGCTTACACTCGCCACGTCAATCAAAGTACATAAATAGCATTACATCAACCAATCACTCATGGCCCGATTACGGCGGCAAAATAAAAGATCAACCCAACATGCGACACGGTCCCGATCGCCCCAACTGGGCACCACTACTGATCATCAGGGAAAGAAACATAGTAACGGCGCGAGTCCTCGTCGAACTCCCACTTGAGCTCTAGCGCGTCATCTAGAATGGAGTCATCAGGCCCTGCATCCGGTTTAATAGTAATCTGTGAGCCACAGGGACTCAGCAATCTCGCACCCTCGCTATCAAGACTATTTAAGCTTATAGGTAAGGCAAGGTAAATAAGTGGAGCTGCAGCAAGCGACTAGCATATATGGTGGCTAACATGTACGCAAAAGAGAGCGAGAAGAGAAGGCAAAGCGCGAATGAATAACTAGAGAGCAATCCTGCAGCAAGCATTACTCCAACACCGTGTTCACTTCCCGGACTCCGCCGAGAAGAGACCATCACGGTAACTCACATAGTTGATTCATTTTAATTAAGATAAGGTTCAAGTTATCTACAACCGTACATTAACAAATTCCCATCTGCCCATAACCGCGGGCACGGCTTTCGAAAGTTCAAATCCCTGCAGGGGAGTCCCAACTTAGCCCATGACAAGCTCTCACGGTCAACGAAGGAATAGACCTCCTCCCGAGACATTCCGATCAGACTCGGTATCCCGGTTCTACAAGACACTTCGACAAGCTAAAAAAAATCCAGCAACACCACCCAGATGTGCCGACAAATCCCGATAGGAGCCGCACATATCTCGTTCTCAGGGCACACCGGATGAGCAAGACGTCGGGTAGGCCAGCCCAGAGTTGCCCCTGGTAGCCCCGGACATCGCTCAGCTGGAACAACACTCAGAGGAGCACTGGCCCGAGGGGG
Source organism: Triticum monococcum (assembly GCA_034509565.1). NCBI lineage: Eukaryota > Viridiplantae > Streptophyta > Magnoliopsida > Poales > Poaceae > Triticum > Triticum monococcum. Next base: position 706,718,373 of record CM067847.1, read on the forward strand.
CTAAATAAGATGACCCTCGGGCTCCAGAAACCCAAGGGAAAAAAGGCTAGGTGGAAAATGGTAAAACCAAGGTTGGGCGTTGCTGGAAAAGCTTTAATCAAGGCGAACTATCAAGGGGTTCCCATTATAACCCAACCGCGTAAGGAACGCAAAATCCGGGAACATAACACCGATATGACGGAAACTAGGGCGGCAAGAGTGGAACAAAACACTAGGCGAGAGGCCGAGCCTTCCACCCTTTACCAAGTGTATAGATGCATTAAGATAACATGGCAATATAATGATATCCCAACAAGTAAATAATGTTCCAACAAGGAACGGTCTCCAATCTTCACCTGCAACTAGCAACGCTATAAGAGGGGCTGAGCAAAGCGGTAACATAGCCAATCAAGGGTTTGCTAGGACATGGTGGGTTAGAGGTTTGACATGGCAATTTGGGAGGCATGATAAGCAAGTGGTAGGCATCGTAGCATAGGCATAGCAAAAGAGCGAGCATCTAGCAAAGCAAACATAGTAGCGATTTCGAGGGTATGATCATCTTGCTTGCAAAGTTGTCAGAGTTGACTGGATCCTCGAAAGCAAACTCAATGGGCTCCTCGTTAGCGAACTCGTCTCCCGGCTCTACCCAAACAAGACAAACAAGCAAACGGAACACAATCAACCACGTGCAAAGCTCAAACAATATGATGCAAACATGATATGCTATGCGGGATGCGATATGTGATGCATATGCAAGATTTGACAAGGAATGAATGAACCTGGCCTAAACTTGAAAACCAAGTGTGCCACTGGAAAGATGAGATGAAATCACTTGAAAACGATATAAAGATCACCGGAATCGGAGTTACGGTTTGGAAATGGCAAGCAATTCAAATATGGCACCGGTCTGCGATATACAGCAAGTAGCCAACTAAATGCAACAAGATGAATATGCTACAGCACCCAAACATGGCAACAAAATACATGGCAGGGATCCATTCATGATGCTAAATAAAAGATGAACACTGAGCTACGGCCAATTCATCCATTAACAGGTTCAAACAAGCATGGCAAAAATGCATTTGGCAAACAGGTTTCAGACTTAGTGAAATTAACACTTGTCTGGAATTTCAGATCAGATAGCACACTTTGAAGCATGAAAACTATATTCTATAGGACCTGAACATGGCAAAGTAAAGCATGGCATGGAGCTACTCAAAGAGCTTAACAAAAGTCCCTTAGTGACCTTGAGCCAAAAGGGATCAGAAAATACATTTGCAAGCATGTAAACATGGCAAAAACATAATCAGTTCTCAGACTTAGTGAAAACTGGAGCATGCAAAAATCAGATATCAAGTAGGCATGTTTACGAGCTCGATGCACTCACTACAGAGCAAGTCATGACAATCTAAGCATACACCCATCAAGAATACACAAAATACAAGCTAGACATGGCAAGAACAATAGCATAGCATGCACGGATCAACTACAACATCCTCGGCAAAATCGCTAATAAGTAGACAATCTGCCCAGATTCACGAAATAGCAAAAGTAGAGCACGATTGACTCAAGCTAGGGTGCTCCGTAATTGCAAACAAAGACATGGATGGATAGAGCTCTACAAGATTAACAAAACATCCTTACTGATCATCCTCAAAAGAGGCACGGATCACTAGGAAACAACATGAACATATGGCATAATGAGATAAACAGTCCAAGGACTTAGTGGAAATGCTAAGTCCCTGAAATCAGCATTAACGAATGCACCACTTTGCAAGCTTGTGCTAGTCACCACAAACATCACAAAAATACATGGGTTGCATCTCTGGAAAGATGGCAAAACATATAACAAAACTCATGAAGAGCTCAGGGGCATATCACGCACACAATAATTATGGCAAAAATGACAAATATCTAATTGGAGCAGCAGCTCTGACAATTATCTCAAATAGCATTCTTCTAACAGCATTTCGGGCATCAAGATGAACACAAAAGAAAATGATGCAATGAGATGAAATGATGTACTCTCTGAGATGAACATTTTGATATGCTATACGCACAAATCGGACCTACGAATGCAAAGTTACGTTATGAACAAGAAGGCAAAATAATTAGGGTTTCGGGGAGAAGTCAACCGTACAAATCCTCAGATCCAGATCTGGCGCGGATTTCGAGGATCGCCGCCGTTACTGTTCACCGGAGAGAGTTGGGGCGGTGGCCGGAGACGACGAGGGAGGCCGCAGAGGGCGGTGGAGGCTGCGACCGCGGCATGGGGAGGCGGCGACCGTGGCATGGGGCGGCGGCGAGGTCCGGCCGCGTTGGGCGGGTGACGCGCCGGAGCTGGGCGGCTCGCCGGAGCGGCGACCGGTGGCCGGGCGAAGCGGCGGTGGTGGAACGCGCGGCGGCGCGTCGGTGGAGGCGGCCGGCACCGGCCAAGACGAGGCGCGGGGCGCGCGCGGAGCTGCTGGGCCGGGAGGGCCCCGCCTGGGTCCGGGCGGGCCGGCGCGGCGGCGCGCAGTGGCGATGTGGGCGCGGGGCGCGGCGAATCGGCGGCTGCCACGTGGCGGCGGACACGGCGGGCGGACACGTCCGTTGGTGGAAGAAGGTGTCCGACCGCGGCGGGGAGAGTTAGGGTAGGTTTGCACCGCGAATTTTGGAGGGGGAGGTGTATATATAGGCATAGAGGGAGCTAGGAGAGTCCAAATGAGGTGCGGATTTTGGCCACGTGATCGTGATCAAACGCTCTAGATGATGGAGAGGGTTTTGGTGGGTTTTGGGCCAACTTGGAGGGGTGTTGGGCTGCAACACACACGAGGCCTTTTCGGTCCCTCGGTTAACCGTTGGAGCATCAAATGAAGTCCAAATGGTACGAAACTTGACAGGCGGTCTACCGGTAGTAAACCGAGGCTGCTTGGCAAGTCTCGATCCAATCCGGAAATGTTTAATCCCCACACATGAAAGAAGGTAGAAATGACCACCGGAGGAGAACGAAGCGCCGGAATGCAAAACGGACAACGGGGAAAATGCTCGAATGCATGAGACGAACACGTATGCCAATGCAATGCACATGATGACATGATATGAGATGCATGACAACGACAACAACACACGGATACGAAAACCCGAACCCGAGGAAATAAAATAACTTAATGCCGGAAATGGCAAGAGTTGGATTACATATTAGGTAAATCATATCCGGGGTGTTACAACACTCCACCACTACGAAAGGATCTCGTCCCGAGATCTAGGACTGAAAGAACGCCGGGTACTCAGAACGGAGGTGATCCTCGCGTTCCCAGGTAGCTTCACGGTTGGAATGGTGTGACCACTTGACTTTGAGGAATTTGATTGACTTGTTGCGAGTCTTGTGTTCAGTCTCTTCAAGAATAGCAACGGGGTGCTCGCGATAAGAGAGATCTGCTTGGAGCTCAATGTCTTCGAAGTTGACGGTGCGGTCAGGAGTTTTGAAGCACTTTCAGAGCTGAGAGACATTGAACACGTCATGCACATTTGCAAAGTTTGAAGGAAGCTCGAGTTGATAGGCGAGATCGCCTCTCTTGCTGACGATCTTGAAAGGTCCCACGTATCTGGGGGCAAGCTTCCCTTTGATACCGAAGCGATGAGTACCTTTCATTGGAGAGACGCGGAGGTAAACATGATCTCCGATCTCGAAAGCCAAATCACGGTGCTTACTATCATAGTAGCTCTTCTGGCGGGATTGGGCTACTTTGAGGTTATCTCGAATGACTTTGCACATTTCCTCTGCCTCTGTGATTAAGTCATTACCCAAAAGCTGACGTTCACCGGTTTCAGACCAGTTGAGAGGGGTACGACACTTCCTGCCATACAGCATTTCAAATGGGGCCTTGCCCGAACTTGCTTGCAAACTGTTGTTGTAGGAGAATTCAGCATATGGAAGACAATCCTCCCACTTCATGCCAAAGGAGATCACACAAGCCCTGAGCATATCTTCAAGAATCTGATTGACACGCTCGACTTGACTGCTAGTTTGAGGATGGAAAGCTGTGCTGAAGCAGATGTTGGTGCCCATGGCCTTCTGAAAAGAATCCCAAAACTTGGAGGTAAAGATGCTGCCACGGTCTGAAGAGATCACTTGTGGAATACCGTGCAGAGAGACAATTCGAGAGGTATAGAGCTCCGCCAATTGAGCTGCAGTGATAGACTCTTTGATAGGCAGAAAGTGAGCCACTTTAGTGAGCTTGTCGATGACAACGAATATAGCATCATTGCCACGCTTGGACTTTGGAAACCCAGTCACGAAGTCCATCTCAATGTGGTCGAACTTCCATTCTGGAATGGCAAGAGGTTGGAGGATACCAGCTGGCCTTTGGTGTTCAGCCTTCACTCTTCTGCAGACATCACATTCATTCACGAACTAAGCAATCTCGCGCTTCATTCAAGTCCACCAATAAGCCTGCTTGAGGTCCTGATACATCTTCGTGCTCCCAGGGTGGATGGAGAGGAGAGAATTGTGAGCCTCGTTCATGATCACTTTACGAAGTTCACCTTTGGGCACAACAATACGATCCTCGAAGAAGAGGGTATCCTTGTCATCAAGGCGGTAGCACTTGTACTTGGGCTGACTCTTGGCAATCCCAATCTTCACCTTCTTCACCGTAGCATCAAGAAGCTGGGCTTGGCGAATCTGATCTTCCAAGGTAGGAGAGACTTGAAGGTTGGCGAGGAAACCTTGAGGAACAACTTGCAGATTAAGTTTGCGGAAAGCTTCACAAAGCTCGGGTTGATAAGGCTTGAGAATAAGACTGTTGCAATAAGCCTTCCTGCTCAATGCGTCAGCAATCACATTGGCCTTGCCTGGAGTATACTCGATACTCGAATTATACTCTTGAATCATTTCGACCCATCGAGTCTGCCTGAGGTTGAGATTAGGCTGAGTGAAGATGTACTTGAGACTCTTGTGGTCAGTGAAGATGTCCACTTTCCTTCCCAATAAGAGATGTCTCCAAGTCAAAAGAGCATGCACAACTGCCGCCAACTCGAGGTCATGAGTGGGGTAGTTCTTCTCATTGGGCTTCAACTGGCGAGAGGTATAAGCCACAACTTTCTTCTCTTGCATCAACACTGCGCCAAGACCTTGGAGAGAGGCATCGCAAAAGACCTCATACGGTTTGGATTCATCAGGTGGAGTCAGAACTGGAGCAGTGACCAATTTCTCTTTCAAAGTGTTGAAAGCGATGTCACATTCCGGAGACCAAACGTACTTGACGTGCTTCTGGAGAAGATTTGAGAGAGGCTTTGCGATCTTAGAAAAGTTTTCAACGAATCTTCGATAGTAGCTTGCGAGACCAAGGAAGCTACGGAGTTGCTTCACGTTCTGAGGTGGTTCCCAATTCACAATTGCAGACACCTTCTCAGGATTCACCGCAATGCCCTTGGCAGAGATGATATGACCAAGATAAAGAACCTCATCGAGCCAAAATTCGCACTTGGAGAACTTGGCGTAGAACTGGTGTTCCCTCAGCTTATCCAGTACCAAACGCAAGTGCTTGGCATGATCTTCCTTGTTCTTCGAAAAGACCAGAATGTCGTCGAGATCAACCAAAACAAAGTCATTGGTGTAGGCGTTGAAGATGAAGTTCATCATGCGAGATAACTGTAACGCCCCGAGACCGTTGTGCCAGGTGTCGTCCAGTTATTCGCCGTTGTCACCATGTAATTTGCTTGCGTGTGCATCTTATCATGTCATCATGTGCATTGCATCATCATGTTTTCAAAACTTGCATTAGCCCGGGTCCTCCTCGTTCTCTCCGTTGTCCGTTCTGAGCCCTACCACACTTGCACACACCCGCGGCACGTCCGAAATATTATTTTATAAGTGGCCGGAAAATGTTCTCAGAATGGGATGAAAGTTGGCGTGCGGTGTTGTTTTGTTGTTAGTAGGCCGCCTGCCAAGTTTCATCGCATTCGGAGTCTATTTGATGCCCCAATGGATAAATATAGCGGCAATAGTAGCCGGTCTAACGTCGGACGTTTTCGGTCTCCGAAAACTGTTGTCGGGCTTTCCCTCTCTTCTCTTCTCTCAGCTCGAGACCGTCTACACAACTCACTACCTACTGCCAGGTCCAACCTAACCCCTCTCGTCAGCCCGCAGCCCCCCTCGCGCGCGCCCGAAAGCTATCCCGGACCCGAACCGGACTGTCGCCACCATTGTGTCCGGATCATCCCCAAACGTCTACAAAACGTCATCATTTTCCTTTTTGGGCTCCCTAACTATTTTATCTCGACCGTTTGATTTTAATCGGAGGGTCCGATTAGCCCCTAGTCTAACCCACCTACTATATATATAGTCCACCACTAGTCTAATTTCAGACCAAATCCCTATTTTCTAGGGATCCTCCTAGCCGCCGCCGCACTCTTTCCCCACGCCGGGATCCTCTCATTCCCCCCTGCACCAACCAAATCCATCCCCTCCTCGATCCAATCCATCCCGGGCCAATCATCATCTCCCCTTGATCCATCCATCCAACCACGCCACATGCCCCGCAGCTGGCCCCGATCCAGATCGCGGCGAGCTCGTCCTCGGGCCCCAGGGAGCGCCATGGCCTCCTCCGACCGATCCTCCGGTGCCTCCCCGAACCTGCAGAGTAACCAGCTCCTCATGCCCGAGGGCCTCGTGCGCGAGCTCAACCCCGAGAGCCCCTGAGCAGCTCTTCCTCCCGCCGGTCTCCTCCGCGACCCTGCGTCTCTGCCGAAGCCCGCGCCAAGTTCTTCGTCCCCGCACCGTCGTCGCCGGATCCGGTGGGCATAGGCTGGAGGCCGCCCCTGCTCGCGTCGCTTTCCTCTGCCTCCCCCTGCTCCAGTTCGAGCGAGCAAGGAGACCTCCCGTTGAGTGCCTGCTTCCCTGCTGCCGCCATTGTTATGGCTGTCGAAGACAGCAAGCCCCGCCTCGTCTGCGCATCGATCTGTCGCGGGCTGCCCTCAGAACGGAGCTCCACCGCCACCAAGCCTCAGATCCGGCCGGTTCCTGCTCGCCCTCACCCGTGCAAGTCCTTCGTCGTGTCACCGTCGTTGAGTCCCTGCCGTGGCTCTGTTTCTGACGAGAACAGGGCAAGGTGCCCGCTTGCCCGCATCGCCGTTGACCGCGTCCCTGTTCGCCTGGAGCCAGCGCCAGGCCTCCTCTCCAGCTGCGGCCCAGCTCCCCTTCGCGGCCAGCCAGCCTCCCCTTCTACTGGGCCGAGCCCATGGGTGAGGAGCCCTCCCGTTTCCCTGTTCCTTCGGGCCTTGACAATTTCGGCCTATGTGATATTTTTTCCTGTCAGTACGTTTTTCCAATTATCCAGAGAACGGCTGTTTTACAGATTAGTTCCCGCTGTTCATGCATTTAATAACTCACCAACCGTGCATCGGATTAAAATGAATTATATATGAAACTTGCTCAGAATTTTGTGTAGATGAATAATATCCAACTTTCATCTATGTTTAAAATGTTAAAAATGTTGTTTGCATTAATTTGCTCCTATGCCATGCTAAAATGATTTTATTCATAACTAAATAACCGTAGCTCCAAATTTATTAAACTTTATATGTAAATGGGGTAGAATTTTGCCTAGTTTATCATGGTGACATTGTTTTGCATGCCTAACAACTTTAAAATATGTTTTAGGACAGAACAGGACCAAACCTTAAATTATGCATATGAGGATTTTCCGGAATTGTTCTTCGTTGCTTCCGGCCTCATTTAACCTTGACTAGATAGGTAGTTGTCATTTGCTTCACCCTCTTGCCATGTTTAACCACATTTAATATTGTTGGGTACATAAACGAGATCGAACTAAATAACGTGTTGTGGTGTTTTGTCAATATGCAACTCGTTGCATATTGAGCTCCACTTAATTTATAGTGTTGTTTGTTGCACTTTGCCATGCCATGACATGTATCATTAAACCGGACATGCATCATACTTGTTTGCGCATCGTGCCATGTTGTTGTCATGGTTGTTTACTATGTCGTTTGCTTCTTTTCTGGTGATTGCTTCTTCGGGTTGGTTCCGATAACGTCGAGTTTGTGAGGACCCATTCGACTACGTCCGTTTGTCTTCTTCATGGACTCGTTCTTCTTCCTTGCGGGATTTCAGGCAAGATGATCATACCCTCGAAATCACTACTATCTTTGCTATGCTAGTTTGCTCGCTCTTTTGCTATGCCATTGCTACGATGCCTACCACTTGCTTGTCAGCCTCCCAAATTGCCATGTTCAGCCTCTAACCCACCAATGTCCTAGCAAACCGTTGATTGGCTATGTTACCGCTTTGCTCAGCCCCTCTTATAGCGTTGTTAGTTGCAGGTGAAGATTGAAGTTTGTTCCTTGTTGGAACATGGAGATGTTGTTCCTTGTGGGAACATGTTTACTTGTTGGGATATCACTATATATCTTATTTAATTAATGCATCTATATACTTGGTAGAGGGTGGAAGGCTCGGCCTTATGCCTGGTGTTTTGTTCCACTCTTGCCTCCCTAGTTTCCGTCATATCGGTGTTATGTTCCCGGATTTTGCGTCCCTTACGCGGTTGGGCTATAATGGGAACCCCTTGACAGTTCGCCTTAAGTAAAGCTTCTCCAGCAATGCCCAACATTGGTTTTACCATTTGCCACCTAGCCTTTTCTTTCCCTTGGGTTCTGCAGACTCAAGGGTCATCATTATTTTAACCCCTCGGGCCAGTGCTCCTCTGAGTGTTGGTCCAACCCAGAGCACCGTGCAGGGCCATCCCTTGGCAACTTGGGTTACGTCGGCTCCTGTACGCTTAGCTTATTCGGTGTGCCCTGAGAAAGAGATATGTGCAGCTCCTACCGGGATTTGTCGGCACATTCGGGCGGTGTTGCTGGTTTAGTTTTACCCTATCGAAATGTCTTGTTGTACCGGGATACCGAGTCTGATCGGAATGTCTCGGGTGGAGGTCTATTCCTTCGTTGACCGTGAGAGCTTGTGATGGGCTAAGTTGGTACACCCCTGCAGGGATTTGAGCTTTCGAAAGCCGTGCCCGCGGTTATGGGCAAATGGGAATTTGTTAACGTCCGGTTGTAGAAAACCTGAAGTCGACCTTAATTAAAATGAATCAACAGCGTGTGTAACCGTGATGGTCTCTTTCCGGCGGAGTCCGGGAAGTGAACACGGTTGTTGGAGTTATGCTTGACGTAGGTAGTCCAGGATCACTTCTTGATCATACTTTTATCGACCGTGCTTTGCCTTCTCTTCTCGCTCTCATTTGCGTATGTTAGCCACCATATATGCTAGTCGCTTGCTGCAGCTCCACCTCATACCTTTACCTTACCCATAAGCTTAAATAGTCTTGATCGCGAGGGTGCGAGATTGCTGAGTCCCCGTGGCTCACAGATACTTCCAAAACCAGCTTGCAGGTGCCAATGATTCCATGCAGATGACGCAACCAAGCTCAGGAGGAGCTCGATGAAGATCTTGTCCTTTATGTTGTTTCGTTCTAGTTGATCAGTAGTGGAGCCCAGTTGGGGTCGATTGGGGACCTTTGTCGCATTTGGGGTTCTTCTTTTATTTTGGTTCCGTAGTCGGACCTTGAGTGTATTTGATTGATGTAATGTTTATTCATGTAATTGTGTGAAGTGGCGATTGTAAGCCAACTATGTATCTCTTTTTCCCCTATTATATTACATGGGTTGTGTGAAGATTACCTCACTTGCGACATTGCCTTCAATGCGATTATGCCTCTAAGTCGTGCCTCGACACGTGGGAGATATAGTCGCATCGAGGGTGTTACAAGTTGGTAATCAGAGCCTTCCCCGACCTTAGGAGCCCCATTGCTTGATCGTTTTTAGCGGCCGTTGTTGAGTCTAGAAAAATGTTTTGAGTCATTTAGGAATCATATATCGGAGAGCTTAGGAATTCTTTTTTACTTCCCAGTCTCCTCATCGCTCTGGTAAGGCATCCTGACGTAGAGTTTTGACTCTTCTCTTCTCAAATTTCACAAAAAAAAAATTAGGTTCACGCGGGTATCTTGGAATCATTCCGATGGTTTTATGATGAGAACATTGTCTTGGTGCCTCCTGTCAGGGGTTTAGTGGAAGTGTCCTGGGGAGTTGAGCTCTGAGTTGTTGTCATCATAATTTTATCGTTGCAGTTCTGGAATACCTGAGTTTAGTACGCCGACATCGAAAATCTCTTTTATGCAGTTCGTTGGTGAGATAACCTCGACGCCACCCAGTACTGGGGCGGGAGTTCGGGAGTATCGCCATAACTTGTATAACGGATGCTTTTCGAAGGTTGAGGTAGATGATTTCCGAAGGTTTCTTGGTTATGTGTTGAAGGATCGATACAGCTGGATGTAGGATTTGCTAGATTTGGGTGAGATATTATGCTTCCCCTGTATCCCCAACACCTGTTTGCATAACTGGAAAATTTCGGGAGTTTCATAGGTGGGATTTCAAGTAGCTCTTATGATATCTTTCCGACAGATGTATGATATGAAATTGGGGTTCGACGTCTAGTGGTCCGCCTATTCACGGTCGGTTTTACAGTGGTCTTGTTGTGTCTTAAAGAGTCCTTGGCTATGCCGACTCGGGGACGCTTCGTATGTCATGTGCACTGCCTTGTACATGATGGTGTTGTACGATCGAGCCCGTTTAGGCCCCACCATGAAAACTTCGGACGAAATCTCTATCATATGTTTGTTCCGGCTTATTCTGCAAGCCAACCTTTTGTTTTTGTTTTGAGTTGTGGTATTCGAGTTGCTTCAATGTCAAGTGTTGATTCCATACCTTCCCCAAATGATGTTCTCATACTCTGATGTGAATACTAATCCTTCTCGATCACCGAGCTTGTCATCTAAATTTCTTTTCAACGGCGTGCTTCTCTTCAAGTGGATCCGATCATTTCAACATCCGCAAGATCAATTATCACTTCTTCTCAACGGTGTTTGTTTCATCCGTCTCCAAATTGCCTTTGTTTTCCCACCCACCCACCCTTTTTCTTCAACGACTCAGAATTCTGAATCAAGCATCCTTTTATTCTTGTGAAGTCTCTTATTCCTTTTCTTTGAATGTTCTTACCCGGTGATTTTCATGAAGATTCTAACGGAGCCTCTAGTTCATCACCCTTTGTTCGTTTCTCTTCTCCGGTGGATTCAAGTCAAGCCTTCGGTGTTGATCATATCTTTTCCTCGTTTCAATGTTTTCTCATGCCGGTGCCCCCTCATAACCATTCATTTCTCGCTATTCATTTGTTCCGGAGTGCTCAAGATATCTCAGAAAGATCGTCTTGTCATTCAAGACCCGTTCAACTTATTTCGAGATTGTTCATCTCATTCAAGCGATTTATTTCAACCGGTGCAATCTATCTTTTGAATCATTCAACGGTTTTTCTTTTGAGTGGGCCCTAACCCACAGGTCTTTTCCCAGGATCTTACCTGACTCTTCTTATTTCCTCGGAGGTATTCTCAAATTCTTTTCGAAGTTTGACGTAAGAATGATTTTTCATCAGTTAAATGCCTTTCTCCAAGATCTTTCATTTCTTTTCATCATTGGCTCAACCTTCCCATTCTTCATTCCGGAGAGTCTAAATAATTCATGGTGGTGTTTTTCATCGTCATTCTCAGATTGGAAGACCGAAGAAGATTTTTCTCTCAATCTTGCTCCATTCTCTTCAAGATTCGTGATTCTAGCTTGTTGCCATCCTCTCATAATTATTTGCGATTGTGAGATATTCTTTTCATCCTTCCGAAGCAATTCAGGAGTCTTTTCAGTTTGATTCTTCGAAGCCCATCATCTCATAATTATTCATCCCAGCTTTCAACCCTCGTTCTCCAAATTATACCGGTGCATCATTCAAGTATTCTTTTATCAGCTCGTGATCTCTTTGTTTCTCTTGTATATAAATTCCCTCAAGTATCTGCTTTTGTTCTCTAATTCTTCCCGGTGTTTCTTTATATTATCTTCATTCATTTTCAATTCTTACGGTGGTTCTTTCAAGATTTCTCTTCTTTATAAATTCATTCATTGTTTCGATTCCACCGATGTTTTGTTGAAGACCTTCTCAAGTTTGTGCTATATCTCTCTTAATCCTTTCTATGAGAATAAGCAATATGCCAAATCCGTTGATTGTCATCAATTTAATAGGTGAAGGATAAGCATAATGAAATTCTTATTCTTGTTTCATCGAGTTTGTTCAATTCCTGTTTTTCCGGAGTGGTTCATCATACTTATTCTGGGTTTCAAGTGCCCTTCTTTCTTTACCGCAGTTCCAAGTTCTCTCAATTATTTCATCGTGAGATCCATTTAAATCATTGCAAGGCTTCAACCTTATTCTTTTCATCCTCCATTTCGATTGATCATTTCTTTTATTTCCGGAGTTCTCAGGAAGGTTCTACATGATGGCTCATCAAGGATTCAATTTCCTTCTCGAAGTGTCCATTAAGATTTTTTTCCAGAGGAGCTCAAGCATTATTCATCTTGCTATCCGGAGTACAAATCTTTCTACCGTATCATTGGAGGTGGTTTTACATCATTCTTGATAATTTGAGTTCATGTTTTTACATGTTATTAAGAATGAGGTATTTTAAATCCATCAATCTTGTCATTGGAGTTATCTTGGGTTATATTTCACCTTAAGCCTTCCCTAAGGATGGTTGTTATTATTGTGCTTATAAATGATCCAAGCTCTTCATTTGTCCTTTCCGGTGCGACATATTTTCTCGTAAATTTGTTCATATCAATCCAATTCTTTTCCCGTGAGCGGCAGGTTGTCACCTCATAATTTGAGATGTATGCCATAAGACCATATTAAGATTATTCTTTTCGTTGTTGGTTTTTCAACAACTACGTTCGACCTTTCTCCTAAGGATGCCTTCTCAAGCTCTTTTGGCAGAAGTTGGCATTTTCTTCTCCATTCTCCTATTTCAATTATCTATCCTCTATTCTTTTGTTCTGGAGGCATTGTGATGTTGCTCTCCTCAACCCATCTTCTCGGATTGTCAGGACCATGTTTTGATCGTGCTTATCCTTTTAACTGGAGTGTTGTGTCCCTTTTGCTTAAGCTCTTTCATTTTACCAAGTTTTTCATCTCTTTTAAACCGGAGTGCTGTCCGAGATCTTTCTTACCCCTTGTTTCAATTCATTCAATAGTTACGGAGGCAGTGTATTGGGATTTCATCAAGTATCTTCTCATCTTATCAAGTTCTTATTCAATTCCTTTTCTTTTCAACCGGAGTGCTGCCCAAATTTTGGTTTTTCCTTGATCCTCTTCCTTAACCAGAGTGTTTTTCTATATATATCTTCCCTTCAACCTCAAGGTTTCGCAATGCTCTTTGTCCCTCGTTTCTAACCGAGTGTTTTCGACCTAGTTCACCTTCGTGGTATTCTTTTCTCGAATTTGTTCAACCTCGCAAGGTTCTTTGGTTTCACTCATTTGTCAACGAAGCAACTTAGTTTTACCTCTCCTCTTTCTCTTCCGCTTTCCCTCCGGTGCCATTCTAGATCTCGGGACGAGATCCTCTCATAGTGGTGGAGTGTTGTAACGCCTCGAGACCGTTGTGCCAGGTGTCGTCCAGTTATTCACCGTTGTCGCCATGTCATTTGCTTGCGTGTGCATCTTATCATGTCATCATGTGCATTGCATCATCATGTTTTCAAAACTTGCATTAGCCCCGGTCCTCCTCGTTCTCTCCGTTGTCCGTTCTGAGCCCTACCACACTTGCACACGCCCACGGCATGTCCGAAATATTATTTTATAAGTGGCCAGAAAATGTTCTCGAAATGGGATGAAAGTTGGCGTGCGGTGTTGTTTTGTTGTTAGTAGGCCGCCTGCCAAGTTTCATCACATTCGGAGTCTGTTTGATGCCCCAACGGATAAATATAGCGGCAATAGTAGCCGGTCTAACGTCGGACGTTTTCGGTCTCCGAAAAATGTTGTCGGGCTTTCCCTCTCTTCTCTTCTCTCAGCTCGAGACCATCTACACAACTCACTACCTACCGCCAGGTCCAACCTAACCCCTCTCGTCAGCCCGCAGCCCCCCTCGCGCGCGCCCGAAAGCTGTCCCGGACCCGAACCGGACTGTCGCCATCATTGTGTCCGGATCATCCCCAAACGTCTACAAAACGTCATCGTTTTCCTTTTTGGGCTCCCTAACTATTTTATCTCGACCGTTTGATTTTAATCGGAGGGTCCGATTAGCCCCTAGTCTAACCCACCTACTATATATATAGTCCACCACTAGTCTAATTTCAGACCAAATCCCTATTTTCTAGGGATCCTCCTAGCCGCCGCCGCACTCTTTCCCCACCTCAGGATCCTCTCATTCCCCCCCGCACCAACCAAATCCATCCCCTCCTCGATCCAATCCATCCCGGGCCAATCATCATCTCCCCTCGATCCATCCATCCAACCACGCCACATGCCCCGCAGCTAGCCCCGATCCAGATCGCGGCGAGCTCGTCCCCGAGCCCCAGGGAGCGCCATGGCCTCCTCCGACCGATCCTCCGGTGCCTCCCCGAACCTGCAGAGTAACCAGCTCCTCGTGCCCGAGGGCCTCGTGCGCGAGCTCAACCCCGAGAGCCCCTGAGCAGCTCTTCCTCCCGCCGGTCTCCTCCGCGACCCTGCGTCTCTGCCGAAGCCCGCGCCAAGTTCTTCGTCCCCGCGCCGTCGTCGCCGGATCCGGTGGGCACAGGCTGGAGGCCGCCCCTGCTCGCGTCGCTTTCCTCTGCCTCCCCCTGCTCCTGTTCGAGCGAGCAAGGAGACCTCCCTGTTGAGCGCCTGCTTCCCTGCTGCCGCCGTTGTTATGGCTGTCGAAGACAGCAAGCCCCGCCTCGTCTGCGTGTCGATCTGCCGCGGGCTGCCCTCAGAATGGAGCTCCACCGCCACCAAGCCTCAGATCCGGCCGGTTCCTGCTCGCCCTCGCCCATGCAAGTCCTTCGTCGTGTCACCGTCGTCGAGTCCCTGCCGTGGCTCTGTTTCTGACGAGAACAGGGCAAGGTGCCCGCTTTCCCGCATCGCCGTTGACCGCGTCCCTGTTCGCCTGGAGCCAGCGCCAGGCCTCCTCTCCAGCTGCGGCCGAGCTCCCCTTCGCGGCCTGCCAGCCTCCCCTTCTACTGGGCCGAGCCCATGGGTGAGGAGCCCTCCCGTTTCCCTGTTCCTTCGGGCCTTGACAATTTCGGCCTATGTGATATTTTTTTCCTGTCAGTACGTTTTTCCAATTATCCAGAGAACAGCTGTTTTACAGATTAGTTCCTCTTGTTCATGCATTTAATAACTCACCAACCGTGCATCAGATTAAAATGAATTATCTATGACACTTGCTCAGAATTTTGTGTAGATTAATAATATCCAACTTTCATCTATGTTTAAAATGTTTAAGATGTTGTTTGCATTAATTTGCTCCTATGCCATGCTAAAATGATTTTATTCATAACTAAATAACCGTAGCTCCAAATTTATTAAACTTTATATGTAAATGGGGTAGAATTTTGCCTAGTTTATCATGGTGACATTGTTTTGCATGCCTAACAACTTTAAAATATGTTTTAGGACAGAACAGGACCAAACCTTAAATTATGCATATGAGGATTTTCCGGAATTGGTCTTCGTTGCTTCCGGCCTCATTTAACCTTGACTGGATAGGTAGTTTTCATTTGCTTCACCCTCTTGCCATGTTTAACCACATTTAATATTGTTGGGTACATAAACGAGATCGAACTAAATAACGTGTTGTGGTGTTTTGTCAATATGCAACTCGTTGCATATTGAGCTCCACTTAATTTGTAGTGTTGTTTGTTGCACTTTGCCATGCCATGACATGTATCATTAAACCGGACATGCATCATACTTGTTTGCGCATCGTGCCATGTTGTTGTCATGGTTGTTTACTATGTCGTTTGCTTCTTTTCTGATGATTGCTTCTTCGGGTTGGTTCCGATAACGTCGAGTTTGTGAGGACCCGTTCGACTACGTCCGTTTGTCTTCTTCATGGACCCGTTCTTCTTCCTTGCGGGATTTCAGGCAAGATGATCATACCCTCGAAATCACTACTATCTTTGCTATGCTAGTTTGCTCGCTCTTTTACTATGCCATTGCTACGATGCCTACCACTTGCTTGTCAGCCTCCTAAATTGCCATGTTCAGCCTCTAACCCACCAATGTCCTAGCAAACCGTTGATTGGCTATGTTACCGCTTTGCTCAGCCCCTCTTATAGCGTTGTTAGTTGCAGGTGAAGATTGAAGTTTGTTCCTTGTTGGAACATGGACATGTTGTTCCTTGTGGGAACATAGTTACTTGTTGGGATATCACTATATATCTTATTTAATTAATGCATCTATATACTTGGTAGAGGGTGGAAGGCTCGGCCTTATGCCTGGTGTTTTGTTCCACTCTTGCCGCCCTAGTTTCTGTCATATCGGTGTTATGTTCCCGGATTTTGCGTCCCTTATGCGGTTGGGCTATAATGGGAACCCCTTGACAGTTCGCCTTAAGTAAAGCTTCTCCAGCAATGCCCAACATTGGTTTTACCATTTGCCACCTAGCCTTTTCTTTCCCTTGGGTTCTGCAGACTCAAGGGTCATCATTATTTTAACCCCTCGGGCCAGTGCTCCTCTGAGTGTTGGTCCAACCCAGAGCACCGTGCAGGGCCATCCCTTGGCAACTTGGGTTACGTTGGCTCCTATACGCTTAGCTTATCCGGTGTGCCCTGAGAAAGAGATATGTGCAGCTCCTATCGGGATTTGTCGGCACATTCGGGCGGTGTTGCTGGTTTAGTTTTACCCTGTCGAAATGTCTTGTTGTACCGGGATACCGAGTCTGATCGGAATGTCTCGGGTGGAGGTCTATTCCTTCGTTGACCGTGAGAGCTTGTGATGGGCTAAGTTGGGACACCCCTGCAGGGATTTGAACTTTCGAAAGCCGTGCCCGCGGTTATGGGCAAATGGGAATTTGTTAACGTCCGGTTGTAGAAAACCTGAAGTCGACCTTAATTAAAATGAATCAACAGCGTGTGTAACCGTGATGGTCTTTTTCCGGCGGAGTCCGGGAAGTGAACACGGTTGTTGGAGTTATGCTTGACGTAGGTAGTCCAGGATCACTTCTTGATCATACTTTTATCGACCGTGCTTTGCCTTCTCTTCTCGCTCTCATTTGTGTATGTTAGCCACCATATATGCTAGTCGCTTGCTGCAGCTCCACCTCATACCTTTACCTTACCCATAAGCTTAAATAGTCTTGATCGCGAGGGTGCGAGATTGCTGAGTCCCCGTGGCTCACAGATACTTCCAAAACCAGCTTGCAGGTGCCGATGATTCCGTGCAGATGACGCAACCAAGCTCAGGAGGAGCTCGATGAAGATCTTGTCCTTTATGTTGTTTCGTTCTAGTTGATCAGTAGTGGAGCCCAGTTGGGGTCGATTGGGGACCTTTGTCGCATTTGGGGTTCTTCTTTTATTTTGGTTCCGTAGTCGGACCCTGAGTGTATTTGATTGATGTAATGTTTATTCATGTAATTGTGTGAAGTGGCGATTGTAAGCCAACTATGTATCTCTTTTCCCCTATTATATTACATGGGTTGTGTGAAGATTACCCCACTTGCGACATTGCCTTCAATGCGATTATGCCTCTAAGTCGTGCCTCGACATGTGGGAGATATAGTCGCATCGAGGGTGTTACAATAATGTCGGAGGAGCGTTGACGAGGCCAAAAGACATGACAGTGTATTCATATGAACCATAGCTTGTCTTGAAAGCCGTCTTGGGAATATCTTGCTCACGGATTCGAATCTGATGATAACTCATGCGGAGATCAAGCTTGGAGAATACTTGGGCGCCTTTGAGTTGTTCGAACAGCTCATTGATGTTGGGAAGTGGGTATTTGTTTTTGATGGTCTTCTTGTTCAATGGACGGTAATCAACACAAAGTCGGTCCGTTCCATCCTGCTTCTTCACAAAAAGAACACCACAACCCCATGGAGAAGAACTAGGTCGGATGTGACCCATTCTTTCTTGAATATCGAGTAGCTTCTTCAGCTCCTTCAACTCTTCATGTCCGAGCTTGTAAGGACGCTTGCCCACTAGTTCCGTGCCAGGCTCAAGATCGATGACGAATTCAACTGGCCGGTGTGGAGGCATTCCTGGAAGCTCTTCTGGAAAGACGTCTTGATATTCGCAAACGAATGGAATTTGCGAGATGGCATCCAGTTCACCCTTCTCATTGAGAGAAAACAGACGGACGGTATCATGAAGAGCGGCAAAGATAATTACATCCTCAGACGAATGAGTCAATTGAATCTGCCTGGTAGCACAATCAAGATGCGCCTTGTGCTTAGAAAGCCAATCCATTCCGAGAATAAGATCAATATCCGAGTTGCCAAGGACCATTGGAGAAGAAAGAAACTTGTAATCGCCCAGCGTGATAGTAACATCCGGAGCCATCATTTTGGTGTTCATGACCAAACCCGGAGAAGAAACCGCTATCGGCTTAGGCAAATCAATAGTATGCACATCATGCATGGATGCAAAAGGCTTTGATAAAAATGATAAAGATGCACCAGTGTCAAAAAGAACTCTTGCAGGCCTTAACAGGAAGGTTACCCATAATCACATCTGGCGAGTCCTCTGCCTGAGCTGCATTCAGCAAGTTGACCTTGGCGGACTTGGTGTTATGCTTGACCATAGCTGTACTTGCCGATCTCATAGGAGGAGGAGCAGGGAGACGCCTCTGGTTGAAGCACTTGTTGGCAAAGTGACCCTTCTGTTGGCACTTGTTGCACGTGACCTTTGAAAGCAGACGGTGATATGGAGCACTCGATCTTGGAGCTTGAGACGAATTCTTGTTCTGAAAGCCAGGGTTGGGTGGGTGGGAAGATCCACTGCCACCTTTGCTCTTCTGATACGGCTGACGGAACGGAGGAGGAGTAAGCCAATACTTCTGCTGCTTGGCCACTTGAGTAGAGGAAGAAGGAGTAACATCTCTGACTCGCTTCTTGGAAGCATCACACCTCAGTTGAGCGGCCTCTTGCTTCAATGCCATGTTGTAGAACTCATCATACCTCAAAGGCTCAAAAAGAACAAGAGCTAGCTGGATTTCTTCTCTGAGACCACCCCTGAACTGGTATATCATGCTCTTCTCATCAGGGACGTCCTGCTTAGCAAAGCAGGCGAGCTTCTGGAACAACTTGTTGTAGTCATAGACAGACAAAGAGCCTTGCTTCAGGTTGCGGAATTCCTCATGCTTGCTTTCAACCACGCTCTGAGGGATATGATGAGCTTTGAAATCTTGACGGAATTCATCCCAGGTGATCACACGGCCTCCTCTGGAATCCTTGTACTGCTGGAACCACTCTGCACCTTGGTCTTTGAGTTGGAAGGAAGCGAACTTGACAAAGTCCTCAGGCCTGACGTTACTGCACTCGAAATGCTTGCACAAGTCCACTAGCCAATCGTCAGCATCAGTTGCCTCAACACAATTGCTGAAAGTCTTTGGCTGATTTGCAAGGAACTGGCTGAGTGTAGCAAAGTGATTCTGATTGTTGCCTTGGTTGCCTTGGTTCGCTTGATTGCGCTCTTGAAGAATTTGCATGATCAACTACGTGTTTGCATTGGTTGCGGCCATCACAGCTTGCCATGCCTCCGGAGGAGGTGGAGGTGGTGGCAGATCAGGATTCAGAGTCGTGCGCGTTGGAGGAGCCATCCTGAAGAGGTTAACATCCATTAGCACATTGATAGACAAATATTGAAGCTGAATCCAACGGAATGAAAATTGCAACATATAGTCTTCACATCCGAACAAAATGAACGAATGCATTCCACTTGAAATGGTCACATATCCATAAATTGAGAAGCCACTTAGAATTTAGGTAGAGGAATAATCAACAAGGTACAGATCAAGAACGAATGCTCGGTAAGAAATCCCAATCTCAAACCAAATATCCGTGGAAGAAGGACTAGAGCTACAAGAATTCCCACCTATGAAACTCCCGAACCTTTCCGGTTATGCAATCAGGTGTTGGGGATATAGGGGAAGCATAATATCTCACCCAAATCTAGCAAATCCTACATCCAGCTGTATCCATCCTTCAACACATAACCGAGAAAAACTTCGGAAACCATCTACCTCAACCTTCGAAAAGCATCCGTTATACAAGTTATGGCGATACTCCCGAACTCCCGCCCCAGTACTGGGTGGTGTCAAGGTTATCTCACCAACGAACTGCATAAAAGAGATTTTCGATGTCGGCATACTAAACTCAGGTATTCCAGAACTGCAAGGATAAAATTGTGACGACAACACCTCGGAGCTCAACTCCCCGGGACACTGCCACAACCCCTAAAGACAGGAGGCACCAAGAACAATGTTCTCGTCACAAAACCATCGGAACGATTCCAAGATACCCGCGTGATCCTAATTTTTTTGTGAAATTTGAGAAGAGAAGAGTCAAAACTCTATGTCAGGATGCCTGACCAGAGCGATGAGGAGACTGGGAAGTAAAAAGAATTCCTAAACTCTTTGATATATAATTCCTAAATGACTCAAAACATTTTTCTAGACTCAACAACGGCTGCTAAAAACGATCAATCAGTGGGGGCTCCTAAGGTTGGGAAAGGCTCTGATTACCAACTTGTAACGCCCTCGATGTGGCTATATCTCCCAAGTGTCGAGGCACGACTTAGAGGCATAACCGCATTGAAAGCAATGTCGCAAGTTAGGCAATCTTCACAACATCCCATGTAATATATATAGATAATAAAAGGGGAGATACATAGTTGGCTTACACTTGCCACGTCAATCAAAGTACATAAATAGCATTACATCAACCAATCACTCATGGCCCGACTACGGCGCCAAAATAAAAGATCAACCCAACATGCGACATGGTCCCGATCGCCCCAACTGGGCACTGTTGGAAATATGCCCTAGAGGCAATAATAAAAGCATTATTATTATATTTCCTTGTTCATGATAATTGTCTTTTATTCATGCTATAATTGTGTTATCCGGAAATCGTAATACATGTGTGAATAATAGACACCAACATGTCCCTAGTAAGCCTCTAGTTGACTAGCTCGTTGATCAACAGATAGTCATGGTTTCCTGACTATGGACATTGGATGTCATTGATAACGAGATCACATCATTAGGAGAATGATGTGATGGACAAGACCCAATCCTAAACATAGCACAAGATCGTGTAGTTCGTTTGCTAGAGTTTTCCAATGTCAAGTATCCTTTCCTTAGACCATGAGATCGTGTAACTCCCGGATACCGTAGGAGTGCTTTGGGTGTACCAAACATCACAACATAACTGGGTGACCATAAAGGTATACTACGGGTATCTCCGAAAGTGTCTGTTGGGTTGACACGGATCAAGACTGGGATTTGTCACTCCATATGACAGAGAGGTATCACTGGGCCCACTCGGCAATGCATCATCATTATGAGCTCAAAGTGACCAAGTGTCTGGTCACGGGATCATGCATTACGGTACGAGTAAAGTGACTTGCCGGTAACGAGAGTGAACGAGGTATTGGGGTACCGACGATCGAATCTCGGGCAAGTAACATACCGATTGACGAAGGGAATTGTATACGGGGTTGCTTGAATCCTCGACATCGTGGTTCATCCGATGAGATCATCGAGGAGCATGTGGGAGCCAACATGGGTATCCAGATCCCGCTGTTGGTTATTGATCGGAGAGCGATCTCGGTCATGTCTACATGTCTCCCGAACCCGTAGGGTCTACACACTTAAGGTTCGGTGACGCTAGGGTTGTAAAGATATGAATATGCAATAATCTGAAAGATGTTCGGAGTCCCGGATGAGATCCCGGACGTCACGAGGAGTTCCGGAATGGTTCGGAGGTAAAGAATAATATATAGGAAGTGCTATTTTGGCCAACGGGAAAGTTTCGGGGTCATCGGTATTGTACCGGGACCACCAGAAGGGTCCCGGGGGTCCACCGGGTGGGGCCACCCATCCCGGAGGGCCCCATGGGCCAAAGTGGGGAGGGGAACCAGCCCATAGTGGGCTGGTGCACCCCCTAGGCCCACCCCATGCGCCTAGGGTTGAAACCCTAGGGGTGGGGGGCGCCCCACCTTGCCTTGGGGGCTACTCCAGCCCTGGCCACCGCCCCCCTTGGGAGATCCAATCTCCAAGGGGCCGGCGCCCCCCCTAGGGGGCCTATATAAAGGGAGGGGGGAGGGGGGCAGCCGCACCTTGATCCTTGGCGCCTCCCTCTCCCCTGCTACACCTCTCTCTCTCTCTCTCTCGTAGTACACGGCGAAGCCCTGCTACTGTGACGCCCTGCATCCACCACCACGCCGTCGTGCTGCTGGATCTTCATCAACCTCTCCTTCCCCCTTGCTGGATCAAGAAGGAGGACACATCATCCGCTCCGTACATGTGTTAAACGCGGAGGTGCCGTTCGTTCGGCGCTTGGTCATCGGTGATTTGAATCACGGCGAGTACGACTCCGTCATCCATGTTCTAGTGAACGCTTCCGCTCGTGATCTACAAAGGTATATAGATGCATCTGATCACTCGTTGCTAGATGAACTCATAGATGGATCTTGGTGAAACCGTTGGAAAATTTTTGTTTTCTGCAACGTTCCCCAACAGGCACCACTACTGATCATCAGGGAAAGAAACATAGTAACGGCGCAAGTCCTCATCGAACTCCCACTTGAGCTCTAGCGCGTCATCTAGAACGGAGTCATCAGGCCCTGCATCTGGTTTAATAGTAATCTGTGAGCCACAGGGACTCAGCAATCTCGCACCCTCGCGATCAAGACTATTTAAGCTTATAGGTAAGGCAAGGTAAACAAGTGGAGCTGCAGCAAGCGACTAGCATATATGGCGGCTAACCTGTACGCAATAGAGAGCGAGAAGAGAAGGCAAAGCGCGAACGAATAACTAGAGAGCAATCCTGCGGCAAGCATTACTCCAACATCGTGTTCACTTCCCAGACTCCGCCGAGAAGAGACCATCACGGTAACTCACACAGTTGATTCATTTTAATTAAGATAAGGTTCAAGTTATCTACAACCGGACATTAACAAATTCCCATCTGCCCATAACCGCGGGCACGGCTTTCGAAAGTTCAAATCCCTGCAGGGGAGTCCCAACTTAGCCCATGACAAGCTCTCACGGTCAACGAAGGAATAGACCTCCTCCCGAGACATTCTAATCAGACTCGGTATCCCGGTTCTACAAGACACTTCGACAAGCTAAAACAAATCCAGCAACACCACCCAGATGTGCCGACAAATCCCGATAGGAGCTGCACATATGTCATTCTCAGGGCACACCGGATGAGCAAGACGTCGGGTAGGCCAGCCCAGAGTTGCCCCTGGTAGCCCCGGACATCGCTCGGCTGGACCAACACTCAGAGGAGCACTGGCCCGGGGGGGGGGGCTAAATAAGATGACCCTCGGGCTCCGGAAACCCAAGGGAAAAAATGCTAGGTGGCAAATGGTAAAACCAAGGTTGGGCATTGCTGGAAAAGCTTTAATCAAGGTGAACTATCAAGGGGTTCCCATTATAACCCAACCGCGTAAGGAACGCAAAATCCGGGAACATAACACCGATATGACGGAAACTAGGGCGGCTAGAGTGGAACAAAACACTAGGCGAGAGGCCGAGCCTTCCACCCTTTACCAAGTGTATAGCTGCATTAAGATAACATGGCAATATAATGATATCCCAACAAGTAAATAATGTTCCAACAAGGAACGGTCTCCAATCTTCACCTGCAACTAGCAATGCTATAAGAGGGGCTGCGCAAAGCGGTAACATAGCCAATCAAGGGTTTGCTAGGACATGGTGGTTTAGAGGTTTGACATGGCAATTTGGGAGGCATGATAAGCAAGTGGTAAGCATCGTAGCGTAGGCATAACAAAAGAGCGAGCATCTAGCAAAGCAAAGATAGTAGCGATTTCGAGGGTATGATCATCTTGCTTGCAAAGTTGTCAGAGTTGACTGGATCCTCGAAAGCAAACTCAACGGGCTCCTCGTTAGCGAACTCGTCTCCCGGCTCAACCCAAACAAGACAAACAAGCAAACGGAACGCAATCAACCACGTGCAAAGCTCAAACAATATGATGCAAACATGATATGCTATGCGGGATGCGATATGTGATGCATATGCAAGATTTGAGAAGGAATGAATGAACCTGGCCTCAACTTGGAAAACCAAGTGTGCCACTGGAAAGATGAGATGAAATCGCTTGAGAATGATATAAAGATCACCGGAATCGGAGTTACGGTTTGGAAATGGCAAGCAATTCAAATATGGCACCGGTCTGCGATATACAGCAAGTAGCCAACTAAATGCAACAAGATGAATATGCTACAGCACCCAAACATGGCAACAAAATACATGGCAGGGATCCATTCATGATGCTAAACAAAAGATGAACATTGAGCTACGGCCAATTCATCCATTAACAGGTTCAAACAAGCATGGCAAAAATGCATTTGGCAAACAGGTTTCAGACTTAGTGAAACTAACACTTGTCTGGAATTTCAGATCAGATAGCACTCTTTGAAGCATGAAAACTATATGCTATAGGACCTGAACATGGCAAAGTAAAGCATGTCATGGAGCTACTCGAAGAGCTTAACAAAAGTCCCTTAGTGACCTTTAGCCAAAAGGGATCAGAAAATACATTTGCAAGCATGTGAAAATGGCAAAAACATAATAAGTTCTCAGACTTAGTGAAAACTGGAGCATACAAAAATCAGATATCAAGTAGGCATGTTTAATAGCTCGATGCACTCACTACAAAGCAAGTCATGACAATCTAAGCATACACCCATCAAGAATACACAAAATACAAGCTAGATATGGCAAGAACAATAGCATAGCATGCATGGATCAACTACAACATCCTCGGCAAAATCGCTAATAAGTAGACAATCTGCCCAGATTCACGAAATAGCAAAAGTAGAGCTCGATTAACTCAAGCTAGGGTGCTCCATAATTGCAAACAAAGACATGGATGGATAGAGCACTACAAGATTAACAAAACATCCTTACTGATCATCCTCAAAAGAGGCACGGATCACTAGGAAACAACATGAACATATGGCATAATGAGATAAACAGTCCAAGGACTTAGTGGAAATGCTAAGTCCCTGAAATCAGCATTAACGAATGCACCACTTTGCAAGCTTGTGCTAGTCACCACAAACATCACAAAAATACATGGGTTGCACCTCTGGAAAGATGGCAAAACATATAACAAAACTCATGAAGAGCTCAGGAGCATATCATGCACACAATAATTATGGCAAAAATGACAAATATCTAATTGGAGCAGCAGAACTGACAATTATCTCAAATAGCATGCTTCTAACAGCATTTCGGGCATCAACATGAACACAAATGAAAATGATGCAATGAGATGAAATGATGTACTCTCTGAGATGAACATTTTGATATGCTATACGTGCAAATCGGACCTACGGATGCAAAGTTACGGTATGAACAAGAAGGCAAAATAATTAGGGTTTTGGGGAGAAGTCAACCGTACAAATCCTCAGATCCAGATCTGGCGCGGATTTCGACGATCGCCGCCGTTACTGTTCACCAGAGAGAGTTGGGGCGGTGGCCGGAGACGACGAGGGAGGCCAGAGAGGGCGGTGGAGGCGGCGACCACGGGGTGGGGCGGCGGCGAGGTCCGGCCGCGTCGGGCGGGCGGCGCGCCGGAGCGGGGCGGCTCACCGGAGCGGCGACCGGTTGCCGGGCGAAGCGGCGGCGGTGGAACGCGCGGCGGCGCGTCGGTGGAGGCGGCCGGCACCGGCGAAGACGAGGCGCGGGGTGCGCGCGGAGCTGCCGGGCCGGGAGGGCCCCGCCTGGGCCCGGGCGGGCCGGCGCGGCGGCGCGCAGTGGCGATGTGAGCGCGGGGCACGGCGAATCGGCGGCTGCCACGTGGCGGCGGACACGGTGGGCGGACACGTCCGTCGGTGGAAGAAGGTGTCCGGCAGCGGCGGGGAGAGTTAGGGTAGGTTTGCACCGTGAAATTTGGAGGGGGAGGTGTATATATAGGCATAGAGGGAGTTATGAGAGTCCAAATGAGGTGCGGTTTTCGGCCACGCGATCGTGATCGAACGCTCTAGATGATGGAGAGGGTTTTCGTGGGTTTTGGGCCAACTTGGAGGGGTGTTGGGCTGCAACACACACGAGGCATTTTCGGTCCCTCGGTTAACCGTTGGAGCATCAAACGAAGTCCAAATGGTACGAAACTTGACAGGCGGTCTACCGGTAGTTAACCAAGGCCGCTTGGCAAGTCCAGATCCACTCCGGAAATGTTTAATCCCCACTCACGAAAGAAGGTAGAAATGACCACCGAAGGAGAACGAAGCGCCGGAATGCAAAACGGACCACGGGGAAAATGCTCGAATGCATGAGACGAACACGTATGCCAATGCAATGCACATGATGACATGATATGAGATGCATGACAATGACAACAACACACGGAGACGAAAACCCGAACCCGAGGAAATAAAATAACTTAACGCCGAAAACGGCAAGAGTTGGATTACATATTAGGTAAATCATATCCGGGGTGTTACAGCTTTTACCGTGTAAGTTTTATTTCTTTTCTTTTCTTTGGGGGTCAGTAGGAGAAGACCATAATTAAATTGTTGAAGTGGCTCTTATATGCATTATTGTTGATTTAACCAAAGAGCCCATATTGCTTTGTCTTCTCCTGTTTATTGAATGCTCGCAGATTCCAGCTTAGTCCAATGCACGTGCACTCTTATTATTATTCACACCATTTGGTCGTGCAAGTGAAAGGCAATTATGATGATATATGATGGACTGACTGAGATGAGAAAAGCTGGTATGAACTCGACCTCTTTTGTTTTTGTAAATATGATGAGCCTGTCGTTCTTGATTCAGCTTATTATGAATAAGCATGTTTACAATGACAATTAGAGATCATAGTTGCTTGTGCCATGCTTGATTAGCTATGAGTTATAATGATTTACCTTGTATGCCAACATGCTATTGAGATGATTATGATGTGGTATGATGAGGTGGTATCCTCTTTTGAATGATTTAAGTGACTTGACTTGGCACATGTTCACGCATGTAGTTGAAACAAAATCAACATAGCCTTCACGATATTTATGTTCATGGTGGATTATATCCTACTCATACTTGCATCCAATGTTTATTAATTTTAATGCATGTACATGGTTGTTGTCGCTCTCTAGTTGGTCGCTTCCCAGTCTTTTGCTAGCCTTCACTTGTACTAAGCGGGAATACTACTTGTGCATCCACTCCCTTAAACCCCAAAGTTATTCCAGATGAGTCCACCATACCTTCCTATATGCGGTATCTACTTGCCGTTCCAAGTAAATTTGCATGTGCCAAACTCTAAACCTTCAAATAAGCATTCTGTTTTGTATGCTCGAATAGCTCATGTATCAACAAAGGTTATCCTTATCTTCCATGTTAGGCGGGTTATTCTCAAGAGGAGTGGACTCCGCTCCTCACTCACGAGAAAATGGCTGGTCACCGGGATGCCTAGTCCCATGCTTTATGCAAACTAAATCAAAATTAATTGCAAACAAAACTCCCCCTGGGACCTGATGTATGTTGGAGGCACTCTTTATTTCGAGCAAGCCATGGATTGATGCTTGTTGGTGGAGGGGGAGTATAAACTTTACCATTCTATTTGGGAACCGCCTATAATGTGTTTAGCATGGAAGATATCGCCATATCTTAGTTGTTACATTGACAATGAAAGTATACCGCTCAAAATACAATTTATCTCTATTTCAAAACCGAGCTCTGGCACCTCTACAAATCCCTGCTTCCCTCTGCAAAGGGCCTATCCATTTACTTTTATGTTGAGTCATCACCTTCTTATTAAAAAGCACTAGCTGGAGAGCACAACCGTCATTTGCATTCATCACTGTTAATTTATATTGGGTATGACTATGATTGGATCTCTTTTATCATGAATTACAATGTCTAGTCAGTCCTTGATCTTTAAAGGTGCTCTGCATTTATGTTTTGCGGTCTCAGAAAGGGATAGCGAGATACCATCTTGTTATATCATATTATGATTGTTTTGAGAAAGTGTTGTCATTCAAGATTTATTATTATGACTTGCTAGTTGATTATGCTATTGAAACGAGAAATTGTGAGACCTGAGAATTATTGCAAATATGGTTAGTTATGATTTATGCTGAAAACTTGAATGCTGGCTTGACATAGTTACAACAACAAGAGCAAACAGAGTTTGTAAAAGTTTTTATTTCTTTCTTTCAATTTGTCAACTGAATTGATTGAGGATAAGCAAGGGTTTAAGCTTGGGGGAGTTGATACGTCTCCGTCGTATCTACTTTTCCAAACACTTTTGTCCTTGTTTTGGACTCTATATTGTATGATTTGAACGGAACTAACCCAGACTGACGCTGTTTTCAGCAGAATTACCATGATGTTGTTTTATGTGCACAAAACAAATATTCTCGGAATGACCTGAAACTCCATGGGAGGTCTTAGAAAAAATAATAAAAAATCCTCACCAAATATGAAGACCAGGGGATGCACACCCTTTCCACGAGGGTGGGGGGCGCCCCTCCTAGGGCACGCCCCCTACCTCGTGGGCCCCCTGTTGACCCTCCGACGCCAACTCCAACTCTATATATTTGCTTTCGAAGAGAGAAAAATCAGAGAGAATAAATCATTGCGTTTTACGATACGGAGCCGCCGCCAAGACCTAAAACCTCTCAGGAGGGCTGATCTGGAGTCCGTTCGGGGCTCCGGAGAGGGGGATTCGTCGCTGTCGTCATCATCAACCATCCTCCATCACCAATTTCATGATGCTCACCGCCGTGCGTGAGTAATTGCATCGTAGGCTTGCTGGACGGTGATGGGTTGGATGAGATTTATCATGTAATCGAGTTAGTTTTGTTAGGGTTTGATCCCTAGTATCCATTATGTTGTGAGATTGATGTTGCTATGACTTTGCTATGCTCAATGCTTGTCACTAGGGCCCGAGTGCCATGATTTCAGATCTGAACCTATTATGTTTTCATGAATATATGTGAGTTATTGATCCTATCTTGCAAGTCTATAGTCACCTACTATGTGTTATGATCCGGCAACCCCGAAGTGACAATAATCGGGACCACTCCCGGTGATGACCATAGTTTGAGGAGTTCATGTATTCACTATGTGCTAATGCTTTGTTCCGGTTCTCTATTAAAAGGAGGCCTTAATATCCCTTAGTTTCCAATAGGACTCCGCTACCACGGGAAGGTAGGACAAAAGATGTCATGCAAGTTCTTTTCCATAAGCACGTATGACTATATACGGAATACATGCCTACATTACATTGACGAACTGGAGCTAGTTCTGCGTCACCCTATGTTATGACTGTTACATGATGAACCGCATCCGGCATAATTATCCATCACTGATCCGGTGCCTACGAATTTTCTATATACTGGTTTACGCTTATTTACTTTCCCGCTGCTACTATTACAATCACTACAAAATACCAAAAACATTACTTTTGCTGTCTTTACTTTTGTTGCTGCTACCACCACTATCATATTACTTTGCTACTAAACACTTTGCTGCAGATACTAAGTTTCCAGGTGTGGTTGAATTGATAACTCAGATGCTAATACTTGAGAATATTCTTTGGCTCCCCTTGTATCGAATCAATAAATTTGGGTTGAATACTCTACCCTCAAAAGCTGTTGCGATCCCCTATACTTGTGGGTTATCTCCCATCACAAATCCCTATCTCTCGCATTACATTATTTGCCATTTGCCTCTCATTTTCCTCTCCCCCGCTTCACCTTTGCCATTTTATTCGCCCTCTCTCTCTATCCTCCCTCTCTATTTGCCTCTTTTGCCCGTTTGCTCTTGTTTGCTCGTGTGCTGGTTTGCTTGTTTGTCGTGATGGCTCAAGATACTACCAAATTGTGTGACTTCACCAATACCACTAATAATGATTTCCTTAGCACTCCGATTGCTCCTCTTGCTAATACTGAATCTTGTGAAATCAATACTGCTTTGTTGAATCTTGTTATGCAAGATCAATTCGCCGGCCTTCCTAGTGAAGATGCCGCTACTCATCTGAATAGCTTCGTTGATTTATGTGATATGCAAAAGAAAAAAGATGTCGATAATGATGTCATTAAATTGAAGCTATTTCCTTTTTCACTTAGATATCGTGCTAAAGCTTGGTTTTCGTCTTTGCCTAAAAATAGTATTGATTCTTGGAACAAGTGCAAAGATGCTTTTATCTCTAAGTATTTCCCTCCCGCTAAGATCATCTCTCTTAGAAATGGTATTATGAACTTTAAGAACTTGATCATGAACATGTTGCACAAGCTTGGGAGAGAATGAAATTAATGATACGTAATTTCCCTACTCATGGTTTGAATTTGTGGATGATTATACAAAAAGTTTATGCCAGATTGAATTTTTCTTCTAGAAATCTTTTAGATTCGGCCGCGGGAGGCACTTTCATGGAAATCACTTTAGGAGATGCTACTAAACTCCTAGATAATATTATGGTTAATTATTCTCGATGGCATACTGAAAGATCTTCTAATAAAAAAGTGCATGCGATAAAAGAAATCAATGTTTTGAGTGGAAAGATGGATGAACTTATGAAATTATTTGCTACTAAGAGTGTTTCTTCTGATCCTAATGATATGCCTTTGTCTACTTTGATTGAGAATAACAATGAATCTATGTATGTAATTTTGTTGGTAGGAATAATTTTGGTAACAACGCTTATAGAGGGAATTTTAATCCTAGGCCATATCCTAGTAATCCTTCTAATAATTATGGGAATTCCTACAACAACTCTTATGGAAATTATAATAAGATGCCCTCTGAATTTGAGAATAGTGTTAAAGAGTTTATAAATTCACAAAAGAATTTTAATGCTTTGCTTGAAGAGAAATTGCTTAAAGTTGATGATTTGGCTAGGAATGTTGATAGAATTTCTCTTGAGGTTGATTCTTTAAAGCTTAGATCTATTCCTCCTAAGCATGATATCAACGAGTCTCTCAAAGCCATGAGAATTTCCATTGATGAGTGCAAGGAAAGAACCGCTAGGATGCGTGCTTCCAAAGATGCCTTTATTAAAGCGTGTTCTTCCAATTCCTATGAAAATCAAGATGAAGATCTAAAAGTTAGTGATGTGTCCCCTAT
The DNA here is from genome assembly GCA_034509565.1 of Triticum monococcum. Classification (NCBI taxonomy): domain Eukaryota; kingdom Viridiplantae; phylum Streptophyta; class Magnoliopsida; order Poales; family Poaceae; genus Triticum; species Triticum monococcum. The sequence continues at coordinate 706,749,527 of CM067847.1, forward strand.
TAAATCTTTGTTTTGCAATATGAATCTTGATGAAACTAAATATGATCTTCCTTTACCTAGAAGGCGTTCTAAAAATCCGGAGTATTTAGATCTTTATGATGAAATTGATGAAAGTGGGATTGAAAGAAATAAAAATCTAGATGTTGCTAAACCCACTATATTGGACTTCAAGGAGTTTAATTATGAAAGTTGCTCTTTAATTGTTTCTATTTCCTTGTTGCAATCCGTGCTAAATTCTCCACATGCTTATAGCCAACATAAAGCCTTCACCGAACATATTGTTGATGCCTTGATGCAATCTTATGAAGAAAAACTTGAGTTGAAAGTTTCTATCCCTAGAAAACTCTATGATGAGTGGGAACCAACTATTAAAATTAAAATTAAAGATCATGAGTTTTATGCTTTGTGTGATTTGGGTGCTAGTGTCTCTACTATTCCCAAGACTTTGTGTGATTTGCTAGATTTCCGTAATTTTGATGACTGCTCTTTAAACTTGCATCTTGCGGATTCCACCATTAAGAAACCTATGGGAAGGATTAATGATGTTCTTATTGCTGCAAATAGGAATTATGTGCCCTTAGATTTCATTGTTCTTGATATAGATTGCAATCCCTCTTGCCCTATTATTCTTGGTAGACCTTTCCTTAGAACGGTTGGTGCGATTATTGATATGAAGGAAGGGAATATTAGATTTCAATTTCCATTAAAAAAGGGCATGGAACACTTTCCAAGAAAGAAAATAAAATTGCCATAAGAAACTATCATGAGAGCCACTTATGGATTGCCTACCAAAGATGGCAATACCTAGATCTATCCTCGCTTTTATGCCTAGCTAGGGGCGTTAAACGATAGCGCTTGTTGGGAGGCAACCCAATTTTATTTTTATTACTTGATTTTTGCCCCTGTTTAGTAATAAATAAATTATCTAGCCTCTGTTTTGGTTGTGTTTTTTTGTGTTTAATTAGTGTTTGTGCCAAGTAGAACCGTTGGGAAGACTTGGGGAAAGTCTTGTTGAACTTGCTGTAAAAAACAGAAACTTTAGCGCTCACGAGGACTGCTGTCATTTTTATTTGAAGAGCGATATTTAGTTAATTATTTTGCAGATGATTAATAGATAAATTCCTCACGTCCAGAAATTTATTTTAGAATTTTTGGGGTTCCAGATCTTGCGCTAGCTACAGATTACTACAGACTGTTCTGTTTTTGACAGATTCTGTTTTTGTGTGTTGTTTGCTTATTTTGATGAATCTATGGTTAGTAAAATAGTTTATAATCCACAGAGAAGTTGAAATACAGTAGGTTTAACACCAATATAAATAAAGAATGAGTTCATTACAGTACCTTGAAGTGGTCTTTTGTTTTCTTTCGCTAACGGAGCTCACGAGTTTTCTACTTTAAGTTTTGTGTTGTGAAGTTTTCAAGTTTTGGGTGAATTTTTTTGATGGATTATGGAACAAGGAGTGGCAAGAGCCTAAGCCTGGTGATGCCCATGGCACCCCCAAGATAATCCAAGGACACCAAAAAGTCAAAGCTTGGGGATGCCCCGGAAGGCATCCCCTCTTTCGTCCACTTCCATCGGTAATTTACTTGGAGCTATATTTTTATTCACCAACATCATATGTGTTTTGCTTGGAGCATCTTGTATTATTTTTGTCTTTGTGTTTTAGTATGCCACAATCATCCTTGCTGTACACACCTTTTGAGAGAACCATACATGAATTAAAATTTGATAGAATACTCTATGTGCTTCACTTATATCTTTTGAGCTATATAGTTTTGCTCTATGTGCTTCACTTATATTTTCTTGAGCTAAGTAATTTTGCCCTATGTGCTTCACTTAGATCTTTTAGAGCACGGTGGTGGATTTGTTTTAAAGAAACTATTGATCTCTCATGCTTCACTTAAATTATTTTGAGAGTCTTAATAGCATGGTAATTTGCTTAATAATAACACGCTTAGTATTCAAGATTTGTGAAACTTTCTTTTGAGCGTGTTGAATACTAAGAAAAGTTGGATGCTTGATAATTGTTTTGAGATATGGAGGTAGTAATATCAAAGTCATGCTAGTAGAGTAATTGTGAATTTGAGAAGTGCTTGAGTTAAAGTTTGCAAGTCCCGTAGCATGCACATATGGTAAACGTTATGCAACAAATTTGAAACGTGAGGTGTTATTTGATTGTCCTCCTTATGAGTGGCGGTCGGGGACGAGCGATGGTCGTTTCCTACCAATCTATCCCCCTAGGAGCATGCGCGTAATACTTTGGTTTTTGATGGCTTGTAGATTTTTGCAATAAGTATATGAGTTCTTTATGACTAATGTTGAGTCCACGGATTATACGCACTCTCACCCTTCCATCATTGCTAGCCTATACGGTACCGTGCATTGCCCTTTCTCACATCGAGAGTTGGTGCAAACTTCGCCGGTGCATCCAAACCCCGTGATATGATACGCTCTTTCACACATAAACCTCCTTATATCTTCCTCAAAACAGCCATCATACCTACCTATTATGGCATTTCCATAGCCATTCCGAGATATATTGCCATGCAACTTTTCACCATCTAGTTTATCATGACACATCCATCATTGTCATATTGTTTAGAATGATCATGTAGTTGACATAGTATTTGTGGCAAAGCCACCGTTCATAATTTTTCATACTTGTCACTCTTGATTCATTGCATATCCCGGTACACCGCCGGAGGCACCCATATAGAGTCATACTTTGTTTTAGAATCGAGTTGTAATCATTGAGTTGTAAATAAATAAAAGTGTGATGATCATCATTCAATAGAGCATTGTCCCAAAAAAAGGCCAAAGAAAAAAGAAGGCCCAAAAAATAAATAAATAAATAAATAAAAAGGGGCAATGCTACTATTCCTTTTTCCACACTTGTGCTTCAAAGTAGCACCATGTTCTTCATATAGAGAGTCTCTTGAGTTATCACTTTCATATACTAGTGGGAATTTTCATTATAGAACTTGGCTTGTATATTCCAACAATGGGCCTCCTCAAGTGCCTTAGGTCTTCGTGAGCAAGCAAGTTGGATGCATACCCACTTAGTTTCTTTTGTTGAGCTTTCATACATTTATAGCTCTAGTGCATCCGTTGCATGGCAATCCCTACTCCTTGCATTAACATCAACTGATGGGCATCTCCATAACCCATTGATTAGCCTCGTTGATGTGAGACTTTCTCCTTTTTTGTCTTCTCCACATAACCCCCACCATTATATTCTATTCCACCCATAGTGCTATATCCATGGCTCACGCTCATGTATTGCGTGAAAGTTTATGAGTCTAAAATTATTAAGATATGAAACAATTGCTTGGCTTTTCATCGGGGTTGTGCATGATGAGAGCATTCTTGTGTGACGAAAATGGAGTATGACTAAACTATATGATTTTGTAGGGATGAACTTTCTTTGGCCATGTTACTTTAAGAAAACATAATTGCTTTGTTGGGTTGCTTGAAGTATTATTATTCTTTATGTCAATATGAACTTTTGTCTTGAATCTTCCTAATCTGAATATTCACACCACAATTAAGAAGATTTGCATTGAAATTATGCCAAGTAGCACTCCGCATCAAAAATTCTCTTTTTATCATTTACCTACTCGAGGACAAGCAGTAATTAAGCTTGGGGATGCCTGATACGTCTCCAACGTATCTATAATTTTTGATTGCTCCATGCTATATTATCTACTGTTTTGGACTATATTGGGCTTTATTTTCCACTTTTATATTATTTTTGGGACTAACCTATTAACCGGAGGCCTAGCCCAGAATTGTTGTTTTTTGCCTATTTCAGTGTTTTGGAGAAACAGAATATCAAACGGAGTCCAAACGGAATAAAACCTTCGGGAACGTGATTTTCTCACCGAACGTGATCCGGGAGACTTGGACCCTACTCCAAGGAGTCAAAGAGGTGGTCACGAGGGTGGGTGGCGCCCCCTAGGACGTGCCCCCTGCCTCGTAGGCCCCTCGGTGCTCCATCGACGTACTCCTTCCTCCTATATATACCTACGTACCCCCAAACGATCAGAACAGGAGCCAAAAACCTAATTCCACCACCGCAACTTTCTGTATCCACGAGATCCCATCTTGGGGCCTGTTCCGGAGCTCCGCCGGAGAGGGCCGTCATCACGGAGGGCTTCTACACCATCATAGCCTCTCCGATGAAGTGTGAGTAGTTTACCTCAGACCTTCGAGTCCATAGTTAGTAGCTAGATGGTTTCTTCTCTCTTTTTGGATCTCAATACAAAGTTCTCCCCCTCTCTTGTGGAGATCTATTCGATATAATCTTCTTTTTGCGGTGTGTTTGTTGAGACCGATGAATTGTGGGTTTATGATCAAGTCTATCTATGAATAATATTTGAATCTTCTCTGAATTCTTTTATGTATGATTGGTTATCTTTGCAAGTCTCTTCGAATTATCCGTTTGGTTTGGCCAACTAGATTGGTAGTTCTTGCCATGGGAGAAGTGCTTAGCTTTGGGTTCGATCTTGCGGTGTCCTTTCCCAGTGACAGAAAGGGCAGCAAGGCACATATTGTATCGTTGCCATCGAGGATAACAAGATGGGGTTTATTTCATATTGCATGAATTTATCTCTCTACATCATGTCATCTTGCTTAAGGCGTTACTCTTTTTTAACTTAATACTCTAGATGCATGCCAGATAGCGGTCGATGAGTGGAGTAATAGTAGTAGATGCAGAATCGTTTTGGTCTACTTGTCACGGACGTGATGCCTATATACATGATCATGCCTAGATATTCTCATAACTATGCTCAATTCTGTCAATTGCTCAACAGTAATTTGTTCACCCACCGTAGAATACTTATGCTCTTGAGAGAAGCCACTAGTGAAACCTATGGCCCCCGGGTCTATTCTCATCATATCAATCTCCATCACTTTAATCTTGCTTTGCTTTTTTTACTTCGCCTTTACTTTTTACTTTGCATCTTTATACTAAAAATACCAAAAATATTATATCTATCAGATCTCACTCTCGTAAGTGTCCGTGAAGGGATTGACAACCCCTAATCGTGTTGGTTGCGAGTAGCTATCGTTTTGTGCAGGTACGAGGGACTTGAGCGTGGCCTCCTACTGAATTGATACCTTGGTTCTCAAAAACCGAGGAAAATACTTACGCTACTTTGCTGCATCATCCCTTCCTCTTCGGGGAAAACCAACGCAAGCTCAAGAGGTAGCAGGGAGGCAAGGCCGGCGGCGGCGTCGAGGTCGAGGTCATCGTCTATGGCGGGTGTGGGGCAGGAGCACGCACGCGGGCGGGAGGGTTTTGGAGAAAATGGGGGAAATGGTGGTGGCTGCCACCGACCGACGGGCCCAGGGGAAGGAGTAGGCGCACGCGTCCGTCTCGTGTCCACGCCGACGTAAATCCGGCTCAAAAATAAACCGAAAATGGGTCGGCATGTGGACGCCAAACGGACGCGCGTCCGTTTGGGTGTTCGGCGTGTTGGGTCGCCTTTTGTGTTCGCGGCGACCCAAACGAACGGTGATGGACGAAATGGGTCACCCCATTAAAGTTGTTCTAACAATCGTTTGAAAAGGGCGGTCTAGCAGAGTCGTCATCCTACGCCCGATCACCATAGCTTTTATGGATGTTGTTTACGTCGCCTGGACAAACTCTCGTATGTGTATTATGAAAGTTGCGAATATGATGACTTTGTTAGAATTGCCCTAATAGATGGATATGGATCATCTAACAAAGTTCCTATCGAGCCGTAATTGCCTAGCCCCCGTCGCCAGCAAACTAGACAAACCTTGTCTATCGTTGGTTCTTTCTCAATTCAGGACGGTGGTGCAGGCGCTGGGATGATCCTGTGTCGGGAGGATGGCTCGGTGATAGTTTTTGCATATCGAGTCGTTTTTAACTAGAATGAGGCACTCGAGGCGGAGATACATGCACTGATGCAGGGCATGGCCCTGGCTATCCAACACACTGATAAACAAATGATGGTTCAATCAGATTCCTTAGAGGCACCCTCGATCCTCTCAGGCGATAATATGTCTCGACCAGCATATGTGCATTTGGTAGCTGAGATCAAGTCATTGATGAAGGATAGGGAGTCCGTTCCACAGAAGATAAATAGAGCGCAAAATAAGGTAGCAGATTATATGGCAAACTATAGGCGTATCCAGCATATTCTTGGTATGGATGAGCAGACGTCGTTCATGTCATGATGATATATTGCATCTCGATCGTAACCTGTTATCATGGAATGAAATTCCCACTTGATGCGCCAAAAAAGAGAGTGACTTGTTAGTTTGGTCGCAGCCAAACTGCAATGGAGATGCACCGCCACGGTGTTTGGAGACGAGGCAGTGCGTCCGCCTGATCCTCAAACACTTTGGCCGTAGAGAAGTCAGCACAGGATCTGGCCGGCACTCCGATCGGGCACCTGTGATTATATCTGGCTATGGGCCAGGCCGGACCGGGCTTGGGCCGGGCCTTAAAAAGCCCACGATAGAAAACTGAGGCACAGGCCCTCCCAGGCCCTACCATTGGGCCTACTTTTCAAACCCAAACCCAGCCCATCTGGTAAAAAGCCCTGGAAAGCCCTTAGGGCTTAGGGTCGTGGGCCAGGCCTCTTCTTTAAAATGTCAATATGCCAAGTCCAAGCCTGTCCAAGCCCTGCTGGTGGGCTCAAAACTTAGGCCCAAGCCCGGCCCATGGACAAGCTCATTGGGCCTAAGCCCTGGATTTTAGGGCCGGGCATGGGTGGGCCGACAGGGCTGGCCCGGAGATGGCCAGACTACCTGTGATCAATTCGATCGTGCTGATCCAACGGATTTCCAGCCTGCACGTAACAGTTCCGTGGGAGGGGCTACGACACCAACACGTACGCACATCGCACATAGAAGTAGGACATCATACTCCGTCGACTGTCCTACTGTTTTTGCGTCGAAACTACGACTCCCATCGCCGAGTCGGCTTTGCATCCACAGTCTGTCATATATTTAAATTTCGAAAAAAAAATTGCAAGGCAGTCACTGATATTATATCAGAAAAGCTTGCCTTCTGCATCGCGCGCGCCCACCCGCCGTCTCTGTGGCCGTCCGATATATGTTTGATCAGACCGTCGAGAGCACTCATCCTGTAGCAGGCGTGGGCTCGTGTGCCTGGAGTGGGAGCGTCTGGATTTGGGAAGGCGGCGGACGCGGCGGCGCAAGGCGTTGGGCGACCAGGGCCTATCCAACGCAGTGGCGTCGACGACCGGCTCGGGATCGACGATGGCCGGCGACGACTCAAGTAAGTACGGATCAGAGATTCCTTCCCTAGTTTCTGGCCGATGTGACGATGGTGGTGCCTACTATTTCTCCTCTGTGCCTTCCGGCGGCTATGAGGCGTTTTTTGTGGTGGCGCTCTCCCTAGCGGTGATGATTCGGCGGCGTCATACGAGAGAGGAAGTTTTGCTTTAGAGAAGTAGTACAAGACGGGAAGTTGTGTTTTAGAGAGAAGGGTGAGCGGCAGAGTGTGTCGCAGGGTTTCTGAATTTTTTGCACATGGGTAGCAGAGGTCGCGCTGTTTTGATGTGCTGCAGGAATTTTGGAGTGGGATGTTCCCATAACATTTTTTTGCTAGAATAATTGGACTTATGTGCTGCAGGAATTACTGAAATTAGTCAGTATTTTCAGAATAATTGGAGCTGAACTTTTGCTATGAGCAAGTCCACTTTCGGTGATTTGCTTCACATATCTCTTCTGGTTCCTCCTCTGGAAGCGCTTCTTGATTTCATAGTTATGAGGATTGACACTAAGGACGTGTTCGGCAACGCTCCAGCTTCTGCAAAACTTCCCAAATTCGGCTTCTCGCGTCGCTTCTCGCTTCAGGTAGCGACCTGGAAATCGTTCGGCAGCGTCAGCTTCTTGAAGTACCAGCTCCCAGCCGATAGCCCATATATTCGGCCAATTTGGTCGCAGTTTTGGAGTGGGCTGAGGGCCCAAGTGGCTGTGAAAGAGGCGTGGGCTATAGGCCCAGTCGGATTTGTTGAGTGTGAACGTTATTTTCAGCCCAAGTGGCAGGTTGGCTAGTGCATGTTATGTTCGCTCGTGACGATTTCTCTCGTACCGGTTCGATCCAGTCACTTGGCGGTGGCACTGTCTTGTAATTTCAGTCAACTCCAACTTCATCATTTTCTGAGATCTGGAAAAGACCAGCTTCTCCAACTCCTCAGTTTTTGCACTTGGGACGCTCGCCAGCTTCCTGATTTCTACTCCATGGAGCTAATGCGTTCGGCTCAGCTTCATGCATGGAGTAGAGGAAGCTGGGAGCTGGAGCGTTGCCGAACACGCCCTAAGAAGCATCTGCTCAAGTATGTTTTTTTTACCTCTTTCTCTGTGTTGCGTAACATGCTTTTCCTATTTTTATCTTTGCAACATCTACTGATTTTATATGTTTTTGTGCCCCACATGTTAAATGATCGCAAGAAGACCCCCTTCACAAGAGACATGGTTAAGAAGATATTCAATGTCCCATCTGGTAGCAGATCGCTAGAATTCGGCAAGAGGGGGAAAGCAAATTTCCGCGACGTTCATTTGGATGGTGAAAGGGCTACAATAGCCACCACAGTAGCTGTTATATTAAAAGCGGATGATGACGATGAGGAGACCATTAGTAGGTGATGGGTTTTACTTTGCCTATCATTGGTCCTAACTCCTGGGACAGGAAACATGATGCCTCTAGACTATCTCCACACCTTACGAGACATGAGTGCCGTCCATGAGTTTGAGTGGGACGAGCATATTTTGTCTGATGTGATGAGAGAAGTTAAAATATATCAGGATAAGAGGAATGATGGTAAAGTGAAATTCCTGATTGGCGGTTGTCTACCAATGCTTCCGGTACAACCCTTCATTCTCGTAACAACCCCATATTCTTTTTCGGGATAGCAAACCTTTGCAACGGCTTATGTGTCTTTTTTTTGTAGATTATTTACATGGACCACCTCGACATCCCAAGAGGATGCATTGTTGATCATACCATCGACTACTCGTTGCCATGAGCTTGTTTTCTTCAAGACATGGACTTCACCATTGTTGTTGCAGTCGACACCCTAGACGATGGCTTCGGGAAGCACCCTATAAGTATTCTTTTTTCAAATTGGACACACTACCTTTTGTTCTCTTTTGCAACTTTGAATTCTTGTACCCTGTTTTTTAATGTGTTTTGTTTTCTGAATGTAGTTTAACTCCAGTACACCTTACGCAACATCCAAGTTTATGGCATATGTAGATCAGCTTGCCCAAAGATCAATCCAAGGCAGTGTCCAGAGGAGGCGCCGAAAATAAATGACCAAGGTGGAGCTGTTGCGGCCACAATACCCACTCTGGATGTGCCTAAGAGCTCCCACACACAAGCCAATCTACAAGGGGGAGCCAATGTGGGCTCTCGAGAACCATCTAAGGGTGGCATGGAGGGTACCGATGGCAGAGCAGAGAATGTGCACGAGGCACCTCCGGATAAGATGGAGGGTGGTTATTATGTGTACAACTCTCTGGAGGAGTGGCTCCACGCATTGCCTACATTTGAGGAGTTAGAGGTGAGAGCCATATAACCGGCTCTCTTTTTTCATATCGTATCATTTGGTTGACTGTCTTGTCAAAACTACTTACCTAACAATTAATGTTGCCTTTTCCCGTTATCTCTTTTTTGTTTCTATGCATTGCGGCTACCCCCACATCTTCGTGTCATATACAACAAGCACAAAGAGCTCCATGCTACATAACTTAATGCCGCGTTGAGCTCATTTGGGAGGGTGTTATAGGGCATGTACTGCAAACGCATGGGCCTAATGTTGTCTGAGGCATTCAAAGCTGGATCCAGGAGGGATGAGGCCAAAGAAGGGGCAGATGTCACTTCCAGTGTACCAGGAGCTCCTGCTACAGGCATGTGCGATGCAACTAAATTGTTTCCGCAACAGCCTAAGCAACCGGATGGCGTTTATGGGACTACAATAACCACTACAACCAGTGCCAGCGAAAGTGTCTCCGCAGTAGCCCAAGCAACCCGGTGGCACAAAAAGTGGGGATGCAGCTGTCGAAGTTGGTCACAATATGATCTACGCTGGATGATCTTGGTTCATGTTCATATGGAGAAAAGCTTCAACACATATTGGTTCTTTCGCAATATGCGAACAGCCTGGGATCTGGCAAGGCCGACCAAGATCAAAACCCTCGAGGAAAGCTTGTTCCACATGCAGTTTAACTACTTTGGTGATTGAGCGAAGGTTACCCAAGGTGGCTCGTGGCACTTTAGGGGGAACCCGATGATCATCGCTCTGTATGATGGATACACCAAACCATCGTCCATTGAGCTCTACACTTTTTGAAATCTGAGCAAGAATAATCGATCTCCCAATTGCGTATCATGGAAAGACCAAGGCAGGACCGGGGGCCGCGGCTCCCAGCGGCAGCGCTCCCTTTCCCCGTCGCCCTCCCCCTTTCCCCGCCCCCACGGTTCGCGCCCCGCGGCGATAGGGGCACCGCGCGGGTGCCCGCGACCTCCTCACCACCGACGACGCCGATGAGGGCTCCTTGCATTTGTGGTGATGACGGGCCTTTAACTCCAGAGGCGGTGGCGCCCCTCCGTCTGGTCAAAGATTCCGCCGCCGCGCCGCCGCCCTCCCTATCCCTCCCTCCGGTGATGGCGTCGATGGCCCTAGGAGGCGGTGATGGTCCTTGCGGCGGCAGCGCAACCTTCCCCATGCGACCTCACCTCGCACGGATGGTGCCCCCAGCGGTGGCGTGGCTCGCCTTGGGCGCTCCTAGCCACACCTTCCACGACAGCTCCTTCCCCGACGACGGCGGCGAGCCCTTCTTCCTCCGAACAGCGGCGACGACGTCCACTCCCGGCCTGGCGGCAGCAAGTCCTTCCCCATCAGCTGTCCTTTGTCTAGAAATAGGGGTAAAAACACAAATATCAAAATAAAACAAGGGTAAAAACGTATGGGCAAAGTTGTCATTTCGTCCAAAAGTTAACACCGCTAGAGGGACTTCACAGAGCAGGGGTAAAGTCTGCTTTCGTTTTGAAATTGTAGGGGTAAAATCGCAAAGTTGAAAAAAAAACGAGGGTAAAATCACCATTTCGCTTCAAAACAGGTGTAGAAACGCTTAAGACCCTTAATCTTAAGCATCCTCCTAACTTTTCAAATTAAAAATCACTTAAATACATTAATTATATTGGTGAGCTATTACCTCCGATGGATGATCCATATTCATTTGCGAGTACCTTAAAATCTGAGAGAAAACATTACTTAGAAGACTGAAAAGGTCTCAGGTGACCAGACTGTCTCTGCCCTCCTCAGTCTGTCTCTGTCCTACATCCATCGGATGTCAGCTTGCACAGGAACTGAAATCCTATTCGGATTATCATCTTTTGAACAGGAACTGATGTCATCCTCAATCTCAACCTCCGAATCCATGTCCATGGAGTTCTCTTCTATGCCGGTGGCACTTTGAAGAGGAATTGAACTCCTCGGATTATCATCTGCTTTTGAACAGGTGTTAAGGTCACCCTTGAACTGTCCTCCATCCTTGGGATTCTCTTCTACCTCCTCGGTCTCCAACTTCATCGGCTTCCCTCCCCATCTCTCTACAGTTTTCCAGCCGTAGATGTGGGCGTGGTACAACAATGCCCAGAGATGGGTGATGAGCTCGCCACCCTGCGAGAGATGCTGCATATGCACCTCCACGTCGCCATACGGCGCGGCGTAGAGCAACGCCTGGACCCAGAAAACTTCCAGCAGCTTCCAGGGATCCCCAATGTCCCCACAAAAGAGTTGCTTTGCAAGACGCACACCGTCCCAGAAGATGCTGCTAGGGCTGTCGAGATCGATATGGGGTTCGCTTCGCATTGCCTCGAGCTTGTCTTTGGCCCCTTGCAGAACCTTCCTTGCTTCCGACTCAACACCATCATACGTTTCTTTCCTTTTCTGAAGCGTCCCAGGTAGCAATTCTGGCGCTGACACCAGCAAGTGGGCGCAATACTTGGACAGAGCCAGGGCCACGCGCCGACTCTTTTCTTCTGCCCCTGTGTGCTCCTTCTGCTTCGCCTGCTCTGCTAGTTCGCAGTAGCATGTCGCAACATGCCACATCGTAACAGAACGTGTGTACAAACAGCAATATGAGAGCTGTTCTGCAGCTGCAGGATTGTCGAAATGCCAATGGGGAAGGTGCCATTCATCTACTCCATTAGCAACAAACAAGGATGACCAACTCTCCCCTACTGTATCATTATGAACCCGACCAAGGAACTCGGCAATGGAGCCCTTCACATCGGGGTGCAACCTGACAGCAGGCCCTGTGCTACTGTCACTGCCCACCAGTTCCCAGACCACCTCTCCAACGTACTGCAATCCAACCATCCGAAGAAAGCGAGCACACTTCACATAAAGACGGCCACTCCGGCTGAATAACAGCTTGCCTTCTTTCCTGCTGCTCGCTTCAATTACTGAATGCTGGCCGAGCTTATCTTGCCACAGGTATTTGTCAAACCAATTAATCCTGGTGACTAGAAACCCTTTCAATCTCATCCACCATAGCGGCTGTCTGGTTCCTTTCTGCATGTTCCTGGCGTGCTCACAGGCAAATGCAACTCTCGCCCAATTTGATGTCCAGCACTGGATTAGTTGCAACAATTGCAGCAGAGCCAGGGACACCAATATGACAAGAGTAACGGTGAGATCTGCTGTCGTGATGGTGCCAGCACCAGGACCAAGAGAAGCACTATGGCGGCTAGTCATCGTCCCAGGGATGGCAGCCGCCACCCCAACAAAACATATCCCGATGAATGAAGCGAATGCCCAGAAACTAGCAGTCTTTGCTTGATAGTAGTGAAGGAATGCATTACCTGTGAAGAAGATATCGTATAGAAAAGCCAGCTCAACCTCAATCACCTTAAAGGCTCGATTGAAGTCTGAAGCAATCTGATATGAAATATCGTTCTTCCTTTCCGAAGCGTCACTCAATCCAATGAAATGCCGTTGCAACAAATGAGACAGAGCGAAGGCAGTGCACACATCATGACAGTCACCGACATTTATCCGTAGCTTAACCATGTCTTCGCAGCTCGAACTGATATTATTCCTCAAAACTCCATCACGCACTAATATTGAATAAAAGCTCTGCTTTGGGTCATCCATGTCTAGGGGGAAATCAACTACCAAGTCTGATACTATTGCATAGTCATAATCATCAAGATCTGATATAGCATTTGTTTCGGCATCAGATTTAAGGTGCCTTATCATTTTTCGCATTCTCCTTGGCAGCACAAGTGCCAACGACCTATGAAAGCCCTTGAAAAAGTTGACAGCAGACAACACACCGATGGCTATGTTACCAACATCACTGGAGATGGTTGAGATACTCATCAGCAGGACATATCCACAATATAGGCAGAGCTGAAATATCATCTTTGAGAGTGGGCCCTTGTAGTCAAGGCCGTTGTAGGAAGTAACTGGGTCGACGCAGCCGAAGAGGGTGAGCAAGGACACGGCCCATACGGGATACATCTCGCTCTTCACCGAAGAGGATTGCATTAGACCAATACTGTATGTCCCAAGGGATATAGATAACACGTTTGCAGCCAAGAAGCCTTTTTGGATGATCCAGCGCTTAGACCAACGGCGGCAGGCTCCCAATGCAACAAGCAAGAAAGAGAAGGCAATAGCCGCCAGTGCCAAAGCCTCTACACGAAGTACCGTCCCCCTTGGGCTCTTCCACAGACCTCTCAGCTGATGCAGGAAGGATGCTGTTGATGTTGCATTCCGCGAGTAGTGCTGCTCCATAATTCCCATGCGGCGGTAATCCACCTTTAAACATGATGAGCAGTTGTGAGCATGGATGCAAACTCAAACACAATTATACTTCACTAATAGTAGATGTAGGGATCGCCACTCTGCTGTTTGTTATGTTACTTTACATTGCAATGTTTGTCATATTATAATTATATTTCCCAGTGTGCAAGACATGTCCATTAATAGCAAATTTTGGATCTGCTAAATCAGGCTCTTGTTGAATAGGAATCAGGCGCCATAATCAGATTCCAAACTCATTTCTATTGCCAAATGTTGTCTAGAGCTGCAGATTGAAAATGAATCTCAAATCTTGATGTGAATGTTCAGTCAATCGAATCACTCCAAAATTTTAAAAAGGATGCATTGCTTATTTGAATGGATCGCTAAAACACAGACAAAAGTTCATGAGGTCCTGGCAGGTGGTCTACAAGCACTGTCTTAAAAGCAAAATTAACATGAAAGCTGAGCGTCATCCGTGATTTCTCTGGATACAAATCAGGTAATCCACTTAAATAGTCCATCGCAGATCAGCAGGCCGAGAGATTCTGCGCCTACAACAGAAAAATAAGTTTTAGTGATAGCAGCGTACCATGTTTCTGCTCCACAGTTGCTGGTCGAGCTGAGGCTGAGCCGAGCTTCCCTGTTGCAGCAGCTGCAAATTCAGAAGACTCGATTACAAAATGTGGGCGATTTGGCTTAGAAAGAAACACTACTAGATACTGGGGAGTTGGATGGACGCGCACTCAGGCGAGGACCACCTGCTTCGCCGGCCGCTGCGCTGCAACGGGATCGACGTGCCCAAAGACTTGTCTTGGGGATCTCTCCAGCCCGAGCACCAGATGCGGGTGCCGGCCGAGCTTCGGAAGCTACATCAACCAACGCCGCCGGCGATGGCGGCAAGGAGGAGAAGCAGTGAGGCCGCGGCAGGAGCAGGAGCAGGAGCACTCCCAGAAGCCAGCTGTCTCCAATCACAGGCGGGGAGCTAGCGTTGGGAAGGACCGCAGGCAGCAGCTCGTTTCTCTAATGCGATGCGATGTGGCCTGGGATGGCCTGGACGGCCGCAGCACCGCCGTGGTTAGTTACCCGGGCGTCGGCTCGGGGGAGCTGAAGGTGAACAGCAAGACAGGAAGGCGTCGTCCGGCGACTGAGGCCGACGAATGGTCAGACACACACACACTCTCGAGTCTCGGATGCGACGGCGGAGAAGGAACTCCGCCGACACGGCGACTTTGCTCCGGCAGGGACGAACGTCAACCGTCCGATTGGATCGACCGGCCGGGCCGACCTCGCGCCGCTCAATGCGCTGGCGCCGTTGCGGGCCTCACGCAATTTTCCGGCCCAGTTTCTGTGTGCTGGGCTAAAGCCTGTTATGGCCGCATGCGGCCTGTTCGTAGGAGTTTCTGCTTACTGATCGCTCAAGAAAGGTCTCTGCTCACCCACGGTCCTTGTCTCCTGATACAGAAGCACTAAATAAGTAAGCTTGTTACAGTAATACTATAATTTATTTACTAGTGCGTTATTTTGAGTAATAAAAAATACTCCCTCCATCCCATAATATAAGACGTTTTTTGACACTATACTAGAGTCAAAAAGCGTCTTATATTATAAGACGGGGGAGTAGAAAGCAATCAACTTAGATTCAGTCACATGTCACTCTGACAGCACGAGTGTACTGCTAAGCTTGACAACAGATACACTATTGTGGTGCTGGCAGATGGACCCCTATGCACATGAGACTGGCTGTGGACCCGGCTTGTATTGGATGACAGCCCCACGAGAGGGGAGTTGGCAAAAACGACAAAAATTGGCATGAGGACGAAAAGAAATCACAAACTAAACTATTTGAAAAAAATTCACCTCACTAGCCCTTTTGTGCAACGCCCGACAGTCAGGCGCTGCACTTCACTGTGCAGCGCCTAGCTATCAAGCGCTGCACGCCTGGTCAACGTGGCACAGCTGGGCCCCGCACCGAGCAGTGCAGCACATTGGTTCTAGGCGTTGCATTGTGACTTTGAAACCGCCGCGCGCTGGACCTTCCCCCACCCACCCCATTCCTTCTAATTTACAGAACAGAGTGTGGAGGCGGCTTCCTCCTCTCCCTCTCTCAATCGTCTATCCCGCCACCACCTTCCTTGAGTTGTCTGAGGCATTGCTTATGTGTCCTCTGGTGGTGGTGATGTGTTGGAAAAAGGAAGGATCTCTCTAGCGGCGGCTGTGGTGAGGGTTTCCCCGTGTCATAGGAGGCGGCACGGGGACATGAGTGTTTAGTTCGCACGAGGTGTCATGATTATAATTTTCTAGACAGTGAAGTTCAGTCTACAGGTGCACCCTATTCATTTTCCCCGTGTCGCGGGAGACGACACGGGGACATGGGTGTTCGGTTCACAGAAGGTGTCGCAATTATACTTTTCTAGACAGTGAAGCTCAGCGACTACAGGTGCACCCCATTCACTTCTGAGAACTGCTACACAGACGACATTCACAGACGATTTCAGCACGACACTCCATCTCACACCCTCCATTCAAGACGCCAATGTACAGAAAGTTGTTAGATTTGGCATCGGCTCAGGATCGTGCAAACAAATGTCGTCTGTGAAGTAGTTTCGTTCACTTCTGTGGTGTCATAGGAGACGACACGGGGATACGGGTGTTTGTTTGGCAGAAAGTGTCGCAATTATACTTTTCTACACTGTGAAGTTCTGTGACTACAGGTGCACCCATTCGCTTTCTTCTTGTCTATTCTGATGGAATTTTGAAACAACTGAGGTATCTTGAGAATGGTCTTGGTGATCTCGCCCAAAATACCTTTTTTGAAATAAAAGGAAGACCCGCGCGCCACATAAAACTATTTTCTCATGTCTTCCTTCTTGTGACATTTCAGATGAGAAAAAAAGACATACTAATAATCTATTTGTTCTACTTCTCGTGCATTCTAAGACAAGATAATGCAGAGTTGCAGATAAGTATTTTCTTCAGTTAAAAACCAAGATTATCAATATAGTAGGAGAATCACATAGAACCTCATTAGCAGCACCTACACATACAAAAACAAATACTTGCACCCAATGTGATCAAGACGTTGTCAATCCCCTTGTTGGCCATTTGCAAGGATCAAATCTCGTAGTGGTAGATATATAAAATAAAATACTAAACAAAAATAAAAGAAATAAAAATACAACAAGGTATTTTTGGATTTTTATATATGATAAAAGTAGACCGGGGGCCATAGTTATCACTAGAGACTTCTCTCTCGAACACATATCATACAGTGGGTAAACAAATTACTATTGGGCAAAAGATAGAAAAGTGCATAGTTATGACGATATTCAAGGCAATGATTATGTATATGGCATCACGTTCGAGACAAATAGACCGAATCCTGCCTGCATCTACTACTATTACTCCATCCATCGACCGCTATCTACCATGCATGTAGGCTATTAAGTTAATAAAAATAAACTAACGCCTTAAGCAAGATAACATGATGTAAACAAAGTAAATCCAAGAAATATGAATAAACCTCATCGTTTTATCCTTAATGGCAACAGTGCAAATAAGTGTCATTTCCCTTTCGGTCACTGGGACGGAGCACCGCAAGATCGAACCCATTACAAAGTACCTCTCTCATTACAAAATAAATCAATCTAGTTGGCCAAACTAAACAGAGAGAGAGAGAGAGAGATACAAAAGTGTAATAATCATGCATAAATAAGTTCGGAGAAGACTCAAATATTTCTCATGAATATTCAGATCATAAACCCACAATTCATCGGATCCCAACAAACACACCGCAAAAGAGAATTACATCAGATAGAGCTCCAAGAAGATCAAGGAGAACATGATATTGAAGATCAAAAGGAGAGAAGAATCCATATAGCTACTAGCTATGAACCCGTAGGTCTATGGTAGACTACCCACGCATCATCGGAAGGGCAGTAAGGTTGGTGTAGAAGCCCTCCGTGATCGATTCCTCATCCGACAGAGTATCGAAAAAGGACTCCAGATGGGATCACGAAAGAAGAGAGACCTGCAGCGGCGAAGAAAGTGTTTTGGTGGCTCTCTAGTATATTGGGAATATTTAAGAATTTATAGAGGTGAAATTTGGTCAAGAGGTGCCACGAGGGGCTCACAAGCCTGGGGGAGCCCCACTGGGGCGCGCTTAGCGAGCTTGTCGCTCCCTCATGGCTCTCCTGGTCTTCTCCCGACCCTTCTAGGATCTCTCTGGGTCTAGAAAAAACCGTCAAAAAATTTCGTAGCATTTGGGCTCCGTTTGGTATTGATTTTCTAAAAAAAGGCAAAACCAAGCAAAAAACAGCAACTGACACTAAGCATTACGTTAATAGGTTAGTCCCCAAAAAAGATATATAATTGCATATAAAACATCCAAGGTTGATACTATAATAGCATGAACAATCAAAAAATATAGATACGTTGGAGATGTATCACTCCCCCTCCTCCTCCGGCTCCGGTAAGTCCGGAGGCAGCCTGACAACGACGCGCCTAGCCTGGATCTTCTCCACAATTTGCCTCTGGCACTCCGGCGTGAGCATGGCGTACGTGGTGATCTTCTGCCAGACCATGGCGATACCGGATAGCGTGAGAGAGCGGGGGAGAGGAGGCAGGAGGGCTCAGGTGGCGGCGCAGAAAAGGAGGAGGTGAATGAGCTAGGGTTGGGGGACGCCGACTGACTTAAATGGCTGGATCTAGCCTCGGGCGGCGATGGAGGAGGTGTCCGCCGAACCACCGGGTTTTCAGATGATTCTGCATGGGACCCCATCGTCAGACCTACATGGGCGCGCCCGGGCGCCCCCATATTTGCCCCATACTTGGGTGGATATGAGGGGTGTCGGTCAGTCTGGGTGTTTGAGGCCTTGAGGCAAACGACTGGGTCGAAATTTCATGACCGGTCATTGATCCAACGGCCCACCCGGGTGTTTGAGAAGGGTTTGGTGTGCCTGACTGTAGATGCTCTTAGATGCTAAGCACTTTGATGACATCACTAATCGGCCAGACCCACTCGTTAGGCTGAGTTGGCAGGCGGAAAAACTCCATGTAGGCAAAAAAATTGCCACGCAGACATTATCTTCTTCGTTCTCCTCCATTCTCTTTTCCCCTCTCCCTCATCTCTCGATTCCCACCCACCCGCCACCACCGGTGACCTCGCTGCCGAGCAACACCCACGGCCCCTCCCCTGCCGCTGTGAAACCCCCCACCATCTCCCCTTCCGCCTCCTCTCCCCGGTCGAGTAGCAGCAGGTAGGCGGCGGCCAGATCCGCCACGGCCGTCGGCGTTGTTCTGGATCCACGGCCTCGTCACGCGACGGAGGGGCCGGCTGCTTGTCCCAGTCTCGCACCCAAGGAGTGGAGAAGGTGGCGCCATAATCGTTGATGTTCGTGGCCGCGCCGCCCTCGGCCGGCGAGTGGGTCTCCTTGGGGCTGAACCTGGACGTTGATGGCTAGATGTGACGTCGCGAAGCTTCAATCTTCTCACCGTCGATTTGCGACATTACATAAATGCACTTTCACTATGTTTTAAT
Organism: Triticum monococcum; assembly: GCA_034509565.1. NCBI lineage: Eukaryota > Viridiplantae > Streptophyta > Magnoliopsida > Poales > Poaceae > Triticum > Triticum monococcum. The sequence goes on from CM067847.1 coordinate 706,768,884, forward strand.
CTGGTCAAAGATGTTTGACCGCAACGAGGGCAATGTGTGGCCAGGTTTGCCCCTCAATACATGTGGGTCCTCTTGACTCCGATTCTCTCCCATCGCCTTCAGAGCCACCACGGTGCATGATGCAGTGAGCGGGTGGCTGCTGCGGCTATTTTTTGGTGTGGCTAGGTCTCAGTCCGCTGAGTCAGTATGTAAGAAGAAAAAGAAAAACTAAAAATGTTTTTTTACAAATCTCCATGCAAAATCAAGGAAAGATAGTATCACCCAAGACATAACGAAGTCTCAATCAACTGAGACTTTGCAAAACTGATTTTTTTTCTTTCCTACATGCCTGTATCTCTACTCCTAATGGAGCAGTTGGTAGCCTCGTACGGTTTATTTTTGTCCCACCTCCCATGGTTTTTTTGGTACCTCCTCCCACTTTCGCTGGTTTTTTTGTCCCCTCCCTCCACCTCATTGGTTTATTTTCGCGTCACCTTCTCACACAACGAAAGAAATCTGAACAGATCAGAACTTTCCATACTGGTGCATGTTATTTAGTAATGTAGAATCAATCACGAAAAATCTCTAAAAATAAAATCTAAATTAATTAACCTTACCTTAAATCACTGAAAGGATCGATATGGTTGACTAGGGGGGGGGGGGGTGAATAGGCAACTAACAATTTTTAACCTTTCTTTACCAAATTAAACTTTGCATCAAAGTGGGTTGTCTAGACATGCAACTATGTGAGCAACCTATATGATGCAACAACAACAAGCACACACGCAAGCAAGGGAGATAACACAAATAAGCTTGCACAAGTAAAGGTATGACATAACCAAGAGTGGAGCCAGTGGAGCCGGTGGAGACGAGGATGTGTTACCGAAGTTTCTTCCTTTTGAGGGGAAGTACGTCTCCGTTGGAGCGGTGTGGAGGCACAATGCTCCCCAAGAAGCCACTAGGGCCACCGTATTCTCCTCACACCCTCACACAATGCGAGATGCTGTGATTCCACTATTGGTGCCCTTGGAGGCAGCGACCGGACCTTTACAAACAAGGTTGGGGCAATCTCCACAACTTAATCGGAGGCTCCCAACAACACCACGAAGCTTCGCCACAATGGAATATGGCTCCACGGTGACCTCAACCGTCTAGGGTGCTCAAACACCCAAGAGTAACAAGATCCGCAAGGGATTAGTGGGGGCAATCGAATTTCTCTTGGTGGAAGTGTAGATCGAGGCCTTCTCAACCAATCCCTAGAAAATCAACAAGTTTGATTAGCTAGGGAGAGATATCGGGCGAAAATGGAGCTTGGAGCAACAATGGAGCTTAGGGTTGGAAGAGGTGGTCAACTCGGAGAAGAAGATACCCCTTATATAGTGGAGAGAGAAATACAACCATTATCCACTTAACCAGCCCGCGATAAGCGGTACTACCGCAAGACCTTACGGTACTACCGCACACCCTTGTGGTATGTAGCGACCCGACCCAAATGGATCAAGTCTACTGTGCTCCGGTGTCATCCCTGGATCAGTAATGCTGACACCACACAATACTTCGAAGGATTTATAGCAGAGTGGCAATCACACACTTATTACAACGATGTCTCATAATAGAACTTATTACAATAATATGGCTTAAGGCCATCTAATATCGATAACAGCGGAAGACTTGGAAGATAAATGGGTTCATCAACTCCAACGGCATCACTGAGTATAGAACCACGACCTAAAAGCACCTTAATCGTCGTCTGAAAAGTCTGCAACATTAACATTGCAGCCCGAAATGGGTCAGCACATGGAATATGCTGGCAAGGTAACACATAGAGAGTAATGGAATGAAACAGCTATACTATATGCATATTTGGCTGGTGGAAAGCTCTATGGTTACTGTTTTGCGTAAAGCCAATTTTTCCCTACTGCAAAGGAATAAATCTATTTAACTATCATGGTGGTTGTTAAACATTGAGAATGGTTGACAGCATTCTCAATCCCAATTAAAAGTACAATTAAAACCCAACAGTATTAATTAGAAGTAACATGATAAGATTCACATGATATTCAAGTACTTACTCAAGATTGTCCATAACCGGGGACACGGCTAATCATGATTAGTTTGTTACACTCTGCAGAGGTTTGCGCACTTTTCCCCACAAGACTCGATCGCCTCCGTTGGTTTTCTCGCACTACCGGTGTTTGAGAAACGGATGACCGAGACATAGTCTTTCAGAAGCGCTAGCACCTTACGATGGAGTAGACCGTACCACCTACATCCCCCACATCTGCTAGTCTACCCCTATAAGAGTTCGCACGACTTAGTCAACTATGCCAGAGCCCATATTGGCTTGTGGCTGCACACGTAAGTATTTAGCATGAAAGATCTTATGATCCCTTTGAGCCTGGGTGGCGGTCCAAAATAAAACAGGCAAGTCCTGATAGACATCAGGTGCCTCAATCCACCCAGATGTGTGTTTAAGTTGCCACCTTAGATAAACCCTTAAAATTATCACACTCACATCTGTCATGGATATCACTCACCCAATCCACGTCTACTAGCATAGCATGGCATAATAGGAAAACGTAGAAGTAACTCCCAAAGGTTTCATAATAAACAGGTAATAGGTACTACCTCATCTACTTCCCATCCCACAATTTAATTAGATCCTAATCAATGCAATGTGTGAGGATGGATCTAATGCAATAAAACTGGGTTGTAGAAAAGGTATGATCAAAGTGTTACTTGCCTTGCTGATGATCCGCGAGTCCTAAAGATTCGAAGTAACAGGCGGCGCAATCCGGGTAATCTATCACAGACAAACAACAAGCATACAATAAGTACTCATCTAATGCACAGGTAAAACTCGAACAAGAGATCGAACCAGATAGTTCAACTTAAGAACTCCGGTTGCAAGGAAAGAACGAACCGAACAAAGAAACCGAAAACAAACGGCGGAAAACAACTCGGTTCTAGCAAGTTGAAACTAGGACAAAATTTTACCATAGCAAAACTGGTTTAAGTTGATTAGTCGGAACGGCGGTTTTGAAACGAAACTCCAGGCGCTTGAATCACCTGATTCCGATAAACGAGCGAGAAGATAAACTAGAACGAAGATCGGATCTGAGATCGTGATCGCGGAATAAATCCGACGAAAGAAAAAGAAGAACGGTTAAACGAATGGACGTTCGTTAGCCGGGAATAATCCGGTGATCACGTCCGTTAGGACGAACGGTCTGGCGAACGGTCTCTTGGGGCAACTAAACTGGAAAAGAAAATGAATCCGATCTAGGGTTTCGGAAAAGAGATCGAAACGAAAAACCGATCTAGAAAACGAATCGGAAGAGAAGAAAAGAATCGGAACTATTTAGAGAAAACCGATCCGAGGAAAAAGAAAAGATGCGGCGCGGTACCTCGGCGAGGTCTCCGGCGAGCGGGGCTCCGGCGGCGGCGAGCAAGGGCGGCGGCGGCGGTGGTGTAGGCGGCGGCGCACTCGGGGCGGCGGTGGTGTAGGCGGCGGCGGCGCACTCGGGGCGGCGGCGGCGCGTGACGCAGGGCGCGGCGCGGGGTGCGGCTTGGGGAGCTTGGGTTTTGGTGTGGTTTAGAGGGGGGTGTGGGGTATTTATATAGGTGAGGGGAGAGGTTACTTGGGGTAGGGGGCAAGAAATAGAGTAGGAAAAGGAATAGGAAAAGAGTCCTAAAAAAACGCAAACGGAGTCCTAGTGGGACTAGGACGGCGGCGGCGGCTTCCTGCCTCTAGCGCGCGGCGCGGCTTGGGGACTTGGCCCGGCCGGCGGCTTGGCTTGGGCCTTTGGCCCAGGCGCTGCGAAGATTTTTTTAAATCGGTTTCGCGCGCAGAAAAACAAAACAAAAGAAAACTAAACGAACTCCAAAACTTCTAAAGTAAATTTTCCCCGACTCCTAAAAATGAGTCGAACAAAATGAACTTTTCTCGAGACCTAGAATGCAATTTTTGAAAACACGCATTTTCCCTATCCAAATAAAAAGGCAAATGAAACTCCGACAAATCCAATGATCCTCTTTTCAAAATTTGAGAAAGCTCAAATATGAAAATGACGAAATCTCCAACTCTCTCCGAGGGTCCTTGAGTTGCGTGAAATTTCTAGGATCGACAAAACACAAGAAAATATGATATGCATGATGATCTAGTGTATAACATTCCAAATTGAAAATTTGGGATGTTACAAACCTACCCCCCTTAAGATGAATCTCGCCCTCGAGATTCGGGTTGGCTAGAAAATAGGTGAGGGTGGTCCTTGAGAAAATCTTCTTCTCTCTCCCAGGTGGCTTCATCCGCTGAGTGGTGGTTCCACTGAACTTTACAAAACTTGATAACCTTGCTGCGGGTAACTCTGCTGGCGTACTCGAGAATTTTGACTGGTTTCTCTTCATACGTTAAGTCGTCCTTCAACTGAATCGCTTCTAGCGGTACTGTATCTCTTAGCGGTACCTCCGCCATCTCGGCGTGACATCTCTTCAGCTGAGAAACATGGAATACGTCGTGAACTCCTGACAGTCCCTCTGGTAATTCCAACTTATAAGCGACTTCTCCCATAAGTTGTAAGATCTTATATGGTCCAACGAAACGCGGGCTAACTTTCCCTTAACTCCAAAGCGCTTAACTCCTCGAAGTGGGGATACTCGGAGATACACTCTGTCTCCGGTTTCGTAAACTGTCTCCTTGCGTTTAGAATCTGCGTAGCTCTTCTGCCCGGACTGGGCTACCTTGGGCCTATCGCGGATCAACTTAACTTTCCGTTCAGACTCCTTAATCAAATCGGGTCCAAACAACTGACGGTCTCCAACTTCGTCCCATGACAACGGTGTCCTGCACCTCCTTCCGTATAAAGCTTCGAAAGGTGCCATCTTCAAACTGGTTTGGTAACTGTTGTTATAAGAAAACTCCGCATACGGCAAATTTTCGTCCCAACTGGATCCATAATCTAGTGCACAAGCTCTCAGCATATCTTCTAAAATCTGATTGACTCTCTCGGCCTGTCCATCTGTCTGCGGATGAAAAGCGGTGCTAAACTCTAGCCTGGTTCCTAAAGTCTCATGCAACTGATTCCAAAACTTTGAGGTAAATTGGGTTCCTCTATCTGATACAATACTCCTTGGAACTCCATGCAAACAAATGATCCTAGTCATGTATATCTTTGCTAACTTAGCACTGGTGTAAGTGGTCTTAACTGGAATGAAATGTGCTACCTTCGTCAAACGATCAACTACTACCCATATCGAGTCATATCCTGCTTTCGTCCTGGGTAGTCCTGTGATAAAATCCATGCCTATCTTATCCCACTTCCATTCGGGTATCGGCAATGGTTGCAACAATCCGGCTGGCTTCTGATGTTCTGCCTTTACTCTATGACATACGTCACAAACTGCTACATATGCTGCAATATCCTTCTTCATTCCGGTCCACCAGAATGTCTCCTTCAAATCCAAATACATTTTGGTGTTTCCTGGGTGAATCGAATAGGGTGAATCATGTGCCTCTTGTAGAATCAACTTCCTGATCTCCGGGTCATTTGGCACATATACACGGTCCTCAAACCATAGGGTATCGTGCTCATCCTCACGAAATCCCTTTGCCTTTCCTTTACTTAGTTTCTCCTTTATAGCAGCAATTTTCTTGTCAGATTTCTGAGCTTCTCTGATTTTATCCATCAATGTTGACTGAATCTCCAATGCTGCCACATAACCTTTCGGAACTATCTCTAAACTTAGCTCACGAAGGTTTTCTACTAACTCCTTGGGTATACTTCCCGTCATTAACGTATTGACATGGCTCTTACGGCTCAATGCATCAGCTACTACATTAGCTTTACCGGGATGGTAATGCAATCTCATATCGTAATCCTTGATGAGCTCCAACCATCTCCTTTGTCTGAGATTCAACTCCTTCTGCGTGAAAATATACTTCAAACTCTTGTGATTCGTGTACACCTCACAATGATTTCCAATGAGGAAATGTCTCCATGTCTTCAACGCATGCACTACGGCTGCTAACTCCAAATCATGCGTAGCATAATTCAACTCATGAGGCTTCAGTTGTCGTGAAGCATATGAAACAACTCTCCCTTCCTGCATAAGCACTGCTCCAAGTCCTCGACGTGAAGCGTCGCAATACACCTCATAATCCTTGGTCTGATCTGGCAAAATCAACACTCGTGAGGTAACCAAACGTTTCTTCAACTCCTGAAAACTAGCCTCACATTCCTCAGTCCAATTGAACTTGGTATCCTTCTTCAACAACTCCGTCATAGGCTTTGCAATCTTTGAAAAATTCTCAATGAATCTCCGGTAGTATCCTGCGAGTCCAAGAAAACTCCGGATCTCTCCAACTGTCGTTGGTGCTTCCCACTCAGTTACTGTCTCAATCTTTGTGGGGTCAACTTCTATACCTTCTCCGGAGATAACGTGTCCAAGGAATCCTACTTCCTTCAACCAAAATTCACATTTGCTAAATTTGGCATATAACTAATGTTCCCTTAGTTTCTCCAAAACCAAACGCAAATGTTCCTTATGCTCTTCTTCATTCTTCGAATAAACCAGGATATCATCAATGAACACTACGACGAACTTATCCAAAAACTCCATAAACACCTTGTTCATCAGGTTCATAAAATAGGCAGGCGCGTTAGTCAATCCAAATGACATAACGGTATACTCATACAGTCCATATCTTGTGGTGAATGTTGTCTTAGGTATGTCCTGCTCTCGAATCTTCAACTGGTGGTACCCTGATCGCAAATCGATCTTGGAAAACACTTTAGCTCCTTGCAAATGATCAAATAGATCATTTATCATTGGCAGTGGGTATTTGTTCTTGATGGTTACTTCATTCAATCCACGGTAATCAACAACCATCCGTAATGATCCATCCTTCTTCTCCACTAGAAGTACGGGTGATCCCCAAGGCGAAGAACTTGGGCGAATGTAACCTTTCTCCAACAACTCCTTAATCTGATTCTTAATTTCCACCAAATCCTTTGCTGACATCCGGTATGGTCTCTTTGATATTGGTCCAGTGCCTGGCAATAACTCAATCAAAAACTCAATGTCTCTATCCGGTGGCATGCCTGGCAACTCCTCCGGAAATACATCAGGAAAATCCTTTACCACTGGTACTTCCTCCTGCACGACTCATGTCAGGCAATTTACTTGTGTCCTATTTGGCACATGCCGGGATACATACTTGATCCTTCTCCCTTCTGGTGTGGTAAGCAAAATTGACTTACTAGCACACTCAATATTCCCTTCATACTTTGATAGCCAATCCATGCCTAATATCACATCCAATCCTTGAGATTCCAGTATTATTAGGTCTGAGGGAAAAACATAGTTACCAATCCTTAATGGTAACCGATCACACCATCGTCTAGCCATAAACTCCGCTCCTGGTGAGCTTACTAACATGGGCGACCTAAGGGCTTGGGTTGGCAGGTTATATTTATCCACAAATCCCCTTGATATGTATGAATGCGATGCACCAGTATCGAAAAGAATGAGTGCGGTAAATGACTTAACCAAAAACTTACCGATCACTGCATCAGGCTGATCTTCAACCTCCTCCACGCTAACGTGGTTCACCTGTCCCCTATTGAATGGGTTCGGCTTCTTCCCTAAGCTTCCATTGCCATTTACATTCTGGCCTTCGGGACATTCATTGGCATAATGTCCGGTCTTGGAACACTTGAAACAGGTAACTTGACTCAGGTCTCTCTTGGATGGGGTTGATGGGGTGGTCCGGTTCTGGCCGTTGCTTCCTCCATTCCCATTACCATTCTTGTGGCCATTGTGGTTGTGCGAACTACTTCCTCCATGGGTATGCTGAAACTGAAATCCTGATTTAGGGGTAAAACGGGGCTTCTGCTGGACTCCAGAGTTATACTTCCCCTGTCCATACTTCCTCTTGCGGTTCTCAATCTGCTGTTGCTTCCCTTCAATCATGATGGCACGATCTACCAACTCCTGGTAGTTGTTGAAACTTCCTACCATCAACTGCATGCTTAACTCATCATTCAATCCTTCCAGAAACTTCTCCTGCTTAGCTGCATCCGTAGCAACGTCATCTGGGGCACAACGTGCTAGCTTGCTGAAGTCATCAACATACTGGCCAACTGTCCTTCCTCCTTGGCGTAAGTTGCGAAACTCACGCTTCTTCATGGCCATAGCTCCTGCTGAAACATGTGCAGTGCGGAAAGCTTGCTGAAACTGATCCCATGTGACAGTGTCAACTGGGAAAGTGGCTGTGAAATTCTCCCACCATGCTGCCGCGGGTCCTTCAAGCTGATGTGCGGCAAACTTCACTTTCTCACCATCCGTGCATCCTGCAGTGGTCAACTCCCTTCCTATCTTGCGGAGCCAATCGTCTGCTACTATCGGTTCGATGCTACTAGAAAACACCGGCGGATTTAGCCTAAGGAAACGGGCTAAGTGGTCAACAGGTGGTGGTGGTGGTGGTGGGTTGTTGTTGTTGTTGTTCTGCTGGTTCTGAACTAACATCTGCATCAACTGATTCTGCTGTTGGATCAATTGAGTGAGCTCCGGTGGAAATCCATTGTCACGTCTCGGAGGCATCTGAGGGTTTAGAAAAGAATAGAAATAAGAATAGAATGAGGTCTAAAGAGAAAACACTACCCCAATGCACATGAGCAAAATTCACACAAAATCACTTCATTCAATCAAACAAGGGCTTACAATCGATCTAACTATCGCAAAAGTGCTCGAACTATAGTGTTTACATGGGGGGAGTACTACTAATATTTGGTGGTCATCTAAAAATTTGAACCGGTGGAAGACTCCATGATGTCTGCTCCAACTTCGTCTTCAAAGTCGGGTTCACTTGGATCCGAATCGGTGTCGTCGATGACGATGTAGTTGTTCGGACATGCGACATACATGTCTTCCTTCCTGGATGCTAACTCCCTCTTGAGTTCTTCAATCTCCTGCTTAAGATCGACGTTGTGTCTTGCTAGAGCTACGATCTCGTCCATGTAGTCCTTGCGTGTAGCCTTCAGTTCTCCTTCTAGCTCGATGATCCTTGTTTTTGCATTCTTCAACTCTATCATATCATTGCACATCTGGTTCTCGTGGCGTCGAATGTGCTGGTTTAACTCCTGGATGAATGCTGCAATGGATCTATCCTTCTTGGTGCTGACTAACTCCCATTGTTCATCTCGGTGTCCACAAATCTGGTAGATAGTGTCCTTGAGGTCTTCTTGATAAACTTCTCCAATGCGTCCTATGGTGATATGGGCTGCCATGCTCCTTCCTAGACTCCAGGTTGGTGCATTGAAAACACTATCTATGGGCTTCGTGATTGGCGCGAATGTCCTTCCCGGAACGTGAGCTTGAATCTTCCAGCACTCCTCTTCAGGCAAGGTGGCGTTGAAGGTTCCCGTGAAGCTTGGTAATCCAATGTTTAGGTACTTGGTGACTTCCTTCAAGTGAAATCCAAAAGGTGTGCCTTCATCCGGTTGAGCGTACTTAATCTTCGCGGCCTTCATCCTAAAGAGTAGAAAAGATGAGGAGTCAGAAAATCAGGAGAGAATAGTGATCTATGGCTTTAACTTAGTGGTCATGTCCTATAGTCAGCGTGTGCTCTGATACCATCTCTGTAGCGACCCGACCCAAATGGATCAAGTCTACTCTGCTCCGGTGTCATCCCTGGATCAGTAATGCTGACACCACACAGTACTTCGAAGGATTTATAGCAGAGTGGCAATCACACACTTATTACAACAACGTCTCATAAGAGAACTTATTACAATAATATGGCTTAAGGCCATCTAATATCGATAACAGCGGAAGACTTGGAAGATAAATGGGTTCATCAACTCCAATTGCATCACTGAGTATAGAACCACGACCTAAAAGCACCTTAATCATCGTCTGAAAAGTCTGCAACATTAACGTTGCAGCCCGAAACGGGTCAGCACATGGAATATGCTGGCAAGGTAACACATAGAGAGTAATGGAATGAAACAGCTATACTATATGCATATTTGGCTGGTGGAAAGCTCTATGGTTACTGTTTTGCGTAAAGCCAATTTTTCCCTACTGCAAAGGAATAAATTTATTTAACTATCATGGTGGTTGTTAAACATTGAGAATGGTTGACAGCATTCTCAATCCCAATTAAAAGTACAATTAAAACCCAACAGTATTAATTAGAAGTAACATGATGAGATTCACATGATATTCAAGTACTAGATACTCAAGATTGTCCATAACCGGGGACACGGCTAATCATGATTAGTTTGTTACACTCTGCAGAGGTTTGCGCACTTTTCCCCACAAGACTCAATCGCCTCCGTTGGTTTTCTCGCACTACCGGTGTTTGAGAAACGGATGACCGAGACATAGTCTTTCAGAAGCGCTAGCACCTTACGATGGAGTAGACCGTACCACCTACATCCCCTACATCTGCTAGTCTACCCCTATAAGAGTTCGCACGACTTAGTCAACTATGCCAGAGCCCATATTGGCTTGTGGCTGCACACGTAAGTATTTAGCATGAAAGATCTTATGATCCCTTTGAGCCTGGGTGGCGGTCCAAAATAAAACAGGCAAGTCCTGATAGACATCAGGTGCCTCAATCGACCCAGATGTGTGTTTAAGTTGCCACCTTAGATAAACCCTTAAAATTATCACACTCACATCTGTCATGGATATCACTCACCCAATCCACGTCTACTAGCATAGCATGGCATAATAGGCAAATGTAGAAGTAACTCCCAAAGGTTTCATAATAAACAGGTAATAGGTACTACCTCATCTACTTCCCATCCCAAAATTTAATTAGATCCTAATCAATGCAATGTGTGAGGATGGATCTAATGCAATAAAACTGGGTTGTAGAAAAGGTATGATCAAAGTGTTACTTGCCTTGCTTATGATCCGCGAGTCCTAAAGATTCGAAGTAACAGGCGGCGCAATCCGGGTAATCTATCGCAGACAAACAACAAGCATACAATAAGTACTCATCTAATGCACAGGTAAAACTCGAACAAGAGATCGAACCAGATAGTTCAACTTAAGAACTCCGGTTGCAAAGAAAGAACGAACAGAACAAAGAAACCGAAAACAAACGGCGGAAAACAACTCGGTTCTAGCAAGTTGAAACTAGGTCAAAATTTTACCGTAGCAAAACTGGTTTAAGTTGATTAGTCGGAACGGCGGTTTCAAAACGAAACTCCAGGCGCTTGAATCACCTGATTCCGATAAACGAGCGAGAAGATAAACTAGAACGAAGATCGGATCTGAGATCGCGATCGCGGAATAAATCCGACGAAAGAAAAAGAAGAACGGTTAAACGAACGGACGTTCATTAGCCAGGAATAATCCGGTGATCACGTTCGTTAGGACGAACGGTCCGGCGAACGGTCTCTTGGGGCAACTAAACCAGAAAAGAAAACGAATCCGATCTAGGGTTTCGGAAAAGAGATCGAAACGAAAAACCGATCTAGAAAACGAATCGGAAGAGAAGAAAAGAATCGGAACGATTTAGAGAAAACTGATCCGAGGAAAAAGAAAAGATGCGGCACGGTACCTCGGCGAGGTCTCCGGAGAGCGGGGCTCCGGCGGCGGCGGTGGTGTAGGCGGCGGCGGCGCACTCGGGGCGGCGGCGCGTGACGCAGGGCACGGCGCATGGTGCGGCTTGGGGAGCTTGGGTTTTGGTGTGGTTTAGAGGGGGGGTGTGGGGTATTTATATAGGTGAGGGGAGAGGTTACTTGGGGTAGGGGGCAAGAAATAGAGTAGGAAAAGGAATAGGAAAAGAGTCCTAAAAACGCGAACGGAGTCCTAGTGGGACTAGGACGGCGGCGGCGGCTTCCTGCCTCTGGCGCGCGCGGCGCGGCTTGGCTTGGGCCTTTGGCCCAGGCGCTGCGAAGATTTTTTTTAAATCGGTTTCGCGCGCAGAAAAACAAAAGAAAAGAAAACTAAACGAACTCCAAAACTTCTAAAGTAAATTTTCCCCGACTCCTAAAAATGAGTCGAACAAAATGAACTTTTCTTGGGACCTAGAATGCAATTTTTGAAAACACGCATTTTTCCCTATCCAAATAAAAAGGCAAATGAAACTCCGACAAATCCAATGATCCTCTTTTCAAAATTTGAGAAAGCTCAAATATGAAAATGACGAAATCTCCAACTCTCTCCGAGGGTCCTTGAGTTGCGTGAAATTTCTAGGATCGACAAAACGCAAGAAAATATGATATGCATGATGATCTAGTGTATAACATTCCAAATTGAAAATTTGGGATATTACACGGTACTACCGCAAGGCAGGGTTGGACCAGCCTGGGCAGGCCGTGGACAGATAAACGTTCGTGGCTAGTTCCGCTGATTACAAAATAGTGCAAAAAGTCCGACACGGTACTACTGCTGAAGGCAAGCGGTACTACCGCGCGGGGAGTGGATGTAAAAAATTACATCCGCTCCTACTTCCGCTACTGGTGCTGTGCCAGACCAGGGCTCACGATACTACGGCTCCCAAGGAGCGGTACTACCATGATCACCTGCGGTACTACCACAAAGGCATGCGGTACTACCGCAGGGGCCTGCGGTACTACCGCTCCGAAGAGCAGTACTACCGCAAGCCCCAGAACAACAACAGATAGGAAGACTTATTTTTGCACAGACAAGAAGAAACGAAGGATGCTCCAAGGTGCTAAAGGAAAGGCGGTGCAAAGAGGAGTAAACGTGTACATGACGATTCCACCCAAACCTTTCCAAAGCGGACCCCTTCTTAATAGTACGGCTTTCCTACAACTCAAATCCACCGAAAAAGGAACGTAGAGAAACGCCGTCTTCAATAATCTTCGAGGGGCTCCTAACCGTCTCGTGCCTAGTCATGAAATATCTGAAATACTCGAGACACACGATTAGTCCGCAAATGCATTGTCATCAATCACCAAAACACCTTAGGGATAAATATGCCCTTACAATCTCCCCCTTTTTGGTGGATTGATGACAATACGGGATTTGCACAAGGGAGAAAGAATAGAACATGAGCAAACCATACATCTCTAAAATATGGACGGGCTCCCCCTAGATGTGTGCTAGTTAGATGAGTGCTTTGGACTGCACGGCACACATACTAGGATCAACACCCCCCTATATTTTATAGACATGGCATATCTTGCAATAACAATGCTAACACTAAGCATGATAGTAGATAAGAGCAAGAACTAAGTAGCACAATATATCATAAGCTCAGTAAGGTGCGATAGATAGAGTGCATATGTCTTACACCATATGATAGATAAGTCTCACACGCTCAAATAAACTCAAACCAAACCAAAGCAAACACGGTCCAACAAACCAAACACAAACGAAGCAAACACAACACGACACGGCAAATCCCTACACTCTCTCCCCCTTTGGCATCGAGACGCCAAAAAGGCAGAGAGGACACCTACAACACAAGTGGTGGATCAAGTGGAGTAGTTGCTCACATGCTCCTGGTCAGACTCGGTAGCGGGAATGTGCTCCTCCTCAGAATCAGTCCACCTGTAGCCTTGTTTTTCCATCCATCCAGCCTCTGGAGTGATGTGCTCCTCGGAGTCGCCAGAAACATCCTCTCCAAACACCCTCATCTTCTTGTCGCTGTGGTGACTCTCCTTGGAGGCCACATGAGTCCGATACTGCCCCTTGGCCTGCATACAGAACAAGACCTTCATCTGGCCTTCAGCTTCTTCGCCCATGAGGGCTCAGTGGAGGGAGGTGCATATCCCGCAGAGCTGTCCTCAGCTGCACTCTCCTCCCCAATCTCCTCCTCATCAGCTGCCCTCTTAGCAGCCTCAGCCTCGGCACGAGTAGTAGTGTTAGCCCACTAGGGCTTGATGCGGAGTCTGATGGAGTCATGACGGATCCAGTCAGGGGCTAGAAACTCCTCATTGGGATAGATCTTCTCCCAAGTCTTCGAGATCAGGAGGAATAGATATGGACCATAGATGGGTACCTTGCGGGTGAATACCGTCAACCGAAGCTCACACCACATGATATGTGAGACATAAATTGGTTGAGTATGAGAAACTCGGGCCTCCTCACAAATGAGCAACATGTCCACAAGAAAGGCATGCACCTTGTCCTTGTCCCCAATGCGAGGAAAGAGGGAGTGGCGGAAGATCCGGTGCATGATGTCAAGAAACGAGTTGAGCACCCACGTCGACTTGCCACTGACCAGCTTCTTCCCAACGTAGAATGGCATAAGCTTGTCCTTGCTTGCTGACTCGGAGTTAGCATGAGGGCAAACACCAACAGGCGTGTGGAGCCCCTCATCAGGCACTCTGAGCAAATCCATGAACTCCTTCCAAGTAGCAGTCAACTGGCGTCCATTGGTCATCCAGGTCATCCTCCGATCCTCCCGAGAGTGGAAGTGGACCGAGGCAAAGAACTGGGCCACCAGCTCGGGGTCATAGTCCAAATGAAAAGAGATCACATCCTCAATGGCAAACTGCTCAATAAGGTCCAAGGCCTCACCAAAGTAGTGACAATGCTTATCCTCCCTCATGTGATGCATGTCGATCCAGTGCACATCCACATATAGATTCTGCTTGGCCTTGATCACATCCAAGTAAATGAGATTCTGCTGCTTGGTCCAAAACAGTTCATTCCCTCTGAAGTTTGCGCGAGGATGCGCATAGGGGTTGGTCTTCCTGAGAGAGACAAACTCAGCAAGAGGTATCTCATCCATGTCCCTTGTTGGTTCCTTGACCTTGCTAGCAGTGGTCTTGACATTGCGCTTGGGGGCATTGGAGCCCTCTGGAACATCCTCTTGGTTGCGCATACGCTTGGAACCCGTGTCTCGGCTTGGATTGGAATGACGAGCAAGGACACTGGAGCCACCACCTGGGACACACACAAAGCACAAACACACACGAGAAGCGAGATGGGTCAAAACAAAGAACACGGCAAAACTCAAGAAACCAATAGAAAATGCATATGTTAATTGCCATGAGGAATATTTGACAGCAGCGGTAGTACGGCCTGGTCGTGCGGTACTAAAAAATTAGTGCCGCTCCTAGTCGCGGTAGTACCGCGCGGTGGCATGGTAGTACCGGGGCTCGGAGCGGCAGTAGAGCTTTAGTACCACGGCCCGTGCGGTAGCACCGCGCCTGAGGGGCGGTAGTACCGCACCTGCTAGGCGGTAGTACTGCACGACATCAGATCTGAACAGATGAATCTGAGAACAACCGTGACAACGAGGCGGTACTACGGTTGATCAAATCTACCATGGGACAACATATCAAGTACACTTTCTACGCATCACTACTCTCCTACATCCTACTCTTGCAAAGATTTAGCATAAAATCTCAAGAATCAACATGCATCTCACCAAAACCTAGAAGCGAAAGCACAAACAAAAGAGAGAGGGATTTGGGGAGAGACCTTGATCCATGGCAATAGGAAGTGGTGGGGAACAATCCCACCGGTCGGAATCCGAGGAGAGTAGCTGGGGACGGAGATACGGCGAGGCTCTCTGGTGCCGTTCTTGAGCAGAAGAGAGAGAGGCAGTGGGGAGAGAGACAGACGAATGGGTATGGGGGAGTTGGAACTCCCCCTGCCTGGGTCTTAACCCCATGCGCCCTCGGCAACGTGGTAGTACCGCATCTCATCGCGGTAGTACCGCTCGGGCGGAAGAGCCACACTAGAGCGATAGTACCGCTCCCCCAGGCGACAGTAAAAAATACTGTTGCGCTGGGTGCGGAAGTACCGCTCACTCCACAAGCGGTAGTACTGTGGCAGGCCACGGTAGTACCGTGAGCTCAAAACGATGCAAGTTTCAAACAAAAGAAAGGGGCTACACGAGAAAAAAACGACAAGCGAACGAGACAACTCAAGAACAAGGACCAACCACGAGAACCTCTCCAAGGAGAGGGCGGTGGCCGAAGCCACCTATGTTTGAGTCAATTGGTATGGCACCACAAAGAATTATCCTTGGGCCCATGACCAAAACTCGTCTTTGAAGCACAAGTGCCATCAAAAATGGCTAGTGTGAAAGAGTTGATCAATTTATGCATAATGGGGGGAGGAGAGTTCATTGAGAGAACAACACTCCCCCTATGTCCATGCCTACACCTAAACAAGATAACAAGTTGAGTATGGTGGGGTGTGCACGAGTTCAAGCAACATTGCTTGAATCAATGATATTTAGCTCATGCCTTAACTCGCGAAATCTTGCTTCATCCAAGGGCTTCGTGAAGATAGCAAGGTTATCAAGAGTGTTGACATAGTTGAGCTCGATCTCTCCTCGCCTAATATAATCCCGGATGAAGTGATATCGGATCTCAATATGCTTCGTCTTGAAGTGTTGCACCGGGTTGAGAGAAATCTTGATTGCACTTTCATTGTCACACCAAAGAGGCACTTTGTCACAAATGACACAGTAATCCTTTAAAGTTTGCCTCATCCATAAGAGTTGTGCACAACAACTACCGGCCGCCACATACTCCGCTTCGGTGGACGAGAGAGACACACAACTTTTATTCTTGGAAGACCAACTCACCAAAGAGCAACCGAGAAATTGGCACCCTCCGGAAGTGGACTTCCTATCCACTTTGTCTCCCGCCCAATCCGAGTCCGAATAACCTACAATCTTGAAGTTTGCTCCTCTTGGGTACCATAGGCCAAAGTTTGGGGTATGAGCCAAATATCGAAAGATTGCTTGACCGCCATGAAGTGACTTTCCTTAGGTGCGGCTTGAAACCGTGCACAAATTCCCACACTCAACATGATATCTGGTCTAGATGCACAAAGGTAAAGCAAAGAGCCAATCATGGAGCAATATACCTTTTGATCCACCGCTTTACCATTGGGATCTATGTCAAGTTGGCATTTGACGGGCATAGGAGTGGACGCCGGCTTGACATCACTTAGCTTGAATCTCTTGAGCATGTATTGAGTGTATTTGGCTTGGTTGATGAAGGTTCCTTCTCTTCTTTGCTTCACTTCGAACCCGAGAAAGAACTTCAACTCTCCCATGGAAGACATCTCGAACTTTGAGGTCATGAGAGCGGCAAATTCCTCATTGAAAGCTTTGTTAGGGGAACCAAAGATAATATCATCAACATATAATTGGCACATAAACAACTCCCCTTTGACCTTCTTAGTAAAAAGAGTGGGGTCGATTAGCCCTACTTCAAAACCACGGTCTTGTAACAACTCGGTAAGGTGGTCACACCACGCACGTGGGGCTTGTTTAAGGCCATAGAGTGCCTTGAGTTGATACACATGATCGAGAAAGTAGGGATCCTCGAACCCGGGGGGGTTGCTTGACATCAACCAACTCATTAATGGGACCATTAAGAAAAGCACTCTTCACATCCATCTGTTGTAACTTAAAGTTATGATGAGAAGCATATGCAATCAACATGTGAATGGATTCAAGACGAGCAACGAGGGAAAAGGTTTCACCGTAGTCGATACCCTCGACTTGGGAGTATCCTCGTGCAACCAACCGAGCCTTGTTGCGAATGATAATCCCATGAGCATCTTGCTTGTTCTTGAATATACACTTGGTTCTAATGACATTGTGGTTATCCATTGGCCTTGGCACCAATCTCCACACCTTGTTGCGCTCGAAGTTGTTGAGTTCTTCATGCATGGCATTGAGCCAATCCAGATCTTCGAGCGCCTCATAGACCTTTTGGGGTTAAACACAAGAGACAAACGCGTGATGTTCACAATAGTTTGCTAATTGTCTACGAGTGCTTACCCCCTTTCTTAAGCTTCCAAGCACATTTTTCATGAGATGATCCTTGGTGGAGAGCTTGGAAGCAATCTTGGCAGCACGACGCTCCAATTCCTCCTCGGGGGTGAGACGAGCAGTGGTCACTTGATCATCTTGAGCGCCGTCTTGAGCTTGTTCTTGATCTCGAAGAAGCTCTTGATCTTGAACTTGCTTGGAGGAGAGAACTTGACCTTGGGCATCACTTGATGTTACAACACCATCTTGAGATTGACCTTGCCCTTGGTCTTGTTCTTGAGGTTCAGGGCCTTCACTTTGTTTTTCGAAAGCGTGTGGGCCTTGGGTTGGTGATGGCTCCACAAGAGTGGAGCATTGTCCTTCTTATTCGGCCACAAGGGGTTCCTCAATGGGTAGGATAAAACCAACACCCATTCTTCTTATGGCTTGGGGAGGAATTTCATCACCTACATCACAAGTGCCACTTTGCTCCACTTGGGAGTCGTTATTCTCATCAAACTCCACGTTACATGTCTCCTCAATAAGTCCCGTCCCGTGGACTTATTGAGGACACGGTAAGCATGGGAGTTTGTAGCATAACCAACAAATATGCTCTCATGAGCTCTAGCCTCAAATTTAGACAAACGGACACATTTCTTGAGAATGAAACACTTACACCTGAACACCCGGAAGTACTTGAGATTGGGCTTGTTCCCGGTGAGTATCTCATATGGAGTCTTGTTCAAGCCTTTGCGGAGGTAGAGCCGATTTGATGCATGACACGCGGTGTTGATGGCTTTGGCCCAAAAGTTGTATGGAGACTTGAACTCCGCCATCATGGTCCTTGCCGCATCCATCAACGTTCGGTTCTTCCTGTCCGCTACACCATTTTGTTGAGGGGTGTATGGTGCAGAATATTGATGCTTGATCCCCTCATCACTAAGAAACTCATACAAGGTGTAGTTCTTGAACTCGGTGCCGTTGTCACTTCTTATTGTCAAGATCTTTGCATTGTGTTGACGTTGAGCCTCATTTGCAAAGTCGATGACGGTTTGCTGGGTCTCACTCTTCCTCTTGAAGAAGTATACCCAAGTGTATCTTGAATAATCATCCACAATCACCAAGCAATACTTCCTACCCCCAAGACTATCAAAAGATGGAGGCCCAAAGAGATCCATGTGAAGGAGCTCCAAAGGCCTCTTCGAGAAAATGATAGTCGTGGGAGGGTGAGCCTTTTCATGTAGCTTTCCTTCGATACAAGCACTGCAAGCATGATCTTTGGCAAAACTAACATTTGTTAGTCCACGGACATGGTCCCCCTTGAGAAGACTTTGCAAATATCTCATATTGACATGGGCTAGACGGTGATGCCAAAGCCATCCCACGTCAACTTTAGCCATTAGGCATGTCGCGGTCTTAGTGAGTTGCTCCGAAAAGTTGATCACATAGAGACCATTTTCGACATGCCCAACAAAGGCTACTTTAAGAGTATTGCTCCACAAGAGGGCCACGGTATCAACATCAAAGAAGGTGGCAAAACCCATGAGTGCTAGTTGACGAACATAAAGTAAATTATATGCAAGGGACTCAACAAGCATGACCTTCTCGATTGTAAGATCATGAGAAATGACAACCTTGCCGAGTCCCAATACCTTAGAGGACGAGGCGTCACCCCACTCGATGTTGGTGGGCATGGATGGAATCTTTTGCACGTCCACCACCAAGTCCTTACTTCCGGTCATATGATTAGTAGCTCCACTATCGAGCAACCATGAACCCCCACCGGAAGCAAACACCTACAAGAGATCAATGCTTGGTTTTAGGTACCCATTTTGTAATGGGTCTGTCGGTGTCAAAACCGGCGGATCTCTGGTAGGGGGTCCCGAATTGTGCGTCTAGGCCGAATGGTAACAGGAGGCAGGGGACACGATGTTTTACCCAGGTTCGGGCCCTCTTGATGGAGGTAAAACCCTACGTCCTGCTTGATTAATATTGATGATATGGGTAGTACAAGAGTAGATCTACCACGAGACCAGAGAGGCTAAACCCTAGAAGCTAGCCTATGGTATGATTGTATGTTGCGATTGTTGTCCTACGGACTAAAACCCTTCAGTTTATATAGACACCGGAGAGGGTTAGGGTTACACAAGGTCGGTTACAAAGGAGGAGATATCCATATTCGTATTGCCTAGCTTGCCTTCCACGCCAAGTAGAGTCCCATCCGAACACGAGACGAAGTCTTCAATCTTGTATCTTCATAGTCCAACAGTTCGGCCAAAGGATATAGTCCGGCTGTCCGGAGACCCCCTAATCCAGGACTCCAACAGTAGCCCCTGAACCAGGCTTCAATGACGATGAGTCCGGCGCGCAGTATTGTCTTCGGCATTGCAAGGCGGGTTCCTTCTCCGAATACATCACAGAAGAATTTGAATATGAGGATAGTGTCCGACCCTGCAAAATAAGTTCCACATTCCACTGTAGAGAGAATAATATCTTCGCAGATCTAATTTGTTGGCTTGTTTTGGCAGCATGGTGTTATGTCATGGCCCGGTGATTATTCGAACCGTTTCCTTTAACCAGCCCCGCACATAACGCGAGGCAGTTTTTCGACACGTCTTGTCAAAGCAGAGATCGTGCCCCCTTATTACGGGATTCTCATCAATACGGGCGTGGGTAACCCAACCGCGCCAGCAATTGCGGCGCTTGGGGGATAAGCGAGTTTTACCAGGCAAGTGGGGACGCTTAGCTTCGTCCGCCCATATAAAGGGATAAGGATTCACCTTTCCATCCACACCTTCTTCCTCCTTTGCTCATCCGTTTTCGCACACTCGAGCTCTAGCGCCCAAGTCCACACTTCCCACCTCAACCTTCTCCAACCATGTCCGGAGCGGGAGGCAGGTGGATGGTCTCCTCCGTCAGGGAGGGAGACATCAAGAAACTGAGGAGAGCCGGATACCTACCCGACGACATCGCGCACCAGCTCCTAGATGAGGGGCAGCTCATCCCCACCCCCAGGCCCCATGAGAGGGTAGTATTACTCACCCATTTCGTCCGCGGGCTAGGATTCCCTCTCCATCCATTCGTCCGGGGGCTCATGTTCTGTTACGGCCTGGATTTCCACGATCTGGCCCCGAACTTCATGCTCAACATCTCGGCATTTATCGTCGTGTGCGAGGCCTTCCTCTGCATTAAGCCCCACTTCGGCTTATGGCTGAAGACCTTCAATGTCAAGCCGAAGGTGAGTGCGGAGGCGCCATGGTGGGCAAGATGCCCAACGTAACATGGCTCGAGGGCTCCTTTGTGGAAACCATAAAGGGGTGGTAATCGGGGTGGTTCTACATCACCGAGCCGCGCGACCCTGTATGGGCATCGGCCCCCGAGTTCCGATCTGGCATCCCCATGCGGCTCACCTCCTGGAAAGAGAAGGGCCTGCCCTGGGGTAGTTCGGAAGAGCTGACCGGACTCCAAACATGTATTCAAAACATGGTGAACAAGAAGCTCAAGCTTGTCAACATAGTCCAAGTTATGCTCATCCACCGGATCCTCCCGTGCCAACAACAGGAGTTCGACTTGTGGGAGTTCGACCCGGCGCAGCACCGAACTCTGAACAGGCTCTTCGACACGACTCATGAAGATGCCTGGAGGGTGCTGTTCAAAAGTGCCGAGGTCCTCCCTCCTATTACTGAGGATCGCGGATTCAGCGTGAAGCGCCAAGCCAGTGCGGTAAGCTGCTTTACCTTTCACAGGATACTTGTTTTTTATAGATTGAATCTATGCGGGATCTAAACTCCCGTACCTTTGACAGGACTGGCAGAAGATGGCTGGACAGATCAACTGTCCATCTCCTTTGCCCGAAGGCCCCGCAGACGCTCTTCTGGCGAAGATGTTGACTCCGGCCCCTTATAAGGTGCCGGAGAAGACCAAGAAGGCCAAGCGAACCTGAAAGAGTTCCTGACGCCAGGCGTCGTCGGACTCACCGTCCGATGACTCTGCGGCGCACTCTTCCCCCAAAGACGAGGAAGAAGAAGAAGATGCTCCCCCACCGACTGGGGGGAGACTGGAAAAGGAAGGCCTCCCCAACTGGGGGGCCGAAGGGTCCAAGAAGGGAAGGACCCTCCTTCCGGACAGCTCCACCGCCGCCGATGAAGGCGAAGACGAGTGGTTGCCCAGGGCTAAGCCCTCGGGGAGATCGTAAGTATTCGAATACCAAAGTAACCCATAGGATTCCTTTATCGCACTGCTTTCCCTAACGCCAAACGCAATTATGAAGGCTGCCCCGAGCTAGTATCGATGTATCGTCGGATGGCTCCTTGGGCTTGTCGGACATGGATAGCGATCCAGTCCCGACCGCCACCTCCCCTCATCCTGCCGATGACGCCGAGGTGTTGTCTCAAGAGGCACCAGATCGAGGGGAGACAGTCCCAGAGGCGCCTCAAGGCGACCTTCCGGAGTCTGGGAGCTGAGGGGGCGGGGCCCCTGAGAGCTCCGAGTTCGGCCCTTAGCCGAACACCGCACCGGAACCTCCAGCAGTTCTAGGCTCGGGCAGGCGGCCTCCTTCTAAAAGGGGCAAGACGCTTGTGCCGGTGACCTCTATACATCCAGAGGCGCCGGGCAATCTATTGGAAGCGCTTCGCAGCGCTTCCATCGACGAGGAGCACCGCACTATCATGAGTGCGGTGATCCAGAAGGTTCAGTCCGCCAAGAGCGGATTGACTGAAGCCTGTGCCAGCCTTCTAGCAGGCTTTGAGGTAAGTGTTTTAAAATGTAGTAGAAATATTACCGCATAGATAGTAGCCCCTGATGCTTTGTTCGGTGTTCACAAAGAAAAGCCGAACATGTTGGGGAACGCAGTAATTTCGAAAATTTTCCTACGCACACGCAAGATCATGGTGATGCACGGCAACGAGAGGGGAGAGTGTTGTCTACGTACCAACGCAGACCGACTGCGGAAGCGATCACACAACGTAGAGGAAGTAGTCGTACGTCTTCTTTCCGATCCGACCGATCCACGCACCGTTACTCCGGCACCTCCGAGTTCTTAGCACACGTTCAGCTCGATGACGTTCCTCGGGCTCCGATCCAGCAAAGCATCGAGGAAGAGTTCCGTCAGCACGACGGCGTGGTGACGATCTTGATGTACTACCGACGCAGGGCTTCGCCTAAGCACTGTAACAGTATGATCGAGGTGGAATTTGGTGGCAGGGGGCACCGCACACGGCTAAGGAACGATCTCAAGGATCAACTTGTGTGTCTTGGGGTGTCCCCTGCCCCCGTATATAAAGGTTGGAGGAGGGGGAGCCGGCCGTCCAGGGAGAGGGAGGCGCAGGGGGAGTCCTACTCCCACCGGGAGTAGGACTCCCCCCTCCAATCCTATTCCAATTAGGACTCTCGGGGAAAAGGAGAGAGAAGGGGGGCCGGCCCCTTATCCTAGTCCTACTAGGACTTGGGGAAAGGGGGGGCGCCGGCCAGCTATGGGCTGCCCCTTTTCTCTTTTTCCACTAAGGCCCAATAGGCCCATTAGTCTCCCGGGGGGTTCCGGTAACCCTCCCGGTATTCCGGTAAAATCCCGATTTCACCCGGAACACTTCCTATGTCCAAACATAGGCTTCCAATATATCAATCTTTACGTCTCGACCATTTCGAGACTCCTCGTCATGTCCGTGATCTCATCCGGGACTCCAAACAACCTTCGGTACATCAAAATGCATAAACTCATAATAACTGTCATCATAACGTTAAGCGTGCGGACCCTACGGTTCGAGAACAATGTAGACATGACCGAGACACGTCTCCGGTCAATAACCAATAGCGGGACCTGGATGCCCATATTGGCTCCTACATATTCTACGAAGATCTTTATCGGTCAGACCGCATAACAACATACGTTGTTCCCTTTGTCATCGGTATGTTACTTGTCCGAGATTCGATCGTCGGTATCCAATACCTAGTTCAATCTCGTTACTGGCAAGTCTCTTTACTCGTTCCGTAATACATCATCTCACAACTAACATATTAGTTGCAGTGCTTGCAAGGCTTATGTGATGTGCATTACCGAGAGGGCCCAGAGATACCTCTCCGACAATCGGAGTGACAAACCCTAATCTCGAAATACGCCAACCCAACATCTACCATTGGAGACACCTGTAGTACTCCTTTATAATCACCCAGTTACGTTGTGACGTTTGGTAGTACCCAAAGTGTTCCTCCGGTAAACGGGAGTTGCATAATCTCATAGTTATAGGAACATGTATAAGTCATGAAGAAAGCAATAGCAACATACTAAACGATCGGGTGCTAAGCTAATGGAATGGGTCATGTCAATCAGATCATTCAACTAATGATGTGACCTCGTTAATCAAATAACAACTCTTTGTTCATGGTTAGGAAACATAACCATCTTTGATTAACGAGCTAGTCAAGTAGAGGCATACTAGTGACACTCTGTTGGTCTATGTATTCACACATGTATTATGTTTCTGGTTAATACAATTCTAGCATGAATAATAAACATTTATCATGATATAAGGAAATAAATAATAACTTTATTATTGCCTCTAGGGCATATTTCCTTCAGTTTCCTACTTGCACTAGAGTCAATAATCTAGATTACACTGTAATGATTCTAACACCCATGGAGCCTTGGTGCTGATCATGTTTTGCTCGTGGAAGAGGCTTAGTCAACGGGTCTGCAACGTTCAGATCCGTATGTATCTTGCAAATCTCTATGTCTCCCACCTGGACTAAATCCCGGATGGAGTTGAAGCGTCTCTTGATGTGTTTGGTCCTTTTGTGAAATCTGGATTCCTTTGCCAAGGCAATTGCACCAGTATTGTCACAGAAGATTTTCATTGGACCCGATGCACTAGGTATGACACCTAGATCGGATATGAACTCCTTCATCCAGACTCCTTCGTTTGCTGCTTCCGAAGCAGCTATGTACTCCGCTTCACATGTAGATCCCGCCACGACGCTTTGTTTAGAACTGCAACAACTAACAGCTCCACCGTTTAAAGTAAACACGTATCCGGTTTGCGATTTAGAATTGTCCGGATCAGTGTCAAAGCTTGCATCAACGTAACCTCTTACGGTGAGCTCTTTGTCACCTCCATATACGAGAAACATATCCTTAGTCCTTTTTCAGGTATTTCAGGATGTTCTTGACCGCTGTCCAGTGATCCATTCCTGGATTACTTTGGTACCTCCCTGCTAAACTTATAGCAAGGCACACATCAGGTCTGGTACACAGCATTGCATACATGATAGAGCCTATGGCTGAAGCATAGGGAACATCTTTCATTTTCTCTCTATCTGCTGCAGTGGTCGGGCATTGAGTCTGACTCAACTTCATACCTTGTAACACAGGCAAGAACCCTTTCTTTGCTTGATCCATTTTGAACTTCTTCAAAATCTTGTCAAGGTATGTGCTCTGTGAAAGTCCAATTAAGCGTTTTGATCTATCTCTATAGATCTTTATGCCTAATATGTAAGCAGCTTCCCCGAGGTCTTTCATCGAAAAACTTTTATTCAAGTATCCCTTTATGCTATCCAGAAATTCTATATCATTTCCAATCAGCAATATGTCATCCACATATAATATGAGAAATGCTACAGAGCTCCCACTCACTTTCTTGTAAATACAGGCTTCTCCAAAAGTCTGTATAAAGCCAAATGCTTTGATCACACTATCAAAGCGTTTATTCCAACTCCGAGATGCTTGCACCAGTCCATAAATGGATCGCTGGAGTTTGCATACTTTGTTAGCTCCCTTTGGATCGACAAAACCTTCTGGTTGTATCATATACAACTCTTCTTCCAGAAATCCATTCAGGAATGTAGTTTTGACATCCATCTGCCATATTTCATAATCATAAAATGCGGCAATTGCTAACATAATTCTGACGGACTTAAGCATCGCTACGGGTGAGAAGGTCTCATCGTAGTCAACTCCTTGAACTTGTCGAAAACCTTTCGCGACAAGTCGAGCTTTATAGACAGTAATATTACCGTCAGCGTCAGTCTTTTTCTTGAAGATCCATTTATTCTCAATTGCTTGCCGATCATCGGGCAAGTCAACCAAAGTCCATACTTTGTTTTCATACATGGATCCCATCTCAGATTTCATGGCCTCAAGCCACTTTGCGGAATCTGGGCTCACCATCGCTTCTTCATAGTTCGTAGGTTCATCATGATCTAGCATCATGACTTCCAGAACTGGATTACCGTACCACTCTGGTGCGGATCTCACTCTGGTTGATCTACGTGGTTCAGTAGTATCTTGTTCTGAAGCTTCATGATCATCATCATTAGCTTCCTCACTGATTGGTATAGGTGTCGCAGAAACAGTTTTCTGTGATGTACTATTTTCCAATAAGGGAGCAGGTACAGTTACCTCGTCAAGTTCTACTTTCCTCCCACTCACTTCTTTCGAGAGAAACTCCTTCTCTAGAAAGTTTCCGAATTTAGCAACAAAAGTCTTGCCTTCGGATCTGTGATAGAAGGTGTATCCAATAGTTTCCTTTGGATATCCTATGAAGACACATTTCTCCGATTTGGGTTCGAGCTTATCAGGTTGAAGCTTTTTCACATAAGCATCGCAGCCCCAAACTTTAAGAAACGACAACTTTGGTTTCTTGCCAAACCATAGTTCATAAGGTGTCGTCTCAACGGATTTTGATGGTGCCCTGTTTAGCGTGAATGCGGCCGTCTCTAAAGCATAACCCCAAAACGATAGCGGTAAATCAGTAAGAGACATCATAGATCGCACCATATCTAGTAAAGTACGATTACGACGTTCGGACACACCATTACGTTGTGGTGTTCCGGGTGGCGTGAGTTGCGAAACTATTCCACAATTTTTCAAATGTACACCAAACTCGTAACTCAAATATTCTCCTCCACGATCAGATCGTAGAAACTTTATTTTCTTGTTACGATGATTTTCAACCTCACTCTGAAATTCTTTGAACTTTTCAAATGTTTCAGACTTATGTTTCATTAAGTAGATATACCAATATCTGCTTAAATCATCTGTGAAGGTGAGAAAATAACGATATCCACCACGAGCCTCAATATTCATCGGACCACATACATCGGTATGTATGATTTCCAATAAATCTGTTGCTCTCTCCATAGTACCGGAGAACGGTGTTTTAGTCATCTTGCCTATGAGGCACGGTTCGCAAGTACCAAGTGATTCATAATCAAGTGGTTCCAAAAGCCCATCAGTATGGAGTTTCTTCATGCGCTTTACACCGATATGACCTAAACGGCAGTGCCACAAATAAGTTGCACTATCATTATTAACTTTGCATCTTTTGGCTTCTACATTATGAATATGTGTATCACTATCTTCGAGATTCAACAAGAATAGACCACTCTTCAAAGGTGCATGACCATAAAAGATATTACTCATATAAATAGAACAACCATTATTCTCTGATTTAAATGAATAACCGTCTCGCATTAAACAAGATCCAGATATAATGTTCATGCTCAACGCTGGCACCAAATAACAATTATTTAGGTCTAATATTAATCCCGAAGGTAGATGTAGAGGTAGCGTGCCGACCGCGATCACATCGACTTTGGAACCGTTTCCCACGCGCATCGTCACCTCGTCCTTTGCTAGCGTCCGCTTATTCCGTAGTCCCTGTTTCGAGTTGCAAATATTAGCAACAGAACCAGTATCAAATACCCAGGTGCTACTGCGAGCTCTAGTAAGGTACACATCAATAACATGTATATCACATATACCTTTGCTCACTTTGCCATCCTTCTTATCCGCCAAATACTTGGGGCAGTTCCGCTTCCAGTGACCAGTCTGCTTGCAGTAGAAGCACTCAGTTTCAGGCTTAGGTCCAGACTTGGGTTTCTTCTCCTGAGCAGCAACTTGCTTGCTGTTCTTCTTGAAGTTTCCCTTCTTCTTCCCTTTGCCCTTTTTCTTGAAACTAGTGGTTTTGCTAACCATCAACACTTGATGCTCCTTCTTGATTTCTACCTCCGCAGCTTTCAGCATTGCGAAGAGCTCGGGAATAGTCTTGTTCATCCCTTGCATATTATAGTTCATCACGAAGCTCTTGTAGCTTGGTGGCAGTGATTGGAGAATTCTGTCAATGACGCAGTCATCTGGAAGATTAACTCCCATCTGAATCAAGTGATTATTATACCCAGACATTTTGAGTATATGCTCACTGACAGAACTGTTCTCCTCCATCTTGCAGCTATAGAACTTATTGGAGACTTCATATCTCTCAATTCGGGCATTTGCTTGAAATATTAACTTCAACTCCTGGAACATCTCATATGCTCCATGACGTTCAAAACGTTGTTGAAGTCCCGATTCTAAGCCGTAAAGCATGGCACACTGAACTATCGAGTAGTCATCAGCTTTGCTCTGCCAGACGTTCATAACATCTGGCGTTGCTCCAGCAGCAGGCCTGTCACCCAGCGGTGCTTCCAGGACGTAATTCTTCTGTGCAGCAATGAGGATGATCCTTAGGTTACGGACCCAGTCCGTGTAATTGCTACCATCATCTTTCAACTTTGCTTTCTCAAGGAACGCATTAAAATTCAACGGAACAATAGCACGAGCCATCTATCTACAAGCAAGATACTATCAGGTACTAAGTTCATGATAAGTTTAAGTTCAGTTAATCAAATTACTTAGGAACTCCCACTTAGATAGACATCCCTCTAATCTTCTAAGTGATCACGTGATCCAAATCAACTAAACCATAACCGATCATCACGTGAGATGGAGTAGTTTTCAATGGTGAACATCGTTATGTTGATCATATCTACTATATGATTCACGCTCGACCTTTCGGTCTCCGTGTTCCGAGGCCATATCTGTATATGCTTGGCTCGTCAAGTATAACCTGAGTATTCTGCGTGTGCAACTGTTTTGCACCCGTTGTATTTGGACGTAGAGCTTATCACACCCGATCATCACATGGTGTCGGGGCACGACGAACTTTGGCAACGGTGCATACTCAGGGAGAACACTACTTGATAATTTTTAGTGAGAGATCATCTTATAATGCTACCGTCAATCAAAGCAAGATAAGATGCATAAAAGGATAAACATCACATGCAATCAATATAAGTGATATGATATGGCCATCATCATCTTGTGCTTGTGATCTCCATCTCCGAAGCACCGTCATGATCACCATCGTCACCGGCGCGACACCTTGATCTCCATCGTAGCATTGTTGTCGTCTCGCCAATCTTATGCTTCCACGACTATCACTACCGTTTAGTAATAAAGTAAAGCATTACATCGCGATTGCATTGCATACAATAAAGCGACAACCATATGGCTCCTGCCAGTTGCCGATAACTCGGTTACAAAACATGATCATCTCATACAATAAAATCAGCATCATGCCTTGACCATATCACATCACAACATGCCCTGCAAAAACAAGTTAGACGTCCTCTACTTTGTTGTTGCAAGTTTTACGTGGCTGCTACGGGCTTAAGTAAGAACTCATCTCACCTACGCATCAAAACCACAACGATAGTTCGTCAAATCGACTCCGTTTTAACCTTCTCAAGGACCGGGCGTAGTCACACTTGGTTCAACTAAAGTTGAAGAGACAGTCTTCCGCAAGCCATCTATGTGCAAAGCACGTCGAGGGAACCGGTCTCGTGTAAGAGTACGCGTAAGGTTGGTCCGGATCGTCTCACCCAACAATACCGCCGAACCAAAGTATGACATGCTGGTAGGCAGTATGACTTGTATCGCCCACAACTCACTTGTGTTCTACTCGTGCAAATAACATCAAACCATAAAACCTAGGCTCTGATGCCACTGTTGGGGAACGCAGTAATTTCGAAAATTTTCCTACGCACACGCAAGATCATGGTGATACACAGCAACGAGAGGGGAGAGTGTTGTCTACGTACCAACGCAGACCGACTGCGGAAGCGATCACACAACATAGAGGAAGTAGTCGTACGTCTTCTTTCCGATCCGACCGATCCACGCACCGTTACTCCGGCACCTCCGAGTTCTTAGCACACGTTCAGCTCGATGATGTTCCTCGGGCTCCGATCCAGCAAAGCGTCGAGGAAGAGTTCTGTCAGCACGACGGCGTGGTGACGATCTTGATGTACTACCGACGCAGGGCTTCGCCTAAGCACTGTAACGGTATGGTCGAGGTGGAATTTGGTGGCAGGGGGCACCGCACACGGCTAAGGAACGATCTCAAGGATCAACTTGTGTGTCTTGGGGTGTCCCCTGCCCCCGTATATAAAGGTTGGAGGAGGGGGAGCCGGCCGGCCAGGGAGAGGGAGGCGCAGGGGGAGTCCTACTCCCACCGGGAGTAGGACTCCCCCCTCCAATCCTATTCCAATTAGGACTCTCGGGGAAAAGGAGAGAGAAGGGGGGGCCGGCCCCTTATCCTAGTCCTACTAGGACTTGGGGAAAGGGGGGGCGCCGGCCAGCTATGGGCTGCCCCTTTTCTCTTTTTCCACTAAGGCCCAATAGGCCCATTAGTCTCCCGGGGGGTTCCGGTAACCCTCCCGGTATTCCGGTAAAATTCCGATTTCACCCGGAACACTTCCTATGTCCAAACATAGGCTTCCAATATATCAATCTTTACGTCTCGACCATTTCGAGACTCCTCGTCATGTCCGTGATCTCATCCGGGACTTCGAACAACCTTCGGTACATCAAAATGCATAAACTCATAATAACTGTCATCGTAACGTTAAGCGTGCGGACCCTACGGTTCGAGAACAATGTAGACATGACCGAGACACGTCTCCGGTCAATAACCAATAGCGGGACCTGGATGCCCATATTGGCTCCTACATATTCTACGAAGATCTTTATCGGTCAGACCGCATAACAACATACGTTGTTCCCTTTGTCATCGGTATGTTACTTGTCCGAGATTCGATTGTCGGTATCCAATACCTAGTTCAATCTCGTTACTGGCAAGTCTCTTTACTCGTTCCGTAATACATCATCTCACAACTAACATATTAGTTGCAGTGCTTGCAAGGCTTATGTGATGTGCATTACCGAGAGGGCCCAGAGATACCTCTCCGACAATCGGAGTGACAAACCCTAATCTCGAAATACGCCAACCCAACATCTACCATTGGAGACACCTGTAGTACTCCTTTATAATCACCCAGTTACGTTGTGACGTTTTGTAGTACCCAAAGTGTTCCTCTGGTAAACGGGAGTTGCATAATCTCATAGTTATAGGAACATGTATAAGTCATGAAGAAAGCAATAGCAACATACTAAACGATCGGGTGCTAAGCTAATGGAATGGGTCATGTCAATCAGATCATTCAACTAATGATGTGACCTCGTTAATCAAATAACAACTCTTTGTTCATGGTTAGGAAACATAACCATCTTTGATTAACGAGCTAGTCTAGTAGAGGCATACTAGTGACACTCTGTTGGTCTATGTATTCACACATGTATTATGTTTCCGGTTAATACAATTCTAGCATGAATAATAAACATTTATCATGATATAAGGAAATAAATAATAACTTTATTATTGCCTCTAGGGCATATTTCCTTCAATTACGGTCAATGGAAACACCGAACGCTCCCTCCGAATGGAGGAGCACATGGCGGCCCTTGCAGCGGAAGTACAAAGCAGCCTATCCAGGCAGTTCTCCAGTCCGGCCACTAAACGACCGGACACCGTCAAGCGTGCCCGAAGTAACCTATAACAAGACCGCCTGGCACGATCCGAGTAGGCGTAGCAATGCGGCCCCAACCCCAACCCTCGCAAAAAGGCGACGCTAGTACTTCGCGTACATAACTATGCTCTAGAGATACCATGGGCACAGGGGGAGGGGCACCATCATGGCACGCCCAAAAATAGCTTAAACCGCACCAGGGGCTGCCGATTTTTTATTTTTCTCTTACTTTCAGGACTCCACTCTTCGGAAGGCCGGTTCGGCAGTTCAATTGCCGCACAAACGATGCAAGAACCAGGGAAGCAGACAAGCCACGCCGCATTATGGAACTCCCAGGTGGTCTCTATCACGAGCAGTATGCCTGTTTCGCATATTATTCTGTGGCTTGCTCCTGGAGCGGACATGTTAAATAGTCCAACCTTTTGCTCATCACATTATTTGTATCGTTCTGCTTTGATCGCAGCCCTCTTTAATAAACAATGCATAGCTTTTGTCTATTTTTGCATTTTTTATTTCATTATGTATGTTCCTTAATAACATGTTGCACCCATACACTTTGGTACGGCCAAAATACGCCAGGGGCTTCAGTACCCCTCAATATGGTATGAGAAGTCCGAACACTTTAACAAGTGCGGCACCCTGAACTTATAGCATTATATGCATCGGCTCCGAATCATGTCTTGGGTCAATAGTTGGGTTTGCCCGGCTCATATGTTTTGGTGCCTTACGTTCTGCTATATCGGCTAAGGTAGCACTAGGAGAACCACTGTGATTGTGCCCCAGTTGAGCTGGGTCGAGCACCTTAGTGGAGAAAGCTAAAACTGACTGTCATGATGAAGAGAGAGCTAGTCGCTGTTCGAGAGGTTTTTTCGAGTCCATAAAGACTTATGCCGCTTAGGGCGAGGAGCCGGATCTGTCCGGCCAAGGCATGGATAGCGCCCCGAACTCGGTCTTCCGAATACCAGGGGCTTCACCGAAATTTAAAATTATAGAATTCTATGGCTAAGTGAGAGTGTTCATGCATTATAGTCTGATTGCCTTGTTCGTTGGGCTGAGCGCCTCCCTCGAAGGACCAAAACATGGGGAAAAGAGCGCTCAGGTTTATCCCCGAACACCCCAGCACTGGCGGCACGGGGCAGAAGCCGACGACTCGCCATCTCTCAGAATTGATAAACAGCCGCACAGAAGGTAATATTTTAAATTCAAACAGCATTGCTTAGCGCATATGAACAAGTTTTCAGCGCACAGGACAAAACGAGCGAGTTTTACTCAAAAATTACATCCATCGAACATTCATCCGCCACAAGGCGGGCACCCTTCAGAACATCCTTATAATAATTCTCGGGCTTGCGATGCTCTTTCCCCGGTGGTGGCCCGTCCTTCACAAGCTTCTCAGCATCCAGCTTGCCCCAATGCACCTTAGCACAGGCAAGAGCCCTACGGGTACCTTCAATGCAGACGGAGCGCTTGATGACTTCGAGCCTTGGACAGGCCTCCACCAGCCGCCGCACTAGCCCGAAATAGCTCCCAGGCCGAGCCTCTCCAGGCCACAGCCGAACTATGAGGCCCCTCATGGCCTGTTCGGCCGCCTTGTGGAGCTCGACCAGTTGCTTCAACTGGTCGCTCAGGGGCACGGGGTGTCCGGCCTCAGCATACTGAGACCAGAACACCTTCTCTGTCAAGCTCCCCTCCTCGGCTCAATAGAATGCGGCAGCATCAGACACACTCCGAGGAAGATCTGCAAACGCGCCTGGAGAACTCCGGATTCGGGTAAGTAACAAGTAACTCATGCTTATGTGTTTGCTTTGCATAAAGAATGCCTTACCCGCTGCTATCTTCTTCACCTCATCCAACTCCTGGAGGGTCTTCTGGGATTCGGCCTTGGCAGACTTGGCACTTTCAATAGCCGCCGCGATCTCGGACGCTCGCGTCCTTGATTCACGCTCCAAACTCTCATGTTTTTCCATGAGAGCCTGGAGCTCTTGCCGCACCTTGCCAACCTCGGCCTCATACTTCTCCCGCTCGGTGCGCTCCATGGCCGCCGTCTTCTCGGCCTCGAGTAGCGCTTGCTTAAGGGTCGCCACCTCAGACGTGGCCCCTACAATAGCCACGATAATCCTGTCATTTTTCGCAATTGCACCTTTATATATATATATATATATATATATATATTCAAACAAGGTATTTCTTACCTTCATTGTCCTCGAGCTGCTTCTTGGCATGCCCGAGCTCTTGCTCAGACCGCTCGAGGTCCTGCTTCAGCGTGTCCACTTCCGCAGTCAGTGCGGCGGACGCCAGCAGGGAAGCCTGCACACGCATATTGACTCTTTTTTGTTAGACTCCTGCGAATTTTATTTGATCCTCTATTCGGCTTTTCTTCCCGAACACCGAACAGAGCATCAGGGGCTACTGTCTATGCGGTAATATTATTTACACATTCATTACTTACCTCAAAGCCTGTTAAAAGGCTTGTACAAGCTTCAGTCAGTCCGCTCTTGGCGGACTGAACCTTCTGGACCACCGCACTCATAATGGTGCGGTGCTCTTCGTCGATGGAGGCGCCTTGGAGCGCTTCCAACAGATTGTCCGACGCCTCCGGTTGGATGGAGGTCACCGGCATGGCGGGCTTGCTCCTCTTGGAAGGTGGTCCCCCGCCGGACTCTGGAACCTTTGAAGGTTCTGGAGCGGTGTCCGGCCTAGGGCCGGACTTGGAGCCCTGGGGGGTTTCATCCCCTTTACTCCTGGAGTCTGGGAGGTCGCCTTGCGGTGCCTCCAGGACCACCTCCTCCTGGATTGGAACCTGTTGGGACAACACTTCGGTGTCGTCCGTAGGGCGGGGGGAGGAAGCCGTAGGAAGCGAGTTCACGTCCGACGAGTCCAGCGAGCCGCTCGACGACGCGTCGAGCCGGTCTTTGGGTGGGCTGCATAAACATATTCGACATAAGGGAAAGTTGTACAATAAACGAATACTATGAATTACTCTAGTATCCGGATACTTACGATTTGTCCAGGGGCTTAGCCCTGGGCACCCACTCCTCTCTGCCATCGTCGGCGTTGATGGAGTAGTCTGAAGAAAGGGTTTTCCCCTTCTTGGACCCTTCGGCCTCCCCAGTTGGGGCGGCCTTCCTTTTCTTCCCTTCCCCCGCTGGAGGGGGAGAGGACTCTTCTTCCTCCTGGTCGTCTTCATCGGAGGAGTGCGTCTTGGATTCGTCGGATGGTGAATCCGACACCTCCGGGCGTCGGGCACTCTTTCGAGTCCCCGTGGACTTCTTCTTGGCCTTCTTCTCCGGCACCACATAGGGTGCCGGAGCCAGCAGCTTCGCCAAGTGAGCGTCCGCTGGGCCTTCGGGCAAAGGAGCCGGACAGTTGATCTGTCCGGATGTCACCTGCCAATCCTGTCAAAGGTAAGGGAGTTTAGATCCCGCATGGAGTCAAACTATGAAAAACTGATACCCTGTAAAAGGAGAAAAACAGCTTACTGCGAGAGCGTGACGTTGCGCACTGAATCTGCGATCCTCGGTAGCGGATGCGGGAGCCTCGGCTCCCTTGAAAAGCACCTTCCAGGCATCTTCATACGTTGTGTCGAAGAGCCTGCTCAGAGTTTGGTGCCGCGCCGGGTCGAACATCCACAGGTTGAAAGCCCGTTGTTGACACGGGGGGATCCGGCGGATGAGCATAACCTGGACTACGTTGACAAGTTTGAGCTTCTTGTTCACCAGGGTTTGGACGCATGTTTGGAGTCCGGTCATCTCTCCTTTTTTACCCCACGACACGCCGGTCTCCTTCCAGGAGGTGAGCCGCGTAGGGGGTCCGGACCGAAACTCGGGGGCTGCGACCCATTTGGGGTCGCGCGGCTCGGTGATGTAAAACCACCCCGATTGCCACCCCTTCAGGGTCTCCACAAAGGAGCCCTCAAGCCACAAGATGTTGGCCATCTTGCCCACCATGGCGCCTCCGCACTCCGCCTGGTTGCCGCGCACCACCTTCGGCTTGACATTGAAAGTCTTGAGCCATAGGCCGAAATGGGGGCGGATGCGGAGCAAAGCCTCGCACACGACGATAAACGCCGAGATGTTGAGGACGAAATTCGGGGCCAGATCGTGGAAATCCAGGCCATAGTAGAACATGAGCCCTCGGACAAATGGATGGAGAGGAAAACCCAGTCCGCGGAGGAAATGGGGGAGGAACACCACCCTCTCATGGGGCCTAGGGGTGGGGATGAGCTGCCCCTTTTTGGGAAGCCGGTGCGCAATGTCGTTAGACAAGTATTCGGCCTTCCTTAGTCTTTTTATGTGCCCCTCCGTGACGGAGGAGGCCATTCACTTGCCTCCCGCTCCGGACATAGTTGGAGAAGGTTGAGATGGGGAGTGCGGACTTGGGCGTTGGAGCTCGAGTGCGCGAGAATGGATAAGCAAGGGAGGAAGAAGGCGTAGGTGAAAAGGTGGATCCTTATCCCCTTATATGGGTGGACGCAACTATGTGTCCCCACCAGCCTGGTAAAACTCGCTTATCTCCCAAGCGTCGTAATCAATGGCGTGGTTGGGTTACTTACGCCCGTAATGATGAGAATCCCGGAATAAGGGGACACGATCTCTGCTTTAACAAGACGTGCCAAGGAAACCGCCTCGCATAACACGCTGAGATGGGACAGTAAAATGGTTTGAATAAAAGCTTGGCCATGCTGTGATGTCACACTACGGAATACGTCAGCAGATTAGATTTGTGTAAATATTATTCTCTCTATGGCAATATGTGGAAACTTATTTTGCAGAGCCGGACACTATCTTTGTGATCAAAATCTTCTATGAAGTACTTGGAGGAGGAACCCGCCTTGCAATGCCGAAGACAATATGCGCGCCGGACTCGTCGTCATTGAAGCCTGGTTCAGGGGCTACTGAGGGAGTCCTGGATTAGGGGGTGTTCGGATAGCCGGACTATACCTTCAGCCGGACTCCTGGACTATGAAGATACAAGATTGAAGACTTCGTCCCGTGTCCGGGAGGGACTTTCCTTGGCGTGGAAGGCAAGCTTGGCGATACGGATATTTAGATCTGCTACCATTGTAACCGACTCTATGTAACCCTAACCCTATCTGGTGTCTATATAAACCGGAGGGTTTTAGTCCGTAGGACAACATACACATCAACAATCATACCATAGGCTAGCTTCTAGGGTTTAGCCTCCTCGATCTCGTGGTAGATCTACTCTTGTACTACCCATATCATCAATATTAATCAAGCAGGACGTAGGGTTTTACCTCCATCGAGAGGGCCCGAACCTGGGTAAAACTTCGTGTCCCTTGTCTCCTATTACCATCCGGCCTATACGCACAGTTCAGGACCCCCTACCCGAGATCCGCCGGTTTTGACACTGACAACGCTCTTCCTTAAGAGCATTGGAAAGATCCGAAATCTCATCCGCATAGTCACGACTATGCCCCTCCATCTTGGAGATAGTATCTTCGTGAGCCTCGATCATGTCATTGGCTGCACCAAGTTGTTCCAAGAGAGCAACGAAATGCTTCTTGGATTTACCCTTAAGTTTACCCATAAAGGACTCAAACTCATTTTTCTCCACACTAGATCCCTCATATTCATCAATGCAATCCGTCAAGGAAGGATTATTAATGATGGTAGTTTTGATGTTGGGGGTTACCTTGTTGGTGGCTTTAGCCATGATGCACTTGGTGGTGATGTTCTCATTGGGTGAGTCGAAGAGAGACACTCGTGGAGTTGTTGCAATGGCAACGGAGGCCATGGCAACCGACTCACCATCTTCATCATCATCATCCTCATGGTACTCTTCTTGAACCACCAACGCCTTGTGAGGAGTCTTCTTGGTGAAGTTGCTCTTGTTTGGGAAAGACTTGGCTTTGTCCTTTCGGATGAGCTTGCCACCATTGTCTTCCCTCTTCTCATACGGGCACTCCGCAACAAAATGGCTCACATTGCCACAATTATAGCAGGCCCTCACACATTGCTTGCTCTTCGTGCCACTTGAGATGTTCTTGTTGAAGTTTGGCCTTGAGTTTTTCTTGCTCCAAAATTGCCTTGAAGCAAGTGCCATGTGTTCATGATAGGCATACTTTGTATCTTCGGGGTTGCTTTCCTCTTCTTCCTCTTCTTCTTCTTCTTCTTCAACACAAACCTTGGACTTCAATGCAAGGTTGGGCTTCTTTGCCCTTTGAGAGCGAAGCACCACATTGTCGGCGGTCTTGTCCAAGATGCTCATAGCCACAAACTCATCCAACACTTCACTTGAGGACAAGGTGTGGAAGTCCGACCTTTGACGAATGACGGAGGACATAGCCTTGTGGTAAGGCATCATTGCCTTGAGGAATTTGCGCTTGATCCAATTGTCATCCGTGTCCTTGCTCCCATGATCTCGGAGTGAAACCGCGAGTTTGGTTACTCTTCGATAAAGCTCACGAGGTTCTTCATCTTCCTTCATAGCAAACTCATCAGCTTCATCTTGCACCACTTCATAGTTGGAGCGTTGAATGCTTGTGCTTCCCCGGTAGAGAGAAACAACTTGGTGCCATGCATCTTTGGCTATGGCGTAGGGCCGGAGGTGAGGAAGATCTTCAGGTGGAATTGCATCTTGGATGATGAAGAGAGCATTCTCATTGAATTGATTATCCGCGGCTTCTCTTGGAGTGAAGTTGCTTCGGTCATGTGGATAGAAACCTTCTTCAATGATTCTCCAAAGATTAGTATTCACATGATTTAAATGACGCTTAAACCGATAGACCCAAGAATCAAAGTCCTCATTTTTCACAATCTTAGGGGGAGGACCGGCATGATTCAAATGAGTGGAAGTAATTGGTCCACCATAAACAAGTGGAGGTTCCACATGGGCAAAGATGTCGGTGCCATTTTTATCACTAGAGGAAGGAGCCTTTTCACTAGTAGCTTCCCCCTTGTCGCAGTTAGCATCCGTCACCTTGTTAGTGGGATCACCCATTTTCAACGGTGCGGTGGATAATTTAAGCCCTTCAACGAATTTAGTAAACATGCTTTCAACCTTGGTCATCATGGAGGTTTTCAATGTCTCCAAGGCCACATTGAATTCCTCACGAGAGAACGAGGTTCCCCCATCGCCCGTAGACGAGATCGGATTCACATCGGAGTGCTCCTCCACACCGTCTACGGTGTCAACCATACTCTTCGGACGACAAAGTCCTTAGTAAAGAGACGAGGCTCTGATACCAATTGAAAGGACTGATATGGTTGACTAGAGGGGGGTGAATAGGAAACTAACATTTTTTAACTTTTCTTTACCAAATTAAACTTTGCATCAAAGTGGGTTGTCTAGACATGCAACTATGTGAGCAACCTATCTGATGCAACAACAACAAGCACACAAGCAAGCAAGGGAGATAACACAAATAAGCTTGCACAAGTAAGGTACGAGATAACCAAGAGTGGAGCCGGTGGAGACGAGGATGTGTTACCGAAGTTCCTTCCTTTTGAGGGGAAGTACGTCTCCGTTGGAGCAGTGTGGAGGCACAATGCTCCCCAAGAAGCCACTAGGGTCACCGTATTCTCCTCACGCCCTCACACAATGCGAGATGCCGTGATTCCACTATTGGTGCCCTTGGAGGCGGCGACCGGACCTTTACAAACAAGGTTGGGGCAATCTCCACAACTTAATCGGAGGCTCCCAACAACACCACGAAGCTTCACCACAATGGAATATGGCTCCGCGGTGACCTCAACCGTCTAGGGTGCTCAAACACCCAAGAGTAACAAGATCCGCAAGGGATTAGTGGGGGGAATCGAATTCCTCTTGGTGGAAGTGTAGATCGAGGCCTTCTCAACCAATCCCTAGAAAATCAACAAGTTTGATTGGCTAGGGAGAGAGATCGGGCGAAAATGGAGCTTGGAGCAACAATGGAGCTTAGGGTTGGAAGAGGTGGTCAACTCGGAGAAGAAGATACCCCTTATATAGTGGAGAGAGAAATCCAACCGTTATCCACTTAACCAGCCCGCAATAAGCGGTACTACCGCAAGGCCTTACGGTACTACCGCACACCCTTGCGGTACTACCGCAAGGCAGGGTTGGACCAGCCTGGGAAGGCCGTGGACAGATAAACGTCCGTGGCTAGTTCCACTGATTACAAAATAGTGCAAAAAGTCCGACACGGTACTACCGCTGAAGGCAAGCGGTACTACCGCGCGCGGAGCGGATGTAAAAAATTACATCCGCTCCTACTTCCGCTACTGGTGTTGTGCCAGACCAGGGCTCACGGTACTACGGCTCCCAAGGAGCGGTACTACCGTGACCACCTGCGGTACTACCGCAAAGGCATGCGGTACTACCGCAAGCCTCAGAACAGCAACATATAGGAAGACTTCTTTTTGCACAGACAAGAAGAAACGAAGGATGCTCCAAGGTGCTAAAGGAAAGGCGGTGCAAAGAGGAGTAAACGTGTACGTGACGATTCCATCCAAACCTTTCCAAAGCAGACCCCCTCTTAATAGTACGGCTTTTCTACAACTCAAATCCATCGAAAAAGGAACATAGAAAAACGTCGTCTTCAATAATCTTCGAGGGGCTCCTAACCGTCTCATGCCTAGTCATGAAATATCTGAAATACTCGAGACACACGATTAGTCCGCAAATGCATTGTCATCAATCACCAAAACACCTTAGGGATAAATATGCCCTTACAATCACTCAATCACATTAATTAGAAAGCAAATATTTGATTTTCAGAAAAATCACTCAATCACATTAACCTTACCTTAACTCACGGATGGTAATCAATCATCAAACAAAGGAAACAATACATAAAGGGAGCAGTAAATAAACTCCCTTTCTTATGACATGTATATGATCTTCCCTTCCCTCTCTGTTGTCGAGCGTTCTTGATTCTCGAGACCGATGCTTGGGCCGCGTCACTGGGCCGCGACGGTGCCGGAGGACGAGGACGGCGAGGCTGGGTGCCGCGGCACCGCGTTGGCCGCGGCCGGTGAAGGGGGCGAAGAAGGGCGGCTTCCCTGGCCCTGGCTGTGGCCGTGGCCCTGGGAGTTGGTGTGGTGGAAGCGGCACTTGAAGGACCCGACGTGAGTGGCCGGCGTGCAGATGCACTTGGAAGCGGGCCCGTGGCCTGTGCTGGACAGTGCCGACGCCGACCAGGGCCACCTCCTCCGCGTATTCTTGGAGCTGTGGCTGGCCGAATTACATGAAATTAATTCTCTCAGTTGTGGTGGCAAATATAATACACATAATCCATATTGTTATGCACTAGTGTGTGTGTGTGTGTGTGAAATAGATGGATTATGATCCTGTACCCAATAAGATGGATATGTGCTTGTGTGTTAGAGAGAGAGAGAGGGAGAGGGGGAGAGAGAGTGAGGAAGAGGGAGGGAGAGAGTGTGTGTGAGGATTTGATGATAAAAAGGTCGCTAATGTAACTTGATATGTATGAGAATATTAATATTGAACTCTTTAAGTTAATGTGGCCCCGTTGCAACGCACGGGTGTTTTTCTAATTAGAATTTAGAAACACAACCGGAGGGAGAGGAGGCACGATGCAGTACAGCTCAATAATCCTACATCTACGTACAAGTTACTTAATCCTACGTAACTTTTGGTACTCTTCTCCCCCCTCATTTTGAAGGGGGTGGGCCCTTCCTTCCCCATTGATTCAATCCCATGTCTACGCGTTAACTTTTACATAAAAACTCTATGTAAGTTTAAGTAGGTGTAGCATTACTCCAGTGCAGCTTATATGTGACTCCCATCTCTCTTCGTGTGCTCTTACACAAACCCGTCCACAAATTGCCGCCAGATGGAAATGGTT
The DNA here is from genome assembly GCA_034509565.1 of Triticum monococcum. Taxonomy (NCBI): domain Eukaryota; kingdom Viridiplantae; phylum Streptophyta; class Magnoliopsida; order Poales; family Poaceae; genus Triticum; species Triticum monococcum. The sequence goes on from CM067847.1 coordinate 706,810,061, forward strand.
CGGTAGTGCAACTAGACGGAACAGGGGTAGTAGCAAGGATGTCAAAAAACCGGAGGGAATCCAAAGTAGGAGGTGGTCTTCGGTACAACCCCCCCCCCCCTCCCAAAACGTATAAAAGGTAGGGGCGGTCATTTTCACACGTCGTATAATAATACCTGCGTCGCCGTACGGCGCTGTCACGTACGGCCGCCCGTACGTGCCCACGTCCGCATGCACGGCCGCCCGTACGCGCCCACGTCCCGCATGCACGCCCGCCCGCGCCCGCTGCGTACGCCTGAGTGATTAAAAAAATGATCGGCGAACCCTATCTTCAAAACGCCTCACCCGCCTCCTCTCGCGCCACCGCCGCCATCTCCCGCAGTACCTGGCCGACGAAAAAAACATACGCGTTGTGTGCTACGCCGACAACCGCCTCGGTCGGGCAGACGCCTCCGCCGCCGGTGGCTCGTATCCGGCGACAACCGCCTCATGTCTGACGAAGGCAACGAGGTACGCGAGGCGCTGGCATAGTAATTTAAGAACGGATTTTAATTGAGAAGATGTTACGTGATGTTTGAATGGATATTTGATTATATATGAACGTGTATAGATTGAGGCTGAAATAGGATATGACGGTGATAATGGCGGTAGCGAGGACGGATCATTGTCATTGGATGAAGACAAACATGACGCGAAAATTATATGAGTTTGGATGAGTCTTACAGTGGCAATGTAAGTGGTCTGCATGTTCTCAACCATATTAAATATAAGCATCCGCGATGACAATAACATGTTTGACTGTGAACAGATAGGAGGGGATGATGACAATGAGGATATGGATGTAGATGATTCATATGCTGAAAGTGGAAGCCATGTAGGTTTAGAATTATGTAGGTTATTTTAAAGTGAAATTAAATACGCATCAAGTCTTACATATCATATTTACAATTTGCGCAAATGGAAGTGGAAGGGTACTATCACTGGAATTTTTTCGATGATGCAAATGACGAAAACGATATCGATGCATCTTATAATGACAGCTCGAGCAAAGTAAGTAGTGGAAAGTGAATACATATGATAGTCCTTATACAACTACTTACTACATATACCGTTGTTTGTATTTTTTCAGGAAGAGGATGGTGACGCGTGCGAAAACGATGATGATGCCGATGGTGATGAGTGCAATTTTGATACAGGGTACGATGAATACCAGCAAGAATCACTGGACAGGCATTGGACAGTGATGTCCACGACGTTCAGGACAGACGAGGAGGCATATGATTTCTATAACGACTATGCGAAAAAGCGTGGCTTCAGCATTAGGAGGGACAACTTGAAATATAGTAAGGGTATTGACGCACGTAGGCGGTTGAGGAGGTTTCTCTGTTCAAGGTCTGGGAAACGACAGGCCAAGTTTTGTACCATGGAAGGGAAGAAGCGCAGGCTGAGAGCGGAGACTCGGTGCTATTGCGAGGCCCATCTAACTGTGAAGGTTGACAGAGAGCGCTCCATTTGGTATGTCAGCAGTTTCAGCGATGATCATAGTCACACTCTTGCTAGATCATATGAAGTTATATATCTTCGATCTCATAATCAGATAAAGGAATACCAGAAGCTCGAGATCTTAGCAATGGCAGGTGCTGGGCTCAAAAAACATTGGATTTATGACAACTTCGTTAGTAGGTATGGATCATATGCACTGGCTGGTTTCGGGAGGAGGAAGCTTTATAACATGTGTTATAGCGAGAAAATGAAGTCGCTAGCAAAGGGTGATGCGGACACTGCAATTGGTATCATGATGACGAGAAAGACAAGGGATCCAGACTTTTTCTTTGAGCACACTGTCGACGCAGAAGGAAAGCTGAAGAACATGTTCTGGTGTGATTCTCAGTCACGTCAGGATTACCTTGACTTTGGTGATGTAATCGTCTTCGACATCACTTACAAGATGAATAGGTACGGAATGCCATTCATACCTTTTGTTGGTCTAAACAATCATTGCTGCACCACTGTGTTCGGTTGTGCAGTTGTGTCAGATGAGACGGAGGATACATACGTTTGGGTGTTGCATACCTTCTTAAGAGCTCATTGTCAAAAGAAGCCGAGGTCTGTAATTACTGACGGAGACGCATCCATGATAAGGGCCGTCAGGAAGGTCCTTACTGACGTGTGGCATCGACTATGTTCGTGGCATATTGAGAAAAACATGCAGAAACACCTCCACCACAAGTCCCTTAAGGAGTTCAGGTCTCTTATTTATTATGCCACTACACATGATGAGTTTGAGGCGAGATGGGCAGCTTTTAGAGCTAAATGGGAGTCGGAGAAAACTGAAACATGGTTGCGTAGGATGTACCGGAAGAAAAGGCTTTGGGCTGCGTCATATCTCACCGGTGGGTTCTTCCTTGGTATGCGGAGTAACCAGAGGAGCGAGAGTCTGAACTCTTGCCTTCATATGCATCTTGAATCTGCCATGACAATTGTTGATATGGTTGTGCATTATGAGAACTACATTGTTCGGCTCCGTGAGAACGAGTCACACGACGATTGCCTGTCCACATAGACACTCCCTGCAGCAGTACTTGGTGACTTCAAATGCATTGAAAAAGCCGCTGCCCGTGACTTCACTGCGGTGAACTTTTACCTCTTGCAGAAAGAAATGAAGAAGGCAGCGGATCTTGAGATCATAGATAGACTGAGTGGAGCCGCCAGTAGGAGATTCATAGTGGCATGGAAAAATAACAGGCAACTGAGATTCAAAGTGGACTATACACCTAGTAATTCAGAAGAAACAGTGAAGTGCAGTTGTGATAGTATGAAACGTAAAGGTCTTCCATGCAAGCATGTTCTTTATGTTTTAGCCAAGTTGAACGTGCAGGACTTACCTAGGTGCTTAGTGCTGCGAAGATTCAGCAAGAATGCTAGAGGTGGACTGCCCGTGAAACGCACTAGCGATCTCTTCGCATGGGGATGGGCAGGTACTGAGGAGAGAACTAAGTACAGTGAGTTGACTATTTTGTCTGTGGAAGCAAATCATGCGGCATGTAATAAACCATTTCTATTTGATAAACTGAAGGCTGCTCTGGAGGATGTGATAGCAAATAAGGATGTTGAGGAGGAAGATTATGTGAGATAGCATACAGTTGCACATGATGATGCTTTTGTGCCGAATCAAAATCATGTTTTTGTTGGTGATCCAAAAAAAATCAATACAAAAGGAGCACCGAAAGGGCAGAAGAACAAAGGCCGTGGTAAGGAACCTGGCGTGACTACAAACGGTAGACCCAAAGGTTTTGATGAGAAACCTATACGTCTATGCGGTTTATGCAGAGGAAATGGTCATTTCAAAAACAATTGTCCTCAGAATCCAAAGTATGTGCACACCATTTCATTAACGTTCTTTTCTTATTTAGTTAATACTTTACAAATTTTTGACGTATATTACAATCTTTCTATGCAGGAACATGGCATGATGATCATAGCAAAGAAATGTTTGAATAAAAAGAACAACATTTGATTATAGTTGACGATTTATTTGGTTGTCTTAAAGAATAGTACTTACATATTTGTTTCGTTACATTGATACGGAAGACTTGTAATCGGTGTTTACTTATGTCATATTTGTTGGCACTATACTCGTTGTTCTTAATATGATATGCCATCTTGTAGCTTCTATTTCATCGGTTTTTAGAGATGATGTTTCTTTTTTTTCTGACTGCTCCTGGACATCTATAGGATCCTCCTTCTCATCTTTAAAGCTACTCAAGTGACCAATACTGAATTTGAACGAATCCCCTTCTTCAGAATCCAAATCATAATGCCCACTGCCATTTCGGCCATTAGGTGTGCGTTTATCATCATACTGAAATTCTTTTTGAGGATACTTGTTTTCATACCTGGACTCACTATTCTGTCCATACAGATTTTCTTCCTCCTCTGCCATTGTGCCCGGTTTGTACCGTACACCTGTTTTATTCATTTTCTCTAACACTCTCTGCAAAAGTAAGCTCAGTCACATGTTATATCTTTTTATTAATTTATCGAGTTTAATAAAGTGCATACCAGAGTTGTTACATTTTTACCTGTGCGCATAATTCTGGCATACGAAACAATTCCTTACGAGTTTCCTTCATATTATTCATAACCCGGTCCATAAAAGGCATTAGATTAGCAGGGACCTCGGACATGTTGTCCACTTTTTTCTTTCCCATAACGGATGACTTTCGGCTACTATGTTTCTTACTGCTTTCAGCTTGTTCATCTGCAAGTTTTTTCATTCTATACTCCTTCGTAATGCAGTCATCAATCTGTAAAGTGAGTATGCAATGACAACATGAGTACATAACATTCTCAATGCATAATCAATGTACAACTAAATAAACATTATAATATTACCAATCCATTGCCACGACCATTTTCCAGGTCGTACTTGTCTCGTTTCTCCGCTTTAGATTCAGTCCAATTTTTCATTAGGGGAACTTGCAACGACAACGGGTCATTTTTCGGGCCGGTGGTTGGCTGCACCTTCTCCCAATATAAGTACTACAAAACAAATGACAAAATAAGTTATGAACACATAAATTAAAGGAATATGAAATAGCATTAATTAATAGCATACCTGGAGTAGGGCTAGGTTGCCACATGGCCATTGCCTCACACGGCCGTCCTGCTTTAGTTTACCAATCTCCGTCAAACAAGTTCGCAAAGTGAACACGTTAAAATTCAACGTGCTTATCCGCTTCACGTCATGCACCAACGCGTAGTACTCCTTTGGTATGGAGACAGCCGACATGGGTGCAATAATGGTCCCCAACAAAACAAGAACAGCCATCCAAAGAAATTCATCGTCGGCGGATTTATTCCTCACAATTTTTTGAATCAAGTCATCTATCATTATGTGACCATTTTTTTGTGAACGTACTGAATAGGAATTTTCTTTATTAACTCTTTTCCTTCCGTTGCAAGAATGCCAAAAACATCCTCACCTTCATTCTTAAACCCAAATATTGAAAACACATCGTCCGGTCTAAGTGAAATAAGGCCTTTACTGCCACTATGTTCTTGTATCATGAATTTTTTGCTGTTTGGGTTATAACCTAACAACATAAAATGCAGCAAAAAATCTCTCATTTGTACTAACGGAATGATCAACATCTCTTCCAATCCTGTTTCGTAGAACCTAAATCGCTGAGTAGTGGTAAATTTTTCAACGAGACTTATCCACTTCTCTATGGAACATGGAATCACACCATCGATGTCCATACTGCATGTTAATTTTTTCCTATTAATACATATGATTACGCAATAGCATCGACAGAAATAGTTTGAGGTGGGAAACATGACCTTAATCCGGGCGACAGCCGCCGAACAACGGCTGTGGCGGAGACGAAAGCAGGCTGCCCAGCGTCGGTGATCTGCGCCTGCGGGCGTGGGGCAGTCTGTGCCAACGAGCGCCGTTGACTGTGGACGGCGATGGACAGCGCTGCACGTGCGGCGAGGTCGTTGCGCGCCTGAGGGCGATCGTGGTAGGGTGACTGGGGGCACGGGGCGGCGTACGGGGGGCGAATGGTGTGGATAGGGTTCCGCCATGCGTGGCGGTATACGGCGATGGAAAAGAAAAAAAAATTATCCGTTCGCCGTCTGGGCCCAGGCCCGATACCGCCGAACCTATAGCGCCCAACCTATAGCGACGGTGGCCACCGCCGAACATGCTAATGTTTAGTCCCACATTGCTTTTCATCATGCTAATTCACCTGTTTAAATACCGTAGTCTGCTTGTAATGTCAAGTCCTCTAGTGTGGCAGTATCACTTAAGGAGGTTAACGTAAATTATGCTCTGGCACTCCATAATCACGAAGTGTCACAACAATAATTCACTTTAATCTTCTTAAATGAGTCCGTCCGCAATATGGGACTTTTTATATTTTTGTTTATTTTATATTATTATTTTCATTAAACGCCGCCATGTTTTTTTGACACGCCTGCAAAATTTGGATGTGTTTCGACACTCGATGCATTTACTACGATTTCCTTCATGAAAATATCCAGAAAACGTCTCCTAACGTGACGCAACTTCCGTTCGTACTCCGATTCCGTCGTAATCTGACGTGCGAGATCGTGGGGGTCACTCACACGCGCATGCAAAAGTTGGGTGCGTTCTGTCCATATTGACATGTACTCACAGTACAAACCTGAGGTGTCGGTCTGGGGTGTGACATGCATTCAGTATGTGTTCCCTTTCGCAAAGCCATGAAACGTCGGGATTTTTTTCACACGCTACAGTGTGGCACACAAGCACGCCTGCAAAATTTGGGTGTGTTTCGACACTCGACGCATTTACTATGATTTTCTTCGTGAAAATACCTAGAAAACGTCTCCCGACGTGACGCCACTTCCGTTCGTACTCCGATTCCGTCGTAATCTGACGTGCGAGATCGTGGGGGTCACTCACACGCGCATGCAAAAGTTGGGTGCGTTCCGTCCATGTTGACATGTACTCACAGTACAAACCTAAGGTGTCGGTCTAGGGTGTGACACGCATTCAGTATGTGTTCCCTTTCACAAAGCCATGAAACGTCGGAATTTTTTTTCACACGCTACAGTGTGGCACACAAGCACGCCTGCAAATTTTGGGTGTGTTTCGACACTCGATGCATTTACTACGATTTTCTCCGTGAAAATACCCAGAAAACGTCTCCCGACGTGATGCGACTTTCGTTCGTACTCCGATTTCGTCGTAATCTGACGTGCGAGATCATGGGGGTCACTCACACGCGCATGCAAAAGTTGGGTGCGTTCCGTCCATGTTGACATGTACTCACAGTACAAACCTGAGGTGTCGATCTGGGGTGTGACATGCATTCAGTATGTGTTCCCTTTCGCAAAGCCATGAAACGTCGGGATTTTTTTCACACGCTACAGTGTGGCACACAAGCACGCCTGCAAAATTTGGGTGTGTTTCGACACTCGATGCATTTACTACGATTTTCTCCGTGAAAATACCCAGAAAACATCTCCCGACGTGACGCGACTTCTGTTCGTACTCTGATTCCGTCGTAATCTGACGTGCGAGATCGTGGGGGTCACTCACACGCGCATGCAAAACTTGGGTGTGTTCCATCCATGTTGACATGTACTCACAGTACAAACCTGAGGTGTCCGGACATGACGCAACGTGCTCTTTGTATCGAAATACTTTAAATGCTAATCGGACGTGACGCAACGTGCTCTTCGTATCCAAATACCATAAATTTTAGGATTATGTGTGGGAGTGGGCATACTAACTCACATGCAAAATTTCAGGCCATTCTGAAGATGTCAAAAAATTGACCTTCCCTGTCCGAAAACGAGTTATTTTTCGACATCCTTCAAATGAACCCAATTTTTTTCCACAGTCTTGTACCATCATGAATAGGATGCATGACAAGTTTCGTAGCTTTTTGACATTTCATGAATTTTCTATAATTTTCTCGGTCGAAACACTTTAAATGCTGACCGGACGTGACGCAACGTGCTCTTCGTATCGAAATATCATAAATTTTAGGATTATGTGTGGGAGTGGGCATACTAACTCACATGCAAAATTTCAGGCCATTCTGAAGATGTCAAAAAATTGACCTTCTTAATATGATGCATGAATATGATGCATGAATTTGAAACAACTAAAACGCTGATTGGACAAAAATATTACAAAACTTTATGTATTAATAAAACAAACTTTGCATAAAATGCTAAACTATCAAAAATAAGATACATAATAATGATGTGATCTGAATTTACAATGCACTAGCAGCACTACCGCAGCTGCCCGAACAGTGTAACACTGTCCGGGCAGCTGCGGCAGAGCTGCCCGGGCTGCAAAGTCAAATTACATTATTACTATCTATCTTATCTGCTAGGGTGCATGAATCCACCTATATAAGCCGGTCTGGGCGTCCTTCGGCGGGCGAGGTGGGACTAAACGAAACCATCCACCCCGCCCCTGCGCCCTCGACCGCTCGCAGGCGCGCCTCCAGCGGCCCACTAGGCAGCGCGCAGCGCCGCGACAGGCCGCTCGCACGCGCGCCTTACAGCGGCCCACAGAAATCGGCCCACCTAGGCGGTCCACGCGCAGCGCCGTGACAGGCGAGCTCTATCTTTAGTCCCACCTCGCCTGCCGGAGCTTGCCCGCACCAGTTTAAATAGCGTGCCCCGCCCTACACCAACGTGATCCGAAGTAATAGACCGCCTACTTTCACAACGCCGCATGGTTGGGCCCGTGGGCCTTGCGGGGCCGAAAAGCGTTCCCTTTCACCGATCGGCTTGATCGGGAGCGACTTACTAAGCCTCGCTCGGCACCGTGGCGGCGTTCTTTAAAAAAAACTCTTAACTTGTTTTGCGAATATTATGTCAATTTTTTATTGTTTGGTTTTATATTTGCTTTTCTAGTTTTCATAGGTCTTTTTCAATTCAAGTTTAATTTTTATCTTATTTTTTATTTTTACAATACAATTTTTTTAAAAAAAATATATCTTCTTACTTGTTTTACAAGTATTATGTCAATTTTTTATTGTTTGGTTTTATATTTACTTTTCTAGTTTTCATTGGTTTTTTTCAATTCAAGTTTACTTCTTTTCTGATTTTTATTTTTTACAATACAATAGATTTTTTTAAAAAAATCTTCTAACTTGTTTTGCGAATATTATGTCAATTTTTTATTGTTTGGTTTGATATTTACTTTTCTAGTTTAATTATTTTCTCATTTTTTTTACAATACAACTCTTTTTAAAACTAAAAATAACAGTATCGATTTAAACACTTGATTGTTCAACAACATTTAAAAACCATCCATTCAAACACTCGATATTTCATTATAGTTTTCATAGATATTTTACATAGTACTAGAAATAAAACTTAACTAAAGAACATTACGAAAATAATTAAACATTACTAAACGACATTTTCAAATAAACCCTAAACTACTCGTCCTCCACGCCGCCGAAGTCTGCCTCGTCATAGAGGTCGTCGTCGTTGTCGCTGTCGTCGCTGCTGCTCCTACTGTCGTCGAGGGGCACCACAGGCACGGCCGGCGCAGCCATCGAGTCCTCGAGCGCGGCGTGATACCCGGGAAAGTCCTCCGGGTCCTCCGGGTGGACGGCGCCCGGAGCGACTTGAAGGTACTCCTGAACGAGCGGCGGCGGCTGCGACATGTTCTCCGACTCCCGGAGCGCCGTCAGGTAGCCCGGCATGTTGTCCGAGTCGCCGGCCTCCGCCGCCAGCTGCCTGTACTCCGCCACCAATGCCGGCTCCGGCGGCTGCTGTGGCTCGGCCGGAGGGGCGCGGCTGGACCTTGCGCCGTTCCTGCCCGCGGTACGGCTAGACCCGGCGCCATTCCTGCCCACCGTACGGCGATCGCCGGGGCCGAGGCGGACAGCGCCGCGGTCACCACCTGGGCCTCCGTGGGGCGCGGGCGGGTGCATGGCGCCGAAGTCGAGGCGGGCGCGGGTCGAGCGCGCCTCGCCGCGGCGGTACAGCTCAAAGCCGTACCCCGTCGGAGCTGGCACGATGCCGGCGACCGCCTATCCGCGGTACGGCGCGACCACCTCCTCGAAGGTGCGGCCGTCCCAGAGCTGATGCCGCCGCGCGCGGTTGTGCTTCGTGGGCGGGCGCGGGCCGACGTAGGCGTGGAGGCGCCGCAGGTGATCGTCGGCGAGGCGGTCCGCCCAGTCAGGGTTGTTGGGGGCGTACTGGGGGTCGGCGAGCTCCTCCGGCGACAGGCGAGCCCTGTACAGGCCGACGGCGCGGGCGAAGAGGTGGGTGCCGACCTCGGGCACCGGCGCAACGGGAACGCCGTCGACGCTCAGGCGCCACCTCGCCGGCAGACGCACGTCGGGCGCGGCGGGGATGCCGAAGTGGGCGACCTCCTCCGCCTCCCCGATCGTCAAGTTGGGGCGGGCCATCGTCGGCGAGGGGAGAGGCACGGCGCGTGAGGTGGTGAAGGGCGCAAGAGGACGACGCCGGCGACAAGGGGAGAAGAAGAGGCGAGGCGAGGGTGGTGTGCGAGCCGACGGAGGGCGCGAGGCGCTTTTTATAGGGCGTAGTGGTGGGTGGGGCGGGGGTGCCGGCAATCAATGCCGGTGGGCAGCCGAGCGGTCAAGGGCGCAGAAGGGCAGGCGGCGGCGTGTGAATCGGCGCCGGTGATTAATGTCTGGTACGCGAGGGCGGTGTGCGCGGGCGGTCAAGCGGTGGCGTGCGCAGGCGCGCGGCAGGCGGTGGCGTGTGCATCCGCGCCGTCCGCGGACCGACGCCGGCGACGGGACGGCTCACTGCGCCGGCGTTAATGGTTCGCCTAATCCGCGCCAAATTAATGGATTAGGTTTAGTACGCGTGGGCCTGCCCTCCTCCTCACGCGGCGTACAGCGCCCACGTACGGGCGTACAGCGGGCCGTACGGACACGTGCCTCGCTACGCCGCGGTACGCATTCCCCCACCTTAATTTCCCATCCTACCCCTGCTCACTTATTCTCATGAAAGGGTATCTTTTAATATGGACCGTTGATGTGTCCAGGGGTTGTACCGAAGAAGAAGTGACAGAGTAGTAGTAGAACTACACAAAAATCCATTCAATAAATAATCCACCATCTGGACACCGGTCCACCATTTTACTGGTTGCTAGGCCACCGATCGACTTCAACCGGACCACACCTCCTCCACGGACCTCCAAATCAAACGCGCATCAACAGTAGCGACTAGCAAGCGAGCTACTTCGCCGGGGCCGGCGCCGGCGCTCTGCGCAGGATGCTCCCGGCGTACACGGCGGCCTCGAGGATGGAGGTGATCTCGTCGGCGACGTCGGTGGCGTTGCAGCTGTTCCCCTCGAACGTCGTCAGCACGGCCTCCACGCCCCCGCCCGCCGCCGCGGCCGCCGTCCTCACGGTGGCCACGCAGTCGAGCAGGCTCTGGTTGCACCACATGTTGAGGTAGTCGTCGGTGGCCTGGACGCAGGCGTCGTGGAGCATGCAGCAGGCGTCGAGGGCGTCGCAGGGGGGCTCGCCGGGGCACCCCGTGTAGGACACGCCGCAGTACTTGCCGTACCGCATCAGCGGAGCCTCTGGTACAAGCATGCGTACCCTCCGGTGTGAGCGAGAGATACAGAGAGATGGCGGTGCATATCGCAACCGGTCGGCGGCAGGCACGGACGGATCGGCGTACGTACCTAAGGTGCCCGTGCAGTACGCGGACTCGCACGTCCGGCTGCACTTCTGGTCGCCGTCGGGGCTGGACGGCGGCGACGCTGCCCCGAAGATGCCGCCACGGGCCAGCGAGCGGCCGGCGGCAGCGATCAGCAGCAGGAGAGGGAGGAGGCGGCCGGCGTGCATTCTCACCGTGTATGTATGATTTGGTCGGACGGCCAGAAGGAGGATGGCGGTGAGCTAAGAGCTACTAGCTCTAAGCCTCCAACTCTTGGCCGTGGATTAGTACGTGCATGAGTGTGCCAGTGTGGTGGTGGTTTTGGAGGTTCAACGAAGTGGTGTTTGTTGGTGGTAGCTCTGGTGGCAGTTTGGTGGCGCCGTTGGGAAATAGGATGGGTTAGTTTAACTGGTCAACAGCGACTTTCCCCGCAGAAGGAAAAGAAACAGAGACTTCAAAAGGCAATATTTCTGAAACAAGACGGTTCTTTCAATAACGAATTACTGAAAGAACCGTCTTCTTCTGATTGTCTGCTACAAGCAAAAGGCCAGGGGATTAGGCTAGCTCAGGCATCCTCTGAATAAAGATATACCGTTGTTCGGGTTGGTTGTTTTGGTAGTTGAACGTACTCAACGGCATGGTTGGTTCGTACTACGCTCTTGGTGAAGTAGGGTGATCGATCCCCTTCGGTGGACCATGTGAATGGATGTCATTTTGGATTGACTTCACAATGATAATTGTCCCTTTAGTCTTTCTGGTACTTGTTACTCGCGATCGAATTCGGTGGAAACTGGACATTGGACAGGTCCAAGGCATAATTGGCCTAGGAGGCTCTCATGGCCACAACAACGTTTGCGGTCTCGTCCTCATTGGTTTCGTTGTTGGTGGTGTTGTCAATTTGTCATCCGCCACATGTTTGATGGGCAGGAGCCCCTAATCGACACCATCGATGAGCGTGGCTCGGCCGACATCACTAGGGGAGGCGATAGGGAGCCCGCGGTCACCAGAGGAGGCATGAAGGCTTGGGGTGGCATCGATTTCGTCGTTGGCGGTGTTGCTCTTGCTCATCAAACCTGTGGCCACACAGAAGGGTTGGATTAGCACTGAAACATGTTATTGTCTAAAAGAACAGGGGGTTGGCCACTCCCTGGCTCCGTTACGCAAATGAAACCTGCGGTCAGGTCCAAGTAGCAAGTTATTTTCCTTCCTTTGTGGGTAGGTCCAAGCACAAAGTTTAACCACTACAAAGGTTCGGAGATATCTCGGCTAGCTAAGCAACCTACCGTCCTTGCGCATATTTAATAAAGATCTACAATAACATACTCCCTCCGTCCCATAATGTAAGACATTTTTTAACACTACACTAGTGTTAAAAAACGTCTTACATTATAGGACAGAGGGAGTACCATTTTCTACTATTTCACATATATACTCAGGCAGCTTCTATCTTTCTTCAAATAAGTTGAAGGTACTTTAGTTCTTCGAAACGCATTGGGAGTTTAATAGCAGCAACAAACAATGCACACGTTACATTATGGGAGTTGCAACCGTTATCAGCACCTGTACTGGCAAACTATCTCCGCTATCGAATAACTCAGAAATTGATTACATTAATCGACTTGCTCAAGGTTTACCAGCAAGTGCAGTCCCAGGTCTAATTAATAACCTAGAGGGGGCAGTAAAGAGATAAAAAAAATGTAAAGAAGAGAAAATCAGAGGGGAACAAAAAAAAATACACTACAGAAAATTACAGTATTATACACAAAATAACCTAGGAGGACCACCCAGCCTTTTTCTGTTGCTTAACGCCTCTACACAAATCTTTAGAATGCATGGTATAATCAAGAACGCCTTCCACCTTCTGCCAAAAAAATGTTGAACACTGCACAAACCAATGAGAAGAACTCTTCTAGACGGGAATCTCTGGTTCGACACGTCTAAGCCTTGCCTTTCCTTTTAGCATCTAATGCCTGCATTGAATTCAGTTTCAGTCAGTCATAATAAAGTAACAATAAGATTTAAGGAGCCATACATCGTACACAGGAAGTCAAAATATCCTACAGAAGAGATACCTTATTCTGGAAAGTTCGCATGACCAATACGATTAGATCGCGTAGCCTGCAGAAGTATCACTCAGTCAGATATATGATTTTTTTTCACCCTTTGTAGAAAAAAACATTAAACAAAAGGTTAGAAGTTTGAGAAGGTAAGGTAACAGTTGGCACCTAACGTCGTTATCCTCATTATTGGGCTCCGTTATTCCCTGTGTATTAAATGGTAGATTTACACCACCAGAACTTACTAAAACAAATTGAGTAGTTCGTCCATTGGGAATTTTCGTCTGCAAAGAAAAATCATATAATATCTCTCAGGAGCAAACATAAATACTGAGTGAATAAATGTGCCTGTCAAACAATGTACCTGTAGATTTGGTGAATATTTCTCATCAATTACAACTTCATCCTTGTGGCTGAAGTTTATTTGATATCCAGTTCGTCTAAGGACCAACGTGGCATGTTCCCATTCTTCAGGAGAATACCCCTGCTGTGAAAGGAACGCAGATGTAAGCCCCCACTAATAGTTTAGGAGCAATTTTGCTATCGAACTAACAAGAGCCTATTTTGAGCACAACCATCTTGGTAAACTAGATGCATCGTCAACAAGCTAACAAACCTATTCTGAGCTTAATGCTGTCAGTTTTGAACAATTCACATTAACAATCATTTCTTTTTCGAGAAAACGCAGAAGATTTGCGTTTCATTGTATTGAAAAGAGGGGGTTTGTAACAATCCTCCTAGGAGGCGAGTTGTAGGGCAAATACAAGGGCATTAGTGAACATCCCAGGTTTGGGGCAGGATGACGCGGAGGCCAAGGGCCCCAGCTCTGGCCCAAAGGGCAGCCTCAGCCTTGATCGTGGCAATCAGGGAGGTGACCGAAGGGCGGTCTCCCTCGAAAACGCAGCCATTGCGATGTTTCCAGATCATCCATGGCACGAACAGAGTGGCGGAGGCGAGGCCTTTGTATAACAATCATTTCTGCCAGCCCTACTCGTGACCCTTCTATTGTACAGAATACCCTTAATCAAATCGAGCAACTGTTTTAAGTCTATGGTTCTAATTAAAAAAATAGCTAGAAAGATGCCGTCCATTTCTTCAATTTGAAGTGCTAACTCTGTAGTTTATCAGACACAAAATGTAACAGAAGAATATTGTAAGCATATGGAGGGTCACAAGTTTAAGCTACATCAACAACAACACATAACTTGTAAAATATGATTGATGGCATCATCAAGAAGCCTTCCAAGTGAACATTCTGTTTATTTCAAAGGGTATCGAATTTTACTTCAGGCAGAATAATAAATACTTCATGGCATACCAGGACATAAACATCAAAGTCGGCTCTCCCCCTTGAAATACATATATTGATGTCATTCTGCATTTCTTGATCTGCATAATATAGAACAGAACTTGGATAATTCTAAGAAAATGAAGTGTAAATCAACTGCAGAGCTATTCTAAGAATAGTCCACAAAACTTGAAAATGTATGTACACTATACCTCATCTTTTTCGAGAAAACCCAAAGAACTAAACCCTATATTATCATGTGTGACAAGGTATGGAAAATTACCAAAAAAAAACCTACATTACCCAAAGAACTAAACCCTATATTATCATGTGCGATAAGGTATGGAAAATTACCACAAAACCCTATATTACCCATAGAACCAAATCCCAATCCCTAATACCCTATATTACCACAAAACTTGAAAATGTAAGTTCACTAACTTTGGTGGTCTTCAGGAGTATGTGTAAGTAAGCATTGCCATCCCCTTCAAGTTCTTTCAGATGAGCAAAATAATGACACAAACATACATGTTTCCTATCGATAAGTTGAGTACAAGTCTGTAACTCATTTTCTACAAAATGCACTTTCCCACAAGCACGTACCATCATTACGAGCATTCAGTTTTTGTTTTCAAGAAAAAAAAATGCAAAGAATTTTAATTATGTCTAGAGTAATAGTGTTATTCAAAAAATTAGTACTCCCTCCTATTCATATTACTTGCCGCTCAAACGGATGTATCTAGCACTGAAATACATCTAGATACATCCGTTTCAGCGACAACTAATATGGATGGGAGGGAGTATCAGTGTATCACGGCCCTGCCATGGAAGATGGTATGTACCGTGGCAAGCACGCAACAGCAGGAAAGGCTAAAATATAGTCTATGGTTAATTTAAATTAAATTAATATTAAGGGGTTGATTTATCAAACATGATAAAACATAGAAAAAGGCATTTCATGTAGATGAACTTCCACTTTACCAACAGGATACAATGGACTACTAATTAATAGTAGTGTCTCGAGATCCCGCAAAAAAAGAGTAGTGTCTCGACATTTTCTATATTCAAAATATGGAAGTGAGAATACATCAATTGCAAACGTTGATCCAATAATATTAGAGCACAGCATGACAATATAACAATACATTCTATCAGGGATGCAAAAGAGGCAACGGTATATACATCATAAACTTACCACAAGTTATCTTGTTCTCATTGTTAGCAAACTCCCTCACCAAATCACCCTACAATCAAGCAGAGCAACTCATCAAACTCAAATCGCAAAAAAGTGCACTGTGAGTAAAACAAATTCAGAACTATCAGCTTAAAGATTCATGTGTCAGTGTTGTACAAAATTTTATTTCAGACCAAAGCATTTAGAAACAATTTGCAACTACATTCTATCACCTACATAATAAATATGATAGTCTGCAAGCTAAAAGAACTACAAATGGAAATTAAGATGGGAACTTCCTGTGCAAACTATCAGTTTTAGAAAAAAGAATCAAGAAACACTCGGATAAACAGGTTTTGTAAAAAAAGCCAGATGGTCGTGGGCTTATGCCTATATCAAATCAAGAAATAGCACTTTAATTGATAGGGTTGTGCTTTACAGGCTGTTCAGTAGGCAAATAGTTCACACACTGATGCATCAAATGGTGAAACAAAAATAACAAAACAAAATCAGCACATCAGGACACCAAGAGTGTCAAAAATACCAAAACTAGTTTATAACAATGGATGGGGGAGACTTAGCAAGTATATTTATAATAAGAGAAGCCACAAAATGCTTCAAAACCTGAGGGTAGCAAATCAGGTTCAAATCAAATATAGTGGTAAAAAGTTGAACATTTCAAATCGCAAGACCAGCATTTTAGTAAATCAAGAAAGAACTGGTCCTCCATAGTCAGTTTGGTCAATCTTTTAGTAAATCACAATTTACCAAAGTTGCAAAAACTGTGTAGCTTTAGGTTTTTTCAATGTACTGCAAAAAAAACCTTTAATAACTTTCCTAGTTTCAACAGAATAGCCAAGTTGCCGCTGGGAGAAATAGTATCTTCCTAAGTGGGTCCTTGGACAAACTTTTTCTATCAAACGTTGTGTCTTTGGTTCCTCCATTTGCAAACAACTGTTGTTCTATAATGTGTCTGGTATCTTCGAGACTTGAGTACTACATCACATGAGCTTGTAGTCTACAATACAAAATTACCCTAAATTAATACTTGTTAACAACCTGGCGGCCACTATCATCCATAGGAGTGCAGTCTACAGCAAGAAGAGTGCCAACATCATCTGCAGTAACCACATAGTCATACATCGTAGCACCTGAATTGCAGAAAATATAGAACTAGTCAGTGTAGCTACTTTTTCTCTGAACATTATCACATGGCTTGTAGGACAAATTTCCTTCTTTACCTTCAATAGAATACCTGGTGCCATCTTCATGACAGCGAACCCACTGAAAACAACATTTCCAAGAGAGAAGTTTTATTGCAGCATTTCAAAATTCCCAGCAAAGATAAAAGAATCAGAATCCAGAGTCAGAACACAACATACCTGGAAATTACAAAGTGTAGTACCATTTGTAGGGAAACCACATGCTCTTAAAGTAGATCCTGGCCTAGGATCGCCGACAATTTGAAATCCCTCAATACCAGGTAATGGATCACCTAGGTTAAAAGTATGTATATATCAAAGGATATGATCTAGAATCTTTTTTGGTTAAAATATTAGCTATTAATTTACCATCAGCTGAGTACTCTTGAGTATCATTCCTATAGAACTGTGAGTCATCATCTAATCTTGCTTCTCTAGGACCAGGATTTTCTTCAAAATAATTAGAGTGAGTAGGAGCTACCATATCCCTGAAAGGCAGTGCCAGAAACAGAGGTCAACATTCTTCCATGTCGATGACATATTTGACTGGATAGTCAGTAACACTATTTCAAAATCTAAACTAAGCATACTGATTAAAAGTGGATCCATTGTATATTTGCTCAGCATGTCGATCATTTGGATCTTGAGCATACTGAGGGAAATTGTTCCTGTTCGCAACCTGTAAATAGGAAACAATTATATGTCAAGCTACAATGTTAAACAAGCTATTTGCAGGTTCATGTTATCATACCATATTGTAAGATGAGGAAGTGTCGTTTCTCAACGGAGTTGCTTGTTGAGGATTGGGATTATATATGTTTCCAGGTTGACTTATATCGCCTAAACTGTCCTGAATCAGTATAATCAATCAACTGAGTGCCTTAAAAAACAAATATTTTAGTAGATACTAAAATTACTATTAATAGGCTTCAGTAACATAGAAGGTAAAAAGGCTCGTAATCAGCAATTAAAGACAACAACAACAAAGCCTTTAGTCCCAAACAAGTTGGGGTAGGCTAGAGGTGAAACCCATAAGATCTCGCAACCAACTCATGGCTCTGGCACATGGATAGCAAGCTTCCACACACCCCTGTCCATAGCTAGTTCTTTGGTGATAATCAGCAATTAAAGACACAACTACATATTCAGTCATGCAGAGTCATACACAAAGCTATTCAGCAAACCAAAATACTTCAATAAGCATTTGTTCAAATGTAAGTAGTATTGACTATAATCTGGTTTTTTTGTGCGAACTTATCCAAACTTGTGAAGTTTTAGCAATCTTGGTGACACACACACACAATACATATGTGCCAACACGGGACTTCGAATAGTCAACATAATTCAGAGTTGAATACTTCACCGGCTTGAAGATGCATAGCTGAGCTGAGGTCACTTACATTTAACGATCTGATCTTCCATTGCATCTGTTGGTACAAGCGCTGAAAATTGTGGTCAAAAGAAAGATGTTACATATCCATGTTAACCACTGGGCACAGAGTTTAAAAAAGACACTGGTAAATGACTCCATCATAAATACTAGACTAGGCATTCTGCATCAAGCAATTGAACAATAACTGAGCAAACCAGAAAAACATGGTAGTATAACAGATATCTTAACTAAGATAGAAAAATAAAACTCCAGTCCCATAGAGCTATTATGATGGCAGTTAAATCGCATACATATCAAAGATGCAGAATATGTTTCACTTGACGCTTAACAGATAGAACTGAATTCTTCACCAACAAACAGGCATTTAAAGTCAAACCTTGTAATGAAAATATTTTTTGTAAATAATATAGCACGCAGCCACTAACTACCCTGTTGTGTCTCAAGTCGACAGTACATTATACTCAATAAAAGGGATAAAACTTGGATAAAGTTTATGTAAAGATGTGAAGGTATCTATCAGACAATTTGGGGGAATCTATTGTCGAGCCTTTGATAAGGAGTGGATCCGTTATGTCCATATTAAGTCTGCATTGACATCAATAATATTTCCTACCATGTCCAGTAAACATCATACATTATACTGGGCATTAGCAAAACATAGCTAATACAGCTCTAGCTCATACAAGTAAATCAATCCTTATGAACCAAATCATTATTATTACCATCCAAGTAACAAAGAAACTAATTTGGGCAAATACAAAAGTATGTATGTACTTCCTGGCAAGAACAATTTAAAAGTAACTGACCAAATAAGAGTTACCTTTGTAACCGTTGTAATGGTTGAAGGATATATTTGAGGTGGGCGAACATCGTATTCTGCTAACATACCAAGCAATGAAGAAGTGAACAAGTAAAGCTCTTCTTCCTCACCCTACAAGGTTTCAACCGTATGTTTCTGAATTCTTAGTGACAATAAAAAATCATGTACTACATAATCTAGTTCATATTAAATGGTAGATAACAATGAACTGAAGTTGCCTCATGCAACAAACTAGGACTACCACTGCATATGCCACTGTAAAGTCAGTTGCATAGAATAAATGCCACTCAACAACTCCCTGAAATGCAGGCCAGGGAATCAGGACCCACTTAGCATTTATCTAGATCACAAAATATTTTGGTCGGATGCAATGCAACTAAAGATATGCAATCATGCAACAGCAACAGTAAAGGGGCTACAGCATCTAAAGAAAGTAATGCACGCATTTGTATAATTTTGCCACATTATTTATATGTTTATAATGCTGTATTTAATACAGTAATAAATAGTCAATTACACACAACACCCAACCCTTTATAAAAAGGGCCACCTGGATGACTAAGCATATTGGTGGTAGTAGTGGCAAAAATGGATATATCATAAAGAGGCTTGAGCATACATTCTTGAAATGTACAATAGCACCATACTTTTAGTTCATTTGCCAATCTCATATTTTCTTCAATGTGGTTTTTTTTCTCATTCAGTTGCTTCAAAGCACCAGATATAGCATCTTCCTGCCTCTCGTCAACAGCCTGTCATAGTAATATACTTTTATTAGCACAAGACTTTACAAATTGGTCGTGCAGCAAATGTAAATCGTATCATTCATATAGACCATCCTCAAGTCTGAAAGCTTCCTCTCCAGAATATGTTTTTCGCTCAGCAGCTGCAGCTCCTACCAACACAGAAAATAATAACTGCAGTTATGGGTTACACAGAGGTGGTAAATCAAAAGGGAAGGACAAGGCACTTTTGCTTACAAATATGGTTAACTGATTCATAACCTTTAACATCATACCTTGAGAGATGCATCAGCAATTTGTTTGCGAAGCAACAGGATCTCTTCTTCCTGTGTCCGTGATCTAATGTAAAGCTCCTGCAAGAAAACATCATCGGGTTGAGAAATTGGAGCAAGTTCAGAAGATGCGGTAAATAGAAGGATCCCACACAGTTACCTTAGTTTCAGGATCCATCAAACGAGTATTAGGATCTTCTGCAATTAAGTCAGTGCGGAGGGATGCGCCCTGGAGCGGATGCCTGCCAGCACACGACATAGCCTCATTTCTCAGAAAATGGAATACAATCTAATAATGCACCTAGAATAGTTAACTTTCCCACGAGTAAAGGACCTGACTAGAGTGTCGGAGTTCGGAATGAAGGGTTTAGCATCACCATTTTGCAAGCCATAGTCCCTAACAGACAAGCTGGTAAGCTCATTCCCTGGACGATGACCTGCGCCAATGAAATCAACAGGGGCATCGAATGGATCTCGCATATTCTCCTCCCGTGATCCTCCTATAGAAGATGAGATCACCATGTTAACCTAACGAAACCAAACTGGATGTTCCTTAAGAGTCTAACCTAAAAAAAAATCACATGCACAGCTACACAGACAACCAAGCAACGTTTGAACTTCTACATGGGTATCAAACAATCAAATAGTCGTTCGCTCCCAATGGACCGGTAAAGCAAGGCATTAAACCTCCCATGATTTCTTCCTCTATTCCCAAGCACCTGTTGCTGGAATACAAATTTTCAAACTCCAAACAGCACTCACTTGATGATCATGAACCAACAATATTGCATACAATCTCAAGTTGACCAGAGAAAAAATTGAGCTCCAAAACTAACATATAATTTCTTCCTCGATTCCCAAGCACCTGTTTCTAGAATCATTTATCCAAACTCCAGACAATGTTCACGCGACTATCACGGCCCAACAAACATCGAGCTCCAAAACCAACATTTCTCAGCCAAGCAATGCATCACAGCACCAGCACGGCCACATGACTAACCTCCCTACCAAGTACTCGCGCACGAACCAAATCTGTAGGGCAAGCGGAAAGAAAAGCACACAACCCTTCCATGAAGCGGGAAATCAAAGCTGCGCTGGCACCCGTGCAAAGCCGAATCACAGCTACGGCGCACCCAAATCAGGGGAGGCAGCTCCTTTAGAAGATGAGAGCACCAGCCTTGACAATCACATGACACAAACACATGTGGAAATTGCGCGCTTACAAGGTCGCAAAGACATTAACCTGGCCAAACCTAACTGGACGATCCCTAAATACTCCAACCTGAACAAAAATCACATGCACAGACTACCAGACAACCAATCGTTTTTTGAACTTCTACATGGGTGTCAAACAACCAAATATCCCTTCGTGTCCAATGACCGGCAAAGCAAGGCATTAAACCTCCCATAATTTCTTCCTCTATTCCCAGGCACCTGCTTATGGAATCCAAAATTTCAAACTCCAAACGAAGTTCACCCTGGACGATCACGGCCCAACGAACATCACATACCATCTAACACAGGCCAGAGATAACATTGAGCCCTACAACCACCATATAATTTCTTCCTCAATTCCCAGGCACCTGTTTCTAGAATCAATTTCGTTTCCAAACCCCAAACGACGTCCACCCGACGATCAAGAGCCAGCAAACATCGCATACCACCTAACACAGGACATAAAAAAAATCTAGCTCCAAAACTGGCATTTCTCAGCCAAGCAATCCGTCACGGCACCAGCACGGCCCCGTGACTAACCTGCCTACCACTTGCGCACGAATCCAATCCGCAGGGCGAGCAGGAATAAAAATATAAAAAGCACAGGGCCCTTCCGCGAAGCGAGGGAATCACGGCGGCAGCGGCGGCGGCGCTGGTGCGAGGCCCGAATCGCGGCTACGGCGCGGCGCCCGAATCGGGGGGAGGAGGGAGGGGGGTTCCGAGCGCGCACCTGCGTCGGGGTAGGGTTGGACGGGGAGGAGACGGGCGCGGCGCGGCGGGGTCCTTCGAGGCGGGTTCCGGGAGGGGACGGGGAGGGAGGCCCGTCGTCGCCGCCCGCGCTGTCGCGCTCTGCTTCCGCCGAGGAAGCGACGAGGAAGGGACGGGGGGAGGGGCCGGGGGTGGAAGGACGGCCAGCGAGTGAGAGAGAGAGAGGAATGGCAGCGAAGGGGAGAGACGGGTACGTGCGCCGTGGAGAGTACGCGTGGTTTGGGCCGGGTCGACGCGGATGGCGCGGGTTCCACTGGGCCAGGTTTTATGGCCGCGTCCGCCGTAGCTTCGACTCAAGCGAACGTACAGTTGGCCGGCCCAAGTACGTTCGATTTTCCTTCTTTTCCTCTTGTTTTTTACTTTTGTTTACATTTCGGAAATATTATATATTTCAAAAAACAATTTACTTTAAACGTTCGTCACACTTTTAAGAAAATTTTATAGTAAGGTGTGCAAAAACTTTTGATAGCATTAAAAAATGTATGTCACATTGAAAAAATATGTTCGTGGCGTTTAAAAAAACATTTACACAACCTAAAGAAGTGTTTGTGTAGTCTTAGACAATATTTTGAACCATTCAAAGAAAATTTGACATTTACAAAATCATGCATTTCATAAAACATGT
Organism: Triticum monococcum; assembly: GCA_034509565.1. NCBI lineage: Eukaryota > Viridiplantae > Streptophyta > Magnoliopsida > Poales > Poaceae > Triticum > Triticum monococcum. Next base: position 706,832,766 of record CM067847.1, read on the forward strand.
TTGTGATATTTATTATTTTTAAATATAATATAAAAATATATGCGTAGTTTAAAACATATTTCATGCCATTCAAAAATGGTCAAACTGTATTTGATAGTTCTTTTAACATGCATTTGAAAAAAGTGTTCAAAACATGTATTTGGAAAATGTTCAACGTGTATCAAAAAATGCTCCACAAGTATATGAAATTGTACAATGTGTGGTAGACATGTGTTGGAAAGAGAAAAAGAAAGAAAAACCAAAGTAAAGCGGTAAAGAGATGCTGAAAAGCCAAAGAAAACTGATGACACAACCGAAGAAACGAACTGAAAACCAAAAAGAAAAAAACTAGAAGTAAAAAAGGGAAGAAAACTAAAAGAAAACTGGAACAAAACCATGAGACTAGGCCGGCCCACTAAAGGAATACCATTGGGGCGACGCTATCTTTCATGTTGTAGTAAGTGATTTATAGCTCCGGCGGTGCGTAACGGAAGAACACCGAGCAAATGCGGCTGCGCTGGCAATTTGGCCTGGCACATTAGCACCCCGTGCGGCTCCTTTGCTCGATTAATAAGAACACTTTGCCCAGTAAGCTAGGAAAACTGGCTCCGCTCAATCATAATTTGGTCAGTTTCCTAGAATAAAAACATTCTTGAATTTTTTTAATTTTTTATGATTTACAAAAATGTTTGTGAATTTCTAAATATTCATGAGTTTCTTTTAGAAAGTTGGTAAATTTTAAATATTTTCTTCAATTTAAAATGTTTTCTAAGTTAAAAATGCGCATGGATTTTATTTACAAATTCCAAAAATATTCATGGCTTTAAAAAAATCATGAAATTTAAAAATATTCCTGAATTTTAGAAAAAATACATATGAAATGATGGAAAAATATTCACGCATTTAAAAATGAGGAAATGAAACATAAATGGAAAGGAAATGAAAAATAAATGGTAATAAAGTGAAATTTATTAAAAAAAGAAAAAACAGAAGAAAACGGGACAAACTAGCAAAGAGGACAAAGAAAAAAAGGAAAAACGGTTGGGGGAGGTTCTAAAACCTTCCCAAAATCGGTGGGAACAACAGTCGCACTGGGCGACCCATATAACTACGCTAGGGGGGGGGGGGGGCATGATTTCTCGACTCCCATCGTGTTGCCCGACAACTAGTAGCCCATAACGGATGAGTTTATTGGGCATCGCTTCAGCTCTCTGATTCCAATTCGGCATTATGTACATTCTTTGAACACAAATTATACATAACCAACGAGCAAGTACTAATGCTTATATACACACTAAACACGAATAAAACACAAGAATGTAATTGGATAACCCAAATAACCACTAACGAGCATCTATCTTATCTCGTATATAGACATATTGTTATTTGATACTTAAAATTTCACCCATAATTTGGATAACCATAGAAGGTCGAAATATCATGCTAGAAAAAAAGTAGATCATCATATATACTCATATATAGCAATATTGTATCCTATAAACCGGATTTGGATTTGAACCGGATAGTGTTTGAATGTCAAAAGTCTCTTATCATATCTTATAATTTCTAATTCAGAAATGGTCCAAGTAAAAAAATCTTAATTCATCCTTACTTGTAAATTTATCAAAATTAACTAATTGCCCATGTGTTGCAACGGGGCATACATATTCTAGTGGTTCAACACCAATTGTGCCTGACATATACCTTACACTTGCCATATTATAGATTCTTATAAGATTTGATTTTGATTTGTGTATGAGTGTGGCAAGACAGGTAAAGTTTTGTTTTAGTCGAGGTTTCGATAAGATATGATTTGATTGAATTAATGCAGGATGTAGTTTTGGGAGGAGGGATGACGGACAAGCGCACAAACACCAAACCTATCATCACAACCGCGGACTCCCTTGTAATAGTAAAGACTATTTTTGAACATTCTGGGAGAGAAGGCAATGTAGTTGCACCCACATTAGCTAGCTTGGCTTGGGGTTTTGACCCCGGGCCCCGCTTGAAGGGTAAATATTAGGTGATACCACATCTCACATGCTCCAATGCTCAAAATTTTAGAAAGCCACAATTAAATATTCTGAAAAAAATATGAATTTTTGTGAATTTTCACAAGACATGTATCTATAACCCCTAATAAATTTAGATCTGAATTAAAAGATACACACTGAGAAATAAAAAAGACAAATCTATCATGAATAGTGTCAAAAGAAGACAAATATGAGTAGTATAAAAAATGACACTATTCACATCTGGATTCGTCTTTTTACTTCGCAATGTGTATTTTGAATTTGGATCTAGACTTTTTTGGGGTTTGTAAGCACATGTCTTATAGAACACTCATCATCACACCCCATCAACACAAAGCCAGAGCCACCTATAAATTAGGCTTTTCATAGAAATGTAAACATAATAATGCACGTTTATATCCCTAAAATATTTAAAATAGTATTGGTTTTTTTTGCGAAACACAATATAGACACTCGCTTACCACTGAAAGAATAAAGGCGTGAAATCCTAAAATATATCTAGGAAAATGCGAGCGTCTATGCAAAGTCTAGAACATGAAATCGCGTATGTAGGTTCCACCACAAGAAACGTGACCAGCCGAGCTAGGCTCAATTGACATAACAATAATCCAAAGAAGAAAAATATTATTGTTTGTATTTTTAGGCCGGCCTCAGGTTTGGGACTTTAGGGTTGGGATTTTCCAATCCTGAACCGAGGGGTGCGGGTGTAAACATGGCAATTAATCATGGCTAATTTGGTCAGTTAGCATATCTGATTTGATATTTGCATATAACATGGAAAGGAGTACCATATCACAAATATCTTTACACCGCTCTCTTCTATGACTCCACCATTGCCTCCATTGGTGGCTCACCTGAAAGACATGATCTCCGCATCAAGATGTTATTCTTTAGTGCTCTCCGGAACTTGATGTTGGACAGTTGACCACTTCGATCGTCATGGTTACTCCCTACAGATTGATGCCTCCTCTGCGACATGCTCCTTTTATGGACAAACCCGACACAAGATATTGTCATGGTGTTGATCCACCACCTTGTTGTTGCAACCATAGCAGTCATTTCGGTTCCTCGTGACACGGAAATGTTTGTTTTCTCTCACCATTTTGATTGCATGGTGGCTTTGGCGGCACAAAAATGGGTGTCTGTCCGACGGGCAGCGGCCCTCTATGCCCCTCCTTGTCCAGACCATCAAGGAGGAGGCACACCTATGGGCTCGTGCTGGTGTCAAGGGTGTCATGATGCTATCACTTAAGACTTTTTTTTGCGAGAGAACTTTCCAATCTACTCATTATCAATCATGGCAGTACAAAGAAGACTAGAGGTAATAAAAATTACAACTAGGTTCATGGACCACCTAGCGACAACTACAAACACTGGAGCGAGGCGAAGGCGCGCCGACGTCAGCACCCCTCCCTCTTCGAAGCCGGGCAAACCTGATTGTAGCATAGTCGGGAAGTCATCGTGCTAAGGCCACAAAGGACCAGCGCACCAGAGCAAGAACCATCTTCGGTGAAGAGTCATAGATGATCAAACTATAGCCACACGAACGAAGATGAACGAAAATTGGATCCAAATATATCCATCGAAGACCAGCACCAATCGAATCCCATGAGATCCAACGAAGACACACCTCCACACACCCTCCGACGACGCCAGACGCACTACCGGGGCGGGGATCGGGCATGGGAGACATTATTTTTACTGAGAGAGATCGCCACTCATCGCCACACAGTCTCAAACAAGACGTTGAACCTAACAAAATGACCCCGCCGGTGGGGAGCCGAGATCCTCTGCACCTTCATGGCCCAAAGGCCATCGGAGGCGGGGTGGACCGCTCGAGGCGCCAGCGGAAGAAGACTTTCTTTTTTATAAAAGCATCAACTTTATTAATTGGAAATAACAGCTACATCATTAATAAGAAAAGATACAATATCATTCATAGGCTCCTCAAACCAATCCGGCGGAAGAAGACTTTTCTGAAGGAGGAGGAAAGAAGCCTTAGATCTATCAAGTTGACTGTCACTTGAGAGTTAATCACATGTGATGAGGGCTAAGCATCCTTCTTGTTCTGCTCGTGCATTATGAACCCTCGCTGGCCCACGTACGTGGTCATGTTTGTAATGTCATTCTTGTGACTGTTACTAGGTAATTGCTCGTGCGTTGCAACGGGAGCATAAACATTTCACCTGTTCAACACAAATCCAGTGAAAAATATATGTTCGAATATACAATTAGTATCCTCATGCACATCAAGAAGAATTGTTGGCCTATTATTGGTTTATTACCTGTATAAATCACTCTTCTTATTCTTTTGCTTCTTTTTCTTGGTCGACCGATTATCTTCGTCTCACTGAAACATGCTCCACACGCCCATTAATGGTACATCCAAGCTCACAATCGACCAACCTAAGTGTCAAATTAACATGTAAATTACTATACCAAATTATGCATCCAATCGATATCCTGAAAATTTGGCATCAAAAAAAATTGTAGATAAATTCGTTGGTGCATAGCTAGTGTAATAGTAGAAAAAATAGACCTTTGAAAATGTGTGATCTACAAATCAATGGTTCAGTGCCATGTCAAACAATAATGTTTAGTATAAGTGATATGGACAGTACAGGTGCTCTTGTCGTTCCACCGTTACTATCAAGTAAAATATCAGCCAATCGAGAGGCTCGCTATGAAAGCAACATGCAAAAGTATGTGGTTCCCGCTCTACGTCATAAGAAGATCATGTGTGCTACAGAACAGAAGGGGATTTTAAGTGTGAAGCATGTTCCATATGCTACGCTTGTGTCTCAGGAAGAAGTGAAGCCCATGTTCAGAATACCTTGTCAATACTTCAACGTAACCAGCAGAATGAAAGTTTGAAGGCTGCACCATCAACTTCATTTTAGTTTTGTCCTAGCAACCATACATGCAAGTATACGTACGTGTGTCTTTTTATTTGTTTTTACTAGTTTGTTCAGATTTCCTAATTTACAACTTGTAATTGATGAGGAGTCCTCATCGTGTCCTAGTCTAGGTCAGGCTTAGCCCAGGTGTTACGCACAACCTATATAAGCAAGGGGTGCAGTTCTGTCTAGGGTAGAGGTTTTAGTTCAGGAAGAAAACTCATCTGATGGATGCGTATTTGTACTTCTGCGTCCCTGTCTAGGGTTTGATAATTGCATGTGTTTCGGCAGCTTGGATCGCCAAGGCACAAGTGTCGTTTGATTCTTGATCTACAAGGGTCAATCTAGCTAGCTTCCCGTCTTCTCCATCTACTTCTGCTAGTGCTTATTATTGCTAAATACTCCGTCGCCGTCGCCGCCGCTAATCGCCATCAGCTTAATCCCTCCATCTAGCTCTAGTACTACTACACCACGTTTACTACTTCCGGTCCATCTAGTCCAAGTTCTTCCACACGCACACATCTCTACACATATATATCTCTGTCTGCTCTAGTACGTCTACCTCCGATCAAGTATATTCTGCTAGCTCTTTGCGCCGGTGAAAGATCAGGGACATTCCACAAAATCGACTCAAAGCTATTTGAGCCATATCAACTGGTATCAGAGAGCGCCAGGTTTATCACTGCGCACAATGTCAACCGCAAGCAAGCGTGACGGGGATGAGGTGCGGGAGGATGACGGGCCGCCGCAATATGGTCCCGATCTGGACCCAGGTGTTCGTGCTATGTTCAAGGCTACATACCAGCACTTCGACAACCGCATGAAGGCCCTCGACGAGACGGTGACCGACGGGTTCCAGGCCATGCAAGCAGCCCTCCGTCGCCTAGAGGCAAGGGCAACCGACGCGGCTGCTCCAGCGAGGGAACAACATGCCCTGCAGCAGCGAGCACCTCGACATGTCCGTGACGCGGACGTTGCCAACGACGACAATGATGCTGAGTTCGAGGATGGTTCTGATGCTCGCGGCGACTTGCCTCGCCGACCACGACAGGATGCTCGTCCCCGTGATGATGGACCAAGGCGGCGCCGCGATGAGGACGAGGACGGAGGTATTGGTAGAATAAAAATTACTATACCTTCGTTCACAGGCAAGGCCGGTCCCGAGGAGTATCTTGAGTGGGAGATGCGTGTGGAGCAGATTTTTGATAATCACCGTTACTCCGAGGAGCGGAAGATTCGTTTTGCTTCTCTTGAATTTTCAGGTTATGCATTAATTTGGTGGGATCAGCTCAACCGCAATGACGCACGACCAGAGTCATGGCGTGAGATGAAGCGTACAATGCGTGCTCGCTTTGTGCCAGCTAATTTTCAGAAGGAGCAACACACAAAGCTTCGCCGTCTTGTTCAAGGAGCCATGACGGTGGATAAGTATTACCAACGGATGCAAGTTCTGATGATCAGAACTAATGTGCATGAGTCTGATGATGCAACAATGACACGCTTCTTTGAGGGGCTGAATGAGGATATACGTGACCGTGTTGATTTGATGCAGTATAATGATATGCAAGAGCTTCTTCATCAGGCGGAGCGTGCCGAACAGTGGGTCAAAGCCAAGCAAGTTTCCAAAGGCCGCACCAATTTCAGCATGGGGCGACGTTCCTATTCGCATGATGATGATAATGTCAAGCCAGCTTCATCCTATAGGTCAGCTGCTACGGATCACAAGGAGATGAGCAAAGAATCTATGGCCGCGAGCAAAGTGGCTTCAAGGGCTGATTCAAGTGCGCAGTCTGCTATGCGTACTAGTGAGATTGTTTGTTACACATGTGGAGGTAGGGGACACAAACGCATTGATTGTCCGAACAAGAAGAGAGTGCTCCTTGTTAATGATGGATATGTTTCCGAAGACAAAATTGACTCTGATGAGCCCAAGGAAGGGGAAGTGAATCTAATCCTATCATGTGCTATCCTCTAGATTATGATGACCTGCCATGCATCATGGTGCAGCGAGCTAAAGAGGATCAAATTCCAAGTTCGGGACAGCGGTGGAAAATTTTTCAGTCACAATGCAAGATCAAAAACAAGTGTTGCAAGTTGATTATTGATGGAGGGAGCTACACCAACATCATAAGCAAGCGTGTGGTGGATGCTTTAGGACTGAAGGCATGGCCACATCTGCAGCCACATTGCATTGAGTGGTTGTACAACTCCGGACGTTTGAAGGTGACTCACAAGGTATGCGTAAAGTTCAATATTGGCACGTATTACGATGAGGTGATTTGCGATGTTGTGCCAATGGATGTGTGTCAGTTGCTATTGGGTCGTCCGTGGCAATATGATCGCAACGCTATACATGAGGGGAGGTCGAACAGTTACGTGTTTCGAGATGTTGGCATCAAACGTGTGCTGCAGCCCATGGATAACAATGCTATCAAGATTGATCATGTGTTTGTATACAACGATTTTTTGAAGAGTACCCTGAAACCGAGGACGGTTTCGCTTAAAGGGGGAGAGGATGATATGGACAGTACAGGTGCTCTTGTCGTTCCACCGTTACTATCAAGTAAAATATCAGCCAATCGAGAGGCTCGCTATGAAAGCAACATGCAAAAGTATGTGGTTCCCGCTCTACGTCATAAGAAGATCATGTGTGCTACAGAACAGAAGGGGATTTTAGGTGTGAAGCCCGTTCCATATGCTACGCTTGTGCCTCAGGAAGAAGTGAAGCCCACGTTCAGAACACCTTGTCAATACTTCAACGTAACCAGCAGAATGAAAGTTTGAAGGCTGCACCATCAACTTCATTTTAGTTTTGTCCTAGCAACCATACATGCAAGTATACGTACGTGTGTCTTTTTATTTGTTTTTACTAGTTTGTTCAGATTTCCTAATTTACAACTTGTAATTGATGAGGAGTCCTCATCGTGTCCTAGTCTAGATCGGGCTTAGCCCAGGTGTTACGCACAACCTATATAAGCAAGGGGTGCAGTTCTGTCTAGGGTAGAGGTTTTAATTCAGGAAGAAAACTCATTTGATGGATGCGTATCTGTACTTCTGCATCCCTGTCTAGGGTTTGATAATTGCATGTGTTTCGGCAGCTTGAATCGCCAAGGCACAAGTGTCGTTTGATTCTTGATCTACAAGGGTCAATCTAGCTAGCTTCCCGTCTTCTCCATCTACTTCTGCTAGTGCTTATTATTGCTAAATACTCCGTCACCGTCGCCGCCGCTAATCGCCATCAGCTTAATCCCTCCATCTAGCTCTAGTACTACTACACCACGTTTACTACTTCCGATCCATCTAGTCCAAGTTCTTCCACACGTACACATCTCTACACATATATATCTCTGTCTGCTCTAGTACGTCTGCCTCCGATCAAGTATATTCTGCTAGCTCTTTGCGCCGGTGAAAGATCAGGGACATCCCACAAAATCGACTCAAAGCTATTTGAGCCATATCAATAAGTATGACCCTAACATGAAAATATCCAAAAAAAAATATAGATGATAATTCTTGGAAGGCTTTATTTCATTCAGCTAACCATGAATATTGTTCAGTGCCATGTCAAACAATAATGTTCAGTGCCTGTTTTATTCATAGAATCTGAAAGATTTCTTCACAGAGCACATTTCTCAAGTGCAGTTTTGGTACATCTGCATGGCACCACTTCTCTTCAGTTTTTCATTTCATTCAGCTAACCATGAATATGTTTGATCGAAATTGATGTCTACAATTAGAAATAAAGAGCATATAGGGTTTTACCTTTGTGTTTAGAGCTAAATATAGATAGTGTCATCTCTTTTTTTTTTGTAAGCAGTGTGTTTTTAGGCCAACTTCAGTGCACGACCCCAATCAAACGTCCGTTTTGTCCGGATTCTGTCTGTTTAAGTAGGGCAACGGGGTCATGTCCGGGCCTATCATGGCATGCGGTGGCCATGCGCCCAACGCGCAGACTCATCCTTTGGCCTCATCCTATCCGCCTCCATTTTCAAACAACAAATTTCGAAATACCACACCCTAGTTCAGACTAGCGGCCCTAGTTCACCCTGGCAACAGAGCCAACAGCTTACACGTCCTCGCCGGCAACACAGTCAGCCTCTAAAATGAATAGTTTCGATCACCGGCAACACAACAACGGCTGGCAACACAGCCAACCTCCAAAATGAATGTGTTTCTCGCCAGCACACAGCCAGCGGCCGACACCCATGCCAGCCTCCAAAAAAGAACAGCCACGGCTGATCAGACGACCTAGTTCAAGCCGTCGGCGTCGAACATCTCCTTCTGCCTAGCCTCGAACCAGCTCCTTGATAGAAACTGAAAGTTCGGTCAATATATTTCAGCATTTTTTGAATTTCGGTTAGACAAAATGCTAACAAAAAATGAATCAAAAAACTAGAAAATCGAAACTTCGGTCAACCGATAATTCGGTTTGGTATTCTGTTTCTACCGTACACTAGCTGAGTACCCGTGCGTTGCCACGGAAAAACGAACATAGACATATAGGGACATTGATATAGAATATTATTAAAATTTACAATGGGTATGTATGTCATATGCGGCTTATGACTATTGAGATAGATATCGTTTTGGAGCATGTCTTCACTGTTAAAGATGGTCTTGTCTCAATGCTCTCATGTTGTTGCTGACCTTGTGCGCATGGTGAGCTCTCATTTATTTCCTTTCTTTAGCCCTCTCTCTTGTGCCCTCCTGTCCGGTCTTGTCTAGCAGTTTCACTGTGGAGCTATATTTCTAGATGCCCTGGAACCCTCGGCCCACCGTGAATCATTGTGGCCTCGCTCCATCGTGCTTTCTCGCCCACGGCTAGGTTTTCCAAGGTGACCATCGTGCGTGTTTTCTAGTTGTGCCATCATGTCATGCTTGTCATCGGGGTTTAAAGGAGACCGATTATGAAATAGATTAATAGTGATTAGTGCCCAACATGCATGAAATTTGCCGCCACAACTTAACAATCAGCAACTTCTTTATATCTTCTCCCTTGTGACCCAATCATTGAGTTAATGTTTCCTCTTTGTCGCATGTCATCTTCTCCATCCTTGTGCCTACAAGAATTGGGAAAGTGTCGGGTGCTCTCGTAGACCACATGATCCCATGCTAGGGAATAGATGGATCGATGGATGTGTGCTCCAACGGTTAGCTTCCAAGCATGTGGAATTGGACGCAATAATATGACTACTTGAGGGTTTTTTCTGCAATGTTTCGCAAGCTTTCTCTGCCATGGTTGGTGCCCTTGTAGAATGGGAGCATATGAGCTACGGGAGGACCTCACATTTGCCTGCAGGAATACCTTGGCTCCACCAAACATAACACCATTACATGCTTTCTTTTTTGCTTTGTTTCCGCCCAGTGTTGGTATTTTTTAATGACCAGGTGTAGGTGTCGATGTGTCATTGTTTTCCCAATTTGTTGACCCAATATTTACAAACTCAGAGGAAACAAAACATGATGCATTAAACGGCTCTGCATAATCACGGGGGACATGCTTCATCTCTTAAAAGACCTTGTTTTAGCTCCAACCTCTAATTATTCCCCCTAGGTTTTTATGTAATCATTTCCTCCCTAGCCTTTTCTATCCTTTTTTACTCCTAGTAATGTATTTCCTGTCCTATTCGCACTGGTTCACGCATGAGTGATCTCTTGCTAAATACTATGGCCAAAACATTAGAGTATGAGTGATCTCTCCCTAAGTCCAATGGTCAAAACAATAGTGTACGCATGAAGAGCATGGGTATGTAGGACAGTTGTCTAGTTAAGAGGCCCAGTATTTATGTATTATGCTCTTCATGCAGTTAAATCAAAGTCTTGTGTTTGCAAAACCTGTGAAAGCTAATCATGACAGACAAATAAACTCCATTGCGCAATGTATTGATGTATTTTGAGATTTGGGCAAAGTGCGTTCAATGTCACTTTGGCAACCGCGATTTGGGCAAAGTGCGTTCTATGTCACTTCAGCAACCAAAACCTTCAGTTGTTTTTGGGGCACCACAACCTTAAATACAAAATTGATCCATTCATTTCTAAAGAAAAAGGTACTGTATCATCTTCTGCGTGGTGTTCTCAAATCCCAAACAAAAATCAGATATGAACACTTGTGCATATCCCATATTGCATTTGTCTTTACATAATAAATAAACACCATCTGTTCATTTGAACCATGAATAAACCAAATTTGTTCAAGTATAAATGTAGCATCAGACTGGTTAAGTTCAGTCGCCATATCCTTTTTTCCATGCTAGAATCTCAAACATTGGAATCGTTATTCGGGGTTTTATTGAGGGGGTCTTCTGGGTGGAGTGTTGGACGACACAAAGGTTGATGTTGCCAGCCCACGTTCAAGTCTCTCATCTCCTATAAGAATAAGACAGGGGGAAGTCTCCCCTCTATTCCCATTCTTTTTTATTCACTCCAAAGAATATATATGTAATACAAGCTTCCCAAAATGACATCACCTTCAAGACAGGTGGTTGCACCAGCCTGCCTACCGACTGGCAGTAGCAGGTAACACTACTGCTGCTACAAGTTTGTGCATCACAATCACCAATACAATTGTAAGAAAAAGCATTCGGAGTACAGCCACAACATACAGAATGACCCGGTTAGAGAAGGTATAAACCAAGGAACAGGTTAATAGTATCGGCATAGGAAATAAATATTATAGAATTGGAAAACAATATTATGCTTCAGAAGCAATTCGAGCTATGATTTTTGATTCCACATACATGCCAGCATTATCAATTTAGAATAACTACAAGTTCTAATTTTAGAGCAGACCTGAAGACCCTCATGGCTGATGTAGTTGATTATACTCATGCAGTCATGCTTTGACCATCTGTAGCATCATGGAGAAAAGAAAAAATAAGCCAGATCCTTAGCAGTACAATACTCCGAGATGTGAATTTTGTTAGAACAGGTTGCCTTAGTATGCAAGATACAAACTGAACATAGATGGCAATACACATACATGAAATTGTCCATGGGCATGCTCCTCGTATTCTGTTGGAATTAAACTGAAAATAAGAAATCATTCATGAATATGCACAGGAATCTAGAAGATAGTTGAGTAGTATAAAAGGTGTAAGCACACAAGAGAAGGGCAGAGAGGTAGGAGCACAACACATGAATTGAACAATATATATTTAGCCACAATTATGCAATCACGTAGGTTCCTAGATTCAGATAACATTCAGAAAAAACAGCAGGTGTTAACTCAACAAGTCAAAGAATCGCCTGATAGACGGGGCTACAGTTACAAAGACAAGTAGGTGTATATGTATCCTTTCAATAAAAAAGACAAGTATATGTATCTGCACAGTGCATCTCAAAGCTAACAACTTGACAGAGAAACAAATGCCAGTACGAGAGACTTAGGAAGGAACAATCAACAATATGCACTTCTCGGCAGAGAAAAAAAATCGACAGGCAGGGAACCTATCAAAGGCAGCACAAACAAATGAACAAACACCTAGTGTGCATGCTATGCCACAACCAGAGTAAGGAGGACGATCAATCATCGCCTTAAGCAAGCCGAGGTCCTCGAAAAAGGCGTCCAAGATGTTCTGTTATCACCAGCCTGCAACCGAGATACAGTACGGTGCACCAGTCAATGACGTTCATGTGCAGATTGTGGTAGAATAGAGTTAAGAAGAAGATGGGATTTACAAAGAGAGCCTTACGAGTGCAGACATCCAATCTTGAGGAACTACGCTGGCATGGTCGCATGTACCACAGAGCTCGATGCCGTGCAGGGCTCGTCGATGCAGCAGGGCTCGTCCTGCGAACTCATCGGTGCCGCAACCATAGTTAGTGCCACCCTCTCCTATCGCCATGTGCACGACAGCCGTGAAGGCGTGCCGTCGGCGTCGTGGCCAGGGCGCTATCAGGATCGGCGTCTTTGTGCTTGAGACCACCATGCCTTGACTACTTCGGCTCCCAGAGTGAGGCCATCGGAGCTCGGGGTGCAGGGGAGAAGAGCCGCCGCGGGCGGCGGCTCCTCCTACACCGGAGACCCCAATCACGGCAGGAGTGTTGGGGGCTTGGGGCGGCGATTTTTTTCGGCCGAGATGTGGAAGTGGGGGCGAGGGGGTTGGGGGAGATTGGGCGTGGTATGTGTCGGTGCCACAGGGGCGGTTGTTTCGATCTCCCCCATTGTCCTTTTTTTATTTTTTCGACGGGAGTAAAAGGTTGCTGCGGGCGTGGCCCTCGCACGAGGGTTGACGTACGAAGGGAGGTGGGGAGGCGGGGGAATCGAATGAGATGGTTGAATCATCACGACGTTCGATGCCCTTTAATAGTAGAGATACCGAAGTATTAGCGCAACAGCGTGCACACCTGGTACCTCTAGCAACCAACTCTTTTATATAGCCGAGCATCATGTGTTCCTTCACGTAGCCAGCCGAGGTGGGACTAAACCCACGAGGACACCATGTCCTGCTAGTTTCCGGCGTACAGGAAGAGAACATGGGCCGCGCAGTGCCACATAAAAAGCCCAAAAAAAGGTGCGTGCATGCAGGTTGTTGGCTGGGCGGGCCCATGGAAGTGATATTCCGGCCGCACGCGCACACTGGTGGTTGCTACCTGGCGCGTCCTTTTAGCGACGTGCGCTGTAGTGCTTGCATGTTCGGTTTTTTTGTTCGGTTACTAGTGTAAAACCGAACCGATCAAAGTTAGTTCGGTTAACAAAAGTAAAAACCGAATTTTTTATTACCATTACTAAAAACCAGAAATTCGGTTTTTTCGGTTTCGGCTTCGGTTCGGTCTTCGGTTCCTCGGTTTTTATGTCCACCCCTAGTGACATTGGCAGCCTCGACGCCGAGCTGCCTTTGCCGAGACCCCTTCTCCAGGTCTATCTTCCTCTTCTTGGCCGCCTCCTCCATCTCAAGCTTCTTCCTTTGAAGCTCTAGATATCGCTTCATTTGCTCGTCATTGCTTTGTCGCTTCTTCTCGTCCCTTACATCCTTTTGAGACATCATACCATGCAAAGTCTCATGCAAGGCCATGTATGAGGCATCACGTATGTCGTCCACATTGGAGTTGGTCTTGCCCCTCAGCCTCTTCAACGTCTCGTCATCTCCACCTCCGGCCAACACAACCATCTTCTTGCCTCTTTTCCTTTGAAGTTCACGGTATTGATCCTTGAACTTAGGGCATTTGTTGATGATCGTCCCACAAGGCGTAAAAGTGAATGACTTGTCATTGTGTCGGGCCTTGAATGCTTCCAAAGATTGAAATTACCTACACCACATGATCAACAACAATTGAGCATGCAAATATATACAAGGCCGAAGTCTCATGGTTGTAGCAACGAAAGAACTAGGATGAGGAGAGCATACCATGTCCCCAATGCCGAGACCACTCACGGGCCGTGCTTCAATGCTCTCAAGTGCGGCACAATACTTGTTGCACTCTTGTTGGATGAACAACCACCTCTTTTGAATTGAGGTGATGCCACGGTCGCTTGTAATTTGGTAGGGCTCAAACATCTTCCTTTCATGGAATGTTTTGTGGAATCTCGTCCAAAAAATAAGACCCTTTTGTTGCACGTCGGTCCTCGGAGCTTGGCTAATCTCCATCCAACATTGGCAAATCAGCTTGTCCTTGTCTTGTGAATATGAACCCGTGCGAATGCTCTTCCTCCTCTTTTGTGCTTTCGCTCTTTGGGTGAGCTTGCCGATGAACAATGACTTGCCCCCAATATCAATGGCATTGCCTTCTTCTTCATCACCATCACGTTCGCAAATAGATGTCATCGTATTCATGCCACGAGTCACCATGGTCGTAGTCAGCACGGTCGTGGGCCTCTTCATCGGCAACATACTGGGCGCGGCCATCCTGACTTTGGGTCCCCTCGGGATCGTAGGCACCGCCATGCCGACCATCGTAGATCACATCCTCCATGAACTGGTTGTAGAAGGGGTCGTCGACCGTTGGCGTTGGTGTTGGCATTCCGTTGAACAGGACGCAGGGGGGCGACATGGTGCCCGTAAACGGTGGTCGTGCTTGCTTTCTTTGCAACTTGACGGCCGGCCGGCCGCCGCTGTTGTACCCTGGCGTGACGTTGAGGTTGATGACGACCGAGGGGGCGCGGGGTGGATGGCGCGATCACGCCAACGTCCGGTGACGACCCCGAAAAACGAGTCTGGCCGTCATGTCGTGGCGGGGGAAAGCCGGGCGATATAGGCGTGGTCCACGACTGGCAGTGCGGAGGCCTGGCGACCGACGAGCATGTGCTCGCCGGGCCGGCGGCCGCTGCAAAGAAACCAGTCGGACGACAAATGCCAAGTATGAGGAGGGTGTACGCTTTGTTGACGATGGCCTCCTTCTCCTCGACCTCGGCCTTGCGCCACGCGGCCTCCATCGCATATCGCTCAGCGGCGAACTTGGCCGCGGCGGTCTTGCCCTTGACGGCCGCCCTTCGGTTCCTCCTCTTCACCGATTCCGCGTCCAACTTGGCGAGCTCCTCCGACGTGCATTTCGACCGCGCCTTCCTTGCACCCTTGGCCGCCTTCTTCTTCACCTTTCTTGGCGGGTCGACGGCCAGGCCGCCGGAATTCGGCTGGGTGTCGGCCATGGACGGTGGAGGGTGGGGACGGGACATGGGAGGGTTTGGGGAAAAATGACGCCAAATGGGACGCGGGGGTTTTTGCTTTGTGCCACCAACGGGCGGGCCAGGGAAGGACAAACGCGCGCGTCCCGCCCATCCGCACGCTGTCCGTTTCACCCCAAAAACGACGCAAATTTGAGCCGATGATGGTTCGAAAGCGGATAGAAAATGGACAAAAGTCCGTTTGCGTCCGTGCGCTGGGCCTTCTGGTTTATTCGTTTTGTCCCAAACGGACACACTCGGACAGGACGGGGTCACGCGCTGGAGTTGGCCTTATAGGAGTGATAGATGCAGCATAGCATGTCAGGTGCGTATTGGACTGATACATGCAGCACAACCTGGGCCAACCTGCAGTCTGTTTGTTGCATCGGGGAAAAGGACTAACCCGGCAGGATTACTCACTTCTTTCGCTGACTATTCGGGCTCACACGCCACTGCCGTGATGACCGCCCTTTTGTTCCTACCCCTGCTCCTTCGCGGGGCGGCGGGCCGCGCACCATTGGCTCGCGCTGCGCCGCCACGCCCGCGCTGCCGTCGTGAGGCTCTTGTGGTCTATTTTGTGGTTTAGTGCCTGGTAGTGAGGCTATTTTGTTGTCTATTGTCCTCCTAGGAGGTCACTTTGTAGGCTCAACAAACAATTCAGTGAAGCCATTCATCAAGACCGCTAGCAGGGCAGACAGACCATTCACTTGTTTATACGCCTCTCACCTCGCCGTCTGGACCGGGCTTTCGGGCCAGGCGGCGACGCGGCCATGACGGCGGTCAGGCTAGGAACGGGTTCGAGACATCCAGTGGAGCCGCTCGGCATATTATATTTATTTGATATTGTAAAGATAGATATTTTCCTCTATAAACTTCGTCAAGATTTATGAAGGGTTTTTTGCTTGCGAGAAAAAAAATCTATGCGCACTATGAAACGGAGCCAGCAATACAAGCACACTCGACATGACAGATACTCCTGTACACGCACTGTGGCTGCAGCCATGACCACACTACGGCTATTCTCCCGTCAGCGTCGCTAGTCGATCCATCACTGTGGCTATTCTCCGGTCGGTGTGATTCAATCCATCGGTTCCAAGGCAGGCGGCGTGCCTGCAACTGCAACCACGCCAGGGGGCAGCACCGCTGCCGCGGCCGGGGTGGTGCCAGTGGTGGCGGCGCGGCACATGGGGCAGGTGGAGTGCGCTTGCAGCCAGGCGTGGACGCAGTCGGCGTGGAACAGATGCGCGCACTTGGGGAGCCGACGCAGCTTCTCGCCGGCCTCCACCTGCCCGAGGCACACCGCGCAGTCCATGGGCGCCGCCAGCGTGTCGGCCTGCTCGTACACGATCGCCGCGTCGCCCATGCCGGCCTCCTGGTCGTCCGCACCAGCACCGCTGTCGCGCTGACGGCGGCAACGGCGGCGGCGGCTGCAGGCGTAGGAGACGGCGAGGTAGAGGAGGAGGGTGACGATGCCAATGGCGAAGGAGAGCCCCGTGAGCAGTAGCCGCGAGCGGGTGCTATACCTGGAGCTGTCCGCGACGGCGAGGTCGGCGAACACCCATGAAGTGTCCGGCGCGCCCATGCTAAAAGGTGAGAATGGCGTCCGAAGCTGTGGATCTGTGTTTGTTTACGTCGTGGTGCTGGTGCGGAGGCAAAGTGGCACCGATGCAGTATTTAAAGTGTCGGCCGTACGTACTGGGAGCTCCACTCGCGCCGCTCACGTGCCTCTCGATCGAGATATTTGTGGGGGACAAGGACACGTGCCTTCCTCACGAGACGATTTGCATTGTGGTGGTGAGACCAGTGCATGCATCGTACCTATTCTCGATGGGTGGTCGACATGATCAAAGTGTTACTCCTACACCCTAGAAAATAGTGTTACTCCTACTTTGATATTTATGCTGTTGCTGGAGAACTTACTGTTTGGGCCGACTAGAAATTCTACTGTTATGATCAAGTGTTAATTGATATTTGTGCTGTTGCTAGAGTACCTCTCACCTCAATGCAAATAGCTTTGCTTGTATACTCCGCTACTACTATTATCGTGCGCATTTCTCTTCTTTTCGAAGGCACAAGAGGGACCTGACCTGACCATCAATGCATTCCAACTCGGGCTCCTCCAGATTCCGGAATGCAGCAGCGGTGGTCGGCAGGCTGGATGGCCTCCCACGGGCCTGGTTGTGTGTTCTTTTTATAGTTACGGGCTTTTTGATATTTGTGCAGGAGTCAATTGCAAAAAACCATCACATTTGTAGCTAGGTTTGTAGGAAACTATCAACTTGTTAATCTGTTGCAAAAAACATCATAAAATCTCTTAACCCGTTGCAAAAAGCACTGAATAGCCGTTTAGCCTCGTTTGATCTCTTTTCTAACAAGTGGGTCCCGAAAACGCTGACGTGGCATGACGGACAGGCAAACGGCGCCGTTAGGAACAAAACGGTCAAGACGCCACGTCGGTCGGTCCTGTCAGTGCTCGCCAGACAGCCCCCCGGCTCTCTCTCTCTCTCTCTCTCTCTCTCGCCCCTCTCCTCTGTCTCCCCCTCTCTCCGGCTCTGGTCGCCGTCGGTGAGAAGCCAGCTCGCCGTCGTCCGCCATGGTTTCGTGGAGCGACGACAGCAAGGAATCAGGCTAGGAGTACTCTTCAGGCGGCTCCCCTATCAAGGTCAGTGATGTGTACTCGTAGCTAGGGTTCTTTGAGCTAGGGTTTCGATTTGGGGATTTGTTTTTCCTACTCGATTTGAACCCGTGAGATGGATTTTGTGCGTTTCTTTTGTTGATGTAGATCCCGGCTACAATCGAGGACCCGAACTACTCTGGTGTTGACGATGAGGTGATGGTGATGTGTGAGCATGGCCAGCCGGCGAAGAGGCATGTTTGCTTCGAAGGGATTAGCAGTGGGAGGAGGTTCATTGCCTGTGGACTTGATGTGAGTGCTAGCAAAAATCTGTAGTTTGCTTATTTTGTGAAGAAACTATAAATTGTTCATATGCACTGTTCATTGTTCATGTTCACTGTTCACCTAGTAGTTTAGTTAAATGTACTGTCATGTACCATACCATAGTGACTGAGTGAAGTAAATGAATTATTCATACATATAAATGAACAACACCATAGTGATATAAATGAAGTAAATGAATTAAACTGTGTTGCTAAAAATTAAGTACATAGATATAAAATTAAGGTATCCATAGTGACTGAGTGAAGTAAATTGTGCTGTTAAAAAGTATCATAGTGCATTGTTCACATATATAAATGAAGTAAATGAATTGAACTGAATTGTATTTAGCTGTTAAAAATTAAGGTATAAATGAAGTAAAACCAGTGTAGTATGATGTTAAAAATTCAGAATTGAGCTGAATTGTGTACTATAGTTGTTTTGAATTGGACTGAATAGAAGTGAAGTGAAAAAGGAAGTAAATGCATTTGTACTTGTTGTTTTGCAGGAAGCAAGCAGTTGTGGTGTTGTTCAGTGGGTAGATGAGGAGTGGCCAGAGCATCTGCAGAATGCTCTTCACAAACTATGGCTTTTGTATGAGGATTGCCATCGTGCTAATAGGATGGCATGTCTGGAACATTCATCACTTGTACACAATCTCACATCACAGAAGAACAAGCTACAGGAGACTTATGAGAAGCTTGTTGAGGATGTGAACAACCTACTTGATACCCAGGACAATATTCCCAAGGAAAATGAAGTCCAACAAGGTGAACATGAGGACATCACTCCTCCTTTGGACAACAATATTTCAGCTTTGAAGGAACAGCTGGGTGTAATGGATGCTGAGAACAAAGAACTGAAGCAAAAGGTTGACCAGTTGAAGAGCATTCAGGTTGCCCTAGGTAATGTGGTTAGGAATCTGAAGTTTGCTCATTTGAAGGAGAAGGAAAAGTTGAGCACTGAGAGGAGGAATTTGGAGTTTCACATTGCTGATCTTGTCAAAGCTAGTGACAAGAACAAGAGAAAGCTGAAGGACATCAAGGATATTTGTGATGAAGAGTGATTTGTAATCTGACCATGTGGGTCATTATCTTAAGTTTCAAGCATTGAACTATGGCTTGTAATGTGTGAACTAGTGGCAGTTTGTAGTATTTGAAGTAGGGTGTAGCCTTGAACTATGTCTTGTAAGCTTTGAACTATGGTGTCATGATGTTAACTATGTTGTTAAGTATGATGTTAACTATGGTGTCATGATGTTAACTATGTTGTTGAATAGTGTTGTTAAGTATGATGTTAACTATGGTGTCATGATGTTAACTATGTTAGTGACTAGAGTTGTTAAGTATGATGTTAACTATGGCACCCTAAATGATGGAATGAGGATATGTTGGATACCGTCGACGTCGAGGCACCCTAGATGATCAAATTAGGTTATCTTGGATACCATTGACGCCGAGGCACCCTAGATGATCAAATTAGGTTATCTTGGATGTCATCGACGCCAAGGCACCCTAGATGATCAAATTAGGTTATCTTGGATACCGTCGACGCCGAGGCACCCTAGATGATCAAATTAGGTTATCTTGGATACCGTCGACGTCGAGGCACCCTAGATGATCAAATTAGGTTATCTTGGATGCCATCGACGCCGAGGCACCCTAGATGATCAAATTAGGTTATCTTGGATACCGTCGACGCCGAGGCACCCTAGATGATCAAATTAGGTTGTCTTGGATGCCGTCGACGCCGAGGCACCCTAGATGATCAAATTAGGTTATCTTGGATACCGTCGACGCCGAGGCACCCTAGATGATCAAATTAGGTTATATTGGATGACGTCGACGCCGAGGCACCCTAGATGATCAAATTAGGTTATCTTGGATACCGTCAACGCCGAGGCACCCTAGATGATCAAATTAGGTTATCTTGGATGCCGTCGACGCCGAGGCAGCCTAGATGATTAAATTAGGTTATCTTGGATACCGTCGACGCCGAGGCACCCTAGATGATCAAATTAGGTTATCTTGGATACCGTCGACGTCGAGGCACCCTAGATGATCAAATTAGGTTATCTTGGATGCCGTCGACGCCGAGGCACCCTAGATGATCAAATTAGGTTATCTTGGATCACAGTAGTAGCCACATTCATCATACTTATTAGCAAACAATAAGAAAATTAGGAGCCACAACTAACCAGAAAGTACTCAACCAAAATAAAGATGTTTTGAACATGAACAACTAACCATAAGCAACACCAAGTTTTCATCACAGCCCAACAAGTCCACTAGGTACCTTACATGAAAGTACTCATGACAACCAGAATAAAGATGTTTAGAACATCAACAACTAACCAGAAGCAACACAAGTTTTCATCATAGCCCAACAAGTCCACTAGGTACCTTACATGAAAGGTGTCATCACAACCAAAATGCAGATGTTTTGAACATCATCAGCTCACCACAAATTAACACAACTTCACCTGCTCCCTTGAGAATAGTTGAACCACTCAGACATCTTAAAGGATGGCTTCCTCACTCTTCCACTACCTGCAACTCTTGGGGGATGAACTTGTTTCTTCCTCTTAGCCCAGAAGCAGTAGAGGAACTTGGGCCAACACCAGCAGTAGAAGTTGCAGTCCTTGTAGTTTTAGCTTTCTTTGTTGCCCTTTGTGACGCCCTCGATTCAATCGTACATTAATCATACACGCAAATGTGTACGATCAAGATCAAGGACTCATGGGAAGATATCACAACACAACTCTAGACACAAAATAAAATAATACAAGCTTTTATATTACAAGCCAGGGGCCTCGAGGGCTCGAATACACAAGAGTCAGCGGAAGCAACAATATCTGAGTACAGACATGAGTTAAACAAGTTTGCCTTATGAAGGCTAGCACAAAAGCAACATCGATCGAA
Source organism: Triticum monococcum (assembly GCA_034509565.1). Classification (NCBI taxonomy): domain Eukaryota; kingdom Viridiplantae; phylum Streptophyta; class Magnoliopsida; order Poales; family Poaceae; genus Triticum; species Triticum monococcum. The sequence continues at coordinate 706,854,131 of CM067847.1, forward strand.
AAGGCAAGGCCTCCTGCCTGAGAGCCTCCTAACTACTCCAGGTCGTCAGTGGCCGTCACGTAGTAGTAGGCACCCTTGGGGTAGTAGTAATCATCAGTGGTGTCGTCTAGCTCCTGGGATCTGTCATCTGGTCGCAACAATCGGGTATGGGGGAAAAAGAGGTAGCAAAGCAACCGTGAGTACTCATCCAAAGTACTCGCAAGACTTACATCAGATCTAACTAAGTATGCATCTGTATCAAACGAATGGGTTGTATCTGTGGACTAAACTGCAGAATGCCAGAAGGGAAGGGGAAAGCCTAGCCTATCGAAGACTAGCATCTTCAAGCATCTTCCAACATATAGAAGAGTACATATCAACATAATGTAAAGTAGTAGTAGTGTTATCAACCTCGGCCAGAGATCCTTTCTTGACTCCCTGCGAGAAAGCAATCCTAGAGCCATACTATCCATTTCTCATTCACAATCCATTTCTCATCACAAGTATCAAGTTCTAGTTGTATCGATCGGGATACAACTCCAAGTGTCCGTTACCGTAGGACAGGCTATCGATAGATGTTTTCTTCCCTGCAGGGGTGCACCAACTTACCCACCACGCTCGATTAACTCCGGCCGGACACACTTTCTTGGGTCATGCCCGGCCTCGGCTAAACAATACGTCGCAACCTGACCTAGGCTTAATAGAGAGGTCAGCACGCCGGACTAAACCTATGCCCCAGGGGTCATGGGCCATCGCCCCGGGAACTCCTACATGTTGCATGGGCAGCCGGTGAGCAGACCTAGCTACCTCCTTCAAAAAGGCAGGTGCTTACGCAGTCCAACCCGGCGCGCGCCGCTCAGTCGCTGACGTCTATTAAGCTTCGGCTGATGCATACGACGCAGAACGCCCATACAATGCCCACGTGATGGTTAGTGCTATCAGGCCAGAGGCCCCTCGGATCAAATATCCAAATCATAGTGGATTAGGAGCACGCGGTAACGAGCAGAGACTCATGATCGATGTGACCCCGTCGCCCCGTCTCGAGTACTTGCGGCAAGGGCTAAGAATGCCCGGCCACGCCTCGTAAGTATCTCGTGGGCACCTTCTAGGTCAACCCGACTCCACATCACTCGCTATTAAGCTCGCGCGAGTACCCCTCAGGGCCGACCCGTCTTTAGTAATTAACATGGCTCAGGGTAAAGTCATAGTAACCATAGTAACTGCGCGTCTAACACCAAGGGGGAAAACCCGAGGAATCACCCTTGGTGAATTCCACTCTATGTCATCATCAAGGTGAACGTAAGAGGATCCACCCTCGAGGTTCACACTTGAGGGGTTGCACGATAGAGCCGTAACGGGAGTGGTTAAGGAGGAAATCACCCTCGATGACCTCGACCGTATAGCTACACTACAGAGATCTCATCAGGAGTGATGTAAGAGGTTCCACCCTCGGCACTCGATGGTAACTCTACAGAGTCGTACAACTAGGGGGTGATGTGCGGTGTCGGGGCCTGGACGTCGATCACGTTGATCGAGTCATCGAACATAAAGCGGGGCAACTGGGACAAGGTGGGGGTCACTGATGGATCATTAACCAACCTATACTAAGCAGTTTAGGATAAGCAGGTAAGGTATGAAAACAGGTAACAACAACATGCTATGCATCAGAGTAGGATCATACAGAAAGCAGTAGCAGTTCTAATGCAAGCATGAGAGGGAAAGAAATGGGCGATATCGAAATGCTCAAGGAGGGTTTGCTTGCCTGGTTGCTCTGGCAAGAAGGAGGGGTCATCGACACCGTAGTCGAACTGGGTCGCCGGCAGTCTCGGGGTCTACCGGAAAGAAGTAACGGAGGGGGAATACAATAAATAAAAGAGCAATCAAAGTATCACAAAGCATAAGAAGACAATACGCGGTGCTAGAGGTGGCCTAACATGGTACTAAGTGATACCGGCAAAGGGGAGAAACATCCGGGAAAGTATCCCTGGTGTTTCGCGTTTTCGGGCAGATGAACCGGAAGGGGAAAGTTGTGTGTTCGCTATGCTAGGGATGCGCGGCGGACGAACGGGTCGCGTATTCAGATTCGTCTCATCGTTCTGAGCAACTTTCATGTTGAAAATATTTTAATCTGAGTTACGGTTTAAAAGATATGATTTTCTAAAGTTTCAATGATTTTTTGGAATTTATTTATTTAATTAAATTCGAATTATCCTAAACAGTGTACGATGACATCAGCATGACGAAGCGCTAATGTCAGTAGTCAACAGGGGCTGACCAAAGTCAAACCCGACCAGTGGGTCCCACTGGTCAGTGAGACAGTAGCCTAATTAGGATAACTAAACTAATTACAGATTAGTTAGAGCGCGGCCCCACTAGTCAGTGTCTAATTTGGGATTAATTAACTAACTAATTAATTACCTTTTTAATTAACAGTTTACTTATTTGTTAAATGTTTAATTGGGATGGGGCCCATGTGTCATTGACTGGGGGTAGCCCAGTCAGCACAGTTGACCAGGTCAACTGGTCAACTAGGGCCAGGGGGCCCACTGGCAAGTGACCCAGGGTGGAGCCCGCGGCGGTCACGTCGGCGCCGGCCACCGGACGCGGTCGAGAGCTCCGGCGAGCTCGGGATTTGCCCACAGGGCATCAATTCGGGCGTTTCCTGCGGCATTCGAACAAGCACTCCGAGCCGCATCGAGTGGTGGCGATGGCGTGGCCGGAAGCGACGTTGGCGACGAGCGGGGCATACACCGGAGCTCATGTATGGGGGGCGCGTGGCTACGGGGCATGGCGAGGCACACCAGAGGCGGCGTTGGGCTCGCGCGGACGCACTGAGCGTGTCTATGGGCTCGGACGACCACGACATCGACCACATCGACGGCGGCGAGCTATGCGGCGGAGGAGGGCATGGGCGGCAATGGCAGTGGCGGGTACGGCACGGAGAAGAGCACGGGGAGAGAGGGGAAATGGGCGCAAGCTCACCGGGAGCCGGTAGGCGAGCAAAATGGGCGCGGGGACGGCTTGACGGTGACGAAATCGACGACGAGGTCACGGTGGCCGTAGGTTGAAGAAGAGCTCGTTGAGCATGATGCAGCGGCTCCGAACTCCAATAGAAGGGCGTAGGCGACGTAGTCGAGGGAGGCGACTTGCTCAGGCACCGAGGCGAGGCGAGGCGAGCACGGTGGCCACGCGATCTACGGGGGCGCCGCCATGGCTGAGTCGGGAGAGGTGGGAGGAGCGAGGGAGAGAGCGAGGGGGGGAACAGGAGGGCGCGGGGAAACCCTAGGGTGAGGAGGACGGCCTTATCCTCGCCAGGGAGGCACGGATGGCCAGCGTGTGGCGTTCCTCGCCATGGACGTGCTGCGGTCGTCCACGGCGCTGTGGTGAACAGAGGTAGGAGACAGGGGGGCTAGTCGGCTGGCCTGGGCCGGCTGGGGTAGGAGTGGGCCGAGGCCCAAGGAGAGCCAGGGGGTTTGGCCGTTTTTTGTTTAGGCCCTTCTTTTATTTATTTATTTATTTGCTTTACTGTTTTAAAGCCTTTTAATGTATCTAGGCATTTTATAAAAAGGTGATTTCTACCACATAAATACATATGTAATATTTGGCACCTCCCCAACATTTTTGTTTTAGTTTTTGAAAACTTTTATTGCCGAGATTAATTCAAATTTTATATCGAACGGTGTTTTCGATTAACGTGAGGTTAACAACAATAATTGCGGTGACGTGGCATCATTAGCATGGGATTACTGTAGCTTAATTATCCGGGCAATACACCCTTGTAGCAGGAGGAGCAGCAGCTGCAGCAGGAGCATAAGGAGCAGAAGGAGCTCTCCTTGGTGCACTGGGAGCTGAAGCAGGAGCAGAAGGAGCTCTCCTTGCTACCCTTGGAGCCCTTGGAGCTGGTGGAGGTGGAGCTGCAGTTTGAGCAGCAGCAGGAGCAGAAGGAGCATTTCTCCTTGGTGGCATGGTAGCAGGAGCAGATACAGTTCTGGGTGTATCATCTCTCCTGTTTTCCTGAAATTACAGCACACAAATGTTAGAAACTGGTATGTGAAATTGTACAAAAACCTACACCAATAGTTACCTGGTGCTGGTTCATTCTCATAGCTAGGGCTGGTTTAAGAGCCTGCTTGCAACTAGTGTATCTATGCCCAGTCCTATTGCAATTGCTACAAGTGTTAGTTGCCATCCTAGATGTATCCTTTGGAGCTGGCTTTTCAAACTTGCTCTTTCTCCTCTTTATCTCTTTATGTCCTGGCTTTTCTTTGAACACTGGTGGTTCAATGTCAGGGGTTCTTGTCTTTGGCCACAAATCAGGCCCATGCACAGGGAAAACTATTGGACTATAAGCTGCCTTATACATTGGTTTCTTGAAGAAATCATGAACAAAATCTTCTGGCTGTAGTTTTGCCTTGTTGATTGCAGAAACACCATGATTGCAAGGTACTACACACATGTCCCACTTCCTACAACCACATGTATGTAGCAAAAAGTTAACTGCATATGTGCTTTCTCCACTTGTCACCTGGAAGAGATCAGGTCCAGCTTTGATAGACTGACAAAACCTAGAATGATGTTTTGCTTCGTCTAGCTTCTCAGCATATGTTGGGCATATCTGCCACTTAGCACTCTCAGTCTTTGTCCTATTTGCATTGAACTTCTCTAACAGCTTTGTCCTGATCCCATCTACCATAGTTCTAATGGGTTTGGCTCTGACATCAAGTATCATCTTGTTAAAAACTTCACTTATATTGTTAACTACCAAGTCAGTTTTGCAATTGTTGTCTATGGCATTCCTAGCCCATGTATGTTTTGGTATCCTAGATAGCCATTTCCAAGCTGGCTCACACTCCTTTTTCATGCCTTCCATTGCTGTTACATAACCATGCTCAGTATAGGAATAACTTGCCTGATACATGTATTTCTTCAACTCTTCCCCTCTAAAACCAGCTGTTTGAAAGTTCTGATAAATGTGTCTAAGGCAGAATCTTTGTTTGCAATTGGGGAATACATTGTTTATGGCTGTAAGAAGGCCCCGTTTGAATGAACTATAGTTTGAGAATATGACAACAATGCCATGTATGAAATTAATAAACAAAGACAATTAATAAGCAATGCAAGCAATGATTGGAGTAGAGAGAGTAGTACCTTTTGCCTGTCAGATACAATAGTGTAGTAGCGAAACTTGCCTGACTCACCACCAATGGCATATTTCAGTTGAGTAAGAAACCAAGACCATCTTGCTGTGTTTTCCTTGTCCACTATTGCAAAAGCAATGGAAAATATGTTATTGTTTCCATCTCTTCCAGTGGCAGCCAAGATTTGCTGCCCTGTTGTCAACTTTATGAAGCAACCATCAACACATATCATACAAGATCACAAGTAGATCACCAACAAATTAGTGGGCGTGCACATACAAATGTAGAGTCACTAGTTAATCAATAGGTGTGCACATACCTATGAATGGCCTGCAACCATTAAGGAAACCCTCTTTGCAAGCATTGAGGCAGATGAACAAGCCATGGAATCTTGGGTTTTTGCTTGGATGCAGTTTCAGATGCTTTGTTGTGACAATGCATCTACTTCCTGGATTGGTTTCTAGCATAGCTTCTAGGTAATCCCTTATCCTATGATATTGTGCCTTCTGATCTCCTAGGACTACATTTTTAGCTAGCTTTCTTGCCCTATAGGCCATATGCATAGATACCTCTATTCCATGCGTTTGCTTCAAGTTTGAAATTATAGTCTGGATAGGTGTGTTGGGGTCTGTCCTCAACTGTTGCTCACATTCATGTGCCAACCACTTAGCAGTAACTTTTGTGCTCTCTCCTACTACTGGGCAGCTATGGTGCAAGTTCAGTTTCTTTATACAGAATGTCTTCTCATGTGCTATCTAAGAAGCTGCAATGAAAAATGGACAATCCTCAAATTTGCAGACAACTATAATCCTGTCTGGACAATTTCTGTGGAAGGCATGGTTCCTATTTTGTGAGATGTGAAAATTAAGAAGTGCCCTCCTGAACTGGGTCACATCTAGGAAACAAAGCTTCTTCATAAATTGCTCTTCTGGGTTCTCCCTTTGCTCATCATACCAAACTCTGGGCTTATTCTTTTTAGCCCTGCTCTTCCTATCAGCTGGAAGCTTCACACATGGTATTTGAGCCCCATCATTGTCCTCCTGACTTAGGTCACCAGGGTTTCTCTCCTCATCAGATGAAGGAAACCAATCTTCATCAATAATCTCATCCAAACTAGCATGAGATCTTGTAGTTGGTCCCTTTCTTTTACTTCCTCTACTACTTCCTCCTATGCTGCTCCCTTCCTCCTCCTCCTCCTCTGGTGCCTTCTCCTCCTCCTCCTCCTCCTCCTCCTCATCTGCTTCATATGGCTCATCCACATCAGTGTCCCCTTCAATATGATGAAGTGGATCATCTCTATGCTTCTTCATAGCCTCAAGCCTAGCAATTATATCCTCATCTGCTAGTAAATCTGTGTCACTGTCACTATCAGTGAAATCTTCAGCCATTAGCTCTGGAAGTTTTATTTTAGCTGCCTTGTATTTCTCTTTTTTCTTTCCCCTTTTTCCTGAACTTCTCAATCTCTTCATTCCTCTTCTGCTCCATCAGTTGCTCAATTTGCTCTTGATCTTGGTCTTGCTCCATGAAATACTCATGCCTCTCTTCACCAATCTCTATTGCAAATTCTGGTACTGTTGCACACTTCTGCTTCAAAAATGAACTCTCATGTGTGTTAATGACCTGCAATGGCACTGGTTGCGGCTTTGTTGGGCTAGGAAATAGTACTCCTGCTGTATCTATCTCATACACCACTGGCACACATATTTCAGATAATGGAACCTGCTCCTCACAAACTGGTCCAATGTTCAAATCACTAGGTCTTGGAGCATCACTTCTGATGACTGTTATGTTCACCACCTTCTGACCTTTGATAACTAGGTCATCCAACATTTCCTCCACCTTATCATCATCTGTCAGTTCTTCCATACCTGAAACCCCAACACCTGGATCTCTGACATAATGCATAAAGTCTGTCATCCCATAATCTTCAAGCTCTATTAGTGCAATCAGATTGTAAAGTGTGATATCATCCACATTTAGGCTTCTTTCAAGATTATCTCTGTCATGGAAATGGAATCTGACTTCCCACACTTCATCATTCAATCTACACTTTCAACATTCAGGTAAAAGTTAAAGATTCAGTTAGTAGAAACAATTCAATTAATGTTTCACTTCAAGATTGAACTAAAGTTTCAGTTAAAAATATAGTTTAAGTTAAAATTACAGTTTCAGTTAAAATTACAGTTTCAGTTAAAAATTCAGTTAAAAGTTAAAGATTCATTTATATATTCAGGTAGTACAAACAATTCAGTTAATGTTTCACTTAAAGATTTAACTAAAGTTTTAGTTAAAAGACAGTTTAAGTTAAAAATACAGTTTAAGTTAAAAATACAGTTTCAGTTGAAAATTCAGTTAGAGTAAACTATTCAGTTAAAGTTTTGGTTAAAGTTTCAGTTAAAAATTCAGTTAGAGTAATTTGTTCACTTAACAATTCAGTACATGATTCAGTTATAAATTCAGTAACATTTTCATTTAAATATTCAGTTGTAAATTCAGTAATTGAGTAGGCTGAAATTGAGTTTAACATTCAGTAATTTCAGTTAATGTTTAGGTGCCTACTACATACACTTAGAACCCTAGAACTACATAAACACTTCACTTACATGTCTGACCACATAAACAACCTACAACAATAATCCTATAACACTAGAATCACAAACGCTTAGAACCCTAACCCTAGAAACCAAATCGGGGTACGGAAAGAGAAAACTTACGAGACACCGCCGAAGGAGGATGCGTAGTGATGGCTCCCCTTTGGATCTTCCTTCACGGCCTTGGCGAACACCCTTGTCGCCGCGTACTCAACACAATAAGACGCCGACGACGGCTGTGGAAGAGGCGGAGCCTGAGATGGGTTTGAACTGCCGCAAACCTCTGTTGGATCTGCAGGAGCACCACTGCCACCAGATGCATCGCCAGCACCACCGCCACCGCCATCATCACCGCCAGGCGAGGTGGCCATCACCGGCGGCAAGCAGGGGCGAGAGAGGAAAGGGGAGCGGGGCGAGAGAGAGGACAGGGGCGCGGGGGAAGGGGGGGGGGGGGCTGTCTGACAAGGACCGACCGGCGCGGCGTCTTGACCGTTTTGTTCCTAACGGCGCTGTTTGCCTGTCCGTCATGCCACGTCAGCGTTTTTGGGGCCCATCTGTTGGAAAAGAGATCAAACGAGGCTAAATGGCTGTTCAGTGCTTTTTGCAACGGGTTAAGAGATTTTACGGTGTTTTTTGCAACAGATTAACGATTTGGTTGTTTCCTGCAAACCTAGCCACAAATGTGGTGGTTTCTTGCAATTGACTCTTTGTGCAGTGACACCTGTGCTCTCGTAGGCTAGCTCTCCTACACGCAGGAGAAGAATGAGACCGGCGCCATGCAGTGCAGCTAGGCTAGCTTTCACGTGGTATCTCCATACTTTTGATGGGCCAAAAATTTCAAAATTTTGAAAGCTCAAAGTTTCAGAATTGGAAAATCCAAGAGTTCAAATTTCTGAAAGTGAGACGGAGACAAATAAGCCACGCCACGGCGGTAGCAGTTAGAGTATGCCGGGCCTTTGTTAAAAAGTCGTTTTCCTTTGGCAGGTAGTTTATTCCAGTCGAATGTTCTTTTCCCCGCCCATAGTTATCCATGAAATATCACTGTTTTGTCTTACACTGTTTTGCCCCTGGGAGCACTGAAGTGGTAACAAATGTGATGTTGGCCCGTCCACACCTCACTCGTTTACTCTTGTTTCTGTTTTTCTTAAAACAAGAAAGAGAACGGCACCCACCCCACGGGAAAACATGCTACTGCGCTGACCAATCTCTACTCATACCGACTGACTGCTAAAAAAGTATACCAACGGGAAACCCTACAAAAAAATATACGCTTGGCTGACTGACATGCGGGGACACCCATGCAAAAGTAAAGCCGAAACGCCGACGGTCCCTCATTTCCAGCGAGCATAGTAAAAGTAGAGCTGCTGGTAGGTCAAAATTCTGTTTCAAAAATCAAACCGTTTTGTTGCCTGCTTACGAATGACTGAACCAACAGTTGACGTTACCGTGCACCAGTTGATGTACTGTATGTGTATGGTATACTAGTGGTGTGGTGTGGTGCACCGTGCACGCGATGCGAAGTTGGGGGGGGGGGGGGGGGGGGGGGGAGGGGGATGATTGATACACACAAGAACCAAAGGCACTCGTTGCCGATGATGATCGCGTGATATCTACTCCCTTGGGCCCTTTTATCTATAAAAAATTGATATCTTCTCCCCATGCATGAGAGGTCCTTTTGTCGATAATTATGTTGTTGTTAGGTTAGGGCATCTCTAACGTTAATCTGCAAATTCCCCCATGCATGAGAGGTCCTTCCATAACGCGCGCCGGATTACACCAGCGCCGGGTCACATGTCTGATCACATCCAAAAAGAGCATGTATGATTTGAATGAAACTAGCCTAGACTGACGCTGTTTTGAGGAAAACTACCATGGTGTTGTTTTTCTATAGAAATAAAAGCTCTCGGAACTGTACGAATTTTTTTAGAGATTTTTTATGGAATATATGCCAAGATCCACACAGGACCCACCAGTGGCCCACGAGTCACTAGGACGCGACCACCCCCTTGGCGCGCCCTAGTGCCTCGTGGGGCTCATGTGGCTCCGCTGACCCTAAAGTTAAGCCTATAAATTCCTATTTTTGAAGAAACAAAATAAGAGAATAAGTTTCATCGCGTTTTACGATACGGAGCCGCCGTCACCTCATGTTTTTCATCGGGAGGCCATCATCATCACCAACCCTTCTTTATCACCAATTCCATAATCCTCATCACTGGGAGTGAGTAATTTTTCTGTAGGCTTGTTGAACGGTTATGGGTTGAATGAGATTTATCATGTAATCGAGTCAATTTGATAGGGCTTGATGCCTAGTATCCACTATGTTCTAAGATTAATGCTGCTATGACTTTGCTATGCTTAATGCTTGTCATTAGGGTCATATCTGAACCCTTTATTTTTTCATGAATATATTTGAATTCTTAATCTTATCTTGCAAGTTATACGTATCTCCAAGGTGGCAATTAATTGAGATTCTTTCCGGTGATTACCATAGTTTGAGGAGTTCATGTACCCAACTATGTGTTAATGCTTTGTTCAGGTTCTCTATTAAAATGAGGCCTTACCATCCCTTAGTTTCCTTATGGACCCCGCTGCCACGCTCGTGTATTCCATCATATTCTAGACCCGTATATCGAAATGAATAGACACAACTCCCATAGATCAAATGGGCGGCTCAGGTACCAGGATCACCTGGACTCGGGAGCCAAAACACCTCACCCGAAAAGAAGCACATTTTTCTTGTACTCCCTCCGTCCCAAATTAAGTGACTCAACTTTGGACGGAGAGAGTAGAAATTATACCAAGACATTGGTATGATTGGTCACTTTGTAGAATAGCAGTCCAGGATGTTTGCTTTCTCTCTTGTGGGACTTAAATACTGTGAATTTTGTGCTGACTCCTCTTCCTTCTTCTCCTTCTCCGTTGTTGGTTTTCCTGGAAAAACAATTACGGTAGGAATATGAAAGAACACACGTTGTTTGACTCTGATTCTTCTTTTACTCGAGACCATCGATGTGTGTGGGGATGTTGAAGATCGCTGGAGTTGCTTGGTGTTGTTCGTCGCCTGAGGCCGCCGGGTCGCCCAGGCGCGAGCGCTGCGCGTGAGGGTTGTCTCGCCGGGCGCAACCATGGCGCTGAGGGCTGATATGTCTCCAACGTATCTATAATTTTTTATTGCTCCATGCTATATTTGTTGGAGAACGTTGCAGAAAACAAAAAATTTTCCTACTCGTTTCACCAAGATCATCTAGGAGTTCATCTAGCAACGAGTCACGAGATGCATCTACATACCTTTGTAGATCGCGTGCGGAAGCGTTCAACGAACGGGGATGATGTAGTCGTACACAACGTGATCCAAATCACCGATGACCAGCGCCGAACGGACGGCACCTCCGCGTTCAACACACGTACGGGACGGGAGACGTCTCCTCCTTCTTGATCCAGCAAGGGGGAAGGAGAGGTTGACGAAGATCCAGCAGCATGACGGCGTGGTGGTGGATGCAGGGCGTCGCAGTAGCAGGGCTTCGCCTATACTACGAGGAAGAGAGACGTAACGGGGAGAGAGGGAGGCGCCAGGGGCTGGTGTGTCAAGTCCCTCCTCTCCCCCACTATATATAGGGGTGCCATGGGGGGGGGGCGCCGGCCCTAGTAGATGGAATCTACTAGGGGGGGGGGGGGCGGCGGCCTAGGGTGGGGCTTGCTCCCCAAGGCAAGGGGGGCGCCCCCTCTAGGGTTTCCCCTTAGCCCTAGCCGCATGGGCCCCCTAGGGGCTGGCGCCCCAGCCCACTATGGGCTGGGTTCCCTCCTATTTCAGCCCATGGGGCCCTCCGGGATAGGTGACCCCACCCGGTGGACCCCCGGGACCCTTCCGGTGGTCCCGGTACAATACTGGGTACCCCGAAACTTGTCCCGATGGCCGAAACTGCACATCCTATATATAATTCTTTACCTCCGGACCATTCCGGAACTCCTCGTGACGTCCTGGATCTCATCCGGGACCCCGAACAACATTCGGGTTACTGCATATACTTATCTTCACAACCCTAGCGTCACCGAACCTTAAGTGTGTAGACCCTACGGGTTCGGGAGACAAGCAGACATGACCGAGACGACTCTCCGGTCAATAACCAACAGCGGGATCTGGATAACCATGTTGGCTCCCACATGCTCCACGATGATCTCATCGAATGAACCACGATGTCGAGGATTCAATCAACCCCGTATACAATTCCCTTTGTCAATCGATATATTACTTGCCCGAGATTCGATCGTCGGTATCCCAATACCTCGTTCAATCTCGTTACCGGCAAGTCACTTTACTCGTACCGTAATGCATGATCCCGTGACCAGACACTTGGTCACTTTGAGCTCATTATGATGATGCATTACCGAGTGGGCCCAGTGATACCTCTCCGTCATACGGAGTGACAAATCCCAGTCTTGATCCGTGTCAACCCAACAGACACTTTCGGAGATACCCGTAGTATACCTTTATAGTCACCCAGTTACGTTGTGATGTTTGGTACACCCAAAGCACTCCTACGGTATCCGGGAGTTACACGATCTCATGGTCTAAGGAAAAGACACTTGACATTGCAAAACTCTAGCAAACGAACTATACGATCTTTATGCTATGTTTAGGATTGGGTCTTGTCCATCACATCATTCTCCTAATGATGTGATCTCGTTATCAATGACATCTTATGTCCATAGCCAGGAAACCATGACTATCTGTTGATTAACGAGCTAGTCAACTAGAGGCTTACTAGGGACATGTTGGTGTCTGTTATTCACACATGTATTACGATTTCCGGATAACACAATTATAGCATGAATAAAGACAATTACCATGAACAAGGAAATATAATAATAATGCTTTTATTATTGCCTCTAGGGCATATTTCCAACAATATTATCTACTGTTTTGGACATTATTGGGCTTTATTATCCACTTTTATATTATTTTTGGGACTAACCTATTAACCGGAGGCCCAACCCAGAATTGTTGTTTTTGCCTATTTTAGGGTTTCGAAGAAAAGGAATATCAAACGGGGTCCAAACGGAATGAAACCTTCGGGAACGTGATTTTCTCACCGAACATGATCCATGAGACTTGGACCCTACGTCAAGAAACAAAGGAGGAGGCCACAAGGTAGGGGGGCGCGCCTACCCCCCCCCCCCCAGGCACGCCCTCCACCCTCATGGGCCCCCTATTGCTCCACCGACGCACTCCTTCCTCCTATATATACCTACGTACCCCCAAACAATCGGATACGGAGCCAAAACCCTAATTCCACCACCGTAACTTCCTGTATCCACGAGATCCCATCTTGGGGCCTGTTCCGGAGCTCTGCCGGAGGGGGTATCCATCACAGAGGGCTTCTACATCAACACCATAGCCTCTCCGATGAAGTGTGATTAGTTTACCTCAGACCTTCGGGTCCATAGCTATTAGCTAGATGGCTTCTTCTCTCTTTTTGGATCTCAATACAATGTTCTCCCCCTCTCTTGTGGAGAACTATTCGATGTAATCTTCTTTTTGCGGTGTGTTTGTTGACACCGATGAATTTTGGGTTTATGATCAATTCTATCTATGAACAATATTTGAATCTTCTCTGAATTCTTTTATGTTTGATTGGTTATCTTTGCATGTCTCTTCGAATTATCAGTTTGGTTTGGCCTACTAGATTGATCTTTCTTGCAATGGGAGAAGTGCTTAGCTTTGGGTTCAATCTTGCGGTGTCCTTTCCCAGTGACAGTAGGGGCAGCAAGGCATGTATTGTATTGTTGCCATCGAGGATAACAAGATGGTTTTTTATCATATTGCATGAATTTATCCCTCTACATCATGTCATCTTGCTTAAGGCGTTACTCTGTTTTCATTAACTTAATACTCTAGATGCATGCTGGATAGCGGTCGATGAGTGGAGTAATAGTAGTAGATGCAGGCAGGAGTCAGTCTACTTGTCTCGGACGTGATGCCTATATACATGATCATACCTGGATATTCTCATAACTATGCTCAATTCTATCAATTGCTCAACAGTAATTTGTTCACCCACCGTAGAATACTTAGGTTCTTGAGAGAAGCCACTAGTGAAACCTATGGCCCCCGGGTCTATCTTCATCATATTAATCTTCCAATACTTAGTTATTTCCTTTGCTTTTTTACTTTTCCTTTATTTTACTTTGCATCTTTATCATAAAGATACCAAAAATATTATCTTATCATATCTATCAGATCTCACTCTCGTAAGTGACCGTGAAGGGATTGACAACCCCTTATCGCGTTGGTTGCGAGGAGTTATTTGCTTTGTGCAGTTACTAGGGGACACGCGCGCAACCTCCTACTGGATTGATACCTTGGTTCTCAAAAACTGAGGGAAATACTTACGCTACTTTGCTGCATCATCCTTTCCTCTTCGGGGAAATCCAACGCAGTGCTCAAGAGGTAGCAAGAAGAATTTTTGGCGCCGTTGCCGGGGAGGTTCGTGCAAGTCAAGATTTGACTTCCAACAACGAGCCATTTCTGGCGTCTATGCAAAAGTCAACATACCAAGTACCCATCACAATCCTTATCTCCCGCATTACATTATTTGCCATTTGCCTCTCGTTTTCCTCTCCCCCACTTCACCCTTGCCGTTTTATTCACCCCCTCTCTCTCTCTATCCTCCCTCTCTTTCTCGATTTGCCTCCTTTTGCCTTTCGCACCTTCTGCCGTCATGTATGAAATTGGGGAAATTATTATCGATATGGACAATAATAATATCATGAAAAATTCTGATGCTCCTGCTAAAGAACCCCCTATCTTACATACAAAATGGTAGTGGTAATATTATTGGAAAAGGAGTTATTCAAGATTTCTTTACTTGTGCCGGTGCTTTGCCTTCTATGGGTAGTTCTATCCTTCATAGAACTAGTAGTATTGCGGACGCTATTGCCATGCTTGTGGTTGAACTTGAAAGACAATTCATGCACATGCACCCTTGCATACAAAGGATTTTCCTAGAATTTTCTAATATTGAGCATTCCTCTGTTAAGCGTGCCGCTAATATCTTTTTGGCTCATGAGTTTAGATTCATAATAAAAGAGGCCAAAGAAATCTTTGCACATTATAGGGTGGACGCTTGCCGTCCTCCCATAGAGGCTATCCTTTTTGATCAAGAAGAAATAATGCGTTTTCAATCTTTAGACTATGTTGCTTTTAATGAAAATCTTAGAAAAAGGGTTCCTACCAATGTTTTAGTTGATAGAATTTTTGAACTTAATGATGATTTGGCCATTCAAAATAATGAACTAGGATATTCTCTTGAATATAGGCTCACAAAGTTCTGTCAAAAGAATGCTTATAATGATGAATTGGTTGTGCAATACGAAGGGCCGAAGGAGGAACCTATACCTCCTAAAGTTGATCTTGGGGACTTTTGTCCCATTAAATTTAGCCCTTTTGATTATTTTTGCTTGCCTCAAAGAAAAACTTGCTGCCAAACATAGAGAATATGAAATGATTTTTAATGATATATCTTACTATTATGGCAATACCTAGATCTATCCTTGCTTTTTATGCCTAGCTAGGGGCGTTAAACGATAGCACTTGTTGGGAGGCAACCCAATTTTATTTTTATTCCTTGCTTTTTTCTCATGTTTAGTAATAAATAATTTATCTAGCCTCTGTTTTGGTTGTGTTTTTTGTGTTTAATTAGTGTTTGTGCCAAGTAGAACCGTTGGGAAGACTTGGGGAAAGTCTTGATATCTTGTTGTAAAAAAAACAGAAATGTTAGCGCTCACGAGAACTGCTGCAATTTTTATTTGGAAAGTGCTATTTAGTTAATTATTTTTGAAGATGATTAATAGATAAATTCCTCACGTCCATCAATTTATTTTAGAATTTTTGGGGTTCCAGATCTTGCGCTAGCTACAGATTACTACAGACTGTTCTGTTTTTGACAGATTCTGTTTTTCGTGTGTTGTTTGCTTATTTTGATGAATCTATGGCTAGTAAAATAGTTTATAAACCAAAGAGAAGTTGGAATACAATAGGTTTAACACCAATATAAATAAATAATGAGTTCATTACAGTACCTTGAAGTGGTCTTTTGTTTTCTTTCGCTAACGGAGCTCACGAGATTTTCTACTTTAAGTTTTGTGTTGTGAAGTTTTCAAGTTTTGGGTAAAGATTTGATGGATTATGGAACAAGGAGTTGCAAGAGCCTAAGCTTGGGGATTCCCATGGCACCCCCAAGATAATCTAAGGACACCTAAAAGCCAAATCTTGGGGATGCCCCGGAAGGCATCCCCTCTTTCGTCTACTTCTATCGGTAATTTTACTTGGAGCTATATTTTTATTCACCACATGATATGTGTTTTGCTTGGAGCGTATTGTATTATTTGAGTCTTTATTTTTAGTTTACCACAATCATCCTTGCTTTACACACCTTTTTAGAGAGCCATGCATGATTTAGAATTTGTTAGAAAACTCTATGTGCTTCGCTTATATCTTTTGAGTTATATAGCTTTGCTCTAGTACTTCACTTATATATTTTAGAGTACGGTGGTGGATTTGTTTTATAGAAACTATTGATCTCTCATGCTTCACTTAGATTATTTTTGAGAGTCTTAAATAGCATGGTATTTTGCTTAAATAATCCTAATATGCTTGGTATTCAAGAATAATAAAATTCTCTTATGAGTGTGTTGAATACTATGAGAAGTTTGATGCTTGATAATTGTTTTGAGATATGAAGATGGTGATATTAAAGTTGTGCTAGTTGAGTAGTTGTGAATTTGAGAAATACTTGTGTTAAAGTTTGTAATTCCCGTAGCATGCATGTATGGTGAACCGTTATGTGATGAAGTCGGAGCATGATTTATTTATTGATTGTCTTCCTTATGAGTGGCGATCAGGGACGAGCGATGGTCTTTTTCTACCAATCTATCCCCCTAGGAGCATGTGCGTAATACTTTGCTTTGATAACTTGTAGATTTTTGCAATAAGTATATGAGTTCTTTATGACTAATGTTGAGTCCATGGATTATACGCACTCTCACCCTTCCACCATTGCTAGCCTCTCTAATACCGCGCACCTTTCGCCGGTATCATACACCCACCATATACCTTCCTCAAAACAGCCACCATACCTACCTATTATGGGATTTCCATAGCCATTCCGAGATATATTGCCATGCAACTTTTCACCGTTCCGTTTATTATGACACACTCCATCATTGTCATATTGCTTAGCATGATCATGTAGTTGACATCGTATTTGTGGCAAAGCCACCGTTCATAATTCTTTCATACATGTCACTCATGAGTCATTGCATATCCCGGTACACCGCCGGAGGCATTCATATAGAGTCATATTTTGTTCTAAGTATCGAGTTGTAATTGTTGAGTTGTTAGAAAATAAAAGTGTGATGATCATCATTATTAGAGCATTGTCCCAAGTGAGGAAAGAATGATGGATACTATGATTCCCCCACAAGTCGGGATGAGACTCCGGACGAAAAAAAGAAAAGAAAGAGGCCATAAAAAAGAGAAAAGGACCAAATAAAAAAATGAGAGAAAAAGAGAGAAGGGACAATCCTACTATCCTTTTTACCACACTTGTGCTTCAAAGTAGCACCATGATCTTCATAGTAGAGAGTCTCTCATTTCGTCACTTTCATATACTAGTGGGAATTTTTAATTATAGAACTTGGCTTGTATATTCCAATGATGGGCTTCCTCAAAATTGCCCTAGGTCTTCGTGAGCAAGCGAGTTGGATGCACACCCACTTAGTTTCTTTTTGAGCTTTCATATACTTATAGCTCTAGTGCATCCGTTGCATGTCAATCCCTACTCACTCACATTGATATCTATTGATGGGCATCTCCATAGCCCGTTGATACGCCTAGTTGATGTGAGACTATCTTCTCCCTTTTTGTCTTCTCCACAGCCACCATTCTATCCCACCTATAGTGCTATATCCATGGCTCATGCTCATGTATTGCGTGAAGATTGAAAAAGTTTTGAGAATGTCAAAAGTATGAAACAATTGCTTGGCTTGTCATCGGGGTTGTGAATGATTTAAATACTTTGTGTGGTGAAGATAGAGCATAGTCAGACTATATGATTTTGTAGGGATAACTTTCTTTGGCCATGTTATTTTGAGAAGACATGATTGCTTTGTTAGTATGCTTGAAGTATTATTATTTTTATGTCAATATGAACTTTTATCTTGAATCTTTCGGATCTGAATATTCATACCACAATTAAGAAGAATTACATTAAAATTATGCCAAGTAGAATTCCACATCAAAAATTCTGTTTTTATCATTTACCTACTTGAGGACGAGCAGGAATTAAGCTTGGGGATGCTTGATACGTCTCCAACGTATCTATAATTTTTGATTGCTCCATGCTATATTATCTACTATTTTGGACATTATTGGGCTTTATTATCAACTTTTATATTATTTTTGGGACTAACCTATTAACCGGAGGCCCAACCCAGAATTGCTGTTTTTTTTTGCCTATTTTAGGGTTTCGAAGAAAAGGAATATCAAACGGAGTCCAAACGGAATGAAACCTTCGGGAACGTGATTTTCTCACCGAACATGATCCATGAGACTTGGACCCTATGTCAAGAAACAAAGGAGGAGGCCACGAGGTAGGGGGCGCGCCTACCCCCCCAGGCGCGCCCTCCATCCTCGTGGGCCCCTTGTTGCTCCACCGACGTACTCCTTCCTCCTATATATACCTACGTACCCCCAAACGATCAGATACGGAGCCAAAACCCTAATTCCACCACCGTAACTTACTGTATCCATGAGATCCCATCTTGGGGCCTGTTCCGGAGCTCCGCCGGAGGGGGTATCCATCACGGAGGGCTTCTACATCAACACCATAGCCTCTTCGATGAAGTGTGAGTAGTTTACCTCAGACCTTCGGGTCCATAGTTATTAGCTAGATGGCTTCTTCTCTCTTTTTGGATTTCAATACAATGTTCTCCCCCTCTCTTGTGGAGAACTATTTGATGTAATCTTCTTTTTACGGTGTGTTTGTTAAGACCGATGAATTGTGGATTTATGATCAAGTCTATCTATGAAAAATATTTGAATCTTCTCTGAATTCTTTTATGTATGATTGGTTATCTTTGCAAGTCTCTTCGAATTATCAGTTTGGTTTGGCCTACTAGATTAATCTTTCTTGCAATGGGAGAAGTGCTTAGCTTTGGGTTCAATCTTGCGGTGTCCTTTCCCAGTGATAGTAGGGGCAGCAAGGCACGTATTGTATTGTTGCCATCGAGGATAACAAGATGGTTTTTTATCATATTGCATGAATTTATCCCTCTACATCATGTCATCTTGCTTAAGGCGTTACTTTGTTTTCATTAACTTAATACTCTAGATGCATGCTGGATAGCGGTCGATGAGTGGAGTAATAGTAGTAGATGCAGACAGGAGTTGGTCTACTTGTCTCGGACATGATGCCTATATACATGATCATACCTGGATATTCTCATAACTATGCTCAATTCTATCAATTGCTCAATAGTAATTCGTTGACCCACCGTAGAATACTTATGCTCTTGAGAGAAGCCACTAGTGAAACCTATGGCCCCCGGGTCTATCTTCATCATATTAATCTTCCAATACTTAGTTATTTCCTTTGCTTTTTTACTTTGCCTTTATTTTACTTTGCATCTTTATCATAAAATACCAAAATATTATCTTATCATATCTATCAGATCTCACTCTCGTAAGTGACCGTGAAGGGATTGACAACCCCTTATCACGTTGGTTGCGAGGAGTTATTTGCTTTGTGCAGGTACTAGGGGACGCGCGCGCAACCTCCTACTGGATTGATACCTTGGTTCTCAAAAACTGAGGGAAATACTTATGCTACTTTGCTGCATCATCCTTTCCTCTTCGGGGAAATCCAACGCAATGCTCAAGAGGTAGCAAGGGCCGTCGAGAGAAGAGGCCTTCGGCGCCTCGCAACCGCCTCCCGTTGCTTTCTTCTCGTTCTGGCCAAATCGCTCTCGATTACGAGCATGCTGCTAACGTGTGAAAGTAAAACGAGAGAGAGAGAGAGGGGAGCAAATGATGGAACAATTATCTCATTGATTGAGGATTTGGGTATACATACCCGAGTACAAAGGGGGTTTACAAGGAGTAGTTGCCAAACTAAAGCAGCCGAGTGAACCAACCTTTGATTGGATGGTTAGAGGGACTGTGGTATCCCCAACCCATCAGGGTTCAAATCCTAGTGGTCACATTTATTCCTGGATTTATTTCAGGATTTCCGGCGATGTGAGTTCAGTGGGAGGAGACGTTCCCATCGACAACGAGACGCCTACGGTGACTTCATAAATCTAAGATGATATGCCGGCTCAGTCTTTCAGAGGTGCTCGTAGGGGTAGGGTGTGCGTGTGTGCGTTCATAGGGGTGAGTGTATGCGCGTGTATATGAGCGCTTGTGTCTGTACTGATGTTAAAAAAACTAAAGCAACCGACATAGCAAGGATTATCCCTAATTAATCTAATTAATTAATTCCTAACAACTTTAACCAAGGCCGTCGTCTCTTATTACAGGTTTACTTGTTGACGGTGATCAAGGCACCAAAAGAGATTAGACAAGTTGCTTATCGATGAGATTCCTCTGGGCCGGGGATCAACGCCTAATGGGGGGCAAGTGCAAGGTACATTGGCCGTCTATGGGCCACCCAAGAAATCTGGGTAGGCTGGGAGTCAACGAACTTAACTTGTTTGCAAGGGCGCTGCCGATTAGGTGGCTGTGGGGAGTTGCGGGGAGGAACGATTTACCCTCTCGATTAGGGTTTAGGCGACTCCTCCGCCGGCGGGAGATCTCCGTCTTGGAAATTGAATACCGAATCGGGGATCCCGAGGGTGTAGGGAGAGGGCTCAAGTTGGGAAGGACCGTCGGTTTCTTTCGCCATGGCGGCTTCGAGCTCTGCAACAGCGCCTGGAGCGGAAGAAGAGATAGATCTGGTGGAGATGCTCAAGAACATGGAACTGGTGGATGAGGAACTTGACGACGTCGTGATCGGGGAAGAGGAGGCGAAGTCTTTCAATGAGAAGGCAGGGTGGATGGCAATTGCTAGGGTTAACACCAATCGGACCTTCAGTCCGACAGCCTTCTCAGATAATATGAACTTCATATGGGGCTTGGCTCAGACTCCGGAATTCAGAGAAGCTGGAGAAAACTTATTCATCTTCAAGTTCTTCTGCTTAGGGGATTGGAAGAAGGTAGTTCATAGAGGGCCATGGTTGTTCAGAGGATTGGTGGTGGTGATCGAGGACTATGATGGGAAGGCGGATCCAGAATCGGTGGTGCTAGATGGATTGTATGTCTGGGCACAGATCTATAAGATCCCAAAAGTTTACCGCCATGAACCGGTGGTGGATCAACTTGCCCGAAGAATAGGGAAAGTCAAGGAGGTTCAGACGAGACCAACGCTCTACTACGAGGGGGACTATGTGAGGGTTAGAGCTAGGGTTCTTACTACAAAACCCTTGACTCGTTTCACCCCATTGTGGCAGGAGAAGGAACCCGGATGCTTGTGGTGAAGTACGAGAAGTTTCCGTTTTTCTGCAAGGTGTGTGGAATCATGGGGCACAGTCATGAGGAATGTAGCAGGGGGGTTTGGAAAGAAAAGGACAAGAAGTGGGGCTCTTGGATGATCGCCAAGCGCAGGACTGTCACGTACTCGCAGCCTTCTGGGAGAGGTCTTTTCAGAGGGGGGAGAGGGCATAGTAATGGTGGTACATCAGGTCAATCAAGAGGTGGGGGTAGAGGAGGAGCTGCGTGATACGTGTCCAACATATCTATAATTTTTGATTGTTCCATGCTATTATATTATCAACCTTGGATGTTTTATATGCACTTATATGCTATTTTATATGATTTTTGGGACTAACCTATTAACCCAGAGCCTAGTGCCAGTTTCTGTTTTTCCTTGTTTTAGAGTATCGCAGAAAAGGAAAACCGAACGGAGTCTAATTGACCTGAAACTTCACGGAACTTATTTTTGGACCAGAAGAAGCCCACGGAGTATCAGAGTTGGACCAGGAGAGTCCCGGGCTGCCCACGAGGGTGGGGGGCGCGCCGACCCCCCCGGGCGCGCCCCCCTGCCTCGTGGACAGCCCGGAGGTCCACCGACGTACTTCTTCCTCCCATATATACCCATATACCCTAAAAACTTCGGAGAGCACAATAGATCGGGAGTTCCGTCGCCAGAAGCCTCCGTAGCCACCGAATGCCAATCTAGACCCGTTCCGGCACCCTGGCAGAGGGGGAATCCTTCTCTGGTGGCCATCTTCATCATCCCGGTGCTCTCCATGACGAGGAGGGAGTAGTTCTCCCTCGGGGCTGAGGGTATGTACCAATAGCTATGTGTTTGATCTCTCTCTCTCTCTCTCTCTCTCTCTCTTGTGTTCTTGAGGTGGTACGATCTTGATGTATCGCGAGCTTTGCTATTATAGTTGGATCTTATGATGTTTCTCCCCCTCTACTCTCTTGTAATGGATTGAGTTTTCCCTTTGAAGTTATCTTATCGGATTGAGTCTTTAAGGATTTGAGAACACTTGATGTATGTCTTGCGTGGGATAACTGTGGTGACAATGGGTTATTCTATTGATTCACTTGATGTATGTTTTGGTGATCAACTTGCGGGTTCCGCCCATGAGCCTATGCATAGGGGTTGGCACACGTTTTCGTCTTGACTCTCTGGTAGAAACTTTGGGGCACTCTTTGAAGTTCTTTGTGTTGGTTTGAATAGATGAATCTAAGATTGTGTGATGCATATCGTATAATCATACCCACGGATACTTGAGGTGACATTGGAGTATCTAGGTGACATTAGGGTTTTGGTTGATTTGTGTCTTAAGGTGTTATTCTAGTACGAACTCTAGGGCGGTTTGTGAGACTTAGAGGAATAGCCCAACGGATTGATTGGAAAGAATAACTTTGAGGTGGTTTCGTACAATAATCTCTTCGTTTGTTCTCTACTATTAGGGACTTTGGAGTGACTCTTTGTTGCATGTTGAGGGATAGTTATATGATTCGATTATGTTATTATTGTTGAGGGAACTTGCACTAGTGAAAGTATGAACCCTATGCCTTGTTTCAACGCATTGCAATACCGTTTGTGCTCACTTTTATCATTAGTTACCTTGCTGTTTTTATATTTTCAGATTACAAAAACCTTTATCTACCATACATATACCACTTGTATCACCATCTCTTCGCCGAACTAGTGCACCTATACAATTTACCATTGTATTGGGTGTGTTGGGGACACAAGAGACTCTCTGTTATTTGGGTGCAGGGTTGTTTGAGAGAGACCATCTTCATCCTACGCCTCCCACGGATTGATAAACCTTAGGTCATCCACTCGAGGGAAATTTGCTACTGTCCTACAAACCTCTGCACTTGGAGGCCCAACAACATCTACAAGAAGAAGATTGTGTAGTAGACATCATTGCGGCAGAGTTTCAGCAGGACAAGGAGGGAGAGGGCATAGACCCAAAGCAGCAACCTGACCCTACTAGAGTAAAATCAAACTTCAAGAGATCATCACAGGATAACACTTTGTTGGTGGCTGCGGCGTCCTCTGCCGAGCAGCGTCCCATGGGAAGGCGGAGAAAACAATGCTATGGTGGCGCTCCCGAATCCATCGGGGGTCCCTCCGTTGCCCCCTGTTTATGTGTCACCCAGGAAAGGAAACAAGAGGTTGAAGAACTCGCTGACTGAGCTGGGAGAAGGTACCAATGCAGGAGGGACAGAGAACACAGTTGCACCATCGTGGGCTCCCCCGAGGAGTACCGCCGGGCACAATGAATATCATATGTTGGGAACTGTCAGGGTGCGGGTAAAGCCTCGACAGTTCGCGAACTTCGTGAGTTAGCGAAGAAATTTGCCCCTACTGTGCTTTGTATTGTTGAAACTCAATTGGAGAAAGAAAGAGTAGAAGGTTTAGCTAGCTCCATAGGTTATGATAAAGCCTATGAAATAAGTAGTAGTGGTAGGAGTGGAGGTATTGGATTTTTTTGGAATAATTCAATAAATGTGGAGATTTTGGGCTACTCTGTGTATCATGTTGATTGCAAGGTGGATGGTGGGTGGAGGCTAACAGTAGTATATGGGGAGGCGCAGACTCATCTTCGCCACCAAACTTGGGACAAGCTCAAAGAAATATGTGGTTTATATGACCTCCGATGGCTCTGTATGGGAGATTTTAATGAGGTGTTGAGGCCTGATGATCATGAGGGGGTTGGGCAGCGGAGCAATGCATAAATGCAAGGATTCATAGACATGGTGGATAGCTGCAACCTGATGGATATTGGCTTCAAAGGTAGGTTTTGGACTTTCGAAAAGAAAGTTACAGGAGGTACATACACTAGAGTCAGACTTGATCGAGCTCTAGGGTCGGCTGAGTGGGGCGCCCAGTTTCCATTGGCTTGTCTCAGTCATTTGACTGCTGCGACCTCGGATCATGGGCCTATCTTATTGCAGCTCGAGGGGGAGAGTAACAGGTTCAGAGCTCCTCCTGTCTTCCGATATGAGACAGCCTGGGAATCTCATGGAAATCTGAAAGAAACTATAGTGGAAGAGTGGGCTGCAAACCAACACAGTGGTAGGGTGGAAGATATAAAGCAGAAGCTCTCCTCTCTCGCGACCAGACTTCAGAGCTGGAACGTCGACACCTTTGGGTCAGTCCGCAAGGAGATCAAAGGCCTAAAGAAAGAGCTTGAAAAACTCAAAAATGCGCCGCAAAGGGTGGGACCGAGTCAGGAGGAGATACAGATAAATGAAAGACTAGTTGAGTTATACCATAGAGAGGAGATGCTATGGAGGCAACGATCGAGAATCAATTGTCTAGCGGAGGGGACAGAAACACAATTTTTTTTCATATCCGAGCCAGTATGAGGAGAAGGAAAAATATGATAAAAGCACTGTCTAACTCCCTTGGAGTTGTGGTTGATGATCCGGCCGAATTAAAGATTCTGGTCCCAAATTTCTATAAGGATTTATACACTTCAGAGGGAGTTACAAACATGGAGGGAGTACTCGAGCATGTTCCAAGGAAAGTCACAGATCATATGAATGATTTCCTATGTGCTACATACATGGGTGAGGAGGTAAAAACAACTTTATTTCAAATGTTTTCGACAAAATCACCAAGTTCGGATGGATTCCCAGCACACTTTTACCAGCGGCATTGGGATGTCCGTGGGGAAGAGGTAACGAAGGCATTGTTGAGAATAGTAAGAGGGGAAGAGAGTCCCGAATGCATTAATGATACTTCTTTTGGTTTTGATCCCAAAGGTAATGAATCCAACTCTCCTGACTCAATTCAGACCAATAAGTTTATGCAATGTGTTATACAAGATAGCTTCGAAGGTGGTCTCAAATAGACTCAAGCAAATCCTTCCACACATCATATCAGAGGAGCAGTCAACCTTTGTCCCAGGGAGACTCATTACTGATAACATCATATCTGCTTATGAATGTTTACATTTTATGAAAAGAAGCAGGTCAAAGATTAATAGCCGTTGTGCCCTATAGTTGGACATGATGAAGGCTTATGATATGATGGAATGGACATATTTGGAAGCAATAATGGGCAAACTGGGATTTGCCCCAGAATGGATAAAGTTGGTGATGGGAATGGTGAAATCAGTTTCTTTTGCAGTGTTGTTCAATGGTGAAAAACTTGATCAGTTTAAACCTTCTAGAGGGATTCGACAGGGAGACCCAATTTCTCTTTATATTTTCTTGATCGCAACGGAGGGCCTCTCGTGCCTTTTGAAATTCAGTTCTCAGTCATCTAGTTTTGTGGGAGTTAAGGTGGCGCCGATGCCCCGGTTGTCAACCACCTTCTCTTTGATGATGATAGCCTGCTGCTATTCAGGGCAAGTAATGATGGAGCCGTTGCAGTGTCAAACTTGTTGGATATCTATTGTAATGCGTCTGGCCAGAGGGTGAACAATGAAAAATCTTCTATTTTTGCCAGTAAGGGATGCCCTCAAACAGTGCGGGATGGCATAAAGGGAACGCTCAATGTTCACAATGAACAACTTAGCGAGAGGTATTTGGGTATGCCCACTGATGTGGGACACTCAAAAAATGGCACTTTCAAATATTTGAAAGATAGAGTTTGGGAGAAAATTAAAGGGTGGATGGAAAATTTGTTATCTTATGTTGGCAAAGAGGTTCTGATTAAGGCAATTGCACAAGCTATCCCAGTCTACTCGATGGCCTGTTTCAGATTATGAAGAGGAGTTTGTGAAAGCATAACATCTCTAATCAGACAGTTTTGGTGGGGTAGTAAGAGAGGAAGGAGAAAGCCATGCTGGGTCTCTTGGGACGCGTGCACAAAACCGAAACATCTGGGAGGCCTAGGTTTCCGTGACATGGAGCTGTTCAACCCGTCTCTCTTGGCAAGGCAGGCATGGCGGCTCCTTTAGGAGCCAATGACACTCAGTGCAAAAATTTTGAAGGCAGTTTATTTTCCCGCCACGAGCATTTTAGAAGCAGGCCTAGGCGGTCATTTCTCTCAGGTATGGCGCGCGATCCTAGACGGGCGGGGCATCTTGTCCCAGGGCATCATTCGAAGAGTTGGAACTGGAGAAGAAACAAAGATCTGGGAGCATAACTGGCTCCCCCATGAGGGAGTTAAACGACCTTTGAACACGATGGTTGCTCACCTGCCTGAACTAGTTTCAGAATTAATTGATGCCACTTCAGCCACTTGGAGAGAAGATCTGATACGGGCCACCTTTAATCCTTATGACGCCCAAAGCATATTAAGGATCCCACTGTGTACTCGTAAGGTTGCTGATTTCTGGGCTTGGGGTGCTGATCACTGTGGGAGATTTTCAGTTAGCTCGGTTTACAGAATGCTCGTGAAAACAAAACCGCAGAGGGAAAGTTGGCTCAAAAATTCTGAAAGCCCTGCGGATGTTGCAGTGGAGGCGAAGAGGTGGTCTAATCTGTGGAAGATTAAGGTTCCATCGAAGCTCAAGAACTTTTTATGGCGCTTCTGTCAAAATTCATTACCAACAACAGACTTGTTGAATCACCGTAACATGTCGACTTCTTTGGTCTATGCTATTTGTTCAACTTCTGACAGTTGGAGGCACGCGCTGGTCAATTGCCATATGGCGGGTAGTGTCTGGGCGCTAGCTCCTTCTGAGATGGTGGAGCATATGCAAGCAAACTTGGAGCTGGAAGCGAAGGAGTGGTTGTTTCTGATGCACGAAACTCTGGCCCAAAATGATTTCACAAGATTGGTGGTCACCTTGTGGGCAATCTGGAGAGATAGGAGGAAAGCTATACATGAGGAGATTTTCCAAAGTCCATTGTCAACTTTCTCTTTCATTAACTCTTTTATGGATGACTTGGAGTCTCTTAAGCCGCCAGCTATTGCTCAAGCAAGGAATCAGCCGGCTAGAGCGCAGGTGTGGATTGCACCACCATTGGAATTTTTGAAACTGAACACCGATGCGGCAGTAACGAGGAATGGAAGCTATGGCTCAGTTGCGGCTTTGTGCCGTGACGCGGGAGGTACTTTTCTGGGAGCATCATGCATAACATTTAGGAACATTTTGGATCTTGAGATTCTTGAGGCTTTGGCAGTAAGAGAAGCCCTGGCTTTAGCGAACGATCTTTATGAGCAAAAAATACATGTGGCATTGGACTGCCAGAATGTGGTGCACGGAATAAAAAAAGGATCAACAGCGGAGTGTGGAGCTATAATTCGTGAAATCATAGACCATTCGACCTCGTTTACTTCTTGTAATATAGTTCACGAGCATAGAGCCTCGAATACCGAGGCTTACAATCTCGCTAAGCATGCTTTATCATTAGGGTTTCGCCGTCATGTATGGTTTGGGCAGCCCGGTGATCTTCTTTTTCTACCTGTAAACATTATGGTTACATGAATAAAGCTTGGCGAGACTGTCTAAAAAAAGGTGGCTGTGGCATGAGCAATCCGATAGGGAAACACCATGGGCCGCGCAATGAGGCTGACAAGCTTCTGTTTGCAGCATGCACCACAACACACATCGGAGATGGGGCACACCTTTCCTTCTGGCACTCCGCATGGGCAAATGGGAGACGACCAAAGGACATTGCCCCTAGTGTATTCGTCGCCACCCGAAGAAAAATAGGAGATTGAAGAACGCCGTCCAAAATCACCTGTGGGTACGCGACATCAACCTCGGGCCGGGTCTTACGGCCGGATTCTTGCAGGAGTTTGTTGAATTATGGAGGCTCGTGCATGGAGTCCAGCTACTACCCGGGGTAACTAACCGTGTGACATGGAAGCTCTCTAACTCATGGATGTTCGTCCGCGTCAGCGCAATTTATAGGAGCCATGGCCTTCAATCTTCGGCCAATCATTTGGAAGCCATGTGCGCCAGCGAAGTGCAAGTTTTTCGCTTGGCTGATAATCCGCAACACAGTCCGGACTGCTAGCTCATCGCTTCGCAGTGCATGGAGGACGAGACTTGCCTGCTCCCCCAGCGTGTGCCCATCCGTGCTTCCATGTACGTGGCTTGATTTGATTGGAACAAAATAAGGCCCGGCCCACCCCCTTAAAATCAGGAGGGAGATGATTAGATTAGAAAGAAAAAAAATTGAAAAAAGACAACCATAGGATGAAGTGGGAGTACGGATAGGAGCATGGGGAGGGAGCAGGCAAACCGGATCCGTGCATGGATGGCCGCGAAACCCAACCTGCCACTATGCACCTGCACATTATGGAAAAAAATTCCGTGCATACCGGTTGCAAACCTCATCCTTTGCAACCCGGACGTCATCTGCTGCCACGTGTACAGCTAGACAATCGCACGGCATCTTCACGTTTGCCCCACGCGAGACGAAGCTCGGCTCCAATCGCTGCACGCATGCGTATGGCTCGGCTCCAAAACTGAACCCGTACGTGCGATATTGGGTCATATTTACGTGATTGCTTCCGATCAGATCATAGCCCCGATCAGATGCGTAGCTGCAGCCTTGTCCGCCTCCAATCCTCCATCAATCCAATCGAGAATTTCTGATGGCTGAGCAACCGGAACGGTGTCCTCCAGGCGATGCGACTAGCCGCCAGTTCCCTGGCCCGACGCTCACTACAGTAGGAGGAACGATAGCCATGTCCGTCGGCCGTCGAAACACGCCCTCTCCCTTGCATGACGGGATCGGGCCGGAATGACAGCCACGGCCGCCACTGGCCGTGCTGCCGCAATCTGAAGCAGAGCTGTCATCGAGAAGGTCGGGAGTGGCCATGCTGGAATCTCACACCGTCGCCTGGAACGACGACCATGGTGGTTCTACCTCTGGCTTGCACCATGTAAACCTCATTGATGACAACAGTCGCTGCTCCAAATTGTACCATCCATCGTATACGATGTCAGAAGCCACGACATGCACCATGGACTTGCCGCCGCCACAAGTCATGCCAGGAGGAGGCCAGCAAGATGACGCAGTTACGGATGGTCGTGGAGAAAATGGAGAGCAAACAATTTAGGTACAGTGGTCTCTCGGCTCAAATTCAAGCGAAATTTATTTTTTCACATCGCATTGTGGTAATATAAAATTTAACTTTGAACTATATGTACTGCAGGTTCCTGAAGTTGGGAAAACATTTGAGTCAGAGAAAGACGCCTATGACATGTATAACACATATGCTGGCAAAGTTGGATTTAGTATTAGAAAGAACCAGACAAAGCGTCGACATGATGGTACTATATATCAAAAAAAATTGTTTGCAGTAACCAACGCCATCGAGAAACCGAGTCGTCGAAGGACACTACAAGGACGGATTGCAATGCCCGTATTCAGTTCAGTGTTAGCAGAGAGGGGATTTGGACGGTGCAAAAGGTTGTAACCGATCATAATCATTATCTTGCTAGTCCCAATAAGGTGCACAAACTGAGGTCCCAACGACGTGTTATAGAAGCAGACAGACATCTAATTGGCCAGATATGGGAAGCCGGAATGAAGCCATCCCAGGTGTATGACTTCATGGTAGCGTTTTACGGAGGACCAGACAAAGTGTCATTCACAAAGATGGACTGCAATAACGAGACTGGTCGTGAGCGCAAAAAGTACTTACAATCAAATGATTCACAAACACTTCTAGAATACTTGAAAAATAAGTAGAGAGATGATCCAACATTTTTTTATGCCATTCAAGTAGATGAGAAAGATGGTCGGATTGCTAATTTCTTTTGGGCAGACAGACAGTCTATCATGGATTACGCATGTTTCGGAGATGCTATATCATTTGACACTACATTTCAAACTAATAAGTTTGAAATGCCTTTTGCTCCAATCCTGGGAACCAACCATCACAAGCAGACTATAATTTTTGGGGCAGCATTGTTATATAATGAGACCATTGAGTCATTTGTTTGGTTGTTTGAAACCTTTCTAACAGCAATGTCAGGTAAGCATCCAAGCACAATTTTCACTGATCAGGATGCGGCCATGGCAGGAGCAGTTGCATATGTGTTTCGAAATACAAGTCATCGACTTTGTCTATGTCACATTTATCTTAATGCTGCTAAACATCTTGGACATGTAATTCATGAGCATCCTGAGAAGTTTCTAACTGATTTTAAGAGATGTGTCTATGAAGATAGATCAGAGTATAAGTTCAACAAGAAGTGGCATGAATTGCTGGATCGGTGTGGGATCGAAAGTATGTCTAGAGGGGGGGGTAATTAGACTACTTGACCAAATAAAAACTTAACCTTTTCCCAATTTTAGTTCTTGGCAGATTTTAGCTATTTTAGGACAAGTCAAGCAATCATCACACAATTCAAGCAAGCATGCAAAGAGTATATTGGCAGCGGAAAGTAAAGCATGCAACTTGCAAGAATGTAAAGGGAAGGGTTTGGAGAATTCAAACGCAATTGGAGACACGGATGTTTTCCCATGGTTCGGATAGGTGGAGCTATCCTACATCCACGTTGATGGAGACTTCAACCCACGAAGGGTAACGGTTGCGCGAGTCCACGGAGGGCTCCACCCACAAAGGGTCCACGAAGTAGCAACCTTGTCTATCCCACCATGGCCATCGCCCACGAAGGACTTGCCTCACTAGCGGTAGATCTTCACGAAGTAGGCGATCTCCTTGCCCTTAAAAACTCCTTGGTTCAACTCCACAATCTTGTCGGTGGCTCCCAAGTGACACCTAGCCAATCTAGGAGACACCACTCTCCAAGAAGTAACAAATGGTGTGTTGATGATGAACTCCCTGCTCTTGTGCTTCAAATGATAGTCTCCCCAACACTCAACTCTCTCTCATAGGATTTGGATCTAGTGGACAGAAGGTTTGAGTGGAAAGCAACTTGGGGAAGGCTAGAGATCAAGATTCATATGGTAGGAATGGAATATCTTGGTCTCAACACATGAGTAGGTGATTCTCTCTCAGAACATATGAGTTGGAAGTGTAGATGTGTTCTGCTGGCTCTCTCCACGAATGAAGAGGAGGTGGAGGGGTATATATAGCCTCCACACAAAATCCAACCGTTACACACAATTTACCAATCTCGGTGGGACCGAATCAACAAACTCGGTCAGACCGAAAAGGTAAACCTAGTGACCGTTAGAGATTTTCGGTGGGACTGACATGCAACTAGGTAGGACCGATATGGTTAGGGTTTGGGCATAACGTAATCTCGGTGAGACCGATTACACAAACTCAGTGAGACTGATTTTGGTAATTAGCTAACCAGAGAGTTGGTCAGGCAAACTCGGTGGGACCGATTTGCTCTTTCGGTGAGACCGAAAAGTTACAAA
Source organism: Triticum monococcum (assembly GCA_034509565.1). Classification (NCBI taxonomy): domain Eukaryota; kingdom Viridiplantae; phylum Streptophyta; class Magnoliopsida; order Poales; family Poaceae; genus Triticum; species Triticum monococcum. The sequence goes on from CM067847.1 coordinate 706,885,654, forward strand.
AGGGAAACAGAGAGTTTACATTGCAATCTCGGTGGGACCGATCCACTCTTTCGGTGAGACTGAAAAGTTATGAAAGGGAAACAGAGAGTTTGCAATCCCATCTCGGTGAGACCGAGATCCCTATCGGTAGAACCGAATTGCTAGGGTTTGGCAGTGGCTTATGACAAGTGAAACTCGGTGGCGCCGGATAGAAAGAATCGGTAGGACCGAGTTTGGCTTAGGGTTTAGGTCAAATGTGGATATGGGAAAGTAGTTGAGGGTTTTTGGAGCATATCACTAAGCACATGAAGCAAGAGGCTCATTAAGCAACACCTCATCCCTCCTTGATAGTATTGGCTTTTCCCAAAGACTCAATGTGATCTTGGATCACTAAAATATAAAATGAAGAGTCTTGAGCTTTTGAGCTCGAGACAATCCTTTGTCCTTAGCATTTTGAGGGTTCCACTTTCACATCCATGCCATGCCAATCATTGAGCTTTCCTGAAATAATCATCTTGGAATAGCATTAGCTCAATGAGCTATATGTTGTTATGAATTACCAAAACCACCTAGGGATAGTTGCACTTTCAATCTCCCCCTTTTTGGTAATTGATGACAACATATAGATCAAAGCTTCGACAAATGATAATAGGCATAAAATATATCGTCGCTTTGAGAAGTATGTGATAAGTAAGAGCTCCCCCTAAATTTGTTGGACCAGTTCCAGTTGCTGTGACAACTGTACGTCTGGTTGGAGCGGCTAGGTATTTAAACCAAAGGACACACAGTCCCGGACACCCAGTCCTGAACACGCAGCTCAGGACACCCAGTCCTCACCGTTTTCTCCTTGAGCTAAGGTCACACAGACCTCGCCCAATCACTCTGGTAAGTCTTCAAGGTAGACTCCCAAACCTTCACAGACTTCGTTCACCGGCAATCCACAATTTCTCTTGGATGCTCAGAACGCGACGCCTAATCGGCTGGAGGATGCACAGTCCTCAAGTGTAATAAGTCTTCAGATCACTCAGACGAGAAGACTTAAGTGATGCCCAATTTACTCTGGCTCTGGGTGGTTAGGGATTTTCTCCTCGCTAGGAATTTTCTCTCAAAGGCTTCGAGGTGGGTTGCTCTCAAACAACAAAAGCCGTGCACTGAAATCTGAGCAGCCAACCGTTTATGGTTGTAGGGCGTGGACTATTTATAGCCACTGGGCAACCCGACCTGATTTGTCCGAAATGACCCTGGGTCACTAAGGAACTGACACGTGTACCAATGGTCAGATTCAAACTCACACGGCAACTTTACTTGGGCTACAAGTAAAGCTGACTTGTCCGACTCTGGACAAGATTTGCTCTCATAGTCTTCGCTCGAAGATATAGGTTTTGAATTAGGCATCACTTCAGTCATTCTGACTGGTTCTCTTGGACCCCACTTAACAGTACGGTGGTTCCTATGACTCAACACAAATGAAATAAAACTACGAAGGATCTAAGTCTTCGATTTCCATAGGCTTCACGTGGTGTCTTCTCTTGTCATAGTCTTCAATGTGAATATCTTCATATACCACCATTGTCTTCAATGTCTTCATACATTTTTAGGGGTCATCTCTGGTAGTAAAACCGAATCAATGAGGGACTTCTACCTGTGTTATCCTGCAATTCTCACAAACACATTAGTCCCTCAACTAGGTTTGTCGTCAATACTCCAAAACCAACTAGGGGTGGCACTAGATGCACTTACAATCTCCCCCTTTTTGGTGATTGATGACAAACTAGTTGAAGTTTTCAACGGGGAATATAATTTGTGAAATTGTAAAGGAATTGTCTTCATAAGCTGCAAGGGCTCCCCCTGAAGATGTGCATATAAGTAATTTGCTTCTGGAACGTAAATGCACATGGCAGGTTGTACTTGTGGAGATCCACTTCAACTTATGATGACAATCCACTATGCATGTATAAGTGTATGAAGAGAATGACATGCATAATGAAAAATGGACGTCTGCAGAATGATCTAAGTGCGGAATTTATCGTCGCACATGCGGAATTTATCTTCGCAAAACATAGTGGCAAACAAGTAGCAGACGGCCATCAAGTTTAAGTGTTACAACTCAAGGAAGCAAATGTAGCAAAAACGGGAGTTGTAAGCACGAAGCAAAATGTAGCAAAATATAAAGGCACCCGCCCATAGTGACCCGCTTGAAGACTATAAACATCATATGCTTCTCCCCCTTTTGTCAGTGATGACCAAAAAGGTTTGAAGACATAGAGTTTTCTACGCGTTCCCAGGCGCAGCAGGGTCGGTGGAGGTGTTTGGCGGTGCAGACGAGCTTGGTGCAGATTCAACGCGCGCTGAAGGAGGTGGAGGTGATGTAGCGTCGTCTTCTTCTTTGATAATCCGTGCAGTCACCGTGGCAGCAGAGGAAGAGAACTCCGAATCTTCAAGTGATGGAGTTCTGCGTAGCATAGCCCTTCGAGGAGGCGTGGAGTCAAATTTGAAGCGCTCTGTGAAGCCATCCTCTTGAAGTTCAGCTTCAGGACACATCATCGTGAGTCCTTTCCAAGTGCGGCGACAGGTTTCGTGTGCAACAAATGCATTCTTGGTTGCAAGATTTCTGATATGATTGACGTCCTCCATGATGCTTTTCATCTGCCTCTTGAGCTAGTCGTGATGCCGATCTTGCTTTTGGTGAAGAGCCACAAGAAGCTCTCGGTCATTGAGGGCACGAGTGCACTTCTTGGGTCGCTAAGCAGCTGTGCTGTCAGTGGCTTCAGTAGATGCAGGTGCACGTGTGGTGCCAGCCAACAGATACACTCTGGAGATGGCTTCAACACCTTCAACATTCTGAGTGAAGCTCTGGTGTTCTGCATTCTGAAGACTTAATGGTTGCTTGGCAGGCTCAGGATATATAGCTTCAGCAGAGGTGTCCACATCTGGCAAGAAGATCCGATGGTTGCGGGCTAAGGGCTGATATGAAATCGCAGAGTGAAGCTTGATCAGCCTCATAACCCAAGGAGCATAAAACTTCAAGCCAAATAAATCTGAGCAGGATGCCGCAAGCTGGCATATGAAGAAGTCGTGTGCATTGAAGCATTTGCCATGAAGGATGTAGAATATGAGAGTCTTCATTGCACCCTCAACCTTGGCATGTGGAGAGTGTCCCTTAATGGGCCAGAGAGTCCGCCTGATGATGTGATATATGGTTCTGGGCAGGTACTCTAGGTCTTCAACGAAGAACTCAGTTGGATAGGGTGCATCATGGGGCAATGGCTTCATCATTGAGAGCATTTGACTCATATTTGGTTCAGGTCGCTGGAATATGCTCGCAATTGCTTCAGCATGAAGTTGACAGCCTTCCTCGAAGAATGCGCCAGGAGTGGGCAGGCCGGTAAGCTCAATGATATCAAATGCATTGGCTTCATGATGGACATTGCCGGTCATCCACTCCAGGACCCAAATCTTCGGATCTCTGTTGTAGCCTTTGATATGAAGAGTGGCATAGAATTGAAGCAGAAGCTCTTCATTCCAGTGCTCTTCATCTGTGATAAATGGCAGCAAACCCACTTGCTTGAAGCAATCCAGTGCTTCTTCTAGGCCGGGCAGACCAGCAACAACTTCAACCTCAAGGCGCTTGTGCGGGAAGATGCGACCTTGGTTGTATAGGATGCATGAATAATAGCTGCGTTGTGGATAGCTCCAGAACCTATCTGATACAATCCGTTCCCTTGAATAAGGGTTCTTGGAGCTGTTGAAGAACGTATTATCTGCCCTGAAGCTATTGACGTTAAAGGAGCCAGGAGCTGATGCAAGACCTGGGAACCTTGGCAGTCGTGGGATCGGCTTCTGGACCTGAGGCCTGTGCGCAACATGATAGTTGAATTGAGGACCGACAGCAGACTCAGGCATAGAAGTGTCAGGAGCGGTAGCTTCAGTGTCTTCTGAAACTGTTGTTGGGGAGGGCTCCACATGGGCTTCAATGTTGGTGGTGGCAGCCTCAATATTTTCCGCCTCCACTTGACTAGCTGGAGGGTCAGACTCAGGCACGTTCTCCTGGAGAACGGCTTCTTGTTGGAGCGGGGGAGTTGGAGCTTGTGGTATTTCTTCATGCTCTTCGGCTGATGTAGCCGGAATGTCTTCAGCCGAACCTTGAGGCCATGGTCCTTTACGAAGCCTGCGAAATGCAGACGACGCCTTTGGAGTTGGAGTGGGCTGGACCTCAGATTCTTCTTCTTGTGGGCGATCCGCCCATGATGCAGCTTGTGCGATTGGCGTCAAAGGACGACCAATGCTGATCAGTTCGCTTGTCTCAAGCTGAGGAAGGGCTGCATCATCTTGTACATTGTCTTGGTGACCAATGTCTTCAACAGCGTTGGGGTTGGCTGCTGGAATGTCTTCAGCTTCAGGAGCCTCTGTGGGAGCAGGCTCATGAACTGTCAGCTGACGATCTGCGTCAGGATAGATGACAGAGAGAAGTTTAACTATCAAGGGCTCTGTGGGAGCAGCCCGAGCTTTCTTGGTCTTGTGCTTCTTCTTGGTGGGGTCAGAAGGAGAAACTTCAGAGTGTTTCCTCTTCCTCGCTTCAGACTCGGCTGTCCGTGTCTTCTTGAGCTCTGAAGCGGTTGACCGGCTCTTTGGCTTCGAGCCAGTCGTAGCAGTGGGGAAGACAATCGGAGCAGCTTCTTGTCTTGGTGCCTCTGGTTCAGGCACAACAGGCTTCTTCTTCTTCTTCGCGTCCATCCTGGGGTCGATGCCGGGACGCCCAAGTGCCTTGCGCTTCTCGGCCTCATTGTAGGCCTGCACACATCGATCAGCCAGAGTCTTCATTCGCTCCCGCGAACCCTGAGCTTCTACACGCTTCTTCAGAAAGTTTTCCTTTAACTCGTGCAACATGATCTTGAAGTCCTTGACTTCTTGCACGCTGAGCCTGGCCATATGCTGCTTGAACTGAGCCTTTTCAAAATCAATTTTCTGCTTCAGTTCAACAATGCTCTGGGCAATTGCAAGTTCTGAAGCAATAGCGCCTTGGAAAGCGACGCTGAGGCCAATGGGCAGCTGCAGATCATCGAAGCTGATATTTTGTGTAGCAAACCACTCATCGATGAAGTTGTGGATGATGGCGACATCAAACAGAGGCAGATTGTTGAAGATTTCAGCCTCCTCCTTGCTCTTGATGAGCTGCTCAAGTGCGTCATCTCCAAGATCTTCATCACTTGACAGATCAATGGTTTCGCTGTGTAGAATGGCAGCAGCTGTGAGCTCTTTGCCTGTGTGTGGCTGAGGCTTCTTGGCTTCCTGGGGCTTGGAGACTCGTGATAAGTCTTCAGACTGCACACTGGCTTCAGGAGGTGCAGTTGCCAATGGCTTCGCCCTTGAGATTTTGGGTGAAGGGGTCTGCTTTGAAGCTTTTGGCTTCTTCATCTGCTTTGGCTTCGGAGCAGCAGGCGCTTCATCAGATTCAGAGTCAGCAGGAGGGTCATTGACTGCTGTCCCTTGGACTAAGATGCAAGTGATGAGGCCCTCAAGATTTGCATACGGACCGATGATATTGGGGTCTGCCTCGCGTGTGCCATCTGCCCTTGGTGCGGAGGGACCAGGGTTGAAGTCTAAGCCCAATTTCTTCTTGTTTTGCTTCGCTGACCTCTGGGCAAACTGGAAGTTGCGCTTGAACAGATTGTCGTCACGACACCAGAGTAGTGACGACGGATGAGCATCAGCAGGCTGCGGTCCTCTGACCATGCATGGATAGAAGCCTTGAGCAATGGCTTCATCTCTGGACCTGGGCACGAGATTTTTGTATAGTACGTCTCCCCATGGTCTCTTGATGGCGCTTTTCTCAGTGTACTCCTTGGTGACGAAGCGGTATTGGAACCATTGCTCCGCCCAATAGCGTCGAATCCATTGGATTCGTGTCTTGCGCTGATTGTAATCCTCTTTAGGATTTGTCTTGTACAGCTCTGAGATGTCATCGGGCAGATCTCTTGATGTTTCCCCTCGACGCTTTCTGCCACCCTTCCTTGCTGGTTTTTCTGCAGCCATAAACCTTAACTTGGAAGGCTTCAAGACGTTCAAAGGCTTCAAAGGCTTTCTTTTGCTGGACCAACAGGAACTGGCTTCAGGAGAATTGATGTGACACTGTAAGAACTCTGCAAATGAATGCAGACTATGAGAACCAAAAGATTCTCCCACGGACATGTACCTGTGACAGCATTAAGGTGCGAGGGAAGGGGAAGAGGTCATATGCATTCTCAGAAGATTTTGAAGATAAATCAGTTTAGAAGACATTGACCTCATCGTGCAAAGACATTCACTTATAGAAAAGAAGTTGGTTCTAGATTTGTACGAACCCATAGATCAGTACAAGTGAGGAATCTAACTATTTCATGAAGCACAAGTGAATATACTAGGCAAGTTATGAGATGCAGACTGAGAGAGATCTAACTTGTGTGAATAGAAACTTCTTATGGCAGAAATTGACCGAACTATAGGATCAAAAGAGGCTGTAAAAAGAGGTTTTATTTACCACACTTGGAACTGCTAGACGGAGTGGGAGATGAGGCCGAGCAGTTCGATCCTCCGTGCCCTAACTTGGCGATGGAAGACACCTACGGCGACAGCGGAGAGGGTGATGTCCGCGGTCGGCGTGAAAACGGCGTCGGAGAGGTTGCGGCAGTGAAGCGATTCGTCGCCGGCGTCGTCGAGAGCTAGAGGTGGCGCTAGGGTTCGTGCGAGAGAGGAAGAAGGAGATAATGACCGCGGTGAGTGTGTATTTATAGTCACAGGGGCGGCACTGCGCTATTACATAGGTGCCCCTGGCGATTCGCATCTGAACAGCACGTGGCCATCATGCGGAGTCTCGGGGGCAGTTCCACATCCCACGCACGCCTGGATTGTCGGGTGGTCGTTCCTACTTCTCCGGATTTCTTGTGGATGAATGAGCATTGAAAACAGTTTTAAAGTTTGTCTCTGTATCTTCTGCTGACAAGGACACAGAGAAGACATTCGACAATTTCAATAGGATGCATATGACTTGGAGAGATAGAATTTGAGATAGAAAGCATAGAGAGATTAGGGTCCGATCACATTCACTTAGTTCAAAAGATTCAAAACAAGAAAATATAGCTATAAGTGAATGCTGTAGAGGATAGAACACTAGTATATATATATATATATATATATATATATATATATCTATATAATCCACGTAGTGAAGATAATCATGAAGACATGTTGGGAATGAAACCAGACCAAATGTGAAGACATTGCAAGGTAACGCCGTGAGTGAAACACTTCAATATAGAACGTTTGGTGGTGGCGTTACCCACCATATAGGAAGTATTAGACCCAGACACGGTGCACAATTATCGTGGTGCTCCGAAGTCAATTTCCTCATTAATGTATTCACACTTTGAATGTATGTCTTCATTGATTGAAGATATACGTTACTTCGTGTGTTGCACATCTAAGTCATCAATATGCATAAGTGTTAGGATGTGTGCCTGATCACAGGACATTTGAGGATTCCAAGATATTTAGCTCACACCGTAACTTGCAAAATCTCTTCTCATCCAAGGGCTTGGTGAAGATATCTGCCAATTGCTCTTCAGTGTTGACGTGTATGATATCAATATCTTCCTTTGCAACATGATCTCTGAGAAAGTGATGACGAATTTCAATGTGCTTTGTCTTCGAGTGCTGAACTGGGTTGTTGGCGATCTTGATGGCGCTTTCGTTGTCGCAGTAAAGAGGCACTTGCTTCAGATGAATGCCATAGTCCTTGAGAGTTTGCTTCATCCATAGAAGCTGAGCGCAGCAAGATCCAGCAGCAATGTATTCAGATTCAGCAGTGGAGAGGGATACACAGTTCTGTTTCTTTGAAGACCAACATACAAGTGATCGTCCCAGAAAGTGACATGTGCCTGATGTAGACTTCCGATCAACCTTGTCACCAGCATAATCAGCATCCGAGAATCCAACCAGATCAAACTCTGAGCCCTTTGGATACCATAACCCTAGAGTTGGGGTGTGAGCCAAATATCGAAGAATTCGCTTCACTGCTAAGTGATGCGACTCCTTTGGTGCCGCTTGAAATCGAGCACACATGCAAACACTAAGCATAATATCTGGCCTAGATGCACATAAATAAAGCAAAGAACCAATCATGGAGCAGTACACCTTTTGATCGAACTCTTTACCATTGCCGTCTGGACCCAGATGATATTTGGCTGGCATTGGTGTTGTGAAGCCTTTGCAGTCTTGCATACCGAACTTCTTTAGGCAATCTTTGAGATACTTCTCTTGAGATATGAAGATGCCATTGCGTTGTTGCCGTATCTGAAGTTCGAGGAAGAACTTCAGCTCCCCCATCATAGACATCTGATATTGCTCTTGCATCATATATCCAAACTCCTCACTGTACTTCTGATTGGTGCAGCCGAAGATAATGTCATCCACATATATTTGGCACACAAACAATTCACCATCATATGTCTTCGTGAAGAGAGTGGGATCTAGGGAGCCAGGCATGAAGCCTTTGCTCTTCAGGAAGTATTTGAGTGTGTCATACCAGGCCCGAGGGGCTTGTTTGAGGCCATACAATGCCTTATTGAGCTTGTAAACCATGTCAGGATGTTTTGGATCTTCAAACCCAGGTGGTTGTGCAACATACACTTCTTCTTCAATCTTGCCATTGAGAAAGGCACTCTTCACATCCATTTGATATAAAAGTATGTTACGATGATTTGCATAGGCCAGCAGTATACGGATGGCTTCAAGTCTGGCCACAGGAGCAAATGTTTCATCGAAGTCAATGCCTTCCACTTGAGTACATCCTTGAGCAACGAGACGAGCTTTGTTTCTGATAACTTGACCATGCTCATCTTGCTTGTTGCGGTATATCCATTTGGTGCCTATTATGTTATGCTTCCGTGGATCAGGACGCTTAACCAATTCCCATACATTGTTCAGCTCAAACTGATGAAGCTCTTCTTGCATTGCTTGAATCCATTCAGGTTCCATAAAGGCTTCTTCAACTTTCTTGGGTTCTGAAATTGAGACGAATGCGAAGTGCCCACAGAAATTTGCCAGTTGAGTTGCCCTTGAACGAGTGAGTGGACCAGGTGCATTGATGCTGTCAATTATTCTGTCAATCTGCACTTCATTGGCAACACGAGGATGTACAGGGCGAAGACTTTGCTCTTGCTGATCTGTGTTGTCGTTGGGAGGAATGTCTTCAGGTTGAGCATTGTCTTCATATGGATCAGGTGCTGAGATGATAAGTTCTTCTTCAGGATGAGCTTCAGAAGGTATAATCTCTCCAGTTCCCATAAGCTTGATTGATTTACTAGCTGGAACTTCATCTAGCACATTTGGCAGTTGCTCTCTTTGTGAACCATTGGTCTCATCAAACCGCACATCCACTGTTTCAACCACTTTGTAGTGAAAGAGATTGAAGACTCTGTAGGAGTGCGAATCCTTTCCATATCCAAGCATAAAACCCTCATGTGCTTTTGGTGCAAATTTTGAGGTGTGGTGTGGGTCCTTTATCCAGCATCTTGCGCCAAATACTCTGAAGTAACTGACATTTGGCTTCTTGCCAGTTAGAAGTTCATAAGATGTCTTGTTCAGAAGCTTGTGAAGAGAAACACGGTTGATTGTATGGCATGCAGTGTCAATGGCTTCAGGCCAGAATTTTCTTGGAGTCTTGTATTCATCTAGCATTGTTCTGGCCATCTCAATGAGTGTTCTGTTCTTGCGTTCGACGCCGCCATTCTGCTGTGGCGTGTACGGAGCTGAGAATTCATGTGTGATGCCCAAAGTGTCCAGACATGTATCAAGGCCAGTGTTCTTGAATTCAGTGCCATTGTCACTTCTGATGTGCTTTATCTTGGCGCCATAATTGTTCATAGCTCGATTGGCGAAGCGTCTGAAGACATCCTGCACTTTAGTCTTGTAAAGGATTATGTGCACCCAAGTATATCTAGAGTAATCATCAACAATGACAAAGCCATAGAGGCAAGCAGTAGTGGAAAAAGTTGAGTAGTGAGTGGGACCAAAAAGATCCATGTGAAGCAGTTCGAAGGGTCGAGTAGTGGTCATGATTGTCTTCGAGGGATGTTTTGCCCTTGTCATTTTCCCTGCTTCACAGGCACCGCATAAGTGATCTTTCTTGAACTTGACGCCTTCGATGCCTATGACATGCTTATTCTTTGCAAGTGTGTGGAGGTTCCTCATGCCAGCATGCCCAAGCCTCCGATGCCAAAGCCAGCATTCTGAAGCTTTTGCCAGAAGACATACTGCAAGCTGTGGCCCTGCTGAGAAATCTACCACGTACAAATCATCTTTCCGATACCCTTCAAACACTAGAGACTTGTCAGATTCCATCAGTACCAGGCAACAATATTTTCCAAAAATTACAATCATGTTCAAATCGCAAAGCATTGAGACAGACATTAAGTTGAAGCCAAGGGATTCAACAAGCATGACTTTATCCATGTGTTGATCCTTTGAGATTGCAACTCTACCTAGGCCCAATACCTTACGTTTACCAGTATCACCAAATGTGATGTGGCTCTTGTCGGATGGATGTAAGGTTGAGTCCATAAAAAGACTTCTTTTGCCAGTCATGTGATTTGTACACCCACTGTCAATAATCCATTCTGAAGACTCTGAAGACGCTGGTGTCGTACCCTACAGTGCAGTTAGGGGGATAGGCTTCACGAAGAGAATTGTGAAGCAAAAACATTTGACGAACCAGTGGGTTATGAAAGCTTAGATCCAGGTTAGGACTAATAGGGAGAGTAGCATGCGATTCAGGTACGAAATACATAGTGATGCCATTCGGGCATTTGATCTTGCGCCCACAAGATTTTTAAGGTCCCCAGCAATAGCGTCAGAAGATTTAGGTTTTCTGCTGGAGACCTTTCCCTGCAAAAGAGAGTTAAGCTTTCTTAACCACCCACATCTTCAAGGATGGCTTAGAAGCAATAAGTCTAAGTGCAGCATCTGAGAATTTTGGCTTTGGAGTCCTAGCAAACAGTCTAGCAGGCGGGCAATAGTACTCATAAGAATAGGCAGAGTAGTTCTTGGTCATATGAACATGACGGTTTGAAGAACCGCTCTCATATGCCTGTGTATGGTTTCCCTGCAAAACATTTGCGTTAGTGAGACTCAGGTGAGTCCTCTGTCTGTATGAAGCCTTTGGTCTGAGGTTTGTCTTCTTCATGTGAGGTGTCATGAGGACATTCACAGGAAGATTCTCCAGACACGTTTTTGGAACCCAGATCTTCTTCATAGGCGGTCCATTCCTGCAGTTAGTACCAATGTACTTGGCAAACACTTCACCATTCTGATTTCTAAACAACTTATAGTTTGCATCAAAGGATTCATCAATGATAATTGGGTTAGCACAGGTGAAACCAGACATATTGGATGGATCTGCTGAGGATTCCTTTGCAGTAACCCATGTGGTTTTGGGGTACTGCTCAGGTTTCCAGTAAGAGCCATCAGCATTTATTTTCCTCACGAACCCAACACCCTCTTTCCTAGGGTTTCGATTCAGAATCTGCTTCTTGAGGACATCACATAATGTCTGATGTCCTTTGAGACTTTTGTACATTCCTGTTTCAAGCAATGTCTTCAACCTAGCATTCTCATCAGCAATAGCAGTGGTATCCTCAGCAGAGGGGTTAGTTACCACTTCAATAGTTGAAGATATTGCAACAGCAGTAGCAGTGGAACATTCAGCAACAGAAGTAGCATTATCACGCTCAATGCATTTAAGGCATGGTGGTTCAAATCCTTCCTGAGCGGAACTGATCTGTTCGGCGCGAAGTGACTCGTTTTCCTTTTGAAGATCTTCATGAGCCGCTCTCAATTTCTCAAGATCTTGCTTCCTTTGAAGATAATCATAGGAGAGCTTTTCATGAGTTGTTGAGAGAGTATCATGACGATCTTCAAGTTCCTGATACTTAACGTGAAGATTTTTATGTCTTCAATTAAGGATTCAGATCGAGTCATTTCAGCACCCAACAGATCATCGCTTCTATCTAACAGTTTTTGAATATGTTCCATGGCTTTCTGTTGTTCAGTTGCAATTTTAGCAAGTGTTTTGTAGCTGGGTTTTGAATCACAATCAGAATCATCGTCACTGGATGTTTGATAGTGAGTAGTGCGTGTGTTTACCTTGGGACCGCGTGCCATGAAGCAGTAGGTAGGGGTGGAGTCGTCCTTGTCATTTGCATCGGTGTTGGTGATGAAGTCATTGTCTTCAGTGTTGAAGATGGACTTGGCGACGTAAGCTGTAGCCAGACTCGCAATGCCAGAATCAGATTCCTCCTCAGACTCCACCTCTGCCTCCTCAGAAGCAGACTCCTCCTCTGAATCCATTTCCTTGCCAACAAACGCACGAGCCTTGCCAGTTGAGCTCTTCTTGTGTGATGAAGACTTTGAGGAAGACTTGGAAGAAGACTTTGAGTATTTCTTCTTCTTCTTCTTATCGTCAGAGTCATATTCCTTGCTCTTCTTCTTTCTGTTCTCATTGTCCCACTGTGGACACTCAGAGATGAAGTGTCCAGTTTTCTTTCACTTGTGACATGTTTTCTTCTTGTAGTCATGAGCAGAAACTTCATCATTCCTTGAGCTTGATCGTGAAGACTTTCTGAAGCCTTTCTTCTTGGTGAATTTCTGGAACTTCTTCACTAGCATTGCAAGTTCCCTTCCAATGTCTTTAGGATCATCAGAACTACTATCAGATTCTTCTTCAGACGAGGACACATCTTTTGCCTTCAAGGCACGAGTTCGCCCATAGTTTGGACCGTAGATATCTCTTTTCTCAGAAAGCTGAAACTCATGTGTGTTGAGCCTCTCAAGTATGTCAGACGGATCGAGTGTCTTGAAGTCTGGACGTTCTTGAATCATTAGGGCTAGGATGTCAAACGAACTGTCAAGTGATCTCAGCAGCGTCTTGACGATTTCATGTTTGGTGATCTCAGTGCCGCCGAGGGCTTGAAGCTCATTCGTGATGTCAGTGAGCCGGTCAAATGTGTGCTGGACATTCTCATTGTCATTTCGCTTGAAGCGGTTGAAGAGGTTGCGAAGAACACTGATTCTCTGATCTCTCTGGGTTGAGATGCCTTCATTGACTTTGGAGAGCCAGCCCCAGACCAGCTTGGATGTCTTCAAGGCACTCACACGGCCATACTGTCCCTTGGTCAGATGACTACAGATGATATTCTTGGCAGTAGAATCCAGTTGAGTGAACTTCTTGACATCAGCAGCAGTGACACCTTCTCCAGCCTTGGGAACGCCGTTTTCGACGACATACCATAGGTCGACGTCAATGGCTTCAAGATGCATGCGCATCTTATTCTTCCAGTAGGGATATTCAGTTCCATCGAAGACGGGGCACGCAGCGGAGACTTTGATTATCCCTGCAGTCGACATAGCTAAAACTCCAGGTGGTTAAACCGAATCACACAGAACAAGGGAGCACCTTGCTCTGATACCAATTGAAAGTGCGTTATATCGACTAGAGGGGGGGGGGGTGAATAGGCGATTTTTATGAAAGTCTTCAAAACGTGAAGGTTATGAAGACAAACAGTACAGATATGCCTATCACTTAAGCAGCGGAAGTTAGATTACACTAGGCAAGACATGGTCTAGTATTCAATAGAGTGAAAGCACAAGACAAGTAGCTGCAGTGTAATAAGGATCAGCTAGGAAGAAGTTATGAAGCCAAACAAATCATACAGTTATGTTGTGAAGACAGAAGATAAAGCAAGCATGCAATGGCTTCACAATGTGTAACAGTAAGTAAAAGGAAGTGAAGATGAAACCAGTGACACGCTGAAGACAATGATTTGTTGGACCAGTTCCAGTTGCAGTGACAACTGAACGTCTGGTTGGAGCGGCTAGGTATTTAAACCAAAGGACACACAGTCCCGGACACCCAGTCCTGAACACGCAGCTCAGGACACCCAGTCCTCACCGTTTTCTCCTTGAGCTAAGGTCACACAGACCTCGCCCAATCACTCTGGTAAGTCTTCAAGGTAGACTCCCAAACCTTCACAGACTTCATTCACCGGCAATCCACAATTTCTCTTGGATGCTCAGAACGCGACGCCTAACCGGCTGGAGGATGCACAGTCCTCAAGTGTAATAAGTCTTCAGATCACTCAGACAAGAAGACTTAAGTGATGCCCAATTTACTCTGGCTCTGGGTGGTTAGGGCTTTTCTCCTCGCTAGGAATTTTCTCTCAAAGGCTTCGAGGTGGGTTGCTCTCAAACGACAAAAGCCGTGCACTGAAATCTGAGCAGCCAACCGTTTATGGTTGTAGGGGGTGGACTATTTATAGCCACTGGGCAACCCAACCTGATTTGTTCGAAATGACCCTGGGTCACTAAGGAACTGACATGTGTACCAATGGTCAGATTTCAAACTCACACGGCAACTTTACTTGGGCTACAAGTAAAGCTGACTTGTCCGACTCTGGACAAGATTTGCTCTCATAGTCTTCGCTCGAAGATATAGGTTTTGAATTAGGCATCACTTCAGTCATTCTGACTGGTTCTCTTGGACCCCACTTAACAGTACGGTGGTTCCTATGACTCAACACAAATGAAATAAAACTACGAAGGATCTAAGTCTTCGAGTTCCATAGGCTTCACGTGGTGTCTTCTCTTGTCATAGTCTTCAATGTGAATATCTTCATATACCACCATTGTCTTCAATGTCTTCGTACATTTTTAGGGGTCATCTCTGGTAGTAAAACCGAATCAATTAGGGACTTCTACCTGTGTTATCCTGCAATTCTCACAAACACATTAGTCCCTCAACTAGGTTTGTCGTCAATACTCCAAAACCAACTAGGGGTGGCACTAGATGCACTTACAAAGCCTTCTGTAGACGTGGTCGGAGTCGAGGCTGAAGTAGACGCTGGAGCTGGTGGAACTGAGGCTGTAGCTGGTGCAGAAGTGATGGCTCTGCTGTCAGCAATTGGCACTGCAGACGACCTCGGACCTCGTGGCACTCTGGCAAAGGTATCAGTTGTAGTCTTGCCTCTCTTCTCCTGCATGTCATCTTGGAGCTGCTCCACTACAGTCTGAATCTCTGTCACCTTGATATCCAAGTCATAGAACCTTTGTTCTACGGTCCTCTCTAGGCTTGCCTAGTTCTGAGTTAGGGTGGCTAATCCTTTCTCAATCCGCAGGGTGGATGCAATCAGGTAACCAAGCTGCTCTTGTTTGGTTTTCAAGAAATATCCAGATGCCTCCTCTTGAGTTGGCATCTTGGCAGCTTTCTCCTTCCTTGCCTTCTCCTTCTTGGCTTGTGCTTGTGCTCAAGATGGTTCATTCTCAGTCATAACAACTTGATTATCTTCAAAGTCTGGACGGATGGGCAGGTGTTCCTTGTCCAGTAAGTATATGCCCGTGCCCATCTTGGAGTTAATGAGCTCCTGAATTTGTGGGGCATACCCACAGCTCCTCTTCTGGTCTGCTGCAGTCCTCTTGATGGTCTCTACCATGAGGCTCATCACCTTGAACTTCTGTGGCACATCAAAGATATGTAGCAAATTGATCGCATGGCCTCTGATCATCTTGTGATCACCTGACTTGGGCAACAAGGTGTGCCTCAGTATCCAATTGATGGTTGGCAGCCCTGACAGAAGATAGTGTACTGAGCCAAACTTGAAAGTGTCAAGTGATTCATTTGGAATCTCCTTGTACATGTTTGACATTGAGTTGTGGTCCATCTTC
The DNA here is from genome assembly GCA_034509565.1 of Triticum monococcum. NCBI lineage: Eukaryota > Viridiplantae > Streptophyta > Magnoliopsida > Poales > Poaceae > Triticum > Triticum monococcum. Next base: position 706,901,383 of record CM067847.1, read on the forward strand.
TTCTTGGCATAGATATCCAAGTCATCCTCATGCTCTTGTGGGGCATTGATCAGCTGAGCCCATTCAGTAACTGTAGACTGGTACCTCGTACCCTCAGACATCCAAACAATTCTCCCATCTGAATAAAAATGTGCGGTGGAGTAGAACTGCATGATGAGTTCCTCGTTCCACTTTGTGAGCTTCTGCCCAACAAAGTCCTCTACTCCACATACCTTGAAGCTGTCCTGCACTCCAGGGTAGTACTCTTCGTTGTCCTTGATGTATTGCCAATCAACCCATCTCATATCACATACAATTGGCTTCTTATCTAACAGCACTGTCTTATAGAAGTCCTGCTGTTCCTTGGTGTGAAATCTGTAGTCCACAGCAGTCCTCCTCCTTGAAGCATACGGATCTGCTTCTCTCCACTTCCGGAGCCCTAAATCTCTCCTGAGCTTCATGTCCTCAGCCACAGGATGAGCATCGTTGTGGTCTGGGATCTTGGGCTTGAGTTTTCTAAGAACTTGCTCTTCATCATCTTCTGCAATGCCAGGCACTGGGGCCTTGTTCTTCTCAGCAGCTGGGATGCTTCTTGTATTCCTCTTTGGCTTTGGCTTTGGAGCTGGCTTGGCCTGGGAAGCAGCTGCCCCTGATCTTATGGCATCACCCATCAGCTTGGATGCCTTTGGTGCTGGTGCAACAACTTCTTCTTCTTCCTCCTCATCTTCCATGATGGAAGCCTTTCCAAGCACTCTGGTTATGGTCTTCTTGACCCTTTCCTTTCTTTTCTTGCCTTCAGCAGCAACTGGCTCTATGGGAGTGGGCTTCTTAGTTGAAGCTCTGGCCTTTGACATAGGCTGCCTGCCTGCTGGCCTTTTGATCTTTAGCCCTGGCTTTGTGCCCTGTGCTGGCTCAACTCTCTTGGAAGTTGCTTCCTCTTCTGCCACATAGTCCTCATCCTCTGATTCTAAGGTTCTCTTCTTTCTCTGTCTTGTGGCAGCTTTTGGCAGGTTGCTAGGAGTACTTCTGCTGCCATCATCTGAAGAACTTGAGGGACTAGTGCCCTCACTCATCTGCACTTGCTGCTCTGACAAATTCTGGCTATCACTTTGATCAGACATGTTGCAAACTCTGACTGCTGACCCTGTGAATAGGTTATAGTTGAGATAGAGTGGATGAGCATCACAAAATGCAGAGATTTTTGCAAAAGAATAATTCAAAAACAGAGTTTTAGTTTCCCACTGAAATCATCTCGGATCTACCGATTTTTAAACTCGGTGATACCGAAGCAGTTTTGGCACCTGAACTAGTGAACTCGGTCAGACCGAGTCACAGTTCGGTGGCACCGAGACTGCTAGGGTTTCACAAAGTTCCAAAATCGGTCTCACCAATAAGTAATTCTCGGTCAGACCGAGTCTCACTTGTGCAATGGCATAAGCCAAATCGGTGGGATCGAGTTTTTCAACTCGGTGCGTCCGAGATGGTTTCGGCGGAAACCTAACCCTAAAGTTTTTGAATTAAACCTAATCTATGAGTTCATTAACTGGATAGAAGTGTTTCAAACGTGGCAAGAATCATGATGATCACAATGTGCTAAGAATCGGATTGGGGAATAGCACAAAGATCGAGTCCATACCCTAGTTCGGCGGAGACTCGCTACGGCGGCAACGGCAGGGTTGATTCCCATTGATGGTGACGAAGACCAGCGACTGGAGGCGGCTGGTGGCGAGGAGACGATCCGGAGACCACGTTGGCAGAGCAGGCTATCGCGCGGGCGAAGGGGTTCGTAGAAATTTCCAAATTTTTCCCGTGACTATATATAGCCCGACCCTGTCGGTGTGACCGAGTGGAACAACTCGGTGTGACCGAATGGTTCAAATCGGTTGCACCGAGATAGAAAACCTAGATAAACTTAATGATCTCGGTAGGACCGAAAGTAGGATATCGGTCAGACCGAGAATCACAAAGAGGTTTTGGAAGTTTAACTCTATGACGAATCGGGGACTCCGAGTGCTCCTCACACAGAGTGGTTCGAATCTGACTTGATCAAATTTTGTGATGTAGCATGAATAGAGTTTGAGACGAGAAAAGCATAGATAGCTAGAGGAGGTTCTTAGGCATTCTTGTCCATCCACTTGGCAAAAGGAAATAAAACCAAACAATCAAAACAGCAAGTGGATGTCCTCGAATGAGTAAAATATGCAACCAACATGCTCACACAATAAGATGGCAAATAAAATATGTGACAAAGCATGCACAACCAATTCTAGCATCTATCAAGCAATTTGCGATGACTAGGTCATCTATATATGAGTATATTGACTTAGGAGTCAAGTGAGAACACTTGATCATAGGTCATACTCATCGTTTAAGCTCAAGTGGGGTTGCCACTTTTACATAAAGCATTGTTGTGTTCACATCTTTAGAGTTGCTTTAGCTCAAGTCTTAGAGTAAAGCTCCCCCTAGATGTGATATCCCCCCTAAGAGGGATGAACTAACCTTGGGTTTTGTCGATGATGACTTCATGTAGATGTTGAAGATGTGGATGCTCAATGTTGATGTAGATCACTTGGAGTTATCCATTTGAGTGAATTGCACTTTCAATACCTACATGGGTTAGTCCCACAAGGAACAAACAAGGATATCCATAGACATAGAGTGATGCGCACACAAGATGATGTCCATGAAAACTTTTAGGTTACCTTGTCCCTTGTCTTACCAACAAGAGGGTTTGTGACTCCTTGAACTAGTGCAAGATGTGGAAGTTGATTGCACTTGTTCTTGCCAAAATGATAAGAGTGAAGTATGTTGGTGGAGTCACCCTCAAGAACTCTCTAGTTCTTCTTCTTTTGGATCCACACCATCTTGATGGGAACCCTTGGAGTTGTAGTCGTACTTGATGAAGTGGAACTTGATGTGGTCTTGGGAATCCACTTGACTAAGGTCTTAGGAGCTTCTTCAAATGCATCGATTTCCTCTTAAAGCTTGTCCTTGCCTTTTTGCTTGTAGCCTTGTGGTGGAAGATCATCTTGAGCTTGTGTTCCCTTGAAGGAAGTATCATACTTCTCTTGTTGAGGAACAAACTTTGTCTTGGGGTATTTATCTTCTTCCCACTCAACTCCATTGGCATTGAACTTTCGTTCAAAACCAAGACCTTGATTCTTCCGGTGCATTCCTTGCTTGCGCACAATTTCCTCGAATTGCTTACTCCCGGCAAGGCTTTTGTACACTCCTTTCTGTATAATTCCCTTCAATAAGCTATTTTATTGCTCAAGTGTAACTTGGCTAAGAGAATCATTAGTGGAATCAAGAGAACTACTAGAAGCAACAATATTTGATTTAGCATGATCATTGTTACTACTAGAGGAAGAATCTTTCTTGTTCTTGTTACTAGACTTGACTTGAGGCATGTAAGTGGATAAGAGTAAATGCTTGGCAATGTAAGAATAACTTTTCTTGTGGAGATCATCATTGATTGCTTTTAAAAACTCATGCTCTTGCTCAAGATTGAGCTTTTCAAAGCGTAACTTCTCATGAGCTCTTAAAAGTTCTCGATGATCTTCGAAGATAGTTTCATGAGCTAACTTAAGAGTGTTTAGTTCTTTAGTTAGAGCCTCAATCTTCTCCTTATCATTGTCATTCGTTTTATCTTGATTAGCATGATTAATTGACGTTTCATCATAGTATTCATCACTAGAGTTGTCAACGAGCAAATCATCATCACCTAACAAGTCATCTTCATCACTATTAAAATCAACATACTCGGGGTGTGTTACCTTAGGACCTTTGGCCATGAAGCATATTCCAATTCCTTCTTTTGGTGAGTCAAATATGTCGTAGGAGTTGGTTGACACAAGTGGTAGACCGGCAACACCTTCATCTTAAGTATCTTCAGAGTCGGAGTGATAACTTCTCTCGGAGTGGTTGTCGGAGTCGGAGCCGGATACCCATTCACCAACATGTGCTTGATGTCTTCATTTTGTGTAGCTCTGATTTTTCCTTCCTTTCCGAATCCTTGCTTCTCCGTGAGTATCTTTGTTCATAACAATCATCTCTACTCCTTCTCTCTCTTGGTGGTGATTCTTTGCTTCTTCTTTTTGGAGAGTCTTCTCTTCTCTTGTAGGGAGCCGTACACTCATTAGAATAGTGTACGGGTCTTCCACAATTGTAGCAGTTTCGCTCTCGACTAGAAGATCTTTTGTTATTGTAGGACCTTGACTTGGAGCTTCTATCTTTGCTTCTACTCTTGTAGAACTTGTTGAAGTTCTTCACCATTAAGCTCAATTCTTCATTGAAGTTTTGTTTCTCACTTGATGATGTAGGGGCTTCACATGAGGCTTTGTAGGCACCACTTGATTTGTTGTGAAGTTCCTCTTTATCCTTAAGTGACATCTCATGAGCAACAATTCTTCCAATCACCTCCGTTGGCTTGAGATCTTTGTAATTGGGCATCATTTGGATCAATGTGCACACGGTATCATATTTTCCATCCAAGGCTCTTAGAATCTTCTTGATGATGAATCTATCGGTCATCTCTTCACTCCCTAAGCCGGCAATCTCATTTGTGATGAGAGCAAGCCTAGAGTACATTTCAGCGACACCTTCACCATCCTTCATTTTGAACTTGTCAAGTTGACTTTGAAGCACATCCAACTTGGATTCCTTGACGGAGTCGGTACCTTCGTGCATATCAATCAAAGTGTCCCAAATTTCCTTTGCATTCTCAAGACGGCTGATTTTGTTGAATACTTCGGGGCACAATCCGTTGAAGAGAATATCACAAGCTTGAGCATTGTATTGCAACATCTTCAACTCATCCGTGGTAGCTTCACGGTTTGGTTCTCTCCCATCAAAGAAGTCACCTTGCAAACCAACACACACAATAGCCCAAACGGCGGGGTTATGTCCAAGAATATGCATTTTCATTTTATGCTTCCAACTAGCAAAATTTGTACCATCAAAGTAAGGACCTCTACGGTGATAATTTTCCTCGCTAGACGCCATATTCTCCTAGGTTGTGAAACCAAGGCTATGACCACCAAAAGCTATGGAAATCAAAGCAAATGGAGACCAAAGCTCTGATACCACATGTGGGATCGAAAGTATGTCTAGAGGGGGGGGGGTGATTAGACTACTTGACCAAATAAAAACTTAACCTTTTCCCAATTTTAGTTCTTGGCAGATTTTAGCTATTTTAGGACAAGTCAAGAAATCATCACACAATTCAAGCAAGCATGCAAAGAGTATATTGGCAGCGGAAAGTAAAGCATGCAACTTGCAAGAATGTAAAGGGAAGGGTTTGGAGAATTCAAACGCTATTGGAGACACGGATGTTTTCCCGTGGTTCGGATAGGTGGTGCTATCCTACATCCATGTTGATGGAGACTTCAACCCACGAAGGGTAACGGTTGCGCGAGTCCACGGAGGGCTCCACCCACGAAGGGTCCACGAAGTAGCAACCTTGTCTATCCCACCATGGCCATCGCCCACGAAGGACTTGCCTCACTAGCGGTAGATCTTCACGAAGTAGGCGATCTCCTTGCCCTTACAAACTCCTTGGTTCAACTCCACAATCTTGTCGGAGGCTCCCAAGTGACACCTAGCCAATCTAGGAGACACCACTCTCCAAGAAGTAACAAATGGTGTGTTGATGATGAACTCCTTGCTCTTGTGCTTCAAATGATAGTCTCCCCAACACTCAACTCTCTCTCATAGGATTTGGATCTGGTGGAAAGAAGGTTTGAGTGGAAAGCAACTTGGGGAAGGCTAGAGATCAAGATTCATATGGTAGGAATGGAATATCTTGGTCTCAACACATGAGTAGGTGATTCTCTCTCAGAACATATGAGTTGTAAGTGTAGATGTGTTCTGATAGCTCTCTCCACGAATGAAGAGGAGGTGGAGGGGTATATATAGCCTCCACACAAAATCCAACCGTTACACACAATTTACCAATCTCGGTGGGACCGAATCAACAAACTCGGTCAGACCGAAAAGGTAAACCTAGTGACCGTTAGAGATTTTCGGTGGGACTGACATGCAACTCGGTAGGACCGATATGGTTAGGGTTTGGGCATAACGTAATCTCGGTGAGACCGATTACACAAACTCAGTGAGACTGATTTTGGTAATTAGCTAACCAGAGAGTTGGTCAGGCAAACTCGGTGGGACCGATTTGCTCTTTCGGTGAGACCGAAAAGTTACAAAAGGGAAACAGAGAGTTTACATTGCAATCTCGGTGGGACCGATCCGCTCTTTCGGTGAGACTGAAAAGTTACGAAAGGGAAACAAAGAGTTTGCAATCCCATCTCGGTGAGATCGAGATCCCTATCGGTAGAACCGAATTGCTAGGGTTTGGCAGTGGCTTATGACAAGTGAAACTCGGTGGCGCCGGATAGAAAGAATCGGTAGGACCGAGTTTGGCTTAGGGTTTAGGTCAAATGTGGATATGGAAAAGTAGTTGAGGGTTTTTGGAGCATATCACTAAGCACATGAAGCAAGAGGCTCATTAAGCAACACCTCATCCCTCCTTGATAGTATTGGCTTTTCCTAAAGACTCAATGTGATCTTGGATCACTAAAATATAAAATGAAGAGTCTTGAGCTTTTGAGCTTGAGCCAATCCTTTGTCCTTAGCATTTTGAGGGTTCCACTTTCACATCCATGCCATGCCAATCATTGAGCTTTCCTGAAATAATCATCTTGGAATAGCATTAGCTCAATGAGCTATATGTTGTTATGAATTACCAAAATCACCTAGGGATAGTTGCACTTTCAATCGGTACAACCTCCAGGACAACGAATGGATGGCAAAGTTATATGAGTTGAGGGAAAGTGGGCTGCTGTCTATCGTGACTCGTTTGCAGCTGATGTGAACTGGACTCAAAGGAGTGAAGGTATGAATAATGTCTTCAATCAAAGATTTCGTAGGAGACTTGGTCTCTCCGAACTCCTTGTAGAATGTGAGAAGGTTTCTCATATAAGGAGTATGATCTTTTTTATGTAATCTGGTGTACCATGAATTTTAATTGATGTACTGCAGCACACTGGATTTTGTCTTCATTTACAATGTTTGAGTATTGTGCCAGTTGCAAAGTTTGATGAGTTTGTACGCCTATTTTCTAAAGAAGTTATAGAATTTATGAACTGGTGTATTAGAATACAAGTACTTTCCAATTCCTTGTCTAAATGGTTGTCAGATTTCATACTAAAAAATGAGTCTCACACTGAAGTTTAGGCCTACTCAAGGACAGTAGAAAAAAATAGCACCTTCGCTACAGTATATAGCAAATCAAAGAAACATGAAGAAATATTCAGATTTTTTTAAACACATCCAGCAAAATGAAGATTTTATATTATCCATATGAATTTGATAGGAAAAGATACATTGTATACTAATTAGTACATTGTCAGGGAGAGCAATCAGCTATAGGTTGGTACAATAGTTGTCATGAATTCAACATCAAATTTGCAAGATTTGACATTCCTAGTCTAAGTATACTCCATCAGCAACCATTGCGTCTTCTTCAACAGTTTTCTCAGCAGCTGTGTTGTTCCAGCAGTATACTTGAGGGTCTTCGGATAGAAGAACGATGGTGGAGTGTGGCTGTTGCGTGAGTAGGTGACCTCCTGTTCGCTCTTCGTTCCCTCATGTTGATGCCTAACACAACTTTGCATTTCGGTTAAGATTCTGGGCATCTTGCACCTGTACAAGGCATCATCCTTGTTCGAAGCACCAATGTTGTGCAACCCCATCTTGACTGGAGCTCTCCCAGCAGCAATCCAATTGACTCTAGTCTTGTACAGACAGTAAATAAGATTCAATTTCCTTGCCCTCCACTTCTTCGGATTGTAGCAAAGAGATACAACTACCTGGGTTAATCACAAGTCCAAGACCCTGCATTAGCAATTATCCATACAAGGCTGACAAAACAATTCAGTACATGTAAATCATCATGTCAAAAAGGAGGCACATGATTACACTATCAATTGATATGGCATCAGCCGGTAAATCAACAATCAATTGATATGGCATCAGCCGGTAAATCAACAATCCATACGACACATGTGTAGGATGATGGACAAAATCATGCCTACAAATTATGAATGGTTCACAATTCTAAATTGAATGGCTAATTAGGTACTCTATCTCTTTTCTTTTCAGACTTGAAGAGATTTATTGATCATTAATCAGGATTAGAATCAAACTACAAAGCATCAGCTACAATTTTTGGAACAAAGTTCATCTAAGGGAATCTACGTCTACTACTACTAAGTTGCTTGGCATAAAGATGTACCAAAGCACTGCACGGAAGGAGGAGAGCTGGCCGGGGAAATTACATCTTGCGTACGCGAGTTTGGGCCACGGGCGGCCTTGGCGGATGCGACTCCAGGGACCGGCGGGGGCAACTCCCAGCGGTGGCGTGGAGTCAAGGCAACTCCCGGCGGCGGCGATGCGATTCCCAGTGGCGGGCGCGGAAGCGAATCCTGGCGGCGGCGGCGGCAGCGGCGGCGGATCGGCTATGTGCGCAGAGTCTAGGAGTCGGGATCGAATGCTCTGTTCTGTGCGAATCGAGCCGCTGTAGAGGGAAGGAGCCGAGCCGCGCGAGTCGAGGGCGGCGCTGGTGTGCCGATTGGAGCCGAGCTGCGTATCGCCTGGGCAAAATTGAGGACACCGTGCGATTGTCCAGCTATACACGTGGCAGCAGATGACGTCCGGGTTGCAAAGGATAAGGTTTGCAACCGGTATGCACGGAATTTTTTTCCCCACATTATGACCGAATGCTGATACTCTAGGAGTGCTTGGGACTTAATGGCATTTTGGCTATCCTGCCCACAAATTCAGCATTTGGAATGGGTGCACCAGCAATGCTAGACCCTCGTAAAACTATGTGAGGATTTTACATAAAGAGTGATGTGGAGATAGTTAATTGGATAAGGGTTAGTGGCTGGGGCCCACCCCGGTTGAACTCAGGGGGCAGAAAAGTTTAACTAAGTAAGATTACGTAACAACCCGTAGGATGTACCTAGATGTAGCATTTTTGTGGGTGCACTCTGGGTCGGTTAGGGACTGGTGGTTTGCACTACCTACAACTGCCGGCCGGGGTGCCGCAAAAAGGACTTCGGTCTCTGATCTTTTTGGTAGCTTGGGAACTGCCCCTGGAAGGAATGCTAGGACCTCTGAGAGAAAAGAGTGCTCAGCTACAGCTCTCACATGCAAGATTAAAAGCGAGGTTAGCTAACCTCCACCATGAGTGTATAGGATGTGTATAGGAGTTAAAAGCACTAGGAGTCCTAGAACTTCCTGGACGGGGGAGCTGAAGGCGTGGCTGGAGGTGCTCCGCGCCGGCACCGACGGGCTGGCGTGCCAGCTGGACGACTTCCTGGACGACATTGTGGAGGGCCGCAAGGAGCTCTCCGACCTCTGCAGCCACTGACGACCGAACCGACCATTGACCGTCCGACCCGATCGATGAACCGACGATGGTGATGATGGTGGTTCCTGTTGCCTGCTTGCCTGGCAGCAATGTGTGGTGGTCGTGTACAAGTAAAGCAATGCTGCTCCGGTCCATAAGTGGCAGCAGTACGTAGTCGTAGGCGTCTTTTGCAGTGCCGGTCCGGTCTGGGGATCGTGGAGTGGAGTGGAGCGTCACAGCGTTTTGGTCAGGTCATCAGCGTGGAGTGGAGTGGAGTGTCGCAGCGTTTTGCCAACACTAGACAGAAAATAGCAACATAGTAAACTGCCATAAGCAAGGGCAAGTTTGACCCTTCTTCAGGTCGCTACTCTTCAGGTCCGAGCACCCCGGCTCCACCGCATACCCATCGCTCATGGAGGCGTAGACCAGGTAGTAGAGGATCCCGAACAGCCACACGGAGAGGGCCATGATCCACTGGTTCACGGGAGGCGGAAGCAGCGACGGGGCGGCCTTCTCCGACATGACGGCTTGCTTGGCGGCGGCGGCTTGTTGGATGGCGGCGAGGAGGAGAGCAGAGAGCAAGAACAGAAAGGGGGTTGGCCACGACGAGTGGCAGGGGGCTATTTGCAAAAACGCGCACTGACCAGCTCGGGCACGAGGAGTCCAGTTGTCATGCTGTGATTGGTCCGAGACCAAAGTTGCACATATGGTGCAAGTTTTATGACTGGGTAGGATCATTTTACAAGTTCTAAGACCAAATCATCACATCCTGAGCAAGTTTTAGGACCCTAGTGCTTTTAACTCGATTTATAGCGTACAGGTTTCTCACCAAGTTTTGATTTTCCTTTTTACTGTACTTGATCCGCTGTGATCTCGTGCTTGTATTTCTCTGCTATATTTATAGAAATGGGGCAATCTGTGCCCGTTCGTTCAATAAAAAAAACTAATTGCTGCACAACCATGTTATCCAACCTCACACAGCTGATGCATCCTTCAACACCGTCACTCAGAGCTTTGACTGCTACGCTTCTTTTGGTATATTATAATAATGTGTCTTCATTTTATTTCATTTTAAAGTTTTTAAACCGTCTTTTATATGTTTCCTCACCTAGGTCCAGCACCTTGCAACTAGAAGACTAATTTCTTATCTACTAGAAAAGGAAGTTAGTCCCAATTATTATGTCATCATTAATCATTAAAATGACATCAGCCTTATGCCGAGGTAAATCATATTATTACTAATTAATGCAAAGTTGCAGCCACCCCTCAAAATTTTATTTTGCAGAGTTGCAGCCCTTGTGACCATGGAATCAAACTGTTACACCTTGTATAAATTATTATCAAAAATAATAAAAAGCCAACCTACTCTATATAATGTTAATTAATGTCCAAGATATCACTCTTTTTCCTGTCACTGCTAGACTATTGGTCGCATTTCGGAAAATCTACAGGCGGTGACGGAAGAGCTGATTCCAGTGTTGGCCCGTCTTCTATGATGAACACAGTCGCCATTCCAATCAGACACATGAAGCTCGTAGTGGCAATGCATGTAGCCTTCACACATTATGAACAAAAAAAAATCAGTCACCAAGAAAATACACGGATCTAGCAATCCACTCTAGGATTTTGCAACATTCAGATTAGGAAAGAGTACGAAATCATCATGAACTAAAGCACCAAAGGTGCAGTGCTCCTGTTGGATCTGTATCCAAGAACAACAAAATAAGAAGACGCCCCTTATGGATCCGTATCAGAAAAACAAAAACAAACTATAATTCAAGAACAAGCAAGAGATAATCCTATGGTTCTCGCTCATTTTCCCTAGCATAACATATGGCATCAGAAAAACATAGTATAGAGGCGCAGAACATATGGTATCAACTAAATCACGTTGACAAATGTTTTGCAGCAAGTACACATAACATGGACATTGTTGAGAAAAAGGGACTAAAGGTTCTAGATTGCCATACTGAGTAGAATGTGTCAAACATCTGCGGCAAAGGAGATTAACAATATAATCCAAAACCTCATCATCATGGTGTTGCTAGAAGAAAGTTGCTTCTCTATCTTTTATCAAAAAACCTATAGAGCAACAGAGAAATTAAAATCTATCCTGAAATTTTAATGGAATGAATAGACTGAAAATAACATTCCATGATGTCTCAAGTAAATAAGAAACAATTAGGTCCAACATCTTTAAAAAAAATACATTTGTAGGGACAACATGTATGCTTTAGTGGTAACACTGAATTAGTATTTTTGCTAAATAAATGGCTAACCTGTATTTCTGAAGGAGATGCATCCATGCACTGGGAGAGAACATTTATATGCGCCTCTGAACTTAAACTATAATCCTCAGTAGCTTTTATTCATACAGTTATATTAAGGAAGCCTCCAACAAAAAAAGAAGAAGATAAGTCTCGCAGCGGTAGAGGCAAGGAAAAGCGCGGACAAATCAAGCATGTGTCATGCTTTGCTATAATATCAGATGACTGACCAGTGACAACTAGTTAAACTCCAACATTGGTTACCAATGAATCAACGCGGTCCTTTGGCAGAAAAGGAACCTTACTCTTTTTTTAAGTAAGTACGGAGTAGATGTATTTTACTTATCAATGAAATGATACATAATGAAGCTAAGATAAAAAAGTAATATGCAATCTTTATGATCCATATCGAGCCTGGCCCGCCCTCCTGAAAAAGTGGATCGACCTCCTCTGCCGCTCCCGCGGGCGACAAGGGAGGCCTCCCGCCGCCGCCGGTCCCCGTCCCCCCTCTTCCTTCCGTCCCCTCGCCGCCGCCCAGGCGCGCCGGCCGGCGAAGCTTGCCTGGCGTGGGCGGCGGCGGGACGCCTCTCCCCTTCGTCATTTGGCTGGCACGGGACGACTAGATCGATGGAAGGCGCTGGGCTAGCGTGGGGCACGACGGCGTGGCAGCTGGCGCTCCTGGCGGCGGTGTGCGGTCGGCGCGACGACGCTATGGTGGCGTTCTCGCGGCGCGGTATGCGGCTGCGCCGCCATTGATGGGGCTCGTTGGTTTCGCTCTGGCGGCCAGCGAGGGTTGGATCCCGGGGCGGCGACCCCGGACGGCGATGCAGCGGCCGCGATGGTGGACAATCTGTGCACAAGACGCTTGATGGAGGCCATTGGAACAGATCTGGGTGAAGACCTGCTCGCGGCTCCTGCCGAGGCCAGCGATGGCGACACTTTTCGGTGTCGTTTCCTTGTTGAAGGCATCGCTGTTGAGAAGTTCCAGGCCACTATCTGCTACCTTCGAGGGAAACCCTAGATCAGTAGATCGGATGACGGTGACATTATTGTGTCGTTTTCCTCTTGTGGCGTCATTCTTGGAGGTGTACACGGGCTCGAGAGACCAGTGGACGGAATAATTGGTGGAGCGGTGCTTCATCCTGCACATTATGGTGGCGTTTCTCGGCGGCGTGGCACGGTGGAGACTCGGCGCACGATGTGTGGCGAGGGACTCGGGCAAGAGGGTGCCGTTATCAGGCGCCGTGGTGGCGTCGATGGCAGAGAGACCGGGCAAGGTGGTGCAACAGTACACACTGAAGATGGATTGGTGGCAGGTGACGGCGGCGGCCTCATATCCGGCAGGCGTCCTGGTTGAGGAGTGCACTGGACTGGTAAGTGCCCCGTACCCGGCAGGCGTCCGAGTTAGGACCTCAGGTCTTAGATGTTTAGGTTTAGCTGTGATGTCTGTTTGGTATTAGGCCCAGACTATCAGCGCCCCTTCATCAATTGGATAGGTGTAGCGACAGTTGTTGCATAGACGGTGACTTTAGTCTTACTGTTGTATCACTTTGTAAGGTCTTATAAGAATAATTAATAAAATGGCCGTATGCATCGTTCAGATGCAGAGGCCGGGGGTCCTCCTCCTTTTTTTTAAAACACAATCTTTACATATTCACGAAAAAAGAAACCGTTGACATCACATTATTCACGAAAAAGGAATACGTTGACGGGACATTATGCATCGATAGGAAGTGCCGAGATTTCAGGAATCCGTGTTTTGATACTGGTTAATGGCGCGCTTTATTTCTTGCCATGTACGTGTCGATTGTTGAGTATGTAATAACGAGGACACGAGCACCACACAATCACGTCTAGCCCTGTTTCGCGCCCGCAATGGCCAGGTCCATGAACCCGTTCCATACAGCAATCGTACTGTTGGTGCTTCTTCTCATCTGCTTTGCTAACCATGGGCAATGTAAGTACGTGCAGCTAGATAATCACCAGGCCCTATTACTACACATCAGTTAATTTCTGTTTCCTACTCCCTCCATCCCATAATTCTTATCATGGTTTTAGTTCGAACTCATATTTCTTTCTTCGGATTGGTGCATATGGTTAATTCGCCAAGTGATGGTACCAGAGTCGGAGACTAACATAAACATTGGCGGCTTGTTCTCTGTTCCACAGGCAGCAACTCGGAGCAAGGCGGGGAAAACGGCAGCAAGATCAACATACCAAACGGGCTGTGCCAAGCTAGATCCTGCGTACATATGCACGGGTGTTACTGCTGTTTGATAGACGACACCTGCCACCCTTCGCGGGACACATGCATTGAAGCCTGCGAAAACTCTTTCTCTACACGTGTTTTCCGCAGCCCTCCCATCTAATCTTTACATGCATTGCATGGCTTAATTCTGGAATAATGTGTAGTTTTTGTTGCTCGGTTGCTCCGCGATCTGAGTTTTCAAGTGTTGAGTATTGAAAGTTTTTTGTTGCGTTCCTCATCACAAAATAAATAAAAAGGTGTTGTGTTAATCTAAGCTGCGTTCGGCAACCCTCCAGTCCTCGATCACGGAGCGGAGCGGACGGAGCATCTACATAAATTACAACTGGCTGCTGCTCCGCTCCGGAACGGAGTTGCAGAGCCAGAGGGAATCCGAACATGCTTCTATATTCATTACTGACTGGTTTAGTTTCCTTTTTATCTTTGTTAAAAAGAAAACCCTGAATCTAGAACGCGAATGTTCTCTTCGTGAAACTACAGCGCGACCCGGTCCAGCACCGTCCTATTGGGCAAGTGAAATCTAATTTAAAATGTTAGGTACTAGAGCACGTAAAAAAGGAACCCTCGTTTCCAAGTATATACCATATCCTCTTTGATGCTGGTATAAGGCCAACTCCAACGCATGATCTTAAATGGCCCAGACACGCCTCTTTGAACTAAACGGACACAAAACACGGCCCAACGCGCGAGAGCAAACGGATAAACGCATGTTTCTTGTCTGGTTTCAATCCATTCCTGGCTCAAATTTGGGTCACGTTTATGTCGAAACGGACAGTGCGGGCCGGGCAGGACACGGGTCCTTGTCCTCCCCTGGCCCGCCGTCGGGGACACAACCCCATTTTCTCTTCCATTGCCCCTCCCCAACCCCCGCCATCGGCCGCCACCCATCGGTACCCATTTTCCCGGCCGCTTTTCTCGCTTTCCCGCCAGGCCGCCCTAACCACGACCACACCATGCCATAGCCGGCCCATGCCCGTCTTTCGGAGGAGTTTTTTGCCGGCCTTCGTGGCTCTTTGTTGTCGCAAACGTGCGAGAGAAACTACGGCCGCAGACGACGCCCATCGACTCCAACACCTTCCGGCAGGTCCTGCATAGCCGCAGGGAGCGGCCCGCCAACGCAAACCTTGCCTACTGCATGTGAGGGGAGCTCGAGGTGCTCTTCCCGGCCGCGTCTCCACCACGATCGCAAGGTGTTTGACACTTTGCTCACAAGGTACCATGGATAGTGGGGATGAGTATTTTTTCCACAACTTCATTTGTTCATTGGATGATTCGTCCTTGGATGACGAAGACCTTGTGGTGGCTGCATTGGTCATCAATGACCACACTGCTAGGCAGCGGCCTCGTGTCAGGGGATCAATCTCGGGTCATGCTCTGGCCTTGAACCGCATAATAGGGAGACCTCCTCTATGTTGATTACTTTGAGAATGGGCCGCTCTTCAAACCACATCAATTCCGCCGCTACTTCCATATGGCTAGACATGTGTTCAATCGTATTCGGGAGGGAGTGGTAGCATATAACCCATACTTTGAGTGCAAAGAGGATGCCATTGGCAAGCTTGTCTTCTCCTGTTATTAGAAATGCACTTTGGCTATTCGCATGCTTGTGTATGAAATTCCAGGCGATCTTGTGGATGAGTACGTGCGTATGACTGAGTCCACATGCCTCCTATCAATCTACAATTTCTTCATGGCTATGGTTGCAATGTTTGGCCCTAAGTACCTGAGAGAGCCAACTATCACGGATACAGAGAGGTTGTTGGTGATCATTGCTGATAGGGGCTTTCCAGGCATGCTTGGTAGCATAGATTGTATCACTGGAAGTGAAAGAATTGTCCATTTGCTTGGCAGTGACAGTATAATGGGCAGTCGATGTCATATTAGAAGCGGTGGCTTTACAAGATCTGTGGATATGTCATTTTTTCTTCGGCGTGGCTGGTTCTCACAATGATATCAACGTGTTTCAGCGTTCTCTAGTGTTCGCAAGGCTTGCGGAAGGTCACTCCCCAGAGGTCAACTTTGAGATCAATGGCCACCATTACAACTAGGGATACTACTTAGGTGATGGTATCTATGCTCAATGGTCAACTCTTGTGAAGACAATACCCATTCGCAAGGAGAGAAGAGACTGTGATTTGCCCAAATGCAGAAGAGTCCTAGGAAGGATGTGGAGCGCTTTTGGCATGCTTCAATCTCGAAGGGGTATCATTCAGAACCCTACGCTGACATGGAGCATCGAGAAGCTTTGGGAGGTGCCGGCTGCTTGTGTGATCATGCACAACAAGATGGTGGAGGATGAGTGTGATGACAACATCTACAACCAAGGTTTTGTTTTTCAGGGTGAGAATATTGAGCCTGAGCACCAAGAACCGGCAACCTTTGAACAACTTGCCCAATTTCATCATGAAATGCGTGATTGGCATACCCATATGCAGCTGCAAGATGACTTGATTGAACACTTGTGTAATCACATTGGCAACTAGTAGATGTATCTATTCATTTAGTTTTTTGCATATATTGAAGACAGTTTTGATTGGGTTGTAAAACTATTTGATTATGTTCTTATTTGGACATGAGACTATTTGTTTGTAAAACTATTTGCAATGTTTGATATATTTGGTTTTTTTGCGGTGTGTTATATTTGGTTATTAACACTATTTACAATGGGTATAGTTCATAAAAGGGCCTCCAGGACGGAGGAGTATAGAGGTGACAAGCAATCAAGCCGCGACTGTCTCCTCGTAGATGCTGGTGTAGATAGACATGCGCGGTGCCAAGGACGTCGGTGTCTGGGAGGAGGGAGAGCACGTGGACGAGCCATGACACACACATAGGAGCGTTGCTATAACGTGTCTGCCATAGGACTGTAACTCTTTTTTTTGAAATAAAACGAAATTTTATTCATTAGCAATAACCAATATATCGTTTGTGAGAAATGTTACAATTTCACTAATAGGCTCCTCAAACCAAACCGAAGTCGGAAAAAATCTAGCTAATCTAGCAAGTTTATGTGCTACTTTATTTGCCTCTCTATTACAATGTTCGAATTTAGTCATGATAAAATCACAAGCATAGTGATAGCAGTCATCGAACATTGCCGCCGCCGCTCCCGCTGACTGTCCTCCGTCTTGCATTATCTCAACCACCTCCAGATTGTCAGAGTTGATGATAGGCGATTACATCCCGCCCTCTGCGCTAAATTTAGGCCAAATTTGAGAGCTAAGGCCTCCGCCATGAGAACGTCCGCACAGTAGTCTATCTTTCCATTCCCTCCTGCAATAAACCTACCTTTGTCGTCTCTCAATACTTCCCCCATCGTACCCTCCAGCAAGTCATGGTCAAAAGAGGCATCAACATTGAGTTTCACAAAGCCCCTAGGAGGACATTGCCAACCCCCCTTTTTTATGGACGCATTTGAAGATGATGCATTTACAAAATTATATGTAAGAGCTATGATTCCCATCGAGATCTGAGTCGCATTTTGAGTGAATTCCTTATGCACTAATTTCCTTCTTTCCCATCATAGATACCAAGCAGAGATAGCTACCATTTCTCAAACATTTTCGTACCCCATAATGCGCAGATCTTGATCTGGAAGGAGTAATAAGTATTCCAGTATTGCCTCCCCGGCACGATCAATCTCACAAGCTCTCTCAATAATCATATCCAACCCTAGCCTTTTCCAAACCTCCTTCACTTTTCTACATAGGAAAAGCAAGTGCTTTGTATCTTCTACACCCTGGGAGCATGTAGGACACAAGGGTGAGACCTTCATGTGTCTATTAGTGAGTGTTGCCCGACATGGAAGAGTACCATGTAGTGTCCGCCATAAAAATATTTTGACTTTAGCCGGACAAGATAACTTCCATATCTGACACCATATAGGGTTACGTGTGCTCCGTCTCATCCCGTTGGAATATTTTAGTTTGCTCCCATACTGATAGTTCCACTCCACAGAGTAAGCAGACCGTACCGGAAACAGACCATTTTTTGTATAACTCCAGGCAATAAAATCTGTCATATTATGTTGCAAAATTGGGATTGAAAGAATCCGTTGTGCGTCAATGGTCCACATAGTTTGTCTAATCATGTCCTCATCCCAATCATTGGAGACTGGGTCAATCAAATCTACAACTTTTGATAATAAATGCCCCCTCCTAGGAGGCACAATCTTTCTAGTGGCACAATTTGGGATCCAGGCATCTTCCCAAATATTGATGTTATGTCCATCCCCCACTCGCCAAATATAACCTCGTTTGAGAGTAGTGATACCTGCCATAATGCTTTGCCAGGTGAAGGAAGCACCATGCTTAGGCTTGGAGTTCAGCAAATCACCATTAGGATAGTACTTTGCCCTTAGAATAGTAGCACACAAGGAGTCAGGATTATCAAGGAGACGCCATGCCTGTTTTGCAAGCAGAGTCAGATTGAAACAGTGGATATCACGGAATCCCATTCCTCCTTGGTTTTTTGGTACACACATTTTCCACCAGGCCATCCAGTGCATTATCTTCTGGTTCTCCTCGTCTCCCCACCAGAAATGCGCCATCGCGTCAATGATTCCTTTACAAAATTTTTTTCGGAATTTTAAAGACCGACAATGCATAGGTAGGTATGGCTTGGATCACCGCCTTTAATAGGATCTCCTTCCCCCCGGCAGATAGTAATTTTTCCTTCCAACCACTAACTCTCTTAACAATACGTTCAATCAAAAAACTAAAGCAGTCTGTTTTATCAACACCCACATTTGCTGGTAAGCCCAAATATTTATCAGTGAGAGCCTCCGTCATTATATTTTGCGTTGTACACAATTGTTTTCTGTTCTCTACCTTTGTATTAGGGCTGAAGAAAATACTGGATTTTTCAACGCTTACCAGTTGTCCTGATGCCGTACAATATAAATCTAGTACTGATTTCAGGTTTTCCGCATTATGTTGGTTGGCTTTCATTAAGATCAATGAGTCATCCGCAAAGAGAAGATTTGTGACTGGTGGGGCGTCTCTACAGACTTTTACTCCTGATATGTTTCCATTCTCCTCAGCATGCACAAGCAAGGCATTCAATCCTTCTGTGCACAGCAAAAAAAGGTATGGTGATAGCGGGTCCCCCTGTCTCAACCCTCTCGTAGGCTTAAATCTCTCACTTTCCTCTTCATTGATCCTTACTTTGTATTCCATGGTTGAGACGCATTGCATAATCAAGTTAACCCACTCATGACGAAAGCCCAGTTTCAACATAATCTCCTTCAAAAAAGTCCACTCAATTCTATCGTAGGCTTTATGCATATCAAGTTTTATAGCACACAAGCCCTCTCTACCCTCTCTTTTGTTCTTTATTGTGTGAAAACATTCATAGGCCACTAAAATATTATCCGTTATCAATCTACCCGGTACAAATGCACTCTGTGTTGGGCTAATAATTTCTGGTAAAAAACCTTCAATCGAGAAGCCACCATTTTTGCAATTATTTTATATAGCACATTACATAAGCTGATTGGCCTAAATTGAGTTACCTTCTCTAGTGTATTAATTTTAGGAATCATCACGATTGCTGTATCATTCCAACCCTCCGGTATAGTGCATGTGTTGATTGCTGTCAGGACCTCCTCAATTAAGTCTTCCCCCAGCATGGGCCAAAACCTTTTATAGAAGATAGCATGGAGTCCATCTGGCCCTGGAGCTTTCAAGTCCCCAATATCAAATAAAGCCTTGCGAACATCTTCCGCGGTATCAGGGGCAAGTAGAACATCATTCATTTCGTTTGACACTCTCCTTTGAACAAGTGATAAAACATCTTGATTCGGGTGTTGAACTTCCGATGTAAAAAGCTTTGTAAAATATCCAGTAATGTGATTCGTCAATTCCTTATCTGTTAACCAGTTTTCGGACTCGTCTAATAGTTTCTTTATATTATTTCTTTTTTTCCTGGCTGTGGCAGCATTATGAAAGAACGACGTATTATGATCCCCATGCATCAACCAATTTGCTTGTCCTCTCTGTAACCAAAATATTTCCTCTTGCTCCAAAATATTTTCAATTACCATTATAATTTCCGTCTGACGGCATCGAGATTCTGTATTCAATGGGCCACGCCTTAGTTTCTCCAACTCTTTTTTTAATTTTCTAATTCTCACCTTTGGTCCCTTTAGCGTTTCCCGGTCCTAAGTATGTAGATCGGCATGCACTGCTCTCGTACGGTCAGCAAGTGAGGGTCCAATACCTGCTAGCTTTGCTTTCTCCCAAGATGCCTTAACGATTTCAGTGACCGTCTCTTCCTTCAACCATCTCGCCTCAAATTGTTTAACACGCCCCTCTTGGCGTTTAAAGATTTTTTCATCCCAATACTCCATATCTAGTACGATTGGGTGATGGTCAGAATGAACATGTTCTTCATTGATAACTGCCGCTCGTGGAAATTTGTTTGCCCATGCTAAGTTATAGACTGCCCGATCAAGGCGCTCACGTATTTCGCCTCTCCTCCAAGTGAACATGTCCCCAAAATAGCCTAGATCTTCCAGCCCACAATCCGTTAGGCATTCACGAAACTCTCTCATCATACCCAGTGGTCTAGCTACACCACCCTCTTTTTCTGAAGGGTATAAAATTTCATTAAAATCCCCCAAAACCACCCAAGGATGGTTGCTCTTACTATGTAGATTGCGAATGTCATCCCAAGATAGATGGCGTTCATTCCATTTCGGGTGACCATAGAAGCCCGTGAACCGCCACTGAACCACATTCTCGTACATAAAAACAATATCAATAAAATGGGGCGAGACATAGTTCAACTCAATTTTATTGGACTCATGATAAAACAAAGCGAGGCCACCGGCCTTACCATCACTTTCCACTACAAACATAGAATCAAAACCTAATACGCGACGAAGCTCATCGGCTTTACAATTATTCAAATGGGATTCAGAAACGAAAATTAAATCTGCCCTTGTACGCTTCTGTAGATCCAGAAGCTCACGAACTGCCGTGTTGGAGAGCATACCACGGCAGTTCCAGCCTAGGATTTTCATTTGGCCCGGCGGTCCTCCTCTTCGGAGGCCGCCGATGTGCCAATCTCATCTTTGTCTTCGCCAACTGATTCCCCACCTCACTCCGCGTACTCTTCCTCCCTCTCATCAGTCTCCTTTGAAACATGTGTAACCCCGCCTTCCTCATCCTCAACAGCTACAACTCTACCCGTGCACACCCATTTGGATGAGACGTTTACATCACCATATAAGATGCGCTCATAACTATCCATCTCTTTCTCAAAAGAAAACTCTAAGTCACTGCCCGTTGGACAAGCCCAAAAGAATGCCCCCTTTTTTTCCCTAGCACTTGCTTGCGAGCATCCTCAGCTCTGTTTGGGCCCCCTCTCTTTTTTTCTTTCTTTTTTGAACTGCCACGCATAGGTTTTTTTGCTGCATTGAATTTAAAGGGTAGAGCATTATTCTCTGTATCACCCCGGCTGTAGCAATTCTCGCTGCAACAGCGCTAGACAGCGCCTCCAACACCCCCGGCTGAAAAAGAAGCTCGCCAGCATCAACTCCATGCGGTTGGGTTATTCTGGGCTTCACCTGTGCGTGAGTAGTCATGGCCAAGTGACCTGCATGTGTGCTTTGGGCATGTACAGGATCATAACAAAGCTGACTTTTGAAGGAAATATGCCCTAGAGGCAATAATAAAGTTATTATTTATTTCCTTATATCATGATAAATGTTTATTATTCATGCTAGAATTGTATTAACCGGAAACATAATACATGTGTGAATACATAGACCAACAGAGTGTCACTAGTATGCCTCTACTTGACTAGCTCGTTAATCAAAGATGGTTATGTTTCCTAACCATGAACAAAGAGTTGTTATTTGATTAACGAGGTCACATCATTAGTTGAATGATCTGATTGACATGACCCATTCCATTAGCTTAGCACCCGATCGTTTAGTATGTTGCTATTGCTTTCTTCATGACTTATACATGTTCCTATAACTATGAGATTATGCAACTCCCGTTTACCGGAGGAATACTTTGGGTACTACCAAACATCACAACGTAACTGGGTGATTATAAAGGAGTACTACAGGTGTCTCCAATGGTAGATGTTGGGTTGGCGTATTTCGAGATTAGGGTTTGTCACTCCGAGTGTCGGAGAGGTATCTCTGGGCCCTCTCGGTAATGCACATCACATAAGCCTTGCAAGCACTGCAACTAATATGTTAGTTGTGAGATGATGTATTATGGAACGAGTAAAGAGACTTGCCGGTAACGAGATTGAACTAGGTATTGGATACCGACGATCGAATCTCGGGCAAGTAACATACCGATGACAAAGGGAACAACGTATGTTGTTATGCGGTCTGACCGATAAAGATCTTTGTAGAATATGTAGGAGCCAATATGGGCATCCAGGTCCCGCTATTGGTTATTGACCGGAGACGTGTCTCGGTCATGTCTACATTGTTCTCGAACCGTAGGGTCCGCACGCTTAACGTTACGATGACAGTTATTATGAGTTTATGCATTTTGATGTACCGAAGGTTGTTCGGAGTCCCGGATGTGATCACGGACATGACGAGGAGTCTCGAAATGGTCGAGACGTAAAGATTGATATATTGGAAGCCTATGTTTGGACACCGGAAGTGTTCCGAGTGAAATCGGGATTTTACCGGAATACCGGGAGGGTTACCGGAACCCCCCGGGAGGCAAATGGGCCTATTGGGCCTTAGTGGAAAAGTGAAAAGGGGCTGCCCACAAGGGCTGCGCGCCTCCCCCCTTCCCTAGTCCTATTAGGACTAGGAGAAGGGGCCGGCCCCCCTCTCTTCTCTCTTCTCCTTGAAGAGTCCTATTAGGAATAGGATTGGGGGGGAGTCCTACTCCCGGTAGGAGTGGGACTCCCCCTGCGCCTCTCTCCCTTGGCCGGCCGAACCCCTCCCCCTGCTCCTTTATATACGGAGGCAGGGGGCACCCCATAGACACACAAATTGATCATTGTTGATCGTTCCTTAGCCGTGTGCGGTGCCCCCTGCCACCAAATTCCACCTCGGTCATATCGTTGTAGAGCTTAGGCGAAGCCCTGCGTCGGTAGTACATCAAGATTGTCACCACGCAGTTGTGCTGACGGAACTCTTCCTTGACGCTTTGCTGGATCGGAGCCCGAGGATCGTCATCGAGCTGAACGTGTGCTAAGAACTCGGAGGTGCCGGAGTAACGGTGCTTGGATCGGTCGGATCGGGAAGAAGACGTACGACTACTTCCTCTACGTTGTGAGATCGCTTCCGCAGTCGGTCTGCGTTGGTACGTAGACAATACTCTCCCCCTCGTTGCTATGCATCACCATGATCTTGCGTGTGCGTAGGAAAATTTTCGAAATTACTATGTTCCCCAACAGTGGCATCCGAGCCTAGGTTTTATGGTTTGATGTTATTTGCACGAGTAGAACACAAGTGAGTTGTGGGCGATACAAGTCATACTGCCTACCAGCATGTCATACTTTGGTTCGGCGGTATTGTTGGGTGAGACGATCCGGACCAACCTTACGCGTACTCTTACGCGAGACCGGTTCCCTCGACGTGCTTTGCACATAGATGGCTTGCGGAAGACTGTCTCTCCAACTTTAGTTGAACCAAGTGTGACTATGCCCGGTCCTTGAGAAGGTTAAAACGGAGTCTATTTGACGAACTATCGTTGTGGTTTTGATGCGTAGGTGAGATGAGTTCTTACTTAAGCCCGTAGCAGCCACGTAAAACTTGCAACAACAAAGTAGAGGACGTCTAACTTGTTTTTGCAGGGCATGTTGTGATGTGATATGGTCAAGGCATGATGCTGATTTTATTGTATGAGATGATCATGTTTTGTAACCGAGTTATCGGCAACTGGCAGGAGCCATATGGTTGTCGCTTTATTGTATGCAATGCAATCGCGATGTAATGCTTTACTTTATTACTAAGCGGTAGTGATAGTCGTGGAAGCATAATATTGGCGAGACGACAACGATGCTACGATGGAGATCAAGGTGTCGCGCCGGTGACGATGGTGATCATGACGGTGCTTCGGAGATGGAGATCACAAGTACAAGATGATGATGGCCATATCATATCACTTATATTGATTGCATGTGATGTTTATCCTTTTATACATCTTATCTTGCTTTGATTGACGGTAGCATTATAAGATGATCTCTCACTAAATTATCAAGAAGTGTTCTCCCTGAGTATGCACCGTTGCCAAAGTTCGTCGTGCCCAGACACCACGTGATGATCGGGTGTGATAAGCTCTACGTCCATCTACAACGGGTGCAAGCCAGTTTTGCACACGCAGAATACTCAGGTTAAACTTGACGAGCCTAGCATATGCAGATATGGCCTCGGAACACAGAGACCGAAAGGTCGAGCGTGAATCATATAGTAGATATGATCAACATGACGATGTTCACCATTGAAAACTACTCCATCTCACGTGATGATCGGTTATGGTTTAGTTGATTTGGATCACGTGATCACTTAGAGGATTAGAGGGATGTCTATCTAAGTGGGAGTTCCTAAGTAATTTGATTAACTGAACTTAAACTTATCATGAACTTAGTACCTGATAGTATCTTGCTTGTTTATGTTGATTGTAGATAGATGGCTCGTGCTGTTGTTCCGTTGAATTTTAATGCGTTCCTTGAGAAAGCAAAGTTGAAAGATGATGGTAGCAATTACACAGAATGGGTCCGTAACCTGAGGATTATCCTCATTGCTGCACAGAAGAATTACGTCCTGGAAGCACCGCTGGGTGCCAGGCCTGCTGCTAGAGCAACGCCAGATGTTATGAATGTCTGGCAGAGCAAAGCTGATGACTACTCGATAGTTCAGTGTGCCATGCTTTACGGCTTAGAATCGGGACTTCAACGACGTTTTGAACGTCATGGAGCATATGAGATGTTCCAGGAGTTGAAGTTAATATTTCAAGCAAATGCCCGAATTGAGAGATATGAAGTCTCCAATAAGTTCTATAGCTGCAAGATGGAGGAGAACAGTTCTGTCAGTGAGCATATACTCAAAATGTCTGGGTATAATAATCACTTGATTCAGATGGGAGTTAATCTTCCAGATGATTGCGTCATTGACAGAATTCTCCAATCACTGCCACCAAGCTACAAGAGCTTCGTGATGAACTATAATATGCAAGGGATGAACAAGACTATTCCCGAGCTCTTCGCAATGCTGAAAGCTGCGGAGGTAGAAATCAAGAAGGAGCATCAAGTGTTGATGGTTAACAAAACCACTGGTTTCAAGAAAAAGGGCAAAGGAAAGAAGAAGGGGAACTTCAAGAAGAACAGCAAGCAAGTTGCTGCTCAGGAGAAGAAACCCAAGTCTGGACCTAAGCCTGAAACTGAGTGCTTCTACTGCAAGCAGACTGGTCACTGGAAGCGGAACTGCCCCAAGTATTTGGCGGATAAGAAGGATGGCAAGGTGAACAAAGGTATATGTGATATACATGTTATTGATGTGTACCTTACTAGAGCTCGCAGTAGCACCTGGGTATTTGATACTGGTTCTGTTGCTAATATTTGCAACTCGAAACAGGGACTACGGAATAAGCGGACGCTAGCAAAAGACGAGGTGACGATGCGCGTGGGAAACGGTTCCAAAGTCGATGTGATCGCGGTCGGCACGCTACCTCTACATCTACCTTCGGGATTAATATTAGACCTAAATAATTGTTATTTGGTGCCAGCGTTGAGCATGAACATTATATCTGGATCTTATTTAATGCGAGACAGTTATTCATTTAAATCAGAGAATAATGGTTGTTCTATTTATATGAGTAATATCTTTTATGGTCATGCACCTTTGAAGAGTGGTCTATTCTTGTTGAATCTCGATAGTAGTGATACACATATTCATAATGTAGAAGCCAAAAGATGCAGAGTTGATAATGATAGTGAAACTTATTTGTGGCACTGCCGTTTAGGTCATATCGGTGTAAAGCGCATGAAGAAACTCCATACTGATGGGCTTTTGGAACCACTTGATTATGAATCACTTGGTACTTGCGAACCGTGCCTCATAGGCAAGATGACTAAAACACCGTTCTCCGGTACTATGGAGAGAGCAACAGATTTGTTGGAAATCATACATACCGATGTATGTGGTCCGATGAATATTGAGGCTCGTGGCGGATATCGTTATTTTCTCACCTTCACAGATGATTTAAGCAGATATGGGTATATCTACTTAATGAAACATAAGTCTGAAACATTTGAAAAGTTCAAGGAATTTCAGAGTGAAGTTGAAAATCATCGTAACAAGAAAATAAAGTTTCTACGATCTGATCGTGGAGAAGAATATTTGAGTTACGAGTTTGGTGTACATTTGAAAAATTGTGGAATAGTTTCGCAACTCACGCCACCCGGAACACCACAGCATAATGGTGTGTCCGAACGTCGTAATCCTACTTTACTGGATATGGTGCGATCTATGATGTCTCTTACTGATTTACCGCTATCGTTTTGGGGTTATGCTTTAGAGACGGCCGCATTCACGTTAAATAGGGCACCATCAAAATCCGTTGAGACGACGCCTTATGAACTATGGTTTGGCAAGAAACCAAAGTTGTCGTTTCTTAAAGTTTGGGGCTGCGATGCTTATGTGAAAAAGCTTCAACCTGATAAACTCGAACCCAAAGCGGAGAAATGTGTCTTCATAGGATATCCAAAGGAAACTGTTGGGTATACCTTCTATCACAGATCCGAAGGCAAGACATTCGTTGCTAAGAATGGATCATTTCTAGAGAAGAAGTTTCTCTCGAAAGAAGTGAGTGGGAGGAAAGTAGAACTTGACGAGGTAACTGTACCTACTCCCTTATTGGAAAATAGTACATCACAGAAAACTGTTTCTGCGACACCTATACCAATTAGTGAGGAAGCTAATGATGATGATCATGAAACTTCAGGGCAAGATACTACTGAACCACGTAGATCAACCAGAGTGAGATCCACACCAAAGTGGTACGGTAATCCAGTTCTGGAAGTCATGCTACTAGATCATGATGAACCTACGAACTATGAAGAAGCGATGGTGAGCCCAGATTCCGCAAAGTGGCTTGATGCCATGAAATTTGAGATGGGATCCATGTATGAGAACAAAGTATGGACTTTGGTTGACTTGCCCGATGATCGGCAAGCAATTGAGAATAAATGGATCTTCAAGAAAAAAGACTGACGCTGACGGTAATATTACTGTCTATAAAGCTCGACTTTTCGCAAAAGGTTTTCGACAAGTTCAAGGGGTTGACTACGATGAGACCTTCTCACCTGTAGCGATGCTTAAATCCGTCAGAATCATGTTAGCAATTGCCGCATTTTATGATTATGAAATATGGCAAATGGATGTCAAAACTGCATTCCTGAATGGATTTCTGGAAGAAGAGTTGTATATGATGCAACCAGAAGGTTTTGTCGATCCAAAGGGAGCTAACAAAGTGTGCAAACTCCAGCGATCCATTTATGGACTGGTGCAAGCATCTTAGAGTTGGAATAAACGCTTTGATAGTGTGATCAAAGCATTCGGCTTTATACAGACTTTCGGAGAAGCCTGTATTTACAAGAAAGTGAGTGGGAGCTCTGTAGCATTTCTGATATTATATGTGGATGACATATTGCTGATTGGAAATGATATAGAATTTTTGGATTGCATAAAGGGATACTTGAATAAAAGTTTTTCGATGAAAGACCTCGGGGAAGCTGCTTACATATTAGGCATAAAGATCTATAGAGATAGATCAAAACGCTTAATTGGACTTTCACAAAGCACATACCTTGACAAGATTTTGAAGAAGTTCAAAATGGATCAAGCAAAGAAAGGGTTCTTGCCTGTGTTACAAGGTGTGAAGTCGAGTCAGACTCAATGCCCGACCACTGCAGAAGATAAAGAGAAAATGAAAGATGTTCCCTATGCTTCAGCCATTGGCTCTATCATGTATGCAATGCTGTGTACCAGACCTGATGTGTGCCTTGCTATAAGTTTAGCAGGGAGGTACCAAAGTAATCCAGGAGTGGATCACTGGGCAGCGGTCAAGAACATACTGAAATACCTGAAAAGGACTAAGGATATGTTTCTCGTATATGGAGGTGACAAAGAGCTCACCGTAAGAGGTTACGTTGATGCAAGCTTTCACACTGATCCGGACGATTCTAAATCGCAAACCGGATACGTGTTTACTTTAAACAGTGGAGCTGTCAGTTGGTGCAGTTCTAAACAAAGCGTCATAGCGGGATCTACATGTGAAGCGGAGTACATAGCTGCTTCGGAAGCAGCAAACAAAGGAGTCTGGATGAAGGAGTTCATATCCGATCTAGGTGTCATACCTAGTGCATCGGGTCCAACGAAAATCTTTTGTGACAATACTGGTGCAATTGCTTTGGCAAAGGAATCCAGATTTCACAAGAGGACCAAACACATCAAGAGACGCTTCAACTCCATCCGGGATTTAGTCCAGGTGGGAGACATAGAGATTTGCAAGATACATACGGATCTGAATGTTGTAGACCCGTTGACTAAGCCTCTTCCACGAGCAAAACATGATCAGCACCAAGGCTCCATGGGTGTTAGAATCATTACTGTGTAATCTAGATTATTGACTCTAGTGCAAGTGGGAGACTGAAGGAAATATGCCCTAGAGGCAATAATAAAGTTATTATTTATTTCCTTATATCATGATAAATGTTTATTATTCATGCTAGAATTGTATTAACCGGAAACATAATACATGTGTGAATACATAGACCAACAGAGTGTCACTAGTATGCCTCTACTTGACTAGCTCGTTAATCAAAGATGGTTATGTTTCCTAACCATGAACAAAGAGTTGTTATTTGATTAACGAGGTCACATCATTAGTTGAATGATCTGATTGACATGACCCATTCCATTAGCTTAGCACCCGATCGTTTAGTATGTTGCTATTGCTTTCTTCATGACTTATACATGTTCCTATAACTATGAGATTATGCAACTCCCGTTTACCGGAGGAATACTTTGGGTACTACCAAACATCACAACGTAACTGGGTGATTATAAAGGAGTACTACAGGTGTCTCCAATGGTAGATGTTGGGTTGGCGTATTTCAAGATTAGGGTTTGTCACTCCTAGTGTCGGAGAGGTATCTCTGGGCCCTCTCGGTAATGCACATCACATAAGCCTTGCAAGCACTGCAACTAATATGTTAGTTGTGAGATGATGTATTATGGAACGAGTAAAGAGACTTGCCGGTAACGAGATTGAACTAGGTATTGGATACCGACGATCGAATCTCAGGCAAGTAATATACCGATGACAAAGGGAACAACGTATGTTGTTATGCGGTCTGACCGATAAAGATCTTCGTAGAATATATAGGAGCCAATATGGGCATCCAGGTCCCGCTATTGGTTATTGACCGGAGACGTGTCTCGGTCATGTCTACATTGTTCTCGAACCGTAGGGTCCGCACGCTTAACGTTACGATGACAGTTATTATGAGTTTATGCATTTTGATGTACCGAAGGTTGTTCGGAGTCCCGGATGTGATCACGGACATGACGAGGAGTCTCGAAATGGTCGAGACGTAAAGATTGATATAT
Source organism: Triticum monococcum (assembly GCA_034509565.1). Lineage (NCBI taxonomy): Eukaryota > Viridiplantae > Streptophyta > Magnoliopsida > Poales > Poaceae > Triticum > Triticum monococcum. The sequence goes on from CM067847.1 coordinate 706,930,911, forward strand.
TGGAAGCCTATGTTTGGACACCGGAAGTGTTCCGAGTGAAATCGGGATTTTACCGGAATACCGGGAGGGTTACCGGAACCCCCCGGGAGGCAAATGGGCCTATTGGGCCTTAGTGGAAAAGTGAAAAGGGGCTGCCCACAAGGGCTGCGCGCCTCCCCCCCTTCCCTAGTCCTATTAGGACTAGGAGAAGGGGCCGACCCCCCTCTCTTCTCTCTTCTCCTTGAAGAGTCCTATTAGGAATAGGATTGGGGGGGAGTCCTACTCCCGGTAGGAGTGCGACTCCCCCTGCGCCTCTCTCCCTTGGCCGGCCGAACCCCTCCCCCTGCTCCTTTATATACGGAGGCAGGGGGCACCCCATAGACACACAAGTTGATCATTGTTGATCGTTCCTTAGCCGTGTGCGGTGCCCCCTGCCACCAAATTCCACCTCGGTCATATCGTTGTAGAGCTTAGGCGAAGCCCTGCGTCGGTAGTACATCAAGATCGTCACCACGCCGTTGTGCTGACGGAACTCTTCCTCGACGCTTTGCTGGATCGGAGCCCGAGGATCGTCATCGAGCTGAACGTGTGCTAAGAACTCGGAGGTGCCGGAGTAACGGTGCTTGGATCGGTCGGATCGGGAAGAAGACGTACGACTACTTCCTCTACGTTGTGAGATCGCTTCCGCAGTCGGTCTGCGTTGGTACGTAGACAATACTCTCCCCCTCGTTGCTATGCATCACCATGATCTTGCGTGTGCGTAGGAAAATTTTCGAAATTACTACGTTCCCCAACAACTTTGGTCAACCTCCGCATTCTGGCGCGACTCCAGCATGGTCACGCGGCCCTGGACCTCCTGGCCCCGTCCGCCAGGATCAGCTAGCGCGCCCGCCTGGTCCTCTTGACCAAGCGGCGCACCCGCCGGGGTAGGTGCCACGGTCCCATGAGTCCGGCCCTCCTGGCCGGTGTTTGTCTTGACGAAAGTAGTGGCCCCCTTATCGGAGACCGTGAGCCCGCTCACGGCAGTGGCCACCTTGACGACGTCTGTGGCCTTGGCGATGTTGTTGTTGACGATGCTTGTAGTCGAGTTGTTGCCACCGCGAACGTAGTTCCCGAAGAGGAGACCCCTCCTGCTAGCACCTTGCCTCTTCCAGTAGGCAACACTAAGGTTTCTTGGAAAACAAACTACTCTCTGCTCTCTTGGAATTTTACAAAACCTCTCTGAAGTATGACCAACTATCCCACAGCACTCATAGTACAAAGGTAGTTTCTCATACTTTACATCATATTTAAAGATCTTTGAAATACCTAAAGGGGTAATCTCTACAGAGCATTTCAGAGGCTCATGCAACAATATCTTCACCCGCACACGTAGATATTTCTCAACAATTACATGGTTACTGTGCGAAATCTCTAGCACCTCTCCCAGTTGATCCTCGAGAGACCACCCTACGCTCTCCGTCTTAAACTCGAACGGGAGATCGCGTACCTAGACCCATATGGTCATGACGCCAAGATCGACCTCCGCCAGGTCGCCCTTGCCGTCGAACTCGGCGAAGATGAGGCCGTCCCGCTTGAAGTGCCATGGCTGCGCCTTAAGCACAAACCGACGGTCACTCTCAGCGGCGAAATTGAGGATGAACCTCCCGTCGTCGCTGGCCACCTCCTGGATGGTGACCACACCCTGGTTCTTCCAAGCCGTGCTCCGGAGGTCGTCAAGTATGACCCTCGGGTTGACCTGGAAAGGGGACAGGAGGCGTCCCACCACCAAGAGTCCGCTGACTGCCTATCGGGCAGCCTCCATGTCAATGACAAGAGGCCGGCGAAGAGAGGAACTAGCTTGGACAATGGCCGGCGACGAGCCCCCTCCCTCCATGGCGTCGATCACCCTCCTGGAACCCACTCCACTCACATGTTTCTTCCCCACCGCACTACTCACGTTCTCTCCCTGACCCGCCATGGAACACTTTACTAGGCCGCCACAAGGAATGGAAGGAACAGAGAACAAATGATTCTGCAATGGTGAGGAGCCTGAAGAAAGAGAACCTCTCCCGTGCCCACAAATATAGCAAGCCAGGGTCCCCTTCCATACAGCCTCGAAATTAAATTTGATACAATTAACCGTGAATAAAAAGCCATAAAAGGGCAGTTTCCTAATAACTACAGCACAAACAGCTCCCCATCCCCCCGATGATCCACGAATGGAAGGATCTGGGATCAAAATTGGCTCCTCCTTCAAATCCCGCTGACATCTCATACTAACAACCGGAATGAAAGGATGACCTGCTAAATCTACAGAACTATCCTTTGCAACCCGAGCATAATTGATAGTCTTAATAAAAAAGGAAATGGAAACACCATAATTACGCCGTTTCCAAGTAATAGCAGCGGAATTTTCTCTATTGCCTTTACAGGAATTAAATTCCAATATTTCCAAAGGTAAAATCGGTGACATGGACGATCCCCATTGATTCCTCTCTCTACTATCCAATCCAGAAGAAGGATCTACCAATTGATTAGGAAACAAATACAAATCCTGCGCTATCACCATATTTTGCCCCAAAACACGGTCCGCTAAATCCGCGGATGTCATGGCGCAATTGGTCCCGATCGAACCTTCCCCATATGGAACAGAGGGGATCTCACCTGCTAAATTACGGATCAAATCCATCGCTCTTTCCCTTGAATGTTGCAGGCACCACTCTCGGTTCTTCGCCCGCCTGAAAATACGCCTTGATCTCATCCGAAGCTCCTTCCAATCCTGCCCGCTGAAGAGGCCCCCGACGAGGCCGGCTCCAGGAAGGGGGGGCTCCTTTTCCGGCGGGACCGCCGGCGCCGAGGCCGCCATCTACTCACAAACTCTGGATCTCCGTCGCCGCCAGATCGCCTGGGTGATCGCGGGAGCCCCCGAGGTTTTTTTTGGCGTGAGAGAAGAACCTGTTCCATAGGACTGTAACTCTGTAAGTCCTTTCCTTTGCTTTTTTTTGATAACTTTTTTTTGAGAATCTCGCAAAGCTTTATTACTGATTAATGTCCAAGGGTACAAAAACAAGGTCGCCGGTCTGGCCTAGCTAGATGTGACGGCCAAAACCTAAAGATAAAGCATACTTTGCGAGATTATGGGCCTCCATATTGGAGGTCCTATACTCATGACTTTTTTTTAGAAAAGGAGGATGACCCCCGGCCTCTGCATCTGGGAGATGCATGCGGCCATTTTATTGATCATTCTCGAGGACCTTACAAAGTAGTACAACAATATGTCTGAATCCGCCATCTTGGCAACCTATGCCGCTACTTCTATCCATACGATGAAGGGGTGCAAGCTGGGCCATATACCCAGTCCTCTCACCTAAGCCTAACATCTAAACCTAGAAGCCCCGACCGAGCCACATACCGGGTCCGGGGCACAATCCAGTCCGACGCACTCAGATGTGTCGTCGCCACCATCTTCCACTTGTCCATCTTCAGAGCAGATTGAGGTACCAACCTTGGCAGGTTCCTCCACCATCGAGGCCACCATGACGCCAAATGACGACCACCACCTATGCCAGTCCATCTCCAAGCCGAAGGAGCGCTACCACAAGATGAAGACCAGCGGTAGAATAGATGAAACGTTGCACACATTGCCGCTGCCAAACACCTCACACGCACCGCAAAGCGCCCACCGTGCTTCTGGGAACCCGAGGCGACGCCTTCAAGAAGGAGCATGACGAGGGTACGACGCCGTCGCCCACAAGGGGAACTAGAGCTTTCGCCCAAAAGGAGAGCATAGTGAAAGATGGGAGAGGACCTCGACAAGGCCTCCAAGAAGGGAACCGATGCCCAGCAAAGGCGCCGCCATTGTTGTGGCCTCCGCCGACGGCCAAGGGTTTCCCCCGGTCCCGCCCCCATCCCATCCACTCGGCCAAAGACCTGGCCAGAGGAGGGCACGCAGCCGAAGAAGGCGTTCAACTTCATCGAAGCTGGCACGCCGGGTGACGGGGCACCCCGACCCACCGTAGTAGACGTCCACCGAGACCTCGCCGCCTGCGCGGCCGAAGTCGCGAACCACCAGCACCCACGGCCGTCGCCCGCAGAGGCAACGCCATCCACACCACCCGAAGCCGCTGCCCCGGCATCCATCCACCGCACACATCCCGTCGAACCATGGAGAAAGACCCATACCGCCGCCACCAGGGAACACTACACTGCGACCCAAGCCGGGCAGGACGAGGCAGGGCCACGCCGGCCAGATCCGGGCGGATCCGGCGAACCCCGGCTCACCAGCCGCCAGATCGGAGGAGCGCCCCGATCCAGGGCCGAGCCAGCCTGATCTGATGGGCGGCGCCGTCAGGAAGCCCCCGCACCGGATCGGGAGGGGGCGACCGCCGGCGACCGCCGCAGAGAGCCGGCAGGAAGTGGGCGGCGGCGTCTTCTGATGCGGGGAGGGGGGTCTCCAGAGGCCGAGGCGGGCGTGCGGGGAAGCCCCGCCGCCACCTACCGCCGCGCGGGCAAGCCCGACGACGGCTGCCGGCGGCGGGGAACCGGCGGGCGACTAGGGTTGCGCCCCTGAGTCGCCCGAGAGCGGATGACGCGGGGGAAACGGGGGGAACGCTCCTTTCAGAAGGGACGGGAATGGCGGATCTGAAATGAAGCTAGCTGCTCTAGCCTTGATCTCCTGGACGATGGCACCAAAATTTGCTTGACTTCCTTCCCTGATCGCATCAATCGCCACCTTGCAATCTGAGGCCACCAAAACTTGGTTGAGATAGAGATCTTCTGAGAGGGCTAACGCCTCCCGGATAGCCAATGTTTCAAGCACTTGAGGATCACGAAGGCCCCTCAAGGTTAGTGACGAAGCTCCCAAAAACAGCCCCCCTGCATCCCTGCATATTACTCCAACTGCACCAAAAGTGCCCGAACGAGACACAGCTGCGTCCACATTGATCTTGAAGTGGTCAGCAGGTGGCGGTACCCATGTCGCAGGCCGTGACATCGCTGTCACCTGTGTTCCCACCTTCTTCTTCATGAATTCTATGTCTGACAAGTAAGACTTGATGAATTTGTCTGTGGCAAAAGGGGTCTGGAAGATCTCTTCGTGTATAGCCTTGCATCGTGAACTCCAAATAGCCGATAAGGTGAAAATCAACACAGTAAGCTGCTCTGCTGGAAGTGTTTCGCTCATAGCAAAAAGCCATAGTCGTGCATTCGGTTCTGTTGTTGCCAGCATATGTTCCACCAATTCGCCGTCAGACAGAGCCCAGACACAGCGGGACGCACTGCAATCTAGCAAGGAATGGCGTCAACTGTCCTGACCTCCGCATAGTGGGCAAACACTCGAGGTTGCCATATTCCGATGATTTAGAACGTCACCCGTCGGGAGCGAGTGGTGCGCCAGTCACCATGTGAAGACTCTCAACTTCGGTGGTACTGCCACTTTCCAGATGGAGTTCCACCCCCGCAGTTCAGCTGCAGAGTTTGAAGGATCCTCCCATTCTTCTAGCCATGCCTCGCGCCCAAGCTTGATGCTGACAATCATTCGGTAAGCAGACCGTACCGAGAAGTGTCCCTTGGGGTCATAATGCCATGCCCAAAAATCGTCCACCTGCCGAGTGCACAATGGAATCTGTAAAATAGCCTCAGCATCTAGTGGTATAAAAACCTGCCTCACCACGTCCTCCCTCCATTCAGCCGAAGTGTGATCAATTAACTCTGACACCATCTATGGAGGATCATCCATCAGAGATGTAATCGGCTGCATCATTCCATTCCGAGGAATCCAGCTATGATTCCATATGTGCGTGGAGGCTCCATCCCCAACCCTTCTGATGGCCCCATTGATGATTACATCCCTCCCATCAAGTATAGAGCGCCAGATCTGTGAGGGATGTGGGCCTAATTGAGCGTCTAGAACAGAGCCTGGTGGGAAATAAACATCTTTAAGGATTTGTGCACTCAATGAGGATGGATCATTCAAAAGTCTCCAAACTTGTCTGGACAGAAGTGCCAAGTTGAATATCTCGATATCCCTAAATCCCAATCCTCCCAAACTTTTTAACCTCTTTCCCCTCTTGCTTCCCCACCAAAACTGACGGATAAGGAAAGTGATGCTATCACAAAGGCCCCTCGGAAGCCTGAAACACGGCATCGAAAAAACTGGTATTGCTTGGGCCACGGACTTTATTAGAACCTCCTTTCCGGCAACAGATAAAAGTTTCTCCATCCATCCTTTTATCCTTTCCCAAACTCTATCTCGTAAGTATTTGAAAGTGTCATTCTTTGACTATCCCACATCTGTTGGCATGCCCAAGTACTTCTCACTAAGTCCTTTCCTCTGTAAGTCCTTTCCTTTGTTCGCTCCTCTGGCCCTCCCATCGATCGCTCGCCCCACCACAGAATTTACATCACACGACCTCGTCCAAGTCTACCGATTTTTCACCGAAAAAACCCGGTTAAACCGCCCTCTCTCTGCCTCCCGAACCCGGGGAATTTGAGGATTTGCCACGCCTTTAATTATACTTTGAGGATTTGCCCCCGTTTACCCTGTAACTGAGGATTTACCACACATTTGCTGTAATCTTGAGGATTTGCCCTCTGTACACGGTTTGGATCATTTGGCAGATTGTAGTATAAATTATGTGACCAAAATGCCCCTGGTCCAAATCAGGATGATTAATCCCAATCGGACATGTACCTTATCTCTTCTTCCTTTTGCCTATACTCTGTTCGTCTGGATGGCCGCCCTGCAACCTCGCCGTACGTCGTGCGACCTCGCAGCGGCTATACCGGCAAGGGCGTCCTCCCCTGAGCTGCTGCTGTGTGGTGTTGTGCCTCCTTGAGCTTGCGACGCCCTCACTGTGCGCAACCTTCCACGAGCTGCCGCTGCATGCTGCTGTGCGTCCGTGAGATGCAGCGAGGTCTCGCTGTGTGGAACCTTCCCCGAGCTGCTGCTTCCTCCTGCTGACCCTCGCCGAGCTTGCTGCTGCCGCAATGGGCTCTGCCTTCCCCGAGCTGCTGCACAGGTTCGTGCTCTCCCAAATCTAAGGAACTTCAGACTTGTGGTTCTGTGTACTTTCTGAAGTTGTGAGCTTCAGATTTGTCATTCTGGGTACTTCTTAATATTCTAATTTCTGCTCCGCCAAATGATCTCAAATTCTCCCAGAAATTCACGGTTTTCAGTAATTGTTTCAATGTTTCCTGCATAATTTCAATTTTAGGCCAAATTTGACCCAAAAATAGGCTGGAAATGATCTGTTTTTAAGTTTATCTATTTCTGTTCGGCCAAGTGAGCTCAATTTTTCCCAGAATGCTCACTTTAAAACTCTTTATTTTCTGGAATTGTTTCAACCTTTTCTGGGTAGTTTGATTTTTTGGCCAAAAAATTTGTGCATCATCAGGCTACCACTTGGACAGCATTTCTTCACAAATCATGGCAAGTGCAAACATTTGGTTACAATAATAGATAGTCTGACTCTGACATCCATACATAAGAATCAACAAACATAGTTCGACACAAAAGGACACGACATAGCATGTTCAGCCCCCAAAAATGACATGGCATAGCATCTAGTTCACCACATAAGCACGTCACGATCTACGTTCTTTTTCTCTTAGGGGTCAACTTTCTCGCACGCGAGGTTGAAGGCATCTCTGTTGGCTCTGATGATTCATCATCTAAGGCCATAGCCAGCATCCTATAAAGAGTGGAATAGTAAACATGAGAGATCAACTTTGGACTGCAATGAAATAATCATTTTACTATATATTACCTTCTTGTCACTGGCCTAGGACTATCATGGAGACTGGCAGGAATAGTAAGCATTTGCCTATTGGGTGTGCCAAGAGGAGCACCACCAATTTGCCTGTTGGGTGTGCCAATAGGAGCACCGCCAATTTGAGGTCCTGGCCCATCATCTTCAGCAGGATATGTTCTTGCTCTCTGTTTTCTCTTCCTGCAACATGATACAAAATGCATATAACTGGAAACAATTCATAACATGACAAAAGTAATGCAAAATATAATTGGTTATATAATTACCTTTTTTTGGGACCATTTAAAGGGCAACCAGCTTGTCTGTGACCTAGTTCATTGCATCTTTTGCATCTGTTTTGGCTGCCCAATTGTTTAGGTTCTTTCTTTTTTGGACCACCTTTTCCACCTTCGAGGGCACTCTTGTACCTCTGCTTTCTAGGCCTTCCAGGCGGTCTTCCTTTGTCAATCGGTGCATCCATGTCGAAACCAACATCCACATGAGGCCATTGACTCCTATCTGTCATGGGCTCAATCTCACCTGCATAAGCTGCCCTAAACTTGTCCAAGGAGAAATAATTATGAACATAGTCTACCCATTTGGGGTTTCTCCTCCCCATCAAAAATACTAGAGCATGCTCACAAGGCTTTCCGGTGTGCTGCCACTCCAAACAAGTGCATTCATGTTTGTCAACCTTCACAACATGCCTAAGACTGTTTTTGCTTGTGTCCCTGACTTCACAACTACCATTACTTGATTTTCCAACTTTTAGATGACCAAGCCCTCTAGTCCAATTGAAAATCTGTTGAATAACAGCAGGAATGATCTTTCCCCTCAATTTCTCCCCAATTCTCCTTCTTTTGTATACTAGTTTCATCAACAATTCTCTATATGTGTCAGCAAGCTCATCAACATGCAAGTATTTATAATCTTTTACCCAGTTATTAAAAGACTCGGCCAGATTGTTGTTTATATAATCACACTTGATGTCTGCATTGAAACTGCATCTCATCCACTTCAAACTGTGATAGGTTGACAAATATTCATGCACACGGCTACTAGCTGCCAAGACTTTCTGCATATGATGGGAGAAAACTTCAGGCCTATATGCCCTAGCAGCAGGCCACATCCTACCAAACACATCACCTTTGAATTTTTTTGTGAAGTTTGCCATCAAGTGCCTAAAACACTCTCTCTGCTCCACATGAGGAAAAACCTTTTTGACAGCATTTTCTAAACCTTTGCATGCATCTGTACATATAGCTAAGTTAGGGACTGAACCTAAAGCTCTATTGAGTTGTGACATGAACCAAGTCCAGTTTTCCTCGGTCTCTCCATCAATGAACCCAATTGCAACAGGAAACATCCAGTTATGACCATCTAATGCTGTACAAGCTGCCAAGTGTCCTCTCCATCTACCATTCAATGCCGTAGAGTCTATGCTGAGATATGGTCTACAACCAGCTAGAAAACCATCTATGGAAGGTTTAAGAGCCATAAAGAATCTGTGAAAGTGGACTTTACCATCTACTACCTTGGTATCAACCTCTACGATGCTCCCTGGAGATCTCTTCTCAACTTCTGCTTTGAAGTTATGCAAATTCTGAAAACTCTGCTTCAAAGTGCCATAAATCTGTTTTTCGGCTCTAGATTTACCCGCCCAAACTGTATCATAACCAATGGTGATGTCATAAGTTTCTTCGAGTTTCTCTTGTAGTTCTTTACATCCTATGGTAGGATCATTCTGGAGTATACTCATTGCCTTGGCTTCAACCCAACCTTGTGTTGCCATGGTGGTTTTTACTCTGCTACTCGAAGAACACTTGTGTTTCTTACTCATCTTAGTGACCTGCATCCATACAAAACAAATGGCCTATGAGAAATAGTACTGCATTCAATAAAAGAAAATTAATCACTACCTCCGATCCATATTACTCATACTTAAGTTGCGACAAGTAATATGAATTAGAGTACTAGAAACAGAAGTTATTGTTAGCAAGAAAGTTCTTAGTACCCTTATTGTTTTCGCATCAGCCCTTAAACGAGCAGTTATTCTCCATGGACAGTTGATGCCTCTGCATAGTCCGAGATATCTTTTTTTGTCTGTTTTATATCCCCATATGTCAATTTCATTGTTAATGGCATATTGTTTTATTGCCATCCTGAACTCTTCCATTGAAGGAAACAAGGCACCTACATACATACGAGGGTTCTCTTTGTCATATGCAATCTCCTCCTCTTGAGCTATCTTGTCATCAACAGGAATAGCAGCCTCAGTTAATAGTTGTTGGTCCTCCTCATCAGTGAGATACGCATCTTCACTAGGTGGCGAAGAAGGTGCTTCATGTGTCTCATCCTCCTCGATACCTAGAAAATCACACATATTCTCCTCTATAACTGGAACATCCACTTCATCTTCATTTGGAGGAGCAATCTCAATTAGGCTCCAATCAATTGGTGGTTCTATGTCCAACACCACCGAAGACCCGCATTGCTCATTGCTTTCAGCAATGTCAGAAATTGATGGCATATTGGGTTGAACAACATCACATGTTGCAAAGTTAATATCATTGTCAACAAAAGCACTTGTTTAACTCGCCATTGATTGAACAACCTCAAGTGCTTCCTCATTCGCATTGTCCACAACCACAGATGATGTAGCACTGCATAGTACATCATCCATAGCTGATTTTAGGATTTTAGGTGCCTTCTCAACAGGTGCCTTCTTAGGTTTCTTAGCAGCTGGCTCCTTAGTAGGCTTGTTAGCTCTCTTCGCGGCAGATTTCTTAGCAGGTTTTGTATGCACCTCAACTAGCATCTTCACCTTTTCTTCCTCTCCCCACATATGGTCAAGCAAATGGCTTCTCAATTGCTTGGTGCTAAACAGTCTGCATTCCTCATCAGAATCCTTATCATAGCCAAACAAATGCACCTCCTGCCATGGGCCCCATGGTATGTATTGGCTCAAGTCGTATGCAAATTTGTTTAAAGTGAGCCCCTTCCATCTAATCTGCATTTCAATATCCTGCCGCTCCATTTGTTCCTCGGCACCATCAGCAAGCATGGCCCGATATGGAAGAACTCTAACTTTAATGTTAACATGAACATGCTGCTTCACCCTATAGTGAAATATTCGAAGTTTACGGTTAGGTTGTTCATTGACGGAAATGCGGATATAGTATCATTCTCACCTTTGTGTCTTCAGAGCAATATCCTCAGCACCCATATTAGGGCCATCATCCATAGCATCCATCCTCCACAGATCAACCGTACATGCTCTGCAACAAACTTGTTATTCTCTTTACATGTTTATTCAACAGGTGCCTAATGGCTTTTATTTTATCTTCAGGTTTCTTAACATTAACAATCAAGTGGAAACTAATGGCAGGACTCATGAATTTGCAAAAAATCTGGAGATGATTTTTTTGGAGTTTGTTGATCAACTATGTTTTAGGGATAAATCTGGGAGTTGGTTCAGACTCATACTAAGGCAAAAGGTGGACATATTGACATGTTGCACTAGAGGAACAACGACCTTGGGGGAGCAGGTGACGGTCGAAGGAATGGCATATAGTGGCACATCTTACCAGGTTGCAGCCGCCGGCGCCGCCGCCGCTGCCGTCGTCGCCGCCGTCGTGGTGGTGGAGATCGAGGTCGCCTTCGCCGCACCCACCCAAATCGTATCAGACGAGCGTGATATCTGGGACAGAACGATCGGGGTTGGCTGCCTCTCACGTAGATCAACACGAGGGCTTGTTGGTCATTTTGCTGTGGCCCGTCTCGTCGGGGGCAAATCCTCAAATTACAGCAAATGCGTGGCAAATCCTCAGTTACAGGGTAAACGGGGGCAAATCCTCAAAGTGTAATTAAAGGTGTGGCAAATCCTCAAATTCCCCGTAAACAGGAGATGGCACCATCATCGTGATTTTGAGTGAAATGCACTTGCAACCTAACTGGAGATGGTATCATCCAGGCGAGCAATGGCACGACAAGCACGCGACGAGCAGCGGCAGATAGCAAATGTAGTTGTAGCCGGTGTTCTCGCACTCTCTCGTCGCTCTAAAACTGCAGTTTTTTCTTCTCTGCTACTTATTTGTTGTTACAGCAACACATTCTTCCTAGCCTACCAGCCACGTTTGATCTAATGGCCGCACCATTCCATGGGAGCCAACACTCCAACACTAGCTACTACATGCAGAAAACAAAGACTACGAGCACGTACAAGAATGACTCCTTGTACATTTTTATTCTAACGAAACTGGAAAAAAAATTGACACTTGGGTTAACTGAAGAAGGAAGCAGCACGATTCAATGTCTAACAGCAGCGGCTGTGGCACTCGCAGTAGCGACGGGAGCAATAGGGGCCACGGCAGTGGCGGCTACAGGTGCGCGCAGCAGCAGCTGTTGCAAGGCAGCGGGCGGGGCGCGGCCGTGGGCAGGTGCACACGCGCGAGGGGGCGAACTGGGGCGGCCAGAGACGCGGGGAAAAAGCACGGCCACGACGAGCTCGTGGCCATGGCGGACGATGGCTTCGGCCTTGAACAGAGCGACGAATACGACGGCGGTTCCGCACGGGAAGGAGAAGGGAATGGTTGAGTGCCTCACCGAGGAGGCACACGATGGCCCGTTGGTGGCTTAGGAGCAGCAGAACGGCGACAATTGTCGCGGACGCGCCGGTGACTGTAGGTTGAAGACGACGACGAATCCGGCAATGTAGGGGCTCCCACCAAGGATGTCGGGGCGACGGGGCGGGGTCGAGGCGGCGTCGGGGCGGCGTCGGGGTGGTGGGGCAGCGTCGAGGCGGCGTCGGGGCGGCGGGGCAGCGGCGTCGAGAGAGGAGAGGGGAAGGGGATCGAGGGCGAGGGCGAGGGAGAGAGAGGGGATAGGGAGGGGCCGGGGAGGGAATATGGATGGGGCCGGGCACAATACTAATGGCGCACCACCCCTCGGTGCGCCATAAGTACATCCATACTAATGGCGCACCTCACCGTGGTGCGCCATTAGTATTTTTTTTCTTATAGCAATGGCACAATACTAATGCCGCACCACCCCCCGGTGCGCCATAAGTACATCCATACTAATGGCGCACCTCACCGTGGTGCGCCATTAGTATTTTTTATAAGACAGTAATAATTTTTTAAACTAGTTTAAATCATAACAGTAATATATTTTTTATAAGACAGTAACAGTAATATTTTTTATAAGACAGTAATAATTTTTTAAAAAATATAATCAAACAGTAATGCCGGTGGAGCGGGGGAGGGTGCGCGGGGTCGGCGGCGGCGGTTGAGTAGGGGAGGGGTGCGGGGGGTCGGCGGCGGCGGTTGAGTAGGGGAATCGAGGGTGCGGGGGGTCGGCGGCGGCGGTTGAGTAGGGGAATCGAGGGTGCGGGGGGTCAGTGGCGGTGGCCGGTGGACCGGGGGGTGCTTAGCGGCGAGGGGGACCGGATCTGGCGAGGTGGGGTAGCGATCGAGATGGAGGGGGATCGAGATCGAGTGTCCATGAAATTTAAAAATATTCATGATAGTTCAAAAAGTGCCCATGAAATACAATCGAGAAATGAAGGCTACGATTTAAATACAATCGATCTTATCTAGCTATCTGTTCACAATCTTCTTGCCCTTCTTTTTCGCAAATGGAGTTCTTCTGTGGAACGGACGTCCTTTAGGTAGGGTGGTCCTGCTTCTTCTTGTGGTGTATGCTGCTACTTCATCATCGTCGTCATGTTCGATCCTCGGGTCGCCGTACTTGTCGAAGCCTTGCTCATTGGCTACTCCATCCATTCCGATGATCTTCCTTTTGCCTCTCCTCACGACAACACGACTGGGCTTTGACGGGTCGGTAATGAAGAAGCATTGGTCCACTTGGGAAGCCAGTACCCATGGCTCATTTTTCGCGGTGACATTTGCGCCCGCGGTCTTGGATTTGGCTTCGGGTATAACCATGGTGGTGAAATACCGGTCTTCTTTTAGGACGCTCTTGGCCCATCTGACACGGAACATCGGGACCTTCTCTCCAGCGTAGCTCAGCTCCCATATCTCCTCGATCCTTCCGTAGTATCTATCCTTGTCGTTACCGGTGTAGGATTCCATCGTTACCCCGGAGTTCTGATAACCATCGCTCTTCATGTCCTTGGCCACGGTGTAGAATGTGAAGCCGTTGATATCGTACGCCTCATAGGTCATCAGGTTGTGCTCGGCGCCCTATGACAAGGTGAATATGAGTTGTTCTTCCGCGGAAGAATCCTCATGTAAAGGGTACGACAGAAGCTTTTTCTTGAACCAACGCGTGAAACATGAGTTGTGCTCTTTGAGTATATCTCCGTCCGTCCTCTGTTGGCCTCGGTCATTGTACGTCTTCTTAATAAAGGTTTTGTGCTCTACCACCCAAGGATCGACCACGTCTATGTGTTGTAGCGCGACTAGGTTTGCTCTTTCAAAGTCGGCGAGTCGACCCTCGAAGTCGACATGCATTTCGCGACGACCCCCACGGTGACCCCATCCAGCGAGCCTGCCGAGGTGCCTGTTGACGGGCAGACCAATGGGGTTCTCGATGCCTAGATAATTCGTGCAGTAGGAGATGCACTCTTCGGTCAGAAAGCCCCTGGCTATGCTTCCCTCTGGACGTGACATGTTGCGAACGTATCATTTGATGACACCATTCATCCTTTCAAACGGCATCATGCTGTGCAGGAACGTCGGCCCGAGTTGGATAATATCGTCCACGATATGGACCAACAGATGCACCATAACGTCGAAGAATGCGGGCGGGAAGTACATCTCAAGCTCGCATAGTATCACCACGATCTCTTCCTGTAGCCTTCTGAGTTGCCTCACGCCAACAGACTTCCGAGAGATGACGTCGAAAAAGTTGCATAGGCAAAATAGGGTTTCACGGACGTGCGCGTCCATGATCCCACGGATTGCAACTGGAAGTATCTGCGCCATCAGCACGTGACAGTCGTGAGACTTCATCCCGCTGAACTTCTGCTTCGCTGGGTCTAGGTATCTGCTTATCTTCCCCGCGTAACCGTAAGGAAGTTTTACTCCTACGAGGCAGGTGAAAAACTGCTCGATCTCCTCCTGACTTAGAGTGAAGCACGCGGGAGGGTAGTCATTTCCGGTCTTCTTGGCCTTCTTGCCTTTGCGACGACTTTCCGTGTCCTGCTTCGCCTCATCATCATCATCATCATGATCATCATATATAGTGTGAAGCTCCTGCCTGATGCCCATTGATTTCAAGTCTGCCCTTGCTTTCGGCCCATCTTTGGTCCTCTCTGGCATGTTGAGCAGGGTACCAAGTAGACTCTCGCACATGTTCTTCGTGATATGCATGACATCAAGGCTGTGAGGCACACGGTGGATCTTCCAGTACGGCAAGTCCCAAAAAACAGACCTCATTTTCCATACCTTCAGCAGCGGCTCTGGCGCCTTTCGCTTCTTTCCCGGCTCTAGCGCCTTTTGCTTCTTTCCCGGCAGTGGGCAGTCTTTCCAATTTTTCAACAGCTTGTCTATTTCCTCGCCGCTCCTCGTACGCGGGCGTCCTCGGGGTTCGGTTTCACCATCGAACAAATCCTTGCGTTTTCTCCACGGGTCATCGTCGCGAAGCCACCTTCGATGTCCCATGAACACGGTTTTTGAAGACCCGGGATCTCTATCTAGCTGGCGATACGTTGTGTCATCCATGCACCTGACGCATCCAGAAAATCCGTGGACCCCCTGCCCCGTGACATATCCGTAACCGAGATAGTCATGCACCGTCGTGAGCAGCACGGCTCTCATAGGGACATATTCTTTCTCTGCGGCGTCCCACGTATTGGCTGGCGTTTTCCACAGCGTGTCAAGCTCCTCTTTTAGCAGCCCCAGATACAGATTGATGTCGTTCCCTGGTTGTTTCGGTCCTTCAATTAGCATACTCATGTGAATGTACTTCCTCTTCATGCACAACCAGGGGGGAAGGTTGTACATCTACACAAACACAGGCCAGGTGCTATGTGTGCTTCTCTGGCTGCCAAACGGATTGACTCCATCGGTGCTCGCGCCCAGCACGATGTTCCTTGGATCATTCCCAAATTCTGGGTCTTCGAAGTTCAACGCTTGCCACTGGCTCGCATCCTTAGGGTGACTCAGCATCTTGTCTTTTTTATCTATCTCCGGATCATTTGCGTCATCTTCTCGCTTCTTCTCCTCCCTATCCGCGTGCCAACGCAGGAGCTTTGCTACCTTAGGGTCCGCGAAATACCGCTGCAGACGAGGAGTGATCGGAAAGTACCACACCACTTTTCGAGGAGCTTTCTTCCTCTTCTTGTATCGAGTGACGCCGCACACCGGACATATGGTAGACTCCGCGTGCTCGTCCCGATAAATGATGCAATTGTTCATGCACACATGGTATTTCACGTGCGGTAAATCCAGAGGACACACGATTTTCTTCACCTCCTCCAAACTGGTCGGGCACTTGTTCCCCTTGGGAAGACGTTCGTGCCAGAATGACATGTTCTCGTCGAAGCATGCGTCGGTAATTTTGTGTTTTACCTTCATCTCCAGAGCCATGAGCGTTACTTTCAGGCGGGTATCCTCGGGCCTGCATCCTTCATACAATGGAGTGACCGCGTCTAACTCAAGTTGATCCATCTTGGCTTTCTCTCGGGCGGCAGCTCTTGCGTTATCCGTCTGCTTGAGAAGCAGCTCTTGAATATGAGGGTCCTGCACCCAGCCCATCGATGGTCCAGCGTCGTCTGCTCCGCCGTCATCATCATCTTCATGATCAGGCCCATCGTCTGCTCCGGCATCTTCCTCATCATCATGTCCTGCATCTTCTACATGATGACTATGTACAGCATCACCGTCGTGATCATCTCCTGGGGATTCTTCGTCTTCTCGCCCGCCCAAGCCGCGGTGGTTGTCTTGCTGCCCTTCCTCATTTCTTTCCCGGCCCCCATGGACGACTTCATAGTCATCTTCATCACCTTGCCACCGATAGCCATCCATGAAACCACGCAAGAGCAGGTGGTCCCACACCTGCCCGGATTCCGGGTCCGCAATAAGGCTCTTCAGCTTGCATCTTCGACACGGACATCTTATCTCCGTCTCGTTCTTTTGAAGCATCTCGGCCTTCGCGGACCTCAAAAACCTATTCACGATGCCTTCGGTCATCATGCGGACCATGGTCGCCTGCGGGGTAGAGCAAAACGATATTTTAGAACCAAGAAAAAATTTGGCATGACTTTCCCTAAAAATAGGACCAAAAAGAATGCTTAATGCCAAAATTCTCGCCGAAACGGAAATGAATCAACATTCCGGCAAAATATTGGCAACTATCGCATTTCAAATACCGGTACACCTCCAAACACAAACACATATGCAACACCACAAACATATGCAACACCACGAACATACATAGATCTAGCTAGGCCATAAAAAGTGAAGGAAATATGCCCTAGAGGCAATAATAAAGTTATTATTTATTTCCTTATATCATGATAAATGTTTATTATTCATGCTAGAATTGTATTAACCGGAAACATAATACATGTGTGAATACATAGACAAACAGAGTGTCACTAGTATGCCTCTACTTGACTAGCTCGTTAATCAAAGATGGTTATGTTTCCTAACCATGAACAAAGAGTTGTTATTTGATTAACGAGGTCACATCATTAGTTGAATGATCTGATTGACATGACCCATTCCATTAGCTTAGCACCCGGTCGTTTAGTATGTTGCTATTGCTTTCTTCATGACTTATACATGTTCCTATAACTATGAGATTATGCAACTCCCATTTACCGGAGGAACACTTTGGGTACTACCAAACGTCACAACGTAACTGGGTGATTATAAAGGAATACTACAGGTGTCTCCAATGTTAGATGTTGGGTTGGCGTATTTCGAGATTAGGGTTTGTCACTCCGATTGTCGGAGAGGTATCTCTGGGCCCTCTCGGTAATACACATCACATAAAGCCTTGCAAGCATAATAACTAAGATGTTAGTTATGAGATGATGTATTACGGAACGAGTAAAGAGACTTGCCAGTAACGAGATTGAACTAGGTATTGGATACCGACGATCGAATCTCGGGCAAGTAACATACCGATGACAAAGGGAACAACGTATGTTGTTATGCGGTCTGACCGATAAAGATCTTCGTAGAATATGTAGGAGCCAATATGGGCATCCAGGTCCCGCTATTGGTTATTGACCGGAGACATGTCTCGGTCATGTCTACATTGTTCTCGAACCGTAGGGTCCGCACGCTTAACGTTACGATGACAGTTATTATGAGTTTATGCATTTTGATGTACCGAAGGTTGTTCGGAGTCCCGGATGTGATCACGGACATGACGAGGAGTCTCAAAATGGTCGAGACGTAAAGATTGATATATTGGAAGCCTATGTTTGGACATCGGAAGTGTTCCGGGTGAAATCGGTATTTTACCGGAATACCGGGAGGGTTACCGGAACCCCTTGGGAGGCAAATGGGCCTATTGGGCCTTAGTGGAAAAGTGAAAGGGGCTGCCCACAAGGGCTGCGCGCCTCCCCCCCTTCCCTAGTCCTATTAGGACTAGGAGAAGGGGCCGGCCCCCCTCTTTCTCTCTTCTCTTTGGAGAATCCTATTAGGAATAGGATTGGGGGGGGGAGTCCTACTCCCGGTAGGAGTAGGACTCCTCCTGCGCCCCTCTCCCTGGCCGGCCGAACCCCTCCCCCTGCTCCTTTATATACGGGGGCAGGGGGCACCCCATAGACAGACAAGTTGATCATTGTTGATCGTTCCTTAGCCGTGTGCGGTGCCCCCTGCCACCAAATTCCACCTCGGTCATATCGTTGTAGAGCTTAGGCGAAGCCCTACGTCGGTAGTACATCAAGATCATCACCACGCCGTCGTGCTGACGGAACTCTTCCTCGATGCTTTGCTTGATCGGAGCCCGAGGATCGCCATCGAGCTGAACGTGTGCTAAGAATTCGGAGGTGCCGGAGTAACGGTGCTTGGATCGATCGGATCGGGAACAAGACGTACGACTACTTCCTCTACGTTGTGTCAACGCTTCCGTTGCGATCTACAAAGGGTACGTAGATCAGACTCTCCCCCTCGTTGCTATGCATCACCATGATCTTGCGTGTGCGTAGGAAAATTTTCAAAATTACTACGTTACCCAACAGTGGCATCCGAGCCTAGGTTTTTATGGTTTGATGTTATTTGCACGAGTAGAACACAAGTGAGTTGTGGGCGATACAAGTCATACTGCCTACCAGCATGTCATACTTTGGTTCGGCGGTATTGTTGGACGAGACGATCCGGACCAACCTTACGCGTACTCTTACACGAGACCGGTTCCCTCGACGTGCTTTGCACATAGATGGCTTGCGGAAGACTGTCTCTCCAACTTTAGTTGAACCAAGTGTGGCTACGCCCAGTCCTTGAGAAGGTTAAAACGGAGTCTATTTGACGAACTATCGTTGTGGTTTTGATGCGTAGGTGAGATGAGTTCTTACTTAAGCCCGTAGCAGCCACGTAAAACTTGCAACAACAAAGTAGAGGACGTCTAACTTGTTTTTGCAGGGCATGTTGTGATGTGATATGGTCAAGGCATGATGCTGATTTTATTGTATGAGATGATCATGTTTTGTAACCAAGTTATCGGCAACTGGCAGGAGCCATATGGTTGTCGCTTTATTGTATGCAATGCAATCGCGATATAATGCTTTACTTTATTACTAAGCGGTAGTGATAGTCGTGGAAGCATAAGATTGGCGAGACGACAACGATGCTACGATGGAGATCAAGGTGTCGCGCCGGTGACGATGGTGATCATGACGGTGCTTCGGAGATGGAGATCACAAGCACAAGATGATGATGGCCATATCATATCACTTACATTGATTGCATGTGATGTTTATCCTTTTATGCATCTTATCTTGCTTTGATTGACGGTAGCATTATAAGATGATCTCTCACTAAATTATCAAGAAGTGTTCTCCCTGAGTATGCACCGTTGCCAAAGTTCGTCGTGCCCAGACACCATGTGATGATCGGGTGTGATAAGCTCTACGTCCATCTACAACGGGTGCAAGCCAGTTTTGCACACGCAGAATACTCAGGTTAAACTTGACGAGCCTAGCATATGCAGATATGGCCTCAGAACACAGAGACCGAAAGGTCGAGCGCGAATCATATAGTAGATATGATCAACATGACCATGTTCACCATTGAGACTACTCCATCTCACGTGATGATCGGTTATGGTTTAGTTGATTTGGATCACGTGATCACTTAGAGGATTAGAGGGATGTCTATCTAAGTGGGAGTTCCTAAGTAATTTGATTAACTGAACTTAAACTTATCATGAACTTAGTACCTGATAGTATCTTGCTTGATTATGTTGTAGATAGATGGCTCGTGCTGTTGTTCCGTTGAATTTTAATGCGTTCCTTGAGAAAGCAAAGTTGAAAGATGATGGTAGCAATTACACGGGCTGGGTCCGTAACCTGAGGATTATCCTCATTGCTGCACAGAAGAATTACGTCCTGGAAGCACCGCTGGGTGCCAGGCCTGCTGCTGGAGGAACGCCAGATGTTATGAACGTCTGGCAGAGCAAAGCTGATGACTACTCGATAGTTCAGTGTGCCATGCTTTACGGCTTAGAATCGGGACTTCAACGACGTTTTGAACGTCATGGAGCATATGAGATGTTCCAGGAGTTGAAGTTAATATTTCAAGCAAATGCCCGAATTGAGAGATATGAAGTCTCCAATAAGTTCTATAGCTGCAAGATGGAGGAGAACAGTTCTGTCAGTGAGCATATACTCAAAATGTTTGGGTATAATAATCACTTGATTCAGATGGGAGTTAATCTTCCAGATGATTGCGTCATTGACAGAATTCTCCAATCACTGCCACCAAGCTACAAGAGCTTCGTGATGAACTATAATATGCAAGGGATGAACAAGACTATTCCCGAGCTCTTCGCAATGCTGAAAGCTGCGGAGGTAGAAATCAAGAAGGAGCATCAAGTGTTGATGGTTAACAAAACCACTAGTTTCAAGAAAAGGGGCAAAGGGAAGAAGAAGGGAAACTTCAAGAAGAACAGCAAGCAAGTTGCTGCTCAGGAGAAGAAACCCAAGTCTGGACCTAAGCCTGAAACTGAGTGCTTCTACTGCAAGCAGACTGGTCACTGGAAGCGGAACTGCCCTAAGTATTTGGCGGATAAGAAGGATGGCAAGGTGAACAAAGGTATATGTGATATACATGTTATTGATGTGTACCTTACTAGAGCTCGCAGTAGCACCTGGGTATTTGATACTGGTTCTGTTGCTAATATTTGCAACTCGAAACAGGGACTACGGAATAAGCGGACGCTAGCAAAGGACGAGGTGACGATGCGCGTGGGAAAAGGTTCCAAAGTCGATGTGATCGCGGTCGGCACGCTACCTCTACATCTACCTTCGGGATTAATATTAGACCTAAATAATTGTTATTTGGTGCCAGCGTTGAGCATGAACATTATATCTGGATCTTATTTAATGCGAGACAGTTATTCATTTAAATCAGAGAATAATGGTTGTTCTATTTATATGAGTAATATCTTTTATGGTCATGCACCTTTGAAGAGTGGTCTATTCTTGTTGAATCTCGATAGTAGTGATACACATATTCATAATGTAGAAGCCAAAAGATGCAGAGTTGATAATGATAGTGAAACTTATTTGTGGCACTGCCGTTTAGGTCATATCGGTGTAAAGCGCATGAAGAAACTCCATACTGATGGGCTTTTGGAACCACTTGATTATGAATCACTTGGTACTTGCGAACCGTGCCTCATAGGCAAGATGACTAAAACACCGTTCTCCGGTACTATGGAGAGAGCAACAGATTTGTTGGAAATCATACATACCGATGTATGTGGTCCGATGAATATTGAGGCTCGTGGCGGATATCGTTATTTTCTCACCTTCACAGATGATTTAAGCAGATATGGGTATATCTACTTAATGAAACATAAGTCTGAAACATTTGAAAAGTTCAAGGAATTTCAGAGTGAAGTTGAAAATCATCGTAACAAGAAAATAAAGTTTCTACGATCTGATCGTGGAGGAGAATATTTGAGTTACGAGTTTGGTGTACATTTGAAAAATTGTGGAATAGTTTCGCAACCCACGCCACCCGGAACACCACAGCGTAATGGTGTGTCCGAACGTCGTAATCCTACTTTACTGGATATGGTGCGATCTATGATGTCTCTTACTGATTTACCGCTATCGTTTTGGGGTTATGCTTTAGAGACGGCCGCATTCACGTTAAATAGGGCACCATCAAAATCCGTTGAGACGACGCCTTATGAACTATGGTTTGGCAAGAAACCAAAGTTGTCGTTTCTTAAAGTTTGGGGTTGCGATGCTTATGTGAAAAAGCTTCAACCTGATAAACTCGAACCCAAAGCGGAGAAATGTGTCTTCATAGGATACCCAAAGGAAACTGTTGGGTATACCTTCTATCACAGATCCGAAGGCAAGACATTCATTGCTAAGAATGGATCATTTCTAGAGAAGGAGTTTCTCTCGAAAGAAGTGAGTGGGAGGAAAGTAGAACTTGACGAGGTAACTGTACCTGCTCCCTTATTGGAAAATAGTACATCACAGAAAACTGTTTCTGCGACACCTATACCAATTAGTGAGGAAGCTAATGATGATGATCATGAAACTTCAGGACAAGATACTACTGAACCACGTAGATCAACCAGAGTGAGATCCGCACCAGAGTGGTACGGTAATCCAGTTCTGGAAGTCATGCTACTAGATCATGATGAACCTACGAACTATGAAGAAGCGATGGTGAGCCCAGATTCCGCAAAGTGGCTTGAGGCCATGAAATTTGAGATGGGATCCATGTATGAGGACAAAGTATGGACTTTGGTTGACTTGCCCGATGATCGGCAAGCAATTGAGAATAAATGGATCTTCAAGAAAAAGACTGACGCTGACGGTAATATTACTGTCTATAAAGCTCGACTTGTCGCAAAAGGTTTTCGACAAGTTCAAGGGGTTGACTACGATGAGACCTTCTCACCCGTAGCGATGCTTAAATCCGTCAGAATCATGTTAGCAATTGCCGCATTTTATGATTATGAAATATGACAGATGGATGTCAAAACTGCATTCCTGAATGGATTTCTGGAAGAAGAGTTATATATGATGCAACCAGAAGGTTTTGTCGATCCAAAGGGAGCTAACAAAGTATGCAAACTCCAGCAATCCATTTATGGACTGGTGCAAGCATCTCGGAGTTGGAATAAACGCTTTGATAGTGTGATCAAAGCATTTGGGTTTATACAGACTTTTGGAGAAGCCTGTATTTACAAGAAAGTGAGTGGGAGCTCTGTAGCATTTCTGATATTATATGTGGATGACATATTACTGATTGGAAATGATATAGAATTTCTGGATAGCATAAAGGGATACTTGAATAAAAGTTTTTCGATGAAAGACCTCGGGGAAGCTGCTTACATATTAGGCATAAAGATCTATAGAGATAGATCAAGACGCTTAATTGGACTTTCACAAAGCACATACCTTGACAAGATTTTGAAGAAGTTCAAAATGGATCATGCAAAGAAAGGGTTCTTGCCTGTGTTACAAGGTGTGAAGTTGAGTCAGACTCAATGCCCGACCACTGCAGAAGATAGAGAGAAAATGAAAGATGTTCCCTATGCTTCAGCCATAGGCTCTATCATGTATGCAATGCTGTGTACCAGACCTGATGTGTGCCTTGCTATAAGTTTAGCAGGGAGGTACCAAAGTAATCCAGGAGTGGATCACTGGACAGCGGTCAAGAACATCCTGAAATACCTGAAGAGGACTAAGGATATGTTTCTTGTATATGGAGGTGACAAAGAGCTCACCGTAAGAGGTTACGTTGATGCAAGCTTTGACACTGATCCAGACGATTCTAAATCGCAAACCGGATACGTGTTTACTTTAAACGGTGGAGCTGTCAGTTGGTGCAGTTCTAAACAAAGCGTCGTAGCGGGATCTACATGTGAAGCGGAGTACATAGCTGCTTCGGAAGCAGCGAACGAAGGAGTCTGGATGAAGGAGTTCATATCCGATCTAGGTGTCGTACCTAGTGCATCGGGTCCAATGAAAATCTTTTGTGACAATACTGGTGCAATTGCTTTGGCAAAGGAATCCAGATTTCACAAAAGGACCAAACACATCAAGAGACGCTTCAACTCCATCCGGGATTTAGTCCAGGTGGGAGATATAGAGATTTGCAAGATACATACGGATCTGAATATTGCAGACCCGTTGACTAAGCCTCTTCCACGAGCAAAACATGATCAGCACCAAGGCTCCATGGGTGTTAGAATCATTACTGTGTAATCTAGATTATTGACTCTAGTGCAAGTGGGAGACTGAAGGAAATATGCCCTAGAGGCAATAATAAAGTTATTATTTATTTCCTTATATCATGATAAATGTTTATTATTCATGCTAGAATTGTATTAACCGGAAACATAATACATGTGTGAATACATAGACAAACAGTGTGTCACTAGTATGCCTCTACTTGACTAGCTCGTTAATCAAAGATGGTTATGTTTCCTAACCATGAACAAAGAGTTGTTATTTGATTAACGAGGTCACATCATTAGTTGAATGATCTGATTGACATGACCCATTCCATTAGCTTAGCACCCGATCGTTTAGTATGTTGCTATTGCTTTCTTCATGACTTATACATGTTCCTATAACTATGAGATTATGCAAATCCCGTTTACCGGAGTAACACTTTGGGTACTACCAAACGTCACAACGTAACTGGGTGATTATAAAGGAGTACTACATGTGTCTCCAATGGTAGATGTTGGGTTGGCGTATTTCGAGATTAGGGTTTGTCACTCCGATTGTCGGAGAGGTATCTCTGGGCCCTCTCGGTAATACACATCACATAAAGCCTTGCAAGCATAATAACTAAGATGTTAGTTATGAGATGATGTATTACGGAACGAGTAAAGAGACTTGCCAGTAACGAGATTGAACTAGGTATTGGATACCGACGATCGAATCTCGGGCAAGTAACATACCGATGACAAAGGGAACAACGTATATTGTTATGCGGTCTGACCGATAAAGATCTTCGTAGAATATGTAGGAGCCAATATGGGCATCCAGGTCCCTCTATTGGTTATTGACCGGAGATATGTCTCGGTCATGTCTACATTGTTCTCGAACCGTAGGGTCCGCACGCTTAACGTTACGATGACAGTTATTATGAGTTTATGCATTTTGATGTACCGAAGGTTGTTCGGAGTCCCGGATGTGATCACGGACATGACGAGGAGTCTCGAAATGGTTGAGACGTAAAGATTGATATATTGGAAGCCTATGTTTGGACATCGGAAGTGTTCCGGGTGAAATCGGTATTTTACCGGAATACCGGGAGGGTTACCGGAACCCCCCGGGAGGCAAATGGGCCTATTGGCCTTAGTGGAAAAGTGAAAGGGGCTGCCCACAAGGGCTGCGCGCCTCCCCCCCTTCCCTAGTCCTATTAGGACTAGGAGAAGGGGCCGGCCCCCCTCTTTCTCTCTTCTCTTTGGAGAATCCTATTAGGAATAGGATTGGGGAGTAGGACTCCTCCTGCACCCCTCTCCCTGGCCGGCCGAACCCCTCCCCCTGCTCCTTTATATACGGGGGCAGGGGGCACCCCATAGACAGACAAGTTGATCATTGTTGATCGTTCCTTAGCCGTGTGCGGTGCCCCCTGCCACCAACTTCCACCTCGGTCATATCGTTGTAGAGCTTAGGCGAAGCCCTACGTCGGTAGTACATCAAGATCGTCACCACGCCGTCGTGCTGACGGAACTCTTCCTCGACGCTTTGCTGGATCGGAGCCCGAGGATCGCCATCGAGCTGAACGTGTGCTAAGAACTCGGAGGTGCCGGAGTAACGGTGCTTGGATCGGTCGGATCGGGAAGAAGACGTACGACTACTTCCTCTACGTTGTGTCAACGCTTCCGTTGCGATCTACAAAGGGTACGTAGATCAGACTCTCCCCCTCGTTGCTATGCATCACCATGATCTTGCGTGTGCGTAGGAAAATTTTCGAAATTACTACGTTACCCAACAAAAAGTGCATGTGCACATTGTTGTAGGGAGAACAACATAAATATAGCTTCCCCCATTACTTACCTATCAAAACAAGGTAATTTAACCACTTAAATTGAATGAATCTATGATGGAAATGAGGTGAAAAAGAAGAGGCACCCGAGACAAGGAGGAGGTGGAGAGAATGAAGTGGGGAGAAAGTGAGTGTGGGTAGGAGAGGCTCCCCAAAATATCTTGTTGCTGCCCACTTACTAATGGCGCACCATCTGGTGGTGCGCCATTAGTAGTTTTGCAACATTACTAGTTTGAACTAGTAATAGCGCACGGTGGAACAGTGCGCCATTAGTAGTTTTGCAAAAAAGGGAATAAAAAATATAATAAAAAAACAACATTAGTGGCGCACTTTCCGACAGGTGCGCCATTACTAGTTACAACTAGTAATGGCGCACTTTGTCTGGATGCGCCATCAATATGTTTGGACAGGCGCACTAGTTCAAAAAAAATTGATACTAATGGCGCACCCTGTACCAGGTGCGCCATTAATAGTTTCAACTCTAATGGCGTATCAGAAGGTGGTGCGCCATTAGTATATACTAATGGCGCACCACTTGTCAGGTGCGCCATTAGTGTTAATCCCATCTGTAGCCCTTTTTCTAGTAGTGGTATATGGGCTTTGACCGATGGGGATCTTGCTGAACACCTCATTGCCACTACAGAACCATTGGCGAAGCAGTGGCTGTTTGCGATGATTGAGACACTATGACACGATAAATTTGTGCTGTTGACAGTTACTCTTTGGGCTACATGGACAGCCAGGCGGAAGGCGATCCACGAATCAAACTTCCAGAGTCCACATGCCACTCATATCTTTGTGTAGCGGTTCATATCAGAGTTGGAGGCAATCAAAAAAGTTCCAAATAGCACTGTTTGTGTGGCGCCGGCTAGGCACCCCCAGAGGTGGAAACCTCCATTAGCAGGTATGGTCAAAATCAATGTCGACGGAGGGCTATCCCGTGATGGCGCCACTGGTGCTTCTGTCGCTGTTTGCAAGGATGACGAAGGCCGGTTCCTAGGATCCTCGTCAATGGTGTTTCCTAGAGTTACAGACCCTGCCTGCTTGGAGGCCTTAGCATGTCGAGAAGCTCAAGCACTAGCCTTGGATTTGAATCTAGGCAAAGTCATTATTTCATGCGACAGCAAAGGGTTAGTGGACGACATAAAAAATGAGGCTCGTGGCAGGAACGACACTATCATTCGTGAGATCAGGGAGAACGAATTGCTTTTTCAGGCATGTAATATTATATTTGAAGGTAGAGACACGAACAAAGAAGCTCATAGTTTGGTAAAATTTTCAGTTTCGCTTAGTACGGGTCGCCATTTGTGGCTAGGATACCCGCATGATCCCATTTGTATTCCTTTGAAGATCCCCTTTGATCAATAAAACAGTTTCTCACCGCTCAAAAAAAACAATAATTAATTAAATCTTGCATGCCTAACCCCCTATTTTCCCTCTCAAACCTCCGCTACGGCATGGGCACCAGCGACCAATCTACCGGCCAGGAATAGCCTCAAATTGGTCCCACTTTTTTTCTCACCCCAACACCGTTTGCGCACCACGGTCCAGGAAGGTCGGTATCCTGTTCTGACAAGTGAAGTCTAAAATAAACCCTAAACTCATACTACTTGTTGAAATTAAACCCTTATCTCTGAATCCCTGAAATTCATACCCTCTGCTCTCTGATCCGGGTCAAGCTCAACCCTACCTCAAATCTATAGCAGTTTAGACCAGTTTGTTGCACGGGGAAAAGCCAATCCCCACCGGGATGGCCATTTGTTCTCACTGATTATTTGGTCCCACATGCCATATCCATCCTTCTGGTTCACGTTAGAAAAATTCCGCTCTCAGGAGTCAAGCCGCTACCCTCAAGTCTCAAGATCCCGTCACAGTATGCCCTTCCCTCCATGAACCGTTCTCCATCTCCGACGAAATACCGCCCTTCGCCCTCGCTGCTTCTTGGTGGCCTTATGGAACTGGCTGTAGAGCTCGCCAGCGTGCTCCGCCGCAGCCAACGAGGCGTCGGGCTCGAGGGGCGAGTGCGTGGAATCTGGGAAGAGGCACTGGGCCAGCACGGCGGCGAAGTGGCTGCTGACGCGGCAGATTCCAATGGCTGTCCGGACCGTGGCAAACGGCGGGCAAGAGTACGGACGCATACATGGCTGGGTCGACGTAGTACGGCACGTGGACGAGGAGACGTTCTTTGCGGTGGCGGCGCCCTGGGTAGACGGGTGAGAGTTCCATCCCCTGCAAGCTGAAGGCAAAGTGGACTCCACGATTCTTGTCTCTCCTTTTATCTTACCCATCAAGATCTGAGCTTAGAAATTGGAACATTCGAAGACCTACTCGAAGGGGAAAACGGGATGTATGATCACAAGAGAGTATGGAGATCTCATTTTTGCCAAGCAGCATACAGATCCACCGTCTTTAACCATGGATTTGATGGATTGGATACGCAGTATCGAGTAGGACAGGCTGACAGAGGAAGCCAGAGGAAGAAGAAAGCACGCCTGGATTTTTTTTTTACGTTTTCTTTGTTACTACGCAGGTCCCTGCTAAAGCTATATATATACAGGAGCAAATCCGCAAAATATTTCAAAATATTTTCTTTTTTTTAGGCCAGCAAAACTCTAGTATGGACTAAGGATGAAGATGAATATACAACTAAAAAAGGATGTAAATGAATATGACAGTGGGGTATGCATGTCAGTGAGAGAATCCTATGATTTTGGTCGGGAATGATCTTTTCCCGGTGCGCCAAACGGGTTCAGGGTTAGAAGTGACCGGGATTAAAGAGTACAGGGTACAGATTTCAGGGATTCGAAAGTGAGGGTTTGATTTGGACGAGGCGTACAAATTCAAGGTTTATTTCAGACTTCACTCTGTTGTGACCGAACATTGACATAACTCACCACTCACTAGTTTTGTTATATGGATCCAGCACTGTTTGGCTGTATGTGAACTATTTTATTTCACAGTCAATTAACGCAACCTCCGATCACGCAATATTTCATTAGCCCAAGTAACAGGAGCATGCGAGCCCGTTGGCGCTTTCGCTGCTCTTCGCTTGGAGAAACATATTTAGAGAAAAGCGAGAGATAGACAAAAACTATTTGTCACAACAGTCATAAGCATATGATGTACAATGTGCACCACCAAATTCTTGTATTAAGTACTAGGGATACTACAGCGCTACATCATGCAATGCATGGAAATAAATATTTTATTCATGTGGGCCACCAAAAGGGAAAGCACCATGCAGTGTTGATCACCGGGGCTTCCCACCAGGGACAAAGATGCAATGTGCTACTCATCGGTGCATTACATGGGAAGGTGATAGACCATATTTCTGTGAAGCCTCTATTCCTGATGAAGCAAACTTTGTACAGTTACTCACGCAACCATCCATTGCAAGATAGCAATCGCTGTTCACTAAACAATAGAAACAAAATGGCTTAGTTGGGCACTTTTTTCTGGTCTATGGATGCACAATCCTGTTGGGAAATTGATCTTCTCATTTGCTAGGCTCTGCATGATTTGGCCTAAGGAATACAAGAAAATCATTAATATATTCAGAAAGCTATTCTTCGATGAGCTATAAAGAAACGACCACAAGCACAGACAAAAATAGTAGTCCCTCCGATCCACAATAGTAGTCCCTCCGTAATCATCTCTAGATGTGAAACACTATGCACAACCCATGCTGATATATGTTTATCTTTGAAAATTATTCAAAAGAAATATAAATCACACACACACACACGAGAGAGAGAGAGAGAGAGAGAGAGAGAGAGATGCGTTTATAGCCACTTACACTCTGCATGGATCGTAGAGTACAAGAAAAGCACACACAAGAGTATGGTCCCTGCAGGAAAGGAATTCATGTACTTTTCCATCTAGTTAGTGCAATGCAACGATAGGTGCTTGTTTAGTGCTCCTCGTGGTAGGTAAAGTACGTTTTGTTCTTCTTCTCTTCTCAACAATAACAATGGAAGATGTCTGGGGTGTCCTAACACCGTCCCTATATATATACATAAAGATCTCTACAAAAATGAAAACATTTATAGTGGAGATATGAGTGGATATTATAATCCTTTGGTCCACCTTCCAAGTTTGGTATCTAATTGGTGGCAATTTGACATGGTAAATATTTCCTTATCATTGAAATACAAAATCTCAAAGAATATATCACAATAATTAATGGATTCCTAGAACTAGCCATAGTTATCTTCTAATTATTACCTTTTCATGTCCAAATTTGGTAAATATTTCCTTATTAATGAATACGGTTTTCATGTCCAAATCTGGTAAAGATTTCTTTATTAATGAATACGATATCTGGGAGAATATAAATCTGGAAGAATATATATATGGATATATTCTTCCAGATTTCGTACATATTGTCGGAAATATGAGCAATTTGGCAAATGATTTTATTAACAGAAATACTAGATAAAGCATGACTAATATAGTAGAGATAAAACAAGTCATGCCTTCTGACGGAGAGAAGGTAAATAGCTTCTGCATATATGAACCGTAGCCTATCATATCTATAGACGACAGTAGAACTAGTTGCATATATGAGGTAGAACCTAACATATTTAGGGCAAGTACTAGTACGAGAAACTCTGGTAGGATATCTAACAGAAAGAAGAACGCATACGGGACAGCAGCAGCAGTAGCACTGGACTTGGGGTCGGTGTCCTCGCCAGCCATGTCGTCAAGGAGGTTGTCGACGTCGGGGAAGAAGTCGTCGTCCGGGAAATAGTCGTCGGAGTCAGGGGCGTCCGTGACGAAGGAGTCAGTCAGTAGTCGCGCAGAGCGCTTCCAAAAAACCTTATCACCTTTCTCCTGTACAGGACTCAAAGAGGTGCGGTTTCTGAGGCCTACTGTCCCGACCTGCGGTGCACGCCGCAAGCCGGGATGAGAAAGACAGCAGCAGCTCATAGATTGGAACTGGTGGCGAGAGGAAGGAGATGTTCTGGTGCGTCTCTCTGAGAGGAGCGACCTCCCTTTTATAGGCGCAAGAGAAGGAGGCAAGAGGCTGCGCCGGGAGCTGAAGGGAACACGGGAGATGAAACGAACAAACAGCAGCCGAAGGGTGCAGCGTTCGTATTCAATATCCACTACAGCAAAAAAACTTTCCAGCTCCTGAGTGACCTTTCGTATACCCGTAGTGCGTGGCAAAAATTTAGACATCGGCTCGGCTCATTCCCGAACCCGCGTCGCGTCGCGTCGTGACGAGGCGTGGCGGGCGGCGGAGGAGGAGCGTGTGTGGATGACCCTCTTGTTCTCATGCTCATACAAGTGGGGAAAGAACCTCCATTATAAGGAGGTCCAACTCCCACTAAACTAGCAATGTGGGACTAAACTTTAGTAGTATCCCTTGCTTTGCATAAATGGGCTAAGTGGGCCTCTAGGATTTATTAGGAATTTCTGAAATAGTTATTGGGCTAACCCCAAATATAGACTAAATTCCAGCAATCCCCCACCAGATTCCAGAGGCACACAGAGATTTGCCTTTGGTTCCAAAACACTGTTTTATATACCGGTACTGCAGTGGAGACTGTTAAGTTGAACTTCCACCTAGAACTCTATGCTACACTAGTAAGCAACTTGAACAGTGGACTGGGTCTTGAACTGTAAGTTTTCTGCGAATCTAGCTTCACATAAAGCCTTGCACGATACGTGGCTACCGTGGGTCTTCCCCGCAGGTGGAGCTTATGCGTCATACTCCGAGACCTTTCATGAGTTTACTAGAGAGAACCCTACTCTCATAGAGTGCGACGTTTAACAATCAGACTCATATAGGTGCGTTCTTCAGAAGATGTTCTACAGGACAACATCTCTGCTTCAAAGAGCCACTTAGAACACATTAAGATATACATCAACCTGCCATGCAGATTAGGAGAGTATTGCATCTTTATGAAGTGGTATTTTAACAGTAAAGGTACTCTCCTCCCAGTTGACCAACAGCTTGTCTTCCACATCTAATTCACGGGATCTCCGATCACAAAGAATAGGTTACCACTGTGAACAACTCATATTGTGGGTCTCATACCCATCTCCCTCGATGCATTATCTATCACATTACGTGATAGACCCTTAGTAAAAGGATCTGCCAGATTTTTAGACGTTTGGATATAATCCAACGCAATAACTCTGGAGTTTCTCATTTTTCTGACAGACTTTAACCTTCTCTGAACGTATCTTGATGACTTCATGTTATCCTTTGAGCTGCTCACTTTCGTGATCACAGTTTGACTGTCGTAGTTCATAAGAATACCCGGTACAGGTTACTCAACAAAAGGCAAGTCATTCAAGAGCCGACGAAGCCAATCTGCTTCGACTGTAGCGGTATCTAGTGCTGTGAGTTCTGCTTCCATTATTGACCTCGTTAAGATGGTCTGCTTGCAAGACTTCCAAGAAACAGCGCCACCTCCATGAGTGAATACATATCCTCTCGTGGCCTTTATCTCATCAGCATCTGAGATTCAGTTTGAGTCACTATACCCTTCAAGCACCTTTGGGTGCCCGGTGTAGTGAATTCCATAATTTGCAGTGCCTTTCAACTAATGCAAAACTCTCTCTAGAGCTTTCCAATGCACATCTCCTGGTTTTGAAACAAACCGACTCAGTTTGCTAACAGCAAAAGAGATGTCAGGTCTTGCAGAACTGGCAAAGTACATAAGCGAGCCAATAATCTGAGAATACCTCAATTGGTCTCTAGCAATTCTTCGATTCTTTCGAAGCAACACAATACCATCATATGGTGTTGGAGAGGGCTTGCTGTCACTGTAGCCAAAGCGACTCAAGATCTTTTCCACATAGTGAGATTGAAGCAATGTAATCCCACCATCATCGTCTCTCAACAACTTGATGTTCAGAATGATATCAGCCACTCCTAAATCCTTCATCTCAAAACACCGAGATAGGAAATTTTTGACCTCCTTAATAACATTCAGATTTGTTTCGAAAATCAGTATGTCATCAACATACAAGCAAAGGATAACTCCCTCGCCCCCACCATGGCGATAGTACACACATTTGTCAGCTTCGTTTACAACAAAGCTTGCAGCTGTTAAAGTTCTTTCAAACTTCTCATGCAACTGTTTGGGTGCTTGCTTGAGTCCATACAAAGACTTCAGCAACTTGCACACTTTTCCTTCCTGACCATCTAGTACAAACCCATATGGTTGTTTCATATAAATTTCCTCGTCCAACTCTCCATTTAGGAAAGCAGTCTTAACATCCATTTGATGAACGAGAAGACCATGTGAGGCAGCTAGTGAAAGTAGAACTCGAATAGTGGTCAGTCGAGCCACAGGTGAGTAAGTATCAAAGAAGTCTTCACCTTCCTTTTGGGTATAACCCTTAGCCACGAGCCGAGCCTTGTACTTTTCAATAGTACCATTAGGCCTAAGCTTCTTCTTCAATACCCATTTGCATCCTATAAGTTTGCACCCATAAGGACGATCCGTTATCCCCCAAGTTTCATTCGCTAAGATGGAATCCATCTCGCTACGAACCGCTTCCTTCCAGTAGTCAGCATCTTCAGATGCATAAGCCTCTGAAATAGAACTGGGAGTGTCATCTATGAGATACACAAGAAAATCATCACCAAAGGACTTTGCAGTCCTCTGTCTCTTGCTCCTAGTAGGAACTTCATTGTTTTCCTCCACAGGACTTTCAAAGTGTTCTATCGAAATGGCAGGTTTGGTAATTGTAGCTGGTTCCTGATTCGATGAACTAGGCATCTCCTGATTAGATGAGGTAGCCATATTATACATTTTGAACATTTTGATATATTATACGTTTTTTTCCGACATCGTATGCAAAAGTTATAGCTGTTTTACATTTTCCCTACATTTTTTGCAAAACATGTCCAAATTTAAGTTTTTAAAATTTCCTAACTAGTAGATGTAGTAATATAACTACCATTCGAAGGATTTTATTTTTTGAAGTTTTTATCATTTTCTTTTGATTTTTTCGAAACAAAAAAGGCGATCCACGGAGGGGGGGGGTAGAGTTTGAAAATGGGACATTTGGTCCCGGTTTGAGACACAAGCCGAGACTAAAGGGCATTTCACCCTTTTAGTCCCGGTTTGTGTCTCAAACCGGGACTGAAGGTCTAATCTTTAGTCCCGGTTTGAGACACAAACCGGGACTAATGGGCATCGCACCCTTTAGTCTCGGTTCGTGCCTCAAACCGGGACTAAACGGCTCAGGTGAACCGAGACTAATGCCTTAGCCGCATGAACCGGGACCAATGCTCACATTAGTCCCGGTTCATGACTGAACCGGGACTAATGGGCTGACCCGGCCTGGACATTTGTCCCCTTTTCTACTAGTGATACAGGAGCAAATCCGCAAAATACTTCAAAAGATTTTCCTTTTTTTAGGCCAGCGAAACTCTAGTATGGACTAAGGATGAAGATGAATATACAACTAAAAAAGGATGAAAATGAATACGACAGTGGGGTATGCATGTCAGTGAGAGAATCCTATGATTTTGGTCGGGAATGATCTTTTCCCGGTGCGCCAAATGGGTTCAGGGTTAGAAGTGACCGGGATCAAAGAGTACAGGGTATAGATTTCAGGGATTCGAAAGTGAGGGTTTGATTTGGACGAGGCGTACAAATTCAAGGTTTATTTCAGACTTCACTCTGTTCTGACCGAACATTGACATAACTCACCACTCACTAGTTTTGTTATACGGATCCAGCACTGTTTGGCTGTATGTGAACTATTTTATTTCACGGTCAATTAACGCGACCTCAGATCACGCAATATTTCATTAGCCCAAGTAACAGGAGCACGCGAGCCCACCGGCGCTTTCGCTGCTCTTCGCTTGGAGAAACATATTTAGAGAAAAGCGAGAGATAGACAAAAACTATTTGTCACAACAGTCATAAGCATGTGATGTACAATGTGCACCACCAAATTCTTGTATTAAGTACTAGGGATACTACAGCGCTACATCATGCAATGCATGGAAATAAATATTTTATTCATGTGGGCCACCAAAAGGGAAAGCACCATGTAGTGTTGATCACCGGGGCTTCCCACCAGGGACAAAGATGCAATGTGCTACTCATCGGTGCATTACATGGGAAGGTGATAGACCATATTTCTGTGAAGCCTCTATTCCTGATGAAGCAGACTTTGCACAGTTACTCACGCAACCATCCATTGCAAGATAGCAATCGGTGTTCACTAAACAACAGAAACAAAATGGCTTAGTTGGGCACTTATTTTCTGGTCTATGGATGCACAATCCTGTTGGGAAATTGATCTTCTCATTTGCTAGGCTCTGCATGATTTGGCCTAAGGAATACAAGAAAATCATTAATATATTCAGAAAGCTATTCTTCGATGAGCTATAAAGAAACGACCACAAGCACAGACAAAAATAGTAGTCCCTCCGATCCACAATAGTAGTCCCTCCGTAATTACCTCTAGATGTGAAACACTATGCACAACCCATGCTGATATATGTTTATCTTTGAAAATTATTCAAAAGAAATATAAATCACACACACGCACACACACGAGAGAGAGAGAGATGCGTTTATAGCCACTTACACTCTGCATGGATCGTAGAGTACAAGAGAAGCACACATAGGAGTATGGTCCCTGCAGGAAAGGAATTCATGTACTTTTCCATCTAGTTAGTGCAATGCAACGATAGGTGCTTGTTTAGTGCTCCTCGTGGTAGGTAAAGTACGTTTTGTTCTTCTCTTCTCAACAATAACAATGGAAGATGTCTGGGGTGTCCTAACACCGTCCCTATATATATACATAAAGATCTCTACAAAAATGAAAACATTTATAGTGGAGATATGAGTGGATATTATAATCCTTTGGTCCACCTTCCAAGTTTGGTATCTAATTGGTGGCAATTTGACATGGTAAATATTTCCTTATCATTGAAATACAAAATCTCAAAGAATATATCACAATAATTAATGGATTCCTAGAACTAGCCTTAGTTATCTTCTAATTATTACTTTTTCATGTCCAAATTTGGTAAATATTTCCTTATTAATGAATACGGTTTTCATGTTCAAATTTGGTAGAGATTTCTTTATTAATGAATACGATATCTGGGAGAATATAAATCTGGAAGAATATATATAGGGATATATTCTTCCAGATTTCGTACATATTGTTGGAAATATGAGCAATTTGGCAAATGATTTTATTAACAGAAATACTAGATAAAGCATGACTAATATAGTAGAGATAAAAACAAGTCATGCCTTCTGGCGGAGAGAAGGTAAATAGCTTCTGCATATATGAACCGTAGCCTATCATATCTATAGCAGACAGTAGAACTAGTTGCATATATGAGGTAGAACCTAACATATTTAGGGCAAGTACTAGTACGAGAAACTGTGGCAGGATATCTAACAGAAAGAAGAACACATACGGGACAGCAGCAGCAGTAGCACTGGACTTGGGGTCGGTGTCCTCGCCAGCCATGTCGTCGAGGAGGTTGTCGACGTCGGGGAAGAAGTCGTCGTCCGGGAAATAGTCGTCGGAGTCAGGGGCGTCCGTGACGAAGGAGTCAGTCAGTAGTCGCGCAGAGCGCTCCCCAAAAACCTTATCACCCTTCTCCCGTACAGGACTCATAGAGGTGTGGTTTCTGAGGCCTACTGTCCCGACCTGCGGTGCACGCCGCAAGCCGGGATGAGAAAGACAGCAGCAGCTCAGAGATTGGAACCGGTGGCGAGAGGAAGGAGAAGTTCTGGTGCGTCTCTCTGAGAGGAGCAACCTCCCTTTTATAGGCGCAAGAGAAGGAGGCGAGAGGCTGCGCCGGGAGCTGAAGGGAACGCGGGAGATGAAACGAACAGACAGCAGCCGAAGGGTGCAGCGTTCGTATTCAATATCCACTACAGGAAAAACTTTCCAGCTCTCCAGCGACCTTTCATATACCCGTAGTGCGTGGCAAAAATTTAGACATCGGCTCGGCTCATTCCCGCAACCCGTGTCGCGTCGTGTCGTGACGAGGCGTGGCGTGGCAAGGCGAGGCGGGCGGCGGAGGAGGAGCGCGTGTGGATGTCCCTCTTGTTCTCATGCTCATACAAGTGGGGAAAGAACCTCCCTTATAAGGAGGTTCAACTCCCACTAAACTAGCAATGTGGGACTAAACTTTAGTAGTATCCCATGCTTTGCACAAATGGGCTAAGTGGGCCTCTAGGATTTATTAGGAATTTCTGAAATAGTTATTGGGCTAACCCCAAATATAGACTAAATTCCAGCAATCCCCCACCAGATCCCAGAGGCACACAGAGTTTTGCCTTTGGTTCCAAAACACTGTTTTATATACTGGTACTGCAGTGGAGACTATTAAGTTGAAGTTCCACCTAGAACTCTATGCTACACTAGTAAGCAACTTGAACAGTGGACTGGGTCTTGAACTGTAAGTTTTCTGCGAATCTAGCTTCACATAAAGCCTTGACCGATACGTGGCTACCGTGGGTCTTCCCCGCGGGTGGAGCTTATGCGTCATACTCCGAGACCTTTCATGAGTTTACTAGAGAGAACCCTACTCTCATAGAGTGCGACGTTTAACAATCAGACTCATATAGGTGCGTTCTTCAAAAGATATTCTGCAGGACAACATCTCTGCTCCAAAGAGCCACTTAGAACACATTAAGATATGTATTAACCTGCCATGCAGATTAGGAGAGTATTGCATCTTTATGGAGTGGTATTTTAACAGTAAGGGTACTCTCCTCCTAGTTGACCAACAGCTTGTCTTCCACATCTAATTCACGGGATCTCCGATCACAAAGAATAGGTTACTGATGGAAATATGCCCTAGAGGCAATAATAAAGTTATTATTTATTTCCTTATATCATGATAAATGTTTATTATTCATGCTAGAATTGTATTAACCGGAAACATAATACATGTGTGAATACATAGACCAACAAAGTGTCACTAGTATGCCTCTACTTGACTAGCTCGTTAATCAAAGATGGTTATGTTTCCTAACCATGAACAAAGAGTTGTTATTTGATTAACGAGGTCACATCATTAGTAGAATGATCTGATTGACATGACCCATTCCATTAGCATAGCACCCGATCGTTTAGTATGTTGCTATTGCTTTCTTCATGACTTATACATGTTCCTATAACTATGAGATTATGCAACTCCCGTTTACCGGAGGAACACTTTGGGTACTACCAAACGTCACAACGTAACTGGGTGATTATAAAGGAGTACTACAGGTGTCTCCAATGGTAGATGTTGGGTTGGCGTATTTCGAGATTAGGGTTTGTCACTCTGATTGTCGGAGAGGTATCTCTGGGCCCTCTCGGTAATGCACATCACATAAGCCTTGCAAGCACTGCAACTAATATGTTAGTTGTGAGATGATGTATTACGGAACGAGTAAAGAGACTTGCCAGTAACGAGATTGAACTAGGTATTGGATACCGACGATCGAATCTCGGGCAAGTAACATACCGATGACAAAGGGAACAACGTATGTTGTTATGCGGTCTGACCGATAAAGATCTTCGTAGAATATGTAGGAGCCAATATGGGCATCCAGGTCCCGCTATTGGTTATTGACCGGAGACGTGTCTTGGTCATGTCTACATTGTTCTCGAACCGTAGGATCCGCACGCTTAACGTTACGATGACAGTTATTATGAGTTTATGCATTTTGATGTACCGAAGGTTGTTCGGAGTCCCGGATGAGATCACGGACATGACGAGGAGTCTCGAAATGGTCGAGACGTAAAGATTGATATATTGGAAGCCTATGTTTGGACATAGGAAGTGTTCCGGGTGAAATCGGGATTTTACCGGAATACCGGGAGGGTTACCGGAACCCCCCGGGAGACTAATGGGCCTATTGGGCCTTAGTGGAAAAGAGAAAAAGGGAAGCCCACAAGCTGGCCGGCGCCCCCCCTTTCCCCAAGTCCTAGTAGGACTAGGAAAGGGGGCCGGCCCCCCTTCTCTCTCTTTTCCCCCCGGGAGTCCTAATTGGATTAGGATTGGGGGGAGGAGTCCTACTCCCGGTGGGAGTAGGACTCCCCTGCGCCTCCTCTCCCTGGCCGGCCGGCTCCCCCTCCTCCAACCTTTATATACGGGGGCAGGGGGCACCCCAAGACACACAAGTTGATCCTTGAGATCGTTCCTTAGCCGTGTGCGGTGCCCCCTGCCACCAAATTCCACCTCGATCGTACCGTTGTAGTGCTTAGGCGAAGCCCTGCGTCGGTAGTACATCAAGATCGTCATCACGCCGTCGTGCTGACGGAACTCTTCCTCGACGCTTTGCTGGATCGGAGCCCGGAACGTCATCGAGCTGTACGTGTGCTAAGAACTCGGAGGTGCCGGAGTAACGGTGCTTGGATCGGTCGGATCGGGAAGAAGACGTACGACTACTTCCTCTACATTGTGTGATCGCTTCCGCAGTCGGTCTGCGTTGGTACGTAGACAACACTCTCCCCTCTCGTTGCTATGCATCACCATGATCTTGCGTGTGCGTAGGAAAATTTTCGAAATTACTGCGTTCCCCAACAGTTACCACTATGAACAACTCATATTGTGGGTCTCATACCCATCTCCCTCGATGCATTATCTATTACATTACGTGATAGACCCTTAGTAAAAGGATCTGCCAGATTTTTAGACGTTTGGATATAATTCAATGCAATAACTCCGGAGTTTCTCATTTTTTCTGACAGACTTTAACCTTTTCTGAACGTGTCTTGATGACTTCATGTTATCCTTTGAGCTGCTCACTTTCGTGATCACAGTTTGATTGTCGCAGTTCATAAGAATACCCGGTACGGGTTTCTCAACAACCGGCAAGTCATTCAAGAGCCGACGAAGCCAATCTACTTCGACCGTAGCTGTATCTAGTGCTGTGAGTTCTGCTTCCATTGTTGACCTCGTTAAGATGGTCTGCTTGCAAGACTTCCAAGAAACAGCGCCACCTCCATGAGTGAATACATATCCGCTCGTGGCCTTTATCTCATCAACATCTGAGATCCATTTTGAGTCACTATACCCTTCAAGCACCTTTGGGTGCCCGGTGTAGTGAATTCCATAATTTGTAATGCCTTTCAACTAATGCAAAACTCTCTCTGGAGCTTTCCAATGCACATCTCCTGGTTTTGAAACAAAACGACTCAGTTTGCTAACAGCAAAAGAGATGTCAGGTCTTGTAGCACTGGCTAAGTACATAAGCGAGCCAATAATCTGAGAATACTTCAATTGGTCTCTAGCAATTCTTCGATTCTTTCGAAGCAACACACTAGCATCGTATGGTGTTGGAGAGGGCTTGCTGTCACTGTAGCCAAAGCAACTCAAGATCTTTTCCACATAGTGAGATTGAAGCAATGCAATCCCACCATCATCGTCTCTCAACAACTTGATGTTCAGAATGACATCAGCCAATCCTAAATCCTTCATCTCAAAACAACGAGATAGGAAATTTTTGACCTTCTTAATAACATTCAGATTTGTTCCGAAAATCAGTATGTCATCAACATACAAGCAAAGGATAACTCCCTCTCCCCCACCATGGCGATAGTACACACATTTGTCAGCTTCGTTTACGACAAAGCTTGCAGCTGTTAAAGTTCTTTCAAACTTCTCATGCCATTGTTTGGGTGCTTGCTTGAGTCCATAGAAAGACTTCAGCAACTTGCACACTTTTCCTTCCTGACCATCTAGTACAAACCCATCTGGTTGTTTCATATAAATTTCCTCGTCCAACTCTCCATTTAGGAAAGCAGTCTTAACATCCATTTGATGAACGAGAAGACCATGTGAGGCAGCTAGTGAAAGTAGAACTCGAATAGTGGTCAGTCGAGCCACAAGTGAGTAAGTATCAAAAAAGTCTTAACCTTCCTTTTGGGTATAACCCTTAGCCACGAGCCAAGCCTTGTACTTTTCAATAGTACCATCAGGCCTAAGCTTCTTCTTCAATACCCATTTGCATCCTATAAGTTTGCACCCATAAGGACGATCAGTTATCCCCCAAGTTTCATTCGCTAAGATGGAATCCATCTCGCTACGAACCGCTTCCTTCCAGTAGTCAGCATCTTCAGATACATAAGCCTCTGAAATAGAATTGGGAGTGTCATCTATGAGATACACAAGAAAATCATCACCAAAGGACTTTGCAGTCCTCTATCTTTTGCTCCTAGTAGGAACTTCATTGTTTTCCTCCACAGAACTTTCAAAGTGTTCTATCGAAATGGCAGGTTTGATAATTGTAACTGGTTCCTGATTCGATGAACTAGGCATCTCCTGATTAGATGAGGTAGCCATATCCTTCATGGGAAAGATATCTTCAAAAAAAGCCGCATCATTCGACTCCATGATCGTACCGACATGCATGTCAGGTACCTCAGATTTTACAACCAAGAATCTATAGCCAATGCTATGAAAAGCATATCCCAGGAAAACACAATCCACAGTCTTCGGTCCAAGCTTCCGCTTCTTTGGAATTGGAACATTGACTTTCGCCAAACAACCCCATGTTTGAAGATAAGAGAGTTTTAACATTTTCTTCTCCCATTCCTCGAATGGAGTTATCTCTTTGTTTTTTCTGGGGACTCGGTTCAGGACATGACATGCGGTCAATATCGCCTCCCCCCACCATGCCTTGGAGAGACTCGATGTGTCTAACATGGTGTTAACCAAATCAGTTAGAGTACGGTTCTTTCTTTCGGCCACCCCATTTGACTGAGGTGAGTAGGGAGGCGTCCTCTCATGGATTATACCATGTTCCGCACAAAAAGCATCAAATTCATTGGAAAAATACTCTCCACCACGGTCGGACCTAAGACTCTTGATTTTTCGATCAAGTTGGTTTTCCACTTCAGCTTTATAGATCTTGAAAAAGTTCAAAGCCTCATCCTTAGATTTCAGAAGATACACACGACAGTATCTGGTGGAGTCGTCAATTAACGTCATGAAATATTTCTTTCCACCTTTTGTCAAAACACCATTCATTTCACATAGATCTGAATGTATGAGCTCTAGTGGTGCAAGATTTCTCGTTTCCGCAGTCGTGTGAGACTTACGAGGTTGCTTAGCTTGCACACAAACTTGACACTTAGATACCTTGACAGTGGTGAAACTAGGGATTAAGTTCAACTTCGCTAGTCGCGACATGCAACCAAAATTAACATGACAGAGATGTGAATGCCACACATTGGATTCACTATTGTTGCAAATATGATTAA
Organism: Triticum monococcum; assembly: GCA_034509565.1. Classification (NCBI taxonomy): domain Eukaryota; kingdom Viridiplantae; phylum Streptophyta; class Magnoliopsida; order Poales; family Poaceae; genus Triticum; species Triticum monococcum. The sequence continues at coordinate 706,973,002 of CM067847.1, forward strand.
CAACTTTATTGCAAACATCTGATAAGGATAAACGAAACAGACCTCCTGACTCATAGCCTTTACCAACAAAGGTTCCATACTTGGATATTACAAATTTATTCGACTCAAAGACGAGCTTGTAGCCATCTCTACACAGAAGAGATCCGCTAACAAGATTTTTATTGACGAAGGGGACATAATGCGCGTTCTTCAGCCGCACTATCTTCCTCGAAGTAAACTTCAGATCGACCGTGCCAACACCACGAACATAAGCACTTGAACCGTTGCCCATCAGCACGGTTGAAGTCCCTGCGGTCTGATAAGACGAAAACATGGAAATATCACCGCATACACACATTAGCACCCGTGTCAATCAACCAATCAGGAGAATGATATACTGAAAGAATAGTGGGAAATATATCATACCCATCATCCTTCATGTCAGTGTCTCCAATGACAACATTAGCGGTCTTGCCGCCTTTCCCAGGGTGACGCTTGTCATAGCGATTAGGGAAACTAGGAGCCCAATGATCAGGATCCCCACACACATGACAGACACCTTTCTTCTTGTCATTCTTTTTTTTGAAGTTCGTGTGTTGCACAGCATTGTTCTTCCCATCAAACTTTGCTTTACCATCAAACTTTCCCTTGTTCTTGAACTTATGGGGCTGAAAGTTCTTCTTCTGTACCAGATTGGCACTAGATCCTCCCTCAATACCTCGGGCACGTGTGTCCTTTGCTCTCGCATTTTCTTCCACATCAAGAGTGCCAATGAGATCCGGGACGGAAAACTCTTGTCTCTTATGCTTCAGCAAGGTAGCAAAGTTCCTCCATGAAGGAGGAAGCTTAGTGATGATACCTCCGGCAACAAACTTGTCCGGTAGCATACAACCGAAGTGCTCAAGTTCTCTAGCAAATGACTGTATCTCATGAGCTTGCTCAATCACGGAGCGCTCTTCAGTCATCCTGTAGTCATAGAATTGCTTCATGATGTACAACTCAGTGCCAGCATCCGAGACCCTAAACTTGGCCTCGAATGCATCCCACATATCTTTTCCATTATCAATTGATGCATAAGCATCAATTATGTTCTCACCAAGAACACTCAAGAGAGCAGCCTTAAACAGAGTATCTATTTTCTGAAAGGCTTGTGCCTATTGAGCATCAAGCTCCCCTTCAGGTTTGCCGAGAGTGGCATCATAGCAACTCATGGTTTGAAACCATAAGACTGCTCTCACGCGCCACCTCTTATAGTGGATACCCTCAAACATAGGAGGTCTCATGGAAGCAGCAAAACCACTTGGGGTAAATTGCCTATAATAAGGTTTTTGGATTGTTGGAAATATGAGCAATTTACCAAATGATTTTATTAACAGAAATACTAGATAAAGCATGACTAATACAGTAGAGATAAAACAAGTCATGTGTTCTGACAGAGAGAAGGTAAATAGCTTCTGCATATATGAACCATAGCCTATCATATCTATAGCAGACAATAGAACTAGTTGCATATATGAGGTACAACCTAACATATTTAGGGCAAGTACTAGTACGAGAAACTGTGGCAGGATATCTAACAGAAAGAAGAACACATAGGGGACAATAGCAGCAGTAGCACTGGACTTGGGGTGGGTGTCCTCGCCAGCCATGTCGTCGAGGAGGTTGTCGACATCGAGGAAGTAGTCGTCGAAGTCCGGGGCGTCCGTGACGAAGGAGTCAGTCAGTAGTCGTACAGGACTCAAAGAGGTGCGGTTTCGGAGGCCTACTGTCAGGGCCGGACCGGAAAAATTCGGGGCCCTGTGCCAAACTCTAAAATGAGGCCTACTTTCTTAAAAAAATAAAATTATAATCGATTTATCTACAACTCCTTTACGATATTGAATTAAATCCTCTAATTCCTTTTTTTCTTTTCTGATGTTTCTGGTAACCAGATTTAAATTCCCTAGGTATATTTTTAGAGGATATAACTTGGCTTTTGAAACGCGGGACGACTAGACCAATTAATATAAAACTATCCAAATGATGGAAAAATTTAAAGGGATACACATCAAACAGTTAGCAGCAAACTATTTTTTTGAGATCTAGCAGCGAACTATTTGTTGAACTGAGATAGCAGAATTCACAGACATGAAACTTTCCTAGTTGAATTGTTCCTGGACGAGGCAAGAGGGACTGAAGGAGTGGCGAGCAGCCTGGAGTGAGACGCCATCACACCGAGATTGATTGACGAAGCCGATCCACCTTGATTAGTATTGCTATGATTGAAAAAAGAAGAGGGAAAGTGGCAACGAGCGATCTAGCATCTGTCATGAAGGATATAGTCAGTGCTCCTGAATATTTAATTTGAAGATTGATTTGATTAAGCTGATTTAGCGTGCGCGTGGCCGGAAAACAGCCGTGTGCCTGTCCTACTCACCTGTTGTTATTGTTGTCGTGCCTCCCAGCGTCCTTGCCGCCGGTCCTGTGCTGCGTCGTTAGCCTGCAGCTGCGATCTGGCTACTGCGCCGTACGTTAGGGTTAGTATCGTAGATCGGGGTCCTGCTCCTGCGCTCACGGCTGTAGATCGTGCGAAGGATCGGTATTGTTTCAGGCCATCGTATCCGGGCCTTTCAACCTGCTGGCTTAATTAGGCTTGTAGAAAAAAAATGGGGCCCTTAAAATTCATGGGCCTTTAGCAAACAGACAGCAGCCAAAGGGTGCAGACATAGACATCGGCTCGGCTCATTCCCGCAACACGCGTCGCGTCGCGTCGGGGCGGGGCGGGGCGGGTGCGGAGGAGGAGCGCGCGTGGATGTCTCTCTTGTTCTCATGCTCATATAAGTGGGGAAAGAACCTCTCTTATAAGGAGGTCCAACTCCCACTAAACTAGCAATGTGAGACTAAACTTTAGTATATCCCTTGCTTTACACAAATGGGCTAAGTGGGCCTTTAGATTTTATTAGGAATTTCTGAAATAGTTATTAGACTGCCCCCAATATAGACTAAATTCCAGCACATATTAATAAGGAAATCTTTACCATGTTAAACTGCCACACATATTTAGCCTATTTTCCAAATTTGGATACCAAATTTAGAAGGTGACCAAAAAACGTGCGCGCGCACACACACATCTCTCTCTCTCACACACACACACACACACACACCTCTGACACACGCATCTTACATTCTTAAGAAGTTGATCCCCACTACAATCAATTCTCTTAACATGCACATTATCCACATCATCATCATGCCATGTCAACATTCAGTTTGCAATCCATGACTCCTCATCCAGCCACGTCATCAAAAAAATCCTGATTTACTGATCGCTAATCCTCCCGCTGCTGCACACGAAGTTTAGTCGATAACCTGGGCCAATACAAAGGCCGATAGTTGATAGCTAGATGGGCTTGGTCCGTCATGCCAAGCCCATGTAACTGATCGATCTATCTGGCTTATCGCACTTCCTGGCTGAGGGTTCATCTTCCCGGAAAACCCTATTCGCCGCATTTTGCGGCAAAATGTCGACCTGTCGCACACCCATCGACCGTTCGTGGGCCGGTCCATGTCGGATGCTTCCTACAGAGAAAATCGTTAAAAAAATGAAGAGAGGAAGGAATTGAACCTCAAACCTCCCACAACTGGAAATGCGTGTCCAGCCACTCGAGCTTAACAACACTTTGTGTCTTGCCCATGCAAAAAGGTCTCCTATTATCTGTTTCTTTCTTTCACGTTTTTCGTTTTCCTGTTTCTTTCTTTCTTTTATTTTTGTTCTAGAAATATCGCAATTTCAAAAAAAGTTCAATATATTCAATACTTTATTCGACTTATTATAAAAAAATGTTTGATTCTTTTTGTTCAGGTTTCAATAAACATTTTGTTCTTTTCAAAAAAATGTACAAAATTTGTTGGTGTTTCAAAATGTGTTCGGTGTTTCAAAATTTGTTCGTGATTTTCAAAAAATGTTCGTGTTTTCAAATTTGTTCAGATTTTCCAAAAAATGGAATTTCACATTTGCTGTCATTTTTCAAAATTTGCAAGTGATTTTCAAAAAATGTTCGCGTTTTCAAATTTGTTCAAATTCTCAAAAAAGTTTTGGAATTATACATGTGTTCCATTTTTCAAAAATTGTTCGTGTTTTTCAAAAAATTATTCGCACTTTCAAAAAATGTTCACGTTTTCAAAATTTGGATAGAAATTTTATAAATGTTCAAGAATTTCGAAAAATGTTTATGGTTTTAAACTTTTGTTCATACTTTCATGAAATATTCCATTTTTATTTTTTTGTTCACCAATAAAAAAATGTTCGCTGTATGAATTTTTGTTTGGAATATCATGAAATGTTCCATTTTTCAAATTTTTGTTCAAAAATTCAGAAAATGTTTGTGGTTTCAAATATGTTTGGAATTTCGTAATTTGTTCACAAATTAAAAAAATGTTTGCGGTTAAAAATTTCTTTGTAATTTTCATAATTTGATCACATGGTTTAAAATTTGTTCACAAATTGAAAAGGTGGTTCACATTATCACAAAAACAATTTCTGACTTTTCAATTTTTTTGTTCACATATTCGAAAAATGTTCCTGTCTCTATTTTTCTCATCAATTCAAAAAAGGTGCGCACTTGTTTAAAGAGACACATTGAAAGAAAGTATACTTTAAAAAAATCAATACAACAAGTAATTTCGGGTTTGCTACAGTAATTTGTTCATGTTCACAAGTCAGCTTTATCTTTAAGCTATGCGCTGCGCTTGAACCAACTGTACCAGTCTACTTGGTTGGCCAGGTGCACGCGGTCAAAAACATTGAGTCTCAAGTTCGAATCCTCGTCGCGCCTGCCTTTCCTTTTCGCCATCTTTTTCGTCCTGCGGTGAAGCTTCATGGGCCGGCCCAGTCGAGCTGCCCCTGTGCGTCTGGCCGCCAATTTGACGCAAAGAGCGTCCAATAGGAGCTCTCCATCTTCCCCGCCGCTCTCTCTTCCACCCATCGCCACCACGACCGGCGCAGCATGAAACGGCACCTACAAATGCACATGAAACGGCAGCATTCACAGCCTCTCATTACCTCTCCCTCCATTACCCTGCAAATGCGGACGAAAATACTAGATTTAAATGAGCAATCGTCGCCTCACATCTCATATCGAACTGCAGCCGCCGGGGTGGAGCTCCGGCGCACGCAACCCGTCATCACGGCAATATGGGGCTCGATGCCGAGCCTCTGCGCCACGCCTGCACGGAACCGCCGGAAACACGCAGCGGCTCGCCGTTGCCCTGCATCGGCTTCGCTCGGCCGCCCATACGCACGGGCTTCACTTGGCAGCAGCCCGCAGGTGCAGGCCACATCCCACCCCAACTCCCCAAGCTGTTGCGGCGCTACTAAGAATCGTGCCGCTGGCTGTCGTGCAGCCCGTCAAACCCTCCTCTCTTTGTTCTTGCCTATAGTGCGACGAGGCAGTCGACATGGAGTGATGTGCGAGAGGAATAAGAGGTGCTTTTCTGCACTTTCCTCTACCAACTCATTTCCTTACTGATACTAGCTAAGTGTTCGTGCGTTGCCATGGATTAACAAATATATATATACAAAAAGAAAATTCATGTGACATGAGAGTCAAAGGCCATTTTTATGGGATGATATCTCATGGTCATGATCTAGTAAGTACATACATCTCGTCATTGTCTTTTTTCCACACTCCATGTCTGAGCTACCACGCGACACTCGACTTCCTTCTCCCACCATGCATGCTTTTATCTCCTATTTCTCCTACCTCTACCTTGCACGACAATACCAAGTTTCTTGTCCAACTATCATAATCTTCTCCGGTAGGGCATCCCCTTAGATTATTACTGACTTGTACATGTTGCAAATAAGATCAACGAAAATGGATACTAAATTTCTGATGAGAAATGAGAATTCAGGGCAATATCTTCCCAAGAAAATAATAATTCCAAGACAATATTTTTATACCTTCTGTCAACATTGGGACACACATTCCACACAATAAACATGCAATGATGTTGATACTTGATTAATTGTCAATATATGTCTATAGTAAAGATAACTTTACTCAAAACTGCCTACCTTAGCCAAATCAACAAATCTCTCTCATTAATGCAATTTTCTTTAAAAAACAAATAATAGATTCTTTCCTACCTTAGCCAAATCAACGGATCTCTTTCATTAATGCAATTTGCTTTAGCAAACAAATAATAGATTCTTTCCTACCTTAGCCAAATCAACGGATCTCTCTCATTAATGCAATTTTCTTTAGGAAACAAATAATAGATTCTTTCCTACCTTAGCCAAATCAACGGATCTCTTTCATTAATGCAATTTTCTTTAAAAAACAAATAATAGATTCTTTCCTACCTTAGCCAAATCAACGGATCTCTCCATTAATGCAATTTGCTTTAGGAAACAAATAATAGATTCTTTCCTTCCTTAGCCAAATCAACGGATCTCTCTCATTAATGCAATTTTTCTTTAGGAAACAAATAATAGATTCTTTCCTACCTTAGCCAAATCAACGGATCTCTCTCATTAATGTAATTTTTCTTTAGGAAATAAATAATAGATTCTTTCCTACCTTAGCCAAATCAACGGATCTCTTCCATTAATGCAATTTGCTTTAGCAAACAAATAATAGATTCTTTCCTACCTTAGCCAAATAAACCGGTTGAAACCAGTTGAAAATAAACGGATCCTGTCTCACTCTTCACTTTCTTTACAATAAACTTCAGAATAGCAATCTTGGCGAGTGATCTCGACGGGGTTCAATCGGCGTGGCGCGCCGCTGATTCTTCCAGGAGTGGGTGCTGAGAGGAAGGATCCCAAACCTCCATTGTCAATCGGCCGGAGCTGCATCGTCCTTTGGATCAGAGCGTGGACGGGATCAAGACGGTAGGGTTTGAGGAATTTGTAGGACGTGAGGGTTTATGGTTGGCAGCACGAGAACTCACCCATATCTTGGCAGACGGCAGGCCCGAGGTGCGGTCGTGTTCATGCTTCGGGAGCTGCCACGTGCTGTCCTCGCCGCCATCAGCGACACCACCGCCATCGCCTGTTGCCACCACTTTAGCGCCACGAGCGTGGGACCAAGGGACGAAGGGAAGGGAAGGAAGTGAATTGACGTACCTATGTTTGGTATATATCACACGAGGAATCAAAACTGGATGCACGTGAAAGCATAGAGATGGGAGAGGAGGACAGAGGAAGGGAAGGGCAAGAGGAACCTGAGGATGTGCGATGAAGGAGCGATGCCAAAACATCACAAAGGGGGACCCGTAGCTCGTCACGTAGCGCGGCCGCCTCATTGCCGGCTGCCACCCCGCGCTACCGCCTCCGTGCGCAGGTTCCGTTCGTGGAGCGTGAGGAGCGCATGACCTGCCTTCACCACGGCCTGGTCCTCCCCACTATCGTGAAGCTCGCCCGCATCGCCGCCCCAATTGCTCAGGATGACGGATGAAGATCCTGCAACGGCGACGTAGGTGAGGGATGCAGCCGACGATAGAGGGATGATTTTCGTGGCTAAACCCTCCCTATCAAAATAACTACTTAAAAAAAAGCAAAGATCGATGTATTAGGAAAATTAGGATTTGGAATTGATTGTCATAAAACAAAATTTTATTAATTGATAACGTGCTATCGGTACCTGCCCGTTTATAACGTGTCTAGTTAGGAAACTTTGGAAAAGTTAGGAAAGTTTTTATTGTGAGGGTAAAAAAATCAATGTGAGAAGATATGGTGGTGGGATATGAGACGAAAATAAACCGGACGAAAATAAACCAGACGAAAATAAACCGTGGACGCAATCCTACCAACTGCTCCATTAAGAATAGAGATTCATGTTTCTTTTGTTTTTCTCAACATCACTAGCACCGCCTGAAACTTGTGGAAATTTATTGCAATGTGCAAGCTGGACTCCTATGATTGGCGTCGATCTTCTGATCAGCAAGGCAAATGGGATTCTATAAGCCATGACTGTTTCCGTAATTCCTTTTAAAGTATCTGAAGATCGTTGTTATCATTGATACATACTCCACTCAGCCTTTGGTAAGCAATTAACCATCACATAATACGCTTGAATGATCCGTCCTGGTGCATTTCATTCAGATCTGTGCATTAGCTTTTGTTCAGAGAAGTGCTGACCTATACTGTCAGCAGCAGTTCACTGGTTGATCTCTTCGTGTCTATTGTCTATCGATCAACCAATATTGTGTTAATTAAGGAGGGAAGAATGGATGAAGTAGAAGGTTAATTAAGTTTAGCAAAGGCATCCCAGATTACTCCCTTAATAGTCAGATTCCTTGCTGCATCCATGGTGATGGGTCATACATTCTAGGCTGGACACTTTCTGGTAAGAGAAAGATCAGTAACATATCACTTGCATGATACTGATTGAGTTCTTTTGTCCTGGATGGTTCTCATTGTAATCCATAGAGAGTAAAAGTATGTGATGCGGTCTGCTTATGTGTGACCGCTTACAAAATTCATGGTAAGTAACAAATGAAATCCATTGTGTCATATCATACTTTTATCTGTTCGCATAAATTAGTGTGCTCTTTTCATGAGTATTCTGCAGGGAGCTCCATTGTGAAGTTCACAACTTCGCCCTTGGTGGCTTCAAATGAAAAAGCCAGCACTCAATTTAAAGTATTGTCAAAAGAATACCTTATAAGATTATTCGTTAGTTCCTTCATATTATTGTCATTTTCACTACATGGGTAATATGTATAATGTGATCATGCTCTTTTTTATCATATAGTGCAATTGTACGGCTACACGATGCTTTACAATATGTCCTGCTTCATAGTTAAAACATGCTTGAATAAGTTGTATTGTGAAAATATTGTATCACTTAGTTTTGTTATAATACTTCCATATATTATTATATAATTGTTCTTATAAAGTAGATTCCACATTTTTTTGTAGAACTTACTTGCAAACTTTTTTTTTGTTAAAGCAGTTCCAAGTTAGTTGTGGTTGTTAGTGGTATCGATCCCAAGTTCCTAACTGAAACTTTTTGTTCCATTATAGATAACATGATACTTTCACATTCGTAGGATGGTTCTTCATCCAGAGTGTGAAGGATCATGACAAATAGTAACATTGAGCCACATTTTACGAGTATTTGAACCACTTTTTTATCTGGATAATTGGTTCATTTCTTTGTATTTGAGACTTATTATGCATTTATTCGTTATACACCTGCGTCAATACACGAGGAACCTAGCAAATGGTTTTCTTCGTTATTGTATGTTTCAATATTTAATTACTTTTTATCTCTAAATCTATAGATATGTGCATACATATTTCCTCAGCAACGCGCGGGGCATCATCTAGTTGTAGATATGTTGCAACCTATTGCAGAATAACTTCTGTCACCACTTTCTAATTGTCGGAAAAAAAGATAAGCTAGTTGCATGTCCTATACTAGCTGACTGCAAATCGTACTTTCTTGGCTCTATTTTTTCGCGCTGTTTCTTATCACAATTTTCAAACTGTTTATTAGAATGAGGCAAATGATAATACCATTGGATATTTATTGACGGGGCAAAACTTCTTCAGGTTAAACATTTTCCCAAAATTGGCATACTTTTAAACAAAGTTTATTATTAAAAATTCATTACCCCAACATTTTGAAGTATTTTGAACAAAATTTCGAACTGTTTGTTGGAATGCTGCACATAATATATCATTGAAAACCTATTGATTAGCCCGAACTTTCTCTGTAGAACAGTTTTTAAGATTCCCTATTGTTTAAGAGAAGTTTTAAAAAAACTAATGTCATTTTTGTCTTTTTTGACCCAAACTGCTACATTATGCTACCTGCTCGAGCAGAATAGCTAACTGGTCTATGCCGAGCAAGCTAATTACTAGGTTCTTAATTAGTTTGTGCGGCTTATTGGCCAGAAATAGCCAACTGCCCCGTTGACGAGCAAGCTAATTGTCGGGACTATAATAATTAAGGGCCTACTTGGTTCCAAATAAGTCACCAATTTATAAGTCGAAAAGTGAAAAAAGTGATTTATTTTGTCAAACAGACCCAACTTATAAGTCATAAGTTGCTCCACCCCAACTTAAAACTTATAAATCATCCCCTTTTGCGTTGGTCCCACCACCTTTACATAAAATAAACAAGAAGAGAAGGTGTGGTCAGGTGACTTATAAGTCAAATGACAACCAAACAGGCATGACTTATAAGTTATTGGTTTTAAGTCACCTGACTTATAAATCAGGTGACTTATTAAAATCAATCAGGCCTAACTTCCCACAGATTATAATGTTTTTTGTCCCAAACATTACTAGGAAAACATTTATAGGTAGGGTCACATTAGTGGCGGCATATTCTGGACCCCACTGTTGAATATATGGTTTGTACATGACTATTGTATAGCCCGGTCCACCTCCTAGTCTTTGTATAGTTGAGGTAGTGGCCCACTTTGTACTCCATATATACGTGCGCTTTGCACCGATCAATACATCGTGAAGCATTGCCAAAACAATCGTTTCCAACATGGTATCATACCTACGGTCCTAACCCTAACCCGTGCCGCCGTCGCCGCCGCGATCCCATCGCCGCCGCCGCCGCCGTGAACCTACGCCGCCGCCGTGAACCTACGCCGCCGCGCCGCCGCCCTGGTCTGCCGCCGCCGCCCGCGCTTCCGCCCGCCACCCGCCGCGCCGCCCCCAAGCCGTGCCGCCCTCTCCCTGCTGCGTCGCCCCTCCCGCGCCGCTGCACCACCCCCCCCCTTTCGGCCATGGCCTCCCCCGGTTCCACCGGTACCTCTCACAGCCGCCGCACCAACCCGTTCGATGGTCCCGATCCCGTCGTCATCCGCGATCTCAACATTCTTGCTCGGGTTCCCGTCGTCCTCGACCAGCTCACCTCCACGTACTATGCCTGGAAGACGTACTTCTCCCTCGTGTTTCGTGAGTACAATCTCCGAGATCACATCAATGGCTCCGTGGACTCCCGTTTCATGGAGGACGATGAGGAGTGGACGGCCATCGACGCCACCCTCATCCGTTGGTTCTACACCACCATCTCGAAGGACCTCTTCCACACGGTGGTCTCCGCCGATGATGACGCTCACGCCGTTTGGACCAAGCTCAACGGCCTCTTCACCGACAACGCGCTTCAACGCAAGGTTTTCTTGCATGGTGAGTTTTTTGGGTGACAACAGCTTGAGTCGTCCGTTGACGATTATTGCATGCGCCTCAAGAAGCTCGTTGACGAGCTCCGTGACCTCGGCGAGAAGGTCTCCGATGAGCTTCTCCTCAGCACCCTCATCGCCGGCCTGAACGATGACTTCGGGAACGCCGCCTCCAACATCCCCCTCATCACCAACCCGACCTTCCCCAAGATCGTCGCATATTTGAAGCTGGAGGAGCGGCGGATGCGGATGTCACGCACCCGGGCCACCCACACCGCCCTCACCGCCGGCACCCGTGGCGGTGCGCCGCCCACCGCCCCGACCCCACCGCCGCGGCCCGCCCCGGGCCCCCTCCAGGCGCCACCGCCGCCCGGGTTTCCCTACCCGACGCCGCCCCAGGCCCCTCCGCCCCCCGCCGAGCAGCAGCCGCGCCAGGGCGGGCGTCGCGGTCGCGGAGGCCACAAGCAGCAGCAGCCGCAGCAGCCCGCTGCCCCCGGTGGGGCGCCTCGCCAGCCGCAGCATCCACTGCCGCCGGCACCCTGGCAGGCCGGCCAGAACCCTTGGACGGGGGTTGTGCACGCGTACTCCATGCCTATACCGCGTGCCCCCGTCCCCGGTTCCTTTGGCGCCCGCCCGGCTCCTCATCAGGCCCTGCATGCGGCCCCCCAGGCGTACCCCGCGCCGCTCTATGGCCCCTCGGGCTATGGGTATGTGGCGCCACCGCCTCAGCCGGCGCCGTCTGCCCCGGCCCTCCCGCCGGCGCCTTGGGATCCCGCGCTCCTAGCGGCTCTCCACACCGCCCCCACGCCGCAGCAGTACACTGGTGGTGGCGACTGGTATATGGACACCGGAGCCACGGCTCACATGGCCGCCAACCCCGGTAACCTTCTTGCCGCTCACCCCGTCCACACCGCTGCTCGCATTTCCGTGGGTGACGGTTCTTCCATGCCCATTACTCATGTCGGCCATGCTGCTTTTCCCTCTAACTCCATGCCATTACATCTTTCTAATGTGCTTGTTTCTCCTGACATTATCAAAAATCTTGTTTCCGTTCGTTCTCTTACACGTGAAAACCCTGTCACCGTTGAATTTGACATGTTTGGCTTTTCTGTCAAGGATGCCCGTACCCGGATGGTGCTCCACCGATGTGACAGCCCCGACGAGCTCTACCCGGTCCACTCACCTTCTTCATCCGCTGCTGCACCCATGGCGCTTTCCGCCGGAGTGGACCTTTGGCACGCCCGTCTCGGTCATCCCAACATCGCCACCCTTCGCCATATTCTTCGGAGTTTTTCATTCACGTGCAATAAGATCGACGATCACACTTGTCATGCTTGTCGCCTCGGCAAACATGTTAGTCTTCCTTTTAGCAATTCCTCGCATGTCGCATCTTACCCGTTTGAGTTAATTCATAGTGATGTTTGGACCTCTCCTGTTACAAGTAACACGGGCTATCTTTATTATCTTGTCATACTTGATGATTTTTCGCACTATGCGTGGACCTTCCCGTTGCGGCGAAAGTCGGACTCTGTTGCCACTCTCACCGCCTTCTACTCCTATGTCTCCACGCAGTTTGGACGTCACATTCTTGCGTTGCAAACAGACAACGGGAAGGAGTTCGATAACTTTGCGCTCCGCAACCTACTTGCCACACATGGCACGATCTTTCGTCTCACTTGCCCGTACACTTCGCAACAAAACGGTCGCGCAGAGCGCGTGCTACGCACTCTCAATGACTGCTTACGCACCCTCCTCTTTCACGCCAACGTGCCACCACGTTTTTGGCCCGACGCGCTTGCCACCGCATCACTCCTCATTAACATTCGTCCCTGTCGCACTCGCGGGAATTTCGCACCTCATCACCTCTTGTTTGGCACGCCACCCTCCTATGCTGAGCTCCGCATCTTCGGTTGTCTGTGCTACCCCAGCATCGCTTCCACCTCCCCTCATAAGCTCGCACCTCGGTCTGTGGCCTGCATCTTTCTTGGCTATCCTCCTAACACGAAAGGCTACCGCTGCTACGATCCTATCTCTCATCGGGTGATCACTTCACGACACGTTTACTTTGATGAGATGGTTTATCCATTCCAGCAGGTACCTTCGGATGATGTGGCCTCGCCCGCTCCTGGTGATGGCCGCCCCCGTGCCTCTCTTGGGCCGCCTCCCGGCTTTGAGGGTGCCCCCCGCGCCACGGGTCGAGGCTCTCCCCGTTTGGCTGCCTTAGGGGCTGCACCTCCCTCGACGCCCGCGACGCCCCCGGCGTCCCCGGCCTCGACCCTGCCTGCGGCCTCGTCCGCCGCCCCGCCGGCGGCCCCGTCCGCCGCCTCGCCGGTGGCCTCGCCCGCCGCTTCACCGGTGGCCTCGCTCGCCGCCTCACCGGCGGCCTCGTCCGCAGAGGCCCCGCCCGCGGCGGTCACATCGGAGGCGGGCTCGTCTTCATCCTCGCCCGCCTCCCCTCCGGATCCGCTGCCCCGCCCGATGACTCGCTCTCAGACTGGCACCCTTCGATCGAGCACGTGGTACCCCAGCGATGAGTATCTTCTCGCTGCTTCCGCCTCTGAGCCGTCTCCTCTCCCATCGTCAGCTCGAGCCGCCCTTCGGGATCCTCATTGGCTCGCTGCGATGCAGGAAGAGTTCGATGCCCTCCAGTGGAACCGTACCTGGCAGCTCGTCCCTCGGCCGCCCCGTGCCAACATTATCAAGGGCAAGTGGGTCTTTCGGCACAAGACTCGTCCGGATGGCACTCTCGAGCGATATAAAGCTCGCTGGGTGGTTCGGGGTTTCCGGCAACGCGCGGGCGTGGACTTCACCGACACATTTGCCCCGTTCGTTAAACCGGGCACGATCCGCACCGTGCTTCAGCTTGCCGTGTCCCGAGCATGGCCCGTGCATCAGCTAGACGTGTCCAATGCCTTCTTGCACGGTCACCTGGCTGAGAAGGTATTCTGTGAGCAGCCCACTGGCTTCGTCGACGCCACGCATCCTGATCATGTGTGCTTGCTCTCCCGTTCTCTCTACGGGCTGAAGCAGGCACCTGGCGCCTGGTACCATCGCATCGCTGCCTTCCTGCAGACGCTCGGATTTACATCGACTCGCTCCGATGCGTCCCTCTTCGTGTATCATCACGGAGTTGACACGGCCTACTTGCTGTTGTACGTCGACGACATCATACTGACGGCATCCACCGTCGCACTCCTCCAGCGGCTTACAGCTCGTCTTCGCGATGAGTTTGCTCTGAAGGATTTGGGTCCTCTGCATTATTTCCTTGGCATTGAGGTGGTTCGACGACCAGATGGGTTCTTCCTGCATCAGCAGCGCTACGCCCATGAGCTTCTCGACCGAGCTGGCATGCTTAACTGCAAGCCTGCTCCCACGCCAGTCGACACCAAGGCCAAGGTCTCCGCCTTGGAGGGTTCGCCTGCATCTGATGCGGCCTTCTACCGCTCCATTGTGGGCGCCCTGCAGTACCTGACCCTGACGCGCCCCGACTTATAGTATGTTGTTCAGCAGGTCTGTCTCCACATGCATGCTCCGCGCGACTCTCACTGGACTCTGGTGAAGTGTATCCTCCGATACATACGCGGCACTCAGTCCTTGGGACTTACGCTGACGGCCTCCGCCTCCACCGACCTCGTCGCCTATTCTGATGCGGACTGGGCTGGCTGCCCCGACACACGGCGCTCCACCTCGGGGTACTGTGTCTACCTTGGGCCGTCCCTGATCTCTTGGTCCTCCAAGCGACAGCCCACCGTCTCCCGCTCGAGTGCCGAGGCTGAGTATCGCGCAGTGGCTAACGCCGTTGCTGAATGCTCTTGGCTCCGTCAGCTGCTCCAGGAGTTGCTTTGTGACGTTCACAAGGCCACGCTCGTCTACTGCGACAACGTCTCCGCCGTTTACCTCTCCGCCAACCCGGTCCATCATCGTCGAACGAAGCATATTGAGCTCGATATACACTTCGTTCGTGAGCAGGTGGCTCTTGGGCGCATCCGGGTCCTCCATGTCCCGACGGCGCAGCAGTTCGCCGATGTCATGACGAAAGGACTGCCTACTTCTGTTTTCGAGGAGTTCAGGTCCAGTCTTTGCGTCTCCGGCGACGCTTCGACTGCGGGGGGTGTTGAATATATGGTTTGTACATGACTATTGTATAGCCTGGCCCACCTCCTAGTCTTTGTATAGTTGAGGTAGTGGCCCACTTTGTACTCCATATATACGTGCGTTTTGCACCGATCAATACATCGTGAAGCATTGCCAAAACAATCGTTTCCAACACCCACCACTGCTACTTTTGCAAGATATCAATGATGGGCGCGTAACGAAGCTCAGCACTAGTTTATGTTACAAGCGGCGAGCCAATTTTCCAGCCCACCTCTGGTTTTCTTAGCCTTGTTAGCCAAGGGACACTACTATCAGTGAGGGTGCCAATATATTTCCCGCCACTAATATTTGTGTGAGCAGCGGCAGGAGCCTACAATTGCTCGCCACTCCTAAAACATGCAAGCATTTTTTTTGGGAGTGACTATTTATCAGACGTATGTTTTTCCAATTGGTTCAGGTCGTTTTTTTGTCCAGTCAGTTTTTGACACAGTCCACTCTCAGGCTTTAAAACGTCTGTTTTCATTCCAGTTTCAGGTTGAATTCTAACTCTTGGACCTTTAAGTGATTGTTTGCACTCAGCCTGTCCCTAACAGGATGCTTTAACGGAACACTAAACTCTGAACTCTGAAGGTCATTCTGGAACTGAAGAAAATGACACCTATCACTGAAAAAACTGAAAATAGATTACTGAAAATGATAGCAAACTCGATACGTATACATCGCTGCCACAAGTAGACTTCAAGTTCCAGCGATGTTCAATGCACATGTAATTCACTTTGTGATTCGCTACAGGTCAGGACGCAAAAGGAAAAAGGAACATGCCGCTGATCCTTTTTGCCACAATATTCATAACCATCATAAAAAAAATTGCTGCGGTGACCAGACAAAAGAACATGGCTGAAGAGTAAAACAAGATACACAAGAGAGGAAGGAACAAATAAATAGAAGTAGACAAATACTTGCTGAAGACAAGCTTTATAAGCATTTTCTTGCCTGACCTGAGAGACTAAAGAAATGATGAAACATAGTGCAAAATTGAAGAAGAAGAAGACTAAATAAAAAACTGAGAGACTGACGACGAGAATGAAGACAGTGGAAAGACACTTAAGACTGAACGACGGAACTGACAGGAAAACTAATGAACTGTCGCGATTGTAAAAGCTATGAATGAGAAATATGACTAAGAGATTGAAAAAGATAAAGTCTGACAGAGAGAATGAATGTGAGACCCATGACTTGAGAGAGGCACAACGCTCAAAGAAAAACTAACTCGAGAAAATAACTAGCCCAATGACAGAGTTAGTAAAGACTAAGGACTGATAGAACATTAACTGAAGACATAAGAAAATAGAGTGAAACAGAGAATGGACAAAGGAAATGAGAATGAGCAACAAGACTGATAAAATGAAAACATAAGTCAGAAAGGAAGAATGAAAAACTGAATAACTTAAGAACTAATGAATGTCGATAAAATAGTAAATGCTTCAGAATCTGAAAAAGAACAATGACAAGCCACAAAAATACTGAAAGTCTTATATGCTGAAGACTTAGGAATGAGGAAGGGCACTCAATGACTGAAACTATAGACAAAACTGATGAACAAAGACGCATCACACTAAAACTACTGACCAAACTGAAGAAAATGAAATCTACATTGAAACTAACTGGAAATTAAAGCTCACTGACTATCTATTAATGCAAAATGACAACCAACAAAAATGGCACATTAAATGAAAAGAGTGGACTAAGGAAAAGACCGAGAAGAACACTAAAACAAGACTTAATTGATAAACTAAATGATACATGACCGTAATAACTGAAAACTGAACTACAAACCACAACTCTAAGATACAATAGGAGACTGAATAATGAACAATAGTGAATACTGATATACAACTAAATTCTGGAGACTGATAGACAAAATACCGAATGATGCAACCGCAAATTATGAATGGTAACTAACAAAACATGAACACTGAAAACTGAAAAAAGACTGGTGAAGAAAATAACAGAAATGAATATTGAAGGAAAAAAACGATGAACCGATGAGTGAATGACAAGACTGAGAAATGAACAAAAGAATCGAGGAACTGGTTGACCAATGAATTACTGAATACGATTCCTATTCCCCTCGCCGCCTCGATATGGGGCTGAAGACAACCAGCACAGAAGACTAAAAAAGGAGACTGAATACGGAGAAATGATGAATGGCAAGTAAAATTGAGTGAAGACTTCACCAGCCTTTATAGATGACAAGACGGAGAATAATAAGGCAGATCAATGAAGAATGACAAGAGAATGGATAAATTATAGAAATAAAATAGCAAGCTTATAGAATGACAAACAAAGTATAGACTAAAGAAAATAAAGGGTGTGAGACTGAAGAAGGATGGGAATGTGGATTCGATAACAACCGGGCCTTTCTTGAGCCACTTAAGTAGGACACTCCTGATTATATACTGAAAACTAAAGGAAAAAGAGTGAACAACGAAAATAGTTACCAAACAGGATAGCCACTTTTAAGTTTTGAGCCTGAAATTTAAAAGGTAGCCACTTAAGTAGGACACTACAAAGTAATTTGTAAGAAGCCAACTGTTCATCTAAGAATAAGCAAAGAGAGAAAATGATTGATAACGACATAAGAGACCAGAACAAGAGACCGAGGGAGAATGGGCAAAAGATAGTAAGGTGAAGAAAATGAACAAAACCCACTAGGGCGTGACCACGTACACCTCGCCTCTAGCAGCACGCTTGCTGATATTCCTACACCGACAATCCATAATTCCATCACCTCGCCTCTAGTGCATAAATGACATATGTAATTCCGTGCTCGTGCAACACTGGCGATCTTCCTACTACAAAAGATTGGCATATGAGAATGGGTCAGAGCTCAACTAACTAGGAACTGAAAGAAACTTGAGAAACTTGACCACCTCAAGCAATCTGGTTGACACTAATTACTGGAAAAAATCAGTGGGATTGCCACTTTTGCATAAGTATCAATGCATTCACAGAAAACAAATGTTTGTATGAATTGGTTGAGGGGAATGTGGATGTTTAACAAAACGCTAGAGACCAAAAAAAGATGGGACGCATTAAACTCCAACTTAAGCTATATGAAGCTACAATTAAACCTTCTGAGTTTCTTTAAAAAGTTGTTAAGCAACAAAACTGACATACATACTCGTTGTACAAGCTTAATGACTGAGAAACAGGGACTTGCGTGACAAAAAAAGCTTGGGAAAGATATAGAGAGACAGTAAAATAAGATGGAAGACCTCCGACTATGTGATTCAGGAGTGGTGTTTGTACCAAATTGTTGCCGGTTTTTCATATGTGCAGAATGTAACACAAGACTACAACATTTCATGGACACCATGAATCAATCAAGCATCTAGTACCTACAAATATGTAGTGTACTATTTTTACAAGATAGCATGACTTTCACAACACAAAAATTGAGCACACGGTAGCATTTAAGTTCCATCTAGATACAACAAAATCATCTCAAAATGTCATGTCACATAGCATTGGAGTTACCTTCTTTTTAATTGACTGCTGCAACTTGCAAAACTGAACTCCTATGAACCTGAAACAGCGAGAAAGGGATTAGGATTTGACTGCTGCAGATTTGCAAACACTGAACCCAGATTAACCTAAAAAATAGAGAGAATTAGGATGTGACCTGCTTGTGTTCTAGGGTTCACGAAGAGAAAGGGACAGACACCGCAATACAGAGGAATGAGGCACCATAGGAAGAAGGGAGGAAGAGGGAGGCGTGCCTTGGAAAGGAGGGAGGGCACCATGGGAGGGGATGGATACAGAGAGAAGGCGCCATGGTAGGGATGCGCCTGCTGGAGCAGAGAGGCAGCAAATGGAGTCCTGGAGAGTAAAGGGGGGAAGATATGCCACAAGGATAAAAAGAAAGGGAGGCCGCCGTCGCCACGAGCTCGTCGCCTCCTGCGTGGACGAGGAGGAGAAGAGACCAGAGCGAATCGGGCGCCAAACCCACTTAGACAAAGCCGGCCCAGAAAGATCACCCAGACCAGCACGGATCTCCGAACAAAATCGAACGACTGAAAAAACGACCTGAAGCCAAATTGAAAACAGACGGTTGATTTTTAGTAAAAGTGTTTTTTTAACTTGCTTCGATTTTTAGTGTGTTGTTTTTTTGACCTTCGTATTGTATGAAAAATTGATTGAACTTTCTAGGTTTCCTTATTTGTTATATTCTAGATTTTTTATTAACATATTTGTATTCAATTGGATGCAATTCAAATTTGAACTATGCCTATATTAGAAAAAACACTTCAAAATCTGGCATGTCGGCGATGTTTCGTGAGGGAATCATGGCTCACAGCAAGGGTTTTTTTGGGCAAAAAAAGCTCAAAACTCATATGTTCGCACGAAGTTTTGAAGCACATAAAGTATCCAGACATATTGTGTGGCATTTGAAAAAAAAAACTTTTTTGTGCTTCAAAAGGGGAGGAAGGAAGAAGAGGAGTTGTTTGAAAAAAAAGAGAGAGAGAAGAAGGGCATGTAACTGGGGCCACCTTGCACCGCACGCCAGAGTGGAGAAGAGCGTGAGGTCCGGCCGGCGGTAAACAGCAGCAGCAGCCAGCCGGACAAGCTACACATCGTCCCGATCTATCGAGCTTTTAATTTTGAATCGTCGCGCTGGTTGTCTCTCCCTCAGTCGACACGTATACGCTAGAAATGACGTAGCTGGTCTCCATTCCCGGTAAGCACCCGTCGCTAGCTTCGACGCAAATGGCAAAAAGTTGAGGCGAGGCCCGGGCAACGCTGCATCACTCTATTGGTGCAGGAATAAATGGCATGGCCTGAACTGAAAGCAGAGCGTGAGACGCCGCGTGCGTGCAGGAGCGTGAAACGCCCCTCCATAAGTGAGCCCTCTCGCTGCCACAAGTTTTTCTTTAGGGGCTCCCGCCGTCACAAGATTAGGGCATCTTCGCTATCAAATCGCCGGTATATGTTTTTTTTTTTGAGTTCACACACTTTTTGCTATCCAATGTAATCCCTTCAATGTTCGCGGACGTGTCTGGACGTGCACTAATAGGAAATTGAGGGCTTTACGAGAATCCAGACATTAAAAGCCACTGTGTGTTCCTCCTTTATGTTCGAATAGTTGAAGGCCGTCCCTAAAATTTTCTGTTTGGTGAAAGGTGATTAGACATTTGACGGAAGACAATTAGCATTTACCGGAAGCTACTAATTAGCATTATATTTGGAGGAAGCTACTAACGATAGCTAGCACACATGATATTTGGCGGAAGCTACTAATGCACGCTGCTGCACAAACTACTAATACAATGCTAATGATATGCACTTTTTTGGAAGCTGCTACTGATATGCTATGTTTGCATACTCTGTGGCCGCTGCTATTTGACGAAAGGTTGATGGAAGGCAGTCGCTGTTTGGCAGAACATTATCGCCGCTGCTATTTTCTTTTTAAGTTAATAGAGATGAACATTTAAGGTATATATAGTCAGATGACCGGTTCCCGTAACATATATGCGGACACGGACATGTCTAGAGACGGCCCGTGGAATAATAGTGTGTTCATCATCTTAAGAGATAGCGTTGAAGATGCCCTTGCTACTCAGTAGTCGAGTTCTCTTCATTCCCCATAAGCATCTCCATCACACAACTGCTCGATCTATGGAATGGGAACCAGAGCAGCAGGATCCATGTTTCACCCTTGTCGGCATCTGGACCACCTGGTCCCAAGTCCTTCATGCCATCCTCACCAGCCCCCTACCTTTGGCCACTCTTTGCTCACCTTGCTCATGCTCATCAATCCCGCCACCTTGATGGCCCTTTGCTCCCGCATCGACCTTGACCGAGACGACGGTTTGAGGCTCCCCCGTCTCATCGTGGACTGGGCTCGTTTACTCCATTTTCGAAGTTCTATCATAACTGAGCTCTAAGACTCAACAACGTTTCCCAGGCTTCCCGTCGTCCAAGAATGATCCCAGGCATTACAGATAATTGTCGGAAGCCGCAGATCCTATTCTCACATAATCACATATCGTGGGCGCTTTTCCGTCGCCGATCCTCAAACTCCTCCATGTGCGGCAATAAGGACAACGGTCCGATCTCAGGTGACACTAGATGTTGCACCTATGCAAAAGGAAAAATCTATTTCCATGCTTCGTCCGCACAGGCCTGGTCCAACCGGACACGTACATTGCTCTGGCTTTGGTGGCCATTATCATATGTATAAGGGGCGCCAGAGAAGCCTAGATCAACCAACTCGCAATCAATAAGAACATCTCTAAACACCTCCATCTAAATCTCCCCTCGCGAAGATTTCAAAAAATGCTCATGTTGCCACATAACTTCATTAAAGTCACCACAAACCACCCACGACAGATCAGAACAACCTTTAAGTCCTTACAGGTGTTCCCACATAGGATAACGATTCTCAACACATGGTTCTCCATAAACAAAAGTACATCTCCATGATTTATCAGAATCATGATCATACACTAACAACAATATGTCGCTTGCATGCGTCCTATGTTCATCATTGTTACCTGAGGGAATCATCCCAAAACAAGGCCAAGCCCCCTCCTCGGCCATCACAATCCACACCACAAAAACCCTTTAAGCCTAATCTCAGCTTCAGTCTCTCAGTATTAACAGAAGTTTGTCTTGTTTCTGACAGGAAGACAAACTTTGGGGAATTGGGTTTTGTAAGAGACACAACTTCATGAACTTTCGGTGGTTCCACGCCCCCTGGCAGTTCCAGATTAGGCAACTCATTGATCCCGACGACAATTCGGCTGGGGGCCCGCCGATCTACTATCTGAATTCTCTCCATCCTCTGCCAACTTTGCTTTCTTGCTACTTTGACTGTTCGTTGGTGACACAGGGACACCACCACCTCCATCAGTAACATCAGTGATGAATAGAGGTTGTGCCGATGACTTTGACTGGAGGTCTGCATGTACGCCTATCAGATTAGCATCCAATGCTAACCTTTTATGAGCCAATATGTCACGATCAGTCATGACCGCATCCACTATCTTTGGACTTGTGCCAGTATTTGTAACATGATCATCCTCTTCGTCACCCTATGGTCGACCTGACATTGAAACAACAACGTTGGAACTACGATTCGCATCAAAACCAGGCCTGCTTCACACCGGGGGATCTACGTGGAGCCAGTGCCCAAACTTTGGGTCTTTCAGTTGGTGTAAACCAGCGCCACATTCTTTATATTCATGACCAACTCGCCCACAGAACTTGCAAAATCTAGCTAGTTTTTCATAACGAACAACAAAAACTGTTTTCCTTCCCCCGGATTATATCACAAAAAATTTCAAGGGCTCCCTGATATCATGATGAACACGAACTTGTATGTAGTCACCCTGGGAATTTCCATGAAGCCTTATCACCAGCCTTTACCAACTTTCTTGATTAGTTTTTCCACCAACTCTTTCTTGCAGTAACCGCCTAGGAGTTTATTGATTTGCATCCAAATCGTGTGTGAACTATCTCAACCTCTTTAGCTTTGTTAAAAGCGTCATAAGGACTAAGAAGGACTACCCAGTACCTTAATAACCAAGGTTCTGTCTCCATGATACGTTCCCAGCCACCAAGGCACGAAGCTTGCATGATGATCAGATTAGGACCAACCGCCCGGAATCGCACCTACTATGTAGGATTCCAAGCCGAATGCTTCTCCTTGAAGAAAGCAGCTTGGCTGAAGCTTTTCTAAGTGTGCACCCTATCAAGAGCTAGCCAACACACATTATCATTCAACTCTGGATCATCTACATTGATTTCCAAATCATCAAATTCTTCGCCATCCAGATCAAGCTGGTTGAAGAAATCTCCTAGGTCACATGGATCACCAACCCTAGCGCCACAATTGGAAATTGACTGCGTGTCGGAGGGCGTCACCATTGGACTAGGAACAGGAGGAGCACCGTCACCCGTCGAGAGAAGGGAAGGGAGGGACACTAGGGCGGCCGAACTTGGTAGGATTCTCGAGGGCAATCTCAGTCGTCTGGGAGGAAGAAAACCCTAGCCTTGGCTTAGGGAAAAAAGACGCTTTACATAGAGCTAACTATTTTTGTATCGGTGCACCCACACTTGTGCTACCGGTGCACCAGATGCCATGGAACATTTTTAAAAATCTAAAGAAAAATCTATCACACTGACACAAGATCAATGTATGTTATCACAAAATTTTGTATCAAAAATTGAAACATTTCTTGCTATACAAAAATGGAAAGGTTGACATGAATGTGATAATGTGCCAAATCTAAAGCCCAACTTACGTTATGTACTATTCAATGCTGAATTTGTCATTTTTATTTTCTGAGCTATGTTTCAAATTTAGCTTGAAATTTTGTGATAATTTATATTAATGTTGTGTGAATGCGCTAAATTTTTTCAGTTTGTTCTCAGCATCTTAAAATGTGTAATATGAGTTGGATGCACTGATAGCACCACAAGCACGGGAGATAAGCTGGTACGTCGTCCCGATCAACCGAGCTTCTAATTTGAACGACCCAGTCGGCCTCGTCCTGCTGCTCGGTCACAGTCAGCTGGTCTCCGTTTCCGGTAAGCACCCATCAGGGCCGCACTGGCATCGATGCGATTGACAAAAAGGTGAGTCGAGGCACGTCACGACGCGGCCATCGGCGATGTATCATCCTTGGAGGCTGGCCGGCCACAGCTACGTGCTAGGCTAGATGGTAGTAGCAGGGCAGGAGTACGTGCTTGCTTTGCTTCCATGTTTGCCATCGCCCCATGTATGCATGTCTTAACCATCTTAAATGATGTTGGACAACATCCTTCTCAATCGATGCTACTTCAACTTTGTAATACTCTTTTCGTTTTTATTTACTCTATGTATTAGCTTTGATCAAAGTTAAATTTTGTATCCTTTGGCAAAGTTTATAGACAAAAGTATTAACATATACAATAACAAACCAACACCATTAGATTCATTATCAAATGTACTTCCACATTATATAGATTTGTTATGGTAAATATTTATATATTTTTTCTATAAACTTGGTCAAACTTTAGGATGTTTGACTTCAGTCAACTCTAATATGCGGAGTAAATAAAAACGGAGGGAGTATCATTAGAGCATCTCCACTCGCCCCCAACAGGCCCCCAGGGTGTTTTTTTAGCACCAGCGACGAAAAGTCGGCCCAGTCACGCCCCCAGGTCCTCGTTTATCGCCGGTTTGGGTCAAAATAACAGCCGGCGAACCCGAGCTGAACCCAGCCCCCCCGGGGGAAGCCTGGGGGCGCCGGCTGAAGTGAAAAGGCGCTTGGGCCCGCTCTGTCAGCTACAGACAGGCCTTTTCCCGTTGTTTCCCCCTTTCCTTCTATTTTCTCATTGCTTCCGCCCTTTTTCCCCGTCACTTCCGCCATTCTCCTCTCGCTCCCCGCCATACGGCAGCCATGCCGCCGAAGAAGTATTCGGCCCCTCGCTCTGCTGCCGCCGCAGATTCCACCCAGCCGAAGCAGAGGAAGCCGGGGGCGCCAATGGCAAAACCACTGGGCGTGTCCAACGCCGAGTGGAGGACGGAGGTTCAGTGTCGGGAGGCTATCACCACTGACCGGCGGAACAGGCTCAACGCCAAGAAGGCCAGGGACGCGGCCGCGTCGGCGGCGGCGGAGCAGACAGAGGCGTCTCGCGCGGGGATGATGAACCCGCCCGGCCAAGGCCCGCAAGCTACGTGGAGCCAACAGAGCGTCGCGTCGCCGGCCAACTTCTCGCCACCGCCGCTGCCCTGGGGGTACACACCCTCGCCTGGCTACTTAGACGGCGACACGCATGGTGGATTCAACCGCAACGTCACCTTCCCACATGGTGCGTCGCCACGTGCCTCACCCTCCGGTCTGAACCCCGACCAGCGTACACAGCCTCGCCGACGCCGCCTCTGTGCCAGGGCGCCCTACCCTTCTCACAAGCCTCGGCGACACATTTTGGCAACCTTGACGCGATCGACGCCGACATGGACGAGATCATCACAAGCGGCTTAGTCGCCAAGCCGACGCCGTCCAGCCCGAGCACAGAAGCCACGCTGACGCCGACCAGCCCAAGCACAAACGCCACGCCGACGCTGACCAGCCCGAGCACAGAAGCCACACCGACGCCGAGCACGCCGACGGCGGCCAGTCCCACGCTGGAGGAGCCCGTCGTTTGATGCATTCATTTGTCTACGAGTCCTTCCTTTTGAACGCCAAACTTTCGTGTATGTTTGATCGCCAAACTGTGGCATGGTGTTCGCCGAACTTGTGGCGCTTTTTTGGCAGCGGGAAAGACAAGTTTGAATTTATGTGCGTCTCGGGACTGAAACCTGGGGGAGGGGGCGGCTGGGAACTGGATCGCCCCCAGGGCGAAAAAACTGGCGACGCATAGGCCAAAACGCAATCGCCGGTTGCGCTGGCGGGCCGAACAAGTGGAGATGCTCTTATTTCAGACTGAGTCCTTCTTTGTGTGGCCACACATCCATCTCTACGGCCTTGTTTGGATACACAGTTTTACCAGTATTAGTTTTCGGAAGACTCACATAACCGTCTAACAAACTAAAACCATGTTTGGGCTTTCCATAAAAAACATGGATAAGTAGGATTTGGTTTCCATAAAATCAGGAATATGCGTTTTGTGAAAAACAACTAATAGTTGTTTTTGAGAAAGGGCGGTACTCTGCGCCGGCGCGCCGGTCCAAATTTGGACCGGTCAGCCCGCTGCCGTCCGATATGCCAGCTAACAACCGTTTGATTAGAGGCTAATCTTCGTTCTCGTCCCTCGCTCACATCTTGTCCGCAATAGAACCAAAAAGAAAAAGTCAACCAACGCCGTGCATCGCCCTGGCACATCTCGCGTGAGGAAAAAAAGGTCCACCTCGCTCGCCATCGGCAATGTCCCCGTCGACAGGCCCCACTGGCCGTCGAGCGCCGTGAAGATGCCATCCATGGCCGTCGGTCGCCGGCCTCGCAGTCGTCGCCTCATGTATTCCTCGTCAGATCCACGCTTGCAGCAACTTTCACCTGCGGTTGCAGCTCCCTCATTGGCAATGGCAGCTCCGGTTGGACGGCCGCAGCTCCGAGTAGCACCGGTGTCCGGTCGCAACCCACTGGCAACGAGCTCGCGAATAATAACTCTCCTCCGGGTTTGCCGGTGGCAACAAAAATGTCTGTCGATAGTAGCAAAAAATTGTGTTGATTCCAGCAAAAAATAGCCCGTCAATGCCTCCACCCCATCGCCATTGTAGCAAAAATGAACGCCGATTGTAGCTTTTGTGATTACCAGTTGTAGCAAAAATGAAAAAAGAGGTTCCAGCAAAAATTAACTGTAGCAAAAAATCATGGTGGCGACGGCACCACCATCCTCTTGAATTGCAGCAAAATTGAAAGACAGTTCCAGCAAAAATATAGTTGTAGCAAAACAAATCCCCAATGCCAAGTAGCAAAAACAACACCAAAAAACACACAGATCCAACTTTTGTTGTCGATGCTTGCGCAGGGAGGCCGTCGGTGCTACAACCTGAAGTTTTTCAGCTGCAACCAGAATCTGGAGGTGCTGGAACCAGAGTCCACGCTTGTTGCAACTAGCAGCTGCCGGCGGCGAAGACGACGAGCTCCGATGTTGCAACCAGAGAATTTTTTTGCTCGAACCGGGCGGCAGAAAAGTTGCAACCACTATCCGCCGGTGATGGAACCGGACAGCGTCAAGTTCGTTTTTGCTGGAACCGGCAAAAATTTGTTGGAATCGGCAAGATTTTTTGCTGCGTCGATGGTGAGAGTTCTTGCTATGCCTGCTGCTGGGGACGTGTTTTGCTGGAATCGTGGATGCTTTTTACTGGAACCGGTATGTGTTTTTGCTGCTTCCAGCAAACCAATGGTGTTTTTAGTTGTCTGGCTAAGATTTTTTTGCGGGGAGGAGGAAGGGCATGGTGGTCCGAGCGGACGACGACGACGAGCGAACGTGGTGACGCCTGAAGATGGTGCAACCACGGTGGTCGCGAGCTGGAACAGGCTAGTGGGTGAGCTGCAGTCTTATGATAGAAGCATGGGGCAGCCGAGGGACGAGAGCGGTCGGCATGGGTGGCCGGTGAGTAGGAGTGGCAAAACGGCAGCGACGACGGCGTTCGGCGGCGAGGGGAGCTTGCAGTGGTTCGTCAGCAGTGGGAAGGAGAGAAAAATGATGACCGTGGAGTCTCCGCTGAAGATAGAAGAAAAGAAAAAAGGAGGGGCAGGAAAAAAAATAAGGATAGGAAGGGGCGGTTGTGCGAGGCCCACCACGTACACATACATGCGTCTTGCTCGAGGGTTGTTTTCGTGGACGCTGGGGCAAGCGTGGCGCGCGAACCGGCCGAACGTTCGGCCGGTGCCCCGGCCCCAAACGTTTACCTTTGGGAAAACATGATTGTAAAAACCCACCGCAACTGATATTTTCCAATTCTACTTCTTTCGCAACAAATCCATTAGCGCTGATTTTGCATTCACCAGGAGGTTGGATGGCCGGCGTGCATGCAAATTGACCCTGAGCATCAGCTCTCTACCGTCGGCCTGTACGTCGATGGAAGCGGATGTTGCCGTCCGCGCGGGCCGAGTGGAAGCGTTCACTGCCGTGCGCGTGCCGTGTTGACGAGGGGAAGTAGCCACCGCCGTGCGCGTACGCCGGAGTCTTTAAGAAGAAGCGGTCGATGCCGTCGTTCGCGCGTGGCGAGTCGTCGAGGGAAAGCGGCTGTTGCCTTCGTCCACAACCAGCAGGTGAGCTTACTAAACATAGTTTTCTATAAACCGGTTATTCACAAAAGAGTAGATAAAACTGGTTTTTCTAGAAATCAGCTGAAAATGCATTTTCTATAATCTTATCGCTAATCTCCATTATCCAAACAACCACCACATGCGCATCTTCGTCACATCTAACCGTTGAACATGTCGGCTTTTAGTCGGCCACACTCAGCGCCATACAACATACGAAAGCGTCGACAAACATATATTTCAGGGAATGTTGATCCGGGTTGGAAGTGGTCCTTGTACAACAGTCGTGCACTAGCGACCTTATCCCAATTTAGAACTCACCTCCCTATGATCGAACCACTGAAGTTTAGATTGGATGCTGACCATCATCATCAAGTCGGGATTTATATACTAGGGCAAAACAAAGTCAAATTTACTCTAAAAAAGTTCTGAATTATATTGACTCTTTTGTAAAAGAAAAAAATCCATATGAAGTGCAGATACAACCAGGAATCAAGGGGTATTTCCCGGTGGTACTTGTACAGCATCCCGGGCACTTACGGACGATGACACGCTTTCTCCTTTATTCTGTTTTTGGTTCCCACACTAACGGGTAACGGCACCGATGACAAGCACATCGGCCCGGTAGACGCGCTTCCAATCGACTCTCCACACGCAGAGTGAAGACTCGTTTCGAGGAAGCTTCATGCATGGGTGAGGCAGGCAGTGCCACCACCCTCACGTCTCCATCGTCTCCGTCTCTATCGATGCTGTCTTGTACGTGACTGCTTTTGTGGTCACGGCATCATGCATGCAGATGAATGCTAGTCCATTCCGATGCAACAATTGATGCCTTGGTCTGAAAGAACAGTATGCGTGTAGTGGAAGGCGTGCAGCAAAATAAGTGTCAAGCTAGGTGGCCTAGTTGTTGCTGCAACACAATCTTGAGACGATGCATGCCTTACGTAAAGAAACACAAATTTGAGATGACAATTAGAGTACCAAAAGGTATATTATATATATGGCCAGGATGACTTGACACGATGAAAGTAAAGTACCATGCGTACTTTTCCGTGGTAATTAATTTGAGAATCACTAGCACAAATGCCCGTGCGATGCAACGGGAAAGATATTTTATTTACGACAAGCAATGGGAAAGATAATCAATGTGTCCATAAAAAAGGTCTTCACAACGATAGGCGACAGAGTAAGGAGTTGCGGTCTTCTCACTGGACGTGTTTGGCCCAGAAAATCTTAATAGTGGTGGGGTTGGTAAGCGTGGTGGCGAGCACCCAACTCATGCCTTTTTCTTTCACGTCCGCCTCCATCTCGGGGTTGTGCATGCCTCCTCATTTGGTGGGTGTGTGACGATCTTCGGGACATGGTTGCGTCGACCACTCTATTACAATGGCGTAACTGGATGGATTACTAATTGCAGCGCATAAATCCTGTTTCATAAACATAATCAGGCATGGATGTCCCTTCATTACGACGGTTTATTCTCTTTCATTATTTTAGCACTCAAGTATCCACGATTTTTTTCCTAATTAGAGTCAAACAACATATTCTCTTTTATTGGCACATATCCACAATTTTTTAAATTTATATCCAACCAAGATAGAACAAACGCGCGCTCTAACCAATGGCCAACACGAATATTTATGAAGATACCATAGCTTCAGATTTGATTTATTTATTTACTATTTTGAACATTCCAAGAAATATGAACTTCCGAATATTCTTGGACGTTAATTTTTTTGAAAGACCGAAGAGTTCTAAAAAATGTGAACATGTTTATTTTGAAAATTCCATAAAACTTTGGAAAAACACTAACAAAATTAGAAACGGGAATAGTAATTGAAACTGAAAAACAATATTTTGAAAACATAAACCATTTATACAACACAACATTAACATTTTTGTTGAAAAGGGGAACACTCCGAACATTTGTTAAAAATGTTTTCTTAGACGCAAACATTATTTTATTTTTGTGAACTTTTCACTAAAATAGGAATATTTTTTGAATATGGAACATTTTATTAAATATTAATTTTATAAATAATCGCGAACAATTCTAAAATATATATTTAAATTGCAACATTTTTTAAATGTTGACGAAATTCCGAAACCAATTTTTTAAAAAAGTTTCTAATATTTTTCAAAACAGGAATAAAAAATTTTAATGCTATTTTTTGAATATTAGAACAAAAATTGAAATTCTGAATATATTTTTTTTATTTTTATTTCATGAAAAAAATAAAAATACAGAAGTGGAAAATGAAAACGAAACAGAAACCAAACACTGAAAAACAAAAACGGGCCAGCTCAGTCCTGGGCAACCTGTGCTTACATTCAACTATTTGTTGCGACATGCGATAGATAAGGTCCAACCAACGCATGGGGAGGATAATTATTGGGTTACGAAAAAATAAAAATACAGAAGTAGAAAATGGAAACGAAACAGAAACCAAACACTGAAAAACAAAAACGGGCCAGCTCAGTCCTGGGCAACCTGTGCTTACATTCAACTATTTGTCGCCACATGCGACAGATAAGGTCCAACCAACGCATGAGGAGGATAATTATTGGGTTGGCTTTGTTGGGCTGGATTGTGCCTGGCCCAGTTGCGGTATCCTGAATAAACTTTTTGTCTTTTCCTGTGAGAGACACACAAAAATTTAGTACCATCTCGGATAGCAAAAAATTATTTTTGGTGATGAACGGATGAAAATATTGAAAAAACACACCTTGCTTTATTAGTAGGTATAAATATAGATAACGCATAAAATACGTTCCCCAATCAGTTTTCCAAAGCTGTCATTTTCCACGCCAACACGGGCTCGGGCTCTAAAACATCGGTTTGATCATTAAAATTCCTGTCGCATATACGTATATACCAAGCTCTGTACGTACCGCGACAGAAGATACTAGTTGTGCAGAGGGCAAAATTGTTGAAAACAAATAGACGAGTGAAAAGGTAAGGAAGAAAGTCAGCCCCAAGTACGACAAATATCGTTTCTCAACCACCTTTTCTAATTCATCTTGACAGGCATCCAGTACATTTTGTACCTCCCATTTATATTGACCTCATTTGTCTACACTAGCTGTACCATTTGTTTCCTTGCCATGCCATGTGAACAAGTCCATGCAAAGTGGATTTCAGCGCACAGGCCGGGGGCATTGGAGCACGGTTTTTGAAAGAGCTAAAGAATGATGGTTAAAACTTTCAACAAAAAATATTTTTCTACACAAATATGTATGCTCTATTGATTTTTGTTCAATAATATGTTATGTTATATGCTACACAAAAAATATATAATTCTGGCCCGAAATCAACAAAAAACGTATTTTTTGCATGTATTTGTCTTTTTGTATATCTCACATATAAACGCGTGTATTGATGACATTCTGCATAGCTATACTACACTTCTATATGTATATGTCCACAAATTTTTGAAAAAATTGAGTTGTTAAAAAATTGAACTTCAAAATTTATAGGATAATAATGCCCGTGCTCCAAATGGACTTTTCGCTCCATATCCTTGGAAATCCAACCAACCAACCCCCCTCTACCCACAAGCCAACCCAACGAGCCCACCCGCGCCGCTTCTGTCCTCCTCTCCCCTCGATTCCCCCAACCAGCAGCCGCCGATCTCGTCTCCCACAACCCCACCGGCGGCCTACCGCCCTCCGCCCACCACCATACTCTCCTCCTTTCCTCAGGCCGCGGCAACCACGCAAGGGCAGAGGAGTCCTCACCGCCACCGCACCCTCCTCCTTCCATCCCCTAGCCGACCACCGTGTCCGACCTCCACCTCCCGCGTCGCGCCCGGAACCCTAGCCCTGTCGCCTTCACAAGTTTACTGCTCACACGCACCTCCACCACACATCCGTTCTCCAACCATGGAGTGGTGGGAACCAGAGCAGTAGGATCTCGGGCTCGAGTTCGCCCCTGCCGGCATCCGGTCCCGACTGCTCCGCGCCATCCTCACCTGCAACGACATCACCTTTGGCCACCCTCTGCCCTTCATGCTCGTGACCGCCCTTCTCATCCGTCTCGCCGCGAACTAGGATTCCTCATCACTCCACTTCCTCGTCTACGCTTTCCTTGAAGGAAATATGCCCTAAAGGCAATAATAAAGTTATTATTTATATCCTTATATCATGATAAATGTTTATTATTCATGCTAGAATTGTATTAACCGAAAACATGATACATGTGTGAATACATAGACAAACAGAGTGTCACTAGTATGCCTCTACTTGACTAGCTCATTAATTAAAGATGGTTATGTTTCCTAACCATAGACATGAGTTGTCATTTGATTAACGGGATCACATCATTAGGAGAATGATGTGATTGACTTGACCCATTCTGCTAGCTTAGCACCCGATCATTTAGTATGTTGCTATTGCTTTCTTCATGACTTATACATGTTCCTATGACTATGAGATTATGCAACTCCCGTTTACCGGAGGAACACTTTGTGTGCTACCAAACGTCACAACGTAACTGGGTGATTATAAAGGTTCTCTACAGGTGTCTCCGAAGGTACTTGTTGGGTTGGCGTATTTCAAGATTAGGATTTGTCACTCCAATTGTCGGAGAGGTATCTCTGGGCCCTCTCGGTAATGCACATCACTTAAGCATTGCAAGCATTGCAACTAATGAGTTAGTTGTGTGATGATGTATTACGGAACGAGTACAGAGACTTGCCGGTAACGAGATTAAACTAGGTATTGAGATACCGACGATCGAATCTCGGGCAAGTAACATACCGATGACAAAAGGAACAACGTATGTTGTTATGCGGTCTGACCGATAAAGATCTTCGTAGAATATGTGGGAGCCAATATGAGCATCCAAGTTCCGCTATTGGTTATTCACCGGAGACGTGTCTCGGTCATGTCTACATAGTTCTCGAACCCGTAGGGTCCGCACGCTTAACGTTTCGATGACAGTTATATTATGAGTTTATATGTTTTGATGTACCGAAGGTTGTTTGGAGTCCCGGATGTGATCACGGACATGACGAGGAGTCTCGAAATGGTCGAGACATGAAGATTGATATATTGGAAGCCTATGTTTGGATATCGGAAGTGTTCCGGGTGAAATCGGGATTTTACCGGAGTACCGGGAGGTTACCGGAACCCCCCGGGAAGTTAATGGGCCATAGTGGGCCTTAGTGGAAGAGAGGAGAGGCGGCCAGGGCAAGGGCCATGCGCCCCTCCCCCTAGTCCGAATAGGACAAGGAGAGGGGGGCGGCGCCCCCCTTCCTTCTTCTACTCCACCTTTTTCCCCTCTCTCTCCTTGTCCAACAAGGAAAAGTGGGGGAGTCCTACTCCCGGTAGGAGTAGGACTCCTCCTGGCGCGCCCCTCTCTAGGTCGGCCGCACCCCCCCTTGCTCCTTTATATATGGGGGCAGGGGCACCCCAAAGACACAACAATTGATCGTTTGATCTTTTAGCCGTGGGCGGTGCCCCTCTCCACCATAGTCCACCTCGATAATACTGTAGCGGTGCTTAGGCAAAGCCCTGCGTTGGTAGAACATCATCATCGTCACCACGCTGTCGTGCTGACAAAACTCTCCCTCAACACTCGGCTGGATCGGAGTTCGAGGAACGTCATCGAGCTGAACGTGTGCTGAACTCGGAGGTGTCATGCGTTCGGTACTTGATCGGTCGGATCATGAAGACGTATGACTACATCAACCGCGTTGTGCTAACGCTTTCGCTTTCGGTCTACAAGGGTACATGGACAACAATCTCCCCTCTCATTGCTATGCATCACCATGATCTTGTGTGTGCGTAGGATTTTTTTTTGAAATTACTACATTCCCCAACAGTGGCATCCGAGCCTGGTTTTATGCGTAGATGTCATATGCACGAGTAGAACACAAGTGAGTTATGGGCGATATAAGTCATACTGCTTACCAGCATGTCACACTTTGGTTCGGCGGTATTGTTGGAAGAAGCGGCCCGGACCGACATTACGCGTATGCTTACGCGAGACTGATTCTACCGACGTGCTTTGCACACAGGTGGCTGGCGGGTGTCAGTTTCTCCAACTTTAGTTGAACCGAGTGTGGCTACGCCCGGTCCTTGCGAAGGTTAAAACAACACCAACTTGATAAACTATCGTTGTGGTTTTGATGCGTAGGTAAGAATGGTTCTTGCTATGCCCGTAGTAGCCACGTAAAACTTGCAGCAACAAAGTAGAGGACGTCTAACTTGTTTTTGCAGGGCATGTTGTGATGTGATATGGTCAAGACGTGATGAGATATAAGTTGTTGTATAAGATGATCATGTTTTTTTTAAAGTTATCGGCAACTGGCAGAAGCCTTATGGTTGTCTCTTTATTGCATAAGATGCAAGCGCCAAATAATTGCTTTACTTTATCACTATGCGATAGCAATAGTTGGCAAGACAACCATGTGACGCCTGATACGTCTCCAACGTATCTATAATTTTTGATTGCTCCATGCTATATTATCTACTGTTTTGGACTATATTGGGCTTTATTTTCCACTTTTATATTATTTTTGGGACTAACCTATTAACCGGAGGCCCAGCCCAGAATTGTTGTTTTTTGCCTATTTCAGTGTTTCGGATAAACGGAATATCAAACGGAGTCCAAACGGAATAAAATCTTCGGGAACGTGATTTTCTCACCGAACGTGATCCAGGAGACTTGGACCCTGCTCCAAGGAACAAAAGAGGCGGTCACGAGGGTGGGGGCGCCCCCCCTAGGGCGCGCCCCCTGCCTTGTGGGCCCCTTGTTGCTCCTCCGACGTACTTCTTCCTCCTATATATACACACGTACCCCCAAATGATCAGAACAGGAGCCAAAAATCTAATTCCACCGCCGCAACTTTCTGTATCCACGAGATCCCATCTTGGGGCCTGTTCCGGAGCTCCGCCGGAAGAGGGCCGTCATCACGGAGGGCTTCTACATCATCCTAGCCCCTCCGATGAAGTGTGAGTAGTTTACCTCAGACCTTCGGGTCCATAGTTAGTAGCTAGATGGCTTCTTCTCTCTCTTTGAATCTCAATACAAAGTTCTCCCCCTCTCTCGTGGAGATCTATTCGATGTAATCTTCTTTTTGCGGTGTGTTTGTTGAGATCGATGAATTGTGGGTTTATGACCAAGTCTATCTATGAATAATATTTGAATCTTCTCTGAATTCTTTTATGTATGATTTGTTATCTTTGCAAGTCTCTTCGAATTATCTGTTTGGTTTGGCCGACTAGATTGGTAGTTCTTGCCATGGGAGAAGTGCTTAGCTTTGGGTTCGATCTTGCGGTGTCCTTACCCAGTGACAGAAGGGGCAGCAAGGCACGTATTGTATCGTTGCCATCGAGGATAACAAGATGGGGTTTATTTCATATTGCATGAATTTATCTCTCTACATCATGTCTTCTTTCTCAAGGCGTTACTATGTTTTTAACTTAATACTCTAGATGCATGCTGGATAGCGGTCGATGAGTGGAGTAATAGTAGTAGATGCAGAATCGTTTCGATCTACTTGTCACAGACGTGATGCCTATATACATGATCATGCCTAGATATTCTCATAACTATTCTCAATTCTGTCAATTGCTCAACGGTAATTTGTCCACCCACCGTAGAATACTTATGTTCTTGAGAGAAGCCACTAGTGAAACCTATGGCCCCCGGGTCTATTCTGATCATATCAATCTCCATCACTTTAATCTTGCTTTGCTTTTTACGTTGCCTTTACTTTTTACTTTACATCTTTATAGCAAAAATACCAAAAACATTATATCTATCAGATCTCACTCTCGTAAGTGACCGTGAAGGGATTGACAACCCCTAATCGCGTTGGTTGCGAGTAGCTATCGCTTTGTGCAGGTACGAGGGACTTGAGCGTTGGCTCCTGCTGGATTGATACCTTGGTTCTCAAAAACCGAGGGAAATACTTACGCTACTCTGCTGCATCATCCCTTCCTCTTCAGGGAAAACCAACGCAAGCTCAAGACGTAGCAAGAAGGATTTCTGGCGCCATTGCCGGGGAGTCTACGCAAAAAGTCAACATACCAAGTACCCATCACAATCCCTATCTCTCACATTACATTATTTGCCATTTGTCTCTCGTTTTCCTCTCCCCCACTTCACCCTTGCCGTTTTTTCGCCCTCTCTCTCTCCATCCTCCCTCTCTATTTGCCTCTCTTTGCCCGTTTCTTGTTTGCTCGTATGGTTGGAATAGTTGTTTATTTATTACTAAACAGAGAACCTAAGATCTATGGATCCTCATCCGCTTGCCAATCTTTTTAAGAGATCCAATTATGATGAACCAATTCCTAGTGATTTGGATGCACTAGACTATCTTTATAAGCTTTTGCCTGAAATCCGTAAATCTGAAAATTGTGATGAAGTGCTTCACGATAGATCTTTGAATAAAAAGCATGATTGCAATGATTTTATTATAAATTCTCTTGATGTCAATTGTGCTAATAATATGCAAAACCCTAAGCTTGGGGATGCTAGTTTTGCTATGTCCTCTACTTGTTGCAATGATCATGATTGGGGTGATTCTTCTTTCGATCTTGAAAATTTATTTAAACCCCATGATGAATATGAGATTGATTATAATGTTTGCAATAATATTAAAAGTGGGTTTGGAAAGGTCATGACTTTAGTTAATGTTAATCCCACTATTTTGGAAGAGTGTCAACTTTGCATGCATGTGGATCGTGTTGAAAATATTTTATGTGATAGCTATTTTGTTGCATTTTCTTATGATCCTACATATAATTATTATGAGAGAGGAAAATATGGTGGTAGAAATTTTCATGTTACTAAATTACCTCTCGTTATGTTGAGATTGCTATTGTTTCTTTCCGCTTCCTTGCATATGCTAGTTTTTGCTTGCGTTGATAATTTGTTTGCCTATAAGATGCCTATGCATAGGAAGTATGTTAGACTTAGATGTGTTTGTCATGTGTTTTATGATGCTCTCTTTGTGCTTCAATTCTTGTCTTTCATGTGAGCATCATTGAAATATTATGCCTAGCTATAAGGCTTTAAAGAAAAGCGCTTGTTGGTAGACAACCCAATATTATTCCTTGCTGTTATTTAATAAATAAATTATTTAGCCTCTGTTTTGGTTGTGTTTTTTGTGTTTAATTAGTGTTTGTGCCAAGTAGAACCGTTGGGAAGACTTGGGGAAAGTCTTGTTGAACTTGCTGTAAAAAACAGAAACTTTAGCGCTCACGAGAACTGCTGTCATTTTTATTTGAAGAGTGCTATTTAGTTAATTCTTTTTTAAGATGATTAATAGATAAATTCCTCACGTCCAGCAATTTATTTTAAAATTTTTGGGATTCCAGATCTTGCGCTAGCTACATATTACTACAGACTGTTCTGTTTTTGACAGATTCTGTTTTTCGTGTGTTGTTTGCTTATTTTGATGAATCTATGGCTAGTAAAATAGTTTATAATCCATAGAGAAGTTGTAATACAGTAGGTTTAACACCAATATTAATAAAGAATGAGTTCATTACAGTACCTTGAAGTGGTCTTTTGTTTTCTTTCGCTAACGGAGCTCACGAGTTTCCTATTTTGCGTTTTGTGTTGTGAAGTTTTCAAGTTTTGGGTGAATTCTTTTGATGGATCATGGAACAGGGAGTGGCAAGAGCCTAAGCTTGGGGATGCCCATGGAACCCCCAAGATAATCCAAGGAAACCAAAAAGTCAAAGCTTGGGGATGCCCCGGAAGGCATCCCCTCTTTCATCCACTTCCATCGGTAATTTACTTGGAGCTATATTTTTATTCACCAACATGATATGTGTTTTGCTTGGAGCATCTTGTATTATTTGTGTATTAGTATGCCACAATCATCCTTGCTGTACACACCTTTTGAGAGAGCCATACATGAATTAAAATTTGATAGAATACTCTATGTGCTTCACTTATATCTTTTGAGCTAAGTAGTTTTGCTCTATGTGCTTCACTTATATCTTTTGAGCTAAGTAGTTTTGCTCTATGTGCTTCACTTATATCTTTTGAGCGTTATAATTTTGCTCTATGTGCTTCACTTAGATCTTTTAGAGCACGGTGGTGGATTTGTTTTAAAGAAACTATTGATCTCTCATGCTTCACTTAAATTATTTTGAGAGTCTCTTAATAGCATGGTAATTTGCTTAATAATAATATTCTTGGTATTCAAGATTTGTGAAACTTTCTTTTGAGTGTGTTGAATACTAAGAAAAGATTGAAGCATGATAATTGTTTTGAGATATGGAGGTGATAATATTAAAGTCATGCTAGTTGTGTAGTTGTGAATTTAAAGAATACTTGTGTTAAGGTTTGTGATTCCCGTACACTAGTAGAAAAGGGGGCAACGGTCCAGGCCGGGTCAGCCCATTAGTCCCGGTTCAGTCTAGAACCGGGACCAATGGGGGCATTGGACCCGGTTCGTGAGCCCAGGGGGGCGGCCGGGCCACGTGGGCCATTGGTCCCGGTTCGTCTGAACCTTTTGGTCCCGGTTGGTTGGACAAACCGGGACCAATGGGCCTCGCTCCTGGCCCACCACCATTGGTCCCGGTTGGTGGCTTGAACCGGGACCAAAGGCTCCCCTTTAGTCCCGGTTCATGCCACCAACTGAGACCAATGAGGTGCCTATATATACCCCCTCGCGTAAGAGCAGAGCACACTGCTCTGTTTTTTTCTGGCCGAGGGGGAGAGGGCTTGGTGGTGCTCTAGCTCACCTCCTATGCACACAAGGTGTTCGATGGAATGCCCGAGCCACACTACTTAAGCTTTCTCCTCTCCAAGCTCGACCTCCAAGCTCCATTTTCCTCAATATTTGTCTAGGTTTAGCGGTCCGCCACGCCCCGTCCCCGTTTTCACCGCCGTCGATCACCCGCGGCGAGCTCATCGCCGGCACCACCGTGGTGAGCCTCATGTTCTTATCTTCTTTCTGAAAGGAAAAAATATTCTTACTTGTATGTTTACATAGATACTTGTATTATTTTCTTACTTTTATTATTGCATCTTATATAGTGCGATGGTTTTGGTATCCGCCCCCGTCGACCCTCGTCCTGTCTATGATTCGGATGTGGTATATATATTATCTTTATAACTATTGGTTCATTTATTGTTTATGAAAATTATGCCGACCAACGTGACATAGATTTTGTTTATGTAGGATGTATGTGAATCGGAAATTCCAACCGACCCTATTGTCGAGAGGTTAAATTTAGTTGAAGAATAAAACAATTTGTTGAAGGAAAAAATAAAAAATTGAGGAGGAGAAGATGATATTGGATTTGCATGTTGCGGATGTCGTCGATGATGACAAGATCAAGATGGATGCAATGCGCTTGAATATTAGAAAGATTAGAAAATATGCCATTCATACCGAGGCTCGGTATCATTATGTCATTGGATCAATTGTTACCTTGGTTGCGATTATGATCACATTTGTTTTCGCATTGAAATGTTTTACATAGTTTCAATGTATGGTTTAATTAATTAGATGCTCTGGAGAGCTATATGTTGTTAGATGAGAACTATGTATGTACTTTGGTTTTAATGTGATGATGAACTTCTATTAATTTGGACACTTAATTATATATAATGCACGCAGATGAACCGGCAATGGATGTACGGTGACAGACACACCTCCGAGTACATTAAGGGCGTGCATGAGTTTCTCGATGCGGCTGAGGCAAACAAGCAGAATGGTTTTATGTGTTGTCCATGCACTGAATGTGGGAATACGAGGTCTTACTCTAATCGGAAAATCCTTCACTCCCACCTGCTTTACAAGGGTTTCATGCCACACTATAATGTTTGGACGAGGCACGGAGAAATAGGGGTTATGATGGAAGACGGCGAAGAAGAAGAGTACGATGACAACTATGTGCCCCTTGAATACGGTGATGCTGCAACGGGGGGAGCTAGTGAAGATCAAGAGGAACCAGATGATGTACCTAATGATGCTGCAACGGGTGAAGCTGCTGAAAATTAAGAGGAACCAGACGATGTGCCCGATGATGATGATCTCCGCCGGGTCATTGTCGATGCAAGGATGCAATGCGGAAGTCAAAAGGAGAGCTGAAGTTCGATCGCATGTTAGAGGATCACAAAAAAGGGTTGTACCCCAATTGCGAAGATGGCAACACAAAGCTCGGTACCGTACTGGAATTGCTGCAGTGGAAGGCAGAGAATGCTGTGGCTGACAAGGGATTTGAGAAGCTACTGAAAATATTGAAGAAGAAGTTTCCAAAGGATAACGAATTGCCTGACAGTACATACGCAGCAAAGAAGGTCGTATGCCCTCTAGGATTGGAGGTGGAGAAGATACATGCATGCCCTAATGACTGCATCCTCTACCGCGGTGCATACAAGGATATGAATGCATGCCTGGTATGTGGTGCATTGCGGTATAAGATCAGACGAGATGACCCTGGTGATGTTGACGGCAAGCCCCCCAGGAAGAGGGTTCCTGCGAAGGTGATGTGGTATGCTCCTATAATACCACGGTTGAAACGTCTGTTCAGAAATGAAGAGCATGCCAAGTTGATGCGATGGCATAGTGAGGACCGTAAGAAAAGACGGTAAGTTGAGAGCACCCGCTGACGGGTCGCAGTGGAGAAAAATCGAGAGAAAGTACTGGGATGAGTTTGCAAAGGACCCAAGGAACGTATGGTTTGCTTTAAGCGCGGATGGCATTAATCCTTTCGGGGAGCAGAGGAGTAATCACAGCACCTGGCCCGTGACTCTATGTATGTATAACCTTCCTCCTTGGATGTGCATGAAGCGGAAGTTCATTATGATGCCAGTTCTCATCCAAGGCCCTAAGCAACCTGGCAACGACATTGATGTGTACCTAAGGCCATTAGTTGAAGAACTTTTACAACTGTGGAATGGAAATGGTGTATGTACATGGGATGAGCACAGACAGGAGGAATTTAACCTAAAGGCATTGCTGTTCGTGACCATCAACGATTGACCCGCTCTCAGTAACCTTTCAGGACAGACAAACAAAGGATACCACGCATGCACGCACTATTTAGATGACACTGAAAGTATATAC
This sequence comes from Triticum monococcum, assembly GCA_034509565.1. Classification (NCBI taxonomy): domain Eukaryota; kingdom Viridiplantae; phylum Streptophyta; class Magnoliopsida; order Poales; family Poaceae; genus Triticum; species Triticum monococcum. Next base: position 707,014,013 of record CM067847.1, read on the forward strand.
CTGGACAAATGCAGGAAGAATGTGTACCTGGGCCATCGTCGATTTCTTCCGACCAACCATCAATGTCGAAAGAAAGGCAAGCATTTCAAAGGCGAGGCAGATCACCGGAAGAAGCCCGCCATGCGTATCGGTGATCACGTACTTGCTATGCTCAATGATTTACACGTAATCTTTGGAAAGGGTCCCGGCGAACTAGCTGTTCCGCATGACGCTAAGGGACACGCACCCATGTGGAAGAAGAAATCTATATTTTGGAACCTACCCTACTGGAAAGACCTAGAGGTCCGCTCTTCAATCGACGTGATGCACATGACGAAGAACCTTTGCGTGAACCTGCTAGGCTTCTTGAGCGTGTATGGGAAGACAAAAGATACACCTGAGGCATGAGAGGACCTGCAACGTTTGCACGAAAAAGACGGCATGCCTCCAAAGCAGTATAAAGGTCCTGCCAGCTACGCTCTTACGAAAGAAGAGAAATAAATCTTCTTTGAATGCCTGCTCAGTATGAAGGTCACGAATGGCTTCTCGTCGAATATAAAGGGAATAATAAATATGCCAGAGAGAAGCTAAAGTCTCATGACTGCCACATGATTATGACGCAACTTCTTCCGGTTGCATTGAGGGGGCTTCTACCAGAAAACGTCCGATTAGCCATTGTGAAGCTATGTGCATTCCTCAATGCAATATCTCAGAAGGTGATCGATCCAGAAATCGTACCAAGGCTAAGGAGTGATGTGGCACAATGTCTTGTCAGTTTCGAGCTGGTGTTCCCACCATCCTTCTTCAATATCATGGTGCACGTCCTAGTTCATCTAGTCGACGAGATTGTCATCCTGGGGCCCGTATTTCTACACAACATGTTCCCCTTTGAGAGGTTCATGGGAGTCCTAAAGAAATATGTCTATAACCGTGCTAGGCCAGATGGAAGCATCTCCATGGGCCATCAAACAGAGGATGTCATCGGGTTTTGTGTTGACTTCATTCCTGGCCTTAAGAAGATATGTCTCCCTAAATCGCGGTATGAGGGGAGACTGACTGGAAAAGGCACTCTTGGAAGTGACTCAATAATATGCAGGGACGAATATTCTTGGTCTCAAGCACACTACATAGTTCTACAGAACTCTAGCTTGGTGCCCCGTATGTCGATGAACACAAGAACAGTCTGCGCTCCAAACACCCGGAGCAGTGCGACGACTGGATTACATGTGAACACATCAGGACTTTCAGCAGTTGGTTGGAAACACGTCTCAGAGGTGACAACACTGTTTGTGATGAGCTGTACTTGTTGTCTAGGGGACCATCTTTGACTGTATTGACTTACAAAGGATACGAGATAAATGGGAATACATTTTACACGATCGCCCAAGATCAAAAGAGCACCAACCAAAACAGCGGTGTCCGCTTTGATGCAGCAACCGAGAGCGGAAAGGACACATATTATGGTTACATAGTGGACATATGGGAACTTGACTACGGACATGATTTTAAGGTCCCTTTGTTTAAGTGCAAATGGGCCAATCTGTCAGGAGGCGGGGTACAGGTAGACCCACAGTACGGAATGACAACAGTGGATCTGAAAAATCTTGGGTACACTAACGAACCGTTCGTCCTAGCCAATGATGTGGCACATGTTATCTATGTGAAGGACATGTCTACCAAACCGAGAAAAAGAAAAGATAAGGAAGCGAATACATCATACGATGAGCCAAAGCGCCACATAGTTCTTTCAGGAAAAAGGGACATCCTGGGAGTGGAGGGCAAGACAGACATATCTGAAGATTATGAAAAGTTTCATGAAATTCCTCCCTTCAATGTCAAGGCTGGCCCAAGCATCCTGATAAATGATGAAGATTATCCATGGTTACGGCGCAATAAGCAAATGACACAAGCGAAGAAAAAGTGAAGACTTTCTCCCGCAACTATTATGATGATACCATGCCAACTTTGTAACACACGAGTATGCTATGCCAACTTTTTCAGAGTTCATTTGAAAACTATGAATTTAGGTCGAATTTTCTCTATAGGTGCATCTATGTTCATTTTTTTAGTAAAGTTAATCGCAAACTTGTGATTCACACAAATTTCAAAGAATTCAAATTTTAACTATTCAAATTTGAAAACTAATGGCACTAACAGAAAGTTTATAATTTTTCTAAAACTAATGGCACTAACAGAAAGTTTATAATTTTGCTGACCTAAAAGCAAAAAGAATTAAAAAATAAAGCAAAAAACAAAAGAAAATAAATAATACAGAAAACAAAACAAAAAAAACTGGAAATAAAAATAAAAATAGCAACAATAAGTATTTTGTTGTAAGTAGAAACAAAATAAAATAAATAAAGCAACAAAGAAAAACTAAAAAACTAAAAAAAGTGTTTTCAAATTTGAAAACTAATGGCACTAACAAAAAGTTTACAATTTTTCTAAAACTAAAAGCAAAAAGAATTAAAAAATAAAACAAAAAACAAAAGAAAATAAATAATGCAGAAAACAAAACAAAAAAACTGGAAAAAAATAGGCACTAAAAGAAAAAAAACTAAAAAAGTGTTTTCAAATTTCAAAACTAATGGCACTACCCGAAAGTTTATAATTTTTGTGACCTAAAAGAAAAAAGAAATCACTAAAAAAATTATAAGTATTTAGTTCTAAGTTGAAATGGAAAAATAAATAGCAAAAAATAAAAAAAATGCCTATAATATTTGTTATGACTAACTAAAATTATCAAATTGAGTATAATGATAAAACACAGTAATATTAAATAGCAGGAAAAAGAATGACTCAAAAATTAATTTTTATATTAAAGTTATTCAGAAACTAGTGATTCACACAAATTTTAAAACTAATGGCACTAACAGAAAGTTTATAATTTTTGTGACCTAAAAGAAAAAAGAAATCACTAAAAAACTATAAGTATTTAGTTCTAAGTAGAAATGAAAAAATAAATAGCAAAAAATGCCACCTACTAGGCCAGCACGGCCTGAATACGACTAGAAACCCAACCATGGGCCAGGATTCAGGCCCGCAGCAGGCCCAGTAGGCCCACACGCATTGCAGTGTCTCATTAGGCGTGTAAGCCTGCAGTTCAGGGGAGTTCGAAAGGGAACACCGAGCAGGGCTTATAAACAGGTGCGGGAGCTCTTCAGCTAGCGAGGTGGGACTAAACTCCCACCACCGTGCCAACGCAAGGCCATTGGTCCCGGTTGGTGGCACCAACCGGGACTAAAGGGGGGCGTTGGTCCCGGTTCGTGCCACAAACCGGGACTAATGCCCCCTTTAGTCCCGGTTGGTGGCACCAACCGGGACTAAAGGGGGCATTGGTCCCGGTTTGAGCCACGAACCGGGACCAATGCTCGGTCTATATATACAACACTTGTGAAAATTTTGGTTCAGTTCTTCGATCCCGCCCTGACGACGCCACCAGGCTGCCCCTCTGCGCCTCGCCGTCGCCGCCATTGCCCCTGCCCCGCCCCGAGCCCACGCCGACGCCATCCGCCGCCCACGCCATTGCCGTCCGCCGCCCCCGAGCGTGCCCTGCTGATGGGGAACGTAGTAATTTCAAAAAATTTCCTACGCACACGCAAGATCATGGTGATGCACAGCAACGAGAGGAGAGTGTGATCTACGTACCCTTATAGATCGCAACGGAAGCGTTGACACAACGTAGAGGAAGTAGTCGTACGTCTTCTTCCCGATCCGACCGATCCCAGCACCATTACTCCGGCACCTCCGAGTTCTTAGCACACGTACAGCTCGATGACGATCCCCGGGCTCCGATCCAGCAAAGCTTCAGGGAGGAGTTCCGTCAGCACGACGGCGTGGTGACGATCTTGATGTTCTACCGACACAGGGCTTCGCCTAAGCACTACAATGATATGATCGAGGTGAAATATGGTGGCAGGGGGCACCGCACACGGCTAAGGAACGATCTCAATGATCAACTTGTGTGTCTTGGGGTGCCCCCTGCCCCCGTATATAAAGGAGCAAGGGGAGGAGGCCGGCCGGCCAGGTGTGGCGCGCCAAGGAGGAGTCCTCCTAGTAGGAGTAGGACTCCTACTAGGAGGGGGAAAGAGGTGGAGTGGGAGAAGGAAAGGGGGGCGCCGCCCCCCTCCCCTAGTCCAATTCGGACCAGGGAGGAGGTGGCGCGCGTCCCACCTCTGGCAGCCCTTCTCTCTCTCCACTAAAGCCCATAAGGCCCATTACTTCTCCCGGTAGGGTTCCGGTAACCCTCCGGCTCTCCGGTTTTATCCGAAATCACCCGGAACACTTCCGGTGTCCGAATATAGTCATCCAATATATCAATCTTTATGTCTCGACCATTTCGAGACTCCTCGTCATGTCCGTGATCATATCCGGGACTCCAAACTAACTTCGGTACATCAAAATGCATAAACTCATAATAACTATCATCGTAATGTTAAGCGTGCGGACCCTACGGTTCGAGAACAATGTAGACATGACTGAGACACATCTCCGGTCAATAACCAATAGCGGGACCTAGATGCCCATATTGGCTCCTACATATTCTATGAAGATCTTTATCGGTCAGACCGCATAACAACATACGTTGTTCCCTTTGTCATCGGTATGTTACTTGCCCGAGATTCAATCGTCGGTATCCAATACCTAGTTCAATCTCGTTACCGGCAAGTCTCTTTACTCGTTCCGTAATACATCATCTCGCAACTAACTTATTAGTCACAATGCTTGCAAGGCTTATGTGATGTGCATTACCGAGAGGGCCCAGAGATACCTCTCCGACAATCGGAGTGACAAATCCTAATCTCGAAATACGCCAACCCAACATCTACCTTTGGAGACACCTGTAGAGCTCCTTTATAATCACCCAGTTACATTGTGACGTTTGGTAGCACACAAAGTGTTCCTCCGGTAAACGGGAGTTGCATAATCTCATAGTCATAGGAACATGTATAAGTCATGAAGAAAGCAATAGCAACATACTAAACGATCGGGTGCTAAGCTAATGAAATGGGTCATGTCAATCAGATCATTCAACTAATGATGTGACCTCGTTAATCAAATAACAACACATTGTTCATGGTTAGGAAACATAACCATGTTTGATTAACGAGCTAGTCTAGTAGAGGCATACTAGTGACACTAAGTTTGTCTATGTATTCACACATGTATTATGTTTCTGGTTAATACAATTCTAGCATGAATAATAAACATTTATCATGATACAAGGAAATAAATAATAACTTTATTATTGCCTCTAGGGCATATTTCCTTCAGTCTCCCACTTGCACTAGAGTCAATAATCTAGATTACACAGTAATGATTCTAACACCCATGGAGCCTTGGTGCTGATCATGTTTTGCTCGTGGAAGAGGCTTAGTCAACGGGTCTGCAACATTCAGATCCATATGTATCTTGCAAATCTCTATGTCTCCCACCTGGACTAGATCCCTGATGGAATTGAAGCGTCCCTTGATGTGCTTGGTCCTCTTGTGAAATCTGCATTCCTTTGCCAAGGCAATTGCACCAGTATTGTCACAAAAGATTTTCATTGGACCCGATGCACTAGGTATGACACCTAGATCGGATATGAACTCCTTCATCCTGACTCCTTCGTTCGCTGCTTCCGAAGCAGCTATGTACTCCGCTTCACATGTAGATCCCTCTACGACGCTTTGTTTAGAACTGCACCAACTGACAGCTCCACCGTTTAATGTAGACACGTATCCGGTTTGCGATTTAGAATCGTCCGGATCAGTGTCAAACCTTGCATCAATGTAACCTCTTACAGTGAGCTCTTTGTCACCTCCATATACGAGAAACATATCATTAGTCCTTTTCAGGTATTTCAGGATGTTCTTGACCGCTGTCCAATGATCCATTCCTGGATTACTTTGGTACCTCCCTGCTAAACTTATAGCAAGGCACACATCAGGTCTGGTACACAGCATTGCATACATGATAGAGCCTATGGCTGAAGCATAGGGAACATCTTTCATTTTCTCTCTATCTTCTGCAGTGGTCGGGCATTGAGTCTGACTCAACTTCCCACCTTGTAACACAGGCAAGAACCCTTTCTTTGCTTGATCCATTTTGAACTTCTTCAAAATTTTGTCAAGGTATGTGCTTTGTGAAAGTCCAATTAAGCGTCTCGATCTATCTCTATAGATCTTAATGCCCAATATGTAAGCAGCTTCACCGAGGTCTTTCATTGAAAAACTCTTATTCAAGTATCCCTTTATGCTATCCAAAAATTCTATATCATTTCCAATCAGCAATATGTCATCCACATATAATATCAGAAATGCTACAGAGCTCCCACTCACTTTCTTGTAAATACAGGCTTCTCCAAAAGTCTGTATAAAACTAAATGCTTTGATCACACTATCAAAGCGTTTATTCCAACTCCGAGATGCTTGCACCAGTCCATAAATGGATCGCTGGAGCTTGCACACTTTGTTAGCTTCCTTTGGATCGACAAAACCTTCCGGTTGCATCATATACAACTCTTCTTCCAGAAATCCATTCAGGAATGCAGTTTTGACATCCATCTGCCATATTTCATAATCATAAAACGCGGCAATTGCTAACATGATTCGGACAGACTTAAGCATCGCTACGGGTGAGAAGGTCTCATCGTAGTCAACCCCTTGAACTTGTTGAAAACCTTTTGCGACAAGTCGAGCTTTATAGACAGTAATATTACCGTCAGCGTCAGTCTTTTTCTTGAAGATCCATTTATTCTCAATTGCTTGCCGATCATCGGGCAAGTCAACCAAAGTCCATACTTTGTTCTCATACATGGATCCCATCTCAGATTTCATGGCTTCAAGCCACTTTGCGGAATCTGGGCTCACCATCGCTTCTTCATAGTTCGTAGGTTCATCATGATCTAGCAGCATGACTTCCAGAACTGGATTACAGTACCACTCTGGCGCGGATCTTGCTCTGGTTGATCTACGAGGTTTAGTAGTATCTTGTTCTGAAGTTTCATGATCATTATCATTAACTTTCTCACTTATTGGTGTAGGTGTCACAGAAACAGTTTTCTGTGATGTACTACTTTCCAATAAGGAAGCGGGTACAGTTACCTTGTCAAGTTCTACTTTCCTCCGACTCACTTCTTTCGAGAGAAACTCCTTCTCAAGAAAGTTTCCGAATTTAGCAACAAAAGTCTTGCCTTCGGATCTGTGATAGAAGGTGTATCCAATAGTTTCCTTTGGATATCCTATGAAGACACATTTCTCCGATTTGGGTTCGAGCTTATCAGGTTGAAGCTTTTTCACATAAGCATCGCAGCCCCAAACTTTTAGAAACGACAACTTTGGTTTCTTGCCAAACCATAGTTCATAAGGCGTCGTCTCAACGGATTTTGATGGTGCCCTATTTAACGTGAATGCGGCCGTCTCTAGAGCGTATCCCCAAAACGATAGCGGTAAATCAGTAAGAGACATCATAGATCGCACCATATCTAGTAAAGTACGATTATCACGTTCGGACACACCATTACGCTGTGGTGTTCCGGGTGGCGTGAGTTGCGAAACTATTCCACAATTTTTCAAATGTACACCAAACTCGTAACTCAAATATTCTCCTCCACGATCAGATCGTAGAAACTTTATTTTCTTGTTACGATGATTTTCCACTTCACTCTGAAATTCTTTGAACTTTTCAAATGTTTCAGACTTATGTTTCATTAAGTAGATATACCCATATCTGCTTAAATCATCTGTGAAGGTGAGAAAATAACGATATCCGCCACGAGCCTCAATATTCATCAGACCGCAAACATCTGTATGTATGATTTCCAACAAATCTGTTACTCTCTCCATAGTACCGGAGAACGGTGTTTTAGTCATCTTGCCCATGAGGCACGGTTCGCAAGTACCAAGTGATTCATAATCAAGTGGTTCCAAAAGTCCATCAGTATGGAGTTTCTTCATGCGCTTTACACCGATATGACCTAAACGGCAATGCCACAAATAAGTTGCACTATCATTATCAACTCTGCATCTTTTGGCTTCTACATTATGAATATGTGTATCACTACTATCGAGATTTAACAATAGACCACTCTTCAAGGGTGCATGACCATAAAAGATATTACTCATATAAATAGAACAACCATTATTCTCTGATTTAAATGAATAACCGTCTCGCATTAAACAAGATCCAGATATAATGTTCATGCTCAACGCTGGCACCAAATAACAATTATTTAGGTCTAATATTAATCCCGAAGGTAGATGTAGAGGTAGCGTGCCGACCGCGATCACATCGACTTTGGAACCGTTTCCCACGCGCATCGTCACCTCGTCCTTAGCCAATCTTCGCTAAATCCGTAGTCCCTGTTTCAAGTTGCAAATAGCAACAGAACCAGTATCAAATACCCAGGTGCTACTGCGAGCATTAGTAAGGTACACATCAATAACATGTATATCACATATACCTTTGTTCACCTTGCCATCCTTCTTATCCGCCAAATACTTGGGGCAGTTCCGCTTCCAGTGACCAGTCTGCTTGCAGTAGAAGCACTCAGTTTCAGGCTTAGGTCCAGACTTGGGTTTCTTCTCCTGAGCAGCAACTTGCTTGCCGTTCTTCTTGAAGTTCCCTTTCTTTTTCCTTTGCCCTTTTTCTTGAAACTAGTGGTTTTGTTAACCATCAACACTTGATGCTCCTTTTTGATTTCTACCTCCGCAGCTTTCAGCACTGCGAAGAGCTCGGGAATAGTCTTGTTCATCCCTTGCATATTATAGTTCATCACGAAGCTTTTGTAGCTTGGTGGCAGTGATTGGAGAATTCTGTCAATGACGCAATCATCTGGAAGATTAACTCCCAATTGAATCAAGTGATTATTATACCCAGACATTTTGAGTATATGCTCACTGACAGAACTGTTCTCTTCCATTGCAGCTATAGAACTTATTGGAGACTTCATATCTCTCAATTCGGGCATTTGCTTGAAATATTAACTTCAACTCCTGAAACATCTCATATGCTCCATGACGTTCAAAACGTCGTTGAAGTCCCAATTCTAAGCCGTAAAGCATGGCACACTGAACTATCGAGTAGTCATCAGCTTTGCTCTGCCAGGCATTCATAACATCTGGTGTTGCTCCAGCAGCAGGCCTGGCACCCAGCGGTGCTTCCAGGACGTAATTCTTCTGTGCAGCAATGAGGATAATCCTCAAGTTACGGACCCAGTCCGTGTAATTGCTACCATCATCTTTCAACTTTGCTTTCTCAAGGAACGCATTAAAATTCAACGGAACAACAGCACGAGCCATCTATCTACAATCAACATAAACAAGCAAGATACTATCAGGTACTAAGTTCATGATAAATTTAAGTTCAATTAATCATATTACTTAAGAACTCCCACTTAGATAGACATCCCTCTAATCTTCTAAGTGATTACGTGATCCAAATCAACTAAACCATGTCCGATCATCACTTGAGATGGAGTAGTTTCATCGGTGAACATCATTATTTTGATCATATCTACTATATGATTCACGCTCGACCTTTCGTTCTCCGTGTTCCGAGGCCATATCTGTATATGCTTGGCTCGTCAAGTATAACCTGAGTATTCCGCGTGTGCAACTGTTTTGCACCCATTGTATTTGAACGTAGAGCCTATCACACCCGATCATCACATGGTGTCTCAGCACGAAGAACTTTCGCAACGGTGCATACTCAGGGAGAACACTTCTTGATAATTTAGTGAGAGATCATCTTATAATGCTACCGTCAATCAAAGCAAGATAAGATGCATAAAAGATAAACATCACATGCAATCAATATAAGTGATATGATATGGCCATCATCATCTTGTGCTTGTGATCTCCATCTCCGAAGCACCGTCATGATCACCATCGTCACCGGCGCAACACCTTGATCTCCATCGTAGCATCGTTGTCGTCTCGCCAATCTTATGCTTCCACGACTATCACTACCGTTTAGTGATAAAGTAAAGCATTACATCGCCATTGCATTGCATACAATAAAGCGACAACCATATGGCTCCTGCCAGTTGCCGATAGCTCGGTTACAAAACATGATCATCTCATACAATAAAATTTAGCATCATGTCTTGACCATATCACATCACAACATGCCCTGCAAAATCAAGTTAGACGTCCTCTACTTTGTTGTTGCAAGTTTTACGTGGCTGCTATGGGCTTAAGCAAGAACCAATCTCACCTACGCATCAAAACCACAACGATAGTTTGTCAAATAGACTCCGTTTTAACCTTCGCAAGGACCGGGCGTAGCCACACTCGGTTCAACTAAAGTTGGAGAGACAGTCGCCACAAGCCACCTGTGTGCAAAGCACGTCGGGGGAACCGGTCTCGCGTAAGCGTACGCGTAAGGTTGGTCCGGGTCGTCTCGTCCAACAATACCGCCGAACCAAAGTATGACATGCTGGTAGGCAGTATGACTTATATCGTCCACAACTCACTTGTGTTCTACTCGTGCACATAACATCAAACCATAAAACCTAGGCTCGGATGCCACTGATGGGGAACGTAGTAATTTCAAAAAAATTCCTACGCACACGCAAGATCATGGTGATGCACAACAACGAGAGGAGAGTGTGATCTACGTACCCTTGTAGATCGCAACGGAAGCGTTGACACAACATAGAGGAAGTAGTCGTACGTCTTGTTCCCGATCCGACCAATCCCAGCACCGTTACTCCGGCACCTCCGAGTTCTTAGCACACGTACAGCTCGATGACGATCCCCGGGCTCCGATCCAGCAAAGCTTCGGGGAGGAGTTCCGTCAGCACGACGGCGTGGTGGCAATCTTGATGTTATACCGACGCAGGGCTTCGCCTAAGCACTACAACGATATGATCGAGGTGAAATATGGTGGCAGGGGGCACCGCACACGGCTAAGGAACGATCTCAATGATCAACTTATGTGTCTTGGGGTGCCCCTGCCCCCGTATATAAAGGAGCAAGGGGAGGAGGCCGGCCGGCCAGGTGTGGCGCGCCAAGGAGGAGTCCCCTCCCCTAGGCCAATTCGGACCAGGGAGGAGGTGGCACGCGGCCCACCTCTGGCAGCCCTTCTCTCTCTCCACTAAAGCCCATAAGGCCCATTACTTCTCTCGGTAGGGTTCCGGTAACCCTCCGGCTCTCCGGTTTTATCCGAAATCACCCGGAACACTTCCGGTGTCTGAATATAGTCATCCAATATATCAATCTTTATGTCTCGACCATTTCGAGACTCCTCGTCATGTCCGTGATCATATCCGGGACTCCGAACTAACTTCAATACATCAAAATGCATAAACTCATAATAACTGTCATCGTAACGTTAAGCGTGCGGACCCTATGGTTCGAGAACAATGTAGACATGATTGAGACACATCTCCGGTCAATAACCAATAGCGGGACCTGGATGCCCATATTGGCTCCTACATATTCTACGAAGATCTTTATCGGTCAGACCGCATAACAACATACGTTGTTCCCTTTGTCATCGGTAATGTTACTTGCCCGAGATTCGATCGTCGGTATCCAATACCTAGTTCAATCTCGTTACCGGCAAGTCTCTTTACTCGTTCCGTAATACATCATCTCGCAACTAACTTATTAGTCACAATGCTTGCAAGGCTTATGTGATGTGCATTATCGAGAGGGCCCAGAGATACCTCTCCGACAATCGGAGTGACAAATCCTAATCTCGAAATATGCCAACCCAACATCTACCTTTGGAGACACCTGTAGAGCTCCTTTATAATCACCCAGTTACGTTGTGACGTTTGGTAGCACACAAAGTGTTCCTCCGGTAAACGGGAGTTGCATAATCTCATAGTCATAGGAACATGTATAAGTCATGAAGAAAGCAATAGCAACATACTAAACGATCGGGTGCTAAGCTAATGAAATGGGTCATGTCAATCAGATCATTCAACTAATGATGTGACCTCGTTAATCAAATAACAACACATTGTTCATGGTTAGGAAACATAACCATCTTTGATTAACGAGCTAGTCTAGTAGAGGCATACTAGTGACACTAAGTTTGACTATGTATTCACACATGTATTATGTTTCTGGTTAATACAATTCTAGCATGAATAATAAACATTTATCATGATACAAGGAAATAAATAATAACTTTATTATTGCCTCTAGGGCATATTTCCTTCACCTGCCGCACCCCCTACGCCCCCGAGCCCGTCCGCCGCCCCCGAGCGTGCCCTGCCTCGCCGTCGTCGCCGGCCGCCCGTCCGCCGCCCCCGAGCGCGCCCCGCCATCGCCCTCGCCCTCGCCGACCCCGAGCCTGTCCTCGGCGCCGTCGCCCCCGATGTCGCCCGCCCGCGTCTCCTCCCCGATCCCGCCAGGAGAGGTAGCTATCGCCCAATCCGCCCCCCTTCCTTCCTTCCCCCCTGCTCCTTTGCAAAATATATGTATGTATGTATGTATCAGTTGGGGAGAAAGTTTATAATTTTTGTTCATATATACTGTAGATGTATGTATGATGAATTTTGATATATTTTTGTTCATATATAATGTAGATGTCTATGTATGTATGGAATGATATCGATGGATGTATGTATATAGAACATTCGTAGAAAATATGACGAATCCGATATGACCAATGTACCCCTCCGGTTCACTCGGTAACACTAACTCTCTCGGAGAAAAAAATGTTATCGGGGAAAAAATGTTATCGTGGTTGAGGGTCGTCGAACATGAGAGTAAGAAGAGGATAAAAAAAGAAGAGGGAGAAGAAAAAAAAGAGGAGTAGAAAGAATAGAGGAGAAGATCTCCTCTATTCTTTCTTCTCCTCTTTTTTTTCTTCTTCTTCCTCTTTTTTTTATCGGGAACGAGGGTCGTCGAGGGTCGCCGAGCGGTAGAGGAAGAAGAGGATAAAAAGAAGAGGAAGAAGAAAAAAAGAGAGGAGTTCTTCTCCTCTGTTCTTTCTTCTCCTCTTTTTTTCTTCTTCTTCTTCTTCCTCTTTTTTTATCGGGAACGAGGGTCGTCGAGGGTCGCCGAGGGGTCGAGGGTCGAGATGGGGTCGACGGTCGCCGAGGGGTTGAGGGTCGAGAGGGGGTCTAGGGTCGCCAAGGGGTCGAGGGTCGTTGAACATGAGAGGATGAAGAGGATAAAAAAAGAAGAGGAAGAAGAAAAAAAAGAGGAGAAGAAAGAATAGAGGAGTTCTTCTCCTCTATTCTTTCTTCTCCTCTTTTTTTCTTCTTTTTCCTCTTTTTTTTATCGGGAACGAGGGTCGTCGAGCGGTAGAGGAAACCCTAAATAGCAAGTATCGTCGGTGTGAGATACATGTGGCCGTCGGTGTCGGACACTACATCCACGTCCCACAAGTGACACGGGCTTCGACGCCCACGTCACTTGTGGGACGTGGATGTAGTGTCCGACACCGACGGCCACATGTATCTCACACCCACGATACTTGCTATTTAGGGTTTCCTCTACCGCTCGGCGACCCTGACCCTCGACGACCCTCGTTCCCGATAAAAAAATAGGAAGAAGAAGAAAAAAAGAGGGGAAGAAGAATCTTCTCCTCTTTTTTTCTTCTTCTTCCTATTTTTTTATCGGGAACGAGGGTCGTCGAGGGTCGCCGAGCAGTAGAGGAAACCCTAAAAGAAGAGGAAGACCCTCGACGACCCTCGTTCCCGATAAAAAGAAAGATGAAGAAGAAGAAAAAAAGAGGAGAAGAAAGAATAGAGGAGAAGATCTCCTCTATTCTTTCTTCTCCTCTTTTTTTCTTCTTCCTCTTCTTTTTTTATCCTTGAAGCATTGTCGAGGCCACCCCAAACCCTAGAGAAGCAACATCGAGGCCACTAATTAATATTAGTTCTATGTTTGCCACTAATATATCCATCTTTCATGTTTGAATAATAATTGCCATGTTGTAAATATTTGTAGAAACTATGGACATCGCCCGAGACGAAGTACAAGAAGAGTTGTTGGGGGACATAATCGCATGAGGAAGTGATGCCGTCTACTCGTTGTTTCTCAAAGACACCGATGGTCTGGAGGCAGCTGGCTATGATTATGATGGCTCCGGTGACCTAATGCTGGTGCAAGAAGGAGACCGTGAGGACGGCTCCGGTGACCCAATGCCGGTGCAAGAAGGAGACCGTGATGACGTCTCCGGTGACCGAACTGAGTTCGGCCAGGTATATATATTAGTTAAGCTTGTGATGACTAGCTAATTGATGCATTCATTGTTTTGGTATGTACACATATTAATTAAGTCTTTGTTCTTTTTTCTAGCCCTCCGGATCGAGCACAACTTCGGTAAAGAGACGAGGCCCGAAGAAAAAGTTGAGCTTGGATGAAAAGTTTGAGATCATAGCAATCGCGCCCGACGGCCAACCGATTGAACCCCTCCGGACAAAGAGCGCATTTGTTGCTCAGTGCGGGGTTCTGGTTAGGGACAAGATCCCAATCAGCATCCATCAATGGTTAAAGCCGACTACAGAAGACCCTAAGGTGTCTTATGTCAATGATATGCAGAAAAATGATCTTTGGATTGAGCTGAAGTCAAATTTCACCCTACCGCCAGAGGATGATCCGGAGAAGCCAGTTAAAGAGCAATTAATCAAGTCTTTTGCTCTTAAGAGGATGGCAGAACTATTCAGGAGGTGGAAGAAAGAGCTGAATAAGTTTGTTGATAAAAAAAGAGACACCCGAATTCAAGGGCAGATATGAGAAGATCAGAGATCACTGGCCCACATTTGTGGCCCACAAGACATCGGAAAAAGAGTAAGAAGATGTCGGCGACAAAGAAGCAAAATGTTGCGAAGAAGAAGGATCACCATCGCACGGTGTCAGGTGGCTACCTCGTAGCCCGGCCTAAGTGGGCCAAGACTGAGAATGATCTGGTTGATAAAGGGGTCGGACCAGAGACAATTAACTGGCCAGACCGTTGCCGGACTTGGTTCTTCGGGGCTGGCGGATCCTTGGACCCTGTATCAGGGAAGTGCATTTGGACGGACGATCAAATGGAAATACTAGTCAAGAAGCTTCAGTAGTATATCGAAGCAGCGCAGCAAGGGATGTTCGTTCCAGACAGAGAGAACGACAAGCTCACAATGGCCCTCGGGAATCCTGAGCACCCTGGACGGACACGAGGCACACCAGGCTCCATTCCGTGGAAGGCTGGGTTTCCGGACGCATGCGGTTACAAATGCCACGAAAGGAGGAAGAAAGTGGAGCAGACCCAACTGCAGGCGCTGCACGCTAGGGTACAAGCGATAGAGGAACGAGAAGCAAATCGCAGCAAACGAACTGCCGAAGCTTCCCCCGAAGCTACCCCGCCATCTCAGCGGAGAAGCAGCATGGCTTCCACCGAGCTGCTTCAGCCGGAGCATGTCTTGACGGCTCCTGCCAGCTATCCCATGGATGCTATCATGGATTCTCAAAATTGCCACCTTATGACGCAATGGATTAATATGAAGGTCAAGGCGGCTGTTGGCTCTGTTTTTTCCTACTGAACCCGGCGCAACTTTTCACTGCCGGCTGATTCCAGAAGGATATGCTAGGGTAATGGTGGATGAAATAATGGAGGGATTTGAGGACCTCCAGCTTGACCACCCTACCGGTGAAGGGGAGAATGGCTGGGGTGAAGGGGAGACTCGGCTGGGTTCTGCTCTGAAGACTCCATGCCTATGGCGGAAGGAGCTCATCAGCCTTCCGAACTGGACGCCTCCGCCTCCTCCTCCTCCTCCGGCAAGTCAGGGCACTCCGCCTCCTCCACCGCCTCCTCCTCCGGCGAGTGACGATCAGGGCACTCGGCCGGCTCCTTCTCCGACGCGTGGCGGCACTCCGCCTCCTTCTCCGCCTACGCCGGCGCACCCGAGCAGCCAGCCTCCTCCTTCTCCGCCTCGTCAGCAAGGGCGGAAGAGACCCACCACCACTCCGGTCCGGCTGCTCTGGCGCGTCATAGTCCTACTCCTCCGCCTCGTAAGCAAGTAAAGAAGATAGCCGCTCCGTCTGCTTTGCCGGCGTCTAGCAGTACAGCCAGAGGCGGGAGGACATACAGATTCGGTCCTTCTCTGAAGACTCTAGAGAAGTTACCATACGAGAGGACCCCGGAGGAGAACGCCGAGATCGCGCGAGAAGAAGTGAGGAACTTCTTTGAAGGGGTGAAAGCAAAGAAACATCCACCTCCGGAGGAGAAGGTAGATCCGGTGAAAGCGAAGCGCACTCTGGCTGCCCTGGCAAAACCACCCAAGTCTCCGCCGAAAGGCAACTATGATCGCATTATTGGAAATGAATTTGCCGAAGCGGAGCGGTCGGGAAGTACTGTCGGTGATCAAAGGCTGAAAGAATGACGAGCTGGGAAACAAATTGCCCAGCTCGGTGAACAAGCGAAGCAATCGTGCCCCCCGCTCAAGGTGCCTAGCGACATCGTCGCTAATGATCCAAGGATGGTGCCCGGTTATAGCAATCTTGGAGATTACCTGCCCGATGATGTACATTATGATTTCATGGAGGTGCAGATACAAAGATACGAGTACGGGAAGCCTCTCGTCAAAGATGAAAGATCTCTATCAACGATGATGCGAAGATTGCATGATTGGTACTTGAAAATCTACAGAGAGTCTGGGCGGAGGAGTACTTTGTATGTGAGAGTTAAAACGGAGCATGACCTCGTTGGAATTGAATTGTTGCCTATTCCATTTGAGGAGTTCTTTCAGTTTTTCAATCAATTGGCCCTCGATAAAGCAACGGTCACCTGCTACTGTCTATAAGTAGTACTACTTCTGTCATTAAGTCTCTCTATATAGCTCAGCTCTTTCATTGCATGTATTTATAATTATCCTCACTATATTATGCAGATTGAAGATCGTCGAATTGAAGAAAAAACAAATCGGTGATATTGGGTTCATTAACACAAATCTCATAGATGCAACTCAGGTTAAATTTCATGCCGCAGATACCGAGGCCAACTTGCTACGATCGTTGGTAATAAATGAAAACAAAGATATAATACTCTTTCCTTACAACTTCAAGTGAGTGTTACTGTCTTGTGCATATTCGGTTTCCCTTATATATTAGTCAAGGTTATAGTAATGTAATTGATGAGTTATGCATGCGTGTGCAGTTTCCACTATATTCTCCTAGAGATTAAGCTTGAGCAGGGACTAGTAATCATCTTAGACTCAAGACGAAAAGATCCCCAGGACTATGCAGACATGACTCAAATGCTCGAGAAGTAAGTTAAATCGATCATTATCCACCATATCAGCAACTTTGTTCATTTCCTGATATATCAAGTAATTGTTTTCTTTGTCTGGCAGGGTTTGGAAAAAATTCAGCAAAAAAGCTCCGGGACTCCCGAAGAAGCTGCAATTTAGACACCCGAAAGTAAGTACTATAGTAGCGTGTTCCGCGCATCTCCTAGTGATTCAAGCGCTAGTTTCATCAATACCATTTGGCATTCTTGCTTATTAGTTTGATTGACCTCTATTTCTTGTAAAGTGGTTGTGGCAGGAACAAGGGGATGATTTCTGTGGATACTACGTTTGCGAGTCCATCCGCCACATGACCTGTGAGCGGGGCTACTCTGACGAACAATATGAAGTGCGTAAATAACAACATTCACAATTTTATTTTATTACCATCATTTGTGTTGAGTTTCATTCATTCATTCATATATATATATATATATATATTGACCCCCTTATTCAAATTAGATGTTTCGAAAGCGGGATGAACTCCTAGCACCAGCTCGCATGCGAGCAATTCAAGAGGAATTGGCGGCATTCTTTCTTGACCACGTGATCGCTGAAGACGGAGAATACTATGTGGACCATGCGTCCGTATGTTAGGAGATTATATTTGTAAGAGATAATTGTTGTATATATGTAGCCGGTAGTGTCGGATAGATATACGAGAACTTGTTGTTCGACCAATCTCTCGGAGAAGGAGAGGTGGTCGATATCACTTCTCTCTGTATGCATATATGCTCATGACGATCTTCCATTTCCTTCGTTTGCTTACTAGCTAGCTAGCGTGTCTAGTCCTCTCTATACGTATGTATAGTACGTAGCGTCGACTAAGCACGAACATAAGAGAGGACACTTCTCTCTATTAATTATAGCTAGCTGACACAATATATGAAACACCTAAATTAACCCCCCAAAACCCCCAACCCCCCCCCCCCCCCCTTCAAAAACAAAAACAAAAACCCTAGCCACAGAAATACTGACGCGTGGATGCCTATTGGTCCCGGTTGGTGCCACCAACCGGGACCAAAGGCCATCTTGCCTGGGCTCCGCGCATAGGCCACGTGGAGGTCCATCTGTCTTGGTTCTGGATTGAACCGGGACTAAAGGGACAGGGCATTAGTACCGACCCTTTTGTCCCAGTTCAGGAACCGGGACAAAAGGCCCTTACGAACCGGGACAATAGGCCCATTTTCTACCAGTGGTAGCATGCACGTATGGTGAACCGTTATGTAACGAAGTCGGAGCATGATTTATTTATTGATTGTCTTCCTTATGAGTGGCGGTCGGGGACGAGCGATGGTCTTTTCCTACCAATCTATCCCCCTAGGAGCATGTGCATAATACTTTGCTTTGATAACTTCTAGATTTTTGCAATAAGTATATGAGTTCTTTATGACTAATGTTGAGTCCATGGATTATACGCACTCTCACCCTTCCACCTTTGCTAGCCTCTCTAATACCACGCACCTTTCGCCGGTATCATACACCTACCATATACCTTCCTCAAAACAGCCACTATACGTACCTATTATGGCATTTCCATAGCCATTCCGAGATATATTGCCATGCAACTTTCCACCATCTAGTTCATCATGACACATTCATCATTGTATTGCTTAGCATGATCATGTAGTTGACATAGTATTTGTGGCAAAGTCACCGTTCATAATTTCTTCATACTTGTCAGTCTTGATTCATTGCATATCCCGGTACACCGCCGGAGGCATCCATATAGAGTCATACTTTATTTTAGAATCGAGTTGTAATCATTGACTTGTAAATAAATAAAAGTGTGATGATCATCATTCAATAGAGCATTGTCCCAATAAAAAAAGATAAAGGCCAAAGAAAAAAAGAAGGCCCAAAAAAAGAAAATAAATAAAAAGGGGCAATGCTACTATCCTTTTACCACACTTGTGCTTCAAAGTAGCACCATGATATAGCGAGTCTCATATATTGTGCTTCAAAGTAGCACCGTGTCCTTTATATACAGAGTCTCATATGTTGTCACTTTCATATACTAGTGGGAATTTTACTTTATAGAACTTGGCTTGTATATTCCAATAATGGGCTTCCTCAAATTGCCCTAGGTCTTCGTGAGCAAGCAAGTTGGATGCACACCCACTAGTTTCTTTTGTTGAGCTTTCATACATTTATAGCTCTAGTGCATCCGTTGCATGGCAATCCCTACTCACTCACATTGATATCTATTGATGGGCATCTCCATAGCCTGTTGATACGCCTAGTTGATGTGAGACTATCTTCCCCTCCTTTTTGTCTTCTCCACAACCACCATTCTATTCTACCTATAGTGCTATATCCATGGCTCACGCTCATGTATTGCGTGAAGATTGAAAAAGTTTTGAAAAAGTTAGAGTATGAAACAATTGCTTGGCTTGTCATCGGGGTTGTGCATGATTTGAATACTTTGTGTGGTGAAGATGGAGCATAGCCAGACTATATGATTTTGTAGGGATAACTTTCTTTGGCCATGTTATTTTGAGAAGACATAATTGCTTTGTTAGTATGCTTGAAGTATTATTATTTTCATGTCAATATAAACTTTTTTCTTGAATCTTTCTAATCTGAATATTCATACCACAATTAAGAAGATTTGCATTGAAATTATGCCAAGTAGCACTCCGCATCAAAAATTCTCCTTTTATCATTTACCTACTCGAGGGCGAGCATGAATTAAGCTTGGGGATGCCTGATACGTCTCCAACATATCTATAATTTTGATTGCTCCATGCTATATTATCTACTGTTTTGGACTATATTGGGCTTTAGTTTCCACTTTTATATTATTTTTGGGACTAACCTATTAACCGGAGGCCCAGCCCAGAATTGCTGTTTTTGCCTATTTCAGTGTTTCGGATAAACGGAATATCAAACGGAGTCCAAACGGAATAAAATCTTCGGGAACGTGATTTTCTCACCGAACATGATCCAGGAGACTTGGACCCTGCTCCAAGGAACAAAAGAGGCGGTCACGAGGGTGGGGGCGCTCCCCCGCCCTAGGGCACGCCCCCTGCCTCGTGGGCCCCTCGTTGCTCCTCCGGCGTACTTCTTCCTCCTATATATACACACGTGCCCCCAAACGATCAGAACAGGAGCCAAAAACCTAATTCCACCGCCGCAACTTTCTGTATCCACGAGATCCCATCTTGGGGCCTATTCCGGAGCTCCGCCGGAAGAGGGCCGTCATCACGGAGTGCTTATATATCATCCTAGCCCCTCCGATGAAGTGTGAGTAGTTTACCTCAGACCTTCGGGTCCATAGTTAGTAGCTAGATGGCTTATTCTCTCTCTTTGAATCTCAATACAAAGTTCTCCCCCTCTCTCATGGAGATCTATACGATGTAATCTTCTTTTTGCGGTGTGTTTGTTGAGACCGATGAATTGTGGGTTTATGATCAAGTCTATCTATGAATATATTTGAATCTTCTCTGAATTCTTTTATGTATGATTGGTTATCTTTGCAAGTCTCTTCGAATTATCTGTTTGGTTTGGCCGACTAGATTGGTAGTTCTTGCCATGGGAGAAGTGCTTAGCTTTGGGTTCGATCTTGCGGTGTCCTTACCCAGTGACAGAAGGGGCAGCAAGGCACGTATTGTATCATTGCCATCGAGGATAACAAGATGGGGTTTATTTCATATTGCATGAATTTATCTCTCTACATCATGTCATCTTGCTTAAGGCGTTACTATGTTTTTAACTTAATACTCTAGATGCATGCTGGATAGCGGTCGATGAGTGGAGTAATAGCAGTAGATGCAGAATCGTTTCGATCTACTTGTCACAGACATGATGCCTATATACATGATCATGCCTAGATATTCTCATAACTATGCTCAATTCTGTCAATTGCTCAACAGTAATTTGTTCACCCACCGTAGAATACTTATGCTCTTGAGAGAAGCCACTAGTGAAACCTATGGCCCCCGGGTCTATTCTCATCATATCAATCTCCATCACTTTAATCTTGCTTTGCTTTTTTACTTTGACTTTACTTTTTACTTTGCATCTTTATACCAAAAATACCAAAAACATTATATCTATCAGATCTCACTCTCGTAAGTGACCGTGAAGGGATTGACAACCCGTAATTGCGTTGGTTGCGAGTAGCTATCGCTTTGTGCATGTACAAAGGACTTGAGCGTGGGCTCCTACTAGATTGATACCTTGGTTCTCAAAAACTGAGAGAAATACTTACGCTACTCTGCTGCATCATCCCTTCCTCTTCGGGGAAAACCAACGCAAGCTCAAGACGTAGCAACGACACATTGATATAGATAGAGATGCACTAGTAGAAAAAGGGTCAAACGTGAAGCACATTAGTGCCGGTTTGAATTTGAGCTGGCACTAATGTGTGCATTAGTGCCGGTTCCGACGGCTAGCCGGGCCGCTCTCATTAGTACCGGTTCGTGGCGAACCTTTAGCACCGGTTTGTGCCACGAACCGGTACTAAAGTGAGTGGTGGCAGGATGTTGTCAGTCCGGGGCCCCTCCAGCACCTTTAGTACCGGGTCGTATCACGAACCGGTACTAAAGGTCGTCCTACATAGACCCTTCGTCCACCCGAGCTCGCTCTGTTCTTCCCCTTTCCCCTCTCCTCTCTGTTCTTTTCCCTCTTCCTCTCAAGCTCATCACACATTTTGCCCAAGATTTGAAGGCCCCCATCCATTCAAATGATCACAAAGGTTAGCAACTTTTTCCTTTCATCTCTCATTGCTAGATTAGCTCGTGCAATGCTTTATATAGTGATTGATTTTTGAGTTTAGTAATTTGGGAGGAATTATATATATGTGCTAGTATTTGATTTATATGCAATTTGAGGTCAAAAATAACACTTAGTTTTGCATATGTAGGTGTGGTTACTTAGTACCTTATAAATCTCCGTCGTAACCACCGTCGATCGCTCGCAACGTCCCGTCGCCGGCACCACCTTGTGGTGAGCCTCTTGTTCATGAAGTTTTATATAAAAAAATGGTGTTTGTGTGATTTGGATATATTGTTACTCGTATAATTATCTTACCCATAATTTGTTTGTTATGCATAGTGCCATGGTTTCGATATCCGTCCCCGTCGGCCCTCGTCCGGGTTATGATTCGGATGTGGTATATTCTCTTTTAAAACTATTCATTGCATTTCATGTTTATGACAAATTATGCCCATCAAGTTGACATAGATATTTGTATGTAGGAGGTAGTTGAACAGGAAATTCCAACCGACCCTATTGTCGAGAGGTTAAATTTAGTTGAAAGAGAAAACGAGGATTTGAAGGAAAAATTGAAAAGAATTGAGGGGGAGAAGATGGAATTGGAGTTGCATGTTGCCAATGTCATCGATGATCACAAGATTAAGATGGAGAAAATGCGCTTGAAGATTAGAAAGATTAGAAAATATGCCATTCATAGTGAGGCTTGGTATCATTATGTTGTTGGATCAATTGTTACCTTACTTGCGATCTTGATCGCATTTGTTGTTGCATTTAAATTTCTTTAGCTAGAGAGTTATTTGTTTGTTGCATTTAAGTGTTGTATGATCTTTATGTATGAACTTTATGTATTGTATTAATTTGATGTTTTCGGTGCTATGTATTGAAGATGAGCCGGCAATGGATGTACGATGACCGATGCTCTCCCGAGTTCATTAATGGCGTGTGTACTTTTCTGCTTGTGGCTGAGGCAAACAAGCGAGCGGATGGTTTTATGCATTGTTCATGTGCTGGCTGTAAGAATGGTCGCAATTACTCTACATCAAGAACCATTCACGTCCACCTGTTTGAGTCCGGTTTCATGCCCCACTATAATGTTTGGACCAAGCATGGAGAAAGAGGGGTTATGATGGAAGACAATGAAGAAGAAGAGGACGACGACAGCTATCCTAGCCATGGGTTCCCTGAATACGATGATACAACAATGAGGGAAGAAGCTGAGCCGGTAATGCGGGAAGAAGCTGAGCCGGCAATGCGGGAAGAAGCTGAAGAAGAGGCGTCGGATGAGCCCGTTGATGATCTAGGTCGGGCCATTGCCGATGCAAAGAGAAACTGTGCAAGTGATTTCAAGAAGAAGAAGTTACAGCACATGTTAGAGGATCACAAAAAATTGTTGTACCCGAATTGCGTAGGTGACAAGAAAAAGTTGGGCACCACACTGGAATTGCTGCAATGGAAGGCAGAGAATGGTGTATCTGATAAGGGATTTGGAAAGTTGCTGGTGATGATAAAGGATATGCTTCCAAAGGACAACGAATTGCCCGAGAGTACGTACGAAGCAAAGAAGGCTGTCTACCCTCTAGGGTTAGAGGTGCAGAAGATACATGCATGCCCTAATGATTGCATCCTCTACCGCGGTGAGTACGAGGATTTGAATGCTTACCCGGTATGTGGTGCATTGCGCTATAAGATCAGCCGCGATGACCCTGGTGATGTCGAGGGCGAGCGCCCCATGAAGAAGATTCCTGCCAAGGTGATGTGGTATGCTCTTATAATACCACGGTTGAAACGTTTGTTCCAAAACAAAGAGCATGCCAAGGCGATGCGATGGCACAGAGAAGACCGTAAGAAAGACGGAAATTTGAGAGTACCTGCTGACGGGTCGCAGTGGAGAAAAATCGAAAGAAAGTACGGGAAGGAGTTTGCAGATGACGCAAGGAATGTATGGTTTGGTCTAAGCGCAGATGGCATTAATCCTTTTGGGGAGCAGAGCAGCAAACATAGCACCTAGCCTGTGACTCTATGTTTGTATAACCTTCCTCCTTGGTTGTGCATGAAGCGGAAGTTCATTATGATGCCAGTGCTCATCCAAGGCCCTAAGCAACCCGGAAACGACATTGATGTGTACCTAAGGCCATTAGTTGAAGAACTCTTACAACTGTGGAATGGAACAGGTGTACGTGTGTGGGATGAGCACATGGGGGAAGAATTTGACCTAAAGGCATTGCTGTTCGTGACCATCAATGATTGGCCTGCTCTCAATAACCTTTCAGGATAGACAAACAAGGGATCCCGCGCATGCACGCACTGTTTGGACGATACCGACAGTATATATTTGGCTAATTGTAAGAAGAATGTGTACCTGGGACATCGTCAATTTCTTCCGAGCAGGCATCCCGTAAGAAAGAAAGGCAAGCATTTCAAAGGTGAGGCGGATCACCGGACGAAGCCTCGCCACCGTACTGGTGCTGATGTACATGATATGGTCAAGGATTTGAAGGTGGTCTTTGGAAAGGGTCCTGGTGGACAACCTGTTCCGAATGACGCTGACGGACGCGCACCCATGTGGAAGAAGAAATCTATATTTTGGGACCTGCCCTATTGGAAAGACCTAGAGGTCCGCTCCCCAATCGACATGATGCACGTGACGAAGAATCTTTGTGTGACCCTGCTTGGCTTCTTGGGCGTGTATGGGAAGACAAAACATACACCTGAGGCACGGGAGGACCAGCAACGTATGCACGGAAAAGACGGCATACTTCAGGGTCATGCAAGCTACGCTCTTACCAAAGTAGAGAAGGAAATCTTCTTTGAATGCCTGCTTAGTATTAAGGTACCGTCTGGCTTCTCGTCGAATATAAAGGGAATTATAAACATGGCAGAGAAAAAGTTCCAGAACCTAAAGTCTCATGACTGCCCCGTGATTATGATGCAACTGCTTCTGGTTGCATTGAGGGGGCTTCTACTGGAAAACGTTCGATTAGCCATTGTGAAGCTATGTGCATTCCTCAATGCAATCTCTCAGAAGGTAATCGATCCAGAAATCATACCAAGGTTAGAGAATGATTTGGTGCAATGTCTTGTTAGTTTCGAGTTGGTGTTCCCACCATCCTTCTTCAACATCATGACGCACGTCCTAGTTCACCTATGTGAAGAGATTAATGTTTTGGGTCCTGTATTTCTACACAATATGTTCCCCTTTGAGAGGTTCATGGGAGTCTTAAAGAAATATGTTCATAATCGTGCTAGGCCATAAGGAAGCATCTCCAAGGGCCATGAAAATGAGGAGTTCATTGAGTTTTGTATTGACTTTATTCCTGACCTTAAGCCGATTGGTGTTCCTGAATCGCGGCATAAGGGTAGACTAGATGGAGAAGGCACGCTAGGAGGGGAACAAATAATATGTATGGACGGACATTCTCTCACTGAAGCACACAACACAGTTCTACAGAATTCCGCCTTGGTGGCTCCGTATATGGATGAACACAAGAATTTGCTACGCTCCAAACACCCGGAGCGGTCTGATGACTGGATTACACGTGAACAAACCAAGAGTTTTGCCAGCTGGTTGCAGACACGTACCATGCATGACACCTCTATTGAAGATGACCTGTACTTGCTGTCCCAGTTACCATCTTCGAATATAATGACTTTCAAAGGGTACGAGATAAATGGTAATACATTTTACACGATCGCCCAAGATAAGAAGAGCACCAACCAAAACAGTGGTGTCCGCTTTGATGCAAAAACCAAGACACGAAAGGAAACATATTATGGTTATATACAGGACATATGGGAACTTGACTATCGACGTGGTTTGAATGTCCCTTTGTTTTAGTGCAAATGGGTCAATATGACATGAGGCGGGGTAACGGAAGACCCGCAGTACGGAATGACAATAGTGGATCTCAACAATCTTGCGTATGCATACGAACCATTCATCCTAGCCAATGATGTGGCACAGGTTTTCTATGTGAAGGACATGTCTACCAAGCCAAGAAAAAAGAAAAGATAAGGAAGCGAATGCATCGTACGATGAGCCAAAGCGGCACATAGTTCTTTCTGGGAAGAGAAACATCGTGGGAGTGGATGACAAGATAGACATGTCAGAAGATTATGAAAAGTTTGATGAAATTGCTCCATTCACAGTGAATATTGACCCGAGCATCCCGTTAAATGATGAAGATTTTCCATGGTTACGGTGCAAAGGGACACACGCAAAGAAAAAGTTTCACACCCAAAGATCTGGGATGTGATCGGCTTCACTATCATCACTTTCTTCTATGTTTCACACCCAGGAGGGAATCTCTATAATAGTTAGGGTAGTTATCTGTTTTGGCATTTGAAACGCGAAGAAATTTTATGTGCAAACAAATTCTTTCATGCCTTTACTGATTTTTAAAGTTAAGTTATTCACAAACTAGTGATTCACACTAATTTCAAATAATTCAAAATTTAAACTATTCAAATTTGAAAACTACGGGCACTAATAGAAAGTATGTAATTTTTTGTACCTAAAGCAAAAATATTCACAAAGAAACTCTAAATACACAAAAAACAACTCAAAAATAAATAAACCAAAAAAAATAAAAATAAACCCGCCTACTGGGCCTGAGCGGCCTGCATACGACTAGAAACCCAACCTGTTGTTGGGCCAGGATCCAGGCCCGCAAAGGCCCAGTAGGCCCATAGGGTAGCATAGAACATGTAGGCCCAGTAGGCCTGCTTTGGAGAGGAGCTTGAGAGAGCTACCGCACGGGGGGTTAGAAACCAGTGTGGACGCCCCTCGTCTAGCGAGGTGGGACTAAACTTGCCGCACCGCACCTGCGCCAGCGCACCCCCTTTAGTACCGGGTAGTGGCTCCAACCGGTACTAAAGGCCCCCCTCCTTTAGTACCGGTTGGAGCCACCACCCGGTACTAAAGGGTGTGCGGTTCCCGCCGCTTGGCCTGGCCAAACAGGCCTTTAGTACCGGTTGGTGGCTCCAACCGGTACTAAAGGTCCATCCTATATAACTAAACACTTCAAAAATTTCAGTTTCTCATCTGCTTCTTCTCCTCTGCCCCGTCGCCCGCCGCCCCCGTCTCCATATCCCTCATCGCCGCCCCCGTCGTCACCCCGTCCCCGTCGTCGCCGCCCCGTCGTCCCCGTCCCCGTCGTCCCCGTTGTCACCGCCGCGCCGTCCAGGCCCATCCCGCGTCGTCCCCGTCGTCGCCGCCCTAGCCCGTCCCCGTCGTCGCCGCCCCGTCCCTATCCCCGTCATCGCCATCCCCGTCGTCGCCGCGCCCGTCGCCGTCCCCGTCGCCGCCCGCCGTCGCCTCT
Source organism: Triticum monococcum (assembly GCA_034509565.1). Lineage (NCBI taxonomy): Eukaryota > Viridiplantae > Streptophyta > Magnoliopsida > Poales > Poaceae > Triticum > Triticum monococcum. The sequence goes on from CM067847.1 coordinate 707,041,244, forward strand.
CGCCTCGCCGATGAGCACACACACACACATACATTTTTTTAGTTTTTTAGTTATAGAAATAGTTATAAAAATATTAGAAATTTTGCTTTTTTTAGTTATAGAAATAGTTAGTTATATAGCATTGTTAGAAATGTTATAGAAAAGTTAGAATTGTTAGAAAATTTTTCTGTTTTTTAGTTCTAGAAATAGTTATAAAAAAGTTAGAAATTTTTCTTTTTTTAGTTATAGAAATATTAGAAATGTTATACAAATGTTAGTTATATATATATAGAAATGTTATAATTTTTTTTCTATTTTTTAGTTATAGAAATATTAGAAATGTTAGTTATATAGCATTGTTAGAAATGTTATAGGAATGTTAGTTATATAGAAATGTTAGAAATTTTAGTTATCAAAATCCAATCATTAAAAAAATGTTACTTTTTGCGGGCATATAGCTAGTATTTGTTCTCGACGATGCCCGGCCCGCATCCTCATCGTCGACCCGTCCGCGACGACGTCCGGCTGACCCATGTCCGGGACTGGGCTCCGCCGGACTGGCACTGGGAGGTGCTGCCTGGAGGGGCACGCCGCTTGATGAGGAAGCCGGCCCCGGTCGTCGACCCTGATCTCGTTTGGTGGCGTTCGCGTGGGCCAGTTTCGGTGCGGAGGGAGCTGGCCCTGCCGGAGGTGGTACATCGCCGTGTCAGGGAGGAGGACAAGCACGTCCATCGCTACATGGTTGCGTTAGAGGGTGGCAGGTTCTCCAATACCTGGCAGTTTCTTCAGGGATCTCACTTCAGCTATGATCCTGTGAGGGTTCCTTCTCTTTGGGTGTCCACCGCCCGCGCCGCATGATCCGACAATGTATTCGAGATTAGATATTATTCGAGATGATGTATTCGAGATTATATCTATTATCCGAGACGATGTATTCGAGATTATATCTATTATTCGAGACGACGTATTCGAGATTATATTCGATGATGCTTATTATGTACTATGATTGATTCAATTTTTCCTTATTAATTGATTGCATCCATGCATTGTAATTTGAATATATTTCTTTTGTATTAGTTAAACAAAACCTATGGCGGACAATACCGGCAGAGAGGGAGAAGAGGCCCTACTCAATATCATACGCAATCCTCGCGGGCTAGATGATGATCAGAATGAAGAAGATTATGACGGCTCCGAATATCTAAACAACACCGGGGAGGGTGATATGATATTCGATCGCGACGACCGAACTGATGAAGTCATGAACTATGAACATGACGAAGAAAATGTTGGTCTTGAAACAACAAAGACCGGCGAGGTATATATATTTATATAAGCAGGCATCTGGTGATCATCACATGTTTTAAATGGCTTGAAGATATATTAACGAATCGATCTTTCTTCTTTCAGCCATTCGGATCGAGCAAATCTTCAGGCAACAGGACGAAACGAGGCCCGAACAAAAAGTTGAAGGAGGGCGTAAAGTACAATATCGAGGCAATCGGACCTAATGGCGAACCATTAGCGCCTAAGAAGGTTGCGGACAAGTTCATTCGTCAGTGCGGAGTTCTTGTGAAGGACCAACTCCCGATCTCCCTTAAATAATGGAGAGAGCCAGCAAAGCCACGTCCAGGAGTTACTTTTGTCGACGAAAGACAAAAACATTTGCTTTGGGAAATGCTCATGTCACATTTCACCCTACTAGATCATTTCACAGATGCAGATGTGGAGAAAGTCAAGGACACTGCTCTTAGGAAGATGGCAGTTGCATTCAAGAACCACAAGATGAGTGAATGGGCCAAGTATGTCAAGGGAGGAAGGAAGACTCCAGTATTCGAGGATACACTATAGAAGCAAAGTGCTCATTGGGACGATTTCGTGAAATTCAAGGATTCGGAATTATCTACGGAACGGTCCAGAATAAACAAGGCCAATGCCGCAAAAAAGGATAAGTTCCATAAGCTGGGGCCAGGTGGCTATGCGGTGGGAATGCCTAAGTGGGATAAGTCTGAGAAAGAGATGCTGGATGCATGTGTCACTCCAGAAACATTGAGCTGGCCCCCCAGGTGCAGGACTTGGTTCTATGCGCATGGAGGGGAGTTGGACCCGAAGACAGGCAAAGTTTCGAAGAAGGCATGTCTTGACGGAGCCGAAGATAAGCTACTTGTTGCAATAGAAGAGGCTCGGTCGGGGTTGTTCGAGCCCAACAGAGAGAACATCGAGCTTATGCGTGCCCTGGGAAATCCTGAACACCCGGGAAGAACACGAGGCATGGGCGCTATTCCGTGGTATGAGGGGTTTTCGGACTGGAACGCCGACTAAAGAACCCGTGCGAGAAAGAAGATTGCGGAGGAGAAGAAGAGGAATATGGAGGAGGCGCAGAGGAAGCTAGACTATGAACACCTTCAAGGCCTAGAATCAGCGCACGCGGACTTGGCAATCAAATTCCAGCGCCAACAGGAGCAGATCGACTCACTTAGCCAGCAAAGGGGGTCTCAGCAGCTAGCGGATGATCCACCAATGGATAGCACCGTCCCATCCATGCCGAGAAGCAGCATGGGTTCCGCCCCGGGCGACACATTGCTGGATAGCTACCCAGTGGATGACATCATGGAGAACACTAACTGCGAGCTGCACTTCAAAACGAAGAACATATCCATGAAGGTGGCGGACGCCCTTGCTTTTACAAATCCCCCCGAGGCAACCTTCCATTGCAACCCGATTCCAACGGGCTATGCTCGTGTCTTGGTTAATGAGGTGGTGGACCAATACTCGAGGCTAGAGCTTGACATTCCTGGAGGTGACGATGAGCACACACTAGGAGAGGCCAACCATCGTATCATCCTATGGAGAAAGGATTGCATCATCTTTCGAAGGCCACCGACACCGCGTCATCCGACTCCTCGTCGCAGTCCGCCACCGAGTCAGTAGACTCCCGCTCCTCCAAGTCCACCAATGTGTCAGGCCACTCCTCCTCCATGTTCGGCATAGCTTCAGGCCACTCCTCCTCCAAGTCCGGCAAAGCGTCAGGCCACTCCTCCTCCAAGTCCGGCACAGCTTCAGGCCACTCCTCCTCCAAGTCCGGCACAGCTTCAGGCCACTCCTCCTCCTCCAACTCAGCCACGTCAGTCGTCTTCGCCGCCTCAGCAATCACGGAAGAGAGCCGCCTCAGCTATGGTGCGTAGCGGTACAAGTCGAGGTAGTACTGCAGGTACAGGTGGAGGCAAGTGATTTCAATATGGTCCAAGCCTCGCGCCTCTTCCGCAGAGGCCTTACGACAAGTCCGAGGAGGAAAACGTAGCCATATCGAAGGCCGAGGTGGAAGCCCATTTTGCACCGAAACCGCCACCGCCGCCAAGGGAGAAAGTGCCCGTGGAAAAGATTGACCACTTCATTCGTTTGGCTAGACCACCAGCTCCCAAGCCTGTTGACACAGACTATGAGCGCCACCTCAGGAAGTTAAATTGAGCACGTCTATAGAAAGAGGCGAGCTCGAGCTCGAGCAAATCAACTGGCAAAAGGAGCGGTAAAACCGTTCCCCAGCTGGGAGAACAGGCGGCGCAATCAATCCCCCCGCTTGTTGTGCCAACAACACATGAGAGTAGGCGCGCCCAATATTATTGTGGGCAAACCGTTAATGTTCCCGGGGTGGGCGATGTGGTAATATTATTGCGCAGGCTGAATCGATCGGGATCACTGTTGGACAACTCCTCGATATCGAGCCCATGTCTCCGACTAGAGAGGAGGAAATAAAACGGAAATATGCCCGGGGCCAACCTTTGGTCGAGCCAGAGGAGGTTAATAAGCTCCCAACGAGAATGTATGAATTGCATCAATGGTACATGGACATTACCAAGATTTCCAATCGAGAGTCCCTCATGGTGAATGTCAACAAGGAGCATTACTACCATGAGAAAGCTGTGACCATTGAGTATTCAGAACTATTTCAGCTATACAATAAAGACACACTCGACAAATCTATCATCAGTTGCTATTGTCTGTAAGTGATTTCTTTCTATAATTTAAGTCTCAAGCTAGCTGTAGTGATCATTTTGATCAATCATTACCTATAATTATCCTCACTATATTCTTTTCTGTGGTATTATGCAGGATGAAGATTTATGAAATGAAAAAAGGTGGACGCTATGGCATTGGGTTCATTGACCTAAATACCATTAATGAATACACATGGAAAATAAATCCATATCACGAAAAAAGTGTAGAGGAAAGCATGCTACGGTTCTTCAAGGAACTCAAATACAATGAAGATATACTACTTCCTTACAACTTCCAGTGAGTCACACTGTCTTGTACTACAAATTCTGTTTTTCCCTACTAGCTATAGCTACATGTTTTTGCTTACATATGCCCGCTTAATTAATACATGCAAACGTGTGTGCATGCAGATTACACTGGATCTTGTTAATCATTAAAGTGGATGAAGGAACAGTTGAAGTACTAGACTCACTACTTAAGAAAGCAAGTGACTACACCATCGTGAAGGGGATAGTCAACAGGTAATTTCAATCATTATTAACTATATCTCGGCCTATTTAATTAGTTCGTCATTTCCTGATAACAACTATTTAATAACCCATTTATTCATTTTCTTTGTCGGCGGGCAGGTCTTGGGCAAATTTCATCAGGGTCACTCCAGGCCCATGGAAACAAAGTCTGAAATGGTATCGACCCAAGGTAAGTAATTAAGTAGTACTAGCTAGCTGCCATCTCTTTAATTATCATGCTTATTTAATTATTATCTGATCAAATTCCATTCTCGTAAAGGCCCTGAAGCAGGCGCCGGGGAATGATCTATGTGCATACTACGTTTGCGAGAACATTCGCATGATGGCATCCGTAAGGAGCAAATCTCAAAGACAGGAGTGGGTACGATATCGATTGTCAGAACACTATTCACAATTTTTACACCATTATCGATATCTAGTCACACAACTAATACACATGCATATTGATCTCCTTCTTAACAGTTCAAAGAGGTGTGGGACAAGCTCCTAGCACAGGACCGCATAGAAGCAATTCAAGAGGAAATAGCGGGATTTTTGCTCGACCAGGTCATAGATCCCAAAGGAGAATACTATTACCCGCTACCGCCGCCATGAACCACTTCCAATTGTTATCGTGCTCCGAAGGCACCAATTAGCTAGGCTAATGCCACTGGCTCCGAAGGCACCAATTAGGAGAAATTGTGTATATATATATGTATATGTATATACATGTGTGAATTAATTAATGGTGGTTGTGAGACATTCGATGATATATATATATTATGATCGGTTCTACTAGAAATTCTATTTATATATATGCATAACGTGTACAATATGTAGTATCGTAAAATACCAGCAAATGAAAAATAATTAAATGTAAAGCACAAAATTAAATGAAAAAGAAATCATAAACCCAAACCCTCCCAACATTTTAATACCGGTTGGTGACACCAACCGGTACTAAAGGGCTCCCTGCCCCCGAAGCTGGCTCGTGCCACGTGGTTGCCCTTTAGCACCGGTTCGTGCTGAACCAGTACTAAAGGGGGGCCTTTAGTGCCTACATTTTAGCGCCGGTTACCAAACCGGCACTAAAGGGCCTTACGAACCGGTGCTATTGCCCGGTTCTGCACTAGTGATGATGGAGATCATGGTGTCATGCCGGTGATGATGGAAATCATGACGATGCTTTGGAGATGGAGATCAAAGGCACAAGATGATGACGGCCATATCATGTCACATATTTCGATTGCATGTGATGTTTATCTTTTATACATCTTATTTTGCTTAGTTCGACGGTAGCTTTATAAGATGATCTCTCACTAATTATCAAGGTACAAGTGTTCTCCCTGAGTATGCACCGTTGCGAAAGTTCTTTGTGCTGAGACACCACGTGATGATCGGGTGTGATAGGCTCTATGTTCAAATACAACGGGTGCAAAACAGTTGCACACGCGGAATACTTAGGTTAAACTTGACAAGCCTAGCATATAACAGATATGGCCTCGGAACACGGAGACCGAAAGGTCGAGCGTGAATCATATAGTAGATATGATCAACATAGTGATGTTCACCATTGAAACTACTCCATCTCACGTGATGATCGGACATGGTTTAGTTGATATGGATCATGTGATCACTTAGAGGATTAGAGGGATGTCTATCTAAGTGGGAGTTCTTAAGTAATATGATTAATTGAACTTAAATTTATCATGAACTTAGTCCTAGTAGTATTAGCATATCTATGTTGTAGATCAATAGCTCGCGTTTAGCTCCCCTGTTTTATTTTTGATATGTTCCTAGAGAAAACTAAGTTGAAAGATGTTAGTAGCAATGGTGCGGATTGGATCCGTGATCTGAGGTTTATCCTCATTGCTGCACAGAAGAATTATGTCCTTGATGCACCGCTAGGTGACAAACCTATTGCAGGAGCAGATGTTATGAACGTTTTGCTAGCTCAGTATGATAACTACTTGATAGTTTAGTGCACCATGCTTAAACGGCTTAGAATCGGGACTTCAAAGACGTTTTGAACGTCATGGACCATATGAGATGTTCCAGGAGTTGAAGTTAATATTTCAAGCAAACACCCGAGTTGAGAGATATGAAGTCTCCAACAAGTTCTATAGCTAAAAGATGGAGGAGAATAGCTCACGCAGTGAGCACGTGCTCAGATTGTCTGGGTACTACAATCGCTTGAATCAAGTGGGAGTTAATCTTCCAGATTAAATAGTGATTGATAGAATTCTCTAGTCACCATCACCAAGTTAGTAGAACCTCGTGATGAACTATAATATGCAAGGGATAACGGAAACGGTTCCCAAGCTCTTCGTGAGGCTGAAATCGACGAAGGTAGAAATCAAGAAAAGCATCAAGTCTTGATGGTAAACAAAACCACTAGTTTCAAGTAAAGGGACAAATGGAAGAAAAGGGAACTTAAAGAAGAACGGCAAGCAAGTTGCTGCTCAAATGAAAAAACCGAAGTCTGGACCTAATCGTGAAACTGAGTGCTTCTACTACAAAGGGAATGGTCACTGGAAGCGGAACTACCCCAAGTATTTGGCGGATAAGAAGGATGGAAAAATGAACAATGCTATATTTGATATACATGTTATTGATGTGTACTTTACTAGTGTTTATAGCAACCCCTCGGTATTTGATACTGGTTCAGTTGCTAAGAGTAGTAACTCGAGATGGGAGTTGCATAATGAACAGAGACTAGTTAAGGGTGAAGTGACGATGTGTGTTGGAAGTGGTTCCAAGATTGATATGATCATCATCGTACACTCCCTACACTTTCAGGATTAGTGTTGAACCTAAATAAGTGTTATTTGGTGTTTACGTTGAGCATGAATATGATTTGATCATGTCTCTTGCAATACGGTTATTCATTTAAGTTAGAGAATAATTGTTATTCTGTTTACATGAATAAAACCTTCTATGGTTATGCACCCAATGAAATTGGTTTGTTGAATATCGATCGTAGTGATACACATATTCATAATATTGAAGCCAAAAGATGTAAAGTTAATAATGATAGTGCAACTTATTTGTCGCACTGCCGTTTAGGTCATATTGGTGTAAAGCGCATAAAGAAAATCCATGTTGATGGGCTTTTGGAATCACTTGATTATGAATCAGTTGATGCTTGCGAACCATGCCTCATGGGCAAGATGACTAAGACTCCGTTCTCCGGAACAATGGAGCAAGCAACAGATTTGTTGGAAATCATACATACTGATGTATGTGGTCCGATGAATATTGAGGCTCGCGGCAGGTATCATTATTTTCTGATCTTCACAGATGATTTGAGAAGATATGAGTATATCTACTTGATGAAACACAAGTCTGAAACATTTGAAAAGTTCAAAGAATTTCAGAGTGAGGTGGAGAATCATCGTAACAAAAATAAAAGTTTCTACGATATGATCGCAGAAGTAAAATATTTGAGTTACGAGTTTGGCCTTCAGTTAAAATAATGTGAAATAGTTTCACCACTCACGCCACCTGGAACACCACAGTGTAATGGTGTGTCCGAACGTCGTAACCGTACTTTATTAGATATGGTGCGATCTATGATGTCTCTTACCAATTTACCACTATCGTTTTGGGTTATGCATTAGCGACAGCTACATTCACGTTAAAAAGGGCACCATCTAAATCCGTTGAGACGACACCGTATGAACTGTGGTTTGGCAAGAAACCAAAGTTGTCGTTTCTTAAAGTTTGGGGTTGCGATGCTTATAAGAAAAAGTTTCATCCTGATAAGTTCAAACCCAAATTGGAGAAATGTGTCTTCATAGGATACCCAAAGGAGACAGTTGGGTACACCTTCTATCACAGATCCGAAGGCAAGACATTCGTTGCTGAGAATGGATCCTTTCTAGAGAAGGAGTTTCTCTCGAAAGAAATGAGTGGGAGGAAAGTAGAACTTGATGGGGTAACTGTACCTGCTCCCTTATTGGAAAGTAGATCATCACAGAAATCTATTTCTGTGACTCCTACACCAATTAGTGAGGAAGCTAATGATGATGATCGTGTAACTTCAGATCAAGTTACTACCGAACCTCGTAGGTCAACCAGAGTGAGATCTGCACTAGAGTGGTACGGTAATCCTGTTCTGGAGGTCATGTTAATTGACCATGACGAACCTACGAACAGGGCCGTTCCTAGGATTTTAGGGGCCCGGGGCGAAATTAGACCTTGGGGCCCCTTAGAGGGTTGCTTCGTGATCGATTTCGTAGGTCTTTTCCGCTTCCCATGATACCAATTTTCAATCTTGCCTTCAATGCCCAATGAAAGTATTTTACTCACTAAGATGCGGAACTGGAAGTGCTATCAAATCCATTGTATTTAGTGAAAAATAGATTTCTTTTCTAGACTAGTGCTTGCATCTTAGTGTTCCACAGGACATTGCAAAGAACAGCTGTGATCCAATCAATTATCTTGACAGAATTCTTAATATTTATCACGTTGATTTCAATGACAAAGCCTATAAAATCTACGCTAACCATGCCCGATCAATCAATTATCAATGCTCTATGAAATAATGAAGAGGAATCTTAATTATCATTTATAATTTGTATCAATTATCGTAGGAAAAGCAAAATCGCTAGGGTACAGTACCTTATCTAGAATCAACTTGTCGAATCATTGATGGGGAATCTCCGGCTAAAATTGTAGCGATTGCAAGGCTCTTGCTCGCTGGCCGTCCCTCTTCCGCCGTAGTTCAACTTGTTCTGGCGGTCGCGAGGCGAAGACGAGAAATCCATCCGGCATCTGGCGGCGGCGGCGGCTGAGACCGTGGTTTCTCCTCGTGTGATCCTGATCCTCGTGTGCGTGTGTAACTGATGCGCCTCTCCAAAAGGCTGATTCGATCCATGATCGACGGCCATGCGTAATTGTAGCCAGCCTCACATAGTACCAAACTTGGGCCAGCAAGGCAGTGCGTTTTTCAGTTCATATAGACGCACGCAGCAACATGCCTATATCTCTATAACACGTGCGTCCCTGATGGGGCCCCCTCCGTTTTGGGGGCCCGGGGCGGCCGCCCCCCTGCCCCCCCCCCATCAGGACCGGGCCTGCCTACGAACTATGAGGAAGCGATGATGAGCCCAGATTCCGCGAAATGGCTTGAGGCCATGAAATCTGAGATTGGATCCATGTATGAGAACAAAGTATGGACTTTGATTGACTTGCCCAATGATCGGTGAGTCATTGAGAATAAATGGATCTTCAAGAGGAAGACGGATGCTGATAGTAGTGTTACTATCTACAAAACTCGAATTGTCGCAAAGTGTTTTCGACAAGGTCAAGGTGTTGACTACGATGAGATTTTCTCACTCGTATCGATGCTTAGAAGTCTGTCCGAATCATGTTAGCAGTTGCCGCATTTTATGAAATCTGGCAAATGGATGTCAAAGCTGTATTCCTTCATGGATTTCTTAAAAAGAAGAGTTGTATATGATGCAACCAGAAGGTTTTGTCGGCCCTAAAGGTGCTAACAAAGTGAGCAAGCTCCAGCGATCCATCTATGGACTGGTGCAAGCATCTTGGAGTTGGAATATATGCTTTGATAAGTTGATCAAAGCATATATTTTTATACAGAATGGCGATGAAGCCTATATTTACAAGAAAGTGAGTGGGAGCACTACAACATTTCTGATAAGTATATGTGAATGACATATTGTTTATTGGAGATAATGTAGAAATATTCTGCAAAGCATAAAGCAGTGTTTGAAAGGAGTTTTTCAAAGAAAGACCTCGGTGAAACTGCTTACATATTGAGCATCAAGATCTATAGAGATAAATCAAGACGCTTGATAAGTTTTTCAATGAGTACATACCTTGACAAGATTTTGAAGTACTTCAAAATGGAATAGTCAAAGAAAGAGTTCTTGCCTGTGTTACAAGGTGTGAAACTGAGTAAGACTCAAAGCCTGACCATGGCAGAAGATAGAAAGAGAATGAAAGTCATTCCCTATGCCTTGGCCATAGGTTCTATGAAATATGCCATGCCGTGTACCAGATATATTGTATACCCTACACTGATTTTGGCAAGGGAGTACAATAGTGATCTAGGAGTAGATCACCGGACAACGGTCAAAATTATCCTTAGTGGAATAAGGATATGTTTCTCGATTATGGAGGTGACAAAAAAAGGTTCGTCGTAAAGGGTTACGTCGATGCAAATTTTGACACTGATCCAGATGACTCTAAATCTCAATATGGATACATATTAAAAGTGGCAGCAATTAGCTAGAGTAGCGCCGTGCAGAGCATTGTTGACATAGAAATTTGCAAAATACTTACGGATCTGAATGTGGCAGACCCATTGATTAAACTTCTCTCACAAGCAAAACATGATCACACCTTAGTACTCTTTGGGTGTTAATCACATAGCGATGTGAACTAGATTATTGACTCTAGTAAACACTTTGGGTGTTGGTCACATGTCGATGTGAACTATGGGTGTTAATCACATGGTGATGTGAACTATTGGTATTAAATCACATGGCGATGTGAACTAGATTATTGACTCTAGTACAAGTGGGAGACTAAAGGAAATATGCCCTAGAGGCAATAATAAAGTTATTATTTATTTCCTTATATCATGATAAATGTTTATTATTCATGCTAGAATTGTATTAACCGAAAACATGATACATGTGTGAATACATAGACAAACAGAGTGTCACTAGTATGCCTCTACTTGACTAACTCGATAATTAAAGATGGTTATGTTTCCTAACCATAGACATGAGTTGTCATTTGATTAATGGGATCACATCATTAGGAGAATGATGTGATTGACTTGACCCATTCTATTAGCTTAGCACCCGATCGTTTAGTATGTTGCTATTGCTTTCTTCATGACTTATACATGTTCCTATGACTATGAGATTATGCAACTCCCGTTTACCGGAGGAACACTTTGTGTGCTACCAAACATCACGACGTAACTGGGTGATTATAAAGGTGCTCTACAGGTGTCTCCGAACGTACTTGTTGGGTTGGCGTATTTCGAGATTAGGATTTGTCACTCCGATTGTCGGAGAGGTATCTCTGGGCCCTCTCGATAATGCACATCACTTAAGCCTTGCAAGATTGCAACTAATGAGTTAGTTGCGGGATGATGTATTACGGAACGAGTAAAGAGACTTGCCGGTAACGAGATTGAACTAGGTATTGAGATACCGACGATCGAATCTCGGGCAAGTAACATACCGATGACAAAAGGAACAACGTATGTTGTTATGCGGTCTGACCGGTAAAGATCTTCGTAGAATATGTGGGAGCCAATATGATCATCCAGGTTCCGCTATTGGTTATTCACCGGAGACGTGTCTCGGTCATGTCTACATAGTTCTCGAACCCGTAGGGTCCGCACGCTTAACATTTTGATGACAGTTATATTATTAGTTTATATGTTTTGATGTACCGAAGGTTGTTCGGAGTCCCGGATGTGATCACGGACATGACGAGGAGTCTCAAAATGGTCGAGACATGAAGATTGACATATTGGAAGCCTATGTTTGGATATCGGAAGTGTTCTTGGTGAAATCGGGATTTTACCAGAGTACCGGGAGGTTACCGGAACCCCCCGGGAACTTAATGGGCCATAGTGGGCCTTAGTAGAAGAGAGCAGAGGCGGCCAGGGCAAGGGTCGCACGCCCTCCCCCCTAGTCCGAATAGGACAAGGAGAGGGGGCGGCGCCCCCCCTTCCTTCTTCTACTCCACCTCTTTCCCGTCTCTCTCCTAGTCCAACAAGGAAAAGGGGGGTGTCGGTGTCAAAACCGGTGGATCTCTGGTAGGGGTCCCGAACTGTGCGTCTAGGCCGGATGGTAACAGGAGGCAGGGGACACAATGTTTTACCCAGGTTCGGGCCCTCTTGATGGAGGTAAAACCCTATGTCCTGCTTGATTAATATTGATGATATGGGTAGTACAAGAGTAGATCTACCACGAGATCAGAGAGGCTAAACCCTAGAAGCTAACCTATGGTATGATTGTTGTTCGTCCTACGGACTAAAACTCTCCGGTTTATATAGACACCGGAGAGGGCTAGGGTTACACAGAGTCGGTTACAATGGTAGGGGATCTACATATTCGTATCACCAAGCTTGCCTTCCAGGCCAAGGAAAGTCCCTTCCGGACACGGGACGAAGTCTTCAATCTTGTATCTTCATAGTCCAGGAGTCCGGCCGAAGGTATAGTCCGGCCATCCGGACACCCCCTAATCCAGGACTCCCTCAGTAGCCCCTGAACCAGGCTTCAATGACGACGAGTCCGGCGTGCAGATTGTCTTCGACATTGCAAGGCAGGTTCCTCCTCCAAGTACTTCATAGAAGATTTTGAACACAAAGGTAGTGTCCGGCTCTACAAAATAAGTTTCCACATATTGCCATAGAGAGAATAATATTTACACAAATCTAATCTGCTGACGTATTCCGTAGCATGACATCACACCACAGCCAAGTCTTTATTCGAATCGTTTTACTGTCCCACCTCAGCGCATTTAGCGAGGCGGTTTCCTTGGCACGTCTTGTTAAAGCACAGATCGTGTCCCCTTTTTCCGAGATTCTCATCAATACGGGTGTGGGTAACCCAACCGCGCCATTGACTATGGCGCTTGGGAGATAAGCGAGTTTTACCAGGCTGGTGGGGGCGCATAGTCGCGTCCACCCATATAAGGGGGTAAGGATCCACCTTTTCATCCACGCCTTCTTCCTCCTTTGCCTATCCATTTCCGCGCACTCGAGCTCTAGCGCCCAAGTCCGCACACCCCACCTCAACCTTCTCCAGCCATGTCCGGAGCAGGAGGCAAGCGGATGGTCTCCTCCGTCACGGAGGGACACATCAAAAGACTGAGGAAGGCCGGATACTTGTCTAACGACATTGCACACCGGCTTCCCGAAGAGGGGCAGCTCATCCCCACCCCTAGGCCCCATGAGAGCCTGGTGTTCCTCCCCCATTTCCTCCGCGGACTGGGCTTCCCTCTCCACCCATTTGTCCAGGGGCTCATCTTCTACTATGGACTGGATTTCCACGATCTGGCCCTGAACTTTGTCCTCAACATCTCGGCATTTATCGTCGTGTGCGAGGCTTTCTTCCGCATCCGCCCCCATTTCGGCCTATGGCTCAAGACTTTCAATGTCAAGCCAAAGGTGGTGTGTGGCACCCAAGCGAAGTGCGGAGGCGCCATGGTGGGCACGATGCCCGACGTCCTATGGTTCGAGGGCTCCTTCGTGGAGTCCCTAAAGGGGTGGCAGTCGGGGTGGTTTTACATCACCAAGCCGCGCGACCCTGAATGGGTCACAGCCCCCGAGTTCCGATCCGGACCCCCTACGCGGCTCGCCTCCTGGAAAGAGACGGGCCTGTCGTGGGGTAAAAAAAGGAGAGCTGACCGGACTCCAAACATGCGTCCAAACCCTGGTGGACAGGAAGCTCAAACTTGTCAACATAGTCCAGGTTATGCTCATCCGCCGGATCCTCCCGTGTCAACAACGGGCTTTCAACCCTTGGGAGTTCGACCCGGCGCGGCACCGAACTCTAGCAGGCTCTTCGACACGACATACGAAGATGCCTGGAAGGTGCTTTTCAAGGGCGCCGAGGCCCCCGCATCCACTACCGAGGATCGCGGATTCAGCACGCAGCGTCACGCTCGTGCGGTAAGCTGGTTTTACCTTTTACAGGGTATTCATTTTTCATAGTTTGACTCCATGGGGGATCTAAGCTCCCTTACCTTTGACGGGATTGGAAGAAGACGTCCGGACAGATCAACTGTCCGGCTCCTTTGCCCGAAGGCCCAGCGGACGCTCGCTTGGCGAAGCTGCTGGTCCCAGCACACTACGTGGTGCCAGAGAAGAAGGCCAAGAAGAAGGCCACGGGGACTCGAAAGAGTGCCCGGCACCAGGAGGTGTCGGATTCATCATCCGACGACTCCAAGGTGCACTCCTCCCATGAAGACGAGGAGGAGGAATCAGAGACCTCTCCCCCTCCAGCGGGGGGAGGGAAGAAAAGGAAGGCCGCCCCAACTGGGGAGGCCGAAGGGTCCAAGAGGGGGAAGACCCCTCTTCCGGACTAGTCCACCAACGCCGACGACAGTGAAGAGGAGTGGCCGCACAGGGCCAAGCCCCTGGCAAGATTGTAAGTATCCGGATACCAGAGTGATTCATAGTATTCCACCATTGCACAGTTTTTCCTTACGTCGAACATGATTGTGCAGTCCGCCCAAGGCCGGGCTCGACGAGTCGTCGAGCGGCTCCCTGGATTCGTTGGATGTGAATTCGCTTCCAATGGCTTCCTTCCCCCACCCTACGGACGGTGCCGAGGTGGCGTCCCAACAGGTTCCAAGACAGGAGGAGGTGGTCCTCGAAGCGCCGCAAGGCAACCTCCCGGACTCCAGGCGTAAAGGGGATAGAACCCACAAGGGCTCCAAGTCCGGCCTTGAGCCGGACACCGCGCCGGAACCTTCAACGGTTCCGGACTCCGGTAGGCAGCCTCCTTCCAAGAGGAGCAAGCCTACCGAGCCGGTGACCTCCGTCCAATCGGAGGCACCGGACAGTTTGCTGGAGATGCTTAATGGCGCCTCCATCCACGAGGAGCACCGCACTATTATGAGTGCGGTGATCCAGAAGGTTCAGTCCGCCAAGAGTGGACTGACTGAAGCCTGTGTCAGCCTTCTAACAGGCTTTGAGGTAAGTAAAGAATATGTAAAAATATTACCGCATAGACAGTAGCCCCTGATGCTTTGTTCGGCATTCGGAAAGAAAATCTGAATAGAGGATCTAATAACATTCGCAGGAGTCTAACATGATCAAGTCAATATGCGTATGCAGGCTTCACTGCTGGCCTCCGTCGCACCGACTGCGGAGGTGGATACGCTGAAGCGGAACCTCGAGCGGTCCGAGCAAGAGCACGGCCTAGCCAAGCAGCAGCTCGAGGAGAAGGAAGGTAAGAAATACCTTATTGAAATATGTGAAAGGTGCAATTGCAAAAAGTGACAGGATTAACGCGGCTATTGTAGGGGCCACGACTGAGGTGGCGACCCTTAAGCAAGCGCTGTCTGAGGCCGAAAAGAGGGCGGCCACGGAGCGCACCGAGTGGGAGAAGCATGAGACGCAGGTTGGCGAGGTGCGGCAAGAGCTCTAGGCTCTCATGAAAAAACATGAGAGTTTGGAGCTTGACTCGAAGACGCGAGAGTCTGAGCTCGCGGCGGCCATTGAAGATGCCAAGTCTTCCAAGGCCGAAGCCCAGGAGGCCCTCCAGGAGGTTGAGGCAATAAAAAAGATAGCGGCGGGTAAGGCATTCTTTATGTAAAGCAAGCACATAAAAGTGAATTACTTGTCACTTACCCGAATCCAGAGCTCTCCAGGAGCATTCGCAGACTTGCCCCGTAGCATGTCGGATGCCGCCGCCTTCTACCGAGCCGAGGAGGGAATCTCGACGGAGAAGGTGTTCTGGTCTCAGTATGCTGAGGCCGAACACCCGGTGCCCTTAAGCGACCAGCTGAAACAGCTGGTCGAGCTCCATAAGGTGGCCGAACAGGCCATGAAGGGCCTCATAGTCCGGCTGTGGCCTGGAGAGGCCATGCCTGGGAGCTACTTCGGGCTGGTGAGGCGGCTGGTGGAGGCCTGTCCAAGGCTCGAAATCATCAAGCGCTCTGTATGCATCGAGGGTGCCCGTAGGGCGCTTGCCCGTGCGAAGGTGCACTGGGGCAAGCTGGATGCTGAGAAGCTTGTGAAGGACGGGCCACCGCCGGACAAGGAGCATCGCAAGCCCGAGATGTATTATGAGGGTGTTCTGAAGGGTGCCCGCCTTGTGGCGGATGAATGTTCCATGAATGTAATTTTTCAGTGAACTCGCTCGTTTTGTCCTGTGCGCTGAAAACTTGTTCATGTGCGCTAAGCAATGCTTTTTGAATTTAAAATATTACCTTATGTGCGGCCGTTTATCAAATTTGAGAGATGGCGAGTCGTCGGCTTCTGCCCCCATGGCACGAGTGCTAGGGTGTTCGGGATAAACATGAGCGCTCTTTTTCCCATTCTTGGGTCCTTCGAGGGAGGCGCTCAACACAACTAACAAGGCAATCG
The DNA here is from genome assembly GCA_034509565.1 of Triticum monococcum. NCBI lineage: Eukaryota > Viridiplantae > Streptophyta > Magnoliopsida > Poales > Poaceae > Triticum > Triticum monococcum. The sequence continues at coordinate 707,057,819 of CM067847.1, forward strand.
GACTATAATGCTTGAACACTCTCACTTAGCCATAGAATTCTATAATTTTAAATTTCGGCGAAGCCCCTAGTATTTGGAAGACCGAGTTCGGGGCGCTATCCACGCCTAGGACGGACAAAGCCGACTCCTCGCTCTAAGCGGCATAAGTCTTTAGGGACTCGAAAACCTCTCGAACAGCGACCAGCTCTCGCCTCATCATGACGGTCAGTTTTAGCTTTCTCTACTGAGGTGCTTAGCCCAGCTCAACTGGGGCACAATCGCAGTAGTTCTCCTAGTGCTACCTTAGCCGATATAACGGAACGTAAGGTACCAAAACATAGGAGCCGGGCAAACCCAACTATTGACCCAAGACATGATTCGAAGCCGATGCATATAATGCTATAAGTTCGGGGTGCCGCACTTGTGAAAGTGTTCGGACTTCTCACACCATGTTGTGGGGTATTTAAGCCCCTGGCGTATTGGCCGTACCAAAGTGTACGAGTGCAACATGTCATTAATGAATATATATTCATAAAAAAGAGGTAATGCAATAATAGACGGAAGCTATGCATTGTTTATTTAAAAAAGCTGCGATCAAAGAAGAACGATACAAATAGTGCGATAAGCAAAAGATGGGACTATCAAATATGTCCTTTCCAGGGGTGAGCAACGGAATGTTATGCGAAACGGGTATACTGCTCGTTATAGAGACCTCCTTAGAGTTCCGTAGTGCGGTGTAGCTTTCTGCTTCCCTGGTTGTATCGTTTGTGCAGCAATTGTACTGCCGGACAAGCCTTCCGAAGAATGGAGTCCTGAAAATAAGAGAAAATCAAGAAATCGGCAGCCCCTAGTGCGGTTTAGGCCGCATTTCGGGCGTGCCGTGATGGTGCCCCTACCCCTGTGCCCATGGTATTTCCAGAGCGTAGTTATGTACGCGCAGCACTGGTTTCGCAAGTTCGCGAGGGCTGGGGTTGGGTCCGCATTGTTATGCTTGCTCTGAACGTGCCGGGCGGTCTTGGTGTAGGTTACTTCGGGCGCGCTTGACGGTGTCCAGACGTTTAATGGCCGGACTAGAGAATTTCCTTGAGAGGCTGCTTTGTACTTCCGCTGCGATAGCTGCCGTATGCTCCTCCGTTTGGAGAGAGCGTTCGGTGTTTCCATTGACCGTGATGACACCTCGAGGGCCTGGCATCTTGAGCTTTAGGTATGCGTAGTGCGGCACCGCATTGAACTTGGCAAATGCGGTTCACCCGAGCAGTGCGTGATAGCTACTGCGAAACGGGACTATGTCGAAGATTAACTCCTCGCTTCGGAAATTATCCGAAGATCAGAAGACCACTTCAAGTGTAACTGAGCCTGTACAGTTGGCTTCTACACCTGGTATGACGCCTTTAAAGGTCGTTCTGGTGGGTTTAATCCTCGAGGGATCGATGCCCATTTTCCGCACTGTATCCTGATAAAGCAGGTTCAGGTTGCTGCCGCCGTCCATAAGGACTCTAGTGAGGTGAAATCCGTCAATAATTGGGTCTAGAACCAATGCGGCGAATCCGCCATGACGGATGCTAGTGGGGTGGTCCCTTCGATCAAAAGTGATCGGGCAGGAAGACCATGGGTTGAACTTTGGGGCGACTGGCTCCATCGCGTATACGTCCCTTAGCACACGCTTCCGCTCCCTCTTGGGGACGTGGGTTGCGTATATCATGTTCACCGTCCGCACTTGTGGGGGAAAAGCTTTCTGTCCATTGTTGTTCGGCGGCCAGGGCTCCTCCTCATCATCGCTATGCAGCCCCTTGTCTCTGCTTTCGACATTTAACTTGCCTGCCTGCTTGAACACCCAACAATCCATGTTGGTGTGATTGGCTGATTTTTCGGGGGTGCCATGTATCTGGCATGAGCGGTCGAGTATTCGGTCCAAACTGGACGGGCCCGGAGTATTTCTTTTGAATGGCTTTTTCCGCTGACCGGGTTTAGAGCCTTTGAATCTGGCATTAGCTGCCGTATCCTCAGCATTGTCACCGTTAATGCGACGCTTTTGCTTGTTGCGACGCGACCTGCCACTGCTGTCCTTGGTATCCGAATTACCAGGGCTCTTGGTCATGTTATTGCTGCGAGCTAGCCAGCTGTCTTCTCCCGCGCAAAAGTGGGTCATAAGTGTCGTGAGGGCTGCCATAGATTTCGGCTTTTCCTGTCCTAGGTGTCGTGCAAGCCACTCGTCGTGGATGTTATGCTTGAAGGCTGCTAGGGCCTCTGCGTCCGGACAGTCGGCGATTTGATTTTTCTTGGTTAGGAACCGTGTCCAGAATTGTCTGGCCGATTCCTCTGGCTGCTGAATTATGTGGCTTAGGTCATCGGTGTCTGGTGGTCGCACATAAGTGCCCTGGAAATTGTCGAGGAATGCAGCTTCCAGGTGCTCCCAACAACCATAGATTCTGCTGGCAAGCTGTTAAGCCAATGCCGGGCTGGTCCTTTAAGCTTGAGTGGGAGGTATTTGATGGCGTGTAGGTCATCACCGCGGGCCATGTGGATATGAAGGAGATAGTCCTCGATCCATACCGCAGGATCTGTTGTGCCATCGTATGATTCGATGTTAACGGGTTTGAAACCCTCGGGGATTTGATGATCCATTACTTCATCTGCGAAGCATAGTGGGTGTGCGGCGCCTCTGTATTGGGCTACATCACGACCAGGCTCAAACGAGTTTTGTCTACTGTGTTCGGCCCGGCCGGATTTACTGTATCCGGCGTGACGAGTACCGTCTCGTGCCGTGGGGCGCCCACGTGATCCGTAGATCGATCTTGTTTGCCTTGCCTTGTCCTCCAATATATCTCGCAGGTCTGGCGCATTTTCCCATGCCTTGGTAGTTTTTGAGCGGCGCCGGGGTGCGGCTTGAGTGGAGGACCAAGAGGCCTCTCTGTCGCGGCCACGGGGTGGCCGGTCGGCCGCATCATGCGTTGGTGATGTAGGTTTAGGTGCTTCCTCCTGTAATTGGGGTAGCAACCTACGCTTTGGGTAGCTCTTGGAGGGGCGTTCGAGTTCATACTCTTCGGCCGCAAGGACTTCAGTCCATCTGTCGGCTAGCAAATCTTGATCAGCTCTAAGCTGTTGCTGTTTTTTCTTGAGGCTGCTCGCTGTGGCCATAAGCCTGCGATTGAAACGCTCTTGTTCGACAGGATCCTCCGGCACGACAAATTCATCGTCTTCGAGGCTTGCCTCGTCTTCGGAGGGAGGCATATAATTATCGTCCTCGACCTCTCTGTTGCCGCTCTCTCATGAGGGATGGCTTCTCTATCCTCCTGTGCTGAATCTTGCTGGAGGTGGTTGTCTTCGGCACTGTCCGGGGTGTTATTATCCCCGCGCCGGAATTACCGTTTTTGTTTTGGCGGTATTTAGAGCGGCGCCGCTGACGCCGGCGCTTAGGCTGCTTCTTGGAGGGGTCATCCTCCATTGTTCCATCGACATTGCCTTCTTTTGGGGTGTCCACCATGTATATATCATACGAAGAGGTGGCTTTCCAGTGCCCTATAGGCGCTGATTCTTGATCGTCTCCTGCATCGGCGTCCATACCGTCGATATCTTCGGAGTCGAAGTCGAGCATGTCGGTTAAATCATCGACAGTGGCTACGAAGTGGGTGGTGGGTGGGCTTTGAATTTCTTCATCATCCGCATCCCAACCTTGCCGACCGTAGTCCGGCCAGGGCTCTCCTGACAAAGAGAGAGACTTTCGTGAATTCATAATATTGCCGAAGGGCGAGTGCTGAAAGATGTCCGCGGCGATGAACTCCATGATCGGCGCCCAATCGGGTTCGATCGGTCGGGGTGCGGAGGGCTTGGAGTCTGGAGAGGAGTTCGGCTCCTTGGAGTCACAAGCTTCGCAGAGAATAGGGCTGGTGTTCGGCTCGATCGTCGTAGAGATTGTAGCCCCCGAGGCGGTGTCTAACCACCCATCCTTGGTTGGTGTGATCGGCTCCGAGCTAGAGGTCGGAGCGGACACAAGTGCGGCCTCCAGGGCACTGTTCGGCGGCAGAGCTAAATCATGCCCATCGTGACAGTGCGGCGCGCTCGGCTGTGGCTCGAATCCGTCGAAGATCAAGTCTCTGCGGATGTCGGCTGTGTAGTTTAAACTTCCAAATCTGACCTGATGGCCAGGGGCGTAGCTTTCGATCTGCTCCAGATGACCAGGCGAATTGGCCCGCAATGCAAAGCCGCCGAATACGAAGATCTGTCCGGGGAGAAAAGTCTCACCCTGGATCGCATCGCTGTTGATGATCGGAGAAGCCATCGGGCCTAAAAGTGACGACATAGAGGAACTCTCAATGAAAGCACCAATGTCGGTGTCAAAACCGGCGGATCTCAGGTAGGGGTCCCGAACTATGCGTCTAGGCCGGATGGTAACAGGAGGCAGGGGACACGATATTTTACCCGGGTTCGGGCCTTCTTGATGGAGGTAAAACCCTACGTCCTGCTTGATTAATATTGATGATATGGGTAGTACAAGAGTAGATCTACCACGCGATCAGAGAGGCTAAACCCTAGAAGATAGCCTATGGTATGATTGTTATTCGTCCTACGGACTAAAACTCTCCGGTTTATATAGACACCGGAGAGGGCTAGGGTTACACAGAGTCGGTTACAATGGTAGGGGATCTACATATTCGTATCGCCAAGCTTGCCTTCCACGCCAAGGAAAGTCCCTTCCGGACACGGGACGAAGTCTTCAATCTTGTATCTTCATAGTCCAGGAGTCCGGCCGAAGGTATAGTCCGGCCATCCGGACACCCCCTAATCCAGGACTCCCTCAGGGGAAGTCCTACTCCCGGTAGGAGTAGGACTCCTCCTAGCGCGCCCCTCTCTAGGCCGGCCGCACCCCCCCCCCTTGCTCCTTTATATACGGGGGTAGGGGCACCCCAAAGACACAACAATTGATCGTTTGATCTTTTAGCCGTGTGCGGTGCCCCCCTCCACCATAGTCCACCTCAATAATACTGTAGCGGTGCTTAGGCGAAGCCCTGCGTCGGTAGAACATCATCATCGTCACCACGCCGTCGTGCTGACAAAACTCCCCCTCAACACTCGGCTGGATCGGAGTTCGAGGGACGTCATCGAGCTGAACGTGTGCTGAACTCGGAGGTGTCGTGCGTTCGGTACTTGATCGGTCGGATCGTGAAGACGTACGACTACATCAACTGCGTTGTGCTAACGCTTCAGCTGTCAGTCTACAAGCGTACATGGACAACACTCTCCCATCTCGTTGCTATGCATCACCATGATCTTGCGTGTGCGTAGGAATTTTTTTGAAATTACTACGTTCCCCAACAGTCCTCTCCCTCCAGTTCACGGTCGATTGCATCCACGGCTACGTCTCCCTGGTCGCCCTTCTCTACTGCGGCGGGGTCTATTCCCCCCGCGCCGGCGCCGCCTGTCATGCCGCCCGAGCCGACCCGCTCACCCGGCTCCGCGGAGCCTTCCTGTCACTCGCGGTCCCCGTGCTCGCATCCTACACCTGCGCCGCCTGGGTCGCACTCCGGCAGCTCGACGCTCGGGAGGATCTGCAGCTGCTGGACGAGGCATATTTTCTAATATTTCTCATCTTCAACCGCATTGCATCCATCTTGATCTTGTGATCATCGACGACATCAGCAACATGCAACTCCAATATCATCTTCTCCTCCTCAATTTTTTTATTTTTTCCTTCAAGTAATTGTTTTCTTCTTCAACTAAATTTAACCTCTCGACAATAGGTTCGGTTGGAATTTCCGGTTCAACTACCTCCTACATAAATAAAATCTATGTCAACTTGATGGGCATAATTGTCATAAACAATAAATGAATCAAATAGTTATAAAAGATAATATATACCGCATCCGAATCATAGCCAGGACGAGGGCCGACGGGGACGGATACCAAAACCATCGCACTATATAAGCACAAGCAATAATAAAAGTAAGAAAATTAGACAAGTATCTATCTAAAGTAAGAATTTTTTTTCTTTCAGAAGAAGATAACAGGCTCACCACGGTGGTGCAGGCGACGAGATCGGCGCAGGCGATCGACGGCGATGAAGACGGGGACGGAACATGACGGACCGCTAAACCTAGACAAATCTCAGGGAAAATGGAGCTTGGAGGTCGAGCTTCGAGAGGAGAAAGCTTAACTAGTGTGGCTTGGGCATTTCATCGAACACCTCGTGTGCATAGGAGGTGAGTTAGAGCACCCAAATGCCCTCTCCTCGCCGGCCAGAAAAAACAGAGCACTGTGGAGTGCTCTGCTGCAGCGACGAGGTATGTATAGACAACTCATTTGTCCCGGTTCATAGCTGGAACTGGGACTAAAGATCAGCCTTCTATCCCGGTTCGAGCCGAGAACCGGGACCAATGTTTGTGGGCCAGGAGCAAGGCCCATTGGTCCCGGTTCATGCCTGGAACTGGGACAAATGGGTCCATACGAACCGGGACCAATGCCCACGAGGCCCGACCGCCTCCCTGGACTCACGAACCAGGACGAATACATCCATTGGTCCCGATTCGTGGAAGAACCAGGACTAATGGGTTGGCCAGACCCGAACGAAAGCCCCTTTTTCTACTAGTGACGCACCTCCACCACACATCCGTGCTCCAACCATGGAGTGGTGGGAGCCGGCCGGAGCAGCAGGATCTCGAGGTGATTGTGATTATATCTTATATGGTTGTCTAGTTTTAGTCTTCGAGGTGATTGTGACCACAACATATTAAAATATTACCAGCAAGCCAAAACCTAAACTATCTGTGTGCGTGGGCTGCTGGTTTCAAGTCTAATGATGGGCTTAATGTAGTAGCTGTTGCTGGATTTTGGCCTGCTATAAATCTGCTACATATAATGGGCTTCACTTTGCCTTACAGACCAACAGGGGGGGCGAGAGTAGTCACGGCCTCACGACAGATACGAAATTAGCAGTTGCCTAATCGTGATTAAGAGGGGAAAACAGATCGTGAACACCCCCCCTGGATTCGTCCCTGGATGGCGCCGCAGGTCACTACTACAGCCTAGTCCAGTGAGTGCCCGGCCCACCGGAACAGAGTACTACCAAACCTATGTTTTTAGATGAGGTAAATACACCAGGAGTCATAGAACTTGCACGCGACGGTCAGTTCGGTGCATAAACTTGTGAAATACATGTTTCTGGTCATCAAACTTGTATGAACATGCAAATATGGTCACATTTCCTGTATACGGATGTATTCACTGCCTACATGGCATGCCAGCGTGGCCGGGGCCCATTGTCAGTGGCTGAAGCATTGTGCATGTGATATTTTTTATAAAAACACCCTCAAGTTTTTTTAAACTTTGTACAAAAGCCCTCCAACACAGGTAATGTTAAATAGTATCCGGCTGGGTCCTGCCCGTCAGTGTGCGTTGTGAATAATTTGGACTAGAAAATAGGTTTGAGGGAGTTCGAACCATCGACTAGCTGTAATCGCGCTAGAGTACTAACCACACCATCGTTGTTGTTTACACGGACTACCAATGTGTAGATCCTTTAGGCTAAAATAAAGGTACACATTTAGAATTATATTTTCTTTTCTCAACATTTTTAAATTTAAATTATTAAAATTTGAACATATTTTCCGCTGATTTGTCTGAAAGGAAATTACAGACATTCATTCTGCACTATATTTTGCTTTTTAGATTTTGTAACTTAAAATTATTAGAATTCAAGCAATTTTTTAGTTGACTTGTTTGGAAAATTTACGTACATTCATTCTGGCCTATATTTTTCAATCTAGTTTTCCAATTTAAAATTATTTGAATTCAAACAAAATTCTGTTGATTTGTTCAAAAGAAATTTATGTACATGCATTATGGACCATATTATCTTTTGTTTGGGTTATTCAAATTCTTAAAAAGGTTGATTTGTCAAAAAAATGCACATTCATTCTGACCTATATTTTCTTTAATCAAGATTTTTAAATTTAAAGTTATTCGAATTCAAACAGAAATTTCTTTTGATTTGTCCAAAGGAAATTATTTACATTCATTCTAAAGTACAATTTATTTTATCTAGGTTTTTTCATTTAAAAGTATTCGATTTCAAACAAAAAATTAGTTGATTTTCCCGCAAACATACATTCATTCTGCACTATATTTTGTTTTATCTAGATTTTCTAATATATTTTTTTGAATTCTAAGCGCATCTCTAGCAAATCCCTCATATCGCGCAGACCCATAAAATAATCGCCAGTTTACGGTTTTGCATCAAAAAGTTGTCTGAACAAACACTGTAAACACACTATAAGAGTCCGCATATAAGGGGTCTGCTATAGATACTCTAACGGAAATTGGTTGATTTGTCCATAAAAAATACATGCATTCATTCCGAAAAATACTCAAATTCAAAAGAGAAATCTAGTCAATCTGTCCAAAAAATTTATCTAGAATATAAGTTGTTTTCTTACATTGAAAAAACAATAGCAAAATACATAAGATAAATTGTGTTTTCTTTTTATGTGTCATTGTGGCCGGATGGTTCGAACCGGGGCTTCCACCTTTTCACGAACCCTTTTCTTTGATTTCTATTTTAATTAGAACAGTCCTCGTATATAAAGCTAATTGTGCACGTTAGACATCAAACATCAGTTAGCCGATTGGCGGGCAATATGCATGCGAATTGCATGTGTGGTCGAATCCCATCCATACTGATCCATATTTTTTTTCGTTTTATTTCAGAATTTTTTGTGTAAAAAATGAAATGTAAGGGTACTTTTTGAAAAAAAAACGCATGCGCATTACCCACCTCCTCGGCCACTGACAGCGGGCCCATGTAATGTTGGCACGCCGCGCATGCATGTAATACGCCCAACTACAGTAGAAAGCACCGTATTTGCACACTCACGCAAGTTTGATAACTAGAAACATGTATTTTACAAGTTTATGCACCAAACTAACCGTCATGTGCAAGTTCTATGACTGCCCGTGTATTTACCTCAGATAAATACACCAGGAGTCATAGAACTTGCACGCGACGGTCAGTTCGGTGCATAAACTTGTGAAATACGTGTTTCTGGTCATCAAACTTGTATGAACATGCAAATACGGTCACATTTCCTGTATACGGATGTATTCACTGCCTACATGGCATGCCAACGTGGCCGGGGCCTATTGTCAGTGGCTGAAGCATTGTGCATGTGATATTTTTTATAGAAACACCCTCAAGTTTTTTTGAACTTCGTACAAAAGCCCTCCAACACAGGTAATGTTAAATAGTATCCGGCTGGGTCCTGCCCGTCAGTGTGCGTTGTGAATAATTTGGACTAGAAAATAGGTTTGAGGGAGTTCCAATCATCGACTAGCTGTAATCGCGCTAGAGTACTAACCACACCACCGTTGTTGTTTACACGGACTACCAATGTGTAGATCCTTTAGGCTAAATAAAGGTACACATTTAGAATTATATTTTCTTTTCTCAACATTTTTAAATTTAAATTATTAAAATTTGAACATATTTTCCGCTGATTTGTCTGAAAGGAAATTACGGACATTCATTCTGCACTATATTTTTCTTTTTAGATTTTGTAACTTAAAATTATTAGAATTCAAGCAATTTTTTAGTTGACTTGTTTGGAAAATTTACGTACATTCATTCTGGCCTATATTTTTCAATCTAGTTTTCCAATTTAAAATTATTTGAATTCAAACAAAATTCTGTTGATTTGTTCAAAAGAAATTTATGTACATGCATTATGGACCATATTATCTTTTGTTTGGGTTATTCAAATTCTTAAAAAGGTTGATTTGTCAAAAAAATGCACATTCATTCTGACCTATATTTTCTTTAATCAAGATTTTTAAATTTAAAGTTATTCGAATTCAAACAGAAATTTCTTTTGATTTGTCCAAAGGAAATTATTTACATTCATTCTAAAGTACAATTTATTTTATCTAGGTTTTTTCATTTAAAAGTATTCGATTTCAAACAAAAAATTAGTTGATTTTCCCGCAAACATACATTCATTCTGCACTATATTTTGTTTTATCTAGATTTTCTAATATATTTTTTTGAATTCTAAGCGCATCTCTAGCAAATCCCTCATATCGCGCAGACCCATAAAATAATCGCCAGTTTACGGTTTTGCATCAAAAAGTTGTCTGAACAAACACTGTAAACACACTATAAGAGTCCGCATATAAGGGGTCTGCTATAGATACTCTAACGGAAATTGGTTGATTTGTCCGTAAAAAATACATGCATTCATTCCGAAAAATACTCAAATTCAAAAGAGAAATCTAGTCAATCTGTCCAAAAAATTTATCTAGAATATAAGTTGTTTTCTTACATTGAAAAAACAATAGCAAAATACATAAGATAAATTGTGTTTTCTTTTTATGTGTCATTGTGGCCGGATGGTTCGAACCGGGGCTTCCACCTTTTCACGAACCCTTTTCTTTGATTTCTATTTTAATTAGAACAGTCCTCGTATATAAAGCTAATTGTGCACGTTAGACATCAAACATCAGTTAGCCGATTGGCGGGCAATATGCATGCGAATTGCATGTGTGGTCGAATCCCATCCATACTGATCCATATTTTTTTTCGTTTTATTTCAGAATTTTTTGTGTAAAAAATGAAATGTAAGGGTACTTTTTGAAAAAAAAACGCATGCGCATTACCCACCTCCTCGGCCACTGACAGCGGGCCCATGTAATGTTGGCACGCCGCGCATGCATGTAATACGCCCAGCTACAGTAGAAAGCACCGTATTTGCACACTCACGCAAGTTTGATAACTAGAAACATGTATTTTACAAGTTTATGCACCAAACTAACCGTCATGTGCAAGTTCTATGACTGCCCGTGTATTTACCTCAGATAAATACACCAGGAGTCATAGAACTTGCACGCGACGGTCAGTTCGGTGCATAAACTTGTGAAATACGTGTTTCTGGTCATCAAACTTGTATGAACATGCAAATACGGTCACATTTCCTGTATACGGATGTATTCACTGCCTACATGGCATGCCAACGTGGCCGGGGCCTATTGTCAGTGGCTGAAGCATTGTGCATGTGATATTTTTTATAGAAACACCCTCAAGTTTTTTTAAACTTCGTACAAAAGCCCTCCAACACAGGTAATGTTAAATAGTATCCGGCTGGGTCCTGCCCGTCAGTGTGCGTTGTGAATAATTTGGACTAGAAAATAGGTTTGAGGGAGTTCCAATCATCGACTAGCTGTAATCGCGCTAGAGTACTAACCACACCACCGTTGTTGTTTACACGGACTACCAATGTGTAGATCCTTTAGGCTAAATAAAGGTACACATTTAGAATTATATTTTCTTTTCTCAACATTTTTAAATTTAAATTATTAAAATTTGAACATATTTTCCGCTGATTTGTCTGAAAGGAAATTACGGACATTCATTCTGCACTATATTTTGCTTTTTAGATTTTGTAACTTAAAATTATTAGAATTCAAGCAATTTTTTAGTTGACTTGTTTGGAAAATTTACGTACATTCATTCTGGCCTATATTTTTCAATCTAGTTTTCCAATTTAAAATTATTCGAATTCAAACAAAATTCTGTTGATTTGTTCAAAAGAAATTTATGTACATGCATTATGGACCATATTATCTTTTGTTTGGGTTATTCAAATTCTTAAAAAGGTTGATTTGTCAAAAAAATGCACATTCATTCTGACCTATATTTTCTTTAATCAAGATTTTTAAATTTAAAGTTATTCGAATTCAAACAGAAATTTCTTTTGATTTGTCCAAAGGAAATTATTTACATTCATTCTAAAGTACAATTTATTTTATCTAGGTTTTTTCATTTAAAAGTATTCGATTTCAAACAAAAAATTAGTTGATTTTCCCGCAAACATACATTCATTCTGCACTATATTTTGTTTTATCTAGATTTTCTAATATATTTTTTTGAATTCTAAGCGCATCTCTAGCAAAATAATCACCAGTTTACGGTTTTGCATCAAAAAGTTGTCTGAATAGACACTGTAAACACACTATAAGAGTCCGCATATAAGGGGTCTGCTATAGATACTCTAACGGAAATTGGTTGATTTGTCCGTAAAAAATACATGCATTCATTCCGAAAAATACTCGAATTCAAAAGAGAAATCTAGTCAATCTGTCCAAAAAATTTATCTAGAATATAAGTTGTTTTCTTACATTGAAAAAACAATAGCAAAATACATAAGATAAATTGTGTTTTCTTTTTATGTGTCATTGTGGCCGGATGGTTCGAACCGGGGCTTCCATCTTTTCACGAACCCTTTTCTTTGATTTCTATTTTAATTAGAACAGTCCTCGTATATAAAGCTAATTGTGCACGTTAGACGTCAAACATCAGTTAGCCGGTTGGCGGGCAATATGCATGCGAATTGCATGTGTGGTTGAATCCCATCCATACTGATCCATCTCTTTTTTCGTTTTATTTCAGAATTTTTTGTGTAAAAAATGAAATGCAAGGGTACTTTTTGAAAAAAAGCATGCGCATTACCCACCTCCTCGGCCACTGACAGCGGGCCCATGTAATGTTGGCACGCCGCGCATGCATGTAATACGCCCAGCTACAGTAGAAAGCACCGTATTTATACGCCCACGCAAGTTTGATAAATAGAAACATGTATTTTACAAGTTTATGCACCAAACTAACCGTCATGTGCAAGTTCTATGACTGCCCGTGTATTTACCTCTTCTTAGATCTGAGACAATTAGTAAGTGCTGCAGCTACCTAGTATAGTACTACCTATGGAGCACGGTTTGGATGTACTATTAATTAATTAGTAGCCGTATGAAACTGTACGTCTGATCCGATTATGGGACATGCATTTGTGTGACGCTGTGGGCTTGTATAATTGTTGAGCTTATTTTTCCTTTTTGGTGGGCAAAAGGAGCTTATTAAGGAGTACGTACATAGTAGTAAGTAGTTCGTAAATCTCAAAATGATATGCCGACTCAGTCTTTCGAAGGTGCTCATAGAGGTAGGGTGTGCGTGCGTGCGTTCATAAGGATGAATGTATGCGTGTGTATATGAGCGCTTGTATCTGTACTGATGCTTAAAAAAAAAGTAAGTAGTAACATGTCCTTTTTGGTGGGACATGCATTTGTGTAACTCTACGTCTTTCAATTTTGTCCTTCTTCGGTTCCTCCTCGCCGATGGCAACCGTAGCCCGTAGGTACATGAAGGTAATTATCTTTAATCAAACAATTGGCCGAATGCTTCGCAATAATCCACACAGTGGTTAATTTGTTCTAGTGGTCCAGAAGGGCAGAGAGGCAACTCGATCTGGGCTCCGTAGCAGAAAGCCGCTGAATTGACGCAGAAGTTTGACCAAAGCTACAAGGGTTCCAGTCACACAGTGAGGAAGTTCACGAGCACAGCCTCACACGAATTTAAGACAAGAGAAAAAGGTGTGATCATAATTCTCCACAAAAGCCAGCATTTTTCGTCAGGTGTCCTCAGTCTTCCGAGAATTTAGGACAACTCCAACGCAAGAACCCAAATATACATCTTTTTTGTCTGATTTTCGTCTGTTTGGGTTGGCAAGACGGACACCAGTGTCCGTTTGGATCTGCCAGGCCGTAGACGCACCCAACACTGCAGATCCATTTTAAAATTTTGATATTTAAAAGAAATCAACATTTTGAAACATAAAATGTTCACATTGCCACCAAAGTACATAGCTTAACTTAAACCAAAGTCTGAACATTTCAACATTTTAACTTAACCCTTATACAAAACAAAAGTCCCAGATCTACTCCTGGTTGTTGCAGCCGGTATTGCCGTCGTCCGCGGTGTGGTCGACGAAGGGCGTCGGCTGCCACGGGAACGGCCACAGAACAAGTCATGCCGGTGTGTGCAATGCTGTTGTAGCGAGCGGCACCGACTCTGGCTCGGGCTAATGCTGCTGCACCACCGTCTTTCACTGCGGTGACAACATATCCGTGCCCACCCAGACAGCAGGCGCGGACACCATCTCTGACGTGCATGGCATTATGGTCGTCTATGACCACTATTGCCCCACGGCCGCAAAAATGGAACCTCCTCCACCATCTCCCACTCCTCCGGCTCGGGCTCCTCTCGCTCAGGGATGGCGATGTCGCCTACGACCGATAAGGCCAGCTGCACCGCCAGGTCGTCCAATTCAATGAGCTGGGCGAGCTCAGATTGCTCTGATTGCCATGCAGAGGTCCTCGTCATCCCCTTTGTTGGTCTGAGTTGGTGGCAGCGGGACGGCGAGGGCGGACGTGCATACCCACGCCTACGCTCCTGCGGTGGGCTAGGAGCACGCGCCCGAGCAGCGAAGAAAGACCGGTGCCTGAGGTCGTTCTCGTTGCGGAACCATGTGTCCCACAATGGCGAGTTGACGGTGTACCTGGGGTCGCGACAGAGGTCCTCGAGCAACTACTCTCATCGGCGGTGTACCTCCACCAGGCTGCCGGCCAGAGGCCAAAAAGGCAAGCACCAGCACCCTCTCCAGGTTCAGATGCCACCCGTTTGGAGGCGCACGTTCGGCCATGGTAGCGGCGCACCCTCCTGCCAGTACCTCTCGCAGATCTCGACGCCGGTGTACACTCGTTGGCGTGGTGCCACGTGCAACGTGATGGTGAAGCTTGGTGTGATGCGATTGCACTACCCCGACGACCCAGATGATGAGTCGGCCTCGTGGTCGTGCTTCCCCGGGAACAAACACTATCTTGGCCGGGCGGGCTGCGATGGGCGACGGTGGCTAGGGCTTATCGACAGTCTACGGGGTAGAGGGAGAAGAAGAAGATTAGGGGAAGTTTGACTGGACCCTCCACTCGCACATGTGACATTAAAAAGGGTCGAGATGGAAGGCTGGGAGGCTGACGTGCGGGGCCTGACTTGACATTAAATGGGGCTGGTGGGAGTTTGTTGAGTGACCAACAGGCAGGCCTAAGACAGACAACAAGAGGACGCGCAACATGTGCATTTTGACATAAGTCGGACCCAAATTTGCACTAGACCGTTCAAAAAATTGCCACAGGATCACCTTGATCTCGATGGGGTCATAACTCATAACTCACCTTGATCTATGGTAGACAATTTTGACCGAGGCTTGACTAGGTGCTTCCAATGACCAAGGTGCCTCATCGGGCTCCACGGTAGCTCCATGGAGTTGATCCCCCCAACACAGTTTTGTCCAGTGAACTACCTCCCCTGGCCCAAACACTCGGAGCCCACATTTTTTACAAGTACCTAGTGCACTCGGCGAAGGTCCATTTGCACTAGGTAATGACTTTTTCCAGTGTTGCACTTGGCGAAGGGGGTCGGCATAGAAAAAACTTTGTTTTTGTCACTCTACCTTTTTTCCATTTTGCTTATGCCACTGTAGAATTTGATATTTCACTTTTGCTATTCTTAGCTTTTGATAATACATCACAATTGTCATTCTGTGGCAAAAGCAAAATATTTGGGTGGCAATTGTGATACATTGTCAAAAGCTGAGAATGGAAAAAGTGAAATAAAACATTTTGCTTTTGCCACATAATGGCATTTATGATACATTGTCAAAAGTTAAGAGTGGCAAAAGTGAGATGTTAAATTCTAGAGTGACATAATCAATATGGGCAAAAGTAAGAGTGGTAAAAACAAAATTTTCCCATCGGCCTTTTGGGTGCCCAAACAGGATGCTCGGCAGCATAAAGTGGCTCGACGGACGACAAACGGAATACTTTCTACGAGGGACAAGAGTTTGTCGAGTGCCCGCGGGTCGATACTCAATGAAGGTTGGTCCAAAGGAGTGTTGTTTGCAAAAAAAATATGCTCCAAGGCCCCTCCTGCTCTGCAAATCATTTCACCCTAAAGAGGGTGTGGAGGAGTCTCTACTATTAATTGGATTTGGTAGTCTCACCTCATCGATTTAGTTTCGCCATACCCCCCACCACCCCTCTCCGTGCTGGTTTTTTCTCCCTCCCAGTAAAAACCGAATCGATTCACCCGTCCCTCTTGTTCTTTGTTTTGTGCTTGCTTGGTAATGACTCAATTCAAGAATGTAAATATTAGGAAATTAAGAATTTAAAAATCGCAACATATATGTAAGTATTAGGAAAATAAGAATTTAAAAAGGACAAAGTGTACAACCCCCCCCCCCCCCCCCCCCCCCCCCCATCCCACTTCCACCAATTTTTCCTGACTTTTTTTTACTAACCGAGACAATGCCCAAAAAACCCCACAAAGACCAAACGATGTCTTCTTTTCCATGCCACACCTCCCTTGCACAATAAAATTTCGAAACAGTGGGATCCTTTCCAAATAATAGCTTCCATAATCTTCTACTCCTAATTGGGGAGTCCATAAATTAGATTATTTTCCTTCTTTACATAACAACGGACTCTTTTTCCTTTTGTACATAACATGTATTCCATGTATAGCAGAAATCATATCACAATTCATGATCACGTTGTAGTCTTTCCGTGTATACAGCCTAGACCTTCCACATATCAAGTTGGATTCTTTCCATATATACAACCGAAACCTTCCCAATGGACGACACATATCTGCGAGCCAGATTTTGCCTCATTTGGTGAAGGCATCCCCATCCCTGGAAGCGACGACCAGGCCGGGCGACGATCTCTGGAAGCGACGACCAGACCGAGAGACGATCTCTTAAAGCGACTACCGGACCGGCGACGATCTCTGGAAGCGACTACCCCCTCACGGCAAGCCAGAGTTTTCCATGGAAGGTCAAGCCACAGGTCAGCATCATTGCCCTATTCATATGAGTACAAGATCAATATACAACAATAATTCGTAACGCATCAGACTCTCCAGAAAAAGACTTAAGTTCTTCAGTGCCAACGCCGCTTCTGCTTAGCCTAAAACATAGTACAGTGACGTTCTATGAACCATAAAACCAAAGGTGTGTGTTCACTTTACCTCTCCTACTGTACTGTAACTTGTTGAGGAAAGAAGTAACCCCCCATTGAGATGCATATCTGTAGCTCATGTTACTTCCAGCGTCCATGGAAGTATGTCAAGAATTGTGGTCCAGTGACGACCAAGACTCAGTGACCATTATTTGCTGAATAAGGTTCAAGCTCTGCTAGGGCCTGAACACAGAGCAGAAATTAAGGTATGTGTTTCGACCATTATTTGCATGGCATATTGCTGATCTAAAGACATGCGTATCTTTTATGGCAGCCTTTGTATAATTATCACAATATGTAATACACAGCTGGAGGAAAAATTGACATATATAAGTTTGCCCCACTAAAAAGGACTAATAAGCTAATTTTGGACATAACATAAAGGATGTGTTTCGACCATGCTTTGTTTAGTACAACCATTAGCATAAGACCGATCGCATAAACTTTGTACTTAACAACACAAACCATATATAATATATAATACCATAAATATATTATAAATGTGGAATTACAGGTGATCAATGCTTACGTATATTATATGTGTGCTCATGACCATCTACGAGATAGGGCATGTGAAAAGATACATATTATTAGCACGTTCATACTTGGCCAACTAAGAAAAGATGGAGAAAAAGACATAGAGCCATCAAAATATCGTCACATCATACAACATGTTAATACTTATCTACAACAAGATATGGTTAGACATAGACCCATGAAAATATCGTTTGCACGGTGAGCATTCTCCATTACACATTTAAGACCTTCGACGCAGTGGCAAAACTTAAGAGGAAATCGTGGGGGCATGGGCTGGTGGTGTCAAACTTGCTTTCTATGGGCTAATTTTTAGTGGAGAAATAAGCATATATAACTAAAGGATATACACACATTTCTTATGAGCTGGGGGAGGGGGCAGGTTGGCCCCCATGAAGCTCCGGCATTACTTCGACGTAAAGTAT
The DNA here is from genome assembly GCA_034509565.1 of Triticum monococcum. Classification (NCBI taxonomy): domain Eukaryota; kingdom Viridiplantae; phylum Streptophyta; class Magnoliopsida; order Poales; family Poaceae; genus Triticum; species Triticum monococcum. The sequence continues at coordinate 707,075,641 of CM067847.1, forward strand.
TCGTGCTAACTATATATATTACTTGTGCATGATGAATATGAGGAAGAAGTTTTATTATACTTGCCGAAATATCATGCAAATGAAACTAAAGACAAGATTCTTGATATTGTGCGAGAATTTCTTAAACACATAAAGTAGATCTTATTTTGTAACAGATTTTTAGTTAGATCATTGTTCTATATGCATACATCATCAAATTGAATTTCTTTTATTAATTTACGCTGCAAGTGAAGTGGACTTTAATTATTACCTGATTGTGCATATGCTATCCTTTCTACACATGTGAAATTTAACATGTATTATGCTTATTTCTTAACATGTATTATGCTTATATAACTCCAGCAAAATATTTCAGAAGCCCGTGGCAATGCACGGGCATTCTACTAGTTATTGTAATGATGCAGAGCCTGGTTTAATTACCTTTTAGAATGCATGTTTTGTATCTGATTTCATCAATATCACATTTCCCTCAAAGCAATCTTAGCACAGATTGAATGCTTATGAGGGACTTTGGTGGTGATTATGGTGAATAACTGAATGCCCAATTATTTTGCTATCCAACATGCCATGATTCAAAAACTTGAAATATTGCTGAGCAATATTTACCAAATATAAATATTGGTATGCACGTGCATCAACGGTGAAATTGGTCAAACCTCTCATTTGTGGGGTAATATTGATTTTTAGTGGCTACAGAAATTGTTTTGCTATTTTAACTCTAGGTTGGTCCGGTAGCAGGTTATTCAATCTCATTCATATATAGCAAGTTTTCTAGTGTAAGAATATATTTTACAATAGTGTAAGTATATATAGCTAGGTGTAAGAAATAATGGCAATTCGGCATGAAGGGTAAGCAATCGAAAGCAGGCTCCAGCATGTACATTTTTGGGGGTTTAGCTAATGCAGGTGTGCTTTGGTATAGGGTGTGATCTCTCCTTTCTAAGTATAGTTATTTTCTTGCCTTTTTGGTGGACTTGCTTTGATTTCTTTAGATTTCATGTTTTCTCACCAAACAAGGTAGGCTATGATCGTGTCATATGACTTACTTTTTGGTATCTCTTACATTTGAGGACTCGCACGCAATCTTCTTTCAAGAAGGGTGGTTAAGGGGACACATTGAGTATGAAGAGGTTGGTTAATTAGTGTCTCATTATATATTTTTTTGAGCATCAGTACAGACACAAGCGCTCATATACACGCGCATACACTCATCCTATGAACATACGCACACCCTACCCTATGAGCATCTCCGAGAGACTGAGCCGGCATATCATCTTGAGATTTACGAAGTTACCGTAGGCGCCTCGTCGTCGACGGGAACGTCTCCTCCCACTGAAAGCGCATCGCCGAAAATCCTGAAATAAATCCAGGAATAATGCGAGCACCAGGATTTGAACCCTGATGGGTTGGGGATACCACTGTCCACCTAACCAACTCAACCACAGGTTGATTCGCCATTATATTTTTTGTTATCCCGTGGAAACGTGTGGGTGCTTTTCTAGTAAGTATAATAAGGTGGGGGGGGGGGGGGGGGGGGGGGGGTACTCGACGGCAGGAGGTCGAGCAGACCAACAACATCTATCTATGAGGACTATGTGCCTCTACGAAAAGTAAAAGCGTGCCTTCGTGGAGCAAAAAAAGAAAGAAAACACTTTTTTCGTTTGCGAAAGGCACGACCGTGCCTCTCGTGAAAGGAAAAAAATGAAATATTTTTTACTGTTTTCGAAAGACACGATCGTGCCTCTCGCGAAAGCAAAAAAAGGACACGTTTTTTCACATATATTTTTTTTTGATATTTTTTTGTCCAAAAGGTAAGAAAGGCCGGTGAAAAGCCGAAAAAAGAGAAACATCATCTAAAAGTTGAAAATGCGTGCGAAAAAATAAAAACAAAAATCAGAGGAAACGGAACACGTGACAATGACGGAGAGCGCGCCAAGTGCCCTGTAGTATGATCTAAAAAGATAGAAAACCTATGAGAAGCCGACTTACGGCCAGAGGCCCCCTAGAATCATTCTTTACAAAAGGCCACTCCCACCTTTTTAGGTTGTGACAAATGGTACACTGCTCTTGAGATTCTTTTTTTTTCATAGATTCATTGATTCAAAACATTTTATCTCTTAAATCAAGTGTTCAAATCTCGAACCACTTTCACCATTAGATTTCTCGTGTCAAGATTTTCAAAACTAGATCTCAAGTTAATAGTCTTTTCTAAACTTTTTTTTGATTAAAAAAACCGGACTGAGAGAGGCACGACTGTGCCTCTCACGGAAGAAAAAATACATTTTTTTTTAAAACAACAAAACACCTTTTCCGTTTCTGAGGGAATCAGCAGGGAAAGGAAATGCCAGTCACTTGGTCGCCGAGTGGCCGCCGTGCCGGGAGCCGCCGCGTTGACTAGATGCAGCGGGAGCAGCTATGCCGCTTTGCTTCCCTGTTGCGTGGCTTGTCACTTCAGTAGTTCAGTAGTCAGTACGAGTAGAACGAGCTGCAAGCAGGGTAGAGAGGATATTAGGCAGCGAAATTGCATACCTGCCCATATGGACATAAAGGTCACTCCACGTCCATTTTCTGGTTTCAAATAATCAAGAATTCATTAGAATACGAATCAGGGCAAATGATCAAAAGAATAAAGAAATGACGCAAATAATCTAATCCTAACTAAAGCAGGGCAAATCATCTAATCACTAAGTAAAACGGGGCAAATCTTTTCAGCCGAAAGCCGCTGCTATTCTTTCATTTGATTGCCAATGGTAAGCATAGAAAGAAGAGAATTTTTCAATTTGAACAAGATGAGGGCACTATTTTAGGACAGGATAACCTAAAAACATATATTACCGAGTATTATAGGCAGTTATTTGGACCTCCAGAGGATAATTGTGTGTCCCTCGATGAGTCCAGGATTGAGGATGTGCCTCAACTTTCGGCTGCCGATAATGATATCCTCGTTGCCCCATTCTTAGAGAAGGAGGTGTTTGATGCTATTGCACAAATGAAAAACAATAAGGCTCCCGGACCGGATGGATTCCTGGTCGAGTTCTATAAAAAGTGCTGGCACATTATTAAGGGGGATTTGCTACCTATGTTTCATGATCTGTTCTCTGGACAGCTTCATTTATTTCACTTGAATTTTGAAACTATCACATTGCTTGCTAGGAAAACGGATGCTGTGAGAATTGAGCAGTTTAGGCCGATCTGTCTCCTCAATGTTAGTTTCAAAATCTTCACCAAGGTCGGGACTAATAGGCTCACACAGATTGCGCATTCTATGGTGCAACAATCCCAAACTGCTTTCATGCCAGACAGAAACATCCTTGAAGGGGTGGTTGTCCTTCATGAAACGCTCCATGAAATTCACTCCAAAAAATTAGATGGAGTAATTTTTAAGGTGGATTTCGAGAAAGCGTACGATAAGGTCAAATGGCCATTCCTCCAACAGGTATTGCGTATGAAAGGTTTTGATGAAGCCTGGCGCCGACAGGTTGAATCATTTACGCAAAAAGGGAGTGTCGGAATTAAAGTTAATGACGACATAGGTCATTACTTCCAGACACATAAAGGCCTAAGACAAGGAGACCTGATGTCCCCTATCCTGTTTAACATTGTGGTGGATATGTTAGCAATTTTGATAGAAAAGGCTAAGGAGAATGGTCAAGTAGGTGGCTTGGTACCTCATCTTGTTGATGGAGGTGTATCCATCCTTCAGTACGCTGATGATACAATCATCTTTATGGAGCATGACTTGGCCAAGGCGAGAAATATGAAGCTGGTGCTATGCCTATTTGAACAATTGACCGGGTTAAAGATTAACTTTCATAAGAGCGAGTTGTTCTGCTTTGGTAGAGCCAAAGACGAACAGGAGGCTTATAGGCAATTGTTTGGGTGCGAGTTGCGGGATCTACCCTTTTCTTACCTAGGTATTCCAATACACCATTGTAGGCTGACAAACAGAGAATGGAAGTGCATCAAGGACCGATTTGAGGAAAAACTGAGTTGCTGAAAGGGTAAGCTCATGTCATACGGCGGCCGATTAATCCTGATAAATTCGGTGCTCACGAGTATGCCTATGTTTCTCTTATCGTTCTTTGAGGTCCCAGTTGGTGTTAGGAAAAGACTGGACTTCTATCGATCACATTTCTTTTGGCAGGGTGATGAACTTAAAAGAAAATACCGGCTTGCTAAATGGGATATCATCTGTAGACCGAAAGACCAAGGGGGTTTTGGTATTGATAATCTTGAAGTTAAGAACAGATGCCTTCTTAGTAAGTGGCTGTGGAGGCTCTCATCCGGGATTGATGCCATGTGGGCGCAGATCCTTCGCAGCAAGTACCTCCTGACAAAAACATTGTCCCAGGTCATAGTCAGGCCGACTGACTCACCTTTCCGGAAAGGACTAATGAAAGTTAAACAATCTATGTTTAATAGGACAAAGTTTGTTATTGGAAACAGTGCTAGTACACGTTTTTGGGAGGATACTTGGCTCGGCGACACACCCTTGACCATTCAATATCCGTCTTTATATCGTATTGTTCAACGACGTGAGGTGTTCGTTGCAACGGTATTTCAATCTATCCCCCTTAATATTCAGTTTAGACGGTCGCTAGCGGGTAATCATTGGGAAGAATGGCTCCGTCTAGTTAGGAGACTGATGGAGGTTCAGCTTTCTCAACAACCCGATGAAATACGCTGGAAGCTGACTAGGTCTAGAGTATTCACAGTTAAATCAATGTATATTGATGTTATTAATTCAAACTCCATTCCAACGTCCAAGAATGTATGGGATGTCAAAGTTCCTTTGAAAATAAAAGTGTTTATGTGGTTTGTCCATAAACAAGTTATTTTAACAAAGGACAACTTGATGAAGTGTAATTGGACAGGACCTACTAGGTGTAGTTTCTGTGATCGGGATTAGACGATCAAACACCTCTTTATTGATTGCCCGTTGGCCAAAGTCTTTTGGCGGACGGTCCACATTGCGTTTAATATTAACCCATCGAATACGGTCAATGCGTTATTTGGGACATGGCTTAATGGGATTGAGCCTGACTTAGCGAGACACATTCGGGTTGGAGTTTGTGCTTTGCTGTGGACTATTTGGAAGTGCAGAAATGATTTGGTTTTTAACAGAACATCACGTATTCATTTTTTGCAGGTTATTTTCCGAGCCACGGCAGTGATCCGTTCGTGGTCGCTACTCACTCCGATGGAGGCTAGAGAGCATTTGGTTACTGCATCTATCCGCTGGGAGATGTTAGTTCGGGATATTTTCAACCGGTTTGGATGGCGGTCATGTAATAGGATAAACAATTAGTTTACCTATCTATCTTTAGCCAGCCGGTTGTGGCGTCTTTTCTTGGCTAGTTTGTGTCTCTAGCTTTTTTGACTCTGTGTGAGCTGTCTTTTCTTTTTTCAGTTGGAGACTTTGAAACCTTGTTGGCACGTTTTTATTTGGTTAATAAGATGGCCGTATGCATCAGTTTGATGCAGAGGCCGGGGAGCCTCCTTTTCGGAAAAAAATAAGCCGAAAGCCGCTGCTTGCAGCCCCTGCCATAACACATTTTCTCTTAGTTCGGGCTCGTGGGTGGGGATCTATGTAATCCCATTTGCTCACTTCTACTTCATTTCTCCGCAGATATGATTTTAGGTTTGTCATCGCTCAAGAAGAAGAAGATTAATGATTCTTCAACCATGCTGTTGTATGAATTGCCCTCTGGTTTTGCATTTATCTCTTTTGATGGGGTCGACCTCAGCATTCCGATGGAGGTACTTGTTTTCTTGTTGTTGATCCTCCTCCGTTTTGATGAAAAATTCAAAATAACGTAACTATTTTTCTGTTTATTTTTCATCTTGCAGGACCTCTGGGCATACCCGCCACAGGTTCTTTGTAACACTGCCATTTTCCTTCTTTCCAACCTATTTTTGGCATGTTTCCTGCTTGTTGCCAACTCTGCAAAATCCGCAGCAATCTTTCAGCATTCTTGATTGTAGCGGGGTGGAGTATAAATGTTCACTCATTATTTGGCACCCTCTCGTCTCAGAATATGTGTCTTCAGCCCACCATGAACAAATCAATGAAGCACTAAACCTGAAAACAGGAATTGATTAAATATGAATTCTAACACACTTAAATATGAATTCAAATTGCAAATATTGCAATAACTACACGCTTGGTTTTCACGGATATGTTGAAACCCATTTTGCGAGGCCAGGAAAACATATATTATTTTTTTTAGAAAAGGAGGATGACCTCCACCAGACAGCTTCGTCCTCCTGCGCGAGTCCATCGTCACACATCGGACGCCGAATCTCCACTGCGCCACGCCGCCGAGATACGTCGCCATCAATGAATAGGATGAAGCACCGCTCCGTCGAGTCTGGCAGGGCTGCTGAAGACCAAGCACCATGGAAGAAGGACTCCGAGGCTGAGCACATAGGTGGTAGAGCGCCAACGCACCGCCACCAGACAAACTCCGACCACGCCACCAACCGCCGCCAAGCAACCAGAGCATCACATCCACCCCAAGCTCACCAGGAACGACACCCCCAAGAGGGTGAAGACACCCGAGCGCCGTTGTCGCTCGATCCAACAAGGATTTGGGCTTTCGCCCGGCATACGAGCTGGGTGGAAGGAAGAGGGGAAGGAGGCAACCTGGACGACGCCTACAAGAAGGGTACGACGCCCTCGGGCGTCGCCGCCGTCATGGCCAGCACTGCTGGCCTCGGATTTCTCCGAAGCCACCTCCCACCTCCAACCGCTAAACAGGTACAACTTCGGCGACAAAGGCCGCCCAAAGCAGGGCCATCGAAGGCAGCCCTGGTTGAAGTAGACGGAGGCCTTCAGATCTGGATCGGGCGCCGCCGAGACGCCCGCACCACAGCCGCCACCTGCCGCCGCCTCGCCGCCCCCGCGGCCGAGGAAGAACGGCCAGCACCAACGAGCATCGGTCACCGCAGACCCGGTGTCGATCCACCAGCCGAGGCCGCCGCCACGGATCCAAAGCCCCCCGAGGAAGAACGGGGCGGCCAGATCCTCGCCGCCACCTTCACCGGCGGCCGAGCGGCGAGCTGGCGGCCACCTCCGGTGGCGACGAGGGAGAGGAAAGGTGGGGGAGAGGGCCGGCGGCGGGCTAGGGTTACGCCGCCCGAGTCGCCCCTGCGGGGGTGACGCGGGGGCCTCGAGGCGGGCGCGGTCAAGGAAAACATATATAGGAAAAAAACATTTATATTAAGATAAAGATACAGCTTCCCAAATGAACAGTTTTGGGAGCACCACTGAAGGAAGTGTATAACAAAGGCAACATTAATACTTCACGATTGAGGCACTCCTATTGAAATACCCAGTCTCCTATCATGATTTAGCCACATTGCATTATATTTAACAGGATTTATTTAAATCCCTTTTGCATTTCTTTCTCACAATGTCAGGCTTGAGGGGTTCAAAAAGTTTGAGGAGAAGTCCACTGCCATTGACCTTACTAATGGGGTTATGGGTAAAGACCTGTCTGAGATGTTCACCAACTTTTGTGACTCTGAGCAGAAACTACCTGTTGGACAGGCTGAATATAAAAGAATAATTGAAGGGAAGCTGGTTAGTCTAACTCTGTAAGCTATCTTTGTTGCTTCTGTTTGTGTGAGCAGTATGGCTCACAATTTATTTCATTTTCTTTCAGGACATAACCTGTCAGTATGATAATATTGTGGAGGAGCTGATTTGGGGTTTAGAGAATATCATGCATACTTTATTGCCTGAGGAAGCATCAGAGCCGAAGGAGTATCGGCCCCCCAGAGGGAAAGGATTAATCATTTTCTTACACCAATATGGCTTTGTTATCGAAGAAAACTCGGTGAGGCTATCCGCTTGTACTCCCTCCGTAAACTAATATAAGAGCGTTTAGATCACTACTTCTTATTTCTGACATGGGGTGTTCTCTCTGGTTTATTGCTCCATTGTCATGCAATTTTAGTCCTTTTCTTTTCAGCGTGCTCAGCAACCTTGAGTAAGTCTTCTTTGGCCATGCAGTGTTAGCCCTTTTTGATTTATTGTGTGCTTGTAATGCTTTATTGCCAACGAGCTAAATTATGCACAGACATGCTGTTTGTATTGTGAACTGAAATTGAACATAAGATTTTCCAGATTTTTACCTCTTTTTTTTTCGCATTTTCCTGCTACTCTCAATGATTAAACAGATGTTCATTTTCATCCAGGTTACTGGAAGCATTGTTGAGAAGGCTTGGCTCTTGTGCCACCTTGAGTTAAATGAACGGCAGTACTTGAAATTATTGTGCAGATCTATAAAGAAATTCATTCATGTATCATCTCTCACTAAGCGTTGGAGTTTACTCAAATTTGCAACAGCTCTTAAGTTTCTTTGTTACCCTGAAGAATCGTACGAAGTTTGGGGCCCTCATAAGGTGATTGTAGTATGTTTTACGTGCGTTTTGAGTATCCACACACGGTAATTATCGTTCTGACACTAGGCTGAATTATGTTTCTTTCAGATTTTGTCAGCTGCCGAGTATGAGGGTGTAACGTCCAGGAGACATCAATACAGACGTATGATTAAGGCGAAGATCGATGTCTTCGCAGTGTACGATGATGTTTTGGCTCTCTATTCAGAAAGGCAAGACCTTCTGTTTGGTTTACTCTCCCTGATGCCGGTGGAGCCAAAGAAAATTATGCTTTGGAATGATCGTTTTTGCCGATTCGACTGATTTACCTACTGGCTCCGAAGTTGGAAAATAAGCTACTCCACTGAAATTATACTAGTGTAGTGTCAAAAACGCTTTTATATTATGGGACAGAGGGAGTATTACTGATGTTGATAGTATGCTCGACTCCACTGAAAATTGTACTCGAGTCTATGTAGTCATGACCAGTGAATTGGATTTCCCTGAGATGCGACAAGAAGATGTTACCTGTGATAAGCAGGCTGAAAGACATATATAAGCTTCTTGATGCTCTTGAGAAGAAACCTTGATTTTCGTCAAGCTTCTTCATCCATTTTCCCTCGATCCAAACTATTGTATTATATATCCCGTTAAAGCTTGAAACTTCACAATCGTGCATGCGTTTGTCTATTTGTGGGTGCAATAGTCTTTTGGGGCCTCTTTAGAGCATCTTCAAACTCCCCAAATAACCATTTATTGAGGCCTCCCAACAACATTTTTCTAGTATGATCTATAGATATACAAGTTTGTTTCCTATCTTTCAACGGGTACATACATTTGTGGCTACTACCTACTAGAGTGAGAGAAAACAAAAGAAACACTTTGTTTGTCACAACATGGTAAAAAATAACAAATATTTTGGACAAATCTCAAATTCATCTATATGAGCAACTCCTAAAGTGTTTGTTAAACACATGGTTGAAGATCGTAATGTTATCTCGTAGCAACACACGAGTATTCAACCAGTAATTTTAAAAGAAAAGAAAAATATTTTTTGTATTTTTGAGCTGGGGAGGGTCGCGTTTGGGCTTGGGATTTTAAGGTCCAGTATTTTTTTAGCCCAGCCTGGGTGCTAGTGTAAACATGCATGGTAACCGATCATGGTTCACATCTGACTGATACTATGTGGCGGCAAAGATCACGGGTACAGTGGTTGGCCGAGGGGGATGGCAATACAAACTTTTTTCACCAGAAGGCCAGCATCAGGAGGAGGAAGAATCACATTGAGCAGCTCACTTGTGATAATGGTACTGTATGCAGAGATGAAGGAGAAATAGGTGCCATGGCCACCGAATTTTATGAGAATTTATACAAGTCTGAGGGTACCTTTGGGATGGAGGAAGTGCTCTCTCATATCCCAAGGAAGGTTAATGATTTGATGAACGAGATGCTTGATGCCCTTTATAACAACAACAACAACAACAATAACAACAACAACAACAACAACAACAACAACAACAACAACAACAACAACAACAAAGCCTTTAGTCCCAAACAAGTTGGGGTAGGCTAGAGGTATTATTAATTTCGGTGGGTCATACCAGATTATAATGCAACAGAAATAAAAGAAGCTCTTTTTCAGATATCCCACTAAGGCTCTGGGACCAGATGGTTTTCCGGCGCAATTTTTTCAGAAAAAATGGGGAATATGTGGCGATGAGGTGACCAAGGTAATTTTACGAGTTCTTTAATGGTGAGGACTCTCCGGAGGTTATTAATAAGACGTTCATTGTGTTGATCCCTAAGGTATCGAATCCGACCTCCCTCGCTCAATTCCGACCTATAAGCTTGTGGATGTTATCTACAAGATTATTTCAAAAGTTTATGCTAATCGGTTGAAGAGGATTTTACCGGAGATTATTTCATCAGAACAGTCCGCGTTTGTGCCTGGGAGACTCATTACTGACAATATTATAGCAGCATATGAGTGTTTGCATTTTATGAAGAGGACGAGAAGTAAGCATAATGGTTTCTGTGACCTAAAAGTTGATATGATGAAGGCCTACGATAGGGTGGAGTGGAGCTATCTAAAGGAGGTTATGGTGAAAATGGGTTTTAGCCCAGCTTGGGTTGGCAGGATCATGCAGTGTGTTACCATGGTGACCTTTAATGTGCTCCTTAATGGAAGTAACCTTGATGAAATACGACCTTCGAGAGGAATCCGTCAAGGTGATCCGATCTCACCTTATCTTTTTTTTACTAGCAGCCGAAGGTCTCTCATGCTTATTAAAGTCTAGCAATGTGAGTGAGAACGCGAGGGGGGTTTTGGTTGCACCAACAGCTCCGAGGGTGAACCATCTCCTTTTTTGCAGACAACTGCCTGCTAATGTTTAAAGCAAATGATGTAGGAGCGATGGAAATCAGAGATATTATTGGGAGATACTATGATGCTTCAGGTCAACGGGTAAACCTAGCTAAATCCAGCATCTTCTTTGGTAAAGGTTGCCCAAATGATAGGAGAGAGGTGATCAAAGGAATTCTAAATGTCCCCAATGAATCTCTTTCAGAACGATACCTTGGTCTCCCTTCAGATGTTGGGAGGTCAAAAAATGGATCTTTTAAGTATATAAAGGATCGGTTGTGGGGAAAGGTTAAAGGTTGGATAGAAAAGTGCATGGCAGCAGCTGAGAAAGAAATTCTGATCAAATCTGTCGCTCAAGCAGTTCCCACATAATCAATGTCGTGCTTTTTACTCCCGAGAGGTTTATGTCAGCAGATCAATACTATGTTGAGGAAGTTTTTTGGGGGGAGCAAGAATGGGGAGAGGAAGGTAGCTTGGGTCTCTTGGGACAAACTTACAATGCCTAAATACCAAGGTGGCTTGGGTTTTTGAGATACAGAGCTTTTTAACTTAGCCATGCTGGCAAAGCAAGCTTGGAGACTCTTAACAGAACCTGAGTCTTTGAGTGCAAAAATCCTTAGAGCTGTTTACTACCCGGGCAGTGATGTGTTGCATTCAGAGCTGGGTGGTCACCCTTCCCAGGTATGGCGGGCAATATGTGCTGGTATGTTAGTTTTAAAACAGGGTTTGATCAAGAGGGTAGGCAACGGGCAATCCATAAACATCTGGGGTGACAACTGGTTGCCGAGAGATTTTATGTTACGAGCACTGCATCCGAGATCGGCCTCACCTCCAGTCTATGTTAGCGATCTGATTGATGAAAGTACCAAGTCCTGGAACAGGCAGATGATACACATGCACCTGCAGGCTCCTGATGTTTCGGTTATCCTAAATATTCCTCTGAGTTCACGAAATGTTAGTGATAGCTGGGCCTGGCATTATGATCGGAAAGGAATTTTTCCAGTTCGGTCCGCTTACCGTTTGCTGGTAGATACAAAGAAGAGGAGGGAGGACTGGCTAGATGGCCGACCAGCGGCATCGGATACGAGCGCAACACAGATTCATTGGAAGAAACTGTGGAAGGTAAATGTGCGGGCCAAAATTCGTAATTTTGCTTGGTGTTTGGCCAGAAACTCAATTCCTACGGAGGAAGTACGATATCATAGGAAGATGGCTGACGATGATGTCTGTCAGATTTGTAATGGGGCTCAAGATACATGGCGGCGCGCACTTATAGATTGTAATTTTGTGAAATGTGTTTGGGCACTGATGGATGAAGAGATGGTCGAGCATTTGATAGCATGCAATATTCATGATGCACGCATATGGCTTGTTGAACTGATGGAATCTACAAGTGAAGCTAAATTTGTGAAAATACTTGTGACCTTGTGGTCGATTTGGTGGGCTCGCAGGAGTGCGCTTTATGAGCAGGAGTTTCAATCACATGACCACCTTTAGCTTCGTTCAGAGTTACTTAGCTGATCTAGAGTTACTAGCTACGTGCAGGCCTATGAAGCAAGGGGCTACTACACATGAAAGAGTTCCAACTACCACAAGAACAGATAGAAAATGGAAGCCTCCAGTCCGGGGGTATTTGAAAATCATGGTGGATGCAACTGTGAGCCGGAACAGTGATAGAGCTGCCTTTGCTGTGGTATGCAGAGATGAATTTGGAAGTTTTCAAAGAGCATCTTCGGTGGTGATCCGTGATATGGTACATCCAGAAATACTTGAAGCTATGGCCTTTAGGGATGCCCTATCCTTGGCGAGTGATCTAAACATTCACAAAGTACAGGTAGTGACAGACTGCATGGCGACTATTAATCATCTCAAGAGCTCGTACAGGGGATCTAGTTCTATGGTTATTGAAGAAATTAAAGCTCAGATGGGAGATTTTGAAGCAGTTGAAGCAGGCCACGAGAGGCGAGCGAATAACTGGGAGGCGCATGACTTGGCAAGAGTTTTGTTACCCTAAATGTGTGGCGCCACTTGTGGCTCCTACAGACCACTGATATAGTTTGTATGCCATATTTTATTTCGACTGAATAAAGCTGGGTGATACCTCAAAAAAAAATCTGACTGATACTATTTGTAATCCATATATGGGAGTTTCACAGGCAGCCATTAGTGTAAACATAATTTTGAAACTGAGGTTAAATCAATTTGGAAATCAAGCTATTAATATAATTAATTAGCTAAACAATTAATTATGCATGGAAGTAATTAGGTATGCTTAAATAGATACACAATTAATTAGCTAAACAATTAATTATGCATGCAAGTAATTAGGTATGCTTAAATAGATACACAATTAATTAGCTAAACAATTTAGAAATCAAGCTATTAATATAATTAATTAGCTAAACAATTAATTATGCTTAAATTGAGTATTTTTTTTGTGGAAAATAAAATTATAAATCAAGCCATTAATGCAATTAATTAATTAGTCATGTTGTTAATTAGGCATCCAGATAATTTGTACTAGTAGAATTTTTTTTCCAAATGTATTTTCCCTAATAGTGAAGATTTTTTTAACAAAATAGGCCACAATCTACCGCTTCATGTGCACCCAGATTGTCACAACAAAGTTAACCCCACCACAGCCGAGGACAATCGGTCACATATCATCACTTTCCAAATATTGTTTCATCCCGTAGCAACGCACGGGTATTTTATAACTAGTATAATATGAAAAGGAGAGTATCGAACCACAGAGATCCTTGCATTAACTCGGGACGTTATCCATGAGATTTTAGCAATCCGTGTTTTGATTTTGGTCGCCGCCAAGCTTTTATTTCTTGCTTGATTGCTCAGTATATAAGGATCACCTACTCACTAGAGCAAAAAGCTCCAGCCGGCATTAGACCAGAAACACATACTCTGGCAAATCTCCAGACGAGCACCAAACAAGCACAAGCACACGCCTAGCCGGACAGGTCCATGAACCCCTCCCATCCAGCAACCGTGCTCTCGGTGCTCCTCCTCATGTGCTTCGCTAATCATGGGCAATGTAATCACCAGGCTTATTGCTATACTTCACTTGATCCGTCTTTCCAACACAAAATCATCCCATTGATTTTTCTTTCTTCGGATCCGCGCTTGCGGTTTGCATTACTCCCTCCGTTTCTAAATATACGACGTTTTGGTAGTTCATCGGAGGGAGTAGTTGACACGACACCACGGAGATCAGAAACAAATACTGATGGTTTGGTCCTTGATTGCGCAGCCAGAACCTTGGGTCATCAGGACATGGGAAGCAGCAGGAAGATCACGATACCACCGGGCGGGCTGTGCGTCAAAACATCCTGCTCAGGTGTCACAGCGCACGTGTGTTTCTGCTGTTTGATTGACAGTACCTGCCACAGCTCGTTGGCCGAGTGCGAGAAAGAGTCATACTGTCAAAGATCATCTTCCATCTTAGACGCCGCCGCGGTGACCACCCGCGCTCCGTCGACGCCCTCCGGTCTAATCTAGTGGAGTACATGCGTCGCATTTCTGAATGTTTTGTAACTTCCTCTCATCGGTTGCTCGAATGTCTGAAATTCTGAATGAATGAGTTTTCTTGAGTTGAGGATTATGTTATCTGATGTATTTATCGAACGGTTGAATTTCTTTTCTCCCCCTTTTGGTATTCTCTTGTTTGTTAACTACTCTCTCTTTAAAGTAGTATATCAGTTTATAGAGGGAATAGTATATATGGCCATCAGATATCACTGTTCGAACTGATCTTGTTCATGAGATTTACGAGTATCAGTTTTGGCCCAAGGTCGACTCGCCTGTTTTTGGAAATGTCTATTTATTCATGAGCCATCTCCTAGTCTCATGCTTTCAATATCCACCAAGAGTTGGTGATCAATAGTCCAGCTTTTGAGCAAAACCTGCTCTTCCAACTTCTGCCCTAATCGACACTTTGTGAACAGAGTGCATTTTGCACTAATTATTGTGGCCTCATCTTTTGGCACATGCTTCAATATCTTACAAGATTCACCAGGGAAGAAGATTGGCTCCATTTCTGGTCAGCTTGACCATTCTGCAAGTATCAAGCACTTGGCTGCATATTTGAGTTTTGAAAACTTGCGTACTGTTGGTTGGCAAGTCTGGGCCTCTATTTCTACCATATCACTCGGTCCATCAGAGAAGAGTATCCCGGACAAGTGTTTTACTCTATCGACACCTTAGAGCACCATTTTAGGGTGGTGACCACGCGAGTGGCATGCCATTCGGCGTGGCGACAGTGCACCGGAGGTGGTTTCGGTCATTTGCATCACGCACAGTGACTCCACGGTTGCAGCATCCTGCCACCTCACCCCCTCTGGAGCGGCCCAGCTCTCGCAATAGCTCCTCTCTTCCAGGTCGCCCCGCAGGCCGCAGCGGCAGAGAGCCATGTCGGCCGAGCGCCATGACCGGCTGGACCCGCCGCTCAGCTGCTTCTCGCCTAACTCCGCCCCTGTCCCCAGGTGTCGGTGCCTCACTCTCACTGCCTCTGCAACCCTCTAGAAGCCGGTAGCTGCTGTTGTTGCTCCCAGTTCCTCCACACGGCGCCACCGGAGCTTCCCGTCCGCCATTAATGCCCGCTGCCTCCCTTTGCCCTCGGAGCTCCTCCTCTGTTCATGAGGAAGCTCCCCGCAAAGGTAAACGCGCCCTCTCCCGCTCTCCTCCTCCTCCCTTCGCAATCGCTGGCGGAATCGTTGCCCTTGTTCTGCCCGTATATCCTCCAATGCAGCGCAGCCCTGCTGTGCTCGTCTCCTTCCGCGGATGTTCGGCTGGGTGCCAAACATTGTATCGACAAGAGGAAACCTGGGAGGCTGGAATGTGCCTGTGTGTGTGTGTGACAGTGTGAGTGTGTGTCTCATGGAAAACACAAAACCGTCGTGGAAGTCAAGCTGTGTTTCTTTTTTTCTTTTGAGGAAATCAAGCTGTGTGTGTGTATGATGTGTAGACATGGGCAGTTTGGCCCAATGACCCAAACTCGAAAGCCCGGCATGAAGGCCCAAAAAAGCTGAAGTTGGAATTTTAGTAGAAAATATAGGCTTTGCAAAAAACAAAAAAAGGCGCATACTAATGTACTCCCTCTGTCCCGAAATGTAGGGCATGATAGGAGCTAGGGTTCTCCCCGGTCTTGGGCGTAGGTTGTAGGGGAACGAGGGAGGAGGGCGAGGGCTGGAGCGCGGCGGCCGGCGGCGTGGCGCCGTCCTTGTGCTAGGTGCGGCGGCGGCAAAGGCAGAAGGTGGCTAGGGTTTAGGGTTTCCGGCTTCTCTGGGAGCCGGGCAATAAAATAGTCTTATTGCTTAAATCTGAAAATAGTCTTACAACTTGTTTATATAACCATGACATGAAATAAAACTAAGATAACTTGTGGGCTAAGCTTGCCCGGTGGGCCTCCTACGGCCATAGGTCCGGCCGGTCATAACATCTCTCCCCACCTGCGCAAACAGCTCGTCCTCGAACTGAAAGTCTGGGTAGTGTTGGCGGAACTCCTCGCGCTGCTCCCAAGTAGCGTCCTCCTCTGAAAGTCCAGCCCACTGAATCAACACGTACCAGGATGTAACGCCCCGTGACCGATGTGCTAGGTGTCTTCCAGTTATTCGCCGTTGTCGCCATGTCATTTGCTTGCGTGTGTATCTTATCATGTCATCATGTGCATTGCATCATCATGTTTTCAAAACTTGCATCCGTCCGGGTTCTCCGAGTTACCTCCGTTGTCCGTTCTGAGCCCAACCACACTCGCACGCTCCCACGGCATGTCCGAAATATTATTTTATAAGTGGCCGGAAAATGTTCTCGGAATGGGATGAGAGTTGACATGTGGTCTTATTATAGTGTAGGTAGACCGCCTGCCAAGTTTCATCGCATTCGGAGTCCGTTTGATGCCCCAACGGATAAATATAGCGGCAATAGTAGCTGGTCTAACGTCGGACATTTTCGGTCTCCGGAAACAGATGCCGGACCCTCTCTCTCTCTTCTCCGCCTCGCAGTCTCGCCACAGCCCACCTAGTCCATCCTCCTTCCCCTCTTCGCTTCCGGAGTTGTCCGATGCGACCGCACGGCCCGAAACCCTCTCTGCTCAGTGCATCAAACCCCTCCTCGCGCGCGCGTCCGAAAAGTTGTCCCGGACCCGATCCGAGCAGTTGTCACCGTTGGATCCGGATCACCCCCAAACATCTACAAAACGTCTCCGTTTTGTTATTTTGACTCCCTAACCAATTTATTCTCGACTGCCCGATTACGATCGGACGGACCGAATGCCCCCCTAACCTAATCCAACAACCTATATATAGAAAGCAACCCTAATTTTGAGGAGAGTTGTCCCATCCATCCACTCCTTCCGCCGCCACCCTCTCTCTAAATCCTCCTCGGAGTCCACATCGAGCCAACCACACAACACCAGCCAGATCCAAAATTTCACCCACTTCCCTTCTGTCTCCTCGCTGGTTGGAGCCACCGAAGCCGCAGCTCCTGCCCGCGCGGAGCCCCTCGTTCCCGTGCCCCTGGTTCGCTCGATCCAGAGGAGAGGAGCACGCCATCGTCATGCGCCTCCCAGCTCCCTCGCTCTCGTTTGGATCGAGGGGAGGAGCCCCTCGACCTCGACCCGCCGCCCCGCCAAGTCGTTGGAGTCCGCCGAGGCGTCCGGTTTCCGCCGGAGTTGCCCCGTTCCTCGCACGAACCAGCAGGCCGTCCTCCCCGCCCTGCCTTTTTTTTCTCTCCTTCGGCGAAGCTCTCTCTGCCTCCCTGACCTCTCTTCCTCTCTTGGAGCAGCAGCAGCAGAAGCTTCCGCCGCCGCGCCGGGTTGCCATTCCTCTGCTTCGTCGCCGTCCAGGAATGCCTCGAGTTCGCCACCCTCCGCTGCGGCCTCGTCGCTGTCCAGCAGTCCCGCTGCTTCCCGTCCCTGCATCGCCGCCAAGGCCTCATCGCCGGAGTCCCCTGCGTCGTCATGAACCGGTCCAGCTGCTGCATCTTCTTTTCGAGGGAGACGACCGTGTCGACCTCCCCCGCCTCTTTTGCGACGCCGCCCGGATCCGACTGTCTCTGCGTCATCCGTGCCCCTGCCTCGCCATGGACGCGCCTCCCCAGCTTGCCGGAGTCCCAGCGGCCCGCCTGCTCCCCTGAAATTGCCACTGTCAGGCTCTGTCGAAGACGGCAAGCCCTGCCTCATCTGCGCCCCGATCTGCCCATGGGCTGCCCTCAGATCGGAGCTCCACCGCCACCAAGCCTCAGATCCGACCGGTTCCTGCTCGCCCTCGCCCGTGCAAGTCCTTCGTCGTGCCGCCGTCGTCGAGTCCCTGCCGTGGCTCTGTTTTCTGACGAGAACAGGACGAAGCGCCCGCTCCAGCGCCATCGTGGGCCGGTGCCTCCTAAGGCCCAGCGCCCTCCTCTGCCTCGACTTCGCGTGGGCCACCATATCCGCGAGGCCCATGTCTGGTTTTCCTCTCCACCGCCTTGGGCCAAAGCCCATGGGTGATTTTCCCCGCAGCCCCCTCTGTAGGCCCAGCGTGTGTAGATTCAGCCCATAGTCATTTTTTTTCCTGTCTACGAATTTGTATATATTTCCAGAGTTGGCTGTTTTATAGAAAAGTCCTTGTACTTCATGCATATAATAACTTCACAACCGTGCATCGGATCTAAATAAATTATATATGAAACTTGCTTAGAATTTCATCTAGTTTCATAATATGCAACTTTCATCCAGGTTTAAAATGTTTAAAATGCTGTTTGATTAAATTTGCTCCTATGCCATGTTAAAATGATTTAATTCATAACTAAATAACCGTAGCTCCAATTTAAATAATCTTTATATGTAAATGGGGTAGAATTATGCCTAGTTTAACTTGGTTCACTTGTTTTGCATGATTGACAACTCTAAAATTGTGTTTAGGACAGATCAGTACCAAACCTTAAATTATGCATATGAGGATTTTCCGGAATTGTTGTTCGTTGCTTCCGGCCTCATTTAAACTTGCCTAGATAGGTAGTTTTGTTGTGCTTCACCTCTTGCCATGTTAATCAACATTTAATATTGTTGGGTACATAAACGAGAGAGAACTAAATAATTGACGTGGTGTTTCGTCAATATGCAACCCATTGTATATTGAGCTCCACTTAATTTGTAGGATTGCTTGTGCATTTTGCCATGCCATGCCTCTTTAAACCGGACATGCATCATACTCGATTGTGCATCATGCCATGTTCATGTCGTGGTTGTTTACTATGTTGTGTGCTTCTTTTCCGGTGTTGCTTCTTCGTGTTGGTTCCGGTAACGTCGTGTTGTGAGGATTCGTTCGACTTCGTCCGTTTGTCTTCTTCATGGACTCGTTCTTCTTCCTTGCGGGATTTCAGGAAAGATGATCATACCCTCGAAATCACTACTATCTTTGCTATGCTAGTTTGCTATGCCATTGCCATGATGCCTACCACTTGCTTGTCAGCCTCCCAAATTGCCATGTTCAGCCTCTAACCCACCTTTGTCCTAGCAAACCGTTGTTTGGCTATGTTACCGCTTTGCTCAGCCCCTCTTATAGCGTTGTTAGTTGCAGGTGAAGATTGAAGTTTGTTCCTTGTTGGAACATGGAGATCGTTCCTTTTTGGAACATGTTTACTTGTTGGGATATCACAATATATCTTATTTAATTAATGCATCTATATACTTGGTAAAGGGTGGAAGGCTCGGCCTTATGCCTGGTGTTTTGTTCCACTCTTGCCGCCCTAGTTTTTGTCATATCGGTGTTATGTTCCCGGATTTTGCGTCCCTTACGCGGTTGGGCTATAATGGGAACCCCTTGACAGTTCGCCTTAAGTAAAGCTTCTCCAGCAATGCCCAACATTGGTTTTACCATTTGCCACCTAGCCCTTTTCTTTCCCTTGGGTTCTGCAGACTCAAGGGTCATCATTATTTTAACCCCCCCGGGCCAGTGCTCCTCTGAGTGTTGGTCCAAACTAGAGTCCTGTGCAGCGCCCCCTCAGGGAAACTCGAGGTTTGGTTTTAGTTGTATGGAGCGCTCATCTGAGTGTGCCCTGAGAAAGAGATATGTGCAGCTCCTATCGGGATTTGTCGGCACATTCGGGCGGTGTTGCTGGTTTAGTTTTACCCTGTCGAAATGTCTTGTTGTACTGGGATACCGAGTCTGATCGGAATGTCTCGGGTGGAGGTCTATTCCTTCGTTGATCGTGAGAGCTTGTGATGGGCTAAGTTGGGACACCCCTGCAGGGATTTGAACTTTCGAAAGCCGTGCCCGCGGTTATGGGCAGATGGGAATTTGTTAACGTCCGGTTGTAGAAAACCTGAAGTCGACCTTAATTAAAATGAATCAACAGCGTGTGTAACTATGATGGTCTCTTTCCGGTGGAGTCCGGGAAGTGAACACGGTTGTTGGAGTTATGCTTGACGCAGGTAGTCCAGGATCACTTCTTGATCATACTTTTATCGGCCGTGCTTTGCCTTCTCTTCTCGCTCTCATTTGCGTATGTTAGCCACCATATATGGTAGTCGCTTGCTGCAGCCCCACCTCATACCTTTACCTTACCTATAAGCTTAAATAGTCTTGATCGCGAGGGTGCGAGATTGCTGAGTCCCCGTGGCTCACAGATACTTCCAAAACCAGTTTGCAGGTGCCGATGAGTTCGAGCAGATGATGCAACCAAGCTCAGGAGGAGCTCGATGAAGATCTTGTCCTTTGTGCTGTTTCTTTCTAGTTGATCAGTAGTGGAGCCCAGTTGGGGTCGATCGGGGACCTTTGTCGCATTTGGGGTTCTTCTTTTATTTTGGTTCCGTAGTCGGACCATGAGTGTATTTGGTTGATGTAATGCTTTATTCATGTAATTGTGTGAAGTGGCGATTGTAAGCCAACTATGTAACTTTTTCCCCTATTGTATTACATGGGTTGTGCGAAGATTACCTCACTTGTGACATTGCCTTCAATGCGATTATGCCTCTAAGTTGTGCCTCGACACGTGGGAGATATAGTCGCATCGAGGGTGTTACACAGGAGCCGCGACGCAGCTGAGCCCTCAACGCCTTTTCCGGTTCAGGAAGAAGACGCCCGTCAGTGATCGGCGGCAGCGCAGGGGGAACCGCGGGAGGCTCTCCACAGAAAGGCTTGAGCAACTCCACATGGAAGACATCGTGGATGCGCGCATCCGCCGGAAGCTGAAGGCGGTAAGCCACCTTCCCAATGCGCTCCAGGACAGCAAAGGGACCGGCATAGCGAGGACCCACCTTCCACTTCGTGCGTGGGTCCAGTTACTGCGTAGAGCGATGAAGAAGACGCAGCCACACCCAATCACCCACCGCGAACTCCGCCTCGCGATGGTTGTCGTCGTAGTAGTGTTTGGCCAACTGTTCGGCCTGAAGTGAGCATACTTGGAGAAGTGATCGACCACCGTGAGAATGAGGGATTTGCCGCCCACCTTGGGAAGGCCCTCAATGAAGTCCATGGAAATGTCCACCCAGACCTGAGAGGGCACCTCCAAAGGCTGTAGCAAGCCAGCCGGCCGCAGAGTCTCCGTCTTGTTGCGTTGGCACGTCACACAAGACCACGCCCAGTCACGGACCAGGGCACGATCACCTGGAATGTAGAAGTCAGTGCGGAGACGATGGAGCGTCTTCTGCACATCCTCATGGCCCACCGAGTGGGCGAGCAGCAGCACCTGACGACGGAGATCGTCATGCGCGGGGACAAAGACCCGGCACCCATGGAGGAGCAAGCCGTCGGCAAGGCGCCACGGCTCATCCAACTCCCCCGCAGCCAGCTGCTGCTGAAGGAGGAGCGCGTCTGGTGCAGCCGCAGTCACCCAACGGATGTCGGTGAAGAGGGCGAAGGAGGGCCCTGAGCGGATGCAGAACGCCCCCCCTCAGAAGCAACCTCGGTGGTGTCGGCGTCACGCCGAGACAGGGCGTCGACGACGGTGTTAAGGCGGCCGAACGATACTCGACTATGAAGTCAAAACCAAAGAGCTTACTGATCCACTAGTGCTGCGGCACGGTCGAGAGCCTCTGATCCAGCATGAACTTGAGGCTGTAGTAGTCCGTACGGGTCCGGAAACACCGACTACAAAGATAGGGCCGCCAGTGACGCACCGCCTGTACCAAGCCAATGAGCTCGCGCTCATAGGCTGCCAGCTTAAGATCGCGTGCGACAAAGGGCATGCTGAAGAAGGCGAGGGGTCCATCGCCCTGATTAAGGACCGCACCAAACCCCGCACTGGAGGCGTCACAGTCGATGGTGAACGGGTGGTCGAAATCAGGCATCTGCAGGACGGGACCCGTCGTGAGGGCCCCCTTGAGGGCCTTGAATGTTGTGGTTGCCTCCTCATCCCAAGAAAAGGCGCCACAACGGAGCAGGCGCGTGAGCGGGGCCGCGATGAGGCCGAACTCCTGTATAAATTTCCAGTAGTATCTCGCAAGGCCCAGAAATCCACGAAGAGCCCGCAGCGACTGCGGAATCGGCCACGCGGCGACGGCCGCCACCTTGTCGGCGTCCATGGCCACCCCCTCGGCCGAGATGACGTGGCCGAGCTAAGCGACGGAAGGTGTCCCGAACAAGCATTTCGAGCACTTAAGATGAAGATGGTACGCCCGAAGCTTGTTGAAGACGATGGCAACGTGCTGGAGGTGCTTGCTACGTCTTGAGCTTGCGTTGGTTTTCCCCGAAGAGGAAGTGACGATGCAGCAAAGTAGCGTAAGTATTTCCCTCAGTTTTTGTGAACCAAGGTATCAATCGAGTAGGAGGCCACGCTCAAGTCCCTCGTACCTACACAAAGCGATAGCTACTCGCAACCAACGCGATTAGGGGTTGTCAATCCCTTCACGGTCACTTACGAGGGTGAGATCTGATAGATATAATATTTTTGGTATAAAGATGCAAAGTAAAAAAGCAAAAGCAAAGTAAAAAAGCAAAGCAAGATTAAAGTGATGGAGATTGATATGATGAGAATAGACCCGGGGGCCATAGGTTGCACTAGTGGCTTCTCTCAAGAGCATAAGTATTCTACGGTGGGTGAACAAATTACTGTTGAGAAATTGACAGAATTGAGCATAGTTATGAGAATATCTAGGCATGATCATGTATATAGGCATCATGTCCATGACAAGTAGACCGAAACGATTCTGCATCTACTACTATTACTCCACTCATCGACCGCTATCCAGCATGCATCTAGAGTATTAAGTTAAAAACAGAGTAACGCCTTAAGCATGATGACATGATGTAGAGAGATAAATTCATGCAATATGAAATAAACCCCATCTTGTTATCCTCGATGGTAACGATGTAATACGTGCCTTGCTGCCCCTTCTGTCACTGGGAAAGGACACCGCAACATCAAACCCAAAGCTAAGCACTTCTCCCATGGCAAGAACTACCAATCTAGTTGGCCAAACCAAACAGATAATTCGAAGATACTTGCAAAGATAACCAATTATACATAAAAGAATTCAGAGAAGATTCAAATATTATTCATAGATAGACTTGATTATAAACCCACAATTCATCAGTCTCAACAAACACACCGCAAAAACAAGATTACATCGAATAGATCTCCACAAGAGAGGGGGAGTACTTTGTATTGAGATCCAACAAGAGAGAAGAAGCCATCTAGCTACTAAGTATGGACCCGAAGGTCTGAGGTAAACTACTCACACTTCATCGGAGAGGTTATGATGATGTAGAAGCCCTCCGTGATGATGGCCCTCTTCCGGCGGAGCTCCGAAACAGGCCCCAAGATGGGATCTCGTGGATACAGAAAGTTGCGGCGGTGGAATTAGGTTTTTGGCTCCTGTTCTGATCGTTTGGGGGTACGTAGGTATATATAGGAGGAAGGAGTACGTCGGAGGAGCACCAAGGGGCCCACGAGGCAGGGGGCACGCCCTAGGGGGGGCCCGACCCTCGTGACCGCCTCTTTGACTCCTTGGAGTAGGGTCCAAGTCTCCTCGATCACGTTCGGTGAGAAAATCACGTCCCCGAAGATTTTATTCCGTTTGGACTCCGTTTGATATTCCGTTTCTTCGAAACACTGAAATAGGCAAAAAAAAACAACAATTCTGGGCTAGGCCTCTGGTTAATAGGTTAGTCCCAAAAATAATATAAAAGTGGAAAAGAAAGCCCAATATAGTCCAAAATAGTAGATAATATAGCATGGAGTACTCAAAAATTATAGATACGTTGGAGACGTATCAGGCATCCCCAAGCTTAATTCCTGCTCGTCCTCGAGTAGGTAAATGATAAAAAGAGAATTTTTGATGCGGAGTGCTACTTGGCATAATTTCAATGCAAATCTCCTTAATTGTGATATGAATATTCAGATTCGAAAGATTCAAGACAAAAGTTTATATTGACATAAAAAATAATAATACTTCAAGCATACTAACAAAGCAATTATGTCTTCTCAAAATAACATGGCCAAAGAAAGTTATCCCTACAAAATCATATAGTCTGGCTATGCTCTATCTTCACCACACAAAGTATTTAAATCATGCACAACCCCGATGACAAGCCAAGCAATTGTTTCATACTCTAACTTTTTCAAAACTTTTTCAATCTTCACGCAATACATGAGCATGAGCCATGGATATAGCACTATAGGTGGAATAGTATGGTGGTTGTGGAGAAGGCAAAAAGAAGGGGAAGATAGTCTCACATCAACTAGGCGTATCAACGGGCTATGGAGATGCCCATCAATAGATATCAATGTGAGTGAGTAGGGATTGCCATGCAACGGATGCACTAGAGCTATAAGTATATGAAAGCTCAAAAAGAAACTAAGTGTGTGTGCATCCAACTTGCTTGCTCATGAAGACCGAGGGCAATTTGAGGAAGCCCGTCATTGGAATATACAAGCCAAGTTCTATAATGTAAAATTCCCACTAGTATATGAAAGTGATAACATGAGAGACTCTCTACTATGAAGATCATGGTGCTACTTTGAAGCACAAGTGCGGTAAGAGGATAGTAACATTGTCCCTTCTCTCTTTTTCTCTCATTTTTTATTTTTTTACTTTTTTTATTTTTTTATTTGGGCCTTTTCTCTTTTTTATGGCCTCTTTTCTTTCTCTTTTTATTTGGGCTTCTTTGGCCTCTTTTATTTATTTTTTGTCCGGAGTCTCATCCCGACTTATGGCGGAATCATAGTCTCCATCATTCTTTCCTCACTTGGGAAAATGCTCTAATAATGATGATCATCACACTTTTATTTTTCTTACAACTCAACAATTACAACTCGATACTTAGAACAAAATATGACTCTATATGAATGCCTCCGGCGGTGTACCGGGATAAGCAATATGACAATGATGAATGTGTCATGATGAACTAGATGGTGGAAAGTTGCATGGCAATATATCTCGGAATGGCTATGGAAATGCCATAATAGGTAGGTATGGCAGCTGTTTTGAGGAAGGTATATAGTAGGTGTATGATACCAGCGAAAAGTGCGCGGTATTAGGGAGGCTAGCAAAGGTGGAAGGGTGAGAGTGCGTATGATCCATGGACTCAACATTAGTCATAAAGAACTCATATACTTATTGCAAAAATCTAGAAGTTATCAAAGGAAAGTATTGCGCGCATGCTCCTAGGGGGATAGATTGGTAGGAAAAGATCATCACTTGTCCCCGACCGCCACTCATAAGGAAGACAATCGATAAATAAATCATGCTCCGACTTCATCACATAACGGTTCACCATACGTGCATGCTACGGGAATCACAAACTTTAACACAAGTATTCTTTAAATCCACAACTACTCAACTAGCATGACTTTAATATTATCACCTCCATATCTCAAAACAATTATCATGCTTCAATCTTTTCTTAGTATTCAACACACTCAAAAGAAAGTTTCACAAATCTTGAATACCAAGCATATTATTATTAAGCAAATTACCATGCTATTAAGAGACTCTCAAAATAATTTAAGTGAAGCATGACAAATCAATAGTTTCTTTAAAACAAATCCTCCACTGTGCTATAAAAGATCTAAGTGAAGCACATAGAGCAAAATTATAACGCTCAAAAGATATAAGTGAAGCACATAGTGCAAAATTACTTAGCTCAAAGTATATAAGTGAAGCACATAGAGTATTCTATCAAATTTTAATTCATGTATGGCTCTCTCAAAAAGGTGTGTACAGAAAGGATGATTGTGGCATACTAATACACAAAGACACAAATAATACATGACGCTCCAAGCAAAACACATATCATGTTGGTGAATAAAAATATAGCTCCAAGTAAATTACCGATGGAAGTGGACGAAAGAGGGGATGCCTTCCTGGGCATCCCCAAGCTTTGACTTTTCGGTGTCCTTGTATTATCTTGGGGGTGCCATGGGCATCCCCAAGCTTAGGCTCTTGCCACTCCTTGTTCCATGATCCATCAAAAGAATTCACCCAAAACATGAAAACTTCACAACACAAAACTCAAAATAGAAAACTCGTGAGCCCCGTTAGCGAAAGAAAACAAAAGACCACTTCAAGGTACTTTAATGAACTCATTCTTTATTTATATTGGTGTTAAACCTACTGTATTCCAACTTCTCTATGGATTATAAACTATTTTACTAACCATAGATTCATCAAAATAAGCAAACAACACACGAAAAACAGAATCTGTCAAAAACAGAACAGTCTGTAGTAATCTGTAGCTAGCACAAGATCTGGAACCCAAAAAATTCTAAAATAAATTGGTGGACGTGAGTAATTTATCTATTAATCATCTGAAAAAATAATTAGCTAAATAGCACTCTTCAAATAAAAATTACAGCAGTTCTCGTGAGCGCTAAAGTTTCTGTTTTTTTACAGCAAGTTCAACAAGACTTTCCCCAAGTCTTCCCAACGGTTCTACTTCGCACAAACACTAATTAAACAAAAAACTCAACCAAAACAGAGGCTAAATAATTTATTTATTACTAAGCAGGAGCAAAAATCAAGGAATAAAAATAAAATTGGGTTGCCTCCCAACAAGCGCTATCGTTTAACGCCCCTAGCTAGGCATAAAAGCAAGGATAGATCTAGGTATTGCCATCTTTGGTAGGCAATCCATAAGTGGCTCTCATGATAGTTTCATATGGCAATTTTATTTTCTTGGAAAGTATTCCATGCCCTTTTTTAATGGAAATTGAAATCTAATATTCCCTTCCTTCATATCAATAATCACACCAACCGTTCTAAGGAAAGGTCTACCAAGAATTATAGGGAAAGAAGGATGGCAATCTATATCAAGAACAATGAAATCTACGGGCACATAATTCCTATTTACAACAATAATAACATCATTAATCCTTCCCATAGGTTTATTAATAGTGGAATCCGCAAGATGCAAGTTTAGAGAGCAATCATCAAAATTACGGAGATCTAGTAAATCACACAAAGTCTTGGGAATAGTAGAAACACTAGCACCCAAATCACACAAAGCATAAAACTCATGATCTTTAATTTTAATTTTAATAGTTGGTTCCCACTCATCATAGAGTTTTCTAGGGATAGAAACTTTCAACTCAAGTTTTTCTTCATAAGATTGCATCAAGGCATCAACAATATGTTCGGTAAAGGCTTTATTTTGACTATAAGCATGTGGAGAATTTAGCACGGATTGCACCAAGGAAATACAATCAATTAAAGAACAACTTTCATAATTAAATTCCTTGAAATCCAATATAGTGGGTTTAGCAACATCTAGATTTTTATTTCTTTCAATCCCACTTTCATCAATTTCATCATTAAGATCTAAATACTCTGAATTTTTAGAATGCCTTCTAGGTAAAGGAAGATCATATTCAGTTTCATCAAGATTAATATTGCAAAACAAAGATTTAATAGGGGACACATCAATAACTTTTAGATCTTCATCTTGATTTTCATAGGAATTGGAAGAACACGCTTTAATAAAGGCATCTTTGGAAGCACGCATCCTAGCGGTTCTTTCCTTGCACTCATCAATGGAAATTCTCATGGCTTTGAGAGACTCATTGATATCATGCTTAGGAGGAATAGATCTAATCTTTAAAGAATCAATCTCAAGAGAAATTCTATCAACGTTTCTAGCCAAATCATCAACTTTAAGAAATTTCTCTTCAAGCAAAACATTAAAATTCTTTTGTGAATTCATAAACTCTTTAACACTATTCTCAAATTCAGAGGGCATCTTCTTATAATTTCCATAAGAGTTGTTGTAGGAATTCCCATAATTATTAGAAGGATTACTAGGATATGGCCTAGGATTAAAATTCCCTCTATAAGCGTTGTTACCAAAATTATTCCTACCAACAAAATTCACATCCATAGATTCATTGTTATTCTCAATCAAAGTGGACAAAGGCATATCATTAGGATCAGAAGAAACACTCTTAGTAGCAAATAATTTCATAAGTTCATCCATCTTTCCACTCAAAACATTGATTTCTTCTATCGCATGCACTTTTTTATTAGAAGATCTTTCAGTATGCCATTGAGAATGATTAACCATAATATTATCTAGGAGTTTAGTAGCATCTCCTAAAGTGATTTCCATAAAAGTGCCTCGCGCGGCCGAATCTAAAAGATTTCTAGAAGCAAAATTCAATCTGGCATAAAATTTTTGTATGTTCATCCACAAATTCAAACCATGAGTAGGGAAATTACATATCATTAATTTCATTATCTCCCAAGCTTGTGACATGTTCATGATCAAGTTGCTTAAAATTCATAATATCGTTTCTAAGAGAGATGATCTTAGCGGGAGGGAAATACTTAGAGATAAAAGCATCTTTGCACTTGTTCCAAGAATCAATACTATTCTTAGGCAAAGACGAAAACCAAGCTTTAGCACGATCTCTAAGCGAAAAAGGAAATAGCTTCAATTTAACGACATCATTATCGACATCTTTTTTCTTTTGCATATCACATAAATCAACGAAGCTATTCAGATGAGTAGCGGCATCTTCGCTAGGAAGGCCGGCGAATTGATCTTTCATAACAAGATTCAACAAAGCAGCATTGATTTCACAAGATTCAGTATTGGCAAGGGGAGCAATCAGAGTGCTAAGGAAATCATTATTATTGGTATTGGTGAAGTCACACAATTTGTAGTATCTTGAGCCATCGCGACAAACAAGCAAACTAGCACACGAGCAGACAAAAGCAAACGGGCAAAAGAAGCAAATAAAGAGGGAGGATAGAGAGAGAGAGGGCGAATAAAATGGCAAGGGTGAAGTGGGTTAGAGGAAAACGAGAGGCAAATGGCAAATAATGTAATGCGAGAGATAGGGATTGTGATGGGTACTTGGTATGTTGACTTTTGCGTAGACTCCCCGGCAACGGTGCTAGAAGTCCTTCTTGCTACGTCTTGAGCTTGCGTTGGTTTTCCCCAAAGAGGAAGGGATGATGCAGCAGAGTAGCGTAAGTATTTCCCTCAGTTTTTGAGAACCAAGGTATCAATCCAGTAGGAGGCCACGCTCAAGTCCCTCGTACCTGCACAAAGCGATAGCTACTCGCAACCAATGTGATTAGGGGTTGTCAATCCCTTCACGGTCACTTACGAGGGTGAGATCTGATAGATATAATATTTTTGGTATTTTTGGTATAAAGATGCAAAGTAAAAAGCAAAAGCAAAGTAAAAAGCAAAGCAAGATTAAAGTGATGGAGATTGATATGATGAGAATAGACCCGGGGGCCATAGGTTTCACTAGTGGCTTCTCTCAAGAGCATAAGTATTCTACGGTGGGTGAACGAATTACTGTTGAGAAATTGGCAGAATTGAGCATAGTTATGAGAATATCTAGGCATGATCATGTATATAGGCATCACGTCCGTGACAAGTAGACCGAAACGATTCTGCATCTACTACTATTACATGATGTAGAGAGATAAATTCATGCAATATGAAATAAACCCCATCTTGTTATCCTCGATGGTAACGATGGAATACGTGCCTTGCTGCCCCTTCTGTCACTGGGAAAGGACACCGCAAGATCGAACCCAAAGCTAAGCACTTCTCCCATGGCAAGAACTACCAATCTAGTTGGCCAAACCAAACGGATAATTCGAAGAGACTTGCAAAGATAAACAATCATACATAAAAGAATTCAGAGAAGATTCAATATTATTCATAGATAGACTTGATCATAAACCCACAATTCATCGGTCTCAACAAACACACCGCAAAAAGAAGATTACATCGAATAGATCTCCACAAGAGAGGGGGAGAACTTTGTATTGAGATCCAAAAAGAGAGAAGAAGCCATCTAGCTACTAACTATGGACCCGAAGGTCTGAGGTAAACTACTCACACTTCATCGGAGAGGCTATGATGATGTAGAAGCCCTCCGTGATGATGGCCCTCTTCCGACGAAGCTCTAGAACATGCCCCAAGATGGGATCTCCTGGATACAGAAAGTTGCGGCGGTGGAATTAGGTTTTTGGCTCCTGTTCTGATTGTTTGGGGGTACGTAGGTATATATAGGAGGAAGGAGTACGTCAGAGGAGCACCGAGGGGCCCACGAGGCAGGGGGCGCGCCCTAGGGGGCGCCCCCACCCTCGTGACCGCCTCTTTGACTCCTTGGAGTAGGGTCCAAGTTTCCTGGATCACGTTCGGTGAGAGAAACACATTCCTGAAGATTTTATTCCATTTGGACTCCGTTTGATATTCCGTTGCTTCGAAACACTAAAATAGGCACAAAAAACAGCAATTCTGGGCTGGGCCTCCGGTTAATAGGTTAGTCCCAAAAATAATATAAAAGTGGGAAATAAAGCCCAATATAGTCCAAAACAGTAGATAATATAGCACGGAGCAATCAAAAATTATAGATACGTTGGAGACGTATCAGTGCTCTGCCCATGAAGCATTGTAGATCAGAATGTCATCAAAGAAAACGAGCATAAACCAATATAAGTAGGGCCGGAGGACGTTGTTCATCAGAGCCTGGAAGGTCGCCGGGGCATTGGAGAGGCCAAAGGGCATCACCAAGAACTCGAAGTGGCCGTGATGAGTCTGGAACGCCGTCTTGGCGATATCACCCGGGTGCATGCGCACCTGTTGGTACCCCAACCGGAGATCGAGCTTGGTGAAGAAGCGCGCCCCATGTAGCTCATCTAGGAGCTCATCGACCATCGGGATAGGAAACTTGTCCTTAAGTGTGAGAGCATTACGGGAACGGTAGTCGATGCAGAAACACCACGTGTTGTCCGACTTGCGAACGAGGAGGACCGGCGCCGTGAACGGTGATGTGGAGATCCGGATAATGCCCGCGGCAAGCATGAGCGCGCACTGCCGCTCCAGCTCGTCCTTCTGCAGCTGAGGATACCGATAGGGCCGTACTGCCACCAGCGGCGAGCCCGGCAGAAGATGAATACGGTGGTCGTAGACCTGGGTCGGTGGAAGGCCCTGCAGCTCCTCAAAGTGGTCACGGTGCTGCTGCAGGAGGTGGTCCAACAGAGGATGCTCAGCCTCGGCGGTGGCTGCGGCCAGCTGGAGCTGGGGTGGCGCCGGGGTGCCTCCAATGCCCTCCCACCGGACGCGGCAGCCGAGATGCCAGAAAGTCATCGTTAGAGCGTCTAAGTCCCAGAGGATGGGACCGAGGGTCCGCAAGAAGTCGACACCGAGGATGAAGTCGAAGCAACCCAAGTCGATGTCGGCGCACGTGATGGTGAAGTGCTTATTGCCGATAGTGATGGGCATGTCCCGTGCGAGCCCATGGTAGCGGAGGCGGTCGCCGTTAGCCACGGTGACCCGAAGTTGCTCCCCGCCTGTCAGCTGGAGCGTGAGGCGTCGTATGGTGGCCTCAG
The DNA here is from genome assembly GCA_034509565.1 of Triticum monococcum. Lineage (NCBI taxonomy): Eukaryota > Viridiplantae > Streptophyta > Magnoliopsida > Poales > Poaceae > Triticum > Triticum monococcum. Next base: position 707,107,173 of record CM067847.1, read on the forward strand.
GTAGGAAGTTATGCATGGAGCCTGTATCCAGGAGGGCCACCAGACGCTCGCCGTGGATCGTCACCGGTAAGAGCATCGTCCGCTCGTCGCGGATGCCAGCCAGCGCATGGAGTGAGATGACGAGGGCCGTCACCGGAGCAGCCACGGGCGCGGGCTCCACGGCGGTGGGGTCATCGAGTCCGTCGCTGGGTGTGTCCTCCTCGGCAGTGTCGGATGTCTACAAGTAGAAGAGGTGTGGGCAGACATGGCCCGGTGCGTAGGGCGCATCATAGTTAAAGCAAAGCCCCAAGCGTCGGCGCTCGATCTGCCCCGCTTGAGAGAGACGCCTAAAAGGTCGCGTTGCGGCCGGGGTGGCAGCCGGTGCCGCGGTCGGGGGCGTAGGTGCTGTCGGGGGTGGTGAAAGTGCAATTATCCCTAGGTGGTTTTGGTAATTCCTAACAACATATAGCTCATTGAGCTAATGCTATTTCAAGATTAATATCTCAGGAAAGCTCAATGATTGGCATGGCATGGATGAGAAAAGTGGACCCCTCAAAATGCTAAGGACAAAAGGATTGGCTCAAGCTCAAAGCACAAGACTCTACATTTTCTATTTTAGTGATCCAAGATCACATTGAGTCTATAGGAAAAGCCAATACTATCAAGAAGGGATGAGGTGTTGCTTAATGAGGCTCTTGCTCAAAATGCTTAGTGATATGCTCCAAAACCCTCAACTACTTTCTCACATCCACATATGACCTAAACCAAAAGTCAAACTCGGCCCCACCGATTCTTTCTATCCGGCGCCACTGAGTTCAGTTGTCATAGCCACTGCCACAAACCATAGGCAAATCGGTCTCACCGATAGGGATCTCGGTCTCACCGAGATGGGATTGTAATCTCTCTGTTTCCCTTCGTAACATTTCGGTCTCACCGAAATAAGCAATCGGTCCCACCGAGATTGCAATGTAAACTCTCTGTTTCCCCTTCGTAACGTTTCGATCTCACCGAACTGAGCGATTGGTCCCACCGAGTTTACCTGACCAACTCTCTGGTTAGCTTATTACCAAAATCGGTCCCACCGAGTTTGTGTAATCGGTCTCACCGAGATTATGTTGTGCCCTAACCCTAATCATATCGGTCCTACCGAGTTGCATGTCGGTCCCACCGAAAACCCTAACGGTCACTAGCTTTGCTGAATCGGTCCAACCGAGTTTATCCATTCGGTCCCACCGAGATTGGCAAGTTGTGTAACGGTTAGATTTTGTGTGGAGGCTATATATACCCCTCCACCACCTCTTCATTCATGGAGACAGCCATCAGAACAAACCTACACTTCCAACTTACTTTTTCTGAGAAAGAACCACCTACACTTGTGTTGAGGCTAAGATATTCCATTCCTACCATATGAATCTTGATCTCTAGCCTTCCCCAAGTTGCTTTCCACTCAAATCTTCTTTCCGACAAATCCATATCCTGTGAGAGAGAGTTGAGTATTGGGGAGACTATCATTTGAAGCACAAGAGCAAGGAGTTCATCATCAACACACCATTTGTTACTTCTTGGAGAGTGGTGTCTCCTAGATTGGCTAGGTGTCACTTGGGAGCCTCCGACAAGATTGTGGAGTTGAACCAAGGAGTTTGTAAAGGCAAGGAGATCGCCTACTTCGTGAAGATCTATCGCTAGTGAGGCAAGCACTTCGTGGGCGACGGCCATGGTGGGATAGAAAAGGTTGCTTCTTCGTGGACCCTTGGTGGGTGGAGCCCTCCGTGGACTCACGCAACCATTACCCTTCATGGGTTGAAGTCTCCATCAACGTGGATGTACGATAGCACCACCTATCGGAACCACGACAAAAACATCCGTGCCTCCAATTACGTTTGAGTCCTCCAAACCCTTCCCTTTATATTCTTGCAAGTTGCATGCTTTACTTTCCGCTGCTCATATACTCTTTGCATGCTTGCTTGAATTGTGTTAAGATTGCTTGACTTGTCCAAAGTTGCTAAAATCTGCCAAGAACTAAAATTGGGAAAATGATAAGTTTTTATTTGGTTAAGTAGTCTAATCACCCCCCTCTAGACATACTTTTGATCCTACAAGTGGTATCAGAGCTTTGGTCTCCATTTGACTTGATTTTCATAGCTTTTGGAAGTCATAGCCTTGGTTTCACAACCTAGGAGAGTATGGCGTCTAGTGAGGAAAATTACCACCGTAGAGGTCCTTACTTTGATGGTACTAATTTTTCTAGTTGGAAGCATAAGATGAAAATGCATATTCTTGGACATAACCCCGCCGTATGGGCTATTGTGTGTATTGGCTTGCAAGGTGAATTCTTTGATAGGAGAGAACCGAACCGAGAAGCTACCGTGGAAGAGTTGAAGATGCTGCAATACAATGCTCAAGCTTGTGATATCCTCTTCAACGGATTGTGCCCCGAAGAATTCAACAAAATGAGCCGTCTTGAGAATGCAAAGGAAATTTGGGATACTTTGATTTATATGCAAAAAGGTACCGACTCCATCAAGGAATCCAAGTTGGATGTGCTTCAAAGTCAGCTTGACAAGTTCAAAATGAAGGATGGTGAAGGTGTCGCTGAAATGTACTCTAGGCTTGCTCTTATCACAAATGAGATCGCCGGCTTAGGAAGTGAAGAGATGACCAAGAAATTCATCATCAAGAAGATCCTAAGAGCTTTGGACGGAAAATATGATACCGTATGCACATTGATCCAAATGATGCCCAATTACAAAGATCTCAAGCCAACAGAAGTCATTGGAAGAATTGTTGCTCATGAGATGTCACCCAAGGATAAGTAGGAGCTCCATAACAAGTCAAGTGGTGCTTACAAAGCCTCATGTGAAGCTCCCACATCATCAAGTGAGAAACAAACCTTCAATGAAGAATTGAGCCTAATGGTGAAGAACTTCAACAAGTTCTACAAGAGTAGAAGCAAAGAGAGAAGTTCCAAGTCAAGGTCCTACGATGCCAAAAGATCTTCTAGTCGAGAGCGAAATTGCTACAATTGTGGAAGACCCGAACACTATTCCAATGAGTGTACGACACCCTACAAGAGAAGAGAAGATTCTCCAAAAAGAAGAAGTAGAAGAGAAGAATCACCATCAAGAGAGAGAAGGAGTAGAGATGATCATTATGAACGAAGAACATCCCGGAGAAGCAAAGATTCAGAAAGGAAGGACAAGTCATCAAGGAGCTACACAAAATGAAGACATCAAGCTCATGTTGGTGAATGGGTATCCGGCTCCGACTCCGACAATCACTCCGAGAGAAGCTATCACTCGGACTCCGAATATACTCAAGATGAAGGTGTTGCCTGTCTAGCACTTGTGTCAACCAACTCCTATGACATATTTGATTCACCAAATGAAGGACTTGGAAGATGCTTCATGGCTAAAGGCCCAAAGGTATCACACCCCGAGTATGTTGATTTCAATAGTGACGAAGATGACTTGTTAGGTGATGATGATTTACTTGTTGACAACTCTAGTGATGAATACTATGATGAAACGTCAATTAATCATGCTAATCAAGATAAAATGAATGACAATGATAAGGAGAAGACTGAGTTTCTAACTAAAGAACTAAACAGTCTTAAGTTAGCTCATGAAACTATCTTAGGAGATCATCGAGAACTTTTCAAGACTCTTGAGAAATTATGTTTTCAAAAGCTCAACCTTGAGCAAGAGCATGAGTTCTTAAGGCAATCAATGATGATCTTCGCAAGAAAAGTTCTTCTTACATTGCCAAGGGTTTACTCTTATCCACTTACATGCCTCAAGTCAAGTCTAGTAACAGGAACAAGAAAGATTCTTCCTCTAGTAGTGACAATATTCATGATAAATCCAATGTTGTTGCTTCTAGTAGTTCTCTTGATTCCACTAATGATTCTCTTAGCCAAGTTATACTTGAGCAAGAAAATAGCTTATTGAAGGGAATTATAGAGAAAGGTGTCTACAAGAGCCTTGCCGGGAGTAAGCAATTCGAGGAAATTGTACGCAAGCAAGGAAGACACCGGAAGAACCAAAGTGTTGGTTTTGAACGAAAGTTCAATGCCAATGGAGTTGAGTGGGAAGAAGATCAATACCCCAAGAAGAAGTTTGTTCCTCAACAAGAGAAGTATGATTCTACTTCCTTCAAAGGGACACAGGCTCAAGATGATCTTCCACCACAAGACCACAAGCAAAAAGGCAAGGATAAGCTTCAAGAGGAAATTGATGCATTTGAAGAAGCACCCAAGGCCTTGGTAAAGTGGATTCCCAAGACTACATCAAGCTCTACTTCATCAAGTACGACTACAACTCCAAGGATTCCCATCAAGATGATGTGGATCTCGAAGAAGAAGAACTAGAGAGTTCTTGAGTGTGACTCCGCCAACATACTTCACTCTTATCATTTTGGCAAGAACAAGTGCAATAAACTTCCACATCTTGCACTAGTTCAAGGAGTCACAAACCCTCTTGTTGGTAAGACAAGGGACAAGGTAACCTAACGCTTTCATAGACATCATCTTGTGTGTGCATCACTCTATGCCTATGGATATCCTTGTTTGTTCCTTGTGGGACTAACCCGTGTAGGTATTGAAAGTGCAACTCACTCCAAAGGATTGCTCCAAATGATCTACATCAACATTGAGCATCCACATCTTCAACATCTACATGAAGTCATCATCGACAAAACCCAAGGTTAGTTCATCCCTCTTAGGGGGGATCTCACATCTAGGGGGGGCTTTACTCAAAAAATTGAGCTAAAGCAACTCTAATGGTGTGAACACAACAACACTTTATGTAAAAATGGTAACCCCATTTGTGCTTAAACGATGAGTATGACCTATGATCAAATGTTCTCATTTGACTCCTAAGTCAATATACTCATATATATATATATATATATATATATATATATATATATATATATATATATATATATATATATATATATATATGTCCTAGTCATCGCCAATTGCTTGATAGATGCTAGAATTGGTTGTGCATGCTTTGCCACATATTTCATTTGCCATTTTATTGTGTGAGCATGTTGGTTGCATAATTTACTCATTCGAGGACATCCACTTGTTGTTTTGATTGTTTGGTTCCTTTTTATTTTGCCAAGTGGATGGACAAGAATGCCTAAGAACCTTCTCTAGCTATCTATGCTTTTCTCGTCTCAAACTCTATTCATGCTACATCACAAAGTTTGATCAAGTCAGATTCGAACCACTCTGTGTGAGGAGCACTCGGAGTCCCCGATTCGTCATAGACTTAAACTTCCAAAACTTCTTTGTGCGTTTCGGTCTGACCGATTCATCCATTTCGGTCATACCGAGATCACTAAGTCGATCTAGGTTTTCAATCTCGGTGCAACCGATTTGAACTTTTTGGTCACACCGAGTTTCAGTAACTGCTTGCAGTTATGAATCTCGGTGCCACCGAGTTGTTCTACTCGGTCACACCGACAAAGTCAGGCTATATATATCCGCGGCCCAAAATTTGGAAAAAATTCTAAACCCCTTCGCCCGCGCTTAGCCTGCTCTGCCTCCCTGGGTCTCTGGATCGTCCTCCTCATCGCCAGCTGCCTCCCGCCGCTGGTCTCTCCCGCCGTCAATGGGAATCGTCTCCGTCGTTGCCGCCGTAGCAGGTCCATCGCCGCACTAGGGTATGGACCTGATCCTTGTGCTATTCCCCCTCCGATTATTAGCCATGTATCTTGCCACGATTGAGATCACTCTATCCAGCGAAATCACTCTGTAGTTTAGTCATGGATTGAAAATTTAGGGTTAGGTTTCCGCCGAAATCATCTCGGACCGACCGAGTTGTTGAAATCGGTTCCACCGATTTGGCTAAGGCCATTGCACATGTGATTCTCATTCTGACCAAGAATTGCAAATCGATGTGACCGAGTTCCATACTTTGTGAAACCCTAGCAGTCTCGGTGCCACCGAACTGTGACTCGGTTTGACCGAGTTCACTAGTTTAGGTTCCAAAAGTTGCTTCGGTATCACTGAGTTTTCAAATCGGTAGATCCGAAATGCTTTCTGTGGAAAACTAAAACTATGTTTTTGACTCATTCTTTTGCAAAAACCTCTGTACTTTGTGATGCTTATCCAATCTACCTCATCTATAATCTATTTACAGGGTCTGCTGTCAGTGTTTGCATCATGTCAGATCAGAGTGACAGTCAGAATAAGTCCGAGGAGCAAGTGAACATGAGTGAGGGCACTAGTCCCTCTAGCAGCTTTGATGAAGGAATCAGGAGCACACCCAGCAACTTGCCTAAGGCAGCCACCAGGACCAGAAAGAAGAAAACCTCAGATTCTGAGGATGAGGACTATGTGGCTGTTGAGGAAGAGGCCACCTCGAAAAGGGAAGTCCTAAAAAGGGAATATGGCACAGTTGCTGCCACTAAGCCAGGAATGAAGCAAAAGGTTCCTGCCAAGAGAGTTCCCATGTCAAAAGCCAGAATATCCACTCAAGAGACTTTGGGATCTGCACCCAAAGAGCAGGTTGTGGCATAAAAGAAAAGGAAGGAAAGGGTCAAGAAGACCACTGCCAAAGTTCTTGGAAGATCTTCTATAATGAAAGATTCTGAAGAAGAGGAAGAGGAAGAGGATGCAGCACCAGCACCCAATGCTCAAAATCTTATGGGAGATGCTATAAGGGCATGGGTTGTTCCATCTAAGCCTAAGACTGCTCCTAAGACTGCTGCTCCAGCTCCAAAGCCAAAACCCAAGAGGAGCACCAGGAACATCCCTGCTGAGTGATACGTCTCCAACGTATATATAATTTTTGATTGCTCCTCCATGTTATATTATCTACTATTTTGGACTATATTGGGCTTTATTTTCCACTTTTATATTATTTTTGGGACTAACCTATTAACGGGAGGCCCAGCCCAGAATTGCTGTTTTTTGCCTATTTTAGTTTTTTGGATAAACAGAATATCAAACGGAGTCCAAACGAAATAAAATCTTCGGAAACGTGATTTTCTCACCGAACATGATCCAGGAGACTTGGACCATACTGCAAGGGATCAAAGAGGTGGTCACGAGGGTGGGGGCGCCCCCCCAGGGCGCACCCCCTGCCTCGTGGGCCCCTCGGTGCTCCACCGACGTACTCCTTCCTCCTATATATACACACGTACCCCAAACGATCAGAACAGGAGCCAAAAACCTAATTCCACCGCTGCAACTTTCTGTATCCACGAGATCCCATCTTGGGTCCTATTCCGGAGCTCCGCCGGAAGAGGGACGTCATCATGGAGGGCTTCTACATCATCATAGCCCCTCCGATGAAGTGTGAGTAGTTTAACCTCAGACCTTTGGGTCCATAGTTAATAGCTAGATGGCTTCTTCTCTCTCTTTGAATCTCAATACAAAGTTCTCCCCCTCTCTTGTGGAGATCTATTCGATGTAATCTTATTTTTGTGGTGTGTTCGTTGAGACCGATGAATTGTGAGTTTATGATCAAGTCTATCTATGAATAATATTTGAATCTTCTCTGAATTATTTATGCATAATTGGTTATCTTTGCAAGTCTCTTCGAATTATCCGTTTGGTTTGGCCAACTAGATTGGTAGTTCTTGCCATGGGAGAAGTGCTTAGCTTTGGGTTCGATCTTGCGGTGTCCTTACCCAATGACAGAAGGGGCAGCAAGGCACGTATTGTATCGTTGCCATCGAGGATAACAAGATGGGGTTTATTTCATATTGCATGAATTTATCTCTCTCCATCACGTCATCTTGCTTAAGGCGTTACTCTGTTTTTAACTTAATACTCTAGATGCATGCTGGATAGCGGTCGATGAGTGGAGTAATAGTAGTAGATGCAGAATCGTTTCGGTCTACTTGTCACAGACGTGATGCCTATATACATGATCATGCCTAGATATTCTCATAATTATGCTCAATTCTATCAATTGCTCAACAGTAATTTGTTCACCCACCGTAGAATACTTATGCTCTTGAGAGAAGCCACTAGTGAAACCTATGGCCCCCGGGTCTATTCTCATCATATCAATCTCCATCACTTTTATATTTTTTGCTATTTACTTTGCTTTTACTTTTTACTTTGCATCTTTATATCAAAAATACCAAAAAATTCTATCTATTAGATCTCACTCTCGTAAGTGACTATGAAGGGCTTGACAACCCCTAATCGCGTTGGTTGCGAGTAGCTATTGCTTTGTGCAGGTACGAGGGACTTGAGCGTCGGCTCCTACTGGATTGATACCTTGGTTCTCAAAAACTGAGGGAAATACTTACGCTACTCTGCTGCATCATCCCTTCCTCTTTAGGGAAAACCGACGCAAGCTCAAGACGTAGCAAGAAGGATTTCTGGCGCCGGTGACGGGGAATCTACGCAAAAAAGTCAATATACCAAGTACCATCACAATCCCTATCTCTGGCATTACATTATTTGCCATTTGCCTCTCGTTTTCCTCCCCCCCCAATTCACCCTTGCCATTTTATTCGCCCTCTCTCTCTATCCTCCTTGTCTATTTGCCTTTTTTTGTTTGCTTGTGTGTTAGTTTGTTTGCCTGCTTATTGTTATGTCTGAAACTGGGGAAATTATTGCCAATTTGGGCGACAACAATATCATGGAAAATTCCGATACTCCTGCTAAAGAACCTACCATCTTTCATACAAAAATATTCCGTGTTGGTAGTGGTAATATTATTGGAAAAGGAGTTATTCAAGATTTCTTTACTTGTGCCGGTGCTTTACCTTCTATGGGTAGTTCTATCCTTCACAAAACTAGTAGTCTTGCGGATGCTATTGCTATGCTTGTAGTTGAACTTGAAAGACAATTCAAGCACATGCATCCTTCTATACAAAGGATTTTTTTGGAATTTTCTAATATTGAGCATTCTTCTGTTAAGCGTGCCGCTACTATCTTTTTGACTCATGAGTTTAGATTCATAATAAGAGAAGCCAAAGAAATCTTTGCGCATTATAGGGTGGACACTTGTCGTCCTCCCATAGAGGCTATCCTCTTTGATCAATAAGAAATAATACGTTTTCAATCTCTAGATTATGTTGCTTACAATTTAAATCTTAGAAGAAAGGTTCCTACCAATGTTTTAGTTGATATAATTTCTGATCTTAATGATGATTTTGCTATTCGAAATAATGAACTAGGATATTCTCTTGAATATAGGCTCACAAAGTTCTGTCAAAAGAATGCTTATAATGATGAATTGGTGGTGCATTATGAAGGACCAAAGGAGGAACCTATACCTCCCAAGGTTGATCTTGGGGACTTTTGTCCCGTTAAATTTAATCCTTTTGATTACTTTTGCTTGCCTCAAAGAAAACTTGCTGCCGAACATAGAGAATATGAAATTAATTTCACCAATCTATCTTATTACTATGGCAATACTTAGATCTATCCTTGCTTGTGCCTAGCTAGGGGCGTTAAACAATAGCGCTTGTTGGGAGGCAACGCAATTTTATTTTTATTCCTTGCTTTTTGCTGCTGTTTAGTAAGAAATAAATTATTTAGCATCTGTTTTGGTTGTGTTTTTGTGTTTAATTAGTGTTTGTGCCAAGTAGAACCGTTCGGAAGACTTGGGGAAAGTCTTGTTGAACTTGCTGTAAAAAACAGAAACTTTAGCGCTCACGAGAACTGCTGTCATTTTTATTTGATAAGTTCTATTTAGTTAATTATTTTTGCAGATGATTAATAGATAAATTCCTCACGTCCATAAGTTTATTTTAGAATTTTTGGGGTTCCAGATCTTGCGCTAGATACAGATTACTACAGACTGTTCTGTTTTTGACAGATTCTGTTTTTCGTGTGTTGTTTGCTTATTTTGATGAATCTATGGCTAGTAAAATAGTTTATAATCCATAGAGAAGTTGGAATACAGTAGGTTTAACACCAATATAAATAAATAATGATTTCATTACACTACCTTGAAGTGGTCTTTTGTTTTCTTTCGCTAACGGAGCTCACGAGTTTTTTATTTTGAGTTTTGTGTTGTGAAGTTTTCAAGTTTTGGGTGAAATATTTTGATGGATCATGGAACAAGGAGTGGAAAGAGCCTATGCTTGGGGATGCCCATGTCACCCCCAAGATAATTCAAGGACACCAAAAAGTCAAATCTTGGGGATGCCCCCGGAGGGCATCCCCTCTTTCGTCCACTTCCATCGGTAATTTACTTGGGGCTATATTTTTATTCACCAACATGATATGTGTTTTGCTTGGAGCGTCTTGTATTATTTGTATCTTTTTTAGTATGCCACAATCATCCTTGCTGTACACACCTTTTGAGAGAGCCATACATGAATTAAAATTTGATAGAATGCTCTATGTGCTTCACTTATATCTTTTGAGCTAGATAATTTTGCTCTATGTGCTTCACTTATATCTTTTGAGCTAGATAATTTTACTCTATGTGCTTCACTTATATCTTTTGAGATAGATAATTTTACTCTATGTGCTTCACTTATATCTTTTGAGCTAGATAATTTTGCTCTACGTGCTTCACTTATATCTTTTGAGCTAGATAATTTTACTCTATGTGCTTCACTTAGATCTTTTAGAGCACGGTGGTGGATTCGTTTTAAAGAAACTATTGATCTCTCATGCTTCACTTAAATTATTTTGAGAGTCTCTTAATAGCATGGTAATTTGCCTAATAATAATATGCTTGGTATTCAAGATTTGTGAAACTTTCTTTTGAGTGTGTTGAATACTAAGAAAAGATTGAAGCATGATAATTGTTTTGAGATATGGAGGTGATATTAAAGTCATGCTAGTTGAGTAGTTGTGAATTTAAAGAATACTTGTGTTGAAGTTTGTGATTCCCGTAGCATGCACGTATGGTGAACCGTTATGTGATGAAGTCGGAGCATGATTTATTTATTGATTGTCTTCCTTATGAGTGGCGGTCAGGGACAAGTGATGGTCTTTTCCTACCAATCTATCCCCCTAGGAGCATGCGCATAATACTTTGCTTTGATAACTTATAAATTTTTGCAATAAGTATATGAGTTCTTTATGACTAATGTTGAGTCCATGGATTATACGCACTCCCACCCTTCCACCCTTGCTAGCCTCTCTAATACCGCGCAACTTTCGCCGGTATCATACACCTACCACATACCTTCCTCAAAACAGCCACCTTACCTACCTATTATGGCATTTCCATAGCCATTCCGAGATATATTGCCATGCAACTTTCCACCATCTAGTTCATCATGACACATCTATGATTGTCATATTGCTTAGCATGATCATGTAGTTGACATAGTATTTGTGGCAAAGCCACCGTTCATAATTCTTTCATACTTGTCACTCGTGATTCATTGCATATACCGGTACACCGCCGGAGGCATTCATATAGAGTCATACTTAGTTTTAGTATCGACTTGTAATCATTGAGTTGTAAATAAATAGAAGTGTGATGATCATCATTCAATAGAGCATTGTCCCAAAAAAAGGGAAAGGCCCAAAAAAGGGGCAATGCTACTATCCTTTTTTCCACACTTGTGCTTCAAAGTAGCACCATGATATAGCAAGTCTCATATATTGTGCTTCAAAGTAGCACCATGTTCTTCATATAGAGAGTCTCATATATTGTCACTTTCATATACTAGTGGGAATTTTACGTTATAGAACTTGGCTTGTATATTCCAATGATGGGCTTCCTCAAATTGCCCTAGGTCTTCGTGATCAAGCAAGTTGGATGCACACCCACTAGTTTCTTTTGTTGAGCTTTCATACATTTATAGCTCTAGTGCATCCATTGCATGGCAATCCCTACCCACTCACATTGATATCTATTGATGGGCATCTCCATAGCCCGTTGATACGCCTAGTTGATGTGAGACTATCTTCTCCTTTTTGTCTTCTCCACAACCACCATTCTATTCCACCTATAGTGCTATATCCATGGCTCATGCTCATGTATTGCGTGAAGATTGAAAAAGTTAGAGTATGAAGCAATTGCCTGGCTTGTCATCGGGGTTGTGCATGATTTACATACTTTGTGTGGGGAAGATGGAGCATAGCCAGACTATATGATCTTGTAGGGATAACTTTCTTTTGCCATGTTATTTTGAGAAGACATAATTGCTTTGTTAGTATGCTTGAAGTTGTTGGGGAACGTAGTAATTTCAAAAAAATTCCTACGCACACGCAAGATCATGGTGATGCATAGCAACGAGAGGGGAGAGTGTTGTCTATGTACCCTCGTAGACCGGCAACGGAAGCGTTGCCACAACATAGAGGAAGTAGTCGTACGTCTTCCCGATCCGAACGATCCAAGTACCAAACGTACGGCACCTCCGAGTTCTGCACACATTCAACTCGGTGACGTCCCTCGAGCTCCGATCCAGCAAAACGTTGAGGGAGAGTTTTGTCAGCACGACGGCGTGATGACGGTGATGATGTTCTACCGACGCAGGGCTTCGCCTAAGCACCGCTACGATATGACCGAGGTGGAATATGGTGGAAGGGGGCACCGCACATGGCTAAGGAACGATCACGAGGATCAACTTGTGTGTCTATGGGGTGCCCCCACCCCCGTACATAAAGGTGTGGAGGAGGGGGAGAGGGCCGGCCCCTATGGCGCGCCTGAAGGAAATATGCCCTAGAGGCAATAATAAAGTTATTATTTATTTCCTTATATCATGATAAAAGTTTATTATTCATGCTAGAATTGTATTAACCGGAAACATAATACATGTGTGAATACATAGACAAACAGAGTGTCACTAGTATGCCTCTACTTGACTAGCTCGTTAATCAAAGATGGTATTTTCCTAACCATGGACAAAGAGTTGTCATTTGATTAACGGGATCACATCATTAGTTGAATGATCTGATTGACATGACCCATTCCATTAGCTTAGCACCCGATCGTTTAGTATGTTGCTATTGCTTTCTTCATGACTTATACATGTTCCTATGACTATGAGATTATGCAACTCCCGTTTTCCGGAGGAACACTTTGTGTGCTACCAAACGTCACAACGTAACTGGGTGATTATAAAGGAGCTCTACAGGTGTCTCCAAAGGTACATGTTGGGTTGGCGTATTTCGAGATTAGGATTTGTCACTCCGATCATCGGAGAGGTATCTCTGGGCCCTCTCGGTAATGCACATCACATAAGCCTTGCAAGCATTGCAACTAATGAGTTAGTTGTGGAATGATGTATTACAGAACGAGTAAAGAGACTTGCCGGTAACAAGATTGAACTAGGTATTGGATACCGACGATCGAATCTCGGGCAAGTAACATACCGATGACAAAGGGAACAACGTATGTTGTTATGCGGTCTGACCGATAAAGATCTTCGTAGAATATGTAGGAGCCAATATGGGCATCTAGGTCCCGCTATTGGTTTTTGACCGGAGACGTGTCTCGGTCATGTCTACATTGTTCTCGAACCCGTAGGGTCCGCACGCTTAAGGTTTCGATGACAGTTATATTAGGAGTTTATGAGTTTTGATGTACCGAAGGAGTTCGGAGTCCCGGATGAGATCGGGGACATGACGAGGAGTCTCGAAATGGTCGAGACATAAAGATCGATATATTGGACGACTATATTCGGACATCGGAAAGGTTCCGAGTGATTCGGGTATTTTTCAGAGTACCGGAGAGTTACGGGAATTCGCCGGGAGAAGTATTGGGCCTTGATGAGCTTTAGTGGGAAGAGGAGAAAGGGCCTGCTGCGCCCCCCTCCCCTCTAGTCCGAATTGGACTAGGGAAAAGGGGGCCAGCCACCTTTCCTTCTCCTCCACTTCCTTCTCCCTTCCTCCCCTCTTGGTGGACTCCTACTAGGACTTGGAGTCCTAGTAGGACTCCACATCCTGGCCGCACCTAGCCTTGGCCGGCCTCCTCCTCCTCCATCCTTTATATACAGGGGCAGGGGGCACCCCATAGACACACAAGTTGATCCACGTGTTCGTTCCTTAGCCGTGTGCGGTGCCCCCTGCCACCATATTCCACCTCGATCATATCGTTGTAGTGCCTAGGCGAAGCCCTGCGTTGGTAGAACATCATCATCGTCACCACGCCGTTGTGCTGACGGAACTCATCCCCGAAGCTTTGCTGGATCGGAGCCCGGGGAGCGTCATCGAGCTGTACGTGTGCTAAGAACTCGGAGGTGCCGGAGTAACGGTGCTTGGATTGGTCGGATCGGGAAGATGTACGACTACTTCCTCTACATTGTGTCAACGCTTCCTCAGTCGGTCTGCGTGGGTACGTAGACAACACTCTCCCCTCTCGTTGCTGTGCATCACCATGATCTTGCGTGTGCGTAGGAATTTTTTTAAAATTACTATGTTCCCCAACAGTGGCATCCGAGCCTAGGTTTTATGGTTTGATGTTATATGCACGAGTAGAACACAAGTGAGTTGTGGGCGATATAAGTCATACTGCCTACCAGCATGTCATACTTTGGTTCGGCGGTATTGTTGGACGAGACGACCCGGACCAACATTACGCGTACGCTTACGCGAGACCGGTTCCCCCGATGTGCTTTGCACATAGGTGGCTTGCGGGCGACTGTCTCTCCAACTTTAGTTGAACCGAGTGTGGCTACGCCCGGTCCTTGCGAAGGTTAAAACGAAGTCTATTTGACAAACTATCATTGTGGTTTTGATGCGTAGGTGAGATCGGTTCTTGCTTAAGCCCGTAGCAGCCACGTAAAACTTGCAACAACAAAGTAGGGGACGTCTAACTTGTTTTTGCAGGGCATGTTGTGATGTGATATGGTCAAGGCATGATGATGAATTTTATTGTATGAGATGATCATGTTTCGTAACCGAGTTATCGGCAACTGGCAGGAGCCATATGGTTGTCGCTTTATTGTATGCAATGCAATCGCGATGTAATGCTTTACTTTATCACTAAGCGGTAGCGATAGTCGTGGAAGCATAAGATTGGCGAGACGACAACGATGCTACGATGGAGATCAAGGTGTCGCGCCGGTGACGATGGTGATCATGACGGTGCTTTGGAGATGGAGATCACAGGCACAAGATGATGATGGCCATATCATATCATTTATATTGATTGCATGTGATGTTTATCTTTTATGCATCTTATCTTGCTTTGATTGTCGGTAGCATTATAAGATGATCTCTCACTAATTATCAAGAAGTGTTCTCCCTGAGTATGCACCATTGCGAAAGTTCTCCGTGCTGAGACACCACGTGATGATCGGGTGTGATAGGCTCTACGTTCAAATACAACGGGTGCAAAACAGTTGCACACGCGGAATACTCAGGTTTTACTTGACGAGCCAAGCATATACAGATATGGCCTCGGAACACGGAGACCGAAAGGTCGAGCGTGAATCATATAGCAGATATGATCAACATAGTGATGTTCACCATTGAAACTACTCCATCTCACGTGATGATCGGACATGGTTTAGTTGATTTGGATCACGTGATCACTTAGAGGATTAGAGGGATGTCTATCTAAGTGGGAGTTCTTAAGTAATATGATTAAATTAAACTTAAATTTATCATGAACTTAGTCCTGGTAGTATTTTGCAAATTATGTTGTAGATCAATAGCTCGCGTTGTTGCTTCCCTGTGTTTATTTTGATATGTTCTTAGAGAAAATTGTGTTGAAAGATGTTAGTAGCAATGATGCGGATTGGATCCGTGATCTAAGGTTTATCCTCATTGCTGCACAGAGGAATTATGTCCTTGATGCACCGCTAGGTGACAGACCTATGCAGGAGCAGATGCTGACGTTATGAACGTTTGGCTAGCTAAATATGATGACTACTTGATAGTTTAGTGCACCATGCTTAACGGCTTGGAATCGGGACTTCAAAGACGTTTTGAACGTCATGGACCATATGAGATGTTCCAGGAGTTGAAGTTAATATTTCAAGCAAATACCCGAGTTGAGAGATATGAAGTCTCCAACAAGTTCTATAGCTAAAAGATGGAGGAGAATCGCTCAACTAGTGAGCATGTGCTCAGATTGTCTGGGTACTACAATCGCTTGAATCAAGTGGGAGTTAATCTTCCAGATAAAATAGTGATTGACAGAATTCTCTAGTCACCATCACCAAGTTAGTAGAACTTCGTGATGAACTATAATATGCAAGGGATGACAAAAGTAATTCCCAAGCTCTTCGTGATGCTGAAATCAACGAAGGTAGAAATCAAGAAAAACATCAAGTGTTAACAAGACCACTAGTTTCAAGAAAAGGGCAAAGGGAAGAAGGGGAACTTCAAGAAGAACAGTAAGCAAGTTGCTGCTCAAGTGAAGAATCCCAAGTCTGGTCCTAAGCGTGAGAGTAAGTGCTTCTACTGCAAAGGGACTGGTCACTGGAAGCAGAACTGCCCCAAGTATTTGGCGGATAAGAAGGATGGCAAAGTGAACAAAAGTATATTTGATATAGATGTTATTGATGTGTACTTTACTAGTCTTTATAGCAACCCCTCAGTATTTGATACTGGATCAGTTGCTAAGAGTAGTAACTCGAAACAGGAGTTGCAGAATAAACAGAGACTAGTTAAGGGTGAAGTGACGATGTGTGTTGGAAGTAGTTCCAAGATTGATATGATCATCATCGCACACTCCCCTATACTTTCGGGATTAGTGTTGAACCTAAATAAGTGTTATTTGGTTTTTGCGTTGAGCATAAATATGATTTGATCATGTTTATTGCAATACGGTTATTCATTAAAGTCAGAGAATAATTGTTGTTCTGTTTACATGAATAAAACCTTCGATGGTCATACACCCAATGAAACAACTTTGTTGGATCTCGATCGTAGTGATACACATATTCATAATATTGAAACCAAAAGATGCAAAGTTAATAATGATAGTGCAACTTATTTGTGGCACTGCCGTTTAAGTCATATTGGTGTAAAGCGCATGAAGAAACTCCATGCTGATGGGCTTTTGGAATCACTTGATTATGAATCACTTGATGCTTGCGAACCATGCCTTATGGGCAAGATGACTAAAACGCCGTTCTCCGGAACAATGAAGCAAGCAACGATTTGTTGGAAATCATACATACTGATGTATGTGGCCCGATGAATATTAAGGCTTGCAGCAGGTATCATTATTTTCTGACCTTCACAGATGATTTGAGCAGATATGGGGATATCTACTTGATGAAACATAAGTCTGAAACATTTGAACAGTTCAAAGAATTTCAGAGTGAAGTGGAAAATCATCATGACAAGAAAATAAAGGTTTCTACGATATGATCGCAGAGGTAAAATATTTGAGTTACGAGTTTGGCCTTCAATTAAAACAATGTGAAATAGTTTCACTACTCACGCCACCTGGAACACCATAGTGTAATGGTGTGTCCGAACGTCATAACCGTACTTTATTAGATATAGTGCGATCTATGATGTCACTTACCGATTTACCACTATCGTTTTGGGGTTATGCATTAAAGACAGCTGCATTCACGTTTAAAAGGGCACCATCTAAATCCGTTGAGACGACACCGTGTGAACTATGGTTTGGCAAGAAACCTAAGCTGTCGTTTCTTAAAGTTTGGAGTTGCGATGCTTATGTGAAAAAGTTTCATCTCGATAAGCTCAAACTCAAATCGGAGAAATATGTCTTCATAGGATACCCAAAGGAGACACTTGGGTACACCTTCTATCATAGATCCGAAGGCAAGACATTCGTTGCTAAGAATGGATCCTTTCTAGAGAAAGAGTTTCTCTCGAAAGAAGTGAGTGGGAGGAAAGTAGAAAACTTGATAAGGTAATTGTACCTTCTCCCTTATTGGAAAGTAGTTCATCACAAAAAATCTGTTCTTGTGACTACTACACCAATTAGTAAGGAAGCTGATGATGATGATCATGTAACTTCAGATCAAGTTACTACCGAATCTCATAGGTAAACCAGAGTGAGATCCGCACCAGTGTGGTACGGTAATCCTGTTCTGGAGGTCATGTTACTTGATCATGACGAACCTACGAACTATGAGGAAGCGATGATGAGCCCAGATTCCGCGAAATGGTTTGAAGCCATGAAATTTGAGATATGATCCATGTATGAGAACAAAGTTTGGACTTTGGTTGACTTGCCCGATGATCGGCAAGCAATTGAGAATAAATGGATCTTCAAGAGGAAGACGGACGCTAATAGTAGTGTTACTATCTACAAAGCTAGAATTGTCGCAAAAGGTTTTCGACAAGTTCAAGGTGTTGACTACGATGAGAGTTTCTCACTCGTATCTATGGTAGAGTCTGTCCGAATCATGTTAGTAATTGCCGCATTTTATGAAATCTGGCAAATGGATAAACAAAACTGCATTCCTTAATGGATTTATTAAAGAAGAGTTGTATATGATGCAACCAGAAGGTTTTGTCAATCCGAAAGGTGCTAACAAAATGTGCAAGCTCCAGCGATCCATCTGTGGACTGGTGCAAGCATCTCGGAGTTGGAATATACACTTTGATGAGTTGATCAAAGCATATAGTTTTATACAGACTTGTGGTGAAGCCTGTATTTACAAGAAAGTGAGTGGGAGCACTACAGCATTTCTGATAAGTATATGTGAATGACATATTGTTGATCGGAAATAATGTAGAATTATTCTGTAAAGCATAAAGGAGTGTTTGAAAGGAGTTTTTCAAAGAAAGACTTCGGTGAAGCTGCTTACATACTGAGCTTCAAGATTTATAGAGATAGATCAAGACGCTTGATAAGTTTTTTCAATGAGTACATACCTTGACAAGATTTTGAAGTAGTTCAAAATGGAGCAGTCAAAGAAAGAGTTCTTGCTTGTATTACAAGGTGTGAAGTTGAGTAAGACTCAAAGCCCGACCACGGCAGAAGATAGAAAGAGAATGACAGTCATTCCCTATGCCTTGGCCATAGGTTCTATAAAGTATGTCATGCTATGTACCAGATCTATTGTATACCCTGCACTGATTTGGCAAGGGAGTACAATAGTGATCTAGGAGTAGATCACTGGACAGCGGTCAGAATTATCCTTAGTGAAATAAGGATATGTTTCTCGATTATGGACGTGACAAAAAGGTTCATCGTAAAGGGTTACGTTGATGCAAGTTTTTGACACTGATCGAGATGATTCTAAGTCTCAATCTGGATACATATTGAAAGTGGGAGCAATTAGCTAGAGTAGCTCCGTGCAGAGCATTGTAGACATAGAATTTTGCAAAATACATACGGATCTGAATATGGCAGGCCCGTTGACTAAATTTCTCTCACAAGCAAAACATGATCACTCTTTGGGTGTTAATCACATAGCGATGTGAACTAGATTATTGAATCTAGTAAACCCTTTGGGTGTTAGTCACATGGAGATGTGAACCAATCACATAAAGATGTGAACTATTGGTGTTAATCACATAGCAATGTGAACTAGATTATTGACTCTAGTGCAAGTGGGAGACCGAAGGAAATATGAACTAGATTAATCAAAGATGGTTATTTTCCTAACCATGGACAAAGAGTTGTCATTTGATTAACGGGATCACATCATTAGTTAAATGATCTGATTGACATGACCCATTCCATTAGCTTAGCACCCGATCGTTTAGTATGTTGCTATTGCTTTCTTCATGACTTATACATGTTCCCATGACTATGAGATTATGCAACTCTCGTTTGCCGGAGGAACACTTTGTGTGCTACCAAACGTCACAACGTAACTGGGTGATTATAAAGGAGCTCTACAGGTGTCTCCAAAGGTACATGTTGGGTTGGCGTATTTCGAGATTAGGATTTGTCACTCCGATCGTCGGAGAGGTATCTCTGGGCCCTCTCGGTAATGCACATCACATAAGCCTTGCAAGCATTGCAACTAATGAGTTAGTTGCGGAATGATGTATTACAGAACGAGTAAAGAGACTTGCCGGTAACAAGATTGAACTAGGTATTGGATACCGACGATCGAATCTCGGGCAAGTAACATACCGATGACAAAGGGAACAACGTATGTTGTTATGCGGTCTGACCGATAAAGATCTTCGTAGAATATGTAGGAGCCAATATGGGCATCCAGGTCCCGCTATTGGTTATTGACTGGAGACGTGTCTCGGTCATGTCTACATTGTTCTCGAACCCATAGGGTCCGCACGCTTAAAGTTTCGATGACAGTTATATTATGAGTTTATGAGTTTTGATGTACCGAAGGAGTTCGGAGTCCCGGATGAGATCGGGGACATGACGAGGAGTCTCGAAATGGTCGAGACGTAAAGATCGATATATTGGACGACTATATTCGGACATCGGAAAGGTTCCGAGTGATTCGGGTATTTTTCGGAGTACCGGAGAGTTACGGGAATTCGCCGGGAGAAGTATTGGGCCTTGATGGGCTTTAGTTGGAAGAGGAGAAAGGGCCTGCTGCGCCCCCCCCTCCCCTCTAGTCCGAATTGGACTATGGAAAAGGGGTCCGGCCACCTTTCCTCTCGTTGCTGTGCATCACCATGATCTTGCGTGTGCGTAGGAAATTTTTTGAAATTACTACGTTCCCCAACAGCGCCCTGGAGGAGTCCTACTCCCACCGGGAGTAGGATTCCTCCCTTCCCTAGTTGGAGTAGGAGAGGAAGGGAAGGAGGAGTAGGAGAGAAGGAAAGGGGAGGCCGTACCCCCCAAACTTTCTCCAATTCGGCCTCCTGCCAAAAGGGGTCATGAAGAAAGCAATAGCAACAAACTAAATGATCAAGTGCAATGCTAACGGAATGGGTCAAGTCAATCACATCATTCTGTTGGAAATATGCCCTAGAGGCAATAATAAAAGCATTATTATTATATTTCCTTGTTCATGGTAATTGTCTTTATTCATGCTATAATTGTGTTATCCGGAAATCGTAATACATGTGTGAATAACAGACACCAACATGTCCCTGGTAAGCCTCTAGTTGACTAGCCCGTTGATCAACAGATAGTCATGGTTTCCTGACTATGGACATTGGATGTCATTGATAACGAGATCACATCATTAGGAGAATGATGTGATGGACAAGACCCAATCCTAAACATAGCTTAAAGATCGTATAGTTCGTTTGCTAGAGTTTTGCAATGTCAAGTATCTTTTCCTTAGACCATGAGATCGTGTAACTCCCGGATACCGTAGGAGTGCTTTGGGTATACCAAACGTCACAACGTAACTGGGTGACATAAAGGTAGACTACGGGTATCTCCGAAAGTATCTGTTGGGTTGACACGGATCAAGACTGGGATTTGTCACTCCGTATGACGGAGAGATATCACTGGGCCCACTCGGTAATGCATCATCATAATGAGCTCAAAGTGACCAAGTGTCTGGTCACGGGATCATGCATTACGGTACGAGTAAAGTGACTTGCCGGTAACGAGATTGAACGAGGTATTGGGATACCGACGATCGAATCTCGGGCAAGTAATATATCGATTGACAAAGGGAATTGCATACGGGGTTGATTGAATCCTCGACATCGTGGTTCATCCGATGAAATCATCGTGGAGCATGTGGGAGCCAACATGGGTATCCAGATCCCGCTGTTGGTTATTGACCGGAGAGTCGTCTCGGTCATGTCTGCTTGTCTCCCGAACCCGTAGGGTCTACACACTTAAGGTTCGGTGACGCTAGGGTTGTGAAGATAAGTATATGCAGTAACCCGAATGTTGTTCGGGGTCCCGGATGAGATCCCGGACGTCACGAGGAGTTCCGGAATGGTCCGGAGGTAAAGAATTATATATAGGATGTGCAGTTTCGGCCATCGGGACAAGTTTCGGGGTACCCGGTATTGTACCGGGACCACCGGAAGGGTCCCGGGGGTCCACCGGGTGGGGCCACCTATCCCGGAGGGCCCCTTGGGCTGAAATAGGAGGGAACCCAGCCCATAGTGGGCTGGGGCGCCAGCCCCCCCCAAGGCCCATGCGCCTAGGGTTGGTGGGGGGGGGGGGAACCCTAAGGGGGGCGCCCCCTTGCTTGGGGGGCAAGCCCCCCACCCCTTGGCCGCCGCCCCCCTGGTAGATCCCATCTACCAGGGCCGGCGCCCCCCCTTGGCACCCCTATATATAGTGGGGGAGAGGAGGGACTTGATGCCCACGCTTTTGGTGCTTCCCTCTCTCCCTGTTACACCTCTCTCTCTAGTATTACACAGCGAAGCCCTGCTGTCGTGACGCCCTGCATCCACCACCACGCCGTCGTGCTGCTGGATCTTCATCAACCTCTCCTTCCCCCTTGCTGGATCAAGAAGGAGGAGACGTCTCCCGTCCCGTACGTGTGTTGAACGCGGAGGTGCCGTCCGTTCGGCGCTGGTCATCGGTGATTTGGATCACGACGTGTTCGACAACATCAACCTCGTTCTAACGAACGCTTCCGCTCGCGATCTACAAAGGTATGTAGATGCATCTCGTGACTCGTTGCTAGATGAACTCCTAGATGATCTTGGTGAAACGAATAGGAAATTTTTTGTTTTTTGCAACGTTCCCCAACAGTGGTATCAGAGCTAGGTCTATGCGTAGTTCTTCTTGCGCGAGTAGAACACAATTCGTTGTGGGCGTGGATTTGTCAACCTTCTTGCCGCTACTAGTCTTTTCTTGCTTCAGCGGTATTGTGGGATGAAGCAGCCCGGACCAACCTTACACGTACGCTTACGTGAGACCGGTTCCACCGACTAACATGCACTAGTTGCATAAGGTGGCTGGCGGGTGTCTGTCTCTCCCACTTTAGTTGGAGCGGATTCAATGAACAGGGTCCTTATGAAGGGTAAATAGAAGTTGACAAATCACGTTGTGGCTTTCACGTAGGTAAGAAAACATTCTTGCTAGAACCCTAATTCAGCCACGTAAAACTTGCAACAACAATTAGAGGACGTCTAACTTGTTTTTGCAGCAAGTGATTGTGATATGATATGGCCAAAGTTGTGATGAATGATGAATGATCTATATGTGATGTATGAGATGTTCATGCTATTGTAATAGGAATCACGACTTGCATGTCGATGAGTATGACAACTGGCAGGAGCCATAGGAGTTGTCTTTATTCTTTTATATGACCTGCGTGTCATTGAGAAACGCCATGTAAATTACTTTACTTTATTGCTAAACGCGTTAGCCGTAGTAGTAGAAGTAATAGTTGGCGAGCAACTTCATGGAGGCACGATGATGGAGATCATGGTGTCATGCCGGTGACAGGATGATCATGGAGCCCCAAGATGGAGATCAAAGGAGCTATGTGATATTGGCCATATCATGTCACGTTTATTATTTGATTGCATGTGATGTTTATCATGTTTTGCATCTTGTTTACTTAGAACGACGGTAGTAAATAAGATGATCCCTCATATTAATTTCAAGAAGTGTTCCCCCTAACTGTGCGCCGTTGCGACAGTTCGCTGTTTCAAAACACCACGTGATGATCGGGTGTTTTATTCAGACGTTCACATACAACGGGTGTAAGACAGATTTACACATGCAAACACTTAGGTTGACTTGACGAGCCTAGCATGTACAGACATGGCCTCGGAACACAGAAGACCGAAAGGTCGAGCATGAGTCGTATGGAAGATACGATCAACATGAAGATGTTCACCGATGTTGACTAGTCCGTCTCACGTGATGATCGGACACGGCCTAGTTAACTCGGATCATGTAATACTTAGATGACTAGAGGGATGTCCAATCTAAGTGGGAGCTCATAAATAATTTGATTTGATGAACTTAATTATCATGAACTTAGTCTAAAATATTTTACAATATGTCTTGTAGATCAAATGGCCCACGTAGTCCTCAACTTCAACGCGTTCCTAGAGAAAACCAAGCTGGAAGACGATGGCAGCAACTATACGGACTGGGTCCGGAACCTGAGGATCATCCTCATAGCTGCCAAGAAAGATTACGTCCTACAAGCACCGCTAGGTGAAGCTCCCGTCCCACAGAACCAAGACGTTATGAACGCTTGGCAGACACGTGTTGACGACTACTCCCTCGTTCAGTGCGGCATGCTTTACAGTTTAGAACCGGGGCTCCAAAAGCGTTTTGAGAGACATGGAGCATATGAGATGTTCGAAGAGCTGAAAATGGTTTTCCAAGCTCATGCCCGGATCGAGAGATATGAAGTCTCCGACAAGTTCTTCAGCTGTAAGATGGAGGAAAACAGTTCTGTCAGTGAGCACATACTCACTATGTCTGGATTACATAACCGCTTGACTCAGCTAGGAGTTAATCTCCCGGATGATGCGGTCATTGACAGAATCCTCCAGTCGCTTCCACCAAGCTACAAGAGCTTTGTGATGAACTTCAACATGCAGGGTATGCAAAAGACCATTCCTGAGTTGTTTGCAATGCTGAAATCAGCGGAGGTAGAAGTCAAGAAGGAACATCAAGTGTTGATGGTCAATAAAACCACTAAGTTCAAGAAGGGCAAGGGTAAGAAAGCCTTCAAGAAGGACGGCAAGGAAGTTGCCGCGCCCGGCAAGCAAGCTGCTGGGAAGAAGCCAAAGAATGGACCCAAGCCCGAGACTGAGTGCTTTTATTGCAAGGGAAGCGGTCACTGGAAGCGGAACTGCCCTAAATACTTAGCAGACAAGAAGGCCGGCAAAACAAAAGGTATATGTGATATACATGTAATTGATGTGTACCTTACTAGTGTCCGTAGTAGCTCCTGGGTATTTGATACCGGTGCAGTTGCTCACATTTGTAACTCAAAGCAGGGGCTGCGGAATAAGCGGAAACTGGCAAAGGACGAGGTGACGATGCGCGTCGGGAATGGTTCCAAGGTCAATGTGATCGCCGTCGGCACGCTACCTCTACATTTACCTTCGGGATTAGTTTTAAACCTTAATAATTGTTATTTAGTACCAGCTTTGAGCGTGAACATTGTATCGGGATCTCGTTTGATTCGAGATGGCTACTCATTTAAATCGGAGAATAATGGTTGTTCTATTTATATGAGAGATATGTTTTATGGTCATGCTCCTATGGTGAATGGTTTATTCTTTATGAATCTCGGACGTAATACTACACACGTTCATAATGTGAGTGCCAAAAGATGCAAGTTTGATAATGATAGTCCCACATACTTGTGGCACTGCCGCCTTGGTCACATAGGTGTCAAACGCATGAAGAAGCTCCATAAAGATGGACTTTTAGAGTCTCTTGATTATGAATCATTTGACACGTGCGAACCATGCCTTATGGGTAAGATGACTAAGACTCCGTTCTCAGGAACAATGGAGCGAGCAACCAACTTGTTGGAAATCATACATACCGATGTGTGCGGTCCAATGAGTGTTGAGGCTCGCGGTGGCTATCGTTATGTTCTCACCCTCACTGATGATTTGAGTAGATATGGATATATTTACTTAATGAAGCACAAGTCTGAAACCTTTGAAAAGTTCAAGGAATTTCAGAGTGAGGTTGAGAATCAACATGACAGGAAAATCAAGTTTCTACGATCAGATCGTGGAGGAGAATACTTGAGTCACGAATTTGGCACACACTTAAGAAAATGTGGAATAGTTTCACAACTAACGCCGCCTGGAACACCTCAGCGTAACGGTGTGTCCGAACGTCGTAATCGCACTCTATTAGATATGGTGCGGTCTATGATGTCTCTTACCGATTTACCGCTATCTTTTTGGGGCTATGCTTTAGAGACTGCCGCATTCACTTTAAATAGGGCTCCGTCGAAATCCGTTGAGACGACACCGTATGAATTATGGTTTGGAAAGAAACCTAAGCTGTCGTTTCTAAAAGTTTGGGGATGCGATGCTTATGTCAAGAAACTTCAACCTGAAAAGCTCGAACCCAAGTCGGAAAAATGCATCTTCATAGGATACCCTAAAGAAACTATTGGGTATACCTTCTACCTCAGATCCGAAGGCAAGGTCTTTGTTGCCAAGAATGGATCCTTTCTAGAGAAGGAGTTTCTCTCGAAAGAAGTAAGTGGGAGGAAAGTAGAACTAGATGAAGTATTGCCTCTTGAACCGGAAAATGGCGCAACTCAAGAAAATGTTCCTGAGGTGCCAGCACCGACTAGAGAGGATGTTAATGATAATGATCAAGATACTTCTGATCTAGCTTCTACTGAAATTCGAAGGTCCACAAGGACACGTTCCGCACCAGAGTGGTACGGCAACCCTGTCTTGGAAATCATGTTGTTAGACAACGGTGAACCTTCGAACTATGAAGAAGCAATGGCGGGCCCTGATTCCGACAAATGGCTAGAAGCCATGAAATCCGAGATAGGATCCATGTATGAAAACGAAGTATGGACTTTGACAGACTTGCCCGTACAACAGCGAGCCATAGAAAATAAATGGATCTTTAAGAGGAAGACAGACGCGGATGGTAATGTGACCATCTATAAAGCTCGGCTTGTCGCTAAGGGTTATCGACAAGTTCAAGGGGTTGACTACGATGAGACTTTCTCACCGGTAGCAAAGCTGAAGTCCGTCCGAATCATGTTAGCAATTGCCGCATTCTACGATTATGAAATATGGCAAATGGACGTCAAAACGGCATTCCTTAATGGTTTCCTTAAGGAAGAATTGTATATGATGCAGCCGGAGGGTTTTGTCGATCCTAAGAATGCTGACAAGGTGTGCAAGCTCCAACGCTCGATTTATGGGCTGGTGCAAGCATCTCGGAGTTGGAACATTCGTTTTGATGAGATGATCAAAGCGTTTGGGTTTACGCAGACTTATGGAGAAGCCTGTGTTTACAAGAAAGTGAGTGGGAGCTCTGTAACATTTCTCATATTATATGTAGATGACATACTTTTGATGGGAAATGATACAGAACTCTTGGACAGCATCAAGGCCTACTTGAATAAGAGTTTTTCAATGAAGGACCTTGGAGAAGCTGCTTATATATTAGGCATCAAGATCTATAGAGATAGATCAAGACGTCTCATAGGTCTTTCGCAAAGCACATACCTTGATAAGATATTGAAGAAGTTCAATATGGATCAGTCTAAGAAGGGATTCTTGCCTGTACTGCAAGGTATGAAATTGAGCTCGGCTCAAAGTCCGACCACGGCAGAAGAAATAGAAGAGATGAGTGTCATCCCCTATGCCTCAGCCATAGGTTCTATTATGTATGCCATGCTGTGTACCAGACCTGATGTAAACCTTGCCGTAAGTTTGGTAGGAAGATACCAAAGTAATCCCGGCAAGGAACACTGGACAACGGTCAAGAATATCCTGAAGTACCTGAAAAGGACTAAGGAGATGTTTCTCGTTTATGGAGGTGACGAAGAGCTCGTCGTAAAGGGTTACGTCGACGCTAGCTTCGACACAGATCTGGATGACTCGAAGTCACAAACCGGATACGTGTATATTTTGAATGGTGGGGCAGTAAGCTGGTGCAGTTGCAAGCAAAGCGTCGTGGCGGGATCTATGTGTGAAGCAGAGTACATGGCAGCCTCGGAGGCAGCACATGAAGCAATTTGGGTGAAGGAGTTCATCACCGACCTCGGAGTCATACCCAATGCGTCGGGGCCGATCAAGCTCTTCTGTGACAACACTGGAGCTATTGCACTTGCCAAGGAGCCCAGGTTTCACAAGAAGACAAGGCACATCAAGCGTCGCTTCAACTCCATTCGTGAAAATGTTCAAGATGGAGACATAGAAATTTGTAAAGTACATACGGACCTGAATGTAGCAGATCCGTTGACTAAACCTCTCCCTAGGGCAAAACATGATCAACACCAGAATTCCATGGGTGTTCGATTCATCACAATGTAACTAGATTATTGACTCTAGTGCAAGTGGGAGACTGTTGGAAATATGCCCTAGAGGCAATAATAAAAGCATTATTATTATATTTCCTTGTTCATGGTAATTGTCTTTATTCATGCTATAATTGTGTTATCCGGAAATCGTAATACATGTGTGAATAACAGACACCAACATGTCCCTAGTAAGCCTCTAGTTGACTAGCCCGTTGATCAACAGATAGTCATGGTTTCCTGACTATGGACATTGGATGTCATTGATAACGAGATCACATCATTAGGAGAATGATGTGATGGACAAGACCCAATCCTAAACATAGCTTAAAGATCGTATAGTTCGTTTGCTAGAGTTTTGCAATGTCAAGTATCTTTTCCTTAGACCATGAGATCGTGTAACTCCCGGATACCGTAGGAGTGCTTTGGGTATACCAAACGTCACAACATAACTGGGTGACTATAAAGGTAGACTACGGGTATCTCCGAAAGTATCTGTTGGGTTGACACGGATCAAGACTGGGATTTGTCACTCCGTATGACGGAGAGATATCACTGGGCCCACTCGGTAATGCATCATCATAATGAGCTCAAAGTGACCAAGTGTCTGGTCACGGGATCATGCATTATGGTACGATTAAAGTGACTTGCCGGTAACGAGATTGAACGAGGTATTGGGATACCGACGATCGAATCTCGGGCAAGTAATATATCGATTGACAAAGGGAATTGCATACGGGGTTGATTGAATCCTCGACATCGTGGTTCATCCGATGAAATCATCGTGGAGCATGTGGGAGCCAACATGGGTATCCAGATCCCGCTGTTGGTTATTGACCGGAGAGTCGTCTCGGTCATGTCTGCTTGTCTCCCGAACCCGTAGGGTCTACACACTTAAGGTTCGGTAACGCTAGGGTTGTGAAGATAAGTATATGCAGTAACCCGAATGTTGTTCGGGGTCCCGGATGAGATCCCGGACGTCACGAGGAGTTCCGGAATGGTCCGGAGGTAAAGAATTATATATAGGATGTGCAGTTTCGGCCATCGGGACAAGTTTCGGGGTACCCGGTATTGTACCGGGACCACCGGAAGGGTCCCGGGGGTCCACCGGGTGGGGCCACCTATCCCAGAGGGCCCCTTGGGCTGAAATAGGAGGGAACCCAGCCCATAGTGGGCTGGGGCGCCAGCCCCCCCCCAAGGCCCATGCGCCTAGGGTTGGTGGGGGGGGGGAACCCTAAGGGGGGCGCCCCCTTGCTTGGGGGGCAAGCCCCCCACCCCTTGGCCGCCGCCCCCCCTGGTAGATCCCATCTACCAGGGCCGGCGCCCCCCCCTTGGCACCCCTATATATAGTGGGGGAGAGGAGGGACTTGATGCCCACGCTTTTGGTGCTTCCCTCTCTCCCTGTTACACCTCTCTCTCTAGTATTACACAGCGAAGCCCTGCTGTCGTGACGCCCTGCATCCACCACCATGCCGTCGTGCTGCTGGATCTTCATCAACCTCTCCTTCCCCCTTGCTGGATCAAGAAGGAGGAGACGTCTCCCGTCCCGTACGTGTGTTGAACGCGGAGGTGCCGTCCGTTCGGCGCTGGTCATCGGTGATTTGGATCACGACGTGTTCGACAACATCAACCTCGTTCTAACGAACGCTTCCGCTCGCGATCTACAAAGGTATGTAGATGCATCTCGTGACTCGTTGCTAGATGAACTCCTAGATGATCTTGGTGAAACGAATAGGAAAATTTTTGTTTTCTGCAACGTTCCCCAACACATTCTCCTAATGATGTGATCCCGTTAATCAAATGACAACTCATGCCTATGGTTAGGAAACATAACCATCTTTGATCAACGAGCTAGTCAAGTAGAGGCATACTAGTGACACTCTGTTTGTCTATGTATTCACACATGTATTATGTTTCCGGTTAATACAATTCTAGCATGAATAATAAACATTTATCATGATATAAGGAAATAAATAATAAATTTATTATTGCCTCTAGGGCATATTTCCTTCAGTATCCCACTTGCACTAGAGTCAATAATCTAGTTCACATCTCCATGTGATTTAACACCAATAGTTCACATCACCATGTGATTAACACCTATAGTTCACATCGACATGTGACCAACACCCAAAGGGTTTACTAGAGTCAATAATCTAGTTCACATCGCTATGTGATTAACACCCAAAGAGTACTAAGGTGTGATCATGTTTTGCTTGTGAGAGAAGTTTAGTCAACGGGTCTGCCACATTCAGATCCGTAAGTATTTTTCAAATTTCTATGTCAACAATGCTCTGGACGAAGATACTCTAGCTAATTGCTCCCACTTTAAATATGTATCCAGATTGAGATTTTGAGTCATCTGGATCAGTGTCAAAACTTGCATCGACGTAACCCTTTACGACGAACCTTTTGTCACCTCCATAATCGAGAAATATATCCTTATTCCACTAAGGATAATTTTGACCAATGTCCAGTGATCTACTCCTAGATCACTATTGTACTCCCTTGCCAAACTCAGGGCAGGGTATACGATAGGCCTGGTACACAGCATGGCATACTTTATAGAACCTATGGCTGAGGCATAGGGAATGACTTTCATTCTCTCTCTATCTTCTGCCATGGTCGGGCTTTGAGTATTACTCAATTTCACACCTTGTAACATAGGCAAGAACTCTTTCTTTGACTATTCCATTTTGAACTACTTCAAAAACTTGTTAAGGTATGTACTCATTGAAAACTTATCAAGCGTCTTGATCTATCTCTATAGATCTTGATGCTCAATATGTAAGCAGCTTCACTGAGGTCTTTCTTTGAAAAACTCCTTTCAAACACTCCTTTATGCTTTGCAGAATAATTCTACATTATTTCCGATCAACAATATGTCATACACATATACTTATCAGAAATGTTGTAGTGCTCCCACTCACTTTCTTGTAAATACAGGCTTCACCGCCATTCTGTATAAAAATATATGCTTTGATCAACTTATCAAAGCGTATATTCCAACTCCGAGATGCTTGCACCAGTCCATAGATGGATTGCTAGAGCTTGCATATTTTGTTAGTACCTTTAGGATTGACAAAACCTTCTAGTTGCATCATATACAACTCTTCTTTAATAAATCCATTAAAGAATGCAGTTTTGTTTATCCATTTGCCAGATTTCATAAAATGCGGCAATTTCTAACATGATTCGGACAGACTTAAGCATAGATACGAGTGAGAAACTCTCATCGTAGTCAACACCTTGAACTTGTCGAAAACCTTTTGCGACAATTCTAGCTTTGTAGGTAGTAACACTACTATCAGCGTCCGTCTTCCTCTTGAAGATCCATTTATTTTCAATTGCTTGCCGATCAACGGGCAAGTCAACCAAAGTCCACACTTTGTTCTCATACATGGATCCCATCTCAGATTTCATGGCTTATAGCCATTTTGCGGAATCTGGGCTCACCATCGCTTCTTCATAGTTCGTAGGTTCATCATGATCTAGTAGCATGACTTCCAGAACAGGATTACCGTACCACTCTAGTGTGGATCTTACTCTGGTTGATCTACGAGGTTCAGTAGTAACTTGATCTGAAGTTTCATGATCATTATCATTAGCTTCATCACTAATTGGTGTAGGTGTCACAGAAACCGGTTTCTGTGATGTACTACTTTCCAATAAGGGAGCAGCTACAGTTACCTCATCAAGTTCTACTTTTCTCCCACTCACTTCTTTCGAGAGAAACTCCCTCTCTAGAAAAACTCCAAATTTAGCAACAAAAGTCTTGCCTTCAGATCTGTGATAGAAGGTGTACCCAACAGTCTCCTTTGGGTATCCTATGAAGACACATTTCTCCGATTTGGGTTCAAGCTTATCAGGTTGAAGCTTTTTCACATAAGCATCGCAGCCCCAAACTTTCAGAAACGACAACTTTGGTTTCTTGCCAAACCACAGTTTATAAGGCATCGTCTCAACGGATTTCGATGGTGTCCTATTTAACGTGAATGCAGCCGTCTCTAAAGCATAACCCCAAAACGATAACGGCAAATCAGTAAGAGACATCATAGATCACACCATATCTAATAAAGTACGGTTATGACGTTCGGACACACCATTACACTGTGGTGTTCCAGGTGGCGTGAGTAGTGAAACTATTTCACATTGTTTTTAACTGAAGGCCAAACTCGTAACTCAAATATTTTACTTCTGCGATCATATCATAGAAACTTTTATTTTTGTTACGATGATTCTCCACTTCACTCTGAAATTCTTTGAACTTTTCAAATGTTTCAGACTTGTGTTTCATCAAGTAGATATACTCATATCTGCTCAAATCATCTGTGAAGATCAGAAAATAATGATACCTGCCACGAGCCTCAATATTCATCGGACCACATACATCAGTATGTATGATTTCCAACAAATATGTTGCTCGCTCCATTGTTCCGGAGAACGGAGTCTTAGTCATCTTGCCCATGAGGCATGGTTTGCAAGCATCAACTGATTCATAATCAAGTGATTCCAAAAGCCCATCAGCATGGATTTTCTTCATGCGCTTTACACCAATATGACCTAAACGGCAGTGCCACAAATAAGTTGCACCATCATTATTAAGTTTGCATCTTTTGGTTTCAATATTATGAATATGTGTATCACTACGATCGAGATCCAACGAACCATTTTCATTGGGTGTGTAACCATATAAGGTTTTATTCATGTAAACAGAACAACAACTTATTCTCTTACTTAAATGAATAATCGTATTGCAATAAACATGATCAAATCATATTCATGCTCAACGCAAACACCAAATAACACTTATTTAGGTTCAACACTAATCCCAAAAGTATAGGGAGTGTGCGATGATGATCATATCAATCTTGGAACCACTTCCAACACACATCGTCACTTCACCCTTAACTAGTCTATGTTCATTCTGAAACTCCCGTTGCGAGTTACTATACTTAGCAACTAAACCAGTATCAAATACCGAGGGGTTGCTACGAACACTAGTAAAATACACATCAATAATCTATATATCAAATATACCTTTGTTCACTTTGCCATCCTTCTTATCCACCAAATACTTGGGGCAGTTCCGCTTCAAGTGACCAGTCCCTTTGTAGTAGAAGCACTTAGTCTCAGGCTTAGGACCAAACTTGGGCTTCTTCACTTGAGCAGCAACTTGCTTGCCGTTCTTCTTGAAGTTCCCCTTCTTCCCTTTGCCCTTTTCTTGAAACTAGTGGTCTTGTCTACCATCAACACTTGATATTTTACTTGATTTCTACCTTCGTCAATTTCAGCATTACGAAGAGCTTGGGAATCGTTTTCGTTATCCCTTGCATATCATAGTTCATCACGAAGTTCTACTAACTTGGTGATGGTGACTAGAGAATTTTGTCAATCACTATTTTATCTGGAATATTAACTCCCACTTGATTCAAGCGATTGTAGTACCCAGACAATCTGAGCACATGCTCACTGCTTGAGCTATTCTCCTCCATCTTTTAGCTATAGAACTTGTTGGAGACTTCATATCTCTCAACTCGGGTATTTGCTTGAAATATTAACTTCAACTCCTGGAACATCTCATATGGTCCATGACGTTCAAAACGTGTTTGAAGTCCCGATTCTAAGACGTTTAAGCATGGTGCACTAAACTATCAAGTAGTCATCATATTGAGCTAGCCAAATGTTCATAACATCTACATCTGCTCCTGCAATAGGTTTGTCACCTAGCGGTGCATCAAAGACATAATTATTCTATGCAGCAATGAGGATAAACCTCAGATCACAGATCCAATCCGCATCATGCTACTAACATCTTTCAACTTAGTTTTCTCTAGGAACATATCAAAAATAAAACAGGGGAGCTAAACGTGAGCTATTGATCTACAACATAGATATGCTAATACTACCAGGACTAAGTTCATGATAAATTAAAGTTCAATTAATCATATTACTTAAGAACTCCCACTTAGATAGACATCCCTCTAATCCTCTAAGTGATCACGTGATCCAAATCAACTAAACCATGTCCGATCATCACGTGAGATGGAGTAGTTTCAATGGTGAACATCACTATATTGATCATATCTACTATATGATTCACGCTCGACCTTTCGGTCTCCGTGTTCCGAGGCCATATCTGTTATATGCTAGGCTCGTTAAGTTTAACCTGAGTATTCCGCGTGTGCAACTTTTTTTGCACCCGTTGTATTTGAACATAGAGCCTATCACACCCGATCATCACGTGGTGTCTCAGCACGAAGAACTTTCGCAACGGTGCATACTCAGGGAGAACACTTATACTTTGATAATTTAGTAAGGGATCATCTTATAATGCTACCATCAATCAAAGCAAGATAAGATGCATAAAAGATAAACATCACATGCAATCAATATAAGTGATATTATATGGCCATCATCATCTTGTACTTGTGATCTCCATCTTCGAAGTACCGTCATGATCACCATCGTCACCGGCGCGACACCTTTTATCTCCATCGTAGCATCGTTGTTGTCTCGCCAATCTTATGCTTCCACGACTATCGCTACCGCTTAGTGATAAAGTAAAGCATTACAGCGCGATTGCATTGCATACATTAAAGCGACAACCATATGGCTCCTGCCAGTTGCCGATAACTTGGTTACAAAACATGATCATCTCATACAATAAAATTCAGCATCATGTCTTGACCATATCACATCACAACATGCCCTGCAAAAACAAGTTAGACGTCTTCTACTTTGTTGTTGCAAGTTTTACATGACTGCTACGGGCTTAGCAAGAACCGTTCTTACCTACGCATCAAAACCACAACGATAGTTTGTCAAGTTGGTGCTGTTTTAACCTTCACAAGGACCGGGCGTAGCCATACTTGGTTCAACTAAAATTGGAGAAACTGTCACCCGCCAGCCACCTATGTGCAAAGCACGTCGGTAGAACCAGTCTCGCGTAAGCGTACGCGTAATGTCGGTCCGGGCCGCTTCATCCAACAATACCGCCGAACCAAAGTATGACATGCTGGTAAGCAGTATGACTTATATCGCCCACAACTCACTTGTGCTCTACTCGTGCACAACATCAATGCATAAAACCTAGGCTCGGATGCCACTGTTGGGGAACGTAGTAATTTCAAAAAAATTCCTACGCACATGCAAGATCATGGTGATGCATAGCAACGAGAGGGGAGAGTGTTGTCTACGTACCCTCGTAGACCGGCAACGGAAGCGTTGACACAACATAGAGTAAGTAGTCGTATGTCTTCCCGATCTGACCGATCCAAGTACCGAATGTACGGCACCTCCGAGTTCTGCACACGTTCAACTCAGTGACGTCCCTCGAGCTCCGATCTAGCAAAACGTTGAGGGAGAGTTTCGTCAGCACGACGGCGTGATGATGTTCTACCAACGCAAGGCTTCGCCTAAGCACCGCTACGATATGACCGAGGTGGAATATGGTGGAAGGGGGCACTGCACACGGCTAAGGAACGATCACGAGGATCAACTTGTGTGTCTATGGGGTGCCCCCACCAGGAGTAGGATTCCTCCCTTCCCTAGTTGGAGTAGGAGAGGAAGGGAAGGAGGAGTAGGAGAGAAGGAAAGGGGAGGCCGCACCCCCCAAACTTCCTCCAATTCGGCCTCCTGCCCAAAGGGGGCGCACCAGCCCCTTGTGGGCTGGTGTGCTTCCTTCTTATGGCCCATAAGGCCCATAACTTCTCCCGAGGGGTTCCGGTAACCTCCCGGTACTCCGGAAAAATGCCTGAACCACTCGCAACCCTTCCGATGTCCAAACATAGTCATCCAGTATATCAATCTTTACGTCTCGACCATTTCGAGACTCCTCGTCATGTCCCTGATCTCATCCGGGACTCCGAACAACCTTCGGTACATCAAAACACAAAAACTCTTATTACGATCGTCACCAAACTTTAAGCGTGCGGACCCTACGGGTTCGAGAACTATGTAGACATGACCAAGTGTCAATAACCAATAGAGGAACCTGGATGCTCATATTGGCTCCCACATATTCTACGAAGATCTTTATCGGTCAAACCGCATAACAACATACGTTGTTCCCTTTGTCATCGGTATGTTACTTGCCCGAGATTCGATCATCGGTATCTCAAAACCTAGTTCAATCCCGTTACCGGCAAGTCTCTTTACTCGTTCCGTAATACATCATCTCGCAACTAACTCATTAGTTGCAATGCTTGCAAGGCTTTAGGTGATGTGCATTACCGGGAGGGCCCAGAGATACCTCTCCGACAATCGGAGTGACAAATCCTAATCTCGAAATACGCCAACCCAACAAGTACCTTCGGAGACACCTGTAGAGCACCTTTATAACCACCCAGTTACGTTGTGACGTTTGGTAGCACACAAAGTGTTCCTCTGGTAAATGGGAGTTGCATAATCTCATAGTCATAGGAACATGTATAAGTCATGAAGAAAGCAATAGCAACAAACTAAACGATCAAGTGCTATGCTAACGGAATGGGTCAAGTCAATCACATCATTCTCCTAATGATGTGATCCCGTTAATCAAATGACAACTCATGCCTAGGGTTAGGAAACATAACCATCTTTGATCAACGAGCTAGTCAAGTAGAGGCATACTACTGACACTCTGTTTGTCTATGTATTCACACATGTATTATGTTTCCGGTTAATACAATTCTAGCATGAATAATAAAAATTTATCATGATATAAGGAAATAAATAATAACTTTATTATTGCCTCTAGGGCATATTACCTTCAGAAGTATTATTATTTTCTATGTCAATATAAACTTTTGTCTTGGATCTTTCTAATCTGAATATTCATACCAAAATTCAGAAGATTTGCATTGAAATTATGCCAAGTAGCACTCCGCATCAAAAATTCTCTTTTTATCATTTACCTACTCGAGGACGAGTAGGAATTAAGCTTGGGGATGCCTGATACGTCTCCAACGTATCTATAATTTTTGATTGATCCATCCTATATTATCTACTGTTTTGGACTATATTGGGCTTTATTTTCCACTTTTATATTATTTTTGGGACAAACCAATTAACCGGAGGCCCAGCCCAGAATTGTTGTTTTTGCCTATTTTAGTGTTTCGGATAAACAGAATATCAAACGGAGTCCAAACAAAATAAAATCTTCGGAAACGTGATTTTCTCACCGAACGTGATCCAGGAGACTTGGACCCTACTGCAAGGGATCAAAGAGGTGGTCACAAGGGTGGGGGCGCCCCCCCTAGGGCGCGCCCCCTGCCTCGTGGGCCCCTCGGTGCCCCACCGACGTACTCCTTCCTCCTATATATACACACGTACCCCCAAACGATTAGAACAGGAGCCAAAAACCTAATCCCACCGCCACAACTCTGTGTATCCACGAGATCCCATCTTGGGGCCTGTTCCGGAGCTCCGCCGGAAGAGGGCCATCATCACGGAGGGCTTCTACATCATCATAACCCCTTCGATGAAGTGTGAGTAGTTTACCTCAGACCTTCGGGTCCATAGTTAGTAGCTAGATGGCTTCTTCTCTCTCTTTGAACCTCAATACAAAGTTCTCCCCCTCTCTTGTGGAGATTTATTCGATGTAATCTTCTTTTTGCGGTGTGTTTGTTGAGACCGATGAATTGTGGGTTTATGATCAAGTCTATCTATGAATAATATTTGAATCTTCTATGAATTCTTTTATGCATGATTGGTTATCTTTTCAAGTCTCTTTGAATTATCCGTTTGGTTTGGCCAACTAGATTGGTAGTTCTTGCCATGGGAGAAGTGCTTAGCTTTGGGTTCGATCTTGCGGTGTCCTTACCCAGTGACAGAAGGGGCAGCAAGGCACGTATTGTATCGTTGCCATCGAGGATAACAAGATGGGGTTTATTTCATATTGCATGAATTTATCTCTCTACATCATGTCATCTTGCTTAAGGCGTTACTCTGTTTTTAACTTAATACTCTAGATGCATGCTGGATAGCGGTCGATGAGTGGAGTAATAGTAGTAGATGCAGAATCGTTTCGGTCTACTTGTCACGGACGTGATGCCTATATACATGATCATGCCTAGATATTCTCATAATTATGCTCAATTCTATCAATTGCTCAACAGTAATTTGTTCACCCACCATAGAATACTTATGCTCTTGAGAGAAGCCACTAGTGAAACCTATGGCCCCGGGTCTATTCTCATCATATCAATCTCCATCACTTTTATATTGTTTTGCTATTTACTTTGCTTTTCCTTTTTACTTTGCATCTTTATATCAAAAATACCAAAAAAATTCTATCTATCAGATCTCACTCTCGTAAGTGACTGTGAAGGGCTTGACAACCCCTAACCGCGTTGGTTGCGAGTAGCTATCGTTTTGTGCAGGTACGAGAGACTTGAGCGTGGGCTCCTACTGGATTGATACCTTGGTTCTCAAAAACTGAGGGAAATACTTACGCTACTCTACTGCATCATCCCTTCCTCTTCGGGGAAAACCAACGGAAGCTCAAGACGTAGCACTGAGGAGAAGAACAAGGCCCCAGTGCCTCAAGTTGCTGAAGAAGAAGATGATTCTGTCGTGTTGAGAAAGTTGAAGCCCAAAATTCCAGATCACAATGATGCTCACCAAGTTGCAGAGAACATGAAAATCAGGAAGGATTCAGGTTTAAGGCTATGGAGAGAGTCTGATCCATATGCCACCAGGAGAAGGACTGATACGTCTCCAACGTATCTACTTTTCCAAACACTTTTTCCCTTGTTTTGGACTCTAACTTGCATGATTTGAATGGAACTAACCCAGACTGATGCTGTTTTCAGCAGAATTACCCTGGTGTTATTTATGTGCAGGAACAAACGTTCTCAGAATGACCTGAAACTTCATGAAGCGACTTTTCAGAAAATATGGAAAATACCTACAAAAGATGAAGGCCAGGGGCCACCACCTCTCCACGAGGGTGGGGGCCGCGCCCCCCCTACCTCGTGGCCCCCCTGTTGCCTCTCCGACTCCAACTCCAACTCCATATATTGTGTTTCAAGGAGAAAAAAATCAGAGAGAAGAAATCATCACTTTTTACGGTATGGAGCCGGCGCCAAGCCCTAAAACCTCTCGGGAGGGCTGATCTGGAGTCCGTTCGGGGCTCCGGAGAGGGGAATCCGTCGCCATCATCGTCATCAACCATCCTCCATCACCAATTTCATGATGCTCACCGCCATGCGTGAGTAATTCCATTGTAGGCATGCTGGACAGTGATGGGTTGGATGGGATCTATCATGTAATCGAGTTAGTTTTGTTAGGGTTTGATCCCTAGTGTCCACTATGTTCTGAGATTGATGTTGCTATGACTTTGTTATGCTTTATGCTTGTCACTAGGGCTCGAGTGCCATGATTTCAGATATGAACCTATTATGTTTTCATCAATATATGAGTGTTCTTGATCCTATCTTGCAAGTCTATAGTCACCTATTATGTGTTACGATCCGTTAACCCCGAAGTGAAAATAATCGGGATACTTACCGGTAATGACCGTAGTTTGAGGAGTTCATGTATTCACTATGTGTTAATGCTTTGTTCTGGTTCTCTATTAAAAGGAGGCCTTAATATCCCTTAGTTTCCATAAGGACCCCGCTGCCACGGGAGGGTAGGACAAAAGATGTTATGCAAGTTCTTTTCCATAAGCACGTATGACTATATTCGGAATACATGCCTACATTACATTGACGAACTGGAGCTAGTTCTATGTCACCCTAGGTTATGACTATTACATGATGAACCGCATCCGGCATAATTCTCCATCACCGATCCATTGCCTACGAGCTTTCCATATATTGTTCTTCGCTTATTTACTTTCCCGTTGCTATTGCTATCATCACTACAAAATACTAAAAACATTACTTTTACTACTGTTACCTTTTGTTACCGTTACCACTACTATCATATTATTTTGCTACTAAATACTTTGTTGCAGATACTAAGTTTCTAGGTGTGGTTGAATTGACAACTCAGTTGCTAATACTTGAGAGTATTCTTTGGCTCCCCTTGTGTCGAATCAATAAATTTGGGTTGAATACTTTACCCTCGAAAACTGTTGCGATCCCCTATACTTGCGAGTTATCAAGACTATTTTCTGGCGCCGTTGCCGGGGAGCATAGCTCTATTCTTTGAGTCACTTGGGATATATATCTGCTTATCATTATGAAGAACTTGAGAGATCCAAAAACCAAGATCTATCCCTCAACTACGAGGGGAGGTAAGGAACTGCCATCTAGCTCTGCACTTGATTCACCTTCTGTTTTGAGTAAGCTTGCGACACCTACACCTGCCTCTGCTATTCGTTCTGATATGTCAGATGTTATATTATTGATGATGCCACTTCTTCTATGCATGATACTTATGATGAAACTACCTCTATGCCTGATACTACTATGCCACTTGGTGATTTTCTTGATGAACAACTTGCTAGGGCTAGAGAAATTGAAAATATTGAATCTGATGATAGTGATGAAAGTGATGATGAAGAATCACTTGTTATTCCTAAGGGTTATGTTTTTGATTAAGAAGCTTATTTAGCTATTCTAGCTTGCAAAAATAGAATTGAACTCAAAAGGTTATTAGCTAAATGGAGTAAGCAATCTCTAAATGCTAGAATGAAACCTGACCCTTCTTTTGCTACTTCACCTATCTTTGTTACTGATAAGGATTATGAATTATCTGTTGATCCTGATATAATTACTTTGGTTGAATCTGATTCTTTTCATGGTTATGAATCTGAAACTGTTGTGGCACATCTTACTAAATTGAATGATATAGCCACCCTGTTCACTAAAGATGAGAGAACTCATTACTTTTACATCCTTAAAATATTTCCGTTCTCATTAAAGGGTGATGCTAAGATCTAGTTTAATTCTCTTGATCCTAGTTGTGTGCGTAGTCCCCAGGATATGATTTATTACTTCTCTGCTAAATATTTCCATGCTCATAAGAAACAAGCTGCTTTAAGGGATATATATAATTTTGTGCAAATTGAAGAAGAGAGTCTCCCACAAGCTTGGGGGAGGCTTCTCCAATTACTTAATGCTTTTTCTGATCATCCTC
The DNA here is from genome assembly GCA_034509565.1 of Triticum monococcum. NCBI lineage: Eukaryota > Viridiplantae > Streptophyta > Magnoliopsida > Poales > Poaceae > Triticum > Triticum monococcum. Next base: position 707,147,880 of record CM067847.1, read on the forward strand.
TTAAGAAAAATGTAATACTTGATATCTTTTATAATGGACTAACCGATGCCTCCAGAGATTACCTGGATAGTTGTGATGGTTCTGTTTTTAGGGAAAGAACACCGGATGAAGCTGAAATTCTATTGAATAATATGTTGACAAATGAAAATAATTGGAAACCTCCAGAGCCAATTACTGAGCCTATTCCTAAACCAACTCCGAAGAAGAGGGGTATTCTATTTCTCAGTCCTGAAGATATGCAAGAGGCAAAGAAATCTATGAAAGAGAAAGGTATTAAAGCTGAAGATGTTAAGAATTTACCTCCTATTGAAGAAATACATGGTCTTAATTTACCGCCTGTTGAAGAAACATATGATCTTAATCCTTTACCTATTGAAGAAGCTCATGGTCTTGATAACCCGACACAGGTAGTAAAGGTAAATTCTCTCTATAGATATGATTTTGATAAATTTATGGCTAAGCAAGAAGACTTTAATGCTTATTTTGCTAGACAACTGAAATACAATTCAAATATGCTTGAACACTTTGGTGATTATATGGCTAATGTTAAAGGTGAACTTAAACTTATTAGTAAACATGCTTCTATGGTTACCACTCAAGTAGAACAAGTACTTAAAGCTCAAAATGATTTGCTCAATGAATTGAATAGTAAAGATAATGATAATGTTGTTAGAGTGGCTACTAGAACTGGTAGAATGACTCAGGAACCTTTGTATCCTAAAGGCCACCCTAAGAGAAATGAGCAAGATTCTCAGAGAAATAATATAGATGTACCTAGTTCTTCTAAAAAGAAGAAAAAGAAAAATGATAGGACTTTGCATGCTTCTAGTGTACCTATTACTGAAACACCTGAGAATCCAAATGATATTTCTATTTCTGTTGTTGAAACTCAATCTGGTACTGAACCTGAAACTAGTGATAATATTAATGATAATGTTCATAATGATGCTCAACCTAGTAATTATAATGACATAGAAATTGAACCTGCTATTGATCTTGATAACCCACAATCAAAGAATCAACGTTATGATAAAAAAGACTTTGTTGCTAGCAAACATGGTAAAGAAAGAGAGCCTTGGGTTCAGAAAACCATGCCTTTTCCTCCCAAACCATCCAAGAAAAAGGATGATGAGGATTTTGAGCGCTTTGCTAAAATGATTAGACCTATCTTTTTGCGTATGCGATTAACTGATATGCTCAAAACCAATCCTTATGCTAAGTACATGAAAGATATTATTACAAATAAAAGAAAGATACTGGAAGCTGAAATCTTCACAATGCTTGCTAATTATACTTTTAAGGGAGGAATATCAAAGAAACTTGGAGATCCAGGAGTACCAACTATACCATGCTCCATTAAAAGAAACTATGTTAAAACTGCTTTATGTGATCTTGGAGCCGGTGTTAGTGTTATGCCTCTCTCTTTATATCGTAGACTTGATTTGAATAAGTTCACACCTACTGAAATATCTTTGCAAATGACTGATAAATCAACTGCTATACCTGTCGATATTTGTGAGGATGTGCGTGTTGTAGTTGCAATCGTTACTATTTTAACGGACTTTGTTATTCTTGATATTCCCTAGGACGATAGTATGTCTATTATTCCTGGAAGACCCTTTTTGAATACTGCAGGGGCTGTTATTGCTTGCACTAAAGGCAATGTCACTTTTCATGTTAATGGTAATGAGCATATGGTACACTTTCCGAGGAAACAACCTCAAGTTCACATTATCAATTCTATTGGAAAAATTCCATCGATTATATTTGGAGGTTTTGAATTTCCTCTTCCTACTATCAAGAATAAATATGATATTCTTATTATTGGGGATGTGCATATCCCCGTTGAGGTAACATAGTGTTATTCAAAATTTCTTCGGTTCCATGTTAATCGGAATGAGTTCGTTAACAAGACTTGATCAACCTTGTTAGTGGGTTCCTTTTGATGATCATGAGATGGATGAAACTAGAAGGCACAAAATTCTGTACCCCACTTTTACTTTCTGTTATTTACATTAAATAAAATAAAAATAAATATTTTTCTGTCTGTTATCTGATTATCCGTGCAATATAAAAATACCTCAAAAATAAAAGTTCTCCAAATGCCCTGAAATTTAAATATGATTTTTTCCAGAATATTTCAGAATATTTGGCACAAAGAACACAACAGGGGGGCAACCACCTGCCGACGAGGGTGGAGGGCGCGCCCTACCCCCCTGGGCGCGCCCCCCTGCCTCGTGGGCCCATGGTGGCCCTCCTCCACTTATCCTTTCACCCACACACTCCTTCTTCCTCCCCCAAACACGAGTATCCAGCTCAAACCGAGTCCAAGCTCATTTTGCTACCATTTTCGATGTCCTTGCTCAAAGCACCTCTCACAAAACTGTTTGGGGAGATTGTTCCTTGGTATGTGACTCCTCCATTGGTCCAATTAGTTTTTGTTCTAGTGCTTTATTCATTGCAAAATTTTGCTGCTTAGGTAACCCTGTTCTTAAGCTTGCATGTCAATTTTATATGGTTCCAAGTAGTATTGATGCATAATATAGGCTCTAGGCACTTGTAGGAATAGTTGCTATCAATATTATTGAGTTTGGTTTACTTTTATTTTGAAGTTACTAAAATTTTCAGAATTTTTCAGAGGAAGAAATATGCTTAGGAAAATGTTCCAAGGTGCTTCTTCAAGGAAGCAAGGACCCATGCTTGCAATGCGTGATGCTGATGACGAGCCACCAAGAGACGCTCCAGTGCGTCCTTGTGAATGGCCTTCTGAGAAATTTATGGATCGAGCAGGAATTAAGGAATAATTCAATGCATATTTGCGTAACGTTGATCTCGTGAGCTTCGAGGAAGAGAAGTGCAGCCAGTATCATAACCTCACCAGTACCTTTGTGAGGAGGTTTGAATTTTCAACTTCACGTAATTCTCCAACTGTCCTGTTTGATCTTTATGATAATTCTTACACTATGGACTTAGAGGATTTTACCACTGCATGCAAACTTCCACAATGGGTAGTATAAGGCATCCTCGCAAATCTGAATTTAGTGATTTTCTTGCTAGCATAACTGTGGGAGAATCTAGAGATATTATATAAGCTACCATAGAGAGCATTCACTTTCCTGCTATACATTACTTTGCTCTCTTCATAGGTAGATGCATTAATGGTAAAGATGAGGCATGTCACACGTGTGTCCCTGACCTCAGTATTCTTAGGAGTGTTGTGTTAGGAGACAAATTTGGGGGCCATTGTTGCACATAGGTTGCATCTTAATAGATTTAATGGAGATTTCTTTGGTGGAATTTATGCAACCCGCATAGCTAATTTTCTTGGTGTAGCCATACACGAAGATGATATTGAATTACCTCCTGTTTATCTAGATTTTAATGTGTAACGCCCTCGATGCGGCTATATCTCGTACGTGTCGAAGCACGACTTAGAGGCATAACCGCATTGAAAGCAATGTCGCAAGTGAGGTAATCTTCGCAAACAACCCATGTAATATAATAAGGTAAAAGAAACATAGTTGGCTTACAGTCGCCACTTCACACAATTACATGAATAAAGCATTACATCATCCAAATACAATCAAGGTCCGTCTATGAAACCAAAATAAAAGAAGACTACCCCAAATGCTACACAGATCCCCGATCGACCCCAACTGGGCTCCACTACTGATCGACTAGAATGAAACAACATAAAGAACAACATCTTCATCGAGCTCCTCCTTGAGCTTGGTTGCGTCACCTATACGGTTTCATCGACACCTGCAAACTAGTTTTGGAAGTATCTGTGAGTCACGGGGACTCAGCAATCTCACACCCTCGCGATCAAGACTATTTAAGCTTATGGGTAAGGTAAAGGTATGAGGTGGAGCTGCAGTAAGCGACTAGCATATATGGTGGCTAACATACGCAAATGAGAGCGAGAAGAGGAGGCAAAAGCACGGTCGAACAACTATGACCAAGAAGTGATCCTAGAACAACCTACGTCAAGCATAACTCCAACACCGTGTTCACTTCCCGGACCCCGCCGGAAAGAGACCATCACGGTTACACACGCGGTTGATGTATTTTAATTAAGGTCAACTTCAGGTTTTCTACAACCGGACATTAACAAATTCCCATCTGCCCATAACCGCAGGCACGGGTTTCGAAAGTTCAAATCCCTGCAGGGGTGTCCCAACTTAGCCCATCACAAGCTCTCATGGTCAATGAAGGATATTCCTTCTAGCGGGAAGACCCGATCAGACTCGGAATCCCGGTTACAAGACATTTCAACAATGGTAAAACAACACCAGCAAAGCCACCCGAATGTGTTGACAAATCCTGATAGGAGCTGCACATATCTCGTTCTCAGGGCACACCGGATTGTCCAAACTTCCGGTAGGCCAGCCCAGAGTTGCCCCTAGTGGCCACCGGCGGCTGACAAGGTGGACCAACAGTCAGAGGAGCACTGGCCCGGGGGGGTTAAAATAATGATGACCCTCGAGAGCGCGACTCCCAAGGGAAAAGAAAAGGCTAGGTGGCGAATGGTAAAACCAAGGTTGGGCCTTGTTGGAGGAGTTTTATTCAAAGCTAACTGTCAAGGGGTTCCCATTATAACCCAACCGCGTAAGGAACGCAAAATCCGGGAACATAACACCGATATGACGAAAACTAGGGCAGCAAGAGTGGAACAAAACACCAGGCATAAGGCCGAGCCTTCCACCCTTTACCAAGTATATAGATGCATTAATTAAATAAGATATATTGTGATATCCCAACAAAATATCCATGTTCCAACATGGAACAAGCTCCAATCTTCACCTGCAACTAACAACGCTATAAGAGGGGCTGAGCAAAGCGGTAACATAGCCAAACAACGGTTTGCTAGGACAAGGTGGGTTAGAGGCTTGGTTCAACAATATGGGAGGCATGATAAGCAAGTGGTAGGTATCGCAACATAGGCATAGCGAAAGAGCGAGCAACTAGCAAGCAAAGATAGAAGTGATTTCGAGGGTATGGTCATCTTGCCTGAAATCTCGCAAGGAAGAAGGACGAGTCCATGAAGAAGACAAATGGACATAGACGAACGGGTCCTCACAAATGCGACGTTACCAGAACTAACCCGAAGAAGCAACACCGGAAAGAAGCACACAACATAGTAAACAAACCACACATGAACATGGTATGATATGCGGGATGCGGTATGCGGTGCATATACATGATTTGGAAAGGAATGATTGAACCTGGCCTCAACTTTGAAAACCAAGAGTTCCACTGGAAAGGTGAGGTGATTTCGGTTGAAATCGATATAAAGATCACCGGAATCGGATGCATGGTTTGGAAATGGCAAGCAAAACAAATATGGCACCGGTCTGCGATAATCAGCAAGTGACCAACTAAATGCAACAAGATAAATATGCTACAACACTCAAACATGGCAACAAAATACATGGAAGGGATCCACTCAAGATGCTTGAAAAAAGATGAACACTGAGCTATGGCTAATTCATCCAATAACAGGTACAAACAAGCATGGCAAAAGAGCAAATGATAACAGGTTCCAGACTTAGTGAAATTAACACAAGTCTGGAATTTATCATTAGGAAGCACACTTTGGAGCATGAAAACTATATGCTACAGGAACTTAACATGGCAAATCAAGGCATGGCATGAAGCTACTCAAAGCACTTAACAAAAGTCCCTTAGTGACCTTGAGCCAAAAGGGATCAGAAAATACAATTGCAAGCATGTGAACATGGCAAAAACATAAACAGATTCAGACTTGGTGAAAAACTGGAGCAGGCAAATCAGTTAACGAGTAGGCATGTTTATGAGCTCGATGCACTCACTATAGAGCATGGCATGACAAACTAAGCATACACCCATCAAGAATACATGGCATAGGAGCTAGACATGGCAAGAACAACATCATAGCATGCACGGATCAATAGCAACATCCTTGGCAAAATCGCTAACAAGTCAACAATCTGCCAGGATTCACGATATAGCAAAAGTAGAGCTTGATTGACTCAAGCTAGGGTGCTCCATAATTGCAAACAAAGACATGGATGGACAGAGCACCACAAAGTTAACAAATCATCCTTACTGATCATCCTCAAAAGAGGCACGGATCACTAGGAAACAACATGAACATATGGCATAACAACAACATCAGGACAAGGACTTAGTGAAATTCTAAGTCCCTGAAATCAGCATTAATGATTACGCTACTTTGCAAGCTTGTGCTAGTCACCACATAGATCAGAAAAATACATGGTAAGCACCCCTGTAAAGATGGCATGGCATATAACAAAACACATGTAGAGCTCAGCAGCATAGCATGCACACATTAATCATGGAAAAAATGACAAAATGCCATTTGCTGAAACAGATCTGACAAATTCACCACATAGCCCTCTTCCAACAGCATTTCTGGCATCAAGATGAGCTCAAATGAAAATAATGCAATGAGATGGAATGATGTACTCATCGAGACAAACATTTTGATATGCTACACGCGTAAAACGGAGCTACGGATGCAAAGTTATGACATGATGAACATGGGCATATGAATCTGGAAATTTCGGGGACGACAAGATCCGAGACGACGAGATCCGGATTGGGCGAGGGTGCGTTTGGTTCGGGGGGAGTGGTGGATCTCATCCCACTCCCCGGATCCGACCGGACTTTGAACTCCGGCGAGGCGGATCTTCTCCGGCGAGGCGAGGGCGAGAAAGGATGGCGGCGGGGCGGCGCTTGCGCCGGCGATGCGGTGGCGGGAGATGGCGGCGGTCGACGCCGGCGAACGGAGGCGGTGGCCGGGTGGCGTGCCGCGACGGACGGCGTCGGCCGGCGAGCTCGGGTGGCGCGGCGTTGCACGGTGGCGGCGGAGCAAGGCGCGGCGGCGGAGAAGCAGCGGCGCGGCGGCGGAGATCCGGTGGCGCGGAGCAACTCTGGCGACCGGACGCGAAGAAGACGGCGGGGCGGACGGCGCGGCTCGGTCAGGAGGGCGGCGCGGCGGATCCGGGCCGGGCGGGCCGGATCTGGGTGTCTCGGGCCCGGTGGCGAGGGAACGGCGGCGGCGACAGGTGGCGGCCCCTCATTGGGCGTGGGTGGACACTTGTCGGCTCCGGATTGGGCGAAGGCGGCGGCGTACATGTCCGGGCGGTGGGAAATTTGTCCGGCGGCGCGGAGAGGAGAGATCTAGGGTTTGTACCGCGGAATTTTTGGGGGAGGCCACATATTTATAGGTAGAGAGAGCTAGGAGAGTCCAAATGAGGTGCGGTTTTCGGCCACGCGATCATGATCGAACGACCAAGATGATGGAGGAGGTTTTGGTGGGTTTTGGGCCACTTTGAAGAGGTGTTGGGCTGCAACACAAACGAGGCCTTTTCGGTCCCTCGGTTAACCGTTGGAGTATCAAACGAAGTCCAAATGGCACGACACTTGACAGGCGGTCTACCGGTAGTAAACCAAGGCCGCATGACAAGTCTTGATCCAATCCGAAAACGTTTAACCCCCACACACGAAAAGAGGTAGAAAGGGACACCGGATGACATAGGAGCGCCGGAATGCAAAACGGACAACGGGGAAAATGCTCGGATACATGAGACGAACATGTATGCAAATGAAATGCACATGATGACAGGATATGCAATGCATGACACACAAGAAATGACAAGGCAACAATAGCGAATAACTGGAAGACACCTGGCACATCGGTCTCGGGGCGTTACATAATGCTATGGTTCACCACCAGTTCGTCGAGAGGAACGAATCACCTCTCCAGTATCGACTAATCTTTGACAGACGTCGTGCTGTCCGTATTACTCTCCCTGCTCCTGCCTTCTTTGATTATCAGGCAAGAGGAAGATACACTATTACCAAAAAGGAGGCAGATGAGTACGAGAGGAGAGAGGAGGCCGCTCGTCGCCACGCTGCAGCTCAGCAGGCGATAGCCGCTGCATCGCAGTACGACCCCAACTATTATTATGGATATCCGCTAGGCCAGCCGTGGCCATAGACCAACTTAGGCCAAAAGCATAAGCTTGGGGGAGTACGTATTTCCCACTGACCTTACATTTATGTTCACACACTCATTGCTAGATGTCGGTGCTCATACTTTTTCATTGTATCATCCATGCTAGTTTATTTTCCTTTTTTATGCTTTCTTCTTGTGTGTTTAATAAACCTTAAGAAAAACTAAAAAAATAGTTGTGGCTTTTAGTTAGTTTACTTTTCATGCTTGTAGTAGTAATTAAAAAGAAAACCCAAAAATATTTCTTGTTCTTCTTTTGCTTGTTGGGAGCTTTCCCGTGTAAATAGTTTTATTTCTTTTCTTTTTTTGGGGGGTCGATAGGAGAAGACCATAATTAAATTGTTGAAGTGACTCTTATATGCATTATTGTTTATCTGACAAAAGAGCCCATACTACCTTGTCTTCTCCTGTTTATTGAATGCCTGCAGATTCCAGCTTAGTCCAATGCACATGCACTATTATTATTATTCACATCGTTCGGTCGTGCAAGTGAAAGGCAATTATGATGATATATGATGGACTGGCTGAGATAAGAAAAGCTGGTATGAACTCGACCTCTTTTGTTTTTGTAAATATGATTAGGTCATCGTTCCTGATTCAGCCTATTTTGAATAAACATGTTTGCAATGACAATTAGAGATCATAGTTTCTTGTGCCATGCTTGATTAGATATGAGTTATAATGGTTTACCTTGCGTGCCAACATGCTATTGAGATAGTTATGATGTGGTATGATAGGGTGGTATCCTCATCTGAATGATTTAAGTGACTTAACTTGGCGCATGTTCACGCATGTAGTTGAAACAAAATCAACATAGCCTTCACAATATTTATGTTCATGGTGGATTATATCCTACTCATGCTTGCACTCGGTATTGATTAATTTTAATGCATGTTCATGACTGTTGTTGCTCTCTAGCTGGTCGCTCCCCAGTCTTTTGCTAGCCTTCACCTGTACTAAGCGGGAATACTTCTTGTGCATCCAATCCCTTAAACCCCAAAGTTATTCCACATGAGTCCACTATACCTACCTATATACGTTATCTACCTGCCGTTCCAAGTAAATTTGTATGTGCCAAACTCTAAACCTTCAAATAAATATCCTGTTTTGTATGCTCGAATAGCTCATGTATCAACTAGGGCTGTCCGTATCTTCCATGTTAGGCGGGTTATTCTCAAGAGGAGTGGACTCCGCTCCTCACTCACGAGATAAATGGCTGGTCACCGGGATGCCCAGTCCCATGCTTTATGCAAACTAAATCGAAATAATTGCAAACAAAACTCCCCATGGGACTCTTGTTAGTTGGAGGCACTCGTTGTTTCGAGCAATCCATGGATTGATGCTTGTTGGTGGAAGGGGGAGTATAAATTTTACCATTCTGTTTGGGAACCGCCTATAATGTGTGTAGCATGGAAGATATCGCCATCTCTTGGTTGCTATGTTGACAATGAAAGTATACCGCTCAAAATATTATTCACCTCTATTTCAAAACCGAGCTCTGGCACCTCTACAAATCCATGCTTCCCTCTGCGAAGGGCCTATCTATTTACTTTTATGCTGAGTCATCATCCTCTTATTAAAAAGCACCAGTTAGAGAACACCACTGTCATTTGCATTCATTACTGTTAGTTTACATTGAGTATGACTTGACTGGATCTCTTTTACCATGAATTACAATGTCTAGTCAGTCCTTGGTCTTTAAAGGTGCTTTGCATTTATGTTTTGCGATCTCAGAAAGGGCTAGCGAGATACCACCTTGTTATATCATATTATGGTTGTTTTGAGAAAGTGTTGTCCTCCGAGATTTATTATTATGGCTCGCTAGTTGATTATGCCATTGATATGAGTAAACTTGAGACCTATGCGTTATTGCAAATGTGGCTAGTTATAATCTTTGCTGAAAACTTGAATGCTGGCTCTACATATTTACAACAACAAGAGCAAACAGAGTTTGTAAAAGTTCCTCTTTATCACTTTCAGTTTGTCAACTGAATTGCTTGAGAACAAGCAAAGGTTTAAGCTTGGGGGAGTTGATAAGTCTCCAACATATCTACTTTTCCAAACACTTTTGCCCTTGTTTTGGACTCTAACTTGCATGATTTGAATGGAACTAACCCAGACTGACGCTGTTTTCAGCAGAATTACCATGGTGTTATTTATGTGCAGGAACAAACGTTCTCGGAATGACCTGAAACATCACAGAGCGACTTTTCAGAAAATTTAAAAAATACCTGCAAAAGATGAAGGCCAGGGGCCCACCACCTCTCCACGAGGATGGGGGGGGGGGCGCGCCCCCTACCTCGTGGGCCCCCTGTTGCCTATCCGACTCCAACTCCAACTCCATATATTAAGTTTCGGGGATAAAAAATCATAGAAAATAAATCATCACGTTTTACGATCCGGAGCCGCCGCCAAGCCCTAAAACCTCCCGGGAGGGCTGATATGGAGTCCGTTCGGGGCTCCGGAGAGGGGAATCTGTCGCCATCGTCATCATCAACCATCCTCCATCACCAATTTCATGATGCTCACCGCCGTGCGTGAGTAATTCCATCGTAGGCTTGCTGGACGGTGATGGGTTGGATGGGATCTATCATGTAATCGAGTTAGTTTTGTTAGGGTTTGATCCCTAGTGTCCACTATGTTGTGAGATTGATGTTGCTATGACTTTGCTATGCTTAATGCTTGTCACTAGGGCCCGAGTGACATGATTTCAGATCTGAACCTATTATGTTTTCATCAATATATGAGTGTTCTTGATCCTATCTTGAAAGTCTATAGTCACCTATTATGTGTTATGATCCGTTAACCCCGAAGTGACAATAATCGGGATACTTACCGGTGATGACCGTAGTTTCAGGAGTTCATGTATTCACTATGTGTTAATGCTTTGTTCCGGTTCTCTATTAAAAGGAGGCCTTAATATCCCTTAGTTTCCGTAAGGACCCCGCTGCCACGGGAGGGTAGGACAAAAGACGTTATGCAAGTTCTTTTCCATAAGCATGTATGACTATATTCGGAATACATGCCTACATTACATTAACTAACTGGAGCTAGTTCTGTGTCACCCTAGGTTATGACTGTTACATGATGAACCGCATCCGGCATAATTCTCCATCACCGATCCATTGCCTACGAGCTTTCCATACATTGTTCTTCGCCTATTTACTTTCCCGTTGCTATTGCTATCATCACTACAAAATACCAAAAACATTACTTTTAATACTGTTACCTTTCGTTACCATTACCACTACTATCATATTATTTTGCTACTAAATACTTTGCTGCAGATACTAAGTTTCCAGGTGTGGTTGAATTGACAACTCAGCTGCTAATACTTGAGAGTATTCTTTGGCTCCCCTTGTGTCGAATCAATAAATTTGGGTTGAATACTTTACCCTTGAAAACTTTTGCGATCCCCTATACTTGTGGGTTATCAATGACTGATGTGGACTATAGGTTCCATACAAAGGAACAGCAGGACTTCTATGAGACTATCTTACTTGACAAGAAGCCCATAGTGTGTGACATGAGATGGGTTGATTGGAAATTCATTGAGGAAAATAAGGATCACTTCCCTGGGGTATATGACAGCTTCAAGGCATGTGGAGTCGATGAGTTTGTGGCTCAGAAGCTCACAAAGTGGAATGATGAGCTCACTATGCAGTTCTACTCCACGGCTCATTTCTACCCAGATGGAAGGATCGTCTGGATGTCTGAAGGTACGAGGTACCAGTCAACGGTTGAAGAATGGGCAAAACTGATCAATGCTCCTAAGGAGAGTGAACATGACTTGGATGTCTATGCCAAGAAGAGGAAGAAGGATCACAACACCATGGCACATATGTATAAAGAGATCCTAGATGCTGCTCTTGAGACACACAAGTTTGGATCAGTACATTACCTTCTGTCAGGCTTGCCAACAATCAACTGGATCCTCAGGCACACTCTTCTGCCAAAGTCAGGTGCTCACAAGATGATCAGAGGTCATGCAATTAACTTGCTTCACATATTTGATGTGCCTCAAAAGTTCAAAGTCATGAGCCTAATTGTGGAAACCATTAAGAGAACAGCTGCAGATCAGAAGAGGAGTTGCGGGTATGCCCCACAGATCCAGGAGCTAATCAGCTCCAAGATGGGCACTGGCACATATTTCCTGGACAAGGAACACACGCCCATCTAGCCAGATTTTGAGGACAACACCGTGGTGATGGATGAAAATGAACCATCTTCCGTGCAAGCACAAGCCAAGAGGGAGAAGGCAAGGGCTGAAAAGGCTGCAAAGATGCCAACCACTGATGAGGCATCTTAGTATCTTCTAAAGAGCAAGCAAGATCAGCTTGGCTACTTGATTTCCTCCACTCTGAGGATTGAGAAGGGATTGGCTACCCTGACTCAAAACCAGGAGAGCTTGGAGAGGATCATGGAGCAGAAGTTCTATGACTTAGATGTGAAGGTCACTGAGATCCAGTCCGTTGTTGAGCAACTTCAGGATGAAGTGCAGGAGAAGAAGGGCAAGTCTCCCACTGATGCTTTTGCTAGAGTGCTCAGAGGACAGAGATCTACTGCAGTGCCTGCTACAGACACCAGAGCAACTTCATCTGCACCAGCTACAGCTTCAGTGCCACCAGCTCCAGCACCCACTCCACCAGCTCCATCTACATCAATAGATGCCTTCGTCCTTGCGTGCTATCTACACCATCACCTGAAGACCAAGCCGGAGAGTCGATCTAGCACTACGCATTTTTATGAACTTTTTGGTAACTTGTTGCCAAAGGGGGAGAAAATGTATAGATCATAGGCTTCGAGAGAGAGTGTTGCTTTTTATTCTCTCTTATTGTTTGGTGGTTAAACTTTTTTTATTTGCTTGTTTGCGATACTTTATGCTTTTGTGTGATACTTGGATGATCATGTTTTTGATCATATGCTACCTTAATGCTTGTTGGATGACATTATCCTTTTATATCCCCATATATGATCATTCACTTTGCTTGGTGATGAGTGCATGTATTTCATTATTATCATTTTGAGCGCTCCACCAAGATGTATGTGATATGGAAGAGTAACCCATGTTCCTAACTCATTGTGCATTTGCAGTCCAAAGCAAAACTTAAACTATGCACAAATTTAGGGGGAGCTCTTGCTTTTCACATACTTCTCAAAGCGACAATGTTTATCACTCTTATTATCATTTGTCGAAGCTTTGATCTATATGTTGTCATCAATTACCAAAAAGGGGGAGATTGAAAGTGCAACTATCCCTAGGTGGTTTTGGTAATTCCTAACAACATATAGCTTATTGAGCTAATGCTATTTCAAGATTAATATCTCAGGGAAGCTCAATGATTGGCATGGCATGGATGAGAAAAGTGGACCCCTCAAAATGCTAATGACAAAAGGATTGTCTCAAGCTCAAAGCTCAAGACTCTACATTTTCTATTTTAGTGATCCAAGATCACATTGAGTCTATAGGAAAAGCCAATACTATCAAGAAGGGATGAGGTGTTGCTTAATGAGGCTCTTGCTCAAAATGCTTAGTGATATGCTCCAAAACCCTCAACTACTTTCCCACATCCACATATGACCTAAACCAAAAGTCAAAATCGGCCCCACCAATTCTTTCTATCCGGCGCCACCGAGTTCAGTTGTCACAGCCACTGCCACAAACCCTAGGCAAATCGGTCTCACCGATAGGGATCTCGGTCTCACTGAGATGGGATTGTAATTTCTCTGTTTCCCTTCGTAACATTTCGGTCTCACCGAAATGAGCGATCGGTCCCACCGAGGTTGCAATGTAAACTCTCTGTTTCCCCTTCGTAACGTTTCGGTCTCACCGAAATGAGCGATCGGTCCCACTGAGTTTACCTGACCAACTCTCTGGTTAGCTTATTACCAAAATCGGTCTCACCGAGTTTGTGTAATCGGTCTCACCGAGATTACGTTATGCCCTAACCCTAATCATATCGGTCCTACCGAGTTGCATGTCGGTCCCACCGAAAACCCTAACAGTCACTAGCTTTGCTGAATCGGTCCGACCGAGTTTATCCATTCGGTCCCACTGAGATTGGCAAGTTGTGTAACGGTTAGATTTTGTGTGAAGGCTATATATACCCCTCCACCACCTCTTCATTTGTGGATAGAGCCATCAGAATAAACCTACACTTCTAACTTACTTTTTCTGATAAAGAACCACCTACACTTGTGTTGAGGCCAAGATATTCCCTTCCTACCATATGAATCTTGATCTCTAGCCTTCCCCAAGTTGCTTTCCACTCAAATCTTCTTTCCACCAAATCCATATCCTGTGAGAGAGAGTTGAGTGTCGGGGAGACTATCATTTGAAGCACAAGAGCAAGGAGTTCATCATCAACACACCATTTGTTACTTCTTGGAGAGTGGTGTCTCCTAGATTGGCTAGGTGTCACTTGGGAGCCTCCGACAAGATTGTGGAGTTGAACCAAGGAGTTTGTAAGGGAAAGGAGATCGCCTACTTCGTGAAGATCTACCGCTAGTGAGGTAAGTCCTTCGTGGGCGACGGCCATGGTGGGATAGACAAGGTTGCTTCTTTGTGGACCCTTCGTGGGTGGAGCCCTCCGTGGACTCGCGCAACCATTACCCTTCGTGGGTTGAAGCCTCCATCAACGTGGATGTACGATAGCACCACCTATATATCGGAGCCACGACAAAAACATCCGTGTCTCCAATTGCGTTTGAATCCTCCAAACCCTTCCCTTTACATTCTTGCAAGTTGCACGCTTTATGTTCCGCTGCTCATATACTCTTTGAATGCTTGCTTGAATTGTGTTAAGATTGCTTGACTTGTCCAAAGTTGATAAAATCTGCCAAGAACGAAAATTGGAAAAAGGATAAGTTTTTATTTGGTCAAGTAGTCTAATCACCCCCCTCTAGACATACTTTCGATCCTACAAGTGGTATCAGAGCTTTGGTCTCCATTTGCCTTGATTTTCATAGCTTTTGAAAGTCATAGCCTTGGTTTCACAACCTAGGAGAGTATGGCGTCTAGCGAGGGAAATTACCACCGTAGAGGTCCTTACTTTGATGGTACTAATTTTTCTAGTTGGAAGCATAAGATGAAAATGCATATTCTTGGACATAACCCCGCCGTATGGGCTATCGTGTGTATTGGCTTGCAAGGTGAATTCTTTCATGGGAGAGAACCGAACCGAGAAGCTACCGCGGAAGAGTTGAAGATGCTGCAATACAATGCTCAAGCTTGTGATATCCTCTTTAACGGATTGTGCCCCGACGAATTCAACAAATTCAGCCGTCTTGAGAATGCAAAGGAAATTTGGGATACTTTGATTGATATGCATGAAGGTACCGACTCCGTCAAGGAATCCAAGTTGGATGTGCTTCAAAGTCAGCTTGACAAGTTCAAAATGAAGGATGGTGAAGGTGTCGCTGAAATGTACTCTAGGCTTGCTCTTATCACAAATGAGATCGCCGGCTTAGGAAGTGAAGAGATGACCGGCAAATTCATCATCAAGAAGATCCTAAGAGCTTTGGACGGAAAATATGATACCGTATGCACATTGATCCAAATGATGCCCAATTACAAAGATCTCAAGCCAACGGAAGTCATTGGAAGAATTGTTGCTCATGAGATGTCACTCAAGGATAAGGAGGAGCTCCATAACAAGTCAAGTGGTGCTTACAAAGCCTCATGTGAAGCTCTCACATCATCAAGTGAGAAACAAACCTTCAATGAAGAATTGAGCCTAATGATGAAGAATTTCAACAAATTCTACAAGAATAGAAGCAAAGAGAGAAGTTCCAAGTCAAGGTCCTACAATGACAAAAGATCTTCTAGCCGAGAGCGAAATTGCTACAATTGTGGAAGACCCGAACACTATTCCAATGAGTGTACGGCACCCTATAAGAGAAGAGAAGATTCTCCAAAAACAAGAAGTAGAAGAGAAGAATCACCATCAAGAGAGAGAAGGAGTAGAGATGATCGTTATGAACGAAGAACATCCCGGAGAAGCAAATATTTGGAAAGGAAGGACAAGTCATCAAGGAGCTACACAAAACGAAGACATCAAGCTCATGTTGGTGAATGGATATCCGGCTCCGACTCCGACAATCACTCCGAGAGAAGCTATCACTCCGACTCCGAATATACTCAAGATGAAGGTGTTGCCGGTCTAGCACTTGTGTCAACCAACTCCTACGACATATTTGATTCACCAAATGAAGGACTTGGAAGATGCTTCATGGCTAAAGGCCAAAGGTATCACACCCCGAGTATGTTGATTTCAATAGTGATGAAGATCACTCTATCCAGCGAAATCACTCGATGCGCCGGCGGTGGAACCCATCGGCGCCGTGGAGAGGATCGGTGATGGCGCGGCGAAGGTGGTGGCGAGGGGCAGCGACGGGCTTGGTGGTGGTGATGACATGGTCGAAACTAAGCTAGCTGATACCAAGGTGATAGGAGCTAGGGTTCTCCCCAGTCTTGGGCGTAGGTTGTAGGGGAACGAGGGAGGAGGGCGAGGGCTAGAGCGCGGCAGTCGGCGGCGTGGCGCCGTCCTTGCGCTAGGTGCGGCGGCGGCGAAGGCAGGAGGCGGCTAGGGTTTAGGGTTTCCGGCTCTTCTGGGAACCGGGCAATAGAATAGTCTTATTGCTTAAATCTGAAAATAGTCTTACAACTTGTTTATATAACCATGACGTGAAATAAAACTAAGATAACTTATGGGCTAAGCTTGCCCGGTGGGCCTCCTACAGCCATAGGTCTGGCCGGTCATAGCAGGACGGCATTTGTTTTCACGTGTAAATTTCCTGAAATGTAGTTGCATATATCCAAAATAACTAACATATACAGGAAATCATCAAGTTGCCGGATCTTATATATTGATCTAAAGGATCTTATATTTCTTTACAGACAGAGTACTATAAAGTCCTATCATCAAGTCTCTGTGAGAAACACTTCAATTCAAAGCAGCCCAAACCAAGTGTAGCACTGCACTGCCCAATCAACAGTCCGGAGAATGATGAAGAGCTTTATATATCTTGTTAACCATGAGCAGAGTACATGAGGTCCTTACAAAAAGACCGCCCAAACACCCCAAAAGACCGAGCACCCCATATACGTGCCCCCCTCAGCCGGCAACCAGCAGACTCCGAGTAAAACCACGGCCTGCTTCGCCGGCATCGCCTGACCGACCACCTACCTACAGGCCCAAGAATGAACTGAACACGTTTCATGCACAATGTACAACATACTCAGGACTACTATACTACAGCAGAGCAACTTCGTCAGTCTGAACTTCACCCAGATTTCGCTTAGAAAGAAGCGGTCCAGAGCGCCTTTTCGCTCTCCCCGCATTTGTTGTGCACTCCCTGGATGTTCTCCACGGTGTTGCATATGCCACTGCATCTCCAGTCAAATGACGCCGCGCAGGTGTTCCCTGCCTGGGCTTTCCACTCGCAATCTGCAGTCAGGTAACATACGGATTATTCGAACCTAGTTTGTGCGCAAAGCCTATCGCTTACAGATTCTGTTCATTGTGATCTAATTTTTTATCAATAGCCCTGCAGCAAATACTGCAAATCCGACTGATTTGGGTGCTCAATCTGAATCCATTCAGATAATTCAGGTAAGTGTTCTAGAGAAGCTTACCGGGCGGAGTACCGCAGCAAAGTCGACGGTCATCAATATGCTCAACATCTAACCCTATGAACCAAGCCCCCAAAGAAACATCCTCATTGACATACTTGTGCAACACATGCCTGGCAATGATCGAATTATCCAGAGTGGATTAAGTATATATACACTCCAAAGTATGAATAAGAGTAAACTCGGTCGTTGAACTGGTTAGGGTAATATCTCACTTGTTTAGGGAGATGTAGGTTGCCAAATCTTTTGAAATAGCATATAGCTGACCGGTGGCATGTCGGAAATACTTATCCCCGAATTTCCAGTGCTCAGGCTCATAATATCTGACATCCCTGTTCCGTTGCAGTTGTATATTAGTAACAACTAGGAAACATGACAAAGAAATGAGGATTTAAATACAGTGCACTACTTACTTGTCAGATAAGACAGGGCCAGACTTCATGCATCCAGTATATACCCTGGGCCTTGAAATATGTTTGGACAAAATCTGCCCAAGGGTGGCTGCAGATGTGGAAGTTTTAGATGTTAGAAATAGAATGGTTGTCACTAGCTGAACAAGACGCTTCGACACACAAGCGGGGGTCCAGAATTGATGATATTTTGTCAGTTCCTAGTTTATGAAGAAATAAGCAGACTAGATGGCATCAGAGTTAAAATTCATAGCAACCTTAGCCTGTAGGTACCTACTTAGCATCTTATCAACACAATTAGGTATAAAAGACGCAAATGTGCTTTAGCAGTTAGAACTAAAGATTGTGATCACACAATGATGATTATTTTATCCAGCTCATATGGTCAATTAATATTTGAAGAATTTACCTATATTTACATGCACATCATCATCAACTTTGACATAGAAGTTAGCATCCCATAAAGCAACAGCTGTCGCAAAGTATGTCTTGGTTTTTCCAGATAATTCAAGGTATCCTTCGACATGATCCTGTACAGAGCGAAGACAACTGGAAGTAAGAACAACTCATAATGTAACCCAAAGTCAAAGTAACAATTACATTGACAGCTAACAACTTTTTTTAGGGACGGCTAATAATAACTCTTAGTAAAGCAGATAAATTCAAGCTTACAAGCCTCATGAAGTCTCCATGTTTTCTATCCTCTGCCGCGATTGCCCTATCCACAATTCCACCTGAAATAGCACTGCAAACAACCATTCATCATAACCAATTGGACTGAAAAATGTGAGGCAAGCCCAAGTTGAACATAATAATGCTGCACACCTGTGACCAATGACAAAACGAATTATGATGCCCTTCTCTTCCTCCAGCTTTTTCCTCTTCTCTCCTGTTTTTAAATTGTTACTCCACCATCAATAACCCATGCCACAAAAATGCTTTAAGAACTAAATGAAGAACAATGCCGCGTGAACAAAACAAAAAAAACCTTGTGGCATCCAGGTGTTGCGGATGGAATCCCTCCTCTTACGGCTACTGAAAGCCGTGTTGATGCCGATGACCATGAGGTACTTGCGCCTTCCGGACGATTCGGAGGCCTTGTACTCCTGCGAAACCGGGGAACCGTTGAGGAATGATTCCTGCAGTGTCCTTGCAGCCGAAAGCTCTGTCTCCAGATTTGCTATCGTCTTGTCCAGTGTCCTGCACGAGGAGGAGGAGCCATTTGAACCCTAGTCAGGTAAAAATCCACCTTGAAACTTTGCTGGAACAAATCGGAGGGACAAAAAGGCATGCGTGTTGTCACGTACTGTACGGCGTTGTGAGTGTCCAAGGCCTGTAGGGTATCTCTGAAATCCTGCTTCTGCCCGACCTGAAATTGAAATTTGCATCAACATGAGCATGCCACTGCTGCAGGAAACTGTAATTGGAAAGGAGACGGTGCCATTTGGGAGAGGGATGAAAGTACCTTAGTAGAATCACAGTCTACGGCGGCGAGCTCGGCCTCTTTCCCTCTTCTTTCGTTTGGCTTGGCAACCTCGGTTGCCTCGGGCAATGTCCACATCCTGGGAAGCAGAGGTGAATTAAAGAGCACATGAGTAAAATCATACAGCACAGTAGGAGTAGTAGTTAGCTAGCTCGTCAGTCAGTCTGGAATTCAGAGCTCGCGTACACGATTTTGGAGCTCATATAGCATTCAGTCCCAATCGGCTAATGCCACGATCGAACCAGAAGTCTGAATTCTTTGAATCGTTGGACACCGCAGTCAAAAGGCTCAAAGCACCACAAGCAAGAACAGCCGTTGAAGTCAAAGCTTCAAAGCAGGGCAAGGGCTGGACCTCACCTACCTCAGCCCATTGACCTAAATCTGCCCCCAAAATGCAAGAAGGAGCGCAGCAGATCTTGCCCCCGAGACCCATCCCAGGCCTACGCCCCTCAGAATTCCGCGGAAACGGAGCGAGGCACGGAATCTGGAGGCCGGCGTGCTGAACGCCGGACGACTACCGGAGAAGGAGGACTTCTGGCGACACATACATACCCGGAGGTGAAGAGCAGGCCGAGGGAGAAGCTCCCGGCGCAGAGCAGGAGCACCCACCGCCTGGCCACGGCCCCGTCCCCTCCCGCCGCCCCTCTCCTCCAGCCCATGGCCGCTTCCCCCTTGGCCCTTGCACTGTCACCAGCCTCCCCCCACTCTCAGCCGAGCTAGCTACTCAGCTGCCGCGGCAGGACATGTGCCGATGTACGGCGGCGGGCGAAGGGGGATGGGGAAGAGGAGGAGGACGACGAGGAAGCGTGGCTCCCCGGGTATTCTCGCTTACTTAAATCCCCGAGCCGTCCTCCCCCCGTCGCCATGTGCGCGCGCGGGCGGAGGCGGCGACCGACAGTACAGTTCAGCGGGGTTCGGTAATTGGGTTGGGGGCCGCGAATTCGACGGAGGCTTGCGGTGAGTTTATTAATATGACAGTACTGGTGATTGGTGGTAACTGGCCGTAAAGTAATGGCCGCCGTTGCGGTTGCCGTTGGCTGGATTTCTTTGGATTTGCTGACTGCTGAGCTGAGCTCGTGGGCGGCGTGCTGCGGCAGGTGGAGGCGTACGTCGTCGGGGTGGAGTGCAAGGCGGTGCAGCAGGAATGCATTGCATGCCGGCTGCCGGGTCGTTGGGCGGAGCGGCTGCCAGGCGGGCTAGCGTGGCGGTGGTTGGTTCGCGTGCTCGCCGGCCGGCAACGGATTGGCTCGCCTCGCACTCCCCGCGCCATGCACCGCGGGTTTCCTGTATAACTCCCTTGACTCTGACTCTCTGAGACGGTGCACGGTGCGCGGATGTGGGTTTCGTTAAGAGCAGAAACGCTGCTGTGTTAAAAGTAGGCCGACGATAACTATCACGCATGTGGGCGTAAGAGGTATGGCCACACGTTTTGTGTGGTGTCTAAGAGAATTAGTCCACACGTTTATGTGTGGACAAAAGAAGTAATGCCCACACGGTTCTTTTTTTCCTCACGGTCTTTCTCACACGTCTACGTGTGGATAAAATAGATAACGCCCACATGACCTCTCTCAGCAATCTACCTCATGGTTCCGCACGCCTCGCGCGACAGTCACCACGCGTCCCCGCAGTTGTCATGGTTCGGACCATCTTCAATGTCCGTTTAATTGCAGTTGCCATGTTGTTATACTACAGTTGTCATGTCTGACAACTACATTTGCCATGGTTGTTTAACTGCAGTTGTCATCTCAGGTCAAGTGTCAAATGCCATTTTTTGGACAACTGCAGTTGTTGCAATGTATGGTCTGGTTACTACAGTTGGCATGATTTGAAAACTTTAGGAGTTGTCACCTACTAACACTAGGCAGTTCCCATGTATAGTTTGGTTTACTACAGTTGCCATGATTTGAAAACTTTAGGAGTTGCCACCTACTAACACTAGGCAGTTGCCGTGTAGCGCTACAAAAAGACATGGCAAAATAATATGTTCGGGTAAAGAGAGAGTTGTCATCTGCTTACGAACACACTAGGGCAATTGCTATGTGCCCTGCAAAACACATGGCAACTGACATGTTCGGGTAAAAGAGAGAGTTGCCATCTGCTTATAAGCACACTAGGGCAGTTGCCATGTGCCCTGCAAAACACATGGCAAGTGACATCTTTGGGTGTGAGAGAGGAGACGGGCGTGTGGGCGAACTGATAAATGCCCACACACCAGCCCATGTACGTGAGTGAAAACTGACATATAGATGAACTGCTAAACGCCCACACACGGGCCCCTCCATGTGGTGAAACGAACGTGTGGGCGACCGGATGAATGCCTACACACCAGCTCAGTCCTACATGGCACCACAAACATGCCAAGATTCGTGCACCAACAAACGGACGCGGATCCACGCGTATGTGCGAGATACAAACGCCCACACGGGTGGGCGTTAGTATTTCCGTAAAAGTAATATAATAATCGTTGTTTAGGGTACTTTGAGCCAAAAACGATACTCCACGTAGATGATGTATCTGTAAGGGTGTGTTTAGGGCACATTTAGATGTGCTCTAGTTGTTGCACATCTAAGTGAGTGAATCAAACATAAAGAGAGAAAAAAAGAAAATATCCGCACGAATCTTAATGTAAGATCAATGACATATGACTTAGATGTGTAATACTTATGGCACATCTAGCAAAACTGTACCTATAAATAGTGATGATTTTATGTTGGACAACCCGATTTTTTTACGGAAACGGTTTTAAACCGGCGCGCCGGCCGAACCATTGCACTGGTCTCACGTGTGCCTTATCCATTCAGTCATGTGTGCGATGCGCTCTCCTCCGCCCCTCTCTCTTGTGCCCCCCAAAACACATATGTGCTAGTTCTTAGGGCATCTCTAGCCGCGCCCCTAACAGGCCTCCCAGGTCACTTTTTCGGCGCCGGCACCGAAAAAACGGCCCAGTCGCGCCCCCAGGACGCCGAAAATCGCCGGTTCAGACCTTTTTTCCGCCCGACGGTCACAGGCCGAACCCGGCGCGCTGGGGAGCCGTTGGGGGCTCCGACGCTAGGGAAAAGCACGCCTGGCCCACACCGATAGGGGAAAAGTCAAGGTTTTCTCCCCCCGACTCGCCTCGCACCCCCCGCGCCCTCGGCCACCACTAGCTATATCCCGGCGACGGCCGCCGCCCTTCTCTGCTAGATAGCCATTCCCCGCCGGAAAATAGCAGCGCTTCGCCGTGGCAGCCCCTCCCACAGCAGCTGGGCGTTTCCGGCCGCCGTTTTCGGCCGCGGAGGCGCGGTTTAACGGCGGGTACACGCCCACCGAGCGCAAGGTGTTCGGCGTTTTTCCTGTCTCGGCGATGGACTCGGATGAGGAGGAAGAGCTCGCCGCGCTACTGGAGGAGGAAGCCGCGGCCGACGTCCAGGAAGAAGAGCATCTGATGGTGCTCGCCGCCCTCGCCCAGCTGCTGGCGAGCAATGAAAAGCCGCGGCGAGGTGGCTCGGCGCCGGGGCGGGTGAAAGCAAAGAACCGGCATCGTCTGCAAGGCTACTGCATGCTCTACTCCGACTACTTTGCCGATGCTCCACTTCATGGCGAGAGAACATTTCAGCGCCGTTATCGGATGAGCCAAAAGCTCTTCCTCAGGATTGTGAATTCCATCCGGGAGTTCGACAACTACTTCAAGTGCAAGATGGATTGCACTGGCGCTCTTGGATTCACCTCCATCCAGAAGTGCACGACAGCGATGAGGATGCTTGCATATGGAGATCCCAGTGATTCACTCGACGACTATGGGCGCATGGCCGAGTCCACCAGCATAGAGTGTTTCTACAAGTTCTATCGGGCAGTGGTGGCAGTGTTTGGGCCACAATACTTGAGAACACCCAATGCGGAAGACACTGCTCGGATCCTAGCCCAAAATACGGCAAGGGGATTTCCTGGGATGCTTGGAAGCATCGACTTCATGCATTGGAAATGCAAGAACTGCCCATTTGGTTGGCAGGGGATGTACAAAGGCGCCAAAGGCGGTTGCAGTGTGCTGCTTGAGGCGGTAGCCACACAGGACCTCTGGATTTGGCACTCCTTCTTTGGTATGCCAGGAACTCACAATGACATCAACGTGCTGCAGTGCTCTCCTGTTTTTGCCAAGCTCGTTGAGGGCCATTCTCCTCCGGTGAACTTCGAGATCAATGGGCACCAATACAACAAGGGGTACTATCTAGCTGACGGCATCTATCCGAGATGGTCGACATTTGTGAAGATGATCTCAAACCCTGTGGCAGGAGGCAAGAACGCCTGGTTTACGAAGCTTCAGGAGGCTTGCAGGAAGGGTGTCGAGCGAGCATTTGGTGTGCTCCAATCTCGATTCGCTGTTGTTCGGTACCCCGCTCAGACCTGGTCGAAAGATTAAATGTGGGAGATCATGACTTGCTGTGTCATCTTGCACAACATGATCATCGAGAGCGAGCAAGAAGACCCAGTGTTTGACACTGAACCATACTACAGGCAGAGTCCTCTAGCCGAAGTTGATCACCAGCTACCGGCAACTTGGACTGCCTATCTCAGTATGCGTCAGGAGATCCGAGACCCACAGGTGCATCATCAACTGCAGAAAGATCTGATTGAGCACCTATGGAGGCTCAAGGGGGACGCCGCGTGATGAAATACGAGTTTTTATTTGTTGAACTATATAATTTGTATTGAACTATTTGTTGTTGTAGTATTTTGTTGAAGTATTTGATTTTTCTGTGATGAAATATGTGATAAGAAATAATTGTGTTGATAATTGAACGCCGAGACACGGCGAAACCACGCCGAATATGGGCCTATTCTTGCCCATATGGGTCGTTTATTCGCCGAAATTGGGTTGCAAAGTGGGCCAATTTCGGCGCCTGGGGGCGACGACTGGGCGCAAAACCGCCCCCGGCGCCGAGTGTATCACCGGCTCGCCTCCAGGGGGCGATTTTTATGCGTCCTGGGGAGGCCAACGGCTGGAGATGCCCTTATCTGCATCCTCGCCGGCATGGCACACAACTCCCATCCCCCACCGCAAACCATTGTTTCTCACCTATGCAAGTCAGGGTGGACACGGGCCGGGCCGGTCCGGTCCCTGACCAAGCCAGCGTTTGGACCGGCCGCCGGCGGTCCGGACCGGACCGGAGCGACCAACCCGGCGGTCTTGTTTTTAGGGACCGGACCGGCGGCGGCGAAGCCCGGGTCGGACCGAGCGGACCGGCCAACAACCATCGGCGGCAACGCCCATAGGTGCAACGGCGAGGTAGGCGACCGTGTGCTGTACTGCGGCGAGGTGGACGACGTGCAGTGGAAGTGCGCTGGGAGGCACGGCTGTTGTTTGATTGACTTTCGATATAGCCATGAACCTGCACACGATAGATTCCTTATCATTTTTTCTGTTGCATGTAAGTAATGTAGGTCGTGCATGAGCCCATGATTTTCTCTGTGCCGGCCTTGCCATAATTAGTGGATCACATCTGACGTGAAGAAAGTTGTCAAATGACGCCATGATTTTTGGATCAAACCCATTTTCTCTCATACTTTCTATGAGCCACCAGCGCAGCCGCACAAGGCACAACTGTGCTTCCGTGCGCTGGAGTTAGTGCTGCCACTGCCGGTCATGAGGCGGACGAGCTTTTGGTGCTGCAATCAGCTGCGCCCTTCGACGACAGAGTTGTATACGTGCATGCCGGAGCTGCAACCGACGGTTTTGGGAGCTGCAAAGTCGGTTCTTTTCTTGCGATGCGATTTTTGCTGGAATCGAGTAAATTTTTGCTTCAAACGTTCACCGGAGTTCCTAGTTGCTCTTGTCGTTTTTGCTGGAACCACACTTTCTTTTGCTGGATAGTTTTGGGTTTTGGCTTCATCTGACCACCAACGTCGCAACTTCACCAGCACCTACAAGCGGGCTCCCAAGCCCAGACAGCTCTCCCTGTGCGTACAGGGCCCAGCCGAGTCCACTCGCGACTACCTCACGCGTTGGGCCGAGCTTCGCAACTCCTGCGAAGGGGTGCACGAGGTGCAAGCCATCGAATACTTCACTGCCGGGTGCTGAGAGGGCACCCTCCTCAAGCACAAGCTTCTCTGCGATGAGCCGACTACCCTCGACGAGCTCCTGAACATCGCTGACAAGTACGCCACCGCCGACTCCTCGATGAAGACCGAGCTCCGGGTGGACGCATCCGGAAAAGTGCTCAATCCGGCTGGAGATGCCGGCCGACGCCAACACCAGAATGATCAGAAGCGCAAAGGCCCTGCGCCGCCTCCTGCTAGCCGGCAGGTGGCCACGGTCGAAGATGCACCGCCTGAGGGGCGGCCCGCGCCCAAGAAGCCCAAGGGCGGCCGGCCGGCTTGGCAGCCGGCCTTCTCCTACGAGCAAACCCTCGACGCCCTGTGCAAGTTCCATAGCGGCGCGAAGCCGTCCAACCACACGACCCGCAAATGTAACTGGCTCGCCCGAATCTCCAAGGGCGAAGGGCTCACGCCGACTCCGCCTGCCGGCCCGCCGCCTCCGGCTCCGCCGCCCAAGGCCGCTCGGCCCGCGGTCGACGCCGTGCAGGACGAGTTCCTCGATGAGCAAGCATCTTACGTTGTCTTCACGAGCCAGCCCGAAGACCGGCGCAGCAAGCGCCGAGAGCAACAAGAAGTCAATGTGGCCGCCGCCAACCCAGCCGGCCACATGCATTGGTCAGAAAAATCCATCAGCTGGAGCCGGGCCGACCACCCAGAGGTGATGCCGTCCCCCGGCTCCTACGCTTTGGTCCTGGAGGCCACCCTTGCAACAGACACGCGTGCCGCGCGCTTCTCCAGTGTGCTGATCGACGGTGGAAGCAGCATCAACATCCTGTACCGCGACACCATGGAGAAGCTGGGTGTCAAGGCAAAACAGCTTGTGCCGACTCGAACGGTGTTCCACGGCATCGTACCCGGTTTGTCCTGCGCCCCCATCGGCAAGATCAAGATCGATATACTCTTTGGGGGCAAGGATCATTTCCGCCGGGAAGCAATCTGGTTCGAGGTGGTGGACCTGGAGAGCCCTTACCACGCCTTGCTTGGCCGACCCGCCTTGGCCAAGTTCATGGCGGTCCCCCACTACGCGTACCTCAAGATGAAGATACCAAGCTCCAAGGGCGTCATCACCATCGCCGGCGACTACAAGAAGTCCGCCGACTGCGCCGCGGCTAGCAGCCGGCTGGCCGAATCCCTCGTGATTGCCGCAGAGAAGAAGACGCTGGACAGGGTCGTGGCCCTGGCCAGCAAGCAGCTAAACCAGCCCACCGACTCCAAGGAGTATGATGCCCAAGGATCTTTCCAGCCGGCCAAGGAGACCAAGAAGATACAGCTCGACCCCAAGCACCCCGAGAGGTTCGCCGTCATTAGGGCGAGCTTAGACAGCAAATAGGAAGGCGAGCTCGTCGATTTCCTCCGTGAGAATCGGGATATCTTTGCGTGGTCCCCCAAGGACATGCCGGGTGTTCCGAAGGATTTCGCCGAGCACAAATTACATGTGCGGGAGGACGCCAAACCAGTCAAGCAGCCTCTCCGCCGACTGTCAGAGGAGAAGAGAAGGATCGTAGGGGAGGAGATAGCCCGGCTTCTCGCAGCCGGCTTCATCATGGAAGTTTTCTTCCCCGAGTGGCTCGCGAACCCGGTTCTCGTGCTGAAGAAAAATAACAAGTGGCGCATGTGTATAGATTACACAAGCCTCAACAAAGCCTGCCCAAAAGATCCCTTCGCTCTGCCCAGAATTGACCAAGTGATAGACTCCACAGCCGGATGCGAGCTGTTGAGCTTTTTGGATGCTTACTCGGGATACCACCAGATAAAGCTGAACCCGGATGACCAACTGAAGACCGCCTTCATCACGCCGTTTGGAGCCTTCTGCTACCTGACCATGACGTTCGGCTTGAGGAATGCCGGCGCCACTTTTCAGCGTTGCATGCAGAAGTGCCTCCTCACGCAGCTCGACAAGAATGCCCACGTCTACGTGGATGATGTCGTGGTGAAGACGGAGAAGCGCGGCACTCTGCTGGAAGACCTGAAGGAGACATTCGAGAACCTGCGCCGGTTCCGAATCAAGCTCAACCCCGAGAAATGCCTGTTCGGAGTACCAGCCGGCCAGCTCCTAGGCTTTCTGGTCTCCGAACGCGGCATCGAGTGCAACCCTGTGAAGATCAAGGCCATCGAGAGGATGGCGGTCCCAACCAAGCTTCGAGAGATCCAGAAGTTCACCGGGTGCCTGGCCTCTCTGAACCGCTTCATCAGCCGGCTTGGAGAGAAAGCTCTCCCTCTCTACCGCCTCATGAAGAAGAGCACTCACTTTGAGTGGAATGACCAGGCCGACCAAGCTTTCCACGAGCTGAAGAAAATGCTGGCCACGCCGCCTGTCTTGGCGGCGCCGACTGAGAAAGAGCCCATGCTCCTTTATATTGCCGCCACCAGCCGGGTGGTCAGCACCGTCATTGTAGTCCAACGCCCCGAAGAAGGCCGAGCCCAGCCGGTCCAGAGGCCGGTTTACTACCTGAGCGAGGTGCTGTCCGCCTCGAAACAGAACTACCCGCACTACCAGAAGATGTGCTACGGCGTGTACTTCACCGCCAAGAAGCTGAAGCCGTACTTTCAAGAACATCCTATCACGGTCGTATGCACTGCCCCGCTGGCCGAGATCATAGGCAGCCGGGATGCATCCGGCCGGGTGGCTAAGTGGGCCATCGAGCTGGCCCCTTACACGATCTTCTACCAACCCCGCACCGCCATCAAGTCGCAAGCGCTGGGCGACTTCCTCATCGACTGGGCCGAGACCCAGTACTTACCGCCAGCCCCCGACTCCACACATTGGGGCATGCACTTTGACGGATCCAAGATGCACACCGGCTTGGGAGCCGGCGTCGTCCTTACCTCTCCTAAGGGCGACAAGCTCAGATACATGCTGCAAATCCACTTCGCCGCCTCCAACAATGTAGCCGAGTACGAAGCGCTCATACACGGGCTCCGGCTTGCCAAGGAACTCGGCATCCGCCGGATCCTGTGCTATGGCGACTCGGATTTGGTGGTTCAGCAATCTTCTGGCGACTGGGACGCCAAGGACGCAAACATGGCAAGCTACCGCTTCCTAGTGCAGCAGATCAGCGGATACTTCGATGGATGTGAATTCCTCCATGTGCCGCGAGCCGACAACGAGCCAGCAGATGCCCTGGCCCGAATAGGCTCCACGCGGCAAGCAATACCAACCGGCGTCGCCCTACAACGCCTCCTCAAGCCGTCCATCAAGCCGTCTCTGGAATCCGACTCCATCTTCGTGCCGCCTAACCCCGACGGGGCCGGGTCCGGCTCGAAGAATCAAGCAGTCGGCCCGGGGACTTCAATACTCGGCCCGGGGACTGCCGTACCCGGCTCGGGGACTGCGGTACCCGGCTCGGGGACTGCGGTACCAGGCTCGGGGACTGCGGTAGCCGGCCCGGGGACTTCTTCAGCACAGCAAGCGGCGGCCGACTCCAGCACTTCGTTACCCAGCCCGCCCACCCTGGTGGCTGTAGCCACATTGGCGGCAGGGGAAGTCGCAGCTCCATCATGGGCCCAAACCATCCGCAACTTTCTGGTGAACCAAGATCTGCCGGCTGACGAAACCAAAGCGAGACAAGTCCAACGTCGAGCCGGAGCATACACAATCGTCAACAGAGAGCTTGTCAAGCGCAGCGTCACCGGAGTCTTACAGCGATGCGTCGAGCAGGAGAAAGGCATTGCAATCCTCAGAGATATACACCAAGGAGAGTGCGGCCACCACGCCGCATCAAGATCACTTGTCGCCAAAGCCTTCCGCCACGGTTTCTTCTGGTCGACTGCTTTGGACGACGCCAAAGAGCTAGTCAAACACTGCAAAGGCTGCCAGCTTTTCAGCTCCAAGCAACACATGCCGGCTTCGGCACTCAAGACCATTCCCATCACCTGGCCCTTTGCCGTCTGGGGATTGGATATGGTGGGCCCATTCAAGACGGTGCGCGGCGGCATGACGCATTTGCTCGTCGCCGTCGACAAATTCACCAAGTGGATTGAGGCGAAGCCGATCAAGAAGCTGAATGGGCCGACTGCGGTGACTTTCATTGCAGATATAACAACCCGGTACGGCGTACCGCACAGCATCATCACCGACAACGACATGAATTTTGCCAAAGGTGCCTTGGCACGGTTCTGTGCTGCACAAGGTATCCGGCTGGACCTTGCGTCAGTCGCCCACCCGCAGTCAAACGGCCAAGTGGAGCGAGCAAATGGCCTCATCCTGTCCGGCATCAAGCCCCGATTGGTCGTACCTCTGGAGCGTTCAGCCGGCTGTTGGCTCGATGAGCTGCCGGCTGTCCTATGGAGTCTGCGTACTGCCCCCAACAGATCAACCGGCTTCACTCCTTTCTTCCTTGTATATGGTGCCGAGGTGGTCATCCCAACAGACATCGAGTTCGACTCGCCTCGGGTAACCATGTACACCGAAGCGGAAGCCAAAGAAGCAAGAGAAGACGGCGTCGACCTGCTGGAAGAAGGCCGGCTGTTAGCCCTCAGCCGGTCTGCCATCTACCAGCAGGGTTTGCGCCGCTACCACAGCCGGAGGGTCCGACCAAGATCCTTCCAGGAGGGCGACCTTGTGCTCCGGCTGATCCAGCGAACAGCCGGCCAGCACAAGCTCGCAGCCCCCTGGGAAGGCCCCTTCATCGTCAGCAGAGCTCTAGGCAACGATGCCTACTACCTCATCGACGCGCAGAAGCCGAAGGCACGCAAGAGAGACGACTCCGGCAAGGAGTCGGAACGACCATGGAACGCCAATCTTCTTCGGAAGTTTTATAGTTAAAATGCAGTATGTATTATGTCCACTTTTGTATTAAGTACGAAACAATAGGCTCCCCGAGGAGGACTCGGGGACTGCCATCTTTTATTTTATGAATGAAAGTTATCATGCGTATGATATCACCTGTTCATTTATTTTGTCCGGCACCGGGTTCGACGAGTCGGCCCGGGGACTAGCCGACTGGAGTTATATTAGGAGCCCTACCCGCAGTCAGACAAGTAATGTGCCGACACTCAGGCTTGGCTCTTGCCAAAATCGCAGTTCGAAGAACCGACTGCCCGGCTGGCAAGAGTCATAAGCCGGAAGGGTGCGCACACGAAAAACGGCTAGGGACTAACGGGCTTATATATAACAAAAGCCGGCTTGCCGCCTCCCGCCGACCGACTACCAGAGTAGCCGGCCGGCCGGCTTACATTCAGTCTACTTCAAATCCAAGAAAGCTCGAGTACTTGCCTTCCCAAAGAGGGAAGGCGGCAAAGGAAAAAGCCTAAGGACAAAAAAGTGCACTTGAATGGAAGCCAACACATGCATACAATAATATTTACACAAAAGACCTCCAGAGAGGTCAGCATCCAACATTGTTCGATACACCCCCAGTGGGTGGAATTGCGGAAACTTAAAATTGTTCGAAAAAGCAAAAGCAGGAACAATAGGAACGGCAGATCAAGCCGGCGGGGCCGCTGACGAGCCGGGCTGGGCGGTGGAGGCAGTCGTGCCGACTGAAGGAGCGGCCGACTGGCCAACTTCGGCCTGATCATCGCCTCCGGCAGAGGGCGCGCTCCCGCGTGGCTCGTTGCTGGAGGCACGGTCAGCTTGAGGGCGGTCGACCGTCTCACCAGTCGGCTCGGCGTCTCCGCCGTCTTCTTCTTCGTCGTCCTCTCCCTCGTCGCTGGAGGCGATCTCCTCGGCCGAGTCCTCGCCTTCCGCCGGGTTCAGCCCGAACCACTCCTCCGGCTGGGCGACGCCGTCATCATTGAGTTCCGGCGCGAAGACGCTGGTGTCGGTGCACTCGGCGATCGTCGAGGCGTGCTGCGCGATCGCCGGCCGCACCTCCTCCAGCTCCGCGTCGGCCTCCAATCGCCAAGTCCGCAGCTGGTCCAGGCTCAGCCCTGGGTACCACGCACGGACGAACTCCAACGCACGCCCGGCTCCGAGACGGGCTGCGGACGCCTTCCAAGCCTCGAAGCGGCCGACTGCGACTTCTAGCCAGTCGGCAGTCCGGCTTGGGGTGCGGGGAATC
Organism: Triticum monococcum; assembly: GCA_034509565.1. Classification (NCBI taxonomy): domain Eukaryota; kingdom Viridiplantae; phylum Streptophyta; class Magnoliopsida; order Poales; family Poaceae; genus Triticum; species Triticum monococcum. Next base: position 707,179,501 of record CM067847.1, read on the forward strand.
ATCTGGCCGGGCCAGAGCGCGGCCAGCACCTGCGCCCCGGCACGTTGGAGCCGGCGGAGCATCCGATGGGCCGGCTGCAGTCGCGCTTGGATGGCGATAAGCTGCTCCGACAGCGTTCAATTTGCGTCCGGCAGAATAACAACTCCGGCCTGACGTCGCGCCTCGCGATGGGCCTCGATGGCTTGGGCGGCGAGGACGGAGTGGCCGGGAAAGTATTCTGCGCAAGGTAGCAAGCACAAGTCAAAACAAAACCTCAGGCGACCGGCAGATGGAGGAAGGGCAATAAAGGCGGCTTACCATTGATCAGATCCTCGATTCGTCCGAAGCCTTCTTCCAGCGCCTGGCACGTCTCGGCCCAGCTCACCTCCCTGGTCTCGAACTCCGCCTTCAGGGCAGCCTCGTCGTCCTGCGCCTTCTGCAGGGCCGCCTTATGGCTTTCCTCCGGGTCGGCCAGTTTCTTGACCAGGCGGTCGCGCTCCTGAACCAAGTTGGCGTACTCGGCGTCCCTGGCACGAAGAGCGGCCTGCGCTTCGCCGAGCTCCCTCCGCAAGTCGGCATTGGCCCCTACACAAGCAAGAGACAAAGAGAAAAGTCAATAAGGGAAAGGTCACCAAGAAAGATCCAACCCGACTGCGCTGTAGTCGGCCCGGATCTCGGGGACTACACCCAGTGGGTGCGCTGTCGCGCCCCCACGAGAGACAGATAAAGAGCAACACGCTTACGCCGACTGCTGGCCAGGTCTTCGGTCCTCCGGCTCAGCTCCCGAGCCTGGGAGTTGAAGGCGGCGGCACGAGAGTTGTGATAATCCTAAAGATCAGACAGAAAGCAGAGTTAAGATAGTCGTCGGGAAAGATCCGACCCGACTGCGTTGCAGTCGGCCCGGATCTCGAGGACTACACTAGCGCGCCCCCATGGAAAAAATCAGAGGACCAGAGCGGTCGACAAGTAGAAAACTTACCCGGATTGCGGACCGCGTCGACAGAAACTCCTAAGTGAATTGCTGCAGGAGGGCGGCTTGTGCCTGCAGCCGGCTCCATACCCCTTGGGCCGCCACGTTTAGCTCGCTACTTCCCCCGCTGGGAGTCCACCTGGACGTGGCGGAACTGGCCGCCTCCAAGGCTTCGGCCGTCTGGTTCGCACCCGCGGCTTGGCGCGTGTCCGGCGGGCCGTGCTCCCTCCGGCGCGCTGGCTCGCCGCTAGCAGAAGTTCAAGGCCGGCTCCGGCCTCAGGTGCGGCCCGGGCCGGCTCCTCCGGCACCGCCGACGACTGGCCGCCTTCGCCCGCTCCGGCTGGCGCTGCCGGCGGCATCCTCTCCGCGAGGAACTCGAAGAGCTCGTCCCTCTGCACCGGCGGCTGATCGGGGGTGATCTCCTCCGCCGTGGGCAGCGGGATGTCCGGATCCAAGGTGTGGAGGGGGATGGCGAGCAGCGGAGGCCGGCTATGCGTGCCCTCCGCCTCCGTCTCCGCGGTCGCCCGCTCCGATGGAGTCTCGGCTGCCGCGTCCGCTCGCTCCATCGCCGCCCGGGCGGCCTCCCGCTCCGCCGCCTCCCTCTCTCATCGCGCCTCGCGGGCGTTTCGCTCCGTGGCTTCTGCAAGATCGGCGCGGGGGTCCACACGGCGGGGCCCTGAAGATCCAGCACCCGGCCCGACCACAGAGCCGCCTGGGCCTCGCTCGAGGGAAAGCGGCGCCCTGCTCAGAAATCGAAGAAGGGTTAGAACAAAGAAGACAACAAAAACAAGCACGCAAGCGGCTAGAGGGCTTACGAGGAAACCGCTGGAGGTTTCTTCACCGCCATCCGGAAACGGGCCGCCTTCGCCGCCGCCTCGTCTCGCTTCGTCGCCGCGGCGGAGGCTCTCGACTTTTTCGGCCGGCTGCCGAAGAGAGGAAGCGCGGCCCGTCGTTTCGACTTTCCACCACCGGCAGCCAGCGCGGCGGACGAGCCCGCGTTGTGAAGGTCGGTTGCCGGCTGGTGGCGCCGGATTTCTTCGGCGTCGGCATCATCCGGCCAGTCGTCGAAACTGGCCGAGAGCCCCGTGCCTCCGAGCTCGGCGACGTCCCCCGTGGCGGCGTCCTCCATGGCAACCGCAGCCAAATCCGGGTCGTCGAGGTCGTCTACCGTGCGGTCTGGGGCATACTGGCGTTCGACTCCTGCCGCCCCGGCTGGCAGCGGAAGAAGAGGGTTCTAATAAAAAAAAAGAGAAAGAGGAAGTGCCGCCTGGTCAGAAGCTGGCCGACTCAAGCCGGCTGATGACAGAAAGAAGGACTCACCACGGGCGGAGGATGGGCGCGGGAGTACGGTGCCTTGCCGTACTGCCAGTCGTCGGCGAGCTTGAGGTTGGCGACGTAGTTCACCATGGGCGCCACCTCGGCATGGGGCATCTCCCATGTGCTCAGCCGGCAGGGGTCGAAGCGGCCGCTCATCTGGCATAGCATGTGGGGCCGGCTCTGAAGGGGAAGGATCCGGCGCTCGACGAAGGCGGCCACCAAGTCGGCTCCACGCAGGCCTTCCGACTGGATCATTACCCGAAGCCGGGCGATGGCGGCGTTCCCGGCCGGAGACAAGGACTTGGACCGGAAGCCCCAAGACGGCCGCCTCCCAGCCGGCGGACCGGCTACGTAAGCTGGCAGATTGACGTAGTCTCCTTGCAGGGCGACGTTGTTGACGTAGAAGTACGATTTCTGCCAGAGTTTGACCGATTGGATTAGAGGAATGTGCGGGAAGGGGTTGTTGTCGCTTGCCCTCTTCATCGCGATGAAGGCTCCGCAGGGGGCGGGCACGCCGGCGGAGACGGTGCCGAGCTTGTTTTGGAAGAGCTCCGCCCAAAGCTCCAGCGTCGGCAGCACTCCCAAGAAGCCTTCGTAGAGAGAGACGAAGGCCGACAGCTGCATCACCGTGTTGGGCGTGAGGTGATGCGGCTGGAGATGGTAGAAGTCGAGGAAGGATCGCATGAAGCCGCTCACCGGGAAGCCGAAGCCACGCAAGAAATGCGTGCGGAAGACGACGCGCTCGCCTTCCTCTGGCGCCGGCGAGATCTCCGTCTCCGGCGCCAGACGAGCCTGCACGAGGTTGGCGGTGGGCAGGCGCCGGGTCTGGCGGAGAAACTCGATGTGGTCTTCATGAACATTGGACCCGTCCCATGAGCTTGACAGCGCCATGGACATGGCGGCGGGGGCGGGCTGCGACGGGAGGCTGCATCGGGCGTGGAGGAAGAAGAAGGGAAAGAGGAGCAAGGAGGGACGGGGAGCGGGGGAGTGAACAAGCCTTTGTCTCTCCCCCTCCCCCACACCCGGAGGAGGCGCGGCGTGGGGGATCGTGGGGATCGATCGTGCCCATCTCCCCCACGCCCCGCGTTAATTGCGCGCCTTGATGACACGAAGAAACGGCCGTGGGGAGGCGAGCAGTCCCCTCGGGCCACAGAAGATCTGCGCCCGGGCCGAGGCCAAGGAGTGGCGGGCCCGGGCCTGCGGCGGCGTCCCGTCGCACGCGTGCGACGGCAGGACTTCTCTGCCACGTGGCCCGTCGAGGGGCCCGCGGCCAGCCCGTGGGTCAACCACGGTCATATTAATAAACAAGAAAGTTCTCTGAAGTCGGCCTACGACAGCAAGGTCGGCTCCTCAGGGTGTGAAGCTGGCCAAGCTTCTCGTCCTTCTGTCCGCCGTGAAGCTCGCCCAGCTTCGGGGACTACTGTCGGGGTAAATAGCCATGGGTAGCCTAGCCGGCTTCCCGTGGCCCATCAGAAAAAATTACGAGCCCGTCCGGCTCTCAAGAAGACTCAAGACCTGGGCCGCCTGCCCCCTAGCCGACTACCTTCCTGGCCGGCTTCGGGGGCGGCCCGCGCTTTACCCTTATGAAGAAAGCTGTGGAGGGCCGACTATGAGAAGCCGGCTACGAGAAGCCGGCTCCCATAAAGCAGTCAAAGCCGCACCCGCAATGTACGCGTCCGCCCTGCGATGATGAAGTAGGGCGTGGCTACAGTGGAGCCTGCCACCCCCAAAACCTAGAGCACGCCTGGTACAGTGCACCGTACGGGTGGCCACGACCCGTCCGGCGCGGCACTGTTGCCACGGCGGCTCCGACGCCATCCACGACGGGCCGCCAGCGTGGCCCCCGAGGCGGTGGGCCCCTTCGGGCGGAGAGATACCGAAGGCGGCCGCACCTCCTCTCAAGCCGGCAAGATAGAGGGCCGGCTTCCCATAGCCGGCCTGACACCCTCCTCGAAGGAGACGCCCATTAAGGAGACAAGATACGGCGGGGCTACAGTAATCGCCCGCCAGGGCGGCGGTACTGTAGCCACGCTTACCCCGACCAAGCCTGTGTCAACCGCAGGGAGTAACAGTAACCAGCCATCGACCAGGCCCTGGCCTGTGGGGCCTGCCTGTCGACCAAGGAGCCGGCAGCCGGCGGGGCCCACTAGTCGGCGGGCCCTAGTAGCCGGCGCAGAAGCCGGCGAGCGCAGTCGCAGATAGCTGGGCCCCGCGCCCAGCCGGATTACCATTGTACCCCCGGGGGGTAGGCCTATATAAACCCCCCGGTGCACCCATGCAAAGGGTTGGACTCTCAAGTTAGACCTAGACACCATACAAGGAGAGGAGGCAAGCTAGCTTAGCCCTTCTTCCTCCTTCCACCCAAAAGCAGCTCAAGGAGCATTGTGTAGCTACTTGTTCATATAGCAACCATGCGGAGACCCTGCAGAGCAGCAGTAGGGGTGTTATCTCCTCGGAGAGCCCTGAAGCTGGGTAAGATTCGCCGACGTGCATGTCTTCGCCTTATCCCGTTTCCAGGCACCGGCGATGTTCTATTGGCTCCCACAATGATAAGCCACCCGTTGGCATATGTCGCTCCTACCACCCGACAATCTGATTGACATGACCCATTCCATTAGCTTAGCACCCGATCGTTTAGTATGTTGCTATTGCTTTATTCATGACTTATACATGTTCCTATGACTATGAGATTATGCAACTCCCGTTTGCCGGAGGAACACTTTGTGTGCTACCAAACGTCACAACGTAACTGGGTGATTATAAAGGTGCTCTACAGGTGTCTCCAAAGGTACATGTTGGGTTGGCGTATTTCGAGATTAGGATTTGTCACTCCGATTGTCGGAGAGGTATCTCTGGGCCCTCTCGATAATGCACATCACATAAGCCTTGCAAGCATTGCAACTAATGAGTTAGTTGTGAGATGATGTATTACGGAACGAGTAAAGAGACTTGCCGGTGACGAGATTGAACTAGGTATTGAGATACCGACGATCGAATCTCGGGCAAGTAACATACCGATGACAAAGGGAACAACGTATGTTGTTATGCGGTCTGACCGATAAAGATCTTCGTAGAATATGTAGGAACCAATATGAGCATCCAGGTTCCGCTATTGGTTATTGACCAGAGACGTGTCTCGATCATGTCTACATTGTTCTCGAACCGTAGGGTCCGCACGCTTAACGTTACGATGACAGTTTCATTATGAGTTTATGTATTTTGATGTACCGAAGGTTGTTCGGAGTCCCGGATGTGATCACGGACATGACGAGGAGTCTCGAAATGGTCGAGACATAAAGATCGATATATTGGACGACTATATTCGGACACCGGAAGTATTCCAGGTGATTTCGGAGAAAACCGGAGTGCTGGAGGGGTTACCGGAACCCCCCGGGGAAGTATTGGGCCTTAGTGGGCCTGAGGGGAGAGAGAGGGCAGCAGCCCAGGAGGTGGCGCGCCCCCCATGGGGAGTCCGAATTGGACTAGGGAGGGGGGGGGGGGGCGCGGCCCCCCTTTCCCTCTCCCTCTCCCTTTCTTTCCTTCCCCCTCTTTCTTCCTAGTTGGACTAGGAAAGGGGAGTCCTACTCCCACTAGGAGGAGGACTCCCCCCTCCCTTTGGCGCGCCCCATACGGCCGGCCGGCCTCCCCCTTTCTCCTTTATATACGGGGGCAGGGGGCACCCTAGGACACACAAGTTGATCTCCGTGATCGTTCCTTAGCCGTGTGCGGTGCCCCCTCCACCATATTCCACCTCGGTCATATTGTAGCAGTGCTGAGGCGAAGCCCTGCGACGTTTGAACATCAAGATCGTCACCACGCCGTCGTGCTGACGGAACTCCTCCCCGAAGCTTTGCTAGATCGGAGCCCGGGGAGCGCCATCGAGCTGAACGTGTGCCAAGAACTCGGAGGTACCGGAGTAACGGTGCCTGGATCAGTTGGACCGGGAAGACGTACGACTACTTCCTCTACGTTGCATCAACGCTTCCGCTTCAGTCTACGAGGGTACGTAGACAACACTCTCCCCTCTCGTTGCTATGCATCACCATGATCTTGCATGTGCGTAGGAAAATTTTGAAATTACTACGTTCCCCAACAGTGGCATCCGAGCCTAGGTTTTATGGTTTGATGTTATATGCACGAGTAGAACACAAGTGAGTTGTGGGCGATATAAGTCATACTGCTTACCAGCATGTCATACTTTGGTTCGGCGGTATTGTTGGATGAAGCGGCCCGGACCGACATTACGCGTACGCTTACGCGAGACTGGTTCTACCGCCGTGCTTTGCACACAGGTGGCTGGCGGGTGTCAGTTTCTCCAACTTTAGTTGAACCGAGTGTGGCTACGCCTGGTCCTTGCGAAGGTTAAAACAGCACCAACTTGACAAACTATCGTTGTGGTTTTGATGCGTAGGTAAGATTGGTTCTTGCTTAAGCCCGTAGCAGCCACGTAAAACTTGCAACAACAAAGTAGAGGACGTCTAACTTGTTTTTGCAGGGCATGTTGTGATGTGATATGGTCAAGACATGATGCTAAATTTTATTGTATGAGATGATCTTGTTTTGTAACCGAGTTATCGACAACTGGCAGGAGCCATATTGGTTGTCGCTTTATTGTATGCAATGCAATCGCACTGTAATGCTTTACTTTATCACTAAGCGGTAGCGATAGTCGTGGAAGCATAAGATTGGCAAGACGACAATGATGCTACGATGGAGATCAAGGTGTCGCGCCGGTGATGATGATGATCATGACGGTGCTTCGGAGATGGAGATCACAAGCAGAAGATGATGATGGCCATATCATATCACTTATATTGATTGCATGTGATGTTTATCATTTATGCATCTTATCTTGCTTTGATTGACGGTAGCATTATAAGATGATCTCTCACTAAATTTCAAGATAAAAGTGTTCTCCCTGAGTATGCACCGTTGCCAAAGTTCGTCGTGCCCAGACACCACGTGATGATCGGGTGTGATAAGCTCTACGTCCATCTACAACGGGTGCAAGCCAGTTTTGCACACGCAGAATACTCAGGTTAAACTTTATGAGCCTAGCATATGCAGATATGGCCTCAGAACACTGAGACCGAAAGGTCGAGCGTGAATCATATAGTAGATATGATCAACATATTGATGTTCACCATTGAAAACTACTCCATTTCACGTGATGATCGGTTATGGTTTAGTTGATTTGGATCACGTGATCACTTAGAAGATTAGAGGGATGTTTTTCTAAGTGAGAGTTCTTAAGTAATATGATTAATTGAACTTAAATTTATCATGAACTTAGTACCTGATAGTATCTTGCTTGTTCATGTTGATTGTAGATAGATGACCCGTGCTGTTGTTCCGTTGAATTTTAATGCGTTCCTTGAGAAAGCAAAGTTGAAAGATGATGGTAGCAATTACACGGACTGGGTCCGTAACTTGAGGATTATCCTCATTGCTGCACAAAAGAGTTACGTCCTGGAAGCACCGCTAAGTGCCAAGCCTGCTGCAGGAGCAACACCAGATGTTATGAACGTCTGGTAGAGCAAAGCTGATGACTACTCGATAGTTCAGTGTGCCATGCTTTACGGCTTAGAACCGGGTCTTCAACGACGTTTTGAACGTCATGGAGCATATGAGATGTTTCAGGAGTTGAAGTTAATATTTCAAGCAAATGCCCGGATTGAGAGATATGAAGTCTCCAATAAGTTCTATAGCTGCAAGATGGAGGAGAATAGTTCTGTCAGTGAACATATACTCAAAATGTCTGGGTATCATAATCACTTGACTCAACTGGGAGTTAATCTTCCTGTTGATAGTGTCATTGACAGAGTTCTTCAATCACCGCCACCAAGCTACAAGAGCTTCATGATGAACTATAACATGCAAGGGATGAATAAGACGATTCCCGAGCTCTTCACAATGCTACAGGTTGTGGAGGTAGAAATCAAGAAGGAGCATCAAGTGTTGATGGTCAATAAGACCGTCAGTTTCAAGAAAAAGGGCAAAGGGAAGAAGAAGGGGAACTTCAAGAAGAACAGCAAACAAGTTGCTGCTCAGGAGAAGAAACCCAAATCTGGACCTAAGCCTGAAACTGAGTGCTTCTACTGCAAGCAGACTCGACACTAGAAGCGGAATTGTCCCAAGTATTTGGCGGATAAGAAGGATGGCAAGGTGAACAAAGGTATATGTGATATACATGTTATTGATGTGTACCTTACTAGAGCTCACAGTAGCACCTGGGTATTTGATACTGGTTCTGTTGCTAATATTTGCAACTCGAAATAGGGTCTACGGATTAAGCGAACACTAGCAAAGGACGAGGTGACGATGCGCGTGGGAAATGGTTCCAAAGTCGATGTGATCGCGGTCGGCACGCTACCTCTACATCTACCTTAGGGATTAGTTTTAGACCTAAATAATTGTTATTTGGTTCCAGCGTTGAGCATGAACATTATATCTGGATCTTGTTTGATGCGAGACGGTTATTCATTTAAATCAGAGAATAATGGTTGTTCTATTTATATGAGTAATATCTTTTATGGTCATGCACCCTTGAAGAGTGGTCTATTTTTGATGAATCTCGATAGTAGTGATACACATATTCATAATGTTGAAGCCAAAAGATACAGAGTTGATAATGATAGTGCAACTTATATGTGGCACTGCCGTTTAGGTCATATCGGTGTAAAGCGCATGAAGAAACTCCATACTGATGGACTTTTGGAACCACTTGATTATGAATCACTTGGTACTTGCGAACCGTGACTCATGGGCAAGATGACTAAAACACCGTTCTTCGGTACTATGGAGAGAGCAACAGATTTGTTGGAAATCATACATACAGATGTATGTGGTCCGATGAATGTTGAGGCTCGTGGCGGATATTGTTATTTTCTCACCTTCACAGATGATTTAAGCAGATATGGGTATATCTACTTAATGAAGCATAAGTCTGAAACATTTGAAAAGTTCAAAGAATTTCAGAGTGAAGTTGAAAATCATCGTAACAAGAAAATAAAGTTTCTACGATCTAATCATGAAGGAGAATATTTGAGTTACGAGTTTGGTCTACATTTGAAACAATGCGGAATAGTTTCGCAGCTCACGCCACCCGGAACACCACAACGTAATGGTGTGTCCGAACGTCATAATCGTACTTTACTTGATATGGTGCGATCTATGATGTCTCTTACAGATTTACCGCTATCGTTTTGGGGTTATGCTTTAGAGATGGCCGCATTCACGTTAAATAGGGCACCATCAAAATCCGTTGAGACGACGCCTTATGAACTATGGTTTGGCAAGAAACCAAAGTTGTCATTTCTTAAAGTTTGGGGATGTGATGCTTATGTGAAAAAACTTCAACCTGATAAGCTCGAACCCAAATCGGAGAAATGTGTCTTCATAGGATACCCAAAGGAGACTGTTGGGTACACCTTCTATCACAGATCCGAAGGCAAGACATTCGTTGCTAAAAATGGATCCTTTCTAGAGAAGGAGTTTCTCTTGAAAGAAAGGAGTGGGAGGAAAGTAGAACTTGATGAGGTAACTGTACCTGCTCCCTTATTGGAAAGTAGTACATCACAGAAACCGGTTTCTGTGACACCTAAACCAATTAGTGAGGAAGTTAATGATGATGATCATAGAACTTCAGATCAAGTTACTACCGAACCTTGTAGATCAAACAGAGCAAGATCCGCACCAGAGTGGTACGGTAATCCTGTTCTGGAACTCATGCTACTAGATCATGATGAACCTACAAACTATGAAGAAGCGATGCTGAGCCCAGATTCCACGAAATGGCTTGATGCCATGAAATCTGAGATGGGATCCATGTATGAGAACAAAGTATGGACTTTGGTTGATTTGCCCGATGATCAGCAAGCAATTGAGAATAAATGGATCTTCAAGAAGAATACTGACGCTGACGGTAATGTTACTGTCTACAAAGCTCGACTTGTTGCAAAAGGTTTTGGACAAGTTCAAGGGATTGACTACGATGAGACCTTCTCACCCGTAGCGATGCTTAATTCTGTCCGAATCATGTTAGCAATTGCCGCATTTTATGATTATGAAATTTGGCAAATGGATGTCAAAACTGCATTCCTGAATGGATTTCTGGAAGAAGAGTTGTATATGATGCAACCAGAAGGTTTTGTCGATCCAAAGGGAGCTAACAAAGTGTGCAAGCTCCAGCGATCCATTTATGTACTGGTGCAAGCCTCTCGGAGTTGGAATAAGCGCTTTGATAGTGTGATCAAAGCATTTGGTTTTATACAGACTTTTGGAGAAGCCTGTATTTACAAGAAAGTGAGTGGGAGCTCTGTAGCTTTTCTGATATTATATGTGGATGACATATTACTAATTGGAAATGATATAGAATTTCTGGATAGCATAAAAGGATACTTGAATAAGAGTTTTTCAATGAAAGACCTCGGTGAAGCTGCTTACATATTAGGCATTAAGATCTATAGAGATAGATCAAGATGCTTAATTGGAATTTCACAAAGCACATACCTTGACAAAGTTTTGAACAAGTTCAAAATGGATCAAGCAAAGAAAGGGTTCTTGCCTGTATTACAAGGTGTGAAGTTGAGTAAGACTCAATGCCCGACCACTGCAGAAGATAGAGAGAAAATGGTTCCCTATGCTTCAGCCATAGGCTCTATCATGTATGCAATGCTGTGTACCAGACCTGATGTGTGCCTTGCTATAAGTCTAGTAGGGAGGTACCAAAGTAATCCAGGAGTGGATCACTGGACAGCGGTCAAGAACATCCTAAAATACCTGAAAAGGACTAAGGATATGTTTCTCATTTATGGAGGTGACAAAGAGCTCATCGTAAATGGTTACGTTGATGCAAGCTTTGACACTGATCCGGACGATTCTAAATCGCAAACCGGATACGTGTTTACATTAAACGGTGGAGCTGTCAGTTGGTGCAGTTCTAAACAAAGCGTCGTGGCGGGATCTACGTGTGAAGTGGAATACATAGCTTCTTCGGAAGCAGCAAATGAAGGAGTCTGGATGAAGGAGTTCATATCCGATCTAGGTGTCATACCTAGTGCATCGGGTCCAATGAAAATCTTTTGTGACAATACTGGTGCAATTGCCTTGGCAAAGGAATCCAGATTTCACAAGATAACCAAATACATCAAGAGACGCTTCAATTCCATCCGGGATCTAGTCCAGGTGGGAGACATAGAGATTTGCAAGATACATACGGATCTGAATATAGCAGACCCGTTGACTAAGCCTCTTCCACGAGCAAAACATGATCAACACCAAGGCTCCATGGGTGTTAGAATCATTACTGTGTAATCTAGATTATTGACTCTAGTGCAAGTGGGAGACTGAAGGAAATATGCCCTAGAGGCAATAATAAAGTTATTATTTATTTCCTTATATCATGATAAATGTTTATTATTCATGCTAGAATTGTATTAACCGGAAACATAATACATGTGGGGAATACATAGACAAACAGAGTGTCACTAGTATGCCTCTACTTGACTATCTCGTTAATCAAAGATGGTTATGTTTCCTAACCATGAACAAAGAGTTGTTATTTGATTAACGGGATCACATCATTAGTTGAATGATCTGATTGACATGACCCATTCCATTAGCTTAGCACCCGATCGTTTAGTATGTTGCTATTGCTTTCTTCATGACTTATACATGTTCCTATGACTATGAGATTAAGCAACTCCCGTTTGCCGGAGGAACTTTGTGTGCTACCAAACGTGACAACGTAACTGGGTGATTATAAAGGTGCTCTACAGGTGTCTCCAAAGGTACATGTTGGGTTGGCGTATTTCGAGATTAGGATTTGTCACTCCGATTGTCGGAGAGGTATCTCTGGGCCCTCTCGGTAATGCACATCACATAAGCCTTGCAAGCATTGCAACTAATGAGTTAGTTGTGAGATGATGTATTACAGAACGAGTAAAGAGACTTGCCGGTGACGAGATTGAACTAGGTATTGAGATACCGACGATCGAATCTCGGGCAAGTAACATACCGATGACAAAGGGAACAACGTATGTTGTTATGCGGTCTGACCGATAAAGATCTTTGTAGAATATGTAGGAACCAATATGAGCATCCAGGTTCCACTATTGGTTATTCAGCAGAGACGTGTCTCAGTCATGTCTACATTGTTCTCGAACCGTAGGGTCCGCACGCTTAACGTTACGATGACAGTTTCATTATGAGTTTATGTATTTTGATGTACCGAAGGTTGTTCGGAGTCCCGGATGTGATCACGGACATGACGAGGAGTCTCGAAATGGTCGAGACATAAAGATCGATATATTGGACGACTATATTCGGACACGAAAGTGTTCCGGGTGATTTCGGAGAAAACCGGAGTGCCGGAGGGGTTACCGGAACCCCCCGGGGAAGTATTGGGCCTTAGTAGGCCTGAGGGGAGAGAGAGGGCAGCAGCCCAGGAGGTGGCGCGCCCCCCATGGGGAGTCCGAATTGGACTAGGGAGGGGGGGGGGCGCGGGCCCCCTTTCCCTCTCCCTCTCCCTCTCTTTCCTTCCTCCTCTTTCTTCCTAGTTGGACTAGGAAAGGGGAGTCCTACTCCCACTAGGAGGAGGACTCCCCCCTCCCTTTGGCGCGCCCCATAGGGCTGGCCGGCCTCCCCCCTTGCTCCTTTATATACGGGGGCAGGGGGCACCCTAGGACACACAAGTTGATCTTCGTGATCGTTCCTTAGCCGTGTGCGGTGCCCCCCTCCACCATATTCCACCTCGGTCATATTGTAGCAGTGCTTAGGCGAAGCCCTGCGACGTTTGAACATCAAGATCGTCACCACGCCGTCGTGCTGACGGAACTCCTCCCCGAAGCATTGCTGGATCGGAGCCCGGGGAGCGTCATCGAGCTGAACGTGTGCCAATAACTCGGAGGTACCGGAGTAACGGTGCTTGGATCGGTTGGACCGGGAAGACGTATGACTACTTCCTCTACATTGCATCAACGCTTCCGCTTCGGTCTACGAGGGTACGTAGACAACACTCTCCCCTCTCGTTGCTATGCATCACCATGATCTTGCATGTGCGTAGGAAAATTTTGAAATTACTACGTTCCCCAACACTAGCCTTGCCTTCTCCTACCTTCAGGAAACACTCAAGGAGCAATCGTGTAAACACTTTGCCATAGTGATCATGCGGAGACCCTGCAAAGCAGCAGTAGGGGTATTATCTCCCCGGAGAGCCCTGAAGCTGGGTAAGATTCGCCGGCGTGCATGTCTATGCCTCATCCTGTTTCCAGGCACCGGCGACGTTCTACTCGCCCCCACCATGATAAGCCATTCTTTGGCATATGTCGCACCCAACCCCCGACATTTGGCGCCCACCATGGGGCCTGGTGCACCGTCGTCCGGAGACCTGTTCTGGACGGGAACCCTTTTCCTCCCTGGCGAGCGCAGCCAGCCAGGCACGCCAGACGGAGTTTGCGCCGACATGCTGCATGGCATTGAGATCGCCTACGCAGCTAGCCGCCTCGCCAAACTTGTCGGCGAGGTTTGCATCTCCGACGAACCTGCATCCGACGTAGGCACGGGCGGCTCCGAGAGCCTCCTGGCGGGCCTCCTCGATGAACTCCACGTCTCCGGCGAGCCTGCCGTGTACTTGGAGTCTGTAGGCTCCACCGACCCGATGCTGGTCGACTCCGACACCGCGTCGCTCGACGCATTCCCCTCTAAAGTGGTGGTCTACGATGAGCCTCTCCCTTGTGCGGAAAGCGGCGGAAGCACCGTCACCGAGGTGCTCGTCATCAGTCATGATGAGCTCCCCGGCGGAGGAGCGCATGACCCACTTGGCGCGGCACTACAAGACCTGACTGTGCCCATTCCGGAAGACGCTGACACGGAAACGTTGGAGGTGTGCCGCCTTCAGCTCGTCGAAGGCGCGAAGAAGCTGGCTAGCATGAGACGCTTGTCAGAAGCCTACCAGCGGGAGATGGATCGCGCTATTGGCGGCTCGCCAGCCCCAGCTGGGCCCAGCCGCCTCGGCGTGGTCCAGCAGCGCGGCGTAGCCATCGCCAACCTGTTCGGGGCAAGTCGCCCTGTGTATGCCACACCTGCGGAGAACATTCGAGCCGCCCAGGCGGCGGCGGACGAGCTGGACAATTTCGAGGGCGAAGAGCGCCACCTGATGATGGAGCGAGTCCAGCGGCTCCTCGACGCGGCTGCCGCACAGAACGAGGCCGGCTGCCGCACAGAGGTGCCGCAGCGGCAAAACAACGACCTTCGCTGAGACCAAGGCGTGATGTCTCGAACGCCGACTAGCGGCGCCCGAGGAAGAAGAGACAAGGATCCGGCTGTCAGCCACAGTCGGACTCACATTACCATAGAGCGCGACCGAGACGGCCGCCCGAGAGCAGTGGAACGACGGGACGACTGTTCGCCTCCTCCTCCTCGCAAGGAGAGGCGAGTCTCCCCGCCGCCTGTTGACCATCCGACTCTCGGCGACCGCCTTGGACGCCGAGAGGGAGTCGGAGAAAACGACGCCCGCCACCGGATCGACCGGCTTCACCGTTCCCTGGCGCTGGAAGAAGAAAACGAGTTGGGTCCGCCTTGTTTCGGGCCCCGCATTCAAGACGAGCCCTTTCCCAAAGGGTTCACGCTCCCAAGAGACACACCCAAGTACACCGGCTCCGTGAAGCCGGAAGACTGGCTGGTCGATTACTCAACGGCAGTCAGCATAGCAAACGGCAACAAGCGCGTCGCCGTGAAATACGTTCCGCTCATGCTCCAGGGCATGGCCGGGACATGGCTGAACAGCCTGAAGCCCCGCAGCATCAACAGCTGGGTCGACTTCACCGAAGCATTCGTCCGCAACTTCACTAGCACGTACAAGCGTCCTCCCAAGCCTCGTCAGCTCTCCTTGTGCATGCAAGGTCCCAACGAGTCAACTCGCGACTACCTCACGCGTTGGGCCGAGCTTCGGAACTCCTGCAAGGGCGTGCACGAGGTGCATGCTATCGAGTACTTCACCGCCGGGTGCAGAGAAGGCATCCTCCTCAAGCACAAGCTCCTCTGCGACGAGCCAGAAACCCTCGACGAGCTGCTGATCATAGGAGACAAGTACGCCACGGCCGACTCCTCCATGAAGGTGGAGATTCAAGTTAGCGCAATTGGCAAAGTGGCCCCTCAAGCTCCAAGAACTCCGGCGGGAGATGCCAGTCGGCGGCAACAGTAGAGCGACCACAAGTGCAAGGCCCCGCAGCTGGCTTCCAGCAGCCGGCAGGTTGCGACAGTTGAAGCCCAGCAGCCGGATGGGTAGCCCCCACCCAAGCGACAGAAAGGTGGCAAGCCCAACTGGTTGCCGGCTTTCTCATACGAGAAAACCCTGGATGGTCCTTGCAAGTTCCATAGTGGCGCGAAGCCGTCGAATCACACCTCCCGGAAGTGCCACTAGCTCCCCAGGATCGCCAAGGGAGACGGCCTCCTACCTCCTCCGCCTGCTGGGAAGCCGCCGCCGCCTCCGCCCCAGTAGCCGGCTGTTAGACCAGTCGGCATGGTACAAGATGAATACCCCGAAGAGCACGGAGCCTACGTGGTGTTTACCGGTATGGCTGATGATCGACGCAGCAGGCGGCTGCAGAGACTAGAGGAGAATGCAGTAGCGTCGGAGATGCCAGAGTTCATGCACTGGTCCGAAAAGCCTATCAGCTGGAGCAGGGCTGATCACCCAGAGGTGATGCCGAGTCTGGGCTCTTATGCCTTGGTCCTGGATGCCACCTTTGCCACAAATAGACAAGCTGCTCGTTTCTCGCGAGTTCTGATAGACGGAGGTAGCAACATTAACATCCTGTACAAGGACACCATGGAGAAATTAGGAATCAAGCAAAGACAGCTTCAGAATAGCCGGACTGTGTTCCACGGCATTGTTCCTGGGCTTTCCTGCTCACCAATCGGCAAGATCCCGATGGGCGTCCTCTTTGGAGACAAAGATCACTTCCGCCGAGAGTCAGTTTGGTTTGAGGTGGTGGACCTTGAGAGCCCATAACATGCACTACTCGGCCGACCCGCCTTGGCCAAGTTCATGGCGGCCCCCCACTACGCCTACCTCAAAATGAAGATGCCCAGTTCCAGGGGGATTCTGACCATAGCCGGCGACTACGGGAAGTCGTCTGCCTGTGCGGCTGAGAGCAGTCGGCTAGCCGAGTCCCTGGTAATCGCGGCCGAGAAGCGGCTCCTTGAACGGGTTGTGGCGATGGCCGGCAAGCAGCCAGAGGTATCGCCCAACCCAAAGGAGTCGGAGGCTGAGGGTTCGTTCAAGCCGGCCAAGGAGACAAAGAAGATACCCTTGGATCCGGAGCACCCAGAGAGGTACGCTGTCGTAGGCGCAAACCTCGACAGCAAATAGGAAGGCGAGCTCATCGATTTCCTCCGTGAGAATCGGGACATCTTTGCATGGTCCCCCAAAGACATGCCAGGTGTACCGACGGAATTCGCCGAGCACAAGCTACATGTAAGATCTGATGCAAAGCCGGCCAGGCAGCCCCTGCGCCGCCTATCAGAAGAGAAGAGAAGAGTTGTCAGAGAAGAATTAGCCTGGCTCCTAGCGGCCGGCTTCATTATGGAAGTATTCTTTCCATAGTGGCTAGCCAATCTGGTCCTGGTACTGAAGAAGAACAAGCAGTGGCGAATGTGTATTGACTACACGAGCCTCAACAAAGCCTGCCCCAAGGACCCGTTTGCTCTACCAAGAATTGATCAGGTGATAGACTCCACCACCGGATGCGAGCTGTTGAGCTTTTTGGATGCATACTCAGGATATCACCAGATCAAGCTGAATCCGACTGACAGACTGAAGACCGCCTTCATCATGTCGTTTGGAGCCTTCTGCTACCTCACCATGACGTTCGGCTTGAGGAATGCCGGCGCCACCTTTTAGCGTTTCATGCAGAAGTGCCTCCTCAAGCAACTCGGGAGAAACGCCCACGTCTATGTGGATGATGTGGTGGTGAAGACGGAAAAGCATGGAACACTGCTGGAAGACCTCAAGGAGACTTTTGAGAACCTGCGCCGATTCCAGATCAAGCTCAACCCCGAGAAGTGCGTCTTTGGAGTACCAGCCAGCCAACTCCTTGGCTTCCTGGTCTCCGAACGCGGCATAGAATGCAACCCTATAAAGATCAAGGCCATTAAGAGGATGGAGGTACCCAGCCGACTGCTGGACGTATAAAAGTTCACCGGCTGCTTGGCGTCCATCAGCCGGTTCATCAGTCGGCTGGGCGAGAAAGCTCTCCCCTTATACCAACTCATGAAGAAGACCACTTTCTTTGAATGGAACCACAAGGCGGACGAAGCTTTTCTCCAGTGGAAGAAGATGCTGACTACTCCACCCGTTCTGGCGGCTCCGGCTCCTAAGGAACCTATGCTCCTGTACATCGCCACCACCAGCCGGGTAGTCAGCACGGTCATTGTAGTGGAACGCAAGGAGGAAGGCAAGGCGCTACCTGTCCAGAGACCGGTATATTACCTGAGCGAAGTACTGTCGGCCTCCAAGCAGAACTACCCCCACTACCAGAAGATGTGCTATGGCGTACACTTTACCGCCAAGAAATTGAAGCCTTACTTTCAAGAGCATCCAATCACCGTGGTCTGTACGGCCCCGCTTGCCGAGATCATCGGAAGCCGAGATGCTTCTAGCCGAGTGGCCAAGTGGGCCATAGAGCTGGCTCCCTACACCATCCACTACCAGCCCCGCGCCGCCATCAAGTCACTAGCACTGGCCGACTTTCTCGTCGACTAGGCCGAGACCCAGTACCTACCTCCAGCGCCCGACTCCACCCATTGGCGGATGCATTTCGACGGCTCCAAGATGCGCACCAGCTTGGGAGCCGGCGTCGTCCTCACTTCCCCTAAAGGCGACAAGCTCAAATACGCACTGCAAATCCATTTTGCCGCCTCCAACAACGTCGCCGAGTATGAGGTGCTCATTCACGGGCTCCGGCTTGCCAAATAACTCGGCATTCGCCGGATCCTGTGTTATGGCGACTCGGACTTAGTGGTCCAGCAATTGTCTGGCGACTGGGACGCCAAGGATGCGAACATGGCGAGTTACCGTTTCCTCATGCAGCAACTCAGTGGGTATTTCGAGGGGTGTGAATTCCTCCATGTGCCAAGAAACGACAACAACCAAGCAGACGCCTTGGCACAAATCGGCTCTACCCGCCAAGCAATACCATCCGGCGTCGCCCTTCAACGCCTCCTCACGCCGTCTGTCAAGCCTTCACCAGAATCAGACTACATCTTCGTGCCGGCTCCCCCCGAAGAAGTCGGATCCGACTCCAGAGCCCCAGCAGACGGTACGAGGATTTTGGCAGATGGCTCCAAAGGTGCCACAGTCGAAGCCGGCCCAGGGACTGCAGTACCCGGCCTGGGGATTGTGGCGGCGGGCTCGAAGACTCCAGAACTCGGCCCAAGAGCCGCGCCAGTCGGCCTGGGGACTTCATTAACCCAGCAAGCGGTTGTTGACCAACCCGCCGCCTCCCAGCCCAGCCGCCCTCGTCCAAGTCGCAGTTCTGGCAGTCGAAGAAATAGCAGCACCCTCATGGGCCCAGCCCATCCTCAAATTCCTGGTGAGCAAAGAGCTGCTGACTGATGAGACCTTAGCTCGGCAAGTATAGCGTCGAGCGGCAGCCTACACCATTTTCAACAGAGAGCTGGTCAGGTGCAGCGTCACTGGTGTCTACCTGCGCTGTGTAGAGCCAGAGCAAGGCCAAGCAATTCTCAAAGACATCCATCAAGGCGAGTGCGGCCACCATGCGGCTTCAAGAGCACTCGTCGCAAAAGCCTTTCGACACAGTTTCTTCTGGCCGACTGCCTTAGAAGAGGCCAAGTAATTGGTCCAAAAATGCAAAGGGTGCCAGAAGTTCAGCTCCAAGCCGCACTAGCCGGCTTCTGCACTCAAGACCATCACCATTGCCTGGCCTTTCGCAGTTTCGGGTCTAGACATGGTGGGACCATTCAAGATGGCACGAGGTGGCTTAACTCACTTACTTGTCGCAGTGGACAAGTTCACCAAGTGGATAGAAGCAAAGCCAATCAAGAAACTGAATGGTCCGACTGCCGTGACTTTCATCTCCGATATCACAATTCGGTACGGCATACCACACAGCATCATCACCGACAACGGCACAAATTTTTCCAAAGGCGCCTTGGCCCGTTTCTGCGCAACACAGGGCATCCGACTGGACCTAGCGTCCGTCGCCCATCCACAGTCAAACGGCCAAGTGGAGCGAGCAAACGGCCTCATCCTGTCCGGCATCAAGCCCCGACTGGTCGAACCTCTGGAGCGCTCGACTGGCTGCTGGCTCGATGAGTTGCCAGCTGTCCTCTGGAGTCTGCGCACGACTCCAAACAAGTCAACCGGCTTCACGCCTTTCTTCCTCGTCTACGGTGCCGAAGCCGTCATCCCAATGGACATAGAGTTCGACTCCCCGCAAGTCACCATGTACACTGAGGAGGAGGCAGAAGAAGCACGTCAAGACGTCGTCGATCTGCTGGAAGAGGGCCGGCTGTTGCACTCAGCCGGTCCAGCATCTACCAGCAGAGCCTGCGCCGATACTACAACAGGAAGGTCAAGCCGAGATCTTTCCAAGAGGGCGACCTTGTGCTCCGGCTGATCCAGCAAACAACCGACCAACACAAGCTGTCGGCACCTTGGGAAGGTCCTTTCATCATCAGCAAAATACTGGGCAATGACTCCTACTACCTGATTGATGCTCAGAAGCCCCGAGCACGCAAGAGGGACGACTCCGGCAAAGAGACAGAGCAGCCATGGAATGCAAATCTCCTTCGAAGATTTTACAGTTAATGCAGTATGTACCACGCTACCTTTTGTATTAAAGTACCAATGCTTCGGTCCCCCCAGAGACGAGCTCGGGGACTGCCCTCTTTTATCTATATGATAAAAATTACGCCTACGAGTATATTACTCTTTGTTATGCCGCTTGGCACCGGGCTCGACAGGTCGGCCCGGGGACTTGCCGCCTTGCACTATGAAATGCTTCCTGCAGCCGGACAAGTAGTGTGTGGCGCCTAAGCCATCTCCTGTCAGAAGCCGTAGCTCGCAGAGCGACTGTACGGTGGGCAGGAGTAAGGTAGAATGGGCGTTCGCATGAAAAATGGCTAAGGACTCAAAGCATAAAACATAGCTTAAGACGGCTTCCAGCCTTTTTTCGCAAACCGACTCTTGAATAGTCGGCTTGCCGCCTTCTATTCAACTTGCTCAAAAACTGTAAAAAGGCTAAGTACTTGCCTTCCCAAAGTAGCCAAGCATTTGATCCAATGGCAGTCGGCAGAGCGGCTGTCCGACTGGCAAGACAGGCAACTAAGGGAAAGCGGCAAAGGAAAAAGCCAAAAGAGCAACGAGCAAGAAAAGATAGAATTCGGATAAATATTTACATAACATAGGCCCTTGGCCGAATCTTCGAGCAGAAGTTCAAAATACACCCCGCGGGTGGAATTGTGCGAACTAACAAGTTCTTCAAGACTACTAAAGCAGATAAAATAAAGATAAGGCGATAGCTTAGGAAGCGGCAGACGGATTCGGAGGGTCGGAGGAGGCGGCAGCGTCAGGCGTTGGGGCGGCCGGCCGGGCAGTCTCGGCTTGATCGCCTTCGGGGGCAGTCGGCTCGGTCGCATGCGGCTCGTTGCTGGAGGCGCGGTCGAGCTGAGGCTGGCCGTCTGCCCCGTCTTCTGGTGCCTTCGTCTCGCCTCCGTCCTCCGCCTCGCCTTCTTCCTCGGCACTGGAGCCGATCACCTCCGCCGAGTCCTCGCCGTCTTCAGACCGCTCGGGGATGAAGACGTTGGTGTCGGTGTACTCGGCGATCGCCGCAGCACGCTTGACGAGGGTGTCTTCCGCGGCTGCCAGCTCCGGCTGGGACTCTGACTGGAGTGTGGCCAGTCGGTCGAGATCCAGCCCCCGATACCATGCCTTTACGAACTCCAAGGCCCGGCGTGCTCCAGCTCGGGCCGAGGAACCCTTCCAGGCCTCAAGATGACCAGCCACGACCTCTAGCCAGTCGGCAGTCAGGCTAGGGGTGTGCGGAGCCTGCATGTCCCGCCACAGGGCGGCAATCACCTGGGCGCCGACACGTTGAAGCCGGCGTAGCATCCGGTGAGTCGGCCGAAGGCGAGCCTCGATGCTCAGGATATGCTCATCAAGGGTTCAGGGAGCATCGACGACGATCTCTGCGCCTTCCGCCCTCCGACCTTCATGATCAGCCTCGATGGCTTGGATGGCAGCCCGCGAATGCTCGGGAAAGAAGTCCGCTAAGACTTAAGAAATGAAGAAGCAAGTCAAAAACCAGGAGTCGGCACGACTTATAATTGGCAGCTCAAAAAAAAGAAAGTAAAAGAGACTCACCATCAACAATGTCTTCAATCTCATGGAAGCCGGAGGCCAGCATTACCTCTTTATCAGCCCAGGAGGAACGCTCGCTCGCGAACTCGGCCAGGAGAGCGGCTTCCGCCTCTTACGCCTCCTACTGCGTCTTCGCAAGCAGCTCCCTCTGCTCTGCCAATTGTGTGGCCAGCAGATCGCGCTCTGTGGCGAGCTTGCTGAACTCCTCCCCCTTGGCGCGCAACGCGGAGTTGGCTTCGCTCAGCTACTGTTGAAGAACAGTGTTGGCTTCTGAAGAGAAGGAAGAAAGAAGGCGTTAAGTCATCAATAAAGAATGTCGCCGGGGAGATCCGGCCCGACTGCTCAGCAGTCGGCCCGAATCTCGGGGACTATAGCCCGCGGGTGCGCCAGCGCGCCCCCGCAAAGAAGAAAAAGGACTTACTCCAGCCCTCCAACAACTCGGCGGACCGCTTGCCCAGCTCTTCAACATTACGGTTGAAGGCAGTAACGCGGAGGTTGTGGTAGTACTGCGATAAATATTTCAGACAAAAGTTAGTACCCGGAGCTCACCAATTGGAGTTCCGGGCCGCCTGCTCACCAGCCGCCCCGAAACTCGGGGACTACACCCAGTGGGTGCGCCGGCGCGCCCCCATAGAGAGGAACAAGAAAACAAGGACCAAAGAGAAAACATACCCGGACGGCTGCCCGCGATGCCAGGTACGCCTTGGTGCAGTTCTGGATGGCGTCGCCCTCAGCTCGAAGCTTCATTTGGAAGTCTAGAAGCACCTGGTTCAGCGGCCCTATGCCACCTCCCCGCACCCACCCAATGGGCGCGGCGCTCGTCGCTTCGGCATCCAGGATCGCTGAGCTGGCGGTGTCAGTCTCCAGGGGGCGTGGCGCCGAGGTCGCTTTCTCAAGACGGCGGCGCGTTGTGTGACACTCCAAAATTTTTTGATTTGGTTTTCATCAAAAACTTTATTGGATTCTAAAGGAGGGCCTTTAAAAAAATTCTCTTTCAGAAAATCCTTCCTCTTAAAAAAACTTCCTTTCCTTTGACAAGGATTTCCTTTTCAATTTTGGTGTTAAAATTTTGGAAGCTTTTCTTCTGGTTATTTCCCTCTCAAACTCATTTATTTTCAAAAAAGAGAGAAACCCTAGGAGTTTTGGGACTTCTTTCTTTTTGAAAACACCCATGGTTTTACCATGTCTCCTATAGTAAATCTTCTCAAAATCCATTCCTCCACCTTTGAACAATCTAAATTCTCTGTCTCAACAAGTCCAAACAAGTTTTGGATTGTTTTTTTCAATTATTTTTATCCCCCAAAAGATTTCTGCCATTTATTTTGAGCATAAGTGATTTTCAAAGCAAGTGTCACTTTGCCTTTGAGTTTTTATCCCAAACCAACTTCACCGGATTGTCTTTAGTACCCACAACCTAGAACCATCTTGATCCACTCTTCTTCTTTTCAAATATTTCAAATTTCACTCACTGCAAGTTTCGACCAGATTTGCCAAATTTGGTGAAATTCATATCTACAATTCTCCAAAAATTCCACCAAAATTCAGGCAGCCTACTGGAGCAATGAGAGGCCACTCCACCAAGTTTCAGCTCAGGGAAAAATCCCTAGATGCCAAGAACATTCTGTCGAACACCTGAACTGCACTGTTCTTTGCAAAGTTCAGTAAAATTCAATTTTTACAGTGTCGTTTTCTTCAGAGTTGCAGGCACATGCTCACAGTGCCTTTGGCTCGATGCTCGCAGCCCCTCCCTCTTGTCCGGAGCTTCACACGCGTGCTTGGAGCTTTCCTACCATCGGTGGCACGCTGGCCCGCCCTCGCCGGCGTCTTCTGCGGCGTCGGGACCTCCCGTGGCGGCCGACAGAAGGCACACCACGGCAGAACGCCGTTTTGGCGCCGCCCAAAGCTTCCTGGCCCTCCGCGTGGCCTCATGCATGCCAGCGCACGCCCGTGGCGCCCTCACCGCGGCCCGGCAAGCACGAAACGTGCTCCCTGCCGCCGACGGGCCCGCGCCGCCCCGTTCCGTCGAGCTCGCCCTTAGCACCCCAATCCAAGCTCGCTTAGCACCTAAATGGAACCGGTGGAACTCCGTGATGACGCCCAACTCCCTAAACCTTCCCGACCAAGCTCTGCGCCGCTGTAACCTTCACCGGAGATCCCCGTTCACGGCCACCGCCTCGGATCACCTATAAAAAGGGCCCCGAGCTCGCTCACGAGACCCACACCTTCACTACACCTCTCCAGGACCCTGCCAAACCACCAGGAGGACCTCGAGGAGGTCTCCTCCCCCAACTCCGGCCGCCTCGCTCCGCCTCGGCCTCCACCTCGATTCACTCCGGTGAGACCATCTCCGGCGCCCAAACCTCGTCTGTAGCCTTCTCTTACGCCTAGTGCTCTAACCCCCACCTGAATTTGATCCTTGCAGCCCTCCTTGGCGAGACCCATCAACGCCCGAACCACCGTCCGCCGGAGTCAAGACCGCCGTCGACGTGGTGCTCACCGGCGACCAATACCACCACCCACCGTTGCGGAAGGACACGGTGAGCACGTTGGTAATCTCCGATCACCCTGCCTCGCCGTGGATCGCCGCCGGCGACTACCGCGGCTCTCGGGCACCGGCGAAATCTGCCGCCCCCGTTTGAAAGTTTAAACCTGACGGGCGGGACCCGCTGTCAGCCTCTCTATCCTGTCTAAGCGAACTGTTTTCTGAAAACGCCTTCTTCCAGATGTGCCTTCCCTCTGGACTGGCGTAGTTTCTGCCGAAGCGTTTTCTGTTTTTATAAACTAGCCCCTGGAAACTTTCTGTTTAATTACAGATAAGTCCTTGGATTAAAACCCTTATAACTTTTTAAGAGAAAGGAATTTTTGAGTGATTCTTTTTCTGTCCTCTTCAGATTTTTGTCTAGTTTTTTATCATATTTATTTGAAAAATATTTGGAATACTTTCTGTGCACCTCTTGGTATTTACGATAGCGCATATATTTTCTTTATACCGTAGATATCGAAGGATGTGACGGAGCTGCGAACTTCACCGAGCTAGGCTCCGACTACTCTGAACCAGGCAAGCATGTTTGAACTTTTGATATGATGAGTGTCTTGGCATGTTTTGCATTTAGTTAGTTTCACGGCATGTTGATGAGCATACCGATGAACGTTATTTTTTTTATGAAATGTTGAGATAAGTGAGTTCGATGATCCATAAGTGGATGGATGTGAGTATGAAAGGCCGTGTGTTGGCATGAAGATGGGTAAGATGGCAGTGTTGTAGCATGTCAGTCTTATGCCAGACTATATGACTTCAGGGACGAACCGTACCGGTCCAGTTCCTCCCATTTCCTTCCCTGTACTACCACATGTTTTCCGCAAGGAATATGGCTTAGTAAGTTGCAAACCGCTTTCCTGGTACACACCAGAAGGAGAGGCCGGGATGATGGTTCCATGGCCCTGGATTAAAGCCAGTCATCCGGTCAGGGGGCATGGGTGTTTCCGGTTGGGACCGAGAGGGGGGCACCCCTTAGAGCGCGCGTATATAAATTTGATCCCATGCTATTCGAGATTGTGATCTCCCTGTCTTAAAAGTTTTTCTTGGACGATGTCTAGGGTGAGTCCTGGCATC
The DNA here is from genome assembly GCA_034509565.1 of Triticum monococcum. Classification (NCBI taxonomy): domain Eukaryota; kingdom Viridiplantae; phylum Streptophyta; class Magnoliopsida; order Poales; family Poaceae; genus Triticum; species Triticum monococcum. The sequence goes on from CM067847.1 coordinate 707,204,764, forward strand.
GAGAGATAGGATGGGTGTGTACTGGATAGCTGTGTTTTCTTCCGAAAAACCGTAAACAGAACTAGTCCCTCATGACTATGGAAATCCGTTGGCTGTGGGAATTTTTTTGTACAAACTCTGCAGAGTCATACATTCCTTGAATCATCTATTCCATGTCCAAATTCGTATCATCTTGGCCTAACAGTATCAGTTTGATGACAGAGACTCCGGTGAATCCCATGAGTACTAAGCCCGGCAAAATGTTATTCCTATGGATGGACTAACCTGTTTATTATCATGAACTGAATATTTATTATGAGTATTGTTTACTTGTGAACTAAAGCCCTTTCTGTGATGTCGCATAGACGTCCGACTGTGGCATTTCTTTTAAAGCCCTTTCTGTGATGTCGCTCAGACGTCCGACTGTGGCATTTCTTTTAAAGCCCTTTCTGTGATGTCGCTTAGACGTCCGACTGTGGCATTTCTTTTAAAGCCCTTTCTGTGATGTCGCTCAGACGTCCGACTGTGGCATTTCTTTTAAAGCCCTTTCTGTGATGTCGCTCAGACGTCTGACTGTGGCATTTCTTTTAAAGCCCTTTCTGTGATGTCGCTTAGACGTCCGACTGTGGCATTTCTTTTAAAGCCCTTTCTGTGATGTCGCTCAGACGTCCGACTGTGGCATTTCTTTTAAAGCCCTTTCCGTGATGTCGCTCAGACGTCCGACTGTGGCATTACTTTTAAAGCCCTTTCTGTGATGTCGCTCACACGTCCGACTGTGGCATTTCTTTTAAAGCCCTTTCTATGATGTCGCTCAGACGTACGACTGTGGCATTTCTTTTAAAGCCCTTTCTGTGATGTCGCTCAGACGTTCGACTGTGGTATTTCTTTTAAAGCCCTTTCTATGATGTCGCTCAGACGTCCGACTGTGGCATTTCTTTTAAAGCCCTTTCTGTGATGTCGCTCAGACGTCCGACTGTGGCATTTCTTTTAAAGCCCTTTCTGTGATGTCGCTCACACGTCCGACCGTGGCATTTCTTTTAAAGCCCTTTCTGTGATGTCGCTCAGACGTCCGACTGTGGCATTTCTTTTAAAGCCCTTTCTGTGATGTCGCTCAGACGTCCGACTGTGGCATGATTTTTCTGTTATTAATTGTTCACCCTTCGAGGCGTCGCTTCAGACACCCGATCGGTTCTCATTTATATTCTGTTGGGATTTCAGGCGGACTACCGCCGTTTCCCTCGTACTTACTTCGTTGTGCAAATATTATCAGTGTGCATTGGGAAGATTATTCATGACGCATCCATGCATGCATTTGTTATATCTTACGTCCGAACTGTCTTGCGAGTACTTTCAAAGTACTCACTGGCTTGTTGATTTGGCCAGATGCTGACGAAGGCGATCTCATGGATGAAGAGTTCGATAGCGAGTCCGACGCCTAGAGGAATCCCAGTCAGTCTCATGCGACCCTGGTCTTGGTCACAGTTTTATACCCGCTTCTGCAACCCGAATAAATTTATCGAGCCTCACCTCGACGCTCGATGAGATGCCAGTTTGAGAGTCGTGTTACCACACTCCCCATTGTGTTATTCCACCACCACTATATCCTCGAGTCAGTAGTATGCCACCACTCCATTGTGTTATATCCGCCATTATGTATAATTATTGGCGCGCTGGTAATAATTCGTTGAGCAGCCCTAGCTCAACCCTGTAATATATTCTATGCTACTGGCTTATTGTATCAAGTATTTGTCTACCAATGAGGAGGATTTTCTCTCATACTGGACTCAAAGATTGGTTTCTCAATAAATATTTTTATTGGAAAACCGGTCGTGACAAGCTTGGTACTAGAGCCAGGCTGACTGTAGGAAGCCACTAGGTGCGATCGCTAATCGGTTATTAGCATAATAGAGCTAATTTATATTTTTGCAATGGTAGTCATTTTCTGACAGTCAGCATAAATTTATGATCTGACCATTCAGGATTTTTGCCTACTTTTGTAGATGGCCGACAACGACTGCGAGTCTCAGACCTTCGCCAACGTACCCGATGGGTTCGTCAAGCTTCTCTCCTTCATCGTTCAGGTCGCGATGGGGCCATCCGTGCGCCCAGTCTTCACACTCCGCCAGCACAGAGTCAACGACGGTCTGACCATGCACCAGGCCACGGTGCAGTTCAAGGGAGGGCGTCGTGAGCTACGCCGCTACCTGTTTGTGGGAAGAGCCATGCCTACGGAGAGGCATGCTATGCAGATGGCAGCCCGTGAGGCGATAGCCCGCCTCGGGGATGTCCTTCCCGCGATGAAGACTCGTCGCTACCGTTATCTTCCATGCCATGTGCCCTACACCTGCCACTACGCATTCTCCTGCCCTAGAGGAGAATGAGACGAGGCTTTTGAGATGCTTATTGAGTATCTCCGGGCTCTGGAGGTAGCCTTCGACAACCTGGTGGACGACTTCGTGGCTGCCCGCATGGACTCAGTCCATGGCTATGCCGCCAACAGGAGGGAGCTCCTGCTCACTGCACCGCCACTGACTTTTGTCTCGTCTTCCGCATCGCATGCACCTACTCGTCACCTGCCTACCACCGGAAGGATCAACCAGGCCTTTGCGCCCACTCCAGCGCACACTGCACCACCCAATGTGCCGACTCCCATTCGTGTTGCTCCACCCCTGGCACCAGTTCCATCTACCCGACGCGGCTCTTCTCGTCTGGAGCCTATTAGTGAGGAGGAGGTCGAATCCCCAGCCTCAGTACGCCTCACCCTCGGCAGGGCCAAGGAGATCATCAACATTTCCGGCTGAGTGCGTATGCCCGTCATGCGATCTACCGCTTTGTAAGATGTGTTGTGAGGAGTAGCTTGTTTGCGCATCATGTAGAATAGGAGGAGTGAACTAGCCTAAATAACATGTCAGGATTATGTACGCATATCCTGAGTGATGTACTATATAATTATCGCCCGCGTGTAAGATATGTAATGAGCAGTCCTTCTCCGTGCGCAAATCAATTTGTTTTCTTAAGTGATCTTGGACTTTTAAATTTATTGCCATCCTTGTGCATTTTTCTTTTTGGAGTTGTTTTTGACGACCATCTTCATATTTCTTATGAGTTTTATAAAAAACATCCCCAGAGTGAAAAATGTCTCGTCCTTGGACACGCTCCATGCCTACTCCGCCAGAGGAAAATTTGGACACTCAACCAGGCAACAATTTCACGCAAGGGCAGTCGAGCCAACAGGGCAGTGAAACGGCACTTTCTCAAATGTGCCGCCTTTATGAACAGAGTCAGCAACAACATCGTGAAATGATGAACCAAGTCATCAACATGGGAAATTACCATGGACAGTATCCGCAGCATTCCAAGTTATCCGAGCTACAGAAGACGCGTCCCCAAACATTTTCACATACTGACAAGCCTCTTGAAGCCGAGGACTGGCTTCAGGACATGGAGAGGAAATTAATTATTGCAAAATGTTCAGATCCCGAGAAGGTATTGTATGCTCCGCACTATCTTACAGGAGCAGCCGCATCTTGGTGGGAGAATTTTCTGCATATGCATCCAAACGAAGGTGACATAACCTCGGATGATTTCAAGGAAGGTTTCCGTGGTGCACACATTCCTAAGAGCATTATGAAAATCAAGAAGAGAGAGTTCGACGACCTCAAGCAAAGGAACTTGACAGTGGCAGATTACAACAGTCAATTTACACTATTATCCCGCTACGCCAATGAAGAGCGTATGACTGAAAGCAAGAAGATAGAGAAATTCCTTGACGGTCTGGCGCCCGCGCTTAAGTGCCAACTGATCGTGCACACTTTTCCTGATTTTAAAACACTGGTGGACAAAGCCATTACTCTGGAAAATGAGAGACGCAGTCTGGAAGATATCCGCAAGCGAAAAAGGGACCAGACTAACCATGCTCGCAATCCGCGAAGCAAGACAGATTTTCAAAAGGGTGGGACACACAAATTCCCATCCAATGTCTCACGCCAAATCAAGAATTTTCATGCAAGGGACAAGGAGTTCATATACCGCCCCGGCGTTACTTGTTACGCCTGTGGAGAGGAAGGGCACTATGCCAAGCAGTGTCCCAAGCCTAGAAACTCAACCCCAAAGCCAAACAACGGCAGCAATAATTCAGCGCCCAAGCGAAACAATTTCAATCCCAACAACAACCACAGGAAGGGTCATCTGAACCACGTAACCAAAGAGGAGGCACAAAATGCTCCGGATATCGTACTCGGTACGTTTCCTGTCAACACAATACCTGCAACGGTTTTGTTTGATTCTGGAGCTTCTCACTCTTTCATTTCAAAAAGTTTTGCTTTGCAAAATAATTTTTCGATGCTTCCTTTGGAGAAATCCATGATCATCAAGTCCCCTGGGATTCAGCAAGTTACTCAGAATTACTGTCAGAATGTGGTCATTGAGTTCGAAGGATTGGAGTTTCACGCAAATCTTATTGTGTTGGAAAATAAAGGACTGGATGTCATCCTAGGAATGGATTGGCTGACCACCAACAAGGGGTTTATCGACTGTTTCAACAAGACCGTAATTCTCACACACCACCAAGGGAAGACAATAAAAGTATCAGTCAAGGAAGGAAAAATACCCCGGCAACCAAGATTGAATAAGGTGGACATTTCTGAGCTAAACAAGGTTCCAGTAGTGTGTGAATTTCCAGACGTATTCCCTGAAGAGCTACCAGGCATGCCACCAGACCGAGAGATAGAATTCTGCATTAAGCTCGCACCAGGAACCACCCCCATATACAAGAAACCATACAGAATGGCACCATCCGAGTTGGTTGAATTGAAGAAGCAAATAAAAGAATTACTGGACAAAGTATATATTCGAGCCAGCTCCTCACCTTGGGGATCACCAATTCTATTTGCCAAAAAGAAGGATGGAACACTGAGATTGTGTATTGACTATCGAGCACTTAATATGGTCACAATTAAGAACAAATACCCGATGCCAAGGATAAACGATTTGTTTGATCAACTTGCTCAGGCCAAGGTATTTTCAAAAATTGACTTAAGATCTGGATACCATCAATTAAAGGTGCGAACGGAAGATATCCCCAAAACAGCTTTCACTTCCAGATATGGACTGTATGAGTTCACAGTAATGCCATTTGGGTTAACAAATGCCCCTGCATATTTTGTTCACCTCATGAACAAAGTATTTATGAAATATATGGAGAAGTTCGTCATGGTATTCATCGACGATATTCTGGTATACTCCAAAACACCAGAAGAGCACGCAGATCATCTCAGGATTGTGCTAGGAGAACTAAGGAAACACCAATTGTATGCCAAGTTCAGCAAGTGCGAATTTTGGCTAAGACAAGTAGGCTTTCTAGGCCACGTGCTAACCCAAGACGGTATCGCAGTGGACCCCGAGAAAGTCAAGGCCATACTTGGCTGGAAGTCGCCAGCCAGCGTAACAGATATACGTAGTTTCTTGGGAATGGCAGGATATTACCACAGATTTATTGAAGGATTTTCCACCATAGCCAAGCCTATAATGCAGTTACTCAAGAAAGACAAGAAGTTTGAATGGACAGAAGCCTGCGAAAAGAGTTTCCAAGAGCTAAAGCGAAAATTAACAATAGCACCAGTATTAATTGTGCTAGACATACACAAGAATTTTGAAGTATTTTGTGACGCGTCCAAAAAGGGTCTCGAATGCGTGTTGATGCAAGAAGGCAAGGTTGTCGCCTATGCTTCAAGGCAACTTCGCAAGCATGAGGAAAATTATCCCACTCATGACTTAGAAATGGTAGCGGTCATTCATGCACTCAAAGAATGGAGGCATTTCTTACTTGGGAACCGATGTGAAATATATACAGATCACAAAAGTCTCAAATATATTTTCACACAGCCAGAACTAAATTTACGACAGAGACGCTAGTTGGAATTGGTAAAGGATTATGATGTTGGTATCCATTACCATCCAGGAAAGGCAAATGTAGTGGCCGATGCTCTTAGTCGGAACCCCAACTCCGACGAAAGCAATCTGCAAAGCTTGAGGCCCGAATTCCAACAAGAATTTGCCAGGCTCAATTTGTTAATGGTCACAGAAGGCACCATATCAAACTTGGAAATACGACCCGACCTTGTGGAGGAAATTAAGAGAGCTCAGCCCGGTCACCCCAGCATTGAAGGCATCAAAAGAAAGGTGAGTATGGGCAAGGCCTCGGAGTTCGTCATAGACAATGGAGGAATATTGTGGTACGGAGAAAGACTCTGCGTGCCAAACATAGAAGACCTTAAACAGCAAATCCTAGCTGAAGCCCATACCGCCCCGTACTCGATCCACCCTGGCGGGACCAAGATGTATAAAGATATTCAGGAAAGATTTTGGTGGCACGGTATGAAGAGGGACATAGCCACCTTCATTACACGTTGCGACTCGTGTCAACGCATAAAAGCTGAGCATCAGAGACCGGCCGGACTACTGCAACCAAACAAAATACCTGAGTGGAAATGGGATGAAATAGGGATGGATTTTATTGTTGGGCTACCTCAGTCACAGCATGGGAATGATGCCATCTGGGTCATCACTGACAGGTTAACCAAGGTGGCACATTTCATTCCAGTAAAGACAACTTACAACACTCAGCGGCTTGCCAGGATTTATCTCACCCGCATAGTTTGTCTGCATGGAGTCCCAAAGACTATAATATCCGACAGAGGCACTCAGTTCGTCTCAAGATTTTGGGAGCATTTACAACAGGCTCTGGGAACTCAACTAGCCTTCAGTACCATATATCACCCACAGACCGATGGACAAACGGAACGAGTAAACCAGATTTTAGAAGACATGCTGAGAGCATGTGTCCTCACATATGGAACCAATTGGGAAGAAAGCCTGCCATACGCCGAATTCGCATACAACAATAACTACCAGGCCAGCCTGCAAATGGCACCATTTGAGGCTTTATACGGACGGAGATGTCATACCCCGTTGAATTGGTCAGAGACCGGAGACAGCCGCATCTTCGGACCGGACATGCTCAGAGAAGCCGAGGAAAAAGTCAAGCTAATCAGAGACCGACTTAAGACTGCTCTGAAGGAAATATGCCCTAGAGGCAATAATAAAGTTATTATTTATTTCCTTATATCATGATAAATGTTTATTATTCATGCTAGAATTGTATTAACCGGAAACATAATACATGTGTGAATACATAGACCAACAGAGTGTCACTAGTATGCCTCTACTTGACTAGCTCGTTAATCAAAGATGGTTATGTTTCCTAACCATGAACAAAGAGTTGTTATTTGATTAACGAGGTCACATCATTAGTTGAATGATCTGATTGACATGACCCATTCCATTAGCTTAGCACCCGATCGTTTAGTATGTTGCTATTTCTTTCTTCATGACTTATACATGTTCCTATAACTATGAGATTATGCAACTCCCGTTTACCGGAGGAACACTTTGGGTACTACCAAACGTCACAACGTAACTGGGTGATTATAAAGGAGTACTACAGGTGTCTCCAATGGTAGATGTTGGGTTGGCGTATTTCGAGATTAGGGTTTGTCACTCCGATTGTCGGAGAGGTATCTCTGGGCCCTCTCGGTAATGCACATCACATAAGCCTTGCAAGCACTGCAACTAATATGTTAGTTGTGAGATGATGTATTACGGAACGAGTAAAGAGACTTGCCGGTAACGAGATTGAACTAGGTATTGGATACCGACGATCGAATCTCGGGCAAGTAACATACCGATGACAAAGGGAACAACGTATGTTGTTATGCGGTCTGACCGATAAAGATCTTCGTAGAATATGTAGGAGCCAATATGGGCATCCAGGTCCCGCTATTGGTTATTGACCGGAGACGTGTCTCGGTCATGTCTACATTGTTCTCGAACCGTAGGGTCCGCACGCTTAATGTTACGATGACAGTTATTATGAGTTTATGCATTTTGATGTACCGAAGGTTGTTCGGAGTCCCGGATGAGATCACGGACATAACAAGGAGTCTCGAAATGGTCGAGACGTAAAGATTGATATATTGGAAGCCTATGTTTGGACATCGGATGTGTTCCGGGTAAAATCGGGATTTTACCGGAATACCGGGAGGGTTACCGGAACCCCCCGGGAGACTAATGGGCCTATTGGGCCTTAGTGGAAAAAGAGAAAAGGGACAAGCCCAAGCTGGCCGGCGCCCCCCCTTCCCCAAGTCCTAGTAGGACTAGGATAGGGGGCCGTCCCCCCTTCTCTCTCTTTCCCCCCCGGGAGTCCTAATTGGATTAGGATTGGGGGGAGGAGTCCAACTCCCGGTGGGAGTAGGACTCCCCTGCGCCTCCTCTCCCTGGCCGGCCGGCTCCCCCTCCTCCAACCTTTATATACAGGGGCGGGGGGCACCCCAAGACACACAACTTGATCCTTGAGATCTTTCCTTAGCCGTGTGCGGTGCCCCCTGCCACCAAATTCCACCTCGATCGTACCGTTGTAGTGCTTAGGCGAAGCCCTGCGTCGGTAGTACATCAAGATCGTCATCACGCCGTCGTGCTGACGGAACTCTTCCTCGACGCTTTGCTGGATCGGAGCCCGAGGAACGTCATCGAGCTGAACGTGTGCTAAGAACTCGGAGGTGCCGGAGTAACGGTGCTTGGATCGGTCGGATCGGGAAGAAGACGTACGACTACTTCCTCTATGTTGTGTGATCGCTTCCGCAGTCGGTCTGCGTTGGTACGTAGACAACACTCTCCCCTCTCGTTGCTGTGCATCACCATGATCTTGCGTGTGCGTAGGAATTTTTTTGAAATTACTGCGTTCCCCAATAGTGGCATCCGAGCCTAGGTTTTATGGTTTGATGTTATATGCACGAGTAGAACACAAGTGAGTTGTGGGCAATACAAGTCATACTGCCTACCAGCATGTCATACTTTGGTTTGGCGGTATTGTTGGGTGAGACGATTCGGACCAACCTTACGCGTACTCTTACGCGAGACCGGTTCCCTCGACGTGCTTTGCACATAGATGGCTTGCGGAAGACTGTCTCTCCAACTTTAGTTGAACCAAGTGTGGCTACGCCCGGTCCTTGAGAAGGTTAAAACGGAGTCTATTTGACGAACTATCGTTGTGGTTTTGATGCGTAGGTGAGATGAGTTCTTACTTAAGCCCGTAGCAGCCACGTAAAACTTGCAACAACAAAGTAGAGGACGTCTAACTTGTTTTTGCAGGGTATGTTGTGATGTGATATGGTCAAGGCATGATGCTGATTTTATTGTATGAGATGATCATGTTTTGTAACCGAGTTATCGGCAACTGGCAGGAGCCATATGGTTGTCGCTTTATTGTATGCAATGCAATCGCGATGTAATGCTTTACTTTATTACTAAGCGGTAGTGATAGTCGTGGAAGCATAAGATTGGCGAGACGACAACGTTGCTACGATGGAGATCAAGGTGGCGCGCCGGTGACGATGGTGATCATGACGGTGCTTCGGAGATGGAGATCACAAGCACAAGATGATGATGGCCATATCATATCACTTATATTGATTGCATGTGATGTTTATCCTTTTATGCATCTTATCTTGCTTTGATTGACGGTAGCATTATAAGATGATCTCTCACTAAATTATCAAGAAGTGTTCTCCCTGAGTATGCACCGTTGCCAAAGTTCGTCGTGCCCAGACACCACGTGATGATCGGGTGTGATAAGCTCTACGTCCATCTACAACGGGTGCAAGCCAGTTTTGCACACGCAGAATACTCAGGTTATACTTGACGAGCCTAGCATATGCAGATATGGCCTCGGAACACGGAGACCGAAAGGTCGAGCGTGAATCATATAGTAGATATGATCAACATAACGATGTTCACCATTGAAAACTACTCCATCTCACGTGATGATCGGTTATGGTTTAGTTGATTTGGATCACGTGATCACTTAGAGGATTAGAGAGATATCTATCTAAGTGGGAGTTCTTAAGTAATATGATTAATTGAACTTAAATTTATCATGAACTTAGTCCTGGTAGTATTTTGCAAATTATGTTATAGATCAATAGCTCGCGTTGTTGCTTCCCTGTGTTTATTTTGATATGTTCCTAGAGAAAATTATGTTGAAAGATGTTAGTAGCAATGATGCGGATTGGATCCGTGATCTGAGGTTTATCCTCATTGCTGCACAGAAGAATTATGTCCTTGATGCACCGCTAGGTGACAGACCTATTGCAGGAGCAGATGCAGACGTTATGAACGTTTGGCTGGCTCAATATGATGACTACTTGATAGTTTAGTGCACCATGCTTAATGGCTTAGAATCGGGACTTCAAAGACGTTTTGAACGTCATGGACCATATGAGATGTTCCAGGAGTTGAAGTTAATATTTCAAGCAAATACCCGAGTTGAGAGATATGAAGTCTCCAACAAGTTCTATAGCTAAAAGATGGAGGAGAATCGCTCAACTAGTGAGCAAGTGCTCAGATTGTCTGGGTACTACAATCGCTTGAATCAAGTGGGAGTTAATCTTCCAGATAAGATAGTGATTGACAGAATTCTCTAGTCACCATCACCAAGTTAGCAGAACTTCGTGATGAACTATAATATGCAAGGGATAACGGAAACAACTCCCAAGCTCTTCGTGATGCTGAAATCAACGAAGGTAGAAATCAAGAAAAACATCAAGTGTTGATGGTTGACAAGACCACTAGTTTCAAGAAAAGGGCAGAGGGCAGAAGTAGAACTTCAAGAAGAACGGCAAGCAAGTTGCTGCTCAAGTGAAGAAGCCCAAGTCTGATCCTAAGCCTGAGACTAAGTGCTTCTACTGCAAAGGGACTGGTCACTGGAAGCGGAACTACCCCAAGTGATTGGCGGATTAGAAGGATGGCAAAGTGAACATAAGTATATTTGATATACATGTTATTGATGTGTACTTTACTAGTGTTTATAGCAACCCCTTAGTATTTGATGCTAGTTCAGTTGCTAAGAGTAGTAACTCGAAACGGGAGTTGCAGAATAAACAGAGACTAGTTAAGGGTGAAGTGACGATGTGTGTTGGAAGTGGTTCCAAGATTGATATGATCACCATCGCACACTCCCTATAATTTCGGGATTAGTGTTAAACCTAAATAAGTGTTATTTGGTGTTTGCGTTGAACATGAATGTGATTTGATCATGTTTATTGTAATACGGTTATTCATTTAAGTAAGAGAATAAATTGTTGTTCTGTTTACATGAATAAAACCTAATATGGTTACACACCCAATGAAAATAGTTCATTGGATCTCGATCTTAATAATACACATATTCATAATATTGAAACCAAAAGATGCAAAGTTAATAATGATAGTGCAACTTATTTGTGGCACTGCTGTTTAGGTCATATCGGTGTAAAGCGCATGAAGAAACTCCATACTGATGGACTTTTGGAACCACTTGATTATGAATCACTTGGTACTTGCGAACCGTGCCTCATAGGCAAGATGAGCAAAACACCGTTCTCCGGTACTATGGAGAGAGCAACAGATTTATTGGAAATCATACATACCGATGTATGTGGTCCGATGAATATTGAGGCTCGTGGCGGATATCGTTATTTTCTCACCTTCACAGATGATTTAAGCAGATATGGGTATATCTACTTGATGAAACATAAGTCTGAAACATTTGAAAAGTTCAAAGAATTTCAGAGTGAAGTGAAAAACATCGTGACAAGAAAATAAAGTTTCTACGATCTGATCGCGGAGACAAATATTTGAGTTACGAGTTTGGTCTTCAGTTAAAACAATGTGAAATAGTTTCACTACTCACGCCACCTGGAACACCACATCATAATGGTGTGTCCGAACGTCATAACCGTACTTTATTGGATATAGTGCAATCTATGATGTCTCTTACCGATTTACCACTATTGTTTTTGGGTCATGCATTAGAGACAGCTGCATTCACGTTAAAAAAGGGGCACCATCTATATCCGTCGAGACGACGCCTTATGAACTATGGTTTGGCGAGAAACCAAAGTTGTCGTTTCTTAAAGTTTGGGGTTGCGATGCTTATATGAAAAAGTTTCATCCTGATAAGCTCAAAACTCAAATCGGAGAAGTGCATCTTCATAGGATATCCAAAGGAAACTGTTGGATACACCTTCTATCACAGATCCGAAGGCAAGACTTTTGTTGCTAAATTCGGAAACTTTCTAGAGAAGGAGTTTCTCTCGAAAGAAGTGAGTGGGAGGAAAGTAGAACTTGACAAGGTAACTGTACCTGCTCCCTTATTGGAAAGTAGTACATCACCGAAAAATGTTTCTGTGACACCTACACCAGTTAGTGAGGAAGCTAATGATGATGATCATGAAACTTCAGAACAAGACACTACTGAACCTCGTAGATCAACCAGAATAAAGATCCGCGCCAGAGTGGTACGGTAATCCTGTTCTGGAAGTCATGCTACTAGATCATGATGATCCTACGAACTATGAAGAAGCGATGGTGAGCCCAGATTCCGCAAAGTGGCTTGAAGCCATGAAATCTGAGATATGATCCATGTATGAGAACAAAGTATGGACTTTGGTTGACTTGCCCGATGATCGGCAAGCCATAGAAAATAAATGGATCTTCAAGAGGAAGACGGATGCTGATAGTAGTGTTACTATCTACAAAGCTAGAATTGTCGCAAAAGGTTTTCGACAAGTTCAAGGTGTTGACTACGATGAGATTTTCTCACTCGTATCTATGCTTAAAGTCTGTCCGAATCATGTTAGCAATTGTCGCATTTTATGAAATCTGGCAAATAGATAAACAAAACTGCATTCCTTAATGGATTTATTAAAGAAGAGTTGTATATGATGCAACAGAAGGTTTTGTCAATCCGAAAGGTGCTAACAAAATGTGCAAGCACCAGCGATCCATCTGTGGACTGGTGCAAGCATCTCGGAGTTGGAATATACGCTTTGATAAGTTGATCAAAGCATATAGTTTTATACAGACTTGCGGTGAAACCTGTATTTATAAGAAAGTGAGTGGGAGCACTACAACATTTCTGATAAGTATATGTGAATGACATATTGTTGATCGGAATAATGTAGAATTATTCTTTAAAGCATAAAGGAGTGTTTGAAAGGAGTTTTTCAAAGAAAGACTTCGGTGAAGCTGCTTACATATTGAGCTTCAAGATCTATAGAGATAGATCAAAGACGCTTGATAAGTTCTTTCAATGAGTACATACCTTGACAAAGATTTTGAAGTAGTTCAAAATGGAGCAGTCAAAGAAAGAGTTCTTGCCTGTATTATAAGGTGTGAAGTTGAGTAAGACTCAAAGCCCGACCACGGCAGAAGATAGAAAGAGAATGAAAGTCATTCACTATGCCTTGGCCATAGGTTCTATAAAGTATGTCATGCTGTATACCAGATCTATTGTATACCCTGCACTGATTTAGCAAGGGAGTACAATAGTGATCTAGGAGTAGATCACTGGACAGCGGTCAGAATTATCCTTAGTGAAATAAGGATATGTTTCTCGATTATGGACGTGACAAAAAGGTTCGTCGTAAAGGGTTACGTCGATGCAAGTTTTTGACACTGATCCAGATAATTCTAAGTCTCAATCTGGATACATATTGAAAGTGGGAGCAATTAGCTAGAGTAGCTACGTGTAGAGCATTGTAGACATAAAACTTGCAAAATACTTACGGATCTGAATGTGACAGACCCATCGACTAAAATTATCCCACAAGCAAAACATGATCACACCTTAGTACTCTTTGGGTGTTAATCACATAGAGATGTGAACTAGATTATTGACTCTAGTAAACCCTTTGAGTGTTGGTCACATGACGATGTGAACCATGGGTGTTAATCACATGGTGATGTGAACTATTGCTGTTAAATCACATGGCGATGTGAACTAGATTATTGACTCTAGTGCAAGTGGGAGACTGAAGGAAATATGCCCTAGAGGCAATAATAAAGTTATTATTTATTTCCTTATATCATGATAAATGTTTATTATTCATGCTAGAATTGTATTAACCGGAAACATAATACATGTGTGAATACATAGACCAACAGAGTGTCACTAGTATGCCTCTACTTGACTAGCTCGTTAATCAAAGATGGTTATGTTTCCTAACCATGAACAAAGAGTTGTTATTTGATTAACGAGGTCACATCATTAGTTGAATGATCTGATTGACATGACCCATTCCATTAGCTTAGCACCCGATCGTTTAGTATGTTGCTATTGCTTTCTTCATGACTTATACATGTTCCTATAACTATGAGATTATGCAACTCCCGTTTACCGGAGGAACACTTTGGGTACTACCAAACGTCACAACGTAACTGGGTGATTATAAAGGAGTACTACAGGTGTCTCCAATGGTAGATGTTGGGTTGGCGTATTTCGAGATTAGGATTTGTCACTCCGATTGTCGGAGAGGTATCTCTGGGCCCTCTCGGTAATGCACATCACATAAGCCTTGCAAGCACTGCAACTAATATGTTAGTTGTGAGATGATGTATTACAGAACGAGTAAAGAGACTTGCCGGTAACGAGATTGAACTAGGTATTGGATACCGACGATCAAATCTCGGGCAAGTAACATACCGATGACAAAGGGAACAACGTATGTTGTTATGCGGTCTGACCGATAAAGATCTTCGTAGAATATGTAGGAGCCAATATGGGCATCCAGGTCCCGCTATTGGTTATTGACCGGAGACGTGTCTCGGTCATGTCTACATTGTTCTCGAACCGTAGGGTCCGCACGCTTAACGTTACGATGACAGTTATTATGAGTTTATGCATTTTGATGTACCGAAGGTTGTTCGGAGTCCCGGATGAGATCACGGACATAACGAGGAGTCTCGAAATGGTCGAGACGTAAAGATTGATATATTGAAAGCCTATGTTTGGACATCGGATGTGTTCCGGGTAAAATCGGGATTTTACCGGAATACCGGGAGGGTTACCGGAACCCCCCGGGAGACTAATGGGCCTATTGGGCCTTAGTGGAAAAAGAGAAAAGGGACAAGCCCAAGCTGGCCGGCGCCCCCCCCCTTCCCCAAGTCCTAGTAGGACTAGGATAGGGGGCCGGCCCCCCTTCTCTCTCTTTCCCCCCCGGGAGTCCTAATTGGATTAGGATTGGGGGGAGGGGTCCTACTCCCGGTGGGAGTAGGACTCCCCTGCGCCTCCTCTCCCTGGCCGGCCGGCTCCCCCTCCCCCAACCTTTATATATGGGGGCGGGGGGCACCCCAAGACACACAACTTGATCCTTGAGATCTTTCCTTAGCCGTGTGCGGTGCCCCCTGCCACCAAATTCCACCTCGATCGTACCGTTGTAGTGCTTAGGCGAAGACCTGCGTCGGTAGTACATCACGATCGTCATCACGCCGTCGTGCTGACGGAACTCTTCCTCGACGCTTTGCTGGATCGGAGCCCGAGGAACGTCATCGAGCTGAACGTGTGCTAAGAACTCGGAGGTGCCGGAGTAACGGTGCTTGGATCGGTCGGATCGGGAAGAAGACGTACGACTACTTCCTCTATGTTGTGTGATCGCTTCCGCAGTCGGTCTGCGTTGGTACGTAGACAACACTCTCCCCTCTCGTTGTTGTGCATCACCATGATCTTGCGTGTGCATAGGAAATTTTTTGAAATTACTGCGTTCCCCAACACGCTCAAAGTCGACAGAAGAGTTATTATGATCAGAAACATCGTAGGGTCAGCTTCGAGCCCGGTGAGTTCGTATACCTGAAAGTATCTCCTATGAGAGGATTGCAACGATTCAAGATTAAAGGGAAGCTAGCACCAAGATTCATTGGACCATTCTGTATAATGGCGCGAAGAGGCAAGGTAGCCTACCAGCTAGACTTACCCAAGGAATTATCCGATGTCCACGACGTGTTCCACGTCTCGCAATTGAGGAAGTGCGTGAGCAACCCAGAGAAACAAGTATCCCATGAGAGCATTGACGTACAGCTAGACCTCACTTATCGGGAACGTCCCGTAAGAATAATAGAGGAGTCCGAAAGGAGAACCCGACATAAGACCACCAAATTCTTCAGAGTACAGTGGAGCAATCACACCGACAGTGAAGCTACTTGGGAAAGAGAGGATTTTCTTCGGACAGAGCATCCACACTTATTTAAGGATCAGCTGAAATCTCGGGGACGAGATTTTTCCTAAGGGGGTAGGTGTTGTGACACTCCAAAATTTTTTGATTTGGTTTTCATCAAAAACTTTATTGGTTTCTAAAGGAGGGCCTTTAAAAAAAAATTCTCTTTCAGAAAATCCTTCCTCTTAAAAAAACTTCCTTTCCTTTGACAAGGATTTCCTTTTCAATTTTGGTGTTAAAATTTTGGAAGCTTTTCTTCTGGTTATTTCCCTCTCAAACTCATTTATTTTCAAAAAAGAGAGAAACTCTAGGAGTTTTGGGACTTCTTTCTTTTTGAAAACACCCATGGTTTTACCATGTCTCCTATAGTAAATCTTCTCAAAATCCATTCCTCCACCTTTGAACAATGTAAATTCTCTGTCTCAACAAGTCCAAACAAGTTTTGGATTTTTTTTTCAATTATTTTTATCCCCCAAAACATTTCTGCCATTTATTTTGAGCTTAAGTGATTTTCAAAGCAAGTGTCACTTTGCCTTTGAGTTTTTATCCCAAACCAACTTCACTAGATTGTCTTTAGTACCCACAACCTAGAACCATCTTGATCCACTCTTCTTCTTTTCAAATATTTCAAATTTCACTCAGTGCAAGTTTGGACCATATTTGCCAAATTTGGTGAAATTCATATCTACAATTCTCCAAAAATTCCACCAAAATTCAGGCAGCCTACTGGAGCAATGAGAGGCCACTCCACCAAGTTTCAGCTCAGGGAAAAATCCCTAGATGCCAAGAACATTCTGTCGAACACCTGAACTGCACTGTTCTTTCCAAAGTTCAGTAAAATTCAGTTTTTACAGTGTCGTTTTCTTCAAAGTTGCAGGCACGTGCTCACAGTGCCTTTGGCTCGATGCTCGCAGCCCCTCCCTCTTGTCCGGAGCTTCACACGCATGCTTGGAGCTTTCCTAGCATCGGTAGCGCGCTGGCCCACCCTCGCCGGCGTCTTCTGCAGCGTCGGGACCTCCCGTGGCGGCCGACAGATGGCACACCACGGCAGAATGCCGTTTTGGCGCCGCCCAAAGCTTCCTGGCCCTCCGCGTGGCCTCATGCATGCCAGCGCACGCCCGTGGCGCCCTCACCGCGGCCCGGCAAGCACGGAACGTGCTCCCTGCCGCCGACGGGCCCGCGCCGCCCCGTTCCGTCGAGCTCGCCCTTAGCACCCCAATCCAAGCTCGCTTAGCACCTAAATGGAACCGGTGGAACTCCGTGATGACGCCCAACTCCCTAAACCTTCCCGACCAAGCTCTGCACCGCCGTAACCTTCACCGGAGATCCCCGTTCACGGCCACCGCCTCGGATCGCCTATAAAAAGGGCCCCGAGCTTGCTCACGAGACCCACACCTTCACTACACCTCTCCAGGACCCTGCCAAACCACCAGGAGGACCTCGAGGAGGTCTCCTCCCCCAACTCCGGCCGCCTCGCTCCGCCTCGGCCTCCACCTCGATTCACTCCGGTGAGACCATCTCCGGTGCCCAAACCTCGTCCGTAGCCTTCTCTTACGCCTAGTGCTCTAACCCCCACCTCAATTTGATCCTTGCAGCCCTCCTCGGCGAGACCCATCAACGCCCGAACCACCGTCCGCCGGAGTCAAGACCGCCATCGACGTGGTGCTCACCGGCGACCAACACCACCACCCACCGTTGCGGAAGGACACGGTGAGCACGTTGGTAATCTCCGATCACCCTGCCTCGCCGTGGATCGCCGCCGGCGACCACCGCGGCTCTCGGGCACCGGCGAAATCTGCCGCCCCCGTTTGAAAGTTTAAACCTGACAGGTGGGACCCGCTGTCAGCCTCTCTATCCTGTCTAAGCGAACCGTTTTCTGAAAACGCCTTCTGCCAGATGCGACTTCCCTCTGGACTGGCGTAGTTTCTGCCGAAGCATTTTCTGTTTTTATAAACTAGCCCCTGGAAACTTTCTGTTTCATTACAGATAAGTCCTTGGATTAAAACCCTTATAACTTTTTAACAGAAAGGAATTTTTGAGTGATTCTTTTTCTGTCCTCTTCAGATTTTTGTCTAGTTTTTTTATCATATTTATTTGAAAAATATTTGGAATACTTTCTGTGCACCTCTTGGTATTTACGATAGCGCATATATTTTCTTTATACCATAGATACTGAAGGAGGTGACGGAGCCGCGAACTTCACCGAGCTAGGCTCCGACTACTCTGAACCAGGCAAGCATGTTTGAACTTTTGATATGATGAGTGTCTTGGCATGTTTTGCATTTAGTTAGTTTCATGGCATGTTGATGAGCATACCGATGAACGTTATTTTTTTCATGAAATGTTGAGATAAGTGAGTTCGATGATCCATAAGTGGATGGATGTGAGTATGAAAGGCCATGTGTTGGCATGAGGATGGGTAAGATGGCAGTGTTGTAGCATGTCAGTCTTATGCCAGACTATATGACTTCAGGGATGAACCGTACCGGTCCAGTTCCTCCCATTTCCTTCCCTGTACTACCACATGTTTTCCGCAAGGAATATGGCTTAGTAAGTTGCAAACTGCTTTCCTGGTACACACCAAAAGGAGAGGCCGGTATGATTGTTCCATGGCCCTGGATTAAAGCCAGTCATCCGGTCAGGGGGCATGGGTGTTTCCGATTGGGACCGAGAGGGAGGCACCCCTTAGAGCGCGCATATATAAATTTGATCCCATGCTATTCGAGATTGTGATCTCCCTGTCTCAAAAGTTTTTCTTGGAAGATGTCTAGGGTGAGTCCTGGCATCGAGAGATAGGATGGGTGTGTACTGGATAGCTGTGTTTTCTTCTGAAAAACCGTAAACGGAACTAGTCCCTCGTGACTACGGAAATCCGTTGGCTGTGGGAAATTTTTTGTACAAACTCTGCAGAGTCATACATTCCTTGAATCATCTATTCCATGTCCAAATTCGTATCATCTTGGCCTAACAGTATCAGTTTGATGACAGAGACTCCGGTGAATCCCATGAGTACTAAGCCCGGCAAAATGTTATTCCTGTGGATGGACTAACCTGTTTATTATCATGAACTGAATATTTATTATGAGTATTGTTTACTTGTGAACTAAAGCCCTTTCTGTGATGTCGCATAGATGTCCGACTGTGGCATTTCTTTTAAAGCCCTTTTTGTGATGTCGCTCAGACGTCCGACTGTGGCATTTCTTTTAAAGCCCTTTCTGTGATGTCGCTTAGACGTCTGACTGTGGCATTTCTTTTAAAGCCCTTTCTGTGATGTCGCTTAGACGTCCGACTGTGGCATTTCTTTTAAAGCCCTTTCTGTGATGTCGCTCAGACGTCCGACTGTGGCATTTCTTTTAAAGCCCTTTCTGTGATGTCGCTTAGACGTCCGACTGTGGCATTTCTTTTAAAGCCCTTTCTGTGATGTCGCTTAGACGTCCGACTGTGGCATTTCTTTTAAAGCCCTTTCTGTGATGTCGCTCAGACGTCCGACTGTGGCATTTCTTTTAAAGCCCTTTCTGTGATGTCGCTTAGACGTCCGACTGTGGCATTTCTTTTAAAGCCCTTTCTGTGATGTCGCTCAGACGTCCGACTGTGGCATTTCTTTTAAAGCCCTTTCTGTGATGTCGCTCAGACGTCCGACTGTGGTATTTCTTTTAAAGCCCTTTCTGTGATGTCGCTCAGACGTCCGACTGTGGCATTTCTTTTAAAGCCCTTTCTGTGATGTCGCTCAGACGTCCGACTGTGGCATTTCTTTTAAAGCCCTTTCTGTGATGTCGCTCAGACGTCCGACTGTGGCATTTCTTTTAAAGCCCTTTCTGTGATGTCGCTCAGACGTCCGACTGTGGCATGATTTTTCTGTTATTAATTGTTCACCCTTCGAGGCGTCGCTTCAGACACCCGATCGGTTCTCATTTATATTCTGTTGGGATTTTAGGCGGACTACCGCCGTTTCCCTCGTACTTACTTCGTTGTGCAAATATTATCAGTGTGCATTGGGAAGATTATTCATGACGCATCCATGCATGCATTTGTTATATCTTACGTCCGAACTGTCTTGCGAGTACTTTCAAAGTACTCACTGGCTTGTTGATTTGGCCAGATGCTAACGAAGGCGATCTCATGGATGAAGAGTTCGATAGCGAGTCCGATGCCTAGAGGAATCCCAGTCAGTCTCATGCGACCCTGGTCTTGGTCACAGTTTTATACCCGCTTCCGCAACCCGAATAAATTTATCGAGCCTTACCTCGACGCTCGATGAGATGCCAGTTTGAGAGTCGTGTTACCACACTCCCCATTGTGTTATTCCACCACCACTATATCCTCGAGTCAGTAGTATGCCACCACTCCATTGTGTTATATCCGCCATTATGTATAATTATTGGCGCGCTGGTAATAATTCGTTGAGCAGCCCTAGCTCAACCCTGTAATATATTCTATGCTACTGGCTTATTGTATCAAGTATTTGTCTACCAATGAGGAGGATTTTCTCTCATACTGGACTCAAAGATTGGTTTCTCAATAAATATTTTTATTGGAAAACCGGTCGTGACACGTTGGCGAGCCGATTTGAAGGAGCAGCCTCGCCAGGGCCTTGTCTTTAGTCGGCGGCACCGGAGGGTCCGCTGGCTGTTCGCCTTGCGCGCTCCCAGACGGCGATGGATGCGGCGGCGGAACGATCACGTCCGGCGTGGAGGAGTCGCCGCCTTCCTTCTCCATGATGGGGTTCTCGTGGCCGGCTTCCCCAGTCTGCCCTGTGAATTCCGGAGGCGGCGGTGCAGAGTTCAGCGGGATGACGAACACCGCCGATTGGCGGTGCGCGGCCTCCTCAGCCTGCCGCTACGTCGCGGTGACGGCTTCGGCCTCCGCCAGTTTCTTCTTGGCGGAGGCCTCCGCCTTATCGGCCTCCACCTTCTCCAGGCGGGCGGCCTCTTCCTCGTTGTGCTTCTCCTGCGCGTTCCGCTCCGTCGCCTCCCAGAGGTCAGCAGCGGGGTCAATCCGCCGAGTGGTGGCGGACGTCTCCGCTGACCTCATGACGGAGGCGGCGACAACCCTCTCAAGAGTGAGAGGAGCCCTGAAGCGAGGGAAGCCAGTAAAAGACTCAAACAAAGCCACAAAGAAAGAATAAAGCGTTGCGACGGAATACTCACACGGAGAACAGTGGCGGCTTCTTCACTTCCTTACGGAAGCGGATGGCCTTCGCAGCCGCCTCGTCCCGCCGGGTCGCCGCAGCCGAACTCTTGGGCTTCTTCGGCCGACTGTCGAACAAAGTCGGCACGGCCCTATGCTTCTTCCAGCCGCCTGGAGCACCCAGTGTTGCAGAAGAGCCCGCGCCGGGATGGCTGGCTCCTGGCCGGGGGCGGGAGGCGACCTCCTCATCATCGTCAGGCCAGTCCTCTAGACTGGCCCCGAGCCGCGGGCCGCCTCCTCCTTCGGCGTCGTCTTCCAAAGCCGCCGCCCCCAGATCGGGGTCGTCGACGTCGCTCTCCGCCCGGTCGGCAAGGAACTCGCGGGCCGGCCCCGAGGTGCCGGTTGATGGATGGAGGAGGGGATTCTGACCGAAGCCGACTGGTCAGGTCGCACAAAACAAACTCGGCAAGAAAGAAGACAACTCGAAGAAAGAAAGAAAGGGAAGCTCACTGTAGGTGGGGGGTTGGCGCGGGAGTATGGCTCCTTGCCAAACCGCCAGTCCTCTAGGAGCTTGCTGTCCGAGCGGTAGTTCACCATATAGGCCACCTCCTCGTGAGGCATGTCCTTGGTGCACATTCGACTCGGGTCACGGTGCCCGCTCATTTGGCATATCATGTGGGGGCGACCTTGGAGCGGGAGAACTCGGCGCGCCACGAAGGCGGCCAACAAGTCTGGACTAGTCAAGCCCTCCGACTGCGTCAGCACTCGGAGTCGCGCGACAGCGCTGGCTCCCGCAGGCATCAGTGACTTGGCCCGGTACGACCAGTTGGGCAGTCTCCCAGCCGGCGGCCGGCTTCGAAGGCCGGCAGGTTGACCCAATCGCCCCCCGCGAAGACGCTCTTCACGTAGAAGTACGATCGCTGCCACATCTTCACCGACTTTATCAGCTTGTTGGTGGGGAAGGGGTTGTCGGCCCCCAACCTCTGCACTGCGATGAAAGCGCCGAATTGAGTCGGCACGCCTGCAGCCTGGGTGCCGAGCTTGGAGAAGAAGAACTCCCCCCAGAGCTCGAGGGTGGATAGGACTCCGAGGAAGCCTTCACACAAGGCCACGAAGGCGGACAACAGCACCACCGTGTTGGGCGTGAGATGGTGCGGCTGGAGGCCGTAAAACTCCAGAAAAGAGTGGAAGAAGCTGCTTGCCGGTAGCCCCAATCCGCGCAGGCAGTGCGAGCAGAAGTTGACCCGCTCGCCCTCCTCCGGCGCTGGAGAAATCTCCCCCCTCGGCGCAAGACGCACCCGCACGTAATCTTCGCCAGGGAGCCGACGAGTCTTGCGGAGGAACTCGATGTGGAAGTCATGAACTTCTGAGCCATCCTAGGTGCCGGAATGCACTGAGGGGAGGCGCGGCGGCAGAAGAAGAACTCATCGCGAGCTGATCACTGCGGCGTTCGGCAAAGCTTGGGCACGCGGCGGAGCGAGGAAGAAGAAGAAGGAGAAGAGCAAGGAGTAGTGGGAAGGAGGGGCGACTGTGCTCTGCCGCGCCCCCCTCCTCCCCCTACTTATAGCCTCATGGGCTGCGAAGCTGAGGGGGCGATCGTGGGATTTACTGCGCCCATGACCCCACGACCCCCACGTTTCCAGGACAAAATTACTGCGTGCAGTAACTCCACGGGAATCCCAACCGTCCGCCTGGGCCACAGCAGATCCGCTCGGGCGCCTTGGCGCGGTAGGGGCGGGCCCCGCCTACGGGCCTGTCCCGTCATGCGCGTAGGCTGGCAGAATGGCCCGGCCGCGTGTTATCACGTGACAGGCCCGGAACGGGCGGCCGCCTGGAGGCTTAGCCAGCACGCTACTTGGATCCCGCCGCGACGCTCGAAATATTGTGCGAGTCAGAGTTGGGCAAGTCCGACTCCTTCTAGCCGGC
This sequence comes from Triticum monococcum, assembly GCA_034509565.1. Lineage (NCBI taxonomy): Eukaryota > Viridiplantae > Streptophyta > Magnoliopsida > Poales > Poaceae > Triticum > Triticum monococcum. Next base: position 707,227,881 of record CM067847.1, read on the forward strand.
CTGGCAGAACTCAACCAAGATCCATGTCTCAGGCACCTAGAAAGAGAAACTGCTGAGGCTCCTCGACTGATCATCCGCGGTGCCTCATCAGCTTCGGGGACTACTGTCGGAGTAATGGACCACGGTTAGGCTAACCCGAGTCCCAGAACCTTTCAAGACATCGCGGCAGGCTGCGCCCCTCAAGACCCCAGGACAAAGAGCCACCTTCTGAGGAGTCGGCGGCAAGGCCACCGACTAGCCACTCGCGGCCGAGTCCTAGGGACGACTTCAGGACAAACCGACTCCTGACTGACGACTTCCCAAGAAGCCGGCCTTGGGGAGTCGGCCCGCGACTCCAGCAAAACCCCACGTCCTCATCAAGAGGGACAGGACAGGGGAGTGGCTACAGTGAAAACTGCTCCCACCCCTTTCTAAAGGCAAGCATGGTCACAGTACGCCGTACTCGCGGAGATCTCCGTGCGGCGTGGCACTGTTGCCATGCTGGCCCTGACATCAGCACTGGTGGACCGAATCCTACGCCCACGACGGCTTGTCTGTACGACCTTTGGGCGGCGGGTCCCACCGGCCAGCGGGATCCCAGAAGACGGCAAGTGCACCACAAGTCGGACCCGTCGGGAGTCGGCCCCCGAGAGTCGGCCAACTCCTACCCCCGGGCCCACGCACCATTAACCAGATGTGATGGAGAGTGGTAATAGTGATCACCCGCCAGGCGGCAGGGCTGTTGCCACGACTCCATGACCAAGCCCGTGCCATCAGAAGCACGGCTACAGTAATCAGCAGGCGGCAAGACCCGCCCGCGGCGGACGTGGCCTGTCGGCTCCGTACCTAGCCAGTCGGCGGGCCCCAGCAGTCGGCGGAGAAGACGGAGGCCGGAGGCACTGACGGCTGGGCCCGCGTCCAGCCGGATAACCATTGGACCCCTGGGGGGTAGGCCTATATAAACCCCCCAGGGCACCCATGCAAAGGGTTGGAATCCATTAGCCCTAGACCAGATCGTATAGGAAGGAGAGAGCTAGCCTTGCCTTCTCCTACCTTCAGGAAACAGCCCAAGGAGCAATCGTGTAAACACTTTGCCATAGTGATCATGCGGAGACCCCGCAGAGCAGCAATAGGGGTATTATCTCCCCGGAGAGCCCTGAAGCTGGGTAAGATCGTATAGGAAGGAGAGAGCTAGCCTTGCCTTCTCCTACCTTCAGGAAACGCCTCATCCCGTTTCCAGGCACCGGCGACGTTCTACTCGCCCCCACCATGATAAGCCATCCTTTGGCATATGTCGCACCCAACCCCCGGCACCCATGTACCCCCAAACGATCATAACAGGAGCCAAAAACCTAATTCCACCGCCGCAACTTTCTGTATCCACGAGATCCCATCTTGGGGCCTGTTCCGGAGCTCCGCCGGAGAGGGCCGTCATCATGGAGGGCTTCTACATCATCATAGCCCCTATGATGAAGTGTGAGTAGTTTACCTCAGACCTTCGGGTCCATAGTTAGTAGTTAGATGGCTTCTTCTCTCTTTTTGGATCTCAATAGAATGTTCTCCCTCTCTTGTGGAGATCTATTCGATGTAATCTTCTTCTTTTGCGGTGTGTTTGTTGAGACCGATGAATTGTGGGTTTACGATCAAGTCTATCTATCAACAATATTTGAATCTTCTCTGAATTCTTCTATGTATGATTAGTTACATTTGCAAGTCTCTTCGAATTATCCGTTTGGTTTGGCCAACTAGATTGGTAGTTCTTGCCATGGGAGAAGTGCTTAGCTTTGGGTTCGATCTTGCGGTGTTCTTTCCCAGTGACAGAAGGGGCAGCAAGACATGTATTGTATCGTTGCCATCGAGGATAACAAGATGGGGTTTATTTCATATTGCATGAATTTATCTCTCTACATCATGTCATCTTGCTTAAAGTGTTACTCTGTTTTAACTTAATACTCTAGATGCATGCTGGATAGCGGTCGATGAGTGGAGTAATAGTAGTAGATGCAGAATCATTTCGATCTACTTGTCACGGATGTGATGCCTATATACATGATCATGCCTAGATATTCTCATAATTATGCTCAATTCTGTCAATTGCTCAACAGTAATTTGTTCACCCACCGTACAAAACTTATGCTCTCGAGAGAAGCCACTTGTGAAACCTATGGCCCCCGGGTCTATTCTCATCATATCAATCTCCATCACTTTAATCTTGCTTTGCTTTTTTACTTTGCTTTTACTTTTTTACTTTGCATCTTTATATCAAAAATACCAAAAATATTCTATCTATCATATCTCACTCTCATAAGTGACCGTGAAGGGCTTGACAACCCCTAATCGCGTTGGTTGCGGGTAGCTATCGCTTTGTGCAGGTACGAGGGACTTGAGCGTGGGCTCCTACTGGACTGATACCTTGGTTCTCATGAGGGAAATACTTACGCTACTCTGTTGCATCATCCCTTCCTCTTCGGGGAAAACCAATGCAAGCTCAAGACGTAGCAAGAAGGATTTCTGGCGCCGTTGCCGGGGAGTCTACGCAAAAAGTCAACATACCAAGTACCCATCACAATCCCTATCTCTCGCATTACATTATTTGCCATTTGCCTCTCGTTTTCCTCTCCCCCACTTCACCCTTGCCGTTTTATTCGCCCTCTCTTTCTCCTTCCCCTTCTCCTTCTCTGTTTGCCTCTTTTTGTCCGCTTGCTTTTTGTTTGCTCGTGTGTTAGATTGCTTGTTCGTTGTGATGGCTCGAGATACTACCAAATTGTGTGACTTCACCAATACCAATAATAATGATTTCCTTAGAACTCCGATTGCTCCTCTTGCCGATGCTGAATCTTGTGAAATTAATACTGCTTTGTTGAATCTTATTATGAAAGATCAATTCGTTGGCCTTCCTAATGAAGATGCCGCTACTCATCTGAATAGCTTCGTTGATTTATGTGATATGCAAAAGAAAAAAGATGTCAATAATGATGTCGTTAAATTGAAGCTATTTCCTTTTTCTCTTAGAGATCGTGCTAAAGCTTGGTTTTCGTCTTTGCCTAAACATAGTATTGATTCTTGGAACAAGTGCAAAGATGCTTTTATCTTTAAGTATTTTCCTCCCGCTAAGATCATCTCTCTTAAAAATGATATTATGAATTTTAAGCAACTTGATCATGAACATGTTGCACAAGCTTGGGAGAGAATGAAATTAATGATACGTAATTGCCCTACTCATGGTTTAAATTTGTGGATGATTATACAAAATTTTTATGCCGGATTGAATTTTGCTTCTAGAAATCTTTTAGATTCGGCCGCGGGAGGCACTTTTATGGAAATCACTTTAGGAGATGCTACTAAACTCCTAGATAATATTATGGTTAATTATTCTCAATGGCATACTGAAAGATCTTCTAATAAAAAAGTGCACGCGATAGAAGAAATCAATGTTTTGAGTGGAAAGATGGATGAACTTATGAAATTATTTGCTACTAAGAGTGTTTCTTCTGATCCTAATGATATGCCTTTGTCTACCTTGATTGAGAATAACAATGAATCTATGGATGTGAATTTTGTTGGTAGGAATAATTTTGGTAACAACGCTTATAGAGGGAATTTTAATCCTAGGCCTTATCCTAGTAATCCTTCTAATAATTATGGGAATTCCTACAACAACCCTTATGGAAATTATAATAAGATGCCCTCTGATTTTGAATCTAATATTAAAGAATTTATTTCTTCGCAAAAGAATTTTAATGCTATGATTGAAGAAAAATTGCTTAAGATTGATGATTTGGCTAGGAACGTTGATAGAATTTCTCTTGATGTTGATGCTTTGAAACTTAGATCTATTCCACCTAAGCATGATATTAATGAGTCTCTAAAAGCCATGAGAATTTCAATTGATGAGTGTAAACAAAGAACCGCTAGGATGCGTGCTTCCAAAGATGCCTTTATTAAAGCGTGTTCTTCTATTTCTTATGAAAATCAAGATGAAGATCTAAAAGTTATTGATGTGTCCCCTATCAAATCTTTATTTTGCAATATGACTCTTGATGAAACTGAATATGATCTTCCTTTACCTACAAGGCGTTCCAAAAATTCGGAGTATTTAGATCTTTATGATGAAATTGACGAAAGTGGGATTGAAAGAAATAAAAAATTAGATGTTGCTAAACCCACTATATTGGATTTCAAGGAATTTAATTATGAAGGTTGCTCTTTGATTGATTGTATTTCTTTGTTGCAATCCATGCTAAATTCTCCGCATGCTTATAGTCAAAAGAAAGCCTTCACCGAACATATTGTTGATGCCTTGATGCAATCTTATGAAGAAAAACTTGAGTTGAAAGTCTCTATACCTAGAAAACTCTATGATGAGTGGGAACCAACTATCAAAATTAAAATTAAAGATCATGAGTTTTATTCTTTGTGTGATTTTGGTGCTAGTGTCTCCACTATTCCCAAAACTTTGTGTGATTTGCTCGATTTCCATGATCTTGATGATTGCTCTCTAAACTTGCATCTTGCGTATTCCACTATAAAGAAACCTATGGGAAGAATTAATGATGTTCATATGAAACCATCATGAGAGCCACTTATGGATTGCCTTCCAAAGATGGCAATACCTAGATCTATCCTCGCTTTTATGCCTAGCTAGGGGCGTTAAACGATAGCGCTTGTTGGGAGGCAACCTAATTTTATTTTTATTCCTTGCTTTTTGCTCCTGTTTAGTAATAAATAAATTATTTAGCCTCTGTTTTGGTTGTGCTTTTTGTGTTTAATTAGTGTTTGTGCCAAGTAGAACCGTCGGGAAGACTTGGGGAAAGTCTTGTTGAACTTGCTGTAAAAAACAGAAACTTTAGCACTCACGAGAACTGCTGTCATTTTTATTTGAAGAGTGCTATTTAGTTAATTATTTTTGAATATGATTAATAGATAAATTTCTCACGTCCAGAAATTTATTTTAGAATTTTTGGGGTTCCAGATCTTGCGCTAGCTACAGATTACTACAGACTGTTCTGTTTTTGACAGATTCTGTTTTTCGTGTGTTGTTTGCTTATTTTGATGAATCTATGGCTAGTAAAATAGTTTATAATCCATAGATAAGTTGGAATACAGTAGGTTTAAAACCAATATTAATAAAGAATGAGTTAATTACAGTACCTTGAAGTGGTCTTTTGTTTTCTTTCGCTAACGGAGCTCACGAGTTTTCTATTTTGAGTTTTGTGTTGTGAAGTTTCCAAGTTTTGGGTGAATTCTTTTGATGGATTATGGAACAAGGAGTGGCAAGAGCCTAAGCTTCAGGATGCCCATGGCACCCCAAGATAATCCAAGGACACCAAAAAGTCAAAGCTTGGGGATGCCCCGGAAGGCATCCCCTCTTTCGTCCATTTCCATCGGTAATTTACTTGGAGCTATATTTTTATTCACCAACATGATATGTGTTTTGCTTGGAGCGTTGAGGGAGTCCTGGATTAGGGGGTGTTCGGGTAGCCAGACTATACCTTCAGCCGGACTCCAGGACTATGAAGATACAAGATTGAAGACTTCGTCCCGTGTCCGGATGGGACTTTCCTTGGCGTGGAAGGCAAGCTTGGCGATGCGGATATTCAAGATCTCCTACCATTGTAACCGACTTTGTGTAACCCTAACCCTCTCCAGTGTCTATATAAACCGGAGGGTTTTAGTCCGTAGGACAACTTCATATACAACAATCATATCGTAGGCTAGCTTCTAGGGTTTAGCCTCCTTGATCTCGTGGTAGATCTACTCTTGTACTACCCATATCATCAATATTAATCAAGCAGGACGTAGGGTTTTACCTCCATCAAGAGGGCCCGAACCTGGGTAAAACATCGTGTTCCTTGCCTCCTGTTACCATCCGGCCTAGACGCACAGTTCGGGACCCGCTACCCGAGATCCGCCGGTTTTGACACCGACATTGGTGCTTTCATTGAGAGTTCCTCTGTGTCGTCGCTTTTAGGCCCGATGGCTCCTTCGATCATCAACAACGATGCATTCCAGGGTGAGACTTTTCTCCCTGGACAGATATTCGTCTCCGACGGCTTCACACTGCGCGCCAATTCATTTGGCCACCTTGAGCAGATCGAAAGCTACGCCCCTGGCCATCAGGTCAGGTTTGGAAGCCTAAACTACACGGCTGACATCCGCGGGGACTTGATCTTCGACGGATTCGAGCGACAGCCAAGCGCGCCGCACTGTTTGGATGGGCATGATATAGCTCTTCCGCCGAACAGCGCCTTGGAGGCCGCACACGCATCGGTTCCGACCATTGATTCGGAGCCTGCTGCGCCGATCGAGGATCAGCGGTTGGACGCTACCTCAGGGGCTGCGATCTCAGAGGCGATCAAGCCGAACTCCAGCCCCGCACTCCGCATGGCCCGTGACTCCGAGGAGCCGGATTCCTCTCCGATCTCCGAGCCCCCCGCGCCTCTGCTGATCGAATCCGATTGGGCGCCGATAATGGAGTTCACCGCCGCGGACATCTTTCAGCACTCACCCTTTGGCGACATCCTGAATTCTCTAAAGTCTCTCTCTTTATCAGGAGAGCCCTGGCCGGACTACGGTCAGCAAGGTTGGGATATGGGAAAAGACGAAATTCAAAACCCACCCAGCACCCACTTTGTAGCCACTGTCGACGACTTAACCGACATGCTTGACTTCGGCTCCGAAGACATCGACGGCATGGACGATGATGCAGGAGACGAACAAGAACCAGCACCTGTAGGGCGCTGGAATGCCACCTCATCATATGACATATATATGGTGGACACTCCAAAGGATGGAGATGCCGATGGAACAGCAGGGGACGATACCTATAAGAAACAGCCCAAGCGCCGGCGTCAGTGCCGCCGCTCTAAATCCCACCAAAGCAAAAACGGTGATTCCGGCATGGGAGATAATACTACTCCGGATAGCGCCGAAGAACACCCCCTCCAACAAGATTCAGCACAGGAGGACAGAGAAGCCAGCCCTCATGAGAGGGCGGCGGACCAAGAGGTTGAGGACGATAATTATACGCCTCCCTCCGAAGACGAGGCAAGCCTCGACGACGACGAGTTCGTCGTGCCAGAGGATCTCGCCGAAGAAGAGCGTTTTAAACGCAGGCTTATGGCCACGGCAAGCAGCCTCAAGAAAAAGCAGCAACATCTTAGAGCTGATCAGGATTTGCTAGCTGACAGATGGACTGAAGTCCTTGCGGCCGAAGAGTATGAACTCGAACGCCCGTCCAAGAGTTACCCAAAGCGCATGCTGTTACGCCGACTAGAAGAGGAAGCACCTACATCACCAATGCATGACATGGCCAACTGTTGGGTGGTAGGAGCGACATATGCCAATGGGTGGCTTATCATTGCGGGGGCCAATAGAACATCGCCGGTGCCTGGAAATGGGATGAGGCGAAGACATGCACGCCGACGAATCTTACCCAGCTTCAGGGCTCTCCGGGGAGATAACACCCCTACTGCTGCTCTGCGGGGTCTCCGCATGGTTACTAAGTGAACAAGTAGCTACAATGCTCCTTGAGCTGTTTTGGGTGGAAGGAGGAAGAAGGGCTCGGCTCAGCCTGCTTCCTCTCCTTGTATGGTGTCTAGGTATAGAATGAGAGTCCAACCCTTTGCATGGGTGCACCGGGGGGTTTATATAGGCCTACCCCCCGGGGGTATAATGGTAATCTGACTGGGTGCAGGGCCCAGCTGTCTGTGACTATGCTCGCCGGCTTCTACGCCGGCTTCTGGGGCCCGCCGGCTGGTGGGTCCCACCGGCCGCCGGCTCCTGGGTCGACAGGCCGGCCCCACCGGCCAGGACCTGGTCGGTAGCTGGTTACTGTTACTCCGTGTTGTTGACGCAGGCTTGGTCAGGGTAAGCGCGGCTACAGTAACGCCGCCTTGGCTGGCGATTACTCTAGCCCCGCCGCATCTTGCCTCCTTAATGGGCGTCTCCTTCGAGGAGGGTGGCAGGCCGGCTATGAGAAGCCGGCACCCTATCTTGCCGGCTTGAGAGGAGGTGCGGCCGCCTTCGGCATCTCTCTGCCCGAAGGGGCCCACCGCCTCGGGGGCCACGCTGGCGGCCCGTTGTGGACGGCGTCAGAGCCACCGTGGCTACAGTGCCGCGCCGGGCGGGCCGCGGCTGTCCGCACGACGCGCTGTACCAGGCGTGCTCCAGGTTTTGGGGGTGGCAGGCTCCACTGTAGCCACGCCCTGCTTCATCATCGCAGAGTGGATGCGTACATTGTGGGTATGGCGTTGACTGCTTTATGGGAGCCGGCCTGGCTGTAGCCGGCCTTGTTGTAGCCGGCCTCTCGTAGCCGGCCTTGTTGTAGCCGGCCTCTCATAGCCGGCCTTGCCGTAGCCGGCCCTGCCATAGCCGGCCCTCCACAGCGTTCTTCATGAGGTTAAAGGGCGGGCCGCCCCCGAAGCCGGCTATTAAGGTAGTCGGCTAGGGGGGAGGCGGCCCAGATCTTGAGTCTTCTTATGAGCCGGACGGGCTCATAATTTTTTCTGAGGGGCCAGGGGAAGCCGGCTGGGCTACCCATGGCTATTTACCCCGACAGTAGTCCCCGAAGCCGGGCGAGCTTCACGGCAGACGGAAGGACGGGAAGCTTGGCCGGCTTCATACCCAGAGGAGCCGACCTCGCCGTCGCAGGCCGACTTCGGAGAACTTTTTTGTTTATTAAGGTGACCGTGGTTGACCCGCGGGCTGGCCGCGGGCCCCACGACGAGCCACGTGGCGGAGAAGTCCTGCCGTCGCACGCGCGCGACGGGACGCCGCCGCAGGCCCGGGCCCGCCACTCCCTGGCCCCGGCCCGGGCGCAGATCTTCTGTGGCCCGAGGGGACTGCTCGCCTCCCCGCGACCGTTTCTTCACGTCATCAAGGCGCGCAATTAACGTGGGCGTGGGGGAGATGGGCATGATCGATCCCCACGATCCCCCACGCCGCGCCTCCTCGGCTCTGGTGCACGAGCCTACAAGTAGGGGGGGAGGGGGAGAGACAAAGGCTCGTTCGCTCCCCCGCTCCCCGTCCCTCCTTGCTCTTCTTCTTCCCTTTCTTCTTCCTCGCGCCCGACGCAGTCTCGCGCCGCAGCCCACTCACGCCGCCATGTCCCTGGCACTGTCAAGCTCGTGGGACGGGTCCAACGTCCATGAGGACCACATCGAATTCCTCCGCCAGACCCGGCGCCTGCCCGCCGCCAACCTCGTGCAGGTTCGTCTGGTGCCGGAGACGGAGGTCTCGCCGGCGCCGGAGGAAGGCGAGCGCGTCGTCTTCCGCACGCACTTCTTGCGTGGCTTCGGCTTCCCGGCGAGCGGCTTCATGCGATCCTTCCTCGAATTCTACAACCTCCAGCCGCATCACCTCACGCCCAATTCGGTGCTGCAGCTGTCGGCCTTCGTTTCCCTCTGCGAAGGTTTCCTGGGGGTGCTGCCGACGCTGGAGCTCTGGGCCGAGCTCTTCCAGAACAAGCTCGGCACCGTCACCGCCGGCGTGCCGGCTCCCTGCGGGGCCTTCATCGCGATGAAGAGGGCAAGCGACAACAACCCCTTCCCTCACATCCCTCTAATCCAGTCTGTCAAACTTTGGCAGAAATCCTACTTCTGCGTCAAGAACGTCGCCCCACACGGCGACTACGTCAATCTGCGGGCTTACGTAGCCGGCCCGCCGGCTGGGAGGCGGCCGTCTTGGGGCTTCCGGTCTAAGTCCTTGTCTCCGGCTGGGAACGCCTCCATCGCCCGGCTTCGGGTGACGATCCAGTCAGAAGGCCTGCGCGCAGCCGACCTGGTAGCCGCCTTCGTCGAGCGCCGGACTCTCCCCCTTCAAAGCCGGCCCCACATGCTGTGCCAGATGAGCGGCCGGTTCGATCCTTGCCGGCTGAGCACATGGGAGATGCCCCATGCCGAGGTGGCACTTATGGTGAACTACATCGCCAACCAGAAGCTCACCGACGACTGGCAATTCGGCAAGGCGCCGTACTCCCGCGCCCATCCTCCGCCTGTGGTAAGTCCTTTTCTTGCCGTCTGCCGGCTTGAGCCAGCCGGCTTCTGACCAGGCGGCTCTTCTCTTTTTTCTTTTATCAGACCCTCTCCTCCCGCCGCCAGTCGGGGCGGCAAGAGTCGAACGCGAGTATGCCCCGGACCGCACGGTGGATGACCTCGACGACCCGGACCTTGCTGCAGTCGCCATGGAGGACACCGCCACGGGGGACGTCGCCAAGCCCGGAGGCATGGGGCTCTCGGCCAGTTTCGATGACTGGCTGGACGATTTCGACGCCGAAGAAATCCCGCGCCACCAACCGGCAACCGACCGCCACAGCGCGGGCTCGTCCGCCGCGCCGGCCGCCGGTGGTGGAAAGGGGAAACGCCGGGCCGCGCTCCCACTCTTCGGAAGCCGGCCGAAGAAGACGAGGGCCTCCACCGCGGCCACGAAGCGTGACGAGGCGGCGGCGAAGGCGGCCCGCTTCCGGAAGGCGGTGAAGAAGCCTCCGTCAGTTTCCGCGTAAGCCCTCTGGCCGCTTACATGCTTGTTATTTTGAAGTCTTCCTTTGCTTTAATTCTTCTCTGATTTCTTGAGCAGGGCGCCGCTCTCCCTCGAGCGAGGCCCAGGCGGCTCCGTGGTCGGGCCGGGTGCTGGATCTTCAGGGTCCCGCCGCGTGGACCCCCGCGTCGATCTTGCAGAAGCCACGGAGCGAAACGCTCGCGAGGCGCGTCGAGAGAGGGAGGCGGCGGAGCGGGAGGCCGCCCGGACGGTGACGGGGCGAGCGAGCGCGGCGGCCGAGACTCCGTCGGAGCAGGCGGCTGCGGAGACGGAGGCGGAGGGCGCACGTAGCCGGCCTCCGCTACTCGCCATCCCCCTCCACACCTTGTATCCGGACATCCCTCTACCCACGGCGGAGGAGATCACCCCCGATCAGCCGCCGGTGCAGAGGGATGAACTCTTTGAGATCTCCGCGGAGAGGATGCCGCCGGCAGCGCCAGCCGGAGCAGGCGAAGGCGGCCAGTCGTCGGCGGTGCCGGAGGAGCCGGCCCGGGCCGCGCCCGAGGCCGGAGCCGGTCTTGAGATCGAGCTGGCGGCGAGCCGGCATGCCGGAGGGAGCACGGCCCCGCCGGACACGCGCCGAGCCGCGGGGGCCGACCAGACGGCAGACGTCTTGGAGGCGGCCAGCTCCGCCATGTCCGGGTGGACTCCCAGTGGAGGAAGCGGCGAGCTGAACGCCGCGGCCCAAGGGGTTCGGAGCCGGCTGCAGGCACAGGCCGGCCTCCTGAGGCAATTCACTCAGGAGTTTCTGTCGACGCGGTCTGCAATCCGGGTAAGTCTTTATTGGTTGACCGTTCTGGTCCTCTGAAATTTTTTCCGTGGGGGCGCGCTAGCGCACCCACTGGGTGTAGTCCCCGAGATCCGGGCCGACTGCAGCGCAGTCGGGTCGGATCTTACTCGACGACTATCTTTACTGTTTTTTCCGATCTTTAGGATTATCACAATTCTCGTGCCGCCGCCTTCAACTCCCAGGCTCGGGAGCTGAGTCGGAGGACCGAAGACCTGGCCAGCAGCCGGCGTAAGTGTATTGTCTTTATCTGTTTCTCGTGGGGGCGCGACAGAGCACCCACTGGGTGTAGTCCCCGAGATTCGGGCCGACTACAGCGCAGTCGGGTCGGATCTTCCTTGACGACTTTTCCCTTGCTGACTTTTTCTCTTTGTCTTTTGCTCGCGCAGAGGCCAACGCCGATTTGCGGAGGGAACTCGGCGAAGTGCAGGCCGCTCTTCGTGCCAGGGACGCCGAGTACGCTGACTTGGTTTAGGAGCGCGACCGCCTGGCCAAGAAACTGGCCGACCAGGAGGAGAGCCATAAGGCGGCCCTAAAAAAAGGCGCAGGACGGCGAGGCTGCCCTGAGGGCGGAGTTCGAGACCAGGGAGGCGAGCTGGGCTGAGACGCGCCAGGCGCTGGAAGAAGGCTTCGGCCGGATCGAGGATCTTATCGATGGTAGGCCGCCTTTCTTGCCCTTCCTCCATTTGTCGGCCGCCTGAGGTTTTGTTTTGACTTGTGTTTGCTGTCTTGCACAGAGTACTTTCCCGGCCAATCCATCCTCGCCGCCCAAGCCATCAAGGCTCACCGTGAGGCGCGCCGTCAGGCCGGAGTTGTGATTCCGCCGGATGCTAATCGGACGCTGTCGGAGTAGCTCATCGCCATCCAGGCACGACTGCAGCCGGCCCATCGGGTGCTCCGCCGGCTCCAACGTGCCGGGGCGACGCTGCTGGCCGCGCTCTGGCCTGGCCAGACGATTCCCCGCACCCCAAGCCGGACGGCCGACTGGCTAGAAGTCGCCGTCGGCCGCCTCGAGGCTTGGAAGGCGTCCGCAGCCCGTCTTGGAGCCGGGCGTGCACTGGAGTTCGTCCGCGCGTGGTACCCAGGGCTATGCCTGGACCAGCTGTGGACTTGGCGGTCGGAAGCCGACGCGGAGCTGGAGGAGGTGCGGCCGGCGATCGCGCAACGCGCCTCGACGATCGCCGAGTGCACCGACACCAGCGTCTTCGCGCCAGAGCTCAACGATGACGGCGCCGCCCAGCCGGAGGAATGGTTCGGGCTGAACCCGGCGGACGGCGAGGACTCGGCCGAGGAGATCGCCTCCAGCGACGAGGGCAAGGACGACGAGGAGGAAGATGGCGAAGACGCCGAGCCGACTGGTGAGACGGCCGACCGCCCTCAAGCCGACCGTGCCTCCAGCAACGAGCCACGCGGGAGCGCGCCCTCTGCCGGAGGCGATGATCAAGCCGAGGTTGGCCAGCCGGCCGCTCCTCCAGCCGGCACGACCGCTTCCACCGCCCAGCCTGGCTCGTCAGCGGCCCCGTCGGCTTGATCTGCCGTTCCTATTGTCCCTGTTTTGCTTTTTCGAACAATTTTAAGTTTCCGCAATTCCACCCAATGGGGGTGTATCGAACAATGTTGGATGTCGACCTCTCTGGAGGTCCTTTGTGTAAATATTAATATATGCATGTGTTGGCTTTCATTCAAGTGCACTTTTTGTCCTTAGGCTCTTTCCTTTGCCGCCTTCCCTCTTTGGGAAGGCAAGTGCTCGAGCTTTCTTGGATTTGAAGTAGACTGAATGTAAGCCGGCCGGCCGGCTACTCTGGTAGTCGGTCGGCGGGAGGCAGCAAGCCGGCTTTTGTTATATATAAGCCTGTTAGTCCCTAGCCATTTTTCGTGTGCGCACCCTTTCCGGCTTGTGACTCTTGCCAGCCGGGCAGTCGGTTCTTCGAGCTGCGATTTTGGCAAGAGCCAAGCCTGGGTGTCGGCACATTACTTGTCTGACTGCGGGTAGGGCTCCTAATATAACTCCAGTCGGCCAGTCCCCGGGCTGACTCGTCGAACCCGGTACCGGACAAAATAAATGAACAGGTGATATCATACGCATGATAACTTTCATTCATAAAATAAAGGATGGCAGTCCCGGAGTCTTTCTCGGGGAGCCTACTGTTTCGTACTTAATACAAAAGTGGGCATAATACATACTGCATTTTAACTGTAAAACTTCCGAAGAAGATTTGTGTTCCATGGTCGCTCCGACTCCTTGCCGGAGTCGTCTCTCTTGCATGCCTTCGGCTTGTGCGTGTCGATGAGGTAGTAGGCATCATTGCCTAAGGCTCTGCTGACGATGAAGGGGCCTTCCCAGGGGGCTGCGAGCTTGTGCTGGCCGGCTGTTCGCTGGATCAGCCGGAGCACAAGGTCACCCTCCTGGAAGGATCTTGTTCGGACCCTCCGGCTGTGGTAGTGGCGCAAACCCTGCTGGTAGATGGCAGACCGGCTGAGGGCTAACAGCCGGCCTTCTTCCAGCAGGTCGACGTCGTCTTCTCTTGCTTCTTTGGCCTCCACTTCCGTGTACATGGTTACCCGAGGCGAGTCGAACTCGATATCTGTTGGGATGACTGCCTCGGCACCATATACAAGGAAGAAGGGAGTGAAGCCGGTTGATCTGTTGGGGGTAGTACGCAGACTCCATAGGACAGCCGGCAGCTCATCGAGCCAACAGCCGGCTGAACGCTCCAGAGGTACGACCAGTCGGGGCTTGATGCCGGACAAATTGAGGCCATTTGCCCGCTCCACTTGGCCGTTTGACTGCGGGTGGGCGACCGACGCAAGGTCCAGCCGGATACCTTGCGCGGCGCAGAACCGTGCCAAGGCACCTTTGGCAAAGTTCATGCCATTGTCGGTGATGATGCTGTGCGGTATGCCGTACCGGGTTGTTATATCTGCAATGAAAGTCACTGCAGTCGGCCCATTCAGCTTCTTGATCGGCTTCGCCTCGATCCACTTGGTGAATTTGTCGACGGCGACGAGCAAATGTGTCATGTCGCCGCGCGCCGTCTTGAATGGGCCCACCATATCCAATCCCCAGACGGCAAAGGGCCAGGTGATGGGAATGGTCTTGAGTGCCGAAGCCGGCATGTGTTGCTGTGAGCTAAAAAGCTGGCAGCCTTTGCAACTAGCTCTTTGGCGTCGTCCAAAGCAGTCGGCCAGAAGAAGCCGTGGCGGAAGGCTTTGGCGACAAGTGATCTTGATGCGGCGTGGTGGCCGCACTCTCCTTGGTGTATATCCCTGAGGATTGCGATGCCTTTCTCCTGCTCGACGCATCGCTGCAAGACTCCGGTGGCGCTGCGCTTGACAAGCTCTCTGTTGACGATTGTATATGCTCCAGCCCGGCGCTGGACTTGTCTTGCTTCGTTTTTGTCAGCCGGCAGATCTTGGTTCGCCAAAAAGTTGCGGATGGTTTGGGCCCATGATGGAGCGGCGACCTCCTCTGTACCATTGTGGCAACAGCCACCAGGGTGGGCGGGCTGGGTAATTTAGTGCTGGAGTCGGCCGCCGCTTGCTGTGCTGAAGAAGTCCCCGGGCCGGCTACCGCAGTCCCCGGGCCGGCTACCGCAGTCCCTGGGCCGGCTACCGCAGTCCCCGAGCTGGGTGCGGCAGTCCCCGAGCCGGGTACTGCAGTCCCCGAGCCGAATATTGAAGTCCCCGGGCCGGCTGCTTGATTCTTCAAGCCGGACCCGGCCTCCTCGGGGTTAGGCGGCACGATGATGGAGTCAGATTCCGGAGACGGCTTGATTGATGGCTTGAGGAGGCGCTGTAGGGCGACACCGGTTGGTATTGCTTGCCGCATGGAGCCTATTCGGGCCAGAGCATCTGCTGGCTCGTTGTCGGCTCGCGGCACATGAAGGAATTCACACCCGTCGAAGTATCCGCTGATTTTCTGCACTAGGAAGCGGTAGCTCGCCATGTTTGCGTCCTTGGCGTCCCAGTCGCCAGAAGATTGCTGCACCACCAAATCCGAGTCACCATAGCACAGGATCCGGCGGATGCCAAGTTCCTTGGCAAGCCGGAGCCCGTGTATGAGCGCTTCGTACTCGGCTACGTTGTTGGAGGCGGCGAAGTGGATCTGCAGCGTGTATCTGAGCTTGTCGCCCTTTGGAGAGGAAAGGACGACGCCGGCTCCCAAGCCGGTGCGCATCTTTGATCCGTCAAAGTGCATGCGCCAATGGGTGGAGTCGGGCGCTGGTGGTAAGTACTGGGTCTCGGCCTAGTCAACGAGGAAGTCGGCCAGTGCCTGCGTCTTGATGGCGGTGCGGGGTTGGTAGAAGATCGTGTAGGGGGCCAGCTCGATGGCCCATTTAGCCACCCGGCCAGATGCATCCCGGCTGCCTATGATCTCGGCCAACGGGGCAGTGCATACGACCGTGATGGGATGCTCTTGAAAGTATGGCTTCAGCTTCTTGGCGGCGAAGTACACGCCATAGCACATCTTCTGATAGTGCGGGTAATTTTGTTTCGAGGCGGACAGCACCTCGCTCAGGTAATAAACCGGCCTCTGGACCGGCTGGGCTCGGCCTTCTTCGGGCCGTTCGACCACAATGACGGTGCTGACCACCCGGCTAGTGGCGGCAATATATAGGAGCATGGGCTCCTTCTCAGTCGGTGCCGCCAAGACAGGCGGCGTGGACAGCATTTTCTTCAGCTCGTGGAAAGCTTGGTCGGCCTGGTCGTTCCACTCAAAGTGAGTGCTCTTCTTCATGAGGCGGTAGAGAGGGAGAGCTTTTTCTCCAAGCCGGCTGATGAAGCGGTTCAGAGAGGCCAGGCACCCGGTGAACTTCTGAATCTCTCTGAGCTTGGTTGGGACCGCCATCCTCTCGATGGCCTTGATCTTCACAGGGTTGCACTCTATGCCGCGTTCGGAGACCAGAAAGCCTAGGAGCTGGCCGGCTGGCACTCCGAACACGCATTTCTCTGGGTTGAGCTTGATCCGGAACCGGCGCAGGTTCTCGAATGTCTCCTTCAAGTCTTCCAGCAGAGTGCCACGCTTCTCCGTCTTCACCACAACATCATCCACGTAGACGTGGGCGTTCTTGCCGAGCTGCGTGAGGAGGCACTTCTGCATGCAACGCTGAAAAGTGGCACCGGCATTCCTCAAGCCGAACGTCATAGTCAGGTAGCAGAAGGCTCCAAACGGCGTGATGAAGGCGGTCTTCAGTTGGTCATCCGGGTTCAGCTTTATTTGGTGGTATCCCGAGTAGGCATCCAAAAAGCTCAACAGCTCGCATCCGGCTGTGGAGTCTATCACTTGATTAATCCTAGGCAGAGTGAAGGGATCCTTTGGGAAGGCTTTGTTGAGGCTTGTGTAATCTATACACATGCGCCACTTGTTATTCTTTTTCAGCACAAGAACCGGGTTCGCGAGCCACTCAGGGAAGAAAACTTCCATGATGAAGCCGGCTGCGAGAAGCCGGGCTATCTCCTCCCCTACGATCCTTTTCTTCTCCTCTAACAGTCGGCGGAGGGGCTGCTTGACTGGTTTGGCGTCCTCCCGCACGTGCAATTTGTGCTCGGCAAAATCCTTTGGAACACCCGGCATGTCCTTGGGGGACCATGCAAAGATATCCCGATTCTCACGGAAGAAATCGGCGAGCTCGCCTTCCTATTTGCTATCCAGGCTCGCCCCAATGACGGCAAACCTCTCGGGGTGCTCGGGGTCGAGCTGTATCTTCTTGGTCTCCTTGGCCGGCTGGAAAGATCCTGGGGCATCATACTCCTTGGAGTCGGCGGGTTGGTTTAGCTGCTTGCTGGCCAGGGCCACGACCCTGTCCAGCGTCTTCTTCTTTGCGGCGATCACGAGGGATTCGGCCAGCCGGCTGCTGGCCGCGGCGCAGTCGGCGGACTTCTTGTAGTCGCCGGCGATGGTGATGACACCCTTGGAGCTTGGTATCTTCATCTTGAGGTAAGCGTAGTGGGGGACCGCCATAAACTTGGCCAAGGCGGGTCGGCCAAGCAAGGCGTGTTAAGGGCTCTCCAGGTCCACCACCTCGAACCAGATTGCTTCCCGGTGGAAATGATCCTTGCCCCCAAAGAGTACATCAATCTTGATCTTGCCGATGGGGGCACAGGACAAACCGGGTACGGTGCCGTGGAACACCGTTCGAGTCGGCGCAAGCTGCTTTGCCTTGACACCCAGCTTCTCCATGGTGTCGCGGTACAGGATGTTGATGCTACTTCCACCGTCGATCAGCATGCGGGAGAAGCATGCGGCGCGTGTATCTGTTGCAAGGGTGGCCTCCAGGACCAATGCGTAGGAGCCGGGGGATGGCGTCACCTCTGGGTGGTCGGCCCGGCTCCAACTGATGGGTTTCTCTGACCAGTGCATGTGGCCGGCTGGGCTGGTGGCGGCCACATTGACTTCTTGTTGCTCTCGGCGCTTGCTGCGCCGGTCTTCGGGCTGGCTCGTGAAGACAACATAAGATGCTTGCTCATCGGGGAACTCGTCCTGCATGGCGTCGACTGCGGGCCGGGCGGCCTTGGGCGGCGGAGCCGGCGGCGGCGGGCCGGCAGGCGGAGTCGGCGTGAGCCCTTCGCCCTTGGAGATTCGGGCGAGCCAGTTGCATTTGCGGGTCGTTTGGTTGGACGGCTTTGCGCCGCTGTGGAACTTGCACGGGGCATCAAGGGTTTGCTCGTAGGAGAAGGCCGGCTGCCAAGCCAGCCGGCCGCACTTGGGCTTCTTGGGCGCGGGCCGCCCCTCAGGCGGCGCATCTTCGACCATGGCCACCTGCCGGCTAGCGGGAGGCGGCGCCGGGCCCTTGCGCTTCTGATCGTTCTGGTGTTGGCATCGACCGCCGTCCCCAGCCGGCGCTTGGGGCGCCGGATTGAGGACTTTTCCGGACGCGTCCACCCGGAGCTCGGTCTTCATTGAGGAGTCGGCGGTGGCGTACTTGTCGGCGATGTTCAGGAGCTCGTCGAGGGTAGTCGGCTCATCGCAGAGAAGCTTGTGCTTGAGGAGGGTGCCCTCTCGGCACCCGGCAGTGAAGTATTCGATGGCTTGCACCTCGTGCACCCCTTCGCAGGAGTTGCGGAGCTCGGCCCAACGCGTGAGGTAGTCGCGAGTGGACTCGGTCGGGCCCTGTACGCACAGGGAGAGCTGTCTGGGCTTGGGAGCCCGCTTGTAGGTGCTGGTGAAGTTGCGAACGAAGGCTTCAGTGAAATCCACCCAGCTGTTGATGCTGAGGGGCTTGAGGCTGTTAAGCCAAGTCCGTGCCATGCCTTGCAGCATGAGGGGCACATACTTTACGGCAACACGCCGGTTGCCATTGGCGATGCTGACGGCTGTGGAGTAGTCGGTCAACCAGTCTTCCGGCTTCACCGAGCCGTTGTACTTGGGTGTGTCTCTTGGGAGCGAGAACCCTTTGGGGAAGGGCTCGTCGCGGATGCGGGGGCCAAAGCAAGGCGGGCCGACATCGTCTTCTTCTTCTAGCGCCAGGGATCGGGCCAGGCGGTCGATCCGGTGGCGGGCGTCATTTTCGCCGATTCCCTCGCGGCGACCAAGCCGGCCGCTGAGAGTCGGGTGAGCCACTGTAGGCGGGGTGGGATATCTCTCTCCGCGAGCTCGAGGCGGAGGCGGGGTGCCCCGCCATTCCATGGCTCGGGGGCGGCCGTCCGCGTCTCGCTCGATGGAGATTTGGGTCCGGCTTCGGCTGGAAGCTCGCTCTTTCTCGCGCCGCGCGCGGGTGTTGCTTGTAGTCGGCGATCGGGAAGTCGCGCCGTGGTCACGGCGCGGGGGAGGGCTCCCCGCGCAGGCGTTGGCTTCGTGCCGTCGTGCGGCCGCATCGATTAGTTGCTGGATGCGCCGCGTCATGTGGGGGAAGGTCTTCGGCTTCCAAGCCGTCCAGCTCGTCTATGGCCGCCTGGGCAGCGTGCAGGTTCTCGAGCGGGGTGGCGTAGACCGGGCGATCCACTCCAAGTGTGTCGGCGATGACGGCGCCGCGTTGCCTGACAACGCCAGCCCGGCTTGGGCTAGCCGGAGCCGGCGTGCCGAAGGCGGCGCGGTAGGCCTCGGTGAGGCGTCTTACGGAGGCTAGCCGCCGGCCCTCCGCGAGGAGGGCGAGGCGGCGTGCCTCCAGAACTTCATCGCTGGCGTCAGCCGGAAGGGGGGCGGACAAGTCATGGGCCGCCGCACGTGGGGCGTCGCGGGCGCCCTCGTCAGTCGGGCCGTCGAGGCCGATAACCATCACCTCGGGAGCGTCAGAATCGCGATTGCCAGCTGGAGGGAGCGGGTCGTTGTAGACCGTGACGTTGGTGGGGAAGGTATCGTAGGATGCCGTGTCAGAATCGACAGGCATCGGGTCGGTGGAGCCAACCGACTCCAAATCCGCAGCGGGCTCACGGGAGACGTGGAGCTGGCCGAGGAGGTTGGCGAGGTGATCAGTGCCCGCATCGGAGGCAAGCTCGTCGGAGATGCGGGCCTTGTCGAAGAGGTCGGCGAGGCTGCTAGCCGCGCAAATGTTGGTGACGCCATGCAGCACGTCCCGGCAAGCGCCATCGGGCGAGCCGGGCTGGCTACGCTCGCGGGGAAGAAAAAGGGTTGCCGTCCAGAACAGGTCTCCGGACGACGGTGCACCAGGCCCCACGGTGGGCGCCAAATGTCGGGTGGTAGGAGCGACATATGCCAACGGGTGGCTTATCATTGCGGGAGCCAATAGAACATCGCCGGTGCCTGGAAACGGGATGAGGCGAAGACATGCACGCCGACGAATCTTACCCAGCTTCAGGGCTCTCCGGGGAGATAACACCCCTACTGCTGCTCTGCGGGGTCTCCGCATGGTTACTAAGTGAACAAGTAGCTACAATGCTCCTTGAGCTGTTTTGGGTGGAAGGAGGAAGAAGGGCTCGGCTCAGCCTGCTTCCTCTCCTTGTATGGTGTCTAGGTCTAGAATGAGAGTCCAACCCTTTGCATGGGTGCACCGGGGGGTTTATATAGGCCTACCCCCCGGGGGTACAATGGTAATCCGACTGGGCGCAGGGCCCAGCTGTCTGTGACTATGCTCGCCGGCTTCTACACCGGCTTCTGGGGCCTGCCGGCTGGTGGGTCCCGCCGGCCGCCGGCTCCTGGGTCGACAGGCCGGCCCCACCGGCCAGGGCCTGGTCGGCAGCTGGTTACTGTTACTCCGTGTTGTTGACGAAGGCTTGGTCGGGGTAAGCGTGGCTACAGTAACGCCGCCTTGGCGGGGCGATTACTATAGCCCCGTCGCATCTTGCCTCCTTAATGGGCGTCTCCTTCGAGGAGCGTGGCAGGCCGGCTATGAGAAGCCGGCCCTCTATCTTGCCGGCTTGAGAGGAGGTGCGGCCGCCTTCGGCATCTCTTTGCCCGAAGGGGCCCACCGCCTCGGGGGCCACGCTGGCGGCCCGTCGTGGATGGCGTCAGAGCCACCGTGGCTACAGTGCCGCGCCGGGCGGGCTGCGGCTGTCCGCATGACGCGCTGTACCAGGCGTGCTCCGGGTTTTGGGGGTGGCGGGCTCCACTGTAGCCACGCCCCGCTTCATCATCGCAGAGTGGACGCGTACATTATGGGTACGGCGTTGACTGCTTTATGGGAGCCGGCCTGGCTGTAGCCGGCCTTGTTGTAGCCGGCCTCTCGTAGCCGGCCTTGCCGTAGCCGGCCCTGCCGTAGCCGGCCCTCCACAGCGTTCTTCATGAGGGTAAAGGGCGGGCTGCCCCCGAAGCCAGCTAGGAAGGTAGTCGGCTAGGGGGGAGGCGGCCCAGATCTTGAGTCTTCTTATGAGCCGGACGGGCTCATAATTTTTTCTGAGGAGCCAGGGGAAGCCGGGTGGGCTACCCATGGCTATTTACCCTGACACCAACGAGCCACCTCATGGCCGCGACACAGAGGCCTCTTGGCCCTCCACTCAAGCCATGCCCCAACGCTGCATCAAGCATACTAAGGCACGGGAAAATGCGCCCGACCTGTGTGACATACTGGAGGACAAGGCAAGGCAAACAAGATCGATCTACGGATCACGCAGGCGCCCCGCGGCACGTGACAGTGATCGTCACTCCGGATGCAATAAATCCGGCCGGGCCGAACTCAACAGGCAAAGCTCCTTCGAGCTGCGTCGTGATATAGCCCAATACAGAGGCGCCGCACACCGACTATGCTTCACAGATGAAGTAATGGATCATAAAATCCCTGAGGGCTTCAAACCCGTAAACATCGAATCGTACGATGGCACAACAGATCCTGCGGTGATGATCTACACGCCATCAAATACCTCCCACTCAAACTTAAGGGACCAGCCCGGCATTGTCTTAACAGCTTGCCAGCAGACTCAATCGGTTCTTGGGAGGACCTGGAAGCCGCATTCCTTGATAACTTCCCGGGAACTTATGTGCGACCACCGGACGCCGATGACCTAAGCCACATAATTCAGCAGCCAGAGGAATCGGCCATGCAATTCTGGACATGGTTCCTAACAAAGAAAAACCAGATTGTCGACTGTCCGGACGCAGAGGCCTTAGCGGCCTTCAAGCATAATATCCGTGATGAGTGGCTTGCCCGGCACCTGGGACAGGAAAAGCCAAATTCTATGGCAGCCCTCACGACACTCATGACCCGCATTTGCGTGGGAGAAGACAGCTGGCTAGCTCGTAGCAACAATTTAACCAAGAACCTGGGTAATTTGAATACCAAGGACAAAAGTGACAGGTCGCGTCAGAACAAACAAAAGCACCGTGTTAACAGCGACAGCAACGAGGATACGGCAGTTAATGCCAGATTCCGAGGCTACAAATCCGGTCAACGGAAAAAGCCATTCAAAAGAAATACTCAGGGCCCGTCCAGTTTGGACCGAATACTCGACCACTTGTGCCAGATACATGGCACCCCCGAAAAGCCAGCCAATCAATCCAACAGGGATTGTTGGGTGTTCAAGCAGGCAGGCAAGTTAAGAGCTGAAAACAAAGACAAGGGGCTGCATAGCAACAACGAGGAGGAGCCCAGGTCGCCGAACAACAACGGACAGAAGGGATTTCCCCCGCAAGTGCCGACGGTGAACATGATATACGCAACCCACATCCCCAAGAGGGAGCGGAAGCGTGCGTTACGGGACGTATATGCGATGGAGCCAGTCGCCCCAAAGTTCAACCCATGGTCCTCCTGCCCGATCACCTTTGATCGAAGGGACCACCCCACTAGCATCCGTCACGGCGTCTTCGCCGCATTGGTTCTAGACCCAATCATTGACGGATTTCATCTCACAAGAGTCCTCATGGACGGCGGCAGCAACCTGAACCTGCTTTACCAGGATACAGTGCGAAAAATGGGCATAGATCCCTCGAGGATCAAGCCCACCAAAACGACCTTTAAAGGCGTCATACCAGGTGTAGAAGCCAACTGTACAGGCTCATTCACACTGGAAGTGGTCTTCGGATCTCCGGATAACTTCCAAAGCGAGGAGTTAATCTTCGACATAGTCCCGTTCCGAAGTGGCTATCACGCACTGCTCGGGTGAACCGCATTCGCAAAATTCAACGCGGTACCGCACTATGCATACCTGAAGCTCAAGATGCCAGGCCCTAGAGGAGTAATCACGGTCAATGGGAACACTGAACGCTCCCTCCGAACGGAGGTGCCATGGCAACGCTCGCAGCAGAAATAGAAAGCAGCCTCTCTAGGCAGTTCTCCAGTTCGGCCTTCAAAAAGCCGGACACTGCCAAGCGCGCCCGGAGTACCCTACAACAAGACCGCCTGCCACATTCTGAGCTAGCGTAGCAATGCGGCCCCAACCCTAGCCC
Organism: Triticum monococcum; assembly: GCA_034509565.1. Taxonomy (NCBI): domain Eukaryota; kingdom Viridiplantae; phylum Streptophyta; class Magnoliopsida; order Poales; family Poaceae; genus Triticum; species Triticum monococcum. Next base: position 707,250,959 of record CM067847.1, read on the forward strand.
TCGCGATATAGCGAAACCAGTGCTTCACGTACATAACTACGCTCTTGAAATACCATGGGCACAGGGGAAGGGGCACTATCACGGCATGCCCGACATACGGCCTAAACCGCACCAGGGGCTGCCGGATTCCTTTTTTTCTTTTTCTCTTACTCTCAGAACTCCATACTTCGGATGACCCATTCGGCAATTCAATTTCCGCACAAACGATGCAAGATTCAGGAAAGCAGACAAGCCACACCGCATTATGGAACTCCCAGGTGGTCTCTATTGCGAACAGTATACCTGTTTTTTAATACAATTCTGTGGCCTGCCCCTGGCCAGGACATGTTAAATAGTCCAATTTCTTTTGCTTATCGCACTATTTGTATCGTTCCGCTTTCATAGCAGCCTTTCTATAAACAATGCATAGCTTTTTTGTCTATTTCTTACATTCTCCTCTTTTTATATATATGTTTATCAATAACATATTGCATCCGTACACTGTGGTATGGAAAAAATACGCTAGGGGCTTCAGTACCCATCAATACGGCGTGAGAAGTCCGTACACTTTCACAAGTGCGGCACCCCGAACTTATAGCACTATATGCATCGGCTCCGAATCATGATTTGGGTCAATAGTTGGGATTGCCCGGCTCCTATGTTTTGGTGCCTTACGTTCCGCTATATCGGCCAAGGTAGCACTAGGAGAACTACTGCGATTGTGCCCCAATTAAGCTGGGCTGAGCACCTCAGTAGAGAAAGCTAAAACTGACTGTCATGATGAGGCGAGAGACCGGTCGCTGTTCGAGAGGTTTTTCGAGTCCTTAAATATTTATGCCGCTTCGAGCGAGGAACCGGCTTTGTCCGGCCAAGGCGTCGATAGCGCCCTGAACTCGGTCTTCTGAATACTAGGGGCTTCGCCGAAATTTAAAATTATAGAGTTCTATGGCTAAGTGAGAGTGTTCAAGCATTATAGTCTGATTGCCTTGTTCATTGTGCTGAGCACCTCCCTCGACGGACCCAATCATGGGGAAAAGAGTGTTCAGGTTTATCCCGAACACCCCAGCACTAGTGGCATGGGGGCAGAAGCCGACGACTGGCCATCTCTCAATTTTTTGATAAACGGCCGCACAGAAAGTAATATTTTAAATTCAACAAGCATTGCTTAGCGCGTATGAACAAGTTTTCAGCGCACAGGATAACACGAGCGAGTTCCTTCAAAAATTACATCCTTGGTACATTCATCCGCCATAAGGCGGGCACCAGCCAGAACATCCTTGTAATAGTTCTCGGGCTTGCGATGCTCCTTCCCCGGCGGCGGCCCATCCCTCACAAGCTTCTCACCGTCCAGCTTACCCCAATGCAGCTTTGCACGGGCAAGGGCCCTACGGGCACCTTCGATGCAGACGGAGCGCTTGATGACCTCGAGCCTTGGACAAGCCTCCACCAGCCGCCGCACCAGTCCGAAGTAGCTCCCAGGCAGGGCCTCTCCAGGCCACAGCCGAACTATGAAGCCCTTCAGGGCTTGTTCGGCCGCCTTGTGGAGCTCGACCAGCTGCTTCAGCTGGTCGCTCAAGGGCACAGGGTGTCTGGCCTCAGCGTACTGAGGCCAGAACACCTTCTCTGTCGAGCTGCCTTCCTCGGCTCGGTAGAATGCGGCGGCATCGGATACGCTGCGGGGAAGATCTGCGAATGCCCCTGGAGAGCTCCGGATTCGGGTAAGTAACAAGTAGCTTACTTTTATATGTCTGCTTTGCATAGAGAATGCCTTACCCGCCACTATCTTTTTCACCGCATCCAATTCCTGGAGGGCCTTCTGGGCTTCGGCCTTGGCAGATTCGGCAGTTTTAAGGGCCGCAGCAAGCTCGGACGCTTGCGTCTTCGAGTCGAGCTCCAAACTCTCATGTTTTTTCATGAGGGCCTGAAGGTCTTGCTGCACCCCGCCGACCTGCGCCTCAAATTTCTCCCACTCGGTATGCTCCGTGGCCGCTTTCTTCTCGGCCTCGGACAGCGCCTGCTTAAGGGTTGCCACCTTAGTTGTGGCCCCTACAATAAGCAGGGTACTCCTGTCATTTTTTGCAATTGCGTCTTCTTATAGGCATTTTTTCTATAAGGTATCTCTTACCTTCTTTCTCCTCGAGCTGCCGTTTGGCAAGGCCGAGCTCTTGCTCGGTCCACTCGAGGCCCTGCTTCAGGGCACCCACCTCCACAGTCAGTGCGGCGGTGGCCAGCAGCGAAGCCTGCATACATATATTGACTCCTTTTTAGTTAGACTCCTGCGATATATAATAGATCCTCTATTCAGCTTTTCTTTTCGAACACCAAACAGAGCATCAGGGGCTATTCTCTATGCGGTAATATTTTTATATATATTTTACTTACCTCGAAGCCTGTTAGAAGGCTAGCACAAGCTTCAGTCAGTCCGCTTTTGGCGGACCGAACCTTCTGGACCACCGTACTCATGATGGTACAGTGCTCCTTGTCGATGGAGGCGCCCTTAAGCACCTTCAGCAGATTGTCCGGCACCTCTGGTTGGACGGAGGACGCCGGCTCAATAGGCTTGCTCCTCTTGGCAGGAGTTCGCCTGTCGCGGTCCGGAACCGTTGAAGATTCCGGCGCGGTGTCCGGCTTAAAGCCACACTTGGAGTCCTGGGGGGTCTTGTCCCCTTTACTCCTGGAGTCCGGGAGGTCGCCTCGCGGTTCCTCCTGGACCACATCCTCTTGCCCCGGAGCTTGTCGCGACGCCACTTCGGCGTCATCCGCAGCGCAGGGGAGGCAGCGGGCGGAACTGAATTCATGTCCGAGGAATCCAGGGAGCCGCTCGACGACTCGTCGAGCCCGTCCTTGGGCGGGCTGCATGATGATATTCGACATTAGGGAAAGTTGCTCAACAAAAGGAATATCATGAGTTATTCTGGCATCCGAACACTTACGATTTCACCGGACGCTTGGTCCTGTCCGGCCACTCCTCTTCGTCCTCGTCGGCGTCGGGAGCATAGTCCGGCGGAGGGGTTTTCCTCTTCTTGGACCCTTCGGCCTCCCCTACTGGGGCGTCCTTCCTCTTCTTCCTTCCTCCCGCCGGAGGGGGAGAGGTCTCTTCTTCCTCCTCCTCGTCTTAATGGGAGGAGTGCGTCTCGGACTCGGCGGACGACGAGTTCGACACCACCATATGCCGGGAACTCTTTCGAATCCCCGTGGCCTTCTTCTTCTTGACCTTCTTCTCCGGCACCACATAAGGTGCCGGAACAAGCAGCTTCACTAAGAGAGCAGGGGCTGGATCTTCGGGCAAGGGAGCTGGATAGTTAATCAGTCCGGACTGCGCCTGCCAATCCTATCAAAGGTGAGGGAGTTTAGATCCCGCATAGAGTCAAACTATGAAGAAACTTAACATCCTGTAAAAGATGAAAATATTTTACCTCGCCAGCAGGATGCTGCGAGCTGAATCCGCGGTCTTCGGAGGCGGATGCGGGAGCCTCGGCGCCTTTGGTTAGCCCCTTCCAGACATCTTCGTACGTCGTGTCGAAGAGCCTGCTCAGAGTTCGGTGCTGCGCCGGGTTGAACTCCCACAGATTGAAGTCCCGTTCTTGACACGGAAGGATCCGGCGGACGAGCATGACCTGGACTACCATGGCAAGCCTGAGCTGCTTGTTCACCAGGGACTGGATGCATTTTTGCACTCCGGTCACCCCTTCTTCGTCGCCCCACGACAAGCCCGTCTCCTTCCAGGAAGTGAGCCGCGTAGGGAGTCCGGATCGAAATTCAGGGGCTGCGATCCACTTCGGATCGCATGGCCTGGTGATGTAAAACCACCCTGACTGCCACCCCTTCAAGGTCTCCACAAAGGAGCCCTCGAGCCATAGGATGTTGGCTATTTTGCCCGCCATGGCACCTCCGCACTCCGCCTGGTTGCCGCGCACCACCTTTGTCTTGACAGTGAAGGTCTTGAGCCAGAGGCCGAAATGGGGGCGGATGCAGAGGAAAGCCTCGCACACGACGATAAACGCCGAGATATTGAGGATGAATTTCGGGGCCAGATCATGGAAATCTAGGCCATAGTAGAACATGAGCCCGCGGACGAATGGGTGGAGAGGAAAACCCAGTCCGCGGAGGAAGTGGGGAAGAAATACTACCCTCTCATGGGGCCTTGGGGTGGGGAGAAGCTGCCCCTCCTCGGGAAGCCGGTGCACGATGTCTTTGGACAGGTATCCGGCCTTCCTTAGCTTTTTGACATGGCCCTCCGTAACGGAGGAGACCATCCACTTGCCTCCCGCTCCGGACATTGTTGGAGAAGGTTGAGGTAGGAAGTGCGGGCTTGGGCGCTGGAGCTCGGCTGCGCAGAAGATGGATAGGCAAAGGAGGAAGAACGCGTAGGTAAAAAGGTGGATCCTTATCCCCTTATATGGGCGGATGCGACTGTGTGTCCCCACCAGCCTAGTAAAACTCGCTTGCCCAGCGCCGTGATAAATGGCGCAGTTGGGTTACCCACGTCTGTATTGATGAGAATCCCGTAAATGGGGGACACGATCTCTGCTTTGACAAGACGTGCCAAGGAAACCGCCTCGCAAAACACGCTGAGGTGGAAATGTGAAAACGATTTGAATAGAGGCTTGGCCGTAGTGTGATGTCACGCTGCGGAATACGTCAGCATATTAGATTTGTGTTAATATTATTCTCTCTCTGGCAATGCATGGAAACTTATTTTGCAGAGCCGGACACTACTCTTGGTGTTTACAAACTTTTATGAAGAATTTGGAGGAGGAACCCGCCTTGCAATGCCGAAGACAATCTACACGCCGGACTCGTCATCATTGAAGCCTGGTTCAGGGGCTACTGAGGGAGTCCTGGATTAGGGGGTGTTCGGGTAGCCAGACTATACCTTCAGTCGGACTCCAGGACTATGAAGATACAAGATTGAAGACTTCGTCCCGTGTCCGGATGGGACTTCCCTTGGCGTGGAAGGCAAGCTTGGCGATGCGGATATTCAAGATCTCCTACCATTGTAACCGACTTTGTGTAACCCTGACCCTCTCCGGTGTCTATATAAACCGGAGGGTTTTAGTCCGTAGGACAACTTCATATACAACAATCATACCGTAGGCTAGCTTCTAGGGTTTAGCCTCCTTGATCTCGTGGTAGATCTACTCTTGTACTACCCATATCATCAATATTAATCAAGAAGGACGTAGGGTTTTACCTCCATCAAGAGGGCCCGAACCTGGGTAAAACATCGTGTTCCTTGCCTCCTGTTACTATCCGGCCTAGACGCACAGTTCGGGACCCCCTACCCGAGATCCGCCGGTTTTGACACCGACAAGCATCTTGTATTATTTGTGTCTTTGTTTGTTAGTATGCCACAATCATGCTTGCTGTACACACCTTTTGAGAGGGTCATCTATGAATTAAAATTTGATAGAATACTCTATGTGCTTCACTTATATCTTTTGAGCTATGTAGTTTTTCTCTACGTGCTTCACTTATATCTTTTGAGCGTTATGATTTTGCTCTATGTGCTTCACTTAGATCTTTTAGAGCACGGTGGTGATTTGTTTTAAAGAAACTATTGATCTCTCATGCTTCACCTAAATTATTTTGAGAGTCTTAATAGCATGGTAATTTGCTTAATATAATGCTTGGTGTTCAAGATATGTGTAATTTTCTTTTGAGTGCATTGAATACTAAGAGAAGATTGAAGCATGATAATTGTTTTGAGATATGGAGGTGATAATATTAGAGTTATGCTAGTTTAGTAGTTTTGAATTTAAAGAATACTTTTGTTAAAGTTTGTGATTCCCGTAGCATGCACGTATGGTGAACCATTATGTGATGAAGTCGGAGCATAATTTATTTATTGATTTTCTTCCTTATGAGTGGCGGTCGGGGACGAGCGATGGTCTTTTCCTACCAATCTATCCCCCTAGGAGCATGCGCATAATACTTTGCTTTGATAAGTTCTAGATTTTTGCAATAAGTATATGAGTTCTTTATGACTAATGTTGAGTCCATGGATTATATGCACTTTTTCCCATCCTTCCACCATTGCTAGCCTCTCTAATACCACGCACCTTTCGCCGGTATCATACACCCACCACATACCTTCCTCAAAACAGCCACCATACCTACCTATCATGGCATTTCCATAGCCATTCCGAGATATATTGCCATGCAACTTTCCACCGTTCCGTTTATTATGACACGCTCCATCATTGTCATATTGCTAGCATGATCATGTAGTTGACATCGTATTTGTGGCAAAGCCACCATTCATAATTCTTTCATACATGTCACTCTTGATTCATTGCATATCCCGGTACACCGCCGGAGGCATTCATATAGAGTCATATTTGTTCTAAGTATCGAGTTGTAAGAAAAATAAAAGTGTGATGATCATCATTTTCTAGAGCATTGTCCCAAGTGAGGAAAGGATGATGGAGACTATGATTCCCCCATAAGTCGGGATGAGACTCTATACGAAAAAAATAGGCCAAAGAAGCCCCAAAAAAAGAGGCCATAAAAAAGGAAAGGCCCAAATAAAAAAATAAAAAAATGAGAGAAAAAGAGAGAAGGGACAATGTTTCTATCCTTTTACCACACTTGTGCTTCAAAGTAGCACCATAATCTTCATAGTAGAGAGTCTCCCATGTTATCACTTTCATATACTAGTGGGAATCTTTCATTATAGAACTTGGCTTGTATATTCCAATGATGGGCTTCCTCAAATTGCCCTAGGTCTGCATGACCAAGCAAGTTGGATGCACACCCACTTAGTTTCTTTTTGAGCTTTCATATACTTATAGCTCTAGTGCATCCGTTGCATGGAAATCCCTACTCACTCAAATTGATATCTACTGATGGGTATCTCCATAGCCCGTTGATACGCCTAGTTGATGTGAGACTATCTTCCCCTCTTTTTGTCTTCTCCACAACCACCATTCTATTCCACATATAGTGCTATATCCACGGCTCACGCTCACGTATTGCGTGAAGATTGAAAAGTTTTGAAAAAGTTAGAGTATGAAACAATTGCTTGGCTTGTCGTCGGGGTTGTGCATGATTTAAATACTTTGTGTGGTGAAGATAGAGCATAGCCAGACTATATGATTTTGTAGGGATAACTTTCTTTGGCCATATTATTTTGAGAAGACATAATTACTTTATTAGTATGCTTGAAGTGTTATTATTCTTTATGTCAGTATGAACTTTTTTCTTGAATCTTTCTAATCTTAATATCCATACCACAATTAAGGAATTTTGCATTGAAATTATGCCAAGTAGCACTCCGCATCAAAAATTCTCTTTTTATCATTTACCTACTCGAGGACGAGCAGGAATTAAGCTTGGGGATGCCTGATACATCTCCAATGTATCCATAATTTTTGATTGGTACATGCTATATTATCTACTATTTTGGACTATATTGGGCTTTATTTTCCACTTTTATATTATTTTTGGGACTAACCTATTAACCGGAGGCCCAGCCCAGAATTGCTGTTTTTTGCCTATTTCAGTGTTTCGAAGAAACAGAATATCAAACAGAGTCGAAATAGAAAAAATCCTTTTTGGAACGTGATTTTCTTCTCGGATAAGACCCAGGAGACTTGGACCCTACTCCAAGAAGTACCGGAGGCAGTCACGAGGGTAGCCCCCCCCCTACAGGGCACGCCCCCTGCCTCGTGGGCCCCTTGGTGCTCCACCGACATACTCCTTCCTCCTATATATACCCATGTACCCCCAAACGATCAGAACAGGAGCCAAAAACCTAATTCCACCGCCGCAACTTTCTGTATCCACGAGATCCCATCTTGGGGACTGTTCCGGGGCTCCACCCGAGAGGGCCGTCATCACGGAGGGCTTCTACATCATCATAGCCCCTCTGATGAAGTGTGAGTAATTTACCTCAGACCTTCGGGTCCATAGTTAGTAGCTAGATGGCTTCTTCTCTCTTTTTGGATCTCAATAGAATGTTCTCCCTCTCTTGTGGAGATCTATTTGATGTAATCTTCTTCTTTTGCGGTGTGTTTGTTGAGACCGATGAATTGTGGGTTTATGATCAAGTCTATCTATGAACAATATTTGAATCTTCTCTGAATTCTTTTATGTATGATTAGTTATCTTTGCAAGTCTCTTCGAATTATCCGTTTGGTTTGGCCAACTAGATTGGTAGTTCTTGCCATGGGAGAAGTGCTTAGCTTTGGGTTCGATCTTGCGGTGTTCTTTCCTAGTGACAGAAGGGGCAGCAAGACATGTATTGTATCGTTGCCATCGAGGATAACAAGATGGGCTTTATTTCATATTGCATGAATTTATCTCTCTACATCATGTGATCTTGCTTAAAGCGTTACTCTGTTTTTAACTTAATACTCTAGATGCATGCTGGATAGCGGTCGATGAGTGGAGTAATAGTAGTAGATGCAGAATCGTTTCGATCTACTTGTCACGGATGTGATGCCTATATACATGATCATGCCTAGATATTCTCATAACTATGCTCAATTCTATCAATTCCTCAACAGTAATTTGTTCACCCACCGTAGAAAACTTATGCTCTCGAGAGAAGCCACTAGTGAAACCTATGGCCCCCGGGTCTATTCTCATCATATCAATCTCCATCACTTTAATCTTGCTTTGCTTTTTTACTTTGCTTTTACTTTTTTACTTTGCATCTTTATATCAAAAATACCAAAAATATTCTATCTATCATATCTCACTCTCATAAGTGACTGTGAAGGGCTTGACAACCCCTAATCGCGTTGGTTGCGGGTAGCTATCGCTTTGTGCAGGTACGAGGGACTTGAGCGTGGGCTCCTACTGGACTGATACCTTGGTTCTCATGAGGGAAATACTTACGCTACTCTGTTGCATCATCCCTTCCTCTTCGGGGAAAACCAATGCAAGCTCAAGACGTAGCAGGTACCACTAGGCGGCCTTTGAAGTACAAGGCGCCATCATCGGCCATAGTGAAGAATGAGGGCTTTCCTTCTGCGAGATGGCGTTTAATCTTTTGGAATTCAGAGTCATAACCTTGAATAGTCATTATACCATCTACGAGATCTGGTACGACAGCTAGGGTATTTCGGGAACCCTTAGTAACAACACGAAGATTCATCTTTTGGAACTCGGGGGGAGGGGGAGCGAGTGCTCCAAGGGGGACAATATGAAGGTTCAACTTTCTGAATTCTTCAACAAGCGAGGGCTGAACTTTGTGAACCTAGAGGTGGTTGCAGTAAAACTTGCGGCTCAAGGCATCAACCATTACATTAGCCTTGCCTGGGGTATAGGATATACCCACGTCAAAGTCTGCAACAGTCTCCATCCATCTCTGCTGACGGAGGTTCAGGTCTGGCTGAGTAAACAGATACTTCAGACTTTGGTGGTCGGTGAAGATCTCGCAATGATTACCGTGAAGGTAAAGTCGCCACTGCTTTAGTGCATGAATGACAACAGCAAGCTCGAGGTCGTGAACTGGGTAGTTTTCTTCGTGAGGACGCAGTTGACGAGAGGCATAGGCAATTGATAACCCACAAGTATAGGGGATCGCAGCAGCTTTCGAGGGTAGAGTATTCAACCCAAATTTATTGATCCGACACAAGGGGAGCCAAAGAATATTCTCAAGTATTAGCAGCTGAGTTGTCAATTCAACCACACCTGGAAACTTAGTATCTGCAGCAAAGTGTTTAGTAGCAAAGTAATATGATAGTGGTGGTAGCGGCAACAAAAGTAAAGACAGCAAAAGTAATGTTTTTGGTATTTTCTAGTGATTGTAACAGTAGCAGCGGAAAGTAAATAAGTGAGAACCAGTATACGGAAAACTCGTAGGCACCGGATCAGTGATGGATAATTATGCCGGATGCGGTTCATCATGTAACAGTCATAACATAGGGTGACACAGAACTAGCTCCAATTCATCAATGTAATGTTGGCATGTATTCCGTATATAGTCATACATGCTTATGGAAAAGAACTTGCATGACATCTTTTGTCCTACCCTCCCGTGGCAGCGGGGTCCTAATGGAAACTAAGGGATATTAAGGCCTCCTTTTAATAGAGAACTGGAACAAAGCATTAGCACATAGTGAATACATGAACTCCTCAAACTATGGTCATCACCGGGAGTGGTCCCGATTATTGTCACTTCGGGGTTGCCGGATCATAACACATAGTAGGTGACTATAGACTTGCAAGATAGGATCCAGAACTCACATATATTCATGAAAACATAATAGGTTCAGATCTGAAATCATGGCACTCGGGCCCTAGTGACAAGCATTAAGCATAGCAAAGTCATAGCAACATCAATCTCAGAACATAATGGATACTAGGGATCAAACCCTAACAAAACTAACTCGATTACATGATAAATCTCATCCAACCCATCACCGTCCAGCAAGCCTACGATGGAATTACTCATGCACGGCAGTGAGCATCATGAAATTGGTGATGGAGGATGGTTGATGATGACGACGGCGACGAATCCCCCTCTCCTGAGCCCCGAACGGACTCCAGATCAGCCCTCCCGAGAGGTTTTAGGGCTTGGCGGTGGCTCCGTATCGTAAAATGCGATGATTTCTTCTCTTTCATTTTTTTCTCTCCGAAAGCCAATATATAGAGTTGGAGTTGGCGTCGGAGGGCATCCAGGGGGCCTATGAGGTAGGGGGGCGCGCCCTAGGGGGGGCGCCCCCCACCCTCGTGAGAAGGGTGTGGGCCCCCTGGTCTTTATCTTTGGCGAGGATTTTTTTATTATTTTTTCGAAGATGTTCCGTGGAGTTTCAGGTCATTCCGAGAATATTTGTTTTCTACACATAAAACAACACCATGGCAATTCTGCTGAAAACAACGTCAGTCTGGGTTAGTTCCATTCAAATCATACAAGTTAGAGTCCAAAACAAGGGCAAAGTATCAACTCCCCCAAGCTTAAACCATTGCTTGTCCTCAAGCAATTCAGTTGACAAACTGAAAGAAAGAAAGAAAAACTTTTACAAACTCTGTTAGCTCTTGTTGTTGTAACTATGTCAAGCCAGCATTCAAGTTTTCAGCATAGATCATAACTAACCGCATTTGCAATAATTCTCAGGTCTCATTTACTCATATCAATAGCATAATCAACTAGCAAGTCATAATAATAAATCTCGGATGACAACACTTTCTCAAAACAATCATAATATGATATAACAAGAAGGTATCTCGCTAGCCCTTTCTGAGACCGCAAAACATAAATGCAGAGCACCTTTAAAGATCAAGGACTGACTAGACATTGTAATTCATGGTAAAAGGGATCCAATCATAGTCACACCCAATATAAATTAATAGTGATGAATGCAAATGACAGCTGTGCTCTCCAGCTAGTGCTTTTTAATAAGAGGGTGATGACTCAACATAAAAGTAAATGGATAGGCCCTTCCCAGAGGGAAGCAGGGATTTGTAGAGGTGCCAGAGCTCGGTTTTGCAATAGAGATAAATTGTATTTTCAGCTGTATACTTTCATTGTCAATGTAACAACTAAGAGATGGCGATATCTTCCATGCTAAACACATTATAGGCGGTTCCCAAACAGAATGGTAAAGTTTATACTCCCCCTCCACCAACAGGCATCAATCCATGGCTTGCTCGAAACAACGAGTGCCTCCAACATACATCAGGTCCCAGGGGGAGTTTTGTTTGCAATTAATTTTGATTTAGTTTGCATAAAGCATGGGACTGGGCATCCCGGTGACCAGCCATTTTCTCGTGAGTGAGGAGTGGAGTCCACCCCTCTTGAGAATAACCCGCCTAACATGGAAGATAAGGACAACCTTGGTTGATACATGAGCTATTCGAGCATACAAAACAGAATGTTTATTTGAAGGTTTAGAGTTTGGTACATACAAATTTACATGGAACGGCTGGTAGATACCGCATATAGGAAGGTATGGTGGACTCATCTGGGATAACTTTGGGGTTTAAGGGATTGGATGCACAAGCAGTATTCCCACTTAGTACAAGTGAAGGCTAGCAAAAGACTGGGAAGCGACCAACTAGAGAGCGACAACAGCCATGTACATGCATTAAAATTAATAAACATTAGATGCAAGCATGAGTAGGATATAATCCACCATGAACATAAATATCGTGAAGGCTATGTTGATTTTGTTTCAACTACATGCGTGAACACGTGCCAAGTCAAGTCACTTAAATCATTCAAAGGAGGTACCACCCCATCATACCACATCATAACCATCTCAATAGCATGTTGGCACACAAGGTAGATCATTATAACTCATAGCTAATCAAGCATGGCACAAACAACTATGATCTCTAATTGTCATTGCAAACATGTTTATTCATAATAAGCTGAATCTAGAACAAGGGACTCATCATATTTATAAAAACAAAAGAGGTCGAGCTCATACCAGCTTTTCTCATCTCAGTCAGTCCATCATATATCATCTGTTGGAAATATGCCCTAGAGGCAATAATAAATTGATTATTATTATATTTCCTTGTTCATGATAATCGTTTATTATCCATGCTAGAATTGTACTGATAGGAAACTCATATACATGTGTGGATACATAGACAACACCATGTCCCTAGTAAGCCTCTAGTTGACTAGCTCGTTGATCAATAGATGGTCACGGTTTCCTAACCATGGACATTGGATGTCGTTGATAACGGGATCACATCATTAGGAGAATGATGTGATGGACAAGACCCAATCCTAAGCCTAGCACAAGATCATGTAGTTCGTATGCTAAAGCTTTTCTAATGTCAAGTATCATTTCCTTAGACCATGAGATTGTGCAACTCCCGGATACCATAGGAATACTTTGGGTGTGCCAAACGTCACAACGTAACTGGGTGGCTATAAAGGTACACTACAGGTATCTCCGAAAGTGTCTGTTGGGTTGGCACGAATCGAGACTGGGATTTGTCACTCCGTGTAAACGGAGAGGTATCTCTGGGCCCACTCGGTAGGACATCATCATAATGTGCACAATGTGATCAAGGAGTTGATCACGGGATGATGTGTTACGGAACGAGTAAAGAGACTTGCCGGTAACGAGATTGAACAAGGTATCGGGATACCGACGATCGAATCTCGGGAAAGTACAATACCACTAGACAAAGGGAATTGTATACGGGATTGATCGAATCCTTGACATCGTGGTTCATCCGATGAGATCATCGTGGAACATGTGGGAACCAACATGGGTATCCAGATCCCGCTGTTGGTTATTGACCGGAGAACGTCTCGGTCATGTCTGCAAGGTTCCCGAACCCGTAGGGTCTACACACTTAAGGTTCGATGACACTAGGGTTATAAAGGAAGTTTGTATGTGGTTACTGAATGTTGTTCGGAGTCCCGGATGAGATCCCGGACGTCACGAGGAGTTCCGGAGGTAAAGATTTATATATGGGAAGTCTTGTTTTGGTCGCCGGAAAAGTTTCGCGCATTATCGGTATTGTACTGGGAGTGCCGAAAGGGGTCAGGGGGTCCACCAAGGGGGTCCACCAGCCCCGGGGGGGCCACATGGGCTGTAGGGGTGTGCGCCTTGGTCTATATGGGCCAAGGGCACCAGCCCCTAGAGGCCCATGCGCCAAGAGATAAGGGAAAGGAAGAGTCCTAAAGGGGGAAGGCACCTCCTAGGTGCCTTGGGGAGGATGGACTCCTCCCTGGCCGCACCCTTCCTTGGAGGAAGGGCCAAGGCTGCGCCCCCCTCCCCCTCTCCCTTGGCCCTATATATAGTGGGGGGAAGGGAGGGCAGCCGCACCAATGTTCTGGCGCAGCCCTCCCCGTCTCCCAAGTCCTTCTCCTCTCCCGTGGTGCTTGGCGAAGCCCTGCAGGATTGCCACGCTCCTCCACCACCACCACGCCGTCGTGCTGCTGCTGGACGGAGTCTTCCTCAACCTCTCCCTCTCTCCTTGCTGGATCAAGGGATGGGAGACGTCACCGGGCTGTACGTGTGTTGAACACGGAGGTGCCGTCCGTTCGGCACTAGGATCTTCGGTGATTTGGATCACGACGAGTACGACTCCATCAACCCCGTTCACTTGAACGCTTCCGCTTAGCGATCTACAAGGGTATGTAGATGCACTCTCCTTCCCCTCGTTGCTGGTTTCTCCATAGATGGATCTTGGTGACACGTAGGAAAATTTTGAATTTCTGCTACGTTCCCCAACAGTGGCATCATGAGCTAGGTCTATTGCGTAGATTCTATGCACGAGTAGAACACAAAGTAGTTGTGGGCGTTGATTTTGTTCAATATGCTTACCGTTACTAGTCCAATCTTGATTCGGCGGCATTGTGGGATGAAGCGGCCCGTACCAACCTTACATGTACTCTTACGTGAGACTGGTTCCACCGACTGACATGCACTAGTTGCATAAGGTGGCTAGCGGGTGTCTGTCTCTCCCACTTTAGTCAGATCGGATTCGATGAAAAGGGTCCTTATCAAGGGTAAATAGCAATTGGCATATCACGTTGTGGTTTATGCGTATGTAAGAAACGTTCTTGCTAGAAACCCATAGCAGCCACGTAAAACATGCAAACAACAATTAGAGGACATCTAACTTGTTTTTGCAGGGTATGCTATGTGATGTGATATGGCCAAGAAGAATGTGATGAATGATATGTGATGTATGAGATTGATCATGTTCTTGTAATAGGAATCACGACTTGCATGTCGATGAGTATGACAACCGGCAGGAGCCATAGGAGTTGTTTTTATTTATTGTATGACCTGCGTGTCATTGAACAACGCCATGTAATTACTTTACATTATTGCTAACCGTTAGCTGTAGTAGTAGAAGTAATAGTTGGCGAGACAACTTCATGAAGACACGATGATGGAGATCATGATGATGGAGATCATCGTGTCATGCCAGTGACGATGATGATCATGGATCCCCAGATGGAGATCAAAAGGAGCAAAGTGATGATGGCCATATCATGTCACTATTTGATTGCATGTGATGTTTATCATGTTTATACATCTTATTTGCTTAGAACGACGGTAGTAAATAAAATGATCCCTCATTAAAATTTCAAGAAAGTGTTCCCCCTAAATGTGCACCATTGCGAAAGTTCGTCGTTTCGAAGCACCACGTGATGATCGGGTGTGATAGATTCTTACGTTCGAATTCAACGGGTGTTGACGAGCCTAGCATGTACAGACATGACCTCGGAACACATGCAAAACACTTAGGTTGACTTGACGAGCCTAGCATGTACAGACATGGCCTCAGAACACAGAAGACCGAAAGGTCGAGCATGAGTCGTATGGTAGATACGATCAACATGAAGATTTTCACCGATGTTGACTAGTCTGTCTCACGTGATGATCGGACACGGCCTAGTTGACTCGGATCATGTAATCGCTTAGATGACTAGAGGGATTCTGAGTGGGAGTTCATAAGATGAACTTGTTTATCCTGAACATAGTCAAAAGGATTTTGCAAATTATGTCGTAGCTCGCATTTCAGTTCTACTGTTTAGATATGTTCCTAGAGAAAAATTAGTTGAAAGATGATAGTAGCAATTATGCGGACTAGGTCCATAAACTGAGGATTGTCCTCATTGCTTCATAGAAGGCTTATGTCCTTAATGCACCGCTCAGTGTGCTGAACCTCGAACGTCGTCTGTAGATGTTGCGAACATCTGACATACACGTTTTTATAACTACGTGATAGTTCAGTTAAATGGTTTAGAGTTGAGGCATCGAAGACGTTTTGAAACGTCGCGAAACATATGAGATGTTTCAAGGGCTGAAATTGGGATTTCAGGCTCGTGCCCACGTCAAGAGGTATAAGACCTCCGACGATTTTCTTAGCCTGCAAACTAAGGGAGAAAAACTCAATTGTTGAGCTTGTGCTTAGATTGTCTGAGTACAACAATCATTTGAATCGAGTGGGAGTTGATCTTCCAGATGAGATGGTGATGTTTCTCCGAAGTCATTACCACAAGCTGCTAGAGCTTCGTGATGAACTATGATATATCAGGGACATATATGATGATCCTTGAGATATTCGCGATGTTTGACACCACAAAAAGTAGAAATCAAGAAGGAGCATCAATTATTGATGGTTGGTGAAACCACTAGTTTCAAGAAGGGCAAGGGCAAGAAGGGATACTTCATGAAACGGCAAATCAGCTGCTGCTCTAGTGAAGAAACCCAAGGTTGAACCCAAACCCGAGACTAAGTGCTTCTGTAATAAGAGGAACAACCACTGGAGCGGAATTACCCTAGATACTTGGTAGATGAGAAGGCTGGCAAAGTCGATAGAAGTATATTGGATATACATTGTGTTAATGTGTACTTTACTAGTACGCCCAGTAGCACCATGGTATTAGATACCGGTTCGGTTACTAAGTGTTAGTTAACTCGAAATAAAAGGTTGCGGAGTAAACGGAGACTAGCTAAAGGTGAGCTGGCGATATGTGTTGGAAGTTTTTCCAAGCTTGATGTGATCAAGCATCACACGCTCCCTCTACCATCGAGATTGGTGTTTGCGTTGAGCACAGACATGATTGGATTATGTCTATCGCAATACGGTTATTCATTTAAGGAGAATAATGGTTACTCTGTTTATTTGAAGAATACCTTCGATGGTCTTGCACCTAAAATGAATGGTTTATTGAATCTCGATCGTAGTGATACACATGTTCATGCCAAAAGATATAAGATAGTAATGATAGTACCACCTACTTGTGGCACTGCCACGTAAGGCATATCGGTATAAAACGCATGAAGAAGCTCCATGTTGATGGATCTTTGGGCTCACTCGTTTTGAAAAGTTTGAGACATGCGAACCATGTCTATTGGTGTATATGCATGAAGAAACTCCATGCAAATGGACCATTTGGACTCACTTGATTTTGAATCGCTTGAGACATGCAAATCATACCACATGGGCAAGATGACTGAAAGCCTCGTTTTCAGTAAAATGGAACTAGAAAGCAACTTGTTGGAAGTAATACATTTTGATGTGTGCAGTCCAATGAGTGCTGAGGCGTGTAGTGGATATCGTTATGTTCTTACTTCACAGATGATTTGAGTAGATGTTGAGTATATTTACTTGATGAATCACGAGTCTGAATTATTGAAAGGTTCAAGTAATTTCAGGGTGAAGTTGAAAGATCGTCATGACAAGAGGATAAAATATCTATAATATGATCATAGAGATGAATATCTGAATTACAAGTTTGGCACAGAATTAAGACATTGAGGAAATTGTTTCACAACTAATACAGCCTGGAACATCATAGTGTGATGGTGTGTCCGAACATCATAACTGCACCCTATTGGATATGATGCACACCATGATGTCTCTTATCGAATTACCACGATAGTTTATGGGTTAGGCATTAGAGACAACCACATTCACTTTAAATAGGGCACCACGTAATTCCGGTGAGATGACACCATATGAACTATGGTTTAGAGAAACCTAAGCTGTCATTTCTTAGAAGTTTGGGGATGCGACGCTTATGTGAAAAAGTTTCAGGCTGATAAGCTCGAACCCAAAGCGGATAAATGCATCTTCATAGGACACCCAAAACAATTGGGTATACCTCCTGTCTCAGATCCGAAAGCAATAAGGGATTGTTTCAAGAATCGGGTCCTTTCGCGAGGAAAAGTTTCTCTCGAAAGAATTGAGTGGGAGGATGGTGGAGACTTGATGAGGTTATTGAACCGTCTCTTCAACTAGTGTGTGGCAGGGCACAGGGAGTTGTTCCTGTGGCACCTACACCAATTGAAGTGGAAGCTTATGATAGTGATCATGAAACTTCAGATCAAGTCACTACCAAACCTCGTAGGATGACAAGGATGCGTACTACTTCAGAGTGGTACGTAATCCTATCTTGGAAGTCATGTTGCTAGACAACAATGAACCTACGAGCTATGGAGAAACAATGGTGGGCCTGGATTCCAAAATGGCTCGAGGCCATATAATCCGAGAGAGGATCCATATATGAAAACAAAGTGTAGACTTTGGAAGAACTACTTGATGGTCGTAAGGCCATTAGGTACATATGGATTTTAAAAGGAAGACGAACAATGATGGTAATCACCATTAAGAAAGCTCGACTTGCCGTTAAGATGGTTTCCGACAAGTTCAAGGAGTTGACTATGATGAGACTTTCTCACTCGTAGCGATGCTAAGAGTCTGTTGGAATTATATTAGCGATTACTGCATTATTTATGAAATCTAGCAGATAGGATGTCAAAACATTGTTTCCTCGACGATTTTCTTGAGGAAAGGTTGTATGTGATACAACCGGAAGGTTTTGTCAATCCTGAAAGATGCTAACAAGTATGCAAAGCTCTAGCAATCCTTCTAAGGACTGGAGTAAGCATCTCGGAGTTGGAATGTATGCTTTGATGAGATGATCAAAGATTTTGGGTGTATACAAAGTTTATGAGAAACTTGTATTTCCAAAGAAGTGAGTGGGAGCACTATAGAATTTCTGATGAATATATGTTGTTGACATATTGTTGATCAAAAATGACATAGAATTTCTGGAAAGCATATAGTGTTATTTGGAAAGTGTTTTTCAATGGAAAGCCTGGATTAAGCTACTTGAACATTAAGCATCAAGATCTATAAGGATAGATCAAAACACTTAATGGTACTTTCAAATGAGCACATACCTTGACATGATCTTGAAGGTGTTCAAGATGGATCAGTCAAAGAAGGAGTTCTTGCCTGAGTTGTAAGGTATGAAGTTAAGACTTAAAGCTCGACCACGGCAGAAGAAAGAGGAAGGACGAAGGTCGTCCCCTATGCTTTTCTCATAGGCTCCATACGGTATGCTATGCTGTGTGCTGCACCTGAAGTGTGCCTTGCCATGAGTCAGTCAAGGGGTACAAGAGTGATCCAAGAATGGATCACAGGACAGCGGTCAAAGTTATCCTTAGTAACTAGTGGACTAAGGAATTTTCTCGATTATGGAGGTGGTAAAAGAGTTCGTCGTAAAGGGTTACGCCGATGCAAACTTTGACACTAATCCAGATTACTCTGAGTAGTAAACTAGATTCGTATAGTAGAGCAATTATTTGGAA
The DNA here is from genome assembly GCA_034509565.1 of Triticum monococcum. Classification (NCBI taxonomy): domain Eukaryota; kingdom Viridiplantae; phylum Streptophyta; class Magnoliopsida; order Poales; family Poaceae; genus Triticum; species Triticum monococcum. Next base: position 707,269,975 of record CM067847.1, read on the forward strand.
TAGCACCAAATAGAACGTGGTAGCTGCATCTAGGAGATGACATAGAGATTTGTAAATCACACACGGATCTGAAAGATTCAGACCCGTTGACTATAACCTCTCTCACAAGCATAACATGATCAAACCCAGAACTCTTTGGGTGTTATCACATGGGGATGTGACCTTGAGTGTTAATCACATATCGATGTGAACTGGATTATTGACTCTAGTGCAAGTGGGAGACTATTGGAAATATGCCCTAGAGGAAATAATAAATTGATTATTATCATATTTCCTTGTTCATGATAATCGTTTATTATCCATGCTAGAATTGTATTGATAGGAAACTCAGATACATGTGTGGATACATAGACAACACCATGTCCCTAGTAAGCCTCTAGTTGACTAGCTCGTTGATCAATAGATGGTCACGGTTTCCTAACCATGGACATTGGATGTCGTTGATAACGGGATCACATCATTAGGAGAATGATGTGATGGACAAGACCCAATCCTAAGCCTAGCACAAGATCATGTAGTTCGTATGCTAAAGCTTTTCTAATGTCAAGTATCATTTCCTTAGACCATGAGATTGTGCAACTCCCGGATACCGTAGTAATACTTTGGGTGTGCCAAACGTCACAACGTAACTGGGTGGCTATAAAGGTACACTACAGGTATCTCCGAAAGTGTCTGTTGGGTTGGCACGAATCGAGACTGGGATTTGTCACTCCGTGTAAACGGAGAGGTATCTCTGGGCCCACTCGGTAGGACATCATCATAATGTGCACAATGTGATCAAGGAGTTGATCACGGGATGATGTGTTACGGAACGAGTAAAGGGACTTGCCGGTAACGAGATTGAACAAGGCATCGGGATACCGACGATCGAATCTCGGGCAAGTACAATACCGCTAGACAAAGGGAATTATATACGGGATTAATCGAATCCTCGACATCGTGGTTCATCCGATGAGATCACCGTGGAACATGTGGGAACCAACATGGGTATCCAGATCCCGCTGTTGGTTATTGACCGGAGAACGTCTCGGTCATGTCTACAAGGTTCCCGAACCCGTAGGGTCTACACACTTAAGATTCGATGACACTAGGGTTATAAAGGAAGTTTGTATGTGGTTACCGAATGTTGTTCGGAGTCTCGGATGAGATCTCGGACGTCACGAGGAGTTCCGGAATGGTCCGGAGGTAAAGATTTATATATGGGAAGTCTTGTTTTGGTCGCCGGAAAAGTTTCGCGCATTATCGGTATTGTACCGGGAGTGCCGAAAGGGGTCCGGGGGTCCACCAAGGGGGTCCACCAGCCCCGGGGGGGGGGGGGCACATGGGCTGTAGGGGTGTGTGCCTTGGCCTATATGGGCCAAGGGCTCCAGCCCCTAGAGGCCCATGCGCCAAGAGATAAGGGAAAGGAAGAGTCCTAAAGGGGGAAGGCACCTCCTAGGTGCCTTGGGGAGGATGGACTCCTCCCTGGCCGCACCCTTCGTTGGAGGAAGGGCCAAGGCTGCGCCCCCCCTCTCCCTTGGCCCTATATATAGTGGGGGGAAGGGAGGGCAGCTGCACCAATGTTCTGGCGCAGCCCTCCCCCTCTCCCAAGTCCTTCTCCTTTCCCGTGGTGCTTGGCGAAGCCCTGCAGGATTGCCACGCTCCTCCACCACCACCACGCCGTCGTGCTGCTGTTGGACGGAGTCTTCCTCAACCTCTCCCTCTCTCCTTGTTGGATCAAGGGATGGGAGACGTCACCGGGCTGTACGTGTGTTGAACACGGAGGTGCCGTCCGTTCGGCACTAGGATCTTCGGTGATTTGGATCACGACGAGTACGAATCCATCAACCCCGTTCACTTGAACGCTTCCGCTTAGCAATCTCCAAGGGTATGTAGATGCACTCTCCTTCCCCTCATTGCTGGTTTCTCCATAGATGGATCTCGGTGACACGTAGGAAAATTTTGAATTTCTGCTAAGTTCCCCAACATCATCATAATTGCCTTTCACTTTCACGACCGAACGGTGTGAATAATAATAAGAGTGTACGTGCATTGGACTAAGCTGGAATCTGCGAGCATTCAATAAACAGGAGAAGAGAAGGCAATATGGGCTCTGGGTTAAATCAACAATAATGCATATAAGAGCCACTTCAACAATTTAATTATGGTCTTCTCCTACTGACCCCCAAAGAAAAGAAAAGAAATAAAACTATTTACACGGGAAACCTCCCAACAAGCAAAAGAAGAACGGGAAATATTTTTGGGTTTTCTTTTTAATTATTACTACTACAGCAGAAAAATAAACTACTACTAATTTTTTTGGTTTTTCTTAAGGTTTAACAAACACACAACAAGAAAGCAGGAAAAAGAAAATAAACTAGCATGGATATTACAGTGAAAAAGTATGAGCACCGACATCTAGCAATGAGTGTGTGTGAACATAAATGTAATGTCGGTGAGAAATACATACTCCCCAAGCTTAGGCTTTTGTCCTAAGTTGGTCTATGGCCATGGCTGGCTTGGCGGATATCCATAATAATAGATGTTGGGGTCGTACTGTGATGAGGAGGAATAGTTGGGATCATACTGCGATGAAGAAGAAGGCTCAGATTGCCACTGGCTGGCAATCATCTCCGGATCCCACTGATAGTTAGACTGCCGTGCAGGATCAAATTGTGGTTCCGGTTCTCGATCCTCGGCTGGTGCAGGGTTCCGATAGGCGTGAATAGCCGTCAACGGAACAAGGTACGTGCCTACAGTCAAATCAAACAAAGAAGGAGCAGGCAGGGTAATAGTCTCAGGATGATGTTTGTTAAAGAACAATTGATATTTAAGCTCTCCTGCCCTATTCTTAACAATAAAATCATGTGCCACCATACTTTTATGATCTAGATAAACACGGGGCAGCGCCTTTTCTTCCTTCTCAGCATGCCTAATAGGTATGTTAAAATGTGCAGCTAGGCTTGTAGCATAGATGCCTCCAAAGATAGGACCCTTAGTACAGTTCATACTTAACCGTCTAGCAATAATACCGCCCATACTAAAAGTGTTATCACTGTATAAACCGTGGTGCGGAATAATTATATCAGGGATACTAAGGTTTCCACAGTTTCCGCGTCCAATTAAACAACGACTAGCAAATAATGCAAAGTAACGTAAAACAGGAAAATGTATGCTAGTGATTCATGCATGGAAACCTTCCTAGTTTCTCCTACAGTGATAGTATCAATAAACCCAGCCACATCGTCATAATGTGGTTCTTCTGTCTTGCCCTCAAAAGGGGCTAATCAAATCCGACAGAAATCATAAAGTGACATCTCCTTATGCTCATCATATAAATGAAACTCCACCGTGGGTGGTGAGTTCCTAGAATGAAAATGAAAGTTTTGCACAAAAGTATTTGTGAGTAAGAGATACTGATCGCATTGGTCGTGGAGGAAAGCGGTGAGGCCTGCATTGTGAGCCAATTCATGAAAATCTTCATAGATACCGGCTGCTCTCAAGAAATCATCAGAAGGCCATTCACACGCCCGAATCTCCGTGGTGCATGGCAAATTATACTTAGGCTTCGGTGCCTTTTCCTTCGAACTTTGGCTCGATGAGCCCCTCAAGAATCTCCTCATTATTTTTCTGAAATAATCTAAATTTTTTAGTAACTTGAAACAAAAGTGAACCAACTTAAATAAAACTGATAGCAACTACTCCTACAAGTGCCTAAGGCCTATATCAAGCATTAGAACTACTTGCAACCATATAAATTTGACATGCAAGCTCAAGAACATGGTCACCTATGCAGCACAAATTTGCAAAGAATAAAGCACTAGAACAAAAACTAATTGGACCAATGGAGGAGTCACATACCAAGGAACAATCTCCCCAAGCAGTTTTGCGAGAAGTGCTTTGAGCAAGGAGATCGAAAATCACAGCAAAAGTGGTTGGAACTCGTGCTTGAGTTGGTTTTTCGGGTTTGTGTGAGACAGAGGAAGAAGATGGGTGCTGGGATAAGTGGAGGAGGACCACCGTGGGCCCATGAGGCAAGGGGCGCGCCCTAGGGGGGCGCCCACCACCCTCGTGACCAGGTGGCAGCTCCTCCCGTGGTTATTTTTGCACAGTAAATCATCAAATATTCCCGAAAAAAGCATATTAAATTGGCATGGCACTCTGAGGACTTTTATTTTCGGGACATTTTTATATTGCAGGATAAGTCGGGAAACAGAGAGAAAAATATTATTTTTACTTTATTTCTACTAATTAACAGAAAGTATAAAGAGGGGTACAGAAGTTTGTGCTTCGAGTTTCATCCATCTCATGCTCATCAAAAAGAATCCACTAACAAGGTTGATCAAGTCTTGTTAACAAACTCATTCCGATAATCATGAAACTGGAGAAATTTCGAATAACACTAAGTTACCTCAACTGGGATATGCACATCCCCAACAATAAGAATATCATATTTCTTCTTGACATTAGGAAGAGGAAATTAAAAACCTCCAATTATAATCGATGGAATTTTTCCGATGGAGTTGATACTATGAACTTGAGGTTGTTTCCTTGGAAAGTGTACCGTATGCTCATTACCATTAACATGAAAAGTGACATTGCCTTTGTTGCAATCAATAACAGCCCCTGCTTTATTAAGAAAAGGTCTTCCAAGAATAATATACATACTATCATCCTCGGGAATATCAAGTATAACAAAGTCCGTTAAAATAGTAACGTTTGCAACCACAACAGGCACATCCTCACAAATACCGACATGTATAGCAATTGATTTATCAGCCATTTGCAAAGATATTTCAGTAGGTGTCAGCTTATTTAAGTCAAGTCTACGATATAAAGAGAGAGGCATAACATGAACACCGGCTCCAAGATCGCATAAAGCAGTTTTAATATAATTTTTTTTAATGGAGCAAGGTATAGTAGGTACTCCGGGGTCTCCAAGTTTCTTTGGTATTCCACCCTTAAAAGTATAATTAGCAAGCATGGTGGAAATTTCAGCTTCCGGTATCTTTATTTTATTAGTAATGATATCCTTCATATATTTAGCATAAGGATTTGTTTTGAGCACATCAGTTAATCTCATACGCAAGAAGATAGGCCTAATCATTTCAGCAAAGCGCTCAAAATCCTCATCATCCTTTTTCTTGGATGGTTTCAGAGGAAAAGGCATGGGTTTCTGAATCCAAGGTTCTCTTTCTTTACCATGTTTCCTAGCAACAAAGTCTCTTTTATCATAATGTTAATTCTTTGATTGTGGGTTATCAAGATCAACAGCAGGTTCAATTTGTACATCATTATCATTACTAGGTTGAGCATCATCATGAACATCATTATTAATATTTTCATTAGGTTCATGTTCATTACCAGATTGTGTTTCAGCATCAGACATAGAGATACCGTTTGGATTATCAGGTGGTTCAGCAATAGGTTCACTAGAAGTTTGCACATTTCTATCATTTTTCTTCTTCATCTTTTTAGAAGAACTAGGAACATCAATATTATTTCTTTGAGAATCTTGCTCGATTCTCTTAGGGTGGCCTTCAGGATACAAAGGTTCCTAAGTCATTCTACCAGTTCTAGTAGCCACTCTAACAACATAATCATTTTTCTTACTATTCATTTCATCAAGCACTTCTTTTTTAGCCTTAAGTACTAGTTCTACTTGAGCGGTAACCATAGAAGCATGTTTGCTAACAAGTTTAAGTTCACCTTTAATATTAGCCATACAATCACCCAAGCGTCTAATCATATAAGAATTTTCTTTTAATTGTCTACCAAAATAAGCACTGAAGTCGTCTTGCTTAAACATAAAGTTATCAAACTCATCCAAGCACTGACTAGCAATTTTAGTAGGAGGGACTTCAGCTTTATCATATCTATAGAGAGAATTTACCTTTACTACCTGTGTCAGGATATCGGGATCAGGAGGTTCTTCAGTAAATAAAGAATTGAGATCATAGGTTTCTTCAACAGGCGGTATATTGAGACCATGTATTTCTTCAATAGGAGGTAAATTCTTAACATCTTCAGCTTTAATACCTTTTTCTTTCATAGATTTCTTTGCCTCTTGCATATCTTCGGGACTGAGAAATAGAACACCTCTCTTCTTCAGAGTTGGTTTAGGAATAGGTTTAGTAATTGGAGAAGGAGTTAGCTCAGGAGCTGGCTCAGGAGGTGCCCAATTATTTTCATTTGTCAACATATTATTCAATAGGATTTCAGCTTCATTCGGTGTTCTTTCCCTGGAAAGAGAACCAACACAACTATCCAGGTAATCTCTGGAAGCATCGGTTAGTCCATTATAAAAGATATCAAGTATTTCGGGTTTCTTAAGAGGATGATCAGGCAAAGCATTAAGTAACTTGAGAAGCCTCCCCCAAGCTTGTGGGAGACTCTCTTCTTTATTTTGCACGAAGTTGTATATTTCCCTCAAAGCAGCTTGTTTCTTATGAGCAGGGAAATATTTAGCAGAGAAGTAATAAATCATATCCTGGGGACTATGCACACAACCAGGATCAATAGAATTAAACCATATCTTAGCATCACCCTTTAATGAGAACAGAAATATTTTGAGTATATAAAAGTAATGCGATCTCTCATCATTAGTGAACAGGGCAGCTATATCATTTAACTTAGTAAGATGTGCCACAACAGTTTCAGATTCATAGCCATAAAATGGGTCAGATTCAACCAAAGTAATTATATCAGGATCAACAGAGAATTCATAATCCTTATCAGGAACACATATAGGTGAAGTAGCAAAAGCAGGGTTGGGTTTCATTTTATCTCTAAGTGATTCTTTGTTCCATTTAATTAATAACCTCTTAAGCTCATATCTATCTTTGCAAGCTAAAATAGCGGCAGAAGATTCTATATCAAAAAGAGAACCCTCAGGAATAATAGGCATATTTTCATCATCACAATCATCATCGTATTCAGATTCAATAATTTCTTTTTCTCTAGCCCTAGCAATTTGTTCATCAAGAAATTCACTAAGGGGCACAGTAGTATCAGGTATAGAAGCGGTTTCATCATAAGTATCATGCATAGCAGAAGTGGCATCATCAATAACATGTGACATATCAGAACGAATAGCAGAAGCAGGTGTAGGTGTCGCAAACTTACTCATAACAGAAGGTGAATCAAGTGCAGAGCTAGATGGAAATTCCTTACCTCCCCTCGTAGTTGAGGGATAGATCTTGGTTTTTGGATCTCTCAAGTTCTTCATAGTGTCCAGCAGATATAAATCCCAAGTGACTCAAAGAATAGAGCTATGCTCCCCGACAACGGCGCCAGAAATTAGTCTTGATAACCCACAAGTATAGGGGATCGCAACAGCTTTCGAGGGTAGAATATTCAACCCAAATTTATTGATTCGACACAAGGGGAGCCAAAGAATATTCTCAAGTATTAGCAGCTGAGTTGTCAATTCAACCACACATGGAAACTTAGTATCTGTAGCAAAGTGTTTAGTAGCAAAGTAATATGATATTGGTGGTAGCGGCAACAAAAGTAAAGACAGCAAAAGTAATGTTTTTGGTATTTTGTAGTGATTGTAACAGTAGCAGCTGGAAAGTAAATAAGCGAGAACCAGTATATGGAAAACTCGTAGGCACCGGATCAGTGATGGATAATTATGCCGGATGCGGTTCATCATGTAACAGTCATAACATAGGGTGACACAAAACTAGCTGCAATTCATCAATGTAATGTAGGATGTATTCCGTATATAGTCATACGTGCTTATGGAAAAGAACTTGCATGACATCTTTTGTCCTACCCTCCCGTGGCAGCGGGGTCCTATTGGAAACTAAGGGATATTAAGGCCTCCTTTTAATAGAGAACCGGAACAAAGCATTAGCACATAGTAAATACATGAACTCCTCAAACTATGGTCATCACGGGGAGTGGTCCCGATTATTGTCACTTCGGGGTTGCCGGATCATAACACATAGTAGGTGACTATAGACTTGCAAGATAGGATCCAGAACTCACATATATTCATGAAAACATAATAGGTTTAGATCTGAAATCATGGCACTCGGGCCCTAGTGACAAGCATTAAGCATAGCAAAGTCATAACAACATCAATCTCAGAACATAATGGATACTAGGGATCAAACCCTAACAAAACTAACTCGATTACATGATAAATCTCATCCAACCCATCACCGTCCAGCAAGCCTACGATGGAATTACTCACGCACGGCGGTGAGCATCATGAAATTGGTGATGGAGGATGGTTGATGATGACGACGGCGATGAATCCCCCTCTCCGGAGCCCCGAACGGACTCCAGATCAGCCCTCCCGAGAGGTTTTAGGGCTTGGCGGCGGCTCCATATCATAAAACGCGATGATTTCTTCTCTTTGATTTTTTCTCTCCGAAGCAAATATATAGAGTTGGAGTTGGCGTCGGAGGGCATCCAGGGGGCCCATGAGGTAGGGGGCGCGCCCTAGTTGGCGCCCCCCACCCTCGTGAGAAGGATGTGGGCCCCCTGGTCTTCATCTTTGGCGAGGATTTTTCATTATTTTTTCTAAGATGTTCCATGGAGTTTCAGGTCATTCCGAGAATATTTGTTTTCTGCACATAAAACAACACCATGGCAATTCTGTTGAAAACAGCGTCAGTCCGGGTTAGTTCCATTCAAATCATACAAGTTAGAGTCCAAAACAAGGGCAAAAGTGTTTGGAAAAGTAGATACAACGAAGGCGTATCAGCAATCACTCTGCGCTCTTGCATTAGGACACAGCCTAATCCTTGACGGGAAGCGTCGCAGTAAATGACGAAGTCCTTCTTAGTGTCAGGTGGAGCAAGCACTGGGGCAGAAGTCAACTTGTCTTTGAGCGCCTGGAAACTTTCCTGACACTTGTCTGTCCATTGGAACTTGACACCCTTATGCAACAGGTTGGTCAGAGGCCTGGCGATCTTGGAGAAGTTCTCGACGAATCGACGACAATAGCTGGAGAGACCGAGAAAACTTTGGACTTGCTTGACATTCTTCGGAGGAGTCCAATCGATAATAGCCTGAACTCGTTTAGGGTTGACGGCAATACCATCCTTGTAGATGACATGCCCAAGATAGGTTACTTCGGGAGCCAGAATTCACATTTGGAATACTTAGCATAGAGTTGATGCTCTCGAAGCTTTTCCAGCACAAGACGAAGATGTTCATCATGTTCTTCCTTGTTTTTGGAAAATACAAGGATATCATCCAGGTAAACCACGACGAACTTGTCGAGGTAATCGATGAATATATAGTTCATCAGATCAGAGAAGGTGGCTGGAGCATTCGTTAATCCGAATGACATGACGGTGTACTCGTAAGATCCATATCGAGTAACGAAGGCGGTCTTTGGGATATCCTCTTCACGAACACGGATTTGGTGGTAACCCAACCTCAAGTCGAGTTTGGAGAACACTGATGAACCAGCCAGTTGATCATAAAGATCATTGATCCGAGGGAGGGGATATTTGTTCTGAATAGTGGCTTGGTTAATAGGGCGATAGTCTTGGAATAATCGGTTCGTCCCATCCTTCTTCTTAACAAAGAGAGAAGGTGCTCCCCAAGGAGAGCAACTAGGGCGAATGAAACCTTTGCTAAGAGATTTGTCGATTTCCTCCTTAAGAGCAATGAGTTCATGTGGAGGCATCTTGTAAGGTCGTTTGGCTATAGGGGTGGTGCCTGGTTTCAAGTCGATGATGAATTCGACAGCTCTAGCAGGGGGAATCCTTGGAAGTTCTTCCGGCAAGACGTATTGGAATTCCCGAACGACGGGAATGTTTTCAATGCCCTCGAGTGGTGCAGCATTCAACGCATTCAAGGCATAAAGATGTGCCTCGGCGTTCTGAACTAGATGAGCTTGGTAAGCAATTATTTCATCAGAAGGGTGTAGCAGATGGACGACCTTAGTGGCGCAAACTATAGAAGCAGTATGCGCTTTCAACCAATCCATTCCCGGAATGAGATCAATGCTACAGGACTTCAATATGATGGGAGAGACAAGGAATTCCAGTCCTTCGATTTCAACGGGACGTCATTGCAAATCATTGAGGTCCGACATTGGCCCGTGGGAGTGTGTACTAATAGCGAAGTGTTCATGTCCTCACATTTAATGTCGTGCAAGCATGCAAAATCTTCTGACATGAATGAATGCGATGCACCTGTATCAAATAAAACAGATGATGGTACTGAATTTACGAGGAGTGTACCCATCAGGGTAGTAGGCTGGTCTAGAACTTCATTGAGATCAACGTGGTTGGCATGAACACAACCATAAGACCTGGCATTGTTGTTGCGCGGTTGGTTGCTTCCACGACTAGCTGCAGGAAGGGCTAGTTGATTCTGGTTCTGAAGGCAGTTCCTCGCGAGGTGACCTGGTTGGCCACACTTGTAGCATAGACCATTATTGGGAGTGGGAACAGGAGCTCGGGGTGGTGGAGCTGGAAGTCTCGGCTACCTAGTTGGTGGGGGAGGCAAACGCGGTGCAGCATAGGACTGCCTTGGAGCAGGTGCAGTTGGCTGGTACATGTTGTTGGGAATCCATATCCTACGCTTCTGCAAGGACGGGCCCGAAGATGAGCACGTGTCACGGTTGCGCCTATGAGAGCTCTAATGTTCCTGCTGACCAGTTTCGACGTTGATGGCCTTGTTCACCAAGGTGGCGAAATCAGCAAAGTCATGCACTAGAAGTGCGAGCTTGACGTAAGCTTGAAGGCCATCACAAAACTTCTCCTGTCTACGTGCATCAGTTGCAATGTCTTCTTCAGCATAGCGGGATAAATCCAGAAAATCCCGCTGATAAGCTTCCATAGTTTTGTTGCCCTGGGTGAGGTTGCGGGACTCACACTTCTTCCAGTCCATGACTCCCTGAGGAATGAAGCGGGCATGGAAAGCAGCTTGGAAGTCTGGCCAGGTGATGATTGTTCCAACCGGTAGAGTACGTCGGTGGCTGTCCCACCATTGAGCAGCGGGTCCTTTCAGGAAGAAGGAAGCAAAGGTGACATAGCTGGCAGGGGCTACATCAGCAGACTCCATCTCATAGGTGATGTCACGGAGCCAGTCATCAGCATCCAGAGGCTGAGTTGAGATGTGATACACAGTTGGGTTGAGGCGCATGAAATCCGGTAGATTCACTTGGGCGGCTGCTGATTCATATTGGGGCGAGGAAACTGAGCCATCATATTCTCCATGAATTGGCGGTTCAGCTCGAACTGTTGGAACATACCAGCCATGTACTCAGGCGTTGATGGGGCATGGCCACCACGACCACGACCACCTGGTCTAACCATCCTGCTAATATATAACAGGGGTAGTTCAGCATTGAGAAATTGCAAGGACAAGAATCATCCATGATGAAACATGCATAATGAAAGGAACACGATAGATACGACATAGTAGTTGGCATATCTTACAAAAGAGATCATGCATAGAGTTCGATACACAGAGTTTAGTACATAGACTAAGAACATCATAGGCGGCACGCAGGCTCGCGGTGAATGCATCTAACACTAACAAGCAAGCCTACATCAGTCCCGGGAGTAACTGTGGAGGTAGGTGTAGCCTGACAGCTGGTAGTGACGCGACGGGAAGTCCTCCACGTGAGTAGCCTGGGGTCCGCGGATACTCTGGTGCGGAACCCGACGCGCAGGTGGCAGAAGAGGACCAAGTGCGGGAGAGTAACCTCCCACATCTGGCCAGCCGACGCCCTGGGGCATCACAGTCCTGGCAGGGTAGATCACAGAATGCGACAGATCACAGAACGCAACAGATCACGAGATCGGACAGAGGGGTGCAACAGCGTTAGAGCATGGTACAAGTGCTGACGGGTGGTGTACAACTCGTGGTGAAGAGCTCGGTTAGCTCTATCCAGCCCATCAGCATGCAGAACTGGGGTTTGATGATAGAAGGGCTCTCGAGTGATAGTGGAGTAGGCAGCAGTGTAGTATCCCTCCGCACCAACATCGGATGCGGTAGCAATGTGCCTGAAAGAGGAGGTGTCCAACTCCCGATACTCTCCACGAAGACGTGTCAGAGTAGCTTAAGCAGCATCGTGGACCGCCATGTCGATAGTCACTCCAACACCATGAGCAGTGTGCAACACGGTAGTGGAGTCATAGTCCCGAGAGTAGAGGTGGACGATGGCACAGTACTGCTCCTGGTTGAAGTCCTGGTACTCCTCGTAGACGGTGTGCTCAGGGTGCCAGTGATAACCCAGATAGGTCATCATCTCAACCAACACAACAGATGATCCTGAGGCACCAATGGCCGTCGTGTGGCGCACGGCCTGTCTCATGGGTTCCATCTGAAAACAAAGATGTTTCAAAGGAGTCAAATGACAGTGTGGATAATGTTCAAAATACTACTCTAAAGAATAACTACGGCTTATCCAACTTTGGGGTGAACGCGGTCATGGGATCCTAATGTTAGAGTTAGTAAAATCGTTTAACCTGAGTAGAAGAGAGTTTAGAGTCCCAGAATAAAGATCGAGGAGTAAAAGATCCTAATACCAACCAAATCGCGACGTGGTCCCATAAGGCACACAGCCATCTTAGTAAAAAGTTTTGTAATGTCTAGACTCGACTTCAGCCTAGGAGTGTGGAAGGGGGATTCCTACAGGCAGTCGGCTCTAATACCAACTTGTGACGCCCCCGATTCAATCGTACACTAAAAATACACGCAAACGTGTACGATCAAGATCAGGGACTCACGGGAAGATATCACAACACAACTCTACAAATAAAATAAGTCATACAAGCATCATATTACAAGTCAGGGGCCTCAAAGGCTCGAATACAAGAGCTCGATCATAGACGAGTCAGCGGAAGCAACAATATCTGAGTACAGACATAAGTTAAACAAGTTTGCCTGAAGAAGGCTAGCACAAACTGGGATACATGTCGAAAGAGGCGCATGCCTCCTGCCTGGGATCCTCCTAACCTACTCCTGGTCATCATCAGCGGCATGCATGTAGTAGTAGGCACCTCCAGTGTAGTAGGAGTCATCGTCAACGGTGGCGTCTGGCTCCTGGACTCCATCGTCTTGTCGCAGCAATCGGGTATAGAAAGGGGGAAAAGGGGGAGCAAAGCAATTGTGAGTACTCATCCAAAGTACTCGCAAGCAAGGAGCTACTCTACATATGTATGCATTGGTATCAAATGGAAAAGGGGTAACATATGTGGACTGAACTTCAGAAAGCCGGATTAAGAGGGGGATAGCTAGTCCTATCGAAGACTACGCTTCTGGTAACCTCCATCTTGCAGCAGAAGAAGAGAGTAGATGGTAAGTTCACCAAGTAACATCGCATAGCATAATCCTACCCGATGATCCTCCCCTCGTCGCCTTGTGAGAGAGCGATCATCGGTTGTATCTGGCACTTGGAAGGGTGTATTTTATTAAGTATCCGGTTCTAGTTGTCATAAGGTCAAGGTACAACTCCAAGTCGTCCTGTTACCGAAGATCACGGCTATTCGAATAGATTAACTTCCCTGCAGGGGTGCACCACATTTCCCAACACGCTCGATCCCCTTTGTCCGGACACACTTGTCTGGGTCATGCCCAGCCTTGGAAGATCAACACGTCGCAGCCCTACGTAGGCACAACAGAGAGGTCAGCATGCCGGTCTAAATCCTATGGCGCAGGGGTCTGGGCCCATCGCCCATTGCACACCTGCACGTTGCGTACGCGGCCGGTGAGCAGACCTAGCCTCCCTTGTACAAGAGCATGCGTTCCAGTCCAACCCGACGGGGGCCGCTCAGTCGTTGACGTCACGAAGGCTTCGACTGATACCACGATGTCGAGTGCCCATAACTGTTCCCGCGTAGTTGGTTAGTGCGTATAGGCCAGTAGCGAGACTCAGATCAAATACCAAGATCTTGTTAAGCATGTTAATTGAAGTATCCGCGAACGCCAACCAGGGCCAGGCCCACCTCTCTCTTAGGTGGTCTCAACCTGCCCTGTCGCTCCACCACAAAGTACCAGTCGGTGGTCGTCGGGAACCTAGGCCCACCACTACCTAGGTGGAACCACCTGCCCCTTCAGCCCCCAACATCGGTATCACCTGCGGGTACTCAACGAGCCGACCCGACTTTAGTCACCACAAGTATCATATGTGATGTATATAAGTATATACCCGTGACCACCTCCCGAGTGATCACGGCCCGGTAGTATAGCATGGCAGACTGACAAGAATGTAGGGCCATTGATGATAATCTAGCATACTATACTAAGCATTTAGGATTGTAGGTAAGGTATCAACAGTTGTAGCAACAATGACAGGCTATGCATCAGAATAGGATTAACGGAAAGCAGTAAACATTCTACACTACTCTAATGCAAGCAGTAGAGAGAGATTAGGCGATATCTGGTGATCAAGGGGGGGGGCTTGCCTGGTTGCTCTGGCAAGCAGGGGTCGTCAACAGCGTAGTCGATCGGGGCACCAGCAGCGGCGTCAGTCTCATAGTCTATCGGAGAGAATAGGGGGAAGAAACAATGAATATAATGCAAACAGATGTATAGCGATGCATGACAAGACAAGTAGTGGCGCTAGGGGTGCCATAACGCGTTACGAGGTGATACCGGTGAAGGGGGGGAACATCCGGGAAAATATCCTCGGTGTTTCGCTTTTTCGGACAGATGAATCGGGATGCGTGGCAGACGAACGGGTTGCGCATCCGGGTTCGTCTCATCGTTCTGAGCAACTTTCATGTAGAAAGTTTTTCCATCCGAGTTACGGTTTATTTTATATTGATTTTAAAAGATTTAAATCATTTTTAGGATTTATTTAATTTATTTAATCCAACATTATCCATAATAGTGCATGCTGACGTCAGCAGTCAACAGAGTTAACTAGTCAACCTGGCGTGTGGGTCCCACCTGTCAGTGACACATTTTAACTAACCAGTTTTAATTTTCCTAACCAGGATTAATTAGGGGTGGGCCCCACTTGTTGGGGAACGCAGTAATTTCAAAAAACTTCCTACGCACACGCAAGATCATGGTGATGCACAGCAACGAGATGGGAGAGTGTTGTCTACGTACCCTCGTAGACCGCAACGGAAGCGTTGACACAGCATAGAGGAAGTAGTCGTACGTCTTCCCGATCCGACCGATCGAAACACCGTTACTCCGGCACCTCCGAGTTCTTAGCACACGTACAGCTCGATGACGCTCCCCGGACTCTGATCCAGCAAAGCTTCGGGGATGAGTTCCGTCAGCACAACGGCGTGGTGACGATGATGATGTTCTACTGACGCAGGGCCTCGCCTAAGCACTAAAACGATATGATTGAGGTGGAATATGGTGGCAGGGGGCACCGCACACGGCTAAGGAACGATCACATGGATCAACTTGTGTGTTCTAGGGTGCCCCCTGCCTCCGTATATAAAGGAGCCAAGGGGGAGGGGGGCGGCCAGCCATGGAGGGCGCGCCAAGGGAGTCCTACTCCCTCTGGGAGTAGGATTCCCCCCCCCCCCCCAATCCTAGTTGGAATAGGATTCCTTGAGGGGGGAAAGAGAGAGAGGGGGCCGGCCACCTCTCCAAGTCCTAATAGGACTAGGGGAGAGGGAGGCGCGCGGCCCACCTTGGGCTGCTCCTTTCTCCTTTCCACTAAAGCCCACAAAGGCCCATATAGCTCCCGGGGGGTTCCGGTAACCTCCCGGTACTCCGGTAAAATCCCGATTTCACCCGGAACACTTCCGATATCCAAACATAGGCTTCCAATATATCAATCTTTATGTCTCGACCATTTCGAGACTCCTCGTCATGTCCGTGATCACATCCGGGACTCCGAACTAACTTCGGTACATAAAAATGCATAAACTCATAATAACTGTCATCGTAACGTTAAGCGTGTGGACCCTACGGTTCGAGAACAATGTAGACATGACTGAGACATATCTCCGGTCAATAACCAATAGCGGGACCTGGATGCCCATATTGGCACCTACATATTCTACGAAGATCTTTATCGGTCAGACCGCATAACAACATACGTTGTTTCCTTTGTCATCGGTATGTTACTTGCCCGAGATTCGATCGTCGGTATCCAATACCTAGTTCAATCTCGTTACCGGCAAGTCTCTTTACTCGTTCTATAATACATCATTCCGCTACTAACTCATTAGTTGCAATGCTTGCAAGGCTTATGTGATGTGTATTACCGAGAGGGCCCAGAGATACCTCTCCGACAATCGGAGTGACAAATCCTAATCTCGAAATACGCCAACCCAACATCTACCTTTGGAGACACCTGTAGAGCTCCTTTATAATCACCCAGTTACGTTGTGACGTTTGGTAGCACAAAAAGTGTTCCTCCGGTAAACGGGAGTTGCATAATCTCATAGTCATAGGAACATGTGTAAGTCATGAAGAAAGCAATAGCAACATACTAAACGATCGGGTGCTAAGCTAATGGAATGGGTCATGTCAATCAGATCATTCAACTAATGATGTGACCTCGTTAATCAAATAACAACACTTTGTTCATGGTTAGGAAACATAACCATCTTTGATTAACGAGCTAGTCAAGTAGAGGCATACTAGTGACACTAAGTTTGTCTATGTATTCACACATGTATTATGTTTCTGGTTAATACAATTCTAGCATGAATAATAAACATTTATCATGATATAAGGAAATAAATAATAACTTTATTATTGCCTCTAGGGCATATTTCCTTCAGTCTCCCACATGCACTAGAGTCAATAATCTAGTTCACATCGCCATGTGATTTAACAGCAATAGTTCACATCACCATGTGATTAACACCCATAGTCCACATCGATATGTGACCAGCACCCAAAGGGTTTACTAGAGTCAGTAAGCTAGTTCACATCGCTATGTGATTAACACCCAAAGAGTACTAAGGTGTGATCATGTTTTGCTTGTGAGATAATTTTAGTTACCGGGTCTGTCATATTCAGATCCGTAGGTATTTTGCAAATATCTATATCAACAATGTTCTGCACGGAGCTACTCTAGCTAATTGCTCCCACTTTCAATATGTATCTAGATCGAGACTTAGAGTCATCTAGATTAGTGTCAAAACTTGCATCGGCGTAACCCTTTAAGACAAACCTTTTTGTCACCTCCATAATCGAGAAACATATCCTTATTCCACTAAGGATAATTTTGACTGCTGTCCAGTGATCTACTCCTAGATCACTATTGTACTCCCTTGCCAAAATCAGTGTAGGGTATACAATAGATCTGGTACACAGCATGGCATACTTTATAGAACCTATGGCCAAGGCATAGGGAATGACTTTCATTCTCTTTCTATCTTCTGCCGTGGTCGGGCTTTGAGTCTTACTCAACTTCACACCTTGAAATACAGGCAAGAACTCTTTCTTTGACTGCTCCATTTTGAACTACTTCAAAATCTTGTCAAGGTATGTACTCATTGAAAAAACTTATCAAGCGTCTTGATCTATCTCTATAGATCTTGAAGCTCAATATGTAAGCAGCTTCACCGAAGTCTTTCTTTGAAAAACTCCTTTCAAACACTCATTTATGCTTTACAGAATAATTCTACATTATTTCCGATCAACAATATGTCATTCACATATACTTATCAGAAATGTTGTAGTGCTCCCACTCACTTTCTTGTAAATACAGGCTTCACCACAAATCTATATAAAACTATATGCTTTGATCAACTCATCAAAGCGTATATTCCAACTCCGAGATGCTTGCACCAGTCCACAGATGCATCGCTGGAGTTTGCACATTTTGTTAGCACCTTTCGGATTGACAAAACCTTCTGGTTGCATCATATACAACTCTTCTTTAATAAATCCATTAAGGAATGCAGTTTTGTTTATCCATTTGCCAGATTTCATAAAATGTGGCAATTACTAACATGATTCGGACAGACTCAAGCATAGATACGAGTGAGAAACTCTCATCGTAGTCAACACCTTGAACTTGTCGAAAACCTTTTGTGACAATTCTAGCTTTGTAGATAGTAACACTACTATCAGCGTCTGTCTTCCTCTTGAAGATCCATTTATTCTCAATTGCTTGCCGATCATCGGGCAAGTCAACCAAAGTCCATACTTTGTTCTCATACATGGATCATATCTCAGATTTCATGGCCTCAAGCCATTTATCGGAATCTGGGCTCATCATCGCTTCCTCATAGTTCGTAGGTTCGTCACGGTCAAGTAACATGACCTCCAGAATAGGATTACCATACCACTCTGGTGCGGATCTCACTCTGGTTGACCTACGAGGTTTGGTAGTAACTTGATCCGAAGTTACATGATCATCATCATTATCGTCCTCAGTAATTGGTGCAGGAGTCACGGGAACAGATTTCTGTGATGAACTACTTTCCAATTATGGAGCAGGTACAGTTACCTCATCAAGTTCTACTTTCCTCCCACTCACTTCTTTCGAGAGAAACTCCTTCTCCAGAAAGTTTCCGAATTTAGCAACAAAATTCTTGCCTTCGGATCTGTGATAGAAGGTGTACCCAATAGTAACTTTTTGGGTATCCTATGAAGACACACTTTTCAGATTTGGGTTTGAGATTATCAGGATGAAACTTTTTCACATAAGCATTACAACCCCAAACTTTGAGAAACGACAACTTTGGTTTCTTGCCAAACCACAGTTCATACAGTGTCGTCTCAACAGATTTAGATGGTGCCCTTTTAACGTGAATGCAGCTGTCTCTAATGCATAACCCCAAAACGATAGTGGTAGATCGGTAAGAGACATCATAGATTGCACTATATCCAATAAAGTACGGTTATGATGTTCGGACACACCATTATGCTATGGTGTTCCATGTGGCATGAGTTTGTGAAACTATTCCACATTGTTTTAACTGAAGACCAAACTCGTAACTCAAATATTTGTCTCCGCGATCAGATCGTAGAAACTTTATTTTCTTGTCACGATGATTTTCCACTTCACTCTGGAATTCTTTGAACTTTTCAAATGTTTCAGACTTATGTTTCATCAAGTAGATATACCCATATCTGCTCAAATCATCTGTGAATTTCAGAAAATAACGATACTTGCCGTGAGCCTTAACACTCATCGGACCGCATACATCAGTATGTGTTATTTCCAATAAGTTAGTTGCTCGCTCCGGAGAACGGAGTCTTAGTCATCTTGCCCATGAGGCATGGTTCGCAAGCATCAAGTGATTCATAATCAAGTGATTCCAAAATCCCATCAGCATGGAGTTTCTTCATGCGCTTTACACCAATATGACCTAAACGGCAGTGCCACAAATAAGTTGCACTATCATTATTAACTTTGCATCTTTTGGTTTCAATATTATGATTATGTGTATCACTACGATCGAGATCCAACGAACTATTTTCATTGGGTGTGTAACCATATAAGGTTTTATTCATGTAAACAGAACAACAATTTATTCTCTTACTTAAATGAATAACCGTATTACAATAAACATGATCAAATCATATTCATGCTCAACGCAAACACCAAATAACACTTATTCAGGTTCAACACTAATCCCGAAAGTATAGGGAGTGTGCGATGATGATCATATCAATCTTGGAACCACTTCCAACACACATCATCACTTCACCCTTAACTAGTCTTTATTCTGCAACTCCCGTTTCGAGTTACTAATCTTAGCAACTGAACTAGTACCAAATACTGAGGGGTTGCTATAAACACTAGTAAAGTACACATCAATAACATGTATATCAAATATACTTATATTCACTTTGCCATCCTTCTTATCTGCCAATCACTTGGGGTAGTTCCGCTTCTAGTGACCAGTCCCTTTGCAGTAGAAGCACTTAGTCTCAGGCTTAGGACCAGACTTGGGCTTCTTCACTTGAGCAGCAACTTGCTTGCCGTTCTTCTTGAAGTTCCCCTTCTTCCCTTTGCCCTTTTCTTGAAACTAGTGGTTTTGTTAACCATCAACACTTGATGTTTTTCTTGATTTCTACCTTCGTCGATTTCAGCATCACGAAGAGCTTGGGAATTACTTTTGTCATCCCTTGCATATTATAGTTCATCACGAAGTTCTACTAACTTGGTGATGGTGACTAGAGAATTCTGTCAATCACTCTTTTATCTGGAAGATTAACTCCCACTTGATTCAAGCGATTGTAGTACCCAGACAATCTGAGCACATGCTCACTAGTTGAGCGATTCTCCTCCATCTTTTAGCTATAGAACTTGTTGGAGACTTCATATCTCTCAACTCGGGTATTTGCTTGAAATATTAACTTCAACTCCTGGAACATCTCATATGGTCCATGACGTTCAAAACGTCTTTGAAGTCCCGATTCTAAGCCGTTAAGCATGGTGCACTAAACTATCAAGTAGTCATCATATTGAGCTAGCCAAACGTTCATAACGTCTGCATCTGCTCCTGCAATAGGTCTGTCACCTAGCGGTGCATCAAGGACATAATTCTTCTGTGCAGCAATGACGATAAACCTCAGATCACAGATCCAATCCGCATCATTGCTACTAACATCTTTCAACACAATTTTCTCTAGGAACATATCAAAATAAACATATGAAAGCAACAACGCGAGCTATTGATCCACAACATAGATATGCTAATACTACCAGGACTAAGTTCATGATAAATTAAAGTTCAATTAATCATATTACTTAAGAACTCCCACTTAGATAGACATCCCTCTAATCCTCTAAGTGATTACGTGATCCAAATCAACTAAACCATGTCCGATCATCAAGTGAGATGGAGTAGTTTCATTGGTGAACATCACTATGTTGATCATATCTACTATATGATTCACGCTCGACCTTTCGGTCTCCGTATTCCGAGGCCATATCTGTATATGCTTGGCTCGTCAAGTATAACCTGAGTATTCCGCGTGTGCAACTATTTTGCACCCGTTGTATTTGAACGTAGAGCCTATCACACCCGATCATCACGTGGTGTCTCAGCACGAAGAACTTTCGCAACGGTGCATACTCAGGGAGAACACTTCTTGATAATTTAGTGAGAGATCATCTTATAATGCTGCCATCAATCAAAGCAAGATAAGATGCATAAAAGATAAACATCACATGGAATCAGTATAAGTGATATGATATGGCCATCATCATCTTGTGCCTGTGATCTCCATCTCCGAAGCACCGTCATGATCACCATCGTCACCGGCACGACACCTTGATCTCCAATGTAGCATCGTTGTCGTCTCGCCAATCTTATGCTTCCACGACTATCGCTACCGCTTAGTGATAAAGTAAAGCATTACATCGCGATTGCGTTGCATACAATAAAGCAACAACCATATGGCTCCTGCCAGTTGCCGATAAATCGGTTACAAAACATGATCATCTCATATGATAAAATTTAGCATCATGTGTTGACCATATCACATCATAACATGCCCTGCAAAAACAAGTTAGACGTCCTCTACTTTGTTGTTGCAAGTTTTACGTGGCTGCTACGGGCTTAAGCAAGAATCAATCTCACCTACGCATCAAAACCACAATGATAGTTTGTCAAATAGACTCCATTTTAACCTTCGCAAGGACCGGGCGTAGCCACACTCGGTTCAACTAAAGTTGGAGAGACAGTCGCCCGCAAGCCACCTATGTGCAAAGCACGTCGGGGAAACCGGTCTCACGTAAGCGTACGCGTAATGTTGGTCCGGGTCGTCTCATCCAACAATACCGCCGAACCAAAGTATGACATGCTGGTAGGCAGTATGACTTATATCGCCCACAACTCAATTGTGTTGTACTCGTGCATATAACATCAAACCATAAAACCTAGGCTCGGATGCCACTGTTGGGGAACGCAGTAATTTCAAAAAAATTCCTACGCACACGCAAGATCATGGTGATGCACAGCAATGAGATGGGAGAGTGTTGTCTACGTACCCTCGTAGACCGCAACGGAAGCGTTGACACAACGTAGAGGAAGTAGTCGTACGTCTTCCCGATCCGACCGATCCAAGCACCGTTACTCCGGCACTTCCGAGTTCTTAGCACACGTACAGCTCGATGACGCTCCCCGGACTCTGATCCAACAAAGCTTCGGGGATGAGTTCCGTCAGCACAATGGCGTGGTGACGATGATGATGTTCTACTGACGCAGGGCTTCGCCTAAGCACTACAACGATATGATCGAGGTGGAATATGGTGGCAGGGGGCACCGCACACGGCTAAGGAACGATCACGTGGATCAACTTGTGTGTTCTAGGGTGCCCCCCTACCTCCGTATATAAAGGAGCCAAGGAGGAGGGGGCGGCCGGCCATGGAGGGCGCGCCAAGGGAGTCCTACTCCCTCTGGGAGTAGGATTCCCCCCCCCCCAATCCTAGTTGGAATAGGATTCCTTGAGGGGGGAAAGAGAGAGAGGGGGCCGGCCACCTCTCCTAGTCCTAATAGGACTAGGGGAGGGGGGAGGCGCGCGGCTCACCTTGGGCTGCTCCTTTCTCCTTTCCACTAAAGCCCACTAAGGCCCATATAGCTCCCGGGGGGTTCAGGTAACCTACCGGTACTCCGGTAAAATCCCGATTTCACCCGGAACACTTCTGATATCCAAACATAGGCTTCCAATATATCAATCTTTATGTCTCGACCATTTCGAGACTCCTCATCATGTCCGTGATCACATCCGGGACTCCGAACTAACTTCGGTACATCAAAATGCATGAACTCATAATAACTGTCATCGTAACGTTAAGCGTGCGGACCCTACGGTTCGAGAACAATGTAGACATGACTGAGACAGATCTCCGGTCAATAACCAATAGCGGGACCTGGATGCCCATATTGGCTCCTACATATTCTACGAAGATCTTTATCGGTCAGACCGCATAACAACATACGTTGTTCCCTTTGTCATCGGTATGTTACTTGCCCGAGATTCGATCGTCGGTATCCAATACCTAGTTCAATCTCGTTACCGGCAAGTCTCTTTACTCGTTCTGTAATACATCATTCCGCTACTAACTCATTAGTTGCAATGCTTGCAAGGCTTATGTGATGTGCATTACCGAGAGGGCCCAGAGATACCTCTCCGACAATCGGAGTGACAAATCCTAATCTCGAAATACGCCAACCCAACATCTACCTTTGGAGACACCTGTAGAGCTCCTTTATAATCACCCAGTTACGTTGTGACGTTTGGTAGCACACAAAGTGTTCCTCCGATAAACGGGAGTTGCATAATCTCATAGTCATAGGAACATGTATAAGTCATGAAGAAAGCAATAGCAACATACTAAACGATCGGGTGCTAAGCTAATGGAATGGGTCATGTCAATCAGATCATTCAACTAATGATGTGACCTCGTTAATCAAATAACAACACTTTGTTCATGGTTAGGAAACATAATCATCTTTGATTAACGAGCTAGTCAAGTAGAGGCATACTAGTGACACTAAGTTTGTCTATGTATTCACACATGTATTATGTTTCCGATTAATACAATTATAACATGAATAATAAACATTTATCATGATATAAGGAAATAAATAATAACTTTATTATTGCCTCTAGGGCATATTTCCTTCACCACTGTCATTGACTACTTAATTAGCTAATTAACTAATTAGGTTAATTAGGTAACTAATGGTTAATTACTTTAATTAGTTGTTTAGTTTAATTAATCAAAATTAATTAAGTTAATTAATTCTTTATTTATTTATTTTAAATTACTTTTTTTGTAAACGTTCTGGGGCGTGGGCCCTGGCTGTCATAGGGCCAAGGCCAAATGGCGCAGGCACTAGTGGTTCTGGGCGCAGGCACCCGGGCGCGGTTACGGGCGCCGGGCGTGCAGTCCCGGGGCCACCAGGGGGGTGCTGGCGACAGCAGGGCACGGCAAGGCCGGCCGCCGGAGGCGGCAGTGGCGAGGCCACAGCGGGGCGGCGCCGGGGCGCGGGATCAGAGGCGGGGGGCAGTGGAGGTGTGCAGCGAGCGGCAAACTGCGGCGGCGCGTGGGGTAACGGTGCGGGAGGGCACGACCGGGCGGAGGTCTACGGTAGCAGCGGTGAGGACGCGGGGAGCAAGGGCGAGGGCGTGGCCGGGTGAGGCTGGCGAGGCGCCGGTGGCCACGGCACTGGCCAGGCGGCCGGAGTGGCGGTCGGCGAGCAGCTGCGGAGGGGCGGAGCGGCGCGCTCGGATGTGGACGGTGCGGCGCGTGCGGTGAAGCGGAGGCGAGGCCTAGAGGGCGCAGAGGGGGGAATGCGTCGGCGCAGGGACGCATAGGGGAGGCGGCGGCAGCCGTAGCGCACGGGCACTGGGGGCGGAGGCAGGCGCGGGTGCGCGAGCTAGAGCGGCAGCAGCAGACAGAGCAAGCAGCAGCGCGAGCCAGCAGCGGCAGCGCGCTAGCAGCAGCGGCGAGGGAGAAGCGCAGCGGGGCGGGCACGGCGCATCAGCAACAAAGAGGAGATGGGTGCGGTCGGCGTGGGGGCCGCGGCCAAGGGCGTGGCCGAGCGGCAGCGGGCACGAGGTGCGTGTGCGTGAAGGAGAGAGGAGGGGAAGCTCACTGGGGCACGTAGGGACGTGGCAATGGTGCTCAGGGGGAAGGTTGGGGACGATGCGGCGGAGCAGGAGGCAGGCCGAAGAGGGGGGGGGTCCGGCGAGGCGATGGACGGCGACGACGACCTCCTCCTCTCGATCCCGATCCAATCGGGGGAGAGGGGGGAGGGAGATATTTTCGGGGGGGGGGGGGGAGGGGAAGTGGGGTGTCGGTGGTTGAGTGGGGAGTGGGGAGGGGGTTATGGAGTGGGAGTGGGTCGGCCGGTTGGGTTGGCCTAATGGCCTGCTGGGCCGGAGCCCGGGGGTTTCTTAATTTTTTTGTTTCTTTTTATTTTGTAATTTCTTTCCTTTTTGTTTATTTTCTTTTCAGTTTTAAATCATTTTAAATTATCTAGGCATTTTATAAAAATGTGTTTATCACACCATATTTACTTATGCAAAATATGGCTCCTCCCGAACATTTTTTTAATTTTGAAAAACTTTTATTGTTTACCAAACTTTGAATTTAAATTATGAACCGGTTTTGATCTAACGATAGATTAGCAACAGTAACCGTGGTGACATGGCACCATTAGCATGGGATTACTGTAGCTTGATTATCCGGGCGTTACAGCCACAAACATCAAAAAGACCCCAGCCCAAAACCCGTGCCCCCAAAAGCTGAAAAAGGAAAAAAAATAGGACCCACAAACAATACATGGTGCACAACTTGACGTAATTGCTTATTGATCAATCCACTTGTTCTCCGAATAGGGAAGTCTTGCAAAACCAGGTTGATGATCCAAAATGTGTGTGTGTGTGGGGGGGGAGGGGGGGGGGGGGGGGGGGGGGGGGCCAACGTGAACACCCTTACCCAGCACGTACCAAGTACAACAGTTAGGCAAAAGTGGACCAGCTTTAGAAAATCATAGTGAATCTAAGAAAAAGAAATAACTAACAACTGCCATGGCTAACTACAGAAGAAAAATCATATTTGACAAAAAGACTTACAACAAGAATTTGCCATGCCCACAAAAAATATACAAAACAAGACAATGTATTTTACTTGTTGTGCTCGTCTGATTTAATTTGCCATAAAAAAACTTAGGTTGCCATGCCAACTAAGTTTTTAGTTTTCGATGAGAAGGACGCAGAATTGAAAATCTTGTAAAGTTGCATAATCAAAAAATAATACAAATTAGCATGAAATTTAATATAGAATTTCCATGCTCTTAACAATAAAATTG
Source organism: Triticum monococcum (assembly GCA_034509565.1). Lineage (NCBI taxonomy): Eukaryota > Viridiplantae > Streptophyta > Magnoliopsida > Poales > Poaceae > Triticum > Triticum monococcum. Next base: position 707,295,645 of record CM067847.1, read on the forward strand.
CCATCATTAAATATTTTCTTTTCATAACGGATAGATCACGCATAGAAATTTCCATCATCGAAAAACCGAGCATGGCAAATTAAGAATACAATTACCATGATTTAGATAATAAATTGCCATGCTCTATGTTTTCTTTGTCACAACATAAAAGATCACATATAGAAATTTCCACGATGGAAAAAGTAATAAAAAATTCATTGCCAGTAAAAATAAAATATCATGATGTAGAAAATAAAAATTCCTAAAGATTTTCCACTTGAACAATAAATATATTTTGTAAAATGTTTTTTAAAAAATGTTTTATGTTTGCCATGTGACGAAAAGAAACAATTTTAAAAAATTTCCATGTGTTGAGAATAACAATTCTTAGAAATTGCCATGACATTTAGACTAGTGTGATTGGCCAACTATATGTATTTATATGTGAATAATCCCAAAAAATTGCCATGCCATTTAGACTAGAATGATTTGCCTAGACGAATGCTTTTTAAAATATGACATGCCAAATGATGATAAATTGTTATGATGCAAAACTGAAAAATTGTTCTAAAGTTGCATGATGTAAAAATGTCATGTACCTGAAATAGAATAGCCATGCTCTTAATAATAAAATTGCCATTCTTAAATATTTCCAGCTGAACAGAGTGCATTCACCAGGGTAGCCCGCTACACTACTCTCATTTCTGCCCCACTCGCATCAACCGCCTCCGATTTCAAGAACACACCCATGCCACTGTCAATCCGATAATGACAAAACAAACCCCTACTGCTCTACCTCATCTGAGACTGGGTACAACCCCTGGGAGATCACACACACGATCCTCGCTGGATTCGAGGAGCACTGCTTTGAAGCAGATCACTCGAGGAGCGGTTCAATCTCTCTTTCTTCGATGACGTTCATCACAACTCGATCGATTCTGCACTTCTGGTAGAGTAGTAGTATAGTTGTGCCTTTTTGGTGGTGCAGTTGTTTTGTTGGTTTTTTCATGTAAATTAGCAAGGACGTTTAATGCACTACTTCGTCGATTCGGGATTGCGAGCTTATATATGTCGTTGTCACACTTGGTCGGAGCATCCTGGACGACACTAACTTCGTGAGGGTGCGGAACGTGATCCTAGCATGTAGCACAACTCAATGATCAATAAGGATATGCATGATAACCATATGAGATTGTAGTTTAACCTCTCATATACTCTTGGACTACTTATGTCAAAATTGTATTTCAGTTGATTAAAACTGGGGCCATCATGCATACCAATCAAGGCTTTCAATACCGTAAGGTGGTGTTCCGTAGCCTTTCTTTACAATGGTAATCACTGTGAAGTACTACTACTGGACAAGTTATTATAATGACATTTAGTTTCAATGTTGATTGAACCACTATATCATGTAACCTTAAAGATTGACCCCACAAGTTTGAGCCCTGACGCTGCCAATGCTACGCATGAACAACTTCTTGTTGATCTCTTTGGGCATCTAGGACAACTCCTTGTGCAATAGTCCCTGCAAGTTAATTTATTCATGGTTTGGTTGGAATATGTGTATGTTTGGACCGTACGTTGTGTTTGAAGTTGAATATAAATTTCATAGATTACATATTTGAAATGCTATTTACTTATACGTGGTAGAAGGGATTGTCTGTTTCTGAGAATTAGTAGATTCTCAGTCGACCTATTATTTGTTCAATCAACAATTAATCTCATATGATTTGAGTGTGCACGCTGATTGTGGTTTATGTGTGCGTGCCTTTTAACTAGGCTTGTTGTTTTCCTTGCTCCATAAATTGCCACATGAGCAGCTTGTTTGTAACAGGCTTTCATTACTAAGTCTGTCCATAAAAAGCAGAATATGATGAAAAGCATAGATTAATCGGGAGATAAAAACACATAGCAAATTCAGTCAAAACCAGCAATTGCACACTTTTAAAATAGTGCACCGGACCTTATTAAGAGTACAATTAAATGATCGGGACGACAAAAAAATATCAAACAAAGTTACACTTTTCTTAAAATGATAGTTGCACACTTAAAAGAATTAATTATTGTTTGTAAAAAAACTACAGTTCAGGTATAATCATGCCAGAAAACAAACACATACACAACAACACAATTGTACTTTTCCATAAATGATAGTTGAAAATTTATGAAATTTTTCATTGAGGTACAATCGAGCAATTAAAAGACATACATAGCAGGCTAATTGCACTTTTCTTAAAATGGTACTTGCACTTTTTTAAAGTGCAAATGCTAAATAATCAGGTGAAGAAATATACACATAACCATCTAGTTGCACTTTTTTTTAAATGGTAGTTGCAAATTTACGGAAAAAGGTGCAGCAATATTTTAAAAAAGTGCAGCTGACTATAATCAGGCTAGGAAAACACAAGCAACCTTGTTGAACTTATCAGAGATATGGTAACTGTAGATTTGTCAAAAAGTACAAGTACTATTTATTAAGAAAACAGTTTTGCTAAAGCACATATAAATGTGCCATAAGTATTGCACATCTAAGTCATATGTCATTGATCTTACATTAAGATTCGTGTTAATATTTTCTTTCTTTTTTTCTTTTTCTCTTTATGCTTGATTCACTCACTTAGATGTGCAATAATTAAAGCACATCTAGATGTGCCCTAGACACACCCGAAATTTTTTCTTAAACATAATGGCCCCGGTAGCCAACGACAAAACTGACAGAAAACAAGTACATATCTCATATGTTAAAAAAAGTACATATATCACAACAAACAACGCATGAGGAGAAAAATATTTGATGATTTTAGGATGCACATAAACTTCATAAAATGAAGTTGTGGAGCTTCATTGCTTTTGACATGGATCAGTAAGAAATCGGAATGTAGTCATATAGGGTCGAATGTAAGACTATAGAAGCAGGTGCAAAAAAATCCGCACCCCTCGATATTCCTAGAGAATCCAATCGGTAGAAGTGTACTAAGTTACACAAGCACAAGATACACAGCACACCAAAACCTGCAGCAAAAAAAGAGAAAGGAAAGGAAACAGACATGCCTAAATACACAACAAGAAAAACTAGGAAAAAAACTAATGCTCATACGTGTGACATCTTGCACATCGCCCACACACCTTCTTTACTACTCATTTTTTTGCCGCATATGAATAGATGACATCAGCAGATTTTTTTTGTTTTCGGCTTAAAAATGTTTTATCTCTTAATTCAAAATTGAATTAAAAATCCATTTTCACCATTAAATCCATCTCCAGGAGATTTTCAAAACTAGACCCCATGTTGATATATTTTGACGAATTGTTTTGCCCAAACATTGCCATGATGTTTACACTGTAGTTGCCATAGTGCTTAAAGTAAAGTTATCATGTGGCAATTTCAGTTTGTAGAGCATGTCAATTTTAGTATTTTGATGATGGCAACTCCAGTACTTTGACCATGAAAATTATTTTTTGTATGAACCATGGCAATTTTAAGTGCATGTATCATGGCAAGTTTAGTTTATGGTTCATGGCAAGTCTAGTTTTTTAATTCTCCGTTTTATAAATGTCAAAATTTACTTTTATATGTAGAAAAAAATAGCTGAAACATATCATGGCAATTCATGTGCAATAGACATGGCAACTTTTAACCCCAAAAAAATTTCTTCGAAATATATTGATATGAGATCTAGTTTCGAAGATGTCGTCGCAAGGGATTTAATGGTGAAAACGGATCTTGATGTGGAGCATCCCAAGGCCATCCCCATGGACCCAACTACATCTCCTACGATACCTCTTGGACCCATGACACGAGCACGTGCAAGAGCTCTTGAAACCGAGGTGACATCTCTCCTCTCACATTTCCACTTTGATGCACATGAGACATGGCTACTACCTCATACGGACACTTTGTGCATGCTCAGGTATCATGGAGAAGCTAAGGACCAAGGAGAAGAGGAAGATAAAGATGGATGTGACGACAGAGAAGAAGAAGTGATGAAGAAGAAGCTACAGGCTCCGAACGACTGGCCAGGACCGGACGTCCGACGACCTCCAGGCTCCGGACGTCCGACCCGGACTGGACGCCCGACACTTCCGCACCCGAGCCAAAACGATGGACTTCCAATGCTCCTCGGACGACCGACCCCGACCGGACGTCCGACCGAAGACCACCCGAGCCGAATCTACGGACGTCCGACAGGCACCGGACGTCCGGACCATCGCGAGCCTCCGGACGACCGGTGACTCCCGGGCGTACGACGCCTGCGCACTGTTTCGTGTTGGGCCGCAGCCCATGTACCCCTTTGCTCCCCCTCTTTTGCACTAAGACTATATATACTCCACCTCGTCCAACTTTCTAGGGTTAGTATTGGTTTAGCTCATTTTGAGAGATAGAGCTACGCTCATCCACATAGGATCTACTCCTCGTGAGAGATCACAGCCTCTTCGGAGAAGATCCCTTTGGATTCAAGACCTCCTTGTGGAGAAGAACATCAAGACCTACTCACGGAGAAGGCCGTTACCCTTGTATCGTCCTTAGTTGACCGTGTACCGTGTGAACTCTATGTATCCGATGATCTAGCACATGTGTGACTTTCTTGTGTTAGTTTAGTGTTTCTCTCGTGTTCTCCTTTGTTTCCCCTCGTTTCCCCCTTGTGTTCTTCGTGTTCGTCGCGGGATCCGCTCCTTTCGTGAAAGATTGGGCGATTAGGGTTCTACCCTACATCATGTTGGTATCATGAGTCATGTTGATCATGATTTTGGAGCCTCCCTGTTGTGTTACTAGCCTAGTTCTTGTTGTTTTTGTCCCTAATTAGAAAATTCCCCACAAAAATAGCCCCAATTTTTTTGTGATTTGTTAGTGTGTTGAGATTTTGTTGGTTTGGTGTAACACCCCCAGTGTCATACTACGATAACCTCACCCTAATGATGCCAGGTCACCATGCTTACTGAGCCGATTATCACTTGATGAAAAATCAGAGTCAAATACAAATTCAAAATGACAAGTCAAATTATAGTTTCTTAAAACAGTGATTTAAAAATGTTCAAAATGTTGAAGATATTCACTAACTATTTAACAATCAGCAAACAACATTTTAAAAATTATTTAAATACCCTAAAACAATTAAAACATGGGCCCAAACATTATTTTAGTTGCCTTTTTAAATTATATATAAAAAAGAAAACTTCCATTCTTTTTCATTTAAGTGCCAAACTTCAGTGAAAGTAACGTATATTGCATGCTAAATTGTGAGATCAGCCACACATTTTGCAAAATAGGTTAATACAAAAAAAAAGTGCAAGCAGGAAAAGAAATGAAAAGGCTAGAGACAACACTGTTTCACATATAGCCCATAGGTACAGTGCGAGGCCCAGTCCACGAACAGCCTTCTCCTTCCTGTACAAAGGAGGGGGCAGGAGATGTGCGTGTCGCACATCCACGACCGCCGTGGTCGTAGATGGCCGCCACGTCGATCCCCTCCATTTATAACTATGCCAACGCGAACCCTAGATCGCCCTCATGCATTCCCCCCTCTTTTCCCCATCGCCCCCTTCTTCTTCTGCTTGGAATCGAGCTTGGATACTCGCACGGTGACCGCGCTCGTCATCGTCATTACCGCGGCCACCGTCGTCGCCGACGCGTGGGAGGACGTCTAGGAGGCCCGCCACGGACGTCTTCATCCGTCCCGAGCACCGAACGGAGCCGAGGTGGCCTATGCGCTCGCCATCGAGCTAGTCTTCGTCGCGTACGTTGTCGTCGTCCATCGTCGAGTACCGCCGTTCCGGTCCACCCTGATCTTCCCCGAGCACATCAATGGACTCGCAGTGAGCTTCTCCCCTGGATCCCCCTTCCCCCGCTTTGATTCGGTCGCCGTTAGCTGTCCCTGAGCTTGCAGTGGCCGCGGCCCCTGCGCCCGAAGCCACCGGCGCTCACACTCTCGCTCGCCCCTGACTACGGCTGGGCCACACCCTAGCGGCTCCTGTCGCGCGCCCTGCATCGCCTACCTGTGCCTTCCCTACGCACGTCGCCATCCGATGTCGCGGTTCTTTGTGCTGCTCTGCTCGTGCTTTCTGCTCCCTGCGTCCCGTGCTGCCCCTCTCGCGCTCATGACGCGCTTCAATGGACCCGCCGCCGTCCGCAAGCGTGCCCGCGCGGCTCCTCCCCCGCGCTCGTCCCTGTGCCCATGGCTGCGGCCGCCTGACGCGCCCCCCCCTCCCCCCCCCCCCCCCCGCGCCCGCGCGTGCACTCGCCTAACTCCCCGCTCGCACCCGCCCCTGCCGGACCGCCGCCGCTGCCTCCGCACGTCGCTAGCGCCGGCAGTCGCGCCCCAACCACCCCTCCTCGCCGGCTACGCCTCCCCTCGCTCGCGGCTGCGCCAGCCGGCCGGCCTCGCCGTGCCTCTGGTCGCCGGCGCGCACAGAGCATCGATCCGGCCTCGGTGTCGATGGCTACCAGGCCAGTGGCCTTTTGATTAGCCCCCCCCCCCCCCCCCCCCGCGCGCGTGCGCTCGCCTAACTCCCCGCTCGCACCCGCCCCTGCCGGACCGCCGCCGCTGCCTCCGCACGTCGCTAGCGCCGGCAGTCGCGCCCCAACCACCCCTCCTCGCCGGCTACGCCTCCCCCCGCTCACGGCTGCGCCAGCCGGCCGGCCTCGCCGTGCCTCTGGTCGCCGGCGCGCACAGAGCATCGATCCGGCCTCGGTGTCGATGGCTACCAGGCCCGTGGCCTTTTGATTAGGCACCCCCCCAACTAACAAATGGTCCCCCATCACTAATTAAAAGGTTAGGTTTGCGAGTCAACCTGTGGTTCAGTTGGTTAGGTGGACAGTGGTATCCCCAACCCACCAGGGTTCAAATCCTGGTGCTCACATTAATCCTGGATTTATTTCAGGATTTCCGGCGATGCGCTTTCAGTGGGAGGAGACGTTCCCGTCGACGATGAGGCGCCTACGGTGACTTCGTAAATCTCAAGATGATATGCCGGCTCAGTCTCTCGGAGGTGCTCATAGGGGTAGGGTGTGCGTGTGTGCGTTCATAGGGATGAGTGTATGCGCGTGTATATGAGCGCTTGTGTTTGTACTGATGCTCAAAAAAAGGTTAGGTTAGTCTTACCAAAAGGTGACACTTATAGATGGGCCCCACGTGCTAACTAAGTTATAAATTAAAGACCCTGTTAATAGTGGAGTCAATGACAGATGGGTCCTCCTGGTCAGTTGACCAGCCAACAGTCCACTGTTGACTGCTGACTAGGCAGTCAACAAGGCCCCACGTCTCAGCCTCATTGGGCCTGGCTGGGTACTCTTCTGTGTACCCATAGCCTTTTCACTTTAATTTTGGAATTATTAATAATTTCAAAATACTGTTTAAAACTTTAGAAATTCATAGAAAATAATCCGTACCTCGGATGGAAAAACTTTGTACATGAAAATTGCTCAGAACAACGAGACGAACCCGGATACACAGCCCGTTCGTCCGCCACGCATCCCTAACCTATCAAACTCGCAACATTCCCCCTCCGTTTCATTTGTCCGAAAACGCGAAACACCGGCGATATTTTCCCGGATGTTTTGCCCCTTCACCGTTATCACCTCATACCGCGTTAGGGCACACCTAGCACCGTTACTTGTCATGTCATGCATCGATATGCATCTGTTTGCTTAATATTTATTGTTTCTCCCCCTCTTCTCTCGCTAGACACCGAGACCGACGCCGCTGCTACCCAGTACGACTACGGTGTTGACGACCCCTCTCTCTTGCCAGAGGAACCGGGCAAGCCCTCCCCTTGATCACCAGAATCGCCTACTCTCCTCTATACTGCTTGCATTAGAATAGAATAGCGACTGAGCAGCGCGCGCCGGGTTGGACCCTGTAACACAACTTCCTTTGTAATGGAGGTTGCTAGGTCTGCTCACCGGCCGCGTACGCAACGTGCAGGTGTGCAATGGGCGATGGGCCCAGACCCCTGCGCCATAGGATTTAGACCGGCGTGCTAACCTCTCTGTTGTGTCTAGGTAGGGCTGCGACATGTTGATCTTCCGAGGCCGGGCATGACCCAGAAAAGTGTGTCTGGACAAAGGGGATCGAGCGTGTTGGGAAATGTGGTGCACCCCTGCAGGGAAGTTGATCTATTCGAATAGTCGTGTCCCCGGAGTTGTACCTTGACCTTATGACAACTAAAACCAGATACTTAATAAAACACACCCTTCCAAGTGCCAGATACAACCGGTGATCGCTCTCTCACAAGGCGACAAGGGGAGGATCATCGGTTAGGATTATGCTATGCGATGCTACTTGGTGAACTTACCATCTACTCTCTTCTCCTGCTGCAAGATGGAGGTTACCAGAAGCGTAGTCTTGGAAGGGACTAGCTATCCCCCTCTTATTCCGGCATTCTGCAGTTCAGTCCACATATGATACCCTTTTTCATTTGATACTAATGCATGCATATGTAGTGTAGCTCCTTGCTTGCGAGTACTTTGGATGAGTACTCACGATTGCTTTTCTCCCCCTTTTCCCCTTTCCTATACCCAATTGCTACGACCAGATGTTGGAGCCCAGGAGTCAGACGCCACTGTCGACGACGACTCCTACTACACTAGAGGTGCCTACTACTACGTGTAGCCCGCTGACGACGACCAGGAGTAGTTTAGGAGGATCCCAGGCAGGAGGATTGCGCCTCTTTCGATCTGTATCCCAGTTTGTGCTAGCCTTCTTAAGGCAAACTTGTTTAACTTATGTCTGTACTCAGATATTGTTGCTTCCGCTGACTCGTCTATGATCGAGCTCTTGTATTCGAGCCCTTGAGGCCCCTGGCTTGTAATATGATGCTTGTATGACTTATTTTATTTGTAGAGTTGTGTTGTGATATCTTTCCGTGAGTCCCTGATCTTGATCGTACACATTTGCGTGTATGATTAGTGTACGGTCAAACCGGGGGCGTCACATTTGGATCCGTGGATTTGCTTTGTTTTGAGTGGATCTAGCTTCCCCCCCCCCCTTTCCCCACACTTTTCATCCACAAAATTCTTCGGATTTGACCATTTTCGCCATCCCCATCACGAACACGTGAAGTTCATCCCGTGCCCAAATTTCGCCCAGGCACCGGACGTCCGACGACCGGATGACCGGCCTAGCCCAGATGTCCGACGAACTCTGACGAAACTGATTTTTTTTCAGTGTAGTCACCACCACCGCCACACATTTCTGCATACGCACTTCTACCACCAATACACCATCACCACTTTCGCATACCACCACCATTTGCACCGTTTTGCTCTCCGACACGTGTTGCCACTTCGAGCTTTGGCAATTTGAGTTGTAGTTCCGTATCCTTTTGTGTTTCGGCTATCTAGGTATGGTTCGACATCAACATTACCGCCGCTCATCTTCGCCACGGACGCGTCATCAACAACGACCACCTTGACTACATCTTGATATCTGTGATTGGATCACTGTCATCTGTTCTTGCTTACGGACGTGGAACCAAAGAACGGTAACCTCGTCGTGGTATTGGACATATCACTCATACCATTACACTGATAGCCATCATAGCCTTACTCATTTGTGTTGCTTACCCATCGAGACTAGCCATTAAGTATTGCTGGCAACGAGACTTGTGCACATTAGCGATCATACTTCCCATAGCATACATACATCATTGTTGCATATATTGGTATCATCTCTTGTGTCACAAAGTTTTCATCGCATACACAATTGCTATCTTGGTTCATCAAGCATTGCATGAGAAAAGAGCTCAAACATCAAAGAGCCAAACAAGCATTTAATGTAACGCCCTCGATGCGGCTATATCTCCCATGTGTCGAAGCACGACTTAGAGGCATAACCGCATTGAAAGCAATGTCGCAAATGAGGTAATCTTCACACAACCCATGTAATACATAAGGGACAGAGATACATAGTTAGCTTACAATCGCCACTTCACACAAATACATGAATAAAGCATTACATCAACCAGATACACACAAGGTCCGACTATGGAACCAAAATAAAAGAAGAACCCCAAATGCGACAAGGTCCCCGATCGACCCCAACTGGGCTCCACTACTGATCAACTAGAACGAAACAACACAAAGGACAAGATCTTCATCGAGCTCCTCCTGAGCTTGGTTGCGTCATCTGCACGGACTCATCGGCACCTGCAAGCTGGTTTTGGAAGTATCTGTGAGCCACGGGGACTCAGCAATCTCACACCCTCGCGATCAAGACTATTTAAGCTTATGGGTAAGGTAAAAGGTAGGTGTGGAGCTGCAGCAAGCGACTAGCATATATGGTGGCTAACATACGTAAATGAGAGCGAGAAGAGAAGGCAAAGCACGATCGAGAACTATGATCAAGAAGTGATCCTAGAACAACCTACGTCAATCATAACTCCAACACCGTGTTCACTTCCCGGACTCCGCCGGAAAGAGACCATCACGGTTACACACGCGGTTGATGCATTTTAATTAAGGTCAACTTCAGGTTTTCTACAACCGGACGTTAACAAATTCACATCTGCCCATAACCGCGGGCACAGCTTTCGAAAGTTCAAATCCCTGCAGGGGAGTCCCAACTTAGCCCATGACAAGCTCTCACGGTCAACGAAGGAATAGACCTCCTCCCGAGACATTCCGATCAGACTCGGTATCCCGGTTCTTCAAGACATTTCGGCAGGTTAAAACAAATCTAGCAACACCGCCCGAATGTGCCGATGAATCCCGATAGGAGCTGCACATATCTCTTTCTCAGGGCACACTCAGATTGTCCAAACTTCCGGTAGGCCAGCCCAGAGTTTCCCCTGGTGGCCACCGGCGGCTGACAGTTTGGAGCAACACGCAGAGGAGCACTGGCCCGGGGGGGTTAAAATAATGATGACCTTTGAGTCTGCAGAACCCAAGGGAAAGAAAAGGCTAGGAGGCAAATGGTAAAACCAATGTTGGGCATTGCTGGAAGAGTTTTACTCAAGGCGAACTGTCAAGGGGTTCCCATAATAGCCCAACCGCGTAAGGAACGCAAAACCCGGGAACATAACACTGATATGACGGAAACTAGGGCGGCAAGAGTGGAACAAAACACCAGGCATAAGGCCGAGCCTTCCACCCTTTACCAAGTATATAGATGCATTAATTAAGTAAGATATATTGTGATATCCCAACAAGTAAACATGTTCCAACAAGGAACAACATCTCCATGTTCCAACAAGGAACAAAACTTCAATCTTCACCTGCAACTAACAACGCTATAAGAGGGGCTGAGCAAAGTGCTAACATAGCCAAACAACGGTTTGCTAGGACATGGTGGGTTAGAGGCTTGGTTCAACAATAAAGGAGGCATGATAAGTAAGTGGTAGGTATCGCAGCATAGGCATAGCAAAAGAGCGAGCATCTAGCAAGCAAAGATAGAAGTGATTTCGAGGGTATGATCATCTTTCCTGAAATCCCGCAAGGAAGAAGAACGAGTCCCTGAAGAAGACAAGCGTACGTAGTCGAACGGTTCCTCACAAACACGACGTTATCGGAACCAACCCGAAGAAGCAACACCGGAAAAGAGCAAACAACCTAGTAAACAACCATCACATAATCGTGGCATGATGCACAATCAAGTATGATGCATGTCCGGTTTAAAGAGGCATGGCATGGCAAAAAGCACAAACAATCCTACAAATTAAGTGGAGCTCAATATGCAACAGAGTTGCATATTGAAGAAAACACCACATGACTTATTTAGTTTTCTCTCGTTTATGTACCCAACAAGGTTAAATGTTGTTAGCATGGCAAGAGGTGAAGCAAAGTAAACTACCTATCTAGTCAAGTTTAAATGAGGCCGGAAGCAACGAACAACAATTCCGGAAACTCCTCATGAGCATATTATAGATTTGGTACTGTTCTGCCCTAAACATTATTTTAGAGTTGTTAAACATGCAAGATGAGTGCACCAAGTAAATCTAGGCATTTTCTACCCCATTTACATATAAAGATTATTAAATTCCGAGTTACGGTTATTTAGTTATGAATTAAAGCATTTTAACGAGTTATTTAAGCAAATTTAAACAAACAACATTCTAAACATTTTAAACATAGATGAAAGTGGCAAACTATCTACACAAAATTCTAAGCAAGTTTCATATATAATTTGTTTTAATCTGATGCACGGTTCTGAAGTTATTATATGCAAGAACAAGGAGGGGTTTTCTGTAAATCTGCAAACTCCTGGATAAATAGATAAAATGCCAGACAGAAGAAAAAAACCACATCTGGGCCGAAACTGAAGTGAACTGGGCTGGGAGAGCTGCTCATGTCCGGCCTGAGGAGGCGCAGCTGGGCCGACAAGGAGATGGGCCGGCTCACTTGGCGCTGGGCCTTGGCAAGAGGCGTTGGATCCAGTCCACGAGCGAGGCAGAGGGGAGCACTGACGATGCTCGCGCGGTCAACGCACGCAGGCGATGCGCGGTCCTGCCGCTCGTTTAGGAAGCAGAGGAAGCAGGGCGCGGTGGCTGCGGGTCTTGGGCGCGGGAGGTCGATCCAGACCGAATCTGGCCATTTCCAAGGATTGGCGGCACGGGCTTTTTGAGTTGCAGGGGCGCCATGGCTGCTACCTATACAGAGAAACAAGGAGAAGTTCAGAAGTAGAGGACAGGGAGATAAGGAGAGGGGAGGCGCGGGACAAGGCCGGCCTGGCCGTGGTCGCCGGCAGCGGGGTCGCCGGAGGGCGTGACCTGCGGGGTCCTGCTGGTGGCACTCGTCGCCGATGAGGAGCTCGAGGAGGAGAGGGGCGGTCGAGGTGGCGACGAGGACGGGTTGCAGGTTCGAGGGAGGTAGCACAACGCGGCGGCGGGAAGGTCATCCATGGCACCTCGGAGGTCGAGCAGGTAGGGAACTTGACGGATCCGGCTGCGGGACGCCGGTTCCTTGCGGCAGCAAGGTCAACTGGAGCTCGAGGTGCTGCTGCTGCTGGCGGTGTAGGACGAAGGCAAAGGGCGACGGGGCCGAGTGGATGCGCACATGGGAGGAGCTCGTCTCCTGCTAGATCGGGACGAGGTGCGAGGTTGGGGAATCACTCAGGCAGGAGATGGTGGTTGGCTATTGTGATTAGGCGGCGCTGGAAACTAGGGAGGTGGTCGGGGAGATTGGATCAGGAGGAGATCCCGAGGGGAAGCGAGAGACTGGCGGCGACTGCGGGAAAGGATGGATGGGACGGCAGGTTTTAGGGTTAGGTAGGCTGAATATATAGTAGGTGAAATCTTGGTTAGGTGCAACTGGTCCCTTCGATCTGAATCGGACGGTCGCGAAAAAAATATGTTAGGAAGTCCAATTAACAAAACGGAGACGTTTTGTAGATGTTTGGGGATGATCCGGACACAACGGTGACGACTGCCCGGGTCGGGTCCGGGACAGATATCGGACGCGTGCGGGAGGAGGTCCGCGGGCTGACGAGAGAGGTTAGGTAGGACCTGGTGGTGAGAGGTAGTGCAGCAAAGTTCTGAGAAGAGAGAAGAGGAGAGACCCGGCGACTGTTTCCGGAGACCGAAAACATCCGACGATAGACCGGCTATACTGCCACTATAGTTTAATGGCTGGGCTATCAAACGAACTCCAAATGTGATGACACTTGGCAGGCGGCCTACCTACACTATAATAAGACCGCACACCAACTTTCAACCCATTCCGAGAACATTTTTCGGCCACTTATAAAATAATATTTTGGACATGCCGCGGGCGCGTGCAAGTGTGGTTGGAGTCAGAACGGACAACGGACGGAACTGGGGGAACCCGGACGGATGCAGGTTTTAAAAACATGATGATGAAATGCACATGATGACATGACAAGATGCAACAAGCAAGCGAATGACATGGCAACGTGGCGAATAACTGGAAGACACCTGGAGCAACGGTCTCGGGGCGTTACAACACTCCACCACTACGAGAGGATCTCGTCCCGAGATCTAGAATGGCACTGGAGGGGAAAACGGAGAAGAAAGAGAAGAGGTAAAACTAAGTTGCTTCTTTGACAAACGAATGAAACCAAAGAACCTTGAGAGGTTGAACAAATTGAGAGAAAAGGAATACAATGAAGATGAATGAAGTGAAAAACACTCCGTTAGACAAGGAACCAGAAATACGGCGAAAAAGACGAGCTTAAATGAGATGATTGACATTGAAGCCACTCCGGTCAAAACAAAATAGAGAAGGAATCAGAATGATATAATTTGGGCAGCACTCCGACTGAAAATGGAAGGAAAAGAACATGAACTTGACCAGATGAGAGGATACTTTAGGAGATCAACAACGTACTGCCTTCGGAACTATTGAATGAATGGAACAAGGGGTAAGAAAGATCTCGAACAGCACTCCGATTTAAAAGCGATGAAAAACTTGATAAAATGAAAGAGCTTGAGCAAAGGGACACAACACTCAGGTTGAAAGGATAAGCACGAGTCAAACATGATCTTGACAAGACCAGAAGATGGGTTGAAGAGAGCAACATCACAATGGCTCTGGAACGACATAATAGAATATAGATAATTGGAAAAGAATGGAGAAGAAAATGCCATCTTATGCCACAAAAGAGCTTGAGAAGGCATCCTTAGGAAACGGGTTGAGCGGAGTTGTTGGAAAACCAACAACGAAAGGATAAGCTTGATATGGTCTTGTGGAGTACATCTCAAATTAAGAGATGAAAACCTGCCACTCATGGGAAAGAATTTGATTGGAATGAACAAGGGGACGAGAAGCTATCTCACCGGGAGGATAAATGAAGAACTTGGATCATTTATAAGCACCATAAATAGCAAAATCCTTAGGGAAAGCTTTAGGTGAAATATAACCCAAGATAACTCCAAAGAAGAGGTTGATTGGTTGGAAAGATGACTTGAGCAAAGAGAAAATGATGGATTTAAATACCTCACTCTTGAAAACAGTGAATCATGAAACACGAAGGGAAATTATCAAGAATGGCATAATACCACCTCCAATGATACGGTAGAAAGAAAATGCACTTCGGAATACGAGATGAAGAATGCTTGAGCTCCTTAAAAGGAATCTCGATGAAAACTTCGAGAAGGAATTAAATCCTTGAAGAACCATCATGTAGAACCTCCATGAAGAACTCCGTTAAAAAAAGAATGATCAAACGGAAAGAAAGGGTAGTTGAAAACACAAGGTGAAGCCTTGCAATGATTTAGATGGAGCTTCGTGACGAGATAATGCGGAAAAGCTTGGAACTCCAGAAAAGAAAGATGAACAAATGAAATCAAAAATTTGATGAGCCTCTGGAGTAAGGAATTGATCACTTGGATGAAACAAGAATAAGAATTACATTATGCTTATCCTTCATCAATTAAATTGATGCCAAGCAACGGATTTGGCATACTACTTATTCTCATCGAAAGTATTAAGATAGATAGCGTCAACTTGGGAAGATCTTCAATGAACCACCGGTAGGATTGAAGCAACGAATAAATTGATATGATAAATGAAGGAAGCGAAAACTTGAATGAACCACCGTAAGAATTGGAGATGAATGAAATAAAGGGATGAATCACCGGGTAAGAATTGACAAATGAACGAAGATACATGAGAGAATTCAGATCCATGAGAACGGAGGGATCACGAACTGATTAGAGATCACTTGAATGAAGCACCGGTAAGATTTTGAAGAACGAGAGCTGAAGCTAAAATGGATAATCCCGAACTGATGGCCTTTGGATAAACAAACTGAAAAAACTCTTGAAATGCTCCGGATAGGTGAAAAGAATTCTCACAACCGAAAAAGTACTAATTATGAGATAATGGAATAAAGCTAGCGCCATGAATCTTGGAGAGAATGGAGCAAGATATCGAGGAAAATTCTTCTTCGGTCTTCAAATGCAAAGAATGACGATGAGAAACACCACTATGAATCGTTGATGCATTCCGGAATGAAAAAATAGAAAAGGTTGAGCCAATGATGAAAAAAAATTAACAGATCTTGAGAAGACATTTGACTGATGATAAATCATTCTTACGTCAAACTTCGAAAAGAATTTGAGAATACCTCCGGGAAAATAAGAAGAGTCGGGTAAGATCCTGGAAACAGACCTGTGGGTTAGGGCCCACTCAAAAGATACACCGTTGAATGATTTAAAAGAGAAAGCAAAGGTTGAATTAAATGACTTGAATGAGATAACAACCTCGAAAGATCTTGAATGAATGCAGAGTGGAAAACACGAATCTTCGAGATATCTTGAGCACTCCTGAACAATTAAATAGCGAGAAGTGAATGAATATGAGGTGCACCGGCATAAGTAAGCATTGAAACGAGGAAAAGGTATGATCAACAAAGCTTGACTTGAAACCACCAGAGAAGAAAAGAACGAAGAATGATGAACTTGAAACTCTGTTAGAATTTTCATGAGAATCACCGGGTAAGAACATGAAGAAAAAGAATGGAGAGACTTCACATGAATCATAGGATACTTGAATAAGAAATCTGAGTCCTTGAAGAAAAAAGGGTGGGTGGGCGGGAAAAACAAAGGCAACTTGGAGACGGATGAAACAAACGCCGTTGAGAAGAAGTGATAATTGATCTTACGGAAGTTGAAATGGTCGGATCCACTAGAAGAGAAGCACACCGGTTGAAAAGGATTGACATGACAGTCTCGATGACCGAGAAGGATTAGTACTCACATAGGAGTATGGGAACACCGTTTAGGAAAGGTATGGAATCAACATTTGACTTCGAAGCAACTCGAATACCACAGCTCAAAAACAAAACAAAGGATTGGCTTGCAGAATAAGCCGGAACAAACATTTGATAGAGATTTTGTCTAAAGTTTTCGTGGTGGGGCCTACACGGGCTCGATCGTACAGCACCATCATGTACAAGGCAGTGCACATGACATACGAAGCGTCCCCAAGTCGGCATAGCCAAGGACTCTTTAAGACACAACGAGACCACTATAAAACCAACCGTGGATAGGCGGACCACTAGACGTCGAACCCCAATTTCATATCATACGTCTGTCGGAAAGATATCCTAAGAGCTACTTGAATTCCCACTTATAAACTCCCGAAATTTTCCGGTTATACAATCAGGTGTTGGGGATACAGGGGAAGCATAATATCTCACCCAAAACTAGCAAATCCTACATCCAGCTGTATCCATCCTTCAACACATAACCAAGAAACCTTCGGAAATCGTCTACCTCAACCTTCGAAAAGCATCCGTTATACGATTTATGGCAATACTCCCGAACTCCCGCCCCAGTACTAGGTGGCGTCGAGGTTATCTCACCAACGAACTGCATAAAGGAGATTTTCGATGTCGGCGTACTAAACTCAGGTATTCCAGAACTGCAACGATAAAATTGCGACGACAACACCTCGGAGCTCAACTCCCCGGGACACTGCCACAAAACCCCTGACAGGAGGCACCAAGACAATGTTCTCGTCACAAAACCATCGAAACGATTCCAAGATAGCCGCGTGACCTAAAAAAAATTTAGTGAAATTTGAGAAGAGAAGAGTCAAAACTCTACGTCAGGATGCCTTACCAGAGCGATGAAGGGACTGGGGAGTAAAAAGAATTCCTAAACTCTCCGATATATAATTCCTAAATGACTCAAAACATTTTTCTAGACTCAACAACGGTTGCTAAATACGATCAAGCAGTGGGGGCTCCTAAGGTCGGGGAAGGCTCTGATTACCAACTTGTAACGCCCTCAATGCGGCTATATCTCCCACGTGTCGAAGCACGACTTAGAGGCATAACCGCATTGAAAGCAATGTCGCAAGTGAGGTAATCTTCACACAACCCATGTAATACATAAGGGACAGAGATACATAGTTGGCTTACAATTGCCACTTCACACAAATACATGAATAAAGCATTACATCAACCAGATACACACAAGGTCCGACTACAGAACCAAAATAAAAGAAGAACCCCAAATGCGACAAGGTCCCCGATCGACCCCAACTGGGCTCCACTACTGATCAACTAGAACGAAACAACACAAAGGACAAGATCTTCATCGAGCTCCTCCTGAGCTTGGTTGCGTCATCTGCACGGACTCATCGGCACCTGCAAGCTGGTTTTGGAAGTATCTGTGAGCCACGGGGACTTAGCAATCTCGCACCCTCGTGATCAAGACTATTTAAGCTTATGGGTAAGGTAAAAGGTAGATGTGGAGCTGCAGCAAGCGACTAGCATATATGGTGGCTAACATACGTAAATGAGAGCGAGAAGAGAAGGCAAAGGACGATCGAGAACTATGATCAAGAAGTGATCCTAGAACAACCTACGTCAATCATAACTCCAACACCGTGTTCACTTCCCGGACTCCGTCGGAAAGAGACCATCACGGTTACACACGCGGTTGATGCATTTTAATTAAGGTCAACTTCAGGTTTTCTACAACTGGACGTTAACAAATTCCCATCTGCCCATAACCGTGGGCACGGCTTTCGAAAGTTCAAATCCCTGCAGGGGAGTCCCAACTTAGCCCATGACAAACTCTCACGGTCAAGGAAGGATTAGACCTCCTCCTGAGACATTCCAATCAGACTCGGTATCCCGGTTCTTCAAGACATTTCGACAGGTTAAAACAAATCTAGCAACACCGCCCGAATGTGCCGACGAATCCCGATAGGAGCTGCACATATCTCTTTCTCAAGGCATACTCAGATTTTCCAAACTTCTGGTAGGCCAGCCCAGAGTTGCCCCTGGTGGCCACCGGCGGCTGACAGTTTGGACCAACACTCAGAGGAGCACTGGCCCGGGGGGTTAAAATAATGATGACCCTTGAGTCTGCAGAACCCAAGGGAAAGACAAGGCTAGGATGCAAATGGTAAAACCAATGTTGGGCATTGCTGGAAGAGTTTTACTCAAGGCGAACTCTCAAGGGGTTCCCATAATAGCCCAACCGCGTAAGGAACGCAAAACCCAGGAACATAACACTGATATGATGGAAACTAGGGCGGCAAGAGTGGAACAAAACACCAGGCATAAGGCCGAGCCTTCCACCCTTTACCAAGTATATAGATGCATTAATTAAATAAGATATATTGTGATATCCCAACAAGTAAACATGTTCCAACAAGGAACAACATCTCTATGTTCCAACAAGGAACAAAACTTCAATCTTCACCTGCAACTAACAATGCTATAAGAGGGGCTGAGCAAAGTGGTAACATAGCCAAACAACGGTTTGCTAGGACATGGTGGGTTAGAGGCTTGGTTCAACAATAAAGGAGGCATGATAAGCAAGTGGTAGGTATCGCAGCATAGGCATAGCAAAAGAGAGAGCATCTAGCAAGCAAAGATAGAAGTGATTTCGAGGGTATGATCATCTTGCCTGAAATCCCGCAAGGAAGAAGAACGAGTCCCTAAAGAAGACAAACGTACGTAGTCGAACGGTTCCTCACAAACGCGACGTTATCGGAACCAACCCGAAGAAGCAACACCGGAAAAGAGCAAACAACCTAGTAAACAACCATCACGTAATCGTGGCATGATGCACAATCAAGTATGATGCATGTCCGGTTTAAAGAGGCATGGCATGGCAAAAAGCACAAACAATCCTACAAATTAAGTGGAGCTCAATATGCAACGGAGTTGCATATTGAAGAAAACACCACATGACTTATTTAGTTTTCTCTCGTTTATGTACCCAACAAGGTTAAATGTTGTTAGCATGGCAAGAGGTGAAGCAAAGTAAACTACCTATCTAGTCAAGTTTAAATGAGGCCGGAAGCAACGAACAACAATTCCGGAAACTCCTCATGAGCATATTATAGATTTGGTACTGTTCTGCCCTAAACATTATTTTAGAGTTGTTAAACATGCAAGATGAGTGCACCAAGTAAATCTAGGCATTTTCTACCCCATTTACATATAAAGATTATTAAATTCCGAGTTACGGTTATTTAGTTATGAATTAAAGCATTTTAACGAGTTATTTAAGCAAATTTAAACAAACAACATTCTAAACATTTTAAACATAGATGAAAGTGGCAAACTATCTACACAAAATTCTAAGCAAGTTTCATATATAATTTGTTTTAATCTGATGCACGGTTCTGAAGTTATTATATGCAAGAACAAGGAGGGGTTTTCTGTAAATCTGCAAACTCCTGGATAAATAGATAAAATGCCAGACAGAAGAAAAAAACCACATCTGGGCCGAAACTGAAGTGAACTGGGCTGGGAGAGCTGCTCATGTCCGGCCTGAGGAGGCGCAGCTGGGCCGACAAGGAGATGGGCCGGCTCACTTGGCGCTGGGCCTTGGCAAGAGGCGTTGGATCCAGTCCACGAGCGAGGCAGAGGGGAGCACTGACGATGCTCGCGCGGTCAACGCACGCAGGCGATGCGCGGTCCTGCCGCTCGTTTAGGAAGCAGAGGAAGCAGGGCGCGGTGGCTGCGGGTCTTGGGCGCGGGAGGTCGATCCAGACCAGATCTGGCCATTTCCAAGGATTGGCGGCACGGGATTTTTGAGTTGTAGGGGCGCCATGGCTGCTACCTATACAGAGAAACAAGGAGAAGTTCAGAAGTAGAGGACAGTGAGATAAGGAGAGGGGAGGCGCGGGACAATGCCGGCCTGGGCGTGGTCGCCGGCAGCGGGGTCGCCGGAGGGCGCGGCCTGCGGGGTCCTGCTGGTGGCACTCCTCGCCGATGAGGGGATCGAGGAGGAGAGGGGCGGTCGAGGTGGCGACGAGGACGGGTTGCAGGTTCGAGGGAGGTAGCACGACGCGGCAGCGGGAAGGTCGTCCATGACACCTCGGAGGTCGAGCAGGTAGGGAACTTGACGGATCCGGCTGCGGGACGCCGGTTCCTTGCGGCAGCAAGGTCAACTGGAGCTCGAGGTGCTGCTGCTGCTGGCGGTGCAGGACGAAGGCAAAGGGCGACGGGGCCGAGTGCATGCGCACATGGGAGGAGCTCGTCTCCTGCTAGATCGGGACGAGGTGCGAGGTTGGGGAATCACTTGGGCAGGAGATGGTAGTTGGCTATTGTGATTAGGCGGCGCTGGAAACCAGGGAGGTGGTCGGGGAGATTGGATCGGGAGGAGATCCCGAGGGGAAGCGAGAGACCGGCGGCGACTGCGGGAAAGGATGGATGGGACGGCATGTTTTAGGGTTAGGTAGGCTGAATATATAGTAGGTGAAATCTTGGTTAGGTGCAACTGGTCCCTTCGATCTGAATCGGACGGTCGCGAAAAAAATATGTTAGGAAGTCCAATTAACAAAACGGAGACATTTTGTAGATGTTTGGGGATGATCCGGACACAACGGTGACGACTGCCCGGGTCAGGTCCGGGACAGATATCGGACGCGCGCGGGAGGATGTCCGCGGGCTGACGAGAGAGGTTAGGTAGGACCTGGTGGTGAGAGGTAGTGCAGCAAAGGTCTGAGAAGAGAGAAGAGGAGAGGCCCGGCGACTGTTTCCGGAGACCGAAAACATCCGACGATAGACCAGCTATACTGCCGCTATAGTTTAACGGTTGGGCTATCAAACGAACTCCGAATGTGATGACACTTGGCAGGCGGCCTACCTACACTATAATAAGACCGCACGCCAACTTTCAACCCATTCCGAGAACATTTTCCGGCCACTTATAAAATAATATTTCGGACATGCCGCGGGCGCGTGCAAGTGTGGTTGGACTCAGAACGGACAACGGACGGAACTGGGGGAACCCGGACGGATGCGGGTTTTAAAAACATGATGATGCAATGCACATGATGACATGACAAGATGCAACAAGCAAGCGAATGACATGGCAATGTGGCGAATAACTGGAAGACACCTGGAGCAACGGTCTCGGGGCGTTACATTTAAGCAAAGAGGAAAGATAAGCAAAGAGCTTTTAAGCAAGAACCATAGCATCATACAACATTAAGATTGTCATACTAGATCATCTTGGATCATATCATAGAAACACCTTGCATAGAGCCTACTTGGGATAGAAGTCGTTGCATTTTTGCTAAGTAGGTTGTGCACAAGTTCTTGTATCCGCCTATTGCAATCGTGCTAGCGTCTCTCTAGTGTTGTGCAACACGAGCATTTCTGTGGATTCCACATTTTGGCTCACCCTTGGTTGCACGACCCAACTTATCTTTTTGCGTGTGTGTTTCCGTGTACCTTATATGCTTGGTCTACTTGTCACATTGCATCTTGCGAATCTTTTCCAACATTATTGAAGCTCACTTACAATTGCATCAAATTTTGTGCCACCATCCTAACCAAGCTCCAGCAGAAGCTTTTACTTGTGTAGGTGTGAGAAATCGACAAGAGCTAGTACCAATTGTGCTATTTCCTTGTCCCACATTGGAGTGATCATCGATCCACTTTCAACTTCGGTCAAGGTACATTTGGTATTCGTTCTTCTCTTTCTACCACTCACATTTGTCTTGGAATGATGGATAGGCCAAGTACTTCTACCAACCCACTCTTCATTGAGCACGACGACGACATGAACTCCTACGTCACCAAGTGCCACCTCTTTGGTGCACAACGTGCTTTGCATCAAGAGCAACAAGCAATGAGTGAACGCATTGACAACCTCGCTGCCGACTTGAGACTCTCCGAGCAACGTACGAGGGACTACTTCGACCACAAGCTCGATGATCACAAGAAAGAGAATGACGCAAGGGTGGATGAAATTCGCGCTTTGTTGCTCAACCGCTCTTCTTCCACTTCGTCCTCATCAAGAAGGACTCGTTCAAGTCGACACTCCGACTTCACCCTCTCCGGCTCAAGTACACCGACATCGAGCACTCTGCGTCGTGCCGCGCGCAATCATCGTCAAGCAAGCCTCAATCCTCTACGCGACGCCGACTCTCAAGAGCGCCGACAACGTCAAGCTCAAGAGGCTTTTGCACTAGCACAAGAACGGCAACGACAACGCCAACATGAAGAGGAAGAGCACGCGTGTCTACACCAAGAACCACAAGATGCCGACGCACAACGCCAAGAACAACAACTCCGTGAAGCTCAAGCACTTGAGGCGCAACAAGCCCTCCAAGATTCAGGTCGAGCCATAGCCAACCGAAGCCGACAAGCTCGAGAACAAGAAGAAGCACTTCGCGAAGAACTTCATGAACGAGGAAATCAAGCTCGCGTGCACCGTCACGTTCCTCAAGTTCCTCCTCGAGCTCGACAAGCGCCTCCACAAGCTCGCCAAGAACATCAAGTTCATCAAGAGCATGAAGAGAATGGACATCCTCCATGAAAAGTCCAACATGAGGTTGACAACCCTCCTCACCAAGAGCAACACGAGCTTGACAATCACCTATAGCACGAGCGTCATCATCCTCGACCCCAACACAATGAAGAGCAACGCTATGGCAAGCTTAAGTTCACCATGCCCAAGTTCAACAGAAGCAACGATCCCGAAGAGTACCTTTCATGGGCATTGAAGGTCGACAAAATCTTCCGTTTGCACAACTATGAAGAAGAGAAGAAGATCGCGATGGCATCCCTTGAGTTCCAATACTATGTCCTCATTTGGTGGGAACAAGTTATCGAGCGCTGAGAGGCAAGAGGTGAACCACCCATCACTACTTGGGCGCAAATGAAGGATGTCATGAGAGCATGCTTTGCGCCTACCTACTACAATCGCGACCTCTTCACGAAACTCCAACTACTCAAGCAAGGAACCAAGAGCGTTGAAGAGTACTATAAGGAGATGGAGATCGCCATGATAAGAGCCAATGTCACGGAAGACGATGAGCAAACAATGGCACGTTTATTGAATGGACTAAACCATCCTATCAAGAAGATCGCCGAATTCCAACCATACTCGAACCTCATCGAGCTAGTGCATCAAGCTACCAAAGCGGAACGCCAAGTGCAAGATGATTTCAAGTATGCCAAGTTCTCATCCAAGTCCTACAGCTTCTCCAACAACCAAGCTTCAACGACTCCAACACTGTCTACCAAGCCTTCTACTAGCAACATCGACAAGTCATCTTCCAAGAAAGCTTCGTCAACTCCAAGTCATCCTCCTACTACGAGCAACTTCAAGCCGAGAGCTTTATCATCACCCACTCCAACTGATGAGACTGTCAAGACAAGTTCCTTCAAATGCTTCACATGCGGAGGCCGAGGCCACAAATCCTATGAGTGCACCAACAAGCGGACCATGATCCTCAACGACGACGGCACCTACGATTCGATGAGTGAAGGAGAAATGGACGCTCTTGAGCAAGTCGCTATGCACCGGCAAGTGAACGGTGAAGAGGAACAAGTCTTTTGCGATGAAGACTCAAGTCCCGCTCTTGTCGTCTCGAAAGTCTTGACTCTCCAACATCACCAAGAAGAAGACCAAAGATGCCACATATTCCACGCCAACGCCGACATCAATGGACGATCTGTCAAGGTCATCACCGATGGAGGGAGTTGTCATAACCTCACAAGTGAAGAACTTTGCTCCAAGCTCCAATTACCCAAGACGAAGCATCCACATCCATACAAAGTGCAATGGCTTAGTGACTCCGGCACTATCCAAGTCGAGCATCGAGTACAAGTCTCCTTCAAAATTGGTGCCTACGAAGACACCTTGGAGTGCGACGTCGTTCCAATGACCGTTTGCCACATTCTCCTTGGACGCCCATGGTAATTTGATAGAGGAGTTATCCATAGCAGCCGAACGAACCACTACATCTCCAAGATGAAGGGCAAGGAGTACGTCCTTCGTCCAATGTCACCAAGCCAAGTGATCACCGACAAGCAAGCCACCCATCGTGGAGATCATAGTGAGAGAGCGAGCCACCAAAAAGAGAGTGAGCGCCACAAGCCCAAATCGAACACCTCCACAATGAGCGAAAAGAAGAACTTATTCATATTTGCCACCAAAAGTGAGATAAGAGGAATGTGTGAGAACCCATCAAGTGTCCTACACTACGTCATTGTGTGCAAGGACAATGCACCAAAAACTAACACTTCTCACACTCTTCCTCTAGTGTTGTCTTCTCTTTTGCAGGAATTTCACGATGTTTTCCCCGACGAGCTACCTCCGGGACTACCTCCTGTTGGGGAACGAAGTAATTTCAAAAAAATTCCTACGCACACGCAAGATCATGGTGATGCATAGCAACGAGAGGGGAGAGTGTTGTCTACGTACCCTCGTAGACCAAAGAGGAAGCGTTGACGCAACGTAGAGGAAGTAGTCGTACGTCTTCCCGATCCGACCGATCCAAGCACCGTTACTCCGGCACCTCCGAGTTCTTAGCACACGTACAACTCGATGACGCTCCCCGGGCTCCGATCCAGCAAAGCTTCGGGGATGACTTCCGTCAGCACGACGGCGTGGTGACGATCTTGATGTTCTACCGTCGCAGGGCTTCGCCTAAGCGCTGCTACAATATGACCGAGGTGGAATATGGTGGAAGGGGGCTCCGCACACGGCTAAGGAACGATCACGACGATCAACTTGTGTGTTCTAGGGTGCCCCCTGCCTCCGTATATAAAGGATCCAAGGGGAGGGTGCGGCCGGCCCTAGAGGAGGCGCGCAGGAGGAGTCCTACTCCTACCGGGAGTAGGACTCCCCTCCCTTTCCTTGTCCAAGTAGGAGAGGTGGGAGAAGAGAAGGAAAAAGGGGGGCGCCGCCCCTCCCTCCTTGTCCAATTCGGACTAGGGGGAGAGGGGGCGCGTGGCCTGCCCTGGCAGCCCCTTCCTCTTCTCCACTTTAGGCCCATGAGGCCCATTAACCCCCCGGGGGGTTCCGGTAACCCCCTGGTGCTCCGGTTTTATCCGAAACTTCCCCGGAACGCTTCCGGTGTCCGAATATAATCATCCAATATATCAATCTTTCTGTCTCAACCATTTCGAGACTGCTCGTCATGTCCGTGATCACATCCGGGACTCCGAACTAACTTCGGTACATCAAAAATGCATAAACTCATAATAATTGTCATCGTAACGTTAAGTGTGCGGACCCTATGGTCCGAGAACAATGCAGACATGACTGAGACAAATCTCCGGTCAATAACCAATAGCGAGACCTGGATGCCCATATTGGCTCCTACATATTCTACGAAGATCTTTATCGGTCAGACCGCATAACTACATACGTTGTTCCCTTTGTCATTGGTATGTTACTTGCCCGAGATTCGATCGTCGGTATCCAATACCTTCAATCTCGTTACCGGCAAGTCTCTTTACTCTTTCCGTAATACATCATCTCGCAACTAACTCATTAGTTGTAATGCTTGCAAGGCTTATGTGATGTGCATTACCGAGAGGGCCCAGAGATACCTCTCCAACAATCGGAGCGACAAATCCTAATCTCGAAATACGCCAACCTAACATCTATCTTTGGAGACACCTATAGAGCACCTTTATAATCACCCATTTACGTTGTGACTTTTGGTAGCACACAAAGTGTTCCTCCAGTAAATGGGAGTTGCATAATCTCATAGTCATAGGAACATGTATAAGTCATGAAGAAAGCAATAGCAACATACTAAACGATCGGGAGCTAAGCTAATGGAATGGGTCATGTCAATCAGATCATTCATCTAATGATGTGATCCCATTAATCAAATAACAACTCTTTGTCCATCGTTAGGAAACATAACCATCTTTGATTAACGAGCTAGTCAAGTAGAGGCATACTAGTGACACTCTGTTTGTCTATGTATTCACACATGTATTATGTTTCCGGTTAATACAATTATAGCATGAATAATAAACATTTATCATGAAATAAGGAAATAAATAATAACTTTATTATTGCCTCTAGGGCATATTTCCTTCAGTCTCCCACTTGCCCTAGAGTCAATAATCTAGTTCACATCGCTATGTGATTAACACCAATAGTTCACATCTTTATGTGATTGGTTCACATCTCCATGTGACTAACACCCAAACGGTTTACTAGATTCAATAATCTAGTTCACATCGCTATGTGATTAACACCCAAAGAGTGATCATGTTTTGCTTGTGAGAGAAATTTAGTCAACGGGCCTGCCAAATTCAGATCCGTATGTATTTTGCAAAATTCTATGTCTACAATGCTCTGCACGGAGCTACTCTAGCTAATTGCTCCCACTTTCAATATGTATCCAGATTGAGACTTAGAATCATCTGGATCAGTGTCAAAAACTTGCATCGATGTAACCCTTTACGACGAACCTTTTTGTCACGTCCATAATCGAGAAACATATCCTTATTTCACTAAGGATAATTATGACCGCTGTCCAGTGATCTACTCCTAGATCACTATTGTACTCCCTTGCCAAATCAGTGCAGGGTATACAATAGATCTGGTACATAGCATGGCATACTTTATAGAACCTATGACCAAGGCATAGGGAATGACATTCATTCTCTTTCTATCTTCTGCCGTGGTCAGGCTTTGAGTCTTACTCAATTTCACACCTTGTAACATAGGCAAGAAACTCTTTCTTTGACTATTCCATTTTGAACTACTTCAAAATCTTGTCAAGGTATGTATTTATTGAAAAAACTTATCAAGCGTCTTGATCTATCTCTATAGATCTTGATGCTCAATATGTAAGCAGCTTCACCGAAGTCTTTCTTTGAAAAACTCCTTTCAAACACTCCTTTATGCTTTACAGAATAATTCTACATTATTTCCGATCAACAATATGTCATTCACATATACTTATCAGAAATGTTGTAGTGCTCCCACTCACTTTCTTGTAAATACAGGCTTCACCGCAAGTCTGTATAAAACTATATGCTTTGATCAACTTATCAAAGTGTGTATTCCAACTCCGAGAGGCTTGCACCAGTCCATAGATGAATCGCTGGAGCTTGCATATTTTGTTAGCACCTTTAGGATTGACAAAACCTACTAGTTGCATCATATACAACTCTTCTTTAAGAAATCCATTAAGGAATGCAGTTTTGTTTATCCATTTGCCAGATTTCATAAAATACGGCAATTGCTAACATGATTCCGACAGACTTAAGCATAGATACGAGTGAGAAACTCTCATCGTAGTCAATACTTTGAACTTGTCGAAAACCTTTTGCGACAATTCTAGCTTTGTAGATAGTAACACTACTGTCAACGTCCGTCTTCCTCTTGAAGATCCATTTATTTTCTATGGCTTGCCGATCATCGGGCAAGTCAACAAAAGTCCATACTTTGTTCTCATACATGGATCATATCTCAGATTTCATGGCCTCAAACCATTTTGCGGAATCTGGGCTCATCATCGCTTCCTCATAGTTCGCAAGTTCGTCATGGTCTAGTAACATGACTTCCAGAACAGGATTACCATACCACTCTGGTGCGGATCTCACTCTAGTTTACCTACGAGATTTGGTAGTAACTTGATCTGAAGTTTCATGATCATCATCATTAGCTTCCTCACTAATTGGTGTAGGTGTCACAGAAACCAGTTTCTGTGATGTACTACTTTCCGATAAGGGAGGAGGTACAGTTACCTTATCAAGTTCTACTTTCCTCCCACTCACTTCTTTCGAGAGAAACTCCTTCTCTAGAAAGTTTCCGAATTTAGCAAGAAAAGTCTTGCCTTCGGATCAGTGATAGAAGGTGTACCCAATAGTAACTTTTGGGTATCCTATGAAGACACACTTTTCCGCTTTGGGTTTGAGCTTATCAGGACGAAACTTTTTCACATAAGCATCACAACCCCAAACTTTTAAGAAACGACAACATTGGTTTCTTGCTAAACCATAGTTCATATTGTGTTTTCTCAACGGACTTAGATGGTGCCCCCTTTTTTTTAACGTGAATGCAGCTGTCTTTAATGCATAACCTCAAAAACGATAGTGGTAAATAGGTAAGAAACATCAAAGATTTGCACTATATCTAATAAATTACGGCTATGACGTTCGGACACACCATTATGCTATGGTGTTCCGGGTGGCACGAATTTGTGAAACTATTCCACATTGTTTTAATTGAAGACCAAACTCCTAACTCAAATATTTGTCTCCGCGATCAGATCGTAGAAGCCTTATTTTCTTGTTATGATGATTCTCCACTTCACTCTGAAATTCTTTGAACTTTTCAAATGTTTCATACTTATGTTTCATCAAGTAGATATACTCATATCTGCTCAAATCATCTATGAAGATCAGAAAATAATGATACTTATCGTGAGCCTCAATATTCATCGGACCACATACATCAGTATGTATGATTTCCAACAAATCTGTTGCTCGCTCCATTGTTCCAAAGAACAGAGTCTTAGTCATCTTGCCCATGAGGCATGGTTCGCAAGCATCAACTGATTCATAATCAAGTGATTCCAAAAGCCCATCAGCATGGAGTTTCTTCATCTGCTTTACACCAATATGACCTAAACGGCAGTGCTACAAATAAGTTGCACTATCATTATTAACTTTGCATCTTTTGGTTTCAATATTATGATTATGTGTATCACTATGATCGAGATCCAACGAACTATTTTCATTGGGTGTGTAACCATATAAGGTTTTATTCATGTAAACAGAACAACAATTTATTCTCTTACTTAAATGAATAACCGTATTACAATAAACATGATCAAATCATATT
The DNA here is from genome assembly GCA_034509565.1 of Triticum monococcum. NCBI lineage: Eukaryota > Viridiplantae > Streptophyta > Magnoliopsida > Poales > Poaceae > Triticum > Triticum monococcum. Next base: position 707,325,105 of record CM067847.1, read on the forward strand.
CATGCTCAACGTAAACACCAAATAACACTTATTTAGGTTCAACACTAATCCCGAAAGTATAGGGAGTGTGCGATGATGATCATATCAATTTTTGGAACCAATTCCAACACACATCGTTACTTCACCCTTAACTAGTCTCTGTTTATTCTGCAACTCCCATTTCGAGTTACTAATCTTAGCAACTGAACTAGTATCAAATACTGAGGGGTTGCTATAAACACTAGTAAAGTACACATCAATAACATGTATATCAAATATACTTATGTTCACTTTGCCATCCTTTTTATCCGCCAATCACTTGGGGTAGTTCTGCTTCCAGTGACCAGTCCCTTTGCAGTAGAAGCACTTAGTCTCAGGCTTAGGATCAGACTTGGACTTCTTCACTTGAGCAGCAACTTGCTTGCCGTTCTTCTTGAAGTTCCCCTTTTTTCCTTTGCCCTTTTCTTGAAACTAGTGGTCTTGTCAACCATCAACACTTTATGTTTTTCTAGATTTCTACCTTCGTTGATTTTAGCATCACGAAGAGCTTGGGAGTTGTTTCCGTTATCCCTTGCATATTATAGTTCATCACGAAGTTCTACTAACTTGGTGATGGTGACTAGAGAATTCTGTCAATCACTATCTTATCTGGAAGATTAACTGCCACTTGATTCAAGCGATTGTAGTACCCAGACAATCTGAGCACATGCTCACTAGTTGAGAGATTCTCCTCCATCTTTTAGCTATAGAACTTGTTGGAGACTTCATATCTCTCAACTCGGGTATTTGCTTGAAATATTAACTTCAACTCCTGGAATATCTCACATGGTCCATGACGTTCAAAACGTCTTTGAAGTCCCGATTCTAAGCCATTAAGCATGGTGCACTAAACTATCAAGTAGTCATCATATTGAGCTAGCCAAACGTTCATAACGTCTGTATCTGCTCCTGCAATAGGTCTGTCACCTAGCGGTGCATCAAGGACATAATTTTTCTGTGCAGCAATGAGGATAAACCTCAGATCACGGATCCAATCCGCATCATTGCTACTAACATCTTTCAACACAATTTCTCTAGGAACATATCAAAATAAACACAGGGAAGCAACAACGCGAGCTATTGATCTACAACATAATTTGCAAAATACTACCAGGACTAAGTTCATGATAAATTTAAGTTCAATTTAATCATATTACTTAAGAACTCCCACTTAGATAGACATCCCTCTAATCCTCTAAGTGATCACGTGATCCAAATCAACTAAACCATGTCCGATCATCACGTGAGATGGAGTAGTTTCATTGCTGAACATCACTGTGTTGATCATATCTACTATATGATTCACGCTCGACCTTTCGGTCTCCGTGTTCCGAGGCCATATTTGTATATGCTTGGCTCGTCAAGTATAACCTGAGTATTCCGCGTGTGCAACTGTTTTGCACCCGTTGTATTTGAACATAGAGCCTATCACACCCGATCATCACATGGTGTCTCAGCATGAAGAACTTTCGCAACGGTGCATACTCAGGGAGAACACTTCTTGATAATTTAGTGAGAGATCATCTTATAATTCTACCGTCAATCGAAGCAAGATAAGATGCATAAAAGATAAACATCACATGCAATCAATATAAGTGATATCATATGGCCATCATCATCTTGTGCCTGTGATCTCCATCTCCGAAGCACCGTCATGATCACCATCATCACCGGCGCGACACCTTGATCTCCATAGTAGCATCGTTGTCGTCTTGCCAATCTTATGCTTCCACGACTATCGCTACCGCTTAGTGATAAAGTAAAGCATTACAGCGCGATTGCATTGCATACAATAAAGCGACAACCATATGGCTCCTGCCAGTTGCCGATAACTTGGTTACAAAACATGATCATCTCATACAATAAAATTAGCATCATGTCTTGACCATATCACATCACAACATGCCCTGCAAAAACAAGTTAGACGTCCTCTACTTTGTTTGTTGCAAGTTTTACGTGGCTGCTACGGGCTTAAGCAAGAACCAATCTTACCTACGCATCAAAACCACAACGATAGTTTGTCAAGTTGATGCCGTTTCAACCTTCGCAAGGACCGGGCATAGCCACACTCAGTTCAATTAAAGTTGGAGAAACTGTCACCCGCAAGCCACCTATGTGCAAAGCACGTCGGGAGAACCGGTCTCGCGTAAGCGTACGCGTAATGTCGGTCCAGGCCGCTTCGTCCAACAATACCACCGAACCAAAGTATGACATGCTGGTAGGCAGTATGACTTATATTGCCCACAACTCACTTGTGTTCTACTCGTGCACATAACATCAAACCATAAAACCTAGGCTCGGATGCCACTGTTGGGGAACGTAGTAATTTCAAAAAAATTCCTACGCACACGCAAGATCATGGTGATGCATAGCAACGAGAGGGGAGAGTGTTGTCTACGTACCCTCATAGACCGAAGCGGAAGCGTTGACGCGACGTAGAGGAAGTAGTCGTACGTCTTCCCGATCCGACCGATCCAAGCACCGTTACTCCGGCACCTCCGAGTCCTTAGCACACGTACAGCTCGATGACGCTCGCCGGGCTCCGATCCAGCAAAGCTTCGGGGATGAGTTCCGTCAGCACGACGGCGTGGTGACGATCTTGATGTTCTACCGTCGCAGGGCTTCGCCTAAGCGCTGCTACAATATGACCAAGGTGGAATATGGTGGAAGGGGGCACCGCACACGGCTAAGGAACGATCACGATGATCAACTTGTGTGTTCTAGGGTGCCCCCTACCTCCGTATATAAAGGATCCAAGGGGGGGTGCGGACGGCCCTAGAGGAGGCACGCAGGAGGAGTCCTACGCCTACCGGGAGTAGGACTCCCCTCCCTTTCCTTGTCCAAGTAGGAGAGGTGGGAGAAGAGAAGGAAAAAGGGGGGCGCCGCCCCTCCCTCCTTGTCCAATTCGGAATAGGGGGAGAGGGGGCGCGCGGCCTGCCCTGGCAGCCCCTTCCTAGTCTCCACTTTAGGCCCATGAGGCCCATTAACCCCCCGGGGGGTTCCGGTAACCCCCCGGTGCTCCGGTTTTATCCGAAACTTCCCCGGAACGCTTCCGGTGTCCGAATATAGTCATCCAATATATCAATCTTTATGTCTCGACTATTTCGAGACTCCTCGTCATGTCCGTGATCACATCCGGGACTCCGAACTAACTTCGGTACATAAAAAATGCATAAACTCATAATAACTATCATCGTAACGTTAAGCGTGCGGACCCTACGGTTTGAGAACAATGCAGACATGACTGAGACAAATCTCCAGTCAATAACAATATCGGGACCTGGATGCCCATATTGGCTCCTACATATTCTACGAAGATCTTTATCGGTCAGACCGCATAACAACATACGTTGTTCCCTTTGTCATCGGTATGTTACTTGCCCGAGATTCGATCGTCGGTATCCAATACCTAGTTCAATCTCGTTACCGGCATGTCTCTTTACTCGTTCCATAATACATCATCTCGCAACTAACTCATTAGTTGTAATGCTTGCAAGGCTTATGTGATGTGCATTACCGAGAGGGACCAGAGATACCTCTCCGACAATCGGAGCGACAAATCCTAATCTCGAAATACGCCAACCCAACATCTATCTTTGGAGACACCTGTAGAGCACCTTTATAATCACCCATTTACGTTGTGACGTTTGGTAGCACACAAAGTGTTCCTCCGGTAAACTGGAGTTGCATAATCTCATAGTCATAGGAACATGTATAAGTCATGAAGAAAGCAATAGCAACATACTAAACGATCGGGAGCTAAGCTAATGGAATGGGTCATGTCAATCAGATCATTCATCTAATGATGTGATCCCGTTAATCAAATAACAACTCTTTGTCCATGGTTAGGAAACATAACCATCTTTGATTAACGAGCTAGTCAAGTAGAGGCATACTAGTGACACTCTGTTTGTCTATGTATTCACACATATATTATGTTTCCGGTTAATACAATTATAGCATGAATAATAAACATTTATCATGAAATAAGGAAATAAATAATAACTTTATTATTGCCTCTAGGGCATATTTCCTTCACCTCCACTACGAGGCATTGAGCACTGCATCGACCTCGTCCCCGGAGCACTGCTTCCGAAAAGCTCCTTACCGCGTCAACCCCGAAGAAACCAAAGAAATACAAAGGCAAGTAAAGCATCTCATAGACCATGGACATGTGCGTGAAAGTTTGAGCCCTTGTGCCGTCCCGGTCATTCTTGTGCCAAAATGAGACGGTAGCTTTCGCATGTGTCACTACTAGGAAAAGGGCTATAGATGGAATTGACACTAATGGCGCACCAGACATGTGGTGCGCCATTACTATATACTAATGGCGCACCATCTATTGGTGGGCCATTAGTGTGGAAGACACTAATGGCGCACCAGGCACATGGTGCGCCACTAGTAGCAAAATGTTTTGTTTCATTTTTTCAAACATACTAATGGCGCATCCGGGCAGAGTGCGCCATTAGTAGTTCACCAGCCATAGAGTGCGCCACTACTGTATTTTTTTTTACTTTTTTGCAAAACTACTAATGGCGCACCGTTGCATAGTGCGCCATTACTAGTTTAAACTAGTAATGGCGCACTATGCCATGGTGCGCCATTAGTATAAAAATTATTTTTTTACTTTTTTGCAAAACTACTAATGGCGCATGTCTGTGTGATGCGCCATTATTATGTTGGGTTACTAATGGCGCATGTCTCTGTGGCGCGCCATTAGTAACCTGGGACCAGCTAGATATTTTTGGACAGCCACACCTACACACTCACTTTCCCCACTTCATTCCCCCCACCTCCTTCTCTAAGCTTGTCGGCTGCCTCCTCCTCCTCACCTCATTTGCACCACAGATTCATCAAAATTAAGTGTTGAAATTACCTTTTTTTGATAGGTAAGTAAGGGGAAAGCTATCTTCATGTTGTAGATCTACTTTTTTCTCCCTAGCTCGCTCCAACAACGTGCACATGCACTTTTTGTGGCCTAGCTAGATCTATGTATGTTTGTGGTGTTGCATATGTTTGTGGTGTTGCATATATGTTTGTGTTTGTAGGTACCAGTATTTGAAATGCGATAGTTGCCAATATTTTGCCGGAATGTTGATTCATTTCCGTTTCGGCGAGAATTTTGGCACTATGCATTCTTTTTGGTCCTATTTTTAGGGAAAGTCATGCCAAATTTTTTCTTGGTTCTAAAATATCGTTTTGCTCTACCCCGCAGGCGACCATGGTCCGCACGATGACCGAAGGCATCATGAATAGGTTTTTGAGCTCCACGAAGGCCGAGATGCTTCAAAAGAATGAGACGGAGATAAGATGTCCGTGTCGAAGATGCAAGCTGAAGAGCCTTATTGCAGACCCGGATTCCGGGCAGGTGCGGGACCACCTGCTCTTGCGTGGTTTCATCCATGGCTATCGGTGGCAAGGTGATGAAGATGACTATGATGTCATCCATGGGGGCCGGGCAAGAAATGAGGAAGGGCAGCAAGACAACCACCACGGCTCAGGCAAGCGAGAAGACGAAGAATCTCCAGGACATGATCACGACGGTGATGCTGTACACAGTCATCATGTAGAAGATGCCGGACATGATGATGAGGAAGATGCCGGAGTAGACGAAGGGCATGATCATGAAGATCTAGATGTCGGAGGAGCAGATGAAGATGGACCATCGATGGGCTGGGTGCAGGACCCTCATATTCAAGAGCTGCTTCTCAAGAAGACGGATAACGCAAGAGCTGCCGCCCGAGAGAAAGCCAAGCTGGATCAACTGGAGATAGACGCAGTTACTCCATTGTATGAAGGACGCAGACCCGAGGATACCCGCCTGAAAGTAACACTCATGGCTTTGGAGATGAAGGTAAAACACAAAATGACCGACGCATGCTTCGACGAGAACATGTCATTCTGGCACGAACGTCTTCCCAAGGGGAACAAGTGCCCGACCAGTTTCGAGGAGGCGAAGAAAGTCGTGTGTCCTCTGGATTTACCGCACGTGAAATACCATGTGTGCATGAACAATTGCATCATTTATTGGGGCGAGCACGCGGAGTCTACCATATGTCCGGTGTGCGGCGTCACTCGATACAAGAAGAGGAAGAAAGCTCCTCGAAAAGTGGTGTGGTACTTTCCGATCACTCCTCGTCTGTAGCGGTATTTCGCGGACCCTAAGGTAGCAAAGCTCCTGCGTTGGCACGCGGATAGGGAGGAGAAGAAGCGAGAAGATGACGCAAATGATCCGGAGATAAATAAAAAAGAAAAGATGCTGAGTCACCCTAAGGATGGGAGCCAGTGGAAAGCGTTGAACTTCGAACACCCAGAATTTGGGAAGGATCCAAGGAACATCGTGCTGGGCGCGAGCACCGATGGAGTCAATCTGTTTGGCAGCTAGAGAAGCACACATAGCACCTGGCCTGTGTTTGTGTGGATGTACAACCTTCCCCCTTGGTTGTGCATGAAGAGGAAGTACATTCACATGAGTATGCTAATTGAAGGGCCGAAACAACCAGGGAATGACATCAATATGTATCTGGGGCTGCTGAAAGAGGAGCTAGACACGCTGTGGAAAATGCCAGCCAATACGTGGGACGCCGCAGAGAAAGAATATTTCCCTATGAGAGCCGCATTGCTCACAATGGTGCATGACTATCTCGGTTACGGATATCTCGCGGGGCAGGTGGTCCACGGACTTTCTGGATGCGTCTGGTGCATGGATGACACAACGTATCGCCAGCTAGATAGAGATCCCGGGTCTTCGAAAACCGTGTTCATGGGACATCGAAGGTGGCTTCACGATGATGACCCGTGGAAGAAACGCAAGGATCTGTTCGATGGTGAAACCGAACTCCGAAGACGCCCGCGTACGAGGAGCGGCGAGGAAATAGACGGGCTGTTGAAAAATTGGAAAGATTGCCCACTGCCGGGAAAGAAGCAAAAGGCGCCAGAGCCGGGAAAGAAGCGAAAGGCGACATAGCCGCTGCTGAAGGTATGGAAAACGAGGTCTGTTTTCTGGGACTTGCCATACTGGAAGATCCACCGTATGCCTCACAGCCTTGATGCCATGCATATCACGAAGAATGTGTGCGAGAGTCTGCTTGGTACCCTGCTCAACATGCCAGAGAGGACCAAAGATGGGCTGAGAGCAAGGGCAGACTTGAAATCAATGGGCATCAGGCAGGAGCTTCACGCTAATGATGATGATGATGATGATGAGGCGAAGCAGGACATAGAAAGTCGTCGCAAAGGCAAAAAGGCCAAGAAGACCGGAAATGACTACCCTCCCGCGTGCTTCACTCTAAGTCAGGAGGAGATCGAGCAGTTTTTCACCTGCCTCGTAGGAGTAAAACTTCCTTACGGTTACGCGGGGAAGATAAGCAGATACCTAGACCCAGCGAAGCTGAAGTTCAGCAGAATGAAGTCTCACAACTGTCACGTGCTGATGACGCAGATACTTCCAGTTGCAATCCGTGGGATCATGGACGCGCATGTCCGTGAAACGCTATTTGTCCTATGCAACTTTTTTGACGTCATCTCTCAGAAGTCAGTTGGCGTGAGGCAACTCAGAAGGCTACAGGAAGAGATCGTGGTGATACTATGTGAGCTTGAGATGTACTTCCCGCCCGAATTCTTCGATGTTATGGTGCATCTGCTGGTCCATATCGTGGAGGATATCATCCAACTCGGGTCGACGTTCCTGCACAGCATGATGCCGTTCGAAAGGATGAATGGTGTCATCAAAGGATACGTTCGCAACATGTCACGTTCAGAGGGAAGTATAGCCAGGGGCTTTGTGGCCGAAGAGTGCATCTCCTACTGCACGAATTATCTAGGCATCAAGAACCCCGTTGGTCTTCCCGTCAACAGGCACCTCGGCAGGCTCGCTGGATGGGGTCACCGTGAGGGTCGCCGCGAAATGCATGTCGACTTCGAGGGTCGACTCGCCGACTTTGAAAGAGCAAACCTAGTCGCGCTACAACACATAGACGTGGTCGATCCTTGGGTGGTGGAGCACAAAACCTTTATTGAGAAGACGTACAATGATCAAGGCCAACAGAGGATGGACGGAGATATAATCAAAGAGCACAACTCATGTTTCACGCGTTGGTTCAAGCAGAAGCTTCTGTCGTACCCTTTACATGAGGATTCTTCCATGGAAGAACAACTCATATTCGCCTTGTCATAGGGCGCTGAGCACAACCTGATGACCTGTCAGGCGTACGATATCAACGGCTACACATTCTACACCGAGGACAAGGACATGAAGAGCGATGGTTATCAGAACTCCAGGGTAACGATGGAATCCTACACTGGTAACGACAAGGACAGATACTACGGAAGGATCGAGGAGATCTGGGAGCTGAGCTACGCTGGAGAGAAGGTCCCGATGTTCCGTGTCAGATGGGCCAAGAGCGTCCTAAAAGAAGACCGGTATTTCACCACCATGGTTATACCCGAAGCCAAATCCAAGACCGCGGGCGCAAACGTCACCGCGAAAAATGAGCCATGGGTACTGGCTTCCCAAGTGGACCAATGCTTCTTCATTACCGACCCGTCAAAGCCCAGTCGTGTTGTCGTGAGGAGAGGCAAAAGGAAGATCATCGGAATGGATCGAGTAGCCAATGAGCAAGACTTCGACAAGTACGGTGACCCGAAGATCGAACATGACGACGACGATGAAGTAGCAGCATACACCACAAGAAGAAGCAGGACCACCCTACCTAAAGGACGTCTGTTCCACAAAAGAACTCCATTTGTGAAAAAGAAGGGTAAGAAGATTATGAACAGATAGCTAGCTAAGATTGATTGTATTTAAATCGTAGTCTTCATTTCTCAGTTGTATTTCATGGGCACTTTTAGATATCATGAATATTTTTAAATTTCATGGGCACTTTTTGAATTCATGAATATTTTTTCAAATTTGATGATATTTTTTCATATTCAATATGATAAAATATTGAATATTCATGAGGACACTCGATCTTGATCCCCCTCCATCTCGATCTCGATCCCACCCGCACCCTCCCTCGCTAGCTCCACCGCCGCCGACGACCCACCGCACCCTCCCCCGCTCCACCACCGCCGCCGACGACCCCCCGCACCCTCCCCCGCTCCACCACCGCCGACGAGCACCCCCCGCACCCTCCCCCGCTCCACCACCGCCGACGAGCACCCCCCGCACCCTCCCCCGCTCCCTGGTGAGCTCCGCCTCCTCTCCCCTCTTCATTTTTTAAAAAATAATAATAAAAAAGTGTAGACTACAATTGTTGTTAAACAACAATTATTACTGTTTTTATAAAAAAATATTACTGTTTCATATTCATATTCATTTTCTAAAAAATTATTACATGCAACAAAAAAATTACTTATGGCGCACCTCTAGCTGGTGCGCCATTGCTATATATAAAAAAAGATTACTAATGGCGCACCTCTGCCTGGTGCGCCATTGCTATGTAAAAAAAGATTACTAATGGCGCACCTCTGCCTGGTGCGCCATTGCTATGTAAAAAAAGATTACTAATGGCGCACCGACCGCGGGTGCGCCATTAGTAAGACTCCCCCCTAGCTAATTCCCTCCCTCTCGCCAGATCCCCTTCGTCCCTCTCCCTCGCCCCCTAGCTAATTCCCCCCGCTGCCCCGACCCACGCCGCTGCCGCCCCCGCGCCTCCTCGAGCCGAGCGCCGCCTCCCTCGTCGTCCCCCCTCTGCCTGCGCCCGCGCCCTCGACGTCCTCCCGCCCAAGCGCCCCCTCCCCCCACAACCCCGCCTGCGTCAACCTCGTGCTCGCCATCCAACACCGCGCGGCCTACCCAGGAGGACCGCTGTTGTCTACCTCTTCGACTACGAGGACCCGGACGAGCTCGGACGCCCTCGAGCCATCCCTTCGACGCCCGCCGATTTCCTCCGCCTCGGCCACCATCGCCACCGCTCGACGCCGAATTCGCGCCGCCTCGACTAGCTCCAGCTACCCCGAGTCGCCCTCGACCTCCCCAGTGAGCACCCGAGCCGCTTCCCCCTCTTCCCCCTCTTGATTTCCTTGTGATGTGTTCTAGGGTTAGGGGCTGGAGAATTTTGGTCAAGAAAAGGGGTTGGAGAATTAAGTAGCTAGGGTTGGGGAATTAAGTAGCTAAGGAGATTATGTTTAGAGCATCAATGATGGGTGTTGATATACCTCTGGATAATTTTGATTTTATTCATGTTCTCAAGGAATTGGAATTATCTAGGGAACAAATTAGTAAGAAAACTGAACACTGTTTAGATATTCATGACTCGAATGGAAATGTCGCCTCCCTGTGTCTAAGTTGGCATGATACTGTAGTGGAAGAGGAGGAGAAATTTACTGTAGTTTCTAGAAGAAAGAAAAAGTCTCCTGCTAAGAGAAATGTCACTATTTCTTCTCTTACCTCCTCTTCTATACCTTGTACTAGAGGTCAGCAAAAGAATACCAGTTCTACCTTGCCCCCTAGTAGATCTGGATACTATTTCTGTTAGGAGATAGTGTTATATTAAGATGCATATATTGTTATGTTACGCAAAAACTTGAGCTACTATCAAAAACTTGAGATACTATCAAAAAATTCAGTTAGGTACAGTTAGGAGCTACTGTCAAAAACTTGAGCTACTGTCAAAAAAAATCAGTTAGGTATAGTTAGCATCATGTAAGAAAATGGCAAAAATTTCAGTTAACTGTTATGGACAATTGTCAATTTTCTGTAATGATGATGGAACATCATAAAGCATTATACTCCAGTGTATATGAAGGATACAAAAAATTTAGCAACTTCTCTGATTTTATAAAGTTGTTCTTATATGGGTGAAACCTCACTTGTTTTTAGGCTAGTGCAGGGTGTTGCTTTATTCTGTCATCATTTGTAACTATGTCACAAATAAATTGTTCCTTCTTCTGTATTTGAAGTAATGACTGTTCATAAGCTGAGGCATGGATTAAGCTGTTTCTTTGCTGTACCATTATATCTGGATGATTTTTTGTTTGGTGACCTATTATATCTGGAATGGAAGCTCACATAAGTTGAGCTGATTTTTTTCCATATGAAAGCAGAGGACCATATGGTTTGTGGCTGGGTTTTGTCTCCGACCATTGTGTCGTGATGAATTTGCAGGTACCCCGAGAGGCCCTTGAGTTTGCTGGAATGTCGATTAACTTCCGTTTCGGCAAATTCGGGTACTCCATATGTCCTATTTTCAGCAAAGGTCATGCTGAAATTTTCCGTGAATTTTAGCATGACTTTGCGAAAAATAGGACATATGGGGTACTTGCGACTAATTCATGGGCCGGGGTATCTTAGTACTTAGTTAAGTAGGATCAACTGCCCCGCCATTCTTGCTGCATTAAACCATAGGTGGCAATAGAGCCAAGTGATTAGGCCTAACTTAGAATTCTCCTTAGCATCGAGAAACCCTAGATGATAAACCCAACATAGGTGGCAATAGAGCCAAGTGATTAGTGCCAAGTGATTAGGCCCAACCTAGGGTGCCTCGGCATCGATAAATCCTAAATGATGAAAACTTAACTTGGCTTCTATAGGGTGCCTCGGTGTCGATGAGAACCTAAATGATGTACGCTTAGGCTTTTAGGGTGCCTCGGCGTCGACAAACCCTAAATGATAAAAGCTTAGCTTTTAGGATGCATCGGTGTCGACAAACCCTAAATGATGAGACCATGATCTTGTTCCTTGACAATAACCAACTTTTTGACCAAACTTTTTCCTATTTAGAGGAAAACATGGCCCATAACGATGAGGCCGGTGGTTCGGGCGGCAAGCAATTCTGGGAGCTGTCCTAGGAGTTGGAGGAAGAACCTCGCCGCTATGAGGACGCCGTGGAAGACACCAATCCTGACTACACAACCCCTAGTGGCGTCAGGGAAGACACCACTGATGATGGCGCCGCGGATGCCACCATTGATGATGGCGGCGCACGCACAGATGGCGGCCAACCGAAGAGGCAACGGAAGGACCGGCGCCCGAACATGCTCGGCACCATCAGGGAGGAATTTACTGAAGTGAACTCCGACGGGCATCCGACGGCGCCCAAACACGTAGTCAAGGGGTACTCGATTCAGCTCAGGTGCATTCTCTGGAGCACCGCCTCGATCAACACCGAGAACCTAAGGCATAAGGACCGAGGGAATTTGCGCAGCATCCTCTTCATGAAGCTGCATGAACGATACAAGTTCCCCGCTGAGTTCACAAACACACGCCTCTCAGGTAATAAAGTGAACGGTGCCGCCCTCACGATGATGAGCACGGCCCTGTCTACTTGGAAAAGCACGGTGAAGGCAATGATTGACAAAGGTGATAGTTATGAGAAGGTCAAGGCGAAATATCCTTTGATTAGCGAAGATGACTACATGGAGTTCAAGATCAAGTGCAAGAGCCCCGCAACCTCCGAATCAAGTCAGTGGGGGAAAGAAATGCGGCAGTTGAACATAGGGGTCCACCAACTCGGTCCCGGCGGTTATAGAGTGGCGGAGCCTGTATGGGACAAGGAGGACGCGGAGCGTGCCGAGCAAGGCCTACCGCCCCGCTTCGAGAAATACAGAGACAAGCAGACCAGGAACTTTCTCAGGGCCCGGTACAAGGAGGACCCGGTAACAGAGGATCTTACCACGGATCCGAAGACCAAGTAGCTTGAGCTTGTTCTGGTAAGGAATACACTCCCGTGTAATTAGCTCCATATGGTTGCATTCTAATTAATACCCAATATTTCTAAATGGTACACGTTCCTTCCGCAGGATAAAGAAAGCAGTAGTGTGGGGTCGTCTCAGAGCTACCCTTTCGACACCCCTTTGAATAGGGCGTTGAACGTAATGAAAAACAGGGATAAGCTCGATAAGCCGATGTCAGCTGGTCGTGTGGCCGGCAAAGCTTTGTCCACAAAATGGTCGTCATACTATGCCGCTGGTGGGCAAAAGGAGAAAAAGACCAGCTCGGAAAGCCAGTCGCGCGAGGTTGAAGCACTCAACGCGCAAGTGGCGCGGATTCCGGAGATAGTCCAAGAGCAAGTGCAACAACAACTGGGATCGACGCTCACCGGCATTATGCCTACCTTGATTCATGGGATAACGACATGGATTGCGGGTGGCCAACAGGGGCCGCCCCCGATTCCCAGCTTCACGGCCAGCAACTCGCACAACGCGCAGGCGGCGCCATTGGTGTCTCCGGCGGCGGCGGCATTGGTGTCTACGGCGGCGGCGCCATTGGTGTCTCCGGCGGTGGCGGTATTGGTGTCTACAGCGGCGGAGCCATTGGTGTCTCTGGTGGCGGAGCCATTGGTGTCTCCGGCGGCGGCGGTATTGGTGTCTCTGACACCGGCATTGGAGCTTAATGCACCCGGGTGTACGCCGGCCGGCACCTCGCCAGCAAGCGGCCCCTCCATCAGTTGCATGCCCGCCGTTGGTGGTGCCTCGACATTAGCCGAGCTCGACGGCATCACGGTAACTAAGCCTCTCGACCGAGGACTTCATCTCCTTGCCTTTGACTGGGCATCCCTGACGCCGTACATGTTTTCGCAGGGCACCGCCGACGTTCCTTGCACTCTCCTGCACTTCATGGCCGGCGAGTTGGTCGATGTCGCCAAGGGCAGAATTGTTTAACCGGGCAACCCCGTGTTCCACGGTAATCCGATGCCACCCACAATGTATAGGGTTGAAGTGGTTCGGGTGCTGCCAGGCTGCGACGAGCTATTACCTCCGATTCGACCCGCTGGGGCCGACGAAGAAGATGAGATGACCCTCAGCGCCTGTGTAAGTTGGCCCCTACTTTGGCCGAAGAGCCAGATTCATTTGGGGGCGGGGGACACCACCCCACAGACAAGACCGCCAGTCGTGCCGGCGCCAAGCCATGGCAAGAACGCCGCAACGCTACCGGACATGCCGGACATCCCTATGGCACAGGATCCGGACATGCATATGGCACAGGATCCGGACGACGACGACAACGATGATGGTACATTTACCAACGTCGATAAGTACTTTGCCGAACATGGGTACGGTGACGAGTTCTGCGGGCCTCCTTCTCAAGAACCCAAACAAGACGACCGCGATCTAGCTGGTATGGCGGAGAAACCCAATTGCAACAGGCATCATCTGGCGTTCAGTTCTCAGGAGACGCCTCCAGCTGCCGCCTTCACCGAGCCTCAGGTAGCGGAGGTGCCAAATATTATCAGCCCCAACACGCTCAAGAAGGCGGTCTGTGAGCAGAACTCGGTCCCATTACAGCAGATCAAGAAGAAGGGCCGGAAACGGCAGACTAAAAAGGGCGCCGGTGCGAGCCAGCCGGCATCGAGTATGATCCGTGCTCAGGACGGGCCACCTTCACCTAAGGATATCTCGAGGAGGGTGCATGTGGCAGGTAGGGCGATGCTACCGACAAATATGCTCAATGCTGCAACCGGTGCTATGCGGAGTCTGCATGACAGTGTTCTTTCTTTGGAGAAGCGGCGTCTCAGAGAGAATGATGTGGCATACCCGGTTTTCGTGGCCAAGGTGCCAGAGGGCAAGGGCTTTGTGGATGGCGCCATCGGGGGTACGATCGTCCTGCGGTTTGATGACATCTTTGCTATGTTCAACCTTCATCTGCTGCACTACACCTTCGTTCGACTATTTTTGCTGAGTATGGAGATGCGGATCATTAGAGACAAGACCCCGGACATCGTGATCGTCGACCCCTTCTACATGCGTGCCAAGCTCTTGAGCAGCGCTGGGGACCGCCAAGTCGCGAGTTCACATCTCGAAGATGTCATTCTGGCAAACCCAGATAAGGATAACTTCCTTGTGGCTTACTTTCCCGAGTAAGTCATCCCTTAACCGCCCCGTAACATATGATTTCTTAGATTTCAATCGTTCTTTCTTTCTAACATTCCGTGTCTGTGCAGTGACACACATTGCACACTCATCCTCTTAAGCCCGAAATATTCCATGGCCACGTATTTTGACCCGAACCATAACTCCAAGATAGACTACACAAATATCAAGAAAGTTCTTGATGATGTTCTCCCCGGCTACGCCAAATCTAGAGGCACCTTCACCAGGGCAGTTCGTAAGTACGGCAAGCACGTGTTCGCCCACAATACGACGTTCTGCTGCGTCAATCAGCCTCCTGGCGGTTAGAAGGATGCCTACTACGCCCTCCATCACATGCGGGCGATCGTAAGGGACCATCATCACCTTCTGCTACCAAATAATCTCAACGATTGGGCCGCGAGCTTGTCAGCAATCCAGGACACGGACATCAGACAAGAATTCTTTCGCATCCAGTTGGAGTTTGCGGACATCATCCATCAAGATGTCCTTCATACCTCGGGGCAGTTCTTCCTCAGATATCAACCGTCCAACATTGAGATAGACGGAATGCTACAAATGCAAGCTGACAACGCCCGCGATTTCATGACCATCACGACAGACGGCGGCTTCATCCACGCTCATGTCCATGAGTCGAGTCGAAATTAGTGATGTGTAGTTCTGAAGCATTGATTGGCTCATGTTGTAACTAAACTTTAATGAATTGTATGTCTCTTTGGTTTGGATAGTCGTTCAACTTAGATGTAATCGATGCTATTTATTAGTAGGACCATGAATCATGCTATTAATGTCTTGCTTTTCTCTTCCGATCCTTTTGTTGCATACTTATATATTCTGATGTATGTATTGTCTGTTGTTTGGCTTGTGCATAGAGATGCCGTCGTATGTCGTGTACAAGGGTAAGGTTCCCGGTGTCTACGACGACTGGGAGGACTGTCGGAGACAGGTTCACCATTTCAGCGGTAACAGTTACAAAGGGTACACCACTAGGGCAGAGGCGGAATCTAGATACGCCCGCTATCTAGCGGGAGAGAGGAGGGAGCGTTGGAGGACCGGATGAAGACCAGTTTCATCGCAATGATGCTCATTGTGATGACCGCAGCTCTCTTCTATGTGATGGCAGTTTAGATGATCGATATCGACTTGTAATGTGAAGACAAACTCGATACTCACGGTCTTGAGACTTGTAATGTTTATCTTTGTTCGGTCTTTTAAATTCGGAGACTAATATGATGAATTGTATTCGGAGACTAATCCTCTATTGTATTCGATGAATCTACTGTTGCTATGTGCTACTGTCTATATTCTGTCAAATAATATATTTTGTAACATGTGCAAAAATCAGAAAAGTAAAAAAAATAAAACATAATATTCATATTAATGGTGCATCACTACAGAGTGGGCCATTAGTATGCCAAAGTATACTAATGGCGCATCACCAAAGAGTGCGCCATTAGTATGCCAAGTATACTAATGGCGCATCCATTCGCAGTGCGCCACTAGTGTGCCAAAGCACATGGTTAAATATGGCCCCTGGGAGGCATACTAATGGCGCATGGTGTTTTATACTAATGGCGCACTGGGTGGTGCGCCATTAGTATACCAGATACTAATGGCGCACCAGTGGTGCATCATTAGTAATAACTACTAGTGGCGTGATACTAATGGCGCACCAGTGATGCGCCATTAGTAGGCAAAACTGGTGCGCCATTAGTAGGCCTTTTCCTAGTAGTGACGTGCTTCGATTGTAGAACTACCAATGCTATCACCGTTCGCTATAGGTATCCCATTCCACACCTAGATGATATGCTTGATGAACTTAGTGGTGCCACTATATTTTTCAAAATTGATCTTAAGAGTGGTTACTACCAAATCCACATACAAGAGGGTGATGAATGGAAAACCGCTTTCAAAACCAAGTTTTGCTTGTATGAGTGGTTAGTCATGCCTATGGGTCTCTCGGAAGCACCGGGCACTTTTATGCGTCCTATGAATCATGTCTTTTGCCCTTACATTGGTATATTTGTTGTGGTCTACTTTGATGATATCCTTGTTTTTAGCAAGTCTCTCAAAGAACATGTTGTTGGGGAACGTAGTAATTTCAAAAAATTTCCTACGCACACGCAAGATCATGGTGATGCACAGCAACGAGAGGGGAGAGTCTTGTCTACGTACCCTCGTAGACCGGAAGCGGAAGCGTTATAACAACGTGGTTGATGTAGTCGTACGTCTTCATGGCCCGACCGATCAAGCACCGAAACTACGGCACCTCCGAGTTTTTGCACACGTTCAGCTCGATGACGATCCCCGGACTCCGATCCAGCAAAGTGTCGGGGATGACTTCCGTTAGCACGACGGCGTGGTGACGATCTTGATGTTCTACTGTCACAGGGCTTCGCCTAAGCACCGCTACAATATTATCGAGGATTATGGTGGAGGGGGGCACCGCACACGGCTAAGAGATCAATGATTAATTGTTGTGTCTCTGGGGTGCCCCCTGCCCCTGTATATAAAGGAGTGGAGGAGGGGCCGGCCAAGGAGGGTGGCGCGCCCAAGGGGGGGGAGTCCAACTCCCACCGGGAGTAGGACTCCCCTTTTCCTATTAGGAGTAGGAGAGGGAAGGAAGAGGAAGGAGGGAGGAAGGAAAGGGGGGGGCGGCCCCTCTCCCAATTCGGATTGGGCTTGGGGGGCGCCCCCTCCCTTGCTCCTTTCCCCTCCTTTTCACTAAGGCCCAATAAGGCCCATATACCTCCCGGGGGGTTCCGATAACCTCCCGGTGATCCGGTATTGTCCCAATCTTACCCGGAACCTTTCCGGTGTCCAAATATAGTCGTCCAATATATCGATCTTTATGTCTCGACCATTTCGAGACTCCTCGTCAAGTCTGTGATCACATCCGGGACTCCGAACAATCTTTGGTACATCAAAATTCATAAACTCATAATATAACTATCATCGAAAATTTAAGCGTGCAGACCCTACGGGTTCGAGAAAAATGTAGACATGACCGAGACACGTCTCCGGTCAATAACCAATAGCGGCACCTGGATGCTCATATTGGCTCCCACATATTCTACGAAGATCTTTATCGGTCAGACCGCATAACAACATATGTTGTTCCCTTTGTCATCGGTATGTTACTTGCCCAAGATTCGATCGTCGGTATCTCAATACCTAGTTCAATCTCGTTACCGGCAAGTCTCTTTACTCGTTCCATAATACATCATCTTGCGACTAACTTATTAGTTGCATTGCTTGCAAGGCTTAAGTGATGTGTATTATCGAGAGGGCCCAGAGATACCTCTCCGGCAATCGGAGCGACAAATCCTAATCTCGAAATACGCCAACCCAACATGTACCTTTGGAGACACCTGTAGAGAACCTTTATAATCACCCAGTTATGTTGTGACGTTTGGTAGCACACAAAGTGTTCCTCCGGTAAATGGGAGTTGCATAATCTCATAGTCATAGGAACATGTATAAGTCATGAAGAAAGCAATAGCAACATACTAAACGGTCGGGTGCTAAGCTAATGGAATGGGTCATGTCAATCACATCATTCTCTTAATGATGTGATCCCGTTAATCAAATGACAACTCATGTCTGTGGTTAGGAAACATAACCATCTTCGATTAATGAGCTAGTCAAGTAGAGGCATAATAGTGACACTTTGTTTGTCCATGTATTCACACAAGTATTACGTTTCCGGTTAATACAATTCTAGCATGAATAATAAACATTTATCATGATATAAGGAAATAAATAATAACTTTATTATTGCCTCTAGGGCATATTTCCTTCAGTCTCCCACTTGCACTAGAGTCAATAATCTAGTTCACATCGCCATGTGATTTAACACCAATAGTTCACATCACCAGAGGTTCGGTAGTAACTTGATCTGAAGTTCTATGATCATCATCATTAACTTCCTCACTAATTGGTTTAGGTGTCACAGAAACCGGTTTCTGTGATGTACTACTTTCCAATAAGGGAGCAGGTACACTTACCTCATCAAGTTCTACTTTCCTCCCACTCACTTCTTTCGAGAGAAACAACTTCTCTAGAAAGGATCCATTTTTAGCAACGAATATCTTTCCTTCGGATCTGTGATAGAATGTGTACCCAACAGTCTCCTTTGGGTATCCTATGAAAACACATTTCTCCGATTTGGGTTCGAGCTTATCAGGTTGAAGCTTTTTCACATAAGCATCACAACCCCAAACTTTAAGAAATGACAACTTTGGTTTCTTGCCAAACCATAGTTCATAAGGTGTCGTCTCAACGGATGTTGATGGTGCCCTATTTAACGTGAATGCGGCCGTCTCTAAAGCATAACCCCAAAACGATAGCGGTAAATCTGTAAGAGACATCATAGATCGCACCATATCAAGTAAAGTACGATTACGACGTTCGGACACACCATTACGTTGTGGTGTTCCGGGTGGCGTGAGCTGTGAAACTATTCTGCATTGTTTCAAATGAAGACCAAACTCGTAACTCAAATATTCTCCTCCACGATCATATCGTAGAAACTTTATTTTCTTGTTACGATGATTTTCAACTTCACTCTGAAATTCTTTGAACTTTTCAAATGTTTCAGACTTATGCTTCATTAAGTAGATATACCCATATCTGCTTAAATCATCTGTGAAGGTGAGAAAATAACGATATCCGCCACGAGCCTCAACATTCATCGGACCACATACATCTGTATGTATGATTTCCAACAAATATGTTGCTCTCTCCATAGTATCGGAGAATGGTGTTTTAGTCATCTTGCCCATGAGGCACGGTTCGCAGGTACCAAGTGATTCATAAGCAAGTGGTTCCAAAAGTCCATCAGTATGGAGTTTCTTCATGCGCTTTACACCGATATGACCTAAACGGCAGTGCCACATATAAGTTGCACTATCATTATCAACTCTGCATCTTTTGGCTTCAACATTATGAATATGTGTATCACTACTATCGAGATTCATCAAAAATAGACCACTCTTCAAGGGTGCATGACCATAAAAGATATTACTCATATAAATAGAACAACCATTATTCTCTGATTTAAATGAATAACCGTCTCGCATCAAACAAGATCCAGATATAATGTTCATGCTCAACGGTGGCACCAAATAACATTTATTTAGGTCTAAAACTAATCCCGAAGGTAGATGTAGAGGTAGCGTGCCGACCGCGATCACATCGACTTTGGAACCATTTCCCACGCGCATCGTCACCTCGTCCTTTGCTAGTGTTCGCTTAATCCGTAGTCCCTGTTTTGAGTTGCAAATATTAGCAACAGAACCAGTATCAAATACCCAGGTGCTACTGCGAGCTCTAGTAAGGTACACATCAATAACATGTATATCACATATACCTTTGTTCACCTTGCCATCCTTCTTATCCGCCAAATACTTGGGACAATTCCGCTTCCAGTGTCCAGTCTGCTTGCAGTAGAAGCACTCAGTTTCAGGCTTAGGTCCAGATTTGGGTTTCTTCTCCTGAGCAGCAACTTGTTTGTTGTTCTTCTTGAAGTTGCCCTTCTTCTTCCCTTTGCCCTTTTTCTTGAAACTGGCGGTCTTATTGACCATCAACACTTGATGCTCCTTCTTGATTTCTACCTCCGCAGCCTTTAGCATTGCGAAGAGCTCGGGAATCGTCTTGTTCATCCCGTGCATGTTATAGTTCATCACGAAGCTCTTGTAGCTTGGTGGCAGTGATTGAAGAACTCAGTCAATGACACTATCAACAGGAAGATTAACTCCCAGTTGAGTCAAGTGATTATGATACCCAGACATTTTGAGTATATGTTCACTGACAGAACTATTCTCCTCCATCTTGCAGCTATAGAACTTATTGGAGACTTCATATCTCTCAATCCGGGCATTTGCTTGAAATATTAACTTCAACTCCTGAAACATCTCATATGCTCCATGACGTTCAAAACGTCGTTGAAGACCCGGTTCTAAGCCGTAAAGCATGGCACACTGAACTATCGAGTAGTCATCAGCTTTGCTCTGCCAGACGTTCATAACATCTGGTGTTGCTCCTGCAGAGGCTTGGCACTTAGTGGTGCTTCCAGGACGTAACTCTTCTGTGCAGCAATGAGGATAATCCTCAAGTTACGGACCTAGTCCGTGTAATTGCTACCATCATCTTTCAACTTTGCTTTCTCAAGGAACGCATTAAAATTCAACGGAACAACAGCACGGGCCATCTATCTACAATCAACATGAACAAGCAAGATACTATCAGGTACTAAGTTCATGATAAATTTAAGTTCAATTAATCATATTACTTAAGAACTCCCACTTAGAAAAACATCCCTCTAATCTTCTAAGTGATCACGTGATCCAAATCAACTAAACCATCACCGATCATCACGTGAAATGGAGTAGTTTTCAATGGTGAACATCAATATGTTGATCATATCTACTATATGATTCACGCTCGACCTTTCGGTCTCAGTGTTCCGATGCCATATCTGCATATGCTAGGCTCGTAAAGTTTAACCTGAGTATTCTGCGTGTGCAAAATTGGCTTGCACCCGTTGTAGATGGACGTAGAGCTTATCACACCCGATCGTCACGTGGTGTCTGGGCACGACGAACTTTGGCAACGGTGCATACTCAGGGAGAACACTTTTATCTTGAAATTTAGTGAGAGATCATCTTATAATGCTACCGTCAATCAAAGCAAGATAAGATGCATAAAAGATAAACATCACATGCAATCAATATAAGTGATATGATATGGCCATCATCATCTTGTGCTTGTGATCTCCATCTCCGAAGCACCGTCATGATCACCATCGTCACCGGCGCGACACCTTGATCTCCATCGTAGCATCATTGTCGTCTCGCCAATCTTATGCTTCCACGACTATCGCTACCGCTTAGTGATAAAGTAAAGCATTACAGCGCGATTGCATTGCATACAATAAAGCGACAACCATATGGCTCCTGCCAGTTGCCGATAACTCGGTTACAGAACATGATCATCTCATACAATAAAATTTAGCATCATGTCTTGACCATATCACATCACAACATGCCCTGCAAAAACAAGTTAGACGTCCTCCACTTTGTTGTTGCAAGTTTTACGTGGCTGCTACGGGCTTAAGCAAGAACCAATCTTACCTACGCATCAAAACCACAACGATAGTTTGTCAAGTTGGTGCCGTTTTAACCTTCGCAAGGACCGGGCGTAGCCACACTCGGTTCAACTAAAGTTGGAGAAACTGACACCCGCCAGCCACCTGTGTGCAAAGCACGGCGGTAGAACCAGTCTCGCGTAAGCGTACGCGTAATGTCGGTCCGGGCCGCTTCATCCAACAACACCGCCGAACCAAAGTATGACATGCTGGTAAGCAGTATGACTTATATCGCCCACAACTCACTTGTGTTCTACTTGTGCATATAACATCAAACCATAAAACCTAGGCTCGGATGCCACTGTTGGGGAACGTAGTAATTTCAAAAAATTTCCTACACACACGCAAGATCATGGTGATGCATAGCAACGAGAGGGGAGAGTGTTGTCTACGTACCCTCGTAGACCGAAGCGGAAGCGTTGATGCAACGTAGAGGAAGTAGTCGTACGTCTTCCCGGTCCAACCGATCCAAGCACCGTTACTCCGGTACCTCCGAGTTCTTGGCTGTAGGACCTTGAAGTAGATGTGTCTAGAGGGGGGTGATTAGACACTTCATGCCAAAGTTGCAATTTTTAAGCTTTTTCGGTTTGAGTGGAGTTTAAGCATAATTTCAGCACTCACAATACATATCAAGCAAGTATGCAAAGTGTATATAGGCAGCAGAAAGTAAAGCATGCAACTTGCAAGAATGTAAAGGGAAGGGTTTGGAGAATTCAAACGCAATCGGAGACACGGATGTTTTTCCCGGGGTTCGGATAGGTGGTGCTATCCTACATCCACGTTGATGGAGACTTCAACCCACGAAGGGTAACGGTTGCGCGAGTCCATGGAGGGCTCCACCCACGAAGGGTCCACGAAGAAGCAACCTTGTCTATCCCACCATGGCCATCACCCATGAAGGACTTGCCTCACTAGCGGTAGATCTTCATGAATTAGGCGATCTCCTTGCCCTTACAAACTCCTTGGTTCAACTCCACAATCTTGTCGGAGGCTCCCAAGTGACACCTAGCCAATCTAGGAGACACCACTCTCCAAGAAGTAACAAATGGTGTGTTGATGATGAACTCCTTGCTCTTGTGCTTCAAATGATAGTCTCCCCAACACTCAACTCTCTCTCATAGGATTTGGATTTGGTGGAAAGAAGATTTGAGTGGAAAGCAACTTGGGGAAGGCTAGAGATCAAGATTCATATGGTAGGAATGGAATATCTTGGCCTCAACACATGAGTAGGTAGTTCTCTCTCAGAAATAGGATGCTGGAAGTGTAGGTTTAGTCTGATGGCTCTCTCCACGAGTGAAGAGGAGGTGGAGGGGTATTTATAGCCTCCACACAAAATCCAACCGTTACACACAATTTACCAATCTCGATGGGACTGAATCAGAAAACTCGGTCGGACCGAAATGGTAAACCTAGTGACCGTTATGAATTTCGGTGGGACCGATTGGAACAACTCGGTGGGACCGATGTGCTAGGGTTAGGGAAAATCCAAAACTCGGTTTGACCGATTACTCAAACTCGGTGGGACCGATTTGGGTAATAAGCAAAACAGAGAGTTGGCCAAGCAAACTCGGTGGGACCGGTTGCATATGTCGGTGGGACCGAGAGTAATGCAGTAGGTAACAGAGAGTTTGCAAGCCCATCTCGGTGAGACCGAGATCCCATCGGTGAGACCGAACTGATTAGGGTTTGGCAGTGGCTATGACATGTGAAACTCGGTGGCGCCAGGTTGAAAGAATCGGTATGACCGAGTTTGAATTAGGGTTTAGGTCATTTGTGGATATGGGAAAGTAGCTGAGGATTTTGGAGCATATCATTAAGCACATAGAGCAAGAGGCTCATTAAGCAACACCTCATCCCTCCTTGATAGTATTGGCTTTTCCTAAAGACTCAATGTGATCTTGGATCACTAAAACATAAAATGAAGAGTCTTGAACTTTTGAGCTTGAGCCAATCCTTTGTCATTAGTGTCTTGGAGACCTTCCCACACCTTTTAGTCCATGCCACTCCATTGTTGAACTTATCTGAAACATACTAGGTGAAAACATTAGTCCAACAGGAGATATGTTGTCATCAATTATCAAAACCACCTAGGGAGCACTTGTGCTTTCAATCTCCCCCTTTTTGGTAATTGATGGCAACATACATCAAAGCTTTAAATAAAGATACAAAGAATAGTAAGTAAAGCTTTGGAAGAACATGTAACAAACATAGGCTCCCCCTACATGTATGCAATCATGTGAATATAAAATATAGAAGCATGTGAGAGCATAATCATGACAGAGTAGGCAATGTGTTACATGTATCTTGGCCATATGCATCAGAGCAAAAGATTATTAAGGAAAATACCTTCATGCTCATGAGTCCTTCTTGCAAACAGTATGTACATAGGCAAGAATTCCTCATACTCATGATTTGATGCATACACTTACCTTGTAGTCTTAAGTTGGCTTAGGATGGAATGAACCTGCACAAACAAGGTTAGATAACACAGGTACATCCACTAGCCAGAGCAAACAAAAGAAACCACAAGAATACCAAGACTGGGATGACATGTAGAGAGTAAGTACTAGGTACTACATTGAATCCAACATGTCCCCAAGAATAAAGATATGCAATGAATTTGACTGATTTCTTTCCCATGGGTGTCTTGCTCCCCCTGAATCTTTCATGGGATATTGGGAGAAGATAGGGTACAGAAAATCAGAGCTGAACGATATAAATGAATATGTCTTTCCCTCTAAAAAGACATGTGACATCTCTCCTGAACATCAAGCATCTGGGATCCTTGAGTATTGTCTCTCCCCCTAGAGATCTCTTTCTCCCCCTTAATACATTATCTGGGACGTCTGGGATCCTTGAAACTTTCTCTCCCCCTTTAGTATTGTGATGTGATCTTTTTCTCCCCGAAGATAGGCTTTGATGTGATCTCTCTCCCCCCCTTTGACATCAATTTCCAAGAAGGTTTTTCTGGAATCCGTCGATTAGGGTTGGTCCTTGAGACTCAGCATAAAGCAAAGAATAAAATTGTGATGCTTGTAGAGGACAAGACTCATTGAGTGGAGCTGGAGAGTAGAAATGTAGAACAAGTGGCAAACTGTTTTTCTGACTGCAAAGTCGGTGGCACCGAGTGGCATATTTCGGTGGTACCAAAAAGATTCGGTTGGACCGAAGATTGCAGTTGGTGAAGCCGAGTTTACACAGAGAAAAACACTTGTCACCTCAGCTCACTAGACATGTAAGATCTCACAAAGATTTGCAATGAATTAAATGCAGAAAATGCAGAACAAAAACAAAAAGAAAAGAAAAGAGACTGAAAGATCTAGATGAAGTGAAAAAGATAAAGGGAACAACTACACAAGCATGAGACAAATGCAATAACACAAAGAAGGAACACAAGAGAACTTCATCTAGAGTTGGGTGGTGACATAGTCACCTATGTTAGAGTATATTGACTTAGGAGTCAAGTGAGAACACTTGATCATAGGTCATACTCATTGTTTAAGCTCAAAATGGGGTTACCATTTTTCGTTTAAGCATCTTGATGTATTCACATCTTGTTGAGTTGCTTTGACTCATGTCTCGGAGTAAAGCTTCTCTAAGATGGAACAACATACCTTGGGTGGTGGTGTGGTTCTTTCGCATGTAGTTGAACTTGTGTGGGTGCTAATGGTTGATGTAGCCCATCAAGAGTTTGGAGCACCACTTGGAGTTTGAGTTCATCTACCTACATGGATTAGTTCTAGCAAGGAAAAGCACTTGTGTATCCAAAAAAATGACATTCATGAAGCTCAACATAGGATTTGTCAAAGGATATGTTTGAATGATTTTGTGCTTCCTTGTCTTCAACCATCATTGTGTAGAGTCTTGGTGATGTAAAGATTGCTCAAGATGTGAGTGAATCGCAATCTCATGGAATTAGATTCAACCAAGCACCTACATGGGTTAGACAACATGCAAGGCACAAATATATCCAAGACATAAGATAGTCATCATAAGAGATATATCGTGGATTAGTCATAAGCTCCTGTCTTGCATGTATCCAATGGAGTTCCTACTCCAAGTTCGAAGCATCAATGATGTTCAATTCTCCTCTCAACCTGCAAAACACTTTCTCATCAAGTGGTTTAGTGAATATATCCGCTAATTGCTTATTAGTGCGAACCTGCTTAAGATCTATGTCACCCTTAGCAACATGATCTCGAATGAAATGCTGACGAACTTCAATATGCTTAGTTCGAGAATGTTGTAGAGGATTATGACCAATTTTGATAGCACTTTCATTGTCACAAAGTAGTGGAACATGTTTCACATAGATCCCATAATCTTTAAGAGTTTGGGTCATCCAAAGTAATTGAGCACAACATGAACCAGCGGCAATGTATTCCGCTTCGGTGGTGGATAAGGATGCTGAGTTTTGTTTCTTGGAGGACCAAGACACAAGGGATCTACCAAGAAATTGACAAGTACCCGAAGTTGACTTTCTATCAACCTTGTCTCCGGCATAATCCGAGTCGGAATAGCCAACAAGATCAAAAGAAGACCTCTTAGGGTACCAAATGCCAAAATTTGGTGTATGAATTAAGTATCTAACTATCCTTTTCATAGCCTTAAGATGACATTCTTTAGGGGCAGCTTGATATCTTGCACACATGCACACACTTAGCATAATATCGGGACGTGAAGCACATAGGTATAACAATGAACCAATCATAGAGCGATAAACCTTTTGATCAACCGGTTCACCATCTTTGGTCAAATCATTATGTCCACTAGTAGGCATGGGTGTAGACATACCTTTGCATTCTTGCATATTGAACTTCTTGAATAAGTCCTTGGTGTACTTTGTTTGAGAGACAAATGTACCTTCCTTAGTTTGCTTGATTTGCAAACCGAGAAAGAATTTGAGTTCACTCATCATAGACGTCTCAAACTTTTCCGACATTAGCTTTCCAAACTTTTCACTAAAGAGAGGGTTAGTTGAACCAAATATGATATCATCAACATAAATTTGGCATATAAATAGTTCTCCATTAACCCTTTTAGTAAAAAGAGTAGAATCAATTTTACCAATTTCGAAACCACTTGTAATAAGGAACTTGGTCAAGCATTTATACCATGCTCTAGGAGCTTGTTTAAGACCATAAAGAGCTTTGTGAAGTTTGTAAACATGATTAGGTTTCTTAGGATTGACAAAGCCGGGAGGTTGTTTGAAATAAACTTCCTCCTCTATTTCACCATTTAGAAAAGCACTTTTAATGTCCATTTGGTACAAGGTGATGTTATGGTGATTAGCATAGGCAAGTAAGATGCGAATGGACTCAAGTCTAGCAACGGGAGCATATGTCTCACCATAGTCCATACCTTCGACTTGTGTGTACCCTTGGGCGATGAGACGTGCTTTGTTGCGAACCACTTGTCCATCTTCATCTTGCTTGTTGCGAAACACCCATTTGGTACCAATGATGTTGTGGTTGTCGTCGGGCTTCTCAACCAATGTCCAAACTTGGTTTCTCTCAAAGTTGTGTAGTTCTTCATGCATGGCGTTTATCCAATCCGGATCTTCCAATGCTTCTTCAACCTTCATAGGTTCAATGCTAGAGATGAATGAATAGTTTTCACAAAAGTTAGCTAAACGAGTTTTTGAGCGAGTGATTCTCCCGGTTTGTATATCATTGAAGATTTGCTCGACGGGATGACCTTTGGCAATTCTTGCTCGAACTCGTGAGGGCTTTTGCTTGGGTCTTCGTTGAACATTTTCTTCATCTTGTTCTTCTTCTTGGCCTTCTTCATTGTTGACGTTGTCATTGTCTTGTCGTGGTGGAGAAGGAGGTTGTTGATGTTCGTCTTGATGCATTTCCTTGTCTTCTTCATCTTGGTGTGTCCCACTTGCGGATGCTTCCGTATCAATTCTTGGTCCACCTTGTTGTGAAGTAGAAGCCTCCACTTGGACGGATGAAGTACTCTCCTTCACCTCCGTTGGACGAACTTTGCCTATGGGCAAGTCTTGGATTGCTTCTGAAGGGTCTTTGTCTCCTACATCAATTGGTAATTTCTCTACTTGCGAGCCATTAGATTCATCAAACTTCACATCTACCGTCTCTTCAACCTTTCGGGTGAAATTGTTGTAGACACGGTAAGTGTGAGAGTTTGAGCCATAACCAAGTAGGAAACCTTCATGAGATTTAGGAGCAAACTTTGAACGACGATGCTTATCAAGAATGTAGCACTTTGAGCCGAATACTCGAAAGTATCCAACTTGGGGTTTGTTACCGGTGAGGAGCTCGTATGCCGTCTTGCCGAGTAGCTTGTGAAGATACAAGCGATTTGTTGCATGACAAGCTGTCTCAACCGCTTCTGCCCAAAAGTGCTTCGGTGTCTTGTATTCATCAAGCATTGTTCTTGCCATTTCGATGAGCGTCCGGTTCTTCCTCTCAACAACTCCATTTTGTTGAGGTGTGTACGTAGCCGAGAACTCGTGTGAAATCCCTTCTTCGTCAAGAAAGGTGTCCACATTTATGTTCTTGAACTCCATTCCGTTGTCACTCCGAACCTTCTTGATCTTCATGTCAAACTGATTTTGGGCCTTCCTAGCGAAGTTTTTGAAGATCTTCTGGACCTGCGACTTGTCATTAAGAAAGAACACCCACGTAAATCTTGAAAAATCATCAACTATAACTAGACCAAAAGAATTTCCACCGAGACTCTTGTAGGCGTTGGGACCAAAAAGATCCATATGAAGTAGCTCGAGTGGCCTCCTTGTGGTCATGATGTTCTTCATGGGATGTCTTCCTCCAACCTGTTTACCTGCTTGACAAGCACTGCAAAGTCTATCCTTATCAAATATGACATTGTTAATTCCAAGGATATGCTTTCCTTTAATAAGCTTGTCAAGATTTCTCATGCCAACGTGACCTAGTCGTCTATGCCACAACCAACCTTTTGAGGATTTAGCAATAAAGCAAGTTTTAGGTTATGCCTTTTTAGAGAAGTCGACAATGTAAAGGTCACCTTTACGCCTACCGGTAAAGACCATTTTATGATTGTCTCGATGAAACACTTGGCAATCTACCTCAGTAAATAGGACATTTAAACCAAAATCAGCAAGTCTAGATACTGAAAGTAAGTTGTAGCCGACAGATTCAACGAGCATGACATTTTGAATGGAACTATCATGTGAGATGGCCACCTTACCAAGACCAACTACTTTACCCTTTGAATTATCACCAAAGGTGACATATTTTCGAGGGTCGTCATTTTCAGCAAGCTCACGGAACATCTCCTCATCCCCGGTCATATGATCAGTACATCCACTATCAAGAACCCATTCCTTTCCTCCTGATTCATATCCCCGAAGATTTGCTGTAAGGCCAAAGTGTCTCATTGCATCATCAAGATTGAAGTCACTATCATCAGCATCATCATAGTATCCATGTTCACCATGATCTTGTGACTCATCATTTCGTAGAGAGGGTAATTCATTAGATAAATGATCATCAAAATGGTCACTTTTATGAATTCTTATAGCTTTGAATATAATATCACTAATGATTCCAACATCCCCCTTAGCTCTCTTGAGATTGGCAAGCTCAAGTAGACAATCACCAAAGTTAGGATCACTAGAGTTCATCTTACTCAAGGCAATCGATTTATGGAGAATTTTATCCAAATTTTTTAAGGAATGGTCGGGAAATCGTTCCTCAAGAAATTTCCATATAGTATAAGCACAATTAAGAGTAGGCAAACTAGCAATCAAGTTTTGGGGCAATCCTCTAATGATGAGCTCAATAGTTCTAAGATTGCGAATCATGTCAATATCTTCATCTAGGGTAGGATGCAAAGGATCAATGTGAGGTGCACAAGGGCTAGCAATATACTTGTTCAAATGATATTGGTTGAAGATTACAAGCATCTCATTTTTCCACTCATGAAAATATTCTCCATCAAGAATAGGCACTCTATGTCTAAGACTCCCTAAAGTAGACACATCCATCTTCCTCCAATGGTGATTAAACCAAGGCAATGGAGACCAAAGCTCTGATACCACTTGTAGGACCTTGAAGTAGATGTGTCTAGAGGGGGGTGATTAGACACTTCATGCCAAAGTTGCAATTTTTAAGCTTTTTCGGTTTGAGTGGAGTTTAAGCATAATTTCAGCACTCACAATACATATCAAGCAAGTATGCAAAGTGTATATAGGCAGCGGAAAGTAAAGCATGCAACTTGCAAGAATGTAAAGGGAAGGGTTTGGAGAATTCAAATGCAATCGGAGACACGGATGTTTTTCCCGTGGTTCGGATAGGTGGTGCTATCCTACATCCACGTTGATGGAGACTTCAACCCACGAAGGGTAACGGTTGCGCGAGTCCACGGAGGGCTCCACCCACGAAGGGTCCACGAAGAAGCAACCTTGTCTATCCCACCATGGCCATCGCCTACGAAGGACTTGCCTCACTAGCGGTAGATCTTCACGAATTAGGCGATCTCCTTGCCCTTACAAACTCCTTGGTTCAACTCCACAATCTTGTCGGAGGCTCCCAAGCGACACCTAGCCAATCTAGGAGACACCACTCTCCAAGAAGTAACAAATGGTGTGTTGATGATGAACTCCTTGCTCTTGTGCTTCAAATGATAGTTTCCCCAACACTCAACTCTCTCTCATAGGATTTGGATTTGGTGGAAAGAAGATTTGAGTGGAAAGCAACTTGGGGAAGGCTAGAGATCAAGATTCATATGGTAGGAGTGGAATATCTTGGCCTCAACACATGAGTAGGTAGTTCTCTCTCAGAAATAGGATGCTGGAAGTGTAGGTTTAGTCTGATGGCTCTCTCCACGAGTGAAGAGGAGGTGGAGGGGTATTTATAGCCTCCACACAAAATCCAACCGTTACACACAATTTACCAATCTCGGTGGGACCGAATCAGAAAACTCAGTCGGACCGAAATGGTAAACCTAGTGACCGTTATGAATTTCGGTGGGACCGATTGGAACAACTCGGTGGGACCGATGTGCTAGGGTTAGGGAAAATCCAAAACTCGGTTTGACCGATTACTCAAACTCGGTGGGACCGATTTGGGTAATAAGCAAAACAGAGAGTTGGCCAAGCAAACTCGGTGGGACCGGTTGCATATCTCGGTGGGACCGAGAGTAATGCAGTAGGTAACAGAGAGTTTGCAAGCCCATCTCGGTGAGACCGAGATCCCATCGGTGAGACCGAACTGATTAGGGTTTGGCAGTGGCTATGACATGTGAAACTCGGTGGCGCCGGGTTGAAAGAATCGGTATGACCGAGTTTGAATTAGGGTTTAGGTCATTTGTGGATATGGGAAAGTAGCTGAGGATTTTGGAGCATATCATTAAGCACATAGAGCAAGAGGCTCATTAAGCAACACCTCATCCCTCCTTGATAGTATTGGCTTTTCCTAAAGACTCAATGTGATCTTGGATCACTAAAACATAAAATGAAGAGTCTTGAACTTTTGAGCTTGAGCCAATCCTTTGTCCTTAGTGTCTTGGAGACCTTCCCACACCTTTTAGTCCATGCCACTCCATTGTTGAACTTATCTGAAACATACTAGGTGAAAACATTAGTCCAACAGGAGATATGTTGTCATCAATTATCAAAACCACCTAGGGAGCACTTGTGCTTTCATTGGCACACGTTCAGCTCGATGACGCTCCCTGGGCTCCGATCCAGCAAAGCTTCGGGGAGGAGTTCCGTCAGGACGACGGCGTGGTGACGATCTTGATGTTCAACCATCGCAGGGCTTCGCCTAAGCACTGCTACAATATGACCGAGGGTGTCCTAGGGTGCCCCCCTGCCCCCGTATATAAAGGAACAAGGGGGGAGGCCGGCCGGCCCTATGGGGCGCGCCAAAGGGAGGGGGAGTCCTCCTCCTAGTGGGAGTAGGACTCCCCTTTCCTAGTCCAACTAGGAAGAAAGAGGGGGAAGGAAAGAGAGGGAGAGGGAGAGGGAAAGAGGGGCCGCGCCCCCCCTCCCTAGTCCAATTCGGACTCCCCATGGGGGGGCGCCACCTCCTGGGCTGCTGCCCTCTCTCTCCCCTAAGGCCCACTAAGGCCCAATACTTGCCCGGGGGGTTCCGGTAACCCCTCCGGCACTCCAGTTTTCTCCGAAATCACCCGGAACACTTCCGGTGTCCGAATATAGTCATCCAATATATCGATCTTTATGTCTCGACCATTTCGAGACTCCTCGTCATGTCCGTGATCAGATCCGGGACTCTGAACAACCTTCGGTACATCAAAATACATAAACTCATAATGAAACTGTCATCATAACGTTAAGCGTGCGGACCCTACGGTTCGAGATCAATGTAGACATGACCGAGACACGTCTCTGGTCAATAACCAATAGCGGAACCTGGATGCTCATATTGGTTCCTACATATTCTACGAAGATCTTTATCGGTCAGACCGCATAACAACATATGTTGTTCCCTTTGTCATCGGTATGTTACTTGCCCGAGATTCGATCGTCGGTATCTCAATACCTAGTTCAATCTCATCACCGGCAAGTCTCTTTACTCGTTCCGTAATACATCATCTCACAACTAACTCATTAGTTGCAATGCTTGCAAGGCTTATGTGATGTGCATTACCGAGAGGGCCCAGAGATACCTCTCCGACAATCGGAGTGACAAATCCTAATCTCGAAATACGCCAACCCAACATGTACCTTTGGAGACACCTGTAGAGCACCTTTATAATCACCTAGTTACGTTGTGACGTTTGGTAGCACACAAAGTGTTCCTCCGGCAAACGGGAGTTGTATAATCTTATAGTCATAGGAAGATGTATAAGTCATGAAGAAAGCAATAGCAACATACTAAACGATCGGGTGCTAAGCTAATGGAATGGGTAATGTCAATCAGATCATTCAACTAATGATGTGATCCCGTTAATCAAATAACAACTCTTTGTTCATGGTTAGGAAACATAACCATCTTTGATTAACGAGCTAGTCAAGTAGAGGCATACTAGTGACACTCTGTTTGTCTATGTATTCACACATGTATTATGTTTCCGGTTAATACAATTCTAGCATGAATAATAAACATTTATCATGATATAAGGAAATAAATAATAAGTTTATTATTGCCTCTAGGGCATATTTCCTTCACCTCCCACTCACTTCTTTTGAGAGAAACTCCTTCTCTAGAAAGGATCCATTGTCGGCAATGAATATCTTGCCTTCGGATCTGTGATAGAAGGTGTACCCAACATATTCTTTTTGGGTATCCTATGAAGATGCACTTCTCCGATTTGGGTTTGAGCTTATCAGGTTGAAACTTTTTCACATAAGCATTGCAACCTCAAACTTTAAGAAACGACAGCTTAGGTTTCTCGCCAAACCACAGTTCATACGGTGTCATCTCAACGGATTTAGATGGTGCCCTTTTTAACGTGAATGTAGCTGTCTCTAATGCATAACCCCAAAACGACAGTGGAAGATCGGTAAGAGACATCACAGATCGCACTATATCTAATAAAGTACGGTTATGACGTTCGTACACACCATTACACTGTGGTGTTCCAGGTGGCGTGAGTAGTGAAACTATTTCACATTGTTTTAACTGAAGGCCAAACTCGTAACTCAAATATTTTACTTCTGCGATCATATCGTAGAAACTTTTATTTTTGTTACGATGATTCTCCACTTCACTCTGAAATTCTTCGAACTTTTCAAATGTTTCAGACTTGTGTTTCATCAAGTAGATATACTCATATCTGCTCAAATCATCTGTGAAGATCATAAAATAATGATACTTGGCGCGAGCCTCAATATTCATCGGACCACATACATCAGTATGTATGATTTCCAACAAATCTGTTGCTTGCTCCATTGTTCCGGAGAACTGAGTCTTAGTCATCTTGCCCATGAGGCATGGTTTGCAAGCATCAACTGATTCATAATCAAGTGATTCCAAAAGCCCATCAGCATGGATTTTCTTCATGCGCTTTACACCAATATGACCTAAACGGCAGTGCCACAAATAAGTTGCACTATCATTATTAACTTTGCATCTTTTGGCTCCAATATTATGAATATGTGTATCACCACGATCGAGATCCAACAAACCATTTTCATTGGGTGTATGACCATAGAAGGTTTTATTCATGTAAATAGAACAACAATTATTCTCTAACTTACATGAATAACTGTATTGCAATAAACATGATCCAATCATATTTATGCTTAACGCAAACACCAAATAACACTTATTTAGGTCAACACTAATCCCGAAAGTATAGGGAGTGTGCGATAATGATCATATCAATCTTGGAACCACTTCCAACACACATCGTCACTTCACCCTTAACTAGTCTCTGTTCATTCTGCAACTCCCGTTTTGAGTTACTACTCTTAGCAACTGAACTAGTATCAAATACTGAGGGGTAGGTATAAACACTAGTAAAGTACACATCAATAACATGTATATCAAATATACCTATGTTCACTTTGCCATCCTTCTTATCCGCCAATTACTTGGGGCAGTTCTGCTTCCAGTGACCAGTCCCTTTGCAGTAGAAGCACTTAGTCTCAGGCTTAGGACCAGACTTGGGCTTCTTCACTTGAGCAGCAACTTGCTTGCCGTTCTTATTGAAGTTCCCCTTCTTCCCTTTGCCCTTTTTCTTGAAACTAGTGGTCTTGTCTACCATCAACACTTGATATTTTTCTTGATTTCTACCTTCGTTGATTTCAGCATTACGAAGAGCTTGGGAATCGTTTCCGTTATTCCTTGCATATCAAGTTCATCACGAAGTTCTACTAACTTGGTGATGGTGACTAGAGAATTATGTCAATCACTATCTTATCTGGAAGATTAACTCCCACTTGATTCAAGCGATTGTAGTACCCAGACAATCTGAGCACATGCTCACTGCTTGAGCTATTCTCCTCCATCTTTTAGCTATAGAACTTGTTGGAGACTTCATATCTCTCAACTCGGGTATTTGCTTGAAATATTAACTTCAACTCCTGGAACATCTCATATGGTCCATGACGTTCAAAACATCTTTGAAGTCCCGATTCTAAGCCGTTTAAGCATGGTGCACTAAACTATCAAGTAGTCATCATATTGAGCTAGCCAAACGTTCATAACGTCTGCATCTGTTCCTGCAATAGGTCTGTCACCTAGCGGTGCATTAAGGACATAATTATTCTGTGCAGCAATGAGGATAATCCTCAGATCACGGATCCAATCCGCATCATTGCTACTAACATCTTTCAACTTAATTTTCTCTAGGAACATATCAAAAATAAAACAGGGGAGCTAAACGCGAGCTATTGATCTACAACATAGATATGCTAATACTACCAGGACTAAGTTCATGATAAATTAAAGTTCAATTAATCATATTACTTAAGAACTCCCACTTAGACAACATCCCTCTAATATTCTAAGTGATCACGTGATCCATATCAACTAAACCATGTCCGATCATCACGTGAGATGGATTAGTTTCAATGGTGAACATTACTATGTTGATCATATCTACTATATGATTCACGCTCGACCTTTCGGTCTCCAGTGTTCCAAGGCCATATCTGCATATGCTAGGCTTGTCAAGTTTAACCCGAGTATTTCTGCGTGTGCAAAACTGGCTTGCACCCGTTGTAGATGGACGTAGAGCTTATCACACCCGATCATCACATGGTGTCTGGGCACGACGAACTTTGGCAACGGTGCATACTCAGGGAGAACACTTTTATCTTGAAATTTAGTGAGAGATCATCTTATAATGCTACCGTCATAACTAAGCAAAGTAAGATGTATAAAAGATAAACATCACATGCAATCAAAATATGTGACATGATATGGCCATCATCATCTTGTGCCTTTGATCTCCATCTCCAAAGCATCGTCATGATCTCCATCGTCACCGGCATGACACCATGATCTCCATCATCTTGATTTATATCAATGTGTCGTCACATGGTTGTATCGCCAACAATTGCTCTTGCAACTATTGCTATCGCATAGCGATAAAATAAAGCAATTATTTGGCGCTTGCATCTTATGCAATAGAGAGATAACCATAAGGCTTTTGCCAGTTGCCGATAACTTCAACAAAACATGATCATCTCATACAACTTATATCTCATCACGTCTTGACCATGTCACATCACAACATGCCCTGCAAAAACAAGTTAGACGTCCTCTACTTTGTTGTTGCAAGTTTTACGTGGCTGCTACGGGCTGAGCAAGAACCGTTCTTACCTACGCATCAAAACTACAACGATAGTTTGTCAAGTTGGTGATGTTTTAACCTTCGCAAGGACCGGGTGTAGCCACACTCGGTTCAACTAAAGTTGGACAAACTGACACCCGCTAGTCACCTGTGTGCATAGCACGGCGGTAAAACCTGTCTCGCGTAAGCGTACGCGTAATGTCGGTCCGGGCCGCTTCATCTACCAATACCGCCGAACCAAAATGTGACATGCTGGTAAGTAGTATGACTTATATCGCCCACAACTCACTTGTGTTCTACTCATGCATATTACATCAACGCATAAAACCTAGGCTCGGATGCCACTGTTAGGGAACATAGTAATTTCAAAAAAATTCCTACGCACACGCAAGATCATGGTGATGCACAGCAACGAGAGGGGAGAGTGTTGTCTACGTACCCTCGTAGACCGGAAGTGGAAGCGTTATAACAACGCGGTTGATGTAGTCGTATGTCTTCACGGCCCGACCAATCAAGCACCGAAACTACGGCACCTCCGAGTTTTTGCACACGTTCAGCTCGATGACGATCCACGGACTCCGATCCAGCAAAGTGTCGGGGATGAGTTCCGTCAGCACGACGGCGTGGTGACAATCTTGATGTTCTACCATCGCAGGGCTTCGCCTAAGCATCGCTACAATATTATCGAGGATTATGGTGGAGGGGGGCACCGCACACGGCTAAGAGATCAATGATCAATTGTTGTGTCTCTGGGGTGCCCCCCTGCCCCCGTATATAAAGGAGTGGAGGAGGGGGGCGGCCAACGAGGGTGGCGCGCCCAAGGGGGGGAGTGCAACTCCCACCGGGAGTAGGACTCCCCCTTTTTCCTATTAGGAGCAGGAGAGGGAAGGAAGAAGAAGGAGGGAGGAAGGAAAGGGGGGGCCGGCCCCCCTCCCAATTCGGATTGGGCTTGGGGGGCGCCCCCTCCCTTTCTCCTTTCCCCTCCTTTCCACTAAGGCCAAATAAGGCCCATATACCTCCCGGGGGGTTCCGATAACCTCCCGATGATCCGGTATTGTCCCTATCTTACCCGGAACCTTTCCGGTGTCCAAATATAGTCGTCCAATATATCGATCTTTATGTCTCGACCATTTCGAGACTCCTCGTCAAGTCCGTGATCACATCCGGGACTTCGAACAATCTTCGGTACATCAAAACTCATAAACTCATAATATAACTGTCATTGAAAACTTAAGCGTGCGGACCCTACGGGTTCAAGAACAATGTACACATGACCGAGACACGTCTCCGGTCAATAACAAATAGCGGAACCTGGATGCTCATATTGGCTCCCACATATTCTACAAAGATCTTTATCGGTCAGACCGCATAACAACATATGTTGTTCCCTTTGTCATCGGTATGTTACTTGCCCGAGATGCGATCGTCGGTATCTCAATACCTAGTTCAATCTTGTTACCGGCAAGTCTCTTTACTCGTTCCGTAATACATCATCTTGCAACTAACTTATTAGTTGCATTGCTTGCAAGGCTTAAGTGATGTGTATTATTGAGAGGGCCCAGAGATACCTCTCCGACAATCGGAGCGACAAATCCTAATCTCAAAATACGCCAACCCAACATGTACCTTTGGAGACACCTGTAGAGCACCTTTATAATCACCCAGTTATGTTGTGACGTTTGGTAGCACACAAAGTGTTCCTCCGGTAAACGGGAGTTGCATAATCTCATAGTCATAGGAACATGTATAAGTCATGAAGAAAGCAATAGCAACATACTAAACGATCGGGTGCTAAGCTAATGGAATGGGTCATGTCAATCACATCATTCTCCTAATGATGTGATCCCATTAATCAAATGACAACTCATGTCTATGGTTAGGAAACATAACCATCTTCGATTAACAAGCTAGTCAAGTAGAGGCATACTAGTGACACTTTGTTTGTCTATGTATTCACACAAGTATTACATTTCCGGTTAATACAATTCTAGCATGACTAATAAACATTTATCATGATATAAGTAAATAAATAATAATTTTATTATTGCCTCTAGGGCATATTTCCTTCACATGTCACCCATGTCCGCACCGTTTTACAAACTCTTCAAAAAGAGCGTCTCTATGCTAATATGGAGAAATGCCTTTTTGGCGTTGACAAGCTCGTTTTCTTGGGTTTTGTTGTTTCTTCTAAGGGTGTTCATGTTGATGAGTCCAAGATCAATGCTATTAAGACTTGGCATAACTAATCAATTTGCATCAAGTGCGTAGCTTTCTTGGCCTTTCGGGTTTCTATCGCCGCTTTGTGAAAGATTTTAGCACCATTGCTTCGCCTTTGCATGCTTTGAGCAAGAAGAATGCGCCTTTTGTTTGGGGACCATCCAAGAACCTGATTTCAATGGGCTTAAGAATTTGCTTACTCATGCTCCCGTGCTTGCATTACCCAACTTTGACAAACCCTTTGAGATTCATTGTGATGCTAGTGGTAATGGCATAGGAGGTGTGTTAACGCAAGAGAAGAGCCCCATAGCTTACTTTAGTGAGAAACTCTCCGGTGCGCAATTCAATTACCCCATCTATGACAAAGAGCTATATGCTTTAGTCCGTGTTTTGCATGAATGGGAACACTATCTTCGCCCACATGAGTTTATCATTCATACCGATCATGAAACGCTCAAGTATCTTAAGGGCCAAACCAAGTTGAACAAGCGTCATGCTAAATGGAGTGAATTTATTGAGTCTTTTCCTTATGTCATCAAGTACATTAAAGGTAAATAAAACATTGTGGCGGATGCCCTTTCCCGCATATTCCCGCATATGCATGCTTGTTACTCAACTTGAATTGGATGTCATTGGTTTCGAGCATATCAAAGACTTGTATGAGCATGATCCTACTTTTGCTACTCCTTATGCCAAGTGTTTGTCGCACACCTCTTGGGAACGCTATTACATCAAAGACGGATATCTTATGAGAGCTAACAAACTTTGCATCCCCGAGTCTTCTCTTTGTTTGTTGCTTTTGCAGGAATCTCATGGAGAAGGCTTAATGGGACATTTTGGACGAGACAAGACGTTTGCCACGCTCTCGAAGAACTACTTTTGGCCCAAGATGTTTCACGACGTCAACCGCTTTACCAACCGATGTTCTACATTTTGCAAAGCTAAGTCCAAAGCTCAATCCGATGGCCTTTATATGCCTCTACCAATTCCATATCAACCATGGGAAGACATTAGCATGGACTTTGTACTTGGGTTGCCTAGGACTCGAAATGGGAAGGATTCGGTATTTGTCGTTGTGGACCGTTTCTCAAAAATGGCACATTTCATTCCTTGCAACAAGATAGACGATGCTTCACATGTTGCTACTATCTTTTGTAGGGAAATATTGCATCTCCACGGAGTGCCAAAGACGATCGTATCGGACCGCGACGTCTTCCTTAGCTACTTTTGGAAGACCCTATGCGCCAAGCTCGGAATCAAGCTACTTTTCTCCACGGTGTATCATCCACAAACCGATGGCCAAACGGAAGTTACCAACCACACACTCTCCGCTCTACTTCAAGTACTCATCAAGAACATCAAGGAGTGGGAGGAGTGCCTACCTATCGCCGAGTTCGCCTACAACCGAGCAAGACACTCAACAACCGGCAAGTCCCCCTTCGAGGTCGTCTACGGCTTCAACCCTTTGTCACCATTGGACATTCTCCCTCTACCACTCCAAGAGCGCATCAATTTGGACGCTAGTGCAAGAGCGACACATCTCAAGAAGGTGCATGAAGATACAAGGAACGCCATCGAGCGCCAAGTTCAACGCCTTGTGTCCAAGCTCAACTTCAACAAAAACCCTATGGTCTTCAACATTGGTGATCTCGTGTGAACACACCTTCGCAAGGACCATTTTCCACAAGAACACAAGTCCAAGCTTCAACCCCGAGCGGATGGACCCTTCAAGGTGCTCGCACGATACAACGACAACGCTTACAAGATCGACCTCCCACGCGACAAGTACAACGTGAGCGACATCTTCAATGTCAAAGATCTCTCTCCCTTCCATGGTGATGAAGAATTTGATTCGAGGACGGATCTTCCCCAAGGGAGGGGAGATGATGCGGAGCATCCCAAGGCCATCCCCATGGACCCAACTACATCTCCTATGACACCTCTTGGACCCATGACACAAGTACGTGCAAGAGCTCTTGAAACCGAGGTGACATCTCTCCTCTCACATTTCCACTTTGATGCACATGAGACATGGCTACTACCTCATACGGACACTTTGTGCATGCTCAGGTATCATGGAGAAGCTAAGGAGCAAGGAGAAGAGGAAGAGGAAGATGGATGTGACGACGGAGAAGAAGAAGTGATGAAGAAGAAGCTACAGGCTCCGGACGACCGGCCAGGACCGGACGTCCGACGACCTCCAGGCTCCGGACGTCCGACCCGAACCGGACGTCCGACACTTCCGCATCCGAGCCAAAACGACGGACTTCCGACGCTCCTCGGACGACCAACTCTCCTGGGACGACCGACCCCAACCGGTCGTCCCACCGAAAACCACCTGAGCCGAATCTACGGACGTCCGACAGGCACCGGACGTCCGGACCCTCGCGAGCCTCCAGACAACCGGTGACTCCCGGACGTCCGACGCCTGTGCATTGTTTCGTGTTGGGCCGCAGCCCATGTACCCCTTCGCCCCCCCTATTTTGCACTAAGACTATATATACTCCACCTCGTCCAACTTTCTAGGGTTAGCGTTGGTTTAGCTCATTTTGAGAGATAGAGCTACGTTCATCCACATAGGATCTACTCCTCGTGAGAGACCGCGGCCTCTTCAGAGAAAATCCCTTTGGATTCAAGACCTCCTTGCGGAGATGAACATCAAGACCTCCTCACGGAGAAGACCGTTACCCTTGTATCGTCCTTAGTTGATCGTGTACCGTGTGAACTCTATATATCCGAGGATCTAGCACATGTGTGACTTTCTTGTGTTGGTTTAGTGTTTCTCCCATGTTTTCCTTTGTGTCCCCTCGTTTCCCCCTTGCATTCTTCGTGTTCGTCGCGGGATCCGCTCCTTTCGTGAAAGATCGGCGATTAGGGTTCTACCCTACATCAGATCTTCAATCAGATTTTTCATTTAAGAGATAAAACATTTTAAAAACTGAAAATCCAAAAAGATTCGCACATGCATGCATGCGATGGCATAGCGCAGTCTGTGTGTTATAGGGCGTGTGGGCGGGTTTTGCTCCCATCACACGTGTGAGTGTTAGCGTTGTCCAAAAACTAAGGGACCTGACGGGCCCACAAACAGGACAAAGACCCTAGCCAAACCTCTGAGACTGGGCGACACTACGCGTCAGCCGACGGATAATGAAAAAAGATCCGCTGCCTCTCTGGCCATTAGATGTATACGTTAACGGCCGTCCGATCTACCCACGTAAATAGCTAGCTCTTTGCAACAAGAGTGGTGTTGCAGAAAACCCTCTGCAGCAGCCTTCTTGTTGCAATCATCCA
This sequence comes from Triticum monococcum, assembly GCA_034509565.1. Classification (NCBI taxonomy): domain Eukaryota; kingdom Viridiplantae; phylum Streptophyta; class Magnoliopsida; order Poales; family Poaceae; genus Triticum; species Triticum monococcum. Next base: position 707,366,800 of record CM067847.1, read on the forward strand.
AGTGTGTACTTTTTTTTATTTTTTGCAACAAAGGTCTTGTTGCAAAAAAAATTCGCAACAGAGATCTTGTTGCGGAAATTCAAAAGATCACAGGATTCTATTCCTTTTTATTTTTTGCAACAAAGATTTTATTGCAGAATTTTCTTGCAACAAAATTATTGTTGCAAAAAAATAAAGATCAATTGCAGAATCTTTTGCAACAGGGGTCATGTTTCAGATTTTTTTTTCGCAACAAAGTTCTTGTTGCAGAACTCTATTTTTGCAAACAGATACCGTAGCATGAAGGAGATAGTGCCGGCGGCGAGAGGAGCTTGAGGTGGTGGCGGCCATGGCCGGCCAAGGTCGAGCTTCCGTTGGCGTCGGATGGCAGTCACTCGTGTGGTGGTGCCGCGACAGATCATGACTACTGCCATCTCTGGTCGTGGTGATGGTGCTGCTCGCAGCTTCGGGTGATTCCATCGCTCACCGCCGTTTCTCATTACCGGTGGTTGGACTTGGGAAGTCCGTCGACACTTGCGAACAACATGATGGTTTGCGTAGATGGCCGATGGCCTAGGCGGTTGCAAAAAAAGAGGAAAAATGAGTGGAGGAATAGGTCGCTGAAGAGATAAGATGGAAAGGGAGATGTGGGTGGACTATAAGCGACACGTGTTGTTCAGGGAAGGTGAAAGATGCATTGGAGTGTTCAGCCGGTTGAACGAGAGCTTTTCCCCTCAGAAAAGGCCCAACTTGAGGAAATCATAGTGAATCTAAGAAAAAGAATAAACACACGTAACAATTGCCATGGCCCACCATAGAAAAAGAATCATACATGGTAAAAAGACTCACAAAAAGAATTTGCCATGTCCACTACAAAACGAGACGGTGTATTTTACTTGTTGTGGTTGTGTAATTTAATTTGCCATCAAAATAAAATTAAGGCCTCCTTTGGTTTGTAGGAATTTCATAGGATAGAATTTGCATAGGAAATTTTTCTTTGAAGCTCTTTGGTTTGTAGGAATGGATTCCTATTCATATGTAGGATAGGAATCAATCCTTCACATTTTAGAGGGAAAAAATATTAGCTAAAACTCAATAAAAAAATTCCTATCCTATGCATCAAATAACTTCTCTTTCTTTATAAAAATTAAGATATATGTCATCTCATTTTCTATGAGAGTTGGCATGCCAACAAAGTTTTCAGTTTCCGATGAAAATGATGCAGAACTGAAGATGCTGTCAAAAACTTCATCGCCCCTGTCTGTAGGCGACATATTTGGCCTGGTTCGATTCCTGATACTATTTGTATTCTCATGAACATTTTGAAATGGATAAACCTTTACCCCTTAAAAAAAGGCCACCCGGCGTGATTCAGCTCTCCCCAGCTTGTGCCGAAGGCAGTTGCACGAATGTAAAAATAAATCGGTCGAAGGGCTCTCGAGTTGCCTGAGAATTGAGAATCAGCAATTCCGGCGGTAGAAATATAAATGTTTGAAATGTTCTCAATTTTGCAGGGGTTTTTCTGTAATAGGAAAAAGATGTTAAGCTTGTAGTCCATTGCAGCTCTTCTGGCCGAGAGAACGAGTCCACCACTGGAATCTCCTAAACAAGGCAGCATGCCTAAACTTGGATAGATCCAAGGCACCCTCCATGCGCGCGGGCGCCATGCCGTTGCATGCATGCGGATGCGCCGAGAGACGGAGCGGCACACATAAATAGGCGCGCGCGCCACACCGCACACGCGCGGCGGCGAGCGATCGGCGGGGCGATCAGGGAGGGAAGCTGCATGCATCGCCCGTCTCCCTCGCCATCCCCACCGCCTGCGCCCTTCTGCCCCCCTCTCCTTGCCGGGTTGCAGGGCGCGCTCCAGCTCTCCGTGTTCCCCTCGCCGGGAACCTGAGCTGATCATTTCCTTTCCCACCGATCGGTCAGTCTACTAGGAGCCGACGATCGACAACAACCCAATTCGTTCCAGCTCTCGACCGCTCGTTGATCCGGCCGGCCGGGCCATGCGCTGGAGGTAAGCCGGCGCCGACACCGACATCGCCTGCAGTTCTCTCTCCCCCCTCTCTCTTGGACGTCCGGGCCGGGAGGGGAGGAGAGAAGACCAGAAGGACCGACGACACCTCGCGGCGCGAGCACGGAGGAGGAGGAGGAGTGGTGCGGGGAGACGAAGACGATCTGCTGAGATGGCGACGGCGATGGACACGACGGTGCCGAGGAGCGGGGTAGGGGAAGGCGGCGGCGGCGGCGGCGGGCTGAAGAAGGGGCCGTGGACGCAGGCGGAGGACCGGGTGCTGCTCGACCACGTGCGGCGGCACGGCGAGGGCAACTGGAACGCGGTGCGCCGGGAGACCGGGCTGCAGCGCTGCGGCAAGAGCTGCCGGCTCCGGTGGGCCAACCACCTCCGCCCCAACCTCCGCAAGGGCCCCTTCTCCCCCGAGGAGGAGCGCCTCATCCTCCGCCTCCACGGCCTCATCGGCAACAAGTGGGCGCGCATCTCAACACACGTACGTACCAACCACTTCTTCTTCCATGGATCTTGTGTCGTATGAGTATGATCCATCTCTGACAAGTGACGATGTTGCATGCATGGCGGTGTGTGACGGATGAAGCTGCCGGGGAGGACGGACAACGAGGTCAAGAACTTCTGGAACACGCGCCTCAAGCGCCGGCAGCGCGCCGGGCAGTCGCTCTACCCGCCGGACGTCGAGCGGGAGATCGCCCTCATGCGCGCCCAGAACATCAACCCGTTCGCCGACGCGGACGGCAACACTGCGGCGTCGCCGTTCTCGGACTCGGACCCGTTCGCGCTGCCTCCCAGACCGCCGTCGTCCACCAAACCGGCCTCTCACTCTCACTCCTCGCCGCTGATCGACCAGCACCACCCGCTCCTCAACCAGATGCAGGGGATGCAGATGCGCCACCACGCCGCACAGCACCAGCACCCGCAGCCGGCGTTCCACCACCACCACCATCACCACCACGGCGGCATGAGGGCTGCGGGGCTCCCGCCGTTGCCGGCCACGGCGGCCAGGCCGCGCGAGCTCCCTTCGAACCAAATCGAGACGGCGAGCTGCAGCGGCGGCGGCGACGGCCTGCTCGAGGCGCTGCTGCTCGGCGTCGACGACCATCAACTCCCCCGTCCCAACCATGGCGTGTGCAGGGCCGGCTCCATGCCCGATCTCATGTACGGCGGCGTCTCGAGCGCCAGCGACAGCGACGATACCTCGCAGTTCCCTCCCGGAGGCCAGGACGCGCACCATGGCGGGAAATGGGACTTCCTCATCGGTCAGTGCATTCATCCATCTCGCTGCTCTTTCTGAAATCTGAATTCGCAAAGACAGGAGCTGATCCACATAATTAATTACCAAAACTGAGGCTAGGTTAATGAATTGGTTGAATTGGTGCCATTCTTCATTGAAAAAAGTCCATTTTACTACTTGCATAAAGTGGGTGGTTCTGTTTACCTCTCGTGATCTATTTTTTGGCTTCTTTTACCCCAAACAAATCTAAACCGAACAAAACATCCTCCGGACTGGTTTTTCTCCACCCACTGCTGATGTGGCACTACTCAACGGTGGTTTTGACCCGGGAGGCTGGGATGGGGCCCCCTTGTCAGGTTTCTCTCTCTCTCTCTCTAGGTCACAACAGCCCTGAGCCCCCGATCTCCTTTATGCACGGCTGCGTCTGAGCACCACCGCGCCGTTGTGTCACCGCTGAAGCCCTCCACGCCGGCGACCTCTCACACCTAGCGCTGCTTCGCTGTCGGTCGCCTCATCGCTTCTGCTCCAACAAGGAGATCGCCGCCGGCCACCTCCGGGCCTCCTGCAGCACGTCCCCGCCGTGCAGCAACCCCACCAGCAACGCTACCGTCGGCCTCGGGCGCTGGCGGCGAGGCAGAGGAGTTTGCACGGCGGCGACTGCATGTGAAGGAAAGAAAAGTGAGGAAGAACTCACGATTGTATTATCCTCTGGGTGTACACTTGTACACAAATAACACATGCACACGGCTAGACTAACTAACACAGTTATGCACAGGCTAACCACTCCTAGAAGCTAGCATGCAGAGCGTGGGTTGTTGGCGCAGCAGCAGCACACACGTTAGTGCATGCACTACTACCTGAAAGACCGGTTCCAACATCATGGTCCTCGCTGGATCTAAAGCTGGCACCCGACAGGGACGGGTGCTGGGTGACTAACGGCGACGATGAACATGGATCTGTGGCAGGGCGGCGGGATCCAAGTCGAGGACGCTGGAGGCCGACGGTGACGGTGGTCTCAGGTGGCCACGGTGGTTCTCAGCAACGCCGATCTGCAGAACGGAGCGCCGGCCATGGCATTTAGAGTAAGGAGAGAGAGTCGTCGTGGTCATGGTACGCAGCAGCAGCAGCATGACAAGGAGGAGGAGGAGGACGGGGGAGCAGGCTGATGTAGCCTGGAGAAGTGCTCCCACGGCGGCGGCGGCAAAGCGGGGAAGAAGAAGGGGCGAGAGCCGAGGAGGAGGCTCGCTGGCGGGTGTACCCAGAGAGAGAGAGAGAGAACTGACAAGGGGGCCCCATTCAGGTCAAAACCATCGTTGACTAGTGCCACATCAGCAGCGGGTGGAGAAAAACTAGCCGGGGGATGTTTTGTCCGGTTTGAGTTTGTTTAGGGTAAAAGAAATCGACAAAATAGGTCAGGAGGTAAAGTGCACCATCCATTTTATTCAGGGTAGTAAAATGGACTTTTTTTTCTTCTTCATTTTATTTTTTTTCAAATCAGTGCCGGGTTTGGGACAGAGCATTGCAATTGGCACTGATGAACGCTTGACAGTCTTCCTGACTGGTGGGGCCCATATGACAGCGCCGACGTCGCGAAATAGCCACGTTGTAATGTTTGACTCATCTGTCTTACCTTAGGCCCCGTGTTCACTCTCCCCGACACCGCGGTGTCATCCATGCTCTGCTCCGGCTGGTGGTCACCGTCTCGTGGCTATCGGCCTCCGTCCTTCCAAGAGCGGCCGCGCGCGAGTCCACGCCGGAAGGGCTGCGCCACTGACGCAACGCGGTCTGGAAGTAGAGCATTTTCGCGCAGTCCGGACGGCGTCGCTGTGTCCTACCCGACGGCGCACGGCCCGCTGCCGCTGATGCCGGTCACCGAGTTGGCGCTGGCGGCATCTGCGAACACGGTGGTCTCGGGCGTCAGCTTCAATCTTCGAAGCTCTGGCTTGTGCTTGCTTTTGCCGGTCAGTTGGTTCTCCTCACCGCCACCACCGTCGGGGCACGAGCTCACCGTCACCACTACCATCCTACTCCGCTCCCGACGCCATCGCCGTCCCGGCGGCGACCCTCGTCCTCACCTCCACGCTGCTCGCCGCCTCTGCCCATGGTGCTTTACATGCTCTCTGTATTCTATATCCTCTCCGAGCCACGCCCTCGCTCGGGCAGGGGCATATAGGACCAAAGTAGAGAGAGAGACGAAGATGGGAGAGAGAGAGATGAGTCAACCATGTCCATGTGGATTTTTTTTCCCATGTCAGCCTGACCAATGGCCCCACAGGTCAATGTGTGACATCCAGAACATAATCGGTGCTGATTTGCGAAAAAGATAACAAAAGTGATACAAATTCCAATTGTGATAGTTATGTGCGATTAACTTCAAAGACAGTAGCATAAATCATTTCCTCAACCAAATTATTACACAGACAATGTTTATTAGTCAGCGAAATTAAGCTATTTCTTTCATTTTTATTTACTCGGTATAATTTTTTTGGTCTCAAGCTAAACTTTGTAGCTTTGAACAATTTTATACAAAAAACATTAATATGTACATGATACCAAATCAATAGCATCGCCATTGAATATATTTCCACATTATAATATACTCCTTGTTATTGTAAATGTTCATATCATTTCTTATAACTTTGATCAATTTTTGTAAAGTTTGACTCCGAACAAAATAATATGCAAATTAAATAAAAACAGGGGTAGCATGTTTCGATTTTTGAACCAAACTAGAAACTCTGACTGATCCGATGGGTGACTCACATTTTGTTTCATGTATTGGGAAATTCATTTACCTAATGCAGATGATGTGAAGCCGCCAATGAGGAAGGCGACGAGCGCAGCGGAGAACGAGACCTCCGGTATGTTCGGCGTGGCCCATGGGTCGATATCCGGGGAGTGGTTCGGCACCGGCGTTGGGTCCCCAGGGCCGTCCTCCGTCGTCACCATGGACGATGAGTTCGGCCTCGAGATGCAGCAGCTCATGTCGTCGCTGCCACTGTCGGCCGACGAGCTTAACTGGAACGCTTAATTGGCAAAAGAAAAGGGGGAAATCAAAGACATAGGGCTGGTGTTTCTTTCTGTGGGAGCAGAAGATGCCTTCTTTTTGTATCGAGTGAGTCATATTGTCGGGTCTTGCTAATGATGCTATAAGAAGCGTTTCGCCCCATGATCAGCTTGGGTGTCAAAAACAAACAGAGATGAAATCCCTTGTTCTTAATTAAAGGAGCAAAAATAGTTTCAGTTTTTTAAAGGAACAAAAATACTAATCATGCCAGTCGATTGCGATCTATGGAGGTAAGTACTCTCCCCTCACTAATCTCATCTCCTGATAAACTGAAACAATTGATTAAACTCACTACATGTAACATTTGGCGCGTTTATCCTTTTGCATCGGCAAGACGCGAAAGCTATATATAGACAGATCTTTCCAAGGGGATTTAAGAAAATAAATTTTACAGAATTGAGTTGATCGTTTTGTCTAGTGAAGAATCTAACTTCATGGAATTATTAAACAAAGTATCGCATCAAAGAGACCAAAATAGTCCACCTGCAAACTCCACAAGTGCACCAAATCTACATTATAGAGATTGTAGGGATGTACCAGGTTGTATTTTCTACTCCCTTCGTCTGGAATTACTTGTCATTCAAATGGATGTATCCATGGATAAATCCATTTGAGTGACAAGTAATTCTAGACGGAGGGAGTATATGCTGGGAGCCACATATCTGGTAGAAGCACACCACACGTGCAACTCCAATGTGAAAGTAAGGTGGGCCATAACACAAAGAGCTATAAGCCAACCTTAGCTACTGCCTTCGTTCGGGTTTATTAGACCCCCCCACCACCCCCCCCCCCCCCCCTCTCGTATTTTGAGTCGGCTGTATATAAAACTAACAAAATATAAATTATATGACACAAAAAGTATATTGTCAGGTTTGTATTTGAAACAACTTTCTCATTGTATAATTTTTGTGACATATAGTTTACATTTTATTAGTTAAATTTTTGGTTAAACTTTAGCATAAAATAAGAGGGGACCTAATAAACCAGATTGGAGGTAGTATCTTTACACACCGTGGAAGTCAGCATCAAGTGAAATTTGTTGAGGTCACTGGTAACCATATGTCTGGCCCGCGCGTGTGTGTGTGTGTGTGGGGGGGGGGGGGGGGGGGGGGGAGCGAGAGATAGAGTAGGTGCAACCAATAAATAGTGTCAGTAGAATCGGGATACATCGAACCACGCATGGTAATAAAATTAAGTGTATTACTTTTTTTGCAAAGACCGTTACCCTCAACCAAATTAGGGGCGGGGAGTAGATTCTCCGCGCGACCCTCCCGCATAATTAGCATCGGCCAGAGCACACGCTAAGCAAATATGCGCGCTCGCACAGAATAGCGCTACCGTGTGTGTCTCTATATATATATATATATATATATATATATATATATATATATATATATATATATATATATATATATATATATATATATTATTGCTGCGCATCATATGCATTATCGTCATTATTATATCATCTTCATTGCATAATTAAATAATTAATTAGGATATTTTATTTCACCATTTTGTTAAATGATGAATAAGTAAACCCCCTCTCCCTTTTGATGTTCTAGTCCGAGACTCACCCCCAGACCTTGGAATGGATACACTCTTCTTGTGATATTAGGGAGCTACACAAATTCTTTCACAATTTTAGCACAAGACTAGGCATCACTCATAGTGCAAACCTCATTTATGCAATAAATGGGGATATTTTTCAAATAGATATCAAGTGAGCTTTGAATGACTTAAAAATATTTTGTATGGCCTCATTATAGTATAGAGAGGCTATGTTTAAAATTACACATCAAACATAGTTCGTTTTATGCCCGAAAGATTAAATGTGAAGATGTCACAGACAGTTAAATAATAAATCAATTTATTAAATACAACAGTGAAAACGGTTCAAGATTTGGACGCATGGTTCAAGAGATAAAACATTTTGAATAAACGGATCTAAAAAAAAAGAAAAACTCTCATGTTGCGACAAGTAACGCACATGTAGTGCGCCACCTGTCCAACCTAAAAAGGTGGAATTGATCTTTAGAATGAGTACTCATCAATTATTGATTTCGGCTTCTTTGTTGGCATGGCCCGTACAGATCCGAACAACCTATTGTTGCGAGCACTGTTTTGCAGCTTCCGCTCGCTCGTATAGATGAGCCTCATCCCAGTAGATCTGTTATAGTTATTATTCGCTCAGTGCACCGGGTGACCAGCCATTGCACTGTTACGTCCCATTAGTTCTATTATTAATTCTCTACAGTTTATTAATTTCAACAAAGTTGTATATAACTTGCTTTAACCGTGTAAAGTCCACCATTACTCTGATCACAAAGAGTTATAGGGTACCAGATTTGAGATATGCAGCTGTGAAGGCGGCAATTTGGGGATTGTCCAGTTGTTGTCCGCGGATGTAGATGCTCTCACGTGATGCATATGAATAGACTCAAGCCTATGGTATAGTAGGGGGGATTGGACCTTGCTGCCGGTGAATCAGGGTTGCCCATGTAGATCCACCAACTACTAGAATATGCAAATATCCCTAGGGTTGAATGGTCCCCTTCATCCACACACACACACAACATGCACAAAATAATCATAATATTGGTATAGTTCTTGCCAACCTATTTGTCGTCGTGGAGCGCGATGGGCATGCCGTACTCGCGGCGCCCGCCTGGGAAACCTTGGCCGCGCGCGCCGTCATGGAGCACCATGGCCACGCCCGTGCTCGCCGCGCCCACCAGGAGTCCCAGGCCGCGCACGTACTCAAGCTAGCAGCAAGTGGCGGTGGAACCAAGAACACACAAGGAGAGTTCTCATGTAGTCATCCTCCTCTTCGACTCGGCGCCGGCGCCAGGCAGCAGTTTGGGCGGCGGGGCGGATCCTCGCCGGATCCGAACGGCCGCTGGTGCCTGATGTGCATCCGCCTTCATGGAGGTAGATCGAGCTCCAGTAGGGCGGTTCGGCGCGGATGGCATGTGGATGTGGCGGTGGGGCGGCTCGCCGGTGGTGGGGTGGCTCGCCGGGATTGAGCTCCGGCGGCGGCGCGGGATATGGATGTGGTGGACTTCTTTTAGGGAAGAGAGGGGAAGAAGAGATGCACCTGACAGGTGGGGCCTTGGGCCACCTCGGCGAATAATCCACATTGGCAGGCTACGTCAGCCCGACAAGCGGGGTCAACTTGTCAGTTTCGCTGTTTCCGTGGACAAATCAAACTATTAGTGCTCTGCATTACGTATTAGGCGCATTTCTGGTGGTTTTTTGTGACCTGGCTTAAATGTACTACCGAGTTGTTACTCTAGCCTCAAGTGTAGTGGTTTTGGGTAAATAACTTCCTATTTGGTGGCTTCAGGCGCCCATTACAGTCGATTTTGCATTTTTTTAGATGGTAAACCGCACTTTATTGATGAGTCTCAAGGTTTATAGAAATGATAAGGGGATCATGAGGAAGCCCAACCACAAATGGCGGCCAGAATCTAAACTAGAAGAAAGTGCTGGAATTTAGTTTATTTTGGGCAACCCAATAACTATTTCAGAAATTCCTAATAAATCCTAGAGGCCCGCTTAGCCCATTTGTGCAAGGCAAGGGATACTACTAAAGTTTAGTCTCACATTGCTAGTTTAGTGGGAGTTGGACCTCCTTATAAGGGAGGTTCTTTCCCCACTTGTACGAGCATGAGAACAAGAGGGATATCCACGCGCGCTCCTCCTCCGCCGCCCGCCTCGTCACGACGCGCCGCGGGTTGCGGGAATGAGCCGAGCCGATATCTAAATTTTTGCCACGTACTACGGGTATACGAAAGGTCACTTGGGAGCTGGAAAGTTTTTGCTGTAGTGGATATTGAATACGAACGCTGCACCCTTCAGCTGCTGACTGTTCGTTTCATCTCCCGCGTTCCCTTCAGCTCCCGGCGCAGCCTCTCGCCTCCTTCTCTTGCGCCTATAAAAGGGAGGTCGCTCCTCTCAGAGAGACGCACCAGAATCTCTTCCTCCTCTCGCCACAAGTTCCTGAGCACTGCGCTGCTACGATCTTCCCCATCCCGGTTTGCGGCGTGCACCGCAGGTCGGGACAGTAGGCCTCCGAAACCGCACCTCTTTGAGTCCTGTACGGGAGAAGGGTGATAAGGTTTTTGGGGAGCGCTCCACGCGACTACTGACTCCTTCATCACGGACTCCGACGACTACTTCCCCGACGACGACTTCTTCCCTGACATCGACGACATGGCTGGAGAGGACGTCCACCCCAACTCCAGTGCTTCTGTTGCTGCTGTCCCGTACGTATTTATGCTCTTTCTGTTAGATGTCCTGCCATAGTTCTTTGCTCTAGTTCCTGCCCTACATGTGTTAGGTTCTACTTCATATATGCAACTTGCTATACTGTCTGATCTAGATGTGTTTAGTTACAGTTCATATGTGAAGTTGCTATTTACCTTCTCTTTGTCAAATCGCATGACTTGCTTTATCACTGTTATATTAGTCATGCTTTGTCTAGTATTTCTGTTAATAAAATCATTGGGTAAATTGCTCATATTTCCAACAATCCAAAAACCTTATTATAGGCAATTTACCCCAAGTGGTTTTGCTGCTTCCATGAGACCTCCTCTGTTTGAGGGTATCCACTATAAGAGGTGGCGCGTGAGAGCGGTCTTATGGTTTCAAACCATGAGTTGCTATGACGCCACTCTCGGCAAACCTGAAGGAGAGCTTGATGCTCAACAGGCACAAGCTTTTCAGAAAATGGATACTCTGTTTAAGGCCGCTCTCTTGAGTGTTCTTGGTGAGAACATAGTTGATGCTTATGCGTCAATTGATAATGGAAAAGATATGTGGGATGCACTCGAGGCCAAGTTTGGGGTCTCGGATGCTGGCACTGAGCTGTACATCATGGAGCAATTCTATGATTACAGGATGACTGAAGAGCGCTCCGTGGTTGAGCAAGCTCATGAGATACAGTCATTTGCTAGAGAACTTGAGCACTTCAGTTGTATGCTACCGAACAAGTTTGTTGCCGGAGGTATCATCACTAAGCTTCCTCCTTCATGGAGGAACTTTGCTACCTTGTTGAAGCATAAGAGGCAGGAGTTTTCCATCCCGGATCTCATTGGCACTCTTGATGTGGAAGAAAAGGCGAGAGCAAAGGACACCCATGCTCGAGGTATTGAGGGAGGATCTAGTGCCAATGTGGTACAGAAGCAGAACTTCCAGCCCCACAAGTTCAAGAACAAGGGCAAGTTTGATGGTAAAGCAAAGTTTGATGGGAAGAACAAGGCTGTGCAACACACGAACTTCAAGAAGAAGAATGGCAAGAAGAAAGGTGCTTGTCATGTGTGTGGGGATCCTGATCATTGGGCTCCTAGTTGCCCTAATCGCTATGACAAGCGTAATCCTGGGAAAGGCGGCAAGACCGCTAATATTGTCATTGGAGACACTGACGTGAAGGATGCTGGGTATGGTATATTTCCCACTATTCTTTCAGTATGTCATTCTCCTGACTGGTTGATTGACACGGGTGCTAATGTGCATGTATGTGGTGATATTTCCATGTTTTCGTCTCATCAGACCGCAGGGACTTCAACCGTGCTGATGGGCAACGGTTCAAGTGCTTCTGTTCGTGGTGTTGGCACGGTCGATCTGAAGTTTACTTCGGGGAAGATCGTGCGGCTGAAGAACGTGCATTATGTCCCCTCCGTCAATAAAAATCTTGTTAGCGGATCTCTTCTGTGTAGAGATGGCTACAAGCTTGTTTTTGAGTCGAATAAATTTGTAATATCCAAGTATGGAACCTTTGTTGGTAAAGGCTATGAGTCAGGAGGCTTGTTTCGTTTATCCTTATTAGACGTTTGCGATAAAGTTGTTAATCATATTTGCAACAATAGTGAATCCGATGTGTGGCATTCACGTCTTTGTCATGTTAACTTTGGTTGCATGTCGCGACTAGCGAAGTTGAACTTAATCCCTAGTTTCACCACCGTCAAGGGATCTAAGTGTCAAGTGTGTGTGCAAGCTAAGCAACCTCGTAAGTCTCACACGACTGCGGAAATAAGAAATCTTGCACCACTAGAGCTCATACATTCAGATCTATGTGAAATGAATGGTGTGTTGACAAAAGGTGGAAAGAAATATTTCATGACGTTAATTGATGACTCCACTAGATATTGCCGTGTGTATCTTCTGAAGTCTAAGGATGAGGCTTTGAACTTTTTCAAGATCTATAAAGCCGAAGTGGAAAACCAACTTGATCGAAAAATCAAGAGGCTTAGGTCCGACCGTGGTGGAGAGTATTTTTCCAATGAATTTAATGCTTTTTGTGCGGAACATGGTATAATTCATGAGAGGACGCCTCCTTATTCACCTCAGTCAAACGGGGTGGCCGAAAGAAAGAACCATACTCTAACTGATTTGGTTAACGCCATGTTAGACACATCGGGCTCTCCAAGGCATGGTGGGGGGAGGCGATATTGACAGCTTGTCATGTCCTGAACCGAGTCCCCACAAAGAACAAAGAGATAACTCCATTCGAGGAATGGGCGAAGAAAAGGTTAAAACTCTCTTATCTGCGAACATGGGGTTGTTTGGCGAAAGTCAATGTTCCAATTCCAAAGAAGCGGAAGCTTGGACCAAAGACTGTGGATTGTGTTTTCCTGGGATATGCTTTTCATAGCATTGGCTATAGATTCTTGGTTGTAAAATCTGAGGTACCTGACATCCATGTCGGTACGATCATGGAGTCGAATGATGCGACTTTCTTTGAAGATATCTTTCCCATGGAGTGTGACGCCTGGATAATTAGACCACAGTAACCCTCTGCTAATGATGCCACGTCACCTCTGTTACTGTCGATAAACTCACGTTAGTTTAAAAACTGATTCAAATTAAATCTGAGTTAAAGTCAAACAGTTAAGGTTTTCGAAAGTCAAAACTAAAATGTGACAAATGTGACAAATAATTCATAAGTAATGTTGGTGGAAAAACCACATTTTTATAAAAGGTCTAAATGCATATAAATAATTAAAACAGTAGGTAAAACAAATAAATAAATGCCTTGGTATTTTATAAAATACTAAAAATATATTATTTGGGGGGTTAAACCTTTTTGTGGCAGAGGTATAACTAGTGTTACTCTTTAAGGTACAACTTTTATGTTAAAACTAGAATAAAAGAAAACAGTAAAAGAAAAAGAACAAAACAAAAAAAAGACAAAAGAAATTAACCCCCCCCTCGCTGGGCCTCGGCCCAGCTGGCCATGCAGTCGGCCGGCCCAGCCGGCCCCTCCTACTCCATATCCCTCTTACCCCGAACCCTAGAGCCCGTCGCCCCACCTCTCCCCTCGTTCCCCACCTCCCCCTCGTCTCCCACACCGCCACCACCACACGCAACACACGCACGCCTCGTGCCTTGGGGAGGGGCGCCCCAGCTCGATCCCCTCCTCCCGCACGGCCACGCCTGACGCAAGTCGCCGCGCCGCTAAGGCCACCGCCAGCCGGGCTCGGCGCCGCCCCTCAGGGACTCCTCTGCGCCCCCTCCTCTCCCTCGCGAGGCGCCCGCCTGACGCTGCGGCCCCGCCGGTCATCACCGTCGCCCCGATGCCTCCCCGGCCGTGTCGAGCTCTCCGTCGACCTCCTCCCTGTGAGCCTCGTCCGTTCCCCGCCATTCCGTTCAAATCCCTTGCCATAGCCGCCGCTCCCGAGCTTCATCCGTTCGCGCACGCCCCTGCCTGTGTGTGTGCTGGCCTCGTCCGCCACTACCGCGCCCAGCCGCCCGCTCGCGCCCCGTCTCCCCCGTTGTCGACGTTCCCCACCCGTCGACCTCGTTCGCTGCTCCTGTGTCGCCCGCTGCTACCGCTGCCTACCTCCGTTGGCCAGGGCCGCGCGCGAGCGCTCGCGCCTCCCCTGCGGCCTCGTTCCGCTGCACCCTCTACGGGCGAGTGCCCATTCAGGTGCGCCTGCGCCCGCCCCTTTTCGCTAGAGCCCGACCCGCTAGGTCCCCAGGGGCACATGACAAAGGCCCCCACCCCAGAACGTTTTTGTTAAAAAAAGAATTTAAAATAATAATAATAAATAAATTTTAATTAATTAAGTAACTAATTAACTTAATTAATCCTATTTAGATTAACCTAATCACCAGCTAAACTAATTAAACATGTTTAGTCAGTCTTGGACTATGGCAGTGGGACCCGCCTGTCAGTTTGACTAAGTCAACTAACTGCTTGACTGATGACATCACCCTGACATCATGCTGACGTCATAATTGCATTTTCTAATTAAATTAATTCTGTTAATTCTAGAAATGATTTAAATTTTAGAAAAACATAGAAAATAAACCGTAGCTCAGATGAAAATGTTTTCTACATGAAAGTTGTTCAGAACGACGAGACGAATCCGGATACGCAGCCCGTTCGTCCGTGACACGCCCCAAGCATAGCGAACATGCAACTTTCCCCCTCCGATTCATTTTTTCGAAAACACGAAACACCGGGGATATTTTCTCGGATGTTTCCCCCCTTCACCGGTATCACCTCATACGGCGTTAGGTCACCCCTAGCACAACGTAATGCCACATCTTGCTTTTTGTTACATTGATTGCTCTGTTATTTATTGTGTTCCCCCTCCGTTACTTCTTTCCGGTAGACCCCGAGATTGCCGGAGACCCCCAGTACGACTACGACGTTGATGACCCCTCTCTCTTGCCAGAGCAACCAGGCAAGCCCCCCTTTGATCACCAGATATCGCCTACTCTTCTCTATACTGCTTGCATTAGAGTAGTGTAGCCTGTTACTGCTTTCAGTTAACCCTATACTGCTGCATAGCCTGTCCTTGCTACTACTGTTGTTACCTTTACCTGCTATCCTACTGCTTAGTATAGGATGCTAGTGTTCCATCAGTGGCCCTACACTCTTGTCCGTCTGCCATGCTATACTACTGGGCCGTGATCACTTCGGGAGGTGATCACGGGCATATACTATATACTTTACACTATTACATTACCTGTGATACTGTTCGGAGATGGGGGCTGAAGGGACAGGTGGCTCCATCCCGGTAGAGGTGGGCCTGGGTTCCCGACGGCCCCCGACTGTTACTTTGTGGTGGAGCGACAGGGCAGGTTGAGACTACCTAGGAGAGAGGTGGCCTGGCCCTGTTCGGCATTCGCAGATACTTAATACGCTTAACAAGATCTGGGTATTTGATCTGAGTCTGGCCATTTGGTCTATACCCACTAAACATCTACGCGGGAGTAGTTATGGGTATCCCGATGTCGTGGTATCTTCGTGACGTCAGCGACTGAGTGGCGTGCGCCGGGTTGGACCGCGTAACACAACTTCCTTTGTAATGGAGGTTGCTAGGTCTGCTCTCCGGCCGCGTACGCAACGTGCAGGTGTGCAATGGGCGATGGTCCCAGACCCCTGCGCCATAGGATTTAGACCGGCGTGCTGACCTCTCTGTTGTGCCTAGGTAGGGCTGCGACGTGTTGATCTTCCGAGGCCGGTCATGACCCAGGAAAGTGTGTCCGGCCAAATGGGATCGAGCGTGTTGGGGAATGTGGTGCACCCCTGCAGGGAAGTTTATCTATTCGAATAGCCGTGTCCCTCGGTAAAAGGACGACCCGGAGTTGTACCTTGACCTTATGACAACTAGAACCGGATACTTAATAAAACACACCCTTCCAAGTGCCAGATATAACCCGGTGATCGCTCTCTAACAGGGCGACGAGGAGAGGATCATCGGGTAGGATTATGCTATACGATGCTACTTGGTGGTTTTCAGTCTACTCTCTTCTACATGCTGCAAGACGGAGGCTTCCAGAAGCGTAGTCTTCGACAGGATTAGTTATCCCCCTCTTATTCTGGCATTCTGCAGTTCAGTCCACATATGATACCCTTATTCCATTTGATACCAATGCATGCATATGTAGTGTAGCTCCTTGCTTGCGAGTACTTTGGATGAGTACTCACGGTTGCTTTCTCCCTCTTTTCCCCCTATCCCTTCTACCTGGTTGTCGCAACCATATGTTGGAGCCCAGGATCCAGACGCCACCGTCGACGACGACTCCTACTACACCGGAGGTGCCTACTACTACGTGCTGCCCGCTGACGACGACCAGGAGTAGTTAGGAGGATCCCAGGCAGGAGGCCTACGCCTCTTTCGATCTGTATCCCAGTTTGTGCTAGCCTTCTTAAGGCAGACTTGTTTAACTTATGTGTGTACTCAGATATTGTTGCTTCCGCTGACTCGTCTATGATCGAGCTCTTGTATTCGAGCCTTCGAGGCCCCTGGCTTGTAATATGGGTCTTGTATGACTTATGTTATTTGTAGAGTTGTGTTGTGATATCTTCCCGTGAGTCCCTGATCTTGATCGTACACGTTTGCGTGTATGATTAGTGTACGGTCAAATCGGGGCGTCACAAGTTGGTATCAGAGCCGACTGCCTGTAGGAATCCCCTTCCACACTCCTTGACCGAAGTTGAGTCTAGTCGATGGAAATTGTTTTACTAACTTGGCTGTGCGGCCCTTGGGCCCACGTCGCCATCGGGTGGTATTAGGATCTTTTACTCCTCGATCCTTACTCTGGGACTCTGATCTCTCTTCTATTCGGGTTAAAATGAATTAACTAACTCTGACTCTAGGATCTCGTTACTACTTCCACCTGGAGAGCACCTTATTAGGATGATCGTCTACTGCACCAGAAGATTCCGAAGATACTCTTTAATATTCTCTCGAGACTTGTGCCCACCACTTTTGCAATTCCCGACCACCGATAAATCCTTATGGATAAATACTTACACCTGTCACCCTTACTTTTATTCCCAGTTAATCTTGTTATTACAAGATACCCCGAAAATTCTCTCTCTTGTTCTGATAATACCCTGTGCCCACTGCCCTTGCAGTTCTTTGCAACCTGGGTAACCCTTCGAATAATTTCTCGCACTTATTAAGTATCCGCTCATCCCAAGTGGATACATGTGTTTCACAATGGTCTTCGAAATACTATTCGATCCTCCAAAAATCCTTAGTAGCTTATTGCTCTGCAATACTTGTCTGCTTGCGTGCTGGATGCTTTCCATATGTCTGGCAATCATCGTTAGTATCCTTAGACACCGTCATTTTGATCCCTTTGATTCAACATGAGTGCGAATGCACGCAATCATCAGTTGATCCTTTTAAATTATCTTTCCGGCTCAGACGCCAGTTTAAACATGAGCTGGATCTCGACCTATCAATTGACCATCGATCGTACCCTTAAGGCTATTCAACTTATCCATCCCTGATCAGAGCATTGCTTCTGATCCCTTGTCTTGGAATTGATAATTCGTTTGCATTTGAGCCTTGAATTAGTCAGTTGTTTCTAAAGTCTGATCTCCTTGCATTGTTTCTCCCTCTGGTTGAGTACCGATGCTCACACCAGATCCCTTGAGGACCACCAGATCATTTGTTGGATTTTATCCGACAGCGTCCTTCATATTCAATAAGTCTGTGAGCCTTTCCTCGGATACATAATGCCTTTGGTAAATTGTATCCTCTGCTTTCTCAAGCATGCTCTACTATCGAGCTTGTGTTATTTATTCTTGAAATTTGTGGTGTATACTCCTACGATGCCCTGATGGGTTGAACCTATGCCTTCTCTAAACTGTGTGAACTCGAAAGTTTTCACGAGCCATACACTTCTGGTCTTTTGCCAAATAAAATTTCAACACTGCAACTTCTTCGAAAGTGAGAAGTGAATGAAAGGTTATGCATTGGAGAAGTGGGAGTCGACCTTGAACCTGTGTTCATGCCCATGGACATGATGTAGATCTTATCATTAAAGCTTCTTTTAAATTAATTATTCCTTTGGTATAAGTTCATCTTATATCTGGGATCTGGCCTTTTGCAATCGTGGTTCCGACCATGTTCTCCTTTAAATACATTTCTCGTGCAAGTTTAAGCACTTGTCTTCTGCGGAGTAAGACCCCAGACCAACCTCTACTTTGATTTGTCGTCGAGTATTACCCCCCTGGTATCTCAAGATTATCACGGAACTGCATAACTTCTTATGAGTTCTTCTTCAAGTATTATTTGACTTTCGCTGCATTATCAATTGACTTGATGTCATCGCCGACCGATTACATCTTCATGAAATCTCTCGACAAATGTGTCGTGATCATCATCAGCATTCCGAGCTCTTCCAAGATATCAATTGAGTTCATGATGAGAAATACCATCCTTGCCCTCGATGATTTGTG
This sequence comes from Triticum monococcum, assembly GCA_034509565.1. Classification (NCBI taxonomy): domain Eukaryota; kingdom Viridiplantae; phylum Streptophyta; class Magnoliopsida; order Poales; family Poaceae; genus Triticum; species Triticum monococcum. The sequence goes on from CM067847.1 coordinate 707,385,323, forward strand.
TTATCACCGACCACTTTATTGCCTTCCGTTCAACACAAACTTTTCGTGTTTTGTGTTATGCCTTGAGATCCTTGCTATCCAGCATTTGTTCTTCTTTACCTTGGAATGTTACCACCTTTTATGTCAAGAATGTCGTGGTAATTTTACCACCTCTTGAGAATTCTTGATATAGTAATATCTCTCTCCTTTTGCGTTCATTCCTTAGTCCCTCCCTGTTGTTTCTAACCGGAATACCGACAACTGGACTATGATGTGTGAATTCAAAACTTCTAGCAACCCTATTGTTTGAAGTTAATGGTCGATATTTCATTCTTAGACCATTGATTATCGAATCACCATTCTAACATTGGTCATGCTACCTAAGTCCATATTTCGGGTGCACCTTTCAACCAATGTTTAACTGGGTATGTTTTCCTCGAGCATACCTCATTATATCATTTGATCTGACAAGTGTTATCTCTTTGTTCACATGATTGTGGAATTCCATATTTTTAGAATTCTCGAATGGTCGCTGAGTCTATCAGCCACCCCCCCTCATCCTCTCCTTGGTTTAATGATGATGAACCCTTGTCTCGGAACTCACTTCCATAGTCATTTCCCGAGAATCTTACATTGTCATCTCGTTAGTTGGTGTCGCACCTTTTCTTCTCAAGCATCCTGACGCCAATCGAATCTGAATCTCGGTCAGATATGATGGTTGGAACATTTTTCCAAGAGTTATAGAACTGGTCTTTTATGACCCGGTAAGGTGATGGCATGCCCAGCACACCTAGCCAGATGACCTGCTGTTATAGTTTCCATTTTAGTAAGGTTATCCATTCTTCCATGAGGAAATTGTAAGACTTATTCTATAAGTTGTTCCTGATGGATCCTTTGTGTATCCATAGCCTGATCTTTACCTGATGACCATGTCAAAGCTATCTCGAAGCATGTCTGTGGTACTCCGAATTTCAACAAGAACATTTGAAGCCAATGCTAAATGTTTCTTGCTAAATTATCTAAACACCGTTGTATGCGTAGTGTCATGAAATTTCTCTCCCCTTACCAAAAGGGTTTTCTACATGATATCCTGCCACGGATACCATGCTTTGCTTGTCCTTGGGAAGGATATATCCCTGAATTATATGACTAAAACACATTTTTCCTTTCCATCGCCGGATTAATCTGATAATCATATGTCCTTTCCATTGTTTGGTTTAACCTTTCTTGAGGTCTATATAACCTAAGCAGTATTATTCTACTGCTTATGTAAACACCTCGGTGTACAACTCTGTCAGCAAGACCCTGTTACCATTGTTGATGACATTTCGGTGACCACCGATGGATGAGAACTTTGCCTATTGGTCCGCCATGTTCAACGAGCAGGAAAATGGTTCTCTTCGTCCCTCGCCCTGGGTATCAATGTTGTTGCCGACATAGCTGACAGGCTATCCTCTGACATGCCTTGCTTACATGATCGTGCAAATCGTCACCGCCTTCCTAGTTTTAACCCACATGTGGGCCCATAACCCACAGGTCCTAGGATCGAAACCTGACTCTCCTGTACACCCCCTGTTCCCAAAATTATTCCTCCCGCGTGGACTCGTATGTAATTCATGAGCCACCTTCCGATGAGATCATCAATTCTCGCATCGGACACAATAATTATTTCGTTGCTTGAAACTCTTTCACCTTCTGATTAGGCATCGAACGAATGCCTATCCGTTTGAAACTTCTCTTGGTACCTTCTTACTTTGCTCTCGATATCTTCTTAAGTTTCAATTCGAGAGATACTTATACTTCTTCCCCTGAGATTAACCGTATGATGCCCGATCTTATTAGAATCCGTCCTTATAGAGTTTTCTCTTCTTACCCTTTCGTAAGTACGGTGAAGATTCTGAAGGAAGGACGACACCTTCATCAAGATGACCTAAAGTAGAGAAATGAAGAAATCAATGTAATGGATCGACCTCTTCGAGAAGAACGACTATGACTGAGAAGAATCGTTAGAGTTTCGTAACCAAATCCGTCCCCCCTTCACTTCCCCTCTTAAATCTCGGGACGAGATTTCTTGTAGTGGAGGAGAATTGTGACGCCTGGATAATTAGACTACAGTAACCCTTTGCTAATGATGCCACGTCACCTCTGTTACTGTCGATAAACTCACGTTAGTTTAAAAAGTGATTCAAATTAAATCTGAGTTAAAGTCAAACAGTTAAGGTTTTCGAAAGTCAAAACTAAAATGTTCTAAATGTGACAAATAATTCATAAGTAATGTTGGTGGAAAAACCACATTTTTATAAAAGGTCTAAATGCATATAAATAATTAAAACAGTAGGTAAAACAAATAAATAAATGCCTTGGTATTTTATAAAATACTAAAATATATTATTTGGGGGGTTAAACCTTTTTGTGGCAGAGGTATAACTAGTGTTACTATTTAAGGTACAACTTTTATGTTTTATAAAACTAGAATAAAAGAAAACAGTAAAAGAAAAAGAACAAAACAAAAAAAAGACAAAAGAAATTAAACCCCCCCCCCCCCCCCGCTGGGCATCGGCCCAGCTGGCCATGCAGTCGCCCGGCCCAGCCGGCCCCTCCCACTCGATATCCCTCTTACCCCCGAACCCTAGAGCCTGTCGCCCCACCTCTCCCCTCGTTCCCCACCTCCCCCTCGTCTCCCACGCCGCCGCCACCACACGCAACACACGCACGCCTCGTGCCTTGGGGAGGGGCGCCCCAGCTCGATCCCCTCCTCCCGCACGGCCACGCCTGACGCAAGTCGCCGCGCCGCTAAGGCCACCGCCAGCCGGGCTCGGCGCCGCCCCTCAGGGACTCCTCTGCGCCCCCTCCTCTCCCTCGCGAGGCGCCCGCCTGACGCCGCGGCCCCGCCGGTCATCACCGTCGCCCCGATGCCTCCCCGGCCGTGTCGAGCTCTCCGTCGACCTCCTCCCTGTGAGCCTCGTCCGTTCCCCGCCATTCCGTTCAAATCCCTTGCCATAGCCGCCGCTCCCGAGCTCCGTCCGTTCGCGCACGCCCCTGCCTGTGTGTGTGCTGGCCTCGTCCGCCACTACCGCGCCCAGCCGCCCGCTCGCGCCCCGTCTCCCCCGTTGTTGACGTTCCCCACCCGTCGACCTCGTTCGCTGCTCCCGTGTCGCCCGCTGCTACCGCTGCCTACCTCCGCTGGCCAGGGCCGCGCGCGAGCGCTCGCGCCTCCCCTGCGGCCTCGTTCCGCTGCACCCTCTACGGGCGAGCGCCCATTCAGGTGCGCCTGCGCTCGCCCCTTTTCGCTAGAGCCCGACCCGCTAGGTCCCCAGGGGCCCATGACAAAGGCCCCCACCCCAGAACGTTTTTGTTAAAAAAAAGAATTTAAAATAATAATAATAACTAAATTTTAATTAATTAATTAATTAAGTAACTAATTAACTTAATTAGTCCTGTTTAGATTAACCTAATCACCAGCTAAACTAATTAAACATGTTTAGTCAGTCTTGGACTATGGCAGTGGGACCCGCCTGTCAGTTTGACTAAGTCAACTAACTGGTTGACTGATGACATCACCCTGACATCATGCTGACATCATAATTGCATTTTCTAATTAAATTAATTCTGTTAATTCTAGAAATGATTTAAATTTTAGAAAAACATAGAAAATAAACCGTAGCTCAGATGAAAATGTTTTCTACATGAAAGTTGTTTAGAACGATGAGACGAATCCGGATACGCAGCCCGTTCGTCCGTCACACGCCCCTGGCATAGCGAACATGCAACTTTCCCCCTCCGATTCATTTTTTCGAAAACACGAAACACCGGGGATATTTTCTCGGATGTTTCCCCCCTTCACCGGTATCACCTCATACGGCGTTAGGTCACCCCTAGCACAACGTAATGCCGCATCTTGCTTGTTGTTACATTGATTGCTCTGTTATTTATTGTGTTCCCCCTCCGTTACTTCTTTTCGGTAGACCCCGAGATTGCCGGAGACCCCCAGTACGACTACGGTGTTGATGACCCCTCTCTCTTGCCAGAGCAACCAGGCAAGCCCCCCCTTTGTTCACCAGATATCGCCTACTCTTCTCTATACTGCTTGCATTAGAGTAGTGTAGCCTGTTACTGCTTTCAGTTAACCCTATACTGCTGCATAGCCTGTCCTTGCTACTACTGTTGTTACCTTTACCTGCTATCCTACTGCTTAGTATAGGATGCTAGTGTTCCATCAGTGGCCCTACACTCTTGTCCGTTTGCCATGCTATACTACTGGGCCGTGATCACTTCGGGAGGTGATCACGGGCATATACTATATACTTTACACTATTACATTACCTGTGATACTGTTCGGAGATGGGAGCTGAAGGGACAGGTGGCTCCATCCCGGTAGAGGTGGGCCTGGGTTCCCGACGGCCCCCGACTGTTACTTTGTGGTGGAGCGACAGGGCAGGTTGAGATTACCTAGGAGAGAGGTGGCCTGGCCCTGTTCGGCGTTCGCAGATACTTAATACGCTTAACAAGATCTGGGTATTTGATCTGAGTCTGGCCATTTGGTCTATACGCACTAACCATCTACGCGGGAGTAGTTATGGGTATCTCGACGTCGTGGTATCAGCCGAAGCCTTCGTGACGTCAGCGACTGAGTGGCGCGCGCCGGGTTGGACCGCGTAACACAACTTCCTTTGTAATGGAGGTTGCTAGGTCTGCTCTCCGGCCGCGTACGCAACGTGCAGGTGTGCAATGGGCGATGGGCCCAGACCCCTGCGCCATAGGATTTAGACCGGCGTGCTGACCTCTCTGTTGTGCCTAGGTAGGGCTACGACGTGTTGATCTTCCGAGGCCGGTCATGACCTAGGAAAGTGTGTCCGGCCAAATGGGATCGAGCGTGTTGGGGAATGTGGTGCACCCCTGCAGGGAAGTTTATCTATTCGAATAGCCGTGTCCCTCGGTAAAAGGACGACCCGGAGTTGTACCTTGACCTTATGACAACTAGAACCGGATACTTAATAAAACACACCCTTCCAAGTGCCAGATATAACCCGGTGATCGCTCTCTAACAGGGCGACGAGGAGAGGATCATCGGGTAGGATTATGCTGTACGATGCTACTTGGTGGTTTTCAGTCTACTCTCTTCTACATGCTGCAAGACGGAGGCTTCCAGAAGCGTAGTCTTCGACAGGATTAGTTATCCCCCTCTTATTCTGGCATTCTGCAGTTCAGTCCACATATGATACCCTTATTCCATTTGATACCAATGCATGCATATGTAGTGTAGCTCCTTGCTTGCGAGTACTTTGGATGAGTACTCACGGTTGCTTTCTCCCTCTTTTCCCCCTATCCCTTCTACCTGGTTGTCGCAACCAGATGTTGGAGCCCAGGATCCAGACGCCACCATCGACGAGGACTCCTACTACACCGGAGGTGCCTACTACTACGTGCTGCCCGCTAACGACGACCAGGAGTAGTTAGGAGGATCCCAGGCAGGAGGCCTGCGCCTCTTTCGATCTGTATCCCAGTTTGTGCTAGCCTTCTTAAGGCAGACTTGTTTAACTTATGTCTGTACTCATATATTGTTGCTTCCGCTGACTCGTCTATGATCGAGCTCTTGTATTCGAGCCTTCGAGGCCCCTGGCTTGTAATATGATGCTTGTATGACTTATTTTATTTGTAGAGTTGTGTTGTGATATCTTCCCGTGAGTCCCTGATCTTGATCGTACACGTTTGCGTGTATGATTAGTGTACGGTCAAATTGGGGCGTCACATGAAGGATATGGCTACCTCATCTAATCAGGAGATGCCTAGTTCATCGAATCAGGAACCAGTTATAATTACCGAACCTACCATTTCGATGGAACACTTCGAAAGTCCTGTGGAGGAAAACAATGAAGTTCCTACCAGGAGCAAGAGACAGAGGACTGCAAAGTCCTTTGGTGATGATTTTCTTGTGTATCTCATAGATGACACTCCCAGTTCTATTTCAGAGGCCTATGCATCTGAAGATGCTGACTACTGGAAGGAAGCGGTTCGTAGCGAGATGGATTCCATCTTGGCAAATGAAACTTGGGAGATAACTGATCGTCCTTATGGGTGCAAACCTATAGGATGCAAATGGGTATTCAAGAAGAAGCTTAAGCCTGATGGTACTATTGGAAAGTACAAGGCTCGGCTCGTGGCTAAGGGTTATACCCAAAAGGAAGGTGAAGACTTCTTTGATACTTACTCACGTGTGGCTCGACTGACCACTATTCGAGTTCTACTTTCACTAGCTGCCTCGCATGGTCTTCTCGTTCATCAAATGGATGTTAAGACTGCTTTCCTAAATGGAGAGTTGGACGAGGAAATTTATATGGAACAACCAGATGGGTTTGTACTAGATGGTCAGGAAGAGAAAGTGTGCAATGTTGGGGAACGTAGTAATTTCAAAATTTTCCTACGCACACGCAAGATCATGGTGATGCACAGCAACGAGAGGGGAGAGTGTTGTCTACGTACCAATGCAGACCGACTGCGGAAGCGATCACACAACGTAGAGGAAGTAGTCGTACGTCTTCTTCCCGATCCGACCGATCCAAGCACCGTTACTCCGGCACCTCCGAGTTCTTAGCACACGTTCAGCTCGATGACGTTCCTCGGGCTCCGATCCAGCAAAGCATCGAGGAAGAGTTCCGTCAGCACGACGGCGTGGTGACGATCTTGATGTACTACCGACGCAGGGCTTCGCCTAAGCACTGTAACGGTACGATCGAGGTGGAATTTGGTGGCAGGGGGCACCGCACACGGCTAAGGAACGATCTCAAGGATCAACTTGTGTGTCTTGGGGTGCCCCCTGCCCCCGTATATAAAGGTTGGAGGAGGGGGAGCCGGCCGGCCAGGGAGAGGAGGCGCAGGGGAGTCCTACTCCCACCGGGAGTAGGACTCCTCCCTCCAATCCTAATCCAATTAGGACTCTCGGGGAGAAAGGAGAAAGAGGGGGGCCGGCCCCTTCTCCTAGTCCTACTAGGACTTGGGGAAAGGGGGGGCGCCAGCTAGCTTGGGCTTGTCCCTTTTCTCTTTTTCCACTAAGGCCCAATAGGCCCATTAGTCTCCCGGGGGGTTCCGGTAACCCTCCCGGTATTCCGGTAAAATCCCGATTTCACCCGGAACACCTCCTATGTCCAAACATAGGCTTCCAATATATCAATCTTTACGTCTTGACCATTTCGAGACTCCTCGTCATGTCCGTGATCTCATCCGGGACTCCGAACAACCTTCGGTACATCAAAATGCATAAACTCATAATAACTGTCATCGTAACGTTAAGCGTGCGGACCCTACGGTTCGAGAACAATGTAGACATGACCGAGACACGTCTCCGGTCAATAACCAATAGCGGGACCTGGATGCCCATATTGGCTCCTACATATTCTACGAAGATCTTTATCGGTCAGACCGCATAACAACATACGTTGTTCCCTTTGTCATCGGTATGTTACTTGCCCGAGATTCGATCGTCGGTATCCAATACCTAGTTCAATCTTGTTACCGGCAAGTCTCTTTACTCGTTCCGTAATACATCATCTCACAACTAACATATTAGTTGCAGTGCTTGCAAGGCTTATGTGATGTGCATTACCGAGAGGGCCCAGAGATACCTCTCCGACAATCGGAGTGACAAACCCTAATCTCGAAATACGCCAACCCAACATCTACCATTGGAGACACCTGTAGTACTCCTTTATAATCACCCAGTTACGTTGTGACGTTTGGTAGTACCCAAAGTGTTCCTCCGGTAAACGGGAGTTGCATAATCTCATAGTTATAGGAACATGTATAAGTCATGAAGAAAGCAATAGCAACATACTAAACGATCGGGTGCTAAGCTAATGGAATGGGTCATGTCAATCAGATCATTCAACTAATGATGTGACCTCGTTAATCAAATAACAACTCTTTGTTCATGGTTAGGAAACATAACCATCTTTGATTAACGAGCTAGTCAAGTAGAGGCATACTAGTGACACTCTGTTGGTCTATGTATTCACACATGTATTATGTTTCCGGTTAATACAATTCCAGCATGAATAATAAACATTTATCATGATGTAAGGAAATAAATAATAACTTTATTATTGCCTCTAGGGCATATTTCCTTCAGTCTCCCACTTGCACTAGAGTCAATAATCTAGATTACACTGTAATGATTCTAACACCCATGGAGCCTTGGTGCTGATCATGTTTTGCTCGTGGAAGAGGCTTAGTCAACGGGTCTGCAACGTTCAGATCCGTATGTATCTTGCAAATCTCTATGTCTCCCACCTGGACTAAATCCCGGATGGAGTTGAAGCGTCTCTTGATGTGTTTGGTCCTCTTGTGAAATCTGGATTCCTTTGCCAAGGCAATTGCACCAGTATTGTCAAAGAAAATTTTCATTGGACCCGATGCACTAGGTATGACACCTAGATCGGATATGAACTCCTTCATCCAGACTCCTTCGTTTGCTGCTTCCGAAGCAGCTATATACTCCGCTTCACATGTAGATCCCGCTACGACGCTTTGTTTAGAACTGAAACAACTGACAGCTCCACCGTTTAAAGTAAACACGTATCCGGTTTGCGATTTAGAATCGTCCGGATCAGTGTCAAAGCTTGCATCAACGTAACCTCTTACGGTGAGCTCTTTGTCACCTCCATATATGAGAAACATATCCTTAATCCTTTTCAGGTATTTCAGGATGTTCTTGACCGCTGTCCTGTGATCCATTCCTGGATTACTTTGGTACCTCCCTGCTAAACTTATAGCAAGGCACACATCAGGTCTGGTACACAGCATTGCATACATGATAGAGCCTATGGCTGAAGCATAGGGAACATCTTTCATTTTCTCTCTATCTTCTGCAGTGGTCGGGCATTGAGTCTTACTCAACTTCATACCTTGTAACACAGGCAAGAACCCTTTCTTTGCTTGATCCATTTTGAACTTCTTCAAAATCTTGTCAAGGTATGTGCTCTGTGAAAGTCCAATTAAGCGTTTTGATCTATCTCTATAGATCTTTATGCCTAATATGTAAGCAGCTTCCCCGAGGTCTTTCATCGAAAAACTTTTATTCAAGTATCCCTTTATGCTATCCAGAAATTCTATATCATTTCCAATCAGCAATATGTCATCCACATATAATATTAGAAATGCTACAGAGCTCCCACTCACTTTCTTGTAAATACAGGCTTCTCCAAAAGTCTGTATAAAGCCAAATGCTTTGATCACACTATCAAAGTGTTTATTCCAACTCCGAGATGCTTGTACCAGTCCATAAATGGATCGCTGGAGTTTGCATACTTTGTTAGCTCCCTTTGGATCGACAAAACCTTCTGGTTGTATCATATACAATTCTTCTTCCAGAAATCCATTCAGGAATGCAGTTTTGACATCCATCTGCCATATTTCATAATCATAAAATGCGGCAATTGCTAACATAATTCTGACGGACTTAAGCATCGCTACGGGTGAGAAGGTCTCATCGTAGTCAACTCCTTGAACTTGCCGAAAACCTTTCGCGACAAGTCGAGCTTTATAGACAGTAATATTACCGTCAGCGTCAGTCTTTTTCTTGAAGATCCATTTATTCTCAATTGCTTGCCGATCATCGGGCAAGTCAACCAAAGTCCATACTTTGTTTTCATACATGGATCCCATCTCAGATTTCATGGCCTCAAGCCACTTTGCGGAATCTGGGCTCACCATCGCTTCTTCATAGTTCGTAGGTTCATCATGATCTAGCATCATGACTTCCAGAACTGGATTACCGTACCACTCTGGTGCGGATCTCACTCTGGTTGATCTACGTGGTTCCGTAGTATCTTGTTCTGAAGCTTCATGATCATCATCATTAGCTTCCTCACTGATTGGCATAGGTGTCGCAGAAACAGTTTTCTGTGATGTACTATTTTCCAATAAGGGAGCAGGTACAGTTACCTCGTCAAGTTCTACTTTCCTCCCACTCACTTTTTTCGAGAGAAACTCCTTCTCTAGAAAGTTTCCGAATTTAGCAACAAAAGTCTTGCCTTCGGATCTGTGATAGAAGGTGTATCCAATAGTTTCCTTTGGATATCCTATGAAGACACATTTCTCCGATTTGGGTTCGAGCTTATCAGGTTGAAGCTTTTTCACATAAGCATCGCAGCCCCAAACTTTAAGAAACGACAACTTTGGTTTCTTGCCAAACCATAGTTCATAAGGTGTCGTCTCAACGGATTTTGATGGTGCCCTGTTTAACGTGAATGCGGCCGTCTCTAAAGCATAACCCCAAAACGATAGCGGTAAATCAGTAAGAGACATCATAGATCGCACCATATCTAGTAAAGTACGATTACGACGTTCGGACACACCATTACGCTGTGGTGTTCCGGGTGGCGTGAGTTGCGAAACTATTCCACAATTTCTCAAATGTACACCAAACTCGTAACTCAAATATTCTCCTCCACGATCAGATCGTAGAAACTTTATTTTCTTGTTACGATGATTTTCAACCTCACTCTGAAATTCTTTGAACTTTTCAAATGTTTCAGACTTATGTTTCATTAAGTAGATATACCCATATCTGCTTAAATCATCTGTGAAGGTGAGAAAATAACGATATCCACCACGAGCCTCAATATTCATCGGACCACATACATCGGTATGTATGATTTCCAATAAATCTGTTGCTCTCTCCATAGTACCGGAGAACGGTGTTTTAGTCATCTTGCCTATGAGGCACGGTTCGCAAGTACCAAGTGATTCATAATCAAGTGGTTCCAAAAGCCCATCAGTATGGAGTTTCTTCATGCGCTTTACACCGATATGACCTAAACGGCAGTGCCACAAATAAGTTGCACTATCATTATTAACTTTGCATCTTTTGGCTTCTACATTATGAATATGTGTATCACTATCTTCGAGATTCAACAAGAATAGACCACTCTTCAAAGGTGCATGACCATAAAAGATATTACTCATATAAATAGAACAACCATTATTCTCTGATTTAAATGAATAACCGTCTCGCATTAAACAAGATCCAGATATAATGTTTATGCTCAACGCTGGCACCAAATAACAATTATTTAGGTCTAATATTAATCCCGAAGGTAGATGTAGAGGTAGCGTGCCGACCGCGATCACATCGACTTTGGAACCGTTTCCCACGCGCATCGTCACCTCGTCCTTTGCTAGTGTCCGCTTATTCCGTAGTCCCTGTTTCGAGTTGCAAATATTAGCAACAGAACCAGTATCAAATACCCAGGTGCTACTGCGAGCTCTAGTAAGGTACACATCAATAACATGTATATCACATATACCTTTGCTCACTTTGCCATCCTTCTTATCCGCCAAATACTTGGGGCAGTTCCGCTTCCAGTGACCAGTCTGCTTGCAGTAGAAGCACTCAGTTTCAGGCTTAGGTCCAGACTTGGGTTTCTTCTCCTAAGCAGCAACTTGCTTGCTGTTCTTCTTGAAGTTTCCCTTCTTCTTCCCTTTGCCCTTTTTCTTGAAACTAGTGGTTTTGCTAACCATCAACACTTGATGCTCCTTCTTGATTTCTACCTCCGAAGCTTTCAGCATTGCGAAGAGCTCGGGAATAGTCTTGTTCATCCCTTGCATATTATAGTTCATCACGAAGCTCTTGTAGCTTGGTGGCAGTGATTGGAGAATTCTGTCAATGACGCAGTCATCTAGAAGATTAACTCCCATCTGAATCAAGTGATTATTATACCCAGACATCTTGAGTATATGCTCACTGACAGAACTGTTCTCCTCCATCTTACAGCTATAGAACTTATTGGAGACTTCATATCTCTCAATTCGGGCATTTGCTTGAAATATTAACTTCAACTCCTGGAACATCTCATATGCACGATGACGTTCAAAACGTCGTTGAAGTCCCGATTCTAAGCCGTAAAGCATGGCACACTTAACTATCGAGTAGTCATCAGCTTTGCTCTGCCAGACGTTCATAACATCTGGCGTTGCTCCAGCAGCAGGCCTGTCACCCAGCGGTGCTTCCAGGACGTAATTCTTCTGTGCAGCAATGAGGATGATCCTCAGGTTACGGACCCAGTCCGTGTAATTGCTACCATCATCTTTCAACTTTGCTTTCTCAAGGAACGCATTAAAATTCAACGGAACAATAGCACGAGCCATCTATCTACAATCAACATAAACAAGCAAGATACTATCAGGTACTAAGTTCATGATAAGTTTAAGTTCAGTTAATCAAATTACTTAGGAACTCCCACTTAGATAGACATCCCTCTAATCTTCTAAGTGATCACGTGATCCAAATCAACTAAACCATAACCGATCATCACGTGAGATGGAGTAGTTTTCAATGGTGAACATCGTTATGTTGATCATATCTACTATATGATTCACACTCGACCTTTCGGTCTCCGTGTTCCGAGGCCATATCTGTATATGCTTGGCTCGTCAAGTATAACCTGAGTATTCTGCGTGTGCAACTGTTTTGCACCCGTTGTATTTGGACGTAGAGCTTATCACACCCGATCATCACGTGGTGTCTGGGCACGACGAACTTTGGCAACGGTGCATACTCAGGGAGAACACTTCTTGATAATTTTAGTGAGAGATCATCTTATAATGCTACCGTCAATCAAAGCAAGATAAGATGCATAAAAGGATAAACATCACATGCAATCAATATAAGTGATATGATATGGCCATCATCATCTTGTGCTTGTGATCTCCATCTCCGAAGCACCGTCATGATCACCATCGTCACCGGCGCGACACCTTGATCTCCATCGTAGCATCGTTGTCGTCTCGCCAATATTATGCTTCCACGACTATCACTACCGTTTAGCAATAAAGTAAAGCATTACATCGCGATTGCATTGCATACAATAAAGCGACAACCATATGGCTCCTGCCAGTTGCCGATAACTCAGTTACAAAACATGATCATCTCATACAATAAAATCAGCATCATGCCTTGACCATATCACATCACAACATACCCTGCAAAAACAAGTTAGACATCCTCTACTTTGTTGTTGCAAGTTTTACGTGGCTGCTACGGGCTTAAGTAAGAACTCATCTCACGTACGCATCAAAACCACAACGATAGTTTGTCAAATAGACTCTGTTTTAACCTTCTCAAGGACCGGGCGTAGTCACACTTGGTTCAACTAAAGTTGGAGAGACAGTCTTCCGCAAGCCATCTGTGTGCAAAGCACGTCGAGGGAACCGGTCTCGCGTAAGAGTACGCGTAAGGTTGGTCCGGATCGTCTCACCCAACAATACCGCCGAACCAAAGTATGACATGCTGGTAGGCAGTATGACTTGTATCGCCCACAACTCACTTGTGTTCTACTCGTGCAAATAACATCAAACCATAAAACCTAGGCTCGGATGCCACTGTTGGGGAACGTAGTAATTTCAAAATTTTCCTACGCACACGCAAGATCATGGTGATGCACAGCAACGAGAGGGGAGAGTGTTGTCTACGTACCAACGCAGACCGACTGCGGAAGCGATCACACAACGTAGAGGAAGTAGTCGTACGTCTTCTTCGCGATCCGACCGATCCAAGCACCGTTACTCCGGCACCTCCGAGTTCTTAGCACACGTTCAGCTCGATGACGTTCCTCGGGCTCCGATCCAGCAAAGCGTTGAGGAAGAGTTCCGTCAGCACGACGGCGTGGTGACGATCTTGATGTACTACCGACGCAGGGCTTCGCCTAAGCACTGTAACGGTACGATCGAGGTGGAATTTGGTGGCAGGGGGCACCGCACACGGCTAAGGAACGATCTCAAGGATCAACTTGTGTGTCTTGGGGTGCCCCCTGCCCCCGTATATAAAGGTTGGAGGAGGGGGAGCCGGCCGGCCAGGGAGAGGAGGCGCAGGGGAGTCCTACTCCCACCGGGAGTAGGACTCCTCCCTCCAATCCTAATCCAATTAGGACTCTCGGGGAGAAAGGAGAAAGAGGGGGGCCGGCCCCTTCTCCTAGTCCTACTAGGACTTGGGGAAAGGGGGGGCGCCGGCCAGCTTGGTCTTGTCCCTTTTCTCTTTTTCCACTAAGGCCCAATAGGCCCATTAGTCTCCCGGGGGGTTCCGGTAACCCTCCCGGTATTCCGGTAAAATCCCGATTTCACCCGGAACACTTCCTATGTCCAAACATAGGCTTCCAATATATCAATCTTTACGTCTCGACCATTTCGAGACTCCTCGTCATGTCCGTGATCTCATCCGGGACTCCGAACAACCTTCGGTACATCAAAATGCATAAACTCATAATAACTGTCATCGTAACGTTAAGCGTGCGGACCCTACGGTTCGAGAACAATGTAGACATGACCGAGACACGTCTCCGGTCAATAACCAATAGCGGGATCTGGATGCCCATATTGGCTCCTACATATTCTACGAAGATCTTTATCGGTCAGACCGCATAACAACATACGTTGTTCCCTTTGTCATCGGTATGTTACTTGCCCGAGATTCGATCGTCGGTATCCAATACCTAGTTCAATCTCGTTACCGGTAAGTCTCTTTACTCGTTCCGTAATACATCATCTCACAACTAACATATTAGTTGCAGTGCTTGCAAGGCTTATGTGATGTGCATTACCGAGAGGGCCCAGAGATACCTCTCCGACAATCGGAGTGACAAACCCTAATCTCGAAATACGCCAACCCAACATCTACCATTGGAGACACCTGTAGTACTCCTTTATAATCACCCAGTTACGTTGTGACGTTTGGTAGTACCCAAAGTGTTCCTCCGGTAAACGGGAGTTGCATAATCTCATAGTTATAGGAACATGTATAAGTCATGAAGAAAGCAATAGCAACATACTAAACGATCGGGTGCTAAGCTAATGGAATGGGTCATGTCAATCAGATCATTCAACTAATGATGTGACCTTGTTAATCAAATAACAACTCTTTGTTCATGGTTAGGAAACATAACCATCTTTGATTAACGAGCTAGTCAAGTAGAGGCATACTAGTGACACTCTGTTGGTCTATGTATTCACACATGTATTATGTTTCCGGTTAATACAATTCCAGCATGAATAATAAACATTTATCATGATGTAAGGAAATAAATAATAACTTTATTATTGCCTCTAGGGCATATTTCCTTCATGCAAGTTGCTGAAGTCTTTGTACGGACTTAAGCAAGCACCCAAACAGTGGCATGAGAAGTTTGAAAGAACTTTAACAGCTGCAGGCTTTGTTGTGAACGAAGCCGACAAATGTGTGTACTATCGCCATGGTGGGGGCGAGGAAGTTATCCTGTGCTTGTATGTCGATGACATACTGATTTTCGGAACAAACCTGAAAGTTATTAAGCAGGTCAAGGATTTCCTATCTCGTTGTTTTGAGATGAAGGATTTAGGAGTGGCTAATGTCATTCTGAACATCAAGTTGTTGAGAGACGATGATGGTGGGATTACTTTGCTTCAATCTCACTATGTGGAAAAGATCTTGAGTCACTTTGGCTATAGTGACTGCAAGCCCTCTCCAACCATATGATGCTAGTGTGTTGCTTCGAAAGAATCGAAGAATTGTTAGAGACCAATTGAAGTATTCTCAGATTATTGGCTCGCTTATGTACTTAGCTAGTGCTACAAGACCTGACATCTCTTTTGCTGTTAGCAAACTAAGTCGGTTTGTTTCAAAACCAGGAGATGTGCATTGGAAAGCTCTAGAAAGAGTGTTGCGTTATTTGAAAGGCACTACAAATTATGGAATTCACTACACCGGGCATCCAAAGGTGCTTGAAGGGTATAGTGACTCAAACTGGATCTCAGATGCTGATGAGATAAAGGCCACGAGCGGTTATGTATTCACTCATGGAGGTGGCGCTGTTTCTTGGAAGTCTTGCAAGCAGACCATCTTAACGAGGTCAACAATGGAAGCAGAACTCACAGCACTAGATACAGCTACGGTTGAAGCAGATTGGCTTCGCCGGCTCTTGAATGACTTGCCGGTTGTTGAGAAACCTGTACCGGGTGTCCTTATGAACCGCGACAATCAAACTGTGATCACGAAAGTGAGCAGTTCCAAGGATAACATGAAGTCATCAAGACACGTTCAGAGAAGGTTAAAATCTGTCAGGAAAATGAAAAACTCCGGAGTTATCATGTTGGATTATATCCAAATGTGTGAAAACCTGGCAGATCCTTTTACCAAGGGTCTATCACGTAATGTGATAGATAATGCATCGAGGGAGATGGATATGAGATCCACAATATGAGTTGTTCACAGTGGTAACCTATTCTTTGTGATCAGAGATCCCGTGAATTAGATGTGGAAGACAAGATGTTGGCCAACTGAAAGGAGAGTATCCTTACTATTCACAATACCACTCCATGAAGATGCAATACTCTCCTAATCTGCATGGCAGGTTGATGTGTATCTTAATGTGTTCTATGTGGCCTACTTAAGCAGAGATGTTATCCTGCAGAACATCTTTTGAAGAACACACCTATATGAGTCTGATTGTTAAACGTCGCAATCTATGAGAGTAGGGTTCTCTCTAGTAAACTCATGAAAGGTAACGGAGTATGACGCATAAGCTCCACCCGCGGGGAAGACCCATGGTAGCCACGTATCGGTCAAGGCTTTATGTGAAGCTAGATTCGCAGAAAACTTGCAGTTCAAGGCCCAGTCCACTGTTCAAGTTGCTTACTAGTGTAGCATAGAGTTATAGGTGGAAGTTCAACTTAACAGTCTCCACTGCAGTACTAGTATATAAAACAGTGTTTTGGAACCAAAGGCAAATTTCTGTGTGCCTCTGGGATCTGGTGGGGGATTGCTGGAATTTAGTCTATTTTGGGCAGCCCAATAACTATTTCAGAAATTCCTAATAAATCCTAGAGGCCCACTTAGCCCATTTGTGCAAGGCAAGGGATACTACTAAAGTTTAGTTCCACATTGCTAGTTTAGTGGGAGTTGGACCTCCTTATAAAGGAGGTTCTTTCCCCACTTGTACGAGCATGAGAACAAGAGGGATATCCACGCGCGCTCCTCCTCCGCCGCCCGCCTCGCCACGCCACGCCTCGCCTCGCCTCGTCACGACACGACGCGCCGCGCCGCGGGTTGCGGTAATGAGCCGAGCCGATATCTAAATTGTGGATATTGAATACGAACGCTGCACCCTTCGGCTGCTGACTGTTCGTTTCATCTCCCGCGTTCCATTCAGCTTCCGGCGCAGCCTCTCGCCTCCTTCTCTTGCACCTATAAAAGGGCGGTCGCTCCTCTCAGAGAGACGCACCAGAATCTCTTCCTCCTCTCGCCACAAGTTCCTGAGCACTGCGCTGCTACGATCTTCCCCATCCCGGCTTGCGGCGTGCACCGCAGGTCGGGACAGTAGGCCTCCGAAACCGCACCTCTTTGAGTCCTGTACGGGAGAAGGGTGATAAGGTTTTTGGGGAGCGCTCCGCGCGACTACTAACTCCTTCATCACGGACTCCGACGACTACTTCCCCGACGACGACTTCTTCCCTGACATCGACGACATGGCTGGAGAGGACGTCCACCCCAACTCCAGTGCTTCTGCTGCTGCTGTCCCGTACGTATTTATGCTCTTTCTGTTAGATGTCCTGCCACAGTTCTTTGCTCTAGTTCCTGCCCTACATGTGTTAGGTTCTATTTCATATATGCAACTTGCTATACTGTATGATCTAGATGTGTTTAGTTACAGTTCATATGTGAAGTTGCTATTTACCTTCTCTTTGTCAAATCGCATGACTTGCTTTATCACTGTTATATTAGTCATGCTTTGTCTAGTATTTCTGTTAATAAAATCATTGAGTAAATTGCTCATATTTCCAACAGAAAGTTTAGCTAAATTATGAGCATCCCAATTCAACGAACGACCTTCAAAAAGAAATCGCCGCTAGTGAAATCTCCTGACCGGGCTACAATCTCTTTGATTCTTCTTGAGTGCCTGACTTCAGTGCCCATTCTAATATCTGAAATCACCGTCTTGCAGTCGCTTCCGATAATGATCTTACCCACCGCCAGACCAAGCACTAGAGATAGAGCTTCCCGGCACGCAAGGGCTTCGAGTCTAGCTGGGTCCACTATGCTGGAGAAGACCATGGCAGAAGAGCCCGGGAACATATGCCGTTATGGTCTCTACACACTGTTGCTGCAGCTCCCCTATCTCCACTTCTTATTAAACCTCCGTCAACATGAATCTTCGCTATGCCGGGTCCCGGAGGCCTCCACTGTTGGCGTTGCTGTGCGATTCTGTGATTCCCGCTCGCAGCTGTCCCCTGCGTTCTCTCTGGCCCTTTTAGAGAATCAAGTTCAACAATGAATCTTACCATAAATGAATGTGTGGCATGTGGATTCTGGAGCTTTCCCTCATGCCGTCCAAATTACCCACAGTGTAACTACAGTCGATTTTGCTAACGGGTGCCTGAAGCGCCCCCGCGCTGGGCTGGCCCATCTAGGGTTTTCTTTTCATCTTCTTTTTAAATGCACTAAAAAACTGCAGTGTTGCAATTCAAACCTGAGACCTCCGGCTTTCAAGTAGGATGTGCTAATCATCTCGCCACCAATCCTCATTTGAATACTAACATCCTTCAGCAGTAGCGATTTGGTGCCCAGGCTCATCTGCACCCGCCATGAAGAAAAAGTTCAAAAAAAAGTAAAAAAATTTCCAATTGTGGTAGATAATTTGGTGTGTGAGGTATGCTCCAAATTTCTGCTCATTTGGACATTTGAGTAGATCTCAGTACAAAAGACAAATTTGGGGTCTGTAAAAAAGCTTACCGTTCATGTACTGTTTTGACCCGATTTATCTTTTTTGCTGAGAGCTACTCATATGTCCTTATAATCTGAAATTTGGAGCGCACCTCACACACCAAATTATCTACCATGCAAGAAAAATGGATTTCTTTGATTTTTAGTTTTATTTTTTGTGATTTTTTAACCGGGTGAAGATGAGCCTGGGCTCATAAATACATATTTGCATCCTTTTCTTCTTTCTAGTTTTCTTTATTCTTTTTCTTTTTTCTTTCTTTTTCCCTTTTGCTTTTTTTCTTTCTTCTTCTTCGTGGTTCAATTAACTGTTCTTAAATTCATGAATACTTCTTCAAAATCGACATCTTTTTCTCTTGATGATATTTTTTCAAGATTAATGAACTTTTCTTAAAATTAATTGAACTTGTTAAAATTTGATGAATATTTTTTTAAAATTGATGAACTTTTTTAAAATTTTGATGAACTTTTTTAAAATTTGATGAACTTTTCTTCAAATTCGATGAACCTTTTTCAAATGTGATAAAAAAATTTCAAACTCGATGAATGTTTTTCAATTTGATGAACTTTTCCCAAAATTGATGAACTCTTTAGAATTGATGAACTTTTTTTCATAAGCGTTGACTTTTTTCAAAATCAATTAAACTTTTTTAAGTTTCAGAACTTTTATAAAAACGATGAACTTTTTATAAACTTTTTCAAATTCACGATCTTTTTCAAATAATTCAAAAATCTAAGTGATACTATGATAGACGGTATTGTGCATTAAATAATGCGACCATGCCTGTCTTCAGTTCGCGCCATTATTAATTGCATGTGTCCAACGGTTCTACTGGTTAGCTAAGCTGGGATAAGACCCCATCCCCACGAGTTCGAATCCTTGGTAATTTTCGTGAGACTGTTCACTGCGTTGTGCTTTCGTGGGCTGGCCCATCTAGGCATTGTTGTGTGCGCCAACTCAGCGGTAATTTTTACGACACTGTTCATTGCGTTGTGCTTTGGTGGGCCGACCCACCTAGGCATTGCAGTGTGTGCCAAGTCAGTTTTCTAGCGTCTAAGCGAAATCACTAATATCCAGGGAACTAAACCTACCCTCTCGTTTAGGGTTTTTAGGCTCTGGCGGCGATCCCATCGCCGTCGAGAGATCTTATCGTTATACCTACCGCCGGCCGAACCCTTGCACGGATCATCCTCCTGATCGGCAGGGGGGTCGGATTGGGCTCTCTGGCGCATCTGCATCGTTTCCACCGAAGTAACCCTAGATGGCGAGCCGCGCAGAATTGTCGTCGGCAGGATGGACCGGGAAGAATCTGGAGGAGCTGTTGCAGCATCTGGATCTTCAGGATGACGAGCTCGATGATGTGGTGGTGGGGGAAGAAGATGTGAGGAAGTTTGAAGCGGACGCAAGATGGTTGGCGATCGGGAAGGTGAACACGACTCGCCCTTTTAGTTCATCGTCGATGTTTGAGTGCATGAAGTCAATCTGGTCGCTCGCACAAGTCCCAAAGTACAGGGAGGCAGGAGAAAACCTGTTTATTTTCCAGATGTTCTATCTTGGTGATTGGAAGAAAGTTGTGCATGGAGGCCCATGGCTTTTCAGGGGGTAGGGATGTTGATCGAAGATTATGATGGAAAGAAGGAACCAACATCTTTTGAGTGTGATGGATTATATGTGTGGGCTCAGATCCATAATATACCTGAACTCTACCGCAAGGTAGAGGTCGTAGATCAATTAGCCCGTCGCATCGGGCAGGTGAAAGAAATTCAGCTTGCCCCTAGGTTGTATTATGAAGGTGATTACGTCAGGATCCGAGCTAGGATTCTTGTGAACAAGCCCCTGACACGAGTCACACCGCTGAATGTTGTGGGAGAGGGAAGACTCCGCCTTTCGGTGAAGTATGAGAAGATCCCCTACTTCTGTAAGGTTTGTGGATTAATGGGCCATAATCACGAGGAGTGTGGCGATGGTGTTTGGGGGGAGAAACATAAGCAATGGGGCAGTTGGATACTAGCACGACGAAGGGAGATTGCACCAGAGCAGCAAAGCGGTTGGGTTCCGCGTGGAGGTCGTTCGGGCGGAAGGGGTAGAGGAAGGGCAGGCCGGAACGCCCAAGCTACCCGTCAGCGTTCTCCACCACGCAAACGCTCATCCCAAGACGCTGGTTTTGACTCGACCGCTGATGAGGAAGATGTAACAAGCTCCCTGAAAACTGGGGAGGCAAGAGAGGAGGAGCAGGCTGCTTCGACAGCTCGTAAGAACCTGAATCCTGTCTTGGCAGATAGCACAGCTGCTGTTGCAGGTCTGGAGAGTAACAAAGGCATTGTCGATCCGGCTTTAGGAGTGATACGTCCATTTTGCATCATACTTTTATATCTATATTTATTGCATTATGGGTTTTTATTACACATTATGTCACAATACTTATGCATATTCTCTCTTATTTTACAAGGTTTACATAAAGAGGGATAATGTCGGCAGCTGAGATTCTGGCTAGAAAAGGAGCAAATATTAGAGACCTATTCTACACAGCTCCAAAAGTCCTGAAATTTCACGGATAATGTTCTCCAAATATATAAAAAAACATTGAGCACAAGAACTTCACCAGGGGGGCCACACCCTGCCCACGAGGGTGGGGGCGCGCCCCCCTACCTCGTGGGCCCCCTGGTGACCATCTTCTGCTATACGGACTCTTTCGATGGGAAAAAAAATCATAAGCCATCTTCTTGGACGAAACTCCGCCGCCACGAGGCGGAACTAATCTAGGGTTCTGGCGGGTCTGTTCTGCCGGGGAAACTTCCCTCTCGGAGGGGGAAATCATCGCCATCGTCATCACCAACGCTCCTCTCATCGGGAGAGGGCAATCTCGATCAACATATTCATCAGCACCCTCTCATCTCAAAACCCTAGTTCATCTCTTGTATCCAATTCTTGTCTCCAAGTCCGGGATTGTTGCTAGTAGGTTGCTCGTAGTGTTAATTACTCCTTGTAGTTGATGCTAGTTGGTTTAATTGGTGGAAGATCATATGTTCAAATCCTATATGCACATTAATACCCCTCTGATTATAAACATGTTTATGCTTTGTGAGTAGTTACTTTTGTTCCTGAGGACATGGGAGAAGTCTTGCTATTAGTAGTCATGTGAATTTGGTATTCGTTCGATATTTTGATGAGATGTATGTTGTCTCCCCTCTAGTGGTGTTATGTGAACGTCGACTACATGACACTTCACCATTGTTTGGGCCTAGAGGAAGGCATTGGAAGTAATAAGTAGATGATGGGTTGCTAGAGTGACAGAAGCTTAAACCCTAGTTTATGCGTTGCTTCGTAAGGGGATGATTTGGATCCATATGTTCCATGCTATGGTTAGGTTTACATTAATACTTTTGTTGTATTTGCGGATGCTTGCAATAGAAGTTAATCATAAGTGGGATGCTTGTCCAAGTAAGGGCAGCACCCAAGCACCGGTCCACCCACATACCAAATTATCAAAGTACCGAATGCGAATGATATGAGCGTGATGAAAACTAGCTTGACGATATTCCCATGTGTCCTCGGGAGTGCTTTACATCATATAAGAGTTTGTCCAGGCTTGTCCTTTGCTACAAAAAGGATTGGGCCACCTTGCTGTACCTTATTTACTTTTGTTACTTGTTGCTCGTTACAATTATCTTATCAAAAAACTATCTGTTGCCACTTATTTCAGTACTTGCAGAGAATACTTTGCTGGAAACCGCTTATCATTTCCTTCTGCTCCTCATTGGCTTTGACACTCTTACTTATCGAAAGGACTACGATAGATCCCCTATACTTGTGGGTCATCAAGACTCTTTTTTGGCACCGTTGCCGGGGAGTGAAGCGCCTTTGGTAGGTGGAATTTGGTAAGGAAAAATTTATATAGTGTGCTGAAATTTGTTGTCACTTGTTACTATGGAAAGTAATCCTCTGAGGGGCTTGTTCGGGGTATCTTCACCCCGACCAGTAGAGCAAAGAGTTGCTCCTCACCCTACTGAACCTGCTGAAAATGAAAATGTTTGCTTTGAAATTCCTTTGGGTATGGTAGAAAAACTGCTAGCTAATCCTTTTTAGGAGATGGAACAAAACATCCTGATGAGCATCTAATATATGTGGATGAAGTTTGTGGATTATTTAAGCTTGCAGGTGTACCCAGAGATGTTGTTAAGAAGAAGGTCTTCCCTTTATCTTTGAGGGGAGATGCATCGACATGGTATAGGCTATGTGATGATATGGAGTCTTGGAATTTCAAACGATTGAAATTGGAATTCCATCAGAAGTTTTATCCTATGCATCTTGTTCTCGTGATCGCAATTATATATATAATTTTTGGCCTCGCGAAGGAGAAAGCATCACTCAAGCTTGGGGGGGGGGCTTAAATCAGTGTTATATTCATGCCCCAATCATGAGCTCTCAAGAGAAATGATTATCCAAAAATTTTATGCCCGCTTTCTGATAACAATCGCACCATGCTTGATACTTCTTGTGCTGGCTCTTTTATGATGAAGACTATTGAATTCAAATGGGATTTATTGGAAAGAATTAAACGCAACTCCGAAGATTGGGACCTCGACAATGGTAAGGAGTCAGGTATGACACCTAGTTTTGATTGTGTTAAATCTTTTATGGATACCGATATTTTCCATAAATTTAGCACTAAATATGGACTTGACTCTGAGATAGGAGCTTCTTTCTGTGAATCTTTTGCTGCTTATGTTGATCTCCCCAAGGAGAAGTGGTTTAAATAGCATCCTCCCATAGAAGTAAAAGTAGCTGCACCTATCAAAGTTGAAGAAAAGACTATTACTTATAATGATCCTATTGTTCCTACTTCTTATGTTGAGAAACCACCTTTCCCTGTTAGGATAAAGGATCATGCTAAAGCTTCAACTGTGGTTCGTAAAAGCAATATTAAAACATATACACCTCCTGAGCAAGTTAAAGTTGAACCTAATATTGCTATTGTTAAAGATCTCTTGTCTGATAATATAGATGGGCATGTTATTTATTTCTGTAATGAAACTGCTAGAATTGCTAAACCTCATGATACAGATAAACCTAGACATGTGGTAGGCATGCCTGTTATTTCTGTAAAAATAGGAGATCATTGTTATCATGGCTTATGTGATATGGGTGCTAGTGCCAGTGCAATACCTATTGACTTATACAACGAAATTATGCATGACATTGCACCTATTGAGTTAGAAGATATTGATGTCACAATTAAACTTGCTAATTGATATACTATTTCACCAATGAGAATTGTTAGAGATGTTGAAGTCTTGTGTGGAAAAACTAAATATCCTGCTGATTTTCTTGTTCTTGGTTCCCCACAAGATAGTTTTTGTCCCATTATATTTGGTAGACCCTTCTTAAATACTGTTAATGCTACCATAGATTGCAAAAGGGATGTTGTTATTGTCGGTTTAGATGATATGACTCATGAATTTAATTTTTCTAAATTTAGTAAACAACACCGTGAAGAATAATTACCTAGTAAGGATGAAATTATTGGTCTTGCTTCTATTGCCGTACCTCCTAGTGATCCTTTAGAACAATATTTGCTAGACCATGAAAATGATATGTTTATGAATGAAAGAAGGGAATTAGATGAAGTATTCTTTAAATAGGAACCTATTCTGAAACATAATTTACCTGTTGAAATCCTAGGAGATCCTCCCCCACGCAAGGGTGATCCCCTGTTTGAGCTTAAACCGTTACCGGATACTCTTAAATATGTTTATCTTGATGAGAAAAAGATATATCTTTTTATTATTAGTGCTAACCTTTCAGAACATGAAGAAGAGATATTATTAAAAATTCTGAAGAAGCACCGTGCTGCTATTGGGTATACTCTTGATGATCTTAAGGGCATTAGTCCCACTCTATGTCAACATAAAATTAATTTGGAAGAAGATGCTAAACCAGTTCGTGATCATCAACACCGGTTGAATCCTAAAATGAAAGAAGTGGTAAGAAAGGAGATACTAAAGCTCCTTGAGGCAGGTATAATTTACCCCGTTGCTGATAGTCAATGGGTAAGCCCTGTCCATTGTGTCCCTAAGAAGGGTGGTATTACTGTTGTTCCTAATGATAAAGATGAATTGATTCCTCAAAGAATTATTACTGGTTATAGGATGGTAATTGATTTCCGCAAATTAAATAAGGCTACTAAAAAATATCATTACCCTTTACCTTTTATCGATCAAATGCTAGAAAGGTTATCCAAACATACACTTTTTTGCTTTCTAGATGGTTATTCTGGTTTCTCTCAAATACCTGTGTCAGCAAAGATCAATCAAATACTACTTTTACAAGCTCTTTTGGTACTTTTGCTTATAGATGTATGCCTTTTGGTTTATGTAATGCACCTGCTGCCTTTCAAAGATGCATGATGGCTATATTCTCTGACTTTTGTGAAAAGATTTGTGAGGTTTTCATGGATGACTTTTCTGTCTATGGATCTTCTTTTGATGATTTCTTGAGCAACCTTGATCGAGTTTTGCAGAGATGTGAAGAAACTAATCTTGTACTGAAATGGGAAAAGTGCCACTTTATGGTTAATGAAGGTATTGTCTTGGGGCATAAAGCTTCTGAAAGAGGTATTGAAGTTGATAAAGCCAAGGTTGATGCTATTGAAAAGATGCCATGTCCCAAGGACATCAAAGGTATAAGAAATTTCCTTGGTCATGCTGGTTTTTATAGGAGGTTCATTAAGGACTTCTCAAAAATTTCTCGGCCTCTGACTAATTTATTACAAAAAGATATACCATTTGTCTTTGATGATGATTGTGTAGAAGCATTTGAAATACTTAAGAAAGCATTGATCTCTGCACCTATTGTTCAGCCACCTGATTGGAATTTACCCTTTGAAATTATGTGTGATGCTAGTGATTATGCTGTAGGTGTTGTTCTAGGACAAAGAGTTGATAAGAAGCTAAATGTTATTCAATATGCTAGTAAAACTCTAGACAATGCTCAAAGAAATTATGCTACTACTGAAAAAGAATTCTTAGCAGTTGTATTTGCTTGTGATAAGTTTAGACCCTATATTGTTGATTCTAAAGTAACTATTCACACTGATCATGCTGCTATTAAATATCTTATGGAAAAGAAAGATGCTAAACCTAGACTTATTAGATGGGTTCTCTTGCTTCAAGAATTTGATTTACATATTGTTGATAAAAAAGGAGCTGAGAACCCCGTTGCAGACAACTTATCTAGGTTAGAAAATGTGCTTGATGACCCACTACCTATTGATGATAGCTTTCCTGATGAGCAATTAAATGTCATAAATACTTCTCATACTGCTCCATGGTATGCTGATTATGCTAATTACATTGTTGCTAAGTTTATACCACCTGGTTTTACATACCAGCAAAAGAAAAAGTTCTTTTATGATTTGAGGCATTACTTTTGGGATGACCCACATCTTTATAAAGAAGGAGTAGATGGTGTTATTATATGTTGTGTACCTGAGCATGAACAGGAACAGATCCTACGCAAGTGTCACTCCGAAGCTTATGGAGGGCACCATGCTGGAGATAGGACTACACATAAGGTACTGCAATCTGGTTTTTATTGGCCTACTCTCTTCAAGGATGCCCGTAAGTTTGTCTTATCTTGTGATGAATGTCAAAGAATTGGTAATATTAGTAGACGTCAAGAAATGCCTATGAATTATTCACTTGTTATTGAACCATTTGATGTTTGGGGCTTTGACTATATGGGACCTTTTCCTTCCTCTAATGGTTATACACATATTTTAGTTACTGTTGATTACATTACTAAGTGGGTAGAAGCTATTCCAACTAGTAGTGATGATCATAACACTTCTATTAAAATGCTTAAAGAAGTTATCTTTCCAAGGTTTGGAGTCCCTAGATATTTAATGACTGATGGTGGTTCACATTTTATTCATGGTGCTTTCCGTAAAATGCTTGCTAAATATGATATTAATCATAGAATTGCATCACCTTATCACCCTCAGTCTAGTGGTCAAGTAGAATTGAGTAATAGAGAACTCAAATTAATTTTGCAAAAGACTGTTAATAGGTCCAGAAAGAATTGGTCCAAGAAACTTCATGATGCATTATGAGCCTATAGAACTGCATATAAAAATCCTATGGGTATGTCTCCGTATAAAATGGTCTATGGAAAAGCATGTCACTTACCTCTTGAACTAGAACACGAGACTTATTGGGCTATTAAAGAACTAAATTATGATTTTAAACTTGCCGGTGAGAAGAGGTTATTTGACATTAACTCACTTGATGAATGGAGAACCCAAGCCTACGAAAATGCCAAGTTGTTTAAAGAAAAAGTTAAAAGGTGGCATGATAAAAGAATACAAAAGCGTGAGTTTAATGTAGGTGATTATGTATTACTATACAACTCTCGGTTAAGATTTTTTGCAGGAAAACTTCTCTCTAAATGGTAAGGTCCCTACATTATTGAGGAGGTCTACCGTTCCGGTGCCATAAAAATCAACAACTTCGAAGGCACAAATCCAAAGGTGGTAAATGGTCAAAGAATCAAACATTATATCTCAGGTAATCCCATAAATGTTGAAACAAATGTTATTGAAACCGTAACCCTGGAGGAATACATAAGGGACACTTTCCGGAACGTTTCAGACTCCAAAAAGGAATAGGTATGTGGTACGGTAAGTAAACCGACTCCAAAACAGTTTTTAAGGCAATACTTCTCCGTTTTGGAATATTTAGAAAAATAGAAAAATAAGCAGCAGTCCGGAAAGGACACGAGGGCTCCACGAGGGCGGAGGGCGCACCCTACCCCCCTAGGCGCGCCCCCCTACCTCGTGGGCACCTCGTGTGCTCTCCGGACTCCGTTTTCTTACAGAACACATATTTTGGTCGGTAAAAATTCATTATATAACCTCCCGGGGGTTTTGACTCCCGTATCATGCAAAAATCTCATGTTTGTGTTTCGAGCTATTACTGTTGCAGATTAGAGCAGGATGTCTTCGCAAGAGTCAGTCGGGGAGAGTCGGGTGTCTCATTCGGCACCGAGATCAATGACAAACAACAATGTTGACCCCTCTGGGCCGGCAACAGAGGAAGGGATGGAGTCTGAATTGAAGAGGATAGATGCCATGGAAGAGGATCAAGAAGTCACTTCCCGCTTCCGAGCTAGATTCACAATGGGAGAACTTCAGAGCTCGGCTATTCCAAATTTGGTTATCCCTTCCAACGTTAGATTTCTTTCTTATGAGAATATGAAAAATAGTGTCACTGGTTCTCCCGCAGCTATGCAGCACCCTTGGGTGCAGGGAGCTTTGGCTATTACAGGAACACTCCGAAAGGAAATAATGGACCTCAAGCAGCAAGTCAACAAGCTTGAGGAGGAGAATCATATCTTGAGGGGCATCATCGCCAAGAACATCACATCACCATCCCCTAAAAGAGAGACATAATCACCTGGGTATGCACACTCCACTTGGCAACTGCCAAGCTTGGGGGAGTGCCCCGGTATCGTATCACCATCACTTTTATCTTTACCGTTTTTCTTAGTTCGATCATTTTGGTAATATTTTGATCTAGTAGAATAAAAGTTCTTAGTGTGATCTAGTTGTGAGTTTTGCTTTATTATCCTTCTATGTAATCGAGTCCGTGAGCTATATAATAAAGATTAGTGTTGAGTCAAGGGCTTGATTATTTTTGCCATGATCCCAAGTGAATAAAGGAAAAGAGAAAGAAATAAAAAGAAACAAAGAGATCATGTGAGTCTTATGGAGAGTAATGAGCTCACATAGAAAGAGTATGATGAATAAAAGTTATTAAGGGTTGACAAACATAGTTTTGGTCATCGTTGCAATTAATAGGAAGTAATAAAGAAAAAGAGGTCTTCACATATAAATATACTATCTTGGACATCTTTTATGATTGTGAGCACTCATTAAAATATGACATGCTAAAGAGTTGACATTGGACAAGGAAGACAACATAATGGGTTATGTTTTCTTACATCTGAGATGAATTATATTTTCTTGGATCCTCCAACATGTTGAGCTTGCCTTTCTCCCTCATGCTAATCAAATTCATTGCACCAAGTAGAGATACTACTTGTGCTTCCAAATACCCTTAAACCAGTTTTGCCATGAGAGTCCACCATACCTACCTATGGATTGAGTAAGATCCATCAAGTAAGTTGTCACCGGTGCAAGCTATAAAAATTGCTCTCTAAATATGTATGATTGATTGGTGTGGAGGAAATAAGCTTTATACGATCGTGTGATATGGAAGTAATAAAAGCGACAGACAGCATAATAAAGGTCCATATCACAAGTGGCAATATAAAGTGATGTTCTTTCACATTAGGATTTTGTGCATCCAACCATAAAAAGCATGACAACCTCTACTTCCCTCTGCGAAGGGCCTATCTTTTACTTTTATCTCCTAAGCTGCAAAAGAGTCATGGTGATCTTCACCCTTCCTTTTTACATTTTATCCTTTGGCAGGCACAATATGTTGGAAAGATCCTGGTATATATGGCTAATTGGATGTGGGTTTTCATGAACTATTACTGTTGACATTACCCTTGAGGTAAAACGTTGGGAGGCAAAACTATAAGCCCCTATCTTTCTTTGTGTCTGACTAAAACTCCATACCCATAAGTATTGCGTGAGTGTCAGCAATTGTGAAAGAGTATATGATAGTTGAGTATGTGGACTTGCTGAAAAGCTCTTATACATTGACTCTTTCCTATGTTATGATAAATTGCAATTGCCTCAATGACTGAGATTATAGTTGTTAGTTTTCAATGAAGTTTACGATTCATACTTGACATTGTGATTGAATTATTACTCTAGCATAAGATATCATATGGCAAGAATTATATAAGTTGCTGTTCTAAGAATGATCATGATGCCCTCATGTCTGTATTTTATTTTTATCGACACCTTCATCTCTAAACATGTGGACATATTTTTCGATTTCGGCTTTTCGCTTGAGGACAAGCGAGGTCTAAGCTTGGGGGAGTTGATACGTCCATTTTGCATCATGCTTTTATATCAATATTTATTGCATTATGGGCTGTTATTACACATTATGTCACAATACTTATGCCTATTATCTCTTATTTTACAAAGTTTACATAAAGAGGGAGAATGCCGGCAGCTGAGATTCTGGCTGGAAAAGGAGCAAATATTAGAGACATATTCTGCACAGCTCCAAAAGTCCTGAAATTTCACGGATGATGTTCTCCAAATATATAAAAAAACACTGAGCGCAAGAACTTCGCCAGGGGGGCCACACCCTGCCCACGAGGGTGGGGGTGCGCCCTACCCCCCTGAACGCGCCCCTACCTCGTGGGCCCCCTGGTGGCCCTCCGGTGACCATCTTTTGCTATATGGACTCATTCGATGGAAAAAAAATTATAAGCCATCTTCTCGGACGAAACTCCGTCGCCACGAGGTGGAACCTTGGCGGAACCAATCTAGGGTTCTGGCGGGGCTGTTCTGCCAGGGAAACTTCCCTCCCGGAGGGGGAAATCATCGCCATCGTCATCACCAACGCTCCTCTCATCGGGAGAGGGCAATCTCCATCAACATCTTCATCAGCACCATCTCATCTCAAAACCCTAGTTCATCTCTTGTATCCAATTCTTGTCTCCAAGTCCGGGATTGGTGCTACTAGGTTGCTAGTAGTGTTAATTACTCCTTGTAGTTGATGCTAGTTGGTTTAATTGGTGGAAGATCATATGTTCAGATCCTATATGCACATTAATACCCCTCTAATTATGAACATGTTTATGCTTTGTGAGTAGTTACTTTTGTTCCTGATGACATGGGAGAAGTCTTGCTATTAGTAGTCATGTGAATTTGGTATTCGTTTGATATTTTGATGAGATGTATGTTGTCTCCCCTCTAGTGGTGTTATGTGAATGTCGACTACATGACACTTCACCATTTTTTGGGCCTAGAGGAAGGCATTGGGAAGTAATAAGTAGATGATGGGTTGCTAGAGTGACAGAAGCTTAAACCCTAGTTTATGCATTGCTTCATAAGGGGCTGATTTGGATCCATATGTTTCATGCTATGGTTAGGTTTACCTTAATACCTTTGTTGTATTTTGCGGATGCTTGCAATAGAGGTTAATCATAAGTGGGATGTTTGTCCAAGTAAGGGCAGCACCCAAGCACTGGTCCACCTACATACCAAATCATCAAAGTACCGAACACGAATCATATGAGCGTGATGAAAACTAGCTTGACGATATTCCCATGTGTCCTCGGGAGCGCTTTACATCATATAAGAGTTTGTCTAGGCTTGTACTTTGGTACAAAAAGGATTGGGCCACCTTGTTGCATCTTATTTACTTTTGTTACTTGTTGCTCGTTACAATTATCTTATCACAAAACTATCTGTTACCACTTATTTCAGTACTTGCAGAGAATACCTTGCTGGAAATTGCTTATCATTTCCTTCTGCTCCTCGTTGGGTTCGACACTCTTACTTATCGAATGGACTACGATAGATCCCCTATACTTGTGGGTCAGCAAGGAGCAATCCCACCGCCACCCCTAGCATATGTCTCCCCGAGGGATGCCAAAAAAGCTAAGAAGGCAGGGTCACCTTTGAAGAAAGGAACAGAGAAGATGGCGTTATTGGCGGGCTTCTCCTCGGAGCACCGCCAGGCCCAATGAAAATACTAAGCTGGAACTGCCATGGGATAGGCGATCCCGCGACAGTTCGAGAACTCCGCGACCTGGTGGAGCTTAGTTCGCCTAGTATTCTTTGTTTAGTTGAGACTCAGTTACAAAAAAGTCGTGTTAAAGGCCTTCGTTTCTCTTTAGGTTTTGATTTTAGTTTTGGTGTTGGTAGTAGTGGTCGTAGTGGAGGTATTTGTATCTTTTGGAAAATTCGGTGGAGGTTGCAATAAAAAACTTTTCGGAGTATCATGTGGATGCTTGGGTGCTGGAAACAGGGAAGGAACAATGGCGCCTCTCATGTTTTTATGGGGAGGCAACTAGATCCCTCCGGTACAAAACATGGAACACAATGAAACGGCTGAGGGGCGAGAGCACTCTTCCATGCCTTTGTATTGGTGATTTCAATGAGATTTTGCGCCCTGAGGAACAGTTCGGGCCAAACGAGTGGGATAGCGCACAGATTGAAGCTTTCAGAGAGGATGTGGATATATGTGGACTTGCGGATCTGGGATACCGCTGTCTCGACTGGACTTGGGAGAAGAAAGTGGCAGGAGGTCATTTTTGCAGGATCCGGTTGGATAGAGCCTTGGGTTCGGCCGACTGGTCTATACTTTTTCCTTTTGCCACGGTGGAACACTTAACTGCAGCAAAGTCTGATCATTGCCCTATATTGTTGGAAACAGAGCTTGTTCGTGCAAGTGTGAGAGCAAAGCAAAAATAGTTTCGGTATGGGTGCATGTGGGAACGTGATCCGAGGTTTGGTGATGTTGTTGTGGAAGCCTGGAATTCCACTGGCAAGGCCCAGATAGTCGCCATACTTTATGAAAAGTTGGCCTCTGTAGCCGGGGGATTGCAAAAGTGGGGACGCACTACATTTGGTGCAGTCAGGGCGGAGCTGCGTTCATTACGGCAGCAACTTGTGGAGCTGCGC
This sequence comes from Triticum monococcum, assembly GCA_034509565.1. Lineage (NCBI taxonomy): Eukaryota > Viridiplantae > Streptophyta > Magnoliopsida > Poales > Poaceae > Triticum > Triticum monococcum. The sequence goes on from CM067847.1 coordinate 707,417,657, forward strand.
GCACTACCTGACCATGTGGGACCGTCACTAGCGGAGGAGCGAGTCGAGGCCTGCATGGCTGAGCTATGCTTGCGCGAGGAAATTATGTGGCGCCAACGTGCGCGTATACAGTGGCTCGCGGAGGGGGACAGCAATACCCAATTTTTCCATCGGAAGGCTAGTTCACGAAAAGCAAGAAACCGCATCACTGAACTACAACGATCAGACGGCACAGTGTGCACGGATGCTCAAGAGATGGCTAGTATGGCTACAAGTTTCTATGGTAATCTCTATGCCTCTGAAAATACAGTGGGGATTGAGAAAGTGTTGTCCCACATACCACCCAGGGTGGATGCTGCCATGAATGATATGCTCAATGCTCAATACACCAATTCCGAAGTGAAAGCCGCTTTATTCCAAATGTTCCCTACCAAGGCTCCAGGGCCTGATGGCTTTCCAGCACACTTTTTCCAAAGGCACTAGGAGTTGTGTAGTGATGAGGTAACTGGTATGGTGCTAAGAGTTCTGAAGGGAGATGATTCTTTGGAGGAGATAAACAAAACATTCATCGTGTTAATTCCCAAGATTGCAAGTCCAAAAAATTTAGGACAGTTTTGACCGATTAGTCTCTGCAATGTGATCTTCAAGATTGCATCCAAGGTTTTGGCTAACCGGCTCAAGCTTATTCTCCCCGATATCATCTCTAAGGAACAATCAGCTTTTGTACCAGGACGGCTTATCACGGATAACTTCATCTCTGCGTATGAGTGTCTCCACTATATGAAGACAAGGAAATTAAAGAGCAACAGGTACTATGCTTTGAAGCTTGACATGATCAAAGCTTACGATAGAATCGAGTGGAATTACCTCGAACGGGTGATGCTAAAACTAGGCATTAGTCCACGCTTTATAGAGATTGTTATGAGATGTGTCACTTCGGTCTCTTTCTCTGTCGTTTTCAACGGTGCAAAGCAAGAGGAATTCAGTCCATCCCGGGGACTCAGACAAGGCGACCCCATATCTCCATACCTCTTCTTATTGGCCGCTGAAGATCTATCTTGTTTGCTGAAGGCGGTTGATTCGAACGAGAGTGTGCGGGGAATTAAAGTGGCGGAGAGTGCTCTCGAGGTAAATCATTTACTTTTCGCTGACGATAGCCTATTATTTTTTGATGCTACACTTGAGATGGCGTCCAAGGTGGATCTCTTGCTTCATCGTTATTGCGGCGCATCTGGCCAGCGCATCAACAAGGACAAGTCCTCTATATATTTCAGCAAAGGTTGCACAGATCCTGTGAAGCAGGAGGTTAAACAAATTTTGGAGGTTCTGAATGAGCAACTGTCTGACAGATATCTTGGTCTTCCAGCTGATGTGGGGAGAGAAAAGGAAGGATCATTCAAATACCTGAAAGATCGCATATGGAAGCATGTGCAAGGTTGGATGGAGAAGGCTCTATCCGCTGGTGGAAAGGAAGTGCTCATTAAATCAGTTGCTCAGGCTATTCCCACATATTCCATGGCCTGTTTCAAACTACCACGGGGTCTTTGCCAGCACATAAACGGATTGTTGAGGAAGTTTTGGTGGGGATCAAAGAAGGGGGAAAGGAAGACTGCCTGGGTCTCTTGGGAGGTAATGTCATAGCCAAAATGCATGGGAGGAATGGGCTTCCGCGATATTGAGCTCTGCAATTTGGCACTTCTTGCCCGGCAAGCCTGGCGACTCCTAACCCAACCTGACTCTCTCAGCGCTCGAATCCTTAGATCAGTATATTACCCTTCCTCTTCAATTCTCGAAGCAGAAGTGGGCAAGAACCCATCACAAGTATGGCGTTCAATTGTTGAGGGGCGGGATGCACTCAAGCTCGGTCTTGTGAAGCGCATTGGATCGGGAGAAGATACTAATATTTGGCATGACAATTGGCTCCCTCGCGACTACAAGCTTCGGCCGGTCTGCCCAAAATCCTCGAACCCTCTGCAACAGGTCTCTGAACTTATCAACTCTGTCACGTTCACTTGGGACCGGGCACTACTTCAGGAGCACCTGTACCCGATGGACATGGAGGCAATCTTAAACATCCCTCTTAGCAGCAGGATACAGGCGGACTTCTGGTGGTGGCATTATGAACGGAAAGGGATTTTCACAGTGAGCTCAGCATACAGATTACTAGCCTCCACAAAGCAGCAGTGCACCAACTGGCTTGAACACAACGGCGGCCATTCCAACGTCCAAGCTGATAGCCGGTCGTGGGCCAAGCTATGGGGAGCAGCGGTTCCCTCCAAGGTGCGGGTCTTTGCTTGGCGTTTAGCCAAAACCTCCATACCCACAGGGGCCGTCCGAAAGCATAGAAGTATGGCTGATTCCGCGGAATGTTCTATTTGTCATGCGGCGGTGGACTCATGGCTCCATGCTTTATTTGACTGCCATATGGCACGGTGTGTTTGGGCGCTTGCCGATGAGGATATCACTGAAACGATCATCTCCAACCGAACTGAAGATGCAAAGCTTTGGATGTTTTGGCTGGTAGATACCCTACCCACGGCGGCCCTTGCGCGTGTGCTCGTAACGATGTGGGCAATCTGGTGGGCTAGGCGTCGAGCTATCCATGATAACCAGTTTCAAAGCCCCCTCAGTACCCATGTGTTTGTTCAAAAGTTCATGACGGAGCTCGACCAAATTCCAGAGAAGGGGGCACACACCAAAGAATTGCATGCGTTGTCCAAGGACCTGCATGTAACATCCAAGGGCATGCATGCAATTCCCAGGGACCTGCATGTAAGGCCCCGAGTACCTGCAGGACTGCCAGTACAACTGGCATGGCTGCCACCGGCAGCCCATGACGTCAAGATAAATGCGGACGGAGGCTTCTCCAAGATTGGGGATAGGGGCGCATCAGCCGTGGTGTGCCGAGACAAGCATGGTAAATATCTCGGCGCTTCTGCCGTCATTTTTTAGGGTCTTTTGGATCCGGCAATCCTTGAGGCACGGGCATGCAACGAGGCGCTAGCACTCGCTTTGGATTTACACGTTCGATCCGTATGTGTAGCGTGGGACTGTCAAGAAGTTGTGGCTAGGATTGCAGATGACTCCCCGTGCAGGTTCTTCCCACTTCTACAAGATATCAAACATCAAAGGAGGTCTTTTAGTGATGTTGATTTTATTTACGAGAGTAAGAGACATAATGGAGAGGCACATGCCTTAGCCAAGGTTGCTGCATCCCTCCCTCCCGGGCGCCATGTGTGGCTCGCTATTTTGCCCGAAATTATCTGTATTCCGCTGATTTTGAACGTTTAATAAAGAGTACAGATTAGCTAAAAAAGCGAAATCACTAATCTTCTATTATATATAAAAAGTACTTAACGGGCTAACTAGAAAAAAGAGAATTAACTAGAAATTAACTAGAAAATTCCACAAAAATGAGAAACATCCAACCTTTAATTTTACACATCAGAAAACCACAACTAGATGCACTTTAAAATTAATTAAATTACCCACCAATGCCATCCTCTTTACAATAACGTGAGAGACCAGGTAAAAGTCTAAAAGCTTTGTCTATGTATAAAACTTGTGGAAGGTTGCATCGTGGGTCCTTAGAATCATGTGGGACCAGATATTACAAGTCTAAAAGCTAGGCCATCGTGGAAGAACCTGCATCTTGAAAAACCCTAGCTTTCACGATCAACACGTTTCCACATCGCCGCTGCCGATCCATCCTTCTCCACTCGCCATGCCTCCTCCACTGGCCTTGATACCTCCTCCTGCACCTCCCCCTACCAATATAATTGGGATGAGGGAGCTGTGGAGGAATGTAAAGTAGGATCAATGCAAAAATAAGCTCCAGATCTAAAAGGCCATTATGAGTTGTGATGCGTCGTTGGAACCCTCCCAGCTCACAAATTAGGTTACGCCTCCTCACTCATCCTTCACGTACTCCTTGGAGATTGTAGTGATGCAGTGCATCGTCTTATTCGGCATCATCGAGCTGCAACTTCGTCTCCTCGAGTAAACGAAACTTGCCGTTGAGACACGCGGATCCTTTATTCTTACGTCTGTATACTCGGTTTTTCGTTCTCCCACCTGTAAACTAATATGATTCTGCAACCATGCTGCCATTGCTTATGATTTTTTTGGATAGATTAACTGAGTGTTGCAAGTCAATGTCGGGTTTAGAAGAACAGGAGTGATAAGATGATTTGTTTTGTCTCAAACTCTGTTTAGATGTTGACTATGTTATATTAAACAAATTGGCATAAGTTTGCTGCATATGCAATTACAGGTTCAAGATCTTAGGTAGTAGCACTTGCTTGATCTAAACTCAATCTGTACAGCTAGATGCATTAAATCTATTAGGAAATAGAAAAGCTAGGAATCAGATTATCCAACCACAAAATCGTCAATGTGTACATTAAAGGGATAATTTGTTTTTCATACAGATGTGCTCACTCGACCCCGTTTGTTTACAGGTACTGTTCTACGTACATGTAGAACTATTCAGAAGTTAATTTAATCCTTTGTGTACTCCTTGGAGATTGTAGTGATGCAGTGTATCATCTTATTGGGCATCATCGAGCTGCAACTTCGTCTCCTTGAACAAACGAAACTTGCCCTTGAGACATGCTGATCCTTTATTCTTACGTTTGCATATACTCGGTTTTTCGTTCTTCCGTCTGTAATCTAATATGGCTCTGCAACCATGATGCTATTTCTTATGATTTTGATGGATAGATTAACTGAGTGTTGTAAGTCAATGTCAGGTTTAGACGAACAGCAGGGATAAGATTTTAGATGTTTACTACTCCCTCCATCCCAAAATAAGTGACTCAAGTTTGAAAAGTTAGTACAAACTTGAGTCACTTATTTTGGGACGGAGGGTGTATATGTTATATTAAATAAGTTGGCATAAGTTTGCTGCATCTGCAGTTACAGGTTCAAGATCTTATGTAGTAGCAGTTGTTTTGATCTAAACTGAATCTTTACAGCTAGATGCATTAACTATGTTAGGAAATAGAAAAGCTAAGATTCAGATTATCCAACTACAAAATATTCAATGTGTATGTTGAACGGATAATGTTTTCGTCATACAGATGTGCTCACCCAACCAGTTTGTTTACCAGTACTGTTCTACGTATATGTAGAACTATTCAGAAGTTAATTTAATTTGATGAGTTTTATATAAGAGATCCTTTAACTGGATGATTTGTAGAAGGCAAGAGTCATAATGTTGCCCTTCTGAAGATGTCTATTATTTCTCAGAGAAAAAAATAAGTACGAGCTTTACTCTGGTACAATCTCTTTTCCTAAAAGCTCAGGTATTTCCATCCGATTTAGACTCAATCATCCTGTTTAGTGGTTTACTTACTCTTAAATTAAATAAGTTGGCATAACTTCGCTGCGTATGCAAATAAAGTTCAACATCTTACGTAGTAGCAATTATTTGATCTGAACAAAATCTGAACATTTTGGTACATTGACACTGTTAGGAAAATGGAAATACTATGAATCAGATGATCCAACCACAAAACAAGCAATTTATATATTAAAGGGAAAATGTTTTATTCATACCGATGTTGCTCACGCAACTTATTTGTTTTTTTTTGGTATATGTAGAATTATTTGGAAGTTCATTTAATTGGATGTGTTTTATAGAAGAGTCCATTAGCTGGATGAGTTTTATAGTAGTGAAAAATCGTATTGTTGCCCTTTTGAAGTTGTCTGTTATTTCTAAGTAAATATAGTATGGCAATATTTCTGTTCATTTTTAATAAAAATCTCAGGTACTCGCATCCAATTTAGATTGAAGCTCATTTCTGCTACATATTCACGCAGTTTGCATAAAGGGTATTCCTGCTAGCATACATACCTTGATATCATACAACTAATGTAGTTATATATGCTTATGATCGCTTGCCATGAATATTGGCAAAGCTGTCCATTCATAGTATCTTATCATTCCATCAGAGATATGTCTTCATTCTTTTCTGTAAATACAATTTTCCTTAAGAAAGTCTTCTTAAATAGCGGCTCTCTCTCAAGCTTTGTTATATTTGTTTTGAAATTATCTCCCATGTTGTTTACTGAACACTTTGAATTGATTTAGGCTATAATTTTTTCAATGTAAGATGCTAAACAGATTGGCAGAAGCCTATCAGCAAAAAGTACATTGATTTTAATTGCAGGCATATGATGGAAAGCTCACATGAGTTAGGTCAAGGTAGCTTTCTCCAGAAGAGCTAGAAGTTGAATAGTTGTTGTGGACTGTTTACAAATGCAGTATTCTTTAATGGGTCTGCAATTACAGTTCAGATGTGGAGTTACCAAACAGGAGCTACCTAAAACTGAAGGGCTACCAACAGGAATCGCCGCCTAAAGAAGACTGTCTGATGGTTTGAACACATGTGCTGCCTGACAAACCCAAAATTTCTGTGGTTCTCCCCCATAGGTAGGTATTCACCTATTTCGGGCTTGCCTCAAGACCATTACGAACCGCCAGTCCCAATCGATTAATGCATGATTCCACTAACTGTCAAGTAAAATGATCATTCTTATATAGGATTGGTCATTGCTAATCTGGCAAGAGTGATCTAAGATGTCAGATAGAAATAATAACATATACATGCTACCTTCTTCCTTATTGCAGTTTTTTCAAGCTACTCGAGTTGTAAGGAGTATTAGTCCATGTGTATGTTTGTCACAAGTTCACAACAGTGCATTATACGTTTGTCGTTCAATTCTCCTGTTTATGTTATAATCTAACGGGTAGTCACCCCTCTATCACAACAGTGCATTATACTATATATAGTATATTGAAAGACTTGAATAGTTGTGTAAATATCAACTCGGCAAAGAGCCTCTAGAGATTCCGTCGGAAATGAAGCACACTGTATGGGATATCTTTTCATATGATAAAATCAACTTGATTCATTCTGGATGAGCCTGCAAAGGTACAAATACCAAATTGTCCAATGTTGTGATTCTTATGGTTGTTTGTGGCTAGGGCGTGTCATGCTTTTCTTGGAGTAAAATATCTATTTTGCTCAATGCACATCAAACTTTCATAGAACCTTATGCCTCACAAAGAATTATACTTTACAAGCACTTTCTGTACACCCCTGTATTAAGATGCATCTTAATGGAAGAACCTTATGAAACATGAAAAACTATTTTAGGATTGAACAAGATTTTTTTGTTCTACTACTTAATGAAACGAGCAAGAGAATGATTCTATATATCAATGTAATGGTAATACAGATAACATAATGTACATTTTACCTATAAAAAGCTTATGAAATTATCTTACATATACCATGAATGGAAAGCTAAAGTACAAATAGTTTCTATGTACAGAAGTCAACCATTTTCTATGTATAATCCTTTCTTTACAAGAAACGCAATACAAATTAATTCAGTTTATATTAATTTGCTATCCACAAGTTTGTTAGAGAAAAAATGTGGTAAACATAGATTTATCTACATTGCAAAATGATGCAATCTATAAAGATTTATTTTTCAGCGAAGTACTATGGAAGATGTTTCTTGAAATCGTGGACAATGTGAGATCAAACTTAACTAAATCAAATGACCATGGAAATAAATACCTACCACGACAGATTTAATGGATATGTGTACTATATATATATATACACTCCCAACTTTATGTGTGATTTTTTTAAATGACTATTTTGCACATCTTTAGCAAATTTACCATGCCTAAATGTAAAGAATGATACTTAAATCTATGTTTAGAAAATAAAATATAAAAAAGTGGAAAAAAGCAACAAAAATGATATATTAATATAATATGCACGACATCTGTGATCATAAAAATAGTTAGTACGACATACATAATTAACATGTAAAATTATATATGGATAATAGATATTCAAAAATTACAAAATCATATGTCCTCAGCATTCAACAATACAAAATACTAGTCCGCGCATTGAGCAGGCCACTTTCCTAGACAAGCGCCACGCCGCCAATTTTGCCATTTTAGCGCGCGCAACCTGTAGACAAGCTCCAGCGCGCGCATAATAACCGCGCGCACGGCATATGTAGTTGGGCACGCGGTCCGAAGATGAGGAGGAGGAAGGATCGTCTTCCGAAGATGAGGACGAAGACGAGGACGAGGCTTGATGTGTCTTTCGCTTGTGTCATGAACTTGTGGGCATGAACTTTTATTCATCAACTTGTTTGTGTGAAATTTATATGTCATGTTCATTGCATTTTGAAGGTTTCAAATCCATTTTGTGTCCAAAATGCAACATATGCAATGCCCCAGCGAGTCGCGCGCTGCTTGAGCGGCGCGCGTGCTGCATTTTAGCGCGGCTGTTGGAGCCAGCGCTGCCGGCCGTGCAAAACCAAGCGAAGGGCGCACACGGCAAAGTAGTTTTTTGCGTGCGGCGCGTAGCGCGGCGGTTGGAGATGCTCTAATAGCATTAAAAAAAGCAAAAGTCATTAATTAAGTAGCACTCTTTGCAAAATTCACTCTCACCTTCCAGGTTGTGACAAGTGGCAGACTGCATATGCGTCACCTCTCGTAACCTGTGAGTTTTTTTTCGTAAATCCGTATATTCAAAAGTTTTATCTCTTAAACATGCGTCCAAATCTCAAATCGTTTTGGCCGTTGGATTCCTCACATTGAGATCTTCAAAACTAGATCCTATGTCGATAGGTTTTGACGAACTTTCTTTTTCACGAGAAAAAAGAAAAAAAACCAAACCGAGAGCATGTTTTTTTCCTTTCCGAAAAAGACACGACTGTGTCTCTCGTGAAAGCAAATCCGGGCCTCTCGCGAAAGCAAGCCCGTACCTCTCGTGAAAGGGGAAAACGCGTTTTTTGTTTCCGAGACACAACCGTGCCTCTCGTGAAAACAAATCCGTGTCTCTCACGGAAGCAAAACCGTGCTTCTCGCGGAAGGAAAAAAATGTGGCTTTTTGTCGTTTCCGAGAGGCACGACCGTGCCTCTCGCGGAAGCAAAGCCATGCCTCTTGCAGAAGAAAAAAATGGAAACGTGTTTTTTTTCCTTTGCGAGAGACACGGCCGTGCCTCTTGCGTAAGCAAATTCATACCTCTCGCGGAAACAAAACCATACTTCTTGTGGGGAGGAGGATGAAACGAGTTTTTTCATGCCAAAAAAAATAAAAAAATTGTCCAAAAGCTAAGAAAGATTGTTGAAAAACTGTAAAGCCGAAAAATTCCGGAAAAACCATCTAAAAAGCCAAAAACGCATGTCAATTTTTTTTCTGGAGGAAGCACTCTCGTCCTCACTCCACGCTGCTCGCCACCTTTGCCCATGGTGCTTTTGCATCCTCCCTGTGTTCTACATACTCTCCGACCATGCCCTCGCTCGGGGCAGGGTCATAGCCTGACTCATAAGACACAAGGGGGGAGAGAGGGAGACAAAGATGAGAGAGAGAGAGATGAGTCGAACATGTCGACGTGGACTTTTCACCATGTCGGCCCTGACCAATAGCCCCACCGGTCAATGTGTGACATTCTGAACCAACCATAGTGACTTTTATATAAAAGAAATAGTGATACCAATTCATTTTTAATTGAGAGATGATGCCAAACATAGCTCCAACTGTGGTAGTATTGATATAGCTTGAAAAACGATCTTATATTGTGGGACGGAGGGAGTAGAATTTAACTCCAAAGACAATAGCATAAAGTATTTCCTCCACCAAATTATTATGAAGACAATGTTTACTACTTAGCCGTCTGTGATGATTTAACTCGGATGATGAGATAATATTGTTGGGGAGTGGAGAACGGTAAAAGGAAAATGGCTTGGCTCACTTGGGAGAAGATGATTCTACCCAAGGACTTGGGAGGTATGGGGTTTAGAGATATGTGGGCATTTAACCAGGCGCTGCTAGCTAAGCAGGCTTGGAGGCTACTAGACAGCCCGGACAGTCTTTGCAATCGACTTCTTCGGGCCAAATACTACCAAATGGTAATCTGTTGGACACGATATTCCCTTCTAGCTTGTCTGCAGTCTGGAAAGGAATCATACATGGCCTTGAATTGTTGAAGAAAGGACTAATTTGGAGAGTGGGTAATGGTACGTTGATCAAAACATGGAGAGATGCATGGATCCCCAGGAGACATGATTTCAAACCGGTCACCCCGAAAGTCAATTGCAGATATAACTGGGTGGCTGATTTCTAGGATGAGTCAGGAGCATGGAACGTGCATAGACTAAGGCAATATTTTTGCAACATGGATGTTCATGAAATACTAAAGATTCGGACGCCCCCTAGAGGCGGGCAAGACTTTTTAGCATGGTTTCCGGAGAAGAGTGAAAAGTTTACCGTTAAAAGTGCATATCACCTCGCTACTACAAACGTGTCCGCAGGGCTGGGAGCCTCTAGCGCTACACCCGACGGGCATCGTTTGATATGGAGACGGGCCTGGAATGCCAACCTACCTCTGAAGATGCGGATACTAGCATGTAAGGTGGTGTCTGGGGCACTTGCAACAAATACATGCAAGAAGTGTATAGACACATATCTACGCGTGACACATGCCCGCTACGTGGTTATGAGAAGGAAACAAGTTTCCACGCACTTATCACATGTGATCATGCACAAGCATTATGGATGCAAATGCGCCAGGTTTGGGCTTTGCCGGATAATCAGTTGTTGAGGGATACAGGGAAGGATTGGCTACTGAATATTCACATAAATTGTAATGATACAATGAGGGACTGCACAATAATGCTACTTTGGAGAATCTGGTCACTGCGATTTGATCTTACACATGGCAAGGTGATCCCTTCTACTGCAACGTCAGCAGACTACCTCCAAAGTTACATGGCATCACTGCATTTGGCAAGGAAGTATACCACTGAAGAAATATTGAAGGAAAAGGTGTCGACAATGGATATCAACCCGGCTGCTCCGCGAGTTGCAGCCCCGGCGCTGCCCTGGCTAAGGCCTCCACCCGGACAGATCGCTCTGTCTATGGATGGAGCCTTTTTCGAGGCAGATGGTTCAGCAGCAGCAGGGATGGTTCTACAAAAGGTATGATGGCAGTGTTATATTTGCAGCGTACCGATGCATATTTAACTGCAATGACGCACTGGAAGCCGAAATACATGCTCTAATGCAAGGAATGGCCCTGGCTATTCAATATAGTGAGGGGCTGTTATTGTCCAATCCGACTCATCGGATGCACTGATGGCATTGAAGGGGGATAGCCTTCGGTATTCCGCTTATGGACACTTGATGGCTGAGATTCAGCATCTTATGAGTGATCGAGAGTTTATTTCTTCGAAAGTTAAGCATGAACAAAATAAGGTAGCAGATCGATTGGCTTTGTATAGTCGTACGGAGAACACTACTGCCGTATGGCTAGGTAGAGGTCCACCTTGCGTGGAGGAACTTTTGCCTCTTGATTGTAACCCTGTGATCTTGGAATAAATCTCTTTTACCCTCGCAAAAAAAATGTTTACTACTTAGCAAAATTAATTTACTCCTTTTGTTTTTGTTTACCCGGTACATTTTTCTTCAGTTAAATTGTATAACTTTGAAAAAGTTTCTTAAGAAAAAACATCTACAATACCGAATCAATACCATTAGGTTCACTATTGAATATATCTCCACATGTTATATATGTACTTAATTGTTATTCTAGATGCTCATATAGTTTCTTATAAAATTGTGGTCAAACTTCATAAAGTTTGACTTAGAACAAAGCTAATATATAATAAAGTAAACAAAAAAAGAGGGAGTACATTCCTATTTGAAAACCAATTTAGTAACTTGACTGATTTGATCAACGATCTCACATATTGTTGCATGTATTGGGATATTAATTGACCTGATGCAGATGACGTGAAGCCAACAATGAGGAGGGTGACGAGCGCGGCCGAGAACGAGACCTCGGTGGCGCCCATGGGTCGATATCTGGGGAGTGGTTTGGCACCGGTGTTGGGTCACCAGGGCCATCGTCCGTGGTAACGACGGAGGACGAGTTCGGCCTCGAGATGCAGCAGCTCATGTCGTCGCTGCCACTGTCGGCCGACGAGCTTAACTGGAACGCTTAATTGGCAAAAGAAAAAAAAAGGAAATTAAAGACGTAGGGATGGTGTTTGTTTATATGAGAGCAGAGAACGCCTTCTTTTTGTATCGAGTGAGTCATATTGTCGGGTCTTGCTAATGACAAGAAGCGTTTTGCCCCTGATCACCTCCGGCGTCCAAAACAGACGGAGACGAGATCCCTTGTTCTTAATTAAAGGAACAAAAATACTAATCCTACGAACTAAACCCTATACTTCCTTCGTTCCTAAATATAAGTCTTTGTAGAGATTCCACCAAATGGACTATATACAAAGCAAAATAAATGAATCTAAACTTAAGATGCATCTATATACATCCGTATGTGGTTCATAATGAAATCCCTACGAAGACTTATATTTAGGAAGCGGAGGGAGTAGAATGCAATCTACAGAGGTACATGCATGTCTCCCCTCACTAATCTCATCCCCTTATAAAATGAAACCGTTCATTAAGCTCGGTAAATGTAACATTTGTCGCGTTTCTCCTTATGCATCGACAGGATGGGAAAGCTACGTAGACATATCCTTCCAAGGGGGTTTAAGAAAATAAACTTTACAAAATGAAACTGATCATTTTTTTTTCTAGTGAAGAGTCTAACTTCATGGAATTATTAAGCAAAGTGTCGCATTGAAGAGATCGAAATGGTTTAAAGATGCTTAAAGTTATGTCAAGGCCATCTAAAGTCACAACCCTAGCTTCGTATTTTGCATTTTTGACATTTTCATCACCGGGCTACACCGAGGGTGCAGGCCACAGTCGAGATGTCACCCAACGATTTGCTGACGCAGCCCGAGAGAGCCGAATCCAACCGATCCATTGCCAAGACCATCTAACGGAAGGGCCTTGCTTCGGTAGACCACCCCCCTCCACCCCCCCCCCCCCCCCCCCAAACAAAACGTAGAAGGGCATAATGGTCATACGGAAGAAACTTATGCCCACCTCCTATTATACCGTATAGACCAACGTCCGTATACCTTGACGAATAAAAAAAACCGCCGCACGTGTAGAGGAAAAAAGTCAGCTGCACGATCTTCTCGCCCGCCCGACGATCACGCACGTCGATCACGCCCAGTTTCCAACTGTGCGATCGCCGCCGACTGAACCCCATCCGACGCCGCATCTGAACGTCGCCGCGGATCCGTCCCGCGTCGACCTACGCCGGCGACGTCTACACCGCGGCCCTCGTCTTCCACGTCGCCGCCGTCTTCCATCTAACCCTCGTCTTGCACGTCGCCGTCGGACGGCTTGTCGGCTGCGACTGACCGCGCTGTCGTCCGCACGCCGCGGATCCGGCCCTGCGTCGACCTACATCGGCGACGTCTACACCACGGCCCTCGTCTTCTACGTCGCTGTCGTCTTCCATCTAACCCTCGTGTTGCACGTCGCCGCTGTCTACTCTGCGGCCGAAGGTTTGCCATCTAATCTCCTCGTCTAAACCTAGCATGCTAGATGATATGAGTCACACATAGTGATCTAGGGTTTATGGTTGAGTAAACATGCCGTCGCAGCGGCGCCTCCCCGGACGACCGCATGTTGTAGGCAGATAGAGTTGCACTTGGGCATGATCCACAGTACAAACTTAACACGTGATGAATTCACAATGTTATGCAGTTTGGTCAGTTAGGCGTGTTGCCATGGATGAACAAACCGCATTGACGGGGGATGATAATGGTACTAATAAGGCGACTCGGAATGATAACGATATTTTTAATGAAGATGATGACAGCAGCGACAACGATTCCGTGTCGTCATTTGATATCTTGCCTCCGGAGGATTTTGATCATAATGAACATGGCGCAAATAGTGAAAACGTAAGTGCCGTATATTTTGATTTCATCTTTGAACCTGCAATGTATGGCATGGCTAACTATTTCTCTATGTATACAAATTTGCAGGAAGATGTGGATGTTGACAATGTGGAAAATAGTTTACAGGAATCATTCGCGGATAACTTGAGCCGGGTTCGTAGATAGATGTTGTACATCGATGAATATTATGAATTAAATGATAGTAGTTAACATATACATTTTCATATGAATTTTGTAGGAGGAATCAGATGGTATTAGCGGTGATCACGATGAGGGGGAGATCGACATTGAGGAGGCTCAAAGGCAGCAGCAAATGGTGGATACACATTGGAAGGTGATGGCTATGATCTTTCGGTCGCAAGGTGATGCATACATATTCTATAACAATCACGCCAAAGAGAATGGGTTTAGCATCAGAAAACAGAAAGTCAAACGAGGTGCTTCAGGAATGATACGGTACCGGAGATTTCTTTGCTCCAGGGCAGGTAGAAGGCAGAGCAAGTTTATAACCATGGAGGGCCGCAAGCGCATGCTTAGACCGGAGACTCATTGCGATTGCGGTGCACATATGGTGGTGAAGCTGGACAGAGAACGTGGTGTTTGGTTTGTCGCGTCATTCGTGGATGATCACAACCATGCGATGGCTAGGCCCGACGAGGTTTGTTTTCTGTGGTCTCACAGACGGATTGGAGAAGACACGAGGGCAGAGATATTGGCGTTGGAAGCTACCGGGATAAGAAAGCATATAATAATGGACAACTTTATCAGCAGATGCAGTTCGTACGATAAGTGCGGGCTTATCAGGAGGGATATTTACAATCTTTGTTGCAGAGAAAAAATGAAGCTCATCGCAAAAGGTGACGCAGAGACGGCAGTTGGCATTATGAGGAGCAGGAAGGAGAAGGACCCTGAGTTTTTTTTAGTATGTGCGTGACAAGGAAGGGCGACGGAAGAGTATGTTTTGGTGTGATGCATAGTCACAGAGGGACTATCAGGACTACGGAGATGTGGTTGTGTTTGATAGCACGTATAAGATGAACAGATATGGTATGCCGTTCGTCCCCTTTGTCGGAGTTAACAACCACCGTTGCACCACAGTGTTATGTGCCATAATTGCTGACGAGACGGAAGGGACATATGTGTGGCTGCTGCAGACATTTATGAAGGCAAACTGTCAGGTGAAGCCAAAGTCAATAATCACAGATGGTGACGCTGCAATGATCTGGGCTACTCGGACTGTTGCTTTCAGATGTTTTCCATCGTCTTTGCTCCTGGCATATCGAGAAAAATATGCAGAGGCACCTGCATTACAAGTCACTGGATGAGTTCAGATCGCTCCTATACTATGCCACCTCTCAAGCGAACTTTGAGAAGAGATGGACCGCTCTCTATAATAAGTGGAAGACGGATAGAACTAAAGAGTGGCTTGACAGGATGTACAGGAAGAAGAGACTTTGGGCAGCTTCATATCTTTTTGATGGTTTTTTCCTTGGTATGCGAAGTAACCAGAGAAGCGAAAGCCTCAACTCCTGCCTTCACCTACACCTGGACTAAGGTATGACAATAGTTGATTTGGTTGTGCATTATGAGAACTGTATAGTTCGCCTACGTGAGAATGAGGCGTACGATGACTGTGAGGCACACCAAAAAGAACCACCGTCGGTTACTGAATATAAGGCACTTGAGGAGCATGCCGCCAAAGTATTCACACCTGCTAATTTTTACATCCTGCAAGATGATTTGCACAAGATGGGTCAGCTGGAGATATTTCAGACGCTCGTGGGAATTGAGCGTCAGACATATATGGTGACATGGAAGGATAACCACAAGTTCATGTATAATGTTGTTTATGAACCAGGTAACTCAGAAGAAACTATAACATGCAGTTGTCTTAGGATGGTTCGGAAAGGCCTGCCATGCGAACGCATTCCTTTTGTTCTCCATCATCTGAGCATAACTGAAATACCAAAGTGTTGTGTCCTTCATCGGTTGTCAAAAAATGCGAGAGATGGATTACTTGTGCAGCGGAAGAGTGATATGTTTGGATGGGGTTGGTCAGGGCCATTAGAGAGAGACCGGTATAGTCAAATAAGCATAAAAACCACAGAGGCAGCTCATGTTGCAGCAAATGATCCCTTCTTGTTTGACGAGTTGATGAAGTGTCTGGACAACATAATAGCGCAGAAAAAGATACCAGAGGAGGAACTTATAGGAAGTAGAAGGTATGCTAAGCTTAAGAAGGAGGCAAGTCAAGCGCAACAAGTTGAGCCTGGTATTGGTGATCCTGAGAAAGTTTCGACGAAGGGTGCACCTAAGAAGGGGCGGTCAAAGGGGGGCCTCGATGTTACAAAGAATGGTAGGCCAAAAGATTTTACAGAGAAAAAAAGTGGTCCTTTGTGCAGTCTGTGTAGTCTACCAGATCATAACAAGGCTACATGTCGAAAAAACCAGAAGTAAGATGCTACCTTCTTATTTTTTGTTATGTTGGTACTTCGGTTTTACAAACTATATTTTCTCATCCATATTTTTATGTTATGTTCAGGAATTGGGCGTAGAGAAGCATCTTGCTATGTTGGAAGAATAAAAATGGTCGCATGAGTCTAGTCCGAATAAACTATGTTGTTTCTTGTTCATACTTGTGTGGCAGAAAACTTTATGTCTCGATTTATTTATGTGTGATGAAAATACTTATGTGAACATATGTGATATGACACATCATATTTGTTTAATGAATTGCCATCTTATTTGTACTGCTGTGTGAAAGAGTTCACAGTTTTAATATGCTGCGTTTTTGTTACTGTACCTGTTGCAAAAAACATGGCCGACTGTCGTTGTGCAAAAAAATGCCCGACCGGCAGCTGGACCGCAAGTTGGGATATATTCCCAACCCAAACCAAGCCAACGAGGCGACTCGGGAGGTCCATATAAAGCCCATCAAGGGCCCAGCAGCCGGGTCCAACGGGGCGGCGATTTCAAGCAGTACTAGCAGAGGAGTTCGACCTGTGTAGCACGCCGGCATATTTAAGCTGGTCCTCACCCCCGTCAGCTTCCGAGGTGGGACTAAACTCCTTCGTCGGGCGCGCGAGGCGACGGTGACTGGGCCGGGGAGGGGCGAGGCTGGGCCTGTCGTACTGGGCCGACATGGGCCGGGCGGCGACGTTGCAAGAAATGGAGCCTCGTCAGCGTTGCGTCGACCGCATCGCCTTATTTAGTCCCACCTCGCCAACGGAAGGGCGCATCGACCGGCTTAAATATCTGCGTCGGCTGTTTCTCTCGAACTCCTCTGTTACAAGCTCCTTGTCAACCTCGTTGGCCTACTTGTGGGCCCTTGTGGGGTCCGCATCGACCGCCCGAGTCGTCTGTCGGCTAGATTTGGGTTGGATGCACAGTCCCTGGGTCCACAAGGGAAGGTCGGGCTGTTTTTTTTTCTAGTCAAATTTTTTTTAGCAAACGAGGAGGCGCCCGCCTGCATTTATATGTGCATCTAAGAGCCAACAAACGGCGGCTGGCATTATCATCACATAATAATATTGCACATAAAGCCAGCCGTCTGCCTCCATTTATATGAAACTCTACGAGCTAGCAGACGGCGGCATCATCATCACATAAGCATATAGCACATAGCAGCTTAACATATATAGTTGGAAAATAAATATTGTAGCTAGTACCGATGACGGCACCTTTATTTAGTTGCGGACGTGCATAATCATGCCCATTACAATAAGAAATGTCATAATATCAAAATTGTTCCTAGTGCTGTCAACGGCACGTTTATTTAGTTGCGATAATAAGAAAAAGAATGTTCTCGTAGCCAAAAACCCATCAACAAACTAATTTCTTGTCCATGATCTTCAAAATCTTCTCTTTCACAGTTTCCATCGTGTTGCACTCTGAAAAAAGTATTTCAGCTAGAATGCGTCCCCTTGAAGCATTCACCTCAGCTTGATCAAACTCAAATATCCATTCATCTCCGTTCCAATTTTGAATGCATTTCACCACAAACAGACCACAAGAAACTCTGTAAAAAACCTCGAGTCAGGCATTGCTGTGTAAGAGAAGTACTTAGAACTTAAATAGTTGAACATACCCATCCTTTTGTAATGGCATATCGTACTCATTTATTGGCCACGAAGATACGTCTGGATGTTCCATTTGTACAAGGGAGTTCACCTCCAAGGTATCTTTAGCTATTTCTGCCCTCTGAAATATAAATGTGAAGTTCATATGAAGTACATAACTAATTACTACTATCTATCTTGTTACATGTAAAGAAAGAAGCTTACCAGCTGCCTTATTTTTTTTAAGAACTGCCTTGCTGCATTTACCAGTAGAATTTAAAACTTGAAACTCTTTTTTCTTGTTGTGCATGAGAATTGTTATCCAGTGACTTTCTTCCACATGAAAAGGAAAGTATGCCTACAACAAAGTTTAGTCAAGTTCTTGGACACACAATTAGTTATGTACTACGAAGGATCATACAAATGTGAAATACCTTATCTGTAATGAAATACTCCTCATTAACTCTAGACACCATTTTAGTTTGGTTTGTGAAATGCTCCATAAAATGGTGCTTAGAGTTCTTAACCTTTCCTTCAGCATGAAGAATAAGCCAGTGTGACACCCAAGATGATAAAATGTGATGGTCAGGACGAGGATTATGGGTCTGCATATGGTTGCAATAACTATTGATGACCTGAAAATAACATAACAGCAATACTCCTCTTAGAAAAAATTAAATATGACATGTACAACTTCATATAATTGTTGTAATACTTACACCGCCATGCAACCATTTTTTCGCAATGATGGCTTGAAGCATATCAGGTGTACATGTTTCCCCAGCAATTCCTGTCATGTGCACGACAGTTTTCCTACTAAGCTTCGCCGAGTCTGATAGTGTCTTGATATAAACCTTCGCGGCCTCTATGTGATCCTCAGTAATGTAATCGGTATTAATCAGAACGTCTCTTATACCAAACAAACCTAAAATATAATCAAACAATGAGTAAATAAATTGTGCATGGAAGGAATGAAATATCTTCAAAACAAAGTACATAACACTTACTTTTCTTTGGACGTTTACATCCACCGATCTGCTGGAAGGGTGAAAGAACGTACTTTGAATTTTTTTCTCTTGCGTTTCCCATCATTCTCCTCAGTGCCACTTTCTTTCGGATTCCCATCATTCTCCTTAGTGCCACTTTCTTTCGCATTCCCATCATTCTCCTTAGTGCCACTTTCTTTCGCTTTTTTAATACGTGTGTTCAGACTATCCATACTAATCTCCTCAGATTTATCGGCGCTAGATCCGTCTGACACTGCATTTATATTCTTGGGGGTTGAAGTAACTGCTGGAAAGTCATTCGTGTCTACCGTTGCAAAAGATGGGTCGGTTGAATTACCATTCTCATCAATAACGAAGGGGTCCCCTTCATCTCCTATACCGGGTGTGTTGAGATGCATACCTTTCTCACGTGCGGACTTCTTCCCGTTCCCATTGGTGAAGGATGCCTCGACCCCGTTGTCCATATCGTCCTTTGCAGGAGTTGATTTTACATCTGGAAAATATTTTGACGGACCATACCTCCTCATCCAGTTCTCACTGTGCTCCACAAACTCAACATCACTAAACCCTCTATTTGTCTTGAAGACAAGACCTTTGTTCTCCAGCTCCTCCAGTACTATCTGCAATAACACAAGGGAAGCAGTAACTACATGCAAAGAATATGAATAATCTCATGTAATTTGAATAACACATCACTAATTACCTCAGCACATTTTTTAGGGACAAGGCGAATTTCTTTCTGCATATCTTTGATGCTTTTCATAATTTGATCTAAGGTCGTGTCCTTGCTCGATGAAGCCTCGCCTCTATTATCCTTTGTAGGATCGAAAGTATGTCTAGAGGGGGGTGATTAGACTACTTGACCAAATAAAAACTTAACCTTTTCCCAATTTTAGTTCTTGGCAGATTTCAGCTATTTTAGGACAAGTCAAGCAATCATCACACAATTCAAGCAAGCATGCAAAGAGTATATTGGCAGCGGAAAGTAAAGCATGCAACTTGCAAGAATGTAAAGGGAAGGGTTTGGAGAATTCAAACGCAATTGGTGACACGGATATTTTTCCCGTGGTTCAGATAGGTGGTGCTATCCTACATCCACGTTGATGGAGACTTCAACCCACGAAGGGTAACGGTTGCGCGAGTCCACGGAGGGCTCCACCCACGAAGGGTCCACGAAGAAGCAACCTTGTCTATCCCACCATGGCCATCGCCCACGAAGGACTTGCCTCACTAGCGGTAGATCTTCACGAAGTAGGCGATCTCCTTGCCCTTACAAACTCCTTGGTTCAACTCCACAATCTTGTCGGAGGCTCCCAAGTGACACCTAGCCAATCTAGGAGACACCACTCTCCAAGAAGTAACAAATGGTGTGTTGATGATGAACTCCTTGCTCTTGTGCTTCAAATGGTAGTCTCCCCAACACTCGACTCTCTCTCATAGGATTTGGATCTGGTGGAAAGAAGATTTGAGTGGAAAGCAACTTCGGGAAGGCTAGAGATCAAGATTCATATGGTAGGAATGGAATATCTTGGTCTCAACACATGAGTAGGTGGTTCTCTCTCAGAACATATGAGTTGGAAGTGTAGATGTATTCTGATGGCTCTCTCCACGAGTGAAGAGGAGGTGGAGGGGTATATATAGCCTCCACACAAAATCCAACCGTTACACACAATTTACCAATCTCGGTGGGACCGAATCAACAAACTCGGTCGGGCCGAAAAGGTAAACCTAGTGACCGTTAGAGATTTTCGGTGGTACTGACATGCAACTCGGTAGGACCGATTTTGTTAGGGTTAGGGCATAACATAATCTCGGTGAGACCGATTACACAAACTCGGTGAGACCGATTTTGGTAATAAGCTAACCAGAGAGTTGGTCAGGTAAACTCGGTGGGACCGATTTGCTCTTTTGGTGAGACCGAAATGTTACAAAAAGGAAACAGAGAGTTTACATTGCAATCTCGGTGGAACCGATCCGCTCTTTCGGTGAGACCGAAAAGTTACGAAAGGGAAACAGAGAGTTTGCAATCCCATCTCGGTGAGACCGAGATCCCTATCGGTAAGACCGATTTGCCTAGGGTTTGTGGCAGTGGCTATGACATTTGAAACTCGGTGGCGCCGGATAGAAAGAATTGGTAGGACCGAGTTTGGCTTAGGGTTTAGGTCATATGTGGATATGGGAAAGTAGTTGAGGGTTTTGGAGCATATCACTAAGCACATGAAGCAAGAGGCTCATTAAGCAACACCTCATCCCTCCTTGATAGTATTGGCTTTTCCAAATGACTCAATTTGATCTTGGATCACTAAAATATAACATGAAGAGTCTTGAGCGTTTGAGCTTGAGCCAATCCTTTGTCCTTAGCATTTTGAGGGTTCCACTTTCACCATCCATGCCATGCCAATCATTGATCTTTCCTGAAATAATCATCTTGGAATAGCATTAGCTCAATGAGCTATATGTTGTTATGAATTACCAAAACCACCTAGGGATAGTTGCACTTTCAATCTACCCCTTTTTGGTAATTGATGACAACATATAGATCAAAGCTTCGACAAATGATAATAAGCATGAAAGATATCGTCGCTTTGAGAAGTATGTGATAAGTAAGAGCTCCCCCTAAATTTGTGCATATTTAAGATTTGCTTTGGACTGCAAATGCACAAAGAGTTAGAGTCATGGGTTACTCTTTCATGTCACATACATCTTGGTGGAGCGCTTAAAAAGATAAGAATGAAATACATGCACTCATCACCAAGAAAAGTGAATGATCACATAAGATAGATAAGATAATAGCATTCACCAAGCATGCATAAGTGTAGCTTATGATCAAACACATGATCATCAATGTCTCACAAGCATAGTATCTCAAGCACTCAAAAGCAAACAAAGTACGAAAAACCACCAAATAAAGCAAGAGAGAAAAGCAACACTCTCTCTCGAAGCCTATGATCTATACATTTTCCTATGATCTATACATTTTCTCCCCCTTTGGCAACAAGTTACCAAAAAGTTCCTAGAAAATGCATAGTGCTAAATCGACACTCAGGCTTGATCTTCAGGTGGTGGTGGAGTCCGGATCACTCCAAGGACGAAGGCTTCCGTAGACGCGGTTGGAGTTGGAGCTGAAGTAGATGCTGGAGCAGGTTGGGCTGATGCTGCGGCTGGAGCTGAGGCGGTTGCTCTTGTGTCAGGAACTGGCACTGCAGACGACCTCGGACCTCGTGGCACTCTGGCAAAGGCATCAGTGGTTGTCTTCCCTTTCCTCTCCTGCATGTCATCTTGGAGCTGCTCCACTGCAGTCTGAATCTCTGTCACCTTGATATCCAAGTCATAGAACTTTTTTTCTACGATTCTCTCTAGGCTTGCCTGGTTCTGAGTTAGGGTGGCCAGTCCTTTCTCAATCCGCAGGGTGGATGCAATCAAGTAACTGAGCTGCTCTTGCTTGTTCTTCAAGAAGTACTCAGATGCCTCCTCTTGAGTTGGCATCTTGGCAGCTTTCTCCTTTATTGCCTTCTCCTTCTTGGCTTGTGCATGGGCTGAAGATGGTTCATCTTTGGTCATCACAACTTGGTTGTCCTCGAACTCTGGATAGATAGGCAAATGTTCCTTGTCCAACAAGTATGTGTCTGTGCCCATTCTTGAGTTAATCAACATCTGGATCTGAGGGGCATATCCACAGCTCCTCTTCTGATCTGCTGCAGTCCTCTTGATAGTCTCTACCATGAGGCTCATGACCTTGAATTTCTGAGGCACATCAAAGATATGTAGCAAGTTAATGGCATGACCTCTGATCATCCTGTGATCTCCAGACTTGGGCAAAAGTGTGTGCCTAAGGATCCAGTTGATCGTAGGCAGACCTGACAGCAAGTGTTTTACAGACCCAAACTGGTGAGTGTCAAGATCATCTGTTGGAATCTCCTTGTACATATTTGCCATAGAGTTATGATCCATCTTCTTCTTGGAATAGACATCCAAGTCATCTTCATTTTCCTCTGGGGCATTGATAAGTTGTGCCCACTCAGCAACTGTTGATTGGTACCTCGTACCTTCAGACATCCAAACAATCCTCCCATCTGGATAAAAATGTGCTGTGGAGTAGAACTGCATGATAAGCTCCTCATTCCACTTTGTGAGCTTCTGCCCAACAAAGTCCTCTACTCCACATGCCTTGAAGCTGTCCTGCACTCCAAGGTAGTGCTCTTCATTCTCCTTGATATATTCCCAGTTGACCCATCTCATATCACATACAATTGGCTTCTTGTCTAACAAGACTATCTCATAGAAGTCCTACTGTTCCTTAGTGTGGAACCTGTAGTCAACAGTAGTCCTCCTTCTTGAAGCATATGGATCTGCTTCTCTCCACTTCCTCAGCCCTGAGTCTCTTCTGAGCTTCATGTCCTCAGCCACAGGATGAGCATCATTGTGGTCTGGGATCTTGGGCTTGAGCTTTCTCAGAACATGCTCTTCATCATCTTCTTCAACAGCTTCAGGCACTGGGGCCTTGTTCTTCTCAGCAGTTGGGATGCTTCTTATATTCCTCTTTGGTTTTGGCTTTGGAGCTGGCTTGGCCTTGGAAGCAGTTGCCCCTGATCTTATGGCATCACCCATCAGCTTGGGTGCCTTAGGTGCTGGTGCAGCAACCTCTTCTTCTTCCTCTTCTTCCATGATGGAAGCCTTTCCAAGCACTCTGGCTACGGTTTTCTTGACCCTTTCCTTCCTTTTCTTTCCTTCAGCAGCAACTGGCTCTATGGGAGTGGGCTTCTCAGGAATCTTGGTTGAAGCTCCGGCCTTTGGCATAGGCTGCCTGCCTGCTGGCCTTTTGACCTTTAAGCCTGGCTTGGTGCTCTGTCTTGAGCCATGCTCCTCTTTGAGTGCAACTCTCTTTGATGTGGCTTCCTCTTCCTCTGCCACATAATCTTCATCTTCTGATCCTGAGGTTCTCTTCTTTCTTTGTCTTGTGGCAGCTTTTGGCAGGTTGCTAGGGGTGCTCCTGCTGCCATCATCCTAAGAACTGGAGGGACTAGTGCCCTCACTCATTTGCACTGGCTGCTCTGACAAATTCTGGCTATCACTTTGGTCTGACATGATGAACAAGCTGACTGCTGACCCTGTGAACAGTTTATAGATGAGGTAGAGTGGATGAGCATCACAAAATGCAGATATTTTTGCAAAAGAATGATTCAAAAACTTAGTTTTAGTTTCCCACAGAAAGCATTTCGGATCTACCGATTTTTAAACTCGGTGATACCGAAGCAGTTTTTGGAACCTAAACTAGTGAACTCGGTCAGACCGAGTCACAGCTCGGTGGCACCGAGACTGCTAGGGTTTCACAAAGTTCCAAAATTGGTCACACCGATTAGTAATACTCGGTCAGACCGAGTCTTACTTGTGCAATGGCATGAGCCAAATCGGTGGGACCGAGTTTTTCAACTCGGTGGGTCCGAGATGGTTTCGGCGGAAACCTAACCCTAAAATTTTCGAATCAAACCTAATCTACGAGTTCATTGACTGGATAGAAGTTTATCAAACGTGGCAAGAATCATTATGATCACAATGTGCTAAGAATCGGATTGGGGAATAGCACAAAGATCGAGTCCATACCCTAGTTCGGCGGAGACTCGCTACGGCGGCAACGGCGGGGTTGATTCCCGTTGACGGCGACGGAGACCAGCGACTGGAGGCGGCTGGCGGCGAGGAGACGATCCGGAGACCACGTTGGCAGAGCGAGCTATCGCGCAGGTGAAGGGGTTCGGAGAAATTTCCGAATTTTTGACCGTGACTATATATAGCCCGACCCTGTCGGTGTGACCGAGTGGAACAACTCGGTGGCACCGAGATGCACAACTGTATACAGTTATTGCAACTCGGTGTGACCGAATGGTTCAAATCGGTTGCACCGAGATCGAAAACATAGATCAACTTAATGATCTCGGTAGGACCGAAAGTAGGATATCGGTCAGACCGAGAATCACAAAGAGGTTTTGGAAGTTTAAGTCTATGACGAATCTACTCCTCACACAGAGTGGTTCGAATCTGACTTGATCAAATTTTGTAATGTAGCATGAATAGAGTTTGAGACGAGAAAAGCATAGATAGCTAGAGAAGGTTCTTAGGCATTCTTGTCCATCCACTTGGCAAAAGGAAATAAAACCAAACAATCAAAGCAACAAGTGGATGTCCTCGAATGAGTAAAATATGCAACCAACATGCTCACACAATAAGATGGCAATTGAAATATGTGACAAAGCATGCACAACCAATTCTAGCATCTATCAAGCAATTTGCGATGACTAGGTCATCTATATATGAGTATATTGACTTAGGAGTCAAGTGAGAACACTTGATCATAGGTCATACTCATCGTTTAAGCTCAAGTGGGGTTACCACTTTTACATAAAGCATTGTTGTGTTCACATCTTTAGAGTTGCTTTAGCTCAAGTCTTAGAGTAAAGATCCCCTAGATGTGATATCCCCCCTAAGAGGGATGAACTAACCTTGGGTTTTGTCGATGATGACTTCATGTAGATGTTGAAGATGTGGATGCTCAATGTTGATGTAGATCTGAAAGTGCGTTATATCGACTAGAGGGGGGGTGAATAGGCGATTTTTATGAAAGTCTTCAAAACGTGAAAGTTGTGAAGACAAACAGTAGAGATATGCCTATCACTAAGCAGCGGAAGTTAGATTACACTAGGCAAGCCATGGTCAACTATTCAATAGAGTGAAAGCACAATGACAAGTAGCTGCAGTGTAATAAGGATCAGGTAGGAAGAAGTTATGAAGCCAAACAAATCATACAGTTACGTTGTGAAGACAAAAGATAGAGCAAGCAAGCAATGGCTTCACAATGAGTAACAGTAAGTAAAAGGAAGTGAAGATGAAACCAGTGACTCGTTGAAGACAATGATTTGTTGGACCAGTTCCAGTTGCTGTGACAACTGTACGTCTGGTTGGAGCGGCTAGGTATTTAAACCTTAGGACACACAGTCCCAGACACCCAGTCCTGAACCGCAGCTCAGGACACCCAGTCATCACCGTATTCTCCTTGAGCTAAGGTCACACAGACCTCGCCCAATCACTCTGGTAAGTCTTCAAGGTAGACTCCCAAACCTTCACAGACTTCGTTCACCGGCAATCCACAATGACTCTTGGATGCTCAGAACGCAACGCCTAACCGGCTGGAGGATGCACAGTCCTCAAGTGTAATAAGTCTTCAGATCACTCAGACAAGAAGACTTAAGTGATGACCAATTCTCTCTGGCTCTGGGTGGTTAGGGCTTTTCTCCTCGCTAGGAATTTTCTCTCAAAGGCTTCGAGGTGGGTTGCTCTCAAACGACAAAAGCCGTGCACTGAAATCTGAGCAGCCAACCGTTTATGGTTGTAGGGGGTGGACTATTTATAGCCACTGGGCAACCCGACCTGATTTGTCCGAAATGACCCTGGGTCACTAAGGAACTGACACGTGTACCAACGGTCAGATTTCAAACTCACACGGCAACTTTACTTGGGCTACAAGCAAAGCTGACTTATCCGACTCTGGACAAGATTTGCTCTCATAGTCTTCACTCGAAGATATAGCTTTTGAATTAGGCATCACTTCAGTCGTTCTGACTAGTTCTCTTGGACCCCACTTAACAGTACGGTGGTTCCTATGACTCAACACAAATGAAAGAGAACTACTAAAGATCTAAGTCTTCGAGTTCCATAGGCTTCGCGTGGTGTCTTCTCTTGTCATAGTCTTCAATGTGAATATCTTCATATACCACCATTGACTTCAATGTCTTCGTACATTTTTAGGGGTCATCTCTGGTAGAAAAACCGAATCAATGAGGGACTTCTACCTGTGTTATTCTGCAATTCTCACAAACACATTAGTCCCTCAACTAGGTTTGTCGTCAATACTCCAAAACCAACTAGGGGTGGCACTAGATGCACTTACAAGATCACTTGGAGCTATCCATTTGAGTGAATTGCACTTTCAATACCTACATGGGTTAGTCCCACAAGGAACAAGCAAGGATATCCATAGACATAGAGTGATGCACACGCAAGATGATGTCCATGAAAACTTTTAGGTTACCTTGTCCCTTGTCTTACCAATAAGAGGGTTTGTGACTCCTTGAACTAGTGCAAGATGTGGAAGTTGATTGCACTTGTTCTTGCCAAAATGATAAGAGTGAAGTATGTTGGCGGAGTCACCCTCAAGAACTCTCTAGTTCTTCTTTTTTTTGGATCCACACCATCTTGATGGGAATCCTTGGAGTTGTAGTCATACTTGATGAAGTGGAACTTGAAGTGGTCTTGGGAATCCACTTGACTAAGGTCTTAGGAGCTTCTTCAAATGCATCAATTTCCTCTTGAAGCTTGTCCTTGCCTTTTTGCTTGTAGTCTTGTGGTGGAAGATCATCTTGAGCTTGTGTCCCCTTGAAGGAAGTATCATACTTCTCTTGTTGAGGAACAAACTTTGTCTTGGGGTATTGATCTTCTTCCCACTCAACTCCATTGGCATTGAACTTTCGTTCAAAACCAACACCTTGATTCTTCCGGTGCATTCCTTGCTTGCACACAATTTCCTCGAATTGCTTACTCCCGGCAAGGCTTTTGTACACTCCTTTCTCTATAATTCCCTTCAATAAGCTATTTTCTTGCTCAAGTGTAACTTGGCTAAGAGAATCATTAGTGGAATCAAGAGAACTACTAGAAGCAACAATATTGGATTTAGCATGATCATTGTTACTACTAGAGGAAGAATCTTTCTTGTTCTTGTTACTAGACTTGACTTGAGGCATGTAAGAGGATAAGAGTAAACGCTTGGCATGTAAAGGTATCTGAAGATAATGACATGCATAATGGAAAATGGACGTCTGCAGAATGATCTAAGTGTGGAATTTATCGTCGCACATGCGGAATTTATCTTCGCAAAAAAACACGGTGGCAAACAAGTAGCAGACGACCATCGAGTTTAAGTGTTACAACTCAAAGAACCAAATGTAGCAAAACGAGAGTTGTAAGCACGAAGCAAAATATAAAGCACCCGCCCATAATGACCCGCTTGAAGACTATCAACATCATATGCTTCTCCCCCTTTTGTCAGTGAGGACCAAAAAGATTTGAAGACATAGAGTGTTCTACTCGTTCCCATGAGCGGCAGGGTCGTCGGTGGTGTTTGGCGGTGCTGAAGAGCTTGGTGTAGTGTCGACGCGTGCTGAAGGAGGTGGTGGTGATGTAGCATCGTCTTCTTCCTCGATAATCCTTGCAGTCACTGTGGCAGCAGATGAAGAGAACTCTGAGTCTTCAAGTGATGGAGTTCCTCGCAGCACAGCCCTTCTGGGAGGTGTGGAGTCAAACTTGAATCGCTCTTTGAAGCCATCATCTTGAAGATCAGCTTTAGAACACATCATGGTGAGTCCTTTCCAGGTGTGGTGATAGGTTTCATGTGCAACAAATGCATTCTTGGTGGCCAAATTTCGGATGCGATTTACATCCACCAAGAGGCTTTTCATCTGTCTTTTCAGCCAGTCATGATGCCTATCCTGCTTTTGATGAAGGGCCACAAGAAGCTCTCGGTCATTGAGAGCACGAGCACGCTTCTTGGGTCTTGGAGCAGTGGCGCTGTCAGTGGCTTCAGTGGAAGCAGGGCATGGTGCACGTGTAGTGCCAGCCAACGGATACACCCGAGAGATAGCTTCAACACCTTCAACGTTTTGAGTGAAGCTCTGGTGTTCTGCATTCTGAAGACTCAAAGGTTGCTTGGCAGGCTCAGGATATATGGCTTCAGCAGAGGTATCCACATCTGGCAAGAAGATCCGATGGTTGCGGGCTGAGGGCTGATACAAGATTGCAGGGTGAAGTTTGATCAGCCTCATTACCCAAGGGGCATAGAACTTCAAGCCAAACAAATCTGATCCTGATGCAGCAAGTTGGCGTATGAAGAAGTCCTGTGCATTGAAGCATTTGCCATGAAGGATATAAAATATCAGAGTCTTCATTCCACCCTCGATCTTGGCATGTGGAGAGTGCCCTCTGATAGGCCAGAGAGTCCGCCTTATGATGTGATAGATGGTTCTGGGCAGGTACTCAAGGTCTTCAACAAAGAACTCTGAGGGATAAGGAGCATCTTGGGGCAATGGCTTCATCATGGAGAGCATCTGACTCATATTCGGTTCAGGCCTCTGGAATATGCTCTCAAGAGCTTCAGTGTGTAGTTGACAGCCTTCTTCAAAGAGTTCGCCAGGAGTGGGTAGGCATGTGAGCTCAGTGATATCAAATGTATTTGCTTCGTGATGAACATTGCCGGTCATCCACTCCAGGACCCAAGTCTTCGGATCTCTGTTGTATCCTTTGATGTGGAGGGTGGCATAGAATTGTAGCAGAAGCTCTTCATTCCAGTGCTCTTCATCAGTCACAAACTGCAGCAGACCCACTTGCTTGAAGCAATCCAACGCTTCCTCCAGACAGGGCAGACCAGCAATAGCTTCAGCATCAAGGCGCTTGTGCGGGAAGATGTGACTGCGCTAAGGATAGCTCCAGAACCTATCTGATGAAATCCTTTCCCTTGAATAGGGGTTCTTGGAGCTATTGAAGAACGTATTATCTTCCCTGAAGCTAGTGATGTTAAAGGAGCCAGGAGCTGATGCAGGACCTAGGAACCTTGGCAGTCTTGGGACTGGCTTCTGGACCTGAGGCCTGTGCTCAACATGGTAATCAAATTGGGGACCAGCAGCAGACTCAGGAACAGAAGCATCAGGGTCAGTGGCTTCACTGGCGTCTTCTGATGCTTTCGGTGGGGAGGACTCCACTTTAGCTTCAATGTTAGTTGTGGCAGCCTCAATATTTTTAGCCTCCACTTGACTAGCTGGAGGGTCAGGCACAGGCACGTTCTCCTGGAGAACTGCTTCTTGGTGGAGCGGGGGAGTGGGATCTTGTGGTGCTTCTTCATCTTCTTCGGTTGATGCAGCCGAAATGTCGTTAGCAGAGTCCTGAGGCCTTGGACCTTTGCGAAGCCTACGAAATGCAGATGACGCCTGTGGAGTTGGAGTGGGCTGGACCTCAGATTCTTCTTCCACTTGTGGGCGATCCGCCCATGACGCATCCTGGGCCATTGGCGTCAATGGACGACCAATGCTGATTAGCTCACTGTGGTCTTGCTGAGGAAGGACTGCATCATTTTCTACATTGTCATCATGACCAATGTCTTCAGCAGCGATGGGGTCGGCTGCTGGAATGTCTTCAGCTTCAGGAGCCTCTGTGGAAGCAGGCTCATGAACTGTGAGTTGGCGTTCTGCGTCGGGATAGACCACAGAAAGGGGTTCAACCATCAAGGGCTCTGTGGGAGCAGCCCGATCTTTCTTGGTCTTCCTCTTCTTCTTGGAGGGGGCAGTAGGAGAGGCTTCAGGGTATTTCCTTTTCCTTGCTTCAGCCTCAGCAATCCTGGTCTTCTTGAGCTCTGAAGCTGTTGACCGGCTCTTTGGCTTCGAGCCAGTCGTTGCAGTTGGGAAGACTATCGGAGCTGCTTCCTGCCTTGGTGCATCGGGTTCAGCCATAGTTGGCTTCTTCTTCTTCTTCGCGGCCATCCTGGGGTCGATGCCAGGACGCCCAAGTGCCTTGCGCTTCTCAGCCTCATTATAGGCTTGCACACATCTGTTAGCCAGAGTCTTCATGCGCTCGCGTGAACCTTGAGCTTCGGCGCGTTTCTTCAAGAAGTTTTCCTTGAGCTCATGCATCATGATCTTGAAGTTCTTCACTTCTTGCACGCTGAGCTTAGCCATATGCTTCTTGAACTGAGCCTTTTCATAGTCAATTTTCTGCTTCGGCTCAACAACGCGCTGAGCGATGGCCAGTTCTGAAGCAATGGCTCCTTGGAAGGCAACACTGAGGCCAATGGGTAGCTGCAGATCTTCAAAGCTGATATTTGGCGTGTCAAACCACTCGTCAATGAAGTCGTGTATGATGGCGACATCAAAGAGAGGCAGATTATTGAAGATCTCTGCTTCTTCTTTGCTCTTGATGAGTTGCTCAAGAGCGTCATCTGCAAGGTCTTCATCGCTTGACAGATCAATGGCGTCGTTGCGGAGAATGGCAGCAGCTGTGAGCTCTTGGCCGCTGTGTGGCTAAGGCATCTTGCTCTTCTAGGGCTTGGAGATGTGGGATACGTCTTCAGACTGCACACTGACTTCAGGAGGTGCAGTTGCCAATGGCTTCGCCCTTGAGATTCTTGGCGAAGGGGCCGGCTTTGAAGCTTTTGGCTTCTTCGACTGCTTTGGCTTCGGTACAGCAGGCGCTTCTTCTGAGTCAGAGTCAGCTGGTGGCTCATTCACTGCAGTCCCTTGAACCAAGATGCAGGTGATGAGGCCTTGAAGATTGGCGTAAGGGCCGATGACATTGGGTTCTGCCTCGCGTGTGCCATCTGCCCTTGGTGCGGAGGGACCAGGGTTGAAGTCTAACCCAAACTTCTTCTTGTTCTGCTTCGCTGAGTTCTGGGCAAACTGGAAGTTGCGCTTGAACAGATTGTCGTCACGACACCAGAGTAGTGACGACGGATGTGCATCAGCAGGCTGTGGTCCACGGACCATGCATGGGTAGAAGCCTTAAGCAATGGCTTCATCTCTGGACCTGGGTATAAGATTCTTGTATAGGATGTCTCCCCACGGTCGTTTGATGGCACTTTTCTCAGCATACTCTTGGGTGATGAAGCGGTATTGGAACCATTGTTCTGCCCAATAGTGTCGAATCCATTGGATTCGGGTCTTGCGCTGACCATAATTCTCTTCAGGATCTGTTTTATACATTTCTGCCAGTTCATCAGGCAGATCTTTGGAGGTTCCGCCACGACGCTGTCTGCCCCCCTTCCGTGTTGCTGTCTCTGAAGCCATAAACCTTAACTTGGAAGGCTTCAAGACGTTCAAAGGCTTCAAAGGCTTTCTTTTGCTGGACCAACAGGAACTGGCTTCAGGAGAATTTATGTGATGCTGTAAGAATTCGGCAAATGAATGCAGACTATGAGAACCAAAGGATTCTCCCATGGACATGTACCTGTGACAGCATTAAGGTGCGAGGGAAGGGGAAGAGGTCATATGCATTCTCAGAAGATTTTGAAGATTAATCAGTTTAGAAGACATTGACCTCATCGTGCAAAGACATTCGCTCATAGATAAGAAGTTGGTTCCAGATTTGTACGAACCCACAGATCAGTACAAGTGAGGAATCTAACTACTTCATGAAGCACAAGTGAATATACTAGGCATGTTATGAGATGCAGATTGAGGGAGATCTAACTTGTGTGAATAGAAACTTCTTATGGTAGAAAATGACAGAACCACAGGATCAAAAGGGGCTGTAAAAAGAAGTTTTATTTACCACACTTGGAACTGCTAGACGGAGTGGGAGATGAGGCCGAGCAGTTCAATCCTCCGTGCCCTAGCTTGGCGACGGAAGACACCTACGGTGACGGCGAAGAGGACGATGTCCGCGATCGGCGTGAAGACGGCGTCGGAGAGGTTGCGGTAGCGAAGCGCTTCGTCACCGGTGTCTTCGAGAGCTAGCGGTGGCGCTAGGGTTCGTGCGAGGGAGGAAGAAGGAGATAATGACCGAGGTGAGTGTGTATTTATAGTTACAGGGGCGGCACTGCGCTATTACACGGGTGCCCCTGGCGATTCGCATCTGAACAACACGTGGCCATCATGCGGAATCTCGGGGGCAGTTCCACAACCCACGCACGCCTGGATTGTCGGGTGGTCGTTCCTACTTCTCCGGATTTCTTGTGGATGAATGAGCATTGAAAACGGGTTTAAAGGTTGTCTCTGTGTCTTCTGCTGACAAGGACGCAGAGAAGACATTCGACAGTTTCAATAGAGTGCATATGACTTGGAGAGATAGAATTTGAGATAGAAAGCATAGAGAGATTAGGGTTCGATCACATTCACTTAGTTCAAAAGATTCAAAACAAGAAGACATAGCTATAAGTGAATGCTGTAGAGGACAGAACACTAGTGTATATATATATATATATATATATATATATATATATATATATATATATATATAATCCACGTAGTGAAGATAATCATGAAGACATGTTGAGATTGAAGCCAAACCAAATGTGAAGACATTGCAAGGTAACGCCATGAGTGAAGCACTTCAAAATAGAACGTTTGGTGGTGGCGTTACCCACCGTATAGGAAGTATTAGACCCAGACACGGCGCACAATTATCGTGGCGCTCCGAAGTCAATTTCCACATTAATGTATTCACACTTAGAATGTATGTCTTCATTGATTGAAGATATACGTTACTTCGTGTGTTGCACATCTAAGTCATCAATATGCATAAGTGTTAGGATGTGTGCCTGATCACAAGACATTTGAGGATTCCAAGATGTTTAGCTCACACCGTAACTTGCAAAATCTCTTCTCATCCAAGGGCTTGGTGAAGATATCTGCCAATTGCTCTTCAGTGTTGACGTGTATGATATCAATATCTTCCTTCACAACATGATCTCTGAGAAAGTGATGACGAATTTCAATGTGCTTTGTCTTCGAGTGCTGAACTGGGTTGTTGGCAATCTTGATGGCGCTTTTGTTGTCGCGATAAAGTGGCACTTGCTTCAGATGAATGCCATAGTCCTTGAGAGTTTGCTTCATCCACAGAAGCTGAGCGCAGCAAGATCCAGCAGCAATGTATTCAGATTCAACAGTGGAGAGGGATACACAGTTCTGCTTCTTTGAAGACCAACATACAAGTGATCATCCCAGAAAGTGACATGTGCCTGATGTAGACTTCCGATCAACCTTGTCACCACCATAATCAGCATCCGAGAATCCACCCAGATCAAACTCTGAGCCCTTTGTATACCATAACCCTAGAGTTGGGGTGTGAGCCAAATATCGAAGAATTCGCTTCATAGCTAAGTGATGCGACTCCTTTGGTGCCGCTTGAAATCGAGCACACATGCAAACACTAAGCATAATATCTGGCCTAGATGCACATAAATAAAGCAAAGAACCAATCATGGAGCGGTATACCTTTTGATCGAACTCTTTACCATTGTCGTCAGGACCCAGATGATGTTTGACTGGCATTGGTGTTGTGAAGCCTTTGCAGTCTTGCATACCGAACTTCTTCAGGCAATCTTTGAGATACTTCTCTTGAGATATGAAGATGCCATTGCGTTGTTGCCGTATTTGAAGACCGAGGAAGAATTTTAGCTCCCCCATCATAGACATCTGATATTGCTCTTGCATCATATATCCAAACTCTTCATTGTACTTCTTATTGGTGCAGCCGAAGATAATGTCATCCACATATATTTGGCACACAAACAGTTCACCATCATATGTCTTCATGAAGAGAGTGGGATCGAGGGAACCAGGTATGAAGCCTTTGCTCTTTAGGAAGTATTTGAGTGTGTCATACCAGGCCCGAGGGGCTTGTTTGAGGCCATACAGTGCCTTATTGAGCTTGTAAACCATGTCAGGATGTTTTGGATCTTCAAACCCAGGTGGTTGTGCAACATACACTTCTTCTTCAATCTTGCCATTGAGAAAGGCACTTTTCACATCCATTTGATATAAAAGTATGTTATGATGATTTGTATAGGCCAGCAGTATACGTATGGCTTCAAGTCTGGCCACAGGAGCAAATGTTTCATCGAAATCAATGCTTTCCACTTGAGTATATCCTTGAGCAACCAGGCAAGCTTTGTTTCTGACAATTTGACCATGCTCATCTTGCTTGTTGCGGTATATCCATTTGGTGCCTATTATGTTATGCTTCCGTGGATCAGGACGCTTAACCAGTTCCCATACATTGTTCAGCTCAAACTGTTGAAGCTCTTCTTGCGTTGCTTGAATCCATTCAGGTTCCATAAAGGCTTCTTCAACTTTCTTGGGTTCTGAAATTCAGACGAATGCGAATTGCCCACAGAAATTTGCCAGTTGAGTTGCCCTTGAACGAGTAAGTGGACCAGGTGCATTGATGCTGTCAATTATTCTGTCAATCTGCACTTCATTGGCAACACGAGGATGTATAGGTCGAAGACTTTGCTCTTGCTGATCTGTGTTGTCGTTGGGAGGAATGTCTTCAGGCTAAGCATTGTCTTCATGTGGATCAGGTGTTGAGATGATAAGTTCTTCTTCAGGATGAGCTTCAGAAGGTATAATTTCACCAGTTCCCATAAGCTTGATTGATTCACTAGCTGGAACTTCATCTAGCCCATTTGGCAGTTGCTCTCTTTGTGAACCATTGGTCTCATCGAACCGCACATCCACTGTTTCAACCACTTTGTAGTGAAAGAGATTGAAGACTCTATAGGAGTGCGAATCCTTTCCATATCCAAGCATAAAACCTTCATGTGCTTTTGGTGCAAACTTTGAGGTGTGGTGTGGGTCCTTGATCCAACATCTTGCGCCAAATACTCTGAAGTAACTGACATTTGGCTTCTTGCCAGTTAGGAGTTCATAAGATGTCTTGTTCAGAAGCTTGTGAAGATAAATGCGGTTGATTGTATGGCATGCAGTGTCAATGGCTTCAGGCCAGAATTTTCTTGGAGTCTTGTATTCATCTAGCATCGTTCTGGCCATCTCAATGAGTGTTCTGTTCTTGCGTTCGACGACGCCATTCTGCTGTGGCGTGTACGGAGCTGAGAATTCATGTGTGATGCCCAAAGTATCAAGATATGTATCAAGGCCGGTGTTCTTGAATTCAGTGCCATTGTCACTTCTGATGTGCTTTATCTTGGCGCCATAATTGTTCATAGCTCGATTGGCGAAGCGTCTGAAGACGTCTTGCACTTCAGTCTTGTAAAGGATTATGTGCACCCAAGTATATCTAGAGTAATCATCAACAATGACAAAGCCATAGAGGCAAGCAGTAGTGGAAAAGGTTGAGTAGTGAGTGGGACCAAAAAGATCCATGTGAAGTAGTTCGAAGGGTCGAGTAGTGGTCATGATTGTCTTCGAGGGATGTTTTGCCCTCGTCATCTTCCCTGCTTCACAGGCGCCGCATAAGTGATCTTTCTTGAACTTGACGCCCTCGATGCCTATGACATGCTTCTTCTTTGCAAGGGTGTGGAGGTTCCTCATGCCAACATGTCCAAGCCTCTGATGCCAAAGCCAGCATTCTGAAGCCTTTGCCAGAAGGCATACTGCAAGCTATGGCCCTGCTGAGAAATCTACCACATACAAATCATCTTTTCTATACCCTTCAAACACTAGAGACTTGTCAGATTCCATTAGTACCAGGCAACGATATTTTCCAAATATTACGACCATGTTCAAATCGCAAAGCATTGAGACATACATTAAGTTGAAGCCAAGGGATTCAACAAGCATGACTTTATCCATGTGTTGATCCTTTGAGATTGCAACTCTACCTAGACCCAATACCTTACTTTTACCAGTGTCAGCAAATGTGATGTGGCTCTTGTCGGATGGACGTAAGGTTGAGTCCATAAGAAGGCTTCTTTTGCCAGTCATGTGATTTGTACACCCACTGTCAATAATCCATTCTGAAGACGCTGGTGTCGTACCCTACAGTGCAGTTAGGGGAATAGGCTTCGCGAAGAGAATTGTGAAGCAAAAACATTTGACGAACCAGTGGGTTATGAAAACTTAGATCCAGATTAGGACTAATAGGGAGAGTAGCATGCGATTCAGGAACGAAGTACATAGTGATGCCATTTGGGCATTTGATCTTCTGCCCTGCAAGATTTTTAAGGTCCCCAGCAATAGCGTCAGAAGATTTTGGTTTTCTGCTGGAGACCTTTCCCTGCAAAAGAGAGTTAAGCTTTCTTAACCACCCACATCTTCAAGGGTGGCTTAGAAGCAATAAGTCTAAGTGCAGCATCTGAGAATTTTGGCTTTGGAGCCCTAGCAAACAGTCTAGCAGGCGGACAATAGTACTCATAAGAATAAGCAGAATAGTTCTTGGTCACATGAACATGACGGTTTGATGAACCGCTCTCATATTCATATGCCTGAGTATGGTTTCCCTGCAAAGCATTTGCGTTAGTGTGACTCAGGTGAGTCCTCTGTCTGTATGAAGCCTTTGGACCATATGAAGCCTTTGGTCTGAGATTTATGTTCTTCATGTGAGGTGTCATGAAGACATTCACAGGAAGATTCTCCAGACACGTTTTTGGAACCCAGATCTTCTTCATAGGCGGTCCATTCCTGCAATTAGTACCAATATACCTGGCAAACACTTCACCATTCTGTTTTTTAAACAGTTTATAGTTTGCATCAAAGGATTCATCAATGATAATGGGGTTAACACAAGTGAAGCCAGATAGATTGGATGGATCTACTGAAGATTCCTTTGCAGCAACCCATGTGGTTTTGGAGTACTGCTCAGGTTTCCAGTAAGAGCCATCTGCATTTATTTTCCTTACGAACCCAACACCCTCCTTCCTAGGGTTTCAGTTCAGAATCTGCTTCTTGAGGACATCACATAATGTCTGATGCCCTTTAAGACTTTTGTACATCCCTGTTTCAAGCAATGTCTTCAACCTAGCATTCTCATCAGCAATAGAAGTGGTATCCTTAGCAGAGGGGTTAGTTACCACATCAATAGTTGAAGATATTGCAACAGCAGTAGGAGTAGAACATTCAGCAACAGAAGCAGCGTTATCACGCTCAATGCATTTAAGACATGGTGGTTCAAATCCTTCCTGAGCGGAACTGATCTGTTCGGCGCGAAGTGACTCGTTTTCCTTTTGAAGATCTTCATGAGCCGCTCTCAATTTCTCAAGATCTTGCTTCCTTTGAAGATAGTCATAGGAAAGCTTTCCATGAGTTGTTGAGAGAGTATCATGGCGATCTTCAAGTTCCTGATACTTAACGTGAAGATTTTTTATGTCTTCAATTAAGGATTCAGACCGAGTCATTTCAGCACCCAACAGATCATCGCTTCTGTCTAACAGTTTTTGAATGTGTTCCATGGCTTTCTGTTGTTCAGTTGCAATTTTATCAAGTGTTTTGTAGCTGGGTTTTGAATCACAATCAGAGTCATCATCACTAGATGTTTGATAGTGAGTAGTGCGTGTGTTTACCTTGGCACCGCGTGCCATGAAGCAGTAGGTAGGATCGGAGCAGTCCTTGTCATTTGCATCAGTGTCGGTGATGGAGTCATTGTCTTCAGTGTTGAAGATGGACTTGGCAATGTATGCTGTAGCCAGACTTGCAATGCCAGAATCAGACTCCTCCTCAGACTCCACCTCTGCCTCCTCAGAGGCGGACTCCTCCTCTGAATCCATTTCCTTGCCAACAAACGCACGTGCCTTGCCAGATGAGCTCTTCTTGTGTGATGAAGACTTTGAGGAAGACTTGGAAGAAGACTTTGAGTATTTCTTCTTCTTCTTGTCGTCAGAGTCATATTCCTTGCTCTTCTTCTTCTTTCTGTTCTCATTGTCCCACTGTGGACACTCAGAGATGAAGTGTCCAGTTTTCTTACACTTGTGGCATGTTTTCTTCTTGTAGTCATGAGCAGAAGCTTCATCATTCCTTGAGCTTGATCGTGAAGACTTTCTGAAGCCTTTCTTCTTGGTGAATCTTTGGAACTTCTTCACAAGCATTGCAAGTTCCCTTCCAATGTCTTCAGGATCATCAGAACTGCTGTCAGATTCTTCTTCAGATGAGGAAACAGCGTTTGCCTTCGAGGCACGAGTTCACCCATAGTTTGGACCATAGATATCTCTTTTCTCAGAAAGCTGAAACTCATGTGTGTTGAGCCTCTCAAGTATGTCAGATGGATCGAGTGTCTTGAAATCAGGACGTTCTTGAATCATCAGGGCTAGGATGTCAAACGAACTATCAAGTGATCTCAGCAGCGTCTTGACGATTTCATGTTTGGTGATCTCAGTGGCGCCGAGGGCTTGAAGCTCATTTGTGATGTCAGTGAGCCGGTCAAATGTGTGCTGGACATTCTCATTGTCATTTCGCTTGAAGCGGTTGAAGAGGTTGCGAAGAACACTGATTCTCTGATCTCTCTGGGTTGAGATGCCTTCATTGACCTTGGAAAGCCAGTCCCAGACCAGCTTGGATGTCTTCAAAGCACTCACACAGCCATACTGTCCTTTGGTCAGATGACCACAGATGATATTCTTGGCAGTAGAGTCCAGTTGAGTGAACTTCTTGACATCAGCAGAAGTGACACCTTCTCCAGCCTTGGGAACGCCGTTCTCGACGACATACCATAGGTCGACGTCAATGGCTTCAAGATGCATGCGCATCTTATTCTTCCAGTAGGGATATTCAGTTCCATCGAAGACGGGGCACGCAGCGGAGACTTTGATTATCCGTGCAGTCGACATAGCTAAAACTCCAGGTGGTTAAACCGAATCACACAGAACAAGGGAGCACCTTGCTCTGATACCAATTGAAAGTGCGTTATATCGACTAGAGGGGGGTGAATAGGCGATTTTTATGAAAGTCTTCAAAACGTGAAAGTTGTGAAGACAAACAGTAGAGATATGCCTATCACTAAGCAGCGGAAGTTAGATTACACTAGGCAAGCCATGGTCAAGTATTCAATAGAGTGAAAGCACAATGACAAGTAGCTGCAGTGTAATAAGGATCAGGTAGGAAGAAGTTATGAAGCCAAACAAATCATATAATTACGTTGTGAAGACAAAAGATAGAGCAAGCAAGCAATGGCTTCACAATGAGTAACAGTAAGTAAAAGGAAGTGAAGATGAAACCAGTGACTCGTTAAAGACAATAATTTGTTGGACCAGTTCCAGTTGCTGTGATAACTGTACGTCTGGTTGGAGCGGCTAGGTATTTAAACCTTAGGACACACAGTCCCGGACACCCAGTCCTGAACCGCAGCTCAGGACACCCAGTCCTCACCGTATTCTCCTTGAGCTAAGGTCACACAGACCTCGCCCAATCACTCTGGTAAGTCTTCAAGGTCGACTCCCAAACCTTCACAGACTTCGTTCACCGGCAATCCACAATGACTCTTGGATGCTCAGAACGCGACGCCTAACCGGCTGGAGGATGCACAGTCCTCAAGTGTAATAAGTCTTCAGATCACTCATACAAGAAGACTTAAGTGATGCCCAATTCTCTCTGGCTCTGGGTGGTTAGGGCTTTTCTCCTCGCTAGGAATTTTCTCTCAAAGGCTTCGAGGTGGGTTGCTCTCAAACAACAAAAGCCGTGCACTGAAATCTGAGCAGCCAACCGTTTATGGTTGTAGGGGGTGGACTATTTATAGCCACTGGGCAACCTGACCTGATTTGTCCGAAATGACCCTGGGTCACTAAGGAACTGACATGTGTACCAACGGTCAGATTTCAAACTCACACGGCAACTTTACTTGGGCTACAAGCAAAGCTGACTTATCCGACTTTGGACAAGATTTTCTCTCATAGTCTTCACTCGAAGATATAGGTTTTGAATTAGGCATCACTTCAGTCGTTCTGACTGGTTCTCTTGGACCCCACTTAACAGTACGGTGGTTCCTATGACTCAGCACAAATGAAAGAGAACTACTAAAGATCTAAGTCTTCGAGTTCCATAGGCTTCGCGTGGTGTCTTCTCTTGTCATAGTCTTCAATGTGAATATCTTCATATACCACCATTGACTTCAATGTCTTCGTACATTTTTAGGGGTCATCTCTGGTAGAAAAACTGAATCAATGAGGGACTTCTACCTGTGTTATTCTGCAATTCTCACAAACACATTAGTCCCTCAACTAGGTTTGTCGTCAATACTCCAAAACCAACTAGGGGTGGCACTAGATGCACTTACAAGATCACTTGGAGCTATCCATTTGAGTGAATTGCACTTTCAATACCTACATGGGTTAGTCCCACAAGGAACAAGCGAGGATATCCATAGACATAGAGTGATGCACACGCAAGATGATGTCCATGAAAACTTTTAGGTTACCTTGTCCCTTGTCTTACCAACAAGAGGGTTTGTGACTCCTTGAACTAGTGCAAGATGTGGAAGTTGATTGCACTTGTTCTTGCCAAAATGATAAGAGTGAAGTATGTTGGCGGAGTCACCCTCAAGAACTCTCTAGTTCTTCTTCTTTTGGATCCACACCATCTTGATGGGAATCCTTGGAGTTGTAGTCGTACTTGATGAAGTGGAACTTGAAGTGGTCTTGGGAATCCACTTGACTAAGGTCTTAGGAGCTTCTTCAAATGCATCAATTTCCTCTTGAAGCTTGTCCTTGCCTTTTTTGCTTGTAGTCTTGTGGTGGAAGATCATCTTGAGCTTGTGTCCCCTTGAAGGAAGTATCATAGTTCTCTTGTTGAGGAACAAACTTTGTCTTGGGGTATTGATCTTCTTCCCGCTCAACTCCATTGGCATTGAACTTTCGTTCAAAACCAACACCTTGATTCTTTCGGTGCATTCCTTGCTTGCGCACAATTTCCTCGAATTGCTTACTCCCGGCAAGGCTTTTGTACACTCCTTTCTCTATAATTCCCTTCAATAAGCTATTTTCTTGCTCAAGTGTAACTTGGCTAAGAGAATCATTAGTGGAATCAAGAGAACTACTAGAAGCAACAATATTGGATTTAGCATGATCATTGTTACTACTAGAGGAAGAATCTTTCTTGTTCTTGTTACTAGACTTGACTTGAGGCATGTAAGAGGATAAGAGTAAATGCTTGGCAATGTAAGAAGAACTTTTCTTGCAGAGATCATCATTGATTGCCTTTAAAAACTCATGCTCTTGCTCAAGGTTGAGCTTTTCAAAGCGTAACTTCTCATGAGCTCTTAAAAGTTCTCGATGATCTTCGAAGATAGTTTCATGTGCTAACTTAAGAGTGTTTAGTTCTTTAGTTAGAGCCTCAATCTTCTCCTTATCATTGTCATTCGTTTTATCTTGATTAGCATGATTAATTGACGTTTCATCATAGTATTCATCACTAGAGTTGTCAACAAGTAAATCATCATCACCTAACAAGTCATCTTCATCACTATTAAAATCAACATACTCGGGGTGTGTTACCTTAGGACCTTTGGCCATGAAGCATCTTCCAATTCCTTCATTTGGTGAGTCAAATATGTCGTAGGAGTTGGTTGACACAAGTGCTAGACCGGCAACACCTTCATCTTGAGTATATTCGAAATCGGAGTGATAACTTCTCTCGGAGTGGCTGTCGGAGTCAGAGCCGGATACCCATTCACCAACGTGAGCTTGATGTCTTCGTTTTGTGTAGCTCCTTGATGATTTTTCCTTCCTTTCCAAATCCTTGCTTCTCCGTGAGTATCTTCGTTCATAACGATCATCTCTACTCATTCTCTCTCTTGGTGGTGATTCTTCTCTTTTGCTTCTTATTTTTGGAGAGTCTTCTCTTCTCTTGTAGGGAGCCGTACACTCATTGGAATAGTGTCCGGGTCTTCCACAATTGTAGCAGTTTTGCTCTCGACTAGAAGATCTTTTGTCATTGTAGGACCTTGACTTGGAGCTTCTATCTTTGCTTCTACTCTTGTAGAACTTGTTGAAGTTCTTCACCATTAAGCTCAATTCTTCATTGAAGTTTTGTTTCTCACTTGATGATGTAGGGGCTTCACATGAGGCTTTGTAGGCACCACTAGATTTGTTGTGAAGTTCCTCTTTATCCTTAAGTGACATCTCATGAGCAACAATTCTTCCAATTATCTCCGTTGGCTTGAGATCTTTGTAATTGGGCATCATTTGGATCAATGTGCACACGGTATCATATTTTCCATCCAAGGCTCTTATAATCTTCTTGATGATGAATCTATCGGTCATCTCTTCACTTCCTAAGCCGGCAATCTCATTTGTGATGAGAGCAAGCCTAGAGTACATTTCAGCGACACCTTCACCATCCTTCATTTTGAACTTGTCAAGTTGACTTTGAAGCACATCCAATTTGGATTCCTTGACGGAGTCGGTACCTTCGTGCATATCAATCAAAGTGTCCCAAATTTCCTTTGCATTCTCAAGACGGCTGATTTTGTTGAATTCTTCGGGGCACAATCCGTTGAAGAGAATATCACAAGCTTGAGCATTGTATTGCAACATCTTCAACTCATTTGCGGTAGCTTCACGGTTTGGTTCTCTCCCATCAAAGAAGTCACCTTGCAAACCAACACACACAATAGCCCAAACGGCAGGGTTATGTCCAAGAATATGCATTTTCATTTTATGCTTCCAACTAGCAAAATTAGTACCATCAAAGTAAGGACCTCTACGGTGATAATTTCCCTCGCTAGACGCCATACTCTCCTAGGTTGTGAAACCAAGGCTATGACCACCAACAGCTATGGAAATCAAAGCAAATGGAGACCAAGGCTCTGATACCACTTGTAGGATCGAAAGTATGTCTAGAAGGGGGTGATTAGACTACTTGACCAAATAAAAACTTAACCTTTTCCCAATTTTAGTTCTTGGCAGATTTTAGCTATTTTAGGACAAGTCAAGCAATCATCACACAATTCAAGCAAGCATGCAAAGAGTATATTGGCAGCGGAAAGTAAAGCATGCAACTTGCAAGAATGTAAAGGGAAGGGTTTGGAGAATTCAAACGCAATTGGTGACACAGATGTTTTTCCCGTGGTTCGGATAGGTGGTGCTATCCTACATCCACGTTGATGGAGACTTCAACCCACGAAGGGTAACGGTTGCGCGAGTCCACGGAGGGCTCCACCCATGAAGGGTCCACGAAGAAGCAACCTTGTCTATCCCACCATGGCCATCGCCCACGAAGGACTTGCCTCACTAGCGGTAGATCTTCATGAAGTAGGCGATCTCCTTGCCCTTACAAACTCCTTGGTTCAACTCCACAATCTTGTCGGAGGCTCCCAAGTGACACCTAGCCAATCTAGGAGACACCACTCTCCAAGAAGTAACAAATGGTGTGTTGATGATGAACTCCTTGCTCTTGTGCTTCAAATGATAGTCTCCCCAACACTCAACTCTCTCTCATAGGATTTGGATCTGGTGGAAAGAAGATTTGAGTGGAAAGCAACTTGGGGAAGGCTAGAGATCAAGATTCATATGGTAGGAATGGAATATCTTGGTCTCAACACATGAGTAGGTGGTTCTCTCTCAGAACATATGAGTTGGAAGTGTAGATGTGTTCTGATGGCTCTCTCCACGAGTGAAGAGGAGGTGGAGGGGTATATATAGCCTCCACACAAAATCCAACCGTTACACACAATTTACCAATCTCGGTGGGACCGAATCAACAAACTCGGTCGGACCGAAAAGGTAAACCTAGTGACCGTTAGAGATTTTCGGTGGGACTGACATGCAACTCGGTAGGACCGATTTTGTTAGGGTTAGGGCATAATGTAATCTCGGTGAGACCGATTACACAAACTCGGTGAGACCGATTTTGGTAATAAGCTAACCAGAGAGTTGGTCAGGTAAACTCGGTGGGACCGATTTGCTATTTCGGTGAGACCGAAATGTTACAAAAAGGAAACAGAGAGTTTACATTGCAATCTCGGTGGGACCGATCCGCTCTTTTAGTGAGACCGAAAAGTTACGAAAGGGAAACAGAGATTTTGCAATCCCATCTCGGTGAGACCGAGATCCCTATCGGTAAGACCGATTTGCCTAGGGTTTGTGGCAGTGGCTATGACATTTGAAACTCGGTGGCGCCAGATAGAAAGAATCGGTAGGACCGAGTTTGGCTTAGGGTTTAGGTCATATGTGGATATGGGAAAGTAGTTGAGGGTTTTGGAGCATATCACTAAGCACATGAAGCAAGAGGCTCATTAAGCAACACCTCATCCCTCCTTGATAGTATTGGCTTTTCCTAATGACTCAATGTGATCTTGGATCACTAAAATATAACATGAAGAGTCTTGAGATTTTGAGCTTGAGCCAATCCTTTGTCCTTGGCATTTTGAGTGTTCTACTTTCACCATCCATGCCATGCCAATCATTGAGCTTTCCTGAAATAATCATCTTGGAATAGCATTAGCTCAATGAGCTATATGTTGTTATGAATTACCAAAACCACCTAGGGATAGTTGCACTTTCATCCTTCCTTTTCCGCGAACGACCTGTTCTATCAACTAGCTCAGATTCTTCCTCCA
This sequence comes from Triticum monococcum, assembly GCA_034509565.1. Taxonomy (NCBI): domain Eukaryota; kingdom Viridiplantae; phylum Streptophyta; class Magnoliopsida; order Poales; family Poaceae; genus Triticum; species Triticum monococcum. The sequence goes on from CM067847.1 coordinate 707,462,596, forward strand.
CAAATTTCCCCTCTTGAGCAATTATCATCTGTTTGTGCTTCTCACTTATTATGTCATCAACTTGTGCCATGTTAAATCATTTTAAATTACTCACCATGAAAAACGTTCCATAACTCCATGCATGCAAACCATAAATACTTACCCTCCCATTCCCGCGGCCGTACGATGCGTCGTACGCATCACGCTTCATAGCCTTGACTTCTGGCCAGTTAAGCATCAGCGGATACTCATGCGCAAGTGGATCAAATGTCTTGTCATCAAGTGGCTGCACTTTCTCCCAAAACAAGTACTGCATGAACATGAAATATATTAGCAATCTTAACAGTCCAGACTATAGTTCGAAATAACATATATAACATACAATTTACCTGTATGAGCGCAAGGTTTCCCATCGGCCATGTAAATTTTGTAAGATTCTATAAAGTCTTCGTGATGCCATCAGTGCAAACGCGTAAAGTAAATGCGTTCCAGTTAAATGATTTAATGCTCTCCACATCCTCCACTAGCTTGTAAAAGCATTAGGAACTTCTACCGTGGAGTGTCGTGCAAGAACAGTGCCTAGAAGAACCAACATAATTCGACGCAGGAAATCATCATCATACAATCCACTAGTAGTGATGTCCTGTATAAGCTGGTCTATCATTATTTCATTCGTACTCGAATCTATGAAATGACTCGGCACCTTCACTTTCACCTTTAGCCCCCCTTTACCTCAAGCTTTCATGGCATCTCTGCCCTTGTTCACTAGGCCAAAAATATCAAACACATCTTCAGCGCGCAATGATATCACACCGTTTCTTGATGGCATAATGAACCTTTCTGTGTCCAATGCGTATGATTTAATCATAAACTTTAGCATACACTTGCGCATGAGCACACTAGGAATCATCAACATTTGTCCTAGTCTAGTGCTTACAAATCGTTTTTTTGCCTAGGGGTCAGATTGCTGACGAGGAGACACCACTTCTCAACAGAACAGAAAATCTGTCCGTAGTCCTCCATCACTATGAATAGGAGCAAATAATGTATTAGCTACTTTTCATGTGTACATGATGAACATGATGAATGCATCGTTGAAAAAACATAAAAATTACCTCCCACCAGTACGGCCGTCGGTGGCCGCGGGGGGGGGGGGGGGGTGCTGGTGGTGATGATGACGCCGACTGCGTGCTGTGGAACCGCGGGCGCCTACGTCAGAATCTTCGGCTGACGTGATGTAGACGGACGACCACGTTGGATGGCGTGCTGTCGATCGGTGGACGGCGGATGAGGTGTTCTCCAACAGTGGTGGACGGGCGGCGGATGAGGTGTTCTCCACCGGCGGCGGACGGACGGCGGAGCGGCGTCACGGGGCCAGAGGGGGTGGATGGACGGCGGCGTGCTGAAGAGGACAGGGTGAGGGGTGTCAGGGGATCGGGGGCAGATGGCGGCGTGGGTTAGGGCTTGGGGCAGGGCGTCGTGGGTGACGAGGGCATATGGCGGCGGGCGTGCCAGGTGCTAATCACGATAGATTCAGTCGGGCCCGCGTCGCTTCTGTCTCCACTGCCGTCCGCAATTATTGGGTCGGGCCCCAGATGACACGGGTTGATTAGCGTCGGCGTGCAGCAGCTATTCTAATTTAGTCCCACCTCGGCAGCCGAAGGATGTCCAGACCAGTTTATATAGCCGCCTCCGGTAGTCCATGCATGGTCATATCTTATATTGTGATATGGCTCTACATAACTTCCCGGCAGTACACTGTCTGGTAGTGAACTGCCTGGGCAGTTAGGTAAAGTCACATGACAGTATTAAATATGTTTATTTTGTCATTTTGTTTATTTTTTTAACTTCAAATGGAAAACAATTTTTTTTAAATATGGTTCCCAACTACGGTTTTTTTTCTACTCCGTCAAACGTCACGACACTTTTTCCACACGTTGCCATCACCATCCATAGCACCCACGCCAATTCTCGTATTTTTCCGGCGCTCGGCGCATTTTCTAGTGTTTTCCAGGTCGAAAATCGCAAAAACACTGTCCGGACGTGACGCAATGTCCGTTTTGTGTCCGTTTTTGTTCCAACCTTGCGTGGGGGCCTACGTTGGTCGTGCCCACATGTACGCACACTTTGGTGCAATTGCATGCATGCGATCACGTAGCCCCAGTGCAACCAGCTACTTCTCGGTCTGCCGGGGAGTGGGTTCCCAACTACGGTTTTTTTTTCTACTCCGTCAAACGTCACGACACTTTTTCCACACGTTGCCATCACCATCCACATCACCCACGCCAATTCTCGCAATTTTTTAACCCTCGACGCATTTTCTAGGGTTTCCTAGGCTAAAGTACCCTACACCGATGTCCGGACACACACTGAGCGACGTGTGTTTCCTGTCTGATTTCGTTCATATCGTGCGTGTAGGACTACATTCGGGATGCACACACACTCGCAAAATTTTGTTCTGTTACATGCATGCAATCACGTACTTAAGCGTCCTTACTATTTTATTATGTTTTAGCATATTTTCGTGTACAAATTCATCATCAAATCAAAACTCTCGAATGAAATGGACAAAAGAAATTTCACTTAAATTTCATTCAACATAGATAAAATATTTTACATAGTCGAGCGAACTCGATGATTACAAGTTCATACATAAAGTCTACTACTTAGGCTTACAATGACATAACCAAATTAAATAAAAAACACAGTAGAAAAACTAATCGTTGTCGCTATCAACGAGGTCAATCACGGCCAGGCCGTCGCCACCATCATCGTCGCTACTGGACCGGTTGGCGAGGTCGTCCCAGTCCACCGGATCGTCGTCGGAATCCTCCTCCTCCGCCGGCGCCTGCTCCCACTCCTACTGCCACTCCGGCGGCACCTGTTGCCACTCCGGCGCCGCCATCGCCGCCTGCTGCGCCGCCTCGGCCGCCTGGATTGCGGCCGCAATCTCGGCGGCCTCCATCGCCTCCGCCGCCGCCGCTGCATCCTCCGACGCCCGTACGGCCACGTGGTACCCCGGCGTGCGAAGACGGCCGCTGCGGCCCGTCGGGTCGGGGGTCTCGACGGCCGCCGCAAGGCGGAAGGCGGCCATGACCTCCCAATAGTCCTTCCCGCACCAAAACCGCTTCCGGCCTTCGATATTGTGCCGGCCACCACTGTGGTTGCGGAGCTCCTCCTCCGTCGCGCCGGGACCCGGCGTCGCGTAGCCATCTGCGTCGATCTTCCAGTTGCGTGGAAAACGGCAGCCCGGCGGCACAGGGAGGCAGTAGCGGTGGAGCTCCAGCGTCTCCGGCACACCAATGCTCGTCGGCCATGCGCCGGGGACGTCGTCGTCGGTGCCGCCGCCGCCGGTGCTGCTGCTGCCGCGGAAGAACGACATCGGGTGCGGGCAGGCGGCGACGGCCGTCGGTGGGACGGGTGTGGGTGGAGGCGGGGGAGGATGTAACGCCCCACATGTAACCTTCCCCAATTATACTCCGACTCATGCCGTTTCCGGCATTAAGTTATATTTAATTCTCGGGTTCGGGTCTTTGCCTCCGTGTGTTGTTTTTCGTTTTCGTGCATCTCATATCATGTCGTCACGTGCATTGCATTGGCATACATGTTCATCTCATGCATTCGAGCATTTTCCCCGTTGTCCGTTTTGCATTTCGGCGCTTCGTTCTCCTCCGGTGGCCATTTCTAGCTTTCTTTCGTGTGTGGGGATTAAACATTTCCGGATTGGACCGAGACTTACCATGCGGCCTTGGTTTACTACCGGTAGACCGCCTGTCAAGTTTCGGGTCATTTGTACTTCGTTTGATACTCCAACGGTTAACCGAGGGACCGAAAAGGCCTCGTGTGTGTGCAGCCCAACACCCCTCCATTTTGGCCCAAAACCCACCAAACTCAGCTCCATCGTCTCGGTCGTTCGATCACGATCGTGTGGGCGAAAACCGCACCTCATTTGGACTCTCCTAGCTCCCTCTATGCCTATTTATACCCCCCTCCATTTTCGGATCCCGTCTCCCACCTCGAAACCCTAAATTCCAGATCCGCCGCCGCCGGACACGTCCGCCACCGACGGACACGTCCGGTCCGCCCGCCGCCGCCACGTGGCACGCCACCATTGGCCGCCTCCGCCGCCGTTCCACCCCCGCCGCCAGGCCCGGGAGGCCCGTGGCCGGCCCCCGGGGCCCATCTCGCCTCGCCCCGCCGCCCGGTGAGGCCGGCTCGCCCCGCCGCTTCCTTCATCAGCTCCGGCGGCCGGAGCGCCCTGCCGGCCCGCCGTACTCCGGCGCGCCCCTCCTCGCCCGAGGCCGCCGCCACCGCGCGTCGCCGGCGCCGCCCCGGCCGGCTCCGGCGATCCCCGGCGACCGTCGTCCTCGCCCGGCCGGCCCCGTCCCCGACCCCCTCGCCGCCGACCCCGCCGGCCGCCGCCTCGGCATCCGCGCCACCGGCCGTGAACAGTAACTCCGACGATCTCGGTTTCCGTGCCCGATCCAGATCTGGATCTGGGATATTTTTCGGTTGACTTTCTCCTCCCGAAACCCTAATTTTCTTGCTACTTTGACCGCTCATATCTCCTCATCCGTAGCTCCGTTTTGGGCGTATGATATGTCAAAATCTTCGTCTCGACGAGTACATCATTTCATTCCATTGCATCATTTGCATTTGAGGTCATCTTGTTGCCCAAAATGCTGTTGGAAGGAGGCATGTTGAGTTAAATTGCAGATCCGTTAATCCAACATGCACTTTTGTCATTTTTGCCATATTTAATCCGTGCATGATATGCCTGTGCCCCTTTGGGATGAATTGTTAAGCATGTTGTCTTATTTCCAGAGGTGCCTTCCATGTATTTTTAGGATGTGTGTGTTGTCTTGTGCAAGCTTGCGAAGAGGGCTACCTGAGATTATCGATTTCAGGGACTTAGTGATTTTCACTAAGTCTGAGCCGTTTTAGTTCACGATGCTATATGTCCGGCTTGTTTCCTAGTGATCCGTGCCTCTTTTGAGGATGATCATTAAGAGTGATTTGTTATGCTTGTTGTGCTTAATCCATCCATGTCTTTACTTGTTATGTTGGAGCACCCTAGGTTGACTCAATCGAGCTCAACTTTTGGATAGTTGGTGTTTTGGGTAGATCGTTATCTCTTTTGCGATTTTGCCGGATTGATTGCTAGTGATCCATGCATGCTATGCCATTGTTCTTGCCATGTCTAGCTAGCATTTTGTGCCTTCTTAATGGATATATGCTTGCCTTGCCATGACTTGCACCGTAGTGAGAGCATCGAGCTCGTTTACATGCCTCCGTGAGTTATTATTTCAGCATGTCCTAGTTTTCACTAAGTCTGAAAACTGATTGTGTTTCATCGATGTTCGTGTGCTCGGTAGAGTATTTTATGAACCCTTTTGGCCCCAGGTCATTTTGGGTGTTTTGTTAAGCTTGTTGAGTAGCTCCATGCCATGCTCTTACTTGCCATGTTCAGGTTTTCCTTCATGTTGTTTTGCTGCTCCGAAGAGAGCATCGTGGTCTGAAATTTCAGACTAGCGTTAATTTCGCTAAGTCTGAAATCTGTTTTGCTTATTCAGTTTTGCCATGCTTGTTTGAAGCCCTTAATGGATGAATTTGCCTATGCCTCAGTCATGATGATTTGTTAAGCTTGATGAGTACATCACTGCCATGTAATTTGTTTTCATGTTGGGTGGCTGTAGCATGTTCATTTTGTTGCATTTAGGAGCCTACTTGCTGTAAATCGCAGATCGTTTCGTTTAGTAAAACGCTTGCCATTTCTTAACCGTAGCTCCGATTGCCATGATCTTTATATCGTTTTCAGGGGATTTCTTCCCCTCTATCCAGTGGCACACCTGGATTTCCAAGTTGAGGCCAGTTTCATGCATTTCCTGTTACATGTTGCATTCTTGCATCCCGCATCGCATCCCGCATAGCATATCATCTTTGCATCTTATGGCTTGCCCTTGCACGTGGTTGATTGTGTCCTTGTTGCTTGTTTGTGTTGTTGGGTAGATCCGGGAGACGAGTTCGCTAACGAGGAGCCCGTTGAGTTTGCTTTTGAGGATCCAGTCAATTCTGACAACTGTGCAGGCAAGATGATCACACCCTTGAAATCACTACTATCTTTGCTATGCTAGTTTGCTCGCTCTTTTGCCTTGCCAATGCTACGATGCCTACCACTTGCTTGTCAGCCTCCCAATTGCCATGATTGAGCCTCTAACCCACCTTTGTCCTAGCAAACCATTGATTGGCTATGTTACCGCTTTGCTCAAGCCCCTTCTTATAGCGTTGCTAGTTGCAGGTGAAGATTGGAGCCGTTCCTTGTTGGGACATTTACTTACTTGTTGGGATATCACTATATTGCTATGTTATCTTTACTCATCTATATACTTGGTAGAGGGTGGAATGCTTGGCCTCTCGCCTAGTGTTTTGTTCCACTCTTGCCGCCCTAGTTTCCGTCATATCGGTGTTATGTTCCCGGATTGTTGCATCCCTTACGCGGTTGGGCTATAATGGGAACCCCTTGATAGTTCGCCTTGATTAAAGCTTTTCCAGCAATGCCCAACATTGGTTTTACCATTTGCCACCTAACCTTTTCTTTCCCTTGGGTTTCCGGAGCCCGAGGGTCATCTTTATTTTAGCCCCCCCCCACGGGCCAGTGCTCCTCTGAGTGTTGGTCCGAACCGAGCCACTTGCAGCGCCACCTCGGGGTAACTCGAGGGTTGGTTTTAGTTGTACGTAGTGTTCATCTGAGTGTGCCCTGAGAAAGAGATATGTGCAGCTCCTATCGGGATTTGTCGGCGCATTCGGCCGGTGTTGCTGGACTAGTTTTGACCTGTCGAATCATCTTGTTGTACCGGGATACCGAGTCTGATCGGTGGGTCCTGGGTGGAGGTCTATTCCTTCGTTGACCGTGAGAGCTTGTTATGGGCTAAGTTGGGACCCCCCTGCAGGGATTGACCTTTCGAAAGCCGTGCCCGCGGTTATGGGCAGATGGGAATTTGTTAACGTCCGGTTGTAGACAACTTGAACTTAATTAATTAAAATGAATCAACTGCGTGTGTTGCCGTGATGGCCTCTTCTCGGCGGAGTCCGGGAAGTGGACACGGCGTTGGAGTTATGTTTGCGTAGTCTGCTCTATTTAGTTTCCGCTCGTGCTTTGCCTTCTCTTCTCGCTCTCTTTTGCGAATAAGTTAGCCACCATATATGCTAGTCGCTTGCCGCAGCTCCACTCACATTACCCCTTTCCTACCTATTAAGCTTAAATAGTCTTGATCGCGAGGGTGCGAGATTGCTGAGTCCTTTGTGGCTCACAGATTACTATTATACCAGATGCAGGGACCGATGATACTCCTCCGGATGGCGCGTTCGAGCTGAAGTGGGAGTACGACGAGGACTCTCAGCGATACTATGTTTCTTTTCCTGATGATCAGTAGTGGTGCCTGCTCGGGGTTCGATTCAGGGTTTAGTCGCATGTTGGGGAGTCTTTTCTATTTTGGCGCCGTAGTCGGGCCATGAGTGTTTGTATGATGGATGCTATTTATGTACCTTGATGTGACGTGGGGAGTGTAAGCCAATTATTATTACTATTCCCCCTTTATATTATATATGTACATGGGTTGTGTGAAGATTGCCTCACTTGCGACATATGCCTTCAATGCGATTATGCCTCTAAGTCGTGCCTCGACACGTGGGAGATATAGTCGCATCGAGGGTGTTACAGAGGAGGCGGGCAGGCGACAGCGCAGTGGGACGGGCGTGGGCGGGTCGTCACCGTTTTATAGCGGGGTGGGGCGGGCGGGGGAGGAGGCGGGCGGGCGGCAGCGCGGCTATTAATGTCGGCGCGTTAATGACCGCGCAGCAGGCGAGGCGACCGCGCGGCAGGCGAGGCGACCGCGCGGCGGGCGAGGCGATGCTTTGACCGTCGGGCACCGCGAACGGCGCGTCCGGAGGGGGCAGGCCAAGCGGCGGGCCGGTCGGGTGGCAGGCCAGGCGACAGCGGCAGCGGCGGCGCGGCAGGCGAGGAGCCGACAGCGATGGCAGGCGGCAGCGGTGGCGTCCGGCAGGCGCGGCGGCAGGCGGCAGCGGAGGCGCGGCATGCGAGGAGACGACAGCGACGGCAGCGGTGGCGTCCGGCAGGCGGCACGCGCGTGCAACCGCCTGCGTGCATGCGCGCCTCGGGCGCCGTGATTGGCGGACGGGTGCGGGCTGGCGTGGGGTCGGGGGACGTGGGGGGTGGGGCCGCGACGGGTGCGGCGCAACGCGTTGACTGCGGGGACTGCCGCCGTGATCGCGGGCGGGCACGTCTGCATGCCTGCCATGTCACCAGGCACGTGCGGCCGGCCGGTTTAATTTTTTTCCCTCCCGGGCGGGCGCGCTGTATTCATATATGTATTGCTTCGCCTGTTTTTTTTTGCAGGCGGTCGGGCCGGCGGGGGAAGCTTTTTCAAAATACGTCCATTCTGCCCTCTGTTATGAAGGGTATTGGGCAATCTCGGTCGTCCTTGTGTTTACAGGGGGTCTACCGAAGCGGAAGTGTCTAACAGAATTGGCCAGCAAATAATCGAAGAAAGCAAGCCAAACCTGCAACCTCCGAGAGCGCACCAAATCAACACAATATTGACTCCAAGATTGACCATGTTTTCTGCACTGCTGATTGGAGCTACTGTTCCCCCAGTGCCACCTCAGGGCGATCTCTTCTTCAGTTTCTGATCACTGCGCCATGGTGCTCACAGGTCAAGTCAACCAAAGGAAATTCAGGGGTTTCCATTTTGAGAATTACTGGTTGAAGCTACAGGGTTTCCGTGAGGTGGTCTCTGAATCTTGGTCTGCGCTTGCTGCTCACAACGACTACATGTGGATCCTGCACCATAAGCTGACTTGACTGGCCCGTTCCCTTCGCGCTTGGAGTCGCCAGCGAGTTGGCAACATTGCCCTCCTCTCGGCCATCACGGATCAGGTCATTCTGGCTCTCGACGCTGCTCAAGATCAACAGGACCTTTCTCTGGCTGAACTGGGTATGCGCCTGTTTTTGCGTAATAAACTCCAAATTGTTCTTCATCAAGGCAAACGGGCGACACCGGCGAAACTTCTTCCCACTTCTTGACACTCCTTCAGGTCAACTCACTCTGCAAGCTGATAAGCATCGCGAGCTTCTTCGGCACTTCTCCTCCACTCTTGGCTCTGTCCGTGACAGAGCGGCGTCGATCAACTGGGACTTCCTAAACTTGCCGAGGCTGGACCTGTCATCGCTTGATGCTCCCTTCTCAGTCGACGAAATTCAGGCTGCGGTCTTCTCCCTTCCTTCGGGCAAAGCACCGGGTCCGGATGGGTACACTGTTGATTTCTTCAAGGCCTGTTGGCCACTTATTGGCTCGGATGTCGTTAAGGCCCTAAACCAGTTGTTCGATCTAAGGGGACGCCGGTGGCACCTGCTGAACTCCGCCCACATCACGCTGATTCCAAAGTCTAATGATGCCTGCCGCGTGAAGGATTATTGCCCCATTAGCCTCATGCACTCGGTGGGAAAGATTGCTTGTAAGCTCCTGGCAAACCGGCTAGCACCTTTCCTTCACTTGCTGATCCCTACCTCCCAGAGTGCCTTCATCAAGTCGCGTTGCCTGCATGACAACTTTCTTTACGTCCGCAACGCGATTCGAAGTCTGCATCAGCTGAAGGAGCCCTCCTTATTTCTCAAGTTGGATGTCGCTGGCGCCTTTGATTCAGTCTCCTGGGCGTACATGCTGGAACTAATGCCGAGGCTGGGTTTCAGGCAACGATGGTGCAACATCCTTGCCCTGCTTTGGAGTTCCTCCTCCTCCTCTCGTGTAATGGCGAATGGGACCTTGGCTAGAGTTTTTGGCATCGCTGTGGCTTGCGCCAGGGAGACCCAATATCCCCAATGCTGTTCACTGTGGCAATTGCTCCGCTTCACTGGTTGTTTAACAAGGCAGCACTTTCCGGTGCATTGTCTCCTCTTCGGGTTCCGCCCTCCCAGCTGCGGGTGAGCCTTTTTGCGGGCGATGCGGCTCTCTTCATTTCCCCCACAGCCGATGATTTGGCCACCACCAAAAGCATTCTACTCACGTTTGGTCAGGCATCGGGTCTCATGGCCAATATCCAAAAGTACGGCATCTTCCCGATTGCGTGCAATGGGATTGACCTGCAATCCTTGCTTCGGCACTTCCCAGTGCCCATTCTTCAGTTCCCCTGCACCTACCTGGGTCTTCCGTTGCACTTCAGCAGCTTCACCCATGGTGACGTGCAGCCCACTCTTGATAAGCTGGCGGCTAGGCTGCAGATTTGGAAAGGCAAGCTAATGTCCAGCGATGCAAGGCTGCGGCTCGTCAACTCCGTTGTTTTTGCCATTCCGGTCCACCTAATCACTGTGTTCAAGCTTGATGGCTGGGCAATCAAGCAGGTTGACAAACTGCGGAGAAATTTTCTATGGAGGACTAGATAGGACGCGGAGGGTGGCATGCCGCTGGTCAATTGGAAAGTGGTCTGCCAGCCTAAAAACCTTGGTGGCTTGGGAGTGCTGGATCTCACTCGCTTTAGCAGAGCGCTTCTCCTGCGATGGATCTGGTACGAGTGGCATGACACTGGTGGCTCCCCGATCCCATGTGATGACTCTGACAAGGCCCTGTTCCGAGCGGAAACCTTTATTACAATTGGCAGTGGCAATCGTGCTCTATTCTGGCATGGCATATGGTTGAACGGTATGGCCTCCAAGGACCTTGCTCTAGATGCCTTCAAGCTTGCTCACAGGAAGAATAGCACGGTCTGCTCGGCACTACAGAATCATCGTTGGATGGCTGGCATGCAGCACATGCATAATTTGGTACAGCTACGGCAATTCACTCTCCTTTGGGGTATGTTACAGCATGTCCATTTGGATCTGACGGCCTGAGGACACCATTGCCTGGAACATGTGCACCTCTGGTTCATACTCGGCCTCATCAGCATACAAATGTCAGTTCCTGGGCTTCTTCTCGTGCATCAACTTCGACCGTGTCTGGCAAGCCAAGACTGATCCACAATGCAGATTTTTCTTCTGGTTGGCCCTGCGATGCATAATTCTCACTGCTGACAATTTAGCCAAGAGGGCAATTGCCCACAAGTCGATCTGCAGCTTATGCGACCAAATGGAGGAATTCGCGGCTCACCTTTTGCTTGGATGCCCCTACTCCAAACTTGTATGGTTGCTAGTTGCTGCTCGGGTTGGCATTCCTAGTCTTGCTGCTGCGCCCCTGCCTGATACTCCCGTCTTGACTTGGTGGGGCGAGGCCATTTCACCCCTCGGGGCCAAGGCCTGCTCTGCGGCTATCTACACTGGGTGGAACATTTGGAAGGAGAGGAGTCGGAGGATCTTTGACAGGAAATTCTTGCCAGAGCATGATCTGCTGGAGCTCATAAATTCTGACATTTTCCAGCATTCTCTCTCACTACACTGGCTCAGCGACACTGAGAATGCCCCAGAACCGGAGCCTGACTAGCTGTGGATATTAGTCTGTCCCCCACCCTTTTGTCTTTTTCTTTTTTTCTTTTTGTACTATCATTCCATCCCCCCCCCCCCCCCCCCCCCACCACCACCACCACCAAACTCATTGTACTTGTTTTTACTCCTGCTTAATATGTTGGCGGCTTTGCTGCCCTTCCCTCAAAAAACAAATCAACACAATATAGAGGTTGAAGGGATGTACAAGGTTGCATTTTCTATAAGCTAAGAGCCACATATCTGGTAAAGTACACCAGTGCAAGTCCAATGTAGAAGCAAGGTGGGGTCAAAATTCAAAGAAAATATGAGTCAGTCTTAGCTAACATTATACAATGTGGAAATCAGGCCTCACAAAAAATTCCATCTGCCCCTACCGTACTCCAGCTTGGTAGTTTCCACCGTCTGTCCGGGGTTGAGCCCTAGGATTTGACGGTGGACTTGAAAAGCCACCACCAGACATTTTACGCACAATCATTTCAGATAACGCTCGCATTCTCTGTCTTACCGCGGCTGTTGGCACAGAGTAGCCGATGCTTATTCCTCACCCGGTATGGGGCAATCATCGTCATCGGCGTAGCGTGAAGACCTTCCCACGGTCTTCGAGTCTTTTGGTACTTTTTCACTGTCTTATTACTTTTTTGTAACTGGCTTTAAGTGAAAAAATGTTTAGGTTGTTGGTTACCATGACCGGCTCGTACTGAATATAAAATCAATCTCTCTCTCTCTCTCTCTCTCTCTATATATATATATATATATATATATATATATATGTGGGGGGGGGGGAGGATAGAGAAGTAGGCGATCTCCAACCTTCACAAATTCATTAGTTTGTTCATAGATTGAAGGCTCCCAAGCATACCTAGACGATCTAGGAGATTATAACCCTCGAAAAGTAGAAAAAATAGGTGTGATTCCTTTGATACGGTTTTGAATGTATATAGGCATGCCTTTTTTTCCTAGAGGTGACCCTAGGTCATCAAACCCATGGGAAGAATTGCTAATTGAAAGGTGATTCCAACAAGTTCTCGTCATTGCTAGAAGTTTCAGTTTTGCTAATTTGGCACAGTGTATCCTCCCATCCGGGGTTGGGAGTCCAAGGTATTTTTCCTTAACATCTTGCTTCTATACTTTAAGAATCTGACGCACTTGATCTTGGTTTTTTCACTGGACATGCATCTCCAAATTGTATAGAACACTTTTGAGGATTAATTAGTTGCCTTGTAGCTTGTGCATAGTTATGAATCACACCCCTTATAAACTCGGCTTGGTCCTAACTTGCCTTAAAGAATAACAAAGTGTCCTCCGCAAAGAGTAAGTACAATACACCCAAAACTCTTCTGCACACTTTAACTAGCTCCAAGTTGTTTGATACCACACCCTGTCTCTAGAGGGTAGAGAGGCCATCAGCAACAAAAAAGAACAAAAATGGGCTAGGGGATCACCTTGCCAAAGCCCTCATGACGCTGCGAACGAATCCAAGATGGCTCCATTAAATTTGACAAAATATCTCACCAAGCCATTATACCCATTGGTGAGAGAAGCCCAACTTTTCTATTGCTCGCTTCAAGAAATCCTAACCCACTTGGTGATATGCCTTGGATAGGTCAAGCCTATACGCACAAAACTATTTTCCGGATTTTTCTGAATAAAAGGAAACACCCAAAGGCCAAGAGAGTATTGTAAGTGATCAAACGACACAGGACAAAGGCATTATGTGAAGGAGATATGATGTCAGCTAGGATAGGCAGCAGCCGGTTCACAAGACACTTTGCCACAATTTTAGAAACCATGTTGTATCAACTGATGGGGCAAAAATCTATGAGGTGAGTGGGGGTTGGTACATTTGGTATTAGCACTAGTGTCCATATCATTGACACCACGGGGAATGACACCAATTGTGAAGAACTCCTTGACAACATGTATAATATCATGACGGCCCAATTCCTTTGAAAAAAGCTCGTCGGGAAACCACCCTCACCAGGAGCCTTCAAGGGACCAATTTGGAACAAGTTATCTGAAATCTCTTTTTTCGTGAATGATACATCTTTGTTGTATCTATAATTTTTGATTGTTTCATGCCATTATTTTATAACTTTCACATACTTTTGGGAACAATTTATAAGATTTTGGACTAACATATTAATCCAATGCCTAGTGTAAGTTCCAGTTTGTTGCATGTTTTTTGCTTAGCAGCAAATTCATATCAAACAAAGTCCAAATGAGATAAAAAATTTACGAAGATTTATTTTGGAATATATGTGATTTTCGGGAAAAATAATCAACGCGAGACAATGCTTGAGGGGCCCACAAGATCAAGGGGCGCCCCTACCCTGGGCGTGCCTAGCAGGCGTGTGGCTTCCCTGTAAGTCGGTTGGGGTTGTCCTTCTGCCGCAAGAAAGATATTATCTGGCTAAAAATCCCTCAAAATTTCAGCCCAATCGGAGTTACGGATCTCCAGGAATTTGAGAAATGGTTTTCGGACAGAAAACATGAACTCAAAAACGAAGAGAACAAAGAGAGAGAGAGATACTATCTCCGAGGGGCTCCTGCCCTCAGGGAGCCATGGAAGCCATGGACCAGAGGGTGAACCCCTCCTCCCATCTAGGGGGAGACCAAGGAAGAAGAAGAAGAAGAAGAAGAAGAAGAAGGTGGGGGTCCACATACTTCTAGAGTATCCCGAAAGCAAAGCACCTGTCGTTCACCTGAGGGTGTCACTAATAGATGTTCAAAAGACCACATAGCTTCATTAAAACAACCCATTACGCACTAAGGAAAGTTTGTTTGTGTTTCCAAAGTTTGTAACAAGGACTGAGGGAGTCCTGGATTAGGGGGTGTTCGGATAGCCGGACTATACCTTCAGCCGGACTCCTGGACTATGAAGATACAAGATTGAAGACTTTGTCCCGTGTCTGGAAGGGACTTTCCTTGGCGTGGAAGGCAAGCTTGGCGATACGGATATGCAGATCTCCTACCATTGTAACCCACTTTGTGTAACCCTAACCCTCTCCGGTGTCTATATAAACCGGAGGGTTTTAGTCCGTAGGACAACATATACATCAACAATCATACCATAGGCTAGCTTCTAGGGTTTAGCCTCTCCGATCTCATAGTAGATCTACTCTTGTACTACCCATATCATCAATATTAATCAAGCAGGACGTAGGGTTTTACCTCCATCGAGAGGGCCCGAACCTGGGTAAAACTTCGTGTCCCTTGCCTCCTGTTACCATCCGGCCTAGACGCACAGTTCGGGACCCCCTACCCGAGATTCGCCGGTTTTGACACCGACATTGGTGCTTTCATTGAGAGTTCCTCTGTGTCGTCGCCATCAGGAAGGATGCCTCGCCCCGTCTTTAAAGACGGCACCGTTGCTAAGGGAGCTTTGGCTGTCGGCCAAACCCTCCAGCTAGGTGGTTTTCTTATGACCGCCTGTTCGGCTTCTGCGCCGATGATGACCTCTCCAGCCATCGAAAACAATCTTCATGTCAGCTTGGAACTCGCCGAGCAGTTAGATCCAATGGAGCTCTCCTCCATAAATGAGCTCTTGGATCGCTTCGCCGCCCTGGGAGTCACTACGGATTACGACCAGATTGGGCCTAAACCCGATCTGAGAGAGATTAACTCTCCCCAAGTCACCCATCACGTTGCCGTGGTAGAGGGACAGTGCGGCGACCCTACATCTATCTTAAGGACTCGCTACGTCCGGATTCCCGATCCCTCCAAGCCGGATACCCACGGAGGGGAGGATATCACTCAAGACCTGAATTTAGAGTCAGGTGACGGGCTGGATTCATTGGACAACATCCAGGAATCCAAATTTTCGAGTTCAGAGATTCCTCGGCCTCTGAGCCTTAGATGGGGTGAGGCTTCGGATTTAATTCCACCCACCCACCCCAGCATAAGCGATCTATCCAAAATCAGGCAAGAACCTGATGAAACAGTACGTCATTACTGGGCCAGATTCCTCCTGGTTAAGAACAGGCTAAGGGACTGCCGCGAGGAAGACGCAATCTCAATCTTCTGCAATAATTGCACGGACAAGGGAATACTCAACGCCATAAGTCGATGTGATATTACACGCTTCGCTGACTTAGCGTCCATTGTACGAAAGTACTGTGCGATGGAAAGCGCCTGGAAAACCGAAATAAAATTTTGGGACAATCCGGCCCTGAATACAAACCCAGTCCGAAATAAAAGGGTGCATCATCACCAGTCACCCGGGTCAAGCACTAAAAAGCAAAAACCCTTTACAGGGCATGGAACCGTACTGGAAGGATGGCTTAATGGACCCTGTAAAATTCACAGTACAGAGGACGCCACACCAACTCACAGCCTCAGAGCATGTTGGATACTCCGGCAGGTGGCCAAAATTGGTGAAAATCTCCTAATTCCGGAGGCCACAGAAAGCCACCCCAGAGACACCAATACGGTATTAACAGTCTTCAAGACTTTCGCATCAAATAATATGCGAAAAAGGACACTCCGCAGCCTTGCCGAAGTCTACCAAGTAGCAACAATAAACCCATGGAGTGACACGGCTATTACCTTTAATGCCAGTGATGAACCTAAATTCCGAACAGCCCGAGCACCAGCCGCATTGGTCCTCAGTCCAATAGTGGACGACTTTCGTCTTACCAAGGTACTCATGGACGGCGGCAGCGGATTGAACCTCATTTATGAGGAGACCCTTCAAAAAATAGAAATAGACTGGAACCGCATTGAGCGAAGCAGCACAACCTTTAGAGGAATAATCCCCAGTCGGGAAGTGCACTGTATAGGAAAAATCACACTAGATGTGGTGTTCGGCACGCCGGATATTTACAGGTCCGAAGAGGTCACGTTCCAGGTGGCTCCGTTCAGCAGCGGTTATCACGCTCTGCTAGGGCGGGAAGCGCTTACAATCTTCCAAGTAATACCCCATTACGGGTACATGAAGCTCAAGATGCCCGGGCCTAATGGGATCATCACTCTCGCTAGTGATCCGGACATAGCACTCCGCGCTGAAAACGAGACAGCCGCACTGGCCCTCGAGGCACTATCCGAAGCCCTAGCGGCTAAGGAGCTGACTGCGCTGCGCTCTACGGTGAATAGGGACGATGTGTTACTCGACAAAAGATCCAAGTCCACCTCCTTTAAACCGGCGGACGAAATAGTCAAATTCCAAGTCCATCCAACGAACCCCAATAAAACAGCTTCCATCGGGGCACAGTTAAACCCTGATGTCGATGCCGCACTACGAGAGTTCCTACGAGAAAACTGGGACATTTTCGCCTGGCACCCTTCAGACATGCCAGGAATCCCACGCAGGCTGGCCGAGCACAGCTTAAATATCCAAACAGGATTCAAACTTGTCAAACAGGCTCTTCGGTGTTTTTCCAAACCTAAGAGACGGGCCATGGGAGAGGAGCTAGCCAAGCTATTGGAGGCCGGATTCATCAAAGATATAAAACATCCGGACTGGCTAGCAAACCTGGTGATGGTACCAAAGAAGGACAAATCCTGGCGCCTGTGTGTTGACTTTAAAGACCTTAACAAGGCTTGCCCAAAGGATCCCTTCCCCCTCCCCCGCATCGATCAAATTATCGACGCTACCGCAGGACACGATTCGTTGTGTTTCCTCGACGCATATTCCGGCTACCATCAAATCAAGATGGCAGAACCAGACCAAGCCGCAATGGCATTTATCACACCATACGGCCCATTCTGCGTCAACACGATGCCCTTCGGGCTCAAAAACGCCGGCACAACATATCAGCGCATGATTCAGACATGTCTAGCAAGCTAGATCGGCAAAACAGTGGAGGCATATGTAGATGATGTGGTCGTCAAAACAAGACATGTTGAATCTCTAGTAGAAGACTTGGGGCTCACATTTGATAACCTCCGAACATATGACATCAAGCTCAACCCTGAAAAATGCGTTTTTGGCATTCCAGCCGGAAAGCTCTTGGGCTTCATTGTATCCGGTAGAGGAATTGAAGCAAATCCAGACAAGATCCAAGCTCTGTCGGAACTGGATATCCCAAAGGACCTCAAACAAATACAAAAGTTAACCGGATGCGTGGCGGCTCTAAGCCGCTTTATCTCCCGCTTGGGAGAAAAGGCCCTACCCCTTTACCGCCTCCTTCGGCGCACCGAACACTTCAAATGGACGGATGCAGCCACGGCCGGACTCGACGAAATAAAAGCCATACTGGCAACAAACCCAGTCCTGGCCGCGCCAAACATTGGCGAACCAATGCTATTATACATTGCAGCAACACATCAGGTTGTAAGTGCAGTGCTCGTTGTCGAACGAGAAGCGGACGGACACAAATTCCCCCTTCAAAAGCCGGTCTATTATGTGTCCACTGTCCTCACTCCCTGCAAATCACGGTACCCGCATTATCAAAAGATTGCGTACGCAGTATTCATGGCATCCCGGAAGCTACGACACTACTTTCAAGAGTGTTGAATAACAGTAGCCTCGGAAGTACCACTTAACGATATTATAAACAACCGTGACGCAACGGGCCGGATTGCAAAATGGGCCATTGAGCTCCTCCCGTTCGACATAACTTATAAGCCACGGCGAGCCATCAAGTCGCAAGTCTTGGCCGGCTTCGTCGCAGAATGGACGGAGGCCGAACTCCCTAAAGAGTACGGCACATATTCAAATTGGATCATGCATTTCGACAGCTCCAAGATGTTGGCCGGACTGGGGGCTGGCGTTGTTTTGACGTCCCCCACAGACACAGTTCAATACGTACTACAGATTATGTACACGGACTCCAACAATGCAGCCGAATATGAGGCCCTTTTACATGGTCTCCGGATGGCAGTATCCATGGGCATCCAACGCCTAGAGGTGCGCAGGGACTCGAACCTCGCAATATCCCAAATAAATGGAGAGTTCGATGCCAAGGATCCAAAAATGGCAGCTTACTGCAACACCATCCTAAAAATGTCAGCTCGGTTCGAGGGGCTTGAATTTCACCATATAGCCCGGGAAAATAATCAGGCGGCAGATGTCCTGGCACGCATCGGCGCAAAACGCGATGTAGTCCCCCCCCCCCAACATCTTCTTGGAAAGGCTGTTCAGGCCATCCGTAGTATGGGAAGGGGAGCCGAACAATAACAGCCCAGACCCAACCGCACTGCCCGACACCGAACATTCTGACACAATCGGAGGCTCTGCCAATAAAATAACACCTTCAGCCCATGTAATAATGGTTGTCATCGCCCCGTGGACAGAACCATTCCTCGCCTACCTTACTAGGCAGGAACTCCCCGAGGACCAAAATGAGGCACGCTGCATAGTGCGGCGATCCAAAGCCTACAGAGTCCACGAGGGAGAGCTTTATAAGAAAAGCACTACCGGAGTCCTTCAAAGGTGCATCTCCGAAGAGGAGGGGCGGAACCTCCTGGCTGAAACTCATGCCGGGCTCGGCGGTCATCACGCTGCAGCCCGGTCCCTTGTAAGCAAGGCCTTATGTACAGGCTTTTATTGGTCGACGGCCCGGGCAGACGCTCAGGACTTAGTCCAACGATGAACCGGTTGCCAGCTCTTTGCAAACCGAAGCCATATGCCACCCACCGCCCTCCAAACTATCCCCATTACTTGGCCCTTCGTGGTCTGGGGGCTTGACATGGTTGGACCCCTTAAAGGCGGAACCCACAAGCAAAAATACTTACTGGTCATGGTGGATAAGTTCACCAAAGGGATAGAAGCCAAGCCTGTTAAGACGGCCGAATCCGGACCGGTGATAGACTTTATATCCGGGGTTGTACACCGTTATAGCATCCCCCACAGCATCATCACTGATAACGGCACGAACTTCACGGCCGACGAGGTAAAACTCTGGTGCAAAAACATGGGCATCAAGCTCGATTATGCTTCCGTCTATCACCCACAAACTAACGGCCAGGTCGAACATGAAAAAGGTCTTATCATGAGCGGCATCAAACCTAGATTAGTGCGGTCCCTGAAGGAATCTAACATGCACTGGGTAGAGGAGCTTGACTCCATACTCTGGGGGCTGCGGACCACGCCGAATCGCACCACTGGATACACACCATCCTTTATGGTGTACGGCGCAGAGGCAGTTTTGCCTTGCGACATAATTCATGACTCACCTCGAGTGCGCATGTACGAAGAAAGAGAAGTCGAGCTCGATCGGCAGGACAGCTTGGACGCATTGGAGGAGGAGCGTGACGTGGCAAAAGCCCATTCCACATTCTATCAACAGCAGGCTCAAAGATACCAAAGCAGAGAAGTACGGGCCAAAAATTACAACGTTGGCGAATTAGTTCTACGACTACCGAACAAGAAAAAGGACAAACTCAAGCCCAAGTGGGAAGGTCCCTTCATAATTGACCAAGTCCTGACTGGTGGAGCGTACCGTCTGCGGGATGCATCGGATAACCGAATTGAGCCAAACCCATGGAACGCAGCCCGTCTCCGAAGATTCTATGCCTAGCGCCGGACTCTGTGTTTGTCTCCTTCCTCTGTCCATTTTTTATATATTTTCTGTCTTACATTTCTCTTCTGCTCTCTCTCTCTTATAGTCTTTCAAGGCTCATAAAGTGATGCGCTATCCGCGCTCGTTAAACCTGGGGGCTTCTTTAAACAGAAGCTTATTCATACGGGCTTCATGCCCAACACATGTGTCACACTTCCGCATGTACCTTTTATTCACCATTATATGCATCGATATGACTTAAGTTTTGGCCAAGCTGGGTTGCCTGGCTCCTATGCTTACCCCTACGTTCCCGATTGTTTGGCTAGGTGGTAAAGGGAGCACCTCTGCGATTGTTACTGCCGGGTCAGCCGGACGTGTACCTCAGACTGGGTGAAGCCGAAAGCTAGCGTTCTTAAGGGAATACTCTGTCGGTGAACTAAAGATGATCTTTTTTATTTTTATCTATACGCCCCCAGATGTTTTTCCTGCGTTTCTTTTCGCAGCATGGACATGCACCTTAGGGCATGCCTCCCAGGGAAAGGAACCCCTAACGGAACTATTCTCCCTGGAAGATGTTTCTTACTAACCATGTAATATAACATAACTAGTCGGGCACTTGTCTGTTCAAACCCTAATGACCCCTACGCCCGGTCTCCATGCATTCCCCGGTTCCTATATAACCGCATGGGAATTCGGACACACTCCGGACCGTTAGGTCCCGAGGCTGAAGCGAAAAGGTCGGCCATGACAAATGATCTACAATCCGGCTAGAAAGCATTATAAATGTCAATTAAATTACATAGTCATTTTGACTGATTGTATTCCTCTTCAATACCATCTAACAGGCTGTCTAATTTACAGTCCTGCTGGGAATACTTTGCGGCCAACTCTACTTGGCCGTATACTAAGCTTACAGGGATCTCCTTCCCATCGGACCCTACAGGACTGACCTCGGCCATGTGGTTGGGGTCAGCCTTTGCGTACCGCGTCTTCACCATGGCCCAGGCCTCCCTAGCGCCTTGACGGCAGGCTGATATCTTCCACAAGCGGAAGTGCCGCCGTGCTCCCTTTAGCTTCTCCGCAAGCTCTCCAAGACCTTCGGGCATGGAGACGGATGGCCACAGGGCCTGGGCGACGCCTTGCATCGCCTGTCGAACTCGATCGAGCAGTTGCGAGAGCTCGGGAAGAAGGTCACCCGTAGAACCGGGCATCTCCTCTGCAGGACGACCTGTTAGCACACCTACATACGTTGCTCTGTTAGTCAACTTCCCCGCCGAACTTTCTTTCAAAGGTTCGTTCAAGCACTTACTAAATATGCCGCGCCGAAGCCGCTGATTCTCCTTCATGGAGTCTGACAGCTGGGCACGAACATCTTTCAGCTCGACGCCCAGCTTGGTGTTGGCATCTTGGAGATCATTCTTCTCCCGCCTCACCTTTGTCAGCACCTTCTCACCAGCCTTTAGCTGGCGTAGGAGGTGTTGCCTTTCCGGATTCAATCCGGCGCCATCTGCAATTTCATTTGTCAGATTTGCACCCATTCCGTGCTTCGCAAAATACTTATCTTTCGAAGTGTATATTACCAGAGGGGGTCTCCTTGGGCTCCCCTGCCGCGGCTAGTGCGGCCTCAAGTTGGGCTTTGCACTCTTCCAGCTCCTTGGACAGTAGGGAATTCTTTTCTGTAAGAACCTGCATAACAAATGATCCTTAAATCATTTATTCTAACTGTTTCAAGTCTCGGGGGCTACTGGTATATATATAATTACCGAAATTTTATTACCCATATGTCTTTTACATACTGCTCCGTGGCTCTGGCTAGACCATTTTGAGCGGCACGGAGGTACGCATCTCCCGAGTTGAAGGCATCTAACGCCCCTTGGGAGAAACAAGTGTCGCGAAGGATTGTCCGGCGACGCCTGTGGTTCATGGAACTCTCCACCTTAGAGTTGGTGGCAGACAACCCGTCCACATCCTCCGTCGGAGGAGCGTCTGGCGCGTGCCTTGCGTTCGCCTCCGCCTCCGGACCAGGCTTTGGAGCTTGGCTAGTGGAGGCACGATTGGCAGCCTCTCCGGATATAGTC
Organism: Triticum monococcum; assembly: GCA_034509565.1. Classification (NCBI taxonomy): domain Eukaryota; kingdom Viridiplantae; phylum Streptophyta; class Magnoliopsida; order Poales; family Poaceae; genus Triticum; species Triticum monococcum. The sequence continues at coordinate 707,484,588 of CM067847.1, forward strand.
CGGTGAGGTCTCTTTGTCCTGAAGAGAGCATGAGTGTCAATGTGCCTCGAAGGTATAACACCTGGGATAAGGAGACGCGCCATACCTTTGCGCTGACGCCTCGGTCCAGACTACACTTCTTTTCTGCCCACGGGGCCCTGCGGCCCCTCGTTGGCTTGTCGCCGCAGGTTCGGCCTTCCGCCTTAAAAACCTCCCCTGCAAAGTTCGGTTGTAATCAGGAAACTAAAAACACGAGTGGGCGGATACCTATTCGGGGTACTGGGACTTCGATCTCAGTTACCTGGGGGGTCAGGATTAGCCCTGGGTAATCGGCCGTAATGGCCACCAAGGCGTTGTCCTTACTCAATTGATGGAACACTCCATCAATCAGCTCCATAGATATGTCCGGATCCTCTTGAGAGGCCGGGTCGAGGGACCGTCCTGGGTCCTCGGGTTGTGGAGGAGGGCTGCTTATTTCCTTAACAGCCCGGCGCAGTTCCTGCGTTGAAGTCGTCAGACTAAATATTTAACAATGGGAATACAAAACGGATGGACAAGTAAATACAGCCGCTTACCCAGCTTGGGGGATTGTGCATGGAGAATCCACCCTGAGGGTTGACGCGGAGAAATTCCTCCTCTTCTCCCTTATACAAAGTGGACAAGATCTTTAGTAAAGCGGCAGCTGAATCCGGCCCCTTACGGCCGTAGCGGGTGGCGTCATCCTCCCCGTTGAAGTCCCACATGGGGTGGCTTCTATACTGAAGCGGCTGCACCCCCCGCATAATGCATTCGGCCATAACCCCGGTCATGGTTGGTCCGGAATGGGCTAACAATCTTATTCGGCCCATCAGGTAAATGATGTCCCTGTCACTTTCCCTTTGAGGGCTCCGTGGGCGCCAGCTTAGGCGCTTCTTTAAGGGAGCACTGTTGAATTCGGGGAGGCCGATCCGGACAGGATCCGGCAGCGGGACGTCTTCTATATAAAACCATTCCGAGGGCCAGTCTTCGGACGCCTTCTTTGGGGTTCCGGATAGATATCCGGTCCCGGCGATGCGCCACACTTTGGCTCCGCCCACTTGATACATTGACCCCTTCTTGGAACGGGGCACGAGGCAGAATAGCTCTTTCCACAGCCCGAAATGAGCCTCAACACCCAAGAACAGCTTGCAGAGGGCTACAAAGCCCGCGATATGCAATACGGAGGCAGGCGTGAGATTATGTAGCTGGAGTCCGTAGAACTCCAGCAGCCCCCGGCGAAATGGATGGATTGGAAATCCGAGCCTCCTTATTAAATAAGGGACGAGGCACATCCGCTCTCCTTTGGAGGGATTAGGGGCACTCTCTGCTTGCTCTCCACCGTTATAGATGGCCAGACCGGCTCGAACCGGGACCATATAGGTCGGGGGGACAAATCCCTTGGTCTGGAGCGTCACTAGCTTGCTATGCGGGATGGAGCATCTCTCCCAATATCCAGGCTTGGGGCTGGAAGGGCGAGGGGAGGAGTTGCGACGGCTGGCCATGGTGGAATGGACCTTTGTTGGATGCGCTCTGATGAACACTCGCGAAGGGGAGAAGGTGTGGTTTGGATCTAAATCCTCGTCCCCTTAAATAGGGCAGCTCATTTACGCGGCTAGGGGTGTGGATGTAAAAACACTCAGACTTTTCGTATTCGTTTGACACGTGGGAAGCGGCCATTATTGGGCGTAGAAGCCAAGGAGCGCAACATCTACAAGAAACCGGACTTTATTCAATAGGTACACGGAATTTGGAGGAGAACCCGCCTTGCAATGCCGAAGACAATCTGCGTGCCGGACTCATCGTTATTGAAGCCTGGTTCAGGGGCTACTGAGGGAGTCCTGGATTAGGGGGTGTTCGGATAGCCGGACTATACCTTCAGCCGGACTCCTGGACTATGAAGATACAAGATTGAAGACTTCGTCCCGTGTCCGGAAGGGACTTTCCTTGGCGTGGAAGGCAAGCTTGGCGATATGGATATGCAGATCTCCTACCATTGTAACCGACTTTGTGTAACCCTAACCCTCTCCGGTGTTTATATAAACCGGAGGGTTTTAGTCCGTAGGACAACATATACATCAACAATCATACCATAGGCTAGCTTCTAGGGTTTAGCCTCTCCGATCTCATGGTAGATCTACTCTTGTACTACCCATATCATCAATATTAATCAAGCAGGACATAGGGTTTTACCTCCATCGAGAGGGCCCGAACCTGGGTAAAACTTCGTGTCCCTTGCCTCCTGTTACCATCCGGCCTAGACGCACAGTTCGGGACCCCCTACCCGAGATCCACCGGTTTTGACACCGACAAGGACCAAATGCGGTATCTGTTCTCAACATGAGGTTTGCCATAAACACAAGTAAGCCTCCATTGGGGTTCTTTCGCTGACTCACGAATGTACGCATAAATTAACCTTTCATTAACTTCTTTAACATCCACACATAATTGATCACACCAAAAAAGAGCTAATCCACCACTAAGACCAATGATGTCACAACCAGCAAAACCTCTCAACCCTAACATACCACGAAGATGACAAACTTTTTCAGATTTTTGTCTAGTTTCACAAAGAAAGACCAAACGAGCCTTGGCAATCCTGACTAGTCCCACCATATCACGAAATTTGGGTTTTGCTGGCCGCGCCCCAACAGTTCCACGCTGAGCAATTCATTGCTCCTGGCGAGGCACCACATTTGTCCATGTCAGTTCACCTACGACCCCTATTGTATCCTCCAAATTTGCCTAACACACTGAAACACCCTCGATGCAACTATATCTCCCACATGTCGAGGCACGACTTAGAGGCATAATCGCATTGAAGGCATATGTCGCAAGTCAGGTAATCATCACAAACATCCCATGTAATATAGATAATGAAGAGGGATAACATAGTTGGCTTACACTCGCCACATCAATCAAGTACATAAATAACATACATCATCCAAACACTCATGGCCCGACTACGGCGCCAAAATAGAAGAAAACCCAACATGCGACACGGTCCCAATCACCCCCAACAGGGCACCACTACTGATCATCAGGAAAGGACATATAGTAACGTTGAGAGTCCTCGTCGAACTCCCACTTGAACTCGTACGCGTCACCTGGATCGGAATCACCTGGACCTGCATCTGGTGTAATAGTAATCTGTGAGCCACAGGGACTCAGCAATCTCGCACCCTCGCGATCAAGACTATTTAAGCTTATAGGAAGGGGTAAGGCAAAAATATGTGGAGCTGCAGCAAGCGACTAGCATGTATGGTGGCTAACTTATCCGCAAAAGAGAGCGAGAAGAGGAGGCAAAGCGCGAGCGAGAAACTAGAGAGAAACCTGCGCAAACATTACTCCAACACCGTGTCCACTTCCCGGACTCCGCCGAGAAGAGGCCATCACGGTAACACACTCAGTTGATTCATTTTAATTAAATTAAGGTTCAAGTTATCTACAACCGGACATTAACAAATTCCCATCTACCCATAACCGCGGGCACGGCTTTCAAAAGTTCAATCCCTGCATGGGAGTCCCAACTTAGCCCATGACAAGCTCTCACGGTCAACGAAGGAATAGACCTCCACCCGAGACGTTCCAATCAGACTCGGTATCCCGGTACAGCAAGACATTTCGACAGGTTAAAACAAGACCAGCAACACCGCCCGAATGTGCCGACAAATCCCGATAGGAGCTGCACATATCTTGTTCTCAGGGCACACTCAGATGAGCTCTCTATACAACTAAAACCAAACCTCGAGTTTCCCCGAGGGGCGCTGCACAGGACTCTAGTTCGGACCAACACTCAGAGGAGCACTGGCCCGGGGGGGCTAAAATAAGATGACCCTCGGGCTCCGGAAACCCAAGGGAAAAAGAGGCTAGGTGGCAAATGGTCAAACCAAGGTTGGGCATTGCTGGAAAAGCTTTAACCAAGGTGAACTATCAAGGGGTTCCCATTATAACCCAACCGCGTAAGGAACGCAAAATCCGGGAACATAACACCGATATGACGGAAACTAGGGAAGCAAGAGTGGAACAAAACACTAGGCGAGAGGCCGAGCCTTCCACCCTTTACCAAGTATATAGATGCATTAAGATAACATAGCAATATAATGATATCCCAACAAGTAAATAAATGTTCCAACAAGGAACGGCTCCAATCTTCACCTGTAACTAGCAACGCTATAAGAAGGGCTGAGCAAAGCGGTAACATAGCCAATCAACGGTTTGCTAGGACATGGTGGGTTAGAGGTTTGACATGGCAATTGGGAGGCTGACAAGCAAATGGTAGGCATCATAGCATTGGCATAGCAAAAGAGCGAGCAAACTAGCATAGCAAAGATAGTAGTGATTTCGAGGGTATGATCATCTTGCCTGCAAAGCCGTCAGAGTTGACTGGAGCCTCAAAAGCAAACTCAACGGGCTCCTCGTTACCGAACTCGTCTCCCGGCTCTACCCGAACAAGACAAACAAGCAACAAGGATACAATCAACCACGAGCAAGCTCAAACAATAAGATGCAATGATGGTATGCTATGCGGGATGCGATGCGGGATGCAAAATGCAAGATATGACAGGAAATACATGAACCTTGCCTCAACTTGGAAAACCAAGTGTGCCACTGGAAAGATGAGATGAAATCTCTTGAAAACGATATAAAGAACGCCGGAATCGGAGTTACGGTTTGGAAATGGCAAGCGATTCAAATATGACACCGGTCTGCGATTTACAGCAAGTAGGCATCTAAATGCAATGAGATGAACATGCTACAGCACTCAAACATGGCATCAAAATACATGGCAGGGAAGCATTCAAGATGCTTAACAAAAGACTAGCACTGAGCCACGGCCAATTCATCCATTAACAGGTTCAAACAAGCATGGCAAAAACGCAAATGGTAAACAGATCTCAGACTTAGTGAAATTAACACTTGTCTGAAATTTCAGATCATGAAGCCCTCTTCGGAGCAACAAAACAACATGCTACAGGACCTGATTATGACAAAGAAGAACATGGCATGGAGCTACTCAACAAGCTTAACAAAAGTCCCTTAATGACCTTGAGCCAAAAGGGAACGGAAAATATACTAACGAGCACACGAACATAGCAAAAACATAACCAGTTTTCAGACTTAGTGAAAACTGACACATGCTGAAACATAACTCATGAAGGCATGTTAACGAGCTCGATGCACTCACTACGGTGCAAGTCATGGCAAGGCAAGCATACATCCATTAAGAAGGCACAAAATGCAAGCTAGACATGGAAAGAACAATGGCATAGCATGCACGGATCAACTACAATAACATCGGCAAAATCGCAAACAAGTTGACGATCTGCCCAGATTCACAACGAAGAAAAAGTAGAGCTCGATTGACTCAAGCTAGGGTGCTCCATAATTGCAAACAAAGACATGGATGGATAGAGCACTACAATATTAACAAAACTCCTTTACTGATCATCCTCAAAAGAGGCACGGATCACTAGGAAACGGCATGAACATATGGCATCATGAACTAAACAATCTCAGGACTTGGTGAAATTGCTAAGTCCCCGAAAACAGATTTATCGGGTGCCTCACTTTGCAAGCTTGCACTAGGCACCACACACATCACAAAAATACATGGGTTGCACCTCTGGAAAGATGACAAAACCCTTAACAAAACATATGTAGGACTCATGGGCATATCATGCACACAACAATCATGGCAAAAATGACAAAAGTCTAAGATGAAATAGCAGATCTGACAATTAACTGACGAAGCCCTCTTCTAACAGCATTTCGGGCATCAAGATGAACTCAAATGAAAATGATGCAATGGAATGAAATGATGTACTCTCTGAGACGAACATTTTGATATGCTATATGCATGATTTGGAGCTACGGATCCGGAGATATAGCATGTGCAAGAATGCAAAAAAATTAGGGTTCCCTGGGAAAAAGTCAACCCTAAAAATTCCAGATCTCAGATCTGCACGGGAACCGAGGATGGCCGGGGAGCTCGCCGGAGTTCGTCGCCGGACTTGGCGAGGCACGCCGGCCGGAGGAGAGGAGGACGCCGGGGCGGCGTGGTGCGGTGGCGGCGGAGGTCGGGGTCGCCGGGCACCGGAGCTCGCCGGAGACGGCGCCGGGCGGCGGAGTGGCGGCCGGGCGCGGGGAAGACCGGCGATGGCGCGCGGCGGCGCCGGCGGCCGGCCGCGAGGGAGAGGCGGCGCGGTGCTGGAAGGAGGCGGCTGGGCGATGTGGGCTTGCGGGGGCCCGGATCGGGCTCCGCGGGCCTCGGCGGCGGCGGGCGGCGGGTGCCACGTGGCGATCTGCCACTGGTGCGGGCGGGCGGCGGACGGTGTCCGGCCGGCACGGACGTGTCCGGCGCGGCGCGGTGGAGGGAGACTAGGGTTAGGGGAGAAGGGATCCAGGATATTTCGAGGGGGATCTATTTCTAGGCATAAAGGGAGCTAGGAGAGTCCAAATGAGGTGCGGTTTTCGGCCACGCGATCATGATCGAACGCTCTAGATGATGGAGCAGAGTTTGGTGGGTTTTCGGCCAAAATGGAGGGGTGTTGGGCTGCAACACACACGAGGCCTTTTCGGTCCCTCGGTTAACCGTTGGAGTATCAAACGAAGTCCAAATGATACGAAACTTGAGAGGCGGTCTACCGGTAGTAAACCAAGGCCGCTTGGCAAGTCTCGGTCCAATCCGGAAATGTTTAATCCCCACACACGAAAGAAAGCTAGAAATGGCCACCGGAGGAGAACGAAGCGTCGGAATGCAAAACGGACAACGGGGAAAATGCTCGAATGCATGAGATGAACACGTATGCAAATGCAATGCACATGATGACATGATATGAGATGCATGACAATGACAACCACACGGAGACAAAACCCGAACCCGAGGAAATAAATATAACTTAATGCCGGAAACGGCAAGAGTTGGAGTACAAATTGGGAAAGTTACATCTGGGGCGTTACAACACTCCACCACTACGAAAGGATCTCGTCCCGAGATCTAGGACTGAAAGAACGCCGGGTACTCAGAATGGAGGTGATCCTCGCGTTCCCAGGTAGCTTCACGGTCGGAATGGTGTGACCACTTGACTTTGAGAAATTTGATTGACTTGTTGCGAGTCTTCCGTTCAGTCTCTTCAAGAATAGCAACTGGGTGTTCACGATAAGAAAGATCTTCTTGGAGCTCAATGTCCTCGAAGTTGACTGTGCGGTCGGGAGTCTTGAAGCACTTTCGAAGCTGAGAGACATGGAACACATCATGAACATTTGCAAAGTTTGAAGGAAGCTCGAGTTGATAGGCGAGGTCGCCTCTCTTGCTGACAATCTTGAAAGGTCCCACGTATCTAGGGGCAAGCTTCCCTTTGATACCGAAGCGACGAGTCCCTTTCATAGGAGAGACGCGGAGGTAAACATGATCTCCGATCTCGAAAGCCAAATCATGGTGCTTACTGTCATAGTAGCTCTTCTAGCGGGATTGGGCTGCTTTGAGGTTATCACGAATGACTTTGCACATTTCTTCTGCCTCTGTGATTAAGTCATTACCCAAAAGCTGACGTTCACCGGTTTCAGACCAATTGAGAGGGGTACGGCACTTCCTGCCATACAGAATTCAAATGGGGCCTTGCCCGAACTTGCTTGAAAACTGTTGTTGTAGGAGAATTCAGCATAAGGAAGACAATCCTCCCACTTCATGCCGAAGGAGATCACACAAGCCCTGAGCATATCTTCAAGAATCTGGTTGACACGCTCGACTTGACCGCTTGTTTGAGGATGGAAAGCTGTGCTGAAGCGGATGTTGGTGCCCATGGCCTTCTGAAAAGAATCCCAAAACTTGGAGGTAAAGATGCTGCCACGGTCTGAAGATATCACTTGAGGAATACCGTGCAGAGAGACAATTCGAGAGGTATAGAGTTCTGCCAATTGAGCTGCAGTGATCGACTCTTTGATAGGCAGAAAGTGAGCCACTTTGGTGAGCTTGTCGATGACAACGAATATAGCATCATTGCCACGCTTGGACTTTGGAAACCCAGTCATGAAGTCCATTTCAATGTGGTCAAACTTCCATTCTGGAATGGCAAGAGGTTGGAGGAGACCAGCTGGCCTTTGGTGTTCTGCCTTCACTCTTCTGTAGACATCACATTCGTTCACGAATTGAGCGATCTCGCGCTTCATTCGAGTCCACCAATAAGCTTGCTTGAGGTCCTGATACATCTTCGTACTCCCAGGGTGGATGGAGAGGAGAGAATTGTGAGCCTCGTTCATGATCACTTTATGAAGTTCACCTTTGGGTACAACAATTCGATCCTCGAAGAAGAGAGTATCCTTGTCATCAAGGCGGTAGCACTTGTACTTGGACTGACTCTTGGCAATCCCAATCTTCACCTTTTTCACCATAGCATCAAGAAGCTGGGCTTGGCGAATCTGGTCTTCCAAGGTAGGAGAGACTTGAAGGTTGGCGAGGAAACCTTGAGGAACAACTTGCAGATTCAGTTTGCGGAAAGCTTCACAAAGCTCGGGTTGATAAGGCTTAAGAATCAGACTGTTGCAATAAGCTTTCCTGCTCAATGCGTCAGCAATCACATTGGCCTTGCCTGGAGTATACTCAATACTCGGATTATACTCTTGAATCATTTCGACCCATCGAGTTTGCCTGAGGTTGAGATTAGGCTGGGTGAAGATGTACTTGAGACTCTTGTGATCAGTGAAAATGTCCACTTTTCTTCCCAATAGAAGATGTCTCCAAGTCAAAAGAGCATGCACAACTGCCGCCAACTCGAGATCATGAGTGGGGTAGTTCTTATCATTAGGCTTCAACTGGCGAGATGTGTAAGCAACAACTTTCTTCTCTTGCATCAAAACTGCGCCAAGACCTTGGAGAGAGGCATCACAAAAGACCTCGTACGGTTTGGATTCATCAGGCGGAGTCAGAACTGGAGCAGTGATCAACTTCTCTTCCAAAGTGTTGAAAGCAATATCACACTCCGGAGACCAAACTTACTTGACGTGCTTCTGAAGAAGATTAGAGAGAGGCTTTGTGATCTTAGAAAAGTTTTCAACGAATCTTCGGCAATAGCTTGCGAGACCGAGGAAACTGCGGAGTTGCTTCACGTTCTGAGGAGGTTCCCAATTCACAATTGCAGACACCTTCTCAGGATTCACGGCAATGCCCTTGGCAGAGATGATATGACCAAGATAAAGAACCTCATCGAGCCAAAATTCACACTTGGAGAACTTGGCATAGAACTGATGTTCCCTGAGCTTATCGAGAACCAAACGCAAGTGCTTGGCATGATCTTCCTTGTTCTTCGAGAAAACCAGAATGTCGTCGACATAGACCAAAACGAAGTCATTGGTGTAGGCGTTGAAGATGAAGTTCATCATGCGAGAGAACGTCGGAGGAGCGCTGACGAGACCAAAAGACATGACAGTGTATTCATATGAACCAAAGCTTGTTCTGAAAGCCGTCTTGGGAATATCTTGCTCACGGATTCGAATCTGATGATAACCCATACGGAGATCAAGCTTGGAGAATACTTGAGCACCTTTGAGTTGTTCGAACAGCTCATTGATGTTGGGAAGTGGGTATTTGTTCTTGATGGTCTTCTTGTTCAATGGACGGTAATCAACACAAAGTCGGTCTGATCCATCCTTCTTCTTCACAAAAAGAACACCACAACCCCACGGAGAAGAACTAGGCCAGATGAGACCCATTCTCTCTTGCTCATCGAGTTGTTTCTTCAACTCCTTCAACTCTTCAGGTCCGAGCTTGTAAGGACATTTGCACACAGGTTCCGTACCAGGCTCAAGATCAATAACGAATTCAACTGGTCGGTGCAGAGGCATTCCTGGAAGCTCTTCTGGAAAGACGTCTTGATATTCGCAAACGACTGGAATTTGCGAGATAGCATCCAGTTCACCCTTCTCATTGAGAGAAAACAGACGGATGGTATCATCACGAGCGGCAAAGACAATAACATCCTCAGACGAATGAGTCAATTGAATCTGCCTGGTTGCACAATCAATCTGAGCCTTGTGCTTAGAAAGCCAATCCATTCCGAGAATAAGATCAATATCCGAGTCGCCCAAAACAATAGGAGAAGCTAGAAACTTGTAGTCGTCCAACGTGATAGTAATATCCGGGACACAGAAATTAGCTGTCATTTGCTTGCCCGGTGACACAATTTGCAAAGAATTTTGCAGATGCTGATAATCGCACTCATACTTAGATGCAAAAGGTTTGGAAATGAAGCAATGCGATGGACCAGTGTCAAAAAGAACTTTTACAGGAACATCGTTAACAGGAAGGTTACCCATGATGACATCTGACGAATCCTCTGCCTGAGCTGCGTTCATCAAGTTGACCTTGGCGTGCTTGGGGTTATGCTTGACCACAGTTGTACTTGCCGATCTCACAGGAGGAGGAGGAGGAAGACGCCTCTAGTTGAAACACTTGTTGGCATAGTGACCCTTTTCTTGGCACTTGTTGCACGTGACCTCTGAAAGCGGACGGTGGTACGGAGCACTCGATCTTCGAGGTTGAGAAGAAGACTTGTTCTGAAAGCCAGGGTTGGGTGGGTGGGAAGAACCACTGCCACCTTTGCTCTTCTACTGATACGGCTGACGAAACGGAGGAGGAGGAAGCCAATACTTCTGCTGCTTGGCCACTTGAGTAGAGGAAGAAGGCGTAGTGTCTCTGGCTCGCTTCTTGGAAGCATCACACCTCAACTGAGCAGCCTCTTGCTTCAGTGCCATGTTGTAGAACTCATCGTATCTCAACGGCTCAAAAAGGACAAGAGCAAGCTGAATTTCTTCTCTAAGACCACCCCTGAACTGGTATATCATGCTCTTCTCATCAGGGACGTCCTGCTTGGCAAAGCAGGCGAGCTTCTGGAACAACTTGTTGTAGTCATAGACAGACAAAGAGCCTTGCTTCAAATTGCGGAATTCCTGACGCTTACTTTCAACCACACTTTGAGGGATGTGATGAGCTCGGAAATCTTGACGGAAATCATCCCAAGTGATCACACGTCCACCTCTGGAATCCTTGTACTGCTGGAACCATTCTGCAGCTTGATCTTTGAGTTGGAAGGAAGCGAACTTGACGAAATCTTCAGGCCTGACGTTGCTGCACTCAAAATGCTTACCCAGATCCACAAGCCAATCGTCAGCATCGGATGCCTCCACACAATTGCTGAACGTCTTTGGCCCATTAGCAAGGAACTGGTTCAGTGTAGCAAAATGATTCTGATTGTTGCCTTGATTGCCTTGATTGCGCTCTTGGAGGATTTGCATGATCAACTGTGTGTTTGCATTGGTTGCGGCCATCACAGCTTGTCATGCCTCCGGAGGAGGTGGAGGTGGTGGCGGATCTTGATTCTGGTTCTGACTAGTGCTCTTAGCGGGAGCCATCCTAAAGAGGTTGACCACCGTTAGCACATAGACAGATAAATGAAGCTGAAACCAACGGAATGAAAATTGCAACATAAAGTCTTCACATCCGAACAAAATGAACGAATGTATTCCTCTTGAAGTGGTCACATATCCCTAAATTGCGAAGCCACGTAGAATTAGGTAGAAGAAGTAAATCAACAAGGTACGGATCAAGAACGAATAATCGGTAAGAAATCCCAATCTCAAACCAATATCCGTGGAAGAAGAACTAGAGCTACAAGAATTCCCACCTATGAAACTCCCGAACCTTTCCGGTTATGCAATCGGGTGTTGGGGATACAGGGGAAGCATAATATCTCACCCAAATCTAGCAATTCCTACATCCAGCTGTATCCATCCTTCAACAAATAACCAAGAAACCTTCAGAAACCATCTACCTCAACCTTCGAAAAGCATCCGTTATACAAGTTATGGCGATACTCCCGAACTCCCGCCCCAGTACTGGGTGGCGTCGAGGTTATCTCACCAACGAACTGCATAAAAGAGATTTTCGATGTCGGCGTACTAAACTCAAGTATTCCAGAATTGCAACGATAAAATTATGATAACAACACCTCAGAGCTCAACTCCTCGGGACACTTCCACTAAACCCCTGACAGGAGGCACCAAGACAATGTTCTCATCATAAAACCATCGGAACGATTCCAAGATACCCGCGTGATCCTAAAAAAAATTAGTGAAATTTGAGAAGAGAAGAGTCAAAACTCTACGTCGGGATGCCTTACCAGAGCGATGAGGAGACTGGGAAGTAAAAAGAATTCCTAAGCTCTCCAATATATAATTCCTAAATGACTCAAAACATTTTTCTAGACACAACTCGGCTACTAAAAACGATCAAGCAATGGGGCTCCTAAGGTCGGGGAAGGCTCTGATTACCAACTTGTAACACCCTCGATGCGACTATATCTCCCACGTGTCGAGGCACGACATAGAGGCATAATCGCACTGAAGGCATATGTCGCAAGTCAGGTAATCATCACAAACATCCCATGTAATATAGATAATGAAGAGGGATAACATAGTTGGCTTACACTCGCCACGTCAATCAAGTACATAAATAACATACATCATCCAAACACTCATGGCCCGACTACGGCGCCAAAATAGAAGAAAACCCAACATGCGACACGGTCCCAATCACCCCCAACAGGGCACCACTACTGATCATCAGGAAAGGACACATAGTAATGCTGAGAGTCCTCGTCGAACTCCCACTTAAGCTCGTACGCGTCACCTGGAGCGGAATCACCTGGACCTGCATCTGGTGTAATAGTAATCTGTGAGCCACAGGGACTCAGCAATCTCGCACCCTCGCGATCAAGACTATTTAAGCTTATAGGAAGGGGTAAGGCAAAAATATGTGGAGCTGCAGCAAGCGACTAGCATGTATGGTGGCTAACTTATCCGCAAAAGAGAGAGAGAAGAGGAGGCAAAGCGCGAGCGAGAAACTAGAGAGCAACCAGCGCAAACATTACACCAACACCGTGTCCACTTCCCGGACTCCGCCGAGAAGAGGCCATCACGGTAACACACTCAGTTGATTCATTTTAATTAAATTAAGGTTCAAGTTATCTACAACCGGACATTAACAAATTCCCATCTGCCCATAACCGCGGGCACGGCTTTCGAAAGTTCAATCCCTGCAGGGGAGTCCCAACTTAGCCCATGACAAGTTCTCACGGTCAATGAAGGAATAGACCTCCACCCGAGACGTTCCGATCAGACTCGGTATCCCAGTACAACAGACATTTCGACAGGTTAAAACAAGACCAGCAACACCGCCCGAATGTGCCGACAAATCCCGATAGGAGCTGCACATATCTCGTTCTCAGGGCACACTCAGATGAGCTCTCCATACAACTAAAACCAAACCTCGAGTTTCCCCGAGGGGGCGCTGCACAGGACTCTAGTTCGGACCAACACTCAGAGGAGCACTGGCCCGGGGGGGCTAAAATAAGATGACCCTCGGGCTCTGGAAACCCAAGGGAAAAAGAGGCTAGGTGGCAAATGGTAAAACCAAGGTTGGGCATTGTTGGAAAAGCTTTAATCAAGGCGAACTATCAAGGGGTTCCCATTATAACCCAACCGCGTAAGGAACGCAAAATCCGGGAACATAACACCGATATGACGGAAACTAGGGCGGCAAGAGTGGAACAAAACACTAGGCGAGAGGCCGAGCCTTCCACCCTTTACCAAGTATATAGTTGCATTAAGATAACATAGCAATATAATGATATCCCAACAAGTAAATAAATGTTCCAACAAGGAACGGCTCCAATCTTCACCTGCAACTAGCAACGCTATAAGAAGGGCTGAGCAAAGCGGTAACATAGCCAATCAACGGTTTGCTAGGACAAGGTGGGTTAGAGGTTTGACATGGCAATTGGGAGGCTGACAAGCAAATGGTAGGCATCGTAGCATTGGCATAGCAAAAGAGCGAGCAAACTAGCATAGCAAAGATAGTAGTGATTTCGAGGGTATGATCATCTTGCCTGCAAAGCTGTCAGAGTTGACTGGAGCCTCAAAAGCAAACTCAACGGGCTCCTCGTTAGCGAACTTGTCTCCTGGCTCTACCCAAACAAGACAAACAAGCAACAAGGATACAATCAACCACGAGCAAGCTCAAACAATAAGATGCAATGATGGTATGCTATGCGGGATGCGATGCGGGATGCAAAATGCAAGATATGACAGAAAATGCATGAACCTAGCCTCAACTTGGAAAACCAAGTGTTCCACTGGAAAGATGAGATGAAATCGCTTGAAAACGATATAAAGAACGCCGGAATCGGAGTTACGGTTCGGAAATGGCAAGCGATTCAAATATGACCCGGTCTGCGATTTACAGCAAGTAGGCATCTAAATGCAATGAGATGAACATGCTACAACACTCAAACATGGCATCAAAATACATGGCAGGGAAGCATTCAAGATGCTTAGCAAAAGACTAGCACTGAGCCACGGCCAATTCATCCATTAACAGGTTCAAACAAGCATGGCAAAAACGCAAATGGTAAACAGATCTCAGACTTAGTGAAATTAACACTTGTCTGAAATTTCAGATCATGAAGCCCTCTTCGGAGCAACAAAACAACATGCTACAGGACCTGATTATTACAAGGAAGAACATGGCATGGAGCTACTCAACAAGCTTAACAAAAGTCCCTTAGTGACCTTGAGCCAAAAGGGAACGGAAAATATACTAACGAGCACACGAACATAGCAAAAACATAACCAGTTTTCAGACTTAGTGAAAACTGACACATGCTGAAACATAACTCATGAAGGCATGTTAACGAGCTCGATGCACTCACTACGGTGCAAGTCATGGCAAGCCAAGCATACATCCATTAATAGGGCACAAAATACAAGCTAGACATGTCAAGAACAATGGCATAGCATGCACGGATCAACTACAATAACATCAGCAAAATCGCAAACAAGTTGACGATCTGCCCAGATTCACAACGAAGCAAAAGTAGAGCTCGATTGACTCAAGCTAGGGTGCTCCATAATTGCAAACAAAGACATGGATGGATAGAGCACTACAATATTAACAAAACCCCTTTACTGATCATCCTCAAAAGAGGCACGGATCACTAGGAAACAGCATGAACATATGGCATCATGAACTAAACAATCCCAGGACTTGGTGAAATTGCTAAGTCCCTGAAAACAGAGTTACCGTGTGCCTCACTTTGCAAGCTTGCACTAGGCACCACACACATCACAAAAATACATGGGTTGCACCTCTGGAAAGATGACAAAACCCTTAACAAAACATATGTAGGACTCATGGGCATATCATGCACACAACAATCATGGCAAAAATGACAAAAGTCTAAGATGAAATAGCAGATCTGACAATTAACTGACGTAGCCCTCTTCTAACAGCATTTCGGGCATCAAGATGAACTCAAATGAAAATGATGCAATGGAATGAAATGATGTACTCTCTGAGACGAACATTTTAATATGCTATATGCATGATTTGGAGCTACGGATGCGGAGATATAGCATGAGCAAGAATGCAAAAAAATTTAGGGTTCCCTGGGAAAAAGTCAACCCTAAAAATTCCAGATCTCAGATCTGCACGGGAACCGAGGATGGCCGGGGAGCTCGCCGGAGTTCATCGCCGGACTTGGCGAGGCACGCCGGCCGGACGAGAGGAGGACGCCGGGGCGGCGTGGTGCGGTGGCGGCGGAGGTCGGGGTCGCCGGGCGCCGGAGCTTGCCGGAGACGGCGCCGGGCGGCGGAGTGGTGGCCGGGTGCGGGGAAGACCGGCGATGGCGCACGGCGGTGCCGGCGGCCGGCCGCGAGGGAGAGGCGGCGCGGTGCTGGAAGGAGGCGGCGGGGCGACGTGGGCTTGCGGGGGCCCGGATCGGGCTCCGCGGGCCTCGGCGGCGGTGGGCGGCTGGCACCACATGGCGATCTGCCACTGGTGCGGGCGGGCGGCGGACGGTGTCCGGCCGGCACGGACGTGTCCGGCGCGGCGCGGTGGAGGGAGACTAGGGTTAGGGGAGAAGGGATCCGGGATATTTCGAGGGGGTCTATTTATAGGCATAGAGGGAGCTAGGAGAGTCCAAATGAGGTGCGGTTTTCGGCCACGCGATCGTGATCGAACGCTCTAGATGATGGAGCAGAGTTTGGTGGGTTTTCGGCCAAAATGGAGGGGTGTTGGGCTGCAACACACACAAGGCCTTTTCGGTCCCTCGGTTAACCGTTGGAGTATCAAACGAAGTCCAAATGATACGAAACTTGACAGGCGGTCTACCGGTAGTAAACCAAGGTCGCTTGGCAAGTCTCGGTCCAATCCGGAAATTTTTAATCCCCACACACGAAAGAAAGCTAGAAATGGCCACCAGAGGAGAACGAAGCGCCGGAATGCAAAACGGATAACGGGGAAAATGCTCGAATGCATGAGATGAACACGTATGCAAATGCAATGCACATGATGACATGATATGAGATGCATGACAACGACAACCACACGGAGACAAAACCCGAACCCGAGGAAATAAATATAACTTAACACCGAAAACGGCAAGAGTTGGAGTACTAATTGGGAAAGTTACATCTGGGGCGTTACACATGCCATGTTGTTGCCATCATATTCTATAGATATCTTGACCACATATGCTTGTTGTCCATTCCCCACCACTTGCTGCATCTCCACCTTCCCATTTTTCTGCACCGCTCCTACAAGTGTATCCATGAAAAGGACATGTGCATTGCCATCGGTAGCCTCTAACTCAAACCCAGCATGCCAATAATTTGCCTCTTCATAAGCACTAAACACACCCTAAGACATTATACTCGATGATCAAAGGATATCTGCAATATTGCCATGGAATGCCCTTTAAAGTCGGCATCATGTTCGCCTCGTAGCTAATTTAGGAGCACTCCATCCCCCTCTAGGTCAATCTCTAGCTTGGCTGACCAACTGTGAGGCCCACCGGCACCGTTTCCACGTGCACTAAAGGGTTGCAGGGTGGACCTATTGCGGCCTTGTTCGCCCGCGTCTCAGAGAACCCCACAAGTGGGACTCTCATGGAGTTTATTGCCAAGTCAATTATGCTCAAAGATGGAAATATTCAAGTCATATTGTGTCTGGAATCAGAATACATGAGGCCGAAGGAAACTTCGATTGGAGGGTGGATTGATCCGCGTGCAACATATAACAAGGGACCTACTTTTGAGCTTGCACAGATCGCTCGGAGAATCAATAAGATGTTGGATAATGACTTGTAAAGCACCATTGAGGGGAACTCCTATGCATGGTCGACAATGATGTCGGCGCCAGCTACCTTCATGCCTTGCCCCTGGTGGATCTCGTGGTGAACACGAGGACGACAGGTGGGAACGATAAAGGGACTCCCGGTGAGGGAGTTACCCGCCCAAAGTAAGCTTTTGAGGGAACCTTGGACCAGGGGGCGACGAGACCAGTATTACTAAATACCCTTATTATTTAGGTATTTATCATATTGCATTCATTACATATTATTTCCCCCCTTAGTTGTATGAGGTGTAAGATTTATACCCAGTATCATCATTTACCCTCTTATTTCCATACTAATCACCATGTATCTGTATTATTTCCTTTTTATTTGTATGTTTTTAGGTTTATATGCTCAAAACCATTAATTATCTTTGGTATTTCCTTACTTATCATCATATATTAATCATGTATTATTTTATTTCTTAATTGTACGAGGTGATGGAGCATCAACCATGCACGACGACCATCAACTCTCCTTTTATTATAATCTAGAAAAACTGCCCTTTTATTAATAGTAAAGATTTATTTGTGGGTAGGTGTTGTAGTGACTAGTAGTGTTGCTTGATGATATTGTACTTTTCACCTACAACTCTAATGCGGCACCTTGTCCTTTGATATGTTGCTAACCTTTGCCCTTGTCTCCTTCGTTTTGTAACCTGTAGTTGGCTATACAGGCAGC
The DNA here is from genome assembly GCA_034509565.1 of Triticum monococcum. Classification (NCBI taxonomy): domain Eukaryota; kingdom Viridiplantae; phylum Streptophyta; class Magnoliopsida; order Poales; family Poaceae; genus Triticum; species Triticum monococcum. The sequence goes on from CM067847.1 coordinate 707,502,491, forward strand.
GGGAGCGCCAGTCAAGACCATGGACGCAGCTTGGTCGAGCTACAATGAGCGCATCTGATTCCAACACATCAAGATTAGCTTCACACATTGTTCCCTCTTTTATTCTTTTCAGAAAATGACGGATCAGTAGATTCCCAATTGTCGGTGGCCTCCTCTCATAAGAACTTCTTCATAGCTATATGAAAATAGCTTTTCCTTGTCCATGTGATTATTTGGGGATTTTTGACCATCAAAATAGCTTCTGATGCCAACACAAAGATGTTATTGATGCATGTGAGCTGCTATAATTAAATACACCACAATTTGGAACCCATGCAAATGAGTTACTTGGGGAATGTAAGGTCACTTATCAAATTCTATCATTTGGAGCTAACTCGTGTTCCTTCAAATGCTTGCAAGGTTGCATTGGATATTCACACAACTTTATATCATATACTTTGGGCATCGCTGAAACAACTGAATGTCAAAGTTACATGCTTTTCTTTTGATTGTTCTTGTCATCCTCCATCTCGGAGACATGGGGTGTTTTCATATGCCTGGACTGATGATTTCCCAATGGTAAACTATCATTTGCTTTTGTGTGTGGTTTGCTCTGCTTATTTTAGCCCATGCTAACAATGTTGGACATATTTTTTGGGTGCCCAAGTGCCTATGTGAGGTCCTACAATCCATTTGGATGTATTTAATTAAGGCTAGTATGGCAGCTTCCATCTTGTCAATTAGTTGTTAGTCAACGACATGTAATTTGCTATGTTAGATGCTCTTTTTTGTAAAGGATCTTTTGGCTTTGTCATGGCTAAACTGGTATTATGTCATCATGCCCTGCATAGAACTATCGCTCTATGTTGTCATATCAATCCCCTCGTCACCAATCTACTGACTTCCTATACTAACTAAGAGAACTAGCGCATAGGATTAGTTTTGCATTTCACGTTTTCCTCATTTTCTCATGAAACAATTTGAGGTCCAACTCCCCTCAATATTGTTGAGTACTTATGTTAATCGCTCGTGTACCCAATCACCACCAAATCATCACTTCTTCCTTCCCGAAACTTAGGAGAAAAGGAATTTGGCATATAGAACCTAGTGCTTCGTTGATTCTTTATGTAAAACAAGGACTTATTAGCAAATAGTATGGAATCTGTGGACTAGATTGAAAAGTATGGCAAGTTCGATAGCTTGTGTCTAAGATTCATAAAGTAATGCATGAATATGAACACTTGAGTATTAAAATGTGAAATAGCCAAGGGATAAGGCTCCCTAGTTCATGCAGGTACCAATTTCTTCCTTGGGGCAAAAATTATGGCCGGTCCACTCTGTTTGCCAAAGGATGCCAAGTGTGGAACGTTGTCTGTTCCAGTCATTGGTTGATGTCTCTACCTTAGGGGACGCACCCGAGGATCCATGATGCATGGTGCGCGTCGAGGGATGGCATTGCTGGAGTTGTTTCTGTAAACTAATTAGTATCACCATATACCCTTATTATTTAGATACTTGTCATATTGCATTAATTACATATTATTTCCTCCTTATTTGTATGAGGTGTAAGATTTATAACCATTATCATTATTTACCCTTCTTATTTCCTTACTAATCATCATGTATCTGTACCATTTCATTCCTTATTTGTACATTTTGAGGATTATATGCTCAATATATTAATTATTTTTGTTATTTCCTTACATGCCATCATATGTTAATCATGTGTTATTTCATTTCTTAGTTGTACGATGTGATGGATGGAGCATCAACCATGCATCACGACGACAACCACCAACTATCTTTAATAGTAAATATTCGTCTATGGCTTGTGTTGTACTAGTAACTAGTGGTGATGCTTGATGATGTTGACATCTACAACTCTAATGTAACACCCTGATTTGGTTAATTTTGTTCTTATGATTTATGCTACATTTATTTATTTGATTTGAGTAGATCTTTCAAGACGATTTTGGTGGATCATGGTTGGAACCTTGATGCCAATATTCCACATCCATGGAAATTTCTCCCAACCCACCTTCATTCATAAAGCCTTTTCCCTTGATAGTTGATTTATTACTTGTTAAAGGTATGCTTGCTTTGTATGGTGGGAATTATTGAAACTATAGTTAAGGGTGAGAAAATTATTGAAGGATGGTGATATTCTCTCTTCTTGCTTCAAAGATATGAATTTATACCGATCTCGGCAACGCATTAATATGAACGCATTTGTAAATCACCTAATTAAATAAAAGGACATTCCTCTATTTTCCATCTCCGTTTCTTTGAATATCTTTATGTTTGGACACCACCTTCTCTTCCAGATCATAGAAAGAAATTGTTCACATTTGTTTTGTTTAGAAGTACATGTGATTTTTGAACTGCGGTGCACATGTACTCTATAAGTATATGCCATGTTATTGAAAGGAAGTGCTCAAACCCACGTAAAAGCATCGGCTATTCAATTAGTGTGGTGTTAGTCGTGTAATGACACCATTGCTTAGGCTATATATGGTTTTGTTTCTTTACTTTTGGTAGTTGTTTGTAAGATACTTGGTTTCAATTAAATGAAATCGGAGAGGGAGCTCTCTTTATTAAAAAAATATTGATATGTCATTTGGCACCTTAGTTTGAGGAGTTGTACTTAAAAATATTGTGACAGATAACTGGGCCATATCAATTTCATATAGTGTTGCATCTAACTTCTTTACTATTTAAACTATTATTATCAACTAATGACAAACGGCTTTCTATCCATATGTATTGTCATCATTAATATCGAATGGAAGCATATTTAGGTCAAGCTCATGCATCTGCCCCCAAAAAAGGGCAACCATTTTCAATGCAGGTCAATACACAAATTCAGGAGATGAATGATGAAATTGAATTTGATCATTTTTCTTTATTTTTCGAAGTTATTTTTTGAACATGCACGGGTGTATCTTTTGTTTAAGCAATTCATTAGTGGAAAGTTCCCCCATGACCCAAAATAACATCAGAGAGTATATGTTGCAGAATTTTAGTCAGCTTTTTGGGGGTTAGTTAGTAGGTCAGTGACAAGTTGCATGAAAAGATGTCCATCGAAACAACCCGGTGATCCTACAGTAAAGTGGGGACGAAAAGTGGGGATTATAGAAAGAGAGAAAAATGTGGACTTTTGAGCGAGAGAAACCATGAGAGAGGGGCTTCAAAGAGAACATGTTTCTTTGAGAAATTGAAGAGAGAGAAACTGCGATTGAGAACTCTACTTTTTATATTTTTTGCAGAGAAGTGAGAAACACTGGCAGAGCTAGGCTGGAATCTAGGGGGGATTGAACACATGAACAACTCAAAGGGCAAAGATTGATCTTTTTCTTATCTAATCCACGCACGGTAAAAATTCATCACTGTTTTGCCTAAGGCTGGGGGGCCACGGCCCCCTCAGACTTGCACTAAGCTCCGCCACTAGTGAGAAAGAGAACTTGTGTATGTTAGAGCGACTTTAATTTACTCTTGTCGCGGTGTGTGTGAGAGAGAGAGAGAAGGTCATGAGCTAAGAGAGAGATTTTGTTTTTAGGAAAGACCGAGAAAGAGAGAGAGAGAGAGAGAGAGAGAGAGAGAGAGAGAGAGCTTGTATCCTAGCGCTAACTATGACCAAATTAAAGCGAAGTCGACGACACGGGAGCGGAGGGGTGTGTACGACGTGCATGCATGGGTTCGATTGTGGGGTTGTGAATGCCGCATCCTTCTCCCGCAAGCAAGAGAGGTTTCCATTTTCGGGGTGCATGCTTTGCCTACTTGAGGAAAGGGAGGAAGGCCATAGCTAAGCTACCTCTCCTCTCCTATCTGGCCATCCCTGTCAGCTCAGCTCAACAGAGTGCTAGTACCATTCACCATGACTACTCTCATTTCTCCGGGCCCCTAGCACCCACATGGTTAACTCACTACAAAACTACATAGTTAAATCTCCTCTAGCAGTGTCCTCATTTGAGCTAAGCTAGCACCCATCGGCCTCATTCACCACCCCCATCGATGGATCTCATCCTTGGGAGAGCAGCTTGATCTCGATCGCTTTCTCCAACGATGTTCATCACGCACATAAGCTAACCTGCTAAGTTCAAATGAGCTGATGAGAAGTGAGACAGACTCGTAGAAGTCCACACATATGTGGTCCGGGTAAAAAATGTGGTGGGGGTTACCAGTGGCAGAGCTACATGCACTACTGAGGGTGAGGGGGTTGTTGCCGCCCCACTCCCCCAGCCCTTGGATATTTAGTGAAGAGGAAGAAGCACATGGAGAATTTTTGTACCTCAAAGCCAGCATCCACTCCGTTCCTTGCTGCATGCTTGCGGATATGCACCTTGATCAAACTGAGTAGATGTGCAAATTCACAGCGGCCATTGAAGATCTTGAATTGTGTGAGCTCCCTATGCATCTGCAGGGCAGAAGATTTACTTGGTGCAGTGACACGGTAATTACAATGCACACTAAAGACTGGGAGTTGCCCTTCCTGCAGTACCAAATTTCTCCTTCGTACTTCTAGTTCTACCTCTATTTGGAACCATCGCACTTTGATCCTGAACAAGATGCGGCTCAATCCGTTCAAGATGCTTGGATCCAACTTGTGAGATCAAATGATGCCCTGAAAGCTTTGCATACTAGGCTGCCCTAAACCCACGCCGCCGTCCAATGATGGGTCTTGTCGGCCTCGTCGCCCCCGCCGCCGGCGAGCAGGGTTCACATTTGCTTCAAGTGCCCGTGTTATCCGCCACATTAGGACCACACATCGCTGCACCTGTGCGCGGCAGCACACGCACTAGGGACCTGCCAGGCCCCTGGTCGCTATCGTCGATGCCTCGCCCCTTGCTCCGTGACTCCCACTATCCATGGGGGTCCATATGTCCTTACTCGCTCACTAGGTCGATGGGGAATACTTGGGAGAAAATATTGGGTCAAGGAGTGTTTTGTAAACTCTAGGTTTGTTAGTAGTTTCTCTTCAATAGAACTACATTTGTTAAGTTTATTTCCGTTGTGTTGCGCTGAGAGTTTTGAAGTTTCCAAAGAAATTTAAATCTCCCATTCACCCCCGCCCCCTCTGGTCGATATACTTAGATCCTACATCCGTTGTTTCAAATAAGCTACCACAATGGCTGAATATACCACTTAGTTTGGTCTACATGCTACATAAGAAATGAAATAATAGCAAATGCCCTATCAATGTAACTGTGACAAAATATATATAGCTCCATAACAACCTCAAAACAGCTCCGGGATGATTTCAATGGAAGCATCATGCGACAGAAACATATTATTTGATATTATGATAGAAATATTTGTTTCAACGAAACATTGTTTCAACATCATGGTACAATTTTTTAGACGCTTTGGACAAAAATTGTGTAACAGAAAGTATATTTACGTTTGATGGAAACATTAGCTTCGCATGGAAATTGTGTGGATCAACGACATGAACATAAAAACAAAACAAAAAAACGACATGAATATACACCGAGACAAATCCATTTGATATGAAAAGTTTTCGATGCGTGGGCTGAACTGGCATCATTAACAAGACTGGTCTCGGCTGCATCGCACTCAATATCGCTGCAACATTGTTGGCATTATTTTGGAAATGAGGAAGCACAAATTTATCAGGTGGGGCAAGATGTATGTACAATGGAAGCATCATTAATAATGAATAACATTAGTGGTTGAGAAGGAAAACACTACAAGAAGCAAACATATAGAAGCACATGCATGGTAGTAGGGGCCTGGAATTCATCATTTCATTTAAGTTTGCTTCCATGTCAACCTAAGATTGTTTTGATTTGACCAAATTTTATAACCAGTGTATCAGTGTATTTATTTTGTTTGTGATGCCATACAAATATACTTGAAAAGACCAGATAATTGCTTCCAAGGATATTTGTTTCCTAGCAGAATTATTTACCATAGAAAATTTGCATTGTTTGAAACAAACTAAACTATTGCTTCCTAAGAAACTAACATGTGCATCCAAAAAATATATCAAAAATTGCTTCCATAAAACATGGCATCTAGGAATGGTTCAAACACCCGATGGAAACTATGCTTCCTTTCGATGGTTGTCGTGCTTTGTTGTGATGGTAATCGTGCTTCTATTTTATGGCGGGTGTGCATCCAATGCTGGTTGTGCATGGTAGTCATGCTTCCTTTCGATGCTGGTCGTGCTTCCTTGTGATGGTAATCGCGCTTCCTTGAGATTGTGGTCGTACCTATCCACAGTAGCATCTCGTGTTGAACAAACATATAATGGACATTCTCACGTGTGTTTTGAGCTCCCCAATCGTCAACGTGGCAGCTACATCTTGGCCTTAGTGCACTCAAAAACATTGCAGCACCGTCCGACATTGTGCTTGATACAAAGAAGCATGTCTTGAATCGTATGCTTCCAACACAGTAGAAGAAATTCACTCAATGAAGCAACATTGGTAATAGTTGAAGCACACATATGTAGTGGTTGCAGTAACATGCTTATATGACAAAAGAAGCACACATTAACAAAGTTTGAAGCAAAAAATTGGTGTTGTAGAAACATATGCGAGACACAAAATTATAAAGCATGGTTGAGTCAAAGCATCAATCTAATGCTATCACAATATATATGGCGCCCGATGGAAGCATACAAAATTTATTTCACAGTCGGGCATGCAAACCGAGCATATTATTTTTAAACCAATTTCATCATACAATTCAAAGAAGCGACGGTTGCATCGTTCGCAGCACAAAACACCCAGTGGTTGAAGCAACTTGCTTGTACGATAAAAGCACATGGTTGCAATGTTTGAACCAAATATTCCGACCTAAGTAGTTTTGAAAGAAAAATATACTTTGCTTCTGACCAAACTAGAATATGCTAGGTCAACATTACTCATCTTAGTTTATAAAACATAATATATCCATTGGAAATATGAATTGTTATGTGTGGCATACATGCAAATTAAAGACATTGTTGTGGACCAATGTGGCAAATTATCTAGCTCGCAGCAGCATATATGTGATAAATGTAGAAGCACAAAAGGTAGAAAGCATGACAAGAGTGCTATGGATACATTAGTAGTGTTAACTGGAAGCATGGATTCATGAAAGTGGAATGCAAACTAGTATTGCCGCCAATATGGGGAGCATATTTGGTCCAAGAAAATATCTAATTCACATATGACTTTGTGAATCATGATTCAACACAAAATGGCCAGAGAAAATTCACGACAAACAAACCAATATATGCACATGTAGATATCAAACAATAATAGTTTCAGAAAAAAGATATCAAACAATACCCAGAACAAAAAATTATTAGAAATCAACTAGCATTGTACGAAGATAGTAGGCTCATGACGATCAGATGAGGATGATACTGGGTGTGAGGGGGCGGCGACTTATGTGCTAGCTCTGTTCCTAATGGAGACGTCGTGATGGACCGAAAGAGGTTGTGCTTGATCTCATGGAGAGGGCGAAGTGATGAAATCAGAGAGAATGGGGCGGTTGACAACGAGATTGGCGGAGGTGCGTGCGAGGCGAGAAGAGAAGTGAACCTGGGTGGTGATGCTCGACGTCGGAGTGAGAAAGGGAGGCAGGAGGTCGGCGACAATGTCGGAGAGCATGGAGCAGTGCAGTTGGCGCACGGGGTCGGGTAAGGCTGCTTGCCAAGCGAGGGGAAAGGAGGACGGGTGGTTAGCTCCAGATTCACGTGATTTTTTTTCATATATGGCGCAAAATCTTTGACCGTGAGATTCCAATAGAATCAACGGCGGTTGACAGGTTTACCGATGGGTTAGTATCATACTTATTAGACGTCCTACCCATAGCTTGCTTAACTTCCCAGCTACAGTTTTTCTTTGCTCCAATGGCACAACGGGTTATCTAGTCTAGGAAAGAAGAGATGAGAAGGGGAACCTACTGGACGAAGGTGAGAATTCTCTCTCTTCTGAACATGCTCATGTATTTTGATACATGATTTGCGTTATGTTTTGCATATAGCCAGGAAAGAAGATAGCAGGACAAGGCTAAAGAGAATTATGGTGAAAAGCGTTCTTTGCTTTGTTAATGTGAACTTGCTTATTTGGTTATGCTTAATATGTTGCCATCTTGCCATAACAATGCCAGACATACATTAGTTATGGCTGGTATGACAGCTGCCATCTTGTCAATTAGTCATTACTCAAAGACATGATTGTTACATAAAACAAGGACTTATTAGTGAATATTCCCTCCGTTCAGAATATAAGGTATATTAATTTTTGTGGAAGTCAACCATTTGAATGTTTGACCAAGATTATAAAATAAAACAACACATCTACATACTCCCTCTGGTCCTTTTTACTCCGCATATTAGATTTTTGTCAAGTCAAACATTGCAAACTTTGACCAAATTTATATTTAAAAATATCAACTTCAAAAACACCAAATATATATATACTATGAAACTACATTTCATAACGAATCTAATAATATTAATTTGGCATTATAAATGTTGATAATTTTCTCTATATGTTTGGTTAAAGTGAATGCTTTGACCTCGGACAAAACTTAAACTAAAAAGGATTGGATGGAGTACCTAATAGATAGAATATGAAACTACATTTCATTATGAATCAAATGATATAAATTTCATATTGTGGATATTAATATATTTTTCAAAAGACTACATCAAACATGCACTCATTTGACTTTAAAAAAACAAATACACATTATATAAAAGAACAGAGGGAGTAACATGGAATATGTGGACTAGATCGAAAAGTCTAGCTCTGGCTCCTCTGTGTTAGAAATATATTTACATTTAAGATAGAGATAGGAGATAGAGATAAGATAGGTTTAACTTGCCTTTTACTTCAAGTCTCTCCCTCCATTGTACCTTTATATATACCCCATACACGGGTCGGATCAATACAATAGAAATATACATCCATACAGTTTCCACATGGTATTAGAGCGGTTAGTCTCACGACGCCGATCCTAGGTTTATCCACCACTTCCGCATCGCGCCGCCCCCAGGGAGATTAATCTTCTCTCCCCGGAGGCACGGCACCGGATCAATCAAAGATTAGATCGGTCTTGTAGTTTAGATTCAATTTCGAGTTCCCTATCATTAGATTCATATATCAATTCTCTGCTTGATTAGTTTCTAGTAGCCACAAATAAATCCAGACGACCCTCAAATTCTAGTGAAAATCCCGGTGAAAATAAGTGCAAGATTCGGCGGCGATCACGGTGCCACGGCCATCTCCATCACGCTCGGCCGCATGTGGCCGGCTTCAAGATCCAAACTTCACCAGCGAGCGACATTGAGAACTCCATCGACAGCAAAAAAAAAAAAGGCAACGACAGATCGCTGGGCACGCGGCGGACACGTACGTACGCGCTTGAGCAAGCATGGGGCGCTGGCGTTCCAAAGACACAGGCATGGCCGGGCGCTGGAGCAGCCGGCCGATGCAACCGCTAGGCACGCGTGGCCCAGGCAGTCCGGTGGAGCGACGCCACGCGCTCACGCGGCCAAGCCCTCAACACCAATCGCGCCGTCTCCAACTCCGATAGATTGCTGAAGGGATCCGAGTTTTCCGCATGGCTCGACTCCATGTTGCGTGCGACTACACCGATCCCAGCCAACCTGCCGCGACGGGAACCAACGCCATGCACGCTCGGGCTCTACATCGCCAAACTGCCGCGGGCGGATCAGATGGTTACAAGATGCATGCGTGATGCCTCATTACGTGAGGTACAGCAGCCTGTGACTCTTCTAGGCCTCCATCTGCTTCATCTGCTACACAAGATGCGCGCCTTTCCCGGACCGGCAAGACTGCACAGCTTGGATCACGGGAGGGCGAGTTCCTGCGACATCTACACCGAGCAGACTCCCGAGATATTGTCGGCCGCACCTGCACAAGCATTGGGCGATGACTCCTCCACCGAGCGCTGCATCCCAACCCGAGCTACATCACCTCCTGCATCAAGCTACACCGCCGATCTGTACCTACACCGAGCATGACGACATCATCATGACCTGCACCAGATATTCTTCATCGAGCTGAATTCCTGCACTGAGTTGAACGACTACGCCAGGTTACGAGCAACATACTTCTTCGGCATGACAGGGCGTCAACACTCCCTCCTCATGGAGGGACGCCTTCAAGTGACGCATCATCACCGCCATGCCGCTGCGACGCCATCGCCAACACTTCATCACCGTGGTCTTCATCAACATCTTCGTCAACACACCGCCGCCGCCTCGTCCACAAGATGGACACCTAACGTTCTCTGAATTTGCAGCATTAGCTCTCAAGCCTGGCAGGGCGAAAGCTCTTAGGCGGCAACTGCGAATGTTGTGAGAAACAAGCCATAGATTTATCATCATTGCCATATTATTTCCCCAATATCAATTCAGTGAAATGAAATAACAGCAAATGCCCTATCAGAGTAACTATGACAAACAAATATAGCTCCATCTAGACATACATCCATAGCTAAAATGTTAAGTTCATCATATAGGGCAGTGAGAATAAATACCAGCAGAAATTACTAACATGAACAAGTCAAATTTTAATGAACATCTAAAAATAGTGAAAAGATGGCCCAGTGGAAATCTCTTGGTTATTGCTATAACCATTCAAACACGATATTTGCAGTTCAACAGTTAAGTTAGAACAATAAAGACGTTCCAAGCGTCATTCACTTGCGAGTGAAATGTAGTACGGCTACTAGGCATTAGTTACTGAATCAGGTTTCAAGGTTCCAAGTTAAGATAATTTTTGCAAGCATGCATTAGTCACAATATTCCAGCTAGTTTCTCCAGAGTAAGCATTATTGCAAGGATGCAGTGAAAATTTGCGAAATTTGGTGCCATTATTTAACTCCGATCCCGTAGGATGAAGAGACGAAGCTACCAAGATTTTCAGCCTCTTCCACAAATCAGAGGAACTTGCAAGAGGAAGCTACCTGTGAATTTCTGCTGCTAGCTAGCATTCATTTAACTGCATAGACACAGGTTCAGGTCTTGATACAGATTCAGTTTGTTACCAATTTTACAACTTTTACCTGTAGTTTACATTCCTAGTATAAACTTGCAGAAGTACGACATCAAACTGTCAAAATGAGAAATAGGTAGCTGGTAGGAAACCTGGGAGTTTATTTCGTTGCGTAGTGCGGGTCATTAAAATAGAGAACAATTATCATTCTAATTGAAGACCCTACATTTCACAAGATTATAGTTAGAAAAAAATACTTAAAAGGGGAACATTAACAAGGCTCCAACATCCAAGGAAGGAATTGTTAAGACTTAATTAACACACGTTAATTGAGGGTTAAATCTCCACTTATCCAAACCACCAAACGGTTGCTTTAGGCAACCGATGCAACTCTTGTAACAGTCGCGCCTTTACGGATGCGCCCCTTCGGGGACTATAAATATGTATCTGTTCATCATCAATAAGAGACTGATTCACTTTACAACTATCTCGATTGTTCTCTGTCGATCTCTATTTGAACACGTTATCAGCACGCTCCCGGCGGAGCGATCCAGATCGGCCAACCAAGGCCGGCGACGCCCCAAAGAGCAGCGGCGGCGACTCATGGCTGCAGATCGGCGGCGCTCGAGGCCATGCCCCCGCCGGGGCCGTTGCTGTTCCCGCGAGGCCTCTCCCTCAAGCGGCTCTCGCGTCCGCAGTACCCAGCCAGCAGTGGCCACGGTCACGGTCGCTCGGCACAGCGCGCCGCTCCGTATCAGCATGGATAAATCCCAACAGGAGAACTTTATCGATCAGGAGATCTATTTTGTTTTCTTCTTTCTGTGATCTATTAACCGATTCTCAATTATGCAGAAGGAATCGCTTATGAGCATGTCCAGAAGGATTGAAGTTCTTGGATGGAAAGAGAAGAAGAAATAATCAGTGTCAGCACAAGGTCAACAAAAACAAGTCCGATGGGAGACAAATCAATCACCCTGGACTGCCAAATAATTGATCTAATTGCTACATGATTACGGTCTTTCTTTTCCTATATACTAATATTGTACATACATGCTCACCATCATGATTAGTACCTTGGATCCTCGCCAGTCGCCATTGCAGCGCACGCATCGGCTGCCCTCAGCCATGCGGCGGCAAGAAGGCCTCGAGCACTCGACGCATCAGCGGCCGGTCGCGACGCAGCGGCTTCACCAGCGCGGGTCCCCGCGACCCCGTGGCACAACTGCCTGGGGCATCCGTGGCGGCGGCGCCCGGCTCGGTCCCTGCGTGACCGCGCTTCCGGCGGACGACTCAAGCAGCGACCAATGGCCAGCCTGTCTCCACGCACGCCTGCGGCGGTCGGCACTCACTCTGCCCGCTGGCACATGGAACCCATCCGTGCTCGGGCACCCGCCTCCCGACAGTTCCTCCGACGAGGAAGAGCGCAGCGGAAGCTCCTCGGCCGACCGTCCATGGGGGCTCCGCCTGTGCCACTCGTCTGAATTGGGGATCGATGTGGTTGGGGCATCGCTCCCTGGCTGCTCTCCCTTATCTGTTTTGTTGACCAGGCTGACCTTGGCTGGGCTCCCCTATGTGGCATATTTGCATGCGGTTGAGCCACCGACAACTCTTGTCAATTTGCTTTTTTTTTGCATAAATTGCTTCTACGGGAGTTTTCGACAGCAGTTCTACCAGTATATTATTCCTGTTTTAAACCCTGTTGATTACTATATTTCTGTTGAGTACTGACATGTACTCCAGATCTTTAAGTTGATGCAATACATTTCCATGTTTATCACGTGTTGAGATTAATTATGTCCATTTACAATTGAGATTTTTAAGTTCTTGCAAAGATAAATTCAGTACCACTAGAGTACTGATTTGCGATTGAGAATTTTCTTCTCTCGCGAAACAATTTCATTGCGATTAAGATTAATTTTTCTCTCGCAAATATTAATTCATCCTGCTGAATTATCTTGCAACTTGATCAACATCATCTCATTTAATTTAAGGTCTATACAATTCAAGTTTTTTACTTGAAAATCAAGTTTGCAACATCATTACTATTCATTATAATAGTGGTGTATTTCTGTTGAGTACAATGTATTTCGGAATATTCCTATGATGTATTTATTTTCATGTTAAACACATGTCAAGAATAATACATCTATTTGCAATTGAGATATTCAATTTCTTGCAAATACATATGCAAAATTCAAGGTGTCATCCTTAGCAATTTGAGATTCACACTAATGATTTTAAGCCACCTTGAAATCTATTGATTTTGCAACATTAAGATGTATTTATATTACGCAATCTGTAATATAAATAAATTACCGGTTTTTCAAAGGGGATGATATGTTCTATGTGTTTACCGCATTCACATTCTTCATGAACATGTCACAGCGGTCGAGATTGATTTCTCCCGCACAACAAACATGTAAATTTTTGACAATAACATCTCCCTCATTATATTAGGAAAACATAAGGTATATGTTGGATCTACTGCCTATTTGCAGATTATCTCTATTACTGTGAGATCTGTATGATCTTCAATGTGTTATGTTTCCGCAATTGAGGTTGAGCATTTTCAAGTTATACACTTCAGTCAAATTTTTGTTTTTTTTTACAAAATCTTGATGGTTTTTAATTTACTTCTTGTAAATTAATTATCTCTGGCTTGCCTCTATAAGTAATCGATGGCTAATAATTTGAGGCTCTTGCCCTCAATGGCCACAATTTACTTAAGCGGGTCATGGACATCAAAATCAGTCTTGCATCCCATGGGATAGCGCGTGCAATCCAAGCCATGCCACCGAGACGCAAAGGACCTTAAGGGTAATGGTTTGAAACAAACTTCAAACCCTCAACGTGACACCATCAAGCTGTCACGAGACCCTATGAGCATGGAGAGCATGATGGTTGAATATGCATCAACCGTCATGTTTGGAGACTATACATTTAGTCCCTTAGTCTCCTTAGTGATCTATTTATTTATGTCCATTTATGATGTTCTAATAAGAACATGATTATTGTTGTCATCATATATTGTATATTACAACATGTTGTATCAGCACTTTGATACAAATTCATTTGTATGTATTCTATATATCCGACAGTGATTTTCTTGAGAATCTTCATGTCTATATATAGATTTTTATGGGAGTCAATCCAATGAAAAATGATTTGTGCCTTGTGGACATATGCACCACAAACTCTATACTCAGGGATGTCCAATGTTTCCACTCTCATTGAGAAAAAGGAGACATTTTAAAATCGCTAGACGCGATGAGGTATTTGTTGGCTCAACTCGAGTCATATTTACTATCCCTGTGGGTACTCGAGTAACGTTGGGATGCTTCATTGCTTCCCAAGTTTAACTCGTACCCTACTAAATTATGGAGGTACCCGTCAAAATAGTTTCCATAGCGAAACTTATGACGACAACAAAGAGAAATAACTTCTCTTTACCATATGCAACGGATATGGCAAGCACATTCTCTGTGTATCATCTGGATTTTACTACACATACGACACAATCCGTAGCACATGTTGCGTACAAGATAGTTTTCCAGAGTGTCTTGTACATGACAAACTTGGCATACTCGCCTTGGCCATCGAGACATTGGATTGAAACCAAAACTATCAGCAATTTCAATAGTTTATGATTATTATGATGCTAAATTCTAACAACATTTGGATTTTATGTGCACTACAAGTGACACAGATAAGCTAATTTTAAGGTCCACGCACCTTAAAGTGTATGTTGAACCACTCAGACTCCTTGAATACATCAAGTTGAGGTAAGTGGTTCTTCCCATCCATTGACTAGACTATTCAGGTATTCCATGGGTTTAAAAGACATATCTACATGATGGTCTTAAGTGTGTGCTTTATTCACACGAAACCATTGGCTCATTATCCTGACATCGTTTTCAAGCAAATCGAATGGATAACATTGCAGAATTCTCCTTGAGGGCCTTCTCGATGGCCTTTGGATTGAAGTTTAGCAATTTATCCTAATGTCTAGACTCAAAATGGTTTGGTAGAATCATATCCAAAGAGTTAAGCTCATTGCATTATCTTTACATTGGAATTGCAACTAACCAACTTTACGTTGGAGTCATGCAGTTTGACACTCTCATGACCAAACTGCATAATATTATTCCCCTCTATCTTTGATACATGGAAATCTACCAAGTATTTCCCATCTGCGGTAATTCGGTTACACACCGATATCACCACCCCAGCATACAACATGGGCCCCTCAACATATAGTTGGGATCTATGTGAGGAATAACTATATTTCCGTCAATACCTCAAGCCCTTTGCATGGGGAGTTATTCAAGGCCAGTATGTTGATTCAATAAGGAACATTTCTAGGCATTAGGGGGAGGTCTCAAGTACCATAAAGAATGCCAGGAAATTAGTGGGATGTTCAACACATTTCTGCCTCAAATCCACGTAATCAAAGATCTGAACTATGCGTTCAGAAGATTTGCAACACATTGCAAACAACCTGCCAGATTCATTTACTGACTATAAAGGTGTCACACAATCCTACAATCCTGCAAAAGTATGCCTGAAAGAGTGGAGGTACCAACAAAATTCACTCCACTCCCCGTTCAAAGGAACAGGGGGGATGTATGGCAGAAGTATATCAGGATTTAGCTTCTCGCAAGCAAAGATATCAAGGCCTGTGAATCAGTAAATGCAAGTCAACTTCACGTTGACAGACACCTAATGGGTAGTATACACCCGGTGGATGGGAAACCTCCACCAACCCAGGTCATAGTGCACTCAATGACTGGGACATCGGAATACCCGACTCAATCACATTGGGAAATCGCGAGCAGTCACCATGGGTAACGATATTTCCATCAACTATATATTGATATATATATATTCTGGAGAAACATATAACCGGAAGTCTACAATTGTCGACATACATTTCTCAACTAGATTGAAAAAACCTTTCAAGTGATTCAGACACAAAGACCATGGCCATGGAAAAGTGTGAACAACACTCGGACTGGACTCAAGCAAAGGGTATAATCTAGGTAGAAATGATCTTGCTCAACAATGGAAAGGTATTCATAAGCAATACCTACACCATTTTTCTTCTGGAAACAAAATTGAGAACAACGAGGTGGTGAAACAAAAAGCAAGCATTGTAGCACAAGGGTTCATGCAGATACCCAACTATTCTCCAAAGGTGTAATCTCATTCCGATAACTTATATCATTGGCAGTACAAAATCATCTATCTGTGCAGTTGCTAGATGTAGTGCTCACATATCCATATGGATCACTAGATTCAAACACATATGTTTGATTCCCATTGGAATCTCACTTCTGAATCGAAATGCAATATGCAATATACATTGTGTAAAATCAATAAGTCATCATACGACTTATTGTTGTCGGTACATATGATACAACCGATGTAGTGAGTTCCTTATACACAAGGATTACTCCTACAGTGATGATTATCAATGACAACACATGTAATCATCTAAATGACAGAGTTTAAAATGAAGGATTTGGGTAAACCAAAATATCGCTCGTTACTACAACTTGAGCACCTTCAATCATACATTATGGTATACTATGTTGTCTATATCCAAAATATATTGGAGAAATTCATTGTGGACAAATCTTATTCATCCATAACTCTCATGGTAGTTCATTCTCTAGATGTAGAGAAAGATATTGGGACTCAACGTTTCATAATGTCATTGGATCCACCAAACACAACTAGTTGGTACTCAAGAATATCTTTCAATATCTCCAAGGCATTAAACATCTTGTCCTTGTTTTTTAATTTCACAAAAATGTGAACACCGATATCATTGAATACATCGATCAGATCCCCACTATGTCAGATCGTAGACAAGTTTAGTGTTACTACTAGGTGTGATAGCCCTCTCATGAAGAGTTGTCGAAACAGACCTCATGACTATATTCACCAACCATTATCTTAATGATAATGTTTCTTGTGTTGCCCGGATGCAAACAAGTTACATAATAAGCAATATCACTATATTGCATATCTTGCAAGTCAAATCATGCGACTGATTTGTTCACCAGGTCTCTACCAACTTCTATGTTCCAAAAATGTGTTCATGGAATTGGTATATGACGACTTCAGAATATGCAAGAATCAAGGGGAGTATCTTCCTAAATTGTTCTTGTTCAAAACACCAGGTCTCTTTTTCTTTCATGAGTTCTCATAAAGGTTTTTAACGAGGTAATATCAACACAAAATCATATGTCATATTTTCTGTTTTTCCCACCGGGTTTTTAGGAAAGTATATACGACATATCTATTGTCCTCTAAATTCTGAGTTTCTCATATTGAGTTGAAAGAGACAATAACCATTATATGTTGCATCATTTTTGTCCTTATTTCCCACTGGGTTTGAAGGAGTTTTAGCAACATATCAAACACCTATCTCCTCACATTTTTCTCATAGGGTTTTTCAAGGAGACTTTCTCAAGTTGATAACGATGAACATTCACAAGAACAAACTTACTCGGAGGTATTTTTATCAAGATGATAATACTACTTGGACAAGCGTAGATTAGGAGGAGTGTTAAGACTTAATTAACACATATTAATTAAGGGTTAAATCTCCACTTATCCAAACCACCGAACGGTTGCTTTAGGCAACCGATGCAACTCTTGTAACAGTCGCGCCTTTACGGACAAGAACAATAAATATGTATCTGTTCATCATCAATAAAAGACTGATTCACTTTACAACTATCACGATTGTTCTCTGTCGATCTCTATTTGAACAGGAATTACAGCATTAGCTCTCAAGCCTGGCAGGGCAAAAGCTCTTAGGCGGCAACTGCATGTTTTGAGAAAGCCATCAATGAAATGAAATGAAATAACTGATGCCCTATCAGAGTAACTACGACAAAAAATATAGCTCCATCTGGAATTAAATCCATAGCTAGAACATTAATTTCATCATGTACGGCTGTGGGAATAAAGACCAACTGAAATTACATAAACTCGTATCATGAAAGGCAAACAACTTCTACCAGAAGAATTTACAGTAACTCTGTACTGTGAAAGGAAGTCAAACGCCTGAGTTCCAGAAATTAATGTGATAAGATTACCCATAGAAATCTCTAGGTTATAAACAAAGATGGTTCAAGCGTCATTCACTTACAAGTCTGTACCATTAATGAAAGCTACTAATTCATGCTACTAACGTCCAGCTAATTCAATTCCTTTTCACAATTCATATCCAATTCAATTCGTGGCATTTGCTTCTGAATCAGGTTTCACAATATGGTCTAGGTAACTTGTTTCAGAACGATATTCCAGCTTGTTTCTCCAGAGTAGCAATTGTTGCGAGGATGCAGTGGAAATTTGTGCAATTTCGTGCCGTTATTTAACTCCCATCTCGTAGGGTCAAGAAACGAAGCTGACAACACACGCTCTACCGAGCTTTTCAGCCTCTTCCACAAATCAGAGGAACTTGCAAGAGGATAGTTAAACTCGGCAACAATCAGAATTAAAGCGAGTGATAAAACAGAGGCCAATAACCAACAGAAGCAATAAAGATGCTAGATCATGGCTCAGATCGGTATATAACAGGTTTTTCAGTCAAGAATTTTCAGAAGCAGAACTGGCATGTTTGCTTAAAGTGTTTATCATCACCGCCATTTATCAATATAGCAACATAAACAAACCAAGAACAGTAACAAAAGAAGGATTTGGTATTTGCAGTCGCTCATATTAAGAAATTCAACCATGTTTTCCCTTGTACTTCACGAGTTAATCAGAAGCGCGGGTAAGATTCTAATCACTGCCACCAAACCACAATCCAAGATCCGAAGCAAAAACAGAGGAAAAAAGATGTGATGCGAATGTATCCGTTACTCTGACACAGGCTGCTCATCCACGCGTAGTGTCACGGCCTGCAACACTGAACGGCAGCGTGGATCTAGCACAGCATTGGGGCTTCCCTTCATCACAGCGGACCGAGGTCCGTCCGACAAGCCCGGGGTTAGCATCGTGCAGAAGAAAATTACTCATCGCCAAGAGAAGAACAAGCAAAAAGAAGGGGGCAGAGCAAACAAAAAGTGTACGAACGCAACAATAATATTGCCTACGGGAAGCCATGGCAATTGAAAAGATTTCTTGACGCGTCGATCCATCACAGAATTGGGTTTTCAATCATGAACTTTCAGAAGCAGAACTGGCATGTTTTTTTAACATGCAGAACTGGCATGTTAGATTGAAGTGTCTATCATCACCGACATGTACAAAAAAACATAATAAACAAAAAAGATCAGAAAGAAAAAGGGATTCAGTATTTGTAGCACATTTTTCCCGTAATTTGGTTGTGACAACCATGCATTTTTTGGTGCCTGTAGTGTTCTTTGCAGCCTGATCAGCATCTTACTGTAGCTTTCATTTGACTGCATAGACACAGGTTCAGGTGATACAGATTCAGTTTGTTACCAATTTTACATGTTAGTGCAGATACAGATCCATGAGTTATCTGCATTCTGTAACTTTTACCTGTTGTTTACATTTATCAACTTGCAGAGCACAAGAATTTGCAAGACATCAAACTGTTAAAATGAGAAATAAGTAGTAGTAGGAAGCGCCTGGGAGTTTATTGCATTGCATAGTGCAGGTCATTAAAATAGAGAATAATTATCATTCTGATTGAAGACCCTACTTATCACAAGATCGTGGTTTGAACTTTGTAAATGAAAAATTAAGTAAAGATTATAGTTAGAAAAAATACTGGACAAAATTAACGAGGGTCCGACATCCAAGGAAGGTATTAGCTCCCAAGCCCGGCAGGGCAAAAGCTCTTAGCGGCAAATGCTTTAGTTATGTCCCCAATATCAAATCAATGAAATGAAATAAGACAAAAAATATAGCTCCATCTGGAATTAAATCCATGGCTAAAACATTAATTTCATCATGTAGGGCTGTGGGAATAAAGACAAGCTGAAATTACAAAACTCCAAGTCAAACAACTTCTTCCAGAAGAATTTACAATAACTCCTAGTACCATGAAAGGAAGTCAAACGACTGAGTTCCAGAAATTAACGCAATAAGATTACCCAATAGAAATCTCTTGGTTATAAAACCATGCCATAAAGATGTTCCAAGCGTCATTTCACTTACAAGTTCAATGGCTGCACCGTTACTGCATTAGCTACTAATTCGTGCTACTAGAGTCCAGCAAATTCGATTACTTTAAACAATTCATATCCAATTCAATTCATGGCATTTGTTTCTGAGTCAGGTTTGAAGTTCACAATATGGTCTAAGTAACAAGACGCAGCAACACCTATGATGCAAGGAATCATTGACTTACATCACGATATCTTTTTCTTCCTCATTCTTATTTTGGTTTTCGTATCACGGATGTTGGTTCGCGCTTTATGGCATTTCAACGAGCAAACTAATCCAATCCCACAAAGGATTGTTCATGGAACTACTATCGAAATTATTCGGACCATATTTCCAAGTGTCATTCTTTTGTTCATTGCTATACCATCGTTTGCTTGTTTCTCCAGAGTAGCAGTTGTTGCAAGGATGCAGTGAAGATTTGTGAAATTTCGTGCCGTTATTTAACTCCCATCTCGTAGGATCAAGAGACGAAGCTGATGACAACACATGCTGTACCGAGATTTTCAGCCTCTTCCACAAATCAGAGGAACTTGCGAGAGGATAGTTAAACTCGGCAACAATCATAAACAAAGCCAGTGAAACAGAGAGCAACAACCAAAAGAAGGAATGAAGATTAGATTATGGCTCAGATCAGTATATAACAGGTTTTTCAGTCATGAATTGTCAGAAGCAGAACTGGCATGTTTGCTTGAAGTGTTTATCATCACCGCCATGTACAATCAATATCAAACCAAGAACAGTAAAAAAGGAAGGATTTGGTATTTACAGTGGCTCATATTAAGAAATTCAACCATGTTTTCCCTTGTACTTCATGAGTTAATCAGAAGCGCGGGTAAGATTCTAATCACTGCCACCAAAAAACCACCCAAGATCCGAAGCAAAAACAGATGTGACGTGAATGTATCCGTTACTCTGACACAGGCCGCTCATCCACGCGTAGTGTCGCGGCCTGCAACACTGAACGGCGGTGTGGATCTAGCACAGCATTGGGGCTTTCCTTCATCACAGCGGACCGAGGTCCGTCCGACAAGCCCGGGGTTAGCATCGTGCAGAACCAAGAAAATCACTCATCCGCGACAAGAGAAGAACAAGCAAGACGAAGGGAGAGAGAACAAAAAAAAATTGTACGCAAGCAACAATCATATTGCCTACTGGAAGCCATGGCAATTGAAACGATTTCTTGACGCGTCGATCTATCCCCTCCCCGAGAAGATTGGCGGCATGGGAGCCGCCAACTTATCAAGAATCGAGAGGGGAAAACGCAAGTAAGCAGGATTTCGATTTATAAAAAAAAGTAAGAAGCAAATCGCGGACGGGAAAAGAGAGGGCGAGAGGGAGAGGTAGGGGACGAAGATACAGCGGGGGCGGGGGCGGGGGCGGCGGCGGCGGCGCGGGCTGGGAACCCTAGGATGGTGGTGGGATTGGGCGATCGCTTCGGAGTTTATTTATAGCCTCCCTGGCGGCGAGTGGAAGGAGAGGCGTGGCGCGGCGTGGGAAAGGAGAAAACCTAGGAGGAGCTTTTGCGGGCCTCTTTGCGATGACCGTTTCAGGAGATGGGCTGGGTAGCAAAACTAGGCCCTGTGTAAGCCATGAGCGTGGGCCTGGAATTTCTTTTGTGTACGGTGCAATTTTGGCTAAAAAAATATGCCTAAAAATCCCCAAAAAAAGATGCCTAAAAAAGGCTAAAAAATATTATTGTGCGTGTGCATGGCTCGCTTTTCTTTCTTCCACATGAAGAAAGAAAAGGCGATCTCGCCAGCCGCCACGAGAGTTTTCTTCCGCCGATGACCTTGGTCGTTGGTGGTGAGGGTGATTGCCGGATCCACGTGTGTGGATTGTATAGTTTTAGGTTTTAGGCCTTGGTAGCTTAGGTTTTTGGGTTGTTTAATGTCTTGGCTTTAGCGGCGGCGATGGCGATGTTGAATAAAGAATCTTCAAATCCTTCCCTGACAAGGTGATCGGCCCTATGGTTGGAGATGGATTTGGAAAGAAGATTGATCAAGCAAGGATGGCGTGGCGGCAGCGGCGTCCTCGTTGTCGACTTATGACCTCGGGCTCCGTCATTGCGACTGTGTTTGCTTCAGCACCAGCGCGAATCTTGGGATGTGGTCCAGGAACGGATATAGATTATGGTCTGCATCAGGGGCATCTGGAAGATGGTGGATCCTGTGTTGGGTTTGTGTTTTGTGTTTGACAGGTATGGTTTTCTCCTCCGACGTATTGGTTGTGTGGGGGTCCAGATATGGAGTTCGATGGCGTGTATGGATGTGTTGCCTTGATCTGATTCGTTCAACGGCAATGGCTTCGCCTTTGATAAGCCATTCTAGAGGTCCCCAAAGCTGCATATAAGCGACGGAGCCGCGTCGAGCTCAAGTGAGGATGTGATCCGTCATTTTTTCCCTCTTTGGTGGCTGTTGTGATGGCGTCGGAGGCAAGTGACAGACGTTGTTGTCAAGCTTAGGGGATTCCTCGATCTTAATTGTATTTTTTCTTTTTGAATGGCGTTTCTTTGTGTAAAGTCTAGTATTTTGCTATATTTTCAGTTTTGTACATGGTTGGTATTATGATTTTTATCATATAAATGAGACATGTGTCACCATGCAAAAAAATGTGTTTTTAGAGAAAATCATTGTCACTTTATTAATTGTTCATAGCTCCCTCGGTAGCAATCTCCAAGCTAACACACCCAGGAGATACATGGAGCCGAGTTTTACAGAGAGATCTAATACAACCTTCCCTAACTAGGACATCTATGGCTTTATTCGCCGAACACCGCACCCAAGCAACCCTAAACTCCTCAAAAGAGTCCAGTAAACCTTTGATCTCCTCAACTGGTTGCCCATTAGTTGAGAGATCCTTTTGCACATTCTTGATCTTACTCACCGCTCCTAGAGAGTTCGTTTCGAGGACCACCTTCTGGATTTGTAGTTCTTGTGCTAGGATCAGAGCCATCTGGCACGCCAATAGCTCGGACACCTCTGCACCGTGAGTGGAGGGGGGAAATATTGTGTTACAATAAGCCTTTCATAGCATTCTCTCTAAAAACATATCGTATAATGACATGTTTTTAACCCAAAACTCCAGTCTGTTGTAACCATTATGAAATGTTACAGTCCGCTATAGGCTGCACCAAAAGAACTCGCCAGTTCAAGGATGGCGTTTTGGCACTTCGGGCATATTGCTCTCCATAACTATAGTTTCGTAGTTTGGCTTGGTGTTTGTGTCACTTACTTGCCTCCCACCCCCATCCCCCCTCCCACCCCTGCCCGGAAGGGGCCCTAACAGATTTGTTTTCCTTTGTGATGTAAAAGGAAAGTTAGTGAACCTGCAAATATCGACAAAACAACAAGTAGTATTGACCAAGGAAAACAACTCATGATAAAGACAAATATATGTTTTGACCAGAAAAGCCATATATTTCTTGCTGACATCGAATCCTTGTTTTGTCAATTGAGTCTTAGTAGCTACTTATGCTAACTTTTACAGTCGAATAATATTTCTAATGAAATGTGCACATTGGACCCTAACAATGACCATAACCGAGAGCCTCGTGCCATAAGGCTATAAGTGTACCCACAAAGAAAAAAAGGCTATAAGTGGTGTTTTTGGTTTGTTAGTTATAGAATCTTGGTTTGGCGATCAAGGATCTCTATAATGTTATGTGCCACACATTTAAGAAAACCCTTAAGGAACATTGAGTTTTTTTTGCAAGGAACTTCCTTGAGCCTCACAAAGCTTGCATGTACCTCGTATCGCATCCAATTTTGGTGCCTACGCAACAAGTTATTCAACATGCCCTTGATTAACGCATTAACACTATTCATGTATCTATATGTTCATACATGAGCCCTCTCTAAAACCTTTAGAATGTCATTATAAGTGTCACGCCCGGATAATCAAGCTACAGTAAACCTCTGCTAATGATGCCACGTTGCCTCGATTACTGTTGCTAACCTCGCGTTAAATCAAAAAGTTTCAAAATCAAATTTGAATTTTTGACAAACAATAAAAGTATTCAAATATAAAATATAAAATGTTCGGGTTGTGACCAATAATGCAAAGGTAATTATGGTGGAGAAGCCACATTTTTATAAAATAATTAAATGCACTAAGGTATTTAAGACAGTAGCTAAAATCAATAATGAAATGCCTTTTAAAAAAATTATAAAATATTAAACTATCTTATTTAGTTGCCCAAACTTAGGTGACAATAATATATTTATTTAGATTAAATTAGGGATTATTTTTATAATCTATAAAACTAAAATAAAGAGAGAAACTAGAAATAAAACAGAAAAAGAAAAATACAAAACAAATAAAAAAATAAAGAAAAGGGGCAAAGCCTCCCCTCCCTCACTGGGCCGAGTGGCCCATCTGGCCATCTAGGCCACCAGGAGGCCCACCCCATCCCGCGTTTAACCTCCAAAAACCCTAACCCCCTCCCCACTCGCTCCGACTCCCCCCACGCCGTCACTTCCCCCCTCCCAATCCGATCTGGATCGGGATCGTTCCCCGTCGCTAGACGCCCGACGTCGCCCTGCCTCTAACGTCGCTGGACCTCGCGGCCACCTCGCGGGACCTCCCTCGCCGGATCGCTCCGCCTCGACCATGCCTCCCCGTCAGACTTCCTCCCCGTCGTCGACGCCTCGCCGTCCTCCTCCTCGACACCACGCCGCAGCCGCTCGCCTCCCCATCGCCCGGTCGTCCCCGTCGTCCTCCCCACGCCCCGCTGCCCGTGCCCTACGAAACCCCCGCGAGGCCCCCTCCTTCCTCCTTTCCCCGCGGTCACCACCGCTCGCTCGCCCCGCACCGCTGCTGCATCGTCGGTGCTGCTCCGCTGCGGCCACCGCACTCAGCCCCGTCCACCCGCAGCGCACACCTGCCCGCACACACGCCCGCTCGGCCCCGCCTCCCTCGCCGGCGCTCGCCGCGGCCCCGTGCACGCTCTTGCTCCGGCCCTTCCTGCTGCCGTAGTCCGCCGCGGCCTCGTCGCCCCTCGCCACCCACTACGTCGCTCGCGGTCGCCCGCAGCTACGACCGCGCCCGCTACGGCTACTCGCCGCTCGTCCGCGCGTGCGCCCCGCCTCATCAGCGCTGTTGTGGCCTCGCCGGCCCGCGCCACCGCATCCCCTGCTCCGCCCGTGGCGCTCGCTGCCGCCTAGTGCGCGCATGCCAGCGCCCGACTCCGCTCGCCCTCCCCCTGCCACCACCTCCACCATTGCTGCCCAGCACCGCCGCCGCCCCGCGCCGGTGCTTCCCTGCTGCAGCTCTCTGCGGTGGCCGCCAGCGCCCCGTTGCCCCCGCTAGTCCCGTCCCGCGGCAGACCTGGGCGAGCGCCCTAGTGGGCTGGCGCCCGTCGCCCGTCTCAGCCCGAACCCGCGCGCCCGCTAAGGCCCCCAGGCCTATGACAGCCGGGGCCCAGCCCTAGAACGTTTTTTTAAAAAGAAACTTTTAAAAAAATAATTTTAAAAATAAATAAATGAAATTGTTAATTAATTAATTAATTGTGTTTAATTAACCTAATAACTAATCAACCTAATTAACTAAACAGCCTATGACAGTAGGGACCCACTTGTCAATTTGACCAGTCAATGGTCAATACCGACTGGGTTGTTAACTTTGACTGGCCCCACCAGCCAGTCTCTATTGACTGGGCAGTTGACCAAGTCAACTGGGCCTACTGGTCAGCCACACAAGCCCTTCTGTGGGTACATATCTGTGTACCCATAGCAATTTAACATTTAATTTCTGAATTAAAACAATTTAGAAAATGATTTAAAACTTAAAAAAACATATAAAATAATCTGCAACTCGGATGGAAATACTTTGTACATGAAAGTTGCTGAGAATGACGAGACGAATCCCGAATACGCAGCCCGTTCGTTCGCCACACATCCCTAGCATAGCGAACATGCAACTTTCCCCCTCCAGTTCATCTGTCCGAAAATGTGAAACACCGGGGATACTTTCCGGATGTCCCCCCCCTTGTCGGTATCACCTCCTACCGCGTTAGGGCACACCTAGCACCATTACTTGCCATGTCATGCATTGATACGTCCATTTTGCATCATGCTTTTATATCGATATTTATTGCATTATGGGCTGTTATTACATATTATGTCACAATACTTATGCCTATTCTCTCTTATTTTACAAGGTTTACATAAAGAGGGAGAATGCCGGCAGCTGGGATTCTAGGCTGGAAAATGAGCAAATATTAGAGACCTATTCTGCACAGCTCCAAAAGTCCTGAAACTTCACGGAAGACGTTTTCAGAATATATAAAAAATACTCAGCGGAAGAAGTTCATCAGGGGGCCACACCCTGCCCACGAGGGTGGGGGCACACCCTACCCCCCTGGGCACGCCCCCTACCTCGTGGCCCCCTGGTGGCTCTCCGGTGGCCATCTTCTTCTATATGAAGTCTTTCGATGGGAAAAAATAAAAAGCCATCTTCTCGCACGAAACTCCGCCGCCACGAGGCGAAACCTTGGCGGAACCAATCTAGGGCTCTGGCGGAGCTGTTCTGCCGGGGAAACTTCCCTCCTGGAGGGGGAAATCATCGCCATCGTCGTCACCAACGCTCCTCTCATCGGGAGAGGGCAATCTCCATCAACATCTTCATTAGCACCATCTCCTCTCAAAACCCTAGTTCATCTCTTGTATCCAATTCTTGTCTCCAAGTCCGGGATTGGTGCTAGTAGGTTGCTAGTAGTGTTAATTACTCCTTGTAGTTGATGCTAGTTGGTTTATTTGGTGGAAGATCATATGTTTAGATCCTATATGCATATTAATAGCCCTCTGATTATGAACATGTTTATGCTTTCTGAGTAGTTACGTTTGTTCCTGAGGACATGAGAGAAGTCTTGCTATTAGTAGTCATGTTAATTTGGTATTCGTTCGATATTTTGATGAAATGTATGTTGTCTCTCCTCTAGTGGTGTTATGTGAACATCGACTACATGACACTTCACCATTATTTGGGCCTAGAGGAAGGCATTGGGAAGTAATAAGTAGATGATGGGTTGCTAGAGTGACAGAAGCTTAAACCCTAGTTTATGCGTTGCTTCGTAAGGGGCTGATTTGGATCAATATGTTTCATGGTATGGTTACGTTTACCTTAATACTTTTGTTGTAGTTGTGGATGCTTGCAATAGAGGTTAATCATAAGTGGGATGCTTGTCCAAGTAAGGACAGTACCCAAGCACCGGTCCACCCACATATCAGATTATCAAAGTACCGAACGCGAATCTTATGAACGTGATGAAAACTAGCTTGACGATATTCCCATGTGTCCTCGGGAGCGCTTTTCTCTATATAAGAGTTTGCCCAGGCTTGTCCTTTGCTACAAAAAGGATTGGGCCACCTTGCTGCACTTTATTTACTTTTGTTACTTGTTGCTCGTTACAAATTATCCTATCACAAAACTATCTGTTACCACTTATTTCAGTACTTGCAGAGAATACCTTGCTGGAAACCGCTTATCATTTCCTTCTGCTCCTCGTTGGGTTCGACACTCTTACTTATCGAAAGGACTACGATAGATCCCCTATACTTGTGGCTCATCAAGACTCTTTTTTGGCACCGTTGCCGGGGAGTGAAGCGCCTTTGGTAGGTGGAATTTGGTAAGGAAAAATTTATATAGTGTGCTGAAATTTACTGCCACTTGTTATTATGGAAAGTAATCCTCTGAGGGGCTTGTTCGGGGTATCTTCACCCCGACCAGTAGAGCAAAGAGTTGCTCCTCAACATACTGAACCTACTGAAAATGAAAATGTCTGCTTTGAAATTCCTTCGGGTATGATAGAAAAACTGTTGGGGAACGTAGTAATTTCGAAAATTTTCCTACGCACACGCAAGATCATGGTGATCCACAGCAACGAGAGGGGAGAGTGTTGTCTACGTACCAACGCAGACCGACTGCGGAAGCGATCACACAACGTAGAGGAAGTAGTCGTACGTCTTCTTCCCGATCCGACCGATCCAAGCACCGTTACTCCGGCACCTCCGAGTTCTTAGCACACGTTCAGCTCGATGACGATCCTCGGGCTCCGATCCAGCAAAGCGTCGAGGAAGAGTTCCGTCAGCACGACGGCGTGGTGACGATCTTGATGTACTGGCTTCGCCTAAGCACTACAACGGTATGATCGAGGTGGAATTTGGTGGCAGGGGGCACCGCACACGGCTAAGGAACGATCTCAAGGATCAACTTGTGTGTCTTGGGGTGTCCCCTGCCCCCGTATATAAAGGTTGGAGGGAGGGGGGCTGGCCGGCCAGAGAGAGGGAGGCGCAGGGGGAGTCCTACTCCTACCGGGAGTAGGACTCCCCCCTCCAATCCTATTCCAACTAGGACTCTCAAGGGGGAAAGGAGAGAGAGGGGGGTCCGGCCCCTTCTCCTAGTCCTACTAGGACTTGGGGAAGGGGGGGGGGCGGCCAGCTGTGGGCTGCCCCTTTTCTCTTTTCCACTAAGGCCCAATAGGCCCATTAGTCTCCCGGGGGGTTCCGGTAACCCTCCCGGTATTCCGGTAAAATCCTGATTTCACCCGGAACACTTCCTATGTCCAAACATAGGCTTCCAATATATCAATCTTTACGTCTCGACCATTTCGAGACTCCTCGTCATGTCTGTGATCTCATCCGGGACTCCGAACAACCTTCGGTACATCAAAATGCATAAACTCATAATAACTGTCATCGTAACGTTAAGCGTGCGGACCCTACGGTTCGAGAACAATGTAGACATGACCGAGACACGTCTCCGGTCAATAACCAATAGCGGGACCTGGATGCCCATATTGGCTCCTACATTTTCTACGAAGATCTTTATCGGTTAGACCGCATAACAACATACGTTGTTCCCTTTGTCATCGGTATGTTACTTGCCCGAGATTCGATCGTCGGTATCCAATACCTAGTTCAATCTCGTTACCGGCAAGTCTCTTTACTCGTTCCGTAATACATCATCTCACAACTAACATATTAGTTGCAGTGCTTGGAAGGCTTATGTGATGTGCATTACCGAGAGGGCCCAGAGATACCTCTCCGATAATCGGAGTGACAAACCCTAATCTCGAAATACGCCAACCCAACATCTACCATTGGAGACACCTGTAGTACTCCTTTATAATCACCCAGTTACGTTGTGACGTTTGGTAGTACCCAAAGTGTTCCTCCGGTAAACGGGAGTTGCATAATCTCATAGTTATAGGAACATGTATAAGTCATGAAGAAAGCAATAGCAACATACTAAACGATCGGGTGCTAAGCTAATGGAATGGGTCATGTCAATCAGATCATTCTACTAATGATGTGACCTCGTTAATCAAATAACAACTCTTTGTTCATGGTTAGGAAACATAACCATCTTTGATTAACGAGCTAGTCAAGTAGAGGCATACTAGTGACACTCTGTTGGTCTATGTATTCACACATGTATTATGTTTCCGGTTAATACAATTCTAGCATGAATAATAAACATTTATCATGATATAAGGAAATAAATAATAACTTTATTATTGCCTCTAGGGCATATTTCCTTCAAAAACTGCTAGCTAATCCCTTTTTAGGAGATGGAACAAAACAT
This sequence comes from Triticum monococcum, assembly GCA_034509565.1. Lineage (NCBI taxonomy): Eukaryota > Viridiplantae > Streptophyta > Magnoliopsida > Poales > Poaceae > Triticum > Triticum monococcum. The sequence goes on from CM067847.1 coordinate 707,532,187, forward strand.
CCTGATGAGCATCTATAATATGTGGATGAAGTTTGTGGATTATTTAAGCTTGCAGGTGTACCCGAAGATGTTGTTAAGAAGAAGGTCTTCCCTTTATCTTTGAAGGGAGATGCATCGACATGGTATAGGCTATGTGATGGTATGGGGTCTTGGAATTACAAACGATTGAAATTGGAATTTCATCAGAAGTTTTATCCTATGCATCTTGTTCATCGTGATCGCAATTATATATATATAATTTTTGGCCTCGCGAAGGAGAAAGCATCGCTCAAGCTTGGGGGAGGCTTAAATCAATGTTATATTCATGCCCCAATCATGAGCTCTCAAGAGAAATGATTATTCAAAATTTTTATGCTCGGCTTTCTGATAGCAATCGCACCATGCTTGATACTTCTTGTGCTGGCTCTTTTATGATGAAGACTATTGAATTCAAATGGAATTTATTGGAAAGAATTAAACGCAACTCTGAAGATTGGGACCTCGACAAAGGTAAGGAGTCTGGTATGAAACCTAGGTTTGATTGTGTTAAATCTTTTATGGATACCGATGTTTTTCGTAAATTTAGCACTAAATATGGACTTGACTCTGAGATAGTAGCTTCTTTCTGTGAATCTTTTGCTACTTATGTTGATCTCCCCAAGGAGAAGCGGTTTAAATATCATCCTCCCATAGAAGTAAAAGTAGCTGCACCTATTAAAGTTGAAGAAAAGATTGTCACTTATAATGATCCTATTGTTCCTACTGCTTATGTTGAGAAACCACTGAGGGAGTCCTGGATTAGGGGGTGTTCGGATAGCCGGACTATACCTTCAGCCGTACTCCTGGACTATGAAGATACAAGATTGAAGACTTCGTTCCGTGTCCGGATGGGACTTTCCTTGGCGTGGAAGGCAAGCTTGGCGATGCGGATATTCAAGATCTCCTACCATTGTAACCGACTCTATGTAACCCTAACCCTATACGGTGTCTATATAAACCAGAGGGTTGTAGTCCGTAGGACAGAATCAACTCCGTACACAACAATCATACCATAGGCTAGCTTCTAGGGTTTAGCCTCCTTGATCTCGTGGTAGATCTACTCTTGTACTACCCATATCATCAATATTAATCAAGCAGGAGTAGCGTTTTACCTCCATCGAGAGGGCCCGAACCTGGGTAAAACAAAGTGTCCCCAGTCTCCTATTAGCATCCGGCCTAGATGCACAGTTCGGGACCCCCTACCCGAGATCTGCCGGTTTTGACACCGACATTGGTGCTTTCATTGAGAGTTCCTCTGTGTCGTCGCCTTTAGGCCCGATGGCTCCTTCGATCTTCAACAACGATGCGGTCCAGGGTGAGACTTTTCTCCCCGGACAGATCTTCGTCTTCGGCGGCTTCGCACTGCGGGCCAATTCGCTTGGCCACCTTGAGCAGATCGAAAGCTACGCCCCTGGCCATCAGGTCAGGTTTGGAATCCTAAACTACACGGCTGACACCCGCGGGGACTTGATCTTTGACGGATTCGAGCCACAGCCAAGCGGTGCCGCACTGTCTCGACGGACATGATATAGCTCTGCTGCCGAACAGCGCCTTGGAGGCCGCACACGCATCGGTTTCGACCATTGATTCGAAACCTACTGCACCGATCGAGGATCAGCGGTTGGACGCTGCCTCAGGGGCTGTGATCTCAGAGGCGATCGAGCCGAACTCCAGTCCCGCACTCCGCATGGCCTGTGACTCCGAGGAGCCGGATTCCTCTTCGAACTCCGAGCCTCCCGCACCCCTGCCAATCGAATCCGGTTGGGCGCCGGTAATGGAGTTCACCACCGCGGACATCTTTCAGCATTCGCCTTTTGGTGACATCCTGAATTCTCTTAAGTCTCTCTCTTTATCAGGAGAGCCCTGGCCGAACTACGGTCAGCAAGGGTGGGATACGGACGGTGAGGAAATTCAAAACCCACCCACCACCCACTTTGTCGCCACTATCGACGATTTAGCCGACATACTTGACTTCGGCTCCGAAGACATCGACGGCATGGACGACGAATAGGAGACGAACAGGAACCAACACCTGTAGGGCGCTGGAATGCCACCTCGCCATATGACATATACATGGTGGATACTCCAAAAGACGGAGATGGCGATGGAACAATGGGGGATGACGCCCCCAAGAAACAGCCAAAGCGCCGGCGTTAGCGGTGCCGCTCTAAATCCCGCCAAAGCAAAAACGGTGATTCCGGCACGGGAGATAATACTACCTCGGCTAGCGCCGAAGAACACCCACCCCAGCAAGATTCGGCACAGGAAGATGGAGAAGCCAGCCCTCATGAGAGAGCGGCAGACCGAGAGGTCGAGGATGATAACTATAAGCCTCCCTCCGAAGATGAGGCAAGCCTCGATGACGAACAAGAGCGTTTTAGACGCAGGCTTTTAGCCACGGCAAGCAGCCTCAAGAAAAAGCAGCAACAGCTTAAAGCTGCCCAAGATTTGCTAGCTGACAAATGGACTGAAGTCCTTGCGGCCGAAGAGTATGAACTCGAACGCCCCTCCAAGAGTTACCCGAAGCGCAGGCCGCTACCCCGATCAAAGGAGGAAGCACCTACATCACCTGTGCAGGACATGGCAGACCGGCCACCTCGTGGCCGCGACAGAGAGGCCTCTCAGCCCTCCACCCAAGCCATGCCCCGACGCCGCACAACTAAGGCACGGGAAAATGCGCCCGACCTGCGAGACATACTGGAGGACAAGGCAAGACAGACACGACCGATCTACGGATCGCGCAGGCGCCCTACAGCATGTGACAATGATCTTCACGCCGGATACAACAAATCCGGCCGGGCCGAACACAACAGACATAGCTCTTCCGAGCTGCGTCGTGATATAGCCCAGTACAGAGGCGCCGCACACCCGCTATGCTTCACGAATGAAGTAATGGATCATAAAATCCCAGAGGGCTTTAAACCCGTAAACATCGAATCATACGATGGCACCACAGACCCGGCGGTATGGATTGAGGATTATCTCCTTCCACTAGTAGAAAAAGGGCCTACAGTCCCGGTTCATAAGGGCCTTTAGTCCCGGTTCCTGAACCGGGACTAAAGTGTCGGTACTAATACCTCCCTCCTTTAGTCCCGGTTCAATCCAGAACCGGGACTAAAGCCCCTCCACGTGGGCAGTGCGCAGAGCCCAGGCAGGAGACCCTTTGGTCCCGGTTGGTGGCACCAACCGGGACCAATAGGCATCCACGCGTCAGCATTTTTGTGGCTGGGGTTTTAGTTTTTTTTGAAAGGGGGGGAGGGTTGGGGGTTTTGGGGGGTTAATTTAGGTGTTTCATATATTGTGTTAGCTAGCTATAATTAATATAGAGAAGTGTCCTCTCTTATGTTCGTGCTTGGTCGACGCTACGTACTATACATACGTATAGAGAGGACTAGACACGCTGGCTAGCTAGTAAGCAAACGAAGGAAAAAGAAGATCGTCATGAACATATATGCATACCGAGAGAAGTGATATCGACCACCTTTCCTACTCCGAGAGATTGGTCGAACAACAAGTTCTCGTATATCTATCTGACACTACCGGCTACATATATACAGTAATTATCTCTTACAAATATAATCATACGGACTCAGGTTTAACATAGAATTCTCCGTCTTCAGGGATCACGTGGTCAAGAAAGAATGCCGCCAATTCCTCTTGAATTCCTCGCATGCGAGCTGGTGCTAGGAGTTCATCCCGCTTCCGAAACATCTCATTTAAAGAAGGGGGTCAATACATATATATATGAATGAATGAAACTCAACACAAATGATGGTAATAAAATAAAATTGTGAATGTTGTTATTTACGTACTTCATATTGTTCCTCAGTGTAGCCCCGCTCACAGGTCGTGTGGCGGATGGACTCGCAAACATAGTATCCACAGCAATCATTCCCTTGTTCCTGCCACAACCACTTTACAAGAAATAGAGGTTAATCAAACTGATAAGAAAGAATGCCAAATGGTATTGATGAAACTAGCGCTTGAATGACTAGTAGATGCGCTTAAAATGCTACTATAGCTACTACTTACTTTCGGGTGTCTAAATTGCAGCTCCTTCGGCAGTCCCGGAGCTTTTCTGGTGAATTTTCTCCAAACCCTGCCGGACAAAGAAAACAATTACTTGATATATCAGGAAATGAACAAAGTTGCTGATATGGTGGATAATGATCGATTTAACTTACTTCTCGAGTATTTGAGTCATGTCTGCATAGTCCTTGGGATCTTTTCGTCTTGAGTCTAAGACGGTTACTAGTCCCTGCTCAAGCTTAATATGTAGGAGAATATAGTGGTAACTGCACACGCATGCATAACTCATCAATTACATTACTATAACCTTGACTAATATATAAGGGAAACCGAATACGCACAAGACAGTAAGACTCACTTGAAGTTGTAAGGAAAGAGTATTATATCTTTGTTTTGATTTATTATCAACGATTGTAGCATGCTGGCCTCGGTTTCTGCGGCATGAAATTTAACCTGAGTTGCATCTATGAGATATGTGTTAATGAACCCAATATCACCGACTTGTCTTTTCTTCAATTCGACAATCTTCAATCTGCATAATATAGTGAGGATGACTATAAATACATGCAATGAAAGAGCTAAGCTATATAGAGAAACTTAATGACAGAAGTAGTACTACTTACAGACAGTAGCAGGCGACCGTTGTTTTATCGAGGGCCAATTGATTGAAAAACTGATAGAACTCCTCAAATGGAACAGGCAACAGATCAATTCCAACGAGGTCATGCTCCTTTTTAACTCTCACATACAAAGTACTCCTCCCCCCAGAGTCTCTGCAGATTTTCAAGTACCAATCATGCAATCTTCGCATCATCGTTGATAGAGATCTTTCATCTTTGACGAGAGGCTTCCCGTACTCGTATCTTTGCATCTGCATGTCCATGGGTTCATAATGTACTTCATCGGGCAGGTAATCTGCAAGATTATTATAACCGGGCACCATCCTCGGATCATTAGCGACATTGTGGCTAGGCACCTTGAGCGGGGGGCATGATTGCTTCGCTTGTTTGCCGAGCTGGGCAATTTGTTTCCCAGCTCGTCGTTTTTTCAGCCTTTCATCACTGACAGTACTTCCCGACCGCTCCGCTTCGGCAAATTCCTTTCCAATAATGCGGTCATAGTTTCCTTTCGGCGGATCAGACTTTGGTGGTTTTGTCAGGGCAACCAGAGTGCGCTTCACTTTCACCCGATCTACCTTCTCCTCCGGAGGTGGATGTTTCTTTGCTTTCACCCCTTCAAAGAATTTCCTCACTTCTTCTCGCGCGATCTCGGCGTTCTCCTCCTGGGTCCTCTCGTATGGTAACTTCTCTGGAGTCTTCAGAGAAGGACCGAATCTGTATGTCCTCCCGCCTCTGGTTGTACTGCTAGACGCCGACCGAGCAGACGAAGCGGTTGTCTTCTTTACTTGCTTAAGAGGCGGAGGAGAAGGACTACGACCCGCCGGAGCAGCTGGAGCGGCGGCAGGTCTCTTCTGCCCTTGCTGACGAGGCGGAGAAGGAGGAGGTTGGCTGCTCGGGCGCGTCGGCGCAGGCGGAGACGGAGGCGGAGTGCCGCCACGCGCCGGAGAAGGAGCCGACCGAGGGCCCTGATCGTCACTCGCCGGAGGAGGAGGCGGTGGAGGAGGCGGAGTGCCCTGACTCGCCGGAGGAGGAGGAGGAGGCGGAGGCGTCCAGTTCGGAAGGTTGATGAGGTCCTTCCGCCATAGGCATGGAGTCTTCAGAGCAGACCCCAGCCGAGTCTCCCCTTCACCGGTAGGGTGGTCAAGCTGGAGGTCCTCAAATCCCTCCGTTATCTCATCCACCATCACCCTAGCATATCCTTCTGGAATCGGCCGGCAGTGAAAAGTTGCATCGGGTTCAGTAGGATAAACAGAGCCAACAGCCGCCTTGACCTTCAAATTCATCCATTGCGTCATAAGGTGGCAATTTTGAGACTCCGTTATAGCATCCACAGGATAGCTGGCAGGAGCCGTCAAGGCATGCTGCAGCTGAAGCAACTCAGTGGAAGCCACGCTGCTTCTGCGCTGAGATGGCGGGGTAGCTTCGGGGGAGGCTTCGGTAGTACGTTTGCTGCGATTTGCTTCTCGTTCCTCTATCGCTTGTACCCTTGCGTGCAGTGCCTGCAGTTCGGTCTGCTGCACTTTTTTCCTCCTCTCATGGGATTTGTAACCGCCTGCGTCCGGAAACCCAACCTTCCACGGAACGGAGCCTGGCGTGCCTCGTGTCCGTCCAGGGTGCTCAGGATTCCCGAGGGCCATTGTGAGCTCGTCGTGCTCTCTGTCTGGAAAGAACGTCCCTTCCTGCGCTGCGTCGATATAGTGCTTAAGCTTACTGACTGGTATGTCCATTTGTTCGTTCGTCCAAATGCATTTCCCTGTTTCAGGGTCCAAGGTTCCGCCAGCCCCGAAGAACCAAGTCCGGCAACGGTCTGGCCAGTTATTTGTCTCTGGTTCGATCCCTTTATGAACCAGATCATTCTCAACCTTGGACCACTTAGGCCGGGCTACGAGGTAGCCACTTGACCCCGTGCGATGGTGAAGCTTCTTCTTCGCGGCATTTTGCTTGTTTGTCGCCGACATCTTCTTACTCTTTTCCGATGTCTTGTAGGCCACAAATGCGGGCCAGTGATCTCTGATCTTCTCATATTTGCCCTTGAATTCTGGTGTCTCTTTTTTATCGACAAACCTATTCAGCTCTTTCTTCCACCTCCTGAATAGATCTGCCATCCTCTTCAGAGCAAAAGACTTGATTAATTTCTCTTTAATTGGGTTCTCTGGATTATCCTCTGGCGGTAGGGTGAAATTTGACTTCAGCTCAGTCCAAAGATCATTTTTCTGCATATCATTGACATAAGACACCTCAGGGTCTTCTGTAGCCGGCTTAAACCATTGCTGGATGCTTATCGGGATCTTGTCCCTAACCAGAACCCCGCACTGAGCAACAAATGCACTCTTTGTCCAGAGGGGTTCAATAGGTTGGCCGTCGGGCGCGATTGCTGTGATCTCAAGCTTTTCATCCGAGCTCAACTTTTTCTTCGGGCCTCGTCTCTTTACCGAAGTTGTGCTCAATCCGGAGGGCTAGAAAAAAGAACAAAGACTTAATTAATATGTGTACATACCAAAACAATGAATGCATCAATCAGCTAGTCAGCATAGGCTTAACTAATATATATACCTGGCCGGACTCGGTTCGGTCACCGGAGCCGTCATCACGGTCTCCTTCTTGCACCGGCATTGGGTCACCGGCGCCGTCCTCATGTTCTTCTTCTTGCACCGGCATTAGGTCACCGTAGCCAGCTTGTTCACCCTCTCCTTCCAGACCATCGATATCGTTGAGATAGTACGAGACGGCATCACTTCCTTGTGCGATTATCTCCCTCAACAACGCTTCTTTTGTTGCTTTGTCTAGGGCGGTGTCCATAGTTTCTACAAATATTTACAACATGACAATTATTATTCAAACATGACAGATGGATATATTAGTGCCACACGTAGAACTAGCTACCTAATCATAGTAAGCTATCGGGAGGGGGTATATATCGACAACGACGACACTACATCTATATATGTCCCTCGACGACCCTCGTTCCCGATAAAAAAAGAGGAAGAAGAAGAAAAAAAAGAGGAGAAGAAAGAATAGAGGAGAAGAACTCCTCTATTCTTTCTTCTCCTCTTTTTTCTTCTTCTTTTTTTATCCTCTTCTTCCTCTCATGTTCGAGAGGATCGCCTTGGGGTCGGGAGGTTGCCTAGTGTCAAAGGATTCAACAAAACCATGTCTTCATCATTAGGCGAAAGTAACATGTGCATGATGGTAGGAAGCTCTTCAAAGTTGTTCTGGAACAGAGTCCTAGATAGGATAATTCGCTTTTTGGTACAAAGTTCAGCAAGAGCCTTCCGAATATCGCTATTTGGAAGGCCTTTGCTGAATTTGTACCAAAAGGCGGATTATTCTATCCGGGACTCCATTCCAGAATAACTTTGCAGAACTTTGTACCAACATGCCCTGGTTACTTCCGGCTAATGATGAAGGCATGGATTTCTTCAATACTTTGACACTAGGAAACCTCTCTCGACCCCTCGGCGATTCTTGACCCCTCGAACCCTCAACGACCCTGAAACCCTCGACCCTTGACCCCTTAACGACCCTCGACCCTCTACCCTAGTTCCCGACCCTCGACCAATAGAGGAGAAGAAGAAAGGAATAGCTAGAGGGGAAGATCGAAGAAAAAAAAGAAGAAACAAAAGAGGAGAAGAAGAAAGGAATAGTGGAGAAGAAGAGAAAATAGAATATATTCTATTTTCTCTTCTTCTCCACTATTCCTTTCTTCTTCTCCTCTTCTTTTTCTTCTGTTTTCTTCTTCTTATTTATTTCTCCTCTTATTTTCGGTAGAGGAAACCCTAAATAGCTAGCAAGTATCGTGGGTGTGAGATACATGTGGCCTTCGGTGTCGGACACTACATCCACGTCCCACAAGTGACGTGGGCGTCGAAACCCGCGCCACTTGTGGGATGTGGATGTAGTGTCCGACACCGACGGTACATGTATCTCACACCGACGATACTTTCTATTTAGGGTTTCTCGACCCTCGACCCTCGACCCCTAGGCGACCGTCGATTCCTCTCTTTTTTTTTCCTCTTCTTTTTTATCCTCTTCTTCCTCTACCGCTCGGCGACCCTCGATGACCCTCGTTCCCGATAAAAAAAAGAGGAAGAAGAAGAAAAAAAAGAGGAGAAGAAAGAATAGAGGAGATCTTCTCCTCTATTCTTTCTTCTCCTCTTTTTTCTTTTCTTATTCCTCTTCTTTTTTTATCCTCTTCCTCCTCTCATGTTCGACGACCCTCGACCCCTCGGCGACCCTAGACCCCCTCTCGACCCCCTCTTCTTCTCCCTCTTCTTCCCCTTCTTCCCCGCCTAAAATGACCTAAAATTCACTAAAGTTATCGATGACCCTCTTCTCCCCTCTTCTTCTCCTTTCTTACACATATACATTATAGCCACATACACATATATGAACAGAAAAAATAGACATATACATCGTTCACATACACATATACATTTTATGAACAGAAAAAATCCTAGTTTTTCTAAAAAACAGAAAAAATAGAAAAAATCCTAATTGTTCACATACACATATACACATATATGAACAGAAAAAATAGACATATACATTAGAAAAAAAATATACATATACATTGTTCACATACACATATACATTTTATGAACAGAAAAAATCCTAATTTTTCTAAAAAACAGAAAAAAATCTATGAACACATTAAGGAAGGAAGGAGAGGATGGGGCGGTAGCTAGCTACCTCTCCCGGAGGGACCGGGAGGAGACGCGGGCGGCCGGGGTCGGGGTCGGCGAGGGCGAGGGCGACGGCGGGGCGCGCTCGACGGCGGCAGACGGCGGAGCTCGGGGCGCGCGGGGCAGGAGCTCGGGGGCTCGGGGACGGCGGAGCTCGAGGGCGAGGGCGAGGGCGACGGCGGGGCGGCTCGGGGTCGGCGACGGCGAGCACGGGGCACGGGCGCGGGGCGACGGCGACGGCGAGCACGGGGCAGGGGCGCGGGGTGACAGCGAGCACGGGCAGGGGCGCGGGGCGTCGTCGGGGATGGGAACTGGCGATGAAATCTGAAAAAACGCCAAGTCTTTGCTTATATAGAAAAGGCATTGGTCACGGTTCGTGGCACCAACCGTGACCAATGCCCCCTTTTAGTCCCGGTTGGTTCCACGAACCGGGACCAAAGGCCAATTTTCGGCAGCCCAAAAGGCCTTTTGGTCCCGGTTGGTGGCACCAACCGGGACTAAAGGGGGGCATTGGTCACGGTTGGTGCCACGAACCGTGACCAATGCCCCCTTTAGTCCCGGTTAGTGCCACCAACCGGGACCAATGCCCTTGTGCTGCCCGCGCCCAAAAGTTTAGTCCCACATCGCTAGTTGAGAGGGCTCGGGAGTGGTTTATAAGCGCTGCTGCGCCCACCCTCCTGAGCTCCTCTCAACTGCAGGCTTTCGGGCCTAACCTGTCATTGCAATGCCTGTGGGCCTACTGGGCCTGCTGCGTGCCTGAATCCTGGCCCATGTAGGGTTTCTAGTCGTATTCAGGCCGTGGAGGCCCAGTAGGTGGCATTTTTTTCTTTTTTATTTCTACATTTTTTGGTTTTTTATTTTTTGCTTTTAGGTCACAAAAATTATAAACTTTCTATTAGTGCCATTAGTTTTAAATTTTAAATAGTTTAAATTTGAATTTTTAAAAATTTGTGTGAATCACTAGTTTATGAATAACTTTACTATAAAATTAGAATTTTTTCTATTTATTTTTTATTTCTACTTAAAACTAAATACTTACAGTTTTTTAGTGATTTCTTTTTGCTTTTAGGTCACAAAAATTATAAACTTTCTGTTAGTGCCATTAGTTTTAAATTTTAAATAGTTTAAATTTGAATTTTTAAAAATTTGAAGAATATTATAGTTTTATTTTAGTTTAATTACTTACAGTTTTTTAGTGATACTTATAGTTTTATTTTACTTATAATTTTTTTTGTTTTCTTCTTTTGTTTTATTTTTTGCTTTTTATTTTTTTATTTGTACTCTATGTATGTGAATCACTAGTTTATGAATAACTTTACTATGAAGTTAGATTTTTGAGTGATTCTTTTTCCTGCTACTTAATATTACAGTGTTTTATCATTATACTCTATTTGGTAATTTTAGGTTATTTTTAATATCTGTTTTAATCAAAAACAAATTTTGTTATTTTTTTGCTATTAAATTCTTTTTGCTATTAATGTGTTGAACAAAAAATACTTTCTAAATTTAAGTTGCATAAATTTTATATAAGTTTAGTTTCAAAAATACTAGAGGTTTATAAAAACTTTTTAATTGATTCCTTTTGCTTTTTTGAGCTATAAGACCCTGAAATTGAAAAGCATTTCAAATGAACTCCGAAAAGGTTGAAAGTTGGCATGGTATCATCATTTCACCCACATAGCATGTGCAACAAAGTTGATATGGTTACGGCAAAAACTGGATGCACTTCGTGTACAAAACGGACAATCTCTTTCGAAGTATCAGGGTTTCGGACGAAAGATCATCTGTTACAAAGGGATTTCATTTTCTTGAACTTATTTGAACTCCATATTTTTTCTGTGTTCAAAATGCACCATTCAAAGACACATCATCAATTTTCAACCCTTTCCGACTTCATTTGTTATTTTTCATGCATTTATTGATTTTTTTGAGCTATAAGACCCTGAAATTGAAAAGCATTTCAAATGAACTCCGAAAAGGTTGAAAGTTGGCATGGTATCATCATTTCACCCACATAGCATGTGCAACAAAGTTGAGATGGTTACGGCAAAAACTGGATGCACTTCGTGTACAAAACGGACAATCTCTTTCGAAGTATCAGGGTTTCGGATGAAAGATCATCTGTTACAAAGGGATTTCATTTTCTTGAACTTATTTGAACTCCATATTTTTTCTGTGTTCAAAATGCACCATTCAAAGACACATCATCAATTTTCAACCCTTTCTGACTTCATTTGTTATTTTTCATGCATTTATTGATTTTTTGAGCTATAAGACCCTGAAATTGAAAAGCATTTCAAATGAACTCCGAAAAGGTTGAAAGTTGGCATGGTATCATCATTTCACCCACATAGCATGTGCAACAAAGTTGAGATGGTTACGGAAAAAACTGGATGCACTTCGTGTACAAAACGAACAATCTCTTTCGAAGTATCAGAGTTTCGGACGAAAGATCATCTGTTACAAAGTTGGCATGGTATCATCATAATAGTTGCGGGAGAAAGTCTTCATTTTTTCTTCGCTTGTGTCATTTGCTTATTGCGCCGTAACCATGGATAATCTTCATTGTTTATCAGGATGCTTGGGTCAGCCTTGACATTGAAGGGAGGAATTTCATGAAACTTTTCATAATCTTCAGACATGTCTGTCTTGCCGTCCACTCCCAGGATGTCCCTTTTTCCTGAAAGAACTATGTGGCGCTTTGGCTCATCGTATGATGTATTCGCTTCCTTATCTTTTCTTTTTCTCGGTTTGGTAGACATGTCCTTCACATAGATAACCTGTGCCACATCATTGGCTAGGACGAACGGTTCGTCAGTGTACCCAAGATTTTTCAGATCCACTGTTGTCATTCCGTACTGTGGGTCTACCTGTACGCCGCCGCCAAACAGAATGACCCATTTGCACTTAAACAAAGGGACCTTAAAATCAGGTCCGTAGTCAAGTTCCCATATGTCCACTATGTAACCATAATATGTGTCCTTTCCGCTCTCGGTTGCTGCATCAAAGCGGACACCGCTGGTTTGGTTGGTGCTCTTTTGATCTTGGGTGATTGTGTAAAATGTATTCCCATTTATCTCGTATCCTTTGTAAGTCAATACAGTCAAAGATGGTCCCCTGGACAACAAGTACAACTCATCACAAACAGTGTTGTCACCTCTGAGACGTGTTTCCAACCAACTGCTGAAAGTCCTGATGTGTTCACATGTAATCCAGTCGTCGCATTGCTCCGGGTGTTTGGAGCGCAGACTGTTCTTGTGTTCATTGACATACGGGGTCACCAAGGTAGAGTTCTGTAGAACTGTGTAGTGTGCTTGAGACCAAGAATATCCGTCCCTGCATATTATTGAGTCTCTTCCAAGAGTGCCTTTTCCAGTCAGTCTCCCCTCATACCGCGATTTAGGGAGACCTATCTTGTTAAGGCCAGGAATGAAGTCAACACAAAACCTGATAACATCCTCTGTTTGATGGCCCATGGAGATGCTTCCTTCTGGCCTAGCGCGGTTACGGACATATTTCTTTAGGACTCCCATGAACCTCTCAAAGGGGAACATATTGTGTAGAAATACGGGCCCCAGGATGACAATCTCGTCGACTAGATGAACTAGGACGTGCGTCATGATATTGAAGAAGGATGGTGGGAACACCAGCTCGAAACTGACAAGACATTGCGCCACATCACTCCTTAGCCTTGGTACGATTTCTGGATCGATCACCTTCTAAGAGATTGCATTGAGGAATGCACATAGCTTCACAATGGCTAATCGGACGTTTTCCGGTAAAAGCCCCCTCAATGCAACCGGAAGCAGTTGCGTCATAATCACGTGGCAGTCATGAGACTTTAGGTTCTGAAACTTTTTCTCTAGCATATTTATTATTCCCTTTATATTCGACGAGAAGCCAGTCGTGACCTTCATACTAAGCAGGCATTCAAAGAAGATTTTTTTCTCTTCTTTCGTAAGAGCGTAGCTGGCAGGACCTTTATACTGCTTCGGAGGCATGTCGTCTTTTTCGTGCAAACGTTGCAGGTCCTCCCGTGCCTCCGGCGTATCTTTTGTCTTCCCATACACGCCCAAGAAGCCTAGCAGGTTCACGCAAAGGTTCTTCGTCACGTGCATCACGTCGATTGAGGAGCGGACCTCTAGGTCTTTCCAGTAGGGTAGGTCCCAAAATATAGATTTCTTCTTCCACATGGGTGCGTGTCCCTCAGCGTCATTCAGAACAGCTAGTCCACCGGGACCCTTTCCAAAGATGACGTAGGGTAAATCATTGACCATAGCAAGCACGTGATCACCGGTGCGCATGGCGGGCTTCTTCCGGTGATCTGCCTCGCCTTTGAAATGCTTGCCTTTCTTTCGACATTGATGGTTGGTCGGAAGAAATCAACGATGGCCCAGGTACACATTCTTCCTGCATTTGTCCAGGTATATACTTTCAGTGTCATCTAAACAGTGCGTGCATGCGTGGTATCCTTTGTTTGTCTGTCCTGAAAGGTTACTGAGAGCGGGCCAATCGTTGATGGTCACGAACAGCAACGCCTTAAGGTTAAATTCCTCCTGTCTGTGCTCATCCCACGTACGTACACCGTTTCCATTCCACAGCTGTAAAAGTTCTTCAACTAATGGCCTTAGGTACACATCAATTTCGTTGCCGGGTTGCTTAGGGCCTTGGATGAGAACTGGCATCATAATGAACTTCCGCTTCATGCACATCCAAGGAGGAAGGTTATACATACATAGAGTCACGGGCCAGGTGCTGTGATTACTGCTCTGCTCCCCGAAAGGATTAATGCCATCCACGCTTAAAGCAAACCATACATTCCTTGGGTCCTTTGCAAACTCATCCCAGTACTTTCTCTCGATTTTTCTCCACTGCGACCCGTCAGCGGGTGCTCTCAACTTCCCATCTTTCTTTCGGTTCTCACTGTGCCATCGCATCAACTTGGCATGCTCTTCGTTTCTGAACAGACGTTTCAACCGTGGTATTATAGGAGCATACCACATCACCTTTGCAGGAACCCTCTTCCTGAGGGGCTCGCCGTCAACATCACCGGGGTCATCTCGTCTGATCTTATACCGCAATGCACCGCATACCGGGCATGCGTTCAGATCCTTGTATGCACCGCGGTAGAGGATGCAGTCATTAGGGCATGCATGTATCTTCTCCACCTCCAATCCTAGAGGGCATACGACCTTCTTTGCTGCGTATGTACTGTCGGGCAATTCGTTATCCTTTGGAAGCTTCTTCTTCAATATTTTCAGTAGCTTCTCAAATCCTTTGTCAGCCATAGCATTCTCTGCCTTCCACTGCAGCAATTCCAGTACGGTACCGAGCTTTGTGTTGCCATCTTCGCAATTGGGGTATAACCCTTTTTTGTGATCCTCTAACATGCGATCGAACTTCAGCTTCTCCTTTTGACTAATGCATTGCGTCCTTGCATCGACAATGACCCGGCGGAGATCATCATCATCGGGCACATCGTCTGGTTCCTCTTGATCTTTAGCAGCTTCACCCGTGGTAGCATCATTGGGCACATCATCGTCTGGTTCCTCTTGATCTTCACCAGCTCCCCCCGTTGCAGCATCACCGTATTCAGGGGGCACATAGTTGTCATCATACTCTTCTTCTTCGCCGTCTTCCATCATAACCCCTATTTCTCCGTGCCTCGTCCAAACATTATAGTGTGGCATGAAACCCTTGTAAAGCAGGTGGGAGTGAAGGATTTTCCGGTTAGAGTAAGACCTCGTATTCCCACATTCAGTGCATGGACAACACATAAAACCATTCTGCTTGTTTGCCTCAGCCGCATCGAAAAACTCATGCACGCCCTTAATGTACTCGCGGGTGTGTCTGTCACCGTACATCCATTGCCGGTTCATCTGCGTGCATTATATATAATTAAGTGTCCAAATTAATAGAAGTTCATCATCACATTAAAACCAAAGTGCATACATAGTTCTCATCTAACAACATATAGCTCTCCAGAGCATCTAATTAATTAAACCATACACTGAAACTATGTAAAACATTTCAATGCAAAAACAAATGCGATCATAATCGCAACCAAGGTAACAATTGATCCAACGGCATAATGATACCAAGCCTCAGTATGAATGGCATATTTTCTAATCTTTCTAATCTTCAAGCGCATTGCATCCATCTTGATCTTGTGATCATCGACGACATCCGCAACATGCAACTCCAATATCATCTTCTCCTCCTCAATTTTTTTTATTTTTTCCTTCAACAAATTGTTTTCTTCTTCAACTAAATTTAACCTCTCGACAAGGTCGGTTGGCATTTCCGATTCACATACATCCTAGATAAATAAAATCTATGTCACGTTGGTCGGCATAATTTTCATAAACAATAAATGAACCAATACTTATAAAGATAATATACATACCAAATCCGAATCATAGACAGGACGAGGGCCGACGGGGGCGGATACCAAAACCATCGCACTATATAAGATGCAATAATAAATGTAAGAAAATGATACAAGTATCTATCTAAACATACAAGTAAGAATATTTTTCCTTTCAGAAAGAAGATAAGAATAAGAGGCTCACCACAGTGGTGTCGGTGATGAGATCGGCGCGGGTGATCGACGGCGGTGAAGACGGGGACGGGGCGTGACGGACTGCTAAATCTAGACAAATCTCGAGGAAAATGGAGCTTGGAGGTCGAGCTTCGAGAGGAGAAAGCTTAAGTAGTGTGGCTCGGGCATTCCATCGAACACCTCATGTGCATAGGAGGTGAGCTAGAGCACCACAAAGGCCTCTCCCCCTCGGCCAGAAAAAACAGAGCACTGTGCTCTGCTCTTGCGCGAGGGGGTATATATAGGCAATTCATTGGTCCCGGTTCGTGGCATGAACCGGGACTAAAGGGGAGCCTTTGGTCCCGGTTCAAGCCACCAACCGGGACCAATGGTGGTGGGCCAGGAGGGAGGCCCTTTGGTCCCGGTTCGTCCCACCAACCGGGACCAAAAGGTCCAGACGAACCGGGACCAATGGCCCACGTGGCCCGGCCGGCCCCTTGGGCTCATGAACCGGGACCAATGCCCACATTGGTCCCGGTTCAAGACTGAACCGGGACTAATGGGCTGAGGCGGCCTGGACCATAGCCCCTTTTTCTACTAGTGTTCACATCCACATGGCGCGCGGCGATGATCTACACGCCATCAAGTACCTCCCGCTCAAACTTAAAGGACCAGCCTGGCATTGGCTTAACAGCTTGCCAGCAGACTCAATCAGTTCTTGGGAGGACCTGGAAGCCGCATTCCTCGACAACTTCCAGGGCACTTATGTGCGACCGCCGGATGCCGACGACTTAAGCCACATATTCAGCAGCCAGAAGAATCAGCCAGACAATTCTGGACACGGTTCCTAACAAAGAAAAACCAGATAGTCGACTGTCCGGACGCAGAGGCCCTAGCAGCCTTCAAGCATAACATCCGTGACGAGTGGCTTGCCCGGCACCTGGGACAGGAAAAGCCAAAATCCATGGCAGCCCTCACGACACTCATGACCCACTTTTGCGCGGGTGAAGACAGCTGGCTAGCTCGTAGTAACAACTTATCAAAGAACCCTGGTAATTCGGACACCAAGGACAAAAGTGGCAGGACACGTCGGAACAACCAAAAACGTCGCGTTAACAGCGACAACAATGAAGACACGACAGTCAATGCCGGATTCAGAGGCTATAAATCCGGTCAGCGGAAAAAGCCATTCCAAAAGAATACTCAGGGCCCGTCCAGTTTGGACCGAATACTCGATCGCTTGTGCCAGATACATGGCACCCCCGAAAAGCCAGCCAATCACACCAACAGGGATTGTTGGGTGTTCAAGCAGGCAGGCAAGTTAAGAGCCGAAAACAGAGACAAGGGGCTGCACAGCGACGACGAGGAGCCCAAGCCGCCGAACAACAATGGACAGAAGGGCTTTCCCCCACAAGTGCGGATGGTGAACATGATATACGCAACCCACATTCCCAAGCGGGAGCGGAAGCGTGCGCTACGGGACATATACGCGATGGAGCCAGTCGCCCCAAAGTTCAACCCATGGTCCTCCTGCCCGATCACTTTTGATTGGAGGGACCATCCCACTAGCATCCATCATGGCGGCTTCGCCGCATTGGTTCTCGACCCAATCATCGACGGATTTCACCTCACAAGAGTCCTCATGGATGGCGGCAGTAGCCTGAACCTGCTTTATTAGGACATAGTGCGGAAAATGGGCATAGATCCTTCAAGGATCAAACCCACAAGAGCGACCTTTAAAGGCGTCATACCAGGTGTAGAAGCCAACTATACAGGCTCAGTAACACTTGACGTGGTCTTCGGATCCCCGGATAATTTCCGAAGCGAAGAGTTAATCTTCGATATAGTGCCGTTTCGTAGTGGCTATCACGCCCTGCTCGGACGAACCGCATTCGCAAAATTCAATGCGGTGCCGCACTACGCATATCTCAAACTCAAGATGCCAGGCCCTCGAGGAGTGATTACGGTCAACGGAAACACCGAACGCTCCCTCCGTACGGAGGAGCATACGGCGGCTCTCGCAGCGGAGGTACCAAGTAGCCTTCTTAGGCAATTCTCCAGTCCAGCCATTAAAAAGCCAGGCACTGCCAAGCGCGCCCGGAGTAACCTACAGCAGGACCGCCTGGCACACTCTGAGCAAGCGTAGCAATGCGGCCCCAACCCCAGCTTTCGCGACCTAGCGAAACCAGTACCTCGCGTGCATAACTACGCCCTTGAAATACCATGGGCACAGGGGAAGGGGCACAATAACGGCACACCCAAAATACGGCTTACAACATACCAGGGGCTGCCGGATTCTTTTTTTTCTTACTTTCAGGACTCCATACTTCGGACGACCTGTTCGGCAATTCGATTGCCGCACAAACGATGCAAGATCCAGGGAGGCAGATAAGCCATGCCGCATTATGGAACTCCCAGGTGGTCTCTGTTACGAGCGGTATACCTACTTTATATATAATTCCGCGGCCTGCCCCTGGTCAGGACATACTGAATAGTCCAATATCTTTTGCTTACCGCACCATTTGTATCGTTCGGCTTTGATAAATAGCCTCTCCATAAATAATGCTTAGCTTTTTGTCTATTTTTTGCATTACTCTTTTCATATATATGTTCATTAATGACATGTCGCACCCGTACATGGTGGTACGGCAAAGTACGCCAGGGGCTTCAGTACCCTTTAATATGGTGTGAGAAGTCCGTACACTTTCACAAGTGCGGCACCCCGAACTTATAGCACTATATGCATCGGCTCCGAATCATGATTTGGGTCAATAGTTGGGTTTGCCCGGCTCCTATGTTTTGGTGCCTTACGTTCCGCTATATCGGCTAAGGTAGCACTAGGAGAACCACTGCGATTGTGCCCCAGTTGAGCTGGGTTAAGCACCTCAGTGGAGAAAGCTAAAACTGACTGTCATGATGAGGCGAGAGACCGGTCGTTGTTCGAGAGGTTTTTCGAGTCCCTAAAGGCTTATGCCGCTTCGAGCGAGGAGATGGATAACCCCAGCCAAGGCGTGGATAGCGCCCCGAACTCGGTCTTCCGAACTAGGGGCTTCGCCAAATTTAAAATTATAAAGTTCTATGGCTAAGTGAGAGTGTACAAGCATTATAGTCCGATTGCCTCGTTCATCGTGCTGAGCGCCTCCCTCGAAGGACCCAACCATGGGAAAAAGAGCGCTCAGGTTTATCACCGAACACCCCAGCACTAGTGGCATGGGGGCAGAAGCCGACGACTGGCCATCTCACAATTTTTGATAAACGGCCGCACAGAAAATAATATTTTAAATTTAATAAGCATTGCTTAGCGCATATGAACAAGTTTTCAGCGCACAGGATAAACACGAGCGAATTCATTCAAAAATTACATCCTTGGTGCACTCATCCGCCACAAGGCGGGCACCCGCAAGAACATCCTTATAGTAGTTCCCCGGCTTGCGATGCTCCTTCCCCGGCGGCGGCCCGTCCGTCACAAGCTTCTCACCGTCCAGCTTACCCCAGTGCACCTTTACACGGGTAAGGGCCCTGCGGGCACCTTCGATGCAGACAGAGCGCTTGATGACCTCGAGCCTTGGACAGGCCTCCACCAGCCGCCGCACCAGCCCAAAGTAGCTCCCAGGCAGGGCCTCTCCGGGCCACAACCGAACTATGAAGCCCTTCATGGCTTGTTCGGCCGCCTTGTGGAGTTCGACCAGCTGTTTCAGCTGGTCGCTCAAGGGCACAGGGTGTCCGGCCTCAGCATACTGAGACCAGAACACCTTCTTCGTTGAGTTGCCCTCTTCAGCTCGGTAGAATGCGGCGGCATCGGATACGCTGCGGGGAAGATCTGCGAATGCCCCTGGAGAACTCCGGATTCGGGTAAGTAACAAGTAGTTTACTTTTATATTTCTGCTTTGCATAAAGAATGCCTTACCCGCTGCTATCTTTTTCACATCCTCCAACTCTCGGAGGGCCTTTTGGGCTTCGGCCTTGGCAGACTTGGTAGTCTCAAGGGCCGTCGCGAGCTCGGACGCTTGGGTCTTCGCCTCAAGCTCCAAACTCTCATGTTTTTTCATGAGAGCCTGAAGCTCTTGCTGCATCTCGCCGACCTAAGACCCAAGTTTTTCTCGCTCGGTGCGCTCCGCGGCCGTTTTCTTTTCGGCCTCGGACAACGCCTGCTTGAGGGTCGCCACCTCAGTCGTGGCCCCTACAATAAGCAGTTCAATCCTGTTATTTTTTTGCAATCACGCCTCTGTATAGGCACTTTTTTATAAGGTATTCTTTACATTCTTTCTCCTCGAGCTGCTGCTTGGCGAGGCCGAGCTCTTGCTTGGACCGCTCGAGTCCCTGTTTCAGGGCATCCACCTCCGCAGTCAGTGCGGCGGTGGCTAGCAGCGAAGCCTGCATACGCATATTGACCCTTCATTATTAGACTCCTACGAAATTTAATAGATCCTCTATTCGGCTTTTCTTTCCGAACGCCAAATAGAGCATCAGGGTCTACTGTCTATGCGGTAATATTTTTACATATTTTTACTTACCTCAAAGCCTGTTAGGAGGCTAGCGCAAGCTTCACTCAGCCCGCTCTTGGCGGACTGAACCTTCTGGATCACCGTACTCATAATAGTACGGTGCTCCTTGTCGATGGAGGCGCCTTCAAGCACCTCCAGCAGATTGTCCGGTGCCTCCGGTTGGACGGAGGCTGCCGGCTCAGAAGGCTTGCTCCTCTTGGAAGGAGTTCGCCTGCCGCGGTCCGGAATTGTTGAAGATTCCGGCACGGTGTCCGGCTTAAAGCCGGACTTGGAGCCCTGAGCGGTCTTGTTCCCTTCACTCCTGGGGTCCGAGAGGTTGCCTTGCGACTCCTCAAGGACTACCTCCTCCTGCCCCGGAGCTCATTGCGATGCCACTTCTGCATCATCCGCAGTGCGGGGGGAGACAGCGGGCGGAACAGAGTTCACGTCCGATGAATCCAGGGAGCCGCTCGACGACTCGTTGAGTGCGGCCCGGGGCGGGCTGCATGATTACATTCGACATTAGGGAAAGCTGCGCAATAAAGGAACATCATGAGTTACTCTGATACCCGAACTTATGATTTCGCTGGACGCTTGGCCCTGTCCGGCCACTCCTCTTCGCCCTCTTCGGCGTCAGGGGCGTAGTCCGGTGGAGGGGTCTTCCTTTTCCTAGACCCCTCGGCCTCCCCCGTTGGGGCGGCCTTCCTCTTCTCTCCTCCCTCCACTGGAGAGGGAGAGTTTTCTTCTCCCTCCTCCTCGTTCTCGCGGGAGGAGGGCGCCTCGGACTCGTCAGATGATGAGTCTGACACCACCATGTTGCGGGCACTCTTTCGAGTCCCCATGGTCTTCTTCTTCTTGGCCTTCTTCTTCGGCACCACATAAGGCGCCGGGGTCAGCAGCTTCACCAGCAAAGCTGGGGCTGGATCTTCGGGTAGCGGAGCCGAACAGTTAATCGGCTCGGCTATCGCCCGCCAAGCCTGTCAAAGGAAGGGGAGTTCAGATCCCACATAGTGTCAAACTATGAAAAAGGCTTAACATGCTGTGAAGGGTGTAGATGGCATACCTTGCCGGCGTGACGCTGCGAGCTGTATCCACGGTCCTCGGAAGCGGATGCGGGAGCCTCGGCGCCCTTGAATAGCACCTTCTAGGCGTCTTCATACATCGCGTCGAAGAGCCTGTTGAGGGTTTGGTGCTGCGCCGGGTCGAACTCCCACAGATTAAAATCCCGTTGTTGGCACGGGAGGATCCGGCGGATGAGCATAACCTGGATTATATTAACAAGCCGGACTGGCTTGTTCACCAGGGACTGGATGCATGTTTGCAATCCAGTCACCTCTTTTTCGTCACCCCACGACAGGCCCGTCTCTTTCCAGGACATAAGCCGCGTGGGGGGTCCGGATCGGAACTCGGGGGCTGCGGTCCATTCCGGATCGCGTGGCTCGGTGATATAAAACCACCCGCCTTGCCATCCCTTTAGGGTCTCCACGAAAGAGCCCTCGAACCATAGGACGTTGGCCATCTTACCCGCCAAAGCGCCTCCGCACTCCGCCTGGCTGCCGCGCACCACCTTGGGCTTGACGTTGAAGGTCTTGAGCCAGAGGCCGAAATGGGGCGGACGCGGAGAAGGGCCTCGCACACGACGATAAACGCCGAGATGTTGAGGATGAAGTTCGGAGCCAGATCGTGGAAATCCAGGCCGTAGTGGAACATGAGCCCCCGGACAAATGGGTGGAGTGGAAAACCCAGTCCGTGGAGGAAGTGGGGGAGAAACACGACCCTCTCATGGGGCCTTGGGGTGGGGATAAGCTGCCCCTCTTCGGGAAGCCGGTGCGCGATGTCCTTGGATAGGTATCCGGCCTTCCTTAGCTTTTTTACTTTACCCTCCATGACGGAGGAGACCATCCACTTGCCTCCCGCTTCAGACATTGCTGGAGAAGGTTGAGGTGGGAGGTGCGGGCTGGGGCGCTGGAGCTCGGGTGCGCAGGAGATGGGTAGGCAGAGGAGGAAGAAGGCGTAGGTAAAGAGGTGGATCCTTGTCCCCTTATATAGGCGGACGCGTTTGTGCGTCCCCACCTGCCTAGTGAAACTCGCTTGCCTCCCAAGCACCATGATAAGTGGCGCGGTTGGGTTACCCACGTCCGTATTGATGAGAATCCCGTAAAAGGGGGGTACACGATCTCTGCTTTGACAAGACGCGCCAAGGAAACCGCCTCGCAAAACATGCTGAGGTGAAAAAGTAAAAACGATTCGAAGGACTTGGCTGTAGTGTGTTGGCGCACTGCGGAATACGTCAGCAGATTTGATTTGTGTTAATATTATTCTCTCTATGGCAATATGTGTAAGCTTATTTTGCAGAGCCGGACACTACTTTTGGTGATTACAATCTTCTATGAAGGACTTGGAGGAGGAACCCGCCTTGCAATGCCGAAGACAATTTTGCGCGCCGGACTCATCGTCATTGAAGCCTGGTTCAGGGGCTACTGAGGGAGTCCTGGATTAGGGGGTGTTCGGATAGCCGGACTATACCTTCAGCCGGACTCCTGGACTATGAAGATACAAGATTGAAGACTTCGTCCCGTGTCCAGATGGGACTTTCCTTGGCGTGGAAGGCAAGCTTGGCGATGCGGATATTCAAGATCTCCTACCATTGTAACCGACTCTATGTAACCCTAACCCTATCCGGTGTCTATATAAACCGGAGGGTTGTAGTCCGTAGGACAGAATCAACTCCGTACACAACAATCATACCATAGGCTAGCTTCTAGGGTTTAGCCTC
Source organism: Triticum monococcum (assembly GCA_034509565.1). Taxonomy (NCBI): domain Eukaryota; kingdom Viridiplantae; phylum Streptophyta; class Magnoliopsida; order Poales; family Poaceae; genus Triticum; species Triticum monococcum. The sequence goes on from CM067847.1 coordinate 707,555,337, forward strand.
CTTGATCTCGTGGTAGATCTACTCTTGTACTACCCATATCATCAATATTAATCAAGCAGGAGTAGGGTTTTACCTCCATCGAGAGGGCCCGAACTTGGGTAAAACAAAGTGTCCCCAGTCTCCTGTTACCATCTGGCCTAGACGCATAGTTCAGGACCCCCCTACCTAAGATCTGCCGGTTTTGACACCCACAACCACATTTCCCTATTAGGATAAAGGATCATGCTAAAGCTTCAACTGTCGGGACCCCGATCCTAAGTCACACCGATCTAGCATGTAACACTTCATATCACTTTGCAGCCTCACGCACGGTATTCACACGGGTGCCACCTTACCTGGCCCGGGACCGTTTGCGCCTTTGGGCTCACGTATATGATAGTGTCGCTAGCATCCATATGACAGAGAACCCGGGCCGACATGACTAGTCGTGAACCCAAAGTAGCACTAACTTACAGGGACAGGCATACATGAATCAACCTCGAGCATGTCGGTCAACAGCGTAAGAATCCGGGCTGTAGCACTGGGCTAACAGGACTCCGGGAACCCGGGCTGTAGCAGGCTAGGAAGGACTCCGGATGTCACCGCGTGACATTTCCCCGAAGGAACAGACACAGGAACGAAGTGAATCACATGCCGGCCAGTCAAGTGTTCCAGAGCAGTGGTGCTGGGCTAGCAGGACTCCGGTGAACCGGGCTGTAGCGGACTACTATGGCACAGGGAAGCACAAGACTACATTTCCCCATAAGAGAGGCTATCAGAGGTAAACAACTAGGTTTCGGATCCCACACATAGCAATACACGTTACACATACGCATAACATGCAAGTATGTGCTGTACATCATGGCATCACAACATAACTCAAACTCATATAGATAAGGCCCAGAAGAGCCACATAGCAATCAATACACACAGGGGTCTCATGACCCATCATTCAGAGCATACAAGCAACGGAAGCATTACATGTCTGAGTACAGACAACTACAAAGGAAAAAACTAAGAAGCCTGACTAAACACGACCCTCCCAAGGGTACAAGATCGTAGCTAGGATACCAGCTACTCATCAAAGTCACTAGGGTAACCAACTGCAAAACATAAATAAGCAAACGTGAGTACAAAGGTACTCAGCAAGTCTTACTTCAGAACTATCTACATATGCATCATTATCAACAAAGGGGGTGGTGGAGTTTAACAGCAGCAAGCCAGCTTTGACTCAATGGCTAATCTATACTACGAGTATCAGAAACTTCTTTTAGGTGAGAAGACTCACACGAGTCCACATATTCACCATATCAATACTCCACCATGGATCCGTTCCCGTCTCCCTACGAGAAGGCCATCCATAGTACTCACGCTTATCTTGTGGATTTTAGAGTATCCACTTCAAGTTGTCTATGTACTACATAAGTCCTCCAAGTTTCCATACCCGAGGAAAACGGCTATTCGAATAGATAATATTGAACCCGCAGGGGTGTACTTCGTCACACACGCTCTCGCCACTTATAGCCCTGTACACGTCATGTACCTCGGCAACCTTCAAGCGGAAGCCAGGCAAGGGTGTCGGCCACGACTTGACTAACCACACAAGTCTCTCGTACAGGTTTATCGCCTATTCAGGTTCCATCCGCAAGGAGATCCGGCCGGGGTGTCGCTCACGGCCCCAAACGATGTGTGCAGGGTTCCCAAGCCCACCATCCGGGTGCCACTTGGTACACCGTGCCACGGTGCCTAGTCTGTCCCAAGCCTGTCCCGTCGGACACCACCTGGTAGACAAGTAACACTACCTACAAATGCCAGAAACTAGTTGCAACTCCTGGACAGAGATCAAGCGGATTAATAAGCCGAGAGGGGCCGGATAACCGGAACCCAATGTGTGCTAGTAACTGGACTTGGATAACATACACAGAACTCAGTGCTTAGGGACGGTTCCAATGAGACAACCCACCATGTACTCCTACATGGCCTCTCATCGCTACCTTTACCAAAACGTGTTCACACACTTAGCCTTTATCGGTAGGACATGTTCACCACTCCGATTCATTCCAATGAATCATACCTGACACAACTCTAAGCATAGCTGGCATAAAGAAAACAAGAATGGATGAGCAGGCACATCAAGGCTCAAGCAACTCCTACTCATGCTAGTGGGTTTCAACTATTTACTGTGGCAATGACAGGTCATGCAGAGGAATGGGTTCAGCTACCGTAGCAGAAAGTAGCAGTTCGAATCGTTGTTGTCCTAATGCAGTAAAAGGAGCAGGAGCGAGAGAATGGGATTTTATCGAGATGCTCAAGGGGGTTTTCTTGCCTGATAGATCCACGAAGAAGCACTGCTCCTCAGACAGGTACTCGGGACACCTTCCGGAGTAGAACCTATCGAGAGGGAACGGTGCCGGCAATCAATAAACAACCATATGCAGCAATATGATGCATGAAGATGACATTTCAAAGATGCTATGATTTGCCCTAATGCATCTAGCATCAATTTGGTTGAAGTCCATATGAACCAAGGGTTCATATGCAAACCCCAAATTAAGTATATAACATGCCATTATTACGTTTTCACTTACACAGCAAGTATAAGTTGGTTTTTCATGCATGAAACTGGCATAAATGGATTCCTTGCATTTTTCTGATAATTTTTCATATATAATTTATTTCAATCTGAGCTACGGTTGAATTTCTATGAATTTTTTGAAGTTTATATCATTTTATGGAATTTCCTAATTTATTTTAAATCCAGAAAATTAGCTTATTGCGTCAGCGTGACGTCACAGAGGCGTCAGCAGGGCTGACCAGGTCAAACCTTACGTGTGGGGACCACACGTCAGTGACACTGGGGTTAACCCCGGGTCAAACCCGCACTGACCGGGGTTTGACTTGGCTCTGGGGCCCACTGTCAGTCTCAAGGGGGGGGGGGATTAGGCTGCGGTATTAGTCCTAATGACCGTGCCACGTTGGCAGTCACCGGAGTTCGGCCGATGACGACCAAACTGCGCGGCGGTGCTTCGCCGGAATGCGCTACAGGCGGCGGAAGAGCGCGCGGAGACCACCGGGGCGTAGCCCGTCGTCGTCCGCATCCAGTGGAGCAAGTGGGATGAACTGGGGAGGCCGGAGCTCGCCGGAGCAGGGCTCGCAGCGGCGGCCGGAGCTCGGCTATGCGCGGGCGCGGGCTACGCTTGGCTAGCAAGCTCGCTGAGAGGATGGGCGGGCTCCTCGAGCTGCGTTGAGCACAGTGGTGCGCTTGGCTTCGAGCAATAAAGGCTCTAGCCACGACGGCGACGAGCTTCGGCTGCGGTGGCCAGGGGGGCTAGAGGAGGGATTCGACGGCGGGGAGAGAGGGGTTGGGAGCGGAAGCTCACAGGGAGGCGGCGGAGTAGGTCAGTGGGCTCGGGGACGTCCTTGACGGCGCGAATCGACGGCAAGGGGCTCGGGTGCCCGAGGTTGAAGATGACCGCGAAGACGACGAAGTAGGGCCTCCTGCGAGGCATGAGTTGGCGGAGGGGACGTGGGCGGTGTTGCGGTTCTTCCGAACGCGTCAGCGAGGCGAGTGGTGGACGGTGGCCGCGGTGGCAGTGAGCGGCGGCGACGAGCGCGCTCGGGTGTGCTGCGGGGAGAGGACAGAGGAGGGGGAGGAGCGAGAGGGAGTGAGAGGGGGGTCGGGGAGACTACGTGGCGTCGTCCTGGGCGTCGAGGCAGCAACGGGAAGCAGGAGGTGGCCTGGCGTGCGCGGGCATGCGTCGGCCACGCGCTCGGCGTCCTCCTGGCGGGAGGAAGAAGACCTCCCTACCCCTGGTGGGCTGGGCCGGCCAGATGGGCTGGCCAGCTAGGCCGCCAGGTAAGTGGCAAGGGTAGGTGTTTTTTTTCTTAATTCCTTTTTTCTTTTTCTATTTCTGACATTTGTTTTGTATCCAAAAGAAATGTAAAAACATTTCCATAAATGCTGAAAATAATTGTGGCATCTGGATATAATATTCTAGAGGCCCTCACCAATTCCCAACATTTTTGGAGCTATTAAAATATTTATATAATTTAAATAGCTCCAAATCAAATATTTAGGCATTGATTCAAAAATCCAAAATGTGTAGTAAAAATGTGCATCACCTATGGTTGTTGTTCCCAACATTATCCAAAGAGCATGAACATTTTTGAATAGCATTTTGGGTTCATTGAAAATCCATTTTAAAGTTGAACCTATTTGAATTTGCTTTGGTGCTAGGGTTTGAAACATCCCCATTTCAATTTCATTTGTAATTTAAACATGATGCACAAAGCATGCCTAGGACCATACCAAACTAGGGATGTGACAACTCGCCCCCACTCGAAAAAATCTCATCCCGAGATTCAGGAGTTGGCGGAAAGAAAGCGGGGTACTCAAGTCAAAGACGATCTTCTCGCTCCCAGGTAGCTTCTCTCTCGGAATGATGGGACCATAGAACCTTGAGAAACTTGATGTTATGACATCGAGTGACACGCTCCGCTTGATCCAGAATGCGAACGGGGTACTCTCGATAAATGAGGTTATCTTGAAGATCAGGCATTTCGTGGTCCACTCCGCGGATGGGATCCGAGAAGCAACGCTTGAGTTGAGAGACGTGGAAGACATCATGAACTCGAGAAAGATGTGGGGGTAGTTCCAACTGGTAGGCAACCTCTCCTCGTTTAGCGAGAATGCGAAAAGGACCGATGTAACGAAGAGCCAACTTGCCCTTGATACCGAAACGATGGGTACCCTTCAAAGGAGTAACCCAAAGGTAAGCCTTGTCGCCAACTTCATAAGCCACTTCCTTATGACGACGGTCATACTGGCTCTTTTGACGAGATTGGGCTGTTTTCAAATTCTCACGAATGATGCGAACTTGCTCTTCTGCCTCCTGGATAACCGGTCCAAAGAATTGTCTTTCACCGGTTTCTGACCAGTTCAAAGGTGTTTGACATCTTTGTCCATAAAGGATCTCGAAGGGTGCTTTCTTAAGACTGGATTGGTAGCTATAGTTATAAGCAAAATCGGGAAAGGGAAGACATTTCTCCCAATCCATACCAAATGAGATAACGCAAGCTCTAAGCATGTCTTCGAGAATTTGGTTGACCCTTTCCACCTGACCACTTGATTGAGGGTGGAAAGCGGTACTAAAGGAAAGACCATGGCAGTTTGGAAACTTTCCCAGAAATGAGAGGTGAAAAGACTGCCACGGTCTGAATTGATCTCTAGTGGAACACCATGGAGTGACACTATTCGGGAGATATATAAGTCAGCGAGCTGACTAGCAGTGATACTCTCTGGAACAGGTAGGAAGTGAGCCACTTTGGAGAGACGATCAATGACCACGAAGATAGCATTATTTCCTTTCTTGGTCCTGGGAAAGCCGGTGATGAAGTCCATACCAACTTTGTCCCATTTCCACTCGGGAATAGCTAAAGGTTGAAGGGTGCCAGCAGGTCTTAGATGCTCTGACTTAACGCGATGACAAACGTCACAGTTGGCAATATACTGAGCGATTTCTCTCTTCATCCTAGTCCACCAGAACCTCTGGCGTAGGTCCTGATACATCTTTGTACTACCGGGATGAATCGTGAGAGGGGATTCATGGGCCTCCTTAAGGATCAGTTGCTGCATCTGTTGACATTTGGGAACCACCAAACGGTTACCAAAGTAAACAACACCTCGTTCATCCATAGAGAAACAACCAGCAACTCCCTTGGAAATATTCTTCTTGATCCGGGAGATTCCCGTATCATGCTTCTGAGCCTCTATGATCTGATTCGTAAGGGTAGGTTTTGCCACCAAGGTAGAAAGGAAACCATGAGGAGCTATGTAAAGGTTAAGCTTACAAAATTCCTCATGGAGGGGTGGTTGACATTGTTGCAACATGAGGTTGTTGCAATAGGATTTACGACTTAAAGCATCAGCCATGACATTGGCTTTGCCTGGGGTGTAGGTGATTCCTAAGTCATAATCCGAGATCAACTCCAACCAACGTCTCTGTCTGAGATTCAGATCCGGTTGGGTGAAGATATACTTGAGACTCTGATGGTTAGTGTAGATTTCACAACGGTTACCAAGAAGGTAATGTCGCCAAGTCTTAAGTGCATAGACTACGGCTGCAAGCTCTAGATCATGTGTAGGATAATTTTCCTCATGTGGATGCAACTGTCGAGATGCATAGGCAATCACATGCCGATCCTGCATAAGAATGCAACCTAGTCCTTGACGCGAAGCATCGCAATAGATAACAAAGTCTTTAGTGAAATCCGGTGGCACGAGTATGGGCGCAGAAGTCAGGCGTCTTTTCAGTTCCTGAAAACCGTGCTCACACTATGGAGTCCACTCAAACCTTTTATCTTTCTTGAGAAGCTCCGTGAGGGGTTTGGCCACTTTGGAGAAGTTTTCAACGAAGTGGCGACAATAACTAGCTAGACCAAGGAAACTCCTAACTTGTTTGACCGTTTCAGGTGGAGTCCAATCAAGAACGGCTTTGACTTTCTCGGGATTGACAGCAATGCCCTTACCGGAGATCACGTGGCCTAGATAGGTCACTTCTGGCAACCAAAATTCACACTTGGAGAACTTGGCATAAAGGCGATGCTCTCTGAGTTTTTCTAACACAAACCTAAGATGATCGGCATGCTCTTCCTCGTTCTTTGAGTAAATAAGAATATCATCGAGATAAACCACGACGAACTTATCTAAGTACTCCATAAAGATCGAATTCATCAAGCGGGAGAAAGTAGCTGGAGCGTTGGTTAGGCCGAAAGACATCATGGTGTACTCGTATTGACCATAACGAGTGACAAAGGCCGTTTTGGGGATGTCCCCGTTTCTGATCTTGATTTGGTGGTAGCCTAACCTCAAATCCATCTTGGAAAAGACTGAGGATCCAGCGAGCTGATCATACAGGTCGTTGATCCTGGGGAGCGGGTACTTGTTCTTTATCGTGACCAAATTAACGGGACGATAATCTACAACCATCCGATCCGTACCATCCTTCTTCTTGACGAAGAGGACAGGGCAAGTCCAAGGAGAAGAACTGGGACGGATGAAACCCTTTTGCAAGGACTCATCATGTTGTTTCTTAAGCTCGGCTAACTCCAAAGGCGCCATCTTGTATGGTCTTCTAGAGATTGGAACAGTTCCTGGGATAAGTTCTATGACAAACTCTACATCTCTGTCAGGTGGGACACCTGGCAGTTATTCTGGAAAGACATTCGGGAAGTCACATATCTTCAAGGTCTGGAAGAGGGCTGGCATTAAGAGAATAGAGTTGACGCCTTGCAACTCTAGTGGAGACAGTGACTATTTTGCCAGATGGATGTGTAAGTTGAACAGATCTGGTGTAACAATCGATCTTGGCATGATGAGCTGTCATCCAGTCCATACCCAAGATGATGTTAATATCTGAGGACTTGAGAGATATCAAAGAAGCAAGGAAAACCAGTCTGTCAACAAGGATTTCATTACCATGGCTTACCTTGGAGGTTTGCCATTTGGAACCAGGAGTCTGGATTATTAGTGGAGTTGGCATATCACAAAATGACATGTCGTGCAACCGAGCATAACCTTCGGATATGAAGGAGTGGGATGCTCCAGTATCGAACAGAACTGAAGCTGGGTGACAATTGACAAGAAGCGTACACAGTACGACGTCGGGATCATCTTGAGCTTCTGTAGCTGAGACATGGTGCACACATGCTCATTCATTGGAGGTTGGCTTGGTACTGATCATCTTGCCTGATGGCTTTTCATGGCCAACAGACCTCTCAGACTGGGGTGGAGTATAACTGGACTGAGGGCAGTCACGTGCGTAGTGTCCTGGTTCTCCGCAGGTGAAGCAAGTTCCCGAGGTAGGACGTGGACCTACATTGGCAAGTGGTCCACTAATAGGCCTGGGTGGAGCATGTTGCTGAGTTGGTGAGGCGCCACATCGGATGGCCTCGGTGCATATCCAGGTGGAAGAGCTGAGTTCAGAATCCAAATCCGTCGCTTCTGAGAGCCAGAGCGGGAGGAAGAACCCAGATCACGGTTGTGCTTACGAGACTCCTCGTAAGTGAGTTGAGCTGTCTCTGCATTAATGGCCTTGTTCACAAGAGCCTGGAAAGTATCACAATGATGCAGGTGGAGATCACGACGCAACTTAGGGTTGAGACCCTTTCGGAACCTAGCTTGCTTCTTAGCGTCCGTGGAGACTTCTTCTGTAGCATAGCGGGCGAGGTTTCCAAACTCCCTACTGTAAGCATCAACAGGCAGCTTACCCTGGGTAAAACTATAGAACTCTTCCCTCTTGCGGTCAATGAGAGCCTGAGGAATGTGGTGCTCACGAAAAGCCTCGGTGAAATCCCTCCAGGTAGGAATCTGACCAGCTAGAAGCATAGCCTCATAGCTCTGCCACCAAATACTAGTAGGACCTTCCAGGTGATAGGTAGCATAGGTGACCTTGTCACCTTTAGCTACGTTCGCAGAAAACATCTTGTGAGTGATGCTCCGGAGCCAGTCATCCGCATCGAGTGGCTCAATGGAATGATGGAAGGTGGGTGGTTTCAGACCAATGAAGTCGGTGATGGAAACCAACTTCTTACGCTGATGTGCGGTGTTCTGCTCAATCTGTGCCGACAAGCGGTTAGTCTCACGCTTGTTCCTCTCGGCTGCTAACAAGAACTCGGCCATCAAAGGCTGGTCAGGAGGATCCTCATCCCTACCATCTTCGTGATTCTTGCTATGAGCAACTGAACCTCGGTTAGCAAACGACTTCTTGGCACAGAAACCAAGGAAACAAGGATGGAATTAGCATTGACATAGGGATGCGGAATGTAATGCAAAAGCATTGGAAATTCTTGAAATCCTAGGACAATTTCGGCAGCATAACGGCTGTAAATGCTCAAAAGGAATTTTGAGACATTCATCGAAGGAATAGCATAATCAATCAGCATCATAATATCAAGGTTCTGGGTCAAACTGAGGACACACAGAAGTAGTAGAACTGTACGGAGACACAACCCAACAATCCTAAGACTTTACGGTTTAGTAACACGTCATCCTGAGAGATGGAGGAGAAGCCTAGGCCTTAACCCTCGTAGAAAAGAAGAGGCTGACTCAGAAAGAATGACATGAGGTAAAGGAGTAAAAAGAGCCTTACGTTCCCTCCCACAATCAATTCCCTTATATAACTAAAGCATCTCTAGACTCAACTTCGACCAGTTTGGCTTGGTAATCCTACAGTCAGTCAGGCTCTGATACCAACGCTGTCGGGACCCCGATCCTAAGTCACACCGATCTAGCATGTAACACTTCATATCACTTTGCGGCCTCACGCACGGTATTCACACGGGTGCCACCTTACCTGGCCCGGGACCGTTTGCGCCTTTTGGCTCACGTATATGATAGTGTCGCTAGCATCCATATGACAGAGAACCTGGGCCGACATGACTAGTCGTGAACCCAAAGTAGCACTAACTTACAAGGACAGGCATACATGAATCAACCTCAAGCATGTCGGTCAACAGCGTAAGAATCCGGGCTGTAGCACTGGGCTAACAGGACTCCGGGAACCCGGGCTGTAGCAGGCTAGGCAGGACTCCGGATGTCACCGCGTGACATTTCCCCGGAGGAACAAACACATGAACAAAGTGAATCACATGCCAGCCAGTCGAGTGTTCCGGAGCAGTAGTGCTGGGCTAGCAGGACTCCAGTGAACCGGGCTGTAGCAGAATACTATGGCACAGGGAAGCACAAGACTACATTTCCCCATAAGAGAGGCTACCAGAGGTAAACAACTAGGTTGTCGGATCCCACACATAGCAATACACGTTACACGTACGCATAACATGCAAGTATGTGCTGTACATCATGGCATCACAACATAACTCAAACTCATATAGATAAGGCCCAGAAGAGCCACATAGCAATCAATACACACAGGGGTCTCATGACCCATCATTCAGAGCATACAAGCAACGGAAGCATTACATGTATGAGTACAGACAACTACAAAGGAAAAGACTAAGAAGCCTGACTAAACACGACCCTCCCAAGGGTACAAGATCGTAGCTGGGATACCAGCTACTCGTCGAAGTCACTAGGGTAACCAACTAGAAAACATAAATAAGCAAACGTGAGTACAAAGGTACTCACCAAGTCTTACTTTAGAACTATCTACATATGCATCATTATCAACAAAGGGGGTGGTGGAGTTTAATAGCAGCAAGCCAGCTTTGACTCAATGGCTAATCTGTACTACGAGTATCAGAAACTTCTTTCAGGTGAGAAGACGCACACGAGTCCACATATTCACCATATCAATACTCCACTATGGATCCGTTCCCGTCTCCTTACGAGAAGGCCATCCATAGTACTCACGCTTATCTTGCAGATTTTAGAGTATCCACTTCAAGTTGTCTATATACTACAGAAGTCCTCCAAGTTTCCATATCCGAGGAAAACGGCTATTCGAATAGATAATATTGACCCTGCAGGGGTGTACTTCGTCACACACGCTCTCGCCACTTATAGCCCTGTACACGTCATGTACCTCGGCAACCTTCAAGCGGAAGTCGGGCGAGGGTGTCGGCCACGACCTGACTAACCACACAAGTCTCTCGTACAAGTTTATCGCCTATTCAGGTTCCATCCGCAAGGAGATCCGGCCGGGGTGTCGCTCACGGCCCCAAACGATGTGTGCAGGGTTCCCAAGCCCACCATCCGGGTGCCACTTGGTACACCGTGCCATGGTGCCTAGTCTGTCCCAAGCCCGTCCCGTCTGACACCACCTGGTAGACAAGTAGCACTACCTACAAACGCCAGAAACTAGTTGCAACTCCTGGACAGAGATCTAGCAGATTAATAAGCCAAGAGGGGCTGGATAACCGGAACCCAATGTGTGGTAGTAACTGGACTTGGATAACATACACAGAACTCAGTGCTTAGGGACGGTTCCAATGAGACAACCCACCATGTACTCCTACATGGCCTCTCATCGCTACCTTTACCAAAATGTGTTCACACACTTAGCCTTTATCAGTAGGACATGTTCACCACTCCGATTCATTTCGATGAATCAGACCTGACACAACTCTAAGCATAGCTGGCATAAAGAAAACAAGCATGGATGAGCAGGCACATCAAGGCTCAAGCAACTCCTACTCATGCTAGTGGGTTTCAACTATTTACTGTGGCAATGACAGGTCATGCAGAGGAATGGGTTCAGCTACCGCAGCAGAAAGTAGCAGTTCGAGTCGTTGTTGTCCTAATGTAGTAAAATGAGCAGGAGCGAGAGAATGGGATTTTATTGAGATGCTCAAGGGGTTTTTCTTGCCTGATAGATCCACGAAGAAGCACTGCTCCTCAGACAGGTACTCGGGACACCTTCCGGAGTAGAACCTATCGAGAGGGAATGGTGCCGGCAATCAATGAACAACCATATGCAACAATATGATGCATGAAGATGATATTTCAAAGATGCTATGATTTGCCCTAATGCATCTAGCATCAATTTGGTTGAAGTCCATATGAACCAAGGGTTCATATGCAAACCCCAAATTAAGTATATAACATGCCATTATTACGTTTCACTTATACAGCAAGTATAAGTTGGTTTTTCATGCATGAAACTGGCATAAATGGATTCCTTGCATTTTTCTGATAATTTTTCATATATAACTTATTTCAATCTGAGCTACAGTTGAATTTCTATGAATTTTTTGAAGTGTATATCATTTTATGGAATTTCCTAATTTATTTTAAATCCAGAAAATTAGCTTATTGCATCAGCGTGACGTCACAGAGGCGTCAGCAGGGCTGACCAGGTCAAACCTGACATGTGGGGACCACACGTCGGTGACACTGGGGTTAACCCCGGGTCAAACCTGCACTGATCGGGGTTTGACTTGGCTCTGGGGCCCACTGTCAGTCTCAGGGGGGGGGGATTAGGTTGCGGGATTAGTCCTAATGATTGTGCCACATCGGCAGTCGCCGGAGTTCGGCCGGCGACGACCAAACCACGCAGCGGTGCTTCGTCGGAATGCGCTACAGGCGGCGGAAGAGCGCGCGGAGACCACCGGGGCGTAGCCCGTCGTCGTCCGCATCCAGTGGAGCAAGTGGGATGAGCTGGGGAGGCCAGAGCTCACCGGAGCAGGGCTCACGGCGGCGGCCGGAGCTCGGCTATGCGCGGGCACGGGCTACGCTTGGCTAGCAAGCTTGCTGAGAGGATGGGCGGGCTCCTGGAGCTGCATTGAGCACAGTGGTGCGCTTGGCTTCGAGCAATAAAGGCTCTAGCCACGACGACGACGAGGCACGGCAGCGACAAGCTTCGGCTGCGGTGGCCAGGGGGGCTAGAGGAGGGATTCGACGGCGAGGAGAGAGGGGTTGGGAGCGGAAGCTCACAGGGAGGCGGCGGAGTAGGTCAGTGGGCTCGGGGACGTCCTTGACGGCACGAATCGACGACGAGGGGCTCGGGTGCCCGAGGTTGAAGATGACCGCGAAGACGATGAAGTAGGGCCTTCTGCAAGGCATGAGTTGGCGGAGGGGACGTGGGCGGTGTTGCGGTTCTTCCAGACGCGTCAGCGAGGCGAGTGGTGGACGGTGGCCGCAGTGGTAGCAAGCGGCGGCGACGAGCGTGCTCGGGTGTGCTGCGGGGAGAGGACAGAGGAGGGGGAGGAGCGAGAGGGAGTGAGAGGGGGGTCGGGGAGATTGCGTGGCGTCGTCCTAGGCGTCGAGGCAGCGGCGGGAAGCAGGAGGTGGCCTGGCGTGCGCCGGCGTGCGTCGGCCACGCGCTCGGCGTCCTCCTGGCGGGAGGAAGAAGACCTCCCTGCCCCTGGTGGGCTGGGCCGGCCAGATGGGCCGGCCAGCTGGGCCGCCAGGTAAGTGGCAAGGGTAGGTGTTTTTTTCTTAATTCCTGTTTTCTTTTTCTATTTCTGACATTTGTTTTGTATCCAAAAGAAATGTGAAAACATTTCCGTAAATGCTGAAAATAATTGTGGCCTCTGGATATAATATTCAAGAGGCCCTCACCAATTCCCAACATTTTTGGAGCCATTAAAATATTTATATAATTTAAATAGCTTCAAATCAAATATTTAGGCATTGATTCAAAAATCCAAAATGTGTAGTAAAAATGCGCATCACCTCTGGTTGTTGTTCCCAACATTATCCAAAGAGCATGAACATTTTTGAATAGCATTTTGGGTTCATTGAAAATCCATTTTAAAGTTGAACCTATTTGAATTTGCTTTGGTGCTAGGGTTTGAAACATCCCCATTTCAATTTCATTTGAAATTTAAACATGATGCACAAAGCAAGCCTAGGACCATACCAAACTAGGGATGTGACATCAACTGTGGTTCGTAAAAGCAATATTAAAACCTATACACCTCCTGAGCAACTTAAAGTTGAAACCTAATATTGCTATTGTTAAAGATCTCTTGTCTGATAATATTGATGGACATGTTATTTATTTCTGTGATGAAACTGCTAGAATTGCTAAACCTTGTGCTAAAGATAAAAACAGACCGGTGGTAGGTGCTACCTCTTGAGCAATGCGTTGGTTTTCCCCGAAGAGGAAGGGATGATGCAGCAAAGTAGCGTAAGTATTTCCCTCAGTTTTTGAGAACCAAGGTATCGATCCAGTAGGAGGCTACGCGCGAGTCCCTTGTACCTGCACAAAACAAATAAATCCTCGCAACCAACGCGAATAGGGGTTGTTAATCCCTACACGGCCACTTACGAGAGTGAGATCTGATAGCTATGATAAAGATAATATTTTTGGTATTTTTGTGATAAAGATGCAAAGTAAAATAAAGGCAAAGTGGAAAGCAAAGGAAATAACTAAGTAGTAGGAGATTAATATGATAAAGATAGATGTGATAGCCTGGCTTATTAGGGATGATAGACTACTCATATCAATAAGGAATTCCTTCTTTTCTGGGAGCCCATTTGGACAGAACTCCAAAGTTAAGCGTGCTCAGCTTGGAGTAGTGTCAGGATGGGTGACCGACCGGGAAGTTGCTCCCGGGTGCGCACGAGTGAGGACAAAGTGCGCAGAAAAGACTAGTATTGATCTATGGGGCCAGTCTAGATCCCGCCAGGAGTAACGACCACCGACGGGTGTGTCCGGGGCGTTACAAGTTGGTATCAGAGCCGACCCTCGCGGTTACACGGATGGTTGCGGACAGGTGCGTGGTCATGTTGTTCATGACGTTTGTGACCCGTCGTGGCACCCGGCATGACACATGTACCGGACTGGAAGCACAGACTTTTGTGCCAAGAGGGAACGTTCCTGTGGCCCGACGAGGACGTCGGTTCCTCTGAGTGGGGGTGTATGTGATAGCCTGGCTTATTAGGGATGACAGACTACTCATATCAATAAGGAATTCCTTCTTTTCCGGGAGCCCATTTGGACAGAACTCCAAAGTTAAGCGTGCTCAGCTTGGAGTAGTGTCAGGATGGGTGACCGACCGGGAAGTTGCTCCCGGGTGCGCACGAGTGAGGACAACGTGCGCAGAAAAGACTAGTATTGATTTGTGGGGCCAGTCTAGATCCCGCCAGGAGTAACGACCACCGGCGGGTGTGTCCGGGGCGTTACAATAGACCCGGGGGCCATAGGTTTCACTAGTGGCTTCTCTCAAGTAGCATAAGTATTCTACGGTGGGTGAACAAATTACTGTTGAGCAATTGACAGAATTGAGCATAGTTATGAGAATATCTAGGTATGATCATGTATATAGGAATCACGTCCGAGACAAGTAGACCGACTCCTGCATGCGTCTACTACTATTACTCCACTCATCGACCGCTATCCAGCATGCATCTAGAGTATTAAGTTAAAAACAGAGTAACGCCTTAAGCAAGATGACATGATGTAGAGGGATAGACTCATGCAATATGATGAAAACCCCATCTTGTTATCCTCGATGGCAACAATACAATACGTGCCTTGCTGCCCCTACTGTCATTGGGAAAGGACACCGCAAGATTGAACCCAAAGCTAAGCACTTCTCCCATTGCAAGAAAGATCAATCTAGTAGGCCAAACCAAACTGATAATTCGAAGAGACTTGCAAAGATAACCAATCATACATAAAAGAATTCAGAAAAGATTCAAATATTATTCATATATATACTTGATCATAAACCCACAATTCATCGGTCTCAACAAACACACCGCAAAAAGAATATTACATCGAATAGTTCTCCACAAGAGAGGGGGAGAACATTGTATTGAGATCCAAAAAGAGAGAAGAAGCCATCTAGCTAATAACTATGGACCCGTAGGTCTGAGGTGAACTACTCACACTTCATCGGAGAGGCTATGGTGTTGATGTAGAAGCCCTCCATGATCGATGCCCCCTCCGGCGGAGCTCCGGAACAGGCCCCAAGATGGGATCTCGTGGATACAGAAAGTTGCGGCGGTGGAATTAGGTTTTTGGCTCCGTATCTGATCGTTTGGGGGTATGTAGGTATATATAGGAGGAAGGAGTACGTCGGTGGAGCAACAGGGGGCCCACGAGGGTCGAGGGCGTGCCTGGGGGGGGGGGGGGGGTAGGCGCGCCCCCTACCTCATGGCCTCCTCTTTTGTGTCTTGACGTAGGGTCCAAGTCTCCTGGGTCTTGTTCGTTGAGAAAATCACGTTCCCGAAGGTTTCATTCTGTTTGGACTCCGTTTGATATTCCTTTTCTTCGAAACCCTAAAACAGGCAAAAAACAACAATTCTGGGCTGGGCCTCCGGTTAATAGGTTAGTCCCAAAAATAATATAAAAGTGTATAATAAAGCCCAATAATGTCCAAAACAGTAGATAATATAGCATGGAGCAATCAAAAATTATAGATACGTTGGAGACGTATCAAGCATCCCTAAGCTTAATTCCTGCTCGTGGAGTGCTACTTGGCATAATTTTAATGTAATTCTTCTTAATTGTGGTATGAATATTCAGATCCAAAAGATTCAAGACAAAAGTTCATATTGACATAAAAATAATAATACTTCAAGCATACTAACTAAGCAATTATGTCTTCTCAAAATAACATGGCCAAAGAAAGTTCATCCCTACAAAATCATATAGTTTAGTCATGCTCCATTTTCGTCACACAAGAATGCTCTTATCATGCACAACCCCGATGACAAGCCAAGCAATTGTTTCATACTTTAGTAATCTCAAACCTATAAACTTTCACGCAATATATGAGCGCGAGCCATGGACATAGGACTATGGGTGGAATAGAATATAATGAGGGGGGTTATGTGGAGAAGACAAAAAGGAGAAAGTCTTACATCAATGAGGCTAATCAATGGGCTATGGAGATGCCCACCGATTGATGTTGATGCAAGGAATAGGGATTGCCATGCAGCGGATGCACTAGAGCTATAAATGTATGAAAGCTCAACAAAAGAAACTAAGTGGGTGTGCATCCAACTTGCTTGCTCACGAAGACCTAGGGAACTTGAGGAGGCCCATTGTTGGATTATACAAGCCAAGTTCTATAATAAAAAATTCCCACTAGTATATGAAAGTGACAAAACAAGAGACTCTCTATCATGAAGATTACGGTGCTACTTTGAAGCACAAGTGTGGAAAAAAGGATAGTAGCATTGCCCCTTATATATATATTTGGCCTTTCTTTTTTTCCTTTTTTATTTGGCCCTTCCTTTTTTTCTTTTTGGGACAATGCTCTATTAATGATGATCATCACACTTCTATTTATTTACAACTCAATAATTACAACACGACACTAGAACAAAGTATGACTCTATATGAATGCCTCCGGCGGTGTACCGAGATATGCAATGGACCAAGAGTGACATGTATGAAAGAATCATGAACGGTTTCCTTGCCACAAATACTATGTCAACTACATGATTATGCTAAGCAATATGGCAATGATGAATGTGTCATGATGAACGGAATGGTGGAGAGTTGCATGGCAATATATCTCGGAATGGCTATGGAAATGCCATAATAGGTAGGTATGGTGGCTGTTTTGAGGAAGATATAAGGAGGTTTATGTGTGAAAGAGCGTATCATATCACGAGGTTTGGATGCATCGGCGGAGTTTGTGCCAACTCTCAATGTGAGAAAGGGCAATGCACGGTACCGAAGAGGCTAGCAAGGATGGAAGGGTGAGAGTGCGTATAATCCATGGACTCAACATTAGTCATAAAGAACTCACATACTTATTGCACAAATCTACAAGTCATCAAAACCAAGCACTATGTGCATGCTCCTAGGGGGATATATTGGTAGGAAAATACCATCGCTCGTCCCCGACCGCCACTCATAAGGAAGGCAATCAAAGAAACACCTCATGCTTCAAATTTGTCACACAACGGTTACCATACATGCATGCTACGGGACTAGCAAACCTCAACACAAGTATTTCTCAATTTCAAAATTACTCAACTAGCACGACTCTAATATCACCACCTTTACATCGCAAAACTGTTGCAAAAATCTACAAGTCATCAAAAATCTCGGTACTACGCGCATGCTCCTAGGGGGATAGATTGGTAGGAAAAGACCATCGCTCGTCCCCGACCACCACTCATAACGAAGAGAATCAAATAACACCTCATGTTTCAAATTTGTTACATAACGTTTACCATACGTGCATGCTACGGGACTTGCAAACTTCAACACAAGTACTCCCTCCGGTCCTTTTTACTCTGCATATTAGAATTCTCTGAAGTCAAACTTCACAAAGTTTGACCGTATTTATATGAAAAAATATCAACATCTGCCATGCTAAAGTTATATAATATGATACTTTAAGTCATGACACATCTAGTGTTATTGATTTCAGATTGTGAATGTTGACACTTTTTTCTACAAAGCTGGTTAAACTTTACGAGGCTTGACTTCGGTCAAATCTTATATGCGAACTAAAAAGGACCGGAGGGAGTATTTATCAATTTCACAACTACTCAACTAGCACGACTTTGATATTATTACCTCCATATCTCAAAACAATCATCAAGCATCAAACTTCTCTTAGTATTCAAAACACTGTTAAGAAAATTATACTAACTTTGAATACCTAGCATATTAGGATTTTAAGAAAATTACCATGCTATTAAGACTCTCAAAATAATCTAAGTGAAGCATGAGAGATCAATAGTTTCTATAAAACAAATCCACCACCGTGCTCTAAAAGATATAAGTGAAGTACTAGAGCAAAACTATATAGCTCAAAAGATATAAGCGAAGCACATAGAGTATTCTAGAAAATTCCAAATCATGTATGGCTCTCTCAAAAGGTGTGTACAGCAAGGATGATTGTGGTAAACTAACAAATAAAGACTCAAATCATACAAGACGCTCCAAGCAAAACACATATCATGTGGCGAATAAAAATATAGCTCCAAGTAAAGTTACCGATAGAAGTAGACGAAAGAGGGGATGCCTTCCGGGGCATCCCAAAGCTTTGGCTTTTAGGTGTCCTTAGATTACCTTGGGGGTGCCATGGGCATCCCCAAGCTTAGGCTCTTGCCACTCCTTGTTCCATAATCCATCAAATCTTTACCCAAAACTTGAAAACTTCACAACACAAAACTTAAAGTAGAAAATCTCGTGAGCTCCGTTAGCGAAAGAAAATAAAAGACCACTTCAAGGTAGTGTAATGAACTCATTATTTATTTATATTGGTGTTATACCTACTGTATTCCAACTTCTCTATGGTTTATAAACTATTTTACTAGCCAAGATTCATCAAAATAAGCAAACAACACACGAAAAACAGAATCTGTCAAAAACAGAATAGTCTGTAGTAATCTGTAGCTAGCGCAAGATCTGGAACCCCAAAAATTCTAAAATAAATTTCTGTACGTGAGGAATTTATCTATTAATCATCTTCGAAAATAATTAACTAAATAGCACTTTCCAAATTAAAATGGCAGTAGTTCTCGTGAGCGCTAAAGTTTCTGTTTTTTTTACAGTAAGTGTAACAAGACTTTCCCCAAGTCTTCCCAACGGTTCTACTTGGCACAAACACTAATTAAACACAAAAAATACAACCTAAACAGAGGCTAGATAAATTATTTATTACTAAACAGGAGCAAAAAACAAGGAATAAAAATAAAATTGGGTTGCCTCCCAACAAGCGCTATCGTTTAACGCCCCTAGCTAGGCATAACAAGCAAGGATAGATCTAGGTATTGCCATCTTTGGTAGGCAATCCATAAGTGGCTCTCATAATAGATTCATAAGGTAATTTAATTTTATTTCTAGGAAAGTGTTCCATGCCTTTCCTTAATGGAATTTGGAATCTAATATTTCCTTCCTTCATATCAATAATTGCACCAATCGTTCTAAGGAAAGGTCTACCAAGAACAATAGGACATGAAGGATTGCAATCTATGTTGAGAACAATAAAATCTACGGGGACATAATTCCTATTTGCACCAATAAGAACATCATTAATTCTTCCCATAGGTTTCTTAATAGTGGAATCCGCAAGGTGCAAGTTTAAAGAGCAATCATCAAAATCACGGAAACCTAACAAATCACACAAAGTCTTTGGAATCGTGGAAACACTAGCACCCAAATCACATAAAGCATAGCATTCATGATCTTTAATTTTAATTTTAATAGTTGGTTCCCACTCATCATAAAGCTTTCTAGGGATAGAAACTTCCAATTCAAGTTTTTCTTCATAAGATTGCATCAAGGCATCAATGATATGTTTAGTAAACGCTTTATTTTGACTATAAGCATGAGGAGAATTTAGCATGGATTGTAACAAGGAAATACAATCAATCAAAGAGAAATTTTCATAGTTAAATTCCTTGAAATCCATAATAGTGGGTTTAGCAACATCTAGGGTTTTAACTTCTTCAATCCCACTTTTATCAATTTTAGCATCAAGATCAACAAATTCCGAATTCTTGGAACGCCTTCTAGGTAAAGGTGGATCATATTCAGTCCCATCATTATCAAGATTCATATTGCAAAACAAATATTTAATAGGGGACACATCAATAACTTTTAGATCTTCATCATTATTTTCATAGGAACTAGAAGAACACGCTCTTATAAAGGCATCTTTCTTAGCATGCATCCTAACGGTTGTTTCTTTGCACTCATCAATGGAAATTCTCATGGCTTTGAGAGACTCATGGACATCATGCTTAGGTGGAATAGATCTAAGTTTCAAAGAATCAACATCAAGAGTAATTCTATCAATGTTCCTAGCCAAATCATCAATCCAAAGCAATTTTTCTTCAATCAAAGCATTGAAATTCTTTTGCGAAGTAATAAATTCTTTAATATTAGATTCAAAATTAGAGAGCATCTTGTTATAATTTCCATAAGAATTGTTGTAGGAATTACCATAATTATTAGAGGGATTACTAGGATAAGGCCTAGGGTTGATATTTCCTCTATACGCATTGTTACCAAAATTGTTCCTACCAACAAAATTCACATCCACAGATTCGTTATTATTCTCAATCAAAGTAGACAAGGGCATACCAGTATCAAAAGAAACACTCTTATTAGCAAATAATTTCATAAGTTCATCCATCTTTCCACTCAAAACATTAATTTCTTCTACCGCATGCACCTTTTTATTAGTAGATCTTTCAGTATGCCATTGAGAATAATTAACCATAATATTATCTAGGAGTTTAGTAGCTTCTCCTAAAGTGATTTCCATAAAAGTGCCTCCCGCGGCAGAATCTAAAAGATTTCTAGAAGCAAAATTCAATCCAGCATAAATTTTTTGTATAATCATCCACAAATTTAAACCATGAGTAGGGCAATTACGTATCATTAGTTTCATTCTCTCCCAAGATTGTGCAACGTGTTCATGATCAAGTTGCTTAAAATTCATAATATCGTTTCTAAGAGAGATGATCTTAGCGGGAGGAAAAATACTTAGAGATAAAAGCATCTTTGCACTTATTCCAAGAATCAGTACTATTTTTAGGTAAAGACAAAAACCAAGCTTTAGCACGGTCTCTAAGCGAAAAAGGAAATAGCTTCACTTTAACAATGTCATTACCCACATCTTTCTTCTTTTGCATGTCACACAAATCAACGAAGCTATTTAGGTGGGTAGCGGCATCTTCACTAGGAAGGCCGGAAAACGGATCTTTCATGACAAGATTCAGCAAAGCAGTATTAATTTCACAAGATTCAGCATTGGTAAGAGGAGCAATCGGAGTGCTAATAAAATCATTGTTGTTAGTATTGGTGAAGTCACATAATTTAGTATTATCTTGAGCCATCGTAACAAGCAAGCAACTAACACACAAGCAAACAAAAAGCAAGCAGGCAAAAAGAGGCAAATAGAGAAAGAGATGGAGGATAGAGAGAGAGAGAGGGCGAATAAAACGACAAGGGTGAAGTGGGGGAGAGGAAAACGAGAGGCAAATGGCAAATAATGTAATGCGGGAGATAAGTGTATGTGATGGGTACTTGGTATGTTGACTTTTGCGTAGACCTCCCCGGCAACGGCGCGAGAAATCCTTCTTGCTACCTCTTGAGCACTGCGTTGGTTTTCCCCGAAGAGGAAGGGATGATGCAGCAAAGTAGCGTAAGTATTTCCCTCAGTTTTTGAGAACCAAGGTATCAATCCAGTAGGAGGCTACGCACGAGTCCCTTGTACATGCACAAAACAAATAAATCCTCGCAACCAACGCGAATAGGGGTTGTCAATCCCTACACAACCACTTACGAGAGTGAGATCTGATAGATATGATAAAGATAATATTTTTGGTATTTTTGTGATAAAGATGCAAAGTAAAATAAAGGCAAAGTAGAAAGCAAAGGAAATAACTAAGTAGTAGGAGATTAATATGATAAAGATAGACCCGGGGGCCATAGGTTTCACTAGTGGCTTCTCTCGAGAGCATAAGTATTCTACGGTGGGTGAACAAATTACTGTTGAGCAATTGACAGAATTGAGCATAGTTATGAGAATATCTAGGTATGATCATGTATATAGGCATCACGTCCAAGACAAGTAGACCGACTCCTGCCTGCGTCTACTACTATTACTCCACTCATCGACCGCTATCTAGCATGCATCTACACTACAAAAAAATACACTTCCGCGATGATACGTGTTTGTCACAGTAGGTCGCATTTTCTGTCATGCATGTACATCCATGACGATTTTATGACAGAATCAAGATAGTCATACCTGTGCTGTCGTAGAAGTGTTCCATGACATTACCAAAATTATCATCACGGAAGTGTCCACTTCCATGACGATAAATCTCGCGTCACAGAAGTGCTTTCGTCAAGGGTGACCGACACATGGCATCCACCATAACGGAACGCCGTTAAGCTACCGGGTCGGGTTTTGGATCCGATAACCTATTAACAGCCTCGACCAATGGGGATTTTCCACATGTAAAATCATCATTTGTTGGAGGAAACACGTATCGGCTCATCATTGGGACAGATGTCATCCACTCATTGGACAGAAGGCGCCTATGATATGTCGACACGTGGCACGGCCCAACAGAGGCCCATTCCTGTGAAAAGGCCGGCCCGTTTGACTTGGTCAAAAGGTGGCGGGCCAGCCCATGTAAAGCCTGTTAACGGCCTATTCGCATATAGCCCATTTACAGCCCGCTAACCCAAGGCCCATTACGCCCTATCCGAATTAGGCCCAGTAGTGTCATCTGGGCCACCCAATATGATTCCAGCCCGTTTTCACTTATGGCCCATGTATGGCCCATGACGTCTTTCGGCCCATACGAGGCCCTATGTAACTCTTGGCTTATTAACGACCCATGGTGAAACTAGCCCGTAATGAACAGTGTATCACTTTACACCCATTAACGGCGCGTGGTGAAACTGGCCCGTAATGAATAGTGTATCACTTTATACCCATTAACGCCCCGTTATTCTGTTGGGCCGTTTCCAGCCCATGTTATCTTTCGGCCTTCTCAGAGCCCATTTATTCTTGGGCTCATTTCCAGCATTCTTTTACTTACGGCCCGTTACTGTCATTTTCTACTTGTGGGCCAAATTCAGCCCGTGGTTACAATCGGCCCGTTTGTGATCTGTTAATACGTTGGGCCGTTTTCATAGCGTCATCAAATACGGCCTATTAACGATGGCCCGCTATGGTCGGCCCATGAACGGATGATTCCAACTCTAGCTCGTTTACGGCCATAATGCGGCATGTTATTGGCCCATGTTTGGCCAATCTATCATACTGCCCGTATAAGGCCCATTGATGATACGTCCCATAGAAGGCCCATTGTTTCTACGGCCCGTAGAAGGCCCACTGTTTCTACGGCCCGTAGAGGCCCAGTGTCACTACAGTAAATATTAGCCCATGGTTATTGTGGCCTAGTTTTAAAAAATAGGTTATTGCAGCCACTAGCAAACCACGGAAAAAGAACTGCAATGACTACAAGCAAACAAATAAACAAGACAACAAGGAAATAAATAAGAAATCAACTTACGCTAGGCTATCACGGCTATCACACATATTACATCCACTGGGCATCAAAGTTCGCCACCAGTGCAAATAAACGCGCCGACAAAAGAATATACAAAACTGAGAGCACTTCAGAAGGCACTAGGCCTAGCCAGGTCGGGCCCCCCAAACAGCTGAAGAAGCTGAGTAGACCTCAGTTGTGTCAACGATAGATGCATCAACACTAGATTTAAGGCATGATGGTGCGCACGGCAGTCCTCTGACATCTTCATTGCATCTTTGACTTCAAGTTGGAGCTGAGCTAAAGCAAGCCTTTCCGCTTTAAGTTGAGACTGAAGAAGTCGGACTGATTGAGGCAGCGACTACACAGAGGTTGTCTCACACCTGCTGGTGAGTAGCTTCAACTCACTGTCTTCATCAAGACAGGACCTTGGGGTAATCTCGCTGTCCTCAAGATGGTTTGGCTCACTATCTTCCCTAAAGTTCTGCCTGGCGTAAGAGATACGAGTCTGAAAGAGAAACAAGGAGACACGTAACAGGTTTCACAATTATATAAGCAAATAAATGGATCTATTCTGCATAAGGAACATGTTTTTACAACTACAATTTGAAACTGCTAGGTGTTGCAAACATCCAATCAGATGTAAACAGCAAAGCAAACAACAGTGGAGGAAATGATGCCTATCCAAATCTATACTAGAACAAAGTTTGAAGGCTTGAGAAGGATGAACTTACATTACATGTTAACACGGGCTGGACAAAGCCCTTCTCCATGTTGATGGAAGGATAATTCAATAAATTCCCCAAAGAAAATTCTTTATAAGCGTTGCCATTATTCTACATTTTGCAAAGAGTAAATATAGATCAAATAATATTGGAAGAAGCTCAGGTGCAGACTGATGATACATAAGCAAATAGCAAATAATTAAGTACAACGTTACAAGGCAAAAGGGAGAGAGGTACTGACAAGAGCAATGCAGAGCCCATTATTGTTTTGAGATCGTATGATCCTTTGAGCAAGGAGATTCATCTGAAATTAGTTTTCATACAAGAGAGAAGGTAAGGCACAAGCAGAAATTTAGGAGTTCAAATTTTGAATTGATATCATAGACAGTACCTGACGCTGGGCTCCCAACAGTTCTAATAGGGGTTTGGCCACTGGAGTAGGGGTAAAGTGTGGTACAGTTGGGCCTGTGTTTTCTGTGGTTGCTGATCTATCAGATTTAACAGGTATCACTACCTTTTCCAAATACCTAGTTTGTACTCCTAGAGGATCTGCACTCACCCTCTTTGTTTTGGACATCTATTACGAAAGAACAACATTTGACTGGAAAAACATAGTGTGACAACACATGGAATAGGTACAGAAAATGGATAGGTATGGCATATACTCATATATGATGCTTAAACTAAGCAGATGGTGTAACAAAGTAGAAGTAATGCAAGAGGTCAGATGCAAAATATGTGCGACCAATACAACTTTGCAAAGTTAAAGCAAGCACCTTGATGGGTGAATAAGATAGGCCATCCTCCACCTTGCCAAGTTTGTTAGCGAGTGGATCGTTCCGCAATATTCCTCTCGTGCGCCCATTCTCATATTAATTTTGATAATGTTCAATATCTGACATGCATGAAAACATAAAAACAAGTGAGATTTTCTTTGTAATGCAGAAGTGATTCTAATCCAATACTGCCTCCCTGTAAACCCCTTTGTGCTATCTCTGCAATTCTTTTAAAAGATGCCTTGCATGCTGTAATTTGTTGTGTGCATTAATATAATGTGGCCTACTACTCAAATATGAGAGCTCCAGAAGTGATGACACTTCGCAGATGATAGCTTCAACATATAGTAAAGAAGAACAAGTCGACCTGACCTGACAGATTCAAAATATACTAAGGGAGAACAACTCGACCTGACCAGTCGACCGCAAGAGAAGAGTATCATCTTAAAGAAGAGCAGAAGAGCAAGCAGACTGAAGATATTACAAGTCTTTCAATACAATGTCGGTTGGCCACCCATGATGAACCAGAGCGCACGGAGAAATACTATTCTTTACGGTCTCTCCATATGTGGTTCACATGCATTTCGAAACTAAAGTAGGAACATTTAGCTAACCAATTAAACATCTCTCAGTTTTACTAATATCAGCAATAATATCAGATATGGATTTGTACAACTAAGCTTATTTAGCTCGATGGGTGGAGCAGTGCTATTACGACACGAACTACGTAGGCTGATTGTGGTCATCATAAAATGGGGAAAACATAAGCATGATGAGTACAATGTTGACCGTGGCAGTGGGATGGCAGATCTGAAGCTGCAAACCGCGCAAAGGGTAGTTAGCAACCGATGTTTGCTTTGAAATAACAACTAAGATTTGGTATGGACAAGAAAGTACGGTCAGCAAGTGACAAAGAAATGCAATTATGATGTCTCTCTATATGTCGCGACATGCATTTGGAAACTCAAGTGGGACCTTTAGCTAACCAATTAAATATGTTGGTTAACTAATATCAGTATCATATCACAATCATATTTGAACAACTAAGCTTTCGAATTCTGAGTGTTGTGTTGTTTAGCTTGAAGGGTGGAGTAATGCTAGTACGATAGAAAGCACCTATGCCGATCATAGTAGAGTAGATAAAAGGGGAAAACCCTAAGCATCAAGAGAAAAATCAGGAAAGTGGAACTAGCTGGACCAGTGGGTGGCGCACATGCTTTTCGAAATGAATATAGGACCATTAGGTGACCAATTAAACGTTCTCTATTTTAGTGATATGAGCATCACATCAGATTCGTATTTCAACACGTAAGCTTTGGGTTGAGGTCTTGAGGAGCAGTGCTAGCACGACACGAAGCACCTACGATGATGGTAGTGAATATAAAGGTGGGGAAACCATAAGCTTTACGAGTATAGTGCCCGTGCCATGGCGGATCTGAAGGTGCAAACCGGACAAAGCTACTTCGCAACCAATGTTTGCTTTCAACTAGCCACTATGATTTGGTATGGACAAGAAAAGTACAATAAACAAATTACGATCTATTTTCCGGGTGAGATCAATAACTTAAGCACATATGGAAGAGTACCACCTCTCTTGCGATGTCGTGTAGGCCTATGCTGATACGTTGAGGGTGCTGCGGGTGCGATGGCTGTTGGCGGAGGGGAAGAAGACTTTAGATGGCAGACGGCTGGGTCAGGGGATATATCCTGTTGCCGTGGACGAGGCGGTCGTAGGAGCGGCAACGACAAGGTGGACGCCGCCGCCGATGAAGCGAGAGGAGGCGATGAAAGGATCATGGTCCAGTGCCGTGGATGAGAGACGTCCATCTCTTGTAGTGGACGACGGGGTAGGGGTAGCGGCTCCGGCAAGGTGGAGGATGGGGTGGCGGACGGAGGAGGCTGCCCGTAGTGCGGAGGTTGTCGTGCCACCGACGGTGTATGAATGGGGAAATGGAGGGGAGGGGGGATCTCAAACTTTGGGACGCGCTTCTCTGAAATGGGGGAAAGTTACGAACTTATCCCCCGTTTAAAATTTCGGACATCGCGTCGGTTGGGGATAGGACGGTAATCTCGCATCTCCCAAATATTTGCCGGTAACTATTTCAGGCGAGGAGAGGGTGTTTTGCCGCCCACGGTTGGCGCCCACGGTTTATGAACGGGGCTGACAGGTAGGGCGGTTGTGTCACGTCTGATGGAAGTTACACATCTGCCCCTATTTAAAATATTAGCCTACATCAATTTCGGGCGAGGAGAGTTTGTTTTGCCGCCCACCGTGTATGAATGGGGAAATGGAGGAAGAGACACATGTCTTTCGGACGAGCTTGAATCAAATGTGTTTTGCCGCCCACGTTTGGCGCCCACCGTGTCTGAATGGGCTCAGAGGCCGTCGTGTCACGTGTGATTGAAGTTACTAGTCTACCCCTATCGACAGCAGTGTAAATCCGTCGATAAGGATGTCAAGTGTCAGGGGGAGACAATAATTTCCATCTCGCAAACACTTGCTTCGGGAAGCCCACAAATTATAGTGGGTGTTTAGCCGTTTCGTTCAAAACTTGGGAGAATTAGCATTCACGTTTGCCCTGGGACCTGGCAAACTAAATTCAAATCCAATTTGTATTCGATTACGAATATCCACAGATAATTATACGTTTTGTTATTTATTTCTTCAAAACCACAACAAAGATTTATTCCACCTTTATAAATGATTATGATTTAGAAATGCCATGATCTTCGAATTCAGTAGGTTGGATACACTCCGAGTCAAACAGTTATTTCATCTTATGTCAATCATACAATTACTGAGGATTACCTCGCCTAAAAAATTCGGATCATTACAATACATGGACAACATAAGGGGTCTTGCAACACAATCCATTCAGAGACATGACGCAACATGCAAGTACAATAATCTAATGACAATTTCAACTGGTATCTAAAGAAGAACCGAGATTACCTTGGGCTTCAGATAGCAGAAACAGCAGGACCTCCTCCGTCTTCAAATGCAACATTCTTAGTTCCTCCAATTCTTGGGTTGCTTGCATAATGCGTGCCACTAATTCCGTAATTTCCAGCCTCAAGATAAAGATTGCCTCATTCATGGCAGCCACACCATCTCTTTCTGCCTCTAGTAGAGCCTCAAGCACTATAATGTCTGTGCTTAGACTGCTCTCCGGCGGTGTTGCCTCTGAACTGCTACTATCTGGTAACGTGGATGGCACACTGCTTCCACAAATAGATTCTGGGGTTGTACATTGTGTCCTAGTGTGAACAGCATCCTGAAAGGTTTCCGCTGGACATCAGTAAGAGATAGTTATTGTATGATCCAGGTAGTAAGCTTACATGGTAAACGATGGACGAATTATTGCCGAGCATGGCAAACTATATTTAAATGGTTCGAAGCAGCATCGGCCGAAAAGAAATTAAAATGGTAAGATGAAACTAGGGATGTAAGTGGCAAATAAACGACATCCGCCAGTCCCATCTAGTTAGTTTTTGCTACCTCCCTAGTTCATTTTCCTCAAAAAACAAAAACTCTTTTGAACTATCATACCACTAGTGGACTTTAATCAGGATTAAATGGGACCCAGTTGACATCCCTAATTGAAAGGGAGTGTACAACCGCTATATTTAAGTTGCCAAGGCATCTAAGCAGTTGAAATAATCTAAGAAAGCACTTAACAGTGTGGCCTCATATAAACTACGAAGACAGTCTTGTGATGAAGTTGAGAGGAAAAGTTAAGGACTCAAATGAAATAGGCATGCATTTCTTTATGATAGTACAACAGGCACTGCTAACATATTGGCCAACTCAGGTATAGCGTAACAACAAATAAGCATTCGAATCAAGCAATACAGCAAAGCAGACAACTGAACTATTTGTAATTCGGTAGGATTACATGTTGAGGGCACAAGCCAAGAAAGCAGCCCACTCGCATTACATTTCACATGTACTAAAACACACTGGCTTACCATATGTTGCTGTGAAGCCTAGCTGTTGTTGCAATGTTCTTTGAAGATATCGTCAGCATCCCGTGGTTGCAAATCTAGTTGTTGTAGTTTATTCTGCACCATCTATCTAGGTAAAATTATACACGACAACATATCTGCTTCCCTCTATTTTTATGCTTGTTCAAGGTGCCAGCCCCAAAAGAACAGTTTTTTTGCTTGATGGGGTTGGCAGATCCATAATTAATAGAAGCATCA
This sequence comes from Triticum monococcum, assembly GCA_034509565.1. Lineage (NCBI taxonomy): Eukaryota > Viridiplantae > Streptophyta > Magnoliopsida > Poales > Poaceae > Triticum > Triticum monococcum. The sequence goes on from CM067847.1 coordinate 707,584,415, forward strand.
AATTAGTCACACAACTTGGGAAGATCAAGAACACACAAACAAGTAATGAACAGAGGCTCGGAGCAGTGATGTAATAGCTAGCATCAGAAAATGTAGGGTAAAACAAACAAAAAACAGCGGAACCACATGCTAGTTTGCTGATGTGTAATTAAGTATAGAGAACATTAAGCAGTCTGATGGAACCAACAGGTGGCATCAGAACAAAACTAAAGCATATTAACTATATGTGCACTGGTATGTAATTTACCACATGTAACATGTTCACTGCCAGAAGTATGGCCCTACAGATGCAAGCAGAATAACGCGTCTCATGAAAAATTTAATGACGCCCTGAAGAAATTCAAAGGTGCGGTGCTTATGCTAGGAAAGTGAACATAGGCGCCGGCCGTTGGATGATAGTACCTGATTCTCGGCGGCGTATGGGTATCGTTGTCATACTTGATAGCTAAGGATCGTCGATGGTGCTCGTGTTGCGGTTGAGTTTGGGCCGGCTGTCGCCGTCGCTGAAGCGGCTCCGGTGCTACGGTTGCGGCGCCTGTCGACATACAAGAAAGCTCATATGTGGTAAGTGAACAGTTGCACGATGAAGAGAAAAACCGAAGGAGTACAAATCGAAATAACCTGATGAGGCTGCGACATCGGTAAAGTAGGGCGGTGGAGTTGAATATGGCGTCCGTGGAGCGGGTCCGGTGCAGTGGACGAAGGCTTCAGCGGGCGCGTTGTACAATGCTTTCAGTGAGGCGGATTTGTTGCGGCGGACGAGGGCTTGTATGAAGGGCTAGTGAAGGGGCGGACGAGGGAGTCAGTGAAGGGCCTACGCCGTGGTGGACGAGGGCGCCGGTTAAGCAGATCCGGTGTGGTGGACCATGATGGCGGTCAAGGAGATCTGGAGCGGTGGACAAGCCAGTCGCTGAAGCGGCTCCGGTGAAGTGGTGAGTTGGCAATTAGGGGTTCCAAGGTGCGGAAGGTAGATCCGGCGGGGTGTGAGGTCCATTGCTGCGGCGGAGGACTAGATTCGGCGGCTTGCCGTGGTTGGGGGGGGGGAGGGGAAGGGGAGGGGCTCTGGGGAAGAATGTTGGGGGCAAAGAGGGGAAACAATGGAGTTACCAAAGTAGCCTTTTTCCGTTCATGTGGCAGGGGTAAAACAGGAATATCGCAGGGCTAAACTTTCGGGCGCGTGATATTTCGATGTGAGCGGGAAGTTTGAAAGCTTTTGGCGCCTAAAATTATAAGTATTCTGCTCTCGTACGACCGACTATGATATCATGGCCGACAATTTGTTTGTTTTGCACGCAAAAAATGTGCAAGTTTTGAAAATCAATGTCTCCAACTCGAAACTTAGATTGTCCATTCAATTCAAATATGGATCATTGAGCTACTACAAGCAAATACCATCATACAGTCCAATTCAAATGAAATTCCAAATGTGTTTATCCTAAATATGATGACAAAAGCAAAAATGTGTATGTGTATGAATAAAGTGGATGATTATAAAGTTTGAACATGCCCGTATGTGTATATCTGTAGGTTTGATATATGAATTGGAAACCACGAAATCCCGGCTTAAAAATGTACCTCTGTTTAAATGAATTACAAAAGCTAATGATGGAGTCGAATTCCAAAATTCTAATCTTAGGTTTGTAATTCTGGTACATCAAGGTATATCATGCATGTTCAAAAGTATCGTTATCTCATAGTACAAACTATGAAACAAATTGATCAACCATGAGTGCACGACATCTCAATTACGCTAAAGTCCCTCAAATATAGACACCTCACTCTTTATCTTAAGTCACCCCCACCACCACACACACATACACACACACATAGAGAGAGAGAGAGACGTCGTTCTCTCCCCCAAACACCAACACACTAGCACATTAACACCCCTCTCTCTTGTAAAGTCCAGACCCCAACATAGGTCTCTATCACTTTGTCTCTCGGGCATGCACACATCTCTTCCCTCACTCTCTAGGTCTCCCGCTATCTCTCTTACCCAAGCACACACACTATGTAGAGTGTATATTTCCCATACACACAAAACGTCGCCCCCAAACGTCTATCTCCCTAGTTATGTGGTTCTCGCGCACTCACCTCACACACCACCCCCACTGCAAACAAGCACACTTTGTCTCCTTGTGCACCACTCTCCTCTTTCTATCTCTCCCACATGCGGACCCGCCCCAGCTCCTTCCCTGTATACATATATGTCGTGACTCTTTGCATAGCTCCCTAATGTATAATCGTTCTCGATTTCGCACATTGTTCTCTACACCATCTATTCTAGATCTCTCATGAAGTCCCTATCACACACACGATGACTCGCTTCCCTTGCGTCTCCGTTCATAGGCCAATTTTGGACAACATCAACATTGTCTCCCTATCTATACGCCATTTATGGACACAAACGACCCCTCTCGCCCCCTCTCTTCCTCTCTCTCTCTCTCTCTCTCTCTCTCTCTCTCTCTCTCTCTCTCTCTCTCTCTCTCTCTCTCTCTGTCGCTAGCTCTCTCTTTCTCTCGCTCTCACACCCCTCTCCCACACACACACACTCGATGTCTCTTCCAAATAGTCTGCTCCCCCCGCCCACACCCGTGCTATCTCGCTACTACACATGTAACACCATTCCCCCTTCCCTTATACTAGGTTTACATCATCAGTGGTCTCACATACACTCTCTCTCACTCTCACACACAAACGCGTGCACAAACACACACAGACACGCACAAACACCCATTTATCTGGATCCTCATCTCTCCTCATGTCCGCATGTGTATCTCACACACTCACTCTCTAATTATGTATATGTGTCTCCACATTACACAACACAAAGCCCCATGTACATGTCTCTCTCTATCCTCCATACACATAGACACAAAGAATCTGTTATCATTGCCTTAGTCTCTAACATATCACACACTCTCTCTCTCTCTCTCTCTCTCTCTCGCAAACACGCTCAACAAGGGTTTCCCCGTGAATAACTTACTGTCTATTCATCAACAGTCGTGGCAGTACGGCGAACACGAGACGTGAAAAAGAATAAATCTACACGTGCTTAGACCACCTAGTATGACTACTAGGACTAGAGCAAGCCAAAAGGCGCGCCACCGTCACCCCCTCCTTGTCGGCGACGGGAAAATCTTTGTTTTACACAGTCGAGAAGTCATTGTGCTAAGGCCCCACATGCCAAGGTGTTGAATAGAATGTAGATGCTAGTTTTCGGAAGAAAGTATCGATAATACGTTTGTATCTCCATACTTATATTTCTTCTCTTATAAAAAACCGAGTTGGTGGTGATGGTACGTGTGCCATCTTGCAATATAGACCGTCCGATCTATATCTGACGGATGGAAATTAAACTAAACGATACCCGCACCCCTCTCCACATTTGCAGACAAGGCCTTCCCTCGTTCATCCTTATCTCCAACAAACCTCATTGTTGAGCAATTAAGAAAGGAAGCCTCTGGAACAAAGTGGCCTTGTGGCAGCTGCCGGCATCGTCAATCCCCATGCCTCCGCTCAGTCCGACCACCAACCACCACCACACCCCACTCCTCTTCACCTTATCTCAAATTTCTCGAGATATCATTAGTTTTTACACATGGGATTACTCCCGCAAGGGTCAATCACAACAAGTGTTTTATAAAAAAATGCATCTTGATGTTCCGTGCAATGCACGGATCTTGCTAGTACTCCTACACAAGACTAAGTTGGTGATGCTGGTGTGTATGCCATCCGTCGTTTCTGACCATTAGATCTACATCTAACGATTGTGAGGTAAGTTGTTGCCTTTTCTCACCAACATCCCACTTGTCTACCAATTTGCAGAAAAACCCATAATTAGTATCTTAAAACCAACCACATCCCTCCCTAACCTCACCGAAACAGCCCAGGGAATATATTCTAATTGAAACATAATATATCTCTAGTGACATATGTATATCAAAATTAGAGTGTTTTGTACCAAGTTTGCTAATAAGTATTATTCTAATTATGATTTGTTGCAACAGGCATGAACATTGCTAGTATTTCCAACCATGCATTTTTTCCTAGTATTCATAGTTTCGAGTTTTCCATCAAGATATTAGTCACTCATGGTTGATATTTACTTTCAATCATGTACACATATGCACTATGTAACTAGCCTTGTTTATTGGCTTCCAAAGCTTAACTTTCACTCCTACTTACAATATGTAGAGTATTTAACAAAAAACTACCACTTTCAACCAGCCCTAGGAAGAATCTATTGTACAAAAAATAGCAAAAACATACCCAAAATTTCTTAATCCACGCCAAAAACTACCTAGTACTCCTACCGATTAGGTTCGTTTAAACCCATTTATGACAGGGTTGGCCCACACGTCCATGCTGACGAGGCAACTTAAACCAACACATTTTGTTTGATCGTTGACACGAGGGACCCACATCTGACCTTCTATCCTGTTATCCCCCTCAAATCATTATTTTTCCTAAACATTACTTCAAACAGTACTGATGTGTGTTCGGCGGTGGCGCCGGTGATGAGCGAGTTGGCCACTGCTCCACCGGATGGGCCGGACGCCGCGCTGGCCTTCGCACGGGTTGGCAGGCTAGCTCGAGCGTGACTCACGATCGAGCAAGCCGCCGCACTGGCCTTCGCTCGAGCCAGATGGCTGGCCTTAGCGCGGTGCGCGCGAGCAAGCTGCCGCGCTTCCATGCCAATCTAGCTAGCAAACCTTACAGACAAGCAGCTGGACGGAGCTATCTTGGTTAGCTAGCGGCCGCGAGCGCCGGACGGAGCTGGCATTTGGGCTGCCGCAACATGGGCTCCGCACCATCGGCGGTTTTGACCTCGCCTTCTGCCGGCGACGGTAGTTGCGTCCCATGGCCGAGGATGACTAGGTGGATGGGCTGAAGGCAAGAGGTCACTCGAGGATTTTGGTTGGTAAGAGCATGTACAATGGTTGATAAGGTAGTCTTATCTTAAGTCTGCCACACATGCAAGTGGTAGTAGTTTCTTGGCATTTTAGTGGTTTGTTGCATTATTAGAGCAAGTACAATAGAGTTGAGTGAGTGGGCTATAAGAAATAAACTAGTATATTTATGCTTAGTTGAAGGAAAGAGAAGAGGAGAGAGAAGGTAAGCGGGCTCTTCGTGAAGAGCCAGCTCTAGCACGTGCTCCTAGGCACTTTGTGAGAATGAGAAGTGGGCCACATAATAAAAAAGTAGTACACTCTTTTGATCTATTATTGTACATGTTGGCTATAAGATGGGATGTAGATGACATGGCATTGGCTTATAGCCAGCAACAGATGATAGGGGTTTCTTGTAAGGAACAATGTACGTACTACTAGCAATAAAAGGCGATTCTAGGTTGCGTTGTACTCCAACGAGTACTACTAGTGGTCACGGGAGTGTATACCTCGTTTTTTGGGTTCGATCCCGGCCGAACGCACGACGGCCTTTTTTTTAAAATAGTACTACTACACTTTGCCGCGAGCCAATATTTTACACGGGTAGTTTGAGTTTTGAAGTCAAACGAATGTGCGGCCCCACAATCTGGGTGCACTGGACAACCTAGCCACATGAACGGAAATATTATCACCCCTTCCTCTTCGGGGAAAACCAACGCAGTGCTAAAAGAGGTAGCAACATTGCCTTTAGTGCAATCAATAACAGCCCCTGCAATATTCAAAAAGGGTCTTCCAAGAATAATAGACATACTATCTTCCTCGGGTATATCAAGAATACCAAAGTCCGTTAAAATAGTAATGTTTGCAACTACAACAGGCACATCCTCACAAATACCGACAGGTATAGGAGTTGATTTATCAGCCATTTGCAAAGATATTTCAGTAGGTGTCAACTTATTCAAATCAAGTCTATGATATAAAGAGAGAGGCATAACACTAACACCGGCTCCAAGATCACATAAAGCAGTTTTAACATAGTTTCTTTTAATGGAGCATGGTATAGTGGGTACACCAGGATCTCCAAGTTTCTTAGGTATTCCACCCTTAAAAGTATAATTAGCAAGCATGGTGGAAATTTCAGCTTCCGGTATCTTTCTTTTATTAGTAACAATATCTTTCATATACTTAGCATAAGGATTCATTTTAAGCATATCAGTTAATCACATATGCAAAAAGATATGTCTAATCATTTCAGCAAAGCGCTCAAAATCCTCATCATCCTTTTTCTTGGATGGTTTGGGAGGAAAAGGCATGGGTTTCTGAACCCAAGGCTCTCTTTCTTTACCATGTTTCCTAGCAACAAAGTCTTTCTTATCGTAACATTGATTCTTTGATTGTGGGTTATCAAGATCAACAACAGGTTCAATTTCTACATCATTATCATTACTAGGTTGAGCATCATCATGAACATTATCATTAACACTAGTTTCAGGTTCATTACCAGATTGAGTTTCAGCATTAGAAATAGAAATATCATTTGGATTCTCAGGTGGTTCAATAACAGGTTCACTAGAAGCATGCAAAGTCCTATCATTTTTCTTTTTCTTCCTTTTAGAAGGACTAGGTGCATCTATATTATTTCTCTGAGAATCTTGCTCAATTCTCTTAGGGTGGCCTTCAGTATACAGAGGTTCCTAAGTCATTCTACCAGTTCTAGTAGCCACTCTAACAGCATAATCACTATTCTTACTATTCAATTCATTGAGCAAATCATTTTGAGCTTTAAGTACTTGTTCTACTTGAGTGGTAACCATAGAAGCATGTTTACTAATAAGTTTAAGTTCACCTTTGACATTAGCCATATAATCACCCAAGTGTTCAAGCATATTTGAATTGTATTTCAATTGTCTACCAAAATAAGCATTAAAGTCTTCTTGCTTAGCCATAAATTTATCAAACTCATCTAAGCATGAGCTAGCAAACTTAGTAAATGGGATTTCAGCTTTATCATATCTATAGAGAGAATTTACCTTTACTACCTGTGTCGGGTTATCAAGACCACGAGTTTCTTCAATAGGCGGTAAATTAAGACCGTGTATTTCTTCAATAGGAGGTAAATTCTTAACATCTTCAGCTTTAATACCTTTTTCTTTCATAGATTTCTTTGCCTCTTGCATATCTTCAGGACTGAGAAATAGAATACCCATCTTCTTCGGAGTTGGTTTAGGAACAGGCTCAGGAATTGGCTCCGGAGGTGTCCAATTATTTTCATTTGTCAACATATTATTCAATAGAATTTCAGCTTCATCCGGTGTTCTTTCCCTGAAAACAAAACCAGCACAACTATCCAGGTAATCTCTGGAAGAATCGGTTAGTCCATTATAAAAGATATCAAGTATTTCATTTTTCTTAAGAGGATGATCAGGCAAAGCATTAAGTAATTGGAGAAGCCTCCCCCAAGCTTGTGGGAGACTCTCTTCTTCAATTTGCACAAAATTATATATATATATATATATATATATATCCCTCAAAGTAGCTTGTTTCTTGTGAGTAGGGAAATATTTAGCAGAGAAGTAATAAATCATATCCTGGGGACTACGCACACAACCAGGATCAAGAGAATTAAACCATATCTTAGCATCACCCTTTAATGAGAACGGAAATATTTTAAGGATATAAAAGTAGCGAGTTCTCTCATCATTAGTGAACAGGGTAGGTATATCATTTAATTTAGTAAGATGTGCCACAACAGTTTCAGATTCATAACCATGAAAAGGATCAGATTCAACCAAAGTAATTATATCAGGATCAAGAGAGAATTCATAATCCTTATCAGTAACACAGATAGGTGAAGTAGCAAAAGCAGGATCAGGCTTCATCCTAGCATTTCGAGATTGCTTATTCCATTTAGCTAATAACCTCTTAAGTTCGTATCTATCTTTGCAAGCTAAAATAGCTAAAGAGGATTCTTGATCAAAAACATAACCCTCAGGAATAACAAGTGATTCTTCATCATCACTTTCATCAGTATTATCAGATTCAATATTTTCAATCTCTCTAGCCCTAGCAAGTTGTTCATCCAGAAATTCACCAAGTGGCACAATAGTATCAAGCATAGAAGCAGTTTCATCATAAGTATCATGTATAGCAGAAGTAGCATCATCAATAACATGTGACATATCAGAACGAATAGCAGAAGCAGGTTTAGGTGTCGCAAGCTTACTCAAAACAGAAGGTGAATCAAGTGCGGAGCTAGATGACAGTTCCTTACCTCCCCTCGTAGTTGAGGGATAAATCTTGGTTCTTGGATCTTTCAAGTTCTTCATAATGATAAGCAGATATAAATCCCAAGTGACTCAAAGAATAGAGCTATGCTCCCTGGCAACGGCGCCAGAAAATAGTCTTGATAACCCGCAAGTATAGGGGATCGCAACAGTTTTCGAGGGTAAAGTATTCAACCCAAATTTATTGATTCGACACAAGGGGAGCCAAAGAATACTCTCAAGTATTAGCAGCTGAGTTGTCAATTCAACCACACCTGGAAACTTAATATCTGCAGCAAAGTATTTAGTAGGAAAGTAATATGATAGTAGTGGTAATGGTAGCAAAAGGTAACAGTAGTAAAAGTAATGTTTTTGGTATTTTGTAGTGATGATACCAATAGCAACGGGAAAGTAAATAAGCGAAGAACAATGTGTGGAAAGCTCGGAGGCAATGGATCAGTGATGGAGAATTATGCCGGATGCGGTTCATCATGTAACAGTCATAACCTAGGGTGACACAGAACTAGCTCCAGTTCATTGATATAATGTAGGCATGTATTCCGAACATAGTCATACGTGCTTATGGAAAAGAACTTGCATGAAATCTTTTGTCCTACCCTTCCGTGGCAGCGGGGTCCTTATGGAAACTAAGGGATATTAAGGCCTCCTTTTAATAGAGTACCGGAACAAAGCATTAACACATAGTGAATACATGAACTCCTTAAACTACGGTCATCACGGTAAGTATCCCAATATTGTCACTTCGGGGTTAACGGATCATAACACATAATAGGTGACTATAGACTTGCAAGATAGGATCAAGAACACTCATATATTGATGAAAACATAATAGGTTCAGATTTGAAATTATGGCACTCGGGCCCTAGTGACAAGCATTAAGCATAACAAAGTCATAGAAACATCAATCTCAAAACATAGTGGATACTAGGGATCAAACCCTAACAAAACTAACTCGATTACATGATAGATCCCATCCAACCCATCACCATCCAGCAAGCCTACGATGGAATTACTCACGCACGGCGGTGAGCATCATGAAATTGGTGATGGAGGACACTGGTAGAAAACGAGGCTTCCATACGCCCCCATTAGTCCCCAAAACAATCGAACCGCGACCAAAGGGGTCTTTAGTCGCGGTTCGGGAGAAGACCCGCGACCAACTACCTGGGCCCAGCGCGCTCGGTCGACAGCTGGTGGACGGGAGGGGCTTTAGTCGCGGTTGGCGTGGCCAACCGGGACTAAAGGTCCCAGAAGGCCTTTAGTCGCGGTTGGCCAGGCCAACCGGGACTAAAGCCCATCCAGCTGGCGGACGGGAGGGGCTTTAGTCCCGGTTGGCCTGGCCAACCGCGACTAAAGGCCCATCCCTATATATACTCAGCTCACTTCACTTCACTCGGCTCACTTCACAATTTTCAGAAGATGGTGGTGGGGTGGTGGTGGGTTTGCTTTTGGTTTCTCCTATGCACACAAGGTGTTTGATGAAATGCCCGAGAGCCTGAAACAAGCCACACTTGAGCTTTCTCATTTATTTTTCCTCCGCGATCGCGGTTAGCAACTCGAACCTTTCATGTGTCATTGATAAAATACGCATGTGTGTAGTTCATTGTTTAATTTGTATTATTTCTAGCTAGTTAGTTTAACAAATGCATGATGGTTAATTATATACTTTATATAATGATAATGCAGATGAATCGGCAATGGATGTACGGTTCCCGACTCTCCGGCGAGTTCACTACGGGTTTGAAAGATTTCCTCGTAGTGGCAAATGCGAACAAGCAGCAAGGTTTTATTATTTGTCCATGTGCTGTCTGTAAGAATGAGAAGGGTTACTCCTCCTCAAGAAGAGTTCACATGGACCTGCTTAAGCATGGTTTCATGCCAAGCTATTATTGTTGGACCAAGCATGGAGAAAGAGGGGTTAGAATGGAAGAAGATGAAGAAGGGGATGATATCGATGACAACTATCGTGATCTTTTCGGTGATACTTTCATGGAGGATGATGCTGAAGGTGTGGAAGGGTTAGGTGAAGGTGAAGAAGAGGCACATGATGAGCCCGCTGATGATCTTGGTCGGACCATTGCTGATGCACGGAGACGCTGCGAAACTGACAAGGAGAGGGCGAATTTGGATCGCATGTTAGAGGATCACAAAAAGTCGTTGTATCCAGGATGCGATAATAGTCTGAAAAAGCTGGGCTGCACACTGGATTTGCTAAAATGGAAGGCACAGGAAGGTGTAGGTGACTCATCATTTGAAAATTTGCTGAAAATATTGAAGAATATGTTGCCGAAGAATAATGAGTTGCCCGCCAGTATGTACGAAGCAAAGAAGGTTGTCTGCCCTCTAGGTTTAGAGGTTCAGAAGATACATGCATGCATTAATGACTGCATCCTCTACCGCGGTGAATACGGGAATTTGAATGAATGCCCTGTATGCACTGCATTGCGTTATAAGATCAGAGGCGATGACCCTGGTGACGATGTTGAGGGCGAGAAACCCAGGAAGAGGGTTCCCGCCAAGGTGATGTGGTATGCTCCTATAATACCACGGGTGAAACGTCTGTTCATGAACGAAAAGCATGCCAAGTTGTTGCGATGGCACAAAGAGGACCGTTTGTCCGACGGGCAGTCGAGACACACCGCTGATGGAACGCAATGGAGAAAGATCGACAGAGTTTTCAAAGATTTTGCAGCTGACGCAAGGAACTTAAGATTTGGTCTAAATACTGATGGCATTAATCCTTTTGGCGAGCAGAGCTCCAACCATAGCACCTGGCCCGTGACTCTATGCATCTACAACCTTCCTCCTTGGTTGTGCATGAAGCGGAAGTTCATTATGATGCCAATTCTCATCCAAGGCCCTAAGCAACCCGGTAACGACATCGATGTGTACCTAAGGCCATTAGTTGAAGAACTTTTATAGTTGTGGGCGAAACCTGGTGTACGTGTCTGGGATGAGCACAAAGGAGAGGAATTTGACCTACGAGCGTTGCTTTTTGTAACCATCAACGATTGGCCTGCTCTCAGTAACCTTTCGGGACAGAAAAATAAGGGATACAATGCATGCACGCACTGCTTACATGAGACTGAAAGTGTACGTTTGGTTAATTGTAAGAAGAACGTGTACCTGGGTCATCGTCGATTTCTTCCTCGAAATCATAACGTAAGAAAGAAAGGCAAGCATTTCAACGGGAAGGCAGATCACCGGCCGAAGCCTGCGGAACGTACTGGTGCTGAGATATTTGATATGGTCAAGTATTTGAAAGTCATCTTTGGAAAGGGTCCTGGCAGACAATCAGTTCCGCGGGGAGTTGACGGGCACGCACCCATGTGGAAGAAGAAATCTATATTTTGGGAGCTAGAATATTGGAAAGTCCTAGATGTCCGCTCTGCAATCGACGTGATGCATGTTACGAAGAATATTTGCGTGAACCTGCTAAGCTTCTTGGGCGTGTATGGGAAGACAAATGATACAAAGGAAGCACGACAGGACCAGCAACTTTTGAAAGACCCAGATGACCGGCATCCGGAATGGTTTCAAGGTCGTGCCAGCTACGCTCTTACCAAAGAAGAGAAGGTCATTTTTTTTGAATGCCTGAGCAGTATGAAGGTCCCGTCTGGCTTCTCGTCGAATATAAAGGGAATAATAAACATGCCGGAGAAAAAGTTCCAAAACCTGAAGTCTCACGACTGCCACGTGATTATGACGCAATTGCTTCCGATTGCTTTGGGGGGGCTCCTACCGGAAAATGTTCGAGTAGCCATTGTGAAGCTATGTGCATTCCTCAATGCAATCTCTCAGAAGGTAATCAATCCAGAAGATCTACCACGGTTACAGAACGATGTGGTCCAATGCCTTGTCAGTTTCGAGTTGGTGTTCCCACCATCCTTCTTCAATATTATGACGCACCTCCTGGTCCACCTAGTCGAAGAGATTTCCATTCTCGGTCCTGTATTTCTACACAATATGTTCCCCTTTGAGAGGTTCATGGGAGTATTAAAGAAATATGTTCGTAACCGTGCTAGGCCAGAAGGAAGCATCTCCAAGGGCCATCAAAATGAGGAGGTAATTGAGTTCTGTATTGACTATGTTCCTGACCTTAAGCCGATTGGTATTCCTCAATCGCGGCACGAGGGGAGACTAAGTGGAAAAGGCAAGATCGGAAGGGATACCACGATATGTATGGATGGTCATTCTATGACTGAAGCACACCACACAGCTCTGCAAAATTCTAGCTTGGTGGCTCCGTACTTCGAGCAATACAAGAATATTTTACGCTCGGACAACCCGGGGAAGCCTGAATCCTGGATTAGAAAGGCCCACATGGAGACTTTCGGCAGTTGGTTGCGAAAACATTTAATGAATGACAATGATGTTGGAGATCAGCTGTACATGTTGGCCAAGAAACCATCTTCGACTATAACGACTTTCCAAAGAGCACCAACCAAAACAGTGGTGTCCGCTTTGATGCAGCAACCGAGAATGGGCAAAAGGTCACATATTATGGTTACATAGAGGAGATATGGGAACTTGACTATGGACCCTCCTTTAAGGTCCCTTTGTTCCGGTGCAAATGGTTCAAGCTAACAGGAGGTGGGTTAAAGGTGGACGAGCAATACGGAATGACAATGGTGGATTTCAACAATCTTGGTTACCTTGACGAACCATTCGTCCTTGCCAAAGATGTCGCTCAGGTTTTTTATTTGAAGGACATGAGTAGCAAACCGAGGAAACGGAAAGATAAGAAAACGATCAGTACATCATGCGATGATCCAAAGCGCCACATTGTTCTTTCAGGGAAAAGAAACATCGTGGGAGTGGAGGACAAGACAGACATGTCAGAAGATTATAATATGTTTGGTGAAATTCCGCCCTTCAAAGTGAACACTGACCCAAGCATTAAGTTAAATGATGAGGATGCTCCATGGATACGGCACAATCGTAAGCAAGCAGGGACGTACAAGGGAAGAATTGATGTGTAATAATTTATTGTACCAAACTTTGTATTTGGTCGATGAACTGAATGATGTATCAAACCTTTTGTCAAACCTTCAAGGGATTTTAAAATGAATTAGTTTTATTTTTCTGATTTTTTGATATATAATTGTATTTTTAAGATTTTAAAATGTCAGAAGATTTTAAAAAAGGAAAAAGGAAGAAAGGAAGAAAAAAAAGAAGAAAAACAAGAAAAAGGAAGAAACAAACAGAAGAAAAAAATAGAAGAAAAAAGGAAGAAAAAAACAGAAGAAAAACAAGAATTTAAAATGAATTAGTTTTATTTTCTGATTTTTTTGATATATAATTGTATTTTTAAGATTTTAAAATGAATTAGAAACAAAATAATATAAACTTTAATAAAATAAAATAATTATCATAAAGTAAAATAAATAAGTAATTATCATAAAGTAAAAATAAATAAGTAATTAGAAACAAAATAAAATAAAATAAATAAGTTTTTTGTTGTAAGTAGAAACAAAACAAAATAAATAAAGCAAAAATGAAAACAAAAAACAGGCAAAAAATAAAGAATATGCCACCTACTGGGCCACCACGGCCTGAATACGACTAGAAACCCATTAATGGGCCAGGATTCTGGCCCGCAGAAGGCCCAGTAGGCCCACAGGCTCATAGTAACAGAATAGGCCCGTAAGCCTGCATTCGAGAGGAGCTCGAAGTGGTGAGCGCAGCCGCGCTTATAAACCACTGTCGAAGCCTCTCGGCTAGCAAGGTGGGACTAAACATCCCACCGCACCGCGCCAGTTCAGCACAGACCCTTTAGTCCCGGCTGGGGAGGCGGACCGCGACTAAAGGGTACCCTTTAGTCGCGGTTGTTGTCCCCAACCGCGACTAAAGGGTCTTTCTGCGCGGGAAAGGAAGCGGCGCCAAAACCCTTTAGTCGCGGTTGGGGAGGGGGACCGCGACTAAAGGGTACCTTTAGTCGCGGTCCTCCTCCCCAACCGCGACTAAAGGTGCGTCTATATATACTGCACTTAGCAGTTTTGCCGCGGCATTCTCCTTTGTCTCCCCAACGCCGATCGACGCCGACGCTGAAGCCCCCGTCGCCGACGCCGACGCCGAAGCCCTGCCCCGACGCCGACGCCGAAGCCCTGCGCGCCGCCGCCCCCGTCCCCAGTGAGCGCCGCCTCCGCCCGTGCCTGCCCTTGCTCGCCGCCCGTGCCCTGCGCGCGCCCTTGCCCGCCGTCCTGCCGCCCGCCGCCCGACGCCCTCCGCCCGCCGCCCGACGCCCTGCCGCCCTCCGCCCGCCGCCCTGCCTGCCGTCCTCCGCCTCCCCAGAAGAAAAAACAAAAAAAAGGAGGAAGAAGAAAAAAAGGAAGAAGAAAAACAAGAAAGAAAAAGGAAGAAGAAAAAAATGAAAACCAAATAAAAACCAAATGAAAACCAAAAGAAAGAAGAAAGAAAAAGGAAGAAGAAAAAAAGAAGAAGAAAGGAAGAAGAAATGAAGAAGAAGAAAGAAAGTAAAAAGAAAAAGGAAAGAAGAAGAAAGAAAGAATAGAAAGGAAGAAGAAGAAAGGAAGAAGAAGAAAGAAAGAAGAAGAAAGAAAGAAGAAGAAAGAAAGAAAAAAGAAAAAGGAAGAAGAAGAAAGAAAGAAGAAAGGAAGAAGAAGAAAGGAAGAAGAAGAAAGAAAGAAGAAGAAAGGAAGAAGAAGAAAGAAAGAAGAAGAAAGGAAAAAGGAAGAAGAAAAAACTCAAGAAAAACAAAAGAAAACAAAAAAACAGAAGAAAAACAAAGGAAGAAGAAAAAAACAAAAGAAAACAAAAAAACAAACAGAAGAAAAAAACAAAAAAAAAGGAGGAAGAAGAAAAGAAAGAAGAAAAAAAGGAAGAAGAAAAAACAAGAAAGAAAAAGGAAGAAGAAAAAAATGAAAACCAAATAAAAACCAAATGAAAACCAAAAGAAAGAAGAAAGAAAAAGGAAGAAGAAAAAAAGAAGAAGAAAGGAAGAAGAAAGGAAGAAGAGGAAAGAAAGTAAAAAGAAAAAGGAAAGAAGAAGAAAGAAAGAATAGAAAGGAAGAAGAAGAAAGGAAGAAGAAGAAAGAAAGAAGAAGAAAGAAAGAAGAAGAAAGAAAGAAAAAAGAAAAAGGAAGAAGAAGAAAGAAAGAAGAAAGGAAGAAGAAGAAAGGAAGAAGAAGAAAGAAAGAAGAAGAAAGGAAAAAGGAAGAAGAAGAAAGGAAGAAGAAGAAAGAGGAAGAAGAAAGGAAGAAGAAGAAAAAAAAGAATTTTTACTTAAAGAATCTTATTTTTTAATTCCTCCTCCTCTATGTCCCCTTAATCTTATTTTTTAATTCCTTTATACTTAAAGAATTTTTACTACATGCAGGAGTGACATATGGCGGACGACAGAACCGAGCCGCTTAGGGATCCGGAGGCTGAACGTTATTTAATGGACATCATCAACAACGAGATTCCTTATGTGCCGGGCTCAGAATATGAGCAACAAGAGGATGTAGTCTCTTCTTATATGAACCTTGACGGTGACGATGATCGAGAAGGTGAAGGAACGGACATTGTCGACGGAGGTCAACCGTCAACAACCGACGATCTCCAATTGCAAGTAGCAACCACCTCCGGCGAGGTATATATATACATTGAGAGCCTCTCGTGATACAAACTTACTGAAATGTGAATACATATGTATTAACGCGCGCGACTCTCTTTCTTTTTTTAGCCCTCCGGATCGAGTACGACAAAGCAGCGTGGCAAATCCAAGGCGATGAAAACAGGAGAAACATATGCCATTGAGTCTGTCAGTGAAACCGGCAAGCCCCTACAGCACACCTCAAAGTTTGTCAACCAATGCGGAGTCGTTGTTAGAGACAACGTCCCGATCACCGTCCAGGAATGGAAAGAGCCAAAGAAGGCACGTCTTGGTTTCAGTTTTGTCGACAAGAGAACGAAAAAGGATTGCTGGAGAAAGCTTATGGAACATTTCATTCTACCTCCGGAATACAACAAAGTCGATGAATTCGGTAACGAGGTTCCGGGTGGACGTCAGAGGAGGAGGCTAGTTAAAGAGTTCGTTCTTCAGAAGATGGCCGATGCATTCCGGAACTTCAAGAAAAATTTAACCCGTGACTATGTCAACAAGGGCAAGACTCCGGATTTCAATGGACAATATGAGAAACTGAAAGATGATTGGCCAGAATTTGTGAGGCAAAAGCAATCGGACCATTTCAAGGAAATATCGAAAAAAATAAGGATAATGCGGCTAAGAAAAAGTACCATCATATTATGGGGCCAGGAGGATACCGCCTTGCGGACCCTAGGTGGCAGAAGATGGAGGAGGACCTGAGGGTGCGAGGAATCCCTCTAGGTACAGAGGGATGGGACCCAAGGGCCAAAAGCTGGTGGTACGGGCATGGGGGATCGCTAGACCCGGAGACAGGGGTGTGTGTTCACCGGCATCGACACTTTGCTCCGACCCAAGCCCTTATTGACGCAATGACCCAAGCTCAAGCGGGCTTGATCAAGTTCAACAGAGAGAAAGACGCACTGACTTTAGCCCTCGGGAATGATGAACACGGAGGACGTGTACGAGGCAAAGGCAAAGTTTCGTGGAAAGTAGGGTTTTCCCAGGACAATGACCCGTACGGTTACAGAAGCCGTAAGAGAAAGACGGACCGGGATGCAGATCTTATGACGAAGTTTGCATCGGAACTCCATGAGTTGAAGCAGACCGTGCATGAACTATTGAAAGAAAAATCGGCTGCAGGGCCGCATGAAGATCATGAAGCGGATTGCGGAAGCCAGCAGCGGAGAAGCAGCGTGGCTTCCACGGATGCCCCGCCTGGTGCTAGTGCACCGATGATCGAGATTCGTGCACCGGAGCCTCACTACCCCGTGGATGATGTAAAGAAGATGAAAGACTGTGATCTGCATTATCCCGTGGGGAACGTTTCCACGAAGGTAGCTAGCGGCAGTGCTTTACCCTGTAAACCTGGAGCACTCCACCACAACAACCCCATTCCATATGGCTATGCTTGTGTCACGGTGGAAGACATAGTCCAAGGGTTTGAGGACCTGGAGATTGACAAACCTACACCCGAAGGGGATAGCAGACTTGGAGATGTCAAGCGCCAGTACATTCTATGGAAAAAGAAGTACATAGTGTTTCCAGACGAGGCGCCAAGGCTAGCAAGTCCACCCCCCTCCGATGGTGGTGGTGGTGGTGGCGGTGGTGGCGGTGGTGGTGGTCGTGGTGGTTCACCTACACCTCCTTCACGCCATTCGACGCCGTCCCCCGATCCACAACCTCCGGCGGGTACGACGCCCCCAATCCTCCTTCGGCGGGTACGACGCCCCCCAATCCACCTCCGGCGGGTACGACGCCCCCCAATCCTCCTCCGGCGGGTACGACGCCCCCCAATCCACCTCCGGCGAAGAAGCAGAAGCAGGCGGACAGCAAGGAAACCTGCTCCTGGACTATTAACTCAGACCCTTATGTACCTAAGACCACAAGGGTACCGGAGCCATCGCTGAAGCCTCTCCTCCCAAGGCCTGGGGAACTTAGTGAAGCTGACCTCACATTGGCCGCGTCTACTGATTATGAGAAATGGAAGGCGGATATGAAGGCGAAAAAAGTGCCTGAGCCCAAGCAAGTATTCACTGAGAAGCAAAAGAAGTGGGCTAAGGATTTTTTGACGACACCGTCCCAAGCCGAGCTGAATATGCCTGACGACTATGGACATGAACTTCGTAGGCAAGCAAAAATATTGAAGGAGGAAGAAAGTAAAAAAGCGGGAAACAAGTTGACCAGCTCGGGATGCAGAAGAAACAATCGATCCCCCCGCTCATAGTGAAAGCCGGTCCGGAAGAGGACCCCGAGATCATAGCAGCTGCGGCAGCACTTGGATTGACTGTAGCGGCTACCATGAAACAAGCGTCCGAGATGGGTTTGACTGTTTGTGCCTTCTTAGACCTTGAGGATGCGCCTGTAGGTGAGATAACATTACAATATGTGCGGAAGGGGCCTCTCGTCGAGCCTGAGAAGGAAAATAGTCTACCAACACAAATGCGAAATCTGCTACGTTGGTACAAGCAATTCATAACATGGGCCGACAAAGAATATGTTTATGCGGATGTTACACATGAGCATCACATCAAACGGTACTCTGTAGAAGTTCATATGAGTGAATTATTCCAGCTGTTCAATCTGCGCGCCCTCGACAAATCTATGCTGAGTTGCTACGTTCTGTAAGTGATTTATTTCTACCTCATCTCGTTCTTCATTGCCTGCACTATATATATATATTGTCCTAACTATATTGTTGCGTACGCTATTATGCAGATTGAAGATTTGGGAATGCAAAATAAGAAACATCCATGATGTTGGGTTCATTGACCCACATATCGTTAATGGACATGTGTTAGAACATCACCACAAAGACATGGAGAAAGACCTGTACAAGTTTCTTAGAAAGCATCAACTCAAAAGTCATATTCTATTTCCTTACCATTTTGGGTGAGTGTTTCTCTCTTGTGCCCATTCTATTTTGTTTACTCCATGCATGGTATGTCTAATCGATGAGTTATGCATGACTGTGCATGTAACGTGTCCGCAGGTTCCACTGGATTCTGCTAAATATTGAACTTCACACCTCCACAGTTCTAATCATGGACTCTAAGGATTCGGATCCAAAGCGTTGGGCCGACATGAGAAAAATGCTGCAAAAGTAATTATTTTCAATCATTTGAGCTCTATATCGATCGGTCTCTTCATTTCCTAATATCAACTAACTAATAAATCCCTTATTCATTTAATTTTCTTTGCCCTGTAGGGTTTGGAGACGGTTCTCAGAAGAAACTGTCGGTGAATTCAAACATGAGCTAGATTTCAGAAAGTTAGTTAATGTGGATAAGCAGCCATCGGGGACCGATCTATGTGGATACTATGTTTGTGAGAACATCCGGAGACAAACCACTGAGCGGAAGGCATCAGCTAGCGTGCGGAACGCGACGGATAACTTGCGGAGGAGGCTTAGTCCAGAAGCTCGCTTCCGACCAATTCAAGAAGAATTAGCAGGATTTTTCATGAGGGAAGTCATCAATCCTAAAGGACAACACTATACCGAGGACGAAGAAATTTATATGCATACCCGAGATTGAAACTTGTTCGAAGTTGTATATGGTCATCCATCCTAATTGTGTATGGAAACTTGTTCGAAGTTGTATATGGTCACCCGAGATTGAATATATATTATATATTCCTCTTGAATTCTTCTTGTTTGAAATTTCATATGCATGTATATAGAAGCGTAGAATATGTGTACTGAAACTTCATCAAAAATAAAATAAAACACAAAATAAAATATAAAACAAATAAAACACTACAAATTAAAAAGAAACCAGGTTTAGGGGGGCTAAAACCCTAAACCTGCGGAGGAGGCCTTTAGTCCCGGTTGGCCACGAGAGCCGGGACTAAAGGTCCTCGGCCCCGACGGACCACGGGCGCCCACGTGGCGGGCCTTTGGTCCCGGTCAGCCACAAGAACCGGGACTAAAGACTTTTGTCGCGGTCCGTAAGAGCCGCGGCTAAAGGGGGGGGGGTCTTTAGTCGCGCTTATTTAGTCCCGGTTGCACAGCCGGGACTAAAGGCTGTTGCGAACCGGGACTAAAGGGCTTTTTTCTACAAGTGGGATGGTTGATGATGACGATGGCGACGGATTCCCCTCTCCGGAGCCCCGGACGGACTCCAGATCAGCCCTCCCGAGTGGTTTTAGGGCTTGGCGGCGGCTCCGTATCGTAAAACGCGATGAATTCTTCTCTCTGATTTTTTCTCTCCCTGAAACACAATATATAGAGTTGGAGTTGAAGTCGGAGAGGCACCAGGTGGCCCACGAGGTAGGGGGCGCGCCCCCACCCTCGTGGAGAGGTGGTGGCCCACTGGCCTTCATCTTTTGCAGGTATTTTTTATATTTTCCAAAAAGTTGCTCCGTGAAGTTTCAGGTTATTCTGAGAATGTTTGTTTCTGCACATAAATAACACCATGGTAATTCTGCTGAAAACAGCGTCAGTCCGGGTTAGTTCCATTCAAATCATGCAAGTTAGAGTCCAAAACAAGGGCAAAAGTGTTTGGAAAAGTAGATAAGACGAAGACGTATCAGTTGTTAATTAATGGTTCAACTTAAGGTGGCAACTTTAATACACATCTGGGTGGATTGCTTGTGGGCACCTGGAAAATCCAGTGTTGTCCTAGGATATCCCGGAGTACCCGTGTGATCATCCTACGGTCTTCCACCCAAGCTCAAAGGGATCATAAGATTATTCATGCTAGAAACTTCCATGTGCAGCCACAAG
Source organism: Triticum monococcum (assembly GCA_034509565.1). Classification (NCBI taxonomy): domain Eukaryota; kingdom Viridiplantae; phylum Streptophyta; class Magnoliopsida; order Poales; family Poaceae; genus Triticum; species Triticum monococcum. The sequence continues at coordinate 707,604,905 of CM067847.1, forward strand.
CCATTATGGGCTCTGGCATAGTTGAGTATGTTGTGTGACCTCTTTTAGTGGTGGGCTAGCAGATGTAGGGGAAGTAGGTGTAACGGTCCACCCAGAGTAAGGAGTTAATGCTTCTGAAAGACTATGTCTCGGTCATCCGTTTCTCAAACACCCTGTAGTGCGAGAAATCCAATGGAGGAGATCGAGTCTTGTGGGGAAAAGTGTGCAAACCTCTGCAGAGTGTATAAACTAATCATGGTTAGCCGTGTCCCTGGTTATGGACATCTTGAGTATCTGGTACTTGAATTATTGATTTGATCTCATCACCCTAAAGTTAATTTGTTGGGATGTTAATGACTACTTTAATTGGGATTGAGTTGGAGGAACCTTCTCAATGATGTTTCAACTACCATGATAGTTAAATAATATATATTCCTTTGTTGTAGGGAAAAATTGGCTTTTCGAAAAACAATATAACCATAGAGCCTCCACTAGCCATATATGCATGTAGTGATAGCATTTATATGTTCATTGCTCTCTTGTGTTACTTTGCCAGCATATTCCATGTGCTGACCCGTTTCAGGCTGCAACATATCATGTTGCAGACTTTTCAGACGACGAGTAAGATGCCGTAGGTCGTTTGTCATGCACTCAGCTATGCCGTTGGAGTTGATGGACTTGCTTTATCTTCCAAGCCTCCCGTTGTTATCTTATTTAGATGGCCTTAAGCCATATTTATTGTAATAAGTTCTCTTTTGACACATTCGATGTAATAAGTGTGTGATTGCTACTCTGTTATAAATCCTTTAAGTACTGTGTGTGTCAGCATTACCGATCCAAGGCCGACACTGAAGCACAAAGACTTGACCTTCTAAGGTCGGGTCGCTACAATTGCATTAGTGCTAAATACATTCTCGAGGAATCGTTACAAGGAGGGCTCGACCTCTCGACCCTCAAGCAAGGGGATCTTACCCCCTCACACCCCCTCAAGGGGCGATGCACCCTTGATCCCGACTCACAAGGCCTTATATTTCTTTTGAGATGCTATAGCGTTGCAAGTTCAGATAATCCGATATAATGTGATTATATGCATAACTTGTTTTTTCCAAAGTTAGCAGTGGTGGTTGATCCATAGAGCCCGCCACATGTACTTCATTTAATGATTTAGAAATAGAAAATCAGCCTGGAATAGTCCCGAAATTAAGAATGAGACTTTTAATTCTGTATATTCAACGTAGAAAAAGTTCAAATAGGAAATGATGTAAAAACTTTGAGTTCTCTATCAACTACGATGGTCTACAGTCGAAAGTCTGATACTTCAAAAAAGATTATTCAGTTTGCACATGAAATGCATCAAGTTTTTCTTGTAACTCTCTCAAAATTTTTACCACACCCTATATGAGTCAAATAACGGTAACATGCCAAGTTTCATCCTTGTCAGATCTCATCTACATGTGATTTTGATTCGAGGTGCATTTTGCTCATTTTAGTGGCTAAAAATTCATTTAATGCTTTGAAAGTAGCGAATCAATCCAGAATAGTCCCAAATTTGATAATGAGACTTTCCGTTCTATATATTAAACATAAAAAATTAAATATAAAATGATGTAAAAAAATTAAGTTCTATGTCAACTATGACGGTTTCCATTCGAACCCTTATACTTTGAAAATGTATGTTCAATTTGTGAATGAAGTGCATCAAGTAGTTCCCATAACTCTCTCAAATATTTAGCACACCCTATATCGGTCATATAGTAACAACATGCCAAGTTTCATCCTTGTCAAAGCTCATCTTCATATGTTTTTGAATCAAGGATCATTTTGGGGCATCTCCAACGCAGACCCTCAAACCTCCTGCAACCGTCGACACCTGTCAAGACACCGCAAGCCATCCAACGATGTCCCACATTCGTTCACGGACCAGTCCGGTTGTCCGTTTGCCTGCAAGTGGGAAGCAAGCCTGGGGGCTATGCGGGAGTCTGGACACCCGCCACATTGGACTTCAACACCCCAGGGCCACCCAAAACCAAGGTGGGGTCCATGCATTTGGATCTGGCCGCACTGTTTCCATGGCAAGCACCCTCCCTTTCTCCACCCTCTCCGCTACCATCCCACTGCTCTCCACGTCAGTTCCCGCCATTTTTTGTCCGCCACATAGACCCGTACAAAAAGATGTCGAAGACGGCGGATGCCTGAAAGATCAACTTGGCAACACGACAAGCCAACCGCCTCAAATAAAAGGCAAGGGATAAAGAGAGAGACGACAAAAAGAAGGGTAGGTTGGGCGACGAGCGTGGCCGCAGAAGTGGTGCAGGTGTCGGAAGGGGCCTAAGATGTGGAGCGTCACCACCATCGCCGTCCTGGCAGAAACAATACCAGCCTTCCTACTTCTATGCCGCCCAGTAGCTCGGGAGGCGGTCCCCACATCTGCCGCCAGGCACATGCCTTATTGCGTTGATGTTAATGTGACACCCGCCATTTCATCGAGTCGACACTGCCACAACTTGTCCGATCACGGATGTCGGTGCCTGCTCTATGTTCACTAGTATGTCTCAACTGGGCAAGCCGGCGTACGACAATGCGGACAGGGAGATGATGGGCATGACATGCGAGGGAGGTGGAGGCTGCTTTGAGGACGGGCATGTGGTTGACTCGGAGCTGGAGGTGCACACCCAACAACCGGTCATGTACAAGCAGCCGATCATGTACACCCAACAGTTGGGCACATACACCAGCCAGCTGGAGTAGGACGACGATGACATTCATCTGAAGGAATTTGCGATCGATCCAAAGAAGGGGGGGTTAGAGGAGAAACCTTCAACATGTGGCAGGAGAAGTTGTAGTGCGATGTGTGGTTGGCCACTAGTATTGATCCGATTCATGGCACGGAGCAAAACTTTAATACTTGGTTCCATGAGCACAGGATTCTCGAGCCCTACCGCACCGAACTCATCCGCATTAGTGGGATAAAGTTGCTCGATGGTGCACCATCAAATAGGCCATGAGCATTATGGTACGGACATTTGAAACAACTAATTAGTCGCTAGCCAAGTGGTACATTAATCATCGAGCAAGTAAGTTGTTATATGTGTTGTATATTTCGCCGGATATGCAACTGGTTGGCTGGATATTGCTCTATATGTTGTTCATTTTGCTGAATGCAACTTCTTGACAATGTTTTTCTTTCTAGCCCTCTCTTGTGTGCAACTTGTTCTTAAAGGTGGAGAAGACGAGCTTCGTCCTCATTCATTGTTGGTTGGAGTTGCATGGGCAACTCAAGTGGAATTTATCAATTTCCAACTCCATTAAGACAACTGGCACCGGCACCGTGGAAGACGCGGGTTATCCAACTGACCCAAAGAAAGAGTCGTCCAAAAAGGTTAGAAGAGGGTTCCGGGAAAGAAGTTGGAGGAGGAGAAGGATAAGCGAGAAGGGGCGGCGGCCAAGATGATGGAGAGGTTCAAGGACATCTTGACGATGAAGGAGGAGACATATGTTAAGGCTCCGACGTTAAGGAGGAAAAACAAGGCCGAGACGTTTAACACCTTGATGGCGGCGACTGAGAAGAAACTCAAACACGAAAAGAGGAGGGTTGAGCTAGCGGCCGCTTTGGAGAATACGAAGTTCTTGACCTTGAAGATGGACGAGTTGGATGATGATGCAAGGATGATCGTGTAAGCCGTCTGTGTTTGGATGTTGAAGCGCTTGGCGGCTAGTTGGAGACGGCTGAGAAGGAGGCGGATGTTGAGAAGAAGTCGGCGGCAGAATTAGGGTGAAGGCTCGGATATCCGGTCTAGCAAGACAAAAGTGCTTTTTCTGTACGGACTATCAGGTTGATACTTTTGTGATCCCACGATGTGCAATATGGAGAATTATAGTGCAGTGTTCATAGCGCCGATCAATTGAAATCAAATTGATGTCCCTCTCCATGTCCATGGCCCAGAAGTACCCCTTAGTGGTGGACCAGACCTCCGTCTGGATGCTTGGCCCGACGCTCCGTACCGCGGACCATACTTCAGAGCCAAGCTTGGATTCTGCCCGGATCTCGTTGCCCGAGCAGGACCTGGAGCCGGGTTCCAAGTCCTCTACTGCGACTTCATCTTACAAATTTAGCGAGAACCCGTCCGCTTCGCTCCACCCAGGAGGCCAGGATCACAACCTTGCCTACGTACGTGTGTGCTCTGCTCGACGGATTCGATCGTCCTCCACGAACACGCAACGCCAAGCCAGATCCTCCAAGATGGCAGGCGAGGGGCGGCCAGCCAGCCCGTTAGTGCCGACGGAGCCACAGTCACAGCAGCACTACGACAACCTCGACGTCAACGAGCAGCAGCTGGACGACCGGCAGTTCGACGAGATGTGTCAGCGATATGCGCGCTCGCATCGTCCTGACCGCCTGGCCGCCGCACCGTCCGTTGCTCCGAAGACGATCCTCGAGATCCGTTTCGATAAGGGCTACCCGGAGTTCTCCGACGGCACCAGCTACAACGGCGTCGGGGTGACCAACGCGACAGACGCCGCAAGTGGCGCAGAGACGAAGATGAGTCGTCAGATGAGGAACAAGCTGCCCCCTGCCGTCTAAATTAGTTTCTACTATTGTACTGGACAGAAAGTTAGCACATCAGCAACGGTAGTTCATCATCCCAGAAAAACAGTAGCTCAGCAGGCTCTGATAGTTACCCGTGGAGTGGGAGTTGCAACATGTTATCTTCATCTATTGACTGTATCGATTTGTTTGGTTTGGTGGCACAATGACTGATCTCACTCTTCTTAAGAATAAACTGTGAGGAGCGTACTGCCCATTGAGTCACCTCCTCATCAGTTATCTCACGCTCCTCTTCTCATGTATTGTTTATTAAAACGGGCAGATTTTTTAGATGCGGGTCTCCACCCGCCGGCGTCTGACCTTGGCGCCGGGGTGGTCTGCGCCGGCGCCTGCTGGATCTAGATCGCGCTTCTCCTGTCTTCGCGCTCAGGATGGCGAAGATGACTCCTCCACAGCCGTGACATCTGAGGCATCTCGCCGGTGCAAGACCGACGAGGAGCTGGCCGCCGAGTTCTGGGTGGATATCGGGTATCCTACTCCGGCCTCTCGCGTTTGGGAGCGACCGTCTTCTCGGCGAGTTTCGGCCCAGACGACCTGCGCTCTAGAGGCTAGCGGCCCCTCGACCTCGGCGGCTTCTCATTCGATGGGGTCACCGGCGGCTGCTCGTCATCTCGTGAGGGCGCCGGCTACATCCAAATCTCTGGTTCGGCGATGGATCGGGCCTCTTCCTCCCCCCAGAATCTCTCCCACCCGTACCCTGGGCGATGCCTTGCCTTTGGCCGGTCTGGCGAGGGCGACAGCGTTCATGCAGCCTGCGACGTCAACCTCGCCGTCGTCTGGTGTTTCGCCGGCAGAGTCGGCGCGATTGATGGGCCTGGGCCCACTCCAAACCTCAGGTACGTCGCATCCTAACCGTTCGTTACGCATGGTTAATCTCAACCGTTGGCTGTCTCATATGTGGAACAGGGACAAGCTTCGATCCAACCCTAGTCTACCTCGTTCTTTCCTGGCCGCCGTCTGCTCGGGGATGGCCCGTGATGCGTCCGCACCGCCAGGCTCCGGGTTGCCTCGACCTGCAGCCGCCGCGCCCAACCCCGCTGACGGTTCCTCGTCGGGCGGCGCCCCTGGCTTCGCGCCGGGGGTGTTCCCTCCCGTCATGCCTTCTTCCTCTTCTACAGGTCCCATGCCGATTCCCCAACAGCCTACAGCGCCGGGGCAGCAGCTACAACACATGTACTAGATGCCGCAGCAGTTTTTTCTGCAGCAGCCGATGTATCATGCGTCGTCGGGGTATATGCAGCAGATGGCACCGGTGTACCAATATCAACCAGCCGGACCTCCATTGCAACAGAACCAAGGCCCCAATGCTGTCCAGCCTATGGCTTTTAACGCCGGCCTGGCAAACTCGGCGACCGGAGTCCAGACAGGAACTATCCGTCCTAGGAAACCGAAGGGTGGAAAAGGTAACCGGCCTAAGAACCGTGCCGGAAACGCCCCGATTATCGCTGCTCCTCCCACTCTTCCTTATCATGCTGTGCAAGGCGCTATGGCCTCGGTCCCGGGGACTATTGTGAATGCTGCTCCTTCTATGGCACCGCCTCAACAGCAACAGGACGCGGCTCAGGTTGCACCTGCTCCCGGGGTGAACACGGTACTGACCAAGTTATGGTGTACCAAGTGTCAGTCGGCTGGACATGTGGCTTCAGATTGTGTAACTCAGCAGTATTGCTTCATCTGCAACAAAGCGAACCACCCGATGACTACTAGGCGGTGCCCAGCTCTCAAGATGCCAAAGCCGGCGGCGATGCTTTGTGGCTATGGGACTAAGAGCATGGCCTTCTTTCAGATGCCTGACAACGTTTGCAGGGCAGACCTCGCACCTCAATCCTCACCAACGGCCATCATTACGATATGGGGAGGCTCTATCTCTTCAAGCATAGTGGAGGCCGAGGTTGCTAAGATCGCTCAATATCAGCAACAATGGACGTGGGAGGCTATTCCGCATGGCCAGAATGCCTTTATCATGTCTTTTCCCAGCAACGAGGTGCTTCTGAGAGTTTCTGGTTTCACGGTCTTCATCAAATCGCACAATGTCACTCTGGAGTTCAAGGCTTGTCATTCCGAGGAAATACCGAATCGTTTTGAGCTTCTTCTAGTTTGGGTGCATGTACATGGAGTTCCTCATGCACTCCGGCATTTCTTGGGTCTCTGGGCAGTTGGCTCTGTCATTGGCGCCACCCTTGACGTCGACCTCCTATGCTTGCGCCGTCGAGGTATCGTGAGGATTCAGGTTGGAGTGCTAAATCTTGATGCTTTTAAGATGAGCCCTGTTAACTCCCTCACGTCGGATGTGGTTGTTCAGAAGAAGGGCTATGAATTCCGGTACACCCTGGAAGATGATAATTTCCATGTGGATGATGACTTTGTGCCTCGTGTGTGGGAACATGGAGATGATTTGGATGGGGACAAGGAGTTCGATCGAGAGGACACTTCTGGGGCTGTTGATATGAGCAAGAGGCCGAAAGCGTCTTCGGCGTCCGCCAATGCGGCGGCATCCTCTTCCTCGGGAGGTGTGGTTCCGATGCAAACCACCGCTTCCGTGCCCGCTTATGCCAGCACTCCTCCATGCTTGACATCGCGACGTTCGTTGGGGGAGCCTCCGGCGGCTTCGGAGCTTGAACCGTCCCGCATCCCTTCCCCGCCTGCTGGCTTTGCACCGCCACCACCCTCTCAACCGGCGGCTATGCCCATGGCAGCTATTCGGACACGGGAGGATGGGCCAGCGACGCCCTTGGCGCTGGGATCACCGGCGGACGATGCTATCGAGCACCTCACGACACCGACATCAGCCTCTTCCCACTCTTCAGGTCGTCGGGGTGTCATCTTTTCTCCGGCGGTGCGTGCAGATCATGAGTCGGCGTTGGTGATGCTTCGGGCGATGTCTTCAGTACCGCCGTCGCAGGCTGAGCAGGCTGCTCCTCCGATCGCTGCCCTGGAGAGCGAGCTACAGCCTTCATGGTCCCCCTCTGCATCGCCGGGCCTGGCGCTGTCTCAAGCGTCGCCACCGGGGGACGAGGAGGCTGCTCTTGCTGCCCCTGTTTTGGAGGGCGATCTGCTCTGTTCTTCGATTACCACTGTGTTGCCGGAGCCGTCTACTCCTCCCTTCCGGTCCTTTGGGATGCGGGCTGCTTCGGAGCTGTCTTCAACGCCTAGACGTAGCGGCCGCCACGTCGTGGGGGCTGATGGGGCCGCTGCCACCGATGAGGATTCCATGCAGAGGGCCATGCGTAGAACGGCATCGCGGAATCTCGACTTTGATGGTACGTCTTCATGCAAATCATTTCTATCTTTTGATAAAGCCAAAATGTCTTCAAATATTGCTAGTCTTGGTATATCTTTGGGTAAAAATGATGCTGTAGTTGATTTCTCAGTTAAAGCTCTTAAGCAAATGGAGGTCCACCGGTTTACGGTTGCTCCTAAAACGCTTCTCACGGCGGACCCATTAGTTTCAGATGAGGAGGATGAGGAGTCCGATGCCAACCCTGGAGGCAGACTCCTCTCTCATCTGGTTAATGATTCTACAGAGGTAGACTTTGAAGACACCATGCGTGATACGATGCTTTATGAGCTCGTTGCATCGGTTCGTAAGAACAAGTCTAACTCTGGCAGTAAAAAGGGTCGCCCTAAGAAGAAGACCAAAGTATCCAAACGTAACAAAGTTTCCCCATGAAAGGAATGTTTTGGAATAGCAGAGGTCTTGGGGACTTGGCTAAGTACAAACATATTTCCGATTGCGTTAGAGATCATGCCCTCGACTTCGTGGCAATCTCTGAGTGCAGTAAGCACAACTTTCCATCGCGTGATTTGGACCATTTTTCATGTGGCAAAGATTACGAATGGCATATCCTGCCGCCTTCAGGGAGGTCCGGAGGTATCCTTTTAGGAATACACTCTACTTACTTGGAACTTCTGTCAACTTCAAAGGGGGAGTATCATATTAAATTCCACTTGAGAAATAAGTCTGATAATTTCATTTGGAGTCTGGTTGCCGTATATGGAGCCGCTCAAGATGAATTTAAAGCGGCCTTCCTAAAAGAACTTATAAACACCTGCAGAGAAAATCCTCACCCTATGTTACTTGGGGGGGGGGACTTCAATATTCTGCGGTATAGGCAGGATAAAAACAATGATAGGTTCGACACTCGATGGCCCTTTCTTTTTAATGCGGTCATTGACAGTCTTGATCTGCGGGAACTCTCCCTCTCGGGGCGTCAATTTACCTGGGCCAACAATAGATCTACCCCGACTTTCGAAAAACTCGATCGGGTCCTAGTCACTACAGACTGGGAATTTAAATATCCATTAGCATCAGTAAGAGCTTTGGAGAGAATTGAGGCCTTATCGGACCATGCTCCTTTGCTCACTGATTTTGGCCAACCTGCTACCACGTCGAGCCGCCATCAGTTTAAATTTGAACTGGGGTGGCTCACTAGAGAGGGCTTCCCGGATTTGGTTAAAAAGGTGTGGTTACGCCCAACACGGGGCGATACACCGATTCAACGTTGGAACAATCGCATTAGGGCGTTGCGCCAATTCCTCCGTGGCTGGGCTAAACATACCGCCGGGATTTATAAGAAAGAGAAGCTGCGACTATCCGTCTTGATAGACTCCTTAGATAAAACCGCGGAGGTGAGGCTTTTATCTGCGGACGAGATTGAACAAAAAAGTCATCTCAATGAGCAGCTAGCCCGCCTCTTACGCGAAGAGGAGATCAAATGGTACCAACGGTGCAAGACTGACTCCTTGGTACTTGGGGATGATAACACGAAGTACTTCCAAATGTTAGCCAATGGTAGACATAGAAAGAAACGAATTTTCACCCTGGATCAGGATGAGGGCCGCATTGAGGGGGACGGTCCGCTCAAGGACTTTATTACAAAATACTATAAAGACTTGTTTGGTCCGTCCTCGGAAACTACGCTGGAGTTGGATGAGTCTCTTTGTCATGACATTCAGCAAGTTTCGGCTGCGGAAAATGAATTCCTAACCTCTGCATTCACTGAGGAGGAAATTCGGACTGCGGTTTTCCAAATGGATCATAACAAATCTCCGGGACCGGATGGTTTTCCGGCGGAGTTTTATCAATTTTTTTGGGATATGTTAAAGTCTGCTCTAGTTCAATTGTTTAATGAACTGCATGCTCATAGACTAGACATCTCCAGAATAAATTTTGGTGAAATTATTCTTTTACCAAAGACAAAGGATGCCAATCGGATTCAACAGTATAGACCGATTTGCTTATTAAACGTGAGCTTTAAGATTTTCACCAAGGTCGCGACCAACCGTCTGAATGGGGTCGCAGACCATGTAGTGAAACCTTCTCAGACGGCTTTCATGCAAGGACGGAACATTTTAGACGGTGTTGCTGTTCTCCATGAAACAGTTCATGAGCTTCACCGTAAAAAGTTGAACAGTGTCATCTTTAAGATTGACTTCGAGAAAGCTTATGATAAGGTGAAGTGGCCTTTTTTACTCCAAACTCTTCGCATGAAAGGGTTTTCTGACACTTGGTGCCGATGGGTTGAGAGTTTTGTCTCTGGAGGTAGTGTGGCTATCAAGGTCAACGATGATGTAGGCAATTATTTCCAGACTAGGAAGGGGCTTCGTCAAGGCGACCCCTCATCTCCTATCCTTTTCAACATTGTGGCTGATATGCTAGTTACTCTCATCGAGAGGGACAAACTAGCTGGACAAATCACCGGGGTCATTCCTCATCTAGTAGAAGGAGGCCTCTCAATTTTGCAGTACGCGGATGACACAATTCTGTTTTTGGATCACGACCTTGAAAAGGCCAGAAACCTCAAATTGGTATTATGTGCTTTTGAGGAGCTCTTGGACCTGAAGATAAACTTTCATAAGAGTGAACTATTCTGTTTTGGCGAAGCCGCAGAAAATTCACAAGATTATGCAGAGATATTTGGATGCCATTTAGGCCAATTTCTGATTAGATATCTAGGTATTCCTATTAATTATCGGCGTTTGACAATCGCTGAATGGAAACATGTTGAAGAAAGACTGGAGAAACGGTTGGCGAGCTGGAAGGCCAAACTCCTGTCCTATGGGGGCCGACTAGTTCTTATCAACTCGGTACTTACCAACATGGTTCTTTATATGCTATCTTTTTTTCATCTGCCAAAAGGTGTTCTCCAACGCCTTGATTATTTTAGATCAAGGTTTTTTTGGCAGAGTGAAAATGAAAAAAAAGAAATATCGCTTGGCTAGGTGGAATATTATATGTCGGCCCAAAAGTCAAGGGGGACTCGGAATCCAGGATCTTGAGATCAAAAACATTTCATTGCTCAACAAATGGGTATACAGATTACTCACTGAGGATGGTGTTTGGCAGGAGATCATTCGTAATAAATACGTTGGGTCCAAAGCAATCTCCCAGGTTTACTGGAAACCAGGTGACTCTCATTTTTGGAGTGGGGTTATGAAAGCTAAGGAATTCTCCTTCCAATTTGGCACCTTCTCGGTCAGGGATGGCTCCCAGATTCGATTCTGGGAAGACACCTGGCTAGGGACTACTCCTCTAAATGTGCAATACCCAAGCTTATATCGAATAGTTAGACATAAGTTTGTCACGATTAAGCAGGTATTGGGACAAGTAAACCCGGATATTTCTTTTCGCAGAACGATTTCTGGACCTCGTTTGAATGCATGGAACGATCTGCTGACTCGTTTGGAAGCTGTCCAACTATCGGCTGAATCGGACATCTTTAAATGGAACCTGCATCTGAACGGAAGATTTTCGGTTAAATCCATGTACGATGCACTGGTTCATAACGAGGTTCCATCTGATAATAGAAAATTGTGGAAGCTTAAGATTCCTCTAAGAGTGAAGATTTTCCTTTGGTTTCTCAACAAAGGTGTTATTGAAGGAAATATGCCCTAGAGGCAATAATAAAGTTATTATTTATTTCCTTATATCATGATAAATGTTTATTATTCATGCTAGAATTGTATTAACCGGAAACATAATACATGTGTGAATGCATAGACAAACTTAGTGTCACTAGTATGCCTGTACTAGACTAGCTCGTTAATCAAAGATGGTTATGTTTCCTAACCATGAACAATGTGTTGTTATTTGATTAACGAGGTCACATCATTAGTTGAATGATCTGATTGACATGACCCATTTCATTAGCTTAGCACATGATCGTTTAGTATGTTGCTATTGCTTTCTTCATGACTTATACATGTTCCTATGACTATGAGATTATGCAACTCCCGTTTACCGGAGGAACACTTTGGGTGCTACCAAACGTCACAACATAACTGGGTGATTATAAAGGAGTACTACAGGTGTCTCCAAAGGTAGATGTTGGGTTGGCGTATTTCGAGATTAGGATTTGTCACTCCGATTGTCGGAGAGGTATCTCTAGGCCCTCTCGGTAATGCACATCACATAAGCCTTGCAAGCACTACAACTAATATGTTAGTTGTGAGATGATGTATTACGGAACGAGTAAAGAGACTTGCCGGTAACGAGATTGAACTAGGTATTGGATACCGACGATCGAATCTCGGGCAAGTAACATACCGATGACAAAAGGAACAACGTATGTTGTTATGTGGTCTGACCGATAAAGATCTTCGTAGAATATGTAGGAGCCAATATGGGCATCCAGGTCCCGCTATTGGTTATTGACCGGAGACGTGTCTCGGTCATGTCTACATTGTTCTCGAACCGTAAGGTCCGCACGCTTAACGTTACGATGACAGTTATTATGAGTTTATGCATTTTGATGTACCGAATTTAGTTCGGAGTCCCGGATGTGATCACGGACATGACGAGGAGTCTCGAAATGGTCGAGACATAAAGATTGATATATTGGATGACTATATTCGGACACCGGAAGTGTTCCGAATGATTTCGGAGAAAACCGGAGAGCAGGAGGGGTTACCGGAACCCCCCGGGGAAGTAATGGGCCTTATTGGGCCTGAGGGGAGAGAGAGGGCAGCAGCCCAAGAGGTGGCGCGCCCCCCTCTAGGGAGTCCGAATTGGACTAGGAGGGGAGGGCGCGGCCCCCCTTTCCCTCTCCCTCTCTTTCCTTCCCCCCAAGTCTCCTAGTTGGACTAGGAAAGGGGAGTCCTACTCCCACTAGGAGGAGGACTCCCCCTCCCTTGGTGCGCCCCATAGGCCGGCCGGCCTCCCCCTTGCTCCTTTATATACGGGGGCAGGGGGCACCTCTAGACACACAAGTTGATCGTTCCTTAGCCGTGTGCGGTGCCCCCTGCCACCATATTCCACCTCGATCATATCATTGTAGTGCTTAGGCGAAGCCCTGCGTCGGTAGAACAACAAGATCGTCACCACGCCGTCGTGCTGACGGAACTCCTCCCCGAAGCTTTGCTGGATCGGAGCCCGAGGATCGTCATCGAGCTGTACGTGTGCTAAGAACTCGGAGGTGCCGGAGTAACGACGCTTGGATCGGTCGGATCGGGAATAAGACGTACCACTACTTCCTCTATGTTGTGTCAACGCTTCCGTTGCGATCTACAAGGGTACGCAGATCATACTCTCCTCTCGTTGCTGTGCATCACCATGATCTTGCGTGTGCGTAGGAATATTTTTTGAAATTACTACGTTCCCCAACAGTGGTATCAGAGCCTAGGTTTTATGGTTTGATGTTATTTGCACGAGTAGAACACAAGTGAGTTGTGGGCGATACAAGTCATACTGCCTACCAGCATGTCATACTTTGGTTCAGCGGTATTGTTGGACGAGACGACCCGGACCAACATTACGCGTACGCTTACGCGAGACCGGTTCCCTCGACGTGCTTTGCACATAGATGGCTTGCGGGCGACTGTCTCTCCAACTTTAGTTGAACCGAGTGTGGCTACGCCCGGTCCTTGTGAAGGTTAAAACAGAGTCTATTTGACAAACTATTGTTGTGGTTTTGATGCGTAGGTGAGATTGGTTCTTGCTTAAAGCCCGTAGCAGCCACGTAAAAGTTGCAACAACAAAGTAGAGGACGTCTAACTTGTTTTTGTGGGGCATGTTGTGATGTGATATGGTCAAGGCATGATGCTAAATTTTATTGTATGAGATGATCATGTTTTGTAACCGAGTTATCGGCAACTGGCAGGAGCCATATGGTTGTCAATTTATTGTATGCAATGCAATCGCGTTGTAATGCTTTACTTTATTACTAAGCGGTAGTGATAGTCGTGGAAGCATAAGATTGGCGAGACGACAACGATGCTACGATGGAGATCAAGGTGTCGCGCCGGTGACGATGGTGATCATGACGGTGCTTCGGAGATGGAGATCACAAGCACAAGATGATGATGGCCATATCATATCACTTATATTGATTGCATGTGATGTTTATCTTTTATGCATCTTATCTTGCTTTGATTGACGGTAGCATTATAAGATGATCTCTCACTAAATTATCAAGAAGTGTTCTCCCTGAGTATGCACCGTTGCGAAAGTTCTTCGTGCTGAGACACCACGTGATGATCGGGTGTGATAGGCTCTACGTTCAAATACAATGGGTGCAAAACAGTTGCACACGCGGAATACTCAGGTTATACTTGACGAGCGAAGCATATACAGATATGGCCTCGGAACACGGAGACCGAAAGGTCGAGCGTGAATCATATAGTAGATATGATCAACATAATGATGTTCACCGATGAAACTACTCCATCTCACGTGATGATCGGACATGGTTTAGTTGATTTGGATCACGTGATCACTTAGAGGATTAGAGGGATGTCTATCTAAGTGGGAGTTCTTAAGTAATATGATTAATTGAACTTAAATTTATCATGAACTTAGTACCTGATAGTATCTTGCTTGTTTATGTTGATTGTAGATAGATGGCTCGTGCTGTTGTTCCGTTGAATTTTAATGCGTTCCTTGAGAAAGCAAAGTTGAAAGATGATGGTAGCAATTACACGGACTGGGTCCGTGTAACGCCCCAGATATTACTTTCCCAATTTGTACTCCAACGCTTGCCGTTTCCGGCATTAAGTTATATTTATTCCTCGGGTTCGGGTCTTTGTCTCCGTGTGTTGTTTTCGTTTTCGTGCATCTCATATCATGTCATCACGTGCATTGCATTTGCATACTTGTTCATCTCATGCATTCGAGCATTTTCCCCGTTGTCCGTTTTGCATTCCGGTGCTTCGTTCTCCTCCGGTGGCCATTTCTAGCTTTCTTTCGTGTGTGGGGATTAAACATTTCCGGATTGGACCGAGACTTGCCATGCGGCCTTGGTTTACTACCGGTAGACCGCCTGTCAAGTTTCGGGTCATTCGGACTTCGTTTGATACTCCAACGGTTAACCGAGGGACCCAAAAGGCCTCGTGTGTGTTGCAGCTCAATACCCCTCCAATTTGGCCCAAAACCCACCAAACTCTGCTCCATCGTCTCGGTCGTTCGATCACGATCGCGTGGGCGAAAACCGCACCTCATTTGGACTCTCCTAGCTCCCTCTATGCCTATATAAAGGCCCCCATTTTTGGATCTCGTCTCCCCCGTCCAACCCTAGTTCCAAAAAAAACGCAGACCCGCGCCGACGGACATGTCCGGGGCCTAGCCGGACACGTCCGCCGCCGCCCTCGTCCACTCCGCGCCCGCCACGTGGCACCGCCGCCGCCGCGGGCCGGGAGGCCCGGATCCGGTCCCCGCGACCCGGCTCCTCCATGCGCGCCTCGCCGCCTCCTTCTGCCCGCATCACCGCCGTCTCTTCGGGCTCCGGTGGCCGGAGCCGCCGTCGCCGCCGCGGGCCACCTCGCGAGCCCGAGGCCGGCCGCCGCCCGCACCACCTCGCCGGCGCGCGAGCCGCGTCCACCACCGCCGAGCGCCGCCACCGTCGTCCGGCCCGGCCTCCTCCGACCTCCCCGGCCTCTCCCCGCTGCTCCGGTCGCCTCCATCGGCTCCGGCGAGCCATCTCCGGCGACCTCGCGCGGTTGCTATAGTGTCTGCTACAGTAACCGCCAGATCTGGAAAACCCTAGATCCGGTTGACTTTCCCTTCCCCCCTTAATTTTTTATGCCTACTTTGACTGCTCATATCTCCGCATCCGTAGCTCCGTTTTGGACATATGATATATCAAAATCTTTGTCTCGACGAGTACATCATTTCATTCCATTGCATCATTTGCATTTGAGGTCATCTTGGTGCCCAAAATGCTGTTAGAAGGAGGCATCATGAGTTAAATTGCAGATCCGTTAGCTCATCATTGACTTTTGTCATTTTTGCCATGATTATTGTGTGAATGATATGCCTGTGCCCCTTTGGGATGAATTGTTAAGCATTTTGTCTTGTTTCTAGAGGTGTCAACCATGCATTTTTAGGATGTGTGTGGTGACTTGTGCAAGCTTGCAAAGAGGGGTACCTGAGATTGCTGATTTCACTAAGTCTGGGATGTTTTAGTTCATGGTGCCATATGTCCAGCTTGTTTCCTAGTGATCCGTGCCTCTTTTGAGCATGATCAGTAAGGGACATTTGTTAGTCTTGTTGTGATCTATCCATCCATGTCTTTACTTGTTATGTTGGAGCACCCTAGGTTGACTCAATCGAGCTCAACTTTTGCATCGTTGTTAATTTGGGCAGATCGTGAACTCTTTTGCGATTTTGCCGGTGCTATTGCTAGTGATCCATGCATGCTATGCCATTGTTCTTGCAATTACTAGCTAGCATTTTGTGCCTTATTTATGGATATATTCTTTCCTTGCTATGACGTGCACCGTAGTGAGTGCATCGAGCTCGTTTACATGCCTCCGTGAGTTATAATTTCAGCATGTCTCAGTTTTCACTAAGTCTGAAAACTGATTGTGTTTCATCTATGTTCGTGTGCTCGTTAGAGTATTTTGTGAACCCTTTTGGCCCCAGGTCATTTTGGGTGTTTTGTTAAACTTGTTGAGCAGCTCGATGCCATGCTCTTACTTGCCATGTTCAGGTTATGTTTCATGTTGTTTTTCTGCTCCGAAGAGAGCACCGTGGTCTGAGATTTCAGACTAGTGTTAATTTCAGTAAGTCTGAAATCTGTTTTGCTTATTCAGTTTTGCCATGCTTGTTTGAACCCCTTAATGGATGAATTTGCCTATGGCTCAGTCCTAGTGATTTGTTAAGCATCTTGTGTACATCCCTGTCATGCATTTTGTTTTCATGTTTGGTGGCTGTAGCATGTCCATTTCGTTGCATTTAGGAGCCTACTTGCTGTAAATCGCAGATCGGTTCGTGTCGTAAAAACGCTTGCCATTTCCAAACCGTAGCTCCGATTCCTATGATCTTTATATCGTTTTCAGGGGATTTCTTCCCCTCTATCCAGTGGCACACTTGGTTTTCCAGGTTGAGGCCAGGTTCATGCATTTCCTGTCACGTCTTGCATTTTGCATCCCGCATCGCATACCATCTTTGCATCTTATTGGTTGCCCTTGCACGTGGTTGATTGTATCCTTGTTGCTTGTTTGTGTTGTTGGGTAGAGCCGGGAGACGAGTTCGCTAACGAGGAGCCCGTTGAGTTTGCTTTTGAGGATCCAGTCAACTCTGACAACTGTGCAGGCAAGATGATCATACCCTCGAAATCACTACTATCTTTGCTATGCTAGTTTGCTCGCTCTTTTGCTTTGCCAATGCTACGATGCCTACCACTTGCTTGTTAGTCTCCCAATTTCCATGATTGAGCCTCTAACCCACCTTTGTCCTAGCAAACCGTTGATTGGCTAAGTTACCGCTTTGCTCAGCCCCTTCTTATAGCGTTGCTAGTTGCAGGTGAAGAGTGGAGCCGTTCCTTGTTGGAACATTTATTTAATTGTAGGGATTTCATTATATTGCCATGTTATCTTAATGCATCTATATACTTGGTTAAGGGTGGAAGGCTCGGCCTCTCGCCTAGTGTTTTGTTCCACCCTTGCCGCCCTAGTTTCCGTCATATCGGTGTTATGTTCCCGGATTGTTGCATCCCTTACGCGGTTGGGCTATAATGGGAACCCCTTGATAGTTCGCCTTGATTAAAGCTTTTCCGGCAATGCCCAACCTTGGTTTTACCATTTGCCACCTACCCCTTTTTCCCTTGGGTTTCCGGAGCCCGAGGGTCATCTTTATTTTAGCCCCCCATGGGCCAGTGCTCCTCTGAGTGTTGGTCCGAACAGAGCCACTTGCAGCGCCACCTCGGGGCAACTCGAGGGTTGGTTTTAGTTGTACGTAGTGTTCATCTGAGTGTGCCCTGAGAAAGAGATATGTGCAGCTCCTATCGGGATTTGTCGGCACATTTGGGCGGTGTTGCTGGACTTGTTTTAACCTGTCGAATCATCTTGTTGTACCGAGATACCGAGTCTGATCGGTGTGTCTTGGGTGGAGGTCTATTCCTTCGTTGACCGTGAGAGCTTGTTATGGGCTAAGTTGGGACCCCCCTGTAGGGATTAATCTTTCGAAAGCCGTGCCCGCGGTTATGGGCAGATGGGAATTTGTTAATGTCCGGTTGTAGATAACTTGAACCTTAATTAATTAAAATGAATCAACTGAGTGTGTTGCCGTGATGGCCTCTTCTCGGCGGAGTCCAGGAAGTGGACACGGCGTTGGAGTTATGTTTGCGCAGGTTGCTCTCTAGTTTCTCGCTCGTGCTTTGCCTCCTCTTCTCGCTCTCTTTTGCGAATGAGTTAGCCACCATATATGCTAGTCGCTTGCTGCAGCTCCACTTACATTACCCTTTTCCTACCTATTAAGCTTAAATAGTCTTGATCGCGAGGGTGCGAGATTGCTAAGTCCCTGTGGCTCACAGATTACTATTACACCGGATGCAGGGACAGATGACACAGCTCCAGATGGCGCGCTCGAGCTCAAGTGGGAGTACGACGAGGACTCTCAGCGTTACTATGTGTCTTTTCCTGATGATCAGTAGTGGTGCCTATACGGGGTTAGATTCAGGGCCTTGTCGCATGTTGGGGGTCTTTTCTATTTTGGCGCCGTAGTCGGGCCATGAGTGATTTGTATGATGGATGTTATTTATGTACTTTGATGTGACGTGGTGAGTGTAAGCCAACTATGTTCCTCCCCTTTATATTATTTATGTACATGGGATGTGTAATGATTTCCTAACTTGCGACATTGCTTTCAATGCGGCTATGCCTCTAAGTCGTGCCTCGACACGTGGGAGATATAACCGCATCGAGGGCGTTACAAGTTGGTATCAGAGCCTTCCCCGACCTTAGGAGCCCCCATTGCTTGATCGTTTTTAGCAGCCGAGTTGTGTCTAGAAAAATGTTTTGAGTCCTTTGGAATTATATATCGGAGAGCTTAGGAATTCTTTTTACTTCCCAGTCTCCTCATCGCTCTGGTAAGGCATCCTGACGTAGAGTTTTGACTCTTCTCTTCTCAAATTTCACTAAATTTTTTTTAGGATCACGTGAGTATCTTGGTTTTGTTCCGATGGCTTATGATGAGAATACTGTCTTGGTGCCTCCTGTTAGGGGTTTAGTGGAAGTGTCCCGGGGAGTTGAGCTTTGAGGTGTTGTCATCATAATCTTATCGTTGCAATTCTGGCATACTTGAGATATGTGCGCGACATCGAAAATCTCCTTTATGCAGTTTGTTGGTGAGATAACCTCGACGCCACCCAGTACTGGGGCGGGAGTTCGGGAGTATCGCCATAACTTGTATAACGGATGCTTTTCGAAGGTTGAGGTAGATGGTTTCTGAAGGTTTCTTGGTTATGTGTTGAAGGATGGATACAGCTGGATGTAGGATTTGCTAGCTTGGGTGAGATATTATGCTTCCCCTGTATCCCCAACACCTGATTGCATAACCGGAAAGTTTCGGGAGTTTCATAGGTGGGAATTCTAGTAGCTCTTAGGATATCTTTCCAACAGATGTATGATATGAAATTGGGGTTCGACGTCTAGTGGTTCGCCTATTCACGGTCGATTCTACAGTGGTCTCGTTGTGTCTTAAAGAGTCCTTGGCTATGCTGACTAGGGGACGCTTCATATGTCATGTGCACTGCCTTGTACATGATGGTGCTGTACGATCGAGCCCGTGTAGGTCCCACCACAAAAAACTTCGGACGAAATCTCTATCATATGTTTGTTCCGGCTTATTTCGCAAGCCAATCCTTGGTTTTTATTTTGAGTTGTGGTATTCGAGTTGCTTCGACATCATATGTTGATTCCATCCCTCGTTGATTTACCCCTTCTACCTGATTCTTCGTGGCTTCGCAATTTAGGAATATGTGACCACTTCAAGAGAAGTGCATTCGTTCATTTTGTTCGGATGTGAAGACTTTATGTTGCAATTTTCATTCCGTTGGATTCACCTTCAATATTTGTCTATTTGTGTGCTAATGGTGGTCAACCTCTTCAGGATGGCTCCTCCAACGCGCACGGCTCTGAACCCTGATCCGCCGCCACCTCCACCGCCTCCGGAGGCTTGGCAAGCTGTGATGGCCGCAACTAATGCAAATACACAGTTGATCATGCAAATCCTCCAAGAGCGGAATCAAGGCAGTCAAGGGAATCAAGGCAACAATCAGAACCATTTTGCAACTCTGAACCAGTTCCTCGCAAAAGGTCCAAAGACGTTCAGCAATTGTGTGGAGGCTACCGATGCTGACGATTGGTTAGTGGATCTGGGCAAGCATTTTGAATGCAGCAACGTCAGGCCTGAAGATTTCGTCAAGTTCGCTTCTTTCCAGCTCAAAGATCAGGCTGCAGAGTGGTTCTAGCAGTACAAGGATTCCAGAGGTGGATGTTTGATCACTTGGGATGATTTCCGTCGTGATTTCCGAGCTCATCACATTTCTTAGAGTTTGACTGAAAGCAAATGTGAAGAATTCCGCAATCTGAAGCAAGGCTCTTTGTCTGTCTATGACTACAACAAGTTGTTCTAGAAGCTCGCCCGTTTTGCCAAGCAGGATGTTCCTGATGAGAAGAGCATGATCTATCAGTTCAGGGGTGGTCTCCGTGAAGAAATTCAGCTCGCTCTTGTCCTCTTCGAGCCGCTGAGATATGATGAGTTCTACAACATGGCACTGAAGCAAGAGGCTGCTCAGTTGAGGTGTGATGCTTCCAGGAAGCGAGTCAGAGACACTACGCCTTCTTCCTCTACTCAAGTGGCCAAGCAGCAGAAGTATTGGCTTCCTCCTCCTCCATTCCGTCAGCCGTATCAGCAGAAGAGCAAAGGTGGCAGTGGTTCGTCCCACCCACCCAACCCAGGCTTTCAGAACAAGACTTCGTCTCAAGCTTCAAGATCGAGTGCTCCGTACCACCGTCCGCTTTCTGAGGTCACGTGCAACAAGTGCCAACAGAAGGGTCACTACGCCAATAAGTGTTTCAACCAGAGGCGTCTTCCTCCTCCTCCTCCTGTCAGATCGGCAAGTACAGCTGTGGTCAAGCATAACCCCAAGTCCGCCAAGGTCAACTTGCTGAATGCAGCTCAGGCAGAGGACTCGCCAGATGTGATCATGGGTAACCTTCCTGTTAACGATGTTCCCGCTAAAGTACTTTTTGATACTGGTGCATCACTTTCGTTTATTTCAACCCCATTTGTGGCCAAGCATGATTTTGTGACCGAAAGGATTCCTGTTCCGTTGAAGATTGTGTCTCCGGGCAAGCAAATGACTTCTAACAATTGTGTCCCGGATATTTCTATCACATTGGGCGATTACAAGTTTCTCTCTTCTCCGGTGGTTCTTGGTAATTCTGATATCGATCTTATTCTTGGGATGGACTGGCTCTCTAAACACAAGGCTCACCTCGATTGTGCAGCCAGGTAGATTCAACTGACTCATTCGTCTAAGGATGTAATTGTCTTTGCTGCTCGGGATAATACCATCCGGTTGTTTTCTCTCAATGAGAAGGGTGAATTGGATGCTATTTCGCAGATTCCGGTTGTTTGTGAGTATCAAGACGTCTTCCCTGAAGAACTCCCAGGAATGCCTCCACACCGGCCGGTTGAATTTGTTATTGAACTTGAGCCCGATACGGAACCTGTGTGCAAACGTCCTTACAAGCTCGGCCCCGAAGAGTTGAAGGAGTTGAAGAAACAACTCGATGTTCAAGAAAGAATGGGTCTCATTCGGCCTAGTACTTCTCCGTGGGGTTGTGGTGTTCTTTTTGTGAAGAAGAAGGATGGAACGGACCGACTTTGTGTTGATTATCGTCCATTGAACAAGAAGACCATCAAGAACAAATACCCACTTCCCAACATCAATGAGCTGTTCGAACAACTCAAGGGTGCCCAAGTATTCTCCAAGCTTGACCTCCGTATGGGTTATCATCAAATTCGCATTCGTGAGCAAGATATTCCCAAGACGGCGTTTAGAACAAGCTATGGGTCATATGAATACACTGTCATGTCTTTTGGCCTCGCCAACGCTCCTCCGACGTTCTCTCGCATGATGAACTTCATCTTCAACCCCTACACCAATGACTTTGTTTTGGTCTATCTCGACGACATTCTGGTTTTCTCGAAGAACAAGGAAGATCATGCCAAGCACTTGCGTTTGGTTCTTGACAAGCTCAGGGAACATCAGTTCTACGCCAAGTTCTCCAAGTGTGAATTTTGGCTTGATGAGGTTCTTTATCTTGGCCATGTCATCTCTGCCAAGGGCATTTCCATGGATCCTGAGAAGGTGTCTGCAATTGTTAATTGGGAACCTCCTCAGAATGTGAAGCAACTCCATAGCTTCCTCGGTCTCGCAAGCTACTGCCGAAGATTCATTGAAAACTTTTCCAAAATCGCGAAGCCTCTCTCTAATCTTCTTCAGAAGCACGTCAAGTACGTTTGGTCTCCGGAGTGTGATATTGCTTTCAACGCTTTGAAAGAGAAATTGATCACTGCTCCAATTCTGACTCCGCCTGATGAAACCAAGCCATACGAGGTCTTTTGTGATGCCTCTCTCCAAGGTCTCGGTGCTATACTGATGCAAGAGAAGAAAGTTGTTGCTTATACCTCTCGCCAGTTGAAGCCTAATGAGAAGAACTACCCCACTCATGATCTCGAGTTGGCGGCAGTTGTGCATGCTTTATTGACTTGGAGACATCTTCTATTGGGAAGAAAAGTGGACATTTTCACTGATCACAAGAGTCTCAAGTACATCTTCACTCAGCCTAATCTCAACCTCAGGCAAACTCGATGGGTCGAAATTATTCAAGAGTACAATCTGAGTATTGAGTATACTCCAGGCAAGGCTAATGTGATTGCTGACGCTTTGAGCAGAAAAGCATATTGCAACAGTCTGATTCTCAAGCCTTATCAACCCGAGCTTTGTGAAGCTTTCCGCAAACTTAATCTGCAAATTGTTCCTCAAGGTTTCCTCGCCAACCTTCAAGTCTCTCCTACCTTGGAAGACCAGATTCGCCAAGCCCAGCTTCTTGATGCTATGGTGAAAAAGGTGAAGATTGGTATTGCAAAGAGTCAGTCCAAGTACAAGTGCTACCGACTTGATGACAAGGACACTCTCTTCTTCGAGGATCGAATTGTTGTGCCCAAAGGTGAACTTCGTAAAGTGATCATGAACGAGGCTCACAACTCTCTCCTCTCCATCCACCCTGGGAGCACGAAGATGTATCAGGATCTCAAGCAAACTTATTGGTGGACTCGAATGAAGCGCGAGATCGCTCAATTCGTGAATGAATGTGATGTCTGCAGAAGAGTGAAGGCAGAACACCAAAGGCCAGCAGGTCTCCTCCAACCTCTTGCCATTCCAGAATGGAAGTTTGACCACATTGAAATGGACTTCATGACTGGGTTTCCAAAGTCCAAGCGTGGCAATGATGCTATATTCGTTGTCATCGACAAGCTCACCAAAGTGGCTCACTTTCTGCCTATCAAAGAGTCAATCACTGCAGCTCAATTGGCGGAACTCTATACCTCTCGAATTGTCTCTCTGCACGGTATTCCTCAAGTGATATCTTCAGACCGTGGCAGCATCTTTACCTCCAAGTTTTGGGATTCTTTTTAGAAGGCCATGGGCACCAACATCCGCTTCAGCACTGCTTTCCATCCTCAAACAAGCGGTCAAGTCGAGCGTGTCAACCAGATTCTTGAAGATATGCTCAGGGCTTGTGTTATCTCCTTCGGCATGAAGTTGGAGGATTGTCTTCCTTATGCTGAATTCTCATACAACAACAGTTTTCAAGCAAGTTCGGGCAAGGCCCCATTTGAAATTCTGTATGGTAGGAAGTGCCGTACACCTCTCAACTGGTCTGAAACCGGTGAACGTCAGCTGCTGGGTAATGCCCTAATCACAGAGGCAGAAGAAATGTGCAAGGTCATTCGTGATAACCTCAAAGCAGCCCAATCCCGCCAGAAGAGCTACTATGATAGTAAGCACCGTGATTTGGCTTTCGAGATCGGAGATCATGTTTACCTCCGCGTCTCTCCTATGAAAGGGACTCGTCGCTTCGGCATCAAAGGGAAGCTTTCCCCCAGATACGTCGGACCTTTCAAGATTGTCAGCAAGAGAGGCGACCTCGCCTATCAACTCGAGCTTCCTTCAAACTTTGCCAATGTTCATGATGTGTTCCATGTCTCCCAACTCCGAAAGTGCTTCAAGACGCCTGAACGCACAGTCAACTTCGAGGACATTGAGCTCCAAGAAGATCTCTTCTACCGTGAGCACCCAGTTGCAATCCTTGAAGAGACTGAACGCAGAACTCGCAACAAGTCAATCAAATTTCTCAAAGTCAAGTGGTCACACCATTTCGACCGTGAAGCTACCTGGGAACGCGAGGATCACCTCCGTTCTAAGTACCCGGAGTTCTTTCAGTCCTAGATCTCGGGACGAGATCTTTTCGTAGTGGTGGAGTGTTGTAACGCCCCAGATATTACTTTCCCAATTTGTACTCCAATGCTTGCCGTTTCCGGCATTAAGTTATATTTATTCCTCGGGTTCGGGTCTTTGTCTCCGTGTGTTGTTTTCGTTTTCGTGCATCTCATATCATGTCATCATGTGCATTGCATTTGCATACTTGTTCATCTCATGCATTCGAGCATTTTCCCCGTTGTCCGTTTTGCATTCCGGCGCTTCGTTCTCCTCCGGTGGCCATTTCTAGCTTTCTTTCGTGTGTGGGGATTAAACATTTCCGGATTGGACCGAGACTTGCCATGCGGCCTTGGTTTACTACCGGTAGACCGCCTGTCAAGTTTCGGGTCATTTGGACTTCGTTTGATACTCCAACGGTTAACCGAGGGACCGAAAAGGCCTCGTGTGTGTTGCAGCCCAACACCCCTCCAATTTGGCCCAAAACCCACCAAACTCTGCTCCATCGTCTCGGTCGTTCGATCACGATCGCGTGGGCGAAAACCGCACCTCATTTGGACTCTCCTAGCTCCCTCTATGCCTATATAAAGGCCCCCATTTTCGGATCTCGTCTCCCCCGTCCAACCCTAGTTCCAAAAAAATGCAGACCCGCGCCGACGGACATGTCCGGGGCCTAGCCGGACACGTCCGCCGCCGCCCTCGTCCACTCCGCGCCCGCCACGTGGCACCGCCGCCGCCGCGGGCCGGGAGGCCCGGATCCGGCTCCCGCGACCCGGCTCCTCCACGCGCGCCCCGCCGCCTCCTTCCGCCCGCATCGCCGCCGTCTCTTCGGGCTCCGGTGGCCGGAGCCGCCGTCGCTGCCGCGGGCCACCTCGCGAGCCCGAGGCCGGCCGCCGCCCGCACCACCTCGCCGGCGCGCGAGCCGCGTCCACCACCGCCGAGCGCCGCCACCGTCGTCCGGCCCGGCCTCCTCCGACCTCCCCGGCCTCTCCCCGCTGCTCCGGCCGCCTCCATCAGCTCCGGCGAGCCATCTCCGGCGACCTCGCGCGGTTGCTACAGTGTCTGCTACAGTAACCGCCAAATCTGGAAAACCCTAGATCCGGTTGACTTTCCCTTCCCCCCTTAATTTTTTACGCCTACTTTGACTGCTCATATCTCCGCATCCGTAGCTCCGTTTTGGACATATGATATAAAACAATCTTCGTCTCGAAGAGTACATCATTTCATTCCATTGCATCATTTGCATTTGAGGTCATCTTGGTGCCCAAAATGCTGTTAGAAGGAGGCATCGTGAGTTAAATTGCAGATCCGTTAGCTCATCATTGACTTTTGTCATTTTTGCCATGATTATTGTGTGCATGATATGCCTATGCCCCTTTGGGATGAATTGTTAAGCATTTTGTCTTCTTTCCAGAGGTGTCAACCATGCATTTTTAGGATGTGTGTGGTGACTTGTGCAAGCTTGCAAAGAGGGGTACCTGAGATTGCTGATTTCAGGGACTTAGTGATTTTCACAAAGTCTGGGATGTTTTAGTTCATGGTGCCATATGTCCAGCTTGTTTCCTAGTGATCCGTGCCTCTTTTGAGCATGATCAGTAAGGGACATTTGTTAGTCTTGTTGTGCTCTATCCATCCATGTCTTTACTTGTTATGTTGGAGCACCCTAGGTTGACTCAATCGAGCTCAACTTTCGCATCGTTGTTAATTTGGGCAGATCGTGAACTCTTTTGTGATTTTGCCGGTGCTATTGCTAGTGATCCATGCATGCTATGCCATTGTTCTTGCCATGTCTAGCTAGCATTTTGTGCCTTATTTATGGATATATGATTTCCTTGCTATGACGTGCACCGTAGTGAGTGCATCGAGCTCGTTTACATGCCTCCGTGAGTTATAATTTCAGCATGTCTCAGTTTTCACTAAGTCTGAAAACTGATTGTGTTTCATCTATGTTCGTGTGCTCGTTAGAGTATTTTGTGAACCCTTTTGGCCCCAGGTTATTTTGGGTGTTTTGTTAAACTTGTTGAGCAGCTCGATGCCATGCTCTTACTTGCCATGTTCAGGTTATGTTTCATGTTGTTTTTCTGCTCCGAAGAGAGCACCGTGGTCTGAGATTTCAGACTAGTGTTAATTTCACTAAGTCTGAAATCTGTTTTGCTTATTCAGTTTTGCCATGCTTGTTTGAACCCCTTAATGGATGAATTTGCCTATGGCTCAGTCCTAGTGATTTGTTAAGCATCTTGTGTACATCCCTGTCATGCATTTTGTTTTCATGTTTGGTGGCTGTAGCATGTTCATTTTGTTGCATTTAGGAGCCTACTTGCTGTAAATCGCAGATCGGTTCGTGTCGTAAAATCGCTTGCCATTTCCAAACCGTAGCTACGATTCCTATGATCTTTATATCGTTTTCAGGGGATTTCTTCCCCTCTATCCAGTGGCACACTTGGTTTTCCAGGTTGAGGCCAGGTTCATGCATTTCCTGTCACGTCTTGCATTTTGCATCCCGCATCGCATACCATCTTTGCATCTTATTGGTTGCCCTTGCACGTGGTTGATTGTATCCTTGTTGCTTGTTTGTGTTGTTGGGTAGAGCCAGGAGACGAGTTCGCTAATGAGGAGCCCGTTGAGTTTGCTTTTGAGGATCCAGTCAACTCTGACAACTGTGCAGGCAAGATGATCATACCCTCGAAATCACTACTATCTTTGCTATGCTAGTTTGCTTGCTCTTTTGCTTTGCCAATGCTACGATGCCTACCACTTGCTTGTCAGCCTCCCAATTGCCATGATTGAGCCTGTAACCCACCTTTGTCCTAGCAAACCGTTGATTGGCTAAGTTACCGCTTTGCTCAGCCCCTTCTTGTAGCGTTGCTAGTTGCAGGTGAAGATTGGAGCCGTTCCTTGTTGGAACATTTATTTACTTGTTGGGATATCATTATATTGCCATGTTATCTTAATGCATCTATATACTTGGTTAAGGGTGGAAGGCTCCGCCTCTCGCCTAGTGTTTTGTTCCACTCTTGCCGCCCTAGTTTCCGTCATACCGGTGTTATGTTCCCGGATTGTTGCGTCCCTTACGCGGTTGGGCTATAATGGGAACCCCTTGATAGTTCGCCTTGATTAAAGCTTTTCCAGCAATGCCCAACCTTGGTTTTACCATTTGCCACCTACCCCTTTTTCCCTTGGGTTTCCGGAGCCCGAGGGTCATCTTTATTTTAGCCCCCCACAGGCCAGTGCTCCTCTGAGTGTTGGTCCGAACAGAGCCACTTGCAGCGCCACCTCGGGGCAACTCGAGGGTTGGTTGTAGTTGTACGTAGTGTTCATCTGAGTGTGCCCTGAGAAAGAGATATGTGCAGCTCCTATCGGGATTTGTCGGCACATTCGTGCGGTGTTGCTGGACTTGTTTTAACCTGTCGAATCATCTTGTTGTACCGAGATACCGAGTCTGATCGGTGTGTCTTGGGTGGAGGTCTATTCCTTCGTTGACCGTGAGAGCTTGTTATGGGCTAAGTTGGGACCCCCCCTGCAGGGATTGATCTTTCGAAAGCCGTGCCCGCAGTTATGGGCAGATGGGAATTTGTTAATGTCCGGTTGTAGATAACTTGAACCTTAATTAATTAAAATGAATCAACTGAGTGTGTTGCCGTGATGGCCTCTTCTCGGCGGAGTCCAGGAAGTGGACACGGCGTTGGAGTTATGTTTGCGTAGGTTGCTCTCTAGTTTCTCGCTCGTGCTTTGCCTCCTCTTCTCGCTCTCTTTTGCGAATGAGTTAGCCACCATATATGCTAGTCGCTTGCTGCAGCTCCACTTACATTACCCCTTTCCTACCTATTAAGCTTAAATAGTCTTGATCGCGAGGGTGCGAGATTGCTGAGTCCCTGTGGCTCACAGATTACTATTACACCAGATGCAGGGACAGATGACACAGCTCCAGATGGCGTGCTCGAGCTCAAGTGGGAGTACGACGAGGACTCTCAGCGTTACTATGTGTCTTTTCCTGATGATCAGTAGTGGTGCCTATACGGGGTTAGATTCAGGGCCTTGTCGCATGTTGGGGGTCTTTTCTATTTTGGCGCCGTAGTTGGGCCATGAGTGATTTGTATGATGGATGTTATTTATGTACTTTGATGTGACGTGGCGAGTGTAAGCCAACTATGTTCCTCCCCTTTATATTATTTATGTACATGGGATGTGTAATGATTTCCTAACTTGCGACATTGCTTTCAATGCGGCTATGCCTCTAAGTCGTGCCTCGACACGTGGGAGATATAGCCGCATCGAGGGCGTTATAGTCCGTAACTTGAGGATTATCCTCATTGCTGGTCAGAAGAATTACGTCCTGGAAGCACCGCTGGGTACCAGGCCTGCTGCTGGAGCAACACCAGATGTTATGAACGTCTGGCAGAGCAAAGCTGATGACTACTCGATAGTTCAGTGTGCCATGCTTTACGGCTTAGAATCGGGACTTCAACGACGTTTTGAATGTCATGGAGCATATGAGATGTTCCAGGAGTTGAAGTTAATATTTCAAGCAAATGCCCGGATTGAGAGATATGAAGTCTCCAATAAGTTCTATAGCTGCAAGATGGAGGAGAACAGTTCTGTCAGTGAGCATATACTCAAAATGTCTAGGTATAATAATCACTTGATTCAATTGGGAGTTAATCTTCCAAATGATTGCGTCATTGACAGAATTCTCCAATCACTGCCACCAAGCTACAAGAGCTTCGTGATGAACTATAATATGCAAGGGATGAACAAGACTATTCCCGAGCTCTTCGCAATGCTGAAAGCTGCGGAGGTAGAAATCAAAAAGGAGCATCAAGTGTTGATGGTTAACAAAACCACTAGTTTCAAGAAAAAGGGCAAAGGGAAGAAGAAGGGGAACTTCAAAAAGAACGGCAAGCAAGTTGCTGCTCAAGAGAAGAAACCCAAGTCTGGACCTAAGCCTGAAACTGAGTGCTTCTACTGCAAGCAGACTGGTCACTGGAAGCGGAACTGCCCAAAGTATTTGGCGGATAAGAAGGATGGCAAGGTGAACAAAGGTATATATGATATACATGTTATTGATGTGTACCTTACTAATGCTCGTAGTAGCACCTGGGTATTTGATACTGGTTCTGTTGCTAATATTTGCAACTCGAAACAGGGACTACGGATTAAGCGAAGATTGGCTAAGGACGAGGTGACGATGCGTGTGGGAAACAGTTCCAAAGTCGATGTGATCGCGGTCGGCACGCTACCTCTACATCTACCTTCGGGATTAATATTAGACCAAAATAATTGTTATTTGGTGCCAACGTTGAGCATGAACATTATATCTGGATCTTGTTTAATGCGAGACGGTTATTCATTTAAATCAGAGAATAATGGTTGTTCTATTTATATGAGTAATATCTTTTATGGTCATGCACCCTTGAAGAGTGGTCTATTCTTGTTGAATCTCGATAGTAGTAATACACATATTCATAATGTAGAAGCCAAAAGATGCAGAGTTGATAATGATAGTGCAACTTATTTGTGGCACTGCCGTTTAGGTCATATCGGTGTAAAGCACATGAAGAAACTCCATACAGATGGACTTTTGGAACCACTTGATTATGAATCACTTGGTACTTGCGAACCGTGCCTCATGGGCAAGATGACTAAAACACCGTTCTCTGGTACTATGGAGAGAGCAACAGATTTGTTGGAAATCATACATACAGATGTATGTGGTCCGATGAATATTGAGGCTCGTGGCGGATATCGTTATTTTCTCACCTTCACAGATGATTTAAGTAGATATGGGTATATCTACTTAATGAAACATAAGTCTGAAACATTTGAAAAGTTCAAAGAATTTCAAAGTGAAGTGGAAAATCATCGTAACAAGAAAATAAAGTCTCTACGATCTGATCGTGGAGGAGAATATTTGAGTTACGAGTTTGGTGTACATTTGAAAAATTGTGGAATAGTTTCGCAACTCACGCCACCCGGAACACCACAGCGTAATGGTGTGTCCGAACGTCGTAATTGTACTTTACTAGATATGGTGCGATCTATGATGTCTCTTACTAATTTACCGCTATTATTTTGGGGATACGCTCTTGAGACGGCCGCATTCACGTTAAATAAGGCACCATCAAAATCCGTTGAGACGACGCCTTATGAACTATGGTTTGGCAAGAAACCAATGTTGTCGTTTCTAAAAGTTTGGGGCTGCGATGCTTATGTGAAAAAGCTTCAACCTGATAAGCTCGAACCCAAATCGGAGAAATGTGTCTTCATAGGATATCCAAAGGAAACTATTGGATACACCTTCTATCACAGATCCGAAGGCAAGACTTTTGTTGCTAAATTCGGAAACTTTCTTGAGAAGGAGTTTCTCTCGAAAGATGTGAGTGGGAGGAAAGTAGAACTTGACGAGGTAACTGTACCTGCTCCCTTATTGGAAAGTAGTACATCACAGAAAACTGTTTCTGCGACACCTACACCAATAAGTGAGGAAGTTAATGATAATGATCATGAAACTTCAGAACAAGATACTACTGAACCTCGTAGATCAACCAGAGCAAGATCCGCGCCTGAGTGGTACGGTAATCCAGTTCTGGAAGTCATGCTGCTAGATCATGATGAACCTACGAACTATGAAGAAGCGATGGTGAGCCCAGATTCCACAAAGTGGCTTGAAGCCATGAAATCTGAGATGGGATCCATGTATGAGAACAAAGTATGGACTTTGGTTGACTTGCAATATGATCGGCAAGCAATTGAGAATAAATGGATCTTCAAGAAAAAGACTGACGCTGGCGGTAATGTTACTGTCTATAAAGCTCGACTTGTCGCAAAAGGTTTTCGACAAGTTCAAGGCATTGACTACGATGAGACCTTCTCACCCGTAGCGATGCTTAAGTCTGTCCGAATCATGTTAGCAATTGCCGCGTTTTATGATTATGAAATTTGGCAGATGGATGTCAAAACTGCATTCCTGAATGGATTTCTGGAAGAAGAGTTGTATATGATGCGATCTACAAGGGTACGTAGATCATACTCTCCTCTCGTTGCTGTGCATCACCATGATCTTGCGTGTGCATAGGAATTTTTTTGAAATTACTACGTTCCCCAACAGTTATCTTAACTAGGGATAATTTAGCTCGACGAAACTGGCAAGGCAGCAAAAAAAATGTGTTTTTTGCAATCATAATGAATCCATTAAACACCTATTTTTTGATTGCAAATTCGCTAGATCGGTATGGACAATAGTCCAAATTGTTTCGAATCTATACCCTCCACGCAGCGTACGGAATATGTTCGGGAATTGGCTGAGGGGAATAGATAAACAATTTTCTAAGCACATTCTTGCGGGGGCGGCTGCCTTATGTTGGGCGTTGTGGCTAACCAGGAATGATATTGTTTTTAATCATAAAAGTGTTTCATCTCCTATGCAGGTAATGAAGGAAATATGCCCTAGAGGCAATAATAAAGTTATTATTTATTTCCTTATATCATGAGAAATATTTATTATTCATGCTAGAATTGTATTAACCGGAAACATAATACATGTGTGAATACATAGACAAATAGAGTGTCACTAGTATGCCTCTACTTGACTAGCTCGTTAATCAAAGATGGTTATGTTTCCTAACCATGGACAAAAGAGTTGTTATTTGATTAACAAGGTCACATCATTAGTTGAATGATCTGATTGACATGACCCATTCCATTAGCTTAGCACCCGATCGTTTAGTATGTTGCTGTTGCTATTCTTCATGACTTATACATGTTCCTATGACTATGAGATTATGCAACTCCCGTTTACCGGAGGAACACTTTGGGTGCTACCAAACGTCACAACGTAACTGGGTGATTATAAAGGAGTACTACAGGTGTCTCCAAAGGTAGATGTTGGGTTGGCGTATTTCGAGAATAGGATTTGTCACTCCGATTGTCGGAGAGGTATCTCTGGGCCCTCTCGGTAATGCTCATCACATAAGCCTTGCAAGCACTGCAACTAATATGTTAGTTGTCAGATGATGTATTACGGAACGAGTAAAGAGACTTGCCGGTAACGAGATTGAACTAGGTATTGGATACCGACGATTGAATCTCGGGCAAGTAACATACCGATGACAAAGGGAACAACGTGTGTTGTTATGCGGTCTGACCGATAAAGATCTTCGTAGAATATGTAGGAGCCAATATGGGCATCCAGGTCCCGCTATTGGTTATTGACCGGAGACGTGTCTCGGTCATGTCTACATTGTTCTCGAACCGTAGGGCCCGCACGCTTAAGGTTTCGATGACAGTTATATTATGAGTTTATGAGTTTTGATGTACCGAAGGAGTTCGGAGTCCCGGATGAGATCGGGGACATGATGAGGAGTCTCGAAATGGTCGAGACGTAAAGATCGATATATTGGACGACTATATTCGGACATCGGAAAGGTTCCGAGTGATTCGGGTATTTTTCGGAGTATCGGGTAGTTACAGGAGAAGTAATGGGCCTTGATGGGCTTTAGTGGGAAGAGGAAAAAGGCTGCTGCGCCCCCCCTCCCCTTTGGTCCGAATTGGACTAGGGAAAAGGGGGCCGGCCACCTCTCCTTCTCCTCCACTTCCTTCTCCCTTCCTCCCCTCTTGATGGACTCCTACTAGGACTTGGAGTCCTAGTAGGACTCCCATCCTGGCCGCACCAATAGCCTTGGCCGGCCTCCCCCTCCTCCATCCTTTATATACTAAGGCAGGGGCACCCCATAGACACACAAGTTGATCCACGTGATCGTTCCTTAGCCGTGCGCGGTGTCCCCTGCCACCATATTCCACCTCGGTCATATTGTAGCGGTGCTTAGGCGAAGCCCTGCGACAGTAGAACATCAAGATCGTCACCACGCCGTCGTGCTGGCGGAACTCCTCCCTGAAGCTTTGCTGGATCGGAGCCCGGGGATCGTCATCGAGCTGTACGTGTGTTAAGAACTCGGAGGTGCCGGAGTAACGGTGCTTGGATCAGTCGGATCGGGAAGAAGACGTACGACTACTTCATCTACGTTGTGTGATCGCTTCCGCAGTCGGTCTGCGTTGGTACGTAGACAACACTCTCCCCTCTCGTTGCTATGCATCACCATGATCTTGCGTGTGCGTAGGAAATTTTTTGAAATTACTACGTTCCCCAACAGTGGCATCCCAGCCTAGGTTTTATGGTTTGATGTTATTTGCATGAGTAGAACACAAGTGAGTTGTGGGCGATATAAGTCATACTGCCTACCAGCATGTCATACTTTGGTTCGGCGGTATTGTTGGATGAAGCGGCCCGGACCGACATTACGCGTACGCTTACGCGAGACCGGTTTCCCCGACATGCTTTGCACAAAGGTGACTTGCGGGTGACTGTTTCTCTAACTTTAATTGAACCGAGTGTGACTACGCCCGGTCCTTGAGAAGGTTAAAACGGAGTCTATTTGACAAACTATCGTTGTGGTTTTAATACGTAGGTAAGATGAGTTCTTGCTTAAGCCCGTAGCAGCCACGTAAAACTTGCAACAACAAAGTAGAGGACGTCTAACTTGTTTTTGCAGGGCATGTTGTGATGTGATATGGTCAAGACGTGATAAGATATAAGTTGTTGTATGAGATGATCATGTTTTGTTGAAGTTATCGGCAACTGGCAAAAGCCTTATGGTTGCCTGTCTATTGCATAAGATGCAAGCGCCCAATAATTGCTTTACTTTATCGCTATGCGATAGCAATAGTTGCAAGAGCAATAGTTGGCGAGACAACCATGTGACGACACATTGATATAGATCAAGATGATGGAGATCATGGTGTCATGCCAGTGATGATAGAAATCATGACGGTACTTCGGAGATGGAGATCACAAGCACAAGATGATGATGGCCATATCATATCACTTATATTGATTGCATGTGATGTTTATCTTTTATGCATCTTATCTTGCTTTGATTGACGGTAGCATTATAAGATGATCTCTCACTAAATTATCAAGAAGTGTTCTCCCTGAGTATGCACCGTTGCGAAAGTTCTTCGTGCTGAGACACCACGTGATGATCGGGTGTGATAGGTTCTACGTTCAAATACAACGGGTGCAAAACAGTTGCACACGCGGAATACTCAGGTTATACTTGACGAGCCAAGCATATACAGATATGGCCTTGGAACACGGAGACCGAAAGGTCGAGCGTGAATCATATAGTAGATATGATCAACATAACGATGTTCACCATTGAAAACTACTCCATCTCACGTGATGATCGGTTATGGTTTAGTTGATTTGGATCACGTGATCACTTAGAGGATTAGAGGGATATCTATCTAAGTGGGAGTTCTTAAGTAATATGATTAATTGAACTTAAATTTATCATGAACTTAGTCCTGGTAGTATTTTGCAAATTATGTTGTAGATCAATAGCTCGCGTTGATGCTTCCCTGTGTTTATTTTTGATATGTTCCTAGAGAAAATTGTATTGAAAGATGTTAGTAGCAATGATGCGGATTGGATCCGTGATCTGAGGTTTATCCTCATTGCTGCACAGAAGAAATATGTCCTTGATGCACCGCTAGGTGACAGACCTATTGCAGGAGCAGATGCAGACGTTATGAACGTTTGGCTAGCTCAATATGATGACTACTTGATAGTTTAGTGCACCATGCTTAATGGCTTAGAATTGGGACTTCAAAGACGTTTTTAACGTCATGGACCATATGAGATGTTCTAGGAGTTGAAGATAATATTTCAGGCAAATACCCGAGTTGAGAGATATGAAGTCTCCAACAAGTTCTATAGCTAAAAGATGGAGGAGAATCGCTCAACTAGTGAGCATGTGCTCAGATTGTCTGGGTACTACAATCGCTTGAATCAAGTGGGAGTTAATCTTCCAGATAAGATAGTGATTGACAGAATTCTCTAGTCACCATGACCAAGTTAGTAGAACTTCGTGATGAACTATAGTATGCAAGGGATGACGAAAACGACTCCCGAGCTTTTCATGATGATGAAATCGATGAAGGTAGAAATCAAGAAAAACATCAAGTGTTGATGGTAGACAAGACCACTAGTTTCAAGAAAAGGGCAGAGGGAAGAAGGGGAACTTCGAAAAGAACAGCAAGCAAGTTGCTGCTCAAGTGAAGAAGCCCAAGTCTGGACCTAAGCCTGAGACTGAGTGCTTCTACTGCAAAGGGACTGGTCACTGGAAGCGGAACTACCCCAAGTATTTGGCGGATAAGAAGGATGGCAAAGTGAACAAAAGTATATTTGATATACATGTTATTGATGTGTGCTTTACTAGTGTTTATAGCAACCCCTCAGTATTTGATATTGGTTCAGTTGCTAAGAGTAGTAACTCGAAACAGGAGTTGCAGAATAAACAGAGACTAGTTAAGGGTGAAGTGACGATGTGTGTTGGAAGTAGTTCCAAGATTGATATGATCATCATCGCACACTCCCCTATACTTTCGGGATTAGTGTTGAACTTAAATAAGTGTTATTTGGTTTTTGCGTTGAGCATGAATATGATTTGATCATGTTTATTGCAATACGGTTATTCATTAAAGTCAGAGAATAATTGTTGTTCTGTTTACATGAATAAAACCTTCGATGGTAATACACACAATGAAACAAGTTCGTTGGATCTCGATCGTAGTGATACACATATTCATAATATTGAAACCAAAAGATGCAAAGTTAATAATGATAGTGCAACTTATTTGTAGCACTGCCGTTTAGGTCATATTGGTGTAAAGCGCATGAAGAAACTCCATGCTGATGGGCTTTTGGAATCACTTGATTATGAATCAGTTGATGCTTGCGAACCATGCCTCATGGGCAAGATGACTAAGACTCTGTTCTTCGGAACAATGGAGCGAGCAACAGATTTGTTGGAAATCATACATACTGATGTATGTGGTCCGATGAATATTGAGGCTCGCGACAGGTATCATTATTTTCTGATCTTCACAGATGATTTGAGCAGATATGAGTATATCTACTTAATGAAACATAAGTCTGAAACATTTGAAAAGTTCAAAGAATTTCAGAGTGAAGTGAAAAATCATCGTAACAAGAAAATAAAGTTTCTACGATCTGATCGTGGAAAAGAGTATTTTAGTTACGAGTTTGGTCTTCAGTTAAAACAATGTGAAATAGTTTCACTACTCACGCCACCTAGAACACCACAGCATAATGGTGTGTCCGAACGTCATAACCGTACTTTATTGGATATAGTGCAATCTATGATGTTTCTTACCGATTTACCACTATCGTTTTTGGGGTCATGCATTAGAGACAGCTGCATTCACGTTAAAAAAAGGGGGCACCATCTATATCCGTCGAGACGACGCCTTATGAACTATGGTTTGGCAAGAAACCAAAGTTGTCGTTTCTTAAAGTTTGGAGTTGCGATGCTTATGTGAAAAAGTTTCATCTCGATAAGCTCAAACTCAAATCGGAGAAATATGTCTTCATAGGATACCCAAAGGAAACAGTTGGGTACACCTTCTATCACAGATCCGAAGGCAAGACTTTTGTTGCTAAATTCGGAAACTTTCTGGAGAAGGAGTTTCTCTCGAAAGAAGTGAGTGGGAGGAAAGTAGAACTTGATGAGGTAACTGTACCTCCTCCCTTATTGGAAAGTAGTTCATCACAGAAATCTGTTCTTGTGACTCCTACACCAATTAGTGAGGAAGCTAATGATAATGATCATGAAACTTCAGATCAAGTTACTACCGAATCTCGTAGGTAAACCAGAGTGAGATCCGCACCAGAGTGGTACGGTAATCCTGTTCTGGAGGTCATGTTACTTGACCATGACGAACCTACGAACTATGAGGAAGCGATGATGAGCCCAGATTCCGCGAAATGGTTTGAGGCCATGAAATCTGAGATATGATCCATGTATGAGAACAAAGTTTGGACTTTGGTTGACTTGCCCGATGATCGGCAAGCAATTGAGAATAAATGGATCTTCAAGAGGAAGACGGACGCTGATAGTAATGTTATTATCTACAAAGCTAGAATTGTCGCAAAAGGTTTTCGACAAGTTCAAGGTGTTGACTACGATGAGATTCTCTCACTCGTATCTATGCTTAAGTCTGTCCGAATCATGTTAGTAATTGCCGCATTTTATGAAATCTGGCAAATGGATAAACAAAACTGCATTCCTTAATAGATTTATTAAAGAAGAGTTGTATATGATGCAACTGGAAGGTTTTGTCGATCCAAAGGGAGATAACAAAGTGTGCAAGCTCCAGTGATCCATTTATGGACTGGTGCAAGCATCTCGGAGTTGGAATATACGCTTTGATGAGTTGATCAAAGCATATAGTTTTATACAGACTTGCGGTGAAGCCTGTATTTACAAGAAAGTGAGTGGGAGCACTACAGCATTTCTGATAAGTATATGTGAATGACATATTGTTGATCAGAAATAATGTAGATTTATTCTGTAAAGCATAAAGGAGTGTTTGAAAGGAGTTTTTCAAAGAAAGACTTCGGTGAAGCTGCTTACATATTGAGCTTCAAGATCTATAGAGATAGATCAAGACGCTTGATAAGTTTTTTCAATGAGTACATACCTTGACAAGATTTTGAAGTAGTTCAAAATGGAGCAGTCAAAGAAAGAGTTCTTGCCTGTATTACAAGGTGTGAAGTTGAGTAAGACTCAAAGCCCGACCACAGCAGAAGATAGAAAGAGAATGAAAGTCATTCCCTATGCCTTGGCCATAGGTTCTATAAAGTATGTCATGCTGTATACCAGATCTATTGTATACCCTGCATTGATTTGGCAAGGGAGTACAATAGTGATCTAGGAGTAGATCACTGGACATCGGTCAGAATTATCCTTAGTGAAATAAGGATATGTTTCTCGATTATGGACGTGACAAAAAGGTTCGTCGTAAAGGGTTACATCGATGCAAGTTTTTGACACTGATCCAGATGAATCTAAAGTCTCAATCTGGATACATATTGAAAGTGGGAGCAATTAGCTAGAGTAGCTCCGTGTAGAGCATTGTAGACATAGAACTTGCA
Source organism: Triticum monococcum (assembly GCA_034509565.1). Classification (NCBI taxonomy): domain Eukaryota; kingdom Viridiplantae; phylum Streptophyta; class Magnoliopsida; order Poales; family Poaceae; genus Triticum; species Triticum monococcum. The sequence continues at coordinate 707,643,228 of CM067847.1, forward strand.
AAATACTTACGGATCTGAATGTGACAGACCCGTTGACTAAGATTCTCTCACAAGCAAAACATGATCACACCTTAGTACTCTTTGGGTGTTAATCACATAGCGATGTGAACTAGATTACTGAATCTAGTAAACCCTTTGGGTGTTGGTCACATGGCGATGTGAACTATGGGTGTTAATCACATGATGATGTGAACTATCGATGTTAATCACATGGTGATGTGATCTAGATTATTGACTCTAGTGCAAGTGGGAGACTGAAGGAAATATGCCCTAGAGGCAATAATAAAGTTATTATTTATTTCCTTATATCATGATAAATATTTATTATTCATGCTGGAATTGTATTAACCGGAAACATAATACATGTGTGAATACATAGACAAACAGAGTGTCACTAGTATGCCTCTACTTGACTAGCTCGTTAATCAAAGATGGTTATGTTTCCTAACCATGGACAAAAGAGTTGTTATTTGATTAACAAGGTCACATCATTAGTTGAATGATCCGATTGACATGACCCATTCCATTAGCTTAGCACCCGATCGTTTAGTATGTTGCTGTTGCTATTCTTCATGACTTATACATGTTCCTATGACTATGAGATTATGCAACTCCCGTTTACCGGAGGAACACTTTGGGTGCTACCAAACGTCACAACGTAACTGGGTGATTATAAAGGAGTACTACAGGTGTCTCCAAAGGTAGATGTTGGGTTGGCGTATTTCGAGAATAGGATTTGTCACTCCGATTGTCGGAGAGGTATCTCTGGGCCCTCTCGGTAATGCTCATCACATAAGCCTTGCAAGCACTGCAACTAATATGTTAGTTGTGAGATGATGTATTACGGAACGAGTAAAGAGACTTGCCGGTAACGAGATTGAACTAGGTATTGGATACCGACGATCGAATCTCGGGCAAGTAACATACCGATGACAAAGGGAACAACGTATGTTGTTATGCGGTCTGACCGATAAAGATCTTCGTAGAATATGTAGGAGCCAATATGGGCATCCAGGTCCCGCTATTGGTTATTGACCGGAGATGTGTCTCGGTCATGTTTACATTGTTCTCGAACCGTAGGGTCCGCACGCTTAAGGTTTCGATGACAGTTATATTATGAGTTTATGAGTTTTGATGTACCGAAGGAGTTCGGAGTCCCGGATGAGATCGGGGACATGACGAGGAGTCTCGAAATGGTCGAGACGTAAAGATCGATATATTGGATGACTATATTCGGACATCGGAAAGGTTCCGAGTGATTCGGGTATTTTTCGGAGTATCGGGTAGTTACGGGAGAAGTAATGGGCCTTGATGGGCTTTAGTGGGAAGAGGAAAAAGGCTGCTGCGCCCCCCCCCCCCCCCCCTCCCCTTTGGTCCGAATTGGACTAGGGAAAAGGGGGCCGGCCACCTCTCCTTCTCCTCCACTTCCTTCTCCCTTCCTCCCCTCTTGATGGACTCCTACTAGGACTTGGAGTCCTAGTAGGACTCCCATCCTGGCCGCGCCAATAGCCTTGGCCGGCCTCCCCCTCCTCCATCCTTTATATACTAAGGCAGGGGGCACCCCATAGACACACAAGTTGATCCACGTGATCGTTCCTTAGCCGTGTGCGGTGTCCCCTGCCACCATATTCCACCTCGGTCATATTGTAGCGGTGCTTAGGCGAAGCCCTGCGACAGTAGAACATCAAGATCGTCACCACGCCGTCGTGCTGGCGGAACTCCTCCCCGAAGCTTTGCTGGATCGGAGCCCGGGGATCGTCATCGAGCTGTACGTGTGTTAAGAACTCGGAGGTGCCGGAGTAACGGTGCTTGGATCGGTCGGATCGGGAAGAAGACGTACGACTACTTCATCTACGTTGTGTGATCGCTTCCGCAGTCGGTCTGCGTTGGTACGTAGACAACACTTTCCCCTCTCGTTGCTATGCATCACCATGATCTTGCGTGTGCGTAGGAATTTTTTTGAAATTACTACGTTCCCCAACAGGTAATTCATATATGCTCGCGATGGCTCCGTATGTGGTCTATCCTGCAGAGGCCGGAGGACAACGACTTTTTTATGATGGCTTCTACCCGGTTGGAGTGCTCGGCCAGGGACATTTTCTACCCCCATGGATGGCGGTGTGACCTTCGGATAGGCCCGGCATCACCTTAGGCCTCTTTTATCTTTTTTCGCTACTGCTGGCGTTCCGCCTTTTTGTTTTGTTTTTTGGGATCTGGTACTTTGGCTGTGTGCATCTAGATATGCAGAGGCCGGGTTATCTTTGATGCGGTTGTATCAACTCGATAGTTCAATTCAATGAAAAGCCCTTTATCGAAAAAAAGAATAAACTGTTTGTTATGTTTAGCCATAGTGCAGTTTCTTTTGTGTGGGCGAAGTAATCCGAGTAGTTCTTCTTTTTGGTTATTGCGGACGAAATAACATGAGTTGTTCTTATAAAGTGGACGAAATATTGTTTTCACTAACATCGTGAGATGAGAACTTTGTTTTGTTTTGATGAAGTGTTGCTTTGACATGCTTCGTTTTGCCTTAAGCCTTTTGTTTTTCTCATGGAACCCTAAAGAAACAGCCACTCTCACATTTTTTCTCAAGTGCTGATGTGGCCAGCTCCATTTTTTAAGCTTTATTTTTCTCAAGGAAGTAATTAGCATACCGGCAGCTCATTACTAAAAGGGAAAGAAACAACCTCTCTCTTTTTATTATCTTTGAAGTGACGCTGTCACAACAACATCATTTTTTAGAGTCAACAACAATTTATTTTCATGCTAAAGGCGTCAACCTCACTAAGAGCACTAATATTTCACTAGTGTGATTTGTCCATCATACATGCATATTCATGCGCCATTTTTGTCCCCTTCTAGTGGCACCGCTAGTTGATCAACTGAAGTCTTATCATCGCAGCTAATGCAGTAGCAAAGAATTTCACCAAGATTGCCAGTAAAACCGCATGTCCCATCTTGGTACTTTTATTTTATGCAAAAATTCAAACATTTTATACCATCACAACGACCAGCAAGTTTGTAGCGGTGTTGATTACACCTAGCTTTAGTACCTGTACTAACAAAATTCCATGAGAAGATAAAAATATTTGAAGCGCGTTTCTACTATGTTATGTACTTACTATAACAGAAGATGACATGTAATATGAACATATATACAACAACTAATGCCGTCTTGCGTGCCATGGGTATACTTGGATTGGCGACTTGAGATGTAGAAGGTCAGCGTTGGATTGATAACTTGATATATATGAGGCCGGATTCGGTAGACATGTCTATTTATATAGTTAGCTTTGTATATGAAAAACCAGAATTGGTAATTTTGTTTTGTCATGTTGGCAACCATTAAGTAATTATTAATGTGTTGATAAGGTGGACATAATCCTTATCTAATTGACATTTATGAGATTCCTTTGAATAGGAACACTTCTATTCCCCAAATAAGAATTGTGGGTTTATCTTAAATAATTGCTTCACATAGAAGTAACAAACTTTCAGGATAAAATAATAACTTTTAAGGTATTGCTATAATTAGTGCATATAATGCTGACTCCTACAAGTGCATGGGGCTGGTTAGCGGCTTTTGAAGTAAGAGTATCAATCCCATGAAGAGCTGAGGAAATGGTGTTTGCTTTACAGAGGTTTACCGCAATGTTTATGCAAGTTATCTTTGATAACAAGGAAGAGTGTTGTGATGGTGAAAGTTAAAAATTGTTTGTGAGAAAGAATTGGAGTGCAAGTGATTGTAACAAAGAGCAAGAGAGTAATGAAAATGATGAAAACTGCATTAGTGTTAAAGACATTCTCGAGGGATCGTCGCGAGGAGGGCTCGACCTCTCGACGCTCGAGCAGGGGGAGCTTACCCCCTCACACCCCCACAAGGGGTGAGGCCCACTCCACCGACCACATTTAATAATCAACCAAGGTTAAAAATGTTACATGTACTGCACGCGGATGCATTGGAGCTTAAATAGACTGGAGATAATGTAGCCCATTCTGCACACGCTATTTTTTTGTTATTTTCTATTTTTCTCAAGGTATTTGTAAAATGTAATTAATGAAGTTATGTCCTAAAAGTTTTATACATAAAAACAAGCATTAATAAAAACATTCAAATATAAATCTGTGTATTATATAAAAATATTTAGTTAATACCAACACTAAAAATGTTAATTAAAAATGTCTAATGCATTCAAAAATATATACATTTGTGCATATATTTAAATTTTACAAAATTATGAAAACAAATATTTACTAAATATTTAGGAATATTCAACAGTTTAAATTTAAATAATGAATATTATTAATTGTACAAACACTGGAACTGTATAATTGTGTGAATACTTATTGAAATGTTTGTATAATTAAAAAAAATTATTTTTAAATATTTTTATTATTTAAGTGTTACAAACATTTTTTGTAATTCATAAATACTCCTACTCCCTCCATCCAGAATTACATGCCGCATGAATGGATGTATCTGGATGTATTTTAGTTCTAAATACATCCATTTTTATCCATTCATGTGAAAAATAATTTGGGACGGAGGGACTATTATTTAACATATGAATATATTTTAAATATTACATGAACCATTTTAAAAGTAGCTCATTTCTTTTGCATGTACAGTATTTATAACACACAAATATTTTAATGTTATATTTATTACTATAATTATAATTTACATATATTTCTTAAAGACACAAACAAGCGTATAATGGACTGCACTGATCATAGCCCATTTCATCTCCACGATCGCTTTATTCTACTACATTAAGTGTAGTTATAAATTGTAAATGTATTTAGCTCGGGGTTGTAGTGGCTAGCGCAGCATTTGTCTTAGCCTTAGTTCACGAGTTTGAGACCTGTGTGGGTCATATTTTTCGTGTTAATTTTCTCTCTACAATTACAGGTGGGACCCAGTGCTCATGTTGCGAAAAAATAAATGACGTCTTCTTTCGATAAATATAACTTTGTTTTCTACATCGTACAATTGGCCAAAAATGTTGTTTTTCGATAAAGGATGAATTTTATTGATTCAAAATGAAGCCAAGAGGATACGAACACAGTGAGCACACACCCGACCTCTGTATAGTTAGGATGCACATAGCCAAAACAACACACACATAAAATAAAAACACATCTATAAATAACAAAATTATATAAGACCAAAGATGTGCCTAAGCGCTAAAATAACCCAAAATGATTAGATCCTCTCTCGACAAACTAGAACAATGACCAGAAATGCTATAGTGGCTAACCATACTTGCGTGGTCAGTATGGGCCGCGGGTTCGTGACCCGGCGCTCCCCTCTTTTCTTAGTTAATTTTAGCATCCACGAGTAGTATTGCCGTTTGTTTGTTTTTTTGCAAATAAAAATTTATGAGTGGTTTTCAGCAAAAATGTGTCACATTGGGGCTGTTTGGTTTGTGACTATGATTGCCATATGTTGCCACATCTAAGGTTAGGCAATTTTGATCAACTTAGGAGGGTGTTTGGTTCAAGCCTTACCTTAGGCAATATACTTTTTGCCACACTAGGGCCCCACATGACATACACTCAAAAAGTGTGGCAAGATTCCCTTAGACTTGCCAACTTATGGCTCTCATTTTGAAAAACTAACCTTAGGCAAGTGTTGCAAGAAATGTGTGGCAAAATGTGGCACTCCTAGGCCTAGCCCCCCACTCAATGACAAGTGGGGTCATACACATGAATACACCTGCATATGTATTTGTAACCGTATCTGCACGCTCGATTCAAGTTAAGTGACCGCAATTCCGTATTTTTGAAGTACTAACATCAAATTGAACATCGACAATTCCGTATTTTTAAAGTACTAGCACCAAACTGAATATTGATCGCAAGTTCTGTGACTCCTGATGATATTACCTCTTTTTAGAAAGAAACTAAGTTTGAACAAGGGTCTGTCTATGACACATCTAGATGTGACATAATAACCTGATGTTCACTATGTTTGTGGTCTATTTTTTTTGTCCCAGTTTTCTTTTTTTTCCCTTGTTGCTGCCTTATTTGTGCGAGTTTATATGTGACATTCTTAGAAAACATTTAGATGGGAATTAGACAAAGGGTGTGTCTGGGGCACATCTAGATGTGCTCTAGTTATTGCACATCTAAGTGAGTGAATCAAGCATAAAGAAAAAAGAAAAAAGAAAAAGGGAAATATCCACACGAATCTTGACGTAAGATCAATGACATAGGACTTAGATGTGCAATACTTATGGCACATCTAGATGTGCTTTAGCAAAACTGTATCTACAGTTTTGCTAAAGCACATCTAGATGTGCCATAAGTATTGTACATCTAAGTCTTATGTCATTGATCTTATGTTGAGATTCGTGTGGATATTTTTCTTTTTTCTTTTTTCTTTTTCTCTTTATACTTGATTCACTCACTTAGATGTGCAATAACTAAGAGCACATCTAGATGTGCCCTAGACACACCTTATTTTCTACTGAACCGAGTCGGACTCTGCTCTGTATCGTGCAGATTTCGCTGCCCGAAGACCCGGAGCCGGATTCGAGTCCTCAACTAGGCACCTCGGCTCGCCCTACAAATTCAGCGAGAACCCGTCCGCTTCGCTCCACCCAGAATCACAACCTTGCCTACGTACGTAAGTGTGTGCTCTGATCAGCAGATTCGATCGTCCTCCAATTCCACGAACATGCAAGCCGGCGGCTACGACAGACTCGCACCAGTTCCTCCAAGATGGCCAGCCTGTTAGCGCCGTGTAAGACAATAGGTTTTGGGATAACCAGCACAACCCTCTAGGGGTGGCTTGCCTCATATATATAATGGGTGTGTTACAATAGGTACAACATATGTACACAAATATAGAAGCTATACATAGTCTAACACCCTCCCTCAATCTTAGCCACTTTCTAAAGAACTGAGAAGGGTAAGATTGCGCCTACAAGCCTCAAACTGTGGTAGAGGTAGAGGCTTAGTGAAGATGTCTGCAAGTTGATCCTTGGATGAGATAAACTTGATCTGGAGTTGTTTCTGTGACACACGTTCCCGCACAAAGTGATAGTCAACTTCAATGTGTTTCGTTCGGGCATGAAATACCGGATTTGCAGAAAGGTATGTAGCACCGATGTTATCACACCAAAGGATAGGAGGCTGCGGTTGAGACAAACCCAACTCCTGAAGCAAAGACTGTACCCAGATAATCTCTGCGGTAGCATTAGCCACAACCTTATACTCAGCTTCAGTACTGCTACGTGACACCGTAGCCTGTTTCCGAGCACTCCAGACGATCAAATTAGAGCCAAAGAACGCTGCATAACCCCCCGTGGATCGCCTGTCATCTGGGCTGCCAGCCCAATCTGCATCAGAGAAAGCCGAAAGAACCCGAGAAGAAGTCGGCCGAATATGCATTCCAAATGTGATGGTGAACTGAACATAACGAAGAATGCGTTTAACAGCAGCCCAATGAGGGTGTCTAGGAGCCTGAAGATACTGACAAACCCTGTTAATAGCATAAGAGATATCTGGTCTCGTGATCGTCAAGTACTGAAGCCCACCAACAATGCTCCTGTACTCTGTGGCATCCGCAGGAGACAGAAGCTCACCATCAACAGCTGTGATCTTGTCAGTAGACGACATGGGTGTGGTAGTCGGTTTGCACTTCAGCATACCAGCTCGCTGCAACAAATCCAAAGAGTACTTCTTTTGCGTAAGAACCAGACCAGCAGCACGAGAAGTGACCTCAACTCCAAGAAAGTAGTGAAGCTTCCCAAGATCTTTGACCGCAAAATCAGCACCAAGAGAGCAAACAAGAGCATCAGCAGCATACTGAGAAGAGCTGACAAGAATAATATCATCGACATATACCAAAAGATACATAGTGACTTCTGGCTTCTGTAGAAGGAATAAGGAAGAGTCAGCAGTGGACGGCACAAACCCATGAGCACGAAGGGCAGAGGCAAGGCGGGCATGCCAGGCACGAGGAGCTTGCTTCAAACCATAGAGTGCTTTGGTGAGATGACAGATATGGTCAGGATGATCAGGATCAGAAAATCCAGGCGGCTGTTTCATATAAACCTCTTCCTCCAAGAATCCATGGAGAAAAGCATTCTGCACATCAAGTTGACGAAGTGACCAACCACGAGAAATAGCAAGAGAAAGAAGAAGCCGAATGGTGGTAGGCTTGACGACGGGACTGGAGGTGTCCTCATAGTCAAGACCATGGCGCTGCCGAAATCCTCGAGCAACAAGTCGCGCTTTGTAACGCTCAATAGATCCATCCGAATGCTTCTTCACTTTGAATACCCATTTGGAGTCAATAACATTTACCCGTGGTGGTGGAGGAACGAGAGTACATGTCTTGTTACGAAGAAGAGCATGAAACTCCTGCTCCATAGCCTCTCGCCAATGAGGAATGCGCATAGCAGCCTGATATGAGCGAGGCTCAGAAGACGGATCCGCAACAGCAGCAGCCAAACAAGCAGCCAACCAAGCAACAGTACCATCCGTACGTTCCTTGGGTTTAAAAATGCCACTTCGACTGCGAGTGTGTGGTCGGGACACAGGAGCCACCGAGGTCCACGGAGCAGCCTGCAACGGGCTGGAGGACGGCGATGTAGATACGTCAGCCGGTGGCGAGGAGCCAGACGCGGTGACCTCGGACGTAGTCGACGTAGCAGGCCGGCCCATAGGCGAAGCCAGCGGGGCAGGCGGAGCTGCTGGCGATGCCGGCGTCATGGACCGGGCCGTGGGCGAGGCTGGTGTCGCAGGCCGAAGCGCGGACGAAGGCGGCGTGACGGGCCGAGCCGCAGACGACTCCGGCGTAGAGGGCTGAGCCACTGGAGACGTGGCGGGCGCTGGCGTAGCAGGCCGAGCAGTGGACAAGCTCGGCACGGCAGGCTCTTCGGGCGACCGTGCATGGGCACACGAATCGATGCGATGCAACAAAGGGCGATCGACGTGCCCATCAGAAACCAGCGGTGATGGTGGTGAATCCTCCAACAGTTCCAAGCGAGCCCCACGTCCGGTTCTTGCACCATGGTTAGGTAACAGTACAGGAGAGTATGCAACATCATCAAATTGGTCAGAAGCAACAGAGGATGAATGCAGAGATGGTGGTTCGGCAGTGGACACAGGAAGTTTGGCAAAGGGAAAAACATGCTCATCAAACACGACATCCCGAGATATATAGACGCGATTTGTGGGAACATGAAGACATTTGTAACCTTTATGAAGAGAGCTATAGCCAAGAAAAACACACTTCTTGGAACGGAACTCAAGCTTGCGCTTGTTATATGGACGAAGATGCGGCCAACAAGCACACCCAAAAACCTTGAAAAAGGTATAATCAGGTTGTTCATTAAGGAGAACCTCAATGGGAGTCTTCATGTTTAAAACACGAGTGGGAGTACGGTTTATGAGAAAACATGCAGTGATGAAAGCATCACTCCAAAATCGAAACGGAACAGATGCATGGGCCAAAAGAGTAAGACCAGCTTCAACAATGTGACGATGCTTATGTTCTACTGAGCCATTCTACTGATGTGTATGTGGACAAGCTAAACGATGAGCTATCCCAAGCGACGGAAAGAAGGAGTTGAGGTTGCGATACTCGCCCCCCCCCCCAGTCCGACTGGACAAGGACAATTTTGTGCTTGAGAAGGCGTTCAACATGTTTTTGAAACTGAACAAAAATGTCAAACACATCAGATTTGCGTTTAATAAGATAGAGCCAGGTAAAGCGACTATAAGCATCAACGAAACTGATATAGTAATTATGACCACTGACAGAAGTCTGAGCAGGACCCCATACATCTGAAAACACAAGTTCTAAAGGATGTTTCACCTCACGACTGGACTCCGAAAAAGGAAGTTGATGACTCTTCCCCTGCTGACAAGCATCACATACTGCTACATCTTTATTACTAGACAGGCTAGGAAGCTCATGACGACGCAAAACATGTCGAACAATAGGTGTGGCCGGGTGACCAAGACGAGCATGCCACTGTGACGGAGAGACCCGAACTCCACTGAAAACGCGGGCAACGCCAGGATGCTCCAAACGGTAGAGTCCCTGGCACAACCGCCCGCTAAGAAGAATGTCCCTCGTGTCCCGATCCTTAATAAAAAGATCAAAAGGATGAAATTCACAAAGCACATTATTATCACGTGTGAGTTTAGGAACTGAGAGAAGATTACGTGTCACAGATGGAACTCGAAGAACATTGCGAAGCTGAAGACTCCTATTGGAATGTCTAGTGAGAAGAGATGCTTGACCAATATGAGAGATGTGCATACCTGCTCCATTGGCGGTGTGGATCTTGTCGGAGCCATGATAGGGTTCACGAGTGTGAAGCTTCCCCATCTCGCTGGTCAGATGCTCTGTCGCCCCAGAGTCCATGTACCAGTGTGGATCGATGGAGTAGGACTGAGTGTGTCCCTGTTGCTTCTGCGGCGCCGGACGATCAGCCATGGCGACCTGACGGGCATTGTTGCGTGTATCCTTGCCGTCATTGCCAAGACCAAGGAAACTCCGCTGGAAGCGCTTGTGACACTTGGAGGGCCAGTGCCCATCGCGGCCACAAAGCTGACACACACGTGGACCGCCAGGCCCCGGTAATGTCGCAGTAGGAGGGGGGGCCGAGGCGGGCGGTGGTGGCAACCCCAAGGGAGCCTGGGATGAGGAAGGGCGGCCACCCTTGGTGACGGCGTTGGCCGAGAGGGAGCCATTGCCCCTGGAGCGGCGCGTCTCGACCCTTTGCTCAGTGAGAAGGAGGCGGGAGAAGACCTCGTGTGCCAGCATGGGTGTCGAGTTGCCCCGCTCGTTGATGATCTCGACTAAGGCATCATACTCCTCATCAAGACCATTGACAATGAACGAGTTGAACTCGGAGTCGGTGAGGGGCTGTCCAATGGAGGCCAACGTGTCGGCGAGGCCCTTGACCTTGTTGTAGAACTCAGTGGCAGTGGAGTCAAGCTTCTGACACTCGCCAAGCTGACGACGGAGTGCAGAGACACGGGCCTAAGACTGCGCCGCGAAAGTGCACTCAAGGATGGTCCAGGCCTCATGAGACGTCTTCGCGAAAACAACAAGCCCGGCGACAGCTGACGAGAGCGACCCCTGGATGGAGGAGAGATTCGCCTGGTCCTGCCCCGTCCAGACGCGATGAGCCGGATTGTAGACCGGACCGTGCACGCTGTCCACCAGTGCGGGGGGGGGGGGGGGGGGGCAGGGAAGAGATCTGTCGACATAGCCGAGCAGGTAGTGGCTCCCCAAGAGCGGGGGAACCTGCGCACGCCAGAAGATGTAGTTGTCGACGGAGAGCTTGATGGTGATGAGATGACCGAAGTGAAACGGCGGCGGTGGTGACGATCCTATCGAGGGGGCTGCCTGAGGTGCAAGCACCATGGAGGTAGCCGGAGTCACCGAAGTCGGTGCGGGGGTAGGCAGCACCGCAGCCGGGGCGGACGCCACAAAACCCGCAGCCGGGGCGGACGCCGCAAACCCCGCTATCGGGGTAGTGGTGGGCGCGGCCGGCAGGAGAGGCGAGCCAACGCCCGCGGTTTCGGTGGCGGACGGCGGCGCCACGGTGCAGACCGCGAGATCGCGCCCGAGCGAGGGCGCCGGCGGTGTCGAGTAGACGGAGCCAATGCTCCGGGTCCCGAGCGGGGCCGAGACAGGGACGGCGTCCAGCGGGAGGTTCAGCAGGGCCGCAAGGGAGGCCGGGAGGAGTCCCGCGGTGGTGGAACCAGCCGTGGCGGCGCCTGACATGGCGGCGGCGGCGTGATCGATGGCGCGGCGGCGGCGGGTATTAGGATTTGGTAGCGGAAGCGATCGTAACCTAGCGTGATACCATGTAAGACAATAGGTTTTGGGATAACCAGCACAACCCTTTAGGGATGGCTTGCCTCATATATATAATGGATGTGTTATAATAGATACAACATATATACACAAATATAGAAGCTATACATAGTCTAACACGCCGGCGGAGCCACAGTCACAGCAGCACTACGTCGACGTCGACGTCGACGAGCAGCAGCTCGACGACCGGCAGTTCGACGAGCTGTGTCAGAGATATGCGCCCTCGCATCGTTCTGACCGCCTGGCCGCCACGCCGGCCGTTGTCTAGAAGACGATCCTCGAGATCCGTTTCGACAAGGGCTACCCAGAGTTCTCCGACGGCACCGGCTACAACGGCATCGGGGTGGACGCCGCGAGTGGCGCGGAGACGAAGATGAATCGTCGGATGAGGAAGAAGCTGGCCCATGCTGCCGTCTAAATTAGTTTCTACTACTTCTGCTGCTACTGTATTTCTTTTGAAAGGTTGTGGTGTCATATTTTACAGTTAAGCTAGGTATTAGGCACGGTCTTACTACAGAATTGGGATCCGATCCAGTCATTCAGATCGATGAACTAGTGCCTCTCGTTTGAACGAAATTAGGATGTCGACGGAACTTACAGTCCACAGGAACTATTAAAAGTTGCAATTGGAGTTTATGATTTGTGGAATTAAAGAACTCAGAAATGATTTCTAAAACGTTTTTGTGCTCAATTTCAAAAGTCATCGTGTTTTCATTAGTTGAAAGTATTTCACTTTTTTATCAAAGGGATAAGCTATATTATGTGATGTTTATCTACATTCAAAAATTCTTTTAAGGGGGTGTACCGAAGCATACCTCTTTTCAAAACATCATTCGGTCATTCTTTTTGTCAAATGTACTGTGAATTTTGCTACAAAACCATCTTACGCAACACACTAATATTGTAGCGTGGCCATTAAACGTTGATACTCCTGACATTAGTGGTATTGTGGAACGAGAACAAGCACATTTGTTGTCCGTACACAATGGTCGGTTTGAATTCCGGCTTTGTATGTATACTACCTTTACACTTTGAAGATTTAACAAACGTCACAATAGCATCATTTAGTGATAGCGAACTTTCTTCTGAATAATCCTATCTGGTCAACATCATAATCAATTGTTGTGTCCTTATGGTTTATCATGTCATGCAACTAATCCATTTGATCTCTTTAGTTGTGGTGTATGTCATGCCTTGTATGTAGCAGATGGAGTTTCATGCTTTGGTTACATCGACCTTGATAACTCAATCACAACTCCAATAGAATGTCCTATCTCCGTAAAGAAATATAAGAGCATTTAGATCACTAAGTAGTACACAATAATAAAGACAATCGAGTTTAATGTCTAATGATATTAATATACTGCTCTTTATCAGGGGAATGAAAAAAAAGTAGTGTGTGAGGGTTATGGGCTCACCTGTACAATGAGTCAACGACAATGTGCAATTGGATATCGTGCATGCCGACGGCGAGTGACGCGAGCAACATCACTATGGGGCCTATAAAAACGTGAGGACCATCGAAACTGACGTGATCACATAGCTGCACGGGACCAACCATGGCCGCCGTGTCATGAACGTCTCTGAAATACGGGCGATTCTTGTAAAAATTTCATGGTAACTTTAGATCATATTGCATGGCAATTCGAGCGTTTGCTAGGAAAACACTCCCAGGGAATGTTCCCCCGATATTGCTGTCCATTCAAAATTTGGTTTTATATGCTAACGTGACGCCCTGTACATGTGATCCGTTTTCTCCTGATTTGCTACCCTATAAGGGAGGTTTGTGCGCAAGTCAATCAATGTGGATGCAGTTGTAGCTAAACAGGGGGCTGCGTGCTGCTGTGGCGACAGTATGCAGAAATCGTGAGGGACTCTACCTCGGCTCCTCCTCTATCACTTTGAATCATATGAGTGGTGCATCTTATTCGAATATTCAGAGTTTTCTCATCTCTTCGGATAGTGCTACTGGCATCACGGATATTGTTGAGCTTGAGCATGCCGGCTGCCCGGGGTCAAAATGCGGTGGTAATCAGAAAACTCATAAGACGCAAAGATGATTTTTAAGCGTCATTTCATGTATGAATCAAGACGGGTTAATTTCGAGGATGATAGTTTAGCTAAATTTTTCTTTCTTTAAACTTTGGGAGGCATGTATGGTTGTTAAAGCCTCATGATATTGTAACAATTCGAATGAACATCACTGATCAATAAAGCAACGTAGTTTCCCTAAAGAAATGCAATTATGCCGCCTGAGCAAACGCGTCCAAAATTTCCAGGAAGCCGAACAAATTTATTTTTTCTTAAGCAAGAGAGGCAAAAGATTGCGCAAGTAGGGAGGGAGTCTCAGATATATTATATATAGATGGCATCAATTGTATGAGAATACAGTGCTAGCTTGTGTTTTCTGAATCTAAGATCAACTCTAGAAAGTACCAACTTGTAACAGATTGACCTGCCCACAAGCTATCCTTAGGGTAGCCAAAAAAGAGGTCTAGATTCTGGAACCTTCTCACTGATGCTACCAACTAGTCGAATGTGCTTTCCTTAATACAACAGCTTATGCCTCTGACAACTCCAGATCCAGCATCAGTCAGTCAATGCGCACAGTAAGAAATGGATCCAGCACTGCTATCATCATCTCAGCGGGTGGGCGCGGTGCCACACAGGTTGATGAGGTCCATGAGGGTGGAGTGGAGCACCTCCAGGGATAGGTACCCAAGGAACCTGCACTTCTCCTCCGCCCACGGGTCGTCCGTCGCCGGCGCCTTCCCGTCCTCCTCCGCCAGGTGGTCCACCGTCAGGTACCACGACACGCACCCATAAGCATCATCCGGGTCGATGTGCGCCACCAGGCCCAGTGACGTGTCGCTGTGGTCCAGGTCAAAGTAGAGGCCTAAAAAGTCCCTCGTCACACTCATCCCCAGGACCTGCGCCTCCTCGTGGAGCCAGTTTATCACCTGGCTCGCCACCTGCAGATACATACATATATGTGCAGATCATGTGCTCAGTACACTATCATGATGAAGTAGATCTTGAAGCAACACTTCTATTGTAAAACAGAAGCATGGCAAAGATCCTAAAATGTATCATCATATGAATTCTCTGCAATCTGCCCTGAAGCCATACTGGAACTCGAACACTTTCTACTAGTCAGAGAAACTTGCATGGAGTGCAGGGACTGAACAATGAACATTGCAGCCAATCACAGGGCACTTGCATTTACTAAATTTGATCATGATATGGTCAAGTGGTTCATGCACTATCCAGGCACAAATGGTGCTTCACCCTTCTGAATCATAAATACTCCCAACAGTAGTAACATTGGTAAACTAATCTAGCCATGATAGAAAGATAATAACTCAAGAAGTTTCATCACAAGTTTACCTGCTGCAGAACCATCGTTGGGAGGTCCTCCAAGTCACAGCTGTAACTGTTTATCAGATACCCATCTGAGGGCTTCCTGGTCAATGATCCAGCAATGCTCGGAGAACCTTCGCCCAACAAACTTATCTGGCCATCCTTCAAGACAATCTTCGTGTTGAACTGTCTCCTGGAAGATTTGTATTTAGGCTCACCATTGTCCGAAGGCTTCGTGAGTCGGTCAGCAGCTAAAATAGGCTGCGGG
This sequence comes from Triticum monococcum, assembly GCA_034509565.1. NCBI lineage: Eukaryota > Viridiplantae > Streptophyta > Magnoliopsida > Poales > Poaceae > Triticum > Triticum monococcum. The sequence goes on from CM067847.1 coordinate 707,658,704, forward strand.
ACTCTTAGGCAGATAGACCAGGAAGAAGTTCGAGAATGCCACGTAGGAAGGGACTGCAGATGGAGATATGGAACCCTGCTAACCTGCACTAATAAAAAGGAAGTTAGATACCCCAGTCTATACCCATGGTATATATACTGCTACATTGATGAACAGAAAAAAATAGTAGTTATACCACACTCTCCAGCTCCAGCTGCACTTTATTTGAAAATATTTTATCAGCAACTGTCATGCAGAAATGGCCTAGCAAGCCACACTCGTCACCTGCAGGCTCTGCAGTGTGAGCAGGACTCTGGTTGCGAACAATATTACGATATTTCTCCCTGACTTTCTTAAGAATGTTGTCATGGAACATATGTAGCAGGTAAATCTCCAGACTTTTCGGGTTAAGAAACCCTGAGGGGTTGCTTTTTAAAGGCTCCTGCTTCCCATTGGTGGTGGCTAACACAAGATTCGCCTCTGAATTAGTGTGCTCTTCATGGCCCGCCATTTCCGAGTCACTGTCCTGTCCAGAATTCGCAAGCGAAAGGCACAACAAACTCTCCTGGCCAATGGCTAATTGGAGAAAATCCTCACACATTCCAGTTACGTTGACGCCTTGAGTTTGGACAAATGTCTCACGGATCACCATATCAAATACCTACAAAGGCATACACTTAGCTAAGCACAAGGTAGTATGGTAGATAAAGAATGACGAATGGAGAGGGCAGAATTTGTCACAGCAATAAATTTTCATGGAACTCTAGTTGGTCAAAAGACAGGTATGCAGTAAATCAAAAGCATTTAGACAACCTGCTCCTCAAATATTGACTTGTGGATATTGCGAAGAATGGAGTGCGCCTGTTTGACAGACTTATTGACATCATCATTCTCTGAGGCATCATCTTCAGCTGCAGAACAAGTGGTGCTTGAGACACCTTTCGTTTTGCAAGTGTAGCTTTCCACGCCGCTTGCACTGTCCCCATGAAATTGAAGGCTCAAGAAACGGCATGACTTTTGTGGGATTTGTACAGACAAAGTACCCGACGAGTCCTGATCGATTGGAACCAAAGACAATGATGACAATCGGGGCATCTCAGCCGTGTCCAACTGAGAAGTGTCAACTACATCAAACATGAAGCTGTTGCTTCCTGGAGCATTCCCACGCTGCCTCTTAACTTTCCAGTTCTGTTGCAACCTGCCAATCCAACAACACTGGTCATGGTACAAACATCACTACTTACGTGATAGCTGAAATTCACAATTCCTGAAACAAGAAAAAACCTGATCAATGAGCCGTAGAACCTAGCCTCCTTCTGGAACTGCTGCCCCATCGTTTTGGCCGATTGCTTGAAGTACCGTCCCAGATGCTGAGATTGCAGAACAGAGCATAATAATTAGGGTCCATGGTGTAAGTTCAAACTTTCAACTGTCTTTTTTCTTTTTTCTTTTTGAGGCGGCAAGCGTGAACTACTTGAAACATCTTTTATTGCAGTTTACTTCTGCTCCCATTTTGTCTGTCTTGTACTAACTGGATACAAATGTTCTATTAGTTTCTACTGCAAATTAACAGGCCATACCCGAAGGCGCTGGAGCTTGGTGGCGGCGGAAACGGCCATGTCGGCGAGGACTTTGTCCGGCAGCGGCTTGGGCTTGGAGATGGTCGCCGCCACGGCCACGGTGTCGTTCGCCTCGACCTGCATTGTTATCCATCCACAATAACCAGGAACATCACCGCATCTAACATACGAGGGCTGTCATGAGGCCGAGATGCGCACGGACGGAGATGTGGGCGGACCGTGGAGATGAGGTCGAGGATGACGGTGAGCTCCTGCTGCGCCAGCTGCAGGCTCTCGTGGAGGCCCTGCCATGGCCAGGCCTTGCGGGCGGCGTCCTCGGCCGCCGCCTTCTTGGCCTTCTTGGCGTCCCGCTCGACGGCCCAGGAGAAGTCGACGCGGCGGATCGCCGCCAGCCGCTGTGCCTCGCTGCTGCCGTCCCTGCGGCCGCGTGCTCACCGGTGAGCAGCCGATTTGGACCGAGGGAAGGGAGGGGGGAGGGGGGCGGGCTTACGGCGGGTAGTGCTCGTTGCCGGCCTCGTCGATGGCCTCGAGGCGCTTGATGGGGAGCTTGTCGAAGTCCAGCCGCAGGTCGTCGCCCATGACCGCCATCTCTGCCCCCTGCTCCTTGATTGATGGGGAGCGAGCGACTGGGGTGCTGGATCGGTCCGGAGGAAGGGGCCGGAAGGGGGAGCAGGGGCTGGGGGACAGACGCAGCCTGACTTTGGGCTGGCCTCCCGTCTCGAGGCCAAGAGTGGTCGGTGGTAGCCGCTGGCGAGGGGCGCGGCGGCCGGCGGGATCGGGCGACGGCCGGAGTTTGCCGGCGAGCGAGGGTTTGGGGGAGCGTCTTTGTCTCGCTTGTGGCTGTAGTGGGCCGGCCCAGTTTGCTCCGTTCGTTTTCGCACGTTTGCTTCTTGGTTCGTTCGATGGAGTCGCACGGCTGTCCTGACGTTCATTTGTTCGTTCTTATTTTTTCTCTTCTGTTTGAAAATATTCTAAAGACATACCCAAAAACAAGTGTCTCAACTTTGTAGTTAGTAAAAAGTTGAGACACTTATTTTGGGACGGAGGAGTATATTTCGACAAATTAATTTAGTTAAAAAGTTAAAACGTTCATCACGCATTTAGAAAAAATTCATTTAGTGTAAAAAATTTGTTCATAAAATTGTGACATTTATAAAATGATCAAGCTTTTCAAAAATATGTTTGTGACATCTTCAAAACTATTTCTGCAATGTAATCTATTAAAAATTACAATATATTTTTAATATATAAAAATTTATTGTACCATTAAATCAATGTTTGATTACATTTAAAGAAAATGTTCACGGATAAAAAAATATATGTTCGTGACATATTTTAAAATGTTATAGTACATTGTAAAAAATATATTTGTGTAACTAAGAAAATCGTAACATTAAAATATATAAAGACATTTAAAAAGAATGTCCTAACACTTAACAAATGTTTGGCACGTTTAAAAAAAACATTTACATGTATGTGTACTCGAAAAATGTCCAACGGTGTATCTGAAAAATGTTCACCTATATTAAAGAAAATATTTAACGTATATCCAAAAAATTAAACATGTATTTGGAAACTGTTTAACATTTATTTAAAAAATGAGCAAAATGTATTTGAGGAAATTTTCAACATATATCAAAATATTCCCAGTGTATAAAAAATGTACAACATGTATTAAAAAATTTACATGTATTTGAAAAAAAACAAAAATAAATAACCCAAAGAAACGAAATAAAACCGATACAGGAAACACACACACACAAAAAAGAAAAAACCATGCAAAAGCTTCTAAAACAAGTTCATAGAAGATTCCCAAAACCACTTCAGAAAAGGTACATTGGGCCGGCCCGTTAGCTGCAACTCTAGAGGTGAGACGGCAGCTCGTCTTGCAATATGTGGGACATAGCCCTGGCGAGGGTTTGGACCTGGGAGTTGGCAGTGATGGTGGTGAGAACTAAACCAGGCCGGGACGGACCGCCGAGGAAGGTAAGTTGTCAAACGGTCGATTTTGTTCATGTAGGAACAACACATTTTATTTGTAATTCAGCCATGTCATGATTTTTGTGTATGCGTGTGGGGATTTAGTTAGGCTTTTTAAGAGCAATTCAGCTATGATTTGAAGAATAATTCAGCTATGTGGGAATAATCTGATTTTTATGCAAAACCGCAGCCAAGGCCAAGATTTGGCTATGCTTTTTAGTTCAACTGTACTGGACCGAAATTATCCGATTTTGATCCCGAATTGGTTAAAGCTTGGCCTTGGGTGCAAAAATTTGACAAAAAGGAAAAGAATCCTATGAAGAAACAATCTGAGGTTGGATAAGTAGAACCTATGCAGCGGGAGGGGTTTTCGAAAATCTCCCACGCATTGTAATTATAAAGATAACTCATGTAATATTGTACCTTCAAATCTCCCATGGAGGGAGTACTCTAGTATGGAAACAACTAGTAGTACTATAACTTGTCACTTGTGGAGTCAGCCATTCAATTGAGACTGGAGAGCACAAGCACATTCATGTTCAATTCCTCCCAGGATCAATGCATGCATTGCAATTCATTCAGGTCTAGCATGATGAATAATCCTGCTCATGTTGCCAATAGGAAGTACGGTAACTACTTGCAATCAAAATCCCACCACAAAAACAAAGCGACTAAGAGGCAGCACAAACCAGTGTTGTCTAGAGATGCCTAACCACCGACGGTTGCCGCCTTCTCTTTGGTGAGATCTCCATCTCCCTCTTCCTCTGGTGAGCTCGCCCTTAACCTCGCGACCCTTCCACTGCCCCGATATCGATGGCTTCCTCCATATCTCCACCTCTCGTCCTCCTTGGATGGAGGCCTCGTTGCCGTGTGTATACCTCTACCTAGACCTCACTAGTTAAGTGTGTCGATGGAGTCGATTTCGGCAGATCTCGAGTAAGGGATCCCGAACTAGTAGCTTAGATGCGATGGTAACATGGACACGACTTTTACCCAGGTTCAGGCTTTCTGAAGAGATAAAACCCTACATCCTACTTGTGTTGTATTGATTTGGATGGAGTACGAAGTACAAGTTGATCTACCATGAGATTCTTGTGCGTTGTCTATGAGCCCTACCCATCGGTTTATATAGGTTCCATGTGTCTAGAGTTATAGTTAGGTTGGCCGTGTAGAAGGTAAAACATGTTCTAGACGACCTCTAAATCTTGGAGTATGCGCCAAGTCTTTGGAAATATTTCTTCTACGTGCCATGGGCTCTCTTTTGATAGCCTACTCGTGAACTGCCATGGGCATCCTCGGCCCGGCCCACCTAGGCGTGAGACGATGTGGTGAGCGAGCCCTAATCCAGGACACCATCAAGCGTCCGGCGATCCACAACACTGATTTCGTTTGGGAAAGACTCATGTTCATGGGTCCTGGCGGCATCGCGTACAAGAGGTTGTCGTTCGTCCTCCTGAGCACGAGTAAGGACGATATCATGTCCATCACCATCTCATCGCAGGCAAATGGATAAGTTTCGCAAGATGACCCACGATGTGTAAACATATTACACTTTTACATTGTTTAAAAGATGTTACAGGGCAAGAAGTTCAAGTTGTGTCTGAACATTTTTTTTCCGGCACATGAAGTTTCAAATGAACACACAATACATTCTGTACCGTGTACAGAGCATAATCGTATGTGATATCAGTAATGAATTATGGCTTGTGCGTGTGACTGTATCAACAGCCCATTAGGGATCAAACCACGGGTTTAGATTTTAGCGTTTCATGTTTGATGGTGAGAGCCGGTCAGACTACAAGCTTGGTTTCTCTTTGAAGCATGGTTTTAGGAATTGTGAATGTAACCGGATCGGTGCGTCTCTTTACCTGAACCGAGGCGGACTCTGCTCTGCCGCCCGAGCAGGACCCGGAGCCGGATTCCGAGTCCTCTCCAACAGGCCCGTCGAGGGGCATGTAATAGCTCGACTTCGCACTACAAATTCAGCAACAACCCGTCCGCTTCCTTCCACCCCCGATCACAGCCTTTGCCTACGTACGAGTGCGCTCTGCTCGGCCGATTCGATCGTCCTCCACGATCGTCCTCCGCGAACAGAGAAGCCGGCGGCTACGACAGACTCGCACCAGTTCCTCCAAGAAGATGGCCGGCGGCCCGTTAGCGCGAGCAAAGCCACGGCCACAGCAGTACGACGACGACCAGCAGCTCGACGAGCTGTGTCAGCAATATGGGCCCTCGCGCATCTTTCTGCCCGCCAGCGGGTGGCCGCCGCGCCGGCCGTTGCTCAGAAAACGATCCTCGAGATCCCTTTCGACAAGGGCTGCCCGGAGTTCTCTGACGGCACCAGCTACAACGGCGTCGGGGTGGAGGACGCGACAAAGACCGCAAGTGGCGCCGAGACGACGATGAGTCGTCGGACGAGGAAGAAGCTGGCCCGTGCTGTCTAAATTAGTTTCTAATATATTTCTACTGTATTTCTTTTGAACGGTCGTGGTGTCTCAGTTTATAGTCTAGCTAGCTAGTTTTGGTCTTGCAGAATTAAGATCCGATCGAGATAGATCAACTGGTGTCTCTCTTTGAACGAAATTAGGCCGTGGTGTAAGCAAAGTTTGGAAGTTATTACTACAATTTACTGAGTTTCTGGTTTGTGGAATCAAAGAACTTGGAAATTCAAATCTGTTTTTGAACTCAATTTCAAAAGTTACTGTGTTTTTTTAGTTGTCCATATTTACCATTTTTATTAAAAAGAGACAGGTTGCATTTTACACCGTTTGTATGAAGATTCATAAATCCTTTCAAGTTTATAAACCAAAGCACACCTTCTTTTTATTTGGACAGTGACCGGACCATCCACCGGACGTCCGAAGCTGGCTTGATGAGTCCAGCTAAGTTGTGTTTTTGTTTCGGGACACTGATGGAGCCGTCCATCCGGTCCATTGCGGAGCCCTAATGTAGATGCTCTCATGGGACAAAGTATTGCCCCTTGTAGTGGTAACCCGTGTGGCTGATGTTTGGCGACTCCTAACTGACCCAAACTCACTGTGTGCATGTGTCTTGAAGGGGAAGTACTTCCCAGATTCAGATTTTATGCAAGCCCATACACCCGCTTCGGCATCGGCCACTTGGAAGGCTATCATGGCGAGATGATCGGCGCTTGAACTTGGTCTGATTGAACGCAATGGCACTGACGAATCAGTTTCTATATGGAATGATAGATGGATACCATCTACTCTCACGCTCAAACCTGTGGGCCGACAAGGGAATGATTCCCTCGCCCGTGTTTCAGAATTGATTGATACTAATATAGGCACTTGGAATGTGGACTTAGTTAAAAGAAACTTCTTGGCTCCAGACGCTGAAGCGATATTGAATATCCCAATTCGAGCTAGAGGTGGCGAAGATACTTTGGCTTGGGCCTTTGAGAAATCGGGTGAATACACTGTAAAAACGGCTTATTGTGCTCTGGTGACTCGGGACGAGCGGCATGCTCTAGAGGAAGGGACCGTAGTGGAGATTTCATCGTCAGAAAAACGGCTGTGGACAGCCCTATGGAAACTCAACGTAATCCCAAAAGTTCGTGTATTCTGGTGGAGAGTTCTTCATGGTATTCTCCCTGACCATGACACTATGAAATACAGGCACATAAGAACTACTTCAGTATGTGATCTATGTAAAGCTATGAACGAAGACCTAATGCATGCCCTAGTGCATTGCTCTCATGCTAAGAGTTTTTGGGCAGCAGCGAGGGAGGTCTTGGACCTGAAGCTGCCGTCATTGCATCCAGCCACATGGTCCCGAGACTTACTGGTGGATACAAGGTTTTCCACCACGGGACGATGTCAAATCATCACGATCATGCATGCAATATGGTCGTCGAGGAATCGTTGGACCCATGATGAGAACGGATATAACCCAATTCAGGCAATCAAGAGGGCGAGGGAGGACCTGGCTCTCTTGGATCTTCTAGGAGATAGATATAGCACTCATGAACGTCATGCTTGGCGACCACAGGAACCTGGTTGGGTTAAAATTAACACCGATGGATGCTTTGATGCAGGTAGGAGGAGGAGGCGGGGTAGCACAGTCGCACCTCTCCGTTTTGGGCGTATGGAGCAAATCTCTACCTGGTATCACCAACCCTTTCATTGCCGAAGTGCTTGCGCTATGCGAGGGAGTTATATTTGTCCAACTGAGGGGTTTCTCACATGTGGTGATGGAGGTCGATTGTTTAGAGGTGGTGAACCTCTGGTTTTCGCGTCATAGTACAAGATATATTGTGACGCCTATCTTCAAGTAAATTAGGGAGAGAGCTGCAAATTTTGCTTCTTTTTCGGTGGAACATGTTAGTATGGATGCCAACGGCACGGCCGACCTTTGTGCCAAACATGCTACTTCCTTAGCGGTATCTGAGTGTTGGAAGGATGCTGTCCACCCTTTATTGTAAGAAGCCTTAGGGTTGAATGTAACTGAATTTCATTCTTGCAATAGAATTCTCATGTTTCACGTCAAAAAAAGTTAGCGAGCCAATGTATGTGGCTAGCAAGAAAGACGATCGGGGGTTGGGACTCGGGAGCGCGGGGTGCCGTGTCGCAGATGCGTTCCCACATGCGCCCGATGGCCTTCTGCCGGCTGATCGACTGCACTCGCGGGCGTCCCCAGCCGCTGCCTGCGCCGACGATGTCAGGCGACGCATGAGGGAGTCCTAGATTAAGGGGTCCTCGGGCGTCCGACCTATTGGCATGGGCCGTATTAATGGGCTGTGAAGGTACAAGACCAAAGACTCTCTCCCTCGTCCGGATAGGACTCTCCTTGGCGTGGAAGGCAAGCTTGGCGCTTGGATATGAAGATTCCTTTTTCTGTAACTGACTTTGTATAACCCTAGTCCCCTCCGGTGTCTATATAAACCGGAGGGTTGAGTCCGTAGAGGCAGAGACAATCATAATCATATGGGATAGACTTCTAGGGTTTTAGCCATTACAATCTCGAGGTAGATCAACTCTTGTAATACTCATATTCATCAAGATCAATCAAGCAGGAAGTAGGGTATTACCTCCGTAGAGAGGGCCCGAAACTGGGTAAACATCGTGTCCCCTGTCTCCTGTTACCATCGACCCTAGACGCACAGTTCGGGACCCCCTACTCGAGATTCGCCGGTTTTGACACCGACATTGGTGCTTTCATTGAGAGTTCTGTTGTGACGTTGAAGTCAGGGTTGATGGCTCGCCTTGTGATTAAGGAGAATATCACCGCCGGAGGAGCTCTGGCCTCAGGCCAAACCCTCCGGCTGGGTGGCTTTATCATGATCGCCCGTTCGGCCGGTGGGCCGACGATGACTTCTCGGGTCATCAAAAATCACCTCCTAATTGACTCCGAATACTCCAAATGGATGGATCCAACGGAATCGTCATCCTTGAACGAACTCCTAGATCGCATCGCCGCCTTGGGGGTCGCTACAGACTACGATCGGATTGGGCTTAAACCCGATCAGAGAGAAATCAAATCTCCACCGATCACCCATCAGATAGCGGTAGTAGAGGAGCAAAACAACAACTCTCCCTCTATACTAAGGACGAACTATGTTCGAATCTCCAAGCTCGAAGGGCCGGATACCTGTCTGCGGAGCGACATGCCTTGTCCTCCCAACCCGAAATCAGACGACAGACCTGAAAAATCGGTCGATCTCCCGGAGCCCGAACTATCAAGCTCGGAAATTTCTCAAACTCCGGATCCCAAATTGGGTCAGGGTTCGGATTTAAATCCACCCACCCACCCAGATATATGCGATCTCATATACCTACGACAACAGTCTCAGGAAACAGTCCATCACTTTTGGGCCAGATTCCTCCTTGTCAAGGACAAGATTAAAGATTGCCGCGACGAAGATGCGATCTCAATACTCTGTAGTAATTGTACGGACGAAGGAATCCTCAACGCCATCAACCGCCATCACGTACTACACTTTGCTGACTTGGCAACCATAGTATAGAAGTACTGCGCAATGGAAAGCGCCTGGAAAACTCAAGCAGCTCGCTGGGAACCACCAGTCTCCACTCAACACCTCGTTCGGGCAAAAAGGATGCACCCTCACGGGGCGTCCAACATAGTAGTAAAGAAATCTAAACCCATTACGGGGCGCGAAACCGTTCTGGAGGGATGGCTCGATAGGCCATGGAAAATACACACAACACCGGATACCATACCTACCCACAGCCTTGGAGCATGTTGGATACTCCGGCAAGTGGCCAATAGTGGCGAGGATATCCTCACCAAAAGTACCTTAGAACAACACCCCCCGGAAGACGACAACCTCAGGGTATTGACGGTCTTTGAGACTTTCGCTTCAAACAATCGGCGCAAAAGGGCCCTCCGCGACCTCGCCGAAGTCTGCCAAGTCATAGCAATAAACCCCTGGAACGACACGACCATAACTTTCAATGTCAGTGACGAACCAAAATTCTGTACAGCCCGGGCACCAGCCGCCTTGGTCCTCAATCCAATTGTGGACGGCTTTCGGCTCACCAAAGTGCTCATGGACGGCGGCAGCAAATTAAACCTCATCTACGAGGATACACTCAAAAAATGGAAATAGACAGGAGCCGTATCGAGCAAAGCAGCACGACCTTCTGAGGAATCATTCCCAGTCGGGAGGCACGATGTGTGGGAAAAATTACACTTGACGTGGTATTCGGCACGCCGGAGAACTATCGGTCTAAAGAGATAACCTTCCAAGTGGCCCCTTTCAACAGTGGATACCACGCCCTGTTGGGGCGAGATGCATTCACACGCTTTCAAGCCATACCTCATTATGGGTATATGAAGCTCAAGATGCCCAGGCCCAACGGTATTATCACTCTCGCTAGTGATCCGGATATAGCTCTCCGCGCCGAAAACAAAACAACATCACTGGCCCTCGAGGCACTATCCGAGGCCCTCGCAGCTGAAGAGTTAATCGCGCTGTGCTCGACGGTGGATAGCGACGATGTAATCCTTGATAAGCGCTCCAAATCCACCTCCTTCAAACCAGCAGAAAAAATAGTCAAATTTCAAGTCCACCCGACGGACCCAAAGAAGACAGCCTCCATCGGGGCACAGCTGGACCCTGTTGGGGAACGTAGTAATTTCAAAAAAATTCCTACGCACACGCAAGATCATGGTGATGCATAGCAACGAGAGGGGAGAGTGTGATCTACGTACCCTTGTAGATCGACAACGGAAGCGTTTGGTTGATGTAGTCGTACGTCTCCACGGCCCGACCAATCAAGCGCCGAAACTACGGCACCTCCGAGTTCTAGCACACGTTCAGCTTGATGACGATCCCCGAACTCCGATCCAGCAAAGTGTCAGGGAAGAGTTCCGTCAGCACGACGGCGTGGTGACGATCTTGATGTACTACTGTCGCAGGGCTTCGCCTAAGCACTGCTATAATATTTTCGAGGACTATGGTGGCAGGGGGCGCCGCACACGGCTAAGAATATGATCACGTGGATCAACTTGTGTCTCTAGGGGGTGCCCCTGCCTCCGTATATAAAGGCTCAAAGGGGGGGGGGGTGCGGCCGGCCTAGAGGTGGCGCGCCAGGAGGAGTCCTACTCCCTCCGGGAGTAGGATCCCCCCCCAATCCTAGTTGGAATAGGATTCGCGGAGTGGAAAAGAGAGAGAGAGAAGGAGGGGGGCACCGACCCCCTCTCTCCTTGTCCTATTCGGACTAGGGGGGAGGGGCGCACGGCCCAGCCCTGGCCGCCTCTCCTCTTCTTCCACTAAGGCCCACTAAGGCCCATATAGCTCCCGGGGGGTTCTGGTAACCTCCCGGTACTACGGTAAAATCCCGATTTCACCCGGAACACTTCCGATATCCAAACATAGGCTTCCAATATATCAATCTTTATGTCTTGACCATTTCGAGACTTCTCGTCATGTCCGTGATCACATCCGGGACTCCGGACAACCTTCGGTACATCAAAACGTATAAACTCATAATATAACTGTCATCGAAACCTTAAGCGTGCGGACCCTACGGGTTCGAGAACAATGTAGACATGACCGAGACATGTCTCCGGTCAATAACCAATAGCGGGACCTGGATGCCCATATTGGCTCCTACATATTCTACGAAGATCTTTATCGGTCAGACCGCATAACAACATACGTTGTTCCCTTTGTCATCGGTATGTTACTTGCCCGAGATTCGATCGTCGGCATCCAATACCTAGTTCAATCTCGTTACCGGCAAGTCTCTTTACTCGTTCCGTAATACATCATCCCGCAACTAACTCATTAGTTGCAGTGCTTGCAAGGCTTAAGTGATGTGCATTACCGAGAGGGCCCAGAGATACCTCTCCGACATTCGGAGTGACAAATCCTAATCTCGAAATACGCCAACCCAACATGTACCTTTGGAGACACCTGTAGAGCTCCTTTATAATCACCCAGTTACGTTGTGACGTTTGGTAGCACACAAATGTTGGGGAACGTAGTAATTTCGAAAATTTTCCTACGCACACGCAAGATCATGGTGATGCATAGCAACGAGGGGGAGAGTATTGTCTACGTACCAACGCAGACCGACTGCGGAAGCGATCTCACAACATAGAGGAAGTAGTCGTACGTCTTCTTCCCGATCCGACCGATCCAAGCACCGTTACTCCGGCACCTCCGAGTTCTTAGCACACGTTCAGCTCGATGACGATCCTCGGGCTCCGATCCAGCAAAGCGTCGAGGAAGAGTTCCGTCAGCACAACGGCGTGGTGACGATCTTGATGTACTACCGACGCAGGGCTTCGCCTAAGCACTACAACGGTATGATCGAGGTGGAATTTGGTGGCAGGGGGCACCGCACACGGCTAAGGAACGATCTCAAGGATCAACTTGTGTGTCTTGGGGTGTCCCCTGCCCCCGTATATAAAGGTTGGGGGGAGGGGGGATGGCCGGCCAAAGAGAGGGAGGCGCAGGAGGAGTCCTACTCCTACCGGGAGTAGGACTCCCCCCTCCAATCCTAGTCCAACTAGGAATCCTTTAAAGGGGAGAGAGAGAGAGGTGGCCGGCCCCTCTCCTAGTCCTAATAGGACTAGGGAGAGGGGGGGAGGCGCAGCCCTATGTGGGCTGCCCTCTCACCTTTCCACTAAGGCCCATGTTGGCCCATTTGGCTCCCCGGGGGGGGGGGGTTCCGGTAACCCTCCCGGTAATCCGGTAAAATCCCGATTTTACCCGGAACACTTCCGATGTCCAAACATAGGCTTCCAATATATCAATCTTTACGTCTCGACCATTTCGAGACTCCTCGTCATGTCCGTGATCTCATCCGGGACTCCGAACAACCTTCGGTACATCAAAATGCATAAACTCATAATAACTGTCATCGTAACGTTAAGCGTGCGGACCCTATGGTTCGAGAACAATGTAGACATGACCGAGACACGTCTCCGGTCAATAACCAATAGCGGGACCTGGATGCCCATATTGGCTCCTACATATTCTACGAAGATCTTTATCGGTCAGACCGCATAACAACATACGTTGTTCCCTTTGTCATCGGTATGTTACTTGCCCGAGATTCGATCGTCGGTATCCAATACCTAGTTCAACCTCGTTACCGGCAAGTCTCTTTACTCGTTCCGTAATACATCATCTCACAACTAACATATTAGTTGTAGTGCTTGCAAGGCTTATGTGATGTGCATTACCGAGAGGGCCCAGAGATACCTCTCCGACAATCGGAGTGACAAACCCTAATCTCGAAATACGCCAACCCAACATCTACCATTGGAGACACCTGTAGTACTCCTTTATAATCATCCAGTTACGTTGTGACATTTGGTAGTACCCAAAGTGTTCCTCCGGTAAACGGGAGTTGCATAATCTCATAGTTATAGGAACATGTATAAGTCATGAAGAAAGCAATAGCAACATACTAAACGATCGGGTGCTAAGCTAATGGAATGGGTCATGTCAATCAGATCATTCAACTAATGATGTGACCTCGTCAATCAAATAACAACTCTTTGTTCATGGTTAGGAAACATAACCATCTTTGATTAACGAGCTAGTCAAGTAGAGGCATACTAGTGACACTCTGTTGGTCTATGTATTCACACATGTATTATGTTTCCGGTTAATACAATTCTAGCATGAATAATAAACATTTATCATGATATAAGGAAATAAATAATAACTTTATTATTGCCTCTAGGGCATATTTCCTTCAGTCTCCCACTTGCACTAGAGTCAATAATCTAGATTACACAGTAATGATTCTAACACCCATGGAGCCTTGGTGCTGATCATGTTTTGCTCGTGGAAGAGGCTTAGTCAACGGATCTGCAACATTCAGATCCGTATGTATCTTGCAAATTTCTATGTCTCCCACCTGGACTAAATCCCGGATGGAGTTGAAGCGTCTCTTGATGTGTTTGGTCCTCTTGTGAAATCTGGATTCCTTTGCCAAAGCAATTGCACCAGTATTGTCACAAAAGATTTTCATTGGACCCGATGCACTAGGTATGACACCTAGATCGGATATGAACTCCTTCATCCAGACTCCTTCGTTTGCTGCTTCCGAAGCAGCTATGTACTCCGCTTCACATGTAGATCCCGCTACGACGCTTTGTTTAGAACTGCACCAACTGACAGCTCCACCGTTTAAAGTAAACACGTATCCGGTTTGCGATTTAGAATCGTCCGGATTAGTGTCAAAGCTTGCATCAACGTAACCTCTTACGGTGAGCTCTTTGTCACCTCCATATACGAGAAACATATCCCTAGTCCTTTTCAGGTATTTCAGGATGTTCTTGGCCGCTGTCCAGTGATCCACTCCTGGATTACTTTGGTACCTCCCCGCTAAACTTATAGCAAGGCACACATCAGGTCTGGTACACAGCATTGCATACATGATAGAGCCTATGGCTGAAGCATAGGGAACATCTTTCATTTTCTCTCTATCTTCTGCATTGGTCGGGCATTGAGTCTGACTCAACTTCACACCTTGTAACACAGGCAAGAACCCTTTCTTTGCTTGATCCATTTGAACTTCTTCAAAATCTTGTCAAGGTATGTGCTTTGTGAAAGTCCAATTAAGCGTTTTGATCTATCTCTATAGATCTTTATGCCTAATATGTAAGCAGCTTCCCCGAGGTCTTTCATCGAAAAACTTTTATTCAAGTATCCCTTTATGCTATCCAGAAATTCTATATCATTTCCAATCAGCAATATGTCATCCACATATAATATCAGAAATGCTACAGAGCTCCCACTCACTTTCTTGTAAATACAGGCTTCTCCAAAAGTCTGTATAAAGCCAAATGCTTTGATCACACTATCAAAGCATTTATTCCAACTCCAAGATGCTTGCACCAGTCCATAAATGGATCGCTGGAGTTTGCACACTTTGTTAGCTCCCTTCGGATCGACAAAACCTTCTGGTTGCATCATATACAACTCTTCTTCCAGAAATCCATTCAGGAATGCAGTTTTGACATCCATTTGCCATATTTCATAATCATAAAACGCAGCAATTGCTAACATAATTCTGACGGACTTAAGCATCGCTACGGGTGAGAAGGTCTCATCGTAGTCAACCCCTTGAACTTGTCGAAAACCTTTTGCGACAAGTCGAGCTTTATAGACAGTAATATTACCGCCAGCGTCAGTCTTTTTCTTGAAGATCCATTTATTCTCAATTGCTTGCCGATCATCGGGCAAGTCAACCAAAGTCCATACTTTGTTCTCATACATGGATCCCATCTCAGATTTCATGGCCTCAAGCCACTTTGCGGAATCTGGGCTCACCATCGCTTCTTCATAGTTCGTAGGTTCATCATGATCTAGTAGCATGACTTCCAGAACTGGATTACCGTACCACTCTGGTGCGGATCTCACTCTGGTTGATCTACATGGTTCAGTAGTATCTTGTCCTGAAGCTTCATGATCATCATCATTGGCTTCCTCACTAATTGGTATAGGTGTCGCAGAAACAATTTTCTGTGATGTACTGTTTTCCAATAAGGGAGCAGGTACAGTTACCTCGTCAAGTTCTACTTTCCTCCCACTCACTTCTTTCGAGAGAAACTCCTTCTCTAGAAATGATCCATTCTTAGCAACGAATGTCTTGCCTTCGGATCTGTGATAGAAGGTATACCCAACAGTTTCCTTTGGGTATCCTATGAAGACACATTTCTCCGCTTTGGGTTCGAGCTTATCAGGTTGAAGCTTTTTCACATAAGCATTGCAGCCCCAAACTTTAAGAAACGACAACTTTGGTTTCTTGCCAAACCATAGTTCATAAGGCGTCGTCTCAACGGATTTTGATGGTGCCCTATTTAACGTGAATGCGGCCGTCTCTAAAGCATAACCCCAAAACGATAGCGGTAAATCAGTAAGAGACATCATAGATCGCACCATATCTAGTAAAGTACGATTACGACGTTCGGACACACCATTACGCTGTGGTGTTCCGGGTGGCGTGAGTTGCGAAAATATTCCACAATTTTTCAAATGTATACCAAACTCGTAACTCAAATATTCTCCTCCACGATCAGATCGTAGAAACTTTATTTTCTTGTTACGATGATTTTCAACTTCACTCTGAAATTCCTTGAACTTTTCAAATGTTTCAGACTTATGTTTCATTAAGTAGATATACCCATATCTTCTTAAATCATCTGTGAAGGTGAGAAAATAACGATATCCGCCACGAGCCTCAATATTCATCGAACCACATACATCGGTATGTATGATTTCCAATAAATCTGTTGCTCTCTCCATAGTACCGGAGAACGGTGTTTTAGTCATCTTGCCTATGAGGCACGGTTCGCAAGTACCAAGTGATTCATAATCAAGTGATTCCAAAAGCCCATCAGTATGGAGTTTCTTCATGCGCTTTACACCGATATGACCTAAACGGCAGTGCCACAAATAAGTTGCACTATCATTATTAACTCTGCATCTTTTGGCTTCTACATTATGAATATGTGTATCATTACTATCGAGATTCAATAAGAATAGACCACTCTTCAAGGGTGCATGACCATAAAAGATATTACTCATATAAATAGAACAACCATTATTCTCTGATTTAAATGAATAACCGTCTCGCATCAAACAAGATCCAGATATAATGTTCATGCTCAACGCTGGCACCAAATAACAATTATTTAGGTCTAATATTAATCCCGAAGGTAGATGTAGAGGTAGCGTGCCGACTGCGATCACATCGACTTTGGAACCGTTTCCCACGCGCATCGTCACCTCGTCCTTTGCTAGCGTCCGCTTATTCCGTAGTCCCTGTTTCGAGTTGCAAATATTAGCAACAGAACCAGTATAAAATACCCAGGTGCTACTGCGAGCTCTAGTAAGGTACACATCAATAACATGTATATCACATATACCTATGTTCACCTTGCCATCCTTCTTATCCGCCAAATACTTGGGGCAGTTCCGCTTCCAGTGACCAGTCTGCTTGCAGTAGAAGCACTCAGTTTCAGGCTTAGGTCCAGACTTGGGTTTCTTCTCCTGAGCAGCAACTTGCTTGCTGTTCTTCTTGAAGTTCCCCTTTTTCTTCCCTTTGCCCTTTTTCTTGAAACTAGTGGTTTTGCTAACCATCAACACTTGATGCTCCTTCTTGATTTCTACCTCCGCAGCTTTCAGCATTGCGAAGAGCTCGGGAATAGTCTTGTTCATCCCTTGCATATTGTAGTTCATCACGAAGCTTTTGTAGCTTGGTGGCAGTGATTGGAGAATTCTGTCAATGACGCAATCATCTGGAAGATTAACTCCCATCTGAATCAAGTGATTATTATACCCAGACATTTTGAGTATATGCTCACTGACAGAACTGTTCTCCTCCATCTTGCAGCTATAGAACTTATTGGAGACTTCATATCTCTCAATTCGGGCATTTGCTTGAAATATTAACTTCAACTCCTAGATCATCTCATATGCTCCATGACGTCCAAAACGTCGTTGAAGTCCCGATTCTAAGCCGTAAAGCATGGCACACTGAACTATCGAGTAGTCATCAGCTTTGCTCTGCCAGACGTTCATAACATCTGGCGTTGCTCCAGCAGCAGGCCTGGCACCCAGTGGTGCTTCCAGGACGTGATTCTTCTGTGCAGCAATGAGGATAATCCTCAGGTTACGGACCCAGTCCGTGTAATTGCTACCATCATCTTTCAACTTTGCTTTCTCAAGGAACGCATTAAAATTCAACGGAACAACAGCACGAGCCATCTATCTACAATCAACATAAACAAGCAAGATACTATCAGGTACTAAGTTCATGATAAGTTTAAGTTCAGTTAATCAAATTACTTAGGAACTCCCACTTAGATAGACATCCCTCTAATCTTCTAAGTGATCACGTGATCCAAATCAACTAAACCATAACCGATCATCACGTGAGATGGAGTAGTTTTCAATGGTGAACATCGTCATGTTGATCATATCTACTATATGATTCACGCTCGACCTTTCGGTCTCTGTGTTCCGAGGCCATATCTGCATATGCTAGGCTCGTCAAGTTTAACCTGAGTATTCTGCGTGTGCAAAACTGGCTTGCACCCATTGTAGATGGACGTAGAGCTTATCACACCCAATCATCACGTGGTGTCTGGGCACGACGAACTTTGGCAACGGTGCATACTCAGGGAGAACACTTCTTGATAATTTAGTGAGAGATCATCTTATAATGCTACCTTCAATCAAAGCAAGATAAGATGCATAAAAGGATAAACATCACATGCAATCAATATAAGTGATATGATATGGCCATCATCATCTTGTGCTTGTGATCTCCATCTCCGAAGCACCGTCATGATCACCATCGTCACCGGCGCGCCACCTTGATCTCCATCGTAGCATCGTTGTCGTCTCGCCAATCTTATGCTTCCACGACTATCACTATCGCTTAGTAATAAAGTAAAGCATTACATCGCGATTGCATTGCATACAATAAAGCGACAACCATATGGCTCCTGCCAGTTGCCGATAACTCGGTTACAAAACATGATCATTTCATACAATAAAATCAGCATCATGCCTTGACCATATCACATCACAACATGCCCTGCAAAAACAAGTTAGACGTCCTCTACTTTGTTGTTGCAAGTTTTACGTGGCTGCTACGGGCTTAAGTAAGAACTCATCTCTCCTACGCATCAAAACCACAACGATAGTTCGTCAAATAGACTCCGTTTTAACCTTCTCAAGGACCGGGCGTAGTCACACTTGGTTCAACTAAAGTTGGAGAGACAGTCTTCCGCAAGCCATCTATGTGCAAAGCACGTCGAGGGAACCGGTCTCGCGTAAGAGTACGCGTAAGGTTGGTCCGGATCGTCTCACCCAACAATACCGCCGAACCAAAGTATGACATGCTGGTAGGCAGTATGACTTGTATCACCCACAACTCACTTGTGTTCTACTCGTGCAAATAACATCAAACCATAAAACCTAGGCTCGGATGCCACTGTTGGGGAACGTAGTAATTTCGAAAATTTTCCTACGCACACGCAAGATCATGGTGATGCATAGCAACGAGGGGGAGAGTATTGTCTACATACCAACGCAGACCGACTGCGGAAGCGATCTCACAACGTAGAGGAAGTAGTCGTACGTCTTCTTCCCGATCCGACCGATCCAAGCACCGTTACTCCGGCACCTCCGAGTTCTTAGCACATGTTCAGCTCGATGACGATCCTCGGGCTCCGATCCAGCAAAGCGTCGAGGAAGAGTTCCGTCAGCACAACGGCTTGGTGATGATATTGATGTACTACCGACGCAGGGCTTCGCCTAAGCACTACAACGGTATGATCGAGGTGGAATTTGGTGGCAGGGGGCACCGCACACGGCTAAGGAACGATCTCAAGGATCAACTTGTGTGTCTTGGGGTGTCCCCTGCCCCCGTATATAAAGGTTGGAGGGAGGGGGGCTGGCCGGCCAAAGAGAGGGAGGCGCAGGAGGAGTCCTACTCCTACCGGGAGTAGGACTCCCCCCTCCAATCCTAGTCCAACTAGGAATCCTTTAAAGGGGAAAGAGAGAGAGGTGGCCGGCCCCTCTCCTAGTCCTAATAGGACTAGGGAGAGGGGGGGAGGCGCAGCCCTATGTGGGCTGCCCTCTCACCTTTCCACTAAGGCCCATGTTGGCCCATTTGGCTCCCGGGGGTTCCGGTAACCCTCCCGGTAATCCGGTAAAATCCCGATTTTACCCGGAACACTTCCGATGTCCAAACATAGGCTTCCAATATATCAATCTTTACGTCTCGACCATTTCGAGACTCCTCGTCATGTCCGTGATCTCATCCGGGAATCCGAACAACCTTCGGTACATCAAAATGCATAAACTCATAATAACTGTCATCGTAACGTTAAGCGTGCGGACCCTACGGTTCGAGAACAATGTAGACATGACCGAGACACGTCTCCGGTCAATAACCAATAGCGGGACCTGGATGCCCATATTGGCTCCTACATATTCTACGAAGATCTTTATCGGTCAGACCGCATAACAACATACGTTGTTCTCTTTGTCATCGGTATGTTACTTCCCCGAGATTCGATCGTCGGTATCCAATACCTAGTTCAACCTCGTTACCGGCAAGTCTCTTTACTCGTTCCGTAATACATCATCTCACAACTAACATATTAGTTGCAGTGCTTGCAAGGCTTATGTGATGTGCATTACCGAGAGGGCCCAGAGATACCTCTCCGACAATCGGAGTGACAAACCCTAATCTCGAAATACGCCAACCCAACATCTACCATTGGAGACACCTGTAGTACTCCTTTATAATCACCCAATTACGTTGTGATGTTTGGTAGTACCCAAAGTGTTCCTCCGGTAAACGGGAGTTGCATAATCTCATAGTTATAGGAACATGTATAAGTCATGAAGAAAGCAATAGCAACATACTAAACGATCGGGTGCTAAGCTAATGGAATGGGTCATGTCAATCAGATCATTCAACTAATGATGTGACCTCGTTAATCAAATAACAACTCTTTGTTCATGGTTAGGAAACATAACCATCTTTGATTAACGAGCTAGTCAAGTAGAGGCATACTAGTGACACTCTGTTGGTCAATGTATTCACACATGTATTATGTTTCCTGTTAATACAATTCTAGCATGAATAATAAACATTTATCATGATATAAGGAAATAAATAATAACTTTATTATTGCCTCTAGGGCATATTTCCTTCAACAAAGTGTTCCTCCGGCAAACGGGAGTTGCATAATCTCATAGTCATAGGAACATGTATAAGTCATGAAGAAAGCAATAGCAACATACTAAACGATCGGGTGCTAAGCTAATGGAATGGGTCATGTCAATCAGATCATTCAACTAATGATGTGATCCCGTTAATCAAATAATAACTCTTTGTCCATGGTTAGGAAACATAACCATCTTTGATTAACGAGCTAGTCAAGTAGAGGCATACTAGTGACACTCTGTTTGTCTATGTATTCACACATGTATTATGTTTTCGGTTAATACAATTCTAGCATGAATAATAAACATTTATCATGATATAAGGAAATAAATAATAACTTTATTATTGCCTCTAGGGCATATTTCCTTCAGACCCAATGGTGGACGCCGCACTACGAGCATTCCTACGCGAGAACTGGGACATATTCGCCTGGCACCCTTCTGATATGCCAGGAATCCCACGCAGGTTGGCCGAGCACAACCTCAATATATTGAAGGGATATAAGCCGGTCAAGCAAACACTACGGCGCTTTTCCGAACCCAAACAACAAGCTATGGGGGAGGAGCTAGCCAAGTTAATTGAGGACGGATTCATTAGAGAAATAAAACACCCGGACTGGCTAGCAAACCAGGTGATGGTGCCAAAGAAGGATAAATCCTGGCGCCTGTGCGTTGATTTCAAAGACCTCAACAAAGCTTGCCCTAAGGATCCATTCCCCCTCCCCGCATCGATCAAATCATTGATGCCACTACAGGACACGACTCACCATGTTTCCTTGACGCATATTCCGGATACCATCAAATTAAAATGAAGGAATCCGACCAAGCCGCAACGACATTTATTACCCCATATGGGCCTTTCTGCTTCAACACTATGCCCTTTGGGCTTAAAAACACCGGCGCCACCTACCAACGCATGATTCAAACATGCCTGGAGAAACAAATCGGCAAGACAGTTGAAGCGTGCGTGGACGACATCGTCATAAAAACTAAGCATGTCGAGTCATTAATAGATGGCCTACGCCTCACATTTGACAACCTCCGGACATATGACATTAAGCTCAATCCGGAAAAATGAGTTTTTGGCATCCCCCCTAGAAAACTGCTGGGCTTCATTGTTTGCAGTAGAGGAATCGAGGCAAATCCGGTCAAAATCCGAGCTTTATCACAATTGGCTACACCAACAGACCTTAAAAAGGTCCAAAAACTAGCCGGATGCATGGCAGCTTTAAGCCACTTTATCTCCAGACTAGGAGAAAAAGCATTGCCACTTTATCGACTTCTCCGACGCACCGACCACTTCGAGTGGATGGATGCGGCAACGGCCGGATTGGAAGAAATAAATTCTCTTTTAGCAAGCAACCCAATCCTGGCCGCGCCAAGCATCGGCGAACCAATGTTATTATACATCTCTGCAACACACCAGGTGGTGAGCGCAGTACTCGTTGTCGAGCAAGAGGAGGACGGACACAAATTCCCGCTCCAGAATCCGGTATACTATGTATCCACTGTCCTAACTCCATGCAAATCCCGGTACCCTCATTATCAAAAGATAACATACATGGTCTTCATGGCATCCTGGAAGCTATGGCATTATTTCCAAGAGTGTTCGATCACGGTGGCTTCTGAAGTACCACTAAATGAAATAATAAACAACCGCGACGCCACAGACCGGATTGCCAAGTGGGCCATTGAGCTCCTTCCATTCGACATAACATATAAGCCGCACCGGGCCATCAAATCGCAAGTACTGGCAGACTTCGTCGCCGAATGGACAGAGGCCAAACTCCCTAAAGAGTACGACACATATTCCAACCGGGTCATGCAGTTCGATGGTTCCAAAATGCTGTCGGGCTTAGGGGCGGGCGTTGTCTTAACGTCCCCCACCGAAGACATGGTTCAATACGTACTCCAAATATTATACACAGACTCCAACAATGCAGTCGAATACGAGGCTTTATTGCATGGTCTTCGGATGGCTACCTCCATGGGCATACAACGCCTGGAAGTATGCGGGGACTCAAATCTTGCAATATCCCAGATGAATGGAGACTTCGATGCCAAATATCCAAAGATGGCGGCCTATCGTAACGCCGTACTCAAAATATCAGCTCGGTTCGAGTGACTCGACTTTCATCATGTGGCTCGAGAAAGCAATCAAGCGGCGGATGTTCTTGCTCGCATGGGTGCATGACCCCGTCCCACCTAACATCTTTTTGGAAAGGCTCTTCAAGCCATCTATGGTGTGGCAGGACGAGAGCGGCAATACTAGTCCGGATACGATTATACCCCTAGATTCCAAACACAACACCGATATCATCGGAGGCTCAGCCACCGAAACAACATCGTCGGCCCATCTGATAATGGCAGTAATTGCCCCATGGACCGAACCCTTCTTGGCCTACCTTAATAGGCGAGAGCTCCCTAAGGATCAGAATGAGGCTCGCTACATTGTTCGGCGTTCTAAAGCCTACAAGGTCCATTAAGGAGAGCTCTACCAGAAAAGCGCTACGAGAATACTTCAAAGATGTATCTCCGAAGAAGAGGGACGACAACTGCTGGCTGAAATCCATGCTGGCCTTGGTGGTCACCACGCCGCAGCTCAGGCCCTTATAAGTAAGGCCTTCCATACAGGTTTCTTTTGGCCGATGACCCGAGTAGATGCACAGGACCTTGTCCAACATTGTGTCGGATGCCAACTTTTCGCCAACCAAAGCCATATGCCGCCCACTGTCGGTGTCAAAACCGGAGGATCTCGGGTAGGGGGTCCCGAACTGTGCGTCTAAGGTTGATGGTAACATGAGACAGGGGACACAATGTTTTACCCAGGTTCGGGCCCTCTCTATGGAGGTAATACCCTACGTCCCGCTTGATTGATCTTGATGAATATGAGTATTACAAGAGTTGATCTACCACGAGATCATAATGGCTAAACCCTAGAGGTCTAGCTTGTATGGCTATGATAATGTGTATCTCCTCCGGACTAAAGTCCTCAGGTTTATATAGACACCGGGAGAATCCAGGGTTAGACAAGGTCGGTTACAAAGAAAGGAATCTACATATTCCGTCGCCAAGCTTGCCTTCCACGCCAAGGAGAGTCCTATCCGGACACGGGTGCAGTCTTCGGTCTTCGTATCTTCACAGCCCATCAGTCCGGCCCATGGCTAACAGGCCGGACGCCCGAGGACCCCTTAGTCCAGGACTCCCTCAGTAGCCCCTGAACCTGGCTTCAATGACAAGGTATCCGGCACGTAGGTCTGTCTTCGGCATTGCAAGGCGGGTTCCTCCTTCCGAACTCCAAAATAGTCTTCGGATGTATTGAACGTGTCCGGACCTATAACACACACCACACACAATCGTAGAGAGAATATAATATTCCACAAGTCCCATCCGCTGAAAACTTTTTACAACATGACATCACGTCTGCTCGGTCACTATATCAAACCATTTTGTCTGACATCCCGTGTTTCGAGATGCAATTTCTATTGGCACGTCTTGTCAAAGCAGAGACCGTGTCCCCTTATTATGGGATTCTCATCAATACGGGCATGAGTAACCCAATAGTGCCGTTTACACATCCCTTGGGAGTAGGCGAATTTTAAGGTGAGTGGGGAGGCGTTCAATATTTACTGCCTTTATAAGGAGATAAGAATCCCTTTTCTTCACCCATGCCTTCTTTCTTCCTCTGCCCTTCCACTCTTGAGCTCCAGCGCCCAAGTTCTCATCTTCTCCATCTCGAGCAAGCACTCAACCATGTCCAGATCCATAGGTCAAGGCAAGTGGATGGCCTCCTCTATTAAGAAGAAAGACATCAAGGAGTTCCGAGAGGCCGGATATCTGGCCAAGGAGATCGTTCACCGTCTCCCGGCCAAGGGACAGATCGTCCCTACCCCAGAGCCCCATGAGAGAGTTGTGTTTCTCACACATTTCATCTGCGGGCTGGGATTCCCTCTCCACCCGTTTCTCCGCGGACTAATGTTTTACTACGGGCTGGACTTCAATGATCTAGCCCCCAACTTTATCCTCAACATCTCGGCATTTATATTCATTTGCGAGGCATTTCTCCGTATCCCACCTCACTTCAGCCTATGGCTGAAGACCTTCAATGTAAAGCCAAAGGTAGTGGGAGGCCAACAAGTAGAGTGCGGAGGCGCCATGGTGGGTAAGATGCCCAATGTCACATGGCCTGAAGGCTCCTTTGTGGAGACGGTGAAGGGGTGGCAATCGGGGTGGTTCTACATCACCGAGCCGCGCGACACCAACTGGGTGGCGGCCCCCGAATTCCGATTTGGAGTTCCGATGCGGCTCACCTCCTGGCAAGAGAAGGGCCTAAACTGGGGTTCTTCGAACAAGCTAACTGGGCTCCAGACATGCGTCCAGAACATGATAACCAAGAGAATCAAACTTGTCAACGTGATCCAAGTTATGCTCATTCGCCGGATCCTTCCGTGCAAACGCCGGACTTGCTATTTGTGGGAGTTCGATCCGGCCAATGACCAGACGCTGCTAGAGCTCTTTGGCATGACGCACGAAGACATCTGGAAAGTGCTCTTCAAGGCCGGCGAGACACCAGCACCTACAATGGAGGATCGCGGGCTTAGCTTAAAATGCTAGGCTAATTCGGTAAGTTCTTTCAAGTTTTCAACGTATAGCCTTTACTGGCATATTTTGAGAAGGAGTCTAAGCCTTCCTATCATTTTTAGGCCTGGATCGACATAACGGGGCAGATTAACTGTCCGGCTCCGCTGCCCGAAGACCAAGAAACCCCACTTCTGACGAAGATGCTGTTTCCAGCGCCTTATGATGTGCCGGAGAAGAAGGCCAAGAAAACGGCCAAGGGGCCCGGAGTGGCCTTCGCCGAAAAGGCGCTTCGGACGTGATGTCCGAAGGCGAGACTCACTCTTCGGCTGCCGAAGACGACGAGGAGGAGGAGGAAGAAAGTGACTCCCCCCTGGGGGGGGGAGGAAGAAAAGGGGGGCCTCCCCGAATTTGGAGGCGAAGGCGCCCAAGAGGGGGAAGGGCTCCCTCTTGGATAACTCCGCGTGGGATGTTGATAGCAGTCCGGAGCGAATGCCCCGGACCAAGCCTCGGGCCGCCTCGTAAGTACCAAAAACCTTATGCTCGACAGAGGGTTTGCTAGATTCAAAGGAGATGGATAGAATGTCACCGCCGCCCGCTCACTCTGCCTCAGCCAAGGGTGATGATGAGGTGGTGTCCCAAAGGACCTTCCCAGACCGGGGGGGGGGGGGAGGTTCCGGAGATCGTCAGGGTGGCGCCCAAGGATGACTCCTCGGCCGCCGGACACATGGGGGAAAAAGCCCCCGTGGGGACTGGTGATGGGGGCCAAATTCCATTTGGTCCCCAGCCGGATACCATTCCGTAGACCTACATGGATCCGGAGTCCAGCGAAAGGCCTTCCCCGAAATGAGGAGGTTTGCCTGTTCCGCCGGTGACCTCTGTCCAACTAGAGGCATCGGATAATCTGCTGGAAGCGCCGCGAGGCGCTTCCGTTGTGGATGAACACCGTGTCCTTATGGGTACGGTGATCAAGAAGGTTCAGTCCGCCAAAAGCGGGCTGACTGAAGCCTGTGCTAGTCTTTTAATAGGCTTTGAGGTAAGTAATGTAATTGTAGAAAGGATATCACCGTGTAGACAGTAGCCCCTGATGCTCTGTTCGGTGTTCGGAAAGAAAAAGCCGAACATAGGATCAAAATAATTTTCGCAGGAGTCTAACATAAGATGTCTATGTGAATAAGCAGGCATCGCCGCTGGCTGTTGCCGTTCATACTGCAGAGGTCTCCGGCCTGAAGCAGAGCCTGGAGCGGGCCGAAGAAGAGCTCGGCCTCATGAAGAAGCAGCTGGAGGACATCCAAGGTATGCAGTGACCTGCGCGTATATTTAGGAAGGATGAATGTTTCGTGCTGACTAAAGTGTCACGAATTTTATTAGGGGCCATGACCGAGGTTGCGGTCCTCAAGAAGGCATTCGCCAAGGCCGAGGACAAAGCGGCCAAGGAGCACGCCGCGCACGAGAAGCACGAGGCCCGGGTCAGCGAGGTCCAGCAAGAGCTCCAGGACACCGTCAAGAAGTACGAGTCCTTGGAGCGTGATTCTAAGATGCAAGCGTCCGAACTTGTGAAGGCCCGCCAGAGTGCACAAGAGGCTTGAGCCGAGGCCCAGAGCGTCCTTCAGGAAATCCAGGCGGCCAACAAGATCGCGGCGGGTAAGGCTTTCATTATGCAAAGCAAGTCTGTGAAGGAGACATTCCTTTTACTTACCTGAATTTGGAGCTCTCCAGGGGCGTTTACGGATTTGCCGCGCAGCATATCAGATGCTGCTGAGTTCTATCAAGCCGAAGAAGGGAGTTCTACGGAGAAGCTGTTCTGGTCTCAATATCTTGGACCAGAACATTCGGTGCCCTTTAGAGACCAGCTAAAACAGCTGCTCGAGCTGCACAAGGCGACCGAGCTAGCCATGAAGGACCTGAAAGTCCGACTATGGCCTACCGCGCCAATACCCAGCAGCTACTTCGGACTTGTGAAGTGGCTTGTTAGTGCCTGCCCACGGCTTGAGGTCATAAAGCGGCCGGTCTGTATTGAAGGTGCCCGGATGGCCTTTGCCCGTGTCAAGATTCACTGGGCAAAGATGGATGCCAAGAATCTGATGACCGAGGGGCCGCCTAAGGGCAAGGAGCACTGCCGACCCGAGTTATATTTTGATGGTGTCCTAGAGGGATCTCGCCTTGTGGCGGAGCAATGTGCGAAGGATGTTATATTCCCATTCATATTATCCTGTCATGTAACATGAAACAATGATGTTATGCAATATAATGCTTGTTATGTTTTAATTTTTTCCTCCTGTGCGGCCGTGTTGTATGAAATCTGAGGGTTGGCCAGTCGTCGGCTTCTGCCCCCACGTAGGTAGTATGGGGGTGTTCGGGATGGAATCTAAACAATCTTGATCCAATTGTATGGTCCTTGAAGGAGTTGTTTAGCGCAACGAACCAAACAACTAGACTAGGCGGCCTGAACGCCCTCACTTAGCCATAGGAGTTTTACAAATAAAAACATGGGCGCAGCCCCTAGTATCCGAACTAGAGTGCTATAAGCGTCTGATCGGGAAGTACCAATCCTTCGCGTAATGCAGAAGAAATCTCCAACGATTTGTAACCTTCGAACAGCTGACTGGCTCTCGCCGCATCATGACAGTCAGTTTTCTGCTTTCTCTACTGAGGTTCTCCTTTGGTTAAACCAAGGCACAATCGCAGTAGTTATCCCTTTACTACCTTAGCCGATATAGCGGAACGTAAGGTAGCAAGCACAGGAGCCGGGCAACCCAACTATTGACCAAAGACATGATTCGGAGCCAATGCATATAATGCTAAATTAGGGGTGCCGAACTATACTTATAAAAAGTGTTCGGACTTTTGTTGCCGCAATGTGGGGTGCTATGAAGCCCGTGGAAAACATCACGCGTACCAAACTGTACGGGTGCTACCTGATAGGGTTATCCACAGGTAAGCTGAGAGAAAAAAGAGAAAGAAAATAGAAAATGTGCAAAGGTAAAAAGCTGGGGTCCTAAAGCTCCACCCGCAAGCTGTTCTCATTGTAGTTTAATTAGTACGTCAAGGCGCATTGATACAGGTAGTGCGATAAGCGACAGGCTATTTGACATGCCGAAACCAACGGAGAGCTGCATGTGGGTCCTGAAAAACAGGTAGAGTTATCGTTAATGGAATCACCTAAAAAGTCCCCCATATGTCTGCATTTCTCGCCTTCTTGGTGTGTTTATGCTTAAAGAGGACCGATGACTAGACCACCAGATGGGGCCTGTGGGATTGAGACCTGAAAAGGAAACAAGTAAAAGTGAAAGTATGTGTGTATCCGATGTCAGTTGAGCTGTACTATGGACCACAAGCTAGCTATGCCTCTATGGATGCCCATGGGATTTTGAGTGCGTAATTATGTACGCGCGGCACGAATGCCACCACTTGATCGGGACTGAGACGGAGGCCGGATTGCTAGTCGAGTTCCTGACAAGCCGAGCTCTCCTATTGCAGTGTAGTTCGGACCCTCTTAACGGTGTCCGTGGGATCGGCAGCCAAATTAAGGTTCTACTTGAGAAGGCCGCTCTATACTTCTGCTGCTAAGGCAGTTGTGTGCTCTTCTATACGGAGGGAGCGTTCTGTATTTCCATTGACCGTTATGACGCCGCGTGGACCGGGCATCTTGAGCTTGAGATAAGCATAGTGTGGAACTGCGTTGAATCGAGCAAACACAGTTTTTCCGAGCAGTGCGTGATAGCCGCTGCGGAAGGGGGCGATATCAAAGATTAACTCCTCGCTTCGGAAGTTGTCTGGAGATCCGAAGACAACCTCTAGTGTGATTGAGCCCGTACAGCGGGCCTCTACACCTGGTATGACTCCTTTGAAGGTAGTCCTGGTGGGCTTGATCCGTGATGGGTTAATGCCCATTTTTCGCGCTGTATCCTGATAGAGCAGATTGAGGCTGCTACCTCCGTCCATAAGGACGCGAGTCAGGTGGAACCCATCAATTATTGGGTCTAGGACCAGTGCGGCTGAGCCACCATGACGGATACTGGTCGTATGATCCCGGCGATCAAATGTGATCGGGCATGACGACCATGGATTAAATTTTGGGGCGACTGGCTCTATCGCGTAGACGTCCCTGAGCGCACGCTTGAGCTCCCTCTTGGGGATGTGGGTAGCGTATATCATGTTCACCGTTTTGACCTAAGGAGGAAACTTCTTCTGTCCCCCTGTGTTCGGTTGCCGGGGCTCTTCATCATCGTCCTCACTTTGCGATCCCTTTTCCTTGTTCTCGGCGTTTAATTTGCCGGTCTGTTTAAAACCCCATCAATCTCTATTTATATGATTGGGTGGTTTTTCCGGGGTGCCATGAATCTGGCACGGACGATCAAGTATGCGGGCCAAGCTAGATGGGCCTGAATTGTTCTTTTGGAATGGCTTCTTCCGCTGACCGGACTTAGGGCCACTGAATCCGACATTAACCGCCGTATCCTCGGTGTTGTCACTATTGTTTCGACGCTTGTATCTGTTGCGTCGAGACTTGTCTTTGTTATTTTTAACTTCAGGGGTGCCGGCATCGCTTGCATTGTTTCTGCTATGGGCCAACCAACTATCCTCGCCCGCACAAAAGCGGGTCATGAGTGACATGAGGGACGCCATGGATTTTGGCTTTTCTTGGCCGAGGTGGCGAGCGAGCCATTCGTCGCGGATGCTGTGTTTGAAGGCTGCTAGGGCTTCGGCATCCGGACAATCGATGATTTGGTTCTTTTTAGTTAAGAACCTAGTCCAGAATTTCCGAGCGAACTCTCCAGGTTGTTGAACTATGTGGGTTAAGTCATCAGCGTCTTGTGGCCGTACATATGTACATTAGAAGTTGTCGAGGAAGGCTTCTTCCAAGTCCTCCCAGCTGCTGATAGAATTTTCAGGCAGGCTGTTTAACCAGTGCTGAGCTGGCCCCTTGAGTTTTAAAGGGAGGTATTTGATGGCGTGGAGGTCATCGCTGTCGGTGTCAAAACTGGTGGATCTCGGGTAGGGGGTCCCGAACTGTGCATCTAAGGCAGATGGTAATAGGAGGCGGGGGACACAATGTTTACCCAGGTTCGGGCCCTCTCGATGGAGGTAATACCCTACTTCCTGCTTGATTGATCTTGATGATATGAGTATTACAAGAGTTGATCTACCAAGAGATCGTAGAGGCTAAACCCTAGAAGCTAGCCTATTATTATGATTGTTGTTGTCCTACGGACCTAACCCTCCGGTTTATATAGACACCGGAGGGGGCTAGGGTTACACAAAGTCGGTTACAAGGGAGGAGATCTACATATCCAAATCGCCAAGCTTGCCTTCCACGCAAAGGAGAGTCCCACCATGGAGTCCGTCAATCCGGAGCAAATCGCACCACCCGAAAGCGGAGGGATAGACCCCGCCATGGAGGCCGCACCTTCAGTGGCGATAGATCCGGATACTGACTTCACCCCTTACGAGAGCCGTGTCGCCGAACCACTGGATTCATCTCCAGCCACGGACTCTGAGCCACTTACATCCGTGCCCATCAAATCCGACTGGGCGCCGATCATGGAGTTCACCTCCGCGGATATCTTTCAGCACTCGCCTTTCGGTGATGTGCTAAATTCATTAAGGTCTCTCTCCTTGTCAGGAGAACCTTGGCCGAACTATGTCAAGCTAGAATGGGATGCGGACGGCGAAGAAATTCGCTGCCCACCCACCACCCACTTAGTAGCCACTATCGACGATTTAACCGACATGCTCGACTTCGACTCCGAAGACATCGACGGTATGGACGACAATGCCGGAGATGAATAGGAACCACCGCCCACAGGGTGCTGGACCGCCACCTCATCATATGATATATACATGGTGGATACCCCCAAAGAAGGCAATGTTGACGAGACATCGGAGGATGACCCCTCAAAAAAACAACCAAAGCGCCGACGTCAGTGGCACCGCTCTAAGTCCCGCCACAGCAAAAGTAGTGATACCGGCACAGGAGACAATAACACTCCGGATAGTGCCGAAGAAACCACAATCCCCTCTAGCATGATGTAGAGCCGGAGGATGAAAAAGCTAGCCCTCCAGAGCAGGCAGCAGATGGAGAACCGGAGGAGGACAATTACATGCCTCTCTCCAAAGATGAGAAAGGCCTCGGCGATGAAGAATCTATCGTTCCTGAGGATCCCGTCGAGCAGGAGCGCTTTAAGCACCGGCTTATGGCCACAACAAACAGCTTGAAGAAAAAGCAACAACAGCTTCAAGCTGATCAAGACTTGCTAGCAGACAGATGGACTGAAGTCCTTGCGGCCGAGGAATTAGAACTCGAGCGCCCCTACAAGAGTTACCCAAAACGCAGGTTGCTACCTCACCTCGAGAAGGAAGCATTAAAACCTCCATCACTAGTGTACGATGTGGCTGACCGGCTATGGCGTGGCCGAGCCGGAGAGGCGTTTCAGCCCGAAGTTCAGCCTACACCCTGCCACCACTCAAATAAAAATACCAAGGCCCGGGGCAACACACGGGACCTGCGAGATGTATTGGATAGTAAGGCAAAAC
Source organism: Triticum monococcum (assembly GCA_034509565.1). Lineage (NCBI taxonomy): Eukaryota > Viridiplantae > Streptophyta > Magnoliopsida > Poales > Poaceae > Triticum > Triticum monococcum. The sequence goes on from CM067847.1 coordinate 707,690,552, forward strand.
TCACAAGGTCAAGATACGGGTCACGGGCACATGCGCCAACACAGGACGATGATCGTCGCACCGGATACACCAAAGGTAAATCCGGCCGGGCCGAATACAGCAGACAAGACTCATATGAACTGCGTCGTGATATAGCCCGGCACAGAGGCGCCACCCCCTATGCTTCACTGATGAAGTTATGGAATTCCCAGAGGGTTTTAAACTCGTAAATATCAAATCATATGATGGCACAACAGATCCCGCTGTATGGATTGAGGATTTTCTCCTTCACATCCACATGGCTCACAGTGATGATCTACATGCCATCAAGTACCTCCCACTAAAACTCAAAGGACCGGCTCGACATTGGCTGAATAGCTTGCCAGCGGACTCCATCGGCAGTTGTTTGGACTTGGAAGACGCATTCCTTGACAACTTCCAGGGCACTTATGTGCGACCACCGGATGCTGATGACTTGAGCCATATAACTCAGCAGTCAGGGGAATCAGCCAGACAATTCTGGACGCGGTTCCTGACTAAGAAAAACCAAATTTTCGACTGTTCGGATGCGGAGGCCTTAGCTGCATTCAAGCATAACATCCGCGACGAGTGGCTTGCCCGGCACCTCGGCCAGGAGAAGCCGAAGTCTATGGCAGCCCTCACGACACTCATGACCCGATTTTGTGTGGGGGAGGATAGCTGGTTGGCTCGCAACAACAACACATCCAGGAATCCGTGCACTCCAGATAACAAAGATGCCAACGGCAAACCACGACGCAGCAAACACAAGCGCCGCAAATATGGTGATAAAACCAATAATACAACAGTGAATGCCGGGTTCAGGGTCTCAAAGTCCGGTCAGCGGAAGGAGCCACCGAAAAATACAAATTCGGGTCCATCCAGTCTGGACCGCATACTCGCTTGTCAATGCCAAATTCATGGCACCCTAGAAATGTCAGCCACCCATACCTACAGAGAATGCTGAGTCTTCAAACAAGCCGGCAAGGCAGGCGCCAAAGATGAAGAGGGGTCTCAAAGCAACGATAGCGATGAAGAACCCAGATTGCCGAACACAGGAGGGCAAAAGAAACCCCCCCCATACTCAATCGGCGAATATGGTAAACACCACCCAAACGGCCCACTTGGACCAGATATACACCCTTAAGGATGGCGGCTCAACGGAACTCACCGTCCCACAATATAAGCTAGGGCCGGTCACCATTCAACCGCACTGATCGCCCGGTTAACGCCAACCGGGGAATTCCAGCCGCACCAATCCTCGACCCAATAGTAGACGGGTTCCACCTCACTCGAGTCCTTATGGATGGAGGTAGCAGTTTAAATCTGCTTTACCAGGATACAATGCATAAGATGGGCATCGATCAGTCAGCGATCAGGCGCACTAAGGCCACTTTTAGAGGCATCATACCAGGTATGGAGGTCAGCTGTACAGGCTCCATTTCCCTCGAGGTAATCTTCAGATCACCAGAAAATTACCGTACCAAAGAGTTAATCTTCAAAATCGCCCCTTTCCGCAGTGACTATCAAGCACTGCTCGGGTGAACCGCGTTCGCTCGATTCAACGCGGTGCCACATTATGCCTACCGTAAGCTCAAAAAGCCCGGTCCACGCGGCGTCATCACGGTTCATGGCAAGGCCAAATTTTCCTTTGGCTCCAAAAATACATCACTGCCTTAGCAGCAGGGATACCGAGCAGCACCTTGCAACCGAACCCCGAGTCGACACCTAGGCTCCAGGACACTGTCAAGGGGCTCCGAACTACTTTGCAGAAGGATACTCTGGCTTGTCCAGGGCTCAATTAAACACTCCGGCGAAGGCCACGACAGGCCAGACCCAGCGGCTCAACCGCCCTCCGGCACACAAAGATTTCTTATATTTCCTTCGCAGGTTCACCTTTGCACCGACCAGGACGGACTCCACATAGGCACCTCGAACGCATCTGGGGATCCTTAGACATTCCCCGCAGCGAACGTCTGGCTATAATACTGATCCGCACTCAGCCTCTTCCCCCTAGGTCACAGCAGGTTCTGCTGTCGCAACTCCTTTTTTTATCACATTCCTTGTACCCATACGCATAGACGTATTATTCAAATACAACATGTGGATTCATATGACGTTTTACCGCTGATTATTTCTTATCAAAATCACTTCGTCAAACAGCATCCGTACACAGCGATATGCCTTAGATATGCCAGGGGCTTCGTTTTCCCTGTAACACGGCAATAAAAGTCTGAACACCTTCTGGAAGTTCGGCACCCCGAACTTATAGCATTATATGCATCAGCTCCGAATCATGTCTTGGGTCAATAGTTGGGTTTGCCCGGCTCCCATGTTTTGGTACCTTACGTTCCGCTATATCGGCTAAGGTAGCACTGGGAGAACTACTGTGATTGTGTCCCGGTTCTTCCGGATGAGCACCTCAGTAGAGAAAGCCAAAAACTGACTGTCATGATACGGCGAGAGCTGGTCAGCTGTTCGAGCGGTCACAAAATCTTTAAGGATTTCTCCCGCATAATGCCATAACCAATGCAGCGTGCGATGGATCAACTTTTTTCTCTGATCAGGCGCTTATAGGGCCCCTAGTATGGTCTTTCAAACACAAGGGGCTGCGCCGACCATACTAAAGCTCCTATGGCTAAGTGAGAGCGATAAAGCCCTATAGTCCGATTGCCTGGTTCGTTGTGCGGAGCACCTCCGTTGGAGGACCCAAAACTGGGATAAAGAGTGCTCAAGTTTATCCCAAACACACCCGTACTACTTACGTGGGGGCAGAAGCCGACGACTGGCCAACTCTCAGCCTTAATATACAAACGACCGCACAGGAGTGTAAACTTTTATATAACAGGTGGCATATCAACGACCTTGTTTAAGCATTACAACGGACAGCATGATCCGCATTCAGGGAAATATAATGTCCTTAGTACATAGCTCCGCCGCAAGATAGGATCCTTTCAGGACACTCTTATAATATGATTCGGGCTTGCGGTGCTCCTTCCCCTCCGGCGGTCCTTCAGTCACTAGCTTTTCAGCATCCATCTTCCCCCAGTGCAGCTTTGCAAGGGCGAAGGCCATTCACGCTCCTTCTATGCAGACCGACCGCTTGATGACATCAAGTCGAGGGCAAGTGCTTATAAGCTGCCTTACGAGCCCGAAATAGCTACTTGGAATCGGTTCGACTGCCATAACCGGATCACCACATCTTTCATGGCTAGTTCCGCCGCCTTATGTAGTTCGATCAGCTGTTTCAGTTGATCGGCAAAAGGCACCGAATAATTCGGTGCCAAATACTGAGACCAAAAAAGCTTATCGGCGGTGTTCCTTCCTTCGGCTTGGTAGAAGTGAGCGGCATCTGAAATACTATGCGGTAGCTCGGCAAATACACCTGAGAAGTCCGGATTCACAAATAGAAACATAGTTTTCCCTTCAAATATTTTCTTTACTTGGGAAAAGCTTACCCGCCGCGATCTTCCTCGCGTCCTGGATCCCCTGCAGCGCGCTTTGGGTTTCCCCCCTGGGCGTCTCTCGTGGCTTGGCGCGCCTTGGTGAGTTCGGACTCTTTCTCCGATCAACTCTGCTCCAAGGCCTCACATTTACTTACGGCCTCTTGCAGGTCATGCTCAGCTTTAATAACTCTGGCTTCGTGTTTCTCACGAAGAGCCCACTCTGTGGCCGCCTTTTCTCGGCCTCAGCAACGCCCCTTTTGAGGGCCTCGACTTCGGTCATAACTCCTAGCACATATTATGCGGCTTATTTCATACTAAACATTTATCTCAAAATAAATGCACATAATGCTGGTGCATACCTTGTTTATCCCTCAACTGCATTTCCAATCGGCCTATTTCTTCTCTAGCCCGCTCCAGACTTTGATTGAGTCCGGCGATCTTCGCAGTATGAGAGGCAGCAGGCGCTATAGGTATCTGCTTCAAACAGGATAAATGTCATTTAGTGAGTCTTCCCGAGATCATGAATTCGATCCCCTGTCCGGTTCTTTCTTTCACCGCACAGTGTATCTGGGGCTACTATCTATACTATGACACTCTTCAATAACACATAAAACATACCTCAAAGCCTTTTATAAGACTGATACAGGCTTCATTCAGTCCACTCTCGGTCGACTGAATTTTCTCAATCACCACGCCCATCATGGCACGGTGTTCATCAATGATGGAGGCATCTCGTAGCGCCACCAACAAAGCATCCGACACCTCTGGCTGGACAAAGGTCGCCGGCAGAATAGGCATGCCCTCTTCGGTTGAAGGAGGCTGCCTTCTTCATTCTGGAGCCATACAGGTCTCTGCAATTGCATCCGGTAGGGAGCCAAACTCAGAATCACCCCTATCATCAGACCCCATGGGAATCTTTTTCCCCACGTGTCCGGCCCCTGCGGTTCGGCCTCCAGGCGCCGCCTTCACGGTTTTTTCCTTTCCTCCTTGGTCGGGGTCCTTTTGGGACGAGGCCTCGGTGTTTGGCACCTGCTTAGAGGAAGGGTCCTTCGGGGGCGTCCCGCTCTCCACAGCGTTTGAGCTCAGTAGGTCCTCCAATGAGGATTGTTCGGTACGGGACCTCGCCGAACTACAAGAAATATATGACTTAGGTTAAAATACTAAGGCACGATGAGTCCGGACGCTTAAACGTACTCAGATCTTATATACTCATGAGTTCACCAGGGGCTGGGCCCTGGGATCCCACGCCAGGACACTGGCGGCGGCGACAGGAGACTCCTCTTGATGAGGAATCTTTCCTCTTTTGGGTAGTTCGCCCTCCAAGGATGCGGAGGCCGTCTTCTTCCTTCTTCCCTCCGCAGGGGATTCATCTTCCTCCTCCTTTTTGTCCTCTTCGAAGGCGGAATGGGCATCAGAGCCTTTGGGTATTGTGCCTGAAGTGCCGCGACGATGATGGCCGCCCCGGGTCTTTTTAGCCTCCTTCTTGGCCGTCTTCTTCGGCACCTTATAAGGTGCCGGGACCAGCATCTTCGTCAGAAGTGGGATGGCCGGGTCTTCAGGCAGCGGGGCCGGACAATGGATCCGCTCCGCCTTTTTCATCCAGATCTGGGAAAGTTGAATGAACACGCGTTAGGCGCTTCCTTTGGGTCATGTGAATGGAAAAGTTTGATAAACTCATCGAACTTGCATGGCAGGACAGTTGGTACCCGCGGTCTTCGGCGGAGTCCAGCCATGATTTGCCAGACTTAAAATCACCTTCCAAATATCCTCGTGCGAAGAGCCGAAGAGCCTTCACAAGGTTTGGTGCCTAGCCGGATCAAACTCCCATAGATTGCAAGTCCGGTGTTGACAAGGCAGTATCCAGCGGACTAACATCACCTGGACTATGTCGACGAGTTCAATGTTCTTATCTCCCATATATTTAACGCGCGTCTGGAGCACCGACAGTTCGTCGGACGAGGACCAATCCAGTCCTTTCTTGACCCAGGACGTAAGCCGCAGAGGGGCGCCGGATTGAAACTCGGGAGAAGCGGCCCGTCCCTTACCGCTTGGCTCAGTGATGTAAAACCACTGTTGTTGCCACTCCTTGACAGAATCATTAAAGGTTCCCGTTGGCCATATGACGTTGGGCATCTTGCTCACCATAGCGCCCCCGCACTCGGCGTGCTCGCCACCCACCACCACCTTGGGCTTCACATTAAAGACCTTCAGCCATAAACCGAAGTGTGGCGAAACGCGGAGAAAAGCCTCGCACACGACAATGAATGTTGAGATATTGAGGAAGGAATTAGGGGACAGATCGTGAAGATCAATACCATAATAGTACATGATACCGCGAACGAATGGGTGGAGGGGAAATCCTAGCCTACGGACAAAGTGAGGGAGGAATACAACCCTCTCGTGGGGTTCTGGAGTGGGGACGATCTGTCCCGCCATCGGGAGACAGTGGCCGATTTTCTTGGCCAGATACCCGGCCTCCCGAAGCTTTTTGATATCCTTCTCTCGGATGGTAGAGGCCATCCATTTGCCTCCTGCTCCGGATCCAGACATCTTTGGAAGACCTTTTTGTGGGTAGAGGAGGTGAACGCTCACGCGTTGGAGCCTGAGCAGAATGGAATGAGTTGGGAAGAAGGTATGGGTGAAGAGGGTGAATTCTTGTCCCTTTATAAGGGCGGAAGAGGCGATGGGCCTCCCCCCTCGCCTGGTAAAACCTCTTATTCCCCAAGCGCCGCGAGTAATGGCGCGGTTGGGTTATCCACGTCCGTATTGATGAGAATCCCGTAATAAGGGGGACACGATCTCCACTTTGACAAGACGTGTTGGGAAAACTGCCCCGCAATATGTGCAGTGCTGGTTGAGAAAAATAGTTCGAATAAAGACCGGGCCACGACATGACGTCATGCTGTCAGAACATGTTAGTAGATTAGATTTGTGGAAATATTATTCTCTCTATGATAGTATGTGGAACTTGTTTTGCAGAGCCGGACACTATTCTGGTGTTCAAAATCTTCTATGGAGTATTCGGAGGAGGAACCCGCCTTGCAATGCCGAAGACAATACTGCGTGCCGGACTCATCGTCATTGAAGCCTGGTTCAGGGGCTACTGAGGGAGTCCTGGATTAGGGGGTCTCCGGATAGCCGGACTATATCCTTTGGCCGGACTGTTGGACTATGAAGATACAAGATCGAAGACTTCGTCCCGTGTCTGGATAGGACTTTCCTTGGCGTGGAAGGCAAGCTAGGCAATATGGATATGTAGATCTCCTCCCTTGTAACCGACTCTGTGTAACCCTAGTCCCCTTCGGTGTCTATATAAACCGGAGGGTTTAGTCCGTAGGACAACAGGCAATCATACCATAGGCTAGCTTCTAGGGTTTAGCCTCTACGATCTCGTGGTAGATCAACTCTTGTAATACTCATATCATCAAGAACAATCAAGCAGGACGTAGGGTATTACCTCCATCAAGAGGGCCCGAACCTGGGTAAACATCGTGACCCTGGCCTCCTGTTACCATCTGCCTTAGACGCATAGTTCGGGACCCCCTACCCGAGATCCGCCGGTTTTGACACCGACACCCACCCGGACACGGGATGAAGTCTTCAATCTTGTACCTTCTTAATCCAATAGTCCGGCCGAAGGATATAGTCCGGCTGTCCGAGGACCCCCTAATCTAGGACTCCCTTAGTAGCCCCTGAACCAGGCTTCAATGATGATGAGTCCGACGCGTAGATTGTCTTTGGCATTGCAAGGCGGGTTCTTCTCCAAACTCCGAATACCTGTCGAGTAGTGTTCAGCTTCCTATGAAGGTTGCACCCCTTGGCTTCTGCGCCTAATAATGGCTATCCTCCACGTGTTGAGCGAATGTGAGAAGTCGGGGCATTTTTAAACTTGCCACCCTAACCATGTGAGTAAATCGTATATCTAAAGAGATGGGGATCCTCAGATCCAGATCACACCATCCTCCCACAGCGAGTATCCATTGGAGCGTGCCTGGAAAAAGTCCATCCCATCATGGCCGGCCATCGCAGCTCCTTCTCTCGCTCCCATAGCCCTAAGCCAAGCGATTGGAAGAAGTGTTCCGTCCCCCACAGCCAATTAGTAGAGTTACAGACCCAGGGGTTTCTCCCTCCAGCGTATATGGTCCCCGTTCGAGCCGGACTTGCCACTTACAACGGCGGGGAGCAAGTGGAGAGCCTTCCCAACCCATCCATGGGGGAGCGGGTATGCCTTGTCCCTTACTTATTGAGGGGGCTTGGATTTCCAATCCATCCGTTCCTCCGCGGGCTCCTGGAGTTCTACGGCCTCTAGCTGCATAACTTTACTCCTGCCTCCATCTTACACATCGCTAAGAAACACCGCAGCTGGCGCCCTCGAAGCCCCCAGGAGGAAGATAACAAAGATGTCCTATACCTGATGGGCTGGATAAAAACACTGGCCAAATCAGGATTGAAAATAATCAAGGTTATGTCAATATGTATAATGCGGGGGGTGCAGCCACTTCAATATTGGGGACAACCCATGTGGCACTTTAATGGAGAAGACAATGCCACCCACTGCGGTCGTAAGGGACCGGACTCTATCGCTGCTCTATCGAAAATACTGTCTGATTTATACAAAGGAGAGGAAGAGGAGTTCATCCGCATTAAGCCACGGGATGGATTCTCCATGTACAACCCCCCAAACTGGGTGAGCTGCTACTTTCTACTCCAGACCTTCCCGCATTCTTCGTCATAAGTATTTACCTTGCTATTTCATAGTAGGAACTGCAAAAAGCTATGGAGGTCCACAACCCGTCTCCACAACCAGAGGACCCAGACCGGGCCCTCGACCCCGGACTCGAAGAAGATCCGGACACATTTGTGGAGCTCATCGACAGGACGTTCTATCAGTTAAGCTGTGACAGTGCCTTGGTGGCCATCATAGCCGATTATCCGGGACTGCTCCCTGCATTGCATGTAAGTAAAACCGGAGTCCCAACTTCCGAGAAGGATCCCTATTTTTGCATTTCACCTACCGCACACATATGGTGTCTTACAGGGAAGGCCCTCGGGACGCCATGCCGAACCCGCAGTGACTCACCATCAAGGGGCACCAAAGCTGAGTAGGCTTAAAAGGAAGGCGGTTAGGACTGAGATGCCATCGCAGAGGTATGAAAAAGAACCCCGCTCCATGGTTGTCGTCTTTTAAAATATAATAACGTCCATGGTTCCTGGCAGGAAAAACGCTCACCGGACCATATCCGGAGAGCCTGCTGGCCATGCCTCCACCAGCCGGGCTCCAGAGCCGGACTTAGAGGAGGACGCTAACGTGGGGCCAACACCGTATGTTCGTCCTACAGAGGATGCGGATAGGCTGTCTGCTATGAATTCCTAAGTGGAGAGTGCCATGAATCACAGGCGTCGTCGGGCCGTACTCCGCGACGCTTGTTTCTCTCAAGAGGCGTTCGATGCCTTCAACTTAGGAGACGCGTACATCTGAGCTGCTCAAAACGGTCTTGCCCGAGCCACAGACTAGTATGTGAAGGATATACCGGTAAGAAAATCTAATAATTATGTATATCAGTAGCCCCCGAGACTTGAAACAGTTGGCACAACTGATTTAAGGATCATTGTTTGCGTAGGTTCTTACGGAGAAGAATACCAGTTGTCTCAAGAGCTGGATGAGTGCAAAGCCCAGCTACGGGCCGTAGCTACCGCAATGAAGGAGTCCGAGAAGGCCCCATCTGGTAACACTTGTTTCTATCTAAAAGAATGACATGTTCCAGTTAGTATTCGGCATGCATGAAAATCTAACAATAGATTCTACAGATGATCCCGAAGTGAATCCGGAGGTCATGCGAGGGGATGAGCAACATGCTCAACGACAGTTAAAGGCTGGCGAGCGCATGCTTACACAGGTTAGGCGGGAGAAAAACGATCTCCAAGATGCCAATACCTGGCTAGGCGTTGAACAGAAAGATGTTCGGGCCCAGCTTGCTGACTCCGTAAAGGAGAATAAGAGGCTTCGACATGGCATTTTAGTAAGTGCTTGAACGAACTTTTCTAGAGTTCGGCGAAGAAACTGGCTAACAGAGTTATATCTGAAGGTATGCTTACGAGTCATCCCACAGAGGAGATGCCCGGGTCTGCGGGTGATCTTCTGCCAGAGCTCTTACAGCTGCACGAACAAGTTCGGTAGGTGATGCATGGCATTGCCGAAGTGTTCTGGCCATCTGCCTCCCTGCCAGGAGGCATGGGGGAGCTTGTAGAGATGCTCAAGGGAGCGCAGTGGCGCTTCCGATTATGGAAGATATCAGCCTGTCGACAATGTGCAAGGGAAGTCTAGGCCATGGTGAAGACGCGATATACCAAGGCTGACCCGAACCACATGACTGAGGTCAGATCTGTGGGGTCTGATGGGAAAGAGATCCCCGTCAATTTGGTGTATGACCAGGTGAAATTAGCTGCAAAGTATTCCCAACAGGATTGTAGGCTAGACAGCCTGTTGGATGGTATAGAAGAAGAATTTAGTCAGTCTAAGTGACCATGTACTTCAAGTGACATATATTGTCCTTAGCCGGATTGTAAATCATTTGTCATGGTGGACCTTTTCGCAGCAACCTCCAGACCCGACAGTCCGGAGTGTATCCGAATACCTACTCAGTTATGTAAAAACCGGGGTACACGTGGAAACCAGGCATAGGGGTCATAAGTGCTTGAACAGACAAGTACCCAACTAGCTATGTTATATTACATGGATAGTAAGAAACATCTTCCAGGGAGAATAGTTTCGTTAAGGGTTCCTTTCCCTAGGTACGCATGCATTAATGTGCATGTACGAACTGCGAGAAGAGATGCATGATATAAACATCTGGGGGCATGTATTACAATAAATAAGAGTCATCTTTTGTTCATCGACCGAATATTCCCTTAAGAACGCTAGCTTTCGGCTTCACCCAGTCTGAGGTACACATCCGACTGACCCGGCAGTAGCAATCACAGAGGTGCTCCCCTTATGCCCTAGCCAAATTAACGAGAATGTAGGGCATAAACACAAGAGCTAGGCAACCCAACTTGGCCAAAACTTAAGTCACATCGATGCATATAATGGCGAAGAAAAGGCACATGTGGAAAAGTAACACATGTGCGGGGGGCATAGAGCCCGGAACATAGTTATATTAAGCTTCTATATAAGAAGCCCCCAGGTATAATGAGCACGCCTAGCGTGTCAAGATTGTGTAGTCAAGACACATTTTAGCCTTTTAAGGCCGTGAAGAAAAAGGGAAGAAAGAAAAAAGAAAAGACAAATATCGGATATATAAAAAATTGACGGAGGTAAGGAGACGAATACATAGTATGGCACTAGGCATAGAACCTTCGGAGTCTGGCTGCGTTCCACGGGTTTGGCTCGAGTCGATTGTCCGATGCTTTGATACTGCCGAGCCTGTTGCTGATAGAATGCGGAGAGGGCTGTTGCCACAGCACGCTCCTCCTCCTGGGCGTCCAAACAGTCCTGCCGATCAAGCTCGGCTTCTTTCTCTTCGTACATGCGCACTCAAGGTGAGTCGTGAATGATGTCGTAGGGCAGTACCGCCTCTGTGCCGTACACCATAAAGAACGGTGTGTATCCGGTAGTGTGATTCAGCGTGGTCCGCAGCCCCCATAGTACGGAGTTAAGCTCCTCCACCCAGTGCGTATCTAATTCCTTCAAGGATCGCACTAATCTGGGTTTCATGCTGCTCATGATAAGACCATTTGCTTGCTTGACTTGACCGTTAGTTTGTGGGTGATAGACAGAGGCATAATAGAGCTTAATGCCCATGTTGCTGCACCAAGTTTTTACATCGTCGGCTGTAAAGTTTGAGCCATTATCGGTGATGATGCTGTGGGGGACGCCGTAGCGGTGTACAACCCTGGATATGAAGTCTATCACTGGTCCGGACTCGGCCGTTTTAACTGGTTTGGCTTCTATCCATTTGGTGAATTTATCCACCATGACCAATAGGTATTTTTTCTTATGGCTTCCCCCTTTAAGGGGTCCGACCATGTCAAGCCCCTAGACCGCAAAGGGCCAAGTAATGGGGATTGTTTAGAGAGCGGTAGGTGGCATATGGCTTTGGTTTGCAAAAAAAGCTGGCAACCGATGCAACGTTGAACGAGGTCATGTGCGTCTGCTCGGGCCGTCGGCCAGTAAAAACCTGTACAGAAGGCCTTGCTTACAAGGGCCCGAGTCTGCGGCGTGGTGGCCGCCAAGTCCAGCATGAATTTCTGCCAAAAGTTGCCGTCCTTCCTCTTTGGGAATGCACCTTTGAAGTACTCCGGTAGCGCTTTTCTTATAAAGCTCTCCCTCGTGGACCTTGTAGGCTTTAGACCGCCGCACAATGCAACGTGCCTCGTTTGGGTCATCAGGGAGTTCTTGCCTAGTTAGGTAAGCCAAGAAGGGTTCTGTCCGCGGGGAGATGACAGCCATAATCACGTGGGCCGAAGATGTTATTTCGGTGGCAAAGCCTCCGATTACGTCAGAGTGCTCTGGGTCTGGTGTTGTGGCCGAATCCGGACTGTTTTTGCCAGTCTCCCCTTCCAAGACCACGGATGGCTTAAACAGCCTTTCCAATAAGATATTAGGTAGGACAGGGTCGCGCTTAGCCCGATGCGGGCGAGGATATCCGCCGCTTGATTGTTTTCTCGGACCACATGGTGGAATTCGAGGCCCTCGAACCGAGCTAATATTTTGTGGATGACGTTGCAGTAAGCCACCATTTTTGGGTCCTTAGCGTCAAAGTCCCCATTTATTTGAGATATTGCGAGGTTCGAATCCCCCCGCACCTCTAGGCGTTGAATGCCCATGGAGACTGCCATCCGGAGACCATGCAACATGGCCTCATATTCTGCTGCATTGTTGGAGTTTGTGTATAATATTTGGAGTACATATTGGACTGAATCTCCGGTGGGGGATGTCAGGACGACGCCTGCCCCTAGACCAGCCAGCATCTTAGAGCCATCAAAGAGCATGATCCAATTGGAGTATGCGCCGTACTCTTTAGGGAGTTCAGCTTCCGTCCATTCGGTGACGAAATCAGCCATTACTTGCGACTTAATGGCTCGCTGTGGTTTATATGTTATGTCGAACGGGAGGAGCTCGATAGCCCATTTAGCAATCCGGCCCGTGGCATCGCGGTTATTTATTATGTCGTTGAGTGGTACTTCAGAGGCCATTGTAATTTGACACTCTTGAAAGTAGTGTCGTAATTTCCGGGATGCCATGAAGACCGCGTATGCTATCTTTTGATAATGTGGGTACCGTGATTTGCATGGAGTGAGGACGGTGGATACGTAGTATACTGGCTTTTGAAGCGGGAACTTATGTCCGTCCGTCTCTCGTTCGACGACGAGCACTGCGCTTACAACTTGGTGTGTTGCCGCTATATATAACATCATTGGTTCACCGACATTTGGCGCGGCCAAGATTGGGTTGGTGGACAATGCGGCTTTTATTTCTTCCAATCCGGCCATGGCCGCATCCATCCACTCAAAGTGTTCGGTGCGTCGAAGAAGGCGATAAAGAGGTAGTGCCTTTTGTCCTAATCGGGAGATAAAGCGGCTTAAGGCAGCCACGCATCCAGTTAACTTTTGGATTTTCTTGAGGTCTGTTGGGATAGCCAACTGTGACAAAGCTCGGATTTTAGCTAGATTTGCTTCAATTCCTCTATTGGAGACGATGAAGCCCAAAAGCTTTCCGGTGGGCATGCCGAAAACGCATTTTTCCGGATTGAGCTTGATGTCATATGTTCAGAGGTTGTCGAACGTGAGCCTCAAGTCATCTATTAAGGATTCGACGTGTCTTGTTTTAATGACCGCATTGTCTACATATGCCTCCACTGTTTTGTCGATTTGTATTTCCAGGCTTGTCTGAATCATGCACTGATAGGTTGCACCGGTGTTTTTGAGCCCGAAAGGCATGGTGTTAAAACAGAAGGGGCCGTATGGACTGATGAATGCCGTTGCGGCTTGATCGGGCTCCGCCATCTTAATTTGATGGTATCCAGAGTATCCGTCGAGGAAGCACAATGAGTCATGTCCTGCGGTAGCGTCGATAATTTGATCGATGCGGGGGAGGGGGAAGGGATCCTTTGGGCAAGCCTTGTTAAGGTCCTTGAAATCGACACATAGGCGCCAGGATTTGTCCTTCTTTGGTACCATCACCAGGTTTGCTAGCCAGTCTAGATGTTTTATTTCTCTAATGAAACCGGCCTCGAGTAACTTGGCTAGCTCTTCTCCCATGGCTTGTCGCTTAGGCTCAGAGAAACGCCGAAGAGTCTGCTTGACTGGCTTGAAGCCCTTTAGAATGTTAAGGCTATGCTCGGCCAGCCTGCATGGGATTCCCGGCATGTTTGAAGGATGCCAGGCAAAGATGTCCCAATTCTCGCGCAAGAACTCCCGCAGTGCGGCGTTTGTTGTGGGGTTCAGCTGTGCCCCAATGGATGCTGTTTTTGTAGGGTCCGTTGGGTGGACCTGGAATTTGACTATTTCGTCCGCTAGTTTAAAAGAGGTGGACTTGGGTCTTTTGTCGAGTATCACGTCGTCCCTGTCCACCGTGGAGTGCAGCGCAGTTAGTTCTTCGGCCGCAAGGGCTTCGGATAACGCCTCGAGGGCTAGTGCGGCTGTTTTATTTTCGGCGTGGAGTGCTATGTCTGGATCACTAGCCAGAGTGATGATTCCATCGGGCCCGGGAATTTTGAGCTTAATGTACCCGTAATGGGGTATAGCTTGGAAGATCGTGAATGCCTCCCGCCATAAAAGGGCGTGGTATCCGCTACTGAACGGGGCCACATGGAATGTGATTTCTTCGGACGTATAATTCTCCGGCGTGCCGAATACCACATCTAGTGTGATTTTTCCCGCACATCATGCCTCCCGGCTAGGGATGATTCCTCTGAAGGTCGTGCTGCTTTGCTCAATGCGGCTCTTGTCTATTTCCATTTTGCTAAGACTTTCCTCGTAGATGAGGTTTAATCCGCTACCACCGTCCATGAGCACTTTAGTAGGCCGAAAGCCGTCCACAATTGGACTAAGGACCAAAGCGGCTGGTGCTCGGGCCGTTCGGAATTGAGGTTCGTCACTGGCATTGAAGGTTATGGCCATGTCGTTCCATGGATTTATTGCTGCAATGTGGCAGACTTCGGCAAGGCTGCAGAGTGTTCGCTTGCGCCTATTATTTGAGGCGAAGGTCTCAAAGACTGTCAATACTGTATTGTTATTTTCCACGGGATGGTGCTCTGTTGTATTGTTGATGAGGATATCCTCGCCGCTCTTGGCCACCTGCCGGAGTATCCAACATGCTCTAAGGCTGTGTGTTGGCATGGTATCCGGTGTATTGTGAATTTTGCGTGGCCCATTGAGCCCTCCCTCCAATACAGTTCTACGCCCTGTAGTGGGCTTTTGTTTCTTTGTAATTGGATCAGGTGACTTAGGAGAGTACACCCTTATAGTTCGGACGGGGGGTTTAGCAAGAGCCGGAGGGTCCCAGAATTTTTTTTGGGTTTTCCAGGCGCTTTCCATCGCACAGTCCTTCGGTACTATGGACGCCAAGTCACCAAAGTGTGCTATGTCACGGCGACTTATGGCGTTGAGGATTCCCTTATCTGTGCAATTTTTGCAAAAGAATGAAATTGCATTTTCCTCACGACAATCCTTGACCTGGCTAATTACAAGGAGGAATCTGGCCCAATAGTGATGTACTGTCTCTTGGGGCTCTTGTCTAATGTGGGAAAGATCACTTGAGTCTGGGTGGGTGGATAGATTTAGGTCCAAACCCTGACCCAATCCGAGACCCCGGGGCAGAGGAGTTTCCGAGCTTGGCAGTTCAGACTCCGGGATGTTGCCCAATAGTTTTGGCCCGCTGTCTGATTCTAGGTTCGAAGCTTGGGCCATGTCCTCCCGTGGATGGGTATCCGTCTCATAGAGCTCGGGAATCCGGACATAGTTTGTCCTCAAAATAGAGGAAGAATTGCTACATTGCTCCTCCACCACCGCTATCTGATGGGTGACCGGCCGAGAGTTAATCTCCCTTTGGTCGGGTTTAAGCCGATCCGATCATAGTTCGTTGCGACTCCCAGGGCAGCAATGCGATCCAAGAGCTCGTTCAGGGAAGAGAGCTCTATTGGATCCATCTGCTCGGCGAATCCCGAGCCGACGTGGAGGCTGTTTTTGATGACCCGAGAAGTCATCATCGGCGCAACAGACGAACGGGCGGTCATGACGAAGCCGCCTAGTCGGAGAGGTTGGCCTACAGCCAGGGCTCCCCCCGAGGTAATGTTGTTCTTGACAACAAGACGAGCCATCAAGCCTTATCATGGCGGCACAGTGGAACTCTCAATGAAAGCACCAATGTCGGTGTCAAAGCTGGTGGATCTCGGGTAGGGGGTCCCGAACTGTGCGTCTAAGGAAGATGGTAATAGGAGGCGGGGGACACAATGTTTACCCAGGTTCGGGACCTCTCGATGGAGGTAATACCCTACTTCCTGCTTGATTGATCTTGATGATAAGAGTATTACAAGAGTTGATCTACCACGAGATCGTAGAGGCTAAACCGTAGAAGCTAGCTTATGATTATGATTTTTGTTGTCCTACGGACCTAACCCTCCGATTTATATAGACACCAGAGGGGGCTAGGGTTACACAGAGTCAGTTACAAGGGAGGATATCTACATATCCGAATCGCCAAGCTTGCCTTCCACGCAAAGGAGAGTCCTACCCGGACATGGGATGAAGTCTTCAATCTTGTATCTTCATAATCCAACAGTCCGGCCGAAGGATATAGTCCGGCTGTCCGAGGACCCCCTAATCCAGGACTCCCTCAATCGCCGCGGGCCATATGAATGTGGAGAATGAAGTCTTCAATCCACACTATGGGGTCCGTGGTTCCATCATATGATTCTATATTCATGGGTTTGAACCCTTCTAGGAATTCATGATCCATGACCTCATCAGTGAATCAATGAGGGTGTGCGGCGCCTCTATATCGGGCCGTATCGCGACGTAGCTCTGATGGAGTCCATCTACGGTTTTCAGCCCGCGCATGACTAAGTTTGTCACGTCCGAATAGGTGGCCGTCGTCATGTGTCGAGGCACGTCGTCGTGATCCATAGATTGATCTGGTATGTCCTGCTTTATTGTTCAGGTTTTGCCGGAGGTCATACGTATGGCCGTGGGCTAATTTACCTCTACCTGTGCGATGAGGTGGGGCGGGCTGGTGTTCGGTGTTAGTTGCCGTTTTGTCCTGACCACGTGGTGGTCGGTCAGCCGCATTGTACAATGGTGGTATGTATTCCGGCGCCTCCTCGTCAAACTAAGGTAGCAATTTGCGCTTTGGGTAGCTTTTGGTTGGTTGCTTGAGGCCATATTCTTCGGCTGCTAGGACATCGGTCCATTTATCATTGAGCAGATCTTGGTCAGCTTGAAGCTGCTGCTGCTTCTTTTTCAGGCTCCTTGCAGTGGCTATTAGCTGGCGCTTGAAGCGCTCCTGCTCAAGAGGTTCCTCAGGCACGATGAAATAGTTGGTGCCGAGGCTCACCTCATCCTTGGAGAGCGGAAGATAACTTCCGTCCTCTGAGTCTTCGAGCATGGCCTGTTTGCCAGGGCTAACCTGCCCATCTTCCCATTCATCTTGTTCATTAGCTGTTTCAATGGGGTCTTCTTTGTCTTCGGCAACTTCGGGAGTGTTATCTTCTCCTGTGCTGGTGTTGCTGTATTTACTGTGACGTGACTTAGAGCGGCGGCGCTGACGCCGATGCTTGGATTGTATTTCGGAAGGTTTATCCTTAGCGGGATCTTCCTTGTCATCGCCGCTGTTCTCCTTTAGTGCATCCACCATGTATACATCATACGAGGAAGTGGCCGTCCAGGGTCCGGTGAACCGTGGGTTCTGGGCCTCTTCTTCTCTGGCATCGTCGTCCATACCGTCGATGTCCTCGGAGTCGTAATCAAGTGTGTCGGTCAAATCCTCGACCATGGCTATGAAGTGGGTGGCGGCTGGGAAGCAAAATTCTCCACCATCAGCCCCTAGTTCGGCTGTGAGTCCTTCGTCAAGGACAGGTTTTTAATGAGTTTAGCACGTCGCCCAAAGGCCAGTGCTGGAAGATGTCTGCGGCGCTGAATTCGAAGATCAATAAACAATCAAGTTCGGCATCCGCGGGCTCACATGGTTCGGAACTTACGGCCGGAGATGAGTCCGGAGTTCCGGTGGCACAGGTATCGTGCGAGATCAAGTCTATGTGCGGCTCCAACGCCGGGGAATCTGTGGCCTCCATGGCTTAGTTGAGCTTCCCGTCCTTGGATGGCGTAGTCTGCTCCGGATCTAAGGCCAGAGCGATTATGGGAGCTGTCTCTTGGATGCAGTCCGATGACAGATTTAGGTCATGTCCCTCGGGGTGGCCAAGAGTGGTAGCCGCGGTCTCGAATCCGGCGAAGATCAAGTCCCCACAGATGTCCGCAACGTAATTCAAGCTCCCAAATCTGACCTGATGGCCATGGCGTAGCTTTCGATCTGCTCCAGATGGCCAAGCAAGTTGGCCCGCAGAGTGAAGCCGCCGGACACGAAGATCTGTCCGAGGAGGAAGTCCCCCCTTTGGGCAGCATCGTTGTAGATGTGTTGGAGTAAATATCCATGGGTAGCCTAGCCGGCTTCCGTTGGCCCTTCTAAAAAAATTACGAGCCCTTCCGGCTCTCAAGAATCCAAGACGTGGGGCCGCCTTCCCCTTGCCGGCTGTCTCCCAGGCCGGCTATCGGAAGGCGGCCGGACTTTAGCCCTCGTGAAGAAAGCCATGGGAGGGCCGGCTTTGAGAAGCCGGCCGCGAGAAGGCCGACTCCAAGAAGCCGGCTCCCATAAAGTGGTCAAGACCGTACCCTCAAAGTTTCCATCCATTTAACGGCGATGTGACGGGGTGTGGCTACAGTGAAGCCTGCCACCCCCGAATCCCGGAGCACGACTGGCACAGTGCGCCGTACGGGTGGCCATGACCCGTCCGGCGCGGCACTGTTGCCATGTTGACCCTGATGTCATCCACGATGGACTACCAGTATGGCCCACGGGCGTGGGCCCCTTCGGGCAGAGAGACACCCGAAGGCAGCCGTGCATCCTCCAGTCGGCCCAAGACAAAGCCGGCTCTCCATAGCCAGCATGCCACCTCCTTCGAAGGAGACGCCCCATTAAGGAGACAAGACGCGGTGAGGCTACATTGATCTCCCGCCGGATGGCGGCACTGTAGCCACGCCTACCTCGACGAAGCCCTCGTCACCAGGATTGAGCAATAGTAACCAGCCGCCGACAAGGCCTTGAATAGTGGGACCTGCCTGTCGGCCAAGGAGCCGGCAGCCGGCGGGACCCACCAGCCGGCGGGCCCCAGCAGTCGGCGCAGAAGCCGGCGAGCATAGTCACAGATGGCTGGGCCCCGCGCCCAGCCGGATTACCATTGTACCCCTGGGGGGTAGGCCTATATAAACCCCCCGGGACACCCATGCAAAGGGTTGATCCCTGCTAGTTCTAGACACCACACAAGGAGAAGAAGAGAGCAAGCCGTGCCCTTCTTCCTCCTCTCACCAAACAGCTCTAGGAGCATCGTGTAGCTACTTGTTCATCTAGTGATCATGCGGAGACCCCGCAGAGCAGCAGTAGGGGTGTTATCTCCTCGGAGAGCCCCAAAGCTGGGTAAGATTCGCCGGCGTGCATGTCTTCGCGTCATCCCGTTTCCAGGCGCCGGTGATGTTTTACCGGCTCCCACAATGATAAGCCACCCGTTGGCATATGTCGCACCTACCACCCGACATTTGGCGCCCACCGTGGGGCCAGGTGCACCGTCGTCCAGAGACCTGTTCTGGACGGGAACCCTCTTCCTCCCCAGCGAGCGTAGCCAGCCCAGCACGCCCGATGGCGCTTGCCACGATGCGCTGCAAGGCGTCACCAGCATCTGCGCGGCGAGCAGCCTCGCCGATCTCCTCGACAAAACCCTCATCTCTGACGAGCTCGCCTCCGATGCGGGCACCGACCACCTCGCCAACCTCCTCGGCCAGCTCCATGTCTCCGGCGAGCCTGCTGTGGACTTGGAGTCGGTTGGCTCCATCGAGCCGATGCCTGTCGACTTCGACACGGCCTCACTTGACACCTTCCCCACCAAAGTCATGATCTACAACGACCTGCTTCCCGGACCGATGGCTGCGACGCTGTCACCAGCGAGGTGATGGTCATCGGCCACGGCGGCGCTGCTGACGAGAGTGCCCACGACGCCCCGCACGCGGCGGTCCATGACTTGTCCATCCCGCTCCCAGCTGATGCCGACGACGAAGCACTGGAGACACGCCGCCTCGCTCTCCTCGCGGAGGGCCGGAGGCTGGCCTCCATAAGACGCCTCACTGAGGCCCACCGGCGTGAAGCCGACCGCATCGCCTTTGGCACGCCGGCTCCGGGCGGGCCAAGCCGGGCCGGTGTTGTCAGGCAGCGCGGCGCTGTCATCGCCGACACGCTGGGGGTCGACCGCCCAGTCTATGCCACTCCACTCGAGAACCTACATGCCGCCCAGGCGGCCGTAGACGAGCTGGACGGATTGGGGGCCGAAGAACTCCCCCACATGACCAGACGCATCCAGCAGCTAATCGATGCGGCCGCGCGGCGGCACGAAGCCGACGCCCGCGGGGAAAGCCCTCCCCCGCGTCGAGATCACGGCACGACGTCCCGGAAGCCAACTACGGGCAACACCCGCGCACGGCGTGAGAAAGAGCCGGCCGCCAGCCGAAGCCGGACCCGAATCTCCATCGAGCGAGACGCAGAAGGCCATCCCCGGGCCGTGGAATGGCGGGGCAACGCGCCTCCACCTCGGCCCCGTGGAGAGAGATATCCCACCCCGCCGCCTGTGGCGCATCTGACTCTCAGCGGCCGACTAGGTCGCCGCGAAGGAGTCGACGAGAACGACGCCCACTATCGGATCGACCGCCTGGCGCGATCCCTGGTGCTGGAAGAAGAAGACGATGTCGGTCCACCTTGTTTCGGCCCCCGCATCCGCGACGAGCCTTTTCCCAAAGGGTTCTCGCTCCCAAGAGACACGCCCAAGTACAACGGCTCCGTGAAGCCGGAAGATTGGTTGATCGACTACTCCACGGCGGTTAGCATAGCCAATGGCAACAGGCGCATTGCCGTGAAGTACGTGCCCCTCATGCTGCAAGGCACGACGCGGACCTGGCTCAACAGCCTCAAGCCCTTCAGCATCAACAGCTGGCTAGATTTCACAGAAGCCTTCGTCCGCAACTTCACCAGCACCTACAAGCGGGCTCCCAAGCCCAGACAGCTCTCCTTGTGCGTACAAGGCCCCGCCGAGTCTACTCGCGACTACCTCACGCGTTGGGCCGAGCTCCGCAACTCTTGCGAGGGGGTGTACGAGGTGCAAGCCATAGAATACTTCACTGCCGGGTGCCGAGAGGGCACCCTCCTCAAGCACAAGCTTCTCTGCGACGAGCCGACTACCCTCGAAGAGCTTCTGGACATAGCAGACAAGTACGCCACCGCTGACTCCTCGATGAAGACTGAGCTCCGGGTAGACGCATCTGGGAAAGTACTCAACCCGGCGCCCAAGACGCCAGCTGGGGATTTCGGCCGACGCCCACACCCGAACGATCACAAGCGCAAGGGCCCCACGCCGCCTCCCGCCAGTTGGCAGGTGGCCACAGTCGAAGACGTGCCACCCGAAGGGCGGCCCGCACCCAAGAAACCCAAGGGCGGCCGGCCGGCTTGGTAGCCGGCCTTCTCCTACGAGCAAACTCTCGACGCCCCGTGCAAATTCCACAGCGGCACGAAGCCGTCCAACCACACAACCCGGAAGTGCCATTGGCTCACCCGAATCTCCAAAGGTGAAGGGCTCGCACCGCCTCCGCCTGCCGGCCCGCCGCCTCCGGCTCCGACGCCGCCGGCCGCTCGGCCCACAGTCGGAGCCGTGCATGATGAGTTCCCCGACAAGCATGCAGCCTATGTCGTCTTTACAAGCCAGCCCGAAGACCGGCATGGCAAATGCCGAGAGCACCAGGAAGTCAGCATGGTCGCTGCCAACCCCGCCGAGCACATGCATTGGTCAGAAAAACCTATCAGCTGGAGCCGGGCCGACCACCCAGAGGTGATGCCGTCTCCCGGCTCTTATGCGTTGGTTCTGGATGCCACCCTTGCAACGAACAGACGCGCTGCCCGTTTCTCCCGTGTGTTGATAGACGGCGGGAGCAGCATCAACATCTTGTACCGTGACACCCTAGAGAAGCTGAATGTCAAGACGAAGCAACTCATGCCTACTCGGACAGTATTCCATGGCATCGTACCCGGCTTGTCCTGCGCCCCCATTGGCAAGATCAAGATTGATGTACTCTTTGGGAACAAGGAGCATTTCCGCCGGGAAGCGATCTGGTTTGAAGTGGTGGACCTGGAGAGCCCCTACCATGCGTTGCTTGGCCGACCTGCCTTGGCCAGGTTCATGGCGGTTCCCCACTATGCATACCTCAAGATGAAGATGCTGAGCACCAAGGGCGTCATCACCATAGCCGGCGATTACAAGAAGTCCTCCGAGTGTGCTACCGCTAGCAGCCGGCTGGTCGAGTCCCTTGTGATTGCCGAAGAGAAGAAGATGTTGGACCGGGTCGTGGCCATGGCCGGCAAGCAGCCGGTCCTGTCCCCCGATCCCAAGGAGTATGATGCCCAAGGATCTTTCCAGCCGGCCAAAGAGACGAAGAAGATACCTCTTGACCCCGAGCACCCCGAGAGGTTTGCCGTCATCGGGGCAAGCCTAAACAGCAAATAGGAAGGCGAGCTCGCCGATTTCCTCCGTGAGAATCGGGACATCTTTGCATGGTCCCCCAAGGACATGTCGGGTGTTCCGAAGGAATTCGCCAAGAACAAACTACACATCCGAGAAGACGCAAAACCAGTCAAAAAACCCCTTCGTCGACTGTCGGAGGAAAAAATAAGGATTGTGGGAGAGGAGATAGCCCGGCTTCTGGCAGCCGGCTTCATTATGGAAGTTTTCTTTCCAGAGTGGCTTGCCAACCCGGTCCTCGTTTTAAAAAGAACAACAAGTGGCGCATGTGCATAGACTACACGAGCCTCAACAAGGCCTGCCCTGAAGATCCCTTTGCCCTGCCAAGGATTGACCAAGTGATAGACTCCATGGCCGGATGCGAGCTGTTGAGTTTCTTGGATGCTTACTCAGAATACCACCAGATAAAGTTAGATCCAGCTGACCGCCAGCTGACCGCCTTCATCACGCCATTCAGAGACTTCTGCTACCTGACTATGACATTCGGCTTGAGAAATGCCGGTGCCACTTTTCAGCGTTGCATGCAGAAGTGCCTCCTCAAGAAACTCGGCAGAAATGCTCACGCCTACGTAGACAACATTGTGGTGAAGACGGAGAAGCGCGACACCTTGCTGGAAGACCTCAAAGAAACATTTTAGAACCTACACCGGTTCCAAATCAAGCTCAACCCCGAGAAATGCGTGTTCGGAGTGCCAGCCGGCCAGCTCCTAGGCTTCCTGGTCTCTAAACGCGGCATCGAATGCAACCCGGTGAAGATCAAGGCCATTGAGAGAATGGCGATTCCCACCAAGCTTCGAGACATCCAGAAGTTCACCGGATGCTTGGCCTCCCTCAACCGCTTCATCAGCCGGCTCGGAGAGAAAGCTCTCCCCCTCTACCGCCTCATGAAGAAGACCACACACTTCGAGTGGAATGACCAAGCCGACCAAGCTTTTCACGAGCTGAAGAAGATGCTGGCCACACCGCCTGTCCTGGCGGCGCCGACTGAGAAAGAGCCCATGTTCCTCTACATTGCCGCAACCAGCCGGGTGGTCAGCACCATCATCATAGTCCAACGCCCAGAAGAGGGCCGAGCCCAGCCGGTCCAGAGGCCGGTGTACTATTTGAGCGAGGTACTGTCCGCCTCGAAGCAGAACTACCCACACTACCAAAAGATGTGTTATGGCGTGTACTTCACCGCCAAGAAGCTGAAGCCCCACTTTCAAGAGCATCCCATCACGGTCGTATGCACCGCCCCGCTGGCCGAGATCATAGGCAGCCGGGATGCATCTGGCCGGGTGGAGAAATGGGCCATCGAGCTGGCCCCTTACACGATCTTCTACCAGCCCCGCACCGCCATCAAGTCCCAAGCACTGGCCGACTTCCTCATCGACAGGGCCGAGACCCAGTACCTGCCGCCGGCTCCTGACTCCACTCATTGGCGCATGCACTTCGACGGGTACAAGATGCGCACCGGCTTGGGAGCCGGCGTCGTCCTTACCTCTCCCAAAGGCGACAAGCTCAGATACACGCTGCAGATTCACTTTGCTGCCTCCAACAATGTAGCCGAGTATGAGGCGCTCATACACGGGCTCCGGCTTGCCAAAGAACTCAGCATTCGCCGGATCCGATGTTATGGCGACTCAGACTTGGTGGTCCAACAATCATCCGGCGACTGGGATGCCAAGGACACAAATATGGCAAGCTACCGCTTCCTTGTTCAGCAAATCAGTGGGTACTTTGAAGGATGCGAGTTCCTCCACGTACCGCGAGCCGACAACGAGCCGACCGATGCCCTGGCTCGAATAGGCTCAACTCGGCAAGCAATACCAACCGATGTCTCTCTACAACGCCTCCTCAAGCTGTCCATCAAGCCGTCTCCAGAGTCCGATTCCATCTTCGTGTCGCCTGACCCCGACGCGGCCGGGTCCGGCTCGAAGAACC
This sequence comes from Triticum monococcum, assembly GCA_034509565.1. Taxonomy (NCBI): domain Eukaryota; kingdom Viridiplantae; phylum Streptophyta; class Magnoliopsida; order Poales; family Poaceae; genus Triticum; species Triticum monococcum. Next base: position 707,714,739 of record CM067847.1, read on the forward strand.
AAGAAGGTGACCCGGGGACTTCAACAGTCGGCCCGGGGACTTCAGTAGCCAGCTCAGGGACTCCCGCGGTTACGCCCGACCCGGGGACTGCCACACCCGTCTCGGGGACTGCGGTAGTCGGCCCAAGGACTGCACCAACACAACAACCGGCGGCCGACTCCAGCATTTCACCACCCAGCCCGCCCGCCCTGGTCGCAGTAGCCACATTGGCAATAGAAGAAGTCACAGCTCCATCATGGGCTCAGTCCATCCTCAACTTCCTAATAAACCAAGATCTGCTGGCTGACAAAACAGAGGCAAGACAAGTCCAACGCCGAGCCGGAGCATACACAATCGTCAATAGAGAGCTCGTCAAGCGCAGTGTCACTGGAGTCCTCTAGCGATGCATCGAGCAAGAGAAGGGCATTGCAATCCTTAGAGACATCCACCAAGGAGAATGCGGCCACCATGCGGCCTCAAGATCACTCGTCACCAAAGCCTTCCGCCATGGTTTCTTTTGGCCGACTGCTTTGGATGACGCCAAAGAGTTGGTTAAACATTGCAAAGGGTGCCAACTCTTCAGCTCCAAGCAACACATGCCGGCTTCAGCACTCAAGACCATTCCCCTCACTTGGCGCTTCGCCGTTTGGGGACTGTACATGGTGGGCCCATTCAAGACGGCGTGCGGCGGCATGACACATTTGCTCATCACCGTGGACAAATTCACCAAGTGGATTGAGGCAAAGCCGATCAAGAAGCTGAATGGGCCGACTGCCGTGACATTCATTGCATATATAACAACTCGGTACGGCGTGCCACACAGCATCATCACCAACAATGGCACGAATTTTGCCAAGGGAGCCTTAGCACGTTTCTGCGCAACGCAAGGTATCCGGCTGGACTTAGCGTCCGTTGCCCACCCGCAGTCAAACGGCCAGGTCGAGCGAGCCAACAGCCTCATCCTTTCCGGCATCAAGCCCCGACTGGTCGTACCACTGGAGCGTTCAGTCGGCTGTTGGCTCGATGAGCTGCCGGCTGTCCTCTGGAGTCTGCGCACTACTCCAAACAAGTCAACCGGCTTCACTCCTTTCTTCCTCATGTATGGTGCCGAGGCGGTCATCCCAACCGACATCGAGTTCGACTCACCTCGAGTAGCCATGTACACGGAGGCGGAGGCCAAGGAGGCACGAGAAGACGGCGTTGACCTGCTGGAAGAGGGCCGGCTGTTAGCCCTCAGCCAGTCCGCCATCTATCAGTAGGGCCTGCGCTGCTACGACAGCCGGAAGGTCAAGCCAAGATCTTTCCAAGAGGGCGATCTTGTGCTTCGGCTGATCCAGTGAACAGCCGGCCAGCACAAGCTCTCGGCCCCTTGGGAGGGCCCTTTCGTCATCAGCAGAGCTTTAGGAAACGACTCCTACTACCTAATCGACACACAGAAGCCCAAGGCACGCAAGAGAGGCGACTCCGGCAAGGAGTCGGAATGACCATGGAACGCCAACCTCCTCCGAAGATTTTACAGTTGAAACGCAGTATGTATCACGCTAACTTTTGTACTAAGTACGAGACAATAGGCCCCCCGAGGAGAGCTCGGGGACTGCCATCTTTTATCTATGAATGAAGAGTATCATGCTTATGACCTTGTCATTTCATTTACTTGTTCCGTCCGGCGCCGGGTTCGATTAGTCGGCCCGGGGACTGGCCGACTGGAGTTATATTAGAAGTCCTACGCGCGGTCAGACAAGTAGTGTGCCGACACCCAAGCTTAAATCTTGCCAAAAGTCGCAGTTCGAAGAACCGGCTGTCCGGCTGGCAAGAGTTAAAGGCAGGAAAGGATGCCCACACGAAAAATGGCTAGGGACTAACGGACTAATATAACGAAAGCCGGTTTGCCTCCTACTACCGACCGACTACCAGAGTAGCCGGCCGGCCGGCTTCCATTCCCTTCACTTCAATCCAAGAAAGCTCGAGTACTTGCCTCCCCAAAAGGGGAAGGCGGCAAAGGAAAAAGCCTAAGGATAAAAAGCATATGTGAAGGGAAACTAGACATACACACGATAATATTTACATAAAAGACCTCCAAGAGGCCAGCATTCAACATAGTTTGGATACACCCCCAGTGGGTGGAACTGCGAAAGCTTAATAAAATTGTTCAGAAGGCAACAAACAGGAAAAAACAAGGACGACAGATTAAGCCGGCGGAGCGGCTGACGAGCCGGGCAGGTCGGTGGAGACGGCAGTGTCGGCTGGAGGAGTGGCCGGCTGGCGAACCTCAGCATGATCACCGCCTCCCGCAGAAGGCGCACTTGCGCGCGCCTCGTTGCTGGAGGCACGGTCAGGCGGAGGCTGGCCGGCTGTTCCACCGGCCGGCTCGATGTCTTCGCCTTCCTCTTCTTCGTCGTCCTCGCCTTCGTCGCTGGAGGCGATCCCTCTACTGAGTCCTCACCCGCCGCCGGGTTCAGCCTGAACCACTCCTCCGGCTGTGCAACACCATCATCATTTATTTCAGGTGCAAAGACGCTGATGTCGGTGCACTCGGCGATCATCGAAGCGCGCTGAGCAATAGCCGGCCGCACCTCCTCCAGCTCTGCGTCGGCCTCCAGCCGCCAGGTGCGTAGCTGGTCCAGGTTCAGCCCCGGATACCAAGCTCGGACAAACTCCAACGCCCGCCCAGCTCCAAGCCGGGCCGCCGACGCCTTCCAAGCTTCGAAGCGACCAACCGCAACCTCCAGCCAGTCGAAAGTCCGGCTCGGTGTGCGGGGAATCGTCTCGCTGGGCCAGAGGGCGGCCAACACCTGCGCTCCGGCGTGCTGGAGGCGGCGGAGCATACGATGAGCCGGCTACAGCCGCGCTTGGACCGGCAAGAGCTGCTCCTCAAGCATCCGATTCACGTCCGACGCGATGTCGGCCCCCGCCTGACGGCGCGCTTCGCGATGGGCCTCGATAGTTTGGGCGGCGAAGACGGAGTAGCCGGGAAAGTAGTCTGCACAGAGAATAAAAAGCAGCACAAGTCAGAACAAAAATCAGGCGGCAAGGGGCAGGCAAGGAGCGAGGAAGGCGGCTTACCGTTGATCAAGTCCTCAATACGGCCGAAGCCTTCATCCAGCGCTTGCCTGGTCTCAGCCCAGCCCGCCGCCTCAGTCTCGAACTCGGCCTTCAGGGCGGCTTCGCTGTCCTGCGCTTCCTTCAGGGTTGCCTTGTGGCTCTCCTCCTGGTCAGCCAGCTTCTTGGCCAGGCGGTCACGCTCCAGGACCAAGGCGGCATGCTCGGTTTCCTTGACGCGAAGGGCAACCTGCGCCTCGCTGAGCTGCTCCCTCAAGTCGGCATTGGACCCTGCAAGCACGAAAGACAAAAGAAAAACCAATGAGGAAGAAGTCGTTAGGGAAGATCCGACCCGACTGCTGTAGGATCGAAAGTATGTCTAGAGGGGGGGTGATTAGACTACTTGACCAACTAAAAGCTTAGCCTTTTCCCAATTTTAGTTCTTGGTAGATTTTAGCTATCTTAGAGCAAGTCAAGAAATCATCACACAATTCAAGCAAGCATGCAAAGAGTTTATTGGCAGCGGAAAGTAAAGCATGCAACTTGCAAGAATGTAAAGGGAAGGGTTTGGAGGATTCAAACGCAATTGGAGACACGGATGTTTTCCCGTGGTTCGGATAGGTGGTGCTATCCTACATCCACGTTGATGGAGACTTCAACCCACGGAGGGTAACGGTTGCGCGAGTCCACGGAGGGCTCCACCCACGAAGGGTCCACGAAGAAGCAACCTTGTTTATTCCACCATGGCCATCGTCCACGAAGGACTTGCCTCACTAGCGGTAGATCTTCACGAAGTAGGCGATCTCCTTGCCCTTACAAACTCCTTGGTTCAAGTCCACAATCTTGTCGGAGGCTCCCAAGTGACACCTAGCCAATCTAGGAGACACCACTCTCCAAGAAGTAACAAATGGTGTGTTGATGATGAACTCCTTGCTCTTGTGCTTCAAATGATAGTCTCCCAAACACTCAACTCTCTCTCATAGGATTTGGATCTTGTGGAAAGAAGATTTGAGTGGAAAACAACTTGGGGAAGGCTAGAGATCAAGATTCATATGGTAGGAGTGGAATATCTTGGTCTCAACACATGAGTAGGTGGTTCTTTCTGAGAACATATGAGTAGGAATGGTGTATGTGTTCTGATGGCTCTCTCATCGAATGAAGAGGAGGTAGAGGGGTATTTATAGCCTCCACACAAAATCCAACCGTTACACACAATCTACCAATCTCGGTGGGACCGAATCAGAAAACTCGGTCTCACCGAAATAGTAAACCTAGTGACCGTTAGGAATTTCGATGGGACTGAGATGCAACTCGGTAGGACCGATTCGGTTAGGGTTTGGGCATAACGTAATCTCGGTGAGACCGATCGCACAAACTCGGTGAGACCGAGTTCGGCAATTAGCTAACCAGAGAGTTGGTCAGGCAAACTCGGTGGGACCGACTTGCTCTTTCGGTGAGACCGAAAAGTTACAAGAAGGAAACAGAGAGTTTGCATTGCATTCTCGGTGGGACCAATTCGCTCTTTCGGTGACACCAAAAAGTTACGAAAGGGAAACAGAGAGTTTGCAACCCCATCTCGGTGTGACCGAGATCCTTATCGGTAGGACCGAATTGCTAGGGTTTGGCAGTGGCAAATGACAAGTGAAACTCGGTGGCGCCGGATTGACAGAATCGGTATGACCGAGTTTGGCTTAGGGTTTAGGTCATTTGTGGATATGGAAAGGTGGTTGAGGATTTTGGAGCATATCACTAAGCACATAAAGCAAGAGGCTCATTAAGCAACACCTCATCCCTCCTTGATAGTATTGGCTTTTCCTAAAGACTCAATGTGATCTTGGATCACTAAAATATAAAATGAAGAGTCTTGAACTTTTGAGCTTGAGCCAATTCTTTGTCCTTAGCATTTTGAGGGTTCCATTTTCACATCCATGCCATGCCAATGATTGAGCTTTCCTAAAATAATCATCTTGGAATAGCATTAGCTCAATGAGCTATATGTTGTTATGAATTACCAAAACCACCTAGGGATAGTTGCACTTTCAACTGCTCAGCAGTCGGCCCGAATCTCGGGGACTACACCCAGTGGGTGCGCTGACGCGCCCCCACAGGAGATGAACGAAAACAAGGACACACTCTGGCTGTTGACCAGGTCTTCGGTTCTCCGGCCCAGCTCCTGAGCCTGGGAGTTGAAGGCGGCAGCATGGAGGTTATGATACTCCTGAAAGGACAGACAGGAGGCGATTATAAGATGGTTGTCAGGACCTAGTAAGTTCCAAGCCGCCTACGCAGCAGCCGACTCGGAACTCGGGGACTACACCCAGTGGGTGCGCTGACGCGCCCCCACGGAAGAAATCAAGAAAACAAAACAAACAAGGCCGGTTCCTGCTGCCGGCTCACCCCCGGCTGGCTGCTCTGGCGCCGCGGCAGATTGGCCGCCTTGGCCCGCTCCGGTCGACGCCGTCTGCGGCGTTCCTTCCACGAAGGCCACTTGGACCTCCCTCCTCTCCATCGCCGGTGGCTCTTGGTCGACTTCCTCCGACGGGGGCACTGGGATGTTGGGGGCCACGGCGTAGAGGGGAATGGCGAGCAGCGGAGGCTGGTTGTGCGAAGCCTCCGCCTTTGTCTCCGCGGCTGCCGCCTCTGCCCGGGCCTTGGCTGCCGCATCAGCCTGCTCCTTCGCCGCTTGGGCGGCCGTTCGCTCCGCCGCCTCCCGCTCCTCCTGCGCTTCATGTGCATTCCGCTCCGTGGTCTCCCTGAGGTCGGCGCGGGGGTCCACGCGGCGGGAGCCTGAAGACCCTCCAATCGGCCCGACTATGGAGCCGCCCGGACCCCGCTCAAGGGAAAGCGGCACCCTGTCTGGCGAGCAAAGAAAGGTTTAGAAGAGTTTTCAATCGAAGAGAACAACAAAAATATGTGTCCAGGCATTCGACGACTTACGCTGAGATCGCCTGCGGCTGCTTCACCGCCTTGCGGAAGCGGGCCGCCTTCGCGGCCGCCTCATCTCGCTTGGTCGCCGCTGTGGAAGCCTTGGACTTCTTCGGCCGGCTGCCGACGAGGATCGATGCGGCCTGGCGCTTTTGGGCGCCGCCGCCAGCAGCCGACGCGGCGAACGAGCTCGCGCCTTGATGATCAGGCGCCGGCTGGCGGCGCAAGGCGACTTCGACCTTGGCATCATCCGGCCAGTCCTCGAAGCCGGCCGTGAGCCCCGCGCCTCCGGGCTCGTCGCTTTCCCCCATGATGGCGTCTTCCATGGCGGCCGCTCCCAAGTCCGGGTCATCGACGTCGTCTACCGTGCGGTCGGGGAGGAGCTGGCGCTCTACCCCTATGCCCCCGGTTGTCGGCGGAAGAAGAGGGTTCTGCCAAGGGAGAACCAGCCAATCAGAAGCCGGCTATCATAAGGCCGGCTGCAAAAAGAAGAAAAGAGGAAAAACTTACTGTCGGCGGAGGGTTGGCGCGGGAATACGGACTCTTGCCGTATTGCCAATCTTCGGTGAGCTTACAGTTGGAGATGTAGTTCACCATGTAGGATACCTCCGCATGAGGCATCTCCCTGGTGCTCAGCCGACACGGGTCGAAGCGGCCGCTCATTTGGCAGATTGTGTGCGGCCGGCCTTGGAGCGGAAGAACCCAGCGCTCCATGAAGGCGGCCACCAAGTCGGCTCCGGTCAGGCCTTCCGCCTGGATCATCACCCGGAGCCGGGCGACGGCTGCGTTCCCGGCCTGATACAGCGACTTGGCCCGGTAGCTCCACGAGGGTTGCCTCCCAGCCGGCGGGCCAGTTACGTAAGCCGGCAGGTTGACGTAGTCGCCTTGCTGGGCGATGTTCTTGACATAGAAGTAAGACTTCTGCCATAGCTTCACCGACTGGATCAGCGGGATAGGCGGGAAGGGATTGTTCTCCCCCATACGCCTCATGGTGATGAAGGCTCCGCAGGGAGCGGGCACGCCCGAGACGATGGTGCCGAGCTTGTTCTGGAAGAACTCCCCCCGAGGAAGCCCTCGCAGAGGGTGACGAAGGTCGACAACAGCATCACCACATTGGGCATTAGGTGATGCGGCTGGAGGTGGTAGAACTCGAGGAAGGCCCGAAGAAATCCGCTCGCCGGGAGGCCGAAGCCGCGCAGGCAGTGCGAGCGGAAGATCACCCGCTCGCCTTCCTCCGGCGCCGGCGAGATCTCCCTCTCCGGCGCCCGACGAACCCGCATGAGGTTCTCGCCCGGCAGGCGTCGCGTCCGACGGAGGAACTCGACGTGATCCTCATGGACATTGGAGCCGTCCCACGAGCTCGACAGCGCCATGGGGGCGATGCGACGAGGAGCAAGACGAAGCGACGGAGAAACGGCGCGGCGGTGGGTGCTGCAGCAGCAGAAGGAAGGAGAAATAGGGGGTGGAGCGAGGAAGAGCGCGAGAGCCTCTGCCGCTCCCCCTCCTCCCCCTACTTATAGGCTCGTGCAGCGGAGCCGAGGAGGCGCAGCGTGGGGGAGCGTGGGGATCAACTGCGCCCACTCCCCCACGTACCGCGATTATTGCGCCCTAATGGCGTATAAAATCGCCACGGGAAGGCGAGCGGTCTGCATGGGCCGCAGAAGATCCGCGCCCGGGCCGAGGCCTAGGAGTGGCGGGCCCGGGCCTGCAGCAGCGTCTCGTCGCGCGCGTGAACTGGCAGGGTTTCACTGCCACATGGCCCGCGGGAAGGCCTGCGGTTAGCTCGCGGGTCGACCGCGTTCCCGCCTACAAGAAACGGAGCTCTCCAAAGTCGGCGCACACCAGCAAAGCCGGATCCTCAGGATAGGAAGCTGACCAAGCTTCTCGTCCCTTTGTCAGCCTCGCCATTAAATGGACTACTGTCGGAGTAAATAGCCATGGGTAGCCTAGCCGGCTTCCCCTGGCCCTTCTGAAAAAATTACGAGCCCTTCCGGCTCTCAAGAATCCAAGACGTGGGGCCGCCTTCCCCTTGCCGGCTGTCTCCCAGGCCGGCTATCGGAAGGCGGCCCGACTTTAGCCCTCGTGAAGAAAGCCACGGGAGGGCTGGCTTCGAGAAGCCGGCCGCGAGAAGGCCGACTCCAAGAAGCCGACTCCCACAAAGTGGTCAAGACCGTACCCTCAAAGTTTGCATCCATTTAACGGCGATGTGACGGGGTGTGGCTATAGTGAAGCCTGCCACCCCCGAATCCCGGAGCACGACTGGCACAGTGCGCCGTACGGGTGGCCATGACCCGTCCGGCGCGGCACTGTTGCCACGTTGACCCTGATGTCATCCACGATGGACTACCAGTATGGCCCATGGGCGTGGGCCCCTTCGGGCAGAGAGACACCCGAAGGCGGCCGTGCATCCTCCAGTTGGCCCGAGACAAAGCCGGCTCTCCATAGCCGGCATGCCACCTCCTTCGAAGGAGACGCCCCATTAAGGAGACAAGACGCGGTGAGGCTACAGTGATCACCCGCCGGACGGCGGCACTGTAGCCATGCCTACCTCGAGGAAGCCCTCGTCACCAGGATTGAGCAACAGTAACCAGCCGCCGACAAGGCCCTGAACAATGGGACCTGCCTATCGGCCAAGGAGCCGGTAGCCGGCGGGACCCACCAGCCGACAGGCCCCAGCATTCAGCGTAGAAGCCGATGAGCGTAGTCACAGACGGCTGGGCTCCGCGCCCAGCCGGATTACCATTGTACCCCTGGGGGGTAGGCCTATATAAACCCCCTGGGACACCCATGCAAAGGGTTGATCCCTGCTAGTTCTAGACACCACACAAGGAGAAGAAGAGAGCGAGTCGTGCCCTTCTTCCTGCTCTCACCAAACAGCTCTAGGAGCATCGTGTAGCTACTTGTTCATCTAGTGATCATGCGGAGACCCCGCAGAGCAGCAGTAGGGGTGTTATCTCCTCGGAAAGCCCCAAAGCTGGGTAAGATTCGCCGGCGTGCATGTCTTCGCCTCATCCCGTTTCCAGGCACCAGCGATGTTTTACTGGCTCCCACAATGATAAGCCACCCGTTGGCATATGTCGCACCTACCACCCGACAAGATGGTTGAAGGAGCCACTGAACCTCTTGATGACAACACAGTGAAACTCTAAATGAAAGCACCAATGTCGGTGTCAAAACTGGCGGATCTCGGGTAGGGGGTCCCGAACTGTGCGTCTAAGGTCGATGGTAACAGGAGACAGGGGGCACAATGTTTTACCCAGGTTCGGGCCCTCTCTGTGGAGGTAATACCCTACGTCCTGCTTGACTGATCTTGATGAATATGAGTATTACAAGAGTTGATCTACCATGAGATCGTAATGGCTAAACCCTAGAGGTCTAGCTTGTATGGCTATGATAATGTGTATCTCCTCCGGACTAAGTCCTCCGGTTTATGTAGACACCGGGAGGATCTAGGGTTACAGAAGGTCAGTTACAAAGAAAGGAATCTACATATTCTATCGCCAAGCTCGCCTTCCATGCCAAGGAGAGTCCTATCCGGACACGGGTGCAGTCTTCGGTCTTCGTATCTTCACAGCCTATCAGTCCGGCCCATGGCTAACAGGCCGGACGCTCGAGGACCCCTTAGTCCAGGACTCCCTCACCCACCGCTCTACAAACAATCCCCATTACTTGGCCTTTTGTGGTCTGGGGGCTAGATATGGTCGGACCCCTTAAAGGAGGCAGCCATAAGAAAAAATATCTGCTTGTCATGGTAGATAAGTTCACTAAGTGGATAGAGGCCAAACCGGTTAAAACAGCCAAAGCCGGACCAATGATAGATTTTATATCCGGTGTCGTGCACCGTTATTGTGTCCCACACTGCATCATAACCGACAATGGCTCCAATTTTACTGTCGATGAGGTGAAAGCCTGGTGTGGTAATCTAGGCATTAAGTTCGATTCCTCCTCCGTCTATCATTCGCAAACAAACGGTCAAGTCGAACGAGCCAATGGTCTTATCATGAGCGGCATCAAACCCAGACTAATGCGGTCTTTGAAAGAATCAGACAAGTACTGGGTTGAGGAGCTCGACTCCATACTCTGGGGGTTGCGGACCACGCCCAATCGCACTACCGGATATACACCTTTCTTCATGGTGTACGATGCAGAGGCTATGTTACCCTACGCCATTATTCATGACTCACCTCGAGTGTGCATGTACGAAGAGAGAGAGAGAGGCCAAGCTTGATTGGCAGGACAACTTAGATGCCCTGGAGCGCGACGTTGCAAAAGCCCGGTCTGCATTTTATCAATAGCAGGCCCACAGATATCAAAGCACAGAAGTGCGGGCCAAGACTTATAATGTTGGTGAGCTATTCTACGCTTGCCGGAGAAGAAAAAGGACAAACTCAAGCCCAAGTGGGAGGGTCCCTTCATCATTGACGAAGTTCTCACTGGAGGAGCGTACTGCCTGCGTGATGCATCAGACAATCGCCTAGAGCCGAACCCCTGGAACGCGGCCATACTCCGAAGATTCTATGCCTAGCGCTGAACTCTTTATTCGTCTGCTTATCCCTATTGTTTCCATTATTTTTTCTCCTCTCTTTTCGCTTTTTTAGCCTTAAAGCTTTTGTATGGCCAAAACTTGCACATATGATGTACACATCTTCAAATGTGTCCGTCCATTATACCTGGGGGCTTCTTGCACAGAAGCTTATTATTGTTATTTTTCGAGCATCAAGCTCATCACATATGCATTTTTTCCTCATATGTACCTTTTCTTCGCCATTATATGCATCGATATGACTTAAGTTTTGGCCAAGCTGGGTTGCCTGGCTCCTGTGCTTATGCCCTACGTTCCCGTTAGTTCGGCTAGGGCATAAAGGGAGCACCTCTATGATTGCTACTGCCGGGTCATCCGGATGTGTACCTCAGACTGGGTGAAGCAGAAAGCTAGTGTTCTCAAGGGAATATTCGGTCGGTGGACTAAAGAAGTTTTTACATTCCTCCCACTATGAACCCCAGATGTTACGTATATTATGATATATTCAATCACAGTTCGGACATGCACATTAACACATGTACACCCAGGGAAAGGAACCCTTAACAGAACTATTCTCTCTGGAAGATGTTTCTTACAATCACAATGTAATATAACATAGCTAGCCGGATACAACTTGTCTGTCCAAGCAACTATGACCCCTACGCCTGGTTTCCATGCATACCCCGGTCTATTTTGCCGCTCAGGTATTCGAAAACACTCCGCACCTTTGGGTCCAGAGGTCGAAGCGAAAAGGTCGGCCATGACAATCGTTTTACAATCCGGCTAGGGACAAATATGTCAAGGAAAGTATATAGTCACTTGGACTCAAAATTTTCCTTCTCTATACCGTCTAACAGGCTGTCTAGCTTACAATCCTATTGGGAATATTTGGCGGCTACTTCTACTTGGTCATATACCAAATTAACGGGAATTTCTTTCCCATCCGGCCCTAGAGGTTCAACCCGGGCCATATGATTTGGATCAAGCTTGGTATACCATTTTTACCATGGTGCAGGCCTCTCGCGCACCTTCCCAGTAGGCTGATATCTTCCATAATCGAATACGCCGCCGTGCCCCCTTTGAATAGCTCCACGAGCTCCGCCAGACCTCTTAGAGGAGAGGCGGATGGCCATAAAGCCTTGGCAACACTCCGCATTGCTTGCCGAACTCGCTCGTGCATCCGGGACAACTCTTGTAGCAGGTCGCCTTGAGATCCAGACATTTCCTCTTCGGGACGGCCAGTCAGTATACCTGCAGACATAAATTTGTCAGTGCCTACCCTCACCGAATGATAGGGAGGCAAGTTTGAAAAGCATACTAAATATGCCGCCCTGTAGCCTCCTATTCTCCTTGATGGCGTCAACTAGATGGGCTCGAACATCTTTTAGTTCTTCGCCCAGTTGGGTATGGGAATCCTGTAGCTTGTTCTTTTCCTCCCTGACCCACGTCAGCACACGCTCGCCTGCTGCATGTTGTCTTTTGGCCTCTTGTTCACTAGCCTGGGCGACCATCAATTTCTCTCTCAGTTGCTCTAGCAATTCTGTCACTAGAAACACAATAGTATTAATATAAATGGTATATGATTATACTTTCTTCTGATGGGGAGAAGCATTACTAGGTGGTGCCTCCTTGGATTTTTCCAATTCAGAGGTAGTCGCAGTTAGCTGAGTCTGAAACTTTTGCAGCTCTTGAGACAGCAGGCTATTCTTCTCCATAAGCGCCTGATTATACTATGATCCTTAAATCAGTTGTATCAACTGCTTTAAGTCTCGGGGGCTACTGGTATATGATTATTAAATATACACTTACCTGCATATCTTTTAGATGCTGGTCCATGGCTCTGGCAAGTCCATCCCGAGCAGCTCGGATGTATGCATCAGCCGAGCAGAAGGCATCGAATGCCTCCTTTGAAAAGCTGGAGTCACGGAGAACGACCCTCCGACGATGATGATTCATGGCGCTCTCCATTTCAGAGTTCGTACCAGACATATTGTCTGAATCCTCTGAGGAAGGACGGTCTGGCGCCACTCCCATGTCAGCCCCTGTCCTTAGGGCAGGGTCTGGAACCTGACTAGTGGAGGCACGACCGGCAGGATCCCGGGACATAGTCCGGCGGACGCTTTTCCTGATAAAATGTGGCGGATGATGTCACGATTTGATGTGGCGACCAGGACACATATTTAAAAAAGAAAGCCTTACCTCTTTGATGAAGGTTCTGCCATATTATCGTTTGCCTTTCTCTTTGAAGATGTGCTCGGCGCGGGCACCGCTCTCCTCGGAGATGCTTCTGGTGCGTGTTGTGGCGTCGAGCGCCTCCCCTTTGGAGCACGAAATAGCGCGGTGGGTGAGGCATAATAAGGAAGCTCTTTCGAAGAAGGTGTCTATTAAATAACTTACATGTGAAGCAGGGTGGAGGACGGGATAATCGGCGATGATGGGTGTACCATCATAGCTCGCCTGGTAGAATACTCCATTCCCAAGCTCCACAAATATGTCCGGATCTTCTTCGAATCCGGGGTCAAGGTCCCGATTATGATCCTTCGGCTGGGGGGCGGGGCTATTGATCACCTCGATAGCCTTCCGCCAATCCTGTTGCGAGTGGATAGGTTACTATCGATTAAAAAGGATTCAGGGAGAGGATTGAGTAAAATGGTGGGATTGGAACTTACCCAGCTAGGAGGATTATACATGGAAAATCCATCTCGACATTGGAGACGAGTGAAATCCTCCTTCTCACCTTTGTATAGTTTGGCCAATATTTTGGCCAAAGCAGCGGGGGTTTTCGGACTCTTCCGACCGCAGTGTGAGGCGTCATCTTCCCCATTATAGTGCCACATGGGAAGCCCTCTGTATTGGAGTGGTTGGACCCCCCGCACTATAGAAATCGCCATTACCTCAATTATTGATAATCCGGATTGGGCGAGTGTCTTAATCTTGCCCATCAACTGACTGACTTCCGTGCTATCCTCCTCCTCGAGGCTCCGAGGACGCCAGTTGTGGCATTTCTTCAACGGAGCGCTTGAAAATTCGGGGAGACCCATTCGGACTGGGTCACGAAGAGCGACGTCGTCAATATAGAACCATTCGGAAGGCCACTCTTTGGATGCCTTCTTCGGCGTGCCATACAGGTATCCGGTCCCGGCGGTGCGCCATACCTCGGCTCCTCCCACTTTGAATATTTTCCCCCTTGGTTACGAGGGACGAGGCAGAACAGTTTCCTCCATAATTCAAAATGGGCCTCACAACCCAGGAATAGCTCACAAAGAGCAACATAACCCGCAATGTGCAGGATGGAGGCAGGAGTAAAATTGTGCAGTTGGAGGCCATAATACTCCAGAAGTCCTCGGAGGAATGGGTGGATTGGAAATCTGACACCTCTTAGCAAGTAGGGAACGTAGCACACTCATTACCCTGGATGGATTGGGGAAATTCTTCTCCTGAACCCCGCCGTTGAAGGACGTCGATCTTGCTCGGACGGGGACTAGATCCACAGGAGGAAGAAAGCCCTGTTTTTGCAGCTTCATCAGCTGACCGTGAGATACGGAACATCTCTCCCAATCACCTTTTTCAGAGCCGCGGGGACGAGAGGAAGAGCTGGGAGCGCTAGCCATGTTGGAGTGGTTCCTCCTAGCGAGCTCTGAGGATTTTTTCGCAGGGTGTGGAATGGATCTGAGATCTAATCTCTTTAAATAGGCGCCTTTCTTGTATGGTCGGGGTGATATGTGCAAAAATACCCCGACCTCTCGTATTCGCTCGACACGTGGAAGCTTAAGTCAGGAAGGCGTGGAAGCCGATGGGCGCGACATTAAATGGAAAGCCGAATACTTCTCTTTAAGTCAGGGACTTTGAAGTAATCGGAGGAGGAACCCGTCTTGCAATGCCGAAGACAATCTGCGCGCCAGAGACATCGTCATTGAAAGACTGGTTACGGGCGTCCGGCTTGTTGGCATGGGCCGGGCTAATGGGCTGTGAAGGTACAAGACCGAAGACTCTCTCCCGCGTTCGGATGGGACTCTCTTTGGCATGGAAGGCAAGTTTGGCGCCTGGGTAGGAAGATTGCTTTCTCTGTAACTGACTTTGTATAACCGTTGTCCCCTCCGGTGTCTATATACACCGGAGGGTTGAGTCCGTAGAGGCAGAGACAATCATAATCATATAGTCTATACTTCTAGGGTTTAGCCATTACGATCTCGAGGTAGATCAACTCTTGTGCTACTCATATTCATCAAGATCAATCAAGCAGGAAGTAGGGTATTACCGCCGTAGAGAGGGCCCGAACTTGGGTAAACATCGTGTCCCCTGTCTCCTGTTACCATCGACCCTAGACGCATAGTTCGGGACTCCCTACCCAAGATCCGTCGGTTTTGACACTGACAACGCATGCCTCCGTAGCTGGTTGTCGGTGTCAAAACCAGCAGATCTCGGGGTAGGGGGTCCCGAGCTATGGATTCTCAGATCAATGGTAACAGGAATGAAGGAGATAACATTTTACCTAGGTTCGGGCCCACTTGATGGAGGTAAAACCCTACGTCATGCTCTTGTTTATATTGATGGAGTATCAAGTACAGAGTCGATCTACCTCGAGATCATGTGTTGTGGTCTAAACCCTAGGGGTATGATGATTGATGTCATAATGATCTAGCCTATCCCTATCGACTAGCCCGGCCTCGGCTTATATAATGTACCAGAGGCCTAGGATAACAAGAGTCCTAGTCGAATACGTCGGTGGAGAGGAGTCCTTGTCTTGATCACCAAGTCTTGTGGAATCTTCCTCGTGTATGCATCGGCTATCCGAACAGGCCCATGAGTAAGCGGCCATGGGGGTCCTCGACCCAAAGCAACTGATCAGGAGGTGATGTGGTGAGTACCCCCTAGTACAGGACACCATCAGTAGCCCCCTGAACTGGTCTTCAAGTTGGGGACGCTCCTTGGTTCTTCCGAACTATTCTTCGTCTTCGGTCGTTGGTCTTGAAAACTGGTTCAACAAATCTCCCCATCTTCTATCTTGAGGATTGCCGAGCTAAATCTGGAGATCTCACACGTCGGGTATCCGAGGAGCCCTTTAAGTCTTCGACCTTTATCAATGGCTTGTTATTTTTATGCCACACCTAGGGTTTGAAGTATTTGTCGTGCGGCAGTGTCCTCTTGCATCCGAGCTCCAATGCCGGACTGCATTTGCGGTATCTTTTTGGAGCCGAGCACCAACGCCAGACCGCTTCCGAGCTCCAACACCAGATTGTATCCGAGCTCCAACGCCGGACTATATCCGAAGGGTCTTGTTATAGTCGCGTCCCAATGGCAGACTGCGTCCGAGCTCCAGCACCGAACCGTATCCGAGGTGTTATAGATCACCTTGGTTCGAAAAAGTTGAAGGACATTAGCCGAGCTTAATGCCGGAAATGCCCTCTATGGAGCAAGCCACTTGCATCTGAGCTATATCCCGAAATGCTTTCGAGGTGGTTCAGCACCTCGGTCATGGGCTAATTGTTTGCGGATTTTATTTCCAATGCGTGTAAATTTATTTGCTGTCAATATGTATAACTGGTAGCCCTCAAGGTGGGTGTCAGTCTAAAACCTGAGATGCACCTGAAGGAAAACCTGAAACCGTTGATCCTAGTAGCCCCTGAGACTTAGGTTGACTCGCGAAATCGGCCTGAGGATCAACTCCTAGCTCGGCAGCATACGTGGGAATAGAATCATAGTGTAATATATTAGAGGTAATAGTGATCGGCGGACGGGCCCCTGAGTGAGGGTCGTGAGAAGTCACCGTGATATATCAGCTTGATGCCGGATAAGTCCCATATGGTACTTATTGTCATCCGAGGACGCGCTTGTCCATAGTTCAGTTATGCCGAACAATGAGCACTTTGAATTTTCAGCATTGAATAGGCAATGCAATAGCCCCCGAGCCACTGACCGGGTGGCAACACCAGATCAGGGGATCGATGTGCCCTTTTAATATTTATAAATAATGAGCGCAAAGCCCAGTAGCCCCCGAGCCTTAATGTGGGCACGAGTGGCTGAATTAAGGATCGATATCCATTAGATAGAAAAAATTTGTTGTGTTTAACACAAACTTCTTGGAAAGAGAATAAAGATCTCATAAAGGAGATAGAGCTAACGAAAGCTGAGCTCGCCAAGATCGGCCTCAAGGGACTTAATAGATAGGAAATCAATGCCAATAAGGAACTATGAGAGCGTTATGTCAGCTGCTCGATTGTCTCAAAGAGACTGTGCCATTGACTCTTTAAAGATTTCCTGCAAAAAAATTGTTTTTTGCTCACAATGAATGTGTAATGATTCTATGTACCCAAGTACTTTACATCATTAATGCTTGGATCCGCATTGTACAAAACTTTGTTGACCGACCATTGGCTTCAACCTCCTCGGCCAGTAGCCAGGGAGTGTTTGTCCCACTTTATAAAGCCTTCATGAGGGCAAAGATTTACGACAAACAAGGTAATCCGACCATACGGTTTTACAAACAAAGGTACACAGAGAGATATGTTATATTACGTTTTAACATAAGAAACATCTTCCGAAGAAAATAGTCCCGCTATCGGTTCCTTTCTTTGGGTTGTCATGCTGATCATGATCATAAAACCTCACCTCCAATCAATGTGGGGGGAAATATTGAGGATTTAGTTCGGGGAAAGTTCCCGAACTCTGTAGTATTAATGAACCAAAATTTTCACTTCCGTCGTTGCCGACCAATTATATCCTTTAAGATCGCTAGCTTTCGGCTTCACCCAGTCTGAGGTACTAACTCGGATGACCCGGTAGTAACAATCACAGAGGTGCTCCCTTTACCGCCTAGCCAAACAATCGGGAACGTAGGGGTAAGCACAGGAGCCAGGCAACCCAGCTTGGCCAAAATCTTAAGTCAAATTGATGCATATTTATGGCTTTATAACGATGATTGCAGAAGGCATCCCTCGTATATGAAATACAAACGCCGATGATATGTTTATTTTGACTCTATTGCGACCGTTTATCAGTTGAAAGTGGCCCATCGTCGGCTTCCACCCCCTTGTAGATGCTACGCAGGGTGTTTTTGCAATAACAAAATAACCCTTAGCCGACGTCTCGGTGCCCAAAGACGGTTGTGTTAGAGGAAACGAGGCAATCAGATATGTGGGCTTTATAACTTTCACGTAGTCATAGGAGCATTAAATTAGGGAGGCTAGTTACGAGTCCCCGGTTAGTTGTTCGGTGACAGCCGAGGTCAAGCTGTAAACACTTCGGACAATATTATGATCGACCCGTCATTTAACACGGGGTGGCCTCTATCAATCTTATAGGTTAATACAGTCATCAGATCGCTCACCAGTTCACGCTTATTGTGACAGTCCGTTTTCGGATTTCTCCACTGAGGCGCTTAACCATGCGTGCTGGAAGCACAATCGTAGTGGTTCCCCCTTTGCACACCTAGCCGAATAAAGCGGAACGTAGGAGGCAAGCACATGAGCTGGGCAACCCAACTATTGACCGAAGACACAATTCGAAATTGATGCATATATAGCAATATCCGAGAGTGTTATTGCCGAATCTCTAAAGGTGTTCGGCGTTGCACTGCCAGACTTATGCTGGAAACACACAAATAGTTTAAAAGTGCCATAGGCTTGGAAAACCTAAAAACTTCAGTAAAAACTTTACGCCTGAACTAAATCGAGTCATTTGGTGCCAATCCGAAAATTGGTCTTTTAAAAAAAGTGTGCTTCTGTCGTGCTTTAACATGACACATCCGATCTCAAGACTTCAAGCGGGTCAGCCTACGGCTTCAAGCTCCTTATCCGGAAGGCGAAGTGCTTCTCCGAGGCCAGTTTAGCAAATTAAACTCGAGCGGCTTTAAAGAGAAGCCAGGCTATCTGGCTATTTACGATACACTCGAGTCGAAAAAGGAGCGGTAGAAAAAGACTTTGCAACGACCAATAAGAAAACACATTTACTATAAAACGGCTCATGTAAATTTTAAGAGCCCCTAGTTAACATGGATAAAGGAAGTTTCCTTTAACGAACAATGTATGTGAGCAAGATCGAACCAAACACAAGTTAAAAATTTAAGACTTTGAGCATGAAAGCGACTTAGCTAGTTAATGTGTTCGGCATTGATGACGTGGTACAAGCTTGATGCGGGACAAGGTTCCATCCCCCAAGCCGGTCCCGAGATGGTGGAGCAAAGAGCTCGGCACTCCGGAGTGGTGACATAGCACGGCCAATGCAGGCCGACAGAGTGATGCCGAAGTCCCCAGCGTGGTTTAATGAAATGAGGACGAAGGCCCTAGTCCAGCCCTGGTGACGTGGTATGTCTGTACACCGAGGTGACAACACTGCCCGGCTCAGATCAGTTACCTATGCATAGGAAATAATGCAAACTCGAGATAATAGTAATAATAATAAATTAAATTTTTTGTTGGATAATTAATAATTTATGCAATATGAGTAATAAAAGAAATATGGCATGTGTGCCGAACACTCGATGAGGTAGAGATCCCTCAGCGATGCCGAAGTCCCGAGGCAACCGAACATGTCGGTATGGCAATTCGACCAACAAAGTGATCATGCTAGCTGATTTAGGCCGATTGGGACGACGACGTCGGCTTGCCGAAGTGAACGCATGACGCAGTCGAAGTTAATTACCCACACAAGTAAAATAGTGCAGTCCAACAATAATAATATAAATATATAAAAATCCTCGTGTAATTAATTTACGCAAAATAATTTATTTAAAGATATGTGGCCTGACGCCGAAGTCAATGTCGATGCAGGGCATCGGCGTGATGCGGTAAAGGCGTGGCAAAGCCGAACCACCATGCCACCGTCGTTAATGCGGCCACCATTTGATAGACCTGTGTACAAATGATGTGACAAACCAGAGTAATAATTCCTTTGGAAAATAAACCCAAACAAGCAAAAAAGTAGTAGGATTGATAGCACCTGGTTTATTTGTTGTAGCATTCCGAAGAAAGGTGACTCCCAAAATTGGGACTCGATCCGCACACCCATTGCCTGATGGGCGGTAAAGCGACGGCATGGCGATGCTGGCAAAGGTTGGCTCGCCGAGGCAAAGCCCTCGGTCCAGCTAACATGACGAAGCTGGTCGGCTGGTCACGCCAAAGTCATCGGGGTATGTTGATGAAGAAATAGCAAAGTCCCCGGTCCAGCTGAGGTGTCGAAGCCTCCATGTCAGCCGATCAGTCGAAGCATGTCGGCTGGTCACGCCGAAGTCACCATACTAGGTTTGATGAAGATACGGTGAAGCCTCCGGTCCAGCCGAGGTGACGGAGCAGGCTAGTAAGGAGATGTTGCGGCTGCCGTGTCAGCCG
This sequence comes from Triticum monococcum, assembly GCA_034509565.1. Lineage (NCBI taxonomy): Eukaryota > Viridiplantae > Streptophyta > Magnoliopsida > Poales > Poaceae > Triticum > Triticum monococcum. Next base: position 707,734,530 of record CM067847.1, read on the forward strand.
AGGTTCTGAAATAGTTTGGCGTGATGGACATCGGCTTGAAGAAGAAACTGTGCGGGCATGCCGACGTAGGTCGTAACTTGTGACGAGGTCAATGCCGGCTTGATGAAGTGACCATGCGATGATGGCGGTGTGCCCGCTCTGTGTGATCCGTGGGGTGGCGATGTTGGTGATGATTTATCCTTTGCGATTCCAAACACTGGTTCGGCTCACCAAGATGATGATCCGAAGAAGTTGAGCTCGGCTCAACAAAGCGACGATGTGTCTCGTGCAGGGTCGGCAGCCATGAAGCAATATTACCGGACTGGTTTGACACCACCGTGACAATGAAGATTACCTTCGAAAAAGAGCAAAATTTGTGAGCATGTGTTTGGAAGCAAAACACAATACCCTAGAAAGAGATTCTTCTAAAAAGGTTGTCCAATATCTCGTTCATGAAAAGAGATGAACTCAGGTCAGATTCGTACTCGTGCAGAAAATAGATTCGAAAATTGATGCACTAATGGGAAGGTTCCCGGAGTTTGAACGGTCGGATCGAGCTGAAATTTTGAGAGGTCGTAGATATGGAAATTCCGCAACAGATGAATGGTAGGATCTTCCAAATAACTGCCGAGATGGGCTCTGGAGACCACGCCCTAAACTTGTCCCGATTCCCGTCCAGACTCGACAGGGCTCCGGTATATTGGAGATTGCTCCATTGGAACGCGACGAAATTTTACAGGGTTGTTATAGACTCAATTCCGCACAATTCCATCAAAGGAATCGTCAAAGCGATGCTCGAGGAGGTGGTTGCAGCAGATACAAGTTTGCTGTCCGGAAAAGAACAACACGGTCGCCCGAGGGCAATGTTGACGTTGAGCCCCGAGCTCCAAGGATGATTCCTCCATGATGATGATAGAGACCGGAGTTGATGTTTGATGAAGGCCTCATCCGAACATGACGATCGGAGGCAGGGCATAGTCCTCGGTCAAGCCAAGGTGACCAGTCGAGCCGACGTTGCAGTTGATCTGCAGGTGAGCTATTGATCTTTTATCGATCTCACAGCGGAACTCTCAATGAAAGCACCATTGTCTGTGTCAAAACTGGCAGATCTCGGGGTAGGGGGTCCCGAGCTATGGATTCTCAGATCAATGGTAACTGGAACGAAGGAAACGATGTTTTACCCAGGTTCGGGTGCTCTTGATGGAGGTAAAACCCTACATCTTGCTCTTGTTTATATTGATGGAGTATCAAGTACAGAATCGATCTACCTCGAGATCATGTGTTGTGGTCTATACCCTAGGGGTATGATGATTGATGTCATAATGATCTAGCCTACCCCTATCGACTAGCCCGGCCTCGGCTTATATAATGTACCAGAGGCCTAGGATAACAAGAGTCCTAGTCGAATACGTCGGTGGAGAGGAGTCCTTGTCTTGATCACCAAGTCTTGTGGAATCTTCCTCGTGTATGCATCGGCTGTCCGAACTGGCCCATGAGTAAAGCGATGAGGGTCCTCGGCCCAATCCAACTGATTGGGAGACGATGTTGTGAGTACCCCTAGTCCAGGACACCGTCACCGGTCCCTGTAGATTCTCCACCTAGCCCCATCGCAGAGGGGTTCAGTCCAACTCGTCGTGCCATGCTACGTAGAAATACCAGAGGTGGGTCAAGGAGAAGAGAGGGTGGGGCGAACGACGGGTGCACGTAGCGGTTTGCTCATCGACGCGTTTTGATTCTTGGGCGATCGTGTGCCTGGCGGCTGCATGCCGCCGCTCGCCCGTTAACAACCCCTAATTACTCAGCCATCCACACTAAATATTCGGATCAAAACTTTGATAAACAGCACCAACCAAACACATGTAAAACTGAGAAAAACATTGGTTTTAAGAAACTGTAGTATTCCTCTCCCATCCATAGGAATATTGTGGTTTCTAATTACCACAGTTTTCTAACAACTTTGCTGCCAAACTAGTACTTAGGGATTTTCTATGAGAAACATTCAACCTATTATCTTCAATCATGGCACTACAAAGAACATTAGAGGTAATAAAAGTTACAACTAGGTCCGTGGACCATCTAGCGACCACTACAAGCACTGGAGCAAGCCGAAGGCATGCCGCCGTCATCGCCCTTCTCTCGCCGGAGCCGGGCAAACCTTGCTGTAGTAGACAATCGGGAGGTCATCGTGCTAAAATCTCATAGGACTAGCGCAAAAGTCATAGATCGAAAGGATCAAACCTATAAACACCCAATCAAAGACGAACGAAGACCGGATCCAAAAAGATGCACCGAAGACCAAACCCGATCGAATCATGCGAGATCCGACGGAGACACATGTCCACACGCCCTCCGGCGAAGTTAGACGCATCATCGGGACAAGATAGAACGTGGTAGACATTATTCCTACCGAGATACACCGCTTCCGCCACACAACCCCAACCAAGAGGATGAATATATCAAGAATGAGAACTAAGTCCCTCTCATTGACGGGGGGCAGAGGCCGTCCGCACTTCCATGGCCCAAAGGCCATCGGTGATGAGATGGATCGGCGGCGGCACGGACATAGTACCTAGGGATTTAGATGTACTCTAGACAGATTTGGTTGGTTAATCGAAGAAGGTTCTCTAGTACATAGTTCAAACGATATCATGAATCTAAAGGTTTTCATGATGAATCCACAAATCCTCCATGATGTATGGCGACAGCGACCGGGCAGACTACGTGCCGGGATGGGGTCTCGGGTGGCATGCCATGGCCTGCGCCCAAGGATGGTGCATCGGGTGGCGGTGGCGGAGAGGACATACGTGAACACAAACATCATAGCAGAGAGGAGAAGAGAGCACCCGAGGGCGAGGGGGCGACTTCGTAAGGTGTGAGGTGATTGCCTAGTCTAACGTGATGAATATATCCGATAATCAAATCAGTGAGTCTATCGATTTAGGTTTTTATCGATGGGAATGCTGGTTTAGTTCAATAGCGACAAAAAACAGAGTATTCAAGTTATTTTCCTAAAAGTTTCAACCCTGATCAAGTGAACACAAGTAGTATTCGTTCAAATCAATTATTAAATTATAAATTGTAGCTAGCCCAGTTGGTTCGATTCCTAGTTTACGTTGTTAGAATACATCCAAGGCATACTGTTGATTATCCAAGGACCAAGAAATCACACGAGGTACAATAGCGAAATTTGTTAATGAGGTTCATCGATATGGCTACATCCCCGAGGCCTGACTACGGGCGCTCCTCGCCGTGACACCGTCACAATACCGCACCCCGGCCGCCCAGGCGCCGGCACACGCCGCCGGCTCCCCCGCGTGCCCGTGCTATTATGTTGGCATAGGTTACATCGTGTGTCTACCCCGATATATATGAGAGGCCTAGGATACAAGTATCCTATTAGGACACAACTCCTACCCTGTCTACACACAGTCCAAAACCAAGTCTAACTGTAATCTACCTTGTACAATAATATTCGACAGAACTCTAACAAACTCCACCTTGGCGAATATTCTCCACCACCTTGGATTCATCCGTGCGTCGAACCTCCATGTACATTGGACTTGAGATGCGCCATGAGCACCACTGCTACTCCTAGAGTCCATCTGACTGCTGGGAAACGTAGTATTTCAAAATATTTTCCTACGATCACGGAAGATCTATCGAGGAGATGCATAGAGACGAGAGGGGAGAGTGTGTCTACGTACCCTCGTAGACCAAAAGCGAAAGCGTTTAGTAACGCAGTTGATGTAGTCGAATGTCGTCGCGATCCAACCGATCCAAGTACCGAACGCACGACACCTTCGCGATCTGCACACGTTCAGCTCGGTGACGTCCATCGTACTCTTTATCCAGCTGAGGCCGTGGGAGAGTTTCGTCAGCAAGATGGCGTGATGATGAAGTTACCGACGCAGGGCTTCGCCTAAGCACTACAACGATATGACTGAGGTGGAAATCTGTGGAAGGGGGTACCGCACATGGCTAAGACAAGTGTCAACTTGTGTGTCTATGGGGTGCCCCTCCCCTCTATATAAAGGAGTGGAGGAGGGGAGGGCTGGCCCTCATAGGGCGCGCCCAAGGGGGGGGAGTCCTTCTCCCAGTAGGAGTAGGTTTCCCCCTTCCCTTGTTGGAGCAGGAGAAGAAGGAAGAGGGAGAGAGAGGGAAGGAAAAGGGGGCCGACCCCCCACCCAATTCGGATTGGGCTTGGGGGGGGGGCGCCCTCCACCTGGCCTCCTCCTCCTCTCTCCCACTAAGGTCCAATAAGGCCCATTGACTCCCCGAGGGGTTCCGGTAACCCCTCGGTACTCCGGTAAATGCCCGAACTCATCCGGAACCCTTCCGGTGCCCAAATATAGCCTTCCAATATATCAATATTTATATATCGACTATTTAGAGAATCCTCGTCATGTTCGTGATCACATTCGGGACTCCAAACTACCTTCGGTACATCAAAACACATAAACTCATAATACCGATAGTCATCGAACGTTTAAGCGTGCGGACCCTACAGGTTCGAGAACTACGTAGACATGACCGAGACTCACTTCCGGTCAATAACCAATAGCGGAACCTAGATGCTCATATTGGCTCCTACATATTCTACGAAGATCTTTATCGGTCAAACCGCATAACAACATATGTTGTTTCCTTTGTCATCGGTATGTTACTAGCCCGAGATTCGATCGTCAGTATCCCAATACCTAGTTCAATTTTGTTACCGGCAAGTCTCTTTACTCGTTCCATAATACATCATCCCGTAACTAACTCATTAGTTACACTACTTGCAAGGCTTATAGTGATGTGCATTACCGAGAGGGCCCAGAGATACCTCTCCGACGATCGGAGTGACAAATCCTAATCTCGATCTATGCCAACTCAAAAAGCACCATCGGAGACACCTGTAGAGCATATTTATAGTCACCCAGTTACGTTGTGACGTTTGATAGCACACTAAGTGTTCCTCCTATATTCGGGAGTTGCATAATCTCATAGTCATAGGAACATGCACTGGTGCGCGTCGGTCCTAAACAAACGGTTTGAAACCCCTTTCTGCGACGACATTTGGAACCATCGCCAAGTGATTGTGGGCGATAGGGGGGGGGTCCTTCCCACATGACCCAGAAACCGTCGGTGATAGGGCCCCTACAGTACTCCTACTCATTTCTGCTTACATTGCCATCGCAGTCGGTATTCTATGGTGCTACATTTACGATGCGTGGCCCATTACAAATGGTTCACTACTCTAGAACGTGTATGATGCGTGACCCATCACAAACGGTTCACCGTTAAGAAGATTTGATAATCGTCGTACGAGTGTCGGACAGGATTACGAAACATCGGACCGTCGTAACATCGTCATACACGACAACTATCGCACACGCTATTCTGTCGTGCAACATTTACGATGCATAATTCATCAGAAACAATTCATGGTTGCGAATCGTGTATGATAAGGCAACTAACACAAATTTTTAGTTTGCCCGCACCGTTTGTGATATTGTCTGACATTGCACATGCTTTGCAAACGGCAACTGTGTGCATGCTTGCACACGTTTCCTCTCTATGAACCGTCTCGGATTATGGTGCATATCACAAATGTTTGTGTTTTACCAACCGTGTGTGCCGTAACAACCTGGAGAGCGTAATTTCACCGTAATTTAATTGCTGCTTTTCCAAATTGTACTGGATTTGGATTTGAATTTGAATGTATGCTACAACTTTATTCATATCCATCAGGTTCAAACAACGAATGCATTATTCAATTCATAGGTACATATGTTCAAGAGTTACATAAGAACCAAATAAAGAATGATGAACCATAGTTGTATACTTGTACTATTAAAGACGGTAAAGAAAGAGGTGAAATATATTCTGGTTGCTGAACAAGTTGAAGCGGAATGCCCATATTGTGCCCTCCTCCATGCAGAAGGCACACACGACTCTAGTCCAACCCCTTGTGATGACCGACCACCCATCCTTCACGGTGTTCATGAAAACATGTAGATAATCATCGTGTTCTGGTAGAAATACTTTAACCTTTGCATGCCCACCAATCATGTAGTTTGAGAGGAAATCTTCAGTAAACTGCTTTGGCAACAACTGTAAAGGAATAAGATTTCAGACATTGTCATCTAGCAAAACTCATTATGGGCAGTAAAAAGAAGGCTGCGGAGTTCTTACTTACCATCCTGCAGCTCGGTGTTGTCTTGGATAAAGTGTAAACAAGTAGTTTAATTGCCATCTTTGGACCCGTTTTACTAACAATCTTTATCAGCTTCCTCACTTGATGCTGGTTCATCGATATCTCATTGCCCCATACGTAGAAAGGGTCGAAACACGGATCTTTACCAATGCCATATGTACGTAAAATAACCAAGTTAATATTAGAAGCTAAACAACAATGGCACAATGATGTAGTACACCACTCTTTTATAATATGTCTATATACATCTGTATGTGGTAGTCCATTTGAAATCTCTAAAAAGAACAAATATTTAGGAATGGAGGGAGTATCTTATAACATCCAATATACTCACATATTAGATGAATTAACATCTTATATTATGGGCCGGAAGGAGTTTAGTCCATTCTTAAAAATTATCTACTGCTATATCCACGGGTTACAGTTAGTTTGAGCTAGTTCGGGCTCAAATAGCCCTAAAATATATCTAAACATGAGGGCTAGTTCGAGCTAGTTGCATCTATAACCCACCCAAAAAACTAGTATCCAACCTAAGAGGTGCTAATTGGAGCTAGTTCTCCTAGTGCATTTATTGTCAATCTAACCCTGCCACCCAAACAACTCTTTGGATGGAGTTAGTTCAGGGTTAGTAATGAGCTAGAAACTAACTCTAACCTCTAGCTAAGTTGAGTATCCAAACATGGCTGTGCTATTAATGTTGCTGCTACTGCTCTTCTACGTATATCTAAACATCATTAGAACATTAATGTAACACTGTTCCTTATTGCTATGTAGCCTAGGATTGCATATTTAGACATTAAGTACAGTGCATGTTGCTATGTAGCCTCAGATATATTACATATGTCCCTAGTTAACCTAAGGAAAAATGGATTGCAGATATATTCAGTTAAAAGTATGATTCACTGATTAGTCCCTTATCAGCCGCCGGCCTATATGGTACCAGCTACAGATATCTTGAACAGTGAACAGATATAAGCCATGGGATGAAACTAACCTCGATGGAAAACAACAGTCATTCCCAAAATTGTCCTGTGTAGGTACATCAAGAAGCATGTTAAGCACAACAGGCTAAACATCAATCAAAATTACACATGGCAGACAAAATAATCTCCAAAAGATAGCTTCAGTGTGCCGGTTTAAGCACGCTAGTAAAGCAAAACAAGTGGAAAGGTGTGCTAACTACAACAGGCCTAACATTTAACAACAAGCAAACATGGTCATTCAAACTGGTATTGTGCCGGTCTAAGTACACTGGTTATGGTTAAATAAAAATGGAAAGGCGTGTTAACTACAAGATGCAGCAACCAAATGTAGTCATTCATAGTGGTATTATTGAAACTGGTACTGATGAAATTGAACTGCACAGTTCATACTTGCACATATAGAACATCACGTTGTGAATGACTAGAATAAACAAGGCATCCTACGAACAACCAAACATAGCATTTGAAACTGAACATATGCTAACTACAAACAACCGAACAATCAAAAAACTTTAAAAGAGGCATATGCTAGATATCACAGGCTTAACAGCAAGCAAATATATGCATTCCTATCGGTATGTTTAAAACTGGATTGATGAAATGTACTGCACAATAAATAATTGCACATATAGAGCATCACATTGTGAACAACTGAAATAAACAAATCATGGGTTTCCTTACTTGTCACAGATGGGCTCGTTCCCGTGGGAAGAGCACGGACCCTGGATGCGCTCCATGTTGTCGCAGATGGCTCCTTCCCCATGAAAGAGCACAGATGTAGGGTGCCCTCCCTGATGTCGCAGACGGGTGCTTTCCCCTTGGAAGAGCAGATGGGCTCTTTCCCCTTGGAAGAGCCGGAGAAGTCTGACTTGGAAGCTGTGGATCCCAAGCCAACATCGCAGAACGTGTCCTTCAGAAATGACAAAAGGGGCTCGATGGCGATGTGGAATCACAAATTGTTGACAACGAACCAGAGGAGATCAGCGGCAGGGCCATGGATGAGATCGACGGCGGTTGAACCCGAGGGGTTGGGGGTGGGCCACTTAACCTGTGACACAGCCCGCCTCAGGGCGTCGCTCTCGATGACCTCGATGTCGTAGCCGGCGGACGAGAAATGCCCGCATACTCTAGCCCGCTACTTGAGTGCCTACCGCCAGTAATGGTCGTCAGCTTCCTCGGCGACGTTGGGTGAAGAGACCGCTATACACCTCTTTTGGGCCAGTCGCTCCTCGAGCTCCACGGGAAGCGTAGCCGAGCTTAGGCTGCGACACTTTGGAGTGGGGGATGGGGATGGGGATCTGTGCGAAAGGAGGCATTTGGCAGGCATCATCTAAGAAACTCAGGGCGGCCCGGGTATGGAGATCGGTGGGTAAGCTGCACGGGCAAACCGACATATGTTGACAATGGAGGCCTTGTGGCGACGGCGGCAGCTGCGTCGGGGACTTTGCTAGGGTTTTGAGTGAGGGAGGGTGTGTGTGTGTGTGTGCACGCATGCCTGAGGAGGTTTTGGTGTGTGTGTGTGTGTGTGTGTGTGTGTGTGTTTGTGGAGGGGGGTGTGTTTGAGGTAATGACACTGGTACTAAATTTTTTACTACGCGGGAGTCAAACGCGAGAGTGAAATGCCGGGCTATTGAAAATTTTAATGATAGTGCAACGCACACGGTCCGGAGATAACAACCATGTGTTATGAAAAAGAAAAACCCTCGAGGCGGGCAAATATTTTCGATGCAGGCGGGATTGGGAACAAGAAACATCGCACATGGTCCGGAGATAACAACCGTGTGTTATGAAACAGAAAACCCTCGAAGCGGGCAGCTATTTTTGAGAGGGGGTGCCTCGTGGAGCCCAATGTACTGTGCAGATGTGTGCGTGACAGGTGCACCGGCGTGGCACACGGTTAGTTTGAGTGAACCGTGTCTGTTGCGTCATCCGACTTGTCTAATGTTCATAAATTTGGCGAAAAATGACGCGAGAGAGGGTCATAACACGAACACACTTGCATGTGGACCAAATTTATGTATCAAAAGGGTGGTTTGATTTTCAAATACCAAATGCAACTTCGATGTGGCACCTTTCTCGCAAAGCACACGATACTGCTTGCTCTCACCCTCTCGTGTTGGCATGAAGGGAATCCTAAGCTATGAATGCCTGCCCCCTCCCCCTCAACCGAGGTTCACCTAGCCAAGTGCGAAGTAGCTAGCAGCCCCCCTCCTCCCTCGTGTCGGCACGAAGGGAATCCTCAGCTATATATGAATACATGCCCCCTCCCCCTCAACCGAGGTTCACCTAGCAAAGTGCGAAGTAGCTAGCAGCTCCCCTCCTCCCTCGTCTCGGCACGAAGGGAATCCTAAGCTATATATGAATGCATACCCCCCCAACCGAGGTTCACCGTGGCAAAGTGCGAAGTAGCTAGCAGCCCCCCTCACTCGTGTTGGCATGAAGGGAATCCTAGCTAAGCTATGAATGAATGCCCTCCCCCCAACCGAGGTTCACCCTAGCAAAGTGAGAAGTAGCTAGCAACCACCCTCCCTCGTCTTGGCACGAAGGGAATCCTAAGCTATGAATGCACATGCCCCCCCCCCCCAACCGAGGTTGACCTAGAAAAGTGCGAAGTAGCTAGCAGCCCCCCTCGTGTCGGCACGAATGGAATACTAAGCTATGAGCATGCCCCCTCCCCCAACCGAGGTTCACCTAGAAAAGTGCGAAGTAGCTAGCAGCCCCCACTCCCTTCGTGTCGCCACGGAGGGAGTCCTATTTAAGCTATGAATGCATGCCCCCCAACCAAGGTTCGCCTAGCAAAGTGCGATGTAGCAACCCCCCCCCCCCACACACTTTCAGTCGGCGGGCCAGAGAGGCATATATCTCACCAAGATGGATCGTAAAATGGACCAAGAATAATCCACCTTGGTCGTACAACCTCTCTCTTGTTGTTGGTCAAAGTGATGGCCATCCATGCAACCCCGGAGATGAGCTAGCTCGCCAATAATCATGCAAGTAGCTAGTCCCTGAAGACAACCACTTCATGCGTGTGGCCCAAACATATGTATGGAGAGGTGTGTTTTTGAGTAACAATGAACAACTTTGATGTGGCACCGTGATTTCGAACTAGAAACCCCCACACTGAGTGAGGGTTAGGTTGACGATGCATATATATGTTACACCACACTTCAAGCCAACGACGGGGATTCATATATGCATGCTTGCATGCCCGCATAGTATATGCGCTCAAACTTACTTAGGTCTGAATCTCACCATGACCTATACTACGATAACACTAGCCAAATGAAGAATCCGTCATGGTAACCTATCTTTTTGCTGGTCAAGGTGATCATGGATGTTGTAACGCCCGGGTAATTAAGCTACAGTGAACCTCTGCTAATGATGCCACGTCACCTCGATTACTGTTCCTAATCTCGTGCTAGTTCGAAACTGATTCAAATTGAAATTCAAAATCAACCAAAGAATAAAAACTTTTCAAAAATTTAAAACAAAAATGTTCGGGGTGTGCAAATAAATGCCTAGGAATTTATGGTGTGGGATCCATGCCTTTAAAAAAAAACCTAAATGCTTAAAATGAATTAAAACAGAAAAGAAAATAAATAAAGAAAAGAAAATACAAAAAACAGAAAACAAACAAAAAATATATATATAAGGACCCCCACACTGGGCCAGACGGCCCAGCCAGCCAGGCCACCAACCGGCCCAACTGGGCAAAGGCCCAGCCGGCCAGCCCCCATTCACCTTATCCCCCTGAAACCCTAACCCCCACCTCCCAGTCGCCCCACCTCCCCCACTCGCTCCCCTCCTCCTCTGTCCCCCTCCCCGATCCAGATTGAATCGGGGGCGTTCGCGGCCGCCGCCCGGAATCCCCACCGGAGACGCCCTGCCACCCGCCATCGTCGGTGCCGCCTCCCCTTCTGCGTCACTCGTCCCCGACCTCCTCCTCCTCAACCGCGGACCCCAAGCTCGACGCTGCCCCGAACCGCCATCACCGAGCGCCATTCGCCGGAGCTCCTCCGTCGTCGCCGGATCTCGCGTCCTCGTCCTCCTCCACAAGCCACGTCACCCCCAACCTTCCCCAAGCCCACTGCCCCGTTCCCTGCTCCGCGATGTGAGCTTCCCCTCCCCTGCACGTTCCCCCCAGCGCGCACTCGCCGCGTGCGCCCGCGCTCACCGTGCGCCTGCGTCTCCTCGCACCCCTCCTCTCTCTCCATTCGCCGGCCGCGTTGCTCGGCTGCGCCCGCGTGTCGGAGCTCACGCTCCGGGCCGCCCGCCACTCACGCATGCACGCGCACGCGCGCGCTCGTCGCCTGCCCCGCACGGCTCCGCCCGCGAACGCCGCACGGCCGCGCGCCCGCGCCCTGGTGCTGCTTCCCCCGCCTCCCTGCCGCCACAGCGACCGCGCCCGTCCGCGCCTCGCCTGCCTCGCGTCCCGCAACGTCGCTGTTCCGCTCCGCCCGCAGCCCCCCCGTGCGCTGCTCCCGACTTCCCCGCTAACGGCCGCCGCGCCCGCACATCGCCGAGACCACGCGCGCGCCGTCCCTGGCCTCGCCCCGTCCACCGCAGCTCGCCCCCCCACTGGCTGCCGGCGCCCACGCCGCGGACCGCGTCCGAGGCCAGCCCCGTTCGGCCTCGGGCATGGGCACCACGCCCGCACCCAGCGCCCGACCGCAAGGCCTCTATGCCACGGACAACGGGGCCCACCCCCCTGTGAACGAAAACGAAAAAAATAAATAAAAATAATACTAATTAAAATAATTTTTTAAAAAAGAGAATAAAAAAATAAAATAAATAATTAAAATAATAATTAAATTAATTATTTAATTAAGGAATTAATTAAGTTAATTAATCATAATTAGATTAACCTAATTAACTAGTTAGTTTAATTAAACAGTAGTTAGATTAGTTAAACACTGATTAGGCTAAGCAGTGTATGACAGGTGGGTCCCACTGGACCCACTGGTCAGGTTGACCAAGTCAAACCTGTCGACTGCTGATGTCAGCATGACATCATGCTGATGTCATTAATCTGTTTTTCGAATTAATTTAAATAATTAATTAAATTCCAGAAATTAGTAAAATCTTTAGAAAATCATATCTTTTAATCCGTAACTCGGATTAAAATATTTTCAACATGAAAGTTGCTCAGAACGACGAGACGAACCCGGATACACAGCCCGTTCGTCCGCCACGCATCCCTAACCTATCCAACTCGCAACTTTCCCCCCTCCGGCTCCTCTGCCCGAAAACGCGAAACGCCGGGGATACTTTCCCGGATGTTTCCCCCCTTCACCGGTATCACCTCATACCGCGTTAGGGCACGCCTAGCATCATGCTTTGCTTTGTCATGCATCGTTATGCATCTGTTTGCATTGTATTTATTGTTTCTCCCCCCTCTTCTTCCGCTAGACACCGAGACCGACGCCGCTGCTACCCAGTACGACTACGGAGTTGACGACCCCTCTCTCTTGCCAGAGCAACCAGGCAAGCCCCCCCTTGATCACCATATATCGCCTACTCTCTTCTATACTGCTTGCATTAGAGTAGTGTAGCATGATACTGCTTTCCGTTATTCCTATCCTGATGCATAGCCTGTCCTTGTTATTACTGTTGTTACCTTTACCTGCAATCCTACATGCCTAGTATAGGATGCTAGTGTTCCATCAGTGGCCCTACACTCTTGTCCGTCTGCCATGCTATACTACTGGGCCATGATCACTTCGGGAGGTGATCACGGGCATATACTATATACTTTACACAGTTACATTACCTGTGGTACTGTTCGGAGTTGGGGGCTGAAGGGGCAGGTGGCTCCATCCCGGTAGAGGTGGGCCTGGGTTCCCGACGTCCCCCGACTCTTACTTTGTGGTGGAGCGATAGGGCAGGTTAAGACCACCTAGGAGAGAGGTGGGCCTGACCCTGTTCGGCGTTCGCGGATACTTAACATGCTTAACGAGATCTGGGTATTTGATCTGAGTCTGGCCATTTGGTCTATACGCACTAACCATCTACGCGGGAGTAGTTATGGGTATCCCAGCGTTGTGGTATCAGCCAAAGCCTTCGTGACATCAGCGACAGAGTGGCGCGCGCCGGATTGGACTGGAAAGCCACTAGGCTAGGTCTGCTTCCGGCCGCGTACGCAACGTGCATGTGTGCTAAGGGCGATGGGCCCAGACCCCTGTGCGCATAGGTTTAGACCGGCGTGCTGACCTCTCTGTTGTGCCTAGGTGGGGCTGCGACGTGTTGATCTTCCGAGGCCGGGCATGACCCAGGAAAGTGTGTCCGGCCAAATGGGATCGAGCGTGTTGGGGAATGTGGTGCACCCATGCAGGGAAGTTTATCTATTCGAATAGCCGTGTCCCTCGGTAAAAGGACGACCCGAAGTTGTATCTTGACCTTATGACAACTAGAACCGGATACTTCATAAAACACACCCTTCCAAGTACCAGATACAACCGGTGATCGCTCTCTCACAGGGCGACGAGGGGAGGATCATCGGTTAGGATTATGCTATGCGATGCTACTTGGAGGACTTCAGTCTACTCTCTTCTACATGCTGCAAGACGGAGGCTGCCAGAAGCGTAGTCTTCGAAAGGACTAGCTATCCCCCTCTTATTCCGGCTTTCTGCAGTTCAGTCCACTTATAATAGCCTTATTCCAGTTGATACCAATGCATACATATGTAGTGTAGCTCCTTGCTTGCGAGTACTTTGGATGAGTACTCACAGTTGCTTTCTCCTTCTTTTCCCTCTATTCCTTCTACCCGGTTGTCGCAACCAGATGTTGGAGCCCAGGAGCCAGACGCCACCGTCGACGACGACTCCTACTACACTGGAGGTGCCTACTACTACGTGCTGCCCGCTGACGACAACTAGGAGTAGTTTAGGAGGATCCCAGGCAGGAGGCCTGCGCCTCTTTCGATCTGTATCCTAGTTTGTGCTAGCCTTCTTAAGGCAGACTTGTTTAACTTATGTCTGTACTCAGATATTGTTGCTTCCGCTGACTCGTCTATGATCGAGCTCTTGTATTCTAGCCTTCGAGGCCCCTGGCTTGTAATATGATGCTTGTATGACTTATTTTATTTGTAGAGTTGTGTTGTGATATCTTCCCGTGAGTCCCTGATCTTGATCGTACACATTTGCATGTATGATTAGTGTACGATTGAATCGGGGGCATCGCAAGTTGGTATCAGAGCCGACTGCCTGTAGGAATCCCCCATCCACACTCCTTGGTCGAAGTCGAGTTTAGACATTACAAAACTTTTACTAACATGGCTGTGCGGCTTGCGGGCCCACGTCGCCATTTGGGTGGTATTAGGATCTTTTACTCCTCGATCATTACTCTGGGGCTCTGATCTCTCTTCTATTCGGGTTAAAATGAATTTACTAACTGTGACTCTAGGATCTCGTAAATACTTTCTCCCGGAGAGCCCCTTCATTCCAGATGATGGCCTGCTTCACCAGAAGATTCCGAAGATACTCTTTGCTATTCCTCTCGAGACTTTGTGCCCATCACTTTTGCTATTCCCGACCACCGATAAATCCTTGTGGATAACTACTTACACTTGCCATTCATATGATCAACCCCCATTGATCTTGTTACTACAAGATACCCCGGAGTCTTCTCTATTGTTCCGAGAATACTTTGTGCCTACTGCCTAGCAGTTCCTTGCCACATGAATACCCCTTCAATTAAATCCTCGCACTTGTCGAGTATCCACTCATCCCCAGTTGTTCATGTGTTTCACAATGGTCTTCGAAATACTATTCGATCCTCCAAAAATCCTTAGTAGCTTATTGCTCTACAATACTTGCCTGCTTGCATTATGGATGCTTTCCATATGTCTGGCGATATTTGTTAGTATCCTTAGGCATCATCTTTTGATCCTATTGATTCAACTTGAGTGCGAATGCACGCAATCATCAGTTGATCCTTTTAAATTATCTTTCTGGCTCAGACGTTGTTTTAAAACATGAGCTGGATCTCGACCAATCAAATTGCTGTCGATTGTACCCTTAAGGCTATTCAACTTATCCATCCCTGATCAGAGCATTGCTTCTGATCCCTTGTCTTGGAATTGATAATTCCTTTGCATTTGAGCCTTGAATTAGTCAGTTGTTTCTAAAGTCTGATCTCCTTGCATTGTTTCTCCCTCTGGTTGAGTACCGATGCTCACACCAGATCCCTTGAGGACCACCAGATCATTTGCTGGATTTAATCCGACAGCGTCCTTCATATTCAATAAGTCTGTGAGCCTTTCCTCGGATACATAATACCTTTGGTAAATTGTATCCTCTGCTTTCTCAAACATGCTCTACTATCGAGCTGGTGTTATTTATTCTTGAAACTTGGGGTATATGTTTCTAAGAAGCCCCTATGGGTTGAACATATGCCTTCTCTAAACTGTGTGAACTCGAAAGCTTTCACGAGACATACACCTCTGGTATTTTGCCAGATAAAATTTCAAACACTACAACTTCTTCGAAAGTGAGAAGTGAATGAAAGGTTATGCATTGGAGAAGTGGGAGTCGACCTTGAACTTGTGTTCATGCCCATGGACACGATGTAGATCTTATCGTTAAAGCTTCTCTTAAATTAAGTTATTCCTTTGGTATAAGTTCATCTTATATCTGGGATCTGACCTTTTGCAATCGTGGTTCCGACCATGTTCTCCTTTAAATACCATTTCGCGTGCATGTTTAAGCGCTTGTCTTTTGTAGAGCAATACCCCAGGCCAACCTCTACTTTGACCTGTCATCGAGTATTACCCCCCTCTGGTATCTCGAGATTATCACGGATCTGCATAACTTCTTATGAGTTCTTCTTCAGGTATTATTTGACTTTCGCTGCATCATCATTTGACTTGATGTCATCGCCAACCGATTACATCTTCATGAAATTTCTCGACAAATGTGTCGTGGTCATCATCAACATCCTGAGCTCTTCCAAGATATATATCGAATTCTTGATGAGAAATACCATGCTCACCCCTCAATGGTTTGTATTATCACCGACCACTTTATTGCCTTCCGTTCAACACAAACTTATTCGTGTTTTGTGTTATACCTTGAGATCCTTGCTATCCAGCATTTGTTCTTCTTTACCTTGGAATGTTACCACCTTTTATGTCAAGAATGTCGTGGTAATTTTACCACCTCTTGAGAATTCTTGATATAGTAATATCTCTCGCCTTTTGCGTTTATTTCTTGGTCTCCGTGTTGTTTCTATCCGAAATACCGATAAATGGTCTGTGCTGTGTAAATTCTAAACTTCTAGCAACCTTATTGCTTGAAGTTATTGGTCTATAGTTTCATTCTAAGTCTATTGATTATTGAATCATCATTCAAACATTGATCGTGCTACCTAGTCCAGATTCCTGGGTGCACCCTTCTATCATTGTTCAGTTGTGTATGTTTCCCTCGAGCATACATCATTATGACATTTGATCCGACAAATGATATTTCCTTGTTCATATAATTGTGGAAATCAATCCTTTGGAAATCTCGGTGATTTGTTGCTGAGCCTATCAGCCACCTCCTCATCCTCTCCTTGGTTTACTGATGACCTCTTGTTTCAGAGCTCACTTACATAGATCACTTCTGAGAATCTCATAATGTCATCTCGTCAAATTGTGTTGCACCTTTTCTTCTCAGGCATCCCGAGTCTAAGGTATCCTGACACCAATCAAATCTGAATCTCGGTCAGATATGATGGTTGGAACATATTTCCAAGAGTTATAACATTGGTCTTTAGATGACCCGGTAAGGTGGTATCATACCTAGCCCACCTGGCCAAAGGCCCTATTATTATAGTTTCCTTTTCAGCAAGGTTACCCATTCTTCCATGAGGAAACTGTAAGGCTTATTCTACAAGTTGTTCCTGATGAATCCTTCTTGTACCCAAAGTCCGACCTTTGATTGAAGACCATGTCAATGCTATCTCGAAGCGTGTCTGTGGTACTCCGATTTTCAATAAGAACATTTGAAGCCCAATGCTAAATGTTTCCTGCTCAATTATCCAAACACCGCTGTATGGTTAATGTCATGAAATTTCGCTCCCCTACCTAAAAGGTTTTCTACATTATATCCTGTCATGGATATCATACTCTGCTTGTATTGGGAAGGATATACCCCTGAAATATGTGCTTAACCACATTTTTCCTTTCCATTGTTCTGTTTAATCTGATAATCACATTTTCCTTTCCATTGTTCTGTTTAACCTTCTTGAGGTTTATATAATCTAAGCAGTAATACGTCACTGCTTTTATAAGCACCTCAGCGTACGACTCTGTCAGTAAGACCCTGTTACTATTGTTGTTGACATTCCGGTAACCACCGATGGACGAGAACTTTGCCTATTGGTCTACCTCGTTTCAACGAGCAGGAAAATGGTTCTCTTCGTTCCTCGCCCTTGGTACCGATGTTGTTGCCGACATAAATGACAGGCAATCCTCTGACATGCCTTTCTCACATGATCGTGCAAGATGTCACCGCCCTTCCTACTTTTAACCCACATGTGGGCCCATAACCCACAGGTCCCGGGATCGAAACCTGACTCTCCTATACACCCTGTTGCCAAAGTTATTCCTAGAGCTTAACTTCGTATGTAATTTACGAGCCACCTTCCTAGTGATCAATTCTGGTATCGGACCCAATACTTATTCCCGTTGCTCTGAACCCCATTCACACTCTGTTTCAGGCAATGAACGATTGCCTATCCGCTTGAAACTTCTTATTGCACCACTTTGCTCTTGATGTGTTTCATTTGTTCAACTCAAGAGATACTCATATGTTCATACTTGGGAAACCCCTAGAAGATTTTCCCTTATAACATCCTATCGTTGTAGAGCTGCCCCTTACCTATTCGTAAGTATGATGGAGATCCCGAAGAAAGGATGACAAATTGATCATGGTGACTTGAAGCAGTGAAATGAAGACATCAATGTAATGGATCGACCACTTCGAGAAGAGCAATCAAGACCGAGAAGATTCGTTAGAATTTCGTAACTAGTCCTTACCCCTAGCCCCTCTCTTAAATCTCGGGACGAGATTTCTTATAGTGGAGGAGTTTTGTAACGCCCGGGTAATTAAGCTACAGTGAACCTCTGCTAATGATGCCACGTCACCTCGATTACTGTTCCTAATCTCGTGCTAGTTCGAAACTGATTCAAATTCAAATTCAAAATCAACCAAAGAATAAAAACTTTTCAAAAATTTAAAACAAAAATGTTCGGGGTGTGCAAATAAATGCCTAGGAATTTATGGTGTGGGATCCATGCCTTTAAAAAAAACCTAAATACTTAAAATGAATTAAAACAGAAAAGAAAATAAATAAAGAAAAGAAAATACAAAAAACAGAAAACAAACAAAAAAAATATATAAAAGGACCCCCCCCCCCACTAGGCCAGACGGCCCAGCCGGCCAGGCCACCAACCGGCCCAACTGGGCAAAGGCCCAGCCGGCCAACCCCCATTCACCTTATCCCCCTGAAACCCTAACCCCCACCTCCCAGTCGCCCCACCTCCCCCACTCGCTCCCCTCCTCCTCTGTCCCCCTCCCCGATCCAGATTGGATCGGGGGCGTTCGCCGCCGCCGCCCGGAATCCCCACCGGAGACGCCCCGCCATCGTCGGTGCCGCCTCCCCTTCTGCGTCACTCGTCCCCGACCTCCTCCTCCTCAACCGCGGACCCCAAGCTCGACGCTGCCCCGAACCGCCATCACCGAGCGCCATTTGCCGGAGCTCCTCCGTCGTCGCCGGATCTCGCGTCCTCGTCCTCCTCCACAAGCCACGTCGCCCCCCAACCTTCCCCGAGCCCACTGCCCCGTTCCCTGCTCCGCGATGTGAGCTTCCCCTCCCCTGCACGTTCCCCCCAGCGCGCACTCGCCGCATGCGCCCGCGCTCACCGTGCGCCTGCGTCTCCCCGCGCCCCTCCTCTCTCTCCATTCGCCGGCCGCGCTGCTCGGCTGCGCCCGCGTGTCGGAGCTCACGCTCCGGGCCGCCCGCCACTCACGCACGCACGCGCACGCGCGCGCTCGTCGCCTGCCCCGCATGGCTCCGCCCACGAACGCCGCACGGCCACGCGCCCGCGCCCTGGTGCTGCTTCCCCGCCTCCCTACCGCCGCAGCGACCGCGCCCGTCCGCGCCTCGCCTGCCTCGCGTCCCTCAACGTCGCTGTTCCGCTCCACCCGCAGCCCCCTCGTGCGCTGCTCCCGCCTTCCCCGCTAACGGCCGCCGCACCCGCACATCGCCGAGACCACGCGTGCGCCGTCCCTGGCCTTGCCCCGTCCACCGCAGCTCGCCCCCCCACTGGCTGCCGGCGCCCACGCCGCGGACCACGTCTGAGGCCAGCCCCGTTCGGCCTCGGGCATGGGCACCACGCCCGCACCCAGCGCCCGACCCGCAAGGCCTCTGTGCCACGGACAACGGGGCCCACCCCCCTGTGAACGAAAACGAAAAAATAAAAATAAAAATAATACTAATTAAATTAATTTTTAAAAAAGAGAATAAAAAAATAAAAAATTAATTAAAATAATAATAATAATTAAATTAATTATTTAATTAAGGAATTAATTAAGTTAATTAATCATAATTAGATTAACCTAATTAACTAGTTAGTTTAATTAAACAGTAGTTAGATTAGTTAAACACTGATTAGGCTAAGCAGTGTATGACAGGTGGGTCCCACTGGACCCACTGGTCAGGTTGACAAAGTCAACCCTGTTGACTGCTGATGTCAGCATGACATCATGCTGATGTCATTAATCTGTTTTTCGAATTAATTTGAATAATTAATTAAATTCCAGAAATTAATAAAATCTTTAGAAAATCATATCTTTTAATCCGTAACTCGGATTAAAATATTTTCAACATGAAAGTTGCTCAGAACGACGAGACGAACCCGGATACGCAGCCCGTTCGTCCGCCACACATCCCTAACCTATCCATCTTGCAACTTTCCCCCTCCGGCTCCTCTGCCCAAAAACGCGAAACGCCGGGGATACTTTCCCGGATGTTTTCCCCCTTCACCGGTATCACCTCATACCGCGTTAGGGCACGCCTAGCAACACGCTTTGCTTTGTCATGCATCGTTATGCATCTGTTTGCATTGTATTTATTGTTTCTCCCCCCTCTTCTTCCGCTAGACACCGAGACCGACGCCACTGCTACCCAGTACGACTACGGAGTTGACGACCCCTCTCTCTTGCGAGAGCAACCAGGCAAGCCCCCCCTTGATCACCAGATATCCCCTACTCTCTTCTATACTGCTTGCATTAGAGTAGTGTAGCATGATACTGCTTTCCGTTATTCCTATCCTGATGCATAGCCTGTCCTTGTTATTACTGTTGTTACCTTTACCTGCAATCCTACATGCCTAGTATAGGATGCTAGTGTTCCATAAGTGGCCCTACACTCTTGTCCGTCTGCCATGCTATACTATTGGGCCGTGATCACTTCGGGAGGTGATCACGGGCATATACTATATACTTTACACAGTTACATTACCTGTGGTATTGTTCGGAGTTGGGGGCTGAAGGGGCAGGTGGCTCCATCCCGGTAGAGGTGGGCCTGGGTTCCCGACGGCCCCCGACTGTTACTTTGTGGCGGAGCGACAGGGCAGGTTAAGACCACCTAGGAGAGAGGTGGGCCTGGCCCTGTTCGGCGTTCATGGATAGTTAACACGCTTAACGAGATCTGGGTATTTGATCTGAGTCTGGCCATTTGGTCTATACGCACTAACCATCTACGCGGGAGTAGTTATGGGTATCCCGGCGTCGTGGTATCAGCCGAAGCCTTCGTGACGTCAGCGACTGAGTGGCGCGCGCCGGATTGGACTGGAAAGCCACTAGGCTAGGTCTGCTTCCGGCCGCGTACGCAACGTGCAGGTGTGCTAAGGGCGATGGGCCCAGACCCCTGTGCGCATAGGTTTAGACCGGCGTGCTGACCTCTCTGTTGTGCCTAGGTGGGGCTGCGACATGTTGATCTTCCGAGGCCGGGCATGACCCAGGAAAGTGTGTCCGGCCAAATGGGATCGAGCGTGTTGGGGAATGTGGTGCACCCCTGCAGGGAAGTTTATCTATTCGAATAGCCGTGTCCCTCGGTAAAAGGACGACCCGGAGTTGTATCTTGACCTTATGACAACTAGAACCGGATACTTAATAAAACACACCCTTCCAAGTACCAGATACAACCGGTGATCGCTCTCTCACAGGGTGACGAGGGGACGATCATCGGTTAGGATTATGCTATACGATGCTACTTGAAGGACTTCAGTCTACTCTCTTCTACATGCTGCAAGACGGAGGCTGCCAGAAGCGTAGTCTTCGAAAGGACTAGCTATCCCCCTCTTATTCCGGCTTTCTGCAGTTCAGTCCACTTATAATAGCCTTATTCCAGTTGATACCAATGCATACATATGTAGTGTAGCTCCTTGCTTGCGAGTACTTTGGATGAGTACTCACGGTTGCTTTCTCCTTCTTTTCCCTCTATTCCTTCTACCTGGTTGTCGCAACCAGATGTTGGAGCCCAGGAGCCAGACGCCACCGTCGACGACGACTCCTACTACACCGGAGGTGCCTACTACTACGTGCTGCCCGCTGACGACGACTAGGAGTAGTTTAGGAGGATCCCAGGCAGGAGGCCTGCGCCTCTTTCGATCTGTATCCCAGTTTGTGCTAGCCTTCTTAAGGCAGGCTTGTTTAACTTATGTCTGTACTCAGATATTGTTGCTTCCGCTGACTCGTCTATGATCGAGCTCTTTTATTCTAGCCTTCGAGGCCCCTGGCTTGTAATATGATGCTTGTATGACTTATTTTATTTATAGAGTTGTGTTGTGATATCTTCCCGTGAGTCCCTGATCTTGATCGTACACATTTGCGTGTATGATTAGTGTACGATTGAATCGGGGGCGTCACAGATGTCCACGCAGGCCCATGAATATATAGGCTTGTCGCCGATAACCATGTGAGGGAGTGTATCGTTCGAAGGCAACCACTACATGCATATGTATGGAGGTGATGCGTGCATGCATATTTGAATACACAACATTGATCTGGCGCGTGTGTCAAAAATCGTACACTAGCTCCCCACACAGAGCGAGATCGGTTCATGATGGTGTCATTGTACTAGCCACTTCGACTCGATGGGAGGGATTCATGCATACAGATGCATATGTGTGTGCTCAAAGTGTATCATGCATTTCATCCCGGAGCAAAAATAATAATCCCCTCCTAAGTCAAATTAACCTCTCTTGTTGTCAGGCAAAAAGAAGTGATGGACCAAGCAGGCCCATAGATGGAAAGCATCGATATCGCTGATAACCGCTTAAGTGGGTGAGAGAGGACAACCACCACCGCTTTGCATGTGGGCCAAACATATATATCTTGAATACAAAAAAATGCACAACTTTGATGTGCCACATGCCTCAAAAACCATAAACCATGCACCCACACAGAGCGAGGTTCATATCAAGCGTACTACATATGATGGTCCCCTTCCCCCTTCTTCACCGCATACTATATGCTCCTGCCGTAATATATGTACAACCCAAAAGAATCCTCATCAATGGTGAAATTAATTAACCTCTCGCGATGTAGGTCAAACTGATGCATG
This sequence comes from Triticum monococcum, assembly GCA_034509565.1. Taxonomy (NCBI): domain Eukaryota; kingdom Viridiplantae; phylum Streptophyta; class Magnoliopsida; order Poales; family Poaceae; genus Triticum; species Triticum monococcum. The sequence goes on from CM067847.1 coordinate 707,757,300, forward strand.
CATGCATGCATCGATGATGGCCTCGTGGGCCCACAGATGGAAGCGTGATACGTGAGTGTCCTAGCTAGGATATATATGCATGTGGCCCAAAAAGGTGTTGTGTGATGTTTGAATAACCAATTTCACAATTTTGATGTGGCACGTGCCTCGGTAACAAGAAAGTCCCGACACTGAGTGAGGTGTACTTGTTCACAAACGCATACGTATAGTATATATGCTAGTCCCCTCCCACCTCTTCGACGCGCACTATATACCACCATAACATAAACAAAAAAGATTATACGTTGCTGGTCAAATTAACCTCACTGCCGGCTGTTCGTCAAAGTGATGGATGACGACCTCACGGGCCCACAGAAAGCGTCACACGCGAGTATCGAGTGTCGTGTAGGACAACCATCGACTGCATGTGGCCAACACATTTATGTATGAACGGGTTGCGTAATGTTTTAAATAATGATTTCACGACTTTGATGTGGCACCAGCCAGCCTAACAAAACGGCCAACCCACACGGCGGCTCACAACTCGTAGTGTACTGCGAGCCACCCGCCACCCCAAGACGCACCCCCCACATACATACCGCGAATCCACCGCAACTACGATGCATGTTAAATTAATTATCCCGCGGTGAACATACATGTTACCAAAGGAGGGACGTTTTAATTTCAAAAAATTCACAGAGATCATTAAGACGTTTCAGTACATTGATTGATTGATTTTCTATGGGTATAATGTGCAAAAATAAAATTTGAGCTACATGCACACATGACAGTGCACCGCAATGGATTGCAAAAACCCATGTGTCTCACTGGGTGCATGTTTACTCCCCGTGCAACAAATTTCAAACATTGAGAATCTTGATTTTTAAATTCTAGTACATCCAAAACTTATTTAAAGTTCATGAAACTTATCGTGTTGTCATATGGACACCAATACAAAGTGGCATTGTACTTTTTATTTGTCAAATTTGAGACCAATTTTGATGTAATCTTTATCTAATTACAGACGGAAGATTATTAATAATTGGGAACCAATATCCCAAACGGATTATTTATTCGAACTGTGAGCATTAGACAAACAATGGGTACGTGCCATGCTTCGGTTAAGCAATAAAGCAACAACATTAATCATCCAAATAGAAAAACAATATACGTGTCGCCGCGTGCTACCTCTTGAACACTTGTGTTGGTTTTCCCTTGAAGAGGAAAGGGTGGTGCAGCAAAGTAGCGTAAGTATTTCCCTTAGTTTTTGAGAACCAAGGTATCAATCCAGTAGGAGGCTACGCGCGAGTCCCTCGCACCTACACAAAACAAATAAATCCTCACAACCAACGCGATAAGGGGTTGTCAATCCCTACACTGTCACTTACGAGAGTGAGATCTGATAGATATGATAAGATAATATTTTTGGTATTTTTATGATAAAGATGCAAAGTAAAATAAAAGCAATGAAAATAACTAAGTATTGGAAGATTAATATGATGAAGATAGACCCGAGGGCCATAGGTTTCACTAGTGGCTTCTCTCAAGAGCATAGGTATTTTACGGTGGGTGAACGAATTACTGTTGAGCAATTGACAGAATTGAGCATACTTATGAGAATATCTGGGTATGATCATGTATATAGGCATCACGTCCAAGACAAGTAGACCGACTCCTGCCTGCATCTACTACTATTACTCCACACATCAACCGCTATCCAACATGCATCTAGAGTATTAAGTTCATAAGAACATAGTAACGCCTTAAGCAAGATGACATGATGTAGAGGGATAAATTCATGCAATATGATAAAAAACCCATCTTGTTATCCTTGATGGCAACAATACAATACATGCCTTGCTGCCCCTACTGTCACTGGGAAAGGACACCGCAAGATTGAACCCAAAGCTAAGCACTTCTCCGATTGCAAGAAAGATCAATCTACTAGGCCAAACCAAACTGATAATTCGAAGAGACTTGCAAAGATAACCAATCATACATAAAAGAATACAGAGAAGATTCAAATATTGTTCATAAATAAACTTGATCATAAACCCACAATTCATCGGTCTCAACGAACACATCGCAAAATAAGATTACACCGAATAGATCTCCACAAGAGAGGGGGAGAACTTTGTATTGAGATCCAAAAAGAGAGAATAAGCCATCTAGCTAATAACTATGGACCTGTAGGTCTGAGGTAAACTACTCACACTTCATTGAAGAGGCTATGGTGTTGATGTAGAAGCCCTCCGTGATCGATGCCCCTCCGGCGGAGCTCCAGAACAGGCCCCAAGATGGGATCTCGTGGATACACAAATTTACGGCGGTGGAATTAGGGTTTTGGCTCCGTATCTGATCGTTTGGGGATACATAGGTATATATTGGAGGAAGAAGTACGTCGGTGGAGCAACAGGGGGGCGACGAGGGTGGAGGGCGCGCCTGGGGGGGGAGAGGGGGTAGGCACGCCCCTACCTCGTGGCTTCCCCGTTGGTTGCTTGATGTAGGGTCCAAGTCTCCTGGATCATGTTCGGTGAGAAAATCACGTTCCCGAAGGTTTCATTCCGTTTGGACTCCGTTTGATATTCCTTTCCTTCGAAACCCTAGAATAGGCAAAAAAACAGCAATTCTGGGCTGGGCCTCCGGTTAATAGGTTAGTCCCAAAAATAATATAAAAGTGGATAATATAGCCCAATAATGTCCAAAACAGTAGATAATATAGCATGGAGCAATCAAAAATTATAGATACGTTGGAGACGTATCAAGCATCCCCAAGCTTAATTCCTAGTCGTCCTCGAGTAGGTAAATGATAAAAACAGAATTTTTGATGTGGAATGCTACTTGGCATAATTTCAATATATTCTTATTAATTGTGGCATGACTGTTCATATCCCAAAGATTCAAGACAAAAGTTTAATATTGACATAAAAATAATAATACTTCAAGCATACTAATTAAGCAATTATGTCTCTTCAAAATAACATGGCCAAAGAAAGTTATCCCTGCGAAATCATATAGTCTGGCTATGATCTATCTTCACCACACAAAGTATTTAAATCATGCACAACCCGATGACAAGCCAAGCAATTGTTTCATATTTTTGACATTCTCAAAACTTTTTCAATCTTCATGCAATACATGAGCGTGAGCCATGGACATAGCACTTTAGGTGGAATAGAATGATGGTTGTGGGAGAGACAAAAAGGGAGAAGATAGTCTCACATCAACTAGGCGTATCAACGGGCTATGGAGGTGCCCATCAATAGATATCAATGTGAGTGAGTAGGGATTGCCATGCAACGGATGCACTAGAGCTATAAGTATATGAAAGCTCAAAAAAGAAACTAAGTGGGTGTGCATCCAACTCGCTTGCTCACGAAGACCTAGGGCATTTTGAGGAAGCCCATCATTGGAATATACAAGCCAAGTTCTATAATGAAATATTCCCACTAGTATATGAAAGTGACAACATAGGAGACTCTCTATCATGAAGATCATGGTGCTACTTTGAAGCACAGATGTGGTAAAAGGATAGTAGCATTGTCCCTTCTCTCTTTTTCTCTCATTTTTTTATTTGGGCCTTTTCTCCTTTTTTTATGGCCTCCTTTTTTTCATCCGGAGTCTCATCCCGACTTGTGGGGGAATCATAGTCTCCATCATCCTTTCCTCACTTGGACAATGCTCTAATAATGATGATCATCACACTTTTCTTTTCTTACAACTAATGAATTACAACTCGATACTTAGAACAAAATATGACTCTATGTGAATGCCTCCGGCGGTGTACCGGGATATCCAATGACTCATGAGTGACATGTATGAAAGAATTATGAACGGTGGCTTTGCCAAAAATACGATGTCAACTAGATGATCATGCAAAGCAATATGACAATGATGGAGCATGTCATAGTAAACGGAACGGTGGAAAGTTGCATGGCAATATATCTCGGAATGGCTAGGGAAATGCCATGATAGGTAGGTATGGTGGCTGTTTTGAGGAAGGTATATGGTGGGTGTATGATACCGGCGAAAGGTGCGCAATATTAGAGAGGCTAGCAATGATGGAAGGGTGAGAGTGCGTATGATCCATGGACTCAACATTAGTCATAAAGAACTCATATACTTATTGCAAAAATCTACAAGTTGTCAAAGAAAAGTATTACACGCATGCTCCTAGGGGGATAGATTGGTAGGAAAAGACCATCGCTCGTCCCCGACCGCCACTCATAAGGAAGACAATCAATAAATAAATCATGCTCCGATGATACTTCATCACATAATGGTTCACCATACGTGCATGCTATGGGAATCACAAACTTTAACACAAGTATTTCTCAAATTCACTACTAGTCAACTAGCATGACTCTATTACACCATCTCCATATCTCAAAACAATTATCAAGCACCAAACTTCTCATAGTATTCAACACACTCATAAGAGAATTTTATTATTAATCTTGTATACCTAGCATATAAGGATTATTTAAGAAAATTACCATGCTACTTAAGACTATCAAAATAATCTAAGTGAAGCATGAGAGATCAATAGTTTCTATAAAACAAATCCGTCATTGTGCTCTAAAATATATAAGTGAAGCACTAGAGCAAAACTATATAACTCAAAAGATATAAGTGAAGCACATAGAGTATTCTAATAATTTCCGAATCATGTGTGTCTCTCTAAAATGGTGTGTACAGCAAGGATGATTGTGGTAAACTAACAAATAAAGACTCAAGTCATACAAGACGCTCCAAGCAAAACACATATCATGTGGTGAATAAAAATATAGCTCCAAGTAAAGTTACCGATAGAAGTAGACGAAAGAGGGGATGCCTTCCGGGGCATCCCCAAGCTTTGGCTTTTAGGTGTACTTAGATTATCTTGGGGGTTCCATGGGAATCCCCAAGCTTAGGCTCTTGCCACTCCTTGTTCCATAATCCATCAAATCTTTACCCAAAACTTGAAAACTTCACAACACAAAACTTAAAGAAGAAAATCTCGTGAGCTCCGTTAGTGAAAGAAAAAAAAAGACCACTTAAATGTACTGTAATTAACACATTATTTATTTATATTGGTGTACTGTATTCCAACTTCTTTATGGTTTATAAACTATTTTACCAGCCATAGATTCATCAAAATAAGCAAACAACACACGAAAAACAGAATCTGTCAAAAACAGAACAGTCTGTAGTAATCTATAGATAGCGCAAGGTCTGGAACCCCAAAAATTCTAAAATAAATTGCTGGACGTGAGGAATTTATCTATTAATCATCTTCAAAAAGAATTTACTAAATATCACTTTCCAAATAAATATTTCAGCAGTTCTCGTGAGCGCTAAAGTTTCTGTTTTTTTACAGCAAGATTAACAAGACTTTCCCCAAGTCTTCCCAACGGTTCTACTTGGCACAAACACTAATTAAACACAAAAAACACAACCAAAACAGAGGCTATATAAATTATTTATTACTAAACAGGAGCAAAAATCAACTAATACGAATAAAATTGGGTTTCTTCCCAACAAGCGCTATCGTTTAACGCCCCTAGCTAGGCATAAAAAGCAAGGATAGATCTAGGTATTGCCATCTTTGGTAGGCAATCCATAAGTGGCTCTCATCATAGATTCATAAGGTAATTTAATTTTCTTTCTAGGAAAGTGTTCCATGCCTTTCCTTAACAGAAATTGGAATCTAATATTCCCTTCCTTCATATCAATAATTGCACCAATCGTTCTAAGGAAAGGTCTACCAAGAATAATAGGACATGAAGGATTGCAATCTATATCAAGAACAATAAAATCTACGGGCACATAATTCCTATTTTCAACAATAAGAACTTCATTAATTCTTCCCATAGGTTTCTTAATAGTGGAATCCGCAAGGTGCAAGTTTAGAGACCAATCATAAAAATCACGGAAACCTAACAAATCACACAAAGTCTTTGGAATCGTGGAAACACTAGCACCCAAATCACACAAAGCATAGCATTCATGATCTTTAATTTTAATTTTAATTGTAGGTTCCCACTCATCATAAATTTTTCTAGGGTTAGAAACTTCCAACTCAAGTTTTTCTTCATAAGACTGCATCAAAGCATCAACGATATGTTTGGTAAAAGCTTTATGTTGGCTATAAGCATGAGGAGAATTTAGCACGGATTGCAACAAGGAAATACAATCTATCAAAGAGCAATTATCATAATTAAATTCCTTGAAATCCAAAATAGTGGGTTCATCAATATTTAAAGTTTTGATCTCTTCAATCCCACTTTTATCAATTTTAGCATCAAGATCTAAAAACTCCGAATTCTTGGAACGTCTTCTAGGTAAAGGTGGATCATATTCAGTCCCATCATTATCAAGATTAATATTACAAAACAAATATTTAATAGGGGACACATCAATAACTTTTATATCTTCAACTTTATTATCATGGAAACTAGAAGAACACAATCTTATAAAGGAATCTTTCTTAGCACGTATCCTACCAGTTCTTTCTTTGCACTCATCAATGGAAATTCTCATGTCTTTGAGAGACTCACTGATATCATGCTTAGGTGGAATAGATCTAAGTTTCAAAGAATCAACATCAAGAGAAATTCTATAAACGTTCCTAGCCAACTCATCAATCTTAAGCAATTTTTGTTTAATCAAAGAATTGAAATTCTGTTGCGAAGTAATAAATACTTTAATATTAGATTAAAAATCAGAGGGCATCTTATTATAATTTCCATAAGAATTGTTGTAGGAATTACCATAATTATTAGAAGGATTACTAGGATACGGCCTAGGATTAAAGTTTCCTCTATACGCGTTGTTACCAAAATTGTTCCTACCATCAAAATTCACATCCATAGATTCATTATTATTCTCAATAAAAGTAGACAAAGGCATATCATTAGGATCAGAAGAAACACTTTTATTAGCAAATAATTCCATAAGTTCATCCATCTTTCCACTCAAAACATTAATTTCTTCTATCACATGCACTTTCTTATTAGTAGATCTTTTAGTGTGCCATTGAGAATAATCAACCATAATATTATCTAGGAGTTTAGTAGCTTCTCCTAAAGTGATTTCCATAAAAGTGCCTCCTGTGGCCGAATCTAAAAGATATCTAGAAGCAAAATTCAATCCGGCATAACATTTTTGTATAATCATCCACAAATTCAAACCATGAGTAGGGAAATTACGTATCATTAATTTCAACCTCTCCCAAGCTTTTGCAACATGTTCATGATCAAGTTGCTTAAAATTCATAATATCGTTTCTAAGAGAGATGATCTTAGTAGGAGGAAAATACTTAGAGATAAAAGCATCTTTGCACTTATTCCATGAATCAATACTATTTTTAGGCAAAGACGAAAACCAAGCTTTAGCACGATCTCTAAGAGAAAAAGGAAATAGTTTGAACTTAACAATATCGTTGTCCACATCTTTCTTCTTTTGCATATCACACAAATCAACGAAGCTATTTAGATGGGTAGCGGCATCTTCACTAGGAAGGCCGGACAACAGATCTTTCATGACAAGATTCGGCATCGGCAAGAGGAGCAACCGGAGTGCTAATAAAATCATTGTTGTTGGTATTGGTAAAGTCACACAATTTAGTATTATCTTGAGCCATCGAGACAAGCAAGCAATCCAACACACAAGCAAACAAGAAACAGGCAAAAAAGAGGCAAATAGAGAACGAGAGGGACGATAGAGAGAGAGGGCGAATAAAACGGCAAGGATGAAGTGGGGGAGAGGAAACGAGAGGCAAATGGCAAATAATGTAATGCGGGAGATAAGGGTATGTCATGGGTACTTGGTATGTTGACTTTTGCGTAGACCTCCTCAGCAACGGCGCCAGAAATCCTTCTTGCTACCTCTTGAGCACTTGCATTGGTTTTCCCTTGAAGAGGAAAGGGTGGTGCAGCAAAGTAGTGTAAGTATTTCCCTCAGTTTTTGAGAACCAAGGTATCAATCCAGTAGGAGGCTACGCGCGAGTCCCTCGCACCTACACAAAACAAATAAGTCCTCGCAACCAACGCGATAAGGGGTTGTCAATCCCTACACTGTCACTTATGAGAGTGATATCTGATAGATATGATAAGATAATATTTTTGGTATTTTTATGATAAAGATGCAAAGTAAAATAAAATCAATGAAAATAACTAAGTATTGGAAGATTAATATGATGAAGATAGACCCGGGGGCCATAGGTTTCACTAGTGGCTTCTCTCAAGAGCATAGGTATTTTACGGTGGGTGAACGAATTACTGTTGAGCAATTGACAGAATTGAGCATACTTATGAGAATATCTAGGTATGATCATGTATATAGGCATCACGTCCAAGACAAGTAGACCGACTCCTGCCTGCATCTACTACTATTACTCCACACATCGACCGCTATCCAGCATGCATCTAGAGTATTAAGTTTATAAGAACAGAGTAATGCCTTAAGCAAGATGACATGATGTAGGGATAAAATCATGCAATATGATAAAAACCCCATCTTGTTATCCTCGATGGCAACAATACAATACGTGCCTTGCTGCCCCTACTGTCACTAGGAAAGGACACCGCAAGATTGAACCCAAAGCTAAGCAGTTCTCCCATTGCAAGAAAGATCAATCTAGTAGGCCAAACCAAACTGATAATTCGAAGAGACTTGCAAAGATAACCAATCATACATAAAAGAATTCAGAGAAGATTCAAATATTGTTCATAGATAAACTTGATCATAAACCCACAATTCATTGGTCTCAACAAACACACCGCAAAAGAAGATTACATCGAACAGATCTCCATAAGAGAGGGGGAGAACTTTGTATTGAGATCCAAAAAGAGAGAAGAAGCCATCTAGCTAATAACTATGGACCCGTAGGTCTGAGGTAAACTACTCACATTTCATTGGAGAGGCTATAGTGTTGATGTAGAAGCCCTCCGTGATCGATGCCCCCTCCGGCGGAGCTCCGGAACAGGCCCCAAGATGGGATCTCATGGATACAGAGAGTTACGGCGGTGGAATTAGGGTTTTGGCTCCGTATCTGATTGTTTGGGGATACATAGGTATATATAGGAGGAAGAAGTACGTCGATGGAGCAACAGGGGCCCCACGAGGGTGGAGGGCACGCTTGAGGGGGGGGGGGGGTAGGTGCGCCCCCTACGTCGTGGCTTCCCTGTTGGTTGCTTGACGTAGGGTCCAAGTCTCCTGGATCATATTCGGTGAGAAAATCACGTTCCCAAAGGTTTCATTCTGTTTGGACTCCGTTTGATAATCCTTTTCTTCGAAACCCTAAAATAGGCAAAAAAACAACAATTCTGGGCTGGGCCTCCGGTTAATAGGTTAGTCCCAAAAATAATATAAAAGTCGATAATAAAGCCCAATAATGTCCAAAATAGTAGATAATATAGCATGGAGCAATCAAAAATTGTAGATACGTTGGAGACGTATCACCGCGTGACCCGTGTGGTGTGCGAGCAGGCGTGAGTTGATGGGACGCATGAGAGCAGTCCGCCGCTTAGGCAGACGGGGAGGCGTGCGTGCAGGTGTGTGAATTGACGGAGGCGTGTTCGCTGCGCAGTGTCATCGGGAGGCGTGCGAGTAGCTGTGTGAAACTTTGGTAGGCATGCCAGCAGTCCAGTGCGCAGGCTCACCGGGAGGCGAGCCATCAGTTTGACCGCCGCCCGCCTCTCTCCCACAACTCCCACTACTCCATATTAATGGTGCGCCTAAGCGGCCGCACCCCCATCCTCGCTACGCACACACAATTCTCTCTCTCCGCTTGCAACCTCGACGCTGCTCTCAATCCTGAAAGCCGTAAGTGTATGAGGATGCTGCCGTAGCGCCCCATCGGAGGGAGTGGCGACGCCAGGGCTGCTAAAGCACCGGAGCACGGCGTGGAGATGGAGACAGAGGTTGTCGTCACCGCTGGCGAGTTATCGCTGCAACCTGACATCGTCGACGTCGTCGAGCTTCCACAGTCGGAGGCGGAATTCCACACGGACTCCGATGACCACTCCGGTGATGACTCCGATGACCACTCCGGTGATGACTCCGACGATGATGAACAACTGGTTAGTCATCTGTACCCATTTATGTGTCAAATAGATCATAGGGTTTCTCTTGTTACTCCTGCCTCCCCCTTTTTTGGAATAGAAACCCTGTGGTTATGTTCTCCCAATCCATGAAATCTGAGTAAGTTTCATTAGATCCATGTAGTGTATTGATTGTTTGAATGGTACAGGTGATAAGTGATTAGTTGTTTCATCTGGGCAAATGATTTCTGCTAGTAATCCGACTAGGGTTAGTGTTCGTGCTAATAATTCCTAGCCAGGACTTGACAATTGATTTTGAATGACCTACATATGTTTGTGCCATTATTTTCTTCAAAATTGGTCTGTACATAGACGACTGTGCTTAAAAATCGAACCATAATCTCTGAATATGTATAAATAAATAGCCATAAATTCCCAATCCTACTTCATGGCATGTAATCAGTGATTTGATGCCAAATTTGTTTTACTATATGTATAGGTGTTGTCTGACGATGTGGACAGCGAGGATGAAGATGCCCAGAGGAGGTACAAGAGGCGAATCCTGAGGGAGCTTTATGCGGGAATGCATAATAGACGTATTAGGACCTGGAACGACAGCTATGGATGCCCATTTTGCAACCACAAGATTCATGACGCGTACCTAAGTGTTCTTGCGTATGCAAGAGGACGGGCCGTTGGCTCCTTCAAGCGGAAGTATTCTCGCAGGGTGGCACACGATGCGTACGCCGAGTACCTGGAGAAGCTTCAGGATCATGCCGGCCACATGTGAGATGAGATGTGGGATGGATCAAACTATGTATGCTTGAGTATGCTTAATGACGGTTGAATTATGTACTTATGGTTGAACTATGCTTATGTACGTGTACGCTTATTATCTATGTCTGAATATGTTAAATATTTCGCCAAATTTTGGTAAAAATTACAATGGGGGACCAATAAACCAGGACGGAGGTACTACGTCAATCACACACGGTTCCAAAATTTGGAACAGTGTGCAATGACTATCATTTTGCCTGCTGCGTCAATCACACATGGTTCGCTCTAGCAAAGCATCGCCCCCAAAATTATTTGTGGGACAGAAAACCCTCACCACCCAATTCAAAAAAGAATAAAGAAAACCCTCACCATCCCCACATCAAAAAAACCCTCACCCCGCCCGCCACACACCTCGGCCCCTCCGATACATTCCCCATTCACACCTGCACAAGCTCCTCGGCATCTATGCCATGGCACCACCTATCACGGCGGTAAACACTTAGCTCGACACCTGCCGCCGCCGCCAGGCTGCCGGCAAAGCCCACCACATTTCGCCACTTTCGCTTGCCGCCGCCTATCGCCATCGACTTTCTCGATGTTGCTCGTGGTCGACCCAGCTCCGCTCGGTTGGGGAATCTGCCGTACTGAGGGTTCTTTCTCATGAAGACAAGGTAAATAATTTAACGAGATATTATATCATCTCTTATCCCAGTTCATCTGCCTCCTTTAATCTTCCGTGAATTCGTTTTTATTCGAGCTGATTTGAGGGTTTTCTTTCATTCATAGAACGTATAGTGCACCGATACTTCAGGACTTGGCGACCGCCGCCAGAGATTCCATCTCATCGTACCAGATAACTTGAGGACGCGCGCGGTATGTTCAATCTCACCCTAAATCGGTTGGCATGGCCTACTTTCCTGAAGATATTTTAAATATTGCTACATTTGGATAAAAGGTGCCACATGCACCATATACGTCAAAGGGGATTTTCCCCTCTTCTTTGTATATTAGGCAAATTAATGATGTACTGTTCTTTCGATTACTCTCATATTTCCATGACATCATGTTTACCCTATCTGTTTAATTATAGACTTTTGTCCTTCGATTTCAACTACTGTACGGTTCTTTGAATTTGGGTCCATATTTGCATGTTACCATATTTTCTTTAACAACCCTACCATTTTCTGCAGGACATCCCTCGCTATGTAACAGATTATGTAGTGCACAATTTTTCCCTTTACATACATCAAGGCTCCACGAATGTCATACTACGCACAAACCATGGATTTACAATCGTTGCTACTATAAGACTTGATGAACATGGTGACTCCTATTTTGGGACTGGCTTTTGGAATTAAATTGCAAAGTTTTATGTACTGAAAGCTGGCACTAAAATTGCACTGCGCATAGAAGGGCCTGGTCATGAGATATATGCTAACTTCCCCGACAAAATCATCTGTCCAGACTTTGTTTGAAGTAAGTTTTCTTTTCAACTATCTGTATATGTTGACTTACCCAGCAATGTCAAATGAATTGTGTAGTATTTAAGCAACCAATTGATATTCCCTTATCAAACTATATTCCTACCTAATAACTTCTAGTTACCAATACACTTTTCTATTGCCCTGTTTTAACTAAATATTCCCTGTACTCCCATTTCCATCAGAAAGCGACGCTGACAAGGAGACTCCGGAGGTGGAGAACGGGGCTGCCAACAAGCGGAGGTGGGGCGAGCTAGAACCGCAAGTGACTCCAGCAGGCCTAGACTTAATTAGCAGCCTCCCCGATGATATGTTGAGAGTCATCATCTCCCTCCTCCCAATCAAATATGGGGCACAGACAACCCTCCTTTCCCGGCGGTGGCACCCCCTATGGAATTCCAGCCCTCTCAACCTCATCGAGACCCATGAGCTCTGCCATGGCTATCGAAAAGCTTGGATGCGTTGTCCAAGATCCTCGACAGTCACCTTGGCCCAATCAAAAGCCTTAGAATGGGCAAGCTCTGTTCCAACGGCAAGGACCGAGCCAAGCTTGATGACTGGTTCCGATCCCCCGCCCTAGATCAGCTCGAGGAGCTCACTTTTGATGATGGGCATATGCGGTCACTGCCAACATCCGCACTCCGCCTCGCGCCCATGCTGCAGGTCGCCAAGTTCAGGAACTGCCATTTCCCGCCCCTTAATGACGCGCCCGCTCTTATTCTACCATGACTGAAGCACCTCGAGCTCGTCGTCATCTGCCCCTCAAAGTCTGACATGGAGTGCCTACTCCGTGGCTGTACTGCACTCGAGTACCTTCGTCTTTAGGTGATCAATGGGTTGAGTACCTTCCACATCACCTCCATGACTCTCTGGACTATTTATGTGTGTTGCTGGTGCGGAAGGAAGACATCACAAAAGGTGGACCACGGTATGGTCATCCAGGACACACCTGCACTTGAGAGATTACTTGTAGTTGATCAAGAAGGTCCAACAAGAATCAATGTCATTTCTTCACTGAAATTGACAGTGGTGGGCTACTCGTCTGACAAATACTCCAAACTTGTAATTGTATCCACACCCGTTCAGGTACAACAACTGCCTTCTACCTCTCCTTCTACAAATTAACATTATTTCTAATTTTGAAGATGTTTGTTCGTTGTCATTCAGAAAATGATTCCGACAAGCTTGACCCCAAAACTGCGCATAGTGAAGGTCTTGGCACTAGAATCTATCAGGCCCGACCTAGAGCAAGTTGTCAGTTTCCTGAGATGCTTTCCGTGCCTGGAGAAGCTATATATCGAGGTGATGTTCCTTTCCTGTTAAATGTTAACCATAAGGGAGTTCAATTTGTGACACCTTTTTCCAAGTTTACAATGACAATGTACTACGATTTATGAAGGTTCTTTTGGAGGATTTCAATACATACATGCCCCCCATATTGGTTGCTTGATCCATATGGTCACAATCAATAAGCATTTCTCCTTTCGATTCATCTGTACTAGTTATCTTACTGAACTTTTCATCCACTCCAACCTCTTGTGAAGAAGGTTGCATTTTCTAGAATGTAATCAAATGCCCATGTTAATCGGTCAGATCGAAGATGGCATGTTAGTGCATTTTACAAATCCTGCAAACCAAATATCTAGGCGTGTAGTAATGTTCACAACTGCACGTAGGCACTAACACGTTTTCTTCTTTTGCAGATAAGATTAGGCCAATGGTGGATAATGTGATAAAATATAACAATCACGTCGAATGCCTAGATCTGCATCTCTGAGAAATTACTTTGAACTCCTACCGAGGGACTTTACCGGAGATTATATTCCCCAGGTTCTTTCTTCTCAAAGCAAGGGTGCTGAAGGAAATGAGGTTTTCCCTACATTTATTTCGCCAAAATGAATGGTCTGTTGATCAGTGCCGGTGCCTGCGACAGAATGGAGTAGGCTCCAAAAATGTTTTCATTTTGGAACTTCAGATGACAGAGTAATCGGAAGTCATCGGGTCAACCCCATACATGACTTCTCAGTGGCTCACCCCTTTGCAAAAATTGTGAGGTTTCGAAGCCAGACCTAGAAGCAGTGTGATATGTCCATTTTGCATCATGCTTTTACATCGATACTTATTGCATTATGGGCTGTTATTACACATTATGTCACAATACTTATGCCTATTCTCTCTTACTTTATAAGGTTTACATAAAGAGGGAGAATGCCGACAGCTGGGATTCTGGGCTGGAAAAGGAGCAAATATTAGGGACCTATTCTGCATAGCTCCAAAAGTCCTGAAACTTCAAGGAAGTCACTTACAGAATATATAAAAAATACTGAGCGCAAGAAGTTCCGGAGGGGGCCACACCCTACCCACGAGGGTGGGGGGGGGGCATGCCCCCTGCCTCGTGGGCCCCCTGGTGGCCCTCCGATGCCCATCTTCTGTTATATGGAGTCTTTCGATGAGGAAAAAAAATCATAAGCCGGCTTTCGGGACGAGACTCCGCGGCCACGAGGCGGAACCTTGGCGGAACCAATCTAGGGCTCCGGCAGAGCTGTTCTGCCGGGGAAACTTCCCTCCGGGAGGGGGAAATCATCGCCATCGTCATCACCAACAATCCTCTCATCGGTCAATCTCCATCAACATCTTCACCAACACCATCTCCTCTCAAACCCTAGTTCATCTCTTGTATCAAATTCTTGTCTCTAAGTCCGGGATTGGTACCTGTGGGTTGCTAGTAGTGTTAATTACTCCTTGTAGTTGATGCTAATTGGTTTATTTGGTGGAAGATCATATGTTCAGATCCTATATGCATATTATTACCCCTCTGATTATGAACACGAATATGCTTTGTGAGTAGTTATGTTTGTTCCTGAGGACATGGGAGAAGTCTTGCTATTAGTAGTCATGTGAATTTGGTATTCGTTCGATATTTTGATGAGATGTATGTTGTCTCTCCTCTAGTGGTGTTATGTGAACGTCGACTACATGACACTTCACCATTATTTGGGCCTAGAGGAAGGAATTGGGAAGTAATAAGTGGATGATGGGTTGCTAGAGTGACAGAAGCTTACACCCTAGTTTATGCGTTGCTTCGTAAGGGGCTGATTTGGATCCATATGTTTCATGCTATGGTTAGGTTTACCTTAATACTTTTGTTGTAGTAGCGGATGCTTACAATAGAGGTTAATCATAAGTGGGATGCTTGTCCAAGTAAGGACATTACCCAAGCACCGGTCCACCCACATATCAGATTATCAAAGTACCGAACGTGAATCATATGATCGTGATGAAAACTAGCTTGATGATATTCCCATGTGTCCTCGGGAGCGCTTTTCTCTATATAAGAATTTGTCCAGACTTGTCCTTTTCTACAAAAAGGATTAGGCCACCTTGCTGCACTTTATTTACTTCTATTACTTGTTGCTCATTACAAATTATCTTATCACAAAACTATTTGTTATCTATAATTTCAGTGCTTGCAGAGAACACCTTGTTGAAAATCGCTTATCATTTCCTTCTGCTCCTCGTTGGGTTCGACACTCTTACTTATTGAAAGGACTACGATAGATCCCCTATACTTGTGGGTCATCAAGACTCTTTTCTGGCGCCGTTGCCGGGGAGTGAAGCGCCTTTGGTAAGGAAAAATCTATCTATACCTTTACTAATTACAGACTCCGTAGAAATTATCATGTTAATTAGATTTTACGAGCCGTTAATCTTGTGGGGCCATATTTTTTCATGGTCTAGATCAACCAGCCTAATCCTATGTTTTAATATCACGTTAATTAGACTCTCTAGATTGGTTCTTTAATTATGTATTTTTCTTCTAGATTACATGGAAGGTAAGCATCATGTGAGAAATTCCAGGGAATAGAATCATTATGTTCCATAACTCAAACTTGGAAGGTTGACGCCGAAGAGGAAAATCAAAATACATGCCGCTGAAAAGAGTTTAATGTAGCCACAAATCACTTGGACTCCTACCAAAATTGCAGTCGTCTTTCTCCTTATTTGCATCTAGCTGAGGCGCCATGGAAGATTGGCCGCAGTACGAGCCTTCTGCAATCTCGCGGCTCTGGTTTTCTTGCCGACTCGGTCATGGGCTATGGGAGCGGGACTGCATGCAGTTCCAACGGTGCATCTTCGCATGATGCATCACGTGAGAACTGAGAATCAACATGAGCCCTTGCTTTGGGAGATGCAGAGGGCAGACTGCCATGGATGCCTGGTAAGTTTTCAGTTCAGGGGTCAATCAATTGGGATCGAGAACCTAAAAACTGGGGGCCTCCTTCCACATCGATCCTTGGCGTTCCCCGGCTCGACGCCGACTATGAGCTATGAGCTGGACCTTGGCGAACGACAAGGATCCATAGTTACTTAATCTACATGATGAAATTGCTTGAGATATAGAAAAATATTCAACAAATATTAATATGGGGCTATCAAGTATAGGTGCAATCCACCTCTCTACTTTCAGCAACAAAATTTAATTAATGACTATTCATGTTCTTTCAGTTCGATCTTGGTTTGTTTGGGAATAACAAAAACACTTGTCCAGGATCGTAATTTGTTTGTACCTCCAGATTTTATAAGCTGCTATTGAAATTGCACAGAAATTGTTGTGAATTGGTACCAAATCTGCATTAGAACAATAGAAATTTAAATGGAAGGATGTAATGTTCTTGCTTTCAAGTTTCTTAATAAGAGCCACATATATGAACGCCATCATTTTCCATACTATACCAAAACGTTTCGCACCAGTGTTCAAATTACTATATTCTATTCATTAGCCAAAATAGAAAATAAAAGGAACGACGCAAAAAAAAGCAATATGTTTATATAGTTTTGTAGTTGTATTATCTGTGCATAAGAGCACGAAGGGTAAAAAAAGTAATAGTAGTTTCTGTTGCATTAATGCAGAATTTTGTATTCTAAAAATGTTATCAAGATCGATATTCGTCAAGATGATCCATAGAGAACGGAAGGAAGTTCTAAATATTTTCAAACCACCAGTTTTAGAAGCAGCATATTACTTCAACATAGAGGCTTTGATCTGATCCTTTTTTTGCTATGATCAACACTCAGAAGCCAAAAAACTAAATTGACCAGTAAATCATTGCTGTGGAGTTTTATATTTATTATTCATTGGTGTATTATATTTTGCTAAATCAATATTTTGAAGAGAATCTCGAAGACTTCCTCTCTCTCTTTATACTTGACAAACATATGCTACTGGAGCGGCCACATACAGGTGTTGCAGCTAAGACAACACTCTATAAATGTGTAGGTATGCTCTGCCAGATTGTTTCTGATCAGTTTACATTGTCTCGATTCCCCGTAGGCACTGTACTATATTTTATTATAAGCGCAAGTTGGAGGTGGAGGACATGGATTTGTACTGACATTAATCTCCTGATGAAATTACTTGAGAGAGGGAATAGTATTCAACAAAGAGTAACAAGGTGCGATCAAGTATTCATGCTATGCACCTCTCTTCTTGCAGGAATCAAATTTAATTTACGATTATTTAGGTTGCTTCAGTTTGTTCTTGATTTGTTATGGCACAACAAAATCACCTCTGCAGGATCCTAATTTGTGTGTACCTCCAGATTTCAGAAGTTGTTGTCGGCATTGACACTAAAATCATTGTTATGCTATAGGAATTGGTACCAAATCTGCATCAGAACAATCAAAATTTAACAGAAGAATCTAATGTTGTTTCTTTCCAGTTTCTTCAGGGCCATATATGAAAGCCTTCCTTTTTTTGTGCAAAATATATGAAAGCCTTCCTTTGGTATTCTATATTTCGTTAGCAAAAAGGGAAACTGAGCAACTAATGCAATAGATATATATAATTTTGTATCTGTACTTTAAGTTCATAACAAAAAGAAGAGGAAAAAAAGTAATAGGAGCTTTTTATTCCAACGCATGCAGATTTTTTGTATTTAACAAAGGTTACCAAGATGGACATTCGTCAGAATGAGCCAAAGAGGGCAGAGGGAAGTACTAAAGAATTTCAAGGCAGCGGTTCTAAAAGCAGCCTATTACTTTGGCATAGAAACTTTGATTTGATCATTTTTTGTTGGTATGATAAATACTTAGGTGCCAAAGAACCAAATTCAACATTAAACATTCAAGTTGTGTTTTATATCTCTTATTCATTGTTGAATTGTCTTTTTTCTAAATCAATATTTTTTTAAAAATCTTGAAGACTTTCTCTCTACCAGTCTATTGATAATTGAAAAGGCATGTTACTAGATTGGCTGCACACATGTATTGCATCCGAAACAATAGTCTCAAAGTGTGAAGGTACAACAAAAATAGTTGATGTTTTAATGTTTGTGTATTGATAACGATAATATACATGTAAATAAGATTTCGGACAAAGCAGAATGCTTCTTGAACTTCAGGCCATAAGTAATTTTATGACCATTATTGTTTTCCACAACAAAAAGCTCTTTTTGTGAATTAAAAAGAAAACAATCTTACTTCCATAGTAGATGAAAATTAACTTTGATGCACTTTCTTTCACATGGTCATCAGCAATGCGATGCATTTTTAGGGGACCACTCAAACGATGAAAAACATCCATAAAGATATAACTGGAAGCATTCTTATTTAAACAATATTGCCACGTGTAACAACATTATAATTGGTTTCCATCCTAATTGGTGACAAAATTTATAAGCCCCTACGTTTGTTATACATAGTTGTGTACCATATATACAGTCTATTAATCTTCCAGATATAAAAATCCACTAATGAATATATACACAATAGGATCTCAATGATGATAGATTAATAAGTTGAGTTGTGTCTAATCATTTAGTTACCGCGGTATTATGTGTTTAAAGATATAGCTAGCCCGTGCAGTTGCACGGGTTGACGACTAGTTTATATAGTGTGCTGGAATCTACTGTCGCTTGTTACTTTGGAAAGTAATCCTCTGAGGGGCTTGTTCGGGGTATCTTCACCCCGACCAGTAGAGCAAAGAGTTGCTCCTCAACTTATTGAACCTACTGAAAATGAAAATGTCTACTTTGAGATTCCTTCGAGTATGATAGAAAAATTGCTAGCTAATCCTTTTGCAGGAGACGGAACAATGCATCCTGATGAGGACCTAATATATATGGATGAAGTTTGTGGATATTTAAGCTTGCAGGTGTGCCCGATGATGTTATTAAGAAGAAGGTCTTCCCTTTATCTTTGAAGGGAGATGCACTGACATGGTATAGGCTATGTGATGATATGATCATGGAACTATAAATGATTGAAATTGGAATTTCATCAGAAGTTTTATCGTATGTGTCATGGGTTTATCACGGCAGATGTCCTCGTGAAAGGACTTAGTCGTGGAGCCATCGCTACGGGTTAGCTTAAAGAGGTTAAACCAGACAAGGGACACGAGGCATTTTATACTAGTTCGGCCCCTTCGATGAAGGTAAAAGCCTGCGTCTAGTTGTGTTGGTATTGCTAGGGTTTCGATGACCAAGGAGCAAATCTGCTTTGCCTAGCTCTCGAGTTATTGTGTCCTGTCCCTAAACCGTTGTCGGGTCGTCCCTTCATCTACATAGGTTGACGCCCCCCGGTATACAGAGTCCCAAGGCCGGATCATAAACGTGTCCGGCTCAGTCTCTATCCTTCCTATCTTACAAAGCAAGTTACATAATAAGGTCGGTTTACATCTACAGGCCTTAACTCGCCTTTGGGCCTTGGGCCTTCGTAAAGCGCCATCATTCTTACGTATTCATAGGCTTCTGATCTTCATAAAGTTAATCCGGCTACTCCTGGCCGGTTTACGTCTAGTAGTAATAGCCCCAACATTAGGCCCCAGAATAGTTTGAACTTGTTCATGTCAATCTTCAACACTTAGAAAAATTCCTCCTTTGCATCTTCGCCTTGATCTTGTAAACCACCGTGACGTCATACTCCAGGATCATGATAAATCACCGTGACGTCAGCTTGTTATTTAAAAATGATATATCTCACTTTCAGTTAATGAACCTCCGACAATCGAGGCGACCGCTCCTGTTAGGTATCCAATATTCCGGCCCCTCGATTCTCGTGCCTGTTACCTCCCCCCTTTACCTTATAAATAGGGCCACGGGTCATTTCCTTTTTTCCCCTCCGTCTCTTTGTTTCTTCTTCCTCCTCGCGATCCCTCCGCACCCGAGCGCCGCCGCCGTCGCCGAGCACCGCCTCTGCATCTCCGCTGGCCGCTGCATCGACCTGGTTGCACCAGATAGCCGCGGCGTAACTCCGCTTGCTTCAACAGCCGCTATAAGATCTTCCCTTTCCTCCTCTATAGATCTTCCTAGGGTTTCAGTGTTCATGAATGTTCATCGAAGCTCCGGGAGCAGTTCTTCACCGTTCCTCCTTAGTCCATGGAAAAACCCTCAAGCTTGATGTATTCCGTGTAGTAGCTATAGCGTTCCTTATCTTTTGCTATCACAACAAACCCTTATGCGCATAAAACTGATCTAGACCTTTGTGAACTGCTTCGGGACCAACCTTTTTGGGTCTAAATCTTTTTTCTTTTCATGTCTTACAGTAGATCCAAAATTTCCTTGTAATCTTGTGAAACCTATTTTAACTTACTTAGTCGTTCTTGCCTTAGATCTGTATCTTCTTCATTACATAGGCAGTTTACCTTTTGTAGAAAACAATCTATCACATACCATTAGTCCCCTTGTAAACCGGCAACCCCTTGATCTCCGTTGTCATATTCCAGTTTAATAATATGCATACATCTCTTTTCCCACTTACTGCCTTGTCATTCGTAATTATATCATCCTCCGGTTTACCAATTTCACATACTTGGATTCCTTTATTCTGTTGCACCTTATGCATCACTATGAATGAATTGTAAAACGACATTTCTTTCCAGCTTTTCACTTGCAATGGCCAAGCAATTTTATTCCTGCAACTGGGCTCCCTCCCGGGTTACTGAGGAGCAACTGAATGGTATGGTTAAGATCGGCACCTTACCAAAGAAGAATGAGATCCGTTGGAGAGTTCCTGGGCCGGAAAATCCTCCCACCCCTATGCAGGGTGAGGTAGTGGTGTTTGTTGATCACATAGGCCGTGGTTTCAAACCTCCCAAGTCAAAGTTTTTCCGGTATGTGCTTGCCAGTTTTCAACTCCACCCTCAAGATATTGGACCCAACTTGGTATCCAATATATGCAACTTTCAAGTTTTCTGTGAAGCATACCTCCAAGAAGAACCAACTGTGGAGCTGTTCTGGGATTTCTTCCATCTGAACCGGTGCACTGAATTTGTAGACAGATCCAATACTGAACTTGGTGGTGTCTCCATTCAAAAAAGAAAAGAGGTTGAATTTCCTCATTCCAAGCTGCACAGTCACCCCAAAGAGTGGAATCAAACTCGCTTCTACTGTAAAGACACCTCCCCTGAAGACGAGAATCCTCTGCTGGGTTACCGTGCCCACCGGCTTGCCAATACTCATCCACTTCCACAACGTCTAAGTCCCCAGGAATGGGCCCCGTATGCACCTCAACTCGCCAAGCTAAGAGCCTTCTTGGCCAACAGTTTAACATGTGTAGACTTTGTCCGTTGTTGGATATCTTGGAGCATCTTGCCGTTAAGTCGCCGCTCCGGCTTAATGTGCGAGTATACTGGTGAAGTAGAAGACTCCCAACATCATATCAATATTCAGCTAACAGATGAAGAGGTCACTTAGGCCGTCAAGGAGATATTGAACGAATCGGAAGCTACCTGTCGCCAAACTGGACTAGACCCTTTTTACACGCAAAACAAACCGCCTGCTGTGAGTATTGTTCCTCCACTTTACACTTGATATCTTTAGACTGTACAATCCTTGAATACCCTTCTTTTTACCTTTAAACAGGGTGATGGTCCGTTTTGGAAGAAGAAACATGAAGAGAAAGCGGCAAAAACTGCCAGCCCTAAAACCAAAGCCGTCAAGAAAACCACAAAGCGGAAAGCACCTGAACGCATCAGTATGGAACTGGACGACGACCCGGATGAACCGGAAGTTGAGGTAGAACTTGATTCACTTGGTTCCCTTTTCATTCATCTCATTGACAATGATACTTATCAGGAGGACGTCGAGGGCAGCCAAGCTGACGATGTAGAGGTAATTATCCTTTCCTCCGGTTCAGACTCTATGCCAACACAAAAAATCCGTCAAGTGGTCCGGAAAGTAAGCTTTTCTCATCCTCTTGCTCACTTGGATCCAACATTTATTTTGAAGACGCACCAGCACGATGCTCGCCGTAGAACCTGGCACTGCGGCCAAAAGGTCACTTCGGCCGGTTTACCAGACACCCCGGTTCGAAAGCACCGATCTGAGGTCTTACCCACTTATTACACTTCTTATCTCAAGGTAGGCTATGTCCAACAACCTCTTAATCCGTCTGATTCGAATTATCAGTTGACGCCTCCTTGATCCTCTAGCGAGTCAACAACAACCCAACTTCCTCCTCTCAAAACTGTAGCTGGGTAAGTACTTCAACCCCTTCTTTTGATGTTTTCATACTTTATATACTATGCTTAACTTTCACATCTTATTCTGCTTTAGAGCCAAAGCCAGACCTAGCAAAAAGGCTCGGGTGAACAATCCACCCGAAGACAAGGTTCTTATTGAACCGGAGCAAACAGTTGAACCGAAGGGTCCAAATCCTGAAGCTACCTTTCATGAACCACCCCCTCAAGACCATAATATTGATGAACAACCATAAGTTGACACTGCTGTGCCTGATGATGAACCGGTAGATCCAATCCGGGCTGATGATAGATCTTCTAATCCGGTGAGAGCTACTGATACCCCATCAACTCCAGAAAGGACTGCTGGAGACAAAGAAGGCGAAGTTATCATTAGTAGTACTGGTCACACCTCCCCTGGCCATCCTGTAATTTTGGCCAAACATAGTGCCAAGGAAGAACGCACTGCCATGGAAAAAGGAAAATGGAGCACCAGCTTGTCAAGCTATGCGCATCTCAGCGCTCAAGAACTCCATTCTGGTTTTCTAAACCGTCTGCACTCAAACCGTGATTATGAAGACGGTTTGGTGAACCTAATGAAGGAGCGCTATGAGGTATTTTCGTCTCTTCCCCTTTCATAAATCCAATTTTTAAATATCAACTTAAGTAGCCCCCAAGAGCCGGTTTATGATAACAATCATAAATCAGGACTTTGTAATATCTTAATCCTTGCATGCTGATCCTCCATATGTCAAGTGATCTTTGGAAACAAACCGATACTTTATCATTGTATTCCTGTAGTTTTCATCGGTGTAGCCCCCAAGGGACGGTTTATCTTTCCAAGGTAAACCGGGTCTTGAATCAATGCATCAACTTTGAACAGATGTACATTAGCCCCCAAGTGTTAAAGGATAATGCTTGCATTATACTTGAGACTTGTGAAAAATATGTTGATGATAGAGCAAATAGGCATTAGCCCCCAAGTACAAAGTGCATAACTCGGTATACGCTTGGTACTTCATAACCTGTTTTGATGAGATACCTCACCTTTGTAGGCTGAGCTGAGTAAAAAGGATGCTCAAACCGCTGACCTTCAGGAGAACGTCAAATCTCAACAAGCAGAGGCTTCCAAGGACAAGGAGGAGTTAACAAATGCCCTAGCAACCATGGAAAGACTGAAAGAGACCTTTAACAAAGAGCGTGCAGACTAGGAGACAGAAAAGGCCGGTTTGACAAAAAAGGCCGAGGACGCAGAGGCAGCCCTGAAGCCGGTGGTTGAAGAACTGACCAGCTTAAAGCGGCAGATTAATGCCATGACTTCTGCTGTGTTTGGTAAGTAATCTCTCATGCAATTTTTCTAATTCATAATATCTTATCAATGACCGGGTTACTAATGTTTAATCATGACAGGGACCCGTATTGCTCATCTAGGCTCTGACATGCGGATGAAGCTTAAAGCGGCCTATACCTTGATTGAATAGCTGTTCTCTAGATCCCAGCGAGCCATTTGCACGACAGCTTATAACAAGCCACCGCCATCACTGATAAAAGAAACTATCGAAAAGCTGGCCATGCTGCCTGCCCGGATCAACGAACTGAAGAGATCAGCCGCAAGGTCAGGTGCGTTGACCGCGCTAATCTGGGGCAAGGGGTGGATTCCGGATCTTGAACCGGCAGATATCATCAAAGGCTATCCTAGTGTGAAAGAAGACGACTCAGACTTCAATAACGACGATCTTCGAAGGCTGACAAAGGAGATGCGGCCGATAGCAAGCAAACTGGCGGAGGATACAGATCTATCTCATTTTCAACCGGTTTATGATGCTGAGGGAAAAAGACAGCCCGCGCTGATTCATAATGTTGAAGATCTTGTGCCGCCAATCCGTAAGCATACTTACGCTCCTGACATTGACCCCTCCAACCTTATCCATGAAGAGGCCGTTTTTCAAGCCTTAACCGGAATCGATTGGTCAATGGTTGATTTCCAGAGTCTGGGGAGCGATGAAGAGAATGTGACCGTGCAAGATGACCCTCAATCGTCAAGCCATCCTGATGAGGAATTATAAATCGGTGGCCGGTTTAACAGCTACAGTTTGCCACTTCTTTGAAAACACTTATTCAATTTTGGGGTATTGAAAACGCCTTGTAATAGGATAGCATGAACACCTTATCTGCCATGCCATCGAGCATGTTTGTTTTCCTTGATACTGAAAACTTGTCCTGCCTTTGGGATCTATTTATGCATAGCCCATTGTGATTTATGTTCCTGCATATAAGAAGTTGAAAGTATCCTAGTGGTTTACCACTGGACGGGTCATGATGCCCAATAATATATAGATAGCTTGGATGGATAACCAAGATTTGCATTGACCAGATATAAAATAAATGATACATGTGATATATCTTCGTTGGCTGACCAACTGTTAGTATAGTAGGAGTGAAAATACCCATCTGTAGGGCTGACGACTCCTTTCCCTCTTGTTGGTTCATATAAAAACCATACCGGTTGATGATTACCACGGGATTGTATAATGCTGGTGACCTGTAGCCAAAACCAGACCGGAGCAATTTACTACCAGTTTAGAGCTGATCATGTACTGACAACTGAGCGTTGAAAGCCACGCCGGGTTGTAATAAACACCGGTGTATCAGAAATATTCATACATCCCTTATCAAAAGATATTAAAACAACAAATCGAAAAAGAAATAGACAAGGCTTTTCATGGGCTGCCAGGCCCTAAATCGAGGCTTTTCATGGGCTGCCAGGCCGTTGAGTTAAACCATTTTGAAAAGCCTTTTAAGATGGACCCCAATCTTTAACCAATTACCGTTTTAACTTTGACAAGTTCAGGGTCTATGAGATTGACTTGTCAAACATTCGATGGGTCATACCAGGTTTACCTGGACGGAGTGGCTTACTTAAAAAGGCAGGATAGCCTATTACAAGGGTGCAAGCTCGTTGTTCTTTGAGAAGCAAGGAGCCCCCATGTAATATTGAGCTATGCTCAGTGGTTACCCATGTTTGAGTTGTGCTTGATGCAAAAAACTCTCTTGAGTTCCACATAATTTCCTTTTGGCTTTAAGCCTATCAAAAGGTGTAGCTATGGTATGAAGACAACCATGCCCCCTAGTGATATCCCTTTTTGGTGCTAAACCGATCAAGAGGTGTAGCTATGGTTCGAATATGACCAAGCCCCCTAGTGATTCCCTTTATATCTATGTGGCCTTATGGGCCGGGTTAATAAACTCCGCTTTGTAAGTAGAAGCCCCATGGAACCATACATGATGTAAAAAAGAACAGAGACCCCGCTTTAACTGAGGCTCCGGTTTATTATATAATATATACATTGTCATACGTATGTACATAAGAAGAGCCTGTGGCTCAAGTATAGTAAGGCCGAAGGAGAGCTATATTCCACGGCCGCTGAGTCTCCTCCTCTGATTCGCGTGAGTCTTTGTGCTCTCGAACATCGATGAGGTAGTATGACCCGTTGTGCAGATTTTTGCTGACCACAAAAGGTCCTTCCCAAGGTGGGGATAACTTGTGCATATTAGTCTGATCCTGGATGAGCTGGAGCACCAGATCGTCTTCTTGAAAAGTTCTGGTCTTAACCTGGCGGTAGTGATAACGTCGGAGATCTTGTTGATAAATCGCTGAACGCGCTGCTGCTAAATCACGCTCCTCATCTATCAGGTCCAGTGAGTCCTGACATGCTTTCTCATTCTCAGCTTCAACATAAGCCGTCACACGGGGTGAGTCATGACGGATGTCACTAGGGAGAACCGCCTCTGCTCCGTAAACCTTGCAGAAAGGCATGTAATCCGTAGATCTGTTTGGTGTGGTGTTCATACTCCATAATACAGAAGGTAACTCCTCCACCCAACAACCCGGCATACACTTTAAAGGAACCATAAGCCGGGGTTTGATACCTCTCAAAATTTCTTGATTTTCCCTCTCTACTTGACCATTAGACTGGGGGTGAGCCACTGACGCTACATCAAGCCGGATGTGCTCACGTTGACAAAATTCCTCCATATCACCCTTGGATAGATTAGTACCATTATCAGTTATGATACTGTGTCCAAACCGGAATATCACCTTTTTGATGAATTGAACCGCCGTGGCTGCATCACACTTACTGACTGGCTCTGCTTCTACCCAATTGGTAAACTTGTCAAATGCCACTAATAGGTGGGCCTTTTTGTCCTTGGACCTCTTAAAGGGTCCAACCATATCGAGCCCCCAAGTTGCAAATGGCCAAGTAATTGGAATCATTCTCAATTCCTGAGTCGTACATGAGCGCGGCATGCAAATTTCTGACAACTGTCACACCTTTTGACTAAGTCCTCGGCATCAGCGTGAGCCGTCAACCAATAGAAGCCGTGGTGAAAAGCCTTGGCCACCAAGGATTTTTAAACCGGCGTGGTGACCACAATATCCTTCGTGGATTTCTCGCAAAATCTCACAACCCTCTTGAGGAGACACACAACGTTGAATTGTTCCTGTGATGCTGTAACGATGTAACTCCCCATTCATAATGGTCATTGACTTGGATTGCCGGATTATCTGTCGGGCCAAGGTTTCATCTTATGGTAACTCGCCCCGGTTCATGTATGCCAAGTACAGGATTGTCCAATCCGGTATAACATGTAAAGACGCCACCAACTGGGCCTCCGGGTCAGGAATAGCCAACTCCTCCTCTGTGGGTATCTTGACCGACGGATTATGCAGTACGTCGAGGAAAACATTAGGTGGCACCAGTTTACGCTGAGAGCCTAGACGACTTAAAGCGTCAGCTATTTTAGTCTTTCGCCGGTCTATATGGTCAACTTGATAACCCTTGAATGACCAGCCACTATGGCCAGCTCTCGTCGATATGCAGCCATGAGTGGGTCCTTAGAATCCCAAGTGCCAGATACTTGTTGAGCCACCAGGTCCGAGTCACTTAAGCACTTAACCCAGCTTAAGTTCATCTCCTTAGCCATCCGAAGACCATGGAGCAAGGCCTCATACTCAGCTACATTGTTAGTGCAAGGGAATATTAAGCGGAGAACATAACAAAATTTGTCACCTCGTGGGGAAGTTAATATGAGTCCAGCCCCCGAGCCCTCCAATTGCCTGGACCCATCAAAATGAATAGTCCAATAAGTGTTGTCTGGCTTTTCCCCTGGTGCCTGCAACTCTATCCAATCATTGATGAAATCCACGAGTGCTTGAGATTTGATCGCTGTGCGAGGTGTATACTTGATCCCGTGAGGTCCAAGCTCAATAGCCCACTTGGCAATCCGGCCAGTCGCCTCTCTGTTTTGGATGATGTCTCCCAAATGGGCTGAACTGACCACTGTGATAGGATGACCCTGAAAATAATGCTCGAGCTTCCGGCTGGCCATAAAAACTCCATACACCAGCTTCTGCTAATGCGGATATCTCCGCTTTGATTCGATAAGAACCTCACTGATATAATAAACCGGCCATTGAACCGGATACTCCTTTCCAGCCTCCTTGCGCTCCACAACAATAGCCACACTAACAGCCCGGGCATTAGCAGCCACATAGAGCAGTAAAGGCTCTTTATCGACCGGAGCCGCAAGGACAGGCGGTTCAGCTAACTGCCTCTTCAAATCTTCAAACGCTTTATCCGCCACATCGCTCTAGACAAAGTCATCCGTTTTCTTTAGCATCTGATATAAAGGGATAGCCTTCTCCCCAAGATGACTGATAAACCGGCTCAAAGCTGCAATCCGGCCCGCCAGACGCTGAACGTCGTTGATACATGCCGGTTTAGCCAGAGAGGTGATAGCTGTAATCTTCTCCGGGTTAGCCTCAATGCCCCTTTTAGACACCAGGAAACCCAGGAGCTTGCCTGCCGGAACACCAAAGACACATTTGTCTGGATTAAGCATCATCTTATAAACCCGCAGGTTGTCAAAAGTTTCTCTCAAGTCATCTATCAATGTTTCCTCCTTCCTGGACTTTACCACAATATCATCCACATATGCATGAACATTGCACCCAATCTGTTTATGAAGACAATTCTGGACGCAGCGCTGATAGGTCGCCTGGGCACTCTTGAGCCCAAAGGGCCTAGACACATAGCAGAAGGCTCCAAAGGGAGTTATAAAAGTCATTTGCCATTTTGATCCTTAACTGCCATTTTGATCTGATGGTAACCAGAATAAGCATCCAGAAAACACAAACGGTCACAACCTGCGGTAGCATCAATGATCTGATCAATCCGAGGGAGGGCCACGGGATTTGCTGGGCAAGATTTGTTCAAATCAGTGTAGTCCACACACATATGCCAAGGCCGTTTTTCTTAAGGACTAGTACCGGATTAGCCAGCCACTCCGGGTGAAAGACCTCCACGATAAACCTTGCGGCCAACAGCCGAGCTACCTCCTCACCAATAGCCTTACGCCTTTCTTCATTGAAGCGGCGGAGAAACTTCCTGACCGATTTAAACTTAGGATCTATATTAAGGGTGTGCTCAGCAAGTTCCCTCGGTACAGCTGGCATGTCAGAAGGCTTCCAAGCAAAGATGTCCCGGTTCTCATGGATGAGCTCGATGACCACGCTTTCCTATGTGGGATCCAGGTTAGCGCTGATGCTGAACTGCTTGGATGAATTGCCAGGAACAAAATCAACCATCTTAGTGTCTGTAGCTGATTTAAACTTCAACACCGGATCGTGCTCCATAGTTGGTTTTTTTTCAAAGAAGTCATGTCAGTCAGATCAAGCTTGTCTTTATAAAACTTCAGCTCCTCTGTGGCACAAACCGACTCAGCGTAAGCCGCATCACCCTCTTCATACTCCAAAGAGATCTTCCTGCTCCCATGTACTGTGATGGGACCCTTGTGACCCGGCATCTTAAGCTATAAATAAACATAACACAGCCTCGCCATGAACTTAGCATAAGCTGGACGCCCGAACAGGGCATGATACGGACTCTTGATTTTCACCACCTCAAAAGTCAACGTTTCTGACCTTGAATCATGATCATATCCAAAATCCACCTCTAGGGATATCTTGCCCACTGGATACGCCAACTTACCGGGCACCACACCATGAAAATGGTGTTCGATGGTTTAAGATTCTTATTTGTTAACCCCATATGGCAGAAGGTATCATAGTAAAGAATATTGATACTGCTGCCCCCATCCATAAGCACCTTGGTGAACTTATACCGCCCAACTTGAGGTGCCACCACTAAGGCCAGATGACCCGGGTTATCAACTCGGGGTGCGTGATCCTCTCTACTCCATAAAATGGGCTGCTCAGACTAGTGCAGATACTGAGGTACTGCCGGTTCAACAGAATACTGCCCTCTTGTGAAGCTTCTGATCACGTTTACACAAGCTAGTGGTAAAGACATGATACTACCAACTATTCAACTACTTCGGATTGCTCTGATAACCCGATTGCTGCTGCTGCTGCTGATTCCCCTGATGGTTATTATCTCCTTGATTGCCCTGGTTCCCTTGATGACCATGTCCGGCTTGATTGCCTTGGAATCCTGAACCGGATCTGCCACCTCCATAACCCGGCCCATGAAAACCGCCTCCTGAACCACCGGGCGGGCCATTGTCATATTGAAACATATTGGAATTCTTAAACTCCCGCATAATGAAACAATCCTTCCAAAGATGTGCAGCTGGACTTTCCTTCAATCCGTGATTTGGACAAGGTTGATTTAACAGGCGCTCCAGATTGGGGCCTGACCCTCCGCCCCTCTGGGGCTGTTTACCCTTACGACGCTGACCGTTGTCCTGAGCGTTGGTGTTAGCCACAAAGTCTAAACTATTGTCTGCCTTGCGCTTACCATTATTCTCATGACCTGCCGGATTGTGCTGCTGCCCCTTGGTATTGCCGTTCTTTTTCCCTTTCCCCGGGTTGTCATCCTCAGACTCAGGGTCTTTGGTACTATCTGAATCGGCGTATTTCACCAAAGCAGCCATAAGGGTTAACATGTCATTGCAGTGACGCTTGAGCCTCCCTAGCTTCAATTTTAATGGCATAAACCGGTAGTTTCCCTCCAATGTCAAAACTGCTGTATCTGCATTAATGCGATCTGATGAATGCAAAATAGCTGAGACTCGCTTCACCCAATGCGTCGTAGACTCCCCCTCCTCTTGAACACAAGCGGCTAGGTCCACAATTGACATAGGCTGCTTACATGTATCTTTGAAATTCTGGATAAACTGGTGGTTTAGCTAAGCCCATGATCCGACAAAGTTAGCTAGTAAGCTCTTTAACAAAGTTCGAGCTGTCCCCTCCAACATCATGGTGAAGTATTTAGCACACACCGCTTCATCCACGTCTAGCATCTCAATCGCCATCTCATAACTCTCCACCCATGACTCCAGTTGTAAATCAGCAGTGTAATTGGGCAACTTACGAGGGCCTTTAAAATCCTTGGGCAGTTGTACATTACGCAAAGCGGGGGTAAGACACGGCACCCCTAAAGAACTGAAGACCATGCCTGGCTCCACTGAGGTGGTAGGGCGAGCTAGAGTTGGTTGACGAGCGGCGTTCAGAGCTGCTAACTCGGCTTCTCGACGTGCACGACCATGACCCACCACATCCTACACATTAGCACCACCACCTGCCGGGTTGTGCTCTCGTGGCGAGTTACGGTGACGTGCACTGCTTGATACGGCTGGCTCATCCTCAACGTGCCTGCTGTAGCTCTGACTCAGACGGGGGGAGGAATGAATCCTCTCGCGACTATGCGAATAAGCCTGTTGCTAGTTTAAAGCTGTTTGAAGGAGCTCTCTGGCCTGTCGTGTCTCAATCGCCACTGGTGACTCGCCGTCAGTTGGGAGGGCTGCCAATCGTGAAGCGGTGGCCACAATGTTATCCAACGGGTTGGAGTAATGCCCCGAGGGCGTCGGAACATACTGCCGCACAACGTTTTTCTGACGAGGCGGGTTCATCGTGCGCGGCTGAACCGGCGCTCCTGTTCCTGGCGCCTCCGTCCGGTTTATCACTGGCTGGTTACTGGTTCTGGCTCCTGGCGTGTTGAAGAGATTTCTTGGCTCATAAACCAGCGGGAGGTGCGACCGGTACCTCCTCCTCATGACCTCATCTGAGGCATTCTAGTCCAACCTAAGTCGGTAGGCCTGAGCTTCCAACTCGGCCCATTCTGTAGCCATCCTGGAGTTCTCTGCTGCCAGGTCCGCTTTAGCCTGAGTTATCTGATCCTTCACCTTTGCAATCTCCGCATTGTGCTGATCTCGGGCTGGAGCGTCCACCTCCGCGGCCATCAATGTTGCCAAAGCATCGAACAAATCTGACAAAACCTCAGCGGGAGGCAGCGCACATCCCCTACTCCTGCTGGCGTTGCTGTTGCTGAACCGGAGAACATCACCGCGGCGGTAGAAGAGTGCTGCGCTGGTTGTGTACTGGCCATGAAGACCGTGACCCGGTTTGGTAGATCGAGGTGGTTCGGAATACTATTGCCATTGGAACTCCCACTAATCCGGCCGTCCTGCAGCTGATACAGCAACTCAGTTTCTCTGGTTGAAGATTCGTCATGGGAACGGATAAGGGTTTCTCCATCAGATGCTGGTCCATCCTCATACTCCGCTCCATGGATGACTCCTACGAAAACATGCCTTGCCGCGGGCTGAACCGGGGCAGGGCTTGCACGCTGAGTCGTCTCGACGATGTCGGTGCAGGTGTCCGGCTCAGGGCCCGGTTCGCCGATTTTGCCGATGAAGACATGAATTCCACCAAAGGGGACCCGGTACCCGTATTTGATCGAACCTTCCTTGGGACCCCACCCTGCGTCGTCGATGTAGAGCTTGCCGCGATGACTCTTCATCATCCGGCCCACAGTGTATCCCATGAGTCCTTCGAAGCTGCCCTTCAAGAACTCGAAACCATCATGCGATAGCCCCACGGTGGGCGCGAAATGTCGTGGGTTTATCACGGCAGATGTCCTCGTGAAAGGACTTAGTCGTGGAGCCATCGCTATGGGTTAGCTTAAAGGGGTTAAAACGGACAAGGGACACGAGGGATTTTATACTAGTTTGGCCCCTTCGATGAAGGTAAAAGCCTACGTCTAGTTGTGTTGGTATTGCTAGGGTTTAGATGGTCACAGAGTGAATCCGCTTTGCCTGGCTCTTGAGTTATTGCGTCCTGTCCCTAAACCGCTGACGGGTCGTCCCATCGTATACATAGGTTGACGCCCGCCGGTTTACAGAGTCCCAAGGCTGGATCATAAACGTGTCCGGCTCGGTCTCTATCCTTCCTATCTTATAATGCAAGTTACATAATAAGGTCAGTTTACGTCTACAGGCCTTAACTCGCCTTTGGGCCTTGAGCCTTCGTAAAGCGCCATCATTCTTACGTCTTCATAGGCTTCTAATCTTCATAAAGCTAATCCAGCTACTCCTGGCCGGTTTACGTCCAGTAGTAATATCCCCAACACAATGCATCTTATTCACCATGATCGCAATTATATATATAATTTTTGGCCTCGTGAAGGAGAAAGCATCGCTCAAGCTTGGGGGAGGTTTAAATCAATGTTATATTCATGCCCCAATCATGAGCTTCCAAGAGAAATAATTATTCAAAATTTATATGCTCAGCTTTCTGATAATAATCGCACCATGCTCGATACTTCTTGTGCTGGATCTTTTATGATGAAGACAATTGAATTCAAATGGTATTTATTGGAAAGAATTAAACGCAACTCTGAAGATGGGGACCTCGATGAAGGTAAGGAGTCAGGTATGACACCTAAGATTGATTGTGTTAAATCTTTTATGGATACCGATGTTTTCCGTAAATTTAGCACTAAATATGGACTTGACTCTGAAATAGTAGCTTCTTTCTGTGAATCTTTTGCTACTCATGTTGATCTCCCTAGGGAGAAGTGGTTTAAATATCATCCTCCCATAGAAGTAAAAGTAGCTGCACCTATTAAAGTTGAAGAAAAGACTGTCACTTATAATGATCCTATTGTTCCTACTGCTTATGTTGAGAAACCACCTTTTCCTGTTAGGATAAAAGATCATGCAAAAGCTTCAACTGTGGTTCGTAAAAGTAATATTAGAACTTATACACCTACTGAGAAAATTAAAGTTGAACCTAATATTGTTATTGTTAAAGATCTCTTGTCTGATAATATTGATGGTCATGTTATTCATTTCTGTGATGAGACTGCTAGAATTGCTAAACCTTGTGCTAAAAATAAACATAGACCCGTGGTAGGCATGCCTGTTATTTCTATTAAAATAGGAGATCAATGTTATCATGGCTTGTGTGATATGGGTGCTAGTGCTAGTGCAATACGTATTGACTTATACAAAGAAATTATGCATGATATTGCACCTGCTGAGCTAGAAGATATTGATGTCACAATTAAACTTGCCAATAGAGATACTATTTCACCAATTGGGATTGTTAGAGATGTTGAAGTCTTGTGTGGGAAAACTAAATATCCTACTGATTTTCTAGTTCTTGGTTCCCCACAAGATAGCTTTTGTCACATTATATTTCGTAGACCCTTCTTGAACACAATTAATGCTAAGATAGATTGCGAAAAGGATGTTGTTACTATTGGTTTAGGTGATATGTCTCATGAATTTAATTTATCTAAATTTCGTAGACAACACCATGAAGAGGAATTGCCTAGTAAAGATGAAATTATTGGTCTTGCTTCTATTGTCGTGCCTCCTCGTGATCCTTTAGAACAATATCTGCTAGACCATGAAAATGATATGTTTATGAATGAAAGAAGGGAAATAGATGAAGTGTTCTTTAAACAGGAACCCATCCTGGAACACAATTTGCCTGTCGAAATCCTAGGGGATCCTCCTCCACCCAAGGGTGATCACTTGTTTGAGCTCAAACCGTTCCCTGATACTCTTAAATTTGCTTATCTTGATGAGAAAAAGATATATCCTGTTATTATTAGTGCTAACCTTTCAGAGCATAAAGAAGGGAGATTATTGAAAACTCTGAAGAAGCACCGTGCTGCTATTGGATATACTCTCGACGATCTTAAGGGCATTAGTCCCACACTATGTCAACACAAAATAAATTTGGAGAAAGATGCCAAACCAGTTCGTGATCACCAACTACGGCCGAATCCTAAGATGAAAGAAGTGGTAGGAAAGGAAATACTAAAGCTCCTTGTGGCAGGTATAATTTATCCTATTGCTGATAGTCAGTGGGTAAGTCTTGTCCATTGTGTCCCTAAAAAGGGAGGTATTACTGTTGTTCCTAATGATAAAGATGAATTGATTCCGTAAAGAATTATTACAGGTTATAGGATGGTAATTGATTTCCGCAAATTAAATAAGGCTACTAGAAAAGATCATTACCCCTTAACTTTTATTGATCAAATGCTAGAAAGATTTTCCAAACATACACATTTTTTGCTTTCTAGATGGTTATTCTAGTTTCTCTCAAATACCTGTGTCAGCTGATGATCAATCTAAGACCACTTTTACTTTCCCGTTTAGTACTTTTGCTTATAGATGTATGCCTTTTGGTTTACGTAATGCACCTGCTACATTCCAAAGATGCATGATGGCTATATTCTCTGACTTTTGTGAAAAGATTTGTGAGGTTTTCATGGACGATTTCTCCGTCTATGGATCATCTTTGGATGATTGCTTAAGCAACCTTGATCGAGTTCTGCAGAGATGTGAAGAAACTAACCTTGTCTTGAATTGGGAGAAGTGCCACTTTATGGTTAATGAAGGTATTGTCTTGGGGCATAAAGTTTCTGAAAGAGGTATTGAAGTTGATAAAGCTAAGGTTGTTGCTATTGAAAAGATGCCATGTCCCAAGGACATCAAAGGTATAAGAAGTTTCCTTGGTCACACCGGTTTTTATAGGAGGTTCATTAAGGACTTCTCAAAAATTTCTTGGCCTTTGACTAATTTATTACAAAAAGATATACCATTTGTTTTTTATGATGATTTCGTAGAAGCATTCAAAATACTTAAGAAAGCATTGATCTCTGCACCTATTGTTCAGCCACCTGATTGGAATTTACACTAGTGCAGAACCGGGCAATAGCACCGGTTCGTAAGGGCCTTTTGTGCCGGTTCGGTAACCGGCACTAAATTGTAGGCACTAAAGGCCCCCCCTTTAGTACCGGTTTAGCACGAACCGGTGCTGAAGGGCAACCACGTGGCACGAGCCAGCTCCGCGGGCGCGTAGGACATTAGTACCGGTTGGTAACACCAACCGGTACTAAATGTTTGGGTGTGTTTTGGTTCTATTTTTTATTTTTACTTTAATTTTGTGTTTTCAATTTAATTTAGTGATTGTTTAACATTATAATGAGTTGTTAAATCATTAGGTGATTAGTTTGACTGGATGCGTGTGGATCCTAGCTAAGTCATCAAGTATATGTCATATCCATATTATATATACTTGATCACCTACTTAAGTGATCGAGGTAATATGGATATGGCATATACTTGATCATTTAGCTAGGATCCATCCAGTTGAAACTAATATGCAATTTCTTTCATAAATGATATAATAACTCATCATCATCATCATCATATTAATTAATACAAAAACTCTTGCATCATATATATCATCACCAAGGGTTTTCATAGCAAAGATATCATCGAGTTCAACATGGTAATGATATTATAAGCGTTCATAACACCACAAAAGCAAATCACTCTTTGAGATTAAGTTCAGGACGAAGAACACGGACATGAGAGGACAAGTACTAAGAGCATGAACTAGCTAATTAATCACTCCTGCCGCTCTCTCTCAGGTAAAATAGCGTAGAACATGTATAGCTTTGCTCATTCATCATATTGGAGCATGCAGATGAACCTGTCTCCTAATCGTGGGTTGCGCTTCTGATTGCTGCCCCTAGTACTTCTCTGTGATCGTTCACAATTTTGCTCCAGTCTTTTACTATTAAGCATTCCTCGCTATTAGAAATCCTGAATGCACTAAAGTGCAATGTAGGATATATCTTGGCTGTAAGCTAACAATATTCATGGTACCTTTAGTCTCGATCCAATCAGGCACAACATTCATCGGGAGTCCCTGTTGAAGAACATCGTATAGTAACGTACTTAGCAATGATGTTTAGCTTAAAAAAATAATGTATGCCAAAGATGCATTGAGGAGAAATAGTAGAAATCTTACCATCTTTCCTAAATATATGTGACCGTAGTTCAGTACAAACACTATTGGTCGCACGTTTTGAGTACTAACATTTCTAAGTGCAGGAAAGAAATTTGTCTTGAAAGCATCAAGATCCTCAAGCCATGAAACATAGTGACTTGTCTCCTCGCAGTTTAGTTCAGCCCCGGGACAGTGGACGGTCCTGTCTACCAAGCGCCGGACATGTTTGCTTGATTGGAAGTAAGCTGTCAATATAAATTGAGATCTATTAATTATTCAACTGGTTCAAATAATCTCATATTGAAGACATAAATATGGTTGAGAAACTCACATAATGGTAGAACTGGAGGCGTCTGCACATAGACCCAGATGTCTCTATTACCTTCAATATCATCTTCCGGACGAATATCAAAGGTGATACCCATATCAGGCTCAAATGGATAAGCCTTGCATAGTGCTTGCCAAGTTTTGCATTCAAAATAGGTGTATGTGTCTGCATTGTATAATTTGACGTTGAAGGTATAACCATACTCGGTCTTCAAGTAAACTCTTTTTACCTCCATAGTTTCGTTAGGACTGAAACCTATCTTATCCAAGACAAAAATTCTTGCATGGCAGGGGATACGTTAGTAGAATAGTGAAAAATTAAAATTAAAAGGTGAAGCAAATGAAGGATAAGTCATGCTTAATTACGAAAAAAGAGTTATCGTTGTGACTTACTGTATCCACTTCGAAGTTCTCATCTAGCTTGATGCTGAAGCGTCTATCATCAACTAGAAAATTTCTGCCGCACAGGCCGCGCTGGTCTCCGCAGTATTCACACATAATGAAATCGTGTTCGTCGTGAGACGACATTCCTATGTTTATAGGTGAAACATTAAACACTTATTAGTTCTATTAATTCAACTAATTCTGTTAATTCAACTAGTTCAACTAAGCACTTACGAAGAATATACCTAATTAATTGAACTAATTCAACTAACTAGTTCAACTAATTAATTCAACTAAACTACTTCTATTAATTTTCTTACTAAAAATAAGGTAGCTAGTTCTATATAATAAAATGTTAATTAGATAATGAAGTCTCATATAACTAAATTAAATATATATAACATATAATTTATATCTAATATCTAACATATATGTTCATATATAGGTGAAACATTAAACACTTACTAGTTCTATTAGTTCAACTAAACAAACTAGTTCTATTGATTCAACTAAGCATTTACTAAAAATAAACTAGTTCTATTAATTTCTTACTAAAATAAATTAGGTAGTTCTGTATAGTAATATTTTGATTAGATCATCAAATCTCATAAACCTAAATTTTCTTATTAAAAATAAACTTGTTCTATTAATTTTCATACTAAAACTAAACTAGTTATATTAATTCAACTAGTTCAAATCTCATATATATACCTAATTAATATCTAGCTATATTAATTCAACTAGTTCAACTTGTTCTAATTCATGTAAAATATATTTGACATTAATATTTAACATCTTTTCCATATAATTCATCTAACATTAACATTCTAACATTATTATCTACGTAATTTATCTAACATTAATCTAAACAACAGAAAATAGAAAATAAGTAAAAACAATTTGTGTGTGTGCGTGTGGTGTGTGTGTGGTGTCTCTCTCTCTATGTGTGTGTGTGTGGTGTGTGGTGTGTGTGTGTGTGTGTGTGTGTGGATGGGCGCGGCGGGCGAGAGGCGGCGGCGACACGTACGGGTGCGGCGGGGGCGACGGGCCGGGCGGTGACGGCGACGATGGGTGGCGTGGGCGATGGCGGTGACGGCGACGACGGGCGGAGGGGGCGGCGAGGGCGGCGTGCGATGGGGCGATGGGCGCGGCGAAGAAGTTTGGATCGAGAAGAACTACTGGTGGTCGATGAAACTGATTTTTTCGTAGGTTCCATATATATAGGAGGGCTCTATAGTTCCGGTTGGAGCCACCAACCGGTACTAAAGGCCAATTTTCGCCAGGCCAAGGGGCGGGGAACGACCCCTTCAGTACTGGTTCGTGCCATGAACCGGTACTAAAGACCCTCCCCTTTAGTACCGGTTGGAGGCACCAACCGGTACCAAAGGTTCTGCGCTGCCACCGGCGGTGCACAATGTTTAGTCCCACCTCGCCGAGCGAAGGGCAGCCGCACTGGTTTATAAACCCAGCCGCGGCTGCTCCTTCGAGCTTCTCTACATAGCAGGCTTCTTGGCCTAATTAACTAGGGTGCGCTGCCCTGTGAGCCTCCTGGCCCTTCTAGGCCTGCATTTGCACACCCTAGGTCTTGCAGGCCCACTGGGCCGCGCGCCAACAAATTTTTTATATAGTTTTTTCTTTTCTACATTATTTATTTTCTTCTATTTATTTTTGAGTAGTTTTTTATATAGTTTTTTTCTTTTCTGCATTATTTATTTTCTTCTATTGATTTTTGAGTAGTTTTTTATATAGTTTTTTCTTTTCTGCATTATTTAATTTCTTCTATTTATTTTTGAGTAATTTTTTGTATAGTTTTTTATTTTCTGCATTATTTCTTTTCTTCTATTTATTTTCTTCTGGAAATTGAATGCTACATACTGAACACAAAAGAAGCCCGGAGTTCAAATAAGTTTAAAAAACATTGAAGTGGCCGTGTAATAGATGAGTTCTCGTCCGAAACCCTGATACTCCAAAAGAGTTTGTCCAGTTTGTACACGAAGTGCGTCCAGTTTTTGTCGTGACCCTCTCTACTCTTTTGCCCATGCTATGCAGGAGAAATGATGATACCATGCCAAGTTTGAACATTTTCAGGATTCATTTTGTAGTGATTTTCAATTTCACGATCATTTAGCTCTCTAAACAATTAGGTAAATGATCGAAATACAACAAATGATGTTAGAACATGTTGGAAATTGATGATGTCGCTTTGAATGCTGCATACTGAACATAAAAGAAGTCCGGAGTTTAAACAAGTTTAAAAAACATTGAAGTGGCCGTGTAACAGATGAGTTCTCGTCCGAAACCCTGATACTCCGAAAGAGTTTGTCCAGTTTGTACATGAAGTGCGTCCACTTTTTGCCGTGACCCTCTCTACTCTTTCGCCCATGTTATGCGGGAGAAATGATGATACCTGCCAAGTTTCAATACTTTTAGGATTCATTTTGTAGTGATTTTCAATTTCATGGTCATTTAGCTCTCTAAACAATTAGGTAAATGATCGAAAAACAACAAATGATGTCAGAACATGTTGGAAATTGATGACGTCGCTTTGAATGCTGCATACTGAACACAAAAGAAGTCCGGAGTTCAAATAAGTTTAAAAAACATTGAAATGGCTGTGTAACAGATGAGTTCTCGTCCGAAACCCTGATACTCCGAAAGAGTTTGTCCAGTTTGTACACGAAGTGCGTCCATTTTTTGCCATGACCCTCTCTACTCTTTCGCGCATGCTATGCGGGTGATACGATGATACCATGCCAAGTTTCAACATTTTCAGGATTCCTTTTGTAGTGATTTTCAATTTCACGGTCATTTAGCTCTCTAAACAATTAGGTAAATGACCAAAAAACAACAAATGATGTCAGAACATGTTGGAAATTGATGACGTTGCTTTGAATGCTGCATACTGAACACAAAAGAAGTCCGGAGTTCAAATAAGTTTAAAAAACATTGAAGTGGCCGTGTAACAGATGAGTTCTCGTCCGAAACCCTGATACTCCGAAAGAGTTTGTCCAGTTTGTACATGAAGTGCGTCCAGTTTTTGCCGTGACCCTCTCAACTCTTTCACGCATGCTATGCGGGTGATATGATGATACCATGCCAAGTTTCAACATTTTCAGGATTCATTTTGTAGTGATTTTCAATTTCACGGTCATTTAGCTCTCTAAACAATTAGATAAATGGCCGAAAAACAACAAATGATGTCAGAACATGTTGGAAATTGATGACGTTGCTTTGAATGCTGCATACTGAACACAAAGGAAGTTCGGAGTTCAAATAAGTTATTAAAAATAAAATAGAGCTGCAATGCTGGTTAATTTGCTTCAAGCCATTCGGAATAGTGTAGACTACACTGCACATAGCTCAGTGCAATCTATGCTATTCTGCAAGGCTTGAAGCTAATCAACATGCAGGTGAGCATTGCAACTCTTTGTCATTGTCTGTGCACTCACGGCTTATAAACCGCTCATACTTCCTCTCTCTTGGCGAGGTGGGACTAAAAATCAGCTTACAAAGAAACTCTAGTACCGGTTCATGGCATGAACCGGTACTAAAGGTCTTCGTGAGGGCCCCAGCCTGACCATAGCCTGACACAGCCTGTAACATCCCAAATTTTCAATTTGGAATGTTATACACTAGATCATCATGCATATCATATTTTCTTGCATTCTGTCGATCCTAGAAATTTCACGCAACTCAAGGACCCTCGGAGAGAGTTGGAGATTTCGTCATTTTCATATTTGAGCTTTCTCAAATTTCGAAAAGAGGATCATTGGTTTTGTCGGAGTTTATTTGCCTTTTATTTGGATAGGGGAAAATGCGTGTTTTCAAAATTGCATTTTAGGTCCCGAGAAAAGTTCATTTTGTTCGACTCATTTTTAGGAGTCGGGGAAAATTTACTTTGGGAGTTTTGGATTTCGTTTAAATTTTATTTTCTGTGTTTTTCTGCGCGCGTAACCGTTTAAAAAAAAAATTCCGCAGCGCCCCTGGGCCAAGGCCCAGCAGGCCGGCCGGCCAAGGCCAGGCCATCGCGCGCCTAGCGCGCCGCGCGCAGGCAGCCAACCACCGCCGCCGCCCCAGAGTTCTAGTAGGATCCGTTTCGTTTTTTTTCCTCGTTCCTCTTTCCTCTCCTCTCCTCTTTTCTTGCCCCCTCCCCCAAGTCTCCTCTCCCCTCACCTATATAAATACCAACACCCCCCTCTAAACCCCACACCAAGCCCCAAGCTGCGCCCCTCACCCCGCGCCGCCACCCCTTGCCCACGCCGCCGCCGCCCAACGCCGCTGTCGCCGGAGCCTCGCCGGAGGTAGTGCCGCGCCGCGTCTCTCTTATCCCCTCGGTTCGGTTTTTCTTATAAACCGTTCCGGTTCTTTTCTTCTCTTCTGATTCGTTTTCTTTTCGTTCGGTTTTCTTTCCGAAACCCTAGATCGGTTTCGTTTTCCTTTCCGGTTTAGTTGCCCAGAGACCGTTCGCTGGACCGTTCGTCCTAACAAACGTGATCACCGGATTCTTCTCGGTTAACGAGCGTCCGTTTGTTTAACCGTTCTTATTTTTCTTTCCGTCGGATTTATTCCGCGATCGCGATCTCGGATCCGATCTTCGTTCTAGTTTATCTTCTCGCTCGTTTATCGGAATCAGGTGACTCAAGCACCTGGAGTTTCGTTTCGAAACCGCCATTCCGACTAATCAACTTAAACAAGCTTTTGCTACGGTAAAATTTGACCTAGTTTCAACTTGCTAGAACCGAGTTGTTTTCCTTCCGCCGTTTGTTTTCTGTTGCTTTGTTAGGTTCTTTCTCTCTTTGCAACCGGAGTTCTTAAGTTGAACTATCTGGTTCGATCTCTTGTTCGAGTTTTGCCTGTGCATTAGATGAGTACTTATTGTATGCTTGTTGTTTGTCTGCGATAGATTACCCGGATTGCGCCGCCTGTTACTTCGAATCTCTAGGACTCGCGGATCATCAGCAAGGCAAGTAACACTTTGATCATACCTTTTCTACAACCCAGTTTTATTGTATTAGATCCATCCTCACACATTGCATGATTAGGATCTAATTAAATTGTGGGATGGGAAGTAGATGAGGTAGTACCTATTACCTATTTATTATGAAACCTTTGGGAGTTACTTCTACGTTTGCTTATTATGCCATGCTATGCTAGTAGACGTGGATTGGGTGAGTGATATCCATGACAGATGTGAGATTGATAATTTTAAGGGTTTATCTAAGGTGGCAACTTAAACACACATCTGGGTGGATTGAGGCACCTGATGTCTATCAGGACTTGCCTGTTTTATTTTGGACCGCCACCCAGGCTCAAAGGGATCATAAGATCTTTCATGCTAGAAACTTACGTGTGCAGCCACAAGCCATTATGGGCTCTGGCATAGTTGACTAAGTCGTGCGAACTCTTACAGGGTAGACTAGCAGATGTAAGGGAAAGTAGGTGTACCGGTCTATCCATCGTAAGGT
This sequence comes from Triticum monococcum, assembly GCA_034509565.1. Taxonomy (NCBI): domain Eukaryota; kingdom Viridiplantae; phylum Streptophyta; class Magnoliopsida; order Poales; family Poaceae; genus Triticum; species Triticum monococcum. The sequence continues at coordinate 707,800,310 of CM067847.1, forward strand.
GCTAGCGCTTCTGAAAGACTGTGTCTCGGTCATCCGTTTCTCAAACACCAGTAGTGCGAGAAATCCAACGGAGGCGATCGAGTCTTTTGGGGTAAAGTGCGCAAACCTCTTCAGAGTGTAATAAACTAATCATGATTAGCCGTGTCCCCGGTTATGGACATCTTGAGTATCTAGTACTTGAATATCGTGTGAATCTCGTCATGTTACTTTTAAATTAATATTGTTGGGTTATTGATGACTACTTTTAATTGGGATTGAGAATGCTATCAACCATTCTCAATGTTTAACAACCACCATGATAGTTAAATAAATTTATTCCTTTGCAGTAGGGAAAAATTGGCTTTATGCAAAACAGTAACCATAGAGCTTTCCACCAGCCAAATATGCATATAGTATAGCTGTTACATTCCATTACTCTCTATGTGTTACCTTGCCAGCATATTCCATGTGCTGACCCATTTCGGGCTGCAACATTAATGTTGCAGACTTTTCAGACGACGATTAAGGTGCTTTTAGGTCGTGGTTCTATACTCAGTGATGCCGTTGGAGTTGATGGACCCATTTACCTTTCCAAGTCTTCCGCTGTTATCGATATTAGATGGCCCTAAGCCATATTTATTGTAATAAGTTCTCTTTTGAGACATCGATGTAATAAGTGTGTGATTACCACTCTGCTATAAATCCTTCGAAGTACTGTGTGGTGTCAGCATTACTGATCCAGGGATGACACCGGAGCACAGTAGACTTGATCCATTCGGGTCGGGTCGCTACAGAGATGGTATCAGAGCACACGCTGACTGTAGGACACGACCACTAAGTTAAAGCCATAGATCACTATTCTCTCCTCATTTTCTAACTCCTCATCTTTTCTACTCTTTAGGATGAAGGACGCGAAGATTAAGTACGCTCAATCGGATGAAGGCATACCTTTTGGATTTCACTTGAAGGAAGTCACCAAATACCTAAACATTGGATTACCAAGTTTCACGGGAACTTTCAACGCCACTTTGCCTGAAGAGGAGCGCTGGAAGATTCAAGCTCACGTTCCGGGAAGGACATTCGCACCACTCACTAAGCCAATAGATAGTGTTTTCAATGCACCAACTTGGAGTCTAGGAAAGAGCATGGCAGCCCATATCACCATAGGACGCATTGGAGAAGTTTATCAAGAAGACCTCAAGGACACTATCTACCAGATTTGCGGATGCCGAGATGAACAATGGGAGTTAGTCAGCACCAAGAAGGATAGATCCATTGCAGCATTCATCCAGGAGTTAAACCAGAACATTCGACGCCACGAGAACCAGATGTGCAATGATATGATAGAGTTGAAGAATGCAAAGACAAGGATCATCGAGCTAGAAGGAGAACTGAAGGCTACACGCAAGGACTACATGGACGAGATCGTAGCTCTAGCAAGACACAACGTCGATCTTAAGCAAGAGATTGAAGAACTCAAGAGGGAGTTAGCATCCAGGAAGGAAGACATGTACGTCGCATGTCCGGACAACTACATCATCATCGACGACACCGATTCGGATCCAAGTGAACCCGACTTTGAAGACGAAGCTGGAGCGGACATCATGGAATCTTCCATCGGTTCAAATTTCTAGATGACCACCAACTATTAGTAGTATTTTCCCCATGTAAACACTATAGTTCGAGCACTTTTGCGATAGCTAGATCGATTGTAAGCCCTTGTTTGAGTGAATGAAGTGAATTTGTGTGCATTTGCTCATGTGCATTGGGGTAGTGTTTTCTCTTTAGACCTCATTCTATTCTTATTTCTCATCTTTTCTAAACCCTCAGATGCCTCTGAGACGTGACAATGGATTTCCACCGGAGCTCACTCAATTGATCCAGCAGCAGAATCAATTGATGCAGATGTTAGTTCAGAATCAGCAGAACAACAACAACAACAACAACCCACCACCACCGCCGCCACCTGTTGACCACTTAGCCCGTTTCCTTAGGCTGAATCCGTCGGTGTTTTCTAGTAGCATCAAGCCGATAGTAGCAGACGATTGGCTCCGCAAGATAGGAAGGGAGTTGACCACTGCAGGATGCACGGACGGTGAGAAAGTGAAGTTTGCCGCACATCAGCTAGAAGGACCCGCGACAGCATGGTGGGAGAATTTCACAACCACTTTCCCAGTTGACACTGTCACATGGGATCAGTTTCAGCAAGCTTTCCGCACTGCACATGTTTCAGCAGGAGCTATGGCCATGAAGAAGCGTGAGTTTTGCAACTTACGCCAAGGAGGAAGGACAGTTGGCCAGTACGTTGACGACTTCAGCAAGTTAGCACGTTATGCCCCAGATGACGTTGCTACAGATGTAACTAAGCAGGAGAAGTTTCTGGAAGGATTAAATGATGAGTTAAGCATGCAGTTGATGGTAGCAAGTTTCAACAACTACCAGGAGTTGGTAGATCGTGCCATCCTGATTGAAGGGAAGCAACAACAGATTGAGAACCGCAAGAGGAAGTATGGACAGGGGAAGTACAACTCTGGAGCCCAGCAGAAGCCCCGTTTTACCCCTAAATCGGGATTTCAGTTTCAGCATCCCCATGGAGGAGGTAGTTCGCACAACCACAATGGCCACAAGAATGGAAATTGAATGGAGGAAGCAACGGCCAGAACCGGACCACCCCATCAACCCCAACCAAGAGAGATCTGAGTCAAGTCACCTGTTTCAAGTGTTCCAAGACCGGACATTATGCCAATGAATGTCCTGAAGGCCAGAATGGAAATGGCAATGGAAGCTCAGGGAAGAAGCCGAACCCTTTCAATAGGGGACAGGTGAACCACGTTAACGTGGAGGAAGTTGAAGATCAGCCTGATGCAGTAATCGGTAAGTTTTTGGTTACGTCATTTACTGCACTCGTTCTTTTCGATACTGGTGCATCACATTCATACATATCAAGGGGATTTGTGGAAAAATATATTCTGCCCACTAGGATTCTTAAAACACCTATGCTAGTAAGCTCGCTAGGAGTAGAATACATGGCCAGTCAAGCATGCTTTCAAGTGCCATTAAGTATAGGAAGGCATGTTTTCCCAACAAATTTAATTATTCTGGAATCCCAAGGTCTGGATGTAATTCTCAGTATGGATTGGCTGTCGATGTATGGAGGAAACATCGATTGTGCTAGTAAGTCAATTTTTCTTACAACGCCGGAAGGGAGAAGGATCAAGTATGTATCCCGGCATGTGCCAAATAGGACACAAGTAAATTGCCTAACAGGAGTTGTGCAGGAGGAAGTACCAGTGGTAAAGGATATTCCAGATGTATTTCCTGTAGAGTTGCCAGGCATGCCACCGGATAGAGACATTGAGTTTTTGATTGAGTTGTTGCCAGGTACAGGCCCAATATCAAAGAGACCATACCAGATGCCAGCAAAGGATTTGGTAGAAATTAAGAATCAGATTAAGGAGTTATTGGAGAAAGGTTATATACGCCCAAGTTCTTCGCCTTGGGGATCACCCGTGCTTCTAGTGGAGAAGAAGGATGGATCATTACGGATGGCTGTTGATTACCGGGGATTGAACGAAGTAACCATCAAGAACAAGTACCCACTGCTAATGATTAATGACCTGTTTGATCGTTTGCAAGGAGCTAAAGTGTTTTCCAAGATCGATTTGCGATCAGGGTACCACCAGTTGAATATTCGAGAACAGGATATTCCTAAGACAGCATTCACCACAAGATATGGATTGTATGAGTATACCGTTATGTCATTTGGATTGACTAATGCGCCTGCCTATTTTATGAACTTGATGAACAAAGTGTTTATGGAGTTTTTGGATAAGTTCGTCGTAGTGTTCATTGATGATATCCTGGTTTATTCAAAGAATGAAGAAGACCATAAGGAACATTTGCGTTTGGTTTTGGAGAAACTAAGGGAACATTAGTTATATGCCAAATTTAGCAAATGTGAGTTTTGGTTGAAGGAAGTAGGGTTCCTTGGACACGTTATATCCGGAGAAGGGATAGCAGTTGACCCCACAAAGGTTGAGACCGTAACCAAATGGGAAGCACCAACGACAGTTGGAGACAAGGTTGTCAGAATCGCGATTCTGTTATACGATTCTACGACTTTACGATCCAAACTAACCCCTATGATTCTATGATTTTAGTTCATAGAATCTACGTTTCTACGATCCTGATAGTGAAGATTCTATGTTTGGCGATCCTACCGTCGGAGCTCCGATCCGATTCAAGATCGCGATTCTGACAACCTTGGTTGGAGAGATCCAGAGTTTTCTTGGACTCGCAGGATACTACCGGAGATTCATTGAGAACTTTTCAAAGATTGCAAAGCCTATGACGGAGTTGTTGAAGAAGGATACTAAGTTCAAATGGACTGAGGAGTGTGAGGCTAGTTTTTAGGAATTGAAGAAACATTTGGTTACCTCACCAGTGTTGATTTTGCCAGATCAGACCAAGGATTATGAGGTGTATTGCGACGCTTCACGTCGAGGACTTGGAGCAGTGCTTATGCAGGAAGGGAGAGTTGTTTCGTATGCTTCACGACAACTAAAACCTCATGAGTTGAATTATGCTACGCATGATTTGGAGTTAGCAGCCGTAGTGCATGCATTGAAGACATGGAGACATTTCCTCATTGGAAATTATTGTGAGGTGTACACGGATCACAAGAGTTTGAAGTACATTTTCACACAGAAGGAGTTGAATCTCAGACAAAGGAGATGGTTGGAGCTCATCAAGGATTATGATATGAGATTGCATTACCATCCCGGAAAAGCTAATGTAGTAGCTGACGCATTGAGCCATAAGAGCCATGTCAATATGTTAATGACGGGAGAAATACCCAAGGAGTTAGCAGAAAACCTTCATGAACTAAGTTTAGAGATAGTTCTGAAAGGCTATGTAGCAGCATTGGAGATTCAGTCAACATTGATGGATAAAATCAGAGAGGCTCAGAAATCTGACAAGGAGATTGCTGCTATAAAGAAGAAAATGAGCGAAGGAAAAGCAAAGGGATTTCGTGAGGATGAGCACGATACCCTATGGTTTGAGGACCGTGTTTACGTGCCAAATGACCCGGAGATCAGGAAGTTGATTCTACAAGAGGCACATGATTCACCATATTCGATTCACCCAGGAAATACCAAGATGTATTGGATTTAAAGGAAACATTCTGGTGGACCGGAATGAAGAAGGATATTGCAGCATATGGAGCAGTTTGTGACGTATGTCATAAAGTAAAGGCAGAACATCAGAAGCCAGCTGGACTGTTGCAACCATTGTCGATACCCGAATGGAAGTGGGATAAGATAGGCATGGATTTTATCACAAGACTGCCTAGGACGAAGGCAGGATATGACACGATATGGGTAGTAGTTGATCGTTTGACGAAGGTAGCACATTTCATTTCAGTAAAGACCACTTACACCAGTGCTAAGTTGGCAAAGATATACATGACTAGGATCATTTGTTCGCATGGAGTTCCAAGGAGTATTGTATCAGATAGAGGAACCCAATTTACCTCAAAGTTTTGGAATCAGTTGCATGAAACTTTGGGAACCAGGCTAGAGTTTAGCACCGCTTTTCATCCGCAGACAGATGGACAGACCGAGAGAGTCAATCAGATTTTGGAAGATATGCTGAGAGCTTGTGCACTAGATTATGGATCTAGTTGGGACGATAACTTACCATATGCGGAGTTTTCTTATAACAACAGTTACCAAACCAGTCTGAAGATGGCACCTTTCGAAGCTTTATACGGAAGGAGGTGCAGGACACCGTTGTCAAGGGACGAAGTTGGAGATCGTCAATTCTTTGGACCCGATCTGATTATGGAGTGTGAACGGAAAGTTAAGTTGATACGCGATAGGCTCAAGGTAGCCCAGTCCAGGCAGAAGAGCTACGTAGATTCTAAACGCAGGGAGACAGTTTACGAAACCGGAGACAGAGTGTATCTCCGAGTATCCCCACTTCGAGGAGTTATGTGCTTTGGAGTTAAGGGAAAATTAGGACCGCGTTTCGTTGGACCGTATAAGATCTTGCAACGTATGGGAGAAGTTACGTATAAGTTGGAATTAACAGAGGGACTGTCAGGAGTTCATGACGTATTCCATGTTTCTCAGCTGAAGAAATGTCACGCCGAGATGGCGGAGGTACCGTTACGAGATACTGTGCCGCTTGAAGCAGTTCAGTTGAAGGACGACTTAACGTATGAAGAGAAACCAGTCAAGATTCTCGAGTTTGCCAGCAGAGTTACCCGCAGCAAGGTTTTCATGTTTTGCAAAGTTCAGTGGAACCAACACTCAGAGGATGAAGCCACCTGGGAGAGAGAAGAAGATTTGCTCAAGGACCACCCTCACCTATTTTCTAGCCAACCCGAATCTCGAGGGCGAGATTCATCTTAAGGGCGGTAGGTTTGTAACATCCCAAATTTTCAATTTGGAATGTTATACACTAGATCATCATGCATATCATATTTTCTCGCATTCTGTCGATCCTAGAAATTTCACGCAACTCAAGGACCCTCGGAGAGAGTTGGAGATTTTGTCATTTTCATATTTGAGCTGTCTCGAATTTCAAAAAGAGGATCATTGGTTTTGTCGGAGTTTATTTGCCTTTTATTTGGATAGGGGAAAATGCGCGTTTTCAAAATTGCATTTTAGGTCCCGAGAAAAGTTCATTTTGTTCGACTCATTTCTAGGAGTCGGGGAAAATTTACTTTGGGAGTTTGGAGTTCGTTTAGATTTTATTTTCTGTGTTTTTCTGCGTGCATAACCATTTTTAAAAAAAATAAATTTCCGCAGCACCCCTGGGCCAAGGCCCAGCAGGCCGGCCGGCCAAGGCCAGGCCATCGCGCGCCTAGCGCGCCGCGCGCAGCCAGCCAGCCACCGCCGCCGCCCTAGAGTCCTAGTAGGATCCGTTTCGTTTTTTTCCTCTTTCCTCTTTCCTCTCCTCTCCTCTTTTCTTGCCCCCTCCCCCAAGTCTCCTCTCCCCTCACCTATATAAATACCAACACCCCCCCTCTAAACCCCACACCAAGCCCCAAGCCGCGCCCCTCACCCCGCGCCGCCGCCCCTTGCCCACGCCGCCGCCTTGCATCGCCGCCGCCGCCCAACGCCGCCGTCGCCAGAACCTCGCTGGAGGTAGCGCCGCGCCGCGTCTCTCCTATCCCCTCGGTTCGGTTTTTCTTATAAACCATTCTGGTTCTTTTCTTCTCTTCCGATTCGTTTTCTTTTCGTTCGGTTTTCTTTCCCAAACCCTAGATCGGTTTTGTTTTCTTTTCCGGTTTAGTTGCCCAGAGACCGTTCACCGGACCGTTCGTCCTAACGAACGTGATCACCGGATTCTTCCCGGTTAACGAACGTCCGTTTGTTTAACCGTTCTTCTTTTTCTTTCCGTCAGATTTATTCCGCGATGGCGATCTCGGATCTGATCTTCGTTCTAGTTTATCTTCTCGCTCGTTTATCGGAATCAGGTGATTCAAGCGCCTGGAGTTTCGTTTCGAAACCGCCGTTCCGACTAATCAACTTAAACAAGCTTTTGCTATGGTAAAATTTGACCTAGTTTAAACTTGCTAGAACTGAGTTGTTTTTCTTCCGCCGTTTGTTTTTCGTTGCTTTGTTCGGTTCTTTCTCTCTTTGCAACCGAAGTTCTTAAGTTGAAGTATCTGGTTTGATCTCTTGTTCGAGTTTCACCTGTGCATTAGATGAGTACTTATTGTATGCTTGTTGTTTGTCTGCGATAGATTACCCGGATTGCGCCGCCTGTTACTTCGAATCTCTAGGACTCGCGGATCATCAGCAAGGCAAGTAACACTTTGATCATACCTTTTCTACAACCCAGTTTTATTGCATTAGATCCATCCTCACACATTGCATGATTAGGATCTAATTAAATTGTGGGATGGGAAGTAGATGAGGTAGTACCTATTACCTGTTTATTATCAAACCTTTGGGAGTTACTTCTACGTTTGCCTATTATGCCATGCTATGCTAGTAGACGTGGATTGGGTGAGTGATATCCATGACAGATGTGAGATTGATAATTTTAAGGGTTTATCTAAGGTGGCAACTTAAACACACATCTGGGTGGATTGAGGCACCTGATGTCTATCAGGACTTGCCTGTTTTATTTTGGACCGCCACCCAGGCTCAAAGGGATCATAAGATCTTTCATGCTAGAAACTTACGTGTGCAGCCACAAGCCATTATGGGCTCTGGCATAGTTGACTAAGTCGTGCGAACTCTTACAGGGTAGACTAGCAGATGTAGGGGAAAGTAGGTGTACCGGTCTATCCATCGTAAGGTGCTAGCGCTTCTGAAAGACTGTGTCTCAGTCATCCGTTTCTCAAACACCAGTAGTGCGAGAAATCCAACGGAGGCGATCGAGTCTTGTGGGGAAAAGTGCGCAAACCTCTGCAGAGTGTAATAAACTAATCATGATTAGCCGTGTTCCCAGTTATGGACATCTTGAGTATCTAGTACTTGAATATCGTGTGAATCTCATCATGTTACTTTTAAATTAATATTGTTGGGTTATTGATGACTACTTTTAATTGGGATTGAGAATGCTGTCAACCATTCTCAATGTTTAACAACCACCATGATAGTTAAATAAATTTATTCCTTTGCCGTAGGGAAAAATTGGCTTTACGCAGAACAGTAACCATAGAGCTTTCCACTAGCCAAATATGCATATGGTATAGCTGTTACATTCCATTACTCTCTATGTGTTACCTTGCCAGCATATTCCATGTGCTGACCCGTTTCGGGCTGCAACGTTAATGTTGCAGAATTTTCAGACGATGATTAAGGTGCTTTTAGGTCGTGGTTCTATACTCAGTGATGCCGTTGGAGTTGATGGACCCATTTACCTTTCCAAGTCTTCCGCTGTTATCGATATTAGATGGCCCTAAGACATATTTATTGTAATAAGTTCTCTTTTGAGACATCGATGTAATAAGTGTGTGATTGCCACTCTGCTATAAATCCTTCGAAGTACTGTGTGGTGTCAGCATTACTGATCCAGGGATGACACCGGAGCACAGTAGACTTGATCCATTCGGGTCGGGTCGCTACACAGCCTCATTAGTACCGGTTCGTGGCATGAACCGGTACTAAAGGTTGCCCACAAACGGTACTAATGATGCCCGCCCGCCTAGCCGTTGGAACCGGCACTAATGGTAACATTAGTGCCAGCTCAAATTCAAACCGGCACTAATGTGCTTCACATTTGACCCTTTTTCTACTAGTGTTACCCTTTGAAATTATGTGTGATGCTAGTGATTATGCTGTAGGTGCTGTTCTAGGGCAAAGAGTTGATAAGAAATTAAATGTTATTCAATATGCTAGTAAAACTCTAGACAATGCTCAGAGAAATTATGCTACTACTGAAAAAGAATTTTTAGCAGTTGTATTTGCTTGTGATAAGTTCATACCTTATATTGTTGATTCTAAAGTAACTATTCACACGGATCATGCTGCTATTAAATATCTTATGGAAAAGAAAGATGCTAAACCTTGACTTATTAGATGGGTTCTCTTGCTACAAGAATTTGATTTGCATATTATTGATAGAAAGGGAGCTGAGAACCCCATTGTCGGTGTCAAAACCGGCGGATCTCGGGTAGGGGGTCCCGAACTGTGTGTCTAGGCGGATGGTAACAGGAGACAAGGGACACAATGTTTTACCCAGGTTCAGGCCCTCTTGATGGAGGTAAAACCCTACGTCCTGCTCGATTAATATTAATGATATGGGTAGTACAAGAGTAGATTTACCACGAGATCAAGGAGGCTAAACCCTAGAAGCTAGCCTATGGTATGATTGTTGTATATATTGTATATCTATCGACTAGCCTGGCCTCGGTTTATATAATGCACCGGAGGCCTAGGATAACAAGAATCCTAGCCGAATACGCCGGTGGGGAGAAGTCCTTGTCTTGATCACCAAGTCTTGTGGAATCTTCCTTGTATACGACAGCCGTCCGAACTGGCCCATGAGTATACGGCCACGGGGGTCCTCGGCCCAATCTAATAGGCCGGGAGATGACATGGTGAGTACCCCCTAGTCCAGGACACCGTCAGTAGCCCCCTGAATCGGTCTTCAAGTTAGGGACGCTCCTCGATTCTTCCGAACTGTTCTTCATCTTCCGTTGCCGGTCTTGAAAACTGGTTCAACAAATCTTCTTTATCTTCAATCTTGAGGATCGCCGAAATGGATTCGATGAGTTTACAAGTCGGGTATCCGAGGAGCCCCTTTAAGTTTCTGGCCTTTATCAATGCCTTGTTTATTTTTATGCCACACCTCGGGTTTGAAGTTGTTCTCGGGAGGCAGGGTCCTCTTGCATCCGAGCTCCAACGCCGGACTGCCTTCGAGGTATCTTTTGCAGCCGAGCACCAACGCCGGACCGCTTCCCAACTCTAGCGCAGGAATGTATCCGAGCTCCAACGCCAGACTATGTATCCGAGCTCCAACGCCGGACTGTATATCCGAGCTCCAACGCCGAATTATATCCGAGCTCCAACGCCGGACTGTGTCCAGGCTCCAATGCCGGACTATATCCGAGGTGTCATATCACCTTGGTTCAAAAAAGTTGAAGGAGTTTAGCCGAGCTTAATGCCGGAAATGCCCTCTATGGAGCCAGCCACTAGCGCCCGAGCTTTATGCCGGACTGCTTCCGAGGTGGTGCACCACCCCGACTATGGGCTGATTTTTTGTCAATATTTTTTATTGGTGCAATTTATTCTCTGCCGAGATATATAGCCAGTAGCCTTCAAGGTGTGTATCGGTCTAAAACCCGAGATGCACATGAAGGACGACATAAGACCGCTGATCCCAGTAGCCGCTGAGACTCAGGTTGATTTGCAAAATCGGCCTGAGGATCAACTCCTAGCTCGCCAGAATACTTCGGGAAACAAAATCGGCGTGCTCAGTCCTCAAGACTCAGGTTGGGTGCGGCCGACCAACCTGAGGATCAAAATCTCCTTGGAAACTATATTGCACATAAAATTTTCTGCATTGGACAAGCAATGCAGTAGCCCCCAAGACACTGGTCAGGTGGCAACACCCGATCAGGGGATCGATGTGCCCATTTAATATTTGTAAATAATAAGCCCGAAGCCCAGTAGCCCCCGAGCCTTAATGCGGGCACGGGTGGCCGAATTAAGGATCAATACCCATAGTAAAATCACAAATTATGTGTAATGACTCTATGTATCCAAGTACTTTACGTCATTAATGCTCGGATCCGCATTGTACAAAACTTTGTTCACCGACCATCGGCTTCCACCTCCTTGGCTAGTAGCCGAGGAGTGTTTGTCCTACTTTATAAAGCCTTTATGAGGGCAAATATTTACGACAAACAAGGCAATCTGGCCACACGGTTTTATAAAAAAAGGTACGCAGAGGGATATGTTATATTACTGTTTAACAGAAGAAATATATTCCAAAGAAAATAGTCCTGCTATAGGTTCCTTTCTTTGGGTTGTCATGCTAAGCATGATCATGAAACCTCAGCTCGAATGTAAGAGCAAAATATCGAGGATTTAGTTTGGGAGGCCAGTTAATAGCCCCCGGTAGTGTTCGGCGATAGTCGAGGTCAAGCCGTAAACACTTCGGCCAATGTTATGAATGGCCCGTCATAGTCATCGGATCGCTGACCAGTTTACGCTTATTGTGACAGTCAGTTTTCGGCTTTCTCCACTAAGGTGCTTAACCATGTGAGCTGGAAGCACAACCGCAGTGGTTCTCCCTTTGCACGCCTAGCCGAACAAAACGGAACGTAGGAACCAAGTGCAGGAGCCGGGCAACCCAACTATTGACCGAAGACACAATTCGAAACCGATACATATATAGCAATATCTGAGAATGTTTTTGCCGAATCCCTAAAGGTGTCCGGCGTTGCACTGCGAGACTAATGCTGGAAAAGCACAAATAGTTTAAAAGTGCCAAAAAGCTTGGAAAACCAAGAAACATCAGTAAAAACATGACGTCCGAACAAGATCAAGTGTTCGGTGCCAATCCGAAAATTGGTCTTAGAAAAAAGAAGTGCTTCTGTCGTCCTTTAACATGACACATCCTATTTCAAGACTTCGAGCGGGTCAGCCTACAGCTTCAACCTCCTATCCCAAGGGCGGAGTACTTCTCATTAGGCCAGTTTAGCAAACTAAACTCTAGCGGCTCTGAGAGAGAAATTAGGCTCCCCGGCTAGTGACCGCACACTCGCGTCGAAAAAAGGAGTGATAAATAATAATAATAGAACTTTTGCAACGACTGAGAAGAAGAATACTTATTATAAAACGGCTCAAATAAACTTAAGAGCCCCCAAGTGATTTGGGTAGAAGAATGAATGCATGTAATGAAGTACTTATATCATATCTATGTTCAACCGAACTTTAAACGCGTCTTAACTGACCGTCGGCTTCTCCCTCTTCGGTTAAGGACCGAAAAGTGTTATGTACTCCATCGGTCGAGAATATCGACGGTGTTTCCAATATCCAGGCAATCAGGTCATAAGGCTGTAACAGACAAAGCGCGCTCAAGGAACTTATGCTATATTACTGCAAAGAGTAAGAAGCATCTTCGAAGAAAATAGTACCCCCACCGATACCTTTCTTCGGTGCTCATTGTTATTATGAGACTTGTGCAATAGATTTTTTCTACTCATGAGTTCCGTTGTGTGCCGACCATCATTGAATAACTATAAGAGCGCTAGCTTTCGGCTTCACCCAGTCTGAGGTCCGGCTCGGGTGACCCGATCGTGACAATCGCAGAGGTGCTCCCTTTACTCCCTAGCCGAACAATCGGGAACGTAGGGGTAAACACAGGAGCGAGGCAACCCAGCTTGCAAATCGCTTAAGTCAATATGGTGCATATTGTGGCGTAATACACAGACAAGGAACGAAGCCGTATAAGTATAATCATATGCAACAGGAAAAGCTTCATAAAGGAAGCCCCCAAGTAAACGGGGTATTTGAATTTATGCGTCACAAACAAAGTTTGGACAAGGAAATTTTTTAGAAGCAACTTTTTTCCAAAAAAGTATAATGCTTGGTCGAACCGAATGCAAGTTAGAAATTAAAACTTTGAGCATGAAAGCGACTTAGCTGGTTAATGTGTTTGGTATTGATGACGCGGTCTGAGCTTGATGCGGGGCAAGGTTCCATCCCTCAAGCCGGTCCCGAGGTGGCGGAGCGGAGAGCTTGACACGCTGAAGTGGTGACATAGCACGATCAATGCAGACCGGCAGAGTGAGGCCGAAGTCTCCGGATCATTTTCTTGTGCACAAAAAATAGTGCAAACCGGAGATAATAGTAATAATGATAATTAAAAAAAACATTGCATAATAAATAATTTATGGAAAGTGAGTAATAAAAGAAATATGGCCTGGCGCCGAAGTCAATGTCGATGCAGGGCATCGGCGTGATGCGGTAAAGGCGTGGCAAAGCCTGAATTCGCAAGTCCGTCCGAGCTCCGAGTGCGGCGTTCGCCGGACTATGTACGAAAACTGACCGAACCACCATGCGACTGTCGTTAATGCGGCCACCATTTGATAGACCTGTGTACATATGATGGACAAACCAGAGTAATAATTCCCTGGGAAAAATGAACCCAAACAAGCAAAAAATACTGCGATTAATAGCACCTGGTTTATTTGTTGTAGCAATCCAAAGGAAGGTGATTCCTAAAATTGGGACCCTCTCCGCACACCCATTGCATGATGGGCGATAAAACGACGGCATGGCAATACTGGTAAAGGTTGACTCGCCGAGGCAAAGCCCTCGGCCTAGCTAACGTGACGGAGCTGGTCGGCTAGTGACGCCGAAGTGTCCGGAGTAGGTTGATGAAGAGATAGCGAAGCCCCTGGTCCAGCCGAGATGTCGAAGCCTCGATGTCAGCCGATTAGTCGAAGTAGGTCGGCGTGATAGACACCAGCTTGAAGAAGCAATAGTGCGGCCCTGTCGATGCAGGTCGTGACGTGGTCGATGCCGGCTTGATGAAGTGACCGTGCGGCAATGCCGGTATGCCCGCTCCGTGTAATCTGTGGGGCGGCGATGTTGATGATGATTTATCCTTCGCGATGCCGGGCTCTTGTTCGGCTTGACGAGATGATGATCCGAAGAAGTTGAGCTCGGCTCAACAAAGTGACGCCGTGTCTAGCGCAGGTCGGCAGCCGTGGAGTAATATTGCCGGACTGGTTTGACACCAGCATGATGTTGAAGACCATGTTCAAAAGATCTTACAGTTAGTGGGATGTGTTCGGGAACAAAACACAATACCGCATACAAAACTTCCTTTAAAAGGGATGTCCGAAATCCTGTTCATAAAAAAGATGAACTCGGGTCGGATTCGTTTTCGCGCAGAAAACAGATCCGAAAAGTGATGCACTAATCGGAAGGTTCCCGGAGTTTGGACGGTCGGATGGAGCCGAAATTTTGAGAGGTGGTATATATAGGAATTACGCAGCCGATCAACGGTTGGATCTTCCAAAGGACGTCCGAGCTAAAAGCTGGACACCACGCCCTAAACTCATCCAAATTCCCGTCCAGATTTGATAGGGCTCCGGTATATCGTGGATTGCCAGAGATTCCTCCATCGGAACTCGACGAAATTTTCCAGGGTTGTTGTAGACTCAATTCCGCACAATTCCACCAAAGCAGTCGTCAAAGTGATACTCGAGGAGGTAGTGGTGGCAGATACGAGTTCGCTGTCCAGAAAAACAGCACGGTCGCTTGAGGGCAATGTTGACGTTGAGCCCCCGAGCTCCATAGATGATTCCTCCGTGATCTTGATAGAGATCGGAGTTGATGTTTGATGAAGGCCCTCATCCGGACATGGTGATCCGAACACGGGGTGCAATTCTTGGACGAACCAAGGTGACCAGTCGAGCTGGTGACGAAGATGCCGAAGTCGCAGTTGATCTGCAGGCGACCCATCGATCCTTTTGTCGATCACACAACGGAACTCTCAATGAAAGCACCAATGTCGGTGTCAAACCGGCGGATCTCGGATAGGGGGTCCCAAACTGTGCGTCTAAGCGGATGGTAACAGGAGACAAGGGAAACCATGTTTTACCCAGGTTCGGGCCCTCTTAATGGAGGTAAAACCCTACGTCCTGCTCGATTAATATTGATGATATGGGTAGTACAAGAGTAGATCTACCACGAGATCAAGGAGGCTAAACCCTAGAAGCTAGCCTATGGTATGATTGTTGTATATATTGTATATCTTTCGACTAGCCTGGCCTCGGTTTATATAATGCACCGGAGGCCTAGGATAACAAGAGTCCTAGCCGAATACGCCGGTGGGGAGAAGTCCTTGTCTTGATCGCCAAGTCTTGTGGAATCTTCCTTGTATGCGGCAGCCGTCCGAACTGGCCCATGAGTATACGGCTACGGGGGTCCTCGGCCCAATCTAATAGATCGGGAGACGACGTGGTGAGTACCCCCTAGTCCAGGACACCGTCACCCGTTGCAGACAACTTGTCTAGGCTAGAGAATGTTCTTGATGACCCACTACCTATTGATGATAGTTTTCCTGATGAAAAATTAAATGTCATAAGTGCTTCTCACACTGCTCCATGGTATGCTGATTATGCTAATTACATTGTCGCTAAATTTATACCACATAGTTTCACATACCAGCAAAAAAAAGTTTTTCTATGATTTGAGACATTACTTTTGGGATTACCCACATCTTTATAAAGAAGGAGTAGATGGTGTTATTAGACGTTGTGTACCTAAGCATGAATAGGAACAAATCCTATGAAAGTGTCACTCCGAAGCTTATGGAGGACACCACGCTGGAGATAGAACTTCACATAAGGTATTGCAATCCAGTTTTTATTGGCCTAATCTCTTAAAGGATGCCCGTAAGTTTGTTTTATCTTGTGATGAATGTCAAAGAATTGGTAATATTAGTAGAAGTCAAGAAATGCCTATGAATTATTCGCTTGTTATTGAACCATTTGATGTTTGGGGCTTTGATTATATGGGACCTTTTCCTGCCTCCAATGGATACACACATATTTTAGTTGCTGTTGATTATGTTATTAAGTGGGTAGAAGCTATTCCAACTAGTAGTGCTGATCATAACACCTCTATTAAGATGCTTAAAAAAGTCATTTTCCAAGGTTTGGAGTCCCTAGATATTTAATGACTGATGGTGGTTCACATTTGATTCATGGTGCTTTCCGCAAAATGCTTGCTAAATATGATGTTAATCATAGAATTGCATCTCCTTATCACCCACAGTGTAGTGGTCAAGTAGAATTGAGTAATAGGGAGCTGAAATTAATTTTGCAAAATACTATTAATAGATCTAGCAAGAATTGGTCCAAGAAACTTGATGATGCATTATGGGCCTATAGAACCGCATATAAAAATCCTATGGGTATGTCTCCGTATAAAATGGTCTATGGAAAAGCATGTCACTTACCTCTTGAACTAGAACATAAGGCTTATTGGGCTATTAAAGAGGTCAATTATGAATTCAAACTTGCCGGTGAGAAGAGGTTATTTGACATTAGCTCACTCGATGAATGGAGAACCCAAGCCTATGAGAATGCTGAATTATTTAAATAAAAAGTTAAAAGATGGCATGACAAAAGAATACAAAAGCGCGAGTTTAATGTAGGTGATTATGTATTGCTATACAATTCTTGTTTAAGATATTTTGCAGGAAAACTTCTCTCTAAATGGGAAGGTCCTTACATTATCGAGGAGGTCTATCGTTCCGATGCCACAAAAATCAACAACTTCGAAGGCACAAATCCGAAGGTGGTGAACGGTCAAAGAATTAAACATTATATCTCAGGTAATCCTATAAATGTTGAAACCAATGTTAGTGAAACCATAACCCCGAAGGAATACATAAGGGACACTTTCCGGAACATTTCAGACTCCGAAAAGGAATAGGTATGTGGTACGGTAAGTAAACCGACTCCAAAATAGTTCTAATGGCAATTTTCTTCCGTTTTGGAATATTTAGAAAAATAGAAAAATAAGAAGTAGTCCAGGAAGGACACGAGGGCTCCACGAGGGTAGAGGGCGCGCCCCCTACCTCGTGGGCACCTCGTGTGCTCTCCGGACATCGTTCTCTTGTACGATACGTATTTTGGTCGGTAAAAATTCATTATATAATCCCCCGATGGTTTTGAATCCCGTATCACGCAATTATCCTCTGTTTGTGTTTCGCGCTGTTGCTGCTGCTGCAGATTAGAGCAAGATTTCTTCGCAAGAGTCAGTCGGGGAGAGCCGGGTGTCTCATTCGGCACCGAGATCAATGACAGACAACAATGTTGACCACTTTGGGCTAGCAACGGAGGAAGAGATGCAGGCCGATTTGAAGAGGATAGATGCCATGGAGGAGGATCAAGAAGTCACTTCCCGCTTCCAAGCTGGATTCATAATGGGGAAACTGCAGAGCTTGGCTATTCCAAACTCGGTTATCCCTTCCAATGTTAGATTTCTTTCTTATGAGAATATGAAAAAGAGTGTCATTGGTTCTCCCGCAGCTATGCAGCACCGTTGGGTGCAGGGAGCTTTGGCTATTACAGGAAAACTTCGAAAGGAAATAATGGACCTCAAGTAGCAAGTCAATAAGCTCGAGGAGGAGAATCGTATCCTAAGGGGCATCATCACCAAGAATGTCACATCACCATCCCCGAAAAGAGAGATATAATCGCATGGTTACGGGCACTCCCCTCGGCAACTACCAAGCTTGGGGGAGTGCCCCGGTATCATATCACCATCACTTTTATCTTTACCGTTTTTCTTAGTTCAATCCTTTTGATAATATCTTGATCTAGTAGAATAAAGTTTTAGTATGATCTAGTTGTGAGTTTTGCTTTATGATCCTTCTATGTAATCGAGTCCGTGAGCTATATGTAATAAAGATTAGTGTTGAGTCAAGGGCATGATTATTTTTCCATATCTTGAGTGAATAAAAGAAAAGATAAAGAATAAAAAGAATAAAAGAGATCATATGGATCTTATGGAGAGTAATGAGCTCACATAGAAAGAGTATGATGAATAAAAGTTGTTGAGAGTTGACAAACATAGTTTTGGTCATCGTTGCAATTAATAGGAAGTAATAAAGAAAGAGAGGTATTCATATATAAATATACTATCTTGGACATCTTTTATGATTGTGAGCACTCGTTAAAATATGACATGCTAAAGAGTTGATGTTGGACAAGGAAGACAATGTAATGGGTTATGTTTTCTTACATCTGAGATAAATTATATTGTCATGGATCATCCAACACGATTGAGCTTGCCTTTCCCCCTCATGATAGCCAAATTCTTTGCACCAAGTAGAGATACTACCTGTGCTTCCAAACACCCTTAAACCAGTTTTGCCATGAGAGTCCACCATACCTACCTATGGATTGAGTAAGATCCCTCAAGTAAGTTGTCATCGGTACAAGCAATTCAAAATTGCCCTCTAAATATGTATGACTTATTAGTGTGGGAGACAATAAGCTTTATACGATCGTGTGATATGGAAGAAATGAAAGCGACAGACTGCATAATAAAGGTCCATATCACAAGTGGCAATATAAAGTGACGTTCTTTCACATTAAGATTTTGTGCATCCAACCATAAAAGCACATGACAACCTCTGCTTCCCTCTACGAAGGGCCTATCTTTTACTTTTATCTCCTACCTTGCATAAGAGTTGTGGTGATCTTCACCCTTCCTTTTTACATTTTATCTGTTAGCAAGCACAACATGTTGGAAAGATCCTGGTATATATGGCTAATTGGATGTGAGTTTTCATTAACTATTATTGTTGACATTACCCTTGAGGTAAAACGTTGGGAGGCAAAACTATAAGCCCCTATCTTTCTCTATGTCCGATTAAAACTCCATACCCATAAGTATTGCGTGAGTCTTAGCAATTGTGAAAGACTATATGATAGTTGAGTATGTGGACTTGCTGAAAAGCTCTTATATTGACTCTTTCCTATGTTATGATAAATTGCAATTGCTCCAAGGACTGAGATTATAGTTTGTTAGTTTTCAATGAAGTTTATGATTCATACTTGAAATTGTGATTTAAATTGTTACTCTAGCATAAGAGATCATATAACAAGAATTATATAAGTTGTTGTTCTAAGAATGATCATGATGCCCTCATGTCCATATTTTATTTTTATCGACACCTCTATCTCTAAATATGTGGACATATTTTTCGATTTCGGCTTTCGCTTGAGGACAAGCGAGGTCTACGCTTGGGGGAGTTGATACGTCCATTTTGCATTATGCCTTTATATCGATATTTATTGCATTATGGGCTGTTATTACACATTATGTCACAATACTTAAGGCTATTCTCTCTTATTTTATAAGGTTTACATAAAGAGGGAGAATGCCGGCAGCTAGGATTTTGGGCTGGAAAAGGAGCAAATATTAGAGACCTATTCTGCACAGCTCCAAAAGTCCTGAAACTTCACGGAAGTCATTTTCAGAATATATAAAAAATACTGAGCGCAAGAAGTTCCGGAGGGGGGCCACACCCTGCCCACGAGGGTGGGGGGCGCGCCCTACCCCCCTGGGCGTGCCCCCTGCCTCGTGGGCCCCCTGGTGGCCCTCCGATGCCCATCTTCTGTTATATGGAGTCTTTCGATGAGGAAAAAAAATCATAAGCCAGATTTCGGGACGAGACTCCGCCGCCACGAGGCGGAACCTTGGCGGAACCAATCTAGGGCTCCGACGGAGCTGTTCTGCCAGGGAAACTTCCCTCCAGGAGGGGAAATCATCGCCATCGTCATCACCAACGATCCTCTCATCGGGAGGGGGTCAATCTCCATCAACATCTTCACCAACACCATCTCCTCTCAAACCCTAGTTCATCTCTTGTATCCAATTCTTGTCTCTAAGTCCGGGATTGGTACCTGTGGGTTGCTGGTAGTGTTAATTACTCCTTGTAGTTGATGCTAGTTGGTTTATTGGGTGGAAGATCATATGTTCAGATCCTATATGCATATTAATACCCCTCTGATTATGAACATGAATATGCTTTGTGAGTAGTTACGTTTGTTCCTAAGGACATGGGAGAAGTCTTGCTATTAGTAGTCATGTGAATTTGGTATTCGTTCGATATTTTGATGAGATTTATGTTGTCTCTCCTCTAGTGGTGTTATGTGAACATCGACTACATGACACTTCACCATTATCTGGGCCTAGAGGAAGGCCTTGGGAAGTAATAAGTAGATGATGGGTTGCTAGAGTGACAGAAGCTTACACCCTAGTTTATGCGTTGCTTCGTAAGGGGCTGATTTGGATCCATATGTTTCATGCTATGGTTAGGTTTAGCTTAATACTTTAGTTGTAGTTGCAGATGCTTGCAATAGAGGTTAATCATAAGTGGGATGCTTGTCCAAGTAAGGACCGTACCTAAGCACCGGTCCACCCACATATCAGATTATCAAAGTACCGAACGCGAATCGTATGATTGTGATGAAAACTAGCTTGATGATATTCCGATGTGTCCTCGGGAGCGCTTTTCTCTATATAAGAATTTGTCCAGGCTTGTCCTTTGCTACAAAAAGGATTGGGCCACCTTGCTGCACTTTATTTACTTTTATTACTTGTTGCTCATTACAACTTATCTTATCACAAAACTATCTGTTACCTATAATTTCAATGCTTGCAGAGAATACCTTGCTGAAAACCGCTTATCATTTCCTTCTGCTCCTCGTTGGGTTCGACACTCTTACTTATCAAAAGGACTACGATAGATCCCCTATACTTGTGGGTCATCACGGTGATATTAGTTTGAACCTCTCTGATATCCATGTTTAGCGCATCAGGATGAGCGTTTGCAGCTGATGAGTTGAATTTCATTTCTAATATCATTTTGAACCTTGTAATCTTCTAATTTGAGCCATATAACTCTGGAATTTGAACCTTGTAACATTTCAAGCTTTTGTGGTACAATCATAGAAATGGCATCGTATGAGACTCGTATATTGCTAGCACTATTTTGTTCTTAATATGCAATGGTCTTCGATTTTGTTAACCATTCTCGAATCAGTTTACCTTGTCGATCTCACAGCACACGATCTGTATAGCTAAATCGACTGCGAACTTCAACATTATTGCACACAGTTGGTTTCTTCCACCGTATGCACTGTAGAGCGCATAATTAATTATCGCACCTGATTATCCATCATCAACCTTCTGTGTAACTTTGACCTCATCACCCAAGGGTAAACTTATGACCATAGTCATTCCACCAACTTCGTTTTTATAAAGCTTTTTTGCCAATAAACGCTGATGATTTGTCCCTCTTCTAGTCGACTCGTGGCCAAACTAGCCGAGCGGGAAGCGTGCGCGGTAAACAGCGTGGTAGCGCGGGAATAGGCTCTTCGAGCCCACGCCTGGGGTGCGGTGCTATCAAGCGTGCACTCGATTCTAGAATCCTCCGCTATGAACGGCGTGACAAGGCATGACAATTACAGGCCGGCCGGCCCCCATTTATTATAGCGGCCATTTAACCTACCCTTTGTCTCTTCAACCTTTCGATCGCGCCCCACCATTGCAAGAAGCACACGCACCACGAGAAATTCTTAGAGGGTATCCTGTGCGGCTCCAATGGCGCTCCGAGCGGCTGCCGATGACGAGCAGTAGTTCACCATGCGTGTCGTGGTGGACACCCATAGAAGGTTCATGGACCTCTCGGTGGTGTACACCAACGACCCGGTTGGGGCGGAGCACTCCATCCACATCATGGAGCTGTTGCTTGCCGAGGAGAAGTACAAGGTAGTCGGGTTCGACCTCGAGTACACCCGCGCTCGTGCCGGGTCTCGTCCCAAGGTCACTGTCGCCCAAATGTGCGTGCGCCACCACGTCCTCGTCTACCACTACTTCTTGGCCACAAGGCCTTGTCAGCGTTTTGCCAGGTTTGTCAACAACCCCCACTACATGTTCGCTATGGTGGACATCACCAACGATGTAAAGGCGCTCGAGAATTAGGGCATTTCCTTGCCAGAATCTTGTCGACATCTAGGGCCAATACAAGATCAGGGGCAACAAGGAGCATGAGAAGGACTCACTGGCTCACCTCGCCGAGGACATCATCGACCCCTACTAAAGAGACATAAAGGATTCGTGCAACAAGGACAAGCATGCCTGGCACTCGGCCTGGATGGAGAAACTCAACAAAGCTCACATCATGTATGCAGCCAAGGAGGCGTACACAAGCTACGACATGTACAGGAGGATCGTTGACATGAGCAAGTCCCTTCTTCCCCAAAACGGCCAGGGATCCAACCGGAAGCAGAGCAATGGCAAGCGTCGTCGCAACAATAAGTAGATGATCAGATCCTCGTTTCTCCTACTTTAGTATGCATGTAATTGCTTTCTTTAGTGTGTGGAAATGTTACGTGTGTAGTCACTTGTGTAATTGTATGCTTAATTTGGTTATGCAATGCTGTCTTTTTAAGTATATATGTTGATGTTGTAGACAGAGCGTAGATGTTGTGCCGACAAAGAAAACCACATCGCACATGGACTAAACAATGGAACCTGTCGGTGATGTTTTCATCAATAACTTACAATTGTATACCAGCAATCGTGTGCTTACAACACACTCGGCTTGTTAGCAGTAATCGTCTGTGTTGTTATCGATCTGTGCACACATCTCCGATTACAGACATGTTTGCCTCGTATCACACACATCTTGTTCATTTGAACCGTTTATGTACTCATGTCTCAACGCAAACAGTTCATCCGAGTGATCCGCATGCCGTATATCGCACACACCTTTGATCTAGCTAACCATTTCTTTTGTGTGGCCTAATCACAAATAGTTCATCCGAGTGAACCATATGCTCTGTATCACACATGCCTTCATATGGCTGCCCGTTTCTTTTGTTCCTCCTCATCACAAACAGTTCATTGAACTGAACAGTATGCCCTTCATCGCACATGCAAATAAAACCTGAACCGTGTTTGATGCATCCGTCATCGCAAACGTTTTATACATTTCTGACGGTTTTCATACAACACCGTTTGCGATTATTGCATCGCACACAGTTTCTCGAAGGGTCTCTGATCATAGTGTCGCGTTAGCAGGTTCCAGCAGTAGTGATGTATAGTTTATGAAGAAAGCAATAGCAATAAACTAGATGATCATAGTGCTAAGCTAACGGATGGGTCAAGTCAATCACATCATTCTCTAATGATGTGATCCCGTTCATCAAATGAAAACTCTTGTCCATGGCTAGGAAACTTAGCCATCTTTGATTAACGAGCTAGTCAAGTAGAGGCATACTAGTAACACTCTGTTTGTCTATGTATTCACACATGTACAAAGTTTTCGGTTAATACAATTCTAGCATGAATAATAAACATTTATCATGATATAAGGAAATATAAATAACAACTTTATTATTGCCTCTAGGTCATATTATCTTCAGTATCCCACTTGCACTAGAGTCAATAATCTAGATTACATTGTAATGATTCTAACACCCATGGAGTCTTGGTGCTGATCATGTTTTGCTCATGAGAGAGGCTTAGTCAATGGGTCTGCAACATTCAGATCCGTATGTACCATGCAAATCTCTATGTCTCCCTCCTTGACTTGGTCGCGGATGGAATTGAAGCGTCTCTTGATGTGCTTGGTTCTCTTGTGAAATCTGGAGTCCTTTGCGAAGGCAATTGCACCAGTATTGTCACAAAAGATTTTCGTTGGACCAGATGCACTAGGTATGACACCTAGATTGGATATGAAATCCTTCATCCAGACTCCTTCATTAGCTGCTCCCGTAGCAGCTATGTACTCTGCTTCACACGTATACCCCGCCACGATGCTCTGCTTGGAACTGCACCAACTGACAGCTCCATGATTCAATCAAAATACGTATCCGGTTTGTGACTTAGAGTCACCCGGATCAGTGTCAAAGCTTGCATCGACGTAACCGTTTATGACGAGCTTTTTTTCACCTCCATAAACAAGAAACATATCCTTAGTCCTTTTCAGGTATTTCAGGATGTACTTGACCGCTGTCTAGTGATCCACTCCTGGATTACTTTGTTACCTCCCTGCTAGACTAATAGCAGGGCACACATCAGGTCTGGTACACAACATTGCATACATGATAGAACCTATGGCTGGAGCATAGGGAATGACTTTTATTTTCTCTCTATCTTCTACAGTGGTCGGGCATTGAGTCTGACTCAACTTCACACCTTGTAACACATGCAAGAACCCTTTCTTTGCTTGATCCGTTTTGAACTTCTTCAAAACTTTATCAAGGTATGTGCTTTGTGAAAGTCCAATTAAGCGTCTTGATCTATCTCTATAGATCTTGATGCCCAATATATAAGCAGCTTCACCGAGGTCTTTCATTGAAAAATTCTCATTCAAGTATCCTTTTATGCTATTCAGAAATTCAGTATCATTTCCGATCAACAATATGTCATCCACATATAATATCAGAAATGCTACAGAGCTCCCACTCACTTTCTTGTAAATCTAGGCTTCTCCAAAAGTGTGTATAAAACCATATGCTTTGATCACACTATCAAAGTGTATATTCCAACTCCGAGACGCTTGCATTAGTCCATAAATGGATCGGTGGAGCTTGCACACTTTGTTAGCACGTTTGGATCGACAAAACCTTCCAATTGCATCATATACAACTCTTCTTTAAGATATCCATTAAGGAATGTAGTTTTGACATCCATTTACCAAATTTCATCTATACTTACTATTAAAGGGAATAGGTATTCTTGGTTTGCTTTAGTCCTTTTCGTTTGGTTTACAGACGCTAAACGATCTGGGCCAGGTACTTGTATGTTGACGGGCCTTTTATGGGCTTTCATAGAGACCGTTAAAAATAATTGGGTCTAAATAAATCAACATTGTGGGAATTGATTGGGCCTTTTACTAATCCCAATTCACTCAAAATATATGAGTGGCAGTCATCATGTTTAGGGCGAGCTAATTAAGCGAATGAGCTAATAAAGGAAGGATTGTGGGCCTAAATAGAATATTTAAATGGATGTGGCTAATTGAAAAAGGGATTATGTGTAAACCGGTGGAATAACTAAAAGAAATATTGTGGTCTTAATAAATTCTACATGAAAGATTTGAGGTACTACCTCCGTCTCAGTGTATGAGTCATTCGTGTACTTCTAGGTCATCGATTTGAGGAATTAAATATGTGTTATATGTCATGAAATGTATATCACTAGATTTCTACAAGGATGTAGTTTCTAAATATATATTTTTTGTCATATATAGGCTATGAGACATTATGCTTGCACAAAACATCAATTTTTCCCGTTGCAACGCACGGGCATATGTGCTAGTAATCATAAAATGCGGCAATTGCTAACATGATTCAGATGGACTTAAGCATCGCTACGGGTGAGAAGGTCTCATCGTAGTCAACTCCTTGAACTTGTCGAAAACCTTTTGCGACAAGTAGAGTTTTGTAGACAATAATATTACTACCCGCATCAGTCTTCTTCTTGAAGGTCCATTTATTCCCTATGGCTTGCCGATCATTGGGCAAGTCAACCAAAGTCCACACTTTGTTCTCATACATGGATCCCATCTCAGGTTTCATGGCCTCAAGCCATTTTGCGGAATCTGGGCTAATCATAGCTTCCTCATAGTTCGTAGGTTCGTCATGGTCAGGTAACATGACCTCCAGAATAGGATTAGAGTTCCACTCTGGTGCGGATCTTACTCTGGTTGACCTATGAGGTTCGGTAGCAACTTGAACAGAAGTTTCATGATCATCATCATTAGCTTCTCTCACTAACTGGTGTAGGAATCACTAGAACTGGTTTCTGTGACGAACTACTTTCCGATAAGGGAGTGGGTACAGTTACCTCATCAAGTTCTACTTTCCTCCCACTCACTTCTTTTGAGAGAAACTCCTTCTCTAGAAAGGATCCATTCTTAGCAATGAATATCTTACCTTCGGATCTGTGATAAAAGGTGTACCCAACAGTCTCTTTTGGTTATCCTATGAGGACACATTTCTTCGATTTGGGTTTGAGCTTATCAGGTTGAAGCTTTTTCACATAAGCATCGCAGCCCCAAACTTTAAGAAACGACAACTTGTCACATCCCTAGCCCTACTTTGGCCTTGGACTAGCTTGGTGGTTGCATCATGTTTAAATTCAAATGAAATTTGAATTGAGGAATTTTCAAAGCCTCAGAATACCTTTAAAAATGATCAAGATAAAATTGCTTCAAATAAGTCCAAGAAAATGTTCCTGTTTTCTCTAAAAATATTGGCAAGAGGTAAAAATTCAAACCAATATTTTGGGTTCACAGAAATAATTATTTGGGCCTTTGAATTAAGTCAATACTTATTTGAATTGGAGCTACTAATTCCTATAAAATATTTGGTAGCTCCAAATATTCTGAAACTTGGTGAGGGCCTCTGGTTTAAATCAGATAGTGCCCATAAAAGTTTGCAGAATTTTATAAAGTGTTTTAGTCTTTAAAATAAGTCAAAACATACTGCAAAAAATAGAAACAGAAAATAAGAGAGAGAGAGAGAGATAGTACCTGGCCACTTACCTCGGCCCACCACTGTAGAGGCCCAGCCCATAGGGGCATGACCGTCTTCTACCTCTGCTAGTAGGCAGAGGCAGACCAGAGCACGACGCCGGCTGCGCCAGCTCCTGCTTCGCGCTGGCGAGCTCCCCTTCCCCCCCTAAGCCTCTGCGACGCCACGCTACCCCCCTGGACCCCCTTGACGCTCTCGCACTCTCCCTCGCCCTCGTCCCCTTCTCTGTCTCTCACTCACGCGCGCAACCGAACGCAGCCATCGCCGCCGCCCGCTGTCCCCGTGGCCACCGAGCTCCCCTCGCCTCTCCGAGCAGTCCATGGGCTCCGCCACGTCTGCCACGTCCTCTCCACCAAGCTACGCGATGCCGGACGCCCCCAAACGCCCTCACCACCACCATCTTCTACCTCCTGCACCGAGCGTCGCCGTCGTCGATTCGCCGTCGTCAGTGCATCCCCGACCTCCCCCTCGCGCTCGTCAGCCTCGCTGTGAGCTCCTGTGTTGTTTCCCCCTCTCCCCTGGCTCGTTTTCTTCCTCTAACACCGATGCCACCGGACCCGAGAGCGCACCGCCGCCTGTGCTCCTTGCTGCTGTGGCCACATCCACTGGAGCTCGAAACCGAGCGCGCCACTACGCTCAGCGCACCACCACGGAGCCGTAGCCACCATCCGTTGCTCCTTCCATGCACTGTAGCATCGTTCCCGTCGACGCCCGATCTCCGGCCGCCGCCCCAGCGCTCGCCGTCGTCGACTCCGGGCACCCCGTGACCTGCTGCTGCCTCCGCTGGATGCGCGGGAGCAAGGGCTTTCCAACGCACCCAGGCATGCTTCGAATGAGGCCCTATAGCAATTTCCCGAGCCGCGCCGCCGTATCGGCCCTCGCCGGCGGCTAAACGCCGATGGGTTTGACCCCGCCGGCCTGGGTTTGACCTACTCTGACTCCGGTCGGGCCCCACCTGGCTCAATGACATGTGGGGCCAGCACTAGCTGGATTAGTTAGATGTTAGTTAGTGCTAATCACCACTGTTAGGTGCTAATCCCCTCGCTAAACTAAACCTAAGCCACTGACAGGTGGGCCCAGCCCTGCTAACATTTTCGTTAGTATTAGTTTAACCCTAATCAACTCAGTTAACCAATTGAGTCACTGACACGCGGGACCCACTGGTCAGTTTGACCTGGAGGCGCCCAGTTGACCTGCTGACATCAGGGTGACGTCATGCTGATGCAATAAGTCCTTTTCTGGATTCGATTTATTTCTAAATAACCAGGAAATTCCAAAAAATAGTTAAAACTTCTAAAAATCATAGAAATTCAACCGTAACTCCAAATAAGATAAATTATATATGTAAAATTATCAAAAAAATTCAAGGAATCCATCTGTTCCATTTTCATGCATGTTTGAACAATGTTTGTCCTCTGTTTTGGACAAAACAAATAAAGGGCATTTAAATAATCATATATGGGGTTGGAATTTGAATCTTGTACTCAAACCAACTTCATTTAAATCATAGCTAGTTGCATTAGCTCAAACCACAGCATATTGACATGTCATGATCGTGCATCATATTGTGCATTGCATTGATTGTGTTTCTTTCTCCTGTTGCCGGTATTTGTCCCCTCTCGATAGACGTTGTACCGATGATGTGATCGTTGACACTGATGAAGACCCAATGATATCTTCAAAAGTGCCAGGCAAGCACAACCCCCTTGTTCATTCCGATACAAGCCCACTCTCTCGCTTCTGCTCTCTTTTACTGCATTAGGACAACAACGATTCATCTGTTACTTGTTGCGGTAGTTGAACCCCTTATCCTCTGCATGACCTGTCATTGCCACAGTAAATAGATGAAACCCACTAGCATGAGTAGGAATTGTTTGAGCCCTGATGTGCCTACTCATTCATGCTTGTTTGTCATTCCTGCTACTGCTTAGAGTTGCGTCAGGTCCGATTCATCGGGGATGAATTGGAGGTGTGTAAACATGTACTACTGTTGAGAGCTAAGTGTGTGAACATGATTTGGTAAAGGTAGCGGTGAGAGGCCATGTAGGAGTACATGGTGGGTTGTCTCATTGCAGCCGTCCTTAGGAACTGAGTTCTTTGTCTGTGATCCATGAAGAGTTACTACCGCGCATTGGACCCGAAACCAATGGACCCTCTCGGCTTCTTAATCACCCTAGTACTCTGTCCAGGAGTTGCAACTGGTTTCTGGTGTTTGTAGGATATGTGTTGGTGGCCGTGCGTAGCGCTGACCCTAGGGGTGGGCTATGTTGCGGTAGATACACTGTGGCACGGTGTACCGGGTGCCCGTTTGGTGTCTCGGGAACCCTGCACACATCGTTTGGGGCTGTGAGCGAAACTCCGGCCGGATCTCCTCACGGATGGAACCCGAATAGGCGATAAACCTGGACTAGAGACTTAAGTGTTTAGGTAGGCCGTGGCCGACACCCTCGCCCGGTTTCCGCTTGAAGGTTGCCGAGGTACATGACGTGTATAGGGCTATAAGTGGTGAGAGCGTGTGTGAAGAAGTACACCCCTGCAGGGTTATCATTATCTATTCGAATAGCCGGATTCCTCGGATATGGAAACTTGGACCCCTTGCATAGTTCATAGACAAGTGAAAGTGGATACCCTAAAACTCGCAAGATAAGCGTGAGTGCTATGGATGGCCTTCTCGTAGGGAGACGAGAGCGGATCCATAGTGGTGTATTGATTGGTGAATATGTGGACTCGTGTGCGCCACCTCAAAAGAGTTGCTCGCAATCGTAGTTCAGGTTAGCCACTGAGTCAAAGCTGGCTTGCTGCAGTTAAACTCCACCACCCCCCTTGTTGATACCGATGCATATGTAGTTTAGTTCTGATGTAAGTCTTGCTGAGTACCCTTGTACTCACGTTTGCTTAATTTATGTTTTGCAGAGAGACTTCAGTCTCGCTAGTAGTTCCGCGTGGACTTCGACGTTTAGCTTGATACCTCAGCTACGATCTTGTGCCCTCGGCAGGATCTGGTAGATAGTCAGGCTTCTTAGCCTTTTTCATTTATAGATGTCTGCACTCAGACATGTTAAGCTTCCGCATGTGCTTTGACTTGTATGCTATGATTGTTGGGTCATGAGACCCATGTTTGTAATATCTCGCTCCTCGGAGCCTAATGAATAAATACTTGAGTTGTAGAGTTATGTTGTGATGCCATGTTGTATTCACACATATCGAGCATATTGTGTGTATGATTGAAATGCTTGGTATGTGTGGGATCTGACTAACTAGTTGTTTATCCTTGGCAGCCTATCATATGGGGAAATGTAGTCTAGTGCTTCTGAGCGATAGTAGTCCGCTACAGCCCGGATCACCGGAGTCCTGCTAGCCCAGCACTACTGTTCAGGACACTTGACTGGCCGGCATGTGATTCACCTCGTTCCTATGTCTGTCCCTTCGGGGAAATGTCACGCGGTGACATCCGGAGTCCTGTTAGCCCAGTGCTACAGCCCGGATTCACACGTTGTTGACCGACATGCTCGAGGTTGATTCATGTATGCCTCTCCCCATGGGTTAGTGCCGCTTTGGGTTCACGACTAGCCATGTCGGCCCGGGTTCTTTGTCATATGGATGCTAGCGACACTATCATATAGGTGAGCCAAAAGGCGCAAACGGTCCCGGGCCAGGTAAGGTGGCACCCGTGGAAATACCGCGCGTGAGGCCACAAAGTGATATGATGTGTTACCGGCTAGATCGATGTGACCTAGGATCGGGGTCCCGACAGCGTTGGTATCAGAGCCTGACTGCCTGTAGGATTACCAAGCCAAACTGGTCGAAGTTGAGTCTAGAAATGCTTTAGTTATGTAAGGGAATTGATTGTGGAAGGGAATGTAAGGCTCTTTTTACTCCTTTACCCTATGCCCTTCTGATCTGAGTCAACCTCTTCTTTCTACGGGGATTAAGAATTAGGCCTTCTCATCTATCTATCAGGATGACGTGTTACTAAACCTTAGTTGCCTAAGATTGTTGGATTTAAGCCCAGTTCAGTTTCTACTACTTCTGTGTGTTCATAGTTGGTCTCGAACCTTGATATTGTGCTTCTGAGTGGTTATGCCACCATTTTGCAGGATGTCTCAAATCATTTTGAGCATTTATAGCCGTTATGCTGTCCGAGTCATCCCAGGTTTCTAAATAGTCTGATGCATTTGCAAATCCTTTCCCCTGTTCCTGATGTCCATTTGGGCCAGATTAATCACACTAATTGGTGAGTTGAGGTACTCCGTTACCTCGACATTTATGTTGAAGCTATTACTATGACCCTAGGTGTTTTGGGGAGTCACCTAGTGATCTAGCCATGTTTTGCATTTCCAGTGTGTGATTTTGGCCATTATTCTCAAAAGCATCCCGTGATGTTATTAGTTAGTAGGCATTCTATTCCTGGGTTTTGAACCCGAGATTCACCCTATCCGCTTCATGTTGATAGTGTTTGCTAGTTCCTTAGGACATTAGTAAACCTTGTGATAGACCTCGAGGTCTGTGGTATTTCCTTCTTCCAAATACTATGAACCACTTATGGCAGAAGTTCTTGAACCAAAGGATCACAACCAGAGTGCTCTTGATGAGTTCTCCATTCTATATTGTGGCTCTGCCAGTTCTACCTTTCTGCATGGGTTATCTGGAAGAAATATGTTGATCTTTGCTCGACATACTAATCTATGCCTCCACAGCTCAGAAAATTATATGTTCCTTGAGTTGTTCCTCTTCAGTTGTATTCCGACCTTCGTCTATCACATGATAGTCAGAAGTAGTCGTGCATTCATGTTCATCAGTGCCTTTTACTTCTGTGGTCCATCAAGCCATTCTATTCGGAATAACTAGGAGAAACAAACTCCAGTACCTCATCCATTTCTGGGATCGGGTCAAAGTGGTTGTATTCCACAGATCAAAATGCCAATCCATCTTTTGTTCTGTTCTACCTCGGAGTATTACCCCCTTTATGTCAGGATTGTCAGGAAATGCAGCATCTCTCATGAATTCTTGACGTAGTGATACTCCCTCCATCATTATTCATTTCTCGTTTTCCGTGTTGTTGCAACCGGAATGCCGGCAAGTGAGTCGTGATGTGTGAAGTCAATACTCCTAGCAACCATGTTGCTTGGTAGTAAATGGACGAAATTCTCATTCTTAGCGTGTTGGTTATCAAATCATCATTCTAAGAATGACCGTGCTACCTAGTCCATATTTCTGGTGCACTCTTTGATCGAGGAGTTAGGATTGTGCCAATCCCTTGCTCTTTTGATCACATCTTCTTGCCTTGAAAGCAAGGTTGTTCTCGAGCTTAGTAACATATCGGTGGTTCGTGATTTTCCGGATATCTTCTCGGAAGTGTTACCAGGTTGTCACCTGACCGTTATGTTGAGTTCGTGATCAAGTTGGTTTTCCGATAAACCACTTTTCCCCAAGAACCTGTGTTGGATACCCCTGAACTAATTGGTTAAGCTAAAACAACAACTTGGAGAGTTGGAAGATAAAAGCTTAATCTACTTAGTTCACTCTTAAGGGATATCCTCGTGTGTGTGTGTGCTGAAGAAATGTGATATCTTCATCAATTGGTCCTCGTGATCAGTTGTTGGATCTATTGCCTTGACAAAACTTTGACTTGAGTATGGGATATCGTCAAGTCAAATCAGAACCAACGATGTTCGTAATGTTGTCTTACTCGTGGCTGATCCCTCGAGCATACACCATTACATCTTTTGGTCTGACCAATACTATCACATCGTTCACATGATGGTGGAAGTCCAGTGATATGGAAATACCGATGAGTTGTTGTTGAGCCCATCAGCAACATTTTATCTCCCCCATGATTCTTGTCGAATGCTACACTAGCATCGGAAACTTTATAAGCATTATCTTCGTGTTTCGTTCATGAAGCATATGTTTGGATGAAAGTAGTGACGTTCCCTGATTCATGTGCATATGTTGCAAGTTGCCGCCGTGAATTTGGGAAAGTTTGTCTTGCTTTCTCTGGAATCATCCCAAATCGGTGACGCATACGTGCAAAGTATACTGTGGTTTGGAGACTTGCAACCTTCATTCTATATGTATCCCTAGCACACCAAGCCACTGATTGATTTGTTCAAGGAGAGGAAGTTTCTTCTTAGGGGCTAGAATTACGCAAGGACTTCGTTATCCGCAATGATGGTTCCCCACTTGAACTCGGTAGTGTTTTATTATAAGACTACTACGTGGTCATGCTTGTCTGGGACAGTGTGTTCACATGTTCGTAGCAGAACCAGCTCATGTTTTGGAGCTTACCATCGTAGTTCATTCCCCGAGAATCTCGCAACGTCATCTCGTCGATTTGTGTTGCAAAAACTTCATTTTCTTTCTAGACTCTATGAGTCTGGAATATCCTGACACCAACCAAATCTGAATCTCAGGCAGATATGATGGTTGGGGCTTCTTCCAAGAACCATAATATTGGTCTCTCGATAAACGGTAAAATGGATGTCGTGGCCAACACATCCAGCCGGAAGACCTATTATTGTAGTATCTCGATTGAAGAAAGTTGGCCACCCTCCCATAAGGATTTCGTAGGATTTACTCCAGAAGTTGTTCCTTATGGATCTATTGTATTCCGAAGTCCGACCACTACTTGGTGGCTATGCCGATGCTTAAAGCATGACCGTGGTAACCAGTACATCAAGGAGAACATTAGAAGCGGAGTGCTAAATGTCTCTCGGTCGATCATCCAGATTTCGTTTCCTTGGCTTCGCTAAGGCGAAATCTGAGAAAGTGTTATCTTCCTTTGCATCTGCATCTTCCACCATTGTTCATCATGGTAGCATGTTGTGTTGCCAGGATCCTTGACACGGATATTGGCAGAACCTTGATGAATATGGAAATGCTCAAGTTCTTGAGAGCACGCTCGGGCACTGGGTTCTGATGTTGTCGTTAACTGGAATGTGCCTTCGTTCTCTCAGTTGTTCGATAGCCATCCGATTGGTGGAATCACCTTTGCCGGTGAACCTTCTCCCCAGTTACTAGAATCATTCCCAACATTTGCATTTTGTTCCCAGCTTGCACCTCAGTAGCTGTTGTTCAGGATCATCTTCAAAAGTGGACTTACCATGGATCCCATCCACTTCCGATGATAAGCAAAAATCATCCATTGCGTTGTCTTCAACAAGGTAGTCCACATCATCCATCCTAGTCCAAGTATGCCATCTCTTCAAGCTGTCTCAAACGATCAATTGTAAATTGCCTTAAGTTGGTATGAAGAGTTTCAACGATCTCTGAATCAAAAGTAATTCTTTTTGCCACTTAAGGGAATAGTTCTTTGAGTCACCTTCCCCGAGGTGCCCTGTTATAGAATCATGGCAATTCCCCTCGCTACTTTGAAACCCTCGCCAAATTGTTTCTTCTATCGCTCCTGATGCAAGTTTTGCCTCTCAGTTCGCGAGATGTTTCTATGTCTCACTCCATGAGTTGATCGTGAGTTGCCTGATCTTCGAGGAGATCGACTCTTTAGGGTTTTCCTTCCTTATCATTGTCATGAGTGGATGAAATTCTCAGAGCAAGACATCAAGACAATGATGGTGATTGAATCAATGTTCATTTGAAGTGCAACCTGGATCGTGAAGATTACGTTAGTTGCGTACCCCCATCATCTTACCCTACGCTTGAATCTCGGGACGAGATTCCTGTTTAGTAGGGGTGAGCTGTCACATCCCTAGCCCTACTTTGGCCTTGGACTAGCTTGGTGGTTGCATCATGTTTAAATTCAAATGAAATTCGAATTGAGGAATTTTCAAAGCATCAGAATACCTTTAAAAATGATCAAGATAAAATTGCTTCAAATAAGTCCAAGAAAATGTTCCTGTTTTCTCTAAAAATATTGGCAAGAGGTAAAAATTCAAACCAATATTTTGGGTTCACAGAAATAATTATTTGGGCCTTTGAATTAAGTCAATACTTATTTGAATTGGAGCTACTAATTCCTATAAAATATTTGGTAGCTCCAAATATTCTGAAACTTGGTGAGGGCCTCTGGTTTAAATCAGATAGTGCCCATAAAAGTTTGCAGAATTTACAAAGTGTTTTAGTCTTTAAAATAAGTCAAAACATACTGCAAAAAAATAGAAACAGAAAATAAGAGAGAGAGAGAGATAGTACCTGGCCACTTACCTCGGCCCACCACTGTAGAGGCCCAGCCCATAGGGGCATGACCGTCTTCTAGCTCTGCCAGTAGGCAGAGGTAGACCAGAGCACGACGCTGGCTGCGCCAGCTCCTGCTTCGCGCTGGCGAGCTCCCCTTCCCCCCTAGGCCTCTGCGACGCCACACTACCCCCTGGACCCCCTTGACGCTCTCGCACTCTCCCTCGCCCTCGTCCCCTTCTCTGTCTCTCACTCACGCGCGCAACCGAACGCAGCCATCACTGCCGCCCGCTGTCCCCGTGGCCACCGAGCTCCCCTCGCCTCTCCGAGCAGTCCATGGGCTCCGCCACGTCTGCCTCGTCCTCTCCACCAAGCTACGCGATGCCGGACGCCCCCAAACGCCCTCACCACCACCATCTTCTACCTCCTGCACCGAGCGTCGCCGTCGTCGATTCGCCATCGTCAGTGCATCCCTGACCTCCCCCTCGCGCTCGTCAGCCTCGCTGTGAGCTCCTGTGTCGTTTCCCCCTCTCCCCTGGCTCGTTTTCTTCCTCTAACACCGATGCCACCGGACCCGAAAGCGCACCGCCGCCTGAGCTCCTTGCTGCTGTGGCCACATCCACTGGAGCTCGAAACCGAGCGCGCCACTACGCTCAGCGCACCACCACGGAGCCGTAGCCACCATCCGTTGCTCCTTCCATGTGCTGTAGCATCGTTCCCGTCGACGCCCGATCTCCGGCCGCCGCCCCAGCGCTCGCCGTCGTCGACTCCGGGCACCCCGTGACCTGCTGCTGCCTCCGCTGGATGCGCGGGAGCAAGGGCTTTCCAACGCACCCAGGCACGCTTCGAATGAGGCCCTATAGCGATTTCCCGAGCCGCGCCGCCGTATCGGCCCTCACCGGCGGCTAAACGCCGGTGGGTTTGACCCCGCCGGCCTGGGTTTGACCCACTCTGACCCCGGTCGGGCCCCACCTGGCTCAATGACATGTGGGGCCAGCACTAGCTGGATTAGTTAATTGTTAGTTAGTGCTAATCACCACTGTTAGGTGCTAATCCCCTCGCTAAACTAAACCTAAGCCACTGACAGGTGGGCCCAGCCCTGCTAACATTTTCGTTAGTATTAGTTTAACCCTAATCAAGTCAGTTAACCAACTGAGTCACTGACACGCGGGACCCACTGGCCAGTTTGACCTGGAGGCGCCCAGTTGACCTGCTGACATCAGGGTGACGTCATGCTGACGCAATAAGTCCTTTTCTGGATTTGATTTATTTCTAAATAACTAGGAAATTCCAGAAAATAGTTAAAACTTCTAAAAATCATAGAAATTCAACCGTAACTCCAAATAAGATAAATTATATATGTAAAATTATCAAAAAAATTCAAGGAATCCATCTGTACCATTTTCATGCATGTTTGAACAATGTTTGTCCTCTGTTTTGGACAAAACAAATAAAGGGCATTTAAATAATCATATATGGGGTTGGAATTTGAATCTTGTACTCAAACCAACTTCATTTAAATCATAGCTAGTTGCATTAGCTCAAACCACAGCATATTGACATGTCATGATCATGCATCATATTGTGCATTGCATTGATTGTGTTTCTTTCTCCTGTTGCCGGTATTTGTCCCCTCTCGATAGATGTTGTACCGATGATGTGATCGTTGACACTGATGAAGACCCAATGATATCTTCAGAAGTGCCAGGCAAGCACAACCCCCTTGTTCATTCCGATACAAGCCCACTCTCTCGCTCCGGCTCTCTTTTACTGCATTAGGACAACAACGATTCATCTGTTACTTGTTGCGGTAGTTGAACCCCTTATCCTCTGCATGACCTGTCATTGCCACAATAAATAGATGAAACCCACTAGCATGAGTAGGA
This sequence comes from Triticum monococcum, assembly GCA_034509565.1. Lineage (NCBI taxonomy): Eukaryota > Viridiplantae > Streptophyta > Magnoliopsida > Poales > Poaceae > Triticum > Triticum monococcum. Next base: position 707,836,859 of record CM067847.1, read on the forward strand.
ATTGTTTGAGCCCTGATGTGCCTACTCATTCATGCTTGTTTGTCATGCCTGCTACTGCTTAGAGTTGAGTCAGGTCCGATTCATCGGGGATGAATCGGAGGTGTGTAAACATGTACTACTGTTGAGAGCTAAGTGTGTGAACATGATTTGGTAAAGGTAGCGGTGAGAGGCCATGTAGGAGTACATGGTGGGTTGTCTCATTGCAGCCGTCCTTAGGAACTGAGTTCTTTGTCTGTGATCCATGAACAGTTACTACCGTGCATTGGGCCCGAAACCAATGGACCCTCTCGGCTTCTTAATCACCCTAGTACTCTGTCCAGGAGTTGCAACTAGTTTCTGGTGTTTGTAGGATATGTGTTGGCGGCCGTGCGTAGCGCTGACCCTAGGGGTGGGCTATGTTGCGGTAGATACACTGTGGCACGGTGTACCGGGCGCCCGTTTGGTGTCTCGGGAACCCTGCACACATCGTTTGGGGCTGTGAGCGAAACTCCGGCCGGATCTCCTCGCGGATGGAACCCGAATAGGCGATAAACCTGGACTAGAGACTTAAGTGTTTAGGTAGGCCGTGGCCGACACCCTCGCCCGGTTTCCGCTTGAAGGTTGCCGAGGTACATGACGTGTACAGGGCTATAAGTGGTGAGAGCGTGTGTGAAGAAGTACACCCCTGCAGGGTTATCATTATCTATTCGAATAGCCGGATTCCTCGGATATGGAAACTTGGACCCCTTGCATAGTTCATAGACAAGTGAAAGTGGATACCCTAAAACTCGCAAGATAAGCGTGAGTGCTATGGATGGCCTTCTCGTAGGGAGATGAGAGCGGATCCATAGTGGTGTATTGATTGGTGAATATGTGGACTCGTGTGCGCCACCTCAAAAGAGTTGCTCGCAATCGTAGTTCAGGTTAGCCACTGAGTCAAAGCTGGCTTGCTACAGTTAAACTCCACCACCCCCCTTGTTGATACCGATGCATATGTAGTTTAGTTCTGATGTAAGTCTTGGTGAGTACCCTTGTACTCACGTTTGCTTAATTTATGTTTTGCAGAGAGACTTCAGTCTCGCTAGTAGTTCCGCGTGGACTTCGACGTTTAGCTTGATACCTCAGCTACGATCTTGTGCCCTCGGCAGGATCTGGTAGATAGTCAGGCTTCTTAGCCTTTTTCATTTATAGATGTCTGCACTGAGACATGTTAAGCTTCCGCATGTGCTTTGACTTGTATGCTATGATTGTTGGGTCATGAGACCCATGTTTGTAATATCTCGCTCCTCGGAGCCTAATGAATAAATACTTGAGTTGTAGAGTTATGTTGTGATGCCAGGTTGTATTCACACATATCGAGCATATTGTGTGTATGATTGAAATGCTTGGTATGTGTGGGATCCGACTAACTAGTTGTTTATCCTTGGCAGCCTATCATATGGGGAAATGTAGTCTAGTGCTTCTGAGCGATAGTAGTCCGCTACAGCCCGGATCACCGGAGTCCTGCTAGCCCAGCACTACTGTTCAGGACACTTGACTGGCCGGCATGTGATTCACCTTGTTCCTATGTCTGTCCCTTCGGGGAAATGTCACGCGGTGACATCCGGAGTCCTGTTAGCCCAGTGCTACAGCCCGGATTCACACGCTGTTGACCGACCTGCTCGAGGTTGATTCATGTATGCCTGTCCCCATGGGTTAGTGCCGCTTTGGGTTCACGACTAGCCATGTCGGCCCGGGTTCTTTGTCATATGGATGCTAGCGACACTATCATATACGTGAGCCAAAAGGCGCAAACGGTCCCGGGCCAGGTAAGGTGGCACCCGTGGAAATACCGTGCGTGAGGCCACAAAGTGATATGATGTGTTACCGGCTAGATCGATGTGACCTAGGATCGGGGTCCCGACACAACTTGGGTTTCTTGCCAAACCACGGTTCATATGGTGTCGTCTCAACGGATTTTGATGGTGCCCTATTTAACACAAATGCAGCCGTCTCTAAAGCATAACCCCAAAACGATAGCGGTAAATCAGTAAGAGACATCGTAGATCACACCATATCTAATAAAGTACGATTACGACGTTCGGACACACCATTATGTTGTGGTGTTCAGGGTGGCGTGAGTTGCGAAACTATTCCGCATTGTTTCAAATGAAGACCAAACTCATAACTCAAATATTCTCCTCCATGATCAGATCATAGAAACTTTATTTTCTTGTTATGATGATTTTCCACTTCACTATGAAATTCTTTGAACTTTTCAAATGTTTCAGACTTATGTTTCATCAAGTAGATATACCCATATCTGCTCAAATCATCTGTGAATGTAAGAAAATAACGATACCTACCACGAGCATCAACACTCATCGGACCGCATACATCAGTATGTATTATCTCCAACAAGTCTGTTGCTCGCTCCATTGTTCCGAAGAACGGAGTTTTAGCCATCTTGCCCATGAGGCATGGTTCGCAAGCATCAAGTGATTCATAACCAAGTGATTCCAAAAGCCCATCAGCATGGAGTTTCTTCATGCGCTTCACACCAATATGACCTAAACAGGCAGTGCCAGAAATAAGTTGCACTATCATTATTAAACTTATATCTTTTGGCTTCAATACTATGAACATGTGTATCACTACTATCAAGATTTAGTAAAAAATAGACCACTCATCAAGGGTGCATGACCATAAAAGATATTATTCATATAAATAGAACAACCATTATTCTCTGATTTAAATGAATAATCGTCTCGCATCAAACAAGATCCAGATATAATGTTCATGCTTATCGCTGGCACCAAATAACAATTATTCAGGTCTAAAACTAATCCCTAAGGTAGATGTAGAGGTAGCATGCTGACGGTGATCACATCGACTTTGGAACCATTTCCCACGTGCATCGTCACCTTGTCCTTAGCCAATCTTCGCTTAATCCATAGCCCCTGTTTCGACTTCCAAATATTAGCAACAGAACCATTATCAAATACTCAGGTGCTACTATGAGCATTAGTAAGGTACACATCAATAACATGTATATCAAATATACCTTTCACTTTGCCATCCTTCTTCTCTGCCAAATACTTGGGGCAGTTCCGGTTCTAGTGACCAATCCCTTTGCAGTAGAAGCACTCAGTCTCAGGCTTAGGTCCAGACATGGGCTTCTTTACTTGAGCAGCAACTTGCTTGCCGTTCTTTTTGAAGTTCCCCTTCTTTCCTTTAACCTTTTTCTTGAAACTGGTGGTCTTGTTGACCATCAACACTTGATGCTCCTTCTTGATTTCTACCTCCGCAGCTTTTAGCATTGCGAAGAGCTCGGGAATCGTCTTATCCATCCCTTGCATATTATAGTTCATCACGAAGCTCTTGTAGCTTGGTGGCCATGATTGAAGAACTCTGTCAATGACACTATCAACTAGAAGATTAACTCCCAGCTGAGTCAAGTGATTGTGGTACCCAGACATTCTGAGTATATGCTCACTGACAAAACTATTCTCCTCCATTTTGCAGCTGTAGAACTTATTGGAGACTTCATATCTCTCAATCCAGGCATTTGCTTGAAATATTAACTTCGACTCCTCGAACATCTCATATGCTCCATGACGTTCAAAACGTCGTTGAAGTCCTGATTCTAAGCCGTAAAGCATGGCACACAGAACTATCGAGTAGCCATCAGGTTTGCTGTGCCAGGTGTTCACAACATCTGGCGTTGCTCCTGCAGCGTGTTTGGCACCCAGCGGTCCTTCCAGGATGTAATTCTTCTGTGTAGCAATGAGGATAATCCTCAAGTTACGGACCCAGTCCGTATAATTCCTACCATCATCTTGCAACTTAGCTTTCTCTAGGAACGCATTAAAGTTCAACGGAACAACAGCACGGGCCATTTATCTACAACAATGTAGACATGAAAAATACTATTAGGTGCTAAGTTCATGATGAATTAAAGTTCAATTAATCATATTACTTAATAACTCCCACTAAGATAGACATCCCTCTAATCATCAAAGTGATCACGCGATCCATATCAACTAAACCATGTCTGATCATCACGTGAGATGGGGTAGTTTTCAATGGTGAACATCACTATGTTGATCATATCTACTATATGATTCACGCTCGACCTTTCGGTCTCAGTGTTCCGAGGCCATATCTGCATATGCTAGGCTTGTCAAATTTAACCGAAGTATTCCTCTTGTGCGAAACTGGCTTGCACCCAATGTATGTGACCATAGAGCTTAGCACACCCGATGATCACATGATGTCTCGGCACGACGAACTCTAGCAATGGTAAATACTCAGGGTGAACATTTGTACCTTGAAATTTAGTGAGAGATCATATTATAATGCTACACCATACTAAGCAAAATAAGATGCATAAAGGATAAACATCACATGCAATAAAATAAGTGATATGATATGGCCATCATCATCTTGTGCCTTTTGATCTCCATATCCAAAGCACCATTATGATCACCATCATCACCGACTTGACACCTTTATCTCCATCGAAGCATCATTGTCGTCTCGCCAACTATTGCTTCCACAACTATCGTTACCTCTTAGTGATAAAGTAAAGCAATTACATGGCGATTGCATTTCATACAATTAAGCGACAACCATATGGCTCCTGCCAGTTGCCGATAACTATGTTACAAAACATGATCATCTCATACAACAATTTATATAATCATGTCTTGACCATATCACATCACAACATGCCCTGCAAAAACAAGTTATACGTCCTCTACTTTATTTTTGCAATTTTTACGTGGCTGCTACGGGCTTATCCAGAACCGTTCTTATCTACGCATCAAAACCACAACGCTTTTCCGTGAAGTTTGCTGTTTTAACCTTCAACAAGTACCGGGCATAGTCACACTCGATTCAACTAAAATTGGAGAAAGAGACACTCACTAGCCACCTGTGTGGGAAGCACGTCGGTAGAACCAGTCTCGTGTAAGCGTACGCGTAATGTCGGTCTGAGCCGCTTCGTCCAACAATACCGCCGAATCAAAGTATGACATGTTGGTAAGCAGTATGACATGCTGGTAAGCAGTATGACTATTATCGCCCACAACTCTTTGTGTTCTACTCGTGCATATAACATCTACACATAGACCTGGCTCGGATGCCACTATTAGGAAACATAGTATTTCAAAATATTTTCCTACGATCACGCGAGATCTATCTAGGAGATGCATAGTAACGAGAGGGGAGAGTGTGTCTACGTACCCTTGTAGACCGAAAGCGGAAGCGTTTAGTAATGCGGTTGATGTAGTCGAACGTCTTCGCGATCCAACCGATCCAAGTACCGAACACATGGCACCTCCGCGATCTAGACATGTTTAGCTCGGTGATGTCCCTCGTACTCTTGATCCAGCTGAGGCCGAGGGAGAGTTTCGTCAGCACGATGGCGTGCTGATGGTGATGATGAAGTTACCGACGCAGGGCTTCGCCTAAGCACTACAACGATATGACCGAGGTGCAAATCTGTTGTCAGGACCCCGATTCTAAGCCACATCGATCTAGCCGGTAACACCTCATATCACTTTGCGGCCTCACGCACGGTATCCCACGGGTGTCGCCTTACCATGGCCCGGGACCGTTTGCGCCTTTTGGCTCGCGTATATGACAATGTCGCTAGCATCCATATGACCGAGAACCCGGGCCGACATGGCTAGTCGTGAACCCAAAGCGGCACAGACCTATGGAGACAGGCATACATGAATCACATCGAACATGTCAGTCATCAACGAGTGATTCCGGGCTGTAGCACTGGGCTAACAGGACTCCGGGGATCCCGGGCTGTAGCAGGCTAGACAGGACTCCGGAGATCACTGCGTGACATTTCCCCGATGGGACAGACATAGGGACGAAGTGAAACACATGCCGGCCAGTCAAGTGTCCTGAACAGTAGTGCTGGGCTAGCAGGACTCCGGTGAACCGGGCTGTAGCGGACTACTATGGCTCGAGGAGCACTAGACTACATTTCCCCATAAGAAAGGCTGCGAAGGACAAACGACTAGATTGTTGGATCCCACTCATACCAAGCATTTCAATCATTCACACAATATGCCCGATATGAGTACATACAACATGGCATCACAACAAAACTCTACAACTCAAGTACTTTATTTAAAGGCTCCAGGGAGCCATACATAACATATTCATACAGGTAGGGGTCACATGACCCGACACTCAAGTCATATAGTCATACAAGCACATGCGGAAGCAACTAGTCTGAGTACAGACTCTAGAAAGAAAGAAGGCTTCTCGAAGCCTGTCTATCTACATAGGGCCCTCCATGGCCTGGATCACCACCTGGGTGGCTAGTCACTCGTCGACGTCAAGGTCTACGTAAAACCCATCGGAGGGGGCAGTGTTGTCGTCTGAAAACAATAAATAAGCAAACATGAGTACAAAGGTACTCAGCAAGTCTTACATCAGAACCTACTATACATGCTCATTCTCGAGAAGGTGGTGGGGTTTATGCAGCAAGCCAGCTTTGACTCTTGGCTAAGCTATCCTACGGAACCTTTTAGCAAAATAGTTTTCGCACTCGAGTCCAGTACTCACCATCACAATACTCCACCGTGGATCCTCCCTCGTATCCTGCGAGAGGGCCATCCTCGGTACTCACACTTATCTTGAGTCTTTTAGTAGTATCCATTAACTTGTCTATGAACTGTATAGGCAACCAAGTAGTCCTTTACCGCGGACGCGGCTATTCGAATAGTTTTATACCCTGCAGGGGTGTACTTCGTCATACACGCTTTCACCGCTTACCGTCGTCTACACGACATGTACTCGGCAACCTTCAAGCGGAAGCCCAGCGAGGGTGTCGGCCACGGCCTACCTAAACACCTAAGCCCCTAGTCCAGGTTATCGCCTATCCAGGTTCCGTCCGCAGGGAGTCCAGCCAAGGTTTCCACATACGGCCCCGAACGATGTGAACAGGGTTCCCGAGACACCAAATGGGTGACTCGGTACACCGTGCCATGGTGTATCTACCGCAACATAGCCCACCCCTAGGGTCAGCGCTACGCACGGCCGCCAACACATATCCTACAAACACCAGAAACTATTTGCAACTCCTGGACAGAGTACTAGGGTGGCTAAGAAGCCGAGAGGGTCCATTTGTTTCGGGCCCAATGTACAGTAGTAACTGCATCTTAAATCACACATACAGATCTCAGTTCTTATGGACGGCCTCAATGAAACAACCCACCATGTACTCCTACATGGCCTCTCATCGATACGTTTACCAAAACATGTTCAACACATCCCACATATTACTGGCACAAGCATTTCACTCTAGCCCATCACCTAGATGAACCAGACCTGACACAACTCTAAGCATAGCAGGCATAGCAAGGTAGGAATCACAAAACATGGCTCAATCAACTCCTACACATGCTAGTGGGTTTCATCTAGTTACTGTGGCAATGACAGGTCATGCAGAGGATAAGGGTTCAACTACCGTAGCACACAGCAGTTTGAAACGCGTTGTCTTAATGCAGTAAACAAGAGCAGGAGCGAGAACATGGGTTGTATCGGAATGATCAATGGTTGCTTGCCTGATGGAGTGGTAACGGGATACTGCCCTTCAGTTGGATACTCGTGAATATCCTCGGAGGCAGAACCTACCACGAAGAACACAACCGAGCACAATCAACACATGACGATATGCAACAATATGATGCATGCTATGACATGGCAATATGGATGTGTCTTGGCCTAATGCAAGCTAAAACAGAAGGGTAATTGCTTATTTGAACCAAAGGTTCAAGTGTTAGCTCATTTAACTTGATCATATTAGTGCATCACCTTATATTGCATAAACATCAGGTTTAACTTGTTCTGACATGCATGAAACCAGTACCAATGGATAGCTTGGATTTTTCTGATAATTTTTCATATATAATTTGTCTCATTTGGAGTTATGGTTGAATTTCTATGAATTTTTGAAGTTTAGGCAATTTTCTGGAATTTTCTATATAAAATTAAATCCAGAAAAGAGTTATTGCGTCAGCCTTGCGTCAGCATGACGTCAGCAAGTCAACAGGCCCGGTACAGGTCAAACCTGACCTATGGGACCCGTGTGTCAGTGGCTCATTTAGTTAATTAACTAATTAATTTAGATTAGCACTAAACAGATTTAATTAGCAGGGGGCCCGCTTGTCATTGACTCAGGGGAGTCAACTGGGCCCACCCAGTCAATGGTGAAGGTCAACACTCGCCGGCGTCTAGCCGCCGGCGAGGCCAGACGCGGCGGAGGAAGTGCATTTGCACGTTCCAGCCACTAAACAGGAGGCGGAGATCATCTACGGGCTCCTGGGAACGAGCCGCAGCTCTTGGTGGTGAGGGTTGAGCTCGGGGTGGCCGGAGACGTCGCCGGCGATGACTTTGGCGGTCGCCGAAGTTCGGGCGCCGATGAAAATGGCGCCACCGTGCACGGGAAGATCAACGGGTAGCACCTACACGTACTGCAGGCTCCCGCAAAGCCAATGGGCATATGCACGGGGCCGATTGGCCACCGGAGCCTCGTCGGCGACGAGCTCGTGCGGTGGTGTGCTTCGGGCATCATGGGGAGTGGTGCTACAACGAGCGCTAGGCCGTGGGGTTAGGGGGAAATGACGGAGGAGCTCACTAGGAGGTCGAAGCGCAGCTCAGTGGGCCTGGGGATGACCTAGACGGTGCGAATCGAAGACGAGGTCGCCGGTGGCCGGAGGTTGAAGAAGAGCTCGAAGTCGACGCTGCAGGGCTTCCGGCGGGGCGTGGTTCGGTGAGGGGGTCGAGGACGACGTTGCGGAGCTCGTGGGCACAACCGAGGGGCGAGGGGGTGGCTGTGGCCGTGGTGGTTCTCGTCGGCGGCGACGGCCGCGTTCTGTGGAAGTGAGGGGGAGCCAGAGGAGGGGATGAGCACGGGGGGAGGAGGAATGAGAGGGCCAGGGGGTGCGTGGCCGTCTCCGTGGCATTGGGAGGGAGTCCGGGAAGCAGGAGGTGGCGCGCAGGGGGGGAGGTGGCGCGCGCGCGTGCCGGCGAGCGTCGGGCACACACCCGCGTCCTTCTGTCCGAGGAGGGGGACGACAGGAGGCAGCGGGGGTGGGCTGGGCCGCCAGCTGGAGATGGGCCAGGTAAGTGGCCCAGTGGCCTTTCCCTTTTTATTTTTTTGTGTTTTTCTATTTCTGTTATTTTGTTTTGATTTAGTTTAAATACTAAATCATTTTATAAAATCCTGAAAATATTTATGGACACTTACTGAAATATTTCAGTGGCCCAAAAAATAGTTCCAACATTATTTGAGCATTTGAATTATTTAATAGCATTTAAATGCCCAAATTCAAATACTTATGATTTAAATCAATGCCCCTTTTGTTGACCTAAAATTATGTTCACCAATTTTTCCCAAGGGTTCTAACCCAAGGCAACGAGGGTGAACATTTTTGAAGGGCATTTCAGGTTCATTGAATTTATTTTTAGTAAACCCTAGTTGATTTCAAGGGGGGGGGTGCTGGGGGTTCTGCTTTCCCCATTTCAATTTTCTGATGAAGGTAAACATGATGCACACTCTAATGCATAATCTAGCTAGGGTGTGACAACTCACCCCCACTCAATAGAATCTCGTCCCGAGATTTAGGATCATCTGGGAAGAAGGTGGGGTACTCGAGTCGAAGACGATCCTCCCTTTCCCAAGTGGCTTCTTCCTCGGAATGGTGTGACCATTGAACCTTGAGAAACTTGATATTATGACGTCGAGTGGTACGCTCGGCTTGATCAAGGATACGAACGGGGTATTCCCGATAAGAAAGTTTATCTTGTAAATCAAGCGTTTCGTGGTCCACTCCACGGATAGGATCCGCGAAGCAACGCCTGAGTTGCGAAACATGGAAGACATCATGAACTCTGGAAAGATGCGGAGGTAGTTCCAATTGGTAGGCAACTTCTCCTCGTTTGGCAAGAATGCGAAAGGGTCCAATGTAACGAGGAGCCAATTTGCCTTTGATACCGAAATGATGGGTTCCCTTTAACTGGGTAACCCGAAGGTAAGCCTTCTCGTCAATTTCAAATGCCATAGGCTTATGTTTACGATCATATTGACTCTTTTGGCGAGATTGGGCTGTTTTCAATTTCTCACGAATAACGCGAACCTGCTCTTCTGCTTCCTGAATCATATCCGGGCCAAAGAGTTGTCTTTCCCCGGTTTCTGACCAGTTAAGAGGCGTTCGACATTTTCGTCCATAGAGAACTTCGAAGGGAGCCTTGCCCAAACTAGCTTGATAGCTATTGTTATAAGCAAACTCCACGAATGGAAGGCATTTCTCCCAACTCATTCCGAACGAGATAACAGAAGCTTGGAGCATATCTTCCAGAATTTGATTGACTCGCTCTACTTGACCACTTGATTGAGGATGGATGGCGGTGCTAAAGGAGAGATGAGTTCCCATAGCATTTTGGAAACTTTCCCAAAATCGAGAGGTGAAGAGACTTCCACGGTCTGAGTTAATTTCCAATGGGACACCATGAAGAGACACTATTCGGGAGATGTATAAGTCAGCTACCTGGCTAGCGGTGATACTCTCACGAACAGGTAGAAAATGGGCTACTTTGGAAAGACGGTCGATCACGACGAAGATGGCATTATTCCCCCTCTTGGTCCTGGGAAACCCAGTGATGAAATCCATACTGATTTTGTCCCATTTCCATTCAGGAATAGCCAAAGGTTGAAGGGTGCCAGCAGGCCATTGATGCTCTGCTTTAACACGACGACAAATGTCGCAATTGGCAATGTATTGAGCGATTTCTCTCTTCATCCTAGTCCACCAAAACCTCTGGCGTAGGTCTTGATACATTTTAGTACTACCGGGATGAATGGTGAGAGGGGATTCATGAGCTTCCTTAAGGATCAATCGCCTCAGGTTTCGCGCCTTTGGAACCACTAGGCTATTCCCAAAGTATACGACACCTTGATCATCAATGGAGAAACAATTCACGACTCCTTTCTTAACGTTTCTCTTGATACGGGAAATTCCCGGATCTATCTTCTGTGCCTTGATGACCTGATCCGTAAGGGTAGGTTCCGCTACCAGGGTGGATAGGAATCCTTGAGGAACTATGTGAAGATTAAGCTTGCGAAATTCCTCATGGAGAAGTGGTTGACTTTGTTGTAACATCAGGTTGTTACAGTAGGACTTACGACTTAGTGCATCAGCCATGACATTGGCCTTGCCAGGGGTGTAAGTTATTCCTAAGTCGTAATCCGAGATCAACTCGACCCAACGTCTTTGCCTGAGATTCAAATCTGGTTGGGTGAAGATATATTTCAAGCTTTGGTGATTGGTGAAGATCTCGCAACGATTACCGAGAAGGTAATGTCGCCAGGTTTTGAGTGCATGGACTACAGCTGCAAGCTCTAGATCATGTGTGGGATAATTTTCCTCATGTGGGTGTAATTGCCGTGAAGCATAGGCAATTACCTGACGATCTTGCATGAGTATGCAACCTAGTCCTTGTCGCGAGGCGTCGCAATAGATAATAAAGTCCTTGGAGAAATCTGGTGGTACCAGTACGGGAGCAGATGTCAGGCGTCTTTTCAGTTCCTGAAAACTGAACTCGCACTGTGGAGTCCACTCGAACTTTTTATCTTTCTTGAGGAGTTTAGTTAGAGGATTAGCAACCTAGGAGAAATTCTCGACGAAGCGGCGGCAATAGCTCGCTAGGCCAAGGAAACGCCGAACTTGCTTGACCGTTTCAGGTGGAGTCCAATCAAGGACGGCTTGAACTCGCTCGGGATTGACAGCAATACCCTTACCAGAGATTACATGGCCTAGATAGGTCACTTCTGACAACCAAAATTCACACTTGGAGAATTCGGCATAAAGGCGATGCTCTCGAAGTTTCATCAATACCAGGCTTAGATGTTCGGCATGTTCCTCTTCATTCTTGGAGTAGATGAGTATGTCATCGAGGTATACTACGACGAATTTGTCCAAGTACTCCATGAAAACCGAGTTCATTAACCGGGAGAAGGTGGCCGGGCCATCGGTTAAACCGAAGGACATGATGGTGTACTCGTATTGGCCATAACGAGTAACAAAAGCCGTTTTGGGAATGTCCCCGTTTCTGATTTTGATTTGATGGTAGCCCAACCTCAAATCCATCTTGGTGAAGACTGAGGATCCAGCGAGCTGATCATACAGGTCGTTGATCCTGGGAAGCGGGTATTTGTTCTTGATGGTGATCAGATTGACAGGTGGGTAATCCACAACCATTCGATCCGTTCCATCCTTCTTCTTGACGAAGAGGACGGGGCAAGCCCAAGGAGAGGAGCTAGGACGGATGAACCCTTTGTTCAAGGACTCATCGAGTTGGTTCTTAAGCTCGGCTAGTTCTAAGGGTGCCATCTTGTAGGGTCTTCTAGCAATTGGAACGGTTCCTGGAACAAGGTCTATCACAAACTCGACATCCCGGTCAGGTGGAACACCTGGCAGTTCTTCCGGAAACACATCCGGGAAGTCTTGGACTACCGGAACGTCCTCAAGGTCTGGAAGAGGGTTGACATTGAGAGAGTAAAGTTGGCGCTTGGCCACTCGAGTTAAGACATTAATTGTCTTGCCCGAGGGATGAGTAAGTTGAACGGTTCTAGTGGCACAATCGATCTTGGCATAATGAGCCGACATCCAGTCCATACCCAAGATGATGTTTATGTCGGAGGACTTGAGAGCTATTAAAGATGCAAGGAAGACAAGCCTATCGACAAGAATTTCCTTCCCATGGCTTACCCTAGAAGTTTGCCATTTGGAACCCGGAGTTTGAATTACCATGGAAGTGGGCATGTCACAGAATGTCGTGTTATGCAACCGAGCATAATTCTCGGATATGAATGAATGAGATGCTCCAGTATCGAAAAGAACAGATGCCGGATGGCAGTTAACAAGGAGCGTACCAAGGACGACGTTGGGATCCTCTTGAGCCTCTTCGGCTGAAACATAGTTGACATGGCCACGTGCAGTGGTGGCTGGCTTGGCGTAGAAAGTCTTTCCCGCGGGCTTACCACGGCCAACAGACTTTCCAGTTTGATTGGGGTTGTTCTGGGGACACTCTCGACTATAGTGACCCGGTTCTCCACACTTGAAGCATGTTACCACAGTGGGGCGTGGAGCAACATTAGCAACGTGGCCACCATAGGGCTTGGGCGGTGCAAATTGCTGGTTGGGACGAGGCGCCTCAAAGGATGGCCTCGGGATGAATCTGGGTGGCAGTGCGGTGCTTGGAATCCACACCCGGCGCTTCTGAGCTCCAGAGCCGGATGAAGACCCAAAATCACGGGAGTGCTTGCGTGAAGCGTCATAATCAGTCTGGCCTGTCTCAGCACTGATAGCTTTATTGACCAGCTTCTGGAAGGATGTGCACTCGTGCAGACGGAGATCGCGGCGAAGCTCAGGGCTAAGTCCCTTGCGGAACCTTGCCTGCTTCTTGGCGTCAGTAGAAACCTCTTCAGGAGCATAGCGTGCTAGGTTCCCAAATTCTCGGCTATATGCATCCACAGTAAGCCTTCCTTGGGTGAAGTTGCAGAACTCCTCCCTCTTGCGATCCATGAGACCTTCCGGAATGTGATGCTCACGGAAAGCCTCGCTGAACTCAGCCCAGGTAGTGATTTGGCCGACCGGGCGCATAGCTTCGTAGTTTTCCCACCAATGGCTAGCGGGGCTCTCGAGATGATAAGCAGCATAGGTAACCTTGTCGGCTTCGGCTATGTTGGCAGACCGTAGCTGGTGGGTGATGCTGCGAAGCCAATCATCCGCGTCGAGGGGCTCGACGGAATGGTTAAACTTTGGTGGGTACAGCTTGATAAAGTCGTTGATTGACACCAAGTCATTTCGTGGGTGGCGTGCAGTGTTCTGCTCAATCCGCTCCAGCAGGCGGTTGGTCTCACGCTTGTTCCTTTCCGCCTCCAGCATCACTTCGGCCAGGGAAGGCAGGTGAGGCAAATTTTCACCTCTAGCTGCATTGGCTTCCCCCCGCTCCGGGACAGCAGGGTTGCCGCGGGTGTTGACCATCCTAGGAGGAAACAATACAACGGTTTAGACAAGGATGGCTCAAACTCAACAAGGAAGTGCAGAATGTAAGGATAACACGGAATGCAGAGATGCTCATTCATATGCCATGGTAATATAAAACTGCCATATATACACCAACGGTCATACTCGTCATACATAGTTTAGTACAAGCCCATGCTACAGTACAACTATGAAGGTAGACGTTACATCTCATCGGAGGCATTCCGAGTCCCTATACATTATTTGTCTACACCTCCGGAATCGATTACACACCAAGTCATATTCCACAAGTCACGCAGGATAGTGGGGATACAACTACTACAATACTAGTGGTACTACTACTAACTCAGATAGCTCCATAGTAGTCCTCATAGAAGTCACCTCCATAGCCTGGAAGTTCAACGTGATCATCCGGAAACAGACGGTCCTGAGGAGCCTGTGGACCATAGGGGCTAGGATGAGGTCTTGGACCAACAAACGGTGGCCTGCGGGGACCAAGGGGTGGGGTGATGCCTCCCACATCACGCCAATCCACCATGTCTGGCAGAGCTGCTCTCACAGGATACAGATCCCTGGTATCCATACATCCAGCTTGCACCGCGGGTGCAAACCGAGTCAACGTGGCCCAATGATCAGCACGGGTATTAAAAAGCTCCGGCCTCAAGGCCCGATTCTCTCGGTCCTTATCTTCGAGCATCTCAGCGGTGGTACGAGTTAATGAGTCCTCCTGAGTGGAGTCAGCATAGATAGCCTGAAGATACCCCTGCGCTCCCGGAAGTGAAGCTGGCATGTAACGGAAGTCAGTGTTCCGAAGCAGGCCAGTCCGGACTCGCAAGATGGTCATCATGGAGTAGGCAGCATCCTGCACAGCCATCTCAACAGTAACTCCGAGTCCATAGGAACAGTGAAGGGGCTCGGTAGATCCAGGATAGGAAGGAAATATCCTGACGGTGCAGAAATACTGGCTTTGATTAAAGTCGTGGAACTGCTCTTCAACAGTGTATTCGGGATACCAACGGTATCCTGTCTCGATCATGACCCGGACCAACATAGCAGTATGACCGGGCACGTCGAGGCACCTGGTGAGGCGAACCACTTGATTTTGAGAATGGTTGGCCATCTGAAAGCACAACCACAAGACAAAGACATCAGAATTCCTAGGGAAAATTGGACAGCATAACGGCTGTAAATGCTCAGAAAAAGATTTGAGACATCCACAACAGTTCACAATACCGCTCAACAGCATCATATCAAGGTTCTGATTCAAATAGCCACGTACTAAAATAGTAGAAACTGGACTGGAACTCGTAGCAATAATCCTATAAACTACTACGCATTAGTAACACGTTAACCTGATAGAAGAAGAGAGCCTAGTCCTTAACCCACGTTGAATGAGAAGAGAATGACTCAGATCAGAAGCATAGGGTAAAGGAGTAAAAGAACCTTACGTTCCCTCGCACAATCAATTCCCTTACATATAACTAAAGCATTTCTAGACTCGACATCGACCAGTTTGGCTGAACGAACCTACAGGCAGTCCGGCTCTGATGCCAACGCTGTCAGGACCCCGATTCTAAGCCACATCGATCTAGCCGGTAACACCTCATAGCACTTTGCGGCCTCACGCACGGTATCCCACGGGTGTCGCCTTACCATGGCCCGGGACCGTTTGCGCCTTTTGGCTCGCGTATATGACAATGTCGCTAGCATCCATATGACCGAGAACCCGGGCCGACATGGCTAGTCGTGAACCCAAAGCGGCACAGACCTATGGAGACAGGCATACATGAATCACATCGAACATGTCGGTCATCAACGAGTGATTCCGGGCTGTAGCACTGGGCTAACAGGACTCCGGGGATCCCGGGCTATAGCAGGCTAGACAGGACTCCGGAGATCACCGCGTGACATTTCCCTGAAGGGACAGACATAGGGACGAAGTGAAACACATGCCGGCCAGTCAAGTGTCCTGAACAGTAGTGCTGGGCTAGCAGGACTCCGGTGAACCGGGCTGTAGCGGACTACTATGGCTCGAGGAGCACTAGACTACATTTCCCCATAAGAAAGGCTGCGAAGGACAAACAACTAGATTGTCGGATCCCACTCATACCAAGCATTTCAATCATTCACACAATATGCCCGATATGAGTACATACAACATGGCATCACAACAAAACTCTACAACTCAAGTACTTTATTTAAAGGCTCCAGGGAGCCATACATAACATATTCATACAGGTAGGGGTCACATGACCCGACACTCAAGTCATATAGTCATACAAGCACATGCGGAAGCAACTAGTCTGAGTACAGACTCTAGAAAGAAAGAAGGCTTCTCGAAGCCTGTCTATCTACATAGGGCCCTCCATGGCCTGGATCACCACCTGGGTGGCTAGTCACTCATCGACGTCAAGGTCTACGTAAAACCCATCGGAGGGGCCAGTGTTGTCGTCTGAAAACAATAAATAAGCAAACATGAGTACAAAGGTACTCAGCAAGTCTTACATCAGAACCTACTATACATGCTCATTCTCGAGAAGGTGGTGGGGTTTATGCAGCAAGCCAGCTTTGACTCTTGGCTAAGCTATCCTACTGAACCTTTTAGCAAAATAGTTTTCGCACTCGAGTCCAGTACTCACCATCACAATACTCCACCGTGGATCCTCCCTCGTATCCTGCGAGAGGGCCATCCTCGGTACTCACACTTATCTTGAGTCTTTTAGTAGTATCCATTAACTTGTCTATGAACTGTATAGGCAACCAAGTAGTCCTTTACCGCGGACGCGGCTATTCGAATAGTTTTATACCCTGCAGGGGTGTACTTCGTCATACACGCTTTCACCGCTTACCGCCGTCTACACGACATGTACTCGGCAACCTTCAAGCGGAAGCCCAGCGAGGGTGTCGGCCACGGCCTACCTAAACACCTAAGCCCCTAGTACAGGTTATCGCCTATCCAGGTTCCATCCGCAGGGAGTCCGGCCGAGGTTTCCACATACAGCCCCGAATGATGTGAACAGGGTTCCCGAGACACCAAACGGGTGACTCGGTACAACGTGCCACGGTGTATCTACCGCAACATAGCCCACCCCTAGGGTCAGCGCTACGCACGGCCGCCAACACATATCCTACAAACACCAGAAACTATTTGTAACTCCTGGACAGAGTACTAGGGTGGCTAAGAAGCCGAGAGGGTCCATTTGTTTCAGGCCCAATGTACGGTAGTAACTGCATCTTAAATCACACATACAGATCTCAGTTCTTATGGACGGCCTCAATGAAACAACCCACCATGTACTCCTACATGGCCTCTCATCGATACCTTTACCAAAACATGTTCAACACATCCCACATATTACTGGCACAAGCATTTCACTCTAGCCCATCACCCAGATGAACCAGACCTGACACAACTCTAAGCATAGCAGGCATAGCAAGGTAGGAATCACAAAACATGGCTCAATCAACTCCTACACATGCTAGTGGGTTTCATCTAGTTACTGTGGCAATGACAGGTCATGCAGAGGATAAGGGTTCAACTACCGTAGCACACAGCAGTTTGAAACGCGTTGTCTTAATGCAGTAAACAAGAGCAGGAGCGAGAACATGGGTTGTATCGGAATGATCAATGGTTGCTTGCCTGATGGAGTGGTAACGGGATACTGCCCTTCAGTTGGATACTCGTGAATATCCTCGGAGGCAGAACCTACCACGAAGAACACAACCGAGCACAATCAACACATGACGATATGCAACAATATGATGCATGCTATGACATGGCAATATGGATGTGTCTTAGCCTAATGCAAGCTAAAACAGAAGGGTAATTGCTTATTTGAACCAAAGGTTCAAGTGTTAGCTCATTTAACTTGATCATATTAGTGCATCACCTTATATTGCATAAACAGCAGGTTTAACTTGTTCTGACATGCATGAAACCAGTACCAATGGATAGCTTGGATTTTTCTGATACTTTTTCATATATAATTTGTCTCATTTGGAGTTATGGTTGAATTTCTATGAATTTTTGAAGTTTAGGCAATTTTCTGCAATTTTCTATATAAAATTAAATCCAGAAAAGAGTTATTGCGTCAGCCTTGCGTCAGCATGACGTCAGCAAGTCAACAGGCCCGGTACAGGTCAAACCTGACCTGTGGGACCCGTGTGTCAGTGGCTCATTTAGTTAATTAACTAATTAATTTAGATTAGCACTAAACAGGTTTAATTAGCAGGGGGGGCCCGCTTGTCATTGACTCAGGGGAGTCAACTGGGCCCACCCAGTCAATGGTCAAGGTCAACACTCGCCGGCGTCTAGCCGCCGGCGAGGCCAGACGCGGAGGAAGTGCATTTGCACGTTCCGGCCACTAAACAGGAGGCGGAGAGCATCTACGGGCTCCTGGGAACGAGCCGCAGCTCTTGGTGGTGAGGGTTGAGCTCGGGGTGGCCGGAGACGTCGCCGGCGACGACTTTGGCGGTCGCCGGAGTTCGGGCGCCGATGAAAACGGCGCCAACGTGCATGGGAGGATCAACGGGTAGCACCTACACGTACTGCAGGCTCCCGCAAAGCCAACGGGCATATGCACGGGGCCGATTGGCCACCGGAGCCTCGTCGGCGACGAGCTCGTGCGGCGGTGTGCTTTGGGCGTCATGGGGAGTGGTGCTACAACGAGCTCTTGGCCGTGGGGTTAGGGGGAAACGACGGAGGAGCTCACTGGGAGGTTGAAGCGCAGCTCAGTGGGCCTGGGGACGACCTAGACGGTGCAAATCGAAGACGAGGTCGCCGGCGGCCGGAGGTTGAAGAAGAGCTCGAAGTCGACACTGCAGGGCTTCTGGCGGGGCGTGGTTCGGTGAGGGGGTCGAGGACGACGTTGCGGAGCTCGTGGGCACAACCGAGGGGCGAGGGGGTGGCTGTGGCCATGGTGGTTCTCGTCGGCGGCGACGGCCGCGTTCTGTGGAAGTGAGGGGGAGCCAGAGGAGGGGATGAGCACGGGGGGAGGAGGAATGAGAGGGCCAGGGGGTGCGTGGCCGTCTCCGTGGCATTGGGAGGGAGTCCGGGAAGTAGGAGGTGGCGCGCAGGAGGGGAGGTGGCGCGCGCGCGTGCCTTCGAGCGTCGGGCACACGCCCGCGTCCTTCTATCCGAGGAGGGGGACGACAGGAGGCAACGGGGGTGGGCTGGGCCGCCAGCTGGAGATGGGCCAGGTAAGTGGCCCAGTGGCCTTTCCCTTTTTATTTTTTTGTGTTTTTCTATTTCTGTTATTTTGTTTTGATTTAGTTTAAATATTAAATCATTTTATAAAATCCTGAAAATATTTATGGACACTTACTGAAATATTTCAGTGGCCCAAAAAATAGTTCCAACATTATTTGAGCATTTGAATTATTTAATAGCATTTAAATGCCCAAATTCAAATACTTATGATTTAAATCAATGCCCCTTTTGTTGACCTAAAATTATGTGAACCAATTTTTCCCAAGGGTTCTAACCCAAGGCAAAGAGGGTGAGCATTTTTGAAGGGCATTTCAGGTTCATTGAATTTATTTTTAGTAAACCCTAGTTGATTTCAGGGGGGGGGGTGCGGGGGGTTCTGCTTTCCCCATTTCAAATTTCTGATGAAGGTAAACATGGTGCACACTCTAATGCATAATCTAGCTAGGGTGTGACATCTGTGGAAGGGGGCACTACACACGGATAAGCCAACTATCAACTTGTGTGTCTATGGGGCGCCCCCCTCCCCCATTCATAAAGGAGTGGAGGGCTGGCCCTCATAGGGCGCGCCCAAGGGGGGGAGTCCTACTCCCAGTAGGAGTAGGTTTCCCCCTTCCCTTATTGGAGTAGGAGAAGAAGGAAGAGGGAGAGAGAGGGAAAGAAAGGGGAGCACTAGTAGAAAACAAGGCTTTGGTCACGGGGCAGTTTTCACATTAGTCCCGGTTCAGTCAAGAACCGGGACTAACGTGAGCATTTATCCCGGTTCGTGCGGCTAAGGCATTAGTCCCGGTTCACCTGGGCCCTTTAGTCCCGGTTCGTGCCACGAACCGGGATTAAAGGTTGCGATGCCCATTAGTCCCGGTTGGTGGCACCAACCGGGACTAAAGGTTAGACCTTTAGTACCGGTTGGTGCCACCAACCGGTACTAATTGGTTTTGAGGCATTAGTACCAGTTCATGGCATGAACCGGTACTAAAGGTCCCATTTTCAAACTCTCCCCCCTGGACCGCCTTTTCAGTTTTAGAAAAAACAAAAGAAAATGATGGAAATGTAAAAACATAAAATAAAATAAGTTTCCCATGTGATATGTGGTCTACTTGTTGGGAAAATTTACAAATATGAATTTCGACTTTATTTGCAAAATCTCTCTGGAATTTGTAAAATGGGCATAACTTTTGCATACGAACTCGGATTAAAAAGTTTTTTATATGAAAAGTCATCTACTGTTATATAGAGTGGGGGACGCGCCCTACCCCCCTGGGCACGCCCCCTGCCTCGTGGGCCCCTTGGTGGCCCTCCGATGCCCATCTTTTGTTATATGTAGTCTTTCGATGAGTAAAAAAATCATAAGCCAGATTTCAGGACGAGACTCCGCCGCCACGAGGAGGAACCTTGGCGGAACCAATCTAGGGCTCCGACGGAGCTGTTCTGCCGGGGAAACTTCCCTCTAGGTGGGGAAATCATCGCCATCGTCATCACCAACGATCCTCTCATCGGGAGGGGGTCAATCTCCATCAACATCTTCACCAAAACCATCTCCTCTCAAACCCTAGTTCATCTCTTGTATCCAATTCTTGTCTCTATGTCCGAGACTGGTACCTGTGGGTTGCTAGTAGTGTTAATTACTCCTTGTAGTTGATGCTAGTTGGTTTATTTGGTGGAAGATCATATATTCAGATCCTGTATGCATATTAGTACCCCTCTGATTATGAACATGAATATGCTTTGTGAGTAGTTACGTTTGTTCCTGAGGACATGGGAGAAGTCTTGCTATTAGTAGTCATGTGAATTTGGTATTCGTTCGATATTTTGATGAGATGTATGTTGTCTCTCCTCTAGTGGTGTTATGTCAACATCGACTACATGACACTTCACCATTATTTGGGCCTAGAGGAAGGCCTTGGGAAGTAATAAGTAGATGATGGGTTGCTAGAGTGACAGAAGCTTACACCCTAGTTTATGTGTTGCTTCATAAGGGGTTGATTTGGATCCATATGTTTCATGCTATGGTTAGGTTTACCCTAATACTTTTGTTGTAGTTGCAGATGCTTGCAATAGAGGTTAATCATAAGTGGGATGCTTGTCCAAGTAAGAACAGTACCTAAGCACCAGTCCACCCACATATCAGATTATCAAAGTACCGAACGCGAATCATATGATCGTGATCGAAACTAGCTTGATGATATTCCGATATGTCCTCGGGAGCGCTTTTCTCTATATAAGAATTTGTCCAGGCTTGTCCTTTGCTACAAAAAGGATTGGGCCACCTTGCTGCACTTTATTTACTTTTATTACTTGTTGCTCATTACAACTTATCTTATCACAAAACTATCTGTTACCTATAATTTCAATGCTTGCAGAGAATACCTTGCTGAAAACCGCTTATCATTTCCTTCTGCTCCTTGTTGGGTTCGACACTCTTACATATCAAAAGGACTACGATAGATCCCCTATACTTGTGGGTCATCACGGTGATATTAGTTTGAACCTCTCTGATATCCATGTTTAGCGCATCAGGAGGAGCGTTTGCAGCTGATGAGCGGAATTTCATTTCTAATATCATTTTGAACCTTGTAATCTTCGAATTTGAGCCATATAACTCTGGAATTTGAACCTTGTAACATTTCAAGCTTTTGTGGTACAATCATAGAAATGGCATCGTATGAGACTCGTATATTGCTAGCACTATTTTGATCTTAACATGCAATGGTCTTAGATTTTATTAACCATTCTCAAATCAGTTTACCTTGTCGATCTCACAGCACATGATCTGTATAGCTAAATCAACTGCGATCTTCGACATTATTGCACACAGTTGGTTTCTTCCACCGTGTGCACTGTAGAGTGTAGAATCATCAACCTTCTGTGTAACTTTGACCTCATCACCCAAGGGTAAACTTATGACCATAGTCATTCCACCCACTTCGTTTTTATAAAGCTTTTTTGCCAATAAACGCCCATGATTTGTCCCTCTTCTAGCTGACGCGTGGCCAAACTAGCCGAGCGAGAAGCTTGCGCGGTAAACAGCGCGGTAGCGCGGGAACAGGCTCTTCGAGCCCACGCCTGGGGTGCGGTGCTATCAAGCATGCACTGGATTCTAGAATCCTCTACTTTGAACGGCGTGACAAGACGTGACAATTACAGGCCGGCCGACCCCCATTTATTATAGCGGCCATTTAACCTACCCTTTATCTCTTCAACCTTTCGATCGCACCCCACCATTGCAAGAAGCACACCCACCACGAGAAATTCTTAGAGGGTATCCTGTGCGCCTCCAATGGCGCTCCAAGCGGCTACCGACGACGAGTAGTAGTTCACCATGCGTGTCGTGGTGGACACCCATAGAAGGTTCATGGACCTCTCGGTGGTGTACACCAACGACCCGGTCTGGGCGGAGCACTCCATCCACATCATGGAGCTGTTGCTTGCCGAGGAGAAGTACAAGGTGGTCGGGTTCGACCTCGAGTACACCCGCGCTCGTGCCGGGTCTCATCCCAAGGTCACTGTCGCCCAGATGTGCGTGCGCCACCATGTCCTCGTCTACCACTACTTACTAGCCACAAGGCCTTGTGAGCGTTTTGCCAAGTTTGTCAACAACCCCCACTACATGTTCGCTATGGTGGACATCACCAACGATGTAAAGAAGCTCGAGAATTAGGGCATTGCCTGCCAGATTCTTGTCGAGATCCAGGGCCAATACAAGATCAGGGGCAACAAGGAGCATGAGAAGGTCTCACTGGCTCACCTCGCTGAGGCCATCATCGACCCCTACTAAAGAGACATGAAGGATTCGTGCAACAAGGACAAGCGTGCCTGGCACTCGGCCTGGATGGAGAAACTCGACAAAGCTCACATCATGTATGCAGCCAAGGAGGCGTACACGAGCTACGACATGTACAGGAGGATCGTTGACATGAGGAAGTCCCTCCTTCCCCAAAATGGCCAGGGATCCAACCGGAAGCAGAGCAATGGCAAGCGTCGTCGCAACAATAAGTAGATGATTAGATCCTCGTTTCTCCTACTTTAGTATGCATGTAATTGCTTTCTTTGGTGTGTGGAAACGTTATGTGTGTAGTCACTTGTGTAATTGTATGCTTAATTTGGTTATGCAATGCTGTCTTTTTAAGTATATATGTTGATGCTGTAGACAGAGCGTAGATGTTGTGCAGACAAAGAAAACCACATTGCACATGGACTAAACAATGGAACCTGTCGGTGATGTTTTCATCAATAAGTCACAATTGTATACCAGCAATCATGTGCTCACGACACACACGACTTGTTAGCAGTACTCGTCTCTGTTGTTATCGATCTGCGCACACGTCTCCGATTACAGACATGTTTGCCTCGTATCACACACATCTTGTTCATTTGAACCATTTATGTTCTCATGTCTCAACGCAAACAGTTCATCCGAGTGATCCGCATGCCGTATATCGCACACACCTTTGATCTAGCTAACCATTTCTTTTGTGTGGCCTAATAACAAACAGTTCATCCGAGTGAACCATATGCTGTGTATCACAGACGCCTTCATATGGCTGCCCGTTTCTTTTGTTCCTCCTCATCGCAAACAGTTCATTAAACTGAACAGTATACCCTTCATCGCACATGCAAATAAAACCTGAACCGTGTTTGATGCATCCGTCATCGCAAACGTTTTATACATTTCTGACGGTTTTCATACAACACCGTTTGTGATTATTGCATCACACACAGTTTCTCGAAGGGTCTCTGATCGTAGTGTCGCGTTAGCAGCTTCCAGCAGTAGTGATGTATAGGTTATGAAGAAAGCAATAGCAATAAACTAGACGATCATAGTGCTAAGCTAACGGATGGGTCAAGTCAATCACATCATTCTCTAATGATGTGATCCCATTCATAAAATGACAACTCTTGTCCATGGCTAGGAAACTTAACCAACTTGATTAACGAGCTAGTCAAGTAGAGGCATACTAGTAACACTCTGTTTGTCTATGTATTCACACATGTACTAAGTTTTCGGTTAATACAATTCTAGCATGAATAATAAACATTTATCATGATATAAGGAAATATAAATAACAACTTTATTATTGCCTCTAGGGCATATTTCCTTCAGTATCCCACTTGCACTAGAGTCAATAATCTAGATTACATTGTAATGATTCGAACACCCATGGAGTCTTGGTGCTGATCATGTTTTGCTCATGAGAGAGGCTTAGTCAATGGGTCTGCAACATTCAGATCTGTATGTACCTTGCAAATCTCTATGTCTCCCTCCTTGACTTGGTCGCGGATGGAATTGAAGCGTCTCTTGATGTGCTTGGTTCTCTTGTGAAATCTGGATTCCTTTGCGAAGGCAATTGCACCAGTATTGTCACAAAAGATTTTCGTTGGACCCGATGCACTAGGTATGACACCTAGATTGGATATGAACTCCTTCATCCAGACTCCTTCATTAGCTACTCCCGTAGCAGCTATGTACTCTGCTTCACACGTAGATCCCGCCACAATGCTCTGCTTGGAACTGCACCAACTAACAGCTCCACGATTTAATAAAAATACGTATCCGGTTTGTGACTTAGAGTCACCCGGATCAGTGTCAAAGCTTGCATCGACGTAACCATTTATTTCGAGCTTTTTTTCACCTCCATAAACAAGAAACATATCCTTAGTCCTTTTCAGGTATTTCAGGATGTACTTGACCGCTGTCCAGTGATCCACTCCTCGATTACTTTGTTACCTCCCTGCTAGACTAATAGCAGGGCACACATCAGGTGTGGTACACCACATTGCATACATGATAGAACCTATGGCTGAAGCATAGGGAATGACTTTCATTTTCTCTCTATCTTCTATAGTGGCCGGGCATTGAGTCTGACTCAACTTCACACCTTGTAACACAGGCAAGAAATCTTTCCTTGCTTGATCCATTTCGAACTTCTTCAAAACTTTCTCAAGGTATGTGCTTTGTGAAAGTCCAATTAAGTGTCTTGATCTATCTCTATAGATATTGATGCCCAATATATAAGCAGCTTCACCGAGGTCTTTCATTGAAAAATTCTTATTCAAGTATCCTTTTATGCTATTCAGAAATTCAGTATCATTTCCGATCAACAATATGTCATCCACATATAATATCAGAAATGCTACAGAACTGCCACTCACTTTCTTGTAAATACAGGCTTCTCCAAAAGTGTGTATAAAACCATATGCTTTGATCACACTATCAAAGTGTATATTCCAACTCCGAGAGGCTTGTATTAGTCCATAAATGGATCGCTGGAGCTTGCACACTTTGTTAGCAAGTTTGGATCGACAAAACCTTCCGATTGCATCATATACAACTCTTCTTTAAGATATCCATTAAGGAATGTAGTTTTGACATCCATTTACCAAATTTCATCTATACCTACTATTAAAGGGAATAGGTATTCTTGGTTTGGTTTAGTCCTTTTCGTTTGGTTTACAGACGTTAAATGATCTGGGCCAGGTACTTGTATGTTGAAGGGCCTTTTATGGGCTTTCATAGAGACCATTAAAAATAATTGGGTCTAAATAAATCAACATTGTGGGAATTGAACACATGACCTATGTGCCGTTCTATTTACTAATCCCAATTCACTCTAAATATATGAGTGGCAGTCATCATGTTTAGGGCGAGCTAATTAAGCGAATGAGCTAATAAAGGAAGGATTGTGGGCCTAAATAGAATATTTAAACGGATGTGGCTAATTGAAAAAAGGATTATGTGTAAACCGGTGGAATAACTAAAAGAAATATTGTTGTCTTAATAAATTCTACATGAAAGATTTGAGGTACTACCTCCGTCTCAGTTTATGAGTCATTCGTGTACTTCTAGGTCATTGATTTGAGGAATTAAATATGTGTTATATGTCATGAAATGTATATCACTAGATTTCTACAAGGATGTAGTTTCTAAATATATATTTTTGTCATATATAGGCTATGAGACATTATGCTTGTACAAAACATCAATTTTTCCCGTTGCAACGCACGGGCATATGTGCTAGTAATCATAAAATGCGGCAATTGCTAACATGATTCAGACGGACTTAAGCATCGCTACGGGTGAGAAGGTCTCATCGTAGTCAACTCCTTGAACTTGTCGAAAACCTTTCGCGACAAGTAGAGCTTTGTAGACAATAATATTACTGCCTGCGTCAGTCTTCTTCTTGAAGGTCCATTTATTCTCTATGGCTTGCCGATCATTGGTCAAGTCAACCAAAGTCCACACTTTGTTCTCATACATGGAACCCATCTCAGGTTTCATGGCCTCAAGCCATTTTGCGGAATCTGGGCTAATCATCGCTTCCTCATAGTTCGTAGGTTCGTCAAGGTAAAGTAACATGACCTCTAGAATAGGATTAGAGTTCCACTCTGGTGAGGATCTTACTCTGGTTGACCTACGAGGTTCGGTAGCAAATTGAATAGAAGTTTCATGATCATCATCATTAGCTTCATCACTTACTGGTGTAGGAATCACTGGAACTGGTTTCTGTGACGAACTACTTTCTGATAAAGGAGTGGGTAGAGTTACCTCATCAAGTTCTACTTTCCTCCCACTCACTTCTTTTGAGAGAAACTCCTTCTCTAGAAAGGATCCATTCTTAGCAACGAATATCCTGCCTTCGGATCTGTGATAGAAGGTGTACCCAACAGTCTCTTTTGGTTATCCTGTGAGGACACATTTCTCCGATTTGGGTTTGAGCTTATCAGGTTGAAGCTTTTTCACATAAGCATTATAGCCCCAAACTTTAAGAAACGACAACTTGGGTTTCTTGCCAAACCACAGTTCATATGGTGTCGTCTCAACGGATTTTGATGGTGCCCTATTTAACATGAATGCAGCCGTCTCTAAAGCATAACCCCAAAACGATAGCGGTAAATCAGTAAGAGACATTGTAGATCACACCATATCTAATAAAGTACGATTACGACGTTCGGACACACCATTATGTTGTGGTGTTCCGTGTGGCATGAGTTGCGAAACTATTCCACATTGTTTCAAATGAAGACCAAACTCTTAACTGAAATATTCTCCTCCATGATTAGATCATAGAAACTTTATTTTCTTATTACGATGATTTTCCACTTGACTATGAAATTCTTTGAACTTTTCAAATGTTTCAGACTTATGTTTCATCAAGTAGATATACCCATATATTCTCAAATCATCAGTGAATGTAAGAAAATAACGAAACCTACCACGAGCATCAACACTCATCGGACCGCATACATCAGTATGTATTATCTCCAACAAGTCTGTTGCTCGCTCCATTGTTCCGAAGAACGGAGTTTTAGCCATCTTACCCATGAGGCATGGTTCGCAAGCATCATGTGATTCATAACCAAGTGATTCCAAAAGCCCATCAGCATGGAGTTTCTTCATGCGCTTCACACCAATATGACCTAAACAGACAGTGCCACAAATAAGGTGCACTATCATTACTAAACTTATATCTTTTGGCTTCAATACTATGAACATGTGTATCACTACTATCAAGATTTAGCAAAAAATAGACCACTCATCAAGGGTGCATGACCATAAAAGATATTATTCATATAAATAGAACAACCATTATTCTCTGATTTAAATGAATAATCGTCTCGCATCAAACAAGATCCAGATATAATGTTCATGCTTAACACTGGCACCAAATAACAATTATTCAGGTCTAAAACTTATCCCTAAGGTAGATGTAGAGGTAGCATGCTGACGGTGATCACATCGACTTTGGAACCATTTCCCACGTGCATCGTCACCTCGTCCTTAGCCAATCTTCGCTTAATCCATAGCCCCTGTTTCGACTTCCAAATATTAGCAACAGAACCATTATCAAATACCCAGGCGCTACTGCGAGCATTAGTAAGGTACACATCAATAACATGTATATCAAATATACCTTTCACTTTGCCATCCTTCTTTTCCGCCAAATACTTGGGGAAGTTCCGCTTCTAGTGACTAGTCCCTTTACAGTAGAAGCACTCAGTCTCAAGCTTAGGTCCAGACTTGGGCTTCTTTACTTGAGCAGCAACTTGCTTGCCGTTCTTTTTGAAGTTCCCCTTCTTCCCTTTACCCTTTTTCTTGAAATGGGTGATCTTATTGACCATCAACACTTGATGCTCCTTCTTGATTTCTACCTCCGCAGCTTTTAGCATTGCGAAGAGCTCGGGAATCGTCTTATCCATCCCTTGCATATTATAGTTCATCACGAAGCTCTTGTAGCTTGGTGGCCATGATTGAAGAACTCTGTGAATGACACTATCAAATAGAAGATTAACTCCCAGCTGAGTCAAGTGATTGTGGTACCCAAACATTCTAAGTATATGCTCACTGAAAAAACTATTCTCCTCCATTTTACAGCTATAGAACTTATTGGAGACTTCATATCTCTCAATCCGGGCATTTGCTTCAAATATTAACTTCAACTCCTGGAACATCTCATATGCTCCATGACGTTCAAAACATCGTTGAAGTCCCGATTCTAAGCCGTAAAGCATGGCACATAGAACTATCGAGTAGCCATCAGGTTTGCTGTGCCAGGTGTTCACAACATCTGGCGTTGCTCCTGTAGCGTGTTTGGCACCCTGCGGTCCTTCCAGGATGTAATTCTTCTGTGTAGCAATGAGGATAATCCTCAAGTTACGGACCTAGTCCGTGTAATTGCTACCATCATCTTTCAACTTAGCTTTCTCTAGGAACGAATTAAAGTTCAACGGAACAACAGCATGGGCCATTTATCTACAACAACGTAGACATGAAAAATACTATTAGGTACTAAGTTAATGATAAATTAAAGTTCAATTAATCATCTTACTTAAGAACTCCCACTTAGATATACATCCCTCTAATCATCTAAGTGATCACGTGATCCATATCAACTAAACCATGTCCGGTCATCACGTGAGATGGGGTAGTTTTCAATGGTGAACATCACTATGTTGATCATATCTACTATATTATTCACGCTCGACCTTTCGGTCTCAGTGTTCCGAGGCCATATCTGCATATGCTAGGCTTGTCAAATTTAACCGAAGTATTCCTCTTGTGCAAAACTGGCTTGCACCCAATGTATGTGAACATAGAGCTTAGCACACCCGATGATCACGTGATGTCTTGGCACGACGAACTCTAGCAACGGTAAATACTCAGGGTGAACATTTGTACCTTGAAATTTAGTGAGAGATCTTCTAATGCTACACCATACTAAGCAAAATAAGATGCATAAAGGATAAACATCACATGCAATAAAATAAGTGATATGATATGGCCATTGTCGGTGTAATGGGACATGGATACCCCGAAGACGGCGAGATGATATTTCAAGACATCAGGGCTAGCAAAGCCCCTCAGTCCGACTGCCCGGCCGCTCCTGCCGGCTCCCCGTCCGACTGCACTACCCGGCCGGCTGGCGACTGCCGGCCGCCGACTACGCCAACCGGTCGGCTGCCGACTGCAGCCCGACCCGACATCAACAAAGACAACCGTACCGCGATGCCGTCATCTACAGTGTACCGTGTCCCCTGGGTACTGATTTATAAAGTATCCCAGGGGACAAGCATGACATGTGCCATGCCTACCTGGCTTGGCATGTAAGCTACCCAAGGTAGCTTACATCCAAAGCCACTAGCTAGCTTACATACTAAGCTACCCACATAGCTTACACACCAAGCTACCTCACACTATATATACCACCACACATCCATCCATCCAGGGGGGATGGACACTCACGCATGCAGACTAGCAAGCTAGTTACCTATCCATCCATCCATCACATAAGCCCACAGATACGGCCATTAGCATGGCCGGCCACTAGACGCCTGGTATACGCATTTACCAGATCAGATGCCTATGGCACCGACTCCATATACAGCTCCAGGAGCGCTTTGTACTGCCCGATGTACACCTCAGATATATACACTCAGACATGCAGGAGTAGGGGTATTATCTCTCCGGCGAGCCCCGAACCTGGGTAAACCATCGCGTGCTACTCGCATAACCTCTCCCGGTCCTATCAGCAGCAGTCCTACCCACAAACTAAGCCCTTGTGGCATCTGTCGACTCGCAAGCACCCCGTGAGAAATACCACGACAGTTGGTGCCCATCATGGGGCGGTACTATGCTACCGCGCTGCTGCTGGTTTTCCTGTCCGGGCGGGACCATCTTCGTCATCTCCGCCGCGGCGTCGCGCCGTCTCTACGGTAGCTCTCGGGGGCTCGACGTCAACCCGCCCCCGGAGCGGCCGTGAGGGGTGGCGCGTCCTCGCCGTCGGCCTCGCCTTCTTCACCCCCATCGTCGCGACGGAGGCCCTCCATCCGCGCGCGCGCTGCGCGCGATGCCTCGCATCGGTCGGCCGCATCCGTGCGCGCGTCGTGCCGCGTAGCTCGCGTCCGCTTCCCTCCACTCTTTGGCCCGGCGAACACGCATCAAACCATAGCCGCATACGAGCGATGCAAGTCAGCCATCGCCCGTTCGCACGCCACGACTGCTATCATGCAGTTGGCCACGCCGCCGTAGTGCTCGAGCTCAAGCGCGAGCCCTCCCTTGAGGCGCCAACGCCATGGCGTCCTTAGCCTCTCGCGGCCATGGCGTCCTTAGCCCCTGCCTCAACACCGCGGGCCCCTCGCCCCGTATTGCTACCGCGCCGGCTGCACATCTCCGCGTCGTCCCCTTGGGGTCGGCTCCTCCCCCGTGCGCCGGCCTCGCGCAGCGCCGGGTTCCCGGCCGCGTCCGCCTGCCTCTACGCCGCCTCTGCGCCGCGGCGTGCGGGCCGCCCCGCGCCGGCTGCGCCATCTCCGCCCCGGGCCGGCTGTGCCCGCGCCGGGTGCCCTGCCTGCGCCGGCCTCCCCCGCGCCGGCCTCCCCGCGCCGGCTGCCCCGGGCCGGCCCCGCCCATCGCCGGCTGCCCTGCGCCGACCTCCCCCACACCCGGACGCCTGTTCCGCTCCCTCCGGCTTCCTGCCGCCCGCGCCGGCTGCGCCCTCGCCTCCCCCGGCCGCGCCCCGTCGCCGGCGCCGTCCGGCCCCGCCTCTGGCTCCTAGGCGCTCCTCTCCGCCTGGTCCCCCGTCCGCCTCTGCACGCGACCCGGCCACCCGCGCTGCTCCGCATGCGCCCCGGCTCGCCGCGGACCTCCAGCCTCCACGCCTGCCGGATCCCCGCGGCCGCCTCGCCCCTGCCCTGCGGCCGACTCCACCGAGCCTCCAGCCTCCACGCCTGCCGGGTCGCCGCGTTCGCCAGCCGAGTTCCGCGCCCGGCCTCCCGCTTTTTGGCCGCCTCCTCGCACCTGGCCGGCCTGGCCAGCTGCCGGCCCCTCTGCGTCCCGCGTACGACCGCTCTCCGGCCGTCTCGCCTGCTCCGCCCGGCCGGCTCCCCCGTCTCCCTCCGCTCCCCTACAGCCGCGTCCGCCCATGTGCGGCTCCGCGTCCTCGCTCGCGGGCGGCCCCCTGTGCGCCCGCGGCTCCGCCCGGCCGCCTCGCTTCGCCTGAGGCCGGCTTCGACTGCGCCGACTGGCCGGCTCCCGCCTCGCCTCGCCTGGCCGCCTCCGCCTCGCCTGGCCGCCTCCGGCTCCCGCCCCCGACCTCGCCTCGCCTGGCCGCCTCGCCTCGCCTGGCCGCCTCGCCTCGCCCGGTCGGCTCCCGGCGTCGGCGCCCCTGCCCGTCGCCTGCCCGGCCCCCCGCCCCAGGTCCGGCTCCCCCCTTCCCCACATCCGGCCGGCTGTCCAGCCGGCTTGGGCACCGTGGCCGACAGCCCACGCGGGGGCAAAAAATGGAGGTGGGGGCCTGCGTACCGGCTAGAAGAGAAAAAAGTCAGCCGGCTTGAAAAAAAAGAAAGAGTGTGTGCACCCGGCTGCCTAGAGCAGGGTAAAGAAAAGGCCGGGTGCCCACGGCCGGTTGACTGAAAAAAAAGAAAGAGTGTGTGCACTTGGCTGCCTAGAGCAGGGTAAAGAAAAGGCCGGGTGCCCACGGTCGGTTGACTGAAAAAAAAGAGAAAGAGTCAGATGCCGGCTAGAGAAAAAGTCAGGCCGGCTTGCTCCAAAGAAAAGAGAAAAAAAATGTGTGTTCGACTACCAGATATGCATCCGACCGCGGACTGCCTGGCCGGCTGCAAAGAGTCCGACTGCTATGTCGGGGTCCGCCCGCCCAACCGCCTGAAGAAGAAAAAGAAGAAGAGAAAGTAGTTGCCGGAAGATCCGGCCCGACTGCTCAGCAGTCGGCCCGAATCTCGGGGGCTACACCCAGCGGGTGCGCTGACGCGCCCCCGCGAGAGAAGAAAAGACAAAGTAGTTGCCGGAAGATCCGGCCCGACTGCTCAGCAGTCGGCCCGAATCTCGGGGGCTACACCCGGCGGGTGCGCTGACGCGCCCCCGTGAGAGAAGAGAAGACAAAGTAGTTGCCGGAAGATCCGGCCCGACTGCTCAGCAGTCGGCCCGAATCTCGGGGGCTACACCCGGCGGGTGCGCTGACGCGCCCCCGCGAGAAAGAAGACAAGATAGCTGCCGGAAGATCCGGCCCGACTGCTCAGCAGTCAGCCCTACACCCAGCGGGTGCGCCGGCGCACTCCACAAGCGCCGAGTCGCGCCGGCTATCTTCGACGACCACGACTACACGAAAAACAATGTGAGCTCCTCACCCGCATATTTTTGCACTACGCAAGCACGGATAACCCCGAGCGTTGCTCAGGGGCTGCCTCCGCATTTTATTACAGTAGCATCACTGTTTGCCCCGGCGCCAACCAGAGTTGGCCCGTGGGCTGGCCGCTTGGCCTGAGACGTTAGTTCCCGCAGACGGCTTAGTACCGTGCGCGGTACCAAAGGCCCACTCTTAGTCACAGACCGCAGAGCGGCTGCCGACTAGCAAGAGTGAACGCTGGAGGCCACCCACGTGAAAAACGTCCGGGAAGAAAAACGTTTGGGCGACCCGACCGTTTTCCTTTTACAAGTATCTACTCGGTTGAATCTGCTCCCAGACTCTGAGTACTGTACACTCCACTTCGCGGCCCACTCTCAGCCATAGACCGCAGAGCGGCTGTCCGGCAAGCAAGAGCACAAGCCAAAAAGCGGAGGGAACACGAAAAAGATTAAGGGGGCTCGGACGAAACCGAGTCGGCACCCTCCGCATAAAACTTGCAATGATAAAAGCAAGCATTCGATATATCCGCATGGACTAACTCTATTCTTTTTTATGATTATTTTCATGAAGATTTGCCAAAAAACCTCCGCCCAACTTTGCCAAGTTGCCCGGAGGCTCGGGGGCTACTGTCGGTGTAATGGGACACGGATACCCCAAAGACAGCGAGATGATATTTCAAGACATCGGGGCTAGCAAAGCCCCTCAGTCCGACTGCCCGGCCGCTCCTGCCGGCTCCCCGTCCAACTGCACTACCCGGCCGGCTGCCGACTGCCGGCCGCCGACTATGCCAACCGGTCGGCTGCCGACTGCAGCCCGACCCGACATCGACAAAGACAACCGTATCGCGATGCCGTCATCTACAGTGTACCGTGTCCCCTGGGTACTGATTTATAAAGTATCCCAGGGGACAAGCATGACATCTGCCATGCCTACCTGGCTTGGCATGTAAGCTACCCAAGGTAGCTTACATCCAAAGCCACTAGCTAGCTTACATACTAAGCTACCCACATAGCTTAGACACCAAGCTACCTCACACTATATATACCACCACACATCCATCCATCCAGGGGGGATGGACACTCACGCATGCAGACTAGCAAGCTAGTTCGCTATCCATCCATCCATCACATAATCCCACAGATACGGCCATTAGCATGGCCGGCCACTAGACGCCTGGTATACGCATTTACCAGATCGGATGCCTATGGCACCGACTCCATATACAGCTCCAGGAGCGCTTTGTACTGCCCGATGTACACCTCAGATATATACACTCAGACATGCAGGAGTAGGGGTATTATCTCTCCGGAGAGCCCCGAACCTGGGTAAACCATCGCGTGCTACTCGCATACCCGCTCCCGGTCCTATCAGCAGCAGTCCTACCCACACACTAAGCCCTTGTGGCATCTGTCGACTCGCAAGCACCCCATGAGAAATACCACGACAGCCATCATCATCTTGTGCCTTTTGATCTCCATATCCAAAGCACCATTATGATCACCATCGTCACCGACTTGACACCTTTATCTCCATCGAAGCATCATTGTCGTCTCGCTAACTATTGCTTCCACAACTATCGTTACCTCTTAGTGATAAAGTAAAGCAATTACATGGCGACAACCATATGGCTCCTGCCAGATGCCGATAACTATGTTACAAGACATGATCATCTCATACAACAATTTATATAAGCATGTCTTGACCATATCACATCACAACATGCCCTGCAAAAACAAGTTATACGTCCTCTACTTTATTTTTGCAAGTTTTACGTGGCTGCTATGGGCTTATCGAGAACCATTCTTATCTAAGCATCAAAACCACAACACTTTTCCGTCAAGTTTGCTGTTTTAACCTTCAACAAGGACTGGGCGTAGTCACACTCGATTCAACTAAAATTGGAAAACAGACACTCACTAGCCACCAGTGTGGGAAGCACGTCGGTAGAACCAGTCTCATGTAAGCATACGCGTAATGTCGGTCCGAGCCGCTTCATCCAACAATACCGCCGAATCAAAGTATGACAAGTTGGTAAGCAGTATGACATGCTCGTAAGCAGTATGACTATTATCACCCACAACTCTTTGTGTTCTACTCGTGCATATAACATCTACACATAGACCTGGCTCGGATGCCACTATTGGGACACGTATTATTTCAAAATATTTTCCTATGATCACGCAAGATCTATCTAGGAGATGCATAGCAATGAGAGGGGAGAGTGTGTCTACGTACCCTTGTAGACCGAAAGCAGAAGTGTATAGTAATGCGGTTGATGTAGTCGAACGTCTTCGCGATCCAACCGATCCAAGTACGGAACGCATGGCACCTCCGCGATCTGCACATGTTTAGCTCGGTGACGTCCCTCGTACTCTTGATCCAGCTGAGGCCGAGGGAGAGTTTCGTCAGCACGACGGCGTGGTGATGGTGATGACGAATTTACCGGCGCAGGGCTTCGCCTAAGCACTACAATGATATGACCGAGGTGCAAATCTATGGAAGGGGGCACCGCACACGGATAAGACAACTATCAACTTGTGTGTCTATGGGGCGCCCCCTCCCCCATTCATAAAGGAGTGGAGGGCCGGCCCTCATAGGGCGCGCCCAAGGGGGGCGAGTCCTACTCCCAGTAGGAGTAGGTTTCTCCCTTCCCTTGTTGGAGTAGGAGAAGAAGGAAGAGGGAGAGAGAGGGAAAGAAAGGGGGGCACTAGTAGAAAAGAAGGCTTTGGTCACGAGGCAGTTTTCACATTAGTCCCGGTTCAGTCAAGAACCGGGACTAACGTGAGCATTTTTCCCAGTTCGTGCGGCTAAGGCATTAGTCCCGGTTCCCCTGGGCCCTTTAGTCCCGGTTCGTGCCATGGACCGGGACTAAAGGGTGTGATGCCCATTAGTCCCGGTTGGTGGCACCAACCGGGACTAAAGGTTAGACCTTTAGTACCGGTTGGTGCCACCAACCGGTACTAATGGGTTTTGAGGCATTAGTACCGGTTCATGGCACGAACCGGTACTAAAGGTCCCATTTTCAAACTCCCCCCCGGTGGACTGCCTTTTCAGTTTTAGAAAAAACAACAAAAAATGATGGAAATGTCAAAAAAATAAAATAAAATAAGTTTCCCATGTGATATGTGGTCTACTTCTTGGGAAAATTTACAAATATGAATTTCGACTTTATTTGCAATATCTCTCTGGAATTTGTAAAATGGGCATAACTTTTGCATACGAACTCGGATTAAAAAGTTTTTTATATGAAAAATCATCTACTGTTATATGGAGTGGGAGGCGTGCCCTACCCCCCTGGGCGTGCCCCCTGCCTCGTGGGCCCCTTGGTGGCCCTCCGATGCCCATTGTCGGGGGTGTCTGATCCCTCACAGACCTATGGGGATCGGCGGACCGAGCCCCTTTTGGTTCGGCAGGGAGCGGTGGATGCACAAAGAGCAGATCAAGGCGAAACACACGAGCGAGACGATCGCTTTACCAAGGTTCGGGCCGCACGGATGCGTAAAACCCTACTCCTGCTTTGGTGGTTGTATTGAGTTCTTGCTCGGGAGCGGCGAGTGCTACAGTACACTCAAGCCGCTGGCGAGACCGAGCGTGAGAATGGCTGTCTCCCCTCTCTGTTGCACATGGGCCTCCTTTTATATGTCTAAGGGGTCACCGACACGTGGCAACAGAGGCGAGGGTAAAAATGTAAAAGGGGTGGTAGTTGGCTCCACCGCCTACTTGTCGCATCCTACCTAACTCTGACGGCAGGGGACAACGGCATTAAATGCCCATCTGTGTCACCTTGACGGCCCAGAGAGGGACCGCTAGGAATGCTACCGTTTGCCATGATGGTTCGTTGTCAGCATCTGCTTGCCACCGCATGCCCCCGGCTGCCCAGCCTCCTGCCACGTACGCCAGGAATGGTCCCAGGGCGACACGTTGGTGGGTGAGCTGGAGCGCGGGCTGCGGGGTAGTAGCTTGCCGCGGCAAGCGCCTTGCCACGGATGTAGTCTTGTCGCGTCCGGGAGCTTGTCGCTCACCGGGCCTTGTCGGGGCGCGTGGTGTGCCGCAGCGAGCTTCTTGAGATGCTTTGGTTGGTCCTCCCGGCAAGCTCCTCTTGCCGGGGTCTCGTTTCCCTCCTGGCAAGCTCCTCTTGCCAGGGCCTTGTCTCCTTCCCGGCAAGCTCCTCTTGCCGAGGCCTTGTTTTGCTCTTGGATACTTTGTTCTTGAATGGCTCCAGAGGTACCACGGAGGGTCTTGGCGGTCGCCCGGCAAGCCTTGCCGCGGGTCGCTGCGACTGCCCGTGCACAAGTTCGGGATACTAAGGTACCCCTACTTTAGTACACCGACAGGAGCCCCCGGGCCTGGGTCATACACGGTGCCGAGCGCTGTTGGGCCAGGCCCAAAACAGTGCATGGGCACGCGCGGCCTAGGGTACGCCATAACCCGTTCCGCACCCACCGCGCCCTCCCCAAATGGCACGCATCAAACGCGGCATCGTGGGAGAGATCGTGGGTGGTTTTTGAGGTGCCCACTCCCCACGATCACGGGATGGGGAGTGGCCGCCCCATTTGTCGCCTCGGTTCTGCACGCCTGCCACGCGGCTCCCATGCACTTGGGGTCGCGGACGGCGGAGGCGGGAATCGGGGCCGTCTTGGGTCGAGGCAGCGGGTCGGCCCCAGCTCCCTGCCTCCCCGTGTCTTGATTCGCTGAGGTGGGCGGCCGAGCCCCCACCTCGCTCCTTTATAAGGAGCGGGAGGGGAGGACGTGAGCTCGCATCCTCTCATCTTCTCCTTCCTTCAGCTTCTGCTCCCCCTCCTTCCATTTGCCATGGAGAGAGGGGAACCCTGGTCCTTCGTCAGTGGCGGCAAGAGTTGCCGCCAGGCAGCGCATCCCTCCCTCTCCTGCACCCGTGGTGGCAGAGCCAGCCGTAAGGGGAAGAGGGAGGGGGCAAGTTCGTGGACGAGGCTGTGGCGCTCGGGGAAGAGGTGGACGAGGCGGAGCATCGGCTTCGCCTCCACCGGCGGCTCCTCTTCCCGCGGTGGCCCATGCCGGGGACGACCCTTGCGAGTTCTTCGTCAGGCTGCGCCGGGCGCCTCGTCGTCGCCTCCGACTCCCAGATCCGTTTGCGGAAGTGGTGGAGTTGGACCCACCCGAGACGCTGAGACTGCAGATGAGGGGATGTGCCGAATTCCCAGCCCCTGGCGTGAGGTATCTTGGCCGAGGGTGGAAGACGTTTGCTCGCATCCACAGCTTGACGCCGGGGCTCACCCTCCACTTCAAGTTGGTGGAGGGCGATCTCCTCTCCGTCAAGGTCTTCGGGTGCTTCGGCGTCCGGGCCCGGTGCTGCGTGGAAAGCTCCTCCGACAGTGAAGGCTCCTCCTCGAGCGAGAGTGACAAGGAGG
Organism: Triticum monococcum; assembly: GCA_034509565.1. Classification (NCBI taxonomy): domain Eukaryota; kingdom Viridiplantae; phylum Streptophyta; class Magnoliopsida; order Poales; family Poaceae; genus Triticum; species Triticum monococcum. Next base: position 707,875,119 of record CM067847.1, read on the forward strand.
GGAGCGACAACAATGACGAGGGGAGCGGGCGGCAGGATGGTGGGTCCGACTAGGTGTCGGGCGCCGCCCTGTGCGGCACCGGCAACCCCATCATCCGGGTCGCCGGCTCCTTGAACTCCCCGGGGGCGTCTCCTTGGGCGGCTGGCGTAGGGAGGCTGCAGAAGAGGAAGAGGGCTGGCGGAAAGGCCGTCAATCCGGAGTACGAGGGCGTGGTGCCCTCGACAGCGTGCTGACGTCCTGCCGCCTCGTCTTCGAGCACTGCTTCCGGCGCCGCCATCACCGTCCAGCCTTGATGGCCCCCGAGATGTTCTCTTGGTGTCTTCTGGCACCCGTAGCTCGCCTAGGCGCTCCTTTTCCCTTTTGGCCTCCTTGACCTACCTCCTGAAAAGAGGGGCAGGAAAGGGATTACGGGCATCTTATCTTTTTAATTTGTAAGCCTTCGGGCCTTAGTTGCATTTAAAACTTGTAATCCTCTCTTTCATGTTTTTCATTCTCTATGGACTGTACCTGCGTGGAATGTTTTAATGAAAAGGGGATGTTTGCTGGGTTATTTGTCTCGCGGGTAGAACCCACGCCAAGGAGCAAATCCTTGGTATCTTTCAGATAGACACTCCTTCCCCGGCAACAGGCCCTGCCGGCTTCCCACGTCGCTCGACCTTTCTCACGCTCTTGACGGAGGTAGGGACGAGGTGAGTGTGGCCCCTCATTTCATCCCTTTCCTGCCGTGACTACGACCAAAACTTGGCCCTGGGGCCCCAGGGACCAGAGCTAAGGGAGCACGGTGGCTTTCGGGAAGAAATGAGGCTTCGTATTCCCAGTCCAAAAGAGAATGCATGAAGAGGGATGAAAGACTTATCTGAGATTGCAGCCCCCGACAACTCTGGCTTGCCGTGGGTGAACCTTGGTACTTGCAGCCCCCGGCAACACTGGCTTGCCGGGGCCCAGATGCCGGCACGTCCTTCTTCTCCTTTTCATCCCCATGCGGTCCAGCAAGGATGTGTGAGCCCTGCGAACCAAAGGAAACGAAAGACAGGCAAAGGGACGCGCACTCGACCTCTAAGTTAGGGGTTAGCTGCTGTTAGGCACTATCAACCCTAACCAAGGACTCGACTCGACCTAGCATGCATGCTATAACTCTGGGCGCCAGCGCTTCATTATCTTGTGCTCAGGGTCTGCGCTTGGCTTTGTATAAAGGATTACATGCAACAGCTGCAAGACTTGTACAAAATGGTGGTTGCCGGACAGGGTCTGACAACCGCGCCTTACGGGTAAAACTTACGAAGAAGCTCGATATTCCAGGAGTTGCTCACTGGTACGCCATCTTCGGTCTCAAGGCGGACAGCGCCAGGCCTGGTGACTCGTTTCACCCGGCAAGGGCCTTCCCACTTCGGCGTCAACTTGTTGGAATTCTTGGTGGACTGAACGCGCCGAAGAACAAGGTCGCCTTCCTCGAGGCTCCTGGCGTTAACTTTGCAGCTATGATAGCGGCGCAAAGCTTGCTGGTAGCGAGCGGCTCGCACAGCAGCCTGGAGACGATCTTCCTCAAGGAGCAGCGCGTCATCTTGCCGCAGCCACTCTTGCTCAAGCTCATCATAAGCGAGCACTCAAGGTGACCCGTATACGAGTTCCGTGGGGATAACTGCCTCCGCTCCATAGACTAGAGCGAAGGGTGTCTGTCCAGTGGCTCGATTTGGCGTCGTCCTGATCGACCAAAGAACCACCGGCAGCTCCTCGATCCAGTTGCGTCTGTGCTTGTGCAGCCTGTCAAAAGTTTTGGTCTTGAGCCCGCGCAGCACTTCAGCATTTGCCCTCTCCGCTTGACCGTTGCTTCTCGGATGAGCAACAGAAGTGAAGCAGACCTTGGCGCCAAGATCTTGGATGTACTGCATGAAGGTGCGGCTCGTAAATTGTGTACCGTTGTCGGTAATTATCCTGTTAGGGATCCCGAAACGGCAAACAATCGACCTGAAGAATTTGATCACGGACTGCGCCGTCACCTTCCTCACTGGTTCCTCTTCCGGCCACTTTGTGAACTTGTCGATTGCAATGTACAAGGACTCAAAGCCCCCGACAGCTCGGGGGAAGGGGCCGAGGATATCGAGCCCCCAGACCGAAAATGGCCAGGATAAAGGGATCGTCTGGAGAGTTTGAGCTGGCTGGTGTATCTGCTTGGAATGGAACTGGCATGCTTCACACTTGGTTACTTGTGCAGTTGCATCCTGGAGGGCTGTCGGCCAGAAGAAGCCTTGCCAGAATGCTTTTCCGACAAGGGCTCTCGCGCCAATGTGGTGACCACATATGCCTCCATGTATCTCCACCAACAGCTTCTGTCCGTCTTCCCGAGGGATACACTTCAATTTCACACCGTTGAGTCTTCTTCTGCATGGTGTGTTGTCGACAAACTGGTACATACTAGACTGCCGGGCTACTCTTTCCGCTTCTTCTGGTTCCTCGGGAAGCTCTCCTGTCTGGAGGAAACGGACAATCTGCTGCGCCCATGTTGGAGCCTGTGGCTCGACAACAAGGACTAAAGGCACATCTGCTGCTGCGGGAACGTCCGCTTCTACGGCAAGAGCCTGCGACTCTGCCGGAGCTGGACGCTCCCCGACAAGCTTGCCGGGGCAGAGCTTGCCGGGAGAATCTGCCTCGACGGAACAAACCCTGGGGCTTGCTGGAGTAGACTGGTCCTCAGCATTCTTGGCGTCGATCTTGGGGACCTTTTTGGCGGCGGCTTCGGGAAGCTCTGCCAGAAGATAGTCACCAGAGATCAACTTCCTCTTCTTGCTCTGTCCAGTTGATGGTGTTACGGATGGCTGAGTCAGCTTGAGCACAAAGATCCCTGGTTCCACAGGTAACTTAAGTGCTGCGCACTTTGACAGGCCATCGGCAATGTCGTTCTCAGCTCTTGGAACATGTTCCATTTGCAGGCCGTCAAAGCGCTCTTCCAGCTTCCTCACTTCATCAACGTAAGCTTCCATCAACGGACTCTGGTAATCTTTGTTCACTTGGCGGACGACAAGTTGCGAGTCACCGCTGACAATGAGCTTCTTGATCCCAAGTTCTGCCGCGATCCTGAGACCGGCAAGCAAGCCTTCATACTCTGTAGTATTGTTTGTCGCTTGCTCCTTGGGAAAGTGCATCTGGACTATGTACTTGAGGTGCTCTCCGGTGGGTGTGACAAGTAGTACACCAGCACCGGCGCCTTGCAGCGAGAAGGCACCGTCAAAGTACATGAGCCACTCTTTGCTTGCTTCCTTGACGGGGATGCTTGTCTCCGAAATTTCTTCGTCCGGAGTTGGCGTCCACTCTGCTATGAACTCTGCCAATGCTCTGCTCTGGATTGTTGATGTACTCTCAAACTTGAGGCCAAAGCTTGACAGTTCCAGTGCCCACTCGACAATCCTGCCTGTTGCTTCTGGATTTTGCAATATCCTTTTCAGCGGAAAGCGAGTGACGACTGTGATCTCATGTGCTTGGAAGTAATGGCGCAGCTTTCTCAAGGCCATGAGAAGGCCGAAAAGCAGCTTCTGCACACTAGAGTACCTTGACCTAGCCCCCTGTAAAAGGGAGCCGACAAAGTAAACTGGGCGCTGCACCATTTTCTTCTGTATCTCCTCTTGTATCTGCGCAGATCCTTGCTTGTCGGGGCCAGAGCTTGTCGGGGAAGCCCCCTGCTTGTCGCTGGATGTGCTTGCCGCGGCCGCTGGCTCGTCGTCGGCCTCCCTTTCCGCTACTAATGCAGCACTAACCACTTGATTGGTTGCCGCTATGTACAACAGCAACTTCTCTTGTGGTTTAGGCGCGACAAGTGTTGGAGTGGACGACAGGTATCTCCTCAAGTCTTGCAGCACAGCCTCCGCTTCCGGAGTCCATCTCATTGGACCTGCCCTTTTGAAAATTTTGAAAAAGGGCAGGGCGCGCTCAGCAGACCGAGAGATAAACCTGCTAAGAGCAGCTACGCAGCCAGCAAGCTTCCATACATCCTTGACGTGCTTTGGTGCTTCGATCTACTCAATGGCCCTGATCTTGTCGGGGTTGGCTTCGATTCCCCATTGAGACACAAAGAACCCGAGAAGTTTGCGGGAGGGGACTCCAAACACACACTTCTCGGGGTTGAGCTTGCGGTTGACCTTGCGTAGATTTGCAAAAGTCTCTTCTAAGTCTTGGATCAGAGTTGCCCTATCTTTGCTTTTGACCACTATATAATCCATGTAAGCTTCTACATTTCTATGTATCTGTGGCTTCAAAGCGATATGGACTACTCTGGCAAATGTCGAACCAGCATTCTTTAATCTGAAAGGCATCCGTACAAAGCAGTACGTGCCACATGGAGTAATGAATGCGGTTTTCTCCTCATCCTCTTCCGCCATGAAGATCTGATGGTATCCTGAGTATGCATCAAGAAATGAAAGCAACTCACATCCGGCCGTGGATTCAACAATCTGGTCAATGCGCGGCAAGGGAAATGGATCTTTGGGACAAGCTTTATTAACATCAGTAAAGTCAATACAAAGCCTCCACTTCCCGTTTGCCTTGCGCACTACGACCGGATTGGCCAACCACGTTGGATGGAGCACCCCTCTGACAAGGCCTGCTGCTTCCAATTTCTTGATTTCTTCTGCTATGAATTCTTGGCGCTCCACCGCCTGCTTCCTGACTTTCTACTTGACGGGCCGCGCATGAGGAAAAACTGCAAGGTGGTGCTCAATTACCTTTGTGGGAACACCGGGGATGTCAGACGGCTGCCATGCAAACACGTCGACATTCGCCCGCAGGAAAGTAACAAGCGCGCTTTCCTATTTAGGGTCAAGCGTGGCATTGATGGTGAAGGTACCACCAGTGCAGTCCTCCTTGGTGGGCACCATCTTGGTAAGCGGTGGAGCTGCCATCGTCTTCTTGCTCTTGCCGGCGGAGCTCGATGGTGCATCCTCGACGGTAGCGCATCACTCCGAAGAGGTGCGCTTGCCAGAGTAGGCATCAGAGCACTCGCCAGACTTGGTCTTCTTCTTGCCGGTGGAGCTCGATAGCGCGTCCTCGACGGCGGCGCAGCACTCCGAAGAGGCGCGCTTGCCGGAGTGGGCACCAGAGTTTTTGCCGGACTTGGTCTTCTTCCCCCCGGGAGCTTCAGCGGCAAGTGTCTCGCGGTCTGTCGCGGCGGCAGCTTCCCGGTAGATCTTGTCGGCGCAGATAAGGGCGTCCTTCTTGTCGCCAGGGACAGAGATGACGCTTATCGGGCCTGGCATCATGAGCATGTTGTAGGCGTAGTGAGAGGCCGCCATGAACTTGGCGAGTGCGGGACGGCCAAGTATCCCATTGTAGGGCAATGGGAAATTGGCAACGTCGAAGGTGACACTCTCAGTCCTGAAGTTCATCTCGCTGCCGAATGTCACCGGCAGTGCGACTTTTCCCTTCGGCTTGCTCCTTCCCAGGTTAATTCCTTGGAATCTACCGGTTTCTTCGAGCTCGCTGTCTGGGATCTGGAGTTTCTGGAGCACAGTGGAGGAGATCAGATTCAGGCCGGCCCTGCCGTTGCGGATTGTTGGGGAAACTAACAACGGCAAGCACCCGACCGCAGTTGTGCGATCAGGGTGGTCCTCAATGTCAAAGATGATTGGCATGCTGGACCACTTCAGAAGCTTGTGTGATTCGACAGGTGGCTCTGCCGCATTAACTTCCCCGAGCCACTGTTTGAGTTGGCGGTGGGAAGCATGCAGAGAAGCGCCACCGTCAACACAGAAGACTTCTGTAGCCTTCTGAAACTCCTGCTCGCTGTTCTCAACATCATCCACGTCTTCGTCGTCGTCTTCGTCTTCGTCCTTGTCGCGGCCGCGGGGAGGTCTGTCTCCTTGCCGCTGCGTGGCCTTGCCGCGGCTTCCTCCCGGGCCAGCGCGCTTCTTGCCGGCTTCTCCACCGCCTCCTTGGGCTCTCTCCTTGTCGCGCCGCTCGTACTCAACTTTTTGTTGCTGGACAAGCTGCTCGACCCTCTTGCAGTTCTGGAGATCAATGCCCTTGGTGCGGTGGATCTTGCAGTACTGCTTGTCGGAGCTGCCCTGCTTGTCGGCGGCCGCCACAGCCTGGCAGTTCGTCCATGCGGCAACCTCCTTGCCGGAGCTGCCAACTTTGCTTGCTTGGCGGGGCCGTCATCGCCGGATTGCTCAACGACTAGTACCTCTTTGTCGCGCTTCTTCCTGTTGCGCGTCCGGTTCTTCCTTGCCGGGGCGGCATCCTCGCTGTTAGATCCCCCTACTACAACATCCTCTCCGGGGAGTTTCCTCCCTTCTTCAGCGCGCGCGCACTTGTCGGCCAGGGCGTACAGCTCGCTGACGTCCCTGATCCTGCTCATCGCCATCTCCTCCCGCATCCTGCGATTACGCACGTTCTGATGGAACGCACTGATAACCGCGACAGGGTGGATGTCTGGGATGTTGCGCTTCACGCGCCTGAATCTCTGGATATACTTGCGCAGGGGTTCTCCTTCCTTCTGGGCAAGCAGGTGGAGGTCATTCTCTTGGCCGTGTGGTTTGTGGCCACCTGTAAAGGCGCCGACAAACTGGTGGCACAAATCCGCCCAAGAGGATATGGAGTTGTCCGGCAAGTGCATGAGCCAGGATCTGACTTCGGGCTTGAGCACGAGCGGGAAGTAGTTGGCAAGGACCTTGTCGTCTCGCCCCCCGGCAGCTTGCACCGCAATCGTGTAGATGCTGAGGAACTCCGACGGGTGCGACTTGCCGTCGTACTTCTCCGGCACGTCTCGCTTGAAATGCTTCTGGTTGGGCCACTGGACTTGCCGCAGCTCACGGGTGAACGCAGGACAACCTGCCGCGTACGGCAAGTTACCTGGCTCTCCGGGTGCATGCACATCAACAGAGGGCCCAGCGCGCAGGACTAATTGACGCCGCGCTTCCCTTCGGCGCTCGATGCGTGTTCGAGCGTCTTCTTGCCGTCGCTCATGAAGAACTTGGTGTTGATTGCGACGAGCTCGCGGATCTGACGATGCGGTGGAGTAGCTGTCGAGGTGGATCCGGTGAGCCGGCGATCTTGGCCTTCGGGGCGGAGAGTGCACAGTGGTTGCACCCTCGCCGGTCTTGTCACCACCGGCTCGCGCCTGGCTGACTTGCCGCGGTAGCGATGCGCTCGGCTGCCGTGGGTTGTCTCCATTGGCGAAGCCGATGAGGCTCTGAATAGTGGCCCTCCAGTCATCGATCTTCTCTGGCTCTGGAGGGTAGTCTAGGAGTAGCTGGGCAGGCGCCAACGCTTCCGCCGGAGTGGTGGGCGGCGGCAGCGAACGGTGCGAGGAGCGAGATATGCTCGGACTCCTAACTGCGTTAGAAGGAGCAACAACCCGTCCAAGCGACCACGCCGCGCTCACGATAGCATGTTGGCGTGCGTGCTGATCCTGAGCACCCCGGGATCCGCCAGCTTGATCTTGGCCCAGCAGACGTATGGTACCGTGGGTACCATGATGCTGCTGGTCCTGCGCCTCCTGGGATGGGCGCGGTGCATGTACGGACGCCGAGGTCTTGGAGAGCGCGCGGTCGTTGTGGGAGGCGACCGCGCCGCCGACGTGCGGTGCAGCCTGGTCCTTGGACCTGGCAGCGCCACGAGTCTCCCCGTCGGCGCCCGCTCTTCCGCCGGCGCCTGTTCCACCAGCCACCCGCTCTGGCGACGGCTGGCTCGGCGCAGAAGGAGCAGCTACCTCCGAAATCTTTTTCTTCGGCGGCATGTTGATGAAGACGATGAAGATTTGGCTCGTGCGAACGCCGGATCTGGTTCGCACAACCTCGACGCACCCCTACCTGGCGCGCCAAAGATGTCGGGGGTGTCTGATCCCTCGCACACCTCTGGGAATCGGCGGACCGAGCCCCTTTTGGTTCGGCAGGGGCGGTGGATGCACAAAGAGCAGATCGAGGCAAAACACACGAGCGAGACGATCGATTTACCCAGGTTCGGGCCGCACGGATGTGTAAAACCCTACTCCTGCTTTGGTGGTTGTATTGAGTTCTTGCTTGGGAGCGGCGAGTGCTACAGTACACTCAAGCCGCTGGCGAGACCGAGTGTGAGAATGGCTGTCCCCCCCCCCCTCTCTGTTGCGCATGGGCCTCCTTTTATATGTCTAAGGGGTCACCGACACGTGGCAACAGAGGCGAGGGTAAAAATGTAAAAGGGGTGGTAGTTGGCTCCACCGCCTACATGTCGCATCCTACCTAACTCTAACGGCAGGGGACAAGGGCATTAAATGCCCATCTGTGTCACCTTGACGGCCCAGAGAGGGACCGCTAGGAACGCCACCGTTTGCCATGATGGTTCCTTGTCAGCGTCTGCTTGCCACCGCATGCCCCCGGCTGCCCAGCCTCCCACCACGTACGCCAGGAATGGTCCCAGGGCGACACGTTGGTGGGTGAACTGGAGCGCGGGCTGCGGGGTAGTAGCTTGCCGCGGCAAGCGCCTTGCCGCGGATGTAGTCTTGTCGCGTCCGGGAGCTTGTCGCTCATCGGGCCTTGTCGGGGCACGTGGTGCGCCGCAGCGAGCTTCTTGAGATGCTTTGGTTGGTCCTCCCGGCAAGCTCCTCTTGCCGGGGTCTCGTTTCCCTCCCGGCAAGCTCCTCTTGTCGGGGCCTTGTCTCCTTCCCGGCAAGCTCCTCTTGCCGAGGCCTTGTTTTGCTCTTGGATACTTTGTTCTTGAATGGCTCCAGAGGAACCACAGAGGGTCTTGGCGGTCGCCCGGCAAGCCTTGCCGCGGGTCGCAGCGACTGCCCGTGCACAAGTTCGGGATACTAAGGTACCCCTACTTTAGTACACCGACACCCATCTTCTGTTATATGGAGTGTTTCGATGAGGAAAAAAATCATAAGCCAGATTTCGGGACGAGACTCCACGGCCACGAGGCGGAACCTTGGCGGAACCAATCTAGGGCTCCGACGGAGCTGTTCTGCCGAGGAAACTTCCCTCCGGGAGAGGAAATCATCGCCATCGTCATCACCAACGATGCTCTCATCGGGAGGGGGTCAATCTCCATCAACATCTTCACCAAAACCATCTCCTCTCAAACCCTAGTTCATCTCTTGTATCCAATTCTTGTCTCTATGTCCGGGATTGGTACCTATGGGTTGCTAGTACTGTTAATTACTCCTTGTAGTTGATGCTACTTGGTTTATTTGGTGGAAGATCATATGTTCAGATCCTATATGCATATTAATACCCCTCTCACTATGAACATGAATATGCTTTGTGAGTAGTTACGTTTGTTCCTAAGGACATGGGAGAAGTCTTGCTATTAGTAGTCATGTGAATTTGGTATTCGTTCAATATTTTGATGAGATGTATGTTGTCTCTCCTCTAGTGGTGTTATGTGAACATCGACTACATGACACTTCACCATTATCTGGGCCTAGAGGAAGGCATTGGGAAGTAATAAGTAGATGATGGGTTGCTAGAGTGACAGAAGCTTACACCCTAGTTTATGCGTTGCTTCGTAATGGGCTGATTTGGATCCATATGTTTCATGCTATGGTTAGGTTTACCTTAATACTTTTGTTGTAGTTGCAGATGCTTGCAATAGAGGTTAATCATAAGTGGGATGCTTGTCCAAGTAAGGACAGTAACTAAGCACCGGTCCACCCACATATCAGATTATCAAAGTACCGAACGCGAATCGTATGAGCATGATGAAAACTAGCTTGATGATATTCCGATGTGTCCTCGGGAGTGCTTTTCTCTATATAAGAATTTGTCCAGGCTTGTCCTTTGCTACAAAAAGGATTGGGCCACCTTGCTGCTCTTTATTTACTTTTATTACTTGTTGCTCATTACAACTTATCTTATCACAAAACTATCTGTCACCTATAATTTCAATGCTTGCAGAGAATACCTTGCTGAAAACCGCTTATCATTTCCTTCTGCTCCTCGTTGGGTTCAACACTCTTACTTATCAAAAGGACTACGATAGATCCCCTATACTTGTGGGTCATCACGGTGGTGATAGATCCCCTATACTCCTCGATGGAACCTCGTTAAACATTTTCAAAATCCTCAAAAACCTATCAGAAAAAAGTTACGGGGCTTTTAAGATCTAGAGTGGAAAAAATTGAAAAAATTACTAGCCAAATCTGGTCAAACAGTGGTCAAACTATCGTCAAACAATGGTCAAACTAATTATTCTAGAATATTAGTGTTACTAAATAATTATTTCAGTTATTTTGAATTTTGGTCAAATCTGGTCAAACTGTGGTCAAACAATGGTCAAACTAAGTATTCAAGAAATATTAGTGTTACTAAATAATTATTGTTTTTTAAAACAATAGTTTCAAACTCAAACAGTGAAGTGTGTCACTTCATGCTCAAGCAAAATTCATTAAGGTTAATAGGATTGACATCTTACTATTGTCAGGAAAATGACAAGTGCAGACTTGGAAACGAGAGAGAATAGAACCCGAAAGTTAAGCATGCTCAGGCTGGGGGAGTGGGACGATGGGTGACCGTTCGGGAAGTTAGATTATTTGGAATGATGAGAGGTGATTAGAGGATAAATTGAGCAGTGATGTGGGGTGGTGATTACACACTAGAGTATAAAAAAATTCAGAAATTTGAAAATCAAAAAAAAAATTCAAAAAAAAATCATAAGATTTCCTTTAGTCCCGGTTGGTGTTACCAACCGGGACTAAAGGTGGAGCTCCACGTGGCCGCGCCCTTTAGTCCCGGTTCGTGTAAGAACCGAGACTAAAGGGGAGAGGCATTAGTACTGACCCTTTAGTCCCGGTTTGAAAACCGGGACTAAAGGGGCCTTACCAACCGGGACAAAAGCCCCTTTTTCTACTAGTGGGGCCGACCCCCACCCAATTCCGATTGGGCTTGGGGGGCGCCCTCCACCTGGCCACCTCCCCCTCTCTCCCACTAAGGCCCAATAAGGCCCATTGACTCCCCGGGGGTTCCGGTTACACCCCGGTACTCTAGTAAATGCCCGAACTCATCTGGAACCCTTCTGGTGTCCAAACATAGCCTTCCAAAATATCGATCTTTATGTATCGACTATTTCGAGACTCCTTTTCATGTCCGTGATCACATCCGGGACTCTGAACTACCTTCGGTACATCAAAAGATATAAACTCATAATACCGATCGTCATCGAACGTTTAAGCGTATGGACCCTACGGGTTCGAGAACTATGTAGACATGACCGAGACTCACTTCCAGTCAATAACCAATAGCGGAACCTGGATGCTCATATTGGTTCCTACATATTCTACGAAGATCTTTATCGGTCAAACCACATAACAACATATGTTGTTCCCTTTTTCATCGGTATGTTACTTGCACGAGATTCGCTCATCGGTATCTCAATACCTAGTTCAATCTCGTTACAGGAAAGTCTCTTTACTCATTTCGTAATGTATCATCCCATAACTAACTCGTTAGGTACATTGCTTGCAAGGCTTGTATTGCCGAGAGGGCCCAGAGATAGCTCTCCAACAATCGGAGAGACAAATCCTAATCTCGATCTATGCCAACTCAAAAAACACCATCGTAGACACTTGTAGAGCATCTTTATAGTCACCGAGTTACTTGTGATGTTTGATGGCACACTAAGTGTTCCTCCGGTATTCGGGAGTTGCATAATCTCATAGTCATAGGAACATGTAAAAAATACACTTCCATGATGATACATGTTTGTCACAGTAGGTCGCCTTTTTTGTCATGCATGTACATCCATGACGATTTTATGACAGAATCAAGATAGTCATACCTGTGCTGTCGTAGAAGTGTTCCATGACAATACCAAAATTATCATCATAGAAGTGTCCACTTCCATGACGATAAATCGCGTGTCACAGAAGTGCTTTCATCAAGGGTGACCGACACGTGGCATCCACCGTAACGAAATGCTGTTAAGCTATCGGGTCGGGTTTTGGATCCGATAACCCGTTAATTGCCCCGACCAATGGGGATTTTCCACGTGTAAAATCATCATTGGCTGGAGGAAACACATGTCGGCTCATCGTTGGGACAGATGTCATCCTCTCATTGGACCGAAGGCGCCTATGATACGGCGACACGTGGCACGGCCCAACAGAGGCCCATTCCTGTGAAAAGGCCGGCCCGTTTGACTTGGTCAAAAGGTGGCGAGCCGGCCCACGGAAAGCCTGTTAACGGCCTGTTCGCATATAGACCATTTACAGCCCGCTAACCCAGGGCCCGTTACGCCCTATCTGAATTAGGCCCAGTGGCCATCCAATATGATTCAGCCCGTTTTAACTTCCGGCCGATGTGTGGCCCATGACTTCTTTCAGCCCATAAGAGGACCTTTGTAACTCTTGGCCCATTAACGGCCCGTGGTGAAACTGGCCCGTAATGAACAGTGTATCACTTTATACCCATTAACGGCCCATTATTCCATTGTGCCGTTTCCAGCCCAAGTTAGCTTTCGGCCTTCTCAGGGCCCATTGATTCTTGGTCTCATTTGCAGCATTCGGTTACATACGGCCCGTTACTGTCATTATCTGCTTGTGGGCCAAATTCAACCCGTCGTTACAGTCGGCCCGTTTGCGGACAATTAATATGTTGGGCCGTTTTCATGTAAAAAAACACATTGGGCTGTTTTCATAGAGTTATCAAATACGGCCTATTAACGGCCCGTTATGGTCCACGAATAGTACGACTCATTATGGTCCATGAATAGTATGACCCATGATTGGCGAAATGATGATACGCCCCGTAGAAGGCCCATGGATCCTACGGCCCGCATGAGGCCCATGGATAGTATGGCCCGTAGAAGGCCCATGGATCGTACGGCCCGTAGAAGGCCCATGGACCCTACGGCCCGTAGAAGGCCCATGGACCCTAAGGCCCGTATAGAAGGCCGATGGATCCTATGGCTGTATGAAGGCCCAAGGATCATATGGCCTGCAGGAGGCCCATGGTTACAACAGTCCATGTGTTGCCATGATTATTTTGGCCTAGTTACCAAAAATAGGCTATTATGGCCACTAGAAAAAAACAAAAAAAGAACTGCAGTGACTACAAGCAAACAACTAAACAAGACAAAAAGGAAATAAATAAGCAAGCAATTAACACTAGACTATTACCGCTATTACACATATTACATCCACTAGGCATGAAAGTTCGCCACCGGTGCAAATATAGGGAACAAAGCAGCACATTACATACACTGGCCATCAAAATTTGCCACCAGTGAAAATAAATGCGGCAGCAAAAGAAGAGCATAACTGAACCAACTTTAGAAGAGCTCAAGAAATGTTATCGTGGGTATACACCATGCTGGCAATAAGCTTAGCAAGCTGATTAGCTTTGTCCTGTTTGGCGCTAAAATCCTCCAACGCTTGCTGTTGCACCAGAAAGTATGCATCTGAATTCTCCAGGGACTTCCACAGTCCTACCGTTTCTTGTCGCAGCACAGCTGATCGATGTCTTTCAGCTTGTAGTTGAGACTCAAGAAACCGAACTGATTCAGACAGTGAGTTTGAATAGCTTCTGCAAGCGGTAGTGGCCAGTAACTCGAACACTAAACCAAGACAGGACTTTGGGGTTGTCTCGCTGTCTTCAAGATAGTCTTCCTTAGCTGTTTTATTAGCTTTGTTGGAGACCAACAAGGATGTGTCACTATCCTGAACCTTATCTGCATTACTTCCTTTACCATTGCTTAATAAGGCACTCTTCCCCAATATTTTGTCAGCATTATAAAGAAGAAACAAGCAGACACATAACAAGTTTAGCATGTACTAGTATATGAAACTCATTTTGGTGAACCAGTTCATTAGTAAGGTGGACAAGATTAAACTACCAAGTCTTCTATTGCCAAGTACTAGTACATAATAAAAGGATCAAACAAACATATATCTATGTCCTATGGTCACTGCATTGTCTTTCCAAATCAAAATAGATACACGGTTCAAATCATATCAGTTCAAGACAAAGCTGCAGTGAAAGATTACAAATCGTGGGAAACTACACGACACAACAAGATTTCAGATGGGTACCATGGGTCTACATGTACAACAACACTATTAGCTCTGGTGTGATGCTAGTAATGTGCATGATACGAAAGTCAACTGTATACACAATTGAAATTGAAATCAACAGAGCTATTGATAAGAGCAAACCTATTAAAGAAACATGCGTGAACATACCCGCTGTGCCATTGGAGTTTCGATTGGATCCTACAATTTAAAAATAAGTTTGTATGAGTAAATACAGTGACCCAAGAGCAAACCAATCATAGTTAAAAAAGGCGCGCCTAAGCGAGCGCTTAACCGCGCCTAGGCTCTAGGCATTGGCAAAACACATGGCGCATAACTACGCATAATCTGTGCATAACTGCGCATAAGCATGCGCTTTGGTCAGTAAAGCGCAAGGCGGTGGCAAAAAGCACAATTAACGCCTAGCGCTTTTTGGAACTATGATAGCAATGGAATCTTAAATTAGAACAGTTGTTCTTCAGGTTTAGGCACTTGTTTTACATGAACAGAGTACAGTAAGACATAAGAATATAATACTTAAAAATAGAAAATGAGCTCATAGACCTTACCGCATTCTTGGTTCGGGATCAGTCCAGAACAAGGCGTTCCCAGTCATCGTCCAGTAAATGTGTCTTAGGAGAATGTAAGGGAATTTGATGAGTTTCATTGCCGGTGAAGTACATTTCTTCAGGTGATTCCGATACTGCCACCAAGCATTCTTGAAGATAGCAGAGGTATTAGCATAGGTTACCTCATCTCGAGTTTCCAAATCGGTCCTTCTCTATAGAAAAATGGGAAAATTTGTTGTATTATAACCATCATGGAGGTAGGATGTATGGGACGAAGCAAAGTAATTGCCATGAATAACATTACTTACACATAACTCCTGGACAAACACCTGCAACTGGCATTTTCCTTCATCTTCAATATAATATTTCCAAGATGGGAAGATACGCACATACAATTTAGCAACATCAAATGCGATAGATGCTAAACTACGTCTAGCTGGTTGTGCTTCCTCCACAGGAATAGGCGTACTAACTGGTGGAGTTGGGGTTCGCCGTGATAGTACTGGCCCTTTGGGCACTGGAGCTGCCTTACTAACCGCTCTTGTTTGGGAGCTCTGTGGTGGAGATGGTGCTGTGTCAACAGGAACTGGGTTACTATCGGCTGGGGTTGGGGTTAGATTGGGTGAAGCTGGTTCTCTGTCCATCGCAACAGGGGTACAATCTGCGAGAGTTTGGGTTATGTGTGGTAGGGCTGGTTCTTGTGCATGTACAACCGGGGTGCTATCTCCACCAAGAGGTAGTACTGTTTTATTTGAAGACCGTGTTTTTAGTCTGCTGGATACTGGCATCACCCGCTCCAATTCAAATGGCTGATAAACAGGAAACATAGTTGAATGTATAGACATTGTATGAGAGACAGATGCAATGGATAGTGTGGAAAAAAGAGGGCATGAAATAGTTGATATATATATTGTTTAACTAAAACGGATAGCATGAAATAATTTCACATATATGATGTCTATCTAAACTGGATAGCATAGCATAACATAATTCAAAGATATGATGAATAACTAAACAGGATCACATGACATAATTCATCTACATGTTATCTAAGTAATCAGGATCGCATCATTTAATTCACATATGTGATTTATATGCTAAACAGAGGGCATTCGATATGATGGTTGAACTAAGAACATGGTGTTGAATATTGTGTTTATGATGTCTAAACTATGCAATGCAAGAAACCGTATGCATGATATGAGCAGTATAACCATGCCAAGTTAGAGAATACACCTCAGTCGGGGAATAGGACTGGTCATCTGTCTCTGAATCCATCTCCGAGGAGCTATCGAGACCCAACAAGAGATCTGCTTCGACAGGTAGCACTGTCTGCTCTGAAGGCCTTGTTTTCACTCCAGATTTTTCCATCTCCCACCCAAATGGCTGATTCACAGGAAGAGTAGTTTAATGTACAAACATTGTCGACAAATGGAAATGTAATGAAGAAAAGGATGGGCAGGATAGCATTCAAATATATGATGCCTGGTTAAACAGGATGGCATTGCACATTTCACATATATTATGGCTGGCTAAAAGACATGAGACTACATAATTCCCATATATGATATAGAAACTAAACAGGTGGCATTACAGAACATGTCTAAACTAAGAAGATGACATATATGATGTCAAAAGTAGGCACTTCGAGGCAACATATGCATGATATGACTAACATCATCATGCCAAGGTAGAGCAAACACCTTGGGGGGTAAATAGGAGTGGTCAGCGGCGTCTGAATCCGCATCAGAATAGATATCTTCCTCTGGATTACAATCTGGAGAGGGTTGGGGAGGGTTTTCCATTGAACCCACCATGGAGCGATGTCTGCATGACATTGTATTGACGCGCAAAACCCTTATCTTTTTCTCTACATGTTCAGCATGACTATGTACAATATCTGACATGCATACGAAAAAAATATGGTGAGATTATGTAAGGAGAGCATGCAGAAATTTAGAGTGGTGGTAACAACCAGTGGATCGACGTTTTTTCGTTGAAATAAAATAGCCCTAATGGATTGATGTGAATGTATAGTAATAAGTGATGCAACAAGTGTACAACCTCTTTGTCGTAGTTGTGTTGACCTCAGCATCATTGGGTTGGTCACTGAAGCAGTTGAGGCAGAGGTGGCTATCGGAGGTGTGGAGGAAGATCTGAGTAATCTGTAGACGGCATCCAGGGCACTGCTCTGTTGTGATGGATCGTTCTGTCATTGGAGCAACTCTGGTGAGCCGTAAGATGTCAAGGCTGAAGCAGCACAAGATAAACATCGTCAATCTCAAGTTGGATTCTAATAGCATCTCCAATAGATGAAGTAAAATGGATGTAAAATTAACATCACCAAAAACCACATGACTACAACAGATGAGGTAAAAATTGTTGACTCTAAACTTAACTGTTGAAAATGAAATTTACTGTGGAATCTGAATGCTACTGTCAAAACTGAACGCAATGGTAGCAGAGAGGCACTTGACATGTAGTTTAGGGAGGGCCTGCGGTTCATCTTCAACCTGCAACCCCCTGAGCTGCCAGCCACCATCGGCCGAACCGCCGGCCCTAGCGCCGCCTCGCCGCCCCGAAACAACTCGCCACCGCCGCCCCGGCCAGCCCTCTAGGCCCCCCTCCCCCACCCTGAACCCTAAGATAGATAGTGGGGTACCTCTCCAGCGAGCCCCCATCCCCGCTGCGGGTGGTTCTTCCTTAACTTCGGCGAGCCCCCCCAACCCCTGAAAATCGACCGACCCAAAATTTGATTCGGTCAACTGAAGTGTGGCTTAATCGGAGCAGAGCAGCAGCACGAGCGAGGGGGAGAGCAGCAGTAGTAGCTGGGAGAGTGAGTGATCGAGCGAGAGCCGGAGTAGAAGCAGCAGATCCGGCTAGTATGAATGCCACCGCCGAAGGGGCCTCGCACTGGGGGAGAGCCGCCATGGAGATGTCGCTCGCGGCGCCGGCTTCAAGGTAGCCACTCCCTGGGGGTGCAGGATGGAGCACCGCGGGTGCCGGGAGGTCGAGTTAAGGAGAAGGTGCGATGCAATGAGTGTACAACCTCTTTGGTGGCACCGAGTAGGCCTCGGCTTCGTCCGAGGAGTCGGCGAGGATGTTGCGGTTTCGGTGGAGCAGGTTAAGGCGGCGCTGTGGGGATGGAGCAGCCGCGATAGACGAGGCGATCGTCGGAGCAGCTCCTTGGAGGTGGAGGACGGGGCGGCTGAACTGGCGGCACGGCAAGATGGACGACTGATCCTCATCCGGGGAGGTGGACGAGGGACATCGAGCTGTTGCGGTGGACGATGTCATCAGGGAAGAGGCTCCGGCTGGGCAGCGGTGACGTGGCGGATGGAGAAGGGTGGGGTTTCGCGGCTGGAGCGGAGAGGTTATGGCAGCCTGGGATTTTGAATGGCGAAAAGGGGGTGATGGGAGGGGGTGAAGCATGACTTAGGGACGCGCTTGTCCAAAATGGAGGGTGTTTTACAAAAGTACCCCCCATCGATTTGAACTAGCGGCCCTTTTGGCACAGGGTTAGACGGTGGATTTTGCGTGTCGGGGTTTGGCAGCTGGAGGGAGTTTTCGCACGCGTTGTAATTTCAGGATAGCAAGGCGCGGGTTGTGAAGGCGCCAGTTTTGGGAGCACGGTATCTGAATTTTCGGGATATAACAAGACGCGGGTTGAATTTTAGGGACAAGCCTAACATTTAGTAATATTGTACTTGTACGTACCAAATCAATTCGCACTTCCCTCAACCAAAAAGAAAATGAAAAAAATAAAACTATTCACACCACACAAAGAGAGAGTCTTGCCCCATTTTACTATAGAAATGCTATTCAAAGCTACTCCCTCCTTCCATCTATATAGGGCCTAATGCGTTTTTTGATGCTACCTTTGACCAAATATTAGAGCAATGATATATGACATGCAACTTACACAATGCACACCGTTAAATTCGTTTGTGAAAGGTTCTTTCAATGATATAATTTTCACATTGTGCATGTCATGTACTATTAATCTTGTCAATAGTCAAAGGCGGTCTTAAAATCCCATTACGCCCTATATAGATGGAAGGAGGGAGTATGAATCCATGTTATGTCCGATTAAAATTTTTTTGCTTGATGTATAATGCATGTAACCTACTCATACCAACATTTTACTGCATTCCAAATGTCTATGCTACCGCTGCAATTCGAACTAAATTTGAATTCGTTTCTCTATTTCAATAAGAATCTACAATCATGATTGTTGCCAACTTCAACCATCATAGTTTCCTTGCTATCCGCCAGATATAAATCGGACGGCCTATAATGCAAGATGGCAGGCACACCATCATCAACAACTCCATTTTTTTATAAGATTAGAGATAAAATATATTAAATGTAGTATAACATGGTCATAAGCACACCATGTGTATCACCGTTATATATATTCACACATGCGTCGGTTTGAAACACTATGATAAATTCTTCAAATATCCGGATTCTATTTTTATAATGAAGTATATATGATCTCTATTCTTCTTTTACACCCACACAACCCTCTTATATTTGTAGCTAGCGCTAACTTTCTCTTCTGTATGCACACGCCCGCATCCCTCTCACCCTCCCTCAGCATTCTCTAGCTCCATCGTGCAAATTCGTCTTTTCACTTTAGGTCGTTCACCCACGGTGTGTGTAGGCCCCCCAGCTCCTTCTTTACGGCACACATCGATCGATATGCCTCTCTAGCCGGGTGTGCCCAGCACAAACACAAGCTTCCCCTCTTCTCTTGTCACCCTCCATGCCTCACTCCCACCACTCTTTTCATCGTTCTCGTACTCGCACACTCCTCCCCACTCGATATAGTATGCCCCTCGTACCACCTCCTACATGCATCCCTCTCTCTCTATCCTTCTCCTCGTGCCTCATTTGCTTCTAACACACACATGCATGTATACCGATCGATCTCCCAACATATACCTAGATCGACTTTAACTACCCCCCCTATCGATCGACGTACCTCACAAGTTATGTCTCTCCTTTCTCTAACAAAGGGCGGTTGATCTTCCTATGTAGTTACGTCTGCTTACCACAGCCACATAGTCCCCCCTCATCATTCGTGCATGCCTCCTGACCCGTCTCTCACACGCACGTGCACAGACAACAAGCAGTCATCTCCTATCTTATTGATATTGCGGACATGCCCTACATTTGTCTAGCAAGCCTATCCCACCATTTGTTAGAAGTAACTCCACTACCACCCCCTCCAACACTCTAGCTCTGTCTCTCTCCCAACCTTATTCCTCTCCTGCACATATGCATGGATGCCGATCGATCTCCCTTAATACATGAGGCAGATCGATCTCCTTAATACATGAGGTAGGCCTCTCTCCTCCTCCACACATATACCAGCCATTGCACCTCTATAGTTAATTGGGCCTCCCTCTTCCCCCACCACACACCGATAGTCGAGCACTACAGGTAGGTATCCATGCCACGAAGACAAACTGCACATGTCCCATCTCACGTTCCAGTAGGCCAGCCACTCTATATCTTTGACGTGGGCACACACAAATTCAATGGCACTCTTTATCGATCGCGCGCACACACACACATCATCCCTCTCTTAGATTCTATGGACACCTCAAGCCAATGATACCTCCACTCTCTTCTCGTGGATCGCCCCCACTATATATATGTTATATCCAAGACTCTATTTCACACACATTGCATATGTTACATTTTGTGATTGACCCCCCCCCAAAAAACCTCTCAAGAACCCACACACTATATCTCTCTAGGTTTGTATCTCTCTGACACAACCCCACGTAGGTGGTGTACGTATACAAGAAGAGAATAGGTGCACGGTGCATGTACTCACGCTTCGTGCCCAGCCACCCCATGCGGGTACATGGTGGAGCTCATTTCTTTACGAAATGGCATCCCACATGATAATTTGAACGTCTGTAGCGGTTGTTTACCTAGGGAGGTCGTGTACCACGCGTGCAAGAAACAAAGTCCGACTTGACACGTTGCCGTGTTATTTTTAAATAAAGTTATAGCGCTCAATGGCATGTACACAGAATATAAAACAATTTTTATGGAGAAAAAGGTAGTCCGCTCACTATATACAATGGAGCCTGCCTGCCTGGTTTGTCGCTCTTCAGAGTGTCTCACAAAAGGCTGTGGTGGCCTCTCTCTCTCTCTCTCTGTCTCACTTTTGGTCACTGATCCGGTCGCATCCCATCCGCCGGGGGAAAGGGAGTGCGGTGGCCTCTCTCTCTCTCTCACCGTTGGTCACTGATCCGGCGGCATCCCGTCCGCCCGGGGAAAGGGAGTGCGGTGGCCTCTCTCTCTCACCATTGGTCATTGATCCGGCCGCATCCCGCCCGCCGGGGGAAAGGGAGGAAGTGCATCGTTTCTCCATTCGACGGCGCCGAGGCAGCACGTCCCGATCTGCGGTACATGCCGTTCTCTCTGACCAAGCTCCGGCACGGCAGGGCCTACGCCACTAGCTCGTAGATTCCGGTCGCCGCCGCTCACCTATTTACATCCCGATGACCTCTAGGTATCCCCTCGCTGCATGTGGATCTTCCATAGTTCTTTGCCCAAAACGTAGCTCGTCCGGCGTACTTTCCATATTGCATTCTCATCCTCACACCGTTTTAGACAAACACAACCGTGTTGTTATCTTCCCTTAGGACAAGGAATATGCTTCTTTTTTGTCGTAGCATGTGTCATCAATTGTTATTGGCCAGTAATTGTTTCCTTTCTACCTCTTTTTTGCAAATAGGGCTATCCATTTCACCTCATTGTTATTGCGACCTTTTGGTGAACTGCACAAATCACTTTTTTCTTAAGAGTGTTTTGTGCAGTTGTACTAAAATGTCACACGGGCAACGTCTCTACATTTCAGTGCGACTGCGCAAAGGGAGATTGGTTTTGCTCTATCATCCTCATCCAAATCCGAGCCTAATCTTCTCCAACTAGTTAGTCTTAAGAGAGACTGCAAAGGTGACCGGCTTCTATTTGTGTGTTTATTGTTTCATCAACAGTCCTCTATTATCGTAATCACACTTAATATCTTTGGAACAGGGACGCTCAGCTCTATTTTAGTGGAACTGCACAAAATGATCGGAATGTTGCATGCTACAGACAGCTACCTTTTTCCCAACATGCCTTATTGATTTAGACAGAGCTGGGGGGACGTTGCTGCCAATGAAAGAATGGATCAATTCTAATTTAACACCTTCTCACAACTCTGTCTTCAGTTGTGATGTAATTATTAGCTCTGATCTGCTAATAATTGACATGCATTAGCAAGGAAGTTAGTTTTTTATTGTTTTCGAAAGAGCATCGATGGCAAGACATGCGAAACAAAAGCTGAAAGCTCACACCACTGTACAATTTCATGTCGCTGGAAAATTATTTGTATAGTACGTCAATTGTGTAAACAAATGATGGAAGCTTGATAGCATTGCCAGAAGCCTCTTCATCATCCGGGTCCATGTGCCATAAAAAAGAAAAAATCTACGGGACCAAGGCAACTAGCGATCGGCCTGAAAAATAGCATTGGTAGTTA
This sequence comes from Triticum monococcum, assembly GCA_034509565.1. Lineage (NCBI taxonomy): Eukaryota > Viridiplantae > Streptophyta > Magnoliopsida > Poales > Poaceae > Triticum > Triticum monococcum. The sequence goes on from CM067847.1 coordinate 707,897,206, forward strand.
TAGCACGACATCTATTACTAGAGGGAATAATGCGTACACACTTGCATGCAGTGCTTCCACCCCGGGTACACACATGCATGCACTTACTCCCCTCCGTAGTAGTACAGTACATGGAGAGAAAATTGTGGACTTGATTGCGGATACCACGCCCTAATTAATTGAGCATTAAACCAAGCGCATGTAAAGTCTCTCTGGTGGTGGAAATGCATTGAGAGAAATGCATCATAATGAAGCGAGCCCTGTAAACTGTGACGGAGGGAGGAGTAGTATGAAGGTGCAAAACCAAGTACGCGTATGGCCAGTCGGTCAATGCACCTCCTCTTGGCATATCACTGGCATGTGGGACAGGAGTGTGAGCAAACCGATCTCAATTGACGGCAAAGAGCCAACCCGCCGTTCCTTGAGAGAGACGAGGAGCAAGAACACACAGACGGGCTTGCACGGAGGCCAAGATATATTCGAGCATGGTTGTTTGATCGATATCATTCATTACATGTTGGGCTGCCATTTTCCGCCATTCTCCGGAACAAATGTGTACTTTATCAGAGATAAAAATAAGAGTACAAACGCTCCACCATGCGGTTCTAGTAGTAATACTTCTCATACTGCTGCGCTTGGCTCTTCGCCTCTTCATGGAGTCGAACAATGATGGTACTCCGCATGTTGGGCACTAAAGTGTCTGCCTTTGACAGCTGACACTGAATGGACTGATGCATGTCCACCGAGGTTAGGTTGCATTAGTCAAAAGGCGTAAGCGAGCTTCACCTTGCTCCAAGCTTCTCCCCGTTCTGCGAGTTGACAGGACACACCAAAAAGTAGTGCTAGTCCATACTCCCTCCTTTCCGGTTAATATGGCTTAATATTTTTTGCGGGTAAATGAGAGAGCTTTATTCATATATAAGCATTCTTAGGATGATAAGCCAAGACACTGGTCACTAGGAAGTGAGGTACCCCGCAAAAAAAGAAGTAGGAAGCAAGGTGTTTCATCAAGCCAGCTCTCAGCCACATTCAAAGTGCAGCAAGCACGGTTCGCACGAAGATGCGCCGAAAGGTTTGCTGACCTGTTTACATGCTGAATAACAAAAAAAGAGGAAATATTACCGAGCACTACTATTTGTAACAGGATATGAGCCAAAATTAAGCGAGAATTGTGGCGAGTGTTCCATGCAATCAACTTCCATTATCACATGCGAGAACCCTCGAAGAGAACCAAATGTGTTGAAGATTGCTTTATCACATTTAAAAATTATAATAAGAGTGCAGACGCTCCTCCATCTGGTTCCTAGTACTAGTACTAGTATAGGACGTACCTTTATAGACTATAGTAGTAGTACTAGTAAACTTTGCGCTTGGCTGTTCGCCTATTCGGGAAGTCGAACAATAATAGCACTAGTAGTATAGTGTATGCTTCTAGCAATCTGACACCGAATTAACTGTTGCAGGTCCACCGCCTGAGCGAGGGAGAGCTTGCATTAGTCAAAAGTTTCTCCTTGTCCTACGAGCCACCGCGTGCAAGCTTCTCCTGTCCTACAACCTTCTCCTTGTTCGGCAAGTTGACGGGACACAGAAAAGTAATGCTAGTCAATACTGCCTCCTCTCCGGTTAATATGGCTTAATTTCAAATGAGATAAATACACTGTCTGTCACCGTATATTTGTAAAAATATGGTCAGTGGACTTCATAATATGCTCATTGCGCTGAATATATATATTTTCCACTGTTTATACGGTCACTAGCTCACCCTGGCTGAGTATGTGGGTGCATGCACGTGTAGGTTGATCACTTGAGCGTGACTATGTGTCTTCCGTCGTGTGCTCGGACATGCATGCATTAGGGCGTCACGCGCGTTTTTGCGTCCATGTGTACGTGTGACTGTTGCATACACGTAGGGGGAGTACGTGTAGGGGCCACTAACGAGCAGTCAAATCACATAGTAAGTTAGTCGGAAGAAGCAACCATCATTTCACTCTTGAATGACACATACACAATATAAAATGGTTGATATGGAGAGAAAAAGAAAACCACTATATATACACTAGCAGGAGCCTAAGCTACAAGCCTGCTTGCTTAGGTTGCTCTCTTCGCAAGCATAGAATGACGGACCTGATCCTGCAGCTGGGGGAAGGGAACAGAGTTCTGCGTAGACGTGGTCGACATCGGCGAGGGAGAAAACCCACAGCCAGTGCGTCCCAATCGGGGGTCACCGCGGTATGGGCCAATGCCGCGTCCCAACCGCCCTTCTAGCTACAGCCCGACGTCCCAGGTAGTCCATCTTCCTTTTGGAGCCGGCTTGCTCCACTGCCGTAGCTCCATCTCCATGTCGATCTTTCTCTACTTCTACCGACTTCTACTTGTGATGAGTTTATGTCTCATGAGCTAGTGCCAGTACTATTATTCTAATCACACTTCTTCAATATCTTTGCCATCAGGGATGCTCGGGTCGATTTTAGTGGAACTGCACAAAAGCATCGTATGATCCGAGGGTGCCAGCCATCTTTCCTTCGACAGCTCTACCTGGCCAGGAAATTAAATCATGTTTAGGGTTTAGGGTTTAAGTCATAGTGACCCCATCATTAGTTTTTCTTTCGTACATGCTCTCACAACTTTTTTCTTTAGTTGTGAAGTAAATATTGGCTATGATCCGTGAATCGTTGAGATGCATCAGCATGCGTGTTAGTTTTCAATTGTATTTGATGGAATGTTGTAACGGGGCAACCTTGGAATAGGAATGAAAATGGAGTGGAAAGTTTCTGTTTTTTCGGAGAAAAAATGGACACAGAGAGAAACCAACGTGTCGTTTCATTGGATCACGCCATCGAGAAAAACCAACGTTTAAATCACGTTTGTCGTGTTTGTGTCTCACCCTCCTCCACGGCTCGACCCCACCGCAAACCGAGTATAAGATAACTTTCCCGCCTGCTTGTCGATGGATTGCGCCATGGAGTACTAGCAGAACTGGAAGAGATTGACGAGTTGGGGGAGGACAGCTAGCTATAGCACGGACACCCAAGAACTTTTTACATGCATGTTGTAGCCGGCTATTGCGACCTTTGAACGCGGAGCAGCCGATTGCACCCGGAAGTGGCGCGAGCGACACTCTCTCGGCCGGCGTGCCGCTTCAATGCCGGCGCCAATGAGAGGTCGCGTCTGCTCTGGCCGGGCATGAATGCGGCACTAACCGTTTCGGGCGGGAAGCACGCGCGGGTGATGAAGAGGGTTCGGGTTGGTTAGGACCGGCCGTGGCAGCGGTTCGGACGTGCGCAAACAAGAGATGATGTACGTTAGTATTGCTGTGTATATAATTAACAACGTAAATAATGTGCCAGTTGGACAAATATTATTGGAGATGGAGATGGAAATGGAATTTTATGTAAACACGGATATGCATGTCTATGTCTATGTGTGTGTGCGCGACGACTCTCGTGACCTATAAGCAGGGGCGTGTTTTTAATCGAGTTTTCTTTCTTGGTACATTAGAAAATCAGTTTGTCTAATTCACATCTAGATGTTGTTTAAGGATATCACATCTAGGCTCCCACAAGTATATAATGTAGCAACAAGAAACAAAAAAACTAGGAAAAAAATAGACCACAAACAGAGTGGACATCAACTTAGATGTGACATAACTATGTCACATCTAGATGTGTTCTAGACAGACCCTTAAAAAATTGTCCGCCAGTTTTTGTTTCTTTTTTCCGGGAACGCGCGTATTCTATTTAAAACCACTACTATGGAGATATTTTTTTACTCCATTATAGCCTCTTGTTTGATAGAGTTTCTCGCGTCTCGCTCTCTCACCCTCTCCATATCAAAACAAGATGACAGTGTCCACTCTATATCTGTCCTCACCGGTGGTCACAGATCTGGCTGAATCCCGTCCGCTGCAGGAGGTGAGGAGGTGCAGTGTTGACGTTGTCGCCGTCGGCGACGGAGGAAGCCGAGGCGCACCATCCTCTCGGAGCCGGCGCTGGCACGGACGAACATCCTCCGCGCCCTTGTTCGCTACCGTCGTGTGGGCAGATCCCGCCTGCCCGCCTAAACGACACCTCGCCCACCTGAGGTATAACTTCTTGTACTAGTCCAGCTCCCCAGGTCGCTGCATGCGGGTTTTCTTCTATGCGACTACTCCCCAGCTCCCCATGCATAGTAGCTAGGGTTCGTCGGCTGGTCCAACACCACCTACAAGTACTATTATAGAGGAAATGCCACTTGAAACGTTGTCCTGATTTATGCCTCGGTGGAGGTATACATGTTGCTTCGACAAAAAGTACATGGTGGTTGTGCGGTCATTGCCCATATGGTGGTAGTACAATCACTGGTTAAATGAAGAAATGCTTTTTTTCTCGGGTATCCTGGTTTAGTTCCCATCAAGATAATTATGATGCTTCTGGTGGTTGGTGTACTTTTCATTAATTATTATTGACAATTGAGATGTCGTTGCTAACAATTTTTTATATTTTTGGAAACAGCAATGCGTGTCTCCATACCCGGGCATGTCTTCCTCAATTTTAGTGGAACTGCACAAAATTGGATGGCCATTGTTGTTCCGCCTCACTGTCCTCTGCCACGTGGTTCTTCCTTCCTTGAGCTTGATTACTGAGAAGAAACATACCATAGTGAGGATTTGTCAAACTTCATAGGTGCCTCACCCAAACTTGATGCCAAATGGATGATGCATCACCACGATGACCTATCGATGCTCATGATTGCGCCTCATGGTTGCATCGGCTGGTGAAGCCGATCGATTTTCAAGGAAAAACAAGCTGTCTTCCATCATTGCTCTTTGCTTGTTACACACAAAGATGATATCCTTCGTTAGTTCACCTTGGTTGCATTGGAGACGCAATCGTCTTTCACGTTGGTGCAATTTTATCACACAATTGGCTATGAACCAAATGTTTCCTCGAAGAAGGATCGACGTTGGTACTAAGAGCATAAGTTTTGTATTGATTTCTAAGCCTTCTCACAACTTCGTCTCCAGCTCCCCTATAATTTTATTTGTCCAGCTATTAACTTTGATTTAAAAAATGGTGTGGACTAAAAACCCGGATGGATGTAGTAGCCCTCCATTTTTATTTACTCTGCATATTCGATTTGACTAAAGTCAAACTTTGTAATACTCTCAAACCTTTACGATAATTGAAATTAAAATTCTTTATTTGTACACACTCTCACACGTTTCCGATAATTTGGCGCATGTGTGGTTGTTCACTAAAGGAGGGTAGGGTACCACACGTGAAGGACAGGAAGTGCGACCAGGATGCGTGGGTGTGGATCGTTAGTTCATCCGAAGTAGTACTAGTTTTCTTCACTGTACTATATGGACGTAACTTCATTGACTTAGTGCACCTGCCTTTGGATTTATGACAGGTGGGCCCAAAATGTGGCTGGCTCACCTGTCATATAGCCAAAAGCAGGTGCAGTGAAGGCACCAGAGCTCAGTCCGTACTATAGTAGTATATATATAAGCGGGAGCCTCAGCACTTGTTCACTAGGGTTTGCACTCTCCATACGCTCGCCGCACTACATATATGTTACACGTTGGAGGCTCAGCGTTCATTTGCCAGGGTTTGCTATATTCACAGTCTCTCAGCCTCTCTTCACCAGATCTAAACAAGACTGCGTTGGCCTCATGTCTCTCTCTCTCCCCCTCACAGCTGGTGAAGGAGGTGTCCGTATCCCGTCGCACCGGGAAGGTGTAGGATCGAAAGTATGTCTAGAGGGGGGTGATTAGACTAGTTGACCAAATAAAAACTTAACCTTTTCCCACTTTTAGTTCTTGGCAGATTTTAGCTATTTTAGGACAAGTCAAGCAATCATCACACAATTCAAGCAAGCATGCAAAGAGTATATTGGCAGCGGAAAGTAAAGCGTGCTACTTGCAAGAATGTAAAGGGAAGGGTTTGGAAGATTCAAACGCAATTGGAGACACGGATGTTTTTCCCGTGGTTCGGATAGGTGGTGCTATCCTACATCCACGTTGATGGAGACTTCAACCCACGAAGGGTAATGGTTGCGCGAGCCCACGGAGGGCTCTACCCACGAAGGGTCCACGAAGAAACAACCTTGTCTATCCCACCATGGCCATCGCCCATGAAGGACTTGCCTCACTAGCGGTAGATCTTCACGAAGTAGGCGTTCTCCTTGCCCTTACAAACTCCTTGGTTGAACTCCACAATCTTGTCGGAGGCTCCCAAGTGACACCTAGCCAATCTAGGAGACACCACTCTCCAAGAAGTAACAAATGGTGTGTTGATGATGAACTCCTTGCTCTTGTGCTTCAAATGATAGTCTCCCCAACATTCAACTCTCGCTCATAGGATTTGGATCTGGTGGAAAGAAGATTTGAGTGGAAAGCAACTTGGGGAAGGCTAGAGATCAAGATTCATATGGTAGGAATGGAATATCTTGGTCTCAACACATGAGTAGGTGGTTCTCTCTCAGAACATATGAGTTGGAAGTGTAGATGTGTTCTGATGGCTCTCTCCACGAGTGAAGAGGAGGTGGAGGTGTATATATAGCCTCCACACAAAATCCAACCGTTACACACAATTTACCAATCTCGGTGGGACCGAATCAACAAACTCGGTCGGACCAAAAAGTAAACCTAGTGACCGTTAGAGATTTTCGGTAGGACCGACTGGATCAACTCGGTGGGACCGATGTGCTAGGGTTAGGGCACAACGTAATATCGGTGAGACCGATTACACAAACTCCGTGAGACCGATTTTGGTAATAATCTAACCAGAGAGTTGGTCAGGTAAACTCGGTGGGACCGATTTGCTCTTTCGGTGAGACCAAAAAGTTACAAAAAGGAAACACTGAATTTACATTGCAATCTCGGTGGGACCGATCTGCTCTTTCGGTGAGACCGAAAAGTTACGAAAGGGAAACAGAGAGTTTGCAATCCCATCTCGGTGAGACCGAGATCCCTATCAATAGAACCGAATTGCTAGGGTTTGGCAGTGGCTTATGACAAGTGAAACTCGGTGACGCCGGGTTGAAAGAATTGGTAGGGCCGAGTTTGGCTTAGGGTTTAGGTCATATGTGGATATGGGAAAGTAGTTGAGGGTTTTGGAGCATATCACTAAGCACATGAAGCAAGAGGCTCATTAAGCAACACCTCATCCCTCCTTGATAGTATTGGCTTTTCCTAAAGACTCAATGTGATCTTGGATCACTAAAATATAAAATGAAGAGTCTTGAGCTTTTGAGCTTGAGCCAATCCTTTGTCCTTAGCATTTTGGGGGTTCCACTTTCACCATCCATGCCATGCCAATCATTGAGCTTTCCTGAAATAATCATCTTAGAATAGCATTAGCTCAATGAGCTATATGTTGTTATGAATTACCAAAACCACCTAGGGATAGTTGCACTTTCAATCTCCCCCTTTTTGGTAATTGATGACAACATATAGATCAAAGCTTCGACAAATGATAATAAGAATGAATTACATCGTTGCTTTGAGAAGTATGTGATAACTAAGAGCACCCCCTAAATTTGTGCATATTTAAGATTTGCTTTGGACTGCAAATGCACAAAGAGTTAGAGTCATGGGTTACTCTTCCATGTCACATATAAGAATTAAATACATGCACTCATCACCAAGAAAAGTGAATGATCACATAAGATAGATATGATAATATCAAGCATGCATAAGTGTAGCTTATGATCAAACACATGATCATCAATGTCTCACAAGCATATCAAAGTATCTCAACCAAAAGCAAACAAAGTTTGAAAAAAACACCAAATAAAGCAAGAGAGAATAAAGGCAACACTCTCTCTCAAAGCCTATGATCTATACATTTTTCTCCCCCTTTGGCAACAAGTTACCAAAAAGTTCCTAGAAAATGCATAGTGCTAAATCGACACTCAGGCTTGATCTTCAGGTGGTGGTGGAGTCCGGATCACTCCAAGGAAGAAGGCTTCCGTAGACGTGGTTGGAGTTGGAGCTGAAGTAGATGCTAGAGCAGGTTGGGCTGGTGCTGCGCTGGAGCTGAGGCGGTTGCTCTTGTGTCAGGAACTGGCACTGCAGACGACCTCAGACCTCGTGGCACTCTGGCAGAGGCATCAATGGTTGTCTTCCCTTTCCTCTCATATGTCATCTTGGAGCTGCTCCACTATAGTCTGAATCTCTGTCACCTTGATATCCAAGTCATAGAACTTTTGTTCTACGATTCTCTCTAGGCTTGCCTGGTTCTGAGTTAGGGTAGCCAGTCCTTTCTCAATCCTCAGGGCGGATGCAATCAAGTAACTGAGCTGCTCTTGCTTGTTCTTCAAGAAGTACTCAGATGCCTCCTCTTGAGTTGGCATCTTGGCAGCTTTCTCCTTTATTGCCTTCTCCTTCTTGGGTTGTGCATGGGCTGAAGATGGTTCATCTTTGGTCATCACAACTTGGTTGTCCTCGAAAACTGGATAGATAGGAAAATGTTCCTTGTCTAACAAGTATGTGTCTGTGCCCATTCTTGAGTTAATCAACATCTGGATCTGAGGGGCATATCCACAGCTCCTCTTCTGATCTGCTGCAGTCCTCTTGATAGTCTCTACCATGAGGCTCATGACCTTGAATTTCTAAGGCACATCAAAGATATGTAGCAAGTTAATGGCATGACCTCTGATCATCCTGTGATCTCCAGACTTGGGCAACAAAGTGTGCCTAAGGATCCAGTTAATGGTTGGCAGCCCTGACAGAAGATAATGCACAGACCCAAACTTGAAAGTATCAAGTGCCTCGTTTGGAATTTCCTTGTACATATTGGACATAGAGTTATGATCCATCTTCTTCTTGGAATAGACATCCAAGTCATCTTCATTTTCCTCTAGGGCATTGATAAGCTGTGCCCACTCACCAATTGTTGATTGGTACCTCGTACCTTCAGACATCCAAACAATCCTCCCATCTGGATAAAAATGTGCTGTGGAGTAGAACTGCATGATAAGCTCCTCATTCCACTTTGTGAGCTTCTGCCCAACAAAGTCTGCTACTCCATATGCCTTGAAGTTGTCCTGCACTCCAGGGTAGTGCTCTTCATTCTCCTTGATATATTCCCAGTTGACCCATCTCATATCACATACAATGGGCTTCTTGTCAAGCAGCACTGTCTCATAGAAATCTTGTTGTTCCTTGGTGTGAAACCTGTAATCAAGAGCAGTTCTTCTCCTTGAAGCATATGGATCTGCTTCTCTCCACTTCCTCAGCCCTGAGTCTCTTCTGAGCTTCATGTCCTCAGCCACAGGATGAGCATCATTGTGGTCTGGGATCTTGGGTTTGGGTTTTCTGAGAACATGCTCTTCATCATTTTCTTCAGCAGCTTCAGGCACTGGGGCCTTGTTCTTCTCAGTTGCAGGTATGCTCCTCGTATTTCTCTTTGGGGCAGACTTGGGCTTGGAGGCAGCTTTGGGTGCTTCTTTGGGCTTGGATGCAGCAGCCCCTGTCCTGATAGCATCACCCATAAGCTTAGGTGCCTTAGGTGCTAGTGCAGCAACCTCTTCTTCTTCCTCTTCTTCCATGATGGAAGCCTTTCCAAGCACTCTGTCTACGGTCTTCTTGACTCTTTCCTTCCTTTTCTTTCCTTCAGCAACAACTGGCTCTATGGTTGCAGGCTTTTCAGGAATCTGAGTTGAAGCTCTGGCCTTTGGCGTAGGCTGCCTGCCTGCTGGCCTTTTGACCTTTAAGCCTGGCTTGGTGCTCTATCTTGAGCCATGCTCCTTTTTGAGTGCAACTCTCTTTGATGTGGCTTCCTCTTCCTCTGCCACATAATCTTCATCCTCAGAATCTGAAGTTCTCTTCTTCCTCTGTCTGGTGGCAGCTTTTGGCAAGTTGCTTGGGGTACTTCTGCTGCCATCATATGAAGAGCTCGAGGGACTAGTGCCCTCACTCATTTGCACTGGCTGCTTTGGCAAATTCTGGCTATCACTCTGATCAGACATGATGTAAAAGCTGACTGCTGACCCTATGAATTGTTTATAGATGAGGTAGAGTGGATGAGCTTCACAAAATGCAGAGATTTTTGGAAAAGAATGATTCAAAAACTTAGTTTTAGTTTCCCACAGAAAGCATTTCGGATCTACCGATTTTTAAACTCGGTGATACCGAAGCAGTTTTTGGAACCTAAACTAGTGAACTCGGTCAGACCGAGTCACAGTTCGGTGACACCGAGACTGCTAGGGTTTCACAAAGTTCCAAAATCGGTCACACTGATTAGTAATACTCGGTTAGACCGAGTCTCGCTTGTGCAATGGCATAAGCCAAATCGGTGGGACCGAGTTTTTCAACTCGGTGGGTCCGAGATGGTTTCGGCAGAAACCTAACCCTAAAATTTTCGAATCAAACCTAATCTACGAGTTCATTGACTGGATAGAAGTTTATCAAACGTGGCAAGAATCATTATGATCACAATGTGCTAGGAATCGGATTGGGGAATAGCACAAAGATCGAGTCCATACCCTAGTTCGGCGGAGACTCGCTACGGCGACAACGGCGGGGTTGATTCCCGTTGACGGCGACGGAGACCAGCGACTGGAGGCGGCTGGCGGCGAGGAGACGATCCGGAGACCACATTGGCAGAGCGAGCTATTGCGCGGGCGAAGGGGTTTGGAGAAATTTCCAAATTTTTGCCCGTGACTATATATAGCCCGACCTTGTCGGTGTGACCGAGTGGAACAACTCGGTGGCACTGAGATGCAAAACTGTATACAGTTGTTGCAACTCGGTGTGACCGAATGATTCAAATTGGTTGCACCGAGATCGAAAATTCAGATAAACTTAATGATCTCGGTAAGACCGAAAGTGGGGTATCGGTCAGACCGAGAATCACAAAGAGGTTTTGGAAGTTTAAGTCTATGACGAATCGGGGACTCCGAGTGCTCCTCACACAGAGTGGTTCGAATCTGACTTGATCAAGTTTTGTGATGTAGCATGAATAGAGTTTGAGACGAGAAAAGCATAGATAGCTAGAGGAGGTTCTTACGCATTCTTGTCCATCCACTTGGCAAAAGGAAATAAAACCAAACAATCAAAACAACAAGTGGATGTCCTCGAATGAGTAAAATATGCAACCAACATGCTCACACAATAAGATGGCAATTGAAATATGTGACAAAGCATGCACAACCAATTCTAGCATCTATCAAGCAATTTGCGATGACTAGGTCATCTATATATGAGTATATTGACTTAGGAGTCAAGTGAGAACACTTGATCATACATCATACTCATCGTTTAAGCTCAAGTGGGGTTACCACTTTTACATAAAGCATTGTTGTATTCACATCTTTAGAGTTGCTTTAGCTCAAGTCTTAGAGTAAAGCTCCCCCTAGATGTGATATTCCCCCTAAGAGGGATGAACTAACCTTGGGTTTTGTCGATGATGACTTCATGTAGATGTTGAAGATGTGGATGCTCAATGTTGATGTAGATCACTTGGAGCTATCCATTTGAGTGAATTGCACTTTCAATACCTACATGGGTTAGTCCCACAAGGAACAAACAAGGATATCCATAGACATAGAGTGATGCACACACAAGATGATGTCCATGAAAACTTTAGGTTACTTTGTCCCTTGTCTTACCAACAAGAGGTTTTGTGACTCCTTGAACTAGTGCAAGATGTGGAAGTTGATTGCACTTTTTCTTGCCAAAATGATAAGAGTGAAGTATGTTGGCGGAGTCACCCTCAAGAACTCTCTAGTTCTTCTACTTTTGGATCCACACCATCTTGATGGGAATCCTTGGAGTTGTAGTCGTACTTGATGAATTGGAACTTGAAGTGGTCTTGGGAATCCACTTGACTAAGGTCTTAGGAGCTTCTTCAAATGCATCAATTTCCTCTTGAAGCTTGTCCTTGCCTTTTTGCTTGTAGTCTTGTGGTGGAAGATCATCTTGAGCTTGTGTCCCCTTGAAGGAAGTATCATACTTCTCTTGTTGAGGAACACACTTTGTCTTGGGGTATTGATCTTCTTCCCACTCAACTCCATTGGCATTGAACTTTCGTTCAAAACCAACACCTTGATTCTTCCGGTGCATTCCTTGATTGCGCACAATTTCCTCGAACTGCTTACTCCCGGCAAGGCTTTTGTACACTCCTTTCTCTATAATTCCCTTCAATAAGCTATTTTCTTGCTCAAGTGTAGCTTGGCTAAGAGAATCATTAGTGGAATCAAGAGAACTACTAGAAGCAACAATATTGGATTTAGCATGATCATTGTTACTACTAGAGGAAGAATCTTTCTTGTTCTTGTTACTAGACTTGACTTGAGGCATGTAAGTGGATAAGAGTAAACGCTTGGCAATGTAAGAATAACTTTTCTTGCGGAGATCATCATTGATTGCCTTTAAAAACTCATGCTCTTGCTCAAGATTGAGCTTTTCAAAGCGTAACTTCTCATGAGCTCTTAAAAGTTCTCGATGATCTTCGAAGATAGTTTCATGAGCTAACTTAAGACTGTTTAGTTCTTTAGTTAGAGCCTCAATCTTCTCCTTATCATTGTCATTCGTTTTATCTTGATTAGCATGATTGATTGACGTTTCATCATAGTATTCATCACTAGAGTTGTCAACAAGTAAATCATCATCACCTAACAAGTCATCTTCATCACTATTAAAATCAACATACTCGGGGTGTATTACCTTAGGACCTTTGGCCATGAAGCATCTTCCAATTCCTTCATTTGGTGAGTGAAATATGTCGTAGGAGTTGGTTGACACAAGTGCTAGACCGGCAACACCTTCATCTTGAGTATATTCGGAATCGGAGTGATAACTTCTCTCGGAGTGGCTGTCGGAGTCGGAGCCGGATACCCATTCACCAACATGAGCTTGATGTCTTCGTTTTGTGTAGCTCCTTGATGATTTTTCCTTCCTTTCCGAATCCTTGCTTCTCCGTGAGTATCTTCGTTCATAACGATCATCTCTACTCCTTATCTCTCTTGGTGGTGATTCTTCTCTTTTGCTTCTTATTTTTGGAGAGTCTTCTCTTCTCTTGTAGGGAGCCGTACACTCATTGGAATAGTGTCCAGGTCTTCCACAATTGTAGCAGTTTCGCTCTCGACTAGAAGATCTGTTGTCATTGTAGGACCTTGACTTGGAGCTTCTATCTTTGCTTCTACTCTTGTAGAACTTGTTCAAGTTCTTCACCATTAAGCTCAATTCTTCATTGAAGTTTTGTTTCTCACTTGATGATGTAGGGGCTTCACATGAGGCTTTGTAGGCACCACTAGATTTGTTGTGAAGTTCCTCTTTATCCTTAAGTGACATCTCATGAGCAACAATTCTTCCAATTACCTCCATTGGCTTGAGATCTTTGTAATTGGGCATCATTTGGATCAATGTGCACACGGTATCATATTTTCCATCCAAGGCTCTTAGAATCTTCTTGATGATGAATCTATCGGTCATCTCTTCACGTCCTAAGCCGGCAATCTCATTTGTGATGAGAGAAAGCCTAGAGTACTTTTCAGTGACACCTTCACCATCCTTCATTTTGAACTTGTCAAGTTGACTTTGAAGCACATCCAATTTGGATTCCTTGACGGAGTCGGTACCTTCATGCATATCAATCAAAGTGTCCCAAATTTCCTTTGCATTCTCAAGACGGCTTATTTTGTTGAATTCTTCGGGGCACAATCCGTTGAAGAGAATATCACAAGCTTGAGCATTGTATTGCAACATCTTCAACTCATCCGCGGTAGCTTCACGGTTTGGTTCTCTCCCATCAAAGAACTAACCTTGCAAACCAACACACACAATAGCCAAAACGGTGGGGTTATGTCCAAGAATATGCATTTTCATTTTATGCTTCCAACTATTAAAATTAGTACCATCAAAGTAAGGACCTCTACGGTGATAATTTCCCTCGCTAGACGCCATACTCTCCTAGGTTGTGAAACCAAGGCTATGACCACCAAAACCTATGGAAATCAAAGCAAATGGAGACCAAAGCTCTGATACCACTTGTAGGATCGAAAGTATGTCTAGAGGGGCGGTGATTAGACTACTTGACCAAATAAAAACTTAACCTTTTCCCAATTTTAGTTCTTGGCAGATTTTAGCTATTTTAGGACAAGTCAAGCAATCATCACACAATTCAAGCAAGCATGCAAAGAGTATATTGGCAATGGAAAGTAAAGCATGCTACTTGCAAGAATGTAAAGGGAAGGGTTTGGAAGATTCAAACGCAATTGGAGACACGGATGTTTTTCCCGTGGTTCGGATAGGTTGTGCTATCCTACATCCACGTTGATGGAGACTTCAACCCACGAAGAGTAACGGTTGCACGAGTCCACGGAGGGCTCCACCCATGAAGGGTCCATGAAGAAGCAACCTTGTCTATCACACCATGGCCATCGCTGATGAAGGACATGCCTCACTAGCGGTAGATCTTCACGAAGTAGGCGATCTCCTTGCCCTTACAAGCTCCTTGGTTCAACTCCACAATCTTGTCGGAGGCTCCCAAGTGATACCTAGCCAATCTAGGAGACACCACTCTCCAAGAAGTAACAAATGGTGTGTTGATGATGAACTCCTTGCTCTTGTGCTTCAAATGATAGTCTCCCCAACACTCAACTCTCTCTCATAGGATTTGGATCTGGTGGAAAGTAGATTTGAGTGGAAAGCAACTTGGGGAAGGCTAGAGATCAAGATTCATATGGTAGGAATGGAATATCTTGGTCTCAACACATGAGTAGGTGGTTCTCTCTCAGAACATATGAGTTGGAAGTGTAGATGTGTTCTGATGGCTCTCTCCACGAGTGAAGAGGAGGTGGAGGGGTATATATAGCCTCCACAAAAAATCCAACCGTTACACGCAATTTACCAATCTCGGTGGGACCGAATCAACAAACTCGGTCAGACCGAAAAGTAAACCTAGTGACCATTAGAGATTTTCGGTGGGACCGACTGGATCAACTCGGTGGGACCGATGTGCTAGGGTTAGGGCATAACGTAACCTCGGTCAGACCGATTACACAAACTCGGTGAGACCGATTTTGGTAATAATCTAACCAGAGAGTTGGTCAGGTAAACTCGGTGGGACCGATTTGCTCTTTCGGTGAGACCGAAAAGTTACAAAAAGGAAACACTGAATTTACATTGCAATCTCGGTGGGACCGATCCACTCTTTCGGTGAGACCGAAAAGTTATGAAAGGGAAACAGAGAGTTTGCAATCCCATCTCGGTGAGACCGAGATCCCTATCGGTAGAACAGAATTGCTAGGGTTTGGCAGTGGTTTATGACAAGTGAAACTCGGTGATGCCGGGTTGAAAGAATCGGTAGGGCCGAGTTTGGCTTAGGGTTTAGGTCATATGTGGATATGGGAAAGTAGTTGAGGGTTTTGGAGCATATCACTAAGCACATGAAGCAAGAGGCTCATTAAGCAACACCTCATCCCTCCTTGATAGTATTGGCTTTTCCTAAAGACTCAATGTGATCTTGGATCACTAAAATATAAAATGAAGAGTCTTGAGCTTTTGAGCTTGAGCCAATCCTTTGTCCCTAGCATTTTAAGGGTTCCACTTTCACCATCCATGCCATGCCAATCATTGAGCTTTCCTGAAATAATCATCTTGGAATAGCATTAGCTCAATGAGATATATGTTGTTATGAATTACCAAAACCACCTAGGGATAGTTGCACTTTCAGAAGGGGATGAGGTGCAGCATTCACTCTATCGCCTTCAGCGAGGGAGGCAATCCACTGCCAACTGTGCTGTTCTCTTTCACCCAGCGCCTGTGTGGGAGGTCCATCGACCCCTTCTTCGTCGCTGTCGTACGTAGTGTGGGCAGATCCGGCCTCCCGCCGCATGCCTTGCCACATCCCGATGACTCTAAGGTATAAGTTTCTTTGAAACCGTCGTTGCTCTAGCTGCATGTGGATCTTTTTCGATCTGTAGTCGAATCTAGGTCTTAGTTCAAAGAGGAAAGAAAGGTGCGGTTGGCTGGAGCAAGAATCTAGGACATGGTTCAATGAGGAAAGGAGGGGCGGAAAGTAGTATAGACTGGCTATCCAGCCGCTTTGTTGGTCGAAAAGGGAAAAAGGGGGTAACCCATTACACACATCTATAAGGAACCGATCTCTTTGTTGAAAAGGGAAAGAAACTGGGGGGGGGGGGGTCGGGTAGTTTGTGCAGTACTAGATTTGCTGCCCTTACATAGGAAGAAGGTTCAAAGAGAACAAATATGGGACCAACGCATATATGCTGCTTGGCTACATACTCTGCATTACCCACTTATACGTGTGGACGCACATGGTGCTGGCATGTCCCATACAACTATTTTGCTGTTGTTAATCTAAGAATCCCACCGGAAAATTGAAGCAATGCCACTGTTAAAAGTAAATTACAATTTTTAACGAATGTTGTTTCAAGAGAATGTCTCTGTTAATATGAATCAATGCAACCGTTTTAGAAATGCTACTATCCTACTTTGTTTTCCATCCATGATAAGTTAGATGCTTCTTTCTGTCACTGTTTGTTTCATCCTCCTTTATCGGCAAGTAATTGTTTCCTTTTTTGCCTCTGTTAAAACAGGGGTATTGATTCAACTTGTTGCTATTGCGACATTTTGCTTCGCTACTCGAAACACTTACGTTTTAAGAGTGTTTTGTGCAGTTCAACTTGAATGTCACACCGGTGACTTTGCTTAATTTTGGTGGAACTGCACAAAAGGAGATCGAAATTTGTTTCCAGTCTTCATGGTGAGTTGTTTCAAATCTTGGTCTCAACCACATGATGTGCAGTGTGCTTTGAGATGTTGTGCTACTTGTTTCAGTACTATTTTAAATAAATGTTGAATTGAAGCTATTCAATTGCTGTCTTTTCCCATTAAGTAGGGAACAAAAATGGGACCAACCCAGACATGACGCTTGTTGCTTTGTTACAACAAATTCAGCATCACCCCCTTTATAAGCCAGTAATTGATGCCACTCTTAGAATTGACTACCGAATCTTATTTCAAAACTGCAACACTTGTTAGGGATTGGCGGGATTACCATTTTTGTGGCCGCATGTTTCATCCTCCTTTATTAGCCAGTAACTGATTCCTTTTTTGCCTCTGTTTACACAGGGATATCTATTCAACTTGTTGCTATTGCGACATTTTGCTTCTCTACGTGAAACACTTTGCTTGATTTCAGTGCAACTACACAAAATGAGATTGGATTTCCTACTCATGTTGGCAGATTCGTATTTTATCTTGTCCGTCTCATGAAAGGTCAGTACAGGCCTTCATCCACATGATTGTGTAGTGTGCTTTGAGATGTTGTGCTACTTGTATTGGTACTGTTTTAAATAAATGTTGAATTGAAGCTATTGTATTGCTGTCTTTTCCCATTAAGTAGTGAACAAAAATGGGACCGACCCAGACATGATGTTTGTTGCTTTGTTACAACAAACTCTACATCACCCCTTTGTAAGAAGATGGAAGCACATACTATTGTTGCGCCCACTCTCCCCTGGAACTGTTTATGCTTTTTGTTAATCTAATGCCGCTGGTAAAATTAAGCAATGCCACTCTCGGAATTAATTAACTACTGAATCTTAGTTCAAAACGGCAACACTTGTTAGGAATGGTACTATCCTGCTTTGTAGTTCTTTCTACATGTTTAACCAAGGTATTGTTAAGATAATGTCTCTGTTAAAATGAATCAGTTGCATTGTTTTAGGAATGGTACTTTTCTGCTTTGTCGTTCTTTATACATGTTGAAACAAGGCATTGTTAAGACAATGTCTTAGTCAATATGAATGAATCACCCTGATGGAGAATTGCTACTCTCCTTCTTTGTTTCCCATTAAGATAAAGTAGATCAGTAGATGCTTTTCTTCTAGGAGTACAAGTCATCAACCATTATTTCTCAGTAATTGTTTCCCTTATACCTATTGTTGCTTACAGGGATATCAAAATTAAACCTCGGTTTTATTCCAACTTCGATTTTAGTTGAACTGCACAAAAGGAGCCAATGTGTAAGGCAAACTGCTGCATTACTGGGTCCAGTTGGTTGTTCCACTTTGCAGAAAGAAGCAATCACTGTTTGTGCTACATTATAGAAGGAATGACCGAGAAGCTTTACAAAGTATTATTAGACATCGGTGACATGACTAGTCTGTAGAGACCATTGGCAATTTAATAACACATGGAGTGCCCTGGGCAAAAAGTGCCCAAACAAGTACAAGAAGCTACGACAGGACTCCATGATCATAGGTGTCGGTGTCAAAACTGGCGGATCTCAGGTAGGGGGTCCCGAACTGTGCGTCTAAGGTGGATGGTAACAGGAGGCAGGGGACACGATGTTTTACCCAGGTTCGAGCCCTCTTGATGGAGGTAAAACCCTACGTCCTGCTTGATTATTCTTGATAATATGAGTAGTACAAGAGTTGATCTACCACGAGATCAGAGAGGCTAAACCCTAGAAGCTAGCCTATGGTATGATTGTGTGTTGTCCTACGGACTAAAACCCTCCGGTTTATATGGACACCGGAGGGGGCTAGGGTTACACGGAGTCGGTTACAAGGAAGGAGATCTACATATCCGTATTGCCAAGCTTGCCTTCCACGCCAAGGAGAGTCCCATCCGGACACTGGACGAAGTCTTCAATCTTGTATTTTCATAGTCCAAAAGTCCGGCCAAAGGATATAATCCGGCTGTCCGGATACCCCCTAATCCAGGACTCCCTCATTAGCCCCTGAACCAAGATTCAATGACGATGAGTCCGGCGTGCAGATTGTCTTCGGCATTGCAAGGCGGGTTCCTCCTCCGAATACTTCATAGATGATTTTGAACACGAGGATCATGTCCGGCACTGCAAAATAAGTTCCACATATCACCGTAGAGGGAATAATATTTCCACAAGTCTAATCTGCCGACGTTCCCCGTAGTGTGACATTACACCACAACCAGGTCTTTATTCGAATCGTTTTTCATAACCTGTCTCAGCGTGTTTCGCGAGGCGGTTTCCTTGGCACATCTTGTCGAAGCAGAGATCGTGTCCCCTTATTACGGGATTCCCATTAATACGGACGTGGGTAACCCAACCGCGCCATCAATTACGGTGCTTGGGGGATAAGCAAGTTTTACCAGGCTGGTGGGGGCGCATAGTTTTGTCCGCCCTTATAAAGGGATAAGGTCTCACCTTTTTCTGCCCATGCCTTCTTCCTCCTTGCTCATCCATTCTCGCGCACTCAAGCTCCAGTGCCCAAGTCCACATCCTTCTCCTCAACTCTCTCCAAACATGTCCGAAGCGGGAGGCAAGTGGATGGCCTCCTCCGTCACGGAGGGACACATAAAAAACTACGTGGAGCCGGATACTTAGCCGCGGATATCGCGCACCGGCTGCCAGCCGCGGGGCAGATCGTCCCTACCCCGGAACCTCACGAAAGGGTGGTTTTCCTCCCCCACTTCGTCCGTGGACCGGGGTTTCCCCTCCATCCATTCGTCCGCGGCCTTATGTTCTATTATGGGCTGGACTTTCATGATCTGGCCCCTAATTTCATCCTCAACATTTCGGCATTCATCGTCGTGTGCGAGGCCTTTCTCCGCATCCGGCCCCACTTCGGCCTATTGCTGAAGACCTTCAATATCAAGCTGTAGGTAGTAGGCGGCCAACAAGTGGAATGCGGCGGAGCCATGGTGGGCAAGATGCCCAACGTTACATGGCTCGAGGGCTCCTTCGTGGAGACCATAAAGGGGTGGCAATCGAGGTGGTTCTACATCACCAAGCCACGCGACACCAACTGGGTGGCGGCCCCCGAGTTTCGATCCGGAACCCCCACGTGGCTCACTTCCTGGAAGGAGAAGGGCTTGTCTTGGGGCTCATCGGTGAAGCGGGACGGACTCCAGAAGTGTATCCAGAACATGACAAGCAAGAAACTTAAGCTTTTCAACATAGTCCAGGTCATGCTCTTCCGCCGGATCCTCCTGTGTCAACAACGGGCTTTCAACTTATGGGAGTTCGACCCGGCCCAGCACTAGACTCTGCACGAGCTCTTCAACACGACGCATAAGGACGTCTAGAAGGTGCTGTTCAAAGGCGCCGAGGTCCCCCCTTCTCTTACTGAGGACCGTGGGCTAAGCGTGAAGCGCCCTGCGAATCCGATATGCTCTATACACCGGGTAGGGTATTTATTTCCCATAGCTTAACCATGTGCGGGGTCTGAGCTCCCATGCCTTTGATAGGACTGGGTGGAGACATCGGAGCAGATTAACTATCCGACCCCTCTGCCCGAAGACCCTGCAGTCGCTCTCCTGACGGAGATGCGGACTCCGGCTCCTTATGAGGTGCCGGAGAAGACCAAGAAGAAGGCTACGGGAACCCGAAAGAGTTCCCGACGCCAGGTGGTATCGGACACATCATCCGATAACTCCGAGACGCACTCCTCCCGTCAAAACGAGGAGAAGGAAGATGAAGATTCTCCCCCTCCAGCCGGGGGAGACAAGAAAAGGAAGGCTGCCCCAACCGGGGAGGCCAAAGGGTCCAAGAAGGGAAGGACTCTCCTTCCAGACTGCTCCACCACCGCCGCCGACAGTGAAGACGAGTGGCTCCTTAGGGCCAAGCCCCTGGCGAAGTCGTAAGTATTCGGATTCTAGAGTAACTCATAGCATACTTTTGTTGCACTACTTCTCCTAAGGTCGAATATGATTATGCAGTCCGCCCCAAGCCCGTGTCGACGTATCCTCGTCGGGCGGTTCCATGGACTCGTCGGACATGAATAGTGATGCACTTCCAACCGCCCCCTCTCCTTGCCCTACGGACAATGCTGAGGTATTGTCTGAAGGGGCACCGAGCCGGGGGGAGATAGTCCCGGAGGCGCCTCAAGGCGATCTTCCGGACTCCAGGAGAAAAGGGAGCAAGGCTCCCAGGGGCTCGAAGTTTGGCCCTCAGCCGCACACCGCGCCAGAACCTCCAGTGGTTCCGGACTCGGGCATGCGGCCCCCTTCCAAGAGGGGAAAGCCGTCCGTGCCGGTGACCTCTGTCCATCTAGAGGCACCGAACGACCTGCTGGGAGCGCTTCGCGGCGCTTCCATCGACGAAGAGCACCGCACTATTATGAGTGCGGTGATCAAGAAGGTTCAGTCCGCCAAGATCGGACTGACTGAAGCCTGTGCCAGCCTTCTAAGAGGCTTTGAGGTAAGTATTTTAAATATAGGAAAATATTACCGCATAGACAGTAGCCCCTAATGCTCTGTTTGGTGTTCACAAAGAAAAGCCTAATAGAGGATCAAATAATATCTGGAGGAGTCTAATATAAGTATGTCTGTATGCGTATGCGGGCTTCGCCGCTGACCTCTGCCGCACTGACTGTGGAGGTCGCCGCACTGAAGCAGAACCTCGAGCGGTCCGAGAAAGAGCTCGGCCTTGCCAAGAGGCAGCTCGAGGAGAAAAAAGGTAAGTAATACCTTGTCTATATAAAAAGAAAATGTGGTTGCGAAATGACAGGATCATCATGAATGTGCCAGGGGCCACGACCGAAGTGGCAACCGTGAAGCAAGCGTTGTCCGAGGCCGAAAACAAAGCGGCCAAGGAGCGCACCGAGTGGGAGAAACAAGAGGCACGGGTGGGCGAGGTGCAGCAAGAGCTCCTGGCTCTCGTGAAGAAACACGAGACTTTGGAGCTTGACTCGATGACGCGAGAGTTTGAGCTTGCTGCGGCCCTCGAGAGCACAAAGCATGCCAAGGCTGAAGCCCAAAAGGCCCTCCAGGAAATTGAGGCGATGAGGAAGATAGTGGCAGGTAAGGCATTCAGTATGCAAAGCAAGCATGTGAAAGTAAATTACTTGTTACTTACCCAAGTCCGGAGCTCTCCAGGAGCATTCGCGGATTTGCCCCGCAGCGTGCCAGATGCCGCGAAATATTACCATGCCAAGGAGGGAAGCTCGATGGAGAAGTTGTTCTGGTCTCAGTATACTGGGACCGAACACCCGATGCCTATGAGCGACCAGCTGAAGCAACTTGTCGAGCTACACAAGGCGGCCGAACAGGCCATGAGGGCCCTTATGGTCTGGATGTGGCCTGGCGACTCCCTTCCCAAGAGCTACTTCGGCCTGGTGAGGCGGCTTGTGGACGCCTGCCCCCGGCTGGAAGTCATCAAGTGGTCCGTCTACATTGAAGGTCCCCGCCGGGCTTTTGCCTATGTGAAGGTGCACTGGGCCAAGATGGACGCTGAGAAGCTGGCGTAGGAGGGGCCGCCGCAGGGCAAGGAGGATCGCCACCCCGAAATGTATTATGAGGGTGTCCTGAGGGGTTCCCGTCTTGTGGCGGACGAGTGTGCGAAGGATATAATTTTTGAATGAACTTGCTCGTGTGATCTTGTATTATGAAAACTTGTTCACATGCGCTATGCAACGCTTGTTTGAATTTAAAATATTACCTTCTGTGCGGATGTTTATTATATCTGAGAGATGTCCAGTCGTTGGCTTCTGCCCCCATGCCCTGAGTGCTGGGGTGTTCGGGATAAATCTGAGCACTCTTTTTCCCATTGTTGGGTCCTTCGAGGGAGGTGCTCAGCACAACGAACAAGGCAATCGGACTATAATGCTTTATCACTCTCACTTAGCCATAGATGTCTACAATTTTAAATTTTGGCGAAGCCCCTAGTATTCGGAAGGCCCAATTGGGGGCGCTATACATGCCTTAAGCCGGACAAAGACGACCCCTCGCTCTAAGCAGCATAAGTCTTTAGGGACTCGAGACCTCTCGAGCAGCGACCAGCTCTTGCATTATCATGAAAGTCAGCTTTAGCTTTCTCTACTGATGTGCTTGCCCAAATGAACCGGGGCACAGTCATAGTAGTTCTCCCAGTGCTACCTTAGCCGATATAGAGAAACGTAAGGTACCAAAACATGGGAGCCGGGCAAACCCAACTACTGACCCAAGACATGATTCGGAGTTGATGCATATAATGCTATAAGTTCAGGGTGCCGCACTATTGAAAGTGTTCGGACTTCTCATGCCGTATTATGGGGTACGCTTAAGCGCCTGGCATATTGGCCGTACCAAAGTGTACGGGTGCTGAATGTTGTGAATGAACATATAAAGAGTAGAGAATGCGGTAATAGTCTAGTGCTATGCATTGTTTATTCAAAAAGGTGCGTCGAAGCAGAATGATACAAGTAGTGCGATAAGCAAAAAGTAGGACTATTTGACATGTCCCCTGCAAGGGCAACCTAAGGAATGGTATTTAAAGAAAGTATTTCACTCGTTATCAGAGACCACCTCGGAGTTCCGTGGTGCGACGTAGCTTTCTGCCTCCTTGGTTGTTGCATCATGTGTCCGGCAATCGTACTGCCGGACGGGGTTTCCAAATATTAAAGTCCTGAAAGAAAGAAAAATAACAAAGCGGGAAGCCCCTAGTGCGGTTGAGCCGCGTCTTGGGGCGTGCCGTAGTCATGCCCCCCTCCCCACCTGCGCCCATGGTATTTTCAATGTGTAATTATGTACGCGTGGCACAGATTTCGCCGTTTGGCTGGTACTGGGGTGGGGGCCGCATTGCTATGTGAGCTCGAAACGTGCCAGCCGGTCTTGTTGCCAATTACTCCGGGTGCGCTTGGAGGTGTCTGGGTCTTTAATTGCTGAACTGGTGGATTGCCTTAAGAGGCTGCTTTGCGCTTCTGCTGCGAGGGCCGAAGTGTGCTCCTCCGTGCGGAGAGAATGCTCTGTGTTTCCATTGACTGTGATGACCCCCCGAGGTCTTGGCATCTTGAGCTTGAGATATGCATAGTGTCGTATCTCATTGAATCTCGCAAATGCGGTTCGCCCAAGCAGTGCATGATAGCCGCTGCAGAACGGGACTATATCGAAGATTAACTCCTCGCTTCAGAAGTTATCCGGGGATCTGAAGACCACTTCCAGTGTGACTGAGCCTGTGCAATGGGCCTCTACACCTGGTATGACGCCTTTGAAGGTCGTTTTTGTGGGTTTGATCCTTGAGGGGTCTATACCCATTTTGCGCATTGTGTCCTGATAAAGCTGGTTCAGGCTGCTGCCGCCATCCATAAGAACTCGAGTGAGGTGAAATCCGTCGATGATTGGGTCTAGGACCAGTCCGGCGAATCCCCCATTATGGATGCTAGCGGGATGGCCCCTGCGATCGAAGGTGATCGGACAGGAGGACCATGGGTTGAACTTTGGTGCGACTGGCTCCAACACATATACATCCCTTAACGCATGCTTCCGCTCCCTCTTGGGGATGTGGGTTGCGTATATCATGTTCACCGTCCGCACTTGTGGGGGGAACCTCTTCTGCCCTCCGCTGTTCGGCTGCCGGGGCTCCTCCTCGTCATCGCTATGTAGCCCCTTATCTTTGTTTTCGGTGTTTAACTTGTCGGCCTGCTTGAACACCCAACATTCCCTGTTGGTGTGGTTGGCTGGCTTGTCGGGGGTGCCATGTATTTGCCATGAGCGATCGAGTATACGGTCCAATCTGGACGGGCCCGGAGTGCTTCTTTTGAATCTCTTTTTCCGCTGACCGGGTTTAGAGCCTCTGAATCCGGCATTGAGTGTTGTATCCTCGGTATTGTCGCTTTTGATGCGGCACTTATGTTTGTTGCGACGTGACATGCCATTGCTATCGTTGGTATCTGAAGTACCGTGGTTCTTTGATATTTTATTGCTGCGAGCCAGCCAGCTGTCTTCTCCCGCGCAAAAGTGGGTCATGAGTGTCATGAGGGCTGCCATAGATTTCTGCTTTTCCTGGCCAAGGTGCCGGCCGAGCCACACGTCGCGGATGTTGTGCTTAAAAGCTACTAGGGCCTCTGCATCTGGACAGTCGACGATTTGATTTTTCTTTGTCAGGAACCGTGTCCAGAATTGCCTGGCCGATTCCTCTCGCTGCTAAATTATGTGGCTCAAATCATCGGCATCTGGTGGTCGCACATAAGTGCCCTGGAAGTTGTCGAGGAATGCGGCTTCCAGATCTTCCCAACAGCCAATGGATTCTGCTGGCAGACTGTTGAGCCAATGCTGAGCTGGTCCTTTGAGCTTGAGTGGGAGGTATTTGATGGTGTGTAGATCGTCACCGCGGGCCATGTGGATGTGCAGGAGGAAGTCCTCGATCCATACCGCATGATCTGTTGTGCCGTCGTATGATTCGATATTTACAGGTTTGAAACCCTCTGGGATTTGGTGATCCATTCACTACAAAAAATACACTTCTGTGATGATACGTGTTTTTCACAGTAGGTCGCGATTTTTGTCATGCATGTACATCCATGACAAATTTATGACAGAATCAAGATAGTCATACATGTGCTGTCATAGAAGTGTTCCATGCCATTACCAAAATTATCATCATGGAAGTGCCCACTTCCATGACGATAAATCGCGTGTCACAGAAGTGATTTCATCAAGGGTGACCGACATGTGGCATCCACCGTAACGGAATGTCGTTAAGCTATCGGGTCGGGTTTTGGATCCTATAACCCGTTAACAACCCCGACCAATGGGGATTTTTCACGTGTAAAATCATTGGCTAGAGGAAACATGTGTCGGCTCATCGTCGGGACAGATGGCATCCACTCATTGGACAGAAGGCGCCTATGATACGTTGACACATGGCATGGCCCAACAGAGGACCATTCCTGTGAAAAGGCCGGCCCATTTGACATGGTCAAAAAGTGGCGGGCCGGCCCATGGAAAGCCTGTTAATGGCCTGTTCGCATTTAGCCCATTTACAGCCTGCTAACCCAAGGCCCGTTACGCCCTATCCGAAATAGGCCTAGTAGCGTCATCTGGGCCATCCAATATGATTCCAGCCCGTTTTCACTTTTGGCCCATGTATGTCTATGATGTATTTCGGCCCATATGAGGCCCTATGTAACTCTTGGCCTATTAACGGCCCGTGGTGAAACTGGCCCGTAATGAACAGTGTATCACTTTACACCCATTAACGGCCCGTGGTGAAACTGGGCCGTAATGAACAGTGTATCACATTATACCCATTAATGGCCCGTTATTCCGTTGGGTCGTCTCCAGCCCATGTTATCTTTCAGCCTTCTTAGAGCCCATTTATTCTTGGGCTCATTTCCAGCACTCGTTTACTTACGGCCCGTTACTGTCATTTTCTGCTTGTGGGCAAAATTCAGCCTGTGGTTACAGTCGGCCAGTTTGTGGTCCGCTAATACGTTGGGCCGTTTTCATAGCGTCATCAAATACGGCCTATTAACGAAGGCCCGTTATGGTCGGCCCATGAACGGACGATTCCAACTCTAGCCCGTTTATGGCCAGAATGCGGTCTGTTTGGCCCGTATAAGGCTCATTGATGATACGGCCCGTATAAGGCCCATTGATGATACGGCCCGTAGAAGTCCCATTGTTTCTACGGCCCATAGAAGGCCCATTGTTTCTACGGCCCGTAGAAGGCCCACTGTTTCTACGGCCCGTAGAAGGCCCACTGCTTATACAGCCCGTAGAAGGCCCACTGTTTCTACGGCCCATAGGAGGCCCAGTGTCACTACAGTAAATATTAGCCCATGGTTATTGTGGCCTAGTTTTAAAAAATAGGTTATTGCAGCCACTAGCAAACCGCAGAAAAAGAACTGCACTGACTACAAGCAAACAAATAAACAAGACAACAAGGAAATAAATAAGCAAGCAACTTACACTAGGCTATCACGGCTATTACACATATTACATCCACTGGGCATCAAAGTTCGCCACCAGTGCAAATATAGGGAACACAACAGCATATAAACGCCGCAGCAAAACAAGTCCAGAACTGAAACCACTTCAGAAGAGCTCAAGAAACAATATCCTGGGTACCCATAATGCTGGCAAGATGCTTAGCAAGCTTATTAACTTTCTCTTGTTTGGCGCTTAAGTCCTCCAGCGCTTGCTGTTGCACCACAAAGTATGCATCTGAATTCTACAGGAACTTCCTCAGTCCTTCGGCTTCCTGTTGCATAACATTTGGTCGATGTCTTTCAACTTGAAGTTGAGAGTCAAGAAGCCGAACTAATTCAGGCAATGAGTTCGAAGAGTTGGTGCCAGCAGTGGTAGCCAGTAACTTGAACACTACATCAAGACAGGACTTTGGGGTTGTCTCAGTGTCTTCAATATAGTTTTTATCAGCTTTCTCGGAGACCAACAGGGATGTCTCACTATCTTGAACCTTATCTGCATTACTTCGTTTACCATTGCATAACAGGGTACTCTTCTCCAATATTGTATCCACGTTCTAAAAGAGAAACAAACAAACACATCTCAGGTTTACAATGTAGTATATGAAACTCATTTTGGTAAACCAGTTCAGTAGTAAGGTGGACAGGATAACAGCATGAAAAAAACATATATCTATGTAGTATGGTCACTGTATGGTCTATATCATTCTAGTTTATGTTGCCAAATCAAGATAGATACAGTTCAAATCATATCTATTTAAGACAAAGCAGCATGGACAGAATATAAGTGTGGGAAATTACACAGCAATAATAACACTTGTAATGTGCATGGCATGAGAACATAACTGTTTATTCAATTGAAACTGAAATCAACATAGAGCAAGTTACAACAGCAAACAGCCAAACACGTTGAAGAAACAGGTTTAAAACATACCTGTTGCGCCATTGGAGTTTCAATTGGAGCCTTCAAATTTGAAATTAGTTGGTATCAGTAAATACAATGATGCAAGAGCAAAGTAGTATGAACCATAGCTACGGAACCTGACCTGAGAACAATTCTTCTTCTGCTTTAAGCATTGACTTCGGGTTCGGAATGGTGGTCCTCGTGATTTGGGCACTACAGTTGCCTTACTAACTGCTCGTGTTTGGGTCCTCTGTGGTGGAGATGGTGCTGTGTCAATGGGAACTCAGTGTCTATCTGCTGGGGTTGAGGTTAGAAGGGGTGTAGCTGGTTCTCTGTCCAACTGGGTAGGGGTACAATCTGCATGAGTGTGGGTTATTTCTGGTGGGGCTGCTTCTTGGGCAAGTACAACCATGGTTCTATCTGCATCGACAGGTAGCACGATCTTTTCTGAAGACCGTGTTTTTACTCGCACAGATACTGCCATCACTCCCTCCAATTGAAATGGCTAATAAACAAGAAAAGTAATTGAATGTACAAACAATGTAAGATAGACAGGTGCAATGGATAGTAGGCAAGAAAATAGGGCATGAAATAATTCACATTTATGTTGTCTAAGCAAACAGAATAGCAGGACATAATTTCACATATATGATGGCTGATTAAACAGAATAGCATGACACAATTTCATATGTATGATGGCTAACTAAACAGGATAGAATGACATACTTCAAAATATGATGACTATGTAAACAGGTTGACATGATATAACTATACAATGTGTCTATTAAAGTGGTTGGCATGCCATAAATCACAAACATGCCGTCGATGGAAACATGATGGCATGATATAATTCACGGATAGAATGACATAATTTAAATATGATGACTATGTAAACAGGATGAGATGATATAACTATATTATGTCTTTAGAGAATGGGTTGGCATGCCATAATTCAGATACATGATGTCTATGTAAACATCATGGCATGACATAATTCAAATATATGATTTATATACTAAGGAAGTGAGCAGAGGGCAATCACATATATGATGTGTCAACTAAGGAGATGGCATTCGATATTGTGTATATGATGTAAAAACCAAGCATTGCAATACAACATATGCATTATATGAGTAATATAACCCTGCCCAGTTTGAGCATACACCTCAGGGGGATAATAGGACTGGTCATCTGCCTCTGAATCCTCCTCTGAAGAGCTATCTACAACCAGCAAGATATCTGCTTCAGCGGGTAGCATTCTCTGCTCTAAAGACCTTGTTTTCACTCCAGATTTCTCCATCACCAATTCAAATGGCTGATGCACAGGAAGAGTATTTGAATATACAAACATTGTGGAGAAAAGCAATGAGAAATACAAAAAAAGGACGGCATGATATAATTCACATATATCACGCTTGCCCAAACAACAAGGCATTGCATAATTCACATACATAATGCCTTGCAACAAGATAACATTGCATAATTCACATATATAATGTCTTGCAACAAGATGGCATTGCATAATTCACATATATGGTAATTAGACCCTAAACAGGTGGCATTCACACAAAGCATGTCTAAACTAAGCAAATGACATAGCAATGCAAGATATCATACGCACGATATGAGCAACATAACCCTGCCAAGTTAGGGCATGCATCTTGGGGGGGGGAGAATATGACTGGTCATCTGTCTCTGAATCCTCTTTTTAGGAGCTATCGGTAACCAGCAAGACATGCGCTTCGTCAGATAGCATTGTCTGCTCTGAAGACCTTGTTTCCACTCCAGATTTTTCCATGACGGTGCCAAATGGTTGATGCACAGGAAGAGTAATTGAATGTACTAAAATTGTTGACAAATTTAACCTATAATAAAAAATGATGGCATGATATAATTCACATATAAGATGACTGGCTAACCAGGGTGGCATTGCAAAATTCACATATATGATGCCCGGCTAGACAAGATAGCATTGCATGATTCACATATACGATAAAGAAACTAAACAGATGGCATTGACACAAAGCATGTCTAAACTAAGCAGATGACATCTTTAATGTATATAGTAAGCAATGCAAGGCACCATATGCATGATATTACCAACATCAGCATGCCAAGTTAGAGCGAAGACTTCATGGGGTAAATAGGAGTGGTCTTCTCCTTCTGAATCCCCCTCATAACAGTTATCTTCCTCTTGATTACGATCCAAAATGGGTGGAGGGGGGGCTGCCTTTGCGCCCACCATGGAACGACGTCTGCATAAAATTGTATTGCCACGCAGGGCTCATCTCTTTTGCTCTACATGACCAGTTCCACTGTGTACAATAACTAGCATGCATAGGAATAAAACATAGTGAGATTATGTAAGGAGTGCATGCACAAATCCAGAGTGATGGTAGCAAACTGTGAATGGACCCAAAACCAATGATAACAGACAGATAATAGCTTTAGTTAAAAAATACAGATAATGGCTCCTTTAATGTTTGTTTGCACCCAACAAGAAACTCATAGTAGACACCGGAGATTAACCAGATAGTAGATAGATAGTACTGATTGCTGCCCCAATATGTACCCCATAACCATTTAAAAACTCAAGTTTCAGCATTAGTTTGGACCTGACTCGGAATCTAATAGGTGAACACGACGATAATGTAGCATGTCATCATATTAAGCGACGCATAACGTAAGCAGACACGGAAGAGTGCGACCTCTCTTTCGGACCCGTGTAGTCCTCAAGGTCATCTGCTTAGTTGATGATGGTAATGCAGTTGCCGTGGCTGCCGGCGGCGGGGAAGAAGATCTGAGGTGGTGAAAGACAGTCTGGAGAGCAGATCCCTGCCGTGGTGAACCCTTCCATCGTTGGAGCAGCTGAGCTGGGGTGGACAAACCACACAAGGTTTTCTTTGACACATATTTGTAACATAAGTAATTGCGTAAGGGCTTGATTGAATTTGAGGATTCTAACAATGCAGGGATAGGAAATAGACAGGAATAGGATAGGAATGCACGTGCAAAACAGAGAATTTAAAAACACAGGATTTCTGCCAATGTGGGAGTTTGATTCACAACAATTGGAAGATCACAGGATGCAAAAAAGCATGGTGAGATTAAGTCAAACCACAAGAAATTGTACGGTTATAATGCTATTATGCTACTATCTCTTAGTCTTATGCTTGATGAATAGGAATATGAAAAGGAGGAGAAGTGGAAATTAGAGTTCCTACGGTTTTTCTTTCAAGGAGACACTAAAGGAACAAATCCTACGGTTTTCCTTTGCTCCATTCCTTTGCACCAAATTCATGAAAAGTAGTACCATAGGAAACTTTCCAATTCCGATGTTTTTCATTCACTTTTCCTTTCAAGCACTGGCGATTCTAGTAGGCAAGCTTGAGCAAGGAAAATCCTACACTAAAAAATGTTTTTGTGCTACTTCTATTACTTTGGACCCAGGCCACTACCATACTAGCTCAACTCCCACGCCCATCGACAAATACACAGCTCAAACGCGCAGAGATAAATTATGATGGAATTCAAGAGAGTCCATCACGGATAGCTAAGTTGCCTGGTACCTCACTGCTTGTCATATAGTAGGACAAAATAATCGTATTTCCCGTTACTACGAGTGCTCAGTCGACAAAATATATATAACATGTAGAGTAAAAAAGAGATGCAACAAGTGTACAACCTCTTTGGTCAAGCCATGTCGATCTCAACATGATTGGGTTGGCCGGTGAGGATGCTCCGGCTGACTTGGCTGTGGGAGGAGGGGATGAAGATCTTAGGCGTCTAGAGATGGAGCCCGAGGTACTGCTCTGTTGTGATGGAGGGTTTCGTCGTTGGAGCTGCTCCGGTGAGTTGTACGACGCCGAGGCTGAAGCAGGACAAGAGAGACAACGAACAACGTTAACCTGAGTGGAATTCTAATAGCATCTCCAATACATGACGTAAAATACATAACCACAAAGTGCTAGATGTAAAATGCATCAGCTGCTCATCTCTGAACTTAACTGTCGAAACTGAATTTAATTGTCGAAACTGAACTTAACCGTCGAAACTGAACTTAGCTGTCGAAACTAAATTTTGCCGTCGAAACTGAACGCACTAGCAAGCTGAGGCTACACGTCGGTCGACTGACTTTTTCATCTCTGGTCAGTCAATTTTGCAGCCGTTGGATACGAAATCAAGGGCATGCGGTTCATCTTCACCCTCCACCCCACTGAGCCGGCCAAACAGCAGCCCGCCGCCGCTCGCGGCCGGCGGTGCGCCGCCCCGCCCGCCCCGAAAACACTCCCCACCGCCGGTCCACCGCTGCCCCGGCCATCTCTCTAGCCCGCCCCCGTGCCGAGCTTTTTCTCCGGCGATCCCCACGCCACCGCCCCGCC
This sequence comes from Triticum monococcum, assembly GCA_034509565.1. NCBI lineage: Eukaryota > Viridiplantae > Streptophyta > Magnoliopsida > Poales > Poaceae > Triticum > Triticum monococcum. The sequence goes on from CM067847.1 coordinate 707,929,096, forward strand.
ACCGCCGGCGACCACCGCCCCTATCCTGAACCCTAAAATAGATAGTGGGGTACCTCTCCGGCGAGCCCCCCTCCCGGCTGCGGATGGTTCCTCCTTCACCCCGGCGGTATCAAAGTGAAGTGTAGCTAAATTGGAGCAGCATCGCAAGCAAGAGCAAGAGCGAGAGCAGCAGCGTGAGCAAGAGCAGACCAGGTAGGGGACCGAGAGCAAGAGAAGAGCAGCAGCGCGAGTGAGAGCTAAAGCAGCAGCATGTCCTACTGATGTGGACGTCGCCACCGAGGGAGCGACGCCGTGGAGGAAGTGGCCGGCGACGCCGCCGTGGATGGAGCCGCGCCATGTCGGGTCGGGACCAAGTGCCGGCAGCACCGTGAGATCGAATCAAGAAGAAAATGCGGCAATTAGTGTACAACCACTTTGGTGGCACCGATTAGGCCGCAACTTCATCCTAGGAAACGGTGATGATGATGCTCTTCCAGTGGTGCAGATGAAGACGGCGGTGTGGGAATGGAGGTGGCGCGAAAGACGAGGGGAACGTCGGGGCAGCTCCTTGGAGGTGGAGGACGGGGTGGCTGAACCGGCGGGACGATGAGATTGACGACGGATCCTAATCCGGTACGGTGGATGAGGGACATCGAGGTGTTGATGTGGACGACGTCGTCGGGGAAGAGGCTCCGGCTGGGTGGCGGACGGAGCAGGGTGTGGGGTTTCGTCACGGTTTTTGCGGCCTCGATGTATGTATGGGTAGGCGGATGGGATGGCAGTGGGGAACCATGGCTTAGAGACGCGCTTGTCCGAAATGTGGGGTAAGTTACGAAAGTACCCCCACCGATTTCAGGCGGTTCTTTTGGTTCAGGGGTACCACGGGCATTTTGCGTATCGGGATTTCACAGGAGGTGGGAGTTTTCGTGCGCGTTGTAATTTTGGAATAGCAAGGCATGGGTTGAGATGGAGGGAGTTGTCGGAGCACAACGAAACAAAGATATATCTTAAATATTTCGGGCTAACAAGGTGCGGGCTGAAGAGGCAGGAGTTTCGCAGCACGATAGACAGAGACGCTAGCTTGAATTTTCGGCATAACAAGGTGCAGCTTGAAATTTCGGAAGAACAAGCTTAACGTGTACCCAAAAGAAAGACAATTTGAACCTCAATATGCACAACACACACAAACACCATTTAGACTAGAGTAAGGTACACGTGCCTTGCACGCATGAGATTTGGCAACCAAATTATGAATAAATACCACATTATAGCATGCAAGCTTTGAGTCATAGATGCATGATGTAGAAGTTCGTTTAATTCTTATAGTTCATTTCATTCAAAATCATCTAGTGTTTATAAGAAAGCTAATCTATTTTAAGATTCATGGAATTGTGCGTCGTAAGACATAAAGTATAAACAAATAATGGCAAATCATGTAGAAAAATATTTGGGCAATTCTGATACGGAAGATTCTAGAACAAATAAGAAGTGCTTGTGTTTTGATGTTTGTGCATTATGCTTAAGTTCAACCATGGAGTCTTCTAGATTATACATGTGGCAAAATCTAGTGGAATCTAGATGATATCCAACGGCCAGTAGTGCTCAAAATTGCCATCTTTGGACCATCGGATTCGCCTCATCCAACGACCATCTTTCAAAGTTAATGTTACCCGCACGCTGTCGGGACCCCGATCCTAGGTCACACCAATCTAGCATGTAACACATCATATCACCTTGCGGCCTCACACACGGTATTTGTCGTGGTTTTGTCACGACAGATGTCCTAGAGAAAGGACTTAGTCATGGAGCCATCGCGACGGGTTAGCTTGAAGGGGTTAAAGCGGACACAAGGACGCAAGAGAGTTTATACTAGTTTGGCCCCTTCAATGAAGGTAAAAGCCTAAGTCTAGTTGTGATGGAACTGATGGGGTTTCGATGACTAGGGAGCAAAGAAGCTTCGCCTATGTCTCGAGTTATTGTTTCTCGTCCTTAAACCGCCGCCGGGTCGTCCCCTTATATACACGGGTGACACCCGTCGGTTTACAGAGTCCCAACACCGGTCGATATTCGTATCCGGGTTAGTCTCTCCTTATTCCTAACTTATAATACAAGCTTATATACAATTCCCGGTTTACAACTACAAGTCTTGAACCGGCTACGGGCCTTAGGCCCTCATCTGCCTTCTTGGGCTTTATCACTCTGGAACTACTGATGAAGTTGACCCAGCCCAGATAGGCCGGTTTACGCCCAGCAGTAATATCCCCAACATTAGGCCCAGATTGATTTGAACAGGTTCATGTCAATCCTTTATCCAAAGCTTCATCTTCAACATCTTCTCACAAATTGGTGAACCGCCATGATGTCATCTTCTCGGATTGCTGTAAACTGGAGTGACGTCACCTGTCTTAACGAAGATATCCATTATGCTTCTTTGTTTACTAGATATGCGGAAATCGAGGCGATAGCTCCGTTCTGTGGCCCCTTAATTGCCGCGCCTGACACATGCCCTTTGCCTTATAAATAGGACCGAAGGGTCATTTCCTTTTTCTCTTCTTCGCCTTTAGCTTCGTCTTCCTCGCATCGCCCGACTTCAGAGCTCCACCGCCACCGTCGACCTCTGCCTCAACCTTGGCCGCTGCATCAACCTGGGCGCACCAGAGCATCGCGGCAACCTTCCGCGTCTTCCGCAGCTCCGGTAGACCTTCTATCCTTTCCCCTGCAGATCTGTTTTAGGGTTTCACAATTCTTCAGTATTCATCATCTGCTTCTTGCTCATCCGATAGATCTTTAGATGACTCCGCAAAACTTTATTCTGTGCAATGACAGTTTTTTGACCTTCGCCTTCACTTATGCCTCTCAAAACCATAGATCTATATGAACGTTTTGCTCATAGGTTCGGTACTGCTCCTTTTGAACCTCTTGATTGGCGCTTTAGGAAGCAAAGATACCATCCATTGGAGGGCTCCTGGCAAAGAATGCCCTCCCACACCTCGTGAAGGAGAGGTTGTTGTTTTCGTAGATCACTTAGCCCGGGGCTTTAAGCCGCCTGGTTCTAAATTTTACCGGGATGTTTTAGCCGATTTCCAACTCCATCCACAAGACACTGGCCCAACTCTGTTACAAATATGTGTCACTTCCATGTGCTCTGTGAGGTGTTCTTTCAAGAGGAGCCCACCATGGAATTGTTCATAGACCTTTTCCATCTAAATCGCCGTACTGAGTTTACTGATGGCTCTAATACGGAGTTGGGTGGCGTGGCGATTCAGAAAAGGAAAGAGGTCACATACCCTCACGCCAAGCTGCACAGCCACCCCAAAGAGTGGAATCAGACATGGTTCTACTGCAAACACACCTCCCCTGCTGGTGAGAATCCCTTGCCTGGCTTTGGTCTGGAGCGGCTCAGCAATACACACCCTTTTCCTCAAAGATTGACTACCCAGGAGAGAAGCAAATATGCTCCCCAACTGTCAAAGCTCAGAGCCTTTATGGCCAACGGTTTAACAAGGGTTGATCTCGCTCGCTGTTGGATATCATGGAGCATACTGCCCCTTAGTCAGCGCTCCGATTTGATGTGCGAGTATACTAACAGTGTTGATGACCCACTGCGACATTCAAAAATCCAGCTCTCCGATGAAGAAATCACAGAGGCTGTGAATAAGATGCTGAATGAACCCGAACACGTCTGCACTAGAACCGGCCTGCTTCCCTTCTGTGCCACCAACAAACCGCCAGTTGTAAGACTTTGATTTTTCTTTTTGCTGAATCTGTTATTGATATGTCTGGTCATTGTTTAATATCGGTGTCTGTGTAATCAGGGCAATGATCCGTTTTGGAGCAAAAAACTGCCGCAGGAGAAACCAGAAAAATCAGACAAACTGGAAAGAGCAACTCGACAAAGGACTAAAGCTGTGAAGAAGACTACCCACAGGAAAAGAACCACGACATCTTCTAATCCGGCCCCTGATGATGATGTGGATAATCCAGACCTTGAGGTAGAGCTTGACACACTTGGTTTATTTTTCATGCATCTTATTGATGATGATATTTGTCAGGATGATGCCGAAGCCAGCCAGGCGGATGGTGCAGAGGTAATTATTCTCTCTTCCGATTCAGAACCTTTGCCTTCACAAAAAATCCGTCAGGCAATCCGGAAAGTTAAATTTTCTCATCCTCTTGCTTATTTGGATCCTAAATTTCTTATGAAGACCCAACAACACGAAGCTCGTCGCACAACCCGGCACAGCGGCCCGGTAGTTACCTCCGCCGGTTTATCGAACAGTCCTATTCGGAAACGCCATTCAGAGGCCTCTAATTTGCTTGTCAATGCTTGTCCTAAAGCGGGCTGATTTCGTCAACCTCTTAATCCGTTTGACTCCGATTACCAGGTCACTTCCCACTCATCTTCTGGTGAGTCATCGGCTACTCAGCTGCCACCGCTCAAAATGGTGCTTGGGTAAACTATACTTATTGTGATATTTGCAGTACATCGCCTTAGAACATATGCTGTATTTGATTTTGTTATTCTTCTCAGGGCCAAACCTAGGCCAAGCAAGAAGTCCCGCCTGGACAAAGCGGCCGAAGAAGATGCCGTTCTTGAGCCAGGCAAGACTCCCGATCTTAAAGCGGTTATTGCTGAGAATATACCCAACGATCCGCCGCAGCAAGATGACGATCTTATTGCTGAAGGGAGACCTACTCATGCCTCAAGTCCTGTCAATCAGCCCACAGGCTCCATCCGGATTGAAAGCTCCACTGGTCCAGCAAAACCTACTGACAATCCAGCAGCTCCAGTGCAAACCGGCGGTACCAAGGATGATGAGGTTGTCATTACCGGTACTGGCCAGACGGAGCCAAGCAACCCTGTCGCTTTGTCCAAACATTCTGCCAAGGAAGAATTTGCTACCTTTGGCAAAGGCAAGTGGAACGCTGATCTGACGACTTACGCTGCTCTGAACGCCCAAGATATCCATTCCGGCTATCTGAACCGGTTGTATACCAGTCGCGACTATGAAGCCAGTCTGGTTAATATGATGAAAGATAAATATGAGGTAACTTCCATATGCTCCTTCCTGCTTGTATGCTTCCATTCTTGCTGACTCTCGTAGCCCCCAAGGGCCGGTTTGTAATATTCTTTCAAACCGGGACTTACTAATATAAATCTTGATGCTTTGAAATTCGCTGATGTAGCCCCCAAGGGCCAGTTCAACTTAGCATAGTTAAACCGGTACTTTAAGTAATTGAAATTGCCACATCAGAATATATACGAGCAAATATCCATTAGCCCCCAAGTGCCAAGTTGAATACTTGTATTGATCTTGGGACTTTGTAAGCAATTGAAAGATAAAGATCAAATATGCATTAGCCCCCAAGTGCCAAGTGCATAACTTGTTATGTGGTTGGTACTTCAATCCTTGTACCGTTTTGTTAAAGCATATGACTGTCTACATGCAGGCTGAGCTGAAGACGAAAGAAAACCAAATCGCCGACCTCCAAGAAAACCTGAAAACCCAACAAGCTGAAACCTCCAAAGCAAAAGAGGAATTAGTCACCGCTTTAAGCGCCATGGAGCAGCTTAAGGAGAGCTTCAAGAAGAAACAAGAAGATTGGGCTACTGAAAAGTCCACTTTAATCAAACGAGCAGAGGATGCCGAGGCTGCACTAAAACCGATGGCGGATGAACTGACCAGTATAAAACGGAACATGCATACTATGACCACTGCTATCTTTGGTAAGCCAGTTTGACTTCTGAATTGACTCGGCCTTCTTACAGAACTGCCGGTTTAACCCTTATGATATTTCAAGGACACGCACTGGTCACTTGGGGTCAGATGCGCGGAAAAAATTGAAAGCCGTCTACACATTGGTCGAACAGCTGTATACTGGCGCACAGCGGATCATCAATACCGCATCTCACAACAAACCGACGCCCACTTTGATTCAAGATATCCTGATGAAACTGTCGGTGCTTCCCGCCCGGGTTGAAGAGCTGAAGAAATCTGCTGCTCGAACCGGTGCGATCAATGCCTTAATGCGGGCAAAGGCCTGGTTGCCGGATTTTGATCCTATAGAAGCGGCTCAGGGCTATCCCAGCTTGAAAGTAGACGGGTCAGAATTTAGTGAAGCGGATCAGCGAGCTATAAACCGGGAGGTGCGTCCGCTAGCTTGTCAACTGGCTGAAGAAGCAGACTTGTCTCGTTATCAAGCTCAATATGATAATCAGGACAAGCGAATAGCTACCCCAATTCATGAATTGAAAAATCTTATCCCTCCAATCCGTAAGCACACATACGCTCCCGATATTGATCCGTCATTGCTGATCCATGATGAAGCTGTTTTGCAAGCATTAATGGGAATCGACTAGACAACTGTTGATTTCCAGCCACTGGGTAGAGAAATGGAGGCTGAAGCGGCGCATGATGACCCACAACCATCAGGCAAGGCTGGTAACCAAGCTTGAACCAGAAGCCGGTTTTGAAACTGCCTTTCCTTTGCGCAAAACAATCATATTATTATGGGCACCATGTTGCCTTGTAATAGACTAGCTGCTACTTTTGATGTTTGATATGCCTTCGTGCATAATTTGTCCTTCTTGTGGTGATGAACTTTCCAAAGCACTTTCTGCAATAAAAAAACTCTTCAAGTGCCACCGCGGTTGTACCGTCCGGCGGAATATGATGTCTGCATATATGAAGTCAAAACATCCAAAAAAGTTCTTAAGTATATAACCAAATTTTTGCGATACATAATACCTGCCATTGTTGAGCATGAAGTTGGCTTGTCCAATCTTGAAGCGGAGTTTTGCAAACCCATACTATTGGAGGAGATAACAGCTCCTGTATATATATGACGCTGGTTTACCACGTAAACCATGCCGGGTTATAATAAACATCGTGTTACTCCATAATAGGATGTTAACAACAAGGATCAAACCAGGCAAATAGTCTCCGGATTGACGTGAACTGTGTTCCGTCAATTGATTGGTTAAAAAACTTTGTCGGTTTAAAAAAACACAATAAAAAGCAAAAAACCCCCTTGAAAGAAAAGTGTAAAGCAAAAGCAATGACAAAACCGTTTGCAAAAAAGGTTTATTTGAGCTGATCAAATGGCGTTACCATGGGCAAACACGACCAAGCTCCCGTTAGGTGTAACTATGGTTCTAGTCAGCCAGGTCCCCAAATGAAACCTTGGCATTTATGCCGACCAAATGGTTCGGGTTCGACCAAGCCCCCAAGTGATTCTATGGCCTTAGGCCGATCAAGAGGCATGACCGGTTCAGATATGACCAAGTCCCCAAGTGATCTGGTGGCTCTCGCCTATCAAGAGTTATGGTATTGGTTTGGACACGACCAAACCCCCAAGTGATATAACATGATGCTTTTTTTAAAAGCGAACTCAAGGGGTAAACCGGAGGCCGCTTTAGAGCAACTCCGTGTAACCTCACATGATGTAAAGAACAGATACCCCGCTTTAGCTGAGGTTCCGGTTTATTATATTTAATCATAATATATACATTGTCATAATATGTACATAAGTATAGCCAATGGCTCAGGTATAATAAGGCTGAAGATGAGCTATGTTCCACGGCCTGTTGGTCTCCTCCTCTGATGTGCGTGAGTCTTTATGCTCTCGAATATCGATCAGATAGTACGACCCGTTGTGCAGATTCTTGCTAACCACGAAAGGCCCCTCCCAAGGTGGGGATAGCTTATGCATATCAGTCTGATCTTGGATGAGCCGAAGCACCAAATCTCCTTCCTGAAAGGTTCTGGTTCTGACTCGGCGACTGTGATAACGACGAAGATCCTGCTGGTAAATCGCCGACCGGGCGGCTGCGATGTCACGCTCTTCATCCAACCGGTCCAGAGCATCTTGCTGTGCCGTCTCATTGTCCGCTTCAATATAAGCCGTCACACGAGTTGAATCATGACAGATATCACTAGGGAGAACCGCCTCCGCTCCATAAACCATGAAGAATGGTGTGTATCCTGTTGATCTGTTGGGTGTTGTATTGATGCTCCATAACACAGATGGTAATTCTTCTACCCAACAACCCGGCGTTCTTTGCAAAGGAACCATGAGCCAGGGCTTGATGCCTCTCGAGATCTCTTGATTAGCTCTTTCTGCTTGACCATTGGAATGTGGGTGTGCCACTGATGAAACATCGAGCCGGATGTGCTCCCGTTCGCAGAACTACTTCATGGCACCTTTGGACAAATTGGTACCATTATCTGTAATGATACTCTGCGGAAAGCCAAACCGTAAAATCACCTTTTTGATGAACTGAACCGCCGTGGCCGCATCACACTTGCTAACAGGTTCTGCCTCCATCCACTTTGTAGACTTGTCAACCGCCACCAGGAGGTGGGTCTTCTTATCTTTGGACCTTTTGAAAGGCCCAACCATGTCCAGCCCCGAAGTCGCAAACGGCCAAGTAATTGGAATGATTCTCAATTCTTGAGCTGGTACATGAGCACATCTTGAAAACCTTTGGCAACCATCACATCGTCTAACCAGATCCTCCGCATCAGCATGAGCAGTTAACCAATAGAAACCATGGCGAAACGCTTTAGCCACCACAGACTTTGAACCGGCGTGGTGACCACAATCTCCTTCATGGATCTCACGCAAAATTTCGCGGCCTTCTTCAGGAGACACGAAGCGATGAAAAGCTCCTAATACACTGCAATGATGCAACTCGCCGCTGATGATAGCCATGGACTTGGATCGCCGGATTATCTGCCGGGCCAGAATCTCATCCTCTGGAAACTCGCCCCGGTTCTTGTATGCCAGATAAGGAAGCGTCCAATCAGGAATAACATGAAGAGCTGCCACCAATTGAGCCTCCGGATCAGGAATAGCCAAATCCTCTTCACCAGGGATCCTGACCGACGGGTTGTGTAGTATATCCAGAAAAACATTAGGCGGGACCGGTTTGCGCTGAGAGCCCACCCGGCTTAAAGCGTCCGCCGCTTCATTTTTCCGCCGGTCCACGTGGTCCACCTAAGAGCCTTTGAAATAACCTGCAACAATATCCACCTCATGATGATATGCTGCCATGAGTGGGTCATTGGAGTCCCAAGTGCCAGACACCTGCTGAGCCACAAGGTCCGAGTCACCGAAGCACTTAACTCGACTTAGATTCATCTCCTTAGCCATCCGGAGACCATGGAGCAAGGCTTCATACTCAGCTGCATTGTTAGTACAAGGGAACATTAAGCGGAGAACATAACAAAACTTATCACCTCGTGGGGAAGTTAATACGACTCCAGCCCCCGAGCCTTCCAATTGCCTGGAGCCGTCAAAATGGATGGTCCAATACGTATGATCCGGCTTTTCTTCAGGTGCTTGCATTTCCGTCCAATCATTGATGGAATCAACAAGTGCTTGAGACTTAATCGCTATACGAGGCACATACTTCAAACCGTACGGCCCCAGCTCTATAGCCCAGTTTGCAATCCGGCCAGTTGCCTCCCGATTCTGGATGATATCTCCCAAAGGAGCAGAACTGACCACCGTAATTGGGTGCCCTTGGAAGTATTGTTTAAGCTTTCGGCTTGCCATAAAAACTCCATACACCAGCTTCTGCCAATGCGGATACCTTTGCTTGGACTCGATTAGTACCTCGCTGATATAATAGACCGGTCGTTGAACCGGATGCTCCTTACCTGCCTCTTTTCGCCCCACCACAATAGCCACGCTGACCCCCCGAGCATTGGCAGCAACATATAGAAGCAACGGCTCCTTGTCAATGGGAGCGGTGAGCACCGGCGGATTGGCCAATTGCCGCTTTAAGTCCTCAAATGCTGCATCCACGGCGGAACTCCAGACAAACTGATCCGTCTTTTTCAACATCTGATACGAAGGGATTGCCTTCTCACCAAGACGGCTGATAAACCCGCTTAATGCTGCAATCCGGCCGGCCAGTCGTTGAACATCATTGATACACTTTGGTTTAGCAGGGAGGTGATGGCCGTGATCTTCTTCGGATTAGCCTCAATTCCCCTGTTGGACACCAGAAAACCCAAGAGCTTGCCCGCCGGTACACCAAAGACACACTTGTCCGGATTAAGCATCATCTTGTATGTCCTCAGGTTATCAAAGGTTTCCTTCAAATCATCAACCAAAGTCTCCTTCTCCCTAGACTTAACCACGATATCATCCACGTAAGCATGTACATTACGTCCGATTTCCTTGTGAAGACAATTTTGTACACACCGTTGATAAGTTGCCTGGGCACTCTTGAGCCCGAAGGGCATAGACACATAGCAGAAGGCTCCAAAGGGAGTTATAAATGTCGTCTTCTCCTAGTCCTTAACTACCATTTTGATCTAATGATAGCCAGAATATGCATCCAAAAAACTTAAACGCTCACAACCCGCCGTAGCATCAATAATTTTATCAATACGGGGAGGGCAAAAGGATCTGCTGGACAAGCTTTATTAAGATCTGTGTAATACACACACATGCGCCAGGTGCCATTTTTCTTGAGGACCAGCACCAGATTGGCAAGCCACTTAGGGTGAAAAACTTCAACAATAAAGCCAGCTGCTAAGACCCTGGCTACCTCTTCTCCAATCGCCTTGCGTCTTTCTTCGTTAAACCGGCGGAGGAACTATTTCACCGGTTTATATTTAGGATCCACATTAAGTGTGTGCTCAGCGAGTTCGCTCGGTACACCTGGAATGTCAGAGGGCTTCCATGCAAAAATGTCCCGATTCTCACGGATGAACTCGATGAGCGCACTTTCCTATTTCGGATCCAAGTTGGCACTGATGCTGAACTGCTTGGACGAATCGCCGGGTACGAAGTCAACAAGCTTAGTTTCTGCTGCCGATTTGAACTTCAGGGCTGGATCATGCTCCGTAGTTGGCTTCTTCAACGGAGTCATGTCTGCCGGATCAACATTATCTTTATAATACTTCAACTCCTCGGTGGCACAGACCGACTCTGCATAGGTCGTATCTCCTTCCTCACACTCCATAGCGATTTTGCGGTTTCCGTGAACCGTTATTGTCCCCTTGTGACCTGGCATCTTGAGCTGCAAATACACATAACAGGGCCGAGCCATAAACTTGGCGTAAGCCGGTCGCCCAAACAGGTCATGATATGGACTTTGGATTTTCACCACTTCAAACGTCAATGTCTCCGACCTGCAATCATGATCATCACCAAAGGCCACTTCCAGAGCTATCTTACCAACGGGATATGCTGATCTGCCAGGTACTACACCGTGGAATACTGTATTAGACGGTGTGAGATTCTTATCTGTTAGTCCCATACGATGGAAGGTCTCATAGTACAAGATGTTAATGCTGCTCCCTCCATCCATGAGCCCTTGGTGAACTTGTAACCTCCCACCTGAGGCGCCACCACCAGAGCCAACTGACCCAGATTATCGACCTGGGGAGGGTGATCTTCTCTGCTCCATATGATTGGCTGTTCAGACCAACGTAGATAACGGGGTATGGCCGGTTCAACAGAGTTGACCGCCCGCCTTTGAACCTTCCAGTCTCGCTTGTCCAAGCTAGTGGTGAAGACATGGTACTGCCCATTACTCAAATGCTTTGGGTTGCTCTGGTAACCTGACTGTTGCTGCCGTTGGTTGTAACCACCCTGGTTGTTCTGACTATTTTGACCATTATGTCCGCCCAGATTACCATTGAATCCTGAACCGGAACTTCCTCCACCGTAACCCGGCCCAGATCCTGAGCCACCGCCAGATTCATGATCATACCAGAAATTATTAGAATTCTTGAACTCCTGCATAATAAAGCAATCCTTCCAAAGGTGGTTTGCTGGCGCCTCCTTCGTCCCATGTCTTGGACAGGGCTGGCTTAGCAGATAGTTTAGGCGGTTTGGGTTAGGGTTGGGTGCTCCATTACGATTTTTCGGTCTACCCTTGCGTCACTGGCTATTGTCCTATGCATTGGTATTAGCCACAAAGTCCATGTTACCATCCGCTTTACGCTTGCCTCCACCACCATTGCCTGCCCAGTGATGCTGCTGACCCTTGGAGCCGCTGTTCTTCTTCCCTTTCCCTGTCTTGTCATCATCAGATTCGGGATCCTTGGTACTATCAGAATCAGCATATTTCACCAAAGCGGCCATGAGGGTCCCCATGTCGGTGCAATGACGCTTCATCCGTCCCAACTTCAGCTTCAGGGGCCCAAACCGGCAGTTACCTTCTAGGGTTAACACTGCGGTGTCAGCGTTGATGCGGTCTGAGGAGTGCAACACCTGTGAAACCCAGTGCACCCAATGAGTCGTTGATTCTCCTTCCTCCTGGACGCATGCAGCTAAGTCCACTATCGACATAGGCTGTTTACAGGTATACTTGAAATTGCTGATAAACCGGGCTCGTAACTGGGCCCATGAACTGATAGAATTGGCCGGCAAGCTTTTTAACCAAGTACGGGCCGTTCCTTCAAGCATCATGGTGAAGTATTTCGCACACGCCACATCACCCATGTCTCTGGAGGTTGATCCGCCGTGTAATTTGGTACCTTGCGTGGGCCTTTGAAATCCTTGGGCAGGCGCACGTTGCGTAAAGCGGGGATAAGGCAAGGCACCCCCAAAGAACTAGAAGTAACCCAGGTTCAGTCAAGGTGGTTGGACGAACCAGCGTGAGCTGCCGAGCCTGATGCTGTGCGGCTAACTTGGCCTCCATGTGCGCGGGCCCGGTCGACTACTCCCTGAGCGTTATCAGCACCACCCGCCGGGTTGTTGTCACGGGGTGCTCGACGTTGTTCATTACTCGACACTGCCGGTTCATCCATATGTCTGCTATAGCTCCGACTTGGACGGGGGGTCGAGTGGATCCAGTCGCGGCTGTACGAGTACACTTCCTGTTGGGCCAAAGCTGTCCTCAGAACTTCCTTGACCCGTCGCGTCTCTACTGCCTGCGGCGAGTCACCTTCAATTGGAATGGCCTCCAGCCGTGCAGCAGCGGCAAGAAGATTGTCCATTGGGTTGGAGTAGTGACCCGGAGGTGTTAAAGCAGCCTGAGGTATAACGGTGTTTTGATGAGGCGGGTCCATCTGACGAGGCTGAACCGGTGTACCGGTCCCAGGGGCTTCTGTCCGGTTTCCCTCCAATGGATTGCCGGTTCTTGGTCCTGGAGTGTTGAAAAGGTCTCTCGCCTCGAAAACCGGAGGTAAATGGGATCGGTGCTTCCTCCTCATGACTTCATGCGACGCGCTCTGGTCCAACATAAGCCTCTAGGCTTGTGCGTCTAAAGCGGCCCACTCTGTGGCCATCCTAGTGTCCTTAGCCGCTAGATCCTCCTTGGCCTGGGTGATCTGTTCCTTTACCTTTGCAACCTCCGCGTTTTGAACGTCCTGATCCGGTGGATTAACTTCCGCCATAAGCACAGCCAATGCATCAAATAGCTCTGATAGAACCTGAGCCGATGGGCGCACAGGGCCTCCTGCCGCGGCAGCCATCGCCGCTGCTGAACCAGAGATCGTTGCCGCAGCTGTCGAAGAATGAAGTGCTGCTTGTGTTCCGGCCATGAATATTCCAACCCGGTTGGGAAGATCAGAGGGGTCCGGAATACTGTCGCCATCGGAACAGCCCCCAATACGGCCGTCTTGTAGCTGATAAAGAGATTCGGTTTCTCCGGTCGATGACTCATCATCAGAATAAACGACGGTATCGCCGCGAGATTCCGATCCATCCTCATAACTTCCTCCATGGATGACTCCCATGAAGGCACGCTTCATGGCCGGTTTAACCCGAGCGGATCGCGCACGCTGAGCCGTCTCGACGAGGTCGGTGCAGATGTCCGGCTCAGGGCCCGATTCACCGATCTTGCCAATGAAAACGTGAATGCCACCAAAGGGGACCCGGTACCCGTACTCAATTAAGCCGGCCTCGGGGCCCCAGCCTACGTCGTTGATGTAGAGCTTGCCACGACGAATCTTAGTCATCCGGCCTACAACGTAGCCCTCGAGTCCTTCAAAGCGGCCCTCCAAGAACCGGAAACCATCGTGCGATAGCCCCACGGTGGGCGCCAACTGTCGTGGTTTTGTCACGGCGAATGTCCTAGAGAAAGGACTTAGTCGTGGAGCCATCGCGACGGGTTAGCTTGAAGGGGTTAAAGCGGACACAAGGACGCAAGAGAGTTTATACTAGTTCGGCCCCTTCGATGAAGGTAAAAGCCTACGTCTATTTGTGATGGAATTGATGGGGTTTCAATGACTAGGGATCAAACAAGCTTCGCCTATGTCTCGAGTTGTTGTTTCTCGTCCTTAAACTGCCGCTGGATCGTCCCCTTATATACACGGGTGACACCCGTTGGTTTACAGAGTCCCAACACCGGTCGATATTCGTATCCGGGTTGGTCTCTCCTAATTCCTAACTTATAATACAAGCTTATATACAATTCCCGGTTTACGGCTACAAGTCTTGAACCGGCTACGGGCCTTAGGCCCTCAGCTGCCTTCTTGGGCTTTATCGCTCTGGAACTACTGATGAAGTTGACCCGGCCCAGATAGGCTGGTTTACGCCCAGCAGTAATATCCCCAACAGTATCCCAATGGGTGTCGCCTTACCATGGTCCGGGACCGTTTGCGCCTTTTGGCTCAGGTATATGATAGTTTCGCTAGCATCCATATGACGGAGAACGCGGGCCGACATGACAAGTCATGAACCCAAAGTGGCACTAACTTACAGGGATAGGCATACATGAATCAACCTCGAGCATGTCGGTCAACAGCGTATGAATCCGGGCTGTAGCAACTAGGCTAACAAGACTCCGAGAACCCGGGCTGTAGCAGGCTAACAGGACTCCGGATGTCTCCACATGACATTTCCCCGAAGGGACAGACACAGGAACAAAGTGAATCACATGCCGGCCAGTCTAAGTGTTCTAGAGCAATAGTGCTGGGCTAACAGGACTCCAGTAAACTGAGCTGTAGCGGACTACCAAGGCTCAGTGGAAGCACTAGACTACATTTCCCCATAAGAAAGGCTACCAAGGATAAACAACTAGATTGTCGGATCCCACACATATCAATACACGTCACATGCATGCATAACATGCAAGTATGTGTTGTACAACATGGCATCACAACATAACTCAAACTCATATAGATAAAGGCCTAGAAGAGCCACATAGCATTCAATTCAAACAGGGGTCACATGACCCATCATTCAGAGCATACAAACAACAGAAGCATTACATGTCTGAGTACAGACAACTACAAAAGGAAAAGACTAAGAAGCCTGACTAAACACGACCCTCCCAAGGGTGCAAGATTGTAGCTGGGATATAAGCTAATCGTCGAAGTCACTAGTGTAACCAACTGCAAAACATAAATAAGCAAACGTGAGTACGAACATACTCAGCAAGTCTTACATCAGAACTATCTACATATCCAACATTATCAACGAAGGGGGTGGTGGACTCTTAAGAGCAGCAAGCCAGGTTTGACTAAGTGGCTAACTATACTACGAGTATCAGAAACTTCTTTGAGGTGAGGAGACGCACACGAGTCCACATATTCACGATATTAATACTCCACTATGGATCTGTTCCCGTCTTCCTACGAGAAGGCCATCCATAGCACGCACGCTTATCTTGCGTATTTTAGAGTATCCACTTCAAGTTGTCTATGTACTACATAAGTCCTCCAAGTTTCCATATCCGAGGAACACGACTATTCGAATAGATAATGTTAACCCTGCAGGGGTGTACTTCTTCACACACGCTCTCGCCACTTATCGCCCTATACACGTCATGTACCTCGGCAACCTTCAAGCGGAAGTTGGGCGAGGGTGCCGGCCATGACTTGACTAACCACACAAGTCTCTCGTCCAGGTTTATAGCCTATTCAAGTTCCATCCGCAAGGAGTTCCGGCAGAAGTCTCCAGTACGGCCCCAAACGATGTGTGCAGGGTTCCCAAACCCACCATCCGGGTGCCACTTGGTACACCGTGCCACGGGGCCTAGTCTATCCCAAGATCCTCCCGCCGGACACCACCTGGTAGACAAGTAGCACTACCTACAAACGCCAGAAACTAGTTGCAACTCCAGGACAGAGATCAAGTGGATTAATAAGCCGAGAGGGGACGGATAACCAGAACCCAATGTGTGGTAGTAACTGGACTTGGATAACATACACAGAACTCGTTGCTTAGGGACGGTTCCAATGAGACAACCCACCATGTACTCCTACATGGCCTCTCATCGCTACCTTTACCCAAACGTGTTCACACACTAAGCCTTTATTGGTAGGACATGTTCACCACTCCGATTCATTCCCGATGAATCAGACCTGACACAACTCTAAGCATAGCTGGCATAAAGAAAACAAGCATGGATGAGTAGTCACATCAAGGTTCAAGCAACTCCTACTCATGCTAGTGGGTTTCAACTATTTACTGTGGCAATGACGGGTCATGTAGAGGAATGGGTTCAACTACCGCAACAGAAAAGTAGCAGTTGAATCGTTGTTGTCCTAATGCAGTATAAGTAGCAGGAGCGAGAGAATGGGATTTATCGAAATGCTCAAGGGGGGTTGCTTGCCTGATAGAACGATGAAGGGGCACTGCTCCTCTGGCAGGTACTCGGGAACACCTTCCGGAGTGGAACCTATCGAGAAGAAATAGTGCCGGCAATCAACACACAAGCAATGCAACAATATGATGCATGAACATAACACGTGCAAATGGTAGTCTTTGGGCTAATGCAAGATGCTACCAAATTGGTTGAAGCCCATTTGAATCAAAGATTCAAATGCAAATTCAAAATGCGCATATTATGTTTTCACTTATACGGCATGTATAAGTTGGTTTTTCATGCATGTAACTAGCATAAATGGATTCCTTGCATTTTTCTGATAATTTTTCATATATAAATTATTTCATTCTGAGCTACGGTTGAATTATTATGATTTTTTGAAGTTTAAGCAACATTCTAGAATTTCCTGAGTTAAAATAATCCTAGAAATCGTTTACTGCGTCAGCTTGAGGTCAGCACTGCGTTAGCAGTCAACCTGGGTCAAACCTGACGTGTGGGGACCACACGTCATTGACATAGTGGTTAAGCCCGGGTCAAACCCGCACTGACCAGGGTTTGACTTGGCCCTGGGACCACGGTCAGCGACTGGTGGAGTGGATTAGGCTACGGGATTAGGCGCTAACGACACCCACGTCCGGCTTGCCGGAGTTCGGCCGACGACGACCTCTAGCAGCGGCGGAGTCTACTTGGGATTTGCCAACAGGGAGCTATTTGGCGCGCGGAGCGCAGCTACGGGGTGCGGACGCTCGTCCGCATCCAACCGTGGTGGTGGCGCGGTCGGGGAGTGGCCGGAGTGGCACCGGCGACGACGAGGGCGGTGACCTGAGTACGGGCATTGAGCAAAACGGCGTTGCAGGGAACGGCAGGAGCCGCGGTTGGTCGCGGTTGATTCCTGGGAACGTGCTGAGCAAGGTGGTGCGCTCCGTTACAGCTTTAGGTGACGGTGGCCACGACGGCCACATGGACGGCGGCACGGAGCTCTCGGCTCCGGTGGCAGAGGCAGGTAGAGGAGAGGAACGAGCTCAGGGAGGAGGGGAAAAGGCGGCGGAGCTCACAGAGAGGCTAACGGAGGACTCGGCAGGTGCGGGGACGCGTTGGTTGTCGCGAATCTACGATGAGGTAGCCGGCGGTCGGAGGTTGAGGATGAGATCGGGGACGATGCTCCAGGCCTAACGCGGTCGAATGGGTTGGTGACGACGACGCAGAAGGCAATGGCGGTCCTCTGGACGCGTCGGCAAGGCGATGCGGAGGCAGTGGCTGCGGTGGTGGCGAGCGGCAACGATGGGCGCGTTCGGCTGGACGCGCACGAGAGAGACAGAGGAGGGAGGGCGCTCGAGGGAGAGAGAGGGAGAGGTGCAGGGGGTCGTGGTGTCTCCAGGGTCGTCTAGAGGGAGGCAGCAAGCAGGAGGTGGCCGGACGTGCGCCGGCGTGCGTTGGCCACACGCTCGGCATCCTCCTGGCGCGGTGGAGACGACGACTGGCAGGGCGAGCTGGCTGGGCCGGCCAGCTGGGCCGCACAGTGCCGGGCCTCAGGTAAGTTTCCATTTTTTTGTTTTCTTTTCTATTTCTAACATTTGTTTTTGATTTAAAATAAATACTAGAACAATTCTAAAAATGTTGGGATTCCTTGTGACCACTAGTTATGATATACCAGAGGCCCTCACCAATATCCAACATTTTTGGAGCCATTAAATAATTATATTATTTTAAACAGCTGCAATTCAAATACATATGGGTTCATTCAAAAATCCAAAATGTTTAGAAAAAATGTGCATCACCTCTGGTTGTTGCTTGCAACATTTTCCAAAGACCATGAACATTTTTGAAGAGCATTTTGGGTTTATTGAAAATCCATTTTTAAATTGAACCTATTTGAATTTGCTTTGGTGCTAGGGTTTGAAACATTCCCCATTCAAATTCATTTGAATCTTAAACATGATGCACAAAGCAAGCCTAGCTCATACCAGAACTAGGGATGTGACAACTCGCCCCCACTCGAAAAAATCTCGTCCCGAGATTCAGGAGTCGGCGGAAGGAAGGCGGGGTACTCAAGTCGAAGACGATCTTCTCGCTCCCATGTAGCTTCTCTCTCGGAATGATGAGACCACTGAACCTTGAGAAACTTCATGTTATGATGTCGAGTGACACGCTCCGCTTGATCCAGAATGTGAACGGGGTACTCTCAATAAGTGAGGTTATCTTGGAGATCAAGTGTTTCGTGGTCCACTCCGCGGATGGGATCCGAGAAGCAACACATGACTTGAGAGATGTGGAAGACATCATGAACTCGAGAAAGTTGTGGGGGTAGTTCCAACTGGTAGGCAGCCTCTCCTCGTTTAGCGAGAATGTGAAAAGGACCAATGTAAGGAGGAGCCAACTTTCCCTAGATACCGGAACGATGGGTACCCTTCAATGGAGTAACCCGAAGGTAAGCCTTGTCGCCAACTTCATAAGCCACTTCCTTATGACGACGGTCATACTGGCTCTTTTGACGAGATTGGGCTGTTTTCAAATTCTCACGAATGATGCGAACTTGCTCTTCTACCTCCTAGATCATATCCGGTCCAAAGAATTGTCTTTCACCGGTTTCTAACCAGTTCAAAGGTGTTCGACATCTTCATCCATACAGAATCTTGAAGGGTGCTTTCCTAAGACTGGATTGATAGCTATTGTTATAAGCAAAATCGGCGAAAGGAAGACACTTCTTCCAATCCATACCGAATGAAATAACACAAGCTCTAAGCATGTCTTCGAGAATTTGGTTGACCCTTTCCACCTGACCACTTGACTAAGGGTGGAAAGCGGTACTGAAAGAAAGATGGGTTCCCATGGCATTCTGGAAACTTTCCCAGAAATGAGAGGTGAAAAGACTGCCATGGTCTGAATTGAACTCTAGTGGAACACCATGGAGCGACACTATTAGGGAGATATATAAGTCAGCGAGCTGACTAGCAGTGATACTCTCTCGAACAGGTAGGAAGTGAGCCACTTTGGAAAGACGATCAATGACTACGAAGATAGCATTATTTCCTTTCTTTGTCCTGGGAAAGCCGGTGATGAAGTCCATACCAACTTTGTCCCATTTCCACTCGGGAATAGCTAAAGGTTGAAGGGTGCTAGCAGGTCTTTGATGCTCTTCCTTAACGCGATGACAAACGTCACAGTTGGCAATATACTGAGCGATTTCTCACTTCATCCTAGTCCACCAGAACCTCTGGCGTAGGTCCTGATACATCTTCGTACTACCGGTATGAATCGTGAGGGGGGATTCATGGGCCTCCTTAAGGATCAGTTGTTGCATCTGTTGACATTTGGGAACCACCAAACGGTTTCCAAAGTAAACAACACCTCGTTCATCCATAGAGAAACACCCAGCAACTCCCTTGGAAATATTTTTCTTGATCCGGGAGATTCCCGTATCATGCTTCTGAGCCTCTATGATCTGATCCGTAAGGGTAGGTTTTGCCACCAAGGTAGAAAGGGGACCATGAGAAGCTATGTGAAGATTAAGCTTATAGAATTCCTCATGGAGGGGTGGTTGACATTGTTGCAACATGAGGTTGTTGCAATAGGATTTACGACTTAAAGCATCAGCCATGACATTGGCTTTGCCTGGGGTGTAGGTGATTCCTAAGTCATAATCTGAGATCAACTCCAACCAACGTCTCTGTCTGAGATTCAGATCTAGTTGGGTGAAGATATACTTGAGACTCTGATGGTCAGTGTAGATTTCGCATCGGTTACCCAGAAGGTAATGTCGCCAAGTCTTAAGTGCATAGACTACGGCTGCAAGCTCTAGATCATGTGTAGGATATTTTTCCTCATGTGCATTCAACTGTCGAGATGCATAGGCAATCACATGACAATCCTGCATAAGAATGCAACCTAGTCCTGGACGCGAAGCGTCGCAATAGATAACAAAGTCTTTATTGAAATCCGGTGGCACGCGTATGGGCGCAGAAGTCAGGCGTCTTTTCAGTTCCTGAAAACTGTGCTCACACTGTGGGGTCCACTCCAACCTTTTATCTTTCTTGAGAAGTTCCGTGAGGGGTTTGGCCACTTTGGAGAAGTTTTCAACGGAGCGGCGACAATAACTGGCTAGACCAAGGAAACTCCTAACTTGTTTGACCGTTTGGGGTGGAGTCCAATCGAGAACAGCTTTAACTCTCTCGAGATTGACAGCAATGCCCTTACCAGAGATCACGTGGCCCAAATAGGTCACTTATGGCAACCAAAATTCAAACTTGGAGAGCTTGGCATAAAGGCGATGCTCTCTGAGTTTTTCTAACACAAGTCTAAGATGTTCGGCATGCTCTTCCTCGTTCTTAGAGTAAATAAGAATATCATCGAGGTAAACCACGACAAACTTGTCTAAGTACTCCATAAGGATCGAGTTCATCAAGCAGGAGAAAGTAGCTGGAGCATTGGTTAGGCCGAAAGACATCACAGTGTACTCGTATTGACCATAACGAGTGACAAAGTCTGTTTTGGGGATGTTCCCGTTCCTGATTTTGATTTGGTGGTAGCCTAACCTCAAATCCATCTTGGAAAAGACTGAGGATCCAGCGACCTGATCATACAAGTCGTTGATAATGGGGAGCGGATACTTGTTCTTTATCGTGACCGAATTAACGGGACGATAATCTACAACCATCCGATCCGTACCATCCTTCTTCTTGACGAAGAGGACATGACAAGCCCGAGGAGAAGAACTGGGATGGATGAAACCCTTATGCAAGGACTCATCAAGTTGTTTCTTAAGCTCGGCTAACTCCAAAGGTGCTATCTTGTATGGTCTCCTAGAGATTGGAATAGTTCCTGGGATAAGTTCTATGACAAACTCTACATCTCTGTCAGGTGGGACACCTGGCAGTTCTTCTGGAAAGACATCCGGGAAGTCACGGACTACCGGAATATCTTCCAGGTCTGGAAGAGGGCTGGCATTAAGAGAATAGAGTTGACGCCTTGCAACTCTAGTGGAGACAGTAACTATTTTGCCAGATTGATGTGTAAGTTGAACAGATCTAGTGTAAGAATCGATTTTGGCATGATGAGCTGTCATCCAGTCCATGCCCAAGATGATGTTAATATTTGAAGACTTGAGAGATATCAAAGAAGCAAGAAATACCAGTCTGTCAACAAGGATTTCATTACCATGGCTTACCTTGGAGGTTTGCATTTGGAACCAGGAGTCTGGATTATCAGTGGAGTTGGCATATCACAAAATGACATGTTGTGCAACCGAGCATAACCTTCGGATATGAAGGAGTGAGATGCTCCAGTATCGAACAGAACTGAAGCTGGGTGACAATTGACAAGAAGCGTTCCCAATACGACGCCGGGATCATCTTGAGCTTTTGTAGCTGAAACGTGGTGCACACATGCTCGTTCAGTGGTGGCTGGCGTGGTACTGATCATCTTGCCTAATGGCTTTTCACGGCTAACAGACCTCTCATAATGGGGTGCAGTAGAACTGGACTGAGGGCAGTCACGTGCATAGTGTCCTGGTTCTCCGCAGGTGAAGCAAGTTCCTAAGGTAGGACGTGGACCTACATTGGCAAGTGGTCCACTAATAGGCCTGGGTGGAGCATGTTGCTGAGTTGGGTGAGGCGCCACATCGGATGGCCTCGGTGCATATACAGGTGGAAGAGCTGAGTTCGGAATCCAAATCCGTCGCTTCTGAGAGCCAGAGCGGGAGGAAGGACCCAAATCATGGTTGTGCTTACGAGACTCCTCGTAAGTGAGCTGAGCTGTCTCTGCATTAATGGCCTTGTTCACAAGAGCCTGGAAAGTATCACAATGATGCAGGTGGAGATCACGACGCAACTTAGGGTTGAGACCCTACCGGAACCTAGCCTGCCTGTTGGCGTCCGTGGACACTTCTTCTGTAGCATAGCGGGCGAGGTTTCCAAACTCTCTACTGTAAGCATCAACGGGTAGCTTACCCTGGGTAAAACTACAGAACTCCTCCCTCTTGCGGTCAATGAGAGCATGAGGAATGTGGTGCTCACGAAAAGCCTCGGTGAAGTCCTTCCAGGTAGGAATCTGGCCAGCTGGAAGCATAGCCTCATAGCTCTGCCACCAAGTACTAGCAGGACCTTCCAAGTGATAGCTAGCATAGGTGACCTTGTCACCTTCAGCCACGTTCGCAGAACACAGCTTAAGTGTGATGCTTAGGATCCAGTCATCTGCATCGAGTGGCTTAATGGAATGATGGAAGGTGGGTGGTTTCAGATCAATCAAGTCGGTGATGGAAACCAACTTCTTACGCTGATGTGCGGTGTTCTGCTCAATATGTGCCAGCAAGCGGTTAGTCCCACGCTTGTTCCTCTCGGATGCTAACAAGAACTCTACCATGAAAGGCTGGCCAGGAGGATCCTCATCCCTACCATCTCCATGGTTCTTGCTATGAGCAACTGAACCTCGGTTAGCATACGACATCCTGGTGCCGAAACCAAGGAAACAAGGATGGAATTAGCATCGACATGAGGATGCGGAATGTAATGCAAAAGCATTGGAAACTCTTGAAATCCTAGGACAATTTTGGCAGCATAATGGCTGTAAATGCTCACAAGGATTTTGAGACATTCATCAGAGGAATAGCATAATCAATCAGCATCATAATATCAAGGTTCTGGGTCAAACTGATGACACATGGAAGTAGTAGAACTGTACGGAGGCACAACCCAACAATCCTAAGACTTTACGGTTTAGTAACACGTCATCCTGAGAGATAGAGGAGAAGCCTAGGCCTTAACCCTCATAGAAAAGAAGAGGCTGACTCAGAAAGAATGACATGAGGTAAAGGAGTAAAAAGAGCCTTACGTTCCCTTCCACAATCAATTCCCTTATATAACTAAAGCATTTCTAGACTCAACTTTGACCAGTTTGGCTTGGTAATCCTACAGTCAGTCAAGCTCTGATACCAATGCTGTCAGGGCCTTGATCCTAGGTCACACCGATCTAGCATGTAACACATCATATCACCTTGCGGCCTCACGCACGGTATCCCCATGGGTGTCGCCTTACAATGGCCTAGGACCGTTTGCGCCTTTTGGCTCACGTATATGATAGTGTTGCTAGGATCCACATGATAGAGAACCCGAGCCGACATGACTAGTCGTGAACCCAAAGTGGCACTAACTTACAGGGATAGGCATACATGAATCAACCTCGAGCATGTCGCTCAACAGCGTATGAATGCGGGCTGTAGCAACTGGGCTAACAGGACTCCGGATGTCTCCGCGTGACATTTCCCTGAAGGGACAGACACAGGAATGAAGTGAATCACATGCCTGCCAGTCTAAGTGTTCTGGAGTAGTAGTGCTGGGCTAACAGGACTCCGATAAACCAGGCTGTAGCGGACTACCAAGGCTCAGTGCAAGCACTAGACTACATTTCCCCATAAGAAAGGCTACCAAGGATAAACAACTAGATTGTCGGATCCCACACATATCAATACACGTCACACGCATGCATAACATGCAAGTATGTGCTGTACAACATGGCATCACAACATAACTCAAACTCATATAGATAAAGTCCCAGAAGAGCCACATAGCATTCAATTCAAACAGGGGTCACATGACCCATCATTCAGAGCATACAAACAACGGAAGCATTACATGTCTGAGTACAGACAACTACAAAAGGAAAAGACTAAGAAGCCTGACTAAACATGACCCTCCCAAGGGTACAAGATCGTAGCTGGGATACAAGCTACTCGTCGAAGTCACTAGTGTAACTAACTGCAAAACATAAATAAGCAAACGTGAGTACAAACGTACTTAGCAAGTCTTACATCAGAACTATGTACATATGCAACATTATCAATGAAGGGGGTGGTGGAGTCTTAACAGCAGCAAGCCAGCTTTGACTCAGTGGCTAACCTATGCTACGAGTATCAGAAACCTCTTTGAGGTGAGGAGACGCACACGAGTCCACATATTCACCATATCAATACTCCACTATGGATCCGTTCCTGTCTTCCTACAAGAAGGCCATCCATAGCACTCACGCTTATCTTGCGTATTTTAGAGTGTCCACTTCAAGTTGTCTATGTACTACATAAGTCCCCCAAGTTTCCATATCCGATGAAAACGGCTATTCGAATAGATAATGATAACCCTGCAAGGGTGTACTTCTTCACACACGCTCTCGCCACTTATCGCCCTGTACACGTCATGTACCTCGCCAACCTTCAAGAGGAAGCCGGGCGAGGGTGTCGGCCACAACCTAACTAACCACACAAGTCTCCCGTCCAGGTTTATCGCCTATTCGAGTTCCATCCGCAAGGAGTTCCGGCCGAAGTCTCCAGTACGGCCCCAAACGATGTGTGCAGGGTTCCCAAGCCCACCATCCGGGTGCCACTTGGTACACCATGCCACGGTGCCTAGTCTGTCCCAAGCCCGTCCCGTCAGACACCACCTGGTAGACAAGTAGCACTACCTACAAATGCCAGAAACTAGTTGCAACTCCTGGATAGAGATCAAGTGGATTAATAAGCCGAGAGGGGACGGATAACCGGAACCCAATGTGTGGTAGTAAATGGACTTGGATAACATACACAGAACTCGTTGCTTAGGGACGGTTCCAATGAGACAACCCACCATGTACTCCTACATGGCCTCTCATTGCTACCTTTACCAAAACGTGTTCACACACTAAGCCTTTATTGGTAGGACATGTTCACCACTCCGATTCATTCTCGATGAATCAGACCTGACACAACTCTAAGCATAGCTGGCATAAAGAAAACAAGCATGGATGAGCAGGCACATCAAGGCTCAAACAACTCCTACTCATGCTAGTGGATTTCAACTATTTACTGTGGCAATGACAGGTCATGCAGAGGAATGGGTTCAACTACCGCATCAGAAAAGTAGCAGTTGAATCGTTGTTGTCCTAATGCAGTATAAGGAGCAGGAGCGAGAGAGTGGGATTTATCAAAATTCTGAAGGGGGGTTGCTTGCCTGATAGAACGACGAAGGGGCACTGCTCCTCTAACAGGTACTCGGGAACACCTTCCGGAGTGGAACCTATCGAGAAGAAACGGTGCCGGCAATCAATACACAAACAATGCAACAATATGATGCATGAACATAACATGTGCAAATGGTAGTGTTTTGGCTAATGCAAGATGCTACCAAATTGGTTGAATCCCAAAGATTCAAATGCAAATTCAAAATGAAGCATTTAAAATGCCAATATTATGTTTTCACTTATACAGCATGTATAAGTTGACTTTCATGCATGTAACTGGCATAAATGGATACCTTGAATTTTTCTGATAATTTTTCATATATAAATTATTTCATTCTGAGCTACAGTTGAATTATTATGATTTTTTGAAGTTTAAGCAATATTCTGGAATTTCCCGAGTTAAAATAATTCCAGAAATCGTTTATTGTGTCAGCTTGAGGATAGCACTGCGTCAGCAGTCAACCTGGGTCAAACCTGACATGTGGGGGCCACTTGTCAGTGACACAGTGGTTAAGCCCGGGTCAAACCCGCACTGACCAGGGTTTGACTTGGCCTTGGGGCCCATGGTCAGCGGCTGGTGGGGTGGATTAGGCTGCGGGATTAGGCGCTAATGACAGCCATGTTGGCCTCTCCGGAGTTCGGCCGGCTACGACCTCGAGCCGCGGTGGAGTCTGCTCGGGATTTGCCTACAGGGAGCTATTTGGCGCGTGGAGCGCAGCTACGGGGTGCGGACATTCGTCCGCATCCAACCGTGGTAGTGGCGCGGCCGGGGAGTGGCCGGAGTGGCGCCGACGACGATGAGTGCGGCGGCCGGAGTTCGGGCGTCGAGTGAAACAGCGTTGCAGAGAACGGTAGGAGCCTTGGGTGGTCGCGGTCGACTCCTGGGAACGTGTTGATCACGTTGGTTCGCTCGGTTACAGCTTTAGGTGACAGTGGCCACGGCGGCGACATGGAGGGCGGCACGGAGCTCTCGGCTCCGGTGGCAGAGGCGGCTAGAGGAGAGGAACAAGCTCGCGGAGGAGGGGAAAAGGAGGCGGAGCTCACAGAGAGGCGAAGGGAGGACTCGGCAGGCGCGGGGACGTGTTGGTTGTCACGAATCGGCGGTGAGGTAGCCGGCGGTCAGAGGTTGAGGATGCACTCGGGGACGACGCTCCAGGCCTCCCATGGTTGAATGGGTTGGTGAAGACGAAACAGCAGACGATGGCGGTCCTCTGGACGCGTCGCCAAGGTAATGGGGAGGCAGTGGCTGCGGTGGTGGCGAGCGGCGGCGACGGGCGCGTTCAGCTGGACGCGCACGAGAGAGACAGAAGAGGGAGGGCGCTCGAGGGAGAGAGAGGGAGAGGTGCAGTGGGTCGTGGCGTCTCCAGGGACGTCCAGAGGAAGGCGGCAAGCAGGAGGTGGCCGGACGTGCGCCGGCGTGCGTCGGCCACGCGCTCGGCGTCCTCCTGGCGCGGTGGAAACGACGACTGGCAGGGCCAGCTAGCTGGGCCGGCCAGCTGGGCCGCACAGTGCCAGGCCTCAGGTAAGTTTCCCTTTTATTGTTTTCTTTTCTATTTCTAACATTTGTTTTTTATTTAAAATAAATACTAGAACAATTCTAAGTGGCACCCGGATGGTGGGCTTGGGAACCCTGCACACATCGTTTGGGGCCGTACTGGAGACTTCTGCCGGAACTCCTTGCGGATGGAACTCGAATAGGCAATAAACCTGGACGGGAGACTTGTGTGGTTAGTCAGGTCATGGCCGACACCCTCGCCCGGCTTCCTCTTGAAGGTTGCCAAGGTACATGACGTGTACAGGGCGATAAGTGGAGAGAGCGTGTGTGAAGAAGTACACCCCTGCAGTGACATTTTCCAAAGACCATGAACATTTTTGAAGAGCATTTTGGGTTTATTGAAAATCCATTTTTAAATTGAACCTATTTGAATTTTCTTTGGTGTTAGGGTTTGAAATATTCCCCATTTCAAATTCATTTGAAACTTAAACATGATGCACAAAGCAAACCTAGCTCATACCAGAACTAGGGATGTGACACACACAATAAAAAAATATAATATATAATATATATATAGGGGTATAGATATAGATATGTGATGGAAAAGCCACCCATCATCTCCAATTAGAATAGTGTGTCCATGCACGGATGCGACGTGGCCACATGATGTCTGCCATCCGTATCTCAAATTCAAATCAGTCTGACCTTGTTCAGTGTGTATACATTACAACATGCTTGTTTCCAAACCACACCGCGCAGATCTCCGTTATATTCATGCATGCATGGGTTTCAAACATCAGGATCTCTTATTCAAATATTTGAATTCAACTTTACATTGATTGTGACCTAACCTATTCAGCTATTCTTTTACACCCACATAGTAGTCTTCTCTTTATAATTGTACCACTAACTTTCTCTCGTGCATGCATGCACACACACTACCAGTCGGCATTATCCATCGCACGCACGCAATCTTTTTCTTCAGGTCGGTCTCCCATGAAGGCACACACCAACACACATCCCCCTCTCCATCATATCGGGCATTCTATATCTCTCACGCGTGCATGCGCAACGATTGATGTTCCTCTATGTATGTGTGTATATAGGTAGGTCTTTCATAGTTTTCCACACAAACCGATCAATCGATATATCCAGTGAGGTCTCACCCTCTTTCCCACGTCTACATCGATCAATCTATGCCTCTCTATATAGGATTGACATATATAGCTAATACACCCACATTAATTATGTATCCAACGTCCCCCTCTCATCATCCATGCCTTCTGCTTCATCTCTTAAATGCGTGCACAATGGCAAAGACAGGGGGCAGTAAGGGCCCTGCCCCCCCTCCCCGCTAACATCACTATATATCAAGGCTAATATGAATGTGATCATTAGACAATTGCTGCTAAAATGGTTTAAGTTCATGAATTAACCCTCCTCGTAAAGGATTAGCGATGCTTGGCCCCCTAGCTCATTTATTTTTCATGGCTCCGCCACTACGCGCATCAGCGCACGTGTTCGCCCCTTTCTCTAAATATCGATCTCGCACTTGTGCATTCCTTCATAGTCTCCCTCCACTCGGTCCCTCGCACCATCGTCTAGCCCCCCACCAGATTTTGACACATGTACAATCTAGGAGACTCCATGGTTGAACTTAAGCATAATGCACAACCTCAAAACAACAGCGGTTCTCTTTTGTTCTAGAATCTTCCGTATCATAACTGCCCAAACTTTTTTCTAGTTGAATTGCCATTATTTGTTTTTACTTTATGCTTTACAACGCACAATTCAATGAATCATAAAATAGATTAAGGGCTTCTTTGATTCAAAGGATTCTCAAAGGAATTTTGGAGGAGTCTAATCATTAGGAATTTTTCCTATCTTGGTTGTTTGATTCCTAGGATTGTAAACCATAGGAATTTTCCATATGATTCATTTGCACTAGATTTCATAGGAAACATCCCATCCACTCAAACATCTTTGAAAGAATTATGCATTTTTTCTATGCACAATCAAACACTCGTACAAACCTGTAGGATTCAAGACGACATTCCACTATAATCCCATGTTTTTCTTATTCCCGCGTTCTTAGCTTTTTTATAAAAACTAATTGATTTTGAATGAGATGAACTATAAGAATTAAATGAAGGGCTACATCAGGCATATATGACTCAGAGCTTACATGCTATAGTGTGGTATTTATTCATAATTTGGTTGCAAAATCTGATGCGTGCAATGCACGTGTACCTTACTAGTACTTCGAGTATGTGCAAAACACGTAAATTAGAATACCAATGGCACGCTACACAGTGTCTCTCTTATAGTTCATGAAGCCACGTGGCACATGTGTAGGCGTTGTCGCGACCTCCTTGCGTGGATTGATCACAGTGACGTGCTGCTGGTTCCAGAAGAATGTACTTGTCCTCCCTGAGCCATACTGGCGGTACATGCATGAAGCGAAGATGTGCACGCACGCCATGCACGCACTCATTCCTCGCACACACACGCGGGTACACGGGAGGATGCAATTTTGTACCAAGATCCACCCCATGTGATAATTTGACGCGTGTAAAGTCGTTCACTTCATTGATGGTCAATTAATATAGCACATGAAAATTCAGTGGACGTGAGGGCGGAAGAAAGACATTATTACTCCATTGCGCGCATGCAAGTAGTTAAATCGTGGGTTGCTAGTAGTACTTCCATTGGTCTCCTTCGTATTTTGTGCCAATTTTTGACAGTACTATAATATTTACGCATTTGAGCAGTGTAGTACTTGAAATTTAAGTTGCACTAAACTCATCGGGAGCCATTTCGGGCCTCGAAACCAAAACCATCAATTAATCTTTACCTTGTTCCCATCACATTCGAAAGCCTACTCACACCTACTAGTAGTACGTACCAAACCTGAACGTGTTCCCACTATGCAGGTATTAGTACTAGTGCTAGTACTTAGGTTATAAAAAGGGCAACTACCTAACCGAAAATCACTCTACCTTTCCTCCTCATAAGTGCTTCTTCTGCGTCTGTCGTTGACATGGCCAGTGAGCAGAGCTCTAGGTCGAGAACTACTCGTAACAAGGGAGCGGCAACCAAGGCTGCAGAAAAAAAAGAGAGGGCTCACCGCCACGCAGAGACCTCGAAAGATCTCTCACGGGCAGGCGATGGCTCCCAGGAGCACCCTAGCCGCGGAGGCGAACATGCCGAGCCGGCGGAGCTGGAGTCGTTATCGCTCGATGGCATGCCTGATCAGCTCAATAAGCAGAAGGAGTTCATCCAAGGCTTGATGGAGTTGCTGAAGGAGAGCCTAGACGACATGCCCGCTGAGCTCAATCAGCAGGGGGATTTGACCGCCGGCTTGGTGATGCTACTAAAGAAGAGCATTGCCTCGGAGAAGAAGGCGACCGGCGAAATCCTGCGACTTCGAGAGGACAATGCGAAGCTCTGCCACGAGATCAACCTGTTGAAGGAGAAGAACGCCAACTAGAAGAAGCTGCATGAGAATAGTAGTTCCTCGATGAAGATGCTCCAGGCCCTCACCATGGAACAGAAGGAAGAGTTGGCGAAGCTCCGCATCGAGCACTCGGCTGCTGTCAAGGTACGTAATATGGCCGTGGAACAGATGATGAAGGCTCGCGTCGAGAAATATCGCGTCATGGACACAATGATGAAGATGGCGGAGGAGACGCGCAAGGAGATGGAGGTCCTGGAGGCGATGAAGAAGCAGTTACGACTCCGTGGTGAATTAGATCATTTGGGGTGATAATCTTCCTTCTTCTTTTGCTCCTGTGTTTCATCTTTTGCTTCGGGTGTTTCGCCGCACATGGCACATTCTCTGCGAGGCATGAATAAAAGAATGTGTTTTTGTGGGAATGAACAGAACAACACTAAATATGAGATGACTAGCAAATTAGATCATTTCTATCGCCATATGGCACTGGGCTGCTGTGTTTGGTGCTCCTCCATCGTAGTACTACTCTAGTGGAAAACTTGAGTATACCGCACGGTTCTTTGCTCCTCCTCAATCAGGTCGTCGGCGCATTTATACGAGCAGTAAAATCACAAGGCCCTGCCTTCCAGCGGTAATGAGCCGTCAAATCACAAAGGCCCTCGCCTCTCATGAAACCGACCAAGCTAGACTGCCCCGCCCTCTAGCCTTTTAAAAAATGTATACTTTTGTACAGCAGTAGTATCGATGGATTGCGCCATGGAGCAAAACTTGAAATTAAAAAAAGGTGGTACATATAGAGAGTGCTCGTTGCCAAATTATGCATATAGTCCTATTAAAAAGGCTAGTCACAATAATGGTGTCGAGCACAACCCGCCCCTCAAATAAAACTAAGAGGGTGCTTGGATACGTTTTAGTCCCATGACTAAAAGTAGTGGGACTAAAACATGCTAGCCTCACCCATGCTTGGATCCAAATACTAAAAAGGCTAAAATCATGTTAATGAGCATTTATTATCCTCCAAACCATCCAATCCAGAACTCGCCTGTGTTAAAGGTGAGGAGTTAAATGAGTAGAGAGAGGACTAATCCACATTCTAGTAGGGGTACCCCTGACTAAAAAAAATTAGTCTCAAGACTAGTTTTACCCCCTCTTTAGTCAGGGGTGCTTGGAACTTTAGCGTCTTAAAGAGACTAATTTTTGTCAGACTAAAATAAGTCCCTTGGATCCAAGCACCCTCTAAGCATCCTGGAATTCTTTGACAAAACTAAGCACCCTGAAATTCTTTGACAACTAAACTACTGGCTATATGATGTTGGCCATATATATTGTACGTATATAATGTGAAGAAACGAGTGGTAGTACTATACCAACTAAAAGATGAAATGTAAGAAATACTAGTATGTACGTACTAAAGAGTTAAAGTAACGAGAAGAAACATAACATAGTTCTGTTGGGGGCTCAGCACAACACAACCCTCAAATTAAATTAAGCACAGCTGAAATTAAACTTTGCAACTGTTCCGGTAGACACTACATTAGAACCACCATGAGCAATGACACTGCCACCTTACTCGAAGTCCCCGTCCACGTCCTCGACTTCGTCCTTGTCAATCTTCCTCTTGGCCGATACTTCTTTGCTTGAACCGCACACTTGGTTGTTGCTCTTCATCCAACCCTTGTAGATATTGAAGCAAAGGTAGCCATCCATTGCAGCGTAGTGGATCTGGTCTATATCTAGTACATTCCGCTACCATGCATGACGATGAAACGTGTAATGAGGTTTCTCGAGTTTACCGTACGAAGGATGAACCATGGCTCCTGTCAGGGTCAGCATTGAAGGCTGACGAGAGGACACCAGCCGATTCTTCTAGAGGTTGAAGGTGTTGCCTACAACGAGGCCTATCCGACGCAGGACTTCTTTGTCGTTACCAAAGTCTATAGTAACGAATTTCACTATTTTTCCTTGAGGAAGTTCTTAAAATCCTGGCACTCAACGTTTTTTGACCGGGAAACAGTAGGAAAGGCTCCTACTGTGTAAATGTATTAAGGGTCAAATAACACTGTACAGGGGTGATAATTACATGGTGGGGGGGGGGGGGCTTGGCCACTTTGTGTCCAAGTAAGGCTAAGAGAGACAACGCAAAAGGGTCTAGTGTAGAGAGTTTACAAAGTTTAGTACAAGAGGCCTATGGTCCTCTTTGACCCTATATTGAAGGAGTTCAAACTCCTTTTTGAATCTATCAAGCCAGGACCGAAAAGAAAGATCTATTGCTCTAAAATGCTTGTTGTTCCTCTCCTTCCATATGCTCAACGTCGGCATGGCATATGTGGTAGACCAAGCAAATGTTATGTACGCAAACCTGGATCACGGTGGGATTCTTCCTCTCTTCGTCCTTTAGATCCTTCTCTCGTCCCAGGACTGTGGTGTACTCAACATCTAGCCTAGCGACTGGGACACCCCAAAATTTTTAAACATGAATTGTTTAGTAAAATCTTGCGAGGAAATTAAACTTTTCATTTTCTGGTTTTTCTTTGATTTCGGTACCATTCCTTCTTGGATTTTTATGGAGTTTTTAACCCTAGTAAAAACTTTCCAAATATATTATTGGACTTGTTTTCCCCTCAAGAAAGACATTTCTATTAAAAGAGGAATTAATTGCATAATTATTTCTCTCTGAGCTTTATTCCTTAAAGTGAGTTTTCTTTGGTTTAGGGCCCCATTTGCACTACAACCCTTTGATAAATTCATCTAAAATTCCAACCAAAATTTGGAGATGTCATTTGATGTTTTTAAATC
Source organism: Triticum monococcum (assembly GCA_034509565.1). Lineage (NCBI taxonomy): Eukaryota > Viridiplantae > Streptophyta > Magnoliopsida > Poales > Poaceae > Triticum > Triticum monococcum. The sequence continues at coordinate 707,962,324 of CM067847.1, forward strand.
ACTTTTAGGCGAAAATATATTTCATTCATTTAATATTTTGAGCTCTACACCAAGTTTTCAAAAATGCTCCAGATGGTAGTATTGCACTACAACCCATTTAAATATTTCTTTCTAGCCTCCACCAAAATTATGGGATGTTCATAGGAGTATATTATCCAACTTTATGCAAAAACCCAGACTTTGCCCTTTGAAATTTTTGAGTGAATCAACCTCATTTCCATTCTGGTCCAGCTTGGTAATTTGTACTGCAACCCTAATATATGTTGCTCTAGTGTCCTTGAGCTTTTTCCTACATATAGCCCATCTTGCAAAACCCTTAAGTCCAGAAGAGTGGACCCATTGGAGGATTTTGAGTGCATGCAACAGTGCCTTTTTCTTTCTGTCCAGAATCAGTTTTCTCACAAACTTGCACTAACAAGTTTTTGCTTTTGACAAAGGAACTTCACCACCCTCTTATTCATCCAAAGAGACACTGATCTGGAGATTGTGGCCACCTCAAGAGTTACCTAGATGCCATTGGCATTCTATCAAGTACCTTGCGTGCATGACCAGTTTTGGCATGATTTTAAGTTTACTTTGTGAACTTGATCCCCCGACCAGACCAGCATGTCCCCTGGATTTTCCCTAGCCTATAGCCCCACCCTACTAACCCTCTTGTGGATTGGAGCCACCTAGCATGCCCTGGCATTTCGCCGAACGCTTGGCATGCACGCTCTAGGCGCCCCCAGAGCGCAAGTTTTGCACGCGCGCGCATCGAGCCGCCGCGTCCCGCTGCCGAGGCCCCATGCTCGCTCTGGCCCTTCCCCCCTCCCATTCGACACACCCGACCCTCCCGCGTCGTAGACCTGTCCCTGGAGCTCCACAATGCCGCCGTCAGGTCGGCCACGGCGGCTAGCGGGCGGCCACAGTGAGCCCTGCCATGGACGGCGCCGCCCAAGCCACAACTCCTCGCCAGCTGCCCTCGTGAGCAGGCCGCCCTTATCCGCAAGCCTGTCCGCTAGCACCGACCCTGCTCTGGCCATCGCCACGTCGCTCTAACACAACAGAAGCGGTCGTCCGGTGATCTTATCCCCAACAGCGGCGGAACCGACCTTCCCCGGCTATAAATGGCCCCCGACCTCGCTCGATCATCCTCAGACAAGCCGTAGAGTGCACCCCCGCTCAAATCCCTCTAGAACCACCGTCTTCTCCGCCTCTGGCAACTTCGGCCGTCGCTGCCCCTCGGCTAAATTCGCCGTAGCCGGAGCCCCCTAATCCTTATAGCACCACCATGCGACACCCTCGACCGTGCGGAGCTGCTCGACCTCTCAAACGCGATCAAAACCCACCGTAGCCCAATTCCCCAATCATGCCCAAAGCTTCCTCCACCGCGGAGCTCGCCGTCGGCGACTCCCTCCGTCCCCGCCGGCCAGTCGACCACCAGGAGCACCGCCTAGGAGTGGCGGATCCATCCCTGCCTTCGGATGCCCTCGAGGGGCCGCCGCTCGCCGGCGAAGATCGCCGGGGCTCCGCCTCCGTTCGGCCGAAGGAGAGGGAAGGCGGGGGACGACTGGTCAAACCTGACCAGTGGGCCCAAGGGACCCACTGTCGGTGACCCAGCCCCGCCTCCACGTGTTTTAAGTGGAAGCTCAAAACCTAAAGTACGTTTTCTCTGCCCGAAAGCGTATGCGTATTCAAAACGTTTTCTTTTTCTGTTTTATTTTATAAACAGAGTTTGACTAAAACTTTGACTGGCTATATCTTTTTAAATAAAACACCAAATGAATTGATTCTTTTTCCTACCTCTCTCAAATTTCACCTAGTTTATTTTAAGATTTATTTCAAAAATAATGAGGACAACTTTTTGTACTATTTTTGAAGTATGTGTTATTTGAATATTTTTTAAAATACGAATTTGGTGGGGAGATATAACTTTCAAAAGTTTTGGAGAGCACCTCAGCTCTCCACACCTTGAAGGCAAGCATTCTGAACCCTGGCATAATATATTTTTGGGATTGTTTGCTACGGTTATAACCCCACCTCAACATGAAGCATTAGTTATTTTTATGTGACGATATGATCATACGCGTTGAGTGCAAAAATGGAAATTTTTGCTGTTGGAAATGGACATACTTGTGATAGCAATCACCCTCATATGCCTCTCATGCCTACCGGGAAGGATCCGGGAAAGTCTCTGTCTTTGGTAGAGACGAGCTTGTCCCTCGTCGAGACGGTTATGACCGGTGGGGTAGGGGGAGGAATGATGAGTGGTGGTTGTGTGTGATGGATGTGAAATATTATCCTTGAACTAATCATGCAGGAAATACTTAAGCCTCCTAAGTCGGCCGTAGATCGAGTCTTGTTCCAGTAACACCCATACTTGTTTCGTGCTGCCACTTGCCCCTGCCGTGGGTAGGGTACGGTTCTGTAAGTTGTCAACCCCTGTCCTAGCACACACCGTACAGAGAGGTCATGGTGGAAGATACTGGCTGTAGCTGGTAGGCTTGCCACCTGGTCCGGGGGCATGAGTGTTTCCGGTTGGGACCGAGAGGGGAGGCCACCCCTTAGAGCGCGCAATAAAAATTTGATACCATGCTATGCGAGGTTGTAGCCTCCCCACTTAGAGTTTTGCTTAACAGGTGTCTGGGTGATTCCATACACGATTAAAGTTAAGCTGGTGTGTGCAAGTCAGGCGTGTTTTCGGCTAAAAGACCGTAGACGGAATTCGTTCCGATGGACTAAAGAAATCTGTTACTCGTGGGTAAGCACTACAGTCTGGGATGGGTCAAGTGTCAGTGTTAGTGTCGGTCTTCGGAGGAGAAACTACTAAACCGGAATACTGATTATGACTTGTAATATATAATGGTTATGATTATTATCATTGTGGACTAACTGTTTGCATTGTTTGAAATAATGAATATCCTTGGGACGGTACTACCTCCTGGATATTCACTGTGAATATGTTTATATATAAGCCCTTTATGTGGCGTCGCTCAGACGCCCGACTGTGGCATGTTTGTTATTTCATTTACTTATAAGCCCTTTTTGGGGTGTCGCACAGATGCCCGACTGTGGCATGTCCATTATTTCATTTACTTATAAGCCCTTTATGTGGTGTTGCACCGACGCCCGATTGTGGCATGCTTGTTATTCCTTTTATATATAAGCCCTTTCTGTGGTGTCGCTCAGACGCCCGACTGAGGCATGCTTCATATTATTATCCTTTCAAGGCATCGCTTCAGACACCCGATCGGTGCTTTATATTTTTACACCCTGATTTTTTACTCGTGATTTATTTAAATGATCTACTTGCGTGCATCATGAACCTTATTTCATAACTGACGATGATCATGGAATATTTCAAAATATGATTATCAATGGCTATATTATACCTGTGTTCTTAATGTTTGTGAGTACATTCAAAGTACTCACTGGCTTGTCCCTGGCTATTGTCTTGGCCAGATTTCTTGCGTGGAGAGGAGCGTTGTGATGACAGCCCCGGAACCTACGCAATGGAGATAGCAGCCTCGCGAAGATAGGAGTTATCCTGGTCAGCTGTTCCTATGGGAAAATGGAGTCCCATGGACGTTGGTGACCCGCAAACCGCTTCCGCCTTCAGCCACTAGCAAACCAATTGTTGTACTCATAGGCCAGGATGGTCTTGTACTACATATTATGTACTTTGCTTGAAATTTCTGTATCAAGTTGGTGCCTCATCAGCTAATAGTAATCCTAGCGCTGATGAGCACAAGGGCCATTTTCTGGGAAATTATATCCTGAAGATCCGGTCCTGACAAACTTGGTATCAGAGCCAGGCTAACCATTGGCTAATCCTATCTTAGCTAGGTCGTAAAGCTAGGTAAACCAACCCACCAGACCTTAACCAAACCTCGGCCAAGCTTCTCATGTAAGATAGCCTCACAGTGACCCGACACCTTTTGGAAGTCGGTGCCCAACCTATCAGCCTAGCCTGTCGATCATGCGCCAGTGACCGCCCCCTGAATAGTCTATTTCGCAAGCGTGCGAAAGAAGACTCCGCCCCTTTTTCTATAAAAAGGGCACGCTATCCTCGACCCAGCACAACACAGCCTCTACCCCAAACCGAGTTATAATGCATTGCCCCATTGTTCACAATGAGACCACAGCAACCAACCTTGGAGGTTTCGTGACCGTGCTAGCAAACCTCCCCCGCCGTGCCTTCGCGTTAGAAGAGCCCCCGAAGTATGTTGTGTACCAAGGGTCCATGAGCGGTGAGAGCCGTCAATTTTGGGCCACTCTGCACGTCTATGGTAGGGGTCTATCACCAGAACGCCCCAACAGGTTCACCGGAAGGACAACTTCCTTTAAGCCACAAGCCATCCAACTAGCTGCTCGAGAAGCTATAGTTCAACTCCGGCACTTGTTGCCCAGAGTTAACTGTCGCTCCTTCCACTACTACCCCAGCCGTGACGGGTATGGTAGACCACCCCAAGTTGCCAACGAAGATCACGAGACGGATCCTGCATTATTGCATCTGGTGCGCTATGCAAGTGCACTAGAGGGACTGATCGATCATATCACCCTAGATCTGATCGCAACTCATGGAGAACTGATCCGCCGACCCCCAGCAAGAAGAGAAGATGAGCCCGACGCCGGCAATCCAGTCGTGCTGTTCGGAGAACCGATCGAGACCTTGAGATCAGCCCCAGCCATCAACCAAGGTACTTTGATGACCCCAGAAGTGCTTCGTCGCCTTTTGGGAACACACTCCAACGGGATTGTGGCCAACAATATCCGCGATGGTCATCATCACTACCCCGACCCTGCAGTTCCTCAACACCCTCCAGCTAACCCCGACGATGAGGCAAATGGGGAAGCCTTGACAGCCACAAGGGACGCCCGCTTAGATATAAACGAGGTGGACTTAGTCACTAGAGTAGTACCGAGTCTCAGTATGTCCACAACCTGTAGTTGTGTGATCTTGTATTACCGCAATGTTATCTTCATGTGCGCCCCTAATTTAAATAGTAGCTGTATTGATGTACGGTTACATTGTTAATTCCGGGCGTAGCTACCAAAACCAACCCCGACAGCACCCACAGTAACACGTCACTTTTGTGAGATGTGTGTATCTGTGGCTTTGACCCCGACCCCCATGAGAGTAGAACCAGCAAGCTAGTGCCCCTCACCGCGATGAATAACCCAGCCTAGTCACTATATAAAAGGGACACCTCGTGACCTTGCCGAGTACCCCTCATCTTGTGCGCAACCCTGACAACAATTTCTTGCCATCCGAGCCCTAGCATTTATCTGAGAACCCCGGATGCAACCCCGGGTAGTTTTGTTAGAATATTGTGGGACTTTACCTGCAGTACCATGGGTTCTACCCAGCCACCCCAGTACGAGCTGCTCAAATCGAGGATCACCTCTTCCACCTCGAAATATTGGGCAGTAGTGCACATCCATCCCGTAAACTCAAACCAAGACCCAATGGAAGTCTCCTTCCTAGGGAAATCTATGCCGACTCCGCAGATGGCCATAGAAGCGGCTACACACGAAGCGATTATTCGCCTTCAATTTGCGGTACCCTATGCCAGCGAACGAGGGTATTATTACTTTCTGAGCCGTGCAGCACCTGGGGAAGTGACATCTTTTCCCGGTGAACGAATTGAGAGAGACCCAGTACTGGCCAACCTTGTCCAGTATGTCATCGCTCAAGAGCGTTTGACCCAGCGAGTAATGGGTTATCTCCAGAGCCTCGCTGATTTAAATCCTCAGATCTCCATCGGCAGACAACTGAGGCCCGACCAGGAGAGACGCGTTCATCGACTGATCAACCCTCTTCCCCTGATAGAAGAGGAGTGCGCCCCAGTACCAGAGACGTTTTCTCGGGACCCCGTCCAGTTGCCGCTTTCATTCTAGACGTCACTGCTATGTTCTTTTATTCTCGCATTTAGCTAAGTGTTGTAACTCATGCGTGTTATTCTAAATCTTGTGCGTTGAGATAAATATTTGGTTTCAATTGTGGTGAGTAGTTTTTGCCGTTGTAACTTTTGATTAACTAGTTTTCTCTCGCGAAAAATCCTGGAGTGAGATTTCTTTTCCCTGAGTTGCTACAGCATATATCTCCTCATGACATGGATTTTTATGCACGCAGCACCACGGCAACAGACTCACAACCACAACCACTCGAACACATACACTACTTGCAACACCACATAACCGTGTTGCATCTGGCTAATCATCTCCCTATTACACCTCAGTCTCTGAAGGAGAGATTAGTGGGTAATCATCCGGGTACAAGTTACCCAGCATACCGACAAAAGTTAGCACCCGACACCACACGTACTCCTAGTGATCACCGCCACCATGAAGAGCCAACACTCGAGCGGCAGCATCACGATGATCATCGAGGATCATCGCACACAGGAGCACGGAGAGCCCCAACAATGCCGCCAGCCCTCCGCACACCAGGATCACGTACCAATCCGGCACCGCCCCCGCCATTAGAGCCACATCTCAAGCTTTTGTAAACGGAAATGGAGGAGGAAGAAGGAGAAGGAGAAGTGAGGCCAGGTGTGAGGAAGAAGAGAGAAGCACCTCGGCCGTTTTATAGCTCGACATCGGTGTATGGTGGGCGAAGTCCACCAGCGCCACTCGTCACCCGACTGCCGGTGTTCGGAGGCGAATCCGCGAGCAGTGCCGACAGCACGCTAGCCCGTGAGGTAAGTGCACGCTGCATCGGCAGCTAGCACGCCACGCACTACCGCAGGTACGGCCTAGATGCCCTACGCGTTAGACGTCGCCGCTGGAGAAAGCGCGGGAAAGCACGCGGGAGAGAGGAAGAAGAGAGAACTAGACGAAGAAGAAGAGGCTGACAGTGGGCCCCGAGTCCACCTGTCAGACAGAGAGAGCACTGTGCTCTCGGGTACGTCCAGTGTATTTGAAATTTAGATTTTTTTTTCTAAATTTACTATATCTAGCATACAAATCCCTTGTTTTCACCTAACCATGGAATTTTTTTTCACGCAACACCACTGTTCCACAATGTGGTTTTACACCACTTATTGCCCTCTCACTATAGCCACATTTTATTGCTTATATTTTCTTAAAGCAGCTTTTAGCAAATCTCGAGGACGAGATTTTTCTTAAGGGGGGTAGTGTTGTGACACCCCAAAATTTTTAAACAAGAATTGTTTATTAAAATCGTGCTAGGAAATTAAACTTTTCATTTTCTGGTTTTTCTTTGATTTCAGTACCATTCTTTCTTGGATTTTTATGGAGTTTTTACCCCTACTAAAAACTTTCCAAATATATTATTGGACTTGTTTTCCCCTCAAGAAAGACATTTCTATTAAAAGAGGATTTAATTGCATAATTATTTCTCTCTGAGCTTTATTCCTTAAAGTGAGTTTTCTTTGGTTTTAGGGCCCCATTTGCACTGCAACCCTTTGATAAATTCATCTAAAATTCCAACCAAAATTTGGAGATGTCATGTGATGTTTTTAAATCACTTTTAGGCAAAAATATATTTCATTCATTTAATATTTTGAGCTCTACACCAAGTTTTCAAATCTGGTCCAGATGACAGTATTGCACTACAACCCATTTAAATATTTCTTTCTAGCCTCCACCAAAATTATGGGATGTTCATAGGAGTATATTATCCAACTTTATGCAAAACCCCAAAGTTTGCCCTTTGAAATATTTGAGTGAATAAACCTCATTTCCATTCTGGTCCAGCTTGGTAATTTGTACTGCAACCCTAATATATGTTGCTCTAGTGTCCTTGAGCTTTTTCCTACTTATAGCCCATCTTGCAAAACCCTTAAGTCCAGAAGAGTGGACCCAGTGGAGGATTTTGAGTGCATGCAACAGTGCCTTTTTCTTTCTGTACAGAATCAGTTTTCTCACAAACTTGCACTAACAAGTTTTTGCTTTTGACAAACTAACTTCACCAACCTCTTATTCATCCAAAGAGACACTGATCTGGAGAGTGTGGCCACCCCAAGAGTTACCTAGATGCCATTGGCATTCTGTCAAGTACCTTGGGTGCATGACCAGTTTTGGCATGATTTTAAGTTTACTTTGTGAACTTGATCCCCTGACCAGACCAGCATGTCCCCTGGATTTTCCCTAGCCTATAGCCCACCCTGCTAACCCTCTTGTGGATTGGAGGCACCTAGCATGCCCTGGCATTTCGCCGAACGCTTGGCGTGCACGCTCTGGGCGCGCCCAGACCACACGTTTTGCACGCACACACACCGAGCCGCCGCGTCCTGCTACCGACGCCCCGCGCTCGCTCTAGCCCTTTCCCCTCCCAGTCGACGCACCTGACCCCTCCCGCGTCGCAGAGCTGCCCCTGGAGCTCCCAAGTGCCGTCGTCAGGTCGGCCACGACGGCTAGCGGGCGGCCACAGTGCGCCCTGCCATGGACAGCGCCGCCCAAGCATGTCCGCTAGCACCGACCCTGCTCCCGCCATCGCCACATCGCTCTGCCACAACAGAAGCGGTCGGCTGGCGATCTTATCCCCACAAGCGGCGGAAATGACCTTCCCCGGCTATAAATGGCCCCCACCTCGCTCGATCATCCTCAGACAAGCCGTAGAGTGCACCCCCCGCTCAAATCCCTCTAGAACCACCGTCTTCTCCGCCTCTGGCAACTTCGGCCATCGCCGCCCCTCGGCTAAATTCGCCGTAGCCGGAGCCCCCTAATCCTTCTAGCACCACCATGCGACTCCCCTTGACCGTGCGGAGCTGCTCGACCTCTCAAATGCGATCAAAACCCACCGTAGCCCAATTCCCCAATCATGCCCGAAGCTTCCTCCGCCGCGGAGCTCGCCGCCGGTGACTCCCTCCATCCCCGCCGGCCAGTCGACCACCGGGAGGACTGCCTAGGGGTGGCGGATCCATCACTGCCTTAGGATGCCCTCGAGGGGCCGCCGCTCGCCGGCGAAGATCGCCGGGGCTCCGCCTCCGTTCGGTGAAAGGAGAGGGAAGGCGGGGGATGACTGGTCAAACCTGACCAGTGGGCCCAAGGGACCCACTATCGGTGACCCAGCACCGCCTCCACGTGTTTTAAGTGGAAGCGCAAAACCTAAAGTACGTTTTCTCTGCCCGAAAGCGTATGCGTATTCGAAACGTTTTCTTTTTCTGTTTTATTTTAAAAACAGAGTTTGATTGAAACTTTGACTGGCCATATCTTTTTAAATAAAACTCCAAATGAATTGATTCTTTTTCCTACCTCTCTCAAATTTCACCTAGTTTATTTTAAGATTTATTTCAAAAATAATTAGGACAACTTTTTGTACTGTTTTTGAAGTATGTGTTATTTGAATATTTTTGAAAATAGGAATTTGGAGGGGAGATATAACTTTCAAAAGTTTTGGAGAGCACCTCACCTCTCCACACCTTGAAGGCAAGCATTCTGAACCCTGGCATAATATATTTTGGGGATTGTTTGATACGGTTATAACCCCACCTCAACATGAAGCATTAGTTATTTTTATGTGACGATATTATCATACGCGTTGAGTGCAGAAATGGAAATTTTTGCTGTTGGAAATGGACATACTTGTGATAGCAATCACCCTCATATGCCTCTCATGCCTACCGGGAAGGATCCGGGAAAGTCTCTGTCTTGGGTAGACACGAGCTTGTCCCTCGTCGAGATGGTTATGACCGGTGGGGCAGGGGGAGGTATGATGAGTGGTGGTTGTGTGTGATGGATGTGAAATATTATCCTTGAGCTAATCATGCAGGAAATACTTAAGCCTCCTGAGTCGGCCGTAGATCGAGTCTTGTTCCAGTAACCCCCATACTTGTTTCGTGATGCCACTTGCCCCTGCCGTGGGTAGGGTATGGTTCAGTAAGTTGTCAACCCCTGTCCTAACACACACCGTATAGAGAGGCCATGGTGGAAGATACCGGTTGTAGCTGGTAGGCATGCCACCTGGTCCGGGGGCATGGGTGTTTCCGGTTGGGACCGAGAGGGGAGGCCACCCCTTAGAGCGCGTGATAAAAATTTGATCCCATGCTATGCGAGTTTGTAGCCTCCCCACTTAGAGTTTTGCTTACCATGTGTCTGGGTGATTCCATACACGAGTAAAGTTAAGCTGGTGTGTGCAAGTCAGGCGTGTTTTCGACTAAAAGACCGTAGACGGAATTAGTTCCGATGGACTAAAGAAATCCGTTACTCGTGGGTAAAGAGTACACCCTCTGCAGAGATAATACCTATTCGAATAGCCGTGTCCATGGTTAAGGACTATAGTCTGGGATGGGTCTAGTGTCGGTCTTAGTGTCGGACTTTGGAGGAGAAACTACTAAACCAGAATATTGATTATGACTTGTAATATATGATGGTTATGATTATTATCATTGTGGACTAACCATTTGGATCATTTGAAATAATTAATATCCCTGGGATGGTACTACCTCCTGGATATTCACTGTGAATATGTTTATATATAAGCCCTTTATGTGGCGTCGCTCAGACACCCGACTGTGGCATGTTTGTTATTTCATTTACTTATAAGCCCTTTTTGTGGTGTCGCACACACGCCCGACTGTGGCATGTCCATTATTTCATTTACTTATAAGCCCTTTATGTGGTGTCGCACCGACGCTCGATTGTGGCATGCTTGTTATTCCTTTTATATATAAGCCCTTTCTGTGGTGTCGCTCAGACGCCCAACTGAGGCATGCTTCATATTATTATCCTTTCGAGGCGTCGCTTCAGAGACCCGATCGGTGATTTATATTTTTACACCCTGATTGTTTACTCATTATTTATTTAAATGATCTACTTTCGTGCATCATGAACCTTATTTCATAACTAACGAAGTGATCATGGAATATTTCAAAACATGATTATCAATGGCTATATTCTACCTGTGTTCTTAATGTTTGAGAGTACATTCAAAGTACTCACTGGCTTGTCCCTGGCTATTGTCTTGGCCAGATTTCTTGCATGGAGAGGAGCGTTGTGATGACAGCCCTGGAACCTACGCAATGGAGATAGCAGCCTCGCGAAGATAGGAGTTATCCTGGTCAGCTGTTCCTGTGGGAAAATGGAGTCCCGTAGACGCTGGTGACCCGCAAACCGCTTCCGCCTTTAGCCACTAGCAAACCAATTGTTGTACTCATAGGCCGGGATGGTCTTGTACTACATATTATGTACTTTGCTTGGTATTTCTGTATCAAGTTGGCGCCTCATCTGCTAACAGTAATCCTGGGGCTGATGAGCACAAGGGCCATTTTCTGGGAAATTATATCCCGAAGATCCGTTCCTGACAGCGACCCACTCATCATTTGAGTTTTCGAACATGCGGCTGAAGTGAGAAAGGCATCCTTTCACCGTCGCAGAAGAACGGGTGTAGATGACGTCGAACTCATCGCCGGTGATGGTTATAACCTTGTACTCACCGCCGATCGTGGAGATTTGGGGCGCCATGGATTTGGGAGGAGGGTTAGGATTAGTGGAACTATCGTAATGTGAATGGACGGGACGACTAGGAGCGAACCGCCGTAGTATTGAAGGACGTGCGAGGATGAGTAGGAGTGAACTGCCAGCGTGCGAATGGCAGGGTAGTGGCTTTCAATTCTCCCATGATACGGGCTTCAGAGAGCCCTTGGATCTGAGATCGAATGGTTGCATGGCATGATTCTAGACCTATGGATGAATATCCTATCCTGGAGGGTTATTCTGCAAATTTTCAGCAACTTAGCATGCGACCGTTTGATCTCAGATCCAAGGGCTGCCAGCAGCCCGTATCATGGTCGCGCTTGCCACGACCGTCGCGTCGCTCGCACGGTCGCGCCCTTGGAGATTTAACACGGTGCGTTAGGCTATCTGATGTTGGCATGTCATACATAGTCATCACTTAGTCACTCATACTACAACAAGGTTGGCTATAAGTGTATTTTTTACTCCTCTCTATCTCTTTCTTCGTACTCAAGGAAGAAATGGTTTTAACCACGTGCATTTATTGCATTTGCCAAGGAGTGACCTCTTCCAATGAAATGGTGTTGCTAAGTTTGCTTCATTTAATTAGCTATAGACCCAAAATTGTCTTTTCACCTAGGTACACGCGCTTAGCACTGTTTCTTCCTTGGGTCACCAAACTAGTCCCTCTCTTCTTGATTAACTTGCCACATCAGACTTTATGCCTATGTGGCAAGCTTAAGCACCTGTAGGATGAAGTAAAAGGAAGTACAATAGTGCGCTTTACATGGCATTTTTGCATATGTGGAGGGAAGAGAGGAACGGAAAAAGTGGAGAAGTGGGCTCTCATGCAAGAGCCAGCCTCTACTACATGGTGGAGCATTGGGAGAGGCACCTGTATGGAGGTGGTCAGGAATCTGGGAGACTCACGCCGGTCGTAGCGCCACAGTTAAAATGATAATGGCAAGTCAAATCACGGGGCCCCACCTGTCCAGCAGTAACTCGCTGTCAAATCACACAGCCCTACGTTTGCAGCAGCCTACTCCCTCGTCTTCTCGCGTCTCTCTCGAACCGACTAGGCGGAACTGCCCCGCCGCCTACCGCACAGGAAAAGCCCCTCCCTCATCTTTTAAATAGTATACAGTATACTAATTTTGTATCCATGGATTGCGCCCGCGCCATGGAGCAAAGCGTCTAGAAAACGGAGGAGAGATGGTGGTCTTGCAATAGAGAAGAGGGAGAGGCGAGACAGTGGTTTTGGAATGGAGATGATGGAGAGGAGAGGAGGTGGTTTTGCAATGGAGAAGAGGGAGAGGAGCATGCGGCAGCGATTTAGGATTGGACGAGAGGGCCGGCGCGCTCCGACTGGATCAAAATCAAAATCAATTTACCCTTCAATTAAGAAAGCGACCCCACATTAACTAGTCTCCCTTTTATTCAGGGTCATAATTGACCATGATTTTCGCACATAAAATATATGTTATACGTTGTATACAAGGCCACTATCAAAATTACAATTTGTAACTATACAAGGCCACTAACATTAATCGAGGCAAAATTGATGGCGTTTGCCTCATACTAGCAACAGAGGACATTAATATCGCTTTTGTGCATGCGGGACTGAGAAGGTTAGCTTGCATTCCCAACATTAATCAGCCAATGAGGAGTAAGAGGGTTGGCTTCTTGTGCTTGGGAGAGAAAAACCACATTAATTAACACGACAATCAAGGTGACAAGCTAGCTTGCAACATTGACTTAAACATAGCATTGATTTTTACCTTGGTACCTGTAATATGAGTTTGTGGCCTTGTATACAAAAATGGAGGGAGTATAATTTGAAAGTACATTCAGATACGAACCAAACGATACAATTTTTGGTGACATGCATTCACATTTTTCTTGTCAAATACAGTACGTGGTCAAACTTTGACCCAAAATACGCGAAACAACAAAAAAAATACTTCCAAGAACATCGCCGCTCTTCCGCTCTTCTCCTCTTAAACCACCGCCGCTCCTCTCCTGTTCCTATCTAAATGCAGCGCCGCTCCTCTCCTCTTCCATTTCAAAACCACCGCCCCTCCTTGCCTGTTCTAGTCCCAAACCAGCATCGCTCCTCTCCCGTTCTAATCCAAAACCAACGCTGCTCCTCTCCTCTTCCATTCAAAAACCACCGCCGGCGAGTGAAGGTGTTGTGGAGAAGTAGATCGATGGAGGAGTACAACCAAGGCGTGAGGATCGCAGACGGCGACCCTGTGAAGCTAGCTAGGATGTTGGAGATACAGTCTTGGTTTGACAACAAGGACCAACTAGCGGCAACGGTGAAATCCATGGCCAAATATCTGCAACAGAGCGAAAAGGCGGCGATACTCCCGGAGGGAGTCGTGCCGGAGTACATAGAGCTAATCCTCTGGGCCATGGAGCAAACAGATTCACCGAATCCGATCGTGAGGGAGCGGTGGTGGGAGTATCAATCCCAGATGGAGCATCCACCAGAGATTGCAGGATCGAGCATCGACAGGGTGCCGTTTGTGAGGGTGTCCTGCCAGAGCGAGCCAGTGGAGTCTTCGTCGACCGAACCCAATTTCAAGAGGAGAAAAGTAGTTGGCCCGATGACGCTTCCCCGCCATCGTCTCCCTCGCGGGTCACATCGTCTCACGGGGCGGCTGTGTGCCGCGGAGGAATAGGAGGGGGCTGCCCCCCCCCCCCCCCCCCCCCAAGCCTAATAGTCGGGCAGGTTGTGAATTGTCAGGAGGAGCTTAGGGTTGTCAGTATTTGCAGGCTGTGAATTGTGTTTTGTGTTGTGTATTTTGAGAGTACTTTCAGATATGAATGTCTTTTGAATTTCATATTTGCAATATTGAGCATATAAAGTATTTTAGGAATTCTAGATATCTGTTTTTAGCACTTAAAAAAATGTAGTTTCATAGGAGTATAAAAGTGCAGACAATGTGATTCTCAGAGAAGAAACTCCAAGTTTCAGTTTCAGATAAGCAACTGTAAGTTCAATTTCAGATAAGAAACTACATCTTTCAGAGGTAGAGCATTTATATTAACATAGCCTTTTCAAATAGGGTTAACATCATGTTGGAAGTTTTATTCGTGGTCGAAAATGGAACTGCCAGCCAGTTAACATCATGCTGATCAACATTCATGCATAGCACATCTTCATATGATGCACAGTCAAAATGCCCACACAATGTCTAGTGTGTGAAACACAGAGAAAACGAGGGACGAAGTTTTGGCAAGTGTTGGACGTGGTTTTGGGCTGCCCCGTCTAGGCTTTCATTTTTAACATGCGCAGCCCATGACCTCGGATGGGAGGTCCATAGGCCTGTTTGTATTTTCTTAGGGCCATCATGTATCGACCGGTCTATTGACCTCCCATCCGAGGTTTTATTTTTGGCAGCTCCATTTATGTATTTTTTTGAAGAAAACGCAGAGGTCTGTTCTATTTTTCTATATAAGAATAGGAACGCCGGGTCCAACTTATGTTTCCCTTCTAACTATATTATATATATTTAAATTATTTTATATGTTGACTGTTTAGTTCACATACTCCCTCCTTTTCGGTTTATAGGGCTTATTTCAAATTTTAGTTTTTCCATTTTATAAGGCTCAATTTGGTTGTTTTCCATCACATGTTCAGATTCCAAGGTGCATTAAATCATTGCATGCAAGTATCAAGAGAAAATTGACCAATGCATGTACTTTATGCATGCATGCATTGCAATTTATGCATTGATAAACATAATTTTTTGAGGAAAACAAGTGCATTAATTAGGTGCTTTTGCAAACTACAAAAAGTATTCCACCATTCATCATCTACCTTGGTTGGTGAGATTTTTGAATTGAGCCCTATAAACCGAAAAGGAGGGAGTAATTGGCAAATAGATCTCGCCGCCACCCCCCGCCTCCTAACTCCAGGCGCGCCTGCCCCCCTCAGCAAGTCCGCTCGTGACCCATGGAGTCGCCAGCCATATCCATGGGGGAATGGCTGGAAGACAGGCAGATGTACAAGACACATCTCCCACATGTCTGCAAAGCCTTCCCATAGATGCTCCAGCCACTCGACTCCGTCACGCCGGCTGTGCTTCGGGAGACTCGAGGGAGGAGATGGAGGCAGCAGGCGATGCGGATCCACCACGACGCTCTCTCCAGGACCCAGTGCACGCCAGAATGGAGGGAAGCAGAGGAGGAAGCTGTGAGGGAGGAAGCCGAGGAGGGACCGAATCCGTTCTCTCACTCGCACAGGTATGCTCGGATGTGCACCGATCATGTGGATTGGGAGCTGCTGAATCTAGCCCTGCGGATCTACTTCGAAGGAGATTTCTCGGAGAAGCACAGGATGCCCCACCCTAGTGAGCCGCCGATTGCGTTCGTTCGATGGGCGAAAGGAGAAGTGAATTCAGGAGATCCATGCCATGCTGCAAGATGGGAATGCTCGACTGGACTCCTGCCCACCAGCACACCACCGGAGCCAGAGCAGGTGTATCCCCTACCTTAGCTCTCCCCCAAACCTGCAGAAGATTGAAATTGGGCTTGCAATCTGCTTCAATAAGAGCTGTCTCGTGGTTATTTCTGCTTCCTCAGAGACAACATCTAGCTGGAGGATGAGAAGGAATCAGGAACTCCGATGAATTTCCCCTATCATAATGGGGGGAGCGCCGATTGGGCAGTGGTAAGGCCCACTTCCGCCGCAAATGGGGGCACAATCTGGGCAGGCTCCTGTAATTGCCCAAGATCAATCTGCTGGTGGTTCTGACTCTCAGATCAGTGGGAAATCTCAAGGCAAGAATCAGCAAAAGAAGAGATGGGACATCCAGAAAACTGCTCCGGCCCCTGCTTCGGGCTTACGGCATACTCTGAGGTGATCAGCTACAACTGTGGGGAACCAGGGCATCATTTGGATAAATATGTCAAGCCCAAGAGTTGTTTTATCTGCAAAATGGTTACCCATAAAGTTGAGAATTGCCCTGTCAGAAGGAAAACCCACATTTCTGCTAGATATGTTGGAAGTGCTACTCCAGGATTATGTCCACCATTGACAGAATTTCCCGTGACACAAAATTAGATTGTTTCTTTCCCTTTCTAGTTGTAGAGCTCTGCCCAGAGGTGGTAGTGACCACACTCCTTTGCTCTGGGACTCTAGTCTTAACCAAACTCCAAAGAGCAATAGTTTTAAATTTGAAAAGTGGTTGTTGCTTAGAGATGATTTTACTAAGCTAGTCAGGAAAATCTGGAATGAGCCTACTCGGAGCAGCTACCCCCTAGAAAATTGGCAAATCAAAATCAGGAGATTTAGAAGAACTACCAAAGGGTGGAACTCCAATGAGGAAGCTAATCTTAGAAGATACAAAAGGGTTCTCCTCCTTGAGTTTCATTCTCTAGATATTAAGGCAGAAACCACTGACCTCTCTGAGGCTGAGACTAATAGATTGAACTTTGTCCATGGAGAGCTCAAGAAAATGTGCCACCCTAAAATTTTTGGCCTTATTTTTTTAATTAAAATTTTCCAAGGAAATTTAAACTTTTAATTTTCTGGATTTTCTATTGATTTTAGAGCCATCCTTTTCCTTATTATGGAGTTTTTACCTCAAGTGAAAAACTTTCCAAAAATATTATTGGACTTGTCTAACCTCTCAAGAAAACATTTCTATTATCAGTGGAATTGATTTGCACCATTATTTCTCTCTGAGCTTTATTCCCTAAAATGATTTTTCCTTTAGTTTTGGAGCTCTTTTAAACTACAACCACTTGATAAGTTTATTTAAAATTTTGACCAAAATTTGGAGATGTCATGTGATGCTTTTAAATCACTTTTATGCAAAAATATATTTCATTCATTTAATATTTTGAGCTCTACACCAATTTTTTTAAATCTGGTCCAGTGGGCAATTTTGCACTACAAGCCATTTAAATATTTCTTTCTAGCCTCCACCAAAATTATGGGATGTTAATAGGAGTATATTATTCAACTTTAGCAAAAACCCTTTTGTGTTCTTTGATAAATTTGAGTGAATCAACCTCTTCTTCATTCTGGTCCCGCATGGTGATTTGTACAGCAACCATATTTTAACTTGCCCTTTTAGCTATGATTCCTTTTCCTACTTATATCCCATCTTGCAAAACCCTTAAGTCCAGAAGAGTGGACCCATTGGAAGATTTTTTTTGTTTAATAAACAATGCATTTTTCTCTCTGTCCAAAACTATGGATTTGCAAAACTTACACTAACAAGTTTGAGCTTTTGGTAAACTAACCTCACCACCCTCTGTATCATCTAAAGAGACTATGATCTGGAAATTTGGGCCACCCCAAGAGTTGCCTAGATGCCATTGGCATTTTGTCAAACACCCTGAGTGCATGACCAGTTTTGGCTTAGTTTCTGGTTTGTGTTATGAACTTGATCCCCTAACTAGACTAGCATGTCACATGGATTTTCCCAAGCCTATGGCCCCACCCTACGAACTCTCTTGTGGATTGGAGCCCCCTAGCATGCCCTGGCATTTGGTCGAACATGTCGCGTATGTGCTCTGGGCGCGCCCAAAGCGCACGTTTTGCACGCGCGTGCACCGAGCCGCCGCGTCGCACTACCGTCGCCTCGCGCTCGTTCTGGCCCTTCCCCGCTCGCAGCCAATACCCCGCCCCTTCCCCTTGCCGCAGAGCCACCCCTGGCACTCCACAGAGCCGCCGTCAGGTCGGCCGTGGCCGCAAGCGGCCAGGCTACAGCAGCCCTGCCGTGGACGGCGCCGCCCGAGCCACCAGCGCTCGCCAGCTGCCCCCTTGAACAGCTCAAGCTCATCCGCAGCCTTGTCCGCAAGCCCTCATCGCCGCCACATCACCCTGCAGCACAGTACGGCGGTCGCCGGTGTTCTTATCCTCGGCCATCGTCAGAACCGCCCCCGATCACTATATAAGGACCCCCCCCCCCCCCCGAGCTCACCAAACCCTCAAACAACCTCCCACACTCCCTCACTGACCCTTCCATGGCAGTAGAAAGACCAGAGGGGTAGTCTTCCTCATCTCCGGCAACCACGGCCGCCGCCACTATCTCGTTCACACTGGCGCCACCAGGGCCTCTCCCCCTCCACTCTCTTCACCAGGGGCCCTCCCTTTGTCTCGTGAGTCCACCCCAAGCTCGATTTTGATCGGGAGACACCGGAGACAAAGCCCCCAATCATGCCCGAAGCTCCCTCCGCCGCGGAGCTCGCCGCCGGCGATTCCCTCCGTCCCTGCCGGCCAGTCAACCACCAGGAGGACCGCCTAGGAGTGGCGGATCCATCCCTGGCCTCGGATGCCCTCGAGGAGCCTCGGTTCGCCGGCGACGATCGCTGGAATCCCGCCCCCGCTCGGGCAGAGGAAAAAGGAGGGAGAGGCGACTGGTCAAACCTGACCAATGGGCCCCGTGGACCCACTGTCAGTGACCCAGCCCCGCCTCCACGTGTTTTAAGTGAAGGCGTAAACCCCATAAGTACGTCTCCTCTACCCCGGAAGCGTATTTCTATCTAAAACGTTTTCTTTTCTGTTTTAATTTAAAAATAGAATTTGACCAAAACTTTGACTGGCTATAACTTTTTAAATATAAGTCCAAATGAATTGATTCTTTTTCCTACCTCTCTTAAATTTCACTTAGTTTATTTTAAGATTTATTTCAAAAATAATTAAGACAAATTTTTGTACTGTTTGTAAAGTATGTGTTATTTGCATATTTTTGAAATAGGATTTTGGAGAGAGGGAAGAGAACTTTCAAAAAAATATTGGAGTGCACCTCACCTCTCAACACCTTGAAGGCAAGCATTCTGAACCTGGCATAATGTATTGTGGGTTGTTCGATACGGTTATAACACCACCTCGACATGAAGCGTTGGTTATTTTTATGTGACAATATGATCATACACCTTGAGTGCATAAATGAAAATTCTTGCTGTTGGAAATGGATAAGCTTGTGATAGCAATCACCCTCATATGCCTCTCATGCCTACCGGGAAGGACCCGGGAAAGTCTCTGTCTTGTGTACACACGAGCTTGTCCCTCGTCGAGACGGTTATGACCGGTAGGGCAGGGGGAGGTATGATAAGTGGTGGTCTGATGGCTGTGAAATATAATTCTTGAGCTAACCATGTAGGAAATACTTAAACCTCCTGAGTCGGTCGTCATCGAGTCTTGTTCCAGTAACCCCCATACTTGTTTCGTGCTGCCACTTGCCCCTGCCGTAGGTAGGGTACGGTTCAGTAAGTGGTCAACCCCTGTCCTCGCACACACTGTATAGAGAGCCCATGGTGGAAGATACCGGTTATAGCTGGTAGGCATGCCACCTGGTCCGGGGGCATGGGTGTTTCCGGTTGGGACCGAGAGGGGAGGCCACCCCTTAGAGCACGCGATAAAAATTTGATCCCAAGCTACGCGAGGTTGTAGCCTCCGCACTTAGAGTTTTTCTTAACAGGTGTCTGGGTGATTCCATACACGAGTAAAGTTAAGCTGGTGTGTGCAAGTCAGGCGTGTTTTCGACTAAAAGACCGTAGGCGGAATTAGTTCCGATGGACTAAAGAAATCCGTTACTTATGGGTAAAGAGTACACCCTCTGCAGAGATAATACCTATTCAAATAGTCGTGTCCATGGTTAAGGACTACAGTCTAGGATGGGTCAAGTGTCGGTCTTAGTGTCGGTCTTCGGAGGAGAAACTATTAAACCAGAATATTGATCATGACTTGTGATGTATGATGATTATGATGATTATTATTATGGACTACCATTTATGTTATTTGAATTATTGAGTATCCCTGGGACGGTTCTACCTCCTGGATATTCACTATGATTATTTTTATACATAAGCCCTTTATGTGGTGTCACTCAAACGCCCGAATGTGGCAGGTTTTGTTATTTCATTTACTTATAAGCCCTTTATGTGGTGTCGCACAGACGGCCGACTATGGAATGTTTGTTATTCCGTTTAATTATAAGCCCTTTATGTGGTGTCGCTCAGACGCCCGACTGTGGCATGTTTTGTTATTTCTTTTACTTATAAGCCCTTTATGTGGTGTCGCACAGACGCCCGACTGTGGCATGTTTGTTATTTCGTTTAATTATAAGCCCTTTATGTGGTGTCCCTCAGACGCCCGACTGAGGCATGCTTCATATTATTATCCTTTCGAGGCATCGCTTCAGACACCAGATCGGTGCTTCTCATTTCTACACCCTGTTTGTTTACTCATGTTTTATTTAAATGATCTACTTGCGTGCATCATAAACCTTATTTCACAACTGACGAAGTGATCATAGAATATATTTTAAAGCATGATTATCAGTGACTATATTATACCTGTGTTCTTAATGTTTGCGAGTACATTCAAAGTACTCACTGGCTTGTCCCTGGCTATTGTCTTGGCCAGATTTCTTGCGTGGAAACGAACATTGCGATGACAGCCCCGGAACCTACACAATGGGGATAGCAGCCTCGCGAAGATAGGAGTTATCCTGGTTAGCTGTTCCTGTGGGAAATGGAGTCCCATAGACGCTGGTGACCTACAAACCGCTTCCGCCTTCAGCCACTAGAAAACCAATTGTTGTACTCATAGGCCGGGATGGTCTTGTACGACATATTATGTACTTTGCTTGCAATTTCTATATCAAGTTGGTGCCTCATCTGTTGGGGAACGCAGTAATTTCGAAAATTTTCCTACGCACACGCAAGATCATGGTGATGCACAGCAACGAGAGGGGAGAGTGTTGTCTACGTACCAACGCAGACCGACTGCGGAAGCGATCACACAACGTAGAGGAAGTAGTCGTACGTCTTCTTTCCGATCCGACCGATCCAAGCACCGTTACTCCGGCACCTCCGAGTTCTTAGCACACGTTCAGCTCGATGACATTCCTCGGGCTCCGATCTAGCAAAGCATCGAGGAAGAGTTTCGTCAGCACGACGGCGTGATGACGATCTTGATGTACTACCGACGCAGGGCTTCGCCTAAGCACTGTAACGGTACGATCGAGGTGGAATTTGGTGGCAGGGGGCACCCCACACGGCTAAGGAACGATCTCAAGGATCAACTTGTGTGTCTTGGGGTGTCCCCTGCCCCCGTATATAAAGGTTGGAGGAGGGGGAGCCGGCCGGCCAGGGAGAGGGAGGCGCAGGGGAGTCCTACTCCCACCGGGAGTATGACTCCTCCCTCCAATCCTATTCCAATTAGGACTCTTGGGGAAAAAGGACAGAGAAGGGGGGCCGGCCCCTTATCCTAGTCCTACTAGGACTTGGGGAAAGGGGGGTGCGCCGGCCAGCTATGGGCTTGTCCCTTTTCTCTTTTTCCACTAAGGCCCAATAGGCCCATTAGTATCCCGGGGGGTTCCGGTAACCCTCCCAGTATTCCGGTAAAATCCCGATTTCACCCGGAACACTTTCTATGTCCAAACATAGGCTTCCAATATATCAATCTTTATGTCTCGACCATTTCGAGACTCCTCGTCATGTCCGTGATCTCATCCGGGACTCCGAACAACCTTCGGTACATCAAAATGCATAAACTCATAATAACTGTCATCGTAAAGTTAAGCGTGCGGACCCTATGGTTCGAGAACAATGTAGACATGACCGAGACACGTCTCCGGTCAATAACCAATAGCGGGACCTGGATGCCCATATTGGCTCCTACATATTCTACGAAGATCTTTATCGGTCAGACCGCATAACAACATACGTTGTTCCCTTTGTCATCGGTATGTTACTTGCCCGAGATTCGATCGTCGGTATCCAATACCTAGTTCAATCTCGTTACCGGCAAGTCTCTTTACTCGTTCCGTAATACATCATCTCACAACTAACGTATTAGTTGCAGTGCTTGCATGGCTTATGTGATGTGCATTACCGAGAGGGCCCAGGGATACCTCTCCGACAATCGGAGTGACAAACCCTAATCTCGAAATACGCCAACCCAACATCTACCATTGGAGACACCTGTAGTACTCCTTTATAATCACCCAGTTACGTTGTGACGTTTGGTAGTACCCAAAGTGTTCCTCCGGTAAACGGGAGTTGCATAATCTCATAGTTATAGGAACATGTATAAGTCATGAAGAAAGCAATAGCAACATACTAAACGATCGGGTGCTAAGCTAATGGAATGGGTCATGTCAATCAGATCATTCAACTAATGATGTGACCTCGTTAATCAAATAACAACTCTTTGTTCATGGTTAGGAAACATAACCATCTTTGATTAACGAGCTAGTCAAGTAGAGGCATACTAGTGACACTCTGTTGGTCTATGTATTCACACATGTATTATGTTTCCGGTTAATACAATTCTAGCATGAATAATAAACATTTATCATGATATAAGGAAATAAATAATAACTTTATTATTGTCTCTAGGGCATATTTCCTTCAGTCTCCCACTTGCACTGGAGTCAATAATCTAGTTCACATCGCCATGTGATTTAACAGCAATAGTTCACATCACCATGTGATTAACACCCATAGTTCACATCGTCATGTGACCAACACTCAAAGGGTTTACTAGAGTCAGTAATCTAGTTCACATATCTATGTGATTAACACCCAAAGAGTACTAAGGTGTGATCATGTTTTGCTTGTGAGATAATTTTAGTCAACGGGTCTGTCACATTCAGATCCGTAAGTATTTTGCAAGTTCTATGTCTACAATGCTCTACACGGAGCTACTCTAGCTAATTGCTCCCACTTTCAATATGTATCCAGATTGAGACTTTAGATTCATCTGGATCAGTGTCAAAAACTTGCATCGACGTAACCCTTTACGACGAACCTTTTTTTTGTCACGTCCATAATCGAGAAACATATCCTTATTTTACTAGGGATAATTCTGACCGCTGTCCAGTGATCTATTCCTAGATCACTATTGTACTCCCTTGCAAAATCAGTGCAGGGTATATAATAGATATGGTACACAGCACGGCATACTTTATAGAACCTATGAATGAGGCATAGGGAATGACTTTCATTCTCTTTCTATCTTCTGCCGTGGTCGGGCTTTGAGTCTTTACTCAACTTCACACCTTGTAACACAGGCAAGAAACTTTTTCTTTGACTGTTCCATTTTGAACTACTTCAAAATCTTGTCAAGGTATGTACTTATTGAAAAACTTATCAAGCGTCTTGATCTATCTCTATAGATCTTGAAGCTCAATATGTAAGTAGCTTTACCAAAGTCTTTCTGTGAAAAACTCCTTTCAAACACTCCTTTTATGCTTTACAGAATAATTCTACATTATTTCCGATCAACAATATGTCATTCACATATACTTATCAGAAATGCTGTAGTGCTCCCACTCACTTTCTCGTAAATACAGGCTTCACCGCAAGTCTGTATAAAACTATATGCTTTGATCAACTTATCAAAGCGTATATTCCAACTCCGAGATGCTTGCACCAGTCCACTGATGGATCGCTGGAGCTTGCACATTTTGTTAGCACTTTTCGGATTCACAAAACCTTCTAGTTGCATCGTATACAACTCTTCTTTAGCAAATCCATTAAGGAATGCAGTTTTCTTTATCCATTTGCCAGATTTCATAAAATGCGGCAATTGCTAACATGATTCGGACAGACTTTAAGCATAGATACGAGTGAGAAAATCTCATCGTAGTCAACACCTTGAACTTGTCGAAAACATTTTGCGACAATTCTAGCTTTGTAGATAGTAACACTACTATCAGCGTCCGTCTTCCTCTTGAAGATCCATTTATTTTCTTTGGCTTGCCGATCATCGGGCAAGTCAACCAAAGTCCATACTTTGTTCTCATACATGGATCACATCTCAGATTTCATGGCTTCAAGCCACTTTGCGGAATCTGGGCTCACCATCGCTTCTTCATAGTTCGTAGGATCATCATGATCTAGTAGCATGACTTCCAGAACAGGATTACCGTACCACTCTGGCACGGATCTTACTCTGGTTGATCTACGAGGTTCAGTAGTGTCTTGTTCTGAAGTTTCATGATCATCATCATTAGCTTCCTCACTAACTGGTGTAGGTGTCACAGAAACATTTTTCTGTGATGTACTACTTTCCAATAAGGGAGCAGGTACAGTTACCTCGTCAAGTTCTACTTTCCTCCTACTCACTTCTTTCGAGAGAAACTCCTTCTCCAGAAAGTTTCCGAATTTAGCAACAAAAAGTCTTGCCTTCGGATCTGTGATAGAAGGTGTATCCAATAGTTTCCTTTGGATATCCTATGAAGATGCACTTCTCCGATTTGAGTTTTGAGCTTATCAGGATGAAACTTTTTCATATAAGCATCGCAACCCCAAACTTTAAGAAACGACAACTTTGGTTTCTCGCCAAACCATAGTTCATAAGGCGTCGTCTCGACGGATATAGATGGTGCCCCTTTTTAACGTGAATGCAGCTGTCTCTAATGCATGACCCAAAAACAATAGTGGTGAATCGGTAAGAGACATCATAGATTGCACTATATCCAATAAAGTACGGTTATGACGTTCGGACACACCATTATGATGTGGTGTTCCAGGTGGCGTGAGTAGTGAAACTATTTCACATTGTTTTAACTGAAGACCAAACTCGTAACTCAAATATTTGTCTCCGCGATCAGATCGTAGAAACTTTATTTTCTTGTCATGATGTTTTTCACTTCACTCTGAAATTCTTTGAACTTTTCAAATGTTTCAGACTTATGTTTCATTAAGTAGATATACCCATATCTGCTTAAATCATCTGTGAAGGTGAGAAAATAATGATATCCGCCACGAGCCTCAATATTCATCGGACCACATACATCGGTATGTATGATTTCCAATAAATCTGTTGCTCTCTCCATAGTACCGGAGAACGGTGTTTTAGTCATCTTGCCTTTGAGGCACGGTTCGCAAGTACCAAGTGATTCATAATCAAGTGGTTCCAAAAGCCCATCAGTATGGAGTTTCTTCATGCGCTTTACACCGATATGACCTAAACAGCAGTGCCACAAATAAGTTGCACTATCATTATTAACTTTGCATCTTTTGGTTTCAATATTATGAATATGTGTATTATTAAGATCGAGATCCAATGAACTATTTTCATTGGGTGTGTAACCATATTAGGTTTTATTCATGTAAACAGAACAACAATTTATTCTCTTACTTAAATGAATAACCGCATTACAATAAACATGATCAAATCATATTCATGTTCAACGCAAACACCAAATAACACTTATTTAGGTTCAACACTAATCCCGAAATTAAAGGGAGTGTGCGATGATGATCATATCAATCTTGGAACCACTTCCAACACACATCGTCACTTCACCCTTAACTAGTCTCTGTTTATTCTGCAACTCCCGTTTCGAGTTACTACTCTTAGCAACTGAACTAGCATCAAATTCTAAGGGGTTGCTATAAACACTAGTAAAGTACACATCAATAACATGTATATCAAATATACTTATGTTCACTTTGCCATCCTTCTTATCCGCCAATCACTTGGGGTAGTTCCGCTTCCAGTGACCAGTCCCTTTGAAGTAGAAGCACTTAGTCTCAGGCTTAGGATCAGACTTGGGCTTCTTCACTTGAGCAGCAACTTGCTTGCCGTTCTTCTTAAAGTTCCCCTTCTGCCCTCTGCCCTTTTCTTGAAACTAGTGGTCTTGTCAACCATCAACACTTGATGTTTTTCTTGATTTCTACCTTCGTTGATTTCAGCATCACGAAGAGCTTGGGAGTTGTTTCCGTTATCCCTTGCATATTATAGTTCATCACGAAGTTCTGCTAACTTGGTGATGGTGACTAGAGAATTCTGTCAATCACTATCTTATCTGGAAGATTAACTCCCACTTGATTCAAGCGATTGTAGTACCCAGACAATCTGAGCACATGCTCACTAGTTGAGCGATTCTCCTCCATCTTTTAGCTATAGAACTTGTTGGAGACTTCATATCTCTCAACTCGGGTATTTGCTTGAAATATTAACTTCAACTCCTGGAACATCTCATATGGTCCATGACGTTCAAAACGTCTTTGAAGTCCCGATTCTAAGCCATTAAGCATGGTGCACTAAACTATCAAGTAGTCATCATATTGAGCCAGCCAAACGTTCATAACGTCTGCATCTGCTCCTGCAATAGGTCTGTCACCTAGCGGTGCATCAAGGACATAATTCTTGTGTGCAGCAATGAGGATAAACCTCAGATCACGGATCCAATCCGCATCATTGCTACTAACATCTTTCAACATAATTTTCTCTAGGAACATATCAAAATAAACACAGGGAAGCAACAACGCGAGCTATTGATCTATAACATAATTTGGAAAATACTACCAGGACTAAGTTCATGATAAATTTAAGTTCAATTAATCATATTACTTAAGAACTCCCACTTAGATAGATATCCCTCTAATCCTCTAAGTGATCACGTGATCCAAATCAACTAAACCATAACCGATCATCACGTGAGATGGAGTAGTTTTCAATGGTGAACATCGTTATGTTGATCATATCTACTATATGATTCACGCTCGACCTTTCGGTCTCCGTGTTGCGAGGCCATATCTGTATATGCTTGGCTCGTCAAGTATAACCTGAGTATTATGCGTGTGCAACTATTTTGCACCCGTTGTATTTGGACGTAGAGCTTATCACACCCGATCATCACGTGGTGTCTGGGCACGACGAACTTTGGCAACGGTGCATACTCAGGGAGAACACTTCTTGATAATTTAGTGAGAGATTATCTTATAATGCTACCGTCAATCAAAGCAAGATAAGATGCATAAAAGGATAAACATCACATGCAATCAATATAAGTGATATGATATGGCCATCATCATCTTGTACTTGTGATCTCCATCTCCGAAGCACCGTCATGATCACCATCGTCACCGGCGCGACACCTTGATCTCCATCGTAGCATTGTTGTCGTCTCGCCAATCTTATGCTTCCACGACTATCACTACCGCTTAGTAATAAAGTATAGCATTACATCGCGATTGCATTGCATACAATAAAGCGACAACCATATGGCTCCTGCCAGTTGCCGATAACTCGGTTACAAAACATGATCATCTCATACAATAAAATCAGCATCATGCCTTGACCATATCACATCACAACATACCCTGCAAAAACAAGTTAGACGTCCTCTACTTTGTTGTTGCAAGTTTTACGTGGCTGCTACGGGCTTTAGTAAGAACTCATCTCACCTACGCATCAAAACCACAACGATAGTTCGTCAAATAGACTCCGTTTTAACCTTCTCAAGGACCGGGCGTAGTCACACTTGGTTCAACTCAAGTTGGAGAGACAGTCTTCCGCAAGCCATCTGTGTGCAAAGCACGTCGAGGGAACCGGTCTCACGTAAGAGTACGCGTAAGGTTGGTCCGGATCGTCTCACCCAACAATACCGCCGAACCAAAGTATGACATGCTGGTAGGCAGTATGACTTGTATCGCCCACAACTCACTTGTGTTCTACTCGTGCAAATAACATCAAACCATAAAACCTAGGCTCGGATGCCACTGTTGGGGAACGCAGTAATTTCGAAAATTTTCCTACGCACACGCAAGATCATGGTGATGCACAGCAACGAGAGGGGAGAGTGTTGTCTACGTACCAACGCAGACCGACTGCGGAAGCGATCACACAACGTAGAGGAAGTAGTCGTACGTCTTCTTTCCGATCCGACCGATCCAAGCACCGTTACTCCGGCACCTCCGAGTTCTTAGCACACGTTCAGCTCGATGACGTTCCTCGGGCTCCGATCCAGTAAAGCGTCGAGGAAGAGTTCCGTCAGCACGACGGCGTGATGACGATCTTGATGTACTACCGACGCAGGGCTTCGCCTAAGCACTGTAACGGTACGATCGAGGTGGAATTTGGTGGCAGGGGGCACCGCACACGGCTAAGGAACGATCTCAAGGATCAACTTGTGTGTCTTGGGGTGTCCCCTGCCCCCGTATATAAAGGTTGGAGGAGGGGGAGCCGGCCGGCCAGGGAGAGGGAGGCGCAGGGGAGTCCTACTCCCACCAGGTGTAGGACTCCTCCCTCCAATCCTATTCCAATTAGGACTCTCGGGGAAAAAGGAGAGAGAAGGGGGGCCGGCCCCTTATCCTAGTCCTACTAGGACTTGGGGAAAGGGGGGTGCGCCGGCCAGCTATGGGCTTGTCCCTTTTCTCTTTTTCCACTAAGGCCCAATAGGCCCATTAGTCTCCCGGGGGGGTTCCGGTAACCCTCCCGGTATTCCGGTAAAATCCCGATTTCACCCAGAACACTTTCTATGTCCAAACACAGGCTTCCAATATATCAATCTTTACGTCTCGACCATTTCGAGACTCCTCGTCATGTCCGTGATCTCATCCGGGACTCCGAACAACCTTCGGTACATCAAAATGCATAAACTCAT
Source organism: Triticum monococcum (assembly GCA_034509565.1). Classification (NCBI taxonomy): domain Eukaryota; kingdom Viridiplantae; phylum Streptophyta; class Magnoliopsida; order Poales; family Poaceae; genus Triticum; species Triticum monococcum. The sequence goes on from CM067847.1 coordinate 707,991,093, forward strand.
AATAACTGTCATCGTAACGTTAAGCGTGCGGACCCTACGGTTCGAGAACAATGTAGACATGACCGAGAGACGTCCCCGGTCAATAACCAATAGCGGGACCTGGATGCCCATATTGGCTCCTACATATTCTACGAAGATCTTTATCGGTCAGACCTCATAACAACATACGTTGTTCCCTTTGTCATCGGTATGTTACTTGCCCGAGATTCGATCGTCGGTATCCAATACCTAGTTCAATCTCGTTACCGGCAAGTCTCTTTACTCGTTCCGTAATACATCATCTCACAACTAACGTATTAGTTGCAGTGCTTGCAAGGCTTATGTGATGTGCATTACCGAGAGGGCCCAGAGATACCTCTCCGACAATCGGAGTGACAAACCCTAATCTCGAAATACGCCAACCCAACATCTACCATTGGAGACACCTGTAGTACTCCTTTATAATCACCCAGTTACGTTGTGACGTTTGGTAGTACCCAAAGTGTTCCTCCGGTAAACGGGAGTTGCATAATCTCATAGTTATAGGAACATGTATAAGTCATGAAGAAAGCAATAGCAACATACTAAACGATCGGGTGCTAAGCTAATGGAATGGGTCATGTCAATCAGATCATTCAACTAATGATGTGACCTCGGTAATCAAATAACAACTCTTTGTTCATGGTTAGGAAACATAACCATCTTTGATTAACGAGCTAGTCAAGTAGAGGCATACTAGTGACACTCTGTTGGTCTATGTATTCACACATGTATTATGTTTCCGGTTAATACAATTCTAGCATGAATAATAAACATTTATCATGATATAAGGAAATAAATAATAACTTTATTACTGCCTCTAGGGCATATTTCCTTCATCATCAGCTAACAGTAATCCTGGGGCTGATGAGCACAAGGGCCATTTTCTAGGAAATTATACACCAAAGATCCGGTCCTGACAGAAAATTTGGCTTCAAGAAGAAATCAAAGCCGAAGAAAGGTCTAGAGATAGGAACTTTAAGGAGGGTGATAGAAATATTGCTTACTTCCATGCAGTAGCTAACTAGAGGAGGAGGAAAACCCTCATTCACTCTCTTGATGGCCCTAATGGCCCTGTTACTGAGGTAGATGAGATGCTGAAAGTGGCTAGTGACTTCTACAAAGACCTGTTTAAGAAAGAAAACCCTTCTGGGTTCTCTCTACAAAACAATTTTTTCTTTGCTTCTGAAAAAGTCTCTCCTGCTGAAAATGAGCTGCGAGAAGCCCCTTTTTCAGAGATAGATGTGAAGGAAGCCATTTTTAGCTCTTATCCTGATTGGGCTCCTGGTCCTGATGGGATTCCTTTCTTGTTTCACCAGCATTTTGGGACTTGGTGAAAAATGATCTCTTAGATCTTTTCCAAGCCTTTCATAGAGGAGAGTTGGATCCAGCAACTTACTCATGTGGGGTCTGTTGGGGTCAAGTTAAATAAGTGTGAAAGTGATTTTTTCCTTGCTGGTAAGGCCTTAGGCAAGGTGACCCAATCTCCGCGCTTTTCTTTAATTTAGTAATGGACGTTCTTACTAAAATGCTGAGCAAAACTGCTGATCATAGTCTGATTGCAGGGCTCTGTCCTGTGGTCTGCCCTGGTGGCATCATCTGCCTTCAATATGCAGATGATACCATCCTTTTCTTAGACAATGAGTCCACACATGCTAGAAATCTAAAAACTGTTCTAACCTAGTTTGAACACAAGTCTCAGGCATGAGAATTAACTACTCTAAAAGTGAACTCATCCCTATCAACATGGATGATCAGGAGTTAGCTGACTTCCTCTCTATTCTAGTCTGTAATAAAGGTAACTTCCCCATTAAGTACCTAGGTATCCCTCTCCACTATGATAAACTGAGGAGAGAGGATATCCAACCCTTCTGGATAAAATCATTAAAAGGATTGCAGGGTGGAGGGGCAAACTTCTCTCTTATAGAGGTAGATTGATCCTCATACAAGCTTGTTTGCAAAGCATTCCAGTGTATCTCCTCTCCTTCTTCAAGTTCCCTAAATGGGCAGTGAACCTCATCAATTCTCAGATGTCTCATTGCTTGTGGAATGATTTTGAGGGAAATAGGAAGCTACACCTTGCTAATTGGGCCCTAGTCTCTATGAAAAAAGATTTTGGAGGCCTAGGCATAGCTAACCTCCAAGAAATTAACATCTGTCTTCTAGGGTCTTGGATTAAAAGATTCTATGAGGAAGACCCGAAACCCTGGAAGCTTCTTATTGCCCATAAATACCTAGGAAATAAACCTAATATTTTTGTCCCTTCCTCCAACCCTAAGACCTCTAGATTCTGGAAAGGATTAAAATCTATTATGCATGCTGTGAAATTTGGCTACAGATGGAACATAGGGGATGGGAGCAGAACCAGGTTCTGGGAAGATACTTGGTTTGGCACATCCCCCCTAGCAGTCCAATTTCAGCCAATTTACTCTGTCCGCAATGAGCTTAACAAAAGTGTCAATGAAGTTTGGGATGGTCAATGCCTAAATCTCTCTTTTAGAAGGAACTTTAGTGATAGTCTAATGGAACAATGGTTCGAGTTGGAGGAAATTGCCAAAAGCATTACCTTTACTGCCGAGCCGGATGCCCTGATTTGGCAGCTGGACAATAAGGGGAAGTATTCCTCTAGCCCCCTCTATCATGTTATCAACTTTAGAGGGGTTCAACCCGTGTTTATCCCTGCTGTCTGGAAATTGAGAGTTCCCCCTAAAATTCATGTACTTCTCTGGCTTCTCTCCAAAAACGAATTGATGACTAGGCATAACCTTAGGAAGAGACACATCATAAAATCCCTTGATTGTGTTTACTGCTTGGAACAAGAGTCTTGTTCTCACCTATTTTTTGAATGTATAGTTGCTAAACATCTCTGGGCCCACATTAAGGAATATTTGTCTAGTCAGATTGGCTCATCCTTAGAATCTGTCGCCAGATTCTGGATTGCTACCAAAAAGTGCTCGGTTTTAAACACTGTTAGCTCAGTTTTCCTTTGGTGCCTCTTGAAATATAGAAATTCTATGATTTTCAGTAACACCTCCTGGATTTCCATTCTGCAGGTCTTGAGGTTGATCAGGAACATGGTGAGGAACTGGGCAATTCTCTTCTCCGGATCGGACAAGGACAAGTTGACGAGCTTCGTGGAAACCCTAACAAAATCCCTCCAGAAACCATTGGCGATGACTTGTGGCTGAACAAGGCTCGACCTGCTCTGTGGCTGGACCTGTGGGTTGTCTCAAGATCTCTGATGAAGATGATGGGCACCTGGCGCCGAAAAAGAGGGATATCCACCATGCTATGCCTTCCAGCCCGGTGTCTCCGATTGCTTACTGGTCGCCGCAGGCTGACACGGCCCCTCGGCTGAAGACCATGTAGGCTTCGAACTGCTTACTTGTGTCATTTGAGTGCTCTATCCGCTCTGCCTTTGGCACCGCTCAGGTGATTTGTGTTATTCAGAGAACTTGTTCATCAACCCCCCTAGTTTGTAGATTTTCTACCTTTGCTTTCGAACTGCTCTTTGATCTGCTGTATCAGAATATGTTGTGGTTTCGTTCTCAGCAATGGAACCGGGGAGATGCTCCCTGTTTTTCTAAAAAAATTATTTTATATGTCATTATATATTATTTTTATTGTCATCATATATTTAACAGATACTTACATATGTAAGACAACAATATCCCACATCTTATTAACTTATAAAAATAATTTCTTAACAAATAAAATCCTGGATTGTTTTGGCACGAAAGTCCTAGTGATTGTGTACAAAAGCTTGGTAAGATTTAAGGACAAATGTAATAATATCACTTATTATTTAAATATATTTATAAGAAAATGCTCAGCCCCTTTTTATTTTTTGATAACATTGCTGGCCCAACCCAACATTATAATTAGAATCAGCCCAGCAAAATTGTGTATTTCGAGAAAGTGCAAATGGCTTGTAATTTTTTAGGAAATAACATAAACGGGCCGCATGGACACTACATTATTTGTTCACCCAGCCCAGCTAATGGCTATAATTCAAAAAAAAGATCAAATTGACTGTAAATTCTATCGTGCAAAAAAAAGACTGTAAATTCTGAAAAAATGGGTTGAATACGTGCCACATTTTTGGAGGCTGAAATGTGGGCCAATAGGTCGAAGCCAATGCAAGTCATTGTCAATTTAGTCAACAAATGATTCTGACATGTTAGCCGTTGGATTTACATCCAACGACCGGCATCCATCTTCAATCTCTCGTCCTCTTCCTCCAGCGCCGCCGGGACTACCTCCCGCCTCTTGCTGCTAGCAGCTCTGCTTAGCACGCTTCGCTATGAAGCGCTACTCCACCGTCGGCTAGGCCATCCCTCCACCCCTCCCCACCTCCTGTTCTTCTCCACCGACTGACGAACCACACCGCACTAGAACCAGTTAACCCTCGTACACCTCTCTATCTGCGACTCTACTCCCCCGTCTTCCCATCTCCAGCTCGTTGCTGTCCGGGGCCTCGCCATCGTCCACCACCTTGGATGCGCTCGGCGTGGCGTGGTCAACGTGGTCAACAAACAACACCATCGGAAGTAGACTGTGCGTGGAGAGGTTGACAGCTGGGTCCACGGCAGCACACAAGGAAATGCCTCCTTATTATGCGCAAAATAATGATTCCTCCACCTGACATCTGGGACCCAACAGAAGGGCCTCTGTATTTCGCGAAATAAAGTGCCCCCCGCTGACATGTCGGACCCACCAGCTATCTTCGCACGCAGGGAAGTGCCTCCTTATTACGCACAAAAAATGAATATTCCCTGTGCCAGCTGGAACCCACCATAGTGGGAGGCTGACTTGTGGGCCTACCAAGTTGACGAGGACGGAGGGCTCTGTCAACTTAGTCAATATGAATGCTTCTAGCTCCTGTTACCGTATGATGTTCATCCGACGGCCGTAGTGCTTCTTCAACCTCTGGTCTTCTTGCTCCAGCCGCCCAAACCAGCGCCGGTCGTGCCGCGTGCTCCTGCCTCCTGTGGCCGGCTGTGATGTCGCGGAGGATTCACCGCCCCTACTACTCCCACCGCTGGCCAGGCCATCCCTCTACTCACCCACACCCCATGTTATTCTGCGGCGACAACAGCCTCACACCGCAGCCGAACCAGTGAACCCTCGTACTCCTCTTCGCGTGGGCATCCACTGTTGCGCCTTCCCCGGCTCCGTGTCGTCCCCTTTCTAGTCCTCGCCGTCGTCCACCGCCCTGGTGCTCTCGGCGTGGCGTGGTCAACATGGTCAATGACCGACTTCCATCGGAAGAGTACTGTACGTGGAGAGGCTGACAGCTGGGTCCACGGCAGCCGCAAGGAAGTGCCTCCTTATTATGCGGAAAATAATTATTCCTCCACCTGACAGCGGGGACCCACCGGATGGGCCACTAGTATTTTGCGAAAAAAATTGTTTCCCACTAACTTTTGGGACCCACCGGACGGGCCACCGTATTTCGCGAAAACAACGTTCCCCCCGCTGTCAGCTCAGACCCATCGGAAGTGCCTCTTTATTACGCACAAAAAAATGAATACTCCCCCGGCTAGCTAGGACCCACCTTGCTGGAAGGCTAACTTGTGGGCCTACTAAGTTGACGGGGACGAAGGGCTTTGTCAACTTAGTCAATATGAACGATTCTAGCTCCAGTGACCGTACGATGTCCATCCAACAGCCGTAGAGCTTCTTCAACCTCTGGTCTTCTTGCTCCAGCCGCCCAAAGTAGCGCCGGTCGTGCCGCATGCTCCTGCCTCCCATGGCTGGCTGTGCTGCCGCAGAGGCCTCATCCCCCCCTACTATTCTCACCGCTGGCCAGGCCCTGCGGGGACGACAGCCTCACACCGCAGCCGAACCAGTGAACCCTCGTAGTCCTCTCCGCGCGGGCTTCCACTACCGCATCGTCCCCTTCCTAGGCCTCGCCGTCGTCCACCGCCGTGGTGCTCTCCACGCGGCGTGGTCAACGTGGTCAAGGAACGACTTCCATCGGAAGAGTACTGTACGTGGAGAGGCTGATAGCTGGGTCCATGGCCACAGCCCAGTTTTTTGTGATTTGCCAAGTCGCTTTGTCAGGCCTGTTCGGCTGCAAATCTTTCAAGACAAGGAGAGCTTTCATTCGGCTGGCCGAGAAAATGGCCCATTAGTAATGAGAAATGGGTTGTACATTTTTAAAACACATCAAACCGGCAATTAGTTTCAAATATCTTTTTTTCAATTCAAGATTTTAAATTACATTAATTTTTATGTGTGTAGAATTTGTTGGATTTTATATTGATATAGATTTATTTTTAGTTTGAATGTGAGTCGAAATTTCGAGATTAAAAACAATTCAGACCACACCGAAATATGCAAAATTTCGTATAATTTTTTAACCGTTGCCACAATATGGGTGTAATGCTAACAAAAAGAATATTGGCTCCAAAAAAACCTTAAGAATTAGCAAATGGGCTGTAAATTATTAGAAATAATGGCACATGAGCTGTATGCTATTTTCCACAGATTTGAGGCTTTCCTAAAAAAAGGTTGACACACAAGCACTGCCTGTTGGATGTCCATCCAACGGCCGTCGTGCTTCTTCAATCGCTGCTCTTCTTTCTCCAGCCGCTCAAACAAGCGCCGGTGGGACTGCCTGCTCCCTCCTCCTCGTGGTTGACTGTGCTGCCGCAGGCCTCACCGCCCGACCGTACTCCCATCGCTGGCGTAGCCATCCCTCTACTCACCCATACCTGCTGTTATTCTCTGGCGACGGTAGACGAACTAGTAAACCCTCGTACAGTCGTACTCCCCTCCCCATGGGAAACAACTGCCGAGTCTTCCCTGCCTCCGTGTCGTCCCCATACTAGGCCTCGCCGTCGTCCATCGCCCTGGTTCTCTCGGCGTGGCGTGGTCAACATGGTCAAGGAACGACTTCTATCAGACGTGGACTGTACGTGGAGAGGTTGACAGTTGGGTCCACGGCCGCTGCAAGGAAGTGCCTCCTTATTACGCAGAAAATAATGATTCCTCCGCCTGACATCTGGGACCCACCGGACGGGCCACTGCATTTCGCAAAAAAAAAAACGTTTCCCCCTGGCTGCTAGCACCCACCAGCTACATCTTCACGCGCAAGGAAGTGCGTTTAGGCAAAAAAATGATTCGCCCCCTGACTGTTGGGACCGACCAGCTACATCTTCGCAGGCAAGGAAGTGCCTAACAATCGGGACCCACCTGGTCGAAGCGTACGTAGCATTGTCATTCTGGTCGTGAACGTGTACGTACATACTGGTCAATGTAGAGGCGCGCACGTGTCGTAGTAGAGGCGCACACGTAGCATTTACACATACGTACAGAGGCCAGGGTGCAAGAAAGAAAATACGGCCACACATGTGTACATACGGGCGGGGTCTCGAACGCCTACTCGCGCATATGTACGGCCAGGGCTCGTGTACATGGCTGGTCGGAACGGAGAAACAGCGTCGTCGTCGTGTTCATGGGGAGGTAACGGAATGCGTCGTGTTCATGGGGAGGCAACGGAATGCGTCGTGTTCATCGGGAGGGCTTGGAAGGAACAGGCGATGGAAACGAGGCCTGGCATACCGCAGAATGGTGGAAACGGCCTTGTGTTCGACCGGCCACGTTCGAAACCGGATCCTGTTCATCGGGAGGGGTCTGGCGTACCGCAAAACGGAGGAAACGGACCTCCTATGGTCGAAATGGGGGACCTGTTGATCGGGAGGGGTGTGGCGTACCGCAAAACGGAGGAAACGGACTTGTGTTGGAGCGCTACGGTCGACACGGGGGTCCTGTTCATCGGGAGGGGTGTGGCGTACCGCAAAATGGGACTCCACGGGATACTGTTCATCTCCACCGTTGACCTCCTCCAGCCTCTACGGGCTCCTGTTCATCCAGCCTCCACGGGCTCCTGTTCATCCAGCCTCGACTGCGCGCTACTCCATCGGCTACTGTTCAACCACCTCTCCGACATCTACTATTCATCGAGCCCTCCACATCATGGGGTCCTGTTCAACCACCCCTCCACGGGCACCCCTCCATCGTCTACTGTTCATCCAGCGCTCCACACCACGGGGTCCTGTTCAACCACCCCTCCACCGTCTACTGTTCATCCAGCCCTCCACACCACGGGGTCCTATTCATCCACCCCTCCACAGGCACCCCTCCACCGTCTACTGTTTATCCAGCCCTCCACCACACCACGGGGTCCTGTTCATCCAGAGGCAACGCCACCGCTCACTGTTCATCCAACCCCCCCCCCCCCCGCAACGCTCACTGTTCATCCCATCGATCGGCTTTAGTTAGCAGCAGTAGCGAAGGAATCGCTCAATCGGGTTCAGTTAACAGCCAGCGATTGATCGCTCGGGTTCAGTAGCACGTAGCCTGCAGTGTAATCGCTCGGGTTCAGTTAGAGCCCAACGCCTCGCTCGGGTTCAGTTAGAGCCAATGCCTCGCACACACCTGCGTATGTGTACGACAGAAACATGCATTGCTCGGCCCCTGACCTCCCACCGTAACCGGGAACTCCCCGAAATTGTCATCCCCCTCGCTTCTACCACGGTTTCTTCCGTCATGGACGCCCCAAAGAATGTCCTGCAGCTGCGTCTCCGGCCCGCCCAGGACGAAAAGCCCATTTTCTGTCATGATTTTTTGTCATAGAAGTAGGAGCCACCACATCTATGATGATATCGGGTTTTGTCACAATTATCATCATAGAAGTGTCATATGTATGACAGAAAAAAAATTCGTTCGGCCCAAAATGTCATGGATGTGTCTTTTTTGTAGTGATTACTTCGTCTGTGAAGCATATGGGGTGTGCGACGCCTCTGTAGTGGGCTATGTCGCGACGCAGCTCGAATGAGTCTTGTCCGCTGTGTTCGGCCCGGCCGGATTTGCTTTTACTGTATCCGGCGTGATGGTTATCGTCTCGTGTAGTGGCGTGCCCTCGTGATCCGAAGATCGATCTTCCATGTCTTTCTTTGTCCTCCAATACGTCTCGTAGGTCTAGCGTGTTTCCCTGTGCCTTGTCATTTTTATTTGAGTGGTATTGGGGTCCGGGCTGAGTTTTTGGCTGAAATGCCTCTCTGTCGCGGCGACGATGTGGCCGATCAGCTGCGTCATATGCTGGAGATGTAGGTTTTAATTAATGCTTCCTCCTCCAGTCGGGGTAGCAACCTGTGCTTTGGGTAACTCTTGGAGGGGAGTTCGAGTTCATATTCCTCGGCCGCAAGGACTTCAGTCCATCTGTCAGCTAGCAAATCTTGATCAGCTTGAAGCTGCTGCTGTTGCTTTTTCATAAGGCTATTTGCCATGGCTATAAGCCGGCGCTTGAAGCGCTCTTACTCGGCGGGATCCTCCGGCACGACAAATTCGTCGTCGTCGAGGCTTGCCTCATCTTCGGAGGGAGGCATGTAATTATCATCCTCCGCCTCTCCATCTGCCGCTCTCTCGGGAGGGCTGGCTTCTCCATCCTCCTGCTCTGAATCTTGCTGGAGGGGATTGTTGTCGTCTTTGGCACTGTCCGGAGTGCTATTATCTCCTGTGCCGGTGTCATCGCTTTTGCTTTGGCGAGACTTAGAGCGGCGCCGCTGACTTCGGCGCTTGGGTTGCTTCTTGGAGGGGTCATCCTCCGCTGTCCCGTCACCATTGCCTTCTTTGGGGTTGTCCACCATGTATATATCATATGATGAGGTGGGTGTCCAGTGCCCTGTGGGTAGTGTTCCTCTTCGTCTCCTGCATCGTCGTCCATACCGTCGATGTCTTCGGAGTCGAAGTTGAGCATGTCGGTCAAATTGTCGATAGTGGCTACTAAGTGGGTGGTGGGTGGGCGGCGAATTTCTTCGTCATCCGCATCCCAATCCTGCCGAACATAGTTCGGCCAGGACACTCCTGACAGGGAGAGAGACCTTAATGAGTTCAGCATGTCGCCAAAGGGCGAGTGCCGAAAGATATCCATGGAGGTGAACTCCATGATCGGCGCCCAGTCGGATTCGATAGGCATGGGCGCAGGCAGTTCGGAGTCCGTGGCCGGGGAAGAATCCGCTTAGACGCACAGTTCGGGACCCCCTACCCGAGATCCGCCGGTTTTGACACCGACAATAGGCATTACATATTTTGAATGGGAAAATCTTGTCAAAGATTAAGCATTGATGTTAGCAAGAAGACGTTAGTTTAATATATTGTAAGTGGAAAACCTTGTCAAAATTTTCTCATTGATGTTATCCAGAAGACATGCATTTGATATTTTTGAGTGGGACGCCCTTGCTGTGAGCAATGTCGAGTGTTTTTTCCTATTCCTATGTTCAGATTAGAAGTAAATAGCTACTCAACTGAGATATTCCTGTGTTAAGAGTTTGTTATGAATATTGTCTATGTAATGCCTGGCCTTGTGTTTGATTGCAAAATTGATCCTGGAATGTTGTGGCATGCGGCATCACGAGCTGTTCACCGTGCCTCCTGAGAAAAATGCTTCCTATTATTTTGCATGTCAATCTAATGCCAGTGATTTGCTTGCTAAGAAGATCATCCTCTTCTGTTGTTTCCGTGCTTAAGAAGTTCATCGTTTGATGTTTCACTCATATCCTATATGACAAGTCGGGTAGGTTAGACATGAAACCATATGATATCCCGACGAACTCATGATATTAGGCCGTGATTGGATCATCGTTTTCCAACCAAAACCGCTTGTAAAACCGACGCTTGTAAATTAAAGTAGATGGTCTCGAGCGAAGGCGTTGGTTGGTCGATTTCGACTAGTAAAATATCGGGACTACTTCACACACGATAAAAACGTTGCACGACACTTGGACGATTGCTAATCCAGCCGTTAGCTGCTGTTTCAGCCTTGCCCATGGATGGCATGATACGCACGTCGTGCATGTATCGTCTCGTAATGTCATACATATAGCAGTGCTTGTAAAATATACACTGGTCTCTCAAATTACATGCGTAACCCGCCGGTTTTACTTACAGACCTCGGGCCCTCGGTTTCATTACGCCTGTATTTTACATGTTGTTTCCGATGACGAGTAAATTAGACTTGTATGTTAATACAAGTTTGAAATAAACCAGAGCTCCCAAGCACGGCCTTACCGTTTCATGCCGTCTCTGTTTCTCGAAGGTGCTCATAGGTGTCTGATGATCCTGGCTTCCTGAATGAGCAGCGGGCGCTGTATCAGACCATCCGTAGGGCCCGCGAGGTCCTCTCCGTTGTCCTTCGAGTTGTTGCGCTCACCGTGGCGCCGAGCATTGTTAACATCGTCAACGAACATGAGGATTTAGGAGATGACTTTATTTTGACTGGATGACACTAGGGACCCACTAGGGCCATAGCCGTACGTACGCAAGTGCCTCCTTATTATGTACAACTATGTTTTTTTTGCTTTCTCCTGGTTTCCTAACATCACGGTCACACACCATTGTCAACCTATGTAGTCAATATAAACGAGAGAATTGCACAAGGTGCGGCCGACAGTTGGGACCAAGCAGCTCGAGCAGTATTTGTGTTTATGAGGCGTGAGCACTGCAGAGTTTTTCTTGGCGATGATATCGTTGTTGTTTAGAGGAGAGCAGGCTATTAACTGGCGGGATGTAGCCCGTCTAGACTAGGCCAGATATCCAGCCCAGATACTAATTTTTTCAAGATGAAAATGGCTAGCCCAGCTATACGTCTTTTTGAGGAATACCCAAGTAAGGTCAACTTGTTATTCTCCGTCCTGCTGGGCTACAAATCTTTCCTAGGAGGGATGCATTAGGCTTAATAGGGAAATGGGCTTTAAAAATAATAAATGGGATGTAATTATAAAAACTGGGCAGTAACTATAAAAAATGCACCAAACACGAAATTAGTTTATAAAATATTATTTATGGATTTTGAAAATCTTAATTTCATTGTTGCGCGCGCAATGTTTCGTTGGATTTTTACGTAACACAAATTTATATTTAATCTGACTAGAAATTTCTGGATAAAATTATTTCGGATCCCATCAAAATGTGGGAATTTTATTGAATTCTGTCTTCAATGGTTGGTTGAAATTATTAATCGTTGTCGTAGCTAGAAAATGGGTTGTACTTTTAACAAACTGTAAATGGGCTGTTGTAAATTCCATTAGAATTCAAAAATGGGCTGTACATTCTGGCAAAACGCAAATGGGCTATAAGTTCTCTACCACACACTTGTGGACCTACTAAGTGACGTGTCCCCTAAAAAAATAAGTTGACGCGTATGCAAGGCTTTGTCATCTTATTATTGTCAACACACGGTTTTAGCAGTAGTGGCCGTTGGATCTGTATCCAATGGATGTCATGCTTCTTATTCAATCTCGGATATTCTTAGCTTCGGCCGCCCAAAAAATGATTCTTCCCCCTGACATCTGGGGCGCACCGTTTTGGAGGCTGACCTGTGGGCCTACTAAGTTGGAGCGTACCAAGGGGTTTGTCAACTTAGTCAATATAAATGATTCTAGCTTCATTGACCGCATGATGTCCATCCAACGGCCATAGTGCTTCTTCAACCTCTGGTTTCTTGGTCCAGCCACCCAAAGCAGCGCTGGTCGTGCCGCATGCTCCTGCCTCCCGTGGTCGGTTGTGCTGCCGCGGAGTCCTCACCACCCCCATTCTACTCCCACAGCTGGCCAGGCCATCCCTCCACTCACCCACACCCCCTGTTATTCTGCAGCGACGGCAGGCTCACACCGCAGCCGAACCAGTGAACGCTCGTACTCCTCTCCGCGTGGGCATCCACTGCCGCGTCTTGCCCGGCTCCACGTCATCCCCTTCCTAGGCCTCGCCATCATCCACCGCCGTGGTGCTCTCGGCGCGGCGTGGTCAATGTGGTCAACGACCAACTTCCATCTGAAGAGTACTGTACGTCGAGAGCCTGACAGCTGGGTCCACGGCAGCCACAAGGAAGTACCTCCTTATTACGCGGAAAATGATTATTCCTCCACCTGACAGCGCGGACCCACCGAATGGGCCACCGGTATTTTGTGAAAAAATCGTTTCCCCTGACAGCTAGGACCCACCGGACGGGCCACCATATTTCGCCAAAAAATGTTCCCCCCGCTGTCAGCTCAGACCCCCCGGAAGTGCCTCCTTATTACGGACAAAACATGAATACTCCCTCGGCTAGCTGGGACCCACCTTGGTGGGAGGCTGACTTGTGGGCCCACTAAGTTGACGGGGAGGAAGGTCTTTGTCAACTTAGTCAATATGAACGATTCTAGCTCCAGTGACCGTACGATGTCCATCCAACGGCCGTAGTGCTACTTCAACGTCTGGTCTTCTTGCTCCAGCCGCCCAAAGCAGCGCCGGTCGTGCCGCATGATCCTGCCTCCCGTACCCGGCTGTGCTGCTGCAGAGGCCTCACCGCCCCTACTATTCCCACAGCTGGCCAGGCCTTGCGGCGACGGCAGCCTCACACCACAGCCGAACCAGTGAACCCTCGTAGTCCTCTCCGCGCGGGCTTCCACTGCCGCGTCGTCCCCTTCCTAGGCATCACCGTCGTCCACCGCCATGGTGCTCTCCACGCGGCGTGGTCAACATGGTCAAGGAACGACTTCCATCAGAAGAGTACTGTACGTGGAGAGGCTGACAGGTGGGTCCACGGCCACAGCCCAGTTTTTTTGTGATTTGCCAAGTAAGTCCCTTTGTCAGGCCTATTGGGCTACAAATCTTTCAAGACGAGGAGAGCTTTCATTCGGCTGTCTGAGAAAATGGCCCATCAGTAATGAGAAATGGGCTGTACACTCATAAAACACATCAAACCAGCAATTAGTTTCAAATATATTTTTTTTCATTTCAAGATTTTAAATTACATTAGTTTTTATGCATCAAGAATTTTATGGATTTTATATTGATATACATTTATTTTTAAAATCAGTTTGAATGTGAGTCAAAATTTCGGGATTAAAAACAGTTCGGACCGCACCAAAATATGCAAAATTTCATATATTTTTTTAACCGTGGCCACAATTTGGGCTGTAATGCTAAGAAAAAGAATATGGGCTCCAAAAAAACCTTAAGAATTAGCAAATGGGCTGTAAATTATTAGAAATAATGGCAGACCCGCTGTATGCTGTTTTCCGCAGATTTGAGGCTTTCTAAAAAAAGGTTGACGCACAAGCACTGACTATTGGATGTCCATCCAATGGCCGTCGTGCTTCTTCAATCTCTGCTCTTCCTGCTCCAGCCGCTCAAACAACCGCCGGCGGGAGTGCCTACTCCCTCCTCTCCGCAGCCGGCTGTGCTGCCGCGCAGGCCTCACCGCCCCATCGTACTCCCATCGCTGGCCTAGCCATCCCTCTACTCACCCACACCTGTTGTTATTCTCCGGCAACGGCAGACGAACCAGTAAACCCTCATACAGTCATACTACCCTCCGCGTGGGAAACAACTGTGAGTCTTCCCTGCCTCCGTGTCGTCCCCTTCCTAGGCCTCGCCGTCGTCTACCGCTGTGCTACTCTCGGCACGGCGTGGTCAATGTGGTCAACGACCGACTTACATCGGAAGAGTACTATGCATGGAGACTCTGACAGCTAGGTCCACAGCCGCAGCAAAGAAGTGCCTCCTTATTACGCGCAAAATAATTATTCCTCCACCTGACAGCGGGGACCCACCGGACGGGCCACCGTATTTCATGAAAAAAATGATTCCCCCTGACTGCTGGGACCCACCAGCTACACCTTCGCATGCAAGGAAGTGCGTCCGGGCAAAAAAAACGATTCGCCCCCTGACTGCTGGGACCCACCAGCTACATCTTCGCACGCAAGGAAGTGCCTGACAGTCGGGACCCACCTGGTCGAAGCGTACATAGCTTTGTCATTCTGGTTGTGAATATGTACATACACATATACTGGTGGATGTAGAGGCGCGCACGTGTCGTAGTAGAGGCGCGCACGTAGCATGTACACGTACGGACAACGGCTAGGGTGCAAGAAAGAAAATACGGCCATGTATGTGTACATACGGGTGGGGTCTCAAACGCCTACTCGCGCATACATACGGCGAGGGCGCGTTGACATGGCTGGGTCGGAACGGAGAAACAACGTCATCGTCATGTTCATGGGGAGCCAACGGAATGCGTCGTGTTCATGGGGAGGCAACGGAATGCGTCATGTTCATCGGGAGGCAACAGAACGCGTGGGAGCCAACCGGCTGGGTCGAAACAGAATGTGTGGTCGTGTTCATCGAGAGGGCCTGGACGGAACAGGCGATGGAAACGAGGCCTGGCATACCACAAAACGGAGGAAACGACCTTATGTTCGACCGGCCACGTTCGAAGCGGGATCCTGTTCATCGGGAGGGGTCTGGCATACTGCAAAACGGAAGAAACGGGGGTCCTGTTGATCGGGAGGGGAGTGGCGTACCGCAAAACGGAGGAAACAGACCTCCTATGGTCAAAACGGGGGTCCTATTGATTGGGAGGGGTGTGGTGTACTGCAAAACGGACGAAACGGACCTCCTACGGTCAAAATGGGGGTCCTGTTCATCGAGAGGGGTGTGGCATACCGCAAAACAGGACTCCACGGGATACTGTTCATCTCCACCATCGACCTCCTCCAGCCTCCACGGGCTCCGGTTCATCCAGCCTCCACCGCGCGCTACTCCACCAGCTACTATTCAACTACCCCTCCACCGTCTACTGTTCATCCAGCCCTCCACACCACGGGGTCCTGTGCAACCACCCCCCCATGGGCACCCCTCCACTGTCTACTGTTCATCCAGCCCTCCACACCACGGGGTCCTGTTCATCCAGAGGCAACGCCACCGCTCACTGTTCATCCACCCCCCCCCCCCCCGCAACGCTCACCGTTCATCCAATCGATTGGCTTCAGTTAGCAGCAGTAGCGAAGGAATCACTTGATCGGGTTCAGTTAACAGCCATCGATCGATTGCTCGGGTTCAGTAACGCATAGCCTGCAGTGCAATCGCTCGGGTTTAGTTAGAGCCAACGCCTCGCACACACGCGCGTACGTGTACGCGAGAAACGTGCATCGCTCGGCCCCCGACCTCCTACCGTAACTGGGAACTCCCCGAAATTTTCCTCGCCCTCGCTTCTACCAGGCTTTTTTCCGTCATGGACGGCCCAAAGAATGTCATGCAGCTGCGTCTCCGGCCCGCCCAGGACGAAAAGCCCATTTTCTGTCATGATTTTTTGTCATAGAAGTAGGAGCCCACCACATCTATGATGATACCAGGTTTTGTCACAATTATCGTCATAGAAGTCTCATATGTATGAACAAAAAAAATTTCGTTCGGCCCAATATGTCACGGTTGTGTCTTTTTTTTGTAGTGTGATTTACCGAACACCCCCATACTTCCTACGAGTGGGCTGAAGCCGACGACTGTAAAACTTTCAGATTATATTAAAACAACCGCACAGGAGGAATTCAAGCTTTCGAGCAAAACACAAATAGATTAACCACAAATTTGTATTTTAAAATTATCATATACTTCACCCGAACATTATGTTTTTCGAACATTGACCCTCTATCAAGCGGGTGGCCTCCAGGACGTCTTCAAAGTAACTCCCTGGTTCCGAACGGTCCCTGCCCCTGGGTGGACCCTTCGTAGCGAAGTCAACGGCCTTCATCTTTCCCCGAAATGTCTTGACTCGGGCAAGGGCCATCCGTGCACCTTCAATGCACATCGATCGCTTCGCAGCATCGATTCGCAGCACCACATCGACAAGCTTCTACACCAAGCCGAAATAGCTACTTGGAACAGGTTCGGTTGGCCACAGCCAGATTATAACTTCCTTCATGGCAGCGACTGATAGCCTATGAAGTTTAGCCCATTGGGACATCTGTTCATTAAGAAGCAGCGAGGGCTTCGACGCACCGAACTGTGACCAAAAAAGCTTCTCTGTTGCATAACCAGCTCGCGCTTGGTAATACCACGCTGCATCGGAAGAAATCCTCGGCAAGTCCAAATACTCGCCCAAAGAACTCCACACTTGGCTCAGCTGAGCATAGTCTGGGTCGCGAACTTACTCTGTAGTAGAAAAGGCTTTCCAGCCATTATCTCTTTCGCCTGCCGAACCTCCTCACGGAGTGCTCTGGACTCTGATCGCGATTCTCTTGCCTCCTGTCGGGCCTTGTCCGGTTCAGCTATTAGGGCTTCGTTCTCCTTCTCAAGACTTTTGCAGCGGCCAGTGGCATTCTCCACAGCAAGTGTCATTGTGGATACCTTCTCCTCGACCTGGCATCGTGCAGCTTGTGCGGCCTTCAGTTCAACCGATGCCTCTTTAGCAGCAGCATCACTAAGCCAGACCCGCTCCTTGGCCCGGACTAGCTCCGCCCGAAGAGCCTCCACGGCGGCAGCACCATCTGCATTATATGCACATTTAATATACAACAATTTCCCGCGTCAAGCACACTGGTGTAAAGAATGCTCGAAATATGTACCTTGTGAGTCGTCAAGACGCCTTTTGATTGATGTAAGGTCATCCACCGCAATATCCAGCTTTTGCTGTAGTATGGCCACTTCCATACTTTGGGCAGCCACAGGAGGGGCAGCAGCCCATATTTCAAACTAAACCAAGGTTAATCCCTGAGCATATCTCTTTGATCCTCCGACCGCTTCCTTCGGAAGACAATCCGAGTCCCAGGGGCTACTTCATATACAACAGGTGCATTCTGTCAATAAAATTCAATTGACAAAACTACATCATAGACCTCAAAACCTCTCAGAAGGCCCGTGAAGGCCTCGTCCAATCCACTCTTCGCGGATAGAACCTTTTTGACCACCGTAGCCATCAAGGTACGGTGCTCTTCTGAAAGGGATGCTCATCGTAGCATGTCCGTCGGCGGCTCCGACACCCTAGGGTCTTCGGAAGCACCGCCGAAGTACGACCTTCCCTCGAAGGATCCCGCTTACTTACTTCGAGAATCATTTCCGGCTGTAAACCGGACGGTTCGGGGACTCCAGTCTTGATCCCGGAACCCCGAATGACAGAGGCGCCGCCTTCAGGTAACGCCTTCTCCGTTTCTTGTACCACTTGGTGTTCGGGAGGAGCCCTTCAAGATGATACTTCGGTATCATCCCCCCTATCGGGCGATGGGGCGAGGGAAGGCGTATCACTCGCCATCATCTCCGAAAGAAGATCCCCCGAGGAGGAGAATGATTGAGAAGCACCATGTGTTAACCTGCGTGGATGAACATATATCCGATGACTACATCACTAATACGAAAGAATGAGGTGCCCCAGCTACTCTTATGTTTTGCCGTAAGTTTCGTCCTCATCGTCCTTCGCCCGGCCCAAGCCGCTCCATGACGGCATTTTCCCTTCTTGGAAGGCTGATGTCTACTACACAACCTTCTTCTTGTAGACATTGTTGGGCCTCCAAGTGCAAAGGTTTGTAGGACAGTAGCAAATTTCCCTCAAGTGGATGACCTAAGGTTTATCAATCCGTAGGAGGCGTAGGATGAAGATGGTCTCTCTCAAGCAACCCTGCAACCAAATAAGAAAGAGTCTCTTGTGTCCCCAACACTCCCAATACAATGGTAAATTGTATAGATGAACTAGTTCAGCGAAGAGATGGTGATACAAGTGGTATATGGATAGTAGATAATAGTATTTGTAATCTGAAATTATAAAAACAGCAAGGGAACTAATGATAAAAGTGAGCGTAAGCGGTATTGCAATGCATTGAAACAAGGCCTAGGGTTCATACTTTTGCTAGTGCAAGTTCCCTCAACAATACTAACATAATTGGATCACATAACTATCCCTCACCATGCAACAAAGAGTCACTCCAAAGTCACTAATAGCGGAGAACGAACGAAGAGATTATGGTAGGGTACGAAACCACCTCAAAGTTATTCTTTCCAATAATTCTGTTGGGCTATTCCTATAAGTGTCACAAACAGCCCTAGAGTTCGTACTAGAATAACACCTTAAGACACAAATCAACCAAAACCCTAATGTCACCTAGATACTCCAATGTCACCTCAAGTATTTGTGGGTATGATTATACGATATGCATCACACAATCTCATATTCATCTATTCAACCAACACATAGAACCTCAAAGAGTGCCCCATAGTTTCTACCGGAGAATCACGACGAAAACATGTGCCAACCCCTATGCATAGGTTCATGGGTGGAACCCGCAAGTTGACCACCAAAACATACATCAAGTGAATCACGTGGTATCCCATTGTCACCATAGATACACACGGCAAGACATACACCAAGTGTTCTCAAATCTTTAAAGACTCAATCCGATAGGATTACTTCAAGGGGAAAACTCAATTCATTACAAGAGAGTAGGGGGGGGGAAGAAACATCATAGGATCCAAATATAATAGCAAACCTCACGATACATCAAGATCGTACCATCTCAAGAACACGAGAGAGAGAGAGAGATCAAACACATAGCTACTGGTATGTACCCTCAGCCCCGAGGGAGAACTACTCCATCCTCGTCATGGAGAGCACAAGGATGATGAAGATGGCCACCGGGGAAGGATTGCCCCCTCTGGCACGATGCCAGAACGGGTCTAGATTGGCTTTCGGTGGCTACGAAGGCTTCTGGCGGCGGAACTCCCGATCTATTGTGCTCCTCGATGTTTTTAGGGTATATGG
The DNA here is from genome assembly GCA_034509565.1 of Triticum monococcum. Taxonomy (NCBI): domain Eukaryota; kingdom Viridiplantae; phylum Streptophyta; class Magnoliopsida; order Poales; family Poaceae; genus Triticum; species Triticum monococcum. The sequence continues at coordinate 708,010,684 of CM067847.1, forward strand.
AGATATATAGGTGGAAGAAGTACGTCAGGGGGGCCACGAGGGTCCCACGAGGGTGGAAGGCGCGCCCAAGGGGGGTGGGCGCACCCCCTGCCTCGTGGCCTCCTCCCAGATCCCCCGACGTGCACTCCAAGTCGTCTACGCTTCTTTCCTTCCAAAAATGAGTTCCGTGGAGTTTCAGGTCAATAGACTCGTGGACTCCGTTTGATTTTACTTTACTTTGAAACCCTAAAACAGGGTAAAAACAGAAACTGGCATTGGGCTCTGGGTTAATAGGTTAGTCCCAAAAATGATATAAAAGTGTATAATAAAGCCCATAAACATTCAAAACAGTATATAATATAGCATGGAGCAATCAAAAATTATAGATACGTTGGAGACATATCAGCATCCCCAAGCTTAATTCCTGCTCGTCCTCGAGTAGGTAAATGATAAAAGAAAGAATTTTTGATGTGGAATGCTCGTTGGCATAATTTTAATGTAATTCTTCATAATTGTGGTATGAATATTCAGATCCGAAAGATACAAGAACAAAGTTCATATTGACATAAAAATGATAATACTTCAAGCATACTAACTAAGCAATTATGTCTCTTCAAAATAACATGGCCAAAGGAAGTTATCCCTACAAAATCATATAGTCTGGCTATGCTCCATCTTCACCACACAACATATTTAAATCAGGCACAACCCCGATGACAAGCCAAGCAATTGTTTCATACTTTTGATGTTCTCAAACTTTTTCAATCTTCACGCAATACATGAGCGTGAGCCATGGATATAGCACTATAGGTGGAATAGAATGGTGGTTGTGGAGAAGACAAAACGTAGAAGATAGTCTCACATCAACTAGGCGTATCAACGGGCTATGGAGATGCCCATCAATAGATATCAATGTGAGTGAGTAGGGATTGCCATGCAACGGATGCACTAGAGCTACAAGTGTATGAATAGCTCAACAAAAGAACTAAGTGGGTGTGCATCCAACTTGCTTGCTCACAAAGACCTATGGCAATTTTGAGGAAGCCCATCATTGGAATATGCAAGCCAAGTTCTATAATGTAAAATTCCCGCTAGTATATGAAAGTGGCAACATAGGAGACTCTCTATCATGAAGATCATGGTGCTACTTTGAAGCACAAGTGTGGTAAAAGGATAGTAGCATTTCCCCTTCTCTCTTTTTCTCTCATATTTTTATTTTTTATTTGGGCCTCTTCCTCTTTTTTATGGCCTCTTTCTCCTTTTTTTTATTTGGGCTTCTTTGGCCTCTTTTATTTATTTATTTTCGTCCGGAGTCTCATCCCGACTTTGGGGGAATCATAGTCTCCATCATCCTTTCCTCACTGGGACAATGCTCTAATAATGATCATCACACTTTTATTTACTTACAACTCAAGAATTACAACTCGATACTTAGAACAAGATATGAATCTATATGAATGCCTCCGGCGGTGTACCGCGATGTGCAATGACGCATGAGTAACATGTATGAAAGAATTATGAACTGTGGCTTTGCCACAAATACAATGTTAACTACATGATCATGCAAAGCAATATGACAATGATGGAGCGTGTCATAATAAATGGAATGGTGGAAAGTTGCATGGCAATATATCTCAGAATGGCTATGGAAATGCCATAATAGGTAGGTATGGTGGCTGTTTTGAGGAAGGTATATGTTGGGTTTATGGTGCCGGCGAAAGTTGCGCGGTACTAGAGAGGCTAGCAATGGTGGAAGGGTGAGAGTGCATATAATCCATGGACTCAACATTAGTCATAAAGAACTCATATACTTATTGCAAAAATCTACAAGTTATCAAAGCAAAGTATTACGCGCATGCTCCTAGGGGGGATAGATTGGTAGGAAAAGACAATCACTCGTCCCAGACCGCCACTCATAAGGAAGACAATCAATAAATAAGTCATGCCCCGACTTCATCACATAACGGTTCACCGTACGGGAATCACAAGCTTCAACACAAGTATTTCTCAAATTCACAACTACTCAACTAGCATGATTGTAGTATTACCATCCTCATATCTCAAAACAATCATCAAGTATCAAACTTCTCTCAGTATTCAACACACTCATAAGAGAATTTTACTATTCTTCTTGTATACCTAGCATATTAGGATTATTTAAGCAAATTACCATGCTATTTAAGACTCTCCAAATAATCTAAGTGAAGCATGCGAGATCAATAGTTTCTATAAAACAAATCTACCACCGTGCTCTAAAAGATAGAAGTGAAGCACTAGAGCAAATGACAAACTACTCCGAAAGATATAAGTGAAGATCAATGAGTAGTTGAATAATTATGCAACTATGTGTAGACCCTCTAACATTAAAGAATTTCAGATCTTGATACTTTATTCAAGCAGCCAGCAAATCAAAATAAAATGACATTCTAAGAATGGCAAACATCATGTGAAGAAGCAAAAACTTAGGATCAACCGATACTAACCGATAGCTGTTGAAGAAGAAAGGTAGGATGCCAACCGGGGCATCCCCAAGCTTAGATGCTTGAGACTTCTAGGGATGCCTTGGGCATACCCAAGCTTGAGATTTTGTGTCTCCTTAATTCCTCTCATATCACGGTCTCCCTAAATCTCAAAAGCTTCATCCACACAAAACTCAACAAGGACTCGTGAGATAAGTTAGTATAAACCATTGCAAAAACCTTATCATACTCTACTGTAGCAAGTCACTAAAATTATTATTCAACATTGCATACTAAATGCCTCTGCATATTTAATAGTAATATCCTCAAATAGAATCATTAAAGAAACAAACATATGCAAACAATGCAAACATAACAGCAATCTGCCTAAAACGATAGTCTGTAAAGAATGCAGCAACATCCATATTTCCCTAGCTCCAAAAATTATGAAAGAACATTCCCACTGCAGTAAATTTATCAGAGCTTAATATGCAGAAGGTTTCAACATTTTATCACATTTTTACTTTTCTAGGGAATTATTGCAACAGCGGTAAACTTTCTGTTTCCAAACAGCAACATGTATACTTGTAACATAGGCATAGTAAAGGCTATCAATGCCACTTTTATTTTAAATAAAAGATGCAAAACATTGTTCTAAATAACAGTAAGCAAATCCTAACAAAATAAATTGACGCTCCAAGCAAAACACATATCATGTGGCGAATAAAAATATAGCTCTAAGTAAAGTTACCGATGAATGAAGACGAAAGAGGGGATGCCTTCCGGGGCATCCCCAAGCTTAGGCTCTTAGTTATCCTTGAATATTACCTTGGGGTGCATTGGGCATCCCCAAGCTTAGGCTCTTACCACTCCTTGTTCCATAGTCCATCGAATCCTTACCCAAAACTTGAAAAGTTCACAACACAAAACTTAACAGAAAACTCGTAAGCTCCGTTAGTATAAGAGAATAAATCAACACTTCAAGGTACTGTAATGAACTCATTCTTTATTTATATTGGTGTTAAACCTACTGTATTCCAACTTCTCTATGGTTTATAAACTCTTTTACTAGCCATAGATTCATCAAAATAAGGAAACAACACATGAAAAACAGAATCTGTCAAAAATAGAACAGTCTGTAGTAATCTGAATCAAACATATACTTCTGGAACTCATAAAATTCTCAAACAAATTTCTTGACCTGAGGAATTTATCTATTAATCATCTGAAAAAATAATTAACTAAATATCACTTTCCAAACAAAAATGGCAGCAATTCTCGTCAGTGCTAAAGTTTCTATTTTTTACAGCATGATCAACAAGACTTCTCCCAAGTCTTCCCAAAGGTTCTACTTGGCACAAACACTAATTAAAAAAATAAAACCACATCTAAACAGAGGCTAGATGAATTATTTATTACTAAACAGGAGCAAAAATCAAGGAACAAAAATAAAGTTGGGTTGCCTCCCAACAAGCGCTATCGTTTAACGCCCCTAGCTAGGCATGATGATTTCAATGATGCTCACAAAAAAGATAAGAATTGTAACATAAAAAGAGCATCAGGAAGAATATGACTATCACATTTAATTCTAACATACGTCCTATGCATAGGGATTTTGTGAGCAAATAACTTATGGGAACAATAACGAACTAGCATAGGAAGGCAAAACAAGCATAACTTCAAAACTTTAAGCACATAGAGAGGAAACTTGGTATTATTGCAATTCCTACAAGCATATATTCCTCCCTCATAATAATTTTCAGTAGCATCATGAATGAATTCAACAATATAACCAGCACCTAAGACATTCTTTTCATGATCTACAAGCATATAATTTTTATTACTCTCCACATAAGCAAAATTCTTCTCATTCGGGATAGTGGGAGTATCATAAGAGACTTGAATACTATAAGTTGTCTCCACATTAAAAGAGTAATGCTCATAAAAGGGGTAATCATAATCATGAAAAGTTTTATAAATATAATCACTACTTTTTATAGCATAAGTATCATCACAATAATCATCATAAGTAGGAGGCATGCTATCATCATTATAAATTTATATATCAAAACTTGGGAGACTAAAAATAACATCTTCATTAAACATAGCATCCCCAAGCTTGGGACAAACATTAATTGCAGCAAATATATTCTCAAAAACATCATCTTCATCAAACATAGCATCCCCAAGCTTGGGCCTTTTCATATCATAAGCAAAATCACTCTCATAATTAATAGTGTGGATAGCACCAATAGTATAGCAATTATCATATTCGTCCAAGCAAGTGCCAAAAAGATTTTCAAGATCATAAGAAGTATCATTATCTTCCACAATTATATTTTCATTAGGCACAATATATAGTAATAGGAGTAGCATTATTTTGGAGAGATATCTTTTTACCTCTCTTCCTTTTTCTTTTCTTCTTCTTCACCACATCACGTGTCGGTTCAATCCTCTTTTTGGAGCTCCTTATTTATGAGATTGGTTGAATAGGAGACTCCTCCTCGTTACCTGATTCATCATAAGAAATAATAGGAGGATATTGGGAAGTCTCTTCCCTTTCATTAGTATTCTCTTTATCTTCTATTCCTTTTCTTTTCTTTATGTAATTGGCAATATAAGGATTTTCAATGCAATTCACCGCACAATACATATAAATTTCCTCTAGGTCAAAATGAAGAACTCTATCAAGGGCAAATTTTGGAATATCCTTAGTTATACATTTCATTTCTTCGTAGCCCATAAGAAAACTAAGTTCATTATAATGTGCAATGGAAATCAAGTCATCACAATTTTTGGACACGATTAGATCATGAAACAATTTGCATCGGATAATTAAATGACCACGTTCATTACAAAGCTCACAAGTATGGCCAAGAAAATTTAAATTTTCAGCACAATCATCTAGCTCTTCTTGCAACAATTTAGTTTCTAAGTACTTATGCTTCTTGCAATATCTATCTTCTCTATTTAGTGTGTACTTACAAACCCAATGCACTCCACAAAAAATTGACATGTTTATAGGAGACATTTTCATCATAACTATTGCAATCATCATTAGTATCATGGATATTCAAATAATTCATACTAACACCATTGCAATCATGCTCATCATTCAAATATTCAGTGCCAAACATTTTATAGAATTCTTCTAGCACTTGAGCACAATTATCCTTTCCATCATACTCACACAAGATATTAAAAAGGTGAAGCGTATGAGACAAACTCAATTCCATTTTTTTATAGTTTTGTTTTATAAACTAAACTAGTGATAAAACAAGAAACTAAAAGACTCGATTGCAAGATCTAAAGATATACCTTCAAGCGCTAACCTCCCCAGCAACGGCGCTAGAAAAGAGCTTGATGTCTACTACACAACCTTCTTCTTGTAGACGTTGTTGGGCCTCCAAGTGCAGAGGTTTGTAGGATAGTAGCAAATTTCCCACAAGTGGATGACCTAAGGTTTATCAATCCGTAGGAGGCGTAGGATGAAAATGGTCTCTCTCAAGCAAACCTACAACCAAATAACAAAGAGTCTCTTGTGTCCGCAACACACCCAATACAATGGTAAATTGTATAGGTGCACTAGTTCGGCGAAGAGATGGTGATACAAGTGGTATATGGATAGTAGATAATAGTATTTGTAATCTGAAATTATAAAAACAGCAAGGTAACAAATGATAAAAGTGAGCGTAAAAGGTATTGCAATGTGTTGAAACAAGGCCTAGGCTTCATACTTTCCCTAGTGCAAGTTCCCTCAACAATACTAACATAATTGGATCACATAACTATCCATCAACATGCAACAAAGAGTCACTCCAAAGTCACTAATAGCGGAGAACGAACGAAGAGATTGTGGTAGGCTACGAAACCACCTCAAAGTTATTGTTTCCAATCAATCCGTTGGGCTATTCCTATAAGTGTCACAAACAGCCCTAGAGTTCGTACTATAATAACACCTTAAGACACAAATCAACCAAAACCCTAATGTCACCTAGATACTCCAATGTCACCTCAAGTATCCGTGGGTATGATTATACGATATGCATCACACAATCTCAGATTCATCTATTCAACCAACACATAGAACCTCAAAGAGTGCCCCAAAGTTTCTACCGGAGAATCACGACGAAAACGTGTGCCAACCCCTATGCATAGGTTCATGGGCGGAACCCGCAAGTTGATCACCAAAACATACATCAAGTGAATCACGCGGTATCCCATTGTCACCATAGATACACACGGCAAGACATACATCAAGTGTTCTCAAATCTTTAAAGACTTAATCCGGTAAGATTACTTTAGGGGGGAAACTCAATTCATTACAAGAGAGTAGAGGGGGGAAGAAACATCATAGGATCCAAATATAATAGCAAAGCTCGCGATACATCAAGATCGTACCATCTCAAGAACACGAGAGAGAGAGAGAGATCAAACACATAGCTAGTGGTACATACCCTCAACCCCAAGGGAGAACTACTCCCTCCTCGTCATGGAGAGCACCGGGATGATGAAGATGGCCACCGGGGAAGGATTGCCCCCTCCGGCAGGGTGCCGAAACGGGTCTAGATTGGCTTTCGGTGGCTACGGAGGCTTCTGGCGGTGGAACTCCCGATCTATTGTGCTCCTCGATGTTTTTAGGGTATCTGGAGATATATAGGCGGAAGAAGTACGTCAGGGGGGCTGCGAGGGGCCCACGAGGGTGGAGGGCGCGCTCAGGGGGGTGGGCGCGCCCCCCTGCCTCGTGGCCTCCCCGCAGATCCCCCGACGTGCACTCCCAGTCTTCTGGGCTTCTTTCCTTCCAAAAGCGAGTTCTGTGGAGTTTCAGGTCAATTGGACTCCGTTTGATTTTCCTTTACTTCGAAACCCTAAAACAGGGTAAAAACAGAAACTGGCACTAGGCCTGGGTTAATAGGTTGGTCCCAAAAATGATATAAGAGTGTATAATAAAGCCCATAAACATTCAAAATAGTAGATAATATAGCATGGAGCAATCAAAAATTATAGATACATTGGAGACTTATCAAAGGCTTCCCCTCCTGACCTTCGGAGGCGGCCCTCTTCTTGCCCTGGAAGGCTTCCTCCGCACATTTGCCCTTTGGGTAAAAGGGTTTCGGTTTCCCCGGACACGACCACCTGGTACGGTGTCGAAACCAGCATCCTCGTCGGCAGGTCGGTCGCAGGGCCTTCGGGAAGAGGGGCTGGACACCAGATCAGCGCCACTTTCTTTATCCAGTCCTGTACAGGGATGGATTGTTCAATATCTTGTTAAGAGATACCTAAATGGAAGGTGCTTGGGTACCGAATACTTGCCGAAGTGTTCGGATGATTGCAGTCAAGTCCAACATCTTCGGTGGTGTCCGGCCATTGCTCTCGTTCCCCGAAATATAATTTCCACATTCCTTCGTGCGTAGTGCCGAAGAAGTTTTGTAGGGTCCGCCGCCCTTTTAGGTTAAACTCCCACATACGAAGAGGCCGCCGCTGACATGGCAGGATCCGGCGGACTAGCATTATTTGAATGATGTTCACAATATCGATGCCCTTCTCAATAAGGCTTCCGATGCGACTTTGTAGAGTCTGCACTTCATTGACGGATCCCCAGTCCAATCCCTTATTGACCCATGAAGCAAGCTGAACTGGAGGGCCGGGTTGGAACATAGGTGTAGCCGCCCACTTGGAGCTCCGCGGCTTGTTGACATAAAACCACCCCTTGTTGCCACAGGTCTGAAGATTTGGCGAAAGATCCCTCGGGCTAAACCGCGACGACCAGTTTCCCTATTATGACACGGCCACACTCTGCCGGCTCCTCCTCTGCCACCTGCGGCCTCACATCAGAGGTCTTGAGCCACAAACCGAAGAGTGGAGGAGTCCGGAGTAAGGCCTCACATGTTACGATAATTGTCGAGATGAGGAGAATAGAGTCCGGGGTCAGATCGTGAAAATCTAGCCCATAGTACAACACGAGCCCCCGGACGAAGGGGTTAAGCGCGAACCCTAGCCCGTGAAGGAAGTGAGACACAAATACAACCCTCTCGCCAGATCTGGGGGTCGGTATGACTTGCCCTTGCGCCGGAAGCCAATGAAAGATTTCCGAGGTCAGGTACCTCGCTACGCGAAGCTCCGCAATGTCCTCCTCTGTGAGAGAAGAGGCCACACACCGGCCCTAACGGTTGGATCCAGACATGACTAAGGCTGGTGGTGATTGGAACCCGAGGGTTGGAACTTGGGGTGGCTGGAGTAGAGGAAGGAGCATGCGCAAGGAAGAAGAAGAGGAAAGTGTTGGTGTCAAAACCGACGGATCTCGGGTAGGGGGTCCCGAACTATGCGTCTAAGGCTGATGGTAAAAGGAGGCGGGGGACACAATGTTTACCTAGGTTCGGGCCCTCTCCATGGAGGTAATACCCGACTTCCTGCTTGATTGATCTTGATGATACGAGTATTACAAGAATTGATCTACCACGAGATCGTAGAGGCTAAACCCTAGAAGCTAGCCTATGATTATGATTGTTGTTGTCCTACGGACTAAACCCTCCAGTTTATATAGACACTGGAGGGGTCTAGGGTTACACAGAGTTGGTTACAAGGGGGAGATCTACATATCCAAATTGCCAAGCTTGCCTTCCATGCAAAGGAGAGTCCCACATGGACACGGGATGAAGTCTTCAATCTTGTATCTTCATAGTCCAATAGTCCGGCCAAAGTATATAGGCCGGCTGTCCGAGAACCCCCTAATCCAGGACTTCCTCAGTAGCCACTGAACCAAGCTTCAATGACGATGAGTCCGACGCGCAGATTGTCTTCGGCATTGCAAGGCGGGTTCCTTCTCCAAATACTCCATAGAAGGTTTTGAGCACAGGGATCGTGTCCGACTTTGCAAAATAAATTCCACGTACCACCGTAGAGAGTATATTATTCCAGAAATATAATATGCTGACAACTTTTTATAGCGTGACGTCCTGCCGTGGACCGGTCATTACGAACCATTTTTCCATGCCATCCACTACACGTGTAGCGAGGCGGTTTTATTGGCACGGAATTCTCATCAATACGGGATTCTCATCAATATGGATATGGTAACCCAACCGCGGCATCAATCGCGGCGCTTGGGGAATAAGCGATTTTATGGGGCAAGTAGGGAGGCGCACAATTTCTTCCGCCTTTATAAAGGGACAAGGATTCCTCTTGTTCACCCACGCCTTCTTCTTCCCCTGCCCATCCATTCTCGCGCACTTGAGCTCCAGCGCCCAAGTTCTCATTTTCTCCGCAAAGCCATTACAAAGTGGATGGTCTCCTCTGTTATGGAGGAGAACATTACGAAGCTCCAGGAAGCCGGATACCTGGCTGCAGACATCGCACCGGCTCCCAAACGCGGGGCTGATCGTCCCTACTCCAGAACCCCATGAGAGGGTTGTATTCCTCACCCACTTAGTCCGTCGACTGGGATTTCCCCTCCACCCATTTGTCCGTGGGCTCATGTTCTACTATGGGCTGGACTTCCATGATCTGGCCCCCAATTTCATCCTCAACATCTGGGCGTTTATCGTCGTGTGCGAGGCCATCCTCTGCATCAAGCCCCACCTCGGCTTGTGGCTAAAGACCTTCAACGCGAAAACGAAGGTAGTGGTAGGCTAGCAAGTGGAGTGCGGAGGCGCCATGGTGGGAAAAATTCCCAACGTCACCTGGCTCGAAGGCTCCTATGTGGAGACCGTGAAGGGGTGGCAATCGGGGTGGTTCTACATCACCGAGCTGCGCGACACCAACTAGGTAGCGGCCCCCGAATTTCGATCCGGCATCCCACGCGGCTCACCTCCCGGAAAGAGAAGGGCCTATCATGGGTTCATCGGTAGAGCTGACCAGATGATATGTCCATTTTGCATCATGCTTTTATATCGATATTTATTGCATTTTGGGCTGTTATTACACATTAGGTCACAATACTTATGCCTATTCTCTCTTATTTTATAAGGTTTACATATAGAGGGAGAATGCCGGTAGTTGGGATTCTGGGCTGGAAAAGGAGCAAATATTAGAGACCTATTCTACACAGCTCCAAAAGTCCTGAAACTTCTCGGAAGTCATTTTCAGAATATATAAAAAATACTAAGCGCAAGAAGTTCCGGAGGGGGGGCACACCCTGCCCACGAGGGTGGGGGCGCGTCCTACCCCCCTGGGCGCGCCCCCTGCCTCGTGGCCCCCTAGTGGCCCTCCGATGCCCATTTTCTGCTATATAGAGTCTTTCGACGAGGAGAAAATTATAAGCCAGCTTTCGGGACGAGACTCCACCGCCACGAGGCGGAACCTTGGCGGAACCTATCTAGGGCTCCGGCGAGGTTGTTCTGCCGGGGAAACTTCCCTTCGGGAGGGGGAAATCATTGCCATCGTCATCAACAATGATGCTCTCATTGGGAGGGGGTCAATTTCCATCAACATCTTCACCAGCACCATCTTCTCTCAAACCCTAGTTCATCTCTTGTATCCAATTCTTGTCTCTAAGTCCGTGATTGGTACCTGTGGGTTGCTAGTAGTGTTAATGACTCCTTATAGTTGATGCTAGTTGGTTTATTTGCTGGAAGGTCAGATGTTCAGATCCTATATGCATATTAATACCCCTCTGATTATGAACATGAATATGCTTTCTGAGTAGTTACATTTGTTCCTGAGGACATGGGAGTAGTCTTGCTATTAGTAGTGATGTGAATTTCATATTCGTTCGATATTTTGATGAGATGTATGTTGTCTCTCCTATAGTGGTGTTATGTGAACGTCGACTACATGACACTTCACCATTATTTGGGCCTAGAGGAAGGCATTGGGAAGTAATAAGTAGATGATGGGTTGCTAGAGTGACAGAAGCTTAAACCCTAGTTTATGCGTTGCTTCGTAAGGGGCTGATTTGGACCCATATGTGTCATGCTATGGTTAGGTTTGCCTTAATACTTTTGTTGTAGTTGCGGATGCTTGCAATAGAGGTTAATCATAAGTGGGATGCTTGTCCAAGTAAGGGCAGTACCCAAGCACCGGTCCACCCACATTCCAAATTATCAAAGTACCGAACGCGAATCATATGAACGTGATGAAAACTAGCTTGACGATAATTCCCATGTGTCCTTGGGAGCGCTGTTCTCTATATTAGAATTTGTCCAGGCTTGTCCTTTGCTACAAAAAGGATTGGTCCACCTTCCTGCACTTTATTTACTTTTATTAATTGTTGCTCGTTAGAAATTATCTTATCACAAAACTATCTGTTACCTATATTTTTAGTGCTTGCAGAGAATACCTTGCTGAAAACCACTTATCATTTCCTTTTGCTCCTCGTTGGGTTCGACACTCTTACTTATCGAAAGGACTACGATAGATCCCCTATACTTGTGGGTCATCAAGACTCTTTTCTGGCGCTGTTGCCGGGGAGTGAAGCGCCTTTGGTAGGTGGAATTTGGTAAGGAAAAATTTATATAGTGTGCTGAAATTTACTGTCACTTGTTACTATGGAAAGTAATCCTCTGAGGGGCTTGTTCGGGGTATCTTCACCCCGACCAGTAGAGCAAAGCGTTGCTCCTCAACCTATTGATCCTACTGAAAATGAAAATGTCTATTTTGAGATTCCTTCGGGTATGATAGAAAAACTGCTAGCTAATCCTTTTGCAGGAGACGGAACAATGTATCCTGATGAGCACCTAATATATGTGGATGAACTTTGTGGACTATTTAAGCTTGCAGGTGTGCCCGATGATGTTATTAAGAAGCAGGTCTTCCCTTTACCTTTGAAGGGAGATGCATTGACATGGTATAGGCCATGTGATGATATGGGATCATGGAACAATAAACGATCGAAATTGGAATTTCATCAGAAGTTTTATCCTATGCATCTTGTTCATCATGATCGCAATTATATATATAATTTTTGGCCTCGCGAAGGAGAAAGCATCACTCAAGCTTGGGGGAGGCTTAAATCAATGTTATATTCATGCCCCAATCATGAGCTTCCAAGAGAAATAATTATTCAAAATTTATATGCTCGGCTTTCTGATAATAATCGCACCATGCTCGATACTTCTTGTGCTGGCTCTTTTATGATGAAGACTATTGAATTCAAATGGGATTTATTGGAAAGAATTAAACGCAACTATGAAGATTGGGACCTCGATGAAGGTAAGGAGTCAGGTATGACACCTAAGTTTGATTGTGTTAAGTCTTTTATGGATACCGATGTTTTCTGTAAATTTAGCACTAAATATGGACTTGACTCTGAAATAGTAGCTTCTTTCTGTGAATCTTTTGCTACTCATGTTGATCTTGTTGGGGAACGTAGTAATTTCAAAAAATTTCCTACGCACACGCAAGATCATGGTGATGCATAGCAATGAGAGGGGAGAGTGTTGTCTACGTACCAACGCAGACCGGCTGCGGAAGCGATCACACAATGTAGAGGAAGTAGTCGTACGTCGTCCCGATCCGACCGATCCAAGCACCGTTACTCCGGCACCTCCGAGTTCTTAGCACACGTTCAGATCGATGACGATCCCCGGGCTCCGATCCAGCAAAGCTTCGGGGAGGAGTTCCGTCAGCACGACGGCGTGGTGACGATCTTGATGTACTACCGACGCAGGGCTTCGCCTAAGCAATACAACGGTATGATCGAGGTGGAATTTGGTGGCAGGGGGCACCTCACACGGCTAAGGAACGATCTCAAGGATCAACTTGTGTGTCTAGAGGTGCCCCCTGCCCCCGTATATAAAGGATGAAGGGGGGGAGGCTGGCCGGCCAAGCTAGGAGGCGCAGGAGGAGTCCTACTCCTACCGGGAGTAGGACTCCCCCCCCCCAATCCTATTCCTAATAGGATTCCCCAAAGGGGAAGAGAAAGAGAGAGGTGGCCGGCCCCTCTCCTAGTCCTAATAGGACTAGGGAGAGGGGGGGAGGCGCAGCCCTATGTGGGCTGCCCTCTCACCTTTCCACTAAGGCCCATGTTGGCCCATTTGGCTCCCGGGGGGTTCCGGTAACCCTCCCGGTAATCCGGTAAAATCCCGATTTCACCCGGAACACTTCTGATGTCCAAACATAGGCTTCCAATATATCAATCTTTACGTCTCGACCATTTTGAGACTCCTCGTCATGTCCGTGATCACATCCGGGACTCCGAACAACCTTCGGTACATCAAAATGCATAAACTCATAATAACTATCATCGTAACGTTAAGCGTGGGGACCCTACGGTTCGAGAACAATGTAGACATGACCGAGACACGTCTCCGGTCAATAACCAATAGCGGGACCTGGATGCCCATATTGGCTCCTACATATTCTACGAAGATCTTTATCGGTCATACCGCATAACAACATACGTTGTTCCCTTTGTCATCGGTATGTTACTTGCCCGAGATTCGATCGTCGGTATCCAATACCTAGTTCAATCTCGTTACTGGCAAGTCTCTTTACTCGTTCCGTAATACATCATCTCACAACTAATATCTTAGTTATAATGCTTGCAAGGCTTATGTGATGTGTATTACCGAGAGGGCATCTACCTTTGGAGACACCTGTAATATCTTACTAATACCTCTCCGACAATCGGAGTGACAAATCCTAATCTCGAAATACGCCAACCCAACATCTACCTTTGGAGACACCTGCAATGCTCCTTTATAATCACCCAGTTACGTTGTGACGTTTGGTAGCACCCAAAGTGTTCCTCCGGCAAACGGGAGTTGCATAATCTCATAGTCATAGGAACATGTATAAGTCATGAAGAAAGCAATAGCAACATACTAAACGATCGGGTGCTAAGCTAATGGAATGGGTCATGTCAATCAGATCATTCAACTAATGATGTGATCCCGTTAATCAAATAACAACTCTTTGTACATGGTTAGGAAACATAACCATCTTTGATCAACGAGCTAGTCAAGTAGAGGCATACTAGTGACACTCTGTTTGTCTATGTATTCACACATGTATTATGTTTCCAGTTAATACAATTCTAGCATGAATAATAAACATTTATCATGATATAAGGAAATAAATAATAACTTTATTATTGCCTCTAGGGCATATTTCCTTCAGTCTCCCACTTGCACTAGAGTCAATAATCTAGATCACATCACCATGTGATTAACATCGATAGTTCACATCATCATGTGATTAACACCCATAGTTCACATCGCACCATGCGACCAATACCCAAAGGGTTTACTAGATACAGTAATCTAGTTCACATCGCTATGTGATTAACACCCAAAGAGTACTAAGGTGTGATCATGTTTTGCTTGTGAGAGAATCTTAGTCAACGGGTCTGCCACATTCAGATCCACATGTATTTTGCAAATTTTTATATCAACAATGCTCTGCATGGAGCTACTCTAGCTAATTGCTCCCACTTTCAATATGTATCTAGACCGAGATTTAGAGTCATCTAGATTAGTGTCAAAACTTGCATCGGCGTAACCCTTTACGACGAACCTTTTGTCACGTCCATAATCAAGAAACATATCCTTATTTCACTAAGGATAATTCTGACCGCTGTCTAGTGATCTACGCCTAGATCACTATTGTACTCCCTTGCTAAATCAGTGCAGGGTATACAATAGATCTGGTATACAGCATGACATACTTTATAGAACCTATGGCCAAGGCATTGGGAATGACTTTCATTCTCTTTCTATCTTCTGCCGTGGTCGGGCTTTGAGTCTTACTCGACTTCACACCTTGTAATACAGGCAAGAACTCTTTCTTTGACTGCTCCATTTTGAACTACTTCAAAATCTTGTCAAGGTATGTACTCATTGAAAAAAACTTATCAAGCGTCTTGATCTATCTCTATAGATCTTAAAGCTCAATATGTAAGCAGCTTCACCGAAGTCTTTCTTTGAAAAAACTCCTTTCAAACACTCCTTTATGCTTTACAGAATAATTCTACATTATTTCCGATCAACAATATGTCATTCACATATACTTTATCAGAAATGCTGTAGTGCTCCCACTCACTTTCTTGTAAATACAGGCTTCACCACAAGTCTGTATAAAACTATATCCTTTGATCAACTTATCAAAGCGTATATTCCGACTCCGAGATGCTTGCACCAGTCCATAGATGGATCGCTGGAGCTTGCACATTTTGTTAGCACCTTTCGGATTGACAAAACCTTCTGGTTGCATCATATACAACTCTTCTTTAATAAATCCATTAAGGAATGCAGTTTTGTTTATCCGTTTGCCAGATTTCATAAAATGCGGCAATTACTAACATGATTCGGACAGACTCAAGCATAGATACGAGTGAGAAGCTCTCATCGTAGTCAACACCTTGAACTTGTTGAAAACCTTTTGCGACAATTCTAGCTTTGTAGATAGTAACACTACTATCAGCGTCCGTCTTCCTCTTGAAGATCCATTTATTCTCAATTGCTTGCCGATCATCGGGCAAGCCAACCAAAGTCCAAACTTTGTTCTCATACATGGATCATATCTCAGATTTCATGGCCTTAAACCATTTCACGGAATCTGGGCTCATCATTGCTTCCTCATAGTTCGCAACTTCGTCATGGTCTAGTAACATGACTTCCAGAACAGGATTACCGTACCACTCTAATGCGGATCTCACTCTGGTTTACCTACGAGATTTGGTAGTAACTTGATCTAAAGTTTCATGATCATCATCATTAGCTTCCTCACTAATTGGTGTAGGTGTCATAGAAACCGGTTTCTGTGATGTACTACTTTCCAATAAGGGAGGAGGTACAGTTACCTCATCAAGTTCTACTTTCCTGCCACTCACTTCTTTCGAGAGAAACTCCTTCTCTAGAAAGGATCCATTATAAGCAACGAATGTCTTGCCTTAGGATCTGTGATAGAAGGTGTACCCAACAGTCTCCTTTGGGTATCCTATGAAGACATATTTCTCCGATTTGGGTTTGAGCTTATCAGGATGAAACTTTTTCACATAAGCATCACAACCCCAAACTTTAAGAAACGACTACTTTGGTTTCTTGCTAAACCACAGTTCAGATTGTGTCATCTCAACAGACTTAGATGGTGCCCCTTTTTAACGTGAATGCAGCTGTCTCTAATGCATAACCCCAAAACGATAGTGGTAGATCGGTAAGAGACATCATAGATCGCACTATATCTAAAAAAGTACGGTTATGACGTTCGGACACACCATTACACTATGGTGTTCCATGTGGCGTGAGTAGTGAAACTATTTCACATTGTTTTTAACTGAAGGACAAACTCGTAACTCAAATACTTTTCTCTACGATCAGATCATAGAAACTTTATTTTCTTGTTACGATGATTTTTCACTTCACTCTGAAATTCTTTGAACTTTTCAAATGTTTCAGACTTATGTTTCATCAAGTAGATATACTCATATCTGCTCAAATCTTCTGTGAAGATCAGAAAATAATGATACCTGTCGCGAGCCTCAATATTCATCGGACCACATACATCAGTATGTATGATTTCCAACAAATCTGTTGCTCGCTCCATTATTCCGAAGAACAGAGTCTTAGTCATCTTGCCCATGAGGCATGGTTTGCAAGCATCAACTGATTCATAATCAAGTGATTCCAAAAGCCCATCAGCATGGAGTTTCTTCATGCGCTTTACACCAATATGACCTAAACGGTAGTGCTACAAATAAGTTGCACTATCATTATTAACTTTGCATCTTTTGGTTTCAATATTGTGATTATGTGTATCACTATGATCGAGATCCAATGAACTATTTTCATTGGGTGTGTAACCATATAAGGTTTTATTCATGTAAACAGAACAACAATTTATTCTCTTACTTAAATGAATAACCGTATTACAATAAACATGATCAAATCATATTCATGCTCAACGCAAACACCAAATAACACTTATTTAGGTTCAACACTAATCCCGAAATTATGGGGAGTGTGCGATGATGATCATATCAATCTTGGAACCACTTCCAACACACATCGTCACTTCACCCTTAACTAGTCTCTGTTTATTCTGCAACTCCCGTTTCGAGTTACTACTCTTAGCAACTGAACTAGCATCAAATACTGAGGGGTTGCTATAAACACTAGTAAAGTACACATCAATAACATGTATATCAAATATACTTATGTTCACTTTGCCATCCTTCTTATCCGCCAATCACTTGCGGTAGTTCCGCTTCCAGTGACCAGTCCGTTTGCAGTAGAAGCACTTAGTCTCAGGCTTAGGATCAGACTTGGGCTTCTTCACTTGAGCAGCAACTTGCTTGCCGTTCTTCTTGAAGTTCCCCTTCTTCCCTTTGCCCTTTTCTTGAAACTAGTGGTCTTGTCAACCATCAACACTTGATGTTTTTCTTGATTTCTACCTTCGTTGATTTCAGCATCATGAAGAGCTTGGGAGTTGTTTCCGTTATCCCTTGCATATTATAGTTCATCACGAAGTTCTACTAACTTAGTGATGATGACTAGAGAATTCTGTCAATCACTATCTTATCTGGAAGATTAACTCCCACTTGATTCAAGCGATTGTAGTACCCAGACAATCTGAGCACATGCTCACTAGTTGAGCGATTCTCCTCTATCTTTTAGCTATAGAACTTGTTGGAGACTTCATATCTCTCAACTCGGGTATTTGCTTGAAATATTAACTTCAACTCCTGGAACATCTCATATGGTCCATGACGTTCAAAACATCTTTGAAGTCCCGATTCTAAGCTGTTAAGTATGGTGCACTAAACTATCAAGTAGTCATCATATTGAGCTAGCCAAACGTTCATAACGTCTGCATCTGCTCCTGCAATAGGTCTGTCACCTAGCGGTGCATCAAGGACATAATTCTTCTGTGCAGCAATGAGGATAAACCTTAGATCACGGATCCTATCCGCATCATTGCTACTAACATCTTTCAACACAATTTTCTCTAGGAACATATCAAAATAAACACAGGGAAGCAACAACGCGAGCTATTGATCTACAACATGATTTGCAAAATACTACCAGGACTAAGTTCATGATAAATTTAAGTTCAATTAATCATATTACTTAAGAACTCCCACTTAGATAGACATCCCTCTAATCCTCTAAGTGATCACGTGATCCAAATCAACTAAACCATAACCGATCATCACGTGAGATGGAGTAGTTTTCAATGGTGAACATCGTTATGTTGATCATATCTACTATATGATTCACACTCGACCTTTCGGTCTCTGTGTTCCGAGGCCATATCTGCATATGCTAGGCTCGTCAAGTTTAACCTGAGTATTCCGCATGTGCAACTGTTTTGCACCCGTTGTATTTGAACGTAGAGCCTATCACACCCGATCATCACGTGGTGTCTCAGCACGAAGAACTTTCGCAACGGTGCATACTCAGGGAGAACACTTCTTGATAATTTAGTGAGAGATCATCTTATAATGCTACCGTCAATCAAAGCAAGATAAGATGCATAAAAGATAAACATCACATGCAATCAATATAAGTGATATGATATGGCCATCATCATCTTGTGCTTGTGATCTCCATCTCCGAAGCACCGTCATGATCACCATCATCACCGGCGCGACACCTTGATCTCCATCGTAGCATCATTGTCGTCTTGCCAATCTTATGCTTCCACGACTATCACTCCCGCTTAGCAATAAAGTAAAGCATTACATCGCGATTGCATTGCATACAATAAAGCGACAACCATATGGCTCCTGCCAGTTGCCGATAACTTGGTTACAAAACATGATCATCTCATACAATAAAATTAGCATCATGCCTTGACCATATCACATCACAACATGCCCTGCAAAAACAAGTTAGACATCCTCTACTTTGTTGTTGCAAGTTTTACGTGGCTGCTACGGGCTTAAGCAAGAACTCATCTCACCTACGCATCAAAACCACAACGATAGTTTGTCAAATAGACTCCGTTTTAACCTTCTCAAGGACTGAGCGTAGCCATACTCGGTTCAACTAAAGTTGGAGAGACAGTCGCCCGCAAGCCATCTATGTGCAAAGCACGTCGAGGGAACTGGTCTCGTGTAACCGTACGCGTAAGGTTGGTCCGGGTCGTCTCGTCCAACAATACCGCCGAACCAAAGTATGACATGCTGGTAGGCAGTATGACTTGTATCGCCCACAACTCACTTGTGTTCTACTCGTGCAAATAACATCAAACCATAAAACCTAGGCTCTGATACCACTGTTGGGGAACGTAGTAATTTCAAAAAATTTCCTACGCACACGCAAGATCATGGTGATGCATAGCAACGAGAGGGGAGAGTGTTGTCTACGTACTAACGCAGACCGACTGCGGAAGCGATCACACAACATAGAGGAAGTAGTCGTACGTCTTCCCGATCCGACCGATCCAAGCACCGTTACTCCAGCACCTCCGAGTTCTTAGCACACGTTCAGCTCGATGACGATCCCCGGGCTCCGATCCAGCAAAGCTTCGGGGAGGAGTTCCGTCAGCACGACGGCGTGGTGACGATCTTGATGTACTACCGACGCAGGGCTTCGCCTAAGCACTACAACATTATGATCGAGGTGGAATTTGGTGGCAGGGGGCACCGCACACGGCTAAGGAACGATCTCAAGGATCAACTTCTGTGTCTAGAGGTGCCCCCTGCCCCCGTATATAAAGGATGAAGGGGGGAGGCTGGCCGGCCAAGCTAGGAGGCGCAGGAGGAGTCCTACTCCTACCGGGAGTAGGACTCCCCCCCCCCCCAATCCTATTCCTAATAGGATTCCCCAAAGGGGAAGAGAAAGAGAGAGGTGGCCGGCCCCTCTCCTAGTCCTAATAGGACTAGGGAGAGGGGGGGAGGCGCAGCCCTATGTGGGCTTCCCTCTCACCTTTCCACTAAGGCCCATGTTGGCCCATTTGGCTCCCGGGGGGTTCCGGTAACCCTCCCGGTAATCCGGTAAAATCCCGATTTCACCCGGAACACTTCCGATGTCCAAACATAGGCTTCCAATATATCAATCTTTACGTCTCGACCATTTCGAGACTCCTCGTCATGTCCGTGATCACATCCGGGACTCTGAACAACCTTCGGTACATCAAAATTCATAAACTCATAATAACTGTCATCGTAACGTTAAGCGTGCGGACCCTACGGTTCGAGAACAATGTAGACATGACCGAGAAAGGTCTCCGGTCAATAACCAATAGCGGGACCTAGATGCCCATATTGGCTCCTACATATTCTACGAAGAACTTTATCGGTCAGACCGCATAACAACATACGTTGTTCCCTTTGTCATCGGTATGTTACTTGCCCGAGATTCGATCGTCGGTATCCAATACCTAGTTCAATCTCGTTACTGGCAAGTCTCTTTACTCGTTCCGTAATACATCATCTCACAACTAACATCTTAGTTATAATGCTTGCAAGGCTTATGTGATGTGTATTACCGAGAGGGCCCAGAGATACCTCTCCGACAATCGGAGTGACAAATCCTAATCTCGAAATACGCCAACCCAACATCTACCTTTGGAGACACCTGTAATGCTCCTTTATAATCACCCAGTTACGTTGTGATGTTTGGTAGCACCCAAAGTGTTCCTCCGGCAAACGGGAGTTGCATAATCTCATAGTCATAGGAACATGTATAAGTCATGAAGAAAGCAATAGCAACATACTAAACGATCAGGTGCTAAGCTAATGGAATGGGTCATGTCAATCAGATCATTCAACTAATGATGTGATCCCATTAATCAAATAACAACTCTTTGTACATGGTTAGGAAACATAACCATCTTTGATCAACGAGCTAGTCAAGTAGAGGCATACTAGTGACACTCTGTTTGTCTATGTATTCACACATGTATTATGTTTCCGGTTAATACAATTCTAGCATGAATAATAAACATTTATCATGATATAAGGAAATAAATAATAACTTTATTATTGCCTCTAGGGCATATTTCCTTCAAATCTCCCTAGGGAGAAGTGGTTTAAATATCATCCTCCCATAGAAGTAAAAGTAGCTGCACCTATTAAAGTTGAAGAAAAGACTGTCACTTATAATGATCCTATTGTTCCTACTGCTTATGTTGAGAAACCACCTTTTCCTGTTAGGATAAAAGATCATGCTAAAGCTTCAACTGTGGTTCGTAAAAGAAATATTAGAACTTATACCTCCTGAGAAAATTAAAGTTGAACCTAATATTGCTATTGTTAAAGATCTCTTGTCTGATAATATTTATGGGCATGTTATTCATTTATGTGATGAGACTGCTAGAATTGCTAAACCTTCTGCTAAGGATAAACATAGACCCGTGGTAGGCATGCCTGTTATTTGTTTTAAAATAGGAGATCATTTTTATCATGTCTTATGTGATATGGGTGCCAGTGCTAGTGCTATACCTCGTGAATTATACAAAGAAATTATGCATGATATTGCACCTGCTGAACCAGAAGATATTGATGTCACAATTAAACTTGCCAATAGAGATACTATTTCACTAGTTGGAATTGTTAGAGATGTTGAAGTCTTGTGTGGGAAAACTAAATATCCTAATGATTTTCATGTTCTTGGTTCCCCACAAGATAGCTTTTGTCCCATTATATTTGGTAGACCCTTCTTGAACACAGTTATTGCTAAGATAGATTGTGAAAGGGATGTTGTTACTATTGGTTTAGGTGATATGAATCATGAATTTAATTTCTCTAAATTTCGTAGACAACACCGTGAAGAGGAATTTCCTAGTAAAGATGAAATTATTGGTCTTGCTTCTATTGCCGTGCCTCCTAGTGATCCTTTAGAACAATATCTGCTAGACCATGAACGAAAGAAGGGAAATAGATGAAGTGTTATTTAAATGGGAACCCATCCTGAGACACAACTGTCGAAATCCTAGGGGATCCTCCTCCACCCAAGGGTGATCCCGTGTTTGAGCTCAAACCGTTACCTGATACTCTTAAATATGCTTATCTTGATGAGAAAAGGATATATCATGTTATTATTAGTCCTAACCTTTCAGAGCATGAAGAAGAGAGATTATTGAAAACTCTAAAGGAGCACCGTGCTGCTATTGGATATACTCTCGATGATCTTAAGGGCATTAGTCCCACACTATGTCAACAGAAAATAAATTTGGAGAAAGATGCCAAACCAGTTCGTGATCACCAATGATAGCTGAATCCTAAGATGAAAGAAGTGGTAAGAAAGGAAATACTAAAGCTCCATGAGGCAGGTATAATTTATGCCATTGCTGATAGTCAGTGGGTAAGTCATGTCCATTGTGTCCCTAAAAATGGAGGTATTACTGTCGTTCCTAATGATAAAGATGAATTGACTTCGTAAAGAATTATTACAGGTTATAGGATGGTAATTGATTTTTGCAAATTAAATAAGGCTACTAAAAAAACATTACCCCTTACCTTTTATTGATCAAATGATAGAAGGATTATCCAAACATACACATTTTTGCTTTCTAGATGGTTATTCTGGTTTCTCTCAAATACCCGTGTCAGCTGATGATCAATCCAATACCACTTTTACTTGCCCGTTCGATACTTTTTCTTATAGACGTATGCCTTTTGGTTTATGTAATGCACCGTCTACCTTCCAAAGATGCATGATGGCTATATTCTCTGACTTTTGTGAAAAGATTTGTGAGGTTTTCATGGATGATTTCTCCGTCTATGGATCCTCTTTTGATGATTGCTTAAGCAACCTTGATCGAGTTCTGCAGAGATGTGAAGAAACTAACCTTGTCTTGAATTGGGAGAAGTGCCACTTTATGGTTAATGAAGATATTGTCTTGGGGCATAAAGTTTCTGAAAGAGGTATTGAAGTTGATAAAGCTAAGGTTGATGCTATTGAAAAGATGCCATGTCCCAAGGACATCAAAGGTATAAGAAGTTTCCTTGGTCACACCGGTTTTTATAGGAGGTTCATTAAGGACTTCTCAAAAATTTCTCGGCCTCCGACTAATTTATTGCAAAAAGATATACCATTTGTTTTTGATGATGATTGCGTAGAAGCATTTGAAATACTTAAGAAAGCATTGATCTCTACACCTATTGTTCAGCCACCTGATTGGAATTTCCCCTTTGAAATTATGTGTGATGCTTGTGATTATGTTGTAGGTGTTGTTCTAGGGCAAAGTGTTGATAATAAATTAAATGTTATTAAATATGCTACTAAAACTCTAGACAATGCTCAGAGAAATTATGCTACTACTGAAAAAGAATTATTAGCAGTTGTATTTGCTTGTGATAAGTTCAGACCTTATATTGTTGATTCTAAGGTAACTATTCACATGGATCATGCTGCTATTAAATATCTTATGTAGAAGAAAGATGCTAAACCTAGACTTATTAGATGGGTTCTCTTGCTACAAGAATTTGATTTGCATATTATTGATGGAAAGGGAGCTGAGAACCCCATTGCAGACAACTTGTTTAGGCTAGAGAATGTTCTTGATGACCCACTACCTATTGATGATAGTTTTCATGATGAACAATTAAATGTCATAAGTGCTTCTCACACTGCTCCATGGTATGCTGATTATGCTAATTACATTGTTGCTAAATTTATACCACCTAGTTTCACATACCAGCAAAAGAAAAAGTTTTTCTATGATTTGAGACATTACTTTTGGGATGACCCACATCTTTATAAATAAGGAGTAGATGGTGTTATTAGATGTTCTGCACCTGAGCATGAACAGGAACAAATCCTACGCAGGTGTCACTCCGAAGCTTATGGAGGACACCACGCTGGAGATAGAACTGCACATAAGGTATTGCAATCCGGTTTTTATTGGCCAACTCTCTTCAAGGATGCCCGTAAATTTGTTGTATCTTGTGATGAATGTCAAAGAATTGGTAATATTAGTAGACGTCAAGAAATGCCTATGAATTATTTGCTTTTATTGAACCATTTGATTTTTGGGGCTTCGATTATATGGGACCTTTTCCTTCCTCCAATGGATACACACATATTTTAGTTGTTGTTGATTACATTACAAAGTGGGTAGAAGCTATTCCAACTAGTAGTGCTGATCATAACACCTCTATTAAGATGCTTAAAGAAGTCATTTTTCCAAGGTTTGGAGTTCCTAGATATTTAATGACTGATGGTGGTTCACATTTTATTCATGGTGCTTTCTGTAAAATGCTTGCTAAATATGATGTTAATCATAGAATTGCATCTCCTTATCACCCACAGTCTAGTGGTCAAGTAGAATTGAGTAATAGAGAGCTCAAATTAATTTTGCAAAAGACTGTTTATAGATCTAGAAAGAATTGGTCCAAGAAACTTGATGATGCATTATGGGCCTATAGAACTGCATATAAAAATCCTATGGTTATGTCTCCGTATAAAATGGTCTATGGAAAAGCATGTCACTTACCTCTCGAACTAGAACATGAGGCTTATTGGGCTATTAAAGAGCTCAACTATGATTTCAAACTTGCCGGTGAGAAGAGGTTATTTGACATTAGCTCACTCGATGAATGGAGAACCCAAGCCTACGAGAATGCCAAATTATTTAAAGAAAAAGTTAAAAGATGGTATGACAAAAGAATAAAAAAGCGGAGTTTAATGTAGGTGATTATGTATTGCTATACAACTCTCGTTTAAGATTTTTTGCAGGAAAACTTCTCTCTAAATGGGAAGGTCCTTACGTTATCGAGCAGGTCTATCGTTCCGGTGCCATAAAAATCAACAACTTCGAAGGCACAAATCCGAAGGTGGTGAACGGTCAAAGAATTAAACATTATATCTCAGGTAATCCTATAAATGTTGAAACCAATGTTATTGAAACCGTAACCCTGGAGGAATACATAAGGGACACTTTCCCAAACGTTTCAGACTCCGAAAAGGAATAGGTATGTGGTACGGTAAGTAAACCGACTCCAGAACAGTTCTAATGGCAATTTTCTTCCATTTTCGAATATTTAGAAAAAAAGAAAAATAAGAAGCAGTCCTGGAAGGACACGAGGGCTCCACGAGGGTGGAGGGCGCGCCCTACCCCCCTGGGTGCGCCCCCCTACCTCGTGGGCACCTCATGTGCTCTTTGGACTCTGTTTTCTTGTACGATACGTATTTTTGTCGGTAAAAATTCATTATATAATCCCCCGATGGTTTTGACTCTCGTATCACGCAATTGTCCTCTATTTGTGTTTCGAGTTGTTGCTGCTGCAGATTAGAGCAAGATGTCTTCGCAAGAGTCAGTCAGGGAGAGCCGGGTGTCTCATGCGGCACCGAGATCAATGACAAACAACAATGTTGACCACTTTGAGCCAGCAACAGAGGAAGAGATGGAGGCTGATTTGAAGAGGATAGATGCCATGGAGGAGTATCAAGAAGTCACTTCCCGCTTCCAAGCTGGATTCACAATGGGGGAACTGCAGAGCTCGGCTATTCCAAACTTGGTTATCCCTTCCAATGTTAGATTTCTTTCTTATGAGAATATGAAAAGGAGTGTCACTGGTTCTCCCGCAGCTATGCAGCACCCTTGGGTGCAGGGAGCTTTGGCTGTTACAGGAAAACTTCGAAAGGAAATAATGGACCTCAAGTAGCAAGTCAATAAGCTCGAGGAGGAGAATCGTATCCTGAGGGGCATCATCGCCAAAAATATCACATCACCATCCCCGAAAAGAGAGATATAATCACATGGTTACGGGCACTCCCCTTGGCAACTGCCAAGATTGGGGGAGTGCCCCGGTATCGTATCACCATCACTTTTACCTTTACCGTTTTTCTTAGTTCGATCCTTTTGATAATATCTTGATCTAGTAGAATAAAGTTTTAGTATGATCTAGTTGTGAGTTTTGCTTTATGATCCTTCTATGTAATCGAGTCCGTGAGCTATATATATAATAAAGATTTGTGTTGAGTCAAGGGCTTGATTATTTTTCCAAGATCTTGAGTGAATAAAAGAAAAGAGAAAGGATAAAAAGAATAAAATAGATCATATGGATCTTATGGAGAGTAATCAGCTCACATAGAAAGAGTATGATGAATAAAAGTTGTTGAGAGTTGACAAACATAGTTTTGGTCATCGTTGCAATTAATAGGAAGTAATAAAGAGAGAGAGGTCTTCACATATAAATATACTCTCTTGGACATATTTTATGATTGTGAGCACTCATTAAAATATGACATGCTAAAGAGTTGATATTGGACAAGGAAGACAACATAATGGGTTATGTTTTCTTACATCTGAGATAAATTATATTGTCCTGGATCATCCAACATGATTGAGCTTGGCTTTCCCCCTCATGCTAGCCAAATTGTTTGCACCAAGTAGAGATACTACTTGTGCTTCCAAACACCCTTAAACCAGTTTTGCCATGAGAGTCCACCATACCTACCTATGGATTGAGTAAGATCCCTCAAATAAGTTGTCATCGGTGCAAGAAATAAAAAATTGCCCTCTAAATATGTATGACTTATTAGTGTGCGAGAAAATAAGCTTTATACGATCGTGTGATACGGAAGAAATAAAAGCGATAGACTGCATAATAAAGGTCCGTATCACAAGTGGCAATATAAAGTGACGTTCTTTCACATTAAGATTTTGTGCATCCAACCATTAAAGCGCATGACAACCTCTGCTTCCCTCTGCGAAGGGCCTATCTTTTACTTTTAACTCCTACCTTGCATAAGAGTCATGGTGATCTTCACCCTTCCTTTTTAAATTTTATCTTTTAGCAAGCACAACATGTTGGAAAGATCCTGGTGTCACACCATAGCTAGTTCATGCATTAGAGTGCTTGCATCATGTTTAAATCTCCCAGAAAGATGAAATGGGGATGATAGAACCCCCAGCACCCCCTGGAACAACTAGGGTTTACTAATTTTTTTTTCAATGAACCTGAAATGCCCTTCAAAAAAGTCCACCCTTTTTGTTTTGGGTTAAAACCTTTGACAAAAATGGTGCACATTTTTCTAGGACATCTTAAGGTCATTGGCTTAATCCATATAGTATTTGCATTTGGGCATTTAAATGCTATCAAATATTTTAAATGCACAAAAAATTCTGGAAATAAGTGTGGGCTGTTAGGAATAATCCCAACAGAGCCCACAATTATTTTCAGGTTATCTGGAAGCGTTTTAGTATTTTTTAATAAACCCCAACAGTTACAGAAAATTAGAAAATAGAAACAAATCAGAAAAGAGAGAGAGAGAGAGAGAGAGAGAGAGAGAGAGAAAGGCCAGAGGCCACTTACCTGGCTAGCCCGGCCCATCTGGCCTGTGCCAGTCATCACCTATCTCTGCAAGTAGGCAGAGGAGGGACACCGCGATGCCGCCGCGCTCGCCATGCCACCTCCCTGCCTGCCTGCCGTTGCCCGCGCCAGCGCGACGCCTCGAAGCACCTCTGCGGCACCGCCCCGACCCCGTGGACACCTCACACTCGCCCCCTACTCTCTCCCCCGCTCTCTCCCACGATGGCCGACGCTGCCGTAGCCGCACTGTCGCCATAGTCGTGCTCTTTGTCATCTCCGTGCCATGCCACCATGTCCAGGAGCTCCGCCGCCCTACTCTCCATTGAGCAGACCGAGCCCCGAGCGCTCGCTCGCCCTGGAGTTACCGCCTCGTCCTCGTCTTCGCTAATCGCCGCCGGAGATCCCTTTCGCCGTCACCACTTCTCCAGCTCGTCCCCGACCTCGCTGTTTAGATCGTCGCAACTGCTGTGAGTTCAGCTACATTCCCATCCTCTCCATTCTTGCTGTCGTCCCCTGCATCGACTGCACGAAGCTCACCCGCACGCGCCGCCGCCCGTGTCGTCGCCGGTCATGCTCCGGTGACCATATGGTCCCGGGCTTGTGTCCAACACACTCCCCGCATCGCGTAGGAGCCGTAGATGCTAGCGCCGCCCTGCCTAGGCCACTGCAGCAATGAGCCCGAGATAACCCGAGCTCCGGCGACCGCCAAGGTCATCGCCGGAGTCGTTCCCGGCCTCCCCGAGCTCAACTTCCACCACCAAACGATGCGGCTCGCTTCCAGCTCCCCGTAGATGGTGTCGGCCACCCGTTTGGTCGCCGGAGACGCAAACCCGAGCCCCTCCGCCGCGTCTGTCGTCACCAGCATCAAACCGCCGGCGAGTTGACCTCATTCGACCAGGGGTTTAACTCCCCTGCGTCAATGACAGGTGGGCCCAGAGTCCTACTAATTTTAGTTTAGCACTAATCAACTATTAGTTAACCCAATAGGTCACTGACTTGCGGGCCTAGGCCCCACAGACAGTTTAGTTAGTGTTAACTTAACCCTGTTAATTAGATGTTTCACCGACGTGTGGGTCCCAGCCATCAGGTTTGACCTGGGCTGGCGCCTTTGACTTGCTGACATCACAGTGACGTAGTGCTGACGCAATTATTAATTTTCTGGATTTATTCTTATATAGGAAATTCCAGAAAATAGCCAAAACTTCTAAAAATCATAGAAAATCAACCATAGCTCCAAATCAAACAAATTATATATGAAAAATGATCAGAAAAATTCAATATTTCCATCTGTAATGGTTTCATGCATGACAAAACACTTTAACCTTGCTGTTTGGGTGAAACAAGCTAATACACTTATAATCCATAAGAACTTAAGCTTCCGTTTGAATCTTTGATTCAAATGGACCCATTTCAACTTGTTTCACATTGCATTAGGCAGGACACCTCATTTTGCCATGTCATAGCATGCATCATATTGTTGCATATTGCCATGTGTTGATTATACTCTGTGGTGTCTTTTGTGGTAGGTTCTGCCTCCGAGGATAACTCCGAGTATCCAACTGAAGGGCAGTACCCTACTACTACTCCATCAGGCAAGCAGCCCCATTGATCATATTGATACAATCCCAAGTTCTCGCTTCTGCTCTCGTTTACTGCATTAAGACAACAACGTTTCAAACTGCTGTGTGCTGCGGTAGTTGAACCCTTATCATCTGCATGACCTGTCATGGCCATAGTAACTACGTGAAACCCACTAGCATGTGTAGGAGTTGTTTGAGACATGTATGTGTTTCCTACCTTGCTATGCCTGCTATGCTTAGAGTTGTGTCAGGTCTGGTTCATCCGGGCGATGGGCTAGAGTGAAATGATTATGTCGGTAATGTGAGAGATGTGTCGAACATGATTTGGTAAAGGTATCGATGAGAGGCCATGTAGGAGTACATGGTGGGTTGTTTCATTGAGGCCGTCCCTAAGAACTGAGATCTGTATGTGTGATTTAAGAATCAGCTACTACCATACATTGGGATCCTTAATTGACCCTCTCGGCTTCTTAATCACCCTAGTACTCTGTCCAGGAGTTGCAATTAGTTTCTGGTGTTTGTAGGTTATGTGTTGGCGGCCGTGCGTAGCACTGACCCTAGGGGTGGGCTATGTTGCGGTAGATACACCGTGGCCGGGTATCCCGGGCGCCCGTTTGGCGTCTCGGGACCCTGTTCACATCGTTCGGGGCCGTATGTGGAAACCTCGGCCGGACTCCCTGCAGATGGAACCTGGATAGGCGATAAACCTGGACTAGAGACTTGAGTGTTTAGGTAGGCCGTGGCCGACACCCTCATTGGGCTTCCGCTTGAAGGTTGCCAAGTACATGTCGTGTAAACGACGGTAAGTGGTGAGAGCGTGTATGAAGGAGTACACCCCTGCAGGGTATAAAACTACTCGAATAGCCTCGTCCGCGGTAAAGGACTACTTGGTTGCCTACACAGTTCATAGACAAGTTAATGGTTACTACTAAAAGAATCAAGATAAGTGTGAGTACCGAGGATGGCCCTCTCGTAGGATGACGAGGGAGGATCCCCGGTGGAGTATTGTGTTGGTGATTAGTGGACTTGTGTGCGAAAACTATTTTACTAGTGGTGTCTCGTAGGATAGCTTAGCCAAGAGTCAAAGCTGGCTTGCTGCAATAACTCCACCAACTTCTTGAGAATGAGCATGTATAGTAGGTTCTGTTGTAAGACTTGTTGAGTACCTTTCTACTCATGTTTGCTTTAATTACTGTTTTCAGACGACAACACCGCCCCCTCCGATGGGTTTTATGTAGACCTCGACGTCGATGAGTAACTTGCCACCCAGGTGGTGATCCTGTCCATGGAGGGCCCTATGTAGATAGACAGGCTTCGAGAAGCCTTCTTTCTTTCTAGTGTCTGTACTCAGACTATTTGCTTCCGCATGTGCTTGTATGCTTGTATGACTTGAGTGTCGGGTCATGTGACCCCTACCTATATGAACATGTTATGTATGGATCTTTGGAGCCTTTAAATAAAGTACTTGAGTTTTAGAGTTTTGTTGTGATGCCATGTTGTATTTGCGCATATCGAGCATATTGTGTGTATGATTGAAATGCTTGGTATGTGTGGGATCCGACAATCTAGTTGTTTATCCTTGGCAGCCTCTCTTATGGGGAAATGTAGTCTAGTTCTCCTTGAGCCATAGTAGTCCGCTACAGCCCGGTTCACCGGAGTCCTGCTAGACCAGCACTACTGCTCAGGACACTTGACTGGCCGGCATGTGTTTCACTTCATTCCTATGTCTGTCCCTTTGGGGAAATGTCACGTGGTGACTTCCGGAGTCCTGCCTAGTCTGCTACAGCTCGGGTTACCCGGAGTCCCGTTAGCCCAGTGCTACAGCTCGGATTCACAGGCTGATGACCGACATGTTCGATGTGATTCATGTATGCCTGTCCCCATAGGTCTGTGCCGCTTTGGGTTCACGACTAGCCATGTCGGCCCAGGTTCTCTGTCATATGGATGCTAGGGACACTATCATATACGTGAGCCAAAAGGCGCAAACGGTCCCGGGCCAAGGTAAGGCGACACCCGTGGGGATACCGTGCGTGAGGCCGCAATGTGATATGAGGTGTTACCGGCTAGATCGATGTGACTCGGAATCAGGGTCCTGCCAGCGTTGGCATCAGAGTCGGACTGCTTGTAGGTTCGTTGAGCCAAACTGATTGATGTCGAGTCTAGAAATGCTTTAGTTATACGTAGGGGAATTGATTGTGTGAGGGAATGTAAGGCTCATTTACTCCTTTACCTTATGCCCTCTGATCTGAGTCATTCTCTTCTCATTCTACGTGGGTTAAGGACTAGGCTCTCTTCTTTATATCAGGGTCACGTGTTACTAATCCGTAGTAGGTTATAGGATTGTTGTTACAAGCCTCAGTACAGTTTCTACTACTTTTAGTATGTTGCCAGTTGAATCAGAACCTTGATATGATGTGGTTGAGTGGTATTGCAAACTGTTGTGGATGTCTCAAATATTTTTCTGAGCATTTACGACCGTTATGCTGTCCGATTTCCCCTAGAAAATTCTAATGCCTTTGCATTATTCTGTGCTTTCAGATGGCCACCCGTTCGCAGAACCAAGTGGTTCCTCTGACCCTGTGCCTCGATGTGCCCGGCCACACGGCCATGTTGGTTCGAGTGATGGTCGAGTCAGGCTATCGGTGGTATCCGGAATATACCGTCGAGGAGCAGTTCAGAGACTTCAACCAGAGCCAGTCCCTTTGTACCGTCAGGATATATCCCTCTTATCATGGAGCCACTCAGCCCCTTCACTGTTCCTATGGACTTGGGGTCACTATTGAGATGTCTGTGCAGGATGCAGCCTATTCAATGATGACTAACATTCGAGCCAGGACTGGCTTGCTTCAGAACACCGACTTCCGGTACATGGCAGCCTCACTTCCTAGAGCATAGGGGTACTATCAGGCTTTGTACTATGACTCTACACATGAGGAGTCACTACTCCGCACCACTACCGATATGCTCGAGGATAAGGACCGCGAAAATCAGGCCTTGCGTATGGAGCTTTTCCACACTCGTTCTGATCATTGAGCAACTTTGACTCGGTTTGCACCTACGGTGCAGGCAGGATACATGGACATGCGGGAGTTGTACCCTGTACGGTCTGGATTGCCAGATTGTATGGAGTGGCGCGATCTAGGAGGCATCACCCCTTCTGGTGGTCCCTGTCTGCCACCACCTATGGGACCAAGGCCACATCCGAGCCCCTATGGTCCGCAGGCTCCGCAGGACCGTTTGTTCCCAGATGATCATGTTCCACTTCCACGCTTTGGTGGTGACTTTTATGAGGATTACTACGGAACCATCTGATCTAGTAGTAGTTTCACTAGTATTGTAATAGTTGTATTCTCCACAGTCCTGCGTGACCGTGGGATACGACTTGGTGTGTATCACGCTCCGGAGGTGTAGAAACATAATGTGTAGGAGCTTGGAATGCCTCCGATGAGATGTAACATCTTTCACCATAGTTGTACTCTAGCATGGGCTTGTACTAAACTATGTACGGTGTGTATGACCAATGGTATATATATGGCAGTTTCTATATTACCATGTCGTGCAATGCACATCTTAGCATTCCATGTTATCCATTACATTCTGCACTTCCTTGCTAAGTTTGTGCCATCCTTGTCTAAACCATTGTCTTGTTTTTCCTAGGATGGTCAACACCCGCAGCAACCCTGCTGCCCCGGAGCAGGGGGAAGCCAGTGCAGCTAGGGGTGAAAATCTGCCTCACCTGCCTTCTCTAGCCGAAGTTATGCTGGAGGCGGAAAGAAACAAGCATGAGACTAACCGCTTGCTGGAGTGGATTGAGCAGAGCACTGCACGCCATCAGCGAAATGACTTGGTGTCAATCAATGACTTTATCAAGTTGTACCCACCAAAGTTTAATCATTCCGTCGAGCCCCTCGACGCGAATGACTGGCTCCTCAGCATCACACACAAGCTACGTTCTGCCAACGTAGCCGAAGCTAATAAGGTTACCTATGCTGTCTATCACCTCGAAGGCCCTGCTAGCCTTTGGTGGGAAAACTTTGAGGCTATGCGCCCGGTCGTCCAAATCACTACTTGGCTGAATTCAGTGAGGCTTTCCGTGAGCATCACATCTTGGAAGGTCTCATAGATCACAAGAGGGAAGAGTTCTACAATTTCACCCAAGGAAGACTGACTGTGGATGCATATATTCGTGAATTTGGGAATCTGGCACGTTATGCTCCTCAAGAGGTATCCACCGATGCTAAGAAGCAGGCAAGGTTCTGCATGGGACTTAGCCCTGAGCTTCGCCGCACGAGTGCACCTCCTTTCAGAAGTTGGTCAATAAAGCCATCAGTGCTGAGACAGACCAGTCTAACTATCATGCTTCACGCAAGCACTCTCGTGATTTTGGTTCTTCATCCGGCTCTGGATCTCAGAAGCGCCGGGTGTGGGTTCCAAGCACGGCACTGCCACCCAGGTTCATTCTGAGGCCATCCTTTGAGGCGCCTCGCCCCAACTAGCAGTTTGCACCGTCTAAGCCCTATGGTGGTGTCGGGTGGTAGGTGCGACATATGCCAACGGGTCGCTTATCATTGTGGATGCCAGTAAGACATCGCCGGTGCCTGGAAACGGGATGAGGCGAAGACATGCACGCCGGCGAATCTTACCCAGCTTCAGGGCTCTCCATGGAGATAACACCCCTACTGCTGCTCTGCGGGGCCTCCGCATGATCACTAGACAAACAAGTGGCTACACGATGCTCCTGGAGCTGTTTGGTGTGAGGAGGAAGAAGGGCATGGCTCGCTCTCTTCTTCTCCTTATGTGGTGTCTAAAACTAGCAGGGATCAACCCTTTGCATGGGTGCCCCGGGGGGTTTATATAGGCCTACCCCCAGGGTTACAATGGTAATCCGGCTGGGCGTGGGGCCCAGCCGTCTGTGTCTACACTCGCCGGCTTCTGCGCCGGCTACTGGGGCCTGCCGGCTGCCGGCTCCTTGGCCGACAGGCAGGCCCCACTGTCCAGGGCCTTGTTGGTGGCTGGTTACTATTGCTTAGTCCTAGTGACGAGGGCTTCGCCGAGGTGGGCGTGGCTACAGTGCCGCCGTCCGGCAGGTGATCGCTGTAGCCTCACCGCGTCTTGTCTCCTTAATGGGGCGTCTCCTTCGAGGGAGGTGGCAAGATGGCTGTGGGGAGCCGGCTCTATCTTGGGTCGACTGGGGAGGCCTGGCCGCCTTTGGGTGTCTCTCTGCCCGAAGGGGCCCACCGCCTGAGGGCCGCGCTGGCAGCCCGTCGTGGATGACATCAGGGTCAACATGGAAACAGTGGCGCGCCGGACGGGTCATGGACACCCGTACGGCGCACTGTGCCAGGCATGCTCTGGGATTCGGGGGTGGCAGGCTGTACTGTAGCCACACCCCGTCACATCGCCGTTATGTGGATGCCGACTCCGAGCGAGCAATCTTGACTGCTTTGTGGGAGCCGGCTTCTTGGAGCCGGCCTTCTCGCGGCCGGCTTCTCGAAGCCGGCCCTCCCGTGACTTTCTTTATGAGGGCTGGAGTCGGATCGCCTTTCGATAGCCAGCCTGGGAGACAGCCGGCGAGAGGAAGGCGGCCCTAGGTCTTGGATCTTTCAGGGCCGGATCGGCTCGTAATTTTTCCAGAAAGGCCAGGGGGAGCCGGCTTGGCTACCCGTGGTCATATACTCCGACAGTAGTCCCCGAAGCTGATCGAGCTCCAAGGCTGACAAAGGGACGAGAAGCTTGGTCAGTTTCCTTCCCTGAGGGGTCGGCTTTGCTTGCGCGCGCCGTCTTTGGAAAAGCCCCGTTTCTCGAAGGCGGGAACGCGGGCGGCCTGCGAGCTGACCGCGCGCCCTCCCGCGGGCCACGTGGCAAGGAGATCCAGCCAACGCACGCGCGTGACGGGATGCCGCCGCAGGCCCGGGCCCGCCACTCCCACGCCTCTGTCCAAGCGCGGATCTTCGGCGGCCCATATGGACCGCTCGCCTTCCCGCGGCGGTTTTATCACGCCGTTAGGGCGCAATAATCATGGTACGTGGGGGAGTGGGCGCAGTTAATCCCCACGTTCCCACACGCCGCGCCTCCTCAGCTCCGCCGTGCGGGTCTATAAGTAGGGGGAGGAGGGGTAGCGGCAGAGGTTCTCGCGCTCTCCCTCGCTCCGCCCCTTCTTTCACTCATTCTCCTTCCTTCCGCTACTACAGCACCCATCGCCGCGCCGTTTCTCCGTCGCTTCGTCTTGCTCCCCGTCGTATTGCCCCCATGGCGCTGTCGAGCTCGTGGGACGGCTCGAATGTCCACGAGGATCACATCGAGTTCCTCCGCCGGACACGGCACTTGCCGGGCGAGAACGTCGTGCGGGTTCGTCAGGCGCCGGAGAGGGAGATCTCGCCGGCGCTGGAGGAAGGCGAGCGGGTGATCTTCCGCTCGCACTGCCTGCGCGGCTTCGGCCTCTCGGCGAGCGGATTTCTTCGAGCCTTCCTTGAGTTCTACCACCTCTAGCCGCATCACCTAACGCCCAACGCGGTGATGCTGCTGTCGGCCTTCGTCACCCAGTGTGAGGGCTTTCTTGGGGTTCTCCCCACTCTCGAGCTCTGGGGGCAATTCTTCCAAAGCGAGCTCGGCACCGTCGTTGCGGGCATGCCCGCCCCCTGCGGAGCCTTCATCGCCATGAGGCGGACAGGCGAGAACAATCCGTTCCCGCCCATCCCGCTCATCCAGTCGGTGAAGCTTTGGCAGAAGCCTTACTTCTACGTGAAGAACGTCGCCCAGCAAGGCGACTACGTCAACCTGCCGGCTTACGTAGCCGGCCCGCCGGCTGGGAGTCAACCCTCGTCGAGCTACCGGGCCAAGTCGCTGTCTCAGGCCGGGAACGTAGCCGTCTCCCGGCTCCGGGTGATGATCCAGGCGGAAGGCCTGACCGGAGCCGACTTGGTGGCCGCCTTCGTGGAGCGTCGGGTACTTCTGCTCCAAGGCCGGCCACACATGATCTGCCAAATGAGCGGCCGCTTCGACCCGTGCCGGCTGAGCACCAGGGAGATGCCTCATGCGGAGGTGTCTTATATGGTGAACTACATCTCCAACTGCAAGCTCACCGAAGATTGGCAATACGGCAAGGGTCCGTATTCCCGCGCCAACCCTCCACCGACAGTTAGTTATTTCCCCTTTTTTTGTAGCCAGCCTTATGACAGCCGACTTCTGATTAGTTGGTTCTCCCTTGGCAGAACCCTCTTCTTCCACCGACGACAAGGGCCACAGGGGTAGAGCGCCAGCTCCTCCCGGAACGCACAGTGGACGATGCCGACGATCCATACCTGGGAGCGGCCGCCATGGAAGACGCCATCATGGGGGAAGGCGACGAGGTAGGAAGCGCAAGGCCCGGAGACGGCTTCGAGGACTGGCCGGATGATGACGAGGTCGAAACCGTCCAGCACCGCCAGCCGGCTGCCCGTGGCGGCGTGCAGAAGCGCCGGGCCGCGTCGACCTTCTTCGGCAGCCGGCCAAAGAAACCTAAGGCTTCCACGGCGGCGACCAGGCGGGACGAGGCGGCCACGAAGGTGGCCCGCTTCCGCAAGGCGGTGAAACAGCCGCAGGCGATCTCGGCGTAAGTCGTCGAATGTCTTGTATATTTCATGTATATTTTGGTTGTTATTTTCGATTTAAAACCCTTCTAACCCTTTCTTCGCCGACCGAGCAGGCCGCCGCTTTCCCTTGAGCGCGGCCCTGGCGGCTCCATAGTCGGGCCGACTGGAGGGTCCTCCAGCTCCTGTGGCATGGACCCCCGCGCCGACCTTAGGGAAGCCACGGAGCGGAACATGCGTGAGGCGCGGGAGGAGTGGGAGGTGGCGGAGCGAAGGGTCGCCCAGGTGGCGAAGGAGCAGGCCAATGCGGCAGCCAAGGCCCGGGCGGAGGCGGTAGCCGCGGAGACGGAGGCGGAGGCTTTGCACAACCAGCCTCCGCTGCTCGCCATTCCCCTCCGCGCCGTGGCCCCCGACATCACTGTGCCTCCGTTGGAGGAGGTCGACCAAGCGCCACCGGTGATGGAGAGGAGGGAGGTCCATGTGGCCTCCGTGGAGGGGACGCCGCAGTCGGCGCCGACCGGAGCGGGCCAAAGTGGCCAATCCACTGCGGCGCCAGAGCAGCCGGCCGGGGGTGTGCCGGAAGCAGGAGCCAGCCTCGAGGTGCAGCCGGCAACGCGCCGGCGCGCAGGGGGAGGCACCGCCGCGCCGGAGCCGCACCGAGTTACGGGTGCCAGCCAGACGGCGGAGGCCCTAGAGGCGGCCAGCACCGTCACGTCCGAGTGAACTCCCAGCGGGGGGACGGGCGAGCTGAACGTGGCGGCCCAAGAGGTTCGGAACCGGCTTCAGGCCCAAGCCGCCTCGCTGCAGCACTACACCCAAGAGTTCCTTGAGACGCCGGCCGTCATCCGGGTGAGTCTTCTAGCCTTGGTTGTTTTGTTCTCTTGATTTCTTCTGTGGGGGCGCGTCAGCGCACCCACTGGGTGTAGTCCCCGAGTTCCGAGTCGGCTGCTGTGCAGACAGCTCGGAACTTACTAGGTCCTGACAACCATCTTGTACCCGCCTCCTGTCTGTTCTTTCAGGAGTATCATAACCTCCGCACTGCTGCCTTCAACTCCTAGGCTCAGGAGCTAGGCCGGAGAACCGAAGACCTGATCAGCAGCCGGAGTGCGTACTTGGTTTTGTTCATCTATTGTGGGGGCGCGTCAGCGCACCCACTGGGTGTAGTCCCCGAGATTCGGGCCGACTGCTGTGCAGTCGGGTCGGATCTTCCCTGACGACTTCATCCTTATTGGTTTTTCTTTTGTCTTTCGTGCTCGCAGGAGCCAATGCCGACCTGAGGGGGCAGCTCAGCAAGGCGCAGGCCGCCCTTCGTGCCAAGGAAACCGAGTACGACGCCTTGGTCCTGGAGAGTGACCGCCTGGCCAAGAAGCTGGCTGACCAGGAGGAGAGCCACAAGGCGGCCCTGAAGAAGGTGCAGGATAGTGAAGACGCCTTGAAGGCCGAGTTCGAGACTGAAGCGGCAGGCTGGGCTGAGACCAGGCAAGCGCTGAATGAGGGCTTCGGCCATATTGAGGATTTGATCGACAATAAACCGCCTTCCTCGCTCCTTGCCTGCCCCTTGCCCCCTGATTTGTGTTCTTACTTGTGCTGCTTTTTATTCTTTGTGCAGACTACTTTCCCGGCTACTCCGCCTTCGCTACCCAAACCATCGAGGCCCATCGCAAATCGCGCCGTCAGGCGGGAGCCGACATCGCGTCGTACGAGAGCCGGACGCTTGAGGAGCAGCTCTTGGCGGTCCAAGCGTGGCTGCAGCCGGATCATCGCATGCTCCGCCGCCTCCAGCGCGCCGGTGCGCGAGTGTTGGCCGCCCTCTGGCCAGGCGAGACGATTCCCCACACCCCGAGCCGGACTGCCGACTGGCTGGAGGTTGCGGTTGGCCGTTTCAAGGCTTGGAAAGCTTCAGCGGCCCGGCTTGGAGCTGGGCGGGCGCTGGAGTTCGTCCGAGCTTGGTATCCGGGGCTGAACCTGGACCAGCTGCGCACCTGGCTGCTGGAGGCCAACGAGGAGATAGAAGAGGTGCAGCCGGCTAGTGCTCAGCGCGCGTAGATGATCGCCGAGTGCACTGACATTAGTGTCTTTGCACCTGAAATTAATGACGACGGCATTGCCCAGCCGGAGGAGTGGTTCGGGCTAGACCCGGCAGCGGGCGAGGACTCGGCGGAGGAGATCGCCTCCAGCAACAAAGGCGAAGACGACAAAGGAGAGGAGGGTGGAGACATCGAGCCGGCTGGTGAAACAGCCAGCCAGCCTCAGCCTGACCGTGCCTCCAGCAATGAGGTGCACGCAAGCGCGCCTTCGGCGGGAGGCGGTGATCATGCCGAGGTTCGCCAGCCGGCCACTCCTCTAGCTGGCACTGTCATTTCCACCGACCTGCCCGACTCGCCAGTCGCTCCCCTGGCTTAGTCTGCCGTCCTTGCTTTCCCTGCTTGTTATCCTTTGAACAATTTTTATTAAACTTGCGCAGTTCCACCCACTGGGGGTGTATTCGAACTATGTTGAATGCTGGCCTTGCGAAGGTCTTTTGTGTAAATATGATTGTGTGTATGTTTGGTTTCCATTCACGTATGCTTTTTATCCTTAGGCTGTTTCCTTTGCCGCCTTCCCCTTTTGGGGAGGCAAGTACTCGAGCATTCTTGGACTGAAGTGAAGTGAATGGAAGCCGGCCGGCCGGCTACTCTGGTAGTCGGTCGGTGGTAGGAGACAAACCGGCTTTCGTTATATTAGTCCGTTAGTCCCTAGCCATTTTTCATGTGGGCATCCTTTCCTGCCTTTAACTCTTGCCAGCCAGACAGCCGGTTCTTCGAACTGCGACTTTTGGCGAGAGAAAGCTTAGGTGCCGGCACGCTACTTGTCTGACCGCGCGTAGGACTTCTAATATAACTCTAGGCGGCCAGTCCCCGGGCCGACTAGGCGAACCCGGTGCCGGACGAAGAAAAAGTGAATGTAATGACAAGGCCATAAGCATAATGTTCTTCATTTATAGATAGAAGGTGGCAGTCCCCGAGCTCTCCCCGGGGGGCCTATTGTCTCGTACTTATTACAAAAGTTAGCGTGATACATACTGCATTTCAACTGTGGTCGTCGGCCGGAGTCCCCAGCCGGCGTCTTGGGCGCCGGGTAGAGTACTTTTCCGGACGCATCTACCCGGAGTTCGGTCTTCATTGAGGAGTCGGCGGTGGCGTACTTGTCTGCTATGATCAGAAGCTCGTCGAGGGTAGCCGTCTCGTCGCAGAGGAGCTTGTGCTTGAGGAGGGTGCCTTCTCGGCATCCGGCAGTGAAGTATTCTATGGCTTGCACCTCGTGCACCCCTTCACAAGAGTTGCAGAGCTCGGCCCAGTGCGTGAGGTAGTCACGGGTGGACTCGGCGGGGCCTTGCACACACAAGGAGAGCTATCTGGGCTTTGGAGCCCGCTTGTAGGTGCTGGTGAAGTTTCGGACGAAGGCTTCTGTGAAGTCTACCCAGCTATTGATGATGTACGGCTTGAGGCTGTTGAGCCAAGTCCGCGCCGTGCCTTGCAACATGAGGGGCACGTACTTCACAGCAATGCTCCTGTTGCCGTTTGCTATGCTAACCGCCGTGGAGTAGTCGGTCAACCAATCTTCCGGCTTCACGGAGCCGTTGTACTTGGGCGTGTCTCTGGGGAGCGAGAACCCTTTGGGGAAAGTCTCGCCGCGAATGCGGGGGCCGAAACAAGGTGGGCCGACATCGTCTTGTTCTTCCAATGCCAGGGATCACGCTAGGCGGTCGATCCGATGGCGGGCGTCGTTCTCGCCGACTCCCTCGCGGCGACCTAGCCGGCCGCTGAGAGTCGGATGCGCAACAGGCAGTGGGGTGGGGTATCTCTCCCCACGGGGCTGAGGCGGGGGCGGGCTGCGTCGCCACTCCACGGCCCGGGGATGGCCTTCGGCGTCTCGTTCGATGGAAATCCGGGTTCGGCTTCGGCTGACGGCCGGCTCTTTCTGGCGCCGCGCGCGGGCTTTGCCCGTGGTCGGTGTCTGGGATGTCGCGTCGTGATCTCGGTGCGGGGGGAGGTTTTCCACGCGAGCGTCGGCTTCATGCCGCCGCGCGGCCGCATCGATTAGCTGCTGGATGCGTCTGGTCATGTGGGGGAGTTCTTCGGCCCCCAATCCGTCTAGCTCGTCTACGGCCGCCTGGGCGGCACGCAGGTTCTTGAGTGGAGTGGCATAGACTGGGCGGTCGACTCCCAGCGTGTCGGCGATGACAGCGTCGCGCTGCCTGACAACACCAGC
Source organism: Triticum monococcum (assembly GCA_034509565.1). Lineage (NCBI taxonomy): Eukaryota > Viridiplantae > Streptophyta > Magnoliopsida > Poales > Poaceae > Triticum > Triticum monococcum. Next base: position 708,051,662 of record CM067847.1, read on the forward strand.
CTGGCTTGGCCCGCCCGGGGCCGGCGTCCCGAAGGCGGCGCTGTCGGCTTCGCGCTAGTGGGCCTCAGTGAGGCGTCTTATGGAGGCCAGCCTCCGGCCCTCCGCGAGGAGGGCGAGGCGGCGAGCCTCCAGTGCTTCGTCGTCGGCATCAGCCAGGAGGGGGTGGACAAATCGTGGGCCGCCGCATGTGGGGCGTCATGGGTGCTTTCGATGGGAGCGTCGCCCTGGCCGATGACCATCACCTCGGTGGTGAAAGCGTCGCAGCCATCGGCCCGGGGAAGCGGGTCGTTGTAGATCGTGACGTCGGTGGGGAAAGTGTCGAGTGAAGCCGTGTCAGAGTCGAGAAGCATCGGATCGGTGGATCCAACCGACTCCAAGTCCACGACAGGCTCGCCGGAGACGTGAAGCTGGCCGAAGAGGTTGACGAGGCGATCGGTGCCCGCATCGGAGGTGAGCTCGTCGGAGATGAAGGTTTTCTTGAGGAGATCGGCGAGGCTGCCATCGGGCGTGCCAGGCTGGTTACGCTCGCTGGGGAGGAAGAGGCTTCCCGTCCAGAATAGGTCTCCGGACGACGGTGCACCTGGCCGCACGGTGGGCGCCAAATGTCGGGTGGTAGGTGCGACATATGCCAACGGGTGGCTTATCATTGTGGGAGCCAGTAAGACATCGCCGGTGCCTGGAAACGGGATGAGGCGAAGACATGCACGCTGGCGAATCTTACCCAGCTTCGGGGCTCTCCGTGGAGATAACACCCCTACTGCCGCTCTGCGGGGCCTCCGCATGATCACTAGACAAACAAGTGGCTACACGATGCTCCTGGAGCTGTTTGGTGTGAGGAGGAAGAAGGGCACATCTCGCTCTCTTCTTCTCCTTATGTGGTGTCTAAAACTAGCAGGGATCAACCCTTTGCATGGGTGCCCCGGGGGGTTTATATAGGCCTAACCCCCAGGGTTACAATGGTAATCCGCTGGGCGTGGGGCCCAGCCGTCTGTGTCTACACTCGCCGGCATCTGCGCTAGCTGCTAGGGCCCGCCGGCTGGTGGGTCCCGCCGGTTGCCGGCTCCTTGGCCGACAGGCAGGCCCAATGTCTAGGGCCTTGTCTGTGGCTGGTTATTGTTGCTCAGTCCTAGTGACAAGGGCTTCGCCAAGGTGGGCGTGGCTACAGTGCCGCCGTCCGGGGGGTGATCGTTGTAGCCTCACCGCGTCTTGTCTCCTTCATGGGGCGTCTCCTTCGAGGGAGGTGGCAAGCCGGCTGTGGGGAGCCGGCTCTGTCTTGGGTCGACTGGGGGAGGCCTGGCCACCTTCGGGTGTCTCTCTGCCCGAAGCGACCCACCGCCTGAGGGCCGCGCTGGCAGCCCGTCGTGGATGACATCAGGGTCAACATGGCAACAGTGGCGCGCCGGACGGGTCATGGACACCCGTACGGCGCACTGTGCCAGGCATGCTCCGGGATTCGGGGGTGGCAGGTTGTACTGTAGCCACACCCCGTCACATCGCCGTTATGTGGATGCTGACTCCGAGGGTGCAATCTTGACTGCTTTGTGCGAGCCGGCTTCTTGGAGCCGGCCTTCTCGCGGCCGGCTTCTCAAAGCCGGCCCTCCCGCGGCTTTCTTTATAAGGGCTGGAGTCGGATCGCCTTCCGATAGCCGGCGAGAGGAAGGCGGCCCCAGGTCTTGGATCTTTGAGGGCCAGATCGGCTCGTAATTTTTCCAGAAAGGCCAGGGGGAGCCGGCTTGGCTACCCGTGGTCATATACTCCGACAGGTGGCCCCGCTGCTAATGTTGCTCCATGCCCCAATGTTGTGACATGTTTCAAGTGTGGAGAGCCGGGTCACTACAGTCGAGATTGTCCCCAGAACAACAACCCCAATCAGTCTGGAAAGTCCGTTGGTCGTGGTAAGCCAGCGGGAATGACATTCTACGCCAAGCCAGCCACCACTGCACATGGCCATGTCAACTATGTCTCAGCTGAGGAGGCTCATGAGGATCCTAACGTCGTCCTTGGTACGCTCCTTGTTAATTGCCATCCGGCATCTGTTCTTTTCGATTCTGGACCATCTCATTCATTCATATCTGAGAGCTCGATTGCATAACACGACATTTTGTGACATGCCCACTAACATGGAAATTCAAACCCCTGGCTCTAGATGGCAAACCTCTAGAGTAAGCCATGGGAATGAAATTCTTGTCGATAGACTCGTCTTCCTTGCATCCTTAATAGCTCTCAAGTCCTCAGACATAAACATCATCTTGGGTATGGACTGGATGTCAGCTCATTATGCTAAGATTGATTGTGCCACTAGAACCGTTCAACTTACTCACCATCGGGCAAGACAGTCAATGTCTTAACTCGAGTGGCCAAGCGCCAGCTTTACTCCCTAAATGCGAACCCCCTTCCAGACCTTGAAGATATTCCGGTAGTCCGAGACTTTCCGGATGTCTTTCCAGAAGAACTGTCAGGTGTTCCACCTGACAGGGATGTCGAGTTTGTGATAGACCTTGTTCCAGGAACCGTTCCAATTTGTAGGAGACCCTATAAGATGGCACCCTTAGAACTAGCCGAGCTTAAGAACCAACTCGATGAGTCCTTGCAAAAGGGTTTCATCCGTTTTGATCCTCTCCTTGGGCTTGCCCCTTTCTCTTCATCAAGAAGAAGAATGGAATGGATCGGATGGTTGTAGATTACCGACCTGTCAACTTGGTCACTATCAAGAACAAGTATCCGCTTCCCAGTATCCTCTTGGTCTTTTCCAAGATGGATTTTAGGTTGGGCTACCATCAAATCAAAATCAGAAACGGGGACATTCCCAAAACAGCCTTTGTTACTCATTATGTCCAATACGAGTACACCGTTATGTCCTTCGGTTTAACCAATGCCCCAGCCACCTTCTCTCGGTTAATGAACTCGGTCTTCATGGAGTATTTGGATTAATTCGTCATAGTATACCTCGATGACATACTCATCTACTCCAAGAATGAAGAGGAACATGCCGAACATCTAAGGCTGGTATTGACGAAACTTCGAGAGCATCGCCTTTATGCCAAATTCTCCAAGTGTGAATTTTGGTTGCCAAAAGTGACCTATCTAGGCCATGTAATCTCTGGTAAGGGTATTGCTGTCAATCCCGAGCGAGTTCAAGCCGTCCTTGATTGGACTCCACCTGAGACGGTCAAGCAAGTTCAGAGCTTCCTTGGCTTAGCAAGTTATCACCGCCGCTTCGTCGAGAATTTATCCAAGGTTGCTAAACCTCTAACTGAACTCCTCAAGAAAGATAAAAAGTTCGAGTGGACCCCATAGTGCGAGTTCAGCTTTCAGGAACTGAAAAGACGCCTGACATCTGCTCTCGTACTGGTACCACCAGATTTCTCCAAGGACTTTATTATCTATTGCGACGCCTCGCGACAAGGACTAGGTTGCATACTCATGCAAGATCGTCAGGTAGTTGCCTATGCATCACGGCAATTACACCCCCATGAGGAAAACTATCCCAGACATGATCTAGAGCTTGCAGCTGTAGTCCATGCACTTAAAACTTGGCGACATTACCTTCTCGGTAATCGTTGCGAGATCTTCACCGATCAACTAAGTTTCAAATATATCTTCACCCAACCGGATTTTAATCTCAGGCAAAGATGTTGGGTCGAGTTGATCTCGGACTACGACTTAGGGATAACTTACACCCCGGGCAAGGCCAATGTCATGGCAGAGCGCTAAGTCGTAAATCCTATTGTAAAAACCTGATGTTACAACAAAGTCAACCACTTCTCCATAAGGAATTTCGTAAGCTTAATCTTCACATTGTTCCTCGAGGATTCCTATCCACCCTGGTGGCGAAGCCTCACCTTACGGATCAAATCATAGCTGCCCAGAAGCGTGATAAGGGCATATCTCGGATCAAGGAAAACATCGCTAGCGGAGTTGCTAAATGTTTTTCCATGGATGAGCGAGGTGTTGTTTTCTTTGAGAACCGCTTGGTGGTTCCCAGGAAACAACATCTACGCCAGTTGATTCTTAAGGAAGCTCATGAATCCCCTCTCACCATTCATCCCGGTAGTACTAAAATTTATCAAGACCTACGCCAGAGGTTTTGGTGTACTAGGATGAAGAGAGAAATTGCTCAATACACTGCTAGTTGCCACGTCTGTCGTCGTGTTAAAGTAGAGCATCAACGGCCTGCTGGCACCCTTCAACCTTTGGCTATTCCTGAATGGAAATGGGATAAAATCAGTATGGATTTCATTACTGGGTTTCCCAGGACCAAGAGAGGGAATAATGCAATCTTCGTCGTGATCGACCGTCTTTCCAAAGTAGCCCATTTCCTACCTGTTCGTGAGAGTATCACCGCTAGCCAGCTAGCTGACCTATACATCTCCCGAATAGTGTCCCTTCATGGTGTCCCATTGGAGATTAACTCAGACCGTGGGAGTCTCTTTACCTCTAGATTTTGGGAAAGTTTCCAAAATGCTATGGGAACTCGTCTCTCTTTTAGCACCGCCTTCCACCCTCAATCCAGTGGTCAAGTAGAGCGAGTAAATCAAATTTCAGAAGATATGCTCCGAGCCTCTGTCATCTCATTCGGAATGGATTGGGAGAAATGCCTTCCATTCGAGGAGTTTGCTTATAACAATAGTTATCAAGCTAGCTTGGGCAAAGCTTCTTTCGAAGTTCTCTATAGACGAAAATGTCGAACGCCTCTGAACTGGTCAGAAACCGGGGAAAGACAACTCTTTGGCCCGGTTATGACTCAGGAAGCAGAAGAGCAGGTTCGCGTTATTCGTGAGAAATTGAAAATAGCCCAAACTCGTCAAAAGAGCCAATATGATCTTAAGCATAAGCTCATGACTTATAAAGTCGGCGAGAGGTCTTACCTTCGGGTTACTCCGTTAAAGGGAACCCATCGTTTCGGTATCAAAGGCAAATTGGCTCCTCGTTACATTGGACCATTTCGCATTCTTGCCAAACGAGGAGAAGTTGCCTACCAATTGGAACTACCTCCGCATCTTTCCAGAGTCCACGATGTCTTCCATGTTTCTCAACTCAGGCGTTGCTTCGCGGATCCTATCCGTGAAGTGGACCACGAAACGCTTGATCTACAAGATAACCTCTCATATCAGGAATATCCTATTCGTATCCTTGATCAAGCCGAGTGTACCACTCGACGACATAACATCAAGTTTCTGAAGGTTCAATGGTCACACCATTCCGAAAAGGAAGCCACTTGGGAAAGGGAGGATCGTCTTCGACTCGACTACCCCGCCTTCTTCCCAACAGATCCTAAATCTCGGGACGAGATTCTTTTGAGTGGGGGTGAGTTGTCACACCCTAGCTAGTTCATGCATTAGAGTGCTTGCATCATGTTTAAATCTCCCAGGAAGATGAAATGGGGATGATAGAACCCCCAGCACCCCCCTGGAACAACTAGGGTTTACTAAAAACCTTTTCAATGAACCTGAAATGCCCTTCTAAAAAGTCCACCCTTTTTGTTTTGGGTTAAAACCTTTGACAAAAATGTTGGGGAACGTGGTAATTTCAAAAAAATTAGTACGCACATGCAAGATCATGGTGATGCATAGCAACGAGAGGGGAGAGTATTGTCTACGTACCCTCATAGACCGAAGCGGAAGCATTGACGCAACATAGAGGAAGTAGTCGTACGTCTTCCCGGTCCGGCCGATCCAAGCACCGTTACTCCGGCACCTCCGAGTTCTTGGCACACGTTCAGCTCGATGACGATCCCCGGGCTCCGTTCCAGCAAAGCGTCGGGGAGGAGTTCTGTCAGCACGACGGCGTGGTGACGATCTTGATGTTCTACCGTCGCAGGGCTTCGCCTAAGCACTGTAACAATATGACCGAGGTGGAATATGGTGGAGGGGGGCACCGCACACGGCTAAGGAACGATCATGATGATCAACTTGTGTGTTCTAGGGTGCCCCCCTGCCCCCATATATAAAGCAGCCAAGGGGAGGGGCGGCCGGCCAAGGAGAGGCGCGCCATGGGGGAGTCCTACTCCCATCGGGAGTAGGACTCCCTTCTTTCCTAGTTGGAGAAGGAGAAGGAGGAAAGAGGAGGAAGAGGGAAAGGAAAGGGGGGGCGCCGCCCCCCTTCCCTTGTCCTATTCGGACTAGGAAGGGGAGGGGCGCACGGCCACCTCCTGCTTCCTTCTCTCTTCTCCCTCAAGGCCCATGTAGGCCCAATAACCCCCCCCCCCCCCCCCGGGGGGGGGGGTCTGGTAACCCCCGGTACTCCAGTAAAATGCCGATTTCACCCGGAACGATTCCGATGTCCAAATATGGGCTTCCAATATATCGATCTTTATGTCTCGACCATTTCGAGACTCCTCGTCATGTCCGTGATCACATCTGGGACTCCGATCAACCTTCGGTACATCAAAATTCATAAAATCATAATGAAACGGTCATCGTAACTTTAAGCGTGCGGACCCTAAGGTTCAAGAACAATGTAGACATAACCAAGACACGTCTCCCGTCAATAACCAATAGCGGGACCTGGATGCCCATATTAGCTCCTACATATTCTACGAAGATCTTTATCGGTCAGACCGCATAACAAATACGTTGTTCCCTTTGTCATCGGTATGTTACTTGCCTGAGATTCGATCGTCGGTATCCAATACCTAGTTCAATCTCGTTACTGGCAAGTCTCTTTACTCGTTCCGTAATACATCATCTCGCAACTAACTCATTAGTTGGAACGCTTGCAAGGCTTAAGTGATGTGCATTACCGAGAGGGCCCAGAGATACCTCTCCGACGATCGGAGTGACAAATCCTAATCTCGAAATACGTCAACCCAACATGTACCTTTGGAGACACCTGTAGAGCACCTTTATAATCACCCAGTTACGTTGTGACGTTTGGTAGCACACAAAGTGTTCCTCCGGCACACGGGAGTTACATAATCTCATAGTCATAGGAACATGTATAAGTCATGAAGAAAGCAAATAGCAACATACTAAATGATCGGGTGCTAAGCTAATGGAATGGGTCATGTCAATCAGATCATTCAACTAATGATGTGATCCCGTTAATCAAATGACAACTCTTTGTCCATGGTTAGGAAACATAACCATCTTTGATTAATGAGCTAGTCAAGTAGAGGCATACTAGTGACACTTTGTTTGTCTATGTATTCACACATGTATTATGTTTCCGGTTAATACAATTCTAGCATGAATAATAAACATTTATCATGATATAAGGAAATAAATAATATCTTTATTATTGCCTCTAGGGTATATTTCCTTCAGTCTCCCACTTGCACTAGAGTCAATAATCTAGATTACACAGTAATGATTCTAACACCCATGGAGCCTTGGTGTTGATCATGTTTTGCTCGTGGAAGAGGCTTAGTCAACGGGTCTGCCACATTCAGATCTGTATGTATCTTGCAAATCTCTATGTCTCCCACCTGGACTAGATCCCGGATGGAATTGAAGCGTCTCTTGATGTGCTTGGTTCTTTTGTGAAATCTGGATTCCTTTGCCAAGGCAATTGCACCAGTATTGTCACAAAAGATTTTCATTGGACCCGATGCACTAGGTATGACACCTAGATCGGATATGAACTCCTTCATCCAGACTCCTTCGTTTGCTGCTTCCGAAGCAGCTATGTACTCCGCTTCACATGTAGATCCCGCCATGATGCTTTGTTTAGAACTGCACCAATTGACAGCTCCACCATTTAATATAAACACGTATTCGGTTTGCGATTTAGAATCGTCCGGATCAGTGTAAAAGCTTGCATCAACGTAACCGTTTACGATGAGCTCTTTGTCACCTCCATATAAGAGAAACATATCCTTAGTCCTTTTCAGGTATTTTAGGATGTTCTGGACCGCTGTCCAGTGATCCACTCCTGGATTACTTTGGTACCTCCCTGCTAAACTTATAGAAAGGCACACATCAGGTCTGGTACATAGCATTGCATACATGATAGAGCCTATGGCTGAAGCATAGGGAACATCTTTCATTTTCTCTCTATCTTCTGCAGTGGTCGGGCATTGAGTCTGACTCAACTTCACACCTTGTAACACAGGCAAGAACCCTTTCTTTGCTTGATCCATTTTGAACTTCTTCAAAATTTTGTCAAGGTATGTGCTTTGTGAAAGTCCAATTAAGCGTCTTGATCTATCTCTATAGATATTTATTCCTAATATGTAAGCAGCTTCACCGAGGTCTTTCATTGAAAAACTCTTATTCAAGTATCCCTTTATGCTATCCAGAAATTCTATATCATTTCCAATCAGTAATATGTCATCCACATATAATATCAGAAATGCGACAGAGCTCCCACTCACTTTCTTGTAAATACAGGCTTCTCCGAAAGTCTGTATAAAACCAAATGCTTTGATCACACTATCAAAGAGTTTATTCCAACTCCGAGAGGCTTGCACCAGTCCATAAATGGATCGCTGGAGCTTGCACACTTTGTTAGCTCCTTTTGGATCGACAAAACCTTCCGGTTGCATCATATACAACTCTTCTTCCAAAAATCCATTCAGGTATGCAGTTTTGACATCCATCTGCCAAATTTCAAAATCATAAAATGCGGCAATTGCTAACATGATTCGGACAGACTTAAGCATCGCTACAGGTGAGAAGGTCTCATCGTAGTCAACCCCTTGAACTTGTCGAAAACCTTTTGCGACAAGTCGAGCTTTGTAGACAGTAATATTACCGTCGGCGTCAGTCTTCTTCTTGAAGATCCATTTATTCTCAATTGCTTGCCGATCATCGGGCAAGTCAACCAAAGTCCATACTTTGTTTTCATACATGGATCCCATCTCAGATTTCATGGCTTCAAGCCATTTCACGGAATCTGGGCTCACCATCGCTTCTTGATAGTTCGTAGGTTCATCATGATCTAGTAGCATGATTTCCAGAACAAGATTACCGTACCACTCTGGTGCGGATCTTACTCTGGTTGACCTACGAGGCTCAGTAGTAACTTGATCTGAAATTTCATGATCATCATCATTAAATTCCTCACCAATTGGTGTAGGTGTCGCAGAAACCGATTTCTGTGATGAACTACTTTCCAATAAAGGAGCAGGTACAGTTACCTCATCAATTTCTACTTTCCTCCCACTCATTTCTTTCGAGAGAAACTCCTTCTATAGAAAGGATCCATTCTTAGCAACGAATATCTTGCCTTCGGATCTGAGATAGAAGGTGTACCCAACAGTCTCCTTTGGGTATCCTATGAAGACACATTTCTTCGATTTGGGTTCGAGCTTATCAGGTTGAAGCTTTTTCACATAAGCATCGCAGCCCCAAACTTTAAGAAACGTCAACTTTGGTTTCTTGCCAAACCATAGTTCATAAGGCATCGTCTCAACGGATTTTGATGGTGCCCTATTTAACGTGAATGCGGCCGTCTCTAAAGCATAACCCCAAAACGATAGCGGTAAATCAATAAGAGACATCATAGATCACACCATATCTAGTAAAGTACGATTACGACGTTCGGACACACCATTACGCTATGGTGTTCCGGGTGGCGTGAGTTGCGAAACTATTCCGCATTATTTCAAATGTACTCCAAACTCGTAACTCAAATATTCTCCTCCACGATCAGATCGTAGGAACTTTATTTTCTTGTTACAATGATTTTCAACTTCACTCTGAAATTCTTTGAACTTTTCAAATGTTTCAGACTTATGTTTCATTAAGTAGATATACCCATATCTGCTTAAGTCATCTGTGAAGGTGAGAAAATAACGATATCTGCCACGAGCCTCAATATTCATCGGACCACATCCATCTGTATGTATGATTTCCAACAGATTTGTTGCTCTCTCCATAGTACCGGAGAACGGCGTTTTAGTCATCTTGCCGATGAGGCACGGTTTGCAAGTACCAAGTGATTCATAATCAAGTGGTTCCAAAAGTCCATCAGTATGGAGTTTCTTCATGCACTTTACACCGATATGACCTAAATGGCAGTGCCACAAATAAGTTGCACTATCATTATCAACTCTGCATCTTTTGATTTCTACATTATGAACATGTGTATCACTACTATCGAGATTCATAAAAAATAGACCACTCTTCAAGGGTGCATGACCATAAAAGATATTACTCATATAAATAGAACAACCATTATTCTCTGATTTAAATGAATAACCATCTCGCATCAAACAAGATCCAGATATAATGTTCATGCTCAACGCTGGCACCAAATAACAATTATTTAGGTCTAATACTAATCCCGAAGGTAGATGTAGAGGTAGCGTGCCGAGCACGGTCACATCGACTTTGGAACCATTTCCCACGCGCATCGTCACCTCGTCCTTTGCCAGTGTTCGCTTAATCCGTAGTCCCTGTTTCGAGATGCAAATATTAGCAACAGAACCAGTATCAAATACCCTGGTGCTACTGCGAGCTCTAGTAAGGTACACATCAATAACATGTATATCACATATACCTTTGTTCACCTTGCCATCCTTCTTATCCGCCAAATACTTGGGGCAGTTCCGCTTCCAGTGACCAGTCTGCTTGTAGTAGAAGCACTCAGTTTCAGGCTTAGGTCCAGACTTGGGTTTCTTCTCTTGAGCAGCAACTTGCTTGCTGTTCTTCTTAAAGTTCCCCTTCTTCTTCCCTTTGCCCCTTTTCTTGAAACTAGTGGTCTTGTTGACCATCAACACTTGATGCTCCTTTTTGATTTCTACCTCCGCAGCTTTCAGCATTGCGAAGAGCTCAGGAATAGTCTTATTCATCCCTTGCATTTTATAGTTCATCACGAAGCTCTTGTAGCTTGGTGGCAGTGATTGGAGAATTCTGTCAATGACGCAATCATCTGGAAGATTGACTCCCATCTTAATCAAGTGATTATTATACCCAGACATTTTTAGTATATAATCACTGACAGAACTGTTCTCCTCCATCTTGGAGCTATAGAACTTATTGGAGACTTCATATCTCTCAATACGGGCATTTGCTTGAAATATTAACTTCAACTCCTGGAACATCTCATATGCTCCATGACGTTCAAAACGTCTTTGAAGTCCCGATTGTAAGCCGTAAAGCATGGCGCACTGAACTATCGAGTAGTCATCAGCTTTGCTCTGCCAGACATTCATAACATCTGGTGTTGCTCCAGCAGCAGGCCTGGCACCCAGCGGTGCTTCCAGGATGTAATTCTTCTATGCAGCAATGAGGATTATCCTCAAGTTACGGACCCAGCCCGTTTAATTTCTACCATCATCTTTCAACTTTGCTTTCTCAAGGAACGCATTAAAATTCAACGGAACAACAGCACGGGCCATCTATCTACAATCAAACATACATAAGCAAGATACTATCAGGTACTAAGTTCATGATAAATTTAAGTTCAATTAATCATATTACTTAAGAACTCCCACTTAGATAGACATCCCTCTAATCCTCTAAGTGATCACGTGATCCAAATCAACTAAACCATAACTGATCATCACGTGAAATGGATTAGTTTTCAATCGTGAACATCATTATGTTGATCATATCTACTATATGATTCACGCTCGACCTTTCGGTCTCCGTGTTCCGAGGCCATATCTGCATATGCTAGGCTCGTCAAGTTTAACCTGAGTATTACGCGTGTTCAAAACTGGCTTGCACCCATTGTAGATGGACGTAGAGCTTATCACACCCGATCATCACGTGGTGTCTGGACACGACGAACTTTGGCAAAGGTGCATACTCAGGGAGAACACTTCTTGACAATTTAGTGAGAGATAAGATGCATAAAAGATAAACATCACATGCAATCAATATAAGTGATATGATATGGCCATCATCATCTTGTGCTTGTGATCTCCATCTCCAAAGAACCGTCATGATCACCATCATCACCGGCACGACGCCTTGATCTCCATCGTAGCATCATTGTCGCCTCGCCAATCTTATGCTTCCACGACTATCGCTACCGCTTAGTGATAAAGTAAAGCATTACAGCGCGATTGCATTGCATACAATAAAGCGACAACCATATGGCTCCTGCCAGTTGCCGATAACTCTATTACAAAACATGATCATCTCATACAATAAAATTTAGCATCATGTCTTGACCATATCACATCACAACATGCCCTTCAAAAACAAGTTAGACGTCCTCTACTTTGTTTGTTGCATGTTTTACGTGGCTGCTACGGGCTTAAGCAAAAACCAATCTTACCTACGCATCAAAACCACAACGATAGTTTGTCAAGTTGATGTCGTTTTAACCTTCGCAAGGACCGGGCGTAGCCACACTCGGTTCAACTAAAGTTGGAGAAACTGACACCCGCCAGCCACCTGTGTGCAAACCACGGCGGTAGAACCAGTCTCACGTAAGCGTACGCGTAATGTCGGTCCGGGCCGCTTCATCCAACAAAACCGCCGAACCAAAGTATGACATGCTGGTAGGCAGTATGACTTATATCATCCACAACTCACCCGTGTTCTACTCGTGCATATAACATCAAACCATAAAACCTAGGCTCGGATGCCACTGTTGGGGAACGTAGTAATTTCAAAAAAATTCCTACGCACACACAAGATCATGGTGATGCATAGCAATGAGAGGAGAGAGTATTGTCTACGTACCCTCGTAGACCGAAGCGGAAGCGTTGACGCAACATAGAGGAAGTAGTCGTACGTCTTCCCGGTCCGACCGATCCAAGCACCGTTACTCCGGCACCTCCGAGTTCTTGGCACATGTTCAGCTCGATGATGATCCCCGGGCTCCGATCCAGCAAAGCGTCGGGGAGGAGTTCCATCAGCACGACAGTGTGGTGACAATCTTGATGTTCTACCGTCGCAGGGCTTCGCCTAAGCATTGTAACAATATGACGGAGGTGGAATATGGTGGAGGGGGGCACCGCACATGGCTAAGGAACGATCACGATGATCAACTTGTGTGTTCTAGGGTGCCCCCCTTCTCTCGTATATAAAGGAGCCAAGGGGAGGGGCGGCCGGCCAAGGAGAGGCGCGCCATGGGGGAGTCCTACTCCCACCGGGAGTAGGACTCCCTTCTTTCCTAGTTGGAGAAGGAGAAGGGGGAAAGAGGAGGAAGAGGGAAAGGAAAGGGGGGGCGCCGCCCCCCTTCCCTTGTCCTATTCGGACTAGGAAGGGGAGGGGTGCGCGGCCACCTCCTGCTTCCTTCTCTCTTCTCCCTCAAGGCCCATGTAGGTCCAATAACCCCCGGGGGGGTTCCGGTAACCCCCGGTACTCCGGTAAAATGCCGATTTCACCCGGAACGATTCCGATGTCCAAATATAGGCTTCCAATATATCGATCTTTATGTCTCGGCCATTTCGAGACTCCTTGTCATGTCCATGATCACATCCGGGACTCCGAACAACCATCGGTACATCAAAATTCATAAACACATAATGAAACTGTCATCGTAACTTTAAGCGTGCGGACCCTACGGTTCGAGAACAATGTAGACATGACCGAGACACATCTCCGTTCAATAACCAATAGCGGGACCTGGATGCCCACATTGGCTCCTACATATTCTACGAAGATCTTTATCGGTCAGACCGCATAACTACATACGTTGTTCCCTTTGTCATCGGTATGTTACTTGCCTGAGATTCGATCGTCGGTATCCAATACCTAGTTCAATCTCGTTACCAGCAAGTCTCTTTACTCGTTCCGTAATACATCATCTCGCAACTAACTCATTAGTTAGAACGCTTGCAAGGCTTAAGTGATGTGCATTACCGAGAGGGCCCAGAGATACCTCTTCGACGATCGGAGTGACAAATCCTAATCTCAAAATACGTCAACCCAACATGTACCTTTGGAGACACCTGTAGAGCACCTTCATAATCACCCAGTTACGTTGTGATGTTTGGTAGCACACAAAGTGTTCCTCCGGCACACGGGAGTTACATAATCTCATAGTCAGAGGAACATGTATAAGTCATGAAGAAAGCAAATAGCAACATACTAAACAATCGGGTGCTAAGCTAATGGAATGGGTCATGTCAATCAGATCATTCAACTAATGATGTGATCTCGTTAATCAAATGACAACTCTTTGTCCATGGTTAGGAAACATAACCATCTTTGATTAATGAGCTAGTCAAGTAGAGGCATACTAGTGACACTTTGTTTGTCTATGTATTCACACATGTATTATGTTTCCGGTTAGTACAATTCTAGCATGAATAATAAACATTTATCATGATATAAGGAAATAAATAATATCTTTATTATTGCCTCTAGGGCATATTTCCTTCAAAAAATGGTGCACATTTTTCTAGGACATCTTAAGGTCATTGGCTTAATCCATATAGTATTTGCATTTGGGCATTTAAATGCTCAAATAATTCTGGAAATAAGTGTGGGCTGTTAGGAATAATCCCAACAGAGCCCACAATTATTTTCAGGATTTCTGGAAACGTTTTAGTATTTTTAATAAAGGCCAACAGTTGCAGAAAATTAGAAAACAGAAACAAATCAGAGAAGAGAGAGAGAAAGGCGAGAGGCCACTTACCTGGCTGGCCCGGCCCATCTGGCCTGTGCCAGTCATCACCTACCTCTGCCAGTAGGCAGAGGAGGGACACCGCGATGCAGCCCCGCTCGCCACGCCACCTCCCTGCCTGCCTCCCGTCGCCCGCGCCAGCGCGACGCCTCGAAGCGCCTCTGCGGCACCGCCCCGACACCGTGGACACCTCACACGCGCCCCCTGCTCTCTCCCTTGCTGTCTCCCACGATGGCCGACGCTGCCGTAGCCGCACCGTCACCATAGTTGTGCTCTCTGTCGTCTCCATGCCACGCCACCATGTCCAGGAGCTCCGCCGCCCTCCTCTCCGTTGAGCAGATCGAGCCCCGAGCGCTCGCTCGCCCTGGAGTTACCGCCTCGTCCTCGTCTTCGCTGATCGCCGTCGGAGATCGCTTTCGCCGTCACCACTGCTCCAGCTCATCCCCGACCTCGCCGTTCAGATCGTCGCAACCGCTGTGAGCTCAGCTACATTCCCATCCCCTCCGTTCTCGCTGTCATCCCCTGCATCGACTGCACAAAGCTCACCCGCACGCGCCGCCGCCCGCGTCGTCGCCGGTCATGCTCCAGTGACCATATGGTCCCGGGCTTGTGTCCAACGCACTCCCCGCATCGCGTAAGAGCCGTAGATGCTAGCGCCGCCCCGCCTAGGCCACTGCAGCAACGAGACCGAGCTCACCCGAGCTTCGGCGACCGCCAAGGTCATCGCTGGCGTCGTTCTCGGCCTCCCCGAGCTCCACTACCACCACCAAATGACGCGGCTCGCTTCCAGCTCCCCGTAGATGGTCTCGGCCTCCCGTTTGGTCACCGGAGACGCAAACCCGAGCCCCTCCGCCGCGTCTGTCATCGCCGGCGAGTTGACCTCATTTAACCAGGGATTTAAGGCCCCTGGGTCAATGTCAGGTGGGCCCAGAGCCCTGCTAATTTTAGTTTAGCACTAATCAACTATTAGTTAACAAAATAGGTCACTCACATGCGGGCCCAGGCCCCACTGACAGTTTAGTTAGTGTTAACTTAACCCTGTTAATTAGATGTTTCACTGACGTGTGGGTCCCAGCCATCAGGTTTGACCTGGGCTGGCGCCTTTGACTCGCTGACATCATAGTGACGTAGTGCTGACGCAATTATTTATTTTCTGGATTTATTCTTATATAGGAAATTCCAGAAAATAGCCAAAACTTCTAAAAATCATAGAAAATCAACCATAGCTCCAAATCAAACAAATTATATATGAAAAATGATCAGAAAAATTCAATATTTCCATGTGTAATGGTTTCATGCATGACAAAACACTTTAACCTTGTTGTTTGGGTGAAACAAGCTAGTACACTTATAATGCATAAGAACTTAAGCTTCCGTTTGAATCTTTGATTCAAATGGACCCATTTCAACTTGTTTCACATTGCATTAGGCAGGACACCTCATTTTGCCATGTCATAGCATGCATCATATTGTTGCATATTGCCATGTGTTGATTATACTCTATGGTGTCTTTTGTGGTAGGTTCTGCCTCCGAGGATATCTCCGAGTATCCAACTGAAGGGAAGTACCCTACTACTACTCCATCAGGCAAGCAGCCCCATTGATCATATCGATACAATCCCATGTTCTCGCTTCTACTCCCGTTTACTACATTAAGACAACAACGTTTTAAACTGCTATGTGCTGCGGTAGTTGAACCCTTATCCTCTGCATGACCTGTCATTGCCATAGTAACTAGATGAAACCCACTAGCATGTGTAGGAGTTGTTTGAGCCATTTATGTGTTTCCTACCTTGCTATGCCTGCTATGCTTAGAGTTGTGTTAGGTCTGGTTCATCTGGGCGATGGGCTAGAGTGAAATGATTATGTCGGTAATGTGAGAGATGTGTCGAACACGATTTGGTAAAGGTATCAATGAGAGGCCATGTAGGAGTACATGGTGGGTTGTTTCATTGAGGTCGTCCCTAAGAACTGAGATCTGTATGTGTGATTTAAGAATTAGCTACTACCATGCATTGAGATCCTTAATTGACCCTCTCGGCTTCTTAATAACCCTAGTACTCTGTCCAGGAGTTGTAATTAGTTTCTGGTGTTTGTAGTTTATGTGTTGGCGACCGTGCGTAGCGCTGACCCTAGGGGTGGGCTATGTTGCGGTAGATACACCATGGCCGGGTATGGCATACCCCCCCGTTTGGCGTCTCGGGACCCTGTTCACATCGTTCGGGGCCGTATGTGGAAACCTCGGCCGGACTCCCTGCGGATGGAACCTGGATAGGCGATAAACCTGGACTAGAGACTTGAGTCTTTAGGTAGGTCGTGGCCAACACCCTCGTTGGGCTTCCTGTCAGATTAATTGGACACGGATACCCCGAAGGCGGTGAGACAATAAATCAAGACATCGGGGCTAGCCAAGCCCCTCAGTACGACTGCCCGGCCGCTCCTGCCGGCTCCCCGTCCGACTGCTCTACCTGGCCGGCTGCCGACTGCCTGCTGCCGACTACGCCAACCAGCCGGTTGCCGACTGCACCAACCAGCCGGCTGCCGACTGTAGCCCGACCTGACACCGACAAGACATCGATGAGACGGTCATACCGCGACGTCATCTACAGTGTATCTGTCCCTGGGCACTGTTTTATAAAGTGCCCCATGGACAAGGAGGCATGCACGTCACATACACATCTCTCATGAGCATGGTGTCCCATGCCCACTTGTCCCCCACACCACTACCTAGCTTAGGTAGTAAGCTAGCTCACGTATATATATATATATGCCACCCATCCATCCATCCACCACATGCTCACACTCACGCATGGACACACATGCCCTCACGGCCATGCATGCCATGAGATTAGCCGGCCACAAGGCACTCAAGCTACACATATATACGAGATCAGATGCCTTTGGCAGTGATCTCAGATACAGCTCCAGGAGCACTTTGTACTGCCCGATGTACACCCCACATATATACTTAGACATGCAGGAGTAGGGGTATTATCTCTTCGGCGAGCCCCGAACCTGGGTAACTAGCGCGTGCTACTCGCATACCCACTCCCAGGCCTATCAGCAGCAGTCTTACCCTCACACTAAGCCCTTGTGGCATCTGTCGACTCGCAAGCCCCCGGTGAGAATACCACGATAGTTGGCGCCCACCGTGGGGCGGTACTATGCTACCGCGCTGCTGCTGGTTTCGCAGTCCGGGCGGGACCCTTTTTTCTTCATCGCCTCGGCTGCGGCGTCGCGTCTCCTCTCCGGTAGCGCTCGGGGGCTCGACATGAACCCGCCCCGGAGCGGCCCTGAGGGGTAGCGCGTCCTCGCCGTCGGCCTCTTCGTCATCACCACCGCAACACTGGCCATCCGTCCGCGCACGCGCCGCGCCGGGCCTCGCTTCGGTCGGCCTCGTTCATCCACGCGCCACTCGCGTATGCTCCCCTCGTCGCTGCGCCTTGTTCCGGCCGGAACACACGTTCGCTCCTCCATATACTATCTATGCAAGCTAGCTAGATGTTGGTCAATAGTGGTCAAGCCATTAGCCACACCACTACACAAATACTACCTTGTACATGCCCTAGACAATGGCCATGTGATGCATGTACACCCATGGTACGCTCCTCGCTGCACACGTCGTCACCGCTCATGTCCCTGCGAGTCGACGTGCTCGTGTCCTCTGACGGGTCCGTTGCTGCCCTTGCCAGCAGCGCTGCTGCGTGCCTGTCTTCCACCCGCGCCGCCATGCCTTGCACGCCCGCAGGCCTCTGCGCTCATCACCAACCATGCGCCTAGCCCCGTGCTGCTGCCTGCGGCAGCGCTCCACCGCTCACGGCCGTCGTCGGCTCACTGCGCTGGCACTGCTCCTCGTCGTCGCTCCCGTGCCTGCCTACAGCTTCGCCCATCTCCGCACCAGCGCTGGCCCTGGTCCTCCGCCTCCCGCGCCGCTCTGCCGGGCTCCGGGGCCACTGGCCGGCTGCTCCCCTCCGCCTCGCGGTCGCCTTCGCCTGCGCCCAGCCCTCGCGTCGTCATGCTGCTCCGCGCCCGCCGGCTTCCACCGCTGCTAGGTCCAGCTCCGCCGGGCCTCTGCTTCGACCGCGCCCGGCCCTCCTCGTCGTCGGTTGGCTCCGCGCCCAGCCACGCGCTAGCGCTTGCCGGCTCTACCTCATCTCCGCCGGCTCTGGCTGCCCATGATGCGACGGCCCGAGACCTAGCTGTGCTCGGCCGGCTGCTCCGCCTCGTGTCCCGATGGCCCGGGCCCCACCCTCGCCTCATCTCGGCCTCCCCATCATCCGGATGGTGCTTCGCGGCTCCCGTGCGCCAACTCCGCCACCCCACCGCCTCGACCATAGGGGTCCTCCACCGACTGGTCGCGCATGCAGGTCCTCCGCCTCCAACCACCTACACGCCAACGCCCCGAACTCGGCCTCCCGTCGCCAGCGCTGGCGCCGCTTGGCCCCGCGTCCGGCCTCTCTGCCCCGACTACACCCCGCCGGATGCGCCAGCTCCCCGGTGTCTGGGTGGGTCCGGGCCCTCGCCTCCGTCTGCTCCGCACACAGCGCCGGCTCCGCCTCCGCTCCGGCCGGCTCCTGTGCTCGCCGGCTTCCCGCAACCCGGTTGGCCGGCTCCCGTACGCCGGCTTCCCCGGCATCTCGGACTCCTCCGTCCGTGTCGCCCTTGGCCGACTGCTGCTCCGCGCCTGCATTGCGCCACGCACCCGGACGGCCAGCTCCGCCACACACCCGGACGGCCGGCTTCGCCCCGCACCCGGCTTCCCCCTGCTACCGGTTGCTGCGCTCCAGGTCCAGCCACCTGTGCGGCCGAAGTGCCCAGAACAGAGAAAGAAATAAGAAGAGCAAGCCGGCTGAGAAAAGAAAGGATTCGACTGACCAAGTCAAAGGGCCGGCTGTTCAAGTGGCCGGGTACTATAAAAGAGAGAGAGAGAAGAAGTCGGGTCGGACAAAGAAGAAAAGAAAAAACCGTCCGAATGACTCGTCGGTCTGCTTCGCCACTCGGACGGTAAGTCGTAACCCGTGCTGCCGGCTGTGCCAAGCCGGCTGGACTGCCTCCTGCTCTGACGATACACCCAGCGGGTGCGCTGACGCATTCCCGCGAAGAAAGAGAAGACAAAGTAGTTGCCAGGAGATCCGGCCCGACTGCTCAGCAGTCGGCCTGGATCTCGGGGGCTACACCCGGCGGGTGCGCTGACGCGCCCCCGCGAAGAAGAAGACAAAGTAGTTGCCGGGAGATCCGGCCCGACTGCTCAGCAGTCGGCCCGAATCTCGAGGGCTACACCCAATGGGTGCGCTGGCGCGCCCCATGGAAGATTGCAAACAAGAAGTGTTTTGTCCAGCTGCCAGCAGCCGGCAGAAGAGAAAAGAAGAAAAAGGGCGCTACAAGATGCCTCGCCGCCTGGCCGGTCGAGCCTGATCGGCCGGGACCCCCCTTCGAGCACCCGGAGGCTCGAATGCTTCACCCAGTGGGTGCGCCGATGCGCTCCGCGAGCGCCGAGTCGCGCCGGCTGTCTTCGACGACCGCGACTACACAAAAATCAATGTGAGCTCCTCACCCGCATATTTTTTGCACCACGCAAGCATGGATAACCACGAGCGTTACTCGAGGGCTGTCTCCGCATTTTATTACAGTAGCATCACTATTCGCCCCGACGCCAGCCAGAGTTGGCCCGGGGGCTGGCCGCTTGGCCTGAGACGTTTATATGAATGCCCCCGGCGGTGTACCGGGATATGCAATGAACCAAGAGTGACATGTATGAAAGAATTATGAACGGTGGCTTTGCCACAACTACTATGTCAACTGCATGATCATGCTAAGCAATATGACAATGATGAATGTGTCATGATGAACGGAAAGATGGAAAGTTGCATGGCAATATATCTCGGAATGGCTATGGAATTGCCATAATAGGTAGGTATGGTGGCTGTTTTGAGGAAGATATAAGGAGGTTTATGTGTGAAATAGCATATCATATCACGGGGTTTGGATGCACCGGCGAAGTTTGCACCAACTCTCAATGTGAGAATGGGCAATGCACGGTACCGAAGAGGCTAGCAATGATGGAAGGGTGAGAGTGCGTATAATCCATGGACTCAACATTAGTCATAAAGAACTCACATACTTATTGCAAAAATCTACAAGTCATCAAAAACCTCGGAACTATGCGCATGCTCCTAGGGGGATAGATTGGAAGGAAAAGACCATCACTCATCCCCGACCGCCACTCATAAGGAAGACAATCAAATAACACCTCATGTTCAAATTTTTTACACAATGTTTACCATACGTGCATACTACGGGACATGCAAACTTCAACACAAGTATTTCTCAAATTCACAACTACTCAACTAGCACGACTTTGATATTATTACCTCCATATCTCAGAACAATCATCAAGCATCAAACTTCTCTTAGTATTCAAAACACTCATAAGAAAGATTTTACTAATCTTGGATACCTAGCATATTAGGATTTTAAGAAAATTACCATGCTATTTACGACTCTCAAAATAATCTAAGTGAAGCACTAGAGCAAACGACAAACTACTCCGAAAGATATAAGTGAAGATCAATGAGTAGTTAAATAATTATTTAGCTATGTGAAGACTCTCTAAAATTTAATAATTTCAGATCTTGGTATTTTATTCAAACAGCAAGCAAAACAAAATAAAATGACATCTAAGAATAACAAACATCATGTGAAGAAGCAAAAACTTAGGATCAACCGATACTAACCGATAGTTGTTCAAGAAGAAAGGTGGGATGCCAACCGGGCCATCCCCAAGCTTAGACGCTTGAGACTTCTTGAAATATTATCTTGGGGTGCCTTGGGCATCCACAAGCTTGAGCTTTTGTGTCTCCTTAATTCCTCTCATATCAAGGTCTCCCTAAATCTCAAAAGCTTCATCCACACAAAACTCAACAAGGACTCGTGAGATGAGTTAGCATAAACCATTGCAAAAACCTTATCATACTCTACTGTAGCAAATCACTAGAATTATTATTCAACATTGCATACTAAATGCCTCTGCATATTTAATAGTCCTATCCTCAAATAGAATCATTAAAGAAGCAAACATATGCAAACAAGGCAAACATAACAGCAATCTGCCTAAACAGGACAGTCTGTAAAGAATGCAGCAACATCCATACTTCCCTAGCTCCAAAAATTATGAAAGAAAATTACCACTGTAGTAAATTTATTAGATCTTAATATGCAAAAGGTTTCAACATTTTATCACAATCTGACTTTTCTAGGGAATTATTGCAACAGCGGTAAACTTTCTGTTTTCAAACAGCAACATGTATACTTGTAACATAGGCATAGTAAAGGCTATCAATGCCACTTTTATTGAAATAAAAGATGCAAACATTGTTCTAAATAAAAACATGCAAATCCTAACAAAATTAATTGATGCTCCAAGCAAAACACATATCATGTGGCGAATAAAAATATAGCTCTAAGTAAAGTTACCGATGAACGAAGACGAAAGAGGGGATGCCTTCCGGGGCATCCCCAAGCTTAGGCTTTTTGTTGTCCTTGAATCTTACCTTGGGGTTCCATGGGCATCCCCAATCTTAGGATCTTTCCACTCCTTATTCCATAGTCCATCGAATCCTTACCCAAAACTTGAAAACTTCACAACACAAAACTTAAAGTAGAAAACTCGTAAGCTCCATTAGTATAAGAAAGCAAAACACCACTTCAAGGTACTGTAATGAATTCATTATTTATTTATATTAGTGTTAAACATACTGTATTCCAACTTCTCTATGGTTTATAAACTATTTTACTAGCCATAGATTCATCAAAATAAGTAAACAACACATGAAAAACAGAATCTGTCAAAAACAGAACAGTCTGTAGTAATCTGAATCAAACGTATACTTATGGAACTCATAAAATTCTAAAATAAATTGCTGGACCTGAGTAATTTATCTATTAATCATCTTCAAAAAGAATTAAATAAATATCACTCTCCAAAAAAAATGGCAGCAATTCTCGTGAGCGCTAAAGTTTCTGTTTTTTACAGCATGATCATAAAGACTTCACCCAAGTCTTCCCAAAGGTTCTATTTGGCACAAACACTAATTAAAAGCATAAAGCCACATCTAAACAGAGGCAAGATGAATTATTTATTACTAAACAGGAGCAAAAGGCAAGGAACGAAAATAAAATTGGGTTGCCTCCCAACAAGCGCTATCGTTTAACGCCCCTAGCTAGGCATGATGATTTCAACGATGCTCACAGAAAAGATAAGAATTGAAACATAAAGTGAGCATCATGAAGAATATGACTAGCACATTTAAGTCTAACATACTTCCTATGCATAGGCATTTTGTGAGCAAATAACTTGTGGGAACAAGAATCAACTTGCATAGGAAGGTAAAACAAGCATAACTTCGAAATTTTAAGCACATAGAGAGGAAACTTGATATTATTGCATTTCCTACAAGCATATATTCCTCCCTCATAGTAATTTTCAGTAGCATCATGAATGAATTCAACAATATAACCAGCACCTAAAGCATTATTTTCATGATCTACAAGCATAGAAATTTTATTACTCTCTACATAAGCAAAATTCTTCTCATTCGGAATAGAGGGAGTATCATAAGAAACTCGAATACTAAAAATTGTTTACACATTAAAAGAGTAATGTTCAGAAAAGGGGTAACCATAATCATGACAAGTTTTATAAATATAATCACTACTTTTTATAGCATAAGTATCATCACAATAATCATCATAAGTAGTAGGCATGCTATCATCATTATAAATTTGCATATCAAAACTTGGGAGACTAAAAATATCATCTTCAGTAAACATAGTGAGGGAGTCCTGGATTAGGGGGTCTCCGGACAGCCGGACTATATCCTTTGGCTGGACTTTTAGACTATGAAGATACAAGATTGAAGACTTCGTCTCGTGTCCGGATGGGACTCTACTTGGCGTGGAAGGCAAGATAGGCAATACGGATATGTATATCTCCTCCTTTGTAGCCGACCTTGTGTAACCCTAGCCCCCTGTGGTGTCTATATAAACCGGAGGGTTTTAGTCCGTAGGACAATATACAATCATACCATAGGCTAGCTTCTAGGGTTTTGCCTCTTCAATCTCATGGTAGATCAACTCTTGTAATACTCATATCATCAAGAATAAATCAAGCAGGACATAGGGTTTTACCTCCATCAAGAGGGCCCGAACCTGGGTAAAACATCGTGTCCCCTGCTTCCTGTTACCATCCACCTTAGATGCATAGTTCAGGACCCCTACCCGAGATCCGCTAGTTTTGACACCAACATTGGTGCTTTCATTGAGAGTTCCTCTGTGTCGTCGCCGTTAGGCTTGATGGCTCCTACGATCATCGATAGCGATGCGGTTAAGGGTCAGACTTTTCTCCCCGGCAGATCTTTGTGTTCGGTGGCTTCGCACTGCGGGCCAACTCGCTTGGCCATCTGGAGTAGATCGAAAGTTACGCCCCTGGCCACCAGGTCAGGTTTGGAAGCTTAAACTACACGGCCGTTATCCGCGGAGATTTGATCTTCGATGGATCCGAGCCCCTGCCTTGTGCGCCACGCAGTCACGATGAGTACGATTTAGCTCTACCATCGGACCGTATTCAGGAGATCCAACCGTAAGCCGCTCCAACCCTCAATTCGGAGCTAGTTTCGCCATCCATGGACGGGTGGATAGACCCCGTCACAGAGGCTGTACCGTCTGCGGCGATCGAGCCGAATATCGACCTTACCCTTCATGAGAGCTATGTTGCCAAAGTACCAGATCCTTCTCCGGCCACGGACTCCGAACCGCCTGCGCCCGTTCCTATCGAATCCGATTGGGCACCGATCATGGAGTTTACCTTCGTGGATATTTTTTAGCACTCGCCCTTCGGCGACATACTGAACTCATTAAGGTCTCTTTCCTTGTCAGGAGGATCCTGGCCGAACTACGTCTGGCGGGATTCGGATGCGGACGACGAAGAATTTCGCCGCCCACCCACCACCCATTTAGTAGCCATTGTTGATGACTTAACCGACATGCTCGACTTCGATTCCGAAGACATCGATGGTATAGACGATGATGCGGGAGGTGAAGAGGAACCACTGCCCACAGGGCACTGGACGCCCATTTCATCACATGACGTATACATGGTAGACACACCCAAAGAAAATAGCGACGAGGAATGGAAGACGCAGCAAAGGGTGGTTCCCTCGAGCAGCAATCAAAGCGGCGGCGTAAATGCCGCTCCAAATCCTTCCTCGGCAAAAATAACGATCACATAGACCCAGCGTTAGAGCAAGGTGAATCATTACCCGACCACGCCAACACGGAAAATCAAGCCGAACAACCCAACCTCGTCGAAGATAACAGTAAGGACGACATCACACCGGACAGGCGCCAGGAGCAACATAATGGCCACCGTTGGGGATATCACTACTGGGCGTAAACCGGCCTAGCTGGGCCGGGTTAACTTCGTCAGTAGTTAACTATGTTAAAGCCCAAGAAGGCAGATGAGGGCTCAAGGCCCATAGTCGGTTCAAGGCCTGTAGCTGTAAACCGGCTTTGGTATGTAACTTGTATTGTAAGTTAGGAATAAGTAGAGACCAAACCGGACACATCTATGAGCCGGTATTGGGACTCTGTGAACCGACAGGCGTCACCCATGTATATAAGGGGACGACCCGGCGGCGGTTCAAGGACAACAGACAACAACTCGAGACTTAGGCGAAGCTTGTTTGCTCCCTAGTCATCGAAACCCCATCAATTCCATCACAACTAGACGTAGGCTTTTACCTTCATCAAAGGGGCCGAACTAGTATAAACTCTCTTGCATCCGTGTGTCCGCTTTAACCCCTTCAAGCTAACCCGTTGCGATGGCTCCACGACTAAGTCCTTTCACGAGGACATCTGCCGTGACAAAACCACGACAGTTGGCGCCCACCGTGGGGCTATCGCACGATGGTTTCAAGTTCTTGGAGGGCCACTTTGAAGGACTCGAGGGTTACGTTGTGGTCCGGATGACTAAGAGTCGTCGCGGCAAGCTCTAGATCGATGATGCAGGCTGAGGCCCCGAGGCCGGCTCAGTTGAGTACAGGTACTGGGTCCCCTTTGGTGGCATACACGTTTTCATCGGCAAGATCGGTGAACCGGGCCCTAAGCCGGACATCTGCACCGACCTCATCGAAATAGCTCAGCATGCGCGGTCCGCACGGGTTAAACCGGCCGTGAAGCATGCCCTCGTGGGAGTCATCCATGGAGGAAGTTACGAGGACGGATCGGAATCTCGCGGCGAGACCGTCGTTTATTCCGGCGACGAGTCATCAACCGAAGAAACCAAATCTCTATATCAGCTACTAGATGGCCGGATTGGGGGCTGTTCCGATGGCGACAGTATTCCGGACCCCTCTAATCTACCCAACCGAGTTGGAATATTCATGGCCGGCACACAAGCGGCGCTTCATTCTTCGACCGCTGCGCCAATAACCTCCGGTTCAGTAGCGACGACGGCTGCCGGGGCAGGAAGCTCTGTACGCCCACCGGCTCAAGTTCTATCAGATCTATTTGATGCATTGGCTGTGCTTATGGCAGAAGCTAACCCGGCGGATCAGGACGTCCACAACGCAGAGATTGCAAAGGTGAAGGAACAGATCACCCAGGCCAAGGCGGACCTGGCAGCTGAGAATGCCAGGATGACCGCAGAGCGGGCCGCTTTAGACGCACGAGCCTACAGGCTCATGTTGGACCAGAACGCATCGCATGAAGTCATGAAGAGGAAGTAACGATCCCGTCTGCCTTCGGTTTTCGAGGCCAGAGACCTTTTCAACACCCCAGGAGCAGGAACCAGTGAACTGCTGGAGGTAAATCGGGCGGAAGCTCCTGGGACCGGCGCGCCGGTTCAGCCCCGTCTGATGGATCTGCCTTGTCAAAACACTGTTATACCTCAGGCTGTTTCAACACCTTCGGGTCACTACTCCAACCCGATGGACAATCTCGTTGCCGCTGCTGCACGACGGGAGGCCATTCCAATTGAAGGTGACTCACCGCAGGTGGTAGAGACGCGACGGGTCAAGGAGTTTCTTAGGACGGCTTTGGTCCAATAGGAAGCATACTTGTACAGCCGCGACCGGATCCACTCGAACCCTCATCCAAGCCGGAGCTATAGCAGGCGTATGGATGAACCGGCCGTGTCAAGTAATGAATGACAGGGAGTACCCCGCGGCAACAACCCGGCGGGTGGTTCTGATAACGCTCAGGAAGTGGTGGACCAGGCCCGAGCACGCAGGGAGGCCGAGTTAGCCACACAGTATCAGGCTCGGCAGCTTACGCCGGTTCATCCAACTATCTCGGTCAAACCTGGTGTTACTTCTAGTTCTGTGGGGGTGCCTTGCCTTGTCCCCGCTTTACGCAATGTGTTCCTGCCCAAGGATTTCAAGGGCCCTCGCAAGGTACCAAATTACACGGTGGATCAACCCCCAGACACATGGGTGGAGAGCTATGAGATGGCCATGGAGATGCTTGATGTGGATGATGCGGCATGTGCGAAGTACTTCACCATGATGCTTGAAGGAACGGCCCGCACTTGGTTAAAAAGCTTACTGGCCAATTCTATCAGTTCATGGGCCCAATTACGAGCCCAGTTTATCAGTAACTTCAAGGATACATGTAAGCAGCCCATGTAGATAGTGGACTTAGCTGCCTATGTCCAGGAGGAAGGAGAATCGACGACTCATTGGGTGCCGGGTCTCGCAGGTTCTGCATTCATCAGACCGCATCAACGCTGACACCGCGGTTATAATCCTAGAAGGCAATTGCCGGTTTGGGCCCCTAAAGCTGAAGTTAGGACGGATGAAGCGCCATTGCACTGACATGGGGACCCTCATGGCTGCCTTGGTAAAGTATGCTGATTCTGATAGTACCAAGGATCCCAAGTCTGATGATGACAAGACAGGGAAGGGAAAGAAGAACAACAACTCTAAAGGTCAGCAGCACCACTCGGCAGGTAACGGTAGCGGAGGCAAGTGTAAAGCGGATGGTGACATGGACTTCGTGGCTAATACCAACGTGCAGGACAAGAGTCAGCGACGCAAGGGTAAACCGCCAAATCGCGGTGGAGCGCCTAACCCTAACCCGGACTACTTAAATTATCTATTGAACCAGCCCTGTCCAAAGCATGGGACGAAGCAGGTGCCAGCAAACCACCTTTGGAAGGATTGCTTCATTTTGCAGGAGTTCTAGAATTCTAATGCGTTCAGGATCCGGGCTGGGTTACGGTGGAGGAAATTCCGGTTCAGGATTTAATGGTAATCCGGGCGGACATAACAATCAAAATAATCAGAACAACTAGGGTGGTTACAACCAGCAGCAGCAACAGTCGGGTTACCAGAGCAACCCAAAGCAGTTGAATAGTGGGCAGTACCATGTCTTCACCACTAGCCTGGACAAGCGAGACCAGAAGGTTCAGAGGCGGGCAGTCAACTCTGTTGAACCGAACGTGCCCCATTATCTACGCTGGTCTGAACAGCAAATCATATGGAGCAGAGAGGATCACCCTCCCCAGGTTGATAATCCAGGTCAGTTGGCTCTAGTGGTGGCGCCTCAGGTGGGAGGTTACAAGTTCACCAAGGTGCTCATGGATGGAGGGAGCAGCATTAATATCTTGTACTATGAGACCTTCCATCGTATGGGACTAACAGATAAAAATCTCAAACCGTCCAATATGGTGTTCCATGGTGTGGTACCTGGCAAGTCAGCATATCCTATTGGTAAGATAGCTCTAGAAGTGGCCTTCGGAGATGATTACGATTCCAGGTTGGAAACATTGATGTTTGAAGTGGTGAAAATCCAAAGTCCATATCACGCCCTATTTGGGCGACCGACCTACGCCAAGTTTATGGCACGGCCCTGTTATGTGTATTTGCAGCTCAAGATGCCGGGTCACAAGGGGACAATAACGGTTCACGGAAGCCGTAAAATCGCTTTGGAGTGCGAGGAAGGAGATGTGGCCTATGCAGAGTCGGTTTGTGCCACCGACGAGCTGAAGTATTATAAGGGCAATGTTGATCCGGCGGACATGACTCCATTAAAGAAGCCAACAACGGAGCATGATCCGGCCCTGAAGTTCAAATCGGCAGCTGAAACTAAGCTTGTTGACTTTGTGCCTGGCGATTCGTCCAAGCAATTCAGCATCAGTGCCAACTTGGATCCGAAATAGGAAAGCGCGCTCATCAAGTTCATCCGTGAGAATCAGGACATTTTTGCATGGAAGCCCTCTGACATGCCAGGTGTACCGAGGCAACTCGCTGAGCACACCCTTAATGTGGATCCTAAATACAAACCGGTGAAACAGTTCCTCCGCCGGTTTAACGAAGAAATACGCAAGGCGTTTGGAGAGGAGGTAGCCAAGCTCTTAGCAGCTGGCATTATTATTGAAGTTTTCCACCCTGAGTGGCTTGCCAATCCGGTGCTAGTCCTTAAGAAAAACGGCACCTGGCGCATGTGTGTGGATTACACGGATCTTAATAAGGCTTGTCCAGCAGATCCTTTTGCCCTCCCCCGTATTGATCAAATTATTGATGCTACGGTGGGTTGTGAGCGTTTGAGTTTTTTGGATGCATATTCTGGCTATCATCAGATCAAAATTGCAGTTAAGGACCAGGAGAAGACGGCATTCATAACTCCCTTTGGAGCCTTCTGCTATGTGTCTATGCCCTTTGGGCTCAAGAGTGCCCAGGCAACTTTTCAACGGTGTGTACAAAATTGTCTTCACAAGCAGATTGGCCGTAATGTACATGCTTACGTGGATGATATCGTGGTTAAATCAAGGGAGAAGGAGACTCTGGTTGATGACTTGAAGGAAACCTTTGATAACCTGAGGATGTACAAGATGATGCTTAATCCGGCCAAGTGTGTCTTTGGTGTACCGGCAGGCAAGTTATTGGGTTTTCTGGTGTCTAACAGGGGAATCGAGGCTAATCCGGAGAAGATCACAGCCATCACCTCCCTGGCTAAACCGAAGTGTATCAATGATGTTCAACGCCTGGCTGGCCGGATTGCTGCGTTAAGCCGGTTTATCAGCCGCCTTGGTGAGAAGGCAATCCCTTTGTATCAAATGTTGAAGAGGACGGACCAATTCGTCTAGAGTTCTGCTGCTGATAAAGCATTTGAGGACTTAAAGCGGGAATTGGCCAATCCGCCTGTGCTCGCCGCTCCGATTGACAAGGAGCCGTTGTTGCTATATGTTGCTGCTAATGCTCGTGCGGTCAGTGTGGCTATTGTGGTGGAGCGAAAAGAGGCGGGTAAGGAGCATCCGGTTCAACGTCTGGTCTATTATATCAGCAAGGTACTCATTGAGTCCAAGCAAAGGTATCCGCATTGGCAAAAGCTGGTATACAGAGTTTTTATGGCAAGCCAGAAGCTTAAGCAATACTTCCAAGGGCACCCCATTACGGTGGTCAGTTCTGCTCCCTTGGGGGATATCATCCAGAACCGGGAAGCGACTGGCCAGATTGCCATCAACACTGCCAGTATACTCGCACATCAAACCAGAGCGCTGACTAAGGGGCAGTATGCTCCACGATATCCAACAGCGAGCGAGATCGACTCCTGTTAAACCATTGGCCATGAAGGCACTGAGCTTGGACAGTTGAGGAGCGTATTTGCTTCTCTCCTTGGAAGTCAACCTTTGTGGAAAGGGGTGTGTATTGGTAAGCCGCTCCGGACGAAAGCCAGGCAAAGGATTTTCACCAGCAGGGGAGGTGTCTTTGCAATAGAACCATGTTTGGTTCCACTCTTTGGGGTGGCTGTGCAGTTTGGCGTGAGGGTATGTGACCTCTTTCCTTTTCTGAATCGCCACACCACCCAATTCCGTATTGGAACCGTCAGTAAACTCAGTACGACGGTTTAGATGGAAACAGTCTCTGAACAACTCAACTGTGGGCTCCTCTTGAAAGAACACCTCAGAGAGCACTTGGAAGTGACACATGTTTTTAACAGAGCTGGGGCCAGTGTCTTGTGGGCGGAGTTGAAAATTGGCTAAAACGTCCCGGTAAAATTTAGAACCGGGCGGCTTAAAGCCCCGGGCTAATTGATCTACGAAAACGACGACCTCTCCTTCTTGAGGTGTGGGAGGGCATTCTTTGCCAGGGACCCTCCAATGGATGGTGTTTTTGCTGCCTAAAGCGCCAATCAGGACTAAATTGTTCAGTTGAGTTTCTGTGACGCGAGAAGGAACCCAGTTGCACTCATATACTTGCTTGGCCATGATGAAATCTACAAGATAGGTGATTCCGGTTCAAGAATGCATTGAAGTACACTGGTATGTACAATGTTAAACCGGAGACAGCTCTATCTAAACCGGAGTTTTATGAAGCAACGGCGTCTGGCGGTTCAACAAGGGGACTAATGGTATATACCGGTTTGGCAATTTTTCTACAAAGTTAAACCGCCGGATCTAAGCATTGAAATAGTTGAGATTGCGGATGGGTAAGTGTACAAAAACAGATTTCACAAGATTTCTCTACGGCGACGGATCTGAAGCAAGTTCAAAAAAGAAGGTAAATATTCAAGGTTCAAAAAAGAACAGTACCGAATCAATGGGCAGAGATACAGGTAGATCTATGGTCTTGAGGCATGTAAGTGAAGGAGGATGCTAAAAACTACCGCTACATAGAGCAAAGGTTCACAGGTTCATCTAAGATCTATCATACGAGTACGAAGCAGACGATGAACACTGAAGAACTTGGAAACCCTAGAACGGATCTACGGAGGAAAAGGTGAAGAACTCACCGGAGCCGAGGAAGAAACAGAAGGTCACCGCGATGCTCTGGTACAATCAGGGTGATGCAGCGGCCAAGGTTGGAGCAGAGGTCGTTGACGGCGGCGGAGCTCCGATGTTGGACGACGCGGGGAAGACGAAGCAGAAGGGCATGAAGGGGAAAAAGAAATGACCCTTCGGTCCTATTTATAAGGCAAGGGACATGTGTCAGGCGCGAAAATCAAGGGACCGTGGGTTTGGAAATGAAGCTGTCACCTCAATTCTCGCAGGCCTATTAAACAAAAAAAGGTATCATGGATAAGGTTCTTTATAACAGGTGACGTCACGCCGGTTTACAACGACCAGAGAAGATGACTTCACGGCGGTTCAACAAACTACAAGAAGATGTTGAAGATGAAGATTTTTGCTAAGGATTGACATGAACCTGTTCAAATCAATATGGGGCCTAATGTTGGGGATATCACTACTGGGTGTAAACCGGCCTATGTGGGCCGGGTTAACTTCGTCAGTAGTTAACTATGTTAAAGCCCAAGAAGGCAGATGAGGGCTCAAGGCCCATAGTCGGTTCAAGGCCTGTAGCCGTAAACCAGCGTTGGTATGTAACTTGTATTGTAAGTTAGGAATAAGTAGAGACAAAACCGGAGACATCTATGAGCCGGTATTGGGACTCTGTGAACCGACGGGCGTCACCCGTGTATATAAGGGGACGACTCGGCGGCCATTCAAGGACAACAGACAACAACTCGAGACTTAGGCGAAGCTTGTTTGCTCCCTAGTCATCGAAACCCCATCAATTCCATCACAACTAGACGTAGGCTTTTACCTTCATCGAAGGGGCCGCACTAGTATAAACTCTCTTGCGTCCCTGTGTCCGCTTTAACCCCTTCATGCTAACCCGTTGCGATGGCTCCATGACTAAGTCCTTTCACGAGGACATCTGCCGTGACAAAACAACAACACCCACCAAAGGCTTGTTGACACAACGAGGAGCCTGAAAAAACAGAAGCAAAGGCTCAAGGCTGCACAAGACACACTCAAAATCAAATGGAGTGAAGTACTCAACACAGCAGCGAAGTACGGCTGTAATCGCCACACCAAGAGCTATCCGAAGCGAAAGTTGCTACCTGAATTCGATGAGGAGGCCTTAGATCCTCCACAATTAAAAAATAAAATGGCCATCCGGTCCGATAGACGACCTCATAGCCAACATAAAGCGGCAATCAATGCTTCACATAAACCAGTACGCGATCCACGTAAGGGCTCGCATCAAAAGGACGGCGCAACCAGATCCATCTATGGACCACGCAGGCGTGCTCCAACATACAATGCGACACAACAAACATTCGAATACCACGGTACACCCAAATACAGGGCTGCCGCACACCCACTATGTTTCACCGATGAGGTGCTGGATCATGAATTTCCAGAGGGATTCAAACCCGTAAACATAGAGGCGTACGACTGAACAACAGACCCTAGGGTCTGGATTGAGGATCACATCCTCCATATCCATATGGCTCGAGGAGATGATCTCCACGCCATAAAATACTTACCCCTCAAGCTCAAATGGGCAGCTCGGCACTGGCTTAAAAGCCTCCCCGAAAACTCCATCGGAAGCTGGGAAGAGCTCGAAGACGCCTTTCGGGCAAATTTTCAAGGGACATATGTCCGACCACCGGATGCAGACGATTTAAGTCATATAACTCAGCAGCCCGGTGAGTTAGCCCAAAAGCTTTGGAACAGGTTCCTCACTAAAAAGAACCAAATAGTCGACTGTCCAGACGCTGAAGCCTTTGCAGCTTTTAAACATAGCATCCGAGACAAATGGCTTGCCAGACACCTCGGTGAAGAAAACCTGAGAACAATGGCAGCATTAACAAGCCTCATGACCCGTTTTTGCGCGGGCGAGGACAGCTGGTTAGCCGGATGCAGCACCAGGGACCCAAGTACCTCCGAAGTCAGGGATGGAAACGGGAAATCACAACGCAGCAAGAACAAGCACCGAAATAAAGAAGACAGCCCGAAGAGCACGGCGGTAAACGCCGGATTTAGAAGCTCTCGGCCAAGCCAGCAGAAGTCGCCCTCCAAAGGCAACAGAGATGAACTGTCCAGCCTAAACAAAATTCTGGATCAAATATCTCAGATCCATAGCACCCCAGATAAACCTGCAAATCACACCCATAGAGAATGTTGGGTCTTCAAACAGTTCGGCAAGCTCAACGCCGAACACAAGGGGCAAGATACACAAGTGAAGACGAGGATGAGCCTCGCAATCAAAGCACAGGGGAACAGAAGAAATTCCCACCAGAAGTCAAAACAGTCAACGCGTTACACGTGATAAAAGGGAGAAACAAAGCGGCACCCTTTGAGGAACACGCCCCAGGGCCTATCACCGCGGAGCTCCGCCATTGGTCGTCCCAACCGATCACCTTCGACCATCGGGATTACTCAGCAAGTATCCGGCCTGCAGGATGGGCTGCCTTGGTATTAGATCCAATAATTGACGAATACCACTTCAGCCGAGTCCTGATGGATGGCGGCAACAGTTTAAATCTGATATATCAGGACACAGTCCGCAAAATGGGGATAGACCCAACAAAAAATTTCCACAGCAATGGTACCTTTAAATGAGTAACGCTAGGCCCGATGGCTCACTGCAGTTGCTCCCTACTACTAGAGGTTATATTCGGCTCCCCCGACAACTTCCGCAGTGAAAATTTAACCTTCCACGTCGCTCCATTCCGAAGTGGCTATCAAGCACTACTCGGACGCGAGGCTTTCGCTCGCTTTAACGCAATACCGCATTACGCTTCCCTCAAGCTCAAGATGCCCAGTCCACGTGGCATCATTACAGTAAATGGAAATATTGAGCGCTCCTTGTGCGCTGAAGACGGTGCGGCCGCCTTGGCCGCCGCACACTAAACAGCCTCACCAACTCAAGCATTTGACAGGTTATTAAGACCACGGACACGGCTAGACGAGTCCGGCTCAGCTATATGTAATTAATACATGTTTGATGGCTATACCACTATTACAATACAAGGGGTTCAACGCGCGCGCAAAAGTGGCAATAAGGCTCACCTTCACTCATATTCAACTATATATTGTTTATTTAGTATAACTTAACTTTTGCATGACAACTTTTCAATTAAGTTCCTCTCTTTTTCAGATGACCATCGTGCTACACCCGTCCAGAATATGGCACAACGGAGACACAGGCGCAGACGTGCAGCAGGGACCCGGTTCAAGAATTCTTTGTAGATTAAGACCCTGTGTAAACCTTTTTTACTGTCTCTTGTTGATTTACATCCCTCGGTTTCTCAGTACAACCGAGAAGGATGCGGACGTCTTGGCATGTGGCCCTGCCAGAATAATGCACGTACCTGGACACCAGGGGCTTATTACAAAGGGTACTGTTTAGACCCGGTTTACACCATGAAGACCGAATACCTTAGGGAGTGTTCGGCATCGTGAGTTTGGCCGTATATGCATCAGCTCCGAATCATGTCTTTGGTCAAATGTTGGGTTTGCCCGGCTCCTGTGTTTTGCTGTCTTACGTTCCGCTCTATCGGCTAAGCCGGCACCAGGAGAACTACAGCGATTGTGCCCTGGTTCATCCGAACGAGCACCTCAGTAGAGAAAGCCGAAAACTGACAGTCATGATATAGCATGAGACTGGTCAATCACTCGATGACCTATCGGAATCTTCAGGATTCCCCCGCATTAACGAAGGGCCGTTTCCCGGCCAGGCATGTACACACCCCGAACCCGGGCGAGTGCGGAGCAACCAGGGGCTATATAGTAGCCCCACTATCAAACTCCTATGGCTAAGTGAAAGTGTTAAAGCATTATAGTCTGGTTGCCTAGTTCGCTGCGCTATCACCTCCTTACTAGGACCAAGACGTTGGATTAAGTGTGAACTAGCAGGTTCACCCGCGCATTTGCGCGGCTAGATTTAATATTGCCTCCACTATTTCACATACATGTAAATTATATTTTGGTTGGTAATTAAATATTTTATCTTCTAATAAAAATCTTTAATCCAAGCAAATTCTTTACATGCGGAGGAAATTTATCATTTATTATAAATGATCGAATTTCGAAAAATAATTGAAGTTTGAATGGATCAATGAACTATTTACCATTACAAACGTAGGTCGCCTTTTTGTTATGACTAATGCTTTCATATAGTTCGGTCAGTTAAATGCACATTGTTTGTCAAATACAAATGTTGCATTACTTATGGTAGATACTGCCTTGAGATCAAATACCCACTTACGTATCTATTTCTAATTCTAATGTTTAGTATATTGTAGTCATTTTGCAACTATATTATTACTTAAAAAGTTGGTTGTGTAGTAGTTATTTCTTACCAATTATTTATAGGTTGTGGAGTAAACTCATGAGAATCTATATTCATCGTCAAAGATCACATGTCTTTGTTTCCCTTCATTGCTTCGCTCTTGGGTCCTGAGACATCCGACGGCTAGATTTATTATTGCCTCCACTATTTCACATACATGTAAATTATATTTTGGTTGGTAATTAAATATGTTATCTCCTAATAAAAATCTTTAATCCAAGCAAATTCTTTACATGCGGAGGAAATTTATCATTTATTAAAAATGATGGAATTTCAAAAAATAATTGATGTTTGAATGGATCAATGAACTATTTACCATTACAAACGTAGGTCGCCTTTTTTATGACTAATGCTTTCAAATAGTTCGGTCAGTTAAATGCACATTGTTTGTCAAATACAAATGTTGCATTACTTATGGTAGATACTGCCTTGAGATCAAATACCCACTTACGTATCTATTTTTAATTCTAATGTTTAGTATATTGTAGTCATTTTGCAACTATATTATTACTTAAAAAGTTGGTTGTGTAGTTGTTATTTCTTACCAATCATTTATAGGTTGTGGAGTAAACTCATGAGAATCTGTATTCATCATCAAAGATCACATGTGTTTGTTTCCCTTCAGTGCTGCACTCTTGGGTCCTAAGCCATCCGATAGTATCTATAGCTTGTTTGACTAAAATAAATTTCATAGACTTTGTAAGGATTTCCCTGCCTTTTTCGTTCAATGATTGCCTCATACCAGGAGCTCCTAAGTTTCAATGTTCTCTTTTTCTTTCCAACCAAACTCCTATGGAGAGGAATTATGTTGCATATGAGATCGGGTGGGCCTTTATAGCTTGACTATGTTGGTGGACTTGGCTACACTCGGTGATGGATCACAATGTTAATTTGGCCTACCTATAAATCAAATAAATTGCATGCTTCCCATTTTGCGACACTTTTTATATGTTGTGATGTTCAGCTTGCACAATGTGTTCTCTGTTAGAACTCAAAGTGTTGGGTACTTTTGCATTATTATTTGTGAGACGCCTGCACATTTGCATACTTCTTTGTTTTCCTTGAAAAATTGTACTGTGTTGTGACTAACAAAAATATAATTGTCATAATTTTGAAGTATGGGAATGTTACTGATTAATTTTCAGGTGAGGTCGGCCCGCATGGCAGTTTCATTTTTTTGGCAATGGGCAGTTTCATTTGCGGGCTACTCATATCCGTGGATAGAGCACGTAATTGTTTGCTTGAGCCCAATCAAATGCCTATCTACATATCTTTTATGTACCACTCAAAAAAATATCTTATATGTTAACCACTATAATATGGGTCGGCTGTATTTACCTCTATATCTTAACCTTATAGTGCAGAAATGTCTAGGAAAAAACTCAAAGGAATATAATCCTAAAAACATACTATGAAATTATTTTGAATCAAAGTGTGGTTTTTGAAAAATACTATGAAATTCTTCCAAACCAAAGAGTGATTCCTAAAATGGTTCAAGTTAGTTCATCTAATTGGTGTTGTCCTATGAAGCAAAGAAAATAGGATTAGTTATATGATCGGTAGCATCATCTACCAAAAGACTTAATCTAGCAACTATAATTGTAATTCAGAATTATTGATTTGTTCTTGTGCAAAATACACCGGAACAAATGTAAAAGAAATAAATGAATAACCACGAAGAGTGAAATGGGTAATATCATATACGTGGATATATTTGGCACAACTTCACATAACATCAAAAAAAGAAAACATGTCACGGTAATTTACTCTAGGCTCGACATGCACCAGCGTGCTCGTGTGTTTTAATTTTTAAACATGTTGAGGCCGGCCACGTGCACTGATCATATCAACTTTGTGTCGTTTCCTGACTGCATATGTCTGCTTGGGAAGTTGATACAGTGAACCGCGCTTGGTTGGGTTGAGATACATTGCGATTGCTTGCTTCCCCTTTGCTTGTCATTGCCGTCGGCATCAGGCCATTAAGCACTCCCATATGCATGACACGATACATAATATTTCCAGGAACCTGGCTGAGGGGCACTGCTCTTAGTTTGGTAGATATGGTCTGCAGGTGATTTACATGGGGTTACCTAGTCTTAATATTTCTCTTTTTTTGTAAATATGTTTCTCTCTGAGATTAAGAAACTATCTCTAACCAATTATTTCATTTTAGATACATATAATACGATGATTGGTTAGTAGGTGACATCAGCTATGATGTCATTCCATGCATCAATTGATATGGGCATGTACTCCTGTATTTGTCGACCATCCGGTGTAAATACGGCAATAACACATGTTCTGGACGCACAGTTTTAAATTTCCTCCAATACAATCAGAACCCATCATACAAATATGGTATATATTACTAATAGTACTAATTGACCTTCCGTATGATCAAATATGATTTTTTTATTAAATTTCGGATCATCACAATTTTTCCTAACAATTCATTTCCTCTACGTATGCTGTAGAGGTAACTTTCATCCACTTAAATATCTTGGAAAGAATATTTTGTTTTGCTATGTTCAAATGAAATAACTGATACCAATTCAATTTTATTTGGCTGTATGTATGTGCCAAGCAGAAAACAAATTCTACATGTATTCAACTTAGAGTGGTTGATGCCCTTAAAATAGGCTTCATGCGGACGTCATCCTCAGGCATGCATGCACCGATGAGGTTTATTCATCAAAAAATGCGGACCAAATTTAACATCCATTCAGTCAGGTTTATACAAAGAAAACAATCAAAGCAATGTGCTTTATTCATCAAAAAATGCCACTAATCACAGCACTGTAGTTAGAGATTGTCAAACCATTATCTGAAAAAATGACACTATAAAATTTTAAAACAAAATTACATCTACCCTTCGTCTTTGCTAGCCCTTTTCTTTTCCTATTCGTCATCTCCTTCTGGCCGCCGGCCTCACGCGAGCAGCACGCTCCTGCTGACCGCCGGCAATGCGAATACGCGACCATGTCCACGTGAACTTTGTTGGTCGTTGGCCTCACATGCGCGCTCGATGCTACTACTGGCTGCCGCGAACGTGCGCCGCTCCTGTAGGGTTCATGCCCAGGGAGTATGGCACGGCGTGGATGAACGTAAGACTTTCTTTTTTGAGGCAAAGGATGAACATAGGACTTTTTTCTAGGTGTGGATGAGCGTAGGACTGGACGACTGGGATCTATGCTGGTGCTGGGCCTGCTAGAGTGGTGGTTGCTACGGCCCAGGTGGATGCCAAGTTCCCTCACGGCCCAAAAAAGTCTCACGGTGATTTCTGAGCGGTTTGATTTTTTAGCGATCGTGTTTCTTGTCCTATTACAATTCAAACGTGATGGCATTGTAAGTTGTTTGTTTTCTTATCCTACACCGGATCGTGGTTGCACTTTCCTTCATAGACGACATACGTGACATAGATCATAGGTGCAAAACAATGCATGTATGTGCTACTTGTATGTAACGTTCACATCCTTAAATCTTAACCGTCCATATATAAAATTAATGGTTAAGATAATTTAATCTATGTGGACAAACGTGATGGCTTGTTTGACTTATGTTTTAATTATATAATAGATACGCGTCTTCTGCGAACACCCCTGCATTGTATGCGTGGGGGATGAAGCCGATGACTGCAATCTTTTAGTTTATATACATAAACGACCGCATAGGAGGCATCACAATACTTTCGGGCAAAAGTATAAACACAGCCTTGATAAATTTAATAAAACATTGTTTTTATAATGGGAATACATGTCACTCAAACATAATATTCTTCGAGCACTGGGCCTCTATAAAACGAGCACCCTCAAGAACTTTCTTCAAAATAGTGCTCGGCAGCTACTTGGCCTATGGCCGAACCCTGCGCCGCGACAGTGGTAGCACCCATCTCCGCCCAGTATGCTTTGACACGGGCAAGGGCCATCCGCGAGACTTCTATGCATGCCGATCTCTTCATCGCATTGATGTGCGGCACCGCACCAAGGAACTGCCGCACCAGGCTAAAATAAGTGTTCGCCTTTGGCCTTTCCGGCCACAGCTGATCCACGACAGACCTCATGACGAGTCCGGACAACCTATTGAGTTCGGCCCATTCGGCTAGCTAGTCGGTCAATGGAAGCGGGCGCTCTGGAATGTTAAACTGCGCCCAGAACAGCTTGTCCAGTTAATGATATGTTTGATATCGGAAGTATTCGGCCGCAGCGACAGCGCTCGTCGCCAAGTCCAGATATGCGTCCGCCGAACTCCACAGCCGATTCAGAGGGGCATACTACGGATCTCCGAACTTCCTCCTCAGCAAAAAGGGCTTCCCAGCCACAATGTCACAGGCTTCACGCAACTCCTCCTTCTTCGCTCTCATGGCAGAACGGGTGTCTTTGGTCACCATCGTGGTCTTTTCAAGGTCCGTCACCTTTGCTTGGATTTCTTCCTCAAGGAACTGGCAACGGTCGGCAGTGTCTTTTAACTTTACAGCCATCTTGGCCATTTTCTATAAGCTCTTGCAATGCGCGGCCTTCTCGGCTCTTAACTTATTGGCCGCCTTCAAAGCAGCCGCATTACTACTCCTTGCTTGTTCTTTGGCTCGGGCAAGTTCCGCCCGAAGGGTCTCCACGGTGGCAGCTCCATCTGCAGTCACAACATATTAAAGATACTGGCATCACGCTGCTCTTACTATGTGACATTCACCAAAAAATATCACTTACCTTGTGCCTCGTCAAGCCGCTTGTTAACAAGCTCGATGTCGGCATCCGCCGCATCCAGTTGCCGCTTTCGTTTGGCAAACACATGAGTCCGTTAGTAGACTCATAAAGGCGTCATGCAACCCGCTTTCGGCGGACAAAATCCTGTCCATCATCGTACCCATCAATGCACGGTGTTCTTCCGAGATGGTCGCTCGCTTCAGCAGATCCCTCAGTATGTCCGACTGCATACCAGACGGCGCCAGACTCTTTTGTCTGCCCTCTTCAAGAGCCGGATGCTGGGGACTTCGGGTGACTATAGGATTATCTTCTGGCCTCACCGGATCCGGAGAGGCCCTCCGTGACGACACTTCAAGGTCGCCCGCTTCTTGAGCGGGGGAGTCCAGGGGAGGCGTTTCGCTCTCCATCATCTCTGGAAGAAGGTCCTCTGAAGACGAGCTCTGTTGAGAAGGGCTAAGATCCGAAATGCAAGATAAACGCTTCAGTTATTTACCTCGAAAGTAAGGTAGAACATCTCTACTATTAAGTAGATTTTGATCACTTACGACTCGTTAGAGGGCTGATCCCCGCACGAACTTTGTGCGGCAAGAGCACCCTCCGAGACGGGACCCTCTGGTGGAGATTTCTTCCCCCGTTTGGAAACCTTGGTTTCCGGATCATCAGAGGTAGTCCTCTTCCTCCCTCGGGGCAAGGGAATGTCAGATTCCTTCCCTTGGCTATCCTCCCTCACGGAGGCGCCCGTTCCCTCGGTTTGAATAGGTAGCGGTGGAGGCCTGCTTTGGCCCTCTTTATTCCCCCCTTCATCTTCATTTGAGGGCACCAGGCAAGGTGCTGGCTCGAGCATCTATTCTAGCACCAGATTGTCCAAGCCTTTAGGAAGGGGAGCCGAACACCGGATCATCTTCGCCTTTGCTATCCAGTCCTGGTCAAAGAGCAATTCTTCGGAATGATGTCATGATAAAAGAAAGACAGTGTGTTCGGTTAGAGGATTACTTACTTGGGCCTCGGTGCGGTTGCTGCTCAGGCCCACGTCATCGGAGGTGTCCGAAAACTCTATCTAGGATCCGAAGAACGACTTGTACATCTCCTCATGTGTCAGGCCGAGGAAATTCTGAATAGCGCACGGTCCTTCTCAGTTGAATTCCCATAAACGGAGGGGCCGGCGTTTGCAAGGCTGAACTTGACGAACCAGCATGACTTGCACTACTATAACCAAACTAAAATCTCCCTCGAAGAGATCCCGGATGCGGCTCTGCAGTATGGGCACATCCTTGGCTAGACACCAGCTCAGCCCCCTCCTGATCCATGACATCAGTTGTGTTGGAGGGCCCGAGCGAAAGGCGGGGGGGAGCCACCCACTTGGCACTTCTGGGAGCGGTGATGTAGAACCACTCCTGAGGGAGTCCTGGATTAGGCGGTCTCCGGACAGCTGGACTATATTCTTTGGCCGGACTATTGGACTATGAAGATACAAGATTGAAGACTTCGTCTCGTGTCCGGATGGGACTCTACTTAGCGTGGAAGGCAAGCTAGGCAATACGGATATGTATATCTCCTCTTTTGTAACCGACCTTGTGTAACCCTAGCCCTGTCCGGTGTCTATATAAACTAGAGGGTTTTAGTCCGTAGGACAACACACAGTCATATCATAGGCTAGCTTCTAGGGTTTAGCCTCTCTGATCTCGTGGTAGATCTACTCTTGTACTACCCATATCATCAATATTAATCAAGCAGGACGTAGGGTTTTACCTCCATCAATAGGGCCCGAACCTGGGTAAAACTTCGTGTCCCCTGCCTCCTGTTACCATCCGCATAGACACACAGTTCGGGACCCCCTACCCGAGATCCGCTGGTTTTGACACAAACATTGGTGCTTTCAATGAGAGTTCCTCTATGTCGTCGCCGTTAGGCTTAATGGCTCCTTCTATCATCATTAGCGATGCAGTCCAGGGTGAGACTTTTCTCCCCGGACAGATTTTTGTATTCGGCGGCTTTGCACTGCGGGTCAATTCGCTTGGCCATCTGGAGCAGATTGAAAGCTACGCCCCTGGCCATCAGATCAGGTTAGGAAGCTTAAGCTACATGGCCGATATCCGCGGAGACTTGATCTTCGACGAATTTGAGCCTCTGCCTTGTGCGTCACGCGGTCATGATGAGTACGATTTAGCTCTACCATCCGACAGTGTTCAGGAGATCGCACCGGCAGCCGCTCGGACCCTCAATTCGGAGCCAGTTGTGCCGTCCATGGACGGGTGGATGGACCCCACCACGGAGGCCTTACCCCCATCGGCGACCGAGCCGAACATCAACCTTAATCTGCACGAGAGCCGTGTTGACAAACTGCCGGATCTCTCTCCGGCCACGGACTCCGAACCGCCTGTTCCCGTTCCTAGCGAATCCAATTGGGCGCCGATCATGGAGTTTACCACCGCGGATATTTTTCAGCACTCGTCCCTTGGCGACATACTGAACTCATTAAGGTCTCTCTCCTTGTCAGGAGAATCCTGGCCGACTTATGTCCAGCAGGATTGGGATGCGGATGGCGTCACAATTCACCGCCCACCCACCGCCCACTTAGTAGCCACTATCGATTAGCTAACCAACATGCTCGACTTCGACCCCGAAGACATCGACGGTATAGACAACGATGCAGGAGACGAACAGGAACCACTGCCCACAGGGCACTAGACGCCCACTTCATCACATGACGTATACATGGTGGACACACCAAAAGAAAACGACCACGAGGAACAGAAGGACGCAATGAAGGGTTGTCCCCTCGAGAAGCAGTCAAAGCGGCGGCATAAGCGCCACTCCAAATCCCGCCTCGGTAGAAACAACGATCATACAGACCCAGCGTTAGAGCAGGGTGAACCATCGCCGGACCACGGCAACCCGGAGAATCAAACCAAACAACCCGATTCTGTCAAAGATAACAGTCCGGATGACATCACACCGGACAGACACCCGGAGCAACAGAATGCCCGTCAAAGGCTCATTGCCACGGTGAGGAGTCTAAAAAAGCAGAAGCAAAGGCTCAAGGCTGCACAAGACACACTTAAAATCAGATGGAGTAAAGTCTTAATAGAACAGCGAAGTACGGCGGTAATTGCCCCACCAAGAGCTACCCGAAGCAAAAGTTGCTACCTGAATTTGACGAGGAGGCCTTAGATCGCCCGCAACCAAAAATTGAAACGGCCACCTGGCCGGATAGACGACCTCATGGCCAACATAGAGCGGCAAACAACGCCGCACATAAACCACTACGTGATCCATGCGATCGCTCGCATCAAAAGGACGGCGCACCAGATCCATCTATGGACCACGCAAGCGCGCTCCAGCATACGATGCAACACAACAAACAT
This sequence comes from Triticum monococcum, assembly GCA_034509565.1. Lineage (NCBI taxonomy): Eukaryota > Viridiplantae > Streptophyta > Magnoliopsida > Poales > Poaceae > Triticum > Triticum monococcum. Next base: position 708,095,339 of record CM067847.1, read on the forward strand.
CCGAACAACACGGTAAACCTAGATACAGGGGTGCGGCACACCCCCTATGTTTCACCGATGAGGTGTTGGACCATGAATTTCCAGAGGGATTCAAACCCGTAAACATAGAGGCATACGACAGAACAACAGACCCTGGGGTCTGGATTGAGGACTATATCCTCCATATCCATATGGCTTGAGGAGATGATCTCCACGCCATCAAGTACTTACCCCTGAAGCTCAAAGGGCCAGCTCGGCACTGGCTTAAAAACCTCCCCGAAAACTCCATTGGAAGCTGGGAAGAGCTCGAAGATGCTTTTCGGGCAAATTTTCAAGGGACTTATGTTCGACCTCCGGATGTGGATGATTTGAGTCATATAACTCAATAGTCCGGAGAGTCAGCCCGAAAGCTTTGGAACACGTTTCTTACTAAAAATAACCAAATAGTCGACTGTCTGGACGCCGAAGCCTTGGCAGCCTTTAAGTATAGTGTCCGCGACGAATGGCTTGCCAGACACCTCGACCAATAAAAGCCGAGAACAATGGAAGCATTAACAAGCCTCATGACCCAGTTTTGCGCGGGTGAGGACAGATGGCTAGCCAGATGCAGCACCAGCGACCCAAGTACATCCGAAGTTAGAGATGAAAACGGGAAATCATGACGCAACAAAAATAATAAGCGCCGGTGTCGGTGTCAAAACCGGCGGATCTCGGGTAGGGGGTCCCGAACTATGCGTCTAGGCCGGATGGTAACAAGAGGCAGGGGACACGATGTTTTACCCAGGTTCGGGCCCTCTTGATGGAGGTAAAACCCTACGTCCTGCTTGATTAATATTGATGATATGGGTAGTACAAGAGTAGATCTACCACGAGATCAGAGAGGCTAAACCCTAGAAGCTAGCCTACGGTATGATTGTCTGTTATGGTTGTTTTCCTACGGACTAAAACCCTTCGGTTTATATAGACACCGGAGAGGCTTAGTGAGGGAGTCCTTGATTAGGGGGTCTTCGGACAGCCGGACTATCTCCATTGGCCGGACTGTTAGACTATGAAGATACAAGATTGAAGACTTCGTCTCGTGTCCGGGTGGGACTCTACTTGGCGTGGAAGGCAAGCTAGGCAATACGGATATGGATATCTCCTCGTTTGTAACCGACCTTGTGTAACCCTAACCCTCTCCGGTGTCTATATAAACCGAAGGGTTTTAGTCCGTAGGACAACAACCATAACATACAATCATACCGTAGGCTACCTTCTAGGGTTTAGCCTCTCTGATCTCGTGGTAGATCTACTCTTGTACTACCCATATCATCAATATTAATCAAGCATGACATAGGGTTTTACCTCCATCAACAGGGCCCAAACCTGGGTAAAACATCATGTCCCCTGCCTCCTGTTACCATCTGGCCTAAACGCATAGTTCGGGACCCCCCTACCCGAGGTCCGCCGGTTTTGACACCGACATTGGTGCTTTCATTGAGAGTTCCTCTCTGTCGTCACCGTTAGGCCTAATGGTTCCTACTATCATCGATAGCGATGTGGTCCAGGGTGAGACTTTTCTTCCCGGACAGATCTTTGTATTCGGCGGCCTTGCACTGGGGGCTAATTCGCTTGGCCATCTTGAGCAGATTGAAAGCTATGCCCCTGGCCACCAAGTCACATTTGGAAGTTTGAACTACTCGGCCAACATCCGCGGAGACTTGATCTTCGAGGGATTCGAGCCACAGCCGAGCGCGCTGCACTGTCGCAATGCGTATGACCTAGCTCTGCTGCCGAACAGTACCGCAGGGGCTGCGCCCGCATCAGCTCCGACCCTTAGCTCGGAGCCAACTGCGCCAGTCGAGGACGGGTGGTTAGACACCACCTCAGGGGCTGCAGTCTCAACGGCGATCGAGCCGAACACCAGCCTAACCGTTTGCGCAGCCCGTGACTCTAAGGTGTCGGACTCTTTTCCGGACTCCGAACCATCCGTGCCCCTGCCAATCGAATCCGATTGTGCGCCGATCATGGAATTCACCACCGCGGATATCTTTCAGCACTCGCCCTTCAGCGACATTCTGAATTCACTAAGGTCTCTCTCTTTCTCAGGAGAGCCCTGGCCGGATTATGGCCAACAGGATTGGGATGCGGACGACGAGGAAATGCGACGCCCACCCACCACCCACTTAATAGCCACTTTCGACGACTCAACCGACATGCTCGACTTCGACTCCGAAGACATCGACGGTATGGACGACGATGCGGGAGGCGAAGAGGAACCACCGCCCATAGAGCGCGGGATGACCACCTCATCATATGCCGTATACATGTGGACACACCAAAAGAGGACGACGACGAGGAACGGAAGGACGCACCGAAGGCTTGTTCCCTCGAGAAGCAGTCAAAGCGGCGGCGCAAGCGCCATGCCAAATCCCGCCTCGGCAGAAATAACGATAATATAGACCCAGCGTTGGAGCAGGGCGAACCACTGCCGGACCACGACAACACGGAGAATCAAACCGAACAACCCGACTCTGTCAAAGATAATAGTCCAGACGATGTCACACCGGACGGACACCCGGAGCAACACAATGCCCATCAAAGGCTCGTTGCCACCTCGAGGAGTCTAAAAAAGTAGAAGCAAAGGCTCAAGGCTGCGCAAGACACACTCCAAATCAGATGGAGTAAAGTACTCAACACAGCAGTGAAGTACGGCGGTAATCGCCCCACCAAGAGCTACCCAAAGCGGAAGTTGCCACCTAAATTCGATGAGGAGGACTTAGACCCCCAACCAAAAATTAAAATAGCCATCTGGCCTGATAGACAACCTCACGGCTAACATAAAGCGGCAAGCAACGCCGCACATAAGCCAATACGCGGTCTATGCGAGGGCTCGCATCTTAAGGACGGCGAAACCAGATCCATTTACGGACCACACAAGCGTGCTCCAGCATATGATGCAACACAACAAACATAGGAACAATGCGGTACACCCAGATATAGGGGTGCCACACACCCCCTATGTTTCACCAATGAGGTGCTGGACCATGAATTTTCAGACGGATTCAAACCCGTAAACATAGAGGCATACGATGGTACAATAGACCCTGGGGTCTGGATTGAGGACTATATCCTCCATATCCATATGGCTCGGGGAGATGATCTCCATGCCATTAAGTATTTACCCCTCAAACTCAAAGGGCCAGCTCAGCACTGGCTTAAGAGCCTCCCCGAAAGCTCCATTGGAAGCTGGGAAGAGCTCGAAGACGCCTTGCGAGCAAATTTTCAAGGGACTTATGTCCGACCAACGGACGCAGATGATTTGAGTCATATAACTCAACCACTCGGAGAGTCAGCCCGAAAGCTTTGGAACAGGTTTCTTACTAAAAAGAACCAAATTGTCGACTGTCTGGACGCCGAAGCCTTGGCAGCTTTTAAGCATAGTGTCCGTGACGAATGGCTTGCCGGAGACCTCGGCCAAGAAAAGCCGAGAATAATGGCAGCATTAACAAGCCTCATGACCCGCTTTTGCACGGGTGAGGATAGCTGGCTAGCCCGATGTAGCACCAGCGACCCCAGTACATCCGAAGTTAGAGATGGAAATGGGAAACCGCGGCGCAACAACAATAACAAACGCCGGAATAAAGAAGACAACACGAAGAGCACGGTAGTAAACGCCGGATTCAAAAGCTCTCGGCCAGGTCAGCAAAGCCGCCCTCTAAAGGCGCCAGAGACGAACTATCCAGCCTAAAGAAAATTCTAGACCAAATATGTCAGATCCATAGCACCCCTGGTAAACCCGCTAATCATACCCATAGAGAATGTTGGGTCTTCAAGCAGTCCGACAAGCTCAACGCCGTACACAAGGGGGAGGATACACCAAGTGAAGATGAGGATGAGCCTCTCAAGCAAGACACTGGGGAACAAAAGAAATTTCCACCAGAAGTCCAAACAGTAAACGTGTTACATGTGATCAAGGGGAGAAACAAAATGGTACTCCTAGAAAATTATGCCCAAGGGCCTATCATCGCGAAGTCCTACCACTGGTCGTCTCAACCGATCACTTTCAACCATCATGATTACTCAGCAAGTATCCGGCGTGCAGGATGGGCTGCCCTAGTATTAGACCCAATAATTGACGGATACCACTTCACACGAGTCCTGATGGACGATGGCAACAGTCTAAACCTGATATACCAGGACACAATCCACGAAATGGGGATTGACCCAACGAAAATTTGCCATAGCAACACTACCTTTAAAGGAGTAGCGCCAGGCCCAGGGGCTCATTGTACGGGCTCCCTGCTACTAAAGGTTATATTCGTCTTCCCCGATAACTTCCGTAGCGAACATTTAACCTTCCACATCGCTCCGTTCCAAAGTGGCTATCAAGCACTACTCGGACGCGAAGCTTTCGCTCGCTTTAATGCAATACCGCACTACACTCCCCTCACACTCAAGATGCCCGGCCCACGTGGCATCATTACAGTGAACGGAAGTATTAAGCGATCTTTGCGCGCTGAAGAGAGTGCGGCTGCCTTGGCAGCCGCACACTAAAAATGGCCTGACCAGCTAAAGCATTTATCAGGCGAGTCCGGCGCAGCTATATGTAATTCATACCGGATCGATGGTCACACCCCTATTACAAATACAAGGGGCTCAACGCACGCAGACAAGCGGCAATTTTTACTCATCTTGAATTATACATGGTTTCTTTAAAAACTATCTTTTTGCACGACAACTTTTTCACCTAAGTTCCTCTCTTTTTACAGATGATCATCGTGCTACACCCGTCCAGGATACGGCACAACGGAGACACATGCGCAGACGTGCAGCAGGGACCCGCTCCAAGGATTCTTTCTAGATTAAGACCCTGCGTAGACCTTTTTTACTGTCTCTTGTTGATACACATCCACCGAATTCTCAGCAAATTGAGAAGGATGCTGACGTCTTAGCATGTGGCCACGTCAGAATAATGCACGTACCTGGACACAAGGGGCTTCTTACAAGGGGCACTATTTAGGCTCGGATTAGACCATAAAGACAGAATACCTTAGGAAGTGTTCGGCGTCGCGAGTTTGGCCTTATATGCATCAGCTCCGAATCATTGTCTTTGGTCAAATGTTGGGTTTGCTCGGCTCATGTGTTTTGGTGCCTTACGTTCTGCATTACCGGCTAAGGCAGCACCAGGAGAACTACTGCGATTATGCCCTGGTTCATCCGGACGAGCACCTCACTAGAGAAACCCGAAAACTGACTGTCATGATATAGCATGAGACTGGTCAACCACTCGATGACCTATAGGCATGTTAGAATTCCTCCGCCTTAACGAAGGGCCGTTTCCCAGCCAGGCATGTACGCACCCTGAGATCGGGAGAGTGCGGAGCCACCAGCGGCTATCTAGTAGCCCCACTGTCAAATTCCTATGGCTAAGTGAATGTCAGGACCCCGATTCCAAGTCACATCGATCTAGCCGGTAACACCTCATATCACATTGCGGCCTCACACACGGTATCCCCACAGGTGTCGCCTTACCATGGCCCGGGACTGTTTGCGCCTTTTGGCTCACGTATATGATAGTGTCGCTAGCATCCATATGACAGAGAACCCTAGCCGACATGGCTAGTCGTGAACCCAAAACGGCGCAGACCTATGGGGACATGCATACATGAATCACATCGAGCATGTCGGTCATCAGTGAGTGAATCCGGGCTGTAGCACTGGGCTAATAGGACTCCGGGGAACCCGGGCTATAGCAGGCTAGGCAGGACTCTGAATGTCACCGCGTGACATTTCTCCGAAGGGACAGACATAGGAACGAAGTGAAACACATGCCGACCAGTCAAGTGTCCCAAGCAGTAGTGATGGGCTAGCAGGACTCCAGTGAACCGGGCTGTAGCGGACTACTATGGCTCGAGGAACACTAGACTAGATTTCCCCATAAGAAAGGCTGTCAAGGATAAACAACTAGATTGTCGGATCCCACTCATACCAAGCATTTCAATCATACACACAATATGCCCGATATGAGTACATACAACATGGCATCACAACAAAACTCTACAACACAAGTACTTTATTTAAAGGCTCCAGAGAGCCATACATAACATGTTCATACAGGTAGGGGTCACATCACCCGACACTCAAGTCATACAAGCATACAAGTACATGCGGAAGCAAATAGTCTGAGTACAGACACTAGAAAGCAAGAAGGCTTCTCGAAGCCTATCTATCTACATAGGGCCCTCCATGGCCAGGGTCACCACCTGGGTGGCTAGTTACTCATCGACATCAAGGTCTACATAAAACCCATCGGAGGGGGCGGTGTTGTCGTCTGAAAATAGTAATTAAGCAAACATGAGTACAAAGGTACTCAGCAAGTCTTACATCAGAACCTACTATACATGCTCATTCTTAAGAAGGTGGTGGGGTTATTGCAGCAAGCCAGCTTTGACTCTTGGCTAAGCTATCCTACGGAACTCCACTAGTAAAATAGTTTTCGCACACGAGTCCACTACTCACCAACACAATACTCCACCGGAAATCCTCCCTCGTCATCCTACGAGAGAGCCATCCTCGATACTCACACTTATATTGAGTCTTTTAGTAGTATCCATTAGCTTGTCTATGAACTGTATAGGCAACCAAGTAGTCCTTTACCGTGGACGCGGCTATTCGAATAGTTTTATACCCTGCAGGGGTGTACTTCTTCATACACGCTTTCACCACTTACCGCCGTTTACACGACATGTACTCGGCAACCTTCAAGCGGAAGCCCAACAAGGGTGTCGGCCATGGCCTACCTAAACACTGAAGCCTCTAGTCTAGGTTTATCGCCTATTCAGGTTCCATCCGCAGGGAGTCTGGCTGAGGTTTCCACATACGGCCCCGAACGATGTGAACAGGGTTCCCGAGACACCAAACGGGTGACTCAGTACACCGTGCCATGGTGTATCTACCGCAACATAGCCCACCCCTATGGTCAGCGCTACGCACGGCCGCCAACACATAACCTACAAACACCAAAAACTAATTGCAACTCCTGGACAGAGTACTAGCCTGAATAAGAAGCCGAGAGGGTCCATTGGTTTCGGGCCCAATGTATGGTAGTAACTGAATCTTAAATCACACATACAGATCTCAGTTCTTATGGACGGCCTCAATGAAACAACCCACCATCTACTCCTACATGGCCTCTCATCGATACCTCTACCAAAACATATTCAACACATCCCTCACATTACCGACATAATCATTTCACTCTAGCCCATCATCCAGATGAACCAAACCTGACACAACTCTAAGCATAGCAGGCATAGCAAGGTAGGAAACACAAACATGGCTCAATCAACTCCTACACATGCTAGTGGGTTTCATCTAGTTACTGTGGCAATGATAGGTCATGTAGAGGATAAGGGTTCAACTACCGTAGCACACAGCAGTTTGAATCGCGTTGTCTTATGCAGTAAACAAGAGCAGAAGCGAGAACATGGTTTTGTATCGGAATGATCAATGGGTTGCTTGCCTGTTGTAGTGGTAGTAGGGTACTTCCCTTCAGACGGATACTCGGGGTTATCCTCGGAGGCAGAACCTACCACGAAAGACACACCATACATAATCAACACATGACAATATGCAACAATATGATGCATGCTATGACATGGCAAAATGAAAGTTTGGCCTGGTGCAAGCTAAAACAGAAAGGAATGAGCTCATTTGAATCAAAGTTCAAATGTTAGCTCATTTAACATAGCCTTATTAGTGCATTATCTTATTTTGCTTAAACAGCAAGGTTAACTTGTTTTGTCATGCATGAAACCATTACAGATGGATAGATTGAATTTTTCTGATCATTTTTCATATATAAATTGTTTGATTTGGAGCTATGGTTGATTTTCTATGATTTTTAGAAGTTTTGGCTATTTTCTGGAATTTCCTATTAAAGAATAAATCCAGAAAAGGATTTACTGCGTCCTCCTGACGTCAGTGTGACGTCAGCGGTCAACTGAGACGGTCCAGGTCAACCCTGACCTGTGGGTCCCATCTGTCAGTGTCAACTAACTAACTAAATTTAGGTAGTGCTAAACTAATACTTATCTAATTTAATTAGTGGCCTCGGGCCCACACGTCAGTGAGTCAGGGGAATTCAAAAGGGGTCAACCAAGGTCAAACTCGCCGGAGTTGACCCGGGGCTCGTCGCCGGCAAGGCCGGGGACGGCGGAGGGGTGCGGGTTTCCTCCTTCGGCGACCAAATGGCCGGCGGAGGGCATCTAAGTGATGCGGGCACTCGTCCGTGTCGAATGGTATGGGTGGTTGGGCCTGGGGTGGCTAGAGTCGTCGCCGGCGTCGACCTTGGAGGCGGTCGGAGCTCGGGTGAGCTCGGAACCGAGGCTGCGGGGCACGGCAAGGCGCGTGGTAAGGTGCATTAGACTCCTAGAGACGTGGTGAGGTTAGTGGACTAAGTGGCGTGGCCGGAGCCTCGTCGACGACGAGCTCCACGGTGGTGTGTTCGGGTGAACTCAAGGCGGTGCGTACGGTGCACGAGAGCTAGCACGGAGAGGGCGAGAAGGTCAGTAGCTCACCGCAGTTGCAGGGGAGCAAACGGCGAGGTCGGGGAAGAGCGAGCGGGGCGGCGAGGGGGATCTCCGGCGACCGAGGTTGAAGACGAGCTTGGTGCAGCGTCTTCGGGGTGAGCGAGCACTCGGGGATGGGTTGAGGCGAAGAAGTGGACGACGGGGGAGCTTCTTGGCACGGCGAGGCAACGAGTGGACGGCGGTGGCTGCGGTGGAGCTTGTGGGCGGCGACGGCTGCGCTCGGCAGGGAATGAGGAGAGAGCCAGAGAGGGGGAGAGGGCCACGGGGAGAGTAGGGAGAATGAGAGGGGGACGTGGGGGAGTGCGTGGCACTCGTAGGCGCGTCCGGGGCGTCGGCCGAAGCAGGAGGTGGCCGGCGTGTGGCCGCGGGCGCCGGCCACGCGCTTCTCGTCCTCCTGGCGGGAGGAGGAGGACGACTGGCAAGAGCCAGTGGACTGGGCCGAGCCGGTGGGCTAGGTGGGCTGCGCCAGGTTAGTCTCTGTTCTCTCTCTCCTTTTATGTTTTTTTATTTATTCTATTATTTCTGTAACTTCAGGGCATTTCCAAAAATCATAAAATTAATCATGGCCACTGCTTAGAATATATCCAACAGCAAACTTTTTAGTTTATGATTATTTGAGCATTTAAAATATTTTATAGCATGTAAATGCCCAAATGCAAATACTATAAGAATTAGTCCAATGACCTTAAGATGTCCTAGAAAAATGTGCACCATTTTTGTCAAAGGTTTTAACCCAAAACAAAAAGGGTGGGCTTTTTAGAAGGGCATTTCAGGTTCATTGAAAAAGTTTTTAGTAAACCCTAGTTGTTCCAGGGGGTGCTGGGGGTTCTGTCATCCCCATTTCAAATTTAAGAGAAATTTAAACATGATGTGCACTCCAATGCTTGAACTAGCTAGGGTGTGACAGTGAAAGTGTTAAAGCATTATAGTCCGGTTGCCTCATTCGCTGTGCTACCACCTCCTTAATAGGACCAAGATGTTGGGTTAAGTGTGAACACGCATTTTTTGGGAGCACCTCCGCATTATATGCGTGGGGGCTGAAGCCGACGACTGCATTCTTTCAGGTCATACATATGTATACATAAACGGCCGCACAGGAGGCATCATATTACTTTCGGGCAAAAGTATAAACACAGCCTTATAAAATTTCATAAAAACATTGTGTTTACAATAGGAATACATGTCACTCAAGCATAATATTCTTCGAGCACTGGGCCTCTATCAAACGAGCACCCTCGGGAACCTCCTCGAAATAGTGCTCGGCGGCCACTCAGCCTATGGCCGATCCCTGCGCAGCAACAATGGTAGCGTCCATCTCCGACCAGTATGCTTTAACACGGGCAAGGGCCATCCGCGAGCCTTCTATGCATGCCGACCTCTTAATCGCATCAATGCGTGGCACCGCACCAAGGACCTGCTGCACTAAGCTGAAATAGCTGTTCGCCTTTGGCTCTTCCGGCCATAGCTGATCCACGACAGACCTCATGGCGAGTCCGGACAACCTATTCAGTTGAATTGTGACCAGAACAGCTTGTCCACCCCACGATCTGCTTGACCTTGGAAGTATTTGTCCGCATCGGCAGCGCTCGCTGCCAAGTCCATATAAGCATCTGCCGAACTCCACAGCCGATCCAGAGGGGCATACAGTGGATCTCCAAACTTCCTCCGTAGCATGAAGGGCTTCCCAGCTGCAAAATCCCCGGCTTCCCGCAGCTCCTCCTTCTTCGCTCTCATAGCAGAGCGGGTGTCTTTGTCCGCCATCATGACCTTCTCAAGGTCCGTTGCCTTCGCCCGGTTTTCTTTTTCAAGGACCTAGCAACGGTCGGCAGTGTCTTTTAATTCTATGGCCATCTTGGCCATTTTCTCTTGGCTCTCGCAATGTCAGGCCTTCTCGGCTTTCAACTCTTCGGCCGCCTTCAAAGCAGCCGCATTACTAACCCTCGCTTGTTCCTTGGCTCGGGCAAGTTCTGCCCGCAAGGTTTCCATGGTGGCAGCTCCATCTGCAGTCACAACATATTAAAGATACTGGCATCATGCTGCTCTTACTATGTGGCGTTCACCAGATAATAATACTTACCCTGTGCCTCGTCAAGCCTCTTGTTAACAAGTTCGATGTCGGTGTCTGCCGCGTCCAGTTGCCGTTTTAATTTGGCAAACTCACTAGTCCGGCTAGCCACCGGAGCTTCCACCGTCTGCACATAAAGGCAGTCTGGTTATTGCCTGGGACTATGATCCTCTATTCCCCATCGTTCCCGTCGACAACCAGAGTCTCAGGGGCTACTATCTACACAGGGCACACCTAAACATGTGTGGTACTATCACATATTATCTCACGTACCTCAAAGCCTGTCAGTAGACTCATAAAGGCTTCATGTAATCCGCTTTCGGCGGACGAAATCCTTTTCATCACCATACCCATCAGCGTACTGTGTTCTTCTGAGATGGCCGCTCGCCCCAACAGCTCCCTCAGAACGTCTGACCGCATACCCGACGGCGCCAGACTCTTTTGTCTTCTCTCTTCAGGAGCCGGCCGCTGGGAACTTCGGGGGTCTATGGGATTATCTTCTGGCCTCACCGGATCGGGAGAGGCCCTCCGTGATGACACTTCGGGGTCGCCCGCTTCTTGAGCGGAGGAGTCCGGGGGAGGCGTTTCGCTCTCCATCATCTCTGGAAGAAGATCCCCCGAAGACGAGCTCAGCTGAGAGGGGCTAAGGCCCGAACTGCAAGATATATGCGATGGTTATTTTCTCAAAAAAAAAGATAGTATACCTTCACTATTAAAGCATTTTTTGGATCGCTTACGACTCGTTGGAGGGCTGACCCCCCCCCCCACCCCCCCCCCCCCCCACCCCCCCGCGGACTTTGTGCGGCAAAAGCACCCCCCGAGGCAGGACCCTCTGTGGGAGAATTGTTCTCCCATTTGGAGGCCTCGGCTTTCGGATCTTCGGAAGCAGTCCTTTTCCTCCCCCGGTCATCCTCCTTCATGGAGGCGCTCATTCCCTCGGTTGGAACTGGCAGCGATAGGGGGCCCGCGTACGCCCGTAATATCCCCCCCTGTATCTTCCTTCAAAGGTTCCAGGCAAGGTGCGAGCTCGAGCATCTTTTCCAATACCGGATTTTCCAAACCCTCAGGAAGGGGGGCCAAACACCGAATCATCTTCGCCTTTGTTAGCCAGTCCTGGTCAAAGAATGAACTCTGAGAAATAACTTCGTGATGAATAAAAGACAGTGTGTTCGGCTAGAGGATTTCTTACTTGTTCGGCAGCGCGGTTACTGCTCAGGCCCACGTCCTCGGTAGTATCCGGACACTCTATTTGAGGTCCGAAGAATAACTTGTACATCTCCTCGTGTGTCAGGCCGAGGAATCTTTGAATGGCATGCGGTCCTTCTGGGTTGAACTCCCACAAGCGAAGGGGCCGGCGTTTGCAAGGCTGGACATGACGAACCAGCATAACTTGTATTACCACAACCAAATTAAAATCTCCCTCGAAGAGATCTCGGATGCGGCTTTGCAGTATGGGCACGTCCTTGGCTGGACCCCAGCTCAGACCTCTGCTAATCCATGACATCAGTTGTGGTGGGGGGCCCGAGCGGAAAGCAGGGTCAGCTGCCCACTTGGCACTTTTGGGAGCTGTGACGTAAAACCACTCCTGCTGCCATAATTCCGACACCTCTGGAAAGGAACCGTTCGGCCATGGAGCTCCTCCCATCTTGCCTATTGATGCACCTCCGCACGCTGCATGTTGCCCCTCGATCACCTTCGGCTTCACTTCAAAGGTCTTGAGCCACAAGCCGAAGTGAGGGGTAATGCGGAGGAAGGCCTCAAACACGATGATAAATGTCGGGATGTGGAGAAAGGAGTCCGGAGCTAGATCATGGAAATCTAGCCCGTAATAGAACATCAAACCCCTGATGAAGGGATCCAGAGTGAGGCCTAGACCTCGGAGGAAGTGGGAGACGAACATGACGTTCTCGTTGGGTTCGGGAGTAGGGACGTTCTACCCTCGAGCAGGCAGCTGATGCGAAACCTCGGCGGTCAGGTATCTGGCCTCCCTCAACTTCTTAATGTCCTCTTCTGTAACGGAGGAGGGCATCCATTGGCCTTGAAGGCTGGATCCGGACATGATTGAAGATTCGGAGCACCTAACCTGGGCTTTGGATGTTAGAACTCGAGGCGAGGGAAGGGTTCGATTGAGCACGAGAGGGAAAAAGCGAAAACCTTGTCCCTTTATAAAGAGGGTGAATATCAAGCGTCCTCTCCATAGCCGTTTAGGATTTGCCTATAATCTAGGAGTCCTAGACACGGTTGGGTTACCCACGCCCGTATTTATGAGAATCCCGTAATAAGGGGACACGATATCTGCTTTGACCAGACATGTCGAAAAACTGCCTCGCGTTATGGGCGGGGCTGGTTAAAAGAAACGGTTCGAATAATCACCGGGCCATGACATAACATCGTGCCGCCAAAGCAAGACAGCAAATTAGATCTGCGAAAATATTATTCTCTCTATGGTGGAATGTGGAACTTATTTTGTAGGGTCGGACACTATCCTCGTATTCAAATTCCTCTGTGATGTATTCGGAGAAGGAACCCGCCTTGCAATGCCGAAGACAATACTGCGTGCCAGACTCATCATCATTGAAGCCTGGTTCAGGGGCTACTGAGGGAGTCCTGGATTAGGGGGTCTCCGGACCGCCGGACTATCTCCATTGGCCGAACTGTTAGACTATGAAGATACAAGATTGAAGACTTCGTCTCATGTCCGGGTGGGACTCTACTTGGGTGGAAGGCAAGTTAGGCAATACGGATATGGATATCTCCTCCTTTGTAACCGACCTTGTGTAACCCTAACCCTCTCCGGTGTCTATATAAACCGAAGGGTTTTAGTCCGTAGGACAACAACCATAACATACAATCATACCGTAGGCTAGCTTCTAGGGTTTAGCCTCTCCGACATCGTGATAGATCTACTCTTGCACTACCCATATCATCAATATTAATCAAGCAGGACGTAGGGTTTTACCTCCATCAAGAGGGCCCGAACCTAGGTAAAACATCGTGTCCCCTGCCTCCTGTTACCATCTGGCCTAGACGCACAGTTCGGGACCCCCTACCCGAGATCCACCGATTTTGACACCGACAATTAGGGTTACATAAGGTCGGTTACAAAGGAAGAGATATCCATATCCGTATTGCCTAGCTTGCCTTCCATGCCAAGTAGAGTCCCACCCGGACATGAGACGAAGTCTTCAATCTTGTATCTTCATAGTCTAACAGTCCGGCCAATGGAGATAGTCCGGCTGTCCGGAGACCCCCTAATCCAGGACTCCCTCAGTAGCCCCTGAACTAGGCTTCAATGACGATGAGTCCGGCGCGTAGTATTGTCTTCGGCATTGCAAGGCGGGTTCCCTCTCCGAATACACCACGGAAGAATTTGAACACGAGGATAGTGTCCGACCCTGCAAAATAAGTTCCACATTCCACCATAGAGAGAATAATATTTTCGCAGATCTAATTTGCTGGCTTGTTTTGGTAGCATGACATTATGCCATGGCCTGGTGATTATTCGAACCGTTTCTTTTAACCAGCCCGACAAATAACGCGAGGCAGTTCTTTGACACGTCTTGTCAAACAGAGATCGTGTCCCCTTATTACAGGATTCTCATCGATACAGGCGTGGGTAACCCAACCGCGCCATCAATTGCGGCGCTTGGGGGATAAGCGAGTTTTACCAGGCAAGTGGGGACGCTTAGCTTCGTCCGCCCATATAAAGGGATAAGGATTCACATTTCTATCCACGCCTTCTTCCCCCCTTGCCCATCCGTTTTCGCACACTCGAGCTCTAGCGCCCAAGTCCGCACTTCCCACCTCGACCTTCTCCAATCATGTCCGGAGCGGGAGGCAAATGGATTGTCTCCTCCGTCATGGAGGGAGACATCAAGAAACTGAGGAGAGTCGGATACCTGCCCGACGACATCGCGCACCGGCTCCCAGATGAAGGGCAGCTCATCCCGAGCCCCAGGCCCCATGAGAGGGTAGTATTCCTCACCCATTTCCTTCGCAGACTGGGATTCCCTCTCCATCCCTTTGTCCGGGGCTCATGTTTTATTAGGGCCTGGATTTCCACGATCTGGCCCCGAACTTCATCCTCAACATCTCGGTGTTTATCGTCGTGTGCGAGGCCTTCCTCCGCATCAAGCCCCACTTCAGCTTATGGCTGAAGACCTTCAATGTCAAGCCGAAGGTGGTGGCAGCCGCCAGGCGGAGTGCGGAGGAGCCACGGTTGGCAAGATGCCCAACGTAACATGGCTCGAGGGCTCCTTTGTGGAAACCATAAAGGGGTGGCAATCGGGGTGGTTCTATATCACCGAGCCGCGTGACCCTACATGGGCAGCGGCACCCGAGTTCCGATCTGGCATCCCCACGCGGCTCACCTCCTGGAAAGAGAAGGGCCTGTCCTGGGGTAATTCGAAAGAGCTGACCGGACTCCAAACATGTATTCAAAACATGCTGGACAAGAAGCTCAAGCTTGTCAACATAGTCCAAGTTATGCTCATCCGCCGGATACTACCGTGCCAACAACAGGAGTTCAACTTGTGGGAGTTCAATCTGGCGCAGCACCGAACTCTGAACAGGCTCTTCGACACGACTCATGAAGACGCCTGGAGGGTGCTGTTCAAAAGCGCCGAGGACCCCCCTATTACTGAGGATCGCGGATTCAGCGCGAAGCGCCAAGCCAGTGCGGTAAGCTACTTTACCTTTCATAGGATACTTATTTTTTATATAGATTGACTCTATGCGGGATCTAAACTCCCTTACCTTTGACAGGACTGGCAGAAGATGGCCGGATAGATCGACTGTCTGGCTCCTTTGCCCGAAGGCCCCGCAGGTGCTCTTCTGGCAAAGATGTTGACTCCGGCCCCTTATACGGTGCCGGAGAAGACCAAGAAGGCCAAGGGAACTCGAAGAGTTCCCGACGCCAGGCGTCGTCGGACTCACCGTCTGATGACTCTACGGCGCACTCTTCCCTCAAAGACGAGGAAGAAGAAGAAGAAGATGGTCCCCCACCGACTGGGGGAGACAGGAAAAGGAAGGCCACCCCAACTGGGGAGGCCGAAGGGTCCACGAAGGGGAGGACTCTCCTTCCGGACAGTTCCACCGCCGCCGACGAGGGCGAGGACGAGTGGTTGCCCTGGGCCCGGCCCCCGGGGAGATCATAAGTATTCGGATACCAGAGTAACTCATAGGATTCCTTTGTCGCACTGCTTTCTCTAATGTCGAACACAATTATGCAGGCCGCCACGAGCCAGCATCGATGTATCATCGGACGGCTCCTTGGGCTTGTCGGACATGGATAGCGATCCAGTCCCGACCGCCAACTCCCCTCATCCTACCGACGATGCCGAGGTGTTATCTCAAGGGGACTTTCTGGACTCCGGGAGCCGAGGGGACGGGGCCCCTGAGAGCTCCAAGTTAGGCCCTCAGCCGGACACCGTACCAGACCCTCTAGCTCTTCCGGGCTCGGGCAGGCGGCGTCCTTCTAAGAGGAGCAAGACGCCTGTGCCGGTGACCTCTGTCCATCCAGAGGCGCCGGACAGTCTGATGGAAGCGCTTCGCAGCGCTTCCATCAACGAGGAGCACTGCACTATCATGAGTGCGGTGATCCAAAAGGTTCATTCTGCCAAGAGCGGATTGACTGAAGCCTGTGCCAGCCTTCTAACAGGCTTCGAGGTAAGTGTTTTAAAATGTAGTAGAAATATTACCGCATAGACAGTAGCCCCTGATGCTTTGTTCGGTGTTCACAAAGAAAAGCCGAACAGAGGATCAAATAATATCACAGGAATAGGGTATTACCTCCATAGAGAGGGCCCGAACCTGGGTAAACATCGTGTCCTTTGTCTCCTGTTACCATCGACCTTAGACGCACAGTTCGGGACCCCCTACCCGAGATCCGCCGGTTTTCACACCGACATTGGTGCTTTCATTGGGAGTTCCTCTGTACTATCACTAAAAGGTTTGATGGCCCCTTTGATCGTCAATAATGACGATGTCCAAGGAGAAACTTTCCTCCTTGGACAGATCTTCGTGTTCGGCGGCTTCCCACTGTGGGCCAACTCGTTTGGCCATCTAGAGCAGATGAAAGCTACGCCCATGGCCATCAGGTCAGATTCAGGAGCTTGAACTATGTTGCGGACATCTGTGGAGACTTGATCTTTGCCGGATTCGAGACCGCGGAAGCGGCTCCCGGTCACCTAGATAATCACGACCTAAATTTGTCATCTGGCTGCATCCAGGAGATTGCTCCTGTAACCGCTCTTGCCCTAGATCCAGAGCAAGCCGCACCATCCACGGACGAGAGAATTGACCCCACTATGGAGGTCACAGATTTCACGGCCTTGGGGCTGCACATAGACTCAACCTCTCATGATGTCGTGGTCACCGGAACTCCGGAATCGTCTCCGGCCGTAAGTTCCGAACCACGTGAGCCCGCGGACGCCGTGCTTGATCATTTATCGATCTTCGAATTTAGCCCCGCGGACATCTTCCAGCACTCTCCTTTGGGCGATGTGCTAAACTCGTTAAAGAACCTGTCCTTGACAGAGGACTCACAGCCGAACTATATCCGGCTTGAACTAGGGGCTAACGGTGGAGAATTTTGCTTCCCACCCACCACCCACTTCATAGCCACAGTCGAGGATCTAACGGACGAACTTGACTACGACTCGGAGGACATCAACGGTATGGACGACAATGCCGGAGAAGAAGAGGCCCAGAACCCGCCGTTCACCGAATGCTGGACGACCACTTCCTTGTATGATGTATACATGGTGGATGCACCAAAAGAAAACAGCGGCGATGACAAGGAAGATCCAGCTGAGGATAAACCTTCTGAAATATAATCCAAACGCCGGCGTCAGCGGCGCCACCCTAAGTCACGCCGCAGTAAAGACAGCAGTACTGGCACAAGAGAAGATAACACTCCAGAAGGTGCCGAAGACATTGAAGACCCCATCGATACAGCTAATGAACAAGACGAATGGGAAGGCAGGAAGGTTAGCCCCGACAAACAGGCCACGCATGATGATTCGGAGGACAATAATTACCTTCCGCTCTCCAATGACGAGGTGAGCCTCGGCACCGAGGATTTCATTGTGCCCAAGGAACCTCTTGAGCAGGAGCGCTTCAAGCGCCAGCTCATCGCCACGGCAAAGAGCCTGAAAAAGAAGCAGCAGCAGCTTCAAGCTGACCAAGATCTGCTCAATGATAAATGGACGGATCTCCTAGCAACCGAATAGTACGGCCTCAAGCGCCCAACCAAAAGCTACCCAAAGCGCAACTTTCTACCTCAGTTTGACGAGGAGGCACAGAACTACATACCTCCATCGTACAATGTGGCTGACCGACCACCACGTGGTCAAGACAAAACGACAACTCACACCGAACACCAACCAGCCCCGCCTCAGTGCACATGCAGAGGTAAATTAGGCCATGGTCATACATATGACCTCCGGCAAAACCTGAACAATAAACTAGGACATGCTAGATCAATCTACGGATCGCGAGGGCGTGCCTCGACACGCGATGATGGCCACCTATTCGGACATAACAAACTTAGTCACGCGCGGGACGAAAACCACAGACGGACTCCATCAGAGCTATGTCGCGATACAGCCCGATATAGAGGTGTTGCACACCCTGATTGCTTCACCGATGAGGTCCTGGATCATGAATTCCCAGAAGGGTTCAAACCCATGAATATAGAGTCATACGATGGAACCACGGACCCCACGGTGTGGATCAAAGACTTCATTCTCCACATTCATATGGCCCGCGGGGATGACCTCCACGCCATCAAATACCTCCCTTTAAAACTCAAGGGGCCAGCTCAGCACTGGCTCCACAATCTGCCTATAAATTCTATTGGCAGCTGGGAGGTCTTGGAAGAGGCCTTCCTCGATAACTTCCAAGGCACATACGTTCAACCTCCGGACGCTGATGACTTAAGCCATATAGTTCAACATCCTAGAGAGTCCGCCAGGAAATTCTGGACTAGGTTCTTAACTAAAAAGCACCAAATCGTCGATTGTCCGGATGCCGAAGCCCTAGCAGCCTTCAAACGCGGCATCCGCGACAAATGGCTCGCTCGCCACCTCAGCCAAGAAAAACCAAAACCATGGCAGCTCTCACGGCACTCATGACCAGCTTTTGTGCGGGCGAGGACAGTTGGTTGGCCCATAGCAAAAACAATGCAAGCGACGCCAGCACCCCTGAAGCTAAAACTAGCAAAGACAAATCTCGACGCAATAGATAAAAGCGCCAAAACAACAGTGATAACACCGAGGACACGACAGTCAATGCCGGATTGAGGGGCTCTAAGTCTGTTCCGCGGAAGAAGCCGTTCCAAAAGAACAATTCAGGCCCATCCAGCTTGGACCGCATACTTGATCGTCCATGCCAGATTCATGGCACCATACAAGCCACCCAATCATACTAACAGAGATTGCTGGGTTTTTAAACAGGCCGGCAAAATAAACGCCAAGAACAGGGAAAAGGGATCGCAAAGCGATGATGATGACGAAGAGCCCCAGCAACGAACATAGGGGGACAAAACAAGTATCCCCCTAGGTTAAAACGGTGAACATGATATACGCTACCCACATCCCCAAGAAGGAGCACAAGTGTGCGCTCAGGGACGTCTACGCGATAGAGCCAGTCGCCCCAAAATTTAACCCATGGTTGTCATGCCCGACCACCTTTGATCGCCGGGATCATCCAACCAGTATCCGTCATGGTGGCTCAGATGCACTGGTCCTAGACCCAATAATTGATGGGTTCCACCTGACTCGCGTCCTTATGGACGGAGGTACCAGCCTTAATCTTCTCTATCAGGATACCGTGCGAAAAATAGGCATTAAACCATCTCGGATTAAGCCCACCAGGACTACCTTCAAAGGAGTAATACCAGGTGTAGAGGCCTGCTATATGGGCTCAATCACACTCGAGGTTGTCTTCGGATCTCTGGACAACTTCCGAAGCGAGGAGTTAATCTTCGATATCGTCCCCTTTCATAGCGGCTATCACGCACTGCTCGGACGAATTGTGTTCGCTCGATTCAATGTAGTACCACACTATGCTTATCTCAAGCTCAACATGCCCGGTCCACGCGGTGTCATAACATTCAACGGAAACACGTAACGCTCCTTCCGTATAGAAGAGCACACAGTTGCCTTAGTAGCAGAAGTATAGAGCGGCCTTTTCAAGCAGAACCTCAATTCGGCTGCCGAGCCCACAGACACCGCTAAGGGGGTCCGAACTACTTTGCAGCAGGAGAGCTCAGCTCGTCAGGAGCTCAACTAGCAATCCGGCCTCCGTTGCAGTTCCGATCAAGTGGTGGCATTTGTGCCGCACGTACATAACTACACGCTTGAAATCCCATGGGCATCGACGGAGGCATAGCTAGCTTGTGGTCCGTAGTACGGCTCAACCAACGTCGGATGCACATTTACTTTCACTTTTACTTGTTTCCTTTTCAGGTCTCAATCCCACAGGCACCATCTGGTAGTCTGATCATCGATCCTCTCGAAGGATAAACACACCAAGACGGCGAGGAACGCAGACATATGGGGGACTATTTAGGTGATTCCTTTAACGATAACTTTCCTGTTTTTCAGGACCCACATGCAGCTCTCCCTTGGTTTCGGCATGTCAAATGGCATGTTGCTTATCGCACTACCTGTATCAATACGCCTTGACATACTAATTAAATTACAATGAGAACAGTTTGCGGCTGGAGCTGCAGGACTCCAGCTTTTTCCTACCTTTTCTGTTTTCTTTCTTTTTTTCCAGCTCCCTTGTGGATAATCCTATCAGGTAACACCCGTACACTTTGGTACGCTCGATGCTTGCCAGGGGCTTCATAGCACCCCACATTACGGCAACAAAAGTCCGAACACTTTTTATAAGTATAGTTCGGCACCCCGAATTTAGCATTATATGCATTGGCTCCGAATCATGTCTTTGGTCAATAGTTGGGTTGCCTGGTGTCGGTGTCAAAACCGGCGGATCTCGGGTAGGGGGTCCCGAACTATGCGTCTAAGGTGGATGCTAACAGGAGGCAGGGGACACGATGTTTACCCAGTTTCGGGACCTTTTGATGGAGGTAATACCCTACGTCCTGCTTGATTGTTCTTGATAATATGAGTAATACAAGAGTTCATCTACCACGAGATCAGAGAGGCTAAACCCTAGAAGCTAGCCTATGGTATGATTGTTGTTCTTGGTCATACGGACTAAACCCTCCGGTTTATATAGACACCGGAGGGGGCTAGGGTTACACAGAGTCGGCTAAAAGGAAGGAGATCTACATATCTGTATTGCCAAGCTTGCCTTCCACGCCAAGGAGAGTCCCATCCGGACATGGGACAAAGCCTTCAATCTTGTATCTTCACAGTCCAACGGTCCGGCCAAAGAATATAGTCTGGCTATCTGGATACTCCCTAATCTAGGACTCCCTCACCTGACTCCTTTGCTTGCTACCTTACGTTTCGCTACATCGGCTAAGGTAGTAAAGGGAGAACTACTACGATTGTGCCTTTGTTTATCCAAAGGAGCACCTCAGTAGATAAAGCCGAAAACTGACTGTCATGATGCGGCGAGAGCTGGTCAGCTGTTCGGAGGTTGCAAATCGTTGGAGATTTCTTCCGCATTATGCGAAGGATTGGTACTTCCCGATTAGGCGCCTATAGCACTCTAGTTCGGATACTAGGGGTTGCTCCCATGTTTTTATTGTCGCACTCCTATGGCTAAGTGAGGGCGTTACAGCCGCATAGTCTGGTTGCCTGGTTCGTTGCACTAAACAACTCCTTCAAGGACCATCTAATTGGATCAAGATTGTTTAGATTCCATCCCAAACACCCCCGTACTACCTACGTGGGGGCATAAGCCAACGACTGGTTAACCCTCAGATTTCATACAACACGGCCGCACAGGAAGTAAAAAATTAAAAACATAACACGCATTATATTGCATAAACAACTTGTTTTATACAAGGCAGAGGGAGCTCGAGTACATTCATTCAAAGATAATGTCTTTCGAACAGTGATCCGCAACAATGCGGAACCCCTCTAAAACATCATTGAAGCATCACTCATGTGTGCGGTGCTCGTTGCCCTCCGGTGGCCCCCCGGTCGCGAGCTTAATAGCGTCCAGCCTCGCCCACCAGACCTTGCAATAAGAGAAGGCCAGACGCGCGCCCTCGATGCAGACGGACCGCTTGATGACATCGAGCTGAGGACAGGCATCCACCAGCTTCTTCATGAGGTCGAAGTAGCAGCTGGGAATAGCTTCGGCTGGCCACAACCGGACTATCATATCCTTCATGGCCAGTTCGGCCACCCTGTGCAGCTCGACCAGCTGTTTCAGCTGATCGCTAAAGGGCATCGGATGTTCTGGCATGCAATATTGCGACTAGAATGGCTTCTCCGCGGAGCTCCCTTCTTCGGCTCGGAAGAACTCCGTAGCGTCGGTCACACTACATGGTAGATCAGCAAAGGCCCCTGGAGAACTCCGAATCCGGGTTAGTAAAAGAAATTTCCTCTTCACACTCTTGCTTTGCATATTGAATGCCTTACCCGCCGCGATCTTACTGACCTCCTGGATCTCATGGAGGGTGCCCTGGGCTTCAATCCGGGCCACCTCCGCAATCTTACGAGCCTTAGCAAGTTCAGCCTCTTGAGCCGACGCATTGTGCTCCAAGGACTCGCACTTCTTCACTGCCTCCTAGAGCTCCTGTTGGACTTCGTTGACCCGGGCCTTGAGCCTTTTACGGGCGGCCTCCTCCTTGACAGCCTTCCCCTCGGCTTCGACCAGGGCCGCTTTCAGTGCCTCGACCTCGATCGTCGCCTCTGTTTACATCATGGTATTCAGATCATTGTATGTCATTTTCCCCTTATGTTTTTTCGAATCCATAATAGGTTATTACTTACCTTGTTTTTCCTGGAGCTGCCTCTTCACCTGGCTCAGCTCCTCCTCGGCCTCCACCAGTTTTTGCTTTAGTCCAGAGAATTCGGTAGTATGCGAGGCCGTGGCCAACAGCAACGCATGCGCATACATTTCAGACAAATTTAGTTAGTTTCCTACAAAAGGAGATTGATCCTTTGTCCGGCTTTTTCTTTTCAAACACCAGACAGTGTCTCAGGGGCTACTATCTATATTAGGATTTTCTCTTTTTTTTGCGCTGCTTACCTCATAACCTGTTAACAGGCTGCTGCAGGCTTCGGTTAGTCTGCTCTTGGTAGATTGAACCCTTTCAATTACCGTGCCCATAAGGGCACAATGCTCATCCATAATGGAAGCGCATCGCAACGTTTCCAGCAGATTATCCGGCGCCCCTAGTTGGATAGAGGTCACCGGGGGAACATGCATCCACCCTTCTTCTGAAGAAGGTCGCATGCCGGATTCCAGAGCAGCCTCGGTCTTCGGAATTGAGTCAGGCTGAGGGTCAAACTGAGTTCGGCCCTCCCCACCAGTCCCCATGGGGATTGATTCCCCTTGGTGTCCAGCAACGGGAATTTTGCCTTCCGGCACCTCCTGAGCCTCTCCCCTGCCTGGAACAGTCCTTCATGACAGCACCTCCACATCATCCTTGGCCTTGGGGGAGTGAGCGGCTAGCGGTGAATCACTGGCCATCGCCTTGGAATCCAGCGAGCCTCCTGACGAGGATCGCGGGGAGCTGTTGTGGGCCGGACTACAATAAACATAACCAATCGTCTCAATGCAGTGAGGAGGAGAAATTTTATGGGTGGATGCAAGTCTTAATACTTACGATGCGGCCCGAGGCTTAGCGCGGGGACGTCTCTCCGGACTGTTGTCGACGTCCCATGCAGAGTCATCCGCTAGGGAGCCCTTCCCCTTCTTGGGCGCCTCCGCGTCTAGAGTTATGGAGGCCGCCCTCTTCTTCCTCCCCCCATCAGGGGGAGAGTCATTTTTCTCCTCCTCATCCTCGTCGTCTTCGGCAGCAGGGGAACGGGTCTTGTCTTTGGACGTCACATGCGAAGTGCCCTTGCGGCAGGGGCCACTCCGGACCCCCTTGGCCTTTCCTGTGGCCTTCTTTTCTGGTGCCTTATAAGGCGCCGGCTCCAGCATCTTCACTAAGCACGGGATGACTGGTTCATCAGGCAGGGGAGCCGGACATCGGATCTGCTTCCCCTTCTTCAACCAGTAGTGAACAAGCAATGATAATAAAATCTTAGATATAACCCTTGAAACATGCCAGTAGGGGATGTGTTGAAAATAACATACCTCATTGGGGAGGTGAAGTATGTTGTGGCCACGGTCCGAATCTATGGCCGACAGTATCTCGTTGCCCTTGAAGAGCAACTTCCAGGCATCTTCGTGAGCCATTTTGAAGAGCCTTTCCAAGGCGTGGTGCTTTTTCGGGTTGAAATCCCATAGAGGGCGGCATCGGCTCTAGCAGGGGAGGATCCCGCGCACCAGCATCACTTGAATTATGTCGACAAGCTTGATGTCCCTATAGATCATGCTTTGAATGTGCATTTGCAGCGCAATCAGCTCATCTGACAAACACCAGTTCAGGCTCTTCTCGACCCAGGAGGTAAGTCGCACATGAGCGTTGGAGTTGAATGCGGCAGCCGCGGCCCAGGTACATTCCTTGACAGACTCAACGAATGTGCCTCTTGGCCAAGATACATTGGTGAGCTTGCTCACCATGGCACCCCCGCACTCTGTGTGCTGTCCATCCACCACCTTGGGCTTCACGTTAAAGGTTTTGAGCCATAGCCCGAAGTGGGGGTGGATGCGGAGGAAGGCCTCGCACACGACGATAAACACCGACATATTGATGAAGGAGTTCGGGGATAGATCATGCAAGTCTATCCCATAGTAGAACATTATCCCGCGGATGAAGGGGTGGAGTGGAAACACTAGCCCGCGCAGGAAGTGGGGGAGGAACGCTGCCCTCTCGTCAGGCTTCGGTGTGGGAATGATTTGTCCTTGGGCTGGAAGACGGTGGGCGATTTCCTTCACCAGGTACCCAGCCGCCCGAGGCTCGGTGATGTACTCCTCCTTGACGGAGGAGGCCATCCACTTGCCTTGACCTCTAGATCATGACATGGTTGAATGCTTTCTCGAGTGGGAAGCGGATGAGAACTTGGGCGCTGGAGCTCCAGAGCGGAAAGGTAGGAAGAAGGCGTGGGGGAAGAAGGAGGAATCTTATCTCCTTATAAGGGCAGTGAGTATTGAACGCCACCCCACTCACCTCAAAATTCTCATGTTCCCGAGGGTTGTGTAAACGTCACGGTTGTTACCCACGCCCGTATTAATGAGAATCCCGTAATGAGGTGACACGATCTCTGCTTTGACAAGACGTGCCAATGGCAACCGCATCTCGAAACGTGGAGCGGCAGGCAAAAAAGGGTTCGAAATTATGACCGGATAGGCGTGATGTCATATTGTAAAAGTTTTCAGCGGATTGGACTCGTGTATTATTATATTCTCTCTACGGTTGTGTGTGGTGTGTGTTACAGGTCCGGACACGGTCAATTCGTCTGAAGACTATTTTGGAGTTCCAAAGGAGGAACCCGCCTTGCAATGCCGAAGACAGCACTACGCGCCAGATACCTTGTCATTGAAGCCAGGTTCAGGGGCTACTAAGGGAGTCCTGGACTAAGAGGTCCTCGGGCGTCTGGCCTATTAGCCATGGGCCGGACTGATGGGCTGTGAAGATACGAAGACCGAACACTGCACCCGTGTCCGGATGGGGCTCTCCTTGGCGTGGAAGGCAAGCTTGGCGACTGGATATGTAGATTCCCTTCTTTGTAACCAACCTAGTGTAACCCTAGATCCTCCCGGTGTCTATATAAAC
The DNA here is from genome assembly GCA_034509565.1 of Triticum monococcum. Classification (NCBI taxonomy): domain Eukaryota; kingdom Viridiplantae; phylum Streptophyta; class Magnoliopsida; order Poales; family Poaceae; genus Triticum; species Triticum monococcum. The sequence goes on from CM067847.1 coordinate 708,120,774, forward strand.
CGGAGGACTTAGTCCGGATAGGAGACTCATCATCATAGCCATACAAGCTAGACCTCTGGGGTTTAGCCATTACGATCTCGAGGTACATCAACTCTTGTAATACTCATATTCATCAATATCAATCAAGCAGGACATAAGGTATTACCTCAATAGAGAGGGCCCGAACCTGGGTAAACATAGTGTCCCTTGTCTCCTGTTACCATCGACTTTAGACGCACAGTTCGGGACCCCCTACCTAAGATCCACCGGTTTTGACACCGACACGCGCCGCCGTACGGATCTAATCTACCGCTAAACTCCTGCACTCCACCTGGCCCGCTGTCCTGACTCCGCATCCACATGTATGGATCACTCGAGATCAAGTGGAACTCCTGCCACGCGGTGCTGTGCTCCATGCGCCATCGCCTCGACTCGGCCTACCTTGCAAGCCTCGTGACGTAGCGTGCTACACGCGTCGATCAATCTAATCTGCTCTTGATCCATCGCCGCACGTCCAGCCTTGTTTGTGAACGATCCTGACCATCTCAATAATCTGCTTGCTTCCGATCTCTTCAAACACCACGCCGATAGCCGGCTGCATCTCAACTTAATCCATCCTCTAAATCAACGATCTGCGGCCTCTCGAACCTTGCTCTGGTACCACTTGTTAGAATAAATCCGAGGCGTATCGTTGATCATCCGAGGACCAAAATAAATCACACGAGGTACGACACCGAGATTTGTTAATGAGGTTCATCGATATGGCTACATCCCCGGGGCCAAACTACAGGCGCCTCTCCCCGTGACACCATCACAATACCACACCCCGACCACCCGGGCGCCGGCACATGCCGCCGGCTCCCCCGCGTGCCCATGCTATTATCACTGGTAGAAAAAGGGCCTACAGTCCCGGTTCGTAAGGGCCTTTAGTCCCGGTTCCTGAACCGGGACTAAAGTGTCGGTACTAATACCTCCCCCCTTTAGTCCCGGTTCAATCCAGAACCGGGACTAAAGGGCGCGGCCGCGTGTTACCAACCGGGACTAAAGGAAATTTTATGATTTTTTTTTGAAATTTTTTTATTTTCAAATTTCTGAATTATTTTAACCTCTAGTCTGTAATCACCACCCCTCATCACTTCTCAATTTATCCTTTAATCACCCCTCATCATTCCAAATCATCTAACTTCCCGACCGGTCACCCATCCCTCTCACTACTCCAGCCCAAGCACGCTTAACTTTCGGTTTCTATTCTCCCACGCTCCAAGTCTGCACTTGTTGTTTTCCTGACAATAGTAAGATGTCAATCCTATTAACCTTTAGGAATTTTGCTTGAGCATGAAGTGACACATTTCACTGTTTGAGTTTGAAACTATTGTTTTAAAAAACAATAATTATTTAGTAACACTAATATTTCTTGAATAACTAGTTTGACCACAGTTTGACCACAGTTTGACCATAGTTTGACCAAAATTGAAAAAATTAAAATAATTATTTAGTAACACTAATATTCTAGAATAATTAGTTTGACCATTGTTTGACCATAGTTTGCCCACTGTTTGAATATTTTTCAATTTTTTCCACTCTAAATCTTAAAAGCCCCGTAATTTTTTTTCTATTAGGTTTTTGAGGATTTTGAAAATGTTTAACAGGGTTCCCCCATATTAATTTGGATGTAACTTTTCGAGTAGATGATTTTTCATATAAAAAACTTTTTCATCCGAGTTAGTATGCAAAAGTTATGCCCATTTTTACAAATTTCAGAGAGATTTTGCAAATAAAGTCAAAATTCACATTTGCAAATTTTCCCAACAAATAGACCACATATCACATGAGAAACTTATTTTCTTTTATTTTTTTGACATTTCCATTATTTTCTTTTATTTTTTTTAAAACTGAAAAGGCGATCCAGGGGGGGGGGTAGAGTTTGAAAATGGGACCTTTAGTACCGGTTCGTGGCACGAACCGGGACTAAAGGTCTCAACCCCATTAGTTCCGGTTCGTGCCTCAAACCGGGACTAAAGGTCTAATCTTTAGTCCCGGTTTGAGGCACGAACCGGGACTAAAGGTCATCGCACCCTTTAGTCCCGGTTCGTGGCTTAAACCGGGACTAAAGGGCCCTAGTGAACCGGGACTAATGCCTTAGCCGCACGAACCGGGACCAATGCTCACATTAGTCCCGGTTCTAGACTGAACCGGGACTAATGGGCTGAGCCGGCCTGGACCATAGTGTATGTTGGCGTAGGTTACATCGTGTGTCTACGCCCGATATATATGAGAGGCCTAGGATACAAGTGTCCTATTAGGACACAACTCCTCCCTGTCCACACACAGTCGAAAACCAAGTCCAACTGTAACCTACCATGTACAATAATATTCGACATAACTTTAACATACGTCACGATGTTCACTACAAGGATCCGGATCTATTGAAACAAAATAGTTTGATGCAATACATGTTGTTTCGTGGCGATAAGTACATATGGCCACGAAACGACATTCGTTAGAAGCCATTGCGACTGGACACATGGTAATAGGTTATTACCACAAAAAAGGAATTGTGGCAATAAAGCGTCCTATCGCAACATCTATGCGGGAAGTTGCCACATGTTTTCCCGTGGCAACACTCACATAATGCCACAATTTGATTCATGGAGATAGCTTTAATGCAAGATGTAACGAATGCTGGCGACTGATATCTCGTAGCGATAGACATTTGTGGCAACATCCTATGCCAACGACGGCCGTTTCATGGTGCAATACTCTTCCTTGGCAACAGTCAATTGTGGCAATAAACTATGGCAACAATCCTTGTATTCCTCGCATTAGGCATGTTGCCACGACCCACTGCACTTGTGGCATTAACTTATGGCAACAAATATTCCAGTCGTTGTAACAGTAGATTGCAACATACTTCTTTTGGTGGTGATAAATAGGTATCACAATAAGTAAAATCTTTGTAGCAAGAAACTATTACGACAATTTAATCCTTCTGTGGCGATACTCAATTTCAACAAAACCTACTTTGGTGGTGAAACAGTTATCACATCGTGAAAAAAATTGTGGTGACAAGCTATTGCGACAATATAAAGTGCTCCGTTGCAACATCCTAATCCAACAATACAGGTAGGCGTAGCGACTGAGATATGACGCAACAATATATTTGTAGTGGTGCTAGCATGTGGCAACCAAAAGTGGGTTGTGGTAATTGCCTATTACAACCGTAAAAAATATAGGCTTTCAATTACAATATTCAAAACCATACGTATAATTTGTAAATTCATAAAATTCATAATTCTCATAGCAAATATCCATCAAATGAAACTGAAATGTAATTTCGCCTTCCTAATTAACTGCGAAGACTAAAATGTTCATGATCTAGAGTCCAGTCCAGCTAGTTCTTTGGATCCTGCAATCAAGAAATAAAAAAAAGGTTCTAGTAAATGAGTCGAACATAACATACGCCATACAATTATTCTAGCCCCATTGTTAAAAGGAACTATCGCCAAACTAACTAGACTAATACTGTGCTAACAAGCATGTAATTGAGGGATCAGAAAAATTATACAAGTGTAAATGTGTAAAGCATAAGCACTAGTACATCTACTAAAAGCTTCTCTTTTGAGAAAAAAACATTACTTTATAACTTAAGGATGTTGGGCTGAATCACCCAAAGCACATGCAGCCATAAGGGCTGGTACATCGGCCTCCCATTCCACATAGTGGTTAGGTTTGTACATTCTACCAAGACTAGGAAGCTCGTGAGGAACATAGTTTGCCGAACAATAACATACATTAATTTCCTAATAAGAAAACCATAATTTGAGCTGGTACTTGGAATCCTCAATAATAAAAGCTTCTGCTATTGATTTAAGTTGTGACTCGATTTATAGTTTCAGTAAAGTCCATGTCCCTAGCTAGCACATATTCATTTTTTGTTTAAGTTGTTACTCGATGCAGCAACAACACATGGTAAAAGTGAACAAGCAACTAGCTAATTATGAAGGCCGATGACCTATGAAATGCAGGTGAACATGAAGAGAATGCAAGGTTGTGACTTACCATTGCTTTAAACATTCGAGAATTCCTTGCTGCAGCTTGTATGAGCGCATTTGAAGAAATAGCAGTTGGCCTTGAACCTTATTAGGACTAGATCTCTGTAAAAGAATATTTTGCAAGTTTGGATTACTATTTTCTTTGTTGTCAACCCTCTTCGTAGGCACCTATAAATAGAAGTGCGCTTTTATCAATGCAAGTAAGCAACATAAATCTTACAAGGTCAAAAGCGTATGACTGTAATCACCTGTTGGGTTCCCATCTGTTGGCTCAATTCTACAAACTTTGCCATCATGTTTTTTTCAAATTCCAGTCTTGATGTTCGCTCCTCTTGCAACAATCTTTCCCTTTCAGCACACTCTTCTTTTAACCTCTCCTCAAGTTGTTCTCTCTCAACACGCTCCAAGTTAATCCTCTCTTGTGTGTTTGCACGTTCAGCTTGTAGTTAATCTTGTAATTCGTTGGCCTGCTGGCTGAGCTGAGAGTTTCGCTCCTGGGTGGCTGCTATAGCACGAGCTTGCTTTTCAATCTGGATACGAAACCTTTCAGAACCAGTTGAAGTTTTCACCATGTATCCGTACCCACGAGGCTGCGATGACTTGCATTCCAGAGTGTCTTTGTATGCGGTCTGAAAAATATTGTTTTTCTGCTCACTTGAAAGTGGACCTTCAGTTTCAGTTTCTTTGTTTTTAACCTCTTCAAGTGCTTTGTCCTAAAAATGAAAGGAACAATTATAGGTGTTGCATCAATATTGACACTATAGAAGATGAAACAAGAATAACATGGTCCAACGCATGAATAATCTCATCTGAGGATGAAACATGCCGAATGCACATCATTGACTAACTATAGAATAACCAAAAGTCAATGTAATCACGTAAACTTTCTGGGAATCTGTGTTAGACCATGTTCCATCGTTCGTGTGGGTGAGTTCCCACAAAGCAATACAATCTGGCTCTTCGTCAGTTTCCATGTTTCTCTGCAAGTAATATAAAAATGAGATGCTTGAAACATGACATCATATTTAGCAACGAGGCATGCATATTTAGTTGGACTCATACCTTCTCAAAACCAAGGTTGTCAGAATCGCGATTTTGAATCGGATCAGAGCTCCGATGGTAAGATCGCAAATCGTAGAATCTTCACTATCAGGATCGTAGAAACGTAGATTCTATGAACTAAAGTCGTAGAATCATAGGGGTTAGTTTGGATCGTAAAGTCGTAGAATCGTATAACAGAATCGCGATTCTGACAACCTTGCTCAAAACTAACTTGCGAGTAAGATTTTGATCTGATTCTGTGTTTTGTCTTCTGTTTCTTACGGTTATCGATGTTCTTTTGGCTGCGATCCTATCAATTCATTGAAACAAAATATAACCGATGTCGTCACACACCATGCCGTTAGCCGGCTGCATATCAACTTAATACATCCTCTAAATCAATGATCCGCAGCCTCTCGAACCTTGCTCTGATATCACTTGTTAGAATAAATCCGAGGACCAAAAGAAATCACACGAGGTACGACACCGAGATTTGTTAACACGGTTCATCGATGTGGCTACATCCCTGGGGCCTGACTACAGGCACTCCTCCCCGTGACACCGTCATAATACCGCACCCCGGCCACCGGCACATGCCGCCGGCTCCACCGCGTGCCCGTGCTATTATGTTGACATAGGTTACATCGTTTGTCTACCCCCGATATATATGAGAGGCCTAGGATACAAGTGTCCTATTAGGACACAACTCCTACCCTGTCCACACAGTGCAAAACGAAGTCCAACTGTAACCTACCTTGTACAATAATATTCGACATAACTTTAACATACGTCACGATGTTCTTGATGTTTTGGCATGAAAGACACCTTAAAAAATACTCGCTTCTGGATTTTTTATCGAGCCACCAGTCCGCTCTAAAATGTTAAATTATGATGATCCAAATAGCTTTTTTCGCCTCATGTATGAGATGAGTTTAAGGTGGTCCGGACAGCCTAAACGAATGGAGCGACTAGAATGTCAATTGGAGATGTGTATTCTGTACGGAGAGTGTCCGAACTGTCCGCCCACACATATATATGGGGGAGATTTTTGCATTCTCCATGTAGTCACTTTATTTAGAAACACGATACAACAAACTCATTTCTATGGACAAACGCATGCAATCTTGTCTTTGTGAGCAGCTCTGAAAGACTGAGCCGGCTGATGTTGAGATTGACGAAGTCATCACATGTACCTCATAGTCGACACGACATACCACTAAAAAATACAGTGAGCACCTGTGTCAAATCTAGAACTTAGCCCGAGTGAGTCAGTCGCACCACAAGAAATCTATCAATTTAAGCCATGCTTAGTTCGCGTCCAAGCTATACAACACAATCATAGAGCATGTGGGATTTGCTCGGAAACTAACAATTGTTGTAACGCTCGTAACACAACTGCGTGATTGAAATGATTTGTTTGTTAAAGGATGACATCTACAAAAGGTTCCTCTCATAGTTTTGGTTAGGGGATGTCATTTTGCTTCTGAAGAGCATAGCGATTCTTGACATAGAAGACTAGAAGAGCATAGCAGTTCTCGGCATAGAGAGCATACACATGATTTCGATCGGACGGCTCTGCAGGCGTTCCCTCCGCTAGTAATCTTTCGTCAGCTATCATCACTACTTTTTTATGTGATGACAGTTTATCATAACCTTTATTAAACAGGCATCACCAAAAAGTTGACAGCATTGATAGTGATTAGCGGAAAGCGCTAATTTTTTGTCCTGATTTCTATGTTTTTAGATGGATTTCTATGTTCTCTAATCATGTAAGATCGACGGGGACATGCCTTCGCATATTGGAAGCATTTTTTATTTCTATGACCATTAAAATCCTCTAAATCTATGAGAACCAATGATCATAGCAATGTCAACAACAACAAGTGACGAGGTTATACCCAATTTTTTGTTACACATCAAAAAAGACAAATACACTATGGAAATGACATTCATCAAACATCTTCATTGGCTTTATTCGATTATTTCTCCATTGTGAGAATGGTCTTACACTGAAGGCCTAGGTACCTGCTGGGGGTCCGGGTGGGGGTGGTAGCGTTATGACCGGAACATGGTAACCTGCAAAATTTTCATTATTCACATCATAATGATAAACACGATCAATTTGATGTGTGTGTGCGTGTGTGTGTGTGTTCAAATATATGACAATATACCAACCTGCACAATGAGTGCCTGTGTGCAACCCATTGCCGCATACATGTGTAACTATGGCAAACCTCCATACATCGATCCTAGTCAGGTCGTGAGCGGTGAACCGATCACAAATGCAATGGATGTCTTTTGCATCTCTTATTTTATTGCAACATAGGCTGTAATGTGGTGGGAACTGGTCACCAAGGTTCTTTACGATGTTATGCCAACAATATTTCATCACCTTATCTTTATCCCTAATGCAGTGATCTAACGCTCGTGCATAGCAGGCACAAGAGATAGCCACAAGGGCTAGGAGGCATAACACTCCAGCTACTTTAGCGTTGGTCATGTTCTATGTTGTGTAGTACTGTCGATATGTGTTTATGCAGGACTTTTGCACCACTTCTATATATAGCGGCCATAGTGCAAGTTTTCAGACTCCTTTTGCTCATAGATGGATTAATTGGACTACTTTTAATTAGTTGAGAGATACACGATTTGGATATTTTCTAACTTAATGTAATCATATCTAACTCTTGTATATCAAATTGTTGGCAATGATGCAACCAATTAATTGTTTGCAATGGAGTAGTTGATTGCAGATTCTTAATAGATATAGATATGCATATACAACTTGGATATGTTGTTATTTAATGTAGGCACATGTGTGGTTGTTGTAGTATCAAATTGATGGGAGAGGATACCCAGATAAGCCAATACATCAATCTATTTATATCTGTATCTGTATCTGTATCTGTATCTGTATCTGTATCTATATATGTATATGTATCTGTATCTTTATCTATATCTGTATCTATATCTATATCTATATCTATCTGATCTTAATTATGGACTCCCGAGATATTCACATCTTAATCAGTGGAAACATGAAAAATTGAATACCATTGATTTTGTGGGCCTGAGTTATTGCGGTTGTGATCTATTAATAAATACCTTGGATGCTTGAACTGAAACACAACTAGGATTTCAATCAGGGATAAAAGTAGTAGATCATATGATACAATCTAACAAACCATTCAAATTCGACATGGTAGATGAGAGGTCATCCAATAGTCAAAATCATGACCATGTTTTTTTGTTACTATGACAATAGATCTAGTCGAGGAGCCAGAAATGATCATTGGCCAAGCGCCGGTTTTGCACCAGCCATGGGATGGAATTTACACTGCACTGGACTAAGCCTGGAGCTTGGATCCGAGCACTCATAGTGACGACCAAGATAGCCCGGCCATTTAGACGACCCCGACAATGGTACTGGATCAACCTCGGGATATCTCACTGCGGAGGTCGATGTCAGATCGGTTTGGAATAAGATTTTTCTCTCCCACCCACCTCCCACATCACTTACTCTCTCTATAATTCAGGGTCGACCGACGTATGGGATCTAGCTTTCGTAGTACAAAAACAAAAAGAAACCGTCTGGTAATTTTGGATGCGATTCTTGCTCATAAAAAACAAAATCCTGAATTGCCCAGACGAGGAGGCCTTAATGGTGTTCCGGCATAACTATTATAATGAAGGAATTGCAAAAACCATAGCATGAAAATGCCTTAGAATGTTCATTGTTATATTTGACATAAACTACAAAAGAAAGACACATCCGTGACATTATGACCCGAACAAAAACTTTTTGTCTTGGTTCTGACACTTCTATGGCGATAATTATGACAAAAACACGTAACATCATAGATGTGGTGGGATCCTACTTCTATGAAAAAAAATATGACAAAAAAATGGGCTTTTCATCTTGGGCAGGCCGGAGATGTACCTGCATGAAATTCTTTGGTCCGTCTATGACATAAAACATCGTTGTGGAAGTCGGGGCGAGGAAAATTTCGGGGAATTCCCGGTTACGGTGCGTGGTCGGGGCTGAGCGATGCACTGTGGTTTACGTGTTTCTCTCTTGTATGCGTGTGTGTGCGAGGCGTTGGCCAACTGAACCAGAGCGAGGCGTTCGCTTATTGAACTCCAGCAATCGCACTAGCTATGTAATGAAGTCGATCGATCCCTTTGCTACTAACTGAACCGGGGCGATTCCTACGCTCCTAACAAAACCCGATCGATCCTTCTCGCTACTTACTAAAGCCGATCGTGCCTCCTAGCGAGAATAGCTAGCCGGTTGGATTGCGTCCAGATGAACAGTGTCCGTTGCTGCCGCGCGCGTGATACGTAGAACGAGTCGAGACATGTGGTGTGCATGAGTCCATTCAGGTTGGTGGGATGTGGCCGAACCGTTCCCATTGTTGTGGCTCACTCATACATACGCCCCACTCCAGCCGATTCGGGTTGGATGAATAATACCCCGTGGTAGTAGGCGGTTGCCACTGCATGAACAAGACCCCAAGGATGCTGCCACACCCAGTCGATTGGGGTGGATGGACACGACCCCAGGAGGATGGATGAACAGTAGGTGGTGGAGGCTGAGGAAATCGACGGTGGACGAACAATAGCTGGTGGAGGCTAAGGAAGTCGATGTTGGGGATACACATAACAGGTAGGCCCACAAAGGGTCGAAATATCATAACGTATGCAGTCCACACAGCATGTGGGTCCAGATAAATTTCATGCAGGCATATTATCCACTCGGACAAGCATCATACTATCCACTCGACCAAGCAACATACCATCCACTCGACCAAGCAGCATACCATCCACTCGGATGACAGTTCACCACTCGACCGTACGACCCACTTGGGTATACGAAGACTAGCAGGCAGCGAAGCAGTCAAAGCATCATTCTCATAGAGAAGGCTTGGTAGTGAGCTAGCATTATGGCATTCATGCCCCCACTTTGTAACATAGGAGATGAGGGGGGTGGCGCACTCTATATAAGCCACCCCCACCACTAGACTTGGGGTTTTTTTGGCTTCCACCTCTCCCTCTTTCTCACCATTTAGCTTGAGGCATGGAGATCCGTTCTCCTCTCTCTCTCTCTCAAATACACCATGTAATCTCCGGATACATACTCAGATAAAACAAAGCCTCTTCGGAGCACGAGACGTAGGGTTGTTATCTCCACCGTGAGAGGCCTGAACTCGCTAAAACCACCGTGTCATCCATTTGCATCTCGATAGATCATGCTTCGTTACCCTATACCTTATTATTATCGAAATCACTTCCATGACAGTTGACGCCCACCGTGGGGTATGGTGTCTATCGAGCCATGATGCAGATGGTTATTTTGCTACCACAAGCGGCACATCGGTTCCGGCCGGTGCCGTCTACTCGGTTTGATCTTCATCTTTTTAACACATTTTCTTTATTGTTCATCTGCACAACGAGCAAAGCATCGCAAGCATAAGGAAAACGTACATCCATCCAAGCACGTACAAGGAGAACCATCGGCCTTCGGGTTGGTTGACCTCCCATCCGCATGAGCTGATCACTTGAATTGGCGCGAAAGCAAGAAACCGACTGCGCCTCCACGAACGACCACCGGCGCCATCCGCCATGTCGTCGTCTCCAACCTCGGCACCGCCGACTGCGCCTCTGCGCAGCCACCAGCCGCATCCGTGTCATCATCGTCTCCAACTCCATCGTTGAGCCACACGCACTTCCGTCATCCCCGTTCACCTCGCCCTCGACTCCAGCCTCATGTTCTCGGCTCCTCGTCGGCGACCTCCGCGGTTGCGGCGCAGGAACGCAGTGCTTCTGCCTCTGGTGCCAGTCGCCTGCGACAGTCTCGGTGGTGGAGGCGCGCTGCGGCGACGACGACCATTCGGGATTGAAGGAATAAATGGCTGGTAAGTGCATGCATAACATGGGCCACTTAATCGAGCATTAACTGCATGTAGGGGAAAAGGAATCAAAAGGACATCTCCGGATCTCCCACACGTACGCAGCTTCACTGGCAATCATTAAGTGCATGCCTAAACGTCGGTCTCATAATTCCGCCAAGAATTGACCGCTTCGTTAAGGTAATCACCTTATTAACTGGCCAATTGATGAGGATTACTAACGCCACCTGTCTAACTGCTTCCAGCAACCCACCAGTTCCGCACCAGTAAACTCATGCATGCATGCACGTATAACCGTCCGGCCTTCAACTTCGCAGCCGAACTTGCTACTAACTTGCAGGGTCACCCGATGGATCTTTCACTCGCACGATAACGAACTAGATTGGTTCAGAGTTTAGTTAGATAAAGCCACCCAGACACAGACTCAAGTTCACTCAGCCATGAACCCGTGTTCACTTGGACGGACTCCTCGTCCAGTATCTGAGCACAAGTTAGAGGACAAGGCGCGTCGTCACTCACGCCCGTGTATCGATCGACACTCCGCGGAATGAGTCTACATCACTAGGACATCCCGTGCGTCGCCGCTCTGCAGGACGCGTCTACGTTACTAGGACGCCCCACTCGCCTCCACTCCACGGGACGCCTCTACTTCACTCGGACGCCCCACGCATCGTCACTCCGTGGCACACATCTACATCAACCGGACGTCGCGCACGTCGCCACTCCGTGGGACGCGTCTACATCACTCGGATGCCCCACTCGCCGCCACTCCGGATGCCCCGCGTGTCGCCATTCTGCGGGATGCGTCTACATCACACGGACACCCCGCTCGCCGCCACTCCGCGGGTCGTGTGTACATCACTAGGACGCCCAACGCATCGTCATTCCGCGGCACGCGTCTATGTCACTCGGATGCCCCGCTCGCCGCCACTCCACGGGACGCCTCTACTTCACTCGGACGGCCCGCGCATCATCACTCCGCGGCACACATCTACATCAACCGGACACCCCGCGTGCCGCCACTCCGCGGGACGCGTCTACGTCACTCGGACGCCCCGCTCGCCACCACTCCGCGGGTCGCGTGTACATCACTAGGACGCCCCACGCATCGTCATTCTGCGGCACGCGTCTACTTCACTCGGACCCTCCACTCGCCGCCACTCCAGACGTCACGCGCGTCGCCACTCTGCAGGACGCGTCTACGTCAGGCGAACACGCCGCTCGCCGCCATTCCGCGGGTCACATCTACATCACTAGGACGCCCCGCGCATCATCATTCTGCGACACGCGTCTACGTCACTCGGACACCCCGCTCGCCGCCACTCCTCGGGACGCCTCTACTTCACTAGGATGCCTCGCGCATCATCACTCCACGGCACGCGTCTACGTCACTCGGATGCCCCGCTTGCCGCCACTCCGCGGGACGCCTCTACTTCACTCGGACGCCCCGCGCGTCCCCACTCTGCGAGACGCGTCTACGTCACTCGGACGCCCCGCTCGCCGCCACTCCGCGGGATGCCTCTACTTCACTCGGACGCCCCACGCATCGTCACTCCGCGGGTCGCGTCTACATCACTAGGTCGCCCCGCGCATCATCATTCCGCGGCACGCGTCTATGACACTTGGACGCCCCGCTCGCCGCCAATCCACGGGACGCCTCTACTTCACTAGGATGCCCAGCGCATCGTTATCGGTGTCAAAACCGGCGGATCTCGGGTAGGGGTCCCGAACTGTGCGTCTAAGGCGGATGGTAACAGGAGGCGGGGAACACAATGTTTACCCAGGTTCGGGCCCTCACGATGGAGGTAATACCCTACTTCCTGCTTGATTGATCTTGATGATATGAGTATTACAAGAGTTGATCTACCACGAGATCGGAGAGGCTAAACCCTAGAAGCTAGCCTATGGTATGATTGTTGTTGTCCTACGGACTAAAACCCTCCGGTTTATATAGACACCGGAGGGGCTAGGGTTACACAGAGTCGGTTACAAGGGAGGAGATCTACATATCCGAATCGCCAAGCTTTCATTCCACGCAAAGGAGAGTCCCATCCGGACACGGAAAGATGTCTTCAATCTGGTATCTTCATAGTCCAACAGTCCGGCCAAAGTATCACTACAAGGATTCCGATCTATTGCAACAAAATTTATAGCTACAACTACGTTTTGTTGCAATAAAATGCAATATTACCACAAATTCTCTCGTTGTCGTAATAGGTCGCACATATTGCCATAACTTAGTTTGGTCACGATAAATACTAACTTTGTTGCAATAGAGGCCTCATATTGCAACAAACTGTATCGGCGTTGCAATATGGCAGCGGTATTGCGACAAACAGATTCTGTTGCGTGAGGGCAGTCATTTTGTTGTAATAGAGACTAGGTATTTCAACAGAATGACTATCCGTGGCAATATTCGAAAAGAAATTGCAACACAGGCATGACGTTGCATTAGTTACAAATATTGTTGCAAAAAAGTGGCTAGCTATTGCAACAAACTAAATCGGCGTTGCAATATGGTAGCGATACTGCGACAAAAAAAATTTGTTGCGCGACGCAGTCATTTTGTTGCAATAGAGACTAGGTATTTCAACAGGATAACTATTCATGGTAATATTCGAAAAGATATTGCAACATCGGTGTGACGTTGCATTAGTTACAAGTAAACTGTGAAAATTATATTATTCGAATTTATAGATATTAAGTTGTATTTTTTGCAAGCTCTAAGAAGTAATTAAATTATTTTTAAATTGCACCAATTTTAATTAACCAAGACTATGGAAAAACTTTATAAATGGATAGAACACACTTTCTTGATAGGAATACATATTTAACTTGTTACATTTGGATTTGAAGAAATGGCCAAGAAATGTCCGCCTATGTAAAAAAAAATACTTGTGGACAGTTCCAAAAAACATGTACGCAATTTCAAAATGTTTGTGAATTCAAAAAAGATTCAAGAATTTGTAAAAAAGTTCAGGAATCTAGAAAATGCCCGCAACTTCGAAATTATGGTGAACATTTTTTCAATTTGGTGAACAAATTTTAAATTCATAAAATGTTCACCCTAATTTGTAAAAATGTTTACCATTTTGAAAAAATCATGAATTTTAAAATATTCGCAATTTCAAAACAAATTGTACGTACAAACTGCAGGGGGTTACACACCAGGCCGGTCGCACCAAATAGGAGATTGCCAAAAAAAATGAACACGAACAAAAAACTAGAGCACACAGAAGACAACTGGGCCATAGCTTTAAAACAAAAAATACAGGCCCGTCCAGCCCGAAGGAAAAGACTATGTATACCTAAATGGATTTCTATCCTAAAACAAAAACCTAAATGGATTTCTGTTGCTAAAAAAACCTAAATGGATGTCTTTTCTCAAAAAACTTAGATAGATTTCTTTTCACCCAAAAAAACCTAAATAGATTCCTAATAGAAAAGACTAATATATAAGAAGTGCGTCTCCACATATGTAGCACATGCACGCTTTGTCTGGTGGTTAGCACGTTCTCCACCATCGCACAGATTTCAAGTTCGACACCCCCGCGTGCTATTTTTTTTCTTTTATTTCTCATTTTTTTCTTTTATTTCTCATATATCCCATTGACATATGGGCCCATTCGGACGAGCAGGACCGGGCTAATTGTCGTACTGCAGAATACACTGTACATGGTTTGCATTGTTTGCAAAATTCCCAACAATGTTCAGAAAATGTTTATTCCCATTCTAAATATGAACGTGACATTTAACGGAATACTCACATGCTTCCAAATAATGTATGTGAAATTTTCCAAAATGTTTATACAATGTAAAAAAATTGCATAGTTTACAAATGATGTATGAGAAATTTTCAAATGTTTTTACAATATAAAAGAAAAGTTTGCGTAGTTTGATAAAATTCCCAATGATGATGGACTAATAATTATTTTGGAACTCGTCGACAAGTTTTTTTTGCATAGGCGAACATTCCTTGCTCTGGTACCACTTGTTAGAATAAATCCGAGGCGTATCGTTGATCATCCGAGTACCAAAATAAATCACACAAGGTACGACACCGAGATTTGTTAATGAGGTTCACCGATATGGCTATATCCCCGAGGCCAAACTACAGGCGCTTCTCCCCGTGACACCATCACAATACCACACCCCGACCACCCGGGCGCCGGCACATGCCGTCGGCTCCCGCGCGTGCTCATGCTATTATGTTGGCATAGGTTACATCATGTGTCTACGCCCGATATATATGAGAGGCCTAGGATACAAGTGTCCTATTAGGACACAACTCCTTCCCTGTCCACACACAGTCCAAAACCAAGTCCAACTGTAACCTACCATGTACAATAATATTCGACATAACTTTAACATACGTCACGATGTTCACTACAAGAATCCGGGTCTATTGAAACAAAATAGTTTGATGCAATACATGTTGTTTCGTGGCGATAAGTACATATGGCCACGAAACGACACTCGTTGGGAGCCATTGCGACTGGACACATGGTAATAGGTTATTACCACAAAAAAGGAATTGTGGCAATAAAGCGTCCTATCGCAACATCTATGCGGGAAGTTGCC
Source organism: Triticum monococcum (assembly GCA_034509565.1). Classification (NCBI taxonomy): domain Eukaryota; kingdom Viridiplantae; phylum Streptophyta; class Magnoliopsida; order Poales; family Poaceae; genus Triticum; species Triticum monococcum. The sequence goes on from CM067847.1 coordinate 708,136,336, forward strand.
ACATGTTTTCCCGTGGCAACACTCACCTAATGCCACAATTTGATTCATGGAGATAGCTTTAATGCAAAATGTAACGAATGCTGGCGACTGATATCTCGTAGCGATAGACATTTGTGGCAACATCCTATGCCAACGACGGCCGTTTCATGGCGCAATACTCTTCCGTAGCAACAGTCAATTGTGGCAATAAACTATGGCAACAATCCTTGTTTTCCTCGCATTAGGCATGTTGCCACGACTCACTGCACTTGTGGCATTAACTTATGGCAACAAATATTTAACGGAATACTCACATACTTCCAAATAATGTATGTGAAATTTTCCAAAATGTTTATACAATGTAAAAAAATTGCATAGTTTACAAATGATGTATGAGAAATTTTCAAATGTTTTTACAATGTACAAGAAAAGTTTGCGTAGTTTGATAAAATTCCCAATAATGATGGACTAATAATTATTTTAGAACTCGTCGACAAGTTTTTTTTTGCATAGGCGAACATTCCTTGCTCTGGTCCCACTTGTTAGAATAAATCCGAGGCGTATCGTTGATCATCCGAGGACCAAAATAAATCACACGAGGTACGACACCGAGATTTATTAATGAGGTTCACCGATATGGCTACATCCCCGGGACCAAACTACAGGCGCTTCTCCCCGTGACACCATCACAATACCACACCCCGACCACCCGGGCGCCGGCACATGCCGCCGGCTCCCCCGTGTGCTCATGCTATTATGTTGGCATGGGTTACATCATGTGTCTACGCCCGATATGTTGGGGAACGCAGTAATTTCGAAAATTTTCCTACGCACACGCAAGATCATGGTGATGCACAACAACGAGAGGGGAGAGTGTTGTCTACGTACCAACGCAGACCGACTGCGGAAGCGATCACACAACGTAGAGGAAGTAGTCGTACGTCTTCTTCCCGATCCGACCGATCCAAGCACCGTTACTCCGGCACCTCCGAGTTCTTAGCACACGTTCAGCTCGATGACGTTCCTCGGGCTCCGATCCAGCAAAGCGTCGAGGAAGAGTTCCGTCAGCACGACGGCGTGATGACGATTTTGATGTACTACCGACGCAGGGCTTCGCCTAAGCACTGTAACGGTATGATCGAGGTGGAATTTGGTGGCAGGGGGCACCGTACACGGCTAAGGAACGATCTCAAGGATCAACTTGTGTGTCTTGGTGTGCCCCCTGCCCCCGTATATAAAGGTTGGAGGAGGGGGAGCCGGCCGGCCAGGGAGAGGGAGGCGCAGAGGGATTCCTACTCCCACCGGGAGTAGGACTCCCCCCTCCAATCCTAATCCTATTAGGACTCCCGGGGGGGGGGGGGGGGGAAAGGAGAGAGAGGGGGGCTGGCCCCTTCTCCTAGTCCTACTAGGTCTTGGGGAAGGGGGGGGGCGGCTAGGCTATGGGCTGCCCCTTCTCTCTTTTCCACTAAGGCCCAATAGGCCCATTAGTCTCCCGGGGGGTTCCGGTAACCCTCCCGGTATTCCGGTAAAATCCCGATTTCACCCGGAACACTTCCTATGTCCAAACATAGGCTTCCAATATATCAATCTTTACGTCTCGACCATTTCGAGACTCCTCGTCATGTCCGTGATCTCATCCGGGACTCCGAACAACCTTCGGTACATCAAAATGCATAAACTCATAATAACTTTCATCGTAACGTTAAGCGTGCGGACCCTACGGTTCGAGAACAATGTAGACATGACCGAGACACGTCTCCGGTCAATAACCAATAGCGGGACCTGGATGCCCATATTGGCTCCTACATATTCTACGAAGATCTTTATCGGTCAGACCGCATAACAACATACGTTGTTCCCTTTGTCATCGGTATGTTACTTGCCCGAGATTCGATCGTCGGTATCCAATACCTAGTTCAATCTCGTTACTGGCAAGTCTCTTTACTCGTTCCGTAATACATCATCTCACAACTAACATATTAGTTGCAGTGCTTGCAAGGCTTATGTGATGTGCATTACCGAGAGGGCCCAGAGATACCTCTCCGACAATCGGAGTGACAAACCCTAATCTCGAAATACGCCAACCCAACATCTACCATTGGAGACACCTGTAGTACTCCTTTATAAGCACCCAGTTACGTTGTGACGTTTGGTAGTACCCAAAGTGTTCCTCCGATAAACGGGAGTTGCATAATCTCATAGTTATAGGAACATGTATAAGTCATGAAGAAAGCAATAGCAACATACTAAACGATCGGGTGCTAAGCTAATGGAATGGGTCATGTCAATCAGATCATTCAACTAATGATGTGACCTCGTTAATCAAATAACAACTCTTTGTTCATGGTTAGGAAACATAACCATCTTTGATTAACGAGCTAGTCAAGTAGAGGCATACTAGTGACACTCTGTTGGTCTATGTATTCACACATGTATTATGTTTCCGGTTAATACAATTCTAGCATGAATAATAAACATTTATCATGATATAAGGAAATAAATAATAACTTTATTATTGCCTCTAGGGCATATTTCCTTCAGTCTCCCACTTGCACTAGAGTCAATAATCTAGATTACACTGTAATGATTCTAACACCCATGGAGCCTTGGTGCTGATCATGTTTTGCTTGTCGAAGAGGCTTAGTCAACGGGTCTGCAACATTCAGATCCGTATGTATCTTGCAAATCTCTATTCTCCCACCTGGACTAAATCCCGGATGGAGTTGAAGCGTCTCTTGATGTGTTTGGTTCTTTTGTGAAATCTGGATTCCTTTGCCAAGGCAATTGCACCAGTATTGTCACAGAAGATTTTCATTGGACCCGATGCACTAGGTATGACACCTAGATCGGATATGAACTCCTTCATCCAGACTCCTTCGTTCGCTGCTTCCGAAGCAGCTATGTACTCCGCTTCACATGTAGATCCCGCTACGACGCTTTGTTTAGAACTGCACCAACTGACAGCTCCACCGTTTAAAGTAAACACGTATCCGGTTTGCGATTTAGAATCGTCCGGATCAGTGTCAAAGCTTGCATCAACGTAACCTCTTACGGTGAGCTCTTTGTCACCTCCATATACGAGAAACATATCCTTAGTCCTTTTCAGGTATTTCAGGATGTTATTGACCGCTGTCCAGTGATCCATTCCTGGATTACTTTGGTACCTCCCTGCTAAACTTATAGCAAGACACACATCAGGTCTGGTACACAGCATTGCATACATGATAGAGCCTATGGATGAAGCATAGGGAACATCTTTCATTTTCTCTCTATCTTCTGCAGTGGTCGGGCATTGAGTCTTACTCAACTTCATACCTTGTAACACAGGCAAGAACCCTTTCTTTGCTTGATCCATTTTGAACTTCTTCAAAATCTTATCAAGGTATGTGCTTTGTGAAAGTCCAATTAAGCGTTTTGATCTATCTCTATAGATCTTTATGCCTAATATGTAAGCAGCTTCCCCGAGGTCTTTCATCGAAAAACTTTTATTTAAGTATCCCTTTATGCTATCCAGAAATTCTATATCATTTCCTATCAGCAATATGTCATCCACATATAATATTAGAAATGCTACAGAGCTCCCACTCACTTTCTTGTAAATACAGGCTTCTCCAAAAGTCTGTATAAAGCCAAATGCTTTGATCACACTATCAAAGCGTTTATTCCAACTCCGAGATGCTTGCACCAGTCCATAAATGGATCGCTGGAGTTTGCATACTTTGTTAGCTCCCTTTGGATCGACAAAACCTTCTGGTTGTATCATATACAACTCTTCTTCCAGAAATCCATTCAGGAATGCAGTTTTGACATCCATCTGCCATATTTCATAATCATAAAATGCGGCAATTGCTAACATAATTCTGACGGACTTAGGCATCGCTACGGGTGAGAAGGTCTCATCGTAGTCAACTCCTTGAACTTGTCGAAAACCTTTCGCGACAAGTCGAGCTTTATAGACAGTAATATTACCGTCAGCGTCAGTCTTTTTCTTGAAGATCCATTTATTCTCAATTGCTTGCCGATCATCGGGCAAGTCAACCAAAGTCCATACTTTGTTTTCATACATGGATCCCATCTCGGATTTCATGGCCTCAAGCCACTTTGCGGAATCTGGGCTCACCATCGCTTCTTCATAGTTCGTAGGTTCATCATGATCTAGCATCATGACTTCCAGAACTGGATTACCGTACCACTCTGGTGCGGATCTCACTCTGGTTGATCTACGTGGTTCAGTAGTATCTTGTTCTGAAGCTTCATGATCATCATCATTAGCTTCCTCACTGATTGGTATAGGTGTCGCAGAAACAGTTTTCTGTGATGTACTATTTTCCAATAAGGGAGCAGGTACAGTTACCTCGTCAAGTTCTACTTTCCTCCCACTCACTTCTTTCGAGAGAAACTCCTTCTCTAGAAAGTTTCTGAATTTAGCAACAAAAGTCTTGCCTTCGGATCTGTGATAGAAGGTGTATCCAATAGTTTCCTTTGGATATCCTATGAAGACACACTTCTCCGATTTGGGTTCGAGCTTATCAGGTTGAAGCTTTTTCACATAAGCATCGCAGCCCCAAACTTTAAGAAACGACAACTTTGGTTTCTTGCCAAACCATAGTTCATAAGGTGTCGTCTCAACGGATTTTGATGGTGCCCTGTTTAACGTGAATGCGGCCGTCTCTAAAGCATAACCCCAAAACGATAGCGGTAAATCAGTAAGAGACATCATAGATCGCACCATATCTAGTAAAGTACGATTACGACGTTCGGACACACCATTACGCTGTGGTGTTCCGGGTGGCGTGAGTTGCGAAACTATTCCACAATTTTTCAAATGTACACCAAACTCGTAACTCAAATATTCTCCTCCACGATCAGATCGTAGAAACTTTATTTTCTTGTTACGATGATTTTCAACCTCACTCTGAAATTCTTTGAACTTTTCAAATGTTTCAGACTTATGTTTCATTAAGTAGATATACCCATATCTGCTTAAATCATCTGTGAAGGTGAGAAAATAACGATATCCGCCACGAGCCTCAATATTCATCGGACCACATACATCGGTATGTATGATTTCCAATAAATCTGTTGCTCTCTCCATAGTACCGGAGAACGGTGTTTTAGTCATCTTGCCTATGAGGCACGGTTCGCAAGTACCAAGTGATTCATAATCAAGTGGTTCCAAAAGCCCATCAGTATGGAGTTTCTTCATGCGCTTTACACCGATATGACCTAAACGGCAGTGCGACAAATAAGTTGCACTATCATTATTAACTTTGCATCTTTTGGCTTCTACATTATGAATATGTGTATCACTATCTTCGAGATTCAACAAGAATAGACCACTCTTCAAAGGTGCATGACCATAAAAGATATTATTCATATAAATAGAACAACCATTATTCTCTGATTTAAATGAATAACCGTCTCGCATTAAACAAGATCCAGATATAATGTTCATGCTCAACGCTGGCACCAAATAACAATTATTTAGGTCTAATATTAATCCCGAAGGTAGATGTAGAGGTAGCGTGCCGACCGCGATCACATCGACTTTGGAACCGTTTCCCACGCGCATCGTCACCTCGTCCTTTGCTAGCGTCCGCTTATTCCGTAGTCCCTGTTTCGAGTTGCAAATATTAGCAACAGAACCAGTATCAAATACCCAGGTGCTACTGCGAGCTCTAGTAAGGTACACATCAATAACATGTATATCTCATATACCTTTGCTCACTTTGCCATCCTTCTTATCCGCCAAATACTTCGGGCAGTTCCGCTTCCAGTGACCAGTCTGCTTGCAGTAGAAGCACTCAGTTTCAGGCTTAGGTCCAGACTTGGGTTTCTTCTCCTGAGCAGCAACTTGCTTGCTGTTCTTCTTGAAGTTTCCCTTCTTCTTCCCTTTGCCCTTTTTCTTGAAACTAGTGGTTTTGCTAACCATCAACACTTGATGCTCCTTCTTGATTTCTACCTCCGCAGCTTTCAGCATTGCGAAGAGCTCGGGAATAGTCTTGTTCATCCCTTGCATATTATAGTTCATCACGAAGCTCTTGTAGCTTGGTGGCAGTGATTGGGGAATTCTGTCAATGACGCAGTCATCTGGAAGATTAACTCCCATCTGAAACAAGTGATTATTATACCCAGACATCTTGAGTATATGCTCACTAACAGAACTGTTCTCCTCCATCTTACAGCTATAGAACTTATTGGAGACTTCATATCTCTCAATTCGGGCATTTGCTTGAAATATTAACTTCAACTCCTGGAACATCTCATATGCTCCATGACGTTCAAAACGTCGTTGAAGTCCCGATTCTAAGCCGTAAAGCATGGCACACTGAACTATTGAGTAGTCATCAGCTTTGCTCTGCCAGACGTTCATAACATCTTGCGTTGCTCCAGCAGCAGGCCTGTCACCCAGCGGTGCTTCCAGGACGTAATTCTTCTGTGCAGCAATGAGGATAATCCTCAGGTTACGGACCCAGTCCGTGTAATTGCTACCATCATCTTTCAACTTTGCTTTCTCAAGGAACGCATTAAAATTCAACGGAACAATAGCACGAGCCATCTATCTACAATCAACATAAACAAGCAAGATACTATCAGGTACTAAGTTCATGATAAGTTTAAGTTCAGTTAATCAAATTACTTAGGAACTCCCACTTAGATAGACATCCCTCTAATCTTCTAAGTGATCGCGTGATCCAAATCAACTAAACCATAACCGATCATCACGTGAGATGGAGTAGTTTTCAATGGTGAACATCGTTATGTTGATCATATCTACTGTATGATTCACGCTCGACCTTTCGGTCTCCATGTTCCGAGGCCATATCTGTATATGCTTGGCTCGTCAAGTATAACCTGAGTATTCTGCGTGTGCAACTGTTTTGCACCCGTTGTATTTGGACATAGAGCTTATCACACCCGATCATCACGTGGTGTCTGGGCACGACGAACTTTGGCAACGGTGCATACTCAGGGAGAACACTTCTTGATAATTTTAGTGAGAGATCATCTTATAATGCTACCGTCAATCAAAGCAAGATAAGATGCATACAAAGGGATAAACATCACATGCAATCAATATAAGTGATATGATATGGCCATCATCATCTTGTGCTTGTGATCTCCATCTCCGAAGCACCGTCATGATCACCATCGTCACCGGCGCGACACCTTGATCTCCATCGTAGCATCGTTGTCGTCTCGCCAATCTTATGCTTCCACGACTATCACTACCGTTTAGTAATAAAGTAAAGCATTACATCGCGATTGCATTGCATACAATAAAGCGACAACCATATGGCTCCTGCCAGTTGCCGATAACTCGGTTACAAAACATGATCATCTCATACAATAAAATCAGCATCATGCCTTGACCATATCACATCACAACATACCCTGCAAAAACAAGTTAGACGTCCTCTACTTTGTTGTTGCAAGTTTTACGTGGCTGCTACGGGCTTTAAGTAAGAACTCATCTCACCTACGCATCAAAACCACAACGATAGTTCGTCAAATAGACTCCGTTTTAACCTTCTCAAGGACCGGGCGTAGTCACACTTGGTTCAACTAAAGTTGGAGAGACAGTCTTCCGCAAGCCATCTGTGTGCAAAGCACGTCGAGGGAACCGGTCTCGCGTAAGAGTACGTGTAAGGTTGGTCTGGATCGTCTCACCCAACAATACCGCCGAACCAAAGTATGACATGCTGGTAGGCAGTATGACTTGTATCGCCCACAACTCACTTGTGTTCTACTCGTGCAAATAACATCAAACCATAAAACCTAGGCTCGGATGCCACTGTTGGGGAACGCAGTAATTTCGAAAATTTTCCTACGCACACGCAAGATCATGGTGATGCACAGCAACGAGATGGGAGAGTGTTGTCTACGTACCAACGCAGACCGACTGCGGAAGCGATCACACAACGTAGAGGAAGTAGTCGTACGTCTTCTTCCCGATCCGACCGATCCAAGCACCGTTACTCCGGCACCTCCGAGTTCTTAGCACACGTTCAGCTCGATGACGTTCCTCGGGCTCCGATCCAGCAAAGCGTCGAGGAAGAGTTCCATCAGCACGACGGCGTGATGACGATCTTGATGTACTACCGACGCAGGGCTTCGCCTAAGCACTGTAACGGTATGATCAAGGTGGAATTTGGTGGCAGGGGGCACCGCACACGGCTAAGGAACGATCTCAAGGATCAACTTGTGTGTCTTGGGGTGCCCCCTGCCCCCGTATATAAAGGTTGGAGGAGGGGGAGCCGGCCGGCCAGGGAGAGGGAGGCGCAGAGGGAGTCCTACTCCCACCGGGAGTAGGACTCCCCCCTCCAATCCTAATCCTATTAGGACTCCCGGGGGGAAAGGAGAGAGAGGGGGGCCGGCCCCTTCTCCTAGTCCTACTAGGACTTGGGGAAGGGGGGGGGGGGCGTGGCTAGGCTGTGGGCTGCCCCTTCTCTCTTTTCCACTAAGGCCCAATAGGCCCATTAGTCTCCCGGGGGGTTCCGGTAACCCTCCCGGTATTCCGGTAAAATCCCGATTTCACCCGGAACACTTCCTATGTCCAAACATAGGCTTCCAATATATCAATCTTTACGTCTCGACCATTTCGAGACTCCTCGTCATGTCCGTGATCTCATCCGGGACTCCGAACAACCTTCGGTACATCAAAATGCATAAACTCATAATAACTGTCATCGTAACGTTAAGCGTGTGGACCCTACGGTTCGAGAACAATGTAGACATGACCGAGACACGTCTCCGGTCAACAACCAATAGCGGGACCTGGATGCCCATATTGGCTCCTACATATTCTACGAAGATCTTTATCGGTCAGACCGCATAACAACATACGTTGTTCCCTTTGTCATCGGTATGTTACTTGCCCGAGATTCGATCGTCGGTATCCAACACCTAGTTCAATCTCGTTACTGGCAAGTCTCTTTACTCGTTCCGTAATACATCATCTCACCACTAACACATTAGTTGCAGTGCTTGCAAGGCTTATGTGATGTGCATTACCGAGAGGGCCCAGAGATACCTCTCCGACAATCGGAGTGACAAACCCTAATCTCGAAATACGCCAACCCAACATCTACCATTGGAGACACCTGTAGTACTCCTTTATAATCACCCAGTTATGTTGTGACGTTTGGTAGTACCCAAAGTGTTCCTCCGGTAAACGGGAGTTGCATAATCTCATAGTTATAGGAACATGTATAAGTCATGAAGAAAGCAATAGCAACATACTAAACGATCGGGTGCTAAGCTAATGGAATGGGTCATGTCAATCAGATCATTCAACTAATGATGTGACCTCGTTAATCAAATAACAACTCTTTGTTCATGGTTAGGAAACATAACCATCTTTGATTAACGAGCTAGTCAAGTAGAGGCATACTAGTGACACTCTGTTGGTCTATGTATTCACACATGTATTATGTTTCCGGCTAATACAATTCTAGCATGAATAATAAACATTTATCATGATATAAGGAAATAAATAATAACTTTATTATTGCCTCTAGGGCATATTTCCTTCACGATATATATGAGAGGCCTAGATACAAGTGTGCTATTAGGACACAACTCCTTCCCTGTCCACACACAGTCCAAAACCAAGTCCAACTGTAACCTACCATGTACAATAATATTCGACATAACTTTAACATACGTCACGATGTTCACTACAAGGATCCGGGTCTATTGAAACAAAATAGTTTGATGCAATACATGTTGTTTCGTGGCGATAAGTTCATATGGCCACGAAACAACATTCGTTGGGAGCCATTGCGACTGAACACATGGTAATATGTTATTACCACAAAAAAGGAATTGTGGCAATAAAGCGTCCTATCGCAACATCTATGCGGAAAGTTGCCACATGTTTTCCCGTGGCAACATTCACCTAATGCCACAATTTGATTCATGGAGATAGCTTTAATGCAAGATGTAACGAATGCTGGCGACTGATATCTCGTAGCGATAGACATTTGTGGCAACATCCTATGCCAACGACGGCCGTTCCATGGCGCAATACTCTTCCGTGGCAACAGTCAATTGTGGCAATAAACTATGGCAACAATCCTTGTTTTCCTCGCATTAGGAATGTTACCACGACCCACTGCACTTGTGGCATTAACTTATGGCAACAAATATTTAACGGAATACTCACATACTTCCAAATAATGTATGTGAAATTTTCCAAAATGTTTATACAATGTAAAAAAATTGCATAGTTTACAAATGATGTATGAGAAATTTTCAAATGTTTTTACAATGTAAAAGAAAAGTTTGCGTAGTTTGATAAAATTCCCAATAATGATGGACTAATAATTATTTTGGAACTCGTCGACAAGTTTTTTTTTTGCATAGGCGAACATTCCTTGCTCTGGTCCCACTTGTTAGAATAAATCCGAGGCGTATCGTTGATCATCCGAGGACCAAAATAAATCACGCGAGGTACGACACCGAGATTTATTAATGAGGTTCACCGATATGGCTACATCCCCAGGGCCAAACTACAGGCGCTTCTCCCCGTGACACCATCACAATACCACACCCCGACCACCCGGGCGCCGGCACATGCCGCCGGCTTCCCCGCGTGCTCATGCTATTATGTTGGCATAGGTTACATCGTGTGTCTACGCCCAATATATATGAGAGGCCTAGGATACAAGTGTCCTATTAGGACACAACTCCTTCCCTGTCCATACACAGTCCAAAATCAAGTCCAACTGTAACCTACCATGTACAATAATATTCGACATAACTTTAACATACGTCACGATGTTCACTACAAGGATCCGGGTCTATTGAAACAAAATAGTTTGATGCAATACATGTTGTTTCGTGGCGATAAGTACATATGGACATGAAACGATATTCGTTGGGAGCCATTGCGACTGGACACATGGTAATAAGTTATTACCACAAAAAAGGAATTGTGGCAATAAAGCATCCTATCGCAACATCTATGCGGGAAGTTGCCACATGTTTTCCCGTGGCAACACTCACCTAATGCCACAATTTGATTCATGAAGATAGCTTTAATGCAAGATGTAACGATTGCTGGCGACTGATATCTCGTAGCGATAGACATTTGTGGCAACATCCTATGCCAACGACCGCCGTTTAATGGCGCAATACTCTTCCGTGGCAACAGTCAATTGTGGCAATAAACTATGGCAACAATCCTTGTTTTCCTCGCATTAGGCATGTTGCCTCGACCCACTGCACTTGTGGCATTAACTTATGGCAACAAATATTTAACGGAATACTCACATACTTCCAAATAATGTATGTGAAATTTTCCAAAATGTTTATACAATGTAAAAAAATTGCATAGTTTACAAATGATGTATGAGAAATTTTCAAATGTTTTTACAATGTAAAAGAAAAGTTTGCGTAGTTTGATAAAATTCCCAATAATGATGGACTAATAATTATTTTGGAACTCGTCGACAAGTTTTTTTTTGCATAGGCGAACATTCCTTGCTCTGGTCCCACTTGTTAGAATAAATCCGAGGCGTATCGTTGATCATCCGAGGACCAAAATAAATCACACGAGGTACGACACCGAGATTTATTAATGAGGTTCACCGATATGGCTACATCCTCCGGGGCCAAACTACAAGCGCTTCTCCCCGTGACACCATCAAAATACCACACCCCGACCACCCGGGCGCCGGCACATGCCGCCGGCTCCCCCGCGTGCTCATTCTATTATGTTGGCATAGGTTACATCGTGTGTCTACGCCCGATATATATGAGAGGCCTAGGATACAAGTGTCCTATTAGGACACAACTCCTTCCCTGTCCATACACAGTCCAAAATTAAGTCCAACTGTAACCTACCATGTACAATAATATTCGACATAACTTTAACATACGTCACGATGTTCACTACAAGGATCCGGTTCTATTGAAACAAAATAGTTTGATGCAATACATGTTGTTTCGTGGCGATAAGTACATATGGCCACGAAACGATATTCGTTGGGAGCCATTGCGACTGGACACATGGTAATATGTTATTACCATAAAAAAGGAATTGTGGCAATAAAGCATCCTATTGCAACATCTATGCGGGAAGTTGCCACATGTTTTCCCGTGGCAACACTCACCTAATGCCACAATTTGATTCATGAAGATAGCTTTAATGCAAGATGTAACGATTGCTGGCGACTGATATCTCGTAGCGATAGACATTTGTGGCAACATCCTATGCCAACGACCGCCGTTTAATGGCGAAATACTCTTCCGTGACAACAGTCAATTGTGGCAATAAACTATGGCAACAATCCTTGTTTTCCTCGCATTAGGCATGTTGCCACGACCCACTGCACTTGTGGCATTAACTTATGGCAACAAATATTTAACGGAATACTCACATACTTCCAAATAATGTATGTGAAATTTTCCAAAATGTTTATACAATGTAAAAAATTTGCATAGTTTACAAATGATGTATGAGAAATTTTCAAATGTTTTTACAATGTAAAAGAAAAGTTTGCGTAGTTTGATAAAATTCCCAATAATGATGGACAAATAATTATTTTGGAACTCGTCGACAAGTTTTTTTTGGATAGACGAACATTCCTTGTAATTGGGGAACAACTTTTGAAATTCAGAAACATTTTTTGTGAAGAATAATTTTTAAATTCACGAATTTTATTTCGAATCGGCGAACATTTTTATAAAACTGAAATATTTTAAAGAACTTCCGAAAACTTGTTTTGAATATTTTGAAAAAATATCATGGACATTTTTTGTGGACACGAACTTTATTTTTCTATCATGAATTTATTTGGAAGCGATGAACGTTTTTTATAAAACTCATGAGCATTTTATGAATTTACGAAAATTTTAAAAGACAAGTATATCTATATAATAGACATTGCATCCCCATATTAAACATATCACGGATTTGGCCTGGTGGGAAGCGATGAATGTTTTTGAAAAAAATCATGAAGAGTTTTAAATTTACGAAATTTTTAAAAGACAGGATATCTATATAATAGACGATGCATCCCCATATTAAACATATCACGGATTCGGTCTGGTGGCTTGCTTGCCCAACGATGGGGCAAAAGCTTAAGCGTGCGAACCCCCTTGTCGTGTTTTCTTCCTTTTATTTGTCGGCGCACTTTTTTCTTTGTATTACTCGGCCCACAGACGAATGGGCCTGTTAGCTATAAAAATACGAGATACTATACAGCGTGTAGAGTCGGGACTGCTGTTTCAACCCCAGAGACCATATTGAGCACGTATTTTCTTGTGCCGGGACCATATTGAAGCACTTTGCAACCACCAGGACCAAGTTGGACCTCGCCAGCCAGCGACTCTGAGGATGATAGATGCAATTATCTCGACTATAAATCAGAGAGAAAGATTTCTATTCTGGAGGATACGGAACTTAATCAAGAGCAATAATCTACACTGCAGGAGAGTGAGAGTATCAAATAAAGGATTATTACTTCAAAGCTGGAAAGTGACCAGGTGGCAACTCGCAAAATCAAAAGCCCCAACCTAATCAAATCACGAAGCACTACATAACATATGAACGACTCGAAGATACGAAAAAATCCTGTGCGATCGACACACAAAATACATGTCTAAGCCAGCTTGGGTTGTCGCTTCCTGGTGCTGATGGACAGGGTCCACCACACGACCATAGCCCGGAGCGCTCTCAGCGCCCCAATTTGAGGGAGCTTAGAAACATAAAAGATTTGCACACAATTTTCTTGCTGGCCGGATGAGATTTATTTTGTGTGTGAAATGCTAGGACTAAATTTAACTTCATTGCAAAGCAATATTTGTTCTCAAAGTTTGAATTTTGTCATGGCAACTAGGAAGTAAACAAAGATACACAATTATAGATCCATGATGTAACAACACGTTCCTAACACAAAAGATCTCGGAACGAAATTGGTTTGGTTATTAATTTACAAAGTTTAATCTCTATGGTTTTCGCTGAAACAAAAATGACATGATTATGTTGGACCTACTCTACCGCGGAGGAACTCTCCGCAGATTGTTCGGTAAGATGAAAGATGTTTAGATCACCCCATCTCAAGATCAAAATGTAAGATCAAGACTGACATAGATCGACCATCTCATCAACCCATCCCATCTGTACTTGTGTTTCAAGGTAAGAATATAACCTAGTAGTTTTAAAGTAAGGGTCACATGAGGTTTCTGTGGGCTATAGTTCAAAATTGGCCAAGTTTTTGCTACTTTCTGAAATGATTTTTTGAAATTGTAGTGCAAACCTGGTTGTACCTACAGCCGGGTCATCCGGCGACAACGCTCTAGCACCGGTCGCAACCCCTACTTCTGTGGGGTGACAAGCCCCGTCCGGCGAGCCGCCCCTCTGACCTTGCACGCCGCTCCTGGTCGGCCATGGCTCCCGTCGCCCTCTTCCTCCATCCTCGGTGTTGACCAAGCAGTTCATCTGTCCCTCTTCCCGACCTTCGCCCGCGAGCTCGAGCCTCTCCACCGGCCATGGATGCGAGCTTCCCACACGCTGCCTACCGCCGTACTTAGGAAGATGACAGACGTGAGACGATTTCATCGGGAATCTCCCGATCTAGTTTGGAAGGAAGATGACAGCCGTGAGATGATTTGTCGGGACTTGAAAACACTCAATGACAACAACAATGCAAAATATGGTATCCTCTAAACATATGATGCCCTGGATTGGTCACGTTGAACTACTTATACGCTGAGGTGAATGTAGGTTGACTGGCTGCTAGATTGACGTAGACCGAAAATGCTTGTACAAGCACCGGCAAAATATCTCTGCAAAGAATTATGCAGTACAAACCAACCGGAAATATTCTGCATTGTATACAACTAGCACATATGCCCGTGCGTTGCAACGGGAGAGATATTTTATTTACGACAAGCAACGGGAAAGATAATCGATGTGTTCACAAAAAACGGTCTCCACAAAGGTAGATGACAGAGCAAGGAGTTGTGGTCTTCTTTTTGGACATGTTTGGCCCGTGAAATCTTGATAGTGGTGGGGTTGGTAGACGTGGTGGTGAGCACCCAACTCGTGTCTTTTTCTTCCACGTCCGTCTCCATCTCGGGGTTGTGCATGCCAACTCATTTGGTGGATGTGTGACGACCTTCGGGACACGGTTGCTTCCACCACTCTCCTACGATGACGTAACCGGATGGATTACTAATTGCAGCGTATAAATCCTGTTTCGTAAGGATAATCACGCATGAATGTCCCTTGATTATGATGGTTTATTCTCTTTGATTATTTTAGCGCTCACATATCCACAATATTTTTCTAATTAGAGGCAAACCACATATTCTCTTTTATTTTCACATGGCCACAATTTTTTTAATTTATATACAACCAGGATCGAACAAACACGCGCACCATGATGACCAGCAAGGTGAACAAGGTGGCGCGCATCACCACTGCCCCGCACAAGGAAACGTCAAGCCTGCAAAGGTAGTTTCATTGCCGAAACTGCATTTTTTGTCTACCATATGCACTAAAATGTTTTGCATTTCTCTTGCGATTTTGGTGGATTTGAACTAAACATCCGTTTTAACTGAATCCTGCTGCAGAGCCAATAGGAGAAAATCGGCGAGCAGCTTCAGGCCCTTGGTTAGTGTTGATGATTTATTCGGATGCAGGATGTTTTGAAAAGACCCTTAGTCATTACTCATTAGTTGTTGTCTCCATTGCTAATTTACTGTATGATGAAATAATCATGGATCTTGTAAAAAACTTGGTAATTACGTGTCTCAGTTCTTAATTTAGTGTTTGGAAGTAACCAGGGATACAAAATTATCATTACATATTTTTTCCATTCTTTATTTATCATAGGAGGAAATCCACCCGCCTTTTACGATTTATGAATGTTTAAGATGATTTTGGACAAATCAAGCTTAAAGAATATATCTTGCAAGTTCGATAACTGTCAATACATCTTGATATTTTTGATTTTGGACTTGGGCTTTGTCGATTGGGAAAATAGTTGATCCAAACAAACACCATGAAGTCTTATGGACATATGAGCCATCTCACTGTATGTGGATCTTTTCTCTTGCGCCCAACTACTTTATTTTATGCTTTGTCACTGTAATCGCCAATTTCGTTCCCAGGTATACCATTACTATGGTCACGGTCTTGCAAATGCTTCATGTGTAACTTTTCAGCCTTGCAAATTAGATATTTTGATTGCTACATGCATATTGTTGAAATATTGGTGCGTTGAAAAGATATGGGTGGAATTAACAAACTGACTGGACATATATGAAACAAATTCATGATGCATTGTCAGATCCTCTTGCTTTTGCTAATTCAAACAAGGTAACATTTAAGATTTATTACAATCTTCCCTTTCGTTGTTTTAGCTGAGTCACTTATCATTAATACTATTGCACAAAATGTGCAGGATTAACCAAAGGAGGAACTTGAAGAATTGAAGGTAGTAGTGTGTGTCTTGTAAATAAGCAAGCAATTCTCCCTGCTCCACAGGAAGCTACAACTGAAGATGAAGAACTTGCTACACTACAAGCTGAAACTTCGCTATGACCAGGGTAATGTTTGATCTTCTGTTAGATCGATTTGTAAAGTTTACTGTATATTTGCTAATTTCACATGATTAATTCAATGGTGCACGTTGAATACATACACAAGTGAAGTTTCACATATGATTATAATACTCGCTCCGTCCCAAAATTCTTGTCTTAGATTTGTCTAAATACGGATGTATCAAGTCACGTTTTAGTATTAGATACATCCGTATCTAGACAAATCTAAGACAAGAATTTTGGGACGGAGGGAGTATTAGTCAAGACGTGCATTGCACATGCACATTTACTAGTACATTGCTAAAAGTGCACTTCTATTTGCAGGTGACTACAAAGAGGATTGAGAAAGAAAATAGTAGTACAAACTTGCAAAATACTTTTTTTACAGAGATCTAGTCCTAATAATACTCAAGGTGGAAGGCTAATTGTTATTTCTCCAAATGCGCTCATACAAGCTGCAACAAAGAATTCTCAAATGTTTGAAGCAATGGTAAGTCACAACATTGCTTTCTCTTCATGTTCACCTGCATTTTATACATACAACATTGGCCTTCCTAATTAACTAGCCGCTTCTTCTCTTTCACCATGTGTTGTTGCTGCATCGAGTCACAGCTTACACAAAACGAATATGTGCTAGCTAGGGACATGAACTTAACTGAAACTATAGATTGAGTCACAACTTAAATCAATAGGTGAAGCTTTTAGTACATGTACTTGTCTTTATGCTTTACACATTTACACTTGTAAAACTATTCTGATCCCTCAGTTACATGCTTGCTAACACAGTATTACTCCAGTTAGTCTAGCAATAGTTCTTTTTAACAATGGGTCTGGAAAAATTGTATGGCGTATGTTATGTTGGACTCATTAAATAGAACTATTTTTTTCTTGATTGCAGGATCCAAAGAACTAGCTCGACTGGACTCTAGATCATGGATAGTTTAGTCTTGGCACTTAATTAGGATGGCTAAATTACATTTGAGTTTCATTTGATGGATATTTTCTATGAGAATTATGAATTTTATGAATCTACCTATTATACATATGGTTTCGAGTATTGTAATTGAATTCCTCTATTTTTTTATGGTTGCAGTAGAATATTACCACAACCCACTTTTGGTTGCCACATGTTAGCACCACGAAAATTTTATATTGTCGCAATAGTTTCTCGCTACAAACAGTTCACCTGTTGTGATATCTATTTATCACCACCAAACTAGTATGTTGCAATTTCCTGTTACGACAACTGGAATATTTGTTGCCATAACTTAATGCCACAAGTGTAGCAATTTGTAGCAAAATGCCTAATGCCACGAAAGCAAGGATTGTTGTCATAGTTTATTGCAACAATTGACTATTGCCACGGAAGAGTATGCACCACGAAACAAACATCGTTGGCATAGGGTGTTGCCACAAATGTCTATCGCCACGAGATATTAGTCGCCATGATTTGTTACATGTTGCATTAAACCTATCTCCACAAAGCAAATTGTGGCATCAGGTGAGTGTTGCCACGGGAAAACATGTGGCAACTTCCCACATGGTTGTTGCAATAGCACACTTTATTGCCACAATTGCTTTTTTGTGGCCATAACCTATTACCATGTGTCCAGTCGCAACGGCTGCCAACAAATGTTGTTTCGTGGCAATAGGTACTTATCGCCACAAATTAGCATGTATTGCGACGAACGATTTTGTTGCAATAGACCCGAATCCTTGTAGTGTATATAATTCGGCTATCCGAGTACCCCCTAATCCAGGACTCCCTCAGTATCCCCTGAACCAGGCTTCAATGACGACGAGTCCGGCGCGCAGATTGTCTTCGGCATTGCAATGCGGGTTCCTCCTCCGAATACTCCATAGAAGATTTTGAACACAAGGACAGTGTCCGGCTCTGCAAAACAAATTCCACATACCACCGTAGATAGTATAATATTTTCACAAATCTAATCAGCTGACAACTTTTCATAACGTGACATCACGCCATGGCTCCACTTATTATTCGAACTGTTTTCTCAACCAGCTACTGCATATATTGCGAGGAGGTTTTCTTGGCACGTCTTGTCGAAGAAGAGATCGTGTCGCCTTATCTCGGGATCCTCATCAAAACGGGTGTGGGTAACCCAACTGTGCCATCAATCACGACGCTTGGGGAATAAGCAAGTTTTACCAGGCAAGTGGGGAGGCACGCAGTTTCTACCGCCCTTATAAAGGGATAAGGACTCCTCTTTTTACCCACGCTGTCTTCTTCCCTGCCCATCCATTCTCGCGCACTCGAGCTCCAGCGCCCAAGTTCGCATCTTCTCCGCAAAAACACACCGAACATGTCCGGAGCGGGAGGCAAGTGGATGGCCTCCTCTGTTACGGAGGAGAACATCACGAAGCTCCAGGAAGCCGGATACCTGGCCGCAGATATTGCGCACCGGCTCCCAGGCGCGGGGCAGATCGTTCCTACCCCCGAGACCCATGAAAGGGTTGTATTCCTTACCCATTTCGTCTGCGGCTGGGATTTCCCCTCCACCCATTTGTTCGCGGGCTCATGTTCTACTATGGGCTGGACTTCCATGATCTGGACCCCAATTTCATCCTCGACATCTCGGCGTTTATCGTCGTGCGCGAGGCCTTCCTCTGCATCAAGCCCCACTTCGGCCTATGGCTGAAGACCTTCAATGTTAAACCGAAGGTGGTGGTCGGCCAGCAAGCAGAGTGCGGAGGCGCCATGGTTGGAAAAATACCCAATGTCACCTGGCTTGAGGGCTCCTATGTGGAGACCGTAAAGGGGTGGCAATCGGGGTGGTTCTACGTCACCGAGCCACGTGACACCAACTGGGCAGCGGCCCCTGAATTCTGATCCGGCATCCCCATGCGGCTCACCTCCTGGAAAGAGAAGGGCTTATCTTGGGGTTCATCGGTGGAGCTGGCCGGACTCCAGAACCGTGTTAAAAACATGATAAGCAAGAAAATCAAGCTTGTCAACATGGTCCAGGTCATGCTCTTCCGTCGGATCCTCTCGTGTCAAAGACGGGCATTCAACATGTGGGAGTTCGACTCGGCAAGGCACCAGACGCTACAAGAGCTCTTCGACACGACGCACCAGGACATCTGGAGGTGCTGTTCAAGTCTCGCGAGGTACCTCCTTCTCTTACCAAGGACCGCGGACTCAGCGCAAAGCGCCCTGCTAATCCGGTAAGCTCCTTATCACTACAGGAAACAGGTAATTTGCCGTCTGTGGATCACAGACGGCAAAGACCTAAATCCAGATGGCAAAGATTTTGCCGTCAGGAAGTAGACGACAAATTCAGACGGCAAAGATAAGTCGGCAAAGAATACTTTGCCGTCAGCTTTTCATCGGGAAGACGGCAAAGACATTGCCATCAGCCAATCCCAACAACACACGGCAAAGCAATATCTTTGCCGTCAGCCGAAACACAATCTTTGCCATCAGCTGATCTAATTTAGAGATAGCAAAGATTTTTTTAAATTAAAAAAATTCACGGGACATTTTTTAAAACATTTCTCATGGCATTCTTCATAGATCACTTTACACAACAAGTCTATTACAATCGGTACGCAGAACACCTGACCATTGAAAATTGGCAGCTACAACATCAATATTCTTCATAGAGTTTGTATATCAATTTACAGAAATCAACATCAATATTTTCGATAATCAATTTATACATTCATGCTACAGAGAAAAAGGGCCAAGCAACTCTGTCGCCCTGCTGCTGACCGCACCGGGCAGGGGGCAGTGCCCATCGGCAGCCGCTCGGTGTCCTACACCCGATGGAGACGAGCGGCAGCGGCCCTCCGTGCCCGGTGCTGCTCCCTGCGATGGCCGGTGAGGCGAGTGAGGCGGGCTCCAGCAGACAAAACAGCACGGGCGGAGGCGGGCGGCGCTCGGTGGCACGGGCGGAGGCAAGCTCCGGCGGGTGGACGCAGGCGACGCCCGGTGGCACGGGCGTATGAAAGATTTGAAGGGTGGATGCGGGCAGAGGCGGTGGCGCTCGGTTGCGCGGGCGGACGCGGGCGGCGTCTGTGGCGCTCGGTGGCGCGGCGGACGTGGGGCACTGTACTTCCTTGTCCTCCTAGCCATCTACGTCGCCGGCGGCGCCGTCATTGGAGAGCTCCGCTCCCGGTTGGCCTCGGCCAGCGCCGCTTCAAGGAGCGCCCTCACTTCCAGCGAGGGGACGAGGCGTTGGGGTCCGGTGAGGGGACAAGGCATCGAGGTCCGGCAAGGGGACGCGGCGTCGGTGTACGGCGAGTAGTGGAGTGGTGGTGCGGTGGGGATCGAGAGAAGAGAGGCAGGAGATGGGATCGAGCAAAGTGGGTGGGTGGGGATTTTTGTCGGTGGGGCGTGGGTGGGGTCTCGGGAGGAAAAAGAATTCTATGAGACCAGGTCTCATGCGAGACCCACCCTGATGGATGACACGTGTCATTCACAAATCACAAAGCATCCCCTACCCCTACTTAAAATTAGGGGGGGGGGGAGATTAGATGCTTTGTGATTTGTGAATGCCACGTGTCATCCATCAAGACGGGTCTCACTTGCTAACCATGAGACCTGGTCTCATATAATTTTTTTTCCTCTCGGGAGGGTGGACTGCCGCTGCATTGGTTTGATGCGACGTTAGTGGGGTCGCGCGTGGGTGGTGGGGGTGCGGGGGTAGGAGGGGGTGCCACCTCATCGATCCATGTGATCGATCCGTGTCGTGTGTTTCTTCTTTGCCGGCTGGGTCTTTTTTTACAGACGGCAAACATCACACTTTGCCGTCTGGTTTTGTTTTACAGATAGCAAACGTCACACTTTGTCGTCTACAATAAAAAAGGCAGACAGAAAACAGTTTGCCGTCTGTATTTTTTATTTCAAACGGCAAAGTATACTCTTTGTCGTTTGTAAAAAAAAGACAGATGGCAAAGAGTCTTTGCCATTTGTAATAGAAAATGCATACGGCAAAATACGTTTTTGCCGTTAGTCATTCTTTGCCGTCAGTAGCTGACGGCAAATGTCCTCTTTGCCATCTGGCCCGACAAAAATCTGACGGCAAAGATGCCTACTGATGGCAAACTAGCTGTTTCCTGTAGTGTGTATCTCATAAGGCGTTTCTTTCCCTAGTATAATTATGTGAGGGATTTGAACCTCCACATTATTTGACAGGAATGGGTCGCGACAGTGGAGCAGATCGATTGTCCGACCCCACAGCCCGAAGATCCAGCAAGTACTCTCCTGACAGAGATGCTGGTTCCGGTATCCTATGAGGCGCCGGAGAAGAAGGCCACGGGGACCAGGAAAGGTCTCCGGCGCAAGGTTGTATTGGAATCGTCGTCCGATAACACCGAGACGCCCTCCTCCCCCGAAGATGAGGAGGAGGAAGAGGAAAATTCTTCCCATCCAGCCAGGGGAGATAAGAAAAGGAAGGGCGCCCAATCCGGGGAGGCCGAAGGGTCCAAGAAGGGAAGAGCCCTCCTTTTGGACCGCTCCACCATGGCCGTGTTCAATGACGAGGAGTGGTTGCCCAGGGACAAGCCCCTGACGAAATCGTAAGTATCCGGATACCATAACAGTTCTGGTATATTTCGTTTTATTGTTCCTTATCATGCCAAACATGATCATGCAGCCCACCCAAGGACCGTCTTGACGTATCCTCTTCGGATGGGTCTCCGGGCCTGTCGGAGATGAATAGTGATTCGCTCCCGACCGCCTCCTCCCCCCGCCCAACGGACGACGCCGAGGTGTTGTCCCGAAGGGCACCAAGCCAAGGGAAGGTAGTTCTGGGGGCGCCCCAAGGCGACCTCCCGTACGCCGGGCGCATGGGAGGCAAGGCTCCCATGGGCCCTAATGACGGGGGCAGCAAGTTCGGCCCCCGGCCGAATACTGCGCGGGAACCTCCCATGGTTCCGGACTCTGTCATGCGATCCCTCACTAAGGGAGGCGAGCCATCTGTGCCGATGGCCTCTGTCCAACCAGAGGCACCGGACAACTTGCTGGAAGCACTTCGTGGCGCTTCCATTGACGAAGAGCACCGCACTGTCATGAGTGCGGTGGTAGAGAAGGTTCAGTCCGCTAAAAGTGGACTGACTGAAGCCTGTGCCAGCCTCCTAACATGCTTTGAGGTAAGTAATCAATTTATAAGAAAATGTTATAGCATAGACAGTAGCCCCCAATGCACTGTTTGGCATTCGCAAAGAAAGGCTGAACAAAGGATCAAATAATAATCACAGGAGTCTAATCAGAATGTGTCTTATGTGAATAAGTAGGCTTCGCTGCTGGTCGCTGTCGGCTCGCACTGCGGAGGTCTCCGCACTGAAGCGGGACCTTGAGCGGTCCGAAAAAGAGCTTGTTCTTACCAAGAGGCAGCTCGAGGAGAACAAAGGTAAGTAATACATGTTCATGTATTGATAAGGAATAAAAAATAATGTGGTTGTTAAGTCACAGGATCATAATGAATTTTGCTAGGGGCCAGGACCGAAGTGGCGGCCCTGAAGGAGGCGCTGTCCGAGACCAAAGACAAAGCGGCCAAGGAGCGCACCGAGCACGAGAAGCAAGAGGCTCGAGTCGGCGAGGTGCAGCAAGAGCTCCAGGATTTCGTCAAGAAATACGAGTCCTTGGAGCGTGACTCTAAGACGCAAGGGTCTAAGCTTGCGAAGGCCCTTGAGAATGCGAAAAATGCCAAGGCTGAAGCCGACAAGGCCCTCCAGGAGCTTCAGGCGGTCCAGAAGATAGCGGCGGGTAAGGAATCCATCATGCAAAGCAAGCATGTGAAGGAAACTTTCCTTTTACTTACTCGAGTTCGGAGCTCTCCAAGAGCGTTCGCAGATCTTCCCCGTAGTGTGTGTCCGATGCCGTGGAATTTTACCGGGCCGAGGAAGGGAGCTCAACGGATAAGTTGTTCTGGTCTCAGTATACTAGGACTGAACATCTGATGCCCTTGAGCCACCAGTTGAAGCAATTGGTCGAGCTCCAAAAGGCGGCCAAACAGGCCATGAAGGGCCTCATAGTCCGGATGTGGCCTAGTGAGCCCCTGCCTAGCAGCTACTTCGGCCTGGTGAGGCGGCTTGTGAATGCCTGCCCACGGCTTGAAATCATAAAGCGGTCCGTCTGCATTGAGGGTGCGCGTAGGGCTTTTGCCCGAGCGAAAGTGCACTGGGCGAAGATGGACCCCGAGAAGCTGGTGAAGGAGGGGCCGTCAGAGAGCAAGGAGCATCACCGCCCCGAAAAGTATTATGATAGCGTCTTGAAGGGTGCCCGCCTTGTGGCGGAGGAATGTTCTAAGGATATAATATTTGAATGAATGTACTCATGTGATCCTGTAATATGAAAATGAGTTCATCTGCGCTATATAACGCTTGTTGATTTAAAATATTACCTTCTGTGCGGCCGTTTATAAAATATGAGAGTTGGCTAGTCGTCGGCTTGTGCCCCCATGTAGCTTGTACTGAGGTGTTCGGGATAAATCTGATCACTCTTTATCCCAGTTTTGGGTCCTTCGAAGGAGGTGTTCAGCACAATGAACCAGGCAATCGGACTATAAAGCTTTATCACTCTCACTTAGCCATAGAAGTCTACAATTTTAAATTTTGGCGAAGCCCCTGGTATTCGGAAGGCCGAACTTGGGGCGCTATGAACGCCTAAATCGGACAAGGCCGACTCCTCGCCTGAAGCGGAAAAAATCTTTAGGGATTTGGGACCTCTCGTACAGCGACCAGGCTCTCGCCGCATCATGACAGTTAGTTTTTGGCTTTCTCTACTGAGGTGTTCATCCGGAAGAACCGGAACACAATCGCAGTAGTTCTCCCAATGCTACCTTAGCCGATATAGCGGAACGTAAGGCACCAAAACATGGGAGCCGGGCAAACCCAACTATTGACCCAAGACATGATTCGAACCTGATGCATATAATGCTCTAAGTTCGGGGTGCCGCACTGTCGAAAGTGTTCAGACTTTTCTTGCCGTGTTATGGGGTACACTAAAGCCCCTGGCGTACTGAACGTACGAGAATGTACGGGAGCAACTTGTCGTGAATAGACAAACAAGGAAAAAACAGATGAAGAAATGTAATAATAAGCTGACGTTGTGCATTGTTATTTATTGGATACGTCAAAGCGTATGTGTATAAGCAGTACAATAAGCAAAAATAGGACTATCTGACATGTCCGATCCAAGGGCGAGCTGCGTGCGGGTATGTAAAACAGGTATAATGATCGGTATGAGAGACCACCTAGGTATTCCCTTATACGTCAAAGCTTCTTGCTCCCTTGGTGCTTCCCTCCCGTGATGGGTCCGATGATCTAGCTATCGGAGAGGGCCTCCAGAGAATAGGGTCCTGAAAGGAAGAAAATGATGAAGATATACTGGTCCTGAGGCGGTTGAACTACATTGTGCGACGTGCGATAGCCGTGCCTTCGCCTATACCCATGGTATCTTTAGTGCGTAGTTATGTACGCGGGGCGCAAATTTCGTCGCTTGACTGGGACTAGGACGGAGGCCGAATTGCTAGGCGAGCTCTAAACGCGCCTGGTGATTCTGTTGCGAGTTATTTTGGACTCGCTTGAATGTGTCTGTAGACCTTGTCGCCGAATTGGCGGTTTGCCTCAAAAGGCTGTTTGCACTTCTACTGCAAGGGCCGCAGTGTGCTCCTCCGTACGGAGCGAGCTTTCTGTGTTTCCGTTAACTATTATAACCCCGCGAGGTCCTGGCAATTTGAGCTTGATGTATGCATAATGCGGTACTGCATTGAATCTAGCGAATGTGGTTCGTGCGAGTAGTGCGTGATAGCCACTGCGGAAGGGGACGATATCGAAGATTAACTCTTCGCTTCGGAAGTTATCTAGAGATCCGAAGACCACTTCTAGTGTGATTGAGCCCGTGCAACAGGCCTCTACACCTGGTATGACACCTTTGAAGGTGGTTTTTGTGGGTTTGATCCTCAAGGGGTCTATACCCATTTTGCGCACTGTATCCTGATAAAGCAGGTTTAGGCTGTTGCCACCGTCCATAAGGACTCGAATGAGGTGGAATCCGTCAATGATAGGATCAAGGACCAATGTGGTAGAACCACCATGACGGATACTAGTGGGGTGGTCCCTGCGATCAAAAGTGATCGGACAAGAAGACCATGGGTTGAACTTTGGGGTGACTGGCTCCATCGCGTAGACGTCCCTGAGTGCACGCTTCTGTTCCCGCTTTGGGATATGGGTTGTGTATATCATGTTCACCGTTTTCACTTGGGGAGGAAATTTCTTCTGTCCTCCTGTTTTTGGCTGCCGGGGCTCCTCCTCGTCATCGCCATGCAGCCCCTTTTCCTTGTTTTCGGCATTCAACTTGCCGGCATGTTTGAACACCCAGCATTCTCTGTTGGTGTGGTGGGCTAGCTTGTCGGGGGTGCCATGAATTTGACACGAGCGCTCGAGTATGCGGTCCAAACTGGACGGGCCTGGATTGTTTATTTTGAACGACTTTTTCCGCTGACTGGATTTAGAGCCACTGAATCTGGCATTGACTACCGTGTCTTCGGCTTTATCACCGTTGTTGCAGCACTTGTATCTGTTCCGACGTGGCTTGCTGTTGCTGTCTCTGGCCTCTGATGTGCCAGGGTGGCTTGTTGTGTTGTTGCGATGGGCCAACCAGCTATCCTCACCCGCGCAGAAGCGGGTCATGAGTGTTGTGAGGGCTGTCATGGACTTTGGCTTCTCTTGGCCGAGATGTTTGGCGAGCCACTCATCACGGATGTTATGTTTAAAGGCCGCTAGGGCTTCGTAATCCGGACAGTCCACAATTTGGTTCTTTTTGGTTAGGAACCGAGTCCAAAATTTCTATGCTGACTCTCCCGGCTGTTGTGTTATGGGATTTAGATCATCAGCATCCGGTTGTCGCACATAAGTGCCCTGGAAGTTGTCCAGGAATGCGTTTGCCAGGTTCTCCCAATTGCCGATGGAGTTTGCTAGCAAGCTATTTAGCCAATGTTGAGCTGGTCCTTTGAGTTTTAACGGGAGGTACTTGATGGCATATAGATCATCTCTGCGGGCCATGTGAATGTGGAGGAAGAAATCCTCTATCCATACCGCGGGGTCAGTAGTACCATCGTATGATTCAATGTTCACGGGTTTAAACCCTTCTGGGAATTCATGATCCATTACTTCATCAGTGAAGCATAGGGGGTGTGCGGCACCTCTGTGCTGGGCTATGTCACGACGCAGTTCGTACGAGTCTTGTCTGCTGTGTTTGGCCCAGCCAGATTTGCTTTTGGTATATCCGGCATGATGGTCGTCTTCATGTGTTAGGGCACGCCATCGTGATCCAAAGATCGATCTTTTGTGTCCTGCTTTGTTTTCCAATACGTCTTGCAGGTCCTGCGTGTTACCTCGGGCCTTGCTGTTCTTGTTTGACTGGCGACGGGGTGCGGGCTGGACTTCAGGCTTATATGCCACTTTGTCTCGGCCACGAGGTGGCCGGTCTGCCGCATCATACGCTGGAAGCGCAGGCTTTAATGCTTCCTCTTCAAGTTGGGGTAGCAACCTGCGCTTTGGAAACTTTTGATTGGGCGCTCGAGTTCGTGTTCCTCGGCTGCCAGGACCTCAGTCCATCTATTTGCTAGCAGATCTTGCTCAGCTTGAAGCTTTTGTTGCTTTTTCTTCAGGCTTTTTGCTGTGGCAATAAGCAGGCGCTTAAAGTGCTCCTGTTCGATGGGATCCTCAGGCATGATAAATTCTTCGTCGCCGAGGCTCACCTCGTCTTCTGAGAGAGGCATGTAATTGTCATCCTCTGATTCTCTGTCTTCTGCCTGTTCCTTAGGGCTGGCTTGCCCATCCTCCTGCTCGAAGCCTGGCTTGAGGGGATAGTCTTTGTCTTCGGCACTATTTGCAGCGTTAGTGTCTCCTGTGCCGGTATCGCTGTTTTTGCTATGGCGGGGCTTAGAGCGGCGCCAATGACGCCGGTTCTTGGATTGCTTCTCGGTGGGATTATCCTCCGTTGCCTTATTGACATCGCTTTCTTTGGGGGTGTCCACCATGTATATATCATACGATGAGGTGGCAGTCCAGTGCCCTGTGGGCGGTGGTTCCTGTTCGTCTCCCGCATCGTCGTCCATACCGTCGATGTCTTCGGAGTCAAAATCGAGCATGTCGGTTAAGTCGTCGACAGTGGCTACTAAGTGAGTGGTGGGTGGGGAACGGATTTCTTCGATGTCCGCTTCCAACTCGAGTCGGACATAGTTCGGCCAAGGGTCTCCTGACAAGGAGACAGACCGTAATGAGTTTAGCACGTCGCCTAGGGGCGAGTGCTGAAATATATCCACGGAGGTGAACTCCATGATCGGTGCCCAATCAGATTGGATGGGCACGGACGCGAGCGGTTCAGAGTCTGTGGCCGGGGACGAATCCGAGTGTCCGGCGACACAGGTCCCATAGGAGGTGAAGTCAGTATTCCGCTCTATCGCCGTTGAGTGTGCAGCCTCCGTGGCGGGGTCCATCCACCCGTCCTCGGACGACGCGATCTGTTCCGGATTGAGGGCTGGTGTAGTTACAGGTGTGATCTCCCGAACACTGTCCGATGGCAGAGCTAAATCATGCTCATCGTGACTGTGCGGCGTACCTGACATGGGTTTGAATCCGTCGAAGATCAAGTCTCCGCGGATGTCGGCGGTATAGTTCAAGCTTCCAAACCTGACCTGATGGCCAGGGGCATAGCTCTCCATCTGCTCCAGATGGCCGAGCAAGTTGGCTCGTAGTACGAAGCCGCCGAATACGAAGATCTGTCCGGGGAGGAAAACCTCACCATGGATCGCATTGTCGCCGATGATCGAAGGAGCCGTCAAGCCTTATGATGACAACATAGTGGAACTCTCAATGAAAGCACCAATGTTGGGTAGGGGATCCCGAACTGTGTGTCTAAGGCGGATGGTAACAAGAGGCAGGGGACACAATGTTTACCCTGGTTCGGGCCCTCTTGATGGAGGTAATACCCTACTTCCTGCTTGATTCATCTTGATGATATGAGTATTACAAGAATTGATCTACCACGAGATCAGAGAGGCTAAACCCTAGAAGCTAGCCTATGGTATGATTGTTGTTGTCCTATAGACTGAAACCCTCAGGTTTATATAGACACCAGAGGGGCTAGGGTTACACAGAGTCGGTTACAAGGGAGGAGATCTACATATCTGAATCGCCAAGCTTGCCTTCCACGCAAAGGAGAGTCCCATTCGGACACGGGACGAAGTCTTCAATCTTGTATCTTCATAGTCTGGCCAAAGTGTTGTTCGGGATCATAGTAGAAATTTAAAATTTTCTACGCATCACCAAGATCAATCTATGGAGTAATCTAGCAACGAGGGGAAGGGGAGTTCATCTACATACCCTTGTAGATTGCTAAGCGGAAGCGTTGCAAGAACGCGGATGAAGGAGTCGTACTCGCAGCAATTCAGATCGCAATTGATTCCGATCTAAGCGCCGAACAACGGTGCCTCCGCGTTCAACACACGTGCAGCCCGGTGATGGTGGGGAGAAGGAGAGGTTGGGAAGACTCCGTCTAGCAGCAGCACGATGGCGTGGTGGTGGTGGAGGAGCGCGGGACTCCAGCAGGGCTCCGCCAAGCACTACGAGAGATGAGGAGGGAGAGGGGTAGGGCTGCGCCAACAGGGGAAGAACTTCGTGTGTTGGGCTGCCCCTTTGCCTCCACTATATATAGGGGGAGAGGGAGGGATGCGCCCCCACCTAGAGTTCCCACCCCAAGGGGTGCGGCAGCCCTAGATCCCATCTAGGGTGGCGGCCACAAGGGGGAGAGGGGGAGGCGCACCTGGGGTGGGCCTTAGGGCCCACCTGCCTTAGGGTTTGCCCCCTCCCCTCTTGGAGGCGCCTTGGGCTTTGGTGGGAGGTGCCCCAGCCCACCTAGGGGCTGGTCCCTTCCCACTATTGGCCCATGTAGGCTTCCGGGGCCGGTGGCCCCTCCCGGTGGACCCCCGGACCCCTCCGGTGGTCCCGGTACACTACCGGTGATGCCCGGAACACTTCCGGTGGCCAAAACCATAGTTCATATATATCAATCTTTACCTTCGGACCATTCGGGAACTCCTCGTGACATCCGGGATCTCATCCGGGACTCCGAACAACATTCAGTAACCGCATACATACTTTCCCTATAACCCTAGTGTCATCGAACCTTAAGTGTGTAGACCCTACGGGCTCGGAGTCATGCAGATATGGCCGAGACAACTCTCTGGCCAATAACCAACAGCGGGATCTGGATACCCATGTTGGCTCCCACATGCTCCATGATGATCTCATCGGATGAACCACGATGTCAAGGATTCAATCAATCCCGTATACAATTCCCTTTGTCTATCGGTATGATACTTGCCCGAGATTCGATCGTCGGTATCCCGATACCTTGTTCAATCTCGTTACCGGCAAGTCTCTTTACTCGTTCCGTAACACATCATCCCGTGATCAACTCCTTGGTCACATTGTGCACATTATGATGATGTCCTACCGAGTGGGCCCAGAGATACCTCTCCGTTACACGGAGTGACAAATCCCAGTCTCGATTCGTGCCAACCCAACAGACACTTTCGGAGATACTCGTAGTGTACCTTTATAGCCACCTAGTTACGTTGTGACGTTTGGCACACCCAAAGCACTCCTACGGTATCCGGGAGTTGCACAATCTCATGGTCTAAGGAAATGATACTTGACATTAGAAAAGCTTTAGCATACGAACTACACGATCTTGTGCTAGGCTTAGGATTGGGTCTTGTCCATCACATCATTCTCCTAATGATGTGATCCCGTTATCAACAACATCCAATGTCCGTGGTCAGGAAACCGTAACCATCTATTGATCAACGAGCTAGTCAACTAGAGGCTTACTAGGGACATGGTGTTGTCTATGTATCCACACATGTATCTGAGTTTCCTATCAATACAATTCTAGCATGGATAATAAATGATTATCATGAACAAGGAAATATAATAATAACCAATTTATTATTGCCTCTAGGGAATATTTCCAATAGTCTCCCACTTGCACTAGAGTCAATAATCTAGTTCACATCGCCATGTGATTAACACTCACGGGTCACATCGCCATGTGACCAACATCCAAGAGTCTACTAGACTCAATGATCTATTTCACATCACTATGTGATAAACACTCAAAGAGTTCTGGGTTTGATCATGTTATGCTTGTGAGAGAGGTTGTAGTCAACAGGTCTTGCCATATTCAGATCCCTATGTATTTCGCAAAACTTTATGTCATATCGTAGATGCTGCTACCACGTTCCACTTGGAGCTATTCCAAATTGTTGCTCCATTATACGTATCCGATATCTCTACTCAGAGCTATCCGGATAGGTGTTAAGCTTGCATCGACGTAACTCTTTATGTCGAACTCTTTATCATCTCCATAACCGAGAACATTTCCTTCGGGTGCGGTACTCAGCATGGCATACGGTATAGAGCCTATGACAAAAGCATAGGGGACGACCTTCGTCCTTCCTCTTTCTTCTGTCGTGGTCAGTCTTCGAGTCTTACTCAACTTCACACCTTAGAACTCAGGTAAGAACCCCTTCTTTGACTGATCTATTTTGGACTCCTTCAAAAACATGTCAAGGTGTGCGTTCTTTGAAAGTATCATCAGGATTTTTGATCTATCTCTATAGATATTGATGCCCAATATGTAAGCAGCTTTATCCAGGTCTTCCTTTGAAAATTACTCTTCAAACAACCATTTATGCTTTCCAGAAATTCTACATCATTTCGAATCAACATTATGTCATCCACATATACTTATCAGAAATGTTGTAGTGCTCCCACTCACTTTCTTGTAAATACAAGTTTCTAGCAAACATTGTATAAACCTAAAAGCTTGGATCACTCCATCAAAGCATATATTCTGACTCCGAGATGCTTGCTCTAGTCCATAGAAGGATTGCTGGAGCCAGCATACCTTTTAGCATCCTTAGGATCGACAAAACCTTTTATTGTATCACATACAACTTTTTCTTATGAAAACTGGTAAGAAAACTTGTTTTGACATCCATCTATCAGATTTCATAATCGAAAAATACAACTAATGCTAACATGATTCCGACGGACTTAAGCATCGCTACGGGTGAGAAATTCTCATCGTAGTCAACTCCTTGAACTTGTGAAAAGACTCTTTCCCACAAGTCGAGCTTCATAGACAGTAACATTACCGCCCATGTTCGTCTTCTTCTTAAAGATCCATTTATCTCAATGGCTTGCCGATCATCGGGCAAGTCCACCAAAGTCCATACTTTGTTCTGATACGTGGATCCTATCTCGTTCACGGCTTCTAACCATTTGTCAGAATACGGGCCCACCGTCGCTTCTCCATAGCTCGTAGGTTCTTTGTTGTCTAACAACATGATATCTAAGACAGGATTACCGTACCACTCAAGAGTAGTACATATCCTTGTCGACCTATGAGGTTCGATAGCAACTTGATCTGAAGCTTCATGATCACTATCATTAACTTCCTCTTCAATAGACGTAGGCGCCACAGAAAACATCTTTCTGTGTTGCATCACTCTCTGGTTGAAACAAAGGTTCGACAACCTCATCAGGTTCTATCTTCCCCCCACTCAATTCTTTCGAGAGAAACTCCTTCTCGAGAAAGGACCCGTTCTTAGCGACAAACAATTTGCCCTCGGATCTGAGATAGAAGGTATACCCAACTGTCACCTTTGGGTATTCTATGAAGATGTGTTTGTCCGCTTTTGGGTTCGAGCTTCTCTGGCTGAAGCCTTAAGCATCGCAGCCCCAAACATTAAGAAGTGACAACTTTGGTTTCTTGCCAAACCAATGTTCACACGACGTCGTTTCAACGGACTTAAATGGTGTCCTATCCAAAGTGAATGCAGCTGTCTCTAACGCATAACCTCAAAATGAAAATGGTTGATCGGTAAGAGACATCATAGATCGCACCATATCTCATAAGGTTCGATTATGACTTCCGGACACACCATTACCCTGTGGTGTTCCAGGTGGCTTCAACTGTGAAACAATTCCACAATGTCTTAAGTGATTGCCAAACTCATAACTCAGAAATTCTCATCGATCAGATCATAGGAATTTGATCTTCTTGTTATGATGGTTCTTAACTTCACTCTGAAAGCGCTTGAACTTTTCAAACGTTTTAGACTTGTGCTTCATTAAGTAAATATACCTATATCTACTCAAATCGTCAGTGAAGATGAGAGAATATTGATATCCACCGCACGCTTCAATTCTCATTGGATCACACGCATCAGTATGTATGATTTCCAACAAGTCACTTGCCCGTTTCATTGTACCTGAAAACGGGGTCTTAGTCATCCTGCCCATGAGGCATGGCTCACATGTGTCAAGCGATTGAAAATCAAGTGACTCCAAACATCCATCAACATGGAGTTTCTTCATGCATCTTACGCCAATATGACCTAAGCGGCAGTGCCACAAGAAAGTGGTACTATCTACATCTTTTGGCGTGAACATGTGTATTACTACGACCGAGATTCACTGAACCATTCACATAGGGTGCATGACCATGGAAGGTATTATTCATGTAAACAGAATAACCATTATTCTCTAAGTTAAATGAATAACCGTATTGCAATGAACATGATCTAATCATATTCATGCTCAGCGTAGACACCTGATAACATTTATCTAGGTTCAATACTAATGCCGAAGGCAGATGGAGCGTGCGATGGTGATCTCATCAACTTTGGAAACACTTCCAACACACATCATCACCTCGCCCTTAGCCAGTCTCCGTTTAGTCCGTAGCTTTTGCTTCAAGTCACCAATAATAGTAACTGAACCGGTATCGAATACCCAGGTGCTACCAGGAGTACTAGTGAGATACACATTAGTAACACGTACAAATTTTGTTGAAGTTGCCAGCCTTCTTATCTACCATGCATTTGGGGTAATTCCGCTACCAGTGACCGTTCCCCTTACAATAGAAGCACTTAGTCTCGGGTTTGGGTTCAACCTTGGGTTCCTTCACTGGAGAGGCAACTGGTTTGCCATCCATGAAGTTTCCCTTCTAGCCCTTGCCCTTCTTGAAACCAGTGGTCTTGTTAAACCATCAACACTTGATGCTCCTTCTTGATTTCTACCTTTTGCGGTCTTAAGCACTGCGAACAGCTATGGGATCAATTCCATCCCTTTCATGTCATAGTTCATCACGAAGATCTAGTAGCTTAGTGATAGTGGCTAGAGAACTCTATCAATCACTATCTTATCTGGAAGTTTAACTCCCACTTGATTTAAGTGATTGTAGCACCCAGACATTCTGAGCACATGCTCACTAGCTGATCTATTCTCCTCCATCTTGTTGGCAAAAGAACTTGTCAGAGGTCACACACCTCTCAACACGGGCATGAGCCTGAAATCCCAATTTCAGCTCTTGGAACATCTCATATGTTCTATGGCGTTCAAAACGTCATTGGAATCCCGATTCTAAGCCATAAAGTATGGTGCACTAAACTATCAAGTAGTCATCATGATGTGTCTGTCAGGTGTTCACAACATCCACAGACGACGTTGTAGGGGTTTGCACATCGAGCGGTGCATCAAAGACGTAAGCCTTCTATGTAGCAATGAAGACACTCCTCGGACTACGGACCTAGTCCGCATCATTGCTTACAATATCTTTCAACTCAATCTTTCTCTAGGAACGTATTGAAACAGGGAGCTATAACGTGAGCTATTTATCTACAACATATTTGCAAAGACAATTTAGACTATGTTCATGATAATTGAGTTCATCTAATCAAATTATTTAATGAACTCCCACTCAGATAGACATCCCTCTAGTCATCTAAGTGAAACATGAGCCGAATCGACTAGGCCGTGTCCGATCATCACGTGAGACGGACTAGTCATCAACGGTGAACATCTCATGTTGATCCTATCTTCTATATGACTCATGTTCGACCTTTTGGTCTTCCGTGTTCCGAGGCCATGTCTATACATGCTAGGCTCGTCAAGTCAACCTAAGTGTTTCGCATGTGTCCCGAGGCCATGTCTGTACATGCTAGTGTAGCGACCCGACCTCAGATGGTCAAGTCTCTGTGCTTTAGTGTCATCCCTGGATCGGTAATGCTGACACACACAGTACTCGAGGATTTATAACAGAGTAGCAATCAAACACTTATTACATTGAAAAGTCTAAAAGAGAACTTATTACAGTAATATGGCTTAAGGCCATCTAATGCGATAACAGCGGAAGACTTGGAAGATGAAGTGAGTCCATCAACTCCAACGGCATAGCTGAGCTACACGGCAACGACCTAACGAACCTTACTCCTTGTCTGAAAAGTCTGCAACATAATACGTTGCAGCCCGAAAACGGGTCAGCACATGGAATATGCTGGCAATAAAACACAGTAGAGCAGAAATAGAATAATGCTATCACTACATGCATATATGGTAGGTGGAAAGTTGTATGGTTATAGTTTTGCGAAAAGCCAATTTTTCCCTACAACAAAGGAATAGATTTTAATTTAACTATCATGATGGTTGAAACATCATTGAGAAGGTACCCCCAACTCAATCCCAATTAAAGTGATTAACAACCCAACAGTATTAATTAAACATGGCGAGATACATGTGATAACCCAAGTACTAGATACTCAAGAATTGTCTATAACCGGGGACACGTCTAACCATGATTAGATTGTACACTCTGCAGAGGTTTGCGCACTTTTCCCCACAAGACTCGATCGCCTCCGTTGGATTTCTCGCACTACATGGTGTTTGAGAAACGGATGACCGAGACAGAGTCTTTCAGAAACGTTAACTCTCTACTCCGGGTAGACCATACCAAACCTACCAAACCCACTACCTACTGATCTACCTCTTCAAGAGCTTCACGTAACTTACTCAACTATGCCAGAGCCCATAATAGCTTGTGGCTGCACACGGAAGTTTCTAGCATGAATCATCTCAGTTCCCTTTGAGCCTGGGTGGCGGTCCATAGGAAGATCAAACGGGTACCCCGGGATTTCCAAAAAATACAGACAACACTTGGTTCTCCAGGTGCCTCAGTCCACCCAGTTGTTTGATTAAGTTGCCACCTTAAGTTGAACCATTAATTAACAATCTCACATCTGTCATGAATTTCACTCAAACCCAAACCACGTCTACGAGCATAGCATAGCAATATAAGAAATACATAGAAGTAACTCCCAAGGGTTTGAATATAACAGGGCAATAGGTTCTATCTCAGCAACTACTTCCCAACCCACAAGTTAATGACATCCTAATAATGCAATGTTTGAGGATTGGAACTAATGCATAAAAACAGAGTAATACTGGGATATGATCAAAGTGTTACTTGCCTTGTTGACGATCCACGAATCCTAGAGACTCGTAGTAACACGCTTCACACTCCGGGAATTCTATCGCAAGCAAACAACAACATACAGAAGTAACAAGCAACGATGCACAGGCGAAACTCAAATAAGAGAGGTTGACCAGAAAGTTCAACTTAAGAAATCCGGTACGCAAAAAGAATCAACAGAAACGAGGCAACGAAAGTCAAACGGCGAAAGAAAACCACTTCGTTTACTAATCTGAACTTAGGTCAAATTTTACAGTGGCAAAAACTTGTTTGAGTTGATTAACCGGAAAGAGGGTTTCGAGACGAAACTCCAGGCGCTTGAATCACCTGATTCCGATAAACGAGCGAAAAGATAAACAGAAATTAAGATCGGATCAGAAATCGCGATCAGAAAAATCGCGGAATAAATCCGAGAAAAAGAAAAACGACGAACAGATTAACGAACGAACGTTCGTTATCTGGATGTAAACAAAGAACGCGTTCGTTAAAACGAACAAACGAGCGAACGCTCGCTAAATAAATAAACCAGAGAAAAACCGATCTATTTAAAAAAACGAAAACTAGGGTTTGAAAAAAAAATAAAACCGAACGGTTTTTAAGAAACACCGGTGGTTGGATCCGGCGGCTACCTCCGGCGAGGGCTTGGGCGGCAGGGCAGCGGCTCGCGGGGCGGCCGTGTGCGGCTGCGGCACGGGCAGCGGCGGCAGGGCTCGGCGGCGGCGGGAGGCGCGGCGCGGCTCGGGGCAGGGTGCGGGAGGCGGCGATGGTGTCGGTGGGGGGGCTCGGGCGGTGTGTATATAAAGGGGGCGGGGTGGGGCTCAGACTCATCGTCCAAGTCGGCGGCGGCGGCGGCTGGCCCGGCCTGGCTCGACTGGGCCCTAGGCCCAGTCAGGCACGGGATTTTTTTTATAATACCGCCGACAGAAGAAAAATCCTAGAAAAAAATCTAAAAATGCCAAAACAAATTTTCACCGTCTTAATAAAATATTGAGGACGAGTTGAACATTTTCTTGGCCCTAAAATGCAATTTTGAAAACGTGCAATTTTTCTAATGCAAATAAAATCCGAATAAAACCAAATAAAATCCGATAAATGATTTTAATATTTTTCCTCCAATACTTCAATTATTTTGGAGAAGTGATATTATCTCCACTCATTTGATTTAATATGAAATATTTTTCGGAGAGAAAAAAATTATTAAAATCAAAATCCTCGTTTCATTATTTGATAAAAATCAATATGAAAACCGGAAAATCCCCAACTCTCTCCGTGGGTCCTTGAGTTGCTTAGGATTTCGAGGATTGCGGAACGGAAATGCAATAAATCATGATATGCATGGATGATATATGTATAAGATTCCAAATTGAAAATTTGGGATGTTACAAACCTACCCCCTTAAGATGAATCTCGCCCTCGTGATTCGGGTTGGCTAGAAAATAGGTATGGGTGGTCCTTGCGGAGATCATCCTCTCGTTCCCAGGTGGCTTCATCCTCGGTATGGTGGCTCCACTGAACTTTGCAAAACTTGATAACCTTACTGCGGGTGACTGTACTGGAAAACTCAAGAATCTTAACTTGCTTCTCCTCGTAAGTCAAATCAATGTCCAACTGAATCGCCTCCAAGGGTACTTTATCTCTTAATGGTATATCAGCCTTCTCAGCATGACACTTCTTCAGCTGTGAAACGTGGAACACATCATGGACTCCTGACAATCCCTCAGGTAACTCCAACTTGTAGGCAATTTCTCCCATCCGTTCCAAAATGCAATACGGTCCTACAAATCTCGGGGCTAACTTTCCTTTAACTACAAAACGTTTCACTCCTCGCAAGGGCGATACTCACAGATATGCTCTGTCTCCAATTTCGTAGGTTACCTCCTTGCGTTTTGAGTCTGCATAACTCTTCTTCCTGGACTGAGAAATCTTCAGTCGGTCTCGGATCAGTTTTACCTTCTCCTCAGATTCTTTAATCAAGTCTGGTCCAAACAACTGTCGGTCTCATACGTCATCCCACATCAACGGTGTTCTACACCTGCGTCCATACATGGCTTCAAACGGTGCCATCTTCAAACTGGCTTGGTGAAGGAAATATGCCCTAGAGGCAATAATAAAGTTATTATTTATTTCCTTATATCATGATAAATGTTTATTATTCATGCTAGAATTGTATTAACTGGAAACATAATACATGTGTGAATACATAGACCAACAGAGTGTCACTAGTATGCCTCTACTTTGACTAGCTCGTTAATCAAAGATGGTTATGTTTCCTAACCATAAACAAAGAGTTGTTATTTGATTAACGAGGTCGCATCATTAGTTGAATGATCTGATTGACATGACCCATTCCATTAGCTTAGCACCCGATCGTTTAGTATGTTGCTATTGCTTTTCTTCATGACTTATACATGTTCCTATGACTATGAGATTATGCAACTCCCGTTTGCCGGAGGAACACTTTGGGTACTACCAAACGTCACAACGTAACTGGGTGATTATAAAGGAGTACTACAGGTGGCTCCAAAGGTAGATGTTGGGTTGGCGTATTTTGAGATTAGGATTTGTCACTCCAATTGTCGGAGAGGTATCTCTGGGCCCTCTCGGTAATACACATCACTTAAGCCTTGCAAGCAGTGCAACTAATGAGTTAGTTGCGGGATGATGTATTACGGAACGAGTAAAGAGACTTGCCGGTAACGAGATTGAACTAGGTATCGGATACCAACGATCGAATCTCGAGCAAGTAACATACCAATGACAAAGGGAACAACGTATGTTGTTATGCGGTCTGACCGATAAAGATCTTCGTGGAATATGTAGGAGCCAATATGGGCATCCAGGTCCCGCTATTGGTTATTGATCGGAGATGTGTCTCGGTCATGTCTACAATGTTCTCGAACCGTAGGGTCCGCACGCTTAACGTTACGATGACAGTTATTATGAGTTTATGCATTTTGATGTACCGAAGGTTGTTCGGAGTCCCGGATGAGATCACGGACATGACGAGGAGTCTCGAAATGGTCGAGACATAAAGATTGATATATTGGAAGCCTATGTTTGGACATCGAAAGTGTTCCGGGTGAAATCGGGATTTTACCGGATTACCGG
Source organism: Triticum monococcum (assembly GCA_034509565.1). NCBI lineage: Eukaryota > Viridiplantae > Streptophyta > Magnoliopsida > Poales > Poaceae > Triticum > Triticum monococcum. Next base: position 708,175,328 of record CM067847.1, read on the forward strand.
GAGAGTTACCGGAACCCCCCCCCCCCCGGGAGCCAAATGGGCCTACATGGGCCATTGTGGAAAGGTGAAAGGGGCTTCCAAGGAGGGCTGCGCGCCTCCCCCCCTCCCCTAGTCCTATTAGGACTAGGAGAGATGGTCGGCCACCTCTCTCTCTTTCCCTCTCCCTTTTTTCCAAGGAGTCCTAGTTGGAATAGGATTGGGGGGGGGGAGTCCTACTCCCGGTAGGAGTAGGACTCCTCCTGCGCCTCCCTCCTTTGGCCGGCCAGCCTCCCCCCTTTCATCCTTTATATACGAGGGCAGGGGACACCCCAAGACACACAAGTTGATCCTTGAGATCGTTCCTTAGCCGTGTGCGGTGCCCCCTGCCACCAAATTCCACCTCGATCATACCGTTGCAGTGCTTAGGCGAAGCCCTGCGTCGGTAGTACATCAAGATCGTCACCACGCCGTCGTGCTGACGGAACTCTTCCTCGACGCTTTGCTGGATCGAAGCCCGAGGAATGTCATCGAGCTGAACGTGTGCTAAGAACTCGGAGGTGCCGGAGTAACGGTGCTTGGATCGGTCGGATCGGGAAGAAGACGTACGACTACTTCCTCTACGTTGTGTCAACGCTTCCGTTGCGATCTGCAAGGGTACGTAGATCAGACTCTCCCCCTCATTGCTATGCATCACCATGATCTTGCGTGTGCGTAGGAAATTTTTTGAAATTACTGCATTCCCCATCAGTGGTATCAGAGCCTAGGTTTTTATGGTTTGATGTTATATGCATGAGTAGAACACAAGTGAGTTGTGGGCGATACAAGTCATACTGCCTACCAGCATGTCATACTTTGGTTCGGCGGTATTGTTGGACGAGACGATCCGGACCAACCTTACGCGTACTCTTACACGAGACCGGTTCCCTCGACGTGCTTTGCACATAGATGGCTTGCGGAAGACTGTCTCTCCAACTTTAGTTGAACCAAGTGTGGCTATGCCCGGTCCTTGAGAAGGTTAAAACGGAGTCTATTTGACGAAGTATCATTGTGGTTTTGATGCATATGTGAGATGAGTTCTTACTTAAGCCCGTAGCAGCCACGTAAAACTTGCAACAACAAAGTAGAGGACGTCTAACTTGTTTTTGCAGGGCATGTTGTGATGTGATATGGTCAAGGCATGATGCTGATTTTATTGTATGAGATGATCATGTTTTGTAACCGAGTTATCAGCAACTGGCAGGAGCCATATGGTTGTCGCTTTATTGTATGCAATGCAATCGCGATGTAATGCTTTACTTTATTACTAAGTGGTAGTGATAGTCATGGAAGCATAAGATTGGCGAGACGACAACGATGCTACGATGGAGATCAAGGTGTCGCGCCGGTGACGATGGTAATCATGACGGTGCTTCAGAGATGGAAATCACAAAGCACAAGATGATGATGGCCATATCATATCACTTATATTGATTGCATGTGATGTTTATCTTTTTATGCATCTTATCTTGCTTTGATTGACGGTAGCATTATAAGATGATCTCTCACTAAATTATCAAGAAGTGTTCTCCCTGAGTATGCACCGTTGCAAAAGTTCTTCGTGCTGAGACACCACGTGATGATCGGGTGTGATAGGCTCTACGTTCAAATACAACGGGTGCAAAACAGTTGCACACGCGGAATACTCAGGTTATACTTGACGAGCCAAGCATATACAGATATGGCCTCGGAACACGGAGACCGAAAGGTCGAGCATGAATCATATAGTAGATATGATCAACATATTGATGTTCACCATTGAAAACTACTCCATCTCACGTGATGATCGGTTATGGTTTAGTTGATTTGGATCACGTGATCACTTAGAGGATTAGAGGGATGTCTATCTAAGTGGGAGTTCTTAAGTAAATTTGATTAACTGAACTTAAAATTATCATGAACTTAGTACCTGATAGTATCTTGCTTGTTTATGTTGATTGTAGATAGATGGCTCGTGCTGTTGTTCCGTTGAATTTTAATGCGTTCCTTGAGAAAGCAAAGTTGAAAGATGATGGTAGCAATTACACGGACTGGGTCCGTAACTTGATGATTATCCTCATTGCTGCACAGAAGAATTACGTCCTGGAAGCACCGCTGAGTGCCAGGCCTGCTGCAAGAGCAACACCAGAAGTTATGAACGTCTGGCAGAGCAAAGCTGATGACTACTCAATAGTTCAGTGTGCCATGCTTTATGGCTTAGAACCAGGACTTCAACGACGTTTTGAACGTCATGGAGCATATGAGATGTTCCAGGAGTTGAAGTTAATATTTCAAGCAAATGCCCGGATTGAGAGATATGAAGTCTCCAATAAGTTCTATAGCTGCAAGATGGAGGAGAACAGTTCTGTCAGTGAGCATGTACTCAAAATGTCTGGGTATAATAATCACTTGATTCAATTGGGAGTTACACTTCCGGATGATTGCGTCATTGACAGAATTCTCCAATCACTGCCACCAAGCTACAAGAGCTTTGTGATGAACTATAATATGCAAGGGATGAACAAGACTATTCCCGAGCTCTTCGCAATGCTGAAAGCTGCGGAGGTAGAAATCAAGAAGGAGCATCAAGTGTTGATGGTTAACAAAACCACTAGTTTCAAGAAAAAGGGCAAAGGGAAGAAGAAGGGGAACTTCAAGAAGAACGGCAAGAAAGTTGCTGCTCAAGAGGAGAAACCCAAGTTTGGACCTAAGCCTGAAACTGAGTGCTTCTACTGCAAGCAGACTGGTCACTGGAAGCGGAACTGCCCCAAGTATTTGGCGGATAAGAAGGATGGCAAGGTGAACAAAGGTATATGTGATATACATGTTATTGATGTGTACCTTACTAATGCTCGCAGTAGCACCTGGGTATTTGATACTGGTTCTGTTGCTAATATTTGCAACTCGAAATGGGGACTACAGAATAAGCGGACACTAGCAAAGGACGAGGTGACGATGCGCGTGGGAAACGGTTCCAAAGTCGATGTGATCGCGGTCGGCAAGCTACCTCTACATCTACCTTCGGGATTAATATTAGACCTAAATAATTGTTATTTGGTGCCAGCGTTGAGCATGAACATTATATCTGGATCTTGTTTAATGCGAGACGATTATTCATTTAAATCAGAGAATAATGGTTGTTCTATTTATATGAGTAATATCTTTTATGGTCATGCACCTTTGAAAAGTGGTCTATTTTTGATGAATCTCGATAGTAGTGATACACATATTCATAATGTTGAAGCCAAAAGATGCAGAGTTGATAATGATAGTGCAACTTATTTGTGGCACTGCCGTTTAGGTCATATCGGTGTAAAGCGCATGAAGAAACTCCATACTGATGGGCTTTTGGAACCACTTGATTATGAATCACTTGGTACTTGCGAACCATGCCTCATGGGCAAGATGACTAAAACACCGTTCTCCGGTACTATGGAGAGAGCAACAGATTTGTTGGAAATCATACATACCGATGTATGTGGTCCCATGAATATTGAGGCTCGTGGCGGATATCGTTATTTTCTCACTTTCACAGATGATTTAAGCAGATATGGGTATATCTACTTAATGAAACACAAATCTGAAACGTTTGAAAAGTTCAAAGAATTTCAGAGTGAAGTTGAAAATCATCGTAACAAGAAAATAAGGTTTCTACGATCTGATCGTGGAGGAGAATATTTGAGTTACGAGTTTGGTGTACATTTGAAAAATTGTGGAATAGTTTCGCAACTCACGCCACCCGGAACACCACAACGTAATGGTGTGTCCGAACGTCGTAATCGTACTTTACTAGATATGGTGCGATCTATGATGTCTCTTACTGATTTACCGCTATCGTTTTGGGGTTATGCTTTAGAGACGGCCGCATTCACGTTAAATAGGGCACCATCAAAATCCGTTGAGACGACGCCTTATGAACTGTGGTTTGGCAAGAAACCAAAGTTGTCATTTCTTAAAGTTTGGGGCTGCGATGCTTATGTGAAAAAGCTTCAAATCGGAGAAATGTGTCTTCATAGGATATCCAAAGGAAACTATTGGATACACCTTCTATCACAGATCCGAAGGCAAGACTTTTGTTGCTAAATTCGGAAACTTTCTTGAGAAGGAGTTTCTCTCGAAAGAAGTGAGTGGGAGGAAAGTAGAACTTGATGAGGTAACTGTACCTACTCCGTTATTGGGAAATAGTACATCACAGAAAACTGTTTCTGTGAGACCTACACCAATAAGAGAGGAAGTTAATGATGATGATCATGAAACTTTAGATCAAGATACTACTGGACCTCATAGATCAACCAGAGTAAGATCCGCACCAGAGTGGTACGGTAATCCTGTTCGGGAAGTCATGCTACTAGATCATGATGAACCTACGAACTATGAAGAAGCGATGGTGAGCCCAGATTCCGCAAAGTGGCTTGAAGCCATGAAATCTGAGATGGGATCCATGTATGAGAACAAAGTATGGACTTTGGTTGACTTGCCCGATGATCGGCAAGCAATTGAGAATAAATGGATCTTTAAGAAAAAGACTGACGCTGATGGTAATGTTACTGTCTACAAAGCTCGACTTGTCGCAAAAGGTTTCCGACAAGTTCAAGGAGTTGACTACGATGAGACTTTCTCACCCGTAGCGATGCTTAAGTCTGTCAGAATCATGTTAGCAATTGCCGCATTTTATGATTATGAAATTTGGCAAATGGATGTAAAAACTACATTCCTGTATGGATTTCTGGAAGAAGAGTTGTACATGATGCAACCGGAAGGTTTTGTCGATCCAAAGGGAGCTAACAAAGTGTGCAAACTCCAGCGATCCATTTATGGACTGGTGCAAGCATCTTGGAGTTGGAATAAACGCTTTGATAGTGTGATCAAAGCATTTGGTTTTATACAGACTTTTGGAGAAGCCTGTATTTACAAGAAAGTGAGTGGGAGCTCTGTAGCATTTCTGATATTATATGTGGATGACATATTACTGATTGGAAATGATATAGAATTTCTGGATAGCATAAAGGGATACTTGAATAAAAGTTTTTCAATGAAAGACCTCGGTGAAGCTGCTTACATATTAGGCATAAAGATCTATAGAGATAGATCAAGACGCTTAATTGGACTTTCACAAAGCACATACCTTGACAAGATTTTGAAGAAGTTCAAAATGGATCAAGCAAAGAAAGGGTTCTTGCCTGTGTTACAAGGTGTGAAGTTGAGTCAGACTCAATGCCCGACCACTGCAGAAGATAGAGAGAAAATGAAAGATGTTCCCTATGCTTCAGCCATAGGCTCTATCATGTATGCAATGCTATGTACCAGACCTGGTGTGTGCCTTGCTATAAGTATAGCAGGGAGGTACCAAAGTAATCCAGGAGCGGATCACTGGACAACGGTCAAGAACATCCTGAAATACCTGAAAAGGACTAAGGATATGTTTCTCGTATATGGAGGTGACAAAGAGCTCACCGTAAGAGGTTACGTTGATGCAAACTTTGACACTGATCCGGACGATTCTAAATCACAAACCGGATACGTGTTTACTTTAAACGGTGGAGTTGTCAGTTGGTGCAGTTCTAAACAAAGCGTCGTAGCGGGATCTACATGTGAAGCGGAATACATAGCTGCTTCGGAAGCAGCGAACGAAGGAGTCTGGATGAAGGAGTTCATATCCGATCTAGGTGTCATACCTAGTGCATCGGGTCCAATGAAAATCTTTTGTGACAATACTGGTGCAATTGCTTTGGCAAAGGAGTCCAGATTTCACAAAAGGACCAAACACATCAAGAGACGCTTCAATTCCATCCGGGATCTAGTCCAGGTGGGAGACATAGAGATTTGCAAGATACATACGGATCTGAATGTTGCAGACCCGTTGACTAAGCCTCTTCCACGAGCAAAACATGATCAGCACCAAGGCTCCATGGGTGTTAGAATCATTACTGTGTAATCTAGATTATTGACTCTAGTGCAAGTGGGAGACTGAAGGAAATATGCCCTAGAGGCAATAATAAAGTTATTATTTATTTCCTTATATCATGATAAATGTTTATTATTCATGCTAGAATTGTATTAACCAGAAACATAATACATGTGTGAATACATAGACCAACAGAGTGTCACTAGTATGCCTCTACTTTGACTAACTCGTTAATCAAAGATGGTTATGTTTCCTAACCATAAACAAAGAGTTGTTATTTGATTAACGAGGTCACATCATTAGTTGAATGATCTGATTGACATGACCCATTCCATTAGCTTAGCACCCGATCGTTTAGTATGTTGTTATTGCTTTTCTTCATGACTTATACATGTTCCTATGACTATGAGATTATGCAACTCCCGTTTGCCGGAGGAACACTTTGGGTACTACCAAACGTCACAACGTAACTGGGTGATTATAAAGGAGTACTACAGGTGGCTCCAAAGGTAGATGTTGGGTTGGCGTATTTCGAGATTAGGATTTGTCACTCCGATCGTCGGAGAGGTATCTCTGGGCCCTCTCGGTAATACACATCACTTAAGCCTTGCAAGTAGTGCAACTAATGAGTTAGTTGCGGGATGATGTATCACGGAACGAGTAAAGAGACTTGCCGGTAACGAGATTGAACTAGGTATCGGATACCAACGATCGAATCTCGAGCAAGTAACATACCGATGACAAAGGGAACAACGTATGTTGTTATGCGGTCTGACCGATAAAGATCTTCGTGGAATATGTAGGAGCCAATATGGGCATCTAGGTCCCGCTATTGGTTATTGACCGGAGATGTGTCTCGGTCATGTCTACAATGTTTTCGAACCGTAGGGTCCGCACGCTTAACGTTACGATGACAGTTATTATGAGTTTATGCATTTTGATGTACCGAAGGTTGTTCGGAGTCCTGGATGAGATCACGGACATGACGAGGAGTCTCCAAATGGTCGAGACGTAAAGATTGATATATTGGAAGCCTATGTTTGGACATCGGAAGTGTTCCGGGTGAAATCGGGATTTTACCGGATTACCGGGAGGGTTACCGGAACCCCCCCGGGAGCCAAATGGGCCTACATGGGCCATTGTGGAAAGGTGAAAGGGGCTGGCAAGGAGGGCTGCGCGCCTCCCCCATCCCCTAGTCCTATTAGGACTAGGAGAGGTGGCCGGCCACCTCTCTCTCTTTCCCTCTCCCTTTTTTCCAAGGAGTTCTAGTTGGAATAGGATTGGGGGGGGAGTCCTACTCCCGGTAGGAGTAGGACTCCTCCTGCGCCTCCCTCCTTTGGCCGGCCAGCCTCCCGCCTTTCATCCTTTATATATGGGGGCAGGGGACACCCCAAGACACACAAGTTGATCCTTGAGATCGTTCCTTAGCCGTGTGCGGTGCCCCCTGCCACCAAATTCCACCTCGATCATACCGTTGCAGTGCTTAGGCGAAGCCCTGCGTCGGTAGTACATCAAGATCGTCACCACGCCATCGTGCTGACGGAACTCTTCCTCGACGCTTTGCTGGATCGGAGCCCGAGGAACGTCATCGAGCTGAACGTGTGCTAAGAACTCGGAGGTGCCGGAGTAACGGTGCTTGGATCGGTCGGATCGGGAAGAAGACGTACGACTACTTCCTCTACGTTGTGTCAACGCTTCCATTGCGATCTACAAGGGTACATAGATCAGACTCTCCCCCTCGTTGCTATGCATCACCATGATCTTGCGTGTGCATAGGAAATTTTTTGAAATTACCGCGTTCCCCATCACTTGGTAGCTATTGTTGTAGGAGAACTCTGCATACGGCAAATTGTCATCCCAACTAGATCCATAATCTAGCGCATAGGCTCTCAACATGTCCTCCAAAATTTGATTGACTCTCTCAGTCTGTCCATCTGTCCGCGGGTGAAACGCTATACTGAAATCCAATCTCGTTCCAAAGTCTGGTGTAACTGATGCCAAAACTTTGAAGTAAACTGTGTTCCTCGATCCGATACGATGGTCCTCGGAACTCCATGCAGACATACGATCCTAGACATATAGATCTTGGCCAACTTTGCACTTGTATACATGGTTTTCACTAGGATGAAGTGAGCTACTTTGGTCAAACGATCAACTACTACCCATATGGAACCATATCCTGCTTTAGTCCTGGGTAATCCGGTGATTAAGTCCATGCCAAGTTTATCCCACTTCCATTCGGGTATCGGCATAGGCTGTAACAGTCCTGCTGGCTTCTGATGTTCTGCCTTAACTCTCTGACATACATCACATACGGCTACATACTCGGCAATATCCTTCTTCATACCAGTCCACCAGAAACGTTCCTTCAAATCCAAATACATCTTGGTGTTTCCGGGGTGTATCGAGTATGGTGAGTCATGTGCCTCTTGAAGTATTAACTTTCTGATCTCCTGATTATTGGGCACGTAAATTCGGTCCTCAAACCATAGGGTATCGTGCTCATCCTCACGAAAACCTTTGGCCTTTCCTTTGCCCATCTTCTCCTTTATCTCGGCAATATCTTTATCATCTTTCTGAGCTTCCCGAATCTTGTCCAGCAATGTCGATTGAACCTCCATTGTGGCAATGAACCTTCTAGGTAGAATCTCTAATCGAAGTTCCATGATGTCCTTTGCTAATTCCTTCGGCAATCCTTTACTTTCAAGGATATTAGCATAACTCTTCCGACTCAATGCGTCTGCTACGACATTGGTCTTTCCTGGATGATAGTGTAGCTTCATGTCATAATCCTTTATAAGCTCCAACCATCTCCTCTGCCTAAGGTTCAACTCCTTCTGGGTGAGGATGTACTTCAAACTCTTATGATTCGTGTACACATCACAACGGTTTCCAATAAGGTAATGTCTCCAAGTCTTCAACGCATGCACTACGGCTGCTAGCTCCAAATCATGCGTAGCATAATTCAACTCATGAGGTTTTAGTTGTCGTGAGGCATACGAAACAACTCTTCTGTCCTGCATAAGCACACATGCAAGTCCTAAGCGGGAGGCGTCGCAATACACTTGGAACTCCTTATGTATATCTGGCAGTACTAGCACTGGGGCTATAGTCAAACGTTTCTTAAACTCCTGGAAACTTGCTTCACAATCTTCTGTCCAGTTAAACTTGGTATCCTTCTTCAACAGTTCAGTCATTGGTTTTGCAATCTTGGAACTCAATGAATCTCCGGTAGTATCCTGCGAGTCCAAGAAAACTGCGGATCTCGCTAACTGAGGTGGGTGCTAACCATTCAGTGACTGACTGAACCTTGCTGGGGTCTACTCCTATACCTTCTCCTGATATAACATGTGCAAGGAATCCGACTTCCTTCAGCCAAAACTCGCATTTGCAAAACTTAACATACAACTGGTGTTCCCTGATCTTCTCGAGAACTAAATGCAAATGCTCTTTGTGCTCCTCCTTGTTCTTCGAGTATACCATGATATCATCAATAAACAGCACAACAAACTTGTCCAAATACTCCATGAACACCTTGTTCATCATGCTCATGAAATAGGCAGGGGCGTTAGTCAGTCCAAACGACATGATCGTGTACTCGTATAATCCATATCGCGTTGTGAACGCCGTCTTTGGTATGTCCTTCTCTCGTATCTTCAACTGATGACACCCTGATCGTAAATCGATCTTTGAGAACACTTTAGCTCCTTGCAACTGATCAAACAGATCGTTGATCATCGGCAGTGGGTACTTGTTCTTAATCGTCACTTCATTCAAGGCTCGATAATCAACAACCATCCTTAGGGATTTATCCTTCTTATAAACCAAAAGTACTGGGGCTCCCCAAGGTGATGAACTTCTTCGAATGTATCCTTTCTCCAATAACTCCTTGATCTGCTTCTTAATTTCCTCCAGATCATTCACGGCCATCCGATAGGGTCTCTTGGATATTGGTCCTGTTCCTGGTAACATCTCTATCAAAAACTCAATATCTCTCTCCGGTGGCATGCCTGGTAAGTCCTCTGGGAAAACATCCGGGTAATCCTTTACTACCGGCACTTCCTCCTGAACAACTCCCGTAAGGGCATTCACTTGGCTCCTTTTAGGCACATGCCTAGACACATACTTAATCCTTTTTCCCTCCGGGGTGGTGAGATAAATCGACTTACTCGCACAGTCAATGCTTCCTCCTGTGACATCCCAAAATTTTAACCTTGTTTTATTAATTAAAATTTTGCCAGGAAAATTAAACTTTTCATCTTTCTGGGTTTTCTTTGATTTCAGTACCACCCTTTTCTTGGTTTTTTATGGAGTTTTATCCCAAGTGAAAGTTTCCAATTATATTATTGGACTTGTTTGCCCTTTCAAGAAAAACATTACTATTATTAGTGGAATTAATTTGCAAAATTATTTCTCTCTGAGCTTTATTCCCTAAAATTATTTTTCCTTTAGTTTTGGAGCTCTTTTGAACTACAACCACTTGATAAATTTATTTAAAGTTTTCACCAAAATTTGGAGGTGTCATGTGATCTTTTTAAATCACTTTTATGCAAAAATATATTTCATTCTTTTAATATTTTGAGCTCTACCCCAAGTTTAAAAATCTGGTCCAGAGAGCAATTTTGCACTACAACCTAATTAAATATTTCTTTAAAACTTCCACCAAAATTGTGCGATGTTAGTAGTGGTATGTAATTCAACTTTATGCAAAAACCCAGTGGTGTTCTTTGAAAAATTTGAGTGAATCAACCTCTTTTGCTTTCTGGTGTCAGGACCCCGATCCTAAGTCACACCGATCTAGCATGTAACACATCATATCACTTTGCGGCCTCACGCACGGTATTCCCACGGGTGCCACCTTACCTGGCCCGAGACCATTTGCGCCTTTTCGCTCATGTTTACGATAGTGTCGCTAGCATCCATATGACAAAGAACCCGGGCCGACATGGCTAGTCATGAACCCAAAGCGGCACTAACCCATGGGGACATGCATACATGAATCAACCTCGAGCATGTCGGTCAACAGCGTGTGAATCCGGGCTGTAGCACTGGGCTAACAGGACTCCGGTAACCCGGGCTGTAGCAGGCTAGGCAGGACTCCGGATGTCACCGTGTGACATTTCCCCGAAGGGACAGACACAGGAACGAAGTGAAACACATGCCGGCCAGTCAAGTGTCCTGAGCAGTAGTGCTGGGCTAGCAGGACTCCGGTGAACCGGGCTGTAGCGGACTACTATCGCTCAGAAAGCACTAGACTACATTTCCCCATATGATAGGCTGCCAAGGATAAACAACTAGATTATCGGATCGCACTCATACCAAGCATTTCAATCATACCACAATATGCCCGATATGAGTACATACAACATGGCATCACAACAAGACTCTACGACTCAAGTATTTATTCATTAGGCTCCGAGGAGAGAGATATTACAAACATGGGTCTCATGACCCAACATTCAGAGCATACAAGTCAAAGCACATGCGGAAGCTTAACATGTCTGAGTACAGACATCTACAAATGAAAAAGGCTGAGAAGCCTGACTATCTACCAGATCCTGCCGAGGGCACAAGATCGTAGCTGAGGTAACAAGCTAAACGTCGAAGTCCACGCGGAACTACTAGCGAGACTGACGTCTCTCTGCAAAACATAAAATAGGCAAACGTGAGTACAAATGTACCCAGCAAGACTTACATCAGAACTACCTACATATGCATCGGTATCAATAAAGGGGTAGTGGAGTTTAACTACAGCAAGCCAGCTTTGACTTAGTGGCTAACCTGAACTACGACTGTAAGTAACTCTTTTGAAGTGGCACACACGAGTCCACATATTCACCATATCAATACTCCACTATGGATCCGCTCCCGTCTCCCTACGAGAAGGCCATCCATAGCACTCACACTTATCTTGCGAGTTTTAGAGTATCCACTTTCACTTGTCTATGAACTATGCAAGCGGTCCAAGTTTCCATATCCGAGGAATCCGGCTATTCGAATAGATAATGATAACCCTGCAGGGGTGTACTTCTTCACACACGCTCTCGCCACTTATCGCCATGTACACGTCATGTACCTCGGCAACCTTCAAGCGGAAGCCGGGCGAGGGAGTCGGCCACGACCTAACTAACCAACAAGTCTCTAATCCAGGTTTATCGCCTATTCGGGTTCCATCCGCAAGGAGATCCGGCCGGGGTGTCGCTCACAGCCCCAAATGATGTGTGCAGGGTTCCCAAGCCCACCATCCGGGTTCCACTTGGTACACTATGCCACTGTGCCTAGTCTGTCCCAAGCCCACCTGTACCGGGTGCCACTTGGTAGACTACTAACACTACCTACAAACACCAGAAACTAGTTGCAACTCCTAGACAGAGATCGAGTTGATTAATAAGCCGAGAGGGGCCAAGTTACCGGAACCCAATGTGTGGTAGTAACTGTTCATGGATCACAAACACAGGACTCAGTTCCTGAGGACGGCTGCAATGAGACAACCCACCATGTACTCCAACATGGCCTCTCACCGCTACCTTTACCAAATTGTGTTCACACACTTAGCTCTCAATAGTAGGACATGTTCACAACTTTCCAATTCATCCCCGATGAATCAGACCTGACACAACTCTAAGCAATAGCAGGCATGACAAACAAGCATGAATGAGTAGGCACATCATGGCTCAAACAACTCCTACTCATGCTAGTGGGTTTCATCTATTTACTGTGGCAATGACAGGTCATGCAGAGGAAAGGGGTTCAACTACCACAGCATGTAACAGTTGAATCGTTGTTGTCCTAATGCAGTAAAAGAGAGCAAGAGCGAGAGAGTGGGATTGTATCGGAATGAAGAAGGGGGTTTTGCTTGCCTGGGACTTCTGAAGACAGTATAGCTCTTCATCAGTGTCATCGATCACGTCGTCGGAAACAACGTCTACTGAGAGGGGCAATTACCGGCAAACAAGGAAGAATACAGTCAATGCAATGCAACAATATGATGCATGATCATGACATGGCAATATGTTGTGATTTGGGCTAATGCAACAGAAAGTCATTTTAATTGAAGTGGAATTCAAAACTATATCAAATTCCAACTCCAAAACCAATTACCATTTATTCCATAATCATGATTTGTCCTATATAGTGAGGTTAAGTTGTTCAAACATGCATGAAAATGGTACAGATGGATTCCTTGGATTTTTAGAAGTTATAACAATTTTGTGGAATTTCCTGGATTAAATTTAATCCAGAAAATTATTTACTGCATCAGCATGACATAGCTGTGATGTCAGCAGGTCAACTGAGCTGCTCTGGGTCAAACCTGACCAGTGGGGCCCACTGGTCAGTGTAACAGTGCTGGCTTGGGTCACTAACAGGTGGGGCCGGTCAAGGTCCATGTCAGCTCAGTCAAAGCTGACGCATGGGTCCACTGGTTTTGCTAATTAGCCTAATTGTTTTGGTTAACCAGTAAACTAACAAACTGGGACCCACTGTCAGTGACTAGTGTTAACTAATATGGTTAATTAGTCCCTAATCTAATGACGGCCACGTTGGCAGCCGCCGGGGTTAGTCGCCGGCGACACACAGACGCGGCGCAGCTCGCCGGAGTGGCGCTAGAGGCCGTGGCTTGCCGCGCTGAGGGCACCAGGGGGGAGCCCTTGCTCCTGCGCATCCAGCGGAGGCAGCAGCAGGTCACGGGGTGCCCGGAGTCGACGGCAGCGAGCACTGGGGCGGCGGCCGGAGATCGGGCGTCGGCGGAAATGACGCTATAGCGCATGGCAGGAGCAATAGATGGTGGCTACAGCTCCGTGGTGATGCGCTGAGCGCAGTGGCGCGCTCGTTTTCGAGCTCCGGTGGATGTGGCCACGGCAGCGAGGAGCTCAGGTGGCGGTGCGCTCTTGGGTCCGGTGGAGAGAGCAGCTAGAGTGGGCAAACGGCAAGGGGAGAAGAGGGGAACGGGTCAACGGCTCACAGCAAGGTCGTTGGTGATCTCAGCGTGCTCGGGGACGGCTTGGACGGAGCAAATCGACGGCGGCGGCCCCACGGCGGCCGAGGTCGGAGACGAGGGTGGTGAGGACGTTGCAGAGCTTCCCGGCTCACTTGGTGCGGTGAGGAGGAAGGGTAGGTCGGGGCGGAGCGTCTTGGCACACGAGAGGGCGAGGGAGGTACGGTGGTCGCGGCTACGGCCCACGACGGCGATGGGCGTGTTCGGTGGTGTCGTAGGGAGAGAGCAGAGGAGGGAGAGAGGTCCAGGGAGAGAGGAGAGGAGTGCAGGGGGGTCCAGTGGGTGTCGTGGCGCTCGGGGTAGCCTCCAGCAGCGGCGAGCAAGCAGGAGGTGGCCGGGCGTGCGCCAGCACGCGGTGGCCACGCGCCTCTGTCCTTCTGTCAAAGCAGGAAGAAGACCGGGGAGCCCCTGGTGGGCTGCGCTGGCTAGCTGGGCCAGCCAGGTGGGCTGCAGGTGAGAAGCCAGGTGAGCTCTCTCTCTTCTTTGTTTTATTAATTGTTCTATTTTCTATTTTTCTACAATTGTTTTGGGTTTAGTTTTAACACCAAACAATTTTATAAAATCCTAAAAATAGTTATGTGACTAGAACTAAAATATCCCAAACCACATAAAAAGTTCCAGAATTATTGGACATATATTAATTATATAAAGGATATATATCCAATGCAAATAGTTATTGAATTAATTAGAAGGCCCAAATAAATGTTTCTGAGATACCAAAAACATTGGTTTGAATTTTACTTCTTGCCAATATTTTCAGAGACTAAGAGGAACATTTTCTTAGATTTCTCTGAAGACATTTTAATGTTGATTATTTTTGAACTGGTTTTTGAGGGTTTCAACAAACCTCAATTCAACTTTCAGAATTTAGACATGATGCATGGATGCTCTCTTATGCAATTATTGCAAACAATTCTAGGGTTGTGACATCTGGTCCAGTTTGGCTTTTTCTACTGCAACCCTAGTGAAATTTGCTCTAGTACTCTTGAGCTTTCTCCTGCTTATAGCCCATGCCACAAAACCCTTAAGTCCAGAAGAGTGGACCCATTGGAGAATTTTTAGTGCATGCAACCATGCCTTTTTCTTTTTGTCCAAAACTGATGTTTTGCAGAACTTGCACTAACAAGTTTCTGATTTTGTCAAACTAACCTCACCACCCTCTCTTTCAACTAAGGAGACCCTGATCTGGAGAATTTGGCCACCCCAAGAATTGCCTAGATGCCTTTGGCATTTTGTCGAACACCCTGTGTGCATGGCCAGATTTGGCATGATTTCAAGTTTACATTGTGAACTTGAGCCCCTGACCAAACCACCATGTCCTTTGATCCCCTTGCTAACCCTAAACTAGTCCTGTTATTTGCCAACCCCTCTCAAGCACTCTAGGATACCCTGGCATTTTGTCGAGCACGTAGCGAGCATGCTCTAGGCGCGCCAAGAGCGCGTGTTTTGCACGTGCGTGCGCTCGGGTCGCCGCATCGCGCCCCGGCCCTTGCTCGCCTGCAGAGCCCCACCTCCCGACCTCATCCGCTCGCAGGAACCAGCCAATCCCTCCCCCGGCGCCCTACAGGGCCGCCGTCAGGTCGGCAACGGCGGCAAGCAGCCGGCCACAGCGGCTCCTGCCCCGGTTGGCGCAGCCCGAGCCACCCCGGCTCGCCACCTGCCCCCAAGAGCAACGCGAGCTCATCCACAAGCGTGTCCCCTAGCGCTTGTCGCCGCCACGACCCCCTGCAGCAACAGAGAGGCGGTTCGCCAGCGACCTTATCCACTACCGCCACGGAACCGACCTCGTTGCACTATAAAGAGAGACCTCGAGCTCATCTGAGCACCCATGCGATCTCAGTCCACTCCCCTAGTTCCCCCGTAGCCAACAATCGAAGAGAAGAGGTCATCTTCCCCAGCTCCGGCAGGATCAGCCGCCGCCGCCATCCAGTCCAATCGGTCACAACCCGAGCCCCTCCCGTCAAACTAGCGCCACCATTCGAATCCCCGTGATCCCGCGGAGCTTCCCAACACCTCAATCCAGCTCGGGAACCACCATAGCCCCGGCCCCTAAAAGCTCCCGAGGCCACCTCCACCGAGGAGCTCGCTGCCGGCAGCTCTCTCCGTCCCCTCCGGCCTGGCAACCACCAGGCGGACCACCCTAGAGTGGCGGATCCATCCCCGCCCTCGGGACCCCGCGAGGAGACGCCAATCGCTGGCGATGATCGCCGGAGTCCCGCCCCCTCTCGGGCAGAGGAAGAAGAGGGAAAGGAGACTGGTCAAACCTGACCAGTGGGCCCCGTGGACCCACTGTCAGTGACCCCGCACCGGTCCACGTGTTTAAGTGAAAGCACATCACCCCAGAGTATGTCTCCTCTCCTCGAAAGCGTATTCTCATCGAAGCGTTTTTCTTTTTTCTGTTTTATTTTAAAAACAGATTTTGGCTAAACTTTGACTGGCTATAACTTTTAAAATATAAATCCAAATGACTTGATTCTTTTTCTGTTGTTCCTCAAATATTGTCTAGTTTATTTTCATATTTATTTCAAAATTTTCCAAGCAACATTTTTGTATTGTTTTTAAATTAGGTGGTAATTTAAATATTTCCAAAATAGGATTTGTTGGAGAGAGAAGAAAACTTTCAAGGTGTTGGAATGCACCCTGCCTCTCCACAACTTAAAGGCAAGCATTCTGAACCCTGGCATAATGTTTTCTGGGTTATTCGATACGGTTATAACACCACCTCGACATGAAGCGTTGGTTATTTTTATATGACGATATGATCATACACCTTGAGTGCATAAATGAAAATTCTTGCTGTTGGAAATGGATAAGCTTGTGATAGCAATCACCCTCATATGCCTCTCATGTCTACCGGGAAGGACCCGGGAAAGTCTCTGTCTTGTGTAGACACGAGCTTGTCCCTCGTTGAGACGGTTATGACCGATAGGGCAGGGGGAGGTATGATAAGTGGTGCTTGTGTCTGATGGCTGTGAAATATAATTCTTGAGCTACCTGAGTCGGCCGTAGGTCAAGTCTTGTTCCAGTAACCCCCATACTTGTTTCGTGCTGCCACTTGCCCCTGCCGTAGGTAGGGTACGGTTCTGTAATTTGTCAACCCCTGTCCTAGCACACACCATACAGAGGGGCCATGGTGGAAGATACCGGTTGTAGCTGGTAGGCATGCCACCTGGTCCGGGGGCATAGGTGTTTCCGGTTGGGACCGAGAGGGGAGGCCACCCCTTAGAGCGCGCGATAAAAATTTGATCCCATGCTACGCGAGGTTGTAGCCTCCCCACTTAGAGTTTTGCTTAACAGGTGTCTGGGTGATTCCAGACACGTGTAAGGTTAAGCTGGTGTGTGCAAGTCAAGCGTGTTTTCGACTAAAAGACTGCAGACGGAATTAGTTCCGATGGACTAAAGAAATCCGTTACTCGTGGGTAAAGAGTACACCCTCTGCAGAGATATTAAACCTATTTGAATAGCCGTGTCCATGGTTAAGGAATACAGTCTGGGATGGGTCAAGTGTCGGTCTTCGGAGGAGAAACTACTAAACCAGAATATGGATCATAACTTGTGACGTATGATGATTATGATTATTATTTTTATGGACTAATCATTTATGTTATTTGAATTATTGAGTATCCCTGGGATAGTTCTACCTCCTGGATATTCACCGTGATTATTCTTATATAAGCCCTTTATGTGGTGTCGCCCAGACGCCCGACTGTGGCATGCGTGTTATTTCATTTACTTATAAGGCCTTTATGTGGTGTCGCACAGACGCCCGACTGTGGCATGTCCGTTATTTCATTTACTTATAAGCCCTTTATGTGGTGTCGCACCGACGCCTGATTGTGGCATGCTTGTTATTCCTTTTATATATAAGCCCTTTCTGTGGTGTCGCTCAGACGCCCGACTGAGGCATGCTTCATATTATTATCCTTTCGAGGCGTCGCGTCAGACACTCGATCGGTGCTTTATATTTTTACACCCTGATTGTTTACTCGTGATTTATTTAAATTGTCGGATTTCGGGTTTCGGCAGACCCTTAAGGTTCGAACTCTGGGGTGCGCGCAGAGATTTTGCCTCCTACCTACCTGCACCCCTCCGCCATGCCAGGATCTAAACTATGGAAAGAATGACACAAGAGACACAGGGTTTATACTGGTTCGGGCCACCGTTGTGGTGTAATACCCTACTCCAGTGTGTGGTGTGGTGGATTTCCTCTTGGGCTGATGATGATGAACAATACAAGGAAGAACAGCCTCGCGAGGGTCTGTTCCTGGCTGGGGCGATGAACTGCTCGGTGGAGTTCAGTCACCTTTCTCTCTCTCTCTCTCTCTCTCTCTCTCTCTCTCTCTCTCTCTCTTTCTCTGCTTCCCACCCACCGACCGAAAAACCCCTCCAGCCCCCTTTGCTCTGTGAGTGGCTGGTCCTATTTATAGAGGCCCTGGTCCTCTTCCCATATATCAAGCGGGAAGGGAGCCAACAATGGCGGGCTAATTTGAAGGGGGATAGCAAGTATCAGCTATCCTGACAAAAGTAGTCTTCGCCTACGCAAAGCTCTGGTGATGACGCCGTCTTGGGCTCCATGGTGACCTCCGTCTCATAGTCCTCCTGGTCCTGGTCTCGTTGCACCGAAATGGCAACCTTTGCCTGATGCCTCGGTGCTCCGCGGCTGCGCTTGCCCCCTTTGCACCAAAGAGGAAAGGAGGACGCTGCGCGGCTGGCAGCCGCCTGGCGCCCTGAGTCGTTATGGCTTGCGTCATGGGCACCTCGTGAGGTACCCCGCCTTGATCTCTCCGCCTCCTCATGAGCCAGCCTGACGAGGCCGTGCCTGAGGAAGCTCCGCGTCGTCCGTGCCGCGAGGCTTGGCCCCTCTCGAGGGTCTTGGATTTGTGTTGGTAAAGATGGGCCGTGCTGGGCCCCCCTTTGAGGCACGCCGCAGGCCGCAGGCAGGCAAGTCTGGGGGACCCCCATTCCCAGAAGACCGACAGTATCCCCCGGACCCAAGGCGCGCCGGGACTTGGCCATGCAGGGAGGCAGAAGGGCAAGAGAGAAGCGCCGCGGGCCCTAACAGCCTGCGGCCTTGGGCGCCGTGTGGCGGTTGATTGGATGTGGGCGTCTCCACTTCCCCATGGCGCCTCGGCAACTGCACGGATTGGATAAGTCCCTGCATGCAAAACGGGTCATGACTACCTGCGATCGTGGAGGTCGGCGGTTGGCCTTCGCCGGCTATAAGTACGAAACGACGCGCGCCCTTCCAGTCCATCCCTCCTTGCTCCTCCTTCTTCCTAATTCTTGCTCCATCTTGCCACGATGGCTCCGATCCGCCGGTGCTCGACGGCAGAGAAGGGAAAGGCTCCCCGAGAGGGACCAGACCCACTCCCGCCGAAGAAACGGCTCGTCCATCGTGGCACGGACGAGGGGGCCCTTCAGGTGGTGTCGAGGCCTTGGGGCGAGCTGGCGCCGCCAGGGTTCCCGCTTCCATTGTACGCCCATGTCGAGGGCCCCGAAGGAGCTGATGCTGACCGCCACGGGCGGCGCCGCCGTCGGCGCCGAAGGGTCACGAACGTGTGGATCGTCCCTCCTGGGGTCCACACTGAGGGCTCCTCCCAAGAGTTCGTGCTCCACGTCGCCATCCCTCTTCAGTCTTGGATCCGCCTTCCTCCCTTCTTCGCCTCCATCATCCCGCAGGGGGAGCCCCGGGAGCTCTGGCTGCAGCACGCCGGCCGCAGCACCCTCGTGACCGACGCAGAGGTCGCGTCGTCGCCCCGGGCGAGGTCTACATGACTCGGGGCTGGAGAGAGATCGTCCGGGTTTGCAGGACATGGGGCGTCTTCGCGATCCACTTGGACTACGGCGGTTCTTCGGTGCGAGCGGGCGCCGGCTGCAGTGCTGCCCCAGGGAAGGCGGTCGGGACCCTGCTGCGACGAGGACTGGGCTCGCCAACCGCTCCCTTGGTGGCTCCTCAGGCGGTGGAGACATCGGAGGTTCCAGTGACTCCGGCGAGCCCTTCGCGACTTCGGAGACGAGCGGTGACAGCTACGGGCCCCGGAGCCGGCGCCGCTCCTGGAGCAGGGCGGGCTCGTCAGGCCGCCGTCGACTCTGATCTGGATGGGGTTGGCGTCGATGCTTGACGGGCCACTGTTGATGATGGCGTCTTTTGTACGGATGCGCGTAGTTTGCGTCCCTTTAGGATCTGTTCCCTGCGAGGAACCAAAAACGTGCCCCGTGGGGGCTTGTAAGGTGCCTGTGATCCTGTTTTGTTAATATAACCCTTGTCGTAGAATTGCGCGAGTTGCTCATCCCGTCTTAGCTCAGTCCTCCCTTTCGAACCTCATGAGGGGTTGGTGCTCTACGCCGATAGGTCCCAGTCCCAAGGCGGCTTAAGCCGACGCTGGTATGCCAGGTCGCGATGCCGTGGTCAAGGCAAGGAGGTGAGCGACCCGGAGTCCGGTAAGAGCCCCTGAGTCGCGATGCTCAGGAGGTCCCCTTTGGCGCCCAAGCAGCCGTCGCTTGGTGAGAAAGGAGAGCAGCGTCGCTAACAATGGATAGCATTACGTGCGGGGATGGTGCCAGGTAGCTGGTGCTTTCGGGTCATGACTTATCTCGGGGATCAGGGGCCGCTCCCTGGTGTGTCGCTGGGTCCGCGCATCGGCAGGCACGAGGTTGCTTGGCAAGGTCCTCATGCGTGTTTCCCCTCTCGCCTTTGCTCCCCTTTTTGCTCTACGTCCTCGGGTGCCGGCCCTCAAGCGAGTCTCAGCCGTCGCTGGTATGCCAGGTCGCGATGCCGTGGTCAAGGCTAGAGGGTGAGGGCTAGAGAGCCAGTAAGAGCCCTGAGTAGCGATGCTCAAGCACCCCCCTTTAACGTGCAAGCGGTTCGCACGGACGAGAGCGAAGGAGACACCGCAAGAGCCTCGCCTGACGCAGCTCCTTCAGGAGGTCCTGGAGGTCCAGCATAGAGAAAACAAGGGGTTGCCATGAAAATTGACAGTCAGCCATTGGTTGCTTCCGAGGGGTAGCGAGGCACTGAAGGCTTGACGAGGTGACGCTATGCGGGGCTGCCGTGGCCAGAGCTCAGCCATCCAGATTTGTCGGTGTTGCAGGGACGGACCCATGCGCAAGGGTCGTGCTGTTTGGGAGAAGCTCCGTTAGTTGGCGTCAGCTGAGCAGGCAACTAGGTAAAACACATTAGCCGCGAAGGAGTGGATTCGTTCAAATAGATGCTGGGAATGTGGAGATCACTGGGTCAGGCCCGAGCGACTTGGGGGTGACACAGCCCGAGGGGCGCCCCCAACAAGGTAAGCTAACGACATGGAATAAAAAAAGGGGATACACGCCGCAGGGACGGACCGACGTGGCCTGGGAATAATGCAGCCCTGGGGGCGCTCCCAGCTGGAAGTGAAACTTGAAAGATATCACCTGATGACGCTGAAGACGAAAGGGTGTTGGTGTAGCAGGCTCAATGGGCTGCAGAAGCTGATCCTCATGAGCCCCCAGGCCCAGGGGCCTCGGGAGGCTCCGGAGGCGCTGGCGGCTCCTCGCGGACCATCTCCATCTCCTCCAGGGATGTAGAACGCCTGGCCTCTCGTGCCTCCATGGTGCCCCTCATGAGGTGCTGGTACATGTCAGCCGCGCTCGGCAAGCCGTAAGGCATGCGAACGTAGCTGTGGGGTGGACCTCCGCATCGCCCCACTCGCGAGGGCCAGAGGCGCTCCTGGGGGGCGACTCGGTTGAGCCCTAGTACGTCGATGCAGACGCGCAGGCCGTCATCCTCGCTTGGATGGGCCACTGCTGGTAGGCGACGGCCGCCTCTCATGACCCTTGACTCTTGTAACTCCTGAATGGCCTTGCTGACGAACAATTGAGGGCCTGGATCTCCTTGCCTCGCTCCTTCTTGAGGGAAACATGCTTCGAAACACGCCTCCACGTGGTGCGCAAGCGCCTCCCTCGTGACCCTAGCTAAGTTGCTGGCCCTCCAGAGGAGAGCCCCCGAGCCCTGCCTAAGGAGGGCGCCGGGCGCGCTTTCCTATGCGATGGAAGGAGGTTCCCCCTGGGCAGGCACGGGCCCAGAGGGGCCTGCCTCCTGAGGGGCCGGGCCGGACGATGTCTTCTTCTTCTTAGGGGCGGCCTCGGGAAGCCTCCTACTTCTGCGGTCTAGGTCTTCCAGTGATGCGGCCTGAAAGGCTCGTTCCAGGGAACACACCGCATCCTTCTCTTCGCAGGGCACCGTGATGACTCCGCCGCTTCCTGGAATCTTGAGGACGTTGTAGCCGTGGTCAGTTACGGCCATGAACTTGGCCAGCGCTGGGTACCCAAGGATGGCATTGTAAGGCAGGCGAATGTGAGCGACGTCGAAGTCGATGAGCTCGGTGCGGTAGTTGTCGCGTGCCCCGAAGGTGACAGGGAGGCGGACCTACCCGATCGGGACTGTGGAGCCGTCGGTGATACCGGAGAAAGGCTTGGTTGGCTGAAGCTGGCTGTAGGGCACTTGGAGGTTGTTGAATGTCTCCACAGACAGGACATTGAGCCCTGCCCCGCCATCGATGAGGGTCTTGGTGACCACCACGTTGCTGATGATTGGGGAACAAAGCATCGGGAGGACTCTGGCTATAGCCGCACACTTGAGCTGATCTGCTGAGCTGAACGTGATGGCGCACGCCGACCACCTGAGAGGGCGCGTGGCCTCGAGCCTGGGGAGGACTGCGTTCACTTCGCGGGCGAACTGCTTGAAGATGCATTGAGAGGCTGGGGCTTGAGCCCCGCCCAGGATGCAGGCGATCGTGCGCGGCTCCTGGAAGCCCCCAGCCTCCTCATCCTGGTGGCGGTCCTCGTTTCTCCTTGGCAGCGGTGGTAGCGGAGGGAGGCCTGCGTTGCCTTGCAGGCGATCCTCGCAAGGCTGATCCCTCCAGCCTCCCTCGTGAGGCGGGTCTTGCCAGCGATCCTTGCGAGGTTGATCGCGCCACCCCTGGCGCGGGCCACGGTCTTCCCAGTGTCCTGCGTTCCTTCCTCCTCCTCGGTCGTAGCCCCGGTCACCGCGGTCGGGGCGACGGCCGATCCTTCCTTCACGCACGGCTCGGAGTTCTTGACATTCGTTGGTGTTGTGGGTGTGGAGGTCGTGGTACACAAAGTACCGGCTGCCCTTGGAAGGTTCGGGCTGATCTCTCCCCCGTTTGGTGTGTAGTTCTGCCGCGAGCACGGTAGCCCCCTTGCGCTTCATATCCTTGGCCTTGAGCTTCTTCTCTTCTGGGTCTGCGGCAGGCAGCTCGAGGAGGGAGAGACGCCCTTCCTCAGCCTTGGCGCACTTGTTTGCCAAGTTGAACAGCTCCAAGGAAGTACACAGGTCTTCATGCATCGCCAGCTCCTCCTTCATCTTGACGTCGCGCACGCCATCGGAGAAGGCTGAGATGATGGCCTCTTCAGTCACCTTGGGAATCTTGAGGCGTGCGTTGTTGAAGCGCTGGATGTACTTCTGCAGGGTCTCCCCGGGTTGTTGCTTGATGCGGCGCATGTCGCTCACGGCGGGTGGCCGGTCGCGAGTGCCTTGGAAGTTTGCGATGAAGCGGGTGCGCATCTCGTCCCAGGAGGAGATTGCGCCTGGAGCCAGGTTCAGGAGCCAGGTGCGAGCCCCGTACTTGAGCGCCATGGGAAACCAGTTCGCCATGACCTTCTCGTCTCCATTGGCAGCTTCGATGCCCAGCTCGTAGAGCTGGAGGAACTCCGCAGGGTGGGCCGTGCCGTCATAGCGAGGAGGCAGGTCTGGCTTGAACTTGCTGGGCCATGCGATGCTGCGTATTTCGGTGGTGTAGGCGCGGCAGCCTGCAGTGGCCACGGGAGGCCTTGGGTAACGGAGAGCCTGGTCTTGCACATCCCCACGCGCTGCAGCTGACAGCAGTGCGGGGTCTTGACGCGCGGGAGCAGGAGCATGGTCGTGACGTGCTGGAGCAGGGAGCGCCCGGGCAGCTTCTTGCGGGCGAGGGACTTCTTGGCAGCTCTGTTCTTGCCGCGCTGGCACCTGACGGAACGGGTTCCGCCCAGGGGCCACGCGCCTTGGAGCCATGGCGTCTTCTTGAGGAGGAGGCGGCCGGGGCACCGCCAGAGCCTCGTCGCCCGCACGGGGTGGGGTGCGGTGCAGCGGAACGGACGGTGCAGAAGAGCCCCCTGCAGTGCGGACGAGCTCAGCGACGCGGTCGAGCCATTCATCGTAGACGTCGTCAATGGGACGGTAGCGCAGGAGCTCGTTTGCCGCGGTGAGCACGGCCCGAGCCTCCATGGGCGTGCGGAGCGCGCGGGACGAAGATCCAGCCGGGGCGAGCGAGGGAGTTGCGGTGCGGCCGTCTTGCCGCATGGATGGATGCTGGGACGACGCTTGCTGCTCGTCCCCCGCCGGGCCGGTGGCGGTGTTGACGGCAGGTGACGGGGAACGGCAAGGACGCCCACCGACAGGGGCTGTCTGGGCGACGCGGGAAGCGAGGGCGGCCCGGCGCTCCGCGCGGGCCCGACGAGCGTCAGACATGAGCGTGGTGGTCGGAGGTGAATGGGGTGGTGGAAGACGAATTCCGGCGCACCCCTACCTGGCGCGCCAAATGTCGGATTTCGGGTTTCGCCAGACCCTTAAGGTTCAAACACTGGGGTGCGCGCGGAGATTTCGCCTCCTACCTACCTGCACCCCTCCGCCATGCCAGGATCTAAACTATGGAAATAATGACACAAGAGACACAGGGTTTATACTGGTTCGGGCCACCATTGTGGTGTAATACCCTACTCCAGTGTGTGGTGTGGTGGATTGCCTCTCGGGCTGATGATGATGAACAATACAAGGAAGAACAGCCTCACGAGGGTCTGTTCTTGGCTGGGGCGATGAACTGCTTGGTGGAGTTCAGTCACCTTTCTCTCTCTCTCTCTCTCTCTCTCTCTCTCTCTCTCTCTCTCTCTCTCTCTCTCTCTCTCTCTCTCTCTCTCTTCTCTGCTTCCCACCCACCGACCGAAAAACCCCTCCAGCCCCCTTTGCTCTGTGGGTGGCTGGTCCTATTTATAGAGGCCCTAGTCCTCTTCCCAAATATCGAGCGGGAAGGGAGCCAACAATGGTGGGCTAATTTGAAGGGGGACAACAAGTATCATCTATCCTGATAAAAGTAGTCTTCGCCTGCGCAAAGCTCTGGTGATGACGCCGTCTTGGGCTCCACGGTGACCTCCGTCTCGTAATCCTCCTGGTCCTGGTCTCTTTGCACCGAAATGGCAACCTTTGCCTGATGCCTCGGTACTCCGCGGCTGCGCTTGCGCCCTTTGCACCAAAGAGGAAAGGAGGATGCTGCGCGGCTGGCACCTGCCTAGCGCCCTGAGTTGTCATGGCTTGCGTCACGGGCACCTCGTGAGGTACCCCGCCTTGATCTCTCCGCCTCCTCGTGAGCCAGCCTGACGAGGCCGTGCCTGAGGAAGCTCCGCGTCGTCCGCCCCGCGAGGCTTGGCCCCTCGCGAGGGTCTTGGGTTTGTGCTGGTGAAGAAGGGCCGTGCTGGGCCCCCCTTTGAGCCATGCCGCAGGCCGCAGGCAGGCAAGTCTGGAGACCCCCGTTCCCAGAACGCCGACATAAATGATCTACTTGCGTGCATCATGAACCTTATTTCATAACTGACGAAGTGATCATAGAATATTTTAAAACATGATTTTCAATGGCTATATTATACCTGTGTTCTTAATGTTTGCGAGTACATTCAAAGTACTCACTGGCTTGTCCCTGGCTATTGTCTTGGCCAGATTTCTTGCGTGGAAACGAGCGTTGCGATGAAAGCCTCGGAACCTACGTAATGGTGATAGCAGCCTCGCGAAGATAGGAGTTATCCTGGTCACCTGTTCCTGTGGGAAATGGAGTCCCATAGACACTGGTGATCCGCAAACCGCTTCCGCCATCAACCTCTAGAAACAAATTGTTGTACCCATAGGCCAGAATGGTCTTGTACTTCATATTTTGTATTTTGCTTGGAGTTTCTATAACAAGTTGGTGTCTCATCAGCTAACAGTAATCCTGGGGCTGGTGAGCACAAGGGCCGCTTTTGGGAAATTAATATCCCGAAAATCCGGTCCTGACAAACTTGGTATCAGAGCCAGGCTGACCATTGGCTAATCCTATCTTAGCCAGGTCGAAAAACCTAGGTAAACCAACCCACCAGATCTTAACCAAGCCCCGGCCAAGCTTCTCGTGTAAGATAGCCTCACTAGTAGAAAACAGGGCTTTGGTCCAGGCCGGGTCAGCCTATTAGTCCCGGTTCCGTCCAGAACCGGGATCAATGGGGGCATTGGTCCCGGTTCATGAGCCCAGGGGGCCGGCCGGGCCACTTGGGCCATTGGTCCCGGTTCATCTGGACCTTTTGGTCCCGGTTGGTGGGATGAACCGGGACCAATGGGCCTCGCTCCTGGCCCACAACCAGTGATCCCGGTTCGTGCCTCAAACCGGGACTAAAGATTAGACCTTTAGTCCCGGTTTGAGGCACGAACCGGAACTAATGGGGTTGAGACCTTTAGTCCCGGTTCGTGCCACGAACCGGTACTAAAGGTCCCATTTTCAAACTCTACCCCCCCCCCCCCAGGTGGATCGCCTTTTCAGTTTTAAAATAAAATAAAAGAAAATGATGGAAATGTCAAAAAAATAAAAGAAAATAAGTTTCCCATGTCATATGTGGTCTAGTTGTTGGGAAAATTTGCAAATGTGAATTTTGACTTTATTTGTAAAATCTCTCTGAAATTTGTAAAAATGGGCATAACTTTTGCATACTAACTCGGATGAAAAAGATTTTTATATGAAAAATCATCTACTCGAAAAGTTACATCCAAATTAAAATGGGGGAACCCCGTTAAACATTTTCAAAATCCTCAAAAACCTAATAGAAAAAAAAGTTATGGGGCTTTGAAGATCTAGAGTGAAAAAAATCGAACAAATTCAAACAGTGGGCAAACTGTGGTCAAACAATGGTCAAACTAATTATTCTAGAATATTAGTGTTACTAAATAATTATTTAAGTTATTTCAATTTGGGTCAAATCTGATCAAACTGTGGTCAAACTATGGTCAAACAAGGGTCAAACTAATTATTCAAGAAATATTAGTGTTACTAAATAATTATTGTTTTTTAAAACAATAGTTTCAAAATAAAACTATGAAATGTGTCACTTCATGCTCAAGCAAAATTCCTGAAGGTTAATAGGATTGACATCTTAGTATTGTCAGGAAAACAACAAGTGCAGACTTGGAGCGAGGGAGAATAGAACCCGGAAGTTAAGCGTGCTTAGGCTGGGGGAGTGGGAGGATGGGTGACCGTTCGGGAAGTTAGATGATTTGGAATGATGAGGGGTGATTAGAGGATAAATTGTGAAGTGATGAGGGGTGGTGATTACAGACTAGAGGTTAAAATAATTCAGAAATTTGAAAATAAAAAAAATTCAAAAAAATTTAAATTTTTTTTTCAAAAAAATCATAAAATTTCCTTTAGTCCCGGTTGGTTTTACCAACCGGGACTAAAGGTGGAGCTCCACGTGGCCGCGCCCTTTAGTCCCGGTTCAGGATTGAACCGGGACTAAAGGGAGAGGCATTAGTACCGACCATTTAGTCCCGGTTCCAGAACCGGGACTAAAGGCCCTTATGAACCGGGACTGAAGGCCCTTTTTCTACTAGTGCCTCACAGTGACCCGACACCTTTTGGAAGTCGGTGCCCATCCTATTAGCCTAACCTCTCAGTCACACGCCAGTGACCAGCCCCTAAATAGTCTTTCTCGCAAGCGTGCGAAGGAAGACTCTGTTCCCTTTTTCTATAAAAGGGCACGCTAGCCTCAACCCAGCACAGCATAGCCTCTACCCCACACCAAGCCATAATGCCTAGCCCCATTGTTCACAATGAGACCACAGCAACCAACATTGGTGGTTTCGTGACCGTGCTAGCAAACCTCACCCACCGTGCCTTTGCATTAGAAGAGCCCCCGGAGTATGTTGTGTACCAAGGGTCCATGAGCGGTGAGAGCCATCAATTTTGGGCCAGTGTGCACGTCTATGGTAGGGGTGTATCGCCAGAACACCCCTACAGGTTCACCGGAAGGACAACTTCCTTTGAGCCACAAGCCATCCAACTAGCTGCCCGAGAAGCTATAGTGCAACTCCGGCACTTGTCGCCCAGAGTTAACTATCGCTCCTTCTACTACTACCCCAGCCGTGACGGGTATGGTAGACCACCACAAGTTGCCAACGGAGATCACGAGACGGATCCTGCATTATTGCATCTGGTGCGCTATGTAAGTGCACTAGAGGGACTATTCGATCAAATCACCCTAGATCTGATCGCAACTCGTGGAGAACTGATCCGCCGACCCCCAGCAAGAAGAGAGGCTGAGCCCGACACCGACAACCCAGTCGTGCTGTTCGGAAAACCGATCGAGACCTTGAGGTCAGCCCCAGCCGTCAACCAAGGTGCTTTGATGACCCCAGAAGTGCTTCGTTGCCTCTTGGGAACACACTCCAATGGGATTGTGGCCAACAATCCCCGTGATGGTCACCATCGCTACCCCGACCCAGCAGTTCCTCAACCCTCGCCGGCTAACCCCGACGGTGGAGCCAATGGAGAAGCCTCGGCGTCCGCAAGACACGCCCGCTTAGATATGAATGAGGTGGACTAAGTCACTCGAGTAGTACCCAGTCTCGGCTAGTCCACACCCAGTAATTATGTGACCTCGTATTACCACAACGTTGGATGCCCGTGCGCCCCTATTTTTATAGTAGCTGTGTTAATGTACGGCTGCATTTTAATTCCGGGCATAGCTACCAAAACCAACCCCCGACGACACCCACAATAATGCGTCACTTTGGCAAGATGTGTGTAACTGTGGCTTTGACCCCGACCCCATAGGGCAGAACCGACAAACTAGTTGCCCTTCACTGCGGTAAATAACCCAGCCCAGTTGCTTTATAAAAGGGACACCTCGTGACCTTGCCGAGTACCCCTCATCTTGTGCGCAACCCTCACAACCATTTCTTGCCATGCCGAGCCCTAGCATTTATCTGAGAACCCCGGATGCAACCCCGGGTAGTTTTGTTAAAATATTGTGGGTCTTTACCTGCAGTACCATGGGTTCTACCCAGCCACCCCAGTACGAGCTCCTCAAATCGAGGATCACCACTTCCACCTCGAAATATTGGGCAGTAGTGCACATCCCTCCCGTAAACTCAAATCAGGACCCAACGGAAGTCTCCTTCCTTGGGAAATCTATGCCGACTCCGTAGATGGCCATAGAAGCGGCTGCACACGAAGCGATTGTTCACCTTCGATTCGCGGTACCCTATGCCAGGGAAGTGACATCTTTTCCCAGTGGACGAATTGAGAGAGACCCAGTACTGGCCAACCTTGTCTAGTACGTCATCGCCCAAGAGCGTTTGACCCAGCGAGTAATGGGTTATCTCCAGAGCCTTGCTGATTTAAATCCTTAGATCGCCATCGGCAGACCACTGAGGCCCGACCAGGAAAGACGCATTCATTGATTGATCAATCCGCTTCCCCCGATAGAAGAAGAGTGCGCCCTAGTACCAGATACGTTTTCTCGGGACCCCGTCCAGTTGCCATTTTCATTCTAGACATCACTGCTATGTTCTTGTATTCTTGCATTTAGTTAAGTGTTGTAACTCATGCGTGTTATTCTAAACCTTGTGCGATGAGATGAACATTTGGTTTCAATTGTAATGAGTAATTTTTGCTGCTGTAAATTTTGATTAACTAATTTTTTCCTCGCGAGAAATCCTGGAGTGAGATTTCTTTTCCCTGAGTTGCTACAGCATATGTCTCCTCACGACATGGAATTTTATTCACAAAGCACCATGGCAGCAGACTCACAACCGCAACCACTCGAACACATACACTACTTGCAACACCATGTAACCGTGTTGCATCTGGCTAATCATCTCCCTAACGCACAACCGTCTCTGAAAGAGAGATTAGTGGATAATCATCCGGATGCGAGTTACCTCCTGCACACCAACAACAGTTAGCACCCGAGACCACACCTACTCCTCGTGATCACCGCCACCACGGAGAGCCAACACTCGAGCGGCATCATCACGACGATCATCGAGGATCATCGCACACAGGAGCACGGAGAGCCCCAGCAATGCCTCCAGCCCTCCGCACATCAGGATCACGTACCAATCCGGCATCGCCTCCGCCATTAAAACCTCGTCTCTAGCTTCTGTAAACGGAAATGGAGGAGGAAGAAGGAGAAGCGAGGCCAGGTGTGAGGAAGAAGAGAGAAGCACCTCAGCCGTTTTATAGCTCGAGCTCGGTGTATGGTGGGCGAAGTCCACCAGCGCCGCTCTTCACCCGATCGCGGGTGTTCGGAGGCGAATCCGCGAGCAGTGCCGACAACACGCTGGCCCGCGAGGTGAGTGCACGGTGCACCGGCAGCTAGCATGCCGCGCACTACCATAGGTATGGCCTTTATGCCCTACGCGCTAGACGTCGCCGATGGAGAAAGCGCGGGAAAGCGCGCGGGAGAGAGGAAGAAGAGAGAGCCCGAGGAAGAAGAAGAGGCTGACAGTGGGCCCCGGGTCCACCTGTCAGCCAGAGAGAGCACTGTGCTCTCGGGTACGACCAGCGTATTTTAAATTTAGGATTTATTCTAAATTTACTGTATCCAACATAGAAATCTCTTGTTTTCCCCCTAACCGTAGAGTTTCCCATGCAGCGCCAGTGTTCCGCACTGTGGTTTTACACCACTTATTGCCCTCCCACTGTAGCCACATTTTATTGCTTATATTTTCTTAAAGCAACTTTTAGCAAATCTCAAGGACGAGATTTTTCTTAAGGGGGGTAGTGTTGTGACACCCCAAAATTTTAACCTTGTTTTATTAATTAAAATTTTGCCAGGAAAATTAAACTTTTCATCTTTCTAGGTTTTCTTTGATTTCAGTACCACCCTTTTCTTGGTTTTTTATGGAGTTTTATCCCAAGTGAAAGTTTCCAAATATATTATTGGACTTGTTTGCCCTTTCAAGAAAAACATTACTATTATCAGTGGAATTGATTTGCACAATTATTTCTCTCTGAGCTTTATTCCCTAAAATTATTTATCCTTTATATTTGGAGCTCTTTTGAACTACAACCACTTGATAAATTTATTTAAAATTTTCACCAAAATTTGGAGGTGTCATGTGATGTTTTTAAATCACTTTTATGTAAAAATAAATTTAATTCTTTTAATATTTTGAGCTCTACCCCAAGTTTAAAAATCTGGTCCAGAGAGCAATTTTGCACTACAACCTAATTAAGTATTTCTTTAAAACTTCCACCAAAATTGTGGGATGTTAGTAGTGGTATGTAATTCAACTTTATGCACACACCCAATGGTGTTTTTTGAAAAATTTGAGTGAATCAACCTCTTTTGCTTTCTGGTTCTGTTTGGCTTTTTCTACTGCAACCCTAGTTAAATTTTCTCTAGTACTCTTGAGCTTTCTCCTGCTTATAGCCCATGCTACAAAACCATTAAGTCCAGAAGAGTGGACCTATTGGAGAATTTTTAGTGCATGCAACCATGCCTTTTTCTTTCTGTCCAAAACTGATGTTTTGCAGAACTTGCACTAACAAGTTTCTGATTTTGTCAAACTAACCTCACCACCCTCTCTTTCAACTAAAGAGACCCTGATGTGGAGAATTTGGCCACCCCAAGAATTGCCTAGATGCCTTTGGCATTTTGTCAAACACCCTGTGTGCATGGCCAGATTTGGCATGATTTCAAGTTTACATTGTGAACTTGAGCCCCTGACCAAACCACCATGTCCTTTGATCCCCTTGCTAACCCTAAACTAGTCCTATTATTTGCCAACCCCTCTCAAGCACTCAAGGATACACTGGCATTTTGTCGAGCACGTAGCGAGCGTGCTCTAGGCGTGCCCAGAGCGCGCGTTTTGCACGTGTGTGCGCTCGGGTCGGCGCATCGCGCCCCGGCCCTTGCTCGCCTGCAGAGCCCCACCGCCCGACCTCATCCGCTCGCAGGAACCAGCCAAGCCCTCCCCTGGCGCCCTATAGGGCCGCCGTCAGGTCGGCCACGGCGGCAAGTGGCCGGCCACAGTGGCTCCTGCCCCGGTCGGTGCCGCCCGAGCCACCCCGGCTCGCCACCTGCCCCCTGAAGCAGCGCGAGCTCATCCACAAGCGTGTCCCCTAGCGCTTGTCGCCGCCACGACCCCCTGCAGCAACAGAGAGGCGGTTCACCAGAGACCTTATCCACTGCCGCCGCGGAACCAACCTCATTGCACTATAAAGAGAGACCCCGAGCTCATCTGAGCACCCATGCGATCTCAGTCCACTCCCCTAGTTCCCCCGTAGCCAACAATCGAAGAGAAGAGGTCATCTTCCCCAGCTCCGACAGGATCAGCCGCCGCCGCCGCCCTCCAGTCCATTCGGTCACAACCCGAGCCCCTCCCGTCAAACTAGCGCCACCATTCAAATCCCCGTGATCCCGCGGAGCTTCCCAACACCTCAATCCAGCTCAGGAACCACCATAGCCCCGGCCCCCAAAAGCTCCCGAGGCCACCTCCGCCAAGGAGCTCGCCGCCGGCAGCTCCCTCCATCCCCTCCGGCCTGGCGACCATCGGGCGGACCGCCCTGGAGTGGCGGATCCATCCCCGCCCTCGGGTCCCCGCGAGGAGACGCCAATCGCCGGCGACGATCGCCGGAGTCCCGCCCCCTCTCGGGCAGAGGAAGAAGAGGGAAAGGAGACCGGTCAAACCTGACCAGTAGGCCCCGTGGACCCACTGTTAGTGACCCCGCACCGGTCCACATGTTTAAGTGAAAGCACATCACCCCAGAGTATGTTATGTCTCCTCTGCTCAAAAGCGTATTCTCATCGAAGCGTTTTTCTTTTTTCCGTTTTATTTTAAAAACAGATTTTGACTAAAATTTGACTGGCTATAACTTTTAAAATATAAATCCAAATGACTTGATTCTTTTTCTGTTGTTCCTCAAATATTGTCTAGTTTATTTTCATATTTATTTCAAAATTTTCCAAGCAACATTTTTGTATTGTTTTTAAATTAGGTGATAATTTAAATATTTCCAAAATAGGATTTGTTGGAGAGAGAAGAAAACTTTCAAGGTGTTGGAATGCACCCTGCCTCTCCACAACTTAAAGGAAAGCATTCTGAACCCTGGCATAATGTTTTGTGGGTTGTTCGATACTGTTATAACACCACCTCGACATGAAGCGTTGGTTATTTTTATATGACGATATGATCATACACCTTGAGTGCATAAATGAAAATTCTTGCTGTTGGAAATGGATAAACTTGTGATAGCAATCACCCTCATATGCCTCTCATGTCTACCGGGAAGGACCCGGGAAAGTCTTTGTCTTGTGTAGACACGAGCTTGTCCCTCGTCGAGAAGGTTATGACCGGTAGGGCAGGGGGAGGTATGATAAGTGGTGGTTGTGTCTGATGGCTGTGAAATATAATTCTTGAGCTAACCATGCAGGAAATACTTAAGCCTCCTGAGTCGGCCGTAGGTCGAGTCTTGTTCGAGTAACCCCCATACTTGTTTCATGCTGCCACTTACCCCTACCGTAGGTAGGGTATGGTTCAGCAAGTTTTCAACCCCTGTCCTATCACACACCATACAGAGAGGCCATGGTGGAAGATACCGATTGTAGCTGGTAGGCATGCCACCTGGTTCGGGGGCATGGGTGTTTCCGGTTGGGACCGAGAGGGGAGGCCACCCCTTAGAGCGCGCGATAAAAATTTGATCCGATGCTACGCGAGGTTGTAGCCTCCCCACTTAGAGTTTTGCTTAACAGGTGACTGGGTGATTCCAGACACGTGTAAGGTTAAGCTGGTGTGTGCAAGTCAGGCATGTTTTCGACTAAAAGACTGTAGACGGAATTAGTTCCGATGGACTAAAGAAATCCGTTACTCGTGGGTAAAGAGTACACCCTCTACAGAGATATTAAACCTATTCGAATAGTCGTGTCCATGGTTAAGGACTACAGTCTGGGATGGGTCAAGTGTCGGTCTTAGTGTCGGTCTTCGGAGGAGAAACTACTAAACCAGAATATGGATCATAACTTGTGACGTATGATAATTATGATTATTATTTTTATGGACTAATCATTTATGTTATCTGAGTTATTGAGTATCCCTGGGACGGTTCTACCTCCTGGATATTCACCGTGATTATTGTTATATAAGCCCTTTATGTGGTGTCACCCAGATGCCTGACTGTGGCATGCGTGTTATTTCATTTACTTATAAGCCCTTTATGTGGTGTCGCAAAGACGCCCGACTGTGCCATGTCCGTTATTTCATTTACTTATAAGCCCTTTATGTGGTGCCGCACCAACGCCCGATTGTGGCATGCTTGTTATTCCTTTTATACATAAGCCCTTTCTGTGGTGTCGCTCAGACGCCCGACTGAGGCATGCTTCATATTATTATCCTTTCGAGGCGTCGCTTCAGACACCTGATCGGTCCTTTATATTTTTACACCCTGATTGTTTACTCGTGATTTATTTAAATGATCTACTTGCGTGCATCATGAACCTTATTTCATAACTGATGAAGTGACCATAGAATATTTTAAAACATGATTTTCAATGGCTATATTATACCTGTGTTCTTAATGTTTGCGAGTACATTCAAAGTACTCACTGGCTTGTCCCTGGCTATTGTCTTGGCCAGATTTCTTGCATGGAAAGGAGCATTGCGATGAAAGCCCCGGAACCTACGTAATGGTGATAGCAGCCTCGCGAAGATAGGAGTTCTCCTGGTCAGCTGTTCCTATGGGAAATGGAGTCCCATAGACACTGATGATCTGCAAACCGCTTCCGCCATCAACCTCTAGAAAAAAATTGTTGTACCCATAGGCCAGAATGGTCTTGTACTTCATATTTTGTATTTTGCTTGGAGTTTCTGTAACAAGTTGGTGTCCCCTCAGCTAACAGTAATCCTAGGGCTGGTGAGCACAAGGGCCGCTTTTGGGAAATTAATATCCCGAAAATCCGGTCTTGACACCTCCATACTTTGACATCCAGTCCATACCCAATATCACATCCAATCCTTGCGACTCCAAGATAATTATGTCAGACGGAAACACATGTGCGCCAATGGTTAAGTGTATCTGGTCACACCATCGGCTAGCCATATATTCTGCTCCGGTTGAACTCACTAAAAGAGGGGTCCTAAGGGTTTGGGTTGGTAGTTTAAACTTATCCACGAATCCGCTTGATATGTATGAATGCGATGCACCAGTATCGAAAAGAACAAGAGCGGTAAATGACTTAACCAAAAACATACCTATTACCGTGTCCGGCTGCTCTTCAACCTCCTCCATGTTAACGTGGTTCACTTGTCCTTTGTTGAATGGATTGGGATTCTTCGCAGTGCTTGCATTTCCGTTTCCATTCCTTCCTTCGGGGCTATCATTGCCATAGTGCCCTGTCTTCCCGCACTTAAAATAGGTAACCTGACATAAGTCTCTTTTGGCGGGAGTGGACGGGTTGGAGCGGTTCTGATTGTTGTTAGCTCCATTCCCATTCCCATTCTTAGCACCACTGTGGTTATGTGATCCTCCTCCAGTGTGGTTGTGACCTCCATGGTTATG
Organism: Triticum monococcum; assembly: GCA_034509565.1. Classification (NCBI taxonomy): domain Eukaryota; kingdom Viridiplantae; phylum Streptophyta; class Magnoliopsida; order Poales; family Poaceae; genus Triticum; species Triticum monococcum. The sequence continues at coordinate 708,210,825 of CM067847.1, forward strand.
AACAAGTCCTCTCGAGTTCGGGGTTAGGTGAGGCTTCTGCTGAGCTCCTGAGTTATACTTCACTTGTCCATACTTTCTCTTGCGGCTCTGATACCATCTTGTAGCGACCCGACCTCAGATGGTCAAGTCTCTGTGCTTCAGTGTCATCCCTTCAATCATAAGAGCCTTATCTACCAACTCCTGGTAGCTGTTGAAGGTTACTACCATCAACTGCATGCTCATCTCATCATTCAGCCCTTCCATAAACTTCTCCTGCTTCGGGGCATCTGTGGCCACATCATCAGGGGCATAGCGTGATAACTTGCTAAACTCATCCACGTACTGAGCCACAGTATGGTTTGCCTGGCGTAGGTAGCGAAACTCCCGCTTCTTCATCTGCATAGCTCCAGTTGAGACATGGGCGGTGCGGAAAGCTTGCTGAAACTGGTCCCAAGTGACATTGTCTATAGGAAAAGTGGATGTGTAATTCTCCCACCATGAGGCTGCTGGTCCATCCAATTGATGTGCGGCAAAGCGCGCCCTCTCAGCATCTGTGCAACCTGCGGTGGTTAACTCCCTTCCAATACGGCGTAGTCAATCATCAGCAACTATAGGCTTAGTGCTACTGGAAAACATCGGCGGCTGTAACCTTAGAAAACGGGCTAGGTTGTCCACTGGCGGTGGGTTGTTGTTGTTGCCCTGGTTCTGAACTAGCAACTGCATCAAGGCATTCTGCTGCTGGATCAACTGGGTGAGCTCCGGCGGGAAGGCAAAACTGGTGTCACGTCTCGGAGGCATCTGATGGGTTTAGAAGGAAGAGATTAGAATAGAAAAGGGGTCTAATGAGAAAGCACTACCCATATGCACATGAGACAAACACAATCATTTCACTCAATCAAGCAAGCAAGGGCATACAAATGGTCTAGAACTATCGCAAAAGTGCTCGCTACAACTATATACATGGGGGAAATACTATTAATAGTTGGTGGACATCTAGAAATTTTGATCGGTGGAAGACTCCATGATGTCTGCTCCAGCTTCGTCTTCAAAGTCATCATCACTAGGGTCAGAGTCGGTGTCGTCGATGATGATGTAGTTGTCCGGGCAAGTGGAATCATCGTCTTCTACTCCCGGTGCTGGTCCTCCCATGAATACTCCGATCTTCTTGACTAGGTTGTCATTCTTCTCCAGTAGGGTCTTGATTTCCTCCTCATATCCATCGCGGGTAAACTTGAGTTCTTCCTCCAGCTCGATGATCCTAGTCTTCGCCTTCTTCAAGTCCATCATGTCCGCACACATCTGGTTCTCCTGACGTCGAATGTGCAGGTTTAACTCCTGGATGAAAGCTGCAATGGATCTATCCTTCTTTGTGCTGATTACTTCCCATTGCTCATCTCGGCGCCCACATATTTGGTAGATAGTGTCCTGGAGATCCCTGTGATACACTTCTCCAATCCGTCCCATGGTGATGTGAGCTGCCATACTCTTTCCTAAACTCCAGGTTGGTGCGTCGAAGGAAAATTCTATGGGTTTAGAGGTTGGCGAGAACGTCCTTCCTGGAACATGTACTTGAATCATCAAGCGCTCTTCTTCTGGTAAAGTGGCATTGTACGTCCCGGTGAAGCTTGGTATTCCAATGTTCAAGTACCTAGTGACTTCCTTCAGGTGACGTCCAAAAGGTGTATCTTCATCCGGTTGTGCAAACTTGTTCTTTATCTCTGCCATCTTAAAGAGTAGAAAATGGAGAGGAGTCAGAAATGAGTAGAGAAGTGTGACCTAGGGTTTATCTTAGTGGTCGTGTCCTACACTCAGCGTGTGCTCTGATACCATCTTGTAGTGACCCGACCTCAGATGGTCAAGTCTCTGTGCTTCAGTGTCATCCCTAGATCGGTAATGCTGACACACACAATATACGAGGATTTATAACAGAGTAGCAATCACACACTTATTACATCGAAAAGTCTAAAAGAGAACTTATTACAGTAATATGTCTTAAGGCCATCTAATGCGATAACAGCGGAAGACTTGGAAGATGAAGTGAGTCCATCAACTCCAACGGCATAGCTGAGCTGCACGACAACGCCCTAACAAACCTTACTCCTCGTCTGAAAAGTCTGCAACATAATACGTTGCAGCCCGAAAACGGGTCAGCACATGGAATATGCTGGCAATATAACACAGTAGAGCAGAAATAGAATAATGCTATCAGTACATGCATATATGGCTGGTGGAAAGCTGTATGGTTATAGTTTTGCGAAAAGCCAATTTTTTCCTACAACAAAGGAATAGATTTTAATTTAAGTATCATGGTGGTTGAAACATCATTGAGAAGGTACCCCCAACTCAATCCCAATTAAAGTGATTAACAACCCAACAGTATTAATTAAACATGGTGAGATACATGTGATCACGCAAGTACTAGATACTCAAGAATTGTCCATAACCGGGGAGACGGCTAACCATGATTAGATTGTACACTCTGTAGAGGTTTGCACACTTTTCCCCACAAGACTCGATCGCCTCCGCTGGATTTCTCGCACTACATGGTGTTTGAGAAACGGATGACCGAGACACAGTCTTTCAGAAACGTTAACTCTCTACTCCGGGTAGACCATACCAAACCTACCAAACCCACTACCTGCTGATCTACCTGTTCAAGAGCTTCACGTAACTTACTCAACTATGCTAGAGCCCATAATAGCTTGTGGCTGCACACGGAAGTTTCTAGCATGAATCATCTCAGTTCCCTTTGAGCCTGGGTGGCGGTCCATAGGAAGATCACAAGGGTACCCCGGCATTTCCAAAAAATACAAACAACAATGGGTTCCCCAGGTGCCTCAATCCACCCAGTTGTTTGATTAAGTTGCCACCTTAAGTTGAACCATTAATTAACAATCTCACATCTGTCATGAATTTCACTCAAACCCAAAGCACGTCTTTGAGCATAGCATAGCAATATAAGCAATACGTAGAAGTAACTCCCATGGGTTTGAATATAACAGGGCAATAGGTTCTACCTCAGCAACTACTTCCCAACCATAAGTTAATGACATCCTAATCATGCAATGTTTGAGGATTGGAACTAATGCATAAAAACTGGGTAATAAAGGGATATGATCAAAGTGTTACTTGCCTTGCAGACGATCCGCGATCCTAGAGACTCGTAGTAACACGCTTCGCACTCCGGGAATTCTATCGCAAGCAAACAATAACAAACATAAGTAACAAGCAACGATGCACAAGCAAAACTCAAATAAGAGAGGTTGACCAGAAAGTTCAACTTAAGAACTCCGGTGCGCAAAAAGAATCAAAACAAACGAAGCAACGAAAGTCAAATGGCGAAATAAAACCACTTCGTTTACTAATCTGAACTTAGGTCAAATCTTACAGTAGTAAAAACTTTTTTGAGTTGATTAACTGGAAAGAGGGTTTCGAGACAAAACTCCAGGCGCTTGAATCGCCTGATTCCGATAAACAAGCGAAAAGATAAACAGTAATTAAGATCAGATCAGAAATCGCGATCAGAAAAATCACGGAATAAATCCGACAAAAAGAAAAACGACGAACAGATTAACGAACGAACGTTCATTATCTGGATCTAAACGAAGAACGCGTTCGTTAAAACAAACGAACGAGCGAACGAGCGAACGCTCGTGTCAGGACCCCGATTCTAAGCCACATCGATCTAGCCGGTAACACCTCATATCACTTTGCGGCCTCACGCACGGTATCCCACGGGTGTCGCCTTACCATGGCCCGGGACCGTTTGCGCCTTTTGGCTCGCGTATATGACAATGTCACTAGCATCCATATGACCGAGAACCCGGGCCGACATGGCTAGTCGTGAACCCAAAGCGGCACAGACCTATGGAGACAGGCATACATGAATCACATCGAACATGTCGGTCATCAACGAGTGATTCCGGGCTGTAGCACTGGGCTAACAGGACTCCGGGGATCCCGGGCTGTAGCAGGCTAGACAGGACTCCGGAGATCACCGTGTGACATTTCCCCAAAGGGACAGACATAGGGACGAAGTGAAACACATGCCGGCCAGTCAAGTGTCCTGAACAGTAGTGCTGGGCTAGCAGGACTCCGGTGAACCGGGCTGTAGCGGACTACTATGGCTCGAGGAGCACTAGACTACATTTCCCCATAAGAAAGGTTGCGAAGGACAAACAACTAGATTGTCGGATCCCACTCATACCAAGCATTTCAATCATTCACACAATATGCCCGATATGAGTACATACAACATGGCATCACAACAAAACTCTACAACTCAAGTACTTTATTTAAAGGCTCCAGGGAGCCATACATAACATATTCATACAGGTAGGGGTCACATGACCCGACACTCAAGTCATACAGTCATACAAGCACATGCGGAAGCAACTAGTCTGAGTACAGACTCTAGAAAGAAAGAAGGCTTCTCGAAGCCTGTCTATCTACATAGGGCCCTCCATGGCCTGGATCACCACCTGGGTGGCTAGTCACTCGTCGACGTCAAGGTCTACGTAAAACCCATCGGAGGGGGCAGTGTTGTCGTCTGAAAACAATAAATAAGCAAACATGAGTACAAAGGTACTCAGCAAGTCTTACATCAGAACCTACTATACATGCTCATTCTCAAGAAGGTGGTGGGGTTTATGCAGCAAGCCAGCTTTGACTCTTGGCTAAGCTATCCTACGGAACCTTTTAGCAAAATAGTTTTCGCACTCGATTCCACTACTCACCATCACAATACTCCACCGTGGATCCTCCCTCGTATCCTGCGAGAGGGCCATCCTCGGTACTCACACTTATCTTGAGTCTTTTAGTAGTATCCATTAACTTGTCTATGAACTGTATAGGCAACCAAGTAGTCCTTTACCGCGGACGCGGCTATTCGAATAGTTTTATACCCTGCAGGGGTGTACTTCGTCATACACGCTTTCACCGCTTACCGCCGTCTACACGACATGTACTCGGCAACCTTCAAGCGGAAGCCCAGCGAGGGTGTCGGCCACGGCCTACCTAAACACCTAAGCCCCTAGTCCAGGTTATCGCCTATCCAGGTTCCATCCGCAGGGAGTCCGGCCGAGGTTTCCACATACGGCCCCGAACGATGTGAACAGGGTTCCCGAGACACCAAACGGGTGACTCGGTACACCGTGCCACGGTGTATCTACCGCAACATAGCCCACCCCTAGGGTCAGCGCTACGCACGGCCGCCAACACATATCCTACAAACACCAGAAACTATTTGCAACTCCTGGACAGAGTACTAGGGTGGCTAAGAAGCCGAGAGGGTCCATTTGTTTCGGGCCCAATGTACGGTAGTAACTGCATCTTAAATCACACATACAGATCTCAGTTCTTATGGACGGCCTCAATGAAACAACCCACCATGTACTCCTACATGGCCTCTCATCGATACCTTTACCAAAACATGTTCAACACATCCCACATATTACTGGCACAAGCATTTCACTCTAGCCCATCACCCAGATGAACCAGACCTGACACAACTCTAAGCATAGCAGGCATAGCAAGGTAGGAATCACAAAACATGGCTCAATCAACTCCTACACATGCTAGTGGGTTTCATCTAGTTACTGTGGCAATGACAGGTCATGCAGAGGATAAGGGTTCAACTACCGTAGCACACAGCAGTTTGAAACGCGTTGTCTTAATGCAGTAAACAAGAGCAGGAGCGAGAACATGGGTTGTATCGGAATGATCAATGGTTTCTTGCCTGATGGAGTGGTAACGGGATACTGCCCTTCAGTTGGATACTCGTGAATATCCTCGGAGGCAGAACCTACCACGAAGAACACAACCGAGCACAATCAACACATGACGATATGCAACAATATGATGCATGCTATGACATGGCAATATGGATGTGCCTTTGCCTAATGCAAGCTAAAACAGATGGGTAATTGCTTATTTGAACCAAAGGTTCAAGTGTTAGCTCATTTAACTTGATCATATTAGTGCATCACCTTATATTGCATAAACAGCAGGTTTAACTTGTTCTGACATGCATGAAACCAGTACCAATGGATAGCTTGGATTTTTCTGATAATTTTTCATATATAATTTGTCTCATTTGGAGTTATGGTTGAATTTCTATGAATTTTTGAAGTTTAGGCAATTTTCTGGAATTTTCTATATAAAATTAAATCCAGAAAAGAGTTATTGCGTCAGCTTTGCGTCAGCATGACGTCAGCAAGTCAACAGGCCCGGTACAGGTCAAACCTGACCTGTGGGACCCGTGTGTCAGTGGCTCATTTAGTTAATTAACTAATTAATTTAGATTAGCACTAAACAGGTTTAATTAGCAAGGGGGCCCGCTTGTCATTGACTCAAGGGAGTCAATTGGGCCCACCCAATCAATGGTCAAGGTCAACACTCGCCGGCGTCTAGCCGCCGGCGAGGCCAGACGCGGCGGAGGAAGTGCATTTGCACGTTCTGGCCACTAAACAGGAGGCGGAGAGCATCTACGGGCTCCTGGGAACGAGCCGCAGCTCTTGGTGGTGAGGGTTGAGCTTGGGGTGGCCGGAGACGTCGCCGGCGACGACTTTGGCGGTCGCCGATGAAAACGGCGCCACCATGCACGGGAGGATCAACGGGTAGCACCTACACGTACTGCAGGCTCCCGCAAAGCCAACGGGCATATGCACGGGGCCGATTGGCCACCGGGCCTCGTCGGCGACGAGCTCGTGCGGCGGTGTGCTTCGGGCGTCATGGGGAGTGGTGCTACAACGAGCACTAGGCCGTGGGGTTAGGGGGAAACTACGGAGGAGCTCACTGGGAGGTCGAAGCGCAGCTCAGTGGGCCTGGGGACGACCTAGACGGCGCGAATCGAAGACGAGGTCGCCGGCGGCCGGAGGTTGAAGAAGAGCTCGAAGTCGATGCTGCAGGGCTTCCGGCGGGGCGTGGTTCGGTGAGGGGGTCGAGGACGATGTTGCGGAGCTCGTGGGCACAACCGAGGGGCGAGGGGGTGGCTGTGGCCGTGGTGGTTCTCGTCGGCGGCGACGGCCGCGTTCTGTGGAAGTGAGGGGGAGCCAGAGGAGGGGATGAGCACGGGGGGAGGAGGAATGAGAGGGCCAGGGGGTGCGTGGCCGTCTCCGTGGCATTGGGAGGGAGTCCGGGAAGCAGGAGGTGGCGCGCAGGGGGGGAAGGTGGCGCGCGCGCGTGCCGGCGAGCGTCGGGCACACGCCCGCGTCCTTCTGTCCGAGGAGGGGGACGACAGGAGGCAGCGGGGGTGGGCTGGGCCGCCAGCTGGAGATGGGCCAGGTAAGTGGCCCAGTGGCCTTTCCCTTTTTATTTTTTGTGTTTTTCTATTTCTGTTATTTTGTTTTGATTTAGTTTAAATACTAAATCATTTTATAAAATCCTGAAAATATTTATGGACACTTACTGAAATATTTCAGTGGCCCAAAAAATAGTTCCAACATTATTTGAGCATTTGAATTATTTAATAGCATTTAAATGCCCAAATTCAAATACTTATGATTTAAATCAATGCCCCTTTCGTTGACCTAAAATTATGTGCACCATTTTTCCCAAGGGTTCTAACCCAAGGCAAAGAGGGTGAACATTTTTGAAGGGCATTTTAGGTTCATTGAATTTATTTTTAGTAAACCCTAGTTGATTTCAGGGGGGGTGCTGGGGGTTCTGCTTTCCCCATTTCAATTTTTTGATGAAGGTAAACATGATGCACACTCTAATGCATAATCTAGCTAGGGTGTGACAGCTCGCTAAATAAATAAACCGGAGAAAAACCGATCTATTTAAAAAAACAAAACTAGGGTTTTGAAAAAAAATAAAACCGAACGGTTTTTAAGAAAAACCGGCGGTTGGATCCGGCGGCTACCTCCGGCGAGGGCTTGGGCGGCGGGGCGGCGGGGTGCGGCGGCGGCGCGGGCGGCGGGCGGCGGCGGGGCTCGGCGGCGGCGGGAGGCGCGGCGCGGCTCGGGGCGGGGTGCGGGAGGCGGCGATGGTGGCCGTGGGGGGGCTTGGGCGGCGCGTATATAAAGGGGGCGGGGTGGGGCGGCTTGGAGGAGGGGGCAAGGCGGCGGCGACGGAGTCCGGCTCGGACTCATCGTCCGAGTCGGCGACTGCGGCGGCGCGCGCAGGAGGCGGCGGCGGCTGGGCCGGCCTGGCTCGGCTGGGCCCTAGGCCCAGTCAGGCGCAACATTTTTTCTAATACTGCCGATAGAAGAAAAATCCTAGAAAAATAAAAAAATCTAAAAATGCCAAAGCAAATTTTCACCATCTAAATAAAATATTTAGGACGAGTTGAACATTTTCTTGGCCCTAAAATGCAATTTGGAAAACGTGCAATTTTTCTAATGCAAATAAAATCTGAATAAAACCAAATAAAATCCAATAAATGATTTTAATATTTTCCTCCAATATTTCAATTATTTTGGAGAAGTCATATTATCTCCACTCATTTGATTCAATAGGAAATATTTTTCGGAGAGAAAAAAATTATTAAAATCAAAATCCTCGTTTCTTTATTTGATAAAAATCAATATGAAAACCGGAAAATCCCCAACTCTCTCCATGGGTCCTTGAGTTGTTTAAGATTTCGAGGATTGCGGAACGGAAATGCAATAAATCATGATATGCACGGATGATCTATGTATAACATTCCAAATTGAAAATTTGGGATGTTACAGCTAGGCTCGTCAACACCCGTTGTATTCGAACGTTGGAATCTATCACACCCGATCATCACGTGGTGCTTCGAAACAACGAACCTTCGCAACGATGCACAGTTAGGGGAACACTTTTCTTGAAATTTTAGTGAGGGATCATCTTATTTAAGCTACCGTCGTTCTAAGAAAATAAGATATAAAACATGACAAACATCACATGCAATCGAATAGTGACATGATATGGCCAATATCATTTTGCTCCTTTTGATCTCCATCTTTGGGGCTCCATGATCATCGTTGTCACCGGCATGACACCATGATCTCCATCATCGTGTCTTCTTGAAGTTGTCTCGTCATCTATTACTTCTACTACTATGGCTAACGCTTTAGCAATAAAGTAAAGTAATTACATGACGTTTATGTTGACACGCAGGTCATAAATAAATTAAGACAACTCCTATGGCTCCTGCCGGTTGTCATACTCATCGACATGCAAGTCGTGATTCCTATTACAAGAACATGATCAATCTCATACATCACATATATCATTCATCACATCCTTTTGGCCATATCACATCACAAGGCATATGCTGCAAAAACAAGCTAGACGTCCTCTAATTGTTGTTGCAAGTTTTTACGTGGCTGCTATAGGTTTCTAGCAAGAACGTTTCTTACCTACGCAAAAACCACAACATGATGTGCCAATTTCTATTTACCCTTCATAAGGACCCTTTTCATCGAATCCGATCCGACTAAAGTGGGAGAGACAGACACCCGCTAGCCACCTTATGCAACTAGTGCATGTCTGTCGGTCGAACCAGTCTCACATAAGCCTACGGGTAAGGTCGGTCCGGGCCGCTTCATCCCACGATGCCGCCGAATCAAGATAAGACTAGTAACGGCAAGTAAATTGACAATATCGATGCCCACAACTACTTTGTGTTCCACTCGTGCATAAAAACTACGCATAGACCTAGCTCTGATACCACTGCTCAATCATCACTCCATGGCACACGTCTACATCGCTGGACGCTCCGCACCTTGCCACTCCGCGGGACGCATCTACTTCACTCCGTCGCCATCGGTTGGTCAACTTATAACCACTCGGCCGCTCCGCGCATCGCCATCGGTTGGTCACCTCATCACCACTAGGCCGCCCCGTGTGTCGCCATTCGGTTGGTCACCTCATCACCACTCGGCCGCCCCACGTGTCGCCATCGGTTAGTCACCTCATAACCACTCGGCCGCCCCGCGCGTCACCATCGGTTGGTCACCTCATAACTACTCGGCCGCCCCGCGCGTCGTCATCGGTTGGTCACCTCATAACCACTCGGCCGCCCCGTGCGTCGCCATCGGTTGGTCTCCTCATCACCTCTAGGCCGCCCGAGTGTCGCCACTCGGTTGGTCACCTCATAACCACTCGGCTGCCCCGTGCGTCGCCATCAGTTGGTCACCTCATGACCACTAGGTCGCCCCACGCGTCGCCAATCGGTTGGTCACCTCATAAACACTCAGCCGCCCCATGCATCGCCACTCGGTTGGTCACCTCATCACCACTAGGCTACCCCACGTGTCACCATTCGGTTGGTCACCTCGTCACCACTCGGCCGCCCCGCGTGTCGCCACTCGGTTGGTCGCCTCGTCACCACTCGGCCAGTCGCGCGCCTTCAGACAGCTAAGTCATTTTACATTCTATTATTTCCATCTTCCCAAGTATCCCGTTATTCACACATCACGTTCACTCGGAGGCCACTCCACCAAGTGTACCTCTATGCTCGGCTACTTATTTTCACCCGAGTCCAACTTCCTTTTTTTCACATACATTATTCATGAACACCATGTGTCGTTCTTCATTTCGAGTTTGCATCGGTCCTTCGGGGCTGTAACTTCGTCGAAACAGTACACTTCCATTTTATTTGAGCCAGTATTCCAATGAGTTCAGTCGGATCCTTCACTTCGAAAAGTTCGAACGGATCCTTCTCTCTTCCAAACTCTTGCTGGTTAACCAGCAAGCCCCTTGCGCTCCCAGCAGGTGTCTATGGGCGTTATTCACACAAATCATTTCAGCACACATCAAATTTCCTCGAGAAATTATTTCGTTGGCTTGTGCCATTTTTTACACAAGTTACGCGATCACTCGACGGCCCTATGGGCCAACTTCATCGCTGCTCGGACTCGGTCACCGTACTGGTCCTAGCGCACCACAACACTAACCTTGTCGCTCTGTGGAATCCTCTTCATCATATCAATGATATAGACCTCATCAGGCATGAGACAGATAAGTGCCTTTTATAATTAAACTTCACACATCACTCTTTTTGCGAGTTTGCCTCTTTCGAGGATCACTCTGAAGCTTCTCCTCATCTTTACCCGAGTCCGACTAGATGAATTGCAAATTATCCATTCAAAACTACATTTGTCGTATTCCGACATGTCCGTTGTCGAAGCCTGTAGTACGCTCGAGAGCTAAACCTCACTCGGGGGCTGCAACTCATTTGGAATGACACTCTCCTAAGTGGTCGAGTGCTTCATCACCAGTTAGATCCTTCACTTCCATAAGTGCATTCGATCTGCCACTTTGACAAGTTTTATAATCACCCAGACGCTCTGCGTGCCATCTTCATTCATACTCGGACTCAGTTGTCACACCGTTCTTGTTGCGTCGCAACCACACTACATCAACATCGTTGCTACATTAGCTTCGAAAGCATCTGGATAACTCCTTCGAAGACAACTTCCGCCACTTAGCTGGACACGCAATCTTTTACTCGGCTGCCCCACGCATCACCACTTGGTTGGACACGTAGTCCTTCACTCGGCCACCTCATGCATCCTCACTCGGCCGTCCCGCACGTCGCCACTCGGTTGTGCACGTCTTCACCACTTGGTCGCTCCGTGTGTCGCCTCTCGGTTGTGCATGCCTTCACCACACGGCCGCCCCACACATCACCACTTGGCTAGACACGTAGTCCTTCACTCGGCCACCTCGCACATCCTCACTGGGCCGCCCCGCGCATCGCCACTTGGTTGTGCACATCTTCACCACTCGTGTCAGGACCCCGATTCCATATCACATCGATCTAGCTGGTAACACCTCATATCACATTGCGGCCTCACGCACGGTAACCCATGGGTGTCGCCTTACCATGGCCTGGGACCGTTTGCGCCTTTTGGCTCACATATATGATATCCATATGATAGAGAACCCGGGCCGAGATGTCTAGTCGTGAACCCAAAGCGGCACAAACCTATGGAGACAGGCATACATGGATCACATCGAACATGTCGGTCATCAGCGAGTGAATCCGGGCTATAGCACTGGGCTAACAGGACTCCCGATGTCACCGCGTGACATTTCCCCTAAGGGACAGACATTGGAACGAGGTGAAACACATGCCGGCCAGTCAAGTGTCCAGAGCAGTAGTACTGGGCTAGCAGGACTCCGGTGAACCGGGCTGTAGCGGACTACTATCGCTCAGGAAGCACTAGACTACATTTCCCCATATGAGCGGCTGCCAAGGACAAACAACTAGATTGTCGGATCCCGCTCATACTGAGCATTTCAATCATACACACAATATGCCCGATATGAGTGCATACAACATGGCATCACAACAAAACTCTACAACTCAAGTACTTTATTTAAAGGCTCCAGAGAGCCATACATAACATGTTCATACAGGTAGGGGTCACACAACCCGACACTCAAGTCATACAATCATACAAGCACAAGTGGAAGCAACTGGTCTGAGTACAGACACTAGAAAAAAGAAGGCTTCTCGAAGCCTGTCTATCTACATAGGGCCCTCCATGGCCTGGATCACCACCTGGGTGGCTAGTCACTTGTCGACATCAAGGTCTACGTAGAACCCATCGGAGGGGGCGGTGTTGTCGTCTGAAAAAACTAATTAAGCAAACATGAGTACAAAGGTACTCAGCAAGTCTTACAACAGAACCTACTATACATGCTCATTCTCAAGAAGGTGGCGGGGTTATTGCAGCAAGCCAGCTTTGACTCTTGGCTAAGCTATCCTACGGAACTCCACTAGTGAAATAGTTTTCGCACACGAGTCCACTACTCACCAACACAATACTCCATCGGGGATCCTCCCTCGTCATCCTACGAGAGGGCCATCCTCGGTACTCACACTTATCTTGAGTCATTTAGTAGTAACCATTAACTTGTCTATGAACTGTATAGGCAATCAAGTAGTCCTTTACCGCGGACGCGGCTATTCGAATAGTTTTATACCCTGCAGGCGTGTACTTCATCACACATGTTTCCACCAGTTAGTGTCTGCACACGACATGTGCTCGGTAGACTTCAAGCGAAAACCGACGTGGGTGTAGACCATGACCTGACTAACCTCACAAGTCTCTAGTCCAGGTTTATCACCTATTCAGGTTCCATCCGCAAGGAAATCCATCTGGGGTGTCCTCAATGGCCCCAAACGATGTGTACATGGTCCCGAGATGCCAAACGGGCGCCCGTCATACCCGGCCACAGTGTATCTACCGCAACATAGCCCACCCCTAGGGTCAGCGCTATGCACGGCCACCAACACATAACCTACAAACACCAGAAACTAGTTGCAACTCCTGTACAGAGGGCGAGAGGGGTCAGTAAGTCGAGCGGGGTCATATTTCAGGGCCCAATGTGTGGTAGTAGCTGAATCTTAAATCACGCATACAGATCTTAGTTCTTATGGACGGCCTCAATGAAACAACCCACCATGTACTCCTACATGGCCTCTCATCGATACCTTTACCAAAACCTGTTCAACACATCCCTCACATTATCGATATAATCATTTCACTCTAGCCCATCACCCAGATGAACCAGACCTGACACAACTCTAAGCATAGCAAGGTAGGAAACACAAACATGGCTCAATCAACTCCTACACATGCTAGTGGGTTTCATCTAGTTATTGTGGCAATGACAGGACATGCAGAGGATAAGGGTTCAACTACCGTAGCACACAGCAGTTTGAATCATGTTGTCTTAATGCAGTAAACAAGAGCAGAAGCGAGAACATGGGTTTGTATCGGAATGATCAATGGGTTGCTTGCCTGTTGTAGTGGTAGTAGGGTACTGCCCTTCAGACGGATACTCGGGGTTATACTCGGAGGCAGAACCTACCACGAAAGACACACCGAACATAATCAACACATGACAATATGCAACAACATGATGCATGCTATGACATGGCAAGATGAAAGTGTCTTGGCCTAATGCAAGCTAAAACAGAAGGGGATGAACTAATTTGAATCAAAGATTCAAATGTTAGCTCATCAAACATAGCCTTGTTAGTGCATTATCTTATTCTGCTTAAACAGCAAGGTTAACTTGTTTTGTCATGCATGAAACCATTACAAATGGATAGATTGAATTTTTCTGATCAATTTTCATATATAAATTGTTTGTTTTGGAGTTATGGTTGATTTTCTATGATTTTTAGAATTTTGTCTATTTTCTGGAATTTCCTATATAAGAATAAATCCAGTAATTGAATTAATGTGTCAGCATGACATAGGTGTGATGTCAGCGGGTCAACTGGGTCGGCCAGGTCAAACCTGACTGGTGGGCCCTGTCTGTCAGTGACTCAGCTAATTAACAGAATTAAATTAACACTAATTACCTGTCAGTGGGGCCTGGGCCCACATGTCAGTGACTAAACTAATTAAAATTAGTTAAAACTACTACTAAACTAATTAGCTGGCCGGCCCCACCTGTCATAGACTCAGGGGGGTCAACCTGGGCCCACACAGGGTCAAACAGGGTCAACTCGCCGGCGTTTAGCCGCCGGCGAGGCCAGACGCGACGGAGCAGCGCGGGATTTGCACTCCGGCAACCAAAAGGGCGGCGGAGACTATCTACATGATGCGGGGAGGAAGCCGCGTCGAGTGGTGGCAGTGGGTGGAGCTGGGGTGGTCGGAAACGTCGCCGGCGACGAGTTTGGCGGCGGCCGGAGCTAGGGGGCACGGGGAGGCGCGTGGTTTGGTGCATTGAGCTCCTCGAGGTGTGGTAGGACTAGTGGATAGGGTGGCGCGGCCATTGGGTGGCCAGAGCCTCGTCGGCGACGAGCTCCGCGGTGGTGCATGCGGGTGAGCTACGTGCGGTCGCTACGAGGCTCGAGAGAGGGAACAGTGAGGGTGGGGAGGTGGCTGAGCTCACGGGGGTCTCGTCGAGGCAGTCGGAGAGGTCGGGGATGAGCTGATGCGGTGGGGACGGCAAAGGGGATCTCCGGTGGCCGGAGTTGAGGACGAGCTCGGTGCAGCCTCTTCGGGGCGAGCGAGTGCTCGGGGCTCGGCCTACTCGACGTAGTCGACGACAACGGAGCTCATGGACACAATGTTGCGGTGCGAGGACGACGGAGGGGGCGGCTACGACGACGGTGCTGCGACAGGGGCGTCGGCCATGGTGGGGAACGACGAGGGAGAGAGACAGGGGGGAATGGCGTGTCCAGGGGCTTTGGGGTGCGACGTGGAGGTGTCCAGGCGTCCAGGGGCGTGGGCGGCAAGCAGGTGACGCCGTGGCGAGCGCGGGCATGCCGGCGTCACCTCCCTGCCTGCCTGGCGGGGAAGAAGCAGCTGGCTGGCGCGGGCCAGCACAGTGCTAGGCCGCCAGGTGGGCCGGCTGGTGGGTTAGGTGGGCTGCGCCAGGTGAGTTCCTCCCTCTCTCTTTCTTTCTGTTTTTTTATTCATTCTATTATTTCTGTAGCTCCAGGGCTTTACTAAAAATACCAGGGCATTTCCATAAATCATAAAATTAATCATGGCTATTGCTTAGAATTTATCCAACAGCAAACATTTTAGTTTATGATTATTTGAGCATTTAAAATATTTTTTAGCATTTAAATGCCCAAATGCAATTACTATAAGGATTAATCCAATGACCTTAAGATGTCCTAGAAAAATGTGCACCATTTTTGTCAGGGGTTTTAACCCAAAACAAAAAGGGTGGGCTTTTAAGAAGGGCATTTCAGGTTCATTGAAAAAGTTTTTAGTAAACCCTAGTTGTTCCAGGGGGGTGCTGGGGGTTCTGTCATCCCCATTTCAAATTTAAGAGGAATTTAAACATGATGCACACTCTAATGCTTGAACTAGCTAGGGTGTGACAACTCACCCCCACTCAAAAGAATCTCGTCCCGAGATTTAGGATCCTCCAGAAAGAAGGTGGGGTACTCGAGTTGAAGACGATCCTCCCTTTCCCAAGTGGCCTCTTCCTCGGAATGGTGTGACCATTGAACCTTGAGAAACTTGATATTATGGCGTCGAGTGGTACGCTCGGCTTGATCAAGGATACGAACGGGATATTCTCGATATGAGAGGTTATCTTGTAGATCAAGCGTTTCGTGGTCGACTCCACGGATGGGATCCGCGAAGCAACACCTGAGTTGAGAAACGTGGAAGACATCGTGAACTCTGGAAAGATGTGAGGGTAGTTCCAATTTGTAGGCAACTTCTCCTCGTTTGGCAAGAATGCGAAAGGGTCCAATGTAACGAGGAACCAATTTGCCTTTGATACCGAAACGATGGGTTCCCTTTAATGGAGTAACCCGAAGGTAGGCCTTCTCGCCGACTTCATAAGTCATGAGCTTATGTCTACGATCATATTGGCTCTTTTGACGAGATTGTGCTGTTTTCAATTTCTCACGAATAACGCGAACTTGCTCTTCTGCTTCCTAAATCATATACGGGCCAAAGAGTTGTCTTTCCCCGGTTTCTGACCAGTTAAGAGGCGTTCGACATTTTCGTCCATAGAGAACTTCGAAAGGAGCCTTGCCCAAGCTAGCTTGATAGCTATTGTTATAAGCAAACTCCGCGAATGGAAGGCAATTCTCCCAACCCATTCCGAACGAGATGAAAGAAGCTCGGAGCATATCTTCCAGAATTTGATTGACTCGCTCTACTTGACCACTTGACTGAGGATGGAAGGCGGTGCTAAAAGAGAGACGGGTTCCCATAGCACTTTGGAAACTTTCCCAAAATCGAGAGGTGAAGAGACTCCCATGGTCTGAGTTAATTTCCAACGGAACACCATGAAGAGACACTATTCGGGAGATGTATAAGTTAGCTAGCCGGCTAGCGATGATACTCTCACGAACAGGTAGAAAGTGGGCTACTTTGGAAAGACGGTCGATCACGACGAAGACGGCATTATTCCCTCTCTTGGTCCTGGGAAACCCAGTAATGAAATCCATACTGATTTTATCCCATTTCCACTCAGGAATAGCCAAAGGTTGAAGGGTGCCAGCAGGCCGTTGATGCTCTGCTTTAACACAACGACAAACGTCGCAATTAGCAATGTATTGAGCGATTTCTCTCTTCATCCTAGTCCACCAAAACCTCTAGCGTAGGTCTTGATACATCTAGGTACTACCGGGATGAATGGTGAGAGGGGAGTCATGAGCTTCCGTGAGAATCTACTGGCGTAGATGTTGTTTCTTGGGAACCACCAAGCGGTTTTCGAAGAAGACAACACCTCGCTCATCCATGGAGAAGCATTTAGCAATTCCGCTAGCAATGTTTTCCTTAATCCGGAATATGCCCTTATCACGCTTCTGGGCAACTATGATTTGATCCATAAGGGTAGGTTTCGCCACCAGAGTGGATAGAAATCCTCGGGGAACAATGTGAAGATTAAGCTTACGAAATTCCTCATGGAGAAGTGGTTGACTTTGTTGTAACATCAAGTTGTTACAATAGGACTTACGACTTAGTGCATCAGCCATGACATTGGCTTTGCCCGGGGAGTAAGTTATTCCTAAGTCGCAATCCGAGATCAACTTGACCCAATGTCCTTGCCTGAGATTCAAATCCGGTTGGGTGAAGATATATTTCAAACTTTGGTGATCGGTGAAGATCTCGCAACGATTACCAAGGAGGTAATGTCGCCAAGTTTTGAGTGCATGGACTACAGCTGCAAGCTCTAGATCATGTGTGGGATAGTTTTCCTCATGTGGGTGTAATTGCCGTGAAGCGTAGGAAATTACCTGACGATCTTGCATGAGTATGCAACCTAGTCCTTGACACGAGGCGTCACAATAGATAATAAAGTCCTTGGAGAAATCTAGTGGTACCGGTACGAGAGCACATGCCAGGCGTCTTTTCAGTTCCTGAAAGCTGAACTCGCACTGTGGAGTCCACTCGAACTTTTTATATTGCTTGAGGAGTTCAGTTAGAGGTTTAGCAACCTTGGAGAAATTCTCGACGAAGCGGCGGCAGTAGCTCGCTAAGCCAAGGAAGCTCCGTACTTGCTTGACCATCTCAGGTGGAGTCCAATCAAGGATAGCTTGAACTCGCTCAGGATTGACAGTAATACCCTTACTAGAGATTACATGGCCTAGATAGGTCACTTCTGGCAACCAAAATTCACACTTGGAGAATTTGGCATAAAGGCGATGCTCTCGAAGTTTCGTCAATACCAGCCTTAGATGTTCGGCATGTTCCTCTTCATTCTTGGAGTAGATCAGTATGTCATCGAGGTATACTACGACGAATTTATCCAAATACTCCATGAAGACCGAGTTCATTAACCGAGAGAAGGTGGCTGGGGCATTGGTTAGACCGAAGGACATAACGGTGTACTCGTATTGGCCATAACGAGTAACAAAGGCCGTTTTGGGAATGTCCCCGTTTCTGATTTTGATTTGATGGTAGCCCAACCTCAAATCCATCTTGGAAAAGACTGAGGATCCAGCGAGCTGATCATACAGATCGTTGATCCTGGGAAGCGGATAATTGTTATCGATGGTGACCAAGTTGACAGGTCGGTAGTCTACAACCATTCGATCCGTTCCATCCTTCTTCTTGACGAAGAGGACGGGGCAATCCCAAGGAGAGGAACTACGACGGATGAAACCCTTTTTCAAGGACTCATCGAGTTGGTTCTTAAGCTCGGCTAGTTCCAAGGGTGCCATCTTGTAGGGTCTTCTAGAAATTGGAACGGTTCCTGGAACAAGGTCTATCACAAACTCGACATCCCTGTCAGGTGGAACACCTGGTAGTTCTTTTGGAAAGACATCCGGAAAGTCTCGGACTACTGGAACGTCCTCAAGGTCTGGAAGGGGGTTGGCGTTTAGGGAGTAAAGATGGCGCTTGGCCACTCGAGTTAAGACATTGACTGTCTTGCCCGATGGGTGAGTAAGTTGAACGGTTCTAGTGGCACAATCAATCTTAGCATAATGAGCTGACATCCAGTCCATACCCAAGATGATGTTTATGTCCGAGGACTTGCGAGCTATTAAGGATGCAAGGAAGACAAGTCTATCGACAAGAATTTCATTCCCATGGCTTACTCTAGAAGTTTGCCATCTAGAGGCAGGGGTTTGAATTTCCATGGTAGAGGGCATGTCACAGAATGTCGTGTTATGCAATCGAGAATAGTTCTCGGATATGAATGAATGAGATGCTCCAGTATCGAAAAGAACAGATGCCGGATGGGAATTAACAAGGAGTGTACCAAGGACGATGTTAGGATCCTCATGAGCCTCCTCGGCAGAAACATAGTTGACATGGCCACGTGCAGTGGTGGCCGGCTTGGCGTAGAATGTCTTTCCCGCTGGCTTACCACGACCAACGGACTTCCCAGACTGATTGGGGTTGTTGTTCTGAGGACAATCTTGGCTATAGTGACCCGGCTCTCCACACTTGAAACATGTCACCACATTGGGGCGTGGAGCAGCATTAGCAGCGGGGCCACCATAGGGTTTGGGCGGTGCAAACTGCTGGTTGGGACGAGGCGCCTCAAAGGATGGCCTCAGAATGAACCTGGGTGGCAGTGCCGTGCTTGGAATCCACACCCGACGCTTCTGAGATCCAGAGCCGGATGAAGAGCCAAAATCACAGGAGTGCTTGCGTGAAGCGTCATAATCAGTCTGGCCTGTCTCAGCGCTGATGGCTTTATTGACCAACTTCTAAAAGGATGTGCACTCGTGCAGACGAAGATCGCGGCGAAGCTTAGGGCTAAGTCCCTTGCGGAACCTTGCCTGCTTCTTGGCGTCGGTAGATACCTCTTCAGGGGCATAACATGCCAGATTCCCAAATTCACGACTATATGCATCCACAGTCAGTCTTCCTTGGGTGAAATTGCAGAACTCCTCCCTCTTGCGATCTATGAGACCTTCCGGAATGTGATGCTCACGGAAAGCCTCACTGAATTCAGCCCAAGTAGTGATTTGGCCGACTGAGCGCATGGCTTCAAAATTTTCCCACCAAAGGCTAGCAGGGCCTTCAAGGTGATAGGCAGCATAAGTAACCTTATCAGCTTCGGCTACGTTGGCAGAACGTAGCTTGTGGGTGATGCTGCGAAGCCAGTCATCCGCGTCGAGGGGCTCGATGGAATGGTTAAACTTTGGTGGGTACAGCTTGATAAAGTCATCGATTGACACCAAGTCATTTCGCTGATGGCGTGCAGTGTTCTGCTCAATCCGCTCCAACAAGCGGCTAGTCTCACGCTTGTTTCTTTCCGCCTCCAGCATCACTTCGGCCAGAGAAGGAGGGTGAGGTAGATTTTCACCCCTAACTACACTGGCTTCCCCCTGCACTAGGGCAGCAGGGTTGTTGCGGGTGTTGACCATCCTAGGAGAAAAGAAGACAACGGTTTAGATAAGGATGGCTAAAATTTAGCAAGGAAGTGCAGAATGTAATGGATAACATGGAACGCAGAGATGTTCATCCGTATGTCATGGTAATATAGAACTGCCATATATATACCAACGGTCATACACACCATACATAGTTTAGTACAAGCCCAGGCTACAGTACAACTATGATGAAAGACATTACATCTCATCGGAGGCATTCCAAGATCCTATACATTATTTGTCTACACCTCCGGAATTGATTACACACAAAGTCATAATCCACAAGTCACGCAGGATAGTGGAGATACAACTATTACAATACTAGTGATACTACTACTAACTCAGACAGCTCCGTAGTAGTCCTCATAGAAGTCACCTCCATAGCCTGGAAGTTCAACGTGATCATCCGGGAACAGACGGTCCAGAGGAGCTTGTGGACCAAAGGGACTAGGATGAGGTCTTGGACCAACAAACGGTGACCTGCGGGGACCATGGGGAGGGGTGATGCCTCCCACATCACGCCAATCCACCATGTGTGGCAGAGAAGATCTCACAGGATACAGATCCCTTGTATCCATACATCCTGCTTGCACCGCAGGTGCAAACCGAGTCAATGTGGCCCAATGATCAGCAAGGGTGTTGAAAAGCTCCAGCCTCAAGGCCCGATTCTCTCGGTCCTATTGAGGTTCCATCCGCAAGGAAATTCGGCCGGGTTGTCCTCAATGGCCCCAAACGATGTGTACAGGGTCCCGAGACGCCAAACGGGCGCCCGACATACCCGGCCACAGTGTATCTACCGCATCATAGCCCACCCCTAGGGTCAGCGCTATGCACAGCCGCCAACACATAACCTACAAACACTAGAAACTAGTTGCAACTCCTGGACAGAGGGCGAGAGGGGTCAGTAAGTCGAGCGGGGTCAGATTTCAGGGCCCAATGTGTGGTAGTAGCTGAATCTTTAATCACGCATACAGATCTCAGTTCTTATGGACGGCCTCAATGAAACAACCCACCATGTACTCCTACATGGCCTCTCATCGATACCTTTACCAAAACATGTTCAACACATCCCTCACATTACCGACATAATCATTTCACTCTAGCCATCACCCAGATGAACCAGACCTGACACAACTCTAAGCATAGCAGGCATAGCAAGGTAGGAAACACAAACATGGCTCAATCAACTCCTACACATGCTAGTGGGTTTCATCTAGTTACTGTGGCAATGACAGGTCATGCAGAGGATAAGGGTTCAACTACCGTAGCACACAGCAGTTTGAATCGCGTTGTCTTAGTGAAGTAAACAAGAGCAGAAGCGAGAACATGGGTTTGTATCGGAATGATCAATGGGTTGCTTGCCTGTTGTAGTGGTAGTAGGGTACTGCCCTTCAGACGGATACTCGGGGTTATCCTCGGAGGCAGAACCTACCTCGAAAGACACACCGAACATAATCAACACATGACAATATACAACAATATGATGCATGCTATGACATGGCAAGATGAAAGTGTCTTGGCCTAATGCAAGCTAAAACAGAAGGGGATGAACTCATTTGAATCAAAGATTCAAATGTAGGCTCATTAAACATAGCCTTGTTAGTGCATTATCTTATTCTGCTTAAACAGCAAGGTTAACTTGTTTTTTCATGCAAGAAACCATTACAGATGGATAGATTGAATTTTTCTGATCATTTTTCATATATAAATTGTTTGTTTTGGAGCTATGGTTGATTTTCTATCAGTTTTAGAAGTTTTGGCTATTTTCTGGAATTTCCTATATAAGAATAAATCCAGTAATTGAATTAATGCGTCAGCATGACATAGGTGTGACGTCAGCGGGTCAACTGGGTCGGCCAGGTCAAACCTGACTGGTGGGCCCTGTCTGTTAGTGACTTAGCTAATTAACAGAATTAAATTAACACTAAATAACTGTCAATGGGGCCTGGGCCCACATGTCAGTGACTAAACTAATTAAAATTAGTTAAAACTAATCCTAAACTAATTAGCAGGCCGGCCCCACCTGTCATAGACTCAGGGGGGTCAACCTGGGATCACACAGGGTCAAACAGGTTCAACTCGCCGGCGTCTAGCCGCCGGCGAGGCCAGACGCGGGGGAGCAGCGCGGGATTTGCACTTCGGCGACCAAAAGGGCGGCCGAGACTATCTACGTTATGCGGGGAGGAAGCCGCGTCGAGTGGTGGTAGTGGGTGGAGCTGGGGTGGCCGGAAACGTCGCCGACGACAAGTTTGGTGGCGGCCGGAGCTCGGGTAAGGTTGAACTAGTCACTAGGGGCACGGGGAGGCGTGTGGTTTGGTGCGTTGAGCTCCTAGAGGTGCGGTAGGATTAGTGGACAGTGTGGCGCGACCATTGGGTGGCCGGAGCCTCGTCGGCGACGAGCTCCGCGGCGGTGCGTGCGGGTGAGCTACGTGCGGTCCCTACGGGGCTCGAGAGAGGGAACGGTGAGGGTGGGGAGGTGGCTGAGCTCACGGGGGTCTCGTCGAGGCAGTCGGAGAGGTCGGGGATGAGCTGATGCGGCGGGGACGGCGAAGGGGATCTCCGGTGGCCGGAGTTGAGAACGAGCTCGGTGCAGCGACTCCGGGGCGAGCGAGCGCTCGGGGCTCGGCCTACTCGATGTAATCGACGACGATAGAGCTCATGGACACAATGGCGCGGCAGGAGGACAACGGAGGGCGTGGCTACGACGACGGTGCAGCGACAGGGGCGTCGGCCATGGTGGGGAACTGCGAGGGAGAGAGACAGGGGGGAATGGCGTGTCCAGGGGCTTCGGGGTGCGACGTGGAGGCGTCCAGGCGTCCAGGGGAGTGGGCGGCAAGCAGGTGACGCCGTGGCGAGCTCGGGCACGCTGGCGTCACCTCCCTGCCTACCTGGCGGGGAAGAAGCAGCTGGCTGGCGTGGGCCAGCATAGTGCTAGGCCGCGAGGTGGGCCGGCTGGTGGGTTAGGTGGGATGCGCCAGGTGAGTTCCTCCCTCTCTCTTTCTTTCTGTTTTTTATTTATTCTATTATTTTTGTAGCTTCAGGGGTTTCTCAAAAATACCAGGGCCTTTCCATAAATCATAAAATTAATCATGGCTACTGCGTAGAATATATCCAACAGCAAACATTTTAGTTTATGATTATTTGAGCATTTAAAATATTTTATAGCATTTAAATGCCCAAATGCAAATACTATAAGGATTAATCTAATGACCTTAAGATGTCCTAGAAAAATGTGCACCATTTTTGTCAGGGGTTATAACCCAAAACAAAAAGGGTGGGCTTTTTAGAAGGGCATTTCAGGTTCATTGAAAAACTTTTTAGTAAACCCTAGTTGTTCCAGGGGGGTGCTGGGGGTTCTGTCATCCCCATTTCAAATTTAAGAGGAATTTAAACATGATGCACACTCTAATGCTTGAACTAGCTAGGGTGTGACAACTTGGGCGCCCCGCGCATTGCCACTCAGTTGTGCACGTCTTCATCATTCGGCCGCTCCGTGCGTCATGACTCAGGGGCTACGCACAGCCATTGGCCATGCTGCCCTGAGGGGTTACGCCCATTGTCGGTGTCGAAACCGGCGAATCTCGGGTAGGGGGTCCCGAACTGTGCGTCTAAGGTTGATGGTAACAGGAGACAGGGGACACAAAGTTTTGCCGAGGTTCGGGTCCTCTTGATGGAGGTAATACCTTATGTCCTGCTTGATTGATATTGATGAATATGAGTATTACAAGAGTTGATCTACCACGAGATCGTAATGGCTAAACCCTAGAAGCCTAGCATGTATGACTAAGGTATTGAGTATTTCCTTTCCGGACTACACCCTTTGGTTTATATAGACACCAGGGGGATCTAGGGTCACATAGAGTCGGTTACATAAGATGGAATCTTCATCGTTGTTCGCCAAGCTTGCCTTCCATGCCAAAGAGAGTCCTACCCAGACACGGGTACATTCTTTGGTCTTCATATCTTCATAGCCATCAGCCCAGCCCATAGATAACAGGCCAGACGCCCGAGGACCCCTTAGTCCAGGACTCCCTCAGTAGCCCCTGAACCTGGCTTCAATGACAAGGTATCCGGCACGTAGTGCTGTCTTCGGCATTGCAAGGCGGGTTCCTCCTTTCGAACTCTCGAATAGCCTCCAGACGAATTGATCCTGTCCGGACCTGTAACACACACCGCACACTACTGCAGAGAGAATATAATAACACAAAAGTCCAATCTCCTGACAACTTTAGTAATGCGACGTCACGTTTGTCCGGTCATAATTTCGAACCGTTTTTCGCCCCACGTTTCGAGATGCGGTTGTCATTGACACGTCTTGTCAAAGCAGAGATCATGTCCCCTGATTACGGGATTCTCACCAATACGGGTGTGGGTAACCCTACCGCGCCATTTACAAAGCCCTTGGGAGCAAGCGAACTTTAAGGCGAATGGGGGGGGCGTTCAATATTCACCGCCCTTATAAGGAGATAAGATTCCCCTTTCTTCTCCCATGCTTTCTTCCTGCCCCTCCGCTCTTGAGCTCCAACGCCCAAGTCCTCATTCGTTCCCATTCAAACAAACACCCAACCATGTCCGGATCTGGAGGCGGCGGCAAGTGGATGGCCTCCTCCGTTAAGAGGAAAAATAGAGAGGAGCTCCGAGAGGCCGGATACCTGGCCAAGGAGATCGTTTACCGACTTCCGGTCAAGGGACAGATCGTCCCCACCCCCGAGCCTCATGAAAGAGTGGTATTCCTCACGCATTTTGTCCGCGGGTTGGGATTCCCTCTCCACCCGTTTGTCCGCAGACTGATGTTTTTTTATGGGCTACATTTCCATGATCTAGCCCCAAACTTTATCCTAAACATCTTGGCACTTATAGTCGTGTGCGAGGCCTTTCTCTGCATCCCACCTCATTCCGGTTTATGGCTGAAGACCTTCAATGTGAAGACTAAGGTGGTGAGCGTTCAACAGGCAGAGTGCGGAGGAGCTATGTTGGGTAGGCTGCCCAACGTCACCTGGCTCGAAGGTTCTTTCATGGAAACGGTGAAGGGGTGGCAGCCGGGGTGGTTCTACATCACCGAGCTGCGCGACACCAACTGGACGGTAGCCCCCGAATTCCGATCCGGAGATCCGATGTGGCTCATCTCCTGGCAAGAGAAGGGCCTAACCTGGGGTTCTCCGGGCGAGGTGACAGGGTTCCAGACATGTGTCCAGAACATGATATCCAACAAGATCAAGCTTGTCAATTTGATCCAGGTTGTGCTCATCCGCCGGATCCTCCCGTGCCAACGCCGGACTTGCTATTTGTGTTAATTCGATCTGGCCAAGCACCAGACACTGCTAGAGCTCTTCATCACAACACACGAGGATATCTGGAAAGTGCTTTTCAAGGCCGGCGAGACGCCACCGCCTACAACTGAGGATCGTGGGCTTAGCTCAAAGCGCCTAGCTAATTCGGTAAGTTCTTTCATGCTCTCAAGGCATAATCTTTACTAGCACATTTGTGAGAAAGAAATCTAAGTTCTCCTATCAATTTTTTCCTTAGGCCTAGACCGACATAGTGAGGCGGATTGACTGTCCAGCCCCGCTACCTGAAGATGAAGAGACCCCACTCCTGACGAAGATGTTGTTCCCGGTGCCTTATGAACTGCTAGAGAAGAAGACCAAGAAGGCGGCCAAGGGGACTAAGAGTAGCCTTCGGCGAAAGGATACTTCGGGCCTGTCATCCAAAGACGAGACTGACCCTTCGGTCGCTGAAGACAACGGCGATGAGGAAGAAGACAACTCCCCCCCCCCTGAGGGGGGATAAAAAGGGTGGCCTCCACGAACCTGGAGGTGAAGGCACCCAAGAGGGGGAAGGGCTCTCTCGCAGATAACTCCGCATGGGCTGTCGATAGCAGTCCGGAGCAAATGCCCCGGACCAAGCCTCGGGCCGCTTCATGAGTACCCAAGACCTTATGCTCGTCCAAATACATGGCCCTTCCCCTTTGCCATATTAATATGTTTAATTTATGCCACTGCAGTCCGGCCCGCGACAGTTCGCCGCAATCCTCGACAGAGGGATCGCTAGACTCGAAGGAGATGGCTAGCATGTCTCCGCCACCTGCTCACTCTGCCTCGCCCAAAGGTGATGATGAGGTGATGTCAGGACCCCGATTCTAAGTCACACCGATCTAGCCTGTAACACCTCATATCACTTTATGGCCTGACGCACGGTATTCCCACGGGTGTCGCCTTACCATGGCCTGGGACCGTTTGCGCCTTTTGGCTCACGTATATTATAGTGTCGCCAGCATCCATATGGCAGAGAACCCGGGCCGACATGACTAGTCATGAACCAAAAGAGGCACTAACTTACGGGGACAGGCATACATGAATCAACATCGAGCATGTCGGTCAGCAGCGTGTGAATCCGGGCTGTAGCAACTGGGCTAACAGGACTCTGGGAACCCGGGCTGTAGCAGGCTAGCAGGACTCCGGATGTCACCGCATGACATTTCCCCGAAGAGACAGACACAGGAATGAAGTGAATCATATGCCGGCCAGTCAAGTGTTCCGGAGCAGTAGTGCTGGGCTAGCAGGACTTCGGTGAACCGGGCTGTAGCGGACTACTATGGCTCATGGAAGCACAAGACTACATTTCCCCATAAGAGAGGCTACCAAGGATAAACAACTAGGTTGTCGGATCCCACACATACCAAGCATTTCAATCATACACACAATATGCTCGATATGTGAAAATACAACATCGCATCACAACATAACTCTACGACTCAAGTATTAATCCACTAGGCTCCGAGGAGCCAGATAATACAAACATGGATCTTATGACCCAACATTGAGAGCATACAAGTCAAAGCACAACCGGAAGCTTAACATGTCTGAGTATAGACTTCTACAGATGAAAAAGGCTGAGAAGCCTGACTATCTATCAGATCTGCCGAGGGCACAAGATCGTAGCTGAGGTATCAAGCTAAACGTCGAAGTCCACATGGAACTACTAGCGAGACTGAAGTCTCTCTACAAAACATAAATTAAGCAAATGTGAGTAGAAATGTACCCATCAAGACTTACATCAGAACTAGCTACATATGCGTCAGTACCAACAAAGGGGGTGGTGGAGTTGGACTGCAGCAAGCAGCTTTGACTCGGTGGCTATCCTGAACTACGACTGCAAGTAACTCTTTTGAGGTGGCGCACACGAGTCCACATATTCGCCATATCAATACTCCACTATGGATCCGCTCCTGTCTCCCTACGAGAACGCCATCCATAGCACTCACGCTTATCTTGCGCATTTTAGAGTATCCACTTTCACTTGTCTATGAACTATGCAAGGGGTCCAAGTTTCCATATCCGAGGAATCCGGCTATTCGAATAGATAATGGTAAACCTGCAGGGGTGTACTTCTTCACACACGCTCTCGCCACTTATCACCCTATACACATCATGTACCTCGGCAACCTTCAAGCAGAAGCCGGGCGAGGGTGTCGGCCACGACCTGACTAACCACACAAGTCTCTCATCCAGGTTTATCGCCTATTCGGGTTCCATCCGCAAGGAGATCCGGCCGGGGTGTCACTCACGGCCCCAAACGATGTGTGCAGGGTTCCCAAGCCCACCATCCGGGTGCCACTTGGTACACCGTGCCACTGTGCCTAGTCTGTCCCAAGCCCACCTGTACCGGGTGCCACTTGGTGGACTACTAACACTACCTACAAACACCAGAAACTAGTTGCAACTCTTGGACAGAGATCGAGTTGATTAATAAGCCGAGAGGGGCAGAGTTACCGGAACCCAATGTGTGGTAGTAACTGTTCATGGATCACAAACACAGAACTCAGTTCCTGAGAACGGCTGCAATGAGACAACCCACCATTCACTCCTACATGGCCTCTCACCGCTACCTTTACCAAATCGTGTTCACACACTTAGCTCTCAACAGTAGGACATGTTCACCACGTTCCAATTCAGTCCCGATGAATCAGACCTGACTCAACTCTAAGCAGTAGCAGGCATGACAACAAGCATGAATGAGTAGGCACATCAGGGCTCAAACAACTCCTACTCATGCTAGTGGGTTTCATCTATTTACTGTGGCAATGACAGGTCATGCAGAGGAAAGGGGTTCAGCTACCGCAGCATGTAACAGTTGAATCGTTGTTGTCCTAATGCAGTAAAAGAGAGAAGGAGCGAGAGAGTGGGATTGTATCGGAATGAACAAGGGGTTTTTGCTTGCCTGGCACTTCTGAAGGTAGTATAGTTCCTCATCGGTGTCATTGATCACATCGTCGGAACCACGTTTATCGGACAAACACTGGCAACAGAGAAGGAGAGCACAATCAGTGCAATGCACAATATGATGCATGATCATGACATGTCAATATGTTGTGTTTTGAGCTAATGCAACTAGCAACATGTCAAATGGAGTTGGTTTGAACCCTAGGTTCAAATTCAAACTCCATATGTGAGGGTTTAAATGCCATTTATATGATTTGGCCTAAACAGCAGCCATAAGTTGTTCTAACATGCATGAAAATGGTACAAATGGATAGACTGGATTTTTCTGATCATTTTTCATATATAAATGTTTGCATTTGGAGTTACTGATTAATTTCTATGGACTTTTGAAGTTTGCAACAATTCTTGGAATTTCCTGTGAAAGAATAAATCCAGAAAAGAGTTATTGTGGCAGCATGACATGGGGGTGATGTCAGCAGGTCAAAGTCGCCAGCCCAGGTCAAACCTGACGACTGGGACCCACATGTCAGTGAAACAACTAAGTAACAGAGTTAGTTAGTGTTAGGTTAGCACTAACCTAGGTTAATTAGGGCATAGGCCCACTGGTTAGTGACTGTACTAATTAATCTAAGTCAGTTAGCACTAACCTAAAACTAATTAGAGATTAACAGCGCAAGCCCGTGCGTGAGTGACCCTGGGAGGTCAAACAAGGTCAACCCCAGGTCAGCGGGATCAACCCACCGGCGGCATGACGCCGGCGAGGCCCGAGACGGCGGCGCGGCTCGGAAAATGCCCACAGGGCACGGACGAGGCCATTCTTGGGATCGTTGGAGAGCTCTCGCAGGCGCGCGTCGAGTGGTGGTGGAGGCTGGGCCTATGGTGGCCAGAGGCGACGACGGCGAGCTCCAAGGCGGCGGCCGGAGTTCGGCCGACGACGGGTTCGGCGCTACGGTGTGCAAACGAGCACAACGTGGCGCTGGGAAGACTCTACGCGCGGCGGTGGTCATGTTGGGCGCATGCCCGGGACCAAATGGTCACCGGAGTGTCACCAGCGATGAGCGCAGGCGGTGGCGCGTGCGGGTGAATGCGATGCAGCAGCTACGGCGTGCGACAAAGGGAGTGGTGAAGGGGAGCAGGGGCAAGAGCTCACAGCGGTGCCGAAGAGGGGGTCAGCAAGGTCGGGGAGGTCCTGGCAGTGCCGAATCGACCGGAGACGGGCTCGGGTGCCCGAGGTTGAAGACGAAGGTGAAGATGGCGTTCGGCGGCGTCTGGAGTCGCATGAGTCAACAGGGGGGGCGTAGGCGATGGTGGTGGAGCCCCTGGGCATGTCGGAGAGGTCAGGGGGAGGCGGTGGCCGTGGTGGTGCACGTCGGCGGCGGCGAGCGCATTCGGGTGGTGCGAGGGAGAGAGCCAGAGGAGGGTAGGAGCACGGGGAGAGAGTGAGAGAGGTCCAGGGGGTGGCGTGGTGCTGCGAGAGTCGTCCTGGGGGAGGAGGAGTGAGGGTGTCCTGGATTAGGGGGTCTCCGGACAGCCGGACTATCTCCATTGGTCGGACTGTTAGACTATGAAGATACAAGATTGAAGACTTCGTCTCGTGTCCGGGTGGGATTCTACTTGGCGTGGAAGGCAAGCTAGGCAATACGGATATGGATATCTCCTCCTTTGTAACCGACCTTGTGTAACCCTAACCCTCTCCGGTGTCTATATAAACCGAAGGATCTTAGTCCGTAGGACAACAACCATAACATACAATCATACCGTAGGCTAGCTTCTAGGGTTTAGCCTCTCTGATCTCGTGGTAGATCTACTCTTGTACTACCCATATCATCAATATTAATCAAGCAGGACGTAGGGTTTTACCTCCATCAAGAGGGCCCGAACCTGGGTAAAACATCGTGTCCCCTGCCTCCTGTTACTATCCGGCCTAGACGCACAGTTCGGGACCCCCTACCCGAGATCCGCTAGTTTTTACACCGACATTGGTGCTTTCATTGAGAGTTCCTCTGTGTCGTCGCCGTTAGGCTTGATGGCTCCTACTATCATCGATAGTGATGCGGTCCAGGGTGAGACTTTTCTCCCTGGACAGATCTTTGTATTCGGTGGCTTTGCACTGCGGGCTAATTCGCTTGGCCATCTGGAGCAGATTGAAAGCTATGCCCCTGGCCATCAGGTCAGATTTGGAAGTTTGAACTACACGACCAACATCCATGAAGACTTGATCTTCGACGGATTCAAGCCACAGCCGGGTGCGCCGCACTGTCGCAATCGGTATGACCTAGCTCTGCCGCCGAACAGTACCCCAAGGGCTGCGCCCGCATCAGCTCCGACCCTTAGCTCGGAGCCAACTGCGCCAGTCGAGGACGGGTGGTTAGACACCGCCTCAGGGGCAGCAGTCTCAACGGTGATCGAGCCGAACACCAGCCTAACCCTCTGCGCAGTTCGTGACTCCAAGGTGCCGGACTCTTTTCCGGACTCCGAATCATTCGCGCCCCTACCAATCGAATCCGATTGGGCGCCGATCATGGAATTCACCGCCGCAGATATCTTTCAGCACTCGCCCTTTGGCAACATTATGAATTCACTAAGGTCTCTCTCTTTGTTAGGAGAGCCCTAGCCGGATTATGGCCAACAGGATTGGGATGCGGACGACGAAGAAATTCGACGCCCACCCACCACCCACTTAATAGCCACTGTCGACGACTCAACCGACATGCTCAACTTCGACTCCGAAGACATCGACGGTATGGATGACGATGCGGGAGGCGAAGAGGAACCACCGCCCACAGAGCGCGGGATGACCACCTCATCATATGACGTATACATGGTGGACACACCAAAAGAAGACGACGATGAGGAACGGAAGGACGCACCGAAGGCTTGTTCCCTCGAGAAGCAGCCAAAGGGGCAGAGCAAGCGCTGCCCCAAATCCCGCCTCGGCAGAAATAACGACCATATAGACCCAGCGTTGGAGCACGGTGAACCACTGCCGGACCACGACAACACAGAGAATCAAACCGAACAACCCGACTTTGTCAAAGATAATAGTCCACACGACATCACACCGGACGGACACCCGGAGCAACATAATGCCCATCAAAGGATCGTTGCCACCGCAAGGAGTCTAAAAAGTAGAAGCAAAGGCTCGAGGCTGCGCAAGACACACTCCAAATCAATGGAGTAAAGTACTCAACACAGCAGCGAAGTACGGCGGCAATCGCCCCACCAAGAGCTACCCAAAGCGGAAGTTGCTACCTGAATTCGATGAGGAGGCCTTAGACCCCCCACAACCAAAAATTAAAACAGCCATTTGGCCGGATAGACGACCTCACGACCAACATAAAGCGGCAAGCAACGCCGCACATAAGCCAATACGCGGTCTACGCGAGGGCTCGCATCTTAAGGACGGCGAAACCAGATCCATTTATGGACCACGCAAGCGTGCTCCAGCATACGATGCAACACAACAAACATACGAACAACGCAGTACACCCAGATATAGGGGTGCCGCACACCCCCTATGTTTCACCGATGAGGTGCTGGACCATGAATTTCCAGAGGGATTCAAACCCGTAAACATAGAGTCATACAACGGAACAACAGACCCTGGGGTCTGGATCGAGGACTATATCCTCCACATCCATATGGCTCGAGGAGATGATCTCCACGCCATCAAGTACTTACCCCTCAAGCTCAAAGGGTCAGCTCGTCACTGGCTTAAAGGCCTCCTCGAAAACTCCATTGGAAGCTGGGAAGAGCTCGAAGACGCTTTTCGGGTAAATTTTCAAGGGACTTATTTCCGACCTACGGACGCGGATGATTTGAGTCATATAACTCAACAGCCCAGAGGGTCAGCCCGAAAGCTTTGGAACAGGTTTCTTACTAAAAAGAACCAAATTGTCGATTGTCCGGATGCCGAAGCCTTGGCAGCTTTTAAGCATAGCGTCCGTGACGAATGGCTTGCCAGACACCTCGGCCAAGAAAAGCCGAGAACAATGGCAGCATTAACAAGCCTCATGACCCGCTTTTGCGTGGGTGAGGACAGCTGGCTAGCCAGATGCAGCACCAGCGACCCCAGTACATCTGAAGTTAGAGATGGAAACAGGAAATCACGGCGCAACAGCAATAACAAACGCCGGAATAAAGAAGACAACACGAAGAGCACGGCAGTAAATGCCCGATTCAAAAGCTCTCGGCTAGGTCAGCAAAAGCCGCCCTCTAAAGGCGCCAGAGACGAACTGTCCAGCCTAAACAAAATTCTGGACCAAATATGTCAGATCCATAGCACCCCTGGTAAACCCGCTAATCATATCCACAGAGAATGTTCGGTCTTCAAGCAGTCCGGCAAGCTCAACGCCGTAAACAAGGGGGAGGATACACCAAGTGAAGATGGGGATGAGCCTCTCAAGCAAGACATTGGGGAACAAAAGAAATTTCCACCAGAAGTCCAAACAGTAAACGTGTTACACGTGATCAAGGGGAGAAACAAAATGGCACTCCGAGAAAATTATGCCCTAGAGCCTATCACCGCGAAGTCCTGCCACTGGTCGTCTCAACCGATCACTTTTAACCATCGTGGTTACTCAGCAAGTATCCGACGTGCAGGATGGGCTGCCCTGGTACTAGACCCAATAATTGACGGATACCACTTCACACGAGTCCTGATGGACGGTGGCAGCAGTCTAAACCTGATATACGAGGACACAATCCGCGAAATGGGGATAGACCCAACGAAAATTTGCTATAGCAACACTACCTTTAAAGGAGTAACGCCAGGCCCAGGGGCTCATTGTACGGGCTCGCTGCTACTAAAGGTTATATTCGGCTTCCCCGATAACTTCCGTAGCGAACATTTAACCTTCCACATCGCTCCGTTCCAACGTGGCTATCAAGCACTACTGCACTACGCTTCCCTCATGCTCAAGATGCCCGCCCCACGTGGCATCATTACATTGAATGGAAGTATTAAGCTATCTTTGCACGCCAAAGAGAGTGCGGCTGCCTTGGCAGCCGCACACTAAAATGGCCTGACCAACTAAAGCATTTATCAGGTCGTCAAGACCTCAGACACGGTTAGACGAGTCCGACCCAGCTATATGTAATTCATACTGGATCAATGGTCACACCCCTATTGCAAATACAAGGGGCTCAAGGCGTGCAGACAAGTGGCAATTTTTACTCATCTTGAATTATACATGGTTTCTTTAAAAACTATCTTTTTGCACGACAACTTTTTCACCTAACTTCCTCTCTTTTTATAGATGATCATCATGCTACACCCGTCCAGGATACGGCACAATGGAGACACAGGCGCAGACGTGCAGCAGGGACCCGCTCCAAGGATTCTTTTTAGATTAAGACCCTGCGTAAACCTTTTTTACTGTCACTTGTTGATACACGTCCACCGAATTCTCAGCACAATTGAGAAGGATGTTGAAGTCTTGGCATGTGGCCATGTCATAATAATGCACGTACCTGGACACAAGGGGAGTCTTACAAGGGGCACTATTTAGGCCCGGTTTATACCATAAAAATCGAATACCTTAGGGAGTGTTCGGCGTCGCGAGTTTGGCCTTATATGCATCAGCTCCGAATCATTGTCTTTGGTCAAATGTTGGATTTACCCGGCTCCTGTGTTTTGGTGCATTACGTTCCACTTTACGGGCTTAAGCAGCACTAGGAGAACTACTGCGATTGTGCCCTGGTTCATCCGGACGAGCACCTCAGTAGAGAAAGCCAAAAACTGACTGTCATGATATAGCGTGAGACTGGTCAACCACTCGATGACCTATAGGGATGTTAGAATTCCTCCGCCTTAACGAAGGGCCATTTCCCGCCCAGGCATGTACGCACCCCAAGATCAAGAGAGTGCGGAGCCACCAGGGGCTATCTAGTAGCCCCACTGTCAAACTCCTATGGCTAAGTGAAAGTGTTAAAGGATTATAGTCCGGTTGCCTCGTTTGCTGCGCTACCACCTCCTTAATAGGACCAAGACGTTGGGTTAAGTGTGAACATGCGTTTTTTGCGAGCACCTCCGCATTATATGCGTGGGGGCTGAAGCCGACGACTGCACTCTTTCAGGTTATACATATGTATACATAAACGGCCGCATAGGAGGCATCATATTAGTTTCAGGCAAAAGTATAAAACAGCCTTATAAAATTTCATAAAAACATTGTGTTTACAATAGGAATACATGTCACTCAAACATAATATTCTTCTAGCACTGGGCCTCTATCAAACGAGCACCCTCGAGAACCTCCTCGAAATAGTGCTCGGCGGCCACTCGGCCTATGGCCGAACCCTGCGCCGCAACAACGGTAGCGTCCATCTCCGCCCAGTATGCTTTAACACGGGCAAGGGCCATCCGCGAGCCTTCTATGCACGCCGACCTCTTAATCGCATCAATGTGCGGCACAGCACCAAGGACCTGCTGCACTAAGCTGAAATAGTTGTTCGACATTGGCTCTTCCGGCCATAGCTGATCAGACCTCATGGCGAGTCCGGACAACCTATTCAGTTCGGCCCATTCGGCTAGCTGATCAGTCAAGGGAAGCGGACACTCTAGAACGTTGAATTGCGACCATAATAGCTTGTCCACCCCACGATCTGCTTGACCTTGGAAGTATTTGGCTACATTGGCATCGCTCACCGCCAAGTCCATATATGCATCTGCAAAACTCCATAGCCGATCCAGAGGGGCATACCATGGATCTCCGAACTTCCTCCATAGCATGAAGGGCTTCCCAGCCGCAATATCCCTTGCTTCCCGCAGCTCCTCCTTCTTCGCTCTCATAGCAGAGCGGGTGTCTTTGTCCGCCATCGTGACCTTCCCAAGTTTCGTTGCCTTTGCCCGGTTTTCTTTTTCAAGGACCTGGCAACGGTCGTCCGTGTCTTTTAGTTCTACGGCCATCTTGGACATTTTCTCTTGGCTCTCGCAATGTGCGGCCTTCTCGGCTTTCAACTCTTCGGCCGCCTTCAAAGCAGCCGGATTACTAACCCTTGCCTGTTCCTTGGCTCGGGCAAGTTCTGCCCGCAAGGTTTCCACGGTGGCACCTCCATCTGCAGTCACAACATATTAAAGATACTAGCATCATGCTGCTCTCACTATGTGGCGTTCATTAGATAATAACACTTACCCTGTTCCTCGTCAAGCCTCTTGTTAACAAGCTCGATGTCGGCGTCTGCCGTGTCCAGTTGCCGTTTTAATTTGGCAAACTCACTAGTCCGGCTAGCCACCGGAGCTTCCACCGCCTGCACATAAAGGCAGTCTGGTTATTGCCTGGGACTATGATCCTCTATTCGCCGCCGTTCCCGTTGACAACCAGAGTCTCAGGGGCTACTATCTACATAGGGCACACCTAAACATGTGTGGTACTATCACATATTATCTCACATACCTCAAAGCCTATCAGTAGACTCATAAAGGCTTCATGTAGTCCGCTTTCGGCGGACGAAATCCTTTTCATCACCGTACCCATCAGCGTACGGCGTTCTTCTGAGATGGCCGCTTGCACCAACAGCTCCCTCAGGACGTCTGACCGCATACCCGACGGTGCCGGACTCTTTTGTCTGCTCTCTTCGGGAGCCGGACGCTGGGGTCTTCGGGGGTCTATTGGATTATCTTCTGGCCTCACCGGATCCGGAGAGGCCCTCCATGACGACACTTCGGGGTCGCCCGCTTCTTGAGCGGAGGAGTCCGGGGGAGGCGTTTCGCTCTCCATGATCTCTAGAAGAAGATCCCACGAAGACGAGCTCAGCTGAGAGGGGCTAAGGCCCGAACTGCAAGATATATGCGGTGGTTATTTACTCAAAAAAAAGATAGTATACCTTCACTATTAAAGCATTTTTTGGATCACTTACGACTCATTGGAGGGCTAATCCCCGCGCGGACTTTGTGCGGCAAAAGCACCCCCCCGAGGCAGGACCCACTGTGGGAGACTTCTTCTCCCGTTTGGAGGCTTCGGCTTCCGGATCTTCGGAAGCAGTCCTTTTCCTCCCCCGGTCGTCCTCCTTCATGGAGGCGCTCATTCCCTCGGTTGGAACTGGCAGCGATGGGGGCCCGCATCTGCCCATATTATCCCTCCTGTATCTTCCTTTGAAGGTTCCGGGCAAGGTGCGAGCTCGAGCATCTTTTCCAATACCAGATTTTCCAAACCCTCTGGATGGGGGGCCAAACACCGAATCATCTTTGCCTTTGTTAGCTAGTCCTGGTCAAAGAACGAAGTCTCAGAAATTACTTCGTGATGAATAAAAGACACTGTGTTCGGCTAGAGGATTTCTTACTTGTTCGGCGGCGCGGTTACTGCTCCGGCCCACGTCCTCGGTAGTATCTGGACACTCTATTTGAGGTTCGAAGAATAACTTGTACATCTCCTCGTGCGTCAGGCCGAGGAAACTTTGAATGGCATGCGGTCCTTTTGGGTTGAACTCCCACAAGCGAAGGGGCCGGCGTTTGCAAGGCTGGACTTGATGAACCAGCATAACTTGTATTACCACAACCAAATTAAAATCTCCCTCGAAGAGATCTCAGATGCGGCTTTGTAGTATAGGCACATCCTTGGCTGGACCCCAGCTTAGACCTCTGCTAATCCATGACATTAGTTGTGGTGGGTGGCCCGAGCAGAAAGCGGGGGCAGCCGCCCACTTGGCACTTCTGGGAGATGTGACGTAAAACCACTCCCGCTGCCATAATTGGGACACCTCTGGAAAGGAACGGTTCGGCCATGGAGCTCCTGCCATCTTGCCTATTGATGCACCTCTGCACACTGCATGTTGCCCCTCGATCACCTTCGGCTTCACATCAAAGGTCTTGAGCCAGAAGCCGAAGTGAGGGATAATGCGGAGGAAGGCCTCACACATGACGATAAATGTCGAGATGTGGAGAAAGGAGTCTGGAGCTAGATCATGGAAATATAGCCCGTAATAGAGCATCAAACCCCTGATGAAGGGATCCAGAGTGAGGCCTAGACCTCGGAGGAAGTGGGAGACGAACACGACATTCTCGTTGGGTTCGGGAGTAGGGATGATCTGCCCTCGAGTAGGCAGCCGATGCGAAACCTCGACGGTCAGGTATCTGGCCTCCCTCAACTTCTTAATGTACTCTTCCGTAACGGAGGAGGGCATCCATTGGCCTTGAAGGCTGGATCCGGACATGATTGAAGATCTGGAGCACCTAACCTGGGCTTTGGGTGTTAGAACTCGAGGCGAGGGAAGGGTTCGATTGAGCACGAAAGGGAAAAAGCGAAAACCTTGTCCCTTTATAAAGAGGGTGAATATCAAGCGTCCTCTCCGTAGCCGTTTAGGATTTGCCTATAATCCAGGAGTCCCAGACACGGTTGGGTTACCCATGCCCGTGTTGATGAGAATCCCGTAATAAGGGGACATGATCTCTGCTTTGACAAGACGTGTCGAAAAACTGCCTCGCGTTATGGGTGGGGCTGGTTAAAAGAAACGGTTCGAATAATCACCGGGCCATGACATAACGTCGTGCCACCAAAACAAGCCAGCAAATTAGATCTACGAAAATATTATTCTCTCTACGGTGGAATGTGGAACTTATTTTGCAGGGTCGGACACTATCCTCGTATTCAAATTCCTCTGTGATGTATTCGGAGAACGAACCCGCCTTGCAATGCCGAAGACAATACTGCGCGCCGGACTCATCGTCATTGAAGCCAGGTTCAGGGGCTACTGAGGGAGTCCTGGATTAGGGGGTCTCCGGACAGCCAGACTATCTCCATTGGCCGGACTGTTAGACTATGAAGATACAAGATTTAAGACTTCGTCTCGTGTCCGGGTGGCACTCTACTTGGCGTGGAAGGCAAGCTAGGCAATACGGATATGGATATCTCCTCCTTTGTAACCGACCTTGTGTAACCCTAACCCTCTCCGGTGTCTATATAAACCGAAGGGTTTTAGTCCGTAGGACAACAACCATAACATACAATCATACCGTAGGCTAGCTTCTAAGGTTTAGCCTCTCTGATCTCATGGTAGATCTACTCTTGTACTACCCATATCATCAATATTAATCAAGCAGGACGTAGGGTTTTACCTCCATCAAGATGGCCCGAACCTGGGTAAAACATCGTGTCCCCTGCCTCCTGTTACCATCCGTCCTAGACACACAGTTCGGGACCCCCTACCCGAGATCCGCTGGTTTTGACACTGACAAGGAGGCAGCCAGGCAGGGTGGAGGTGGCCGCACGGCGGTGCGTGCATGTCAGGCAAGAGCCCGTCCTCCTGGAAGAAGAGGAAGACGACAGGGGAGGAGGCGGTGGTGGGCTAGGCCAGTTGGCTGGGCTGCCAGCTGGGCCGGCCAGGTGGGCTACAACAGGTAAGCCAGGTAACTCTCTGTCTCTCTCTCTCTCTCTCTCTCTCTCTCTTATTTGTTTCTGTTTTCTATTTTGCTATTTGTTTTGATTTAGTAATAATACTAAACCATTTCATAAAATCCTGGAAACAACTATGGGTGCTTTCTGAATTATTCCAGTGACCCTTAACAATTTCCAACATTTTTGGAGCATCTAAAATATATATAGCATTTAAATAGATCCAATTCAAATACGTTTGAATTAATTCAGAGTCCAAATATGTCTTGCAAAAATGTGAACCATTTTTGGTAGATGCTTCCACCTTGATCCAAAAATGATGAACATTTTTAAAGGGCATTTTGAAATTATTGAAAACTATTATGGCTGAACCTATTTGAATTCGTTTTGATGCTAGGGTTTGATCGTCCCCATTTCAAATTTCCATGAAAGTTAAACATGATGCAAAAACTAGGCAACACCAAAAGCTAGGGATGTGACAGGTGGTGTCCCAAAGGGCCTTTCCCAACCAAGGGGAGGCTACGAAGATCGTCAGGGCGGCGTCCAAGGATGACTCCACGGCCGCCGGACACATGGGGGAAGAAACCCCCATGGGGACTGATGGTGGGGGCCGAATTCCATTCGGCCCTCATCCGGATATCATTCCGGAGACCTATACGACTCCGGAGTCCGGCGAACGGCCTTCGCCGAAGGGGGGTGTGCCTGTTCCGCTGGTGGCCACCGTCCAACCGGAGGCGCCGGATGATCTGCTGGAAGCACTACAAGGTGCTTCCATTGTAAATGAACACGGTGTCCTCATGGGTACAGTGATAAAAAAGGTTCAGTCTTCCTAAAGCGGGCTGACCGAAGCCTGCACTAGCCTTTTAACAGGCTTTGAGGTAATTACAGCGTAGACAGTAGCCCTTGAAGCTTTGTTCAGTGTTCGGAAAGAAACGCCGAACAGAGGATCAAAACAATTTTCGCAGGAGTCTAACAAATGATGTATATGTGAATAAGCATGCGTCGTTGCTGGCTGCTGCCGCTCATACTATGGAGGTCTCCGAACTAAATTGGAACCTAGAGCGGGCCGAGAAGGAGCTCAGCCTTGTGAAGAAGCAGCTAGAGGACAACCAAGGTATGCAGTAACATGTGCGTGTATGTTAGGAAGGATGAATACTTCGTGCTGACTAAAGTGTCATGGACTATGCTAGGGGCCACGACCGAGGTGGCGGCCCTGAAGAAGGCATTAGACAAGGCCGAGGACAAAGCGGTCGAGGAACATGTTGTATGCGAAAAGCACGAGGCCCAGGTAAGTGAGGTTCAGCAAGAGCTTCAGGATGCCGTCAAGAAGTACAAGTCCCTGGAGCATGATTCTAAGACGGGGGCGTCCGAACTTAGAAGGCCCGTCAGAGCGCACAAGAGGATCGAGCCGAGGCCCAGAGCGCCCTTCAGGAACTCCAGGCGGCTAAGAAGATTACGGCGGGTAAGGCTTTTCATTATGCAAAACAAGTCTCTGAAGGAAACACTCCTTTTACTTACACAAATTTTGTGCTCTACAAGGGCGTTTACGGATTTGCCGTGCAGTGTATCCGATGCTGCTGAATTCTATCAAGCTGAGGAAGGGAGTTCGACAGAGAAGCTGTTATGGTCTGAATATCTTGGACAAGAACATCCATTATCCTTCAGCGACCAGCAGAAACAGTTGGTCGAGCTACACAAGGCGGGCGAGCTATCCATGAGGGGCCTAATAGTCTGGCTATGGCCTGCCACGCCGGTACCCAATAGCTATTTCGGGCTGGTGAAGCAGCCTGTTAGTGTCTGCCCAAGGCTTGAGGTCGTAAAGCGGTCGGTGTGTATTGAGGTTGCCCGGATGGCCTTTGCTCCTTGCAAGATGTGGTGGGCGAAGATGGACGCCGTCGAACTAACAAAGGGGTCGCCTAAGGGCAAGGAGCACCGTACACCCGAGCATTATTTTGCGGATGTGCTAGAGGGGTCTCGTATTGTAGCCACGCAATGTGGGCAATACATTATTTTCGAATGAATACACTCGTATTTTGTCTTGTATGATGACAACAAATCCGCTTTGTGATATAATTTATGTTTTAATTGTGTCCTCCTCTGCGGCCGTGTTATTTGAACTCTGAGGGTTGCCAGTCGTCGACTTCTGCCCTCACGTAGGTAGTACGGAGGTGTTCGGGATGGTATCTAAACAATCTTGATCCAATTGTATGGTCCTTGAAGGAGTTGTTTAGCGCACGAACCAGGCAACCAGACTATACGGCTTGAACACCCTCACTTAGCCATAGGAGTTCTATAATAAAACATAGGCGCAGCCCCTAGTATATGAACCAGAGTGCTGTCAGCGTCTGATCAGGAAGTACGATCCTTCGCAAAATGCGGAAAAACCTCCAACAATTTGAGACCTCCGAACAGCTGACTGGCTCTAGCCGCATCATGGCAGTCAGTTTTCAGCTTTCTCTACTAAGGTGCTCATCCGGTTTAGACCAGGGCACAATCGCAGTAGTTCTCCCTTTACTACCCTAGCCGATGTAGCGGAACGTAGGATAGCAAGCACAGGAGCCGGGCAACCCAACATAGGATGTTATGGCATGCAATATTGCGACCAGAACAGCTTATTCACGGAGCTCCCTTCTTCGGCTCAGAAGAACTCCGCAGCGTCGGTCACACTGTGTGGCAGATCAGCAAAGGCCCCTGGAGAACTCCGAATCCGGGTTAGTAAAAGAAATTTCCTCTTCACAATCCTGCTTTGCATATTGAATGCCTTACCCGCCGCGATCTTCCTGACCTCCTGGATCTCATGGAGGGTGCCCTGGGCTTCAATCCGGGCCGCCTCCTCACTCTTACGAGCCTCGGCAAGTTCGGCCTCTTGAGCCGACGCATTGTGCTCTAAGGACTCGCACTTCTTCACCGCATCCTGGAGCTCCTGTTGGACTTTGTTGACCCGGGCCTTGAGCCTCTTACGGACGGCCTGCTCCTTGATAGCCTTCCCCTCGGCTTCGACCAGGGCCGCTTTTAGGGCCTCGACCTTGATCGTCGCCTCTGTTTACATCGTGGTATTCAGATCATTGCATGTCATTTTCCCCTTTGGTTTTTTCGAATCCATAACAGGTTATTACTTACCTTGTTTTTCCTAGAGCTGCCTCTTCACCTGGCTCAGCTCCTCCTCGGTCTCCACCAGTTTCTGCTTTAGTCCTGAGATTTCTGCAGTATGCGAGGCCGCGGCCAACGGCGACGCATGCGCATACATTTCAGACAAATTTAGTTAGTTTCCTGCAAAAGGAGATTGATCATTTGTCCGGTTTTTCTTTTCGAACACCAGACAGTGTCTCAGGGGCTACTATCTATATTAGGATTTTCTCTTTTTTTGCGCTGCTTACCTCATAACCTATTAACAGGCTGCTACAGGCTTCGGTTAGTCCGCTCCTGGCGGACTGGACCCTTTCAATTACCATGCCCATAAGGGCACAGTGCTCATCCACAATGGAAGCTCCTCGCAGCATTTCCAGCAGATTATCCGATGCCCCTGGTTGGATAGAGGTCACCAGGGGAACAGGCACCACCCTTCTTCCGAAGGAGGTCGCATGCCGGATTCCAGAGCAGCCTCGGTCTCCAGAATTGCGTCCAGCTGAGGGTCGAACTGAGTTCGGCCCTCCCCACCAGTCTCCATGGGGATTGATTCCCCTTGGTGTCCAGCAACGGGAATTTCGCCTTCCGGCACCTCCTGAGCCTCTCCCCCGCCTGGAACAGTCCTTCGGGACAGCACCTCCGCATCATCCTTGGCCTTGGGGGAGTGAGCGGCTGGCGGTGAATCGCTGGCCATCGCCTTGGAATCCAGCGAGCCACCTGACAAGGACCGCGGGGAGCTGTTGTGGGCTAGACTACAATAAACATAACCAATCATCTCAACGCAATGAGGAGGAGAAACTTTATGGGTGGATGCAATTCTTAGTACTTACGATGCGGCCCGAGGCTTAGCGCGGGGACGTCTCTCCGGACTGTTGTCGGTGTCCCATGCGGAGTTATCCGCTAGGGAGCCCTTCCCCTTCTTGGGCGCCTCCGCCTCTAGAGTTATGGACGCCGCCCTCTTCTTCCTCCCACCATCAGGGGGAGAGTCATTTTTCTCCTCCTCATCCTCATCGTCTTCGGCGGCAGGGGAACGGGTCTTGTCTTCGGACGTCACGTGCGAAGTGCCCTTGCGGCGGGGGCCACTCTGGACCCCCTTGGCCTTTCATGTGGCCTTATTTTCTGGTGCCTTATAAGGCGCCGGCTCCAGCATCTTCACTAAGCACGGGATGACTAGTTCTTTAGGCAAGGGAGCCAGACACTGAATATGCTTCGCCTTCTTCAACCA
Source organism: Triticum monococcum (assembly GCA_034509565.1). Classification (NCBI taxonomy): domain Eukaryota; kingdom Viridiplantae; phylum Streptophyta; class Magnoliopsida; order Poales; family Poaceae; genus Triticum; species Triticum monococcum. The sequence continues at coordinate 708,253,953 of CM067847.1, forward strand.
GTAGTGAAAAAGCAATGATAATAAAACCTTAGATATCAACCTTGAAACAAGCATGTAGGGGATGTGTTGAAAATAACATACCTCATTGGGGAGGTTATTTATGTTGTGGCCCCGGTCCGAATCTATGGGCGGCGGTATCTCATTGCCCTTGAAGAACAACTTCTAGGCATCTTCGTGAACCGTTTCGAAGAGCCTTTCCAAGGTGTGGTGCTTTTTTGGGTTGAAATCCCATAGAGGGCGGTTTCGGCTCTGGCAGGGGAGGATCCGGCGCACCAGCATCACTTGAATCATGTCGACAAGCTAGATGTCCCTATCGATCTCATAAGGCATTTCTTTCCCTAGTATAATTATGTGAGGGATCTGAACCATTATTTGACAGGAATGGGTCGCGATAGCGGAGCGGATCGATTGTTCGACCCCACTGACCGAAGATCCGGCAAGTACTCTCCTGACGGAGATGCTGGTTCCGGCACCCTATGAGGCGCCGGAGAAGAAGGCCAAGAAGAAGGCCGCGGGGACCACGAAAGGTCTCCAGCGCAAGGTTGTATCGGAATCGTCGTCCAATAACACCGAGATGCCCTCCTCCCCAGAAGACGAGGAGGAGGAAGAGGAAAATTCTCCCCATCCAGCCGGGGGAGATAAAAAAAGGAAGGCCGCCCCATCCGGGGAGGCCGAAGGGTCCAAGAAGGTAAGAGCCCTCCTTTTGGACCGCTCCACCACGGCCACGTTCAATGAGTAGGAGTGGTTGCCCAGGGACAAGCCCCTGGCGAAGTCGTAAGTATCCGGATACCATAACAGTTCTGGTATATTTCGTTTTATTATTTCTTATCATGCTAAACATGATCATGCAGCCCACCCAAGGACCGTCTCGACGTATCCTCTTCAGATGGGTCTCTGGGCTTGTCGGAGATGAACGGTGATTCGCTCCCGACCGCCTCCTCCCCCCGCCCAACGGACGACGCCAAGGTGTTGTCCCAAAGGGCACCAAGCCAAGGGAAGGTAGTTCTGGGGGCGCCCCAAAGCGACCTCCCAGATGCCGGGCGCATGGGATGCAAGGCTCCGATGGGCCCTAATGACGGGGGCAGCAAGTCTGACCCCCGGCCGAATACTGCACGGGAACCCCCCATGGTTCCAGACTCTGTCGGGCGACCCCTCACTAAGGGGGGCGAGCCATCTGTGCCGATGGCCTCTGTCCATCCAGAGGCACTGGACAACTTGCTGGAAGCGCTTCGCGGCGCTTCCATTGACGAAGAGCACCGCACTGTCATGAGTGCGGTGGTAGAGAAGGTTCAGTCTGCTAAAAGCGGACTGACTGAAGCCTGTGCCAGCCTCCTAACACGCTTTGAGGTAAGTAATCAATTTATAAGAAAATGCTATAGCATAGACAGTAGCCCCTGATGCTCTGTTTGGCGTTCGCAAGGAAAGGCTGAACAAAGGATCAAATAATAATCACAGGAGTCTAATCAGAATGTGTCTTATGTGAATAAGCAGGCTTCGCTACTGGCCGCTGATGCTCGCACTGCGCAGGTCTCCGCACTGAAGTGGGACCTTGAGCGGTCTGAAAAAGAGCTCGGCCTTACTAAGAGGCAGCTCGAAGAGAACAAAGGTAAGTAATACCTGTCTGTGTATTGATTAGGAATAAAAAAGAATGTGATTGTTAAGTCACAGGATCGTCATGAATTTTCCTAGGGGCCACGACCGAAGTGGAGGCCCTGAAGGAGGCGCTGTCCGAGGCCAAAGACAAAGTGGCCAAGGAGCGCACCGAGCGCGAGAAGCAAGAGGCTCGAGTCGGCGAGGTGCAGCAGGAGCTCCAGGATTTCGTCAAAAAATATGAGTCCTTGGAGCATGACTCTAAGACGCAAGGGTATGAGCTTGCGAAGGCGCTTGAGAATGCAAAAAATGCCAAGGCCGAAGACCACAAGGCCCTCCAGGAGCTTCAGGCGGTCCAGAAGATAGCGGTGGGTAAGGAATTCATCATGCAAAGCAAGCATGTGAAGGAAACTTTCCTTTTACTTACCCGAGTTCAGAGCTCTCTAGGAGCGTTCGCAGATCTTCCCCGTAGTGTGTCCGATGCCGTGAATTTTACCGGGCCAAGGAATGGAGCTCGACGGGACCGAACATCTGATGCCCTTGAGCGACCAGTTAAAGAAATTGGTCGAGCTCCAAAAGGCGGCCAAACAGGCCATGAAGGGCCTCATAGTCCGGATGTGGCCTGGTGAGCCCCTGCCTGGCAGCTACTTCGGCCTGGTGAGGCGGCTTGTGAATGCATGCTCACGGCTTGAAGTCATAAAGCGGTCCGTCTGCATTGAGGGTGCGTGCAGGGCTTTTGCCCAAGCAAAAGTCCACTGGGTGAAGATGGACCCCAAGAAGCTGGTCAAGGAGGGGCCACCGGAGAGCAAGGAGCATCACCGCCCCGAAAAGTATTATGACAGCGTCCCGAAGGGTGCCCGCCTTGTGGCGGAGGAATGTTCTAAGGATATTATATTTGAATGAATGTACTCGTGTGATCCTGTAATATGAAAACGAGTTCATCTGCGCTATATAACGCTTGTTGATTTAAAATATTACCTTCTGTGCGGCTGTTTATAAAATCTGAGAGTTGGCTAGTCGACGGCTTCTGCCCCCATGTAGCTAGTACTAAGGTGTTCGGGATAAATCTGATCACTCTTTATCCCAGTTTTGGGTCCTTCGAAGGAGGTGTTCATCACAATGAACCAGGCAATCGGACTATAAAGCTTTATCACTCTGACTTAGCCATAGAAGTCTACAATTTTAAATTTTGGCGAAGCCCCTGGTATTCGGAAGGCTGAAATTGGGGTGCTATGAACACCTAAATCGGACAAGGCCGACTCCTCGCCTGAAGTGGAAAAAATCTTTAGGGATTTGGGACCTCTCGAACAATGACCAGCTCTCGCCGCATCATCACAGTTAGTTTTCGGCTTTCTCTACTGAGGTGCTCGTCCGGAAGAATTGGGACACAATCGCAGTAGTTCTCCCAGTGCTACCTTAGCTGATATAGCAGAATGTAAGGCACCAAAACATGGGAGCCGGGCAAACCCAACTATTGACCCAAGACATGATTCGAACCTGATGCATATAATGCTATAAGTTCGGGGTGCCGCACTGTCGAAAGTGTTCGGACTTTCTTGCCGTGTTATGTGGTACACTGAAGCCTCTGGCGTACTGAACTTACCAGAATGTACGGGAGCAACTTGTCGTGAATAGACAAACAAGGAAAAAAACAGATGAAGAAATGTAATAATAAGCTGATGTTGTGCATTGTTATTTATAGGATACGTCAAAGAGTATGTGTATAAGTAGTACAATAAGCAAAAAAAGGACTATCTGACATGTCCGATCCAAGGGCGAGCTGCGTGCGGGTATGTAAAACAGGTATAACGATCGGTATGAGAGACAACCTAGGTATTATACGTCAAAGCTTCTTGCTCCCTTGGTGCTTCCCTCCCGTGATGGGTCCGATGATCTAGCTATCGGAGAGGGCCTCCAGAGAATAGGGTCCTGAAAGGAAGAAAATGATGAAGATATACTGGTCCTGAGGCGGTTGAACTGCATTGTGCGATGTGCGATAGCCGTGCCTCCGCCTATACCCATGGTATCTTTAGTGCGTAGTTATGTATGCGCGGCGCAAATTTCGTCGCTTGACTAGGACTAGGAAGGAGGTCGAATTGCTAGGCGAGCTCTAAACGCGCCTGGTGATTCTGTTGCAGGTTGTCCCAGACTCGCTTGAATGTGTCTGTAGACCTTGTTGCCGAATTGGCAGTTTGCCTCAAAAGGCTGCTTTGCACTTCTGCTGCAAGGGCCGCAGTGTGTCCTCCGTATGGAGCGAGCTTTCTGTGTTTCCATTAACTGTTATAACCCCACGAGGTCCTGGCAATTTGAGCTTGAGGTAAGCATAATGCAGTACCGCATTGAATCTAGCGAATGCGGTTCGTCCGAGTAGTGCATGATAGCCACTGCGGAAGGGGACGATGTCGAAGATTAACTCTTCGCTTCGGAAGTTATCCATAGATCCGAAGACCACTTCTAGTGTGATTGAGCCCGTGCAACAGGCCTCTACACCTGGTATGACACCTTTGAAGGTGGTTTTTGTGGGTTTGATCCTCAAGGGGTCTATACCCATTTTGCGCACCGTATCCTGATAAAGCAGGTTCAGGCTACTGCCACCGTCCATAAGGACTCGAGTGAGGTTGAATCCGTCAATGATAGGATCAAGGACCAATGCGGTAGAACCGCCATGACGGATACTAGTGGGGTGGTCCCTGTGATCAAAAGTGATCGGACAAGAAGACCATGGGTTGAACTTTGGGGTGACTGGCTCCATCACGTAGACGTCCCTGAGTGCACGCTTCCGTTCCCTCTTGGGGATATGGGTTGCGTATATCATGTTCACTGTTTTCACTTGGGGAGGAAATTTATTCTGTCCTCCTGTGTTCGGCTGGCGGGGCTCCTCCTTGTTGTCGCTATGCAGCCCCTTTTCCTTGCTTTCGGCATTCAACTTGCCGGCCTGTTTGAACACCCAGCATTCTCTGTTGGTGTGGTGGGCTGGCTTGTCTGGGGTACCGTGAACTTGACACAAGCGGTCGAGTATGCGGTCCAAACTGGACGGGCCCGGATTGTTTCTTTTGAACGGCTTTTTCCGCTGACTAGATTTAGAGCCACTGAATCCAGCATTGATTGACGTGTCTTTGGCGTTATCACTGTTGTTGAGGCGCTTGTATCTGTTCCGACATGGCTTGCCGTTGCTGTCTCTGGCCTCCAATGTGCCAGGGTTGCTTGATGTGTTGTTGCTACGGGCCAACCAGCTATCCCCGCCCGTGCAGAAGCGGGTCATGAGTGTTGTGAGGGCTGTCGTGGACTTTGGCTTCTCTTGGTCGTGATGTCTGGTGAGCCACTCGTCACGGATGTTATGTTTGAAGGCCGCTAGGGCTTCGTAATCCGGACAGTCCACAATTTGGTTCTTTTTGGTTAGGAACCGAGTCCAAAATTTCCTGGCTGACTCTCCAGGCTGTTGTGTTATGTGACTTAGATCATCAACATCCGGTGGTCGCACATAAGTGCCCTGGAAGTTGTCCAGGAATGCGTTTGCCAGGTTCTCCCAACTTCCGATGGAGTTTGCTGGCAAGCTATTTAGCCAATGTTGAGCTGGTCCTTTGAGTTTTAACGGGAGGTACTTGATGGCATGTAGATCATCCCTGCAGGCCATGTGAATGTGGAGGAAGAAATCCTCTATCCATACCGCGGGGTCAGTAGTACCATCGTATGATTCAATGTTCACGGGTTTAAACCCTTCTAGGAATTCATGATCCATTACTTCATCAGTGAAGCATAGGGGGGATGCGGCACCTCTGTGCCGGGCTATGTCACGATGCAGTTCGTACGAGTCTTGTCTGCTGTGTTCGGCCCAGCTGGATTTGCTTTTGGTATATCCAGCATGACGGTCGTCGTCGTGTGTTGGGGCACGCCCTCGTGATCCGAAGATCGATCTTTTTTGTCCTGCTTTGTTTTCCAATACGTCTCATAGGTCCTGCATGTTACCCCGGGCCTTGCTGTTCTTGTTTGACTGGCGACGGAGTGCGGGCTGGACTTCGGGCTTATATGCCACTTTGTCTCGGCCACAAGGTGGCCGGTCTGCCGCCTTATACGCTGGAAGTGCAGGCTTTAATGCTTCCTCTTCAAGTTGGGGTAGCAACCTGTGCTTTGGAGACTTTTGATTGGGCGCTCGAGTTCGTTTTCCTCAGCTGCCAGGACCTCAGTCCATCTATTTGCTAGCAGATCTTGCTTAGCTTGAAGCTTTTGTTGCTTTTTCTTCAGGCTTTTTGCTGTGGCAATAAGCAGGCGCTTAAAGCGCTCCTGTTCGACGGGATCCTTAGGCACGATAAATTCTTCGTCGCCTAGGCTCACCTCGTCTTCCGAGAGAGGCATGTAATTGTCATCCTCTGATTCTTCGTCTTCTGCCTGTTCCTTAGGGATGGCTTGCCCATCCTCCTGCTCGAAGCCTGGCTGGAGGGGATTGTCTTTGTCTTCGACACTATTTGCAGCGTTATTGTCTCCTGTGACGGTATCGCTGTTTTTGCTATGGCGGGGCTTAGAGCGGCGCTGATGACGCCGGTTCTTGGATTACTTCTCGGCGGGATTATCCTCTGCTGCCTTATTGCCATCGCTTTCTTTGGGGGTGTCCACCATATATATATCATACGATGAGGTGGCAGTCCAGCGCCCTGTGGGTGGTGGTTCCTGTTCATCTCCCGCATCGTCGTCCATACCGTCGATGTCTTCGGAGTCAAAATCGAGCATGTCGGTTAAGTCATCGACAGTGGCTACTAAGTGAGTGGTTGGTGGGGAACGAATTTCTTCGCCGTCCGCTTCCCACTCGAGCCGGACATAGTTTGGCCAAGGGTCTCCTGACAATGAGAGAGACCGTAATGAGTTTAGCACGTCGCCCAGGGGCGAGTGCTGAAAGATATCCGCGGAGGTGAACTCCATGATCGGTGCCCAATCAGATTGGATGGGCACGGACACGAGCGGTTCAGAGTCTATGGCCAGGGACGAATCCGAGTGTCCGGTGACACAGGTCCCATAGGAGGTGAAGTCAGTATTCCGCTCTATTGCCGCTGAGTGTGCGGCCTCCGTGGCGGGGTCCATCCACCCGTCCTCGGACGGCGTGATCTGTTCCAGATTGAGCGCTAGAGTAGTTACAGGTGTGATCTCCCGAACACTGTCCGATGGCAGAGCTAAATCATGCTCATCGTGACTGTGCGGCGTACCTCACATGGGTTTGAATCCGTCGGAGATCAAGTCTCCGCGTATGTCAGCGGTATAGTTCAAACTTCCAAACCTGACCTGATGGCTAGGGTCATAGCTCTCGATCTGCTCCTGATGGCCGAGCGAGTTGGCCCGTAGTACGAAGCCGCCGAATACGAAGATCTGTCCGGAGAGGAAAACCTCACCTTCGATCGCATCGTTGCCGATGATCGAAGGAGCCATCAAGCCTTATGATGACGACACAGTGGAACTCTCAATGAAAGCACCAATGTCGGGTAGGGGATCCCGAACTGTCTGTCTAAGGCGGATGGTAACGGGAGGCGGGGGACACAACGTTTACCCAGGTTTGGGCCCTCTCGATGGAGGTTATACCCTACTTCCTGCTTGATTCATCTTGATGATATGAGTATTACAAGAGTTGACCTACCACGAGATCGTAGAGGCTAAACCCTAGAAGCTAGCCTATGGTATGATTGTTGTTGTCCTATGGACTAAAACCCTCAGGTTTATATAGACACCAGAGGGGCTAGGTTTACACAGAGTCAGTAACAAGGGAGGAGATCTACATATCCGAATCGCCAAGCTTGCCTTCCACGCAAAGGAGAGTCCCATCTGGACACGGGACGAAGTCTTCAATTTGGTATCTTCATAGTCCAATAGTCTGGCCAAAGTATATAGTCTGGCTGTTCGAGGACCCCCTAATCCAAGACTCCCTCAATCGTCACTCCGCGGCACACGTCTACATCGCTGGACGCTCTGCACCTCGCCACTCTGCTGGACACATCAACTTCACTCCTTCGCCATCGGTTGGTCAACTTATAACCACTCGGCCACCCCGCGCATCGCCATCGGTTGGTCACGTCATCACCACTAGGCCGCCCCGCGCGTCGCCATTCGGTTGGTCACGTCATCACCACTCGGCCGCCCGGCGTGTCACCATCGGTTAGTCACCTCATAACCACTCGGCCGCCCCGCGCGTCGCCATCGGTTGGTCACCTCATAACCACTCGGCCGCCCCGCCCGTCGCCATCGGTTGGTCACCTCATAACCACTCGGCCGCCCCGTGCGTCGCCATCGGTTGGTCTCCTCATCACCTCTAGGCCGCCCGAGTGTCGCCACTCGGTTGGTCACCTCATCACCACTAGGCCGCCCCGCGAGTTGCCATTCAGTTGGTCACCTCATCACCACTCGGCCGCCCTGCGTGTCGCCATCGGTTAGTCACCTCATAACCACTCGGCCGCCCCGCGCGTCGCCATCGGTTGGTCACCTCATAACCACTCGGCCGCCTCGCGCGTCGCCATCGGTTGGTCACCTCATAACCACTCGGCCGAACTGTGCATCGCCATCGGTTGGTCTCCTCATCACCTCTCGGCCGCCCGAGTGTCGCCACTCGGTTGGTCACCTCATAACCACTCGGCCGCCCCGTGCGTCGCCATCAGTTGGTCACCTCATAACCACTCGGTCGCCCCACGCGTCGCCACTCGATTGGTCACCTCATGACCACTAGGCCGCCCCATGCGTCGCCAATCGGTTGGTCACCTCATAACCACTCAGCCGCCCCACGCGTCGCCACTCGGTTGGTCACCTCATCACCACTAGGCTGCCCCGCGCGTCGCCATTCGGTTGGTCACCTCGTCACCACTCGGCTGCCCCGCGCGTCGCCACTGGGTTGGTCGCCTCGTTACCACTCGGCCACTCGCGTGGCTTCAGACAGCTAAGTCATTTTACATTCTGTTATTTCCGTCTTCCCAAGTATCCCGTAATTCACACATCACATTCACTCGGAGGCCACGCCACCAAGTGTACCTCTATGCTTGGCTGCTTATTTTCACGCGACTCCAACTTCCTTTTTTCGCATACATTATTCGTGAACACCATGTGTCGTTCTTCATTTCGAGTTTGCATTGGTCCTCCGGGGCTGTAACTTAGTCGAAACAGTACACTTCCATTTTATTTGAGCCAGTATTCCAATGAGTTCAGTCGGATCCTTCACTTCGAAAAGTTCGAACGGATCCTTCTCTCTTCCAGACTCTTGCTGCTTAACCAGCAAGCCCCTTGCGCTCCCAGTAGGTGTCTATGGGTGTTATTCACACAAATCATTTCAGCACACATCAAATTTCCTCGAGAAATTATTTCGTTGGCTTGTGCCATTTTTTACACAAATTACGCAATCACTCGACGGCCCTATGGGCCAACTTCATCGCTGCTTGGACTCGGTCAACGTACCGGTCCTAGCGCACCACAACACTAACCTTGTCGCTCTGTGGAATCCTCTTAATCGTATCAATAAAATAGACCTCATCAGGCATGAGACAGATAAGCCCGTTTATAATTAAACTTCAAACGTCACTCTTTTTGCGAGTTTGCCTCTTTCGAAGATCACTCAGAAGCTTCTCCTCATCTTTACCCGAGTCTGACTCGATGAATTGCAAATTATCCATCCAAAACTATATTTCCCGTATTCCAACATGTCCATTATCGAAGCCTGTAGTATGCTCGGGAGCTACACCTCACTCGTGGGCTACACCTCATTGCGCAACTCATTTGGAATGACACTCTCCTGAGTGGTCGAGTGCTTCATCACCAGTAAGATCCTTCACTTCAATAAGTTCATTCGATCTACCACTTTGACAAGTTTTATAATCACCCAGACGCTTTGCGTGCCATCTTCATTCATACTCGGACTCAGTTGTCATGCCGGTCTTGTTGCGCCGCCACCACACTACATCAACCTCGTTGCTACATTAGCTTCGAAAGCATCTGGCTACACTAGTAGAAAACGGGCCTATTGTCTTGGTTCGTAAGGGCCTTTTGTCCCGGTTCCTGAACCGGGACTAAAGGGTAGGTACTAATGCCCTGTCCCTTTAGTCCCGGTTCAATCCAGAACCAGGACCGATGGGCCTCCACGTGGCCTGTGCGCGGAGCCCAGGCAGGAGGGCCTTTGGTCCCGGTTGGTGGCACCAACCGGGACCAGTAGGCATCCATGCGTCAGCATTTCTGTGGCTGGGGTTTTTGTTTTTTTAAGGGGGGGTTGGGGGTTTTGGGGGGTTAATTTAGCTGTTGCATATATTGTGTTAGCTAGCTATAATTAATAGAGAGAAGTGTCCTCTCTTATGTCCATGCTTGGTCGACACTACGTACTATACATAAGTATAGAGAGGATTAGACACGCTAGCTAGTAAGCAAAGGAAGGAAACAGAAGATTGTCATGAACATGTATGCATACAGAGAGAAGTGATATTGACCACCTCTCCTTCTCTGAGAGATTGGTCGAACAACAAGTTCTCGTATATCTATTCGACACTACCGGCTACATATATACAATAATTATCTCTTACAAATATAATCATACGGACGCATGGTCCACATAGTATTCTCCGTCTTTAGCGATCACGTGGTCAAGAAAGTATGCCGCCAATTCCTCTTGAATTGCTCGCATGCGAGCTGGTGCTAGGAGTTCATCCCGCTTCTGAAACATCTAATTTGAAGAAGGGGGTCGATACATATATATATATATATATATGAATGAATGAAACTCAACACAAATGATGGTAATAAAATGAAATTGTGAATGTTGTTATTTACGTACTTCATATTGTTCGTCAGAGTAGCCCCGCTCACAGGTCGTGTGGCGGATGGACTCGCAAACGTAGTATCCACAGAAATCATTCCCATGTTGCTTCCACAACCACTTTACAAGAAATAGAGGTCAATCAAACTGATAAGCAAGAATGCCAAATGGTATTGATGAAACTAGCGCTTGAATCACTAGGAGATGCGCGGAACATGCTACTATAGTACTTACTTTCGGGTGTCTAAATTGCAGCTTCTTCGGCAGTCCCAGAGCTTTTTTGGTGAATTTTCTCCAAACCCTACCAGACAAAGAACACAATTACTTGATATATCAGGAAATGAACAAAGTTGCTGATATGGTGGATAATGATTGATTTAACTTACTTCTCGAGCATTTGAGTCATGTCCGCATAGTCCTGGGGATCTTTTTGTCTCGAGTCTAACACGGTTACTAGTCCCTGCTCAAGCTTAATCTCTAGGAGAATGTAGTGGAAACTACACACGCATGCATAACTCATCAATTACATTACTATAACCTTGACTAATATATATGGGAACCCGAATATGCACAGGACAGTAACACTCACTTGAAGTTGTAAGGAAAGAGTATTATATCTTTGTTTTCATTTATTACCAACGATCGTAGCAAGTTGGCCTTAGTATCCGCGGCATGAAATTTAACCTGAGTTGCATCTATGAGATTTGTGTTAATGAACCCAATATCACCGATTTGTCTTTTCTTCATTTCGACGATCTTCAATCTGTATAATATAGTGAGGATTATTATAAATACATGCAATGAAAGAGCTGAGCTATATAGAGAGACTTAATGATAGAAGTGGTACTACTTACAAACAGTAGCAGGTGACTGTTTCTTTATCGAGGGCCAATTGATTGAAAAACTGAAAGAACTCCTCAAATGGAATAGGCAAAAGTTCAATTCCAATGAGGTCATGCTCCTGTTTAACTCTCACATACAAAGTACTCCTCCCCCCGGACTGTCTGTAGATTTTCAAGTACCAATCATGCAATCTTCGCATCATCGTTGATAGAGATCTTTCATCTTTGACGAGAGGCTTCCCGTACTCGTATCTTTGTATCTGCACCTCCATGAAATCATAATGTACATCGTCGGGCAGGTAATCTCCAAGATTGCTATAACCGGGCACCATCCCACTGCTAGGGAAAAGGCTAGCAGCAGCGCGGGTTTTAGACCTATCAGTAGCGCGGGGTGGTGCGGTACTGATAAGACGCTACAGCTAACGAATAGTAGTAGCGTGCCTCCACCCACGCTACGGCTAAATCGACTTAGTAGCAGCGAGTTCCAGGAGGAGCGCTGCTCGTAATTAGTAGTAGCGCTTCTCTCTGCCCGCGCTGCTACTTTTATTTTGTATTTTATTTCTTTTTTATTTCATGTTGTATTCGTACACCTTTACACAAATTTTCATACAACAGGAATTTACAAATTGTTTTTACATCATAATGAGTTATTACATCACGGGGTGAAAGAACCGTGTGGACTAGTTTCAAGTGGACGGACATCCACTTGAAACTAATCCGCGGTCCTTTCACCCAATGATATAATAAATATCACCATCATCATCATCATATCATTAACAACTTATCATCATCATCATCATCATATCATTGGTCACTAGTCGTAATCACAAGTACTCCTGACATCTTCAACTCTAACACATTGTATCACATAATAAACATATTGTACCTCATAGGACCTACTACATTCTCTTAGGACCTACTATATTCTCTAAGGTAAAATAGCAAAAAACAAGATAGCCTCTCGCTCTCCATTATGGAGAATGCAGATTATCCTGTCTCCAATTCTTGCATTTCGCTTAATGTTGCTTCCAAGAACCTCCTTACGAATGTCGAAACATTTTTTCCACTCTTTGATTAGCATGTGTTCACCGGTTTCAGAAATTCGATATGCACAGGTGAGATCCGTAGGATGACCTGGCTGTAGGTTCAGAACTTCAAGGCGACCATCGTAATACATCAGATGAGGCACACAATCCATCGGGATTTTCTGTTGAAAAACATAGTAACAACTTCGTAGTTAGCAATGATGTACTAGTTTTAGAAGTATGCAAAAGATATACGGATGTCGTAATAGTAAAATATCTTACCATGGTATATCCATAGAAGTTATCGTGGTTCAACACATGCACTAGTGGCACGTATTCACCATAATTTGGAGGAGTTCGATAATAGGTATTGTAATTCTCAAAAAAAGTACAATAAGCAATCAGATGATTTTTCTCCTTATAAGTTAATTCAGAGCCATCAGTGTAGTGGGTTTTGTCTACCATCTTCTGCACATTCTTTGAAGATTCAAAATAAGCTGTCAATGGAAATAAGCTGTAAACTATTTTGAAATAAACAATATAAATTAGTTAATAACTATGTTTGGGAAACTCACATTGTGGTAGAAGTGGAAGCGTATCAATAAGGACCCAAATGTCCATATTGTCTTGCTCGATGTCAGGATGACCAAGATCCATGGTGACAATCATACCCTTATAAAAACCTTACATTTTGCAAAGTGCTTTCCAGTTTTGACAACAAAAATAGGTTACGCTCTGAGAATTATACAGATTTACTTCAAAATCGATATCATGATGGGTCATTAGGTGTACTTTCTTAGTTTGAAAATTTTCATGGTCTTCAAAACCCATCCTCTCCAAGACACAGTGTCTTGCATGGCATGGGATAAGCTAGTCGAATTGTAAAAGATGAAAATTAGACATTGAAATAGTTGAAGTCATGCTTAATTACGAAAAAAACACTTGTCATTGTTGCGTACCATTTCAACATCGAAGGTCTCCTCGAGCTTAATGCTGAAGCGCCGATCTTCGTCTAGCTCAACGAACCTGTCGCACATACCTCGATCGTCGTGGCACCAGCTGCACTCCTCGAGAGACTGTCGTCGTCCGAGTACAACTACATTCCCATTTATCGTCGTGGCACCAGCTGCATTCCCATTTATCTTGTATCCTTTGTAAGTCAATACAGTCAAAGATGGTCCCCTGGACAACAAGTACAACTCATCACAAACAGTGTTGTCACCTCTGAGACATGTTTCCAACCAACTGCTGAAAGTCCTGATGTGTTCACATGTAATCCAGTCGTCGCACTGCTCCGGGTGTTTGGAGCGCAGACTGTTCTTGTGTTCATCGACATACGAGGTCACCAAGGTAGAGTTCTGTAGAACTATGTACTGTGCTTGAGACCAAGAATATCCGTCCCTGCATATTATTGAGTCACTTCCAAGAGTGCCTTTTCCAGTCAGTCTCCCCTCATACCGCGATTTAAGGAGACCTATCTTCTTAAGGCCAGGAATGAAGTCAACACAAAACCCGATAACATCCTCTGTTTGATGGCCCATGGAGATGCTTCCTTCTGGCCTAGCACGGTTACAGACATATTTCTTTAGGACTCCCATGAACCTCTCAAAGGGGAACATATTGTGTAGAAATACGGGCCCTAGGATGACAATCTCATCGACTAGATGAACTAGGACGTGTGTCATGATATTGAAGAAGGATGGTGGGAACACCAGCTCGAAACTGACAAGACATTGCGCCACATCACTCCTTCTGAGAGATTGCATTGAGGAATGCACATAGCTTCACAATAGCTAATCGGATGTTTTTCGGTAGAAGCCCCCTCAATGCAACCGGAAGAAGTTGCATCATAATCACGTGGCATTCATGAGACTTTAGGTTCTGGAACTTTTTCTCTGGCATATTTATTATTCCCTTTATATTTGACGAGAAGCCAGTCGTGACCTTCATACTGAGCAGGCATTCAAAGAAGATTTCTTTCTCTTCTTTCGTAAGAGCATAGCTGGCAGGACCTTTATACTGCTTCGGAGGCATCCCGTCTTTTTCGTGCAAACATTGCAGGTCCTCCCGTGCCTTAGGTGTATCTTTTGTCTTCCCCCTACACGCCCAAGAAGCCTAGCAGGTTAACGCAAAGGTTCTTCATCACGTGCATCACATCGATTGAAGAGCGGACCTCTAGGTCTTTCCAGTAGGGTAGGTCCCAAAATATAGATTTCTTCTTCCACATGGGTGCGTGTCCCTCAGCGTCATTCGTAACAGCTAGTCTGCCGGGACCCTTTCCAAAGATTACGAGTAAATCATTGACCATAGCAAGTACGTGATCACCGGTACGCATGGCGGGCTTCTTCCGGTGATCTGCCTCACCTTTGAAATGCTTGCCTTTCTTTCGACATTGATGGTTGGTCGGAAGAAATCGACGATGGCCCAGGTACACATTCTTCCTGCATTTGTCCAGGTATATAATTTCAGTGTCATCTAAACAGTGCGTGCATGCGTGGTATCCTTTGTTTGTCCGTCCTGAAAGGTTACTGAGAGTGGGCCAATCGTTGATGGTCACGAACAGCAACGCCTTTAGGTTAAATTCCTCCTGTCTGTGCTCATCCCACGTACGTACACCGTTTCCATTCCACAGCTGTAAAAGTTCTTCAACTAATGGCCTTAGGTACACATCAATGTCGTTACCGGGTTGCTTAGGGCCTTGGATGAGAACTGGCATCATAATGAACTTCCGCTTCATGCACATCCAAGGAGGAAGGTTATACATACATAGAGTCACGGTCTAGGTGCTGTGATTGCTGCTCTGCTCCCCGAAAGGATTAATGCCATCCGTTCATAAAGCAAACCATACGTTCCTTGGGTCCTTTGCAAACTCATCCCGGTACTTTCTCTCAATTTTTCTCCACTGCGACCTGTCAGCGGGTGCTCTCAACTTCCTGTCTTTCTTACGATCCTCACTGTGCCATCGCATCAACTTGGCATGCTCTTCGTTTCTGAACCGACGTTTCAACCGTGGTATTATAGGAGCATACCACATCACCTTCGCAGGAACCCTCTTCCTGGGGGGCTCGCCGTCAACATCACCAGGGTCATCTCATCTGATCTTATACCGCAATGCACCGCATACCGGGCATGCGTTCAGATCCTTGTATGCACCGCGGTAGAGGATGCAGTCATTAGGGCATGCATGTATCTTCTCCACCTCCAATCCTAGAGGGCATACAACCTTCTTTGCTGCGTATGTACTGTCGGGCAATTCGTTGTCCTTTGGAAGCTTCTTCTTCAATATTTTCAGTAGCTTCTCAAATCCTTTGTCAGCCACAACATTCTCTGCCTTCCACTGCAGCAATTCCAGTACGGTACCGAGCTTTGTGTTGCCATCTTCGCAATTGGGGTACAACCCTTTTTTGTGATCCTCTAACATGCGATCGAACTTCAGCTTCTCCTTTTGACTTTCGCATTGCGTCCTTGCATCGACAATGACCCGGCGGAGATCATCATCATCGGGCACATCGTCTGGTTCCTCTTGATCTTCACCAGCTCCCCCCGTTGCAGCATCACCATATCCAGGGGGCACTTAGTTGTCATCGTACTCTTCTTCTTCGTCGTCTTCCATCATAACCCCTATTTCTCCGTGCCTCGTCCAAACATTATAGTGTGGCATGAAACCCTTGTAAAGCAGGTGGGAGTGAAGGATTTTCCGGTTAGAGTAAGACCTCGTATTCCCACATTCAGTGCATGGACAACACATAAAACCATTCTTCTTGTTTGCCTCAGCCGCATGCATGCCCTTAAGGTACTCGGAGGTGTGTCTGTCACCGTACATCCATTGCCGGTTCATCTGCGTGCATTACATATAATTAAGTGTCCAAATTAATAGAAGTTCATCATCACATTAAAACCAAACTAAATACTTAGTTCTCATCTAACAACATATAGCTCTCCAGAGCATCTAATTAATTAAACCGTACATTGAAACTATGTAAAACATTTCAATGGGAAAACAAATTCGATCATAATCGCAACCAAGGTAACAATTGATCCAACGGCATAATGATACCAAGCCTCGGTATGAATGGCATATTTTCTGATCTTTCTAATCTTCAAGGGCATTGCATCCATCTTGATCTTGTGATCATCGACGACATCCGCAACATACAACTCCAATATCATCTCCTCCTCCTCATTTTTTTCCTTCAACAAATTGTTTTCTTCTTCAACTAAATTTAACCACTCGACAATAGGGTCGGTTGGAATTTCCGATTCACATACATCCTACATAAATAAAATCTATGTCACGTTGGTCGGCATAATTTTCATAAACAATAAATGAACCAATAGTTATAAAGATAATATATATATATACCACATCCGAATCATAGACAGGACAAGGGACGACGGGGGCGGATACCAAAACCATCGCACTATATAAGATGCAATAATAAAAGTAAGAAAATAATACAAGTATCCATGCATGTAAACATACAAGTAAGAATATTTTTTCCTTTCAGAAAGAAGATAAGAACAAGAGGCTCACCACGATGGTGCCGGCGATGAGCTTGGCGCGGGTGATTGACGGCAGTGAAGACGGGGACGGGGCATGACGGACCACTAAACCTAGACAAATATTGAGGAAAATGGAGCTTGGAGGTCGAGCTTGGAGAGGAGAAAGCATAAGTAGTGTGGCTCGGGCATTCCATCGAACATCTTGTGTGCATAGGAGGTGAGCTAGAGCACCACCAAGCCCTCTCCCCCTCGGCCAGAAAAAAACAGAGCAGTGTGCTCTGCTCTTACGCGAGGGGGTATATATAGGCACCTCATTGGTCCCAGTTGGTGCCATGAACCGGGACTAAAGGGGAGCCTTTGGTCCCGGTTCAAGCCACCAACCGGGACCAATGGTGGTGGGCCAGGAGCGAGGCCCATTGGTCCCGGTTCGTCCCACCAACCAGGACCAAAAGGCCCAGACGAACTGGGACCAATGGCCCGGCCGGCCCCCTGGGCTCACGAACCGGGTCCAATGCCCCCATTGGTCCCGGTTCTGTACTGAACCGGGACTAATGGGCTGACCCGGCCTGGACCTTTGCCCCCTTTTCTACTAGTGCTAACTCCTTTGAAGACAATTTTAGCCACTTGGCTGGACACGCAATCTTTCACTCGGCTGCCCCGCACGTCGTCACTTGGCCACCTCGCACATCACCACTTGGCTGGACACGTAGTCCTTCACTCGGCCACCTCGTGCATCCTCACTCGGCCGTCCCGCACGTCGCCACTCGGTTGTGCACGTCTTCACCACTTGGCCACTCCGCGTGTCGCCTCTCGGTTGTGCATGCCTTCACCACATGGCCGCCCCGCGCATCACCACTTGGTTAGACACGTAGTCCTTTACTCGACCACCTCGCGCATCCCCACTCGGCCGCCCCGCGCATCGCCACTCGGTTGTGCACATCTTCACCACTCGGCCGCCCCGCGCATTGCCACTTAGTTGTGCATGTCTTCATCATTCGGCCGCTCCATGTGTCATGACTCAGGGGCTATGCACAGCCGTTGGCCATGCTGCCCTGAGGGGTTACGCCCATTGTCGGTGTCAAAACCGGCGAATCTCGGGTAGGGGGTCCCAAACTGTGCGTCTAAGGTTGATGGTAACAGGAGACATGGGACACAAAGTTCTGCCCAGGTTCGGGCCCTCTTGATGGAGTTAATATCCTATGTCCTGCTTGATTGATATTGATGAATATGAGTATTACAAGAGTTGATCTACCACGAGATCATAAAGGCTAAACCCTGGAAACCTAGCATGTATGACTAAGGTATTGAGTATATCCTTTTCGGACTACACCCTCCGGTTTATATAGACACCAGGGGGGATCTAGGGTCACATAGAGTCGGTTACATAAGAGGGAATCTTCATCGTTGTTCGCCAAGCTTGCCTTCCACGCCAAGGAGAGTCCTACCCGAACATGGCTACAGTCTTCGGTCTTCATATCTTCACTGCCCATCAGTCCGGCCCATAGATAACAGGCCAGACGCCCGAGGACCCCTTAGTCCAGGACTCCTTTAGTAGCCCCTGAACCTGGCTTCAATGACAAGGTATCCGACGCATAGTGCTGTCTTCGGCATTGCAAGGCGGGTTCCTCCTTCCGAACTCCAGAATAGCCTCCAGACGAATTGATCGTGTCCGGACCTGTAACACACACCGCACACAACCGCAGAGAGAATATAATAACACACAAGTACAATCTCCTGACAAGTTTAGTAATGCGACGTCACGCCTGTCCGGTCATAATTTCAAACCGTTTTTCGCCCCACATTTCGAGACGCGGTTGTCATTGGCATGTCTTGTCAAAGCAGAGATCATGTCCTATTATTACAGGATTCTCATCAATACGGGCGTGGGTAACCCAACCGCGCGATTTACACAGCCCTTGGGAGCAGGCGAATTTTAAGGCAAATGGGGGGGCGTTCCATATTCACCGCCCTTGTAAGGAGATAAGATTCCCCGTTCTTCCCGCATGCTTTCTTCCTGCCCCTCCGCTCTTGAGCTCCAACGCCCAAGTCCTCATTCGTTCCCATTCAAACAAACACCCAACCATGTCTAGATCCGGAGCCGGCGGCAAGTGGATGGCCTCCTCCGTTAAGAGGAAAAATATAGAGGAGCTCCGAGAGGCCGGATACCTGGCCAAGGAGATCATTTACCGACTTCCGGCCAAGGGACAGATCGTCCCCACCCCCGAGCCTCATGAGAGAGTGGTGTTCCTCACGCATTTTGTCTGCGGGTTGGGATTCCCTCTCCACCCGTTTGTCCACAGACTGATGTTTTATTATGAGCTAGATTTCCATGATCTAGCCCCAAACTTTATCCTCAACATCTCGGCATTTATAGTCGTGTGCGAGGCCTTTCTCTGCATCCCACCTTATTCCGGTCTATGGCTGAAGACCTTCAATGTGAAGCCTAAGGTGGTGAGCGGTCAACAGGCAGAGTGCGGAGGAGCTATGTTGGGCAGGCTGCCCAACGTCACCTGGCTCGAAGGTTCTTTCGTGGAAACGGTGAAGGGGTGGCAGTCGGAGTGGTTCTACATCACCGAGCTGCGCGACAAAAACTGGATCGCAGCCCCCAAATTCCGATCCGGAGCTCCAATGTGGCTCACCTCCTGGGAAGAGAAGGGCCTAACCTAGGGTTCTCCGGGCGAGCTGACAGGGCTCCAGACATGTGTCCGGAACATGATATCCAACAAGATCAAGCTTGTCAATATGATCCAGGTTATGCTCATCCGCCGGATCCTCCCGTGCCAATGCCGGACTTGCTATTTGTGGGAACTCGATGCGGCCAAGCACCAAACACTGCTAGAGCTCTTCGGCACAACACACGAGGATATCTGGAAAGTGCTTTTCAAGGCCGGCGAGACGAAGGGACCCCACTCCTGAAGACGAAGGGACCCCACTCCTGACGAAGATGTTGTTCCCGGCGCCTTATGAATTGCTAGAGAAGAAGACCAAGAAGGTGGCCAAGGGGACTAGGAGTGGCCTTCGGCGAAAGGATACTTTGGACCTGTCGTCCAAAGACGAGACTGACCCTTCGATCGCTAAAGACGATGGCGATGAGGAAGAAGACAACTCCCCCCCCCCTTGAGGGGGGAGGAAGAAAAGGGTGGCCTCCACGAACCTGGAGGTGAAGGCACCCAAGAGGGGGAAGGGCTCTCTTGCGGTTAACTCCGCGTGGGATGTCGATAGTAGTCTGGAGCGAATGCCCCAGACCAAGCCTCGGGCCACTTCGTGAGTACCCAAGACCTTATGCTCGTCCAAATACATGTTCCTTCCCCTTTTCCATATTAATATGTTTAATTTATGCTATTGCAGTCCGGCCCACGACAGTTCTCCGCAATCCTCGACAGAGGGATCGCTAGACTCGAAGGAGATGGCTAGCATGTCGCCGCCACCTGCTCACTCTGCCTCGCCCAAAGGCAATGATGAGGTGCTATCCAAAAGGGCCTTTCCCGACCAAGGGGAGGATACGGAGATCGTCAGGGCGGCGTCCAAGGATGACTCCATGGCCGCCGGACACATGGGGGAAGAAACCCCCATGAGGACTGATGGTGGGGGCCGAATTCCATTCGGCCCTCAGCCGATATCATTCCGGAGACCTATACGACTCCGTAGTCCGGTGAACGGCCTTCCCCGAAGGGGGGTGTGCCTGTTCCGTTGGTGGCCTCCGTCCAACCGGAGGCGCCGGATGATCTGCTGGAAGCACTGCAAGGTGCTTCCATTGTAGATGAACACCGTGTCCTCATGGGTACAGTGATAAAAAAAAGGTTCAGTCTGCCAAAAGCGGGCTGACCGAAGCCTGTACTAGCCTTTTAACAGGCTTTGAGGTAATTACAGTGTAGATAGTAGCCCCTGAAGCTTTGTTCAGTGTTCGGAAAGAAAAGTCGAACAGAGGATCAAAACAATTTTCGCAGGAGTCTAACATATGATGTCTATGTAAATAAGCAGGCATCGTTGCTGGCTGCTGCCACTCATACTACAGAGGTCTCCGAACTGAAGCAGAGCCTAGAGCGGGCCGAGAAGGAGCTCAGCCTTGTGAAGAAGTAGCTAGAGGATAGCCAAGGTATGCAGTAACTTGTGCGTGTATGTTAGGAAGGATGAATACTTCGTGCTGACTAAAGTGTCATGGACTATGCTAGGGGCCATGACCGAGGTGGCGGCCCTCAAGAAGGCATTAGCCAAGGCCGAGGACAAAGCGGTCGAGGAACACGCTGTATGCGAAAAGCACGAGGCCCGGGTCAGTGAGGTTCAGCAAGAGCTTCAGGATGCCGTCAAGAAGTACGAGTCCCTGGAGCGTGATTCTAAGACGCAGGCGTTCGAACTTACGAAGGCCCGCCAGAGCGCATAAGAGGCTCGAGCCACGCAGTGCGGGCAAGACATTATTTTCGAATGAATACACTCATATTTTGTCTTGTATGATGACAACAATTCCGCTTTGTGATATAATTTATGTTTTAATTGTGTCCTCCTGTGCGGCCGTGTTATTTGAACTCTGAGGGTTGGCCAGTCGTCGGCTTCTGCCCTCATGTAGGTAGTACGGAGGTGTTCGGGATGGTATCTAAACAATCTTGATCCAATTGTATGGTCCTTGAAGGAGTTGTTTAGCGCACAAACCAGGCAACCAGACTATACGGCTTGAACGCCCTCACTTAGCCATAGGAGTTCTATAATAAAACATAGGCGCAACCCCTAGTATATGAACTAGAGTGCTGTTAGCGTCTGATCGGGAAGTACGATCCTTCACAAAATGCGGAAAAACCTCCAACGATTTGAGACCTCCGAACAGCTGACTGGCTCTCGCCGCATCATGGTAGTCAGTTTTCAGCTTTCTCTACTGAGGTGCTCATCCGGTTTAGACCAGGGCACAATCGCAGTAGTTCTCCCTTTACTACCCTAGCCGATGTAGTGGAACGTAGGATAGCAAGCACAGGAGCCGGGCAACCCAACGTAGGATGTTCTGGCATGCAATATTGCGACCAGAACAACTTCTCCGCAGATGGTAAAGGCCCCTGTGTCGGTCACACTATGTGGCAGATCAGCAAAGGCCCCTGGAGAACTCCGAATCCGGGTTAGTAAAAGAAATTTCCTCTTCACACTCCTGCTTTGCATATTGAATGCCTTACCCGCCGCGATCTTCCTGACCCCCTGGATCTCATGGAGGGTGCCCTGGGCTTCAATCCGGGCCGCCTCCGCACTCTTACGAGCCTCGGCAAGTTCGGCCTCTTGAGTCGATGCATTGTGCTCCAAGGACTCGCACTTCTTCACCGCATCCTGGAGCTCCTGTTGGACTTCAAGTTTTCATCATTTAGGGTTTATCGATGCCGAGGCACCCTAGGTTGGGCCTAATCACTTGGCACTAATCACTTTGCTCAATTTCCACCTATGGTTTAATGCAGCAAGAATGGCGGGGCAGTTGATCCTACTTCACTAAGTACTAAGATACCCTGGCCCATGCATTAGTCGCAAGTACCCACTAGTAGAAAACCGGGCAATAGCACCGGTTCGTAAGGGCCTTTAGTGCCGGTTATGGAACCGGCACTATTATTTCGGCACTAAAGGCCCCCCCCTTTAGTACCGGTTCAGCACGAACCGGCGCTAAAGTGCCACCACGTGGCGTGAGCTCGCGCCCTGGTACGGGGGACCTTTAGTACCGGTTGGTGTTACCAACCAGTACTAAAGGTTTTTTTTTGAATTTTTTTTTCGAAATTTTGGAAAAAAAATTTGTTTTTTTTATTTTTAATTTTTCTGAATTATTTGATGATATAGTCTCTAATCACCTCTCTTAACTGCTCAAGTGTGGATCACTCATTCCAAATCATCTAACTTCCCGACCGGTCACCCATCCCTCTCACAACTCCAGCCCGAGCATGCTTAACTTCCGGGTTCTATTCTCCCTCGCTCCAAGTCTGCACTTGTTGTTTTCCTGACAATAGTAAGATGTCAATCCTATTAACCTTCAGGAATTTTGCTTGAGCATGAAGTGACACATTTCACTGTTTGAGTTTGAAACTATTGTTTTTAAAAAACAATAATTATTTAGTAACACTGATATTTCTTGAATAATTAGTTTGACCATTGTTTGAGCACAGTTTGACCACAGTTTGACCAGATTTGACCAAAATTGAAATAACTAAAATAATTATTTAGTAACACTAATATTCTAGAATAATTAGTTTGACCATTGTTTGGCCACAGTTTGCCCACTGTTTGAATATTTTTCAATTTTTTCCACTCTAGATCTTAAAAGGCCCGTAACTTTTTTCTATTAGGTTTTTGAGGATTTTCAAAATGTTTAACGGGGTTCCCCCTATTAAATTTGGATGTAACTTTTCGAGTAGATGATTTTTCATATAAAAAACTTTTTCATCCGAGTTAGTATGCACTTCATGCTCAAGCAAAATTCCTGAAGGTTAATAGGTCAAACAATGGTCAAACAAATTATTCAAGAAATATTAGTGTTACTAAATAATTATTGTTTTTTAAAACAATAGTTTCAAACTCAAACAGTGAAATGTGTCACTTCATGCTCAAGCAAAATTCCTGAAGGTTAATAGGATTGACATCTTACAATTGTCAGGAAAACAACAAGTGCATACTTGGAGCGAGGGAGAATAGAACCTGGAAGTTAAGCGTGCTCGGGCTGGAGTAATGAGAGGGATGGGTGACTGGTCGGGAAGTTAGATGATTTGGAATGAGTGATCCACACTTGAGCAGTTAAGAGAGGTGATTAGAGACTAAATCATCAAATAATTCAGAAAAATTAAAAATAAAAAAAACAAATTTTTTTCCAAAATTCAAAAAAAAACCTTTAGTACCGGTTGGGCTGATAGGATGGGCACCGACTTCCAAAAGGTGTCGGGTCACTGTGAGGCACTAGTAGAAAAAGGGCCTTCAGTCCCGGTTCATAAGGGCCTTTAGTCCCGGTTCTGGAACAGGGACTAAATGGTCGGTACTAATGCCTCTCCCTTTAGTCCCGGTTCAATCCAGAACCGGGACTAAAGGGCGCGGCCACGTGGAGCTCCACCTTTAGTCCCGGTTGGTACTAAAGGAAATTTTATGATTTTTTTTTGAAAAAAAATTAGTTTATTTTGAATTTTTTTTATTTTCAAATTTCTGAATCATTTTAACCTCTAGTCTGTAATCACCACCCCTCATCACTTCTCAATTTATCCTCTAATCACCCCTCATCATTCCAAATCATCTAACTTCCCGAACGGTCACCCATCCTCCCACTCCCCCAGCCTAAGCACGCTTAACTTCCGGGTTCCATTCTCCCTCGCTCCAAGTCTGCACTTGTTGTTTTCCTGACAATACTAAGATGTCAATCCTATTAACCTTCAGGAATTTTGCTTGAGCATGAAGTGACACATTTCATAGTTTTATTTTGAAACTATTGTTTTAATAAACAATAATTATTTAGTAACACTAATATTTCTTGAATAATTAGTTTGACCCTTGTTTGACCACAGTTTGACCAGATTTGACCCAAATTGAAATAACTGAAATAATTATTTAGTAACACTAATATTCTAGAATAATTAGTTTGACCATTGTTTGACCACAGTTTGCCCACTGTTTGAATTTTTTCGATTTTTTTCACTCTAGATATCAAAAGCCCCGTAACTTTTTTTCTTTTAGGTTTTTGAGGATTTTGAAAATTTTTAACGGGGTTCCCCCATTTTAATTCGGATGTAACTTTTCGAGTAGATGATTTTTCATATAAAAAACTTTTTCATCCGAGTTAGTATGCAAAAGTTATGCCCATTTTTACAAATTTTCATCCGAGTTAGTATATGAAAAAGTTTGCATAATAACTCAGATGAAAAAGTTTTTCATATGAAAAATCATCTACTCGAAAAGTTACATCCAAATTTAACAGGGGGAACCTCGTTAAACATTTTTAAAATCCTCAAAAACCCAATAGAAAAAAAGTTACGGGGCTTTTAAGATCTAGAGTGGAAAAAATTGAAAAATATTCAAACAGTGGGCAAACTATGGTCAAACAATGGTCAAACTAATTATTCTAGAATATTAGTGTTACTAAATAATTATTTTAGTTATTTCAATTTTGGTCAAATCTAGTCAAACTTTGGTCAAACAATGGTCAAACTGTGGTCAAACAATGGTCAAACTAATTATTCAAGAAATATTAGTGTTACTAAATAATTATTGTTTTTTAAAACAATAGTTTCAAACTCAAACAGTGAAATGTGTCACTTCATGCTCAAGCAAAATTCCTGAAGGTTAATAGGATTGACATCTTACTATTGTCAGGAAAACAACAAGTGCAGACTTGGAGCGAGGGAGAATAGAACCCGGAAGTTAAGCGTGCTCGGGCTGGAGTAGTGAGAGGGATGGGTGATTGGTCGGGAAGTTAGATGATTTGGAATGAGTGATCCACACTTGAGCAGTTAAGAGAGGTGATTAGAGACTAAATCATCAAATAATTCAGAAAAATTAAAAATAAAAAAAACAATTTTTTTCCAAAATTCAAAAAAAAACCTTTAGTACCGGTTGGGCTGATAGGATGGGCACCGACTTCCAAAAGGTGTCTGGTCACTGTGAGGCACTAATAGAAAAAGGGCCTTCAGTCCCGGTTCATAAGGGCCTTTAGTCCCGGTTCTGGAACCGGGACTAAATGGTCGGTACTAATGCCTCTCCCTTTAGTCCCGGTTCAATCCAGAACCGGGACTAAAGGGCGCGGCCACGTGGAGCTCCACCTTTAGTCCCGGTTGGTAACACCAACCGGGACTAAAGGAAATTTTATGATTTTTTTTGAAAAAAAATTAGTTTATTTTGAATTTTTTTTATTTTCAAATTTCTGAATTATTTTAACCTCTAGTCTGTAATCACCACCCCTCATCCGAGTTAGTATGCAAAAGTTATGCCCATTTTTACAAATTTTCATCCGAGTTAGTATATGAAAAAGTTTGCATAATAACTCAGATGAAAAAGTTTTTCATATGAAAAATCATCTACTCGAAAAGTTACATCCAAATTTAACAAGGGGAACCTCGTTAAACATTTTTAAAATCCTCAAAAACCCAATAGAAAAAAAGTTACGGGGCTTTTAAGATCTAGAGTGGAAAAAATTGAAAAATATTCAAACAGTGGGCAAACTATGGTCAAACAATGGTCAAACTAATTATTCTAGAATATTAGTGTTACTAAATAATTATTTTAGTTATTTCAATTTTGGTCAAATCTAGTCAAACTTTGGTCAAACAATGGTCAAACAATGGTCAAACTGTGGTCAAACAATGGTCAAACTAATTATTCAAGAAATATTAGTGTTACTAAATAATTATTGTTTTTTAAAACAATAGTTTCAAACTCAAACAGTGAAATGTGTCACTTCATGCTCAAGCAAAATTCCTGAAGGTTAATAGGATTGACATCTTACTATTGTCAGGAAAACAACAAGTGCAGACTTGGAGCGAGGGAGAATAGAACCCGGAAGTTAAGCGTGCTCGGGCTGGAGTAGTGAGAGGGATGGGTGACCGGTCGGGAAGTTAGATGATTTGGAATGAGTGATCCACACTTGAGCAGTTAAGAGAGGTGATTAGAGACTAAATCATCAAATAATTCAGAAAAATTAAAAATAAAAAAAACAATTTTTTTCCAAAATTCAAAAAAAAACCTTTAGTACCGGTTGGGCTGATAGGATGGGCACCGACTTCCAAAAGGTGTCTGGTCACTGTGAGGCACTAATAGAAAAAGGGCCTTCAGTCCCGGTTCATAAGGGCCTTTAGTCCCGGTTCTGGAACCGGGACTAAATGGTCGGTACTAATGCCTCTCCCTTTAGTCCCGGTTCAATCCAGAACCGGGACTAAAGGGCGCGGCCACGTGGAGCTCCACCTTTAGTCCCGGTTGGTAACACCAACCGGGACTAAAGGAAATTTTATGATTTTTTTTGAAAAAAAATTAGTTTATTTTGAATTTTTTTTATTTCAAATTTCTGAATTATTTTAACCTCTAGTCTGTAATCACCACCCCTCATCACTTCTCAATTTATCCTCTAATCACCCCTCATCATTCCAAATCATCTAACTTCCCGAACGGTCACCCATCCTCCCACTCCCCCAGCCTAAGCACGCTTAACTTCCGGGTTCCATTCTCCCTCGCTCCAAGTCTGCACTTGTTGTTTTCCTGACAATACTAAGATGTCAATCCTATTAACCTTCAGGAATTTTGCTTGAGCATGAAGTGACACATTTCATAGTTTTATTTTGAAACTATTGTTTTAATAAACAATAATTATTTAGTAACACTAATATTTCTTGAATAATTAGTTTGACCCTTGTTTGACCACAGTTTGACCAGATTTGACCCAAATTGAAATAACTGAAATAATTATTTAGTAACACTAATATTCTAGAATAATTAGTTTGACCATTGTTTGACCACAGTTTGCCCACTGTTTGAATTTTTTCGATTTTTTCACTCTAGATCTCAAAAGCCCCGTAACTTTTTTTCTTTTAGGTTTTTGAGGATTTTGACAATGTTTAGCGGGGTTCCCCCATTTTAATTCGGATGTAACTTTTCGAGTAGATGATTTTTCATATAAAAAACTTTTTCATCCGAGTTAGTATGCAAAAGTTATGCCCATTTTTACAAATTTTCATCCGAGTTAGTATATGAAAAAGTTTGCATACTAACTCAGATGAAAAAGTTTTTCATATGAAAAATCATCTACTCGAAAAGTTACATCCAAATTTAACAGGGGGAACCTTGTTAAACATTTTTAAAATCCTCAAAAACCCAATAGAAAAAAAGTTACGGGGCTTTTAAGATCTAGAGTGGAAAAAATTGAAAAATATTCAAACAGTGGGCAAACTATGGTCAAACAATGGTCAAACTAATTATTCTAGAATATTAGTGTTACTAAATAATTATTTTAGTTATTTCAATTTTGGTCAAATCTAGTCAAACTTTGGTCAAACAATGGTGAAACTGTGGTCAAACAATGGTCAAACTAATTATTCAAGAAATATTAGTGTTACTAAATAATTATTGTTTTTTAAAACAATAGTTTCAAACTCAAACAGTGAAATGTGTCACTTCATGCTCAAGCAAAATTCCTGAAGGTTAATAGGATTGACATCTTACTATTGTCAGGAAAACAACAAGTGCAGACTTGGAGCGAGGGAGAATATAACCCGAAAGTTAAGCGTGCTCGGGCTGGAGTAGTGAGAGGGATGGGTGACCGGTCGGGAAGTTAGATGATTTGGAATGAGTGATCCACACTTGAGCAGTTAAGAGAGGTGATTACAGACTAAATCATCAAATAATTCAGAAAAATTAAAAATAAAAAAACAAATTTTTTTCCAAAATTTCAAAAAAAAAAAAACTTTAGTATCGGTTGGGCTGATAGGATGGGCACCGACTTCCAAAAGGTGTCGGGTCACTGTGAGGCACTAGTAGAAAAAGGGCCTTCAGTCCCGATTCATAAGGGCCTTTAGTCCCGGTTCTGGAACCGGGACTAAATGGTCGGTACTAATGCCTCTCCCTTTAGTCCCGGTTCAATCCAGAACCGGGACTAAAGGGCGCGGCCACGTGGAGCTCCACCTTTAGTCCCGGTTGGTAACACCAACCGGGACTAAAGGAAATTTTATGATTTTTTTTGAAAAAAAAATTAGTTTATTTTGAATTTTTTTTCTTTTCAAATTTTTGAATTATTTTAACCTCTAGTCTGTAATCACCACCCCTCATCACTTCTCAATTTATCCTCTAATCACCCCTCATCATTCCAAATCATCTAACTTCCCGAACGGTCACCCATCCTCCCACTCCCCCAGCCTAAGCACGCTTAACTTCCGGGTTCCATTCTCCCTCGCTCCAAGTCTGCACTTGTTGTTTTCCTGACAATACTAAGATGTCAATCCTATTAACCTTCAGGAATTTTGCTTGAGCATGAAGTGACACATTTCATAGTTTTATTTTGAAACTATTGTTTTAATAAACAATAATTATTTAGTAACACTAATATTTCTTGAATAATTAGTTTGACCCTTGTTTGACCACAGTTTGACCACAGTTTGACCAGATTTGACCCAAATTGAAATAACTAAAATAATTATTTAGTAACACTAATATTATAGATTAATTAGTTTGACCATTGTTTGACCACAGTTTGCCCACTGTTTGAATTTTTTCGATTTTTTTCACTCCAGATCTCAAAAGCCCCGTAATTTTTTCTTTTCGGTTTTTGAGGATTTTGAAAATGTTTAACGGGGTTCCCCCATTTTAATTCGGATGTAACTTTTCGAGTAGATGATTTTTCATATAAAAAACTTTTTCATCCGAGTTAGTATGCAAAAGTTATGCCCATTTTTACAAATTTTCATCCGAGTTAGTATATGAAAAAGTTTGCATACTAACTCGGATGAAAAAGTTTTTCATATGAAAAATCATCTACTCGAAAAGTTACTTCCAAATTTAACAGGGGGAACCTCGTTAAACATTTTTAAAATCCTCAAAAACCCAATAGAAAAAAAGTTACGGGGCTTTTAAGATCTAGAGTGAAAAAAATTGAAAAATATTCAAACAGTGGGCAAACTATGGTCAAACAATGCTCAAACTAATTATTCTAGAATATTAGTGTTACTAAATAATTATTTTAGTTATTTCAATTTTGGTCAAATCTAGTCAAACTTTGGTCAAACTATGGTCAAACTGTGGTCAAACAATGGTCAAACTAATTATTCAAGAAATATTAGTGTTACTAAATAATTATTGTTTTTTAAAACAGTAGTTTCAAACTCAAACAGTGAAATGTGTCACTTCATGCTCAAGCAAAATTCCTGAAGGTTAATAGGATTGACATCTTACTATTGTCAGGAAAACAACAAGTGCAGACTTGGAGCGAGGGAGAATAGAACCCGGAAGTTAAGCGTGCTCGGGCTGGAGTAGTGAGAGGGATGGGTGACCGGTCGGGAAGTTAGATGATTTGGAATGAGTGATCCACACTTGAGCAGTTAAGAGAGGTGATTACAGACTAAATCATCAAATAATTTAGAAAAATTAAAAATAAAAAAACAAATTTTTTTCCAAAATTTCAAAAAAAAAACTTTAGTATCGGTTGGGCTGATAGGATGGGCACCGACTTCCAAAAGGTGTCTGGTCACTGTGAGGCACTAGTAGAAAAAGGGCCTTCAGTCCCGATTCATAAGGGCCTTTAGTCCCGGTTCTGGAACCGGGACTAAATGGTCGGTACTAATGCCTCTCCCTTTAGTCCCGGTTCAATCCAGAACTGGGACTAAAGGGCGCGGCCACGTGGAGCTCCACCTTTAGTCCCGGTTGGTAACACCAACCGGGACTAAAGGAGATTTTATGAATTTTTTTGAAAAAAAAATTAACTTTTTTTTTATTTTTTTTATTTTCAAATTTCTGAATTATTTTAACCTCTAGTCTGTAATCACCACCCGTCATCACTTCTCAATTTATCCTCTAATCACCCCTCATCATTCCAAATCATCTAACTTCCCGAACGGTCACCCATCCTCCCACTCCCCCAGCCTAAGCACGCTTAACTTCCGGGTTCTATTCTCGCTCGCTCCAAGTCTGCACTTGTTGTTTTCCTGACAATACTAAGATGTCAATCCTATTAACCTTCAGGAATTTTGCTTGAGCATGAAGTGACACATTTCATAGTTTTATTTTGAAACTATTGTTTTAAAAAACAATAATTATTTAGTAACACTAATATTTCTTGAATATTTAGTTTGACCCTTGTTTGACCACAGTTTGACCAGATTTGACCAAAATTGAAATAACTGAAATAATTATTTAGTAACACTAATATTATAGAATAATTAGTTTGACCATTGTTTGACCACAGTTTGCCCACTGTTTGAATTTTTTCGATTTTTTCACTCTAGATCTTAAAAGCCCCGTAACTTTTTTTCTATTAGGTTTTTGAGGATTTTGAAAATTTTTAACGGGGTTCCCCCATTTTAATTCGGATGTAAGTTTTCGAGTGGATGATTCATCTACTCAAAAAGTTACATCCAAATTTAACAGGGGGAACATCGTTAAACATTTTTAAAGTCCTCAAAAACCCAATAGAAAATAAGTTACGGGGCTTTTAAGATCTAGAGTGGAAAAAATTGAAAAATATTCAAACAGTGGGCAAACTGTGGTCAAACAATGGTCAAACTAATTATTCTAGAATATTAGTGTTACTAAATAATTATTTTAGTTATTTCAATTTTGGTCAAATCTGGTCAAACTTTTGTCAAACTATGGTCAAACTGTGGTCAAACAATGGTCAAACTAATTATTCAAGAAATATTAGTGTTACTAAATAATTATTGTTTTTTAAAACAATAGTTTCAAACTCAAACAGTGAAATGTGTCACTTCATGCTCAAGCAAAATTCCTGAAGGTTAATAGGATTGACATCTTACCATTGTCAGGAAAACAACAAGTGCAGACATGGAGCGAGGGAGAAAAGAACCCGGAAGTGAAGCGTGCTCGGGCTGGAGTAGTGAGAGGGATGGGTGACCGGTCGGGAAGTTAGATGATTTGGAATGAGTGATCCACACTTGAGTAGTTAAGAGAGGTGATTACAGACTAAATCATCAAATAATTAAGAAAAATTAAAAATAAAAAAACAATTTTTTTCCAAAATTTCAAAAAAAAAATCAAAAAAACCTTTAGTACCGGTTGGGCTGATAGGATGGGCACCGACTTCCAAAAGGTGTCGGGTCACTGTGAGGCACTAGTAGAAAAAGGGCCTTCAGTCCCGGTTCATAAGGGCCTTTAGTCCCGGTTCTGGAACCGGGACTAAATGGTCGGTACTAATGCCTCTCCCTTTAGTCCCGGTTCAATCCAGAACCGGGACTAAAGGGCGCGGCCACGTGGAGCTCCACCTTTAGTCCCGGTTGGTAACACCAACCGGGACTAAAGGAAACTTTATGATTTTTTTTGAAAAAAAAATTAGTTTTTCTTGAATTTTTTTTATTTTCAAATTTCTGAATTATTTTAACCTCTAGTCTGTAATCACCACCCCTCATCACTTCTCAATTTATCCTCTAATCACCCTTCATCATTCCAAATCATCTAACTTCCTGAACGGTCACCCATCCTCTCACTAACCCAGCCTAAGCACGCTTAACTTCCGGGTTCTATTCTCGCTCGCTCCAAGTCTGCACTTGTTGTTTTCCTGACAATACTAAGATGTCAATCCTATTAACCTTCAGGAATTTTGCTTGAGCATGAAGTGACCCATTTCATAGTTTTATTTTGAAACTATTGTTTTAAATAACAATAATTATTTAGTAACACTAATATTTCTTGAATAATTAGTTTGACCCTTGTTTGACCACAGTTTGACCAGAGTTTGACCAGATTTGACCCAAATTGAAATAACTGAAATAATTATTTAGTAACACTAATATTCTAGAATAATTAGTTTGACCATTGTTTGTCCACAGTTTGCCCACTGTTTGAATTTTTCCGATATTTTTCACTCTAGATCTTAAAAGCCCCGTAACTTTTTTTCTATTAGGTTTTTGAGGATTTTGAAAATGTTTAATGGGGTTCCCCCATTTTAAAGCGGATGTAACTTTTTGAGTAGATGATTTTTCATATAAAAAACTTTTTCATCCGAGTTAGTATGCAAAAGTTATGCCCATTTTTACAAATTTTCATCCCAGTTAGTATATGAAAAAGTTTGCATACTAACTCGGATGAAAAAGTTTTTTATATGAAAAATCATCTACTCGAAAAGTTACATCCAAATTTAACAGGGGGAACCTCGTTAAACATTTTTAAAATCCGCAAAAACCCAATAGAAAAAGTTACGGGGCTTTTAAGATCTAGAGAGGAAAAAATTGAAAAATATTCAAACAGTGGGCAAACTGTGGTCAAACAATGGTCAAACTAATTATTCTAGAATATTAGTGTTACTAAATAATTATTTTAGTTATTTCAATTTTGGTCAAATCTGGTCAAACTTTGGTCAAACTATGGTCAAACTGTGGTCAAACAATGGTCAAACTAATTATTCAAGAAATATTAGTGTTACTAAATAATTATTGTTTTTTAAAACAATAGTTTCAAACTCAAACAGTGAAATGTGTCACTTCATGCTCAAGCAAAATTCCTGAAGGTTAATCGGATTGACATCTTACTATTGTCAGGAAAACAACAAGTGCAGACTTGGAGCGAGGGAGAATAGAACCCGGAAGTAAAGCGTGCTCGGGCTGGAGTAGTGAGAGGGATGGGTGACCGGTCGGGAAGTTAGATGATTTGGAATGAGTGATCCACACTTGAGCAGTTAAGAGAGGTGATTACAGATTAAATCATCAAATAATTCAGAAAAATTCAAAATAAAAAAAAACAAATTTTTTTACAAAATTTCAAAAAAAAAATCAAAAAAAAACCTTTAGTACCGGTTGGGCTGATAGGATGGGCACCGGCTTCCAAAAGGTGTCGAGTCACTGTGAGGCACTAGTAGAAAAAGGGCCTTCAGTCCCGGTTCATAAGGGCCTTTAGTCCCGGTTCTGGAACCAGGACTAAATGGTCGGTACTAATGCCTCTCCCTTTAGTCCCGGTTCAATCCAGAACCGGGACTAAAGGGCGCGGCCACGTGGAGCTCCACCTTTAGTCCCGGTTGGTAACACCAACCGGGACTAAAGGAAATTTTATGATTTTTTGAAAAAAAATTAAATTTTTTTTGAATTTTTTTTATTTTCAAATTTCTGAATTATTTTAACCTCTAGTCTGTAATCACCACCCCTCATCACTTCTCAATTTATCCTCTAATCACCCCTCATCATTCCAAATCATCTAACTTCCCGAACGGTCACCCATCCTCCCACTCCCCCAGCCTAAGCACGCTTAACTTTCGGGTTCTATTCTCGCTCGCTTCCAAGTCAGCACTTGTTGTTTTCCTGACAATACTAAGATGGCAATCCTATTAACCTTCAGGAATTTTGCTTGAGCATGAAGTGACACATTTCATAGTTTTATTTTGAAACTATTGTTTTAAAAAACAATAATTATTTAGTAACACTAATATTTCTTGAATAATTAGTTTGACCCTTGTTTGACCACAGTTTGACCAGATTTGACCCAAATTGAAATAACTGAAATAATTATTTAGTAACACTAATATTCTAGAATAATTAGTTTGACCATTGTTTGACCACAATTTGCCCACTGTTTGAATTTTTTCGATTTTTTTCACTCTAGATCTTAAAAGCCCCGTAACTTTTTTTCTATTAGGTTTTTGAGGATTTTGAAAATGTTTAACATTATGCAAAAGTTATGCCCATTTTTACAAATTTTCATCCGAGTTAGTATATGAAAAAGTTTGCATACTAACTCGGATGAAAAAGTTTTTTATATGAAAAATCATCTACTCGAAAAGTTACATCCAAATTTAACAGGGGGAACCTCGTTAAACATTTTTAAAATCCTCTAAAACCCAACAGAACAAAAGTTACGGGGCTTTTAAGATCTAGAGTGGAAAAAATTGAAAAATATTCAAACAGTGGGCAAACTGTGGTCAAACAATGGTCAAACTAATTATTCTAGAATATTAGTGTTACTAAATAATTATTTTAGTTATTTCAATTTTGGTCAAATCTGGTCAAACTTTGGTCAAACTGTGGTCAAACAATGGTCAAACTATTTATTCAAGAAATATTAGTGTTACTAAATAATTATTGTTTTTTAAAACAATAGTTTCAAACTCAAACAGTGAAATGTGTCACTTCATGCTCAAGCAAAAATCCTGAAGGTTAATAGGATTGACATCTTACTATTGTCAGGAAAACAACAAGTGCAGACTTGGAGCGATGGAGAATAGAACCCGGAAGTTAAGCATGCTCGGGCTGGAGTAGTGAGAGGGATGGGTGACCGGTCGGGAAGTTAGATGATTTGGAATGAGTGATCCACACTTGAGCAGTTAAGAGAGGTGATTAGAGACTAAATCATCAAATAATTCAGAAAAATTAAAAATAAAAAAACAATTTTTTTTCCAAAATTTCAAAAAAAAAACCTTTAGTACCGGTTGGGCTGATAGGATGGGCACCGACTTCCAAAAGGTGCGGTCACTATGAGGCACTAGTAGAAAAAGGGCCTTCAGTCCCGGTTCATAAGGGCCTTTAGTCCCGGTTCTGGAACCGGGACTAAATGGTCGGTAATAATGCCTCTCCCTTTAGTCCCGGTTCAATCCAGAACCGGGACTAAAGGGCGCGGCCACGTGGAGCTCCACCTTTAGTCCCGGTTGGTAACACCAACCGGGACTAAAGGAAATTTTATGATTTTTTTTGAAAAAAAAATTAAAATTTTTTTGAATTTTTTTTTATTTTCAAATTTCTGAATTATTTTAACCTCTAGTCTGTAATCACCATCCCTCATCACTTCTCAATTTATCCTCTAATCACCCCTCATCATTCCAAATCATCTAACTTCCCGAACGGTCACCCATCCTCCCACTCCCCCAGCCTAAGCACGCTTAACTTCCGGGTTCTATTCTCGCTCGCTCCAAGTCTACACTTGTTGTTTTCCTGACAATACTAAGATGTCAATCCTATTAACCTTCAGGAATTTTGCTTGAGCATGAAGTGACACATTTCATAGTTTTATTTTGAAACTATTGTTTTAAAAAACAATAATTATTTAGTAACACTAATATTTCTTGAATAATTACTTTGACCCTTGTTTGACCACAGTTTGACCACAGTTTGACCAGATTTGACCCAAATTGAAATAACTGAAATAATTATTTAGTAACACTAATATTCTAGAATAATTAGTTTGACCATTGTTTGACCACAGTTTGCCCACTGTTTGAATTTTTTCGATTTTTTTCACTCTAGATCTTAAAAGCCCCGTAACTTTTTTCCTATTAGGTTTTTGAGGATTTTGAAAATGTTTAACGGGGTTCCCCCATTTTAATTCGGATGTAACTTTTCGAGTAGATGATTTTTCATATAAAAAACTTTTTCATCCGAGTTAGTATGCAAAAGTTATGCCCATTTTTACAAATTTTCATCCGAGTTAGTATATGAAAAAGTTTGCATACTAACTCGGATGAAAAAGTTTTTTATATGAAAAATCATCTACTCGAAAAGTTACATCCAAATTTAACCGGGGAAACCCCGTTAAACATTTTTAAAATCCTCAAAAACCCAATAGAAAAAAAGTTACGGGGCTTTTAAGATCTAGAGTGGAAAAAATTGAAAAATATTCAAACAGTAGGCAAACTGTGGTCAAACAAGGGTCAAACTAATTATTTTAGAATATTAGTGTTACTAAATAATTATTTTAGTTATTTCAATTTTGGTCAAATCTGGTCAAACTTTGGTCAAACTATGGTCAAACTGTGGTCAAACAATGGTCAAACTAATTATTCAAGAAATATTAGTGTTACTAAATAATTATTGTTTTTTAAAACAATAGTTTCAAACTCAAACAGTGAAATGTGTCACTTCATGCTCAAGCAAAAATCCTGAAGGTTAATAGGATTGACATCTTACTATTGTCAGGAAAACAACAAGTGCAGACTTGGAGCGATGGAGAATAGAACCCGGAAGTTAAGCATGCTCGGGCTGGAGTAGTGAGAGGGATGGGTGACCGGTCGGGAAGTTAGATGATTTGGAATGAGTGATCCACACTTGAGCAGTTAAGAGAGGTGATTAGAGACTAAATCATCAAATAATTCAGAAAAATTAAAAATAAAAAAAACAATTTTTTTTTCCAAAATTCAAAAAAAAAACTTTAGTACCGGTTGGGCTGATAGGATGGGCACCGACTTCCAAAAGGTGTCTGGTCACTGTGAGGCACTAATAGAAAAAGGGCCTTCAGTCCCGGTTCATAAGGGCCTTTAGTCCCGGTTCTGGAACCGGGACTAAATGGTTGGTACTAATGCCTCTCCCTTTAGTCCCGGTTCAATCCAGAACCGGGACTAAAGGGCGCGGCCACGTGGAGCTCCACCTTTAGTCCCGGTTGGTAACACCAACCGGGACTAAAGGAAATTTTATGATTTTTTTTGAAAAAAAAATTAGTTTATTTTGAATTTTTTTTATTTTCAAATTTTTGAATTATTTTAACCTCTAGTCTGTAATCACCACCCCTCATCACTTCTCAATTTATCCTCTAATCACCCCTCATCATTCCAAATCATCTAACTTCCCGAACGGTCACCCATCCTCCCACTCCCCCAGCCTAAGCACGCTTAACTTCCGGGTTCCATTCTCCCTCGCTCCAAGTCTGCACTTGTTGTTTTCCTGACAATACTAAGATGTCAATCCTATTAACCTTCAGGAATTTTGCTTGAGCATGAAGTGACACATTTCATAGTTTTATTTTGAAACTATTGTTTTAATAAACAATAATTATTTAGTAACACTAATATTTCTTGAATAATTAGTTTGACCCTTGTTTGACCACAGTTTGACCACAGTTTGACCAGATTTGACCCAAATTGAAATAACTGAAATAATTATTTAGTAACACTAATATTCTAGAATAATTAGTTTGACCATTGTTTGACCACAGTTTGCCCACTGTTTGAATTTTCTCGATTTTTTTCACTCTAGATCTCAAAAGCCCCGTAACTTTTTTTATTTTAGGTTTTTGAGGATTTTGAAAATGTTTAGCGGGGTTCCCCCATTTTAATTCGGATGTAACTTTTCGAGTAGATGATTTTTCATATAAAAAACTTTTTCATCCGAGTTAGTATGCAAAAGTTATGCCCATTTTTACAAATTTTCATCCGAGTTAGTATATGAAAAAGTTTGCATACTAACTCGGATGAAAAAGTTTTTCATATGAAAAATCATCTACTCGAAAAGTTACATCCAAATTTAACGGGGGGGGGGGGGGGAACCCCGTTAAACATTTTTAAAATCCTCAAAAACCCAATAGAAAAAAGTTACGGGGCTTTTAAGATCTAGAGTGGAAAAAATTGAAAAATATTCAAACAGTGGGCAAACTGTGGTCAAACAATGGTCAAACTAATTATTCTAGAATATTAGTGTTACTAAATAATTATTTTAGTTATTTCAATTTTGGTCAAATCTGGTCAAACTTTGGTCAAACTATGGTCAAACTGTGGTCAAACAATGGTCAAACTAATTATTCAAGAAATATTAGTGTTACTAAATAATTATTGTTTTTTAAAACAATAGTTTCAAACTCAAACAGTGAAATGTGTCACTTCATGCTCAAGCAAAATTCCTGAAGGTTAATAGGATTGCCATCTTACTATTGTCAGGAAAACAACAAGTGCAGACTTGGAGCGAGGGAGAATAGAACCCGGAAGTTAAGCGTGCTCGGGCT
This sequence comes from Triticum monococcum, assembly GCA_034509565.1. Classification (NCBI taxonomy): domain Eukaryota; kingdom Viridiplantae; phylum Streptophyta; class Magnoliopsida; order Poales; family Poaceae; genus Triticum; species Triticum monococcum. The sequence goes on from CM067847.1 coordinate 708,292,007, forward strand.
GGAGTAGTGAGAGGGATGGGTGACCGGTCGGGAAGTTAGATGATTTGGAATGAGTGATCCACACTTGAGCAGTTAAGAGAGGTGATTACAGACTAAATCATCAAATAATTCAGAAAAATTAAAAATAAAAAAACAAATTTTTTTCCAAAATTTTAAAAAAAAAACTTTAGTATCGGTTGGGCTGATAGGATGGGCACCGACTTCCAAAAGGTGTCGGGTCACTGTGAGGCACTAGTAGAAAAAGGGCCTTCAGTCCCGATTCATAAGGGCCTTTAGTCCCGGTTCTGGAACCGGGACTAAATGGTCGGTACTAATGCCTCTCCCTTTAGTCCTGGTTCAATCGAGAACCGGGACTAAAGGGCGCGGCCACGTGGAGCTCCACCTTTAGTCCCTGTTGGTAACACCAACCGTGACTAAAGGAAATTTTATGATTTTTTTTGAAAAAAAAATTAGTTTATTTTGAATTTTTTTTTATTTTCAAATTTCTGAATTATTTTAACCTCTAGTGTGTAATCACCACCCCTCATCACTTCTCAATTTATCCTCTAATCACCCCTCATCATTCCAAATCATCTAACTTCCCGAACGGTCACCCATCCTCCCACTCCCCCAGCCTAAGCACGCTTAACTTCCGGGTTCCATTCTCCCTCGCTCCAAGTCTGCACTTGTTGTTTTCCTGACAATACTAAGATGTCAATCCTATTAACCTTCAGGAATTTTGCTTGAGCATGAAGTGACACATTTCATAGTTTTATTTTGAAACTATTGTTTTAATAAACAATAATTATTTAGTAACACTAATATTTCTTGAATAATTAGTTTGACCCTTGTTTGACCATAGTTTGACCACAGTTTGACCAGATTTGACCCAAATTGAAATAACTAAAATAATTATTTAGTAACACTAATATTCTAGAATAATTAGTTTGACCATTGTTTGACCACAGTTTGCCCACTGTTTGAATTTTTTCGATTTTTTTCACTCCAGATCTCAAAAGCCCCGTAACTTTTTTCTTTTAGGTTTTTGAGGATTTTGAAAATGTTTAACAGGGTTCCCCCATTTTAATTCGGATGTAACTTTTCGAGTAGATGATTTTTCATATAAAAAACTTTTTCATCCGAGTTAGTATGCAAAAGTTATGCCCATTTTTACAAATTTTCATCCGAGTTAGCATATGAAAAAGTTTGCATACTAACTCGGATGAAAAAGTTTTTCATATGAAATATCATCTACTCGAAAAGTTACATCCAAATTTAACAGGGGGAACCTCGTTAAACATTTTTAAAATCCTCAAAAACCCAATAGAAAAAAAGTTACGGGGCTTTTAAGATCTAGAGTGGAAAAAATTGAAAAATATTCAAACAGTGGGCAAACTATGGTCAAACAATGGTCAAACTAATTATTCTAGAATGTTAGTGTTACTAAATAATTATTTTAGTTATTTCAATTTTGGTCAAATCTAGTCAAACTTTGGTCAAACTGTGGTCAAACAATGGTCAAACTAATTATTCAAGAAATATTAGTGTTACTAAATAATTATTGTTTTTTAAAACAATAGTTTCAAACTCAAACAGTGAAATGTGTCACTTCATGCTCAAGCAAAATTCCTAAAGGTTAATAGGATTGACATCTTACTATTGTCAGGAAAACAACAAGTGCAGACTTGGAGCGAGGGAGAATAGAACCCGGAAGTTAAGCGTGCTCGGGCTGGAGTAGTGAGAGGGATGGGTGACCGGTCGGGAAGTTAGATGATTTGGAATGAGTGATCCACACTTGAGCATTTAAGAGAGGTGATTACAGACTAAATCATCAAATAATTCAGAAAAATTAAAAATAAAAAAACAAATTTTTTTCCAAAATTTCAAAAAAAAAATCAAAAAAAAACCTTTAGTACCGGTTGGGCTGATAGGATGGGCACCGACTTCCAAAAGGTGTCGGGTCACTGTGAGGCACTAGTAGAAAAAGGGCCTTCAGTCCCGGTTCATAAGGGCCTTTAGTCCCGGTTCTGGAACCGGGACTAAATGGTCGGTAATAATGCCTCTCCCTTTAGTCCTGGTTCTATCCAGAACCGGGACTAAAGGGCGCGGCCACGTGGAGCTCCACCTTTAGTCCCGGTTGGTAACACCAACCGGGACTAAAGGAAATTTTATGATTTTTTTTCAAAAAAAATAGTTTTTTTTGAATTTTTTTTATTTTCAAATTTCTGAATTATTTTAACCTCTAGTCTGTAATCACCACCCCTCATCACTTCTCAATTTATCCTCTAATCACCCCTCATCATTCCAAATCATCTAACTTCTTGAACGGTCACCCATCCTCCCACTCCCCCAGCCTAAGCACGCTTAACTTCCGAGTTCTATTCTCCCTCGCTCCAAGTCTGCACTTGTTGTTTTCTTGACAATACTAAGATGTCAATCCTATTAACCTTCAGGAATTTTGCTTGAGCATGAAGTGACACATTTCATAGTTTTATTTTGAAACTATTGTTTTAATAAACAATAATTATTTAGTAACACTAATATTTCTTGAATAATTAGTTCGACCCTTGTTTCACCACAGTTTGACCAGATTTGACCCAAATTGAAATAACTGAAATAATTATTTAGTAACACTAATATTCTAGAATAATTATTTTGACCATTGTTTGACCACAGTTTGCCCACTGTTTGAATTTTTTCGATTTTTTTCACTCTAGATCTTAAAAGCCCCGTAACTTTTTTTCTATTAGGTTTTTGAGGATTTTGAAAATGTTTAACGGGGTTCCCCCATTTTAATTCGGATGTAACTTTTCGAGTAGATGATTTTTCATATAAAAAACTTTTTCATCCGAGTTAGTATGCAAAAGTTATGCCCATTTTTACAAATTTTCATCCGAGTTAGTATATGAAAAAGTTTGCATACTAACTCGGATGAAAAAGTTTTTCATATGAAAAATCATCTACTCGAAAAGTTACATCCAAATTTAACGGGGGGGGGGGAACCCCGTTAAACATTTTTAAAATCCTCAAAAACCCAATAGAAAAAAGTTACGGGGCTTTTAAGATCTAGAGTGGAAAAAATTGAAAAATATTCAAACAGTGGGCAAACTGTGGTCAAACAATGGTCAAACTAATTATTCTAGAATATTAGTGTTACTAAATAATTATTTTAGTTATTTCAATTTTGGTCAAATCTGGTCAAACTTTGGTCAAACTATGGTCAAACTGTGGTCAAACAATGGTCAAACTAATTATTCAAGAAATATTAGTGTTACTAAATAATTATTGTTTTTTAAAACAATAGTTTCAAACTCAAACAGTGAAATATGTCACTTCATGCTCAAGCAAAATTCCTGAAGGTTAATAGGATTGCCATCTTACTATTGTCAGGAAAACAACAAGTGCAGACTTGGAGCGAGGGAGAATAGAACCCGGAAGTTAAGCGTGCTCGGGCTGGAGTAGTGAGAGGGATGGGTGACCGGTCGGGAAGTTAGATGATTTGGAATGAGTGATCCACACTTGAGCAGTTAAGAGAGGTGATTACAGACTAAATCATCAAATAATTCAGAAAAATTAAAAATAAAAAAACAAATTTTTTTCCAAAATTTTAAAAAAAAAACTTTAGTATCGGTTGGGCTGATAGGATGGGCACCGACTTCCAAAAGGTGTCGGGTCACTGTGAGGCACTAGTAGAAAAAGGGCCTTCAGTCCCGATTCATAAGGGCCTTTAGTCCCGGTTCTGGAACCGGGACTAAATGGTCGGTACTAATGCCTCTCCCTTTAGTCCTGGTTCAATCGAGAACCGGGACTAAAGGGCGCGGCCACGTGGAGCTCCACCTTTAGTCCCTGTTGGTAACACCAACCGTGACTAAAGGAAATTTTATGATTTTTTTTGAAAAAAAAATTAGTTTATTTTGAATTTTTTTTTATTTTCAAATTTCTGAATTATTTTAACCTCTAGTGTGTAATCACCACCCCTCATCACTTCTCAATTTATCCTCTAATCACCCCTCATCATTCCAAATCATCTAACTTCCCGAACGGTCACCCATCCTCCCACTCCCCCAGCCTAAGCACGCTTAACTTCCGGGTTCCATTCTCCCTCGCTCCAAGTCTGCACTTGTTGTTTTCCTGACAATACTAAGATGTCAATCCTATTAACCTTCAGGAATTTTGCTTGAGCATGAAGTGACACATTTCATAGTTTTATTTTGAAACTATTGTTTTAATAAACAATAATTATTTAGTAACACTAATATTTCTTGAATAATTAGTTTGACCCTTGTTTGACCATAGTTTGACCACAGTTTGACCAGATTTGACCCAAATTGAAATAACTAAAATAATTATTTAGTAACACTAATATTCTAGAATAATTAGTTTGACCATTGTTTGACCACAGTTTGCCCACTGTTTGAATTTTTTCGATTTTTTTCACTCCAGATCTCAAAAGCCCCGTAACTTTTTTCTTTTAGGTTTTTGAGGATTTTGAAAATGTTTAACAGGGTTCCCCCATTTTAATTCGGATGTAACTTTTCGAGTAGATGATTTTTCATATAAAAAACTTTTTCATCCGAGTTAGTATGCAAAAGTTATGCCCATTTTTACAAATTTTCATCCGAGTTAGCATATGAAAAAGTTTGCATACTAACTCGGATGAAAAAGTTTTTCATATGAAATATCATCTACTCGAAAAGTTACATCCAAATTTAACAGGGGGAACCTCGTTAAACATTTTTAAAATCCTCAAAAACCCAATAGAAAAAAAGTTACGGGGCTTTTAAGATCTAGAGTGGAAAAAATTGAAAAATATTCAAACAGTGGGCAAACTATGGTCAAACAATGGTCAAACTAATTATTCTAGAATGTTAGTGTTACTAAATAATTATTTTAGTTATTTCAATTTTGGTCAAATCTAGTCAAACTTTGGTCAAACTGTGGTCAAACAATGGTCAAACTAATTATTCAAGAAATATTAGTGTTACTAAATAATTATTGTTTTTTAAAACAATAGTTTCAAACTCAAACAGTGAAATGTGTCACTTCATGCTCAAGCAAAATTCCTAAAGGTTAATAGGATTGACATCTTACTATTGTCAGGAAAACAACAAGTGCAGACTTGGAGCGAGGGAGAATAGAACCCGGAAGTTAAGCGTGCTCGGGCTGGAGTAGTGAGAGGGATGGGTGACCGGTCGGGAAGTTAGATGATTTGGAATGAGTGATCCACACTTGAGCATTTAAGAGAGGTGATTACAGACTAAATCATCAAATAATTCAGAAAAATTAAAAATAAAAAAACAAATTTTTTTCCAAAATTTCAAAAAAAAAATCAAAAAAAAACCTTTAGTACCGGTTGGGCTGATAGGATGGGCACCGACTTCCAAAAGGTGTCGGGTCACTGTGAGGCACTAGTAGAAAAAGGGCCTTCAGTCCCGGTTCATAAGGGCCTTTAGTCCCGGTTCTGGAACCGGGACTAAATGGTCGGTAATAATGCCTCTCCCTTTAGTCCTGGTTCTATCCAGAACCGGGACTAAAGGGCGCGGCCACGTGGAGCTCCACCTTTAGTCCCGGTTGGTAACACCAACCGGGACTAAAGGAAATTTTATGATTTTTTTTCAAAAAAAATAGTTTTTTTTGAATTTTTTTTATTTTCAAATTTCTGAATTATTTTAACCTCTAGTCTGTAATCACCACCCCTCATCACTTCTCAATTTATCCTCTAATCACCCCTCATCATTCCAAATCATCTAACTTCTTGAACGGTCACCCATCCTCCCACTCCCCCAGCCTAAGCACGCTTAACTTCCGAGTTCTATTCTCCCTCGCTCCAAGTCTGCACTTGTTGTTTTCTTGACAATACTAAGATGTCAATCCTATTAACCTTCAGGAATTTTGCTTGAGCATGAAGTGACACATTTCATAGTTTTATTTTGAAACTATTGTTTTAATAAACAATAATTATTTAGTAACACTAATATTTCTTGAATAATTAGTTCGACCCTTGTTTCACCACAGTTTGACCAGATTTGACCCAAATTGAAATAACTGAAATAATTATTTAGTAACACTAATATTCTAGAATAATTATTTTGACCATTGTTTGACCACAGTTTGCCCACTGTTTGAATTTTTTCGATTTTTTTCACTCTAGATCTTAAAAGCCCCGTAACTTTTTTTCTATTAGGTTTTTGAGGATTTTGAAAATGTTTAACGGGGTTCCCCCATTTTAATTCGGATGTAACTTTTCGAGTAGATGATTTTTCATATAAAAAACTTTTTCATCCGAGTTAGTATGCAAAAGTTATGCCCATTTTTACAAATTTTCATCCGAGTTAGTATATGAAAAAGTTTGCATACTAACTCGGATGAAAAAGTTTTTCATATGAAAAATCATCTACTCGAAAAGTTACATCCAAATTTAACGGGGGGGGGGGAACCCCGTTAAACATTTTTAAAATCCTCAAAAACCCAATAGAAAAAAGTTACGGGGCTTTTAAGATCTAGAGTGGAAAAAATTGAAAAATATTCAAACAGTGGGCAAACTGTGGTCAAACAATGGTCAAACTAATTATTCTAGAATATTAGTGTTACTAAATAATTATTTTAGTTATTTCAATTTTGGTCAAATCTGGTCAAACTTTGGTCAAACTATGGTCAAACTGTGGTCAAACAATGGTCAAACTAATTATTCAAGAAATATTAGTGTTACTAAATAATTATTGTTTTTAAAACAATAGTTTCAAACTCAAACAGTGAAATATGTCACTTCATGCTCAAGCAAAATTCCTGAAGGTTAATAGGATTGCCATCTTACTATTGTCAGGAAAACAACAAGTGCAGACTTGGAGCGAGGGAGAATAGAACCCGGAAGTTAAGCGTGCTCGGGCTGGAGTAGTGAGAGGGATGGGTGACCGGTCGGGAAGTTAGATGATTTGGAATGAGTGATCCACACTTGAGCAGTTAAGAGAGGTGATTACAGACTAAATCATCAAATAATTCAGAAAAATTAAAAATAAAAAAAAAACAAATTTTTTTTCCCAAAATTTCCAAAAAAAATCAAAAAAAAACCTTTAGTACCGGTTGGGCTGATAGGATGGGCACCGACTTCCAAAAGGTGTCGGGTCACTATGAGGCACTAGTAGAAAAAGGGCCATCAGTCCCGGTTCATAAGGGCCTTTAGTCCCGGTTCTGGAACCGGGACTAAATGGTCGGTACTAATGCCTCTCCCTTTAGTCCCGGTTCAATCCAGAACCGGCACTAAAGGGCGCGGCCACGTGGAGCTCCACCTTTAGTCCCGGTTGGTAACACCAACCGGGACTAAAGGAAATTTTATGATTTTTTTGAAAAAAAAATTTAGTTTTTTTTGATTTTTTTTTTATTTTCAAATTTCTGAATTATTTTAACCTCTAGTCTGTAATCACCACCCCTCATCACTTCTCAATTTATCCTCTAATCACCCCTCATCATTCCAAATCATCTAACTTCCTGAACGGTCACCCATCCTCCCACTCCCCCAGCCTAAGCACGCTTAACTTCCGGGTTCTATTCTCGCTCGCTCCAAGTCTGCACTTGTTGTTTTCCTGACAATACTAAGATGTCAATCCTATTAACCTTCAGGAATTTTGCTTGAGCATGAAGTGACACATTTCATAGTTTTATTTTGAAACTATTGTTTTAAAAAACAATAATTATTTAGTAACACTAATATTTCTTGAATAATTAGTTTGACCCTTGTTTGACCACAGTTTGACCACAGTTTGACCAGATTTGACCCAAATTGAAATAACTGAAATAATTATTTAGTAACACTAATATTCTAGAATAATTAGTTTGACCATTGTTTGACCACAGTTTGCCCACTGTTTGAATTTTTCCGATTTTTTTCACTATAGATCTTAAAAGCCCCGTAACTTTTTTTCTATTAGGTTTTTGAGGATTTTGAAAATCTTTAACGGGGTTCCCCCATTTTAATTCGGATGTAACTTTTCGAGTCGATGATTTTTCATATAAAAAACTTTTTCATCCGAGTTAGTATGCAAAAGTTATGCCCATTTTTACAAATTTTCATCCGAGTTAGTATATGAAAAAGTTTGCATACTAACTCGGATGAAAAAGTTTTTCATATGAAAAATCATCTACTCGAAAAGTTACATCCAAATTTAACGGGGGGGGGGGGGGGGGGAACCCCGTTAAACATTTTTAAAATCCTCAAAAACCCAATAGAAAAAAGTTACGGGGCTTTTAAGATCTAGAGTGGAAAAAATTGAAAAATATTCAAACAGTGGGCAAACTGTGGTCAAACAATGGTCAAACTAATTATTCTAGAATATTAGTGTTACTAAATAATTATTTTAGTTATTTCAATTTTGGTCAAATCTGGTCAAACTTTGGTCAAACTATGGTCAAACTGTGGTCAAACAATGGTCAAACTAATTATTCAAGAAATATTAGTGTTACTAAATAATTATTGTTTTTTAAAACAATAGTTTCAAACTCAAACAGTGAAATATGTCACTTCATGCTCAAGCAAAATTCCTGAAGGTTAATAGGATTGCCATCTTACTATTGTCAGGAAAACAACAAGTGCAGACTTGGAGCGAGGGAGAATAGAACCCGGAAGTTAAGCGTGCTCGGGCTGGAGTAGTGAGAGGGATGGGTGACCGGTCGGGAAGTTAGATGATTTGGAATGAGTGATCCACAGTTGAGCAGTTAAGAGAGGTGATTACAGACTAAATCATCAAATAATTCAGAAAAATTAAAAATAAAAAAAAACAAATTTTTTTTCCCAAAATTTCCAAAAAAAATCAAAAAAAAACCTTTAGTACCGGTTGGGCTGATAGGATGGGCACCGACTTCCAAAAGGTGTCGGGTCACTATGAGGCACTAGTAGAAAAAGGGCCATCAGTCCCGGTTCATAAGGGCCTTTAGTCCCGGTTCTGGAACCGGGACTAAATGGTCGGTACTAATGCCTCTCCCTTTAGTCCCGGTTCAATCCAGAACCGGCACTAAAGGGCGCGGCCACGTGGAGCTCCACCTTTAGTCCCTGTTGGTAACACCAACCGGGACTAAAGGAAATTTTATGATTTTTTTTGAAAAAAAAATTAGTTTATTTTGAATTTTTTTTATTTTCAAATTTCTGAATTATTTTAACCTCTAGTGTGTAATCACCACCCCTCATCACTTCTCAATTTATCCTCTAATCACCCTTCATCATTCCAAATCATCTAACTTCCTGAACGGTCACCCATCCTCTCACTAACCCAGCCTAAGCACGCTTAACTTCCGGGTTCTATTCTCGCTCGCTCCAAGTCTGCACTTGTTGTTTTCCTGACAATACTAAGATGTCAATCCTATTAACCTTCAGGAATTTTGCTTGAGCATGAAGTGACACATTTCATAGTTTTATTTTGAAACTATTGTTTTAAATAACAATAATTATTTAGTAACACTAATATTTCTTGAATAATTAGTTTGACCCTTGTTTGACCATAGTTTGACCACAGTTTGACCAGATTTGACCCAAATTGAAATAACTGAAATAATTATTTAGTAACACTAATATTCTAGAATAATTAGTTTGACCATTGTTTGACCACAGTTTGCCCACTGTTTGAATTTTTTCGATTTTTTTCACTCCAGATCTCAAAAGCCCCGTAACTTTTTTCTTTTAGGTTTTTGAGGATTTTGAAAATGTTTAACAGGGTTCCCCCATTTTAATTCGGATGTAACTTTTCGAGTAGATGATTTTTCATATAAAAAACTTTTTCATCCGAGTTAGTATGCAAAAGTTATGCCCATTTTTACAAATTTTCATCCGAGTTAGCATATGAAAAAGTTTGCATACTAACTCGGATGAAAAAGTTTTTCATATGAAATATCATCTACTCGAAAAGTTACATCCAAATTTAACAGGGGGAACCTCGTTAAACATTTTTAAAATCCTCAAAAACCCAATAGAAAAAAAGTTACGGGGCTTTTAAGATCTAGAGTGGAAAAAATTGAAAAATATTCAAACAGTGGGCAAACTATGGTCAAACAATGGTCAAACTAATTATTCTAGAATGTTAGTGTTACTAAATAATTATTTTAGTTATTTCAATTTTGGTCAAATCTAGTCAAACTTTGGTCAAACTGTGGTCAAACAATGGTCAAACTAATTATTCAAGAAATATTAGTGTTACTAAATAATTATTGTTTTTTAAAACAATAGTTTCAAACTCAAACAGTGAAATGTGTCACTTCATGCTCAAGCAAAATTCCTAAAGGTTAATAGGATTGACATCTTACTATTGTCAGGAAAACAACAAGTGCAGACTTGGAGCGAGGGAGAATAGAACCCGGAAGTTAAGCGTGCTCGGGCTGGAGTAGTGAGAGGGATGGGTGACCGGTCGGGAAGTTAGATGATTTGGAATGAGTGATCCACACTTGAGCATTTAAGAGAGGTGATTACAGACTAAATCATCAAATAATTCAGAAAAATTAAAAATAAAAAAACAAATTTTTTTCCAAAATTTCAAAAAAAAAATCAAAAAAAAACCTTTAGTACCGGTTGGGCTGATAGGATGGGCACCGACTTCCAAAAGGTGTCGGGTCACTGTGAGGCACTAGTAGAAAAAGGGCCTTCAGTCCCGGTTCATAAGGGCCTTTAGTCCCGGTTCTGGAACCGGGACTAAATGGTCGGTAATAATGCCTCTCCCTTTAGTCCTGGTTCTATCCAGAACCGGGACTAAAGGGCGCGGCCACGTGGAGCTCCACCTTTAGTCCCGGTTGGTAACACCAACCGGGACTAAAGGAAATTTTATGATTTTTTTTCAAAAAAAATAGTTTTTTTTGAATTTTTTTTATTTTCAAATTTCTGAATTATTTTAACCTCTAGTCTGTAATCACCACCCCTCATCACTTCTCAATTTATCCTCTAATCACCCCTCATCATTCCAAATCATCTAACTTCTTGAACGGTCACCCATCCTCCCACTCCCCCAGCCTAAGCACGCTTAACTTCCGAGTTCTATTCTCCCTCGCTCCAAGTCTGCACTTGTTGTTTTCTTGACAATACTAAGATGTCAATCCTATTAACCTTCAGGAATTTTGCTTGAGCATGAAGTGACACATTTCATAGTTTTATTTTGAAACTATTGTTTTAATAAACAATAATTATTTAGTAACACTAATATTTCTTGAATAATTAGTTCGACCCTTGTTTCACCACAGTTTGACCAGATTTGACCCAAATTGAAATAACTGAAATAATTATTTAGTAACACTAATATTCTAGAATAATTATTTTGACCATTGTTTGACCACAGTTTGCCCACTGTTTGAATTTTTTCGATTTTTTTCACTCTAGATCTTAAAAGCCCCGTAACTTTTTTTCTATTAGGTTTTTGAGGATTTTGAAAATGTTTAACGGGGTTCCCCCATTTTAATTCGGATGTAACTTTTCGAGTAGATGATTTTTCATATAAAAAACTTTTTCATCCGAGTTAGTATGCAAAAGTTATGCCCATTTTTACAAATTTTCATCCGAGTTAGTATATGAAAAAGTTTGCATACTAACTCGGATGAAAAAGTTTTTCATATGAAAAATCATCTACTCGAAAAGTTACATCCAAATTTAACGGGGGGGGGGGGGGGGGGGGGAACCCCGTTAAACATTTTTAAAATCCTCAAAAACCCAATAGAAAAAAGTTACGGGGCTTTTAAGATCTAGAGTGGAAAAAATTGAAAAATATTCAAACAGTGGGCAAACTGTGGTCAAACAATGGTCAAACTAATTATTCTAGAATATTAGTGTTACTAAATAATTATTTTAGTTATTTCAATTTTGGTCAAATCTGGTCAAACTTTGGTCAAACTATGGTCAAACTGTGGTCAAACAATGGTCAAACTAATTATTCAAGAAATATTAGTGTTACTAAATAATTATTGTTTTTTAAAACAATAGTTTCAAACTCAAACAGTGAAATATGTCACTTCATGCTCAAGCAAAATTCCTGAAGGTTAATAGGATTGCCATCTTACTATTGTCAGGAAAACAACAAGTGCAGACTTGGAGCGAGGGAGAATAGAACCCGGAAGTTAAGCGTGCTCGGGCTGGAGTAGTGAGAGGGATGGGTGACCGGTCGGGAAGTTAGATGATTTGGAATGAGTGATCCACAGTTGAGCAGTTAAGAGAGGTGATTACAGACTAAATCATCAAATAATTCAGAAAAATTAAAAATAAAAAAAAAACAAATTTTTTTTTCCCAAAATTTCCAAAAAAAATCAAAAAAAAACCTTTAGTACCGGTTGGGCTGATAGGATGGGCACCGACTTCCAAAAGGTGTCGGGTCACTATGAGGCACTAGTAGAAAAAGGGCCATCAGTCCCGGTTCATAAGGGCCTTTAGTCCCGGTTCTGGAACCGGGACTAAATGGTCGGTACTAATGCCTCTCCCTTTAGTCCCGGTTCAATCCAGAACCGGCACTAAAGGGCGCGGCCACGTGGAGCTCCACCTTTAGTCCCGGTTGGTAACACCAACCGGGACTAAAGGAAATTTTATGATTTTTTTGAAAAAAAAATTTAGTTTTTTTTGATTTTTTTTTTATTTTCAAATTTCTGAATTATTTTAACCTCTAGTCTGTAATCACCACCCCTCATCACTTCTCAATTTATCCTCTAATCACCCCTCATCATTCCAAATCATCTAACTTCCTGAACGGTCACCCATCCTCCCACTCCCCCAGCCTAAGCACGCTTAACTTCCGGGTTCTATTCTCGCTCGCTCCAAGTCTGCACTTGTTGTTTTCCTGACAATACTAAGATGTCAATCCTATTAACCTTCAGGAATTTTGCTTGAGCATGAAGTGACACATTTCATAGTTTTATTTTGAAACTATTGTTTTAAAAAACAATAATTATTTAGTAACACTAATATTTCTTGAATAATTAGTTTGACCCTTGTTTGACCACAGTTTGACCACAGTTTGACCAGATTTGACCCAAATTGAAATAACTGAAATAATTATTTAGTAACACTAATATTCTAGAATAATTAGTTTGACCATTGTTTGACCACAGTTTGCCCACTGTTTGAATTTTTCCGATTTTTTTCACTATAGATCTTAAAAGCCCCGTAACTTTTTTTCTATTAGGTTTTTGAGGATTTTGAAAATCTTTAACGGGGTTCCCCCATTTTAATTCGGATGTAACTTTTCGAGTCGATGATTTTTCATATAAAAAACTTTTTCATCCGAGTTAGTATGCAAAAGTTATGCCCATTTTTACAAATTTTCATCCGAGTTAGTATATGAAAAAGTTTGCATACTAACTCGGATGAAAAAGTTTTTCATATGAAAAATCATCTACTCGAAAAGTTACATCCAAATTTAACGGGGGGGGGGGGGGGAACCCCGTTAAACATTTTTAAAATCCTCAAAAACCCAATAGAAAAAAGTTACGGGGCTTTTAAGATCTAGAGTGGAAAAAATTGAAAAATATTCAAACAGTGGGCAAACTGTGGTCAAACAATGGTCAAACTAATTATTCTAGAATATTAGTGTTACTAAATAATTATTTTAGTTATTTCAATTTTGGTCAAATCTGGTCAAACTTTGGTCAAACTATGGTCAAACTGTGGTCAAACAATGGTCAAACTAATTATTCAAGAAATATTAGTGTTACTAAATAATTATTGTTTTTTAAAACAATAGTTTCAAACTCAAACAGTGAAATATGTCACTTCATGCTCAAGCAAAATTCCTGAAGGTTAATAGGATTGCCATCTTACTATTGTCAGGAAAACAACAAGTGCAGACTTGGAGCGAGGGAGAATAGAACCCGGAAGTTAAGCGTGCTCGGGCTGGAGTAGTGAGAGGGATGGGTGACCGGTCGGGAAGTTAGATGATTTGGAATGAGTGATCCACACTTGAGCAGTTAAGAGAGGTGATTACAGACTAAATCATCAAATAATTCAGAAAAATTAAAAATAAAAAAACAAATTTTTTTCCAAAATTTCAAAAAAAAACTTTAGTATCGGTTGGGCTGATAGGATGGGCACCGACTTCCAAAAGGTGTCGGGTCACTGTGAGGCACTAGTAGAAAAAGGGCCTTCAGTCCCGATTCATAAGGGCCTTTAGTCCCGGTTCTGGAACCGGGACTAAATGGTCGGTACTAATGCCTCTCCCTTTAGTCCTGGTTCAATCCAGAACCGGGACTAAAGGGCGCGGCCACGTGGAGCTCCACCTTTAGTCCCTGTTGGTAACACCAACCGGGACTAAAGGAAATTTTATGATTTTTTTTGAAAAAAAAATTAGTTTATTTTGAATTTTTTTTATTTTCAAATTTCTGAATTATTTTAACCTCTAGTGTGTAATCACCACCCCTCATCACTTCTCAATTTATCCTCTAATCACCCTTCATCATTCCAAATCATCTAACTTCCTGAACGGTCACCCATCCTCTCACTAACCCAGCCTAAGCACGCTTAACTTCCGGGTTCTATTCTCGCTCGCTCCAAGTCTGCACTTGTTGTTTTCCTGACAATACTAAGATGTCAATCCTATTAACCTTCAGGAATTTTGCTTGAGCATGAAGTGACACATTTCATAGTTTTATTTTGAAACTATTGTTTTAAATAACAATAATTATTTAGTAACACTAATATTTCTTGAATAATTAGTTTGACCCTTGTTTGACCATAGTTTGACCACAGTTTGACCAGATTTGACCCAAATTGAAATAACTGAAATAATTATTTAGTAACACTAATATTCTAGAATAATTAGTTTGACCATTGTTTGACCACAGTTTGCCCACTGTTTGAATTTTTTCGATTTTTTTCACTCCAGATCTCAAAAGCCCCGTAACTTTTTTCTTTTAGGTTTTTGAGGATTTTGAAAATGTTTAACAGGGTTCCCCCATTTTAATTCGGATGTAACTTTTCGAGTAGATGATTTTTCATATAAAAAACTTTTTCATCCGAGTTAGTATGCAAAAGTTATGCCCATTTTTACAAATTTTCATCCGAGTTAGCATATGAAAAAGTTTGCATACTAACTCGGATGAAAAAGTTTTTCATATGAAATATCATCTACTCGAAAAGTTACATCCAAATTTAACAGGGGGAACCTCGTTAAACATTTTTAAAATCCTCAAAAACCCAATAGAAAAAAAGTTACGGGGCTTTTAAGATCTAGAGTGGAAAAAATTGAAAAATATTCAAACAGTGGGCAAACTATGGTCAAACAATGGTCAAACTAATTATTCTAGAATGTTAGTGTTACTAAATAATTATTTTAGTTATTTCAATTTTGGTCAAATCTAGTCAAACTTTGGTCAAACTGTGGTCAAACAATGGTCAAACTAATTATTCAAGAAATATTAGTGTTACTAAATAATTATTGTTTTTTAAAACAATAGTTTCAAACTCAAACAGTGAAATGTGTCACTTCATGCTCAAGCAAAATTCCTAAAGGTTAATAGGATTGACATCTTACTATTGTCAGGAAAACAACAAGTGCAGACTTGGAGCGAGGGAGAATAGAACCCGGAAGTTAAGCGTGCTCGGGCTGGAGTAGTGAGAGGGATGGGTGACCGGTCGGGAAGTTAGATGATTTGGAATGAGTGATCCACACTTGAGCATTTAAGAGAGGTGATTACAGACTAAATCATCAAATAATTCAGAAAAATTAAAAATAAAAAAACAAATTTTTTTCCAAAATTTCAAAAAAAAAATCAAAAAAAAACCTTTAGTACCGGTTGGGCTGATAGGATGGGCACCGACTTCCAAAAGGTGTCGGGTCACTGTGAGGCACTAGTAGAAAAAGGGCCTTCAGTCCCGGTTCATAAGGGCCTTTAGTCCCGGTTCTGGAACCGGGACTAAATGGTCGGTAATAATGCCTCTCCCTTTAGTCCTGGTTCTATCCAGAACCGGGACTAAAGGGCGCGGCCACGTGGAGCTCCACCTTTAGTCCCGGTTGGTAACACCAACCGGGACTAAAGGAAATTTTATGATTTTTTTTCAAAAAAAATAGTTTTTTTTGAATTTTTTTTATTTTCAAATTTCTGAATTATTTTAACCTCTAGTCTGTAATCACCACCCCTCATCACTTCTCAATTTATCCTCTAATCACCCCTCATCATTCCAAATCATCTAACTTCTTGAACGGTCACCCATCCTCCCACTCCCCCAGCCTAAGCACGCTTAACTTCCGAGTTCTATTCTCCCTCGCTCCAAGTCTGCACTTGTTGTTTTCTTGACAATACTAAGATGTCAATCCTATTAACCTTCAGGAATTTTGCTTGAGCATGAAGTGACACATTTCATAGTTTTATTTTGAAACTATTGTTTTAATAAACAATAATTATTTAGTAACACTAATATTTCTTGAATAATTAGTTCGACCCTTGTTTCACCACAGTTTGACCAGATTTGACCCAAATTGAAATAACTGAAATAATTATTTAGTAACACTAATATTCTAGAATAATTATTTTGACCATTGTTTGACCACAGTTTGCCCACTGTTTGAATTTTTTCGATTTTTTTCACTCTAGATCTTAAAAGCCCCGTAACTTTTTTTCTATTAGGTTTTTGAGGATTTTGAAAATGTTTAACGGGGTTCCCCCATTTTAATTCGGATGTAACTTTTCGAGTAGATGATTTTTCATATAAAAAACTTTTTCATCCGAGTTAGTATGCAAAAGTTATGCCCATTTTTACAAATTTTCATCCGAGTTAGTATATGAAAAAGTTTGCATACTAACTCGGATGAAAAAGTTTTTCATATGAAAAATCATCTACTCGAAAAGTTACATCCAAATTTAACGGGGGGGGGGGGGAACCCCGTTAAACATTTTTAAAATCCTCAAAAACCCAATAGAAAAAAGTTACGGGGCTTTTAAGATCTAGAGTGGAAAAAATTGAAAAATATTCAAACAGTGGGCAAACTGTGGTCAAACAATGGTCAAACTAATTATTCTAGAATATTAGTGTTACTAAATAATTATTTTAGTTATTTCAATTTTGGTCAAATCTGGTCAAACTTTGGTCAAACTATGGTCAAACTGTGGTCAAACAATGGTCAAACTAATTATTCAAGAAATATTAGTGTTACTAAATAATTATTGTTTTTTAAAACAATAGTTTCAAACTCAAACAGTGAAATATGTCACTTCATGCTCAAGCAAAATTCCTGAAGGTTAATAGGATTGCCATCTTACTATTGTCAGGAAAACAACAAGTGCAGACTTGGAGCGAGGGAGAATAGAACCCGGAAGTTAAGCGTGCTCGGGCTGGAGTAGTGAGAGGGATGGGTGACCGGTCGGGAAGTTAGATGATTTGGAATGAGTGATCCACAGTTGAGCAGTTAAGAGAGGTGATTACAGACTAAATCATCAAATAATTCAGAAAAATTAAAAATAAAAAAAAACAAATTTTTTTTCCCAAAATTTCCAAAAAAAATCAAAAAAAAACCTTTAGTACCGGTTGGGCTGATAGGATGGGCACCGACTTCCAAAAGGTGTCGGGTCACTATGAGGCACTAGTAGAAAAAGGGCCATCAGTCCCGGTTCATAAGGGCCTTTAGTCCCGGTTCTGGAACCGGGACTAAATGGTCGGTACTAATGCCTCTCCCTTTAGTCCCGGTTCAATCCAGAACCGGCACTAAAGGGCGCGGCCACGTGGAGCTCCACCTTTAGTCCCGGTTGGTAACACCAACCGGGACTAAAGGAAATTTTATGATTTTTTTGAAAAAAAAATTTAGTTTTTTTTGATTTTTTTTTTATTTTCAAATTTCTGAATTATTTTAACCTCTAGTCTGTAATCACCACCCCTCATCACTTCTCAATTTATCCTCTAATCACCCCTCATCATTCCAAATCATCTAACTTCCTGAACGGTCACCCATCCTCCCACTCCCCCAGCCTAAGCACGCTTAACTTCCGGGTTCTATTCTCGCTCGCTCCAAGTCTGCACTTGTTGTTTTCCTGACAATACTAAGATGTCAATCCTATTAACCTTCAGGAATTTTGCTTGAGCATGAAGTGACACATTTCATAGTTTTATTTTGAAACTATTGTTTTAAAAAACAATAATTATTTAGTAACACTAATATTTCTTGAATAATTAGTTTGACCCTTCTTTGACCACAGTTTGACCACAGTTTGACCAGATTTGACCCAAATTGAAATAACTGAAATAATTATTTAGTAACACTAATATTCTAGAATAATTAGTTTGACCATTGTTTGACCACAGTTTGCCCACTGTTTGAATTTTTCCGATTTTTTTCACTATAGATCTTAAAAGCCCCGTAACTTTTTTTCTATTAGGTTTTTGAGGATTTTGAAAATCTTTAACGGGGTTCCCCCATTTTAATTCGGATGTAACTTTTCGAGTCGATGATTTTTCATATAAAAAACTTTTTCATCCGAGTTAGTATGCAAAAGTTATGCCCATTTTTACAAATTTTCATCCGAGTTAGTATATGAAAAAGTTTGCATACTAACTCGGATGAAAAAGTTTTTCATATGAAAAATCATCTACTCGAAAAGTTACATCCAAATTTAACGGGGGGGGGGGGGGGAACCCCGTTAAACATTTTTAAAATCCTCAAAAACCCAATAGAAAAAAGTTACGGGGCTTTTAAGATCTAGAGTGGAAAAAATTGAAAAATATTCAAACAGTGGGCAAACTGTGGTCAAACAATGGTCAAACTAATTATTCTAGAATATTAGTGTTACTAAATAATTATTTTAGTTATTTCAATTTTGGTCAAATCTGGTCAAACTTTGGTCAAACTATGGTCAAACTGTGGTCAAACAATGGTCAAACTAATTATTCAAGAAATATTAGTGTTACTAAATAATTATTGTTTTTTAAAACAATAGTTTCAAACTCAAACAGTGAAATATGTCACTTCATGCTCAAGCAAAATTCCTGAAGGTTAATAGGATTGCCATCTTACTATTGTCAGGAAAACAACAAGTGCAGACTTGGAGCGAGGGAGAATAGAACCCGGAAGTTAAGCGTGCTCGGGCTGGAGTAGTGAGAGGGATGGGTGACCGGTCGGGAAGTTAGATGATTTGGAATGAGTGATCCACACTTGAGCAGTTAAGAGAGGTGATTACAGACTAAATCATCAAATAATTCAGAAAAATTAAAAATAAAAAAACAAATTTTTTTCCAAAATTTCAAAAAAAAACTTTAGTATCGGTTGGGCTGATAGGATGGGCACCGACTTCCAAAAGGTGTCGGGTCACTGTGAGGCACTAGTAGAAAAAGGGCCTTCAGTCCCGATTCATAAGGGCCTTTAGTCCCGGTTCTGGAACCGGGACTAAATGGTCGGTACTAATGCCTCTCCCTTTAGTCCTGGTTCAATCCAGAACCGGGACTAAAGGGCGCGGCCACGTGGAGCTCCACCTTTAGTCCCTGTTGGTAACACCAACCGGGACTAAAGGAAATTTTATGATTTTTTTTGAAAAAAAAATTAGTTTATTTTGAATTTTTTTTATTTTCAAATTTCTGAATTATTTTAACCTCTAGTGTGTAATCACCACCCCTCATCACTTCTCAATTTATCCTCTAATCACCCTTCATCATTCCAAATCATCTAACTTCCTGAACGGTCACCCATCCTCTCACTAACCCAGCCTAAGCACGCTTAACTTCCGGGTTCTATTCTCGCTCGCTCCAAGTCTGCACTTGTTGTTTTCCTGACAATACTAAGATGTCAATCCTATTAACCTTCAGGAATTTTGCTTGAGCATGAAGTGACACATTTCATAGTTTTATTTTGAAACTATTGTTTTAAATAACAATAATTATTTAGTAACACTAATATTTCTTGAATAATTAGTTTGACCCTTGTTTGACCATAGTTTGACCACAGTTTGACCAGATTTGACCCAAATTGAAATAACTGAAATAATTATTTAGTAACACTAATATTCTAGAATAATTAGTTTGACCATTGTTTGACCACAGTTTGCCCACTGTTTGAATTTTTTCGATTTTTTTCACTCCAGATCTCAAAAGCCCCGTAACTTTTTTCTTTTAGGTTTTTGAGGATTTTGAAAATGTTTAACAGGGTTCCCCCATTTTAATTCGGATGTAACTTTTCGAGTAGATGATTTTTCATATAAAAAACTTTTTCATCCGAGTTAGTATGCAAAAGTTATGCCCATTTTTACAAATTTTCATCCGAGTTAGCATATGAAAAAGTTTGCATACTAACTCGGATGAAAAAGTTTTTCATATGAAATATCATCTACTCGAAAAGTTACATCCAAATTTAACAGGGGGAACCTCGTTAAACATTTTTAAAATCCTCAAAAACCCAATAGAAAAAAAGTTACGGGGCTTTTAAGATCTAGAGTGGAAAAAATTGAAAAATATTCAAACAGTGGGCAAACTATGGTCAAACAATGGTCAAACTAATTATTCTAGAATGTTAGTGTTACTAAATAATTATTTTAGTTATTTCAATTTTGGTCAAATCTAGTCAAACTTTGGTCAAACTGTGGTCAAACAATGGTCAAACTAATTATTCAAGAAATATTAGTGTTACTAAATAATTATTGTTTTTTAAAACAATAGTTTCAAACTCAAACAGTGAAATGTGTCACTTCATGCTCAAGCAAAATTCCTAAAGGTTAATAGGATTGACATCTTACTATTGTCAGGAAAACAACAAGTGCAGACTTGGAGCGAGGGAGAATAGAACCCGGAAGTTAAGCGTGCTCGGGCTGGAGTAGTGAGAGGGATGGGTGACCGGTCGGGAAGTTAGATGATTTGGAATGAGTGATCCACACTTGAGCATTTAAGAGAGGTGATTACAGACTAAATCATCAAATAATTCAGAAAAATTAAAAATAAAAAAACAAATTTTTTTCCAAAATTTCAAAAAAAAAATCAAAAAAAAACCTTTAGTACCGGTTGGGCTGATAGGATGGGCACCGACTTCCAAAAGGTGTCGGGTCACTGTGAGGCACTAGTAGAAAAAGGGCCTTCAGTCCCGGTTCATAAGGGCCTTTAGTCCCGGTTCTGGAACCGGGACTAAATGGTCGGTAATAATGCCTCTCCCTTTAGTCCTGGTTCTATCCAGAACCGGGACTAAAGGGCGCGGCCACGTGGAGCTCCACCTTTAGTCCCGGTTGGTAACACCAACCGGGACTAAAGGAAATTTTATGATTTTTTTTCAAAAAAAATAGTTTTTTTTGAATTTTTTTTATTTTCAAATTTCTGAATTATTTTAACCTCTAGTCTGTAATCACCACCCCTCATCACTTCTCAATTTATCCTCTAATCACCCCTCATCATTCCAAATCATCTAACTTCTTGAACGGTCACCCATCCTCCCACTCCCCCAGCCTAAGCACGCTTAACTTCCGAGTTCTATTCTCCCTCGCTCCAAGTCTGCACTTGTTGTTTTCTTGACAATACTAAGATGTCAATCCTATTAACCTTCAGGAATTTTGCTTGAGCATGAAGTGACACATTTCATAGTTTTATTTTGAAACTATTGTTTTAATAAACAATAATTATTTAGTAACACTAATATTTCTTGAATAATTAGTTCGACCCTTGTTTCACCACAGTTTGACCAGATTTGACCCAAATTGAAATAACTGAAATAATTATTTAGTAACACTAATATTCTAGAATAATTATTTTGACCATTGTTTGACCACAGTTTGCCCACTGTTTGAATTTTTTCGATTTTTTTCACTCTAGATCTTAAAAGCCCCGTAACTTTTTTTCTATTAGGTTTTTGAGGATTTTGAAAATGTTTAACGGGGTTCCCCCATTTTAATTCGGATGTAACTTTTCGAGTAGATGATTTTTCATATAAAAAACTTTTTCATCCGAGTTAGTATGCAAAAGTTATGCCCATTTTTACAAATTTTCATCCGAGTTAGTATATGAAAAAGTTTGCATACTAACTCGGATGAAAAAGTTTTTCATATGAAAAATCATCTACTCGAAAAGTTACATCCAAATTTAACGGGGGGGGGGAACCCCGTTAAACATTTTTAAAATCCTCAAAAACCCAATAGAAAAAAGTTACGGGGCTTTTAAGATCTAGAGTGGAAAAAATTGAAAAATATTCAAACAGTGGGCAAACTGTGGTCAAACAATGGTCAAACTAATTATTCTAGAATATTAGTGTTACTAAATAATTATTTTAGTTATTTCAATTTTGGTCAAATCTGGTCAAACTTTGGTCAAACTATGGTCAAACTGTGGTCAAACAATGGTCAAACTAATTATTCAAGAAATATTAGTGTTACTAAATAATTATTGTTTTTTAAAACAATAGTTTCAAACTCAAACAGTGAAATATGTCACTTCATGCTCAAGCAAAATTCCTGAAGGTTAATAGGATTGCCATCTTACTATTGTCAGGAAAACAACAAGTGCAGACTTGGAGCGAGGGAGAATAGAACCCGGAAGTTAAGCGTGCTCGGGCTGGAGTAGTGAGAGGGATGGGTGACCGGTCGGGAAGTTAGATGATTTGGAATGAGTGATCCACAGTTGAGCAGTTAAGAGAGGTGATTACAGACTAAATCATCAAATAATTCAGAAAAATTAAAAATAAAAAAAAACAAATTTTTTTTCCCAAAATTTCCAAAAAAAATCAAAAAAAAACCTTTAGTACCGGTTGGGCTGATAGGATGGGCACCGACTTCCAAAAGGTGTCGGGTCACTATGAGGCACTAGTAGAAAAAGGGCCATCAGTCCCGGTTCATAAGGGCCTTTAGTCCCGGTTCTGGAACCGGGACTAAATGGTCGGTACTAATGCCTCTCCCTTTAGTCCCGGTTCAATCCAGAACCGGCACTAAAGGGCGCGGCCACGTGGAGCTCCACCTTTAGTCCCGGTTGGTAACACCAACCGGGACTAAAGGAAATTTTATGATTTTTTTGAAAAAAAAATTTAGTTTTTTTTGATTTTTTTTTTATTTTCAAATTTCTGAATTATTTTAACCTCTAGTCTGTAATCACCACCCCTCATCACTTCTCAATTTATCCTCTAATCACCCCCCATCATTCCAAATCATCTAACTTCCTGAACGGTCACCCATCCTCCCACTCCCCCAGCCTAAGCACGCTTAACTTCCGGGTTCTATTCTCGCTCGCTCCAAGTCTGCACTTGTTGTTTTCCTGACAATACTAAGATGTCAATCCTATTAACCTTCAGGAATTTTGCTTGAGCATGAAGTGACACATTTCATAGTTTTATTTTGAAACTATTGTTTTAAAAAACAATAATTATTTAGTAACACTAATATTTCTTGAATAATTAGTTTGACCCTTGTTTGACCACAGTTTGACCACAGTTTGACCAGATTTGACCCAAATTGAAATAACTGAAATAATTATTTAGTAACACTAATATTCTAGAATAATTAGTTTGACCATTGTTTGACCACAGTTTGCCCACTGTTTGAATTTTTCCGATTTTTTTCACTATAGATCTTAAAAGCCCCGTAACTTTTTTTCTATTAGGTTTTTGAGGATTTTGAAAATCTTTAACGGGGTTCCCCCATTTTAATTCGGATGTAACTTTTCGAGTCGATGATTTTTCATATAAAAAACTTTTTCATCCGAGTTAGTATGCAAAAGTTATGCCCATTTTTACAAATTTTCATCCGAGTTAGTATATGAAAAAGTTTGCATACTAACTCGGATGAAAAAGTTTTTCATATGAAAAATCATCTACTCGAAAAGTTACATCCAAATTTAACGGGGGGGGGGGGGGAACCCCGTTAAACATTTTTAAAATCCTCAAAAACCCAATAGAAAAAAGTTACGGGGCTTTTAAGATCTAGAGTGGAAAAAATTGAAAAATATTCAAACAGTGGGCAAACTGTGGTCAAACAATGGTCAAACTAATTATTCTAGAATATTAGTGTTACTAAATAATTATTTTAGTTATTTCAATTTTGGTCAAATCTGGTCAAACTTTGGTCAAACTATGGTCAAACTGTGGTCAAACAATGGTCAAACTAATTATTCAAGAAATATTAGTGTTACTAAATAATTATTGTTTTTTAAAACAATAGTTTCAAACTCAAACAGTGAAATATGTCACTTCATGCTCAAGCAAAATTCCTGAAGGTTAATAGGATTGCCATCTTACTATTGTCAGGAAAACAACAAGTGCAGACTTGGAGCGAGGGAGAATAGAACCCGGAAGTTAAGCGTGCTCGGGCTGGAGTAGTGAGAGGGATGGGTGACCGGTCGGGAAGTTAGATGATTTGGAATGAGTGATCCACAGTTGAGCAGTTAAGAGAGGTGATTACAGACTAAATCATCAAATAATTCAGAAAAATTAAAAATAAAAAAAAACAAATTTTTTTTCCCAAAATTTCCAAAAAAAATCAAAAAAAAACCTTTAGTACCGGTTGGGCTGATAGGATGGGCACCGACTTCCAAAAGGTGTCGGGTCACTATGAGGCACTAGTAGAAAAAGGGCCATCAGTCCCGGTTCATAAGGGCCTTTAGTCCCGGTTCTGGAACCGGGACTAAATGGTCGGTACTAATGCCTCTCCCTTTAGTCCCGGTTCAATCCAGAACCGGCACTAAAGGGCGCGGCCACGTGGAGCTCCACCTTTAGTCCCGGTTGGTAACACCAACCGGGACTAAAGGAAATTTTATGATTTTTTTGAAAAAAAAAATTAGTTTTTTTTGATTTTTTTTTTATTTTCAAATTTCTGAATTATTTTAACCTCTAGTCTGTAATCACCACCCCTCATCACTTCTCAATTTATCCTCTAATCACCCCTCATCATTCCAAATCATCTAACTTCCTGAACGGTCACCCATCCTCCCACTCCCCCAGCCTAAGCACGCTTAACTTCCGGGTTCTATTCTCGCTCGCTCCAAGTCTGCACTTGTTGTTTTCCTGACAATACTAAGATGTCAATCCTATTAACCTTCAGGAATTTTGCTTGAGCATGAAGTGACACATTTCATAGTTTTATTTTGAAACTATTGTTTTAAAAAACAATAATTATTTAGT
This sequence comes from Triticum monococcum, assembly GCA_034509565.1. Lineage (NCBI taxonomy): Eukaryota > Viridiplantae > Streptophyta > Magnoliopsida > Poales > Poaceae > Triticum > Triticum monococcum. The sequence goes on from CM067847.1 coordinate 708,316,990, forward strand.
AACACTAATATTTCTTGAATAATTAGTTTGACCCTTGTTTGACCACAGTTTGACCACAGTTTGACCAGATTTGACCCAAATTGAAATAACTGAAATAATTATTTAGTAACACTAATATTCTAGAATAATTAGTTTGACCATTGTTTGACCACAGTTTGCCCACTGTTTGAATTTTTCCGATTTTTTTCACTATAGATCTTAAAAGCCCCGTAACTTTTTTTCTATTAGGTTTTTGAGGATTTTGAAAATCTTTAACGGGGTTCCCCCATTTTAATTCGGATGTAACTTTTCGAGTCGATGATTTTTCATATAAAAAACTTTTTCATCCGAGTTAGTATGCAAAAGTTATGCCCATTTTTACAAATTTTCATCCGAGTTAGTATATGAAAAAGTTTGCATACTAACTCGGATGAAAAAGTTTTTTATATGAAAAATCATCTACTCGAAAAGTTACATCCAAATTTAACTGGGGGAACCCCGTTAAACATTTTTAAAATCCTCAAAAACCCAATAGAAAAAAGTTACGGGGCTTTTAAGATCTAGAGTGGAAAAAATTGAAAAATATTCAAACAGTGGGCAAACTGTGGTCAAACAATGGTCAAACCAATTATTCTAGAATATTAGTGTTACTAAATAATTATTTTAGTTATTTTAATTTTGGTCAAATCTGGTCAAACTTTGGTCAAATTTTGGTCAAACTGTGGTTAAACAATGGTCAAACTAATTATTCAAGAAATATTAGTGTTACTAAATAATTATTGTTTTTTAAAACAATAGTTTCAAACTCAAATAGTGAAATGTGTCACTTCATGCTCAAGCAAAATTCCTGAAGGTTAATAGGATTGACATCTTACTATTGTCAGGAAAACAACAAGTGCAGACTTGGAGCGAGGGAGAATAGAACCCGGAAGTAAAGCGTGCTCGGGCTGGAGTAGTGAGAGGGATGGGTGACCGGTCGGGAAGTTAGATGATTTGGAATGAGTGATCCACACTTGAGCAGTTAAGAGAGGTGATTACAGACTAAATCATCAAATAATTCAGAAAAATTAAAAATTAAAAAAAAACAAATTTTTTTCCAAAATTTCAAAAAAAAATCAAAAAAAAAAACCTTTAGTACCGGTTGGGCTGATAGGATGGGCACCGACTTCCAAAAGGTGTCGGGTCACTGTGAGGCACTAGTAGAAAAAGGGCCTTCAGTCCCGGTTCATAAGTGCCTTTAGTCCCGGTTCTGGAACCGGGACTAAATGGTCGGTACTAATGCCTCTCCCTTCAGTCCCGGTTCAATCCAGAACCGGGACTAAAGGGCGCGGCCACGTGGAGCTCCACCTTTAGTCCCGGTTGGTAACACCAACCGGGACTAAAGGAGATTTTATGATTTTTTTGAAAAAAAAAATTAACTTTTTTTGATTTTTTTTATTTTCAAATTTCTGAATTATTTTAACCTCTAGTCTGTAATCACCACCCCTCATCACTTCTCAATTTATCCTCTAATCACCCCTCATCATTCCAAATCATCTAACTTCCCGAACGGTCACCCATCCTCCCACTCCCCCAGCCTAAGCACGCTTAACTTCCGGGTTCTATTCTCGCTCGCTCCAAGTCTGCACTTGTTGTTTTCCTGACAATACTAAGATGTCAATCCTATTAACCTTCAGGAATTTTGCTTGAGCATGAAGTGACACATTTCATAGTTTTATTTTGAAACTATTGTTTTAAAAAACAATAATTATTTAGTAACACTAATATTTCTTGAATATTTAGTTTGACCCTTGTTTGACCACAGTTTGACCACAGTTTGACCAGATTTGACCCAAATTGAAATAACTGAAATAATTATTTAGTAACACTAATATTCTAGAATAATTAGTTTGACCATTGTTTGACCACAGTTTGCCCACTGTTTGAATTTTTCCGATTTTTTTCACTATAGATCTTAAAAGCCCCGTAACTTTTTTTCTATTAGGTTTTTGAGGATTTTGAAAATCTTTAACGGGGTTCCCCCATTTTAATTCGGATGTAACTTTTCGAGTCGATGATTTTTCATATAAAAAACTTTTTCATCCGAGTTAGTATGCAAAAGTTATGCCCATTTTTACAAATTTTCATCCGAGTTAGTATATGAAAAAGTTTGCATACTAACTCGGATGAAAAAGTTTTTTATATGAAAAATCATCTACTCGAAAAGTTACATCCAAATTTAACTGGGGGAACCCCGTTAAACATTTTTAAAATCCTCAAAAACCCAATAGAAAAAAGTTACGGGGCTTTTAAGATCTAGAGTGGAAAAAATTGAAAAATATTCAAACAGTGGGCAAACTGTGGTCAAACAATGGTCAAACTAATTATTCTAGAATATTAGTGTTACTAAATAATTATTTTAGTTATTTCAATTTTGGTCAAATCTGGTCAAACTTTTGTCAAACTATGGTCAAACTGTGGTCAAACAATGGTCAAACTAATTATTCAAGAAATATTAGTGTTACTAAATAATTATTGTTTTTTAAAACAATAGTTTCAAACTCAAACAGTGAAATATGTCACTTCATGCTCAAGCAAAATTCCTGAAGGTTAATAGGATTGCCATCTTACTATTGTCAGGAAAACAACAAGTGCAGACTTGGAGCGAGGGAGAATAGAACCCGGAAGTTAAGCGTGCTCGGGCTGGAGTAGTGAGAGGGATGGGTGACCGGTCGGGAAGTTAGATGATTTGGAATGAGTGATCCACACTTGAGCAGTTAAGAGAGGTGATTACAGACTAAATCATCAAATAATTCAGAAAAATTAAAAATAAAAAAAACAAATTTTTTTTCCCAAAATTTCCAAAAAAAATCAAAAAAAAACCTTTAGTACCGGTTGGGCTGATAGGATGGGCACCGACTTCCAAAAGGTGTCGGGTCACTATGAGGCACTAGTAGAAAAAGGGCCTTCAGTCCCGGTTCATAAGGGCCTTTAGTCCCGGTTCTGGAACCGGGACTAAATGGTCGGTACTAATGCCTCTCCCTTTAGTCCCGGTTCAATCCAGAACCGGCACTAAAGGGCGCGGCCACGTGGAGCTCCACCTTTAGTCCCGGTTGGTAACACCAACCGGGACTAAAGGAAATTTTATGATTTTTTTTGAAAATTTTTTTTAGTTTTTTTTGATTTTTTTTTATTTTCAAATTTCTGAATTATTTTAACCTCTAGTCTGTAATCACCACCCCTCATCACTTCTCAATTTATCCTCTAATCACCCCTCATCATTCCAAATCATCTAACTTCTTGAACGGTCACCCATCCTCCCACTCCCCCAGCCTAAGCACGCTTAACTTCCGGGTTCTATTCTCGCTCGCTCCAAGTCTGCACTTGTTGTTTTCCTGACAATACTAAGATGTCAATCCTATTAACCTTCAGGAATTTTGCTTGAGCATGAAGTGACACATTTCATAGTTTTATTTTGAAACTATTGTTTTAAAAAACAATAATTATTTAGTAACACTAATATTTCTTGAATAATTAGTTTGACCCTTGTTTGACCACAGTTTGACCACAGTTTGACCAGATTTGACCCAAATTGAAATAACTGAAATAATTATTTAGTAACACTAATATTCTAGAATAATTAGTTTGACCATTGTTTGACCACAGTTTGCCCACTGTTTGAATTTTTCCGATTTTTTTCACTATAGATCTTAAAAGCCCCGTAACTTTTTTTCTATTAGGTTTTTGAGGATTTTGAAAATCTTTAACGAGGTTCCCCCATTTTAATTCGGATGTAACTTTTCGAGTCGATGATTTTTCATATAAAAAACTTTTTCATCCGAGTTAGTATGCAAAAGTTATGCCCATTTTTACAAATTTTCATCCGAGTTAGTATATGAAAAAGTTTGCATACTAACTCGGATGAAAAAGTTTTTTATATGAAAAATCATCTACTCGAAAAGTTACATCCAAATTTAACTGGGGGAACCCCGTTAAACATTTTTAAAATCCTCAAAAACCCAATAGAAAAAAGTTACGGGGCTTTTAAGATCTAGAGTGGAAAAAATTGAAAAATATTCAAACAGTGGGCAAACTGTGGTCAAACAATGGTCAAACTAATTATTCTAGAATATTAGTGTTACTAAATAATTATTTTAGTTATTTCAATTTTGGTCAAATCTGGTCAAACTTTTGTCAAACTATGGTCAAACTGTGGTCAAACAATGGTCAAACTAATTATTCAAGAAATATTAGTGTTACTAAATAATTATTGTTTTTTAAAACAATAGTTTCAAACTCAAACAGTGAAATATGTCACTTCATGCTCAAGCAAAATTCCTGAAGGTTAATAGGATTGCCATCTTACTATTGTCAGGAAAACAACAAGTGCAGACTTGGAGCGAGGGAGAATAGAACCCGGAAGTTAAGCGTGCTCGGGCTGGAGTAGTGAGAGGGATGGGTGACCGGTCGGGAAGTTAGATGATTTGGAATGAGTGATCCACACTTGAGCAGTTAAGAGAGGTGATTACAGACTAAATCATCAAATAATTCAGAAAAATTAAAAATAAAAAAAACAAATTTTTTTTCCCAAAATTTCCAAAAAAAATCAAAAAAAAACCTTTAGTACCGGTTGGGCTGATAGGATGGGCACCGACTTCCAAAAGGTGTCGGGTCACTATGAGGCACTAGTAGAAAAAGGGCCTTCAGTCCCGGTTCATAAGGGCCTTTAGTCCCGGTTCTGGAACCGGGACTAAATGGTCGGTACTAATGCCTCTCCCTTTAGTCCCGGTTCAATCCAGAACCGGCACTAAAGGGCGCGGCCACGTGGAGCTCCACCTTTAGTCCCGGTTGGTAACACCAACCGGGACTAAAGGAAATTTTATGATTTTTTTTGAAAATTTTTTTTAGTTTTTTTTGATTTTTTTTTATTTTCAAATTTCTGAATTATTTTAACCTCTAGTCTGTAATCACCACCCCTCATCACTTCTCAATTTATCCTCTAATCACCCCTCATCATTCCAAATCATCTAACTTCTTGAACGGTCACCCATCCTCCCACTCCCCCAGCCTAAGCACGCTTAACTTCCGGGTTCTATTCTCGCTCGCTCCAAGTCTGCACTTGTTGTTTTCCTGACAATACTAAGATGTCAATCCTATTAACCTTCAGGAATTTTGCTTGAGCATGAAGTGACACATTTCATAGTTTTATTTTGAAACTATTGTTTTAAAAAACAATAATTATTTAGTAACACTAATATTTCTTGAATAATTAGTTTGACCCTTGTTTGACCACAGTTTGACCACAGTTTGACCAGATTTGACCCAAATTGAAATAACTGAAATAATTATTTAGTAACACTAATATTCTAGAATAATTAGTTTGACCATTGTTTGACCACAGTTTGCCCACTGTTTGAATTTTTCCGATTTTTTTCACTATAGATCTTAAAAGCCCCGTAACTTTTTTTCTATTAGGTTTTTGAGGATTTTGAAAATCTTTAACGGGGTTCCCCCATTTTAATTCGGATGTAACTTTTCGAGTCGATGATTTTTCATATAAAAAACTTTTTCATCCGAGTTAGTATGCAAAAGTTATGCCCATTTTTACAAATTTTCATCCGAGTTAGTATATGAAAAAGTTTGCATACTAACTCGGATGAAAAAGTTTTTTATATGAAAAATCATCTACTCGAAAAGTTACATCCAAATTTAACTGGGGGAACCCCGTTAAACATTTTTAAAATCCTCAAAAACCCAATAGAAAAAAGTTACGGGGCTTTTAAGATCTAGAGTGGAAAAAATTGAAAAATATTCAAACAGTGGGCAAACTGTGGTCAAACAATGGTCAAACTAATTATTCTAGAATATTAGTGTTACTAAATAATTATTTTAGTTATTTCAATTTTGGTCAAATCTGGTCAAACTTTTGTCAAACTATGGTCAAACTGTGGTCAAACAATGGTCAAACTAATTATTCAAGAAATATTAGTGTTACTAAATAATTATTGTTTTTTAAAACAATAGTTTCAAACTCAAACAGTGAAATATGTCACTTCATGCTCAAGCAAAATTCCTGAAGGTTAATAGGATTGCCATCTTACTATTGTCAGGAAAACAACAAGTGCAGACTTGGAGCGAGGGAGAATAGAACCCGGAAGTTAAGCGTGCTCGGGCTGGAGTAGTGAGAGGGATGGGTGACCGGTCGGGAAGTTAGATGATTTGGAATGAGTGATCCACACTTGAGCAGTTAAGAGAGGTGATTACAGACTAAATCATCAAATAATTCAGAAAAATTAAAAATAAAAAAAACAAATTTTTTTTCCCAAAATTTCCAAAAAAAATCAAAAAAAAACCTTTAGTACCGGTTGGGCTGATAGGATGGGCACCGACTTCCAAAAGGTGTCGGGTCACTATGAGGCACTAGTAGAAAAAGGGCCTTCAGTCCCGGTTCATAAGGGCCTTTAGTCCCGGTTCTGGAACCGGGACTAAATGGTCGGTACTAATGCCTCTCCCTTTAGTCCCGGTTCAATCCAGAACCGGCACTAAAGGGCGCGGCCACGTGGAGCTCCACCTTTAGTCCCGGTTGGTAACACCAACCGGGACTAAAGGAAATTTTATGATTTTTTTTGAAAAATTTTTTTAGTTTTTTTTGATTTTTTTTTATTTTCAAATTTCTGAATTATTTTAACCTCTAGTCTGTAATCACCACCCCTCATCACTTCTCAATTTATCCTCTAATCACCCCTCATCATTCCAAATCATCTAACTTCTTGAACGGTCACCCATCCTCCCACTCCCCCAGCCTAAGCACGCTTAACTTCCGGGTTCTATTCTCGCTCGCTCCAAGTCTGCACTTGTTGTTTTCCTGACAATACTAAGATGTCAATCCTATTAACCTTCAGGAATTTTGCTTGAGCATGAAGTGACACATTTCATAGTTTTATTTTGAAACTATTGTTTTAAAAAACAATAATTATTTAGTAACACTAATATTTCTTGAATAATTAGTTTGACCCTTGTTTGACCACAGTTTGACCACAGTTTGACCAGATTTGACCCAAATTGAAATAACTGAAATAATTATTTAGTAACACTAATATTCTAGAATAATTAGTTTGACCATTGTTTGACCACAGTTTGCCCACTGTTTGAATTTTTCCGATTTTTTTCACTATAGATCTTAAAAGCCCCGTAACTTTTTTTCTATTAGGTTTTTGAGGATTTTGAAAATCTTTAACGAGGTTCCCCCATTTTAATTCGGATGTAACTTTTCGAGTCGATGATTTTTCATATAAAAAACTTTTTCATCCGAGTTAGTATGCAAAAGTTATGCCCATTTTTACAAATTTTCATCCGAGTTAGTATATGAAAAAGTTTGCATACTAACTCGGATGAAAAAGTTTTTTATATGAAAAATCATCTACTCGAAAAGTTACATCCAAATTTAACTGGGGGAACCCCGTTAAACATTTTTAAAATCCTCAAAAACCCAATAGAAAAAAGTTACGGGGCTTTTAAGATCTAGAGTGGAAAAAATTGAAAAATATTCAAACAGTGGGCAAACTGTGGTCAAACAATGGTCAAACTAATTATTCTAGAATATTAGTGTTACTAAATAATTATTTTAGTTATTTCAATTTTGGTCAAATCTGGTCAAACTTTTGTCAAACTATGGTCAAACTGTGGTCAAACAATGGTCAAACTAATTATTCAAGAAATATTAGTGTTACTAAATAATTATTGTTTTTTAAAACAATAGTTTCAAACTCAAACAGTGAAATATGTCACTTCATGCTCAAGCAAAATTCCTGAAGGTTAATAGGATTGCCATCTTACTATTGTCAGGAAAACAACAAGTGCAGACTTGGAGCGAGGGAGAATAGAACCCGGAAGTTAAGCGTGCTCGGGCTGGAGTAGTGAGAGGGATGGGTGACCGGTCGGGAAGTTAGATGATTTGGAATGAGTGATCCACACTTGAGCAGTTAAGAGAGGTGATTACAGACTAAATCATCAAATAATTCAGAAAAATTAAAAATAAAAAAAACAAATTTTTTTTCCCAAAATTTCCAAAAAAAATCAAAAAAAAACCTTTAGTACCGGTTGGGCTGATAGGATGGGCACCGACTTCCAAAAGGTGTCGGGTCACTATGAGGCACTAGTAGAAAAAGGGCCTTCAGTCCCGGTTCATAAGGGCCTTTAGTCCCGGTTCTGGAACCGGGACTAAATGGTCGGTACTAATGCCTCTCCCTTTAGTCCCGGTTCAATCCAGAACCGGCACTAAAGGGCGCGGCCACGTGGAGCTCCACCTTTAGTCCCGGTTGGTAACACCAACCGGGACTAAAGGAAATTTTATGATTTTTTTTGAAAATTTTTTTTAGTTTTTTTTGATTTTTTTTTATTTTCAAATTTCTGAATTATTTTAACCTCTAGTCTGTAATCACCACCCCTCATCACTTCTCAATTTATCCTCTAATCACCCCTCATCATTCCAAATCATCTAACTTCTTGAACGGTCACCCATCCTCCCACTCCCCCAGCCTAAGCACGCTTAACTTCCGGGTTCTATTCTCGCTCGCTCCAAGTCTGCACTTGTTGTTTTCCTGACAATACTAAGATGTCAATCCTATTAACCTTCAGGAATTTTGCTTGAGCATGAAGTGACACATTTCATAGTTTTATTTTGAAACTATTGTTTTAAAAAACAATAATTATTTAGTAACACTAATATTTCTTGAATAATTAGTTTGACCCTTGTTTGACCACAGTTTGACCACAGTTTGACCAGATTTGACCCAAATTGAAATAACTGAAATAATTATTTAGTAACACTAATATTCTAGAATAATTAGTTTGACCATTGTTTGACCACAGTTTGCCCACTGTTTGAATTTTTCCGATTTTTTTCACTATAGATCTTAAAAGCCCCGTAACTTTTTTTCTATTAGGTTTTTGAGGATTTTGAAAATCTTTAACGAGGTTCCCCCATTTTAATTCGGATGTAACTTTTCGAGTCGATGATTTTTCATATAAAAAACTTTTTCATCCGAGTTAGTATGCAAAAGTTATGCCCATTTTTACAAATTTTCATCCGAGTTAGTATATGAAAAAGTTTGCATACTAACTCGGATGAAAAAGTTTTTTATATGAAAAATCATCTACTCGAAAAGTTACATCCAAATTTAACTGGGGGAACCCCGTTAAACATTTTTAAAATCCTCAAAAACCCAATAGAAAAAAGTTACGGGGCTTTTAAGATCTAGAGTGGAAAAAATTGAAAAATATTCAAACAGTGGGCAAACTGTGGTCAAACAATGGTCAAACTAATTATTCTAGAATATTAGTGTTACTAAATAATTATTTTAGTTATTTCAATTTTGGTCAAATCTGGTCAAACTTTTGTCAAACTATGGTCAAACTGTGGTCAAACAATGGTCAAACTAATTATTCAAGAAATATTAGTGTTACTAAATAATTATTGTTTTTTAAAACAATAGTTTCAAACTCAAACAGTGAAATATGTCACTTCATGCTCAAGCAAAATTCCTGAAGGTTAATAGGATTGCCATCTTACTATTGTCAGGAAAACAACAAGTGCAGACTTGGAGCGAGGGAGAATAGAACCCGGAAGTTAAGCGTGCTCGGGCTGGAGTAGTGAGAGGGATGGGTGACCGGTCGGGAAGTTAGATGATTTGGAATGAGTGATCCACACTTGAGCAGTTAAGAGAGGTGATTACAGACTAAATCATCAAATAATTCAGAAAAATTAAAAATAAAAAAAACAAATTTTTTTTCCCAAAATTTCCAAAAAAAATCAAAAAAAAACCTTTAGTACCGGTTGGGCTGATAGGATGGGCACCGACTTCCAAAAGGTGTCGGGTCACTATGAGGCACTAGTAGAAAAAGGGCCTTCAGTCCCGGTTCATAAGGGCCTTTAGTCCCGGTTCTGGAACCGGGACTAAATGGTCGGTACTAATGCCTCTCCCTTTAGTCCCGGTTCAATCCAGAACCGGCACTAAAGGGCGCGGCCACGTGGAGCTCCACCTTTAGTCCCGGTTGGTAACACCAACCGGGACTAAAGGAAATTTTATGATTTTTTTTGAAAAATTTTTTTAGTTTTTTTTGATTTTTTTTTATTTTCAAATTTCTGAATTATTTTAACCTCTAGTCTGTAATCACCACCCCTCATCACTTCTCAATTTATCCTCTAATCACCCCTCATCATTCCAAATCATCTAACTTCTTGAACGGTCACCCATCCTCCCACTCCCCCAGCCTAAGCACGCTTAACTTCCGGGTTCTATTCTCGCTCGCTCCAAGTCTGCACTTGTTGTTTTCCTGACAATACTAAGATGTCAATCCTATTAACCTTCAGGAATTTTGCTTGAGCATGAAGTGACACATTTCATAGTTTTATTTTGAAACTATTGTTTTAAAAAACAATAATTATTTAGTAACACTAATATTTCTTGAATAATTAGTTTGACCCTTGTTTGACCACAGTTTGACCACAGTTTGACCAGATTTGACCCAAATTGAAATAACTGAAATAATTATTTAGTAACACTAATATTCTAGAATAATTAGTTTGACCATTGTTTGACCACAGTTTGCCCACTGTTTGAATTTTTCCGATTTTTTTCACTATAGATCTTAAAAGCCCCGTAACTTTTTTTCTATTAGGTTTTTGAGGATTTTGAAAATCTTTAACGAGGTTCCCCCATTTTAATTCGGATGTAACTTTTCGAGTCGATGATTTTTCATATAAAAAACTTTTTCATCCGAGTTAGTATGCAAAAGTTATGCCCATTTTTACAAATTTTCATCCGAGTTAGTATATGAAAAAGTTTGCATACTAACTCGGATGAAAAAGTTTTTTATATGAAAAATCATCTACTCGAAAAGTTACATCCAAATTTAACAGGGGGAACCCCGTTAAACATTTTTAAAATCCTCAAAAACCCAATAGAAAAAAAGTTACGGGGCTTTTAAGATCTAGAGTGGAAAAAATTGAAAAATATTCAAACTGTGGGCAAACTATGGTCAAACAATGGTCAAACCAATTATTCTAGAATATTAGTGTTACTAAATAATTATTTTAGTTATTTTAATTTTGGTCAAATCTGGTCAAACTTTGGTCAAACTATGGTCAAACTGTGGTCAAACAATGGTCAAACTAATTATTCAAGAAATATTAGTGTTACTAAATAATTATTTTTTTTAAAACAATAGTTTCAAACTCAAACAGTGAAATGTGTCACTTCATGCTCAAGCAAAATTCCTGAAGGTTAATAGGATTGACATCTTACTATTGTCAGGAAAACAACAAGTGCAGACTTGGAGCGAGGGAGAATAGAACCCGGAAGTAAAGCGTGCTCGGGCTGGAGTAGTGAGAGGGATGGGTGACCGGTCGGGAAGTTAGATGATTTGGAATGAGTGATCCACACTTGAGCAGTTAAGAGAGGTGATTACAGACTAAATCATCAAATAATTCAGAAAAATAAAAAAAAATTCCAAAATTTCAAAAAAAAATCAAAAAAAAACCTTTAGTACCGGTTGGGCTGATAGGATGGGCACCGACTTCCAGAAGGTGTCGGGTCACTGTGAGGCACTAGTAGAAAAAGGGCCTTCAGTCCCGGTTCATAAGTGCCTTTAGTCCCGGTTCTGGAACCGGGACTAAATGGTCGGTACTAATGCCTCTCCTTTTAGTCCCGGTTCAATCCAGAACCGGGACTAAAGGGCGCGGCCACGTGGAGCTCCACCTTTAGTCCCGGTTGGTAACACCAACCGGGACTAAAGGAGATTTTATGATTTTTTTTGAAAAAAAAAATTAACTTTTTTTTGATTTTTTTTTATTTTCAAATTTCTGAATTATTTTAACCTCTAGTCTGTAATCACCACCCCTCATCACTTCTCAATTTATCCTCTAATCACCCCTCATCATTCCAAATCATCTAACTTCCCGAACGGTCACCCATCCTCCCACTCCCCCAGCCTAAGCACGCTTAACTTCCGGGTTCTATTCTCGCTCGCTCCAAGTATGCACTTGTTGTTTTCCTGACAATACTAAGATGTCAATCCTATTAACCTTCAGGAATTTTGCTTGAGCATGAAGTGACACATTTCATAGTTTTATTTTGAAACTATTGTTTTAAAAAACAATAATTATTTAGTAACACTAATATTTCTTGAATATTTAGTTTGACCCTTGTTTGACCACAGTTTGACCAGATTTGACCAAAATTGAAATAACTGAAATAATTATTTAGTAACACTAATATTATAGAATAATTAGTTTGACCATTGTTTGACCACAGTTTGCCCACTGTTTGAATTTTTTCGATTTTTTCACTCTAGATCTTAAAAGCCCCGTAACTTTTTTTCTATTAGGTTTTTGAGGATTTTGAAAATTTTTAACGGGGTTCCCCCATTTTAATTCGGATGTAAGTTTTCGAGTAGATGATTCATCTACTCAAAAAGTTACATCCAAATTTAACAGGGGGAACCTCGTTAAACATTTTTAAAGTCCTCAAAAACCCAATAGAAAATAAGTTACGGGGCTTTTAAGATCTAGAGTGGAAACAATTGAAAAATATTCCAACAATGGTCAAATTGTGGTCAAACAATGGTCAAACTAATTATTCTAGAATATTAGTGTTACTAAATAATTATTTTAGTTATTTCAATTTTGGTCAAATCTGGTCAAACTTTTGTCAAACAAGGGTCAAACTGTGGTAAAAAAAAAATCAAAAAAAACCTTTAGTACCGGTTGGGCTGATAGGATGGGCACCGACTTCCAAAAGGTGTCGGGTCACTGTGAGGCACTAGTAGAAAAAGGGCCTTCAGTCCCGGTTCATAAGTGCCTTTAGTCCCGGTTCTGGAACCGGGACTAAATGGTCGGTACTAATGCCTCTCCCTTTAGTCCCGGTTCAATCCAGAACCGGGACTAAAGGGCGCGGCCACGTGGAGCTCCACCTTTAGTCCCGGTTGGTAACACCAACCGGGACTAAAGGAGATTTTATGATTTTTTTTGAAAAAAAAATTAACTTTTTTTATTTTTTTTTATTTTCAAATTTCTGAATTATTTTAACCACTAGTCTGTAATCACCACCCCTCATCACTTCTCAATTTATCCTCTAATCACCCCTCATCATTCCAAATCATCTAACTTCCCGAACGGTCACCCATCCTCCCACTCCCCCAGCCTAAGCACGCTTAACTTCCGGGTTCTATTCTCGCTCGCTCCAAGTCTGCACTTGTTGTTTTCCTGACAATACTAAGATGTCAATCCTATTAACCTTTAGGAATTTTGCTTGAGCATGAAGTGACACATTTCATAGTTTTATTTTGAAACTATTGTTTTAAAAAACAATAATTATTTAGTAACACTAATATTTCTTGAATATTTAGTTTGACCCTTGTTTGACCACAGTTTGACCAGATTTGACCAAAATTGAAATAACTGAAATAATTATTTAGTAACACTAATATTATAGAATAATTAGTTTGACCATTGTTTGACCACAGTTTGCCCACTGTTTGAATTTTTTCGATTTTTTTCACTCTAGATCTTAAAAGCCCCGTAACTTTTTTCTATTAGGTTTTTGAGGATTTTGAAAATTTTTAACGGGGTTCCCCCATTTTAATTCGGATGTAAGTTTTCGAGTAGATGATTCATCTACTCAAAAAGTTACATCCAAATTTAACAGGGGGAACCTCGTTAAACATTTTTAAAGTCCTCAAAAACCCAATAGAAAATAAGTTACGGGGCTTTTAAGATCTAGAGTGGAAATAATTGAAAAATATTCCAACAGTGGGCAAACTATGGTCAAACAATGGTCAAACTAATTATTCTAGAATATTAGTGTTACTAAATAATTATTTTAGTTATTTCAATTTTGGTCAAATCTGGTCAAACTTTTGTCAAACTATGGTCAAACTGTGGTCAAACAATGGTCAAACTAATTATTCAAAAAATATTAGTGTTAAAGGGACTAAATGGTCGGTACTAATGCCTCTCCCTTTAGTCCCGGTTCAATCCAGAACCGGGACTAAAGGGCGCGGCCACGTGGAGCTCCACCTTTAGTCCCGGTTGGTAACACCAACCGGGACTAAAGGAAACTTTATGATTTTTTTTGAAAAAAAAAATTAATCTTTTTTTGAATTTTTTTTATTTTCAAATTTCTGAATTATTTTAACCTCTAGTCTGTAATCACCACCCCTCATCACTTCTCAATTTATCCTCTAATCACCCCTCATCATTCCAAATCATCTAACTTCCCGAACGGTCACCCATCCTCCCACTCCCCCAGCCTAAACTATGGTCAAACTGTGGTCAAACAATGGTCAAACTAATTATTCAAGAAATATTAGTGTTACTAAATAATTATTGTTTTTTAAAACAATAGTTTCAAACTCAAACAGTGAAATGTGTCACTTCATGCTAAAGCAAAATTCCTGAAGGTTAATAGGATTGACATCTTACTATTGTCAGGAAAACAACAAGTGCAGACTTGGAGCGAGGGAGAATAGAACCCGGAAGTTAAGCGTGCTCGGGCTGGAGTAGTGAGAGGGATGGGTGACCGGTCGGGAAGTTAGATGATTTCGAATGAGTGATCCACACTTGAGCAGTTAAGAGAGGTGATTACAGACTAAATCATCAAATAATTCAGAAAAAATAAAAATAAAAAAACAATTTTTTTTTCCAAAATTTCAGACAAAAAAATCGAAAAAAACCTTTAGTACCGGTTGGGCTGATAGGATGGGCACCGACTTCCAAAAGGTGCGGTCACTATGAGGCACTAGTAGAAAAAGGGCCTTCAGTCCCGGTTCATAAGGGCCTTTAGTCCCGGTTCTGGAACCGGGACTAAATGGTCGGTACTAATGCCTCTCCCTTTAGTCCCGGTTCGATCCAGAACCGGGACTAAAGGGCGCGGCCACGTGGAGCTCCACCTTTAGTCCCGATTGGTAACACCAACCGGGACTAAAGGAAATTTTATGATTTTTTTTGAAAAAAAAATTTAAAATTTTTTTGAATTTTTTTTATTTTCAAATTTCTGAATTATTTTAACCTCTAGTCTGTAATCACCATCCCTCATCACTTCTCAATTTATCCTCTAATCAGCCCTCATCATTCCAAATCATCTAACTTCCCGAACAGTCACCCATCCTCCCACTCCCCCAGCCTAAGCACGCTAAACTTTCGGGTTCTATTCTCGCTCGCTCCAAGTCTGCACTTGTTGTTTTCCTGACAATACTAAGATGTCAATCCTATTAACCTTCAGGAATTTTGCTTGAGTATGAAGTGACACATTTCATAGTTTTATTTTGAAACTATTGTTTTAAAAAACAATAATTATTTAGTAACACTAATATTTCTTGAATAATTAGTTTGACCCTTGTTTGACCATAGTTTGACCACAGTTTGACCAGATTTGACCCAAATTGAAATAACTGAAATAATTATTTAGTAACACTAATAATCTAGAATAATTAGTTTGACCATTGTTTGACCACAGTTTGCCCACTGTTTAAATTTTTTCGATTTTTTAACTCTAGATCTTAAAAGCCCCGTATCTTTTTTTCTATTAGGTTTTTGAGGATTTTGAAAATGTTTAACGGGGTTCCTCCATTTTAATTCGGATGTAACTTTTCGAGTAGATGATTTTTCATATAAAAAACTTTTTCATCCGAGTTAGTATGCAAAAGTTATGCCCATTTTTACAAATTTTCATCCGAGTTAGTATATGAAAAAGTTTGCATACTAACTCGGATGAAAAAAAAATTTATATGAAAAATCATCTACTCGAAAAGTTACGTCCAAATTTAACTGGGGGAACCCCGTTAAACATTTTTGAAATCCTCAAAAACCCAATAGAAAAAAAGTTACGGGGCTTTTAAGATCTAGAGTGGAAAAAATTGAAAAATATTCGAACAGTGGGCAAACTGTGGTCAAACAATGGTCAAACTAATTATTCTAGAATATTAGTGTTACTAAATAATTATTTTAGTTATTTCAATTTTGGTCAAATCTGGTCAAACTTTGGTCAAACTGTGGTCAAACAATGGTCAAACTAATTATTCAAGAAATATTAGTGTTACTAAATAATTATTGTTTTTTAAAACAATAGTTTCAAAACTCAAACAGTGAAATGTGTCACTTCATGCTCAAGCAAAATTCCTAAAGGTTAATAGGATTGACATCTTACTATTGTCAGGAAAACAACAAGTGCAGACTTGGAGCGAGGGAGAATAGAACCCAGAAGTTAAGCGTGCTCGGGCTGGAGTAGTGAGAGGGATGGGTGACCGGTCAGGAAGTTAGATGATTTGGAATGAGTGATCCACATTTGAGCAGTTAAGAGAGGTGATTACAGACTAAATCATCAAATAATTCAGAAAAAATAAAAAAATAAATTTTTTTTCCAAAATTTCAAAAAAAAAAACAAAAAAACCTTTAGTACCGGTTGGGCTGATAGGATGGGCACCTACTTCCAAAAGGTGCGGTCACTGTGAGGCACTAGTAGAAAAAGGGCCTTCAGTCCCGGTTCATAAGGGACCGGGACTAAATGGTCGGTACTAATGCCTCTCCCTTTAGTCCCGGTTCGATCCAGAACCGGGACTAAAGGGCGCGGCCACGTGGAGCTCCACCTTTAGTCCCGGTTGGTAACACCAACCGGGACTAAAGGAAATTTTATGATTTTTTTTGAAAAAAAAAATTTAAAATTTTTTTGAATTTTTTTTATTTTCAAATTTCTGAATTATTTTAACCTCTAGTCTGTAATCACCACCCCTCATCACTTCTCAATTTATCCTCTAATCACCCCTCATCATTCGAAATCATCTAACTTCCCGAACGGTCACCCATCCTCCCACTCCCCCAGCCTAAGCACGCTTAACTTCCGGGTTCTATTCTCGCTCGCTCCAAGTCTGCACTTGTTGTTTTCCTGACAATACTAAGATGTCAATCCTATTAACCTTCAGGAATTTTGCTTGAGCATGAAGTGACACATTTCATAGTTTTATTTTGAAACTATTGTTTTAAAAAACAATAATTATTTAGTAACACTAATATTTCTTGAATAATTAGTTTGACCCTTGTTTGACCATAGTTTGACACGATTTGACCCAAATTGAAATAACTGAAATAATTATTTAGTAACACTAATATTCTAGAATAATTAGTTTGACCATTGTTTGACCACAGTTTGCCCACTGTTTAAATTTTTTCGATTTTTTCACTCTAGATCTTAAAAGCCCCGTATCTTTTTTTCTATTAGGTTTTTGAGGATTTTGAAAATGTTTAACGGGGTTCCCCCATTTTAATTCGGATGTAACTTTTCGAGTAGATGATTTTTCATATAAAAAACTTTTTCATCCGAGTTAGTATGCAAAAGTTATGCCCATTTTTACAGATTTTCATCCGAGTTAGTATATGAAAAAGTTTGCATACTAACTCGGATGAAAAAAAAAATTTATATGAAAAATCATCTACTCGAAAAGTTACGTCCAAATTTAACTGGGGGAACCCCGTTAAACATTTTTAAAATCCTCAAAAACCCAATAGAAAAAAGTTACGGGGCTTCTAAGATCTAGAGTGGAAAAATTGAAAAACATTCAAACAGTGGGCAAACTGTGCTCAAACAATGGTCAAACTAATTATTCTAGAATATTAGTGTTACTAAATAATTATTTTAGTTATTTCAATTTTGGTCAAATCTGGTCAAACTTTGGTCAAACTATGGTCAAAGTGTGGTCAAACTAATTATTCAAGAAATATTAGTGTTACTAAATAATTATTGTTTTTTAAAACAATAGTTTCAAACTCAAACAGTCAAATGTGTCACTTCATGCTCAAGCAAAATTCCTGAAGGTTAATAGGATTGACATCTTACTATTGTCAGGAAAACAACAAGTGCAGACTTGGAGCGAGGGAGAATAGAACCCAGAAGTTAAGCGTGCTCGGGCTGGAGTAGTGAGAGGGATGGGAGACCGGTCGGGAAGTTAGATGATTTGGAATGAGTGATCCACATTTGAGCAGTTAAGAGAGGTGATTACAGACTAAATCATCAAATAATTCAGAAAAAATAAAAATTAAAAAAACAATTTTTTTCCAAAATTTAAAAAAAAATCAAAAAAAACCTTTAGTGCCGGTTGGGCTGATAGGATGGGCACCGACTTCCAGAAGGTGTCGGGTCACTGTGAGGCACTAGTAGAAAAAGGGCCTTCACTCCCGGTTCATAAGGGCCTTTAGTCCCGGTTCTGGAACCGGGACTAAATGGTCGGTACTAATGCCTCTCCCTTTAGTCCCGGTTCAATCGAGAACTGGGACTAAAGGGCGCGGCCACGTGGAGCTCCACCTTTAGTCCCGGTTGGTAACACCAACCGGGACTAAAGGAAACTTTATGATTTTTTTTGAAAAAAATAATAATTTTTTTTTGAATTTTTTTTATTTTCAAATTTCTGAATTATTTTAACCTCTAGTCTGTAATCACCACCCCTCATCACTTCTCAATTTATCCTCTAATCACCCCTCATCATTCCAAATCATCTAACTACCTGAACGGTCACCCATCCTCCCACTCCCCCAGCCTAAGCACGCTTAACTTCCGGGTTCTATTCTCGCTCGCTCCAAGTCTGCACTTGTTGTTTTCCTGACAATACTAAGATGTCAATCCTATTAACCTTCAGGAATTTTGCTTGAGCATGAAGTGACACATTTCATAGTTTTATTTTGAAACTATTGTTTTAAAAAACAATAATTATTTAGTAACACTAATATTTCTTGAATAATTAGTTCGACCCTTGTTTGACCACAGTTTGACCAGATTTGACCCAAATTGAAATAACTGAAATAATTATTTAGTAACACTAATATTCTAGAATAATTAGTTTGACCATTGTTTGACCACAGTTTGCCCACTGTTTGAATTTTTTCGATTTTTTCACTCTAGATCTTAAAAGCCCCGTAACTTTTTTCTATTAGGTTTTTGAGGATTTTGAAAATGTTTAACGGGGTTCCCACATTTTAATTCGGATGTAACTTTTCGAATAGATGATTTTTCATATATAAAACTTTTTCATCCGAGTTAGTATGCAAAAGTTATGCCCATTTATTTTTTTATTTTTTCTGAATTATTTGATGATTTAGTCTGTAATCACCTCTCTTAACTGTTCAAGTGTGGATCACTCATTCCAAATCATCTAACTTCCCGACGGGTCACCCATCCCTCTCACTACTCCAGCCCGAGCACGCTTTACTTCCGGGTTCTATTCTCCCTCGCTCCAAGTCTGGACTTGTTGTTTTCCTGACAATACTAAGATGTCAATCCTATTAACCTTCAGGAATTTTGCTTGAGCATGAAGTGACACATTTCATAGTTTTATTTTGAAACTATTGTTTTAAAAAACAATAATTATTTAGTAACACTAATATTTCTTGAATATTTAGTTTGACCCTTGTTTGACCACAGTTTGACCAGATTTGACCAAAATTGAAATAACTGAAATAATTATTTAGTAACACTAATATTATAGAATAATTAGTTTGACCATTGTTTGACCACAGTTTGCCCACTGTTTGAATTTTTTCGATTTTTTCACTCTAGATCTTAAAAGCCCCGTAACTTTTTTTCTATTAGGTTTTTGAGGATTTTGAAAATTTTTAACGGGGTTCCCCCATTTTAATTCGGATGTAAGTTTTCGAGTAGATGATTCATCTACTCAAAAAGTTACATCCAAATTTAACAGGGGGAACCTCGTTAAACATTTTTAAAGTCCTCAAAAACCCAATAGAAAATAAGTTACGGGGCTTTTAAGATCTAGAGTGGAAACAATTGAAAAATATTCCAACAATGGTCAAATTGTGGTCAAACAATGGTCAAACTAATTATTCTAGAATATTAGTGTTACTAAATAATTATTTTAGTTATTTCAATTTTGGTCAAATCTGGTCAAACTTTTGTCAAACAAGGGTCAAACTGTGGTAAAAAAAAAATCAAAAAAAACCTTTAGTACCGGTTGGGCTGATAGGATGGGCACCGACTTCCAAAAGGTGTCGGGTCACTGTGAGGCACTAGTAGAAAAAGGGCCTTCAGTCCCGGTTCATAAGTGCCTTTAGTCCCGGTTCTGGAACCGGGACTAAATGGTCGGTACTAATGCCTCTCCCTTTAGTCCCGGTTCAATCCAGAACCGGGACTAAAGGGCGCGGCCACGTGGAGCTCCACCTTTAGTCCCGGTTGGTAACACCAACCGGGACTAAAGGAGATTTTATGATTTTTTTTGAAAAAAAAATTAACTTTTTTTATTTTTTTTTATTTTCAAATTTCTGAATTATTTTAACCACTAGTCTGTAATCACCACCCCTCATCACTTCTCAATTTATCCTCTAATCACCCCTCATCATTCCAAATCATCTAACTTCCCGAACGGTCACCCATCCTCCCACTCCCCCAGCCTAAGCACGCTTAACTTCCGGGTTCTATTCTCGCTCGCTCCAAGTCTGCACTTGTTGTTTTCCTGACAATACTAAGATGTCAATCCTATTAACCTTTAGGAATTTTGCTTGAGCATGAAGTGACACATTTCATAGTTTTATTTTGAAACTATTGTTTTAAAAAACAATAATTATTTAGTAACACTAATATTTCTTGAATATTTAGTTTGACCCTTGTTTGACCACAGTTTGACCAGATTTGACCAAAATTGAAATAACTGAAATAATTATTTAGTAACACTAATATTATAGAATAATTAGTTTGACCATTGTTTGACCACAGTTTGCCCACTGTTTGAATTTTTTCGATTTTTTTCACTCTAGATCTTAAAAGCCCCGTAACTTTTTTCTATTAGGTTTTTGAGGATTTTGAAAATTTTTAACGGGGTTCCCCCATTTTAATTCGGATGTAAGTTTTCGAGTAGATGATTCATCTACTCAAAAAGTTACATCCAAATTTAACAGGGGGAACCTCGTTAAACATTTTTAAAGTCCTCAAAAACCCAATAGAAAATAAGTTACGGGGCTTTTAAGATCTAGAGTGGAAATAATTGAAAAATATTCCAACAGTGGGCAAACTATGGTCAAACAATGGTCAAACTAATTATTCTAGAATATTAGTGTTACTAAATAATTATTTTAGTTATTTCAATTTTGGTCAAATCTGGTCAAACTTTTGTCAAACTATGGTCAAACTGTGGTCAAACAATGGTCAAACTAATTATTCAAAAAATATTAGTGTTAAAGGGACTAAATGGTCGGTACTAATGCCTCTCCCTTTAGTCCCGGTTCAATCCAGAACCGGGACTAAAGGGCGCGGCCACGTGGAGCTCCACCTTTAGTCCCGGTTGGTAACACCAACCGGGACTAAAGGAAACTTTATGATTTTTTTTGAAAAAAAAAATTAATCTTTTTTTGAATTTTTTTTATTTTCAAATTTCTGAATTATTTTAACCTCTAGTCTGTAATCACCACCCCTCATCACTTCTCAATTTATCCTCTAATCACCCCTCATCATTCCAAATCATCTAACTTCCCGAACGGTCACCCATCCTCCCACTCCCCCAGCCTAAACTATGGTCAAACTGTGGTCAAACAATGGTCAAACTAATTATTCAAGAAATATTAGTGTTACTAAATAATTATTGTTTTTTAAAACAATAGTTTCAAACTCAAACAGTGAAATGTGTCACTTCATGCTAAAGCAAAATTCCTGAAGGTTAATAGGATTGACATCTTACTATTGTCAGGAAAACAACAAGTGCAGACTTGGAGCGAGGGAGAATAGAACCCGGAAGTTAAGCGTGCTCGGGCTGGAGTAGTGAGAGGGATGGGTGACCGGTCGGGAAGTTAGATGATTTCGAATGAGTGATCCACACTTGAGCAGTTAAGAGAGGTGATTACAGACTAAATCATCAAATAATTCAGAAAAAATAAAAATAAAAAAACAATTTTTTTTTCCAAAATTTCAGACAAAAAAATCGAAAAAAACCTTTAGTACCGGTTGGGCTGATAGGATGGGCACCGACTTCCAAAAGGTGCGGTCACTATGAGGCACTAGTAGAAAAAGGGCCTTCAGTCCCGGTTCATAAGGGCCTTTAGTCCCGGTTCTGGAACCGGGACTAAATGGTCGGTACTAATGCCTCTCCCTTTAGTCCCGGTTCGATCCAGAACCGGGACTAAAGGGCGCGGCCACGTGGAGCTCCACCTTTAGTCCCGATTGGTAACACCAACCGGGACTAAAGGAAATTTTATGATTTTTTTTGAAAAAAAAATTTAAAATTTTTTTGAATTTTTTTTATTTTCAAATTTCTGAATTATTTTAACCTCTAGTCTGTAATCACCATCCCTCATCACTTCTCAATTTATCCTCTAATCAGCCCTCATCATTCCAAATCATCTAACTTCCCGAACAGTCACCCATCCTCCCACTCCCCCAGCCTAAGCACGCTAAACTTTCGGGTTCTATTCTCGCTCGCTCCAAGTCTGCACTTGTTGTTTTCCTGACAATACTAAGATGTCAATCCTATTAACCTTCAGGAATTTTGCTTGAGTATGAAGTGACACATTTCATAGTTTTATTTTGAAACTATTGTTTTAAAAAACAATAATTATTTAGTAACACTAATATTTCTTGAATAATTAGTTTGACCCTTGTTTGACCATAGTTTGACCACAGTTTGACCAGATTTGACCCAAATTGAAATAACTGAAATAATTATTTAGTAACACTAATAATCTAGAATAATTAGTTTGACCATTGTTTGACCACAGTTTGCCCACTGTTTAAATTTTTTCGATTTTTTAACTCTAGATCTTAAAAGCCCCGTATCTTTTTTTCTATTAGGTTTTTGAGGATTTTGAAAATGTTTAACGGGGTTCCTCCATTTTAATTCGGATGTAACTTTTCGAGTAGATGATTTTTCATATAAAAAACTTTTTCATCCGAGTTAGTATGCAAAAGTTATGCCCATTTTTACAAATTTTCATCCGAGTTAGTATATGAAAAAGTTTGCATACTAACTCGGATGAAAAAAAATTTATATGAAAAATCATCTACTCGAAAAGTTACGTCCAAATTTAACTGGGGGAACCCCGTTAAACATTTTTGAAATCCTCAAAAACCCAATAGAAAAAAAGTTACGGGGCTTTTAAGATCTAGAGTGGAAAAAATTGAAAAATATTCGAACAGTGGGCAAACTGTGGTCAAACAATGGTCAAACTAATTATTCTAGAATATTAGTGTTACTAAATAATTATTTTAGTTATTTCAATTTTGGTCAAATCTGGTCAAACTTTGGTCAAACTGTGGTCAAACAATGGTCAAACTAATTATTCAAGAAATATTAGTGTTACTAAATAATTATTGTTTTTTAAAACAATAGTTTCAAAACTCAAACAGTGAAATGTGTCACT
Source organism: Triticum monococcum (assembly GCA_034509565.1). NCBI lineage: Eukaryota > Viridiplantae > Streptophyta > Magnoliopsida > Poales > Poaceae > Triticum > Triticum monococcum. Next base: position 708,340,352 of record CM067847.1, read on the forward strand.
TCATGCTCAAGCAAAATTCCTAAAGGTTAATAGGATTGACATCTTACTATTGTCAGGAAAACAACAAGTGCAGACTTGGAGCGAGGGAGAATAGAACCCAGAAGTTAAGCGTGCTCGGGCTGGAGTAGTGAGAGGGATGGGTGACCGGTCAGGAAGTTAGATGATTTGGAATGAGTGATCCACATTTGAGCAGTTAAGAGAGGTGATTACAGACTAAATCATCAAATAATTCAGAAAAAATAAAAAAATAATTTTTTTTTCCAAAATTTCAAAAAAAAAAACAAAAAAACCTTTAGTACCGGTTGGGCTGATAGGATGGGCACCTACTTCCAAAAGGTGCGGTCACTGTGAGGCACTAGTAGAAAAAGGGCCTTCAGTCCCGGTTCATAAGGGACCGGGACTAAATGGTCGGTACTAATGCCTCTCCCTTTAGTCCCGGTTCGATCCAGAACCGGGACTAAAGGGCGCGGCCACGTGGAGCTCCACCTTTAGTCCCGGTTGGTAACACCAACCGGGACTAAAGGAAATTTTATGATTTTTTTTGAAAAAAAAAATTTAAAATTTTTTTGAATTTTTTTTATTTTCAAATTTCTGAATTATTTTAACCTCTAGTCTGTAATCACCACCCCTCATCACTTCTCAATTTATCCTCTAATCACCCCTCATCATTCGAAATCATCTAACTTCCCGAACGGTCACCCATCCTCCCACTCCCCCAGCCTAAGCACGCTTAACTTCCGGGTTCTATTCTCGCTCGCTCCAAGTCTGCACTTGTTGTTTTCCTGACAATACTAAGATGTCAATCCTATTAACCTTCAGGAATTTTGCTTGAGCATGAAGTGACACATTTCATAGTTTTATTTTGAAACTATTGTTTTAAAAAACAATAATTATTTAGTAACACTAATATTTCTTGAATAATTAGTTTGACCCTTGTTTGACCATAGTTTGACACGATTTGACCCAAATTGAAATAACTGAAATAATTATTTAGTAACACTAATATTCTAGAATAATTAGTTTGACCATTGTTTGACCACAGTTTGCCCACTGTTTAAATTTTTTCGATTTTTTCACTCTAGATCTTAAAAGCCCCGTATCTTTTTTTCTATTAGGTTTTTGAGGATTTTGAAAATGTTTAACGGGGTTCCCCCATTTTAATTCGGATGTAACTTTTCGAGTAGATGATTTTTCATATAAAAAACTTTTTCATCCGAGTTAGTATGCAAAAGTTATGCCCATTTTTACAGATTTTCATCCGAGTTAGTATATGAAAAAGTTTGCATACTAACTCGGATGAAAAAAAAAATTTATATGAAAAATCATCTACTCGAAAAGTTACGTCCAAATTTAACTGGGGGAACCCCGTTAAACATTTTTAAAATCCTCAAAAACCCAATAGAAAAAAGTTACGGGGCTTCTAAGATCTAGAGTGGAAAAATTGAAAAACATTCAAACAGTGGGCAAACTGTGCTCAAACAATGGTCAAACTAATTATTCTAGAATATTAGTGTTACTAAATAATTATTTTAGTTATTTCAATTTTGGTCAAATCTGGTCAAACTTTGGTCAAACTATGGTCAAAGTGTGGTCAAACTAATTATTCAAGAAATATTAGTGTTACTAAATAATTATTGTTTTTTAAAACAATAGTTTCAAACTCAAACAGTCAAATGTGTCACTTCATGCTCAAGCAAAATTCCTGAAGGTTAATAGGATTGACATCTTACTATTGTCAGGAAAACAACAAGTGCAGACTTGGAGCGAGGGAGAATAGAACCCAGAAGTTAAGCGTGCTCGGGCTGGAGTAGTGAGAGGGATGGGAGACCGGTCGGGAAGTTAGATGATTTGGAATGAGTGATCCACATTTGAGCAGTTAAGAGAGGTGATTACAGACTAAATCATCAAATAATTCAGAAAAAATAAAAATTAAAAAAACAATTTTTTTCCAAAATTTAAAAAAAAATCAAAAAAAACCTTTAGTGCCGGTTGGGCTGATAGGATGGGCACCGACTTCCAGAAGGTGTCGGGTCACTGTGAGGCACTAGTAGAAAAAGGGCCTTCACTCCCGGTTCATAAGGGCCTTTAGTCCCGGTTCTGGAACCGGGACTAAATGGTCGGTACTAATGCCTCTCCCTTTAGTCCCGGTTCAATCGAGAACTGGGACTAAAGGGCGCGGCCACGTGGAGCTCCACCTTTAGTCCCGGTTGGTAACACCAACCGGGACTAAAGGAAACTTTATGATTTTTTTTGAAAAAAATAATAATTTTTTTTTGAATTTTTTTTATTTTCAAATTTCTGAATTATTTTAACCTCTAGTCTGTAATCACCACCCCTCATCACTTCTCAATTTATCCTCTAATCACCCCTCATCATTCCAAATCATCTAACTACCTGAACGGTCACCCATCCTCCCACTCCCCCAGCCTAAGCACGCTTAACTTCCGGGTTCTATTCTCGCTCGCTCCAAGTCTGCACTTGTTGTTTTCCTGACAATACTAAGATGTCAATCCTATTAACCTTCAGGAATTTTGCTTGAGCATGAAGTGACACATTTCATAGTTTTATTTTGAAACTATTGTTTTAAAAAACAATAATTATTTAGTAACACTAATATTTCTTGAATAATTAGTTCGACCCTTGTTTGACCACAGTTTGACCAGATTTGACCCAAATTGAAATAACTGAAATAATTATTTAGTAACACTAATATTCTAGAATAATTAGTTTGACCATTGTTTGACCACAGTTTGCCCACTGTTTGAATTTTTTCGATTTTTTCACTCTAGATCTTAAAAGCCCCGTAACTTTTTTCTATTAGGTTTTTGAGGATTTTGAAAATGTTTAACGGGGTTCCCACATTTTAATTCGGATGTAACTTTTCGAATAGATGATTTTTCATATATAAAACTTTTTCATCCGAGTTAGTATGCAAAAGTTATGCCCATTTTTACAAATTTTCATCCGCGTTAGTATATGAAAAATATTGCATACTAACTCGGATGAAAAAGTTTTTCATATGAAAAATCATCTACTCGAAAACATTTTTAAAATCCTCAAAAACCCAATAGAAAAAAGTTACGGGGCTTTTAAGATCTAGAGTGGAAAAAATTGAAAAATATTCAAACAGTGGGCAAACTGTGGTCAAAGAATGGTCAAACTAATTATTCTAGAATATTAGTGTTACTAAATAATTATTTTAGTTATTTCAATTTTGGTCAAATCTGGTCAAACTTTGGTCAAACTATGGTCAAACTGTGGTCAAACAATGGTCAAACTAATTATTCAAGAAATATTAGTGTTACTAAATAATTATTGTTTTTTAAAACAATAGTTTCAAACTCAAACAGTGAAATGTGTCACTTCATGCTCAAGCAAAATTCCTGAAGGTTAATAGGATTGACATCTTACTATTGTCAGGAAAACAACAAGTGCAGACTTGGAGCGAGGGAGAATAGAACCCAGAAATTAAGCGTGCTCGGGCTGGAGTAGTGAGAGGGATGGGTGACCGGTCAGGAAGTTAGATGATTTGGAATGAGTGATCCACACTTGAGCAGTTAAGAGAGGTGATTACAGACTAAATCATCAAATAATTCAGAAAAATTAAAAATTAAAAAACAAATTTTTTTCCAAAATTTCAAAAAAAAATAAAAAAAAACCTTTAGTACCGGTTGGGCTGATAGGATGGGCACCGACATCCAGAAGGTGTCGGGTCACTGTGAGGCACTAGTAGAAAAAGGGCCTTCAGTCCCGGTTCATAAGGGCCTTTAGTACCGGTTCTGGAACCGGGACTAAATGGTCGGTACTAATGCCTCTCCCTTTAGTCCCGGTTCAATCCAGAACCGGGACTAAAGGGCGCGGCCACGTGGAGCTCCACCTTTAGTCCCGGTTGGTAACACCAACCGGGACAAAAGGAAATTTTATGATTTTTTTTGAAAAAAAAAATTTAAATTTTTTTTTCATCTTTTTTTATTTTCAAATTTCTGAATTATTTTAACCTCTAGTCTGTAATCACCACCCCTCATTACTTCTCAATTTATCCTCTAATCACCCCTCATCATTCCAAATCATCAAATAATTCAGAAAAATTAAAAATAAAAAAACAAATTTTTTTCCAAAATTTCAAAAAAAAAATCAAAAAAAAACCTTTAGTACCGGTTGGGCTGATAGGATGGGCACCGACTTCCAAAAGGTGTCGGGTCACTGTGAGGCACTAGTAGAAAAAGGGCCTTCAGTCCCGGTTCATAAGGGCCTTTAGTCCCGGTTCTGGAACCGGGACTAAATGGTCGGTACTAATGCCTCTCCCTTTAGTCCCGGTTCAATCCAGAACCAGGACTAAAGGGCGCGGCCACGTGGAGCTCCACCTTTAGTCCCGGTTGGTAACACCAACCGGGACTAAAGGAAATTTTATGATTTTTTTTGAAAAAAAAATAATTTTTTTTGAATTTTTTTTGTTTTCAAATTGCTGAATTATTTTAACCTCTAGTCTGTAATCACCACCCCTCATCACTTCTCAATTTATCCTCTAATCACCCCTCATCATTCCAAATCATCTAACTTCCTGAACGGTCACCCATCCTCCCACTCCCCCAGCCTAAGCACGCTTAACTTCCGGGTTCTATTCTCGCTCGCTCCAAGTCTGCACTTGTTGTTTTCCTGACAATACTAAGATGTCAATCCTATTAACCTTCAGGAATTTTGCTTGAGCATGAAGTGACACATTTCATAGTTTTATTTTGAAACTATTGTTTTAAAAAACAATAATTATTTAGTAACACTAATATTTCTTGAATAATTAGTTTGACCCTTGTTTGACCATAGTTTGACCAGATTTGACCCAAATTGAAATAACTGAAATAATTATTTAGTAACACTAATATTCTAGAATAATTAGTTTGACCATTGTTTGACCACAGTTTGCCCACTGTTTAAATTTTTTCGATTTTTTCACTCTAGATCTTAAAAGCCCCGTATCTTTTTTTCTATTAGGTTTTTGAGGATTTTGAAAATGTTTAACGGGGTTCCCCCATTTTAATTCGGATGTAACTTTTCGAGTAGATGATTTTTCATATAAAAAACTTTTTCATCCGGGTTAGTATGCAAAAGTTATGCCCATTTTTACAAATTTTCATCCGAGTTAGTATATGAAAAAGTTTGCATACTAACTCGGATGAAAAAAAAATTTATATGAAAAATCATCTACTCGAAAAGTTACGTCCAAATTTAACTGGGGGAACCCCGTTAAACATTTTTAAAATCCTCAAAAACCCAATAGAAAAAAAGTTACGGGGCTTTTAAGATCTAGAGTGGAAAAATTGAAAAATATTCAAACAGTGGGCAAACTGTGCTCAAACAATGGTCAAACTAATTATTCTAGAATATTAGTGTTACTAAATAATTATTTTAGTTATTTCAATTTTGGTCAAATCTGGTCAAACTTTGGTCAAACTATGGTCAAACTGTGGTCAAACAATGGTCAAACTAATTATTCAAGAAATATTAGTGTTACTAAATAATTATTGTTTTTTAAAACAATAGTTTCAAACTCAAACAGTGAAATGTGTCACTTCATGCTCAAGCAAAATTCCTGAAGGTTAATAGGATTGACATCTTACTATTGTCAGGAAAACAACAAGTGCAGACTTGGAGCGAGGGAGAATAGAACCCCGAAGTTAAGCGTGCTCGGGCTGGAGTAGTGAGAGGGATGGGTGACCGGTCGGGAAGTTAGATGATTTGGAATGAGTGATCCACATTTGAGCAGTTAAGAGAAGTGATTACAGACTAAATCATCAAATAATTCAGAAAAAATAAAAATTAAAAAAACAATTTTTTTCCCAAAATTTCAAAAAAAAATCAAAAAAAACCTTTAGTACCGGTTGGGCTGATAGGATGGGCACCGACTTCCAGAAGGTGTCGGGTCACTGTGAGGCACTAGTAGAAAAAGGGCCTTCACTCCCGGTTCATAAGGGCCTTTAGTCCCGGTTCTGGAACCGGGACTAAATGGTCGGTACTAATGCCTCTCCCTTTAGTCCCGGTTCAATCTAGAACCGGGACTAAAGGGCGCGGCCACGTGGAGCTCCACACTAAAGGAAACTTTATGATTTTTTTTGAAAAAAAAATTTAATTTTTTTTGAATTTTTTTTATTTTCAAATTTCTGAATTATTTTAACCTCTAGTCTGTAATCACCACCCCTCATCACTTCTCAATTTATCCTCTAATCACCCCTCATCATTCCAAATCATCAAATAATTCAGAAAAATTAAAAATAAAAAAAACAAATTTTTTTTCCAAAATTTCAAAAAAAAATCAAAAAAAAACCTTTAGTACCGGTTGGGCTGATAGGATGGGCACCGACTTCCAAAAGGTGTCGGGTCACTGTGAGGCACTAGTAGAAAAAGGGCCTTCAGTCCCGGTTCATAAGGGCCTTTAGTCCCGGTTCTGGAACCGGGACTAAATGGTCGGTACTAATGCCTCTCCCTTTAGTCCCGGTTCAATCCAGAACCGGGACTAAAGGGCGCGGCCACGTGGAGCTCCACCTTTAGTCCCGGTTGGTAACACCAACCGGGACAAAAGGAAAGTTTATGATTTTTTTTGAAAAAAAAAATTTAAATTTTTTTTCATTTTTTTTATTTTCAAATTTCTGAATTATTTTAACCTCTAGTCTGTAATCACCACCCCTCATCACTTCTCAATTTATCCTCTAATCACCCCTCATCATTCCAAATCATCAAATAATTCAGAAAAATTAAAAATAAAAAAACAATTTTTTTTTCCAAAATTTCAAAAAAAAAATAAAAAAAACCTTTAGTATCGGTTGGGCTGATAGGATGGGCACCGACTTCCCAAAGGTGTCGGGTCACTGTGAGGCACTAGTAGAAAAAGGGCCTTCAGTCCCGGTTCATAAGGGCCTTTAGTCCCGGTTCTGGAACCGGGACTAAATGGTCGGTACTAATGCCTCTCCCTTTAGTCCCGGTTCAATCCAGAACCGGGACTAAAGGGCGCGGCCACGTGGAGCTCCACCTTTAGTCCCGGTTGGTAACACCAACCGGGAATAAGGAAATTTTATGATTTTTTTTGAAAAAAAAATAAATTTTTTTGAATTTTTTTTATTTTCAAATTTCTGAATTATTTTAACCTCTAGTCTGTAATCACCACCCCTCATCACTTCTCAATTTATCCTCTAATCACCCCTCATCATTCCAAATCATCTAACTTCCTGAACGGTCACCCATCCTCCCACTCCCCCAGCCTAAGCACGCTTAACTTCCGGGTTCTATTCTCGCTCGCTCCAAGTCTGCACTTGTTGTTTTCCTGACAATACTAAGATGTCAATCCTATTAACCTTCAGGAATTTTGCTTGAGCATGAAGTGACACATTTCATAGTTTTATTTTGAAACTATTGTGTTAAAAAACAATAATTATTTAGTAACACTAATATTTCTTGAATAATTAGTTTGACCCTTGTTTGACCACAGTTTGACCAGATTTGACCAAAATTGAAATAACTAAAATAATTATTTAGTAATACTAATATTCTAGAATAATTAGTTTGACCATTGTTTGACCACAGTTTGCCCACTGTTTGAATTTTTTCGATTTTTTTCACTCTAGATCTTAAAATCCCCGCAACTTTTTTTCTATTAGGTTTTTGAGGATTTTGAAAAATGTTAAACGGGGTTCCCCCATTTTAATTCGGATGTAACTTTTCGAGTAGATGGTTTTTCATATAAAAAAGTTTTTCATCCGAGTTAGTATGCAAACTTTATGCCCATTTTTACAAATTTTCATCCGAGTTTGTTTATGAAAAAGTTTGCATACTAACTCGGATGAAAAAGTTTTTTATATGAAAAATCATCTACTTGAAAAGTTACATCCAAATTTAACGGGGGAACCTCGTTAAACATTTTTAAAATCCTCAAAAACCCAATAGAAAAAAAGTTACGTGCTTTTAAGATCTAGAGTGGAAAATATTGAAAAATTTCAAACAGTGGGCAAACTGTGGTCAAACAATGGTCAAACTAATTATTCTAGAATATTAGTGTTACTAAATAATTATTTTAGTTATTTCAATTTTCGTCAAATCTGGTCAAACTTTGGTCAAACTATGGTCAAACAATGGTCAAACTAATTATTCAAGAAATATTAGTGTTACTAAATAATTATTGTTTTTTAAAACAATAGTTTCAAACTCAAACAGTGAAATGTGTCACTTCATGCTCAAGCAAAATTCCTGAAGGTTAATAGGATTGACATCTTACTATTGTCAGGAAAACAACAAGTGCAGACTTGGAGCGAGGGAGAATAGAACCCAGAAATTAAGCGTGCTCGGGCTGGAGTAGTGAGAGGGATGGGTGACCGGTCAGGAAGTTAGATGATTTGGAATGAGTGATCCACACTGGAGCAGTTAAGAGAGGTGATTACAGACTAAATCATCAAATAATTCAGAAAAATTAAAAAACAAATTTTTTTCCAAAATTTCAAAAAAAAATAAAAAAAAACCTTTAGTACCGGTTGGGCTGATAGGATGGGCACCGACATCCAGAAGGTGTCGGGTCACTGTGAGGCACTAGTAGAAAAAGGGCCTTCAGTCCCGGTTCATAAGGGCCTTTAGTCCCGGTTCTGGAACCGGGACTAAATGGTCGGTACTAATGCCTCTCCCTTTAGTCCCGGTTCAATCCAGAACCGGCACTAAAGGGCGCGGCCACGTGGAGCTCCACCTTTAGTCCCGGTTGGTAACACCAACCGGGACAAAAGGAAATTTTATGATTTTTTTTGAAAAAAAAAATTTAAATTTTTTTCATTTTTTTTATTTTCAAATTTCTGAATTATTTTAACCTCTAGTCTGTAATCACCACCCCTCATCACTTCTCAATTTATCCTCTAATCACCCCTCATCATTCCAAATCATCAAATAATTCAGAAAAATTAAAAATAAAAAAACAAATTTTTTTTCCAAAATTTCAAAAAAAAAATAAAAAAAAACCTTTAGTACCGGCTGGGCTGATAGGATGGGCACCGACTTCCAAAAGGTGTCGGGTCACTGTGAGGCACTAGTAGAAAAAGGGCCTTCAGTCCCGGTTCATAAGGGCCTTTAGTCCCGGTTCTGGAACCGGGACTAAATGGTCGGTACTAATGCCTCTCCCTTTAGTCCCGGTTCAATCCAGAACCGGGACTAAAGGGCGCGGCCACGTGGAGCTCCACCTTTAGTCCCGGTTGGTAACACCAACCGGGACTAAAGGAAATTTTATGATTTTTTTTGAAAAAAAAATATTTTTTTTTGAATTTTTTTTATTTTCAAATTTCTGAATTATTTTAACCTCTAGTCTGTAATCACCACCCCTCATCACTTCTCAATTTATCCTCTAATCACCCCTCATCATTCCAAATCATCTAACTTCCTGAACGGTCACCCATCCTCCCACTCCCCCAGCCTAAGCACGCTTAAGTTCCGGGTTCTATTCTCGCTCGCTCCAAGTCTGCACTTGTTGTTTTCCTGACAATACTAAGATGTCAATCCTATTAACCTTCAGGAATTTTGCTTGAGCATGAAGTGACACATTTCATAGTTTTATTTTGAAACTATTGTTTTAAAAAACAATAATTATTTAGTAACACTAATATTTCTTGAATAATTAGTTCGACCCTTGTTTGACCACAGTTTGACCAGATTTGACCCAAATTGAAATAACTGAAATAATTATTTAGTAACACTAATATTCTAGAATAATTAGTTTGACCATTGTTTGACCACAGTTTGCCCACTGTTTGAATTTTTTCGATTTTTTTCACTCTAGATCTTAAAAGCCCCGTAACTTTTTTTCTATTAGGTTTTTGAGGATTTTGAAAATGTTTAACGGGGTTCCCACATTTTAATTCGGATGTAACTTTTCGAGTAGATGATTTTTCATATAAAAAACTTTTTCATCCGAGTTAGTATGCAAAAGTTATGCCCATTTTTACAAATTTTCATCCGCGTTAGTATATGAAAAAGTTTGCATACTAACTCGGATGAAAAAGTTTTTCATATGAAAAATCATCTACTCGAAAAGTTACATCCAAATTTAACGGGGGGGGGGGGGGGGGAACCCCGTTAAACATTTTTAAAATCCTCAAAAACCCAATAGAAAAAAGTTACGGGGCTTTTAAGATCTAGAGTGGAAAAAATTGAAAAATATTCAAACAGTGGGCAAACTGTGGTCAAACAATGGTCAAACTAATTATTCTAGAATATTAGTGTTACTAAATAATTATTTTAGTTATTTCAATTTTGGTCAAATCTGGTCAAACTTTGGTCAAACTATGGTCAAACTGTGGTCAAACAATGGTCAAACTAATTATTCAAGAAATATTAGTGTTACTAAATAATTATTGTTTTTTAAAACAATAGTTTCAAACTCAAACAGTGAAATGTGTCACTTCATGCTCAAGCAAAATTCCTGAAGGTTAATAGGATTGACATCTTACTATTGTCAGGAAAACAACAAGTGCAGACTTGGAGCGAGGGAGAATAGAACCCGGAAATTAAGCGTGCTCGGGCTGGAGTAGTGAGAGGGATGGGTGACCGGTCAGGAAGTTAGATGATTTGGAATGAGTGATCCACACTTGAGCAGTTAAGAGAGCTGATTACAGACTAAATCATCAAATAATTCAGAAAAATTAAAAATAAAAAAACAATTTTTTTTCCAAAATTTCAAAAAAAATCAAAAAAAAACCTTTAATACCGGTTGGGCTGATAGGATGGGCACCGACATCCAAAAGGTGTCGGGTCACTGTGAGGCACTAGTAGAGAAAGGGCCTTCAGTCCCGGTTCATAAGGGCCTTTAGTCCCGGTTCTGGAACCGGGACTAAATGGTCGGTACTAATGCCTCTCCCTTTAGTCCCGGTTCAATCCAGAACCGGGACTAAAGGGCGCGGCCACGTGGAGCTCCACCTTTAGTCCCGGTTGGTAACACCAACCGGGACAAAAGGAAATTTTATGATTTTTTTTGAAAAAAAAAATTTAAATTTTTTTTCATTTTTTTTATTTTCAAATTTCTGAATTATTTTAAACTCTAGTCTGTAATCACCACCCCTCATCACTTCTCAATTTATCCTCTAATCACCCCTCATCATTCCAAATCATCTAACTTCCCGAACGATCACCCATCCTCCCACTCCCCCAGCCTAAGCACGCTTAACTTCCGGGTTCTATTCTCGCTCGCTCCAAGTCTGCACTTGTTGTTTTCCTGACAACACTAAGATGTCAATCCTATTAACCTTCAGGAATTTGGCTTGAGCATGAAGTGACACATTTCATAGTTTTATTTTGAAACTATTGTTTTAAAAAACAATAATTATTTAGTAACACTAATATTTCTTGAATAATTAGTTTGACCCTTGTTTGACCACAGTTTGACCAGATTTGACCAAAATTGAAATAACTAAAATAATTATTTAGTAATACTAATATTCTAGAATAATTAGTTTGACCATTGTTTGACCACAGTTTGCCCACTGTTTGAATTTTTTCGATTTTTTTCACTCTAGATCTTAAAAGCCCCGCAACTTTTTTCTATTAGTTTTTTGAGGATTTTGAAAAATGTTTAACGGGGTTCCCACATTTTAATTCGGATGTAACTTTTCGAGTAGATGATTTTTCATATAAAAAAGTTTTTCATCCGAGTTAGTATGCAAACTTTATGCCCATTTTTACAAATTTTCATCCGAGTTTGTTTATGAAAAAGTTTGCATACTAACTCGGATGAAAAAGTTTTTTATATGAAAATCATCTACTTGAAAAGTTACATCCAAATTTAACGGGGGAACCTCGTTAAACATTTTTAAAATCCTCAAAAACCCAATAGAAAAAAAGTTACGGGGCTTTTAAGATCTAGAGTGGAAAAAATTGAAAAATTTCAAACAGTGGGCAAACTGTGGTCAAACAATGGTCAAACTAATTATTCTAGAATATTAGTGTTAGTAAATAATTATTTTAGTTATTTCAATTTTCGTCAAATCTGGTCAAACTTTGGTCAAACTATGGTCAAACAATGGTCAAACTAATTATTCAAGAAATATTAGTGTTACTAAATAATTATTGTTTTTTAAAACAATAGTTTCAAACTCAAACAGTGAAATGTGTCACTTCATGCTCAAGCAAAATTCCTGAAGGTTAATAGGAGTGACATCTTACTATTGTCAGGAAAACAACAAGTCCAGACTTGGAGCGAGGGAGAATAGAACCCGGAAGTAAAGCGTGCTCGGGCTGGAGTAGTGAGAGGGATGGGTGACCCGTCGGGAAGTTAGATGATTTGGAATGAGTGATCCACACTTGAACAGTTAAGAGAGGTGATTACAGACTAAATCATCAAATAATTCAGAAAAATTAAAAATAAAAAAAACAAATTTTTTTTCCAAAATTTCAAAAAAAAACCTTTAGTACCGGTTGGGCTGATAGGATGGGCACCGACTTCCAAAAGGTGTCGGGTCACTGTGAGGCACTAGTAGAAAAAGGGCCTTCAGTCCCGGTTCATAAGGGCCTTTAGTCCCGGTTCTGGAACCGGGACTAAATTGTCGGTACTAATGCCTCTCCCTTTAGCCCCGGTTCAATCCAGAACCGGGACTAAAGGGCGCGGCCACGTGGAGCTCCACCTTTAGTCCCCGTTGGTAACACCAACCGGGACTAAAGGAAATTTTATGATTTTTTTTAAAAAAAATTTAATTTTTTTGATTTTTTTATTTTCAAATTTCTGAATTATTTTAACCTCTAGTCTGTAATCACCACCCCTCATCACTTCTCAATTTATCCTCTAATCACCCCTCATCATTCCAAATCATCTAACTTCCCGAACGGTCACCCATCCTCCCACTCCCCCAGCCTAAGCACGCTTAACTTCCGGGTTCTATTCTCCCTCGCTCCAAGTCTGCACTTGTTGTTTTCCTGACAATACTAAGATGTCAATCCTATTAACCTTCAGGAATTTTGCTTGAGCAAGAAGTGACACATTTCATAGTTTTATTTTGAAACTATTGTTTTAAAAAACAATAATTATTTAGTAACACTAATATTTCTTGAATAATTAGTTCGACCCTTGTTTGACCACAGTTTGACCAGATTTGACCCAAATTGAAATAACTGAAATAATTATTTAGTAACACTAATATTCTAGAATAATTAGTTTGACCATTGTTTGACCACAGTTTGCCCACTGTTTGAATTTTTTCGATTTTTTTCACTCTAGATCTTAAAAGCCCCGTAACTTTTTTTCTATTAGGTTTTTGAGGATTTTGAAAATGTTTAACGGGGTTCCCCCATTTTAATTCGGATGTAACTTTTTGAGTAGATGATTTTTCATATAAAAAACTTTTTCATCCGAGTTAGTATGCAAAAGTTATGCCCATTTTTACAAATTTTCATCCGAGTTAGTATATGAAAAAGTTTGCATACTAACTCGGATGAAAAAGTTTTTTATATGAAAAATCATCTACTCGAAAAGTTACATCCAAATTTAACGGGGGGAACCTCGTTAAACATTTTTAAAATCCTCAAAAACCCAACAGAAAAAAGTTACGGGGCTTTTAAGATCTAGAGTGGTAAAAATTGAAAAATATTCAAACAGTGGGCAAACTGTGGTCAAACAATGGTCAAACTAATTATTCTAGAATATTAGTGCTACTAAATAATTATTTTAGTTATTTCAATTTTGGTCAAATCTGGTCAAACTTTGGTCAAACTGTGGTCAAACTAATTATTCAAGAAATATTAGTGTTACTAAATAATTATTGTTTTTTAAAACAATAGTTTGAAACTCAAACAGTGAAATGTGTCACTTCATGCTCAAGCAAAATTCATGAAGGTTAATAGGATTGACATCTTACTATTGTCAGGAAAACAACAAGTGCAGACTTGGAGCGAGGGAGAATAGAACCCGGAAGTTAAGCGTGCTCGGGCTGGAGTAGTGAGAGGGATGGGTGACCGGTTCGGAAGTTAGATGATTTGGAATGATTGATCCACACTTGAGCAGTTAAGAGAGGTGATTAGAGACTAAATCATCAAATAATTCAAAAAAATTCAAAATAAAAAAAACAATTTTTTTTTCCAAAATTCAAAAAAAAACTTTAGTATCGGTTGGGCTGATAGGATGGGCGCGGACTTCCAAATGGTGTCGGGTCACTGTGACGCACTAGTAGAAAAAGGGCCTTCAGTCCTGGTTCATAAGGGCCTTTAGTCCCGGTTCTGGAACCGGGACTAAATGGTCGGTACTAATGCCTCTCCCTTTAGTCCTGGTTCAATCCAGAACCGGGACTAAAGGGCGCAGCCACGTGGAGCTCCACCTTTAGTCCCGGTTGGTGTTAAGGAAATTTTATGATTTTTTTGAAAAAAAAATTTAATTTTTTTTGAATTTTTTTTTATTTTCAAATTTCTGAATTATTTTAACCTCTAGTCTGTAATCACCACACCTCATCACTTCTCAATTTATCCTCTAATCACCCCTCATCATTCCAAATCATCTAACTTCCCGAACGGTCACCCATCCTCCTACTCCCCCAGCCTAAGCACGCTTAACATCCGGGTTTTATTCTCCCTCGCTCCAAGTCTGCACTTGTTGTTTTCCTGACAATACTAAGATGTCAATCCTATTAACCTTGAGGAATTTTGCTTGAGCATGAAGTGACACATTTCATAGTTTTATTTTGAAACTATTGTTTTAAAAAACAATAATTATTTAGTAACACTAATATTTCTTGAATAATTAGTTCGACCCTTGTTTGACCATAGTTTGACCAGATTTGACCCAAATTGAAATAACTGAAATAATTATTTAGTAACACTAATATTCTAGAATAATTAGTTTGACCATTGTTTGACCACAGTTTGCCCACTGTTTGAATTTTCGATTTTTTTCACTCTAGATCTTAAAAGCCCCGTAACTTTTTTTCTATTAGGTTTTTGAGGATTTTGAAAATGTTTAACGGGGTTCCCCCATTTTAATTCGGATGTAACTTTTCGAGTAGATGATTTTTCATATAAAAAACTTTTTCATCCGAGTTAGTATGCAAACTTTTTCATATAGTAACTCAGATGAAAATTTGTAAAAATGGGCATAACTTTTGCATACTAACTCGGATGAAAAAGTTTTTTATATGAAAAATCATCTACTCGAAAAGTTACAACCAAATTTAACGGGGGAACCCCGTTAAACATTTTTAAAATCCTCAAAAACCCAATAGAAAAAAGTTACGGGGCTTTTAAGATCTAGAGTGGAATAAATTGAAAAATATTCAAACAGTTGGCAAACTGTGGTCAAACAATGGTCAAACTAATTATTCTAGAATCTTAGTGTTACTAAATAATTATTTTAGTTATTTCAATTTTGGTCAAATCTGGTCAAACTTTGGTCAAACTATGGTCAAACAATGGTCAAACTAATTATTCAAGAAATATTAGTGTTACTAAATAATTATTGTTTTTTAAAACCATAGTTTCAAACTCAAACAGTGAAATGTGTCACTTCATGCTCAAGCAAAATTCCTGAAGGTTAATAGGATTGACATCTTACTATTGTCAGGAAAACAACAAGTGCAGACTTGGAGCGAGGGAGAATAGAACCCAGAAGTTAAGTGTGCTCGGGCTGGAGTAGTGAGAGGGATGGGTGACCGGTCGGGAAGTTAGATGATTTGGAATGAGTGATCCACACTTGAGCAGTTAAGAGAGGCGATTAGAGAATAAATCATCAAATAATTCAGAAAAATTAAAAATAATTTTTTTTTTCCAAAATTCAAAAAAAAACCTTTAGCACCGGTTGGGCTGATAGGATGGGCACCGACTTCCAAAAGGTGTCGGGTCACTGTGAGGCACTAGTAGAAAAAGGGCCTTTAGTCCCGGTTCTGGAACCGAGACTAAATGGTCGGTACTAATGCCTCTCCCTTTAGTCCCGGTTCAATCCAGAACCGGGACTAAAGGGCGCGGCCACGTGGAGCTCCACCTTTAGTGCCGGTTGTTAACACCAACCGGGACTAAAGGAAATTTTATGATTTTTTTTGAAAAAAAAAATTAAATTTTTTTTTGAATTTTTTTATGTTCAAATTTCTGAATTATTTTAACCTCTAGTCTGTAATCACCACCCCTCATCACTTCTCAATTTATCCTCTAATCACCCCTCATCATTCCAAATCATCTAACTTCCCGAACGGTCACCCATCCTCCCACTCCCCCAGCCTAAGCACGCTTAACTTCCGGGTTCCATTCTCCCTCGCTCCAAGTCTGCATTTGTTGTTTTCCTGACAATACTAAGATGTCAATCCTATTAACCTTGAGGAATTTTGCTTGAGCATGAAGTGACACATTTCATAGTTTTATTTTGAAACTATTGTTTTAAAAAACAATAATTATTTAGTAACACTAATATTTCTTGAATAATTAGTTCGTCCCTTGTTTGACCACAGTTTGACCAGATTTGACCCAAATTGAAATAACTGAAATAATTATTTAGTAACACTAATATTCTAGAATAATTAGTTTGACCATTGTTTGACCACAGTTTGCCCACTGTTTGAATTTTCGATTTTTTTCACTCTAGATCTTAAAAGCCCCGTAACTTTTTTCTATTAGGTTTTTGAGGATTTTGAAAATGTTTAACGGGGTTCCCCCATTTTAATTCGGATGTAACTTTTCGAGTAGATGATTTTTCATATAAAAAACTTTTTCATCCGAGTTAGTATGCAAACTTTTTCATATAGTAACTCAGATGAAAATTTGTAAAAATGGGCATAACTTTTGCATACTAACTCGGATGAAAAAGTTTTTTATATGAAAAATCATCTACTCGAAAAGTTACAACCAAATTTAATGGGGGAACCCCGTTAAACATTTTTAAAATCCTCAAAAACCCAATAGAAAAAAGTTACGGGGCTTTTAAGATCTAGAGTGGAATAAATTGAAAAATATTCAAACAGTTGGCAAACTGTGGTCAAACAATGGTCAAACTAATTATTCTAGAATATTAGTGTTACTAAATAATTATTTTAGTTATTTCAATTTTGGTCAAATCTGGTCAAGCTTTGGTCAAACTATGGTCAAACAATGGTCAAACTAATTATTCAAGAAATATTAGTGTTACTAAATAATTATTGTTTTTTAAAACCATAGTTTCAAACTCAAACAGTGAAATGTGTCACTTCATGCTCAAGCAAAATTCCTGAAGGTTAATAGGATTGACATCTTACTATTGTCAGGAAAACAACAAGTCCAGACTTGGAGCGAGGGAGAATAGAACCCGGAAGTAAAGCGTGCTCGGGCTGGAGTAGTGAGAGGGATGGGTGACCCGTCGGGAAGTTAGATGATTTGGATTGAGTGATCCACACTTGAACAGTTAAGAGAGGTGATTACAGACTAAATCATCAAATAATTCAGAAAAATTAAAAATAAAAAAAACAAATTTTTTTTCCAAAATTTAAAAAAAAAACCTTTAGTACCGGTTGGGCTGATAGGATGGGCACCGACTTCCAAAAGGTGTCGGGTCACTGTGAGGCACTAGTAGAAAAAGGGCCTTCAGTCCCGGTTCATAAGGGCCTTTAGTCCCGGTTCTGGAACCGGGACTAAATTGTCGGTACTAATGCCTCTCCCTTTAGCCCCGGTTCAATCCAGAACCGGGACTAAAGGGCGCGGCCACGTGGAGCTCCACCTTTAGTCCCCGTTGGTAACACCAACCGGGACTAAAGGAAATTTTATGATTTTTTTAAAAAAAAATTTAATTTTTTTGATTTTTTTATTTTCAAATTTCTGAATTATTTTAACCTCTAGTCTGTAATCACCACCCCTCATCACTTCTCAATTTATCCTCTAATCACCCCTCATCATTCCAAATCATCTAACTTCCCGAACGGTCACCCATCCTCCCACTCCCCCAGCCTAAGCACGCTTAACTTCCGGGTTCTATTCTCCCTCGCTCCAAGTCTGCACTTGTTGTTTTCCTGACAATACTAAGATGTCAATCCTATTAACCTTCAGGAATTTTGCTTGAGCAAGAAGTGACACATTTCATAGTTTTATTTTGAAACTATTGTTTTAAAAAACAATAATTATTTAGTAACACTAATATTTCTTGAATAATTAGTTCGACCCTTGTTTGACCACAGTTTGACCAGATTTGACCCAAATTGAAATAACTGAAATAATTATTTAGTAACACTAATATTCTAGAATAATTAGTTTGACCATTGTTTGACCACAGTTTGCCCACTGTTTGAATTTTTTCGATTTTTTTCACTCTAGATCTTAAAAGCCCCGTAACTTTTTTTCTATTAGGTTTTTGAGGATTTTGAAAATGTTTAACGGGGTTCCCCCATTTTAATTCGGATGTAACTTTTCGAGTAGATGATTTTTCATATAAAAAACTTTTTCATCCGAGTTAGTATGCAAAAGTTATGCCCATTTTTACAAATTTTCATCCGAGTTAGTATATGAAAAAGTTTGCATACTAACTCGGATGAAAAAGTTTTTTATATGAAAAATCATCTACTCGAAAAGTTACATCCAAATTTAACGGGGGGAACCTCGTTAAACATTTTTAAAATCCTCAAAAACCCAACAGAAAAAAGTTACGGGGCTTTTAAGATCTAGAGTGGTAAAAATTGAAAAATTTCAAACAGTGGGCAAACTGTGGTCAAACAATGGTCAAACTAATTATTCTAGAATATTAGTGCTACTAAATAATTATTTTAGTTATTTCAATTTTGGTCAAATCTGGTCAAACTTTGGTCAAACTGTGGTCAAACTAATTATTCAAGAAATATTAGTGTTACTAAATAATTATTGTTTTTTAAAACAATAGTTTGAAACTCAAACAGTGAAATGTGTCACTTCATGCTCAAGCAAAATTCATGAAGGTTAATAGGATTGACATCTTACTATTGTCAGGAAAACAACAAGTGCAGACTTGGAGCGAGGGAGAATAGAACCCGGAAGTTAAGCGTGCTCGGGCTGGAGTAGTGAGAGGGATGGGTGACCGGTTCGGAAGTTAGATGATTTGGAATGATTGATCCACACTTGAGCAGTTAAGAGAGGTGATTAGAGACTAAATCATCAAATAATTCAGAAAAATTCAAAATAAAAAAACAAATTTTTTTTCCAAAATTCAAAAAAAAAACTTTAGTATCGGTTGGGCTGATAGGATGGGCGCGGACTTCCAAATGGTGTCGGGTCACTGTGACGCACTAGTAGAAAAAGGGCCTTCAGTCCTGGTTCATAAGGGCCTTTAGTCCCGGTTCTGGAACCGGGACTAAATGGTCGGTACTAATGCCTCTCCCTTTAGTCCTGGTTCAATCCAGAACCGGGACTAAAGGGCGCAGCCACGTGGAGCTCCACCTTTAGTCCCGGTTGGTGTTAAGGAAATTTTATGATTTTTTTGAAAAAAAAATTTAATTTTTTTTGAATTTTTTTTTATTTTCAAATTTCTGAATTATTTTAACCTCTAGTCTGTAATCACCACACCTCATCACTTCTCAATTTATCCTCTAATCACCCCTCATCATTCCAAATCATCTAACTTCCCGAACGGTCACCCATCCTCCTACTCCCCCAGCCTAAGCACGCTTAACATCCGGGTTTTATTCTCCCTCGCTCCAAGTCTGCACTTGTTGTTTTCCTGACAATACTAAGATGTCAATCCTATTAACCTTGAGGAATTTTGCTTGAGCATGAAGTGACACATTTCATAGTTTTATTTTGAAACTATTGTTTTAAAAAACAATAATTATTTAGTAACACTAATATTTCTTGAATAATTAGTTCGACCCTTGTTTGACCACAGTTTGACCAGATTTGACCCAAATTGAAATAACTGAAATAATTATTTAGTAACACTAATATTCTAGAATAATTAGTTTGACCATTGTTTGACCACAGTTTGCCCACTGTTTGAATTTTCGATTTTTTTCACTCTAGATCTTAAAAGCCCCGTAACTTTTTTTCTATTAGGTTTTTGAGGATTTTGAAAATGTTTAACGGGGTTCCCCCATTTTAATTCGGATGTAACTTTTCGAGTAGATGATTTTTCATATAAAAAACTTTTTCATCCGAGTTAGTATGCAAACTTTTTCATATAGTAACTCGGATGAAAATTTGTAAAAATGGGCATAACTTTTGCATACTAACTCGGATGAAAAAGTTTTTTATATGAAAAATCATCTACTCGAAAAGTTACAACCAAATTTAACGGGGGAACCCCGTTAAACATTTTTAAAATCCTCAAAAACCCAATAGAAAAAAGTTACGGGGCTTTTAAGATCTAGAGTGGAATAAATTGAAAAATATTCAAACAGTTGGCAAACTGTGGTCAAACAATGGTCAAACTAATTATTCTAGAATATTAGTGTTACTAAATAATTATTTTAGTTATTTCAATTTTGGTCAAATCTGGTCAAACTTTGGTCAAACTATGGTCAAACAATGGTCAAACTAATTATTCAAGAAATATTAGTGTTACTAAATAATTATTGTTTTTTAAAACCATAGTTTCAAACTCAAACAGTGAAATGTGTCACTTCATGCTCAAGCAAAATTCCTGAAGGTTAATAGGATTGACATCTTACTATTGTCAGGAAAACAACAAGTGCAGACTTGGAGCGAGGGAGAATAGAACCCAGAAGTTAAGTGTGCTCGGGCTGGAGTAGTGAGAGGGATGGGTGACCGGTCGGGAAGTTAGATGATTTGGAATGAGTGATCCACACTTGAGCAGTTAAGAGAGGCGATTAGAGAATAAATCATCAAATAATTTAGAAAAATTAAAAATAATTTTTTTTTCCAAAATTCAAAAAAAAACCTTTAGCACCGGTTGGGCTGATAGGATGGGCACCGACTTCCAAAAGGTGTCGGGTCACTGTGAGGCACTAGTAGAAAAAGGGCCTTTAGTCCCGGTTCTGGAACCGAGACTAAATGGTCGGTACTAATGCCTCTCCCTTTAGTCCCGGTTCAATCCAGAACCGGGACTAAAGGGCGCGGCCACGTGGAGCTCCACCTTTAGTGCCGGTTGTTAACACCAACCGGGACTAAAGGAAATTTTATGATTTTTTTTGAAAAAAAAAATTAAATTTTTTTTTGAATTTTTTTTATGTTCAAATTTCTGAATTATTTTAACCTCTAGTCTGTAATCACCACCCCTCATCACTTCTCAATTTATCCTCTAATCACCCCTCATCATTCCAAATCATCTAACTTCCCGAACGGTCACCCATCCTCCCACTCCCCCAGCCTAAGCACGCTTAACTTCCGGGTTCCATTCTCCCTCGCTCCAAGTCTGCATTTGTTGTTTTCCTGACAATACTAAGATGTCAATCCTATTAACCTTGAGGAATTTTGCTTGAGCATGAAGTGACACATTTCATAGTTTTATTTTGAAACTATTGTTTTAAAAAACAATAATTATTTAGTAACACTAATATTTCTTGAATAATTAGTTCGTCCCTTGTTTGACCACAGTTTGACCAGATTTGACCCAAATTGAAATAACTGAAATAATTATTTAGTAACACTAATATTCTAGAATAATTAGTTTGACCATTGTTTGACCACAGTTTGCCCACTGTTTGAATTTTCGATTTTTTTCACTCTAGATCTTAAAAGCCCCGTAACTTTTTTTCTATTAGGTTTTTGAGGATTTTGAAAATGTTTAACGGGGTTCCCCCATTTTAATTCGGATGTAACTTTTCGAGTAGATGATTTTTCATATAAAAAACTTTTTCATCCGAGTTAGTATGCAAACTTTTTCATATAGTAACTCAGATGAAAATTTGTAAAAATGGGCATAACTTTTGCATACTAACTCGGATGAAAAAGTTTTTTATATGAAAAATCATCTACTCGAAAAGTTACAACCAAATTTAATGGGGGAACCCCGTTAAACATTTTTAAAATCCTCAAAAACCCAATAGAAAAAAGTTACGGGGCTTTTAAGATCTAGAGTGGAATAAATTGAAAAATATTCAAACAGTTGGCAAACTGTGGTCAAACAATGGTCAAACTAATTATTCTAGAATATTAGTGTTACTAAATAATTATTTTAGTTATTTCAATTTTGGTCAAATCTGGTCAAACTTTGGTCAAACTATGGTCAAACAATGGTCAAACTAATTATTCAAGAAATATTAGTGTTACTAAATAATTATTGTTTTTTAAAACCATAGTTTCAAACTCAAACAGTGAAATGTGTCACTTCATGCTCAAGCAAAATTCCTGAAGGTTAATAGGATTGACATCTTACTATTGTCAGGAAAACAACAAGTGCAGACTTGGAGCGAGGGAGAATAGAACCCGGAAGTTAAGCGTGCTCATGTTGGAGTAGTGAGAAGGATGGGTGACCGGTCGGGAAGTTAGATGATTTGGAATGAGTGATCCACACTTGAGCAGTTAAGAGAGGTGATTAGAGACTAAATCATCAAATAATTCAGAAAAATTAAAAATTAAAAAGAACAATTTTTTTTTCCAAAATTTCAAAAAAAAATTCAAATAAAAAACCTTTTGTACCGGTTGGTAACACCAACCGGTACTAAAGGTCCCCCGTACCAGGGCGCGAGCTCAAGCCACATGGTGGCACTTTAGCGCTGGTTTGTGCTGAACCGGTACTAAAGGGGGGGCCTTTAGTGCCGAAATAATAGTGCCGGTTCCATAACCGGCACTAAAGGCCCTTACGAACCAGTGCTATTGCCCGGTTTTCTACTAGTGTTCGTTGACCCGGGCCTTGAGCCTTTTACGGACGGCCTGCTCCTTGACAGCCTTCCCCTCGGCTTCGACCAGGGCCGCTTTCAGGGCATCGACCTCGATCATCACCTTTGTTTACATCATGGTATTCACATCATTGCATGTCATTTTCCCGTTTTGTTTTTTCGAATCCATAATAGGTTATTACTTACCTTGTTTTTCCTGGAGCTACCTCTTCACCTGGCTCAGCTCCTCCTCGGCCTCCACCAGTTTCTGCTTTAGTCCAGAGAGTTCTGCAGTATGCGAGGCCGTGGCCAATAGCGATGCATGCGCATACATTTCAGACAAATTTTGTTAGTTTCCTGCAAAAGGAGATTGATCCTTTGTCCGATTTTTCTTTTCGAACACCAAGCAGTGTCTGAGGGGCTACTATCTATATTAGGATTGTCTCTTTTTTTGCGCTGCTTACCTCATAACCTGTTAACAGGCTGCTGCAGGCTTCGGTTAGTCCGCTCCTGGTAGACTGGACCCTTTCAATTACCGTGCCCATAAGGGCACGGTGCTCATCCACAATGGAAGCGCCTCTCAGCATATCCAGCAGATTATCCGGTACCCCTTGTTGGATAGAGGTCACCGGGGGAACAGTCATCCACCCTTCTTCCGAAGGAGGTCGCATGCCGGATTCTAGAGCAGCCTCGGTCTCCGGAATTGAGTCTGGCTGAGGGTCGAACTGAGTTCGGCCCTCCCCACCAGTCTCCATGGGGATTGATTCCCCTTGGTGTCCAGCAACGGGAATTTCGCCTTTCGGCACCTCCTGAGCCTCCCCCCCACCTGGAACAGTCCTTCGGGATAGGACCTCCACATCATCCTTGGCCTTGGGGGAGTGAGCGGCTGGCGGTGAATCGCTGGCCATCGCCTTGGAATCCAGCGAGCCTCCTTGGAATAAACATAACCAATCATCTCAATGCAGTGAGGAGGAGAAACTTTAAGGGTGGATGCAAGTCTTAGTACTTACGATGCGGCCCGAGGCTTAGCGCGGGGACGTCTCTTCGGACTATTGTCGACATCCCATGTGGAGTTATCCTCTAGGGAGCCCTTCCCCTTCTTCGGCGCCTCTGCCTCCAGAGTTATGGACGCCGCCCTCTTCTTCCTCCCACCATCAGGGGGAGAGTCATTTTTCTCCTCCTCATCCTCGTCGTCTTCGGTGGCAGGGGAACGGGTCTTGTCTTCGGACATCACGTGCAAAGTGCCATTGTGGTGGGGGCCACTCCAGACCCCCTTGGCCTTTCCTGTGGTGTTCTTCTCTGGTGCCTTATAAGGCGCCGGCTCCAGCATCTTCACTAAGCACGGGATGACTGGTTCTTCATGCAGGGGAGCCGGACACCGTATCTGCTTCTTTCACATCCCTAGCTTCTGTCTTTGTGCTAAGCTAGCTTCATGTCTAAATTCTGAAAATTGAAATGAGGAAAGTGAGAGCCTTAGAAATCATTTTAAAAGAAGGGAAAGAACCCTTTAAATTGCATTCATTGTTTCCAAAATGCCTTCATAAATGTTTGATAATTTTTGGCATGGCTTTGAGACCAAACCAAAAATAGTGAACATTTTTGAGGAATATTTTGGGCACTGAATTTAAAACACTATTGTATTTGAATTTGAATTTATATTCCTAGTATATGGAATGTATCCTGAAATGCCTCTGAAATATTTGTGTGCCTTTGTAAAAAACCTATCTAAGCCACATAAATATTTACAGAAAGTTTGGCACTGGTTTAAAATTG
Source organism: Triticum monococcum (assembly GCA_034509565.1). Classification (NCBI taxonomy): domain Eukaryota; kingdom Viridiplantae; phylum Streptophyta; class Magnoliopsida; order Poales; family Poaceae; genus Triticum; species Triticum monococcum. The sequence goes on from CM067847.1 coordinate 708,364,807, forward strand.
TTTTGAATTTGGAATCAGTGGCAAATAAATAAATAAAAAACAAACAAAACAAAAAGGAAACAGGGAATCATAAACCTACCTGGAACTGACCGCAGCCCACCTAGCGCCCCAACCGACTCAGCACTATGACAGCCCAACCGGCCCGACTGGCCCAGTGGCCAGTCATCGTTCTCCTCTTGCCAGGAGGACGCAGCGCACGTGGTCGCCGCGCGCCAGCACGCGCCTCGCCAGCTCCCGCTTGCTGCCGATGCCCTGGATGCCTCTGTGCACGCCATGCAGCCTTCCCGACCGCTTCTCACTCTCTCTCGAGCTCTTCCCCCTCCACTGCTCTCTCTCCCTCTCATGCCGAGCACAGCCGTCGCCGCCACTCGTCGTTGCCGCGACCACCGCCTCCCCCTCGCCCCTCTGTGACACCCCAAAATTTTGACCTTGTTTTAATGAATTAAAATTTTGCCAGGAATTAAAACTTTGAATTTCTGAGCTCCTTTTTGATTTTGTTTAATCATTTTCTTCCCTATTGTGATGAGTTTTTCCCAAAGAGAAAACTTTTCAAATATGTTATTGGACTTGTTTAACCTCTCAAGAGAAACTTTTCCTTATTTAATATAACTAATTAAATAATTAAGTTGCTTGATCTTTACTTTCTTGAAAATGGTTTTTCAAGGTTAAATGGCCATATTTGAACTACAACCATTTGATAAATTCACTCAAAATTTCCACAAAAATTTGGAGATGTCATGTGATGTCTACAAATAACTTTTGTGCAAAAACATCCTTATTTCATGAAATATTTTGAGCTCTACAACAAATTTTCTTCTCTGGTCCAGAATGCAATTCTGCACTACAACTCATTTAAATATTTTCTTCTAGCCTCCACAAAATTTTTTGGATGTTAGTAGTAACATATGATTCAACTTTATGCAAAAACCCAATGATATTATTTGCAAATTTTGAGTGAATCAACCTCATTTTCATTCTGGTCCAACTTGAGGATTTGTACAGCAACTACATCTTAAGTTGCTCCTTTACCCATGATTCCTTTTCCTGCTTGTAGACCACCCTACCAAACCACTAAGTCCAGGAGCATGCACCCTTTGGATCATTTTTGGTTCATGAAATGATGCCATTTATTTCCTGCCCAGGATTGAAGTTTTGTAAAACTTGCACTAACAAGTTGCTGCATTTGACCAACTAACCTCACCACCCTCTTGCCCATCCAAGGAGACACTGATCTGGAGTTTTTGACCACTCCAAGACTTGCCTAGGTGCCTGTGGCATTTTGTCAAACACCTTATGGGCATGATCTGTTTTGGCATGATTCTTGACATTGCACTATGATCTTGCACCTCTGATCAAACTAGCATGTCCACTAGACTCCCAGTTGATCCTAACCTAGATCTGCTAAACCCCAACCTCACCTGTGACCTGTAGCATGCCGCGACATTGTGTCGAACATCTTCCGTGCATGCACTGGTCGCGCCCAGAGCGCGCGTACTGCAGCCGCGCACATGAGCCGCCGCGTCGCGCCCCTGTCGTGGCCCACACGGCAGCACCTCGCCAAGCGCTACCCTCCTCGCAGCAACGCGCCAAGCCGTCCTGGCAGCCAACAACGCCGCCACCAGAGTCCCCTTGGCGGCACGCCACGGCCGCCCGACAGCCCCTGCTCATGTCGGCGCCGCCCAAGCCACCCCGGCTCGCCACCTGGCCCCTGGAGCAGTGCAAGCTCATCCGCAAGCGGGTCTGCTAGCCCTCGTCGCCGCCACGTCGCCCTAGCTACAGAGAGGCGGTTCGCCGAAGAGCTTATCCACGGCCGCCGCGGAACCGCCTTGCCTCGCCTATTTAAGGAGCCCCGAGCTCGTCTCCGCACGCAGGTAGTCTCAAGCGGTCTCCAGGAAGCTCCATTGGCAGGCAATCGACCAGGGGAGGTCTCCTTCCCCATCTCCGGCAACCGCAGCCGCCGCCACTGCTCCGGCCATTCCGGCGCCACCAGGGTCTCCCCCTCCCATTTCTCTTCACCAGGAACCCCCTCATCCTCCCGTGAACTCGTTCCCCTGCTTGATTTTGATCGGGAACCACCGTAGCCCCAAACTCACTTCGCCCCCGAAGCCATCCCCGCCGCAATGCTCGTCGCCGGTGACACCGTCCACGTCAGCGACCATGGCGGGTACCCCCCGAGTTCGTCTCGACCTCCTGAGCACGCCCATGCACTCAAATCACCGAGAGACGCCGCCATTCGCCGGCGAGCCTCGCCGGAGCTCCGCCTCTGCTCGGTCAGAGGGAGACGACACGCGCGTGGACCAGTCAAACCTGACCAGTGGGCCAGGCGGGCCCACTGTCGGTGACCCACGCGCTGTCCACGTTGGAGTAAGTGAAAGCGCAAAACCCCCAGTATGTATCTCCTGCTTAGAAAGCGTATTTTCTCCTGAAACGTTTTCTTTTCTGTTTTATTTTTAAAAACAGATTTGACCAGAACTTTGACTGCCTATAACTTTTTAAATACAACTCCAAATGAGTTGATTCTTTTTCCTACCTTCCTCAAATTTGGTCTAGTTTATTTTAAGATTTATTTGAAAATTTTCCAAACAACTTTTTGTACTGTTTTTGAAATGTGTGTTAATTCAAATATATTTTAAAATAGGATTTTGGAGAGAGAGAAGAAACTTTCAAAAGTTTTGGAGAGCACCTCACCCCTCCACAACTTAAAGGCAAGCATTCTGAACCCTGGCATAATGTTTTTGGTGTGTTATCTGACACATTTATAACACCACCTTATTTCGGAGGACTTGTTATTTCATGTGACATGATGATTTGCATGGAAGCATATTAGTGATTTTCCTTGCTGTTGGAAATGAATATTATTGTGATGGTAATCATCCTCATGTGCCTTGCATGCATGCCGGAAAGGAATCCGGGAAAGCCTCGGCCTTGGGTAGGCGCGAGCTTGTCGCCGGTCCCCGTCGGGACGGTTATGTCCGGTATGGCATGGTAAGGTACAATGAGTGGTGATTTTGTCGGTTGAAATATATTTGATATACATGTCATGCAGGGAACTTATAAACCTCCTGAGTCGACCGCAGATCGAGTCTTGTTCCAGTAACCCCCATACTTGCCTCGTACTACCACTCGTCCCTGCCGCAGGTAGGCTACGGTTCAGTAAGTCGTCAACCCCTTTCCAGCACACACCGTACAGAGAGGCCATGGTGGGAGATATCGGTTGTAGCCGGTAGGCAGGCCACCTGGTCCGGGGGCATGGGTGTTTTCCGGTTGGGACCGAGAGGGGAGGCCACCCCTTAGAGCGCGCGATATAAATTTGATCCCATGCTACGCGAGGTTGTAGCCTCCCCACTTAGAGTTTTCCTTAACAAGTGTCGTGGGTGATTCCAGACACCGATGAGTTAAGCTGGTGTGTGCAAGTTAGGCGTGTTTTCAACTAAAAGGTCGTAGACGGAATTAGTCCCGATGGACTAAAGGAATCCGTTACTCGTGGGTAAAGAGTACACCCTCTGCAGAGATTAAACCTATTCGAATAGCCGTGTCCATGGTTAAGGATTATAATCTGGGATGGGCAAGTGTTGGTCTTGGTGTTGGTCTTCGGAGGTGAAACTGTTAAACCAAACATGGATACCGACCGGTGACTTGTGAGGACCATGATTATTATTTTGTGATGGACTAACCTGTTGTATTATTTGTATTATCAAGTATCCCTGGGATGGTTCTATTTCCTGGATATTCATTGTGATTATTTCTTTTTAAGCCCTTTCTGTGGTGTCGCTCAGACGCCCGACTGTGGCATTGCTTGTTATTTATTTACCTTATAAGCCCTTTCTGTGGTGTCGCTTAGACGCCCGACTGTGGCATTCATTTTTAAGCCCTTTCTGTGGTGTTGCTTAGACGCCCGACTGTGGCATTTATTTTTAAGCCCTTTCTGTGGTGTCGCTTAGACGCTCGACTGTGGCATTTATTTTTAAGCCCTTTCTGTGGTGTCGCTTAGACGCCCGACTGTGGCATTTATTTTTAAGCCCTTTATGTGGTGTCGCTTAGACGCCCGACTGTGGCATTTCTTTTTAAGCCCTTTATGTGGTGTCGCTTAGACGCCCGACTTTGGCATTTTTTTGCCCTTTATGTGGTGTCGCTTAGACGCCCGACTGTGGCATTTCTTTTTAAGCCCTTTATGTGGTGACGTTCAGACGCCCGACTGTGGCATTGCTTGTTATTTATTTACCTTATAAGCCCTTTATGTGGTATCGCACAGACGCCCGACTGCGGCATTTTATCTCCACTCCATTATTGCTTAATCATGCTGCGTATAAATAACCTGCTTGCATGCATAAAAGATATTTTATTTGTGACTCATGATGTGATCATAGAATGTTTCAATGCATAATTATCCATTATATTATCCCAGTGTTCTTAATGTTTGCGAGTACATTCAAAGTACTCACTAGCTTGTCCCTGGCTATTGTCTTGGCCAGATTTCCGCATGGAGAGGAGCGTTGCGGTGACAGCCCTAGAAACTAAGCAACGGTGATAGCAGCCTCGCGAAGATAGGAGTTAACCTGGTCAGCTGTTCCGTGGGAAATGGAGTCCCATACACTGATGATCCACGAACCGCTTCCGCCATCGACCACTAGAAAACCATTTGATGTGCTCATAGGCCACAATGGTCTTGTACTACACATTTTGTACTTTTGCTTGGAATTTCTGTAACAAGTTGGTGCCTCATCAGCTAACAGTAATCCTGGGGCTGGTGAGCACAACGGCCATTTTCTGGAAATTTATGTCCGGAAAACCCGGTCGTGACACCCTCTGGCGTGCCCGAGAGCTCCGCCGCGACGACATCTTCCTCTTCACCAAGTCACACGGTGCCGGACGGCCAGGAACGTCGCCATCGAGCTCATCATCGTCCTCTACCCCGACGGTCGCCGCCCGTCGATACGTCGCCGTTCGTGCCTCCCCGAGCTCAATGGCTGCACCAGAAGACTCGCCATGAGCCCCGCCATATTTCCCCCCATCTCCCATGTTCATTTACGTGCTATATGCGTGCTAGCCACCGGACACGCAAGCTCACCGCCGCCGCACTCATCGTCGCCGGCGAATAGGCTAGCAACCTTCGCGTCCGAGCACTGCTGCGTGCTCAACATGTTCCCAGAAACCCAACACCACCATCAGCTAGTCCTCCCGTGCACCACAACGTCGTTGCCGAGCTTGTCCAAGCTCCGACCGCTGCGCTTGCCATCGCCACCGTCGTTACGGTCCACTCTAGCGCGAGCTGATGGCTCTGTTGGATGGGGACGAGCGCCAGCTTCATGCCAAGCCAAACCGCCGCTTGTTTCATCGCCTGTGCTGCGTTTCCGAGCCGCGCCGCCATCTCGGGCCTCGCCGGCGTCATGTCGCCGGTGGGTTTGACCCATTTGACCATGTGGGCCCCGCCCCTGGTCAAACCTAGATTAGGAGTTCAACTAACACTAATTTAGTTAAGTTAGCCGCTGACATGTGGGCCCTGGCCCCACTGACATTTTAGTTAGGCTTAATTTAAGGTTAATTAACCATATTAATTAGCTGAGTCAATGACATATAGGTCCCACTATCAGGTTTGACTCTGACTAGGCGCTGTTGACCACCCACTGGTAGAAAAAGGGCCTATAGTCCCGGTTCGTAAGGGCCTTTAGTCCCGGTTCCTGAACCGGGACTAAAGTGTCGGTACTAATACCTCCCACCTTTAGTCCCGGTTCAATCCAGAACCGGGACTAAAGCCCCTCCACGTGGGCAGTGTGCAGAGCCCAGTCAAGAGACCCTTTGGTCCCGGTTGGTGGCACCAACCGGGACCAATAGGCATCCACGCGTCAGCATTTCTGTGGCTAGGGTTTTTGTTTTTTTTTTGAAAGGGGGGGGGGTTGGGGGTTTTGGGGGGTTAATTTAGGTGTTTCATATATTGTGTTAGCTAGCTATAATTAATATAGAGAAGTGTCCTCTCTTATGTCCGTGCTTGGTCGACGCTACGTACTATACATATGTATAGAGAGGACTAGACACGCTGGCTAGCTAGTAAAGCAAAAGAGGAAGATCGTCATGAACATATATGCATACAGAGAGAAGTGATATCGACCACCTCTCCTTCTCCGAGAGATTGGTCGAACAACAAGTTCTCATATATCTATCTGACAGTACCGGCTACATATATACAATAATTATCTCTTACAAATATAATCATACGGACTCAGGGTTCACATAGAATTCTCCGTCTTCAGGGATCACGTGGTCAAGCAAGAATGCCGCCAATTCCTCTTGAATTGCTCGCATGCGAGCTGGTGCTAGGAGTTCATCCCGCTTCCGAAACATCTAATTTGAAGAAGGGGGTCAATACATATATATATATATATATATATATATATATATATATATATATATATGAATGAATGAAACTCAACACAAATGATGGTAATAAAATAAAATTGTGAATATTGTTATTTACGTACTTCATATTGTTCGTTAGAGTACCCGCCCCGCTCACATGTCGTGTGGCGGATGGACTCACAGATGTAGTATCCACAGAAATCATTCCCTTGTTCCTGCCACAACCACTTTACAAGAAATAGAGGTCAATCAAACTGATAAGCAAGAATGCTAAATGGTATTGATGAAACTAGCGCTTGAATCACTAGGAGATGCGCGGAACATGCTACTATAGTACTTACTTTCGGGTGTCTAAATTCTAGCTCCTTCGGCAGTCCCGGAACTTTTTTGGTGAATTTTCTCCAAACCCTGCCGGACAAAGAAAACAATTACTTGATATCAGGAAATGAACAAAGTTGCTGATATGGTGGATAATGATCGATTTAACTTACTTCTTGAGGATTTCAGTCATGTCTGCATAGTCCTGGGGATCTTTTCGTTTTGAGTCTAAGACGGTTACTAGTCCCTGCTCAAGCTTAATCTCTAGGAGAATATAGTGGAAACTGCACACGCATGCATAACTCATGAATTACATTACTATAACCTTGAGTAATATATAAGGGAAACCGAATACGCACAAGACAGTAACACTCACTTGAAGTTGTAAGGAAAGAGTATTATATCTTTGTTTTGATTTATTACGAACGATTGTAGCAAGTTGGCCTCGGTAGCTGCGGCATGAAGTTTAACCTGAATTGCATCTATGAGATATGTGTTAATGAACCCAATATCACCGACTTGTCTTTTCGTTAATTCGATGATCTTCAATCTGCATAATATAGTGAGGATGATTATAAATACATGCAATGAAAGAGCTAAGCTATATAGATAAACTTAATGACAGAAGTAGTACTACTTACAGACAGTAGCAGGCGACCGTTGTTTTATCGAGGGCCAATTGATTGAAAAACTGATAGAACTCCTCAAATGGAACAGGCAACAGATCAATTCCAACGAGGTCATGCTCCTTCTTAACTTTCACATACAAAGTACTACTCCCCCCAGAGTCTCGGCAGATTTTCAAGTACCAATCATGCAATCTTCGCATCATCGTTGATAGAGATCTTTCATCTTTGACGAGAGGCTTCCCGTACTCGTATCTTTGCATTTGCATCTCCATGGGTTCATAATGTACTTCGTCGGGCAGGTAATCTGCAAGATTGCTATAACCGGGCACCATCCTCGGATCATTAGCGACGTTGTGGCTAGGCACCTTGAGCGGGGGGCATGATTGCTTCGCTTGTTTGCCGAGCTGGGCAATTTGTTTCCCAGCTCGTCGTTTTTTCAGCCTTTCATCACTGACAGTAGTTCCCGACCGCTCCGCTTCGGCAAATTCCTTTCCAATAATGTGGTCATAGTTTCCTTTCGGCGGATCAGACTTTGGTGGTTTTGTCAGGGCAGCCAGAGTGCGCTTCACTTTCACCCCATCTACCTTCTCCTCCGGAGGTGGATGTTTCTTTGCTTTCACCCCTTCAAAGAATTTCCTCACTTCTTCTTGCGCGATCTCGGCGTTCTCCTCCTGGGTCCTCTCGTATGGTAACTTCTCTGGAGTCTTCAGAGAAGGACCGAATCTGTATGTCCTCCCGCCTCTGGTTGTACTGCTAGACGCCGACCGAGCAGACGAAGCGGTTGTCTTCTTTCCTTGCTTAAGAGGTGGAGGAGAAGGACTATGACCCGCCGGAGCAGCTGGAGCGGCGGCAGGTCTCTTCTGCCCTTGCTGACGAGGCGGAGAAGGAGGAGGTTGGCTGCTCGGGCGCGTCGGCGTAGGCGGAGACGGAGGCGGAGTGCCGCCACGCGCTGGAGAAGGAGCCGGCCGAGGGCCCTGATCGTCACTCGCCGGAGGAGGAGGCGGTGGAGGAGGCGGAGTGCCCTGACTCGCCGGAGGAGGAGGAGGAGGCGGAGGCGTCCAGTTCGGAAGGTTGATGAGGTCCTTCCGCCATAGGCATGGATTCTTCAGAGCAGACCCCAGCCGAGTCTCCCCTTTACCGGTAGGGTGGTCAAGCTGGATGTCCTCAAATCCCTCCGTTATCTCATCCACCATCACCCTAGCATATCCTTCTAGAATCGGCATGCAGTGAAAAGTTGCGCCGGGTTCAGTAGGATAAACAGAGCCAACAGCCGCCTTGACCTTCAAATTCATCCATTGCGTCATAAGGCGGCAATTTTGAGACTCCGTTATAGCATCCACAGGATAGCTGGCAGGAGCCGTCAAGGCATGCTGCAGCTGAAGCTGCTCGGTGGAAGCCACGCTGCTTCTGCGCTGAGATGGCGGGGTAGCTTCAGGGGAGGCTTCGGCAGTACGTTTGCTGCGATTTGCTTCTCGTTCCTCTATCGCTTGTACCCTTGCGTGCAGCGCCTGCAGTTCGGTCTGCTGCACTTTTTTCCTCCTCTCATGGGATTTGTAACCGCCTGCGTCCGAAAACCCAACCTTCCACGGAACGGAGCCTGGCGTGCCTCGTGTCCGTCCAGGGTGCTCAGGATTCCCGAGGGCCATTGTGAGCTCGTCGTGCTCTCTGTCTGGAAAGAACGTCCCTTCCTGCGCTGCATCGATATAGTGCTTAAGCTTACTGACTGGTATGTCCATTTGTTCGTTCGTCCAAATGCATTTCCCTATTTCAGGGTCCAAGGTTCCGCCAGCCCCGAAGAACCAAGTCCGGCAATGGTCTGGCCAGTTATTTGTCTCTGGTTCGATCCCTTTATGAACCAGATCATTCTCAACCTTGGACCACTTAGGCCGGGCTACGAGGTAGCCACCTGACCCCGTGCGATGGTGAAGCTTCTTCTTCGCGGCATTATGCTTGTTTGTCGTCGACATCTTCTTACTCTTTTCCGATGTCTTGTAGGCCACAAATGCGGGCCAGTGATCTCTGATCTTCTCATATCCGCCCTTGAATTCTGGTGTCTCTTTTTTATCGACAAACCTATTCAGCTCTTTCTTCCACCTCCTGAATAGATCTGCCATCCTCTTCAGAGCAAAAGACTTGATTAATTTCTCTTTAATTGGGTTCTTTGGATTATCCTCTGGCGATAGGGTGAAATTTGACTTCAGCTCAGTCCAAAGATCATTTTTCTGCATATCATTGACATAAGACACCTCAGGGTCTTCTGTAGCCGGCTTAAACCATTGCTGAATGCTTATCGGGATCTTGTCCCTAACTAGAACCCCGCACTGAGCAACAAATGCCCTCTTTGTCCAGAGGGGTTCAATAGGTTGGCCGTCGGGCGCGATTGCTGTGATCTCAAGCTTTTCATCCGAGCTCAACTTTTTCTTCGGGCCTCGTCTCTTTACCGAAGTTGTGCTCGATCCAGAGGGCTAGAAAAAAGAACAAAGACTTAATTAATATGTGTACATACCAAAACAATGAATGCATCAATCAGCTAGTCAGCATAGGCTTAACTAATATATATACCTGGCCGGACTCGGTTCGGTCACCGGAGCCGTCATCACGGTCTCCTTCTTGCACCGGCATTGGGTCACCGGCACCGTCCTCATGTTCTTCTTCTTGCACCGGCATTAGGTCACCGTAGCCAGCTTGTTCACCCTCTCCTTCCAGACCATCGATGATATCGTTGAGATAGTACGAGACGGCATCACTTCCTTATGCGATTATCTCCCTCAACAACGCTTCTTTTGTTGCTTCGTCTAGGGCGGTGTCCATAGTTTCTACAAATATTTACAACATGGCAATTATTATTCAAACATGACAGATGGATATATTAGTGCCAAATGTAGAACTAGCTACCTAATCATAGTAAGCTATCGGGAGGCGGTATATATCGACAACGACGACACTACATCTATATATGTCCCTCGATGACCCTCGTTCCCGATAAAAAAAGAGGAAGAAGAAGAAAAAAGAGAGGAGAAGAAAGAATAGAGGAGTTTCTTCTTCTTCCTCTTATTTTTTTATCCTCTTCTTCCTCTCATGTTCGAGAGGATCGCCTTGGGGTCGGGAGGTTGCCTAGTGTCAAAGGATTCAACAAAACCATGTCTTCATCATTAGGCGAAAGTAACATGTGCATGATGGTAGGAAGCTCTTCAAAGTTGTTCTGGAACGGAGTCCCAGATAGGATAATTCGCTTTTTGGTACAAAGTTCAGCAAGAGCCTTCCGAATATCGCTACTTGGAAGGCCTTTGCTGAATTCGTACCAAAAGGCGGATTATTCTATCCGGGATTCCATTCCAGAACAACTTTGCATAACTTCGTACCAACATGCCCTGGTTACTTCCGGCTAATGATGAAGGCATGGATTTCTTCAATACTTTGACACTAGGAAACCTCTCTCGACCCCTCGGCGATTCTTGACCCCTCGAACCCTCAACGACCCTGAAACCCTCGACCCTTGACCCCTTAACGACCCTCGACCCTCTACCCTAGTTCCCGACCCTCGACCAATAGAGGAGAAGAAGAAAGGAATAGCTAGAGGAGAAGATCGAAGAAAAAAAAGAAGAAACAAAAGAGGAGAAGAAGAAAGGAATAGTGGAGAAGAATAGAAAATAGAATATATTCTATTTTCTCTTCTTCTCCACTATTCCTTTCTTCTTCTCCTCTTCTTTTTCTTCTGTTTTCTTCTTCTTATTTATTTCTCCTCTTCTTTTCGGTAGAGGAAACCCTAAATAGCTAGCAAGTATCGCGGGTGTGAGATACATGCGGCCTTCGGTGTCGGACACTACATCCACCTCCCACAAGTGACGTGGGCGTCGAAACCCGCGCCACTTGTGGGATGTGGATGTAGTGTCCGACACCGACGGTACATGTATCTCACACCGACGATACTTTCTATTTAGGGTTTTTCCTCTACCACTCGGCGGCCCTCTCGACGACCCTCGTTCCCGATAAAATAAAGAGGAAGAAGAAGAAGAAAAAAGAAGAGAAGAAAGAATAGAGGAGAAGAACCCTCGAACCCTAGACGACCCTCTTCTTCCTCTCATGTTCGAGAGGATCGCCGAGGGGTCGGGAGGTTGCCTAGTGTCAAAGGAAACCCTAAATAGCTAGCAAGTATCGTGGGTGTGAGATACATGCGGCCTTCGGTGTCGGACACTACATCCACGTCCCACAAGTGATGTGGGCGTCGAAGCCCGCGCCACTTGTGGGATGTGGACGTAATGTCCGACACCGATGGTACATGTATCTCACACCGACGATACTTTCTATTTAGGGTTTCTCCTCTACCACTTGGCGGCCCTCTCGACGACCCTCGTTCCCGATAAAATAAAGAGGAAGAAGAAGAAGAAGAAAGAAGAGAAGAAAGAATAGAGGAGAAGTCTCCTCTATTCTTTCCTCGCCTCTCTCATGAATGTCCGGCGTTCTCGACCCCCCCCCTCCCCACGTGTCGAAGAAAAAAAAGAAGAAGAAAAAAGAGGAGAAGAAGAAAGGAATAGAGGAGAAAAGAGAAAAATAGAGTATATTCTATTTTTCTCTTTTCTCCTCTATTCCTTTCTTCTTCTCCTCTTTTTTTTCTTCTTTTTTCTTCTTCTTATTTATTTCTCCTCGTCTTCCTCTCCCCTCTCGGCGACCCTAGACCCCCTCTCGACCCTCGACCCCTAGGCGACCGTCGACCCCTCTCTTTTTTTTCTTCCTCTTCTATTTTATCTTCTTCTTCCTCTACCGCTCGGCGACCCTCAACGACCCTCGTTCCCGATAAAAAAAGAGGAAGAAGAAGGAAAAAAAGAGGAGAAGAAAGAATAGAGGAGAAGTACCTCTATTCTTTCTTCTCCTCTTTTTTTCCTTCTTCTTTCTCTTTTTTTTATCCTCTTCCTCCTCTCATGTTCGACGACCCTCGACCCCTCGGCGACCCTAGACCCCCTCTCGACCCCTCTTCTTCTCCCTCTTCTAATTCATTTGTTCATATGAATATAAAAACAATTTCATATTTACAATAATTAATATCACCAAAAAAATCCTAATTTTTCTAAAGAACTATTTTTTGCATATATACATGAACATAGATATATACACAGAGAACATATATACACATATATATATATATATAAAACAAGCATATATATGAAAAAATATCTATGAACAGAAAAAAATCCTAATATAGCTATGAACAGAAAAATATCTATGAAAAAAAATCCTAATATAGCTATGAAAAAATATCTATGAAAAAAAATCCTAATATAGCTATGAAAAAATATCTATGAAAAAACAAGCATATATATACATATATATTTTTTGCATATATACATGAAAAAAAGCATATAGCAGAAAAAAGCATATAACAGAAAAAAGGGCGCCGCGGCCGGACCAGAGGAGGACCGCGACGGCGACGATGGGGGCGGGCGGGCGATGGTGACGGCGACGGCGGGGCGGCGCGCGGGAGGGCGACGGCGACGGGGCAGGGACGGCGAGCACGGGGCGGCGACGGCGAGCAAGGCGCGCGGGGGCGCGACGAGGACGGCGGGGGCGGCGAGGGCGCCGGCGCGCGGGGGCAGGGGCGCGGGGCGACGGCGACGGCGAGCACGGGGCAGGGGCGTGGGGCGACGACGGGGCAGGGCGCGGCGACGGTGACGAGGAGGACGAGCAGCCTGGCGGCGTCGGCGATGGGGAATGGAGCAGTTGCCGAAAATTTCGCAAGTGCTGTATATATAGGCAGAGCAATGGTCCCGGTTCGTGGCACGACCCGTGACCAATGCCCCCCTTTGGTCCCGGTTGGTGCCACGAACCGGGACCAAAGGCCAATTTTCAGCAGCCCAAAGGGCGGGAAGCGGCGGCCTTTGGTCCCGGTTTGTGGCACCAACCGGGACTAAAGGGGGGCAATGGTCACGGTTGGTGCCACGAACCGTGACCAATGCCACCTTTAGTCCCGGTTGGTGCCACCAACCGGGACCAATGCCCTTGTGCGCCCCGCGCCCAAAAGTTTAGTCCCACATCGCTAGCTGAAGGGTGCCGATACTGGTTTATAAGCGCTGCTCTGCCTCCCCTTTCGAGCTCCTCTCAAATGCAGGCTTTCGGGCCTAAACTGCTACTGCCTGTGGGCCTATTGGGCCTCTGCAGGCCTAAATCCTGGCCCATGTAGGGTTTCTAGTCGTATTCAGGCCGTGGAGGCCCAGTAGGAGGCATTTTTTTTGGTTTTTTCTTTTTTGTTTCTATATTTTTTTGGTTTTTTATTTTTTTTATTTCTACTTACAACTAAATATTTACAGTTTTTTAGTGATTTCTTTTTGCTTTTAGGTCACAAAAATTATAAACTTTCTATTAGTGCCATTAGTTTTAAATTTTAAATAGTTTAAATTTGAATTTTTAAAAATTTGTGTGAATCACTAGTTTATGAATAACTTTACTATAAAATTAGAATTTTTTTCTATTTATTTTTTATTTCTACTTACAACTAAATACTTACAGTTTTTTAGTGATTTCTTTTTGCTTTTAGGTCACAAAAATTATAAACTTTCTATTAGTGCCATTAGTTTTAAATTTTAAATAGTTTAAATTTGAATTTTTAAAAATTTGTGTGAATCACTAGTTTATGAATTTTTTTCTTCTTTGCTATTTATTTTTTATTTATACTTACAATTAAATACTTATAGTTTGCTTTTAGGTCACACAAATTATATTCTTTTTGCTATTGAAGAATATTATAGTTTTATTTTAGTTGATCATAACATATTATTTTAATTGATTGTTTTTATTTTCATAAAAGTTTTGTAGTTCATTCTGTTTGCTATTAATTCATTCTTTGAGCTAAATGACTCTGAAATTGGAAAGCATTTCAAAATGAACTCTGAAAAGGTTGAAAGTTGGCATGGTATCATCATTTCACCCACATAGCATGTTCCAAAAAGTAGAGAGGGTTACGACAAAAACTTGATGCACTTCGTGTACAAAATGGACAATCACTTTCGAAGTATCAAAGTTTCAAACCATAAGACATGAAAGCATTTCAAATGAACTCTGAAAAAGTTGAAAGTTGGGATGCATGGTATCATAATTTCACCCACATAGCATTTTCTTATTGCCGGAGAAAGTCTTCACTTTTTCTTCGCTTTTGTCATTTGCTTATTGCGCCGTAACCATGGATAATCTTCATTGTTTATCAGGATGCTTGGGTCAGCCTTGACATTGAAGGGAGGAATTTCATGAAACTTTTCATAATCTTCAGACATGTCTGTCTTGCCGTCCACTCCCAGGATGTCCCTTTTTCCTGAAAGAACTATGTGGCGCTTTGGCTCATCGTATGATGTATTCGCTTCCTTATCTTTTCTTTTTCTCGGTTTAGTAGACATGTCCTTCACATAGATAACCTGTGCCACATCATTGGCTAGGACGAACGGTTCGTCAGTGTACCCAAGATTTTTTAGATCCACTGTTCTCATTCCGTACTGTGGGTCTACTTGTACCCCACCGCCAAACAGAATGACCCATTTGCACTTAAACAAAGGGACCTTAAAATCAGGTCCGTAGTCAAGTTCCCATATGTCCACTATGTAACCATAATATGTGTCCTTTCCGCTCTCGGTTGCTGCATCAAAGCGGACACCGCTGTTTTGGTTGGTGCTCTTTTGATCTTGGGCGATCGTGTAAAATGTATTCTCATTTATCTCGTATCCTTTGTAAGTCAATACAGTCAAAGATGGTCCCCTGGACAACAACTACAACTCATCACAAACAGTGTTGTCACCTCTGAGACGTGTTTCCAACCAACTGCTGAAAGTCCTGATGTGTTCACATGTAATCCAGTTGTCGCATTGCTCCGGGTGTTTGGAGCGCAGACTGTTCTTGTGTTCATCGACATACGGGGTCACCAAGGTAGAGTTCTGTAGAACTGTGTAGTGTGCTTGAGACCAAGAATATCCGTCCCTGCATATTATTGAGTCTCTTCCAAGAGTGCCTTTTCCAGTCAGTCTCCCCTCATACCGGGATTTAGGGAGACCAATCTTGTTAAGGCCAGGAATGAAGTCAACACAAAACCCGATAACATCCTCTGTTTGATGGCCCATGGAGATGCTTCCTTCTGGCCTAGCACGGTTACGGACATATTTCTTTAGGACTCCCATGAACCTTTCAAAGGGGAACATATTGTGTAGAAATACGGGCCCCAGGATGACAATCTCGTCGACTAGATGAACTAGGACGTGCGTCATGATATTGAAGAAGGATGGTGGGAACACCAGCTCGAAACTGACAAGACATTGCGCCACATCACTCCTTAGCCTTGGTACCATTTCTGGATCGATCACCTTCCGAGAGATTGCATTGAGGAATGCACATAGCTTCACAATGGCTAATCGGACGTTTTTCGGTAAAAGCCCCCTCAATGCAACCGGAAGCAGTTGCGTCATAATCACGTGGCAGTCATGAGACTTCAGGTTCTGAAACTTTTTCTCTGGCATATTTATTATTCCCTTTATATTCGATGAGAAGCCAGTCGTGACCTTCATACTAAGCAGGCATTCAAAGAAGATTTCTTTCTCTTCTTTCGTAAGAGCGTAGCTGGCAGGACCTTTATACTGCTTCGGAGGCATGTCGTCTTTTTCGTGCAAACGTTGCAGGTCCTCCCATGCCTCCGGCGTATCTTTTGTCTTCCCATACACGCCCAAGAAGCCTAGCAGGTTCACGCAAAGGTTCTTCGTCACGTGCATCACGTTGATTGAGGAGCGGACCTCTAGGTCTTTCCAGTAGGGTAGGTCCCAAAATATAGATTTCTTCTTCCACATGGGTGCGTGTCCCTCAGCGTCATTCGGAACAGCTAGTCCACTGGGACCCTTTCCAAAGATGACGTAGGGTAAATCATTGACCATAGCAATCACGTGATCACCGGTGCGCATGGCGGGCTTCTTCCGGTGATCTGCCTCGCCTTTGAAATGCTTGCCTTTCTTTCGACATTGATGGTTGGTCGGAAGAAATCGACGATGGCCCAGGTACACATTCTTCCTGCATTTGTCCAGGTATATACTTTCAGTGTCATCTAAATAGTGCGTGCATGCATGGTATCCTTTGTTTGTCTGTCCTGAAAGGTTACTGAGAGCGGGCCAATCGTTGATGGTCACGAACAGCAACGCCTTAAGGTTAAATTCCTCCTGTCTGTGCTCATCCCACGTACGTACATCGTTTCCATTCCACAGCTGTAAAAGTTCTTCAACTAATGGCCTTAGGTACACATCAATTTCGTTGCCGGGTTGCTTAGGGCCTTGGATGAGAACTGGCATCATAATGAACTTCCGCTTCATGCACATCCAAGGAGGAAGGTTATACATACATAGAGTCACGGGCCAGGTGCTGTGATTACTGCTCTGCTCCCCGAAAGGATTAATGCCATCCGCGCTTAAAGCAAACCATACATTCCTTGGGTCCTTTGCAAACTCATCCCAGTACTTTCTCTCGATTTTTCTCCACTGCGACCCATCAGCGGGTGCTCTCAACTTCCCATCTTTCTTTCGGTTCTCACTGTGCCATCGCATCAACTTGGCATGCTCTTCGTTTCTGAACAGACGTTTCAACCGTGGTATTATAGGAGCATACCACATCACCTTTGCAGGGACCCTCTTCCTGAGGGACTCGCCGTCAACATCATCGGGGTCATCTCGTCTGATCTTATACCGCAACGCACCGCATACCGGGCATGCGTTCAGATCCTTGTATGCACTGCGGTAGAGGATGCAGTCATTAGGGCATGCATGTATCTTCTCCACCTCCAATCCTAGAGGGCATACGACCTTCTTTGCTGCGTATGTACTGTCGGGCAATTCGTTATCCTTTGGAAGCTTCTTCTTCAATATTTTCAGTAGCTTCTCAAATCCTTTGTCAGCCACAGCATTCTCTGCCTTCCACTGCAGCAATTCCAGTACGGTACCGAGCTTTGTGTTGCCATCTTCGCAATTGGGGTATAACCCTTTTTTGTGATCCTCTAACATGTGATCGAACTTCAGCTTCTCCTTTTGACTAATGCATTGCGTCCTTGCATCGACAATGACCCGGCGGAGATCATCATCATCGGGCACATCGTCTGGTTCCTCTTGATCTTCAGCAGCTTCACCCGTGGCAGCATCATTGGGCACATCATCGTCTGGTTCCTCTTGATCTTCACCAGCTCCCCCCGTTGCAGCATCACCGTATTCAGGGGGCACATAGTTGTCATCGTACTCTTCTTCTTCGCCGTCTTCCATCATAACCCCTATTTCGCCGTGCCTCGTCCAAACATTATAGTGTGGCATGAAACCCTTGTAAAGCAGGTGGGAGTGAAGGATTTTCCGGTTAGAGTAAGACCTCGTATTCCCACATTCAGTGCATGGACAACACATAAAACCATTCTACTTGTTTGCCTCAGCCGCATCGAGAAACTCATGCACGCCCTTAATGTACTCGCGGGTGTGTCTCTCACCGTACATCCATTGCCGGTTCATCTGCGTGCATTATATATAATTAAGTGTCCAAATTAATAGAAGTTCATCATCACATTAAAACCAAAGTGCATACATAGTTCTCATCTAACAACATATAGCTCTCCAGAGCATCTAATTAATTAAACCATACATTGAAACTATGTAAAACATTTCAATGCGAAAACAAATGCGATCATAATCGCAACCAAGGTAACAATTGATCCAACGGCATAATGATACCAAGCCTCGGTATGAATGGCATATTTTCTAATCTTTCTAATCTTCAAGCGCATTGCATCCATCTTGATCTTGTGATCATTGACGACATCCGCAACATGCAACTCCAATATCATCTTCTCCTCCTCAATTTTTTTTATTTTTTCCTTCAACAAATTGTTTTCTTCTTCAACTAAATTTAACCTCTCGACAAGGTCGGTTGGCATTTCCGATTCACATACATCCTAGATAAATAAAATCTATGTCACGTTGGTCGACATAATTTTCATAAACAATAAATGAACCAATAGTTATAAAGATAATATACATACCAAATCCGAATCATAGACAGGACGAGGGCCGACGGGGGCGGATACCAAAACCATCGCACTATATAAGATGCAATAATAAATGTAAGAAAATGATACAAGTATCTATCTAAACATACAAGTAAGAATATTTTTCCTTTCAGAAAGAAGATAAGAATAAGAGGCTCACCACGGTGGTGTCGGTGATGAGATCGGCGCGGGTGATCGACGGCGGTGAAGACGGGGACGGGGCATGACGGACCGCTAAATCTAGACAAATCTCGAGGAAAATGGAGCTTGGAGGTCGAGCTTCGAGAGGAGAAAGCTTAAGTAGTGTGGCTCGGGCATTCCATCGAACACCTCATGTGCATAGGAGGTGAGCTAGAGCACCACAAAGGCCTCTCCCCCTCGGCCAAAAAAAACAGAGCACTGTGCTCTGCTCTTGCGTGAGGGGGTATATATAGGCAATTCATTGGTCCCGGTTCGTGGCATGAACCGGGACTAAAGGGGAGCCTTTGGTCCCGGTTCAAGCCACCAACCGGGACCAATGGTGGTGGGCCAGGAGGGAGGCCCTTTGGTCCCGGTTCGTCCCACCAACCGGGACCAAAAGGTCCATACGAACCGGGACCAATGGCCCACGTGGCCCGGCCGGCCCCCTGGGCTCACGAACCGGGACCAATGCCCACATTGGTCCCGGTTCAAGACTGAACCGGGACTAATGGGCTGAAGCGGCCTGGACCATAGGCCCTTTTTCTACTAGTGACCTGACATCACAGTGACACAGTGCTGACGCAATAACTCATATATGGATTTAACTTAATTCAGGAAATTCCAGAAAATACCCAAAACTTCTAAAATTCATAGAAAATCAACCGTAGCTCCAAATCAAATAATTTATATATGAAAAGTTATCAGAAAAATTCAAGGAATCTGTTTATGGTATTTGCATGCATGTTTGAACCACCTAGGGTTGCTGTACAGGGCAATTTGCATAATTGACATTTAAATAAGCACATATGGAGTTTGAATTTGAACCCTTGGTTCAAACCAACTTCATTTAATATGATTGCTAGTTGCATTAGCTCAATCAACAGCATATTGCCATGACATTATCATGCATCACAATTGTTGCATTGCATTGATTGTGTTCCTCTTTGTTTGCTAGTTTTTGTCCCCTCTCGATAGACGTGGTTCTGACGATGAGTTCGATGACAATGATGAAGAACTATACTATCATCAGAAGTGCCAGGCAAGCAAAACCCCCTTGTTCATTCTGATACAATCCCAATCTCTCGCTCCTGCTCTCTTTTACTGCATTAGGACAACAACGGTTCAACTGTTACATGCTGCGGTAGCTGAACCCCTTATCCTCTGCATGACCTGTCATTGCCACAGTAAATAGATGAAACCCACTAGCATGAGTAGGAGTTGTTTGAGCCCTGATGTGCCTACTCATTCATGCTTGTTTGTCATGCCTGCTATTGCTTAGAGTTGAGTCAGGTCTGATTCATCGGGAATGAATTGGAACCTGATGAACATGTCCTACCGTTGAGAGCTAAGTGTGTGGACACGATTTGGTAAAGGTAGCAGTGAGAGGCCATGTGGGAGTACATGGTGGGTTGTCTCATTGTAGCCATCCTCAGGAACTGAGTTATGTGTCTGTGATCCATGAACAACTACTACCACTCATTGGGATCCTACCCTCTCGGCTTCTTAATCACCCTAGTACTCTGTCCAGGAGTTGCAACTAGTTTCTGGTGTTTGTAGGTTATGTGTTGGCGGCCTGCGTAGCACTGACCCTAGGGGTGGGCTATGATGCGGTAGATACACCATGGCCGGGCATGCCGGGGCGCCCGTTTGGTGTCTCGGAACCCTATACACATCGTTCGGGGCCGTATGTGGAAACCTCGGCCGGACTCCCTATGGATGGAACCTGGATAGGCGATAAACCTGGACTAGAGACTTCAGTGTTTAGGTAGGCCGTGGCCGACACCCTCGTTGGGCTTCCACTTGAAGGTTGCCGAGTACATGTCGTGTAAACGACGGTTAGTGGTGGGAGCGTGGGTGAAGAAGTATACCCCTGCAGGGTTATCATTATCTATTCGAATAGCCGGATTCCTCGGATATGGAAACTTGGACCCCTTGCATAGTTCATAGACCAGTGAAAGTGGATACTCTAAAACTCGCAAGATAAGTCTGAG
Organism: Triticum monococcum; assembly: GCA_034509565.1. NCBI lineage: Eukaryota > Viridiplantae > Streptophyta > Magnoliopsida > Poales > Poaceae > Triticum > Triticum monococcum. The sequence continues at coordinate 708,385,311 of CM067847.1, forward strand.
TGCTATGGATGGCCTTCTCGTAGGGAGACGGGAGCGGATCCATAGTGGTGTATTGAATGGTGAATATGTGGACTCGTGTGCCCCACCTCAAAATAGTTGCTTGCAGTCGTAGTTTAGGATAGCCACTGAGTCAAAGCTGGCTTGTTGCAATTAAACTCCACCAACCCTCTTTGTTGATACCGATGCATATGTAGCTAGTTCTGATGTAAGTCTTGCTGAGTACTTTTGTACTCACGTTTGCTTAATTTATGTTTTGCAGAGAGACTTCAGTCTCGCTAGTAGTTTCGCGTGGACTTCGACGTTTAGCTTGATACCTCAGCTACAATCTTGTGCCCTCGGCAGGATCTGGTAGTTAGTCAGGCTTCTTAGCCTTTTTCATTTGTAGATGTCTGTACTCAGACATGTTAAGCTTCTGCATGTGCTTTGATTTGTATGCTATGATTGTTGTGTCTTGAGACTCATGTTTGTAATTTCTCGCTCCTCGGAGCCTAATGAACAAATACTTGAGTCGTAGAGTTATGTTGTGATGCCATGTTGTATTTACACATATCAAGCATATTGTGTGTATGATTGAAATGCTCGGTATGTGTGGGATCCGACAATCTAGTTGTTTATCCTTGGCTGCCTCTCTTATGGGGAAATGTAGTCTAGTGCTTCCATGAGCCATAGTAGTCCGCTACAGCCCGGTTCACCGGAGTCCTGCTAGCCCAGCACTACTGCTCAAGTCACTTGACTGGCCGGCATGTGTCTCACTTCATTCCTGTGTCTGTCCCTTCGGGGAAATGTCACGCAGTGAAATCCAGAGTCCTGCCTAGCCTGCTACAGCCCGGGTTCCCAGAGTCCTGTTAGCCCTGTGCTATAGCCCGGATTCACACGCTGCTGACCGACATGCTCGATGTGATTCATGTATGCCTGTCCCCATAGGTTGGTGCCGCTTTGGGTTCACGACTAGCCATGTCGGCCCGGGTTCTCTGTCATATGGATGCTAGCGACATTATCATATACGTGAGCCAAAAGGCGCAAACGGTCCCAGGCCAGGTAAGGTGGTACCCATGGGAATACCGTGCGTGAGGCTGCAAAGTGATATGAAGTGTTACATGCTAGATGGGTGTGACTTAGGATCGGGGTCCTGACAGCTTTGGTATCAGAGCCTGATTGCCTGTAGGTTCACCAAGCCAACTGGTCGAAGTTGAGTCTAGAAATGCTTTAGTTATATGTAGGGGAATTGATTGTGGGAGGGAATGTAAGGCTCTTTTTACTCCTTTACCCTATGCCCTTCTGATCTGAGTCAACCTCTTCTTTTCTACGGGGATTAAGAATTAGGCCTTCTCATCTATCTATCAGGATGATGTGCTACTAATCCATAGACTTATAGAATTGATAGTTTCAAGCCTCAGTTCCGTTCCTACTACTTCCGTATGTTGACAGTTGATCTCAGAACCTTGACATTTTGTTGTTGAGTGGTTATGCCACCATTTTTGCAGGATGTCTCAAATAATTTTGAGCATTTACAACCGTTATGCTGTCCGAGTCATCCCAGGTCTCTAAATAGTCTGATGCATTTGCAGATCCCTTCTTTCCGTTCTCGATGTCCCTTTGGGCCAGTTCAACCACACTAATCGATGAGTTGAGGTACTCTATTGCCTCGACATATATGTTGGAGCTATTTTTATGGCCCTAGGTGTTTTAGGGAGTCACCTACTGATCTAGCCATGTTTGTATCCCCAGTGTGTGATTCTGCCCATTATTCTCGAAAGCATCCCGTGATGCCATGTAGTAGTAGGTACTCTATTCATAGGTTCTTGAACCCGAGATTCACCCTACTTACGTCATGTTGATAGTGTTGCTAGTTCCTTTAGGATATTAGTAACCTTTGCGATAGTCCCCGAGGTTCATGGTACATCCTTCTTCCAATTATCATGAACCATTCTTGGCAGCAGTTCTTTTGAACCAAAAGGTCACGACATAGTGCTCCTGATGAGTTCTCCATTCTATGTTGTGACTCTGCCAACCCTACCTTTCTGCATGGGTTATCCGGAAGAAATATGTTGAACTCGTTCGACATACTAATCTATGCATCCACAACTCATAAAGTTATATGTTCCTTTGAGTTGTCCCCCTTCCGTTATATTCCGACCTTCGTCTATCAATTGATAGTCAAGAGTATGTGAGCATTCTTTCATCGGTGCCTATTACTCTTGTGGTCTGTTGAGCCGTTCTATTTCAGAATGACTAGGAGAAACAAACTCCAGTACCTCATCCATTTCTAGGATTGGGTCAAAGCAGTTGTATTTCGCAGATCAAATGCAATCAAGCTATTGGTCTATTCTACCCTGAAGTATTATCCACTTTATGTCAGGAATGTCATGAGAATTGCACCTTCCCTTATGAATTCTTGACGTAGTGATACTTCTCGCCATCATTATTCATTCCCCGATGACGTGCTGTCGCCACCGGAATACTGACAAGTGAATCATGATGTGTGAAATCAATACTCCTAGCAACTCTTTGCTTGGTAGTTAATGGACATTAATATCATTCTTAGTGTGCTGATTATTGAATCATCACCCTAAGGTTGATCGTGCTACCTAGTCCTTATTTCCTGGTGCACTCTTCGATCAACGGGCTAGGATTTTGCCAAACCCTTGATCTTTTGATCATATGGTCTTGCCCTAAAGAGCAAGATTGAGCTCGAGCTTAGTATCATGACGGTGGTTCGTGATTTTCCGAATATCCTCTCGGAAGTATTACCAAGTTGTCACCTGACCGCTATGTGGAGTTTGTGATCAAGTTGGTTTCATGCAAACCAACCATTCTCCAAGAATCTGTGTCGGTTACCCCCTGAGCTAGTTGTTTCAGCTAAACAATAACTTGGAGAGTTGGAAGATAAAAGCTTGCCAGCTTAGTTCATCTCAAGGGACATATTTGCGAGTGTTGAAGATAGATGGTATCTTCACCGATTGGTCCTTGTGATCAGTTGTTGGATCTATTGCCTTGTCAAAACTTTGACTTGGGTATGGGTTATCGTGAAGTCAAATCAGAACCAACGATGTTCGTAATGTTGTCTTACTCGTGGTTGATTCCTCAAGCATACACCATTACATCTTTGGTTTGACCAATGCTATCACCGTGTTCACATGATGGTGGAGGTCCAGTGATATGGAATTTCCGATGAGTTGCTGTTGAACCCATCAACAGCATTTTGTCTGCCCCATGACTCATGTTGAACATCAACTTAGTGTTGGAAACTTGTGTAAGCATTTCTTCATGTTTCGTTCATGAAGCATATGTTTGGATGAAAGTAGTGGCTTCCTCTAATTCATGTGCCTTTGATGCAAGTTGCCGCCGTGGATTCGAGAAAGTCAATGTTGCTTCTTTTGGAATCATCCCAAATCGGTCATGCATACGTGCGAAGTATCCTGTGGTTAGGAGACTTGCAACCTTCATTCTATATGTGTCCCTAGCACACCAAGCCACTGATTGATTTGTTCAAGGAAAAGGAGTTGTTGTGCCAATCCTAGGTCATGCACAAGACTTCGTTACCTAGATGGCGGTTCCCCACCTGAACTCGGTAGTATTTTATCATAAGACTACTATATGGTCATGCTTGTCAGGGACAACGTGTTCACATGTGTTTAGCAAAACCATCTCATGTTTTGGAGCTTGCTATCTTAGTTCATTTCCCGAGAATCTCACAACATTATCTCGTTAATTTGAGTTGCAACTGTTCCTTCTCCAGACATGCTGTCCGAAATATCCTGTTTCCAGCCAGATCTGAATCTCAGGTAGACATGATGGTTGAAACGTCTTCCAAGAGCTATAATATTGGTCCCTCTGTAACCCGGTAAAGTGGATGTCGTGACTGACACACCCAGCCGGAAGACCTATTATTATAGTATCTTGATTGAAGAAGTTGGCCACCTCCCCATAAGCATTTCGTAGGGTTTACTCCAATAATTGTTCCTTATGGATTTTTGTGCTCCCGAAGTCCGACCTTTTACTTGATGTCCTAGGTACCAAACCATTTTAATAAATGGGTTGCGCTAGCACATTAAGGAGAACATTAGAAGCGGAGTGCTAAATGTCTCTCGGTCGATTATCCAGATTTTGTCCCCTTGGCCTCGCTAAGATGAAATCTGAGAAAGTGTTATCTTCCTTTGCATCCGCATCCTACACCAATATCCATCATGGTGGTATGTTGTGTTGCCAGGATCCTTGTCACGGATATTGGTAAAACCTTGATGAATATGGAAATGCTCAAGTTCTTGAGAGCACGGGCAAGCACTAGGATTTATCATCGGCATTAATTGGGATCCGCTCTCAGTTTCTTCGATTATGCCATAACTATTCTAACAATGGAATTACTCTCTTCTGTTGAGTTTCTCCTAGTTACTAGAAACATTCCCAACATTTACATTTTGTTCCTAGCTTGCACCACCATTGTGCCATTCAACCATGGACTACCCTCCTCGGTAAATTATGGTCAGATCATCTTCAAAAGTGGTCCTACCATGGGTCCCATCCATTTCTGTTGATAAGCAAAAAATTCATCCAATGGGTTGTCCTGAACAAGGTAGTCCACATCATCCATCCTAGTTTGAGTATGCCATTCTTCCGAACTTCCTCAAACGATCGATTGTGATTTACCTTAGGCTGGTATAAAGAGTTTCAATGATCTACATATGAAAAGTAATTCTTTTTGCCACTTAAGGTAATAATTCTATGAGTCACCTCCCCCAAGGTGTCCCGTAATGGGATCATGGCAGTTTCTCCTCGCTACTTTGAAACTCTCGTGTATTGTTTCTTCCATCCTTTTTATGGTGTGTTTTGTGTCTCAGCTGAAGAGATGTTCAACGTCTAATTCCGCGAGTTGATCATGAGTTGCTCGTTCTTTAAGAAGATCGATTCCTATAGAGTTATCTTGCTCTTTTATCCTCGTGTTGGGTGAAGACCTCACAAGCAAAGATGCCAAGATCAATATGACGCAAGGAGTCGACATCTTTAAGAAGGGCAGTTGGTTCAAGAAGATCATGTTAGCTTGTGTCCCCCTGTCTTCTTACCTCACGACTTGAATCTCGGGACGAGATTTTTGTTTAGTAGGGGTGAGTTGTCACATCCCTAGCTTCTGGCTTTGTGCTAAGCTAGCTTCATGTATGCATCATGTCTAAATTCGGAAATTGAAATGAGGAAAGTGAGAGCCTCAGAAATCATTTTAAAAGAAGGGCAAGAACCCTTTAAATTGCATTCATTATTTCCAAAATGCCTTCATAAATTTTTGATAATTTTTGGCATGGCTTTGAGACCAAACCAAAAATAGTGAACATTTTTGAGGAATATTTTGGGCACTGAATTTAAAACACTATTGTATTTGAATTTGAATTTATATTCCTAGTATATGGAATGTATCCTCAAATGCCTCTGAAAATATTTGTGTGCCTTTGTAAAAAAACCTATCTAAGCCACATAAATATTTACAGAAAGTTTGGCACTGGTTTAAAATTGTCTTGAATTTGGAATCAGTGGCAAATAAATAAATAAAAAAACAAAACAAAAAGGAAACAGGGAATCATAAACCTACCTGGAACTTACCGCAGCCCACCTAGCGCCCCAACCGGCCCGGCACTGTGACAAGCCAACCGGCCCGACTGGCCCAGTGGCCAGTCATCGTTCTCCTCTTGCCAGGAGGACGCAGCGCGCGTGGTCGCCGCGCGCCGGCACGCGCCTCGCCAGCTCCTGCTTGCCGCCGACGCCCTAGATGCCTCCGTGCACGCCATGCAGCCTCCCTGACCGCCTCTCACTCTCTCTCGAGCTCTTCCCCTTCCACTGCTCTCTCTCCCTCTCATGCCGAGCGCAGCCGTCGCCGGCACTCGTCGTTGCCGCGACCACCGCCTCCCCCTCGCCCCTCTGACGTGCCTGAGAGCTCCGCTGCAACGACCTCTTCCTCTTCACCAAGTCACACGGCGCCGGACGGCCAGGAACGTCGCCATCGAGCTCATCATCGTCCTCTGCCCCGACGATCGCCGCCCGTTGATATGTCGCCGTCCGTGCCTCCCCGAGCTCAACGGCTGCACCAGAAGACTCGTCGTGAGCCCCGCCATCTTTCCCCCCATCTCCCATGTTAATTTGCGTGTTATATGTGTGCTAGCCACCGGACCCGAGAGCTCACCGCCGCCGCGCTCGTCGTCGCCGGCGAATAGGCTAGAAACCTTCGCGTCCGAGCACTGCAACGTGCTCAGCATGTTCCCAGAAACCCAACACCGCCATCAGCTAGTCCTCCCGTGCACCACAGCATCGTTGCCGAGCTTGTCCGAGCTCCGGCCGCCGCGCTTGCCATCGCCGCCGTCATTACGGTCCACTCCGACGCGAGCTCATGGCTCTGTTGGATGCGAACGAGCGCCAGCTTCACGCCAAGCCAAACCGCTGCTCGTTTCATCGCCTGTGTTGCGTTTCCGAGCCGCGCCGCCGTCTCGGGCCTCGCCGGCGTCATGTCACCGGTGGGTTTGACCCATTTGACCATGTGGGCCCCGCCCCCTGGTCAAACCTAGATTAGAAGTTAAACTAACACTAATTTAGTTAGGTTAGCCGCTGACATGTGATCCCCGGCCCCACTGACATTTTAGTTAGGCTTAATTTAAGGTTAATTAACCATATTAATTAGTTGAGTCAATGACATATGGGTCCCACTATCAGGTTTGACTCTAACTAGGCGATGTTGACCAGCTGACATCACAGTGATGCAGTGCTGACGCAATAACTCACATTCTGGATTTAACTTAATTCAGGAAATTCCAGAAAATGCCCAAAACTTCTAAAATTCATAGAAAATCAACCGTAGCTCCAAATCAAATAATTTATATATGAAAAATTCTCAGAAAAATTCAAGGAATCTGTTTATGGCATTTGCATGCATGTATGAACCACCTAGGGTTGCTGTACAGGGAAATTTGCATAATTGACATTTAAATAAGCACACATATGGAGTTTGAATTTGAACCCTTGGTTCAAACCAACTTCATTTAATATGATTTCTAGTTGCATTAGCTCAATCAACAACATATTGCCATGACATTATCATGCATCATAATTTTTGCATTGCATTGATTGTGTTCCTCTTTGTTTCCGGTTTTTGTCCCCTCTCGATAGACGTGGTTCCGACGATGGGTTCGATGACACTGATGAAGAACTATACTATCTTCAGAAGTGTCAGGAAAGAAAAAACCCCTTGTTCATTCCGATACAATCCCAATCTCTCGCTCCTGCTCTCTTTTACTGCATTAGGACAACAACTTTTCAACTGTTACATGCTGCGGTAGCTGAACCCCTTATCCTCTGCATAACCTGTCATTGCCACAGTAAATAGATGAAACCCACTAGCATGAGTAGGAGTTGTTTGAGCCCTGATGTGCCTACTCATTCGTGCTTGTTTGTCATGCCTGCTATTGCTTAGAGTTGAGAGCTAAGTGTGTGAACACGATTTGGTAAAGGTAGCGGTGAGAGGCCATGTAGGAGTACATGGTGGGATGTCTCATTGCAGCCGTCCTCAGGAACTGATTTCTATGTCTGTGATCCATGAACAACTACTACCACTCATTGGGATCCTTAATTGACCCTCTCGGCTTCTTAATCACCCTAGTACTCTGTCCAGGAGTTGCAACTAGTTTCTGGTGTTTGTAGGTTATGTGTTGGCGGCCGTGCATAGCGCTGACCCTATGGGTGGGCTATGATGCGGTAGATACACCGTGGCCGGGCATGCCGGGCGCTCGTTTGGTGTCTCGGAACCCTGTACACATCGTTCGGGGCCGTATGTGGAAACCTCGGCCGGAGTCACTGCGGATGGAACCTGGATATGCGATAAACCTGGACTAGAGACTTGAGTGTTTAGGTAGGCCGTGGCCAACACCGTCGTTGGGCTTCCGCTTGAAGGTTGCCGAGTACATGTCGTGTAAACGACGGTAAGTGGTGGGAGCGTGTGTGAAGAAGTATACCCCTGCAGGGTTATCATTATCTATTCGAACTAGCAGGTTCACCCGCGCATTTGCGCGGCTAGATTTAATATTGCCTCCACTATTTCACATACATGTAAATTATATTTTGGTTGGTAATTAAATATGTTATCTTCTAATAAAAATCTTTAATCCAAGCAAATTCTTTACATGCGGAGGAAATTTATTATTTATTATAAATGATGGAATTTTGAAAAATAATTGAAGTTTGAATGGATCAATGAACTATTTACCATTACAAACGTAGGTCGCCTTTTTGTTATGACTAATGCTTTCATATAGTTCGGTCAGTTAAATGCACATTGTTTGTCAAATACAAATGTTGCATTACTTATGGTAGATACTGCCTTGAGATCAAATACCCACTTACGTATCTATTTCTAATTCTAATGTTTAGTATATTGTAGTCATTTTGCAACTATATTATTACTTAAAAAGTTGGTTGTGTAGTAGTTATTTCTTACCAATTATTTATAGGTTGTGGAGTAAACTCATGAGAATCTATATTCATCGTCAAAGATCACATGTCTTTGTTTCCCTTCATTGCTTCGCTCTTGGGTCCTGAGCCATCCGACGGCTAGATTTATTATTGCCTCCACTATTTCACATACATGTAAATTATATTTTGGTTGGTAATTAAATATGTTATCTCCTAATAAAAATCTTTAATCCAAGCAAATTCTTTACATGCGGAGGAAATTTATCATTTATTATAAATGATGGAATTTCAAAAAATAATTGATGTTTGAATGGATCAATGAACTATTTACCATTACAAACGTAGGTCGCCTTTTTGTTATGACTAATGCTTTCAAATAGTTCGGTCAGTTAAATGCACATTGTTTGTCAAATACAAATGTTGCATTACTTATGGTAGATACTGCCTTGAGATCAAATACCCACTTACATATCTATTTTTAATTCTAATGTTTAGTATATTGTAGTCATTTTGCAACTATATTATTACTTAAAAAGTTGGTTGTGTAGTTGTTATTTCTTACCAATCATTTATAGGTTGTGGAGTAAACTCATGAGAATCTGTATTCATCGTCAAAGATCACATGTGTTTGTTTCCCTTCATTGCTGCACTCTTGGGTCCTAAGCCATCCGATAGTATCTATAGCTTGTTTGACTAAAATAAATTTCATAGACTTTGTAAGGATTTCACTGCCTTTTTCGTTCAATGATTGCCTCATACCAGGAGCTCCTAAGTTTCAGTGTTCTCTTTTTCTTTCCAACCAAACTCCTATGGAGAGGAATTATGTTGCATATGAGATCAGGTGGGCCTTTATAGCTTGACTATGTTGGTGGACTTGGCTACACTCGGTGATGGATCACAATGTTAATTTGGCCTACCTATAAATCAAATAAATTGCATGCTTCCCATTTTGCGACACTTTTTATATGTTGTGATGTTCAGCTTGCACAATGTGTTCTCTGTTAGAACTCAAAGGTTGGGTACTTTTGCATTATTATTTGTGAGACGCCTGCACATTTGCATACTTCTTTGTTTTCCTTGAAAAATTGTACTGTGTTGTGACTAACAAAAATATAATTGTCATAATTTTGAAGTATGGGAATGTTACTGATTAATTTTCAGGTGAGGTCGGCCCGCATGGCAGTTTCATTTTTTTTGGCAATGGGCAGTTTCATTTGCGGGCTACTCATATCCGTGGATAGAGCACGTAATTGTTTGCTTGAGCCCAATCAAATGCCTATCTACATACCTTTTATGTACCACTCAAAAAAATATCTTAAATGTTAACCACTATAATATGGGTCGGCTGTATTTACCTCTATATCTTAACCTTATAGTGCAGAAATGTCTAGGAAAAAACTCAAAGGAATATAATCCTAAAAACATACTATGAAATTCTTTTGAATCAAAGTGTGGTTTTTGAAAAATACTATGAAATTCTTCCAAACCAAAGAGTGATTCCTAAAATGGTTCAAGTTAGTTCATCTAATTGGTGTTGTCCTATGAAGCAAAGAAAATAGGATTAGTTATATGATCGGTAGCATCATCTACCAAAAGACTTAATCTAGCAACTATAATTGTAATTCAGAATTATTGATTTGTTCTTGTGCAAAATACACCGGAACAAATGTAAAAGAAATAAATAAATAACCACGAAGAGTGAAATGGGTAATATCATATACGTGGATATATTTGGCACAACTTCACATAACATCAAAAAAAGAAAACATGTCACGGTAATTTACTCTAGGCTCGACATGCACCAGCGTGCTCGTGTGTTTTAATTTTTAAACATGTTGAGGCCGGCCACGTGCACTGATCATATCAACTTTGTGTCGTTTCCTGACTGCATATGTCTGCTTGGGAAGTTGATACAGTGAACCACGCTTGGTTGGGTTGAGATACATTGCGATTGCTTGCTTCCCCTTTGCTTGTCATTGCCGTCGGCATCAGGCCATTAAGCACTCCCATATGCATGACACGATACATAATATTTCCAGGAACCTGGCTGAGGGGCACTGCTCTTAGTTTGGTAGATATGGTCTGCAGGTGATTTACATGGGGTTACCTAGTCTTAATATTTCTCCTTTTTTGTAAATATGTTTCTCTCTGAGATTAAGAAACTATCTCTAACCAATTATTTCATTTTAGATACATATAATACGATGATTGGTTAGTAGGTGACATCAGCTATGATGTCATTCCATGCATCAATTGATATGGGCATGTACTCCTGTATTTGTCGACCATCCGGTGTAAATACGACAATAACACATGTTCTGGACGCACAGTTTTAAATTTCCTCCAATACAATCAGAACCCATCATACAAATATGGTATATATTACTAATAGTACTAATTGACCTTCCGTATGATCAAATACGATTTTTTTATTAAATTTCGGATCATCACAATTTTTCCTAATAATTCATTTCCTCTACGTATGCTGCAGAGGTAACTTTCATCCACTTAAATATCTTGGAAAGAATATTTTGTTTTGCTATATTCAAATGAAATAACTGATACCAATTCAATTTTATTTGGCTGTACGTATGTGCCAAGCAGAAAACAAATTCTACATGTATTCAACTCAGAGTGGTTGATGCCCTCAAAATAGGCTTCATGCGGACGTCATCCTCAGGCATGCATGCACCGATGAGGTTTATTCATCAAAAAATGCGGACCAAATTTAACATCCATTCGGTCAGGTTTATACAAAGAAAACAATCAAAGCAATGTGCTTTGTTCATCAAAAAATGCCACTAATCACAGCACTGTAGTTAGAGATTGTCAAACCATTATCTGAAAAAATGACACTATAAAATTTTAAAACAAAATTACATCTACCCTTCGTCTTTGCTAGCCCTTTTCTTTTCCTATTCGTCATCTCCTTCTGGCCGCCGGCCTCACGCGAGCAGCACGCTCCTGCTGACCGCCGGCAATGCGAATACGCGACCATGTCCACGTGAACTTTGTTGGTCGTTGGCCTCACATGCACGCTCGCTGCTACTACTGGCTGCCGCGAACATGCGCCGCTCCTGTAGGGTTCGTGCCCAGGGAGTATGGCACGGCGTGGATGAATGTAAGACTTTCTTTTTTGAGGCAAAGGATGAACATAGGACTCTTTTCTAGGTGTGGATGAGCGTAGGACTGGATGACTGGGATCTATGCTGGTGCTGGGCCTGCTAGAGTGGTGGTTGCTACGGCCCAATAAGTTGTCCAGGTGGATGCCAAGTTCCCTCACGGCCCAAAAAAGTCTCACGGTGATTTCTGAGCGGTTTGATTTTTTAGCGATCGTGTTTCTTGTCCTATTACAATTCAAACGTGATGGCATTGTAAGTTGGAAGTTTTCTTATCCTACACCGGATCGTGGTTGCACTTTCCTTCATAGACGACATACGTGACATAGATCATAGGTGCAAAACAATGCATGTATGTGCTACTTGTATGTAACGTTCACATCCTTAAATCTTAACCGTCCATATATAAAATTAATGGTTAAGATAATTTAATCTATGTGGACAAACGTGATGGCTTGTTTGACTTATGACTTGTAGATAGCCGGATTCCTCGGATATGGAAACTTGGACCCCTTGCATAGTTCATAGACAAGTGAAAGTGGATACTCTAAAACTCGCAAGATAATTGTGAGTGCTATGGATGGCCTTCTCGTAGGGAGACGGGAGCGGATCCATAGTGGTGTATTGAATGGTGAATATGTGGACTCGTGTGCGCCACCTCAAAAGAGTTGCTTGCAGTCGTAGTTCAGGTTAGCCACTGAGTCAAAGCTGGCTTGCTGCAGTTAAACTCCACCACCCCTCTTTGTTGATACCGATGCATATGTAGCTAGTTCTGATGTAAGTCTTGCTGAGTACTTTTGTACTCACGTTTGCTTAATTTATATTTTGCAGAGAGACTTCAATCTCGCTAGTATTTTCGCGTGGACTTCGACGTTTAGCTTGATACCTCAGCTACGATCTTGTGCCCTCGGCAGGATCTGATAGTTAGTCAGGCTTCTTAGCCTTTTTCATTTGTAGATGTCTGTACTCAGACATGTTAAGCTTCCGCATGTGCTTTGATTTGTATGCTATGATTGTTGGGTCATGAGACTCATGTTTGTAATTTATCGCTCCTCGGAGCCTGATGAATAAATACTTGAGTCGTAGAGTTATGTTGTGATGCCATGTTGTATTTACACATATCGAGCATATTGTGTGTATGATTGAAATGCTTGGTATGTGTGGGATCCGACAATCTAGTTGTTTATCCTTGGCAGCATGTGTTTCACTTCGTTCATGTGTCTGTCCCTTCGGGGAAATGTCATGCGGTGAAATCCGGAGTCCTGCCTAGCCTGCTACAGCCCGGGTTCCCGGAGTCCTCTTAGCCCAGTGCTACAGCCCGGATTCACACGCTGCTGACTGACATGCTCGATGTGATTCATGTATGCCTGTCTCTACGTCACTCAGACGCCCCACTCGCCGCCACATCGGATGCCCCACGCGTCGCCACTCTGCGGGACGCGTCTATTTCACACAGACGCCCCAGTCGCCGCCACTCCGCGGGCTGCGTGTACATCACTAGGATGCCCCACGCATCGTCATTCCGCGGCACGCGTCTATGTCACTCTGACGCTCCGCTCGCCGCCACTCAGGACACCCCACGCGTCGCCAATCTGCAGGACGCGTCTATTTCACTCGAACGCCCCGCTCCCGCCACTCCACGGGTCGCGTCTACATCACTATGACGCCACGCGCGTCGCCACTCTACGGGATGCGTCTACGTCACTCGGATGCCCCACTGGCCGCCACTCCACGGGACGCCTATACTTCACTCGGACGGCCCGTGCATCATCACTCGGCGGCACACATCTACATCGATCAACCGGACACCCCGCGTGTCGCCACTCTGCGGGACGTGTCTACGTCACTCGGACGCCCCAATCGCCGACACTCCGTGGGTCGCGTCTACATCACTAGGACGCCCCACGCATCGTCATTCTGCAGCACATGTCTACTTCACTCGGACCCTCCGCTCGCCGCCATTCCAGACGCCACGCGCGTCGCCACTCTGCAGGACGCGTCTACGTCACGCGGACACCCCGCTCGCCGCCATTCCGCGGGTCACGTCTACATCACTAGGACGCCCCGCGCATCATCATTCTGCGGCACACGTCTACGTCACTCGGACGCCCCGCTCGCCGCCACTCCTCGGGACGCCCCTACTTCACTAGGACGCCCCACGCATCATCACTCCACGGCACGCGTCTACGTCACTTGGACGCCTCGATTGCCGCCACTCCGCGGGACGCCTCTACTTCACTCAGACGCCCAGCGCGTCGTCACTCTGCGAGACGCGTCTACGTCACTTGGACGCCCCGCTCGCCGCCACTCCGTGGGACGCCTCTACTTCACTCGGACGCCCCACGCATCGTCACTACGGAGGTTGCGTCTACATCACTAGGTCGCCCCGCACATCATCATTCCGCGACACGCGTCTACGTCACTCGGAAGCCCCGCTCACCACCAATCCACGGGACGCCTCTACTTCACTAGGATGCTCAACGCATCATTGTCGGTATCAAAACTGGTGGATCTCGGGTAGGGGGTCCCGAGCTGTGCGTCTAAGGCGGATGGTAACAGGAGGCGGGGGACACAATGTTTACCCAGGTTCGGGCCCTCACGATGGAGGTAATACCCTACTTCCTGCTTGATTGATCTTGATGATATGAGTATTACAAGAGTTGATCTACCACGAGATCGGAGAGGCTAAACCCTAGAAGCTAGCCTATGGTATGATTGTTGTTGTCCTATGTACTAAAACCCTCCGGTTTATATAGGCACCGGAGGGGCTAGGGTTACACAGAGTCGGTTACAAGGGAGGAGATCTACATATCCGAATAGCCAAGCTTGCCTTCCACGCAAAGGAGAGTCCCATCCAGACACGGGAAGAAGTCTTCAATCTGGTATCTTCATAGTCCAACAGTCCGGCCAAAGTATATAATCCGGCTATCCGAGTACCCCCTAATCTAGGACTCCCTCAGTAGCCCCTGAACCAGGCTTCAATGACGACGAGTCCGGCGCGCAGATTGTCTTCGGCATTGCAAGGCGGGTTCCTCCTTTGAATACTCCATAGAAGATTTTGAACACAAGGACAGTGTCCGGCTCTGCAAAACAAATTCCACATACCACCGTAGAGAGTATAATATTTCCACAAATCTAATCTGCTGACAACTTTTCATAACGTGACATCACACCATGGATCCGGTTATAATTCGAAACGTTTTTCTCAACCAGCTACTGCACATATTGCAAGGCGGTTTTCTTGGCACGTCTTGTCGAAGTAGAGATCATGTCCCCTTATCCCAGGATCCTCATCAATACGGGCGTGGGTAACCCAACTGCGCCATCAATCACGACGCTTGGGAATAAGCGAGTTTTACCAGGCAAGTGGGGAGGCATGTAGTTTCTACCGCCCTTATAAAGGGATAAGGACTCCTCTTTTTTACCCACGCCGTCTTCTTCCATGCCCATCCATTCTCGCGCACTCGAGCTCCAGCGCCCAAGTTCGCATCTTCTCCGCAAAAACATTGCGAACATGTCCGGAGCGGGAGGCAATGCGACCTCCCAGACGCCGGGCACATGGGAGGCAAGGCTCCCATGGGCCCTAATGATGGGGGCAGCAAGTCCGGCCCCCGGCCGAATATAGCGCCGGAACCTCCCGTGATTTCGGACTCTATCAGGCGATCCCTCACTAAGGGGTGCGAGCCGTCTGTGCCGATGGCCTCTGTCCATCCAGAGGCACCGGATACTTGCTGGAAGCGCTTCGCGGCGCTTCCATTGACAAAGAGCACCGCACTGTCATGAGTGCGGTGGTAGAGAAGGTTCAGTCCGCTAATAGCGGACTGACTGGAGCTTGTGCCAGCATCCCAACAGGCTTTGAGGTAAGAAATCAATTTATAAGAAAATGTTATAGCATAGACAGTAGCCCCTGATGCTCTGTTTGGCGTTTGCAAAGAAAGGCCGAACAGAGGATCAAATAATAATCATAGTAGTCTAATCAGAATGTGTCTTATGTGAATAAGCAGGCTTCACTGCTGGCCGCTGCCGCTCGCACTGCGGAGGTCTCCGCATTGAAGCGGGACCTTGAGCGGTCTAAAAAAGAGCTCGGCCTTACCAAGAGGCAGCTCGAAGAGAACAAAGGTAAGTAATACCCGTCCGTGTATTGATAAGGAATAAAAAATAATGTGGTTGTTAAGTCACAGGATCATCATAATTTTTGCTAGGGGCCACAACCGAAGTGGCGGCCCTGAAGGAGGCGCTGTCCGAGGCCGAAGACAAAGCGGCCAAGGAGCGCACCGAGCGCAAGAAGCAAGAGGCTCGAGTCGGCAAGGTGCAGCAAGAGCTCCAGGATTTCGTCAAAAAATACGAGTCCTTGGAGCGTGACTCTAAGACGCAAGGGTCTGAGCTTGCGAAGGCCCTTGAGAATGTAAAAAATGCCAAGGCCGAAGCCCACAAGGCCCTCCAGGAGCTTCAGGTTGTCCAGAAGATAGCGACGGGTAAGGAATTCATTATGCAAAGCAAGCATGTGAAGGAAACGGTCCTTTTACTTACCCGAGTTCGGAGCTCTCGAGGAGCGTTCGCAGATCTTCCCCGCAGTGTGTCCGATGCTGCCGAATTTTACCGGGCCGAGGAAGGGAGCTCGACGGAGAAGTTGTTCTGGTCTCAGTATACTGGGACCGAACATTCGATGCCCTTGAGCGACCAGTTGAAGCAATTGGTCGAGCTCCACAAGGCGGCCAAACAGGCCATGAAGGGCCTCATAGTCCGAATGTGGCCTGGTGAGCCCCTGCCTGGCAGCTACTTCGGCCTGGTGAGGCGGCTTCTGAATGTCTGCCCGCGGCTTGAAGTCATAAAGCGGTCCGTCTGCATTGAGGGTGTGTGCAGGGCTTTTGCCCGAGCGAAAGTGCACTGGGCGAAGATGGACCCCGAGGAGCTGGTGAAGGAGCGGCCGCCGGAGGGCAAGGAGCATCGCTGCCCCGAAAAGTATTATGACAGCGTCCTGAAGGGTGCCCGCCTTGTGGCGGAGGAATGTTCTAAGGATAAAATATTTGAATGAATGTACTCGTGTGATCCTGTAATATGAAAACAAGTTCATCTGCGCTATATAACGCTTGTTGATTTAAAATATTACCTTCCGTCCGGCCGTTTATAAAATATGAGAGTTGGCTAGTTGTCGTCTTCTGCCCCCATGTAGCTAGTACTGACGTGTTCGGGATAAATCTAATCACTCTTTATCCCAATTTTGGGTCCTTCGAAGGAGGTGTTCCGCACAATGAACCAGGCAATCGGACTATAAAGCTTTATCACTCTCACTTAGCCCTACAATTTTAAATTTTGGCGAAGCCTCTGGTATTCGGAAGGCCGAACTTGGGGCGCTATGAATGCCCTAATCGGACAAGGCCGACTCCTCGCCTGAAGCGGAAAAAATCTTTACGGATTTGGGACCTCTTAAACAGCGACCATCTCTCGCCGCATCATGACAGTAAGTTTTCGGCTTTCTCTACTAAGGTGCTCGTCCGAAAGAACTGGGACACAATCGCAGTAGTTCTCCCAGTGCTACGTTAGCCGATATAGCGGAACATAAGCCACCAAAACATGGGAGCCGGGTAAACCCAACTATTGACCCAAGACATGATTCAGACCTGATGCATATAATGCTATAAGTTCGGGGTGCCGCACTGTCGAAAGTGTTCGGACTTTTCTTGCCGTGTTATGGGGTACACTGAAGCCCCTGGCGTACTGAACGTACCAGAATGTACGGGAGCAACTTGTCATGAATAGACAAACAAGGAAAAAAGAAGAAGAAGATGAAGAAATGTAATAATAAGCTGACGTTGTCATTGTTATTTATAGGATACGTCACAGCGTATGTGTATAAATAGTACAATAAGCAAAAATAGGACTATCTGACATGTCCGATCCAAGGGCGAGCTGCGTGCGGGTATGTAAAACAGGTATAACGATCGGTATGAGAGACCACCTGGGTATTCCCTTGTATGTCAAAGCTTCTTGCTCCCTTGGTGCTTCCCTCCCGTGATGGGTCCGATGATCTAGCTATCGGAGAGGGCCTCTAGAGAATAAGGTCCTGAAAGGAAGAAAATGATGAAGATATACTGGTTCTGAGGCGGTTGAACTGCATTATGCGACGTGCGATAGCCGTGCCTCTGCCTATACGCATGGTATCTTTAGTGTGTAATTATGTACGTGCGGCGCAAATTTCGTCGCTTGACTGGGACTAGGACGGAGGCCGAATTGCTAGGCGAGCTCTAAACGCGCCTGGTGATTCTGTTGCAGGTTATTCCGGACTCGCTTGAATGTGTATGTGGACCTTGTCGCCGAATTGGCGGTTTGCCTCAAAAGGCTGCTTTGCACTTTTGCTGCAAGGGCCACAGTGTGCTCCTCCGTATGGAGCGAGCGTTCTGCGTTTCAATTAACTGTTATAACCCCGCGAGGTCCTGGCAATTTAAGCTTGAGGTATGCATAATGCGGTACCGCATTGAATCTAGCGAATGCGTTTCGTCCGAGTAGTGTGTGATAGCCACTGCGGAAGGGGACGATATCAAAGATTAACTCTTCGCTTTGGAAGTTATCCGGAGATCCGAAGACCACTTCCAGTGTGATTGAGCACATGGAACAGGCCTCTACACTTGGTATGACACCTTTGAAGGTGGTTTTTGTGGGTTTGATCCTCAAGGGGTCTATACCCATTTTGCGCACCGTATCCTGATAAAGCAGGTTCAGGCTGCTGCCACCGTCAATAAGGACTCGAGTGAGGTGGAATCCGTCAATGATAGGATCAAGGACCAATGCGGCAGAACTAGCATGACGGATACGAGTGGGGTGGTCCCTACGATCAAAAGTGATCGGACAAGAAGACCATGGGTTGAACTTTGGGGCGACTGGCTCCATCGCATAGACGTCCCTGAGTGCACGCTTCCGTTCCCGCTTGGGGATATGGGTTGCGCATATCATGTGCACCGTTTTCACTTGGGGAGGAAATTTCTTCTGTCCTCCTGTGTTCGGCTGCCGAGGCTTGTCACAGCCCTAGAGTTTGCCTGTAACTAGTGGCATTGCATCCATGCATCATGTTTAAATTTCATGAAACTTGAAATGGGGATTGTTGAAACCCTAGCACCAAATGAATTTAACTAGGCTTAGTAACAATAATTTCAGAGATCCCAAATTATCCTTTGAAAACGTTCATGATTTTTTATAAAGGTGAAAACCTCTGCCAAAAATGATGAATATATATTTCCAGGACATTCTGGATCTTTGAATTAACTCATATCGTATTTGAATTGGATCATTTAAATCCTATAAATATTTTTAAATGCTCTAATAACTCTGAAACTAGTTTTGGGTTGTTGGAAATAATCCAATACCTACTCACAATTATTTTCAGGATTTTACAAAGTGGATTAGTATTTTTACTAATTTAAAAGAGAATAAAAGAAATAGAAAACTGAAATAAAAAAAGAGAAGAGGGAAGAGTTTCCTGCCGCTCACCTCCTGGCCCAGCCCAGCACTGTAGAGGCCCAGCCCATAGGGGCATGACCGTCTTCTACCTCTGCCAGTAGGCAGAGGCGAACCAGAGCACGACGCCGGCTGCGCCAGCTCTTGCTTCGCGCTGGCGAGCTCTCCCCCCCCCCACGCCCTCGAGACGTGACGCAGCTCCCTGGCCCACTCCCTCACTTTCCCCATGCTCATCCCCTCCTCTAGCTCCCTCCCCCTCTCTTCCCCGAGCGCCGCCGTCGCCGCCGCTTGCCAAAGCCGTGCCCGCCGAGCTCCCCTCGCCCCGCAGACCCGCCCAGGAGAACCGTAGGGTGGTCTTCATCATCTACGAGGAGCCATGCGACGCCGGACGCCCCGCATCGCCGGCTACCTCGTCTTTTTCCTCCTCTGCCGCCGAAGATCGTCGGCGACCTCCCGTCATCACCAGCCCCTCCCCGAGCTCGCCGACGCCGCCGTTGCAACCGTTGTGAGCTCCTGCCCCTAACCCCCCTCCTCCCCGCATCGATTGCGCCGTGTAGCCACCGTTTCCACCGGAGCCGAGAGCACCTCACCGCCGGCCATGACGCCGTCGTGGCTACGGCCGCGCAAGCACACGTCCGAGCTCACCACTGCAATCAGTGCAGCCCCACGATTCGAACGCACGCACCCTTGGCTCCTGCCATGCCCTACCGCGTCCATTCCGATTTCGCCCGAGCGCCGGCCGCCGCCACGAGCTCGAGTCTGGCGTGCTTGCTCCACCCCTACCCCTCCCGCTCGCACAGTTCAACGCGGACGAGTCTCCTCGTTCCGTAGATGGCCTTGTCCGTGGATGCTGGAGGACGAATCCCGAACGCGTCTGCCGTCTCTGGCCTCGCCGGCGGCGAGCCGCGGGTCAACTCCGGCGTGTTTTGACCCCGGTTGGCTGGGTTGACTTCCCCCCTGACTCACTGACATGTGGGCCAGGCCTCTGCTTAATTAAGCAATAGATTAATTAGCGGTAATTAACTTAGTTAGATAGGTTAGTCTCTGACATATGGGCCCAGGCCTTAACTAAACTAGATTAGGTTTAGTTTAATTTTAATTAACCTTGTTAGTTAACTGTGTCACTGACGTGTGGACCCCACACGTCAGGTTTGACCTGGACCGAGCCGTTGACCTGCTGACGTCACTGTAAGGTCATGCTGACGCAACAATTCCTTTCTGGAATCTATTATATAATTAAAACAAGAGACAAACAATCCATGAGGTTTATCCACATACGCTAATATTATTTGCATCGTTAGATCAGAAAAATAACGGTTGAGATTTAGAAATTTTTACGTAACATATAAACATGTGTGCATAAACATATTGGACTGTCACGTCTATAAACAGGAAGATATTGACGGCCAAGATAAAAAAACTGATGCAATGTTGTATCGATTTCGAAAGAAAATACAGAGTACCATTGTCATCGGCTAACCCAAGCTAGAGTCCGGAAACATTTAAAAAAGGAAGTCCGAAGCGATACAACATTATCAGATGCCAACAACCCAAGGTAGTAGAGTCGGCAGGCTCAGGGATTAGCACCGACCTCTCCTAACTTTTTTTGCCTTTATTTTAAACCGATGTGACTGGGCCTCAGTAGTTAATTAATAGTACATGATGAGAAACACATCCGTGTGTAGTATAAAGTCTGGTACACTGACATATCAGTCATATTAATCAGTATTTACTTTGTACAAAACACATACGTGATGCAAATAATTACGGTCTTTTTAACTCGCAAGAATAATAAAATTATAATGTCAAAAAAAGTAGTTATAAATTTATTGAAATAAAAAAAAAATTCGTGCATGCTATCAACTCAAATTCCAAGTGATTAAATTTATACCTAATTTTTAATGCACAACAACAAAACTAAAATAGTATTTCCAAGAGATTTGATTCAGACAGAAAAATTACATTTGAAATATAGCAGAAGTGATTTTTTAGGAAAAATGTTATTAAAAACATATTTTCCAAAATTTAGTAAAAGTCCTATGAATCAAACAATCCCACGGAAGAGAAGTATAGTGCCCGTCTCAAACAAGCAAACAAGACCGTGGTAGAATACAAAAGATAAATAAAAAAAGATAAATGGCTAAGTCAAGCGAGCAAATCAAAAGGTGGTAGGTAGGATACAGAGATAAAAAAAATTAAACAAGTACAAACGGTTATGTACCAAGAATATTTTTTTATGCATATGAACTTCTTCTCGCCATAAGCAGTCATATATGAAAGCACATCTTAATTGTAATGGCCCAGATTAAAAGATTTAAAAAAATACACGGAAGAATACACGCGGAGGTCCAACGTACAAGCCTCATCTGATAGGAAAATAACTACACGGAGTCATTCTAGGACATGTATCGCGAGTATGGGGATGGATAAGTGTCAGGAAGCAAAAACTCTACGGGTGTGATTTGGGATGGTAAACATGCATGTACGTGCAAAGCCTAGCAGATGTTAATTTTTCTTCTTTTATTGGCAAAGCCCAACCAATAAACGCATGTGTACCTATACCTAATAACACATGTGGTAAGCAATCCAAACAATTAAAAAGAACAGATGAGCACATGTAACGATATAACCACCCCATGTCAAACAAAATAGCTATATAACACATCAAATATGCCTGCAACTTAGGAATGTCCGCGGCTTCAAAAAAAGCTTAGGAATGTCCTGTACAATACAAAGGTGACGACGTCCAGCAAACTGAAACTTAAAGCCATAGACTAAGATAACACATGTAATAAATGAGTTATAAGAAAACATCCTATTACCTGAGTAAAAATACAATATAAATTTATTCACAAATTTAGCAAAAAATCATAGAAATTCAATATGAAGTCAAAAAATAACTAAGTTTTGGATGAACTGAAGAAGTGACATAAAATTTAGAATAATTTAGGAAATTAATTTTCATTTCGATAAATGGGAAGATCATTCAGAAGATCAACATATGAGAAGAGTGTTAGGGGAAGATGTTTTAACATTTTTTATGAACATACACCAATAGTTACATTGCCTTAGATGAGCAAGTGCCACAAGAAACTAATAACCAAAGATCAACATATTTGACATCGATATTGCAATTACCAAGAAAAACCAACTCTAATATGGTTGACAAAGGTTAGACTGAACAATATACAAGAAGAAAATCAGGACATTAGTATGAACCTCATAATTTTGCGTTACATATGATATGCTCTAAGTCATCTTATCTCAACAAATACATTTCTCTCCATCATGCATATCGAATCAGAAGAGTAAATATGGGAAAACTACATCATGTGTGATGAACTCACAAATTTATATGGACTTCTTTCTTGAACCAGAAGATGGTTTAGCCATAAGGTGTAAAACAAAATTAGCACTAAAGTTGTAAACATCGATCTCGCATGATGATTTAACCTATAATTAATGACATTCTCAAAAAAATATAACTGATCTTTATAATTAAAATGCACTACATAGCCTCGACCACCAAGCCAATCAACTCAATGTATTGATATGCTTAAGACCTTGAGCAAAAATAAAAATAAATTCATGTAAATAACAGAGTAGATATTTTTTTCAAATTTAAAAGAGCACTGCAGGAAATTTTTTGGTAAAAACTATACATGTAGAAATTGTAGTGAAACTAATCCAAAATTATAAATAAGTAAATTTCTAGCCGCGCAAATGCGCGGGTCACTCCGCTAGTTTAAATAAATCTTAAATGATTTATTATTTTCAAAAATGCCCAAAACTTCAGAAAATCATAGAAATTCAACCGTAACTCCAAATGAAATAATTTATATATGAAAAATTATCAGAAAAATCCAATCTATCCATTTATGCTACTTTCATGCATGTTCAACCAGCTTATACCCACTGTATAAGTGAGAACATGATAATGGCATTTCAAATGCTAAATATGGAGTTTGCATATGAACCCTTGGTCCATGTGGACTTCATTTAAATTAGTGCTAGATGCATTAGGACAACAACGTTTCAACTGTTACATGTTGTGGTAGCTGAACCCCTTATCCTCTGCATGACCTGTCATTGCCACAGTAAATAGATGAAACCCACTAGCATGAGTAGGAGTTGTTTGAGCCCTGATGTGCCTACTCATTCATGCTTGTTTGTCATGCCTGCTATTGCTTAGAGTTGAGTTAGGTCTGATTCATCGGGAATGAATTGGAACGTGATGAACATGTCATACCGTTGAGAGCTAAGTGTGTGAACACGATTTGGTAAAGGAAGCGGTGAGAGGCCATGTAGGAGTACATGGTGGGTTGTCTCATTGCAGCCGTCCTCAGGAACTGAGTTCTGTGTCTGTGCTCCATGAACAGCTACTACCACTCATTGGGATCCTTAATTGACCCTCTCGGCTTCTTAATCACCCTGTTACTCTGTCCAGGAGTTGCAACTAGTTTCTGGTGTTTGTAGGTTATGTGTTGGCGGCCGTGCGTAGCGCTGACCCTAGGGGTGGGCTATGATGCGGTAGATACACCGTGGCCGGGCATGCCGGGCGCCCGTTTGGTGTCTCGAAACCCTGTACACATCGTTCGGGTTCGTATGTGGAAACCTCGGCCGGACTCCCTGCGGATGGAACCTGGATAGGCGATAAACCAGGACTAGAGACTTGAGTGTTTAGGTAGGCCGTGGCCGACACCCTCGTTGGGCTTCCGCTTGAAGGTTGCCGAGTACATGTCGTGTAAACGACGGTAAGTGGTGGGAGCATGTGTGAAGAAGTACACCCCTGCAGGGTTATCATTATCTATTCGAATAGCCGAATTCCTCGGATATGGAAACTTGGACCCCTTGCATAGTTCATAGACAAGTGAAAGTGGATACCCTAAAACTCGCAAGATAAGCGTGAGTGCTATGGATGGCCTTCTCATAGGGAGACGGGAGCGGATCCATAGTGGTGTATTGAATGGTGAATATGTGGACTCATGTGCGCCACCTCAAAAGAGTTGCTTGTAGTCATAGTTCAGGTTAGCCACTGAGTCAAAGCTGGCTTGCTATAGTTAAAATCCACCACCCCCTTTGTTGATACCGATGCATATGTAGCTAGTTCTGATGTAAGTCTTGCTGAGTACTTTTGTACTCACGTTTGCTTAATTTATGTTTTGCAGAGAGACTTCAGTCTCGCTAGTAGTTTCACGTGGACTTCGACATTTAGCTTGATACCTCAGCTACGATCTTGTGCCCTCGGCAGGATCTGGTAGATAGTCAGGCTTCTTAGCCTTTTTCATTTGTAGATGTCTGTTCTCAGACATGTTAAGCTTCCGCATGTGCTTTGACTTGTATGCTATGATTGTTGGGTCATGAGACCCATGTTTGTAATATCTCGCTCCTCGGACCCTAATGAATAAATACTTGAGTTGCAGAGTTATGTTGTGATGCCATGTTGTATTTGCACATATCGAGCATATTGTGTGTATGATTGAAATGCTTGGTATGTGTGGGATCCGACAATCTAGTTGTTTATCCTTGGCAGCCTCTCTTATGGGGAAATGTAGTCTAGTGCTTCCATGCGCCATAGTAGTCCGCTACAGCCCGGTTCACCAGATTCCTGTTATCCCAGCACTACTGCTCAGGACACTTGACTGGCCAGCATGTGTTTCACTTCGTTCCTGTGTCTGTCCCTTTGGGGAAATGTCACGTGGTGACATCCGGAGTCCTGCCTAGCCTGCTACAGCCCGGGTTCCCGGAGTCCTGTTAGCCCAGTGCTATAGCCCGGATTCACACACTGCTGACCGACATGCTCGATGTGATTCATGTATGCCTGTCCCCATAGGTTAGTGCCGCTTTGGGTTCACGACTAGCCATGTCGGCCCGGGTTCTCTGTCATATGGATGCTAGCGACACTATCATATACGTGAGCCAAAATGCGCAAACGGTCCCAGGTCACGGTAAGGCGACACCCGTGGGAATACCGTGCGTGAGGCCGCAAAGTTATATGAGGTGTTACCGGCTAGATCGATGTGACTTAGAATCGGGGTCCTGACAGCTTTGGTATCAGAGCCTGACTGCCTGTAGGATTACCAAGCCATACTAGTCGAAGTTGTGTCTAGAAATGCTTTATTTATGTAGGGGAATTGATTGTGGAAGGGAACGTAAGGCTCTTTTTACTCCTTATTCCTTATGCCTTCTGATCTGAGTCACCCTCTTCTTTTCTGCGGGAGTTAAGAACTAGGCTTCTCTTCTATCTCTCAGGATGACGTGTTACTAAACCGTAGTTGCCTAGGATTGTTGAGTTCAAGACTCAGTTGAGTTCCTACTACTTCCGTATGTCATAGCTGGCCTCAGAACTTTGATATTGTGATGTTGAGTGGTTATGCCACCATTTTTGCAGGATGTCTTAAATCTTTTGAGCATTTATAGCCGTTATGATGTCCGAGTCATCCCAGGTTTCTAAATAGTTCAATGCATTTGCAACTCCCTTCTTCCTGTTCTCGATGTTCCTTTGGGCCAGATTAAGCACACTAATCGGTCTTTTGAGGTACTCTGTTGCCTTGACATATATGTTGGAGTTAGTATTATGACCCTAGGTGTCTTCGAGAACCACTCAGTGATCTAGCAATGTTTCTGTTCCCAGTGTGATGATTCTGGCCACCATCCTCGAAAACATCCCATGATGCCATTTAGTAGTAGATATTCTACTTCTGGGTTCTTAAGCCCAAGATTCACCCTACTTGCTTCATGTTGATAGTGCTGCCAGTTCCTTTAGGATATTAGTAACCTTTGAGATAGTCCTCGAGGTCCATGGTATTTCCTTCTTCCAAATACCATGAACCATTAAGGCAGAAGTTCTTTGAACCAAAAGATCACCATTAGAGTACTCCCGAGGAGTTCTCCATTCATAATTGTGATTCTGCCAGCTCTACCTTTCAGCATGGGTTATCCGGAAGAAACCTGTTGAACTTGGTTCGACATACTAATCTATGCATCCACAACTCTGAAAGATATATGTCCTCTTGAGTTGTCCCTCTTCATTTATATTCCAACCATCGTCTATCAATTGATAGTCAGGAGTAATTGTGCATCCGTGTTATCGATGTTTATTATTCTCGTGGTCCGTTAAGCCATTCTATTTCAGAATGATTAGGAGAAACAAACTCCAGTACCTCATCCATATCCAGGATTGGGTCAAAGTAGTTGTGTTCTGCAGATCAAATGCCAATCCAGCTTTTGCTTTGTTCTACCCTGGAGTATTACCCCCTTTATGTCAGGATTGTCATGAGAATTGCACCCTCTCTCATGAATTCTTGACGCAGTGATACTTCTTACCATCATTTTTCATTCCCCGGTCCCGTGTTGTCGCAACCGGAATGCCGGCAAGTGAACCATGATGTGTGAAATCAATACTCCTAGCAACTAGTTGCTAGGTAGCTAATGGACAATAATTTCTTTCTTAGCGTGTTGGTTATTGAATCATCATCCTAAGATTGATTGTGCTACCTAGTCCATTTTTCCTAGTGCACTCTTCGATCAATGAGTTAGGATTGTGTCAGTCCCTTGCTCTCTTGATCATATCGTCTTGCTCTGAAAAGCAAGATTGTTCCCGAGCTTAGAAACATATCGGTGGTTCATGATTTTCTGAATATTTCCTCGGAAGTATCACCAGGTTGCCCCCTGACTGTTATGCTGAGCTCGTGATCAAGTTGGTTTCTTGTAAACCACCCCTTCTCCAAGAATCTGTGTTGGATACCCTGAGCTAGTTGGTTAAGCTGAACAACAACTTGGAGAGTTGGAAGATGAAAGCTTGTCCGGCTCAGTTCATTCCAAAGGGATATCCTTGTGTGTGTATGTTGAAGAAAGATGATATTTTCATCGATTGTTCCTCCGGATCGGTTGTTGAATCTATCGTCTTGTCCAAACCTTGATTTGAGTGTGGACTATCGTCAAGTCAAATCAGAACCAACGATGTTCATAATGTTGTCTTACTCGTGGTTGTTTCCTCGAGCATACACCGTTATATCTTTTGGGTCTGACCAATGCTATCACCTTGTTCACATAATTATGGAATTCCATCTTCATGGAAATCTGGATGACCTATTGTTGAGCCCATCGACAATATTTTCATCTTATCCATGATTCATGTTGAACATTAAGCTAGTGTTGGAATCTTTGAAAGCATTTCTTCATGCTAGCTCATGAAGCATATGTTTGGTATTAGAAGTGACTTCCTCTAGTTCACGTGCATTTGAAGCAAGTTGCCGCCATGAATTTGGGAAAGTTTGTCTCGCCTTCTTTGGAATCATCCCAAGTCAGTCATGCATACGTGAAAAGTATTCTGCGGTCTGGAGACTTGCAACCTTCATTCTATATGAATCCCTAGCACACCAAGCCACTGATTGATTTGTTCAAGGAGAAGAAGTTTCTTCTTAAGAGCTAGACTTACGCAAGTACTTCGATATCCTTGATGATGGTTCCCCATCTGGACTCGGTAGTGTTTTATTATAAGACTACTATGTGGTCATGCTTGTCTGGGACAGCGTGTTCACAGGTTTGTAGCAAAACCGACTCATGTTTTGGAGCTTTCTATCGTAGTTCATTTTCCGAGAATATCGCAACGTCATCTCGTCGTTTTGTGTTGCAAACTTTCTTTACCACACATGCTGTCTGAAATATCATGTTACCAACCAGATCTGAATCTCAGGCAGATATGATGGTTGGAACTTTTCCAGGATCTATGATGTAGGTCCCGACAGGGTTGATATTCTGGCCGACACACCTAGCGGAAGATCTGTCATTATAGTATCTTTGCCCATCTTTCCATGAGGATTTCATGCGACTTATTATAGAAGTTGTTCCTTAGAGATCCTTGTGCTCTCAGTTTCTTCGATGATTCTATAACCATTGAAACATTGGAAACACTCTCGATTGTTGAGTTTTCCCCAGTTACCAGAATCATTCCCAGCATTTGCTTTTCGTTCCCAGCTTGCACCCCAGTAGTGGTTGTCTAGGATCATCTTCAAAAGTGGACTTACCATGGGTCCCATCCGTCTCCGATGATAAGCAAATCATCCATTGCGTTGTCTTCAATAAGGTAGTCCACATCATCTATTCTAGTCAGGGTATGCCATTTCTTCGAGCTCTTTCAAACGATCAATTGTAAATTGCCTTAAGCTGGTATGAAGAGTTTCAATGATCTATGGATCAAAAGTAATTCTTTTTGCCACTTAAGGGAACAATCCAACGAGTCACCTTTCCCAAGGTGCCCCGTTACGGGACCATGGCAATTATTTCCTCGCCACCTTGACACCATCCACCATCTTTCTAAGCGTGGAATTGTTGCCCACCAAATCAAACCACGTCATTTGTTCTTCCATCCCTCTCGATGTGTTTGGTGTCTCAACTCGAGATGTTTCAACATGTCATTCCACGAGTTGGTCTTGTGATCATTAGGATGATCCATCCATGTAGACATGTCTCGCTCTGTTGACCACTTGTTGCATGAAGATCTTGAAAGCAAAGATGTCAAGATCATTTTGAAGCAATGAATCAACATCTTCGAGAAGCACAGTTGGATCATGAAGATCATGTTAGCTTTGTGTCCCCTCTGTCTTCTTACCTCGCGATTGAATGTCGGGACGAGATTCTTGTTTAGTGGGGTTGAGTTGTCACAGCCCTAGAGTTTGCCTGTAACTAGTGGCATTGCATCCATGCATCATGTTTAAATTTCATGAAACTTGAAACGGGGATTGTTGAAACCCTAGCACCAAATGAATTTAACTAGGCTCAGTAAAAATAATTTCAGAGATCCCAAAATATTCTTTGAAAATGTTCATGATTTTTGATAAAGGTGAAAACCTCTGCCAAAAATGATGAATATATATTTCCACGACATTCTGGATCTTTGAATTAACTCATATCGTATTTGAATTGGAGCATTTAAATCCTATAAATATTTTTAAATGCTCTAATAACTCTGAAACTAGTTTTGGGTTGTTGGAAATAATCCAAACACTACTCACAATTATTTTCAGGATTTTACAAAGTGGATTAGTATTTTTACTAATTCAAAACAAAATAAAAGAAATAGAAAACTGAAATAAAAAAAAGAGAAGAGGGAAGAGTTTCCTGCCGCTCACCTCCCTGGCCCAGCCCAGCATTGTAGAGGCCCAGCCCACAGGGGCATGACCGTCTTCTACCTCTACCAGTAGGTAGAGGCGAACCAGAGCACGATGCCGGCTGCGCCAGCTCTTGCTTCGCGCTGGCGAGCTCTCCTCCCCCCACGCCCTCGAGACGTGACGCAGCTCCCTGGCCCACTCCCTCACTCTCCCCATGCTCATCCCCTCCTCTGGCTCCCTCATCCTCTCTTCCCCGAGCGCCGCCGTCGCCGCCGCTTGCCAAAGTCGTGCCCGCGGAGCTCCCCTCGCCGCGCCGACCTGCCCAGGAGAACCGTAGGGTGGTCTTCATCATCTACGAGGAGCCACGCGATGCGGGATGCCCCGCATCACCGGCTACCTTGTCTTCTTCCTCCTCTGCCGCCGAAGATCGTCGGCGACCTCTCGTCATCACCAGCCTCTCCCGAGCTCGCCGATGCCCCCGTTGCAACCGTTGTGAGCTCCTGCCCCTAACCCCCTCCTCCCCGCATCGATTGCGCCATGTAGCCACCGTTTCCACCGGAGCCGAGGGCACCTCACCGCCGGCCATGACGCCGTCGTGGCTACGGCCGTGCAAGCACACATCCGAGCTCACCACTGCAATCAGTGCAGCCCCACGATTCGAACGCACGCACCCTTGGCTCCTGCCGTGCCCTACCGCGTCCATTCCGAATTCGCCCGAGCGCCGGCCGCCGCCACAAGCTTGAGTCTGGCGTGCTTGCTCCACCCCTGCCCCTCCCGCTCGCACAGTTCAACGCGAACGAGTCTCCTCGTTCCGTAGATGGCCTTGTCCGTTGTTTTGGACGCCGGAGGACGAATCCCGAATGCGTCTGCCGTCTCTGGCCTCGCTAGCGGCGAGCCGCGGGTCAACTCCGGCATGTTTTGACCCCGGTTGGCTGGGTTGACTTCCCCCCTGACTCACTGACGTGTGGGCCAGGCCCTTTCTTAATTAAGCAATAGATTAATTAGTGTTAATTAACTTAGTTAGATAGGTTAGTCTCTGACATTTGGGCCCAGGCCTTAACTAAACTAGATTAGGTTTAGTTTAATTTTAATTAACCTTGTTAGTTAACTGTATCACTGACGTGTGGACCCCACATGTCAGGTTTGACCTGGACCGAGCCGTTGACCTGCTGACGTCACTGTGAGGTCATGCTAACGCAATAATTCCTTTCTGGAATTTAAATAAATCTTAAATGATTTATTATTTTTAGAAATGCCCAAAACTTCAAAAAATCATAGAAATTCAACCGTAACTCCAAATGAAATAATTTATATATGAAAAATTATCAGAAAAATCCAATCTATCCATTTATGCTACTTTCATGCATGTTCAACCAACTTATACCCACTGTATAAGTGAGAACATGATAATGGCATTTTAAATGCTAAATATGGAGTTTGCATATGAACCCTTGGTCCATATGGACTTCATTTAAATTGTTGCTAGACGCATTAGTGCAAAACACATTCATATTGCCATGTCATAGCATGCATCATATTGTTGCATATCGTCATGTGTTGATTGAGTTCTTTCTTAGTTGCCGGTGTTTGTCCCCTCTAGATAGACGTGGTTCCGACGATGAGTTTGATGACACCGATGGAGAACTATACTATCTTCGGAAGTGTCAGGCAAGCAAAACCCCCTTGTTCATTCCGATACAATCCCAATCTCTAGCTCCTGCTCTCTTTTACTGCATTAGGACAACAACATTTCAATTGTTACATGCTGCGGTAGCTGAACCCCTTATTCTCAGCATGACCTGTCATTGCCATAGTAAATAGATAAAACCCACTAGCATGAGTAGGAGTTGTTTGAGCCCTAATGTGCCTACTCATTCATGCTTGTTTGTCATGCCTGCTATTGCTTAGAGTTGAGTCAGGTCTGATTCATCGGGAATGAATTGGAACGTGATGAACATGTCATACCGTTGAGAGCTAAGTGTGTGAACACGATTTGGTAAAGGTAGCGGTGAGAGGCCATGTAGGAGTACAAGGTGGGTTGTCTCATTGCAGCCGTCCTTAGGAACTGAGTTCTGCGTCTGTGATCCATGAACAGTTACTACCACTCATTGGGATCCTTAATTGACCCTCTTGGCTTCTTAATCACCCTAGTACTCTGTCCAGGAGTTGCAACTAGTTTCTGGTGTTTGTAGGTTATGTGTTGGCGGCCGTTCGTAGCGCTGACCCTAGGGGTGGGCTATGATCCGGTAGATACACCATGGCCGGGCATGCCGGGCGCCCGTTTGGTGTCTCGGAACCCTGTACACATCGTTCGGGGCCGTATGTGGAAACCTCGGTCGGACTCCTTGCGGATGGAACCTAGATAGGCGATAAACCTGGACTAGAGACTTGAGTGTTTAGGTAGGCCGTGGCCGACACCCTCGTTGGGCTTTCGCTTGAAGGTTGTCGAGTACATGTCATGTAAACGACGGTAAGTGGTGGGAGCGTGTGTGAAGAAGTACACCC
This sequence comes from Triticum monococcum, assembly GCA_034509565.1. Classification (NCBI taxonomy): domain Eukaryota; kingdom Viridiplantae; phylum Streptophyta; class Magnoliopsida; order Poales; family Poaceae; genus Triticum; species Triticum monococcum. Next base: position 708,416,941 of record CM067847.1, read on the forward strand.
TTGCAGGGTTATCATTATCTATTCGAATAGCCGGATTCCTCGGATATGGAAACTTGGACCCCCTGCATAGTTCATAGACAAGTGAAAGTTGATACCCTAACACTCGCAAGATAAGCGTGAGTGCTATGGATGGCCTTCTCGTAGGGAGACGGGAGCGGATCCATAGTGGTGTATTGAATGTTGAATATGTGGACTCGTGTGCGCCACCTCAAAAGACTTGCTTGCAGTCTTAGTTCAGGTTAGCCACTGAGTCAAAGCTCGCTTGCTGCAGTTAAAATCCACCACCCCCTTTGTTGATACCGATGCATATGTAGCTAGTTCTGATGTAAGTCTTGCTGAGTACTTTTGTACTCACGTTTGCTTAATTTATGTTTTGTAGAGAGACCTCAGTCTCGCTAGTAGTTTCGCGTGGACTTCGACGTTTAGCTTGATACCTCAGCTACGATCTTGTGCCCTCGGCAGGATCTGGTAGATAGTCAGGCTTCTTAGCCTTTTTCATTTGTAGATGTCTGTTCTCAGACATGTTAAGCTTCCGCATGTGCTTTGACTTGTATGCTATGATTGCTGGGTAATGAGACCCATGTTTGTAATATCTCGCTCCTCGGACCCTAATGAATAAATACTTGAGTTGTAGAGTTATGTTGTGATGCCATGTTGTATTTACACATATCGAGCATATTGTGTGTATGATTGAAATGCTTGGTATGTGTGGGATCCGACAATCTAGTTGTTTATCCTTGGTAGCCTCTCTTATGGGGAAATGTAGTCTAGTGCTTCCATGAGCCATAGTAGTCCGCTACAGCCCGGTTCACCGGAGTCCTATTAGCCCAGCACTACTGCTCAGGACACTTGACTAGCCGGCATGTGTTTCACTTCGTTCTTGTGTCCGTCCCTTCAGGGAAATGTCACGCGGTGACATCCGGAGTCCTGCCTAGCCTGCTACAGCCAGGGTTCCCGGAGTCCTGTTAGCCCAGTGCTACAGCCCGTATTCACACGCTGCTGACTGACATGCTCGATGTGATTCATGTATGCCTGTCCACATAGGTTAGTGCCGCTTTGGGTTCATGACTAGCCATGTCGGCCCAGGTTCTCTGTCATATGGATGCTAGCGACACTATCATATACGTGAGCCAAAAGGCGCAAACGGTCGCAGGGCATGGTAAGGCGACACCCGTGGGAATACCGTGCGCGAGGCCGCAAAGTGATATGAGGTGTTACCGGCTAGATTGATGTGACTTGGAATCAGGGTCCTGACAGGGCTCCTCCTCGTCGTCGCTATGCAGCCGCTTTTCCTTGCTTTCGGCATTCAACTTGCCGGCCTGTTTGAACACCCAGCATTCTCTGTTGGTGTGGTGGACTGGCTTGTCGGGGGTGCCGCGAATTTGACATGAGCGGTCGAGTATGCGGTCCAAACTGGACGGGCCCGGATTGTTTCTCCTGAACGGCTTTTTCCGCTGACCGGATTTAGAGCCACTGAATCCAGCATTAACTGCCGTGTCTTCGGCGTTACCACCGTTGTTGTGGTGCTTGTATCTGTTTTGACGTGGCTTGTCGTTGTTGTCTCTGGCCTCCGATGTGCCAGGGTTGCTTGCTGTGTTGTTGCTACGGGCCAACCAGCTATCATCGCCCGCACATAAACGGGTCTTGAGTGTTGTAAGGGCTGTCATGGACTTTGGCTTCTCTTGGCCGAGATGTCTGGCGAGCCACTTGTCACGGATGTTATGTTTAAAGGCCGCTAGGGCTTCGGAATCCGGACAGTCCACAATTTGGTTCTTTTTGGTTGGGAACCGAGTCCAAAATTTCCTGGCTGACTCTCTGGGCTGTTGTGTTATGTGACTTAGATCATCAGCATCCGGTGGTCGCACATAAGTGCCCTGGAAGTTGTCCAGGAATGCGTTTGCTAGGTTCTCCCAACTTCCGATGGAGTTTGCTGGCAAGCTATTTAGCCAATGTTGAGCTGGTCCTTTGAGTTTTAATGGTAGGTACTTGATGGCGTGTAGATCATCCCCGCGGGCCATGTGAATGTGGAGGAAGAAATCCTCTATCCATACGGCGGGGTTAGTAGTACCATCGTATGATTCAATGTTCACGGGTTTAAACCCTTCTGGGAATTCATGATCCATTACTTCATCAGTGAAGCATAGGGGGTGTGCGGCGCCTCTGTGCCAGGCTATGTCACGAAACAGTTCATACGAGTCTTGTCTGCTGTGTTCGGCCTAGCCGGATTTGCTTTTGGTATATCCGACATGACGGTCGTCGTCATGTGTTGGGGTGCGCCCTCGTAATCCGAAGATCGATCTTTTGTGTCATGCTTTGTTTTCCAATACGTCTCGCAGGTCCTGCGTGTTACCCCAGGCCTTGCTATTCTTGTTTGACTGACGACGGGGTGCGGGCTGGACTTCGGGCTTATATGCCACTTTGTCTCGGCCACGAGGTGGCCGATCTGCCACATCATACACTGGAAGCACAAGCTTTAATGCTTCCTCTTCAAGTTGGGGGAGCAATCTGCGCTTTGGGAAACTTTTGATTGGGCGCTCGAGTTCGTGTTTCTCAGCTACCAGGACGTCAGTCCATCTATCTGCTAGCAGATCTTGCTCAGCTTGAAGCTGTTGTTGCTTTTTCTTCAGGATTTTTGCTGTGGCAATAAGCCAGCGCTTAAAGCGCTCCTGTTCGGCGGGATCCTCAGGCACGATAAATTCTTCATCGCCGAGGCTCACCTCCTCTTCGGAGAGAGACATGTAATTGTCATCCTCTGATTCTTCGTCTTCTGCCTATTCCTTGGGGCTGGCTTGCCCATCCTCCTACTCGAAGCCTGGCTGGAGGGGATTGTCTTTGTCTTCGGCACTATTTGCAGTGCTATTGTCTCCTGTGCCAGTATCGCTGTTTTTGCTAAGGCGGGGCTTAGAGCGGGCGGATGACGCCGGTTCTTGGATTGCACCTCGGGGGGATTATCCTCCGTTGCCTTATTGCCATCGCTTTCTTTGTGGGTGTCCACCATGTATATATCATATGATGATGTGGCAGTCCAGCGCCCTGTGGGCGGTGGTTCCTGTTCATCTCCCGCATCGTCGTCCATACCGTCAATGTCTTCGGACTCGAAATCGAGCATGTCGGTTAAGTTGTCGACAGTGGCTACTAATTGAGTGGTGGGTGGGGAACGAATTTCTTCGCCATCTGCTTCCCACTCGAGCCAGACATAGTTCGGCCAAGGGTCTCCTGACAAGGAGAGAGACCGTAATGAGTTTAGCACGTCGCCTAGGGGCGAGTCCTAAAAGATATCCGCGGAAGTGAACTCCATGATCGGTGCCCAATCAGATTGGATGGGCACGGATGCGAGCGGTTCGGAGTCTGTGGCCGGGGACGAATCCGAGTGTCCGGCGACACAGGTCTCATAGGAGGTGAAGTCAGTATTCGGCTCTATCACTGCTGAGTGTGCAACCTCCGTGCCGGGGTCCATCCACCTGTCCTCGGACGGCGCGATCTGTTCTGGATTGAGCAGCGGAGTAGTTACAGGTGTGATCTCCTGAACACTGTCCGATGCAGAACTAAATCATGCTCATCGTGACTGTGCGGCGTACCTGACATGAGTTCGAGTCCGTCGAAGATCAAGTTTCCGCGGATGTTTGCGGTATAGTTCAACCTTCCAAACCCGACCTGATGGCCAGAGGCGCAGCTCTTGATCTACTCCAGATGGCCGAGCGAGTTGGCCCGCAGTACGAAGCCGTCGAATACGAAGATCTGTACGGGAAGGAAAACCTCACGTTGGACCGCATCGTTGCCGATGATTGAAGGAGCCATCAAGCCTTATGATCATGACATAGTGCAACTCTCAATGAAAGCACCAATGTCGGTGTCAAAACCAGCAGATCTCGGGTAGGGGGTCCCGAACTGTGTGTCTAAGGCAGATGGTAACAGGAGGCGGGGGACATAACGTTTACCCAGGTTCGCGCCCTCTCGATGGAGGTAATACCCTACTTCCTGCTTGATTGATCTTAATGATATGAGTATTACAAGAGTTGATCTACCATGAGATCGGAGAGGCTAAACCCTAGAAGCTGCTAGCCTATGGTATGATTGTTGTTGTCCTACGGACTAAAACCCTCCGGTTTGTATAGACACCGGAGGGGCTAGGGTTACACAGAGTCGGTTACAAGGGAGGAGATCTACATGTCCGAATTGCCAAGCTTGCCTTCCATGCAAAGGAGAGTCACATCCAGACACGGGACGAAGTCTTCAATCTGGTATCTTCATAGTCCAAGAGTCTGGCCAAAGTATATAGTTCGGCTGTCTGAGGACCCCCTAATCCAGGACTCCCTCAATCGTCACTCCGCGGCACACGTCTACATCGCTGGACGCTCCGCACCTCGCCACTCCGCGGGACGCATCTACTTCACTCCGTCGCCATCGGTTGGTCACCTTATAACCACTCGGCTTCCCCGCGCATCGCCATCGGTTGGTCACCTCATCACCACTAGGCCGCCTCGCGCGTCGCCATTCGGTTGGTCACCTTATCACCACTCGGCCGCCCCGTGTGTGGCCATCGGTTAGTCACCTCATAACCACTCGGCCGCCCCGCGCGTCGCCATCGGTTGGTCACCTCATAACCACTCGGCCGCCCCATGCATCGCCATCGGTTGGTCACCTCATAACCACTCGGCCGCCCCATGCGTCGCCGTCGGTTGATCTCCTCATCACCTCTCGGCCGCCCTGAGCGTCGCCACTCGGTTGGCCACCTCATAAGCACTCGGCCGCCCCGCATGTCGCCATCAGTTGGTCACCTCATAACCACTCGCCCGCCCCACGCATCGCCACTCGGTTGGTCACCTCATGACTACTAGGCCACCCCGCGCGTCGCCAATCGGTTGGTCACCTCATAACCACTCGTCCGCCCCGCGTGTCGCCACTCGGTTGGTCACCTCATTACCACTAGGATGCCCCGTGCGTCGCCATTCGGTTGGTCACCTCGTCATCACTCGGCCGCCCCGCGCGTCGCCACTCGGTTGGTCGCCTCGTCACCACTCAGCCACTCGCGCGCCTTCCGACAGCTAAGCCATTTTACATTCTGTTATTTCCATCTTCCTGAGTATCCCGTAATTCACACATCACGTTCACTCGGAGGCCACGCCACCAAGTGTACCTCTATGCTCGGCTGTTTATTTTCACCCGAGTCCAACTTCCATTTTTTCGCATAAATTATTCACGAACACCATGTGTCGTTCTTCATTTCGAGTTTGCATCGGTCCTCCGGGGCTGTAACTTAGTCGAAATAGTACACTTCCATTTTATTTGAGCCAGTATTCCAATGAGTTCAGTCAGATCCTTCACTTCGACAAGTTCGAACAAATCCTTCGCTCTTCCAGATTCTTGCTGGTTAACCAGCAAGCCTCTTGCGCTCCCAGCAGGTGTCTATGGGTGTTATTCACACAAATCATTTCAGCACAGATCAAATTTCCTCGAGAAATTATTTCGTTGGCTTGTGCCATTGTTTACACAAGTTACGCGATCACTCGACGGCCCTATGGGCAAACTTCATTGCTGCTCGGACTCGATCACCGTACCGGTCCTAGCGCACCACAACACTAACCTTGTCGCTCTGTGGAATCCTCTTCATCGTATCAATGATATAGACCTCAACAGGCATGAGACAGACACGTCCCTTTTATAATTAAACTTCACACATCACTCTTTTTGCGAGTTTGCCTCTTTAGAGGATCACTCGGAAGCTTCTCCTCATCTTTACCTGAGTCCGACTCGATGAATTGCAAATTATCCATTCAAATTTATATTTCCCATATTCCGACATGTCCGTTGTCGAAGCCTGTAGTACGCTCGGGAGCTACACCTCACTCAGGGGCTTCAACTCATTTGGAATGACACTCTCCTGAGTGATCGAGTGCTTCATCACCAGTTAGATCCTTCACTTCAATAAGTGCATTCAATCTGCCACTTTGACAAGTTTTATAATCACCCAGACGCTCTGCGTACCATCTTCATTCATACTCAGACTGAGTTGTCATGCCAGTCTTGTTGCATCGCAACCACACTACATCAACCTCGTCACTACATTAGCTTCGAAAGCATCTGGCTAACTCCTTCGAAGACAATTTCCGCCACTTGGCTGGACATGCAATCTTTCACTCGGCTGCCCTGCGCGTCGTAACTTGGCCACGCCGCGCGTCGTTACTCGGCCACCTCACACATCACCACTTGGCTAGACACGTAGTCCTTCACTCGGCCACCTCACGCATCCTCACTTTGCCGTCTCGCACGTTGCCACTCGGTTGTGCACGTCTTCACCACTTGGCCGCTCCACGTATCGCCTCTCGGTTGTGCATGCCTTCACCACACGGCCGCCCCGCGCGTCACCACTTGGCTGGACACGTAGTCCTTCACTCGGCCACCTCGCGCATCCTCACTCGGCTGCCCCGTGCATCGCCACTCGGTTGTGCACTCTTCACCACACGGCCGCCCTACGCATTGCCACTCAGTTGTGCACGTCTTCATCATTCGGCCGCTCCGTGAATCATGACTCAGGGGCTACGCACAGCTGTTGGCCATGCTTCCCTGAGGGGTTACGCCCATTGTCGGTGTCAAAACCGGCGGATCTCGGGTATGGGGTCCCGAACTGTGCGTCTAAGGTTGATGGTAACAGGAGACATGGGACACGAAGTTTTACCCAGGTTCGGGCCCTCTTGATGGAGGTAATACCCTATGTCCTGCTTGATTGATATTGATGAATATGAGTATTACAAGAGTTGATCTACCACGAGATCGTAATGGCTAAACCCTAGAAGCCTAGCCTGTATGACTAAGGTATTGAGTATATCCTTTCCAGACTACACCCTCCGGTTTATATAGACACCAGGGGGGATCTAGGGTCACATAGAGTTGGTTACATAAGATGGAATCTTCATTGTTGTTCGCCAAGCTTGCCTTCCACGCCAAGGAGAGTCCTACCTGGACACGGGTACAGTCTTTGGTCTTCATATCTTCACAGCCCATCAGTCCGGCCCATAGATAACAGGCTAGACGCCCGAGGACCCCTTAGTCCAGGAGTCCCTCAGTAGCCCCTGAACCTGGCTTCAATGACAAGGTATCCGGCGCGTGGTGCTGTCTTCGGCATCGCAAGGTGGGCTCCTCCTTCCCAACTCCCGAATAGCCTCCAGACGAATTGATTGTGTCCGGACCTGTAACACACACCGCACACAACCGCAGAGAGAATATAATAACACACAAGTCCGATCTCCTGACAACTTTAGTAATGCGACGTCACGCCTGTCCGGTCATAATTTCGAACCGTTTTCGCCCCACGTTTCGAGACGCGGTTGTCATTGGCATGTCTTGTCAAAGCAGAGATCGTGTCCCCTTATTACGGGATTCTCATCAATACGGGCGTGGGTAACCCAACCACGCCGTTTACACTGCCCTTGGGAGCAGGCGAATTTTAAGGCGAATGGAGGGGCGTTCGATATTCACCGCCCTTATAAGGAGATAAGATTCCCCTTTCTTTTCCCAAACTTTCTTCCTGCCCCTCCGCTCTTGAGCTCCAACACCCAAGTCCTCATTCGTTCCCATTCAAACAAACACCCAACCATGTCCGGATCCGGAGCCGGTGGCAAGTGGATGGCCTCCTCCGTTAAGAGGAAAAATATAGAGGAGCTCCGAGAGGTCGGATACCTGGCCAAGGAGATCGTTTACCGACTTCCGGCCAAGGGACAGATCGTCCCCACCCCCGAGCCTCATCAGAGAGTGGTGTTCCTCACGCATTTTGTCCGCGGGTTGGCGTTCCCTCTCCACCTGTTTGTCCGCGGACTGATCTTTTATTATGGACTAGATTTCCATGATCTAGCCCCAAACTTTATCCTCAACATCTCGACATTTATAGTCATGTGTGAGGCCTTTCTCTGCATCCCACCTCATTCCGGCCTATGGCTAAAGACCTTCAATGTGAAGCCTAAGGTGGTGAGCGGTCAACAGGCAGAGTGCAGAGGAGCTATGTTGGGTAGGATGCCCAACGTCACCTGGCTCGAAGGTTCTTTCGTGGAAACGGTGAAGGGGTGGCAGTTGGGGCGGTTCTACATCACCGACCTGTGCGACACCAACTGGACGACGGCCCCCGAATTCCGATCTGGAGCTCCGATGTGGCTCACCTCCTGACAAGAGAAGGGCCTAACCTGGGGTTCTCCGGGTGAGCTGACAGGGCTCCAGACATGTGTCTAGAACATGATATCCAACAGGATCAAGCTTGTCAATGTGATCCAGGTTATGCTCATCCGCCGGATCCTCCCGTGCCAACGCCGGACTTGCTATTTGTGGGAATTCGATCCGGCCAAGTAACAGACACTGATAGTGCTCTTTGGCACAACGCATGAGGATATCTGGAAAGTGCTTTTCAAGGCCGGCGAGATGCCACCGCCTACCACTGAGGATCGTGGGCTTAGCTCAAAGCGCCAAGCTAATTCGGTAAGATCTTTCATGGTCTCAAGGCATAATCTTTACTAGCGCATTTGTGAGAAAGAAATCTAAGTTCTCCTATCAATTTTTTCCTTAGGCCTGGACTGACATAGCGAGGTGAATTGACTGTCCAGCCCCGCTACCTGAAGACGAAGAGACCCCACTCTTGACGAAGATGTTGTTCCTGGCGCCTTATGAAGTGCCATAGAAGAAGACCAAGAAGGCAGCCAAGGGGACCAGGAGTGGCCTTCGGGGAGAGGATACTTCGGACCTGTCGTCCGAAGATGAGACTGACCCTTCGGTCGCTGAGGACAATGAAGATGAAGAAGAAGACAACTCCCCCCCCCCCCCCGAGGGGGGAGGAAGAAAAGGGTGGCCTCCACGAACCTGGAGGTGAAGGCACCCAAGAGGGGGAAGGGCTCTCTCACAGATAACTCCGCGTGGGATGTCGATAGCAGTCCGGAGCGAATGCCCTGGACCAAGCCTCGGGCCTCTTCGTGAGTACCCAAGACCTTATGCTCATCCTAATACATGGCCCTTCCCCTTTGCCATATTAATATGTTTAATTTATGCTATTGCAGTCTGGCCCATGATAGTTCTCCGCAATCCTCGACAGAGGGATCGCTAGCACTAGTAGAAAACAGGGCTTTGGTCCAGGCCGGGTCAGCCCATTAGTCCCAGTTCAGTCCAGAACCGGGACCAACGGGGGCATTGGTCCCGGTTCGTGAGCCCAGGGGGCCGGCCGGGCCATGTGGGCCATTGGTCCCGGTTCATCTGGACCTTTTGGTCCCGCTTGGTGGGATGAACCGGGACTAATGGGCCTCACTCCTGGCCCACCACCATTGGTCCCGGTTGGTGGCTTGAACCGGGACCAAAGGCTCCCCTTTAGTCCCGGTTCATGTCACCAACCGGGACCAATGAGGTGCCTATATATACCCCTCGCTCGAGAGCAGAGCACCCCAGTGCTCTGTTTTTCTCTGGCCGAGGGGGAGAGGGCTTGGTGGTGCTCTAGCTCACCTCCTATGCACACAAGGTGTTCGATGGAATGCCCGAGCCACACTACTTAAGCTTTCTCCTCCCCAAGCTCCATTTTCCACAATATTTGTCTAGGTTTAGAGGTCCTTCATGCCCCGTCCCCGTCTTCACCGCCGTCGATCACCTGCGCCGAGCTCATCGCCGGCACCACCGTGGTGAGCCTCTTGTTCTTATCTTCTTTCTAAAAGGAAAAATATTCTTACTTGTATGTTTACATAGATACTTGTATTATTTTCTTACTTTTATTATTGCATCTTATATAGTGCGATGGTTTTGGTATCCACCCCCGTCGGCCCTCGTCCTGTCTATGATTCGGATGTGGTATATATATTATCTTTATAACTATTGGTTCATTTATTGTTTATGAAAATTATGCCGACCAACGTGACATAGATTTTATTTATGTAGGATGTATGTGAATCGGAAATGCCAATCGACCCTATTGTCGAGAGGTTAAATTTAGTTGAAGAAGAAAACAATTTGTTGAAGGAAAAAAATAAAAAAAAATTGAGGAGGAGAAGATGATGTTGGAGTTGCATGTTGCGGATGTCGTCGATGATCATAAGATCAAGATGGATGCAATGTGCTTGAAGATTAGAAAGATTAGAAAATATGCCATTCATACCGAGGCTTGGTATCATTATGCCGTTGGATCAATTGTTACCTTGGTTGCGATTATGATCACATTTGTTTTCGCATTGAAATGTTTTACATAGTTTCAATGTATGGTTTAATTAATTAGATGCTCTGGAGAGTGGTTGATTGACATCAATACCATTTGGCATTCTTGCTTATTAGTTTGATTGACCTCTATTTCTTGTAAAGTTGGCAGGAACAAGGGAATGATTTCTGTGGATACTACGTTTGCGAGTCCATCCGCCACACGACCTGTGAGCGAGGCTACACCGACGAACAATATGAAGTACGTAAATAACAACATTCACAATTTTATTTTATTACCATCATTTGGCTTGAGTTTCATTCATTCATATATATATGTATTGACCCCCTTCTTCAAATTAGATGTTTCGGAAGCGGGATGAACTCCTTGCACCAGCTCGCATCCGAGCAATTCAAGAGGAATTGGCGGCATTCTTTCTTGACCACGTGAGCGCTGAAGACGGAGAATACTATGTGGACCATGAGTCCGTATGATTATATTTGTAAGAGATAATTATTGTATATATGTAGCCGGTAGTGTCGGATAGATATACGAGAACTTGTTGTTCGACCAATCTCTCGGAGAAGGAGAGGTGGTCGATATCACTTCTCTCTGTATCCATATATGTTCATGACGATCTTCTGTTTCCTTCGTTTGCTTACTAGCTAGCTAGCGTGTCTAGTCCTCTCTATACGTATTTATAGTACGTAGCGTCAACCAAGCACAGACATAAGAGAGGACACTTCTCTCTATTAATTATAGCTAGCTAACACAATATATGAAACACCTAAATTAACCCCCTAAAACCCCCAACCCCCCCCCCCCTTAAAAAAAAACAAAAACCCCAGCCACAGAAATGCTGACGTGTGGATGTCTATTGGTCCCGGTTGGTGCCACCAACCGGGACCAAAGGGTCTCCTGCCTGGGCTCCTCGCATAGGCCACGTGGAGGCCCATCTATCCCAGTTCCGGATTGAACCAGGACTAAAGGGATAGGGCATTAGTACCGACCCTTTAGTCCCGGTTCAGGAACCGGGACAAAAGGCCCTTACGAACTGGGACAACAGGCCCTTTTTCTACCAGTGTAGAGTCGAAGGAGATGGCAAGCATGTCGCCGCTACCTGCTCACTCTGCCTCGCCCAAAGGCGATGATGAGGTGGTGTCCCAAAGGGCCTTTCCCGACCAAGGGAAGGCTACGGAGATCGTCAGGACAGCGTCCAAGGATGACTCCACAGCCGCTGGACACATGGGGGAAGAAACCCCCATGGGGACTGATGGTGGGGGCCGAATTCCATTCGGCCCTCAGCCGGATATCATTCCCGAGACCCATACGGCTCCGGAGTCTGGCGAACGGCCTTCCCCGAAAAGGGGGGGTGTGCCTGTTCCGCTGGTGGCCTCCGTCCAACCGAAGGCGCCAGATGATCTGCTGGAAGCACTGCAAGGTGCTTCCATTGTAGATGAGCACCACGTCCTCATGGGTACAGTGATCAAAAAGGTTCAGTCTGCCAAAAGCGGGCTGACCGAAGCATGCACTAGCCTTTTAACAGGCTTTGAGGTAATTACAGTGTAGACAGTAGCCCCTGAAGCTCTGTTCAGTGTTCGGAAAGAAAAGCCGAACAGAGGATCAAAACAATTTTCGCAGGAGTTTAACATATGATGTCTATGTAAATAAGCAGGCATAGCTGCTGGCTGCTACCGCTCATACTACGGAGGTCTCCGAACTGAAGCAGAGCCTAGAGCGGGCCGAGGAGGAGCTCAACCTTGTGAAGAAGCAGCTGGAGGACAGCCAAGGTATGCAGTAACCTGTGCGTGTATGTTAGGAAGGATGAATACTTCGTGCTGACTAAAGTGTCACAGACTATGCTAGGGGCCACGACCGAGGTGGCTGCCCTCAAGAAGGCATTAGCCGCGGCCGAGGAACACGCTGTATGCTAAAAGCACGTGCCCTGAGTCAGCGAGGTTCAGCAAGAGCTTCAGGATGCCGTCAAGAAGTACGAGTCCCTGGAGCGTGATTCTAAGATGCAGGCGGCCGAACTTGCGAAGGCCCGCCAAAGCGCACAAGAGGCTCGATCCGAGGCCCAGAGCGCCCTTCAGGAACTCCAAGCGGCTAAGAAGATTGCGGCGGGTAAGGCTTTCATTATGCAAAACAAGTCTGTGAAGGAAACACTCCTTTTACTTACCGGAATTTGTGCTATACAGGGGCGTTTACGGATTTGCCGCGCAGCGTATCCGATGCTGCTGAATTCTATCGAGCCGAGGAAGGGAGTTCGACGGAGAAGATGTTCTGGTCTCAATATCTTGGACCAGAACATCCGATATCCTTCAGCGACCAGCTGAAACAGTTGGTCGAGCTACACAAGACGCCGGTACCTAGCAGCTACTTTGGGCTGGTGAAACGGCTTGTTAGTGCCTGCCTGTGGCTTGAGGTCGTAAAGTGGTCGGTCTGTATTGAGGGTGCCCGGATGGCCTTTGCTCGTTGCACGATGTGGTGGGCTAAGATGGACGCCGTCGAACTGACCAAGGAGCCGCCGAAGGGCAAGGAGCACCGTACACCCGAGCGTTATTTTGAGGATGTCCTAGAGGGGTCTCGTATTGTAGCCACGCAGTGCGGGCACAACATTATTTTTGAATGAATACACTCGTATTTTGTCTTGTATGATGACAACAAATCCGCTTTGTGATATAATTTATGTTTTAATTGTGTCCTCCTGTGCGGCCGTGTTATTTGAACTCTGAGGGTTGGCCAGTCGTCGGCTTCTTCCCTCACGTAGGTAGTGCGGAGGTGTTCGGGATGGTATCTAAACAATCTTGATCCAATTGTATGGTCCTTGGAGTTGTTTAGCGCACGAACCAGGCAACCAGACAATACGGCTTGAACGCCCTCACTTAGCCATAGGAGTTCTATAATAAAACATAGGCGCGGCCCCTGGTATATGAACCAGAGTGCTGTCAGCGTCTGATCGGGAAGTACGATCCTTCGCAAAATGCGGAAAAACCTCCAACGATTTGAGACCTCCGAACAGCTGGCCGGCTCTCGCCGCATCATGGCAGTCAGTTTTCGGCTTTCTCTAGAGGTGCTCATCCAGTTTAGACCAGGACACAATCGTAGTAGTTCTCCCTTTACTACCCTAGCCGATGTAGCGGAACGTAGGATAGCAAGCACAGGAGCCAGGCAACCCAACTATTGACCAAAGACATGATTCGGAGCCAATCTATCTATCTATCTATCTATCTATCTATCTATCTATCTATCTATACCTCTATCTATCTATCTATCTGTCTATCTATCTATCTATCTATATCTATCTATCTATCTATACCTATACTAATTACAGACTCCCTATAAATTACCAAGTTAATTAGAATTTACGAGCCATTTATCTGGTGGGGACGAGTTATAACGGTGTAGATTAAGCCATGTAATTCTGGGTTTAGACCATTATATCTTTGATTTATAGTTGAAAAAAACAGCCATCTATGACATCACGCACCCTTTTATTCTCATACCCATTAGGCATGAAGTTATCTTTGCCTTCGTCATCCAAAGTTAGCTCCAATTGTTAAAAAAAACAGCCTTCCCGAACTCTAACCTATTTCCTTTCCTATACGTAACATACACGGTTTCTTCTACCAAAGGTATACGCCGGCCCCCATCTCCTTTATCTACTCATGCCCATCTCCCGTTCATGCCCCCTTGGCCAAGCCATCTTATCCCCTTGACGGCGCCCCTAATAATTCGATCTAGGATACATCTTTTCTACTTCTAAATAAGCATGCACCTTTCTTGGATCGACCAGGGTGAGGACCAGGGTGAGAACCAGAGAAAAAATAGAGTTGTCTCCTTTATATTATGCATTCATGCTTACTGTTCTTTAAGTTTTTCCTTTTGTCGAAATTTGTCGATCAAGGGTGAGTTTGATCCTTTGTTTACAATTTAAGACAAACTACGGAACTATCTTACTTCTTTTTATGAGAACAAATTTATCTTACTTGGTTGTTCACCAACAACACATGTGCAGATATGCTTTGAACAAACTCCATGTACGTGTGTTACTTGACTGCAGGTCGGAGGCTTTGAATAAAATTCCATGTTAACAACCATAACATGAGCAGTCCTTTTTCTAGGTATTCTAGAGAAAGTGTGTCCTCAAACGTTGCACAGTGAATTTTCTTTATCAAAGTACAAGTACTCAATAGCATGCATGTTGTTTTATCATTTTTCCATGTAGAATGAGCCGTATGCATAGTTTGATTAGCAAGGTCATGCCATGATTTATTGTTCTATCATTAGAGCACATATCAGCATATTTTGATGCCTATACTAATTCTAGACTTCCAAGAAATTCTTACTTTAATCAGATTTTATGAACCATTAATCTGGTGAGACCAAATTATTACGATGTAGATCGACTGATAAAATCCTAGACAAAAAATGATTTAAAAGCAGACGGGAAAAGAACTCCCGTGTTAATCTATCTACTCACCTGGAAAAAAACTATCTACTACTCGGCTAACAGAACAATAGAAGAGAAAATAACTACCTGTCAATCTATCTCGACTTTTTTTGCAAGGAGTAGATAGATTTTTTTTTGCGGGAAAAAATAATCTATCTACATTTTTTTTTGCGAGGAGTAGATAGATTTTTTTTGCAAGAAAAAGGAATCTATCTACTCCTCGGCTAACAGAAAAATATGAATGCTAACTAACAACGTTGCAGAGTCTTGCGGGACCGGTTCTCCTGATTTCCTCGACCTATACGCAGCGACATCCTGCAAAGACCATGATGCCGTGGCCGCCAGTGACATCCATCGACGTACTGTGGTGATTACAGGTGCGCCCGTACCTGGCCGCTACTGCGCCATTGTGTAGGAAGAAGAGCCCCATCCATCGCAGCACAGGATACATCGTGGCGAAGAACCTGCTTCAATTGCAGACTACACAATGCCAGATTGATATCCATACCATAAACATCATCACGTTCATGGATGCACATGCGTACTTTATATACAGGTATATATTCAAGTAGTACTCAAGCCTATAATCAATACAGGGACTCTGCGTACGAGCGCTTTGTGTTGTATGTTGCCAAAATCCATCAATCGATTTTAGCTAGCTAGCTACTTTGTACATTAATGCATTGCTAATTGATTAATACAGATGGAGTTCGCTTTGTACAGGATTATGTCAAAGAGGAACGACTAACTTGCTTCGTCACCGTCATGGTCGCAACAACGATCATTGTAAATTTTTAAGACAAGTCGGATACAAAGCCTCTCAAGTCCATGACTGAGGGAATGATTTTTTTTCTTACTTAACATGTGTTAGGCATTATGGTGGATGATAATCAACTTCAGCAACAAAAATAAGATATTGATTAACAAACGGAAACCAAGTATATACCAAACACATGTTAAGTACTCCCTCTGTAAAGAAATATAAGTGCGCTTAGATCATTAAAATAGTGATCTAAATGCTCTTATAATTATTTACAAAGGGAGTAGACTACAAGATTACTATGATCGGTACAAGTTGTTAGAGCATTACAAGGAGTTACAACAACAGTTTTGTATAGTAATGTTACAAGGGGTTACAACTACTGTTTATTATATACCAAACACATGTTACGTAGACTGCAAATTATGTTAAAAAAAGTCATGACATTATGCCAAAGAACAATAAATTTTCATTCCATTAAATGGCATTGAGAAATTATAGTCTAGGATAAAGAGTTGTTGTAACTCTTCTTTTTTTTCATTTTTTATTTAGTGTAAACATAAATGGTTAGACATGTTATTTTGACGTCATGTTGCCACCAGCTTTACTAGACACCCATCGCGAGTAGTTTAAGTTCAGCCTTTATTTCTCTTTCTTTAAGAAGAAAAATATGGTCTTGCATATATGTATTTCCATTCTCATATCATGAAATATATGTATATAGCCACTTAGATATAATGGAAGAAAGGAGGGTATTCTCTAATTAATCTTGACAAGGGATTCAACAAACAATTTCTTCCTCTACATTGATGGGATGATTATTAAATGTGTAACAATGATCCATCTCTCAATGAAGTCTTAATGTTGGTAGAGTTTTATCGTTCGTTTTGTCTGAAGTGCATGCGGATATCGATTGTTGAAATATAATCCCTGAAAATGCCAAATAATTATGTAACTCATATAGCTTCCATTGGTTTAGGAGTTTATCCTGGTAATACATATATTTGGTAAGAGTTCATGAATTTTTTACCTAGAGGAATCATTTTTATGCATTCTCACATTAAAATACTTATTTTTACATCTTAACATATTATAATGTCTTATTCTTGATTAACATGGTAATAACATTTTTTTATAAAATTATCTTTGAAGTAGCTACTACCAGTAGAATGGATAATACAAGTAACCTACTTAATTAATCAAAGGGTACATATAGCAATGGAAGTTTAGATAACTAGCCCGTGCGAAGGCACGGGTGGACGACTAGTGCATATAATGCTAAATTCGGGGTGCCAAACTATAGTTACAAGAAGTGTTTGGACTTTTGTTGCCGTAATGTGGGGTGCTATAAAGCCCCTGGCAAACATCAAAACGTATCAAAGTGTACGGGTGCTACCTGATGGGGTTATCCACAGGGAAACTGAAAACATAAAGAAAAGAGAGAAAAGAAAACAGAAAAGGTGTAAAGGTAAAAAGCTGGGGTCCTACAGTTCCAGCTACAAACTGTTTTCACTGTAATGTAATTAGTACGTCAAGGTGCATTGATACAAGTAGTGCAATAAGCAACATGCTATGAAGTTTTATCCCAAGTGAAAGTTTCCAAATATATTACTGGACTTGTTTTCTCCCTCGAGAAAAACATTTCTCTTAAAAGTGGATTTAATCGCATAACTAATTCTCCCTGAGATTTATTCCTTGAAATGATTTTTTTAAAAAGTTTCAGGGCCCAATTTGCACTGCAACCTCTTGATATATTTATCTAAAATTCCAACCAAAATTTGGAGGTGTCATGTGATGTTTTTGAATCATTTTATGGAAAAATATAATTCATTCACTTAATATTTTGAGCTCTACACCATGTTTTAAAATCTGGTCCAGTGAGCATTTTTTACATTGCACCTAATTAAATATTTCTTTAAAGCCTCCACCAAAATTTTGGTATGTTAATGGAAGTATATTATTATACTTTATGCAGAAACCCTTTTATGTTCTTTGAAACAATTGAGTGAATCAGCCTCTTTTGCTTTCTGGTCCAGTTTGGCTTTTTCTACTGCAACCCTAGTTAAATTTGCTCTAGTACTCTTGAGCTTTCTCATGCTTATAGCCCATGCTACAAAACCCTTAAGTCCAGAAGAGTGGACCCATTGGAGAATTTTTAGTACATGCAACCATGCCTTTTTCTTTCTGTCCAAAACTGATGTTTTGCAAAACTTGCACTAACAAGTTTCTCATTTTGTCAAACTAACCTCACCACCCTCTTATTCATCCAAGGAGACACTGATCTGGAGAATTTGGCCACCCAAAAGTTGCCTAGATGCCATTGGCATTTTGTCAAACAGCCTGAGTGCATGACCAGTTTTGGCTTAGTTTCTGGTTTGTGTTATGAACTTGATCCCCTGACTAGACCAGCATGTCACATGGATTTGCCCAAGCCTAGAGCCCCACCTTGCTAACTCTCTTGTGGATTGGAGCCCCCTTAGCATGCCCTGGCATTTGGTCGAACACGTCGCGTGCGTGCCCTGGGCGCACGTTTTGCAAGCGCGTGCACCGAGCCGCCGCGTCGCACTGCCGTCGCCTCACGCTCGTTCTGGCCCTTCCCCGCTCGCAGACAACACCCCGCCCCTTCCCCTTGCCGCAGAGCCACCCCTGGCACTCCACGGGGCCGCCGTCAGGTCGGCCACGGCGGCAAGCGGCCGGCCACAGTGACTCATGCCCCGGTCGGCGCCGCCCGAGCCACCCCGGCTCGCCACATGCCCCCTGGAGCAGCGTGAGCTCATCCACAAGCGTGTCCCCTAGCGCTTGTCGCCGCCACGACCCCCTGTAGCAACAAAGAAGCGGTCGCCGGCGAGCTTATCCACTGCCACCGCGGAACTGACCTTGTTGCACTATAAAGAGAGACCCCGAGCTCATCTGAGCACCCATGCGACCTCAGTCCACTCCCCTAGTTCCCCCGTAGCCAACAATCGAAGAGAAGAGGTCATCTTCCCCAGCTCCGGCAGGATCAACCGCCGACGCCCTCCGGTCCATTCGGTCACAACCCGAGCCCCTCCCGTCAAACTAGCGCCACCATTCGAATCCCCGTGATCCCGTGGAGCTGCCCAACACCTCAATCCAGCTAGGGAACTGCCATAGCCCTGGCCCCCAAAAGCTCCCAGGCCACCTCCGCCGAGGAGCTCGCCGTCGGCAGCTCCCTCCGTCCCCTTCGGCCTGGCGACCACCGGGAGGACCTCCCTAGGGTGGCGGATCCATCCCTGCCCTCGGGGCCCCGCGAGGAGACGCCAATCGCCGGCGATGATCACCGGAGTCCCTCCCCCCTCGCTGGTAGAGGAAGAAGAGGGAAAGGAGACCGGTCAAACCCGACCAGTGGGCCTCGTGGACCCACTGTCAGTGACCCCGCACCGGTCCACGTGATTAAGTGAAAGCGCATCACCCCAGAGTACGTCTCCTCTGCTCGGAAGTGTCTTCTCATCGAAGCGTTTTTCTTTTTTCTGTTTTATTTTAAAAACATATTTGACCAAAACTTTGACTGGCTATAACTTTTAAAATATGAATCCAAATGACTTGAATCTTTTCTATTGTTCCTCAAATATTGTCTAGTTTATTTTCATATTTATTTCAAAATTTTACAAGCAACTTTTTTGTACTGTTTTTTAAACTATGTGTTAATTTAAATATTTCCAAAAATAGGATTTGTGGGAGAGAGAAGAAAACTTTCAAAGTTTGGAATGCACCCTGACTCTCCACACCTTGAAGGCAAGCATTTATGAACTCAGGCATAATATTATCGTGTGTTGTTTAATACAGTTACAACACCACCGTGACACGGAGTATCCGTTATGTGTTTGTGATGATATGATCATACGCTTTGAGTGCAAAGATGAAAAAAAATTGTTGTTGGAAATGGACATTCTTGTGATAGAAATCACCCTCATATGCCTCTCATGCCTACCGGGAAGGATCCGGGAAAGTCTCTGTCTTGGGTAGACACGAGCTTGTCCCTCGTCGAGACGGTTATGACCAGCGGGGCAGGGGGAGATATGATGAGTGGTGGTTGTGTCTGATGGATGTGAAATATTATCCTTGAGCTAATCATGCAGGAAATACTTAAGGCTCCTGAGTCGGCCGTAGATCGAGTCTTGTTCTAGTAACCCCCATACTTGTTTCGTGCTGCCACTTGTCCCTGCCGCAGGTAGGGCACGGTTCAGTAAGTTGTCAACCCCTGTTTAGCACACACCGTACAAAGAGACCGCGATGAGGGTTCCATGGCCCTGGATTAAAGCCAGTCATCCGGTCCGGGGGCATGGGTGTTTTCGGTTGTAGCCGAAGGGGGTAGCTCCCCTAGTTTGCGCGCGGTATAAATTTTGTGATCCCATGCTAGTCAAGGTTGTAGCCTCCCCACTTAGAGTTTTGCTTAACAGGTGTCAAGGGTGATTCCAGACACCGGTGAGTTTGGCTGGTGTGTGCAGTTAGGGTGTTTTCAATTAAAAGACCGTAGACGGAATTAGTCCCGATGGACTAAAGGAATCCGTTGCTAGTGGGTAAAGAGTACACCCTCTGCAGAGATATTATACCTATTCGAATAGCCGTGTCCATGGTTAAGGACTACAGTCTGGGATGGGTCAAGTGTCGGTCTTAGTGTCGGTCTTCGGAGGAGAAACTATTAAACCAGAATATTGATCATGACTTGTGATGTATGATGATTATGATTATGATTATTATGGGCTAACCATTTAGGTTATTTGAATTATTGAGTATCCCTGGGACGGTTCTACCTCCTGGATATTCACTATGGTTATTTTTATACATAAGCCCTTTATGTGGTGTCGCTTAGATGCCCGACTGTGGCATGTTTTGTTATTTCATTTACTTATAAGCCCTTTATGTGGTGTCGCACAGACGCCCGACTGTGGCATGCTTGTTATTTTATTTACTTATAAGCCCTTTATGTGGTGTCGCACAGACGCCCGACTGTGGCATGCTTCAGACACCCAATCGGTGCATTCTATTTCTACTCGCTGATTGCATATTCATATATGACATGATTAGCCTGCTTGCATGCATCATTTATGACTGACGAAGTAATCATGGAATATTTCAAAGCATGATTATCAGTGGCTATATTATACCTGTGTTCTTAATGTTTGCGAGTACATTCAAAGTACTCACTGGCTTGTCCCTGGCTATTGTCTTGGCCAGATTTCTTGCGTGGAAAGGAACGTTGCGATGACAGCCCCGGAACCTACGCAATGGGGATAGCAGCCTCGTGAAGATAGGAGTTATCCTGGTCAGCTGTTCCTGTGGGAAATGGAGTCCCATAGACGTTGATGATCCGCAAACCGCTTCCGCCATCAACCACTAGAAACCAATTGTTGTACCCATAGGCCAGAATGGTCTTGTACTACATATTTTGTAGTTTGCTTGGAGTTTCTGTAACAAGTTGGTGTGTCATCAGCTAACAGTAATCCTGGGGCTTGTGAGCACAAGGGCCGCTTTTGGGAAATTAATATCCCAAAAATCCGGTCCTGACATGGAAGACAGGTAGAGTTATTGTTAACGGAATCACCTAAAAAGTCCCCGTATGTCTGCGCTCCTCGCCATCTTGGTGTGTTTATCCTTCAAGTGGAGCGATAACCAGACCACCCGATGGGGTCTGTGGGATTAAAACCTGAAACAAAACAAGCAAAAGTAAAAGTATGTGTGTATCCGATGTCGGTTGAGCCGTGCCGTGGATTACAAGCTAGCTATGCCTCCATCGATGCCCATGGAATTTTGAGTGGGTAGTTATGTATGCGCAACACACAGGCCACCACTTGATCGGGACTGAGGCGGAGGCCGGATTGCTAATCGAGCGCCTGACGAGCCGAGCTCTCCTACTCTAGAGTAGTCCGGAACCTCTTAAGGGTGTCCAAGGGATCGGTAGCCGAATGAAGGTTCTGCTTGAGAAGGCCACTTTGTACTTCTGCTACTAGGGCAGCTGTCTGCTCTTCTGTACGAAGAGAGCGTTCCGTATTGTCATTGACTGTTATGACGCGGCATGGGTTGGGCATCTTGAGCTTGAGATAAGCAAAGTGTGGCACTGCGTTGAATCAAGCAAACACAATTCGTCCGAGCAGTGCATGATAGTCGCTACGGAATGGGATGATATCGAAGACTAACTCCTCGCTTTGGAAGTTGTACGGAGATCCGGAGACAACCTCTAATGTGATTGAGCCCGTACAACGGGCCTCTACGTCTGGAATGACTCCTTTAAAGGTGGTCTTTGTAGGCTTGATCCTTGATGGGTTAATGCCCATTTTTCGCACTGTATCCTGATAGAGCAGATTGAGGCTGCTACCGCCGTCCATGAGGACACGAGTTAGGTGGAAGCCATCAATTATTGGGTCTAAGACCAGTGCGGCTGAGCCTCCGTGACGGATGCTAGTCGGGTGATCCCGACGATCAAAGGTGATTGGGCATGACGACCATGGATTGAATGTTGGGGCGACTGGCTCTATCACGTAAACGTCCCTGAGCGCACGCTTGCGCTCCCTTTTGGGGATGTGGGTAGCATATATCATGTTCACCGTTTTGACCTAAGGAGGAAACTTCTTTTGTCCCCCTATGTTCGGTTGTCGTAGCTCTTCATCATCGTCCTCGCTTTGCGATCCCTTTTCCCTGTTCTTGGCGTTTAATTTGCCGGCTTGTTTGAAAACCCAGCACTCTCTATTTGTATGATTGGGAAGCTTGCCGGGGGTGCCGTGAATCTGGCACAGACGATCAAGTATGCGGTCCAAGCTGGATGGGCCCGAATTGTTCTTTTGGAATAGCTTCTTGCGCTGATCGGACTTAGAGCCACTGAATCCAGCGTTGACCGCCGTATCCTCGGTGTTGTCACTGTTGTTTTGGCGCTTGTATCTATTGCGTCGAGACTTGTCTTTGTTTTTACTACCGGGGTGCCGGCGTCGCTCACATTGTTTTTGCTACGGGCCAACCAACTGTCCTCGCCCGCACAAAAGCGAGTCATGAGTGTCGTGAGGGCCTCCATGGATTTTGGCTTTTCTTGGCCGATGTGGCGAGCGAGCTATTCTTCGCGGATGCTATGCTTGAAAGCTTCTAGGGCTTCGGCGTCCGGACAGTGGACAATTTGGTTCTTTTTAGTTAAGAACCTTGTCCAGAATTTCCTGGCGGACTCTCCGGGCTGTTGAACTATATGGCTTAAGTCATCAGCGTCCGGAGGTCGAACGTATGTACCTTGGAAGTTATCGAGGAAAGCCTCTTCCAAGTCCTCCCAGTTGCCAATGGAATTTTCAGGCAGACTATTTAGACAATGTCGAGGTGGCCCTTTGAGTTTTAGAGGGAGGTATTTTATGGTGTGGAGGCCATTTCCGCGAGCCATATGGATGTGGAGAATGAAGTCCTTGATCCACATCGCGGGGTCCGTGGTTCCATCATATGATTCTATGTTCACGGGCTTGAATCCTTCTGGGAATTCATGATCCAGGACCTCATCAGTGAAGTAATGAGGATGTGCGGGGCCTCTGTATCGGGCCGTATCGTGGCACGGCTCTGATAGTCCCTCTGTGGTGTTCAACCTGCCCATGACTGGGTTTGTCACATCCGAATAGGTGGTCGTTGTCACGTGTCGAGGCTTGTCCTCGCGATCCGTAGATTGATCTGATGTGTCCTGCTTTATTGTCCAGTGCCTGCCGGTGGTCATATGTATGGTCGTGGGCTAATTTACCTCTATCTGAGTGATGAGACGGGGCGGGCTGGTGTTTGCCATTAGTTGTCGTTTTGTCCCGACCATGTGGTGGTCGATCGACCGTATTGATCGATGGTGGTATGTACTGCGGTGCCTCCTCATCGAACTGAGGTAGCAATTTGCGCTTTGGGTAACTTTTGGTTGGGCGCTTGAGGCCGTATTCTTCGGCTGCTAGGACATCAGTCCATTTATCATTGAGAAGGTCTTGGTCAGCTTGAAGCTGTTACTGCTTCTTTTTAGGCTCCTTGCCATGGCTATTAGCTGGCGCTTGAAGCGCTCCTGCTCAAGAGGTTCCTCGGGCACGATGAAATCTTCACTACCGAGGCTCGCCTCATCTTCGGAGAGCGGAAGGTAATTATCATCCTCCAAATCTTCGTGCGTGGCCTGTTTAACAGGGCTAAACTGCTCATCATCCCGTTCATCAGGTTTGTTTTCTTTATCGACGGGGTCTTCGTTGTCTTCGGCACCTTCTGGAGTGTCATCTTCTCCTGTGCTGGTGTTGCTGTCTTTACTACGGCGTGACATAGAGCGGCGCTGAGGGAGTCCTAGATTAGGGGGTGTCCGGATGGCCGTACTATACCTTCAGCCGGACTCCTGGACTATGAAGATACAAGATTGAAGACTTTGTCCCGTGTCTAGAAGGGACTTTCCTTGGCGTGGAAGGCAAGCTTGGCGATACGGATATGCAGATCTCCTGCCATTGTAACCGACTTTGTGTAACCCTAACCCTCTCCGGTGTCTATATAAACTAGAGGGTTTTAGTCCGTAGGACAACATACACAACAACAATCATACCATAGGCTAGCTTCTAGGGTTTAGCCTCTCCGATCTCATGGTAGATCTACTCTTGTACTACCCATATCATCAATATTAATCAAGCAGGACGTAGGGTTTTACCTCCATCAAGAGGGCCCGAACCTGGGTAAAATTTCGTGTCCCTTGCCTCCTGTTACCATCCGGCCTAGATGCACAGTTTAGGACCCCCTACCCGAGATCCGCCGGTTTTGACACCGACATTGGTGCTTTCATTGAGAGTTCCTCTGTGTCGTCGCCGTTAGGCTTGATGGCTCCTACGATCATCAATAGCGATGCAGTCCAGGGTGAGACCTTCCTCCCCGGACAGATCTTCGTCTTCGGCGGCTTCGCACTGCGGGCCAATTCACTTGGCCATCTGGAGCAGATCAAAAGCTATGCCCCTGGCCATCAGGTCAGATTTGGAAGTTTAAACTACACGGCTGACATCCGCGGGGACTTGATCGTCGACGGATTCGAGCCACTGACGAGCACGGCGCATTGTCACGACGAGCATGATCTAGCTCTGCTGCCGAACTGTGCCCTGGAGGCCGCACCGCATCGGCTTCGACCCTTAATTCAGAGCCAACTGCGCCTATCGAGGATGGGTGGTTGGACGCCGCCTCGGGGGCTGTGATCCCAACGGCAATAGAGCCAAACAACAGCCCTGCACTCCGCGAGACTCGTGACTCCAAGGAGTCGAACTCCTCTCCAAACTCCGAACCCTCCGCGCCCCTGCCGATCGAATCCAATTGGGAGCCGATCATGGAGTTTACTGCCGCGGACATCTTTCAGCACTCGCCTTTTGGCGATATTCTGAAAACATAAAGTGTCTCTCTTTATCAGGAGAGCCTTGGCTGGACTACCGACAGCAAGGTTGGGATACGGACGATGAAGAAATTCAAAGCCCACCCACCACCCACTTTGTAGCCACTGTCGATGATTTAACCGACATGCTCGACTTCGACTCTGAAGACATCGACGGTATGGACACCAATGCAGGAGACGATGAAGAACCAGCGCCTATTGGACCCTGGAAAGCCACCTCGTCGTATGACATATACATGGTGGACACCTCAAAATAAGCGCCGGCGTCAGCGGCGCCGCTCAAAATCCCGCGAAAGCAAACACGGCGATTCCGGCACGGGAGATAATAATACTCCGGAGAGTGCCGAAGAAAACCCCCTCCAGCAAGATTTAGCACAGGAGGATGGAGAAGCCAACCCTCATGAGAGAGCGGCAGAGAGAGAGGTCGAGGACGATAATTATACGCCTCCCTCCGAAGACGAGGCAAGCCTCGACGACGACGAATTCGTCGTGCCAGAGGATCCCATCGAGCAAGAGCGTTTTCAACGCAGGCTTATGGCCACGGCAAGAAGCCTCAAGAAAAAACAGCAACAGCTTAGAGCTGATCAAGATTTGCTAGTCGACAGATGGACTGAAGTCCTTGCGACCGAAGAGCATAAACTCGAACGCCCCTCCAAGAGCTACCAAAAGCGCAGGTTGCAACCCCGATTAGAGGAGGAACCACTTAAACCCACATCACCAGCACTTGATACGGCCGACACGACCACCTCGTGGCCGCGACAGAGAGGCCTCTCGGCCCTCCACTCAAGCCGTACCCCGTACCAAGGCGTGGGAAAATGCGCCTGACCTGCGAGATATGTTGGAGGACAAGGCAAGGCAAACAAGATTGATCTACAGATCGCGTGGGCGCCCCACGACTCGAGACGGTAACCGTCACGCCGGACACAAATCCGGCAGGGTCGAACACAGTAGACAAAGATCATTGGAGCTACGTCGTGATATAGCCTAGTACAGAGGCGCCGCACACCCACTATGCTTCACAGATGAAGTAATGGATCATCAAATCCCCGAGGGTTTCAAACCCGTAAACATCGAATCATATGATGGCACAACAGATCCCGCGGTATGGATCGTGGATTATCTCCTTCATATCCATATGGCCCGCGGCGATGATCTCCACGCCATCAAATACCTCCCACTCAAGCTTAAAGGACCAGCTCGGCATTGCCTTAACAGCTTGCCAGCAGGATCAATCAGTTGTTGGGAGGACCTGGAAGCCGCATTCCTCGACAATTTCCAGGGCACTTATGTGCGACCCCCAGACGCAGATGACCTAAGCCACGTAATTCAGCAGCCAGATGAAACGGCCAGGCAATTCTCGACACAGTTCCTAACAAAGAAAAATCAAATAGTCGACTGTCCGGACGCAGAGGCCCTAGCAGCCTTCAAGCACAATATCCATGACGAGTGGCTTGCCCGGCACCTTGGACAGGAAAAGTCAAAATCTATGGCAGCACTCACGACACTCATGACTCACTTTTGCACGGGAGAAGACAACTGGCTTGCTCATAGCAACAATATGACCAAGAACCCTGGTAATTCGGATACCAGGGACAGTAGTGGCAGGTCACGTCGCAACAAGCAGAAGCGCCGCATTAACGGCGACAATGCTGAGGATACGGCAGTTAATGCCGGATTCAGAGGCTATAAATCCGGTCAGCGGAAAAAGCCATTCAAAAGAAATCCTAGGGGGCCGTCCAGTTTGGACCGAATACTCGAACGCTTGTGCCAGATACACGGGACCCCCGAAAAGCCACCCAATCATGTCAACAGGGATTGTTGGGTGTTCAAGCAGGAAGGCAAGTTAAATGCCGAAAATACTGATAAGGGGCTGCATAGCGATGACGACGAAGAGCCCCGGCCGCCGAACAACAGTGGACAGAAGGGTTTCCCCCACAAGTGTGGACTGTGAACACGATATATGCAACCCACGTCCCCAAGAGGGAGCAGAAGCGTGCATTAAGGGACGTATACGCGGTAGAGCCAGTTGCCCCAAAGTTCAATCCATGGTCCTCCTGCCCGATCACCTTTGATCGAAGGGACCATCCCACAAGCACCCGTCATGGCGGACTCGCCGCATTGGTTCTAGACCCAATTATTGACGGATTTCATCTCACTAGAGTCCTTATGGACGGCGGCAGCAGCCTGAACCTGCTTTACCAGGATACAATGCGGAAAATGGGCATAGATCCCTCGAGGATTAAGCCCACCAAAACGACCTTTAAAGGCGTAACACCAAGTGTAGAGGCCAACTGTACAGGCTCAGTCACACTTGAAGTGGTCTTCGGATCTCCGGATAATTTCCAAAGCGAGGAGTTAATCTTCGACATAGTCCCATTCCGCAGTGGCTATCACGCACTGCTCGGTCGAACCGCATTCGCCAAGTTCAATGCGGTACCGCACTACGCATACCTTAAGCTCAAGATGCCAGGCCCTCGAGGAGTAATTACGGTCAATGGAAACACCAAACACTCCCTCCGAACGGAGGAGCACACGGCGGCCCTTGCAGCTGAAGTACAAAGCAGCCTCTCCAGGCAGTTCTCCAGTCCGGCCATTAAACGTCCGGACACCGTCAAGCGCACCCGGAGTAACCCACAACAAGACCGCCTGGCATGTTCCGAGCAGGCGTAGCAACGCGGCCCCAACCCCAGCACTCGCAAAAAAGCGACACCAGTGCTTCGCGTACATAACTACGCTCTAGAAATACCATGGGTACAGGGGGAGGGGCACCATCACGGCACGCCCAAAACACGGCTTAAACCGCACCAGGGGCTGCCGATTTTTTAATTTTCTCTTACTTTCAGGACTCCATTCTTTGGAAGGCCTGTTCGGCAGTTCAATTGTCGCACAAACGATGCAAGAACCAGGGAAGCAGATAAGCCATGCCGCATTGCGGAACTCCCAGGTGGTCTCTATCACGAGCAGTATACCTGTTTCACATACCATTCCGCAACCTGCCCATGGAACGGACATGTTAAATAGTCCAACCTTTTGCTTATCGCATTATTTTGTATCCTTCTGCTTTGATTGCAGCCCTTTTTAATAAAAAATGCATAGCTTTTAAATATTTTTGCATTACTCTTTTTTATAAATATATGTTCCTTAACGACATGCTGCACCCGTACACTTTGGTACGGCCAAAATACGCCAGGGGCTTCAGTGCCCCTCAATATGGTGTGAGAAGTCCGAACACTTTAACAAGTGCGGCACCCCGAACTTATAGCATTATATGCAACGGCTCCGAATCATGTCTTGGGTCAATAGTTGGGTTTGCCCGGCTCCTATGTTTTGGTGCCTCACGTTCCACTATATCGCCTAAGGTAGCACTAGGAGAACTACTGTGATTGTGCCCCAGTTGAGCTGGGTCGAGCACCTCAGTAGAGAAAGCTGAAACTGACTGTCATGATGAAGCGAGAGCTGGTCGCTGTTCGAGAGGTTTTTCGAGTCCCTAAAACTTATGCCACTTAGAGCGAGGAGTCGGCTCCGTCCGGCCAAGGTGTGGATAGCGCCCCGAACTCGGTCTTCCGAATACCAGGGGCTTCGCCGAAATTTAAAATTATATAATTCTATGGCTAAGTGAGAGTGTTAACGCATTATAGTCTGATTGCCTTGTTCGTTGTGCTGAGTGCCTCCCTCGAAGGAGCCAAACATGGGAAAAAGAACGCTCAGGTTTATCCCCGAACACCCCAGCACTAGCGGCACGGGGGCAGAAGCCGATGACTCGCCATCTCTTAGAATCGATAAACAGCCGCACAGAAGGTAATATTTTAAATTCCAACAGCATTGCTTAGCGCATATGAACAAGTTTTCAGCGCACAGGACAAAACGAGCGAGTTTTACTAAAAAATTACATCCCTGGAACATTCATCCGCCACAAGGCGGGCACCCTTCAGAACATCCGTATAATAATTCTTGGGCTTGCGATGCTCCTTCCCCGGCGGTGGCCCGTCCTTCACAAGCTTCTCAGCATCCAGCTTGCCCCAGTGCACCTTAGCACGGGCAAATGCCCTACGGGCACCTTCAATGCAGACGGAGCGCTTGATGACATCGAGCCTTGGATAGGCCCCCACCAGCCGCCGCACCAGCCCGAAATAGCTCCCAGGCAGAGCCTCTCCAGGCCACAGCCGAACTATGAGGCCCTTCATGGCCTGTTCGGCTGCTTTGTGGAGCTCGACCAGTTGCTTCAGCTGGTCGCTCAGGGGCACAGGGTGTCCGGCCTCAACATGCTGAGACCAGAACACCTTCTCTGTCGAGTTGCCCTCCTCGCCTCGATAGAATGTGGCGGCATCGGACACGCTACGGGGAAGATCTGCGAATGCTCCTGGAGAGCTCCAGATTCGGGTAAGTAACAAGTAACTCACGTTTATGTGTTTGCATTGCATAAAGAATGCCTTACCCGCCGCTATCTTTTTCACCGCATCCAACTCCTGGAGGGTCTTCTGGGATTTGGCCTTGGCAGACTTGGCATTTTCAATAGCTGCCGCGAGCTCGGACGCTCGCGTCTTTGAGTCAAGCTCCAAACTCTCGTGTTTTTTCATGAGAACCTGGAGCTCTTGCTGCACCTTGCCAACCTGGGCCTCATACTTCTCCTGCTCGGTGCGCTCCACAGCCGCCTTCTTCTCGGCCTCGAGCAGTGCTTGCTTAAGGGTCGCCACCTCAGATGTGGCCCCTACAATAGCCACGATAATCCTGTCATTTTTTGCAATTGCACCTTTTTTATATATATTTAAACAAGGTATTTCTTACCTTCCTTGTCCTCGAGCTGCTTCTAGGCACGCCCGAGCTCTTGCTCGGACTGCTCGAGGTTCTGCTTTAGCGTGTCCACTTCCGCAGTCAGTACGGCGGACACCAGCAGAGAAGCCTGCATACACATATTGACTCTTTTTTCTTAGACTCCTGCGAATGTAATTTGATCCTCTATTCGGCTTTTCTTCCCGAACGCCAAACAGAGCATCAGGGGCTACTATCTATGCGGTAATATTATTTACACATTCTTTACTTACCTCAAAGCCTATTAAAAGGTGAGCATAATAGTGCGGTGCTCCTCGTCGATGGAGGCGCCTTTGAGCACCTCCAACAGATTGTCTGGCACCTCCGGTTGGATGGGGGTCACCGGCATGGTGGGCTTGCTCCTCTTGGGAGGAGGTCGCCCGCCGGACTCTGGAACCTTTGAAGGTTCGGGAGCGGTGTCCAGCCTAGAGCCGGATTTGGAGCCCTGGGGGGGTTTAATCCCCTTCACTCCTGGAGTCTGGGAGGTCGCCTTGCGGCGCCTCCAGGACCACCTCCTCCTGGCTTGGAGCCTATTGGGACAACACTTCGGCATCGTCCGTAGGGCGGGGGAGGAAGCCGTCGGAAGCGAATTCACATCCGACGAGTCCAGTGAACCGCTCGATGACGCGTCGAGCCGGTCTTTGGGTGGGCTGCATAAACATATTCGACATAAGGGAAAGCTGTGCAATAAAGGAATACTATGAATTACTCTGGTATCCGGATACTTACGATTTTGCCAGGGGCTTGGCCCTGAGCGGCCACTCCTCTCCGCCGTCGTCGTCGTCGGCGTCGGTGGAGTAGTCCGGAGGAAGGGTTTTCCCCTTCTTGGACCCTTCGTCCTCGTTAGTGAGGGCGGCCTTCCTTTTCTTCTCTCCCCCCGCTGGAGGGGGAGAGGTCTCTTCCTCCTCCTCCTTGTCTTCACGGGAGGACT
Source organism: Triticum monococcum (assembly GCA_034509565.1). Classification (NCBI taxonomy): domain Eukaryota; kingdom Viridiplantae; phylum Streptophyta; class Magnoliopsida; order Poales; family Poaceae; genus Triticum; species Triticum monococcum. The sequence continues at coordinate 708,447,405 of CM067847.1, forward strand.
GCGCCTTGGAGCCGTCGGATGATGAACCCGACACCTCCTGGCGCCGGGCACTTTTTCGAGTCCCCGTGGCCCTCTTCGTGGCCTTCTTCTCCGGCACCACATAGGGTGCCGGAACCAGCTGCTTCGCCAAGCAGGCATTGGCTGGGTCTTCGGGGAAAGGAGCCGGATAGTCGATCTGTCCGGACTTCGCCTGCCAAACCTGTCAAAGGTAAGGGAGCTTAGATCCCGCATAGAGTTAAACTATGAAAAACTAATACCCCGTAAAAGGCACAAACAACTTACCACGATGGCGTGACGCTGCGCCCTGAATCCGCGATCCTCGGTAGCAGATGCGGGAGCCTCGGCGCCCTTGAAAAGCACCTTCCAGACGTCTTCGTACGTCGTGTCGAGGAGCCTGTTCAGAGTTCGGTGTTGCGCCGGGTTGAACTCCCACAGATTGAAGGCCCGTTGTTGACACGGGAGGATCCAGCGGATGAGCATGACCTGGACTACATTGACAAGCCTGAGCTTCTTGTCCACCAGGGTTTGGGTGCATGTTTGCAGTCCAGTCACCTCTCCTTTGCTGCCCCACGACAGGCCCGTCTCTTTCTAGGACGTGAGCCGTGTTGGGGGTACAGACCGGAACGCGGGGGCTGCGACCCACTCTGGGTCGCGCGGCTCGGTGATGTAAAACCACCCCGATTGCCACCCCTTCAGGGTCTCCACAAAGGAGCCCTCGAGCCATAAGACGTTGGGCATCTTGCCCACCATGGTGTCTCTGCACTCTGCCTGGTTGCCGCGCACCACCTTCGGCTTGACATTGAAAGTCTTGAGCCATAGGCCGAAATGGGGGCGGATGCAGAGGAAGGCCTCGCACACGACGATAAACGCCGAGATGTTGAGGATGAAATTCGGGGCCAGATCATGGAAATCCAGGCCGTAGTAGAACATGAGTCCCCGGACGAATGGGTGGATAGGAAAGCCCAGTCCGCGGAGGAAGTGGGGAAGGAACACTACCCTCTCATGGGACCTTGGGGTGGGGAGGAGCTACCCCTCTTCGGGAAGCCGGTGCGCGATGTCGTTAGACAAGTATCCGGCCATCCTCAGTTTTTTGATGTGTCCCTCCGTGACGGAGGAGACCATCTACTTGCCTCCCGCTCCGGACATGGCTGGAGAAGGTTGAGGTGGGGATTGCGGATTTGGGCGCTGGAGCTCGAGTGCCCAAAAATGGATAGGCAAAGGAGGAAGAAGGCGTAGGTGAAAAGGTGGATCCTTATCCCCTTATAAGGGTGGACGCAACTACGTGTCCCTACCAGCCTGGTAAAACTCCCTTATCTCCAAGCGCCGTAATCAATGGTGCGGTTGCGTTACCCACGCCCGTATTGATGAGAATCCCGGAATAAGGGGACACGATCTCTGCTTTAACAAGACGTGCCAAGGAAACCGCCTCGCATGACGCGCTGAGGTGGGATAGTAAAACGATTCAAATAAAGGCTTGGCCGTGGTGCGTCACACTACGGAATACGTCAGCAGATTAGATTTGTGTAAATATTATTCTCTCTATGGCAATATGTGGAAACTTATTTTGCAGAGCCGGACACTATCTTTGTATTCAAAATCTTCTATGAAGTACTTGGAGGAGGAACCCGCCTTGCAATGCCGAAGTCAAACTGCGCGCCGGACTCGTCGTCATTGAAGCCTGGTTCAGGGGCTACTGAGGGAGTCTTGGATTAGGGGGTGTCCGGATGGCCGGACTATACCTTCAGCCGGACTCCTGGACTATGAAGATACAAGATTGAAGACTTTGTCCCGTGTCCGGAAGGGACTTTCCTTGGCGTGGAAGGAAAGCTTGGCGATACGGATATGCAGATCTCCTTCCATTGTAACCGACTTTGTGTAACCCTAACCCTCTCCGATGTCTATATAAACCGGAGGGTTTTAGTCCGTAGGACAACATACATAACAACAATCATACCATAGGCTAGCTTCTAGGGTTTAGCCTCTCCGATCTCGTGGTAGATCTACTCTTGTACTACCCATATCATCAATATTAATCAAGCAGGACGTAGGGTTTTACCTCCATCAAGAGGGCCCGAACCTGGGTAAAACTTAGTGTCCCTTGCCTCCTGTTACCATCTGGCCTAGACACACAGTTCGGGACCCTCTACCCGAGATCCGCCGGTTTTGACACCGACAGGCGTCGTTGACAACGATGCTTTGACTGTATTTCAGAAGGTTTATCCTCAACTGGGTCTTCCTTATCGTCCTTGTTCTGCTCCTTTGGCACATCCACCATGTATACATCATACGAGCAAGTGGTCGTCCAACGTCCGATGAACGGCGGGTTCTGGGCCTCCTCTTCTCTGGCATCGTCGTCCATAACATCGATGTCCTCGGAGTCATAATCAAGTTCGTCGGTCAAATCCTCGATCGTGGCTATAAAGTGGGTGGCGGGTGGGACGTAAAATTCTCCATCGTTAGTCCCTAGTTCGAGCAGGATATAGTTCGGTTGTGGGTCCTCTGCCAAGGACAGGATTTTTAATGAGTTCAGCATATCGCCCAAACGCGAGTGCTAGAAGCTGTCTGTAGTGCTGAATTTGAAGATCGATAAACGATCAAGCTCGGCATCCGTGGGCTCACACGGTTCGGAACCTGCGGCCGGAGACGATGTGACATCCCGAGACCGATGCTCCAGATGTCTTCCATTTATTTTTGTCGTTTCCATGTGCAATTGCATCCATCATGTTCATGATTGCTTGCTTGCTTGTGATGTATGTTTGACTATGTTATTTGTGTGAAGTGGCAATTGTATGCCAACTCTTTATCCCTTTCTTATTCAGTACATGGGATGTGTAAAGATTACCCCTCTTGCGACATGCCTACCATGCGGCTATGCCTCTAAGTCGTGCCCCGACACGTGGGAGATATAGCCGCATTGTGGGTGTTACAGACGAGTCCGGCGTTTCGGTGGAATAGGCCTTGTGGGAGATCAGGTCCATGTACGGCTCCAACACCGTGGAATCTGCAGCCTCCGAGGTGGGGTTAATCCTTCTGTCTCCGGATGATGCGGCCTGCTCCGGCTCTAGGGCCAGAGCGGTTACATGAGCGATCTCCTGGATGCGGCCCGATGAAAGATTTAGGTCATGATCATCGGGGTGACCGGGAGCGGCCACCGCGGTATCGAATCCAGCGAAGATCAAGTCTCCACGGATGTCCGCGATGTAGTTCAAGCTCCCGAATCTGACCTGATGTCCAGGGGCATAGCTTTCGATCTGCTCTAGATGGCCAAACGAGTTGGCCCATAGTGTGAAGCCGCCGAACACGAAGATCTGCCCGGGGAGGAATGTTTCTCTGCAAACAACGTCATTATCGACGATTGAAGGGGCCATCGAACCTTTCAGCGACAGCACAAAGGAACTCTCAATGAAAGCACCAATGTCGGTGTCAAAACCGGCAGATCTCGGGTAGGGCATCCCGAACTGTGTGTCTAAGGTTGATGGTAATAGGAGACAGGGGGCACGAAGTTTTACCCAGGTTCGGGCCCTTTTGATGGAGGTAATACCCTACGTCCTGCTTGATTGATATTGATGAATATGAGTACTAGAAGAGTTGATCTACCATGAGATCTTAATGGCTAAACCATAGAACCCTAGCATGTATGACTAAGGTATTGAGTATATCCTTTCCGGACTACACACTCCGGTTTATATAGACACCAGTGGATCTAGGGTTGCATAGAGTTGGTTACATAAGATGGAATCTTCATTGTTGTTCGCCAAGCTTGCCTTCTGTCGGTGTCAAAACCGGCAGATCTAGGGTAGGGGGGTCCCTAACTGTGCGTCTAGGATCGATGGTAACAGGAGACGGGGGACATGATGTTAACCCAGGTTCAGGCCCTCTCTATGGAGGTAATACCCTACGTCCTGCTTGATTGATCTTGATGAATATGAGTGTTACAATAGTTGATTTACCACGAGATCGTAGTGGCTAAACCCTAGAAGCCTAGCATGTATGACTATGGTAATGAGTATATACTTTCTGGACTAACCCCTCTCGTTTATATAGACACCGGGGGGGATCTAGGGTTACATAGAGTCGGTTACATAAGAAGGAATCTTCATAGTCGGTCGGCAATCTTACCTTCCACGCGAAGGAGAGTCCAATCTGGACACAGGTACAGTCTTCGACCTTCATGTCTTCACAGCCCATCAGTCCGGCCCATGGAAAATAGGCCGGATGCCCAAGGACCCCTTAGTCCAGGACTCCCTCAATAGCCCCTGAACCTGGCTTCAATGACGAGGACTCCGGCGCAGATTGTCTTCGGCATTGCAAGGCGGGTTCCCTTCTATCCGAACTTCAATATAGTCTTCGGATGCGATGATAGTATCCAGACCTGTCACACACACCATACATAACCGCACAGAGAATATATTTTTGCACGAGTCTAATCTGCTGACAGCTTTTTACAACATGACATCACGTTTGTCCAGTCATAATTTCGAACCGTTTTTCGTCTGCCACTCCATGTTTTGAGACGCGGTTGCCATTGGCATGCCTTATTACGGGATTCCCATCAATATGGGCGTGGGTGACCCAACCGTGCCGTTTGCACGGCCCTTGGTCATAGGCGAGTTTTAAGGCGAGTGGGGCGACGCTTGATATTCACGGCCTTTATAAGGGGATAAGGATTCCCTTTCTTCACCCACACCTCGGCTCCTCCTCAGTCCTTCCGTCCCTGAGCTCCAGCGCCCAAGCTTTTAGCTTTTCCCTCGTCCGAGAAAGCACTCCAAAGATGTCCGGATCCGGAGCTGGGGGTGAGTGGGTGGGCTCCTTCGTCAAGAAGAGGGCTATCAAGTCGCTTCGGGAGGCCGGATATCTAGGCAAGGAGATCGTTGACCGACTCCCAGCCAAGGGACAGATCATCCCAACTCTAGAGCCCCACGAGAGGGTTGTGTTTCTCACACATTTCGTCCACGGGCTGGGCTACCCTCTTCAACCCTTCGTCCGTGGACTGATGTTCTACTACGGGTTAGACTTCCATGACCTAGCCCCCAACATCATCCTCAACATCACGGCATTCATTGTCGTGTGTGAGGCCTTTCTTCGCATCCTGCCTTTTTTCGGCCTATGGCTGAAGACCTTCAATCTGAACTCGAAAGTGGTGAGCGGCCAACAAGCAGAGTGCAGAGGCGCCATGGTGGGCAAGATGCCCAACGTTACCTGGCTCGAAGGCTCATTCGCAGAGACCGTGAAAGGGTGGCAATCGGGGTGGTTCTATATCACCGAGCCGCGTGACGCCAACTGGGTGGCGGCCCCCGAATTATGATCTGGAATCCCAATGCGGCTCACCTCCTAGCAAGAGAGGGGCCTAACCTGGGGTACCTCGGAAGAGCTGACTGGGCTTCAGACGTGCGTCCAGAACATGATAGATAGGAAGATCAAGCTTGTCAACGTGGTCCAGGTCATGCTCATTCGTCGGGTCCTTCCGTGCCAACGCCGGACTTGCTATATGTGGGAGTATGATCCGGCAAAGCACCAGACGCTACTAGAGCACTTCGGCACGATGCAAGAAGAAATCTGGAAAGTGCTCTTCAAGGCCGGCGAGACGCCACCGCCCATGACCGAAGATCGTGGGCTTAGCTTAAACCGCCAGGCTAACCCGGTAAGTTCTTTTAATGTTTTCAAAGCATACCCTTTACTAGCATATTTTGAGAAAAAGCCTAAGCTACCCGTGTTTTCAGGCCTGCATCAAGATAGCTGAGGGGATTAACTGCCCGGCTCTGCTACCCGAAGACCAAGAATTCCCATTACTAACGAAAATGCTTTTTCCAGCACCTTATGAGGTGCCAAAGAAAACGGCCAAGAAAGCAGCCAAAGGGGCCAAGAAGGGCCCTCGCCAAAAAGGAGCTCCGGACGTGATGTCCGAAGACGAGACTTCCTCTTCGTCCGCTGACGATGACGACGAAGAGGAAGAAGAAAGTGACTCCCCACCTGAAGTGGGGAGGAAGAAGAGAGCGCCCCCTTGCAAATCTGGGGACAAAAGCGCCTAAGAGGGTTAGAGGCTCCCTCGTGGATAATTCCATGTGGGATGTTGATTGCAGTCCGGAGCAACCTCGCTGGACCAAGCCTCAGGCCGCCTCGTAAGTACCAGAATCTGAAAACGTCTGGCCTTCACGGTTTGTAATATTGATATATCTTAAACCTTGTAATTGCAGTCCAGCACGCGATGGCTCCTCGCGATCCTCGACAGAGGGGTCACTAGACTCAAAGGAGATGGCTAGAATGTCTCCGCCACCTGCTCATTCCGCATCTCCCAAGGGTGACGACGAGGTGGTGTCGCAAAAGACCTTCCCCGACCGGGGGGGCTTCCGAAGATTGTCGGGATGGCGCCCTAGGACGATTCCTTAGTCGCCGGACACATGGGGGGAAAAGCCCCTATGAGGACTGGTGTCGGGGGCCGAGTTCCCTTTGGACCTGAGCCGGATACTTTTCCGCAGATCTATGCGGCTCTGGAGTCTAGCGAACGGCATTCCCCAAAAGGAGGGAATGTGCCTGTTCCGCCAGTGACCTCTATCCAACCAGAGGCACTGGATAATTTGCTGGAGGAGCTATGAGGCGCCTCTATTGTGGATGAACACAGCGCCCTTATGGGCACGGTAATAGAGAAGGTCCAGTTCGTAAAAAGCGGATTGACCGAAGCCTGCACTAGCCTTGTATCGGGCTTTGAGGTTGCTACGTCTTGATCTTGCGTTGGTTTTCCCCGAAAAGAAAGGGATGATGCAGCAGAGTAGCGTAAGTATTTCCCTCAATTTTTGAGAACCAAGGTATCAATCTAGAAGGAGCCCACGCTCAAGTCCCTCGTACATGCACAAAGCGATAGCTACTCGCAACCAACGCGATTAGGGGTTGACAAGCCCTTCACGATCACTTAGGAGAGTGAGATCTGATAGATATAATATTTTTGGTATTTTTGGTATAAAGATGCAAAGTAAAAAGTAAAAGGAAAGTAAAAAGCAATACAAGATCAAAGTAATGGAGATTGATATGATGAGAATAGACCCCAGGGCCATAGGTTTCACTAGTGGCTTCTCTCAAGAGCATAAGTATTCTACGGTGGGTGAACCAAATTATTGTTGAGCAATTGACAAAATTGAGCATAGTTATGAGAATATCTAGGCATGATCATGTATATAGGCATCACGTCCGTGACAAGTAGATCGAAACGATTTCGCATCTACTACTATTACTCTACTCATCGACCGCTATCCAGCATGCATCTAGAGGATTAAGTTAAAAACAGAGTAATGCCTTAAGCAAGATGACATGATGTAGAGAGATAAATTCATGCAATATGAAATAAACCCCATCTTGTTATCCTCGATGGCAATGATACAATACGTGTCTTGCCGCTCCTTCTGTCACTAGGTAAGGACACCGCAAGATCGAACCCAAAGCTAAGCACTTCTCCCATGGCAAGAACTACCAATCTAGTTGGCCAAACCAAATGGATAATTCGAAGAGACTTGCAAAGATAACAAAACATACATAAAAGAATTCAGAGAAGATTCAAATATTATTCATAGATAGACTTGATCATAAACCCACAATTCATCGGTCTCAACAAACACACCGCAAAAAGAAGATTACATCGAATAGATCTCCACAAGAGAGGGGGAGAACTTTGTATTGAGATTCAAAGAGAGAGAAGAAGCCATCTAGCTACTAACTATGGACCCAAAGGTCTGAGGTAAACTACTCACACTTCATCGGAGAGGCTATGGTGATGTATAAGCCCTCCGTGATGACGGCCCTCTTCCGGCGGAGCTCCGGAACAGGCCCCAAGATGGGATCTCGTGGATACAGAAAGTTGCGGCGGTGGAATTAGGTTTTCGGCTCCTGTTCTGATTGTTTGCGGGTACGTGTGTATATATAGGAGGAAGAAGTACGTCGGAGGAGCAACGAGGGGCCCATGAGGCAGGGGGGCGCACCCTAGGGGGGTGCCCCCCACCCTCATGACCGCCTCTTTTGTTCCTTGGAGCAGGGTCCAAGTCTCCTGGATCATGTTCGGTGAGAAAATCACATTCCCGAAGATTTTATTCCATTTGGACTCCGTTTGATATTCGGTTTATCCGAGACACTGAAATAGGCAAAAAAACAACAATTCTGGGCTAGGCCTCTGGTTAATAGGTTAGTCCAAAAAATAATATAAAAGTGGCAAATAAAGCCCAATATAGTCCAAAACAGTAGATAATATAGCATGGAGCAATCAAATATTATAGATACGTTGGAGACGTATCAGAGGTAAGTAATGTGTTTGTAGGAAGAATAACACGGTATAGACAGTAGCCCGTGATGCTCGGTTTGGTGTTCGGAAAGAAAAAGGAGAACAGAGGATCGATAAGAAATATCGCAGGAATCTATCATAAGTTGTCTGTGTGAATAAGCAGGTATCGCTGCAGGCTGCCACCGCTCATGCTGCGGAGGTCTCCGGACTGAAGCAGAAACTGGAGCGGGCCGAGGAAGAGCCCGGCCTCGTGAAGAAGCAGTTGGAGCATAGCCAAGGTATGCAGTAAACTGTGGGTACACATTAAGAAAAAACAAATAGTCCGTCCGGACTGAGGTATCATAAACTTTATTAGGGGCCACGACCGAGGTGACAGCCCTCAAGAAGGCGTTAGCTAAGGCCGAGGACAAAGCGGCCAAGGAGCACTCCGCGCGCGAAAAGCACGAGGCCCAGGTTGGCGAGGCGCAGCAACAGCTCCAGGGCGCGATCGAGAGATTTCAGTCCTTGGAGCGCGATTGTAAGGCGCAAGAGTCCGAACTGGCGAAGGCCCGCTAGGGCGCACAGGATGCACGAGCCGAAGCCTAGAACGCCCTCCAGGAAATTCAGGCGGCCAAGGAGATTGCGGCGGGTAATTCTTTCACCATGCAAAGCAAATATGTAGAAGAAACGCTCCTTCTACTTATCCTAATTTGGGTTTTCCAGGGGCGTTTACCGATCTTCCACGTAGTATATCAGATGGCGCCGAGCATTATAGAGCCGAAGAAGGGATGTATACGGAGAAGCTATTCTGGTCCCAATATCTTGGACCCGAACATCTGTTGCCCTTCAGCGACTAGCTGAAGCAGTTGGTCGAGCTGCACAGGTCGGAAGAGCTAGCCATGAAGGACCTGACAGTGTGGTTGTGGCCTACCGAGCCTATACCGAGCAGCTACTTTAGACTTGTTAAGCGGCTTGTAAGTGCCTGTCGGCGGCTCGAAGCCGTGAAACGGTTGGTCTGAATTGAAGGTGCGCGTATGGCATTTGCCCGCATCAAGACGCATTGGGCAAAGCTGGATGCCAAGAAGCTAATGACCGAGGGGCCGCCGGAGGGCAAGGACCATCGTCGACCCGAGCTCTATTTTGATGGCATCCTCGAGAAGTCCCGCCGTGTGGCGGAGCAATGTTCAAAGGATGTCCTATTCCCATGAGAACATTTGTATTATCCTGTCCTGTAATATGGAACAATGATGTTATCTATCTATATATCTATCTATCTAGCTATACCTATACTAATTACAAACTCCCTAATAAATCCCACGTTAATTAGAAAATACGAGCCATTTATCTGGTGGGACCGAATTATTACGGTGGTGATTAACCTGTGTAATCCTCAGTTGAAATTATGCCCTCTGCGGCCAAAAAACTAAATGACCAGAAGGCCCATACACATTGGAAAGTGGAAGTTGGCCCACTATCCTTTCACGTTTTTCTATTTCCATATAGGAAGGATCTCCATTGTGATCTGTACGCTCTTGGCCGAAGTCTCTCCATGTGATGTTACCCATCGTCGCAGTCGGAACATGATCGCTATTCTTTTGGCGGACCTCTCAGGAAATTCATGTATGTTGATTCATGTTTCACTGGCGCAGGATGAAGAAGCCATTGCCTCCCTATCTCTCCTCTTGGTCATGGACCCAAGGAAGATTAGGTCGTACTCTCCTCTCCTTCAAGCACGAGATAGAGGGTTAGATCCTTTTTGGTGACAACATAGGCTTCTCCGCCTCCAACTCTCGATCAATCCTCTTAGGTAAGGCACACGTTCAACCTTCTGATATTGCATAACCACTATGGATTATAGATGCATCCAGTCAGGTTTTGTTTGTTTCCTTAATTTTGTTTGCACTGTAATGGTTGTCTCCGCAGTGACCCCCCAAAAGCATCAGATATATAGCTTCAGGGAGACGAATTGATCTTCAGGTCAGGAGAAACTATGGATTTTATGAACGTGTTGCTTTTCAGCCACTACGCCGGCCCTGGCATCCTATTCCCAATGCCTCCTGATTTGGCCGTGGCCACTAACAGGTATAATCTCATATATGTCAGCTTGGTCGCACTAGGATAGGAGCTTGGCTTTTCATGCAATTTAATTTAGTTTGTTTCCTCTATTGAGATGTTGTTGTCTGGATTGAGGTCGGCTGAACATGCCTTTGTCGTTCCCACTACGATTGGTTGGAGCACGTCACATGAGCTTGTGTTAGAGAAGAATTTATGTGCAGACTAACCTCTTTAGAGGGAATTATTTCTTCATCCCTGCTGTAATTAGGTCTATTAGAACTAATAGTTTTCTGTACAACAAATTGTGCGCCTCAACCAAATTGCTCACATGGCAAGCTGTCGGAGATAGCCTATTTCAATTAATGCTGAGAGATAACGTGTTTGGAAGTAAAGGCCATGTTATTTGCATTGAAGCATATATATGGGCCTTTTCTGTTTGCAGGGAGAATCAGACAGACCTTAGGTGGAGTACTCTTAGTTTTTTTTCATGTTATATAAGAGCCTATTGAACAGTAGCTACATCCATACGTAGTTGTTTTCTTATCATGAACTTTAAGCTCTTATATAAGTGCTCTACATGTAGAGATGGCCTAATCAAATATATATAGTTGTACTATTATAGTGAAATACATGATACAATAGTCGATATTCTGCAAGACACTTGCAGTAAATATCTAGCACCCTGCACAGCGAACCACGGGTCTTTTATCTCTGGTGTTCCAGTGGCGAAAATTGGAGCATATACTCCTGTGTTAATCAAATCATCCACAGATTTTGGTTCAGATCTGGATATAGTAACGATATATTGGTAAATGCATCTGAAATTCGGAACTAAAATTACGCTTACTATAAAAGAAAATCATGTTCTTGATATATATTTTACACACGGTTAATGCTATAGCAGTAAATGAAGTATAACAGAGTGATTGCACTATTGTTTGTTCGCCGTGTTGTTCTCTGCTAGCAAAAGAGCCCGTGCGTTGCAACGGGAGAGAAAACATAACACACGCTCTTAACTCAACAACCATCACTCAAGACCACAATAGTTCCATCTCCTTTATTTTTGCGAGGCATCATATTTGTGTTCCCGCTTATCCTAGTTCTCACCCTCGCCGGCGATATCCTCGGTGTTCACACAAAACAACAAAAAAGTATGTTGAATATGGTTAATCCTAAGGCATCTCTCTCTTCGGCTCTCTCTCTCTCACTCTCGTGATGAGAAATCTGTTGTTTTCCCCTGCGACATTTTTCAGAGGTATGCATGTGTAGTTATCGACGTTTTCTTTTCCCTATATGGTTACAGTGGGGTGTTTATTTTCAATCTGGATCGCCGCCGGTATGAAAAAAACGTACCTTGCGCTATAAATTATAAGTTTTCTTCCATAACAATATTTTAAAATATTTAACAGGAAAAATTAACATCATATTTAGATTCCACACATTTTTCTAATAAAATTTCATATATAATATGTTAAAATCGAAGTTACGGTTTAAAAGATACAGATAATTTAGAAAATCATTTGGTTTGACTCAAATATATTCTAAAATAGCATTTAAAAATAATTAACAGGTAAAAGTAATCTCATATTCATATCCTACATATTTTCTAATCAAATTTCATATATAACATGTTCAAATCGAAGTTACGGTTTAAAAGATATGAATGATTTTAAAAAGCATTTGTTTGACTTAAATATGATCCGTGGATGAATTACCTAAAACATCAGGGGGGTTTCGAAAAATGTAAAATAACGGTTCGGGTGTGACTTAAATCCAGACGGCGGATTGATTTCAAGAAAAGGTAGGGACTTTTGTGTAAAATACGAAAATAACGATTCATTTGAACTCAAAACAGGACTGCAGGTTGAATTCTCTGAAATAGAGGGACTTTTCTGAAAAATGCCATGATGGACGAAAGAAACCCAATTTGCTTTATTATTAGGTAAAGATTAGTAGAATCTTATTAATTATTTACAAACTTGATTTCTCTTTTTTTGAAGCTCTTGCCTACTAACTTTTTGTAGAACTGTTACTTATGCTTTGAATAACAAAACTGCATCTTGCTGCGGCCAATTATATTGTAAGCATGATTGCATATGTACCTCTTTTATTTACACTAAAATTTGTCAACAAGGTCGATGAACCTAATTCCAATTCAATTCTCTGTGAAGATGGCTACCTGCTCTCACTAACTACCTTTTCCTTTGACCTGCCAAAAATGCTTAAGGACGCTTTCAAATTAATTTTCAGTGTTTATGCATCATCAGCATCATATACCATACCAAAAACCATGTCGAGAGAATATTTATTTCAGTTGTTACAAACAACAGTTGTACTATTATGAAATTTTGTTAAATTAGCTGGCTACTTGGCTAGACTTGAACTACTTATAGTTTAGCTTTGATTGCATACTTGTAGTGATAGCAGACGGCCTTTCTCATTACAAATTATTATTTGTTCCTATTGTACATATCCTCCTAGAAGATATTTAATGCACGAGGCAGGAGTTTTAAGTTGGATAGGTATTGCTCTTTCCCCATTTTACATCTTTTCTTTTTCGTCGGCTTTTTTTAAAGATAACAAGTTGATTTAGTCTCTAGACATTGTACGATGATCATATTTCTCTTTATATTCCTTGGTCTGCTAAAATTTGACTGATATGATATAGATTCCTAACAGGAACTCTAAGCAAACATTGTGTCTTTACACCGTGTAATATAAATGCCTAAAATCACAAAACCAGAATTTAAATATGACATCAATGTAATGGCAAGTGTAGAAATATAATACATATCAAATATACATTACAAATCATGAATTTGTTCTAAGTGAGTCAAAACTAATATAGAAAAAATCTTAAATAAACATCTATCAATTTCCTTGATGACTATGTACAATGATCTCTCCATGACACCTTACACCCATCTCGTCTACAACAGTGTGGAAACAACCTAGATACGAAAGGGGAGTAATAATAGGTCAATTATAATGTTTGTTTAAAATTGTACAAAGTTAGCATCCCAATATGCTAGCCCGTGCGAATGCACGGGTTGGCGACTAGTGTATTATAATGCTTGTGATTTACATTTTACCTCATGTGTGGTCATTTATGAAATATGAGGGTTGACCAGTCATCGGCTTCTGCCCCCGCGTAGATAGTACGGGGGTGTTCGGGATAAATCTGAACACTCTTTACTCCACATTCTGGTCCTTAAAGGAGGTGTTTAGCGCAACGAACAAGGCAATCAGACTATACGGCTTTTACCGCCCTCATTTAGCCATAGGAGTTTGACAATTAAGAAAGTTGTTGAAGCCCCTGGTATTCGGAAGGCCGAACTAGGGGCATTATACACGCCTAATCGGAGGAACCGATTCTTCGCAAGAAGCGAAAAAAAATCTCTAACGATTTGGAACCTCTCGAACAGCTGACCAGCTCTCGCCACATCATGACAGTCAGTTTTCGACTTTCTCTACTGAGGTGCTCGTCCGGAAGAACCGGGACACAATCGCAGTAGTTCTCCCTTTACTACCCTAGACGATATAGTGGAACGTAAGGTAGTAAGCACAGGAGTCGAGCAATCCAATTATTGATCAAAGACATGATTCGGAGCCGATGCATATAATGCTATAAGTTTGGGGTGCCAAACTATACTGGAAAAGTGTTCGGACTTTTACTGCCGTAATGCGGGGTGTAATGAAGCCCCTAGTGTTGTAATACGTACCATGGTATACGTGTGCAATAAGTAATATATACAAAGGTGAGGAAACGGGAAAATTAACTAATAAGCTGACGCCACCATTTAATCACCATTGTGATGTAATTAGTATGTCGAGGCATACTTTGTGCATGTAATGCGATAAGCAAGTACATCTATTTAACATGCCGCAACCAAGGGCGAGCTGCATGCGGGTTTGAAAACAATTATGGCAATCGTTTAATAGAGACCACCTGGGGATTCCCTTGTATGCCAGCGCTCCTTGCCTCCTTGGTGTGTTCTGCAAACGGGTCGTCCGCATAGACCTCGGAAAGAGAAAAAACCCGTAATAAAAAGAAAGAATAAAGACGTGTGAATCCCTGGGTCGGTAAAGCCGCACTATGGATCGCGAGCGAGTTATGACCCCGTCGGTACCCATGCGGTTTTGAGTGCGTAGTTATGTACGCGCGGTACATATGCCATTTCCTCATCGGGGCTGGGACAGAGGCCGAATTTACTAAGTCAGCTCTTGACGAACCGAGCTGCCCTATTGCGGTGTAGTCCGGACCTTCTTAACGATGTCCAGGGGCTCGACAGTTGCATTATGGTGCCGCTTGAGAAGGCCGCTCGATACTTCTGTTGCTAGGGCTGCATTATGCTCCTCTGTACGGAGGGAACGTTTCGTGTGTCCATTTACTGTAATGACGCCGCATGGACTGGGCATCTTGAGCTTGAGATAAGCATAATGTGGCACCGCGTTGAATCTAGCAAACGCGGTTCGTCTGAGCAGTGCGTGCTAGCCGCTACAGAAGGGGACGATATCGAAGATTAACTCTTCGCTTTGGAACCGGGGAACCAAAGACCACCTCCAGCGTGATTGAGCCCATACAACGGGCCTCTACGCTGGTATAACTCCTTTAAAGGTAGTTATCGTGGGCTTAATTCATGAGGGATTAATGCCCATTTTGCGTATTGTAACCTGATAGAGCAGATTGAGGCTGCTACCACCGTCCATTAGGACTGGTGTCATGTGAAATCCGTCGATGATTTGGTCGAGTACCAATGCGGCTGAACCGCCATGACGGATGCTAGTTGGATGATCACGACGATCAAAGGTGATCGGGAATGACGACCATGGGTTGAATTTTGAGGCGACTGGCTCTACTGCATAAACATCTCTAAGTGCGTGCTTGCGCTCCCTTTTGGGGATGTGTGTAGCATATATCATGTTCACCATTTTGACTTGAGGTGGGAATTTCTTCTGCCCCCAGTGTTCGGCTACCGGGGCTCCTCGTCATCGTCCTTGCTCTGCGATTCCCCTTCCTTGTTTCCGCTATTAACCTTGCTGGCTTGCTTAAAGACCCGGCAATCTGTGTTAGTATGGTTGGACGGTTTGTCTCGGGTACCATGTATCTGGCACGGACGATCGAGTATGTGGTCCAAGCTGGATGGTCCTCCGCCGTTCCTTTTATAGGGCTTCTTTCGCTGGCCGGAGTTGGAGCCGCTGAATTCAGCGCGAACTGTAGTGTCATCGGTGTTATCGCCATTGCTCAGCGTTTGTGTTTGTTGCGCCAGAACTTGCTGGTGTTGGTTTTGGACTCAGAGGGCTTGCTTCATTGGCTGTGTTTGTACTGCAAGCCAGCCAACTATCCTCTCTCGTGCAACAGCGGGTCATAAGTGCCGTGAGGGCTGCCATGGACCTCGGCTTTTCTTGGCCGAGGTGGCAGGCTAGCCATTCATCACGGATGCTGTGTTTAAAGGCCGCTAGGGATTCGGCATTCGGACAGTCAACGATCTGGTTCTTTTTGGTTAGGAACCTATTCCAGAATTTTCTGGCTGATTCTCCAGGTTGTTGAACTACGTGGCTTAAGTCATCGGCATCGGGTGGCCGGACATATGTACCTTGGAAGTTGTCAAGGAAGGCCTCTTCCAATTCCTCCCAGCTGCCGATGGAATTCTCGGGCAGGCTCTTTAGCGAGTGTCGAGCTAGCCCTTTGAGTTTTAGTGGGAGGTATTTGATGGCGTGGAGGTCGTCTCCATGGGCCATGTGGATGTGGAGAATAAAGTCCTCAATCCATACCGCGGGATCGGTTGTTCCGTCGTATGATTCAATATTGACGGGCTTGAATTCCTCGGGGAATTCGTGATCCAGCACCTCATCTGTGAAGCAGAGAGGGTGTGTGGCGCCTCTATATCGGGCCGCGTCATGGCGCACCTCCGATAAAGTCCGTCTGCGGTTATCGGCCCGGGAGTGACTAGGTTTGTCACGTCTGAATAGGTAGCTATCATCCCGAGTCGGGAAGCATCCTCGCGATCCGTAGATTGATCTGGTGTGTCTTTCTCTACTGTCTAGATCCTGCCGAAGGTCGTATGTATGGTCCCGAGTTGTTCTGTCCCTGTTTTTGCGAGGCAGTGGGGCGGGCTGTTGTTCAGCCCGAGTTGTCGTTTTATCCCGACCGTGGGGTGGTCGGTCCGCTGCACTATCCCGACCACGTGGTGGTCGGTCCGCATTGTGTGAGGGAGGCATGGGGTATGGTGCTTCCTCATCGAATTGAGGTAGCAGTCTGCGCTTTGGGTAACTCTTGGCTAGGCGCTCGAGGCCGTATTCTTTGGCTGCAAGGACATCAGTCCACCTGTCGATGAGCTTGGAGCTGTTGCTACTTCTTCTTCAGGCTTCTTGCAGTGGCTATTAGCTGGTGCTTGAAGCGCTCCTACTCGAGGGTTCATTGCCAAGGATCTCATCATCCTCGGAGACTGGACGATAACTATCATCATCTGGATCGCTAGGCATGGCCTGTTTATCAGGGTTATCTTGCCCGTTGTCTTGTTCCTCCTGTTCGGATGCAGCCCTGATAGGGTCTTAATTGTTTTCGGTGTCGCCCGGAGTACTATTTTCTCCAGTGCCAGTGTCGTCATCTTTTGAGCGCGAGGCTTAGAGCGGCGTTTAGGGCGCCGGCGCTTGGACTATGTCTCAGAAGGTTTATTCGCAACTGGATCTCCTTTGTCATTGTCGCTAGCTTTTTTAGGTGTGTCGACCATGTACACATCGTACAAAGAGGTGGCCGTCCAACGTCCAGTAAATGGTGGGTCTTGGCCTTGCTCCTGGTCGGCATCGTCGTCCATACCGTCGATGTTTTCGGGGCCATAATCAAGCACGTCGGTTAAGTCATCGACAGTGGCTATGAAGTGGGTTGCGGGTGGGAAGCAAAATTTCCCATCATCAGCCTCTGGCTCGAACCGAACATAGTTCGGCTGTGAGTCCTTCTCCAACGACAAGTTTGTAGGATTGAAAGTATGTCTAGAGGGGGGGGGGTGATTAGACTACTTGACCAATTAAAAACATAGCCTTTTCCCAATTTTAGTTCTTGGCAGATTTTAGCTATCTTAGAGCAAGTCAAGCAATCATCACACAATTCAAGCAAGCATGCAAAGAGTTTATTGGCAGCGGAAAGTAAAGCATGCAACTTGCAAGAATGTAAAGGTAAGGGTTTGGAGGATTCAAACGCAATTGGAGACACGAATGTTTTCCCGTGGTTCGGATAGGTGGTTCTATCCTACATCCACGTTGATGGAGACTTCAACCCACGGAGGGTAATGGTTGGGCGAGTCCACGGAGGGCTCCACCCACGAAGGGTCCACGAAGAAGCAACCTTGTCTATTCCACCATGGCCATCGCCCATGAAGGACTTGCCTCACTAGCGGTAGATCTTCACGAAGTAGGCGATCTCCTTGCCCTTACAAACTCCTTGGTTCAACTCCACAATCTTGTCGGAGGCTCCCAAGTGACACCTAGCCAATCTAGGAGACACCACTCTCCAAGAAGTAACAAATGGTGTGTTGATGATGAACTCCTTGCTCTTGTGGTTCAAATGATAGTCTCCCCAACACTGAACTCTCTCTCATAGGATTTGGATCTGGTGGAAAGAAGATTTGAGTGGAAAGCAACTTGGGGAAGGCTAGAGATCAAGATTCATATGGTAGGAATGGAATATCTTGGTCTCAACACGTGAGTAGGTGGTTCTTTCTCAGAACATATGAGTAGGAATGGAGTGTGTGTTCTGATGACTCTCTCTTCGAATGAAGAGGTGGTTGAGGGGTATATATAGCCTCCACACAAAATCCAACCGTTACACACAATCTACCAATCTCGGTGGGACCGAATCAGAAAACTCGGTCTGACCGAAGTGGTAAACCTAGTGACCGTTAGGAATTTCGGTGGGATTGAGATGCAACTCGGTAGGACCGATTCGGTTAGGGTTTGGGCATAACGTAATCTCGGTGAGACCGATCGCACAAACTCGGTGAGACCAAGTTCGGCAATTAGCTAACCAGGGATTTGGTCAGGCAAACTCGGTGGGACCGACTTGCTCTTTCGGTGAGACCGAAACGTTACAAGAAGGAAACATAGAGTTTACCTTGCATTCTCGGTGGGACCGATTCGCTCTTTCGGTGAGACCGAAAAGTTACGAAAGGGAAAAAGAGAGTTTGCAAGCCCATCTCGGTGAGACCGAGAACCTTATCGGTAGGACCGAATTGCTAGGGTTTGGCAGTGGCAAATGACAAGTGAAACTCGGTGGCGCCGGATTGAGAGAATCGGTATGACCGAGTTTGGCTTAGGGTTTAGGTCATTTGTGGATATGGAAAGTAGCTGAGGATTTTGGAGCATATCACTAAGCACAGAAAGCAAGAGGCTCATTAAGCAACACCTCATCCCTCCTTGATAGTATTGGCTTTTCCTAAAGACTCAATGTGATCTTGGATCACTAAAATATAAAATGAAGAGTCTTGAACTTTTGAGCTTGAGCCAATTCTTGTCCTTAGCATTTTGAGGGTTCCACTTTCACATCCATGCCATGCCAATCATTGAGCTTTCCTGAAATAATCATCTTGGAATAGCATTAGCTCAATGAGCTATATGTTGTTATGAATTACCAAAACCACCTAGGGATAGTTGCACTTTCAATCTCCCCCTTTTTGGTAATTGATGACAACATATAGATCAAAGCTTCGACAAATGATAATAAGCATGAAATATATCGTCGCTTTGAGAAGTATGTGACAAATAAGAGCTCCCCCTAAATTTGTGCATATTTAAAATTTGCTTTGGACTGCAAATGCACATGGAGTTAGAATCATGGGTTACTCTTCCATGTCACATACATCTTGGTGGAGCGCTCAAAAATGATAAGATTGAAATACATTCACTCATCACCAAGAATAGTGAATGATCACAAACGATAGATAGAATTATAATATTTAAGCAAGCATTAAGCAAACATTAAGTGTAGCTTATGATCAAACACTTGATCATCGATGTCTCACAAACATAAGGACGTAGTATCTCACACACAAGCAAACAAAGTTCGAAAAACCACCAAATAAAGTAAGAGAGGAAAGCAACACTCTCTCTCTCGAAGCCTATGATCTATACATCTTCTCCCCCTTTGGCAACAAGTTACCAAAAAGTTCCTAGAAAATGCATAGTGCTAAGTCGACGCTTAGGCTTGATCTTCAGGTGGTGGTGGAGTTCGGAGCACGCCAAGGACGAAGCCTTCAGTAGTAGTGGTCGGAGTCGAGGCTGAAGTGGATGCTGGAGCTGGTGGAACGGAGGCTGTAGCTGGTGCAGACGTTGTGGCTCTAGTGTCAGCAACTGGCAGTGCAGACGACCTCGGACCTCGTGGCACCCTGGCAAAAGCATCAGTTGTGGTCCTGCCTCTCCTCTCATTCATGTCCTCCTGAAGCTGCTCCACGGCGGTCTGTATTTCTGTCACCTTGATGTCCATGTCATAGAATCTCTGTTCCATGATCCTCTCTAGGCTCGCCTGGTTCTGATCAGGGTGGCAAGTCCTTGCTCAATACGCAGGGTGGACGCTATCAGGTAACCGAGCTGCTCTTGTTTGGTCTTCAAGAAGTAATCAGATGCCTCCGCTTGAGTAGGCATCCTGGCAGCTTTTTCCTTCCTCGCCTTCTCCTTCTGAGCTTGTGCATGTGCAGATGAGGGTTCATTTTCAGTCATAACCACTTGGTTATCCTCAAAATCTGGACGGATGGGCAGGTGTTCCTTATCCAATAAATACACGCCCGTGCCCATCTTGGAGTTGATGAGCTCCTGAATCTGTGGGGCATACCCACAACTCCTCTTCTGGTCTGCAGCTGTCCTCTTGATTGTTTCCACAGTGAGACTCATGACCTTGAATTTCTAAGGCACGTCAAAGACATGAAGCAGGTTGATCGCGTGACCTCTGATCATCTTGTGATCTCCAGATTTTGGCAGAAGGGTGTGCCTAAGGATCCAGTTGATCGTAGGCAATCCTGAGAGCTGATAGTGCACGGAGCCAAACTTGAATGTGTCGAGTGCTTCTTTCGGGATCTCCTTGTCCATGTTGGACATGGAGTTGTGATCCATCTTTTTCTTGGCATAGATGTCCAAGTCATCAGCTTGCTCCTCTGGGGCATTGATCAACTTCGCCCATTCTTCCACAGTGGATTGGTACCTTGTACCCTCAGACATCCATGTGATCCTGCCATCCGGATAAAAGTGTGCTGTGGAGTAGAATTGCATGATCAGCTCCTCGTTCCACTTTGTGAGCTTCTGCCCAACAAAGTCTGCAACTCCACACGCACTAAAGCTGTCAAATACACCGGGGTAGTGCTCTTCATTGTCCTTGATGTAGGTCCAGTCGACCCATCTCATGTCACAAATGATTGGCTTCTTGTCAAGCAAAACAGTCTCATAGAAATCTTGTTGCTCCTTGGTATGGAATCTTTAATCCACGGCAGTCCTTCTCCAAGAAGCATACGGATCTGCTTCTCTCCATTTCCTCAGCCCTGAATCTCTCCTGAGCTTCATATCCTCAGCCACAGGATGAGCATCGTTGTGGTCTGGGATCTTGGGCTTGAGCTTCCTAAGGACACTCTCTTCCTCTTCTTTGATTGCTTCAGGCATTGGGGCCTTGTTCTTTTCTGCAGCAGGGATACTTCGTGTGTTTCTCTTGGGTGCACTCTTAGGCTTAGATGCAGCCTTAGGTGCTTCCTTGGGCTTGGATGCAGCTGTTACTGACCTTATAGCATCTCCCATGAGTTTGGCTGCCTTGGGTGCTGGTGCAGCAACCTCTTCTTCCTCTTCCTCCTCATCGACCATGATGGAGACCTTCCCAAGCACTCTGGCTACAGTCTTTTTCACCCTATCTTTCCTTTTCTTGCCCTCAGCAGCAATGGGCTCAATGGGAGCAGGCTTCACAGTTGAAGCCCTAGCCTTTGACATGTGCTGCCTGCCTGCTGGCCTTTTGATCTTCAGCCCTGGCTTGGTTCCTTGAGCTGGTTCAGCTCTCTTTGATGTGGCCTCTTCCTCTGCCACATAGTCTTCATCCTCAGAATCAGACGTTCTCTTCTTCCTTTGACGTGTGGCAGCCTTAGGCAGGTTTCTGGGGGTGCTCCTGCTGCCATCATCAGAAGAGCTTGAGGGGCTAGTGCCCTCACTCATCACAACTTGCTGCGAGACACATTCTGGCTGTCACTTTGATCAGACATGTTGCAAACTGACTGCTGACCCTGTGAATAGATTATGGATAAGATAGAGTGGATGAGCATCACAAAAAGCAGAGATTTTTGCAAAAGATTAATTCAAAAACTTAGTTTTAGTTTTCCACAGAAAGCATCTCGGATCTACCGATTTTCAAACTCGGTGACACCGAAGCAGTTTTGGCACCAAAACTGGTGAACTCGGTCAGACCGAGTCACAGTTCGGTGGCACCGAGACTGCTAGGGTTTCACAGAATTCCAAAATCAGTCGCACCGATAAGTTATTCTCGGTCAGACCAAGTTTCACTTGTGCAATGGCAAAAGCCAGATCGGTGGGACCGAGTTTTTCAACTCGGTGGGTCCGAGATGGTTTCGGTGGAAACCTAACCCTAAAATTTTCGAATTAAACCTATTCTACGAGATCATTGACTGGATAGGAGTGTTTCAATCGTGGCAAGAATGATAATGATCACAATGTGCTAGGAATCGGAGTGGAGAATAGCACAAGGATCGAGTCCATACCCTAGTTCGGCGGAGACTCGCTATGGCGGCAACGGCGGGGCAGAAATCCGTTGACGGCGGCGGAGACCAGCGACTGGAGGCTGCTGGCAACGAGAAGACGATCCGGAGACCACGAAGGCAGAGCAGGCTATTGCGCGGGCGAAGAGGTTTCGGAGAAATTTCCACAATTTTGCCCGTCACTATATATAGCCCGACCCTGTCGGTGTGACCGAGTGGAACAACTCGGTGGCACCGAGATGCAAAACTGTGTGCAGTTATTGCAACTCGGTGTGACCGAAGAGTTCAAATCGGTTGCGCCGAGATCGAAAACCTAGATCAACTTAATGAACTCGGTAGGACCGAAAATGGAGTATCGGTCAGACCGAGATTCAAAAAGAGGTTTTGGAAGTTTAAGTCTATGACGAATCGGGGACTCCGAGCGCTCCTCACACAGAGTGGTTCGAATCTGACTTGATCAAGTTTTGTGATGCAGCATGAATAGAGTTTGAGACGAGAAAAGCATAGATAGCTAGAGGAGGTTCTTAGGCATTCTTGTCCATCCACTTGGCAAAAGAAGAAAGCCAAACAATCAAAACAACAAGTGGATGTCCTCGAATGAGTAAAATATGCAACCAACATGCTCACACAATAAGATGGCAAATGAAATATGTGGCAAAGCATGCACAACCAATTCTAGCATCTATCAAGCAGTTTGCGATGACTAGGTCATCTATATATGAGTATATTGACTTAGGAGTCAAGTGAGAACACTTGATCATAGGTCATACTCATCGTTTAAGCTCAAGTGGGGTTACCACTTTTACATAAAGCATTGTTGTATTCACATCTTTAGAGTTGCTTTAGCTCAAGTCTTAGAGTAAAGCTCCCCCTAGATGTGATATCCCCCCTAAGAGGGATGAACTAACCTTGGGTTTTGTCGATGATGACTTCATGTAGATGTTGAAGATGTGGATGCTCAATGTTGATGTAGATCACTTGAAGCTATCCATTTGAGTGAATTGCACTTTCAATACCTACATGGGTTAGTCCCACAAGGAACAAACACAGATATCCATAGACATAGAGTGATGCACACACAAGATGATGTCCATGAAAACTTTAGGTTACCTTGTCCCTTGTCTTACCAGCAAGAGGGTTTGTGACTCCTTGAACTAGTGCAAGATGTGGAAGTTGATTGCACTTGTTCTTGCCAAAATGATAAGAGTGAAGTATGTTGGCGGAGTCACCCTCAAGAACTCTCTAGTTCTTCTTCTTTTGGATCCACACCATCTTGATGGGAATCCTTGGAGTTGTAGTTGTACTTGATGTAGTGGAACTTGAAGTAGTCTTGGGAACCCACTTGACTAAGGTCTTAGGAGCTTCTTCAAATGCATCAATCTCCTCTTGAAGCTTGTCCTTGCCTTTTTGCTTGTAGTCTTGTGGTGGAAGATCATCTTGAGCTTGTGTCCCCTTGAAAGAAGTGTCATACTTCTCTTGTTGAGGAACAAACTTTGTCTTGGGGTATTGATCTTCTTCCCATTCAACTCCATTGGCATTGAACTTTCGTTCAAAACCAACACCTTGATTCTTCCGGTGCATTCCTTGCTTGCGCACAATTTCCTCGAATTGCTTACTTTCGCCAAGGCTCTTGTAAACACCTTTCTCTATAATTCCCTTCAATAAGCTATTTTCTTGCTCAAGTGTAACTTGGCTAAGAGAATCATTAGTGGAATCAAGAAAACTACTAGAAGCAACAATATTGGAGTTAGCATGATCATTGTTACTACTAGAGGAAGAATCTTTCTTATTCTTGTTACTAGTCTTGACTTGAGGCATGTAAGTGGATAATAGGAAACGCTTGGCAATGTAAGAAGAACTATTCTTGCGGAGATCATCATTGATTGCTTTTAAGAACTCATGCTCTTGCTCAAGATTGAGCTTTTCAAAGCGTAATTTCTCATGAGCTCTTAAAAGTTCTCGATGATCTTTGAAGATAGTTTCATGAGCTAACTTAAGAGTGTTTAGTTCTTTAGTTAGAGCCTCAATCTTCTCCTTATCATTGTCATTCGTTTTAGCATGATTAATTGATGTTTCAGCATAGTACTCATCACTAGAGTTGTCAACAAGCAAATCATCATCACCTAACAAGTCATCTTCATCACTATTAAAATCAACATACTCGGGGTGTGTTACCTTAGGACCTTTGGCCATGAAGCATCTTCCAATTCCTTCATTTGGTGAGTCAAATATGTCGTAGGAGTTGGTTGACACAAGTGCTAGACCGGCAACACCTTCATCTTGAGTATCTTCAGAGTCGGAGTGATAACTTCTCTCGGAGTGGCTGTCGGGGTCGGAGCCGGATACCCATTCACCAACATGAGCTTGATGTCTTCGTTTTGTATAGCTCCTTGATGATTTTTCCTTCCTTTCCGAGTCCTTGCTTCTCCGTGAGTATCTTCGTTCATAACGATCATCTCTACTCCTTCTTTCTCTTGGTGGAGATTCTTTGCTTCTTCTTTTTGGAGAATCTTCTCTTCTCTTGTAGGGAGCCGTACACTCATTGGAATAGTGTCCGGGTCTTCCACAATTATAGCAGTTTCGCTCTCGATTAGAAGATCTTTTGTCATTGTAGGACCTTGACTTGAAGCTTCTATCTTTGCTTCTACTCTTGTAGAACTTGTTGAAGTTCTTCACCATTAAGCTCAATTCTTCATTGAAGTTTTGTTTCTCACTTGATGATGTGGGGGCTTCACATGACGCTTTGTAGGCACCACTTGATTTATTGTGAAGTTCCTCTTTATCCTTGAGTGACATCTCATGAGCAACAATCCTTCCAATTACTTCCGTTGGCTTGAGATCTTTGTAGTTGGGCATCATTTGGATTAATGTGCACACGGTATCATATTTCCCATCCAAGGCTCTTAGGATCTTCTTGATGATGAATCTATCGGTCATCTCTTCACTTCCTAAGCCGGCAATCTCATTTGTGATGAGAGCAAGCCTAGAGTACATTTCAGCAACACCTTCACCATCCTTCATCTTGAACTTGTCAAGTTGACTTTGGAGCACATCCAACTTGGATTCCTTGACGGAGTCGGTACCTTCGTGCATATCAGTCAAAGTATCTCAAATCTCCTTTGCATTCTCAAGGCGACTGATTTTGTTGAATTCTTCGGGGCACAATCCGTTGAAGAGAATATCACAAGCTTGAGCATTGTATTGCAACATCTTCAACTCATCCGCGGTAGCTTCACGGTTTGGTTCTCTCCCATCAAAGAACTCACCTTGCAAACCAACACAAACAATAGCCCATACGGTGGGGTTATGTCCAAGAATATGCATTTTCATTTTATGCTTCCAACTAGCAAAATTAGTGCCATCAAAGTAAGGACCTCTACGGTGATAATTTCCCTCGCTCGACGCCATACTGTCCTAGGTTGTGAAACCAAGGCTATGACCACCAAAAGCTATGGAGATCAAGGCAAATGGAGACCAAAGCTCTGATACCACTTGTAGGATCGAAAGTATGTCTAGAGGGGGGTGATTAGACTACTTGACCAATTAAAAACTTAGCCTTTTCCCAATTTTAGTTCTTGGCAGATTTTAGCTATCTTAGAGCAAGTCAAGCAATCATCACACAATTCAAGCAAGCATGCAAAGAGTTTATTGGCAGCGGAAAGTAAAGCATGCAACTTGCAAGAATGTAAAGGTAAGGGTTTGGAGGATTCAAACGCAATTGGAGACATGGATGTTTTCCCGTGGTTCGGATAGGTGGTGCTATCCTACATCCACGTTGATGGAGACTTCAACCCACTGAGGGTAACGGTTGTGCGAGTCCACGGAGGGCTCCACCCACGAAGGGTCCACGAAGAAGCAACCTTGTCTATTCCACCATGGCCATCGCCCACGAAGGACTTGCCTCACTAGCGGTAGATCTTCACGAAGTAGGCGATCTCCTTGCCCTTAAAAACTCCTTGGTTCAACTCCACAATCTTGTCGGAGGCTCCCAAGTGACACCTAGCCAATCTAGGAGACACCACTCTCCAAGAAGTAACAAATGGTGTGTTGATGATGAACTCCTTGCTCTTGTGCTTCAAATGATAGTCTCCCCAACACTCAACTCTCTCTCATAGGATTTGGATCTGGTGGAAAGAAGATTTGAGTGGAAAGCAACTTGGGGAAGGCTAGAGATCAAGATTCATATGGTAGGAATGGAATATCTTGGTGTCAACACATGAGTAGGTGGTTCTTTCTCAGAACATATGAGTAGGAATGGAGTGTGTGTTCTGATGGCTCTCTCTTCGAATGAAGAGGTGGTGGAGGGGTATATATAGCCTCCACACAAAATCCAACCGTTACACACAATCTACCAATCTCGGTGGGACCGAATCAGAAAACTCGGTCTGATCGAAGTGGTAAACCTAGTGACCGTTAGGAATTTCGGTGGGACTGAGATGCAACTCGGTAGGACTGATTCGGTTAGGGTTTGAGCATAACGTAATCTCGGTGAGACCGATCGCACAAACTCTGTGATACCGAGTTCGGCAATTAGCTAACCAGAGAGTTGGTCAGGCAAACTCGGTGGGACTGACTTGCTCTTTCGGTGAGACCGAAACGTTACAAGAAGGAAACATAGAGTTTACCTTGCATTCTCGGTGGGACCGATTCGCTCTTTCGGTGAGACCGAAAAGTTACGAAAGGGAAACAGAGAGTTTGGAAGCCCATCTCGGTGAGACCGAGAACCTTATCGGTAGGACCGAATTGCTAGGGTTTGGCAGTGGCAAATGACAAGTGAAACTCGGTGGCGCTGGATTGAGAGAATCGGTATGACCGAGTTTGGCTTAGGGTTTAGGTCATTTGTGGATATGGAAAGTAGCTGAGGATTTTGGAGCATATCACTAAGCACAGAAAGCAAGAGGCTCATTAAGCAACACCTCATCCCTCCTTGATAGTATTGGCTTTTCCTAAAGACTCAATGTGATCTTGGATCACTAAAATATAAAATGAAGAGTCTTGAACTTTTGAGCTTGAGCCAATTCTTGTCCTTAGCATTTTGAGGTTCCACTTTCACATCCATGCCATGCCAATCATTGAGCTTTCCTGAAACAATCATCTTGGAATAGCATTAGCTCAATGAGCTATATGTTGTTATGAATTACCAAAACCACCTAGGGATAGTTGCACTTTCAAAGTTCTTTAAAGAGTTTAGGACATCACCCAAAGGTGAGTGCTGGAAGATGTCTGCGGTGCTAAATTCGG
This sequence comes from Triticum monococcum, assembly GCA_034509565.1. Classification (NCBI taxonomy): domain Eukaryota; kingdom Viridiplantae; phylum Streptophyta; class Magnoliopsida; order Poales; family Poaceae; genus Triticum; species Triticum monococcum. The sequence continues at coordinate 708,474,678 of CM067847.1, forward strand.
GAATCGATAACTGATCCGGCTTGGTGTCCGTAGGCATACCCGGTCCGGGACTTATAGCCGGAGACGAGTCCGGAGTTCCATTGCCGCAAATATTGCAGGGTGCCGAGTAAGTGTGCGGCTCCAACGCCGTGGACTCGGTGGCCCCGGATGGCACGATCTGACCTGGTTCTAAGGCCGTTGCAGCGATGGGGACCATCTCCTGGATGTGATCTGATGACAGATTTAAGTCAGGTTCATCGGGGCGAGGGGGAGCGATCGTTGCGGTCTCATATCCATTGAAGATCAAGTCTCCACGGATATCCGCGACGTAGTTCAAGCTTCCGAATCTGAATTGGTGGCCAGGGGCGTAGCTATCAATCTCCTCTAGATGGCCAAGCGAGTTGGCCCGCAGGGAGGAAGGTTTCTCCTTGGACAGTCTCGCTATGGACGGTTGAAGGGGCCATCGAACCTTTCATTGACGGCATAGTGGAACTCTCAATGAAAGCACCAATCTCGGTGTCAAAACCGGCGGATATCGGGTAGGGGTTCCCAAACTGTGCGTCAAGGATTGATGGTAACAGGAGACGGGGGACACGATGTTTACCCAGGTTCGGGCCCTCTCTATGGAGGTAATACTGAGGGAGTCCTGGACTAAGGGGTCCTCGGGCGTCCGGCCTGTTATCCATGGGCCGGACTGATGAGTTGTGCAGACATGAAGGCCGAAGACTGCACCGTGTCTGGATTGGACTCTACTTGGCGTGGAAGGCAAGCTTGGCGATCGAGATTCCTTCTTATGTAACCGACTCCATGTAAACCCTAGATCCCCTTGGTGTTTATATAAACCGAAGGGGATAGTCCAGAAAGGAGACCACATATACTCATTACCATACCCACATAGTCTAGACTTCTAGGGTTTATCCTTTACGATCTCGTGGTAGATCAACTCTTGTAATACTCATATTCATCAAGATCAATCAAGCAGGACGTAGGGTATTACCTCCATAGAGAGGGCCGGAACCTAGGTAAACATAATGTCCCTGGTCTCCTGTTACCATCGATCCTACACGCATAGTTCGGGACGGTCACACCCTAGTTAGTTCAAGCATTAGAGTGTGCATCATGTTTAAATTCCTTTTAAATTTGAATTGGGGATGACAGAACCCCCAGCACCCCCCTGGAACAACTAGGGTTTACTAAAAAACTTTTCCAATGAACCTGAAATGCCCTTCTAAAAAGCCCACCCTTTTTGTTTTGGGTTAAAACCTTTGACAAAAATGGTGCACATTTTTCTAGGACATCAAAGGTCATTGGATTAATCCTTATGGTATTTGCATTTGGGCATTTAAATGTTATAAAATATTTTAAATGCTCAAATAATCATAAACTAAAATCTTTGCTGTTGGATATATTCTAAGAAGTGGCCATGATTAATTTTATGATTTATGGTAATGCCCTGGTATTTTTAATAAAGCCCAATAGTTGCAGAAAAATAGAAAAAGAAAGCAAATCAGAAAAGAAGAGAGAGAGAGAGAGAGAGAGAGAGAGAGACTTACCAGGTGTAGCCCACCAGCCCACCTGGCTCAGCCCAGCCGACTGGCGCTTCCCAGTCATCCCCCTCCTCTCGCCAGGAGGACGAGGAGTGCGTGGCCTGCGCCCGCGGCCACACGCCGACCGCCTCCTGCTTCCGCTGACGCCCTGGAGGTCCACTAGTGCCACGCTGACCCCCACGTCTCCCTCTCCTTCTTCCCACTCTCCCCATGGCCTCTCTCCCTCTCTGGCTCTCTCCCCACCCTCCTGCCGAGCGCAGCCATCGCTACCGACAAGCTTCACCACATCCACCGCCGTCCATTCGCTGCCCCGACACGCCAGGAAGCTCCGCCGTCGTCGACTACATCAAATAGGCCGAGCCCCATGCGCTCGCTCGCCTCGCAGATGCTGCACCGAGCTCGTCCTCAACTCCAACCACCAGAGATCCCCTTCGCCGCCCCGCTCGCTCCAGCCCTTTCCCGAGCTTGCCGTTCGCTCCCCTGCAACCCCTGTGAGCTCCGCCATCGTTTCCCCCTCTCCCCGCGCTCGTCCGTGTCCTCTAACCCCCTCTGCCATCGAAGCTGAAGCTCGCCGCCGCCACCGCACGTCGCCGTCGTGGCCATAGCCACGTTGGGACGCCACCGAGCACGCCTTCGTACTCCACGCACTCCGAGGAGCCTAACGCACCACTTCCCGTGCCTCGCTGTGCCCCGTAGCTCCGGTTTCATCCTCGCCCGAACTCCGGCGACAGCCAAGGTCGTCGCCGGCGTCGTTCCCGGCCTCCTTGAGCTCCACTTTCTCCACCAAACAACGCGGCTCGCTCCCTGCATCACGTAGCTGCTCTTCGCCATCGACTTGGTCGCCGGAGACGCAAACCGAGCCCCTCCATCGCATCTGTTGTCGCCGGCGTCAAGCCGCCGGTGAGTTGACCCTGTTTGACCCTCGTGTGGGCCCAGGTAGACCCCCCTGAGTCTATGACAGGTGGGGCCGGTCTGGTAATTAGTTTAGGATTAGTTTTAACTAAATTTAATTAGTTCAGTCACTGACATGTGGGCCCAGGCCCCACTGACAGTTAATTAGAGTTAATTTAACTCTGTTAATTAGCTGAGTCACTGACAGAGAGGGCCCACCAGTCAGGTTTGACCTGGCCGACCCAGTTGACCGGCTGACGTCACACCTATGTCATGCTGACGCATTAATTCAATTACTGGATTTATTCTTTACTAGGAAATTCCAGAAAATAGTCAAAACTTCTAAAAATCATAGAAAATCAACCATAGCTCCAAATGCAAAGTTTTATATATGGAAAATGATCAAAAAATTCAATCTATCCATCTGTAATGGTTTCATGAATGACAAAACAAGTTAACCTTGCTGTTTAAGCAGAATAAGGTAATGCACTAATAAGGCCATGTTTAATGAGCTAATATTTGAATCTTTGATTCACACGAGTTCATCCCCTTCTGTTTTAGCTTGCATTAGGCCAAGACACTTTCATCTTGCCATGTCATAGCATGCATCATATTGTTGCATATTGCCATGTGTTGATTATGTTCGGTGTGACTTTCGGGTTAGGTTCTGCCTCCGAGGATAACCCCGAGTATCCGTATGAAGGGCCGTACCCTACTACTTCTACAACAGGCAAGCAACCCATTGATCATTCCGATACAACCCATGTTCTCGCTTCTGCTCTTGTTTACTGCATTAAGACAACGCGATTCAAACTGCTGTGTGCTACAGTAGTTGAACCCTTATCCTCTGCATGACCTGTCATTGCCACAGTAACTAGATGGAACCCACTAGCATGTGTAGGAGTTGATTGAGCCATGTATGTGATTCCTACCTTGCTATGCCTGCTATGCTTAGAGTTGTGTCAGGTCTGGTTCATCTAGGTGATGGGCTAGAGTGAAATGATTATGTCGGTAATGTGAGGGATGTGTTGAACATGTTTTTGTAAAGGTATCGATGAGAGGCCATGTAGGAGTACATGGTGGGATGGTTCATTGAGGCCGTCCATGAGAACTGAGATATGTATGTGTGATTTAAGATTCAGCTACTACCACACATTAGGCCCTGAAATATGACCCTGCTCGACTTACTGACCCCTCTCGTCTCTGTCCAGGAGTTGCAACTAGTTTCTGGTGTTTGTAGGTTATGTGTTGGCGGCCGTGCGTAGCGCTGACCCTAGGGGTGGGCTATGATGCGGTAGATACGCTGTGGCCGGGTATGCCGGGCGCCCGTTTGGCATCTTGGGACCCTGTACACATCGTTTGGGGCCGTTGAGGACACCCCGGCCGGATTTCCTTGCGGATGGAACCTGAATAGGCGATAAACCTGGACTAGAGACTTGTGAGGTTAGTCAGGTCATGGTCTACACCCACGTCGGTTTTCGCTTGAAGTCTGCCGAGGACATGTCGTGTGCAGACGCTAAGTGGTGGAAACATGTGTGACGAAGTACACCCCTACAGGGTATAAAACTATTCGAATAGCTGCATCCGCAGTAAAGGACTACTTGGTTGCCTATACAGTTCATAGACAAGTTAATGGATACTACTAAAAGACTCAAGATAAGTGTGAGTACCGAGGATGGCCCTCTCGTAGGATGACGAGAGAGGATCCTCGGTGGAGTATTGTGTTGGTGAGTAGTGGACTCGTGTGCGAAAACTATTTTACTAGTGGAGTTCCGTAGGATAGCTTAGCCAAGAGTCAAAGCTAGCTTGCTGCAATAACCCCACCACCTTCTTGAGAATGAGCATGTATAGTAGGTTCTGTTGTAAGACTTGCTGAGTACCTTTGTACTCATGTTTGCTTAATTACTATTTTCGGACAACAACACCGCCCCCTCCGATGGGTTCTACGTAGACCTTGACATCGACGAGTGACTAGCAACCCAGGTGGTGATCCTGGCCATGGAGGGCCCTATGTAGATAGACAGGCTTCGAGAAGCCTTCTTTCTTTTTAGTGTCTGTACTCACACTAGTTGCTTCCGCTTGTGTTTGTATAATTGTATGACTTGAGTGTCAGGTCATGTGACCCCTATCTGTATGAACATGTTATGTATGGCTCTCTAGAGCTTTTAAATAAAGTACTTGAGTTGTAGAGTTTTGTTGTGATGCCATGTTGCATGTACTCATATCGGGCATATTGTGTGTATGATTGAAATGCTTGGTATGAGTGGGATCCGGCAATCTAGTTGTTTATCCTTGGCAGCCTTTCTTATGGGGAAATGTAGTCTAGTGTTCCTCGAGCCATAGTTTTCCGCTACAGCCCGGTTCACCGGAGTCCTGCTAGCCCAGCACTACTGCTCAGGAGACTTGACTGGCCGGCATGTGCTTCACGTCGTTCCTATGTCTGTCCCTTCGGGGAAATGTCACGCGGTGACATCCGGAGTCCTGCCTAGCCTGCTACAACCCGGGTTCCCCGGAGTCCTGTTAGCCCAGTGCTACATCCCGGAATCACTTGCTGATGACCGACATGCTCGATGTGATTCATGTATGCCTGTCTCCATAGGCCTGTGCCGCTTTGGGTTCACGATTAGCCATGTCGGCCCGGGTTCTCTATCATATGGATGCTAGCGACACTATCATATACGTGAGCCAAAAGACGCAAATGGTCCCGGGCCATGGTAAGGCGACACCCGTGGGATACCGTGCGTGAGGCCGCAAAGTGATATGAGGTGTTATCGGCTAGATCGATGTGACTTGGAATCGGGGTCCTGACAGGGACCCCCTACCCGAGAGCCGCCGGTTTTGACACCGACATTGGTTCTTTCATTGAGAGTTCCGCTGTGCCGTCGACAAAAGGTTCGATGGCCCCTTCAATCATCAATAATAACGCTGTCAAAAGGGGAACCTTCCTCCTTGGACAGATCTTTGTATTCGGCGGCTTCGTACTGCGGGCCAACTCGCTTGGCCAGCTGGAGCAGATCGACAGCTATGCCCCTGGCCATCAGGTCAGATTCGAAAGCTTGAACTAGATCATGGTTATCCATAAACACTTGATCTTCGAGGGATTTGAACCCGCGGCGATCGCTCCCCCTCATCCCGATCAACTTGACTTAAATCTGTCATTAGATCACACCGAGGAGATGGTCCCTGCGGCTGCAACGATCTTAGAGCCGAAGCAGATCGAGCCATCCGAGGCCGCAGAGTCTGTGGTGTTGGAGCCGCACATGGACTTGACGCCCTGCAATATTCTCTTTAACGGAACTTCGGACTCGTCTCCGGCTATAAGTTCCGGATTGTGTACGCCCACGGACACCAAGCTAGATCGGTTATCGATCTTCGGGTTCAGCGCCGCTGACGTTTTCCAGCACTTGCCTTTGGGTGACGTGCTAAAATCTTTAAAGAATTTGTCCTTGGAGAAGGACTCACAGCCGAACTATGTCCGGTTCGAGCTAGAGACGGATGATGAGGAATCTTGCTTCCCACCCGCCACCCACTTCATAACCACCGTTGATGACTTAATCGACGTGCTTGACTATGGCTCCGAAGACATTGACGGTATGGACGACGATGCCGACAGGGAGCAAGGCCAAGACCCGCCATTCACTGGATGTTGGACGGCTACCTCTTCATACGAAGTGTAAATGGTTGATACACCTAAAGGATAAGGCGACGACAAAGAAGAGCCAGATGCGAATAAAACCTCGGAGACACAGTCCAAGTGCCGGCGGCTCAAGCGTCGCCCCAAGCCCCGCCGCTCAAAGGACAACAACACTGGCACCAGAGAAAATTGTACTCCGGGCGATGCTGAAAACAATGAAGACCCTGTCGGGGATACATCCGAACAGGAACATGACAGCAGGCAAGACAACCCTGACGAACAGGCCACAGAAGATGACTCTGAGGATGATAGTTACCATCCACCCTCCGAGGAGGAGACAAGCCTTGGCAACAAAGACTTAATCATACCTGAGGATCCTCTCGAGCAGGAGCGCTTTAAGCTTCAGCTCATAGCCACTTCAGGGAGCCAGAAAAAGAAACAACAACAACTTCAAGCTGAACAAGACCTGCTCATCGACAGATGGACTGATGTCCTGACAGCGGAGGAATAGGGCCTCAACCGCCCAGCCAAGAGCTACCTGAAACGCAGACTGCTACCTCAATTCGACGATGAGGTGCCGGAGCACATATCTCCCTCGCGTAATGCGGACCGACCACCACGTGGGCGGGACAGGGCGGCTAAGCGTCCACCCCGCGGTCGGGATAAAGCGGCAACTCAGGCCAAACAACAGCCCACCCCACTGCCTCGCAAAAACAGGGACAGTCCAGCTCGGGACCATACATACGATCTTCGGCATGAATTGGACAACAGGGCAGGACACAACAGATCTACATATGGATCGCGAGTACATTTCCATACTCGAGACGGCAGCTACCTATTCGGATGTGACAAACTTAATCAACCACAGACGGACGTCGTCGGACATACGCCGTGACGCGGGCCGCTATAGAGGTGCTGCACACCCTCTCTGCTTTACAGATGAGGAGCTGGATCATGAATTCCCCGAGTGATTCAAGCATGACAATATTGAATCATATGACGGTACAACCGACCCCGCAGTGTGGATCGAAGATTTCATTCTTCACATACACACATACACATGGCCCGAGGACATGACCTCCATGCCATCAAATACCTCCCATTAACGCTCAAGGGACCAGCTCGACACTGGCTAAATAGTCTGCCTGTGAACTCCATCGGCAGCTGGGAGGACTTGGATGAGGCCTTCCTCGACAACTTCCAGGGTACATATTTCCGGCCACCCGATGCCGACGACTGAAGCCACATAGTTCAACAATTCGGAGAATCAGCCAGAAAATTCTGGACTAGGTTCCTAACCAAAAAGAACCAGATCGTTAACTGTCCGGACGCCGAGGCCCTGGCAGCCTTCAAGCACAGCATCCGTGACGACTAGCTAGAACGCCACCTCGAACAAGAAAAACCGAAGTCAATGGCAGCCCTTACGGCACTCATGACCCGCTTTTCCGCAGGTGAGGACAGCTGGCTGGCTCGTAGCAAAAACACAGCCAGCGAGGTAGGCCGACCAAAGCCAAGATCAACACCGGCAAGCTCCGGCGCAATAGACAAAAACGGTGAAGCAATGGCGACAAAACCGAGGACACCACAGTCAACGCCGGATTCAGTGGCTCCAAGTCCGGCCAACGGAAAAAACCCTACAAAACAAACAACGAAGGACCTTCCAGCCTGGACCGCATACTCGACCGTTCGTGCCAAATTCACGGCACCCCGGATAAGCAAGCCAACCATACCAACAGGGATTGCTGGGTCTTCAGGCTGGCTGGCAAGTTGACTGCCGAAAACAAAGAAAAGGGATCACAAAGTGAGGACGAGGATGAGGAGCCCCGGCAACTGAACACCAGGGGACAGAACAAATCCCCCCCCCAAGTCAAAACGGTGAACATGATACACTCCACGCACATCCCCATAAAGGAGCGCAAACGAGCACTCAGGGACGTCTACGCGGTAGAGCCAGTCGGCCCAAAGTTCAACCCATGGTCGTCATTTCCGATCACCTTCGATCGACGATATCATCCGAATAGTATCCGCCACGTCGGTTTGGCCGCACTAGTCCTTGACCCAATCATTGACGGATTCCACCTAACACGGGTCCTGATGGATGGTGGAAGAAGCCTCAACCTGCTCTACCAGGATGCAGTACGGAAGATGGGCATTAATCCCTCACGAATCAAACCAACAAAGACTACCTTTAAAGGAGTCATACCAGGTGTAGAGGCCCACTATACGGGCTCAATCATGCTAGAGGTGGTTTTCGGTTCTCCGAACAACTTCCTAAGCGAAGAGTTAATCTTCGATATTGTCCCCTTCCGCAGCGGCTACCACGCACTGCTCGGACGAACCACGTTTGCTAGATTTAACGTAGTGCCACACTATGCTTATCTCAAGCTCAAGATGCCCGGTCCACACGGCGTCATAACAGTCAATGGCAATACGGAACGCTCCCTCCGAATAGAGGAGCAAACCGCCGCCCTAGCAGCAGAAGTACAGACGTCCTTCTCAAGCAGCATTATAATCCAGCTGCCGAGCCCCAGGACTCCATAAAGAGGGTCTGGACTACACTGCAACAGGACATTGCGGCTCGTCAAGAGCTCGACTAGCAATTCGGCCTCCATCCCAGTCCCAATGAGGTAGTGGCATTCGTACCACGTGTACACAATTACGCACTCAAAATTCCATGGACATCGACGGAGGCATGAGACAACCCGTGGCCTATAATTCGGCCAGACAATCTTGGACATAAATACCTTTACTTCTTTTTCTTGTTTCAGGCACCCCTTTTCTGCGGGCCTGATGTCAAGTCCTTTCAAAGGACTAGAATACAATGGAGGCAAGAAGCACAAGTGTGTAGGGTAACCTTTGTACGTTCTGCTTGACGATATTCATACTTACTTCTCAGGACCCGCACATTGCGCCCTATTGATTCCGACATGTTAAATGGTCGGATACTTCTCGCACCATCTATACGAGATACGCCTTGACGTATCCATCCAGTTATAATAAAAATGGTTCATGGCCCAGCTTCTGTGGCTTTCGCTTCATACTTCGTTTTATTTCGATCTGCCTATTTGCTGTATCAACACCCTTTTACGTTTCATATTCGCCAGGGGCTACCTGTCACCCCACAATACGGCAGCATAGTCTAAACACTTCTTATATATAAGTTCAGCACCCCAAATTTAGCATTATATGCATTGGCTCCGAATCATGTCTTTGGTCAATAGTTGGATTGCCCGGCTCCTGTGCTTGCTACCCTACGTTCCGCTTCATCGGCTAGGGTAGTAAAGGGAGAACTACTGCGATTGTGCCCTGGCTTTGACCAGATGAGCACCTCAGTAGAGAAAAGCCAAAAACTGACTGTCATGATGTGGCGAGAGTCGGTCAGCTACTCGAGGGTTACAAATATTTGGAGCTTTTTTTCGCGTTACGCGAGAGATCGGCACTTCCTGATCAGATGCTTACAGTACTCTGTCTTAAACCAGGGGCTGCACCCATGCTTTATTATAAAACTCCTATGGCTAAGTGAGGGTGTTAAAGCCATAAAGTCTGATTGCCTTGTTCGTTGCGCTAAACAACTCCTTCAAGGACCATGTAACTGGATCAATATTGTTTAGATTCCATCCCGAACACCTCCGTACTATCTATGTGAGGGCAGAAGCCGACGACTAGCCAACCCTCAGATTACACACAACACGGCTGTACTGGAGGAAACAATTCAAAGCATAATTACTTTACAAAAACTGGCTTTGTTCCCATAATACAAGACAAAGGCAACACGAATACATTCATTCAAACACAATGTCCTGCAAACATTGTGCCGCTACAAGTCGAGACCCTTCTACGACATCCTCGAAATATCGCTCGGGTGTGCGGTGCTCCTTCCCCTCCGGCGGTCCGCTGGCGACTTCAACATCATTCATCTTTGCCCACCACAACTTGCAGCGAGCGAAGGCCATACGGGCACCTTTAGTACAGAAGGAGCGCTTGATAACGTCCAGCCGAGGACATGCGTTCATGATCCGCCTCACGAGTCCGAAGTAGCTGCTAGGCATAGCTTAGGCTGGCCACAACTGGATTATCAAATCCTTAATAGCTAGTTCGGCCACCCTATGCAGCTCCACCAGCTGTTTCAGCTAATCGGTGAAGGACACGGGATGCTCGGGTGCCGCATACTGCGACCAGAAGAGCCTCTCCGAAGAACCCCCTCATTCGGCTCGATAGAACTCCCTGACGTCTGATAAACTGCGTGGCAAATCCACAAAAGCCCCTGGGGAACTCCGAACCCGGGTTAGTAAAGGGCACTACTTCTATGTATACTTGCTTTGCATATTAAATGCCTTACCCGCTATGATCTTCTTGGCCTCCTGGATCTCCTGGATGGCGGCTTGGGCCTCATTCCATGCGGTCTCCACGCTCTAACGAGCCTTGGCGAGTTCGGTCCCTGGAACCGACGCATCATGCTCCAAGGCCTCGCATTTTGTCACCGCATCCTGCTGCTCCTGGTGAACTTCTTCGACCCGGGCCTTTAGCTTCTTATGGGCGGCTTGTTGCTGGACATCCCGCTCCTCGGCCTCGCCCAGGGCCTTCCTCAGGGCCTCGACCTCGGTCGCGGCTTCTGCACATATCACAATACCGTTGTCAATATGCAGCGCTTATCCTTTCTCGAACATATAGCAAGTCGTTCCTCACCTTGCTTCTCCTGGAGCCGAACCTTAACCTCGTCGAGCTTGTTCTCGGTCTGCACCAGCCTCCGCTTCAGCTAGGAGACCTCGGCAGCATGCGAGGTCGCGGTCAACAGGGACGCCTGCTTATCGATACATATTTAGTCAGCCTCTTATAATTAAGGATTGATCCCCTGTCCGGTTCTCCTCGCCGAACACCAGACAACGTCTCAGGGGCTATGGACTATACAGGGTTTTTCTCTTTCTTAACTCGAAACCTATTAACAGGCTACTATAGGCTTCATTCAGTCCGCTCTTGGCAGATTGAACCTTCTCGATCACCGCACCCATAAGGATACGGTGCTCGTCCACGATGAAGGCACTTCGTAGCGCCCCCATCAGGTCATCTGGCGCTCCTTGATGGACAGGAGCCACCAGTGGAGGCGACGCACCCCCCTCCTTTAAAGGGGGCTATTCGCCCGACTCCGGAGCCATATGGGTCTCCGAAACGTGCTCAGCTGAGGGTCGAACTAGATACGGCCCTCTTTACCAGTCTCCATGGGGATTGGCTCCCCTATGTGTCCGGAAGTGGAGGTCCCGCCTTGTGGAGCCTCCTGGACAACGTCCTGGGCTCCTCCCTTCGGATCGGTCCTCCGGGATAACACTTCGGTGTCGTCCCTGGCCCCAGGGGAGTAAGCAGGCGGTAGCGACATGCTCTCCATCTCTGACGGAGCCAATGAACCTCCTGATGAGGATCGTTGGATAAGGTCACGGGCCGGACTGCAATAGTGTGGATTAACCATGTTAGAATAATAAAAAGAAAGGACTGGATGTGTGCGTAAATAATCCATGTCACTTACGATGCGCCTGAGGCCTAGCATAGGGGCGACGGTCCGTACTACATTCAATGTCCCACGCGGTGTTGATCGCTAGGGCACCCTTCCCCTTTTTGGGCACTTCCGCCTCCAGATGTGTTGAGGCCACCCTCTTTTTCTTCTTCTCCTCGGGAGGAGGGTTGTTTTCGTCATCCTCCTCTTCTTCCTCGTCATTGTCCTCGGGGACAAAGGAATGGGCCTCATTGTCTTCAGACGTCGCGTCCAAAGTGCCCTTGCGACGAGGGCCACTCTTGGCCCCCTTCGCCTTCTTCTCCGGTGCCGTATATGGCGCCGGCACCATCATCTTCGCCAGGCGCGGGATGACTGGTTCTTCGGGCGACGGAGCCGGACACTGGATCCGCTTCACCCTCTCCACCCAGTCCTGAGAGAGAAATACTTAGATCTCACACATCATCCTCGAAACATGTAAGTTGGAATACATGAAAAGTAACATACCTCGCTGGCGGGGCGGTTACAATTGTGACCACGGTCTGAGTCCGTGGCCGGTGGCTTCTCTTTGCCCTTAAAGAGCAACTTCTAGGCCCCTTCGTGGGAAGTGTCAAAGAGCCTTTTCAAGGTCTGATTGCTTCTTCAAATTGAACTCCCATAAAGGGTGGCCTCGGCGCTGGCAAGTTAGAATCCAGCGGACTAGCATCACCTGCATAACGTCAACGAGATTGACGTCCTTGGTCACCATGCTTTGAATGCGCGTCTGTAGCGCTATCAGCTCGTCAGATGAACACCAGTCCGGACTCTTCTAGACCCAGGAGGTGAGTCGCATGGGAGCACTGGAGCGGAATTCTGCAGCTGCGGCCCAGGTGGTGCCGCGAGGTTCTGCGATGTAGAACCACTACTTCTGCCATTCCTTTACTGTCTCCACAAAGGTGCCTTTGGGCCAGGAGACATTGGATAGCTTGCTCACCATGGCCCCTCCGCACTTCGCATGGTGGTATCGGGACCCCGATCCTAAGTAACACCGATCTAGCATGTAACACTTCATATCACTTTGCGGCCTCACGCACGGTATTCCCACGGGTGCCACCTTACCTAGCCCGGGACCATTTGCGCCTTTTGGCTCACATATATGATATTGTCGCTAGCATCCATATGACAGAGAACCCAGGCCGACATGACTAGTCGTGAACCCAAAGTGGCATTAACTTACAGGGACAGACATACATGAATCAACCACGAGCATGTCGGTCAACAGCGTATGAATCCGGGCTGTAGCACTGGGCTAACAGGACTCCGGGAACCCGGGCTGTAGCAGGCTAGGCAGGACTCCGGATGTCACCGCGTGACATTTCCTGAAGGGACAGACACAGGAACGAAGTGATTCACATGCCGGCCAGTCAAGTGTTCTGGAGCAGTAGTGCTAGGCTAGCAGGACTCCGGTGAACCGGGCTGTAGCGGACTACTATGGCACATGGAAGCACAAGACTACATTTCCCCATAAGAGAGGCTACCAGAGGTAAACAACTAGGTTGACGGATCCCACACATAGCAATACACGTTACACGTACGCATAACATGCAAGTATGTGCTGTACATCATGGCATCACAACATAACTCAAACTCATATAGATAAAGGCCCAGAAGAGCCACATAGTAATCCATACAAACAGGGGTCTCATGACCCATCATTCAGAGCATACAAGCAACGGAAGCATTACATGTCTGAGTACAGACAACTACAAAACGAAAAGACTAGGAAGCCTGACTATACACGACCCTCCCAAGGGTACAAGATCGTAGCTGGGATACAAGCTACTCGTCGAAGTCACTAGCGTAACCAACTGCAAAACATAAATAAGCAAACGTGAGTACAAAGGTACTCAGCAAGTCTTACATCAGAACTATCTACATATGCAATATTATCAACAAAGGGGGTGGTTGAGTTTAACAGCAGCAAGCCAGCATTGACTCAATGGCTAATCTATACTACAGTATCAGAAACTTCTTTGGGGTGAGAAGACGCACACGAGTCCACATATTCACCAAATCAATACTCCACTATGGATTCGTTCCCGTCTCCATACGGGAAGGCCATCCATAGTACTCACGCTTATCTTGCGGATTTTAGAGTATCCACTTCAAGTTGTCTATGTACTACATAAGTCCTCCAAGTTTCCATATCCGAGGAAAACGGCTATTCGAATAGATAATATTGACCCTGCAGAGGTGTACTTCTTCACACACGCTCTCGCCACTTATAGCCCTGTACACGTCATGTACCTCGGCAACCTTCAAGCGGAAGCCAGGCGAGGGTATCGGCCACGACCTGACTAACCACACAAGTCTCTCGTCCAGGTTTATCGCCTATTCGGGTTCCATCCGCAAGAAGATCCGGCTGGGGTGTCGCTCACGGCCCCAAACGATGTGTGCAGGGTTCCCAGGCCCACCATCCGGGTGTCACTTGGTACACCGTGCCACGATGCCTAGTCTGTCCCAAGCCCGTCCTATCGGACACCACCTGGTAGACAAGTAGCACTACCTACAAACGCCAGAAACTTGTTGCAACTCCTAGACAGAGATCAAGAGGATTAATAAGCCGAGAGGGGCCGGATAACCGGAACCCAATGTGTGGTAGTAACTGGACTTGGATAACATACACAGAACTCAGTGCTTAAGGACGCTTCCAATGGGACAACCCACCATGTACTCCTATATGGCCTCTCATCGCTACCTTTACGAAAACGTGTTCACACACTTAGCCTTTACCGGTAGGACATGTTCACCACTCTGATTCATTCCCGATGAATCAGACCTGACACAACTCTAAGCATAGTTGGCATAAAGAAAACAAGCATGTATGAGTAGGCACATCAAGGCTCAAGCAACTCCTACTCATGCTAGTGGGTTTCAACTATTTACTGTGGCAATGACAGGTCATGCAGAGGAATGGGTTCAGCTACCGCAGCAGAAAGTAGCAGTTTGAATCGTTTTTGTCCTAATGCAGTAAAAGGAGTAGGAGCAAGAGAGTGGGATTTATCGAGATGCTCAAGGGGGTTTGCTTTCCTGATAGATCCACGAAGAAGCACTGCTCCTACGACAGGTACTCGGGGCACCTTCCGGAGCAGAACCTATTGAGAGGGAACGGTGCCGTCAGTCAATAAACAACCATATGCAACAGTATGATGCATGAAGATGACATTTCAAAGATTCTATGATTTGCCCTAATGCATCTAGCATCAATTTGGTTGAAGTCCATATGTACCAAGGGTTCATATGCAAACCCCAAATTAAGTATATAACATGCCATTATTACGTTTTCACTTATACAGCAAGTATAAGTTGGTTTTTCATGCATGAAACTGGCATAAATGGATTCCTTGCATTTTTCTCATAATTTTTCATATATAATTTATTTGATTTGGAGTTACGGTTGAATTACTATGATTTTTAGAAGTTTTAACTATTTCTGGGATTTCCTGATTTAAATTAATTCCAGAAATCAATTATTGCGTCAGCTCTACGTCAGCATGACGTAAGTGAGTCATAGGGGCTGACCAGGTCAAACCTGACTAGTGGGTCCCATTGGTCAATGACCCAGTCAACTAACTAAGTTAGTTAGTCCTAACTAACTAGGCAGGGCCCACTAGTGAGTGACTGTAGTAGCTAACCTAGTTAGTTAATTAGCGT
Source organism: Triticum monococcum (assembly GCA_034509565.1). Taxonomy (NCBI): domain Eukaryota; kingdom Viridiplantae; phylum Streptophyta; class Magnoliopsida; order Poales; family Poaceae; genus Triticum; species Triticum monococcum. The sequence goes on from CM067847.1 coordinate 708,489,904, forward strand.
TAACTATAGTAATTAGTTGGGCGGGGCCCGCAGGTCAGTGAGTGAGAGGGGGGAGGTCAACTGGGCTGTGGGGGTCAACCCACGCCAGTCAAAAGTCAGCGGTCACCGGCGTTTAGTCACCGGCGAGTCCAGACGCGGCGGAGCGCGTCGGGATCGCGCTACAGACCACAGTTTGGAGTGCGGTTGGGTCCTATGGAGAGCTGGGGCTGAGCCGCGTGTGTCGGTGGTGGAGCTGGACCAAATGGTTGCCGGAATCGATGCCGGCGACGAGGTTTGCGGCGGCCGTGGTTCGGCTATCGACGAAAATGGAGCTACGGAGCACTAGGGGAGGAGATGGTGGGTGCATCATGCTCCTATGGTTGCGCTAAGCGCGCTGATGAGCTCGGACACGAGTGACTGCAGCTGTGGCCGTGGTGGCGCCATGGCCGGCGGTGATGAGCTTTGGGCTCGACGGATATGACGACTACAACGGCTGTACAGGAAAAACGAGAGGGGGAATCGGTTCAGGGGCTCACGGGGATCACGTAGGGAAGGTCAGCGAGCTCGGGGAAGCACGGACGACGGCGAATCGCCGGCGGTGATCGGCGGCACCCGAGTTGGAAGACGAGCTCGAAGGCGTCACCATGGTGCTACTGGGTTCGGGATCTTCCGCATGGAGGATCTGTGCGTCGTCACGGAGCTTTTGGACACGGGGAAGGGGCGAGAAGACCACGGTGCTCATGGTGGCAGCGAACGGCGGCGACGGACCCGTTCGGGCATGCTACAGAGAGAGAGAGCAGGGGAAGGGAGAGTGAGCTGCGAGAGAGGGAGAGGAGAGAGGGGCTTCGAGGCGTCTCCAGGCGCGGGATTGGGTTGACGGGGAGCGCGACACGGCGAAGTAGGAGGTGGTGCGGTGGGCTGCGTGCGCTGGCTGCCAGTGGGCACAAGGTTGAAGACAACCTTGCCCCTGGTGGGTTGGGCCACTGCTGGGCCGTGGTGGGGCGCCAGGTAAGTCAGGTAAATTCTTTCCTGTTTTCTTTTTCTATTTCTGACATTTGTTTTGTATCCAAAAGAAATGTTAAGACATTTCCATAAATGCTGTAAATAATTGTGGCATCTAGATATAATATTCCAGAGGCCCTCACAAATTCCCAACATTTTTGGAGCCATTAAAATATTTATATAATTTAAACAGCTCCAAATCAAATATTTATGCATTGATTCAAAAATCCAAATGAGTAGCAAAAATGTGCATCACCGCTGGTTGTTGTTCCCAACATTAACCAAAGGGCATGAACATTTTTGAAAAGCATTTTGGGTTCATTGGAAATCCATTTTAAATTTGAACCTCTTTGAATTGCTTTGGTGCTAGGGTTTGCAACTTCCCCATTTCAATTTCATTTGAAATATAACCATGATGCACAAGCAAGCCTAGGATCATACCAGAACTAGGGATGTGACAACTCGCCCCCACTCGAAAAAATGTTGTCCCGAGATTCAGGAGTTGGCGGAAAGAAAACGGGGTACTCAAGTCGAAGACGATCTTCTCGCTCCCAAGTAGCTTCTCTCTCGGAATGATGAGACCATTGAACCTTGAGAAACTTGATGTTATGACGTCGAGTGACACGCTCTGCTTGATCCAGAATGTGAACGGGGTACTCTCGATAAGTGAGGTTATCTTGGAGATCAAGCGTTTCGTGGTCCACTCCGCGGATGGGATCCAAGAAGCAACGCCTGAGTTGAGAGACGTGGAAGACATCATGAACTCGAGAAAGATGTGGGGGTAGTTCTAACTGGTAGGCAACCCCTCCTCGTTTAGCGTGAATGCAAAAAGGACCGATGTAACGAGGAGCCAACTTGCCCTTGATACCGAAACGATGGGTACCCTTCAAAGGAGTAACCCGAAGGTAAACCTTGTCGCCAACTTCATAAGCCACTTCCTTATGACGACGGTCATACTGGTTGTTTTGACGAGATTGGGCTGTTTTCAAATTCTCACGAATGATGCGAACTTGCTCTTCTGCCTCCTGTATCATATCCGGTCCAAAGAATTGTCTTTCACCGGTTTCTGACCAGTTCAAAGGTGTTCGACATCGTCGTCCATACAGAATTTCGAAGGGTGCTTTCTTAAGACTGGATTGATAGCTATTGTTATAAGCAAACTCGGCGAAAGGAAGACATTTCTCCCAATCCATTCCAAATGAGATAACGCAAGCTCTAAGCATGTCTACGAGAATTTGGTTAACCCTTTCCACCTGACCACTTGACTGAGGGTGGAAAGCAGCACTAAAAGAAAGATGAGTTCCCATGGCATTCTGGAAACCTTCCCAGAAATGAGAGGTGAAAAGACTGCCACGGTCTGAATAGATCTCTAGTGGAACACCATGGAGCGACACTATTCGGGAGATATATAAGTCAGCGAGCTGACTCGCAGTGATACTCTCTCGAACAGGTAGGAAGTGAGCCACGTTGGAGAGATGATCAATGACTACGAAGATAGCATTATTTCCTTTCTTGGTCCTGGGAAAGCCGGTGATGAAGTACATACCAACTTTGTCCCATTTCCACTCGGGAATAGCTAAAGGTTGAAGGGTGCCAGCAGGTCCCTGATGCTCTGCCTTAACGCGACGACAAACGTCACAGTTGGCAATATACTGAGCGATTTCTCTCTTCATCCTACTCCACCAGAACCTCTGCCGTAGGTCCTGATACATCTTTGTACTACCGGGATGAATCGTGAGAGGGGATTCATGGGCCTCCTTAAGGATCAGTTGCTGCATATGTTGACATTTGGGAACCACCAAACGGTTACCAAAGTAAACAACACCTCGTTCATCCATAGAGAAACAGCCAGAAACTCCCTTGGAAATATTCTTTTTGATTCGGGAGATTCCCGTATCATGCTTCTGAGCCTCTATGATCTGATCCGTAAGGGTAGGTTTCGCCACCAAGGTAGAAAGGAAACCATGAGGAGCTATGTGAAGGTTAAGCTTACAGAATTCCTCATGGAGGGGTGGTTGACATTGTTGCAACATGAGGTTGTTGCAATAGGATTTATGACTTAAAGCATGAGCCATGACATTGGCTTTGCCTGGGGTGTAGGTGATTCCTAAGTCATAATCCGAGATCAACTCCAACCAACGTCTTTGCCTAAGATTCAGATCAGGTTGGGTGAAGATATACTTGAGACTCTAATGGTCAGTGTAGATTTCGCAACGGTTACCAAGTAGGTAATGTCGCCAAATCTTAAGTGCATAGACTACGGCTGCAAGCTCTAGATCATGTGTAGGATAATTCTCCTCATGTGGATGCAACTGTCGAGATGCATAGGCAATCACATGACGATCCTGCATAAGAATGCAACCTAGTCCTTGACGCGAAGCGTCGCAATAGATAACAAAGTCTTTGGTGAAATCCGGTGGCACCAGTATGGGCGCAGAAGTTAGGCGTCTTTTCAATTCCTGAAAACTATGCTCACACTGTGGGGTCCACTCAAACTTTTTATCTTTCTTGAGAAGTTCCGTGAGGGGTTTGGCCACTTTGGAGAAGTTTTCAATGAAGCAGCGACAATAACTGGCTAGACCAAGGAAACTCCTAACTTGTTTGACTGATTCGGGCGGAGTCCAATCGAGAACGGCTTTGACTCTCTCGGGATTGACAGCAATGCCCTTACCGGAGATCACATGGCCTAGATAGGTCACTTCTGGCAACCAAAATTCACACTTGGAGAACTTGGCATAAAGCCGATGCTCTCTGAGCTTTTCTAACACAAGCCTAAGATGTTCGGCATGCTCTTCCTCATTCTTTGTGTAAATAAGAATATCATCGAGATAAACCACGGCGAACTTATCTAAGTACTCCATAAAGATCGAGTTCATCAAGCGGGAGAAAGTAGCTGGAGCATTGGTTAGGCCAAAAGACATCACGGTGTACTCGTATTGACCATAACGAGTGACAAAGGCCGTTTTGGGGATGTCCCTGTTTCTGATTTTGATTTGGTGGTAGCCTAACCTCAAATCCATCTTGGAAAAGACTGAGGATCCAGTGAGCTGATCATACAGGTCGTTGATCCTGGGGAGCGGATACTTGTTCTTTATCGTGACCAAATTAACGGGACGATAATCTACAACGATCCGATCCGTACCATCCTTCTTCTTGACGAAGAGGACAGGACAAGCCCAAGGAGAAGAACTGGGACGGATGAAACCCTTTTGCAAGGACTCATCAAGTTGTTTCTTAAGCTCGGCTAACTCTAAAGGTGCCATCTTGTATGGTCTCCTAGAGATTGGAACAGTTCCTGGGATAAGTTCTATGACAAACTCTACGTCTCTGTCAGGTGGGACACCGGACAGTTCTTCTGGAAAGACATCCGGAAAGTCACGGACTACCGGAATATCTTCAAGGTCTGGAAGAGGGTTGGCATTAAGAGAATAGAGTTGACGCCTTGCAACTCTAGTGGAGACAGTGACTACCTTGCCGGATGGATGTGTAAGTTGAACAGATCTGGTGTAACAATCTATCTTGGCATGTTGAGCTGTCATCCAGTCCATACCCAAGATGATGTTAATATCTGAAGACTTGAGGGATATCAAAGAAGCAAGGAATACCAGTCTGTCAATAAGGATTTCATTATCACGGCTTACCTTAGAGGTTTGCCATTTGGAACCAGGAGTCTGGATTATTAGTGGAGTTGGCATATCACAAAATGACATGTCGTGCAACCGAGCGTAACCTTCGGGTATGAAGGAGTGGGATGCTCCAGTATCGAACAGAACTGAAACTGGGTGACAATTGACAAGAAGTGTACCCAGTACGACGTCGGGATCATCTTGAGCTTCTGAAGCTGAGACATGGTGCACACATGCTCGTTCAGGAGGCTGGCTTGGTACTGATCATCTTGACTGATGTCTTTTCACGGCCAACAGACCTCTTAGACTGGGGTGGAGCATAACTGGACTGAGGACAGTCACGTGCATAGTGTCCTGGTTCTCCGCAGGTAAAGCAAGTTCCTGGGGTAGGACGTGGACCTACATTGGCAAGTGGTCCACTAATAGGCCTGGGTGGAGCACATTGCTGAGTTGAGTGAGGCGTCACATCGGATGGCCTCGGTGCATATCCAGGTGGAAGAGCCGAGTTTGGAATCCAAATCCGTCGCTTTTGAGAGCCAGAGCGGGAGGAAGAACCCATATCATGGTTGTGCTTACGAGACTCCTTGTAAGTGAGTTGAGCTGTCTCTGCATTAATGGCCTTGTTCACGAGAGCCTGGAAAGTATCACAATGATGGAGGTGGAGATCACGACGCAACTTAGGGTTGAGACCCTTTCGGAACCTAGCCTGCTTCTTAGCGTCCGTGGACACTTCGTCTGTAGCATAGCGGGCGAGGCTTCCAAACTCTCTACTGTAAGCATCAACAGGCAGCTTACCCTGGGTAAAACTACAGAACTCTTCCCTCTTGCATTCAATCAGAGCCTGAGGAATGTGGTGCTCACGAAAAGCCTTGGTGAAATCCTTCTAGGTAGGCATCTGGCCAGCTGGAAGCATAGCCTCATAGCTCTGCCACCAAATACTAGCTAGACCTTCCAGGTGATAGGTAGCATAGGTGATGTTGTCACCTTCAGCCACGTTCGCAGAAAGCAACTTGTGAGTGATGCTCCGGAGCCAGTCATCTGCATCGAGTGGCTCAATGGAATGATGGAAGGTGGGTGGTTTCAGACCAATGAAGTCGGTAATGGAAACCAACTTCTTACACTGATGTGCGGTGTTCTACTCAATCTGTGCCAGCAAGCGGTTAGTCTCACTCTTGTTCCTCTCGGATGCTAACAAGAACTCTGCCATCAAATGCTGGCCAGGAGGATCCTCGTCCCTACCATCTCCGTGGTTCTTGCTATGAGCAACTGAACCTCGGTTAGCAGACGACATCCTGGCATAGGAACCAAGGAAACAAGGATGGAATTAGCATCGACATAAGGATGTGAAATGTAATGCAAAAGCATTAGAAACTCTTGAAATCCTAGGACAATTTCGGCAGTATAACGGCTGTAAATGCTCAAAAGGGATTTTGAGACATTCATCAAAGGAATAGCATAATCAATCAGCATCATATCAAGGTTCTGGGTCAAATTGAGGACACACGGAAGTAGTAGAACTATACGGAGACACAACCCAACAATCCTAAGACCTTACGGTTTAGTAACACGTCATCCTGAGAGATAGAGGAGAAGCCTAGGCCTTAACCCTTCTAGAAAAGAAGAGGCTGACTCAGAAAGAATGACATGAGGTAAAGGAGTAAAAAGAGCCTTACGTTCCCTTCCACAATCAACTCCCTTATGTAACTAAAGCATTTCTAGACTCAACTTCGACCAGTTTGGCTTGGTAATCCTACAGTCAGTCAGGCTCTGATACCAACGCTGTCGGGACCCCGATCCTACGTCACACCGATCTAGCATGTAACACTTCATATCACTTTGAGCCTCACGCATGGTATTCCCACGGGTGCCACCTTACCTGGCCCGGGACCGTTTGCGCCTTTTGGCTCACGTATATGATAGTGTCACTAGCATCCATATGACAGAGAACCCAGGCCGACACGACTAGTCGTGAACCCAAAGTGGCACTAACTTACAGGGACAGGCATACATGAATCAACCACGAGCATGTCGGTCAACAGCGTATGAATCCGGGCTGTAGCACTGGGCTAACATGACTCCAGGAACCCGGGCTGTAGCAGGCTAGGCAGGACTCTGGATGTCACCGCGTTACATTTCCCGAAGGGACAGACACAGGAACGAAGTGATTCACATGCCGGCTAGTCAAGTGTTCCGGAGCAGTAGTGCTGAGCTAGCAGGACTCGAGTGAACCGGGCTGTAGCGGACTACTATGGCACATGGAAGCACAAGACTACATTTCCCCATAAGAGAGGCTACCAGAGGTAAACAACTAGGTTGATGGATCCCACACATAGCAATACACGTTACACGTACGCATAACATGCAAGTATGTGTTGTACACCATGGCATCACAACATAACTCAAACTCATATAGATAAAGGCCCAGAAGAGCCACATAGTAATCAATACAAACAGGGGTCTCATGACCCATCATTCAGAGCATACAAGCAACAGAAGCATTACATGTCTGAGTAAAGACAACTACAAAAGGAAAAGACTAGGAAGCCTGACTAGACACGACCCTCCCAAGGGTACAAGATCGTAGCTGGGATACAAGCTACTCGTCGAAGTCACTAGCGTAACCAACTGCAAAACATAAATAAGCAAACCTGAGTACAAAGGTACTCAACAAGTCTTACATCAGAACTATCTACATATGCAACATTATCAACAAAGGGGGTGGTGCAGTTTAACAGCAGCAAGCCAGCTTTGACTCAATGGCTAATCTATACTACGGTATCAGACACTTCTTTGGGGTGAGAAGACGCACACGAGTCCACATATTCACCAAATCAATACTCCACTATGGATTCGTTCCTGTCTCCCTATGAGAAGGCCATCCATAGGACTCACGCTTATCTTGCGGATTTTAGAGTATCCACTTCATGTTGTCTATGTACTACATAAGTCCTCCAAGTTTCCACATCCGAGGAAAACGGCTATTCGAATAGATAATATTGACCCTGCAGGGGTGTACTTCTTCACACACGCTCTCGCCACTTATAGCCCTGTACACGTCATGTACCTCGGCAACCTTCAAGTGGAAGCCGGGCGAGGGTGTCGGCCATGACCTGACTAACCACACAAGTCTCTCGTCCAGGTTTATCGCCTATTCGGGTTCCATCCGCAAGGAGATCCGGCCGGGGTGTCGCTCACGGCCCCAAACAATGTGTGCAGGGTTCCCAAGCCCACCATCCGGGTGTCACTTGGTACACCGTGCCACGGTGCCTAGTCTGTCCCAAGCCCGTCCCGTCAGACACCACCTTGTAGACAAGTAGCACTACCTACAAACGCCAGAAACTAGTTGCAACTCCTAGACCGAGATCAAGCGGATTAATAAGCCGAGAGGGGCCGGATAACCGGAACGCAATGTGTGGTAGTAACTGGACTTGGATAACATACACAAAACTCAGTGCTTAAGGACGGTTCCAATGGGACAACCCACCATGTACTCCTACATGGCCTCTCATCGCTACCTTTACCAAAACGTGTTCACACACTTAGCCTTTACCGGTAGGACATGTTCACCACTTCGATTCATTCCCGATGAATCAGACCTTACACAACTCTAAGCATAGCTGGCATAAAGAAAACAAGCATGGATGAGTAGGCACATCAAGGCTCAAGCAACTCCTACTCATGCTAGTGGTTTTCAACTATTTACTGTGGCAATGACAGGTCATGCAGAGGAATGGGTTCAGCTACCGCAGCAGGAAGTAGCAGTTTGAATCGTTGTTGTCCTAATGCAGTAAAAGGAGCAGGAGCGAGATAGTGGGATTTATCGAGATGCTCAAGGGGGTTTGCTTGCCTGAAAGATCCACGAAGAAGCACCGCTCCTCAGACAGGTACTCGGGACACCTTCCGGAGTAGAACCTATCGAGAGGGAACGGTGCCGGCAATCAATAAACAACCATATGCAACAGTATGATGCATGAAGATGACATTTCAAAGATGCTATGATTTGCCCTAATGCATCTAGCATCAATTTGGTTGAAGTCCATATGTACCAAGGGTTCATATGCAAACCCCAAATTAAGTATATAACATGCCATTATTACGTTTTCACTTATACAGCAAGTATAAGTTTGTTTTTCATGCATGAAACTGGCATAACTAGATTCCTTGCATTTTTCTGATAATTTTTCATATATAATCTATTTGATTTGGAGTTATGGTTGAATTACTATGATTTTTAGAAGTTTTAACTATTTTCTGGAATTTCCTGATTTAAATTAATTCCAGAAATCAATTATTGCGTCAGCTCTATGTCAGCATGACGTAAGCGACTCAACGGGGCTCACCAGGTCAAACCTGACCAGTGGGTCCCACTGGTCAGTGACCCAGCCAACTAACTAAGTTAGTTAGTCCTAACTAACTGGGCAGGGCCCACTAGTCAGTGACTGCAGTAGCTAACCTAGTTAGTTAATTAGCGTTAACTATAGTAATTAGTCAGGCGGGGCCCGCGGGTCAGTGAGAGAGAGGGGGGAGGTCAACTAGGCTGTGGGGGTCAACCCATGCCGGCGACTCCAGACGCGGCGGAGCGCGTCGGGATCGCTCTACAGACCACGGTTTGGAGCGTGGTTGGGTCCTACGCAGAGCTGGGGCTGAGACGCGTGTGTGGGTGGTAGAGCTGGACCAAATGGTCGCCGGAATCGACACCAGCGACGAGGTTTGCGGCGGCCGTGGTTCGGCCATCGATGAAAACGGAGCTACGGAGCACTAGGGGAGGAGATGGTGAGTGCATCTTGCTCCTATGGTTGCGCTGAGCGCGCTGACGAGCTCGGACGCGAGCGACTGCAGCTGTGGCCGCGGCGGTGCCATGGCCGACGGTGATGAGCTTCGGGCTCGACGGATATGACGACTACAGCGGCCGTACAGGAAAAAGGAGAGGGGGAATTGGTTCAGGGGCTCACGGGATCACGCAGGGAAGGTCAGCGAGCTCGGGGAAGCACGGACGACGGCGAATCGCCGGCGGTGATCGGCATCACCCGAGGTGGATGACGAGCTCGAAGGCGTCACCACGGTGCTCCTGGGTTCGGGATCGTTCGCGTGGAGGAGTTGTGCGTTGTCACGGAGCTTTTGGACATGGGGAAGGGGCGAGAAGACCACGGTGCTCACGGTGGCAGCGAACGGCGGCGACGGACCCGTTCGGGCATGCTACAGAGAGAGAGCAGGGGAAGGGAGAGTGAGCTGCGAGAGAGGGAGAGGAGAGAGGGGCTTTGAGACGTCTCCAGGCGCGGGATTGGGTTGACGGGGAGTGTGACACGGCGAAGCAGGAGGTGGCGCGGTCGGCTGCGTGCGCTGGCTGCCAGTGGGCACAAGGTCGAAGACAACCTTGCCCCTGGTGGGCTGGGCCACTGCTAGGCCGTGGTGGGGCGCCAGGTAAGTCAGGTAAATCCTTTCATGTTTTCTTTTTCTATTTCTGACATTTGTTTTGTATCCAAAAGAAATGTTAAAACATTTCCATAAATGCTGAAAATAATTGTGGCATCTAGATATAATATTCCAGAGGCCCTCACCAATTCCCAACATTTTTGGAGCCATTAAAATATTTATATAATTTAAACAGCTCCAAATCAAATATTTATGCATTGATTCCAAAATCCAAATGAGTAGCAAAAATGTGCATCACCTATGGTTGTTGTTCCCAACATTAACCAAAGGGCATGAACATTTTTGAAAAGCATTTTGGGTTCATTGGAAATCCATTTTAAATTTGAACCTATTTGAATTGCTTTGGTGCTAGGGTTTGCAACTTCCCCATTTCAATTTCATTTGAAATATAACCATGATGCACAAGCAAGCCTAGGATCGTACCAGAACTAGGGATGTGACAGGTGGGCATCCACCACCGTCGGCTTCATGTTGAAGATTTTGAGCCACAGCCCGAAGTGGGGATGGATACGGAGGAAGGCCTCGCACACGACAATAAACGCCGAGATGTTGAGGAAGGAATTCGGGGACAGATCATGGAAATCTATCCCGTAATAGTACATCAGCCCATGGATGAAAGGGTGGAGTGGAAACCCTAGCCCGCGGAAGAAATGGGGGATGAATACTACCCTCTCTGTGGGCTCCGGCATGGGGATGACTTGTCCCATGGCTGGCAGACGATGGGCGGTCTCCTTCGCCAAATATCCGGCCGCCCGGAGCTTAGTAATGTCCTCCTCATTGATAGAGGAGAACATCGACTTGCCCTGACCACTGGATCCGGACATGGTTACTTAAGTGGAAAGGAGATGAGAACTTGGCCGCTGGATCTTGATATGGGGAAGGCGGAGACGGAGAGAGAGTATGAGGAGAGGAAGAGGGAATCCTTATCCCCTTATGAAGGTAGCAAATATTAAACGCCTCCTCACTCGCCTTAGGATTCGCCTGTTCCCTAGGGCTGTATAAATGGCATGGTTGAGTTACCCATGCCTGCATTGATGAGAATACCGCAATAAGGGGGCACGATCTCTGTTTCGACAAGATGTGCCGATAGCAACCGCGTGTTGAAGCGTGGAATGGCAGAAGAAAAACGGTTCGAAGTTACAACCGGATAGACGTAATGTCGTGTTGGAAAAAAACTGTCAATAGATTAGATTTGTGCAAATATTGTATTCTCTCTATGGTTGTGTATGATACTACCATTACATCCGAAGACTATCTTGGAGTTCAGAGAAATGGGAACCCGCCTTGCAATTCCGAAAACAATCTGCACGTCGGACTCCTCGTCATTGAAAGCCAGGTTCAAGGGCTATTGAGGTAGTCCTGGAATAAGGGGTCCTCGGGCATCCGACCTGTTATCCATGGGCCGGACTAATGGGTTGTGAAAACATGAAGGCCGAACACTGCACCGTGTCTGGATTGGACTCTACTTGGCGTGGAAGGCAAGCTTTGCGACCGAAGATTCTTTCTTATGTAACCGACTCCATGTAAACCCTAGATCCCCTCGGTGTCTATATAAAGCGAAGGAGATAGTCCGGAAAGGAGACCACATATACTCATTACCATACCCACATAGGCTAGACTTCTAGGGTTTAGCCATTACAATCTCGTGGTAGATCAACTCTTGTAATACTCATATTCATCAAGATCAATCAAGTAGGACGTAAGGTATTACCTCCATAGAGAGGGCCCGAACCTGGGTGAACGTCGTGTCCCCCGTCTCCTGTTGCCATTGATCCTAGACGCACAGTTCAGGACCCCCTACCCGAGATCTGCTGGTTTTGACACCGACAAATACCCTACATCCTGCTTGATTGATCTTGATGAATATGAGTGTTACAAGAGTTGATCTACCACGAGATCATAATGGCCAAACCCTAGAAGCCTAGCCTGTATGACTATGGTAATGAGTATATCTTTTCCGGACTAACCCACGAGATCATAGTCGGTCGCCAAGCTTGCCTTCCACGCCAAGGAGAGTCCAATCCAGACACAGGTATAGTCTTCGGCCTTCATGTCTTCATAGCCCATCAGTCCGGCCCATGGACAACTAGCCGGACACCCGAGGACCCCTTAGTCCAGGACTCCCTCACTTTCCACGCCAAGGGGAGTCCTACCCGGACACGAGTATAGTCTTCGGTCTTCATATCTTCACAGCCCATCAGTCTGGCCCATAGATAACAGGCCGGACGCACGAGGACCCCTTAGTCCAGGACTCCCTCACCCATTCGATCAACCCTTTGATCACATTAGGAATATCTTTCTGACCATACATGCTAGTTCCGTCGAAAATCTATAAGGGTAGTACTGTCTACTCGGACGATCGCCCAAATCATTTCTTGAAGTCATCTTCAGGACTGCAAAAGGATGAAAACGACGGTCCTCTACCGATACACTTCGCCCTTATCCTAGGCTCCAAAGCGTCAGTTTCACAAACTTGGACTCAGAGATGGCATGTGCTGGTGTTCCCCCGGGATAATGAGTGGCATCTCGCCGGAGAGTCAGCCCACACACTAGCCTCGCCACTCGGGTTTCATGGCACGTCCATGTCAGGCCACTAGTCTATCTCCTCTGGGTTTTTCCTTGTAGTCAACATAAACAGATCAGTTGGGAAGCATGTCCACTCGGACAAATACCCCTTTCACGCAAAATCTAATGTTCAATATAAGAAGTACTATTGGAACGATTACTCCCTGGAGTGTCCAGCTTTTTTCTACAGTCGGCAGTTTCAAAGCCGAATTCATTCACCGTGCCGAGAGCATGAAGATTCAGCTGCTTGGCCATGTTCCAGGCTGAATTTATTCCATGCCGAGTGCACGAAGATCTGTCTGACTAACTCAGCTCCAGGCTAAGCATACTAACCATGTCAAGCGCCTGAAGATGCATCCGATTGACTCAATTTTAGACTAAAAGATATTTACCGTGTCGACTGCATGGAGGTTTACCAGGAGACTTAAACCCTCTGCTAGACTCATCTAGTCCGATAGAGGCTCGGGGACTACACCTAGTGGGTGCACTCAGCATGCCCCCATTGGAAGAGAACTCAGAAAGAAACATTTTTGCTCGATGCAAGACTAGCTCCAGACCACTCGACCTCACAGTCAGAGAAGAACAAGTTCGATCAGAACCAGCTAAGAATATTTTTAGTTCTCTCAGATCCCCGCCGACTGCCCGCAGTCGACGATGGTCCGGGGACTATACCCAGTGGGTGCACTTAGCATGCCCCCACTGGGGTAATCTCCACTCGGTACGGCCTGACCAGTCCGAGCAATGAACAACAAACAAACAAGTTCTAAAGACTCCCGTCGAACTACCAAAAAAATTCCTATAAGGTGAGTTTAACGCTCCTCCGTGGACCTGTTTTGAGCCTTCTTCTAGGACTCAAATCGTGAAACTCGCAAGGTTGGATCCAAGACCAACTCGTATTGATGTTCCCCTGGGACAAGAATGGCATCTCTCTGAGGGAACAGTCCATGCGTCAATCATGTTGCCCGGATTTAATAACACACCCATACTCTGATCATGAGTTAACCTCTTCCGAGAGATGAATGAATGCCACCAAGTTGCTCCTCGTGGGCACTTACCCCCGATCAGTCGGGAAGCGCAGTGCTGGAATCCATTGAGATTTTGTTCAAAACTTGTTTGTCTGAAAGCACGATGACGGGTACCGAGTATTTCCGTAATCACTCGGGCCAAATTGTGTCTTTCACAAACTCGTTCTGCAAAATTGCAGCCGATTCGGGGGCTAATGTTGGGGATACACATAACAGGTTGGCCCACAAAGGGTCGAAATATCATAAAGTATGGGGTCCACACAGCATCTGGGTCTAGATAAATTTCATGTAGGCATACTATCCACTCGGACAAGCAGCATACTATCCACTCGACCAAGCAACATACCATCCACTCGACCAAGCAGCATACCGTCCACTCGGATGACAGTTCATGTAACGCCCTCGATGCGGCTATATCTCCCACGTGTCAAAGCACGACTTAGAGGCATAACCGCATTGAAAGCATTGTCGCAAGTGAGGTAATCTTCACACAACCCATGTAATACATAAGGGAAATAGATACATAGTTGGCTTACACTCGCCACGTCACACAAATAGCATTAATAACATTACATTCATCCAAGTACACTCAAGGTCCCACTACAGAACCAAAAATAAAAGAAGTCTACCCCAAATGCTGCACAGATCCCCGATCGTCCCAACTGGGCGCCACTACTGATCACCTGGAACGGAACAACACTACGAGCAAGGTCTTCATCGAGCTCCTCCTAGAGCTCGGTTGCGTCATCTGCATGATATCATCGGCACCTGCAAACTGGTTTTGGAAGTAATCTGTGAGTCACGGGGACTCAGCAATCTCACACCCTTGCGATCAAGACTATTTAAGATTATGGGTAGGGTAAAAGGTATGAGGTAGAGCTGCAGCAAGCACTAGCATATATGGTGACTAACATACACAAATGAGAGCGAGAAGAGAAGGCAAAGCATGGTCGAGAAAGTATGATCAAGAAGTGATCCTAGAACAACCTACGTCAAGCATAACTCCAACACCGTGTTCACTTCCCGGACTCCGACGGAAAGAGACCATCACGGCTACAAACGCGGTTGATGCATTTTAATTAAGTTAAGTGTCAAGTTTTCTACAACCGGATATTAAAAAATTCCCATCTGCCCATAACCGCGGGCACGGCTTTCAAAAGTTCAAATCCCTGCAGGGGTGTCCCAACTTAGCCCATCACAAGCTCTCATGGTCAACAAAGGATATTCCTTCTCCCAAGACATCCTAGACAATGGTAAAACAAATCCAGCAAGACCGCCCAATGCGCCGACATCCCGATAGGAGCTGCACATATCTCATTCTCAGGGCACACCGGATAAGCAATCCGTACAACTAAAACTAGCCCTCGAGTTTCCCCGAGGTGGCGCTGCAAGGGGCTCTAGTTTGGACCAATACTTAGACAAGCATTGGCCTAGGGGGGTTAAAATAAAGATGACCCTCGGGATACGTGACTCCCAAGGGAAAAGGCTAGGTGGCGAATGGTAAAACCAAGGTTGGGCCTTGCTGGAGGAGTTTTATTCAAAGCAAACTGTCAAGGGGTTCCCATTATAACCCAACCGGGTAAGGAACGCAAAATCCGGGAACATAACACCGATATGACGGAAACTAAGGCGGCAAGAGTGGAACAAAGCACCAGGCATAAGGCCAAGCCTTCCACCCTTTACTAAGTATATAGATGCATTAATATAAATAAGAGATATTGTGATATCCCAACAAAATATCCATGTTCCAACAAGGAACAAGCTCCAATCTTCACCTGCAACTAACCACACTATAAGAGGGGCTGAGCAAAGCGGTAACATAGCCAAACAATGGTTCGCTAGGAAAAGGTGGATTAGAGCCTTGGCTTAGCAATATGGGAGCCATGATAAGCAAGTGGTAGGTGTCGCAGCATAGGCATAGCAAAAGAGCGAGCAACTAGCAAGCAAAGATAGAAGTGATTTAGAGGGTATGGACATCTTGCCTGAGATCCCGCAAGGAAGAAGAATGAGTCCATGAAGAAGACAAACGGACGAAGTCGATTGAATCCTCACAACGCGATGTTACCGGATTACCGAGAAAAAGTACACCGGAAAGAAAGCAAACAACATAGTAAACGACCACGACATGAACATGGCATGATGCACAATCAAGTATGATGCATGCCCAGTTTAATGAAGCATGGCATGGCAAAGTGCACAAACAATCCTACAAATTAAGTGGAGCACAATATGCAACTCCGTTGCATATTGACGAAACACCACGTGACTTATTTAGTTCGATTCTTGTTTATGTACCCAACAATATTAAAAGTTGTTAAACATGGCAAGACGGTGAAGCAAAAGAAAACTACCTATCTAGCCAAGTTTAAATGAGGCCGGAAATAACAAACAACAAATCCAGAAACTCCTCATGTGTATATATTAGGTTTGGTCCTGTTCTTCCCTAAACCATATTTAATAGTTGTGAAACATGCAAAGTAAAGCCACCATGTTAAACTAGGCATTTTTCTATCCGATTTACATATAAATATTATTTAAAACCGAGCTATGGTTAATTAGTTACGAAATAAATCATTTTAACATGGCCTAGGGGCAAATTTAGCCAAACAACATTTTAAACATTTTAACATGGCAAGAAAGTGGCATATTATTAATCTACACATAATTTTAAGCTAGTTTCATATATAAAACATTTCAATCCGACGCACGGTTGTGGAATTATTAAATGCATGATCAACAAGGGCTTTTTTGTAAAACAGTAAACCTCTGGATAAATAGACAAATTCGCAGCAGCGGAAAAAAACTACGGGCCGAATCTGGTGCACTTCTGGGCTGAACAAAGAGGAAGGGCTGAGGGAGCTGCTCACAGCGGGGCTTGGGCCGGTCGGTGGTGAGGTGAGGCCGGAAGGGGGCGATGGGCCTGGGGTGGCTGTGACCCAGCCAGATCGTTCAACGGGCGAGGGGTCGGGCGAGCTGCTCTGCTCGTTCTGAAGACAGAAGCGGCAGAACACCCATGGCGATGTAGAGGACGACGACAGGAGTTCCGGCGACGGGGTCGGCGCAAAACGGCGGGAACAGGCGGATCGAGGTGCGTGACGACGTTCTCCGGCGAGGTGGCGCTCCGGTGGACGTGCTCGCGAGGGCGAGGTGGATGCAGGTGAGCGAGGCAGGGGAAGTTGGGTCCTCGCACTCTTCCATGCTGGCTCGGATCGAGGCCGCAGTCAACACGAGGGAGGGACGCAGGCTCCAGGTCGCGACGCTCATCTCCCTCGAAAGGAAGGCGCAGCAGCGGATCCGGTCAACTGGCATGATGACGCACGGGACTCCGGCGATGAGACCTGCGGCGTTTCAGGGAAGGGAAGCGGCAGAACTCCGGCGCGGCGTGGAGCTCGACGAACGGGGTCGAGACGGAGGAGGGACATCGTGGTGTGGGAATGAAAGGCAGGGCACGGATCTCCGGTGGTGGAGCTCGACGCGGAGGCCGGCGGTGACTTGACTCCGGTGACGCGGGGCTGAGGTACTTGGCGCGGTGGCGCGATTTGGTCGAAGCCGATCATGGGGTCTCGTTCCTGGCATCTTGCGGGAGCTCCTGTTGAAGAAGAAAAACAGAGAGGGATGAGAGAGATCGAGAGGAACGACGAAGCACCGGGAAGGAGAAGAAGAAGGGAGGCGGCGGTGCTCATCTCAGGTGAAGCTCGTCGCCGGTGACGCGAGGTGTAGGAGGTTGGTGAGCTCTGCTGGTCCTCGGGGAGAACACGCGGAGGCGCGGGAGCCTCGGGTGCTGCTTCGGTGCCGCGCTGCTGCTTGGGTGGGGCAAGGCGGCGGCTGGATGGATGAATCGGTTGGTTGGATGGAGAACGAGAAAGGATGCGGGATTGGCCAGATGGGGAATTCAAGGGAGAGGAGGTGGGTGGACCAAGGAGGATCCCGATGAGAGAGAGTGGTGGCGGCCGAAAGGGAAAGATGGGACAAGTGCCCTAGGTTTTAGGGTTTTATCCAAATAGCACTAGGAGTGAACTATATATACATCACGGATTAGGTTAGGGGCTACCTCGTCCCTCCGATCGTAATCGAACGGTCGCGAATAAATAGGTTAGGGGGCCCAATTAACAAAACGGAGACATTTTGTAGATGTTTGGGGATGATCCGCTCACAACGGTGACGACTGCCCGGGTCTGGTCCGGGACAACTTTCGGACGCGCGCGCGAGGAGGGCCACGGGCTGATGAGAGAGGTTAGGTAGGGCCTGACGGTGAGTGGTAGTGGGCTGTGCAGAAGGCCTTAGGCTGAGAGAAGAGAAAAGAGAGAGGCCCGGCGACTGTTTCCAGAGACCGAAAACGTCCGACGTTAGACCGACTATAATGTCGCTATAGTTATCCGTTGGGGCGTCAAACGGACTCCGAATGCGATGAAACTTGGCAGGCGTCCTACCAACATCATAACAACACCGCTTGCCAAATTTCAACCCATTCCGAGAATATTTTCCGGCCACTTATAAAATATTATTTTGGACATGTCGCGGGCGCGTGCAAGTGTGTCTGGGCTCAAAACGGACAACGAACGGAACTAGGGGAACCCAGACGGATGCAAGTTTTGAAAACACGATGATGGAATGCGGATGATGACATGGAAAGATGCAACACACAAGCAAATGACCAGGCAAAACAGTGAATAACTGGAGGACACCTGGCACATCGGTCTCGGGGCATTACAACACTCCACCACTACGAGAGGATCTCGTCCCGACATCTAGAATGGCACCGGAGGGACAACGGAAGAGAAAGAGAAGAGGTAAAAATAAGTTGCTTCTTGGACCAAAGAGTGAAACCACGAACCTTGAGAGGTTGAAAAAATTTGAAATAAAGAATACAACGAAGATGAACAGTGTTGAAAACACTCCATTAGAAAAGAGGAACAAGAAAGAACAAATTCGAGCAACACTCTGGTTGAGAAGTTATGCAAGACTTGATAAGATGAAAAGAACTTGAGCAGATGACATAACACTCCGGTTAAATGGATAAGCATGAAAAAAAACATGATCTTTGACAAAACGAGATGATGGGCGAAAAGAACAACATCACAATGCCTCCGGAACGAAAGAATAGAAGATAGGTAATTGAAATAGGAGAATGGAGAAGAACATGCCAACTTCTACCACAAAAGAGCTTGAAAAGGCATCCTTAGGAGAAGGGTCCAACGGAATTGTTGGAAAAACCAACAACGAAAAGAGTAAGCTTGTTGTGGGCTTATGAAGAACATTTCAAAATTATGAGGTGAAATTCTGCCACTAACGGAAAACAAGATTGGATTGATATGAACAAGGAGACGAGAAAATATTTGAGCGGGAGGATAAATGAAGAACTTGGATCATTTATAAGCACCATAGATAGCAACACTCCTTAGGGAAGGCTTAAGGTGTAATATAACCCAAGATAACTCCAATGACGAGATTGATGGATTTAAAATATCTCATACTTGACACCTTGTGAAACATGAAACACGAAGAGAAATTGTCAGTTGTGACATAACACCACCTCAAAATATAAGGTAAAAAGAATTTCACTTCAGAATGCAAGATAAGAATACTTGAGCTCCTATGAAAACAATCTTGATGAGCACTTCAAGAAGGAATTAAATCCTTGATGAACCATCATGTAGAGCCTCCATGAACAACTCCGGTAAACAAAAGAATGATCAAAGGGTAATGAAGGATGAAAATGACTCCGAGAGAAGCCTAGCAATGATTAAATGAAGCTTTGCGATGAGATAAAGTGGAAACTTGGAACTCCGGAAAAGAAAGATGAATCAGTTGAAACCGAGAATTTGAAGAACCTCGGAATAAGGAATATAATTTACTCGATGAAACAAGAATAAGAATTACATTATGTGTATCCCTCACCAATTAAATTGATGACAAGCAGTGGATTTGGCGTACAACTTATTCCTGTAGAAAAGATTAAGAGAGATATCAATCAAACTTGAGAAGGTCTTCACAGAACCACTGGTAGGATGAAACAACAAAAGAATTAATATGATAACCCTGGAAGAGAATATTGAATGAACCACCGTAAGAATTGAAAATGAAAGAAGTAAAGGGATGAATCATCGGTAAGAATTTGAGAGCGAATGAAGATGCTTGAGATAACTTAGATGCAAGTGGACGAAGAGATCCCGAACTGATTAGAGAAAAACTTGAATGATGCACCGGTAAGATTAGGATAACGAAAGCTGAAAGTTGGAAATGAATAAGTCTTTTGAAATAATTGGCTTCGGAGGATCAAACTGACAAGACTCCTGAATTGCTCTGGATGGGTGAACATAATTCTCACATTCGAAAACAATTATGAGAGGATGGCACGAAGCTAGAGCCATGAATCTTGAAGAGAATGGAGCAAGATAGAGAGGAAAATCTTCTTCGGTCTTCAAAAGTTGGAAAAGACGATGAGAAACACCACCATGAATTGTTGAGATACTCCGGGATGAAGAATGGAAAGGTTGAGCCAATGGTGATAAGAATTTGAAATATATTGGAGAAAGGCATTTGACTAATGAAAATTCATTCTTATGTCAAACTTGGAAAAGAATTTGAGAATAGCTCCGGGAAAATTAGAAGAGTCGGGTAAGATCCTGGGAAAAGACCTATGGGTTAGGGCCCACTCAATAGAAACACCATAAAACGATTTAAAAGAGAGAATCTACTGGTTGAATTAAATGGCTAGAATGAGATAACAACCTCGAGATATCTTCAGCACTCCGGAACAATTAAATAGCAAGCGGGGAATTATTAAGAGGTGCACCGGCATAAGAAAAACATCTGAACCGAGGAAAAGATATGATCGACCAAGCTTGAATTGAATCCACCGGAGAAGAAAAATGAGTGAAGAGTGACGAACTTGACGCTCCGTTAGAATCTTCATGAGAATCACCGGGTAAGAACATGAAGGAAAAGGATGGAGAGACTTCACATCAATAAAATGGATACTTGATTAAGAAATCTTAGTCCTCGAAGAAAAAGGGTGGGAGGGTGGGAAAAACAAAGGAAACTTGGGACGAATGAAACAAACACCGTTGAGAAGAACTGATAATTGATCTTGCTGATGTTGAAATGATAGGATCATCTTGAAGAGAATCACACCATTTGGAAAGGGTTGACATGACAATCTCGATTATTAGGACGGATTAGTATGCACATCGGAGTATGAGAACACTGTTTAGGAAAGGTATGGAATCAACACTTGACTTTGAAGCAACTCGAATACCACAACTCAAAACAAAACAAAGGATTGGCTTGCAGAATAAGCCGAAACAAACATACACTACAAAAAAAAGACACATCCGTGACATTTTGGGCCGAACGAAATTTTTTCTGTCAAACATATGACACTTCTATGACGATAATTGTGACTAAACCCGGTATCATCATAGATGTGGTGGGCTCTTACTTCTATGAAAAAAAATCATGACAGAAAATGGGCTTTTCGTCCTGGGCGGGCCGGAGACGCAGCTGCATGACATTCATTGGGCCGTCCATGACGGAAAAAACTGTGGTAGAAGCGAGGGCGAGGAAAATTTGGCGAGTTCCCGGTTATGGTGGGAGGTCAGGGGCCGAGCGATGCACGTTTCTCTCGTACACGTACACACGTGTGTGCGAGGCATTGGCTCTAACCGAACCTGAGCGAGGCGTTGGGCTCTAACTGAACCCGAGCGATTGCACTGCAGGCTACACGTTACTGAACCCGAGCGATCGATCGATGGCTGTTAACTGAACCCGATCGAGCGATTCCTTGGCTACTGCTGCTAACAGAAGCCGATCGATGGGATGAACAGTGAGCGTTGCAGGGGGGTTGGATGAACAGTGAGCGGTGGCGTTGCCTCTGGATGAACAGGACCACGTGGTGTGGAGGGCAGGATGAACAGTAGACGGTGGAGGGGTGCCCGTGGAGGGGTGGTTGAACAGGACCCCATGGTGTGGAGGGCTGGATGAACAATAGACGGTGGAGGGGTGGTTGAACAGTAGCCGGTGGAGTAGCGTGCGGTGGAGGCTGGATGAACAGGAGCCGTGGAGGCTGGAGGAGGTCAACAGTGGATGAACAGTAGCTCGTGGAGTCTGGAGGGGGTCGACGGTGGAGATGAAGAGTATCCCGTGAAGTCCCGTTTTGCGGTACGCCACACCCCTCCCGATGAACAGGACCCCCGTTTCGACCGTAGCGCTCCAACACAAGTCTGTTTCCTCCGTTTTGCGGTACGCCACACCCCTCCCGATCAGCAGGACCCCCGTTTCGACTGTAGGAGGTCCGTTTCCTCCATTTTGTGGTACGCCACACCCCTCCCGATCAACAGGACTCCCGTTTCGACCGTAGGAGGTCTGTTTCCTCCGTTTTGCGGTACGCCAACCCCTCCCGATCAACAGGACCCCCGTTTCGACCGTAGGAGGTCCGTTTCCTCTGTTGTGCGGTACGCCAGGCCTCGTTTGCATCGCCTCTTCCATCCAAGCCCTGCCGATGAACACGACCACGCATTCCGTTCCGACCCATGAACACGACGACGATGTTGTTTCTACGTTCCGACCCAGCCATGTACACGAGCCCTCGCCGTACGTATGCGCGAGTAGGCGTTCGAGACCCTGCCTGTATGTACACATACGTGGCCGTATTTTCTTTCTTGCACCCTAGCCGCTGTACGTACGTGTACATGCTACGTGCGCGCCTCTACTACGACACGTGCGTGCCTCTACATCGACCAGTATGTACGTACATGTTCGCGACCAGAATGACAACGCTACGTACGCTTCGACCAGGTGGGTCCCGACTGTCAGGCACTTCCTTTCCTACAAAGATGTAGCTGGTGGGTCCCAGTAGTCAGGGGCCGAATCGTTTTTTTGCCCAGACGTACTTCCTTGCGTGCGAAGATGTAGCTGGTAGGTCCAAGCAGTCGGGGGGCCGGTGGGTCCCAACAGTCAGGGGGCGAATCGTTTTGGTTTTCTTTTTTTCCCGAACGCACTTCCTTGCATGCGAAGATGTAGCTGGTGGGTCCCAGTAGTCAGGGGGGCGAGTCGTTTTTTTTGTCCGGACGCACTTCCATGCATGCGAAGGTGTAGCTGGTGGGTCCCAACAGTCAGGGGGAAATGTTTTTTTCACAAAATATGATGGCCCATCCAGTGGGTCCCTGCTGTCAGGTGGAGGAACCATTATTTTCCGCGTAATAAGGAGGCACTTCCTTGCTGCCGCCGTGGACCCAGCTGTCAGCCTCTCCATGTACATTCCACGTCCGATGGAAGTCGTTCCTTGACCACGTTGACCACGCCGCGCCGAGAGCACTAGGGCGGTCGACGACGGCGAGGCCTAGGAAGGGGATGACGCGGAGCCGGTGAAGACGCGGCAGCGGATTCCCACGCGGAGGAGTATGAGGGTTCACTCGTTCGGCTGCGGTGTGAGGCTGTCGTCGCCGCAGAGCTTGGCCAGCGGTGGGGATAGTAGGGGGCAGTGAGGCCTCTGCGGCAGCATAGCCGGCCACGGGAGGCAGGAGCAGGCGGCACGACCGGTGCTGCTTTGGGCGGCTGGAGCAAGATGACCAGAGGTTGAAGAAGCACTACGGCCGTTGGATGGACATCGTACGGTCACTACAGCTAGAATCGTTTATATTGACTAAGTTGACAAAGCCCTTGGTACGTCAACTTAGTAGGCCCATAGGTCAGCATCCGAAATGGTGCGCCCCAGATGTCAGAGGGAGGAATCATTTTTTGGGCGGGTGAAGCTAGAATATCCGAGATTGAAGAAGAAGCACGGCATCCGTTGGATGGACATCCAACGGCCACTGCTGCTAGAACCGTGTGTTGACTATAAGTTGACAAAGCCTTGCATACGCGTCAACTCTGTTTTTTAGGGGGATGCGTCAACTTAGTAAGGCCAGAAGTGTGTGGCAGAGAACTTATAGCCCATTTGAGATTTGTAAGAATGTGTAGCCCATTTTTAAATTCTAATGGAATTTACTACAGCCCATTTACAGTTTGTTAAAAGTACAGCCCATTTCAACCAACCGTTCAAAACAGAATTCAATAAAATTTCCCACATTTTGATGGGATTCGAAATATTTTTATCCCGAAATTTCTAGTCAGATTAAATAAATTTATATTACGTAAAAATCCAACGAAACATTGCGCTCGCAACAATTAATGAAATTAAAATTTTCAATATCCAAAAATAATATTTTATAAAGTAATCACGTGTTTGGTGCATTTTTTATAGTTACTGCCCAGTTTTTATAATTACATCTCATTTATTATTTCTTAAAGCCCATTTTCTTGTTAAGCCAAATGCATCCCTCCTAGGAAAGATTTGCAGCCCAGCGGGACGGAGAATAACAACTTGACCTTGCCTGGGTATTCCTAAAAAAAGTATAGCTGGGCTAGCCATTTTGAGCTTGAAAAAAAATAATATTTGGGCTGGATATCTGGCCTGGGCTAGAAGGGCCATAGCCCGCCCAGTTAATACCTGCAGCGGTGTTTTCGTTGTTGTTCAGAGGAGAAAAATTAATATCTGGGTTAAACATCGAAAAACTCTACAGTGCTCACACCTCAAAAACACAAATACTGCTCGAGCTGCTAGGTCCCAGCTGTCGGCCGCTTCTTGTGCAATTCTCTTGTTTATTGACTACTACATAGGTTGACAATGGTGCGGGACTGTGATGTCAGGAAACCAGGGGGAAGCAAAAGAAATTACTCCAGCGAGCGCTTCCACCTCTGCCTCGTTGTCTCCCATGGAAACCCCTTTCCTCCCTTTTTTTTGCTCGGGCAAGGACCAATGCATGCAGCACGTCCATGCGGTTATTAGGCAAGAAATAAAAGTGCTTTGCATGCTATGAATGACGATGGCCTGCATGGGTAGCTAATAAGGCATCCTCTTAATTGTTGTGATTAAATGTTGTGTTTAGAAGAGAGAAATATTCTTCTTTTCCACCAATCTGCTTGCGCCTAGGTCGTGATGCACCTTCTAATACGACTTATTGACCTAGACGGAGGGAGTATAGTTTTATACATATACATATACATATATATATATATATATAATAAGGATGCACTTGCATACGTGAGGCTATGGACCTGGTGGGTCCCCATTGTCGTCCTCTCCAAGTAAAGTCATCTCCTCGCCCGCGCGCGCTTTTCGCCCGAAATAGTCAGCGCCGCCCGCCCCGCTTCCCGGTGCAGGCGATTGCTCTGCCTTCAAACGACACAAGTGCCGTCCGTCCGTGCATCTGCCGCCCACATTAATGGTACGCGGTTGCCGAGGCAGCTACTCCGGCGCCACACGTTCGTCCCTCCGCCCGCCCACCATTGCTATATAAACTATTGCGCCGGCCATAGCCGCAATCATCCGCATCCGTTCCCTTTCTCCTGTCCACACCACTACTGCCCACCATGGCTTCCTCGCGCTCCAGCGCCTTCGGGGCGGGCGGACGACGGACCACAAGGAGATGGCAGCCATTGCTGCTGACCGGCTGGCCGGCAAGCAGCCAGAGGATGACAACGTCCCAATGGAGAACATGGTAGTCGACGATCCGGCGCCAACCCCCTCCTCCGCGCCATCCTCGCCAGTGCATTGCACCAGGACCATCGGCGAGGCACATGCCCAATATATGGACAGTGTGAGGCAGATGCGTCAGGAGCAGTTTCAGGAGGCGCAGGCCGACGCCGCCTACAACCACCATCTCCTCTAGGAGCACCTGCAGGCGGAGGAGCAGATCGTCGCGGAGCGGGCGGAGCAGGAGGCGCTGCTCGACTCGTACCGCTCCACCCGCAAGGGCCGCCTCAAGCGCTGGCGGTACCGCATGCGGGTGGCGGAGGCTGCGTCCGCCTACAAAGAGGCTAGCAGAGAGGGCGATGAAGCGGGCGAGGCGCTGTTTGGGGAGACCGAGGACAAGGCAGAGGACAATCCCGGCTCCGACAAGTCCCCGCTCCGCTGGCGTCGACGAGGCCCTGCTCCGCCGAGGCCTCGCGGCGCCAACAACGAGCTAGAGGACACCGCCGGCTCAGCCGAGGCCCCACCCTACCGGCAACGCTGGGGCGGATTTCCACCGCTCCACTGAGGCGCCGCCCATCGGCAACGCGACAGAGGATATTGCCAGCTCCGCCGAGGCCCCGCCCCGCTGCCAACAAGGTCGCGCCACATAGAAAACGAGGAAGAGTAGAACACAGTAGGTCGCCGCCGCTCGGGTCCAAGTAAGGCCACCGCTGCTACCCTCCTGTTGAAGCCAAGCTAGGCGGGTTGACCATTGACGGCCAGTTAGCTTCTTGGTGGTGACGTGGAGTCGGGGAGTTCTGCTGGAGAATAACGCTGCTTCTACTTAACTACTGGAGCAGTTGGCTGATTGACATGTGGGCCCAACAGGCCACATGTCAGTTACACAACTGCACCTGCAATTAAGTCACTGAAGCTTCTGTTCGGCTCAGCGGGACACAGGTGGGTAGCTTCGGTTAATTAATTATACCTCCTTCGTCACCAAGCTTCCTCCTTCGTGGATCTCATTGGCACTCTTGATGTGGAAGAAAAGGCGAGAGCAAAGGACACACATGCTTGAGGAATTGAGGGAGGATCTAGTGCGAATATGGTACAGAAGAACTTCCAGCCCCACAAGTTCAAGAACAAGGGCAAGTTTGATGGTAAAGCAAAGTTTGATGGAAAGAACAAGGCTGTGCAACACACGAACTTCAAGAAGAAGAATGACAAGAAGAAAGGTGTTTCTCATGTGGTGATACTGATCATTGGGCTCCTAGTTGCCCTAATCGCTATGACAAGCTAGGCCGGTTAATTAATTATACATCCAGTGCACCCCTTTATACTTGAAATGTAATGAAATCCTGCATGTTTATATGAAATCCGATCGTGTATGAATGAATTTATTTCGATTAGTTCGAATTCCTGTATCACTGGCATTGGATGACCATGCAAAACAATATGTACTAGCATTATTCCCAGGGTGATCACCTCGTTTGCAGCAGTTTCACATGTACTCCCTCCGGTCCTTTTTAGTCTGCATACAAGTTTTGTCTGCAGTCAAAGTATCTCTACTTTGACCAATCTTATGCAAAAAAGTATGCACTTACACAATGTGCGAAGTAAAAAGGAACAGAAGGAGTACAAAGAGTTTGAGTAGCTTTTTAGCGTTTCTATACATTGCAATCAAACACACAGGCCTGGCAATCCATAGAGAACATTCAAAACAATCGATGATTATGCATCTCAGCGACTCACATGTCAGAGGCAATATTTAGGGGCTGTTTGGTTCTCGCCTATGTGAGCCCTGACAGTCGTTGGCTAGCCAATTTATTGGCGCAGGATTTGGCCGCCCCAGACTTGCCAACTTTTTGGCGTCGAGTTGAACTAGAAAAGCTGGAGTGGGCTGGGTGCACCAAAATATTGGTTCCCATCCAAACGGGAAGCCAGGCTTGGTCAATGACCAATATTTTGGTTTGGCAGCCAAGGGCTGCAATCCAAATAGCCCCTTACTTCACAACTAAAGAATAAACAAAAAATTGATCAACGCTACTCACAGCAAAGGGCGTCCCATTAGAAAATATCAAACGCATGTCTTGCTAAAATCAATGAGGAAAATTTGACAAGGTTCTCCCATTCCAAAATATCAAATACCTGCGATTGTGGAATGGACAGGGTTTTTCATCAGTTCGGACACTGACATGGCACCTCGTGCTAAATAAACCAGCTTTTCTTTTTGTGCAGTTCCACCAAAATCAACCAAATTCGCGTGTAGCTTGTATGATTTCGCCCTTATATGTTGCAACGCCTTGAACTTATCGTCACCTCCTTTCTTGTGGTGGAAATGAATGATTCAATGTATTCATGAACATTTTGTGCAGTTCGCATTGAAATCAAGCTGAGCACCCCTGTTTGCACAAATACAAAAAAGTGATTAGTATAGAGAAAACTGTACTATGAATTGACAGTTTCAACAGGTACATACATGGTCCATGTAGAGCACACTTTTAGAAAAATGGAACTCACCAGAAAGAATCCTAGAACAACAGCAAAAAATGGAGATTTTGTCAGTCCTTCTGAGCTGAAGTTAGTTTGGTCTTGTGGGGAGTAATGTAACCATCCTTCAACTGCTCCTTCCGATGATAAGATAGACAGGGCTTCTTCATCCTGGCATAATCGGAACTAGTCACTTCACGTACTCCATATTCTTCTTCAGAGGAAGATGATCATGTTGTGCAACGACAAGAGGACTACTAAATGCTAGCATCACTGTTTGCTCGAAAAAAAAGGAAAGGAAATATTTAAAACAACACAGATGAAGCACTTCTCAAAGACAATACCACTTTTTCATGACAGTATCTAAACATTAGCACAACACCAATAGAGATGACAAAGCTCAATCATATGGATGAAATCAGTGGGCGAGTACCAACCTTTGTCAGGAGGCTTATTGTGTAGAGCATACAAATGAAGCATCTACGGTGGTGGCCAAGCTTACTATATACTCCGCGATTAGTTTAATATTCCCAACATCTTCTTGTGCAGTTCCACTAAAATATGTGGTATCTTCAAAGAAGATCCCTGTTTGCACAAGTAGAGATAATTACATATTACATTAAGAGTGGCATCAAATCAGTGGCAAAACAATTGCTCGTTCCAGCCATAGCAATAAATTAAGATGCAAAACTATATCATTACTTGTGCCATCATAGTTCCAGTGCTTCATTACAGCACCAGGAGTTGATTTTTGTTTTTCTTCCCCTTGTTCTTCCCCTTCATCACTTGGTTCAATAACAAACAAGCTTCGCCTTCGATGTAAGATTTGGCATGTCAATTAGGGAGCACAAGTATAGTACTAAACTTAATTTTTTGATGGAAGTGGCAAATACAGGCCAGCAGTTATGAAATATCCTTATCTTACCTCAATGGGATATTACGGTGCACATACAGATTGGAAGTCTTGTCTCCATTTGTGCAGTTCACTAAAATCAAGCAACATTATCATACAAGTAGCACAACATATGAATGCACACTGCAGAGTCATGTGAAAGAAGGCTAGTACTGACCTCTCATGATGCGGAATTCAAACAACTCACAAGAAGAAGATCTGAATGAAATTCGCCTTAACAGATAGGAAGTAAGATCTCCTCTTGTGCAGTTCCACTAAGATCAAGCAATCAAGCAACATTGCCGGTGTGACATTTTGGTTGAACTGCACAAAACACTCTTAAAACAAAAGTGTTTTGTGCAGTGCGACAAAAGGTCACAATGGCAACGAGGTGAAGCAGATAATCCTGTTTACACAAAGGTGCAAAGGAAACAATTAGTGGTCAATAACGGTGGATGACATAGAAGCCAACAATAAGAAGCATCTACCTTATCTAAATGGGAAAGTAAGCAAGACACACAAGTAGAAAAAGGGTCAAATGTGAAGCACATTAGTGCCGGTTTGATTTTCGCCCGGTACTAATGGTACCATTAGTGCCGGTTCGAACGGATTTGCATTAATGCCAGTTCGTGTTGAACCTTTAGTACCGGTTCGTGCCACGAACCGGTACTAAAGGGGTGGTGGCAGGCTGGCGTCAGACCGGGGCCCCACGAGCCTCTTTAGTCCCGGTTTGTGGCACAAACCGGTTCATGCGATGAAACGGCACTAAAGGGGTCTAAGCTAGAGTTCCGGTTGCAAACATAAACCGGGACTATAGGGCAATTTTCAAACTTGAAAAAATCATAACTAAATCATCCTAATTCAGAAAAATACATATAATATATCAAAATTTGCAGAACAAAAAGATTGATCCGCTGAAATCATAAATATATAACCAGTTTTCTGTTTCGACAATTTTTTAAAACCATAAAATTCCAAAGGGAAAATAGAGTTTTTGGGCGTTTTAGACGTTTTTAGACGTTTTTAGCGTTTAGTGCTAGGGTTTAGATCTCAGAGTTTAGGGTTAGGTTTTATGGTTTAAACCCTTAGTTTTTTCTGTTTAGCATAGAGTTTCTGACGTTTTAAGTTCTGGGTTTAGGGTTTAGAACAATTTTTGAAATGACAAAATTGTAAAAGGAAAAAAGATATGCTCTAATTTATGTTTTTTTTGAATTTTGGTTAAATCTTGTCAAACCGGTCAAACAACTGATTCAAGAAATATAGACTGTTACTAAATAATTACGCAATACTATTAGTGTTACTAAATAAGTATCTCCGTTTTTTTTGAATTTTGGCCAAATCTGGTCAAACTATGGTTAAACTACTTATTCAAGAAATATTAGTGTTAATACATAATTACTATTTTTTAGAATAATAGTTTCAAACTCAAACGGTGAAACGTGTGACTTCATGCTCAAGCTAAACTACTGAGGGTTAATAGGATTGACAACTTACAACAAGTGCAGACTTGGAATGTAGGGGGAATAGAACTCTGAAGTTAAGCGTGCCCAGGCTAGGGGAGTGAGAGGATGGGTGACCGGTCGGGAAGTCAGGCGATTTGGAATGAGTGATCCACACTTGAGCAGTTAAGCGACGTGATTAGAGACTAAATCATCAAATAATTCAAAAAAAAATAAAAATCGAAAAAAAATCACTTTTTTCCAAAATTTTCAAAAAAAAAAATTCAAAAACAAAAAACCTTTAGTACCGGTTGGTAACACCAACCGGTACTAAAGGTCCCCCATACCAGGGCGCGAGCTCATGCCACGTGGTGGCACTTTAGCGCCGGTTCGTGCCGAACCGGTACTAAAGGGGGGGGCCTATAGTGCCCACCCCCTAGTGCCGGTTATGGAACCGGTACTAAAGGCCCTTACGAACCGGCGCTAAAGCTCCATTTTCTACTAGTGACAGTAGCATTTCTCAAACGGTGGCATTGATTAATATTAACATAGAGATTATATTAACAATAAAATTCATTAAACATGTAATTTGCTTTTAACTGTGGCATTGCATCAATTTTGCAGCGGCATTATTAGAGGGTGTTTGTTTACAGGGACATTTTGGTGTAGGGACTAAAAAAACTCCGTGTCAGTCCGTGTTGGTCCTAGTTTTGTTATCACACGCCTTTCCCTATGTGAGCGCAGCAAATCTAGTGCTGCTCAAACTCTACAGCCTTGTCCCTTCCTTTCCTTTTTGAACTAGTACTTTCGCCCCTTCCTTTCCTTTTTGAACCACGTCCTAGATTTATGCGATACAACTTTCTCCACTACTTTCCCCCATTCCTTTTCCTCTTTGAACCATGTCCTAGGTTAATGCTATACAACTTTCCCCCTTCATTTCCTCTTTGAACCACGTCCAAGATTCATGCTATATACAACTTTTCCCATTCCTTTCCTCTTTGAACCACGTCCTAGATTCATGGTATACATGCAGCTAGAGCAATGCATGTGGAGTAAGTAAATTATACCTTAAGGTTCTTGGGCCGTGGTT
Organism: Triticum monococcum; assembly: GCA_034509565.1. Lineage (NCBI taxonomy): Eukaryota > Viridiplantae > Streptophyta > Magnoliopsida > Poales > Poaceae > Triticum > Triticum monococcum. Next base: position 708,520,939 of record CM067847.1, read on the forward strand.
CGGCGGGCGACGGGATGATGGCGAAGAAGAAGGGGTCGGAGGCCCTACCGCGCCGCCGCTGGGTGGAAAGTGAACAGCTGCGCCGATAGTCCCTCGCCGACAGCGGCAGCATTAAGCCTACTTCCCTTCCCGGCGGACGGATCCTGCCGGCTCTTTGAGCAGCAGTGAGGGGAGAGAGAGGCCAACGAAGTCTTGTTTAGATCTGGAGAGGGCGAGAGAGTGTGAAGAGAGCAACTACAAGCGCTGAGGCTCTACCGGGAGAGGGCGAGAGAGTGTGAAGAGAGCAACTACAAGCGCTGAGGCTCCAGCGTGTATATATATACTGGAGAGAGAGTGTGAAGCGTGCAAACCCTAGAAAACATTTTGACCAGTCAAAGAATCCTCTTGGCAAAAATTATGCTCAAGTGTAGTTATCGAACCCGAGACCTCAAGTTTGATGAGCAAACAGGCTAACCAGCTACAGAACCCTCCCATTATGTTAAACGAGAGGGAAATAACCTTTTATACATTCTTGAATCCTTATTATAACATGCACACAAATTTTGGGCACTTGTATTCGACTTAAGTCAGTGTGCCACCGTATCTCATATACTTACTACTCCCTCCGTCTAGGTGTAATAAGTCACGTTAGAAGGTGCAATGGGACCAAGGTGTCTGCGTGTGCATGTGTGTGTGTGTGTCTGTGTGTGTGTGTGTGCGTGTGTGTTTAACACCATGTGTGTGTTAGAGAGAGCGACAGATCGACCTACTCCTACAGAGAGATGTTGTGTAGTGTACGATTTTAGCCGCGAGAGTCGGTGGATCCTCTCAATTCCGGGCGTGTCTGGTAGGGACATGCGGACAGCCGCCACGGCCGCTCGTGACCAGCCTGGCCCACCCAAAGCCCCTCCATCGCCCGCGCGCGCTTCCCGCCCGAAATGGTCAGCGCCGCTCCAAAGAATCGGTGCCGCATTCATGCCCGGGCATAGCGAACGCGACCTCTCACTGGCGCAAGAGTGATGGTTGCTTCGTCCGTCCAACTTACTGCTGGGTCTATGTGATTTGACGGCTCATTGGTCTTTATTACTGAGGTCATAGGACTGCTGGATGTCCCACGCTTTCGGCGAAAGGAGGTATACCTACTAGATTACAATTTTCTCCATTCTTACAGCGGAGGCGTGCAAGAGCAGTGAGAACACGCAGGCTCAGTGATCCGCATGTGGTTCATGGTGAAATCTCTACAAAGACTTATATTTAGGAATGGAGGAAGTACTAGTACAGTACGTACTGTAATTTATCAGCGAGATAAATTTGTACAATGCTATGAAGCTTCCAGCTTCTGTTACATGTATCTTGCGTCCAAGGTTGCCCATTGCAACATTTCATCAAATACAAAGGAGACTAACATGCATGCTATTGCATCTCAATGATTGACAGATCATAGCAAATATGTACTCCCTCCGTTCCAAAATAAGTTTCTCAACTTTGTGCAAACTTTGGTACAAAGTTGTACTACTACTAAAGTTGACACTTATTTTGGAACAGAGGCATCTAAAGAAAAAAACGATCCACGCAGTCCCTTGCCCTTGAACCGTGAACCCTGACCAGGCTTCAATTTGCTGGCAACGTTCGAGCTTCCTAATAAATGAAGTTTGCAACCTTTTGACCATCGGATCATTTTGTGCAGTTTCACCAAAATCGAGATGAGCATCCCTGTGGCAAAGAAATTGAACATGCATGATTAGAATAAGATTACTAGGACTAGTTGATGAGACATAAACTCATCACAAATACAGTACGTAGAAGCCAGTAGAGGTATGTGCGGCGCAAAGAAGTAGAGGAATATCCACATGGAGTGATGTGGGCAGCTGGAGCAGTGGTGCAAGCCGGCTGTAAAGGGAGTTGTACCTGAGGGACGTAGCTCAACCTTGAGGAGGGCGGCGGGAGCCGGCAACTGTCCACGTCACAGAAGTGAGCAAGGGACGAAGGCAACCTCACCGGCTTTGTGAGAGAGAACGGCGGGGACCCCTGATCGGGACGTGCCGACAGTGGTTTTTCGCCATCGGCGACGGCCATCGCATCTACACTAAGCATCCACCCCTTCCCCAAGCGGACCCCAGCAAGAGAGAGTGTGAAGAGAGGAACCCCAGCAAGCAACCGTGTAGGCTGGCCCGTCCTGACTATGTATATAGTGGAGCGGTTTCCTTTTCTCTCCATATGAACCTATCATATTGCGTACGTGCCACTGAAGAAAAAAACTTTATTTATAAATGACGCGACACGTACTACTCGTTCTCCTATAACCTTGCGCTTGGCATCTCCAAGATATTAACCTTGCGATTGGCTCTTCGCCTCTTCGGGAAGTCGAGCAATAATGGTAGTGCAGTATATATCATTCTGCCTATATGAGACCGAATGAATTGTTGCACGTCCACCACGTGGGCATGGGTCGAGGGGCGAGGGAGAGTGCTACATACGGAGCAAAATGAGTGAATCTACACTCTAAAATACGTCTATATACATCAGTGTTTGGAGTATGTACTAGTAGTTCATATTGAAATCTACTAAAGGACATATATATTCCAAACAATATGATAGTATAATCTCTATAACCAAGGTAGTAGGGACGAGGACTAAACGGATTGAGTAGTAAAAATTTCTCCTCGGGCTGCGAGCCACCGTGCGCGTGGGCGAGGGAGCGGGCATAAGGTGTGGTAAGCAAGCTTCACCTCATCCTGCGAGCCACCGCGCCCGTGGGCGGGGGAGACGGCGTATTAAGCAAGCTTCTCCTCGTTCTGCGAGTTGACAGGACACATCAAAAGTACTCGAGTGTATATAGACTTGCCTCTAAGGCAGGCCCCACATGGTTTGCCTCTTTTTTAACATAACACGTCAAGTCACAACTTGTTTGTTCACCCGTGGTAGATGATCCACCCTCCACCAAGTGGACAACCAGTACACGTGCCAAATTACCACGTGGGCTGCCTTTTTCATACAGAAATGAGCTCCACCTTGTACCCGCGCGGGTGTGGTTGGGAAAGATACGGGAGTACGTGCGCCGTGCATGCACCTCTTCTCTTCGTGCATGTCCCCCACCAACATGGGGTGTGTGTGAGAGATACAAACCACGTTCGTGAGTGTTTTTGTTTTTGGGGTGGGGGTGTGGTGGGGGTTGATTTCGTGAATTATTTGTGGGAATATGTGTCGATGACATCTCAAACAAAATTTTGCATGCAATGTGTGGAAAATGGAGGCCTATCCATATCATACACAGAGGGTCGGGCAATCCATGAGAAGAGAGGGAGTGGTCATAGCTATCGATAGAGTCAAAGAGAGGATCAAGTGGGTGGGTGTGAGATCGATGAAGAGAGCCATCGAAATTGTTTGCGTGTACAAGTCAAAGATATAGGGCGACTAGCCTACCGGAACGTTAGAGGGCACACGTCAAGTTTGTGTGTGGCAGGGAGACATGACTAGAGCGCTCTATGTATCGGTGTGTGGGGGGGGAGGGGTGGTGGGAGGGGTAGGCAGAGGCCTAACTATAGAGGTAGAACGACTCGTATATGTGTTTAGTAGGAGAGACCCAGCTATGTCTTGAGGGAGATAGGTCGACATCCATACATAACTGAAGGACGGGAAATATGATGGGACAGAGAGAGAGAGAGAGAGAGGAGGGAGAGAGGGAGGGAGAGGGAGGGAGAGGGGTAGAGTGCTGGATGGGTGATGGAGTTGCTTCTCGAAGATGGTGGGAGAGGCCTACTAGACAAACTAAGGGTGAAACTGCAATGTTATCAATAAGAGTGGGGATGTGTTTCTGTGTGTGCCTATGGGTGATAGATCTGTCGGGACGCATCCATGGATGATGAAGGGGAACCATGAGTTTGGTAAGCAAACCTAACTAGACCGGTAGATCAATTGTTGTTTGTCGGAGGAAGCGAGAGACACAACTAATGAGGTAGATCGATTGACGTGTGGGTAAAAACGAGTTATAAGGACCTAACTAGCTATATGTATAGCGAGAGATCGGTCGGTGTACGTCCATTTGTTAGAGGCAAATAAGGCCCAGCGAGACGGATAGACAGAGAGAATGGAGCTAGGAGGTGGTGCGAGAGGCCCAGCTACTAGCTAGATAGGGGGAGGAGTGTGCGGTTGTGAGAGTGATGAAAAGAGGGGTGAGAGTTTACACATGTGTCTGACCGTATGAGAGACACGAGGCAAGGACACATAAAGGAGGAGATTGAAGGTGTGTTTGTATGCTGTAGGCAGGCACCGCTGGAGAGGTTTATCGATCGGTGTGTGTCGGAAAGGAGTTGTGGAGACTCTGGGAGAACGACCTAAAGAAAAAAAATGATTGTTCTAGGTGGATAGAATGCTGAGGGAGGGGGAGGGCGAGGAGGGCATGTGCATGCATGAGAGAAAGTTAGTGGTAGCAACAAAGGTTAGAGGATTGTGTGGGTGTAAGAGACTAACAAAGATCATAATTTGATATGAAAGCGGATTCATATATTTGAATAGGAGATCATAGTGTTTTAAACATTGCATGCATGAATATAGCGGTGATACACATGTTGTGCACATGTTATACCATAATGTGATAATGCATGGCGTTTGCAACTCACATCTAAATGTCGAACAATCTAAACCATACTATACATCAAACAATCTCACATTTTATTTGAATTTGTGATGATGTGTGGCGTTCGTAGCTTACAACTAAATATCAAACAATCTAAAAAGTACTATATATCAAACATTCTCACATTTTATTTGAATTTGTGGTAATGTGTGGTGTTTGCAACTCACATCTAAATACTTGTAGGCGTAGGGGGCAGGGCGCCATACATAATGTGATAAACACATTATACATATGAGACATGGTTTAGATTATGAAGATCTAGCTAGAGCTAGAAATGTAATGTGATTTGAAATCAAAATAAAGTGGATTCAAAAAATCTAGTTCGAGTTCATATAGGAGTACACATAGTTCATATGTAACATGAGACTAATCATGTGGTGTGCTGTGAAGATAATACACAAACGATGGTTTAACTTGACAATAATGATGATTGTAGATCTTATTAAAACAGAGAAACGAATTCAAATGCTTTGACTTCACAACAATCATTACTGTAGATCTTATTCAAATAGAGAAACGAATTCAAATTTAGTTCCTATTGAAGCGGTAGTATATACGTTTGGAAAGCACTAAAACGTTCATTTGAGTAGTAGGTTGCATGCATTATACGCGTAGTGAAATATTTTAATTAAACATAACATGAATTCAAAGTTTTGAATGAAATTTGTAGGGCGCATTGATTTGGGATAGTACACGTTAGGCTTGTCCAGAAATTTCAACCCGCGCCTTGTTAGCCCGAAATATTTAAGATATATCTTTGTCTCGTTGTGCTCCGACAACTCCCTCCATCTCAACCCGCGCCTTGCTATTTCGAAATTACAACGCGCGCGAAAACTCCCACCTCCTGTGAAATCCAGACACGGGAAATGCCCTTGGTACCCCTGAACCGAAAGAACCGCCTCAAATCAGTGGGGGTACTTTCGTAACTTACCCCACATTTTGGACAAGCGTGTCTCTAAGCCATGGTTCCCCACTGCCATCCCATCCGCCCACCCATTCATACACCGTGGCCGCGAAAACCCGGGACGAAACCCCACACCCTGCTCCGTCCGTCACCCAGCCGGAGCCTCTTCCCCGACGATGTCGTCCACAGCAACACATCGACGTCCCTCATCCACCGTGCCGGATGAGGATCCATCGTCGATCTCGTCGTCCCGCCGGTTCAGCCACCCCGTCCTCCACCTCCAAGGAGCTGCCCCGACGTTCCCCTCATCTTTCGCACCACCTCCATTCCCACACCGCCGTCGTCACCTGCACCACCGGAAGAGCATCATCATCACCGTTTCCTCGGATGAAGTTGTGGCCTAATCAGCGCCACCAAAGTGGTTGTACACTAATCGCCGCATTTTCTTCTTGATTCGATCTCACGGTGCTGTCGGCGCTCGGTCCCGAGCCGACACGATGCGGCTCCATCCACGGCGGTGTCGCCGGCCACTTCCTCCATGTCATCGCTCCCTCGGCAACGACGTCCACATCTGTAGGACCTCCTGCTGCTTTAGCTCTCGCTCGCGCTGCTGCTCTACTCTTGCTCTCAGTCCCCTGCCTGGACTGCTCTTCCTATTGCTCTTGCTCGTGCTGCTGCTCTCGCTCTTGCTCTTGCTTGCGATGCTGCTCCGATTTAGCTACACTTCATTCGACTGAATCGACTTTTGGGTGAGTCGATTTTCAGGTGGTGGGGGGCTTGCCGAGGTGAAGGAAGAACCAGCCACAGCGGGGAGGGGGGATCGCCAGAGAGATAACCCACTATCTATCTTAGGGTTCAGGATGGGGGCGGTGGTCGCCGGCGGTAGCGGGGCGGTGGCGTGGGGATCGCCGGAGAAAAAGCTCGGCACGGGGTGGCCTAGAGGGATGGCCGGGACGGCGGCGGACCGGCGGTGGGGAGTGTTTTCGGGGCGGGTGGGGCGGCGCACCACCGGCCGCGGGCGGTGGGGGTCTGCTGTTTGGCCGGCTCAGGGGGGTGGAGGTTGAAGATGAACCGCAGGCCCTTGATTTTGTATCCAACGGCTGCAAAATCGACTGACCAGAGATGAAAAAGTCAGTCGACCGACATGTAGCCTCACCTTGCTAGTGCATTCAGTTTCGATAGCAAAATTCAGTTTCGACAGCAAAATTCAGTTTCGACAGTTAAGTTCAGTTTCGACAGTTAAGTTCAGAGATGAGCGGCTGATGTATTTTACATCTAGCACTTTGTGGTTATGTATTTGACGTCATGTATTGGAGATGCTATTAGAATTTCACTCAGGTTAACGTTGTTCGTTGTCTCTCTTGTCCTGCTTCAGCCTCGGCGTCGTACAACTCACCGGAGCTGCTCCAACGACGAAACCCTCCATCACAGCGGAGCAGTACCTCGGGCTCCATCTCCAGACGCCTAAGATCTTCTTCCCCTCCTCCGACAGCCAAGTCAGCCGGAGCATCCTCACTGGCCAACCCAATCACGCTGAGATCGACATGGCTTCGCCAAAGAGGTTCTACAGTTGTTGCATCTCTTTTTTACTCTACATGTTATATATATTGTCCACTGAGCACACAGATTTGTTCCTTTAGTGTCTCCTTGAAAGAAAAAACGTAGGAATTTTAATTTTCACTTGTCCTCCTTTTCAAATTCCTATTCATGAAGCACATGGCTAAGCGATAGTAGCATAATAGCATTATAACCGTACATTTTCTTGTGGTTTGACTTAATGTCACCATCCTTCTTTGCATCCTGTGATCTTCCAATTGTTGTGAATCAAACACCCAGATTGGCAAAAATCCTGTGTTTTTAAATTCTCTGTTTTGCACGTGCATTCCTATCCTATTCCTGTCTATTTCCTATCCCTGCATTGTTGGAATCCTCCAATTCAAACGAGCCCTTACGGAGTTACTTCTCTTACAGATAGTTGTCAAAGAAAACCTTGCGTGGTTTGTCCCGCCCTTATTGCGCCATCGTCCACCCCAGCTCAGCTGCTCCAACGACAGAAGGGTCCAGCACAGCAGGGATCCGGCCTCCAGACTGTCTTTCGCCGCCTCAGATCTTCTTCCATGCCGCTGGCAGCCATGAAAACTGCACTACCATCATCAACCAAGCAGATGACCTGGAGGACTACACGGGTCTGCAAGAGAGGTCTCACTCTCTCGTGTCTGCTTACGTTATGCATCGCTTAATATTACATGCTACTTTATCATCCTGTTCACCGATTAGACTCTGAGGCAGCTCCAAACTAATGGTCAAACTTGAGTTTTTAAATGGTTGTGGGGTACATATCGGGGCTGCTATCAATAGTGTCTATCTACTATCTGGTTAATCTCCGGTGTCTACTATGAGTTTCATGTTGGGTGGGAAACAAACAGTGAAGAAGCCATTATCTGTATTTTTTAACTGAAGCCATTATCTGCCTGCTATTATTGGTTTTGGGTCTATCCAGAGGTTGCTACCATCACTCTGGATTTCTGCATGCACGCCTTACATAATCTCACTATGTTTTATTCCTATGCATGACAGTTATTGTAAACAATGGAACTGAACATGTAGAGCAAAAGAGACGAGCCTTGCGTGGCAATAAACTTTCATGCAGACGTTGCTCCATGGTAGGCGCAAAGGCAGCCCCCTCCATGCATTTTGGATTGTAATCGAGAGGAAGATATATGTTCTGAGGGGGATTCAGAAGGAGAAGACAACTCCTATTTACCCCCTGAGGTCTTCTCTCTAACTTGGCATGCTGATGTTGGTTATATCATGCATATGGTGTCTTGCATTGCTTACTTTATACATCAAATATGTCATCTGCTTAGTTTAGACATCCTTTGTGCGAATGCCATCTGTTTAGTTTATTCATCGTTTATGTGAATTATGCAACGCCATCTTGTTTAGCCAGGCATCATATATGTGCATTTTGCAATGCCATCCTGCTTAGCCAGTCATCTTATATGTAAATTATATCAGGCTATCCTTTTTTGGTTACATATTACATTTGTCAAAAATGTTATTACATTCAACTGCTCTTCATGTGCATCAGCCATTTGACACGGTGATGGCAAATTCTGGAGTGAAAACAAGGTCTTCAGAGCAGACTATGCTATCTGGCGAAGCGCATATCTCGCTGGTTACGGATAGCTCCTCAGAGGAGGATTCAGAGACAGATGACCAGTCCTATCCCCCCCCCCCCGAGGTGTATGCTCTAACTTGGTAGGGTTATGTTGCTCATATCGTGTGTATGGTGTCTCGCATTGCTATATCATTTGTTTAGTTTAGACATGCTTTGTGTGAATGCCACTTGTCAAGTGTCTAATTACCATATATGTGAATTATGCATTGCCATCTTGTTGCAAGACATTATATATGTGAATTATACAATGATATCTTGTTGCAAAGGCATTATATATGTGAATTATGCAATGCCATGCTGTTTAGCCAATCATCATGTATGTGAATTATATCATGCTATCATTTTTTTTGTATTACATGTTCCATTTGTTGACAACGTTTGTATATTCAACTACTCTTCCTGTGCATCAGCCATTTGAAGCGGTGATGGAAGTATCTGGAGTGAAAACAAGGTATTCAGAGCAGACAATGCTACCTACTGAAGCAGACATCTTGCTGGTTACAGAGAGCTCCTGAGAGGAGGATTCAGAGACTTATGACCAGTCCTATTTTCCCCCTGAGGTCTATGCTCAAACTTGGCAGGGTTATATTACCCATGGCATGAATGTTGTCTTGCATGGCTTAGTTTTTACATCATATATGGATTGCCATCTGCTTACTTGCTTACTATATAAATCAGATATTTGAATTATATCATGCCATCATGTTTACGTAGTACATACACATCATCTATCTAAATTATGGCATGTCAACCCATTTAATAAAGACATCATATAGTCATATCATCTCATGATGTTTAGTGTTTACAGTCATCATATTTTGAATTATGGCATTCTATCCATGAATGTATGTGAATTATGGCATGCCAACCTATTTAATAAACACATTATATAGTTATGTCATGTCATCCTGTTTACATAGTCTTTCCATCTTTTTTAGTTAGCCATCATAATGTGAAATTATGTCATGCTATCCTGTTTAGATAGCCATCATATATGTGAAATTGTGTCATGCTATCTTGTTTGGTTAGACAACATAAATATGAATTATTTCATGCCCTCTTTTATTCCCCACTATCCATTGCACCTGTCTATCATACAATGTCTATACTTTCAATTACTTTTCTTGTTTATCAGCCATTTGAATTGGAGAGCGTGATGGCAGTCTCTAAGGGAGTAACAACACGGTCTTCAGAAAAGATAGTGCTACCAATCGATGCAGATAGAACCACAGTTGTACTTGCCCAATGACCAGATCCACTGCACATAACCCAGACTCTCGCAGATTGTACCCCTACCTAGTTGGACAGAGAACCAGCTACACGCCTTCTAACGCCAACCCCGGCAGATAGTAACCCAGTTCCAGTTGACACAGCACCGTCTCCACCACAGAGCACCCAAACATGAGTAGTTAGTAAGGGAACTGTAGTGCCCAAAGCACGAGGACCACCACTCCGATCCCAACTCAACGCTTAAAGGAGAAGAAGATTTGTTCTCAGGTCAGGTTCTGTAGCTATGGTTCATACTCCTTTGCTCTTGCATGACTGTATTTACTCATACCAACTATTTTCAAATTTGAAGGATGGAATTGAAACTCCAATGGCGCAACAGGTATGTTTTAAACTTGTTTCTTTAACTGGTTTGCTGTTGTAATTTGCTCTATGTTGATTTCAGTTTCAATTGAATAAACAGTTATGTTCTCGTGTCATGCACATTACAAGTGTTGTTATTGCTCTATAGTTACCCACACTTATATTCTGTCTATTCTGCTTTGTCTTGAACAAATATTATTTGAACTGTGTCTCTATCTTGATTTGGCAACAAAAACTAGAATGATATAGACCATAAAGTGACCATGGTACATAGATATATGTTTGTTTCATGTTGTTATCCTATCTACTTTACTACTGAACTCATTTACCAAAATGAGTTTCATATACAACATGGTAAACATGTGATGTGTCTACTTGTTTCTCTTTTAGAATGCAGACAAAATATTGGAGAACAGTACCGCGTTATCCAATGGTAAAGGAAGTAATGCAGATAAGGTTCAAGATAGTGAGACATCCCTGTTGGTCTCCAAGAAAGCTAATAAAAACTATCTTGACGACAGTGAGGGAACCCAAAAGTCCTGTCTTGATGTAGTGTTCGAGTTACTGGCCACTACTGCTGGCACAAACTCTTCGAACTCGATGCCTGAATCAGTACATCTTCTTGAGTCTCAACTTCAAGTTGAAAGACATCGATCAGATGTGCTGCGACAGGAAGCTGAAGGACTGAGGAAGTCCCTGCAGAATTCATATGCATATTTTATGGTGCAACAGTAAGCGCTGGAGGATTTAAGCGCCAAACAAGAGAAAGTTAATAATCTTGCTAAGAATCTTGCCAGCATTATGGGTACCCAGTATATTGTTTCTTGGGATCTTCTGAAGTAGTTTCAGTTCTGGATTTGTTTTGCTGCAACGTTTATTTGTGCTGGTCGCCAACTTTGACAACCAGTGTATATGATATGCTGCTTTGTTCCCTATATATATTTGCACTGGTGGCGAACTTTGATGCCCAGTGGATGTAATATGTGTAATAGCCGTGATATCCTAGCGTTAGTTGCTTGCGTATCTATTTCCTTGTTGTCTTGTTTATTTGTTTGCTTGTAGTCATTGCAGTTCTTTTTCCGCGGTTAGCTAGTGCCTGCAATAACCTATTTTTTAAAACTAGGCCACAATAACCATGGGTTAATATTTACTGTAGTGACACTAGGCCTCCTACTGGCCGTAGAAACAGTGGGCCTTCTACGGGCCATAGAAACAATGGGCCTTCTACGGGCCGTAGAAACAATGGGGCTTCTGTGGGCCATATTATCAATGGGCCTTATATGGGCCATATAATCGATTGGCCAAACATGAGCCAAATAGACTGCATTATGGCCGTAAACGGGCTAGAGTTGGAATCGTCCGTTCATGGGCCGACCATAATGGGCCATCGTTAATAGGCCGTATTTGATGATGTTATGAAATCGGCCCAATGTATTAACGGACCACAAACGGGCCGACTGTAACCACGGGCTGAATTTGGCCCACAAGCAGAAAATGAAAGTAATGGGCCGTAAGTAAACTTATGCTAGAAATGAGCCCAAGAATAAATGGGCTCTGAGAAGGCCGAAAGATAAGATGGGCTGGAAACGGCCCAACGGAATAACGGGCCGTTAATGGGTACAAAGTGATACACTATTCATTACGGGCCAGTTTCACCACGGGACGTTAATGGGTGTAAAGTGATACACTGTTCATTACGGGCCAGTTTCACCACGGGCCATTAGTAGGCCAAGAGTTACATAGGGCCTCATATGGGCTGAAAGACGTCATGGGCCATACATGGGCCAAAAGTGAGAACGGGCTGGAATCATATTGGATGGCCCAGATGACGTTACTGGGCCTAATTCGGATAGGGCGTAACGGGCCTTGGGTTAGCGGGCTGTAAATGGGCTATATTCGAACAAGCCCTTAACAAGATTTCCATGGGCCGGCCCGCCAGCTTTTGACTAAGTCAAATGGGCCGACCTTTTCAAAGGAATGGGCCTCTGTTGGGCCGTGCCACGTGTTGACGTATCATAGGCACCTATATGACCCATTGACGAGCTGACACGTGTTTCGCCCGGCCAATAAGAATTTTACACGTGGAAATTTCCCATTGGTTGGGGCTATTAACGGGTTATCGGATCGAAAACCCGACCCGATAGCTTAACGGTGTTCCGTTATAGTGGATGCCATGTGTCGGTCACCCTTGACGAAAGCACTTCTGTGACGCACGATTTATCGTCATGGAAGTGGACACTTCTGTGATGATAATTTTGGTAATGTCATGGAACACTTCTACGACAGCACAGGTATGGCTATCTTGATTCTATCATAAATTTGTCATGGATGTACATGCATGACAAAAAAAGCGACCTACTATGACAAACACGTATCATCACGGAAGTGTATTTTTTTTGTAGTGATATGATAGAGATTCCGTCCGAAGTTTTCGTGGTGGGGCCTACACGGGCTCGATCGTACAGCACCATCATGTACAAGGCAGTGCACATGACATACGAAGCGTCCCCGAGTCAGCATAGCCAAGGACTCTTTAAGACACAATGGGACCAGTGTAAAACCAACTGTGAATAGGTGGACCACTAGACGTCGAATCCCAATTTCATATCACACATCTGTCGGAAAGATATCCTAAAAGCTACTTGAATTCCCACTTATAAACTCCCGAAATTTCCCGGTTATGCAATCAGGTGTTGGGGATACAGGGGAAGCATAATACTCTCACCCAAAACTAGCAAATCCTACATCCAGCTGTATCCATCCTTCAACACATAACCAAGAAACCTTCGGAAATCGTTTACCTCAACCTTCGGAAAACATCCATTATACGAGTTACGGCAATACTCCCAAACTCCCGCCCCAGTACTGGGTGGCGTCGAGTTTATCTCACCAACAACTGCATAAAAGAGATTTTCGATGTCGGCGAAACTCAGGTATTCCAAAACTGCAACGATAAAATTGATACGACAACACCTCGGAGCTCAACTCCCCGGGACACTACCACAACCCCTAAATGTCAGGAGGCACCAAGAACAATGTTCTCATCACAAAACCATCGGAACGATTCCAAGATACCCGCGTGATCCTAAATTTTTTTTGGTGAAATTTGAGAAGAGAACAGTCAAAACTCTACGTCAGGATGCCTCACCAGAGCGACGAAGGGACTGAGGAGTAAAAAGAATCCTACTCTCCGATATATATAATCCTAAATGACTCAAAACATTTTTCTAGACTCAACAACGTCAGCGATTCGATCAAGCAGGGGGCTCCTAAGGTCGGGGAAGGCTCTGATTACAAACTTGTAACGCCCTCGATGCGGCTATATCTCCCACGTGTCGAAGCACGACTTAGAGGCATAACCACATTGAAAGCATTGTCGCAAGTGAGGTAATCTTCACACAACCCATGTAATACATAAGGGAATGAGATACATAGTTGGCTTACACTTGCCACATCACACAAATAGCATTAATAACATTACATTCATCCAAGTACACTCAAGGTCCGACTACGGAACAAAAAATAAAAGAAGTCTACCCCAAATGCTACACAGATCCCCGATCGTCCCAACTGGGCTCCACTACTGATCAACTAGAACGGAACAACACTACGAACAAGGTCTTCATCGAGCTCCTCCTTGAGCTCGGTTGCGTCATCTGCACGATATCATCGGCACCTGCAAACTGGTTTTGGAAGTAATTTGTGAGTCACGGGGACTCATCAATCTCACACCCTCGCGATCAAGACTATTTAAGCTTATGGGTAGGGTAAAAGGTATGAGGTGGAGCTGCAGCAAGCACTAGCATATATGGTGGCTAACATACGCAAAAGAGAGCGAGAAGAGAAGGCAAAGCACGGTCGAGAAACTATGATCAAAAGTGATCCTAGAACAACCTACGTCAAGCATAACTCCAACACCATGTTCACTTCCCGGACTCCACCGGAAAGAGACCATCATGGCTACACACGCGGTTAATGCATTTTAATTAAGTTAAGCGTCAAGTTTTCTACAAACGGATATTAACAAATTCCCATCTGCCCATATCTGCGGGCACGGCTTTTGAATGTTCAAATCCATGCAAGGGTGTCCCAACTTAGCCCATCACAAGCTCTCACGGTCAACAAAGGATATTCCTTCTCCCAAGACAATCCGATTAGACTCGAAATCCCGGTTACAAGACATCCTTGACAATGGTAAAACAAGTCCAGCAAGACCGCCCGATGCGCTGACATCCCGATAGGAGCTGCACATATCTCGTTCTCAGGGCACACCGGATAAGCAATCCGTACAACTAAAACCAGCCCTCGATTTTCCCCGAGGTGGCGCTGCAAGGGGCTTTAGTTTGGACCAACACATAGACAAGCATTGGCCCGGGGGGTTAAAATAAAGATGACCCTCGGGATGCGCGACTCTCAAATGAAAAAGGCTAGGTGGCGAATGGTAAAACCATGGTTGGGCCTTGCTGGAGGAGTTTTATTCAAAGCGAACTGTAAAGGTGTTCCCATTATAACCCAACCGTGTAAGGAACGCAAAATCCGGGAACATAACACCGATATGACAGAAACTAGGGCGGCAAGAGTGGAATAAAACACCAGGCATAAGGACGAGCCTTCCACCCTTTACCAAGTATATAGATGCATTAATATAAATAAGAGATATTGTGATATCCCAACAAAATATCCATGTTCCAACAAGGAACAAGCTCCAATCTTCACCTGCAACTAACAATGCTATAAGAGGGGCCGAGCAAAGCGGTAACATAGCCAAACAATGGTTTGCTAGGACAAGGTGGGTTAGAGGCTTGGCTTAGCAATATGGGAGGCATGATAAGCAAGTGGTAGGTTTCGCAGCATAGGCATAGCAAAAGAGCGAGCAACTAGCAAGCAAAGATAGAAGTGATTTCGAGGGTATGGTCATCTTGCCTGAGATCCTGCAAGGAAGAAGAATGAGTCCATGAAGAAGACAAACGGACGAAGTTGAATGAATCCTCACAACGCGACGTTACCGAATTACCGAGAAGTAGTACACCGGAAAGAAAGCAAACAACATAGTAAACGACCACGACATGAACATGTCATGATGCGCAATCAAGTATGATGCATGTCCGGTTTAATGAAGCATGGCATGGCAAAGTGCACAAACAATCCTACAAATTAAGTGGAGCACAATATGCTACTCCGTTGCATATTGACGAAACACCACGTGACTTATTTAGTTTGATTCTTGTTTATGTACCCAACAATATTAAAAGTTGTTAAACATGGCAAGAGGGTGAAGCAAAGGAAAACTACCTATCTAGCCAAGTTTAAATGAGGCCGGAAATAACAAACAACAAATCCGGAAACTCCTCATGTGCATATATTAGGTTTGGTCATGTTCTGCCCTAAACCATATTTTAGATTTGTTAAACATGCAAAGTAAAGCCACCATGTTAAACTAAGCATTTTTCTACCCCATTTACATATAAAGATTATTTAAAACCGAGCTACGGTTAATTAGTTATGAAATAAATCATTTTAACATGGCCTAGGGGCAAATTTAACCAAACAGCATTTTAAACATTTTAACATGGCAAGAAAGTGGCATATTATTAATCTACACACAATTTTAAGCAATTTTCATATATAAAACATTTCAATCCGATGTACGGTTGTGGAATTATTAAATGCATGATCAACAAGGGCTTTTCTATAAAACTGTAAACCTCTGGATAAATAGACAATTTCGCAGCAGCGGAAAAAAAACACTACGGGCCGAATCTGGTGCACTGCTGGGCTGAACGGAGAGGAGGGGCTGAGGGAGCTGCTCACAGCGGGCCTTGGGCCGGTCGGTGGTGAGGTGAGGCCGGAAGGGGGATCGCTGGGCCTGGGGTGGCTGTGACCCAGCCGGATCGGTCAACGAGCGAGGTGTCGGGCGACCAGCTCTGCTCTTTCTGAAGACAGAAGCAGCAACGCACCCATGGCGATGTAGAGGACGACAGCAGGAGTTCCAGCGATGGGTCGGCGGAAAACGACGGGAACGGGCGGATCGAGGTGCGTGACGACATTCTCCGGCGAGGTGGCGCTCCGGCGGACGTGCGCACGAGGGCGAGGTGGATGCGGGTGAGCGAGGCAGGGGAAGTTGGGTCCTGGCACTCGCTGGCTCGGATCGAGGCTGTAGTCAACGCGAGGGAGGGACGCAGGCTCCAGGTCGCGACGCTAATCTCCCTCGAAAGGAAGGCGTAGTAGCGGATCCAGTCAACTGGCACGAGGACGCACGGGACTCCGGCGATGAGGCCTGCGGCGTTCCAGGGAAGGGAAGCGGCGGAACTCCGGCGCGGCATGGAGCTCGGCGAACGGGGTCGAGACGGAGGAGGGGCGTCGTGGTGCGGGAATGAAAGGCAGGGCACGGATCTTCGGTGGCGGAGCTCGACGCGGAGGCCGGCGGTGACTTGACTCCGATGACGCAGGGCTGAGGTACTTGGCGCGGTGGCGCGATTTGGTCGAAGCCGGTCATGGGGTCTCGTTCCTGGCGTCTTGCGGGAGCTCCTATTGAAGAAGAAAAACAGAGAGGGATGAGAGAGATCGAGAGGAACGACGAAGCACCGGGAAGGAGAAGAAGAAGGAAGGCGGTGGTGCTCATCTCAGATGAAGCTCGTCGTCGGTGACGCGAGGTGTAGGAGGCTGGTGCGGCTGGATGGACGAATCGGTTGGTTGGATGGAGAATGAGAAAGGATGCAGGACTGGCCAGATGGGGAATTCAAGGGAGAGGAGGTGGGTGGATCGTGGAGGATCCCGATGAGAGAGTGGCGGCGGCCGAAAGGGAAAGATGGGACAAGTGCCCTCAGTTTTAGGGTTTTGTCCAAATAGCACTAAGAGTGGAGTATATCTCTACTCCTAACTAGAAGAACGCCCGTGCGTTGCAACGGGGCCACATTAACTTAAAAAGTTCAATATTACAACATTGACGACCTTTTTTACCATCAAATCCTCACACACACACACTCTCCCTCCCTCTCCCTCACTCTCTCTCCCCCTCTCCCGCTTCTCCTAGCCGCCTCAACATCACGTCATTACCAAACATGTAGTGGATGCCTAGTGGGACAAGGGTTAAGAAATAACATGAGGTGAAAAATACGATGGCTGTCAATTCCATAAGACGATCCATGTAATTTGACAAAACAGATCAGGAGCATCTTGTATAATCTCAAAAAAGCAACTAAAAATATGAGAAATGAAGTGATGAAAATCAGCCCCTGCTCTCATTTATGCTTGCTTTTGTAATGGGAGGCAAGGAATGGGGATACCGGGAGAAGAAAGGATCACATGGACGGCAAGCCTCCACCACCGGCAAGTGGGGTTGCTTCACATCCAATCTCCACGGCCGCCGCCTCCATGGGGACGAACTCCCATGTTCACAACCGGGCTCCCAATCGGCCGCTGCCTCGCCGACCTTGACGACGAAGTAGTCCCTCCCTTCGATCCCATTCGCAACGGAGGCAACACCCATCCCAGCGGACGGGTCCGCGTTGCGATCCCTACTGGATTGTGGTCGCGCCTCCCCAAACCTCACCGCGGGACACATGAGAGGGCGCCGTTGCCATGGTCGGGCTTGGATGGGGAAAGGAGGCGACATAGCAGCAACGGAGCCTTCGCCGGGATTGGTGGCGACGGCGGCGGCGAGCGAGCGGGATCAGGACGGCGGCGGTAAGAGAGTAGGAGGGTGGTGGCGGCAGTCCATTGGCCGCCGTGACGTGAGAGGAGGATGGGGATGGGGACACGATCTGGATGTATGGAGCGGTCGAGAGGAGGGGAAGCAGGCGACTTGGTTTTTCCATTGTGCGGGGTTTGGGGGAGGTCAAACGAGAGGGCTTTTTTCGCGCGGGAGGCAGAGCAACGAGGGCAGATGTAGGGAGATGGGACGCGGTCGGTTGGCAGGAAAAGGAAAGCTACGCATTTTTTTAGGCAGTAGAGATGATTGATGATAAGAAAGGGAAAATCACATCAATATAAACCAGAGGTGGAAGGATGACGATTTGGTAATGACGTGATGTTGAGGCGGCTAGGAGAAGCGGGAGAGGGGGAGAGAGAGTGAGGGAGAGGGAGGGAGAGTGTGTGTGTGAGGATTTGATGGTAAAAAAGGTCGCCAATGTTGTAATATTGAACTTTTTAAGTTAATGTGGCCCCGTTGCAATGCACGGGCGTTCTTCTAGTATACATCAGGGATTAGGTTAGGAGGTACCTCGTCCCTCCGATTGTAATCGAACGGTCGAGAATAAATAGGTTAGGGGGCCCAATTAACAAAACAGAGACGTTTTGTAGATGTTTGAGGATGATCCGGACACAAGGTGATGACTTCCCGGGTCGGGTCCAGGACAACTTTTGGATGCGCGCGTGAGGAGGGCCACGGGCTGACGAGAGACGTTAGGTAGGGCCTGACGGTGAGTGGTAGTGGGCTGCGCAGAAGGCCTCAAGCTGAGAGAAGAGAAAAGAGAGAGGCCCGGCGACTGTTTCCGGAGACCGAAAACGTCCGACGGTAGACCGACTATAATGTCGCTATAGTTATCCGTTGGGGCATCAAACGGACTACGAATGCGATTAAACTGGGCAGGAGTCCTACCTACATCATAACAACACCGCTTGCCAACTTTCAACCCATTCCGAGAATATTTTCCGACCACTTATAAAATACTATTTTGGACATGTCGCGGGTGCATGTAAGTGTGTCTGGGTTCAGAACGGACAACGGACGGAACAGGGGGAACCGGGACGGATGCAAGTTTTGAAAACACGATGATGCAATGCGGATGATGACTTGGCAAGATGCAACACGCAAGCAAATGACAAGGCAAAACAGCGAATAACTGGAGGACACCTGGCACATCGGTCTCGGGGCGTTACAATTCACCACTCGACCGTACGGCTCACTCGGGTATACGAAGACCAACAGGCAGCAAAGCAGACAAAGCATCATTCTCATAGTGAAGGCTTGGTAGTGAGCTAGCATTACGGCATTCATGCCCCACTTTGTAACATAGGAGGTGAGGGGGGTGACGCACTCTATATAAGCCACCCCCACCACTAGACTTGGGGGCTTTTTGGCTTCCACCTCTCCCTCTTTCTCAGCATTTAACTTGAGGCATGGAGATCCGTTCTCCCCTCTCTCTCTCTCAAATACACCATGTAATCTCTGGATACATACTCAGATAAAACAAAGCCTCTCCGGAGGATGAGACATAGGGATGTTATCTCCACCGTGAAGGGCCCTAACTCGCTAAAACCACCGTGTCACCCATTTGCATATCGATAGATCATGCTCCATTACCCTATACCTTATTATTGTCGGAATCGCTCACACGACAGTCGATGGTGGACGAATAGTAGCCCGTGGAGTCCCATTTTGCGGTACGCCACACCCCTCCCGATGAATAGGACCCCATTTCGACCGCAGGCGCTCGAAGAGACGTCCGTTTCCTCTGTTTTGTAGTATGCCACACCCCTCCCGATCAATAGGACCCCGTTTTGACCATAGGCGGTTGAACAGAAGTCTGTTTCCACAGTTTTGCAGTACGCCAAACCCTTCCCGATAAACAGGACCCCGTTTCGACCGTAGGCGGTGGAAGAGAACTCCATTTACTCTGTTTTGCGGTACGCCAGACCCCGAGTCGATGAATAGGACCCTGTTTCTACTGTTCCATCCAAGCCGGTTGACTCTAGATGAACATGACGCGTTTTGACCCAGCCGCTAATGTGGCTTGGATTGTGACGGTATTTCCCTAAAGAGGAAAGAATGATGCAGCACAACTATGGTAAGTATTTTCCTTAGTTATGAAACCAAGGTATCAATTTAGTAGGAGAACCGAGAAACACTATGTAAATGGTACCTACACACAAAGAACAAATACTTGCAACCCGGCGCGTAAGAGGGGTTGCCAATCCCTCCAGGTAAAAAGATAGATTGGTTTGTATGAGATTGGATAAATAGATCTGAATAAAACACAAAATAAAATAAGTAACAAAATATGTAGCAAAGAGTTTTTGGGTTTTGGAATAATAGATCTGAAAACAAATATGATGAAAGATAGATCTGAAAGCAATATGATAAAAGATAGACGGGGGCATAGATTTCACTAGTTGCTTCTCTCGAGAAAATATCATACGATGAGTAAACAAATTACTGTTGGGCAATTGATAGAAGAACAAATAATTATGATGATATCCAAGACAATGATCATGAATATATGCATCACATCCAAGATTAGTAGACCGACTCCTTCCTGCCTCTACTACTATTACTCCAAGCATCGATCACTCTATCCAACATGCATCTAGTGTATTAAGTTCAAGGAGAAACGGAGTAATGCAATAAGAATGATGACATGATGTAGACAAGATCTATGTAACTAGGAATAGACCCCATCTTTTTACCCTTAATAGCAATGATACATAAGTGCCTCGCTATCCCTTCTGTCACTGGGTGAGGACACCGCAAGATCGAATCCATCAAAAAGCACATCTATCCTTTGCAAGAAAAATCATTCTAGTTGGCCAAACAAAACCAAAATTTCAAAGAAGAAATACGAGGCTATAAATAATCATGCATATAAGAGATCAAAGAAGACTGAAATAATATTCATGGATATAGATCTGATCATAAACTCGAACTTCTTCGGAACCCAACAAACACATCGCAAAAAGTCATTACATCAAATAAATCTCCAAGGGACCATTGTATTGAGAATCAAAAAGAGAGAATAAGTCATTAGCTACTGCCTACAGAACCGTAGGTCTATGGTGAATTACTCACGCATCATCGGATGAGTACCAATGAGGATGATGAACCCCTCCGTGATCGTGTTCCCCTTTGACAGAGTGCCGGAATAGATTGCATCTCATGGTTCTGGAATTTGCGGCGGCTGGAATTGTGTTTCGTCGACTCCCCTAGGGTTTCTAGAATATTTGGGTATTTATAGAGCTGATAGGCGGTGGAGGAGACCCCCGTGGGCTCCACAACCCATCCCCTGGCGTGCCCTGGTGTCTTGTGGGCCCCGCGGGCCTCCCCTCTGATGCTTCCTTGGTTCCCAAGTTGTCTTTTGGTCCCAAAAAAATCTCCCAAAACTTTCGCTGCGTTATACTCCGTTTGATAGGGATATTCTGTGAAGTAAAAACAAGCAAAGAAAAGCAATTGCCACTGGGCACTATGTCAGTAGGTTTGTGACATAAAATGATACAAAGCTGTTATAAAGTGATTATAAAACATCCACGATTGATAACATGGAACAACAAAAAATTATAGATACATTGGAGACGTAACAGCATCCCCAAGCTTAATTCCTGCTCGTCCTCGAGTAGGTAAAAGATAAAAATGGAATTTTATGGAATTGCTTGCTTTTTCTGTCAATGAAAACGACTGAGTAATTCCCAATACTTTCCATGCTAGATACATCATAGGCGGTTCCCAACATAAAATAAAATTTATTCCTTTTTGACCATTCTTTCACAATCCATGGCTAGCCGTATCCACGAGCGTCTTCCATACCAACATTTTCCAAGGAATTTATTATTTGACAACATAAAGTAAATCTCTTTTCCATTTCGGGACTAGGCAGCCCTATTACCGACATACTCTCGTGCAATGACAAGTGAATAAACACTCATCTTGAGAATGACACATCTAGCATGGAAAAACATTGACCACCCCGGCCGCTTCATGAGCGGTATTGGGACACAAAATAGAAAATTTATTTTGAAAATTAGAGTTGGCACATACAAATTTATTTAGAATGGCACAGAAATACTGCATATAGGTAGTTATGACGGACTCATATGGCAAAACTAGTTTAAGAATTTTGGATGCACCAGTAGTATTTGTTCTTAGTACAAGTGGAGTCTAGCAAAAAGATTGAGAAGCAACCAACCAAGAAATGAAAATTCTCATAAACGAGTATTAATGATAACTAACATCGAATAATGCACCACAAGTAGGATGTAATTTCATTGCATAACTAATGACATTCGTGCTTTCATAGAGAATCACAAACGTTAACACTAATATTCTTACTAAAGCATAATTACTCACCAACATCACTCACATATTACTGTCATCATATCTCAAAAACTATTATAAAGAATCAAGTTTATTTTGTCCTATGATCTTCATGAAAGTTTTTATTATATCCCACTTGAATATATATCACGTTGGGACTAGTTTTATATATTGCAATTGCTTTTGACAAGCTCAAACAAATTTAGGTGAAGAACATGAGCATACAAATTTTCTTCTCTCAAAATAATATAAGTGAAGCGTGAGATAATTTCTTCAAAAATTCACTGATTATCAAATTAATCTAAGTAAAGCATGAGAGTATTTGTTCAAAAATTTAAAGCACACCGTGCTCAAAAAGATATAAGTGAAGCACTAGAGCAATTCCATAGCTCAAAAAATGTATGTGAAGCACACAGAGCAATTCTAACAAATCATAGCATAATTTTGGCTCTCTCAAATAGGTGTGTCCAACAAGGATTATGGTGACAAACTAAAAACAAAAACTAGCAAATACTCAAATAATACAAGACGCCCCAAGCAAAGCTCATCATATGTGAAGAATAAAAATATAGCTCCAAGTAAAATTACTGATGGTTGTTAAAACAAAGAGGGGATGCCTTCTGGAGCATTCCCATGCTTGGTTGCTTGGTTCTCCATGAATATTAACTTGGGGTGCCATGGGCATCCCCAAGCTTAGGATCTTTTCACTCCTTATTCCTTCATCCATCGTGATCTCACCCAAAACTTGAAAACTTCAATCACACAAAACTTAAGAAAACCTTCATGAGATCCGTTAGCATAACAAAGCAAATCACAACTCTAAGTATTGTTGCAAACCCATTCATATTTTATCATTGCATTATACCTAATATATTCTAACTTTACCATGGCTTATACCCCCTGATACAATCCATAGATTCATCAAAATAAGCACACAATGCAATGAAAACAGAATCTGTCAAAAAAGAACAGTCTATAGTAATCTGGACTTTGTCCATACTTCATGTCGGGGGGATGACCCCCGGGTAGGCCCAAGACGGCAAACGACACTTCAAAAACATCGGGGCCAACAACGCCCCTCAATCCGGCTTGCATTTGGCCGGGTTGCTCAACCCGGCCAAGTCCCTCAACCCGGTCGGACTCCTCAACTCGGCCGCCGGGCCGGCTGCTCCAGCCGTCTTGCTACGCAAAGTCAACTACGGCATCCCATCTGACATGACACCAATAAGACGACCATACCGCGACCACTGTTGCTGATAAAGCATACACTATTCACTCATCACACGCGATATCATGTACAATGCTACTTATCCCTGAGCATTATTGTATAAAATGACCCAGGGGACGCACTTTCTGGGAAAGGACCTCACTCCCTTGGCCAAGAAGGCATAGACTTGACTAAGGTAGCAAGCCACACTACAAAAGTCAGCATCCATCCATCCATCCTGGGCACTCACTCAGGCATACAAGCTAGCTAGCCATCCATCCATTCAGCCACATACATGCGTGCTCACCCAGAGCCTTTGGCTCCCATGCCACACACCCACATACGCACAAGGCGTTCTACTAACTTCTGTAATACAGCTTCAGGAGCGACTCCGTATCACCAAACATGTACATTGCATATATATTCAGACATGCAGGAGTAGGGGTATTATCTCTCTGGAGAGCCTCGAACTTGGGCAAATCACCGTGTGCTCTTTGCCCAATCCCGTCCCTTGATCCCCAGAGAAGTCTTGCCCCCACTTCAAGCCACTCCGTGGCATCTGTCGTCACACGAACCCGCCCGCGAGATAACCATGACAGTTGCCGCCCACCGTGGGGCGGTACTATGATACCAGCTGCTGCGAAACCACGGTCCGTGCGGGACCATCTTCATCATCATCGCGGCGTCGCGGCGTCGCATCGTCTTTCGGTAGCGCTCGGGGGCTCGACATCAACACGTCTCCAGGGCGAACGCACGGGACGACGCGTGTCCATCGTCGGCCTCGCCATTTTTGTCCTCATCTCCGCCGCGGCATCGCCGTCGTCTCTCCGGCCGTGCTCGGGCGCTCGACATCCACACGCACCCGAGGCGACCGCGCGGGCCGGTGTGTCCTCATCGTCGACCTCGCCCTCTTCGTCACGATCACAGCAACGCCGGCCGTTCGTGGCGGCTCCGCGTCGCTCCGTCCGCCACCGCCTTCCGTGCACGGCCTCGCGTCCTCACGCCCGTCGGCCTCTCTCTCTCTCTAACCTCCATGGCTGAGTCTGCTTCATGTCCTTACTGCGCTCGCTGCCAAGCCCGAACTCCAAGCCATACACATATCCCAGATAATACGTTGGTCATACATGCCTCGTTCCCAACCCATACATCAGCCAATACGATTTGTATAGAGTCTGTACAATGGTCAGATAGTGGCCATGCACTAAACTCGGGCTCGTCCATGGCGGCTCGGCCGTCGCCCTCGTCATACCACCCTGCGCCTGGCCTCCCGCTCGGCCAGCAACCTCTGCTCCTCGCTGCTCCCCTGATATGCCTCGCCATCAAACCCAGGTCCCTCTGCCTTCGGCTGGTCCTTCCAGCCGCTCCTCCCGTGCCGGCTCCGCCTCCATCCGCGCGCCTTGAGCCTGCACTGCTCGAGCTCCTCCAGCAGCTCGCAGCTCGCCGCCTCTGCTGCATGCATGTCGCCTCCGCTCCCTCGCACCATGGAAGGTCTCCTGCAGCCCGAGTCCACGGCAACAGCCCCGAGCGGCCTTGCCTTCCCGCACCCGCGCACGCGAGGGGAGGAGCCCGAGCTCCCTGCCACAAGGCCGCCGCCTTCGTCCGGCTTCGTCGGCGTCCAGGCCGACCGTTCCGTCGCGGCGCCCGCGCCGCCCATGACTCCCCGTCACCCACCTCCCGCTCGAGCCGGCTCCGGTTCCAGCCCCCACACCCCTGCGACGCGTCGCCCCTGCTCTCGCCCCTATTGGCTCCGCCCCCAAACCCGTCCTCGTGCACCTCCGCGTGCGGCCACGACCGCTTGGCCGCCTCCGCGGTCCGACCTCCCGCACGACCCGGCCGCCAGCTCCCGCGCAACCCGGCCGCCCGCCATCAAATCCGCTCCACCAACCGCACGCTCGCCCCGTGGCCGTGCGTTCGTGTCCCCGCGCTGGCTCCGCTGGCATCACGGCCTCCCGCATGCCGGTTAGCCGGCTCCCGCTCGACCCAGCATCGCCCGTGCCTCAGTCGGGTCAGTCCCACCTCACCTCCACTCCGGTCATGCAACCGCGCCTCGCCTCTTCCTCGACTGCAAGTGTTGGCCCTGCCTAGCCACAGGCGAGCATCGCGCCCGGCCACCCGTCCCCGCACCAGCCGGCTCCAGGTCGCCTCCTGCCCACCCTCACGCATGCTCCCGCCCCGCACGCGTGCGGCGCCTCCTCCTCCAGCCGGCGTCCGCGCTCCCCTTCGCCACCCGGCCGCCGGCTCCTGCCCGCCACCCGGCCGCCTGCCGGCTCCTCGTGCAGAGAAAGAAAAGTAAGAGCCAGCTACCCAATCCAGCTAAAAAAAGGAGAAGAAAGGCTGCCAGACGCCTCCGTCCGTCCGCAATGCCACTCCGCCAAGATCAGGATCGTCTGACGTACTGTCCCCTGATGTGGGGCCACTGATATGTCGACCCGGATACACATGCCAGTGTGTCAAGAGCACGTCATGGGAGCCGCGTCCCTCCGCCAACGGTACCGACGCCTGGCTGGCTGCGCCCAGCTGGCTCGGCTCAATCCCGCTCTGCTATCTGGCTGGTCGGGTCCGACCAGCCGAGACCCCCTTCGAGTACCCAGAGGCTTGAAGGCCACCTCCAGTGGGTGCGTCGGCTATCTTCGACGACCTCCGCCACGACTACATGAAAATCAATGTGAGCTCTTCACCCGTATACCTTCGCACCACGTGCAAACATGGATAACCGCGAGCGATGCTCAGGGACCACTTCTGACTTTATTACAGTTGCATTGTTGTTCGCCCCGGAGCCAACTAGTCTTGGCCTGGAGGCCCGATACGTTCGTTCCCGGGGACGGCTTAGTAGCGCATACGGTACCGAAGGCCCACTATCAGCCGTAGACCGCAGCGCGGCTGTCCGGCAAGCGAGAGCCAAAGCTGGAGGTCACCCCACACGAAAAACGTCTGGGAGAAGACGGCTTGAGCAACCCGGTCGTTTCCTTTATAAGTATCTACTCGGTCGAATATGCTCCTGTAGTTCAAGTATTGTGCGCTCTACTCCACGGCCACTCTTCGTAACAGCTACAGACCGGCTCCGGGCTGTCTAGCTAACAAGAGGCAAAGCCAAAGAGCGGTGGGGACATGAAAACGACTGAACGGGGCTCAGACGAACCGAGTCGGCACCCTCTACATAAAACTTGCAATGCTAAATGCAAACATTTCATATATCTGTGCGGACTAACCTTGTCTTTTGCACGATCATCTCCGTGAGGAACCCCACCTCGCCCGAAGGCTGAGAGGCTACATGCGGGTTGTAGGCCCGACATCAGCTGCAACTGGCGTTTCCAACGCCACCGACTTCTTCATCAACAACAAGACCCTCCGCCCAACTTTTCCAAAGTTGCTCGGAGGCTCAAAGGCTACACCCAGTGGGTGCGCTCGCACACCCCCACTCAGCTGGCGAACTCCGTGTTCGCGCCCGGCAGGGCCCCGCGCCCTCCAGCCGGCGGACTCCGTGTGCGCGCCCGGCACCCTCGATATCACCGTCTGCTTCTTCAACAACCATGAAGACCCCCCGCCCAACTTTTCCAAAGTTGCGCGGTGGTTCAGAGGCTACACCCAGTGGGTGCGCTCGCGCGCCCCCACTCGGAACATGCCGCGGCCGTTGCACACCCGCCGCCGGCTGCAACATGCATCCTCGACGCCATCATCTATACCAACAACCACGAAGACCGTCCGTCCAACTTTTCCAAGTTGCCCTGAGCCTCGGAGGCTACACCCAGTGGGTGCGCTCGCGCGCCCCCACCAAAAGCAAGCCATGCCGGCTGCGGTCCGTAGCCGACCATCATGGACATCTACTGCCTCATCGACGCCCGTTAAAACTCTCCGCGTAAATTTTCCAAGTTGCCCGGAGGCTCGGAGGCTACTGTCGCGGGGATGACCCTCGGGTAGGCCCAAGACGGCAAACGACGCTTAAAAAACATCGGGGCCAACAACGTCCCTCAACCCGGCCGGCACTTGGCCGGGTTGCTCAACCCGGCCAAGTCCCTCAACCCAACCGAAATCCTCAACCCGGCCGCTTGGCCGGCTCCCTATTCAGCTGCTCCAGCCGGCCTGCTACGCAATGTCAACTACGGCGTCCCATCTGACACGAGACTGACAAGACACCCATACCGCAACCACTGTTGCTGATAAAGCATACACTATTCACTCATCACAGGCGACATCATGTACAGTGCTACTTGTCCCTGGGCACTATTGTATAAAGTGACCCAGGGGTGGCACTTTCTTGGGAAGGAGGTCACTCCCCTGGCCAAGAAGGCATAGACTTGACCAAGGTAGCAAGCCACACTACAGAAGTCAGCATTCATCCATCCATCCTGGGCACTCACTCACGCATACAAGCTAGCTAGCTAGCCATCCATCCATTTGGCCACATACATGCGTGCTCACCCAGAGCCTTTGGCTCCCACGCCACACACCCACATACGCACAAGGTGCTCTACTACCTTCTGTAATACAGCTACAGGAGCGACTCTGTATCACCAGACATGTATACTGCATATATATTCAGACATGCAAGAGTAGGGGTATTATCTCTCCGGAGAGCCCCGAACCTAGGTAAATCACCACGTGTTGTTTGCCCAATCCCGTCCTTTGATCTCGAGAGCAGTCTTGCCCCCAATTCAAGCCACACCGTGGCATCTGTCGTCTCACAAACCTGCCCATGAGATAACCACGACACTTCATTAACTCCAATTTTTTTGAAAAGGACAATGTAGGCAATTTGTATATCAATCTTGTGTACAAAACCCAGGATTTTATCACGCTTCTGTGATTTTTTGAAATTCTACTACTCGGCACAAAAGTTTCTGTTTCTCGACAAGATCAAATCAACTATCACCAAACATGATCCTAAAGGCTTTAATTGGCACAAACACTAACTAAAACACAATCATAATAGCAACATAATTATGCAAACACTCAAGGGCAGAAAGAAAAAGGCAAAAATATGTTTTATTCATTGGGTTGCCTCCCAGCAAGTGCTATCGTTTATGCCCCTAGCTAGGCATAATGTATAGATTCAAGTATTGTGATCATTGTTTTTTGCCGCCTTAGTGAGGGCTTTCTCAAACTTGGGAAGCTCTTTGCGCTTCCCACATTCTCTGGAGAAGAGACCATCTTGAGATCTAAAATATCCAACCGCTTATTACAAAGAGTACTCAAAGTATTCATGCGATTGAGATTTCCACTACTATGTTTGAGGGATTCATTTTATTTTTGCAACTCAACCAAATTTTTCGGTAGATCACCCAATTTGTCTAATATTTGAATCCCTTCTTGTGTAAAATTAAACGCCGTTTTTGGTGGTGGAACTCCAAATATTCCCTCTAGTGTTTCATATGCAGCATTAGCATCAAGCTCGATAAAATTCCCTTTTGCGGAAAAATCCAAGAGTTGTCTATGATGCAAATCTAAATATATATAGAAATTATGAAGCAAAATCTTTGCATCCCCTTCAAGTTACAAATGAGGTAGGATTCCATTAACCTATACCAAGCATCTTTCAAATTCTCTCCTTGTTTCTACTTGAAGTATAGAACTTCAATATCTGGTGACAAAGGAGGGGTAGCCATGGTAGTCATAGCAAAGAGGTAGGCAAGCTAGATCACAACCAAACAAGAGATCTAACGAGGAAAAATGTGAACAAAAAAGGCGAATAAAAAGGCAAATTTTTGTGAAGTGGGGGAGATGAAAACGAGACGCAAATGGAAAATAATGTAAATTGCAAGAAGATGAGATTTGTGATTAGGGACCTGATAGATGTTGATGATGTCTGCCCGGCAACGGTGCCAGAAATTCCTTTGGCGTGGCTTAGACTGCGTCGGTATTGAAGAAAATATGCCCTAGAGGCAATAATAAAGTTGTTATTTTATATTTCCTTATTCATGATAAAGGTTTATTATTCATGCTAGAATTGTATTGATCTGAAACCTTAATACATGTGTGAATACATAAACAAACACCGTGTCCCTAGTGAGCCTCTAATAGACTAGCTCGTTGATCAAACATGGTTAAGGTTTCCTAACCATGGACATGAGTTGTCATTTGATAATGGGATCACATCATTAGGAGAATGATGTGATGGACAAGACCCATCCGTTAGCTTCGGATTATGATCATTTAGTTTTATTGCTATTGCTTTCTTCATGTCAAATACATATTCCTTCGACTATGAGATTATGCAACTCCCTACAGGTATCTCTGAAGGTGTTTGTTTAGTTGGCATAGATCAAGATTAGGATTTGTCACTTCAAGTATCGGAGAGGTATCTCTGGGCCCTCTCGGTAATACACATCATAGGCTTGCAAGAAAACGACTAAGGAGTTAGTCACGAGGTGATGTATTACGGAACGAGTAAAGAGACTCGCCGGTAACGAGATAGAACTAGGTATGAAGATACCACGATCGAATCTCGGGCAAGTAACATACCGACGAACAAAGGGAATTATGTAGTTGTCATAACAGTTCAACTGATAAAGATCTTCATAGAATATGTAGGACCCAATATGGGCATCCAGGTTCCGCTATTGGTTATTGACCGGTAAGGTGTCTCAGTCATGTCTACATAGTTCTCGAACCTGTAGGGTCCACACGCTTGTCCTTAGAGAGGTGCCTTGCGATGACGTCAGCTTCGGTACCCGAACCATAGTGTAGGGATGCTTTCCCTCTCTTCGGTGCTTCCACCTCCAAGTCTTCGGATGCAGTTCTTTTCCTCCCATGAGGGGAAGGAATATCACCTTATCCTTCCCCTTCGTCTTTTGAAGAGGGAGCTTCAGCTCCTCCGGACATAGTGTCCGGCATACTTGCAGAATGGATGCCGCTTTCGGCCTCTTCTCTCTTTTTATTGTCCTCTGGCGCTGGAACTTGATACGGCACGGGGATCAGCATCCTCGTCAACACAGGATCGGCCGAGTCTTCAGGAAGTGGAGCTGAACATCTAATTTGTTCCGCTTTCTTTATCCAGCCTTGGTTGAAGATAGAACTCTCAGTACATTGCAATAGGATAATCAACCAAGTTGCGATCAGAAGTTGGGTGCTTACCGAGGTATACATATGGTTGTAGTTGAGACCGACGTCCTCTGACGTGTCTGGCCGCTGCTCTCGAGTTTTGAAGAATAGTTCCCACATCCCTTCGTGCGTTGTGCCGAAAAATTGCTGAAGGGTCTGCGGTCCCTCCGGATTGAACTCCCACATACGGAGAGGTCATCGCTGGCACGGGAGAATCCGGCAGACTAGCATCACTTGGACCACATTGACGAGGCCAATGTCCATCTCGAGGACACTACGGATACGACTTTGCAGCATGTGTACTTCATTAATTGATCCCCATTCTAGCCCCTTATTTATCCACGATGCGAGCTACAGTGGGGGCCAGATCAGAACGCAGGTGCGGCAGCCCATTTGGTGCCGCGGGGTTCGGTGATATAGAACCACTCCTGTTGCCATAAGTTGGAGGTTTCCGCGAAGGTCCCTTTTGGCCAGATAGTGCTAACAAGCTTGCTCACCATAGCACCTCCACACTCCGCTTGTTCCCTTTAACTAGCTTTGGTTTCACATTGAAAGTCTTGAGCCATAGGCCGAAGTGTGGGGGACGCGGAGAAAGGCTTCGCACACGACGACAAACGCCGAGATGTGAAGAAAAGATTCTGGAGCCAAATCGTGAAAATCTTGCCCATAATAGAACATGAGGCCGCGAACGAAGGGGTGAAGAACGAAGCCTAACCCACGGAGGAAGTGGGAGATGAATACAACCCTCTCGCTGGATTTTGGTGTGGAGATGACCTTCCCTTTCGTGGGTGCCTGTGGGGGATCTCCGCAGTCAGGTACCTCGCCTTCTAAAGCTTCGTGATATCCTCCTCGGTGACCGAGGAGGCCTCCCACCTACCTTGGGAGATGGATCCGGACATAACTAGAGGGCCGGATAACAATGGGAGAAATCGAATCCCGGGCGCTGGAGCTTAAGGTTGGGAAGGGTGAGGAAGAAGAAGGACGGGTTTGTGCCCCTTTATAAAGGCGAAGAATATCGAACGCCTCCTCACGGGCCTTTATGCTCGCCTATTCCGAAGGGATCTCCAACAACATGATTGGATTGCCCGTGCCCATTGACGGTGTCCTGGACTAGGGGGTACTCACCACGCCGTCTCCCGATCCATTAGATTGGGCCGAGGCCCACCATGGCCGTATACTCATGGGCCAGTTCGGACAGTTGCCGCATACAAGGAAGATTCCACAAAGACTTGGCGATCAAGACAAGGACTTCTCCCCACCGGCGTATTCGGCTAGGACTCTTGTTAACCTAGGTCTCTGGTGCATTATATAAACCAGGGCCAGGCTAGTCGATAGAATATACAACTCCATATACAACAATCATACCATAGGCTAGCTTCTAGGGTTTAGCCTCCTTGATCTCGTGGTAGATCGACTCTTGTACTAGCCATATCATCAATATTAATCGAGCAGGAGTAGGGTATTACCTCCATCGAGACGACCCGAACCTGGGTAAAAACATCGTGTCCCTTGTCTCCTGTTACCATCCGGCCTTCACGCACAGTTCGGGACCCCCTACCCGAGATCCGCCGGTTTTGACACCGACATTGGTGCTTTCATTGAGAGTTCCGCTGTGTGATCGACAAAAGGATCGATGGCTCGCCTGCAGATCAACTGCGACTTTGGCGTCTTCGTCACCAGTTCGACTAGTCACCTTGGTTCGACCAAGAATTGCGCCCCATGTTCGGATCACCATGTTCGGACAAGGGCCTTCATCCAACATCAGCTCCGATCTCTATCAAGATCACGGAGGAATCATCTATGGAGCTCGGGGGCTCAACGTCAACATTGCCCTCGAGCGACCGTGCTGTTTTTTTGATAGAGAACTCGTATCTTCCACCACCACCTCGTCGAGTATCGCTTTGACGATCGCTTTGGTGGAATTGTGCGGAATTGAGTCTACAACAACCCTAGAAAATTTAATCTAGTTCTGATGGAGGAATCTCTGGCAATCCATGATATACCGGAGCCCTGTCAAATCTGGATGGGAATTTGGATGAGTTTAGGGCATGGTGTCCAGCTTCTAGCTCGGATGTCCTTTGGTAGATCCAACCGTTGATCGGCTGTGGAATTCCTATATCTACCACCTCTCAAAATTTCAGCTCGATCCGACCATCCAAACTCCGGGAACCTTCCGATCAGTGCATCACTTTTCGGATCTGTTTTCTGCGCGAAAACGGATCCGACCCGAGTTCATCTTTTTTATGAATGGGATTTCAGACATCCCTTTTGAAGGAAGTTTTGTATGGGGTATTGTGTTTTGTTTCCGAACACATCCCACTAACTTTAAGATCTTTTGAACATAATCTTCAACATCTTACTGGTGTCAAACCAGTTCGGCAATATTGCTCCACGGCTGCTGACCTGCGCTAGACGCGTCGTCACTTTGTTGAGCCGAGCTCAACTTCTTCGGATCATCATCTCGGCAAGCCGAACAAGAGTCCGGCATCGCGAAGGATACATAGAGCAGGCATACCGGTATCGCTGCATGGTCGCTTCATCAAGCCGGCATCGACCACATCACGACCTGCATCGACAGGGCCGCACTATTGCTTCTTCAAGCTGGTGTTCATCACGCCGACCTACTTCGACTCATCGGCTGACGCCGAGGTTTTGACATCTCGGCTGGACCGGGGGTTTCGCCATCTCTTTATCAACCTACTCCGGATGCTTCGGCGTCACTAGCCGACTAGCTCCGTCACGTTAGCTGGGCCGAGGGCTTTGCCTCGGCAAGTCAACCTTTACCAGCATTGCCATGCCGTCGTTTTATCGCCCATCAGGCAATGGGTGTGCGGAGCGAGTCCCAATTTTGGAAATCACCTTCCTTCGGATGGCTACAACAAACAAACCAGGTGCTATTAATCCCAATATTTTTTGCTTGTTTGGGTTCAATTTTCCCAAGGAATTATTACTCTGGTTTGTCCATGATATGTACACAGGTCTATCAAATGGTGACCGCATTAACGACGGTCGCATGGTGGTTCGATCAGTTTCCGTACATAGTCCGGCGAATGCCGCATCCGGAGCTCGGCCCGACCTGTGAATTCAGGCTTTGCCACGCCTTTACTACATCACGCTGACGCCCTGCATCGACATTGACTTTGGCGCCAGGCCATATTTCTTCTATTCCTCACTTTGCATAAATTATTTATTATGCAACATTTTTTAATTATCATTATTACTATTATCTCCGGTTTGCACTATTTTTTGTGCACAGGAAAATGATCCGGGGACTCGGCGTCACTCTGCCGGTCTGCATTGACCGTGCTATGTCAGCACTTCGGCATGTCAAGCTCTCAGCTCCGCCACCTTGGGACCATCTTGGGGGATGGAACCTTGCTCCGCATCAAGCTCGGACCGCGTCATCAATACCGAACACATTAACCAGCTAAGTCGCTTTCATGCTCAAAGCTTTAATTTCTAACGTGTGCTCGGTTCGACCAAGCATTATACTTTTTTGGAAAAAAGTTGCTTGTAAAAATTTCCTTGTCCAAACTTTGTTTGTGACGCATAAACTCAAATACCCCGTTTACTTGGGGGCTTCCTTTATGAAGCTTTTTCCTGTTGCATATGATTATACTCTCACGGCATCGTTCCTTGTTCGTGTATTATGCCACAATATGCACCATATTGAATTAAGCGATTTCCAAGCTGGGTTGCCTCACTCCTGTGTTTACCCCTACGTTCCCGATTGTTCGGCTAAGGAGTAAAGGGAGCACCTCTGCGATTGTCACGATCGGGTCAACCGAGCCGGACCTCAGACTGGGTGAAGCCGAAAGCTAGCGCTCTTATACTTTTCAATGATGGTCGGCACACAACGGAACTCATGAGTACAAAAAATCTATTGCACAAGTCTCATAATAACAATGAGCACCGAAGAAAGGTATCGGTGGGGGTACTATTTTCTTCGAAGATGATTCTTACACTTCACGGTAATATAGCATAAGTTCCCTGAGCGCGCTTTGTCTGTTACAACCTTATGGCCTGATTGCCTGGTTATTGGAAACACCGTCGATATTCTGGACCGATGGAGTACATAACACTTTTTGGTCCTTGACCGAAGAGGGAGAAGCTGACGGTCGGTTAAGACGCGTTTAAAGTTCGGTTGAACATAGATATGATATAAGTACTTCGGTACATGCAATCATTTTCTACCCAAGTCACTTGGGGGCTCTTAAGTTTATTTGAGCCGTTTTATAATAAGTATTCTTCTTCTTAGTCGTTGCAAAGTTTTATTATTATTTATCACTCCTTTTTTCGACACGAGTGTGCGGTCACTAGTCGGGGAGCCTAATTTCTCTCTCAAAGCCGCTAGAGTTTAGTTTGCTAAAATGGCCTGATAAGAAGTACTCCGCCCTCGGGATAGGAGGTTGAAGCCATAGGCTGACCCGCTCGAAGTCTTGAGATAGGATGTATCATGTTGAAGCACGACAGAAGCACTTCTTTTTTCTAAGACCAACTTTCGGATTGGCACCGAACACTTGATATTGTTCGGACGTCATGTTTTTACTGACGTTTCTTGGTTTTCCAAGCTTTTTGGCACTTTTAAACTATTTGTGCTTTTCCAGCATTAGTCTCGCAGTGCCACGCCGGACACCTTTAGGGATTCGACAAAAACATTCTCAGATATTGCTATATATGCATCGGTTTCGAATTGTGTCTTCGGTCAATAGTTGGGTTGCCCGGCTCCTGCACTTGCTTCCTACGTTCCGTTTTGTTCGGCTAGGCGTGCAAAGGGAGAACCACCGCGATTGTGCTTCCAGCTCACATGGTTAAGCACCTCAGTGGAGAAAGCCGAAAACTGACTTTCACAATAAGCGTAAACTGGTCAGCGATCCGATGACTATGTTAAATGATGGGCCGTTCATAACATTGGCCGAAGTGTTTACGGCTTGACCCCGACTATCGCCAAACACTACCGGGGGCTATTAACTGGCCTCCCAAACTAAATCCTCAATATTTTGCTCTTACATTAGAGCTAAGGTTTAATGATCATGCTTAGCATGACAACCCAAAGAAAGGAACCGATAGCGGGACTATTTTCTTTGGAAGACATTTCTTCTGTTAAACAGTAATATAACTCTCTGCGTACCTTTGTTTATAAAACCATATGGCCAGATTTCCTTGTTTGTTGTAAATCTTTGCCCTCATAAAGGCTGTATAAAGTAGGACAAACACTCCACGGCTAATGGCCGAAGAGTTGGAAGCCGATGGTCGGTCAACAAAGTTTTGTACAATGCGGATCCAAGCATTAATGACGTAAAGTACTTGGATACATAGAGTCATTACACATAATTTGTGATTTTACTAAGGATATTGATCCTTAATTCGGCCACCCGTGCCCGCATTAAGGCTCGCGGGCGACTGGGCTTTGGGCTTATTATTTACAAATATTAAAGGGGCACATCGATCCCCTGATCAGGTGTTGCCACCCGACCAGTGTCTCGGGGGCTACTGCATTGCTTGTCCAATGCAGAAAATTTTATGTGCAATATAGTTTCCGAGGAGATTTTGATCCTCAGGTTGGTCGGCCGCACCCAACCTGAGTCTCGAGGACTGAGCACGCCGCTTTTAGTGTCCCGAAGTATTCTGCCGAGCTTGGAATTGATCCTCGGGCCGATTTTGCAAATCAACCTGAGTCTCAGCGGCTACTAGGATCAGCGGTCTTATGTCATCCTTCAGATGCATCTCGGGTTTTAGACCGATACACACCTTGAGGGCTACTGGCTATATATCTCGGCAAAGAATAAATTGCACCAACAAAAAATATTCACAAAAATCGGCCCACATTCAGGGTGGTGCACCACCTCGGAAGCAGTCCGGCATAAAGCTCGGGCGCTAGTGGCTGGCTCCGTAGAGGCCATTTCCGGCATTAAGCTCGGCTAAACTCCTTCAAACTTTTTGAACCAAGGTGATATGACACCTCGGATATAGTCCGGCGTTGGAGCTCGGATACATAGTCCGGCGTTGGAGTTCGGATACATTCCGGCGTTTGAGCTGGGAAGCGGTCCGGCATTGGTGCTCAGCTGCAAAAGATACCTCGAATACAGTCCGGTGTTAGAGCTCAGACGCAAGAGGACACTGCCTCCCGGGAACAACTTCAAACCCGAGGTGTGGCATAAAAATAATAAAGGCATTGATAAAGGACGGAAACTTAAAGGGGCTCCTCGGATACCCGGCGTATAAACTCATCGAATGCATTTTGGCAATCCTCAAGATTGAAGATGAGAAGATTTGTTGAACCAGTTTTCAAGACCGACGGCCGAAGATGAAGAACAGTTCGGAAGAATCGAGGAGCGTCCCTAACTTGAAGACCGGTTCAGGGGGCTACTGACGGTGTCCTGGACTAGGGGGTACTCACCACGCCGTCTCCCGATCTATTAGATTGGGCCGAGGCCAACCATGGCCGTATACTCATGGGCCAGTTCGGACAACTGCCGCATACAAGGAAGATTCCACAAAGACTTGGCGATCAAGACAAGGACTTCTCCCCACCGGCGTATTCGGCTAGGACTCTTGTTAACCTAGATCTCTGGTGCATTATATAAACCAGGGCCAGGCTAGTCGATAGAATATACAACTCCATATACAACAATCATACCATAGGCTAGCTTCTAGGGTTTAGCCTCCTTGATCTCGTGGTAGATCTACTCTTGTACTACCCATATCATCAATATTAATCCAGCAGGAGTAGGGTATTACCTCCATCGATAGGTCCCGAACCTGGGTAAAAACATCGTGTCCCTTGTCTCCTGTTACCATCCGGCCTTGATGCACAGTTCGGGACCCCCTACCCGAGATCAGCCGGTTTTGATACCGACACCCATATTAATGAGGATCCCGCAAAAAGGGGACACAATCTCTGCTTTGACAAGACGTGCCAATGAAAACCGCATCTCAAAACGTGAAGTAGGAGGTTAACAGATGGTTCGAAATAATGACCGGGCAGAGACGTGGCATCTCACTATAAAAAATGTCAGTAGATGGGACTTGTTAAATATTATACTCTTTATGGAGCCTGTTTTGCAGAGCCGGACACGTTCTCTGTGTACGAGGACTACTTTGAAATATTTGGAGGCGGAACACGCCTTGCAATGACGAAGACAATCTACGCGTCGGACACCTCGTCATTGAAGCCTGGTTCAGGGGCTACTGAGGTCATCCTGGATTAAGTGGTCCTCGGGTGGCCGGCCTGTGTGACATGGGCTGGACTATTGGACCATGAAGATACAAGATAGAAGACTTCCTCCCGTGTCCGGATGGGACTCTCCTTTGCGTGGAAGGCAAGCTTGGAGTCTGGATGTATTATTTCCTTTCTCTGTAACCGACTTTGTATAACCCTAGGTCCCTCCGATGTCTATATAAACCGGAGGGTTTAGTCCGTAGAAAGCATCACAATCATACAAGCTAGACTTCTAGGGTTTAGCCACAACGATCTTGTGGTAGATTAACTCTTGTAATCCTCATACTCATCAAGATCAATTAAGTAGGATGTAGGGTATTACCTCCATCAAGAGGGCCCAAACCTAGGAAAAACATCGCGTCCCCTGTCTCCTGTTACCATCGACCTTAGACGCATAGTTCGGGACCCCCTACACGAGATCCGCTGGTTTTGACACCGACAACGGCCACATGCATTCTTTCACATGAGAGCTTCTTGGCGCCGAAGGAAGAACGTGATAAAGGCCTGCTGTTCTTCAGGGCGAGTGTCAATGGAGTAGAAGAAGTGGCAAACCTATTGGATACATACTGTATGGCCTTGGGATAGAGAATCAACAAGGAGAAATCCTCTATCTTTTTCAGCAAGGGCTTCTTGGAGATAGTACGCAATGCGGTTAAAGGATACTTGCAGGTCCCTAAAGAATCATTGACTAATAGATACCTGGGCATGCCAACTAATGTGGGTCACTCAAAAAAGGGAACATTCAAATATTTGAGTGATAAGGTGAAGGGATGGATGAGCAAGTGCCTCTCAGTGGGAGGAAAAGATGTTCTAATTAAATCGGTAGCCCAAGCTATCCCAGTTTACTCCATGTCATGCTTTAAGTTGCGGAGAGGTCTATGTGATCACATAAATCTATCATTCGGAAATTGTGGTGGAGTTGCAAACAAGGGGGACGCAAGCCAGCTTGGGTTTCTTGGGACATCATGACGCGACCAAAGCACCTGGGAGGCCTTGGTTTCAGAGACCTTGAGCTTTTTAATTTGGCACTGCTAGCTCGTCAAGCTCGGAGATTACTTCAAGAACCAATGAGCCTCAGCACAAGAATCTTAAAGGCCGCTTATTACCCAGAGAGGACAATCCTAGAGGCAGAGCTGGGGACGAGACCATCCCAGATTTGGCGTGCTGTTCTGGAGGGTCGGGACTTGTTACGGTAAGGCATTATCCGCCGGATTGGCAACGGCCAAACGACGGAGCTTTGGACTGACAACTGGATACCGAAGGAGATGACCCCGCGACCGATTACATCGCTTGTGGCTGATCCTCCTAGGTATGTCTTAGAGTTTCTCTCCCTATCGATGCTGAAGCCATCTTGAGGATACCCATATGCACTCGCAACATAGAAGATTTCTGGGCTTGGTACCTAGAGAAGAAGGGTAAGTTCACCGTCAGTTCAGCCTATAAATTCTTGCTATAGACTAAGATCCAGAGGGATGGATGGTTGGAAGGAAGGGGCGGTTCATCCAGCAACGATAGAGACAAAAAATCCTGGAGCTCGCTGTGGAAGATCGAGGTTCCTTCAAAGATAAGAATCTTTCTATGGAGGCTGGCACAACATTTGATTCCAACTACTGATGTTTTGAAGAGAAGAAACATGTCTATTCAGGACGCTTGCCCGTTGTGTGGATGTGAGGATTCATGAAGACATGCTCTAGTGGCCTGCACCATGTCGCGATGCGTTTGGGCATTGTCTGAAGACGCCATCGTATCCCATATGACTGAAAATGAAGAAGCTAATGCGAGGATTTGGTTGTTCGAGCTGCATGAGTCGATGGATCATTCCAGCTTCACAAAGATGGTCATCACTCTTTGGGCCATTTGGTATTCTTGACGGAAGGCCATATATGAATTAATCTTTCAAAGTCTAGAACAAACAGCCAACTTTGTCGATGACTACATCAGTGATCTTAGTATCATCACTGCCTAGAAGGATCATCCAAGCCCAACTGCTCCCGTCCAAGCCCGGCTAGCGCATTGGCTGCAGGCACCGAATGGCAGCGTCAAGATCAATGTAGCTGCAGCAATGGCTAGGTAATGCCGTGGAGGAGCGGTTGTGGTTCTATGCCGTGACCAGGAGGGTGTCTACTTGGGATCGTTGGTGGTAGTTTTTCCCCACACGAGGGATCCCCTCCTTCTGAAGACATATGCTTGTCGGGAGGCACTAGCACTCGCCGATGACCTGGCGGCCAGGAACATCTGTGTGGCTTCGGATTGCCAAGATGTGGTAAATGACATCAACAGGGTACCGGAGGCCCCAATGCGTCAATTGTGCATGAAATATTGAGTCATTGTAATAGTTTTAGCTCTTGCTCATTTATTCATGAGCGTAGGAACTTTAATTTCATGACTCATAATCTCACTAAATTTGCTTGTAAGCTAGGCATAGGTCGTCATATTTGGTTGGGCACCCCTCATGACCCAACCCGTGTACCTATGACCTTCGCTTTGAATGAATAAAGATAGGGAGATTTCTCAAAAAAAATCCGCCCGTACGACCGCATTGCTCAACCGGATCGAGCGCTCGATCTGCTCTAGGACTCCTGCCCTGCAGGCGTGTTGCACGGCCACTCGTGCTACTGCCTAACTCGGCGACCCCGAGCTGCACCTTGCACGTCCCGATAATTCTAAACTGACAGACAACAACACACTTTTTACGGGCCCCTTAACGCTAATTACCTCTGCCCAACTAATTTTCAAGGGGGTGGGCCCCGCCACCTTCTCTAACATCCAATGAAAAACTGCCATCTAGCACAAGCTCGTGAATTCCGTAAAATATGTCCGTGGCTCTAGCACTGCTCTTGTGCGTCCCACGAACTCGCTGAGACGCCCACCGCCGTACGGATTTGATCTGCCGCTAAACTGCTGCACTCCAGCTGGGCCGTTGTCCTGACTCTGACGCACCCGCATGTATGGATCGCTCGGGATCAAGCGGAACTCCCACCACGTGGTGCTGTACGCCACACGCCATCGCCTCGACTCGGCCTGCCTTGCAAGCCTCGTGATGTGGCCTGCTGCACGCGTTGATCGATCTGATCTGTTCTTGATCCATCGCGGCACGTCCAGCCTTGTTTGTGCATGATCCTGACCATCTCAGTAATCTGCTTTCTTCTGATCTCGTCAAACACCACGCCATTAGCCGGCTGCATCTCAACTTAATCCATCCTCTAAATCAACGATCCGTGGCCTCTCGAACATTGCTCTGATACCACTTGTTAGAATAAATCTGAGGCATATTGTTGATCATCCGAGGACCAGAACCAATCACATGAGGTACGACACCGAGATTTGTTAACGAGGTTCACCGATATGGCTATATCCCCGGGGCCTGACTACAGGCGCTCCTCCCCGTGACACCGTCACAATACTGCACCCCGGCCGCCCGGGCGCCGGCACATGCCGCCGGCTCCCCCGCGTGCCCGTGCTATTATGTTGGCATAGATTATATCGTGTGTCTACCCCCGATATATATGAGAGTCCTAGGATACAAGTGTCCTATTAGGACACAACTCCTACCATGTCCACACACAGTCCAAAACGAAGTCCAACTGTAACCTACCTTGTACAATAATATTCGACATAACTTTAACATACATCATGATGTTCTTGATGTTTTGGCATGAAAGACACCTTAAAAATACTCCCTTCTGGATTTTTCGATCGAGCCACCAGTCCGCTCCAAAATTTTAAATTATGATGATCCAAATCGCTTTTTTCGCCTCATGTATGAGATGAGTATAAGGCGGTCCGGACAGCCCAAACAAATGGAGCGACTGGAATGTCAATTGGAGATGTGTCTTCTATACAGACAGTGTCCGAACTGTCCGCCCACACATATATATGGGGTAGATTTTTGCATTGTCCATGTAGTCACTTTATTTAGAAACACGGTACAACAAACTCATTTCTATGGACAAATGCACGCAATCTTGTCTTTGTGAGCAGCTCTGAAAGACTGAACCGGCTGATCTTGAGATTGACGAAGTCATCACATGTACCTCACAGTCGACACGACATACCACTAAAAAGTACTGTGAGCACCTGTGTCAAATCTAGAACTTAGCCCGATTGAGTTAGTCGCACCACAAGAAATCTACCGATTTAAGCCATGCTTAGTTCGCGTCCAAGCTATACAACGCAATCACAAAGCATGTGGGATTTTCTCGAAAACTAACAATTGTCGTAACGCTCGTAATGCAACCACGTGATTGAAATAGTTTGTTTGTTAAAGGATGACAACTACAAATGGTTCCTCTCATAGTTTTGGTTAGGGGATGTCATTTTGCTTCTGAAGAGCATAGCGGTTCTTGACATAGAAGACTAGAAGAGCATAGCAGTTCTCAGCATATAGAGCAGACACATGATTTCGATCGGACGGCTCTGCAAGCATTCCCTCCCCTAGCAATCTTTCGTCAGCTATCGTCACTATTTTTTATGCCATGACAGTTTATCGTAAACTTTATTAAACATGCATCGCCAAAAAGTTGGCAGCATTGTGAGAGATTAGCGGAAAGCACTAATTTTTTGTCCCGATTTGTATGTTTCTAGATGGATTTCTATGTTCTCTAATCATGTAAGATCGATGGGGACATGACTTCGCATATTGGAAGAATTTTTTTTTATTTCCATGACCTTTAAAATCCTGTAAATCTATGAGAACCAATGATCTTAGCAATGTCAACAACAACAACAACAAGTGACGAGGTTATACC
Organism: Triticum monococcum; assembly: GCA_034509565.1. Classification (NCBI taxonomy): domain Eukaryota; kingdom Viridiplantae; phylum Streptophyta; class Magnoliopsida; order Poales; family Poaceae; genus Triticum; species Triticum monococcum. The sequence continues at coordinate 708,563,469 of CM067847.1, forward strand.
CAATTTTTCGTTACACGTCAAAAAAGACAAATACACTATGGAAATGACATTCATCAAACATCTTCATTGGCTTTATTCAATTATTTCTCCATTATGAGAATGGTGTTACACTAAAGGCCTAGGTACCTGTCGGGGGTCCGGGTGGAGGTGGTAGCGTTATGACCGGAACATGGTAACCTGCAAAATTTTCATTATTCACATCATAATGATGAACACGATCAATTGTATGTGTGCGTGCGTGCGTGCATGTTCAAATATATGACAATATACCAACCAGCACAATGAGTGCCTGTGTGCAACCCGTTGCCGCATACATGTGTAACTATGGCAAACCTCCATACATCGATCCTAGTCAGTTCGTGAGCGGTGAACCGATCACAAACGCAATGGATGTATTTTGCATCTCATATTTTATCGCAACATAGGCTCCCATGTGGTGGGAACTGGTCACCAAGGTTCTTTACTATATATGTTATGCCAACAATATTTCATCACCTTATCTTTGTCCCTAATGCAGTGATCTAACGCTCGTGCATAGCGCGGACAAGAGATAGCCACAAGGGCTAGGAGGCATAACACTCCAGCTACTTTAGTGTTGGTCATGTTCTATGTTGTGTAGTACTGTCGATATGTGTTTATGCAGGACTTTTGCACCACTCATCTTCTAAATAGAGCGGCCATAGTGCAAGTATTCAGACTCCTTTTGCTAATAGATGGATTAATTGGACTACTTTTAATTAGTTGAGAGATATACAATTTGGATATTTTGTAACTTAATGTAGGCATATCTAACTCTTGTATATCAAATTGTTCGCAATGATGCAACCAATTAATTGTTCGCAATGGAGTAGTTGATTGTGGATTCTTAATAGATATGCGTATACAACTTGGATATGTTGTTATTTAATGTAGGCACATGTGTGGTTGTTGTAGTATCAAATTGATGGGAGAGGATACCCAGATAAGCCAATATATCAGTCTATCTATATATGTATCTGTATCTGTATCTGTATTTGTATTTGTATCTGTATCTGTATCTATATCTATCTTATTTTAATTATGGACTCCCTAGATATTCACATCTTAATCAGTGAAAACATGAAAAATGGACTCCCTTGGATGCTTGAACTGAAACACAACTAGGATTTCAATCAGGGATAAAAGGAGTAGATCATATGATACAATCTAACCAACCATTCAAATTCCACATGGTAGATGAGAGGTCATCCAATAGTCAAAATCATGACCATCTTTTTTGTTACTATGACAACAGATCTGGTCGAGGAGCCAGAAATGATCATCGCCCAAGCACCGGTTTTGCACCATCCATGGGATGGAATTTACGCTACACTGGACTAAGCCTGGAGCTCGGATCCAAGCACTCATAGTGACGGCCAAGTTAGCCCGGCCATGCAGACGACCCCGATGATGGTACTGGATCAACCTCGCGATAGCTCACTGCGGAGGTCGATGTCAGATCGGTTTGGAATAAGATTTTCTCTCCCACCCACCTCCCACATTACTTACTGTCTCGATAATTCAGGACCGACCGACATATGGGATCTAGCTTTCGTAGTACAAAAACAAAAAGAAACCATCCAACGTTTCTAGATGCGATTCTTCCTCATAAAAAAATCCCGGATTGCCCAAACGAGGAGGCCTTAATGGTTTTCCGGCATAACTGTTATAATGAAGGAATTGCAAAAACCATAGCATGAAAATGCCTTAGAATGTTCGTTGTTCTATTTGACATAAACTACAAAAGAAAGACACATCCGTGACATTATGACCCGAACGAAAACTTTTTGTGTTGGTTATGACACTTCTATGACGATAATTATGACAAAAACACGTATCATCATAGATGTGGTGGGATCGTACTTCTATGACAAAAAATTATGACCGGAAAATGGGCTTTTCGTCCTGGGCAGGACGGAGATGTACCTGCATGAAATTCTTTGGTCCGTCTATGACGTAAAACATCGTGGTAGAAGTCAGGGCGAGGAAAATTTCAGGGAGTTCGTGGTTATGGTGGGTGGTCGGGGCTGAGCGATGCACTGTGGTTTACGCGTTTCTCTCTTGTATGCGTGTGTGTGCGAGGCGTTGGCTAACTGAACTAGAGCGAGGCGTTCGCTTATTGAACTTGAGCAATCGCACTAGCTACGTAATGAAGTCGATCGATCTCTTTGCTGCTAACTGAACCCGGGCGATTCCTTCGCTCCTAAAAAAACACGATCGATCTTTCTCGCTTCTTACTAAAGCCGATCATGCCCCCTTGCGAGAATAGCTAGCCAGTTGGATTGCGTCCGTATGAACAGTGTATGTTGCTGCCACGTGCGTGATACGTAGAACGAGTCGAGACATGTGGTGAGTATGAGTCCAACTAGGTTGGTGGGATGTGGCTGAACCGTTCCCATTGTTGTGGCCCACTCATACATACGCCCCACTCCAGCCGATTCGGGTTGCATGAACAATACCCCGTGGTAGTAGGCGGTTGCCGCTGAATGAACAAGACTCCAAGGATGCTGCCACACCCAATCGATTGGGGTGGATGGACAGGACCCCGTGGAGGATGGATGAACAGTAGATGGTGGAGGCTGAGGAAGTCGACGGTGGATGAACAATAGCTGGTGGAGGCTGAGGAAGTCGATGGTGGACGAACAGTAGCCCGTGGAGTCCCATTTTGTGGTACGCCACACCCCTACCGATGAACAGGACCCCATTTTGACCGCAGGCGCTCGAAGAGAAGTTTGTTTCCTCTATTTTGTCGTACGCCACACCCCTCCCGATCAACATGACCCCATTTTGACCTTAGGAGGTTGAACAGAAGTCTGTTTCCTTAGTTTTGCAGTACGCCAAACCCTTCCCGATAAACAGGACCCCGTTTCGACCATAGGCGGTGGAAGAGAACTCCATTTACTCAGTTTTGTGGTACGCCAGACCTGAGTCGATGAATAGGACCCCGTTTCTACTGTTCCATCCAAGCCGGTTGACTCTAGATGAACATGACGCGTTTTGACCCAGCCGCTAACGTGGCTTAGATTGCATCGGTATTTACCTAAAGAGAAGGAATGATGGAGCACAACTCTGCTAAGTATTTTCCTCAGTTATGAAACCAAGGTATCAATCCAGTAGGAGAACCAAGAACACTATGTAAATGGTACCTACACACAAAGGACAAATACTTGCAACCCGACGCATAAGAGGGGTTGTCAATCCCTCCATGGTAAAAAGATAGATTGGTTTGTATGAGATTGGATAAATAGATCTAAATAAACGCAAAATAAAATAAGTAAATAAAAATTGTAGCAAAGTATTTTTGGGTTCTGGAATAATAGATCTGAAAACTAATATGATGAAAGACAGATCTGAAAGCAATATGATAAAAGATAGATCGGGGGCGTAGATTTCAACAGTGGCTTCTCTCGAGAAAACAACATACGATGAGTAAACAAATTACTGTTCTGCAATTGATAGAAGAACAAATAATTATGACGATATCCAAGACAACGATCATGAATATATGCATCACGTCAAAGATTAGTAGACCGACTCCTGCCCACATCTACTACTATTACTCCACACATCGATCACACTATCCGACATGCATCTAGTGTATTAAGTTCATGGAGAAATGGAGTAATACAATACGAATGATGACATGATGTAGACAAGATCTATTCATGTAGGAATAGACCCCATCTTTTTATCCTTAATAGCAACGATACATAAGTGCCTCACTACCCCTTCTGTCACTGGGTGAGGACACCGCAAGATCGAACCCATCAAAAAGCACATCTTCCCATTGCAAGAAAAATCATTCTAGTTGGCCAAACAAAACCAAAGTTTCAAGAAGAAATACGAGGCTATAAATAATCATGCATATAAGAGATCAAATAAGACTGACATAATATTCATGGATATAGATCTCATCACAAACTCGAACTTCTTTGGAACCCAACAAACACATCACAAAAAGTCATTACATCAAATAAATCACCAAGAGACCATTGTATTGAGAATCAAAAAGAGAGAAGAAGTCATCTAGCTACTACATATGGAACCGTAGGTATATGGTGAACTACTCACGCATCATCGGAGGAGTACCAATGAGGATGATGAACCCCTCCGTGATCGTGTTCCCCTCCGATAGAGTGCCGAAATAGATTGGATCTCATGGTTCTGGAATTTGCGACGGCTGGAATTGTGTTTCGTCGACTCCCCTAGGGTTTCTAGAATATTTGGGTATTTATAGAGCTGAGAGGTAGTGGAGGAGACCCCCTTGGGCTCCACAACCCATCCCCTGGCGTTCCCTGGTGTCTTGTGGGCCCCACGAGCCTCCCCTTTGATGCTTCCTTGGCTCCCAAGTTGTCTTTTGATCCAAAAAATCTCCAAAAACTTTCCTTGTGTTTGGACTCCGTTTGATAGGGATATTATGCGAAGTAAAAACAAGCAAAAAAATCAACTGGCACTGGGCACTATGTCAATAGGTTTGTCCCAAAAAATGATATAAAGCTGCTATAAGTGATTGTAAAACATCCAACAATGACAATATAACATCATGGAACAATAAAAAATTATATATACATTGGAGACGTATCAGCATCCCCAAGCTTAATTCCTGCTCGTCCTCGAGTAGATAAATGATAAAAACATAATTTTATGGAATTGCTTGCTTTTTCCGTTAATGAAAATGACCTAGTAATTCCCAATACTTTCCATGCTAGATATATCATAGGAGGTTCCCAACATAAAATAAAAGTTTATTCCTTTTTCCACCATTCTTTCACTATCCATGGCTAGCCGTATCCACGGGTATCTTCCATACCAACACTTTCCAAGGAATTTATTATTTGATAACGGTATCCACGAGTATCTTCCATACCAACACTTTCCAAGGAATTTATTATTTGACAACATAAAGTAAATTTCTTTTTCATTTTGGGACTAGGCAGCCCTATTACCGCCACACTCACGTGCAATGACAAGTGAATAGACACTCATCTTGAGAATAACCCATCTAGCATGGAAAAACATTAGCCACCCGTGCCGGTTCATGAGCGGTATGGGCACATAAATAAGGAAATTCATTTTGAAAATTAGAGTTGGCACATACAAATTTATTTAGGATGGCACAGAAATACCGCATATATGCAAAACTAGTTTAAGGATTTTGGATGCACCAGTAGTATTTGTACTTAGTACAAGTGGAGTCTAGCAAAAAGATTGAGAAGCAACCAACCAAGAAACGAAAATTCTCATAAACGAGTATTAATGATAACTAACATCGAATAGTGCACCACAAGTAGGATGTAGTTTCATTGCATAACTATTGACTTTCGTGCTTTCATAAAGAATCACGATCGTTAACACCAATATTCTTACTAAAGCATAATTGCGCACCAACATGACTCACATATTACTGTCATCATATCTCAAAACTATTATAAAGAATCAAGTTTATTTTGTCCTATGATCTTCATGATAGTTTTTATTATATCCCCCTTGAATATCTATCACTTTGGGACTAGTTTTATATATTGCAATTGCTTTTGCCAAGCTCAATCAAGTTTAAGTGAAGAACATGAGCATACAAATTTTCTTCTCTCAAAATAATATAAGTGAAGAGTGAGAGAATTTCTTCAAAAATTCAATGCTTCTCAAATTAATCTAAGTAAAGCATGAGAGTATTTATTCAAAAATTTAAAGCACAATGTGCTCAAAAAGATATAAGTGAAGCACTAGAGCAATTCCATAGCTCAAAAAAATTTAACTGAAACACAAAAAGCAATTCTAACAAATCATAGCATAATTTGGGCTCTCTCACATAGGTGTGTGATACATCTCCAACGTATCTATAACTTATGAAGTATTCATGCTATTATATTATCAACCTTGGATGTTTTATATGCATTTATATGCTATTTTATATGGTTTTTGGGACTAACCTATTAACCTAGAGCCCAGTGCCAGTTTCTGTTTTTTTCCTTGTTTTAGAGTATCGCAGAAAAGGAAAACCAAACGGAGTCCAATTGACCTGAAACTTGACGGAGCTTATTTTTGGACCAGAAGAAGGCCAAGGGGTAAAAGAGTTGGGCCAGAAGAGTCCTGGGCTGCCCACAAGGGTGGGAGGCGCGCCCACCCCCCGGCGCCCCCCTACCTCTTGGACAGCACGGAGACCCCCCTGACTTGTTCTCGACACCAAAACCTCATATATATAAGAAACCTCCAGAAATTAACCTAGATCGAAAGTTCCACTGCCGCAAGCCTCTGTATCCACAAGAAATCAATCTAGGCCCTCTTCGACACCCTACCGGAGGGGCCATCATCACCGGAGGCTATGGAGGAAGATCCCGGAGGGGCCATCATCACCATGAAGGCCAAGTACTAGAGGGAGAAACTCTCCCCATCCAGGAGGAGGCCATGGAGTAGGAAGCACAAGGGGGATAACCACTCCTCCTCTCTGTTGGTGGCACTTGAGTGCCATCGAGAGGGGAATCATCGCCGCGGAGATCATCTTCATCAACATCACCATCATCATCACCATCCTAATCTATTTTACGCGGCCCACTCTCCCGCACCCCACTGTAATCCCTACTTGAACATGGTGCTTTATGCCACATATTATGATCCAATGATGTGTTGCCATCCTATGATGTTTTGAGTAGATATCCTTTTGTCTTTGGGTTGATTGATGATCTAGATTGGTATGAGTTGTTTGTTTTACTTTGGCGCTGTCCTATGGTGCCCTCCGTGTCGTGCAAGCGTGAGGGATTCCCGCTATAGGGTGTTGCAATATGCCCATGGTTTTCTTATTAACTGTATTGCGTGAGTGACTAAAACACAAACACGGATAAGCGGGACATGGCGTATGGGAATAAAGAGGACTTGATACTTTAATGCTATGGTTTGGTTTTACCTTAATGATCTTTAGTACTTGTAGATGCTTGCTAGAGTTCCAATCATAAGTGCATATGATCCAAGAAGAGAAATCATGTTAGCTTATGCCTCTCCCTCATATGAAACTGCAATAGTGATTACCGGTCTTGTTAACAATTACCTAGGACAATTCCGCACACCGATCCACCATTATTCCACACTCACTATTTATAATATTTAGTAATATATTCTAACTTTATGATAACATCCCCTACTTTTATATTTTATCTCTCTGATATCATGCAAAGTTATCCACTTCATACCCACAAAGTAGTTTTATTTCTCGTTGCTAGTTGGAAGCAAACGTTCGGTGTACGTAGAGTCGTATCAGTGATAGATAGGGATTGAGAGAATACTGATCTTACCTTTAGCTCCTTGTGGGTTCTACACTCCATACTTATCACTTCCACCTTTCGAAATTTCTACTATGATTCCCTGCGCTTGGGGATTATCAAGCTCTATTCTGGCGCCGTTGCCGGGGAGCAATAGCGTGGGGTTCATATTCTTTTGTATGCTTGTTTGCTTCCTTCACTAAGTACATTTTGTTTTTCCTTTTTTGTTTAAGTTTATTTGTGGGTGAAACATACAAAAAATAATAAAAATACAAAAAAATTACTTTCCTCTCATACCTAAACAGTTTTTCAAAAAGAGAAGTTATTGGAAAGTCATGCTCACAGAAACAATGTAGATTTTTTCATGGAACTTTCTCTATAAATAATTATCCCCTTATATATACCCATTGTATTATAAAAATAATGTGCCAAGCTTTGGTTTTAGGATCATTAGATTGCTTGTTTACTATGTGCAGAACAAAAACAGAAACTTTGGCTGTAGTGCGTGATTTTACATTTTTTACTAGAAAGTCAAATGGGTCTGAAAGTCTTTGCACATTACTTATGTACAAATTTTTCAAATTTTCAAATTTATTTCAGAATTGTTGGAGTTACAGAAGTTTACAAAACCTCCAGATTACTACAGACTGTCCTGCTTTAGACGGGTTCTGTTTTTCGTGTGTTGTTTGCTTATTTTGATGCATCTATGGCTAGTATCGGAGGGTACGAACCATAGAGAAGTTGGAATACAGTAGATATAGTTCTAATATGAAATTGGAATGAGTTTGAAACAGTACCTAAAGGTAGTGATTTGCTTTATTATACTAACAGGTCTCACAAAGTTTTGGCCAAAGTTTTGTGTGGATGAAGTGTTCGAAGAACGAGGAGTTAACAATGTGAGAAGAATAAAGAGAGGCAAGAGCTCAAGCTTGGGGTTGCCCAAGGCACCCCAAGTAAATATTCTAAGGATACTCAAGCATCTATGCTTGGGGACGCCCCGGTTGGCATCTCATCTTTCTTCTTCAACAATTATCGGTATACCTCGGTTTTTGTTTTGTTGACATGATTTGTGTCCTTTGTGTTTTTATTTTTCTTTAAGAACTAAGGGATTCCTGGATTTGGGGGTCTCCGGATAGCTGGACTATATCCTTTGGCCAGACTGTTGGACTATGAAGATACAAGATTGAAGACTTCGTCTCATGTCCGGATGGGACTTTACTTGGCATGGAAGGCAAGCTAGGCAATACGGATATGTATATCTCCTCCTTTGTAACCGACCTTGTGTAACCCTAGCCCCCCCTGTGTCTATATACACTACCAGAAATATGTCAACTTGTGACCACCACTATTGGTCACTGAATGGTCACAAATTTTCATTTGTGACCTTTTTGTGACCAAAAACATAAGGTCAAAAGCTGGCCGTCGTAAACTGACTATAGCGACCTTTCTTCTGGAATGGTCGTAGACGTTTATGACCAAAATACGTCTACTGTGGCGTTTTGGTCACTAGCAACCTCCCCAGGCCACGTAGGCATCCAGCGTGGCAATCTGACGTGGCACAAGATTCAGCCCGGTCCATTTCGGTGCTTTAGATGGGCCGAGCCCATTAATTCAGCCTTTTTAATGTATTTTTTCCTGTGCTTTTATTAGCTACATGGGTCTGGCCCAACAATTCAGCCTTATTGATTTCTTTGCATGGCCCTTTTAATAGCGGGTTTTCTTTTTGATCATGTTTTTGGGCCTTTTCTATAATGGGCCTTTACCTTTCCACATAGTTTGTTTCCTTTTTGTTTCTATTTCCTATTTGAGTCGAGGCCTGCTTACAATAATGCTGAAGAGCTTTTTAGCACAGGTTATTTTGGGCCATGGCATCTTAATAATTCAATTATATTTGGGCCGTGGCCACTATTAGGTCCAGTAAGAACATTTTTTCTGGAGAATTTAATGTTCAAGTAAAATGTACATACAACAACAGATACATTTTCATTTCACTCCTACTACAGCTCACTACAACATAGACTAGTACATCTCACTTCAAATAAACAGTACTGTTCTCGGAAGCAAAATACGCAACCACACGCCATGGTGCGCCATCTTACTCGATTTGCCCTCAAGGAACTAGCAGCGCTAGTTGCTCCTTTGGCCCAGAGCTCCTTGCTGTAGAGGATGGCTGAAACTCGGATGCGGAGCTCCCTGCACATGACATATTGTGTCAATGCTTGCAGCAACAGAAAGAACTCACATACCATAGAACTTGCACAGTAATGTATCAACCACCAAACAGTATGAAGCAAAAACAAACAAGAGGGGGAGGAGTTTATACCTGATCTTCTTGAGCCTCTCCTTAAGCAAAAGCATCATCCTTACGATTCTGGAAATGGACCAACACAGTAGTAGTGAAGCTATGCGGGGATCTTTGTGAAGCAGTTTATGGCTTCCTGGAGACAACAACAGTCTTTCCTCTCCTGCCCCAGTAGTGACGCAGACGATGATGGTTCCTAGGAAAGAGAGCAAGGTTTGAAGCACTAAGGAAAAATGCTACTGCAACAGTGAAGTTTTAAGGAATCAGCCATCAGGCATCAACATACATCTATTGGAAACAGAGCATTGATATACAGACTAGCTGGGTCACATGCAAGGTACACTAGAAAGGTATAAATGAATACATTGACAATCATCAATACCAGATTGCAAGACATAACAATTATGTACCTAAGCAAGTCGACAATGGCATAGGGCAAGATATAAAATCTGGATAAAAGTAATAGACAAACTAGTTCCAACAGATTGAATGAATTGAACTGCTATATAACCAAGTGAGAGCTAGCAGAAGTTGCAGGTAAATAGACATCCATAGAGCTAGTAGTAGCAAAAGTGAGGCGAGGCTAGCAGTAGCAAACCCTAGATGCATAAAGAACAACTAGGTACGACTCACCCTAGATGCATGCATGCATGAGCATCCATACTTGCAGTGCATTTAGTAAAGAACAAATTACTGTATTTCCCAAAGTGTATAATAGCTTTGTGAAAAAGAGCATTGTATCAGCCATACACTTCTCCCTGGATCAATGTATGCATGCAATTCATCCAGGCCGAGCATGATGCTAATTCCTACTCATGTTGCTAGCACATATACATACATACACACCAAGAACGAATTCACAGGAACATAAATGAATATCCTCTGGATAGCATGGTAATGAACTACACACAGGAAATTTGACAGTAGAGGAGTGAGTGCAATTGTAAAGTTAGAAAAATGCTACACACAGAGTGGTACATATATACAGGTAAGAAATCATATATAGCGACTGGAATTCAGTAAGAGGTGTAGCACAATAAATAGAGCAAGCAGGCGAGGTTGGTTGGTGAGTCAGACTGGCCCTACAATCCGACGAACATGACGACGCTGGGCTTGCCCTTCTTGGGGGTGAAGGTCGGCTTCCCTCGATCCACCATGTTGCCTGTAATTCGATCAAGACAAATACAATCAGTATCAGGATCAGAGGTTCAGAACAAGAATAGTGAAGGCATTTATGCTACAAAAACAAGGAGATGATGCAAACTCTAATGAAGCAGGCACAGAGTAACAACAACTCCATTACACATAAGTTGCTGCTACCTCCATATACTAAATGGAATCAGAAGTATGTTGACTACTAGATGGCCATGAATGATGCCCAAGAAAAAAGTATGCACAAACACAAACGACAAAGCCAACAATAACACTAGTATCAAACTTAAACTAGAGTATATGTATTGCCCTCAATAGTGAACAATTATCACAGAGAACAAGATACCATGAGATGAATGATGGCACTCAAATTATAATCTCACATAGATAAAATTCATTGCCATAGTAAATTAGTAACAGTACATCTTCACTTGGGTATATATAGTAAGTCAAGTTCGTTCTTATAAGCAAGTGTTCACAGGTTACCCTTAACATGCCTGCTTAACTTACACTTAAATGTGACTAGATGGCTGCAAGATAACTTTTGCTTCATATAAAGTAACTAGAATTAGCAAGACATATCAACAGAGACCATAAATGTTCAGGGTTATGCATGATGGATGTTGAGCACTTCTGTTGCTTATTCAGTTAAAACTGCAGCATCTGTGTACATGAGACAAAAGTTGAAGGCAGGTCGTCGCCGGACTACCATCACCAGCAGAAGCAGCACGCAGCCACCACAGCCATGGAGGAGTTGGCGGCGGGGAGCAGGAGGCAGCAGCAGGAGCACCACCTCCGCCGTGTCCATTATGGAATGTGCAATGCATATACTGTAGTTTGTGTGCAAATGAAGAACATGACATTTGGGAGGTTGATGCAGACTTAATTTTAGCTCCCATAATGCTGACACAGGGTAAGGCACACCATGTATGTATACTAAATCATGACAGCATATCACGTCAAATGCTAGATGAACTTCAAACCAGAAACAGATACGCACTAGATTATGGGACCATTTCATATGGGGAAATGACGAAGCTATATGGTAGAAAACTAAGTTCAGTTCTTACTGGTTTCTTGCTACATGAAGAACTCTCGCCATTTCCATTTTCTGAGACCTGTAGAAAGCAATGCATCAGATGCCAATGCTGGTTACTGGACACTGAAATTGTTAAGAGAGTGCATTATTGTAACAAACATGACAAGAGCTAACTTGCCTGGACGGAAACGAGGAAGTAGCAGCCCTGTCGCAGGCCGCGAGGTCCAGCCCAGCCACCGCGATGGCCGCCGCCCCTTCTGCCGCGCTTCGTCGTGCCTCCTCCGCCGTTGCAGCCAGGGCGCCCTCGTCGCCCACCATGACCAGCCTGTGTGCACGCGCGCTTAGATTTAGAGCCCAACGACAAGAGGAAGACGGGGAAAAGTGAGAGGGAGTACCTGCAGCCGTGCCTGGCGAGGCCGACGGCGACCCCCCGCGAGACGGTGTCGGCGCCGCCGTTGCAGGCGAGCAGCACCCGCTTCGCGTAGGTGGTGTCGGCGGCCATCCCCTTTCCCCTTCTTCTTCCCTTCACTGCTCGTGAAGAGTTATAGCAAGACAAGGCTTGGGGTGGTGGCGGCCACCATGGGTGGGGCTGGGGGCGGCAGCTGTGGCTGTGGACATGCACAGTGGATCCGGGCGGGGTTGGGGACGGGACCGGGGGATGGGGAGGAGGATGAGGTGTGGCTATGGGGGAACGGAGAGATGGCCGTGAGGAGGGAAGGAGGAGAGGGCGAGGGAGGGAGGGCGCCGCCGCCGGCGACGGGAAGCTAGGGTTAGAGAGGGGTGGCGGCGTCGATCTGGATCGGATCGAGATCTGAGGTAGGGAGAGGGCGGCGGCTGTGGGTGCGTAGGAGAGAGAGGGGGGCGAGAGGACGAGTGGTGCGGGTTGTGAGATGGTGGGAGGGTCAAGTCTGCCATTAGATCCGGGACAATTGGACGGTTTAGATCGCCTACGGTAGGGTGATCCGGGGGAGTCGTCTTGATTGGTTGGAGAATACGGCTGTAATTTAAAATATAGTCTCTAACTGCTAAAAACAAAGGGGTTTATGAAGCAACTACCAATAATATTTTGCAAATTGGAACCACTAAAATTTTCACTCAAGTTATACCGCATTTTATGGATGATGATAACCTTCTAATCATTCTAGCCTTTTTTGGCCATTTAAGTTTTGTAAGATTCCACCCGCAGTTACGAACGGTTATGCCCATGGTTTTAATCGCGTTTTGCAATTGGCATAAATAATTAAAGAAATCAAAAAACGGAAAGCCTTTGCATTGTGTCATTATATGTGATCTAGTGTCTAGGAAAAAACAAACTTCTAATACGATAAATACCTTTAAAAAGTCTGCTCAAATGGCATAGTCTGCTCAAATGGTCAATCTTATGGCCACTTTCTTGGAATAGTCTACTCAAATGACCTCATATCATGCACAAGGGTGCATCCTGGAATGGCAAACAATTTTGCCTAAGGAATCTTTTGTTTTCTTTGGACGAAAAATCAGTTTTCCATTTTTTCAATTGCCCAAAATGAGTTTTTTGTGAAGGACCTACCATATATTTGTTGCAAAATTTGACCTAATCAATTTTATAAAATACTAGGCCATATATAATACACAATTGACAAAATGGTTGGGTGTCAAAAGTTTTGATCCACCTTTGGTGAAAAAGACAAATTCCCTCTGATTCAGCTGGAAGAAGGTCAAATTTGAACTGCAGGTGCCTTGTAGTTTGCTCTTTATTTTTTTCCAAAAATCATTCTAGGTACATAAGTATCTGTTTAATCAGAGAAACACCAAAAAAATTCCAAGATTCAACCACTAGCTAGGACCGGTCAAGCCTGGCGTTTTGACTGCATTTTGAAACAGGCATAAAAATTCAAAAAAATCAAAAAATTGGAAAACCTCCGCATTGTGTCATTATATGTGACCAAGTTTCCAGGAAAAATAATAAACTTGTAATATGGTAATTATTTCAAAAAAGTGTTCTCAGAAATGAGCTATCATGTGTGAAGATTCATGGCTTTCAAGCCAAATGATCAATCTTATGGCCAAATTCATGGCATAGTTTGTTCAAATGACCTCATATCGTGCAGAAGGGTGCATCTTGGAATTACAAACAATGTTGCCTAAGTGAGTTTTCATTTTCTTTTCACGGGAAATACATTTTCCATTTTCCGAGTGCCCGAAATGAGTTTTTTTTTGTGAAGGAACTACCATATATTTGTTGCAAAATTGGACCAAATCAATTTTATAAAATACTAGGCCATATATAATGCACAATTGACCAAATGGTTGGGTGTCAAAAGTTTTGATCCACCTCTGGTGAAAAAGACAAATTTCCACCGATTGAGTTGGAAGCGGGTCAAATTTGAACTGCAGCTGCCTCATAGTTTGCTATTTATTTTTTCCAAAAATCATTTCTAGTTACATAAGGACCTATTTAATCATAAATACATGGTTTGGTGGCGATACGTCGAGGTTTGGGCGGTGGCCGAGGGCCCCAACTCTAGAGCGCGTAAACTCGCATGCCCGCCGCGTGGTCACCGCGTGACCCTGGCATTGCCATGTGTTCTGGGCGGCATAGGCATGTCTAGTGGGTTGGGCACTCCCCAGGTAGGTGCTAGTAAGAAAATTGCAACATAAGATTCTCACGAGGAGACTGATCGATGCTCAAACATGATTAGCAGCCAAGTGTTTGATTAGCGGTACGGGAAATGCACATGGCCAATGGGCGTGAGTTTTGGCTGAGGATGATCATCTACTAAGGAGAATGTCTTCACAAAATTTTAGCTCAAAAGGAGGATCCTCGGTGGTACTTGCTTTGCAAAGTACCACGCTGGACAAAAATATGAATGTTGAAGCTGGGCTCAAAATAATGAATGGAGTGAGCTGAAATTTTGTGGAGGATAGTTTTTTGGGCATAGGAAAGCATTGTAGAAAATTGATACCATTTGTACATGCCAAAGTAGTACTTCCTTCACAATGCTCTTCTACGGACAAAAACTTGGGAAAACTAGTGAGAGAGATTGGATGAATGAAATGAGCTCAATATTGGTGTAGGTAAGTTATTAGGTATGGTCATGCGCTGGTAAATTTTCAGATCATTTGGGTAAGCCTAGCTAGTAGTTACTTCACAAAGCTTCTCTCGAGGTAGAAACTTTGGAAATTTCCCGAGAAAGATTTACTAGGAAAATTGAGCTAAATATTATCATGTGGCAATGATTTGGGTATGGAAGAGTGCCCGAAAAGTTTGAGGGTAATAGGAGCACTACAGGAATCAGCTATTTTGCCGTCAGCCACGACAGACGGCAAAGGCATGAACGGCGGACGGCAAAGGCCTTTGCCGTCAGCCGCGGACGGCAAAAGGCTCCGGCAAAGTAGGCTACGGTAAACAGCTACTTTGCCGTCTGCTTCCTGGCGGCTGACGGCAAAGGCCCTTTGCCGTCTGTGGCAGACAGCAAAGAGAGCGGACGACAATAATTGCGCTGTCAGTCCGTTAAGTGGCTAACGGCAGGCCTTTGCCGTCCGCCGCTGACGGCAAAATTTCTAGTGTCTTTGCCGTCCACCGTATGATGTCATCTACACGTCACTACATGGCAGGTTCTTTGCCGTCTGCCACTGTAGGCAAACTGATCAAATGGGTCAGCTCCCAGGAAGCACAGCTGGATGCCACGTGTCTTCTTTGCCGTCCGCGGCAGACGGCAAAGAGCCCGTTGCTGTCGGTGGCAGACGGCAAAGAGCCTGCATATTGGCTCTTTTATCTGTTTTTATTAAATCCAACAATTTTCATCACAAATATATATGACATATATAGATATATTTCAAAAGGCCATTACAGAGCAAATAATATAAGATATCCAACACATAACTTCATCATCCAACCATATATATTACATGCATAGTTCCATAATACATAACAAGTTCAACACAGAGGCATCCAACCATATATATTACAATAGTTTCATCCAATGATACATGCATAGTTCAATGATACAAAAGAAATAGAGAAAGGGATAAGGAGCAGTCCATCTATTCAAGCTTTCGTCAAGTGAATGAAATCTGCAAAATGAAAAATAAGAAAGTTAGAACAAGAAGAGTAGAACAAGAAGAAGAGTAGAACAAGAAGAAGACTAGAACAAGAAGAGTAGAACAAGAAGAGTATGTCATTTATGAGCTAACTTACGTGAAATGGATCATATATGAGCTAACTAAGTTGAAATGGGTCGTTTATGAGCTAGCTAAGGCGAAATGGATCATTTATGAGCTAACTTAGTTGAAATGGGTCGTTTATGAGCTAACTAAGGTCAAATGGATCGTTTTTGAGGTAACTAAGGTGAAATGGATCGTTTTTTAGCTAACTTAGGTGAAATGGATCATTTTTGAGCTAATTTAGTTGAAATGGATCTTTTTGAGCTAACTTAGGTGAAATGGATCATTTAAGAGCTAATTTAGGTGAAATGGATCTTTTTTAGCTAACTTGGTGAAATGGATCGTTTATGAGCTAAATTAGTTGAAATGGATCATTTATGAGATAACCTAGGTAAGATGGGTCATTTTGGAGTTAACCTAGGTGAAATGGGTCATTTTAAAGCTAACGTAGGTAAAATGGATCATTTAGGAGCTAATCTAGGTAAAATGGGTCATTTTTGAGCTAACTTGGATGAAGTGGATCATTTATAAGCTAACCTAGGTAAAATGGGTCATTTTAGAGCTAACTTAGGTAAAATGGATCGTCTATGAGCTAACTAAGCTAATTATGTAATTTTTGACATAAGTAAGCTAAGTACAGATCGTTTTAGAGCTAACTTAGGTAAAATGGATGGTTTTGGAGGTCAGTAAGCTTATTAAGTCATTCTGGAGGAGAAGAAGCTAAGTCTAGGTCATTATGGTAAGCATAGGAGGAAATAAAGCTAAGTCTAGGTCTTTATGCATGTGTTAAGCAAAACACTAGATAAACTTACCAAGATTCAGGAGGTGTAGGAGCGGGGTGGCTCGTGTCGGTAGCTAGAGAAGGATCGTGCGATGCTTGTCTAGAGTTACGCTGCACCAAAGATCATTTCCAATGTCTTGTTAGCATGATAACACTCAAATGTTAAGACTAGCAAGTAATGTCCATTCAAATAAAACTCACAGTGGTCCCAGGAGCAATCACTGGCATCGACGGAGCGGTCTGACCTGTCTTCTCGCACACAGACTGCACATTTGGTTTTGACGACTCAGTCATACTAGTTAGTAATGAGACAAACAGTACATGAATGTTTTGGCTAATCTACAGAAAAACTTACCACAAGGAGCTAGTACATGGCCCTTGCCTGCATGTCATTCCGTGCCCTCTCCTCCTCCATCATCTTTGTCGTCCTCTCCTCCAACTCCCGCTGCCTCTCCGCCGCCTCCGCCAGAAGTTTCTCCGTTCTATCTCTCTCACTCTGTATAGCAGCCCGCAACACCACTCACATGACCATTTGTAATCATTGATGGAAGCGCACACAATGTAATGGAGAAAGATAACCGAGTACGTATCACTAACCTTGATGGCGAGTTGCACTGGCCGTTCACGAGGCCTTATCTCAGGAGCGGAGCTCGACTGGCGCGCCTTGATCTCCGGGAGAGTGCTAGGACAACGGATAAGTCCATCTCCAATGGCTATGCAGCCATGGACCTCCCGCCACCAGATACTATCAGCAGCTCTGGATCAATGGGACCCTGGCTCGGGTTAAAGTCCTCCCCTTTCCTCACCTTCCCCTCATCTCTATATCTCACGAGCTTGTTGTGGGAGGAGATGTTGGTGAAGTTGTTTGCATCATCGAGGTTAGACTGAGAGAAAGCCTTGACTTTCTTGAAAGAGGTAGTGTGGGCCATGGCATACAGGTCGTACACCTCTGGCACCTTATCCGCCTTATTGTAGCGTGCCTGAAAGAGAGAAACAATGAAAATTAGTGATTAAAGGGCTCAAGCTAGCATGATGAATGAATTGCATGAATCATGAAGCAAACCACATACCCAGTTGCGCCCGAACTGATATAAGTTGGAGCTGCCTTGATGGTGTGGCACACCTTCCATTTGGCCACGTTTGTTCTTGGCCTCGTTGTGGAGGGCTAGCCATTGTTTTGAGCACCACTCATCGACCAACACCTCCCAACAATCCATCCGATCCGCACACCATCTCGGAGGCGCCTAAGTTAGAAAATAGAAACTTGAGCGCTACGGCTAAGAATTACTAAATGAAGGAACTTAAGTAGCGAAGGCCTTAAGAATTACCTTCATGTACTGCTCCTTACTCAGGAACTTATCGCGGCACGCCGGCTTGGTCTTCTTGATACCACGCAAGGCGTAGTAGTCTCGAACAGCCTACACCCGAGCCTCGTGCCATAAGTTCTGGAGTAGGCGCTTGCAGACGTTCTCGATAACATGTGCCGCGTCCTCCTCGTATCCCTCCTCACACCTGTAGAATGTCTGCAATCAAATGACACAATATTGATTAGTACAATTAATAACTAGCTAGTTGAAGATTTTTAAATGTGTAAAGGAGAAATTACCCAGAACTTTCTGATCACCATGTCTGCCCTCGTGTCGCACACGACACCGTCGATAATCTCATCCGACGGGGCCGGGGTAGCCACGTAGTGCTCCCAGCTTAATCCAAGCTCTGGAAGCCGACCCTCACCAGGCAACGTGACAAACCCCGGGAAGTTTTGCCGGCAAAGAACTCCAAGGACGGAGTTGGGCCGGCGGACACTATGATGGTGGTCCCAACCCCTGCAGCATGACAAGGACAACGCATTAGTTATTTGAAGAAACGTGAATGCAGAAGGTACAAAAATATTAAATGCACTTACGTACCTCTCCCCATCAGGGAAAATCAACCACCTCTGCTCGCGGGTCACCGGCACGGACGGGAGCCGTGTAGCACCACGCTGGTAGACGTTGCCCCCCTCCTCCCCCTCCTCATCAGCCGGCTCCCCGCCATCATCAGCATGGCCACTCGGCTCCCCGCCATGCTCAGGCTGACCCGACCAGGTACCCCATCCAGACGTGTGCTCCTCCGGGGTCTCGTGGGCCCAAGTCTCATGGGCCGAAGGCCCGTCGACCCGAGGCTCGTGGGCCAAAGACTCGTGGACCGGAGGCTCGTGGACCGGAGTCCATGCAGCCTCCTCCTCAGACGAGTCCACCCTAGCAGTCACGTGCTCGGGTGAAACAGCTGGGGGCGGTGGCGAGGAAGGCATCGTAAGAGTCACCCTACCTCCTCTCCCGCGACCACGTGCTCCACCTCCTCTCTTCTTCTTACCTCGTCCCCTGCTGGGCACCGCGGTCGACGAAGAAGGGCCCGGCGGTGTCGCCATACTGTCCAGCAACGCTCGGCGGAGAGGTGCGTGTGGAATGGAAGACCTCGCACCACGCGCCGACGAAGAAGGGGCCTCGGCGTGCTCCCGACCAGCGCCCACCATCTTTCAACACCTGCCATGACGAAGAATAAACGAAATTAGTACAACATAAAAAAAGTACCGACATGAATAATAATATGTATATCACTTAAGTGTATCATCATCAAGTACAACATAAAAAAATTGAATACCTGACACTACTAATAATCTCGATCAGTATCATCAATAAATGCACAATCATCATCATCACTATAATCAATGATGGGCTCATAGGGTTCATTGGCATCAACATGTGCAAGGCCACCTTGACGTAATCGGTCAAGCATTGACAGGTCATCCGCAACAGTAACCTCTTCTTGTTCCGGCTCTTCTTGTTCCTCCTCTGGGGTGATGTCGGATTCATTGTCGCTGTCTACTTCAATGTTTTGGGGTGAAGTATAGCGGTTCTTGAAACGCTTTTTGGAAAGATGTGTCTCTTGGAAGAATGCTCCTTCATATGTGTCTGGGTTAATGTGAGGTTCATAATCCTCTTCCTTTGGGGGAGAAAGTCTAGCACGTGGCGGCACTTCAAAAACGACATCCCAACCTTTCAGATTTGGATTAGTTTGGCAGGCCCATAATATACACATCAGGAACATCTAAATGAGTGCTTTGGTTGATTTCAACTAGCCCTATATGTTCACGAGTCCTTCTAGTCTCCTTCGGCTGAAACCAATAACATTTGAAGACTACGACATTCGGTGGGTTTTCACCATAGAACAGAAGTTCATAAATTGCTTCAACTCTCCCATAATACTCGGTACCTCCTTTGCCGATAGCAGATACACAACAATTTGTAGACTTTCGGACGGCCATAGATAGCTCTTTGCCATAGGTACGAAAGCGATACCCGTTGATGTTGTACTTGTCAAATGAACGGACCTTATAGTCAAAACCATTAGCGACTTGTCTCAATTCGGCGTCCCTAGACACTGAATTAGCCTACAAGTTTAATATGAAAGGATTGTTGCATTATGCACAAATTAGTGAATGAAATGAAATTGTCTAATAGAAATTACCGTTTGTTCGAACCAAGAGATGAAACCGGGATAGCCACCTCCTTGCTTTGCGAGAAGCTCATACTCTTCGACGGAATCCTTTTGGATCTCCGCTCCATACGAGAATATGGTGACGTATCGACTGTATGACATATCCAGGAATAAGAGTAGTTCAAAGGAAATAGAAGTTGCGAAACAATGTACAGAGAACTTACTCGATGTACGGCCGCACTTCTATCAGGTTGTTGAAGATATACAACGAAATGGTCTGCCATTCTTTGTTATCCAAAGATACTGGATGTGAAACACTAGCTGGTGCGAGATTCCCTTTGAATAGGCTGAGGTTGGATCCACCCTTTTTAGGCTCGTCAGCATTGTACCGAGGCTTCGAATTATGCAAATGACGATTTTTGGCTTCGTAGTGCGCTGTTACGAAGTTTGCCGCCTCCTCTGTGATGAATGCC
Source organism: Triticum monococcum (assembly GCA_034509565.1). Taxonomy (NCBI): domain Eukaryota; kingdom Viridiplantae; phylum Streptophyta; class Magnoliopsida; order Poales; family Poaceae; genus Triticum; species Triticum monococcum. Next base: position 708,584,113 of record CM067847.1, read on the forward strand.
TCAGCCATCGATGATTCAATTCTACGTTTATTTTTACATTTTTCTCGAAGCGTCTTCTGCATCCTCTCAGTTGGGTAGCACCAACGATTTTGCACGGGCCCCCCCAATCTTGCCTCGGTCGGGAGATGCAAAATCAAATGTTGCATTGGATTAAAGAAGTCCGGTGGAAAGATCTACTCTAACTTGCAGATCAACTCCGGCGCCAACTCTTCCATTTCTTCTAGCACGCCAGGCGATAGTTATTTTGCACAAAGAACACAGAAGAAATAGCTGAGTTCTGCCAGTACTAGCCATTCATCCTCAGGGATGAAGCCACGCAACATCACCGGCATTACCCGCTCAATCCATATGTGCCAATCATGACTCTTGAGACCAAATATCTTCAGTTTATCAAGATTCGCTCCCCTCTTTAGATTCGCTGCATACCCATCGGGGAACATCAACTGCTGTTGCACCCACAAGAGAATTTCCCTCATAGCTGGCCTTCCAAGATTGAACCATGCCTTTGGCTTCGTCCAGTTCTGCTTTCCTTTCGGTTCTTTCATGTTTTGTAACGGCCTATCATATAGCGCCTCCAGATCGACTCTAGCCTTAGTATTATCCTTTGACTTCCCATCTATGCCGAACAATGTACCAAAAAGTGCCTCGGCGATATTCTTCTCAGTGTGCATCACGTCGATGTTGTGTGGGCAAAGGAGGTCTTTGAAGTAAGGCAGATCCCATAAGCATGTTTTGTGAGTCGACGCGTGCTTAGTATTATACCCCTTGAAGTACCCTGTACGTTGTGGATCTGGCTCGAGAGCGTTTAACTGATCCAGGGTCTGTTGGCCTGTCAATGCAGGTGGTGCTGAGTTTTTGACAACTCTACCCCTGATGAAGTTCTTCTTGTCTTTCCTGAACTTATGGCGAGGATCCAGGAACTGTCTATGCATGTCGAAGCAAGAAAACTTGTGACCGGCCTGAAGCCAACAGAACTCAAGAGCTCCCTTGCATGTGGGGCACGGGAACCTTCCATGCACACACCAGCCAATGAATAGCGCATAGGCCAGCAAGTCATGCGTCGAGTACATGTACCAGACATGCATTATGAAGTTCCGTTTGTTAAAGGCGTTGTATGTCTTGAACCCATTATCCCAGGCTTCTTGCAATTCGTCCTTAAGCGGCTGCATGTACACATTCATATTTTTGCCCGGATAGTTGGGTCCTGGAATTATCAACGTCAGGAAAATGTTCTTTCTTTGCATAATCTGTCCGAGGGGGAGATTGAGTGGAAAGACAAATACGGGCCAACAACTGTATTGGGCTGCCGTCATACCAAACACACTGAACCCATCCGTGCTGATGCCGACTCGAGGATGCCTCGGATCTACCGCTTTGTCAGCATGTAATTCATCAAACTTTTTCCACGCAACACCATCCGATGTGTGTACCATCATCAGATTCCCATCTGCATCTAGTTCGGTTCTTTTGCCTGTTTTGTGCCATGTCATCTGTCTGGCCGTCTATTCAACCATGAAAAGACGTTGAAGTCTTGGTACGATTGGCATATACCGAAGAACACTAACGGGGATTTTGGTCTGTGTCTTCTCACCCATACCGTTGTCTACCACAATATACCTGGAAGACTTGCAAGTGGGACAATAGTTCAAGTCCGCATAGTCAAGCCTAAATAAGGCACATCCTTTCTCACAGGCATGTATCTTCTCATAGGGCATCTTCAGTGCATGGAGGATTTTGTCCGACTGGTACAGGTTTGCAGGCATTACATGGCCTTTGGGTAGAAAGCATCCAAATACTGTCATAATTGCGTCATAGCATTCTCTGCCCAAGTTGAACTGAGCCTTCAGAGCCATTACTTGTGAGATGGCATCCAACTGACAAAGCTCAGGTGCTCGTGGAGCGGACATTTCGAAGACTCCAACATTTCATTGAAGGCCTTTGCAGATTCCTCCATCTCCTTGTCCGAATCCCGAGCATCATCATAGCCTCGCACCATGTTTTCCATCCCGGTACCATGCTCGTCGGTGCGACGACGATCCACCTCAGCTCGTTCATGTTGGGCAGACTCACCATGAAATGTCCACATCGTATAATCGGGCGTAAAACCACTCTTCTGCAGGTGTTTGCCCATTTCAGCCTCTGTCTTCTTTTCCCAATTGCCGCATCGGAAACAGGGGCACCAAGTTTTCTTTTGGCCATTTGCAAATGCGGCTTTCACAAACCCCTTAGTTTTTGTGAACCATTCAGCGCTCCATTTGTTCTGACCAGTGTGACCGGTATACATCCAAGCACGGTCACTCATCTTGACTTTCAGAGCTACTAGACACACAACAATTATATATGTAATTCACCATGTATATATTCATCAGTTGATCTAGTTTGTCAATTTTATTACGTCCATGCAACCTACACTCTAATAGGTAATGATAGGTCCTAATCCCACCCGTGTATGTGTAGATTGGGTTCATTTTCCCATGCTATGCTCCGGATCTGACGCAAAATTTCGGCAGCACCTCCCCGCTGTTCTCCTGATACACATCTCTGCAATAAACATAGAGGAAGTGTACCCGGAGAACAACAGGGGAGGCACTGACGAAATATATGCGTCGGATCCGGAGCAAAGCATATGGGAAAACGAACCCAATCTACACATACTCGGGCTGTCCATGGATAGCGTTGGACAATTCGAAAGAATCAAGGTTATAAATATGCAAATGCATGCATATTTATAACTATGACACTTTCAAACGGGAGACACATATTGGTTACACATACTGATGACTCAAGACACATATATAGCTCAAATAATTAATGGGGGAAGGAGGACTTGTCATTTGTGCTCACCCACGAACGAAGGGGCAGAGCTCGTCAAGCGCACTGCGAGGTCGTCGAACACCAAACCTCGCAGCGATGAAACAACTGCACATTTAAAACTACACGATCAACACAATTATATATGATGTTTTTCATAAAAAAATCGAAAAAATATGACCTAACTAATAATTCACAAATATATGACCCTGTCGGCCTCTGGAAGGCCAAAGAACACCTTTTCGAGAGGTGTCGGTGGTCGGGGTGTCCTGTCGGTGTCGGGGGTGCCGTGTCGGGGTCGGGGTGCTGTTTCGGGGTCGGGGGGTCGGGGTGTCGTGTCGATGTCGGGGTAGTGCCGTGTCGGTGTCGGGGTGTTGTTTCGGGGTCGGGGTGTGGTGTCGGGGTCAGGGTGTCAGGTCAGGCTCGGGGTTGGGGTGTCGGGTCAGGCTCGGGGGGTCGGGTGGTCGGGGTCGGGGTCGGGGTGTCGGGGTCGGGGTCTCGGGGTCGGGGTGTCGTGTCGGGGTGCCGGGTCGGGGTCTTTTTTCCTTTTCTTCTTCTTCCTCTTCTTCCTTTTCTTCCTTTTCTTCCTTTTTTTCCTTCTTCTTCTTCTTGTTCTTCTTCTTCTTCTTCTTCCTCCTTTCCTTTTTCCTCTTCTTCTTCTCCTCCTCTCCTGTTTTTTCTTCTTCTTCTTCTTCTTCCTCTTCTTCTTTTTTCTTCTCCTCCTCCTCCTCTTCTTCTTCCTTTCCTTTTTCCTCTTGTTCTTCTCCTCCTCTCCTGTTTTTTTCTTCTTCCTCCTCTTCTTCTTTTTTCTTCTCCTCCTCCTCTTCTTCTTCTCCCTTTCCTTTTTCCTCTTCTTCTTCTCCTCCTCTCCTGTTTTTTCTTCTTCTTCTTTTTCTTTCCTAAAACTGAACTAAACCTAAAACTAAACCTAAATCTAATCTAAACATAAACCTAGAACTAAAAAAACAGAAGAAAAAAAGGAAAAAACTAAATCTAAACCTAAAAGTAAAACTAAACTAAAACTAAACCTAAACCTAAAACTAAACCTAAAACTAAAACTAAATCTAAACTAAACATAAACCTAAAACTAAAAAACAGAAAAAAGGAGAGGTAGAGCTCACCTGGGCCGGTGGAGGAGGTGGCCGGTGGAGGAGGGGGGCGGGGCGGCCTGGGCGGTGGCGCCGGTCCCAGGGCGATGGGGCGCGGGGGGGCCGGGGCGCCGGGGGGCCGGGGCGCGGTGGGGGCGACGAGGCGGGCGGACAGTGGAGCGAGGGCGCCCGGGGCGGTGGGGCGCGGGGGGGCCTGGTCGCCGGGGGGCCTGGGCGCGGCGGCGCCGAGACGGGGCGGGGGGCCGGGGCGACGGGGCGGTGGGGCGACGGGGGGGGGGGGGACGGTGGGGTGGCGGGGCGGTGGTGCGACCGGGCTGCGGCGAGTGGTGGGGGCGGCGGCGTGCGTGTGTGGGAGGGAAACAGAGAGAGAGGGGGGTGTGGGGCGCGCCGGCCCTTATACGTCTAATCTTTGTCGTCCGCCACCTTTGTCGTTCGCTAATGTGCGCTTTGCCATCCGCTAGCGGACGGCAAAGAGGGGGGCCGTTAAGTATTTTTAACTAGCTCCGCAGTGGCGCCCCCCTCCCTCTTTGCCGTCTGCTAGCGAACTGCAAAGATTCTTTGCCGTCAGCTAGCAGACGACAAAGAACAAGATGATGGCAAAGGCTTTCTTTGCCATCAGCCTGTTCTTTGCCATCTGCTTTCAGGTAGCTGATGGCAAAGAGCTTCTTTGTCGTCCGCTAGCTGACGGCAAAGAGCTGGCAGATGGCAAAGTAGCTGATTCCAGTAGTGGAGGGGTCTATATAACACTTGCTTTGCAACGTGCCAATTTGGCCATAAAATATAAATTGAACCTGGACTCACATAGATGATTTGACTGAGCTGCAATTTGGAGGAGGGTGATAATTTGGCATATGAAGGAACAGTATAAATTTCATGTCATTTAGAGATATAAAAAAGGTACTTCCTTCACAATGCTTCTAGGTGGACAAAAACTTTGGAAATTTGCTGAGGAAGATTTGCTAGGCAAATGGAGCTGAATTTTGTCATGCGGCAATGATTTGGATAGGAAAGAGTGCCCAAAAATTCCGAGGGCAATCAAGAATATATAAATAGCACTTCCTTCATAAAGTGTTGTTGTGAACAGAATAGGAAAATGAATATTGTTGAATTAGTTTTGAACTAGTCAAGGAAGGATTTTTACATATTTGATGAAGATATGCCCCAAAGAATTTATGAGATTTTTTTGGGAATTTTGGGAATGATAGAAATATAGGTTGCTTCACAACCTAGGGCAAAAACTGCCACATGGACATGACACATAGGCAAAACTGATGAGATGGCGCCTAGTCATCACAACCCACCACAATCTACAAGGCTATGACCATCTATATTGGTCATTAACAACTAGAAATAAGGCAGCGGATTAGCATTGTTTGCTTTGTGACCATTTCGTGTAAGGAAATTACGACCTTTCTGACCAAAATGGTCGCAATGGTTTAGAGTTTGAAGCCCCCTGAATAGCTTTTGACCAATTGGTCTAAAATGGTCATAAATTTATGAACAATTCTTCGAGGGTCACTGACAGAAGGTCATAAGTTGACATATTTCTTGTAGTGATAAACCGGAGGGTTTTAGTCCATAGGACAACATACAATCATACCATAGGCTACCTTTTAGGCTTTAGCCTCTCTGATCTCGTGGTAGATCGACTCTTGTAATACTCATATCATCAAGAACAATCAAGCAGGACGTAGGGTATTACCTCCATCAAGAGGGCCCGAACCTGGGTTAACATCGTGTCCCCTGCCTCCTGTTAGCATCCGCCTTAGATGCATAGTTCGGGACCCCCTACCCGAGATCCGCCGGTTTTGACACCGGCATTGGTGCTTTCATTGAGAGTTCCACTGTGTCGTCATCATAAGGAAGATGGCTCACCTCGTTGTCAAGGACAACATCACCTCTGGGGGAGCCCTGGCTGTAGGCGAAACTCTCCGACTAGGCGCCTTCATCATGTCTGCCCTCTCGGCCGCTGCGCCGACGATGACCTCTCGGGTCAACGAAAATAGCCTCCACATCGGCTCAAAATTTGCCGAGCAGATGGATCCAATGGAGCTCTCCTCTTTGAAAGAGCTCTTGGATCGCATTGCCGCTCTGGGAGTCACCACGGAATACGATCGTATCGGGCTTAAACCCAACCAAAGGGAGATTAACTCTCCGCCGGTCACCCATTAGATAGCGGTGGTGGAGGAGCAATGCACCGATTCTCCCTCTATCTTCAGGACGAATTATGTCCGGATTCCCGAGCTCTTCGAACAGGATACTCGCTCACGGGAGGACACCGCCCTAACCCTGAATCCAGAATCAGGCCGCATACCAGCAACATCCCGGAGCCCAAACTTCCAAAATCGGAAACTCCCCTGCCCCAGGATCACAGATTGGGTCAAGGTCTGGACTTAAATCCACCCATCCACCCAGATACAAACGCTCTTTCCCACATTAGGCAAGCACCCCAAGATACAATACATCACTATTGGGCCAGATTCCTCCTTGTAATGAACAAGGTCAAGGACTGTCGCAAGGAAGATGCAATTTTGTTCTTTTGCAACAATTGCACGGACAAGGGAGTACTCAACGCCATAAGTCGCCATGACCTAGCACACTTTGCTGACTTGGCGGCCATAGTACGGAAATACTGTGCGATGGAAAGTAAGGTAGGGTATGCATAATGAAGATCCGACCATTGGAGGCTTCTACAAGATTAAGAGGTGAGCCTTCGTATATCCTAGAAGTTCTTGAAGGCGCTAATGGGTCTGATCTTCTTCACGATATACCAGAGGAGAACTGACCAAAGTCTTCAAGCCGTGGCCATCATGTCTGGCTTGATGATACTCCGGTTACCACCAGATTAAGATGGCGGAATCTGATAAAGCCACAACGGCATTTATAACGCCATACGGCCCTTTCTGCTTTAACACAAAGCTCTTCGGGCTCAAAAATGCCGATGCAACATATTAGCGCATGATCCAGACATGTCTGGAAAAGCAGATCGTTAAGACTGTGGAGGCATATGTAGACGATGTGGTCATTAAAACTAGACGCGCCGACTCTTTAATAGACGACTTGAGGCTCACTGTGGGAGTCCTGGATTAGGGGGTCTCCGGATAGCCGGACTATCTTCATTGGCCGGACTGTTAGACTATGAAGATACAAGATTGAAGACTTCGTCTCGTGTCCGGATGGTACTCTACTTGGCGTGGAAGGCAAGCTAGGCAATACGTATATGGATATCTCCTCCTTTGTAACCGACCTTGTGTAACCCTAACCCTCTCCGGTGTCTATATAAACCGAAGGGTTTTAATCCGTAGGACAACAATCACAACATACAATCATACCGTAGGCTAACTTCTAGGGTTTAGCCTCTTTGATCACGTGGTAGATCTACTCTTGTAACATCCATATCATCAATATCAATCAAGCGGGATGTAGGGTTTTACCTCCATCAAGAGGGCCTAAACTTGGGTAAAACTTTGTGTCCCTTGCCTCCTGTTCCCATCCAGCCTAGATGCACAGTTCGGGACCCCCTACCCAAGATCCACCGGTTTTGACACCAACATTGGTGCTTTCATTGAGAGTTCCTCTATGTCGTCACCGTTAGACTTGATGGCTCCTACTATCATCGATAGCGATTGTCGTGGTATTTCTCACGGGGTGCTTGCGAGTCGACAGATGCCATAAGGGCTTAGTGTGTGGGTAGGACTGTTGCTGACAGGACCGGGAGCGGGTATGCGAGTGGCACGCGGTAGTTTACCCAGGTTCGGGGCTCTCCGGAGAGATAACACCCCTACTCCTGCATGTCTGAGTATATATATCTTAGGTGTACATCGGGCAGTACAAAGCGCTCCTGGAGCTGTATCTCAGCCCAGTGCCGTAGGCATCTGGCTGTATATATGCCTGTATGAGGCGTGCTAGTCTCCGGCCATACTCATGGCCGTGAGCACATATGCTCATGTGCATGGATGGATGGGAAGCTAGCTTGCTTGCTAGCTTGTGTGTGGCGTGAGTGGCCATCCCCCGGATGGATGGATGTGTGGTGGTATATATAGTGGGGGTTGGCTTACCATGTAAGCCATGTAGGCATGTAGCTAGCCAGCTAGCTAGTGGCATGGGTAGTAGCATGGGATGTAAGCTACCTGGGGTAGCTTACATGCCAAGCCAAGTAGGCATGGCTAGTGGCATGGCACATGCCATGCTTATCCCCTGGGATACTTTATAAATCAGTACCCAGGGGACACGGTACACTATAGATGATGGCGCCGCGGTACGGTTGTCTCGTCGATGTCGGGTCGGGCTGCAGTCGGCAGCCGACTGGTCGGCGTAGTCGGCGGCCGGCAGTCAGCAGCCGGCCGGGTAGTGTAGTCGGACGGGGAGCCGGCAGGAGCGGTCGGGCAGTCGGACTGAGGGGCTTTGCTAGCCCCGATGTCTTGAAATATTATCTCGCCGTCTTCGGGGTATCCGTGTCCCATTACACCGACAGTAGCCCCCGAGCCTCCGGGCAACTTGGCAAAGTTGGGCGGAGGTTTTTTGGCAAATGTTCATGAAAATAATCATAAAAAGGACAGAGTTAGTCCGTGCAGATATATCGAATGCTTGCTTTTAGCATTGCAAGTTTTATGCGGAGGGTGCCGACTCGGTTTCGTCCGAGCCCCCTTAATCTTTTTCGTGTTCCCTCCGCTTTTTGGCTTGTGCTCTTGCTTGCCGGACAGCCGCTCTGCGGTCTGTGGCTGAGAGTGGGCCGCGAAGTGGAGTGTACAGTACTCAGAGTCTGGGAGCAGATTCAACCGAGTAGATACTTGTAAAAGGAAAATGGTCGGGTCGCCCAAACGTTTTTCTTCCCCGACGTTTTTCGCGTGGGTGGCCTCCAGCGTTCACTCTTGCTAGTCGGTAGCCGCTCTACGGTCTGTGACTAAGAGTGGGCCTTTGGTACCGCGCACGGTACTAAGCCGTCTGCGGGAACTAACGTCTCAGGCCAAGCGGCCAGCCCCCGGGCCAACTCTGGCTGGCGCCGGGGCAAACAGTGATGCTACTGTAATAAAATGCGGAGGCAGCCCCCGAGCAACGCTCGGGGTTATCCGTGCTTGCGTAATGCAAAAATATGCGGGTGAGGAGCTCACATTGATTTTCGTGTAGTCGCGGTCGTCGAAGATAGCCGGCGCGACTCAGCGCTCGCGGAGTGCGCCGGCGCACCCGCTGGGTGTAGGGCCGACTGCTAAGCAGTCGGGCTGGATCTTCCGGCAGCTGTTTTGTCTTCTTTCTCGCGGGGGTGCGTCAGCGCACCCGCTGGGTGTAGCCCCCGAGATTCGGGCCGACTGCTGAGCAGTCGGGCCGGATCTTCCGGCAACTACCTTGTCTTCTTCTCTCGCGGGGGCGCGTCAGCGCACCCGCTGGGTGTAGCCCCCGAGATTCGGGCCGACTGCTGAGCAGTCGGGCCGGATCTTCCGGCAACTACTTTGTCTTCTCTCTCGCGGGGGCGCGTCAGCGCACCCGCTAGGTGTAGCCCCCGAGGTAGGAGGTGGACCAGCCGGCTGGCACAGCCGGCAGCGAGGGTCGCGACTGACCGTCCGAGTGGCGAAGCAGGTGGACGGGTCATCCGGACGGGTTTTTCGTTTTTCTCTGGAGCAAGCCGGCCTGAACATTTCCTCTAGCTGGCATCTCACACGCCTCTTTTTTTTGGTCAAGCCGGCCGTGGACACCCGGCCTACTTCTTTCTCAGCCGGCTCCCTCTCCTTCTTTTCTTCTTTTAGGCAGCCGGCCCTTGACTTTTCTCCTACCCGGCCGTGGACTTTCCTCCCTCTTTTTGTCATCGCGCAGCCGGGTGGCCAGGCAAGGCGAGGCTGAGTGGAGGAGCCGACCGAGCGGGCGCAGTGGCGAGTGGAGCCGGCGCGGGGGCGCGCAAGACGGCCAGGCGGTGAGTCGGCGCTGGGGGCAACCAAACCCAGGAGGAGTGGAGCCGGCTGGGCCGGGTTGCACGCGGGCGCGGCATTGCCATGGAGCGCGGGCGAAGGCGCGGCCGGGCCGGTGCGGGGAGGCGACAGGGAGTCGCAGCCGGCGCAGCGGCGATGCGGTAGGCGGCCACGGGCGCGTGGGAGTCGGCGCAGCAGGGGTGGAGCAGGCGGCCACGAGGCGGCGAGCGACGCAGGGGCGCGGGGGAGCCGGCGGAGAAGGAACCGGAACAGCGAGGGAGTCGGTGCCGGGAGCCTCCAGGCGGAAACCAGCCGGAGCAGGCGGGGCTGGAGGCGGTCCGGCGAGGCGGAGTCGGCAGCGGGCAAGCCGACCGCGGGCGAGCCGTCAGGCGCGCGTAGGCCGTCCCGCGGGGCGGCGAGCGAGCGGAGCCGGCGCGCAGGGACGCACAAAGTCGGCGCGGGGCAGCCAGTGCGGGCGAAGTCGGCGGGGACGCGCGAAGGCGGCGCGGGGCAGCCGGCGCAGGGTGGAGTCGGCGGGGACGCGGAGAAGATGGCCAGAGCCGGCCCACGCGGAGCAGCCGGCGCAGGGCGGGGAGCCGGCCCGAGGTCGCCGCGAAGATGGCGGGGGCGCGGGGGAGCCGGCGGGCGACGCCCGCAGTCGGCGCAGGCGAGCAGCCGGCGGGGACGCGCGAAGGCGGCCGGAGCCGGCCTGCGCGGAGCAGCCGGCGCAGGGCAGGGAGCCGGCCCGAGGTCGCCGCAAAGATGGCGGGGGCGCGGGGGAGCCGGCGGGCGACGCCCGCATTCGGCATGGCGAGCAGCCGGCGGGGACGCGCGAAGGCGGCGCGGGGCAGCCGGCGCGGGCGGAGTTGGCAGCTCGGGGGAGGCGAGGCCGCAGCCGGCGCGGGCGGCATGGAGCCGGAGGGAGCGGAGCAGTGCGCCGGGACGGGGCTCGTGGGCAGAGCAGCGGCCGGGGCAACGCGGTGGAGGAGTCGGCCGGTCGCGCGGAGGCGCGGACAGGCGGCGGAGAGCCGGACGAGGGCGGCGCAGCGGGAAGGTGGCCGCGGGAAGTCGGCAGCTGGGCATGAGGAGCAGCCAGCAGTGGGCCGACGGCCGCGGAGGTGCTCGGGCGGAAGGGGGCGGTCACAGCAGCAGTATCGGTTGGCGGCGGAGAACTGCCGGTGGCCAGAGCGAAGTGGAGGCGAGCCAGGACGGCCGCGCGCACGCGTGGGCGGAGCCGAGTGGAAGCAAGCGGCGCGGCAGCACGACCGTGCTGGCGGAGAAGAGCACAGGCGAGCTAATGTATCTCCATATTCTGGGAAGTGTACGAATACTACATGGTCATGGTCAGACTAATGTATGATCATTAGCTTATTTGCGTCTGGGATTTGCAAGCGTAGTGTACGGGCTGGTGTATGGTGTATGGTATGACCACGGTTTGACTCGCGTGTAGCCAGCTAGCGAAGACGATGTGTGGAGCAGCAAGCGCCCGCTCCGGCCGGAGCAAAGCGCAGCGCGGAGGGGAGCGGACGCGAGCAGCGCGTAGATGGACATGCTCGACCGAAGCGAGGCCCCGCGCGCGGCGCACGCGTGGACGGACAGCCGACGTCGCAGCGGTGGTGATGAAGGCGGTGAGGCCGCCGACGAGGACGCGCCGTCCCACGCGGCCGCTCCGAGGGCGGGTCGAAGTCGAGCCCCCGAGCGCTACCGGAGAGACGGCGCGATGCCGCGGCGGAGATGATGAAGACGGTCCAGCCCGGACAGCGAAAGCAGCAGCAGCGCGGTAGCATAGTACCGCCCCACGGTGGGCGCCAACTGTCGTCGTATTTCTCACGGGGTGCTTGCGAGTCGACAGATGCCACAAGGGCTTAGTGTGTGGGTAGGACTGTTGCTGACAGGACCGGGAGCGGGTATGCGAGTGGCACGCGGTAGTTTACCCAGGTTCGGGGCTCTCTGGAGAGATAACACCCCTACTCCTGCATGTCTGAGTATATATATCTGAGGTGTACATCGGGCAGTACAAAGCGCTCCTGGAGCTGTATCTCAGCAAAGTGCCGTAGGCATCTGGCTGTATATATGCCTGTACGAGGCGTGCTAGTCTCCAGCCATACTCATGGACGTGAGCACATATGCTCATGTGCATGGATGGATGGGAAGCTAGCTTGCTTGCTAGCTTGTGTGTGGCGTGTGTGGCCATCCCCCGGATGGATGGATGTGTGGTGGTATATATAGTGGGGGTTGGCTTACCATGTAAGCCATGTAGGCATGTAGCTAGCTAGCTAGCTAGTGGCATGGGTAGTGGCATGGGATGTAAGCTACCTGGGGTAGCTTACATGCCAAGCCAAGTAGGCATGGCTAGTGGCATGGCACATGCCATGCTTGTCCCCTGGGATACTTTATAAATCAGTACCCAGGGGACACGGTACACTGTAGATGATGGCGCCGCGGTACGGTTGTCTCGTCGATGTCGGGTCGGGCTGCAGTCGGCGTAGTCGGCGGCCGGCAGTCGGCAGCCGGCCGGGTAGTGCAGTCGGACGGGGAGCCGGCAGGAGCGGTCGGGCAGTCGGACTGAGGGGCTTTGCTAGCCCCGATGTCTTGAAATATTATCTCGCCGTCTTCGGGGTATCCGTGTCCCATTACACCGACAGCGATGCCGTCCAGGGCGAGACTTTTCTCCCCGGACAAATCTTCGTATTCGGCGGCTTTGCACTGCGGGCTAATTCGCTTGGCCATCTGGAGCAGATTGAAAGCTACGCCCCTGGCCATCAGGTCAGATTTGGAAGTTTGAACTACACGGTCGACATCCGCGGAGACTTGATCTTCGACGGATTCGAGCCATAGCCGGGCGCGCCGCACTGTCGCGATGGGTATGACCTAGCTCTGCCACTGGACGATACTCCAGAGGCCGCGCCCACATCAGCTCCGACCCTTAGCTCGGAGCCAACTGCGCCAATCGAGGACGGGTGGCTAGACAGCGCCTCAGGGGCTGCAATCTCGACGGCGATCGAGCCAAACACTAGCATAATCCTCTGCGCAGCCCGGGACTCGAAGGTGCGGGACTCTCTTCCGGACCCCGAACCATCCGCGCCCCTGCCAATCGAATCCGAGTGGGCACCGATCATGGAATTCACCGCCGCGGATATCTTTCAGCACTCGCCCTTCGACGACATTCTGAATTCACTAAGGTCTCTCTCTTTGTCAGGAGAGCCCTGGCCGGATTATGGCCAACAGGACTGGGATGCGGACGACGAAGAAATTCGACACCCACCCACCACCCACTTTGTAGCCACGATCGATGATTTAACCGACATGCTCGACTTCGACTCCGAAGACATTGACGGTATGGACGAAGACGTAGGAGACGAACATGAACCAACACCTACAGGGCACTAGACGGACACCTCGTCATATGACATATACATGGTGGATACACCCAATGAAGGCAATGGCGACAAGATAACGGAGGATGACCCCTCCAAGAAGCAACCCAAGCGCCGACGTGAGAGGCGCCGCTCTAAGTCCCACCAAAAGCAAAAGTGGTGATACCGGCACAGTAGATAATAACACTCCGAATAGCGCCGAAGACAACAACAATCCCCTCCAGCAAGATTTTGAGCAGGAGGAGGAAGGAGCCAGCTCTCCTGAGAGAGCGGCTGGCGGAGAGGAGGAGGATGACAATTACATGCCCCCCTCCAAAGACAAGGCAAGCCTCGGCGACGATGAATTTGACGTACCAGAGGATCCCGTCGAACAAGAGCGCTTCAAGCGCAGGCTTATGGCCACGGCAACTAGCCTTAAGAAAAAGTAGCAGTAGCTTCAAGCTGATCAAGATCTGCTAGCTGACAAATGGACTGAAGTCCTCGCGGCCGAGCAATATAAACTCGAGCGTCCCTCCAAGAGTTATCCAAAGAGCAGGTTACTTCCGCGACTGGAGGAAGAAGTGTATGAAACGACTGGTCGGCCATCTCGTGGCCGTGATAGATAGGCATTCCAGCCAAAAGCTCAGCCTCCACACCAACGCCATTCAAATAAAAGGCGTGGGGAGATACGCCAGACCTGCGAGACATATTGGAGGACAAAGCAAAGCATTCAAGATCGATCTATGGATCACGAGGGCGCACCACTCTACGAGACGATAAACGTCACGCCGGATACAGTAAAAGCAAATCCGGCCGGGCTCAACACAGCGAGCAGGACCCATTCGAGCTGCATCGTGATATATCCCAATACAGAGGCACCGCACACCCCTTTTGCTTCACAGACGAAGTAATGGAACATCAATTCCTAGAAGGTTTCAAACTTATAAACATTGAATCATACGATGGCACTACAGACCCCGTGGTATGGATTGAGGACTTCCTCCTCCACATCCACATGGCCCGCGGTGATGACTTACATGCCATCAACTACCTCCCACTAAAACTCAAAGGACCAGAGCGACATTGGCTTAATAGCTTGCTAGCGGACTCCATTAGCCGTTGGGAAGATCTGAAAGCCGCATTCCTTGACAACTTTCCGGGCACTTATGTACGACCACCAAACGCTAATGACTTGAGCCACATAATTCAGCAGCCAGAAGAGTCGGCCAGGCAATTCTGGACTCGGTTCCTTACAAAGAAAAATCAAATCGTCGACTGTCCAGATGCGGAGACCTTAGCGGCTTTCAAGCACAACATCTGAGACGAGTGGCTAGCCCGGCACCTTGGTCAGGAAAAGCCGAAATCTATGGCAGCCCTCACGACGCTCATGACCCGCTTTTGTGCGGGAGAAGACAGCTGGTTGGCTCGCAGTAATAACATATCAAAGAACCATGGTACCTCAGATACCATGGACGGCAATAGCAGGTCACGTCGCAACAAGCATAAGAGCCGCATTAATGGCAAAAGTACCAAGGATACGCCAGTCAATGCCGGATTCAAAGGTTCTAAACCCGGTCAGCGGAAAAAGCCATTCAAACAAAGTACGCCGGGTCCGTCCAGCTTGGACCGTATACTCGATCGCTCGTGTCAAATACACGGCACCCCAGACAAGCCAGCCAATCACACCAACACGGATTGTTGGGTGTTCAAGCAGGCCGGCAAGTTAATTGCCAAAAACAAGGACAAGGGGCCGCATAGCGATGACGAGGAAGAATCCCAGCAGCCGGACACTGGAGGACAAAAGAGGTTTCCCCCGCAAGTGCGTACGGTGAACATGATATACGCAACCCACATCCCCAAGAGGGAGCGGAAGCGTGCGCTCAGGGACGTATATGCGCTGGAGCCAGTCGCCCCAAAGTTCAACCCCTGGTCCTCCTGTCCGATCACCTTCGATCGCAGGGACCACCCCACTAGTATCCGTCACGGCGGATTCGCCGCACTGGTCCTAGACCCAATCATCGACGGATTTCACCTCACTCAAGTCCTTATGGACGGCGGCAGCAGCCTGAACCTGCCTTATCAGGACACAGTGCGCAAAATGGGTATAGACCCCTCAAGGATCAGACCCAAAAAGACGACCTTTAAGGGCATCATTCCAGGCATAGAGGACCACTACATAGGCTCAATTAAACTGGAAGTGGTCTTCGGTTCCCGGATAACTTCCGAAGCAAAGAGTTAATCTTTGATATAGTCCCATTCCGCAGTGGTTATCACGCGCTGCTCGGACGAACCGCATTTCCTAGATTCAATGCGGTACCACATTATGCATACCTCAAGCTCAAGATGCCAGGACCTTGCGAAGTTATTACAGTCAATGGAAACATAGAGCGCTCTCTCCGAATAGAGGAGCACACCGCGGCCCTTGCAGCAGAAGCGCAAAGCAGCCTCTCAAGACAATCTACCAGTTCGGCGTTTCAAAGCCCGGACACCTTCAAGCGCGCTAGGGGCAATCGGCAAACAGACCGCCTGGCGCGATCTGAGCTCGCGTAGCAATACGGCGGCCACACCAATCCCAGCACAACGGCGTTATTCATGCCACGCGTACATAATTACGCACTAAAAATACCATGGGCACAGGTGGGTAGGGGGGCACAACTGCGGCACGCCCCAAAACGCGGCCTAAACCGCACTAGGGGCTTCCCGTTTGGCTATTTTTCTTTTTTTTTCAGGACTTTAATCTCTGGAAACACTGTCCGGCCGCTCTATTGCTGAACACATGATACAGCCACCAAGGAGGCAGACAACTACGAAATTCCCAGGTGGATTACAGATTTCATATCATTCCTCAGCTCGCCCTTGGAAGGGACATAGTCCTACTCTTTTTCTTACTGCACTATCTGTATCACTCTGCTTTAATGAAGTTTTTTAATACACAATGCATGACATTACGACTATTATTGCATTTTTGTTATATATATATATATATATGTGTGTGTGTGTGTGTGTGTGTGTGTGTGTGTGTGTGTGTTCATTAATGACGCCTTGCAACCGTACACTCTGTTACGGCCAATGCACCAGGGGCTTGCGTACCCACAATATGGTGTGAAAAGTCCGAACACTTTCACAAGTGTGGCACCCCGAACTTATAACATTATATGCATCAGCTCTGAATCATGTCTTTGGTCAAATGTTGGGTTTTCCCGGCTCCTATGTTTTGGTACCTTACTTTCCGCTTTATCGGCTAAGGTAGCGCTAGGAGAACTACTGCCATTGTGCCCCGGTTCGGTCGGGCCGAGCACCTTAGTAGAGAAAGCTAAAACTGACTATCATGATAAGGCGAGAGACTGGTCGCTGTTCAGCGAGTTTTTTCGAGTCCCTAAAGACTTATGCCGCTTAGGGCAAGGGGTTGGCTCCGTCCAGCTTACAGGCATGTATCGCGCCCCGAATTCGGCCTTCCGAATACCAGGGGCTTCACCGAAATTTAGAATTATAGAATTCTATGGCTAAGTGAGAGTGATAAAGCATTATTAGTCCGGTTGCCTTGTTCGTTGTGCTGAGCACCTCCCTCGAAGGACCCAAACATGGGAACAAGAGTGCTCAGGTTTATCCCGAACACCCCAGCACTCGTGGCATGGGGGCAGAAGCCGAGGACTAGCCATCTCTCAGATTGGACAAATAGCCAAACATAAGGTAATATTTTATATTCACATAAGCGTTGCATAGCGAATACGATACAAGTTTTCATACATACAGGACAAAACGAGCAAGTCTCATTCAAATATTACATTTTGCGAACACTCACCCACGATAAGACGGGCGCCCGGCAGAACACCCTCGTAGTACATCTCGGGGTGGCGGTGCTCCTTGCCCTCCGGCGGCCCCTCCTTGATCAGCTTCACGGCGTCTAGCTTGACCCACTGCGTTTTTACATGGGCGAAGGCCCGGCGCGCACCTTCAATGCAGACGGATCGCTTGACGACCTCCAGCCGTGGGCAGGCATCCACAAGCCGCTTCACCAGGCCGAAGAGGCTTCTCGGAAGGGCATCGCCAGGCCACAGCTGGACTATGAAGCCCTTCATGGTCTGATTGGCCGCCTTATGTAGCTCGGCCATCTGCTTCAGCTGGTCACTCATCGGCACCGGATGTTCGGCCTCAGCATACTGAGACCAGAACAGCTTCTCCGTCGAGCTCCCGTCCTCGGCCTGATAAAAGTGTGCGGCATCAGACACACTGCGGGGCAAATCTGCGAATGCTCCTGAAGAGCTCCGGATCCGGGTAAGTAATCGATAATTTACTTTTACATGCTTGCTTTGCATATAGAAAGCCTTACCCGCCACTATCTTCTTCATCGCGTCGATCTCCTGAAGGGCCTTCTGGGCCTCGGCCTTGGCACTCTTTGCGCTCTCACAGGCCGCGGCAAGCTTAGACTCTCGCACTTCAAGTCAAGCTCCAACGCCTCGTGCTTCGTCACGAGAGCCTGGAGCTCTTGCTGCACCTCGCCCACCCGAGCCTCGTGCCTCTCTCGCTCAGTGCGCTCCTAGGCCTGGGACAGAGCTTGCTTCAGGATCGCCACCTCGGTCGTGGCCCCTGGCAAACATACAACGATCCAGTCATTTAGCAATCGCGTCCTTTTTCTCATCTACATACGGGGTATTACTTACCCTTGTTCTCCTTGAGCTGCCTCTTAGCAAGGCCGAGCTCTTTCTGGGACCCCTCGAGGGCCTCCTTCAATACGACGACCTCCGCAGTTAGTGCGGCAGATGCCAGCAGCGAAGCCTGCATATGCATATTGACATACTCATATTAGACTCCTGCGATATTATTTGATCCTCTATTCGGCTTTTCCTTGTGAACACCAAACAAAGCATCAGCGGCTACTGTCTATGCGGTAATATTTCTTCTAAATTTTAAAACACTTACCTCAAAACCTGTTAGAAGGCTAGTACAGGCTTCAGTCAATCCGCTCTTGGCAGACTGAACCTTCTGGATCACCGCACTCATGATAGTGCGATGCTCCTCCTTGATGGAAGTGCTGCGAAGCGCTTCCAACATATTATCCGGCGCCTCTGGATGGACAGAGGGCACCGGCACAGGTGTTTTGCCCCCCTTAGAATGGGACCCCCTACCCGAGCTCGGAACCGTTGGAGGGTCCGGCGTGGTGTTCGGCTGAGGGCCGAACTCGGAGCTCTTGGGGACCCCGTCCCCTCGGCTCCCGGAGTCCGGAAGGTCGCCTTGAGGCGCCTCCGGGACTGTCCCCCCTTTGATCCGGTGCCTCTTGAGACAGCACCTCGGCGTCGTCGGCTGGATGAGAGGAGGTGGCGGTCGGGACTTCATCGCTATCCATGTCCGACGAGCCCAGGGAGCCGTCCGAGGATACCCCGATATTGGCTCGGGGCGGCCTGCACAATTGAGTTCGGCGTTAGGGAAAGCAATTTGACAAAGGAATCCTATGGGTTACTTTGGTATCCGAATACTTACGATCTCCCCTGGGGCTTGGCCCTAGCAACCACTCGTCTTCACTTTCGTCGGCGGCGGTGCAGCAGTCCGGAAGGAGGTTCATTCCCTTCTTCGACCCTCCGGCCTCCCCAGTTGGGGCGGCCTTCCTTTTCTTGTCTCCCCCAGTCGGTGGGGGAGCCTCTTCTTCCTCTTCCTCGTTTTCGAGGGAAGAGTGCGCCGCAGAGTCATCGGGCAGTGAGTCCGACGACGCCTGGCATCAGGAACTCTTTCGAGCTCCCTTGTCCTTCTTGGTCATCTCCGGCACCTTATAAGGGGACGGAGTCAGCATCTTCGTCATAAGAGCGTCTGCGGGGCCTTCGGGCAAGGGAGCCGGACAGTCGATCTGTCCGGCCATCTTCTGCCTGTCCTGTCGAAATTACGGGAGTTTTGATCCTGCATAGAGTCGATCTATATAAAAATAAGAATCCTGTGAAAGGTAAAACAACTTACCGCACTGGTGTGGCGCTTCGCGCTGAATCCATGATCCTTAGTAATGGGGGGAGGGACCTCGGCGCTCTTGAACAACACCCTCCAGGCATCTTCATGAGTCATATCGAAGAGCCTGTTCAGAGTTCAGTGTTGCGCCGGATTGAACTCCCACAAGGTAAACTCCCGTTGTTGGCACGGGAGTATCCGGCGGACGAGCATAACCTGGACTATATTGACGAGCTTGAGCTTCTTGTCCACCATGTTTTGAATAGATGACTGGAGTCCGGTCAGCTCTTTTGAATTACCCCAGGACAGGCCCTTCTCTTTCCAGGAGGTGAGCCGCATGGGGATGCCAGATCGGAACTCGAGGGCCGCTACCCATGCGAGGTCACGCAGCTCGGTGATAGAGAACCACCCCGATTGCCACCCCTTTATGGTATCCATGAAGGTGCCCTCGAGCCATGTGATGTTGGCATCTTACCCACCATGGCGCCTCCGCACTCCGCCTGGCGGCCGCTCACTACCTTCGGCTTGACATTGAAGGTCTTCAGCCATAAGCCGAAGTGGGGCTTGATGCGGAGGAAGGCCTTGCACACGATGATAAACGCCGAGATGTTGAGGATGAAGTTCGGAGCCAGATCATGGAAATCG
This sequence comes from Triticum monococcum, assembly GCA_034509565.1. Taxonomy (NCBI): domain Eukaryota; kingdom Viridiplantae; phylum Streptophyta; class Magnoliopsida; order Poales; family Poaceae; genus Triticum; species Triticum monococcum. The sequence continues at coordinate 708,603,865 of CM067847.1, forward strand.
AGGCCGTAATAAAACATGAGCCCCCGGACGAAGGGATGGAGAGGGAATCCTAGTCCGCGGAGGAAATGGGTGAGGAATAACACCCTCTCATGGGGCTCGGGGGTGGGGATGAGCTGTCCCTCATCCGGTAGCCGGTGCGCGATGTCGTCGGGCAGGTATCCGGCTCTCCTCAGTTTCTTGACGTCTCCCTCCATGACGGAGGCGACCATCCACTTGCCTCCCGCTCCAGACATGGTTGGAGAAGGTTGAGATGGAAGTGAGAGCTTGGGCGCTAGAGCTCGAGTGTGCGGGAGCAGATGAGCAGAGGAGGAAGAAGGCGTGGATAGAAAGGTTAATCCTTATCCCTTTATATGGGCAGACAAAATTAGGCATCCCCACTTGCCTGGTAAAACTCGCTTATCCCCCAAGCGCCGCAATTGATGGAGCGGTTGGGTTACCCACGCCCGTATTGATGAGAATCCCGTAATAAGGGGACACGATCTCTGCTTTGACAAGACGTGTCGAAAAACTGCCTCGCGTTATGTGCGGGGCTGGTTAAAAGAAACGGTTCGAATAATCACCGGGCCATGACGTAAAGTCGTGTTGCTAAAATAAGCTAGAAAATTAAATCTGCGAAAACATTATTCTCTCTACAGTGGAATGTGGAACTTATTTTGCAGGGTCGGACACTATCCTCATATTCAAATTCTTCCGTGATGTATTCGGAGAAGGAACCCGCCTTGCAATGCCGAAGACAACTGCGCGCCGGACTCGTCGTCATTGAAGCCTGGTTCAGGGGCTACTGTGGGAGTCCTGGATTAGGGGGTCTCCGGACAGTGTGACACCCCAAAATTTTAACCTTGTTTTACTAATTAAAATTTTGCCAGGAAAATTAAACTTTTCATTTTTCTCGGTTTTCTTTGATTTCAGTACCATCCTTTCTTGGATTTTTATGGAGTTTTATCCCAAGTGAAAGTTTCCAAATATATTACTGGACTTGTTTTCTCCCTCGAGAAAAACATTTCTCTTAAAAGTGGATTTAATTGCATAACTAATTCTCCCTAAGATTTATTCCTTGAAATGTTTTTTTTCAGGACACAATTTGCACTGCAACCTCTTGATATATTTATCTAAAATTCCAACCAAAATTTGGAGATGTCATGTGATGTTTTTGAATCACTTTTATGGAAAAATATAATTCATTCACATAATATTTTGAGCTCTACACCAAGTTTTAAAATCTGGTCCAGAGAGCAATTTTTCACTACAACCTATTCAAATATTTCTTTAAAGCCTCCACCAAAATTTTGGGATGTTAATGGAAGTATATTAATATACTTTATGCAAAAACCCTTTTATGTTCTTTGAAAAATTTGAGTGAATCAACCTCTTTTGCTTTCTGGTCCAGTTTGGCTTTTTCTACTGCAACCCTAGTTAAATTTGCTCTAGTACTCTTGAGCTTTCTCCTGCTTATAGCCCATGCTACGAAACCCTTAAGTCCAGAAGAGTGGACCCATTGGAGAATTTTTAGTGCATGCAACCATGCCTTTTTCTTTCTGTCCAAAACTGATGTTTTGCAAAACTTGCACTAACAAGTTTCTGATTTTGTCAAACAAACCTCACCACCCTCTCTTTCAACTAAAGAGACCCTGATCTGGAGAATTTGGCCACCCCAAGAATTGCCTAGATGCCTTTGGCATTTTGTCAAACACCCTGTGTGCATGGCCAGATTTGGCATGATTTCAAGTTTACATTGTGAACTTGAGCCCCTGATCAAACCGCCATGTCCTTTGATCCCCTTGCTAACCCTAAACTAGCCCTGTTATTTGCCAACCCCTCTCAAGCACTCTAGGCTACCCTGGCATATTGTCGAGCATGTAGCGAGCGTGCTCTGGGCGCGCCCAGAGCGCGCGTTTTGCACGTGCGTGCGCCCGGGTCGCCGCGTCGCGCCCCGGCCCTTGCTCGCCTGCAGAGCCGCACACCCCGACCTCATCCGCTCGCAGGAACCAGCCAAGCCCCCTAGGCGCCCAACAGCGCCGCCGTCAGGTCGGCAACAGCGGCTAGCGGGCATCCACAGCAGCTTCTGCCGTGGACGGCGCCGCCCGAGCTACCAGCGCTCGCCAGCTGCCCCCTTGAACAGCTCAAGCTCATCCGCAGCCTTGTCCGCAAGTCCTCGTCGCCGCCACGTCGCCCTGCAGCATAGTACGGCGGCCGCCGGCGTTCTTATCCTCGGCCATCGTCGGAACCGCCCCCGATCGCTATATAAGGACCCCCCCCCCCCCGAGCTCACCATACCCTCAAGCAACCTCCCACACTCCCTCACCGATCCGCCCGTAGCAGTAGAAAGACCAGAGAGGTCGTCTTCCTCATCTCCGGCAACCACGGCCGCCGCCATTGTCTTGTTCACTCCGGCGCCACCAAGGCCTCCACCCCACTCCACGCTCTTCACCAGGGGCCCTCCCTTCGTCTCATGAGTCCACCCCAAGCTCGATTTTGATCGGGAGCCACCGGAGACAAAGCCTCCAATCATGCCCGAAGCTCCCTTCACCGCAGAGCTCGCCGCCGGCGATTCCCTTCGTCCCCGCCGGCCAGTCGACCACCGGGAGGACCGCCTAGGAGTGGCGGATCCATCCCTGGCCTCAGTTTCCCTCGAGGAGCCTCCGTTCGCCGGCGACGATCGCCAGAATCCCGCCCCCGCTCAGGCAGAGGAAAAAGGAGGGAGAGGCGACTGGTCAAACCTGACCAGTGGGCCCTGTGGACCAACTGTCAGTGACCCAGCCCCGCCTCCATGTGTTTTAAGTGAAGGCGTAAACCCCATAAGTACGTCTCCTCTGCCCCGGAAGCGTATTTCTATCTGAAACATTTTCTTTTCTGTTTTAATTTAAAAACAGAATTTGACCAAAACTTTGACCGGCTATAACTTTTTAAATATAAGTCCAAATGAATTGATTCTTTTTCCTACCTCTCTCAAATTTCACATAGTTTATTTTAAGATTTATTTCAAAAATAATTAAGACAACTATTTGTACTGTTTTTAAAGTATGTGTTATTTGCATATTTTCGAAAATAGGATTTTGGAGAGAGAGAAGAGAGCTTTCAAAAAATATTGGAGTGCACCTCACCTCTCCACACCTTGAAGGCAAGCATTTTGAACCCTGGCATAATGTTTTGTGGGTTGTTCGATACGGTTATAACACCACCTCGACATGAAGCGTTGGTTATTTTTATGTGACGATATGATCATACATCTTGAGTGCATAAATGGATATTCGTGCTGTTGGAAATGGATAAGCTTGTGATAGCAATCACCCTCATATGCCTCTCATGCCTACTGGGAAGGACCCGGGAAAGTCTCTGTCTTGTGTAGACACGAGCTTGTCCCTCGTCGAGACGGTTATGACCGGTAGGGCAGGGGGAGGTATGATAAGTGGTGGTTGTGTCTGATGGCTGTGAAATATAATTCTTGAGCTAACCATGCAGGAAATACTTAAGCCTGCTGAGTCGGCCGTAGATCGAGTCTTGTTCCAGTAACCCCCATACTTGTTTCGTGCTGCCAGTTGCCCCTGCCGTAGGTAGGGTACGGTTCAGTAAGTTGTCAACCCCTGTCCTAGCACGCACCGTACAGAGAGGCCATGGTGGAAGATACCGGTTGTAGCTTGTAGGCATGCCACCTAGTCCGGGGGCATGGGTGTTTCCGGTTGGGACCGAGAGGGGAGGCCACCCCTTAGAGCGCGCGATAAAAATTTGATCCCATGCTATGCGAGGTTGTAGCCTCCCCACTTAGAGTTTTCCTTAACATGTGTCTGGGTGATTCCATAAACGAGTAAAGTTAAGCTGGTGTGTGCAAGTCAGGCGTGTTTTCGACTAAAAGACCGTAGACGGAATTAGTTCTGATGGACTAAAGAAATCCGTTACTCGTGGGTAAAGAGTACACCCTCTGCAGAGATAATACCTATTCGAATAGCCGTGTCCATGGTTAAGGACTACAGTCTGGGATGGGTCAAGTGTCGGTCTTAGTGTCGGTCTTCGGAGGAGAAACTATTAAACCAGAATATTGATCATGACTTGTGATGTATGATGATGTATGATTATTATTATTATGGACTAACCATTTATGTTATTTGAATTATTGAGTATCCCTGGGACGGTTCTACCTCCTAGATATTCACCGTGATTATTCTTATATAAGCCCTTTATGCGGTGTCGCCCAGACGCCCGACTGTGGCATGCGTGCTATTTCATTTACTTATAAGCCCTTTATGTGGTGTCGCACAGACGCCCGACTGTGGCATGCTTGTTATTGCATTTACTTATAAGCCCTTTATGTGGTGTCGCACAGACGCCCGACTGAGGCACGCTTCATATTATTATCCTTTCGCGGCGTCGCTTCAGACACCCGATCGGTGCTTTTCATTTCTACTCCCTGATTGTTTACTCATGTTTTATTTGAATGATCTGCTTGCGTGCATCATGAACCTTTTTTCACAACTGATGAAGTGATCATAGAATATTTTAAAGCATGATTATCAGTGACTATATTATACCTGTGTTCTTAATGTTTGCGAGTACATTCAAAGTACTCACTAGCTTTTCCCTGGCTATTGTCTTGGCCAGATTCCTTGCGTGGAGAGGAGCGTTGTGATGACAACCCTGGATCCTACGCAATGGAGATAGCAGCCTCGCGAAGATAGGAGTTATCCTGGTCAGCTGTTCCTGTGGGAAATGGAGTCCCATAGACGCTGGTGACCCGCAAACCGCTTGCGCCTTCAGCCACTAGAAAACCAATTGTTTTACTCATAGGCCAGGATGATCTTGTACTACATATGATGTACATTGCTTGGAATTTCAGTATCAAGTTGGTGCCTCATCAGCTAACAGTAATCCCGGGGCTGATGAGCACAAGGGCCATTTTCTGGGAAATTATACCCCGAAGACCCGGTCCTGACAAACTTGGTATCAGAGCCAGGCTGACCATTGGCTAATCCTATCTTAGCCAGGTCGAAAAACCTAGGAAAACCAACCCACCAGACCTTAACCAAACTTCGGCCAAGCTTCTCGTGTAAGATAGCCTCATAGTGATCCGACACCTTTTTGAAGTCGGTGCCCAACCTATCAGCCTAACCTGTCAGTCACACGCCAGTGAGCAGCCCCTAAATAGTCTTTCTCGCAAGCGTGCGAAGGAAGACTCCGTTCCCTTTTTCTATGAAAGGGCACGCTAGCCTCAGCCCAGCACAGCACAGCCTCTACCCCACACCAAGCCATAATGCCTGGCCCCATTGTTCACAATGAGACCACAGAAACCAACCTTGGAGGTTTTGTGACCATGCTAGCAAACCTCACCCGCCGTGCCTTTGCATTAGAAGAGCCCCCAGAATATGTTGTGTACCAAGGGTCCATGAGCGGTGAGAGCCGTCAATTTTGGGCCACTATGCACATCTATGGTAGGGGTTTATCACCAGAACGCCCCTACAGGTTCACCGGTAGGACATCTTCCTTTGAGCCACAAGCCATCCAACTAGCTGCTCGAGAAGCTATAGTTCAACTCCGGCACTTGTCGCCCCGAGTTAGCTGTCGCTCCTTCTACTACTACCCCAGCCGTGACGGGTATGGTAGACCACCCCAAGTTGCCAACGGAGACCACGAGACGGATCCTGCATTATTGCATCTAGTGCGCTATGTAAGTGCACTAGAGGGACTGTTCAATCAAATCACCCTTGATATGATCGCAGCTCGTGGAGAACTGGTTCGCCGAGCCCCGGCAAGAAGAGAGGCTGAGCCCGACATCGACAACCCAGTCGTGCTGTTCGTACAACCGATCGAGACCTTGAGGTCAGCCCCGACCATCAATCAAGGTGCTTTGATGACCCCAGAAGTGCTTCGTCGCGTTTTGGGAACACACTCCAACGGGATTGTGGCCAACAATCCCCGCAATAGTCATCATCACTACCCCGACCCTGCAGTTCCTCAACCACCTGTAGCTAACTCCGACGGTGAAGCCCATGGAGAAACCTCGACAGCCACGAGGCACGCCCGCTTAGATATAAACGAGGTGTACTAAGTCACTCGAGTAGTACCGAGTCTCAATATGTCAACAACCTGTAACTGTGTGACCTTGTATCACCGCTATGTTGTCTGCATATGCACCCCTAATTTAAATAGTAGCTATGTTGATGTACGACTGCATTTTTAATTCCGGGCGTAGCTACCAACACCAACCCCAACGGCACCATAGTAACACATCACTTTGTGAGATGTGTGTATCTATGGCTTTGACCCCGACCCCCATGAGAGCAGAACCGACAAAACCAGTTGCCCCTCACCATGGTAAATGACCCTGCCAGGATGCTATATAAAGGCCACCTCGTGACCTTGCCGAGTACCCCTCATCTTGTGCGCAACCCTCTCAACCATTTCTTGCCATGCTGAGCCCTAGTTTTTATCTGAGAACCCCAGATGCCACCCCAGGTAGCTTTGTTAAGATATTGTGGGACTTTACCTGCAGTACCATGGGTTCTACCCAGCCACCCCAGTACGAGCTGCTCAAATCGAGGATCACCTCTTCCACCTCGAAATATTGGGCAGTAGTGCACATCCCTCCCGTAAACTCAAAACAAGACCCAACGGAAGTCTCCTTCCTGGGGAAAATCTATGCCGACTCCGCAGATGGCCATAGAAGCGGCTGCACACGAAGCGCTTGTTCGTTTCGATTCGCGGTGCCCTATCCCAGCGAACGAGGGTATTACTACTTTCCGAGCTGTGCAGCACCCGGGGAAGTGACATCTTTTCCCGATGGACGAATTCAGAGAGACCCAGTACTGGCCAACCTTGTCCAGTATGTCATCGCCCAAGAGCGTTTGACCAGCGAGTAATGGGTTATCTCCATAGCCTCGCTGATTTAAATCCTCAGATCACCATCGGCAGACCACTGAGGCCCGACCAGGAGAGACGCGCTCATCGACTGATCAATCTGCTTCCCCCGATAGAAGAAGAGTGTGCCCCAGTACCAGAGACGTTTTCTCGGGACCCTGTCCAGTTGCCATTTTCATTCTAGACGTCACTGATATGTTCTTGTATTCTCGCATTTAGTTAAGTGTTGTAACTCATGCGTGTTATTCTAAACCTTGTGTGATGAGATGAAATTTTGGTTTCAATTGTAATGAGTAATTTTTGCTGCTGTAAATTTTGAGTAACTAATTTTTTTTCCTCGCGAGAAATACTGGAGTGAGATTTCTTTTCCCTGAGTTGCTACAGCATATGTCTCCTCACGACATGGAATTTTATTCACGCAGCACCACGGCAGTAGACTCACAATCGCAACCGCTCGAACACATACACTACTTGCAACACCACGTAACCGTGTTGCATCTGGCTAATCATCTCCCTATCACACCACAGTCTCTGAAAGAGAGATTAGTGGATAATCATCTGGATACGAGTTACCTCCCGCACACCAACAACAGTTAGCACCCGAGACCACACCTACTCCTCGTGATCACTGCCACCGCGGAGAGCCAACACTCGAGCGGCAGCATCACGACGATCATCGAGGATCATCGCACACAGGAGCACGGAGAGCCCCAGCAATGCCGCCAGCCCTCCGCAGACCAGGATCACGTACCAGTTCGGCATCGCCTCCGCCATTGGAGCCTCACCCGAGCTTCTGTAAACGGAAATGGAGGAGGAAGAAGGAGAAGGAGAAGCGAGGCCAGGTGCGAGCAAGAAGAGAGGAACACCTCGGCCGTTTTATAGCTCGAGCTCGGTGTACGGTGGGCGAAGTCCACCAACGCCGCTCGTCGCCCGATCGCCGGTGTTCGGAGGCGAATCTACAAGCAGTGCCGACAGCACGCTGGCCCGCGAGGTGAGTGCACGCTGCACCGGCAGCTAGCACGCCGCGCACTACCGCAGGTACGGCCTAGATGCCCTACGCGCTAAACGTCGCCGGTGGAGAAAGCGCGGGAAAGCACGCTGGAGAGAGGAAGAAGAGAGAACCAGAGGAAGAAGAAGAGGCTCACAGTAGGCCCCGGGTCCACCTTTCAGCCAGAGAGAGCACTGTGCTCTCGGGTATGACCAGCGTATTTTAAATCTAGATTTTTTTTCTAAATTTACTGTATCCAACGTAGAAATCTCTCGTTTTCCCCTAACCGTATATTTTTCCATGTAGCGCCAGTGTTCCACACTGTGATTTTACACCACTTATTGCCCTCTCACTGTAGCCACTTTTTATTGTATATTTTTTAAAACAGCTTTTAACAAATCTCGGGGACGAGATTTTTCTTAAGGTGGGTAGTGTTGTGACACCCCAAAATTTTAACCTTGTTTTACTTATTAAAATTTTGCCAGTAAAATTAAACTTTTCATTTTTCTGGGTTTTCTTTGATTTCAGTACCATCCTTTCTTGGATTTTTATGGAGTTTTATCCCAAGTGAAAGTTTCCAACTATATTACTGGACTTGTTTTCTCCCTCGAGAAAAACATTTCTCTTAAAAGTGGATTTAATTGCATAACTAATTCTCCCAGAGATTTATTCCTTGAAATGATTTTTTTTCAGGACCCAATTTGCACTGCAACCTCTTGATATATTTATCTAAAATTCCAACCAAAATTTGGAGATGTCATGTGATGTTTTTGAATCACTTTTATGGAAAAATATAATTCATTCAAATATTTCTTTAAAGCCCCCACCAAAATTTTGGGATGTTAATGGAAGTATATTATTATACTTTATGCAAAAACCCTTTTATGTTCTTTGAAAAATTTGAGTGAATCAACCTCTTTTGATTTCTGGTCCAGTTTGGCTTTTTCTACTGCAACCCTAGTTAAATTTGCTCTAGTACTCTTGAGCTTTCTCCTGCTTATAGCCCATGCTACAAAACCCTTAAGTCCAGAAGAGTGGACCCATTGGAGAATTTTTAGTGCATGCAACCATGCCTTTTTCTTTCTGTCCAAAACTGATGTTTTGCAAAACTTGCACTAACAAGTTTCTGATTTTGTCAAACTAACCTCACCACCCTCTCTTTCAACTAAATAGACCCTGATCTGGAGAATTTGGCCACCCCAAGAATTGCCTAGATGCCTTTGGCATTTTGTCAAACACCCTGTGTGCATGGCTAGATTTGGCATGATTTCAAGTTTACATTGTGAACTTGAGCCCCTGACCAAACCGCCATGTCCTTTGATCCCCTTGCTAACCCTAAACTAGCCCTGTTATTTGCCAACCACTCTCAAGCACTCTAGGCTACCCTGGCATATTGTCGAGCACGTAGCGAGCGTGCTCTGGGCGCGCCCAGAGCACGCGTTTTGCACGTGTGTGCGCTCGGGTCGCCGCGTCCCGCCCCGGCCCTTGCTCGCCTGCAGAGCCGCACACCCCGACCTCATCCGCTCGAAGGAACCAGCCAAGCCCCCCTGGTGCCCAACAGCGCCGACGTCAGGTCGGCAACGGTGGCTAGCGGGCGTCCACAGCAGCCTCTGCCGTGGACGGCGCCGCGCGAGCCACCAGCGCTCGCCAGCTGCCCCCTTGAATAGCTCAAGCTCATCCGCAGCCTTGTCCGCAAGCCCTCGTCGCCGCCACGTCGCCCTGCAGTACTGTACGGCGGTCGTCGGCATTCTTATACTCGGCCATCGTGGGAACCGACCCCAATCGCTATATAAGGACCCCCCCCAAGCTCACCAAACCCTCAAGCAACCTCCCACACTCCCTCACCGATCCGCCCGTAGCAGTAGAAAGACCAGAGAGGTCGTCTTCCTCATCTCCGGCAACCATGGCCGCCGCCACTGTCTCGTTCACTCCGGCGCCACCAGGGCCTCCCCCCTCCACTCTCTTCACCAGGGCCCTCCCTTCGTCTCGTGAGTCCACCGGAGACAAAGCCCCCAATCATGCCCGAAGCTCCCTCCGCCACAGAGCTCGCCGCCGGCGATTCCCTCCGTCCCCGCCGACCAGTCGACCACTGAGAGTACCGCCTAGGAGTGGAGGATCCATCCCTGGCCTCGGATGCCCTCGAGGAGCCTCCGTTCGCTGGCGACGATCGCCGGAATCCCGCCCCCGCTCGGGCAGAGGAAAAAGGACGGAGAGGCGACTGGTCAAACCTGACCAGTGGGCCTCGTGGACCCACTGTCAGTGACCCAGCCCCGCCTCCACGTGTTTTAAGTGAAGGCATAAACCCCATAAGTACGTCTCCTCTGCCCCGGAAGCGTATTTCTATCTGAAACATTTTCTTTTTTGTTTTAATTTAAAAACAGAATTTGACCAAAACTTTGACTGGCTATCACTTTTTAAATATTAGTCCAAATGAATTGATTCTTTTTCCTACCTCTCTCAAATTTCACCTAGTTTATTTTAAGATTTATTTCAAAAATAATTAAGACAATGTTTTGTACTGTTTTTAAAGTTTGTTTTATTTGCATATTTTCGAAAATAGGATTTTGGAGAGAGAGAAGAGAGCTTTCAAAAAATATTGGAGTGCACCTCACCTCTCCACACATTGAAGGCAAGCATTCTGAACCCTGGCATAATGTTTGTTGGGTTGTTCGATATGATTATAACACCACCTCGACATGAAGCGTTGGTTATTTTTATGTGACGATATGATCATACACCTTGAGTGCATAAATGGAAATTCGTGCCGTTGGAAATGGATAAGCTTGTGATAGCAATCACCCTCTTATGCCTATCAAGCCTACTGGGAAGGACCCAGGAAAGTCTCTGTCTTGTGTAGACACGAGCTTGTCCCTCGTCGAGACGGTTATGACCAGTAGGGCAGGGGGAGGTATGATAAGTGGTGGTTGTGTCTGATGGCTGTGAAATATAATTCTTGAGCTAACCATGCAGGAAATACTTAAGCCTCCTGAGTTGGCCGTAGATCGAGTCTTGTTCCAGTAACCCCCATACTTGTTTCGTGCTGCCACTTGCCCCTGCCGTAGGTAGGGTACGGTTCAGTAAGTTGTCAACCCCTGTCCTAGCACACACCGTACAGAGAGGCCATGGTGGAAGATACCTGTTGTAGCTGGTAGGCATGCCACCTGGTCCGGGGGCATGGGTGTTTCCGGTTGGGACCGAGAGGGGAGGCCACCCCTTAGAGCGCGCGATAAAAATTTGATCCCATGCTATGCGAGGTTGTAGCATCCCCACTTAGAGTTTTGCATAACAGGTGTCTGGGTGATTCCATACACGAGTAAAGTTAAGCTGGTGTGTGCAAGTCAGGCGTGTTTTCGACTAAAAGACCGTAGACGGAATTAGTTCCGATGGACTAAAGAAATCCGTTACTCGTGGGTAAAGAGTACACCCTCGGCAGAGATAATACCTATTCGAATAGTCGTGTCCATGGTTAAGGACTACAGTCTGGGATGGGTAAAGTGTCGGTCTTAGTGTCGGTCTTCGGAGGAGAAACTATTAAACCAGAATATTGATCATGACTTGTGATGTATGATGATTATGATTATTATTATTATGGACTAACCATTTATGTTATTTGAATTATTGAGTATCCCTAGGACGGTTCTGTTGGGGAACATAGTAATTTCAAAAAATTTCCTACGCACACGCAAGATCATGGTGATGTACAGCAACGACAGGAGAGTATGATCTACGTACCCTTGTAGATCGCAACGGAAGCGTTGACACAACGTAGAGGAAGTAGTCGTACGTCTTCTTCCCGATCCGACCGATCCAAGCACCGTTACTCTGGCACCTCCGAGTTCTTAGCACACGTACAGCTCGATGACGATCCCCGGGCTCCGATCCAGCAAAGCTTCGGGGAGCAGTTCTGTCAGCACGACGGCGTGATGACGATCTTGATGTTCTACCGACGCAGGGCTTCGCCTAAGCACTACAACGATATGATCGAGGTGGAATATGGTGGCAGGGGGCACCGCACACGGCTAAGGAACGATCTCAATGATCAACTTGTGTGTCTAGAGGTGCCCCCTGCCCCCGTATATAAAGGATCCAAGGGGGAGGGGTTCGGCCGGCCCTATGGTGGCGCAGGAGGAGTCCTACTCCTACCGGGAGTAGGACTCCCCCCCTTTCCTATTCCAAGTAGGATTGGTGGAGAAGAGAGGGAAAGAGGGGGGCGCCGCCCCTCCCTCCTAGTCCAAATCGGACCAGGGGGAGAGGGGGCGCGCGGCCTGCCCTGGCAGGCCCTCCCACTTCTCCACTTTAGGCCCATAAGGCCCATTAACCCCCCGGGGGGTTCCGGTAACCCCCCGGTGCTCCAGTTTTATCCGATACTCTTCTGAAACCCTTCCAGTGTCCGAATATAGTCATCCAATATATCAATCTTTATGTCTCGACCATTTCGAGACTCCTCGTCATGTCCGTGATCACATCCGGGACTCCGAACTAACTTCGGTACATCAAAATGCATAAACTCATAATAACTGTCATTGTAACGTTAAGTGTGCGGACCCTACGGTTCGAGAACAATGTAGACATGACTGAGACACATCTCCAGTCAATAACCAATAGCGGGACCTGGATGCCCATATTGGCTCCTACATATTCTACGAAGATCTTTATCGGTCAGACCGCATAACAACATACGTTGTTCCCTTTGTCATCGGTATGTTACTTGCCCGAGATTCGATCGTCGGTATCCAATACCTACTTCAATCTCGTTGCCGGCAAGTCTCTTTACTCGTTCCGTAATACATCATCTCGCAACTAACTCATTAGTCGCAATGCTTGCAAGGCTTATGTGATGTGCATTACCGAGAGGGCCCAGAGATACCTCTCCGACAATCGGAGTGACAAATCCTAATCTCGAAATACGCCAACCCAACATCTACCTTTGGAGACACCTGTAGAGCTCCTTTAAAATCACCCAGTTACGTTGTGACGTTTGGTAGCACACAAAGTGTTCCTCCGGTAAACGGGAGTTGCATAATCTCATAGTCATAGGAACATGTATAAGTCATGAAGAAAGCAATAGCAACATACTAAACGATCGGGTGCTAACACTAGTAGAAAAAGGGTCAAACGTGAAGCACATTAGTGCCGGTTTGTATTTGAGCCGGCACTAATGTGCACATTAGTGCCGGTTCATGGCGGCGATCAATAGTACCGGTTCGTGGGGAACCTTTAGTACCGGTGCGTGGCATGAACCGGTACTAAAGAGGTTGTGTCATCCTGCGGTCAGGCTATGGCCCCACCATCACCATTTAGTGCCGGTTCGTACCACAAACCGGTACTAATGAGCGGTGCCGGTTACGACAAGCTGTTTTTAGTCCCACCTCGCCAAGAGAGAGGCAATATGAGCGGTTTATAAGCCGTGAGTGCACAGACAATGACGAAGAGTTGCAATGCTCACCTACATGTTGATTTGCTTCAAGCCTTGCGGAATAGCATAGATTGCACTGAGCTATGTGCAGTGGCTTAGTGCAATCTACACTATTTCGAATGGCTTGAAGCAAATTAACCAGCATTGCACCTCTTTTTTATTTTTAATAACTTATTTAAACTCCGGACTTCTTTTGTGTTCAGTATGCAGCATTTAAAGCTTGTTATGCCTCAAGGTTGTTGTGGTTTGGAAATTATGGATTTGACAACCATGAATCATAGCTTTTTGTGTAAGTGACTTGGGAAACTCAAGTTTGGCAAACTCTATTGACTAGTAGAAAAACGGTCAAATGTGAAGCACATTATAGTGCCGGTTTGAATTTGAGCTGTCACGAATGTGACCATTAGTGCCGATTCCAACAGCTAGGCGGGCTGCTACCATTAGTACCGGTTCGTTGCCAATCTTTAGCACCGGTTTGTGGCACGAACCGATACTAATGTGCATCCCACCAATCAGGAAGAATCACATGGATCGTGTGTTTCTTTCTAGCTCTTACGAGTCGTTGGATCAAGGGTGTGTTTCTTCCTAGATCATGTGAGTCGTTGGATCGAAACTATCACAATCACTTTATGAGCCAGACGACCCTATATATAGCCCATCTCTCGCCTTCCCTGCATAAGTCTTTCAATTCATCGACTACATACATCTACCAGTTCATCGACTGCATACATCTACCAGTTCATCGACTGAATACAAATCATTCGGATTCGCCATCATACGCCCAACCGTACATTTGATATGCATATATATGCATCACGAGCCACGGTAGGGCTGTACGATGGTGATACCGATTGGTTTGTTCTAGATCCGACATAAAAGGTTTGATACAACTTCTTTTTTGTGACATAAGATCTAACATTGTTGCTTCTAGTAGTTCTCTTGATTCCACTAATGATTCTCTTAGCCAAGTTACACTTGAGCAAGAAAATAGCTTATTGAAGGGAAGAATCAAGGTGTTGGTTTTGAACGAAAGTTCAATGCCAATGGAGTTGAGTGGGAAGAAGATCAATACCCCAAGACAAAGTTTGTTCCTCAATAAGAGAAGTATCCTACTTCCTTCAAGGGGACAGAAGCTCAAGATGATCTTCTACATGTTGATTAGCTTCAAGCCTTGCGGAATACCATAGATTGCACTGAGCTATGTGCAGTGCAGTCTACACTATTCCGAATGGCTTGAAGCAAATTAACCAGCATTGCACCTCTTTTTTATTTTTAATAACTTATTTAAACTCCGGACTTCTTTTGTGTTCAGTATGCAGCATTTAAAGCTTGTTATGCCTCAAAGTTGTTGTGGTTTGGAAATTATGGATTTGACAACCATGAATCATAGCTTTTTGTGTAAGTGACATGGCAAACTCAAGTTTGGCAAACTCTATTGACTAGTAGAAAAACGGTCAAATGTGAACTCTGTTACATGGCCACTTCAATGTTTTTTAAACTTATTTGAACTCCGGACTTCTTTTGTGTTCAGCATGCAGCATTTAAAGCGACGTCATCAATATCCAACATGTTCTGACATCATTTGTTGTTTTTCGGTCATTTACCTAATTGTTTAGAGAGCTAAATGACCGTGAAATTGAAAATCACTACAAAATGAATCCTGAAAATGTTGAAACTTGGCATGGTATCATCATATCACCCGCATAGCATGCTCGAAAGAGTAGATAGGGTCACGGCAAAAACTGGACGCACTTCGTGTACAAACTGGACCTACTCTTTCCGAGTATCAGGGTTTTGGACGAGAACTCATCTGTTACATGGCCACTTCAATGTTTTTTAAACTTATTTGACCTCCAGACTTCTTTTGTGTTCAGTATGCAGCATTTAAAGCGACGTCATGAATTTTCAACATGTTCTGACATCATTTGTTGTTTTTCGGTCATTTACCTAATTGTTTAGAGAGCTAAATGACCGTGAAATTGAAAATCACTACAAAAATGAATCCTGAAAATGTTGAAACTTGGCATGGTATCATCGTATCACCCGCATAGCATGCGCGAAAGAGTAGAGAGGGTCACGGCAAAAACTGGACGCACTTCGTGTACAAACTGAACAAACTCTTTCCGAGTATCAGGGTTTCGGACTATGCAAAAATAAGTAATGTAGAAAATAAAAGAACTATACAAAAAAATTACTCAAAAATAAATAGAAGAAAATAAATAATGCAGAAAAAACTATATAAAAAACTACTCAAAAATAAATAAATAAAAATAAGTAATGCAGAAAAGAAAAAACTATATAAAAAATTTGTTGGCGCACTGCCCTGTGGGTCTACCAGACCTAGGGTGTGCAAATGCAGGCCAAGAAGGGCCAGCAGACTCACAGGGCAGCGCGCCCTAATTAATTAGGCCTAGAAGCCTGCTATATAGAGGAGTTCGAAGAGGTAGCCGCGGATGGGTTTATAAACCAGTGTGGCTGCCCTTCACCGGGCGAGGTGGGACTAAATTTTGGGGTGGCAGCGCAAACTCTAAATACAGCAAAAAACAACTAAAAATAAATAAAACAAAATAAATAAAGCAGAAAAGAAAAAACTAAATGAAAAAAGCCCACCTACTGGGCCACAGCGGCCTGCATACGACTAGAAACCCAAACTGTTGTTGGGCCAGGATGCAGGCCCGCAAGCCCAATAGGCCCCACAGGGCAGAGTAGCAGAGGTAGGCCCAGAAGGCCTGCTTTAGAGAGGAGCTCGAGACAGCAGCGGCGGCGGGGCTTATAAGCAGGTGCGTGCGCCCTTCGGCTAGCGAGGTGGGACTAAACTTCTGCGCCCCTCGCCTGGCAGCGCACCCCCCTTTAGTACCGGTTCGTGGCTCCAACCGGTACTAAAGGGGGGGTCTTTAGTACCGGTTCGTGGCACGAACCGGTACTAAAGGGGTCGTTTCCCGCCGCTTGGCCTGGGGAAAATAGGCCTTTAGTACCGGTAGGAGCCACGAACCGGTACTAAAGGCCAATCCTATATATACAGCACTTACGAAAATTTCAGTTTCAACTCGCCACTTCGTTTCCAACCTCCGCCGCGCGCGCCGCTCGATCCCGTCGTCGCCGTCCGTCGTCATCGTCGCTGTCCCCGCCGCCACCCGTCGTCGTCGTCGTCTCGCGCTGCCGCCCCGAACACCGCCGCCGTCCGTCGTCATCGCCGCGGCCGTACGTCTCTCTCTCGCTCCCACACACACATACACACACACACACACCGGCGCCCCCGCCCCGTACGCCGGCGCCCCCGCCCCGTACGCCGGCGCCCCCGCCCCGTACGCCGGCGCCCCCGCTCGTACGTACGGGGCGGCGGCATATGGGGCCGCACACACACACACATATACCACACATGCACTCACACGCATACACACACACATACACACATACGTACACACATATGTATACGTATATATACACACACATGCATACACACACACACATTTTTTTACTTATTTTCTGTTTTTTAGAAAAGTTAATTAGATGATCGAATGTTAGATTAATGTCGAATGTTAGATGAATTAGCTAGCTAGATAGAAAAATTGTCGAACTAGAGATTAGAACTAGTTGAATAATTAATATAACTAGTTTATTTTTAATAAGGAAATTTAGGTATATGAGATTAGAACTAGTTGAATAATTAATATAACTAGTTTATTCTTAGTAAGAAAATTTAGGTATATGAGATTAGAACTAGTTGAATAATTAATATAACTAGTTTATTTTTAGTAAGAACATTTAGGTATATGAGATTAGAACTAGTTGAATAATTAATATAACTAGTTTATTTTTAGTAAGAAAATTTAGGTATATGAGATTAGAACTAGTTTAATATATTAATATAACTAGTTTATTTTTAGTAAGAAAATTTAGGTATATGAGATTGGAACTAGTTGAATAATTAATATAACTAGTTTATTTTTAGTAAGAAAATTTAGGTATATGAGATTAGAACTAGTTGAATAATTAATATAACTAGTTTATTTTTAGTAAAAAAATTTAGGTATATGAGATTTGATGATCTAATTAAAATATTATTTGTTAATGAATTAGATAGAAAAGTTAAATATATAGTAATGTCAATTGAATATATAGTTAGATATATTAATGTCAAATGTTAGATGAATATATATTTGGCTAGATATAGGTGTTTAATGTTTCACCTATATGAACATAGGAAATGTCATCTGACGACGAAAAAGATTTTATTATGTGCGAACACTGTAAAGACCAGCGCGGCCTGTGCGACCAAAATTTCCTTGTTGATGGTAGGCGCTTCAGCATCAAGCTGGATGAGACATTCGAAGTTGATACAGTAAGTCACTTTGTCAATTATTATTTGAATGCAAAACTTATGCTTCATTTGCTTCAACTTATAATTTTAAATTTTCACTATTCTACTAGCGCATCCCCTGCCATGCAAGAATTTTTGTCTTGGATAAGATAGGTTTCAGTGTTATAGATGATATGGAGGTAAAGAGAGTTTACTTGAAGACGCAGCATGGGTATACTTTCAACGTCAAATTATATAATGGAGACACATACACCCATTTTGAATGCAAAACTTGACAAGCACTATGCAAGGCTTATGCATTTGAGCCTGATATGGTTATCACCTTTGATATTCGTCCGGAAGATGATATTGAAGGTAATATAGACATCTGGGTCGATGTGCAAACGCCTCCAGTTCTACCATTTGGTGAGTTTTTCTCAACCATGCATGCATATGTTTATGTCTTTCATACAGTTTATTCAAAAATAGTTGACAACTATTTTGTATTGTCAGCTTATTTCGGTTCAAGCAAACATGTCCGGCGCTTGGTAGATAGGACCTACTACTGCCCCGGGGCTCAACTAAACTGCGAGGAGATAAGTCATTATGTTTCATGGCTTGAGGATCTTATTACTGTCAAGACAAATTTTTTCCCTACACTTAGAAATGTTAGTACTCAAAACGTGCGACCAATGGTGATCGTATTGAACTACGGTCACATCTATAATCAAAAGATGGTAAGATTTTAAATATTTGTCCTTAATTAGTGCATCTTTTGCATACATTATTTTTGAAGCTAAACTTTCATTGCTTAGTATATTAATTACTATACGATGTTGTTCAACAGGGACTTCCGATGACAGTTGTGCCCCAGTGGATCGAGACAAAAGGTCGCATGTCAATGGTTAGCTTACGACCAAGATTTCCTACATTGCACATGAGTGCATTCAGGATTTCTAAAAGCGAAGAATGCTTAATAGTGAAAGATTGGAGCAAAATTGTTAACGATCGCAGAGAAGTACTATGGGGCAGTAAGGAGAAGCGCAACCCAAGATTAGGAGACAGATTCATCTGCATGCTCCAGTATGATGAATGAGGAGAGCTATAAATGTTCTATGCTATTCTACCTAAGAGGGAGCAGCAGGATCAGTAGCTACTCTTCATGCTCTTAATTAGTACTTGTCTCATGGATCCGTGTCCTGAACTTCGATGTTGGTGATGATTATGTTGAACTTGATGATATCTCTTTGCTTTTGTTACAAAGTGAATGTTTCCTCTTTAAGCTAGCCAACGTTGATGATGAATTACATAGCTAGTGGTAATGACTATGATGATTAAATAGTGGTAATTAGACGACCACGATGATTTTTAGCTAGCTAGAGTTTATTTATTTATTAATATGCGATGATGATGATGATGATGATGACGACTACAACTCATTATAACGTAAAACAATCCTAAATTAAATTGATAACACAAATTTAATTGAAAAATACAAAATAAAACAAAAACCCACAACCATTTAGTACCGGTTGGTTTTACCAACCGGTACTAAAGGGCTCCCGGCC
Organism: Triticum monococcum; assembly: GCA_034509565.1. Taxonomy (NCBI): domain Eukaryota; kingdom Viridiplantae; phylum Streptophyta; class Magnoliopsida; order Poales; family Poaceae; genus Triticum; species Triticum monococcum. The sequence continues at coordinate 708,622,983 of CM067847.1, forward strand.
TCCGGAGCTGGCTCGTGCCACGTGGTACCCCTTTAGCACCGGTTCATGCTGAACCGGTACTAAAGGGGGGTGCCTTTAGTGCCGAAATAATAGTGCCGGTTCCTAAACCGGCACTAAAGGGCCTTACGAACTGGTGCTATTGCCCGGTTTTCTACTAGTGTAAGCTAATGAAATGGGTCATGTCAATCAAATCATTCAACTAATGATGTGACCTCATTAATCAAATAACAACACATTGTTCATGGTTAGGAAACATAACCATCTTTGATTAACGAGCTAGTTAAGTAGAGGCATACTAGTGACACTAAGTTTGTCTATGTATTCACACATGTATTATGTTTCCGGTTAATACATTCTAGCATGAATAATAAACATTTATCATGATATAAGGAAATAAACAATAACTTTATTATTGCCTCTAGGGCATATTTCCTTCAGTCTCCCACTTGATCTCCATCTCCGTGATATGGCCATCATCATCTTGTGCTTGTGATCCCCATCTCCGAAGCACCGTCATGATCACCATCGTCACCGGCGCGACACCTTGATCTCCATCGTAGCATTGTTGTCGTCTCGCCAATCTTATGCTTCCACGACTATCGCTACCGCTTAGTGATAAAGTAAAGCATTACATCGCGATTGCATTGCATACAATAAAGCGACAATCATATGGCTCCTGCCAGTTGCCGATAACTCGGTTACAAAACATGATCATCTCATACAATAAAATTTAGCATCATGTCTTAACCATATCACATCACAACATGCCCTGCAAAAACAAGTTAGACATCCTCTACTTTGTTGTTTCAAGTTTTACGTGGCTGCTACGGGCTTAAGCAAGAACCAATCTCACCTACGCATCAAAACCACAACGATAGTTTGTCAAATAGACTCCGTTTTAACCTTCGCAAGGACCGGGCGTAGCCACACTCGGTTCAACTAAAGTTGGAGAGACAGTCGCCCGCAAGCCACCTGTGTTCAAAGCACGTCGGGGGAACCGGTCTCGCGTAAGCGTACGGTAATGTTGGTCCGGGTCGTCTCGTCCAACAATACCGCCGAACCAAAGTATGACATGCTGGTAGGCAGTATGACTTATATCGCCCACAACTCACTTGTGTTCTACTCGTGCAAATAACATCAAACCATAAAACCTAGGCTTGGATACCACTGTAGGGGAACGTAGTAATTTCAAAAAATTTCCTAGGCACACGCAAGATCATGGTGATGTACAGCAATGAGAGGAGAGTATGATCTACGTATCCTTGTAGATCGCAACGGAAGCGTTGACACAACATAGAGGAAGTAGTCGTATGTATTCTTCCCGATCCGACCGATCCAAGCACTGTTACTCCGGCACCTCCGAGTTCTTAGCACACGTACAGCTCGATGACGATCCTCGGGCTCCGATCCAGCAAAGCTTCGGGGAGGAGTTCTGTCAGCACGATGGCATGATGATGATCTTGATGTTCTACCGACGCAGGGCTTCGCCTAAGCACTACAACGATATGATCGAGGTGGAATATGGTGGCAGGGGGCACTGCACACGGCTAAGGAACGATCTCAATGATCAACTTGTGTGTCTAGAGGTGCCCCCTTGCCCCCGTATATAAAGGATCCAAGGGGGAGGGGTTCGGCCGGCCCTATGGTGGCGCAGGAGGAGTCCTACTCCTACCGGGAGTAGGACTCCCCCCCTTTTCCTAGTCCAAGTAGGATTGGTGGAGAAGAGAGGGAAAGAGGGGGGCGCCGCCCCTCCCTCCTAGTCCAAATCGGACCAGGGGGAGAGGGGGCGCGCGGCTGCCCTGGCAGCCCCTCCCACTTCTCCACTTTAGGCCCATAAGGCCCATTAACCCCCCGAGGGGTTCCGGTAACCACCCCCCCCCCCCCCCGTGCTCCGGTTTTATCCGATACTCTTCCGGAACCCTTCCCGTGTCCGAATATAGTCATCCAATATATCAATCTTCATGTCTCGACCATTTCGAGACTCCTCGTCATGTCCGTGATCACATCCGGGACTCTGAACTAACTTCGGTACATCAATATGCATAAACTCATAATAACTGTAATCGTAACGTTAAGCGTGCGGACCCTACGGTTCGAGAACAATGTAGACATGGCTGAGACACATCTCCGGTCAATAACCAATAGCGGGACCTGGATGCCCATATTGGCTCCTACATATTCTACGAAGATCTTTATCGGTCAGACCGCATCACAACATACGTTGTTCCCTTTGTCATCGGTATGTTACTTGCCCGAGATTCGATCGTCGGTTTCCAATACCTAGTTCAATCTCGTTACCGGCAAGTCTCTCTACTCGTTCCGTAATACATCATCTCGCAACTAACTCATTAGTCGCAATGCTTGCAAGGCCTATGTGATGTGCATTACCGAGAGGGCCCAGAGATACCCCTCCGACAATCGGAGTGACAAATCCTAATCTCGAAATACACCAACCCAACATCTACCTTTGGAGACACCTGTAGAGCTCCTTTATAATCACCCAGTTACGTTGTGACATTTGGTAGCACACAAAGTGTTCCTCCGGTAAACGGGAGTTGCATAATCTCATAGTCATAGGAACATGTATAATCATGAAGAAAGCAGTAGCAACATACTAAACGATCGGGTGCTAAGCTAATGAAATGGGTCATGTCAATCAGATCATTCAACTAATGATGTGACCTCGTTAATCAAATAACAACACATTGTTCATGGTTAGGAAACATAACCATCTTTGATTAACGAGCTAGCTAAGTAGAGGCATACTAGTGACACTAAGTTTGTCTATGTATTCACACATGTATTATGTTTCCGGTTAATATAATTCTAGCATGAATAATAAACATTTATCATGATATAAGGAAATAAATAATAACTTTATTATTGCCTCTAGGGCATATTTCCTTCAGGTTCTACCTCCTGGATATTCACCGTGATTATTCTTATATAAGCCCTTTATGTGGTGTCACCCAGACGCCCGACTGTGGCATGCGTGTTATTTCATTTACCTATAAGCCCTTTATGTGGTTTCGCACAGACGCCCGGCTGTGGCATGCTTGTTATTGCATTTACTTATAAGCCCTTTATGTGGTGTCGCACAGACGCCCGACTAAGGCACGCTTCATATTATTATCCTTTCGAGGCGTCGCTTCAGACACCCGATCGGTGCTTTTCATTTCTACTCCCTGATTGTTTACTCATGTTTTATTTGAATGGTCTGCTTGTGTGCATCATGTACCTTATTTCACAACTGACGAAGTGATCACAGAATATTTTAAAGCATGATTATCAGTGACTATATTATACATGTGTTCTTAATGTTTGCGAGTACATTCAAAGTACTCACTGGCTTGTCCCTGGCTATTGTCTTGGCCAGATTCCTTGCGTGGAGAGGAGCGTTGTGATGACAGCCCCGGAACCTACGCAATGGAGATAGTAGCCTTGCGAAGATAGGAGTTATCCTGGTCAGCTGTTCCTATGGGAAATGGAGTCCCATAGATGCGGGTGACCCGCAAACCGCTTCCGCCTTCAGCCACTAGAAAACCAATTGTTGTACTCATAGGCCAGGATGGTCTTGTAGTACATATTATGTACTTTGCTTGGAATTTCTGTATCAAGTTGGTGCCTCATCAGCTAATAGTAATCCTGGGGCTGATGAGCACAAGGGCCATTTTCTGGGAAATTATACCCCGAAGACCCAGTCCTTATAGATAGCTGGACTATCTCCATTGGCCGGACTATTAGACTATGAAGATACAAGATTGAAGACCTCGTCTCGTGTCCGGATGGGACTCTACTTGGCGTGGAAGGCAAGCTAGGAAATACGTATATGGATATCTCCTCCTTTGTAACCGACCTTGTGTAACCCTAACCCTCTCCGGTGTCTATATAAACCGAGGGGTTTTAGTCTGTAGGACAACCATCACAAGTAGGACGTAGGGTTTTACCTCCATCAAGAGGGCCCGAACCTGGGTAAAACTTTGTGTCCCTTGCCTCCTAGTACCATCCGGCCTAGACGCACAGTTCGGGACCCCCTACCCAAGATCCGCCGGTTTTGACACCGACACTCACGTTCACCAATCTCCGAACATACGACATCAAGCTAAATTCAGAAAAATGCATTTTTGGCGTTCCCGCCGGAAAGCTCCTGGGCTTCATCGTCTCCAGTAGAGGAACTGAAGCAAATCCAGATAAAATTTGAGATCTGTCACAGTTGGCTATCCCAACTGACCTCAAGCAAATCCAGAAATTGACTGTATTTTTGGCGGCTTTAAGCCGCTTTATCTCCCAATTAGGACAAAAGGCACTTCCCCTCTATCGCCTTCTTCGGCGCACCAAACACTTCGAGTGGACGGACGCAGCCACGGCTGGACTGGAAGAAATAAAAGCCATCCCGGCCACCAACCTAATCCTGGCCGCGCCAACTGTCGGTGAACCAATGCTATTATATATCGCGGCAACTCACCAAGTTGTAAGCGCAGTGCTCGTCGTCGAACGAGACATGATAAATTCCCACTTCAAAAGCCTGTATATTATGTATCCACCGTCCTCACGCCATGCAAATCACGGTACCCACATTACCAAAAGATAGCATATGCGGTATTTATGGCATCCCGGAAATTACGACACTACTTTCTAGAGTGTTCGATTACGGTGGCCTTCGAAGTACCACTCAATGACATAATAAACAACCGTGATGCCATGGGCCGGATTGCCAAATGGGCCATCGAGCTCCTCCCGTTCGACATAACATACAAGCCAAGACGAGCCATTAAGTCGCAAGTACTGGCGATTTCGTAGCCGAATGGACAGAAGCCGAACTCCCTAAAGAGTATGGCGCATACTCCAATTGGATCATGCACTTCGACGGCTCTAAAATGTTGGCCGGTCTGGGGGCTGGCGTTGTCCTGACACCCCCCACCGGAGATACAGTGCAATACGTGCTCCAAATACTATATACAGACTCCAACAACGCAGCCGAATACGAGGCCCTACTACATGGCCTACGGATGGCAGTCTCCATGGGCATCCAACGCCTAGAAGTGCGTGGGGACTCGAACGTCGCAATATCCCAAATAAATGGAGACTTTGACGCCAAGGATCCGAAAATGGCAGCATATCGCAACGCCGCCCTCAAAATGTCAGCTTGGTTCGAGGGGCTTGAATTCCATCATGTGGCTCGGGAAAACAACCTATGGCGGACATCCTAGCCCGTATCGGCGTTAAACACGACCCTGTCCCACCGAACATCTTCCTGGAAAGACTGTTTAAACCATCCATGGTATGGGAAGGGGACACCGGCAAAAATAGTCCGGACACGGTCACAACCCCAGATGCCGAACACTCTGACACAATCGGAGGCTCTGCCACCGAAATAACACCTTCAGCCCACGTGATAATGGCCGTCATCGCCCCGTGGACAGAACCATTCCTGGCCTACCTAACCAGACAACAATTACCCGAGGACCAAAATGAGGCCTGCTGCATAGTGCGGCGATCTAAATCCTACAAGGTCCATGAGCGAGAGCTTTATAAGAAAAGCACAACCGGAGTCCTTCAAAGGTGCATCTCCGAAGAGGAATGGCAGAAGCTTTTGGCAGAAATTCATGTCGGACTCGGCGGCCACAATGCTGCCGCCCGGGCCCTTGTAAGCAAGGACTTCCGTACAGGTTTTTATTGGCCAACGGCCCGGGCAGATGCACAACATCTGGTATAGCATTGTGTCGGTTGCCAGCTTTTTGCAAACCAAAGCCACATGCCACTGACCGCCCTCCAAACAATCCCCATTACTTGTCCCTTTGCGGTCTGGGGGCTCGATATGGTCGGACCCCTCAAAGGGGGAACCCATAAGAGAAAATACTTACTGGTCATGGTGGATAAATTCACTAAATGGATAGAAGCCAAACCTGTCAAAACGGCTGAATCCGGACCGGTGATAGACTTCATATCCGGGGTTGTACACCGTTATGGCGTCCCCCACAGCATCATCACTGACAACGGCATGAACTTTACAGCCGATGAGGTGAAACTTTGGTGCAGCAACATGGGCATCAAGATCGATTATGCTTCTATCTATCATCCACAAACTAATGGTCAAGTTGAACGAGCGAATTGTCTTATCATGAGCGGCATTAAACCCAGATTAGTCTGGTCCTTAAAGGAATGAGACACACATTGGGTAGAGGAGCTCGACTCCATACTATGGGGGCTGTGGACCATGCCGAATCGCACTACTGGATACACACCGTTCTTTATGGTGTACGGCGCTAAGGCAATGCTGCCTTGCGACATAATTCATTACTCACCTCGAGTGTGCATGTACGAAGAAAGAGAGGCCGAGCTCGATCAGCAGGACAGTTTGGATGCCCTGGAGGAGGAGCGTGACGTGGCAAAAGCTCGTTCCGCATTCTATCAGCAACAGGCCCCAAGGTATCAAAGCAGAGAAGTGCGGGCCAAAACCTATAACGTTGGCTAACTAGTTCTACGCCTGCTGGAGAAGAAAAAGAACAAGCTCAAGCCCAAATGGGAAGGTCCCTTCATTATCGACTAGGTTCTGACCTGTGGAGCGTACCATCTGTGGGATGCATCGAACAATCGACTTGAGCCAAACCCATGGGACGCAGCCAGACTCCGAAGATTCTACGCCTAGCGCCGGACTCTATGTTCGTCTCCTTACCTCCATGAATTTTTTGCACACCCGTTTTCTCTCTCTTTCTTTCCCTTTTTTCTCTTCAAGGCCCTAAGGGGCTACATTTGTGTCTTGGTTACACAATCTTGACGCGCTAACCACGCTCAATATACCTGGGGGCTTCCTATACAGAAGCTTAATCTAATTACCTTTCCGGGATTTATGCCCCACACATGTGTTATTCTTCCGCATATACCTTTTTCGCCATTATATGCATCGATATGACTTAAGTTTTGGCCAAGATGGGTTGCCTGGCTCTTGTACTTATGCCCTACGTTCCCATTAATTCGGCTAGGGCATAAGGGGAGCATCTCTGCGATTGTTACTGCCGGGTCAGCCGGATGTGTACCTCAGACTGGGTGAAGCCGAAAGCTAGCGTTCTTAAGGGAATATTCGGTCAGTGAATAAAAGATGACTTTCATTTAAATTACTACACGCCTCCAGATGTTTTTAACATGCATCTCGCATTTCGGAAATGCACATCAGGGCATGCGTACCCAGGGAAAGGAACCCTTAACGGAACTATTCTCCCTGGAAGATGTTTCCTACTATCCATGTAAGATAACATAGCTAGTTGGGTACTTGTCTGTTCAAGCACTTATGACCCCTATGCCTGGTTTCCATGCATACCCCGGTTTTTATCTAACCGAGCGGGTATTCAGATACACTCCGGACTATCGGGTCCAGAGGTTGAAGAGAAAAGGTCCGCCATGACAAATGATTTACAATCCGGCTAGGGAGATTACATATGTCACTTGAAGTACATAATCACTAAGACTGATTAAATTCTTCTTCTATACCCTCCAACAGGCTGTCTAGCCTACAATCCTATTGGGAATACTTTGCGGCTAATTCTACTTTATCATACACTAAACTGACGGTGATTTCTTTCCCATCACGCCCCACAGGTCCGACCACGGCCATGTAGCTTGGGTCAGCCTTGGTATATCGTGTCTTCACCATGGCCCAGGCTTCCCTCGCACCTTGTCGGCAGGCTGATATTTTCCATAATCGGAAGCGTTGCCGCGTTCCCTTTAGCTTCTCTATAAGCTCCCCCATGCCTCCTGGCTGGGACGCGGATGGCCATAAGGCTTGAGCAATACTCTACATCACCTGCCGAACTTGTTCGTGCAGTTGTGAGAACTCTGGTAGAAGATCACCCGAAGACCCGGGCATCTCCTCCGTGGGACGACCTGTCAGCATACCTGCAGACATAACGCTGTTAGCAGGCTTCTCCGCCGAACTCCTTTAAAAAAGTTCGTTCAAGCACTTACTAAAAATGCCACGCTGAGTCCGCAAGCTGGGATCGGACATCCTTCAGTTCCACGCCTAGCCGGATATTGGCATCTTGGAGATCATTTTTCACCTACCTGACTCGCTTCAGCACGCGCTCGCCAGCATTACGCTGTCGATCATCACGTGCCGTATCCGCCTCCACGGCCTCCGGATTCACTCCAGGGCCACCTGCAACATCTATTGTTTGGTGTGCATACATGCTGCATACTACTTGGTACCGATATTCTTTGCAATAGACAAAAAACTTACCAAGGGGACCCTTTTTGGACACCTTCAATGCGGCAACAGCGGCTTCCAGCTGGGCCTTGCATTCGTCCAGCTCCTGAGACAGTTGGGAATTCTTCTCTGTAAGAACCTGCAAAAATAATGATCCTTAAATTAGTTGCGTTAACTGTTTCAAGTCTCAGGGGCTACTGATACATATAATCGTCAGATTTTCTTACCCATATAATCCTTACATACTGGTCCGTGGCTCTCGCTAGACTATTTTGAGCAGCATGGAGGTACGCGTCTCCAGAATTGAAGGCATCAAATGCCTCTGGTGAGAAGCAAGCATCACAGAGTACGGCTCGGCGACGCCTATGATTCATGGCGCTCTCCACTTCTGAATTTGCAGCCGATAGTCTATCCGCATCCTCTGTAGGAGGAGCATCCGGGGTCCGCCCCATGTTGGCCTCCGCCTCTGTGTCCGGCCCTGGAGCCCGACTGGTGGAAGCGTGATCGGCAGCCTCTCCGGATATATTCCGGCAAGCGTTTTTTCTATTAAAGAAGCATGGACGTCATTGCATTTTGAGAAAGACGACAACCACAGAGCAAGGTTTTGTGTCATACCTCTGCGCCGGCGTCTCCGTCCTGACCGCCTTCCTTTTTGGCCTACCCGGCTTAAGTGCCTCTTGTTGGCGAGTTGCTACGGGTTCGGCACGGCGTCCTGAATGCCTTCCCTGTAAAAACACCGTTTTGTACGGTAGGTGAAGTGTCTAAAAGGGGATCCTATTTTTGGTGGTTGGGATTTTGGTTTTTCTTACGTGTGACGCAGGGAGCAGTCCGGGATAGTCGGCCGTTACGGCCACCATGGCGTCCTCGCAGCTCAATTGATAGAATTGCATGTCTATTAGATCCACGAATATGTCCGGATCCTCTTCGAGTCCGGGACCGAGGTCCCGGCCAGGGTCCTCTGGTTGTGGAGATGGGCTGTTGACCTCCCTTACAGCTTTTCGCAGTTCCTGCCGTAAAATGGCAAGGTGAGTACCTACGACGAAGAATGCGGGAAGAATGGGAGTAAAGAGGTATAACTCACCAAGCTTGGAGGATTGTACATGGAGAATCCATCCCATGGCTTGATACGGATGAACTCCTCTTCCTCTCCCTTGAACAACTCGGACATAATTTTTGCTAAAGCAACAGCGGAGTCCGGTCCCTGACGCCCGCAATGGGTGGCATCATCTTCCCCGTTAAAACACCACAGGGGGTGCCCTCGATACTGAAGTGGTTGCACTCCCCGCGTTATGCATATTGACATAACCTAGATTATTGTCAAACCTGATTGAGCCACTACTTTAATCTGGTTCATCGGGTAAAGGACTTCTCCATCGTCTTCCTCCTGGGGGCTGCGTGGGCGCCAGCTTCGTCATTTCTTCAGAGGAGCATTGTTGAACTCAGGAAGACCTCGCCGAACAGGGTCTGGAAGGGGGACGTCCTCCATATAAAACCACTCCGAAGGCCAGTCTTCGGACGTCTTCTTGGGAGTACCGGACAGGTGTCCAGTTTCGGTGATGCGCCATATTTCGGCTCCACCCACTTGATAAAGTGACCCCTTTTGTGTGCGGGGAACAAGGCAAAATAACCTTTTCCACAGCTCGAAATGAGCCTCGCAGCCCAGAAATAGCTTGCAAAGGGCAACGTAGGTGGCGATGTGTAATATGGAAGCAGGGGTGAAATTATGCAGTTGGAGACCGTAAAACTCCAGGAGCCCGGGGAGGAACGGATGAATTGGAAATCCAAGTCCCCTTAGTAAGTAAGGAACAAGGCAAACCCGCTCCCCCTTAGAGGGGCTGGGGAAGCTCTCCGCTTGCTCCCCGCCATTATAGGTTGCGAGCCTAGCTCGGACAGGGACCATATACGCTGGAGGGAGAAATCCCTGAGTCTGCAGCTCTACTAATCGACTGTGTTGACTGAACACCTCTCCCAATCACTTGGCTTAGGGCTACGGGGGCGGGAGGAGGAGCTGCTGTGGTTGGCCATGTTGGAGTGGACTTTTTCCGAAGCGCGCTCCGATGGATTCTCGCCGTGGGAGGATGGTATAGATTGTATCTAAGAATCCACATCCCTTTAATAGACAATTATTTACCTGGCTAGGGGGGCGAATGTAAAAATGCCCTGGCCCCTCGTATTTGTTCTACGCGTGGAAGATAGCTCTTATTGAGCACAGAAGCCAAGAAGTACAACATTTATGGGGCCGGACACAACTTAACAGACATTCAAGATTTGGAGAAGAACCCGCCTTGCAATGGCGAAGACTATACTGCGCGCCGGACTCAACGTCATTGAAGCCTGGTTCGGGGGCTACTGAGGGAGTCCTGGATTTGGGGGTCTCTGGACAGCCAGACTATATCCTTTGGCCGGACTATTGGACTATGAAGATACTAGATTGAAGACTTCATCTCGTGTCCGGATGGGACTTTACTTGGCGTGGAAGGCAAGCTAAGCAATACGGATATGTATATCTCCTCCTTTGTAACCGACCTTGTGTAACCCTAGCCCCCTCCAGTGTCTATATAAACCGGAGGGTTTTAGTCCATAGGACAACATACAATCATACCATAGGCTAGCTTTTAGGGTTTAGCCTCTCTGATCTCGTGGTAGATTGACTCTTGTAATACTCACATCATCAAGAACAATCAAGTAGGACGTAGTGTATTACCTCCATCAAGAGGGCCCGAACCTGGGTAAACATCGTGTCCCCTGCCTCCTGTTACCATCCGCCTTAGACGCATAGTTCGGGACCCCCTACCCGAGATCCGCCGGTTTTGACACCGACAAGAACCATGCTAGTATGAGATGTCCCTTCATAAATTTATAGAATACTTCATGTGCTTCACTTATATATTCTAAGTATGATCCTATAGAATTGCTCTTTGAGCTTCACTTAAATCTTTTGAGTATGGCTTTATAGAATGCTTCGTGTGCTTCACTTATACATTTTGAGCTTGGATATTGGTTTGTCTATATTAATTGTAGAACGCTCCATGAACTTCACTTATATCTTTTGGAGTATGAACAATACTATCATCTAAAGCGGGTTCGGAAGAGTGTCAACTTTTTAGGAACTAGTGATCCCGCCATTCCGAATGGGGAGAATTTTGCTTATGTGGAGAGTAGTAAAATTTCTATGCTCGTAGATCATGAAGAGAATGCTTTATGTGATGGTAATATTGTTGATCTCATTCATGATGCTACTAAAAATTATTATGAGGGAGGAATACATGTTTGTAGGAGTTGCAATAATATCAAGTTTCCTCTCCATATGCTTAAAGTTTTGAAGTTATACTTGTTTTTCCTTCCTATGCTAGTTGATTCTTGTTCCTACAAATTATGTGCTCAGAAAATCCCTAGGCCTTGGAAGTGGGTTAGATTTAAATATGCTAGTCATATTCTTCATGATGCTCTCTTTATGTTTCAATTCTTATCTTTTATGTGAGCATCATTGAAATCATCATGCCTAGCTAAAAGGCATTAAAGAAAAGCACTTGTTGGGAGACAACCCAATATTTACCCTTACTATTTTTGTGTGTTCTCATGATTAATCTACTGTATTAATCATGTATTATAGCTTTTTTCAATAAAGTGCCAAGTAAGACCTTTGGGAAGACTTGGGTGAAAGTTAATGTAATCTTGCTGTAAAAACAGAAACATCGTGCTCACGAGATTAGCTGCCACTTTTTTACAGAAGATTGCGATTGAGTTGATTATTTTTTTCAGAAGATTAATAGAAGAATTCCTCACGTCCACCAATTTATTTCAGAATTTTTGGAGTAGGACAAGTATGGTTGGTGTTCAGATCATTACAGACTGTTCTGTTTCTGACAGATTCTAGTTTCATTGCATAGTTTGCTTGTTTTCTAGTTTCTATGGCTTATATTTCTCAATATAAATTATAGAAATGATATGGTACAGTAGGCATTGTGTGAGAACAATTATGAGCCTTGTCTTTGACAGTACCAAAGTGAATGGTTTACTCTTTATCATACTGACCTATCTCATGAAGTTCCGTTAAGTTTTGTGTGATTGAAGTTTTCAAGCTTTGGGTGAGATATCTATATGAGGAGAATAAGGAGTGGAAAGACCCTAAGCTTGGGGATGCCCAAGGCACCCCAAGGTAATATTCAAGGGAAACTCAAGTACCTAAGCTTGGGGATGCCCCGGAAGGCATCCCCTCTTTCGTCTTCAAAAACTATCGGTATACCTTACTCGGAGCTATATTTTTATTCGTCACATGATATGTGTTTTGCTTGGAGCATATTTTCAATTTTACTTGTTGTTTGAATAAAATCATTGGATCTGAAATCTTAAATGAAAAAGAATCCTCCCATGGCTAGTTAATTATTCGACTACTTAGTGTCCTTCACTTATATCTTTTGGACTAGTTAGTCATTTATTCACGTGCTTCACGTATATCCTATGAGTATATGGTTGAATGAATTGAATATAATGAATCTGAATTTATATATGTTTCATATGCTTATACCATGGGGAGTAATGACTTCACACGAAATAAGTATAGGTAGTAAACTTATTGAAAGTTAGCAAACATAGAATTGGTCACTTGAACAATTCATGAAATAATATTGAAGGAAGAGAGAGTTCACATATAAATATACTATCTTGGACATCTTTTATAATTGTAGCACTCATTAAAATATGACATGCTAAAAGGTTGATGTCGGACAAGGAAGACACCGTAATGGGTTATGTTTTCTTATATCCGAAATAAAGTATATTGTCTTGAATCATCCAACATGTTGAGCTTGCTTTTCCCCCTCATGCTAGCAAAATTCTTTGCACCAAGTAGAGATACTACTTGTGCTTCCAAGCATTCCTTAAACCAGTTTTGCCATGAGAGTCCACCATACCTACCTATGGATTGAGTAAGATCTTTCAACTAAGTTGTCATCGGTGCATGCAATAAAAATTGCCCTCTAAATATGTATGTTCTATTAATATGGAGAAAATAAGCTTTATACGATCTTGTGATGTGAAAGAAATAAAAGCGACGGACTGCATAATAAAGGTCCATATCACCAGTGGCAATATAAAGTGACGTTCTTTTGCATTAAGATTTTGTGCATCCAACCATAAAAGCGCATAACAACCTCTGCTTCCCTCTGCGAAGGGCCTATCTTTTACTTTTACCTTCTACCCTTATGCAAGAGTTATGGTGATCTTCACCTTTCCTTTTTACATTTTATCCTTTGCCAAGCACATTGTGTTGGAAAGATCCTGATTTATATATCCAATTGGATGTAAGTTACCATGAACTATTATTGTTGACATTACCCTTGAGGCAAAAGGTTGGGAGGCGAATCTATAAGCCCGTATCTTTCTCTATGTCCGATTAAAACTTTGAACTCATAAATATCACGTGAGTGTTAGCAATTGTGAAAGATTAAATGATAGTTGAGTATCTAGAGTTTTCTAAATCAAAGCTCTGACATAGACCCTTCCAGAAAATAAGATGAATTGAATTTGTTTGATGACTGAGAATATAGTTTGTTAGTTTCAAGAAAGTTTATGATCTATACGTTAACAAGTAAATAGCTCGTTACTTGATCATGAAAAGTTTTATGAAGATGAATGATATATAATGATGCTAGAAAAAGTGATTGGAACTATCATTGATGAAACTTATGCATTTGCTAGCATTCACACTTCATAATTATTTCTTTTATCATTTACCTACTCGAGGATGAGCAGGAATTAAGCTTGAGGATGCTGATACGTCTCCAACGTATCTATAATTTATGAAGTATTCATGCTATTATATTATCAACCTTGGATGTTTTATATGCATTTATATGCTATTTTATATGGTTTTTGGGACTGTCCTATTAACCTAGAGCCTAGTGCTAGTTTCTGTTTTTCCCTTGTTTTAGAGTATCGCAGAAGAGGAAAACCAAACAGAGTCCAATTGACCTAAAACTTGACGGAGCTTATTTTTGGACCAGCAGAAGGCCAGTGGGTAAAAGAGTCAGGCCAGAAGAGTCCCGGGATGCCCACGAGGGTGTCACACCCTAGCTAGTACATGCATTAGAGTGTGCATCATGTTTACTTTCATCAGAAACTTGAAATGGGGAAGGCAGAACCCCTAGCACCCCTTTTGAAATCAACTAGAGTTTACTAAAAATAATTTCAATGAACCTGAAATGCCCTTCTAAAATGTTCACCCTCTTTGCCTTGGGTTAGAACCTCTGGCAAAATTGGTGCACAATTTTCTAGGTTAACAGAAGGTCATTGATTTAAATCATAAATATTTGAATTTGGGCATTTAAATGCTATAAAATAATTCAAATGCTCAAATAATTCTGGAAATAAATGTTTGCTGTTAGGAATAATTCCAACAGAGCCCACAGCTATTTTCAGGATTTTAGTAAGTGCCTAAGTATTTTAAATAAAGCCCTAAAGCTACAGAAAAATAGAAAAGGAAACAAAATCAAAAAAAGGGGGAGAAAGAAGCCCACCTGGGCCTTACCTGGCTCGGCCCAGCCTACTGGCTCGGCCAGTCACCCCCTACCTCGCGCCAGGAGGCAGGGGCGCGTGCTCGCCGTGCGCCGGCCACGCGTCGGCCACCTCCTGCTTCTGCCGACGCTGGGAGGCGCCCAGAGACGCCACGAGACCCCCTCGTCCCCCTCTCGTCCTCTCTCTCTGCCCCTCGTCTCCCTCATCCTCTCCCGCGATGGCCGAGCGCGCCCCTCGCCGTCGATCGCCGTAGTCGCCACCACAGCCACTCCCTCGCCCCTCCGACGAGCCCATCAGCTCCGCCTCGACTCCCTCGTCCTTCTCACCGAGCGATGCTTCGCCGGAAGCCCTGCAACGCCGCCTTCGCCCTCGTCTTGAACCTGGGGCATCCGAGATCGCCGGCGACCGTGCGCCCGCTCCGTTGCGTCCCCGAGCTCCCCAAGACCACTGTTGCACTCCCCGTGAGCTTCTCCTTCGATCCCCACCTTCCCCTTGCTCGTTTGCGCCCTGTTGCCACCGTTTCCATCGCACCTGAGAGCTCCCCACCGCCGGCCATGTCGCCGTCGTGGCCACAGGCGCGTTAGCTCGAGTCCGAGCACGCCTTCGTCTTCTACGCGCTCCCAGTAACCTAACGCACCACTCCCCGCGCCTCGCCGTGCCCCGTAGCGTCGGGTTCAACCACGCCCGAACTCCGGCGACCACCAAGGTCATCGCTGGCGTCGTTTCCGGCCACCCCGAGCCCAACTTCCACCACCAAACGATGCGGCTCGCTCCCCGCATCGCGTAGCACATCTCCGCCGTCGTTTTGGTCGCCTGAGGGCGTTTTCCGAAGCCCTCCGCCCTCCTGGGCCTCGCCGGCGTCGAGCCGCCGGCGAGTTGACCCAGTTCGACCCATGGGTGGGCCCAGGTAGACCCCCCCTGAGTCTATGACAGGTCGGGCCGGCCTGTTAACTAATTTAGGTTTAGTTTTAATTAATTTTAATTAAATTAGTCACTGACATGTGGGCCCAGGCCCCACTGATAGCTAATTAGTGTTAATCTAATTCTGGTAATTAACTGAGAGGCTGACAGAAGGGGCCCACCAGTCAGGTTTGACTTGGGCTGACGCCTTTGACCTGCCGAGGTCAGCATGACGCAATGCTGACGCAGTAATTGAATTTCTGGATTTATTTTTATCCAGGAAATTCCAGAAAATAGTTCAAACTTAAAAAATTCATAGAAATTCAACTGTAACTCCAAATGAAATAATTTATATATGAAAAATTATCAGAAAAATTCAATCTATCCATCTGTAATGGTTTAAGGCATGACTAAACAAGTTTACCTTGCTGTTTAGGCAGAATAAGGAAATGCACTATTAAGGCCATGTTTGATGAGCTAATATTTGAATCTTTGCTTCAAATGAGTTCATCCCTTTCTATTCTAGCTTGCATTAGGCCAAGACACAATCATATTGCCATGTCATAGCATGCATCATATTGTTGCATATCGTCATCTGTTGATTATGTTCCGATGTGTTCTTCGTGGTAGGTCCTGCCTCCGAGAATATTCACGAGTATCCAACTGAAGGGCAGTATCCCACTACCACTCCATCAGGCAAGAAACCCATTGATCATCCCGATACAAACCCATGTTCCCGCTTCTGCTCTTGTTTACTGCATTAAGACATCGCGGTTCAAACTGCTGTGTGCTACGGTAGTTGAACCCTTATCCTCTGCATGACCTGTCATTGCCATAGTAACTAGATGAAACCCACTAGCATGTGTAGGAGTTGATTGCTCCATGTATGTGATTCCTACCTGGCTATGCCTGCTATGCTTAGAGTTGTGTCAGGTCTGGTTCATCTGGGTGATGGGCTAGAGTGAAATGCTTATGTCGGTAATATGAGGGATGTGTTGAACATGTTTGGTAAAGGTACCGATGAGAGGCCATGTAGGAGTACATGGTGGGTTGTTTCATTGAGGTCGTCCCTAAGAACTGAGATCTGTATGCGTGATTTAAGATTCAGCTACTACCACACATTGGGCCCTGAAATATGACCCCGCTTGACTTACTAACCCCTCTCGCCTCTGTCCACGAGTTGCAACTAGTTTCTGGTGTTTGTAGGACATGTGTTGGCGGCCGTGCGTAGCGCTGACCCTAGGGGTGGGCTATGTTGCCGTAGATACACCGTGGCACGGTGTACCGAGTCACCCGTTTGGTGTCTCGGGAACCCTGTTCACATCGTTTGGGGCCGTTGAGGACACCCCGGCCGGATTTCCTTGCGGATGGAACCTGAATAGGCGATAAACCTAGAATAGAGACTTGTGAGGTTAGTTAGGTCGTGGTCTACACCCACGTCGGTTTTCGCTTGAAGTCTGCCGAGCACATGTCGTGTGCAGACGCTAAGTGGTGGAAACATGTGTGACGAAGTACACCCCTGCAGGGTATAAAACTATTCGAATAGCCGTGTCCGCGGTAAAGGACTACTTAGTTGCCTATACAGTTCATAGACAAATTAATGGATACTACTAAAAGACTCAAGATAAGTGTGAGTACCGAGGATGGCCCTCTCGTAGGATGGCGAGGGAGGATCCCCGTTGAAGTATTGTGTTGGTGAGTAGTGGACTCGTGTGCGAAAACTATTTTACTAGAGCGGTTCCGTAGGATAGCTTAGCCAAGAGTCAAAGCTGGCTTGCTGCATCAACCCCACCACCTCCTTGAGAATAAGCATGTATAGTAGGTTCTGATGTAAGACTTGCTGAGTACCTTTGTACTCATGTTTGCTTATTTACTGTTTTCAAACGACAGCTCTTCCCCCTCCGATGGGTTCTATGTAGACCTTGACGTCGACGAGTGACTAGCCACCCAGGTGGTGATCCTAGCCATGGAGGGCCTTATGTAGATAGACAGGCTTCGAGAAGCCTTCTTTCTTTCTAGAGTCTGTACTCAGACTAGTTGCTTCCGCCTGTGCTTGTATTATTTTATGACTTGAGTGTCGGGTCATGTGACCCCTATCTGTATGAACATGTTATGTATGGCTCCCTGGAGCTTTTAAATAAAGTACTTGAGTTGTAGAGTTTTGTTGTGATGCCATGTTGTATGTACTCATATCGGGCATATTGTGTGTATGATTGAAATGCTTGGTATGAGTGGGATCCGACAATCTAGTCATTTATCCTTGGCAGCCTTTCTTATGGGGAAATGCAGTCTAGTGCTCCTCGAGCCATAGTAGTCCGCTACAGCCCGGTTCACCGGAGTCCTGCTAGCCCAGCACTGCTGCTTACAACACTTGACTAGCCGGCATGTGATTCACTTCGTTCCTATGTCTGTCCCTTCGAGGAAATGCCACGCGGTGACTTCCGGAGTCCTGCCTAGCCTGCTACGTCCCGGGTTCCCCGGAGTCCTGTTAGCCCAGTGCTATAGCCCGGAATCACTCGTTGATGACCGACATGCTCGAATGTGATTCATGTATGCCTGTCTCCATAGGTCTGTGCCGCTTTGGGTTCACGAGTAGCCATGTCGGCCCGGGTTCTCTATCATATGGATGCTAGCGACACTATCATATACGTGAGCCAAAAGGCGCAAACGGTCCCGGGCCATGGTAAGGCGACACCCGTGGGATACCGTGCGTGAGGCCGCAAAGTGATATGAAGTATTACCGGCTAGATCGATGTGATTTGGAATCGGGGTCCTGACAGCGTTGGTATCAGAGCCGGACTGCCTGTAGGTTCGTTGAGCCAAACTAGTCGATGTCGAGTCTAGAAATGCTTTAGTTATATGTAGGGGAATTGATTGTGGGAGGGAACGTAAGGTTCTTTTACTCCTTTACCTCATGCCCGCTGATCTGAGCCATTCTCTTCTCATTCAACGTGGGTTAAGGACTAGGCTCTCTTCTTCTATCAAGTTCACGTGTTACTAATCCGTAGTAGCTTATAGGATTATTGTTACAAGTCCTAGTTCAGTTTCTACTATTTTTAGTATGTTGCTATTTGAATCAGAACCTTGATATGATGTTGTTGAGCAGTATTGTGAACTGTTGTGGATGTCTCAAATCTTTTTCTGAGCATTTACAGCCGTTATGCTGTCCAATTTTCCCTAGAAATTCTAATGTCTTTGCATTGTGGTTGTGCTTTCAGATGGCCAACCGTGTTCATAACCAAGTGGTTCGCCTGACCAGGTGCCTCGACGTGCCCGGTCATACTGCTATGTTAGTCCGGGTCATGATCGAGACGGGTTACCGTTGGTATCCCGAATACACCGTCAAAGAGCAGTTCCGCGACTTTAATCAAAGCCAGTATTTCTGCACCGTCAGGATATTTCCGTCTTATCCTGGATCTACCGAGCCCCTTCACTGTTCCTATGGACTCGCCGTTACCGTTGAGATGGCTATGCAGGATGCTGCCTATTCCATGATGACCATCATGCAAGTCCGGACTGGCCTGCTTCGGAACACTGATTTCCGTTACATGCCAGCTTCACTTCCGGGAGCACAAGGGTATCTTCAGGCTATCTATGCTGACTCCACTCAGGAGGATTCATTAACTCGTACCACTGCTGAGATGCTCGAAGATAAGGACCGAGAGAATCAGGCCTTGAGGTTGGAGCTTTTTAATACTCGTGCTGATCATTGGGCCACATTGACTCAGTTTGCACCTGCGGTGCAAGCTGGATGTATGGATACAAGGGATCTATATCCTGTGAGGTCTGCTTTGCCAGACGTGGTGGATTGGCGTGATGTGGGAGGCATCACCCCACCCCGTGTTCCCCGCAGGCCACCGTTTGTTGGTGCAAGACCCCATCCTAGCCCCTATGGTCCACTGGCCCCTCAGAACCGTCTGTTCCCGGATGGTCACGTTGAACTTCCAGGCTATGGAGGTGACTTCTATGAGGACTACTACGGAGCTGTCTGAGTTAGTAGTAGTACCACTAGTATTGTAGTAGTTGTATCTCCACTGTCCTGCGTGACTTGTGGAATATGACTTTGCGTGTAATCGATTCCGGAGGTGTAGACAAATAATGTATAGGAGCTTGGAATGCCTTCGATGAGATGTAACGTCTTTCATCATAGTTGTACTGTAGCCTGGGCTTGTACTAAACTATGTATGATGTGTATGACCGTTGGTATATATATGGCAGTTTTATATTACCATGACATACGGATGAACATCTCTGCATTCCGTGTTATCCATTACATTCTGCACTTCCTTGCTAAGTTTGAGCCATCCTTGTCTAAACCGTTGTCTTGTTTTCTCCTAGGATGGTCAACACCCGCAGCAACCCTGCTGCCCCGGAGCAGGGGGAAGCCAGTGCTGCTAGAGGTGAAAATCTGCCTCACCCGCCTTCTCTGGCCGAAGTAATGCTGTAGGCGGAAAGAAACAAGCGTGAGACCAACCGCCTACTGGAGCAGATTGAGCAAAACACTGCACGCCACCCGCGAAATGACTTGGTGTCAATCAATGACTTTATCGAGCTGTACCCACCAAAGTTTAACCATTCCATCGAGCCCCTCGACGCGGATGACTGGCTTCGCAGCATCACCCACAAGCTACATTCTGCCAACGTAGCCGAAGCCGACAAGGTTACCTATGCTGCCTATCACCTCGAAGACCCTGCTAGCCATTGGTGGGAAAACTTCGAAGCTATGCGCCCGGTCGGTCAAATCACTACTTGGGCTGAATTCAGTGAGGCTTTCCGTGAGCATCACATTCCGGTAGGTCTCATGGATTGCAAGAGGGAGGAGTTCTGCAACTTCACCCAAGGGAGACTGACCGTGGATGCTTACAGTCGTGAATTTGGGAACCTGGCACGTTATGCCCCTGAAGAGGTATCTACTGACGCTAAGAAGCAGGCAAGGCTCCGCAAGGTACTTAGCCCTGAGCTTCGCCGTGATCTCCGTCTGCACGAGTGCACATCCTTTCAGAAGTTGGTCAATAAAGCCATCAGTGCTGAGACAGGCCAGACTGATTATGACGCTTCACGCAAGCACTCCCGTGATTTTGGCTCTTCATCTGGCTCTGGAGCTCAGAAGCGCCGGGTGTGGATTCCAAGCATGGCACTACCACCCAGGTTCATTCCGAGGCCATCCTTTGAGGCGCCTCGTCCCAACCAACAATTTGCACCGCCCAAGCCCTATGGTGGCCCCGCTGCTAATGCTGCTCCACGCCCCAATGTGGTGACATGCTTCAAGTGTGGAGAGCCGGGTCACTATAGCCGAGAGTGTCCCCAGAACAACAACCCCAATCAAACTGGAAGGTCCGTTGGCCGTGGTAAGCCAGCGGGAAAGACTTTCTACGCCAAGCCGGCCACCACTGCACGTGGCCATGTCAATTATGTTTCAGCCGAGGAGGCTCATGAGGATCCTAACGTCGTCCTTGGTACGCTCCTTGTTAACTACCATCCGGCATCTGTTCTTTTCGATACTGGAGCATCTCTTCATTCATATCCAAGAACTATGCTCGATTGCATAACATGACATTCTGTGACATGCCCACTTCCATGGTAATTCAAACTCCGGGTTCCAAATGGCAAACTTCTAGGGTAAGCCATGGGAACGAAATTCTTGTCGATAGACTCGTCTTCCTTGCATCCTTAATGTCCTCCGACATAAACATCATCTTGGGTATGGACTGGATGTCAGCTCATTATGCTAAGATCGACTGTGCTACTAGAACCGTTCAACTTACTCACCCATCGGGCAAGACAGTAAATGTCTTAACTCGAGTGGCCAAGCGCCAGCTTTACTCCCTAAATGCCAACCCTCTTCCAGACCTTGAGGATGTTCCTGTAGTCCGAGACTTTCCGGATGTCTTTCCAGAAGAACTGCCAGCTGTTCCACCTGACAGGGATGACGACTTTGTGATAGACCTTGTTCCAGGAACCGTTCCAATTTCTAGAATACCCTATAAGATGGCACCCCTAGAACTAGCCGAGCTTAAGAACCAACTCGATGAGTCCTTGAACAAGGGTTTCATCCGCCCTAGTTCCTCTCCTTGGGCTTGCCCCGTCCTCTTCGTCAAGAAGAAGGATCGAACGGATCGAATGGTTGTGGATTACCGACATGTCAACTTGGTCACCATCAAGAACAAATACCCGCTTCCCAGGATCAACGATCTATATGATCAGCTCGCTGGATCCTTAGTCTTTTCCAAGATGGATTTGAGGTTGGGTTACCATCAAATCAAAATCAGAAACGGGGACATCCCCAAAACGGCCTTTGTTACTCGTTATGGCCAATACGGGTACACCGTTATGTCCTTTGGTTTAACCAATGCCCCAGCCACCTTCTCCCTGTTAATGAACTCGGTTTTCATGGAGTACTTGGATAAATTCATCGTAGTATAGCTCGATGACATACTCTTCTACTCCAAGAATGAAGAGGAACATGCCGAACATCTAAGGCTGGTATTGATGAAACTTCGAGAGCATCGCCTTTATGCGAAATTCTCTAAGTGTCAATTTTGGTTGCTAGAAGTGACCTATCTAGGCCATGTAATCTCTGGTAAGGGTATTGCTGTCAATCCCGAGCGAGTTCAAGCCGTCCTTGATTGGACTCCACCTGAGACGGTCAAGCAAGTTCGGAGCTTCCTTGGCTTAGCGAGCTATTGCCGCCGCTTCGTCAAAAATTTCTCCAAGGTTGCTAAACCTCTAACTGAACTCCTCAAGAAAGATAAAAAGTTCGAGTGGACTCTACAGTGCGAGTTCGGCTTTCAGGAACTGAAAAGACGCCTGACATCTGCCCCCGTACTGGTACCACCACACTTCTCGAAGGACTTTATTATCTATTGCGACGCCTTGCGACAAGGACTAGGTTGCGTACTCATGCAAGATCGTCAGGTAGTTGCCTATGCTTCACGGCAATTACACCCACATGAGGAAAATTATCCCACACATGATCTAGAGCTTGCAGCTGTAGTCCATGCACTTAAAACCTGGCGACATTACCTTCTCGGTAATCGTTGCGAGATCTTCACCGATCACCAAAGTTTGAAATATATCTTCACCCAACCAGATTTGAATCTCAGGCAAAGACGTTGGGTTGAGTTGATCTCGGATTATGACTTAGGAATAACTTACACCCCGGGCAAAGCCAATGTCATGGCTGATGCACTAAGTCGTAAGTCCTATTGTAACAACCTGATGTTACAACAAAGTCAACCACTTCTTCATGAGGAATTTCGTAAGCTTAATCTTCACATTGTTCCTCGAGGATTCCTATCCACCCTGGTGGTGAAACCTACCCTTATGGATCAAATCATAGCTGCCCAGAAGCGTGATAAGGGCATATCTCGGATTAAGGAAAACATCGCTAGCGGAGTTGCTAAAGGTTTCTCCATGGATGAGCAAGGTGCTGTCTTCTTCGAGAACCGTCTGGCGGTTCCCAAGAAAAAACATCTACGCCAGTTGATCCTTAAGGAAGCTCATGAATCCCCTCTCACCATTCATCCCGGTAGTACTAAAATGTATCAAGACCTACTCCAGAGGTTTTGGTGGACTAGGATGAAGAGAGAAATCGCTCAATACATTGCTAGCTGCGACGTTTGTCGTCGTGTTAAAGCAGAGCATCAACGTCCTGCTGGCACCCTTCAACCTTTGGCTATTCCTGAATGGAAATGGGATAAAATCAGTATGGATTTCATCACTGGGTTTCCCAGGACCAAGAGAGGGAATAATGCCATCTTCGTCGTGATCGACCGACTTTCCAAAGTAGCTCATTTCCTACCTGTTCGTGAGAGTATCACCGCTAGCCAGCTAGCCGATTTATACATCTCCCGAATAGTGTCTCTCCATGGTGTCCCATTGGAAATTAACTCAGACCGTGGGAGTCTCTTCACCTCTCGATTTTGGGAAAGTTTCCAAAATGCTATGGGAACTCATCTCTCCTTTAGCACCGCCTTCCAGCCTCAATCAAGTGGTCAAGTAGAGCGAGTCAATCAAATTCTGGAGGATATGCTCCGAGCTTCTGTTATCTTGTCCGGAATGAGTTGGGAGAAATGCCTTCCATTCGCGGAGTTTGCTTATAACAATAGTTATCAAGCTAGTTTGAGCAAAGCTCCTTTCGAAGTTCTCTATGGACGAAAATGTCGAACGCCTCTTAACTGGTCAGAAACCGGGGAAAGACAACTATTTGGCCCGGATATGATTCAGGAAGCAGAAGAGCAGGTTCGCGCTATTCGTGAGAATTTGAAAACAGCCAATCTCGTCAAAAGAGTCAATATGATCGCAAACATAAGCCTATGACTTATGAAGTCAACGAGAAGGCTTACCTTCGGGTTACTCCATTAAAGGGAACCCATCGTTTCGGTATCAAAGGCAAATTGGCTCCTCGTTACATTGGACCCTTTCGCATTCTTGCCAAACAAGGAGAAGTTGCCTACCAATTGGAACTACCTCCGCATCTTTCCAGAGTTCACGATGGCTTCCACGTTTCGCAACTCAGGCATTGCTTCGCGGATCCTATCCGTGGAGTGGACCACGAAATGCTTGATCTACAAGATAACCTCTCTTATCGAGAATATCCCGTTCGTATCCTTGATCAAGCTGAGCGTACCACTCGACGTCATAATATCAAGTTTCTCAAGGTTCAATGGTCACACCATTCCGAGAAAGAAGCCACTTGGGAAAGGGAGGATCGTCTTCGACTTGAGTACCCTACCTTCTTTCCAGAGGATCCTAAATCTCGGGACGAGATTCTTTTGAGTGGGGGTGAGTTGTCACACCCTAGCTAGTTCATGCATTAGAGTGTGCATCATGTTTACTTTCATCAGAAACTTGAAATGGGGAAGGCAGAACCCCCAGCACCCCTTTTGAAATCAACTAGAGTTTACTAAAAATAATTTGAATGAACCTGAAATGCCCTTCTAAAATGTTCACCCTCTTTGCCTTGGGTTAGAACCTCTAGCAAAATTGGTGCACAATTTTCTAGGTCAACAGAAGGTCATTGATTTAAATCATAAATATTTGAATTTGGGCATTTAAATGCTATAAAATAATTCAAATGCTCAAATAATTCTGGAAATAAATGTTTGCTGTTAGGAATAATTCCAACAGAGCCCACAGTTATTTTCAGGATTTTAGTAAGTGCCTAAGTATTTTAACTAAAGCCCTAAAGCTACACAAAAATAGAAAAGGAAACAAAATCAAAAAAAGGGGAGGAGAAAGAAGCCCACCTGGACCTTACCTGGCTCGGCCCAGCCTATTGGCTCGGCCAGTCACCCCCTACCTCGCGCCAGGAGGCAGGGGCGCGTGCTCGCCATGCGCCGGCCACGCGCCGGCCACCTCCTGCTTCTGCCGACGCTGGGAGGCGCCCAGAGACGCCACGAGAACCCCTCGTCTCCCTCTCGTCCTCTCTCACTCTCCCCCTCGTCTCCCTCATCCTCTCTCACGATGGCCGAGCGCGCCCCTCGCCGCCGATCGCCGTAGTCGCCACCACAGCCACTCCCTCGCCCCTCCGACGAGCCCATCAGCTCCGCCTCGACTCCCTCGTCCTCCCCACCGAGCCATGCTTCGCCGGAAGCCCTGCAACACCGCCTTCGCCCTCGTCTTCAACCTGGGGCATCCGAGATCGCCGGCGACCGTGCGCCCGCTCCGTTGCGTCCCCGAGCTCCCCAAGGCCACTGCTGCACTTCCCGTGAGCTTCTCCTTTGATCCCCACCTTCCCCTTGCTCGTTTGCGCCCTGTAGCCGCCGTTTCCATCGCACCCGAGAGCTCCCCACCGCCGGCCATGTCGCCGCCCTGGCCACAGGCGCGCAAGCTCGAGTCCGAGCACGCCTTCGTCTTCTACGCGCTCCCAGGAACCTAACGCACCACTCCCTGCACCTCGCCATGCCCCGCAGCGTCGGGTTCAACAACGCCCGAACTCTGGCGACCGCCAAGGTCGTCGCCGGCGTTGTTTCCGGCCACCCCGAGCTCAACTACCACCACCAAACGATGCGGCTCGCTCCCCGCATCGCGTAGCACATCTCCGTCGTTGTTTTGGTCGCCTGAGGGCCTTGCCGGCGTCGAGCCGCCGACGAGTTGACCCAGTTTGACCCTTGGGTGGGCCCAGGTAGACCCCCCCTGAGTCTATGACAGGTGGGGCCGGCCTGTTAACTAATTTAGGTTTGGTTTTAATTAATTTTAATTAAATTAGTCACTGGCATGTGGGCCCAGGCCCCACTGACAGCTAACTAGTGTTAATCTAATTCTGGTAGTTAACTGAGAGGCTGACAGAAGGGGCCCACCAGTCAGGTTTGACCTCGGCTGGTGCCTTTGACCTCCTGAGGTCAGCATGACGCAATGCTGACGCAGTAATTGAATTTCTGGATTTATTTTTATACAGGAAATTCCAGAAAATAGTTCGAACTTCAAAAATTCATAGATATTCAACCGTAACCCCAAATGAAATAATTTATATATGAAAAATTATCAGAAAAAATCAATCTATCCATCTGTAATGGTTTCATGAATGACAAAACAAGTTTACCTTGCTGTTTAGGCAGAATAAGGAAATGCACTATTAAGGCCATGTTTAATGAGCTAATTTTTGAATCTTTGATTCAAATGAGTTCATCCCTTTCTATTCTAGCTTGCATTAGGCCAAGACACAATCATATTGCCATGTCATAGCATGCATCATATTGTTGCATATCGTCATGTGTTGATTATGTTCCGATGTGTTCTTCGTGGTAGGTCTTGCCTCCGAGGATATTCACGAGTATCCAACTGAAGGCCAATATCCCACTACCACTCCATCAGGCAAGCAACCCATTGATCATCCCGATACAAACCCATGTTCCCGCTTCTGCTCTTGTTTACTGCATTAAGACATCGCGATTCAAACAGCTGTGTGCTATGGTAGTTGAACCCTTATCCTCTGCATGACCTGTCATTGCCACAGTAACTAGATGAAACCCACTAGCATGTGTAGGAGTTGATTGAGCCATGTATGTGATTCCTACCTTGCTATGCCTGCTATGCTTAGACTTGTGTCAGGTCTGGTTCATCTAGGTGATGGGCTAGAGTGAAATGCTTATCTCGGTAATATGAGGGATGTGTTCAACATGTTTGGTAAAGGGATCCATGAGAGGCCATGTAGGAGTACATGGTGGGTTGTTTCATTGAGGCCGTCCCTAAGAACTGAGATCTGTATGCGTGATTTAAGATTCAGCTACTACCACACATTGGGCCCTGAAATATGACCATGCTCGACTTACTGACCCCTCTCGCCTCTGTCCAGGAGTTGCAACTAGTTTCTGGTGATTGTAGGACATGTGTTGGTGGCCGTGCGTAGCGCTGACCCTAGGGGTGGGCTATGTTGCGGTAGATACACCGTGGCACGGTGTACCGAGTCACCCGTTTGGTGTCTCGGCAACCCCGTTCACATCGTTTGGGGCCGTTGAGGACACTCCGGCTGGATTTCCTTGCGGATGGAACCTGAATAGGCGATAAACCTGGACTAGAGACTTGTGAGGTTAGTTAGGTCGTGGTCTACACCCACGTCGGTTTTCGCTTGAAGTCTGCCGAGCACATGTCGTGTGCAGACGCTAAGTGGTGGAAACATGTGTGATGAAGTACACCCCTGCAGGGTATAAAACTATTCGAATAGCCGCGTCCGCGGTAAAGGACTACTTGGTTGCCTATATAGTTCGTAGACAAATTAATGGATACTACTAAAAGACTCAAGATAAGTGTGAGTACCGAGGATGGCCCTCTCGTAGGATGGCGAGGGAGGATCCCCGGTGGAGTATTGTGTTGGTGAGTAGTGGACTCGTGTGCGAAAACTATTTTACTAGAGAGGTTCCATAGGATAGCTTAGCCAAGAGTCAAAGCTGGCTTGCTGCATCAACCCCACCACCTCCTTGAGAATAAGCATGTATAGTAGGTTCTGATGTAAGACTTGCTGAGTACCTTTGTACTCATGTTTGCTTATTTACTGTTTTCAGACGACAGCTCTGCCCCCTCCAATGGGTTCTATGTAGACCTTGACGTCGATGAGTGACTAGCCACCCAGGTGGTGATCCCGACCATGGAGGGCCTTATGTAGATAGACAGGCTTCGAGAAGCCTTCTTTCTTTCTAGAGTCTGTACTCAGACTAGTTGCTTCCGCATGTGCTTGTATGATTGTATGACTTGAGTGTCGGGTCATGTGACCCCTATCTGTATGAACATGTTATGTATGGCTCCCTGGAGCCTTTAAATAAAGTACTTGAGTTGTAGAGTTTTGTTGTGATGCCATGTTGTATGTACTCATATCGGGCATATTGTGTGCATGATTGAAATGCTTGGTATGAGTGGGATCTGACAATCTAGTTGTTTATCCTTGGCAGCCTTTCTTATGGGGAAATGTAGTCTAGTGCTCCTCGAGCCATAGTAGTCCGCTACAGCCCGGTTCACCAGAGTCCTGCTAGCCCAGCACTACTGCTCAGGACACTTGACTGGCCGGCAAGTGATTCACTTCGTTCCTATGTCTGTCCCTTCGGAGAAATGTCACGCGGTGACTTCCGGAGTCCTGCCTAGCCTGCTATAGCCCGGGTTCCCCGGAGTCCTGTTAGCCCAGTGCTACAGCCCGGAATCACTCGCTGATGACCGACATGCTCGAATGTGATTCATGTATGCCTGTCTCCATAGGTCTGTGCCGCTTTGGGTTCACGACTAGCCATGTCGGCCCGGGTTCTCTATCATATGGATGCTAGCGACACTATCATATACGTGAGCCAAAAGGCGCAAACGGTCCCGGGCCATGGTAAGGCGACACCCGTGGGATACCGTGCGTGAGGCCGCAAAGTGATATGAGGTGTTACCGGCTAGATCGATGTGATTTGGAATCGGGGTCCTGACAGAGGGTGGGAGGCATGCCCACCCCCCTGGGCGCGCCCCCTTCCTCGTGGACAGCCCGGAGACCCCCCTGACTTGTTCTCGACGCCAAAACCTCTTATATATACAGAAACCTCCATAAATTAACCTAGATCGAAAGTTCCGCCACCGCAAGCCTCTGTAGCCACGAGAAATCAATCTAGGCCCTCTCCGGCACCCTGCCGGAGGGGGCCATCATCACCGGGGGACATGGAGGAGGATCCCGGAGGGGCCATCATCACCATGAAGGCCAAGGACCAGAGGGAGAACCTCTCCCCATCCAAGGGGGAGGCCACGGAGGAGGAAGCACAAGGGGGAGAACCTCTCCTCCTTTCTCTTGGTGGCATCGGTGTGCCATCAAGATGGGAATCATCGCCGTGGTGATCATCGTCATCAACATCACCATCCTCATCTATTTTATGCGGTCCACTAATCACATGGTGACGTGAGGTAGATTATTGACTCTGGTAAACCCTTTGGGTGTTGGTCACATGGCAATGTGAACTATAGGTGTTAATCACATGGCGATGTGAACTATGGGTGTTATTCACATGGCGATGTGAACTAGATTATTCACTCTAGTGCAAGTGGGAGACTGAAGGAAATATGCCCTAGAGGCAATAATAACGTTGTTATTTTATATTTCCTTATTCATGATAAATGTTTATTATTCATGCTAGAATTGTATTGATCGGAAACCTTAATACATGTGTGAATACATAAACAAACACCGTGTCCCTAGTGAGCCTCTACTAGACTAGCTCGTTGATCAAAGATGGTTAAGGTTTCCTAACCATGGACATGCGTTGTCATTTGATAACGGGATCACATCATTAGGAGAATGATGTGATGGACAAGACCCATCCGTTAGCTTAGCATTATGATCGTTCAGTTTTATTGTTGTTGCTTCCTCATGTCAAATACATATTCCTTTGACTATGAGATTATGCAACTCCCGGATAACGGAGGAATGCCTTGTGTGCCACTACTGCAGGATGCTGCTAAAGTGACACTACGATCAGAGACCCTTCGAGGAAACTGTGTGCGATGCAATAATCACAAACAGTGGTGTAAAAGAACCATCAAAAAAGGTGCAAAACATTTGCGATGGTGGAGCCATCAAACACAGTTCTGATTTTAGTTGTGTGTGTGATGTAGGGCATACGGTTCAGTTCAACGAACTTGTCGGGGGTTGGGTGTGACATATGCCAAAGGATGGCTTATCATGGTGGGGGCGAGTAGAACATCGCCGGTGCCTGGAAACGGGATAAGGCGAAGGCATGCATGCCGGCGAATCTTACCCAGCTTCGGGGCTCTCCGTGGAGTTAATACCCCTACTGCTGCTCTGCGGGGTCTCCGTATGATCACTATGGCAAAGTGTGTACAAAGTTGCTCCTTGAGCTGTTTCCTGGAGGTAGGAGAAGGCAAGGCTAGCTCTCTCCTTCCTATATGAGCTGGTCAAGTGCTAATGGATTCCAACCCTTTGCATGGGTGCCCTGGGGGTTTATATAGGCCTACCCCCCAGGGGTACAATGGTAATTTGGCTGGACGCGGGCCCAGCCGTCAGTCTCTCTGGCCGCCGTCTTATCCGTCGACTCCTGGGGCCCGCCGACTGGTGGGCCCCGCCGACTGGCTCGGTACGGAGCCGACAGGCCGCGTCCGCCGCGGGCGGGTCTTGCCGGTTGCAGATTACTGTAGCCATGCCTCTAATGACGCGGGCTCGGTCATGGGGTCGTCGCGATAGCTCCACCATCTGGCGGGCGATCACTGTGGCTACTCCTTGTCGCGTCTAGTTAATGGCGCGTGGGGCCCATGGGAGGGGCTGACCGACTCCTGGGGGCCGACTCCCAACCGGGCCAACTAGTGGCACTCTCGATGTCTTCCGTACGCCCGCCGACTGGTGGGACCCGTCGTCCCTGGGTCGTACCGGCAGGACGTCATGGGCACAGGACTCCGCCCACTGGGCTGACATCAGGGCCGGCATGGCAACAGTGTCGCGCCAGGCGGAGATCTCCGCGGGTACGTCGTACTGTGGCAACGCCTGCCCTTGGAAAAGGGTGCAAGTGGACCTTACTGTGGCCACTCCCCATCCCATCCCTCTTTATGAGGGCATGGGGGTTGTTGGCGTCACGGGCCGACTCCCCATGGCCGGCTTCTCTGGAAGTCGCCAGTCAGGAGTCGGCTCATCCTAAAGTCGTCCTCGGGACTTGGCCGCGAGTGGGTAGTCGGCTGCCTCACAGCCGACTCTCAGAAGGCGGCTCTTCGTCCTGGGGTCTTGAGGGGTGCAGCCTGCCCCGATGTCTTGAAAGGTTCTGGGCCTGGGTTAGCCTACCCGTGGCCCATTACTCCGACAATAGTCCCCGAAGCTGGTGAGGCACCAAGGGCGATATGTCGAGGAGCCTCAACAGTTTCTTCTTTCTGGTGGTTGGATCTGGGCCTCGCTAGCCGTCTTCTGTCAAGCCGACTAGTTGGAGCCGGACTTTCTTAAGGCCGACTTGCCCCTAGAAAAGTTCGAACATCGCGGCGGAGTCCAGGCGGCGTGCCTGATAAGCCTCCTGGTTGCCACCCGTTGTGGACCCGTCGCGAGGCGCCATGTGGCTGAGCTAGTCTGCCCACCCACGCGCGCGACAGGACAGGCCTACAGGCGGGGCCCGCCACTACCGCTCCTCGGCATGTGAACGGATCCATTATGGCCATGCGGACGGTTGGGGTTCCCGCACGGTTATTGCACGTAGTAACTTTGTGTGGTAAATCGTGGGGGTTGTGGGGTCCTGGGCGCAGTTAATCCCACGACTGCCCCCTCGTCTTCTCAGCCCACGAGCCTACAAGTAGGCGGGGGGAGGGGGGCGGCGAAGCACGCACGCCCATCCTCCTCACTCCCTTTTGCTCCTTCGTTTCTTCTTCCTCTTGGCACTGCTGCTCTGAACCACGCCGCGCCCACAGTGATGAGCTCTTCCTCCGCCTTCGCGCCTCCTGCTGTGCGCTCCGGAGTGTGGGATGGCTCCGAGGTCGATGACGACGACGTCGAGATCCTCCGCAAGACACGGCGGCTGCCCAGCAGGGGCGTAGTGCGAGTCCACCTCACGCCGGAGGGGGAAATATCGCCAGCGTCGGAGGAGGGCGAGCGGGTCATGTTCCGCTCGCACCTTATGCGCGGCTGGGGCTGCTGGTGAGCGGCTTCTTCCGCTCCTTCTTGGAGTTCCACGGGCTCCAGCCGCACCACCTTACTCCGAACACGGTGGTGCTGCTGGCTGCCTTCGCCACCTTGTGCGAAGGTTTCCTCGGCATTCTCCCCACCATCGAGCTCTGGGGTGAGTTCTTCCAGTCCAAGCTCGGCACACACGTCGCCGGTGTACCGGCCCAGTGCGGTGCGTTTATCGCGATGCGGAGATCAGTGGCCGACAATCCGTTTCTCACCATCGCACTGATTAAGTCGGTGAAGATGTGGAAGCGGTCCTATTTTTATGTGAAGAACGTCGCCCCAGAAGGCGACTGGGTCAACCTGCCGGCTAACAAAGCCGGCGCGCCAGACGGAAGGCTCCGTAGCTAGTCACACCGAGCCAGGACATTGTCTCCTGCTGGTGCCGCCGCCGTAGCGCGACTCCGAGTGCTGACGTAGACGGAGGGCTTGACTGGGGCCGACTTGCTGGCCGCATTCGTGGCGCGCCGAGTCCTCCTACTCCAAGGCCGACCTCACCTGATCTGCTAGATGAGCGGTCAT
The DNA here is from genome assembly GCA_034509565.1 of Triticum monococcum. NCBI lineage: Eukaryota > Viridiplantae > Streptophyta > Magnoliopsida > Poales > Poaceae > Triticum > Triticum monococcum. The sequence continues at coordinate 708,655,232 of CM067847.1, forward strand.
CGGGACCCGAGTCAGATTTGCTCCAAGGACATGCCCCACGCGAAGGTGGCGGACAAGGTGAAATACATCGCGAACTGCGGTCTCTTGGTGGATTGGCGGTTCGGCAAGGAGCCGTACTCACGCGCCAACCCCCCGCCTATTGTAAGTCGTCTTCCTTCTTCTTTCTCTTTCTTTTGTTGCCACGTCCGACTTGTCCAGTCTAACCGTTTTTGTTTTGAATCAGAACACTCTCGTCCCTCCTTCGGCCGGCACCACGGGGCCGCCTCGTCAGTTTGTCCCCGATCGGGCGGAGAGCAATGTCGACGATCCTGACTTGGGGGCGGCGGCCATGGAGGCCGACGCCGAGGGAGGAGGAGGAGAAGCAGGCGGCTCCAGGCCTACGACCGCTTTCGCGGACTGGCCTGACGATGATGCCGAGGGAGAAGTCGCCCCCCGTTATCAGCCAAAGGCTAGCCAGCCAAGCGCGAGTTCCTCCGCCGTCTTGGACGCTCAAGGCGGCGCGAGGAAGCGCCGTGCCGGGCCGAGTACACCTGGTGGCCGGTCAAAGAAGTTTAAGGGAGCGGCCGTCGCGACCATGCGGGAAGAGGCGGCCGCAAAAGCCAACCGCTTCCGCAAGGAAGTGAAGAAGCCGCTGTTGGTCTCTGCGTAAGCGCCTCCGTCCCTTATCTTTATTTTCTCTTTGGTTATCTTGTCTGAGTCTTTCATATGCTTCCCTCGTTTCTGGGCTCCCCTCACTCTTGAGAGGGTTGCCACCGCCTCCGTTATGGGGTCGGCGGAGACGTCTGCCACTACTCGGCGGATTGACCCCGCCGCTGAACTCTGGGAGGAGACGGAGCAGAACGTGCAAGAGAAGCGCGAGGAGGAAAAGCCCGCCCGCCTGGAGAAAGCGGAGGCCGAGAAGGCAGAGGCCTCTGCCCTGAAAAAGCTGGAGGTGGCCGAGGCCGCCGTCGCGGCAAGGCGGCCGGCTAAGGAAGTCGTGCACCAGCGGTTGGCGGTGTTCGTCACCCCTCTGAACTCTGCGCCGCCGCCCCCGGAGTTCACGGGGAAATCAGGGGAAGTCAGCGGCGAGTTCCCGATCGTGGAGAGGGGCGGCGGCAACACCTCCATGCCGGACGCGGTCATGCCGCCCCCACCACCGTCTAGGAGCGCGCAAGGCAAACAGCCGGCGGACCCGCCCTTGCCGCCGACTAAAGACGAGGCCGTGGCAAGGCTACTCCTTCAAGTCGGCTCGCCAACGCGCTGCCGTCTTGAGAAGGCGACCTCGGTGCCACGCCCCTTGGAGACCGGCACCGCTAGCTCGACGATCCCAGACGCCGAAACGACGAGCGCCGCACCCATCGGGTGGGTGCAAGGAGGCGGCACGGGCCCGCTGAACCAGGCGCTTCCAGATGTCCAGACAAAGCTGCGAGCTGAGAGCGACGCTATCCCGAACTGCACCAAGGCGCACCTGGCGTCCCGGGCAGCCATCCGGGTATGCTTTCTCCTTTGTCTTTGTTTTCTTGTTCCTCTCTGTGGGGGCGCGCCAGCGCACCCACTAGGTGTAGTCCCCGAGTTTCGGGCCGGCTGCTGAGCAGGCGGCCCGGAACTCCAATTGGTGAGTTCCGGGTACTAACTTTCGTCTGAAATACTTGTCGCGGGACTATCACAACCTCCGTGTCACCGCCTTCAACCACAACATTGAAGAGCTGGGCAAGCAGACCGCCGACTCGTCGGAGAGCCGGAGTGAGTCCTTTTTCTTCTTTGTGGGGGCACGCTGGCGCACCCGCGGGCTGTAGTCCCCGAGATTCAGGCCGACTGCTGAGCAGTCAGGCCAGATCTCCTCGGCGACCTTCTTTCTTGATGACTTAATGCCCTGCTTCTTCTTTCTCTTCAAAGGCCAACGCCACTCTTCAACAGCATCTGAGCGAAGCCAACACCATGTTGCGCGCCAAGGGGGAGGAGTGCAGCAAGCTTGCCGTAGAGCGCGATCTGCTGGCCACACAATTGGCAGAGCAGAAGGAGCTGCTTAAGAAGACGCGGAAGGGGGCGGAAGAGGAGGAGGCCGGCCTCCTGGCCGAGTTCGCGAGCGAGCGCTCCTCCTGGACTAACAAGGAGGCAATGCTGGCCTCCGGCTTCCACGAGATCGAGGACCTCGTCGACAGTGAGCTTCTTTGCTTTTCTTCTTCGAGCCACCGACTATAGGTCGAGCTAACTCCTGGTTTTTTGACTTGTTTTTCATTCTTTCCGTCTTGGTAGACTTCTTCCCCGACCACTCGCAGGCCGCCATTCAAGCTATCGAGGCTGACCACGAGGAGCGGAGGGCAGATGGCGCGAAGATCGCCGCCGACGCCCCCCCGGACCCTTGACGAGCATATTCTGAGCATTGGGGACCGTCTGCGGTCGGCCCACCTGATGATGCGCCGGCTTCAATGTGTCGGCGCCCAAGCGATCGCCGCCCTGTGGCCAGACGTGTAGGCTCCGCGCACCCCAGTCGGACTGCCGACTGGCTGGAGGTCGCGGCTGGCCGTCTTGAGGCCTGGAAGGGTTCCTCGGCCCGGGCTGGAGCGCGCCGAGCCATGGAATTTGTCAAGGTGTGGTATTTGGGGCTGGACCTAGACCGGCTGGCCACACTCCGGTCAGAGGCCCAGCTGGAGCTGGCAGTCGCAGAAGACGCCCTTGTCAAGCGCGCTGCAGCGATTGCCGAGTACACCGATACCAGCATTTTTGTCCCCGAGTGGGCTGAAGACAGTGGGGAGGTACCGCCGGAGTGGTTTGGGATGAAGCCAGACTATGGCGAGGACTCGGCGGAGGTGATCGGCTCCAACATCGAGGAGGAAGACGAGGCGGAGGATGGAAGCGAGACGGAGGCACCGGAAGATAGAGCGGACGGCCAGCCTCAGCTCGACCGCGCCTCCAGCAACGAGCCGTGCCCGCCCGAGCCAACTACCGCCGGAGGTGATCAAGCCGAGACCGCCTAGCCGGCCGCCCCAACATCCGACACCGCCGTCACCACCGATCCTCCGAACCCGTCTGCTGCCTCCTAGGCTGCCACCTTATTTTTTTTTATCTGCTCTAATAGTCTTTGAAGAACTCGTTAATTCGCACAATTCCACCCGTGGGGTGTATTTTGGAATTCTGCTCGAAGATTTGGCCAAGGGCCTTTGTTATGTAAATATTCATCTGACTTCTATCTTTTCTTGCTCATTGCTCTTTTGGCTTTTTCCTTTGCCGCCTTCCCTCAGTTGTCGTCTTTGTCAGTCGGACAACCGCTCTTGGGACTGCTGCTGGATCAAATTCTTGGTCACTTTGGGAAGGCAAGTACTTAGCTGTTTTAGAGTTGTTTAGCAAGTCAGATAGAAGGCGGCAAGCCGACTGTTCAATAGTTGGTTTTCGAAAAAAGGCTGGAAGCCAGCTTTAAGCTATGTTTATGCTTTGAGTCCTTAGCCATTTTTCATGTGGACGCCCATTCTTCCTTACTCCGGCTCACCAGACAGTCGCTCTACGAGCTGCGGCTTCTGACAGGAGACAGCTTAGGCGCCACACACTACTTGTCCAGCTGCAGGAAGCATTTCATAGCGCAGGGCGGCAAGTCCCCAGGCCGACTAGTCGAACCCGGTGCCAAGCGGCATAACAAAGAGTAATATACTCGAAGGCATAATTCTTATCATATAGATAAAAGAGGGCAGTCCCCGAGCTCTTCTCGGGGGGGCCCGAAGTCTTGGTACTTTTAATACAAAAGGTAGCATGGTACATACTGCGTTTAACTGTAAAATTTTCGGAGTCCATGGCCGCTATGTCTCTTTGCCGGAGTCATCCCTCTTGCATGCTCGGGGCTTCTGAGCGTCGATCAGGTAGTAGGAGTCGATGCCCAGCACTTTGCTGATAATGAAGGGGCCTTCCCAAGGCGCCGACAGCTTGTGCTAGCCAGCCTTTCGCCGGACTAGTCGGAGCACAAGGTCGCCCTCTTGGAAAGATCTCGGCCTGACCATCCTATTGTAGTATCTATGCAGGCTCTGCTGGTAGATGCTGGACCGGCTGAGTGCCAACAGCCGGCCCTCTTCCAGCAGATCGACGATGTCTTGACGTGCTTCTTCTGCTTCTTCCTCGGTGTACATGGTGACTCGCGGGGAGTCGAGCTCTATGTCCGTTGGGATGACGGCTTCAGCACCGTAGACGAGGAAGAAAGGCATGAACCAGTCGACTTGTTTGGAGTCATGCACAGACTCCAGAGGACGGCGGGCAACTCATCGAGCCAGCAGCCAACCGAGCGCTCCAGAGGCTTGACCAGTCGGGGCTTGATGCCGGACAAGATGAGGTCGTTTGCTCGCTCCACCTGGCCGTTTGACTGTGGATGGGCGACGGACACTAGGTCCAGTGGGATGCCCTGTGTCGCGGAGAAACGGGCCAAGGCGCCTTTGGCAAAATTCGTGCCGTTGTCGGTGATGATGCTGTGTAGTACGCCGTACCGAATTGTGATGTCGGAGATGAAAGTCACGGCAGTCGGACCATTCAGTTTCTTGATTGGCTTCGCTTCTATCCACTTGGTGAACTTGTACACCGTGACAAGTAAGTGAGTTAGGCCACCTCATGCCGTCTTGAATGGTCCCACCATGTCTAGGCCCCAAACTGCGAAGGGCCAGGCAATGGGGATGGTCTTGAGTGCAGAAGCCGGCTGATGCGGCTTGGAGCGGAACTTCTGGCACCCTTTGCATTTTTGGACCAATTCCTTGGCCTCTTCTAAGGCCGTTGGCCAGAAGAAACCGTGTCGGAAGGCTTTGGCAACGAGTGCTCTTGAAGCCGCATGGTGGCCACACTCGCCTTGATGGATGTCTTTGAGAATTGTCTGGCCTTGCTCTGGCTCTACGCAGCACTGGTAGACACCAGTGACACTGCGCCTGACCAGCTCTGTGTTGACTATGATGGTGTAGGCTGTCGCTCGGCGTTGTACTTGCTGAGCTAAGGGCTCATCAGTCGGCAGCTCCTTGCTCAGCAGGAATTTGAGGATGGGATGGGCCCATGAGGGTGCTGTTATTTCTTCGACTGCCAGAACTGCGACCTGGACGAGGGCGGCTAGGCTGGGAGGCGGCGGGCTGGCGTAAGCAACTGCTTGCTGTATTAATGAAGTCCCCGGGCCGACTGGTGCAGCCCTCGTGCCGAGTTCTGGAGTTTTCCAGCTGGCCGCCGCAGTCCCTGGGCCGGGTTCTGAAGGCCCTGGGCCGGCTTTGACTATGGAGGCTTTGGAGCCATCTGCCAAAATCCTCGTACTGTCAGTCGAAGCTCTGGAGTCGGATCCGACTTCTTTAGGAGGAGCCGGCACAAAGATGGAGTCTGATTCTGGTGAAGGCTTGACAGACGGCTTGAGGAGGCGTTGAAGGGCGACACCGGATGGTATTGCTTGGCGGGTGGAGCCGATTCGTGCCAGGGTATCTGCTTGGTCGCTGTCGCTTCTTTGCACATGGAGGAACTCGCACCCCTCGAAATATCCACTGAGTTGTTGCACGAGGAAACGGTAACTCACCATGTTTGCATCTTTGGCGTTCCAGTTGCCGGACGACTGCTGGACCACTAAGTCGGAGTCGCCATAACACAGGATCCAGCGAATGCCAAGTTGTTTGGCAAGCCGGAGCCCGTGAATGAGCGCCTCGTATTTGGCGACATTGTTGGAGGCGGCAAAGTGGATTTGCAGTGCGTATTTGAGCTTTTTGCCCTTAGGAGAAGTGAGGACAACGCCGGCTCCCAAGCCGGTGCGCATCTTGGAGCCGTCGAAATGCATCCGCCAATGGGTGGAGTCGAGTGCTGGTGGTAGGTACTGGGTCTCGGCCCAGTCGACGAGGAAGTCGGCCAGTGCTTGTGACTTGATGGCGGTGCGGGGCTGGTAGTAGATGGTGTAGGGAGCCAACTCTATGGCCCATTTGGCCACTCGGCCAGAAGCATCTCGGCTTCCGATGATCTCGGCAAGTGGGGCCATGCAGACCACAGTGATTGGATGCTCTTGAAAGTAAGGCTTCAATTTCTTGGCGGCAAAGTGCACGCCATAGCACATCTTCTGGTAGTGGGGTAGTTCTGCTTGGAGGTCGACAACACTTCACTCAGGTAATATACCGGTCTCTGGACAGGTAGTGCCTTGCCTTCCTCCTTGCGTTCCACTACAATGACTGTGCTGACTACCCGGCTGGTGGCGGCGATGTATAGGAGCATTGGCTCCTTAGGAGTCGGAGCCGCCAGAACGGGTGGAGTAGTCAACATCTTCTTCAACTTGAGAAAAGCTTCGTCCGCCTTGTGGTTCCACTCGAAAAAAGTGGTCTTCTTCATGAGCTGGTACAAGGGGAGAGCTTTCTCGCCCAGCCGACTGATGAATCGGCTGATGGACGCCAAGCAGCCAGTGAATTTTTGCACGTCCAGCAGTCGGCAGGGTACCTCCATCCTCTCAATGGCCTTGATCTTTATAGGGTTGCACTCCATGCTGCGTTCAGAGACCAGGAAGCCAAGGAGTTGGCCGGCTGGTACTCCGAAGATGCACTTCTCAGGGTTGAGCTTGATCTAGAATCGGCGCAGGTTCTCAAAGGTCTCCTTGAGGTCTTCCAGCAGTGTTCCATGCTTCTCCGTCTTCACCACCACATCGTCCACGTAAATGTGGGCGTTTCTGCCGAGTTGCTTGAGGAGGCATTTCTGCATGCAACGCTAAAAGGTGGCGCCGGCATTCCTCAAGCCGAAAGTCATGGTTAGGTAGCACAAGGCTCTGAACGGTGTGATGAAGGCGGTCTTCAGTCTGTCAGCTGGGTTCAGCTTGATCTGGTGATATCCTGAATATGCATCTAAGAAGCTCAACAGCTCGCATCCGGCTGTGGAGTCTATCACCTGATCAATTCTTGGCAAAGCAAATGGGTCCTTGGGGCAAGCCTTGTTGAGGCTTGTGTAGTCAATACACATTCGCCACTGCTTGTTCTTCTTCAGTACCAGGACCGGGTTGGCTAGCCACTCCGGAAAGAATACTTCCATAATGAAGTCGGCGGCTAGGAGTCGGGCTATCTCTTCTCCGACAACTCTTCTCTTTTCTTCTGATAGGCGGCGCAAGGGCTGCTTGACTGGCTTTGCATCAGATCGGACATGTAACTTGTGCTTGGCGAATTCCATCGGTACACCTGGCATGTCTTTGGGGGACCATGCGAAGATGTCCCGATTCTGACGGAGGAAATCGACGAGCTCGCCTTCCTATTTGCTGTCGAGGTTTGCACCTATGACAGCGTACCTCTCTGGGTGCTCCGGGTCCAAGGGTATCTTCTTCGTCTCTTTGGTTGGTTTGAACGAACCCTCAGCCTCCGACTCCTTGGGGTTAGGCGGCACCTATGGCCTCTTTCCGGCCATCGCCACAACTCGGTCAAGGAGCCGCTTCTCGGCCGCGATCACCAGGGACTCGGCCAACCGACTACTTTCAGCCGCACAAGCAGACGACTTTCGGTAGTCGCCGGCTACGGTCAGAATCCTCTTTGAACTAGGCATTTTCATCTTGAGGTAGGCGTAGTGGGGGACCGCCATGAACTTGGCCAGGGCGGGTCGGCCAAGTAATGCATGGTATGGGCTCTCGAGATCCACCACCTCAAACCAAACTGACTCTCGGCGGAAGTGCTCTTTGTCTCCAAAGAGGACGTCCATCAGGATCTTGCCGATTGGTGAGCAGGAAAGGCCAGGAACAATGCCATGGAATACAGTACGGCTGTTCTGAAGTTTTCTTTGCTTGACTCCTAACTTCTCCATGGTGTCCTTATACAGGATGTTGATGCTGCTGCCTCCGTCTATTAGAACTGATGAGAAATGAGCAGCTCGTCTATCTGTGGCAAGGGTGGCCTCCAAGACTAAGGCATAGGAGCCCGGACTTGGCATCACCTCTGGGTGATCAGCTCTGCTCTAGCTGATAGGCTTCTCGGACCAGTGCATGAATTCTGGTGTCTCTGATGCTACTGCATTCACCTCTTGCTGCTGCTGCCGCATGCTGCATCGATCATCAGCCATGCTGGTAAATACCACTTAGGCTCCATGCTCTTTGGGGTACTCGTCTTGTACAGCGCCGACTGGCCTGACAGCCGGCTGCTGGGGCGGAGTCGGAGACGGCTGCCCAGCAGGCGGGGTGGTAGGAGACCATCTCCTTTGGCGATCCTGGTGAGCCAGTGGCACTTTCGGGTGGTGTGATTCGACGGCTTCGCGCCGCTGTGGAACTTGCAAGGACCATCCAGAGTCTGCTCGTATGAGAAAGCCGGCAACCAGTTGGGCTTGCCGCCTATCTGTCGCTTGAGTGGAGGCTGCCCATCCGGCTGCTGGTCTTCGACTGTCGCCACCTGCCGGCTGCGGGGCCTTGCGCGTGTGGTCGCTTGGTTACTGTCGCCGCCTGGCATCTCCAGCCGGAGTTCTAGGAGCCTGAGGGGCCACTTTGCCAGTCGCACTAACTTGAATCTCCGCCTTCATGGAGGAGTCGGCTGTGGCATAATTGTCTGCTATGATCCGCAGCTCGTCGAGGGTTTCTGGCTCGTCGCAGAGGAGCTTGTGCTTGAGGAGGGTGCCTTCTCTACACCCGGCGGTGAAGTACTCGATAGCATGCACCTCATGCACGCCCTCACAAGAGTTCTGGAGCTCGGCCCAACGCGTGAGGTAGTCGCGAGTCGACTCGTTGGGGCCTTGAACACAAAAGGAAAGCTGGCAAGGTTTGGGAGGACGCTTGTACGTGCTTGTGAAGTTGCGAATGAATGCATTGGTGAAATCGACCCAGTTGTTGATGCTGCGGGGCTTCAGGCTGTTCAGCCATGTCCGGGGCGTGCCCTGGAGCATGAGCGGAACGTATTTTACAGCAACACGCTTGTTGCCGTTCGCTATGTTGACGGTCGTGGAGTAGTCAACCAGCCAGTCCTCCGGCTTCACGGAGCCGGTGTACTTGGGTGTGTCTCTTTGGAGCGTGAACCCTTTGGGAAAGGGCTCGTCTCGAATGCGGGGCCCGAAACAAGGCGGACCTAACTCGTCTTCTTCTTCCAGCGCCAGGGATCGGTGAAGTCGGTCGATCCGGTGGTGGGCGTCGTTTTCTCCGACTCCCTCTCGGCGGCCAAGGCGGTCGCCAAGAGTCGGATGGTCAACAGGCGGCGGGGAGACTCGCCTTTCCTTGCGGGGAGGAGGAGGCGGACAGTCGTCCCGTTGTTCTACTGCTCTTGGGCGACCGTCTTGGTCGCGCTCTATGGTAATGCGAGCCCGAGTGCAGCTGACAGCCGGATCCTTGTCTTCCCTTCCTCGGGCGCCGCCAGTCGGCGTCCGAGACGTCACGCCTTGGTCTCGGCGTGGAGGCGGGTCGTCGTTTTGTCGCTGCGGCACCTCTGTGCGGCAGCCAGCCTTGTTCTTCGCGGCAACCGCGTCCAGGAGCCGCTAGACTCGCTTTGTCATCAGGCGGCGCTCTTCGACCTCAAAATTACCCAGCTCGTCCGCCGCCGCCTGGGCGGCTCGAATGTTCTCCGCAGGCGTGGCGTATACAGGGCGATTTGCCCCGAGTAGGTTGGCGATGGCCACGCCACGCTGCTGGACCGTGCCTAAGCGGCTGGGCACAGCTGGGGCTGGCGAGCCACCCACAGCGCGATCCATCTCACGCTGGTAGGCTTCTGACAAGCTTCTCATGCTAGCCAGCTTCTTTGCGCCTTCGACGAGCTGAAGGCGGTGCGCCTCCAATGTCTCCGCGTCAGCGTCTTCTAGGATGGGTGCGGTCAGGTCTTGCAGTGCCGCGCCAAGTGGGTCATGCGCTCCTCCGCCGGGAGGCTCGTCATGACCGATGACGAGCACCTCTGTGACGGTGCTTCCGTCGCTCTCTGCGCGAGTAAGCGACTCACCATAGACCACCACGTTGGTGGGGAACGCATCGAGCGACGCGGTGTCGGAGTCGACCAGCATCGGGTTGGTGGAGCCTACAGACTCCAAGTCCACGGCAAGCTCGCCGGCAACGTGGAGTTGGTCAAGGAGGCCCGCGAGGAGGCTCTCGGGGCCGCCCGTGCCTGCATCGGATGCAGGCTCGTCGGAGAGGCGAACCTCGCCGACAAGATCGGTGAGGCAGCTGGCTGCGCAGGCGATCTCAGCGCCGTGGAGCGCGTCGGCGCAAACTCCGTCTGGCATGCCGGGCTGGCTGCGCTCTCTAGGGAGGAAAAGGGTTCCCGTCCAGAGCAGGTCTCCGAACGACGGTGCACCAGGCCCCACGGTGGGCGCCAAATGTCGGGGGTTGGGTGCGACATATACCAAAGGATGGCTTATCATGGTGGGGGCGAGTAGAACGTCGCGTGTGCCTGGAAACGGGATAAGGCGAAGGCATGCACGCCGGCAAATCTTACCCAGCTTCGAGGCTCTCCGTGGAGATAATACCCCTACTGCTACTCTGCGGGGTCTCCGCATGATCACTATGGCAAAGTCTGTACACGGTTGCTCCTTGAGCTGTTTCTTGGAGGTAGGAGAAGGCAAGGCTAGCTGTCTCCTCCCTATATGATCTGGTCTAGTGCTAATGGATTCCAACCCTTTGCATGGGTGCCCTGGGGGGTTTATATAGGCCTACCCCCCAGGGGTACAATGGTAATCCGGCTGGACACGGGCCTAGCTGACAGTGTCTCTGGCCACCATCTTATCCGCCGACTCCTGGGGCCCGCCGACTGGTGGGCCCTGCTGACTGGCTCGGTACGGAGCCAACAGGCCGCGTCCGCTGCGGGCGGGTCTTGTCGGCTGCAGATTACTGTAGTCGTGCCTCTAATGACGCGGGCTCGGTAATGGGGTCGTGGCGACAGCTCCGCCGTCTGGCAGGGGATCACTGTGGCCACTCCCTGTCGTGTCTGGTTAATGGCGCGTGGGGCCCGTGGGAGGGGCCGGCCGACTCCCAACTGGGCCGACTGGTGGCGCTCTTGCCGTCTGTCGTACGCCCGTCGACTGGTGGGACCCGTCATCCCTGGGTCGTACCGGCAGGCCGTCGTGGGCACAGGACTCCGCCCACTAGGCTGACGTCAGGGCCGGCATGGCAACAGTGTCGTGCCGGGCGGAGATCTCCGCGGGTACGGCGTACTGTGGCCACGCCTGCCCTTGGAAAAGGGTGGGAGTGGACCTTACTATGGCCACTCCCCGTCCCGTCCCTCTTTATGATGGCATGAGGGTTGTTGGCGTCGCGAGCCGGCTCCCCATGGTCGGGTTCTCTGGAAGTCGCCAGTCAGGAGTCGGCTCATCCTGAAGTCGTCCTCGGGACTCGGCCGCGAGTGGGAAGTCGGCTGCCTCGCAGCCGACTCTCAAAAGGCGGCTCTTCGTCCTGGAGTCTTGAGGGGTGTAGCCTGCCCCGATGTCTTGAAAGGTTCTGGGCCTAGGTTAGCCTACCCGTGGCCCATTACTCCGACAGAACTGTTTGCAATGAGGCGAAAATAAAGAAACGGGCAGCCAGATGAAGGCGTGTGCGATATACAGCATACGGTTCACTTGGATGAACAGTTTGTGATGAGGAGGAACAATAGAAATGGGCAGCGGATAACATGCACGGGGATGACTCCCACCCCGCCCACCCCACCTTAACCCTAGCCACCACCCTCCGGTGATCTCCACCTCCCACCGTGGAAATCATCATCCAACCCACCCATTCTCTCCGGCGTCAGGGTTTACCCCCTTGGGGTTTAATCTCAATGGCGGTCCAGGCTTCCATTGCTCTTGGTTTTGATTTTTCTCATGGAATGGGTCTCGCGCAAGAGATCTGGCGATGCATGAGGCGCACGGTTCACCCCACTGATGGTTCTGGTCACTTCATCATGGTGGTTTCATTTGCAAGGCTTAATTTCCGCCTGACTGAGGAGAATGTTGCCCTAGCTCTAGAGGCGGCGATCGGGGGTTATTGTTCTCCATTAAAGGCATCATGTTTATGTGATCGTGTTTTCTCCTTTAATGTCTCATGCAAGGAGGTTGGTTTTTTCAGCTTGCATCAACGCAATCATGTTTGCCCGCAATTCAAGTGTCATTTTCATCTTTGGGGCCATGGAGGTCCAGATTGGACCAAGGAATTTAGATCTTGGCAAGTTGAATGCACTGATGAATGGATTCTAGTCAGCCCATCTAAGCGTCGAGCGAGTCTAGGCATGGCTGCTATGATGCATGCTCCTGCAAAATCGTCTTTGTGTTCTAAGGATGGACATCTCCTCGCAAGAGGTTATGTTTTGCAACCTTTCTTAATTATGATGCATACAACGGGTATCGTTACAATGCCACTATTGAGGGCATTCTTACGGTCCAGCAGGATGCAGGTTATACTCTTGATCCCTAGGAGTTGATGGTTTCAAGTGATAATTCTTTGTCTAAGGATCAAACCATGCAAGTTATTAGCTCGCCGCCGGTGGCTTACCCACCGGAGCTGGAGGCGGAGTTACAATTTGGTTCTGTTTCGCCTACTGACCGTCATTCTCGGGATACGGTTCCAGATCATAACAGTAGGATAAAAATTTCACCCGATATTGTTTCCGTCACGTGGACTTCCTTGGGCTCTAGTCAAGACCCTCTAATTCTATCAGATGATGATTCTAAGGATGATGGGCCTAGTCTTGCTCCTTCGGGCCATAGTTCACCTGCAAGCCCGGTCAGCCCGGTCCAACTATCACCCAAGTCACCTATGGAAATTGTTCGTGACCTCCAGGGCTTGGACGAGGTGATTGAGGAAATTGCTGCCCAAGTTTGGGATTGTCCACGTTGCTTGGGCATGGGGCACACGCTAGATCGATGCATGAACAAGGTGTGATGTCGTCGATGCTTCCGGCTCAGTCACGTTAAAAAAGGTTGCACGAGGTCACCCCCCCCCCCCCAATTTAAAGGTTTGGGTTCGGAAAAAAACCAGCCCAACTACCAACCTCGAGTCACGCGCCTTCAATCATAGCTCAGACTCTTCGTGCTCCCAAACAGTGGAAAGATCCCCTGCCAAAAACCCTGCCTCTCCTGCTCTGCAGTCTGGTTATTCCACGCCACCTCCATCAAGCCGCACGCCCTCCAATAGCTCTTCTTCGCCGCAGCCACCCATGGAGAACTATGAGCTTGACCCACGAAGGTTTTTGCCGACGGGACATGATATCGTCGACGCCGGCCCGCAGCGACTGCCACGTATGTTCTACATGCTGGCCCGTTCGCCTCCCCGCCGCCATGAATCATACATGGTGGGGATTGTCGAGCCGATTCCGCAGCCAGAGGATGTACCCCATCTCCGCCAACAGTTAAGAGATTTTATCATCGATGAGCTCTAGCTGCCAGTTCTTTCCTCTCAGACATGGTTTCAGGGCATCGGTCTGTACCAGATGCAGGACCCAGTTATTCGTAGTGCCCTAGTTAATCATGCCCCATGGCCGCTTGGATTAGATCATAATGGCCAGGAAATCTTTGTTAGATTCATAAATCATGATGATGGAGAGGGGTACAGAGCACTTCACGGATACAGAACTGGATGGCTCATGTTTATTGGGGTGCCTTTAGATTATTGCAATGAAGAGATCCTATCTGAAGTAGTAGGAACTTTTGGGCAATTTCATTATTGGAATCATGAGGATGACCGCTTGGTTCGATCTCTGGTTTATGCATCTTTTCCTGATAATTTGCTTGTTCTAAGAGATGTTGTCTTCCGCAAGTTTGCCAACGTTGGAGGTGTTGTTGTTTCCTGGACTGCCTCCTGTAGCATCTTAACTACCGCCTTTGCTGAACAACTCCCTCAAGATGAGGATGTAATGCCTGTTGATGGGAATCCTCATCCAATGCCGGGCCACCTTCAACCTGCAGAGAATTTTTGGGCATTGCCACCTTATCCAGCCCTAGGATGGGATGACATCCCACAACCTTGGTAGCCGAATGAACTATAGCAGCAGCAGCCTCAGCGGGACGGTTGGGGTGCCTGGAATGAACCAGTTGAGCAATAGGCTGGGGAACAACCACAGGTGCAGCAAGATCAAGCTTCCATGGTTTTAAACCCCTCAATGGGCTCTAATGATTCTTCACAGCAGAATATTATGGTTGATGGGCCCCCTTTGAATCAATTTTAGGGCATTGAACCAGTGCTTGAGGGTGATGTGCCTATTGGCCCAATAATACAACAGGAGGTAGATGGGGCAAATGTGGTGATTGGCCCACTACAGCCCCTCAATGTGCCTGTGGATGATATCTTGGTTCAGGAGTTACACAATGAGGTTGAGGCAGAAGTTCAGGTTAGTGAAAATCAGTTTGAAGCTCCAGCTGTGATTGAGGACAATAACAACCTTGCTATTGTTCCATACCAACCTCCCCTTCAACCACCACTTTTTGTTGGTGCTGCCAGAGTTCTTCCACCTGACATGATATGGCAGAGGACTTTTGAGTCTCTGTTGCCCACTTTACTGACTGCAACAGTTCCCAAGCAGCTGCCAATAGTGATTCACAGTGCTTCCCTCAAGAGATCTTGGTTACAAGCGCTTCCTCGGGAGATGCCCTTCGTTTGGCCACCTGCATTGTCATATGAAGAACTTCAACCACTTCCCCAGCTGCCCTCACCCCAACGGCCAGTTGCTAGGAAGTTGTCTTTTGATGTTGAGCCCTCCAACATCCCTGCACCTGAAATTTGTTTTGACAATGTGCAAGTCCCGACTCCTTTAGTCAGTGTACCTGCTGCTGTGAAGAAGAAAGGAGGAAAGCCAAAGTCTCTGGTGGTTCCTAAGGCTGATTTCACTGACAAGCGAATTACTAGAAGTGCTGCCAAGCTGTAGGGTTTCAAGCCCACGTCTGCAATTCCAGTCAAACCCAGACCTCTCCGGCAGCCACGGGCTAAGAAGCCCAAGCTTCAGGAGGCCACTGACCAGCAAACCAGTCCCATGGCGTCGGAACCAAGCCCTACACCTATACCTATCCAGGTTATGCAGAATCTGGGTGCCTCTTTGGGCATTCCTTTGGAGAAACTATATGTGGAGCAGCTTATGGCTGAGCCCAAACAAGCTCAATAGCAAGACATACCCAATGATGAGTGATTCATGTTGTCATATTATAGGGAGGCAGGCCCTTTGTCCTACCATTTATTATCTTTTGGGTCTGCTACTAGCTCTTTCAGACTTCTGTGGCTGTTTTATGGTTGTGAAGACTTCTCTCAATTATCTCATGCATACTGCTGCTTATATTATGTGCTAGTATTATTATGTGATACTGTGCTTGTCCTATTCCTTCACATTGTTTTATCATGAGTACTTACCTTAATAAGAACTGGAAAGTACTCTGCTGGAATGTTAGAGGACTCAATTCTGAAGCTAGGCAGAGGGCTGTGAGAGCTAAAATTGAGGAAAGCCAGTGTTCTATTGTTTACTTACAAGAAACTAAATGTGATTTCTTTAATCAAAGGTCTATTAGAAAGTTTTGTCCTAGAAGGTTTGATAATTTTGTGTACTCTCCTTCTGTGGGTGCTTCTGGTGGGATCACTGTCTTATGGTGTTCATCTGCTCTGGTTGGTACTCTCATCGATTTGCAAAGTTATGGTATTGTCATAAATTTCTCTTCCACACAAAATAACCAAACCTGGACATTAGTTGATGTTTATGGACCATGTCAGGGAGAGCTTCGATATGCTTTCGTGCGTTGGTTATATCATATTCAAATCCCACAGGATGAACTCTGGTTATTCTTAGGGGATTTTAACTTCATCAGATCAATGGACAATAGAAATATGCCAGGGGGTGACATTAATGATATGTTCATTTTTAATGAAATCATTGGCAATCTAGGCCTTATTGAGTTACCTTTAAAGGGGAGGTCATATACTTGGTCAAATATGCAAGAATCTCCTCTTTTGGAACAATTGGACTGGTTCTTTACAACACCTTCTTGGACTGGAGAGGTTCCCAATACCATGGTCTACCCGCTGGCCAAGACTACTTCTGATCATGTGTCGTGTATGGTCTCAATCTCCACCTCGATACACAAAGCTAGGGTTTTTCGTTTTGAAAACTACTGGGTAGACATTCCTGGGTTCATGGAGTGTGTCCAAAGATCTTGGTCTGCCCCCACAAAGTTATCCAATTCTGCTGCAATCCTAACCCATAAGTTTAAAAGGTTAAGATCAGAGCTTAGGAAATGGCACACAGGTTTATCCAGGCTGAAACTGTTGATGAATGCATGCAATGCAGTTATCCTTGCTTTTGACAACTTAGAGGAGAGCAGGCCTCTGTTTAGACCTGAATTTAATTTCAGGAAAATTGTAAAGTTACACCTGGAGGAGCTCCTTCACCTGTAGTACATTTATTGGAAACAAAGGTGTACTATCAGGTGGATCAAAGTGGGAGAGGAAAACTCCAAGCTTTTTCAAGCTATGACAACAGAGAGATTTAGAAGAAATTCTATTTCCAGCTTAGTTAATGATGATGGTGGGACCTTATCCACTCACAGTGAAATGGCTGGGCTTCTCTGGTCTTCATACAAGGATAGATTGGGAGTTACATGTGGAATTGATATGTTGTTTGACCTTAGGGCCTTGATCCAGCCTATCCCTGGGCTAGAGGTCTTATCTGGGCCATTTACTGAGGATGGGATTAATGAAGTTTTAAAATACCTACCTCTTGACAGAGCCCCAGGGCCAGATGGTTTTACTGGTTTGTTTGTTAAGAAATGCTGGCACATAATTAAGGATGATTTCCTCAAGTTAATACATGACTTTTATGAAGGGACAATCTCTCTTCAGAGTATTAATGGATCTCTAGTCACACTCATCCAAAAAGTCCTTTCTCCTGAGGGACCAAATGATTTTAGGCCCATCTCTCTCACAAATACTTGTCTGAAATTCCTGACTAAGCTTCTGGCTAATAGACTGCAGAAAGTCATCCTCACATGCATCCATAAAAATCAATATGGCTTCCTTAAGTCAAGGTCTATTCAGGATTGCATTACTTGGAGCTTGGAATACATACATCAATGCCATCAGTCTAAAAGACCCATCCTTATCATCAAGCTGGATTTTGTTAACGCTTTTGATACTGTTGAACATGATCTTATTCTGCTCATGTTAAAATATAAGGGATTTGATGCAAAATGGATTGGATGGATTAAGGAGCTATTGTCATCTGGATCTTCTTCCATCTTATTAAATGGTGTGCCTGGCAAGCAATTTGTTTGCAAACGTGGTGTTAGGCAGGGGGACCCTCTTTCTCCTCTTCTGTTTGTCATTGCTGCTGATCTTCTCCAATATGTGGTCAACCAAATGCAACAATAGGGCTTACTTAACCTCCCCATTCCTTCTAATGACCCAGATTTTCCAATAGTCCAGTATGCAGATGATACCTTGTTAATCATTCAAGCGGATGAAGTTCAACTTCTAGCTCTCAAGAAAATGTTGCTGGCCTTCTCCAAATCAACTGGTTTAAAAGTCAATTTTCAGAAGTCTTGCATTCTGCCAATTAATGTCTCACAGGAAGAAACCATCAGATTGGCTGCAATATTTGGATGTCAGGTTGGGTCTCTTCCTTTCACCTATCTAGGTTTACCTGTGGGCACCACCAAGCCCAGGGTGCAAGACCTAGTACATGTGGTGGACAGAGTGGAAAGAAGGCTCTCTGCTAGCTCCTCCCTCCTCTCTCAGGTGGGCAGATTGCAACTGCTAGTGTCTGTTCTTACCTCCTTGCCAATTTATTTCCTTTGTAGTCTTAGCTTGCCAGCTGCTATCATTAACCAACTAGAGAGAATAATGAGGCAATGTTTATGGAGAGGAAACTCTGATACACCCAAACAATCTTTAGCTGCCTGGCCAATGGTTTGTAAACCAAAAGATAAGGGAGGCATGGGGATAATAAACCTTGCAATCCAGAATAAGGCCTTGCTCACCAAACACCTGCACAAGTTTTACAACAAGGTTGATATACCACGGGTTTCCTTGATCTAGGACACTTACTATGATGGAGTGGTCCCTCATGCAACTGTGTGTGGATCCTTTTGGTGGAGAGATATTATGAAGTTAAATGACATTTATAGAAATCACTGTGTTATCACAATCAATGATGGAAATAGCTCTCTCTTTTGGCATTATACATGGATCTTAAGTGGAAGCCACCAACCAATTAAAGAGAGATTCCCTAGGTTGTTTTCTTTCACACTGGTTGATAAGATTTTTGTCAAAAATTTCATTGGGGAATTTGATATTTCCGCATACTTCCAATTGCCATTATCTCAGGAAGCAATGGATGAACTGGTGTCTCTAAATTCTGATTTATCAACCTTACAAAGGAGGCCTCATGAACCTGATACTTGGTCTTGGACACCTGGTAATAGTCAATACTCTGCCAAAAGTTTTTACATTATGGCCCATGCTCACCTACCTGATGATGATCCCTGCAAATGGATATGGAAGAGCAAGTGTGTTAGTTTTTGCTTGGCTAATGCTAAATCATAGGCTCAATACGAGGGATATGTTGCTTAGAAAACATTGGCGATCAGAGGAAGATGACAATTTATGCCCTCTATGTGTGGCCCAATTGCGTGAGGACAGAGACCATCTATTTTTCACATGCTCATTCAGCATCAGAATCTGGAATTACCTGCAGATTACCTGGTATGATGGAGTGGTCCCTCATGCAACTGTGTGTGGATCCTCGTGAATGCATATTGGCTGCCAAGAGAAGCTTCAACCACCCTTTCTTCTTTGAGGTAGTTTACCTTGCTGCCTGGAGTATTTGGATCACGAGGAATGACAAGATCTTCAGGCATATCAGGCCAACCTTTGGCAAATGGAAAGCCGAATTCATCCATGACATTACTCTGAACTCCCATAGGATGAAGGCCTCGATCAAGCAACTACTCCTGGATTGGATTAATGCTTTGCCTTAATCATGTGGCACATGCTATTGTATATTTGTATATTTCTATATGTATATTGGTAAAGGTATAGGTAGATTTCCTGTCTCATAGTTAGATTTACTTTTGTCCTTCTTTGTACTCTTTTGGTCCAAGTTTTAATAAAAGGCTGTGGGGCTGTTGCCTCACAGTGTTTAGTCAAAAAAATAGAAATGGGCAGCTAGATAAAGGTGTGTGCAATTCGGGGCATACGCTTTAGAAGGATTAACTGTTTGCGATTAGGCAATAGAACAGAAATGGGTCAGCCAGATCAAAGTGTCTGCGATTGATGGCATACACTTCACACAGATGAACTGTTTGCGATTAGCCACAACAAACAAAACGGTTAGATAGATCAACATGTGTGCGCTAGACGGGCACACACATTCTAATTAAAAGAAGCGTGCGCGATGGTAATAACAAGCGCGCATGGTTGTTGGAACAAGACGTGTGCTGGCATTGCCTATTGCGGTGCACGCCTATGGTGCAAACGCCACGTACATGGCCGAGAAGGCATGCCCACATTACGCCTTTCGGAAATTGTGCCGCACTTATAACCGTCAATAAATTTTGAGCATGTGTCCCATCACATTCCAAGTTGCAGACCTGTTCACACTGATCAAGACCTAAACGGTTTCCCACTTAGGAGCGTATTAGTACTTGGTTATAAATAACACTACTCCAAGATGACTGCACATTCCTCCTCAACTCTTCATCCACAAAAACAAACAAGTCATTCATCATCGTTCCCTTGCGTCTTCCATGGCCAGCATGAGTTCTGGGTCGAGAGATTGCCACCAGGGAGATGCGAACATGGAAGCGGAAGCACGAGAGATGTCCTGCCTCGCCGCGAACGCAGCCGGCATGTCCCGCCGCGCGGCCATAGTAGCACAGAGGTCCCGCCGCACTGCTGAAGCAGCACAGAGGTCACGCTGCCCTGTCAATGCAGCATATTGGTCCGGCCACTCCGTGGAAGCAGAAGAGATGTCCCGCCACGCCATGAATGCAATAGAGATGTCCTCCCACGCCGCGGAAGCCTGGGAAAATGTCTCGCGGGAAGGCGAGGACACTTACAGGTGCATGCATGCGATCGTCCATAGCTAGATGGATCAGTTCTCCAGCTAGGCAAGGTTGCAGGACAACATGAAAGCCTCTTTTGAATAGGCTACCTGTAGGATCGAAAGTGTGTCTAGAGGGGGGGTGATTAGACTACTTGACCAAATAAAAATCTAGCCTTTTCCTAATTTTAGTTCTTGGCAGATTTTAGCTATCTTAACACAAGTCAATCAATCTCCACACAATTCAAGCAGGCATGCAAAAGAGTATATGAGCAGCGGAAAGTAAAGCATGAAACTTGCAAGAATGTAAAGGGAAGGGTTTGGAGGATTCAAACGCAATTGGAGAAACGGATGTTTTTGTCGTGGTTCCAATAGGTGGTGCTATCGTACATCCACGTTGATGGAGACTTCAACCCATGGAGGGTAACGGTTGCGTGAGTCCACGGAGGGCTCCACCCACGAAGGGTCCACGAAGAAGCAACGTTGTCTATTCCATCATGGCCGTCGCCCACGAAGGACTTGCCTCACTAGCGGTAGATCTTCACGAAGTAGACGATCTCCTTGCCCTTACAAACTCCTTGGTTCAACTCCATAATCTTGTCGGAGGCTCCAAAGTGACACCTAGCCAATCTATGAGACACCACTCTCCAAGAAGTAACAAATGGTGTGTTGATGATGAACTCCTTGCTCTTGTGCTTCAAATGATAGTCTCCCCAACACTCAACTCTCTCTCACAGGATTTGGATTTGGTGGAAATAAGATTTGAGTGGAAAGCAACTTGGGGAAGGCTAGAGGTCAAGATTCATATGGTTGGAATGGAATATCTTGACCTCAACACAAGTGTAGGTGGTTCTCTCTCAGAAAATGTGTATTGGAAGTGTAGGTATGTTCTGATGGCTCTCTCCACAAATGAAGAGTGGGTGGAGGGGTATATATAGCCTCCACACAGAATCTAACTGTTACACACAATTTGCCAAACTCGGTGGGACCGAATGGTTAAACTCGGTCGGACCGATTCAGCAAACCTAGTGACCGTTAGGATTTTCGGTGGGACTAAGATGCAACTCGGTAGGACCGATATGGTTAGGGTTAGGGCATAACATAATCTTGGTGTGACCGATTACACAAACTCGGTGGGACCGATTTTGGTAATAAGCTAACCAGAGAGTTGGTCAGGTAAACTCGGTGGGACCAATTTGCTCATCTCGGTGGGACCGAAATTCTACAAAAGGAAAACAGAGAGTTTACATTGCAATCTCGGTGGGACCGATCGCTCATCTTGGTAAGACCGAAACGTTACGAAGGGAAATAGAGAGATTACAATCCCATCTCGGTGAGACCGAGATCCCTATCGGTGAAACCAAATTGCTAGGGTTTGTGGCAATGGCTATGACATTTGAAACTTGGTGGCGCCGGATAGAAAGAATCGGTGGGGCCGAGTTTGACTTTTGGTTTAGGTCATATGTGGATGTGGGAAGGTAGTTGGGGGTTTTGGAGCATATCACTAAGCACTTTGAGCAAGCAAGCCATTAAGCAACACCTCATCCCTCCTTGATAGTATTGGCTTTTCCTATAGACTCAGTGTGAGCTTGGATCACTAAAATATAAAATGTAGAGTCTTGATCTTGAAGCTTGAGCCAAACTTTTTTTTCCTTAGAATTTTGAGGGATCCACTTTCCTCATCCATGCCATGCCATTCATTGAGCTTTTCCTGAAATATTAATCTTGGAATAATGTTAGCTCAATGAGCTATATGTTGTTAGGAATTACCAAAACCACCCAGGGATAGTTGCACTTTCAATCTCCCCCTTTTTGGTAATTGATGACAACATATAGATCAAAGCTTCGACAAATGATAATAAGAGTGAAAGATATTGTCGCTTTGAGAGGTATGGTGTGTGGTCGTCAACATCGTGGAAATAACAACCGCAATTGATGTATGGTCGTAAACCTCGTGGAAATAACAACCGCAATTGATGTATTAACGACCACTTTTGTCATCGCTATTAATTTTTCACAACGGTTAAAGCATCATTACCACTTTACATACCATTTACAGTCAACCACCTTTGAATTGGTAACAATCACTTTATGCAACCTCCAACATTTGAATATTATTATTCACATAATTAATTCAGAAACAAAAGAATGTAAATGTTGAAAGGATCGTAGCCTCTTTTATTAATAGAAATCAGAGTTCTATTAACAAAATTCCACCATAGAATTATATAATTAAAATACCATTTGAGAAATTTGAGTCAAAAGCACTCTTTACATGACCACTGTACTTGTCATATCTAATTGGAAAAGCAAACAACTAGAAAAGATAATATTTATTAATCTTCAATCCATAGGCACCATCGTTGTTTGAATGGACATAATTCCTCATCATCGATTACAATGCCTTCTCATTCTTCTATATATTATAAGGTGGATCATCAGTCCTACAAAATGTTTGGTGATTTATGAAAGTCGGTCCATATAAATAAATTGACACAAAGTATAATAGCAGATAAAATTAGTGTATGAGAACAAGTAACTCGAGCATGCTGGATTTCATGGGGACTACCAATTTGATATCTACTAATATTAATGATCATAACTGAATTCAAATGCAAACATCTGCGTCTCTTATTCAAATCAGACAAGAGCACCTATCGTCAATAGCAGCTGGAAACACAAGATATAATGAAACAAGAATCCATGGTGGTGCCAAAAACGTTTTTGTTTTTTTGCTAAAGCTAATTAAAGTACACAAATAGCATGCTGGAAATGACCACGACGTGTGTAGTGCTGTACCGGTTGTACACAAAACAATCACCTAGTATTTTAGTATTAGAACTTGACCGAGTAGGTTAGCTTGTGTTAGTCCTAGCTAATATATATACGTATGTATATCCCTTTCTAAATACTAATCAGTGAGGTGAAATAGATGAAAAGAACCAGGCTCGATTCGAGCTTTTGGCAATAAGCCGGTTTTTGTGCGCGCGCGTGTACTAGTACGTTTCCAGCCATGAGGATCGACCAACGCAAAGATATATCAGGAGCTGTGTGAGTGTGTGTTGCTTCAGGGCCAGAATCAATTATCTTGATGCATATGAACAATTGCTTCGGACAGTACGGGGCAGGAATCAAGCTACTTTTTCTCTTATACCAATTCCTATGCATATGAACAATCAATTTACATGTGCAAATAAATACAATTTATTGACTATTATACTGCCTACACCCTGGAATGGAAACTTAACCTTTTCATGGATCACCATAATATCTAATGTATCCTATAAACTAGTTTGGGCATAGATGGCACCTCACGCATTGGCATGCCGGTCTGAAGGAAACAAGCACCATCTTCTGTGAAGATAAAGTTCAGAATGAACTTAACTGATTTTTCTGATGGTAGTATTCAAACCTGTAGAGACAAAAGGAACCATATCTGTTGGGACTAAATAAAGAGCAAGCAGGGCCCATGCGGAACCATCTTCTCTGCAGAAAACCAATTAAGATATTGTTACCTTCCTAAAATCCCTCAACTGGAGAAAGGCCATAAAAGACAAACATGTCAGAAAAAGCTTGTACTCGACCACTCTCGCTAATTCTCTTTCACATATAAATCAACATCAAGGCATAAGAACGTGTCAGAAAGAGCTTGTACCCGACCAGTCTCGCTAATTCGCTTTCACACATAAATATGCATCAAGGAATAAGAACATGTCAGAAAGACCTTGTACTCAATCACTCTCACTAATTCTCTTTCACACATAAATCTACATCAAGGAATAAGAACATGTCAGAAAGAGCTTGTACTCGACCACTCTCGCTAATTCTCTTTCACACATAAATCTACATCAAGGAATAAGAGCATGTCAACAGAGCTTGTACTCGACCACTCTTGCTAATTCTCTTCTATCACACATAAATCTGCATCAAGGAATAAGAACATGTCAGAAAGAGCTTGTACTCGACCACTCTTGCTAATTCTCTTCTAACACACATAAATCTATAGCTAGGAATAAGAACATGTCAGAAAGAGCTTGTACTCTGAACCACTCTCGCTAATTCTCTACTAGCACACATAAATCTGCAACAAGAAATAAGAGGGTCTTCATGGTGGGGACTTTTCCTTCATGTTGCGGCGGCACATCTGCCTCCTCCTCCCCGCGCGGATCCTACTCCCACAGGAAGGCCACTCGGCCTCTACACCCGCCGCCTCTCCATCCTCCTCACCCCAGCCCCTACACCACATGGAAGGCCAGTACAGGGTTAGCCATTACCTCTCATGCTCTCCTGATGGCCATGGATGGGGGTAGGACATGGATGCGCCGCTTCTTAATGGAGTTGGGTGGCCGAGGCGCAACACCGAAGGTGGATGTCAAGCTCGTGGCGGCGGATCGCGTGGAAAAGGAAACGAGGAAGGGGTGGCGGATTGCGTGGAAGATGAAACGAGAGAGAGAGAGAGAGAGGTCACCTTAGGAAAGAGAGATATAATTAAAGGAGAGGTGATAGAGTCCACCCCCATGAGATTTTTAAGCCGCCACAAGTAATTTGGTGGTAGTTAAGTATATTTGGTGTAGCCCAATTTCCATCGCGTGGGGTGTGTTTATTTCTTTAACGACCAAGAGTTTTTCTCCATCATCGTTAATGGTAGTTTCTCTAGTAGTGCAGTCACTCTGGCCATGGTCTTCTTGACCCTTTCCTTCCTATTCTTTCCTTTTGCAGCAGGCTCTTTGGGTTGAGATTCCAAAGATGCTTGAGAGGATGCTCTGGCCTTAGACATTGGTTGTCTTCCTGCTGGCCTTTTGATCTTCATCACTGGCTTAACTGCAGCTGAGTTGTACTCCTTCTTAACCACTTTCTTCTTTGATATGGCCTCATCCTCAGTGGCCACATAGTCTTCATCCTCAGACTCTGAAGTTTTCTTCTTGCTTGCTTTAGTGGCAGCCTTTGGCAAATTGCTTGGGGTGCTCCTGCTACCACCATCTGAACTGCTAGAGGGACTACTGCCCTCACTCAGGTGAACCTGCTCCTCTGACCTGTTCTGGCTGTCACTCTGTTCAGACATGTTGCAAACACTAACTGCAGACCCTGTGAATAGATATAGATGAGATAGATTGGATGAGCATCACAAAATGCAGAGATTTTTGCAAAAGAATGAGTCAAAAACTTAGTTTTAGTTTTCCACAGAAAGCATTTCGGATCAACCGATTTGCAAACTCGGTGATACCGAAGCAGCTGTTGGAACCTAAACTAGTGAACTCGGTCAGACCGAGTCACAGTTCGGTGGCTCCGACACTTCTAGGGTTTCACAAAGTCCTGAAATCGGTCAAACCGATTTGCAATTCTCGGTCAGACCGAGAACCACATGTGCAATGGCCTTGGCCGAATCGGTGGAACCGAGTTCTGCAACCCGGTTGGTCCTAGATTGTTTCGGCGGAAACCTAACCCTAAATTTTCGATTCAACTCTAATCTACGGAGTGTTTTGACTGGATAGAAGTGTTTCAATCGTGGTAAGAATCATAATGAACACAATGTGCTAGGAATCGGACGGGGATAGCACTGTGATCGAGTCCATACCCTAGTTCGGCGATGAACTCGCTACGGCGGCAACAGCGGGGAAGAATTCCGTTGACGGCGGCGGAGACCAGCGACAGGAGGCGGCTGGCGACGAGGAGGACGATCCGGAGACCCAGGAGGCAGAGCGGGCTATGTGCGGGCGAAGGGGTTTCGGAGAAATTTCCAAAATTTTGCCCGTCTATGTGCGACGAGGAGGACGATCCGGAGACCTAGGATGATGCTTAATTGGGAATGAGAGTGTGTCTACACTCTCAATGTTTAACAACCACCATGATAGTTAAATAAAATTTATTCCTTTGCAGTAGGGAAAAATTGGCTTTTCGCAAAAACCATTTAACCATAGAGCTTTTCCACCAGCCATATATGCATGTAGTGATAGCCATTGTTCATCATTCTCAATGGTGTTAATTTGCTAGTACATTCAATGCACTGACCCTTTGTGGCTGCAACGTCTCATGTTGCAGGATTATCTTACAACGAGTAAGTGATACGTTAGGGTTACGATTTCAACACTCAACTTTGCCTTTGGTGTTGATGGGAATCCACAACCTTGTTACTTCCGCTATTTCGGATTGAGGCAATAGTATTTACGTTACTTTTTACATGTGATTTACCTCTGTTATAAATCCTCGAGTACTGTGTGTGTCAGCATACCGATCCAGGGATGACACTTAAGCACATAGACTTGACCATCTGAGGCCGGGTCGCTACAAGATGGTATCAGAGCACACGTTGACTGTAGGACATGACCCCTAAAAACTAGCAAGCCCATAGCAAAGATTTTTCTCTACAACTTTCCCTTTCAAAAAGATCTTTTACCTCTCTTCTCTTGTGAGCTTATTCAAATATCCCCTTTTAGTGAGACCATACCCCCTTTCCCCTTTTGACCACACGAAGATTCGACTGATGAGACCACTCCAAGAAGTACAAGATATCGGACAACCGAGACCATTCAGAATGAAAAGGATTTTACCATACATTATGATTAACTACAACTGTTAAAGACTTTGAAGACTAGGAGAATTTGAAGACTCTGAACAATTTCTCGATCAGTATGACTAGGAAGACTACCCTTATGGAACTTGGCAGACTATGGAAACTGTCAATACCCGAGATCAAGGTGTGTCGGAGGAAGACCGGAGCATGGAGAGTTAAAAAAACTCAAAGTTCTGTCAAGGAAAATCCTAAGGCAGGAGATATCAACTATGGAGAGATAGCTCATGGAAATGACAAGAGCAGAAACAGGGCTATCCATGATGTTATCGCCCGCTTATGCTATTTGTCACCATGCTGAGTTAAGCATGCATATGCGGGGAAGGATTGGATGGTAGAAGGCTGATGGAGCATCTATCTGCAAGATGAAGTTTTAAACCCTAGCTGGTGTATCGCCAGGATCTGGAGTGTTACATCAAGAAGTTTAAGATGGACTTGTAGGAAGTCATATTTGACAAGGAGGCCATTCGTGAAGAACTTAGGAGCAAGAAGCTGAATTAGCCAAGCTAGCGGAATAAAACCTTGAGATACATGAGATTCATCAGGAACTGAAGGACAGTAGGACCATGGTTCATGCGAAGGATGTTGAAACCAGAAGTTCGGAATGCAACTCCAGAATATTAAAGGATGTCAAGAGAGACTTCGCGTCAACAGGAATGATCTGGCAAAAGAACTTGAGAAGGACAAGCACGATCGAAAGAAGCCATCGGAAACATGAACAAGACTCGTAGAGCTTGATGACTTTGGAGATTTATTGACCTTTAGAAGACCCAACCCCTGTTATATGCCTATGCTAGATGCGACGTTTGTGATCTGTCATTTGTTTGATGTTTTTCCGACAGCCACAGATAAAATCTGTCTTTTCAAAACCATTGTTTGTATTGTGTGCATCCCTCTCCCTCTCTCTTATCTTACCCCAAACCCACATGGACCCAATATAGGATGAATGGAGATGAGCTTGTATTTTCTGGACCGATGAGTTAGTTGGAGACAGACCGATGGATTCAGAACATGGAGGATCACATGGAGAATAACCCTATAGTTGGAGATGATATGACCCAACATGCTCTTTAGTTCTTTGAAAGAGGTTCTGCTACTTGGTGGAGGATGTACCAAACCATGAATGGATGGCAAGGAGTAACCACTTGGAGAGAATTAAAGTTGACTCTGCAAAGATCTCACCTTGTGTCCCAGAAGTTGAAGCCTTATGGTAAGGATATGAAGAAACCTTGTGCATGCAAGATTTGTGGAGAAATAGGACACACCCATAAAGAACACAAGGATGAATGCCCTAATTGCGAAGAAAGTCACCCAGTTGAAGAATGCCCAACTAGGCAGATTACCTGTTTGTTGTGTGAAGGAACTACACACTATCCTACTTAGTGTCACATGTACCCCAT
This sequence comes from Triticum monococcum, assembly GCA_034509565.1. NCBI lineage: Eukaryota > Viridiplantae > Streptophyta > Magnoliopsida > Poales > Poaceae > Triticum > Triticum monococcum. Next base: position 708,683,077 of record CM067847.1, read on the forward strand.
GGTACGAAGAACCGTACATCAGAAGAAAGAAGTAAAGAAAGGAGCCCTTATGGAAATTTTAGAAGAACCCATGATGAAGAAAGATGTGGAGGACACACCTAAAGAGGACCCGAGTAAACCCTACACTAAGTCTTGCTATTCATGTGGAGAAGAAGGACACATCTCCCAAAATTGTTTGAATGGGGATCTAGTAGAATTCCCAACGGAGGAAGTAGAGTATGACCCACAAGAAATAGAATCCATGATTGGAACGGAAAAGTCCAGGAAGAGAAGTAGATTGGATACCAGGAAGGACCTGAGTCATATCACCTATTACAGGTGCAAGGAGTCAGGGCACTACCTCAGCAGTTGCCCAAAAAGGAAACCTCGAGACTTGTCAGAAGTAATATGTTTTCATTGTAATAGAGCAGGGCACTTTGCCAGAGGATGCCCCAAGGAGAAGGAGACTTTTGCTAGATAGTTGAGTTTGCAACAAAAGAAATGGAGTAGTAGAAGTGAGAACATTTTCTTTTATATTGAGGTGTTGAGTTGAGACATGTAATGGAGAAGCGAGAGATTGTAATCATTTGAGAATGAATAAAGTAGCATCGTTGGTACTGATATGGATTTTATGAGTTATTACCCTATGAAGAAGAATTTTAACCATTTTTGAGGATATGAGAAATATGGTCTATGGAAGATTTGTGCATTTTAAGGGTGGTAGTACCCTATAAGAACCCTTGACCCCTGGAAAAGATAAGGATACTCCACTGAGTGGATTTTGGACAAAATGAATACGAGTTTTGTCTCAATATGTGTGATACCCCAAGAGTATGTGGGATGAAGTTGGAGACCGTTAGTTGTTTGGACCAAATGTGATCAAGGAGTCAGAAGAGAATGTTAAGTTGATTCGAGATAGACTGAAGGTAGCTCAGTCTAGGCAGAAGAGTTATGCATACTAAAAAATGCAAGGAGGTAGTCTATGAAATTGGAGACAGAGTCTTCGTGTGTCCCCTCTGCGAGGAGTTAAACGAATTGGAGTTAAGGGAAAGTTAGCCCCGAGATTTGTAGGACCATACCGAGTTTTGGAGCGTATGGGAGAAGTGACCAACAAGTTGGAGTCACCCGATGGACTATCAGGAGTTCATGATGTGTTTCACGTTTCCCAGTTGAAGAAGTGCCATGCAGAGATGGCCAATATTCCCCTGTAAGGACACTTGACCCTGGAAAGGATAATGATGTTCCACGAAGTGGAATATGGACTTCATAAGTATAAGTTTTTATCTCGGTATGAGGGATATCCCACGAGGATGAAGAGATAAATTACAATTGGATATAAAGGAGGTATGATGTCGGAAATATGGATCAATGGAAACTCCATGATGAGTCTGAGTAATCATGTCCTAGTTTGGTGCCAATAGAAGGAAGGAAGACAGTACAATTGGATGGATTTAAGAATACTAGGAAGTTGGAAGTTGGAATAATGATCAGTTGCCCGATGATAAGTTCAAGGACTACAAGTGATGAGATGGGCCATAACCCACAGGCCCCAGGACCTGCCAAGAAGCAAGCACATTCTTGCTGAAGGGAAAAACCCTGGAGGAAGATACGACGTTTATCGGCAGACGATTTTATAGGAGTAACGCAAAACCTGAGAGTTGTGAAGAAACGATAGATGTTTGTTCGACTTGCAGAATCTATGGATATATTCGAACTTGGTTCGTCGACAAGAGAAATTCTGCAATGCTTGTGAGGATGACCGAGTGATAGAATGCGAGATTTGCTAAACCGTATACAAGGTAATGATTTGGGTGCGGGATGGATTGATCACCATACCGACTTACTCTTATTATTCGCCTTGCTATATGGGATGGTAAATCTTAGTGACTTACCTATAGTAGAGAGACGATGATATTAAACCTTGTTTAAACCTTAGAATGGTATAGAAATTTTTCCCTTATACACGGAAGCTTTTGCCAACCGTAGGTTATACAGTGAGGATCAACCCAAACCCATTTCCTGCAGGAGAAACCATAAATTGTTGACCACCATGAGATATCGATAGTTGTCTAGTATTGGAGCCAGACCCGTCAGCTAAGAAGACCCAATCTTGGAATAACCTTACCAGGATGTAAGTACAGTAGAATTGAGGAAAAGGTTATGCCACTACCGGAAGAGCCCAGAGAAGGAATTATCCTTACGATCTGAGAATACCGACACTTTCAAGAATAAGGATGGACTATATGAGTTTTGATGGAACAGTAACCATGATTCTAAGGATGGTAGCACTCCACACCCCGGAGACGATCGATGGATTTTGAGAAGACCCCCAAACCCTAACCTCTTTCTTTCTAGCCTCTCCGAATCTTGAGGACAAGATTCATTTTCAGGGTGGTAGGTTTGTAACATCCCAAAATTCTAAATTTTGGAATGCTATAATACATAGATAGATTTGATTGATTGTTTGATTGATTGACTGAAAGTGAGTGAATTCGAACTTTTTGAAAGTTAAATGAGAGGGAATAAAAGGACTTTCCCAAACTTTCATTTTTGCATTTATGATCTCCGCGAATTCAAATTATTTTCACCACAAAACCCTGGAGAGAGAAGATGACATGACTTCTTCCATTTATTTAAATGAAAAGGGTTTCGAAAAGATTTGAATTTCATTTGGAAATATTTCCAATTCATAAACTTCATGCAACTCGATGATTTTCACGAGGGAAGATAATATGACTTCTTCAAAATATATGAAATATGAGTTGGAAGTTTTAAAAGAATTAAATTCAAAGTCCTTTTGAAATTATTTTCAATTTGGAGTTATTTGAGTTTTATTCAAATTATCTCCAAAAATAAAATATATGGAAAATAGGGTCACATGATTCCCTGCATCAGAAAATTGGAGACAAATAAATCTGAATTTATTTTGGTATTTAAAAAAAATTTATTGGATTTTAGTAGGGCAGTAGCACTCTTTGAATTATTTGAATTTTTTTAAATTTTATATGACTTGAAGAAAATGTCCACATTGTAGAAAATCGTTTTATGAAAATTTTGATATATAATATGCCTATATAAAATTTTTATTTTATTTTGTTATTCAGTTTCCCTTTCTGTTTCTATTTAAAAAAACTGTACATGCGGCCATAATTATTTGTCGCCCATGTACGCTGCATAGTGGCATCGGGCATCCCATCATTTTAGTTTTTCTTCTCTCCTACATGGGCTAGGCCCAGCCAGCCTTTTCATTTTTTTATTCTTTTCTTAGGCCGAATTTTGTTAAAAAATGAAAAAGAAAACTACAGTCGCAGCGTGTGCGCGGCTGGCCGAAGGCCTTTAGGCCCATGCGAGCCGCCTCTTTTCTTCCCTGTTTCTTTTCTTTTCATCTACGTTTAGTCCCACATTGTCTAGTCTTTGACCTCTAAGCCTCTTTTCCATCAATAAATATAGACCCATATAGCCTTCAAAAATCATCTGATTTGGGTTAAATCAATATTTTGGTTTGACTAGATTTATTTAAGAAAAATATTTTTCTCCTCTCCGGCGCGACTTCTGGAAGTTGTCTCCTCTCTTCAAAGTTGTCTTTTCTCTGCCTTATAAAGGTAGCTTTCTTTGTTATTCTTCTTCTTATACTTCTGTAGTTTATTATTTTTAGACTAATACGATAGAATAATTAGATTATCAATTAGTCTACGTATTTATACGTTAGACCTTAACCGTAGCTATTTTTAGACTAATACGATAGAATAACTAAGTTGGAATCTGCAAGCATTCAATAAACAGGAGAAGACAAGGCAATATGGGCTCTTTTGTCAGATCAATAATAATGCATATAAGAGCCACTTCAACAATTCAATCATGGTCTTCTCCTATTGACCCCCAAAGAAAAGAAAATAAATAAAACTGTTTACACGAGAAACCTCCCAACAAGCAAAAGAAGAACAGGAAATCTTTTGGGGTTTTTCTTTTTAATAACTACTACAAGCATGGAAAGTAAAGTAATTAAAAGCTTCAACTAATTTTTTGGTTTTTCTTAAGGTTTATTAAACACACAAGAAGAAAGCATAAAAAGGAAATAAACTAGCATGGATGATATAATGAAAAAGTATGAGCACCGACATCTAGCAATGAGTGTGTGAACATAAATGTAATGTCGGTGAGAAATACGTACTCCCCCAAGCTTAGACTTTTGGCCTAAGTTGGTCTATGACCACGGCTGGCCTGGCAGATATCCATAATAATAGTTGGGGTCGTACTGAGATGCAGCGGCTATCGCCTCCAAAGCTGCAGCGTGGCGAAGAGCAGCCTCCGCCCTCCTCTTGTACTCATCTGCCTCCTCTCTGGTAATAACATATCTTCCTTTTACCTGATAATCAAAGAAGGCAGGAGCAGGGAGAGTAATACGGACAGCACGCCGTCTGTCAAAGATTAGTCGATACTGGAGAGGTGATTCACTCCTCTCAACAAACTGGTAGTGAACCATAGCATTAAAGTCTACGTAAGCGGGAGGCAATTCAATATCATCCTCACGTATGGTTACACCGAGAAAATCAGCTAAGCGGGTTGCATAAATTCCACCGAAGAAATCTCCATTAAATCTATTATTATGCAACCTACGTGCAACAATGGCTCCCAACTTACAGGATTTGTCCCCTAACACGGCACTCCTAAGAATACTGAGGTCAGGGACACAGATATGACATGCTTCATCTTTACCATTTATGCACCTACCTATGAAGAGAGCAAAATAATGTATAGCAGGAAAGTGAATGCTCCCTATGGTAGCTTGTGTTATATCTCTACATTCCCCCACAGTTATGCCAGCAAGAAAATCTCTAAATTCAGATTTGCGGGGTTCACTAGCACTACCCCATTGTGGAAGTTTGCAGGCAGTGGTAAAATCCTCTAAGTCCATAGTATAAGATTTTTCATAGAGATCAAACAGGACAGTTGGAGAATTACGTGAAGATGAAAATGCAAACCTCCTCACAAAGGTACTGGTGAGATAGTGGTACTGGCGGCACTTATCTTCCTCGAAGCTCACAAGATCAGCGTTACGTAAATATGCGTTAAATTCTTCCTTACTTCCCGCTCGGTCCATAAAGTTTTCCGAAGGCCATTCACAAGGACGCACTCGAGCGTCTCTTGGTGGCTCTTTTTTTCATCAGCATCACGCATTGCAAGCCTGGGCCCTTGCTTCCTTGAAGAACCACCTTGGTACATTTTCCTAAGCATATTTCTTCCTCTGAAAAATTCTTAAATTTTTAGTAACCTCAAAATAAAAGTGAACAAAACTCAACAATATTGATAGCAACTACTCCTACAAGTGCCTATAGCCTATATCATGCATCAAAACTACTTGGAACCATATAAATTTGACATGCAAGCTCAAGAACAGGGTCACTTAAGCAACAAAAATATGCAATGAATAAAGCACTAGAACAAAAACTAATTGGACCAATGGAGGAGTCACATACACTACAAAAAAATACACTTCTGTGATGATATGTGTTTGTCATAGTAGGTCAGTTTTTTTGTCATGCATGTACATCCATGACAAATTTATGACAGAATCAAGATAGTCATACCTGTGCTGTCGTAGAAGTGTTCCTTGACATTACCAAAATTATCATCACGGAAGTGTCCACTTCCTTGACGATAAATCGCGCGTCACAGAAGTGCTTTCGTCAAGGGTGACCGACACGTGGCATCCACCGTAATGGAACGCCGTTAAGCTATCGGGTCGGGTTTTGGATCCGATAACCCGTTAACAGCCCCGACCAATGGGGATTTTCCATGTGTAAAATCATCATTGGCTAGAGGAAACACATGTCGGCTCATCGTCGGGACAGATGTCATCCACCCACTGGAGAGAAGGCGCCTATGATACGTCGACACGTGGCACGGCCCAACAAGTTTAAATGTGCCGGCCCAACTAAAGGCCGACAAGATTTTGCGGACCATAACGGGCCGGCCCAGCTAAAGGCCCACGAGATTTTGCGGACCATAATGGGCTGACCCAGCTAAAGGCCCACGAGATTTTGCGGGCCATAATGGGACGGCCTAGGTAAAGGCCCACAAGAATTTGTGTGCCATAATGGGCCGGCCTAGGTAAAGGCCCACAAGATTCTTGCGGGTCATAATGGGCCGGCCCAGCTAAAGGCCCATGAGATTTTGCCGACATTAATGGGCCGGCCCAGCTGTAGGCCCACAAGATTTTGAGGACCCTAGTAGGCCGGCCCATTAACTGGCTGCCATGTTTTGCGCCAAATGTCGGCCCATATTTGATCTGGTCCATTAATGGCCTGCCACGCTTCGGGCCTAATAGTGGCCCATATGAGATCCGGCTTGTTAAAAGCCTACCACGTTCTGGGCCAAATTACGGCCCAGATCAGGTCCGGCCCTTTAAGAGGCTTTGGGCTCAATTATGGCCCATATCAGATTTGGCCCGTCAATTGGACACTATGCTTTTGGGCCCACTTGCTAAAGGCCCACTTAGTAATTCGGCCTGATATTAGTTTTGGCCTGTTAAGGGCCCGTTTAACATTTTCGCCCTATATTAATTCCGGCCTGTTAAAAGCCTGTCATATAGTTGGGCCTAACTACGGCCCGATTTGCATCCGGCCTGCTCGCAGCCGATATCTGATTGGGCCAAACAAGGACCCATACAATTTTGGCATGTTAAAAGCCCATGATTTGATTCGCACAATCATGGGCCGGGGTTCATTTCGGGCTGCTGCGTAACTAGTAGGAATTAAGAAAAAACCTACTCTATACAATAAAGAAATTATGGCATAGTAACTAAGAATAAACATACACTACACAATAAAGTATTTAAGGTATATTACATCCACTGGGCATCAAAGTTCACCACCAGTGATCAGAAAGTGCAACGAAGAAGCAGATTACAAAAACTGGGCACCATTGCAGCGTAACAAAATAATACTGAACCGAGACCACTTCCAAGACAGTTTAAGAAAGGTTAGCCTTGCCGGGGGAACTGCTGCGCAAGCTGCTGAGCAAGGCTGTGAGACCGGCCTAGCATGTCGGTCATAGCTTCCAGGTGTAGCTGTTTAGCGATGAGGTTCTCATTGGTGTTCTCCGCAATCTTTTCTTAGAGATAGGACTTCAAGTCGAAGTTGAGTTGCAGAATGCCTTTCTGCTAGAACTTGGGACAAAAGAAGTCGAACTGATTCAGATAACGAATTATGTGAGCTTGTCTGACTGTTAGTCTCAAGTAACTTGAACACTGCATCAAGACAAGACTTTGGGGTTGTCTCGCTATCTTCAAGATGTTTTGCCTTCTTTGCTGCAACATATGTTGGGTTTGTCTCACAGCCTTCAGCAGACTTGTGCATGCCATCAGGCATATCACCATGAAACAAAGTAGAGAGATGACAGGTTTTGCACGTGTATAAACAAAGATGATAACTGTTCTGTCAATTCTATCCAATTTCAAATTAGAAAATAAAGAGTATGTTCAAAATATCAATAGCATGGCATTGTTCATAATGCGGGGAGCTTCACCACACTACTGGATTACCATGTCAACATAACAAGCATAGATGAAGGGCAAAGAAAATCATTGTATCTATTTTGGATAATGTGCATGGCATGTTATTCATATCATCAGCCACATCAGTAAGATAAAATAGGAGATGACAAGGTGCAAACGTGGGCTGCTTCACCACACACTGGATTATAGATCCACAAAAACAAGCATACATATAGGGAGTATTAAGTAATGTGCATGGTATGAATAAGGAATTTGGTTTTACAAGTAAAACTTAGAACTTATGGTTCTTATGAACATGCATTTTGGTAGAAACATCAAACTAAACAGCAGTAAACGATAGGGAGTATGAGCAAATTAAACAGCAATTGAGGATAAAGGCTTTAGAAGGACTGGCTTACATTAACAGTTAACATCGGCTTTATAATGCCCTTCTCCATGGCAAGGGAAGGATAACTCAAAAATTTCAGCACATAATCTTCTTCATAAGCATTGCCTATACTCTACATTTTGTAGAGAGTAATTATAGATATGACAATACTGGAAGGGATAGAGCATAATGAAGATAAGATGCAGATTGATGCTACATAATCAACTACCAATCCCTAGAAGTACAAGCATTACAGGACAAAATGTACTGACAAGAGCAATGGGCTACACTTCTGCACTGGCATTGTTTGTGTATTCTACTTGTTGGTAAGATTAAATATAGATCTGATCTTTTTTAGTAAATGGTGGGCGAGGGAGATAAGATGGAGAATGCTACAAAATGAACCAATCCCTCTTCCCATAATACAAGAGTGTTTTGAACACTGGTGTACTATACAAAACGTTCTTATATTATGGGACGGAGGGAGTAGCTGTTAATGTAAGTATAGTGATAGACCACGTTCAGTCCTTACAAGAGGACTATAGAGCTAAACCTCTTCAAAAGCATTGGGTTGATTCTAAATTTATGTAAGAGTCCATACGGATCTTATAATGTCCACCAAATGGACGATTACGAGGCTAACATGTGCAGTGATGCTACATAATCAAACAGCTATGAAAGTAAGTATGGTCATACAGGGCAAGAGGTACTCACAAGAGCAATGCAGTGTGCAGTATAGTTGTGAGATTCTATGGTCCCTTGAGAATGAATGTTCTTCTGCTAACAGTTTTCGTACAAGTGAGACATTAAGGCAAATGCAAAAATGTAGTCCAAATTGTGATGTGATATCATAGACAGTACCTTACGCTCCAGCCAAGACCAATGTGTAACAAGATTATTCTAGTCACCGTCGGATAAATGCTGCACTGGAGACTTCACAGAAATTTCGTTCAGAGGCTTGCCATCGAAGTGCGCTAGCCTCAGGTAGGAATGATACTTCATCAACGAGTGCTTGAAAAGCGCAACCAACCCTTGCTCGTCATCACAATCCAGTTTGCGCCTTGCCTATTTAAAAGAATGAAATCTTGTGTCTTCTGTCAGCAGAAACATATGCAGTAATGACCATGAATAACATTAGTACATTACTTATGCGTAAGTTGCGGAGGAAGATTGGAAATTGTTCTGTGTCTGCGGTATAATCTTTCCATGAAGGAAAGATGCGCACAGAGTTCCTGACAACAACATAAGCTTCGTCTTCTAAACTGGGAAGAAATGGAACAAGGGTCCTATTTGCTACAATTGGGTCTCTCTCAGGTTCAAAAAGGGATTTGGCAACTAGATTTGGTGTACTCTTTGCTGGAATGGGGGTTTTGCGTCATACATCTGGTGCTATGTCAACTGGCATAATCATACTGTTTGCTGCAGCTGGGGTCTGCTGAGTTGGGGCATCAGAAATGACCAGTGTAGTAGGGCTAGAGTCTGCTAGAGTTGGGGTATTTTGTGGGTCAGGTGATATTGCAACTACACCTAATGGGCTATTTGATTTATCAGGTGCACTACATTTTCCAAATACTTTGCGTGTGCTCCTCCACGATCAGCAATCGCCATCTTCCTTTTGAACGTCTGATACACAAGAAAAGCATTTGAATGGATAAATATGGTATGATGACAGATGGAATATGTACTGAAAATGGATAGGCAGGGCGTACTCACATACACGATGTGTAAACTAAGCTAATGGCAGTTCAACAAAGTAGAAGCAATGCAAAGCATCAGTTGCAAGATATGTGCGAGCAATGTAACCTTGGAAAGTTAGAGCAAGTACCTTGATGGGTGAATAAGATAGGGCATCTTCCTTTGACTCCTCCACAAGGGAGCTACATTGACTTAGGTCTCCCTCTAGCTCAGAATCACTGTTAGGATCATATTCTGAGCATGAATCTGTAGGTGGAGAGTGTTTGCATTGCATTGCATCCAGACTTGATTTCAGTCCCTTAATGCCAAGTTTGACAGCCATGGCATTGTTCTGCTTTATTCTTTTCATGCGCGCAAGCTCATAATCCTTATGATGCTGTTCAGAATCTGAGAATCATGAAAACATAAAAAGTAGTCAGATTATCTATGGAATGCATTGCGGTTTCAACTTAGAGAGTGTCTCCCTATAAACCCCTGCATATGCAAAGTTCACCTCCCCAACCGTGCTGACCAGACCACACACAGAGATACACACCTAATTTGGGAACATTTAGCTGATTAATAATATCAGATTCGTATTTGAACAACTAAGCTTGTTTAGCTTGATCGGTGGAGCAGTGTTATTATGACATGAAGCATGTATTCTGATCGTATAGTGATCATAAAAGGGGGAAACTCTAAGCATATATTTTTTTAGCAAAAGAGGGTTTCCCCTCTGATTTCTATTAAAGAAACCACCACGGAACCAACATGATCAATTAAACCCTAAGCATGATCAATTAAACCGTATTATGGTTGTGCCATGGCAGATTTGAAGCTGCCAACCGAAGAAATGATATTTAGCATCCATTGTCTGCTTCAAACTAACAGCTAAATTCTAAGAGCTGAAAATAAAGTAGAGTAACCAAGTTAAGATCTATTTTCTGGTTGATATCAAAAAGTTGAGGAGATATGAAGTACCACCTCTCTTGCGGCGCCGTGTAGGCATCAGGGGTGCGATGGCTGTCAGTGGCGTTGAAGCAGATCTGCGACGGCAGATGGGTGCATCGGGGGATAAGTCCCATTGCAGTGGAAGAGAAGGCCGTGTGAGTGGCCCCGGCAAAGAGGACGACGGCGCCGATGAAGCGAGAGGACACGATGCAAGGCTATTGGTCCGTCGCCGTGGATGAGAAATGTCCATCTCTATCAGTGGACGACACGGTCTTGGTAGGCGCTCCGGCATGGTGGAGGATGGTGGCGATGGATGTGGTGGAGGACGGCGGCGATGGATGGGGTGGCGGACGGAGCCTGATGTGGGAATGCGGTGTTCTAGCGTGGACGGTGTATGAATGGGAAAATGGAGGGAGAGGTATGGGGAACCATGTTCTTGGGACGCGCCAGTTACGAACTTATCCCCCATTTCAAATTTGGACGTCTCGTCGGTTGGGGATAGGACGATAATCTCGCATCTCCCAAATATTTGTCGGTAACTATTTCGAGCGAGGAGAGGGTGTTTTGCCGCCCAAGGTGTATGAATGGGGCAGACAGGTAGGGCGGTTGTGTCACGTCTGATGGAAGTTACACGTCTGCCCCTATTTAAAATATTAGCCTACATCTATTTCGGACGAGGAGAGGGTGTTTTGCCGCCCATCGTGTATGAATGGGGAATGGAGGGAGAAACAGAGGTCTTTCGGACGAGCTTGAATCTAATGAGTTTTGCCGCCCATGTTTGACGCCCACCGTGTCGGAATGGGATCAGAGGCGGTTGTGTCATGTCTAATTGAAGTTACTAACCTACCCCTATTTAGAGCAGTGGAAATCGGGCCGATGGATTGTCCGTGTAATGGGTATACAGTAATTTCCATCTCCCAAACACTTGGCTTCGGGAAGCCGATGTGGGAGTGGAAATTTTGCTGTTTGTTTAGAATTTTGGGACAATAAGCATCCACGTTTACCCTGGCAACTAAATTCGAATCCATTTTGTATTCCTATATGAATCTTTATAAATCATTTTATGTGTTTTTATATATCTTCAAAAGGACGACAAAGATGTATTCCACTGTCATATATGAATATGGTTACAAATGCCGATACTCAAATTCAGAAACTAGAATCCAGTTGTCGGTGTCAAAACCGGCGGATCTCGGGTAGGGGGTCCCGAACTGTGCGTCTAGGCCGGATGGTAACAGGAGGCAAGGGACACGAAGTTTTACCCAGGTTTGGGGCCTCTCGATGGAGGTAAAACCCTACGTCCTGCTTGATTAATATTGATGATATAGGTAGTACAAGAGTAGATCTACCACGAGATCGGAGAGGCTAAACCCTAGAAGCTAGCCTATGGTATGATTGTTGATGTGTATGTTGTCCTACGGACTAAAACCCTCCGGTTTATATAGACACCGGATAGGGTTAGGGTTACATAGAGTCGGTTACAATGGTAGGAGATCTGCATATCCGTATCGCCAAGCTTGCCTTCCACGCCAAGGAAAGTCCCCTCCGGACACGGGACGGAGTCTTCAATCTTGTATCTTCATAGTCCAACAGTCCGGCCAAAGGATATAGTCCGGCTGTCCGGACACCCCCTAATCCAGGACTCCCTCAGTAGCCCCCGAACCAGGCTTCAATGACAATGAGTCCGGCGCACAGATTGTCTTCGGCATTGCAAGGCGGGTTCTCCTCCAAATTCCGTGTACCTGTTGAATAAAGTCCGGTTTCTTGTACATGTTGCGCTCCTTGGCTTCTATGCCCAATAATGGCCGCTTCCCATGTGTCAAACGAATATGAAAAGCCTGAGTGTTTTTACATTCACACCCCTAGCCGCGTAAATGAGCTGCCCTATTTAAGGGGACGAGGATTTAGATCCAAACAACACCTTCTCCCCTTCACGAGTGTTCATCAGAGCGCATCCGACAAAGGTCCATTCCACCATGGCCAGTCGTCGCAACTCCTCCCCTCGCCCTTCCAGCCCTAAGCCTGGATATTGGGAGAGATGCTCCATCCCGCATAGCGAGCTAGTGACGCTCCAGACCAAGGGATTTCTACCCCTGGCCTATATGGTCCCGGTTCGAGCCGGTCTTGCCGTCTACAACGGCGGAGAGCAAGCAGAGAGTGCCCCTAATCCCTCCAAAGGAGAGCGGGTGTGCCTCGTCCCTTATTTAATAAGGGGGCTCGGATTTCCAATCCATCCATTTCTCCGGGGCTGCTGGAGTTCTACAGCCTCCAGCTACATAATCTCATGCCTGCCTCTGTATTGCATATCGCGGGCTTTGTAGCCCTCTGCGAGCTGTTCTTGGGTGTTGAGGCCCATTTCGGACCGTGGAAGGAGCTATTCTGCCTCGTGCCCCGTTCCGAGAAGGGGTCAATGTATCAAGTGGGCGGAGCCGAAGTGTGGCGCATCGTCGGGACCGGATATCTGTCCGGAACCCCAAAGAAGGCGTCCGAAGACTGACCCTCAGAATGGTTTTATATAGAAGACGTCCCGCTGCCAGATCCTGTCCGGATTGGCCTCCCTGAATTCAGTAGTGCTCCCTTAAAGAAGCACCTAAGCTGGCGCCCGCGGAGCCCTCAGTGGGAAAGTGACAGGGACATCATTTACCTAATGGGCCGAATAATATTGTTAGCCCATTCCGGACTAACCATGATCGGGGTTATGGCCGAATGCATTATGCGGGGGGTGCAGCCGCTTCAATATAGAAGGCACCCCATATGGGACTTCAACAGGGAGGATGATGCCACCCGCTACGGCCGTAAGGGGACGGATTCAGCTGCCGCTCTACTAAAGATCTTGTCCACTTTGTATAAGGGAGAAGAGGAGGAATTTCTCCGCGTCAACCCACAGGGTGGATTCTCTGTGCACAATCCCCCAAGCTGGGCAAGCGGTCGCATTTACTTGCCCATCCGTTTTGCATTCCCATTGTTAAATATTCAGTCTGACAACTTCAACACAGGAACTGCGCCGGGCTGTTAAGGAAATAAGAAGCCCTCCTCCACAACCCGAGGACCCAGGACGGTCCCTCGACCCGGCCTCTCAAGAGGATCCGGACATATCTGTGGAGCTGATTGATGGATTGTTCCATCAATTGAGCAAGGACAACGCCTTGGTGGCCATTACGGCCGACTACCCAGGGCTAATCCTGACCCCCCAGGTAACTGAGATCGAAGTCCCAGTACCCCGAATAGGTGTCCGCCCACTCATGTTTTCAGTTTCCTGATTACAACCGAACTTTGCAGGGGAGGTTTTTAAGGCGGAAGGCCGAACCTGCGGCGACAAGCCAACGAGGGGCCGTAGGGCCCTGCGGGTAGAGAAGAAGTGCAGTCCAGACCGAGGCGTTAGCGCAAAGGTATGGCGTGCCCCCTTATCCCAGGTGTTATACCTTTGAGGCACATCGACACTCGCGCTCTCTTCCGGACAAAGAGACCTCGCCGGACTATATCCGGAGAGGCTGCCAATCGCGCCTCCACCAGCCAGGCTCCAAAGCCTAGTCCGGAGGCGGAGGCGAATGCAAGGCGCGCGCTAGACGCTCCTCCGACGGAGGATGTGGACGGGTTGTCTGCCACCAACTCTGAGGTGGAGAGTGCCATGAACCACAGGCGTCACCGGACAATTCTTCACGACGCTTGTTTCTCCCAAGGGGCGTTAGATGCCTTCAACTCGGGAGATGCGTACCTCCGTGCCGCTCAAAATGGTCTAGCCAGAGCCACGGAGCAGTATGTAAAAGACATACGGGTAAGAAAATTCTGGTAATTATATATATATACCAGTAGCCCCCAAGACTAGAAACAGTTAGAATAACTGATTTAAGGATCATTTGTTATGCAGGTTCTTACAGAAAAGAATTCCCTACTGTCCAAGGAGCTGGAAGAGTGCAAAGCCCAACTTGAGGCCGCACTAGCCGCGGCAGGGGAGCCCAAGAAGACACCCTCTGGTAATATACACTTCGAAAGATAAGTATTTTGCGAAGCACGTCATGGGTGTGAATCTGACAAATGAAATTGCAGATGGCGCCGGATTGAATTCGGAAAGGCAACACCTCCTACGCCAGCTAAAGGCTGGTGAGAAGGTGCTGACAAAGGTGAGGCGGGAGAAGAACGATCTCCAAGATGCCAACATCAAGCTGGGCGTCAAGCTGAAAGATGTTCGTGCCTAGCTGTCAGACTCCATGAAGGAGAATCAGCGGCTTCGGCGCGGCATATTTAGTAAGTGCTTGAACGAACCTTTGAAAGAAAGTTCGGTGGGGAAGTCGACTAACAGAGCAATGTCTGTAGGTGTGTTAACAGGTCATCCTGCAGAGGAGATGCCTGGTTCTACGGGTGATCTTCTTCCCGAGCTCTCGCAACTGCTTGATCGAGTTCGGCAGGCGATGCAAGGCGTCACCCAGGCGCTGTGGCCATCCGTCTCCATGCTCGAAGGTCTTGGAGATCTTGTGGAGAAGCTAAAGGGAGCACGGTGGCGCTTCCGATTGTGGAAGATATCAGCCTGCCGTCAAGGCGCTAGGGAGGCCTGGGCCATGGTGAAGACACGGTACGCAAAGGCTGACCCCAACCACATGGCCGAGGTCGGTCCTGTAGGGCCCGATGGGAAGGAGATCCCTGTAAGCTTAGTATACGGCCAAGTAGAGTTGGCCGCAAAGTATTCCCAACAGGACTATAAATTAGACATCCTGTTAGATGGTATTGAAGAGGAATAAAATCAGTCAGAATGACTATGTAATTTAATTGACATTTATAATGCCTTCTAGCCGGATTGTAGATCATTTGTCATGGCCGACCTTTTCGCTTCAGCCTTGGGACCTGACAGTCTGGAGTGTGTCCGAATTCCCATGCGGTTACATAGGAACCGGGGAATGCATGGAGACCAGGCGTAGGGGTCATTAGGGCTTGAACAGACAAGTGCCCGACTAGTTATGTTATATTACATGGTTAGTAAGAAACATCTTCCAGGGAGAATAGTTCCGTTAGGGGTTCCTTTCCCTGGGAGGCATGCCCTAAGGTGCATGTCCATGCTGCGAAATGAAACGGAGGAAAAACATTTG
The DNA here is from genome assembly GCA_034509565.1 of Triticum monococcum. Classification (NCBI taxonomy): domain Eukaryota; kingdom Viridiplantae; phylum Streptophyta; class Magnoliopsida; order Poales; family Poaceae; genus Triticum; species Triticum monococcum. The sequence goes on from CM067847.1 coordinate 708,698,645, forward strand.
GGGGCGTATAGATAAAAATAAAACGATCATCTTTAGTTCACCAACTGAATATTCCCTTAAGAACACTAGCTTTCGGCTTCACCCAGTCTGAGGTACACGTCCGGCTGACCCGGCAGCAAAATCACAGAGGTGCTCCCTTTACCACCTAGCCGAACAATTGGGAATGTAGGGGTAAGCACAGGAGCTAGGCAACCCAGCTTGGCCAAAACTTAAGTCATATCGATGCATATAATGGTGAATAAAAGGTACATGCGGAAGTGTGACACATGTGTTGGGTGTGAAACCCGTATGAATAAGCTTCTGCTTAAAGAAGCCCCCATGTTTAGTGAGCGCGGATAGCGTGTCACTTTATGACCCTTAGAGGCTATAAGAGAGAGAGAGAGAAGAGAAGAGAAATGTAAGACAGAAAATATATAAAAAAATGGACAGAGGAAGGAGACGAACACAGACTCCGGTGCTAGGCATAGAATCTTCGGAGACGGGCTGCGTTCCGTGGGTTTGGCTCGAGTCGATTATCCGATGCATCCCGTAGGCGGTATGCTCCACCAGTCAGGACTTGGTCAATTATGAAGGGACCTTCCCACTTGGGCTTGAGTTTGTCCTTTTTCTTGTCCGGTAGTCGTAGAACTAATTCGCCAAAGTTGTAATTTTTGGCCCGTACTTCTCTGCTTTGGTATCTTCGAGCCTGCTGTTGATAGAATGCGGAATGGGCTTTTGCCACGTCACGCTCCTCCTCCAATGCGTCTAAGCTGTCCTGCCGATCGAGCTCGGCTTCTCTTTCTTCATACATGGGCACTCGAGGTGAGTCATGAATTATGTCGCAAGGCAAAACTGCCTCTGCGTCGTACACCATAAAGAATGGTGTGTATCCGGTGGTGCGATTCGGCGTGGTCCACAGCCCCCAGAGTACGGAGTCGAGCTCCTCTACCCAGTGCGTGTTAGATTCCTTGAGGGACCGCTGCCACTCATGATAAGACCATTTGCACGTTCGACCTGGCCGTTAGTTTGTGGGTGATAGACGGAAGCATAATCAAGCTTGATGCCCATGTTTTTGCACCAGAGTTTTACCTCGTCGGCCATGAAGTTCGTGCCATTATCAGTGATGATGCTATGGGGGACGCCGTAATGGTGTACAACCCCGGATATAAAGTCTATCACCGGTCCGGATTCGGCCGTCTTAACAGGCTTGGCTTCTATCCATTTGGTGGACTTATCCACCATGACCAGTAAGTATTTTTGCTTGTGGGTTCCGCCTTTAAGGGGTCCAACCATGTCAAGCCCCCAGACCGCGAAGGGCCAAGTAATGGGGATAGTTTGGAGAGCGGTGGGTGGCATATGGCTTTGGTTTGCAAAGAGCTGGCAACTGGTGCATCGTTGGACTAAGTCCTGAGCGTCTGCCCGGGCCGTCGGCCAATAAAAGCCTGTACGGAAGGCCTTGCTTACAAGGGACCCGGCTGCAGCATGATGACCGCCGAGTCCAGCATAAATTTCAGCCAGGAGGTTCCGCCCCTCCTCTTCGGAGATGCACCTTGGAAGGACTCCGGTAGTGCTTTTCTTATAAAGCTCTCCCTCGTGGACTCTGTAGGCTTTGGATCGCCACACTATGCAGCGTGCCTCATTTTGGTCCTCGGGGAGTTCCTGCCTAGTAAGGTAGGCGAGGAATGGTTCTGTCCATGGGGCGATGACGGCCATTATTACGTGGGTTGAAGGTGTTATTTCAGTGGCAGAGCCTCCGATTGTGTCAGAATGTTTGGTGTCGGGCAATGCGGTTGGGTTCGGGCTGTTATTGTTCGGCTCCCCTTCCCATACTACGGACGGCTTGAACAGCCTTTCCAAGAAGATGTTGGGGGGGGGACTACATCGCATTTTGCGCTGATGCGTGCCGGGACATCTGTCGCCTGATTATTTTCCCGAGCTATATGGTGAAATTCAAGCCCCTCGAACCGAGCTGACATTTTTAGGACGGTGTTGCGCTAAGCTGCCATTTTTGGATCCTTGGCATCGAAGTCTCCATTTATTTGGGATATTGCGAGGTTCGAGTCCCCGCGCACCTCTAGGCGTTGGATGCCCATGGATACTGCCATCCGGAGACCATGTAAAAGGGCCTCATATTCGGCTTCATTGTTGGAGTCCGTGTACATAATCTGTAGTACGTATCAAACTGTGTCTCCTGTGGGGGACGTCAAAACGATGCTAGCCCCCAGTCCGGCCAACATCTTGGAGCCGTCAAAATGCATGATCCAATTTGAATATGTGTCGTACTCTTTAGGGTGTTCGGCCTCCGTCCATTCTGCGACGAAGTCGGCCAAGACTTCCGACTTGATGGCTCGTCGTGGCTTATAAGTTATGTCAAACGGGGGGAGCTCAATGGCCCATTTTGCAATCCGACCCGTTGTGTCACGGTTGTTTATAATATCGTTAAGTGGTACTTCCGAGGCTACTGTTATTGAAAACTCTTGAAAGTAGTGTCGTAGCTTCCGGATGCCATGAATACCGCGTACGCAATCTTTTGATAATGCGGGTACCGTGATTTGCAGGGAGGGAGGACAGTGGACACATAATAGACCGGCTTTTGAAGGGGGAATTTGTGTCCGTCCGCTTCTCGTTCGACGACGAGCACTGCGCTTACAACCTGATGTGTTGCTGCAATGTATAATAGTATTGGTTCGCCAATGTTTGGCGCGGCCAGGACTGGGTTTGTTGCCAGTATGGCTTTTATTTCGTCGAGTCCGGCCGTGGCTACATCCATCCATTTGAAGTGTTCGGTGCGCCGAAGGGGGCGGTAAAGGGGTAGGGCATTTTCTCCTAAGCGGGAGATAAAGCGGCTTAGAGCTGCCATGCATCCGGTTAAATTTTGTATTTGTTTGAGGTCCTTTGGGATATCCAGTTGTGATAGAGCTGGGATCTTGGCTGGATTTGCTTCAATTCCTCTACCGGATACAATGAATCCCATGAGCTTTCTGGCTGGAACACCGAAAACGCAATTTTCTGGGTTGAGCTTGATGCCGTATGTTCGGAGGTTATCAAATGTGAGCCTCAAGTTGTCTACTAGAGATTCAACATGCCTTGTTTTGACAACCACATCATCTACATATGCCTCCACTATTTTGCCGATCTGGCTTGCCAGACATGTCTGAATCATGCGCTGATATGTTGCGCCGGCGTTTTTGAGCCCAAAGGGCATCGTGTTGAAGCAGAATGACTCGTATGGTGTGATAAATGTCGTTGCGGCTTGGTCTGTTCTGCCATCTTGATTTGATGGTAGCCAGAATATGCGTCGAGGAAACACAACGAATCGTGTCCTGCGGTAGCGTCGATAATTTGATCGATGCGGGGGAGGGGGAAGGGATCCTTTGGGCAAGCCTTGTTAAGGTCTTTAAAATCAACACACAGGCGCCAGGATTTGTCCTTCTTTGGTACCATCACCAGGTTTGCTAGCCAGTCCAGATGGTTTATATCTCTGATGAATCCGGCCTCCAATAGCTTTGCTAGCTCCTCTCCCATGGCATGTCTCTTAGGTTCGGAAAAACGTCGAAGAGCCTGTTTGACAAGTTTGAATCCTATTTGGATATTTAAGCTGTGCTCGGCTAGCCTACGTGGGATTCCTGGCATGTCCGAAGGGTGCCAGGCGAAAATGTCCCAGTTCTCTCGTAGGAACTCTCGCAATACGGCGTCGACATTAGGGTTTAACTGTGCCCCGATGGAAGCTGTTTTATTGGGGTCCGTTCGATGGACTTGGAATTTGACTATTTCGTCCACTGGTTTAAAGGAGGTGGACTTCGATCTTTTGTCGAGTACCACATCGTCCCTATTCACCGTAGAGCGCAGCGCGGTTAGCTCCTCAGCCGCTAGGGCTTCGGATAGTGCCTCGAGGGCCAGTGCGGCCGTCTTGTTTTCGGCGCGGAGTGCTTTGTCCGGATCACTAGCGAGAGTGATGATCCCGTTAGGCCCGGGCATCTTGAGCTTCATGTACCCGTGATGGGGTATTGCTTGGAAGATTGTAAACGCTTCCCACCCTAGCAGAGCGTGATAACCGCTGCTGAACGGAGCCACCTGGAACGTGACCTCTTCGGACCTTTAATTATCCAGTGTGCCGAACACCACATCTAGTGTGATTTTTCCTGTACAACACCCTTCCCGACTGGGGATTATTCCTCTAAAGGTTGTGCTGCTTCGCTCAATGCAGTTCCAGTCTATTTCCATTTTTTGAAGGGTCTCCTCATAAATGAGGTTCAATCCGCTGCCGCCGTCCATGAGTACCTTGGTAAGACGAAAGTCGTCCACTATTGGACTGAGGACCAATGCGGCTGGTGCTCGGGCTGTTCGGAATTTAGGTTCATCACTGCTGTTAAAGGTAATAGCCGTGTCACTCCATGGGTTTATTATTGCTACTTGGTAGACTTTGGCAAGGCTGCGGAGTGTCCTTTTTCGCATATTATTTGAAGCGGAAGTCTCGAAGACTGTTAATACCGTATTGGTGTCTCTGGGGTGGCTTTCTATGGCCTCCGGAATTAGGAGATTTTCGCCAATTTTGGCCACCTGCCGGAGTATCCAACATGCTCTGAGGCTGTGAGTTGGTGTGGCATCCTTTGTACTGTGAATTTTACAGGGTCCATTAAGCCATCCTTCCAGTATTGTTCCATGCCCTATAGAGGGTTTTTGCTTTTTAGTGCTTGACCCGGGTGACTGGTGATGATGCACCCTTTTATTTCGGACTGGGTCTGTATTTAGGGCCGGATTGTCCCAAAATTTTATTTTGGTTTTCCAGGCGCTTTCCATCGCACAGTACTTTCGTACAATGGACGCCAAGTCAGCGAAGCGTGTAATATCACGGCGACTTATGGCGTTGAGTACTCCCTTGTCCGTGCAATTATTGCAGAAGATTGAGATTGCGTCTTCCTCATGGAAGTCCCTTAGCCTGTTCTTAACCAAGAGGAATCTGGCCCAGTAATGATGTACTGTTTCATCTGGTTCTTGCCTAATTTTAGATACATCGCTTATGTTGGGGTGGGTGGCTGGAATTAAATCCGAAGCCTCACCCCATCTAAGGCTCAGAGGCCGAGGAATTTCCGAACTCGAAAATTTGGATTCCTGGATGTTGTCTAATGAATCCAGCCCGGCGCCTGACTCTAAGTTCGGGTCTTGAGTGATATCCTCCCCTTCGCGGGTATCCGGCTTGGATGGATCGGGAATCCGGACGTAGCGAGTCCTTAAGATAGATGAAGGGTCGCCGCACTGTCCCTCTACTACGGCAACGTGATGGGTGACTTGGGGAGAGTTAATCTCTCTCAGACCGGTTTTAGACCCAATCTGGTCGTAATCCGTAGCGACTCCCAGGGCGACGAAGCGATCCAAGAGCTCGTTTATGGAGGAAAGCTCCATTGGATCTAACTTCTCAGCGAGTTCCGAGCTAACATGAAGATTGTTTTTGATGGCTCGAGAGGTCATCGTCGGCGCAGAAGCCAAACAGGCGGTCATAAGAAAACCACCTAGCTGGAGGGTTTGGCCGACAGCCAAAGCTCCCTTAGCAACAGTGTCGTCTTTAAAGACGGGGTGAGGTATCCTTCCTGATGGCGACGACACAGAGGAACTCTCAATGAAAGCACCAATGTCGGTGTCAAAACCGGTGGATCTCGGGTAGGGGGTCCGAACTGTGCGTCTAGGCCGGATGGTAACAGGAGGCAAGGGACACGAAGTTTTACCCAGGTTCGGGCCCTCTCGATGGAGGTAAAACCCTACGTCCTGCTTGATTAATATTGATGATATAGGTAGTACAAGAGTAGATCTACCATGAGATCGGAGAGGCTAAACCCTAGAAGCTAGCCTATGGTATGATTGTTGATGTGTATGTTGTCCTATGGACTAAAACCCTCCGGTTTATATAGACACCGGATAGGGTTAGGGTTACATAGAGTCGGTTAAAATGGTAGGAGATCTACATATCCGTATCGCCAAGCTTGCCTTCCACGCCAAGGAAAGTCCCTTCCGGACACGGGACGGAGTCTTCAATCTTGTATCTTCATAGTCCAACAGTCCGGCCAAAGGATATAGTCCGGTTGTCCGGACACCCCCTAATCCAGGACTCCCTCACCAGTTTAAGGTGAATTCGAATATTTGGAACACTTCATGTCCAACTCAAATGTCACACGCAGCATAATGTGTACTCCCATTTAGATATGTACACAAGCGATGTATCAAGATTCAAATACCGAGTTAATCAACCAAGAATGTATGGAACTAACAGACATATAAACACTTATAGAGTATATGGATCAATAATATCAACTAACATACACAAGCCAGGCCGCTTTACTTTTTTTGGCTACAACAACATCCTTTTTTTAGCCAGCATCTTAGCCCTTTCCGATGCGTGCCACTTATGGTCCATCTATACTACTATTGCTGAATGCACATTCAGCCCGATTGGCATATTTGTAGGTCTGGCACAGCAATCCAAATGAAATGTCCCTGAGTCTTATCAATTAATACAGACTTGTGCTCAAATAAAATTACAAACAAAAAAACAAAAAAACAATTATTACATGATCTCTAAAACAAATGGTTTGATTGATTACATGAACAGACAACACAAAGGTTATTCAACTATGGAAAGAACATTTCACCTATGATTTACCAAGTAGGAATTTAATTTCCTTTTTTCCTTCAGGACCTTAACAATCTGGTCAGTCTCAGCTTGCTTCGTTTTGAAATCCACCAAATATTTAATGGTTATCTTGAGTACTGCTTGTGATTGTGCTGTTTGCTTCCTCAAATGTCAACTTCATCTCTAAGTGCAGAAGCAGAATCTCTTTCTACCACTAGTTCAGCCTCTAGAGCATCAGCAGTTGGCAATTCATAATGCACAATTGGGCCGGTGCCACTGCTGTGGGATGATGCAACGTCCATGGGGACCTCGCTCGTTGATCTTGGGCTAACCTGTTTTGCCATTAAAGTTCCGATTGGATTCAGAAAAGTTGAAGTTAGCAAAACATCTCAACTGGGAGTTATAACAGCAAACCAGTTAAACAAACAAGGAATTAAAGAGTTTCAATTGGATGCTGAAAAGTAGTTATTAACATCATTGTAACCCGCTGTTGCAGCAGCAAATTGGTTAAACAAACAAGTAGATATTTAAGTTAAGGCAAATAGGTAATTCTTAACAGTAAGTATCAAACACATAGATAGGCGCAGTCTACAATATGATTAACAGGCTCTGCCATTATGTAATTAGTAGCAAACTAAATTAAGCCAAGCAACGTAATTGAACAATTTTGCAATAAGTGGCTAACTAAAATTCCGAGAAGCAGGTAACTGAACTTATGCTAGTTCTTTGTACAGGCACACTGCAACTTCTTTTTTGCTTACAAGGTTGTACGAAGGAGTCCATGGCATCAATTGCTTGGATACGCAGTCCCAATACTTCTTTCTTCGCACACTGCATGGGTAAGTCGAATGGTTAATCTGGTAAGATGGTGTGTCCTTGATATGTTATATGAGGACGTGCAGGCAGACTAGTTGTAGCCAAACACATCACACTGGCTTTTACTGTATATTTCATGCGATTACTTTTGGCATATCGAGATCTAAGCAATCTACAATAGGATGAAAAAGACTGGCATCCTTCACATTATTGGCGAACTCAGTTCATAGAAACAAGCAATTCAACCATTCCGTGGGTAAATCAAAAGCACCACTAGAATATTTTTCAGTATCCAATCATACACGCAAAAAGGGGCGACGCCACCATAGGGGCTGGTATGGGCGGCCGCCTCAGGTGGCTGGAAAGTGTGCACCTAGTTTGAGTCGTCCAGGTTGGCCCACGCTAGTTTTGTTCGTCCCAACGCATGAGTAGGCAATGTAAAAAATGAAGAAAAATGTTTCAATTTGGATGGGCCAATAACATAAGTGCAAGGTAGGCCTTATAGCAGGCTCGCGGCCCAAACAAGCGCCTCCCATATCGATTGACACTGGGAAAATCCCAATTCATTCGCTCCAGCCTCCAATCTGGTTCGCTCCTAACCTAGCCGCCGCTGGACAGACCGACATAGCACTTCCTCGCTCCCTCGTTTGAGGGCGGTCGCCGGGCTTCAAGCGAACGGAAGGACAAGAAGATGAAGGTCCAACCCTGGGTGTAGCTTGTGTGGGAGGCAGCGGCGGCAGCACGGGCATGGCATCGAGCTTGCGCAAACGGACAGTCGCATCTTGCAAGAGTAGCATGCACAACGAGCAGGTACATCACATCCCTGGTTATATCTAATTCAATTCTTCAATTTCTGGCCAATAGTTAAACCTGACGGTGTTGTAAAACTGCTTGTATGTAAGGAATCTATGAGAAAATGAAACCAATTTCTACTTTTTTTATAACTCCCCCAATCAATACTGAACTGACTGAATCTGATGTATCTAATCAAGTTTCCGGTGCAAACATACAAGCTCATGTTGTTCTTGAGCCTGAAGTGTCTAATGAACAAACTGCTAATGAAGGATTTGATGCAAACATTTTACGTGCTCCTGGTGATGAACATATAGTGTCTAATGAGGGATCTAATGCAAGCATTTTGCAAGCTCATTGAAGGATTTAGTGTCTAATGATGATCTACTATGTTGAGAGAGACAGAGATTTATAGGCATTGATGACAAGCAAATTATAGTGCATTTTCATAGCTTGAGGAAACGTCGAGGCCATCTACCAGAAAGTCCCCGTATCATGACAGCATAGCATAAATACTTTTCTAATCTGTTTTTTGAAACTATTGGCATACTTGTGCAGGATAGATATATTGATGTGCAGTTTGCGCACTGGTTATACGTGCAATTACACTTTGATATTTTCAGCTAGAGAACAAATAATTCAAGCAGGTACAAACCATGTTTGTAGTACTTGTACACCATGTTGCATTTTGTGTTTTTTGGTGCTTGCATCATTTAGTGTTTATAATCTGAACTACTTAGGATCATTAGCTGGTTTTCAAAGTTCATGTAGCTTCACATTTCTCAAGTTATGTTGATTTCCGGAGTGCAAGTGCCTTCATATTTTTTAAGTTAAATGTTCGCCCCTGGTAACTTGAATTCGTGGATCAACCACTGCACACAAATCATACACGAATGCCAGTATGAATTAAATGAAATGCAGGGACTTACGTTAGCTCGTTGTACAGGCTCACTGCAGCTTTGCTTGCGCTTGGGATGTTCCATGTACAAGTCGATGTTACCACTTGCTTGGATATGCAGGCCTTGTGCTCCTTGCATCCCCCTCTACATTTTTGACACGGCGAATGGTTGATCAAATAAGAGGAATCGACCTTGATGTTGTACCGGAGGACAAATACTTACAAGGTTATACGGGTGGGCAGGATGTGTACCAGATCCCGTAGCGCCATCATGCTTCGCTAAAATATGGATTTGCTTGTTTCAGATGATATGTCCAGAAGAAATAAGAGTTAAGGTCAGAGTTGCATAGGCGTGTAAGCTAAGAGAGCAGTGAAAGGATATCCAAACATCGTCGGAACAGTGCACAAGGGAGTGATGTGTGGATACCTAGTTCAGGCCGGCGTTTGGGCATGCTCGCCTAGCAAGAGTGCGGGTCACTTCAGAGCCGTTGAGGGTGATGTGCTGGCGTTGGCTGGCCCCGCATGGATGCAGATCTTGAGTGGCAGCAGAGCACTACGATGCGGTGGATGAGACCATTGGTGAAGCCCCAATGGCCTCGGGGGGCGGAGGTGCGACGATGTGCTCGGTGAAGTAGCCCCGGTGAGCTGGGAGACGGCGTCGGCAAAGCGCACCTGATGCGGTGGAACTCGGTGTCTGTGAGGCACGTCGGTTGCGGCGGCCGATGTTGTCGGCGGACCACCCCGTGCAGTGGACGAGGGCGTAGATGAGGTAGCTCCGGTGTGGTGGTGAAGCGCGACCGTTGTCTTCGTCGTTAGCGTCCGGCACAGAGCTGGGGAACGGTGGGGAAAGAGACGAGATGAGGGGCGATTCGAGGGTTGGCGGCAAATTAGGGATTTGAGCAATCTGGGCGCGGAAGGGGATGGTGGAGAAGAGAGATTTTGCAGGGATGGAATTGGGGCCGCTAGATATTTCAATCCGAAACATGGAAGCGCGAACTTATATTGTCGTCGTCCTTTTTTGGGGGGGAGGGGGTGGGTGGCTGGGTGCTACGCGTCCATCCGACACACGCGACCACCCCGACAGGACTATGCTTCGGTGCCTTTGTGTCCATGTCATATGTGCCCAACAGGTGGCTGGCCCACATGTTAGTGACCCCCAAAGGCAGTTGCCATTAAGGCACCGATGCAGCGTCCACCCCGACACGACCCTGGTTTGCCTGGTGCGCCTACATTTGAGAATGCAAACGAATTTATATGTATTACCATGCCCGTGTTTTCCTTGCAATAATTAGTCATTCGAAACGAGATACTCCATCTGTTCACTTTTGTAAGTCGTTTCAGACAACTTAAAATGAATTGTTTTGCACATTGTCTGAAATGTCTTCAAGGTCTTATAAAAGTGAACAGAGGGAGTACTATAAATTAATTAATGAGGAGTTATTTGAAAAAAATCGAAACGGTACCCACGCTAACGTGGATTAGAGTGTGTGTCACATAATTAGTTATTTGAATTAGAGTGTGTGTAACATAGTTAGCTATTTGAATTAGAGTGTGTGTCACGTAGCGATCAACAATTCTAACGTGGATTTCGCATTTCACTATATCCACGCTACTTTTTTAATACAAATTCACATGTATATGATGAACACCATGGTAGTGAGAAAACTTTTGGATGGATTCAAACATATGACCTACAAAATAGCACAACAAATTGAGTCAATGTCAACTTTTCGAAACTTAGTATGGCACAAATTCGAAATAATTACCCATACGCTTGGTCCTCGGTTCAAATCTTACAATGTACACCGAATTGAAACATCAATATTAAGTCTCGTACTATGTACATTCAAATGTTGTTTTTAGCCCCCCCCCCCCCCCCCGCACAAATGCTACATACTTCCTGTATCAGTCAATCTTCCTCTCCTAAGAACCTTAGGAAGCTATCGGTTTCCAACACACGTTCATTCTTTCTCTCCATGTTTCGATCTCTAGGTCTCTCAACTACATAAGCCCTTTTTCCACTCTGTTACCAAATGTATTTACCTCAGACACCCGCCATTGCACCCTATGCCGAGCTCTCTCTCTCCCCCCTCTCCCTCTCACCATCTCGCGCTAAATACATGCATTGCCTATCTAGCCCCCCAACCTCTCGTGCATGCGCACGCATGCACGTTGTATATCTAGGTCACTCCCTCGAGACTGTCTCACTCTTTCTTTCGCACGGCGGGCCACACTCGCTCAATCTCTCTCTCTTTATCCGAGTCTCGTTTAACCTCGTTTTCTTTCACACACAAATGATATATCTCCCTGTTCAGGCCTCGATCGACACACTCTATACTCTCTCACGCAGATTGTCTATCTAGGTCAGTCCATCCAAGCCGGCACCACTCTTTCGACATCATGGTGGGCCACACTCACTCAATCTCTCTCTCTCTCTATCTCTCTCTCTGTATGTCTCGATTGACCTCGCCCTTTCTCAGACAAAAACGATATATCACCATGTTTGAGCCCAGTTCAACCTATTCACATTGTATACTCTCTCACGCACATCGTCTATCTAGGTCACTCTCTCCAACCCATCTCACTCTTTCGATCGCAAGGCGACCCTATGTGATCGGTTGACCTTGCATCCTCCCACGCACAAAATATGTCTACACGTCTGTGACTGGATCATCTCTCAAGCTCTATATTACAGCCCTCACCGTTGCCAAAAAGCTCAATCGGACAATATCTCTCCAGAGCATATATACTTGTTCAATGAATGTCGGACCACACTCACTTTGTCTCTCTATCTATATGTCTCTCGATTGACCTCGCTTTCTCACACCGTATCTTCCACGCGTTGAAGCTACTACCTCTCCATCCCTCGCAAAGCCGGAGCTATTTACATTGCGAGGGGCACTCCAGCCTTGGATTAATTTGTGTAGGCATTTATTCCGGTCGGTTTAGATTATATTTTCATAGAATTCGGCCCACAACTACTCCAATCACCATAGCGGGTAATTAAGCTACGAGGAGCACCTAATATGAGCACCGAGGAGCCGTTGGATCGAAGATGCAGCGGCACACACGAGGCCTGAATGTTTTATTTGCAAAAAAACCTTTGGAGAGTTTGGAAATTGTGCATAATTACAAAGACTACTCCCAAGCCATTGGATCTCACTTCCAACGGTGTAAAAACTTGTATCACCATAGTATCTAAGCTGCGGGGTGGATGTGATATTCTATGCCGCTGTCATTTTTGTTCGTAAACTTGCAAAAAAACGTGTAACTCGTGCCGTTACTTGTCTAACCACGCAAAGTGTTTGTTCAAAAAAACCATCCTACACTAAAATATCGGAACAACACACGGGGGTCCCACTTGTCATTAATCAAATTTGGACCTAAAACTAACAAATCTGAAAGACGAGATTCGAACTGGCAACCTGGACTACAAAGCGTAAGTCGATAGCCTAAAAACGAACTGTTGTTGGCTTTGTCCCATAACTTGATTTTATACAGTACTTGCGTTGAGTAGAGTAGAGGGAGTGCCTCGTCAACACGTGCATGACCGTTATCTCACTTACTGGTGGGTCCCAGGTCTGCGATCTCAATCTCTCTTCTCTCCATCGTCTAACCTTTGCACGGTCACACACGAAGAGCGGTGCTAGCTTGCCGTGGTGTTATTACAACTAAAAAATCTTGGAAAATAGAAGAATCACCTAGAACAAGAGACGTTGTGGCTGGTCAAGACGGAGCTAACCACATCTATCCTCCGTGCCACGTTTGCATGATGAAGCTGTGTGGCTAGTGGGCTGTTTTCAACCGACTAGCTGGGTCCCGAGGTCAAACCATAGGTACTACGTCTAATACAGTATATTTTTACACGCACATTTTTCCTCTGTGCCGAGACGTGGCACACCCTACCGCGCGGTTTCGGGGTCCTCCCTGGTGGTGCATGCATATATTCTTCCTGACGTGGGACGCCCTACCGCGTGTTTTCTAGGTCCTCCTCGGTCGTAGCGCCGAAGCAAGTAAATGAGTCATCAAATGACAAAATACCACCTTTCCCGCCGGGTACATCAGTGAAGCACGGTGGCTAGCTAGTTGGGCTAGTTCGACCGGTTAGCTAGGCCGCCGCCACATTTGTTTTTTCACCCCTTTTTTATCTACTTGCCGGCAGGTAAATTTAAATATCCACCGCGGGGTTGCTCTGGTGTTTAGGTGCGGCGGGATTTTTAATTTTTTGACTCACGGGAGCAGGCGCGGCAGGATTTTTAAGTTTTTGATTGACGGGAGCTGGCGCGGCAGCAATTAGTCACGATGACTCCGCCTGTACCCACTGCTCCCTGATGTGAGAAGTCGTCGACTGGTGTTTTACCATGGTGAAAACCAAAACATTCCCCACTCCCTCCGCCTTCCCGTAGATTGCATTGACTTTCAGCCGTTTCGCCCCCTTTGCTTCCTCTCCCCATTGCTTCTACCTGGTGCCATGGCGGCGCAGCAGATCACGGAGTCCGAGGTGAGGCTCCTGACAAAGGAGCTCCATGCCAAGGATGCAGAGCTCAGGGCCAAGGACGTGGAGCTCCATGAGCTCAAGGAGGAGAGGAGTGCCATGCTCCTCTGTTATGTGCGGGAGTTCACGGAGCTTCAAAAGCGGCAGGCTTCCACCACAAAGATGCTCAAGGCGTCGGCGGCGTTGCTGCGGAAAGCGGGAGATACGATAGGCCATCAAGGGAGCCGGCTGGAGCGCGAGCGGGCCGATTGTGACGAGGTCCAGGATCGCCTCAGCCACTTGGTGAACCAAGTTGCCATGCACGTGGTGTGGCTGCACGATTCCTACCGTCGTGCCAGCGCGACGATGTCGGCCGTCGGGCTAAACCCGTTCAACCACCCGGTCGACTTCAATGAGTTGCGGCTTCCTAACCTGGTCTCCTTCTTCACCTATATCTCCGAGGAGCTAAGCGGTCTCCGCGCGATGGTGGGGGCTGAGCTAGACAAGGACGGGTTGCGGGTTTCCGTCGCCATTGTCGGGCGAATCCTTTCAGGGCTCCGTCATCGGAATCCATTCGTGCCATTGGACGCCGTCTTTGACGAGCTGGCTCCCGTCGACTGGGAGCGGGCTCTGTGGGCGGTTGCACCCTGCATCATCAACGTCGTGCGCCTCGAGAAGCAGAGGCACTTCGGTGGTGTTTAGGCGCCCTCTGCATGGGCATGTCCATGTCTCGGCGCAACATGACCGTTGGATCAAACTCAGACGGTGCAGATCAGTCACTGTAGCACAAAGCATGTGGGTGTGTTTGGTTGCATTCTCATCTCAATATAGTTGTTTCCTCTTCGTGTATTTTTGTCAACCTACAAGTGTGGACTCATGCACCCTTCATGCACTCTGCCAAACACCCAAAAGTGGGTCGAGAACGGAATTTTTTCTCCCATCCCGTGCACCCTTCATACACCCTGCCTAACACTATTCGTGCTTCATATGGTTCATGTTTCGTGGAGTACTGTAGCACCGTACTCTCCGTGCGCTGTGGACCTAGTTCTGTTAACATTGATCTCACTGTCCATTCTCGACCGGACAGTCGAAAAAGCGGTACTATGTTACATATAGGAGTAGTTGACATGCACACAACATCATGTGTTATCGTCATATCTTACTACACTAGCAACAAGATTGTGTAGTACTGATGTATGAACCACTGCACATGCCTAGTAGTAGGAGCACTATGTATGTTCAAGTGGCTGCTGTGTTTCGCACTCCTCCGTCGTAAGAGTGGAAACGCTTGCTGTAATCATTTTTTTCTTCAGAAAATCAGTGGACACGCTCTACAATGCGGATCCTCCTCCAGCCATGCACTAAATTACTCACTTTCGCAGATGTGTGGGACAGCAAGCATCGGGGTCCACCAGCCATGCAATAAATTACTCCGTAGTAGAGTGACGGTAGACTACCCCGATCGAAGCGCCGCAGTAATGCCCAATGAGCCGTCAAATCACAAAACCCCCTCCTTTCTAGCAGTAAGTTGGACGGACAAAGCAACCATCATTTCACTCTTCTCTCTCAGCTTCCTCTCTACCCAACCCTCGCTTCCGCCTCATCTTGTTCCTCATTTCTTCAAGAAAACCCTGACCTGCTTCTGCCATTGTTCTTCTCTCCCAAAGAAGGAAAGGTGAGCGCATCAATGGTGTTGATTCTGGCCAAGGCCCGGTCTTGCAACCCCAAGACTGATCCTATAACTCCCTCTCTTTTCTTCTTTTGGGTTTGTGATTATGGTTTCTTTTCTTTTATTTCTATTTGACAGTTTCTTGATGGACGCTGGAGCACCGTACGAAGTGATGTCTATGGCTCCGGCCAAAACCGTCGAGGCTCATGGTACAAAGAAGCGCAAGCACCCCGCCGAGACTACCGCAGACAAGCTCAAAGCCATCGCCCTATCTAAGCCCCCCTCTCCGGGATCCCTCATTAAGCAAGTCCAGGTAATATCTCTTCTTGACGATCTTTTTCTCGATCTTGATCGTGTTTTTTCATCTAACACGCAGTACTAGTACTAGTAGTACAACTTTCTGGGTGATCTTGCATGTGATTTTTGTGTGCCAAATGATGGTTCTAAATTCCTCTTTTGACCAAAACATGCAACAGGTTGACACTGATTTCTTATAGATTACTTTCAACTACTCCCTCTGTCCCAAATTTCTTGTCTTAGATTAGTCTAGATACGATTGTATCTAATACTAAAATGTGACTTGATACATCCGTATCTAGACAAATCTAATACAAGAATTTTGGGACGGAGGGAGTACTTTATGAATATCAATGCTACCTTTTAAGAGGGTATATTTGCCTCAGTAACTTATGTTATGGATATTGCATGTAATCCCTCTGCTCTCATGCCTTTGAAGACCTGTTCTAGTGTCTTTGTTCACTCATTTCTGTGCGTATATGTAGTCATATATGGAGTCTAATATCGAAAATCATCTTACATTTCTGAACGGAGGTAGTAATAAAATATGGTTTCTGTTTGAATTAGAACCAGGTCTGCGGTGGAGATGAATTTCTCAAAGTCATGCCGTGTGAACTAGAAGACCTGATGATGAGTTCTACTGCTACACTATCCAGCTGATATGTCCTTGTCACCACGTGTCCTAAACTAGTGTTTTCCTGTAGCATTGTTGTCAGGCGTGTTCTCGAGGATGTACTTGACCACAACAATTTCCTGGTTGTGCCTTCGATTACGAAGGGTCTGGTTCTTGTAAAGCTTCCCAACAAATCTGATGTGGCATGTATTCATCATCATGTTTATGAGTGGAAAGACAACTCTATTAGGTTCTCCAAGGTTGACAAGATGGAGATGGTGCATGTAGACATCTCAGACGAAGTCCATGGCCTAGTCAGTTATGCGGGGTTCATCCCGAAGGTCGGTGGCAAAAAATAGTCTGCAGAGTTTAGTTAGTGCAACTTTGCTTGTCTGTAGTAAGTACTATTGTTCAGTACTTGATTTGTGTTTGTGAACCCTATATTGTTCATTAGTACTGCTGCATTTGGTGTGTGGTCTGTCCTGAGAATGGTCTATGTTAATGTCTGTCCGCTCAATTCAGTCTGTATATTTTGAAGTATCCATATCATATTTTTTGTGAGGATGGTCTATCAATTATGGTTACACTCCAATATCTGTATGCATTGCAGGGTTTATTGCACCCACCAGGATTTCCAGCCCCATGGATGTTCAGTCCATACAATTTGTCACGACCTTTGGATTGTCCTGCTTGTGGGAGTAGGCGGGGCCCCTGCATGCCACGTGTAGTTGGACGATCAATCTTCTGTTTAGTACTTCAACATAGTGATTTCCTGTTAAGGATTCACTCGTGTCACATCAAGTAAATCTTATTGATTTGCTGTCTAAATCTTATTGATTTAATGTCATGTTTTCTTTCTTTTCCTGCAATTTTACGATGCAGGTTTTGCCATGTGACATTCATCACGGAATAAACCGTTTGGTTTGCTCTACGATGGCTATTTTTGCAGGTTTCACTTCTTATGTCATGTCAGTAACGAAGGCACTGTCCATCACTTATATTACTGGAAAAAATTGGATCAGTCTGTTGTCTGAGTACAAGCTGAATCCCTATGATGAACTGCAGTTTGGTTTAACAAAAACACCAAAATTAGTCCCTCTCGCATTTAAAAGAAATGAAGAAAAAAACTGGATCACGGTCATGGATCCTAGTCAAGTTAGAAAGCTGATCATAGCAGACCAGACATGATCACCGCTGTCTCGCACAGATCGAGCACCGACAGTTGCTCTAGCACTGACAGCGCCAGTAGCTCAGTCTGATCCAGCTGAGGATTGGGCACCGACCGCGTCAGCGGATCAGTCTGATCTACCGGAGGATCAGGCATCGACACCGGCACCTACTCCGACACCGGCACCAGCTCTACAAGGAGCACCATCTCCGGCAGCAGCAGCGGCTTCGGCACCTGCACAAACACTTGCACTTGCATCTGCTTTGGCCCGTGCAGTTGCACCGGCAACAGACTGGGCTGCAGTTCACACTTCATATACCAAAGTCCTTACAAAAACTGACATGTCCACCTTCTTGGTAAGCATTGGCCGCCCAAGTGCTTCGTTCTTTTTTCTTTCCATGTTGTTTCACATGATTCACTGTGTTGATCTAACTATTTGGGTATGTCTTCTTGTTGGCAAACAGAGAATTCCTAGAGCAACGAGGGAGTCATTCAACAATCTGGGCGACCACGGCCAAGTTTCTCTTACCATGTGCAGCCTTGGTGTGAATGAACCTGCTCAATATATCGTAAGTACAAAGGATGGTCGCATGATGATTGATGCTAAAGGATGGTCAAGGTTCAAATCTAAATCATATCTTGCGGTAGGGGATGATGTCAAAATCGAACTTTCTCGGCAAGGAGAGCTGTTCCAAATCAACTTTGAAACTATTCAGTAGCAGCACGCAACTGCCTAACTGATCTATCCTCCGAGAGATTCTGATGTAATAATCTGGCATGGTGAAACAAGTGTCCTATGTGTATAAGTAGTACGATATTATTATTTATCATGTGGTATATCGTTGATAGAATTACAACTCTGATTGCTAGTTAGGAACTGTCGTTTGATTTCATTCCAACAGCTACCGTGCTTTATTCAATTTTGTGTATTCGCCTTGCGACAGCATCTAAAACCAGTTGTACCGATCGCTTGCAATATGAAAAGCGCTGAGGTAGAACACATGGGCCCCCAAACATGAAGGGTCGGCCTGCGGCCCAAAGTCCATAACCTAGTTTCGAGAAGCACTAGCTCAGTGCAGAAGTGGCGTCCTCCTCCTGCTGTGGGTTGGGCGAAGATGAATGTTGATGCTGCATTATCTCGCAATGGTGAAAGGGAAGCCCTGGCAGTTGTGAGCCGGGATCATATAGGCTTCTTCCTTGGAGCATCGGCATTGGTGTGCGTAAGTGTTACTGATCCAAAGATCCTAAAGGCAATGGCATGTTGCGAGGGGCTATCTCTGGCTCTTGACTTAAACCTACAACAAGCTCAGATTAGCACCGATTTTCAGCAACAGTCAAGCATATCGGAGAGGCATACTTGGGGCCCAGCAAAGTTATTATGGACGAGATCAAGATGAAGAAGAATATGTTCCAAACCATGGAGATCATACATGAAAACGCGAGTGTACTGTTGAAGCGCATGTGCTCGCAAAAGCTGCTACTTCTTTGCCCTATGGACGCCATCTTTGGCTCACAGGAACCCCTGAAATTATTTGTATACCTATGATTGTTAATCTTCAATAAAGCAGCTTTTATCCCTCAAGAAAAATCTAAGTACTATATTCTCAGCTGAACCCCCATAATGCCCGTGCGCTGCAGAGGGAGTATATTTCTCGGCAAGGTGAGCCTGTGATATAAAAGATTTGTATATTTCTTTACAGAGGGAGTATCTCTCTATCAAAAAATATATTTATGTGTAACTAGTTACTCCTGTCTTTCTACTTCCTTTCACTGATATGTGGGGCAACCGGCAACGGGGTCCACGTGCCATATGCACAAATTAGAGTGCACAACTTCACGGTACACACACCCCGGTCGTAGCGCCGCAGTAATGCCAAATGAGCCGTCAAATCACAACCCCCCCCCCTTCCAGCTTTAGCAGTAAGCTGGACGGACGAAGCGGCAATATTTCACTGGGCCTGAATCCCCTTCTCCCTCGGCTGCTTGTTCAGAGAAAACCCCCTCTCGGCGATTGCATAGGGTTTTCTCATGGAGAACCAGGTACGAATTCTTCATCCATCCCCGATAAACCCAAGTCCCTTGGTCGCAGGTAATCCTAGGATGGCGGCCGCCGTCGTTGATGCATTTTTCTTCCTACTGAATCTAGTGTGTTTCACTTGCAGTGCCCAAAGTGAGAGTACCCTACAGATTTCTGCACCCTCGGCGAGATGCCACAATTGTTCCTTCTCATCCTAACACAGCATTTTGAAACACGCATAGTATGTTCCTAGAATCCTCTTTTCTATCCGGGAGGGTGGGGGTTTTTTGAACATGCTGTGTTCTCATATTATTTTTCCTGGAGTGTATTATTTGCTCTGCCAGAACACATGTACTCAAGATGCTCAGCCTTGCCATAACTGAATACACTAGTTTAATGGTCACTAGAAGACAAGCCAGGGATATAAGTTTCGAGTTGGGTTCATGAACCAAGAAGATCGCTGCTTTTTATGGCCGAACTTGGATAAACTTTCTCAAGTGTTACGGACTGAAAGTTGGCACACAAATGTTGATGGAAATAGCAGAACCTGGTCTCATCTTCACTGCGATCTTCCACCCTGACATCGTTCCAATTGTTCGTCCATGTTAGTTTTGTATCTGGTTCTTGCTTGTTGCCTCGATTACTTCTTAATCCACCTATTCTGTCTAAGTAATCACAATTTAACTTTAGAAGTAGCAACGAATCTCTCACGAAGATGCTACTTCTAACTAATATTTCCTTATAATTGGTGGTACGTGTAGGTTTTTCAGAGTTAAGCAGTCTGCTCGTTTGTTACTCTGTAATAACTCGGCTGTTACTAATGGCACTGAAGTTGACTGGATCGACATCCACAAGTTCCTACACTTTATTGATCGTCTTGAGGTCCTTGTGGGGCGTTTCAATGGTGGAAGGCCACGTGGGATATGTGTGCCACTTCTGCACTTGTTGAACAGGTCCAACTGTGTCGAGACACTTATGGTATGAGCTGTTTTCTGTTATATATGGTGTTCATAAACTATTGCTTATACACAGTTTTACAGCTGTGATCTTCTTGAAACAGGAAGTGCCGAGTTCTATTGTTCCTATACAGATGCCTGACCATGGTCGGGTCAGACTTGCGCTTGGTCACAACATGATGTTTATGTCGACCTACTCAATTCCCCTTGGAGGTGAAAAGATACTTATTCATGGGTTGTCTCAAATAATGAAGGCCCGTCCATCTTGGAGAATAGGACAGAAGATTATGTTCGTGCTTTTCCATATCTCTAAAGTGAATATCCTGTTTATTGACCACGTTGCGAGATGAAGCCGCTTTCAGAAGGTTGTGGATGCGCGGGGTGGCGCATGGGCCTTGTCCTGGGGCTTGGCGGCCTCACCCTTGGTTAACTGCAGGCAAAGTAGCACTGTTCAAGGCGTGCTTTGTACGGTTGAACCTGCATAAGTACTCATACCGCTTTCAGCTTTGGTTGTTAAGTGCCCCTGCTGGTTTCAGTTAAGGTTGTTAAGTACTCCTGCTGCTTTTATAGTCTGTCGTGTTTCTTCAGTCCTGTCTTCCTCCAGCCGCCAAAACCAAACCAGCGCCGGCGGGGCCACCTGCTTCCGCCTCCCACGGCTGGCTGCGCCTCAGCGCACGCATCGCCGCCCCACCGTCTCCTAAATCGATAACGCCGATGTCCTCCGCGCGCTTTGGTGCGCTCGCTGCGGCGCCGCCCTCTCGCGTTGTCAACATGGTCAACAAACAATAGGAATCGGCAGAAGTACGTGGAGAGGATGATAGTAGGGGCCCACCATGTCAGTGTATGGAAAAATAAAATGCTTCCTCCTAGTGTTTTCCTGACATCTAGGACCCACGACATTGTGAGCGTATATAGTCAATAGACAAGAGAACAACACAAGATCGGCTGACACCTGGGACATAGCTACTCGAGCAGTATTTTTTTTGTTTGGCATTGTTGAGACGGAGCAGGGCTTGAACTGGGCTGTGGCCCATCTAGCCCACGCTTATATTTTATGTTCACCATGTGACCAGCCCAGCTATTTTTTCTTTGTGAAAATGAGCCCAGTTTATTTTTTCTGAAGAATACCCAATCCAGGCCTACTTATTTTTCTACGCCCTGATGGGCTACAACTCTTTCAAGATGCCTGCAAATCTTGAAAGTAATATGAAATGGGTTGTAAATATAAAAATAGATGACAAATTGGCAATTACTTTATAATTTCGAAATTTTATTACATTTTCAGATTCCTATTTCACTGGGCATTAACCTAATTTAAATATATCTTCAAAGTACTTTAAATCTGGCTGGACATTTCGGTATTAAAAATAGTTTGGAACCCATAGAAATATGTGAAATTGGCCCTTGCCAACCAAAAAAATGACTGCAATAAATTGCATAAGAAGTTGCCATGAGCTATATATAAATTATTAAAAAAAGAGGGAGTGGTCTAACTTGTGGGCCTGTTTAGTTGACGCGTATGCAAGATTTTTTTAGTTATTATATACGTCAACAAACGATTCTAGCAGACATAACCGTTGGATGTCAATCCAACGGCCGTCATGTTTCTTCAATCTCTGATCTTCTTGCTCCAGCCGCCAAAGCAGCGCCGGCGGGACCGCCTACTCCCGCCTCCCGTGGCCGGCCGTGCTGCCACGCAGGCCTCAGCACCCCCTACTACTCCCACCGTTGGCCAGGGCATCCCTCTACTCACCCACACCCCCTGTTATTCTGCGGCGACGGCAGCCTCACACCGCAGTTGAACCAGTGAACGCTCATACTGATCTCCGCGTGGGCATCCACTGTCGCGTCTTCCCCGGCTCCGTGTCGTCCCCTTCCTATGCCTCGCCGTCGTCCACCGCCGTGCTGCTCTCGGCGCGGTGTGGTCAATGTGGTCAACGACCGACTTCCATCGGAAGAGTACTGTACATGGAGAGGCTGACAGTTGGGTCCACGGCAGCCGCAAGGAAGTGCCTCCTTATTACGCGGAAAATAATTATTCCTCCACCTGGCAGCGGGGACCCACCGAACGGGCCACCAGTATTTTGCGAAAAAATCGTTTCCCCCGGATTGCTGGGACCCACCGGACGGGCCACCATATTTCGTGAAAAAAACGTTCCCTCCGCTGTCAGCTCGGACCCACCGGAAGTGCCTCCTTATTACGCACAAAAAATGAATACTCCCCCGGCTAGATGGGACCCACCTTGGTGGGAGGCTGACTTGTGGGCCTACTAAGTTGACGGGGACGAAGGGCTTTGTCAACTTAGTCAATATGAACGATTCTAGCTCCAGTGACAGTACGATGTCCATCCAACGGCCGTAGTGCTTCTTCAACCTCTGGTCTTCTTGCTCCAGCCGCCCAAAGTAGCGCCGGTCATGCCGCATGCTCCTACCTCCCGTGGCCGGCTGTGCTGCCGCGGAGGCCTCACTGCCCCGTACTATTCCCACCGCTAGCCAGGCCCTGCGGCGACGGCAGCCTCACACCGCAGCCGAACCAGTGAACCCTCGTACTCCTCGCCGCGTGGGCTTCCACTGCCGCGTCTTCCTCGGCTCCGCCTCGTCCCCTTCCTAGGCCTCACCGTCGTCCACCGCTATGGTGCTCTCGGCACGGCGTGGTCAATGTGGTCAACGACCGACTTCCATCGGAAGAGTACTATGCGTGGAGACGATGACGGTTGGGTCCACGGCCACAGCAAGGAAGTGCCTCCTTATTACGCGCAAAATAATTATTCCTCCACCTGACAGCGAGGACCCACCGGACGGGCCACCATATTTCGTGAAAAAAAACGTTTGCCCCTGATTGCTGGGACCCACCAACTACATCTTCGCACGCAAGGAAGTGCTTGACAGTCGGGACCCACCTGGTCGAAGCATACATAGCGTTGTCATTCTGGTCGCGAATGTGTACGTACATATATATTGGTCGATGTAGAGGCACGCACGTGTCGTAGTAGAAGCGCGCACGTAGCATGTACACATACGTACAACAGCCAGGGTGCAAGAAAGAAAATACAGCCATGTATGTGTACATACGGGCGGGGTCTCGAACGCCTACTCGTGCATACGTACGGCCAGGGCTCGTGTACATGGATGGGTCAGAATGGAGAAACAGCATCATTGTCGTGTTCATGCGGAGGCAACGAAATGCGTCGTGTTCATGGGGAGGCAACGGAATGCGTCGTATTCATTGGGAGGGCTTGGATGGAACAGGCGATGGAAACGAGGCCTGGTGTATCGCAGAACGGAGGAAACAGCCTTGTGTTCGACCGGCCACGTTCGAAACAGGATCCTGTTGATCGGGAGGGGTCTGGCGTACTGCAAAACGGAGGAAACAGACCTCCTACGGTCGAAATGGGGGTCCTGTTCATCGGGAGGGGTGTGGCGTACCGCAAAACAGGACTCCACGGGATACTGTTCATCTCCACCGTCGACCCCCTCCAGCCTCCACGAGCTATTGTTCATCCACCATCGACCTCCTCCAGCCTCCACTTGCGAATGTTCATCCACGGGCTCCTGTTCATCCAGCCTCCACCGCGCGCTACTCCACTGGCTACTGTTCAACCACCCCTCCACCATCTACTGTTCATCCTGCCCTCCACCGTCTACTGTTCATCCTGCCCTCCACGGGGTGGTCCTGTTCATCCAGCCCTCCACGGGGTCATGTTCATCCAGCCCCGACCGGCTCGATCGATCGGGGTCCTCTTCATCCACCCCCACCGGGAACTGTTCATCCAACCCCCCCCCCCCCCGCAACGCTCACTGTTCATCCAGAGGCAGCATCGATCGGCTTCAGTTAGCAGCAGTAGCGAAGGAATCACTCGACCGGGTTCAGTTAACAGCCATCGATCGATCGCTCGGGTTCAGTAACGCGTAGCCTGCAGTGCAATCGCTCGGGTTCAGTTAGAGCCCAACGCCTCGCTCGGGTTCAGTTAGAGCCAACGCCTCGCACACACGCGCGTACGTGTACGAGAGAAGCGTGCATCGCTCGGCCCCCGCTTCTACCACGGTTTTTTCCTCCCCCTCGCTTCTACCACGGTTTTTTCCATCATGGACGGCCCAAAGAATGTCATGCAGCTGCGTCTCCGGCTCGCCCAGGACGAAAAGCCCATTTTCTGTCATGATTTTTTGTCATAGAAGTAGGAGCCCACCACATCTATGATGATACCGGGTTTTGTCACAATTATCGTCATAGAAGTGTCATATGTATGACAGAAAAAAAATTTGTTTGGCCCAAAATGTCACGGATGTGTCTTTTTTTTGTAGTGATAACAAGGAACAATCCCCCCAAGCAGTTTTGTGAGAGGTGCTTTGAGCAAGGAGATCGAAAATGGCAGCAAAATGAGCTTGGACTCGGGTTTGAGCTGGATAATGGTGTTTGTGGGAGGAAGAAGGAGTGTGTGGGTGCAGGAATAAGTGGAGGAGGGCCACCGTGGGACCACGAGGCAGGGGGCGCGCCCCCAACCCTCGTGGCCAGTGCCAGCTCCTCCTGCTGTGTTCTCAGTGCCAAATATTCTCATATATTCCAGAAAAAATCATATTAAAATTTCAGGGCATTTAGAGAACTTTTATTTTTGGGGTATTTTTATATTGCACGGATAATTCAAATAACAGACAGAAAATACTATTTTTAATTTATTTAATATAAATAACAGAAAGTAAAAGGAGTGTACAGAAGGTTGTGCCTTTTAGTTTCATCCATCTCATGCTCATCAAAAGTAATCCACTAAGAAGGTTGATCAAGTCTTGTTAACGGACTCATTCCGAATAACATGGAACCGGAGAAATTTCGAATAACACTATGTTACCTCAACGGGGATATGCACATCCCTAATAATAAGAATGTCATATTTCTTCTTGACAGTAGGAAGAGGAAATTCAAAACCTCCAAATATAATCGATGAAAATTTTCCAATAGAGTTGATACTATGAACTTGAGGTTGTTTCCTCGGAAAGTGTACCGTATGCTCATTACCATTAACATGAAAAGTGACATTGCCTTTAGTGCAATCAATAACAACCCCTGCATTATTCAAAAAGGGTCTTCCAAGAATAATAGACATACTATCGTTCTCGGGAATATCAAGAATAACAAAGTCCGTTAAAATAGTAACATTTGCAACTACAACAGGCACATCCTCACAAATACCGACAGGTATAGCAGTTGATTTATCAGCCATTTGCAAAGATATTTCAGTAGGTGTCAACTTATTCAAATCAAGTCTACGATATAAAGACACAGGCATAACACTAACACCGACTCCAAGATCACATAAAGCAGTGTTAACATAATTTCTTTTAATGGAGCATGGTATAGTGGGTACTCCTGGATCTCCAAGTTTCTTTGGTATTCCACCCTAAAAAGTATAATTAGCAAGCATGGTGGAAATTTCAGCTTCTGATATCTTTCTTTTATTAGTGACAATTTCTGTCATATACTTAGCATAAGGATTCATTTTAAGCATATCAGTTAATCACATACGCAAAAAGATAGGTCTAATCATTTCAGCAAAGCGCTCAAAATCCTCATCATCCTTTTTCTTGGATGGTTTGGGAGGAAAAGGCATGGGTTTCTGAACCCATGGTTCTCTTTCTTTACCATGTTTCCTAGCAAAAAAGTCTTTCTTATCATAACGTTGATTCTTTGATTGTGGGTTATCAAGATCAACAACAGGTTCAATTTCTACATCATTATCATTACTAGGTTGAGCATCATCATGAACATTTTTATTAACATTATCACTAGTTTCAGGTTCTTTACCAGATTGTGTTTCAGCATAAGAAATAGAAATATCATTTGGATTCTCAGGTGTTTCAGTAATAGGTTCACTAGAAGCATGCAAAGTCCTATCATTTTTGTTTTTCTTCCTTTTAGAAGGACTAGGTGCATCTATATTATTTCTTTGAGAATCTTGCTCAATTCTCTTAGGGTGGCCTTCAGGATACAAAGGTTCCTGAGTAATTCTACCAGTTCTAGTAGCCACTCTAATAGCATAATCATTATTCTTTCTATTCAATTCATTGAGTAAATCATTTTGAGCTTTAAGTACTTGTTCTACTTGAGTGGTAACCATAGAAGCATGTTTACTAATAAGTTTAAGTTCACCTTTAACATTAGCAATATAATCACCCAAGTGTTCAAGCATATTTGAATTTTATTTCAATTGTCTACCAAAATAAGCATTAAAATCTTCTTGCTTAATCATAACTTTATCAAACTCATCTAAGCATGGACTAGCAAACTTGGTAAATGGGATTTCGGCTTTATCATATCCATAGAGAGAATTTACCTTTACTACCTGTGTCGGGTTATCAAGACCATGTATTTCTTCAACAGGTAATGGATTAAGATCATATGTTTCTTCAATAGGCGGTAAATTAAGACCATGTATTTCTTCAATATGAGGTAAATTCTTAACATCTTTAGCTTTAATACCTTTTTCCTTCATAGATTTCTTTGCCTCTTGCATATCTTCAGGACTGAGAAATAGAACACCTCTCTTCTTAGGAGTTGGTTTAGGAATGGGCTCAGGAGGTGTCCAATTATTTTCATTTGTCAGCATATTATTCAATAGAATTTCAGCTTCATTCGGTGTTCTTTCCCTGAAAACAAAACCAACACGACTATCCAGGTAATCTCTGGAAGCATCGGTTAATCCATTATAAAAGATATCAAGTATTTCATTTTTCTTAAGAGGATGATCAGGCAAAGCATTAAGTAATTGGAGAAGCCTCCCCCAAGCTTGTGGGAGACTCTCTTCTTCAATTTGAACAAAATTATATATATCCCTTAATGCAGCTTGTTTCTTATGAGCAGGAAAATATTTAGCAAAGAAGTAATAAGTCATATCCTGGGGACTACGCACACAACCAGGATCAAGAGAATTAAACCATATCTTAGCATCACCCTTTAATGAGAACGGAAATATTTTAAGGATATAAAAGTAGTGAGTTCTCTCATCATTAGTGAACAGGGTGGCTATATCATTTAATTTAGTAAGATGTGCCACAACATTTTCAGATTCATAGCCATGAAAAGGATCAGATTCAACCAAAGTAATTATATCAGGATCAACAGAGAATACATAATCCTTATCAGTAACACAGATAGGTGAAGTAGCAAAAGCAGGGTTAGGTTTCATTCTAGCATTAAGAGATTGCTGCTTCCATTTAGCTAATAGTTTCTTAAGATCACTTCTATTATTAAAAGCAAGAATAGCTCTAGAAGATTCTTCATCCAGAACATAACCCTCAGGAACAATAGGCAATTCATAAGTATTAGGGGGAGAGTCTTCATCATCACTATCTTCAATATAATCAGTTTCAATAATTTCATTCTCTCTAACCCTAGCAAGTTGTTCATCAAGAAATTCACCAATTGGCACAGTAGTATCAAGTGCAGAAGTAGTTTCATCATAAGTATCATGCATAGCAGAAGTGGCATCATCGATAACATGCGACATATCAGAACGAATAGCAGAAGCAAGTTTAAGTGTCGCAAGCTTACTCAAAATAGAAGGTGAATCAAGTGCAGAGCTAGATGCCAGTTCCTTACCTCCCCTCGTAGTTGAGGGATAAATCTTAATTTTCGGATCTCTCAAGCTCTTCATAATGATAAGCAGATATAAATCCCAGGTGACTCAAAGAATAGAGCTATGCTCCTCGGCAATGGCGCCAGAAAATAGTCTTGATAACCCACAAGTATAGGGGATCGCAACAGTTTTCGAGGGTAGAGTATTCAACCCTAATTTATTGATTCGACACAAGGGGAGCCAAAGAATATTCTCAAGTATTAGCAGCTAAGTTGTCAATTCAACCACACCTGGAAACTTAATATCTACAGCAAGGTGTTTAGTAGCAAAGTACTATGATAGTAGTGGTAATGGTAGCAAAAGGTAATGATAGTAAAAGTAATGTTTTTATTATTTTGTAGTGATGATAACAATAGCAGTGGAAAAGTAAATAAGCGAAGAACCATATATGGAAAGCTCGTAGGCAATGGATCAGTGATAGAGAATTATGCCGGATACGGTTCATCATGTAACAGTCATAACCTAGGGTGACACAGAACTAGCTCCAATTCATCAATGTAATGTAGGCATGTATTCCGAATATAGGCATACGTGCTTATGGAAAAGAACTTGCATGACATCTTTTGTCCTACGCTCCCGTGGCAGCGGGGTCCTAGCGGAAACTAAGGGATATTAAGGCCTGCTTTTAATAGAGTACCAGACCAAAGCATTAACACATAGTGAATACATGAACTCCTCAAACTACGGTCATCACCGGTAAGTATCCCGATTATTTTCACTTCGGGGTTAACGGATCATAACACATAATAGGTGACTATAGACTTGCAAGATAGGATCAAGAACTCTCATATATTGATGAAAACATAATAGGTTCATATCTAAAATCATGGCACTCGGGCCCTAGTGACAAGCATTAAGCATAGCAAAGTCATAGCAACATCAATCTCAGAACATAGTGGATACTAGGGATCAAACCCTAACAAAACTAACTCGATTACATGATAAATCGCATCCAACACATCACTGTCCAGCAAGCCTATGATGGAATTACTCACGCACGGCGGTGAGCATCATGAAATTGGTGATGGAGGGTGGTTGATGATGATGATGGCGACGGATTCCCCTGTCCAGAGCCCCGAACGGACTCCAGATCATCCCTCACGAGAGGTTTTAGGGCTTGGCGGAGGCTCCGTATCATAAAACGTGATGAATCCTTCTCCTTCATTTTTTCTTCCCGAAACCAAATATATATATATATATATATAGTTGGAATTGAGGTCGGAGGAGCTCCAGGGGGCCCACAAGGTAGGGGGCGCGCCCCCACCCTCATGGACAGGTGGTGGGCCCCCTGGTCTTCATCTTTTGCAGGGATTTTTTATTATTTCCTAAAAGATGTTCCGTGAAGTTTCAGGTCATTCCAAGAAATTTTGTTTCTGCACATAAATAACACCATGGCAATTTTGCTGAAAACAGCGTCAGTCCAGGCTAGTTCCATTCAAATCATGCAAGTTAGAGTCCAAAACAAGGGCAAAAGTGTTTGGAAAAGTAGATACGACGGAGATGTATCAGGTACTTTGGCTAATAGCACATTATTGTGCAGTTGCAGGAATCATTCTAATATTTAGGTCTCTTACAATTTGGTCTTGCACATGTAGGTCCTGCTGTCATAGGCTTAGACCCACTGTTCGACCCATTTTGCATATGGGGAAATGAGATGTCCATGAATATTAGTCAAGTCAAGAAACTCAGAAAGATTGTTAGGGTGAAGAAACTTGCAACGAATAACAGCAAGATCTTTGTTTGCACAATGAAGAAGACATCAGTCAACTATAGGAGGGTACTAACTCTTTTACCTTGTTTTTACCCCTTGCGCCATTTTAAAATTTATAACAGCGATTTATGCATATCTTTGTTTTTAGTACTTTACAAAGCAGTTCACTGATGATTACCTCTCAAACCAGCTGCATGGTCAAGAGGCGAGGAAAGTATTCATTCAACACCCACCATACAATACTGAAGTCTTGCTAAAGAGGACGAAGGTTTGGCAGGCAATTATCCATAGCCACTGGCCTAAAGTTGCAACATTCAACATCATTGAAGGCTCAATATTTGCCTTCCGCTTCTACAGTTTCCTAGATGAGATTCATCTGTCTATTTACCGTGTATGATGCTACTTTCCAAAGGTTTTTGATGTTGCATGTGAAACATGGTGCTACGATGTAATGGCGTAACTATGTGCCAAAGCTATCTGATGTAATTCGTTTATGAAATCTTGGTTGCTGTTATACGGATATGCAATATCTGGTGTGTTTTATAAGAAATATCAATTTGATTAGTACATGGATTATCAATAATAGGCTAATTACCCTACTTATTGGGGTTTTCTATTGCAGACTGTTACTCAGACATCACCTTGGGCAATGAACTCAAACAACCCGCACGGTTTCTAGAAAGTAGGCGTGTTCGATCAACTAACAATCACACACGGCTTCCGGCAGCGAACTATTTGTGTTAGGCCACCTTGCACAAACATTTCCACACAAAGAACTATGTGTGATATACAGACAAACAGAAATGATTTTCTGGGATTCAACGTGTGGGATGTACATATGAACAAAAACAATTGGGTTTTGATGCCCCGCCAGATCACACACGAGCTCATTTTGCCCCAGCCAGTGAGCCAGGAGTGCCTATCCCCGACGGTTTCTATGTCGTGTGGGAAGGTCCCCCCTATCGCCCACACTCACTTGGCGACGGTTCCAAACGCCATCGAGGAAAGGGGTTAAAAACTGTTTGTATAGCATGTCGTTGTACCAGTGTGCTATCAAACATCACAACGTAACTGAGTGATTATAAACATGCTCTACAGGTATCTCCGAAGGTGTTTGTTGAGTTGGCATAGATCGAGATTAGGATTTGTCACTCCGAGTATCAGAGAGGTATCTCTGGGCCCTCTTGGTAATACACATCATAAGCTTGCAAGCAAACGACTAAGGAGTTAGTCATGAGGTGATGTATTATGGAAAGAGTAAAGAGACTTGCTGGTAACGAGGTTGAAGTAGGTATGAAGATACCGACGATCGAATCTCGGGCGAGTAACATACCGATGGACAAAGGGAATTACGTATGTTGTCATAATGGTTCAACCAATAAAGATCTTCATAGAATATGTAGGAGCCAATATGGGCATACAAGTTCCGCTATTGGTTATTGACAAGAGAGGTGTCTCGGTCATGTCTACATAGTTCTCGAACCCATAGGGTCCGCACGCTTAACGTTCGATGACGATATAGTATCATATGAGTTATGTGATTTAGTGACTGAATGTTGTTCAGAGTCCCGGATGAGATCACGGACATGAAAAGGAGTCTCAAAATGGCCGAGAGGTAAAGATTGATATATAGGACGATGGTATTCAGACACCGGAAGTGTTCTGGAGGGTACCGGGCACATATCGGGTCACCGGAAGTGTTCCGGAGGGTACCGGGTACATATCGGGTCACCGAAAGGTGTTCTGGACACCTCCGGCAAAGTATATGGGCCTTATGAGCCAAGAGGGCAAACGCACGAGCCACAAGGGGCTGGTGCGCCCCCCATATGGGCCAAACGAGAGGAGAAGGAAAGAGGGGAAAGGAGAAGAAAAGGAGGGATTCGGCCTCCCCCTTCCTTCCATCCTCCATCCTCTTTCCTTCCCCCTCTGGTAAATAAGGAAGGGGGTGATACGTTTCCAACGTTTCTATAATTTTTTTTATTGTTCCATGCTATTATATTATCCATCTTGAATGTTTTATATGCATTTATATGCTATTTTATATGATTTTTGGGACTAACCTATTAACCTAAAGCCCAGTGCCAGTTTGTGTTTTTCCTTGTTTTTAAATTTTACAGAAAAGGAATACCAAACGGAGTCCAATTGACGTGCCAATTTTTAATGATTTTTATGGACCAAAAGAAGCCCCGGAGTAAAAGAGTTGGGCCAGAAGAGTCCCGAGCCTTCCATGAGGGTGGGGGCGCGCCCTACCCCCGTGGGCACGCCCCCTATCTCGTGGACGACTCGGGGACCCCCTGACTTGTTCCCGACGCCAAAAATTCCTATAAATACAAAAACCTCCAGAAAATAACCTAGATCAGGAGTTCCGCCGCCACAAGCCTCTGTAGCCACCAAAAACCAATCGGGACCCTGTTCCGGCACCCTGCCGGAGGGGGGATCCATCACCAGTGGCCATCTTCATCGTCCCGGTGCTCTCCATGAAGAGGAGGGAGTAGTTCACCCTCGGGGCTGAGGGTATGTACCAGTAGCTATGTGTTTGATCTCTCTCTCTCTCTCGTGTTCTTGATTCGGCACGATCTTGATGTATCGTGAGCTTTGCTATTATAGTTGGCTCTTATGATGTTCCTCCCCCTCTACTCTCTTATAATGGATTGAGTTTTTCCTTTGAAGTTATCTTATCGAATTGAGTCTTTAAGGATTTGAGAACACTTGATGTATATCTTGCATGTGCTTATCTATGGTGACAATGGGATATTCACGTGATCTACTTGATGTATGTTTTGGTGATCAACTTGCGAGTTCCATGACCTTGTGAACTTATGCATAGGGGTTGGCACACATTTTCATCTTGACTCTCTGGTAGAAACTTTGGGGCACTCTTTGAAGTTCTTTGTGTTGCTTGAACAGATGAATCTGAGATTGTGTGATGCATATCGTATAATCATACCAGTGGATACTTGAGGTGACATTGGAGTATCTAGGTGACATTAGGGTTTTGGTTAAGGTGTTATTTTACTACGAACTCTAGGGATGTTTGTGACACTTATAGGAATATCCCAATGGATTGATCGGAAAGAATAGCTTTGAGGTGGTTTCGTACCCTACAATAATCTCGTCATTTGTTCTTTGCTATTAGTGACTTTGGACACTAGTAGAAAAAGGTTCAAATGTGAAGCACATTAGTGCCAGTTTGAATTTGAGCTGGCACTAATGTGTGCATTAGTGCCGGTTCCAACGGCTAGCCGGCCGCTCTCATTAGTACCAGTTCGTGGCGAACCTTTAGCACCGGTTCGTGCCACGAACCGGTACTAAAGTGAGTGGTGGCAGGATGTTGTCAGTCCGGGGCCCCTCCAGCACCTTTAGTACCGGGTCGTATCACGAACCAGTACTAAAGGTCGTCCTACATAGACCCTTCGTCCACCCGAGCTCGCTCTGTTCTTCCCCTTTCCCCTCTCCTCTCTGTTCTTTTCCCTCTTCCTCTCAAGCTCATCACACATTTTGCCCAAAATTTGCCAAGATTTGAAGGCCCCCATCCATTCAAATGATCACAAAGGTTCGCAACTTTGTCCTTTCATCTCTCATTGCTAGATTAGCCCGTGCAATGCTTTATATAGTGATTGATTTTTGAGTTTAGTAATTTGGGAGGAATTATATATGTGCTAGTATTTGATTTATATGCAATTTGAGGTCAAAAATCACACTTAGTTTGCATATGTAGGTGTGGTTTACTTAGTACCTTCTAAATCTCCGTCGTAACCACCGTCGATCGCTCGCAACGTCCCGTCGCCAGCACCACCTTGTGGTGAGCTTCTTGTTCATGAAGTTTTATATAAAAAATTGATGTTTGTGTGATTTGGATATATAGTTACTCGTATAATTATCTTACCCATACGTTGTTTGTTATACATAGTGCCATGGTTTTGATATCCGTCCCCGTCGGCCCTCGTCCGGGTTATGATTCGGATGTAGTATATTCTCTTTTAAAACTATTCATTGCATTTCGTGTTTATGACAAATTATGCCCATCAAGTTGACATAGATATTTGTATGTAGGAGGTAGTTGAACCGGAAATTCCAACCGACCATATTGTCGAGAGGTTAAATTTAGTTGAAAGAGAAAACGAGGATTTGAAGGAAAAATTGAAAAGAATTGAGGGGGAGAAGATGGAATTGGAGTTGCATGTTGCCGATGTCGTCGATGATCACAAGATTAAAATGGAGAAAATGCGCTTGAAGATTAGAAAGATTAGAAAATATGCCATTCATAGTGAGGCTTGGTATCATTATGTTGTTGGATCAATTGTTACCTTAGTTGCGACCTTGATCGCATTTGTTGTTGCATTTAAATTCTTTAGCTAGAGAGTTATTTGTTTGTTGCATTTAAGTGTTGTATGATCTTTATGTATGAACTTTATGTATTGTATTAATTTGGTGTTTTCGGTGCTGTGTATTGAAGATGGGCCGGCAATGGATGTACGATGACCGATGCTCTCCCGAGTTCATTAATGGCGTGCGTACTTTTCTTCTTGCGGCTGAGGCAAACAAGCGGGCGGATGGTTTTATGCCTTGTCCATGTGCTGGCTTTATGAATGGTCACAATTACTCTACGTCAAGAACCATTCACGTCCACCTGTTTGAGTCCGGTTTCATGCCCCACTATAATGTTTGGACCAAGCATGGAGAAAGAGGGGTTATGATGGAAGACAATGAAGAAGAAGAGGACGACGACAGCTATCCTGGCCATGGGTTCCCTGAATACGATGATACAATAATGAGGGAAGAAGCTGAGCCGGTAATGTGGGAAGAAGCTGAGCCGGCAATGCGGGAAGAAGCTGAAGAAGAGGCATCCGATGAGCCCATTGATGATCTAGGTCGGGCCATTGCCGATGCAAAGAGAAACTGCGCAAGTGATTTGGAGAAGAAGAAGTTGCAGCGCATGTTAGAGGATCACAAAAAATTGTTGTACCCGAATTACGTAGGTGACAAGAAAAAGCTAAGCACCACACTGGAATTGCTGCAATGGAAGGCAGAGAATGGTGTATCTGATAAGGGATTTGGAAAGTTGATGGTAATGATAAAGAATATGCTTCCAAAGGACAACGAATTGCCCGAGAGTACGTACGAAGCAAAGAAGGTTGTCTGCCCTCTAGGGTTAGAGGTGCAGAAGTTACATGCATGCCCTAATGATTGCATCCTCTACCGCGGTGAGTACGAGGATTTGAACGCTTGCCCAGTATGCGGTGCATTGTGCTATATGATCAGCCGCGATGACCCTGGTGATGTCGAGGGCGAGCGCCCCAGGAAGAAGATTCCTGCCAAGGTGATGTGGTATGCTCCTATAATACCACGGTTGAAACGTTTGTTCCAAAACAAAGAGCATGCCAAGGCGATGCGATGGCACAGAGAAGACCGTAAGAAAGACGGAAAGTTGAGAGTACCCGCTGACGGGTCGCATTGGAGAAAAATCGAAAGAAAGTACGGGAAGGAGTTTGCAGATGACGCAAGGAACGTATGGTTTGGTCTAAGCGCAGATGGCATTAATCCTTTTGGGGAGCAGAGCAGCAACCATAGCACCTGGCCTGTGACTCTATGTTTGTATAACCTTCCTCCTTGGTTGTGCATGAAGCGGAAGTTCATTATGATGCTAGTGCTCATCCAAGGCCCTAAGCAACCCGGCAACGACATTGATGTGTACCTAAGGCCATTAGTTGAAGAACTCTTACAACTGTGGAATGGAACAGGTGTACATGCGTGGGATGAGCACATGGGGGAAGATTTGACCTAAAGGCGTTGCTA
Source organism: Triticum monococcum (assembly GCA_034509565.1). Classification (NCBI taxonomy): domain Eukaryota; kingdom Viridiplantae; phylum Streptophyta; class Magnoliopsida; order Poales; family Poaceae; genus Triticum; species Triticum monococcum. The sequence goes on from CM067847.1 coordinate 708,734,084, forward strand.
TTCGTGACCATCAATGATTGGCCTGCTCTCAGTAACATTTCAGGACAGACAAACAAGGGATACCGCGCATGCACGCACTGTTTGGACGATACTGATAGTGTATATTTGGCTAATTGTAAGAAGAATGTGTACCTGGGACATCGTCGATTTCTTCCGAGCAGGCATCCCGTAAGAAAGAAAGGCAAGAATTTCAAAGGTGAGGCGGATCACCGGACGAATCCTCGCCACCGTACTAGTGCTGATGTACATGATATGGTCAAGGATTTGAAGGTGGTCTTTGGAAAGGGTCCTGGTGGACAACCTGTTCCGAATGACACTGACGGACGCGCACCCATGTGGAAAAAGAAATCTATATTTTGGGACCTGCCCTATTGGAAAGACCTAGAGGTCCGCTCCGCAATCGACGTGATGCACGTGACGAAGAATCTTTGTGTGACCCTGCTTGGCTTCTTGGGCGTGTATGGGAAGACAAAAGATACACCTGAGGCACGGGAGGACCAGCAACGTATGCACGGAAAAGACAGCATACATCAAGGTCATGCAAGCTACGCTCTTACCAAAGAAGAGAAGGAAATCTTCTTTGAATGCCTGCTCAGTATTAAGGTACCGTCTGGCTTCTCGTCGAATATAAAGTTAATAATAAACATGGCAGAGAAAAAGTTCTAGAACCTAAAGTTTCATGACTGCCACGTGATTATGACGCAACTGCTTCCGGTTGCATTGAGGGGGCTTCTACCGGAAAATGTTCGATTAGCCATTGTGAAGCTATGTGCATTCCTCAATGCAATCTCTCAGAAGGTAATCGACCCAGAAATCATACCAAGGTTAGAGAATGATTTGGTGCAATGTCTTGTTAGTTTCGAGTTGGTGTTCCCACCATCCTTCTTCAACATCATGACGCACGTCCTAGTTCACCTATGTGAAGAGATTAACGTTTTGGATCCTGTATTTCTACAAAATATGTTCCCCTTTGAGAGGTTCACTGGAGTCTTAAAGAAATATGTTCATAACCGTGCTAGGCCAGAAGGAAGCATCTCCAAGGGCCATGAAAATGAGGAGGTCATTGAGTTTTGTATTGACTTTATTCCTGACCTTAAGCCGATTGGTGTTCCTAAATCGCGGCATAAGGGCAGACTGGATGGAAAAGGCACGCTAGGAGGGGAACAAATAATATGTATGGACGGACATTTTCTCACTGAAGCACACTACACAGTTCTACAGAATTCCGCCTTGGTGGCTCCGTATATGGATGAACACAAGAATTTGCTATGCTCCAAACACCCGGAGCGGTCTGATCACTGGATTACACGTGAACAAACCAGGAGTTTCGCCAGCTGGTTGCAGACACGTACCATGCATGACGCCTCTATTGAAGATGACTTGTACTTGCTGTCCCAATTACCATCTTCGAATATAATGACTTTCAAAGGGTCGAGATAAATGGTAATACATTTTACACGATCGCCCAAGATAAGAAGAGCACCAACCAAAACAGTGGTGTCCGCTTTGATGCAGAAACCAAGACGGGAAAGGAAACATATTATGGTTATATACAGGACATATGGGAACTTGACTATCGACGTGGTTTGAAGGTCCCTTTGTTTCGGTGCAAATGGGTCAATATGACACGAGGCGGGGTAACGGAAGACCCGCAGTACGGAATGACAACAGTGGATCTCAACAATCTTGCGTATGCAAATGAACCATTCGTCCTAGCAATTGATGTGGCACAGGCTTTCTATGTGAAGGACATGTCTACCAAGCCGAGAAAAAGAAAAGATAAGGAAGCGAATGCATCGTACGATGAGCCAAAGCGGCACATAGTTCTTTTTGGGAAGAGAAACATCGTGGGAGTGGATGACAAGACAGACATGTCAGGAGATTATGAAAAGTATGATGAAATTGCTCCATTCACAGTGAATATTGACCCGAGCATCCAGTTAAATGATGAAGATCTTCCATGGCTACGGCGCAAAGGGACACACGCGAAGAGAAAGTTTCACACGCAAAGATCTGGGATGTGATCGGCTTCACTATCATCACTTTCTTCTGTGTTTCACACCCAGGATGGAATCTCTGTAATAGTTAGGGTAGCTAGTTACATGTTTTGGCATTTGAAACGCGAAGAAATTTTATGTGCAAGCAAATTCGTTCATGCATTTACTAATTTTTTCAGCTAAATGACCCTGAAATTGAAAAGCATTTCAAATGAACTCAGAAAAGGTTGAAAGTTCGCATGGTATCATAATTTCACCCACATAGCATGTGCAAAAAAGTAGAGAGGGTTACCGCAAAAACTGGATGCACTTCGTATACAAAATGGACAATCTCTTTCGAAGTATCAGGTTTCGGACGAAAACTCATCCGTTACAAAGGCATTTCATTTTTTAAATAACCTAAGCATTACCAAATTGAATATAATGATAAAACACACTAATATTAAACATAAGAAAAAAGAATCACTGAAAAATCTATTTTCAAAGTCGAGTTATTCACAAACTAGTGATTCACACAAATTTCAAATAATTCAAAATTTAAACTATTCAAATTTGTAAACTACCGGTACTAACAGAAAGTTTGTAATTTTTTGTACCTAAAGCAAAAATATTCACAAAGAAACTCTAAATACAGCAAAAAAACAACTCAAAAATAAATAAAACAAAAATAAATAAAGCAAAAAATAAGAAAAAAAAAGCCCACCTACTGCACCACAGCGGCCTGCATACGACTAGATAACCCAACCTGTTGTTGGGCCAGGATGCAGGCCCGCAAAGTCCTAGTAGGCCCACAGGGCAGCATAGAACATTGAGGCCCAGTAGGCCTGCTTTGGAGAGGAGCTCGAGGGAGCTACCGCACTGGGGCTTATAAACCAGTGCGGACGCCCCTCGGCTAGCGAGGTGGGACTAAACATTTCGCACCGCACCTGCGCCAGCGCACCCCAGTTAGTACCGGGTGGTGGCTCAAACCGATACTAAGGGGGGTCTTTAGTACCGGTTGGAGCCACCACCCAGTACTAAAGGGGTGCCGTTCCCGCCACTTGGCCTGGCCAAAATAGAGCTTTAGTACCGGTTGGTGGCTCCAACCGGTAATAAAGGTTGTTCTATATAAGAAAAAACTTTAAAAAATTTGTCAGTTTCTCATCTCTCCCTCTGCTTCTTTCTCCTCTGCCCCGTCGCCGCCGCCCCTCGTCGCCGACCCCGTCGCCGTCCCCGTCGTCACGCCCCACCCCGTCCTACCATCGTCCCCGCCCGGCCTGTCGCCATCCCCGTCGCCGCCCCCCGTCGTCGCGCCTCACCGGTGAGCTCCTGCCCCGGCCGCCATGTACCACACACACAGACACACACACAATCTTTCTGTTTTTAGTTATAGAATTATTAGAAATGTTAGTTATATAGAAATGTTTTTAGTTATAGAAATATTAGAAATGTTAGTTATATAGAAATGTTAGGTATATAGAAATATTAGAAATGTTAGTTATATAGAAATGTTTTTTAGTTATAGAAATATTAGAAATGTTAGTTTTAGTTATAGAAATATTAGAAATGTTAGTTTTAGTTAAAAAATTTAGAATTTGCATATATGAAATCAGAATCCATCATTTAAAAAATGTTACTTTACTTTTGCGGCATATAGTATTTGTTGTTGACGATGGCCGGCCCGCATCCTCGCCGTCGACCCGTTCGCGACGATGTCCTTCTTCAGAGGACCCATGTCCGGGACTGGGCTCCGCCGGGCTGGCACTGGGACGTGCTACCTTCAGGGGCGCGACGCTCGGTGAGGAACCCGTCCCCGGGTCCCGTCGTCGACCCTCATCTCCTTTGGTGGCGTTCGCGTGGGCCACTTTCGGTGCGGTGGGAGCCGGCCCCGCCGGAGGTGGTACGTCGCCGTGTCAGGGAGGAGGACGAGCACGTCCATCGCTACATGGCTGCTATGGACGTCAGGTTCTCCAATACCTGGCAGGTTCTTTGGGGAGATCACCCGAGCTATGATCGAGTGATGGTTCCTTCACTTTGGTTGTCCACCGCCTAGATTACTCTCTAGTATTCGATATTTATTAGCTAGCTAGCTAGCTAGCTAGTGATGTATTCGATATATAATATTCGAGATGATTTATTCGAGATTATATATATTATTCGAGACGATGTATTCAAGATTATGTCTATTATTCGAGACGATGTATTCGAGATTATATTCGATAATGCTTATTATGTACTATGATTGATTCAGTTTTTCCTTATTAATTGATTGCATCCATGCATTGTAATTTGAATATATTTCTTTTAGATTAGTTAAACAAAACCTATGGCGGACAATACCGGCAGAGAGGGAGAAGAGGCCCTGTTCAATATCATATGCAATCCTCGCGGGCCAGATGATGATCAAAATGAAGAAGATTATGACGGCTCTGAATATCTAAACAACACCGGGGAGGGTGATATGATATTCGATCGCGACGACCGAATTGATGAAGTCATGAAATATGAACACGACGAAGAAAATGTTGATCTTGAAACAACAAAGACCAACGAGGTATATATATTTATATAAGTAGGCATCTGGTGATCATCACATGTTTTAAATGACTTGAAGATATATTAACGAATCGATCTTTCTTCTTTCAGCTATCCGGATCGAGCAAATCTTTAGGCAACAGGAAACGAGGCCCGAACAAAAACTTGAAGGAGGGCGTAAAGTACAATATCGAGGCCATCAAACCTAATGGCGAACCATTAGCGCCTAAGAAGATTGCGGACAAGTTCATTCGTCAGTGCGGAGTTCTTATGAAGGACCAACTCCTGATCTCCCTTCAAGAATGGGGAGAGCCAGCAAAGCCACGTCCAGGAGTTACTTTTGTCGATGACACACAAAAACTTATGCTTTGGGAAACGCTCATGGAACATTTCGACCTACCAGATCATTTCACAGATGCAGATGTGGAGAAAGTCAAGGACGCTGCTCTTAGGAAGATGGCGGTTGCATTCAACAACCACAAGAATCGTGAATGGGCCAAGTACGTCAAGGGAGGAAGGAAGACTCCAGTATTCGAGGGAACACTAGAGAAGCAAAGTGCTCATTGGGACGATTTCATGAAATTCAAGGATTCGGAATTATCTAAGGAACGGTCGAGAATAAACAAGGCCAATGCCGCGAAAAAGGATAAGTTCCATAAGCTCAGGCTAGGTGGCTATGCGGTGGGAATGCCTAAGTGGGATAAGTCTGAGAAAGAGATGGAGGATGCAGGTGTCACTCCAGAAACATTGAGCTGGCCCCCAGGTGCAGGACTTGGTTCTATGCGCGTGGGGGGAGTTCGACCCGAAGACAGGCAAAGTTTTGAAGAAGGCATGTCTGGATGGAGCCGAAGATAAGCTACTTGTTGCAATAGAAGATGCTCGATCGGGGGTGTTCCAGCCCAACAGAGAGAACGACGAGCTTACGCGTGCCCTGGGAAATCCTGAACACCCGGGAAGAACACGAGGCATGGGCGCTATTCCGTGGTATGAGGGGTTTTTGTCGGAGTAATTGGACACGGATACCCTGAAGGCGGCGAGACAATAAATCAAGACATCGGGGCTAGCCAAGCCCCTCAGTCCGACTGCCCGGCCGCTCCTGCCAGCTCCCCGTCCAACTGCTCTGCCCGGCCAGCTGAAGACTACCGGCTGCCGACTACGCCAACCAGCCGGCTGCCGACTGCACCAACCAGTCGGCTGCCGACTGCAGCCCGACCTGACACCGACAAGACATCGACGAGACGGTCATACCGCAACGTCATCTACAGTGTATCTGTCCCTGGGAACTGTTTTATAAAGTTCCCTAGGGACAAGGAGGCATGCACGTCACATACACATCTCTCATGGGCATGGTGCCCATGCCCACTTGTCCCCCACGCCACTACCTAGCTTAGGTAGTAAGCTAGCTCACCAATATATATATGCCACCCATCCATCCATCCACCACATGCTCACACTCACGCATGGACACACATGCCCTCATGGCCATGCATGCCATGAGACTAGCCGGCCACAAGGCACTCAGGCTACACATAGATACGAGATCAGATGCCTTTGGCACTGATCTCAGATACAGCTCCAGGAGCACTTTGTACTGCCCGATGTACACCCCGCATATATACTCAGACATGCAAGAGTAGGTGTATTATCTCTCTGGAGAGCCCCGAACCTGGGTAACTAGCGTGTGCTACTCGCATACCCGCTCCCGGGCCTATCAGCAGCATTCTTACCCTCACACTAAGCCCTTGTGGCATCTGTCGACTCGCAAGCCCCCCATGAGAATACCACGACAGTTGGCGCCACCATGGGGCGGTACTATGCTACCGCGCTGCTGGTGGTTTCGCAGTCGGGGCGGGACCCTTTTTTCTTCATTGCCTCGGCCGCGGCGTCGCGTCGTCTCTCCGGTAGCGCTCGGGGGCTCGGCATCAACCCGCCCCCGGAGCGGCCGCGAGGGGTGGCGCGTCCTCGCCGTCGGCCTCTTCGTCATCACCACCGCAACGCTGGCCGTCCGTCCGCGCGCGCGCCGCACCGGGCCTCGCTTCGGTCGGCCGCGTTCATCCACGCGCCACTCGCGTATGCTCCCCTCGACGCTGTGCCTTGTTCCGGCCGGAACGCGCGTTCGCTCCTCCATATACTATCTATGCAAGCTAGCTAGATGCTGGTCAATAGTGGTCAAGCCATTAGCCACACCACTACACAAATACTACCCCGTACATGCCCTAGACAATGGCCAAGTGATGCATGTACACCAACCGTACGCTCCTCGCCGCACACATCCTCACCGCTCATGTCCCTGCGAGTCGACGTGCTCGTGTCCTCTGCCGGGTCCGTTGCTACCCTTGCTAGCAGCGCTGCTGCGCGCCTGTCTTCCACCCACGCCGCCGCGCCTTGCAAGCCCGCAGGCCTCTGCGCTCATCACCAACCACGCACCCAGCCCCGTGTTGCTTCCTAAGGCAGGGCTCCACCGCTCGCGGCCGTCGTCGGCTCCCTACGCTGGCACTGCTCCTCGCCGCCGCGCCCGCGCCTGCCTGCTGCTTCGCCCGTCTCCGCACCAGCGCCGGCCCTGGTCCTCCGCCTCCCGCGCCGCTCTACCGGGCTCCGGGGCCACTGGCCGGCTGCTCCCCTCCGCCTCGCGGTCGCCTTCGCCTGCGCCGGCCCTCGCGTTGTCATGCTGCTCCGCGCCCGCCGGCTTCCACCGCTACCGGGTCCGGCTCCGCCGAGCCTCTGCTTCGACCGCGCCCGGCCCTCCTCGTCGTCGGCTGGCTCCGCGCCCGGCCATGAGCTAGCGCTTGCCGGCTCTACCTCATCTCTGCCGGCTCCCGCTGCCCACGATGCGACGGCCCGAGACCTGGCTGTGCTCGACCGGCTGCTCCGCCTCGTGTCCCGATGGCCCGGGCCCTGCCCTCGCCTCGTCTTGGCCTCCCCATCGTCCGGATGGTGCTTCACGGGGCCCGTGCGCCAACTCCGCCACCTCACCGCCTCGACCACTGGTGTCCTCCACCGACTGGTCGCGCCTGCAGGCCCTCCGCCTCCAGCCACCTGCATGCCCATGCCCCGAACTCGGCCTCCTGTCGCCAGCGCCGGCGCCGCTTGGCCCCGCGTCCGGCCTCTCCGCCCCGACTCCACCCCGCCGGATGCCCCGCGCCGGGTCCTCTGCGCCGGCTCCGGCTCCCCGGTGTCTGGGTGTGTCGGGGGTGTCTGATCCCTCGTACACCTATGGGGATCGGCGGACCGAGCCCCTTTTGGTTCGGTAGGGGGCGGTGGATGCACAAAGAGCAGATCGAGGCGAAACACACGAGCGAGACAATCGATTTACCCAGGTTCGGGCCGCACGGATGCGTAAAACCCTACTCCTGCTTTGGTGGTTGTATTGAGTTCTTGCTCGGGAGCGGCGAGTGCTACAGTACACTCAAGCTGCTGGCGAGACCGAGCGTGAGAATGGCCGTCCTCCCTCTCTCTGTTGCGCATGGGCCTCCTTTTATATCTCTAAGGGGTCACCGACACGTGGCAACAGAGGTGAGGGTAAAAACATAAAAGGGGTGGTACTTGGCTCCACCGCCTACATGTCGCATCCTACCTAACTCTGACGGCAGGGGGACAAGGGCATTAAATGCCCGTCTGTGTCACCTTGACGGCCCAGAGAGGGACCGCTAGGAACGCCACCGTTTGCCACGATGGCTACTTGTCAGCGCCTGCTTGCCACCGCATGCCCCCGGCTGCTCAGCCTCCCGCCACGTACGCCAGGAATGGTCCCAGGGCGACACGTTGGTGGGTGAGCTGGAGCGCGGGCTGCGGGGTAGTAGCTTGCCGCGGCAAGTGCCTTGCCGCGGATGTTGTCTTGTCGCATCCGGGAGCTTGTCGCTCATCGGGCCTTGTCGGGGCGCGCAGTGCGCCGCAGCGAGCTTCTTGAGATGCTTTGGTTGGTCTTCCCGGCAAGCTCCTCTTGCCGGGGTCTCGTCTCCTTCCCGGCAAGCTCCTCTTGCCGGGGTCTTGTCTCCTTCCCGGCAAGCTCCTCTTGCCGCACTACTAGAAAAAGGGCTATAGATGGGATTGACACTAATGGCGCACCAGACAAGCGGTGCACCATTAGTATATACTAATGGCGCACCACCTTCTGATACGCCATTAGCGTTGAAACTACTAATGGCGCACCTGGCCCAGGGTGAGCCATTAGTATCAAAAAAAAATTCTGAACTAGTGCGCCTATCCAAACATACTAATGGCGCATCCAGACACAGTGCGCCATTACTAGTTGTAACTAGTAATGGCGCACCTGTCGGAGAGTGCGCCACTAATGTTGTTTTTTTATTATATTTTTTATTCCTTTTTTGCAAAACTACTAATGGCGCACTCTTCCACCGTGCGCCATTACTAGTTAAACTAGTAATGGCGCACTGTGGGGCAGTGCGCCATTAGTATTTTTTTTGCAAAACTACTAATGGCGCACCACCAGATGGTGCGCCATTAGTAACCTGGATTACTAATGGCGCATTTAGGGTTGGTGCGCCATTAGTAATCCCTCCCTATCCCCTCTCCCTCCCTCGCCCTCGCCCTCGATCCCCTTCCCCTCTCCTCTCCGGACGTCGCCCTCTCCTCTCCCGACACCGCCGCCCCGCCGCCCCGTCGTCCGCGTCTCCCCGCCGCCCCGTCGTCCTCGTCTCCCTGCCGCCCCGTCGTCCTCGTCTCCTCGGCGCCGCTCTCCCCGTCGCCCCACCTCGTTGGACGCCATCGCCCCGCCGCCCTCGTCGCCGGTGGCCCGGACGCTGCCCCGTCCACACCACCGTCGCCGGAGCACCACCACCACCCGTACCTCGTCGCTTCCCGGACCTCGTCGCACCACCACCACCCAGACCTCGTCGCCCCACCTCGTCGCCCTGTCCACACCACCGCCCCCGTGAGCTCCCCCTTCCCCTCTCCCCCTCTCCCCCTCTCTGCCCCGTGGATTACCAGAAGTTTATTAGTACGTGGTAAAACTTGTTCTTTGGATATAATTAGTGCTCCATTCAAGTAGATAGGCTTTGCTTTGAATGCTTCTGATAATCTGAATGTTGCTGCTGGATAAGAAATATACAAGTTTGGAACTTCTCTCTCTTGTGAGCTTTGCTATCAAACTAAATGTTGCTGAATAAGAAATGAACTACAAGTTTGGGACTTCTCTTATGAAGCACAAGCTGCTTCATCTTTTGCTTTGGATCAGATGGAATAACATGATCACGATGTTTCTTTTTAATCAGTAAACCTAGGTGTTCGTCACCTGTGGCCTTAAGATCGATAGAAATATATGTTGCTATTTTCCGTTGATTCTTTCTGGCCAGTTCATTCATGATTTAGGGCTTGATGTATGGAGGCTTGTCTACTTGCTGCTAATACAACATAATATTTGATATGAGCAGGGTGAACAATCTTTAGGTCCCGGGAATCTACTCAAGGCTGCAGACACTTCTTGTCTCACTTCTTTTATCGTCGGTATAATAATCATATTAAGGGGTTTCTATAAGTTCATTGTTCTTATAAGCATCAGTACTTTTTTTAATGGAAATTTACAGTATGTTTGAGGGTGAACATTAAGCAATGTTTGTTGTCAAACAAATTAAGAATCTTTTTAATTTATGTATTTATTATTTTTTTTATTTTACTGATCAAGATGGTGTATTTGACCTCAGGAGCAGAGACTCCACGTCCTGAACTCCTGATTTGTCCCTCTATGCATGTTGTGCATATACTATTTGCCTATTCAGTAAAAAAATAGTTTGTTGCCTATTTGGTATGCTTGTCATGTCACTTGTAGTACAAGCTTAGTTAGGAGTACTCCATCTAGTAGTAATTAATTTGTGTGGCTGTGGAAGTCACTTGCTTTGGCATAGTAATGTTTTTATTCCAGTATTATTTTGTGGTGGTGTGGGTAGCAAGGTGCATGCTACTTGTGATGATGCTACTTGTGATCTTCTGAAATGTCGACCCATTGGGGACTTCATTACGTGGGGATAATGATTTTGCAGGTACCCCGAGAGGCCCTTGAGTTTGCCGGAATGTCGATTAACTTCCGTTCCGGCAAATTCGGGTACTCCATATGTCCTATTTTCAGCAAAGGTCATGCTAAAATTTTCCGTGAATTTTAGCATGACTTTGCTAAAAATAGGACATATGGGGTACTTGCGACTAATGCATGGGCCGGGGTATCTTAGTACTTAGTTAAGTAGGATCAACTGCCCCGCCATTCTTGCTGCATTAAACCATAGGTGGCAATAGAGCCAAGTGATTAGTGCCAAGTGATTAGGCCCAACCTAGGGTGCCTTGGCATCGATAAACCCTAAATTATGAAAACTTAACTTGGCTGCCCCGGATGCCTCGGTGTCGATGAGAACCTAAATGATGTACGCTTAGGCTTTTAGGGTGCCTCGGTGTCGACAAACCCTAAATGATGAGACCATGATCTTGTTCCTTGACAATAACAAACTTTTTAACCAAACTTTTTTCCTATTTAGGCTGTCCCAGGATATGTCGTCATCATCATCGGACGACGAAAGTCTCCCGGCGGAGTGCGACTGGTGCCACGACAATCGAGGTCTGTGCGACATGCCTCACTTGGACGATGATCGGCGCTTCAGCATTAAGCTTGAGGAGACCTTCGAAGTCGAAACGGTACACAACAACGACAAGTGTTATTTTCATAATTAAGCATTACTTCAACTATTTCAACGTGTAATTTTCATCTTTTACAATTCGAGTATAGCTTATCCCATGCCATGCAAGACGCTATGTCTTGGAGAGGATGGATTTTGAAGACCATGAAATTTCTGAAACAAAGAAAATTCACCTAAGGACTCATCACGATGTGGACTTTCAAGTAAATCTATATAATTCTGAGAGCGTAACCCATTTTGGTTGCAAAAATTGGGAAGCATTTTGCAAGATGTATGGTTTTCATGAGGGTATGCTTATCACCATGGATCTTGGTAATCCTGACATCAACCAAGACAATATGGACATTTGGGTCCTTGTTGATACGCCTCCAGTTCTACCGCTATGTGAGTTTCTCAAACATAGTTATTAGCTAATTTATATTGTTTATTTCAAAATAGTTGACAGCTTATTTCCATTGACAGCTTATTTTTATTGTTCAAAGAATGTGCGGGAGATGGTAGACAAAACCCACTACACCGATGGCTCCGAATTAACAACTTACAAGGAGAAAAATCATCTGGTCGGATTTTGTACTGACATTGAAAATTACATTATCCACAAAAAAATTCCTCAACATTATGGTAAATACGTGCCACTTGTGCATGTGTTCAACTACGGTAACTACCATGGAGATACCCTGGTAAGATTTTTACTATTAGGACATCCGTGCATCTTTTGCATACTTCTAAAACTAGTACATCATTGCTAACTATGAAGTTATTACTATGTTTTTCAACAGATAATCCCAGAGAATTGTGTGCCTCATATGATGTATCTGAAAGGTAGTGTTAATGTTTTGAACATACAGCTAGGTCATCCTACGAATCTCAACTGTCCATACGAGATTTCTAAAAGAAGTGGAGACATGAAAATCAAAGGATGGAAAAAATGTATGGACAGTCGTAAGGAGCTTCTTGGAAGCAAAAGGAAGCGAAGCGCAAGAAGTGGAGACAGGATGTTCTCCATTCTCCATAATGGAGAGTCAGGGTCTATATTGTTTTATGCTATTTTAGCTTAAATACGGTATTTAGGTCCTGCCTAATACTGATAATCATGTGCTGATGAACAATTAAGTAGGGTTGGTTCGAAGACTATCAAGATGATGATCGTATGACTTGTTATGAATAACGAGTAGAAGTTGTATGATGATGATTAGTAGGACTTGTTAGGATTAGTATTACTTTCGACAAACTCGATACTCGCGGTCTTGAGACTTGTAGTGTTTTATCTTTGTTCGGTCTTTTCAATTCGGAGACTAATATGATGAATTGTATTCGGAGACTAATATGATGAATTGTATTCAGAGACTAATCTTCTATTGTATTCGATGAATCTGTTGTTGATGTGTGCTGTCTATATTTTGTCCAATTATACATTTTGTAACCTGTGCAAAAAACAGAAAATAAAAAAAAAACAAAACCTAATATTCGTGCTAATGGCGCATCACATCACAGTGCGCCATTAGTATGCCAAAGGATACTAATGGCGCATCATTAAACAGTGCGCCATTAGTATGCCGAAGCACCTGGGTATACATGGCCCCTGGGAGGCATACTAATGGCGCACTATTGTGTATACTAATGGCGCACCTCGCCATTAGTATGCCGAAGCACCTGGGTATACATGGCCCCTGGGAGGCATACTAATGGCGCACTATTGTGTATACTAATGGCGCATCCGAGGTGCGCCATTAGTATACCAGATACTAATGGCGCACCAGTGGTGCGCCATTAGTAAAATATACTAATGGCGTGGTACTAATGGCGCACCACTAATGCGCCATTAATGGCCAAATTAGGTGCGCCATTAGTAGGCCTTTTCCTAGTAGTGCCGGGGCCTTGTTTACTTTGTTCTTGAATGGCTCCCAAAGGAACCATGGAGGGTCTTGGCAGTCACCCAGCAAGCCTTGCCGCGGGTCGCTGCGACTGCCCGTGCACAAGTTCGGGATACTAAGGTACCCCTACTTTAGTACACCGACAGGAGCCCCCGGGCCTGGGCCATACACGGTGCCGAGCGCTGTTGGGCCAGGCCCAAAACAGTGCACGGGCACGCGCGGCCTAGGTCACGCCATAACTCACTCCGCATCCACCGCGCTCTCCCCAAACGGCACGCGTCAAACGCGGCATCGTGGGAGAGATCGCGGGCGGTTTTCGAGGT